>CM048749.1:387498007-397498007 GCA_026315105.1 Locusta migratoria | reverse complement strand
ATGCCAGAGGGGGATTCGAACCCCCGACCGTAGTGGCCGCGCGGACCGTGACTGGAGCGTCTCAGTCAACTCGGCCACCGCGGCTGGCATTGGCAATGTCAGGTAGCTTGCATGCCTCGATGATACAGATAGCCGGACCGTAGAGACAAACACGGCGGCACGGCATCTGTGGAGAGGCCAGTTAAACCTGTATGAAGGAAGTGGGATAACAACAGCCGTATGTGTAATAGAAATATTTATTGTTTCGCTACCAGTTTCGGCAATCCATTATGCCATCTTCAGGTCCCTGACGATGATGAGGAGGTTGAGAAAATGTATAATCAGTTAAAAAATCATTTATTTAAGGGAGAGGAAATCCTGATTGTGATGAGGGACTGGAACGAGATAGTAGGAAAACAAAGAAATGGAAAATTAGTAGGTGAATATGAAGTGGGGAAAAGGAGTGATAGTGGAGGTCATCTTGTAAAATTTTTCTGCAGAGCACAATTTAATCGTCACAAACACTTGATATAAGCAGCATGTAAGAAGGTTGTATTTATAGAAGACGCCTGGAGACACAGGAAGGTTGACATACATTTCTAATCCAGATTAACGATAAGCTATATTCATTGGCATATGTAGTCTCTGACCACAACTTATTGATTATGAACTCTAGATTAAAACATAAGAAACTGGAAAAGGGTGGAAAGCGAAGGAGATGGAAGGCGCATAAATAGAAGGAATTAGAAAGTTCTGGGAGTTTCAGAGGGAACTGTAGGCAAGGATTGAAGTATTATAGTAGTAGGAAAACGGATAGATCTGAAAGAGAAAGTAGTGAAGGGCGCAGAGGATCATATACGTAGAAGGACAAGGTCTAATAGGAATACAACGATCACAGTGGAGATACTGAACTTAATTGATGAAAGATGAAAAATTAAAAAGCAGCAAGTGCTACAGACAAAACGGTGCACAGGCAGCTAAAATATAAGGGTGACAGGAAGTGCAGACTGGCTAAGCAAGACAGGAGTTGCAAAACGACAAAAGCAAGTGCGGAGAAAAATGTATATCCAGCGGAAAGATAGATACCGCCTGCAGAAAAATAAAAGAGATATTTGGCAACAAGAAAAGCAACTGCTTAAATATCAAGCGCTCAGATGGGAAACCAGTACTAAACAGAGAAGAGAAAGCTCTAAGGTGGAAGGAATGTATAGAGGGACCATACAAAGCGAATGAACGTGAAGGCAGTATTGTAAAATGCGAAGAAAAATTAGATAGAGATGATATAGAAGATACACAACACTGCGAGAAGAATTTGACAGGAGACTGAAAAATTTGACTGGAAACAAAGTCGCTGGAGTTGATAGTATTCCCTCTGAACGGCTGACATGGTTGGAAGTTACAGTCAGGAAGCAACTGTTCTACCTTGTGCGCAAAATCAGTAACAAATGGGAATTACTCTCAGACTTTAAGATGAGTGTAATAGTTCTAATTTCAAAGAAAGCAAGTGCGAACAAGTACGAAATTTACAGAACTATTAGTTTAAGAAATTATGGTTGCAGCTCGGAAAAATCTGTTTGGATTTAGGAAAAATGTAGGAATAATGGAGGTAATTCTCACAATGAGACCTATCACAGAAGAAACCTACGTTTTTAGATTTTGTAGATTTGGAGAATGGTTATGACAGTGTTGACGGTAATACACGTTCAGATTCTAAAGGTAGCATCGGTAAAATACAATGAATGGAAAATTGTCTACAAGTTGTACAAATACCACACAGCAGTTATAAAAGGGGAAGGTCACGATACGAAATCAGAGGTTGGGAAGTAAGACAGCGTTGTAGCCTTTGCCCAATGTTATTCAATCTGTATATTAAGCAAACTGTGAAGGAATGCAAGAAGAAATTTGGAGAAGGAATAAAATTTCAGGAAGAAGAATTACGGTTTGCCGATGAGACTTTGATTCTGTCAGAGACAGGAGAGTTTCTAGAAGAGCAGTAGAACGGAATGAACGGTGTTTTGAAAGGAGTTTATAAGAGGAAAATCAACAAGAGCAAAACAATTTTAATGTAATGAACGCTCCGAAAATCAGGCAATGCTAAAGGAATTAGATTATGTAATGATGTAAAAAAAGAAATCGATAAGTTTTCTTATTTGGGTAGCAAAATAACTTCTGATGGGTGAAGTGAAGAAGATGTGATATGGGGAATTGCTATGCGACGAAAAACATTTCTGAGAAATCTAAATTTATTGATATCCAAAATTAAATGTTAGGAAGTCTTTACTGACAGCATTTTTGTGGAATGTAGCATTGTAATGTAGAGGAACGTGTACGATAGAGAGTTCAGACTGAAAGATGGTAAAAGCATTTGACATGTTGTGCTAGAGACGAATGGTGAAGATAAGATGGGTAGATCACGTAACTAATGAAGAGGTACTCAGCATTGGGGAGAACATATATTTCTGGCATATCTTGCCTAAGAGAAGGGATTGATTGTTGGGTCACTTATGAGACATCAAGGAATCGTCAGTTAGCCACTGGAGCGAAATGTGTGGGGCAAATATCGCAGAGGGCGGCCGAAAGATGAATACAGGAAGCAGATCAGAAACGACGCGTTTGTCGCCCTTATTATCAGCGTAGCTGAAAACCCAGCGTTGCCCGGGTATTTATTTATTTATTCCTGCCATTTTTCAGGTATATATTCAATTGTATATGGGCTGTATGTCTGTGAAATCTCTTGAGAATTCAATTAGTTCGCTAGTTACATTTCAGGCGGTACAGACAAGCAGTCTTGCGAGCTACTTTTTGACACATTCTCCGAAAACTGTCTTGAGCAGTTAAACCGGCAACCCACGCGCAATGGAAATATTCTAGACCTTATAGCCACAAACATGCCTGACCTTATTAACGATGTCTGTGTAGAGACAGGAATTAGTGATCATGATATCGTCATAGCGTCGATGGTGAGCAAAGTTCATAAACCAATCAAGAAGGCTAGGAGCGTGTTTTTGTTGGGAAGAGCCGACAAGCAAATGTTACGATCGCACTTAGAAAATGAATGGGCATCGTTTAATTCTGGGACTATGGATGTAGAGGAATTGTGGACTAAATTTAAGTGCATTGTTAATAAAGGGTTAGAGAAATATGTGCCAGTAAAGACGATTAAGGATGGAAAAGATCCACCGTGGTATAATAATAATGTTAGAAAGCTGCTGAGAAAGCAAAGGCTGTTGCACTCTCGATTCAAAAAAGAACACGCAAATGATGACAGGCAAAAGTTAGTAGAGATTCGTGCGTCTATAAAAAGATCGATGCGTGAAGCATACAATAATTATCACAGCCATACCTTAGCAAAAGATCTTTCCGAGGACCCGAAAAAATTCTGGTCCTATGTAAAATCGATAAGCGGGTCAAAGCCCACTGTCCAGTCACTAGTTGATCATTCCGGGGCAGTAATAGAAGAAAGCAAACGGAAAGCTGAAGTTCTAAATTTAACCTTTAAGAAATCTTTCACGCAGAAGGACCGCAAAAATATACCATCATTTGATCAACGTACTAATTCCGAAATGGGGGACATAGCAATAGGTATTTCCGGTGTAGAGGAGCAGCTGAGAGAGCTAAATACGAAAAAGTCTGCTGGTCCGGATGGAATACCAGTTCGGTTTTACAAAGACTATTCTGCGGCATTGGCCCCCTACTTATCTTGCATTTATAGCGAATCTTTAATTCAGCGCAAAGTTCCTAGTGATTGGAAAAAGGCGCAGGTGACTCCCGTGTATAAGAAAGGAAAGAGAACTGACCCATACAATTACAGGCCAATGTCGTTGACATCGGTTTCATGTAGAATTTTGGAGCATATTCTGAGTTCGAATATAGTGAATTTCCTTGAAACGGAAAAGCTTCTTTCCATGAATCAGCACGGGTTTAGGAAACATCGTTCATGTGAAACTCAGCTTGCCCTTTTCTCACGTGACATCTTGCGAGCCATGGACGAAGGGCAACAGGCGGATTGTGTTTTTCTCGACTTCAAAAAGGCGTTCGACGCGGTGCCACACTGCAGACTTCTAACGAAGATACGAGCTTATGGAATAGGTTCACAGATTTGTGACTGGCTGGAAGACTTCCTAAGTAATAGAACGCAGTACGTTGTTCTCGACGGCGAGTGTTCATCAGAGACGAGTGTATCGTCAGGCGTGCCCCCAGGGGAGTGTGATAGGACCGCTATTATTTTCTATCTATATAAATGATCTGATGGACAGAGTAAGTTGTAATTTGCGGCTGTTTGCTGATGATGCTGTGGTGTACGGGAAGGTGTCGTCTGTAACTGACTGTAATAGCATACAGGTTGACTTAGACAAAATTTCTAGTTGGTGCGAAGAATGGCAGCTAGCTCTTAATGTAGAAAAATGTAAGGTGATGCGCATGAGTAGGAAAAACAATCCCATAATGTTCGAATACAGCATTAGTAGTGAGCTTCTTGATGCTGTCGCGTCGTTCAAATACCTAGGCGTAACATTGCAGAGCGATATGAAATGGAACGAGCATGTAAGGACAGTTGTGAGTAAGGCAGACAGCCGACTTCGGTTTATTGGGAGAATTTTGGGAAGATGTACTTCACCTGTAAAGGAGACCGCGTATAAAACGCTTGTACGACCGCGTCTTGAGTATTGCTCAAGTGTTTGGGACCCGCAGCAGATCAGTTTAAAGGAAGACATAGAGGCGGTTCAGAGGCGAGCAGCTAGAGTTGTTACCGGTAGGTTCGACCAATGCGCGAGTGTCACGGAAATGCTCCGGCAACTCAATTGGGGATCGCTGGAAGAAAGACGACGTTCTTTTCGTGAATTTCTGTTAAGTAAATTTAGAGGGCCGGAATTTGAAGCTGAGTGTAGTACGATCTTGCTGCCGCCTACATACATTTCGCGTAAAGATCACAAAGACAAGATAAGAGAAATTAGGGCTCGTACGGAGTCATATAGGCATTCTTTCTTTCCTCGTTCAATTTGGGAGTGGAATAGGAAAGGAAATGCCTAGTAGTGGTACAGTGTACCCTCCGCCACGCACCTTACGGTGAATTGCGGAGTATGTATGTAGATGTAGTAGTAAATAAGTAATAGATTAAAACTTGGTACGTGATGGGGCGGTTTTCCATGAACATTACTGTTTATGTATTAATATCTCATGAATTACGTGTTGTATTTAGAAGGTATACTCAACTATATGCGTATATACTGTTTGTCAAATATCCTGCGGCTACAGTTTGTAGTGTATATATCATAAATTGTAACGTAATACCGAAATCCGCAGTTTTAGTCCATGAACAGCGGAACGTTACTGTTTATGTGCTCAAATCTTATTAACTACGTGTTATACTGTGATACAATTTAGAAGGTACATTCAACTATATGGTGTATACTGTCTGTAAAATTTCCTGCAGCTACAATTTGTACTGCACAAATTATAAATTGTAATGTCATATCGAATGCCATAGTTTTGACTCCATAAACAGTGGAAAAGTAGTAAGCGAGAAACTTTTTCACTTTCATCATTTCGCCATGGTTGTCAGTGACAAAAAGTTTAATAAAGGTTTGGAATTATCTTTAACGTTTGTTGCAAGTCGTTAAGTACTTCATTCTCATAAAGCGTATTTATACAGTCTCGCCGTATTATGTGGCAGTTTTAAGCGAATCGTATTGTTTATGACGTCATATGTTCTGAACCATGTGTCGTATGTGATTCTTAACCCTGTTACATCATGGTAAGGAATGTGTGTATCAAATTTGGGTGGTTTAGGAGAAAATTAGCAGAATTGTCTCTAAATCCAGCAGTTTATCGCCCGTCTCATTGCTTATGACATCACATCTCGTGAAGTATGTACCGTACGCTATTCTTACACTTACCGCGACCTTCCTAATGGATTGAAGCTTATGTGTGCAAAATTTCATAAAGATTGGGAGAAAACTGTAGATTCGTTTGCAACACGTACACACAAAATTACAGACACTCTGTCTCTTTGTAGTGAATATGTCTTCAAGTCAGCGTCAGTGTCACAGGACAATAAATGTCAAGGGGCCTGTAACATACAGTTTTACAGTTTTCATTACTACATATTAATATAAGAGTTGGCCGGCCGCGGTGGCCGAGGGGACTGAGGCGCTCCAGACACGGCCTGCACGGCCACTACGGTCGGGGGTTCGAATCCCCCCTCGGGCATGGATATTTGTGCCCTCCTTAGTGTTAGCTATTTCATAAGTAGTTTGGAAGTTTAGGGACTGATGACCCCGTAGTTAAGTCCCATAGACTTTACAAACATTTTTGAATATAAGAGTTGTCAGGCCGTAGTAAATCGTACCATTCTGTTGCTTTGTGTTTAAGCTTATATCGTACTTGTTTTCTTAAATTAATGTTAATTAAACGGAAGAGTGCCGTAGTCCAACGCAAGAACACACCTCGGCCTTCTACTGCTTCTCACAATCCACAGTGACGGAACGTGGAAGCACCCGAACGCTGCCGAACATATTGGGTCAACCTTCTACATAGTAACATTGCACGTTTATTTTGCTTGTAGGGTGACGCATATCACTATTCTCAGTATTAATGTCTATCAATCTGTAACAATTCGTATTTGCAACTTATTTTCACATTTCTTCATTTATGCAGGACACGTCCACCTTGTCTCGTTTAATTTAACCTATCGGAACTGCATAAGAATTCAGCAATTTGCCGCCCCCATAAATCTGCCACGGCACGTTTCACCCCTCCCCAGAGCCGGCCCTGCCTCAGAAGCCAATCAGAGCTGCGACTTGGGAAACGGCAGCGGCAGTGGCAGCGGCTGCTGTCGAGTTCCCGCCTCGCCTCTGTCCGCCACGGCCGATAAAGGAAGGGAGGGGGGGAGGGCAGAGTGGCAGACGCGGTTAATGGCCGCGTCTTGGACAACGGCGCGTTGCTGCGGAGTGCGTGGCTGCCACTCGTCGGAGTTTCGTGTCCTCACTCGGGCATGGGAGTGTGTGTTGTACTCAGCCTAAGTTAGTTTATGCATTTACTAAGTACAAGGACACATGACCACTGCAGTTTGATTTCACAGGTTTACAAACATACGAACGTTTGCATGTAAGGTGGCGAGGTTGTAAGCTTACCACCCTCCGCATTCCTATCAGTTACCACCCAGTTCCGGGTATAAAAAGAAGTTAAATCAGATCTTAGTATCCTGATTAAATAAATGACGCGCAACGGAATTCGCCTTATCAAGGAAACTATGGCAGCTAATTGGATAGCGGTGGCAGTAGCTTATCTCAAGGGATGTTCCTAACACGATTTCCTATCTCAATATTATGCATACAAACAAGGACGGGAAATTAGTATAAAGAAAGCAGTTTCCCTTCTAACAAGTTCAGATTTATTCACAGATCTTGTCGTTGCTCAATTAAGCAAGAAATACTTATTTTATTGGTGTGGTGTCCGTTCTTTCGGACGTCCGAAAGAACGGACACCACACCAATGCAATAAGTATATAAACGCGACGACGGCGTTAGCTTCAGTTATTTTACCACAGATGCGGTCATACGTCCGACCTCGCACAGGAATTCGTAATGGCGAGTGTAAGAGGGCATGGACGATAGTGGCGCTACAAACATAGCGTGCGACATGTGGGAATTTGAGACAGACGGGAGGCGAGCACGGGTGGCCAAGTGGTTAAGGCGACCGCTCGCCCGAAGCGGGAGACCCGGGTTCGATTCCAGGTCCGGCTCACATTTTCACTTGTCGCCATTGCTTAAAATCAATTCCCAAATGCAGCCACTGTCAATCCTTTCTTTTCTATCCTTCTTCCTTCCCTTCCTTTATCATTTGCATAAGCAAGAAATATAATGGGACATTTCAGTTAAAACATTTAGAATACAATGAATATTTCGTGGAGGACGTCTGGCTCTAGCTGTCGCCGCGATCGGAAGTGTCCGCTGCCGCTCCGCTACGCCAGTGTTTACGCCAGCGCTATTTGTGTCTTTCGTTTACTGTTTTTTGTGATACTCCTGTGCCGTTTATTCGTTTTTGTGACTGATCGTCTCTGTCGTCGCCAATTTCATCGTCGTCGTACGGATTTTCTGTCTTGACCGAAGTCCTCCCGCAACTGCACAACATGTCTGCATCTCTCAGGAAGAATAATCTGGTCTTTTCGTTTGAAAAGGAGACCCGGCGAGTTCAACCGACAGCCCTCGAGGTTCACGACTGGCTCTTTGAGGTAATCGGCATCGAAAATGATTCTGTTCATACCACCCAGCTTGATTCAGATAATTACTGTGTGTTTGTAAAGTTTTTGAACTCGGTATATGTAGATAACATATGTAGCAAGTTTGGCAAAAAAGTAGAATTTGTGCATAGAGACGGTACTAAAAGTCTGGTTTCAATAAGACGAGCCGATGCTGCATATCGGGCTGTTCGTGTGTTAAACTTACCTATTGAAATTGACAATGATAAAATCAAGGATGCTCTGTCAAAATTTGGGGAGGTTAAGGAAATCATTAATGAAAGATGGGGCCCGCAACATAAGCTGCAATGTTTTAATGGAATAAGGTTAGTCGAGATGGAAGTGAAAACCAACATTCCGTCTCACATTACTGTAGAGGGCTACAATGCACATGTTATTTATACTGGACAAACGCCTACTTGCCATGTATGTAATGAATCGGGTCATTTTCGGCAAGACTGTTCCCGTCGTGTGTTTGTGCTAAAAAGTAACTTAACACAACGACGAAAACTGACCCTCAATGATCTATTACCGGCAGATAACACTGTGGAACCAGTAGTAGATCAGGCTAACACCGATATTCTTGACATTCATTCCACAGAGAAAAACGATTTTCCACCTCTGAAAGTTCGATCTGGTCCTGAATCTGTTCCTCCCGACTGTGAAGTACAAAATAAGAAGAGACCTCTGGAGCAAAGCGATGACACTTCTGATGAAGAATTATCTCGTAAGGCCCATGTATTCCGCAAACCGAGACCTTCGGGTGATGACGAAGCAGCAGAAAAAAGTAGCATGCAGGTCGATCCTGAAGTGTTAGTCGATAATGAGGAGCCCCGGGACGATACAGAAGAAATAGTGGTGGAGCCAGATATAATAATACCGCTCGATGACGCCGCGCTGGAAGCGCAACTTCCGCCTCAGAGCGAGCAGCACGAGCAAGCCGGCCAAGTCAGCGGTAAACAAGAGCCTCCAAGCCAAGAGCCACAGCCGGCTGCGGCAGGAGGCGGGCGGGAAAAAGCGGCCACCGAACAACCAGCAACGTGCCCAAGCCAAGTGTTAACAACAACACCGACTAGCGGCGGTACAATAACTACCACGGGAGCTCAAGACGTAACACGTCGTAAGACAAAGCTGCAGCCGAACTCTACCGTTCCTCGAAACACAGGGAAAACAAAACCGGGGAAAAAAGACGTAAAGCCAAATATCAGCTATGAAGTAGTTCATGAAACTGATCAAAACAGAGAAATCAGAGTCGCCCGCCCCTACATTAGTAATGATACGTGAAATGTCGGTGTTTAGTACCACAGTTAAAAGACAGATAGATTACTTGTATTTTACTGCAAATGTGTATCAATGACTTTCTAGTGTCAACAGAATCATACTAGTTAACTACTGATAATAGTAGACAACGGGATGCAAGCATACACCATTGCCTCTATAAATATTAATAAAATTACATCCGAATTAAAATTAGCCTCACTTAAAGAATTTTTATTTGAATCCGGAACTGACATCGCGTTACTGCAAGAAGTCTGGACTACCGATTTAAAAGTTCCAGGATTTGTAGAAATTTTAAACGTATGTTCCATAACAAACATAGGAACAGCATTTTTAATACGTGAGGGAATACCAGTGAAAAACATCTAAAGACTGGTATCAGGAAGGGCAATATCTCTAGAAGTTTTCGATGTCACCTTTATTAATGCTTATGCCCCGTCAGGAAACACACACAGATCAGAGAGAGCCACGTTTTTTAAAGAAGAAATTATTTATTTGTTACGGAAAAATCCCAGCAGCCTCGTTTTTGGTGGGGATTTCAATTGTGTCTTAAACCGCAAAGACCAAATCCCTAATTTTAACTACTCAGCTGAACTACAGCATTTAATAAAGGACCTAAAACTCAAAGATGCGTGGGAAGTCCTACATCCAACTGCTGTAGACTTTACATACGTAACAAGCACGTCAAAAAGTAGGATCGGCCGCGGTGGCCGAGGAGACTGAGGCGCTTCAGTCACGGTCTACACGGCCACTACGATCGGGTTCGAATCCCCCCTCGGGCATGGATATTTGTGCCGTCCTTATTGTAGGTAGTTCATAAGTAGTTTGTAAGTTTAGGGACTGATGACCCCGTAGTTAAGTCCCTTAAGCTTAACAAACATTTTAACATTTGATCGTTCGGGTCTATGTATCCGTGAATTGCGAACACTCCATATTGAAGGTCGAAAGTATACCTGTATACTTTAGTGACCATTGTTCTGTTCTTGCCTGTGTAAATCTTCCCACGCAACAAACACGTCGTTTTAAAAACCAATGGACGTTAAACATCTCCCGGTTAAGTGAACAAGACATGGAAGAAGAAATCCTAGCAGCGTGGGATCTTTGCTTAAGATCGATAGAACGACATTCAACAGTGTTAGATTGGTGGACTACACGAGCAAATCCCAAACTGAGGAAGGTCTGCATTCAATTCAGTGCACGTAGACATAGGGAGTTTAAGCGCACCATGGAATATTATTATACAGTATTAAGAGAACTTTATGAACGGGCAAGCGAGTCATCTCTTCGCATTGCAGATATAAGAAAAATAAAAGCAAAATTATTATCCCTAAAAAAGAAGCAAATGTAGGGTTTAAAAATAAAATCAAAAGATAAATCTGTTTCTGAAAATGAAAGCACATCATTGTACCATCTAACACAACACGCTCGAAACAGGAGGACAAATTTTATCGAGGAAATACAAACAGAGAACGGTTTAAAACTGACAACGCAACAAGAGATCGTCAATGAGGTTTTCAGATACTATGCAGATTTATATTCTGAGAACGAGATCCATGAAGAGACCCTCGATGAATTTACCAAAATTATTGGGCCGCGTGTGTCAAATGAAGAAAACGACGAGCTTCTCTCAACAGTTAGTAAAGACGATGTGTTTAAAATAATATGCAACTCGCCTTTAAAAAAGTCTCCTGGTCCAGATGGCCTGCCACTAGAATTTTACAAACGATTTTGGAATATTATCGGCGACAAGATGACACTCATCGCTAACGAAATTCTTGACGGCAAGTCGGTTCCAGCAGAATTCAAGGAATGCAAAATTGTTCTAATACCAAAAACCACGGGAAAGAAAAATTTGAACAACTTCCGTCCTATTTCCTTACTAAACTCCGATTACAAAATCATCTGTAGAATCATAAATAGCAGACTGCTTCCCGTTGCCACGAAAGTCATAAGTCCACATCAGTCCTGTGTTGCAAACCGAACAATTTTTCAAACAATTTCAGAATACAGGGACATAATAGCCTTGACCGCTGTTACAAATATTAAGTGTGCACTTCTATTCCTTGATTTTTATAAAGCCTTTGACTGAGTCAACCATAGATACCTCCTTGAAACTATGAAGAAATTGGGTTTCCTTCCCCGCTACATAAACATGATTAGGAACATTGCAATGGGTATAAATGCAAAGATAGCAGTCAATGGACAACTCACCAAGCAACTGAAAATTATGCGAGGAGTCCCTAAAGGAAGTCCGCTTTCAATGAACCTATTCATCGCATCTATAGAACCATTCCTACAGCATGTTCACGCCAGTCTTACAGGTATGACATTATCCGGACATAAAACGGTGATAAGAGCAATTGCTGACGATGTGGGCGTAATAATAAGAAACAATGAAGATTTGACTAAGTTGGAAAGGATTGTTAGGAATTACGGACTGGCATCTGGCACTATCATAAATGCCAACAAAAGTAAGTTTTTTAGATCTACGGGGCCTTGCTCACTTAAAGATACAATGGGCGAAACAAGTAACAACACACAAAGCTCTAGGCACGACCTTAACAACCTGCCCGATGAAAATGTGTGCAGAAAACTGGAGGGATGCTTTAATGAAAATCAGAGGATCTATCGTTGGGAATTCACTTCGCAGCATGGATCAAATTCAAAGGACACTCTTCATAAACACCTGCATCTTCTCAAAAGCCTATTTCATAGCACAGGTTTTTCCGGCTCCAATAATGATAACCAGGAAGATCATGTCACTTGCCACAAATTTTTTATGGAAAGGAGAAATATTCAGGGTTGACACCAAAACAGTTGTGTTACAACCTAAAAATGGAGGTCTCGGTCTCGTTGACATAAGAAATAAGGCTTCAGCGTTGTTTCTAAAAAGAACTTTTGATATTATTAGAAAACATCCAACTTGCATCACAAGTATGATATTCGCATGTGTGAAACCCCAAAGTCTGCAGCCACCTGTTGACATAAAAGAAATAAATCCACGATTGCGACATATTAGAATATTCTATGTAGACGCCAGTTACCTTAGTGATGTTATTATTAACTCTAAAAATGTGACTGCAAGAGACATTATACGCGAAAGAATGGAAAATGAGGGAACGAATACACTGACAATGAAACATCCCAGTGTCAAATGGGAGGTTGTGTGGAAAAACATCAGTCTTCAGTGCCTGCCAAGTGATGTAAAATCTGCCTGGTACAAGGTCGTGAATAACATTATCAGTACCAATGAAAGATTGTATGCCATTGGTATAAGTGCAACTCATCTCTGTTCTAAATGCAAATTAGCAGATACGCTACAACATAGATTTGTTTGTGGTGGCCACATCGAAAACTGGAAGTGGATCAAAAGCAGGATAGCACTTCTTTCAAGATCGTCTGCTGAATATATATCTCCTGACATAATTTACAGGCCCCAAACTCTGTACTACCCAGTAACAAAAAACAATGCAATTCACTGGCTACTTGGCAAATATGTCAGCTACGTGATTAACAACTTAGGCACTGACAACACAATAGAATTCAAGGCATACATGTTATGTGAATACAACACAATAAAAAATACAGTAATCACAAAAAACAATACGCGAATATGTTGAAAGTTGTATTTGAAAGGACAGGTGTTGGTTAAATAACACAAAGAAAAATCCCTAAATTGCTCCCATCGGAAGTAAAGAACCTTGCTGGGAATCTCAACAAAGGCTGTTTTTAACTCTATTGGAATTTATACGTGAAGGAATTAGATTGATATCACAGAAATATTTTAAACTCTGTTAGAAAATTCACTATTATAATGCATAGCACATGTTGAAGGAACTCCTTATACTGTACGCCAACAAGCTAACCAGACAAAGGAGTAATTCACGAAAGAACTACCCAGCAACAAGAAAACTAGAATTGACAAAGGGATGAAAATGTTTTAACGTATACACTGATGAACAAAGCATAACGTGAACGATAATTTTAAAAACAAAAAGAAGAGACATGCATGTCTTGAAAAAAAAAATGGTTAAGGCGACCGCTGGCCCGAAGCGGGAGACCCGGGTTCGATTCCCGGTCCGGCTCACATTTTCACTTGTCGCCATTGCTTAATATCAATTCCCAAATGCGGCCACTGTCAATCCTTTCTTTTCTAACCTTCTTCCTTCCCTTCCTTTATCAAAAAAAAAAAAAAAAAAAAAAAAAATGTTTGTTAAGGTTAAGGGACTTAACTGCGGGGTCATCAGTCCCTAAACTTATGAACTACTTACGAACTAGGACGGGACAAATATCCATGCCCGAGGGGGGATTCGAACCCCCGACCGTAGTGGCCGTGCAGACCGTGACTGGAGCGCCTCAGTCTCCTCGGCCACCGTGGCCGGCTTCCTTTATCATTTGCATAAGCAAGAAATATAATGGGACATTTCAGTTAAAACATTTAGAATACAATGAATATTTCGTGGAGGCATTAAGAAAGAGAACAAAAGCTTTCACACTCATTATCTGCTGGCTGGATTCCACAATCGTAGTATCATGATGTACTACCCACGTGGCAACACACACGTAATTTCAAAGTGCCACAAAGAAAATCCCCACATGAACTGAGCCTAATGCGCAATGAACAGACTGGTCCTAATTCTGTGAAAACGCTTCCAAAAATTTAGAATGGACTTCTCGAAACATTGTCCATTAGTTAACCATTTCGCTGCTAATCCTTTCCAAAATTGTCATAAATCACACACACATACAAATATATTGCCCTCGGAGACCAATATACTCACGTCCGTCCTCAGCCAGCCCAGGAAACATTCTGCCGAAAATGGCACAGAACATTGTGGCTTGCATGAAACACGTATAAATTCAAGTAAGTCAAATGGAATGAACTACAGTATCGTTTCAAGGTGACATTGAGGCTATATTTTCACTATGGCTGCTATAGTGGCCACCATATCCAGATAGCGTAGTGGTCTGCGCAGCTGCCCAGCAAGCAGGAATGCCTGGGTTAGAATCGCAATACGTTAGAAACTTTTGCCTTCCCAAATAATTCAATGCCTCTTGCGGCTAATATCGGTGATGTCATTTCTTTACGAAAATATTTTCCTTGCGGCAACCTACTCGCGGAGAAAAGACAATCGCACAAGAAATAAGCGACAAAATGTTCGCGCTGCAACATCTGAAAGTTCATTTTTGACGCCCGCAGTTCTCAAGTGGAACGGCAGTCTGCCCACTTGATGGTGCTGCCTATTAGCTGCTATTGCGTCTTGCCTCAGAGGGCCACAGACGGATGCCTGCCGCCTGCTACAGGCTGGACAAGTCAACACGTCTCCCTCCGCTCCGCAATGCAATCCGGCCGGACGCTATAGTGAGCGGTGCGCGGCTGAGGGTGGTTCGCCCGCGCCCGTGCTTCCCCTTAGTAAACACATGGTTTGCTAACCACTAACACCGGACCGCTGTCCACTGTGGACGCAGTACATTGCGGTGGACACACTGACCGGGCGCTCGCCTCTGCTCTGCTGCCATAGAGGGATGTCCTCCTGCTAAAGCCCGGCGTCTCAAGAGGGTTCCCAAGTGCCTTCGAGAGGAAAAGATAAACTTTGACGTTAGCAGACGAACGGCTTGACACAAAGACTCTCATTTCCTTCCATGATACATTAATTAATTCCTCCTTAGATTTCGTTTTACCTTCCTGAGAAGGGAAACTCGCTATCACACTGTACTCTAGGCCTTGTGGTCAGGTGGCGGAGTGGGTATCCCTTCAAAAACTGGACGCTGAACGTGCTTGAAAACATTACAAGATACCTCTCTTTGGACCAAACCAATTGTACTGTGTTGTTGTAGTACTGAGTCCGTAGAAGATGGAAAACTGGGGCGTACAGATTTACTGGCCCACACTGTCCATCCAGGACCTGCATATGTAAGACAACCCGTTCTTGAGTTGACTTGGTGAGCACACTGTTAGGCCCTGCTCCTACCTGCTTTTGTAGAACCGCTATCGTTGCTGACGTCCCCTTTGCAGATTGGTAGCACTATGGAGTATCTGATAATATTTATCTCGGGTATGCAGCCGGATACCGTCGTCAACCAGACACGATATTTCAGCAGACCAACTGGCTGCCATCTTCAGGTGAGAGCGCAGAACACTAACTCGCCGGAAACTGAGGCACAGTTTCCGGCGAGTTAGTGTTCTGCGCTCTCACCTGAAGATGGCAGCCAGTTGGTCTGCTGAAATACCGTGTCTGGTTGACGACGGTATCCGGCTGCATACCCGAGATAAATATTATCAGTTACTACGCCGGGAAAGTCTACGCAACCACACTATGGAGTATCGATGTAAGTGCTAGACCTGAAAATTTCTATGTCTTTACGGGTAGGTAGCTTTTTGAAATAAAAATGTGGGATGCCAATTATGGTGTTTTATTAACGACGTTACCATAATACAACGTCAAACATGTATAACTTTTTCCCTAACCAGTAGGAATTATTAACCACACCGAGAGCATGGCTGCTACTCGTACAGTACAGAACAGAACAGTACAGAGCAGGTGCTAACAGCGATTGCCTACCGTTGGCGCGCAGCCGAGGCCTCCTCACTATTTCGTGCCTTGTCGGCATTTCTCGTGATAGCTCGTGTACCAAGTCGTAATTCAATTGTTTCTCTATCAATTCACAACTAAACAAAATAAAATAACTAATAAGCAAAATTAATAATCCTTAGACCGCTATTATCGTCCGCATGCCACAAACAGTCAGTTATAAACAAGTATTAATAAATACAAAACTGCCCACTTGGCGCCATATCATCGGGGCTTCCTCAGTTTACCTGCTGCTAGTCCCATGCAGGCGCCTTCCAGAGTCTCCTGCCCACCCCAGTCACGCCATACGATACCTACTGCCACTCTTGCCGTGAGAACCACGACGCCTCTGCCTGCCAGCTAGCTGTTAAACCGATCGCCACTGCAAAACTCTTCTTACTGCGGGCGCTCATATAGAATCACAATAAAAATACACAGCTGACAATGAAATAAATTTAACCCCGCACTAGAACCCTTAAAACGTGAGGAAAGGTACACAACTGTGAAGAAATAAGTGCGACGGACACAATGAAGTGTGCAACAACATAGGCAGCGATACCAGCCATGTAGCGGTGGTTGTGCGGTCACAGAGTTTGACTGCGACACGGGAGGATCGTGTTCAGCTGTGATCACTACTTCTGTTTCTTTGATTTTCATAAATTATCAACTATCCATCTTTTCTTTGACATGTCCGTTCAGTGTATTCAATTACGACTCTCTGTTGTCTTCAAGCATCTATACCAGAAAACCTATCTGTGTATTGTGGCGTAACATCCAAGCCATACAACTAATCTATCAGTCGAAAGGAAGTGCCTCATGAATGGGAGAAGCAAACGTTTGATGATAAGTCAAACGAATGCTCCTCGGAAAAACACGTCAGATCGACGTGACATAATGACAGTGCGTGCAGTTTATGATAGGAATCACCTATTGGGCAACTGTTAAATGAGAAACATAACCCTGCTTGTTCAATTTAGGCGTTCATATGAATGCGAATCCGATCGCTCACAAGCAAATGATGAGAACATAACAGTTTTTCGCATGATATAAACGCAACAGTTTCATAATTACACTCTTTTCCCTTTGCTCTGACAAAAATACCTTTTTAACATTTATGAAGGTTTCTACATGTACACCATCAAATCCTGTACATTTCCAAGCAAATCTTAACGTGTTGTACAATATCGGAGAGCGAAGTTGATAATGGGGTAAGGAGTTTCGGGTAAGGATGGGAAAGTAAATCGGTTATAGCCTTTCCAGTTAACCATCCCGGCGTTTGCCTGCAATGATTTAGGAGAATCACGTAAAACGTAAATCAGGTGGGCCAGAAGTGCCGTCCTCACAATTCTGAGACTATTCTGCTTCCATTGTGCCACCTCACTCGGCTTATCATAGTGGTTCCTGCGCAAAATCTGAGATGGCGGCAACAGAATCGTTGTGCAGTCGTATTCAAAAGCTGGCCCTCTGAATTTCCTTAACAGTGTTTCTTAATAGTCTGTAGTGTGTAATCTGTTTCTCTTCGCTCTCTCTTAACACAAACATTACCCTACCCTTATTGATATTCCACTTTACAGCTTTATTAGGTATTCAATTATTCTATAAGAGCCTTATGGTCACAGAATACCCGTTTTTAAAAGTATGGGACTAAGAATTCGGGTCTGCTTATCATCAATTGGTATGTGTTAAGATGTTACCTCCACAAGTCAGTTATTGATTTAACAGCTCAAGCTAATTTTAAGATAAAACACTTACAAAGTTTCCGCTCAATTCTCTACCAAATGTCTTATATATTAACTAGCTGTAAACCCGGCCTTGCCCAGGCGCTTATTTATTCTACACTCTCGTAGTCCATCTCCCCTTCCCTCCTCTATCTGCATTCATTTCTTTCTTTCCCATGTCTCTGTTTGTTTCCACCTTTCCCTTTCTCGGCAATGTTTTTTTGCAAGGCACATTCTGTCATGTACCAAACAAATATGTGTGTATCTTGTGACCTTCCACTTGATATAAGAGTCGTGTGTGCAAAAATTCGTCAAGAACTGAGAAAACCTATTCATTTTGTGAAAGTTCATATGTTAAGTACCCTCCACCGTGCACCGAACGAAATTTTATACAGACAGTGACATGCCTCTTATTTTTATGGTGAAGTGTGCAAAATTTCATAAATGTAAGAACGCCGGCCGCGGTGGCCGAGGAGAGTGAGGCGCTCCAGTCACGGTCTGCACGGCCACTACGGTCGGGGGTTCGAATCCCCCCTCGGGCATGGTCCTTAGAATTAGGTAGTTGATAAGTAGTTTGTAAGTTTAGGGACTGATGACCCCGTAGTTAAGTCCCATAAGCTTAACAAACATTTGAAACATTTTGAAAAGTAAGAACAAAACTATAGATTTGTATGCAATAGAAACGCAGAGTCACGTTGAAAAACGCACTTTGTTGTCCTCAAATTTTCCAGTTTTATTTAATACAAACTGTGTTCTGAGAAAAAAAAGAAGGATCTGAGAAATTGATCGAGCAGTTCTCAAGTTACTTAATATACTTAATATACTTAAGGATCAGTTTTTATCTTTCAAGATACTCCCACCCCTGCACCGCATGAAACTTTAGGTAGACGGTGACCTTCCTTTTGAAGGTCAAGCGTGCAAAGTTTCGTGAAAGTCGGAATGAAACTGTAGATTTCGTCAGTCTGTGGAAAAAGTATCCTCCGCCATGCATGTTCATTCCGTTCTATCGTAAATAATTTCTTAGCTGACATCTTCTACCTTTAAACTACATACCGGCAAAATTTCAGCTTCATAGGTGCAGTAGTTTTAGAGAAATCGTGTATCGTCAGTGAGTGAGTGAGTGAGTGACCCTTAGCTTTTATATAGAGAGAGATATCTCCTGAATTATGGGTCCTACAAAGACATTATTTACCAGGTTCGTAGAGAGGAATATTAGGAAACTGCCTGCGAAATGTGTTGTAAATTCTTTTGCTTGTAAAGACGTAGTAAATTTCAACCTCATGCTTTTTAGGGCGAAGTTTCATGTATTTCAATGTGTTTGACGCCATTGCACCTGAACTATATGTCGTAATACGATATTATGTCGAAGGTAAATCCGGTGGTGCATATGTAAAACGTTTGCAAAATACGTCGCGAATAGAGTTAGTAGGAAAGACGTAACAAATCAGGATGTCATGCGTGATGTTGCAGTTTTTCATTATCGTAATTTTTTATTACTCCATATCTCACGAACTGTATGTCGTACTATGATAAAATTTCGAACGTACATTCAGTGGTAGGTATGTATACTGTCTGTAACATTTCTCGCGAATACAATTAATAGTTTATGAGTAATAAATTGTAACATCATGGCAAATGCCGTAATTTTACTTCATGAACGCCGAAAAAGTAGTAAGCGACAAACTTTTTTCCTATCATCATTTTGCTGGGGTTGTCAGCGGGAAAAAGTTTCCTATAGGTTTGAAATTATGTTTGAAGTTTGTTGCAAGTCTCTAAGTGCTCTTCTTCTCAAATAGTGGACTGATAAAGTCACACTATCACTCGCCGCAATATCGTACAGTTTGCATTTTTTCTGATGTCATATCTCCTTAACTATCGACACTATCGCAAAATCCTTTCTTAGCTGACGTCTTATACAAATGAACCACATTCTTGCCAAATTTCAGCTTCATAGGTGAAGTAATTTTCGAGATTTCGTGTTTAGTCAGTAAGTGAGTGTGTGAGTGTCCATTCGCTTTTATGTAGTTATTCTCCCACTCTACATCCGATAAATTAAAATCTCTAGAAAATACTATGACATCACTAGGTAATGTTTGGGAAATGTATTCCAAGTATTCCTTCAGACGTTCTGACACAACAAGTCAGGGGGATTAGAGAAACATCCGATGACCACGTTGGTAATTGGAGATTGCCGCTCTGATACCAGCTAAATTGAATGACCCTGCCATCAAGATCCCCCAACATGATGTCCTGGAACAACCTACTCCAACCCTTCCCCCACCGGACAATGGCACTCCTACCCCAACAAAGGATGCAGCACAAAGTGATTGACACATAGCATGACATTGCGATTATCGTGCAGTTTCGGACACAATAGATCGCGCACACCTCCACTACTTGAGAACAGTTAATAACTGACAGCCGCCACCTCCCACTACACCCCTCACTGGGGAGAACACCACACCCACCACCAACTCTCTAAATGCCACAGCCTTGATATGCAAATGAGGGGTATGACAGCCTAGTATTTGCTCATTCCCTCGATTGATCTAGAAGTGCGTGATCACTCGCTAACTCTTCCCAGTATCAGTCAGCACGTTGCTTGGTGTCTGGGTCTCATTAGTGAGCAAAATTGACCTGTGGCATTACTGCAGAAAGGAGACGTCTAGTTTCAGAGTATTCAGGTCTGCCGATTTGTAACTTTACTTTCTCCACAAGGGGTGCTTGTCGGTTGCAATTTCTGCTGCCACGCACCGATTATCATGGCACGAGGCCGACAGTAGCAGCGACGACGCCGTGCCACCGAGACGACAAGAAGCTACACCGGTAACGTATCAGCAGCCACAGCTCGTAATTACAGTCTGTCGACCACTTTTCGATGTCTTATGCCGGACAAACACACGTAAAAACCAATGTACTGTCGGAACGACTCTCATAATTTGGTACCACATGACTGCTCCATTGTCGAACGTGAAGGCTCCGTTTCACCCTCATTCCCCTACTTTGCCATTTATGGCAGATTCACGTTAAAGGTTATTGTTTGATTTTCTTTATATTCGTGTTGCTCTAAAGATAATAAATATATGTTTTCAATCTTCTCTTTATGTCAAAGACTCATTTAAGGAACCGCTCATAATTTTGTTAGTTTTTAAGAACGAGGGTGTTAATCATTTAATGAGCACTATTATGTCTAGGCCCTTTACTGCATTTCAATCAGGAAAACTCCATTCTGTTACTTACGCATTATATGCCATTGCATTAATTTTATTTTTCATAGTCAGATGCGTATCCATTGTACCAACATTCACTATTTTATTAATTACACAGACCAGTTGTCAGTATGTAGACCACATGGAAAAATAAAATTCCCTTACATGTTCAAACAACAAAATTGAGCTCCATTCACTTCGGCCTGATTTGGAGAGTGATCTAGCTTTACATCTGGGCAGTGATGTTGTAACGCATGTATTTAGAAATGTTGCGATGTTAGAATGAGAGCACAAAGATGGTAAATAATGCAAGGTAGTTACTGTGTCTGAGCGACTTTTGTCCCTGGATTTAGTTATTTAGAGCAAATCCGTGGGTGACTGAAGATGCGGCACGCACATTAAGAAACGCATTGAGTGCCTCGTTAAGATGTGTTAAAGTACTAGGAGCAGTTCTTGATGGCTTAGCAGTGGATGCAGTGCAAGAAATCATAACTATGTTTGGGGAAGCTAATTTTTATTACTTGTTTATCAACGAACATGTGAAGGTTTTGTGTGCTAGGCAGTGAATGTAAAAGTCATGAAGTATATTGCACGACTCGGACGTAGTTGGTTTGTTGATGTGCAATGAGCAGTTCTTGATGGATGAACTTTGGCACATCGACTATTTTGTAGCTAACATATGTGGTCAGACGAACTGCAGTAGAGAGAATCACATGTCCTTGGGGGGAGTAGAAGTCTAAGGATACCTGAACACTGACTATAGTATAAAATAAAACTTGTTTACTTTATTTGTCATCTGTTGTTCAAATGTATCCTGACATACAAGGCTTGTGTTTTATTACAAACTGTCAACAGTAAGCAATGTTGTAAACACTCCAGTGCTGGGCACAGTTCTAAATCAAATAGATTAATGTTTGCAGACAGGGATTCCGTGTTTATTGTCTAATGTCTATTCAGTGGAACAAAGTATTTCTAGGCTACTTTGCATATCTCTGTAGAAGATGGAATGGTGCAGATGGAGGTGTCACCACTGAAAACAGTTCAGGAAATAAGGAAACTAAGGACAGGATGGCAAAATGGTAAACTCAACAAATATCATGCACACAGATTTATTAATAATAAATAAAAACCCTTAAAGGACTTCTTTAAAGCAGTCACTTCAACAATTTAAACCAATGGAAAACTTTAAGTACAACTGGTGTTTCCACCCTTTTAGAAATAATAAAATTTTCAACAACCACTGAATCACTTAAAATTACAATTAATTATAAACAATGCTTCCGAAGTAGGTAACAAAGTGGCATATATTACAACTGGAAATTTAAACTTTCGACCACCAAGGACAATGCACGTTGGTAGCCATCTTGATACATGCTACTCGGGAGACACTGCAGGACCGCAGTGGAGGAGAAGGGTCATTTAACTGAACGAAGCAAAACAGTCCAGCACTAACGGGGCCTCATACGCTCCTAACCGGAAATCACCACAACTTCCTCCTCCGTTGTGGTACCGCCGGGCCAGCCCCAACAATGTAAATCTGCAACATAAATTCCAGAAACAGTATCCGGCACCGAATCACGCCGACATATATACCTCCAAAACGCTTTAAATGATTAAAACATTACATTAACAAGTGCCAAAATATCAAACTTCCTTAGCAATTGGAGATATACAAGGCACTCAATAAAATTTAGTAAAATTTAGAAATCGAATAAATGCAAGGAGATAAGTTCACTTAAATTTTCTTTTGCAGAAACAGTAACGGTAAATAATAATAAATAGTCACAGAAATTGTAATATTGAAGGCATGAAACAATTGCATCAACACAAATATCACATGTTAATGTCTAATGCCAAACCACCACTGTTTGCAAGAGATCAGCCCAGTAACAGTGTTCTAACCGACCCGCTCCCACGACTCGGAGCCGACGGTGTTCCAACACGAAGCCAGAGGTGCACCCAGAACCACCAGCGCGCACAGTGCAGACTTCCACAATCGAAACCAACAAAACCGCCAATCAGAATAACGACTCCCAGCCCGGGGCGCACACCAGACCGAATGCCGGGAAAACCATAAGAAACGTCAGGCACAATCCACAATTCAGAAAAAAACACCCTACTCTCGACGAACTTCTGTTCAAAAAGCGCACAACAGACTATTGCATAACCAACGAAGCCTCGGCCACCAAGGTTCACAAGGTGTATAGCGGAGCCCAACACGGAAGGACACCGAGAGTTAAAGCCTTCCGGCACTCGTGGCAAGTCTAACAGGACAGCACTTACACTCGGGAGCAGAGGAAAGAGAACCTGCTTGGCTAGGTGACGTACGCGGCACAGCACGCCGCAGGTCACATTAAGCTCTCATCTCCAGCTACCTGTCCCGCTGTCCAAACATTCAGCTGCAAAATACTTCAGCACTAAACAGCGACTCCGCCTATAGGACTCTAAGTTGTGCGCTCACGTCGGTCCGCACGACGGTAACAACGTCACGACAGCTAGACAGGCGACTAGAGCTCGTTGGACGCCAAGCTGTTACTCCATCGCTCCGCGCTGGCGGCGGCCCACAAGTCGGTGACACCTCCGGAGGAACCCAGGCGACCAGCGCTATTCGAATGCCAATCCGCCACTGACCTCGCGTGCGTCACGCGCCTCCAGGTAGCCATCGGCCATCGATGGCACATCGAAAACAACTGCCTTGCGGCAGATCAAAGCGCCGCCTCAGGGGAAATTCATCACTACTATCGATATAAAGTCTACAAACGTGTGAGCGCCGTAATAGAAGAGTTGAATACCTATTTCGGGACCTAATATAGACGTAAAGCAGTTCTTATTTATCTGTGGTCTGTTGCAATAAATGTGTCATGATGTGTTAGGCACTTATTTTGCTACTAACTGGCAGCATTAACAGGAGAGACATGTTGTAATCAATTCAGTGCTATGTGTGCTGGATGCGTCATAGAGTTTAAAGTTTTCTAGACAGGGATATAACGCTTACGTCTGTATGTCGGGTGAGTGATGAACCAAATAGAGGAGGACTTTGATTGTTGGCTTCTTTTCTTTCTTTTTTTATTTACGTTTCTTTACCCTACCTTATCGTATTGTGTTTCTTCAATTCCGCGATCTTGTATTTTCTATCGCACGATGATCACTGTTTCAGTGTTGTATTTGGTGCGAGTGGCTGGGTTCAGATACCTTATAGGAAGCGAAAACAGGTAAAATGCACTAGATATGAGAGTAGTGTTAGTGGGAGCCAAAGGTAAACGGACTGAACTGAATTGGATAAAATCCTTGCAGGGCCTATGTTTAGAGAAGCATTCTTATAAATGGTAAAAGAAAAAGACAATTTGCCATGTATTTGAGGGGATAAAATTGTTTCAAGCATTGGCAGCTTGCAGTAGTGTTGATTAGGCTCTCTAATATTAAATACTTTTGGTGTTTACTTTTGGAGATGATGAAGTCAGAGCCCCTATTCCGAAAACAGTGTTTAAAACTAGTTAATCTTACGATGTGTTGTAAAGCATGGTTACAGACACTCATACAGACACGAAGAATAATGGTTGTTTCAGGGTAGTGGAGTATACAGCTCACCAGTTAGTGGTACTTACGGTAAGAATGGAAGCAATTTAGTAAGGTAAATGAGATAGGTGCTATGCCAAATGGTCCTTCGACCGAATAGCATGGGATACAAGAAGTATTTGATAATTTTGTGACTGAACGTGGACTCGCTTCTACCATTGAGTGTGGACAAAGTGTATTTATGTTTCATCACAGCTGTAGCGGCCATTGAAATTTTCGGGTGTGGTATTAGATCGAATTGGAGTAGAAGACGTTGCCCTAAGGTCTCCAAATATCTTGATATAAGGATAAAAATTGTAGTTAATGTAGAGATAGGTGTTTTGCTGGGAAACTGTTCTGTGTGCCGTTCATTTTACGATGTATGTGATGGTACTAGAGCGTCTATGGAGAGTAACGACTGGCGAGCAATGTGCAATAATGAGGATCATCAGAAGGCGCATGGGTGAGGCTGTTCGAACACGAGTTAAACGCAAGGAAGCTAAACGCAAGAGGTACCTGGTATAGAGAATGACAGAAAACGGGTCAGAAATGTGCGCTTGTTGACTATGCATAAAATACGTAGTTGGACCTTTCGACTGGATATTACTAGCTGAAAGTTCGGAATGGATCCAAAGATTGCGACTGATAGGTGGCGACAGTTGGAAACTTGATTAAATTGTGCTGATGGAATCACTATGAGTCTTGTCGGATTGGGGTTCACTGTTATCAAGAGGTACGAGGTTGGCGACATAGTGGCTAATGTAAATACAACTCATCAGATTTATACTTTTTATCGACAGCTTCAAAACAGATGGATCCACATTCACATTGGAGAAGCTTTTAGTTTACAGTAAAGTGGTCATGTCCAGTGTAGGGAGAGCACTTGGAAATGGGCAAATCTGTTCGTGGTAGAATAATGACAGCAGCAAGGATGGACCTGTCGGGTTGGACTTGATTGTCGCTATGATGAACTGCAAACAGTGTAACAGGCTAAGTGGACAGGTCAAAACATTAGTAAAAATGGTCGGATATGCTCAAACGAATCGAGGATTTGCAAGTTTGCTATGGTGGATGTTGCTCTTTTACGTTGGGACAATAAAAAAATCTGCTTAGAATTATGGTCGAGTGGCTGTGAATATTGAAATTAGCGTTTCGTACATTACAGAAATTTTCGATTGCATATTAAGATTATCTAATAATAAATATACACATTGCTTTGAGCAAACAAAGTTGCACAATTATTTACTGAAAAAATCCAATTTCATTCTATTGGGACGGGTTTGAAATCGAAAGGCTTATCTCTCTAATGATATGATGTATAATTATTCCTTGTCAGTGTGAGTTAAGTGACCATAGCACGGTATGTAACCATTCTGCAAGCTCAATTTTGTACGCTTACAGGGTTGATGGAGTTCAACCAGGCCTTGCTGGGTAGAAGAGAACTTCGCTATTCAAAAGAGCTTACCTTGACATACAAACATTTCGTACAGTTCGATGAAAAAAATAGCAACTAATAGTCATGCCACGAAGAAAAGTACTAGTATTAGAAGAGGGCAAGAAAACAATTGGATTACTTATACTGGGGAAAACGACCGTCTGTCAACACAGCACTTGTTGGCTGATGCATTTAATATACACTACTGGCCATTAAATTGCTACACCAAGAAGAAATGCAGATGATAAACGGGTATTAATTGGACAAATATATTATACAAGTACTGACATATGATTACATTTTCACGCAATTTGGGTGGACAAATCCTGAGAAATCAGTATCGAGAACAACCTCCTCTGACCGTAATAATGGCCTTGATACGCCTGGGCATTCAAACAGAGCTCGGATGGCGTGTACACTTAAATATGCCCATGCAGCTTCAACACGATACCACAGTTCATCAAGAATAGTGACTGGCGTATTGTGACGAACCAGTTGCTCGCCCACCATGGACCAGACGTTTCCAATTGGTGAGAGATCTGGAGAATATGCTGGCCAGGGCAGCAGTCGAACATTTTCTTTATCCAGAAAGGCCAGTACAGGACCTGCAACATGCGATCGTGCATTATCCTTCTGAAATGTAGGGTTTCGCAGGGATCGAATGAAGGGTAGTGCCACAGGTCGTTATACATCTGAAATATAACGGCCACTGTTCAAAGTGCCGTCGATGCGAACAAGAGGTGACTGAGACGTGTAACCAATGGTACCCCATACCACACGCTGGGCGATACGTCAGTAAGGTGATGACGAATACACGCTTCCAATGTGCGTTCACTGCAATGACGCCAAACACGGATGCGACCATCATGATGCTGTAAACAGAACCTGGATTCATCCGAAAAAATGACGTTTTGCCATTCGTGTACCCAGGTTTGTCGTTGCGTATACCATCGCAGGCGCTCCTGTCTGTAATGCAGCGTCAAGGGTAACCGCACCCATGGTCTCCGAGCTGATAGTCCATGCTACTGCAAACATCGTCGACCTGTTCATGCAGATGATTGTTGTCTTCCAAACGTCCCCATCTTTTGACTCAGGGATCGAGACGTGGCTGCACGATCTGTTACATCCATGCGGATAAGATACCCGTCATCTCGACTGCTGGAGATACGATGCCGTTGGGATCCAACACGGCGTTCCGTATTGCCCTCCTGAACCCATCCATTCCATATTCTGCTAGTAGTCATTGGATCGCAGAAACGTGATGGCACGCATTTCTCCTTCTTGCGCGAGGCATCACAACAACGTTTCACCAGGCAACGCTGGTCAAGAGCTGTTTGTGTATGAGAAATCGGTTGGAAACTTTCCTCATGTCAGCACGTTGTAGGTCTCGCCACCGAATCCAACCTTGTGAGAATGCTCCGAAAAGCTATCTATTTGCATATCAGAGCATCTTCGTCCTGGAGGTTAAATTTCGCATTTGTAACGCATCATCTTCATGATGTAGCAATTTTAATGTCCAGGAGATTAGAATGAACGGCAATCAGACAAGAAGTATGGAGAACCTAATACGAAACCCATGTAGCTGCATCTATCACAGTCTTAATCAGAAAGGTCAGTACATCCACTACCACAATCTCACAAAGTTTTAACGTTGCCTTCGATCGGGCTCAAACAATAATAACAGAAAGTAATCTGAGATCTAAATGGGATGTTGACGATTCTGTCATAACATTTGTCACTACATAGCCGTCATATCAAATGCCATTGCAACAAATATTGTGAATGTGTTCATTTGATTCTATTCATTAATAAAAATTAATTTCTAGTAACTGCTAGCCTCTCTTCTGCACTGTCACAATATTCCTAGTGACTATTTGTTTCCGATATGTTACTTTCCACAATTTCGTGTCCCAGCATCGTCGCCGCTTTTGTGTCTCGTTTCCGTCGTAGGTGTCGGTGGCCGAGTAGAAAGAGTCCGACACAGGAATAAAGGATGCACGCTTGTGCAGGTAGGAGGTGACCAGCCAGTGGGAGAGCAGAAACTATAAACACTAGAGTAAATTAGAACGAGATATATATTGCACAGAATTTATACTATACTTAACTTTTACATAGCTCAGTACTGCAGAATGCTGATACATAGTTGAGCTAGAGGCCTGCCTAGTGCCTATCCGATAGCCAAGTCTTCACTGGTGCCTATCTGATTCCGAAGTGTTAACTGGTTCCTATCTCAGTCCCAAGTGAACTATGTCGTTCAGTGGTGGCCACGAGCGGAGTTGTAGCAGAGGGCGCTCGTGGCTGACGTAAGAACGCCGCGCCGTGCGTGCATGGCGGCGCGCGGCGAAAGTAGGTGGCGCGCGCTTTGGACTTGTGCGACACCACACCCCTCCCCCCCCCCCCCAAACCGCCGCGCCGTCGTGGCGTAGGGCTGAGGGTAATGACGACAGCACAGGGAGGAGGGCCTGGGCGGGGGCGTTACTGGTGGGACGGGCGTCGTAGCTGAGGCTGGGATCGATTTTTCAGACTAAAAAAATTACCTGAGCAGTCACACCAGGAATGGATCACTGAGTTGAAGGGCTTAACCCGCAAATGTAAATTTACTTGCTCTTGCGGACTCTCTTATAGTGACGTGATGTTAAGAGATGCAATTACGCAGAACATTCAGGACCCCAGAATTAGGGCAGCAATTCTGAAACAGTCTGACCCCTCACTAGACAGTGTACTGCAGCTTATTGAAGCGCATGATACCTTTGACTTAGCAGATGTAGAAATGCAAAGCCACAGTGTTAATTCAGTGTGCCGCAACGGACGCTTTCCTAGCCGTAGTTCTCAGTATAGCACTAGTGATTCTTATTTTTCTACCGGCCGTGCTGAACAGACAGTGAACAGTAGCCAGTGTCAAAGTGAGACACAAAGGTCGCCACGTCGTGTTAGAAACAGTAGTTTGCATAACGGGCGCCAACGCTCTTATCAGAAAAATATTCGTAAATCTTGCCCCCAGTGTGTATCTCGCCACAAACGTGCGCAGTGCCCAAGTCGCAACGCAACCTTTTATCAATGTGGAAAAACAGGACATGTACAGTCAGTGTGTATGCAGAATGTAAAGTCGAAGAACGGGGCCGCTAGGAACAGTGCTTCGCGGAGTGCGAGAACAGTTAATTCTGTAAATGTCATACACGCTGTAAACTTGGACAGTGTTTCTCTTGACTCTCAAAAGCAATACAATTTTTCTGCGCCTACGGCAAAACTATGTAGTGAGCCACTTCGCAAGCGTCGTTGAGTGGGTAAATCTGTGCAACGGAAGAGGGGTTCATGGCAAGCAAAATGACTATGTACAGTGCAATCATGTAGTGAACCTAGTGCCTTCTGCAACTTCTCCTTGTAAAAGGGCCCAGTACTTTGTAGCTAGTGCCAGTAGACGTGATGTAGCTACTCAAAAGTTTAGTGCAGTAGTTGGTGCATCTGTAGTAGTTTCGCAAGCTTATGCGGACGCCGATCCGGCGGTAGTGCCATCTAGGGACACAAAACATCATAGATAACAGATAAATTATTTTTCAAAAGCGATAGATTGGCTGGCCAGTACTCACCTTTGTGCTGTACCGCCGATAGTGACACAAATGAAGAAAAAAGAGAAAACGGACGAAAAAGGACAAGCTTTCAGAACACAGTTCCTTCTTCAGGTGGGAGAGAAGGGAAGAAAAAAGAATGGGAGCGGAAGGGAAAGCTAAATCACGACATAGATCATGACGTGGTCGTGATTTACCTTTCCCTTCCGCCCCCATTCTTTTTTCTTCCCTTCTCTCCCACCTGAAGAAGGAACTGTGTTCTGAAAGCTTGTCCTTTTTCGACCGTTTTCTCTTTTTTTCTTCATTTGTGTCACTATCGGCGGTACAGCACAAAATTGAGTACTGGCCAGCCAATCTATCGCTTTTGAAAAATAATTTATCATCTCTGAAGAGAATTTCCATTATTAATGAAATGGACAATAGTTATATATTTTTGAAGACGTTACAGCGTTCAACGAATGAAATAAATAGCAATTTGCGATCAGTTATGGCTTCACTGTAGTAGGTTCCTGTGGAATACCAAAGTGTGGCGAATGAAAATTTGCACCCGTCTGGGATTTGAACCCGGGATCTCCTGCTTATTAGGCAGACAAGCTGACCACTCCGCTACCGAGGACACAGTGACCAACCCCACTGCAAATGACTCTTCCTTGCACGTCTCCCGCCACACACAATTCTCCATTCGCCACGCTCTCTTTTCCTATTATCACAGCCTATTTGTTCTGTAATGCTCGCAGCCACAATACTGTATTTCCGCATCAGGGAGAACAGACGATGAGGTATCGAGACACAATTAATTGTCGTCAGGAGCCCAGCCTCGGCTTGTATACAATTATCCCGGTTTCGAATCCCGGCCGGGCACAATTTTTTATTCGTCTTACTTTGGTGGTATTCCATCTAAACCTAGTACTGTGAAGCTATAACTGATTGCAAATTGCGATTTATTTCATAGATAATAGTTTTCCGAATGAATTAAATGACATATGATACTAAAAAAAAGTTACCTGGATATTCCTTTAGTTTCTTAAGTAAGAGAATGAACTACCCTTTTAATTACCCGTCTCTTAGTACGCGATAGACGCACCATGTCGTCTGATTTTCATTTAGACGATGATGATGAACGAAGAAAGTGTTTGGAGTGATTCTGCTGAAATCTGTTAGTGCCGTCGGATGTCTCAAAATTGTGTAAGTTTGTGGTGTTGCTAATTACAAAAGTTTTTCTCATTTAATCATCCTTCCTTTTTCCATTCTCTTTATTTCTTGTGCGCTTTGGTTGCACAGTGGTAGAATGTCAGACTATAAATCTAAAGGTCGCGGGTTCGATCCTTGCTGGGTCTTACGAATTTTTATCTGTCACTTAACACTTCTTTCACCTCTGGCAGTATTGCTCATGTAAAAAATACCGAGTAGCACTGTGGTTCTGTACCCACGTTAAACTGTAGGTCCCCCTATAACTAGCTGGGTAAGTCAGGTCGGAGGAAGGCAACGGCATACCACCTCCAAACAGGACCATGCCTAGTAAAGCATTGCGGTGTTCAAACCAATCTTCGGATTGTTAACTGCTTTACCTTTTTTTGTTATTTCGTATACAGCTGACATATGCTCATTCAGCCTGTCAGTTAATTTTCCTTGACTTGTTGTTGTTACTATTCTGTACATTCCGTTGTTAAGAATAGTTGGCTGAATGGCGAAACGACGCGAAAGTTACACTACTTTTATCACATACAAATCATTCACTATTCATTCTCCTAGAAACTGCATCTTGTTTTATGTCGCTCGAAGTTCGATTCTGTCATGTTTGAACTAGTATAGCGCAATCGACTGCGATGCATTCTTTGCATGGTCAAGACTAGTAAGGTAGCTCCCAATAATTATGATATCCACGTTTCTAATCTGGCGAAAGTTTTCATTTCACAGAGAAAAAGTCATAATACGATATACACTCCTCTAAAATGAAAAAAGATCACCATGAATTCGTCGACCCAGCAGGAGGACATTTTATTGACAAATTCCTGAGCTTGTATACAACACTCGATCACACAGACAGAGCCGTACGCACGTGAATACAGTGAGCAGAGCGTGAGCAGTGTCGACTTTAGCACCGTGTATATCCTCCTTTTGCATCAATGCAAGCTGCAATTCTCCCAAGGAGACGATCTTAGAGGCGCGGAAAGTATTTTGCGGAATGACCTGCTCTGCAGTCGCCACCTGGTGCCTCAGTTGGGCCAGATTTTGTGCTGGTCGTGCAGACTGCGCAAGATGACGCTTCACTCGGGCCCAAACATGCTCAGTGGGGGACATATCAGGGGATCGTGCTTTATTCCTTGATATCTAAGAATGTGTCCTACCAATCGAGTCCATCTCTTAGTCAAGGTATGCGAAAAATTTTTTTTCTCATCCATACTGCTAAACACATCCTCATTAGTTCTGCGGCCTACCCACTTAATTTTCACCATTCTCCTGTAGCATCGCAATTTAAAACCTTGTATACTTTTGCTGTCTGAACTGTGTATAGTCCGTGCTTCACTACTGTTATATCATCCTCGACGCCATTTGTTAAGTTCTCGTCCCAGACTAGTTGTCAGGAAAGGTACAGTGCAGGTTGCGTAGCTAGAACAACTATTCAGATTAGTGATCGAGTTTTATTGACTGAAGAATACAATAGTCAACTTCTATCTGTTCTCCTCTTTACTCGCTTCTCGCGGCGTCGTGTTCTGTACGATGCTAGCTGCGCTGAGACTTAATTACTGCCTAGTTCGTAGCCGAGTTCTGACGATCCACCGCCTTCTATCACCATCGTTATCTTGCGTCTGGCGTGTGGCACTAACTTTACGCCACAACATCCCTCCCCCCGGAAGCGCCGAACCGTAGTCGTGTAGGGAGCTCGACAACGGGGAGGAGGCAGGCTCGTGGACGTACTGATGGACCGGAGTCTGTAGATGCAGAAGACGTCAGATTAGCGGCCGGGTCCCGCCAACCGCCCTGAGCTCGCGAGGAAACGACCTCCGTGAAGACCTCCGAAAGGCCCACGTGCACGACCTGTGGACCAGATGATGACGTAGACGGTGACGTTGGTGGCGACGTCGGCGTGGGATGCTGCGTGGCGTGCTGGTCCAATTCTATCGGGACGGTGAGTTGAGGCAGAGGCGGCATGGGGAACGTAGAAGGATCACAGGGTACATGACAAGGGCGAATTTGATTGCGGAGCCGGCGTACGATGACATGTGGTCCTCAAATTTCATACATGTGAGCTACGCAACATTTGATGATCTCGCTCCGCTCCCACCGTCTGCCACCGCCAAAAACTCTGAAAGAGACTGGGTTACGAGAAGTGAAGCGATACTTGTGTGTCGTCTACTGCTGATCCGGGCGGGGCGGTGGGTGGATCAGATGGAGCAGGATGCGGTGGCGGCGGCCGTGCACAAGCTCAGCCGGCGATGATCCTTGTCGTGGATGCGAGCGGTAGGAGGCGAGGAACAGCTGCAGAGCTGCCTCCCGTGAGTGCTCCGAACGAAGTTTGGACATCTGTTGCTTAAATGTCCGGACGAATCTTTCCGCAGCGCCGTTTGACTGCGGGTGAAATGGTGCACTGGTGAGATGATTAATTCCATTGCGTTCAAAAAAGGTGCGCAATTCTTGCGATGTGAACTGAGGGCCGTTGTCAAAGAGTATCAGTTGAGGGACACATTCCAGACAAAAATTGAACACAACACCCTAATCATGATAATAGCAGTTGTAGAAGACATTGGCCCTGCAAATTGGTAACCACTAAAGCATTGAAATACCACCGTTTATTGTAAAATTAACTCTAGCTGAAGGGAGCTAGTTAAAAGCTTTCTTTAAATATATAACTCTCGCCATAAAACCAGCTAAAGGATTTGCGTGAACTACTGACCGTTTTCTGCAACAGAATCTTGTTCCTGGCCCCAGAATTTAGAACAGACTCTAACTTTACTTTGGCAGCAGGAAGACAAAGAGACGGTTGCCAGCATACGTCGTAGATCACGAGAATTACACACAATCATTAATATACAAGCCACCGCGATCTAAACAATGAAGGTGGTTGTGAGAACATTTATGGCGCAACGGAATTAAAATATGATAATTTGCTTCTGAATTGGTTTTCAGCACAGGTGAAAAACAACATTATATAAAAAAAGGAAAGGTATTCGTTAACTAATATTCATAATTGGGATAAAGTTTCACTGATAATAAATTATTTATTCACTTCAAATATTAGAAAATGGGGGCACCAACATTGTTAAACAATAAAAATGCATCCCCATTTAAAATAACTTAAAGTAATCTGAACTGAACATCGTCGGAGGACGGATTTACAATCAACAAGCATTCAGCCACTCATACGTGCGAAGCAAAGCGCAAGTCACCCAACTCAGCGTACTGATACAAAGCAGAAGCAGGCGCCGCTAGCGTAGGCGAAATTCAGCGAACCAGGATGTACCACACAACACAAGAAAAAATAAACTTCATAGGTTGCTCTGGTCTGTCCTTCTTTACTTGGGATGGACGCGATAATACCGAGATGAATTTCCATTCAAATCAAACCGTGAGCATGCGGAATTATTGAGACACACACCACGTGTCTGCTACATTAGATATTCGCACCCCACTGAAGGCGATGTCCTTAAAGATTGTATTCATTTCAACAAAAACCAATGGAAACACAGATTACAAAGCAAGAATATACAATAGGAAGGCACTGGTGTGTTAGCAGTGACGACCTCTCAAGTGACTAGCTATAATCCAATGAAGTCTGAGTTCGGAGCCACGTGGTTTCGAAAACCAGGCCGGCCGCGGTGGCCGCGGGGCCTGAGGCGCTTCAGTCACGGTCTGCACGGCCACAACGGTCGGGGGTTCGAATCCCCCCTCGGGCATGGATATATGTGCCGTCTTTATTTGTAGGTAGTTCATAAGTAGTTTGTAAGTTAGGGACTGATGACCCCGTAGTTAAGTCCCATAAGCTATACAGACATTTGAACATTTTGAAATGAAATATAGTTACACATGATTTGGAAGGCTTTACATGGATGGACGAAGTCCAGTCTTCAAAATTCAGAAAAGTGAAGTAAATTGAATGTTGGGGTAAATCAACTAAAAAATACGGCATGCAGCCCTTAGAAATAGATAGTATTTCATAAGCAAGCTAATAGAGGGGGTCGTAAAACACTAGAGGAGAATTTACTGGAGGGTCTGAATGCAAAGTACAAGTTTGGAAACGAAACAACAATTTAAAAATAGACAGAGAGGATATCGCGAGGTACTAAAGAAAATCAGAAAGTTGCATGCATAATTTCCTGCCTGAAAGGCACAGAAACAGACACAGGGATAGCAGAAGGCTTTGTTCTAAAAACACACCATGTTGAGTACATATCACTCGCGGAAGGAGAAAATGAAAAAGAATATTTCACACGCACTACACAGAATAAAATTATACCCGCATATTAGTCGCATTCCATAAAGTTAGAAAGAAATTAAACAGAGTTGATACACCGCTAGCTAGTCTCACACAGGTTATCGATTCCCAGCCATTAAGAAACCGAATTAGTTGCATATTCACCGCGCTTACCTATGCAAAAATCACCGAAATGAATTTGAATACATTTCCGTTCCTGATCGGAGAAACTTATCTCGAAAAATGAACCTGAAGTCTAGCAAACAAGACAACGAATCGCTACCATCTCAAGGGAGGAAATAAAATCCAGAATGTCTTACCAGGTCGAAGCGCAGCCACCGAATGTCCAGATCGGCCACCCAGTCCCCATAGAAAATCCCCTTGATATCACTAGAAACCCTTGGAAAAACCATGGTGGTGGGGGGCATAAACTTGCGAGTCTTGCCGAGGCTCACTAACTGGGCATTGCCAACCCAACTTGTTACCAAAGGGTGGAGGAACCTCTTTGGTGGCATCAAAGGCAGAGGTTGGTAATGACTGCCTATCGATACAAAGCCAGAGAATCACTAGTACCGAGCAGCCAGCAGCCGACGACGAAAATTCTCAGACATACACTCAGACTTCCATGCTAGAAGATTGTCATACATGCACATACAGAATAAAGCAAGTACACATTCCCACAGGGTCAGTGTCGTCACGGAGAAACCGTTCATATTGCCACAGTCATAGACACAATGATAAATTACTAGCATAATAAAATCCCAGCAATGTTAGAGAAATTAACATTTAAAAACATACAATGATAAATTATTGGGATCATAAAATCCAAGCAATATTACAGAAGCTAACATTTAGAAACATAGACACAATGATAAATTATTAGCATAATAAATACGAGCAATATTACAGAACCTACATTTAAAAACAGGAAATGAAATGCTATGACTCATGCGTCCAAACGAAAGGGGTTCTCGTCTAGCAAACAAGGCCGTATAGTGAACTTACATAATTTACAAAGTTAAAAACTTAGGGAAGACGGTAGACAGCCGTCTTTCAGCATCAATAACAATAAGCCACTTACTGTTCCAGAACGGACCAGCATAGTAGCCATGGTGAATCTGCTTTTGGCCAGGCAAAAATTTTCTGTGGTGGGGCGTACTGGTTGGTAGTGCACACTGAACACTGTGACGTCATTTTTTCTATTTGGGCGTCCATACCGTGCCGAGTACAGCGTCGTCGTCCCAGCTGCTTATTGGTGAAGTAAGCTCAATACTACTGCCTGCAAACGTCGCGGGATCAACACACGCGATTGTTCACGGTCATTTGAAACTAGAATGACACCTCTATGTACTGAAAGTTCATTTCATTTAGCAAAAATGCGACGCATTCTTGAATTTTGAATGTCACGCTGTGAGCGAGGCCATTCGGTTGTGAATGTAGCGCTGCAAAATTCGTAAATCTGGGTCTGTTTCTGTGGCCCGAGCAATTTTCCTAGAGTCCAACGGGAAGGATTGCAATAAACTATCTTCCTTTGAATCTATCTGACAACAAGACGTCGCAGAATTGTCAAAGTCTTTATCAGAGCCATTCGGAAGACGGGAAAGTGCGTCGGCATTTCCATGGCGAGTTGTGGGTCTGTACACAATCTCGTACTGATACTGTGATGAGAACAATGCCCTGCGTTGCAATTTGTGTGCCATGCGAGTAGGAATCGGCTTGTCTGGATAAAACAATGTTCAAATATTTGTAAATCTTATGGGACTTAACTACGGGGTCATCAGTATCTAAACTTACAAACTACTTACGAACTAGGACGGCACAAATATCCATGCCCGAGGGGGGATCCGAACCCCCGACCGTAGTGGCCGTGCAGACCGTGACTGGAGCGCCTCAGTCCCCTCGGCCACCGCGGCCGGCGATAAAACAATGACTCCAATGGCTTGTGGTCTCACAATAAGTAGTGATGGAATTTCGTGATACTATACATTATTGCTAAAGCTTCCTTATCAATTTGAGAATAACAGCACTGTGTGTTTGTCAAAAGATTTGACGCAAACGCAATCGGACAGTCCAAATCCCCCATGTCTATGTGACAGTACTGCTCCTAGACCATAAGATGACGTGTCCACTTGCAAAATAACTGTTTTTCTAGATCGAAGTGCACCAAACATCGATCACTGAGCAATGCATCTTTTAACTGTTAAAATGCGCGTTGGAATTATTCTGTCCAAACAAACCGAACTTTTTTTACAATGTAGCCGATGCAAAGGAGCTGCAAATTTTGCTGTGTTGGGTATAAACCTAATATATTAAGTTAACTTTCCCAAGACAGATTGTAATTCTTTCACATCTTTTGGTGCTGGCAGGTCGCGAATGGCAAGCATATGTGATTTCATGGAGTGCACACCTTGACTGTTTATCACGTGTTCTAGATACTTCCGGTTGAATTAGTCACACTTATCTAAGCGAAACTTGTATCATACATATGACACGACTTGAAATAATTTTCCCAAATTTGCAATGTGTTCGTCTCGGGTATTGCCTGACACAATTATCTTTGAAAAATTTCGGTTGTGGACGCACTGCCAAATGGCAGACACAAATATTTAAACAAGCCCAGATGTGTATTGACAAAACAAATTTTCTGTGATTCTTCGTTGAACGGCAGCTGAATGCAAGCACTTCTTAAATCTAATTTTGAAAAATATTTTCCTGCATCTATTCTGTTCAGTAAATCTTCTGGTCTCGGCAAAGGATATCTGTCTACAACTGTTTGTGGATTTACTTGAAATCAACATAAATGCGAATGTAACGTGACAGCTTTGGCAGAATTACAAATGGACTCGGTCACTAGCTAGCTTGTATTCTTGTATTGGTTCAATTGCACCATTTTCTTGCATTGTGCAAAGTTATTGTGCTACTTTGTCGCATAAAGCAAGTGGTACACTACGAACTTTGCAAAATTCTGGTGTGGCATTTTCCTTTAGGGTAATGTGTGCAGCAAATTCGTTACATTTTCCTAGGCCTGCAGAAAATAAATCTGGAAAGTCTTTCATGTACTTGTCTACACTGTCTTTAGCATCAAAATTGTTCACAATTAAAACATTGTCTTGGACAGTAAAACGAAAAAGATGAAATGAATCTAAACCAAAAATATTCTCCCCTTCATAAGACTGAAGCTCTTGAAATGTCACTGTGCACATTTGCGAACGGTACTCTACAGGTAGTGAACACTGTCCTAGTTCAGGAATATAATTGCCATTGTATGCTGTTAACTTTGTTTTAGTGTGTGAAACGTGCGGCAATCATAACTGTTCGTAAGTTTTGCGATTGAGTAATGTGACTGATACCTGTGTCTAGTTGAAATTTGACAGTAATGTCATTCACACACAAACTGACATACATTTTTCTGGCCTGGCGTACAACATTTATTGAATGATTATTGTCTTGTTGCTGTTTGGGCCGGGAGGGCAAATTCTGTTTCTTTTGCTGTAAGCAGACAGTTTGTATATGACCTTTCTTGCCACATGCATAGCATTTCGCTGACTCGGATGGACAGTTCTGCCTTTTGTGCCACGAGAAACATTTTGGGCAAAACTTCAGTTTCTTATTAGGCAAGGATCTGCACCTACCAACATGTTTATGCTTTGAGCGCGCAGGTGGCTGACCTCGCTCTCGCTGGCGCAAGACGTTGCTATAGCAGTGGAATTGAGTCTGCCGTGGCACCTGAATCATACCTTTCCAAATTCTGTTCTACTTGATGGAAAGATGGGGCTGCTACTTTTAGAATCTGCTCTCTAAGTCTACCATCAGGACTGTTATAGGCAATTGCGTCACATAACACCACATCTGAATACAAAGCTCTATACGACCATTTAAATGTACACTTCCTAGTGAGACATTCAAGATCTGGATACCACAGCCTGTATGTTTAATTTTGACCTTTCCTACACCGAAAAAACTGGTACCTAGCGGCCACTACATTAATTTTATGTTCATAATATGACGTGTCCACTCCCATGAACCACAGACATTGCCGAGGTGGGGTGGCTTGCGTGCCTCAACGATACAGATAGCCGTACCGTAGGTGCAACCACAGCGGAGGGGTATCTGTGGAGAGGCCAGACAAACGTGTGGTTCCTGAAGAGGGGCAGCAGCCTTTTCAGTAGTTACAGGGGCAACAGTCTGAATGATTGACTGAGCTGGCCTTGTAACAACAGCTAATGTGGCTTTGCCACACAGCTACTGAGAACGGCTGAAAGCAAGGGGAAACTACAGTCGTTACCTTTCCCTAGGACATGCAGCTCTACTGTATGAACATATGATGATGCCATCCTCTCGGGTAAAATATTCCGGAGGTAAAATAGTCCCCCATTCGGATCTCCGGGCGGGGACTACTCAGGAGGATGTGATCATCAGGAAAGACAATACTGGCATTCTACGGGTCGGAGCGTGGAATGTTAGACCCCTTAATCGAGTAGGAAAATTAGAAAATTTAAAAAGGGAAATGGATAGGTTGAAGTTAGATATAGTGGGGATTAGTGAAGTTCGGTGGCAGGATGAACAGGATCAAAATCAATTGGGGGTATCACAGGAGTAGGATTGATAATGAATAAGAAAATAGGAATGCGGGTAAACTACTATGACCATCACAGTGATCGCATTATGATTGTCAAAATAGATACGAAGCCAACACCGACAACAGTAGTAGAGATTTATATGCCAACTAGCTCTGCCGATGATGAGGAAATCGTAGAAATATATGAGGAGCTAAAGGAAATTATTCAGACAATTAAGGGAGAGGAAAACTTAATTGTGATGGGAGATTGGAATTCGGTAGTAGGACAAGGAAGGAAAGGAAGGATAGTTGGTGAATATGATCTAGGCAAAGGGAATGAAAGAGGAAGCCGCCTGGTAGAATTTGGCACGGAACATGATTTACTCGTAACAAACACGTGGTTTAAGAATCACAAAAGAAGGTTGTATACCTGGAAGAGACCAGGAGACACCGGAAGGTATCAGATAGATTTTATAATGGTAAGACGTAGATTTCGGAACCAGGTTCTACAGTGTAAGACATACCCAGGGGCAGATATAGACTCTGACCATAACTTGTTGGTTATGAACTGTTGGCTGAAACTGAAGAAACTACAAAAAGGTAGGAAAATAAGGAGATGGGACCTGGATAAATTGAAGGAACCTGAGGTTCTTAAGAATTTCAGAGGGAGCTTTAGGCAACAATTGACAGAAACAGGGGAAAATAAAACAGTAGAGGAGAAATGGGTAAAATTGAGAGTTGAAATAGTGAAGGTAGCAGAGGACAAAATAGGTATGAAGGAAAGACCTACAAAAAATCCTTGGATATCACAGGAGATACTAAATTTAATCGATGAAAGAAGAAAATATAAATATGCAGTAAATGAAACAGGCAAAATGGAGTACAGACGACTAAGAAATGAGATTGACAGGAAGTGCAAAATTGCTAAGCAGGAGTGGCTAGAAGGCAAATGCAAGGAGGTAGAAGAATGTATAAATAGGGGAAAAATAGATACAGCCTACAGGAAAATAAAAGAAACATTTGGAGGTAAGAAAAACAGCTCAATGAATATCAAGGACACTGATGGAAAACCAATTCTCACCAAAGAAGGGAAAGCTGAAAGGTGGAAAGAGTATATAGAGGAGCTCTACAAAGGAAAAGAACTTCGAGACAATATTGTAGGAAGGGAAGAGGATGTAGATGAAGATGAAATATGAGATACTGTACTGAGAAAAGAATTTGACGGAGCCCTGAAAGACCTAAGTCGAAACAAGGCCCCTGGAGTAGATAATATTCCCTCAGAGATACTGAAGTCTCTGGGAGAACCAGCCAAGACAGAATTCTTTCACCTGGTGTGTAAGATGTATGAGACAGGTGAAATACCCTCAGACATTAAGAAAAATGTTATAATCCCCATCCCTAGGAAAGCAGGTGCAGACAGATGTGAAAACTACAGAACCATCAGTTTAATAAGTCATGGTTGCAAAAAATTAACACGAATTATATACAGAAGGATGGAAAAGCTGGTAGAAGCCGACCTCGGGGAAGATCAGTTTGGGTTCAGGAGAAATGTAGGAACACGGAAGGCAATACTCACTTTACGGCTTATCCTAGAAGATAGATTAAGAAAAGGCAAACCTACATTTCTAGCTTTTGTAGATTTGGAGAAGGCTTTTGACAATGTTGATTGGAATAAACTCTTTCAAGTTCTGAAGCAAGCAGGAGTAAAATATAGTACAAAAACCAGACAGCGGTTGTCAGAGATGAAGGGCATGAAAGGGATGCAGTGGTTGGAAAGGGAGTAAGACAGGGTTGTAGTCTTTCTCCATTGTTGTTCAATTTGTACATTGAGCAAGCTATGAAGGAAAGCAATGAGAAATTTGGTGAAGGAATTAAAGTTCAGGGGGAAGAATTAAAAACATTGCGTTTTGCCGACGACATAGTAATTCTGTCAGATACAGCAAAGGACCTGGAAGAGCATTTGAACGGAATGGACAGTGTGCTGAAAGGTGCATGTAAGATGAACATTAATAAGAGCAAAACTAGGGTAATGGAGTGCAGTGTAAGAAAATCAGGTGATGCTGAAGGAATTAGATTGGGAAACGAAGCAATAAAGGAGGTAGATGAGTTTTGTTACTTGGGCAGTAAAATAACAAATGATGGTCGCAGTACAGAGGATATAAAATGCAGAATGGCAATGGGTAGAAAAGCGTTCTTGATAAAGAGGAATTTGTTAACATCGAATATTGATTTAAACCTAAGGAAGTCGTTTCTGAAGGCATTTGTATGGATTGTTGCCTTGTATGGGAGTGAGACATGGACGATAAACAGTGCGGACAGGAAGAGGATTGAGGCTTTTGAAATATGGTGCTACAGAAGAATGCTGAAGATTAGGTGGGTGGATCGCGTAACTAATGAGGAGGTACTGAACAGAATTGGGGAGAAAAGGAATTTCTGGCATACCCTAACTAAAAGAAGGGATCGATCGGTAGGACACATTCTTAGACACCAAGGAATTGTGTATTTAGCGTTGGAGGGATGTGTATGGGGAACAAATCGCAGGGGAAGACCAAGAGATGGATACAGTAAGCAGATTCAGACAGATGTTGGTTGTCGCTCTTATGTGGAGATGAAGAGGCTTGCTCAGGATAGGGTATTGTGGAGAGCTGCATCAAACCAGTCTCCGGTCTGAAGACCACAACAACAGCAACAATATGACGTGAGGTCTCCTATCACTGAATCACAAGCAAGTTCAGGAAGGTCCGCAGTGGGAAACAGTTTTTTCACAAGACAGAACGCTGGGGATGAGGAGGGGGGTAGGTACACATGACAGGATAAAGTGGAGTTTGACAGTACCTTGTATCTTGTGAACTGTGGTGTAGGCTTCTGACTTTTGCAACCATTCATTCCTTTCCTTGTTTTGATCTTCATACTAGCGGAATGGTGGAAGTACCGCAGGTGGCGGCTGCTGCTGGGGTACTTGCATATTTCGTTGCACAGGTGAGGCCAGACGTTTTTGTACAGTAACTAGGAGAGTGGCGCTTCGTTGAGTTTGAAACTGAAACATCTGCATTAGTTGCTGTGCATCGAGCGCAGGAAGCTGCGGCGCAGTGGCAGGGATACTTGTGTTATTAGGAGTAGTCATTTTTCAAAACCAACAAGAATAAGAAACAGTGCAAAAATATAGAAATTGACGCTGATCCCTGTAATAGAATCTGTCAAAAGATCATATACTGGTATCGCCGAGACTTGTAATAAAACAAAATACTAGCGCAGCTTAAGCAATTTAACAACTCGTTGCAATATCGGTCATTGTTCTGTAGTTTAACAGCTCGTCGAATTTGTTGTATCATCCTTGATGACATTTGTTCATTTCTCGTCCCGGTCTTGTTATCAGCAGAGGTACGGTGCAGGATGCGTAGCTAGAACTACTATTCAGATTAGTGATACGAGTTTTATTGACTGAAGAACACGATACTCAACTTCTGTCTGTTCTTCTCTCTTCTCCCGTAGTCGTCTTCTGTACGATGCTTGCTGCGCTGAAACACAGTTACTGCCTTAGTTCGTAGCCGAGCTTTGACGGGCGTCCAGACGCAAGTCGGCCTAGATATACTAGCTTGAAGAGGTCGCGCATCTACGTTACTCCCTCCAGGATGCGCGGCGGCGGCGTGTGATTGGCTTCTATGACGATCGTTATCTTGCGTCTGGCGTGTGGCGCTGACATTACGCCACAACAACTACCATACAAAGGAACACTCCACACAAGTGTCTTCAGGAAAGACTTCGTAACGTTTAAATTAATATTACATGTTAACAAATGGTGTGGGTTCCTGTAGTCATGTCCTAGTTCATGAACCAAAGGCTACATATGAGTGGCCAAGTAAGTGGTCCTGACAATCAGGATACCAATTACTTTGGAATAAGGTTGGGCAAGTAAGGCTAGCAACCTGCTTCCCAGGTACTTCAATATCGTACTGGCAACAATCAGAGCAAAATGCCTCGGACCTATGGAGGTGATGGTGTCCCACCTCTAACTGACCAACCAGGGACTCATCCGATACGACTTGGAAAACGATCTGGAATGAGATGGGGAGCTATTAATGTCAATGGGGATTACACTGGGAAGCAGGTGGAGCTGCTGGAGGCATCAAGTAAGATGGGGTTAGATGTCTTAGCTGTTAGTGACGTTTGAGTAAGGGGAGAGAAAGTGAACGAATTCGGAGAATACAAGGTCTACCTGTCAGGAGTCAAAGTAGGAAGAGCACAGTGGGGTGTATGGTTTTACATCAGAATAGAAATCGAACCCAGCATAATTGCAATAAGGTATGTAAATGAACGACTGATGTGGATAGATTGGGTCATCTCCAGCAAGAAAATTAGGATTGTGGCAGTGTATTCGCGCTGTGAAGGGATATATCAAGATGAGATGGACAGATTTTACAACGCACTTAGTGATGTAGTTGTTAGGAGTGAAGGATAAGGATAGTGTTTTATTCATAGGTGATTTCAACACTAGAGCAGGACATCGAACAGAAGGTTATAAAAGGTTATGGGTAAGTTTGGAAAGGATATGGAGGCCAACAGGAACAGAAAACAGCTCTTGGATTTCTGTTTCAGTATGGACTAAGTTATCACAAACTCCTTCTTTAAGCATAAGGATATTCACCGTTATACTTGGGAAGGAAGGGGAACCAGATCTGTCATTGACTATATAATAACAGACCAGGAATTCAGGAAGACAGTCAAGGACACACGTGTTTTCGGGGGTTCTTTGATGATACGGATCATTATTTAATCTGCAGTGAAATTGGTTTTGTGAGAGGAGAAAGCCAGGTCCAATTTTAGAAGGATAAGGGTGGAGAAGCTTCAAGACGAGGAAATTAGGAACAAATACAAAACAATGATCTCGGAAAGGTACCAGCTAGTTGAATGTAATGATTTACAGTCACTGGAAGAGGAATGGTCAATGTACAGGGACACACTACTGGAATCAGCTAGAGAATGTCTTGAACAGTAGTGTGTAAAGGCAGGAAAAAGCAGACAGCTTGGTGGAATGACACAGTCAAGGCAGCTTGTAAAAAGAAAACGGAGGCATTTAAAAAAAATGGCTCCAGGCAGACAGAGAAAGTTAAGTTGAAGAAAGAAACAAAGCCAAACGGATAATTGCAGACTCCAAGAAAAAAATCATGGGAAGACTTTGGAAATAAGCTAGAAACTCTGGGTCAAGCCGCGGGAAAACCATTTTGGAGCGTAGTTAGCAATCTTCGAAACGGAGGGAAGAAGGAATTAAGAAGTGTTTCGGATAGGTCAGGAAAGCTGCTAGTCAATCCTGTGGATGCCTTGAGCTGATGGAGGGAATATTTTAAAGAACTGCTGAATGTGGGAGAAACGTTCAATGATGTGTCAGATTTTCAGATAGAATGGGGCCGGCCGCGGTGGCCGAGGTGACTGAGGCGCACCAGTCACGGTCAGCACGGCCACTACGGTCGTTGGTTCGAATCCCCCCTCGGGCATGGATATTTGTGCCGTCCTAGTTCGTAAGTAGTTCTTAAGTAGTTTGTAAGTTTAGGGACTGATGACCCCGTAGTTAAGTCCCATAAGCTTTACAAACATTTGAACTTTTTTTTTTTTTGATAGAATGGGATAGGAACGACGATGGAAACAGGATCTCATTTGAGGAAGTGGAGAAAATGGACAGTAGATTACAGTGCAATAAAGCGGCTGGGGTGGATGAAATTAAGCTGGAACTCGTCAAATACAGTGGAATATCAGGTCTCAAATGGTTACACAGGGTAATTGAGAAGGCGTGACAATTGGGACAGGTTTCGTCTGACTGGACGAAAGCGGTTTTAACGCCAATTTTCAAACATGGAAAGAGAAAAGATTGTAACAACTATCGAGGTATCTCTTTAATTAGCTTTGTAGGCGAAATATTCTCAGGTATTTTTGAAAGGAGAGCGCGAGTATTAATTGAGGACAAGTTAGATGAAAATCAGCCTTTCAGAGGCTGTCAGGACCAGATCTTTAGCTTACGGCAGGTAATGAAATAGTGTTATGAGTGGAACAGGGAATTGTATCTATGTTTCATGGATCTAGAAAAGGCTTAACAGTGTTTCTAGGCGGAAGCTACTGTCAGTTCTTCAAGATTATGGTATAGCAGGCAAACTTCTGCAGGCAATTAAAGGGCTTTATGTAGACTGTCAGGCAGCAGTAGAGTAGATGGCAAATTAAGCTTATGGGTCAGAGTAGTTTCAGGGGTAAGACAAGGCTGTAACCTGTCACCACTGTTGTTCATACTATTCATGGATCATATGTTGAAAACAGTAGACTGGTATGGCGGGATTAAAATAGGTGAAAACAAAATAGGCAGTCTCGCATATGCGGATGACTTAGTTGTAATGGCACATTCAATTAATATGTTGCTAACTAATATTTTAGAGCTCGATCAGAGTTGCAAGTATTATGATATGAAGATAAGCATCTCCAAAACGAAAGTAATGTTTGTGGGAAAGAGATTTAAACAGACTGAATGCCAAATAGGAGGAACAAAGTTAGAAGAGGTACACAGTTTAAAGTACCTGGGATGTATTTTCTTACAGGATGGCAGCATAGTGAAAGAACTGGAATCGAGGTGGAGCAAAGTTAATGCAGTGAGTGCTCAGCTAAGATCTACTCTGTTCTGCAATAAGGAAGTCAGTACCAAGACTAAGTTAGCAGTGCACCGCTCTATCTTTCGACCAACTTTGTTGTATGGGAGTGAAAGTTGGGTGGATACAGGTTACCTTGTTCATAAGATAGAGGTTACATATATGAAAGTAGCAAGAATGATTGCAGGTACTAATAGATGGGAACAATGGAAGGAGGGTGTCCATAATGAGAAAGTCAAAGAAAAACTGGTAATAAACACCATATATGAAGCACTTAGAGCGAACAGATTGAGATGGTGTGGTCATGTTACACGAATGGGAGATGCAAGGTTACCTAAGAGACTCATGAGCTCTGCATCGGAGGGTAAGAAGAGTCGAGGGAGACCAAGAAGAAAGTACTTAAATTCGGTGCAGAATGATTTTGAAGTAAAAGGCAAGGCATCAGACGAGGCATCAATGTTAGCATTGAATAGGGGATCATGGTGGACTTTTATTAGTCTCCAAACAGAGATTAGGCTCCAGACTGAACGCTGACTGGCATAATCAGTCTCTAATGATGATGATGATGATGATGATGATGATGGTTAACAAATTTCTCTTACAGAAATGTCTATATTCCCATTACCATTTAGCATTTTTATTTTCTGCACTGTGGCAATCGTATGTTATATTACTGCCCACGTAACAAAATTCATCTATCACCTTCATTGTTTCGAAACCAAATCTATTTTTTCAGCATCTCCTGAATTTCTTACAGTACTTTCCATTACCCTTGTTTTACCCTTGTTAATGTACATCTTATACTTCCAAGCGACTGTCCATTCTGTTCAATTGCTGTTCCAGATCCTTTGCTGTCTCTCAGACAATTATGTCATCAGAAAAACGCAAAATTTTTATTACTTCATATTACAGTTGACAAATTTCTAATTTACCTGGTTATAAAGTTTACTTTAATAAACATTAAACTATCCATAAAATTATAGAAGGTATGACATTTCTTAAATGACTTACTAATAAACTTTTCTCTTTGAAAAATGAACCAGATCAAAGGCTCTCAAGGCCAGCGTATGTAATAACAAACCTGTCTGCACAGAAGACACATCTATACTATTACTATTGTAATTGATAGAGCTCTCGTTTCTTTGTGCCCTCTGATAACAAACCGAAACTTGTCGGGCTCCAGATATTTATAAATCTGAAGCAGACCTAGTTACGTCAAATATCGTATCTCTATTTTGAGACACTTACCCAGTTCCCTTGAAATTTGGCATAAACTGCTGTGCAGCATCAGTGACGGTGCACTCCCTCGCTCTGATCCCTGATTCATAAGGCAGGCTACGGCTGCTGCCTCCTCACTGTACAAGATTCTCCCCAGTCCCACACCGCACATGCTAGCTCCTACATCTATATCTACATCTACATAGGATCCTCTGCAAATAATATTTAAATGCCTGCCAGAGTGTTCATCGAACCACCATTACACTACAATGTAAACTTCAACGGCCGGCATTGTCTTCAAGTAAAATTTCCGGGCTGATGAGCCGTGGTCCAGATGTAAAACTTCCTCCCGACGTTTCGTCTCCAACTGCAGGAGATATCTTCAAGGGTCTTTCGGCTATTGCTACTGTGGGCCGAGGGGCTCTCACATTTATAGAGGGATAGAGGGCGCCACCATACGTCACGTGATGCTGACTTTGTAACTATCTCTGGATGGCGTCGTCATTCTCGATTGAAAATAATCGATTGTCGTTATGTTGGTGCAGTGTCGACATCCATATTTTATTTAACTTCAGACCTTCTCCTTTCCTATTATAATTGTTCTGGTGTTTGTGGATCTCTATTGCTTCTCTATACATGCGTGCATGGCACTGAGATGTCCTAGCTAAAACGCTCGTCTCGTCAAATTTTATTTCATGATTTCCTTTTTGAAAAACATGTTCAGCCACTGCCGATTTTTCCACGTGGCCCAGACGACAGATCCTTTTATGTTCAGATATGCGAGTGTTGACGCTTCTTTTTGTTGTACCAATATATACTTTACCACAGCTGCAAGGAATTTTATAAACCCCAGGAGGTGCTAGGGGGCGATGTGCGTCTTTTGCCGATCTCAAATATTCTTTGATCTTTTTTGTGGGTCTATAGGTGATTTAGACGCCATGCTTGGCCAATACTTTCCCGATTCTATCGGTAATCCTGCTAATGTATGGCAGAAAAAATTTTCCAGATTGTAACTAGATTCTATTTTGTGTGCCAACCCACCACAGAATTATAATGAAATAACAGGTTTTCGCTTGGTAGGCGATGTGAGATGTTTCTTTTATTTAACTTCAAAACATATCGATTTCGTCCCTATGATGGGACATCATCAGTGCAGAATTGCAAGTCATGATGACCTACGTGCTCTGCTTAAAAACATTTAAAGGTCTTGCCGGTACAAGTCACAACAGGATTTTATTGTTGTGACTTGTACCGGCAAGACCTTTAAATGTTTTTAAGCAGAGCACATAGGTCATCATGACTTGCAATTCTGCACTGATGATGTCCCATCATAGGGACGAAATCGATATGTTTTGAAGTTAAATAAAAGAAACATCTCACATCGCCTACCAAGCGAAAACCTGTCATTTCATTATTTTCCAGATTGTTGTCGTTGTTGCTCAGAACTTCTGGATTCTTCTCTTCCTTGATGGAGGGCTCGATCAATTTCCTTGGCACCATATCCACTTTTCTTGAAGGCCGACCGCAAGTGATTTAGTTCATCCTCCAAGTAAACTGGCTCACAAATTTCGTTGGCTCTATCCACCAAGGTTTTAATGATACCTCTTTTTTGCCTCTGATGATGGTTTGACTCCTTGTGGAGGTATCGATCAGTATGTGTGTTCTTTATGTATACCTCATGGCCCAGAGTTCCGTTCTCTCGTTTTATTACCGATACATCCAGGAACACCTGACTCTCTCCGTTCGAGCTCTGATTTCTCGTATTTTATTCAAAAAATGTTCAAATGTTTGTACAGTCTATGGGACTTAACTACGGGGTCATCAGTCCCTAAACTTACAAACTACTTATGAACTACTTACGATCTAGGACGGCACAAATATCCATGCCCTAGGGGGGATTCGAACCCCCGACCGTAGTGGCCGTGCAGACCGTGACTGGAGCGCCTTAGTCCCCGCGGCCACCACGGCCAGCGTATTTTATTCTGATGATCATTTCTACCTGTGTAAGTAGGAGTCAACAATATATTTTCGCATTCGGAGGAGAATGTTGGCGATTGGAGTTTCGTAAGTAGCCTACGCCGCAGCGATAAGCGCCGTTGTTGTAATGATACCCATTCCAGATCCTGTATTATTTCCGTAACGCTTCCTTCCCTGTGTCGTGACAATACGAAACGAACTGACCTTCTTTGGACTCTTTCGATGTCCTTCGTCAAACCCACCTGACAAGGATCCCACAATGGGCAGCAATACTCCAAAAATGGACGGACAAGGGTAGTGTATGCAGTTTCTTCTGTAGTTCTGTTGCATCTTTTAAGGGTCCTGCCAATATAATGCGGTCTTTCGTTCGCATTTCCCTATACATTATCTACTTGTTCTTTCCAATTTACATCTGACGTAATAAAATTTCTTGGTATTTTGTGGAGCTTGCGGCCTTCTCTTTTGATTGATTTAACTTGTAAGCAAAGTTTAACAGATTTCTTTTCGTACTCATGTGGACGACTTCACACTTCTCATTATTTAGAGTCGATTGCCAGTTTTTACACCAAACTGATATCTTATTCAGATCGTTGTGCAGTTGGTTTTGATCTTTAGATGATTTTACTAGACGGTAAATGACGGCGTCATCTGCAAACAACCTAAGAGAGCTACTTATATTTTCCCCTAACTCGTTTATGTAAATAAGGAACAGCAGACGACCAATAACACTACCCTGTGAAACGCCCGATATCACCTCTGTTTTAGTCGATGCCGAACTATCGATTACTACGAACTGTGTCCTAAAGCCGACCTCTCACGGGACGTGGAAACGCACGTGGAGGAGGAAGTGGTGACGCCGCAGCGTGGAATACCACGTTCCACTGCTCTGCGAAGCGTGGAATGGAGGATCTAGCAGGTTAGAATTTTTTGCTTCGTGGAGTGGGACGTGGCCAATGAGAGGCAACCTGACTTTCATGTGACAAGCAGAGCTTTTGCGCCGCCCTTCTTTCGTTGTAGCGTAAGATGTATGAATATAATCTATATAAAGCGCTAGAAACTGAAGAACTTTTGAACACGTGTCATTTTAGATATGATTTGTTACAATAAATCACCGGAAAACAAAATTTTCTTGGCTTTAAAGGTTTTCGTATTTAACGTGTATCAGTGTTATAATTTGTATAATGTGAAAGAATATCGTTTCTTGGCTATAGTACAACGCATTCTGTCAAAGAAGTATCTTCGTGATTGTGTGTAAAAGATAAATAACATATTACAACAAGTTTTAGACGTGTAGTTTACCTAAAAAGCGAACAAGTTGCTGAATTGTCGGTATAGTGTAGTTAGTAGCTTAAGAGATTGCGGCCTAGACATGGTAAGCGAAATAGGTTCACGTGCATGCACTATCGAAATATTCTTATTTTTTCCTTTTTTGTTTGCTAAACGTTTCTGGTTCTATCTTGCTAATTTAAATGTAATATCCGATATTCGTTGTTATTTCTTTTTAAGACAACTTTTTAGCGTCGTCATTAGAGTCACGAGCTGTGGAAGAAAAGAGATGTAAGTAGAGGTTTGTATCTACACTCTGCCAGATATTTTTAACCATTTCGTTTAATTATGTTAATGCAATTTATTTGTTAATTTAATAAAATTATAATATTCGTTATTTTACGTTATTTATTACAAACAAGAACGAACTTTGTCTACGAGAAAATTTGTTGAGTTTTTCGTTCTAGGCCACAGAAACCAATAAAATTAAAGATATTACCCTACGTCACTCGGTTTTCCCAACGGTGGTTTTTTTAATTAAGTTGCAGTTCCGTACAATGTTGCAATAGTTTAAGTTTCACAGTGAAAAGTGAACATGGCTAGCGTGTGGTTAAGGAAGCAGATGCAGTGTAGGAGGAAAGTGTTTACGTACAATACCAAAACCAAAAATTGGCATAACAAGCATTGTCGAGCTGAGGCGTCCCCCCCCCCCCCTCTGTATAACAAGCAAAATATATTGTCAGAACCTATTATCTCCGAATATACAGAATATGTACAACGTAGAAAATGGGAATATAAGACCAAGGCAACTGGAGATGGTGCAAATGATGTATTTCACGACTGAAATTTTTTTTTTAAGAATCTGTGCCAAAATTGATTTCATCGTCAATTTCGTTATTATCTCAACCCCTTTCACATACTTGTACGGTCTTTGTGCTTTTTGAAGAAAAAGAAAGTACAAGTTCTGTAAGAGTATTGCATGCCATATGCAAGCGTAAGAAAGCATTTAGTTTTATTCCGACGACGGCTAAGAGAGATACCATGTAATTTTACGCAAATCCATCTTTGTAAACACAGTGATCAATGCGCCAGCCCGCAACGAGCACTGGAGAGCGCTGCGGCCGCAAAGCAAGTCACGATTAGCAGTACGTTACGTTCCGTGGGATGTAGCGGGTCGTTTCAGAGCGTGCTGTAGCTACACTAGGCAGACAGCACGTCTGGCCTGCGCCACGTTGGGACAACACGTCCCGTGTGAGGACGGCTTAAGGTCCATCTCATACTTGTCCGGCAGCCGTGCATACGGCACTGTTTACGCGGTCTCTGGGACAGCTCTATGTCTGAATACCTGACGTTAGTAGAAAACTTTATAAAAGCGGCGCTGACAACTATTTTCTTTATTCGTTTTAGGACATTTAAATACGTCTCACCTTTTGATCATGTCGGTCTACATTACATTATATACATAACATTACATCTGATCACCAATCTATTTGCCAGATTTTTGCGTTGCCTCAAGGAGTTCTTCATGACCCCCTCTGCATGCTCTGGCGCTGCACTGTTCCCTGACCCGCTGGATGGTCTGATAGGGTGCACTGCAGTCACGTGCTGGCGAAGTCAGCGTTCCGCGTTTAATTAGTGGCCCAAAACCACCATGGCTTGTTCTCAGTCGGTTGGAGTTTCAGCATTTCTTGTTGGGCTGATGAAATCGAGAAAGCGCCTCATTAATACCAGGGATCAGGAGTAATGTTGTTCTTGTATCCCATCCTCGTCGCCACTTTTGTGTCTCGTTTCCGCCGGTTGTCTTGGGTGTCGGTGGCCGAGTAGAAAGAGACCGACACAGGAATAAAGGATGCACGCTTGTGCGGTATGGAGGTGACAAGCCAGTGGGACAGCAGAAACTAGAGACACCAGAGTAAATTAGAACGAGATATATATTTCATAGGTACTTAGTAATACTTAACTTTTACATAGTTCTTGACTGCCGAATGCTGATACATAGATTAGATAGAGGCCTGCCTACTGATGATTCCTAGTGTCTATCCGATAGCCAAGTCGTAACTGGTGCCTAGCTGATTCCCAAGTGGCCGATGCAGCAGTCGTGGCCACGAGCGGAGTTGCAGCAGAGGGCGCTCGTGGCTGACGTCGTAAGAACGCCGCGCCGTGCTTGCATGGCGGCGCGCGGCGAAAGTACGAGGCGCGCACTTCATACTTGTGCGACACCACAGTTGTTGCGGCATTTGAGAGCCATTCTCTTCTGCAGGAGGCGATAACAGTGACAGTGAGGCTGCCTGGATGTGCTAGAGGAGGCTGTCTTGATCGAAGCCTGTCAGTTGTTAGATCACGTGTGGCAATAGTTCAGGTTTGTTCTCCAGTGTTGATGTATGCCCTTATCAAGGCTGTCAACTCTCCTGACATGATACAGCAGCGCCCCTCACGTGTCCTTCATTGCTGGTACAAACAGAGAAAGGTGCACATGGGTCGTGATAAGACGATTGAGCGAAAGGGGTAGAAAAGGGCAGGAAGTGTTTTCGTTGGAATCAGTTCACTTCGCTGAAATATGTTTGAAGCGTTGAATTTCTTAAAAGTTAATTCTGACGAGGATTTTCTATCTCGTTATTCATTTCTACACCTCCCCTTTAGATGGAGAGTGCAAGATGTATATTCAATTACCATTCAGAAAGTATTGCGAAATTACATACAGTAGTATTGTCCTTGGTTTAATTTCCACCAATTGTGTTTACAAAGTAACGAAACTGAGGTTTTTTTTAATGTAATTAGAATTTTTCGGTATGCAGATTCTTAGTTCGCACCTGAACTTTGCGTTTCAATATAACAAGGAATTAGGAAGTCGTAGACACTGAAAATGGAATCCAGGCTTTTGGTCTTGAGGACTGAACTGAGGAATTTTGTACCATGTTGCATCATACAACAAATTGATGTAAAAAACAATTTCAGAACAGACATAAAAATGATCGACCTGATTTCTGAAGACAAGATAAAATAAAAATAAATCGCGAAAATAAATCATATTACACATTTTGGGAGGGATATAGCCCCATTGCCACCGCCCTGCGTTCGCCACGAAAATAAAGAAATTGAAAATTAGAAATATACTTCAATTATTTGGTAGCAGCGGGAAATGACCATGAAGTTATTCTTTCAGGGTAATGCACGAAATAGTGACGCCAAGAAATGGCCTTGTTCCGTCACCGCGAACAAACATTTCCGCTGGTGACAACACGGTCGAACTTGTACTTCTATACATCTACCGCTAGATGGCTGTCATGTGTCGTGTCCCGGCGCAGTCTAACTATTCCGGACTGGAGTAAGTATGTTCTGCATAGCGCAATCGGGACGTTATCGACAATGAGTTACTATGAACTTGCTTCTAACCTTTATATCAGAGATGAGAGGGAGAGAACCTCCTGGGGTTGAAGCCGTTATTTTCTGATAATAGGTTACTGAATTAGAATGGCAGAGAGTTTTAATTAATAAATAATATTTATTTTAACACAATTGCTTGTGAGGTGGTGGACCGTAAACCCCGTAGGACTATGCAATTATACAGTGATCCTGCGTTTCAATGATTACTCCACCACTAAAGTTTTGCAGCCTCGAGAGAGAAGTATCAGACAGTCACTTGCTCTTCTTATGTTATGAGATTCCTCTAACTACTAGAGAAAGGGACTGACAGTCTCTGTTCCATTCTGTTTCACTGAAACTTTACAATTCCTACTTGATGTCCTACTGTGTGTCCACTCGAGTCTATCACCGTCTGTTCGTAGTTGAAGTATTTAGCTGTTGCATCAGCTGCTGCAGACCTCTGTGGCTCCGCTGTCGTCTAACCTTCTGACTCGATCTACGAACTGAACTCAACTCTGTTCGGCTGAATACCCTTTTAATTCATTTTGTGCTTACTGAGTGCCGTGGCGCGCCCCGCAGAACCACGACGTGGCGCCGCAGCGCAGCCCTGCGCGCGCCAGCTCCGGAGAGGCACACGCCGCGCACCGATAAGTCGGCAGCGGCGGACGGTTCGAACCGCGCGCCACGACCCAGTCCCGGCTCCTTCCGGCAGGCGGCGCTGCACCGCCCCAAGTCTCCAGGTCCGCTCACCGCGCAGACGCGAGGGACCTCTTCGCACCTCGCACGAAGACAGTATGACTGTCTCAGCGGCCAATCAGCGGTCGCGACATGCAAATAGCGGCGCGAGGACACTAGCCGCCGCGGCCTTAAGTATCCGCACCACGGCTGAGACCGGCGTCTTCTGACACCGCGGACCACGAGGGAGCACCGCCGCAGCCGGACCGTCGCCGAAGCCACGTCTCCGCCACGCCTGGCCACCGACTGCCGGACTCTGCCGCTGCCGCTTCCTGCCGAGGTCCCGAAGCAGAGGACACCGCACTTCGAGGAACCTCTACTTTGTACAAGAGTCAGAAATAATTATCAGGAAGATATCCAAAGTAGTTGTGTTTTTTTTTTGTTTTTTTTTTTGTTTTTGGTAATTGAAATATTATTTTTCATTGTACTGTGCACGTTAAGCAGAGAATATATTCTGAACTATAAAGAGATACAGATCATCTCGTGTTTCTGTTGTATATAACACTGAGTTTCACACATCCCTGTTACACCTGAGCCGGCCGCGGTGGCCGCTGGGACTGAGGCGCTCCAGTCACGGTCTGCACGGCCACTACGGTCGGGGGTTCGAATCCCCCCTCGGGCATGGATATTTGTGCCGTCCTTAGGATTAGCTAGTTCAAAAGTAGTTTTTAAGTTTAGGGACTGATGACCCCGTAGTTAAGTCTCATAGACTTTACAAACATTTGAACAATTTTTGTTACACCTGAGTGATCTGGTTGTACACGACAGCTGTCGGTTCCACACGACACTTTCATTTCCACCTAATTTGTTTCGCAAGAACGCCTATGACTCCACACGACACTATTTACTATCAGTTATGGTGGAGCCTCCTGTTTGCTTCTTGAATGACGCAAGTTCAACTCATGCGGCTTCTTCTGGCCTACAGTCAAATCTAACTGATTTGATTAACAATTCGTGTTCGGCAGCTTCAGCTACCTTATCTTGTTTATACTTCCTGGTGGAACTTTCGTATGTTGACTGGCTATCGAGCCTAGCCCTGTTCTCTGGTCATTACTTGAAAATAAAATTGGAAACTTTAAAGTTTCCTTAAGATCAGAACACATGGTAGCCCAGATTACGTCGTCTAGGATACTACAACTGCATGATTGGTGGCATACCGCCGTATAATTCGCCCTTTTACATCAAAACATATACTTCATTTAACCTCACCTGACGGATTCGTACATATATACGATTTTAGTTCTGTGGTCATCTATGGCAAAGCCCCTCTGGAATCAAATGAGTTACATTGGCCTCCTTGTATAATCAATATTAAAAGTCGTTACTTCAATTCTCCTGTTCGCGTATTTACATAACGATAAGAAGTGTGTGTTTTATCTTTCGATTTTTTTTTTTTTTTTTTTTTTCATTTCATCTGTAACAAGCCACTGCAACACGTGATCACACAGCGATAGTAAATGAAGTGTGAGCTTCATTGCTACACTTGTAGCCAGACAGCAGTGTCTCCAGATTTAGTTTTCGAATTTTCCCCATACCAGATAAAAAAATTCCCCAAAATGACACTATTTTGGTAACTTTTCCCCAAATAGAGTCAAACTACCTTTTTCTCCAAATTAACATTTATTGTCAGTAATGGCAACTTGAAGGGGTGTAACTACGTGTTCAGGGCCATGAAATTATCGTATGTATCAGCAATTATAGTACATAAAACAAAATTATTAATTTATCGATAAAAACATACAGCCTGGCAAGAGAAATAGAAAACCTGCTTTAACGGTGCTACATTTGCTTTCTTCAGTGTCCTACTGATTTACCAGTAGATGGTATAACAACTTTAGATATAGATAAGAGAGCTATTAGTGAATGATAAAAGTATAATTACGGCAGCAGGTTTAATTTTTTTATGACTTAAGTTTCTAACAGTACAAAATATAAATTGTCATAACAATCACAATAGATTGATATATTATCAAAAAAAATTATGTTACATGTTACAATGAATGAAATTGTGTCATCTGCTGTAATTACTGTAAAAAAGCCAACACTGTTTCTTGTCAATTATATTGAAATGAAATGTAAGTAACATCAATATAACCTATTTATTATGCCAGAAACAACATGGCATCATCATTTTGATTTTTATACACATCCTCTGATTTAAATTTCATAAGCATTTTAGTGCTTGGCTTGAATTTATTACACCCTTCGTTTTCCAAACTGTGCCGCACTCTGAGTATGTGATCAGCTGTGGATGTGTGCATTCTATTTCCCAGTTAGTTTTTTTTATTACATTCATTATGAAGAATGCTCTCTCCACACTACCATTCGAGAATGGCAGGCACAAAACGACCATTGAATGCTCTTTCAAAACGCTATAGAATGTGGGGAATAATCTTTCGTGTTAACCATGAAGTAAGTAATTAATGTTTTCCCTGCTATGTGGTTGACAGGTTCTTGTATCTACCCTTTATTGCTCAGTAGATTAATTACTCTCGTAAATGGAGCATTTCGTTGCCAACATGACCACACAACACTACCACTGCCGAAAATAAAAATTGGACCCCAAATTTCCCCAGTACAGATTTTTTCCCCCCAACAATGTCCCCACGACTTTTTCTTTCCCCAAAAGCTCCCCACAATCTGGAGACACAGAGTCAGGTACAGAAGTAGCCACTACAGAGGCACGCTAATGCCCTGTAAAGTCGCATCCACGGCTTGGGTTCGTCCTAGGGATGGCGGTTATTGCTCAAACAACCGGTTTCCGGTTATACCGGTTCTATTCATCTCCAGTTTAACCGGACTGTAAAAATTGCGCAAGATAACCGGATTTTTAAACAACTGGTTTTCAGTTTTTTATTACTATTATTTTCAGTAGAGTTCGACCGAAACATATTTTGCGGCCTAAACAGAAATCGTAATCGAATTTTCGGTTCTTCTAGTTTCGGCCGAAACCGAAACTTACGAAATTTAGTTAAAATTTAGCTAAATTTACGTTATACGACAAATCACAAGTCTTTCCTTTTTTTGAAAGATCCCCTCCCAATACTACGCCATTCTTGAGTGTATGTAAACCTAGCCAGGATTCCGTAGAAGACGATATACGAAGCATACAGATTTACTGGCCTAGTGTTTCCATATTGAGCCAACCACTCCTCAAGTTGGACTTGCGAGACAGCGCATACGAATATCTCGTTATATACACAATATATATAAGTTACAGTCAGTAAATGAACTTCAATCAGTGCTGCAGAACTATTTCGAAAAATAAAGTCACAGTATGATTGTTGTCAGTGTAAATTTACGCAAATTGAACTAGGAAAGCTGTGTACCACATGATCAAAGAATGTTCAAATGGGTGTGAATTCTTAGGGACCTAACCGCTTAGGTCATAGGTCCCTAGACTTAAATACTACTCAATCTAACTTAAACTAACTAACGCTAACGACAACATACACACCCATGGCAGAGGGAGGAAGGAGGACTCGAACTTCCAACTGGAGCAGCTGCGCAGTCCGTGACATGGAGCCTCAGACCGCAGGGCTACCTCGCGAAGCACCACATGATCAATGTTACCTAAACCCATATTGGTTATTAAAAAAGCCCCTCGCTTTCAAGGAATCACATTAATGAAACTTGTTAGCATAACAATATGATAATACTTTAAAAGTTATTATTCCAAACTTATAGTACATCACTTACATTATAGGTGTATGAATCGAATGTACCTTCTCTTCCAAGATACATTTTGGATGCTTTCTCCTTAACTGACACAGCATGTTTGTAGTACCTCCACCCGTTTCAGCTTTTTTAAGGCGAATAGAGCATTGTACCTCACTGCTACCGTACTTAGTGAAGTACTTCCACACTCGGGATGGTGCCATTTAAGACACAACCGATGTCTGGCGACGACAGCAAGGAACTGCCGCATGACCAGACGGAGGCAAGTCTCGTACACTGCCGTTGCACGCAGTAGCTGCACCAGTTCTCAAGTTCTTATGCCACGGGTTTGTTGCGCGTTTCTGACTGCCGGAATTGTTCTTAAATTATCACTGATCTCCTTTCTTAGTTACTGAGATGACCTAATATTTCACGGCAGTGGAAATTTTAGGAATAGCCTTAAGTATTAGGGTCTACTAGAATTATTATTTTTTTAATTATTTACAAAAAACACATTTTGAACCACTACTACGCGAAGTAGTTGTACCGGTTTTTTTTTACCCGGTTCTTGGGAACAACTAAAAAAACGGTTACAACCGACACCAAATAAATACCGAAAAAAACCGGTTATTGAAAACTAAAATACCGGTATCGGTTTTAACCGGCCGGTTTTTCCCATCCCAAGTTCGTCCTGCCTGCTTCGCGTGCCCGTGGAGCTTTGCTGCGGCGCGGCTCTCCAGTCAGCACGGTCTGCGCATGCGCAGTGGCTGAGTGGCGCGTGGCATAGCCGCACATCACAGAAAGCGCGCCCCCTAAGTGGTCGGCTGTGTGCGCATGCACAGTGGCTGAGTGGCGCGTGGCACAGCCGCACGTCACAGAAAGCGCGCCCCCTAAGTGGTCGGCTGTGTGCGCATGCACAGTGGCTGCGTGACGTGTGGCACAGCCGCACGTCACAGAAAGCGCGCCCCCTAAGTGGTCGGCAGTGTGCGCATGCGCAGTGGCTGAGTGGCGCGTGGCACACCCGCACGTCACAGAAAGCGCGCCACCTAAGCGGTCGGTTGTGTGCGCATGCGCTGTGGCTGAGTGGCACGTGGCACAGCCGCATGTCACAGAAAGCGCGCCCCCTAAGTGGTCGGCTGTGTGCCCATGCGCAGTGGCTGAGTGGCGTATGGCACAGCTGCATGTCACAGAAAGCGCGCCCCCTAAGTGGTCGGCTGTGTGAGCATGCGCAGTGGCTGAGTGGCGCGTGGCACAGCCGCACGTCACAGAAAGCGCGCCCCCTAAGTGGTCGGCTGTGTGCGTATGCGCAGTGGCTGAGTGGCGCGTGGCACAGCCACACGTCACAGAAAGCGCGCCCCCTAAGTGGTCGGCTGTATGCACATGCGCAGTGGCTGAGTGGCGCGCGGCACAGCCGCACGTCACAGAAAGCGCGCCCCCTAAGTGGTCGGCTGTATGCGCATGCGCAGTGGCTGAGTGGCGCGTGGCACATCCGCACGTCACAGAAAGCGCGCCCCCTAAGTGGTCGGCTGTGTGCGCATGCGCAGTGGCTGAGTGGCACGTGGCACACCCGCACGTCACAGAAAGCGCGCCCCCTAAGTGGTTGGTTGTGTGCGCATGCGCAGTGGCTGAGTGGCGCGTGGCACAGCCGCACGTCACAGAAAGCGCGCCCCCTAAGTGGTCGGCTGTGTGCGCATGCGCAGTGGCTGAGTGGCGCGTGGCACAGCCGCACGTCACAGAAAGCGTGTCCCCTAAGTGGTCAGCTGTGTGCGCATGCGCAGTGGCTGAGTGGCGCGTGGCACAGCCGCACGTCACAGAAAGCGCGCCCCATAAGTGGTCGGCTGTGTGCACATACGCAGTGGCTGAGTGGCGCGTGGCACAGCCGCACGTCACAGAAAGCGCGCCCCCTAAATGGTCGGCTGCGTGCGCATGCGCAGTAGCTGAGTGGCGCATGGCACAGCCGCACGTCACAAAAAGCGTGCCCCCTAAGTGGTTGGCGGTGTGCGCATGCACAGTGGCTGAGTGGCGCGTGGCACAGCCGCATGTCACAGAAAGCGCGCCCCCTAGTGGTCGGCTGTGAGCGCATGCGCAGTGGCTGAGTGGCGCGTGGCACAGCCGCACGTCACAGAAAGCGCGCCCCCTAAGTGGTCAGCTGTGTGTGCATGCGCAGTGGTTGAGTGGCGCGTGGCACAGCCGCATGTCACAGAAAGCGGGCCCCCTAAGTGGTCGGCTGTGTGCGCATGCGCAGTGGCTGAGTGGCGCGTGGCACAGCCGCACGTCACAGAAAGCGTGCCCCCTAAGTGGTCGGCTGTGTGCGCATGGGCAGTGGCTGAGTGGTGAGTGGCACAGCCGCACGTCACAAAAAGCGCGCCCCCTAAGTGGTCGGCTGTGTGCGCATGCGCAGTGGCTGAATGGCGCGTGGCTCAGCCACACGTCACAGAAAGCGCGCCCCCTAAGTGGTCGGCAGTGTGCGCATGCACAGTGGCTGAGTGGCGTGTGGCACAGCCGCACGTCACAGAAAGCGCACCCCCTAAGTGGTCGAATGTGTGCGCATGCGCCGTGGCTGAGTGGCGCGTGGCACAGCCGCACGTAACAAGAAAGCGCGCCCCCTAAGTGGTCGGCTGTGTGCGCATGCGCAGTGGCTGAGTGGCGCGTGGCAGAGCTGCATGTCACAGAAAGCGCGCCCGCTAAGTGGTCGGCTGTGTGCGCTTGCGCAGTGGCTGAGGGGCGCGTGGCACAACCGCACGTCACAGAAAGCGCCCCCCTAAGTGGTCGGCTGTGTGCGCATGCGCAGTGGCTGAGTGGCGCGTGGAACAGCCGCACGTCACAGAAAGCGCACCCCCTAAGTGGTCGGCTGTGTGCGCATGCGCAGTGGCTGAGTGGCGCGAGGCACAGCCGCACATCACAGAAAGCGCGACCCCAAAGTGGTCGGCTGTGTGCGCATGCGCAGTGGCTGAGGGGCGCGTGGCACAGCCGCACGTCACAGAAAGCGCGCCCCCTAAGTGGTCGGCTGTGTGCGCATGCGCAGTGGCTGAGTGGCGCGTGGCAAAGCCGCACATCACAGAAAGCGCGCCCCCTAAGTGGTCGGCTGTGTGCGCATGCGCAGTGGATGAGTGGCGCGTGGCACAGCCGCACGTCATAGAAAGCACACCCCCTAAGTGGTCGGCTGTGTGCGCATGCACAGTGACTGAGTGGCGCGTGGCACAGCCGCACGTCACAGAAAGCGCGCCCCCTAAGTGGTCGGCTGTGTGTGCATGCGCAGTGGCTGAGTGGCGCGTGGCACACCCGCACATCACAGAAAGCGCGCCTTCTAAGTGTTCGGCTGTGTGCGCATGCGCAGTGGCTGAGTGGCGCGTGGCACAGACGCACGTCACAGAAAGCGCGCCCCCTAAGTGGTCGGCTGTGTGCGCATGCACAGTGGCTGAGTGGCGCGTGGCACATCCGCACGTCACAGAAAGCACACCCCATAAGAGGTCAGCTGTGTGCGCATGCACAGTGGCTGAGTGGCGCGTGGCACAGCCGCACGTCACAGAAAGCGCGCCCCCTAAGTGGTCGGCTGTGTGAGCATACGCAGTGGCTGAGTGGCGCGTGGCACAGCCGCACGTCACAGAAAGCGCGCCCCCTAAGTGGTCGGCTGTGTGCGCATGCGCAGTGGCTGAGTGGTGCGTGGCACAGCCGCACGTCACAGAAAGCGCGCCCCCTAAGTGGTCGGCTGTGTGCACATGCGCAGTGGCCGAGTGGCGCATGGCACAGCCGCACGTCACAGAAAGCGCGCCCCCTATGTGGTCGGCTGTGTGCGCATGCGTAGTGGCTGAGTGGCACGTGGCACAGCCGCACGTCACAGAATGCGCGCCCCCTAAGAGTTTGGCTGTGTGCGCATGCGCAGTGGCTAATTGGCGCGTGGCACAGCCGCACATCACAGAAAGCGCGCCCCCTAAGTGGTCGGCTGTGTGCGCATGCACAGTGGCTGAGTGGCGCGTGGCACAGCCGCACGTCACAGAAAGCGCGCCCCCTAAGTGGTCGGCTGTGTGCGCATGCGTAGTGGCTGAGTGGCGCGTGGCACAGCCGCACGTCACAGAAAGCGCGTTCCCTAAGTGGTCGGCTGTGTATGCATGCGCAGTTGCTGAGTGGCGCGTGGCACAGCCGCACATCACAGAAAGCACACCCCCTTAGTGGTCGGCTGAGTGCGCATGCGCAGTGGCTGAGTGGCGCGTGGCACAGCCGCAGGTCACAGAACGCGCCCCCCCCCTAAGTGGTTGGCTGTGTGGTCATGCGCAGTGGCTGCGTGGCACATGGCACAGCCGCACATCACTGAAAGCGCGCCCCCTAAGTGTGTGCATGCACAGTGGCTGAGTGGCGCGTGGCACAGCCGCATGTCACAGAAAGTGCGCCCCCTAAGTGGTCGGCGGTGTGCGCATGCACAGTGGCTGAGTGGCGCGTGGCACAGCCGCATGTCACAGAAAGCGCGCCCCCTACGTGGTCGGCTGTGTGTGCATGCGCAGTGGCTGAGTGGCGAGTGGCACAGCCGCACATCACAGAAAGCGCGCCCCCTACGTGGTCGGCTGTGTGCGCATGCGCAGTGGCTGAGTGGCGCGTGGCACAGCCGCACGTCACAGAAAGCGCGCCCCCTAAGTGGTCGGCTGTGTGCGCATGCGCAGTGGCTGAGTGGCACGTGGCACAGCCGCACGTCACAGAAAGCGCGTCCCCTAAGTGGTCGGCTGTGTGTGCATGCGCAGTGGCTCAGTGGTGCGTGGCACAGCCGCACGTCACAGAAAGCGCGCCCCCTAAGTGGTCGGCTGTGTGCGCATGCGCAGTGGCTGAGTGGCACGTGGCACAGCCGCACGTCACAGAAAGCGCGCCCCCTAAGTGGTCGGCTGTGTGCGCATGCGCAGTGGCTGAGTGGCGCATGGCAGAGCTGCATGTCACAGAAAGCGCGCCCCCTAACTGGTCGGCTGTGTGCGCATGCGCAGTGGCTGAGTGTCGCGTGGCACAACCGCACGTCCCAGAAAGCGCCCCCCCTAAGTGGTCGGCTGTGTGCGCATGCACAGTGGCCGAGTGGCGCGTGGCACAGCCGCACGTCACAGAAAGCGCGCCCCCTAAGTGGTCGGCTGTGTGTGCATGCGCAGTGGCTGAGTGGCGCGTGGCACAGCCGCACATCACAGAAAGCGCGCATTCTAAGTGTTCGGCTGTGTGCGCATGCGCAGTGGCTGAGTGGCGCGTGGCACAGACGCACGTCACAGAAAGCGCGCCCCCTAAGTGGTCGGCTGTGTGCGCATGCACAATGGATGAGTGGCGCGTGGCACAGCCGCACATCACAGAAAGCACACCCCCTAAATGGTCGGGTGTGTGCGCATGCACAGTGGCTGAGTGGCGCGCGGCACAGCCGCACGTCACAGAAAGCGCGCCCCCTAAGTGGTCGGCTGTGTGAGCATGCGCAGTGGCTGAGTGGCGCGTGGCACAGCCGCACGTCACAGAAAGAGCTCCCCCTAAGTTGTCGGCTGTGTGCGCATGAGCAGTGGCTGAGTGGCGCGTGGCACAGCCGCACATCACAGAAAGCGCGCCCCCTAAGTGGTCGGCTGTGTGCACATGCGCAGTGGTCGAGTGGCACGTGGCACAGCCGCACATCACAGAAAGTGCGCCCATTAAGTGGTCGGCTGTATGCGCATGCGCAGTGGCTGAGTGGCGCGTGGCGCAGCTGCACGTCACAGAAAGCGCACCCCCTAAGTGGTCGGCTGTGTGCGCATGCGCAGTGGCTGAGTGGCGTGTGGCACACCCGCACGTCACAGAAAGCGCGCCCCCTAAGTGGTCGGTTGTGTGCGCATGCGTAGTGGCTGAGTGGCGCGTGGCACAGCCAAACGTCACAGAAAGCGCGCCCCCTAAGTGGTCGGCTGTGTGCGCATGCGCAGTGGCTAAGTGGCGCGTGGCACAGCCGCACATCACAGAAAGCGCGCCCCCTAAGTGGTCGGCTGTGTGCGCATGCACAGTGGCTGAGTGGCGCATGGCACAGCCGCACGTCACAGAAAGCGCGCCCCCTAAGTGGTCGGCTGTGTGCGCATGCGCAGTGGCTGAGTGGCGTGTGGCACAGCAGCACGTCACAGAAAGCGCGTCCCTCTAAGTGGTCGGCTGTGTGCGCATGCGCAGTGGCTGAGTGGCTCGTGGCACAGCCGCACGTCACAGAAAGTGCGTTCCCTAAGTGGTCGGCTGTGTGCGCATGCGCAGTTGCTGAGTGGCGCGTGGCACAGCCGCACGTCACAGAAAGCGCGTTCCCTAAGTGGTCGGCTGTGTACGCATGCGCAGTTGCTGAGTGGCGCGTGGCACAACCGCACATCACAGAAAGCTCGCCCCCTTAGTGGTCGGCTGAGTGCGCATGCGCAGTGGCTGAGTGGCGCGTGGCACAGCCGCAGGTCACAGAACGCGCGCCCCCCTAAGTGGTCGGCTGTGTGCTCATGCGCAGTGGCTGAGTGGCGCATGGCACAGCCGCACATCACAGAAAGCGCGTCCCTTAAGTGTGTGCATGCACAGTGGCTGAGTGGTGCGTGGCACAGCCGCACGTCACAGAAAGCGCGCCCCCTAAGTGGTCGGCGGTGTGCGCATGCACAGTGGCTGAGTGGTGCGTGGCACAGCCGCATGTCACAGAAAGCGCGCCCCCTACGTGGTCGGCTGTGTGTGCATGCGCAGTGGCTGAGTGGCGAGTGGCACAGCCGCACATCACAGAAAGCGCGCCCCCTACGTGGTCGGCTGTGTGCGCATGCGCAGTGGCTGAGTGGCGCGTGGCACAGCCGCACGTCACAGAAAGCGCGCCCCCTAAGTGGTCGGCTGTGTGCGCATGCGCAGTGGCTGAGTGGCACGTGGCACAACTGCACGTCACAGAAAGCGCGTCCCCTAAGTGGTCGGCTGTGTGCGCATGCGCAGTGGCTCAGTGGTGCGTGGCACAGCCGCACGTCACAGAAAGCGCGCCCCCTAAGTGGTCGGCTGTGTGCGCATGCGCAGTGGCTGAGTGGCGGGTGGCACAGCCGCACGTCACAGAAAGCGCGCCCCCTAAGTGATCGCCGGTGTGCGCATGCACAGTGGCTGAGTGGCGTGTGGCAGAGCCGCACGTCACAGAAAGCGCACCCCCTAAGTGGTCGGCCGTGTGCGCATGCGCAGTGGCTGAGTGGCGCGTGGCTAAGCCGCACGTCAAAGAAAGCGCGCCCCCTAAGTGGTCGGCTGTGTGCGCATGCGCAGTGGCTGAGTGGCGCGTGGCAGAGCTGCATGTCACAGAAAGCGCGCCCCCTAAGTGGTCGGCTGTGTGCGCATGCGCAGTGGCTGAGTGGTGCATGGCACAACCGCACGTCACAGAATGCGCCCCCCCCTAAGTGGTCGGCTGTGTGCGCATGCGCAGTGGCTGAGTGGCGCGTGGCACAGCCGCACGTCACAGAAAGCGCGCCCCCTAAGTGGGCGGCTGTGTGCGCATGCGCAGTGGCTGAGTGGCGCGTGGCACAGCCGCACATCACAGAAAGCACACCCCATAAGTGGTCGGCTGTGTGCGCATGCACAGTGGCCGAGTGGCGCGTGGCACAGCCGCACGTCACAGAAAGCGCGACCCCTAAGTGGTCGGCTGTGTGTGCATGCGCAGTGGCTGAGTGGCGCGTGGCACAGCCGCACATCACAGAAAGCGCGCCTTCTAAGTGTTCGGCTGTGTGCGCATGCGCAGTGGCTGAGTGGCGCGTGGCACAGACGCACGTCACAGAAAGCGCGCCCCCTAAGTGGTCGGCTGTGTGCGCATGCACAGTGGCTGAGTGGCGCGTGGCACAGCCGCACATCACAGAAAGCACACCCCCTAAATGGTCGGGTGTGTGCGCATGCACAGTGGCTGAGTGGCGCGCGGCACAGCCGCACGTCACAGAAAGCGCGCCCCCTAAGTGGTCGGCTGTGTGAGCATGCGCAGTGGCTGAGTGGCGCGTGGCACAGCCGCACGTCACAGAAAGAGCTCCCCCTAAGTTGTCGGCTGTGTGCGCATGAGCAGTGGCTGAGTGGCGCGTGGCACAGCCGCACATCACAGAAAGCGCGCCCCCTAAGTGGTCGGCTGTGTGCACATGCGCAGTGGTCGAGTGGCATGTGGCACAGCCGCACGTCACAGAAAGTGCGCCCCCTAAGTGGTCGGCTGTATGCGCATGCGCAGTGGCTGAGTGGCGCGTGGCGCAGCCGCACGTCACAGAAAGCGCACCCCCTAAGTGGTCGGCTGTGTGCGCATGCGCAGTGGCTGAGTGGCGTGTGGCACACCCGCACGTCACAGAAAGCGCGCCCCCTAAGTGGTCGGTTGTGTGCGCATGCGTAGTGGCTGAGTGGTGCGTGGCACAGCCGCACGTCACAGAAAGTGCGCCCCCTAAGTGGTCCGCTGTGTGCGCATGCGCAGTGGCTAAGTGGCGCGTGGCACAGCCGCACATCACAGAAAGCGCGCCCCCTAAGTGGTCGGCTGTGTGCGCATGCACAGTGGCTGAGTGGCGCATGGCACAGCCGCACGTCACAGAAAGCGCGCCCCCTAAGTGGTCGGCTGTGTGCGCATGCGCAGTGGCTGAGTGGCGTGTGGCACAGCAGCACGTCACAGAAAGCGCGTCCCTCTAAGTGGTCGGCTGTGTGCGCATGCGCAGTGGCTGAGTGGCTCGTGGCACAGCCGCACGTCACAGAAAGTTCGTTCCCTAAGTGGTCGGCTGTGTGCGCATGCGCAGTTGCTGAGTGGCGCGTGGCACAGCCGCACGTCACAGAAAGCGCGTTCCCTAAGTGGTCGGCTGTGTACGCATGCGCAGTTGCTGAGTGGCGCGTAGCACAACCGCACATCACAGAAAGCACGCCCCCTTAGTGGTCGGCTGAGTGCGCATGCGCAGTGGCTGAGTGGCGCGTGGCACAGCCGCAGGTCACAGAACGCGCGCCCCCCCTAAGTGGTCGGCTGTGTGCTCATGCGCAGTGGCTGAGTGGCGCATGGCACAGCCGCACATCACAGAAAGCGCGCCCCTTAAGTGTGTGCATGCACAGTGGCTGAGTGGTGCGTGGCACAGCCGCACGTCACAGAAAGCACGCCCCCTAAGTGGTCGGCGGTGTGCGCATGCACAGTGGCTGAGTGGTGCGTGGCACAGCCGCATGTCACAGAAATCGCGCCCCCTACGTGGTCGGCTGTGTGTGCATGCGCAGTGGCTGAGTGGCGAGTGGCACAGCCGCACATCACAGAAAGCGCGCCCCCTACGTGGTCGGCTGTGTGCGCATGCGCAGTGGCTGAGTGGCGCGTGGCACAGCCGCACGTCACAGAAAGCGCGCCCCCTAAGTGGTCGGCTGTGTGCGCATGCGCAGTGGCTGAGTGGCACGTGGCACAGCCGCACGTCACAGAAAGCGCGTCCCCTAAGTGGTCGGCTGTGTGCGCATGCGCAGTGGCTCAGTGGTGCGTGGCACAGCCGCACGTCACAGAAAGCGCGCCCCCTAAGTGGTCGGCTGTGTGCGCATGCGCAGTGGCTGAGTGGCGCGTGGCACAGCCGCACGTCACAGAAAGCGCGCCCCCTAAGTGGTCGGCTGTGTGCGCATGCGCAATGGCTGAGTGGCGAGTGGCACAGCCGCACATCACAGAAACGGCGCCCCCTAAGTGGTCGGCTGTGTGCGCTTGCGCAGTGGCTGAGTGGCGCGTGGCAGAGCCGCACGTCACAGAAAGCGCACCCCCTAAGTAGTCGGCCGTGTGCGCATGCGCAGTGGCTGAGTGGCGCGTGGCTAAGCCGCACGTCACAGAAAGCGCGCCCCCTAAGTGGTCGGCTGTGTGCGCATGCACAGTGGCTGAGTGGCGCGTGGCAGAGCTGCATGTCACAGAAAGCGCGCCCCCTAAGTGGTCGGCTGTGTGCGCATGCGCAGTGGCTGAGTGGTGCATGGCACAACCGCACGTCACAGAATGCGCCCCCCCTAAGTGGTCGGCTGTGTGCGCATGCGCAGTGGCTGAGTGGCGCGTGGCACAGCCGCACGTCACAGAAAGCGCGCCCCCTAAGTGGGCGGCTGTGTGCGCATGCGCAGTGGCTGAGTGGCGCGTGGCACAGCCGCACGTCACAGAAAGCACACCCCCTATGTGGTCGGCTGTGTGCGCATGCACAGTGGCCGAGTGGCGCGTGGCACAGCCGCACGTCACAGAAAGCGCGCCCCCTAAGTGGTCGGCTGTGTGTGCATGCGCAGTGGCTGAGTGGCGCGTGGCACAGCCGCACATCACAGAAAGCGCGCCTTCTAAGTGTTCGGCTGTGTGCGCATGCGCAGTGGCTGAGTGGCGCGTGGCACAGACGCACGTCACAGAAAGCGCGCCCCCTAAGTGGTCGGCTGTGTGCGCATGCACAGTGGCTGAGTGGCGCGTGGCACAGCCGCACATCACAGAAATCACACCCCCTAAATGGTCGGGTGTGTGCGCATGCACAGTGGCTGAGTGGCGCGTGGCACAGCCGCACGTCACAGAAAGCGCGCCCCCTAAGTGGTCGGCTGTGTGAGCATGCGCAGTGGCTGAGTGGCGCGTGGCACAGCCGCACGTCACAGAAAGAGCTCCCCCTAAGTTGTCGGCTGTGTGCGCATGAGCAGTGGCTGAGTGGCGTGTGGCACAGCCGCACATCACAGAAAGCGCGCCCCCTAAGTGGTCGGCTGTGTGCACATGCTCAGTGGTCGAGTGGCGCGTGGCACAGCCGCACGTCACAGAAAGTGCGCCCCCTAAGTGGTCGGTTGTGTGCGCATGCGTAGTGGCTGAGTGGCACTTGGCACAGCCGCACGTCACAGAAAGCGCGCCCCCTAAGTGGTCGGCTGTGTGCGCATGCGCAGTGGCTAAGTGGCGCGTGGCACAGCCGCACATCACAGAAAGCGCGCCCCCTAAGTGGTCGGCTGTGTGCGCATGCACAGTGGCTGAGTGGCGCATGGCACAGCCGCAGGTCACAGAGAGCGCGCTCCCTAAGTGGTCGGCTGTGTGCGCATGCGCAGTGGCTGAGTGGCGTGTGGCACAGCAGCACGTCACAGAAAGCGCGCCCCTCTACGTGGTCGGCTGTGTGCGCATGCGCAGTGGCTGAGTGGCTCGTGGCACAGCCGCACATCACAGAAAGTGCGTTCCCTAAGTGGTCGGCTGTGTGCGCATGCGCAGTTGCTGAGTGGCGCGTGGCACAGCCGCACGTCACAGAAAGCGCGCCCCTTAAGTGGTCGGCTGTGTGCGCATGCGCAGTGGCTGAGTGACGCATGGCACAGCCGCACATCACAGAAAGCGCGCCCCTAAGTGGTCGGCTGTGTGCGCATGCGCAGTGGCTGAGTGGCGAGTGGCACAGCCGCACATCACAGAACGCGCGCCCCCTAAGTGGTCGGCTGTGTGCGCATGCGCAGTGGCTGAGTGGCGCGTGGCACAGCCGCACGTCACAGAAAGCGCGCCCCCTAAGTGGTCGGCGGAGTGCGCATGCACAGTGGCTGAGTGGCGTGTGGCACAGCCGAACGTCACAGAAAGCGCACCCCCTAAGCGGTCGGCTGTGTGCGCATGCGCAGTAGCTGAGTGGCGTGTGGCTAAGCCGCACGTCACAGAAAGCTCGCCCCCTAAGTGGTCGGCTGTGTGCGCATGCGCAGTGGCTGAGTGGCGCGTGGCAGAACTGCATGTCACAGAAATCTCGCCTCCTAAGTGGTCGGCTGTGTGCGCATGCGCAGTGGCTGAGTGGCGCGTGGCACAACCGCACGTCACAGAAAGCTCCCCCCCCCTAAGTGGTCGGCTGTGTGCGCATGCGCAGTGGCTGAGTGGCGCGTGGCACAGCCCCACGTCACAGAAAGCGCGCCCCCTAAGTGGTCGGCTGTGTGCGCATGCGCAGTGGCTGAGTGGCGCGTGGCACAGCCGCACATCAGAGAAAGCGCGCCCCGTAAGTGGTCGGCTGTGTGCGCATGCGCAGTGGCTGAGTGGCGCGTGGCACAGCCGCACGTCACAGAAAGCGCGCCTTCTAAGTGGTCGGGTGTGTGCGCATGCGCAGTGGCTGAGTGGCGCGTGGCACAGACGCACGTCACAGAAAGCGCGCACCCTAAGTGGTCGGCTGTGTGCGCATGCGCAGTGGCTGAGTGGCGCGTGGCACAGCCGCACGTCACAGAAAGCGCGCCCCCTAAGTGGTCGGCTGTGTGCGCATGCGCAGTGGCTGAGTGGCGTGTGGCACAGCCGCACGTCACAGAAAGCGCGCCTTCTAAGTGGTCGGCTGTGTGCGCATGCGCAGTGGCTGAGTGGCGCGGGGCACAGACGCACGTCACAGAAAGCGCGCACCCTAAGTGGTCGGCTGTGTGCGCATGCGCAGTGGCTGAGTGGCGCGTGGCACAGCCGCACGACACAGAAAGCGCGCCCCCTAAGTGGTCGGCTGTGTGCGCATGCACAGTGGCTGAGTGGCGCGTGGCACAGCCGCACGTCACAGAAAGCGCGCCCCCTAAGTGGTCGGCTGTGTGTGCATGCGCAGTGGCTGAGTGGCGTGTGGCACAGCCGCACGTCACAGAAAGCGCGCCTTCTAAGTGGTCGGCTGTGTGCGCATGCGCAGTGGCTGAGTGGCGCGTGGCACAGACGCACGTCACAGAAAGCGCGCACCCTAAGTGGTCGGCTGTGTGCGCATGCGCAGTGGCTGAGTGGCGCGTGGCACAGCCGCACGTCACAGAAAGCGCGCCCCCTAAGTGGTCGGCTGTGTGCTAACGCACTGGCGCCACTGCAGAGGGAGGCTGCGACCTCACTGACACAGGACGGTATGGCACAGTATTAGGTCTTTATCCAAGCGAAGTTATGATTGCTGTCGATCCGGAATCTGGGTTCCCCGAAGGCTTTAGACACCGTACTTCAGAATTGAATGATAATCAGGCACCGTAGTTTGGGAATATCGCTTTATACAGGGTGTTACAAAAAAAGGTACGGCCAAACTTTCAGGAAATATTCCTCACACACAAAGAAAAAAATATGTTATGTGGACATGTGTACGGATACGCTTAATTTCCATGTTAGAGCTCATTTTAGTATTTCTCTTTAAATGTAAATTGAAATAATTCGTGCAGACAATTGTCAAAATACCAATTGTTTCGTTAGTATGTACTGTACTTATTCGATTCACCGCCAGTTGGCCCAACTGAAGGAAGGTAATGTTGATTACGTTGGAATGAAGCCTCATCCGTAAATAGAACATTTGCACTGAAATGAGGAGTGACATATTGTTGGATGAACCACTCGCAGAAGTATACCCGTGGAGGCCAATCAGCTGCTGATGTCTGCACACGCTGTACATGGTACGGAAAAAACTGGTTCACCCGTAGCACTCTCCATACGTGGTCAACGTTACTTCGTACAATAGCAACTTCTCTGACGCTGACATTAGGGTTATCGTCAACTGCACGAAGAATTGCTTCTTCCATTGCAGGTGTCCTTGTCGTTCTAGGTCTTCCCCAGTCGCGTGTCATAGGCTGGAATGTTCCGTGCTCCCTAAGACGCCGATCAATTGCTTCGAACGTCTTCCTGACGGGACACCTTCGTCTGGAAATCTGTCTCGATACAAACGTACCGCGCCATGGCTATTGCCCCTTGCAAATCCATACATCAAATGGGCATATGCCAACTCCGCATTTGTAAACATTGCACTGACTGCAAAACCACGTTCGTGATGAACACTAACGAGTTGATGCTACGTACTGATGTGCTCTTGATGCTAGTACTGTAGAGCAGTCAGTAGCATGTCAACACAAGCACTGAAGCCAACATTACCGTCCTTCAATTGGGCCAACTGGCTGTGTATCGAGGAAGTACGGTACATACTAACGAAACAATTGGGTATTTTGAAAATTGTCTCCACGAATTATTTCAATTTACATTTAAAGAGAAATTCTTAAATGAGCTATAACATGGAAATTAAGCGTTTCTGGACGCATGTCCACGTAACATATTTTCTTTCCTTGTGTGTGAGGAATGTTTCCTGAAAGTTTGGCCGTACCTTTTTGTAACAGTCTGTATATGTGACTGTATTTGTGATTTCCTATTAGAGAGGAGACACTTCGTAGAAACTGGAGGATAGGTTTTCGCTAAAACAGACATGATACCTGATGTTCCCCAGGATAATGTTATAGGTCCTGTGTTGTTCTTCGTGTATACAAACGATTTGGGAGAAAATCTGAGCAGTACTCTAAGGCTGTTTCAAAAGATGCACTCATTCAGTCACTAGTAATGTCATCAGAACATCAAAACCAACTATAGAATAAATTCGATAAAATATAAGTATGGTGCAAAAATCGATAATTAACCCTAAATAACGAAAAGTTTGAGGTCGTCCGGATGAGCCCTGAACTAAATGCATTAAATTTCCTTTCCAACATGAATCAATGAAACGTGAGGGCCGTAAAATAGACTTGGGCGTAATAGTTCGCGATCGGGAGCGAACTAGTTCGTTCTTTTAGTTCATCCGCTCCCAGTGACGACTGAACGGCTTGGTCTGCGCATGAAGGTGGAGGGAGAAGTTCCCCCAACTAGCTGCTTCATGCGCTTGCTGCGTGAGCCGCTAACAATATCATGCAAACCAAAAGAAAAAGTTTGTGGATAATTTCTCGCGTTTAAATTTAGAGTTATCTCTATACCTTGGTATTATGGAATTTATTTGTCAGATACTACAGAGTGCAGAATACTTCAAAGCAGAAATTTCGTAGCACTGAACTATGTAATCTAGCAGGCAGCCGCTCACCTCGAAATGGCTCTTATAAGCAGAAGGCAAACACGTGATTTTTAATTCTGCTGCGCGTCCTCTCGCTATTGCCCGTCGGTCTTCGGAAAAGAATCCAACGAACTAAGAAGGGGGATGCTTTTGGCATAATAGTTCGCCACCGGTAACGCATATTTTAGTTCGCGACCGATCGCGCATATTTTAGTTCGCGACCGATCGCGCATATCTTAGTTCGCGACCGGTAGCACTCCTTTTAGTTCGCAGCTTGGCCACGAAGTAGGTCACTCTTTTTAGTTCGTCCGCTCTTTTTGGCTTTTGCTACGGCTACTAAAAGAACTCTTTCTTTTCTTATGACGGCTTTTTTATATAATGATCAACATTGGCCAAGCGTGAGCTATTACCCGTATGTTTGGGCAATTAGACATCAAATACTTAAGCAAATAAACCAGTTATTTACACGAATGGGTGATATAATGATATTCAACCACTTTGCATACAGAATACTCGTAGTATTTTATTTTTATAATGGATTTATTTATTTATTTATTTAATAGGTCATTGAAGGAACATTACATATAAATCATGTGATTCTGCGCGCTCTCGCGTCCTCTCGCTGTTCCCCGTCAGTCTTCGGAAAAGGAGCGGACGAACTAGTTAGCGTAGTTCGCCTGCGGGAGCGCTCTAGTTCGTTCGCGAACTACACAAGACTACAGTAAAATCATTCAAATATCAAGAAATTACTGTTACAACTGACTTAAATTGAAAAGAACACATACGCTATCTTGTGGGAAAGGTAAGCAAACAATGCTTTTTATTGCAGGATAAGTTACGAAATAGAGAACCACTCGTCCCGCTATCCCTGTAGTGACTGTGTAAAGGCAGTCGCTGGCCTGCAAGTAATCAGGAAAGGTCACTCTACGGATACGATGTAAGTATATGAGGTTTTCTAGCAATAAACTCTGCCACCACGTGGGATATCATTACACTAGTACCGGAACATGAAAACTGAAGTTTTGAACTGAATGTTAATTGTACAAGGAGCCCGACTAAAGCTTATATACGTCGAAAAGTAGTTTCTCACAGATGTGCACAAATAAAAATCATATTTGTACGTAAGAGCTAACAGCGGTTAAGGGAACTAGATGCTTTGATATCTATGATCCTGATGCCTCCTCTATCAGGCTTCGAAATCTCTAGTAACAATACTTGAACAAATAAAAGTGAAGTGCTCCCAACTTCTGCCCTGCGTTCTGATCGACTCCTATGGTGGGAATAACACTGGAATTCAGCAACGTTTCTTCAAATCTGAATCGCGGGTTGTTCATGTTTAAATGATTCATTGTAATGAAAGACATAAGTTATAAGGAAAATTTATAACAAAAATTTGTATGTATATTTTCGTATTATTTCATTTGTAATTAATGTAACTCTTATATTACGGAGGCGCTTGATAGTGACAAACTGTTGAAACAGCTGTAGCGTTATTGAATAAAATACAAGCAGCAGCGTGGAACTTTCATTGCAATGTCATTCAAAAATTGGTAATTGACCCTGAATAATGAAAAATCTGAAGCAGCCATAGGAACACTAAGTGAAATCTTCATTTACACCATGAATCAGTCAGTTCTACAGACCGTAAATTTGAAAGACGGCTGTTTACCTTATTTCATTTATTTTAATAAATTGTATGCTATGTTTTTGCAGTCATGGTGAGCCTGACATCGAACATCACTCGTACCATCACTGAGGTCTCACAAAAGATATGTAAAATTTTATGTATTTTTATTGGGTATTTTAATATTCTATTAATATCTGTTTTTATTATTCTTGTTGAATATGTTGATGTCCCCAATGCTACAGCACATGTAGCGGAAGGTCGGGTAGCCACGGACACATAAATGAATTGCTAATAATACGACAATAAACAAATTTTCTGTCTTTATTTTAACCGTAAAATGAAAACCAGTAACTTCTTTAGTGGTATCACTTAGAACTAAGTATACAATTATTTTTATGAACTATGTTAAAAACACTTCAGAATTAGTTTGTTGGCACTACAAAATTTGGAGGGTAGCCCCGGACACAGCATTCAGTGGTACTCCACTTGTTTCTTGGCCTTGTAAACATCACAATAGTAATAAATATCAGAAGGATCTACATGAACACAATTTTCATGGGCCCAGTCTATGTAGTCATAGCACTAAATCCAGTTTTCTTCCAAGGTTTCTCCACATGTCAGGCATTCCGCCTCTTTCCCTTGAGCCTCTTCGGAGGGACTGTGAATATTCGTCTTTGTCTTCAACGTTTCTTTCTTGCCTTTACCTTTTCGTTTGTAGGCTCGTCCTTTTTATTGCATTTACTTTTCTGTCTCTCTTCTACACCCTTTTTATATGTAGATAACCCTTCTCTTTATTAAATCTATGAGAGATTTTGAAAGTTTCTGCAAGATCAAATGCTAATTTTAAAAACTTCTCCTATATGTGAAAATTGCTAACGAAGTTTAACAGGACCGTCGAAAAAGTTTTTCGCGAACAAAATTCACAGTTGCGAGAAGGTCACTCGCCGCCTATGCCGCAACTGACTTGCATATATTTTTACTCCACAGGGCGCGCATTTAAAATGCAGTCTTGCCAGCGCATCGTGGTTGGTTTCTTAGAAATTGAAATATCCGCGGCTGCCCTTCCCTTAATACTATGTTGACCACCCTTGCCCCTGTATGCGTGGTAAGTGTGATCATAACCTTAGCATGCTTTCTCATCGAGGCATCTGCTTGCTAATGCGCCACCATTCATATCACTGCGTCCCTGATCGTGGTAACATGATACAAAACTGCTACCTACCGATCTGCCTAAGTAAAGGGTTCAGAGATTAGACTGTGCGATCGTAACGTGTCGACTTGAAAGGATTGGTAGACTTTAGTTAGGGTAGCCTCGTTGTCCTTTCCCCCTCCATCGGTCATGCGACACCTCCTCCTTGACCGAGGTCATTATGGGCGTTCTGCTGGCTTCTCTCGTTCAGCCGGCCGCGGTGGCCGAGGGGATTGCGGCGCGTCAGTCAGGGTCTGCACGGCCACTACGATCGGGGGTTCGAATCCCCTCTCGGACATGGATATTTGTGTCGTCCTTAGTCTTAGCTACCCGCGGTGGAATAGCCGAGTGGTCTAAAGCGTCTCGCTGCGGAGCGCGCGGTTACTCGCCGTGGAGGTTCGAGTCCTCCCCTGGGGCATGGGTGTGTGTGTTGTCCTTAGGTTAGTTTACGTAGGTTTACGTAGATTGTAAGCTACGGACTGATGACCACGCAGTTTGGTCCGATAGATTTACAAACATTTTGAGTCTTAGCTAGTTCGCAAGTAGTTTGTAAGTTTAGGGACTGATGACCCCGTAGTTAAGTCCCATAAACTATATAAGCATTTGAACGTTTCTCTCGTTGAGTGAACACGTCCTCGTGGATCCATTTTTATGTCGTCGTGATAAGCCTTTGTCTTCGAGAATTTGCGATATGTTAGTTACTTCGCGTACTAGTCACTGTAATTGACCGGCAATCTTTCGTATTCCTTTTTAAATTTAATTTTCGGGTGATTTCTTAGCAAGATTTAACAGAATGTGTAATGGGCATTCCTGTAGTCGATTGGTGCTTTTTCAGTGATCCTTTGTGTCGTACAAGAGTAGTAGTTTCACCGTTTCCCTGCTTTAAACATTCTTATTTTATTTCTCGGCCTTCTCTGAGTTTGGTTATTTTCTTTTCGTCTTACTTTAAATTTTTCATTTTACTCTTATGTGTGTGATGTCTTCACCATATGGACGACCGTTAGAAAAAAGCCATCTGCTTATCAAATCGTTTCTGCCCTTCAGGCTATTAATCGTGCAACGCTTTTCCCTTCTTAAAATCAGTAATGTGCGTGATATATTAGTATTATTTTTATTTGATTCACTACTTAGATTTTCTCTCCATAAACTCGGTAGGTTCTTCGACTCTTCTGTAACCGTTTTCTCATTTGAATCTACTCGTTTTCATGTGTATAATGATTACCTGCAGGTATCATTTCTTTCCTGTATTTCTCAACGACTAGAATCATATATATTATTAAAATTTCCTGGCAGATTAAAATTGTTTGCCGGAACCGGGACTCCAACCTAAGACCTTTGCCTTTCGCGGGCAAGCGCTCTACCACTGAGCTACCCCGACACGACTCACGGTGCCGCCCCACAACTTCGATACTGCCAGTACCTCGCCTCCTACTTTCCAAACTTCACATAAGTTCTCCTACGAAACTTGCAAGACTAGTACTCCTGGAAGAAGGGATATGGTGGACACATGGCTTAGCCACAGCCAAAGGGATGTTTGCAGAATGAAACATTCGCTCTGCAGCGAAGTGTGCGCTGATATGAAACTTCCTGACATTAAAATTGTGTGCCAGAACCGGTACTCGAACATGAGACCTTCGCCTTTCGCGGACAAGCGCTCTATCTTAAGCTCTGGCTAAGCCATGTCTCCACCATATCCTTTCTTCCAGGAGTGCTAGTCCAGCAAGTTTCGCAGGGGAACCTCTGTGAAGTTTGGTTAGTAGGAGGCGAGGTACTGGCAGAATTGAAGTTGTGGGGCGGCACTGTGAGTCGTGTCGGAGTAGCTCCGTGATTAAGCGCTTGCTCGCGAAGGCAAAAGTCCCAGGTTAGAGTCCCGGTTCCTGCTCACAATTTTAATCTTCCAGGAAGTTTCATATCAGCACACACTCCGCTGCAGAATGAAACTATCAATCTGGATATATATTATTACTCATCGGTGTTTTTATGTGGGTACGCTTGAAGGACAACCGTTATTTGTAAAATTAATTCTACCTGAAGGGAGCCAGGTAAATGATTACTTCAAACATATAATTCTGGCCGTAAAAACTAGTTAAAGGGTTCGCGTGAACTACTGACTACCTCCTGCAACAGAATCTTACTCCACGGCCGAAAATTTAGAACTGACTCAAAATCTACTTTAGCAGAAGGAAGACAAAGAGATGATGACCGACACAGGTCGTAGATCACGAGAGTTACACACAATCATTAATATACAAGCCACCGCGAACTAAACCATTTCATGAAGGTGGATAAGAGAACATTTAAGGCGCAACGGAATTAAAAATATGATAATTTGCATCTGAATTTGTTATCAGCACTGGTGGAAAATAACATTGAATGAAAAAAGGGGAGCGTATTCATCAACTAATATTCATAAGTAGGACAGAATTTCACTGACAATAAATTATTTATTCAGTTCATACATGAGAAAATGGGGTAACCAATTTTGTTAAACAATAAAAATGCACCCCATTGACACTTAAGTTAAATTAATCTCAAATGAACATCTTCGGAGGAGGGATTTACAATCAACAAGTATTCTGCGACTTACACAAGCGAAGCAAAGCGAAACTCACCCAACTCAGCGTGCTGATACGAAGCAGAAGCAGGCGCCGCTATCGTACCCGAAATTCAGCGAACCAAGATGTACCATACAACACAAGGAAAATAAACTTCCTAGGTGGTTTTGGTCTGACTTTCTTTACTTGAGATGGTACGCCATAATAGCGAGATTTATTTCCATTTAAAGCAAACCGTGAGCATGTAGACTTACTGAGACAAACGGCACGTGTCTGCTACATTACATATTCGCACCCCACTGAAGAGGAAGTGCTTAAAGGTCGTATTCATTTCAACAAAAATCAACGGAATCATAGATTATGAAGCAAGATTACACTAGAGTAAGACACCAGTGTGTGAACTGTGGCGAGAACTGAAGTAACTAGTTATAAACCGCTGAAGACGGAGTTCGGTACCACGTAGTTCCGAAAACCAGTAAAAAATTCAAAAATTCAATTTTCGAAAAATAAAGAAAAATATCTACGGCATGAAACCCTTAGAAATGCGTAGGATATCATAAGGAAGGTAAAGAAATACAGCCAGATGCGATTGGAAGGTGAAAGACGCCTGTCTGTTACAACTTGAACCCCACTCTTTTCACGGCTTGAGGAATAGCATTTTTATTTCATGTGTTAAAATATTAGTTAATATTGCTAGGTTTTCTTATTTTGTTATGTTAATAATTTATTATTATATTAGTTAATGTGGCATAAATGTGGCTTCTCCGCTACACCACTGTCCCTGTGAGAATGTGTACTTGTCTTACTTTTAAATGGATGTGCGAGAATCTATGGCTGTCTGAATGTGGGGAGTGATTGCTCGCTTTGCATCGTTCTCTCTGGCTCAGAGTCGAGAGTTGCTGAGGCTAACAAAGAGGTTTCTGCACCCTTCGGTTACAGTCCAGTCCTCGAGCCTTCTCTAGGGCAAGTCTCTCCGTCCCCACCACTGCTGATCTTTGTTTTTCCGGCATCCGATGGCTCCCATCGTCTCATCGCCGCGCGGTCTGGTCATTCTGTGCTGGTCTTCTGGTGAGGTAAGGTTGGTTCTGCTCTTGTGTTTGGAGATGGTAGCGTTTCATTGTCTAGCACTTTAACTTAGACTCGTGAAATTAGAATCATTTTTTTGGAATATTTTCTCCGATCGCATGTGGAAATGTGTTCTCGTTTTTCAATTCAGTTATTTACAATAGGTAAATGTGAGGTGTGTAGTCCTAGTTGCATTTTGATAACGACCTGGTATGTTAAAATCTTTTGTTATCATGTGGCGGTGTATGAACTCTGTGTAAATATTTTCTAGCTTTGTGGGGCCCGATTTCTAATAGGTTATATGGTCATTTTTGTACAGTGCATGTAAAAATCTTCTCATCGTTTCCTTCCGTGAGTGATATGTGTTCCACGTGGTTGGTTCATAGAACAAAGCCTTCAGCTTCCACTCGTGTTTGTTCCATGCCCATCAGACAAGTAACTATGCGGGTATCGTTCTGATTAACACTAATATTTTGCGATCTTCTCTCCCCGCCCTATTTTAATTTTGCTGTTCTTCTCCAAGTTGTAGTACGCACTCTGCCTTTGTCAGTAATTCTCTTTGAGCCTTGTACAATCTCCTTCAATAGCTTCCTTATGTAGTTGTAAACATTTCTATGGATTGCATGCTGTACTTCTTAATTTTATTTTTCCGACTTTGTAACTATTTCACTTATACGAGTTTTGGAGACTGGACTTCATCTGTCTCTGTACTCGCAGCCTATCGCGTGTAGCTGCATTTCATCCGCTTCTTTATGTAATTGTAAACATTTCTAGGTGTTGTAGGCCGTAATTCCTATTTTAATTTTTCTGACTTTGTAATTATTTCATTATTGTGGTTTTTCTGAGACAGGACTTCATCCGTCTCTGTAATCGCCCCTTATCGCGTGTGGTTGTGTTTCATTCGCTTCCTAAAATAATTCTAAGCATTTCTATGGGTTGCATGCTGTAGTTAATTTTCTTTATTTTCGGAAAATGAATTTATTAAATTTTATCGGTTTTCGGAACCGCATGGGACCGAGTTCCGGCTTCCGGGGTTTGCAGCTAGTCGCCTGAATTCACGCCACTTCTCATATAAAACCAGTACCTAGATCGATTTCTAACAGACTGCAACTTGAGAATCCACCTTGATTTTGTATAACGAATCCGATTTTCAACCACTTCACCTTCAGTGGAGTGCGTTCATGTAACGTAGCCGTGTTTTGTCGTTAGCGTGTTTGCTCGCAGTCTATTCTAAATGGTAACAGACCAGTTCAGATGGTCTTGCCATACACACGCACCATCTCGAAACGACAGACCAGAGTCAGCTTCAAAGTGTTTTTGTATATTGTGTTTTGTGCTACCCCCGACTTGCTGAATTTCGCCTATGATAGCGGCGCCTTTTCTGCCTCGTTTCAGCACGCTGATTTTGGTGAGTTTAGCTATTGCATTGCGTTTGTGTGACCGAGTGAGTGTTGTTTGTAAATCCTCCCCCACAGTAACGTTAAGTTCTGTGTAATTTATATTAAATTCAATGTTGGCCATCGACAGCATTAGATCGTGTAAATGGGATGCATTTTTATTGTATTAACAAAATTGGTTTCCCATTTTGCTTGCGTTCGACCTGAATAAACGAGTTAAGTTCAGTACAATTTTGACTTGCCTATAAATTGTAGTTTTTGAGAACCTTCCCCCTTTTATTTAATATTGTTTTTCACCAGTGCTGAGAATAAGCTCAGATGCAATTTTCTTATGTTTAAGTTCCGTTGTCCCATAAATGTTTTTCTTTAGCCACCTTTATGAAATACCTTTAATTGTTATGGCTTGTATATTAATGCCTGTGTGTAATGTCCTGTGCGCTGCTACGTATATTGGCCACTGTATCGTTTACTTCCTGGTATTAGAGTAATTTCAACCAAGTCAGTTCTCAAATTGGGCCAGGGGACAAGGTTTTACAGCATGGAGTAGCCGGTAGTTCACACGGACGTTTTGCTAATTTTACTGCTAAAAATTAAGCTTTTTTATAACAGTAAACTCTTATCTGGGTACCTCCTACCAGAATTAAGCTTTTACTTCGTACAGTTCCCCACTTTTAACATTATGAGTATTTTTATCGCATGAGAAACGTTTTAGGCTGCGGAGACTGCACCTATATGAGTCGTACCGTGTGAGGTGGCGCAGTGGTAATACACTGGACTGGAATTCTGGAGGATGGTGGTTCAAATCCATCTCCGGCCATCCTGATTTAGGTATTCCATGATTCCTCCAAATCACTCCAGCTTGCAAATCCGTAATAAATTTTTTACGTAACTATAAAGTCCCCGATTTTCTGTCATTCTTTCTCATTAACCGCAAGCTTACATGGGTGCAATGGATCTGGATACGGTCTCAAGTTTTAATTGTTGATTGGGCGACTTGAGCCTGTGGCGCTTTTTATGCACAACACTAAAGCCACATTATAAATACATCACATTTTTTAGATCTTTAGTGGTCTCGTCGATCTCGTAGCTCGCCTCCGGTCGTTCAGTGGAAGTGTTTTAAATTGCTCGCCTGCCTCTAAATCATCATGAAAATAATATTAGGACGTCGGGTTCTTACGGCGTCTTATGGAATGAACCATAAATGTGACACGTTTTATTTTAAGTATTTTGATTTATATTATTCTTGAAGCACACAAAACAGACGTAACACATCCAAAACTGATCCAAGACTGACTTCCATACTGACTGACAAAGTGACACTAACTTTTCAACTGACTTTACAACTAACTCAGTTTGCGCCAATTCGCGCGTATTAATATCAATTATAGTTTTTCTATAACATTCTAGAATACGGAAGTTACAAAGTTTTATTTTTAATAATTTGTTTATGAAACTCAAATAAATCTTACTTTACCCAAAGATACACAAAATTACGACAAATGCAATAATAGATTTTTCGTATCAAAACAAACAATACAAGAGATCGTAAGTAAATAACTATTAGCGCAGTGTTAATATTTGATTACATTATTTAAAACTGTTAAATCAAAGCAACTAATCAATTCTACAGTCAGCAAAGTATTACATTACGGTCAATACCTTATAGAGGACGTCATATATTGTTAGTTAACAATTTCATTAACAAACACATTATTATCCAACATTAAGCTTACAGCTTTGATTAATTAATTAATTTAGTTTGTTAGGAGATTCGAGTAAAGAAGGTACTAAATCAAAGAGACCAGCCAGATGTGCCCTAAGATACTTATATAATATAAATATGGAATATTAAGGTACAATACCACCATCAAATGTGGTATCGTACAATTCATTTATCCAAACAAACGAGACTTTCCAGGCCATATGCATTAAAAGCCCACACTCAAACATCTTTTAAATATGATTATAAACAATTTAGAAAAGCTAATCCAGTTGCAACAGAGGTCTTTTTAATCCAAATAAGGAAAATGAATGGAAGGGTGTTAATAGTGCTGATATAATAGATGATTTATATAATACTAGCTGCAAGTATCCGGCTTTGCCCGGGTTTAAAATAAAGTTTTCTGTAGAGGCGTACAAAATCGTTTATTTTCATGTAATAAAAGGGTACATTAATGTTAAAGCAATGTGATAAACAACAATTTGGCAGTTCCATTTGGCGTATGTTGTTGTTGTTGTGGTATGTACAAAAAGATTTTTGTCATTGCCCACTCTGGAGTAGGCTACATACAACTGTCCATGAGAGAAGCATGGTGTCTGCAAGTCTATACCAGCAATCCCAAGAGACTGGCCCTGTGACTTGTTGATTGTCATGGGAAAGCACAGTTTCAAAGTGAACCGTATTCGCTTGAATTGTATGGTGTTTTCTGAGGGAATGGTAGGTATTCTTGGAATGAAGACATCACCCTTAGTATTCTCTGTGAGTACTGTTGCTCGAATTACATGCCACGAACGAAACTTGATGTAGACAGTGCTCTTCCTCTTGTTTTGAAGGTTAATTGTGCAAAATTTTATCAAGATCATTGCGAAGATATAGATTTATATGGACACATTGAAAACGCACTTTCACTTTATCTCAAATCTTCCGGTTGTTTTTCCAAAAAATGGAACGAAACCTGTTTAAGAACCTTTTCCATGTAATTTTGTGAACGTGTACCAAATTTCACGTTATTTGGTTGTCTGGATCTTGAGTTATAAGAGAACAGACAGACAGACAACAAATGCGTCTTATAAGTATAGAGACTTTCCGTATCAAAACATTTTTCATGCACTTTGAAAGTTGCTTTCTGTTAGAAATCTCAAAACAAGGTACTACCACTAATAGGCAGTCTGGATGGCTGACAAGTGGAATAAAGGTATAGTGTAGACCAAAGCGGGAATTACATCAAAATGTTAGAATTAGAATCAAGTTGCTGTATCCCATTACAATCGTTATTTAAAGTTCTGAAAAATGTCATTAACAATACAGAAAGAATAGATAATTATTAGGGTAAAATTAAAACCATATTGGTCCGTCGTGAATAAAGCATCTGGTCAGCAGCACAGAGAATATAAAGTCAGTGTGCACTGGTGATTTACCAGTTACTCATAAGTCAGATAATGGACATTATTTACTAACCACTTTACGAAAATAGCACGTGTAACTAAACAGAAACTTATCTGCTAAAGGCATTCATGTAACTCTCTCAGAAAATAGCATTCCGAGACCATTGCCTGAGTTACTACTCAGAAATACTGATAAGGGAGAGAGTGAGTCAATAATTAAATCACCGAAGTCCAATGACTCTTATGGATTTGAAGTGGTATCTAGCAGAATATTGTTCCGCCTCTGCTAGCAGAGTGCTTAGCCGTATTTGTAATTTTTCGTTTCGAAATGATCAGTTCAAACGTTCAAATGTTTGTTAAGCTTATGAGACTTAACTACGGGATCATCAGTCCCTAAACTTACAAACTACTTATCAACTACCTTATACTAAGGACGGCACAAATATCCATGCCCGTCGGGGGATTAGAACCCCCTACCGTAGTGACCGTGCAGACCGCGACTGGAGCGTTTAAGTCTTCTCGGCCACCGCGGCCGGCGAAATGGTCAGTTTCCTAAAAGACTGATACACTCATAAGTGAAACTACTGTACAAAAAGGGAGAACTGTAAAATGTAGACAATCTTAGACCTATTTCAATGTTGTCAGTTATTGCTGACGTTAATGAAACTGTTGTTTATTCGAAGTTAACTGATAATTTCAGTTCCCATAATTACCTTTCGAATGTACAGTTTGGTTTTTTAAATGGTTTAACAATTCATTATTCCCCTTTCACTGTAAATCACTCCACGAATTAAATAAAAAACTGTGAACCCTAGGAGTATTCTATAATTTAAAAAAAAAGGCGTTTAAATATGCTGATCACAACATATTGTTACAAGAGTTGGAACACTGTGCAATAAGGCGAGTAGATGCACTTCTTACTTTAATAACAGACAGCAGAAGGTGATCCTCTGCAGTTTTGAAGACGGATGCGGTACGCATACTGAATGGGGCACAGCTCAGTACGGAGTGCCCCAGGCATCTGTGCCGGACCACTGTTGTTTCTCATTTCTATAAATGATATGCCATACAGTATAACAAGTAGTTCTAGGATGTTGCCACGTTGCAAACTTCCGGAATTCGAAGGCTGATCGTTAACAGATCGCATATCTTTACGCTTAGAATGGGTTTATTGCTAACGCAAGCATACACTCAGTACCGAGTGACTCCTGCTTGGAGTGCTCCATTATTTATATATAGAAAGAATTTTTCGGAACATACAAGAAGTACATCAAACATAAGAAACATGTAGAACATTCTAGAAATACAAAATACAAAGAAATAAATAGTTCTCTGCCCCTGACGGGATTTGAACTGGTAACTGCAAGCACAGCGATCTGCGATGCTACCCAGTGCACCAAACGTGCTGTCGGGAAACTCGCGGCATTGCTCCCTTCCCCGAAAGAACAGCGACCCGCTGTTAGGTTCCGTTTGCACCTAGCTGCAGTGTCCTGCATCTTGTCATGGGTCTTCTGCATGGCAGTTCCGGAGAATCCTTCCATTCTGGCTGCACGCCTTCCTTGCGGTGACGATGACCGGCGCCAGACCCTCTTGTCGTTGTTTCATCATTACCATAACGGTCTTCAGAGTCCTTGAACAAGAGTCCATCTCTGTCACTTTGTTCTCTAGAATCGTTCTAAGGGCTTCATACGGAGGAAGTGCACAGTGTCTGTTCGTTTTTGTCGTTTTGAGGACGGCTCATAACCCTCGACTTCGTATGTGACGTCTGACAGTCATCGTATGACACGATACGGACCAAAGTATCGCTTTAGTAACTTTTCCGGTAGCCCCACTTTCCGTACAGGGGTACAAATCCATACCAGATCTCCTGGGTCGTACACAACAGGTCGGTGCTTGTCATTATACCGCTGACGGTCCTTCTCCTAGGCATTCAGTGTCGGTATGCGAGCCAGCTATCTTGCTTCTTCTACCCTGTTGATGAGCTGTTTCACATAGTCATCCTATGTGTCGTCCTGTTGGAACGGGAACAGCGTATCAAATGTCATCCTAGCCTCACTACCATGGAGCACGAAAAACGACGTGAAGCCTGCGGTGTCTTGCCTTGATGTATTATAAGGAAATGTCACGAATGTCAGTATTGTATCCAAAACCTTCTGATCAACATCGACGTACATCGACCGCATATCTGCTAACGTCTCGTTAAAACGTTCTGTGAGACCATTTTTCAGAGGATGGTAGGCTTTTGTTATTCTGTGGACAATATCGCAATGTGACATTACCTCTGATACCAGTTTTGACATGAATAATTTTCCTCGATCAGATATCATCAATATTGGTGCACCATGCTTCAAAGTGATGTCTTCTACTACGAATTTTGAGATCTCTGGGGCTTCTGCAGTCGGCATAGGTTTCGTGACAGCGTAGCAGGTGAGGTAATCAGTGCAGACTATTATCTACCGGTTACCGGCTGTCGATTTCGGGAACCTACGTAAAAGGTCGATTCCAAACCGGTGGAATGGAGCTGCTGCAGGTGGAATTGGTCCCAGATGACCTGGAGGTGACTGCGGCACATGCTTCCGACTCTGGCACGCCTTACAGTAACTCACATAGTGCTTGACAGGGCCGTAGAGACCTTGCCAACAATATCTGCTTCGTATTCTGTCTAGGGTTTTCACGAATCCCAGGTGGACTGATATTGGAGAATTCTGGAAATACTTGATAACAGCTGGCCGGAGATGAGCTGGAACAACTAGTAGTCATTTGGGTCCCATTATATGATAGTTGCTCTTATACAATGTTCCACTTATAAGTTGAAACTCTCCTTTGGCCTTTTATTCTACGGTTTGTAATAATTCTGCATCTTCCCTCTGTAATGTCACCTAACTCAGTGACGATTGAAATTTCTTCTACGCTCTTGTGTTTGGCTAATGGAAAGGCAGTCGTTGTCCTTATGTGTGCGCCCGATTTTGAATACCACTGTTACATCGTACTCTTGGAGTCATAGTACCCATCTTGCTAGTCGACCTGATGGATCCTGCAAATTGATCAGACAACATAACAAATGGTGTTCTGTCACGACCGTGAATTGTTTACAGAATAGGTCGGTCGGAACTTGTTGATAGCCCAGGTAACGGCGAGACTCTCCTTCTCGCTTGTAGAGTAGTCCATCTCGGAGCCGGCTGAGGTGGCCGAGCGGTCTGCGGCGTGCCAGTCACGGTCTCCACGGCCGCTGCGGTCGGGGGTTCGAATCCCCCCTCGGGCATAGATGTTTGTGCAGTCGTTAGTATAAGCAAGTTCATAAGTAGTAAGTTTAGGGACTGATGACCTCGTAGTTAAGTGCCATAAACTATACAAACATTAGAAAATTTACTTTGTTCATCTCAGAGTGTAAGAGAACTCTTGATGCACAGGCTACCACTGCACCAATACCACAACCACTAGCGTCTGTGTGAAATTCAATTTCCGTATACTGTCGTATAAGGCTAGAACTGGTGCTGGAGTTAGAGCGTCCTTAAATGCACGGGGGCTCCTTCTTTCGTCTCATCCGAGTAAAATGTGGCGTCTCCCGGCAGACTTTCTTGCAATGGACGTGCCTTGTTAAAAAAAAAAAAAAAATCCTTCTATGAAACGACGATAGTTTGAGCACAGCCCGAGGAAACTTCTCACATCACCGATCTTCTGAGGAGTAGGAAATGCTGTAACTGACCTTACTTTATGTGGACCAGGACGCACACCATCTCCGTTCACTAGCTGCCCTAGGATTTTATGTCTTTGGCGACGACGAGGCCGTTCTTTCGGTTGAGGCGGAGTTCAGCTGTCTGAAGAGACTTCACCACAGTTAACAGGCGGTGAGAGGTTCCGCAAATGTCCTCGAGAAAACGACAGTGTCATCTATATAACAAAGACATGTCATCCATTTAAGGTGTCGAAGCAAATTGTCCATGATGCGTTCTAATGTGGTCGGGCATTACACAGTACAAACGGCATGATCTGGAATTCAAAGAGGCCGTGAGGTGTAATAAAAGCAGTCTTATCCCTGTCAGCGTCGTCAACGTCGATTTGCTAGTAACCTGTTTGCATGTCCATGGTTGTGAAGTATGTAGCTCCATTCAAGAAGTCTAAGGTGTCGTCAATTCGCTGCAATGGATAGACATCTCTCTTTGTGACTTTGTTCAGTCGTCGATAGTCGACACAGAAACGCCACGTGCCATCCTTATTCTTCGCGAGGAGCATCGGAGACGACCAGGGACTCTCTGAAGGTTGAATAACGCTGGCTAATTGGTGGATCATCCCCAGTATTTACGCGGTGTTTTATCGTGAGCCGTTTCATCTGGCTCTTCTCCTGTTTGGCCTGGAATGTCAGCGAAAATTGGTGTAGTATGGTTTACACCTGCTGACGTTATTCCTGCGTCAGACTGGGCCCTATATGCGAATCCATAGTGGTTTACCCTAGTGCTTTCTAGGCAGTAACTGCAGAGCATGAGATTTCGTCGATGACATTGCGCTCAGAGCTCACCACCCTGGACTAGTTCAGCTGTTCCAATACACATTCCCTAAGAAATGAGTTGCGATTGCCCGTGGAAATTAGTGATCCAAAGTTCTTCTTGACCACCTGTAATGCTTATGATAGCCGCTGGTGTGTAGATTTCCTTCGTTATACTGTTAAACGTTTTGTGATCGACATGTACTTCACACAGTTCAGCTGGTCATCTCGGCTGCTGATTGGAACTCTTCTCATAGTTAACGGCGGGATCCCCATATTCTCGACAGCACACAATCTTCCAGGAGAGTTCGTGTTACGTGTAGTCGACGTAACGGCTTCCTCAACTTGTAACTCAGATCTTCCAAAGTCACTGATAGCCTGGGATGCCTGAAGGAAGTCCCATCCGAGGATGACGTTATGGCTACATTCTGTTAAAAACGATAAATTCAAAAGGTTGCATCCTGTTGCTGATAGGTTTTCTTGCGACACATGTTCCTGCCGTCGGGGCATATTTTCCATTTTCGACCTTCAGCACAGTTGTTCTTGTATCAAACAACATTATCGTCTTTAGTTTGCGGCTACAGTCATTCGACAATACAGAGAAGGAAGCTCCTGAATCAACTAGTGCCCGGACTGGTTGGCCGTCGATGATAACGTCAATGAGATTTCCCGACATCTGAACGACTGTCGTCCATGAAGGATTTTCATTTGCGGCGGCCTCATGTACGTAGATGGTCGCCTCACCTAGTTTTCCTGAACACGGCGGCTAGGCGAGCGGCTGGTATCTCTGGAAGGCGACGGCGAACGGCCGCGGCGTGTTGGAGAGCGACCACGTCCAGGATACGGCGACGGGCTTCGTCCCATAGGTCGACAGTAATCATCTGCAGTTGAATGCCGTAGAAAGGATTGCTCCGATGGTTGGCATCTCACGGCATAATAGTTGTCAAATACTTGCCTTCTCTCCTTACAGTATCGAACGACATGTCCGGGAAGGCCACAGTGAAAATACAATGGCCTGTTGTCTTCTGTCCACCTGATGTCTGTTCTCCTGCGAGGCTTCACAGTTGCTGGAGAAGTTGGTTGTGGTCTCGTCGGTCGGTTCCTAAGCTGACGTTCGGCGGCTGCGGCGTAAGTTGTAGTAGGGCGCGACCATTCTTCACGTCGGGGGCGAATGGCGGGGCTGACAGCCGATAATGTTTGAAATAACTCGTCCTCAACAGCGTCGGCTCCCTTGTGACATACAGAACTGACATCCATGACCAGAATCTGGTGCTCGCTTGGTCCATCAGTCCCGGCTGCCACGAATTGTTGCAATTCTTCTCTCACAATTTGTCGTATGAGAGAAGCAAAGTCATACTGGTCTTCCATAACGGCCATAGGGACTACATTCAGAAGGCTGTCTACTTATTTCCTCCAACCCTCCTCTGTTGCATCTCTCCAATATTCTGACAACATTGGATGAACTTTTGTGTCGTCGAAACGTCTTTCAGCAGAAGAGCTTGATATATGTCTTCCGCATTGTCCTCCATCAGGCGTGAAACTTCATCGGCCTCCGTCATATCCAGGTTAACTACGTAACATAGGGCCAAAACTCATTGGAAATACGACTGTGTGGACTCACCATGCCGTTGGGCCCTGTTCTTCAATTGCTCTTCAGATAAACGTACTTGCCGCTGGTGACCTCCAAACGTCTTCTTATGTTCTGTCTGGCTTCCCCGTCCAGGTAGAAATATACGTTTGCCAAACACATAATGTGATTTCAATTATTATACTTGGCTACTCGGTGGAATCCTTTCAGCCATTAATTTGGGTCCTACCTAGCGTTTGCCGTAAACACCGATGGGTGCCTGATGTGCAGCTGGCTTAAGTTGTTGTGGCATCCATGGGTCTTTTGATCACACGGATCTTCGGACGGAGGTAGTCAGTATACCCTTCGTAATCTGGATCTTGTCCGTGTAAGCGACGGCTCTTACACTTCCTAATCGGTGACACAATGATGCAAATGTATTGCAGAATACCTGGCGTCTCCACCATAAAATGTCACGTTGCAAACTGCAGGTGGTCCGGAATTCGAATGCTGGTCATTAAGAGAGCACAACACTTCACACGTTTATTGCTAACACAAGCGTACACTCAGTACAGACTGACTCCTACTTATAGTGCTCCACTATTTAATATAGAAAGAATTTTCTGGTACTTTAAGTACATCAAACATAAGAAACATGTAGAATATTAAAGAAATACTAAATATAAAGAAATAAATTTGTTCTGTCCTTGTTATGGCGGGATTTGAACTGAGCACCGCAAGCACAGCGATCTGCGATGCTGACCACTGCGCCACGCTTGCTGTCGGAAGACTCACGGCAATATTTCTGTTTGCTGATGACACTCGCTTGGTACTGAACGTTGTTGTTGGCAATACTGAACAAGTATGAAATAGTTCAGTTATAGATATAAGTTCGTGCCTTGTAGAAAATTCAATTCCTGACACGCAGTTAAAAAAATGATTACACAGAATAAAGACGTGGTAAGTGAGAATGAACAGTTTCAATTTCTAGGCGTTCAGGTAGATAGTAAGCTGTCTTGGAAAGCCCATCATTGAATACTGCATTGTTTACTAAGAGAACCGATTCTGAAATAAATGGCAGTTCAACACGAAAAGTTGTATACTTTGCGTGCTTTCATTCGGTAGTGACATAAAGTTTTTTTTTTTTTTTTTTTTTTTTTTTTTTTTTTTTTTTTTTTTTTTTGGTGGGGGGCGGTAACTCCTCTGATTTGAAAGGGCATTTACTGTGCAGAAACGGGTGGTTCCAGCAATATGTGGGGTAAGGGAAGCTCGTGTACCTCTTGTTGACGCCTGTGTAGTAGCCTGGTAATTCTGACACTGCACTCTCAATACATATTCTCATGAATGTCGTTTGATGGTAACAATATTTGGATATTCGCAAGAGTTATCGGATTTCATTCAGTTAATACTAGACAGAAATAGAATCTGCGTTTGGATGACCTTCAACCTTGTCCAGAAGGTTATGCAGTATTCTGTCGCACTCATTTTTAATAACCTGCCACAAGAATTTAAAGAGTTTTGTAGTAATCCTCGAACTTTATACGCTACGTTTTCTTATGGCTTACTCGTTTTTATTCCTGCAAGAATTACAAATTTAAGCTAATTTCTTTGTTGCAGTGTTGCTTCATTTTATTTATGCTTAGACATGTAGTGTGTTTACGACTGATATACATTTTAAATTCATCAATTGCAACTCTTTCCTTTGATAAAATCTAATGTACTGACTCGTTCCATAAACACGGAGGCTTGCTTGCTCCTCAATCAGTTCGGTCCTGCGGCACGTGATAAATGTAAATATAAAAAAAAATTCAAATGTTTGTTAAGCTTAAGGGACTTAACTGCGGGGTCATCAGCCCGTAAACTTACAAACTACTTATGAACTACCTTAAAGACGACACAAACATCCATGCCCGAGGGGGGATTCGAATCCCCGACAGTAGTGACCATGCAGACTGACTGGCGCGGTGCAGACCGCTCGGCCACTGCGATCGGCATGTAAATTTAGAAATAAAGAAACCAATATTCAGTAACAAATTAAACATACCATTAGAAACACGTATCATAACTTTTATGTATGAAGCACAAGTAATTCAGAGGAGTTATAGAAATTTGATTTAAAATGTAGAGCACAAAAACATCTCATTGGATTCTCAAGATACTTGTTTCATATCCGAATGATTAATCCATGGAGTGTGTTCACATCTCACATCCTCGCTGTCACCTACAGATACGCTTCAATTTGTCAATCATGGTTCTGTGGAAAAGAGAGATACGTGTCCGTTCGACAAGAAAAAATACCGATTGAGAGCGAATAACTTCACGGCAAACGCGTTTTATGTGCGACAGGGAACAGCGCTGGCAAATCGAATGAGTTCCGCGAGCAACTATAAAAATCGACAGAGACATAAATCTCAAGAGTGGAGCCGCGTTATGGAATGTATGTGACACGGCCGCCTTAACAGCTGTTGACAAACGGCGCAGCTCAACTCGCCCCGGCCGCTGTATCTCCTTTGGAAACGTGGACAGTGCAGTAGTGATATACGCTCCCCTGGAGGCGTTGTATTGTGAGACTCGCAGCGTCCATTGGGAGTGTCGGTGCGTACGTCAGGAGGCGGGCGAGATATACGGGGTCGGCCAGCCACTGGTCGCGGACGCAGGAAGGAGTTCCGCAGCAGTCTGTAGGGCTGCAGAGCGGCGTTAGGGGAGCACCGGATTCATAAAAGTAAATATCAAGTCCTAAGTGTCTGCTGCCAACAGAAATACAACTACGAGCACAGGATACATGTTTTACGGGTTCGGCGATATGTGAAGGAATTTTCTTTTCCGGTCTAAAAGCTTTTTCTACAGTGGTGGGAGATATGCCTCCACATTTTAAGTTGAGAATAACTTGCTAGCATGTATTAACAACTGTATATGCACACGTCCAACTCCAACAGTAAATTGTGTTGTAGTGTTTTCAACAGAAAGAATTATTTTCATACATATTGATGCTATACGTATGCGCTTCTATTGCACAGTAGTAGGGTGCCAGACTATGAATCCATAGGTCGCGGTTTCGATCCCCGCCAAGTTCTAGGATTTTTATCTGTCACTTTCGACTTCTTTAACCTCTGGCAGTATTGCTCATGTGGAAAATACCGGGTAGCACCGTGGTTCGGAACCCACGTTAAACTGTAGGTCCCCCTACAACTGGCTGGGCAAGTCAGTTCGAAGGTCGGAGGAAGGCAACGTCATACCACCTCCAAACAGGACCACTGTGGTGTTCAAACCAATCTTCGGATTGTTAACTACCTTGCCTTTTTTTGATGCTGTAAGTATAGATCTTAACGAGAGCGAAAAGCTCACTTTCCACCTGTAGAAGTAGCCAGATTAAAACCTAGCTGTAAAATTAATAATTGCATTGTAATATTGTGCCGCTAACCGCAGCTGCGTCTCTTATGAACCATAGACATTGCCGAGGTGGGGTGGCTTGCGTTCCTCAACGTTACAGATAACCAGGAGCTTACGTGCAGCCACAGAGGAGTAGTATCTGTGGAGAGGGCAGACAACCGTATGGTTCCTGATGAGGAGCAGCAGACATTTGAGTAGTTGCAGGGCCAACATACTGGATGATTGACTGATCTGGCCTTATAATATCAGCTAATGTGACTGTGCCATGCATTTACTACGAACTGCTAAAGCAAGGGAAAACTACAGACGATACTTTTCCGGAGGATATGCAACTATACTGTATCAAAATATCCTGCTGGTAAAATAGTGTCTAATTCGTATTTCCGGTCCAGAAATGGCGTCACCAGGAGAGAATTTTGTAGGAAGGGATGAGGAAGTAGATGAAGCGGAAGTAGAAGATACAATACTCATAGAAGGTATTGACAGGGCTCAAAAGAGCAAATTCGAAACAAGACGACTAGAAAAGCGACATTCCATCAGATGTACTGAAGTGTGTGGGGGAGCCAGGAAACAGAAAACTATTTCACCTGGTGTGTAAGATGTGTAAGAGAGGCGAAATACTGTTAGACATAAACAAAAATTCCAAACAAAGCAGCACAGAGTGGTGGGAAAATTACAGTAACATCAGTTTAATGAGTTCCAGTCGCAAAATTTTTACCCGAATTATTTACAGGAAAATGAAAAATCTGGCAGAGGATGACCTCAAAGAAGATAAGTTTGGATTTAGTAGAAATGTACAAACACGGGGGAAAGTACCGACTTTACATCTTATCTTAGAAGACATACAAAGAACAGGAAAATCTCGCTTTGTAGATCTGTCGTCTTCCATATACTTTTGTCTATTTCTGTAAAGTTATAATTAATTTATTGTCGCTAGATTATAATTTTGTTAAAACTTGAACCCCACTCTTTTCAAGGCTTGAGGAATAGCATTTTTATTTCATCTGATAAAAAATTAGTTTATGTTCCTAGGTTTTCTTATTTTGTTATATCAATTATTTATTATAACATTAATTAACATGGCATGAGTACCAAAGAGGTTTCTACACTCTTCGGTTACAGTCCAGTCAGCGAGCCTTCGCTAGGGCGAGTCTCTCCATCCCCACCACCGCTGATCTTAGAGTTTCTGGCTTCCAGTGGCTTCCCGCGCCTGGTGGCCACTCGGGCTGTTCATTCTATACTGGGCGAGATGGTAGCATTTCATTGTCTAGCACGTTTAGCGTAGACTCGTGAACTTAGAATTTTTTTTTTTTTTTTTTTTTTTTTAATATCTTATACGATCGTGTGTGGATGTGTTCTCGATTTTCAATTCAGTGATTTCCAGTATATAAACGCAGTGTGTGAAATTCTAGTTGCAGTTTGGTAACGGCCTGGTATGTTAAAACCTTTTCTGATCATGTGGCGGTGCACGAACTCTGTGTAAATACTTTCTAGCTTTGTGGAGCCCGATTTCTAATAGGGGATATGTTCATTTGTGTACAGTACATGTAAAAATCTTCTCATCGTTTCCTTCCATGAGTGACATGTGTTCCACATGGTTGGTTCATAGAACAAAGCCTTCAGTTTCCACTCTAGTTTGTTCCATGCCCATCAGGCAAGTAACTATGGGGCTATCCTTCTGATTTCCACTAATATTTCGTGGTATTCTCTCCCCGCCTATTTTAATTTTGCTGTCTCTTCTCCGATTGGTAGAACACACTCTGTCAGTAATTCTCTCTGAGCCTTGTACAATCTCCTCCAATAGCTTTCTTACGTTATTCAAAACATTTCTATGGGTTGCATGCCGAAATTCTTATTTTTATTTTTCCGACTTGTAAGTATTTCATTTTTGTGACTTTTCTTAGATAGGACCTCATCCGTCTCTGTAATCGCCCCCTATCGCGTGTAGCTCTATTTCATTCGCTTCCTTATATGATTCTAAGCTTTTCTATGGGTTGTATGCTGTAGTTAATTTTCTATATTTTCCGGAAACTGAATTTATTAAATTCTATCGGTTTTCGGAACCATGTAGGTCCGAGTTCCGACTTTCGGAGTTTGCAGCTAGTCGCCTGAATTCGCGCCACTTTTCATATAAAACCAGTACCTAGACCTATTTCTAACAGACTGAAACTTAAGAATCCACCATGAATTTGTATAATGAATACGATTTTCAACCACTTCACCTTCAGTGGAGTGCGTTCATGTAACGTAGCTGTGTGTCGCCATTAGCGTGTTTTCTCGAGGTCCAGATGTAATTTAACTTGACTATACACACACACCACCTGAAAACAGGCACGAAAGACCAGAGCCAGCTTCAAAGTGTTTTTGTATATTTTGTTTTGTGCTACCTCCGACTTGCTGAATTTCGCCTACGATTGCGGCGCCAGCTTCCGCCTCGTCTTTAGCACGCTGAATTTGGCGAGTTTTGCTGTGGCATTGCGTGTGTGAGAGAGAATGAGTGCTGTTTGTGAATCCTTCCCCCCCCCCCCCCCCCCAGTAGCGTTAAATCATGTATAATTTAGGGTGGGCACCGTCCGCATTAATCCATGTAAGAAATGCATTTTTATTGTATTAACAAAACGGGTTCCCATTTTGCTTGTTTTCTATCTGAATAAACAAGCTAAAGTTCATCATAATCCATAAGTTGCCTTTAAATTGCAGTTTTAGAGCACCTTCCCTCTTTTATTTAATATTGTTCTTCACAAGTGCTGATAACTATCTCAGATACAATATTTATGTCTAAATTCCGTTGCACCATAAATGTTTTCTTAGCCACCTTTCTAAAATAACTTTAACTGTGGTGGCTTGCTTATTAATGTCTGTGTGTAATAACGTGTGTGCTGCTATGTATATTGACCACTGTAGTATTAACTTCCTGTTATTGAAGTAATTTGAAACGAGTCAGTTCTCAGTTTGGACCAGGGAACAAGGCTTTATAGCAGGGAGTAATCAATAGTTCACACGGACCTTATTTACTAATTTTAGTGAGAAAATAAGGCTTTTGTTACGTACAGTGGTCGACTTTTAATTTGCCAAATGCTTTTACACTTTTTTTTCTGGAGTTACCAGGAGTGAAAGATAAGAGACAGAAAGTGATTTACAACTTGTAGGAAAACGAGACAGTAGTTTTCAGGATAGAAGAGCTTAAAAGAGAAGCACTGATTGGGAAAGAAGTAAGATAGAGTTGTATCCTTTCTGCAATGTTATCAAGTTGTACAATGAGTAAGCAGTGAAGGAAGGACAAGAAAATTTTGAAGAAGGAATTAATGTTCCGGCTGAAGAAATAAAAATTATGTCGTTTGCCTATGAATTGTAAATTCCGTCAGAGGCAGCAAAGTATCTGGAAGAGTGGTTGAATGGAATGTACAGTGTGCTGAAAAATCATGCGAGATTAAAATTAACAAGCACAAAAACGGGTAAGAGAATGCAGCCCAAGAAAATCAGGCAGTTCTGAAGGAGTTAGATTAGATAAAGAAATAACAAAGGTGGTAGATAAGTTTGTTACTTTGGAAGTAAAATAACATATCATGGTTGTTGTACTGGGATGTTCAGAATAGCAGTGTGAAGGGAAGCGTCAAAAAAAAAAAAGAGCGGAATTTTCTGACATCTAATATTAATTTAAGCATAAGGAAGTCTTTCCTGCAGACATTTGTATAGAGTGTAGCCTTGTACGGAAGTGAAAGTTGGAAGATAAACAATTTAGACAGGAAGAGGTTGGAGCATTTGAACTGTGGTGCTACAAAAGAATACTGACGATCAGATGGGTAGTTCGCGTAACTAACGAAGAGGTACTCAATGTATTTGGGGAAGAAAAGAATTTTGCCATACCGTCACTAAAAGAAGGCCCAGTGGAATCTGACATTCAGTTCATGTTGATTATGTGATAGTCGGTAGGCGTAAATTTGAGGTCTGGAATTGAATGTGATCTAATATTAAATACGGTAGTCTATCACGTTCTGTATGTTTTTAACATACCGACATTTTTTCTTTGTATATTTCAAAAATTTCTGTGGGTAATCAAGTTTGAAGTATTTCAAGAAGTGTATGCACCAATATTCTGCAAAGGGTATAAGTAAAGCCGCCCGTTAGAAATACAACAAACAGCTTTCATAAATGTCTTCTTTGTTGTATCAGGACAGGCAAGTATCTGCATAGAGTTTTATTTTTTAACCGATTTCACAAAACGTGAATCAACATAGAAGCAGCTCCTGAAGTAATGTCATTTCTTATATGTACGTTAAGAAATTTGGATACTACAAAGAGACAGTCAAAAGTGTGCGAGACTAGCAATTGTAGTGCTGATATAACTTTATCAATTGAAAATAAACAATTTATGAATGTGGTTAGAGATATTTTACGAATAGCATCCTTGCGAGAGCAAGTGCCAACGTTGCAGCATAAAATACTTGTGCCATTACTTAACCAACTCTGAAATTAAATGGCTATACGCTGATGTTTTGAACTAAAGAAAACGTGCTACACTTATTGTCAGCCAACTCACAAAGCAAAAATTTGCTGTGGCGAACTGGAATTCATTAAGTATTTATACTGTCAAAACAACGAATGATGAAACATAAATTTTGAACTGTACTAGTGTCTTTGTACGAAGCCTGCAACTGCCTTGCCAGTAACTTACTACCTTCGTAGAAGAATATGTAATATTTCCTGAAAAGGAAAGACTTACGATGAAAAACTTTGAATGTTGGAGAAAGTATTTAATTTTGTTACTGTTCTCACTACTTCAAACAATATTAATATTTTTCCAAACTATATTATAGTTCTCTTCCAATTACTGTAAAAAGTTGTACATCAGAAATACTACAATTATATCTTAGTTAAACAGTTTAAATTTGATACAGTGCAGATACTTCATCCATGTTTGAGGCAAAGCAAGCGAAAAGTTTTTGGGGGAAAAAGCTATTAATATTGTAGGGCATTAAAAGGTATTACAATACAGAAAAGAATTTCAGTCATAAATTGAAATTACACTCCTATTATTTGATACTAATTCCTTCATAAAAATATTATCCTTGGATTTTTGAATGTTCGCTTTCTGGACGCTGGTGGTATACTTTTAATCATATCTTGTAAATGTTGTAGAAAATTAATGTCAACTGTTATTTATGTCGACAAAAAGTACCTCTCACCAATTTTGTTGAATAACATTTATCTTCAAAGGAATAGAGATAGATGGCTGTGTGCCGGCCGCGGTGGCCGAGGGGACGGAGGCGCTCCAGTCACGGTCTGCACGGCCACTACGGTCGGGGGCTCGAATCCCCCCCTCGGGCATGGATATTTGTGCCGTCCTTAGTATAAGGTAATTGATAAGTAGTTTGTAAGTTTAGTTAAGTCCCATAAGCTTAACAAACATTTGAAACATTTTTTAGATGGCTATAGGCGTTAATCAGTCTTCGTGTTTCATATTTGCAACTCATCTTCGTTTTAGATTCTTATCTTTCAAAGGAAACCTGTAATTATTGCACAGCTAATTGCTTCATTGTATTTATTTGATGGGCGTTTAAAATTGTAAGACGGCTGTATGCTCCTTATGGGCCTTCTTCACATCTCTATCACACTAAGTAGTATTTAATGATCAGCCACTTCAAATCGTTCGATTGAAAGCTGAACACGTGTAGGCATATTTAATCTATGTTTTGCACCAAACTGCCGTGAAGCGTTCTGTAGTAAATTACGCACGCCAATATCGACACTAACAGATCACAGACTGGCTGCTCTCGGTGATCAGATCACCGTTAAAAGAGGCGACCGAGTTTACGTTGGTTGTCACGCGGAGTGTTGTAGCTCGCGTCATAACCACTATGAACTTTAAGCTCATTGATCTTAGATGTATGGAGAATCTTCCAGAAATTCTGTACAATTTTGACAGCTGAATAAAGAAGTACTCATCAATTGTTTGTTGTGTACGAGCTATTCTTGTGCCGAGTGCCATGAAAACGTAAAGTATGTTGTAAATTTGATTCCAAGGTGAAATATGTTTGTCTGTTTTCAGTCAATTACATGATATTAATATTCAGTTAGATGCTTTGTTTTTGTGCACACATTTTATCGGTGTAGACAATATTTTATTTACGGTTGTGATGTTTCCAGGTTGACGGATTTCCTGATACTACGAGGAAAAAGGCCCGTTATTGGACGGCGCAATGATCGAACGTATCGGATTAGGTTACCAGTGCCGAGCACTTAACGGCTCTGACGTCTATGAGCGATGTCTTTCGGTTCTGGCAGCGGCAAAATGAATCGCGGTAGCCCTCAAACTAAATTTAGAATCCGTGATCACCCTCGACAACAAAACTGCCTTCGTACCGTCGCTCAACCTGCACGAAAACATTTTTAGTGGATGAAAGTTCATATTATACTAGAATTTTAGTTCGTGAATATGAAATTATTTCAGGAACTGCGCTCCTACCATTTATATGAAGGTGCCACTTCCTCGACCACTACGTAAGATTGACGAAACTTGCATGATCGCAATTCAAGTATTCACAGACGCCCTCACGCAGTGATCTCTTTCTCTTTAGCTGTGAACAGTATGCATTGCTGTCTCCAGGTTGCTGTTCCAGAAATATGATGATTTATTCCGATAGACCTCTGTGTAAAATTTTAACAAATCACTAAAGATAACAGGGCAAGTGGATATATTTAACACTAAACAATTAAATATATGGGAACAAACCAGTTAATGAAATAAATCGCAATTTGCCATCAGTTATGACTTCACTGCACTAGGTTTCCATGGAATACGAAAGTGCGGCGAATGAAAATTTGTGCCCGACGGGGGTTCGAAGCCGGGGTCTCCTGCGTACTAGGCAGACGCGTTGACCACTCCACCGCCGACGACACAGTGACCAGCCCGACTGCAGAGGACTCTTCCCTGCACATCTCCCGCAACACCGAAATCTCCATTCGCCACGCTTTCTCTTTCCTATTGCCACAGTCTATTTGTTCTGTAATGATCGCAGCCACAATACTGTATTCCCGCATCAGGGAGAACAGACCATGAGGTATCGAGACACAATTAATTGTCATCAGGAGCCCAGCCTCGGCTTGTATAAAATTGTAATTATATTTTTGACGACGTTACAGCGTTCAATGAATGAAATAAATCTCAATTTACGATCAGTTATGGCTTCACTGTACCAGGCTTAGATGGACTACCAAAGTGCGGCCGGGCACAAATTCTCATTCGTCGCACTTTGGTATTCCATCTAAGCCTAGTATACAGTGAAGCCATAACTGATCGTAAATTGAGATTTATTTCATTCATTGAACGCTGTAACGTCGTCAAAAATATATCATTGCAAACCAGTTAAGTTCATGTCTTTGGGAAGTGCCGTCTCTGGATACTTTTTTTTATCAATAATTTTAAAATTAGATCAAATATTTAAATGAATAATTAATTTTTTTAACTAAAAGGGACCAAACCACTCAGGACATCGGTCCCTAGTGTTTCAAATTATTTAAACTAAATTATAATAGGACAACACACTGACCCATGTCCAAGGGAGGACTCGAACATCCGACGCCAGCGATCACGCGATGCCCCAGAGCGCACGTTCAGTTCCCCGCGGCTGCAAAAAAAAAAAAAAAAAAAAAAAAAAAAAAATATTCAAATGAAACATGTTCAAATGTTTGTAGAGCTTATGGGACTTAACTACGGGGTCATCAGTCCCTAAACTTACAAACTACTAATGAACTAGCTACAACTAAGGACGGCACAAATATCCATGCCCGAGGGGGGATTCGAATCCCCGACCGTAGTGGCCTTGCAGACCGTGACTGAAGCGCCTCAGTACCCTCGGCCACCGCGGCCGGCGCGCGGCTGAAAAATTAGATATGAAAGATGATAGCGACAAGCTGTTCCTTACACTGAACGCTTCAATAATAAATCGTAAACAATTAAAGAATTGCGAGTTTGCTTTTTCGGACATGTCCTAAACAACAGACGTCGCTATGTGATGCTGCACTTGTGGTAAATATAGAATTTAAATGGGTTATTTCAGTCTCAATGATAGTAGGTGATGTAAACATTGACTAACGACGTAAGAAAAATTTTTACCAGGCCGGGATTCAAAACTGGGGCCTTCTGCTTCACTTGCCTGCTCAGCTAGGCTCTTACGCCGCACCAGGCACTTGATTTAACACATCTGGCAGTGAGGTACACACGGAAGTGAGGATCTGTCGGGTGACGTGCATGGGTGGTGCTTCCAGGTGCGTTAAGCCCATGTGCCTGGGGTGGCGGCGAGGCTTAGCGGATCTGACTAGCAACGCAGAAGGACCCAGTGCAATTAAGTCACGGAACATATTTTCATACGTCCATGTCGTAACATTACAACGCCCAGTAGAAGTTGAGACATAAAACATCCCATTTCAAAAAATATGTGAATGACACTACTTTCTGCCCTCATCCCTAGGTTTTTAACTATGTAATTTATCTAAGTTCACTAGACATTTCGTTTAGTACATCGCAATCTCCTCTCCGTCTATTTTAAATTGCTGTTTCGTTAAAAAACTTGTACTTTGCATTCGTACTCCGTCAGGAAACTCTCTTCTAGCCTTGTACCACCCCCTTTATTAGATTGCTAATGAAATACCAAGTATTTCTAGGGACTACATGCCGTATTTCTTAGTTGATTTACTCCGACCTTGAAGGTATTCCATTTTTCTAACTTTGAAGGTTGGACTTCGTCCATCCGTATAAACCTTTCCTACCGTGTCTGGCTGTATTTCTTTAGCTTCCTTATGATATCCTACGCACTTCTAACGGTTGCATGCCGTACCTATTTTTTTTAATTTTCGGAAATTGAATTTGGTATTTTTTTTTTTTTTTTTTTTTTTTTTTTTTTTTTTTTTTTTTTTTTTTTTTTTTTTTTTTTTTTTTTTTTGGAACCACTTGGCTCCGATCGCCGACTTCAAGGGTTTATAGATAGTCACTTGAGTTCTCGCCACTGCTCACATACCAGTGCCTTACTATTGTGTATTCTTGCTTAGTAATCTATGATTCCGTTGATTTTTGTTGAAATGAGTACGATGTTTAAGCACTTCGCCTTCAGTGGACTGCAAATATGTAATGTAGCAGACACGTGCCGTGTGTCTCAGTAAGTCTGCATGTTTGATTTAAATGGAAATTAATCTGGCTATTATCGCGTACCATCTCAAGTAAAGAAAGACAGACCAGAGCAACCTACGAAGTTTATTTTCCTTGTGTTGTGTGGTACATCCTGGTTCGCTATATTTCGCCTACTAGAGCAGCACCTGCTTCTGCTTCGTATCAGCACGCTGAGTTGAGTGAGTTTCGCTTTGCTTCGCCCGAGTGAGTGGAAGAATGCTTGTTGATTGTAAATCCTTCCCCCGATGATGTTCAGTTCAGATTATTTTAGGTTAATTTTCAGTGGGATGCATTTTAATTGTTGAACAAAATTGAGTCCTCCATTTGCGCATGTTTCAACTGAATAAATAATTTATTGTCAGTGAAATTTTGTCCTACTTATTAATATAAGTTTATGAATACCCTCCCTTTTTTTTATTTAATGTTCTTTTTCGGCAGTGCTGGGATCAAATTCAGATGCAAATTATCATATCTTTTATTCCGTTGCGCCATAAATGTTCTTTCAGTAACCTCCATGAAACCGTTTAGTTCGCAGTGGCTTGTATACTAATGATTGTGTGTAACTCTCGTGATCTACGACGTGTGTCGGCCACCGTCCCCTTGACTTCCTGCTGCTAAAGTAAATTTTGAGTCATTTCTAAATTTTGGGCCGGGGAACAAGACTTTGTTGCAGGAAGTAGTCAGTAGTTCACGCGAATCCTTTAACTGGTTTTTACGGCTAGAATTACATGTTTACAATAAACTTTTAACAGGCTCCTTTCAGCTAGAATTAATTTTACAAATAATGGTGGTCTTACAACTAACGTAGTGTTATACTAATTCATTGGATTAAATACTTATTAATTACGAATTATCAAACTATGTAGCACATTAAACAAACCAGAATTCGGACACAAGACCATTACATTTTTGCGCCAGGGGCTATACAGACTAAGCTACTACTTCACGCCTTAGAGCAATGCGCGACAACGTTATTTCCTCTAGTACGTCATCTACTTCATTTCGAACTTCAGTTCTCCTGCTGAAAGAAAGGATATAATGGAGACATGGCTTAGCCACAATCTCGAGGATGTTTCATCCTGGACACGTCCCATAGGCTGTGGCTAAGCCACGTCTTCACAATGTCGCTCCATCCAAGAGTGCTAGTCATGAGAAGATCGCAGGACTACTTCTGTGAAGTTTGGGAAGTAGAAGGCACAGGTAGCTCAGTCGGTAGAGCACTTTCCTACGACAGGTAAAATTGGTGGCTTAGAATATCTGTCCCCGTTGCAGAGTGAAAATTTCATTCTGTACACATTATCATTTCCTCGTTTAATTTTGGGCGTGCATCGGTATAAATTTCGTTTCCTCTTATATCTCGACCCTGTGGCGTAAGGCATCTTCAGGATATGCCTTAAGACTCTCTCTATCGTTTTAAAGCCGTGGGCCCCGCCACTACCAAAGGTGAACTTCGAGGAGAAAGCGCATGCCCGAAGTCCACAGTATTTGTGCGATGTATTCGAGGCCTGGTCCCGTGGTGAAGATACATTAGCTAACTTTTTAAAGCATCACAATTTCATCTACTTTGGAAATGCAAAAGGAGGAATGCTTCCTTTTTGTATGTTTTGTTACACAGCAAACACGACGGCACCGTGGGAAATTAAGCACATCGGAAATCTACGCATAAGGAATTATCAGGATTTTTTCTGTTTACTGAGGATTCCATCGCGGGATCAGATTATATGGAGGGAAGTTTTGAAGCTATTTCGATCCATTTGCCCGATGAATCCCATTCAGATAGATTGCCATTGCCGGGAGTCCTGATGACCCAGGTGGACAGATATCAGTGTTGTCGGGCGGATACGTCCAAGAGGTGCAACAATCTGGCTAACGTGCTGGATAATGGGTGCATAGAAAACCACTACAACAGTGAGGGCAGGAGATAACAGTGAACAGTGCGCAATGGATATGATTAACGCGCCACACAAGGATTACGTGCCCAATGGCTATATTTTCGGTGCAACTATATTTGCATTACTACACACATCAAAATAAGTGTTGCATAACTACAGTTCTAGTGACACATGACATTTTAAATAAAACGGAATAGACATATACAAAAACATTTCCGGTCTTTGTTGTTCATCATAACAGAAATTGACAAGTTGCATATCAATATCCTATATTTGAGTTCGACATTACCGTATACACCGGTTCCTCTAACATCCGGTAACATGTAGTCTTGTAGTGATGCATGCCAGCATTCGTCCTGGCGTAGTGAACATTACTTCATCAAAGGACTGTTGGTACAGACTATTCGACTTCTCAGCAGCGATTCGGTGTTCATATTTTGGGTGGGTTGGGGAGTCATCTCGACGATAAACAGCCATTTTCAATGCATACCAGGAGTGTTCGTTAGGGCTCATGTCAGCAGAACATGCTGGGCATTCCAATCTTGCTAAGTCCTCATCATGAGGGAACGCATTGACAATAACTACACAATGAGCGCCATGGTCGTCCATCAAGATGAATCCCTCACCAATATGCTACCGGTAGGTTGTGCTACACGTCGGAGGACGTCATCTCGGCATCGTATAGCCTTTTGATTGCCTCCTACATTCGCCAGTGGTTTACGGAGACGCCACATAATGCCAATGTTCAATTGTTTGTAAATCTATCAGACCAAACTGCGTGGTCATCAGTCCGTAGCTTACAAACTACTTAAACTAAGGTAAACTAACCTAAGGACAACACAAAAACCCATGCCCCGGGGAGGACTCGAACCTCCGACAGCGCCTTAGACGGCTAGGCTACCCAACCGCGGCACATAATGGCAACCAAAAACATCTTGCTCTGCTTGCTGGGCAGTGTGTTTAAAGCTTTCAGCCTGACCAGGATTGTTTCAACAACGTCTCCAACGATTGTCTGGTGAAAGCCGACGTGTCTTATCTGTGAATACCAGTTGCCAATTCTGACGAGACTGGTCAGAATGCTGTTCAGTGCTAAGGAGAGCAATGAACCTTTTTGATCTCTTTATATTCACTGCAAAAGCGTTGAATTCTTCGTCCATTGTAAACTAAGAGCATGGTAATTCTCTAATTTTTGTTTCTGGCTAAGCCACAACACGAGAACTACACGCCCTTTACAACGACTAACCTAATGATAAGTAGCCCTGGATCGGTGTACAGCTCTTCCATGTAGATATTCTAATTGACATTTATAAAGTTCCCAGAATGAAACTTCACTCTGCAGCGGAGTGTGCGCTGATATGAAACTTCCTGGTAGATTAAAATTGTGTGCCGAAACCGGGACTCGAACCTGGGACCTTTGCCTTTCGCGGGCAAGCGCACTACCGACTGTGCTATCCCGACACGACTCACGATGCCGCCTCACAACTCTACTTCCGCCAGTACCTCGCCTCCTACTTTCCACACTACACAGAAGCTCTCTTGCAAACACGCAAGACTAGCACTCCTGGAAGAAAGGATATGGTGGAGACATGGCTTAGCCACAGCCTAAGGGATGTTTCCAGAATGAAACTTCACTCTGCAGCGGAGTGTGCGCTGATATGAAACTTCCTGGCAGATTAAAATTGTGTGCCGGAACCGGGACTCGAACCTGGGACCTTTGCCTTTCGCGGGCAAGCGCACTACCGACTGTGCTATCCCGACACGACTCACGATGCCGCCTCGCAACTCCACTTCCGCCAGTACCTCGCCTCCTACTTTCCACACCTCACAGAAGCTCTCCTGCAAACACGCAAGACTAGCACTCCTGGAAGAAAGGATATGGTGGAGACATGGCTTAGCCACAGCCTAAGGGATGTTTCCAGAATGAAACTTCACTCTGCAGCGGAGTGTGCGCTGATATGAAACTTCCTGGCAGATTAAAATTGTGTGCCGGAACCGGGACTCGAACCTGGGACCTTTGCCTTTCGCGGGCAAGCGCACTACCGACTGTGCTATCCCGACACGACTCACGATGCCGCCTCACAACTCCACTTCCGCCAGTACCTCGCCTCCTACTTTCCACACTTCACAGAAGCTCTCCTCCAAACACGCAAGACTAGCACTCCTGGAAGAAAGGATATGGTGGAGACATGGTTTAGCCACAGCCTAAGGGATGTTTCCAGAATGAAACTTCACTCTGCAGCGGAGTGTGCGCTGATCTGAAACTTCCTGGCAGATTAAAATTGTGTGCCGGAACCGGGACTCGAACCTGGGACCTTTGCCTTTCGCGGGCAAGCGCACTACCGACTGTGCTATCCCGACACGACTCACGATGCCGCCTCACAACTCCACTTCCGCCAGTACCTCGCCTCCTACTTTCCACACTTCACAGAAGCTCTCCTGCAAACACGCAAGACTAGCACTCCTGGAAGAAAGGATATGGTGGAGGCATGGTTTAGCCACAGCCTAAGGGATGTTTCCAGAATGAAACTTCACTCTGCAGCGGAGTGTGCGCTGATATGAAACTTCCTGGCAGATTAAAATTGTGTGCCGGAACCGGGACTCGAACCTGGGACCTTTGCCTTTCGCCTAGGCTGTGGCTAAGCCATGTCTCCACCATATCCTTTCTTCCAGGAGTGCTAGTCTTGCGTGTTTGCAGGAGAGCTTCTGTGAAGTGTGGAAAGTAGGAGGCGAGGTACTGGCGGAAGTGGAGTCGTGTCGGGATAGCACAGTCGGTAGTGCGCTTTTCCGCGAAAGGCAAAGGTCCCAGGTTCGAGTCCCGGTTCCGGCACACAATTTTAATCTGCCAGGAAGTTTCATTTATAAAGTTATCCGCAGATGATTATTCCAAAAGGAATTCTACTTGAATCACGACAAAGTTTTTAACTATATTATTTATTAATTAAGACAGTAAAAGAAGTTGACAGTATCAGTTCAACAGATGATGATCCTTACAGTATTCAACTTGTGTGTTTAAAGCATTCACAGAAGAGATTCGTTACAGTGGAATCAGCCTTATATTTGAGTACTAGATCGGGACTTCTCCGCAGACTGATATCAACACAAAAAATAATAAAATATATAACTATTCTTGATTGTATGAATTCAAATTAAAGTCTTTGGAGGTTATTTCAGGAATATTACTTCATATTAAATGACTCCATCAAAATAATCATCTCATCCAGAACTTATTTCTTTGTTTGTAAAAATTCGTGACGAACATTATAGTCAACTAAGTTATATTGCTTCCGCAACCCACTGGCACAAAATATCTTGAAAGCTTTTGCAAACACAACTCACAGTTCAGCTCCTTCATTAAAGTCCAAACAAAATTCTATTCTTCTTCTATGTTCACATAAGGTCAATAATACTTCATGAATACAAATTCAGAACTAATTTTTTTTATCGGTTGAAGAATGGTACAGTGCCAGACTAAGAATCCAAAGGTCACGGGTTCGATCCGCAACAGGTCCTAGGACTTTTATCTGTCACTTTCCACTTCTTTCACCTCTGGCAGTATTGCTCATTTGAAAAATACCGAGTAGCGCCGTGGTTCGGAACCCGCGTTAAATCAATAAATTGTTTTTGGTGTTCGTTGTGTTCAGAAAGTTGGTGGGTTACCTTTTGCGTACGTTACGGATAACAAGTAGATGGGACTGGTGACTTGAATTTTCAGTTCAGAATAATTATCAGTGTGAATTATTTTTAATTTTTTCAATCAGTTTTAATAGTAACAGCCTTGTGTTAGTGAGTAATGTGGTATTGTTACAAAGGTGATGTGTGATTTGCTTTGTGGTGATGTGGCATAGTATTACCGTGCAACACTGTGCTAACAACCCACGTGTATCGAGTGTTATGTTAATAATGTAATTTTGGTTTCATTTTTTGGAGGATTTTCTTTTAATGTAAAATGTCAATTAGTAAAGACGCGGAAATAATTTTCAGAGTAAGGAGTTTCACATTACTTGCTTGTATAATTGAAAAGTGGATTTTTCTGGTAAAGGACGTAGGAAAGCAGGAATCTATCGGTGCCGGCGGTAATTTTCGTGCTCTCTGTCGGATCTCGTAAGTGACGAGCGGTTTAGTTGGTCTGAGCTTTAGTGTATCAACATATTGACCTTGTGGAATTGAATGCGTGAATAATGAGTGTTTCCTTGAATCCCGTACATACATTGCAAAGAATAAAGAAGGGTCTACCCTATGTTTTAATTTAGGAGACCAATAATAGAAGATAAAAACTTCATAAATATGTTAGGCTATAAAAACAAATGTACGAGGCGAGGTTGAGAATAATTAATAAATATTGTGAATGAAAGGCTTCCCCTGATTTAATTGAATGAGGCGCCACGTTCTTTCCCAGTGTAATATTGCAATTTGTGAGTCAAAGTATAGTAAAGCCAGGTTGAAATTAGATAGGAATTAATTTCTGTTTGATGTTCAGTAAAGTTCTCAAAGCATTGCACCTAGCAGGCAACTCAGTTCATGCGCAAAGACGTTATCCGTTGCGCATTTAAAAGAAAATTTAAGTCTATTTGGAGTTGGTAGTGTGTGTATTTTTAAACCACTGAGTAAACATCGGGCCATGTTGCGTCAATTTAGTGCACATATACCACCCACGCCCAGAACCAATGCGACTGGACGTTGGGCACAATTATCCTCCATTTAATTCAATATAATTACAGAGCTTGAACAAAAAGAGCGTGTCTGACAGCGTATCTGATTGGCTAGTGGTCATGAGACAGTGGGGCGTGCCCCAGGGGATAGCCACTCGGCCACTCAGCTACGTTATCGCAGCCTCCGCCCCCGGAACTTTGAAGGGGTGTAGCTCCCAAACTAACAGTGATAGGAATGTAGTTTAAATTGATTTGGACGCAGCTGGTTTAAACGAATCCAATACACGATAGTAAAACTATTGTTCCATTTAAAAAATATATCTATGTGGCTTAACTCTTTGGAAACTGACACAATAAACTATGTTCATAGCTCCGCAGAAAGTGTAACATTTCTTGTGTTGACCTACCGCATTAAAATTTATCATCACCTATTATTTTTTAAGTTACAGAGGCAAACACACTTAGTGAAACACCCTGGAAATTCAGGTCACATTTACAAGGCGATTATCTTGCAGCGATCTTTTCTGCCAAATACTGTGTAGTTTTTACGTTCAAATTTTACTTGACAAATGTAAGTATTCGTCTAACAGTTTGTATATGTACTAAATTTTTATAAGACTTCTGTCCGCGTAAGTCACTTTATCACCTCGACAAAAGTTGACAAACTAGAAGATTACCTACATCAAGCCAGCCGAGGTGGCCGAGGGGACTGAGGCGCTTCAGTCACGGTCTGCACGGCCACTACGGTCGGGGGTTCGAATCCCTCCTCGAGCATGGATATTTGTGCCGTCCTTAGTCTTAGGTAGTTCATAAGTAGTTTGTAAGTTTAGGGACTGATGACCCCGTAGTTAAGTCCCATAGACTATACAAACATCTGAACATTTTGAACCTAAATCAAATGCGACATTTCATAACATAGACCTTGAACCACAGTAAACATATGGCTCCCAAAGTACGAGAGACATTCAGCCTTTTAATAAGTGTGTGCAGATGATCAATTGTATATGATATGGTGCTGTATGTTGTCTTACTTTTTATGTAACATTATTTTACTGTCATTCTCCTATTTAACCTTTATGCATTCTACCAATATTTCCTCGCTACTGTTTATCTGTCATGAATGTGGCTTTTTTCGTGTGTGTGATATTCAGATTGTGTATGGGAGGTTGGAAGTTTTGTGGTAGTGGGTGCAATACGTACTAGGTTGTTGCAATGCTTATAAGCGATAAGTTCATTATTCATATGATGTCCTATGTTACGCTATCACCTAAAACTATATAACCACCCTCAAGACTACGAAAATCCGGTACGACCTTCCACAATCAGTTGATAGTTATACAATAAAATAGAAATAATTGTGACTCCTCCAATAATCCTGATCCTCCTGTAATATAATGTATTAGAAGTTATGCTGCTATAACAAAATGTGTACAAGTATTCTGCTGCTCCCTGGCGACAGCAAGGTTTGGAACAGGTGTTTGTAGCATGTCTCATTCACTTACCAACGGCCGGCGCTGTAACATGAACATTTTCTCTTGTGATTTCGTGCATTTTTATACGCAAATATTTTAACTTTACATGTGCAAGGTATGGTCAAATGTTTTAAGATATGTCTTGTAAATAGTGACTTCTCTTGTAAAGAAATTCAGTTTCCTGTAATTTTTAATATACATTCAGTGAATGATCAATATTTTGATCTCAAGATGATGACTTAGTTGATTGAAGTCTTCTGGTCCGGATTGTATACCCATTAGATTTCTGTCTGATTATGCTGGAGCGATAGCTCCTTACTTAACAGCCACATACAACCGCTCTCTCATAGAAGGATCTGTACCAAAAGATTGGAAAGCTGCACAGGTCACACCTATATTAAAGAAAGGCAGTAGGAGTAACCCGTTAAACTACAATCCTATTTCATTTACTTTAATTTGCAGCAGGGTTTTGGAACATATCCTATATTCAAATATTATGAATTATCTCGAACAAAATGATCTATTGGCCCAAGCTCAACATGGATTTAGAAAATATTGTTCATGCGAAACACAACTAGTTCTTTACTCACACGAAGTGATGAGTGCTATCGCCAAGGGTTCGCAAATTGATTCCTTATACCTTGATTTCCAGAAGGCTTTTGACACCGTACCTCACAAACGGCTTTATTCAAATTGCGTGGTTACGGTATATCACACCAAATTTGCTACTGGATAGGGGATTTTCTCTCAAAGAGAACATAGTTCGTACTAATCGATGGTAAGGCATCGACTAAAACAAAGGTGATATCGGGCGTACCACAGGGAAGTGTTATTGGTCCTCTGCTGTTCCTTATTTACATAAACTATTTAGGGGAAAATCTAAGTAGCTCTCTTAGGTTGTTTGCAGATGACGCCGTCGATTAAAATCACCTGCAGATCAAAACCAACTGCAGAACGATTTGAACAAGATATCTGTATGGTGTAAAAATTGGCAGTTGACTCTAAATAATGAGAAGTGTGAATTCGTCAACATGAGTACGAAAAGAAATCCGTTAAACTTTGTTTACATGATAAATCAATCAAATGTGAAGGCCGAAAACTCCACAAAATACCTAGGAATTACTATTATATTTGATTTAAATTGGAAAGAACGCGTAGATAATGTCGTGGGAAAGGCGAACCAGAGACTGCGTTTTATTGGCAGAACCCTTAAAAAATGCAACAGAACTACTAAAGAAACTGCATGCACTACGCTTGTCCGTCCTTTTATGGAGTATTGCTGCCCAGTGTGGGATCCTTATCAGGTTGGTTTCATGGAGGACATCGAAAGAGTCCAAAGAAGGGCAGCTCGTTTCGTATTGTCACGATAAAGGGCAGATAGTGTTACGGAAATGATACAGGATCTGGGATGGGAATCATTATAACAACGGCTCTTATCGCTGCGGTGTGGGCTACTTACAAAACTACAATCGCCAACATTCTCCTCCGAATCCGAAAATATATTGTTGACTACCACTTACATAGGTAGAAATGATCATCAGAATATAATACGAGAAATCAATGCCCGAACGGAGAGATTCAGGTGTTCATTCTTCCCGCGCGCTCTTCGAGAATGGAATGGGAGATAAAATAGTATAACGGTGGTTCCATGAACCTTCTGACAGGCAGTTCAATGTGCTTTGCAGGGTATCCCATGTAGATGTAGAGACGGGTAGTCAAAAAGTAAATGACTGCAATAAGTGATCTTGGCTACGTCCCGTTATTTGAGTTCTTGTTTGACCCTCTTCCCTGTTGAGAGTTGTGACGAGCCACGTCTCGCTGCGGCGTGTGCAGTTTCCACTGAATGGCCCGTTCGTTCAGACAGGCTGGCAGAGCCGGCGCCAGTGCGGTAATCCGCCACCTTCTTCTGTCTGTTCCATCCCCTGGTTATGCTTGTCAGAGCGGGCCCCTTCCGGACCTTCACTGTTGTCCTTCACTTTTGCCCACACTCGCCCTTAGAACTCAGTGGAGCTCCACCGAAAAAACTTTCATCTTTGTGATCGGAAACCAACCTGGCTTGAGAATGCCTCATCCATTGTATGTGTTCAATTTCTGCACAAATAAAGATATATCAGTACTATTTTTGTTTATACAATTGTAGTGTAGCTCCCACTTGCTATCATAGTTGTTTAGGTAACATAGTAAGATTTGCAAACTACAATTTGAGTATATTCGCTGATGATGCTGTGGTGTGCAGAAAGGTGTCGTCCTTGAATGACTCTAGTAGGATGCAGGATGACTTGGACCAAATTTGTAGGTGGTGTGAGGAATGTAGAAAAATGTAAGGTGATGCAGATGAGTAACAGGAAAAATCCAATAATATTTGAATACAGTATTAATAGTGTGGTGCTTGACAAAGTCACGTCAATTAAATATGTAGCCCTAAAGCTTCATGGCCATATGAAATGGAACGGGCATATAATGACAGTTCTGGGTAATGCGGATGTTCGACTTTCGTTTTTTGGGAGAATTTTGGGAGGATGACATTTGTCTGTAAAGGAGATCACATACAAAACGCTTGTACGACACCGTCTGGAGTATTGCTTAAGTGTTTTGGATCCCCACCAGGTAGTTTTAAAGGAAGAAATTGAAGCTACGTTTGTTACTGGTAGGTTCGATCAATGCGCATAAGTTACTAAAACGATTTGGGAACTCAAATGGAAGGAAAGGCGTCGTTCTGTTCGAGTATCGCTGTTCGAGAAATATAGAGGGCCGGAATTTGGGGTGAATTGCATAATGACAAAGACCACAAAGATAACATCAGAGAGATTAGGGCTCGTAAGATGCATACAAGAATTCGTTTCTCCCTGGTTCTATATGGTACTGGACGTTTGTACAACTTATGGGACTTAACTAAGGGGTCATCAGTCCCTAAGCTTACAAACTGCTTATGAACTAGCTAAGCCTAAAGACGGCACAAATATCCATGCCCGAGGGGGGATTCGAACCCCCGACCGTAGTTGCCGTGCTGACCGTGACTGGAGCGCCTCAGTCACCTCGGCCACCGCGGCCAGCTATATGGTACTGAAACAAGAAAGCAGTAACTGCTAATGGTAATGAGTACCCTCCGCAACCCGGCTTTGGGTGGAATGCGGAGTATGTGAGTAGATGTAGATGTATTTGCATTATTATCTGTAGAGCATATTCTACAGTAATATCAACAACTGAAAGAAAACTTAATTTTATACATGAACACTATTGTCGTGTCATTATTATTTTTATAATATTGTGTTTAATTTTGTTTTACAGATTCTCAAAGTGTAATTCGTTACGTGTCACCTATCGGAAACGAAAAGTTTGGGATTGGTTTCCTCCTTGCCACCACCACCACTACAAACACTGCTACTTCGATGCGGTCGCAAAGAATTTTCAGGGGTAATAATCAATGATATTCCTCTCGGGTCTGCATCCGGATAATATCATTTCAACAAACCAACTGGTTGCCATCTTCAGGTGAGTACGTCGAATGCACTTACTCGTCGGAAACTGAGATTACATATATAATTGAGTCTCTTGAGTTGTAGGTCAGGACTAGGGCCTGAGTACACTCCATCAGAACTGGTGTGATGTTGGGGTTTTAAGAAGCACTTTCTTCGTAAAGATATTCGCTTTACAGGGTGATGTAGATCCTCGTGGGTCGCTACCAACCTGTGAATTTTCCTGAGTAGTGTAGCCCCCAGCAGGAGTCATCTGTGGGTGGGGTGAAGGCCGTTACACAGCAATTATCTGGTGGCGTATATCATAACTAGGGCACAGGCAAAAATGGACTTGTGGCACCTTCTGACTGTCCCTCGCGGTTGACTGTCTGGTATATAGTTCCCCTAAGATAGTGATAGAGCCCCAGAGCGGTGCTGTTTCGTAAGATAGATGTGTTGCCTTTTTATTAATGTTGTCCATCACAGTCTAAGCCAGTGTCTTCATGGATCCGTCGTGTACTTTCCCACGGGGGCCCCACAGGTTCCACGTCAGAACCTTGTTCTGGACTAACTGTTGACGTTGTACCTGCGTTTTCGTCGCTATGCCCCACCCTGTACTACTGTAGAGCATGGCGGCCTGGACTGTCTCTTTGTACAGGCCAAACTACGTTGCCGTGGACAAATTTGTGATGAGAAAGAAGGGGCTAATGATTTTGTCATTTGGAGGCATTTCTGGCGCTTCACGCAGATGTTGTGGTGGAAGAAGAGTCTTCGATCAAGGGTGATCCCCAGGTACTTGACGTGGGGAGGACCAGTCGACGTCCCTGTTGAGCACTTGGAGTCTCATAGGGCGTGGGGTTTTGTCCGTGAAGTATACCGCCCTTTTCTCGCAGAGTGGGTGATAGTTTGTGCGCGCGACACCACTGTGCCGTTACAGAGAGCTGGCGTTGGAGCCTCGTGACGTCGGTCCCAAGTGGCGTGCACTGGTGTAGGACGCCGTATCGTCCACGTATTGGGCTAGCTGGACATTGTCGACAAATGGGATATCGTTAATGAAGTCGTTAAAGTGGACCGGTGAGAGCACCGAGCACCGAGCTCTGTGGGATGTCAGCCGCTATGTGTCTGGTCCCTATGGTAGCGTGTTGATATGCCGCAGCTATTGTCGTTGAAAGACCACCGTTAATTATGAAATTAATTCTGACTGAAAGGAGCCAGATAAAAGCATACATTAAACATACAATTCTGGCCGTAAAAACACAGCTAAAGGATTCGCGTGAACTACTAAATACTTCCTACAACAGAATATTGTTCCCTGGCCCAGAATTTGGAACTGATTCAAAATTTACTTTAGCAGCAGGAAGACAAAGAGACGATGGTCAACACACATCGTAGATCACGAGAATTACACACAATCATTAATATACAAGCCACCCAGAACTAAAGAATTTCATGTAGATGGCTGTGAGAGCATTTATGGCTCAACGGAATTAAAAATATGATAATATCCAACTGAATTTGTTCTCAGCACTGGTGAAAAACAACATCAATTAAATGGGGAAAGTTTTCATTAACAAATATTCATAAGAAGGATAAAATTGTACTGAAAATAAATTATTTATTCAGTTCAAACATGTGCAAATGGGGGTACCAATTTTGTTAAACAATAAAATCGTCACACATTGAAAAATTAAATTAAAGTAATCTGAACTGAACATCGTCGGGGGAGGGATTTACAATCAACAAGCATTCACCCACTCACACACGCGAAGCAACGCGAAACTCACCCAACTCAGCATGCTGACACAAAGCAGAAGCAGGCACCGCTATCGTAGGAGAAATTCAGCGAACCAGGATGTACCACACAACACAAGGAAAATAAACTTCGTAGGTAGCTCTGGTCTGTCTTTCTTTACTTGAGATGGTACGCGATAATAGCGAGATTAATTTCCATTTAAATCAAACCGTGAGCATGCAGACTTACTGAGACACTCGGCACGTGTATGCTACATTACATATTCATACCACACTGAAGGCGAAGTGCTTAAAGGTCGTATTCATTTCAACAGAAATCAACGGAATTATAGATTACAAAGCAAGAATACACAATAATAAGGCACTGGTATGTGAGCAGTGGCGAGAACTCAAGTGATTAGCTATAAACCCTAGAAGACGGAGTTCTGAGCCATGAGGCTCGAAAAATCAGTAAAAATACAAAGATTACATTTTCGAAAAATAAAGAAAAATAGCTACGGTATGCAACCCTTAGAAATGCCTAGGATATCAAAAGAAAGCTAAAGAAATGCAGTTAGAAGCGACTGCGAGGATTTACACGGATGGATAAGTCCAGACTTCAAAAATCAGAAAAGTGGAATAAATTCTAAGTCGGAGTAAATCAGCTAAGAAATACGGCATTTAGCCCCTAGAAATACATAGTATTTCATAACAAAATAATAAAGGGTGTTGTACAAGGCTAGAAGAGAATTTACTGAAGGAGCCTGAATGTAAAATACAAGTTGGAAACGAAACAGCAATTTAAAATAGATGGAAAGGAGATCGCGATGCACTAGGGGAATCAGAAAGATATATGATAATTTCTTGACTGAAGGGCATAGAATCAGATACAGGGATAGCTGAAGGCTTTGCTCTAAGAACACACCACTTGGAGTACATACCGCTCGTGGAAAGAGAAAATGGAAAAGAATATTTCACATGCACTACACAGAATAAAAGTATTTCCACACATTAGTTGCATTCCACAAAGCTAGAAAGAAATTAAACCGAGTTCGTACACTGCCAGTTAGTCTCACAATGATTACCAATTTTCAGCCCTTATCAAACCGTATTAGTGACATATTCACCGCGTTTACCTATGAAAAATCACCAAAATGAAATTGAATACACTTCCGTACATGATCGGAGAAACTTATTTCATAAAATGAACCTAAGTTCTGAAATATAATTTGAAAACCAGACAAAGAATCGCTACCATCTCAAGGGAGGAAAGAAAACCAAAACGTTTTACCATCTAGAAGCGCAGCCACAGAATGTCCAAGTCGGCCAGCCAGCTGTGCCAGATGTGGCTCGGCGAGACCTAATTGTGTTCCTTGCCTCAGAAGGCATCGCGCGTTGCGGAACAGATTCCATTGTTTCTACATCTACGTACATACTCCGCAATCCACCCAAAGCTGCGTGGCGGAGGTTACTCAGTACAACTACTAGTTACTTTTTTCCTGTACCATTCCCATACAGAACAAGGGAAAAACGAATAATTATATGCATCCGTGCGAGCCCAAATCTCTCTAAACTCATCTTTGTCTTCTTTACGCGAAATGTAAGTTGGCGGCAGTAGAATCGTTCTGCAGTCCGCCTCAAATTTCGCCCCTCTAAATGTTTTCAACAGTGTTTCTCGAAAAGAACGTCGCCTGCCGTCCAGCGACTCCTATTTGAGTTCCGGAAACATTTCAGTAACACCCTTTTGCATTGAGCGAATGTACCAGTTACAAATCTAGCCGCCCCACCTCTGAAGTGCATCTTTCTCCTTGTTTAAACCGATCTGGTTGGGATCCCAAACACTTGTGCAATACACAAGACGGGGTCGTACAAACGTTTTATACGCGGTCTCCTTTACAGAGAATCACACCTCCCCAAAATTTTCCCAATAAACCGAATTCGACCATCCGCCTTTCCCATTACTGTCCTTGGAGTAACGGCTGTTCCACTGAGTTTCTCATGGTCTGTTCGTTGTTGCGTTCCTTGGGGTTAACTGGAGCTGCGGGAGCGAGTTTTGTTCTTCACGCACCGCTGCAAGAGTCTCCGCGATGGTTAGAGAATCGAAGCTCAGTCCTTGTTTGCTGTTTCAGAGAGCCTTGACGAAATACCGTTCGTCCTTTGCTTGCAACAGGAAGTCCTCGAACTTGTTTACCCAGATCTCCTAACGCCACTCTACTATTGCAAATTTGAACTAAAAACCAAAAAGACGGTATCTTTCAGTGTACGGATCACGCACAAGACAAGACACAGTGCGCAATGGAATGCGCAAAATACTGCTGCATCACACAACAAAATAGGACATCATCTCTGAAACCACGAGACCGTTTTCAGGCTAATTTGGTGCAAATATCCCATACCGTGAGGTAGTAATTGCTGTTCAGGAGATATGACGTTACAAACATGGAGAGGTGTTATAAACAGCCCACAGACCTAAATGGTTTTAATTTGGAACTCCTCAACCATTAGTTATACTCGAAAAACGTTTCACTTGCTATTTTCCAAAATTCTACTATACGCTAGGTGGAAAATTAAGTATTGTGTCTCAGATTCTTCAAGCAAAATGGCAACGTAAGGGTCGAACTATGTGATAACGAAACTTCAGTTTAAAACATTCTACAGATACTAATGAAGTTGACACTTCGTCATAAGTATGTAATAAGTACATACCCCCACAATGAGGGGTTTCAGGTAATTGATATATAAACAAGAGTTTATTCGTGTTTATGTCTTTGTGTACTTTTAATGCATACAAATCTACAGTTTTGTTCGAATGTTGTTGAAAGATTGAGGATCAAGATCAGGAAGTATGAGGTCACGAACAATAGAATGTGTGAAAAACTGCTGTATCATGTGAATATGTTGCACATTTTCACCTAAACCACTTATGTGGCTCGTTTCCGCCGGTTGTCCTGGGTGTCGGTGGCCGAGTAGAGAGATACCGACACAGGAAATTAGGATGCACGCGTGTGCGGGTACTGAGTCTGAGGTGACCAGCCAGTGGGACAGCAGAAACTAGAAACACTAAGCTACATTAGAACAAGCAGTATATTTCGTAGAAGTGTGATACTTAACTTTTACAAAGTTCATGACTGCCAACTAAGTGTACTGCTGAGACATAGTTGAACTAGGTAATGCCCTGTCTACTGATGAAACATAGTGCCTGTCCTAAACCCAAGTGAACGATGCAGTTCAGTGGTAACCACGAGCGGAGTTGCAGCAGAGGGCGTGTGTGGTTGGCGTCGTAAGAACGCCGCGCGGAGCGTGCATAGCGGCGCGCGGCGAAAGTACATGCCGCGCACTTTAGACTTATGCGACACCACACCCCTCCCCCCCCAAATCACAGCGCCGTCGTGGCGTAGGTCTGAGTGCCACGGAGCGACACTTGGAGGAGGGCCTGGGCGGGGGCGTTACTGGTGGGATGGGCGTCGTAGCTGAGGCTGGGATCGAGGCGCTGTCCGCGCCCCGGTATCCACCTTGCGATCCCTCGGAAAATCCACCAAAACAAGGGGAAGGGCGCATACCTCCGCCCAGAGGGAGCACGTCATCTTCTTCTAAGGTGCGTGGCCGGCCAGGGAGGGCACGCACGGTCCCGGAGTCACTCTCTGTGACGCTGGCAGCTGCGGCGGCGACGGAGACTGCAGAGGAGGCGCGTCGACCTTTATGGGGACGATCTCGTAGACCGGGGACGCTGGACCCGTCGGCGAACGATGTGGCTGTGCTCCTTGGCGATGAACTGGGTCTGGAATCAAGAAACCAGAGGCAGGATCGCGCGGCCTGTACAGGCGCAACTGGTTTTCATGGCGCCGCAGCTGCGACCTTGTGGACGAACGTACAACAAACATATTGCCACCGAGCACGCACTGAATGGTGCCCGGCATCCATCTTTTCTGCCCAGCAAACACCCTGTACAGCACCGGCGTAGAAACCTGAAATGCGAAGCGCCATACGAACCTACCCTGTGTGTGGGAGGCTACAGCAGGTAAAGGAGAGTGCGGTGACGGCGGCCGTGCAGCAGCTCGGCAGGAGACAGACCGTTACGTGACATGCACCGATACGTTGACAGGAAAATTTGAGAGGCTTATTGCCTGGAGTGCTGACTTTTCATCTTTTCCATGTGAGACTTGAAAGTTAGAACGAAACGTTCTGCTTCACCATTGGACTGAGGGTGAAAAGGTGCAGTGGTGATATGCTGAATGCCATTCACACGACAAAATTGTAGAAATTCCGCACTAACAAACTGAGGTCCATTGTTACTGACGATAGTTTCAGGCAAACCTTCGATTCCAGAAAGGTCCAGCAAAGTCAATGTGTAAACGTTGCTATGGTCCCTTGGTGCGTGGCCCGTCCGAGAAAGTTGCAGATGTGCTGCCTGATGCTCCGCACAAACCGTACACTGTGACATCGTGCTCTCTATCTGGGCGTCCATACCAACCCAGGTACAATGACGCCTGGCCAATTGCTTTGTCCTAAAAATACCCCAATGCCCTTGATGCAGGAGGCGTAAGACTGCTCGTTGCAGGGATCGAGGAACAATCATTCTTGTTTGGTCGTTGTCGGTATGCAACAACAGAACACCCTGACTTACAGACAATGCATGACGTTGTGCAAAATAACGTCGCACCAGAGGCCGAACAATGTATTTGGCTCTGGCAGGAAATTCTGAGCGAACAAAAAGTGCTACCACACTTAGGTCCGCATCTGCAGCTGTTTCCTGTGCAACCCGACGAGAGTTCAAAGGGAAGTCTGCGACAGCGGAAGCATCTCTGGAGTTTATCTCTCAAAATGACATTTCCGAAGAATCAAACGACACAAACCCTGGCCAACCGAAAGTCGGGAAAGTGTGTCCGCATTGGCATGTTTAGTGGTAGGTCGGTACAAAATCTCATACTGATAATTTGACAATATCAAGGACCATCTCTGAAGCTTTAATGCCGTTTGGGGCAGAATTGGTTTTATGGATGAAAACAACGACGTGAGAGGCTTGTTGTCTGTCAACAAATAGAATTTTCTGCCATAGAGATAGTGATGAAACTTTGTGACGCCGTAAATGATTTCTAAGGCCTCCTTTTCGATCTGACTGTAATTCTGTTGCGTTGGCGTCAGTAGCTTAGATGCAAAGGCAATAGGACGATCGTGGGATCCAATACGATGTAACAAATTTGCGCCCAGACCATAAGACGCGGCATCCACTGCTAGCACTACACGCTACTGTGAGTCAAAGAGAATCAAACATGCATCACTGAGTAGTGCAGACTTTAATTTGTCAATGGCAACCTGGCAGTATTGCTGTGTATGCTGTTAGTACTTGCTGAGACAGCGACAATTATTGGCGAACCCAGAAGTTCATAAGTGTCTTTATTCATTAATGTGACAGCGGAACCAGTGTCGAGTTGAAATTGCACAGTCTTATTTACAATGGAAAGATTCACAAAAATTCTTGCTTGTGGCGCTCGACAGGTGCGCGAATGTGGGCTATGTCTGCTAGAGTTTGTTTGCTGCACTTGCGCATGCGCGGGCTACGAACGGTAGTAAGCGGCGAAGGGTCGGCACACAGCAGATTAATAACACTGTCCCTAGATGGCAATACCGCCGGATCGGCTTCCGCGCAATGCAAGGCTACCCCAGATTCACCAGCTACTGCACTAAAATCACTTTGAGTAGCTACAACAAGTCTACTGTCACTAGCTACACAGTACTGGTCACTATTACAATGAGAAGTTGCAGAAGGCACTAGGTTCAGTACAGGATTGCACTGTACGCAGGCATTTTGCTTGTCCCGAACCCGTGTCCGTTGCACAGATTTACGCGCTCGTCAGCGCGTGCGACGTGGCTCGCTACTTTGTTTTGCTGTAGGCGCAGAAGAACGTACTCGCATTTGAGACTCAAGCAAAGCAGTGTCCAAGTTCACAGCGTGTATGACATTTTCAGAATGAATTGTTCTCGCACTCTGCAAAGCACTGTTCCTAGCGGCACCGTTCTTTGAAGCTACATTCTGCATACACACTGTCTGTACATGTCCCGATTTGCCACATTGATAAAAGTTTGCGTTGCGACTAGAGCAATGCGCACTTTTGTGACGAGATACACACTTACAAACATTTTTCTGCAATGAGCTTGGCGCCCATTATTCAAGATACTGTTTCTAACACGATGGAGCGACCTTTGTGTCTCACTTTTACACTGGCTACTGTTCACTGGCTGTTCAGCAGAAGCCCTTCAATTCCGTAATCCACTGCGTGTGGGTCTGGTCCGGTGATTTTTTAGTCTGAAAAACCGGTACCATGCAGCGGCTGCGAGAACTTTTCTCTCATAATGAGCATTCAGGGCATCTACTATTGCATCAAATTCTAGATCACGAGTTGATGCATGGGGGAAAAGTTTCTGCAATAACACGAAGGTCTTGGTGCCCACAACTGACAATAAAAGATGCTTCACTCTCTGATCTGTACGTTGATGAGCCTCGACCAGTTCTTGACTTTGCGCCAAGTAATCGCTCCATTCTTCCTCACGTTCGTCGTACCGGCAAAATGTTGGGAGCGGTGTGGCGGCAGGTGTGGGCAGCTGATGCGACGGCTGTTGTTGAGTTGCCATCAACTGGGACAGATGCGGAGTAGATGCATGATTTGCGCCGTCTGTAACTGAATAATTTCTATTAAGTTTGGGTTCTGGGTAGTGGCCATGCTGACCGATTAGGCGCCACGCATACAAGAAACACTGTATAATAAGGGTGGGTGGGTGGGAGCAATTTCTGTGTGGCTGCTGCATGCAGGCTGGTCCGAGGTCCTTCTATAGCTCCTCGTCGCCACTTTTGTATCCCATCATCGTCGCCACTTTTGTGTCTTGTTTCCGCCGGTTGTCCTGGGTGTCGGGCGCCGAGTAGAGAGACAGTGACACAGGAAAGTAGGATGCACACATGTCAGGGTACTGAGTCTGAGGTGACCAGCCAGTGGGACAGCAGAAACTAGAAACACTAAGCTAGATTAGAACAAGTTGTATATTTCGTAGAAGTATGATACTTTTACAAAGTTTTGATCAGCACTTGGACTGTACAGAGCACACAACCACAACTTTTACAAAGTTCATGACTGCCAACTAAGTGTACTGCTGAGACATAGTTGAACTAGGTAATGGCCTGCCTACTGATGAGACCTAGTGCCTGTCCTAATCCCAAGTGAACGATGCAGTTCAGTGGTGGCCACGAGCGGAGTTGTAGCACAGGGCGCTCGTGGCTGACGTCATAAGAACGCCATGCCGTGCGTGCATGGCAGCGCGCGGCAAAAGTACGTGGCGCGCACTTCAGACTTGCACAACGCCACAACCACCAGAACGATTTCAACCAAATTTGCTGCCCACCTATCACAGAATGGAGTAATAGTTGCTGTAGGGGCAAGAACCACCAAGGGCTCACTGCTGACATATGACGTCGTAAACAATGAAAGGCATGATAATTAAGATTTTAATTTGCATCGTTTTCACTACTAACTCCATTCGCAAGAAAAATTCAATTTTAGATTCCAAATTTTCCATTCCATGGCTGTGGAGAATTAAATTACTGTGTGTGACCAGATTAGGGCCGTAGGGCCCTCTCTTACTTCTGACAAGGAACATCATAAACAAAGGATTAAATAACAAAAAATACAGTATTAATAATATCAATAATAACAATATATAATAATACTACTAATAATAATGATAATAACACAAAAATCAAAGTAATACTAATAATAGCAAGAGATATTTACATGGAGATAGATGTTTAACACATTAAGTTTAGTGTAATCAGAAGGGGGAAAATGATTAGTGAAGGAGGAGAGGATTGAAAAATGACAGTGCCAATGTATGTGAGGATGTGCAGATATATATGAATAGAGATGTCTGTTGACGAAAGGAAAGGGAAATATTTGGGGGGGGGGGAGTAGGAAATGACAACAGTGGGATCCAGACTGGTAAGTGGAGAAAAAGAGGGCTATTGTGACAGAAGATGAACCCTTAGCTGTCTTTTAAAGTTTTGAATTGATCTCATCTCTCTTAACTTTTGAGGAAGACTGTTGCACAGACGTGTTCCCGATACAGAAAATGATTTAGAGTAGATTGCAGTGTTATGTGATCGTACAGAGAAAGCTTTATTTTGGTCAGAGCGTATGCTTCTGCTGTGCTGTTCAGATAGTAATATAATTAGGATAAGTAAGGGGGTTTGCAATGATTGAGAAAGCGATGCAGCAAACATAATGTATGATAGCTTCGACGCTTACCTGCTAGTAACCGAGATAACTGCTGGAATGGGGGACTGTTATGATCGTAGAAACGTAAGTTACAAATGTATCGGATACGAGAATTCATCGCCAGCTACAGCCTACGTGAATTTTCGTGTGACAATCCTTGCAGAATAGCATCACCATAATCTAGAATGCGAAGTATTAGTGTCACAACGAGCTTCTTTTTCAGTTGTAAAGGAAATGCTTTTTCCATTTCTGCAGTGAATGAAGTGACGCATATACCTTCTTACAGACGGTGGTTGTGTGCTCTGTCCAGTCCAAGTGCTGATCAAACATTACTTCTAATTTCTTTTCTGAATGAGAAAAGCGTATTTGCGTGTCGTTAAGTATTACAGGTGGAAGACTTTCTGTGAGCTGTGGAGTGATGAGTCTTTTATGGGCCACAAAGATTGCCTGCGTTTTTGATGGATTGAGTTTCAAGCGCATGCTGTGTACCCATCTTGATAGTGAAAGTAAGTCCGTGTTTACATGCTGGATGGCTGTGATTAGGTTTTTAGGACTGAGATATAATTGAAGATCATCAGCGCATAGATGATATTTACAGTGGGACCAATGTCCCCCTTCCTCTCCCTCATCCGCTGCAATACAAACCCCAAGCTGTCGTACATTCAGCAGTCAGACACAGACCCTGATGAAGGCCGCCTGCAACAGTGGCCGTAACGTCGGTAGAGTTTATAAAATGACGACGTGGTCTCATACCCAGAAGAATTTCATTGATACTGGACACATCATTAACATATAGTGAGAATAGTAAGGGCCTCAGTACAGATCCTTGTGGAATCCCTGATACAACATCCCTTCATTTTGACCTATTTTTTTCTGTTATTACACACTGTTTATGGGTGGTGAGGTATGAGTGGAACCACTGAATAGCACTTGTTGAGAAGTTTAGAGAGTTTAGCAAGTAAAATATAAAAATTGACATTGTCGAAAGCTTTGCTAAAATATAAAAAACACAGCTGCTGAACGAATTCGCAAAATCGATTTCCTGACTGTGTTTGGACTTATCGGCTCGAGAGAAAATTGTTGCTTTATATCAGTCCCCGACATTGTAAGGGAATTAATAGTTTGTGTCTTTCTGCGTTGGTCAATTAAAAATGTCGGTGTGGTAAAATACTCGTTAAGATCGTCTATAGAAACTACGGGTTCGGTAGTAGATTTTGATTTGCCAATTCCTACACCACGTAATTTTTTCCATAGGATGGCAGCTCTGTGAAGGTCTTCGATTAACGAGTGAGCATGCCTGAGTTTCGCATTTCTCACCGCTTGACCAAAACGGTTTCGTTGTTTCTTGTAGGCAAGCTGATTTTCAGAGGTCGGGTTCCGTTTGTATTCCCTGTGTGTTGCGTCTCTGACGCTCATAAAGTGTTTGATGTAGTCTGTAAGCCACGGTGCAGTCTTTCTCTTTACTTTTCTTGTTTTAAGGGGAGCATGTTTGTCATACAAGTTGGTTAATTTATTGGTAAACTCACATACTTGAATATTAACGTCGCGATTGTTTCCTGTTGGTATCAGCCACGAAATATCATAGGCATCTTCTGCAAGCTCTGTCATATTCATATGGTTAAAATTTCTAAAAGTCGTCGCTTACGATGTAATCTTAGGGCACTTCAGTGAATAGGGCATGAGTATATTATCGTGAGAAGGTAATCCAGGTGCAGTGATCTGATCTGAGCGGATTACTCTGTTTGGAGACTTGGTTGCAAGGATATCAACGAGTGTATGAGTGTCTGCTGCATGGTGGGTTGGCCCAAGTGGAACCAGTGAGAGGTTCGAGGAGGAAAGTATGCGAGTGAATTTTGATGCAGAAGGACTCTTTTGTAAGAATTTTATCTTTACATCTCCAACAATAATTACGTGTTCGTACAAAGGTACAAAACTTGACAGTGCAGATTCAAAACTTGAGAGTTTCCCAATCTTAGGTGGACTGTATATTACACAGATCAGACATTTTCTATGAAAAGGCTTAATTTCTACGAACATGTATACAGGTTTTTTTTTCTTCTTTCTTGGACGAGTGGAGGAGTTTAGGAAGCAGGTTTGCCGGAATATATGCCGCCACTCCGCCGCCTCGTTTGTTACATCTGTCATGTCTCAGAAGAATATAATCGTCATGCAGAGCTACGGAACTAGAATGTATGTTCGGTTTTAGCCATGTCTCCGATAGAAGTATAATGTAAAAACCAAGGTCCTGAGGTGAAACAGGTAGATAAGTATAGAAATACTTTTCAGTACAAATAGAACAAGGTTTTTTTTCTCAGAAGTAATTGGTACTAATAGTAAATCTAATCAAATGAAATCAATATTTGATAATTGTTTAAAAAAATTTATAGTAGGTTCTAAGGTTTCTTTACAAGAAAGTTATTTTAGGCTCGCACACCATAAGCTTCTTAGTTCCTTCTCATTGTGTACTGAGTGTTTTCCTGTGGTTGTCTTTGTCATTATCCGACCATCCCTGGTTCACACATTCTGCAGTCCAAAATCAGAGATCACACTGTTTAACACCTACATTCTTTCACTGTAAGATCCTCCCATATGGTTATTCCCGATTTTGCTAGTTTATTCTTTGCTCCAAAGATTTCAGAGAATTTGCGATATGACATTCATATACTGTTCAGGATAATTGAAGTGGTGTCGCACAAGTCTGAAGTGCGCACCACGTACTTTCGACGAGCGCCGCCAGGCAAGCACAGCGTGGCGTTCCTACGATGTCAGCCACGAGCGCCCTCTGCTGCAACTACGCTCGTGGCCACAACTGATCTGTATCACTTGGGAATCAGACAGGCACTAGGAAAGCCTCTCATCAGTAGCCAGGCCATTACCTATTTCAACTATGTATCAGCATTCTGCGTCGGTCTCTCTCTACTCAGCCACCGACACCCAGGACAACCGGCGGAAACGAGACACAAAAGTTGCGACGATTAGGAGATACAAAAGTGGCGACGAGGAGCAATAGAAGAACCTAGGACCAGCCCGCTTGCAGCAGCCAGACAGCAGCACTCAGAGCATGCAGAAACTATTCCCGCCCACCCACCCCTATTATAAGAATTTTGGGGGAACATATTTTGTTCATTGTTTTGTGGACTTTTTTTTTTTTGCAGAGCATCCTCTTTCGTATTGCATTTGTGTTTTGTTATAAGTTACTTGCATACGCGCGGTGCGTAATCGGTCAGCATGGCCGCTACCCCGAACCCAAACTTAATGGAAATTATTCAGTTGCAGATGGCGCAAATCACACAACTACTGCAAGCGGTGTCCCAGTTGACGGCGCAGGCAGCTCACCAACAACAGCTGTCGCTTCAACCGTCCACATCTGCCGCCGCACCACTCCCTGCGTTTCGCCAGTATGACGAACGTGAGGAAGAATTTAACAATTACTTGGCCCAACTTCAAGAACTCAACTTACAGGTCAGACAGTTAAGCATATGTTCTTATCAGTGGTGGGCACTAAGATTTTCTTGTTACTCCAGAAACTTTTTCCCCACGCATCTCCTCATGATGTAGAATTTGATGCACTTGTAGATGCACTTAATGCTCATTATGAGAGAAAAGTTCTCGTAGCTGCGGCGCGGTACCGATTTTTCAGACTAAAAAAATCACCGGATCAGACCCACATGCAGTGGGTTACAGAATTGAAGGGCTTAACGCGCAAATGTAAATTTACTTGCTCTAGTGGACTATCTTACAGTGACGTTATGTTGAGAGAGGCGATCACACAGAACATTCAGGACCCCAGAATTAGTGCAGCAATTCTAAAACAGTCTGTCCGCTCATTAGACAGTGTACTTAGACAGTGTACTGCAGATTATTGGAGCGCATGAAACCTTTGACTTGGCAGATGGAGAAATGCAAAGCCACAGTGTTAACTCTGTGCACTGCAACAGACACTTTCATAGTCGCAGGACTCAGTCTAGCCCTAGTCATTCTTACAATTCTACAGGCCGTGCTGAACAGACAGTGAACAGTAGCCAGTGTAAAAGTGCGACACAAATGGCGCTCTGTCATGTTAGAAACGGTAATTGGAATAACGGGCGCCAACGCTGTTATCAGAAAAAATGTTCGTATATCTTGCCCCCAGTGTGTATCTCGACACAAACGTCCGCAATGCCCTAGGCGTAACGCCATCTGTTATCAAGCTGGCAAATCAGGACATGTACAGACAGTGTGTATGCAAAACAATAATTTAAAGAACGGTGCCGTTAGGAACGGTGCTTCGCACAGTGCAACAACGGTTCATACTGTAAATGTCATACACGCTGTAGACTTGGACAGTGTTTCTCTTGAGTCTCAAATGCAAGAAAGTTTTTCTGCGCCTACTGCAAAACTATGTAGTGAGCCACGTCGCAAGCACCGTCGAGCACAACGGAAAAGGTTTCGGGACAAGCAAACTGACCATGTACAGTGCAATCCTGTAGTGAATCTAGTCCGTTCTGCAACTTCTCATTGTAATAGTGTCCAGTACTGTGTAGCTAGTGATAGTAGACTTGGCGTAGCTACTTAAGATAATTTTAGTGCAGTAGCTGGTGAATCTGTAGTAGCTTTGCATGCTTGTGCGGCATCCGATCCGGCGGTAGTGCCATCTAGGAACAGTGATATTAATCTCCAGTGTGCCGATTCTGTGCCGCTTCCTACCATACGAAGCCCGTGTATGCACAAGTGCAGCAAACATGCTGTGCCATACGTTGCCCACATTCCCGCACCTGTTGAGCGCCACAAGTAAAAACTTTTGTGACTCTCTCCATAGAAAATAAGACTCTGCAATTTCAGCTCGACACTGGTTCCGCTATCACATTAACGAATAAATACACTTATGAAGTTCTGGGTTCGCCAAAACTATCGCCGTCTCAACAAGTGCTCACGACATATACAGGACAAAATATTCCCGTGCTGGGAACGTGTAGCCTGCCCGCCTCTTTTCAAGGTGTTACCAAAACTGTCGCTTTTGTTGTTCTTCAGGCCAAATATACACAGAACATTTTTGGACTAGATGCATTCGACTTGTTTGGCTTATCAATTCAAAGAGATGTGCTTCAAATTTCGTCAGTAGTGCCTCAGGACAAATACAATGCATTGTGTGAAAAATACAGTGACTTGTTTTCGCCGGAATTAGGCTGTGCAAAAGACTTCTTGGCACATGTAACTTTAAAAGAATCTGCCGTACCAAAATTTCGTAAAGCTATAGCAGTGCCTATCGCCCTTCGAGATAAATTTGCTGAAGAACTTAAACATTGGCAGGATAGTGGGGTGATTTCTCCTGTTTCTGCGAATCAGTGGGCCTCGCCTTTAGTAATTCTAACCAAGCCGTCTCTGTGCGGACTTTAAATCAACAGTGAACAGTCCAACAATTGTCGACACTTACCCCCTGCCCCTACCAGAGGAAATGATGGACAAATTAGGATGGTCTCGCTTCTTTCCTAAGATTGATTTAGCAGAGGCATACTTACAGATTCCGCTTCATGACGAGTCAAAAAAGTTTTTCGTCATTAATACTCACATGGGTCCTTTTCAATTTCAATGCCTACCCTTTGGCAGTTCTTCCGCCCCCGCTATTTTTCAGCGTTTTTTTCAAACAGCTGGCAGTTTCTGTACCGTGTTGCTCGAACTATTTAGATGATATTGTGGTCTCGGGACGCACAGTTGAAGAACATTTATCAAACTTGGAGTGTCTTTTCAAAGTGTTGACTGCAGCAGGTCTACGTTGCAATAAAGCAAACTGTTCGATTTTCAAGACTGAAATTGAGTACCTAGGCTATGTTATTTATCCCCAAGGAATCCATCCCTTACAAACCACATCTTCGAGCAATCAAAGACTTGCCTCCTCCTAAGAATATGGACAAATTGCAAGTAGTAATGGGAAAGCGTAACTATCATTTCAGATTTGTTCCCAATGCCTCTCAGATTGCAGCTCCACTGAATCGCTTACATAGGAGGAATGTTCCTTTTGTATGGTCTAAATACTGCCGGTTTGCCTTTGACAAATTAAAGTCTGCACTACTCAGTGATGCATGTTTGATTCCCTTTGACCCACCGAAGCCTGTAGTGCCAGCATTGGATGCCTCGTCTTACGGTCTGGGCGCAGAATTGTCACATTGTATTGGAACTCATGATCGTCCTATTGGCTTTGCATCCAAGCTACTGACGCCAAAGCAACAGAATTACAGTCAGATGGAAAAGGAGGCCTTAGCAATCATTTACGGCGTCAAAATGTTTAATCATTATCTCTATGGCAGAAAATTTTATTTTTTGACAGACCACAAGCCTCTCACGTCGTTGTTCTCACCAACAAAGCAAATTCCGCCACGAACGGCACAAAAGCTTCAGAGATGGTCCTTGATACTGTGTAATTGTCAGTATGAGGTTTTGTATTCACCTACCACTAAACATACCAACGCGGACACACTTTCCCTACTTTCGGTTGGCCAGGATGTGTCGTTTGATTCTTCAGAAATGAAGAAATGACATGTTATGAGATAGACTCCAGAGATACTTCCGCTGTCGCAGACTTTCCTTTGAACTCTCGTCGGGTTGCACAGGAAACAGCTGCGGATGCAGACCTAAGAATGGTAGCATATTTTGTTCGCTCTGGGTGGCCTTTCAGAGTCAAAGACATTGATCGGCCTCTGATTCGACGTTATTTTGCATAACATCATGCATTGTCTTTCACTCAGGGTAACCTGTTGTTACATACTGACAACGACCAAACAAGAGCGATTGTTCCTCGTTGCATGCAACAAGAAGTTTTACTCCTCCTGCATCAAGGACATTGGGGTATTGTTAGGACAAAGCAAATGGCCAGGCGTCATTATACCTGGGTTGGTATGGACGCCCAGATAGAGAACATGACGTCACAGTGTACAGTTTGTGCGGAGCATCAGGCAGCTCCTTCGCAAACATTCTTCGACTGGCCATGCCCCAAGGGACCATGGAAACGTTTACACATTGACTTTGCTGGACCTTTCTGGAATACGCGCTGGTTAATCGTTGTAGAAACTTTCAGCAAGTTTCCTTTCATGACTGCCATGAACTCAACAACGGCATCTAGTACAATCAGTGCCTTAACATCCGTGTTTTGCATCGAGGGTTTGCCTGAAACTATCGTCTGAGACAATGGGCTCAGTTTGTTAGTGAAGAAATTCAACGGTTTTGTCGTGTGAATGGCATTCAGCATATCACCACCTCCCCTTTTCACCCTCAGTCCAATGGTGAAGCAGAACGTTTCATTCGAACATTCAAGTCTCACATGGAAAAGGTGAAAAGTCAGCACTCCAGGCAATAAGCCTCTCAAATTTTCCTGTCTATGTATCTGTGCATGCCACGTGACGGCCCGTCTCCTGCCAAGCTGCTACACGGCCGCCGTCACTGCACTCTCCTTCACCTGCTGCAGCCTCCCACGCACCGAGTCTGTTCGTATGGCGCTACGCGTTTTCAGGCTTCTACGCCGGTGCTGTACAAGGTGTTTGCTGGACACAACGGATGGATGCCAGGCACCATTCAGCCCGTGCTCGGTCGCAATATGTATGTTGTCCGTTGTTCCACAGGGCCAGAGCTGCGGCACCACGCAAACCAAATGCGCCTGCACAGGCCGCGAGATCCTGTCTCTGGTTTCTTGATTCCAGACCCAGTTCACCACCAGTGTGCACAGCCACTGACGGGTCCGTTCACCGACGGGTCCAGCGTCCCTGGTCTACAAGATCCCGATGGATGTCGATGCGCCTCCTCTGCAGTCGGCCCCTCCGCCTCTGTCGCCGCCTCAGCTGCCAGCGTCACCGAGATGGAATCTGGGACCATGCGTGCCCCTGACGCCAAGGCCACGCACCTCAGTAAAAGATGGCCTGCTCCATTTGGGCGGAGGTGTGCGCCCTTACCCTCGGTTTGGTGAGTTTTCCGGGGGATCGCAAGGTGGATACCGGGGCGTGGACGGTGTCTCGATCCCATCCTCATCTACGACGCCCATCCCACCAGTATCGCCCCCGCCCAGGCCCTCCTCCCAGTGCCGTCGCCGTGGCCCTCAGCCCTACACCACAATGGAGCGGCGGTTTAGGGGGGGGGGGGGGGAGGGATGTGGTGTCGCACAAGTCTGAAGTACGTGCCACGTACTTTCGCCGCGCGCCGCCACGCAAGCACAGTGCGGATTTCTTACGATGTCAGCCACGAGCGCCCTCTGCTGCAACTTCGCTCGTAGCCACCACCACTGAACTGTATCGGTTACTTGGGAATCGCACTAGGAAAGTCTCTCATCAGTAGGCAGGCCATTACCTAGTTCAACTGTGTATCAGCATTCTGCAGTCATGATACTTTTAAAAATATTGTCACATTGATACGAAATAAATATCTTGTTCTAATGTAGCTTAGTGTTTCTAGTTTCTGCTGTCCCACTGGCTGGTCACTTCAGAATCTGTACCCGCACACGCGTGCATCCTATTTTCCTCTGTCGGTCTCGCTCTACTCGGCCACCGACACCGAGGACAACCGGCGGAAACGAGACACAAAAATTGACGTCATAAGATTTGAGATACACGAAACAAACTACAGACTGAAATTCACTACAGATGCAGGTGATACGCACAGTGTGACACACAAGGCGGTGGACAGAGGGTTAAAAAGAACATGAACTTGCAAAATAATGGAATAAATTCAGACCCGGGCAACGCCTGGTTTCAGCTAGTAGAGAGTAACTTTAATAACTCGTGTTAGTTGCCCCGGAGCAATGATCGACTCAAATAACTTTCCAGGTGAGCAGCTTCTGCCTCGGCTCACATAGTAATTTAAAGGGTGTCAGAGGTGGATAACTAACCTGAATGAGAAACGTGCGTAATTTCCGCGAAGCGCTCACTAGCCACGTGCTTGGAGACAGAAAAGACGGACGGCCAGGCTTCTCTGTCCATAATAGGCAATTACCCAGGAGGGGTGGGAGGGGTGACGTGGCCGCCGTTCCGCCCCTCCCCCCTCTGAACGTCCGAACGGTGGGGCAGATGCTTAACCCCACTCTCCCAGCCACTCATAGCAGTCATCAAGTCAGTTAACGTTAAATGTTTGTAAATATAAGGGACACAACGACGGTGGTTATTAGTCCCTTAGCTTACAATTTACTTGTTGTTGTTGTGGTCTTCAGTCAGCAGACTGGTTTGATGCAGCTCTTCATGCTACCCTGTCCTGTGCAAGTCTCTTCATCTGAGAATACGTTCGGCTATCTACATCCTTTTTAATCTGCTTACTATATTCGTTCCTCGGTCTCCCTCTACGATTTTTACCCCAAGCACTACTTTCCAATGCTAAGTTGACGATTCATTGATGTCTCACAATGTGTCCCACCAATCTATCCCTTCTCTTAGTCAGGATATGCCAGAAACTCCTTTTCTCCCCAATTCGGTTAAGCAGCTCCTCATTAATTACGTGATCTACCCATCTTATTTTCATCATTCGTCTGTAGCATCACATTTCAACAACTTCCGCTTCTTCAGAAACGCTTTTCTTCTCATAGCCATTCTGCATTTTATATCTTATTTACTTTGGCCATCAGAAGTTATCTCGATACCCAAATACTAAAACACATCCACTGCTCTTATTGTCTCATTACCTACTCTAATTCCTTCAGCATCACCTGGTTTTCTGACACTAGATTCCGTTACCTTCGTTTTATTTATGTTAATGTTCATCTGATACATTCTCTCTACATATTTCTCCTTGCATTTCTTCACAGGTTGCTCAATGTAGGGATTCAACAACACTGGGAAAAGGCTACAATCCAGTCTTACTCCCTTCCCAACCACTGCGACCCTTTCATGACCTTCGGCTCGAACAATTTCTGTCTGGTTTTTGTACAAGTTGAATATAGCTTTTCACTCCATATATTTTACCCCTGATACCTTCAGAATCTGAAAAAGGGTATCCAGTCAACATTGTCAAAAGCTTTCTCCAGATCCACAAATGCTAAAAAGTAGGTTTCCCATTTCTTACTCTGTCTTCTAAGATAAGTCTTAATGTGTGTGTTGCCTCGTGTATTCCTACATTTCTCGTAAATCCAAATTGATCTTCTCCATGGTCGTATTCCAACAGTTTTTCCATTCGTCTGTAAATAATTCCTGTTACTATTTTGCATCCATGACTTATTAAACTGATAGCTCTGTAATTTTCACGTTTGTCTGTACTTGCTTTCTTCAAGTTCCAAGGTACTTCTTCTATGTGATACATCTTGCATACCAACGATGATAGCAGTTCAGGCGAAACATCATCCACTCCAGGTGTCTTGTTTCTGCTCAAATCGTTTAGTGCTCTATGAAATTCTTCTCGCAGTTTAGTACCTCCTATCTCTTCTTCCTCTACTTCGTCTTCCATTTCTAGAATACTGCCTTCAAGTTTATTTCCTTTGTACAGGCCTTTTGTATATTCCTTCCAATTTTCAGCTTTTCCTTCTTCGGTTAGTACTGGTTTTCCATCCGTGTTATTGATATTCATACCGCTGTTTTTCGTGTCTCGAAATGTCACTTTTATTTTCCTGCAGGCGATATGTAGCATTCCCCTACTTATACATTCATCTACGGTCTTGCATTTCTCCTCCAGTTACTCTTGCTTGACCACTCGGCATTTCCTGTCAAATTTATTTCTCAGACTTCTGTACTTCCTTTTTCCTTCTTCACTTGATGCACTTTTATATTGCCCCTTTCATCAATTAGGTTTAGTATCTCCTGTGCTATTCAAAGATTTCTATTAGGCCTTGTCCTTCTGCCTATATGATCCTCTGCGGCCTTCACTACTCTGTCTCTCAGAGCTACCCATTCTTCTTCTACTGTATTACTTTCCTCCGTTTCAGCCAATCCGTGCCTAATGCTCCTTCTGACACTCTGAACCACCTATGGTTCCTTCAATTTGTCCAGGTTCCATCTCCTTAACTCTCAACCTTTTTGCAGTCTCTTAAATTTTAAACTACAGCTCATAACCAATAAGTTATGATCAGAGTCTATATCTGCTCCTGAATATGTCTTACAGTTTAAAACCTGGTTCTAAACAGTTGCCTTGCCATTAATACGTCAATCTGATACCTCTCAGCATCTCCTAGTCTCTTCCACGTATACAACCTTCTTTAATAATTATTAAACCCAGTGTTTGTCATGATTAAATTGTGCTATGAACAAAACTCTACCATGCGATCCCCTCTTTCATTTCCTTTCCCCAGTCCATATTGACCCACTACATTTCCTTCTCTCTCATTTCCTACTACCGAGATCCAGCTCCCAATCAAGATTAAGTTTTCTTCTCCTTTCACGGTCTGAATAATTTCTTTTATCTCCTCATACATTTCTTCGATCTCCTCATCTTCGGGAGAGCTAGTTGGCATATAAACGTGTACTACTGTAGTTTGTTTTGGCTTCGTGTCTATCTTTGCTACGATAATGCGCTCACTATGCTGTTCATAGAAACTTACCCGCATTCCTATTTTCTTACTCACTATCAGAACTAATCGTGTGTCACTACCACTGATTTTCTATTTATAACCCTGTACTCACCCGAACAAAAATACTGTTCATCCTGCCACCGAACTTCACCAATCCCCACCATATCTAGCCCTAACCCATCCAATTCTCTTTTCAAATGTTGTAACTTACCTACCCGATAGAGTGATAGATCATTCCATGCTCCGATCCGTAGAATGCCTTTTTTTCTTATTTATTATTGACCGAAGACTACTTCCTTCTGCGCGATCCCGGCCTGGAGATCCGAAGGGAACTATTATACGTGTCAGTGTTAAACATTTCCTCCTAAACCACTGGGCCGATTTCAACCAAATTTGGTACACATGTTCCTCACCGTGAGGTGACAATTCTTGTATTGGTAAGAACCACATACGACATATGATTCAGGAGATATGTCATACAGAAGTTCCAAGAAATTGCGCCGTAATGCTTCGAGACTTTGAAAATACGCTATATGGGTATTCGCGACTTGAAAGAAACTTTAAACATAATTTCAAACCTTTATTAGACTTCTACTCGCTTACAACTGTTCCACTGTTCGGAGTAAAACTACAGCATTCGATATAACGTTACATTTTATAATTCATAATTTTACAGATACTATACACACATGCAGCTGATTGTACCTTCGAAATTGTATCACAGTACCACGCGTAGTTCGTGAGATATAAAGACGTAAATAGCGACGTACATGGAAAACCGCCCTATCACGCATCAGGTTTCAATGTATTACTTCTTTAGTACTAACCGTACCCCACTTATACAACTGCATGTACACCTGGTCAATTAAACAGTTGTATAATACGTACTTCAATAAATATGAGATCATGTATACTACGATGGGCAAAAACCTGAATTATCATGCACCACGTTTTAATACTCTTCTTATTTACTACTCAGATACTGCATTTTTCCTGTCAGCCTAAGAAAATTCCTCAAAGCTGACTTTGCTGTTGACAAGCACAAGTGTCTACAGTGAAGGGCAATGGACTTCTACAGAGCTACAAGGAAAGGAAGAATGAAATAGTATACATCCAACGAGTAGCCAATATTTCTTGCAGATATACCTTTTAACTTCATGAGACTGCACTTTCCAGTGAGATCTGAGCTTTATATTTTGATTAATAAATCACAAGGCAATCTATTAAGTACTGCGGAATGGGTCTTATGTCTCCTCACACGGAAAATGTTTTGTCGCTTGCTCAGGGGTGGTTTACCAAAGAATTTGTTTATACTAGAATCTGAACAAGTAATAAGAAATATTGTTTATAGTGAATTTTGATTTACATGAATGTATGGATGTTACGTATCATTGTATATTGATTACTGTCTTTTTTTGCTCATAATTTTGTGCATTTTGCAGGACAGCCTTATTTTATAATCTACTATAAATATAGCATGTTTTTAGAGAAAGGGGAGATGGACAAAGAGAGAAGGCATACGAAAAGTACTGAGTCAAGGCTCGGGCAGGGGTGTGCTTGTTCTCCTTAGCATAAGTTAGTTAAAGTAGTTTTAAGTCTAGAGGCTGCTGACTACTGCAAACATTTGATTTAGAAATCTATTAGCCATAATAACTTAAGGCATTAACAAATAAATAAACAAAAATCGGGGTAACGCCGGGTTTTCAGCTAACTACAAATCTAAGAAATATTTGAAATACTGACTGTGTAAGGCACAGTGGCACACTGAAAGAAGTCAAAGATATTTACTGATTTCTATCACCATCACACATAACTGTTTGTACTACGAACTTTGCATCAACTCAAACAGGGAGAAACAAGTACCACGATTTCCAGGATAACTGACGAAACCAATGGCAGCCAATCGTTGGGTATCAATTACTTCTCCTGTTCACTGTGTAAATATATGTTATGGAATACACTGAACTCTTGTTCAGTACAATCAAAGAACTTCAAAGAAATAAGCAATGGCTTTCAATCAGATATCTGTACCACTGCTCATCCAAGTGCGTGACTGGATTTTTATTCAGAAAAGACTACCCTTGTGTTGGAAATACAAGAGGCCTCATTCAAGGGTGTAGGAAAACCTTGTTGTGTCGGTAAATTTTAATGGGAGTACGCGTTGCAATAACTCAGTGCCAACTTTTTATCTTCAGTATTAACCAATCTGAATAAAAGTTTTTCAGGAAGTAGTTTTGATATCCAAAACATTAAAGATAAAGGTGAAGCAATGAATTAAAATTTGTGGTGCGGCCGGGAATCGATCCCAGACCTCCATGCTTACTAGGAAGACGTCTCGGAATAGTCTAAATACGACTTCCTTCCGCTGCATGGTTTCAAAAAAAAAATAATAATAATAATAATAATAAAAAAAAATAAATAAATAAAAAATTCGTTGCTATTGGCAAAGTAGAAGACGAGTTAAATATTTGGGTAAACTCTTCTCCGTATCTACGACTAACCTAATTATGATCAATCGTCAGAGGACAGCGCATTGTTTGTACTTATCCTGTGCTTTCACACGGCCGTGCTGAGCTACGTAACGATGTCAGGCCGTTCTATTTTTCCGTAAGCTCTCACAGCGCAGACGACGAGCGAGCCCAAAGCTACTTGCGGTGGACAGGCCGGTACTTGTGGAACACACTGTCCACTACCTGCAGTGTCCGGGGCTCCGGGCAAGTGTCAACAAAGTCCCACTCCGGGCAAGTGTCACTCCGTGCAAATGTCACAAACTCGTCCGTTGTCAGCCAATGATCAAACTCTGATCTTGCTTCCAATAGGCAACAACTATGTCATTTTCTATCTAGTACTCTATACCGAGTAGCACCGTGGTTCGGAACCCACGTTGAACTGTAGGTCCCCCTATAACTGGCTGGGTAAGTCAGTTCGAAGGTCGGAGGAAGGCAACGGCATACCAACTCCAAACAGGACCATGCCTAGTAAAGCACCTGTGGTGTTCAAACCAATCTTCGGATTGTTGACTGCTTTACCTTTTACTCTACAGCAAACGTATACAGAAGTCACTGCCGAGAAACTAGTTCGCACTTTAGTCAGGTACGCGTCAAGTGGTCGGAGCCGGTTCCGGTCCGTGGTCAGCCAGAGGGCAAACTCTGAGGCTCTCCGGTGCTTCAGGACTGGAATACGGACGGACGATATTTTACCAGCGGTCTAGAACTGGTGTGTGTGATACTTGAAGTACAGACTGCACAGGATGGTCCAAGACGCGTCGTTGGCAGTTTTTACACCGCAAATGACGTTTCCGGTCAAATTATAGGACATTCCACGTATCATTATTCGACAGGTTTCAACGTCAACATTAACAAAAGCTATACTACTGTAATTGTCTTCTGAAGAGCGAAACAATGCAGTTATAAAATCATATTGTTACATGTATAAAAAAGTAGGTATTACGGAATCTCAGTAGACACCAACGCTAAAAAAATAAAAATTAGCAAATAAGAAAACTACCTGACCATCGGTTCTTCAAAATTTTCCAAAACCATGTGCCGATATGTGTAACGGTTCACGAAACAAAAGCAAAGTTACGTCTAAATGCTGACCCTGTTTAGCAGTAGACGTAAAACAAATCCATACAAATGTATCGTTCTTTCTGTTAATGCACAGGTTAATCTGTTTTGTCACCCTCATAAGCTCTGCACATCGCCAATGTACGGTGGCTTGCGTGCCTCAGGGATACATGTAGCCGTACAGTAGGTGTAACCACATTAGTGAGAAATCTGTGGAAAGGTCAGACAAACGTTTGGACGTTTTCTGACTGGTCAACGGTTCAAATTTATAAAAGGAAAGAGAGAATAAACATATTTGGGGATATTTAACATGAAATACGGCTGCACTTCTATGTGAAATATCGGTGAGTGTGCTACAATACAGCATTTATTCTACCGGCTCGAAATAGATGTTTAATTTTCTCTCCTCCATGTACATAATTGTAGCTGAAAGGAATCAATAGTAGTCCAAAACGGCCTAATTAACGTTAATGAACGTTTTACCATCACTGTAATAATTATGAACAGTTGACTGTGCATATTTTTTGCTCGAAATTATATTGACTATCATTCCTTTAATAGAACTTTGGACTAATCGGATTTCGTTGCAACAAAGAACTGAATACAGTTTGGTAGATGCATAAAATGGATGGTAATTACAGGTAAATATAAATTATTAAACATTTACATGTCTTGACTGCTGCTCAGAATTATTCATTAATCGTAATGGCGTCCATACAGTTATTATAGATCATACTCATGGGACAACTAACATTAGGGCCTACTCAAAATATGCCTCAATCGAAATATTTATTCAAGTAGCGATAAAAACACTGATTTAAATCCATTTCCGAAAAAATTTCCAATTTAGGCAAGTATCCTAATACGATTAAGTACAACTGCCAAATACACATGTATCAGCTTTTCCTTCCTTACACAAAGTAATAAATAATAATTACTGTCACTAACCTAGTGTCAAAGTCAGCACGTAATGCTTCTCATTCTTGAAGATGGGGAGCAGCCTTTCCAGTAGTTACTAAGAAAACAGTATGGATGATTGACTTTGCTGACCTTGAAACATCGGCTAACGTAGCTTGTCAGGCAGTTAGTGCGAACGGCTGAAAGCAAAGGGAAACTGTGGTGTCGCACAAGTCTAAAGTGTGCGCCACCTACTTTCGCCGCGCGCCGCCATGCACGCACGGCGCGGCGTTCTTACGACGTCAGCCACGAGCGCCCTCTGCTACAACTCCGCTCGTGGCCACCACTGAACGACATCGTTCACTTGGGACTGAGATAGGAACCAGTTAACACTTCGGAATCAGATAGGCAACAGGCTATCGGATAGGCACTAGGCAGGCCTCTAGCTCAACTATGTATCAGCATTCTGCAGTACTGAGCTATGTAAAAGTTAAGTATTACTAAGTCTCTAAGATATATATATCTCGTTCTAATTTACTCTAGTGTTTCTAGTTTCTGCTGTCCCACTGGCTGGTCACCTCCTACCTGCACAAGCGTGCATCCTTTATTCCTGTGTCGGTCTTTCTACTCGGCCACCGACACCTACGACGGAAACGAGACACAAAAGCGGCGACGAGGCTGGGACACAAAAGTTGCGACGAGGATGGGCTACAAAAGAAACTACAGTCGTTACTTTCCTAGAGGTCATGCAGCTCTACTGTACGATTATACGATGACGGCGCCTACATGAGTAAAATATTCAGGAAGCAAAATAGTCCCCCATTAGCATCTCAGGGTGAGGACTACTCAGGATGATATCGTCTTAAAGAAATGCATATATATATATATATATATATATATATATATATATATATATATATATATATATATATATATATAGGATCGGAGCATGAGATCTTCTATCGATTGCTCGGGTAGGTAAGTTAGAAAATTTGGAAAGAGAAATGGATATTTTTAAGTTAGAAATGGTGGAGATTAATCAGGTTCGGTGGCAGCCAGAACAGCATTTCTCGTGAGGTGAGTACAGAAATATAAATACAAAAACAGTTTGCGACACGCAGCAGTACGTCTATTAATTACTAAGAAAGTAAGAATGCGAGTAAGTTATTATGAACGGATACTCATCGCATTGTCATAGAACAGATAGTCACGAAACCAACACCGAGCACAGTTCTGCTAGTTTATGTGCCAAGTAACTGTTCAGATAATGAGTAGATTCACAAAATGTATGATAGGATAAAGGAAGTTACTCGGCCAGGTAAATAGGTCCGCACGGCCCATTAAACCAAAAGTTATACGTTGCCATCAACAGTCTGGAATTTAGAAGCCGGATAGGAACATTATAAAATATTATAAACTAAACCTATAAAATATCCATAACTGATCCCATAAAATTTCAACAATTTATTATTTACCTTCAATATTCGACAAAAATTTATAACACTAGATAAAAATTAGTTATATTTATGTGTGAGAGTCAGTTCGACTCTCGTTTCGTAGTGGGGCAGGGCTCCTGTAAGAATTATTACCGAGTGAGCATGATGGTCATACAGAAGTAATGTTTATGCGAAAACGGAGATAAAGAAGTAATGAAACTCACAGTATTTGAATTTTTTTTTAACTGAGGATGTGGTGAGGTCTAAACTGGCATCACATTGCCTGTAGTATTTGTCGTAGGGGCCAGTAGTAGGAAGGGTAACAATATGCCGCGGTGCAATAGCCGTACTTACTAAGGAGCCTTGCTGCTGTGCGTGCGACTGTTCGCCCTCGGAATTTCGAGTCCTCCGTCGGGCATGGGTGTGTGTGTTGAACTAAGGATACATTAGTTTAAGTAGTATGTAATACCATCCTTGCGAGACTGAGGGACGCCGACATTTTCTGATACAAATCGGTGGAGCTTGTTTCAGTCAGGGAGACAATAGCGAGACTCATCTTTTACAATTAAGAAGAGTTCAATGTAGGAATCGTGACGCTGTGTTCATTTCTTTATCTGTGTACGTTCGATCACGTCTTAGTATGGAAAGAGCAGGTAGGGCTATACACCACCAATGATTGTTTATATTGTGAGTGACTGAGCAAGTAATAGACGAAAGGGAACTGTACGTAAAATCAAATGTTTGTATATCTATTGCTTGGTTATATCTAATGATTGGTTATTAGTCCGTAGCTTACTACTTGAAATAAGGTAAACTAACCTAAGGACAACACATACACCGATGGCGATTGGAGGACTCGAATCCCCTACGGTGAAATGTCGCGCGCTCCGCTGCATGGCGTCTCAATGCGACGGATAATCCTCCGCGTGAAAGTGTAAGCATTCCTGATTCATATAAGATATTAATTGTTCGCAGAAGTCCACGATGCGGATTTGTTGCTACTATAACAACTGTCAGAAAGAGGGAATTTTTGTTTATGAAACGCTGATGAAAACTGCGTTCTAAAACAATGTGCTAAGGCAGGTAGCAAAAGAGGGTACTATGAGCAAATGATTTTGTATTATTGTTTGACTAAAAACGTGATCCCAAGCGAAATTATGACAGCAAAGTGGCACTCATTGTTGAAAGTGAACAGTTTAGCGATTTGTCTACATGGAAGTTTGTGGGGCCACGACAGGTTATGAAAGGGAATGACATACACCCTTGTGGGATCTGAACTGTTGTTGTTATGGTCTTCACTTCGGAGACTGGTTTAATGCAACACTCTATCCTACTCTATCCTGAGCATGCCTTTTCATCTCCTCATAAGAAAGGACAACCCACATCCAGTTGAATCTGCTTACTATATGCGTCTCTTGGTCTCCCTCTGCGATTTTTACCCCACACACTTCCCTCCAATGCTAAATTTACAATTCATTGATGTCTAAGAATATTTCCTACCAAGCGATCCCTTCTTTTAGTCAAGGTACGCCAAAAATTCCTTTTCTCACCAATTCTGTTCGGTACCTCTTCATTAGCTATGCGATCTACGCACCTTATCTTCAGAATTCTTCTGTAGCACCACATTTCAAAAGCCTCTATTTTCTTCCTGTCCGCTCTGTTTGTCGTCCATGTTTCACTCCCGTGCAAGGCAACACTCCACACAAATGCCTTCAAAAAATACTCCCTTAAAATTAAGATAATATTCGATGTTAGCAAATTTCTGTTTTTCAAAAATGCTTTTCTTCCCATTGCCATTCTGCATTTTATATCCTCTGTAGTGCGACCGTCATATGTTATTTTACTATCACCTTCATTGTTTCGTTACCTAATCTAATTCCTTCAGCATCGCCTGATTTGTAAGACTGTATTCCATTATCTTTATTTTGCTCTTGTTAATGTTCATTTTATATGCTCTCTTCAATACACTGTCCATTCCATTCAACTGCTCTTCTAGTCGTTTGTTGTCTCTGACAGAATTACAATGTCATCAGCAAAACGCAATGTTTTTATTTCTTCACCCTGAACTTTAATCCCTACTCCAAATTTTTTCTTGCTTTTCTTCACCGCCTGCTCGATGCACAAATTGAATAACATCAGAGAAAGGCTACAACTCTGTTTTACTCCCTTCCCAACTAATGCTTCGCTTTCATGCCCTTCGAGTCTAATAACTGTGGTTTGGCTTTTGTACAAGATGTAAATAATTCTCCTTTCCCTGTATTTTACCCCTGATGAATTCAGAATTTGAAAGAGTGTATTCCAGGCAACATTGTCAAAATGTTATCTGAACCACAAGAGAAAAAATATTGCAAACTTACTGTGACCGAACAGACTATTCAATGTGCGTAAAAAATTATGAACATGTGGGACACTAGTTCTGTAAGAGGACAGTGAGGTGCCACATGATGTCAGGGAGATTAAGCATACTGACTTGTCATTCATATAATTTGTGACTAAATTACATATAAATTGCATTGTTTTAATGAATACTCCTGCAAGACTAAGAAACGTGTTTACAGACTTAGGTTAAGGACTTTTATAGTCTGTATTCAGTGTAAAGTTATGTGTTTTGCTTTGTTGATGTTATGTTAGCATTACTGTAATCTTAGAATATTGGTGTGAGGGTCTGAGGCAACAGTGAGAAGGGAGGACAATACATTTCATGCCTATGGGTGGAGATGTGTTAGCAGTCGCACTACCGATACATTCCCCCCATGAGGTATACGCTTTCGACGAGGTACGTGGAAGGACGAGCACTGTGCGCACATCGTGTGTTGTTCAGTCGTGGGTGTGAGCGAACAGGCAAGTAGAACAGCAGAGCGGTAAACGCACGCCGGGGCCATCCCGGGGTCGCCGCTTCGTCAGCGTCTTACAGTAGTGCGCATTTACGGTAGTCAATTAATGAATAAATAACTCTGCAAAAGTTGGTATTGTCATCAATAGGCCGGTCAAGGGCCAATTTAAAATCTACTACTAATTCAGTTATTCTTTGTTTTCTCAATGTGGGTTGAAAGTTATGCTTCAAACCTTTATTAAGAAGGAAATTTTGTTGTTGGGTAAATTATATTTTAGTCAAATTAACCACCCGGATGCAAACGAAAAATGATGACCTGCAATATGTTCTTGGTCGTTGTTATTAATGGAGTAAAGTGCATTAATTGTGCTAAAGTGTTACTAAATAATGAGATCAGACGTCTTCATTCTCTCGAAGACGCTCTTAACGTGACAGCTTATAATGCATATTTAAAAAATACAGGTATTATTGGCCCCACAGTACTGGACGAACTTATGAGTGTGTTAAATCTTCTTTTATGGTGTAACAGTCAGGTGATTTGAGAACGTCATCAACGAAAATTAACAGGTTTGCGGAACGTTTACTCCATTAACAACAACGACCAAGAATGTAGTTCAGGCGATCATTTTTCGTTTGCAAGCCGGGCGATTAATTTGACTAAAATAGAATTTACCCAACAACAAAATTCCCTTCTTAATAAAGAATTGAAGCATATCTTTCAACCCACAATGAGAAACCAAAGAATAACTGAATTAGTAGTAGATTTTAAATTGGTCCATGGCCGGCTATTGATGACAATACCAACAAGATCAAAATAGCGTGTAAACTCTACAAAATGTTACAAACATAAGCCGTTAATGGACATACGTTGTGTTGTACCTTGAGAAGCTTGTATGTAGCATTATGTAATTAACTACGCCGTAAACTCAAATAAAACCTGTCAAGTGTGAGCTGTTTAATAATTTCGTAGCGCATTTTCGCTAAACCTCTTCCTGGAATATCTGTAAAACGTAAAATGAAAATAAAATTTATTTCTGAAAATTAACTTTTGACTGTGTACCATTAATTTTAGAGAGGAAATAACCTTTTTGTTGTACATTAGCGTCTTCTTGAATGTAATGTCAACATGTAGAAATCCAAAACACCATCCGAATGTCAATAAAATTGTAGTTTCCTAGTGTGGGTCAAAAGTGACCCTCATGGTATTACTAGAGTTACAGAAAAATTCGGTACTTCTAGTGTTAAGAGCCCTACACGAGGAGAGCACTCACATTAAGACGTATAAGTGGAAATTTATTACAATAACGTGAAGTATCGGTGGACGATGTCGCGCTATTAGCTTACACAATCTGAATATCAGTTGGGACGTTATAAATGTAAAGGAAAATATATAGGAATTGAAAAGTCTTCACTGCTGCAATAGAGAAAGAAATTGTATCTCTTCAGTTCCTGGACCGTTTTTTGGCATTTAAGCAAATAACAGTAGGTTATTTTTGTGAACTCTTGAATAGTAATTATTGTTACCATATTTGTTGGAAACCTGTGCTCTGTTCACTTATTTTCATCTTTGTCGACATTTTTGACGGTTATCCAGACATTGTTTATTCCAATAAAGATGATCACACCAATAACAAGTACAAAAACTCGAGCAGCGGAACTCAGAGCACGACTGCCAGAATGACAGGGGGGGGGGGAGGCAAGGTGAAGGGCCGCCGCCTTCCCACAAATTGGCAAATTTTATCTAGCTATAAAGGAAAGCAATGAGAAATTTGGAGAAGGAATTAAAGTTCAGGGTGAAGAATTAAAAACATTGCGTTTTGCTGACGACATAATAATTCCGTCAGATACAGCAAAGGACCTGGAAGAGCAATTGAACGGAATGGACAGTGTGCTGAAAGGTGCATATAAGATGAACATTAACAAGAGCAAAACAAGGGTAATGGAGTGCAGTGTAAGAAAATCAGATGATGCTAAAGGAATTAGATCGGGAAACGAAGCAATAAAGGAGGTAGATGAGTTTTGTTACTTCGACAGTAAAATAACAAATGATGGTCGCAGTACAGAGGATATAAAAATGCAGAATGGCAATGGGTAGAAAAGCGTTCTTGAAAAAGAGAAATTTGTTAACATCGAATATTGATTTAAGCCTAAGGAAGTTCTTTCTCAAGGCATTTGTATGGAGTGTTGCCTTGTATGGGAGTGAAACATGGAGGATAAACAGTGCGGACAGGAAGAGGATTGAGGCTTTTGAAATTTGGTGCTACAGAAGAATGCTGAAGATTAGGTGGGTGGATCACGTAATTAATGAGGAAGTACTGAACAGAATTGGGGAGCAAAGAAATTTCTGGCATATCTTGACTAAAAGAAGAGATAGATTGGTAGGACACATTCTTAGACATCAAGGAATTGTGAATTTAGCGTTGGAGGGAAGTGTGTGGGGTAAAAACCGCAGGGGAAGACCAAGAGATGGATACAGTAACCAGATTCAGACAGATGTAGGTTGCCGTTCTTATGTGGAGATGAAGAAGCTTGCTCAGGATAGGGTATTGTGGAGAGCTGTGTAAAACCAGTCTCCGGACTGAAGACGACAACAACAACATCTAATAATCTACTTAATTGAAATTTTCGAATGTCTGTAAATCTAACGGACTTGTCTACGTTGGCTTGCAAACAACACTAAGGACAACATAAACACCTATGCCCAAAGGAAGACTCCAATCTCCGACGGCAAGCAACCGCACGCTCCGCAGCAAGGCGCTTTAGAACGCATTTTTTTCACCTGGTGGAGGGGGGGGGAGGGGCGGCAGTGCCTCTATCCTCCCTTTACAGTCCATTCTTTCACTCGCCAATGTCGCCTTCTCTGGCGTCGGCTTTAATGCCTTCTGAACAATTTGTTTTCCCTTATCTGTGCTATGAGTGGAACAGAGAATTGTATCTATGTTTCGTAGATCTAGAAAAGGCTTAAGACCATGTCCCTAGGAGGAAGCTACTGTCAGTTCTACAAGATTATGGCATAGGAGGCAAACTTCTGCAGGCAATTAAAGGGTTCTACGTAGACTGTCAGGCAGCAGTTAGCTCATGGTTCAGGGTAGTTTCAGGGGTAAGACAAGGCTGTAACTTGTCACCACTGTTGTTAATACTATTCATGAATCATATGTTGAAAACAGTAGACTGAAAGGGCGAGATTAAAATAGGTGAAAACAAAATAAGCAGTCTCGCATATGCGGATGACTTAGTTTTAATGGCCGATTCAATTGAAAAGTTGCAAACTAATATTTCAGAGCTCGATCAGAGGTGCAAGGATTATGGTATGAAGATCAGCATCTCCAAAACGAAAGTAATGTCAGTGGGAAAGAGATTTAAACAGATTGAGTGCCAGATAGGAGGAACAAAGTTATAACAGGTAGACAGTTTCAAGTACCTGGGATGTATTTTCTCACAGGATGGCAACATAGGAAAAGAACTGGAATGGAGGTGCAGCAAAGCTAATGCAGTGAGTGCTCAGCTAAGATCTACTCTCTTCTGCAAATAGGAAGTAAGTACCAATACTAAGCTAGCAGTGCACCTCTCTATCTTTCGACCAACTTTGTTGTGTGGGAGTGAAAGTTGAGTGGATACAGATTACCTTATTCATAAGGTAGAGGTTACAGATATGAAAGTAGCAAGAATGATTGCAAGCAATAATAAGTGGGAACAATGGCAGGAGGGTGTCCATAAGCCGGCCGCGGTGGCCGAGGGGATTGAGGCGCTCCAGTCACGGTCCGCACGGCCACTACGGTCGGGGGTTCGAATCCCCCCTCGGGCATGGATATTTGTGCCGTCCTTAGTTGTAAGCAGTTCATAAGTAGTTTGTAAGTTTATGGACTGATGACCCCGTAGTTAAGTCCCATAGACTCTAAAAACATTTGAATATTTGGTGTCCATAATGAGGAAATCAAGGAAAAACTGGGTATGAACACCATAGATGAAGCAGTTAGACCGAACAGACTGAGATGGTGGGATCATGTTACACGCATGGGAGAAGCAAGGTTACCTAAGAGACTCATGAGCTCGGCAGCGGAGGGTAAAAGGAGTCGAGGTAGACCAAGAAGAAAGTACTTAGATTCGGTGCAGAATGATTTTGAAGTAAAAGGCATAACATCAGACGAGGCATCAATGTTAGCATTGAATAGGGGATCATGGAGGAATTTTATTAGAGGTACTATGCTCTAGACTGAACGCTGAAAGGAATAATCATGCTCTAATGATGGTGATGAATATCTATGCCAGCCATACATATAAATTAAAATTTTATCTCCTTTTCCGGTACAATGAAACGACCAAGTGGAGGGTTCCAGTCGTGCTGTTTGATCTCCGCAGCACGCTGCGTTTGCAGCGAAGTCACGACTCAGGGTTCTCCTTCTCGAAGTGATGAGTTTCCGCGTCGTGTCTGTCAACATTTGCTTCAGCTGCCGAAGCTCATTTTGTAATGTGTATCTTTCTATGTACTTAGTTCTCTGCTCTTAACACTGAGGGAACAATTCGCCGAGAGCTGCATACTCTTATTTGACTGTCATTACAGTGCCTCGAACTCGCGGAGAACTGCTACTATTTGCGGGGCCTTCTACGTTTGAGAAATGAAAAAATAAATATAAAATATAAGAGAAGCTATAATTCCCGTTCATGTACTCATCTGTGAAATAGTCTTCTCTAATGAAGAATATGAGCTTCTTAATAAATCAGCTAGCACAAAATTCCAGTATTGTAAACGTAAATGACGCGTAACTTCTACATGAAGGTATTGTCCAATGTGCAACGTCGCTGACTTATTAAAGATAGTATAGATAGGCCAAACGGCTAGGAACGGTCGGTATAGGCGTGATCGACCATCTTAGTATTCAATGTCTGTATATCCTGTAGGGTGACGTGAAAAATCTTGAGCAGTGGCTCCACTGCAATGGCATAAAGGGTCATTGATATGGGGCGCTCTTGTCGCAAGCCTTGTCGGATGGGCACAGGAACAATCAGTTGCCCGTTAATCTTAACGCAAGATGTTCCGGAGATACAATTCCTGACGAGGTGTCTAAAACTCTGGTGAATTCCCATTTTTATCTGTGACCTACTTTGTCAAAAGTGTTCTCATAGTCAAAAAATACTACAGCCGTTTTCGTTTCCCATATCCATGTTAAAAATGTCGGTAATCACAAAGCGTGTGAACATTGAGCGACTACATCTACATCTACATCTACATCTACATCTACATACTCCGCAATTCACCGTAAGGTGCGTGGCGGAGGGTACACTGTACCACTACTAGGCATTTCCTTTCCTATTCCACTCCCAAATTGAACGAGGAAAGAAAGAATGCCTATATGCCTCCGTACGAGCCCTAATTTCTCTTATCTTGTCTTTGTGATCTTTACGCGAAATGTATGTAGGCGGCAGCAAGATCGTACTACACTCAGCTTCAAATTCCGGCCCTCTAAATTTACTTAACAGAAATTCGCGAAAAGAACGTCGTCTTTCTTCCAGCGATCCCCAATTGAGTTGCCGGAGCATTTCCGTGACACTCGCGCATTGGTCGAACCTACCGGTAATAAATCTAGCTGCTCGCCTCTGAACCGCCTCTATGTCTTCCTTCAAACCGATCTGCTGCGGGTCCCAAATACTTGAGCAATACTCAAGACGTGGTCGTACAAGCGTTTTATACGCGGTTTCCTTTACAGGTGAAGTACATCTTTTTGTGTCCCAGCCTCGTCGCCGCTTTTGTGTCTCGTTTCCGTCGTAGGTGTCGGTGGCCGAGTGGAATGAGACCGACACAGGAATAAAGATAGTACGCTGGTGCAGGTACGGAGGGGAGCAGCCAGAAACTAGAAACACTAGAGTAAATTAGAACGAGATATATATTGCACAGAATTTATACAATACTTAACTTTTACATAGTACTGCAGAATGTTGATACATAGTTGTTAGAGGCCTGTCTAGTGCCTGTACGATAGCAAAGTCTTCACTGGTGCCTATCTGATTACGAAGGTCCTAACTGGTTGCTATCTCAGTCTCAAGTGAACGATGTCGTTCAGCGGTGGCCACGAGCGGCGTTGTAGCAGAGGGCGCTCGTGGCTGTCGTCGTACGAACGCCGCGCCGTGCGTGCATGGCGGCGCGCGGCGAAAGTAGGTGGCGCGCACTTTGTACTTGTGCGACACCACACCCCTCCCCCCCAAACCGCCGCGCCGTCGTGGCGTAGGGCTGAGGGCCACGGCGACGGCACTGGGAGGAGGGCCTGGGCGGGGGCGTTACTGGTGGGACGGGCGTCGTAGCTGAGGCTGGGATCGAGACGCCGCCCGCGCCCCGGCATCCGCCTTGCGATCCTCCAGGAAACCCGCCGAAACCTGGGGAAGGCCGCACTCCCCCGCCCAGGGGGAGCAGGTCATCTTCTTCTGAGGTGCGTGGTCCAAGCTGGGGGGGCCCGCACGGTCCCGGAGTCCCTCTCGGTGACGCTCTCATCTGCGGCGGCGACAGCGGCGGCGACGACTGCGTCGGAGGTGCGTCCACCTCCATGGGGATCTCGTAGCCCGGGGAAGCTGGGCCCGGCGGCGAGCGATGTGGCTGTGCTCCCTGGCGGTGAACTGGGTCTGGAAGACAGGATCGCGCGGCCTGTGCAAGCGCAATTGGTTTTCGTGGCGCCGCAGCTCCGACCCTGTGGAAGAACGTACAACATACATATTGCGACCGAGCACGCGCTGAATGGTGCCTGGCAACCATGTCTTCTTCATACCAGCAAACACCCTGTACAGCACCGGCGTAGAAACCTGAAAACGCGTACCGCCATACGAACCGACTCGGTGCGTGGGAGGCTGCAGCAGGTGAAGTAGAGTGCGGTGACGGCGGCCGTGTAGCAGCTCGGCAGGAGACGGGCCGTCACGTGGCATGCATCGATACGTAGACAGGAAAATTTGAAGAGCTTGCTGCCTGGAGTGCTGACCTTTCATCTTCTCCATGTGAGACTTGAATGTTCGAACGAAACGTTCTGCTTCACCATTGGACTGAGGGTGAAAAGGTGCAGTGGTAATATGCTGAATGCCATTCACACGACAAAACTGTTGAAATTCCGCACTAACAAACTGAGGTCCATTGTCAGTGACGATAGTTTCAGGCAAGCCTTCGTTGCAAAACACTGATGTTAAGGCACTGATTGTACAAGAAGCTGTCGTTGAGTTCATGGCAATCACAAAAGGAAACTTGCTGAAAGCGTCTACAACAATTAACCAGCGCGCATTCCAGAAAGGTCCGGCAAAGTCAATGTGTAATCGTTGCCATGGTCCCTTGGGGCGTGGCCAGTCTGAGAAACGTTGCGGAGGAGCCGCCTGATGCTCCGCACAAACTGTACACTGTGACGTCATGTTCTCTATCTGAGCGTCCATACCAACCCAGGTACAATGACGTCTGGCCAGTTGCTTTGTCCTAACAATACCCCAATGTCCTTGATGCAGGAGGCGTAACACTGCACGTTGCAGGGAACGAGGAACAATCACTCTTGTTTGGTCGTTGTCCGTATGTAACAACAGACTTAAAGATAATGCATGGCGTTGTGCAAAATAACGTCGAACCAGAGGCCGATCAATGTCTGTGGCTCTGGCAGGCCACCCTGAGCGAACAAAACGTGCTACCACACTTAGGTCTGCATCCGCAGCTGTTTCCTGTGCAACCCGACGAGAATTTAAAGGAAAGTCTGCGACTGCGGAAGCATCTGTGGAGTCTATCTGACAACATGCCATTTCTGAAGAATCAAACGACACATCCTGGCCAACCGTAAGTCGAGAAAGTGTGTCCGCGTTGGCATGTTTAGTGGTAGGTCGGTACAAAATCTCATACTGATAATTTGACAAAATCAAGGACCATCTCTGAAGCTTTTGTGCCGTTCGTGGCGGAATTGGCTTTGTGGGTGAGAACAACGACGTGAGAGGCTTGTGGTCTGTCAACAAATAGAATTTTCTGCCATACATATAATGATGAAACTTTGTGACGCCGTAAATGATTGCTGAGGCCTCCTTTTCTACCTGACTGTAATTCTGTTGCGTTGGCGTCAGTAACTTAGATGCAAAGGCAATAGGCATACGACGAGGCAGCAACTGCTAACACTACAGGCTTCTGTGGGTCAAAGGGAATCAAACATGCATCACTGAGTAGTGCAGACTAAGTTGTCAAAGGCAACCTGGCAATCTTTGGACCACACAAAAGGAACATTTTTCCTACGTAAGTGATGCAGTGGAGCTGCAATCTGAGAGGCATTGGGAATAAACCGGAAATAATAGTTAAGCTCTCCCATTACTGCTTGCAATTCATGCACATTCTTAGGAGGAGGCAAGTCTTTGATTGCTCTAAGATGTGACTGTAAGGGATGAATTCCTTGGGAATTAATCACATGGCCTAGGTACTCTATTTCAGTTTGAAAAAACGAACACTTTGCTTTATTGCAACGTAGACCTGCTGCAGTCAAAACTTTGAAAAGGCACTCCAGGTTTGCTAAATGTTCAACTGTACGTCCGGATACCACAATATCATCTAAATAGTTCGAGCAACACGGCACAGAAACTTTCAGCTGTTCCAAAAAGCGCTGAAAAATAGCGGGGGCGGAAGAACTGCTAAAGGGTAGGCGTTGAAATTGAAAAAGGCCCATGTGAGTATTAATGACGAAAAACTTTTTTGACTCGTCATCAAGCGGAATTTGTAAGTATGCCTCTGCTAAATCAATCTTAGAAAAGAAGCGAGACTGTCCTAATTTGTCCATCAGTTCGTCAGGTCTGGGCAGGGGATAAGTGTCTACAATTGTTTGACTGTTCACTGTTGATTTAAAGTCCGCACAGAGACGAAGTTTTCCTGACGGCTTGGGTATAATTACTATAGGCGAGGCCCACTGACTCGCGGAAACAGGAGAAATCACCCCACTATCTTGCCAACGTTTAAGTTCTTCGGCAACTGTATCACGCAAGGCGATAGGCACTGGTCTAGCTTTACGAAATTTTGGAAGTGCAGATTCTTTTAAAGTTACATGTGCCACGAAGTCTTTTGCACAACCTAGTTCCGGCGAAAACAAGTCACTATATTTGTCACACAATGCATTGATTTTATCCTGAGGCACTATTGACAAAATTTGAAGCACATCTCTTTGAATTGATAAACCAAACAAGTCAAAAGCATCTAGTCCAAAAATGTTCTGTGTCGATTTGGCCTGAAGAACTACAAAAGCAACTGTTTTTGTTACACCTTGAAAAGAGGCGGGCAGGCTACACGTTCCTAGCACGGGAATATTTCGACCTGTGTACGCTGTTAGCACTTGTTGACACGGCGACAATTTTGGCGAACCCAGAAGTTCATACGTCTCTTTATTCATTAATGTGACAGAGGAACCAGTATCGAGCTGAAATTGCACTGTCTTATTGTCAATGGAAAGATTCACAAAAAGTTTTTGCTTGCGGCGCTCGACAGGAGCGCGAATGTGGGCAACGTCTAATACAGCTTGTTTGCTGCGTCTGTGCTGGCCGCGTAGTGAAGTAAGCGGCGCAGACTCGGCACGCAGCGGATTAACAACACTGTCACTAGATGGCACTACCGCCGGATCGGCGTCCGCGCAAGCTTGCGAAGCTACTACAGATGCACCAACTACTGCACTAAACTTTTGAGTAGCTACATCAAGTCTACTGTCTCTATTTACACAGTACTGGGCACTATTACAAGGAGAAGTTGCAGAAGGCACTAATTTCACTACAGGATTGCACTGTACATTGTCACTTTGCTTGTCCCGAACCCTTTTCCGTTGCACTGTTTTACGCGCTCGTCGACGCTTGCGACGTGGCTCACTACATAGTTTTTCCGTAGGCACAAAGGAACTGTTTTGTATTTGAGAACCAAGCAAAGCACTGCTCAACTCCACAGCGTCGATGACATTGACAGCATGAACTGTTCGTGCACTCGTCACAGCACTGTTTCTAACGGCACCTTTATTTAAATTTTTATGCTGCATACACACGGATTGTACATGTCCTGATTTGCTACATTGATAACAGGTTGCGTTGCGACTAGGGCATTGTGCACGCATGTGGCGAGATACACACTGGGGGCAAGACTTACGAACATTTTTCTGAAATGAACGTTGGCGCCCGTTATTCAAATTACTGTTTCTAATACGACGGGGCGACCTTTGTGTCGCACTTTCACACTGGCTACTGTTCACTGTCTGTTCAGCACGGCCTGTACTATTGTAAGAATCATTAGTGCTACACTGAGAACTACGGCTAGGAAACAGACTGTTGCGGCGCACTGAATTAACACTGTGGCTTTGCATTTCTACATCTGCTAAGTCAAAAGTATCATGCGCATCTATAAGCTGCAGTACACTGTCTAATGAGGGGTCAGACTGTTTCAGAATTGCTGCCCTAATTCTGGGGTCCTGAATGTTCTGCGTGATCGCGTCTCTCAACATCACGTCACTATACGAAAGTCCACAAGAGCAAGTAAATTTACATTTGCGGGTTAAGCCCTTCAATTCCGTAATCCACTCTTGGTGTGACTGCTGCGGTAATTTTTTAAGTCTGAAAAATCGGTACCGTGCCGCAGCTACGAGAACTTTTCTCTCATAATGAGCATTTAGTGCCTCTACTATTTGTTCAAAGTCTACATCACGAGGAGATACGTCGGGGAAAAGTTTTTTCAGTAACACGAAGGTGTTGGTGCCCACCACAGTTAATAGCAGATGCTTCACTTTCTGACCTGTAATTTGATGAGCCGCGACGACTTCTTGAAACTGTGCGAAGTAGTCGCTCCATTCTTCCTCACGTTCGTTGTACTGGCGGAACGTAGGAAGCGTTGCGGCGGCAGGTGTGGGCTGCTGAAGCGGCGGCTGTTGTTGTTGGTTAGCTGCTTGCGCTGTGAGCTGGGCCACAGCCTGCAGGAGTTGTGTTATTTGCGCCGTCTGTAACTGAATAATTTCCATTAAGTTTGGGTTCGGGGTAGTGGCCATGCTGACCGATTAGACGCCGCGCATACAAGTAAATTATAGCAAAACACAAATGCAATATGAAAGGAGGGCTCGCTCTGCAACAAAAAAGTCCACAACACACGTATCTGAAAATGTTCCCCCAAAAATCTTATAATAAGGGTGGGTGGGCGGGAGCAATTTCTGCGTGCTCCGACTGCTGCTGTCTGGCTGCTGGTCCAAGGTTCGTCTATCACTCCTCGTCGCACTTTTGTGTCCCAGCCTCGTCGCCGCCTTTGTGTCTCGTTTCCGTCGTAGGTGTCGGTGGCCGAGTGGAATGAGACCGACACAGGAACAAAGATAGCACGCTGGTGCAGGTACGGAGGGGAGCAGCCAGAAACTAGAAACACTAGAGTAAATTAGAACGAGATATATATTGCACAGAATTTATACAATACTTAACTTTTACATAGATAAGTACTGCAGAAGGGTGATACATAGTTGAGCTAGAGTCCTGCCTAGTGCCTAACTGATAGCCAAGTCTTCACTGGTGCCTATCTGATTACGAAGGTCCTAACTGGTTGCTATCTCAGTCTCAAGTGAACGATGTCGTTCAGCGGTGGCCACGAGCGGCATTGTCGCAGAGGGCGCTCGTGGCTGTCGTCGTACGAACGCCGCGCCGTGCGTGCATGGCGGCGCGCGGCGAAACTAGGTGGCGCGCACTTTGTACTTGTGCGACACCACACATCTTCCCAAAATTCTCCCAATAAACCGAAGTCGGCTGTCTGCTTGCTCAAAACTGTCCTTACATGCTCGTTCCATTTCATATCGCTCTGCAATGTTACGCCTAGATATTTGAACGACGCGACAGCATCAAGAAGCTCACTACTAATGCTGTATTCGAACATTATAGGATTGTTTTTTCTACTCATGCGCATTACCTTACTTTTTCTACATTGAGAGCTAGCTGCCATTCTTCGCACCAACTAGAAATTTTGTCTAAGTCAACCTGTATGCTATTACAGTCAGTTACAGACGACACCCTCCCGTACACAACAGCATCATCAGCAAACAGCCGCAAATTACATCAGATCATTTATATAGATAGAAAATAATAGCGGTCCTATCACACTCCCCTGGGGCACGCCTGACGATACACTCGTCTCTGATGAACACTCGCCGTCGAGAACAACGTACTGCGTTCTATTACTTAGGAAGTCTTCCAGCCAGTCACAAATCTGTGAACCTATTCCATAAGCTCGTATCTTCGTTAGCAGTCTGCAGTGTGGCACCGCGTCGAACGCCTTTTTGAAGTCGAGAAAAACAGAATCCGCCTGTTGCCCTTCGTCCATGGCTCGCAAGATGTCATGTGAGAAAAGGGCAAGCTGAGTTTCACATGAACGATGTTTCCTAAACCCGTGCTGATTCATGGAAAGAAGCTTTTCCGTTTCAAGGAAATTTACTATATTCGAACTCAGAATATGCTCCAAAATTCTACATGAAACCGATGTCAACGATATTGGCCTGTAATTGTATGGGTCAGTTCTCTTTCCTCTCTTATACACGGGAGTCACCTGCGCCTTTTTCCAATCACTAGGAACTTTGCGCTGAATTAAAGATTCGCTGTAAATGCAAGCTAAGTAGGGGGCCAATGCCGTAGAATAGTCTTTGTAAAACCGAACTGGTATTCCATCCGGACCAGCAGACTTTTTCGTATTTAGCTCTCTCAGCTGCTTCACTACACCGGAAATACCTATTGCTATGTCCCCCATTTCGGAATTAGTACGTTGATCAAATGATGGTATATTTGTGCGGTCCTCCTGCGTGAAAGATTTCTTAAAGGTTACATTTAGAACTTCAGCTTTCCGTTTGCTTTCTTCTATTACTGCCCCGGAATGATCAACTAGTGACTGGACAGTGGGCTTTGACCCGCTTATCGATTTTACATAGGACCAGAATTTTTTCGGTTTCTCGGAAAGATCTTTTGCTAAGGTATGGCTGTGATAATTATTGTATGCTTCACGCATCGATCTTTTTATAGACGCACGAATCTCTACTAACTTTTGCCTGTCATCATTTGCGTGTTCTTTTTTGAATTGAGAGTGCAACAGCCTTTGCTTTCTCAGCAGCTTTCTAACATTATTATTATACCACGGTGGATCTTTTCCATCCTTAATCGTCTTTACTGGCACATATTTCTCTAACCCTTTATTAACAATGCACTTAAATTTAGTCCACAATTCCTCTACATCCATAGTCCCAGAATTAAACGATGCCCATTCATTTTCTAAGTGCGATCGTAACATTTGTTTGTCGGCTCTTCCCAACAAAAAAACGCTCCTAGCCTTCTTGACTGGTTTATGAACTTTGGTCACCATCGACGCTATGACGATATCATGATCACTAATTCCTGTCTCTACACAGACATCGTTAATTAGGTCAGGCCTGTTTGTGGCTATAAGGTCTAGAATATTTCCATTGCGCGTGGGTTGCCAGTTTAACTGCTCAAGACAGTTTTCGGAGAATGTATTAAAAAGTAGCTCGCAAGACTGCTTGTCTGTACCGCCTGAAATGTAACTAGCGAGGTCCCAATCTATACTCTTAAGGTTGAAGTCACCTCCGACTAATATTACATGGCCCGGATACCTATGCACTACCTGGTGTAGACTTTCCTTGAATGATTCTAAAACTGCTACAGCAGCACTGAGGGGCCGGTAAAAACACCCAACTATTTACTTTACTTCTTTTAGACCTGTTATACGTGCCCAGATAACTTCACAGTTACTTTCAACCTCGATCTCCGTAGAAACAATATCTTTGTCCACAGCGATGAACACTCCTCCTCCAGTTGTGTCAGATCTATCTTTCCGATATACATTCCACGCTTCGCTAAATATTTCTGAACTTGCCACATCATCATTTAGCCAGCTTTCGGTGCCTAAAACTATCTGAGCGCAATAACTTCCATGCAGCGCTGCAAATTCGGGAATTTTTTTTCTAACAGTCTGTAAGTTCGCTGCTAATACTTTTATGTTCGAATTTTTGTTCCGAACGTGGCCTGAATTCGCTGTTTGAATGATGACAGGCGAGTGCTCATCAGAGTTAGCGCCTACCTAAAAAAAAAAAACCATGTGCACTCCACAAGTACTCTGCTACCCGAGTAGCCGCTTCCTTAGTGTAGTGCACCCCTGATCTATCTAAGGGCACCCTACAATTCCCCACCCGATAACGCAGATCCAGAAATCTGCAGCCATGACTGTCACAGAGTCGGCGAAGCCTCTGGTTCAGACTCTCCACTCGGCTCCAAACCAAAGGACCCCGATCAACCCTGGGAACAATGCTGCAAATCGACAGCTCTGCTTGCACCCCGCGTGCGAAGGCAGCAGCCTTCACCAATTCCGCCAGCCGCTCGTAGGACCTGAGGATGTCCTCAGAACCCAAGCGACAAGCGTCATTGGTGCCGACGTGAGCCACGACTTGCAGTCGACTGCACCCCGCACCCTCGATAGCCGCCGGCAAGGCCGCCTCCACATCTCGGATGAGGCCCCCCGGCAGACACACCGAGTGCACGTTGGAATTCCTTCCAGATCTGGACGCTATCTGCCTAAGGGGCTCCATCACGCGCCTGACATTGGAGCTCCCAATAACCAATAATCCCCTCCCCCCGTGCACCTGCTCGGACCCTGCTCGGACCCTGCTGACCACACTCGTCTGGTAAGAGCCCAGTAACATGCTAAGAACCGATTTTATTCTGGCATTTATTAGTCTCGTCAGGATCTTGAAATCCGCGTTGAGCGGAGTTATTGGTGGAAAGTTATTGAGCATATCCTCTCTCGATGTTTTTGATACGAGCACCCCCCGTGCCTTCGGTGAACAGAGGAGGGACTGAATCGCTCGATAGCAAGCCGTTATACATTCGTGTCAATTCATCACCAAAAATACCCCATTAATGTATGTAGAATTCTTCTTTGGAGTATAGGTGATGACTGACTATTTCAGAGTCGGTTATAGGTGCTAACATTTCTGCGTTGTCATCCTGATTGATAGCAGAAATGATGTTGGATAAAGAATCATCCCCAGTTGGCGCATCTGCTTTCTGTTCTGAGTAAAGCTGTATGAAGTAACTGAAGACAAAGGCCTTAATTGTGGCCTACTCATTATATATCGCTCCGCCTTCATCCTGAATTTTTGTGGTGATTTTTGTTTCCATATTCTTGTTCGCGAAGGACGTGAAACAATGACGTCTGCTCTTGGGAGTTGTCTGACCCATGTACCCTCCAAACTGTCTTGGACCAAAGCAGTGAATTTTGCATTCGTTCGTTTGATACGGATCAAATTGTCCGTCAGAGCTGCAGGGCTACTGTACAATTGACGTATACGGGTGAATAACAATAACAAGACAGAAGAATTCATTTCGAAAAATAAAATAATATAACTAAAGTCAGACCCAACGAACAGATTCATTACAAAAATGAAAAACACACTAAAACTGTAGAATACACACTGGATGACAAACAAAAACCTCATATGACACGTATGAAACCGAATGCACCAAAGCTCTGGAGCCAACCAAATGAGAGCAATTGTAAATTACAGAGGAGCAGCTTGCCAGACATATGTTAAATGTACTCACATAACACTATAAAGCACATAATGACAGAACAATCAAAAACACTGTAGAACTAATAAACAACATAAAAGACTTATATATCCCTGACACAGCTATGTTGATATCATTTGATGTTGAAAAGATGCACTCCTCAATCCCAGTCAAAGAAACAATCAAAATAATAAACCAAGATCTGGAGACCTTGAATCAGTTATCACAAGAACACATAACAGAGAGAAGTACACTTCTACACCTCATCATGGAACAACATTATTTTTAATTCAATAAAGAGTTCTACCTACAAGGAGAAGGGCTACCAATGGGATCTCCAATTTCAGGGAAGTTAGGAAATATTTTCATGAACAAAATAGAAAAAAGAATATATGAGGAAATAGTACCAGACAAATACAGTATAATATACTGGTGGAGATACATGGATGATATCCTCTGCTTGATAGATGAACCAGAAGAAAAAAAATCAGACCAACTACACACAGAGATAAACACAGTACACAAGAAAATAAAGTTCCCTCTAGAGAAGGAAGAGGCAGACCAAAGTAATTTCCTGGACATATCCACTACAAATAAAAATAACTGACACTCATTCAGCATCTACATAAATGGTACTGCTTCAGACATAATACTACACCAGTCTTCAAACCACCTGCAGGAATAAAAGGAAACAGCTCTCAGATACATGTTACACACATTAATCACAATACCACTAGACAAACACAATTACAACAAGGAGTTGAACATAATAATTCAGATAGCAAAGAGTAATGGATACCAAGAAACCCTCATTACAAAACTAAATAAAAGAATCCAAAATAAAATAACGAGGCAAAACACACAAAACCAAGGTGTCAGAACACTGACAACTACAGCACAAACGATTGATATAACACAGAAACACAGCAGACAAACTGGTACACAGTTACTTATGAAAATAAACTGACACACCGAATTGGAAATATCCTCAAGAAACAAGACATAAAAATAGTATACCAAAGCCATAACACATTACAGAAATGCGTAACAAAAACAGAAAGCACTGACATCTACCAAAAATCAGGTTTTTCTAGCTCAAATGAAACAGTTTTGATGCTTTATACTTAGGACAGACCAGCAGGACATTTGAAACACGATATACAGAACAAAAATAATCATGAAAATATGGCAACAGCCATTAAACATTTGCAGAGCTCCTTAGGCAAGAAACCCACTATCCCACCATCATAGGAACCGACATGAAAATAGTCAGATTTAGCAATAAGGAACACTTTCTAACCCTCCAAATTAAAAAGGCATTAATAGAAGAGAAACACATATTAAATGACCAAGTAAACATCAGCAACCTAACATTATTTGAACTAATAAAACACATAGTAGACAAAGACAAACGTTCCCCTCCCTGAAACCCACCACATAATACTACCACATAAAACAACAAAAACAAAACTCTACCTACACACATACACCTACAGAAAATCAGAATCTTTCTCTCTCTCTCTCTCTCTCTCTCTCTCTCTCTCTCTCTCTCTCTCTCTCTCTCTTACACACACACACACACACACACACAAACACACAGCACTTCGCTAGTAAAACTAAAATCGTATTTTTAAATACACACACAACAGTCAGAACATCACACACAAAGTTGCTAGCAGACAATTGTTTTGACAGAAACGAAACAAAAACATCTCACAGTGCTAACCTAAGAACTTGTAAGTAAATAAAACTCACACACACAGATAGAGGAAAACAAAACAAACGACATACAAAGCCTGACAAGCCATAGAAACGGCGATTTTTCAGAAACTTTTATGAGAAAGTGAAAATGTAAATATTGAAAGTGACAGAGAGTGGCAATGTGCTACAAAAGACACATGAAGAGGACAGCATAAAAATACGTGAGCAATATTAGTAGTCCATTTTATTCAGAATCGAAGTAATCCTATTGCATGAGAACTGTTATCGATCGAATTTAACAAACAAACAATGTAAAACAATACATTTCCTTTACAGTTGATCACTGAAGATACTTTAGAAAGAAGCGAAACGCGTCTGGTCTAAATTAGACTAATTTACAGTTACATAAGACGGTTACCTATGCTATACAAATTGTGTAACTGCAACTGCGGAGAAAGGAGGCGAAAAACACAAAGAATAATTATGTATAAGGTAGTGGTCGCGTCGCTAAAGCTAAGCGGCCATATTTCACAGTCACGAACATTTATTGAAATATTTTGGGACACATGGAACCTATCCAGACGACAGGCAGTGACATACGTGTAACCTATCCAATGAGGACGTAGGTGGCACCAACTATCGGTCAACTCCAGACCGTCAGTTAAACATTGTACTTCCTGGCAAAAATTAAAATTCTGCTGCTGGTTTTCTTTACGTAATACGCAATTAAAATCTCTGCCGAGTATGATGTTAGAGCGAACAAGGCTTAACAGGGTTATAATTTTGCCACGGAAAAAAATCTTAGTCTCCCTTCTGGCACTGGATCCAGACGGAGCGTAGATATTCAGTAGGATGGAGTTATTCTGTAGTTGAACGGGTTATGCCCGTCCTATGACGGGCCTTAAGCATCCAGACGCCCTTTACTACATAAACACCAAAGCTTGCAGTGTTTTGCAGTGCAGGATATGTAATTGTTTTCTATAGATCGTCCCAATTAGGTAATTATGTCATTTTAAGCTCATACCATCGTGTTTCTCTCGTGAATTTAAGTACTTTCCAAAAAGAAAAATCTGAAATAAGATCCAAATGACATAAAATCTCGTTGAGAAGCATCCATTTCAGTATCGTGTTGCTTGTAACATCACTGTCCGGCATGCTGCTTCTGCTGTCGTAACACTCACTAGGCATACAGCAGTGATGCATTGTTTGGGTATTAACATTTTGGAAAATTATCTAAAAGTATTCCGATCTACTGTACTGTGTAAATACATCTACAACAACTCAAAAAAGTAGATGTTATTGTATGTACCAAAGAATGAGAAGATACGTCAAGTATGGTCGAAACACGATCGTAGATCCCAAATAAGATAGCGATTGCTTCGTGCGTTTCTTTCTTTGAGGATAATTTTGATGTTTTATTAGTTCACTGTTAATTATCTTGCCCTGCACATGCAACGATTAAATTTTTATTGTGTATATATTAGTAAGCTCGTGTTTAGATTTGCATAACAGTTATTCAAGATAAGAAACTCCCCTTTCAGTAGACGTTACTAGAAAAGAAAATCGTTAACTAAAAAATAAAAATGATTTTCGGACTTACCAGAAAATTAAGATGTAGTTGACAGACACGACACTCGTTTCAGTTACTATTATTCAGCCACGAAACATGACCCTTGCCTCTGACTCTTAGTGACAATTACTAGCATGTGAGTGTTACTTGTTGCGCTGCTAACATAAGCAGTGTAACAAACATTGGATGGCGCTGTATTATTCCACTGCCTTAGAGGAGTATTCTCCATGAATGCAGTACATGCATAGAATGATCACTTAACTGTTATAGATGAGACATTAAGTCAAAATATTAGGTATAAATCCATTCATAATGTAATGCCCGTATTAAATTTCATTTGAACCGACAGCTAGTATCTGTGGTGAACGAGAGAGTTTGTAGCTGCGTGGTCGCTTTTCTTGAGCTGTACGTCATTCCGCATCGTCAGATAGGGACTTGGCCCTCTCCAATATACGCGAGTGACCGGTGTCCGTGTCTTCAGGTACCGAACGTTTACGGTAATCAGAGACCGATATCTCCAAAGTCCAAAGTCACACAAAGAATAGTAATAAAAATCACTGACATTTCCCAACAAAATAAACGTGAGCATGATGGTAACACAAAATCCCAGATAATGAGCATTAAATGTTAGCCCTAACTCAAAGAAGAAAGACTTGCAAGCTGCTTGAGCCGGCATCAAATGTGGAACTCTACAAGTTCCTCCTTGCATCCATTTCTCGACAATTTAATTGATTTAAGAAAAAAATCGTCCACCGTATCTACACCTTTCCTATTAACCACTACTTCTTGACTGTTGTCTGGACCCACATTTTCATAATTTCCCGTATTTCTTACCAAATAGCAGCAGATCGGCGCAACAAGCAGCACCGGCATTCAGTCATCTCCAGAGGTTCCCACCCACGAGGCACAAGATGGCTACCGGCCTCTCCAACCGTCGCTGAAATTCAACCTGCCCAGGAAGACGCACTCTCATTGGCCGGAACAGGTGCTGCAAGCGGGAAACTTTTTTTCGAGGTTGCGAAAGATCGGCTAGTCCAGCATCGATCAGAGGCATAGCTCGTAACTCTTTGCAGTACTCGCCGTTTACACCGACTTGGAAATGATCCTTCCGTTAGGGTGGAGGGGTGGGCAAGTTTTGAGCCCTTACTCTTACGGGAATTAGTACATGATGAATACGAGTTTGAGTACTGTGGGCAGGGTAAAGCTGGAAATTTGTGTATGACGGGAGGCGTGCTTAGGTAGTCCTTGCAGGTGCACTGATCACTGTGTCCCCAGTGGTGTAGGGGTCAGTGCAACTGCCTAGAAAGCAGGAGAGCCGGGTTCGAATCCCGGCTGGGCACACATATTCAGCTTTGCGCATTCGCAGTTGAAACAATATATTCTGCGAATATGAAGGAAAAAAATAGAAGAAAGCCTGAAAACTACTGCTACCACCACATTCACTCTCTCACACAACAGATACAAATATACACAAACACTCTCTCGCACATTCTTTGGAGGGAAACAAGAAGTGCGTCAAGAATAATTAAGGGTAAATAAGACACTTGCCATCTCCACTTCTACGTCTTTGCCTTGGCCAAATAGCCCAAAAACCACTGAATAATGCTCCATTCGGCGAAATGTGTTGAAATGCATATGCAAAGACTGGTAGGAGAGGTCAATACAAGAGCAAATGAATAAAAAAACTGGAATGAGGCGATAGGGCAGTATCGGCTGAAATTTTTGAACCAATCGTGCAAAGCCGGGGCGGGACGCGGGTCATTACGCTTAGTAAATTACAGAAAAAAAGACAAAGCACTTACCTCCGTCACTGGACTAGTTTTCGCGGCAGAAAATGCGTCTCTCGAATGATCAACGTTACGTAAAACTTCAGCTACGTCACAGCCGACGTTTGCCCAAGCTTATTGACGCAAAGATTCGTTTCTATGGCAATGACCTTAGCGTTCATCAGCTATTACTCATTGTTGTCTACAGAATTTCCAAAACCGCATGAAGTAAGTGATAGGAATACCGTTTCTGTTTTGCTCCTTATCATGTAAAGTTGTCAACTTGCCGCGGTTATGTAAATTTGAGGGAGCTATTGATTTGAAATTAATTTCAACAGCGATAATAATTATAGCTGTGATATCAGATGTCACCAGGAATTCAGATGCAGCGTATTTTTGAACGAAGTTCAAGATTACTCTTTTCTCGCTATACTACAAGCAAAAATCCATACAGACAAAATATGTAAAAATTTTTTGTTAGCTAATTTCTGTTCGCAAAGCGTTTCGAAAGGCCCAGAAGCAGTGCTCCGTTCCTTCGTTTCCGTGACGTGGTGGACTGCTTACAAATCAGTAGGCACATTATTTGTTTGATAACAAATTACACCTGCTGAAGTATTCGGGCCGCTGATTTTATTTATTTCGTATAACGAATGCAGTGGAGGCTCGAGGTCATTTCCGTTGGTGGGGCCCAAAGGAAAATCAACTTTTAAAACGATTTTATTTTAAATTTTTTTTTTTTTTTTGGAATTGTTAGTTGTATAACCTCAGTTCATGTAATACTCCTAGAAAGGCCAGAAAATGATAAATATGGTAATCGTGTACTTATAAATATATTGGGCAAAGTACAGTAGCTGGTAATAAATCTTTTAGGAGAGTGAACGTTCACGAGGAAAGCTGGCGGACTATGTTCAATCCCAAGTACCTTGAAACACCACAGTTATGTATTGAAATATTATACATTCTGAAGATACTGTATAATCAATTGAGACAACCAGCAGTTCGATCAGAAAATTATACATTTTCATTTGACCACTAGCTAACGTCCACGTTACACAGTACGAGCCTCAGACCATCGCTTGATACGCAGTGGTCATGCCGTGCTTCATGGTTGATGTGTCACGTACTTGAGAACTTGTCATTGCAACTGAATACCAAGCGATGGTCTGAGGATGATACTGCGTATCGTAGCTGTTAGGCGGTATTCTAGATAAAGAGAAAATGCGACTATACAGGGTGTATCTAAATTCGCGCACTTGGGCTTCGCAGCGTCATTCCTCACATGCTAGCAATGAAAAAAATGTCTGTCGCAAAATTTCGTTCAGCTCATATTTCCGGCAGTAAATGGACGTCGAAGGTTGAGGTGACCCATACGTCAGTGTGTTTCAGAATTACTCTACTACACCAACAAACTTCTAGGGTATGTGCGAACTGTCTCGAGGAACAAAGTGAGCAAAGAAATCCATACCCGGAAATGTCATCCAATGACGCTACAGACGGTCGAAGTTGGTGAAGGGGATGTCTAGCGGCAGGAGCTGGTGCCTGTGACTTGGACTCTCCGTAGCGTCGTTGAATGGCGTTTCTGGAATTGGGTTTCCACGTCTAATACATCCCTTACAAATTTATTGGTGTAATAATGAAACACACTGACGTATGGGATACACAGCCATCTTAATCTTCGACGTCCATTTACTGCCATAAATATGCGCAGGACTAAATTTTGTGAGATACTTTTTCTATTGATACCATGTGAGGAATCGCACTGCAAAGTCCGGGTGTGCGATTTTAGATTCACCCTGTACACCGAAACATCCTTTTTTTTATTATTTATTTTACTGAGGTGTCACCACAGCAGGAACTCGTACATGTACAGATGTACACGGAAATATGTTGATGCTGGAGGACCTTCTGACTTATTTTACACACAAACGCAGACTTGCATACACACACACACACACACACACGCACGCACACACACACACACACACGCGCGCGCGCGTGCGCGCGCGCAAGCACGCAAGCGCGCTAGCCATGTAGGCACACAGACACAGAACAAGTAAAGTTATTTAATTGTTCGTTGAAAGCGGTGTGAAAATAAAATTTTGCTTCGCTCTTTCATACTAACTAGCAGTGAAAGAAGAGCTTGACAGGCATTCAAAAGATTCCAGTGTGATACACGGATTGACTACTTTCTCCTAATGTTTATGTGCATCATAATCTATTTCTAATGGAGTTCTTATTTCCTTCGGTTTTAGCGGCTGGGTAAAGCTGTTTAATATCATGCCAACAGTGATTATTCTTTCTTTAGCCAACATGTAGACTACTTTTTTCTGGAGGAGTATACATGTGTAATAGACCGTATGATTTTAAAGGGGGAAATGTACATTAAATTCGGGTTGAATACTGTGCCAAACACTTTGGATTTTTTTTTTTTTTACCCCGTGTTTTAAAGTTATTGTCGTACAGAAACTGATAGCTACAAATAACTGAGTGAACCGTAGTTATTAAAATGTACAATGATCAATATCAGTTTGACATCCACTCATGAAAGGTTACCCCAAAGCTTCCAAATTCAGTCTCTGGCTCCGCAGCAGGTGATCCGTCACTTGGTGGCGGACAGGCGGACAAGGAGTGGTGGCGACTACCACCGCCCAGCAGACAAGAGGGTCGTTCGAGTGGCGCTCCTAACTATCAGAAACAGTTTGAGGCGTTTGAGTCGCTCTTCCGACTCTCTCTGACGAGATCTCACTGACCAATGAGGTGTTCGTCTGGCGGAGTTGATAGTTTGAAATCATTTATTTAAGTAAGCAGATTTTCGTCAAAACGTTCTCTGACTGACATCAAAGCGTTTAACAAACTTGCTCCAAAAGACAAACATGCACATTTGCGAAGATATTATAGTTTTTTTTCTCTTCACACAGTGTTAACACTTTGACTGCCAATCACGTCAATTGACGGGATATCGAAACTTCTGTAGAATGCCAATTACGTCATTTGACGTGATCTTTGTTTTCGTACTTTTAAACACAAAATTAAGTTTATTAACGGGCTAGATCCACCTTAAATGCCTTACTTGATAAATCTAGTGCCTAAAGCAGCCTATAGATCTTGTAAATTTAGCTTCTACATCGGCTTCTAAATAGCTTCTAAATCATCCAAGTATGAAACGGGACAGGTAGGAAGTGGTGCCTCACACACGGACATGTCTTCACGCTCTCTTACGCTGGACGAAATTTTACATGAATTTGAGAAACATTTTATTGATAATGACAGTGAGGACGACGAAATCGACAATTCAGATAATGATCCAGTCTTTGTGCAACAAGAACTGCGTCAAATGATTTCGAGTTTGATGATTCTTCAACCGATTGTTTTATAAGGACAGGGAATCTTATTGCTGATTTTAAAGAGCAAACAAATTTTTTATGCCAGACAGAAGATAAGGAAACCAAGTGCAGATCGGCTGACTCCTGCAAGCAGAATGTCTGGCATTCTAAGGTATGGAATGGTTTACATGGCCGGCAGTCAAGGTGTTAAATATCTGTAATAAAGTGAGTTTTGTGTATTAGACAGGCATTCTTTCAACTTATGTGGCCTTCTAATACAGTACATCCCCTTTTTATTACATCCATACATATTATAAATGAAAGTTGTGGAAATTTTCATAAGATACGAATTTAAAGATGAATACATGTGTTTTTACAGTTTGGATTGTGATATATTCGCCTAAAAATGAAGTCAAAATAGTCCTACTGAGATTTTCCTGTGCTATATGTGAATGAAGTGATTGACACATGAGGATAAAGTGTTGGGCTGTATTTCTTTCACAAAAAGAATTGGCAGATTTTTATAACTGACACGTAGCTTTATATGTGCCACTATAGCGTTTGACAATTACTGCTTCCGTCTGTTTCTCCTCGTGGTTATTATAGAAATCCATTAGAGCCAATGTGGGTGTTCCTACACTACATGTGTAACTTCTGGGAAAATCGTGTAATATGATAATTCTCGTATAACACCAGCATTTTTTTTATTTTTTTATATAAATTTGTATATGTTTCATTTTTAAAATTTTATTGTAACTCATAATAATGGAAAAAATGCGTATGTTGTTGTATGTACTGAAAATTCCTTTCACACATCACTATCCCAATGGTTCTGTCAAGTTGAATTTGCTACATTATTTAAACATGGGAGGAAATATTAGTGAGAAATACTGTGGCTTACTGTATCACATTCAAATGATTTATAATATATGGTGCAGTGTGAAGAATTTAAGAAATTATCTGATAGTTTAAAGTTAGGTAGTGGGTACGGTGAATAAGACAAACACGTTGGGCGAATGCCGAAGAGAGCAAAGGTACCAACTAGCGCAATGGGTGGCCAAATTGGGATACAGGTGAAATAAGCGTTCTAGTTGGCTTCGGAGTTGGAAACTGTCGAAAAGCGCGCATGCGCAGTGGAGGCCTTCCAAATCTTCAGTAACTATTAGAAACTATTAGCGTTTGGGTCACTAGAACGAACCTAAAGCCTCACCATAAGCCGTCACAACGAGAGGGCCGGCCGCGGTGGCCGAGGGGACTAAGGCGCTCCAGTCACGGTCCGCACGGCCACTACGGTCGGGGGTTCGAATCCCCCCTCGGGCATGGATATTTGTGCCGTCCTAGTTCGTAAGTAGTTCATAAGTAGTTTGTAAGTTTAGGGACTGATAGCCCCGTAGTTAAGTCCCATAGACTTTACGAACATTTGAACAACGAGAGGCCGCGGCCACCAGCTGGCCGCTGGGGCAGTTCCGCCGCCTCGTAGCGACCGACCAGTCAGCTAGCGTTCGCGGTCTGTCGTTGTGACGTGGCACGGCCTGTTGTGAGGCCTTGTCTTCTAGGCGCTGTTGGCGCAGCCCACCACCTCATAGCACCCGCCAATCTGGTAGCGATCTCCAGAGCAAAATAACACGATTGAGCATTCCAACATCCTACTCGAAAGAAACATTAAACCTGACGGTTTCCAAATGACGACCAATGGAGTATACCACTGGCTGGAGGTATCAGGTTCAGTAACGTCCAGAGCTTGCAACCGATCGAGCTGCTCCTCAACGACAGATTTCAGGCCAAATGGAAGTGGTCGAGCACAATAAAATCTGCGGATGGCTGGCGGTTTGGGGTGAAGTGCGTCTGAAATACTTTGCAGTCCCCAACACAGGCGAAAACAAAGACCCGAAGTCACGACAGAGGTCGTCCAGCACCTGTAGCAGGATAGAGTCACACACGAAATGTACAGAATCCTTAATCTGGAAACCAAAAGACGTCAGTGCATCGAGCCCAAAAATGTTCTCCAGCAGCACTTTCTCAACCGGCTATCTTGAAGATGGATAATTTATGTTCGTGACAAAAATTGCTTTATATTTCGCTTTTGTAAATCTGAAATGGGAAAAAGAATGTCTACAAAACCTTAAGAGATCTGGTCACTACTTTAGGAAATAGAATTACTATGGTTATTTAAAGGCCTGAATACACCATAAACTATGTATGCTAATTTATAATTTAAAAATAATGACATTTTAAACTTCTTTGCTTATTTCACGTAGCTCTAAATACAACTCTAAGACAATCCACAAGCTTTAGACTTTTTTAACACTAGAACCGCCAGAGTTTTTAACACCCTATAACCCCCAACGGGACAAAAGGGTCCAATTTCAGATCGATGCGTTACTGTTTGATCCTAGTCTATTAATTATAAGGGACGGGTATTTCTGTAAGAAATATTGACACTGACAGTCTAATATGTTGTTTCTATTCTACGTATTAAGTACAAACGTGCTAAATACAATTTAATTCAAAACGGTTTCACTTAACAACATAAATATGAAACATTTTCTTTATTATTAGACAAATGAACTACAGCATGCAAATATCTGAATATTGTTCATTGTGTCATAAAGTAATCAAATCTTTTAAACAGAAATCCAGCCATAGCATTAAGTTTTCATTTCAAAATGATATTTCCTACAACTACGAATAACATAATACACCATTAATACAATATCATATCTAATGTCATTCTGCACTTCGATACATTTTCCAAAGATAAAATTACAGTCTATGTAATTCCTTTTAGACAGCTACCGGTCATCATTGTCTGTAGACTGTACTTCGAAATCTACATAGACATAGGGAAGTACAGCAACACATTTCTTGCAAACTGGTTTGCCAGACGATGCACATTTGTATAAACTTTATCCTTCTGTGCAGGAGTTTCGAACCTGTCAATGGCAGAAGTTCCCACCTACATCTGATGCTTCAATGTGAACAGGTAGAGCTCCGACCCTGATTTCTGTATAGTCTTTGGCAAGTTCATCTGCATGCTTCAGAAGGAAATCTCGTCTAAGTTATTCTGATGCCTGTCTAGAACATAAAAAGTATGAACAGGCCACCTTCTTCCACCAGCTTTCACTGAGTATTTGCGGGTCAGTTGTTCAAATGTTCATATGTTTGTATAGCTTATAGGACTTAACTACGGGGTCATCAGTCCCTAAACTAACAAACTACTTATGAACTAGCTACTACTAAGGACGGCCCAAATATCCATGCCCGAGGGGGGATTCGAATCCCCGACCGTAGTGTACGTGCAGACCGTTACTGGAGCGCCTCAGTCCCCTCGGCCACCGCGGCCGGCGCGGGTCATTTGGCAAAAACATTTACTCCATACTGTAATTCATTGTAACTTGTCACGGTGTCATGCTTTGACTTCGTATCACTTTCAATTTGTACATCTGGATGCAAGAAACTGATAATTACTACGTTTTTTCCTGGCTGCGCTTGAGACACTGTGAGGTTCATATCGTCGTTTTTGAAAACTGCTGTCTTGTGTAGGTTCTCACGAGCTTACTTCACGCACTCAGGCACTACCCGTCTAATTGTTTTCATTGTACCAAGCAAGCTGGTTCGATTTGTTTTAGCGCTCTTGCTAGTGAAAGTGACGTGAAGAAATTGTAATTGTCAGAATGTCCACCAATACCTTGTGATTTATTCGAGCTCTACGTCATAATTTTTTTTGCATCATAATCAAAATCTGTTGAAATACCATCTACGTATTACTCTTCGGATTTATCTACAACTAGCTTATATGCCCGTGCTTTGCAACGGTTGTTGAAGGACAGCCTGTATGGATCATGGCTTCTTAGGGTTCTGGACCTCAATCAGTAAAAATAAAATCCTTGTTGGATCGCTCTGTCAATAAACTCAGATGTCCTAGCCAAGATGACAAATGTAAGTAAAAGTCATTGTCTGAAACGACGTGCCGGGCGCGATGGCCGAGCGGTCTGCGGCGCGCCAGTCACGTTCTGCACGGCCATTACGTTCTGCACGGCCTACTATTAGCTAGTTGATAAGTAGTTTGTAATCTTAGGTACTGATGACCCTGTAGTTATGTCCTATAAGCTCTACAAACATTTGAACATTTTTCAACGATGTATCTGTATAAAATTGTTGATACAAAAAGTAAAACGTGCCAAATAAGAAAAGAAATGTCGTTAAGTATTTAATACACAAAGCGAAATCAGTAACACTATGTTTCGGGACTGAGGCGCTCCAGTCACGGTCTGCACGGCCACTGCGGTCGGGGGTTCGAACACCACCTCGGGCATGGATATTTGTGCCGTCCTTAGTCTTAGCAAGTTCATAAGTAGTTTGTAAGCTTAGGGACTGATGACCCCGTAGTGAAGTTAAAAGCTGTGTGTGTGTTGTGGATGTTGAACCTATCGGTAAATCAGACAACAAATTGTTCATTAACACAGCAATTTGGTTTAATTATGGCCCTGATATTGATGTATGTACTATTAAATAAGAAACAGTGAATTAAACTGATTATATGCGCAACGGATATTTTTAAACACAAAACAACTGTGACAAGTCACCATTTGAAACAGACACTGACTATACTCAAAAATTTTGTCTGCGAGAAAGATATTAAAAAACCACAAATCACTTTCTTAATGCTTGACTGTGAGAATTTTTATGCAGATCAGTTTCTGATTATTGAAATTTAAATTAACTATCATTTACTATGGCACCAATAACGAAATCTGTTCAACAATATTATTCAAATCAATACGGCACTTTAAATCCACTAATAATTAATTATTAACTGAAGGAAGTAGGTTAATTTTCTAACTACGTAAATGAAACAGGAAAGAAAGGTCAAGTTACTTATTATTAATAATCAGCATCACATTACCTACATAATACAACTTCTGACTTGTTGGCTAAGCAGCCTCTGCTCTACAGCGGAGCCATACACACAACTCAACCGCTCTCTAAGCGAGCTGAACCACAAGTGCTACTCTCTCTCAGTGCGAGCTACAATGCTATGCAATACATGATCTTTGCCAAAGATGAAACTTCACAAAGGACACATATCGATACATACAGTAGGAGCGATATTATACATTTTCTTGTAAGCAAGTTACTCGACACAAAACAGGAGGTACAATATTAGACATTTTCTTACAAAAATAATTTTTTATGAACACGTTTCATCACCCCCCCTCCTACCTATTAAAATTTTGTATGGTGGGTGATGCCAATGGCATTGCCTAGCCAGCAAAATTACTGAATTTCAAGTCCAAAAAATCCATTAATGACATCCAAAATATAACATGAAAAATATGAAAACCTGATAAACATTTTTATACAAGATATTCAAGATTAAAAGAACAGATGGAGTACATAGAAAAATTGAAAAATGTGACAGTCGTAAATACATGCCCTTTTACAGAACAGTACCATCAAAAGTCATGCATGGAGTGGTACAGGATGTGACAGGCATAAGCAAATGTCAAAATCTACAAAATATCAGCAATAAATGGAATATATGACAAATATACATAATGATAAACATAAGTATATATAGAATTTCAGAGAACATAGTTTGACGAATGATATAGTGGAGAAAATGAGATAGCTAGAAGTAATACACAAATGGAAAAATTATACAATAATAAACATGAACATATACAAAGTTTTACAAAATATAGTTTAACTAATGTCATCATTGTTTTGTTTTTTCGAGAAAATAAGGTAATTACAAGTAATACACAGTAGTGTAAGTCCCATGCGTCTCCATTTTGTAATAGAGATCAGTATTTTTTTTAAACATAAAATGAACAATGCACAATGTAGTCTATGTAAAGTTTTAGTGCACTTAGTATAAGATAAAGTGTCAGTTTTGTATTCTGTGATGCATTTAAGTTGCCATACTTTCATGGATGCTAGAACATACATGTAAAATTTTTGACTACATAGGTTTCTGATCATGTACAAAATAATGTCACTGCTTCGGCACCATAGGAATTCAATATAACGTTTGTCAATCGAATAGGCACAATGAGATTTCAGACTAAAGGGTATTGACTCATTATAGTTCTGAAAGCATATGTATCTATCAAGAGCACAATTTTATTTTGGTCACTGAATGTAAAAGAACGATGAAATATACATAACACTGGTAATGAACCTGTGGACAACGTTTGCAATGGGAGGCACTGAATAGTATAAGCACACGAATAGCACATTAGCTCCTAACATTCATTTTAGGTCTGCACACGATTAGCCAATTATCCCCTAACATTCATTTTAGGTCTGCACACGATTAGCCAATTATCCCCTAACATTCATTTGAGGTCTGCACACGAACACAAAACACTATAAGATTACACCATACTGTAGGCGAGCTGGCTGGTTGCATTGAAGTTGAAGTCATGGGGAAAAGGTTCTGAAGTATTCCTCCATGCAATTCGACAACCAAGTGTGCTCCAACCAACGGAGCTATTAGCAGACTGCATCAGCATAGCCAAAATTAGAGCTAAATGGTGGTGGTTGACCAAGGCTGCAATGGACAGTACTATGTGGCCAAACATCATCCAACAAACATCTTCATTAAAAGGCCCAAAATCAGTGGTGTATAATAACACGTCCATTGTTCTGTGTGCATTCTGGAATCTCGTGCGCGAAATCGCCAGTTCCCATGCGTGTCCAAAGTACATGAAATAAAGCATTTTACACACAAATTAGTAACATAGTCATGATATTTCAGTTTACACCGAAAGAAAAGTCATTGATTAGTACATGTCTATGGAAAACTTTGCCCCAAATTCAAGTGGTACAGATGGGGTCATGGTATTGAACCATATTTTTACATTACAAGTAGGGTCTTGAAGACGGATACATTTGAATACTAATGAGTAATTTAATTCTTATACTAGAGTATCTACAAAATTAGTGTCATTTCATATAGGCATAAGGCTTTACATACTATGTACATATTACTTTACAAACACATAATCGTATGAAATACATCCAGGGTACTTGTCATCAATTTGACATTAGGTCATATAAAGTAAATTTGTTGTCATCATTAGAGCGATTAACATGAAGTCTTTTCAAATAACTTAACATTCTATTACACTAGATTACATCTCTTTAAATTGACATACATCACTATAGTGGGGATTGCATTACCACCAAATCATAACACTTAAATTACATATGTTGCCATGGCCAGGCTTTTGTCTCAACTGAGTTACATATTTCATTGCCTTAAGGTATAACACATCATGGTAGATTCGTGAGAATATCAAGAGGTTCAAGTCATCAGGTCAGGTCTGTGTCTGTCTGAGTCAACAGTTGGGTCAGACAAAACAATTAAGGCAGGTTTTGGCACATTAATAGCTGTACATCACAGTAAATCATCCAATAACGTAAACACAGACGTAACTATTTGTTAGGCATAGCTGCAGATTTTCGTCAACAAGATCATCAATAAAATTTTGAAGATAGCAATAAGCAAAAGCCAAGTATCTCTGTGCATCGCAATTTATGGCATAGCTGCAAGTTTGCATGGGAGATGGCTGTGTGCAACGTATAAGCAAAACAATACTTTGTCACTGAGCTTAATTATAAAATTAATGCATAGTGGTAGGGCTTAGGTATATAATTAGTGAGCATAGCGGTAAGCTTTGATTACAAGAGCAATAAGCATAGCTGCAAGCATAATTAGAGATATTCATTACACATAATTACAAATAATTACAGAGCATCAGAAGGATATGATTCTCACCAATCACACATGCCATTGAAGGCACAGTGCATCAACATACAAAATGGTGCACATAAGCACAAAGAGAAAACACAAAAGGGTAAGCACATCAGAAAAGAACAGAGCATAGCATCATTAGCAACAGAGCGACTCTCCTGATAATTGCTTCATAATCATTGTATACTCTCGTCCACATAATTACATTTATCAAACATCTTTGACTGTTACCAATACCTTCCTTACCATCATTTTATCCATAAACAATAATGCATTATAAAGACCACCATGGCATATTCTGTATTGCCTTACTCATCATCCTTCAGCATGTCCTTTTTTAATGCTTAATTGGCTTGCAAAATGCTTATGTAAACTCAAAAATCTTCTTCGCTTGCTCCGAAGTTCATAAGTTATGCAATTAGTAACACAGAAGAGAAATGTGATATTTTCTGAAACATAGGAACTTAATTAGATTACTCAATCAAAAATTTCCATTAATTTTATTTGTCTTGCACAGCCACAGAGTTCGTTATATGCAAATTGGAAGATAGTTATAGTTTCGTATGACAATATCCCAGCGTAGCACAGAGCATAAGTATTCAGAGTTAGAGAAACGTAACAGTGAGAAAAAGAGGTAGATAGAGCGCACTAAGGAAAAGCGGAAGAATAGTGACACTCAGCTCGAGAACGGGACACCAATCGCCACTTGGTGTGTCCAAAACAGATTAATGGACTCTCTACCCCAATTTTATGCCTTGAAAATTTTAATATTGGAAATGTGGTGTATGCCTTTCGACTTGTGCGTCTTTAAAGTTTCTACCTCATCGACGTTGTCGTGGATGATACGTTTGATTCGATACGGACCATTGTACAGTAAGAAGAATTTGTGAATCATAGATCTTCCCTTGTGGGATAAGTGGTGGGATCTAATTAATACCTTTTGTCCTACATAGAGTTGTTTGGCATAACAATTACGTTGAGAGCGTTTCCTTTTTTCAGCTGCTTTCTTAATGTTTTTAAGCGCCAATTCAATGATCTCATGATGACGTAGTCTTCTGTGTTTCGGAAAAGGTATCAATTCCTTGATACGGTCGGGAGGTTGCTTGTTTTTCAGAACCAGAATTGGTGAAAGACCTGTAGAATCATTAGGAAGTTCATTTATAATATTTTGAAATGACAGAAGATATCTATCCCATGTGTTATGTCGTCGGTAGCAATACAGCCTACAAAGTTTTCCAAGCTCTTTCATCACTCGTTCACAAGGGTTAGAACCAGCATGATAAAGTGATATGAACACATGTTTGATGTTTCTGCGCCGCAACATCCGTGCCCAATCATGAGAACGGAATTGAGGTCCGTTATCGGAGATGACTTTATCTATATGGCCAACATATTTTAGGAAGTTTTTGACAAAGGCGTTAGTTACTGTCTTTGCCGTGGCACGGCGGAGCGGAGTAAAAGATACAAATTTTGATGTGAGCTCAATAGAAACGAAGACAAAAGAGAAACCATTGTTAGTTCTCGGAAGAGGTCCAAACAGGTCAACGGCTGCTAACTGCTTTAATTTTGAAGGTATAATCGTAAAAAAGTGGAGCAGAATGCGATATGGTCGGCGGCTTTGCTTTCTGACACAATTTGCATCGAGATAACACATTGCGTATACGTTTCTCCATGTTGATGAAATAACAAGAGTCGCGTAATTTCGCGAAGCACTTCTTGGCACCATAGTGTCCGTAACTGAGATGAATATACCAAATCAATTTGTTCACGGATTCCTGCGGAACACACACTAACCAAAATTGACTGTCAGGGGCTTTACGTTTGAAGAGAATGTTATTATGGATAATGTAAAATTGTCTGATGGAAACATTATATTTATCGTGCCATTTCATTTTAATATCTCGCCAGATTGGATCTTTATCTTGTTCTTTAGCAATGCCAGAAAATGTGGCAGATATGTAATTTTCGAAAGCAACTTGCTGCATATAGAGGATAGTAAAGTTATTTTCTAAGTATGCCTCTTCCGTCGCCTTGATGAGCCCAACAGGCGAACGAGATAGCGAGTCTGCAACGATGTTTTGTTTACCAGGAATGTAAATTACAGAGAAATCGAATTCTTGAAGGAACAAAGCCCATCGTCTAAGACTATCATGGTTAAGTTTTGCCGACATGAGGAATTGAAGTGCACGGTGATCCGTGTAATCTTTAGTGTGTCTGCCAAACAAGAAATAACGGAATTTTTCGAATGCCCAAACTACTGCCAAAGCTTCAAGTTCAGTGACGGAATAGTTCCGCTCTGACTTGGATAATATGCGACTAGCAAATGCAATGGTTCTCTGTGTGGCAATGCCATTTTCTTCACCCTCTTGAAATACGTGAACGCCAAGTCCGAATTTTGAACTATCGGTAGAAATGCAAAAGTTCTTAGACAAATCTGGGTGGTGCAGAATAGGTACGTGAAGGAGTGCATCTTTTAAGCAAAGAAATTCTCTTTGGGCAGCTTCATCCCAGAACCAAACAGTATTCTTTCCAGTTAATTCATATAATCTGGGAGTAGTTAGGTCTTTCAAATTTATAAAACGCCGATAGAAATTAATTAAACCCAAGAAAGCTCTTAATTGGCGTTTAGTGTTGGGAACAGGCATTTTCATTATCGCCTCTAACTTCTCGGGGTCGGGCTGGATTCCATCTTTAGAAATAATGTGCCCTAAAAATTTAATCTGAGAACGACCAAACTGTGACTTTTCTAAGTTGACAGTAATCCCGGATTGAGCAAACACTTCAAGTAAAGATGCCAACGTACTGTTATGTTTTTCCCAGGAAGATTCTGCAATTAGAATATCATCAACGTAAATCGTGATTTGTTGTTTTAAGTGCTCAGGAAGTGTGGCATTCATTGCACGGATGAAAGCAGATGAGGAGATGTTCAGTCCGAAAGGCAGTTTACGGAACTGATAACAGTTTCCGAAGCAGAGAAACGCGGTGTACTTTCTACAGTTGGGGTGCAGTTTCACTTGCCAAAAACTAGACCTAAGATCTAATGAGGATAAAACTTTGACACCATAGAATTTTTGTAACAATTCTTCAAGGGTTTGGGGTCGGTCGGTTTCAGGTAAAATGATAGTGTTAATTTGTCTGGAATCGAGCACTAATCGAATTGACTTATCTCTTTTTTCAACAATATGTAGGGGACTGTTATATGAGCTAACTGCAGGTTCAATTACACCTTGACTGAGCATGGACTGAATTTCAGCCTTAACTCTTTCCCTGTATACTATCGGAATGGGATATGGAGGTACAAAAAATTTATTATGTTCTTTGATCTTAAATTCATAGAGAAAATTTTTTATGGTACCAGGACTGTTAGTGAATACACGGGAATAACGCCGCAAGATAAGGAACAATTCTTCCTTATCACGTTCTGAGGCACCTTCAACTTCTAGTAATTTGTTCTTAATGATGTCAGAAATCAAGTCAATTCGTTCAGTCTCGAAATATTTATCTGTTATATCATCATCAGGTTTGACATCCTGCGTCACATTAGAAGTAGATAAAAATTTTAAACAACTGGCACCTTCTTCATATCTGGTAATCCAGTCTTCGAATTTAATTTGTATGGCATTTTCCTGAACAAAAGCAGTGGCACTAGCCGTATTGAAATCTAAAATAACCTTGTATATGGATAGGAAGTCCACACCTAATATTATCTGTGTAGTTAAGCGGGGGACAATCAATAGGTTGGCAGAAAAGGTATGACCTTGACATAAAAATTCTACGTATGTTTGCTGTCGAATTTCGACAGGTTTGCTAGAAATGACGCCACGAATTTTAGTGCACTGCAAAGGCAGAGTGGTACCATTAAGCAAGTTCTGATATTTCTTGAAAGTCACTTCACTAATTACTGACACTGGGCTACCAGAATCTAAGACAGCAGAAAGATTGATTTTGCCAATTTTGACAGATACAATAGGGTGAATTGGAATATCGAGACATTCTACCTTCTCTTCTAATAGTGCCTCTTTTATGTCATCTAACTGTACAAATTTTACGCCTTGTTCGGTAGAAGGTTCATAAGAAATTTCTTTGTTGAGACAAGTGTTACCAAGATTAATGAGGCTTTCACAAGATAAATGCTTTTCAAATCTTGATTGTTCATCAACTTCGCATTCACTATCGTCGTCATTAGAAGACATGTAATTGTCTATCGAATCAGCGACAGAGGTGTGCTGCAAATCTAATTGTTCGAAATCATTTTTTGCTGTTCCAAGGTCACTGTTAGTTGCATTATTGTGTGGCAGTACCGTGTCCTGCATTTCAAAGTACATGACCGGTCTGTCATATGCATTGTTGGTTGATACTGTAAGAATTTTATTTCGTATATAGTGTCTTCCTCAGAGTCTGAAGACAAAGCTTCTGTCTCCCAATCTGAATTGTCGTCATTATATTGCTGATCGACAATTATCTCGTTTAACCGTTGGGCAGTATAACGTTCGTTCGATACCTTTTCATTTGTTTCGTTAAATTTGATAGTACAATTTTTGTTACTGTCATTACTTTCAGGAGTAACGGCTTTAGGTATTGACACAATTTGTGTCGGTTTTGCCTTATCACTTACTGAGGTGCTACCAGCATCAGTATTGTGCACTTCCGCACAAACTACTATTCTGTTTTGTTCGGGAGGTTGTTCATCGTAACCTTCCTCTCTGTGAGGCCGTTCACAATGAACAAGTTTCAGCGTATAGTTAGGATCACATAAATCCTGTACGGCCGAATTATTTGCCGTCGAGTCCGCTAGTCATACCTGACGCGGCCCCTTTTTTGACGAATTATAGCGTGGATTGGCAGGTCTGATTTCAATGTTTTGCTCTTGTCTTTCTGGGGTACGCGATCTGGTTTGGGCCCGATTTGTGTTTTCGTGTCGTGGAAGGCGATCACGAGAATTATCGCGTGTGCCCTCCCGACTACGCTTCTCAGCGTTATTTTCAGTCTCGCGATCACTATCAGTATTTCGTCTTTCACGCCAATTAGTATCATTTGAGGTATTGCTGTTATGATAATAATTATTGTGGCGTCCTCCGCGACCAAAGCCACCACCTCGGTTACGGCCACGAAAACTTCCACGCTTATTTTCACGATCTTGAAAATCACCGTTCTCATTGTCGCGACTTTGTTTGTTAGTTTCATTAGTGAAAGAATTACTTTTTATTTGATCCTTGCGCTCTGGATGACGTTTAGAACGCGGCGGGCTTTGATGCGACCAGCGATTATATCTGTTTGTTTCAAAATGTCGACTGCGCGAGGAATTTTCCTCGTCTTCTTCCTCTAAGTCTTGTAAGAGATTTCTAAAGGCTTCAATATCATTCTTGCATCGTGCCGCAATGGCAATTTGACGCAAGTGTAGAGGCAATTTGTTCAAACAAATTCTAATTAATTCAGCGGGGCGGTAAGGTGCCGATAAAAAATGATTTTCATATACTAAATGTTGGAAATATTCCACCGGGCTCGAGAAATTTGATCGTTCAAAAGTTTTGAACGTCGCAATACTGTTTTTAACGCGATCTTGTGCCTCTTCCGACCAGTATGCGGATAGAAATGAACGTCGGAACTCATTCTCATTATGGCATTCTTGAGCGATAGCTCTCATTCTGGTGGCTGGCTCGCCTTCCAGATAACCACATACAAATTCTAATCTGTGCTCAAGTGGCCAATTCGGGGGAAGACAATAATCGAATTGCTGCAACCACTCTTTAGGGTGCAAGTCATTCGGAGAGTTTTTGAATGTCTTGAATTTACGTACAGTCAGGAAATGCTTGTAGTCAAACGCTTCCTTTCGCCCGTGCGGCGTAAGTGAGCGTAAACTACGCACCGCGTCTTCATTGTTGTTGCTATGAGGTACACTTCGTTCACGTACCAAGGGACCTACTTGGTTCGAATCATTATCATTGTCATTTTCGTTCAAATTTTCTTCTACGTCTTCGTATGGATTTCCACAAGTGTGGTCAAATTTCCTCTCTATTCGCGCCACGCGATCATCTAATTTTCTGACCTCAGCCTTGTATTGCTGATTAATGGTCATTTGACCTTGTTTGAAACGGTCAAGGGCGAGATATTCATTAGTTTCATTAAACGGGGTAGGATGCGTTACATCAGAACTTTTGTCAGTGTTATCACTGATTTGGGTCATCTTAACAGTAATATCGTCAACTGTTTACTAATTTTGTTGATCTGTTCCGTCGTGACTGACTGGAAATTCTGCAACTTTTCATCAAATGTGTTACTCTGTTGCTTCAATTGAGCGAGTTCGGTGGTTTCTATATTTTCGACTCGTGACGCAAGGCTTTCCACGTTTTCGACTCGTGACGCAAGACTTTCCATAACCGGATTAATCTCGTCGTGAATATCTTGTCCTATTTGCTGAGATTGACGTTTGAAAGTAGTGAGCAGTTGTTCCCTGAACCGATTGTTGTCCTCATTTATTTTATTAAAACTACTTTGAATACTCACAAACCTCGAAACGCACGTCTGTTCTATTTTCTCAAGTTTTTCATATAATTTAATTATGGCCCTGATATTGATGTATGTACTATTAAATAAGAAACAGTGAATTAAACTGATTATATGCGCAAAGGATATTTTTAAACACAAAACAACTGTGACAAGTCACCATTTGAAACAGACACTGACTATACTCAAAAATTTTGACTGCGAGAAAGATATTAAAAAACCACAAATCACTTTCTTAATGTTTGACTGTGAGAATTTTTATGCAGATCAGTTTCTGATTATTGAAATTTAAATTAACTATCATTTACTATGGCACCAATAACGAAATCTGTTCAACAATATTATTCAAATCAATACTGCACTTTAAATCCACTAATAATTAATTATTAAATGAAGGAAGTAGGTAAATTTTCTAACTACATAAATGAAACAGGAAAGAAAGGTCAAGTTACTTATTATTAAAAATCAGCATAACATTACCTACATAATACAACTTCAGACTTGCTGGCAAAGCAGCCTCTGCTCTACATCGGAGCCACACACACAACTCAACCGCTCTCTAAGCGAGCTGAACCACAAGTGTTAACAATCAGCATTACATTACCTACATAATACAACTTCTGACTTGCTGGCAAAGCAGCCTCTGCTCTACAGCGGAGCCATACACACAACTCAACCGCTCTCAAAGCGAGCTGAACCACAAGTGCTACTCTCTCTCAGTGCGAGCTACAATGCTATGCAATACATGATCTTTGCCAAAGATGAAACTTCACAAAGGACACATATCGATACATACAGTAGAAGCGATATTATACATTTTCTTGTAAGCAAGTTACTCGACACAAAACATGAGGTACAATATTAGAAATTTTCTTACAAAAATAATTTTTTATGGACACGTTTCAAAGTCCCATAAGTTCTACAAACATTTGAATATTTTGGTATTCGTAGACATAAGATTGCTTAATTCTGTCACAGACGTTCGCCTCCTTCTTGTACTACCCCATAATTATTACGCAGTAGCAGTTTTTATAAGTTCTTTGGTGCACTACAGCGCCTCTGTGGCTTGTTTGCTGTACTACGCAATCCATACTTTTGTGTCCCAGCCTCATCGCCGCTTTTGTGTCTCGTTTTCGTAGTAGGTGTCGGTGGCCGAGTAGAAAGACCGACACAGGAATAAAGGATGGACGCTTGTGCAGGTAGGAGGTGACCAGCCAGTGGGACAGCAGAAACTAGAAACACTAGAGTAAATTAGAACGAGATATATATTTCTTAGAGACTTAGTAATACTTAACTTTTACATAGCTCAGTACTGCAGAATGCTGATACATAGTTGAGCTAGTGGCCTTCCTAGTGCCTATCCGATAGCCAAGTCTTCACTGGTGCCTATCTGATTCCGAAGTGTTAGCTGGTTCCTATCTCAGTCCCAAGTGAACGATGTCGTTCAGTGGTGGCCACGAGCGGGATAGCAGCAGAGGGTGCTCGTGGCTGACGTCGTAAGAACGCCGCGCCGTGCGTGCATGGCGGCGCGCGGCAAAAGTACGTGGCGCGCACTTCATACTTGTGCGACACCACACATACTTCATGCGTAACCTTCCTGATTCCACTTTTATGAAACGAAGTTGCTCCATGTAAATCCGTGAAGTAGTTTAGGAGATTAGGTATTTGTAATAGATTAACAGATAGTTACTGAAAACACTTAAGATTGCGATGTATCTTTTTTCCGTGATCTGATTTTAATGAAATCATGCCTATAGGCCCTATGTTGCCCCAACTTAGCTCAAATGTCCTGTGAAAACTTAATGAAAATGTGTATTTTTTTTAATACGTTTGCGAAACGTGTTAGAAATAGGCATATTTACATAAATATGAGCTAGCGTCCATCTTACATCAGTTATATTCATCATTTAAAACATTTATTTCATTATCATTCATATCTCTGGACAACTGAGGCATGGGAAGCTGAAATATAATAAGTATTTCCTTGATGAAGTAGAATTATCACTGAAAACAATTATTATTCTTAGGATTGCCTCTCTTTCCGTAAGATGCGCTATTGGCTCTCCATGCGTGAGACTTAAACTTCCAAAGCAGTTCTACATACACGTTAGAATGTGATAGCAGTATATAAGTATACGGATTCAACACGGCAAGGACTGAATCAGTTTTATAGTCATTGCGTTGAATCATATTTCATAGAACATAGCAACCAAGCAAACGAATTTTCAGAAATACGCTAAATTTGAAAAGTCAAAGAGTAAGTAATATTTTTATAGGGCAATAATCTAATCATTGCCCCGAACTTCACACGAACACCCGCAGTGCTATTAGTTCTTTGCTGCATTACGCCGATATTTCCAAGCATGAAATACACCTAAAACTTCAAATTACGATATCTTTTACTTTCCCGACCTGATTTTGATAAAATAAAGCCTATATGTTGTCCCAGGATATTCTCTGTTTATCTGTGATACCTCCATGTATGTTCTTTTAGTACTTCTGGAGATTACTCTCTACAAATAGACAAATGCGAATGCTTTCAGAGAAATGTTTAATTTGTGATATCTTACTGTTTCTGATCCGATTTTGTGAAATGAAGCGGTTCTGTAACCGCAAGATACCCTTACGTTTCCTGCGAAAACCCCTAAAAGTCGTCTATTACTTTTGGAGATGAAAGAGAAAGATAGACATGACGGTTGTCGATGAAAAACGTTAAATTGTGTTGTTGTTCTTTCCCTGATCCGTTTTTTTCGAAACTAAGTCTATATGTTGTCCCAAGGTACGCTGAAGTTACCTGTGAATACCCCATGCGAATTCGTGAAGTAGTTTTGGAGACATGAGTAGACAGTCACGACGGTCTATGAAAACACTTGCCTAGATCCTGAACCAATCTTCGCTCATGTTTCCTGTGAAAACCGCATGAAAATTCGTCCAGTAGGTTTGAAGATTGAGGCGAACAGCGAGAGAGAGGCCTACATTTACAGATTTATTATTAGTATAGATATGTTGTACAATTGCAAAATTTTGCAGGAATATATTGATTCGTATAATTTCTGTATTTCGGTAAAATCTGTTGCGAATATGGTTAGTAGTAAAGAAGTAATAGATTAAAACGTGATGCTTGATGGGGCCGTTTTCCATGAACGTTACACTTTGCGTCCTCATATCTCATTAAGTACATGTCGTACTGTGATAAAATTTCGAACGTACATATATTTGATTTGATGCATTTTACCATTTAGTTTTAACAAATTTTTATCCATGAAGGTGGTCTATTGAGCGAAACTGGTAGATATATAAGGTTTTGAATAAACAGCTGATGGTTTTTAAAAATGCATTTTACGAAACAAAAGCCATGACTTTCATTTAGAAATGGACTAGGGTAAGAAACATTAAAAGTCATGAAGCCTCATCCTCGTCATGAAACAATTAAACGAAGGGGAGGGATTTAAATATTGCCACAGGACAAAAATGTCCCATCGGCGGTTCTAATTTTAAGTTATGAAACCCTAATTTTCTTTAAATACAGCCTCTGAAGCTTATTGCACAGGGCGTCGATATACTGAGGAAGAATTTCAGAATTACTGAAGAACCCGTAAAAGAACTGCAGTTGTTTGGATTCGGTTAGGCCGTACTGTCAGATGAAACATTGCGTCACTACTCAGACGTGCAGTATCCTCGGTGCACCCCTAAATGTACTACTGTGGAAGTTGCCTAGTCGAATATAATGGTGCCACGTAGCAAATAATTTGTCCTTCTCTGTGTACAAAGCCCCGCACGGACGGCACACTCGATCGCCCCGGCAGGCAGAGTAAGGGCAGTTACCGCGGCGGCCGGCCTCGGCGTTCGCATAGCTCGCTCCCCCCACCCACCGCCCCCATCCATTAACTCTCAAGAGATCCGGCGGCCACCGCTGGACTAAGCCGGCCGAATCGAGCAGAGCGCCGGACTCCGGTCGTTTTTTGTCAGGACAGTCGGCCCAACCAGCCCCAGCTCCTGCGCCTTGCTAATGCACTGTCCAATTTGTTATCATTCACTTTGCGGCAGAGCTATTGTTACACTTGTAATTAAAGCTTAAAGTAGACTGTCCACAATAAAAATTCAGATGGTAGGCGGTGTACCGCATTCTCTAGTCGCGACGAAGGCTGCAGAACACTAAAACGTTTGTAGAGATTATGGGACTTAACTACGGGGTCATCAGTCCCTAAACTTACAAACTACTTGTGAACTAGCGAATACTAAGGACTGCACAAATATGCATGCCCGAGGGGGGATTCGAACCCCCGACCACAGTGGCCGTGCAGAGCGTGACTGGCGTGCCGTAGACTGCTCGGCCACCGCGGCCGGCCTGCAGAACACTTCCAATCTACAATATTGATCTCTAATTAAACAACGTATTGGAATGAATGAAACTTCACTCTGCAGCGGAATGTGCGCTGATATGAAACTTCCTGGCAGACTAAAATTGTGTGCCAAAACCGGGACTCTAACCTGGGACCTTTGCCTTTCGCAGGAAAGCGCACTACCGACTGTGCTATCCCGACACGACTCACGATGCCGCCTCACAACTTTACTTCCGCCAGTACCTCGCTTCCTACTTTCCAAACTTCACAGAAGCTCTCCTGCAAACACGCAAGACTAGCACTCCTGGAAGAAAGGATATGGTGGAGACATGGCTTAGCCACAGCCTAAGGGATGTTTCCAGAATGAAACTTCAGTCGGCAGGTTCGAGTCCCGGTTCCGGCACACAATTTTAATCTGCCAGCAAGTTTTACAACGTATTGGAATAATCGTTCATCAGTGTCAATCATTAATTAGAAGATAACAATGAACAAGAAGCCACCCCAGTTTCTGTCACCTGGTATGTTACGGGGGATGGGATTTTAGGGACATCAAGTAGCGTAAGAAGGAAGAATGTTATGACCAACATCTTATCTCACTAAGGCGGTGACATTCCCTGCTGATATCACTGGTATTAAAATCAAACCTTTTCTCGTTAAAAATGCAAAACATTCTGTTTCTGAAAGAAACTTCATATCTGTATCCACATGTAGTTTCAGGATTTCTGTGGCCCTCAGCACATTTAATACTGTTTTTTTGTAAATCATTACGTCAGGCAATTTGTGTTTCTACAAAAGGACAAGAAAAACTCTAATTACGAAGGAAGGAAATTAAGCGCAGAGGAAAGTTATTGAACACATCTGATTTACCTCGATATTTTGACTCAGGGACATCTTTTCGTAAAGTCGATCAGTAGTCCTACAACACTGCCGTTCTCCAGTTGCCTTGTAAAGGCTTTCCCATTTAAAAATTGTCCTGGTATAAACATTATCCACCGTTGTTGTCTGAAGGACGTCGGCTCTGCTATAAAGTTAAAAGTATATAGCACTTTCAGCGTTAAGTTGTAAATTTCGGTACTACAAGACTCGACACTGTATTGAGTTTGAGTTGTCTCGTGATACCCAAAGTGACGGTGTCGTTTCGCAGTTTTCACAGAATTAATGTATTTTACCTGCAAAATATGGCCCCGATTCTGACTGCGTAGTATATTAAGTCACTTTTACGCTGGTGAACGAGACTGAAGACGACACAGGGAACTGCCGAAACTGATACCAATAAAATTCATGTCTTAACGGCTTAATATGTCCTGTTTTGTTACCTATACATATTTCAATGCCATAGCAGCAGCATAAGTGGACTTCTTATTCTCATTAAATGCTGAGATACTTTAGATTTCGTAACCTCTCAGTTAGCTGTGTGGTCTAATGGACCGCTTTCCGAGACGGGAAGGCGTACCGGCCACCGGATCGAATCGCCCCGGCGGGTTAAAGAAAGGGGCCAGACAAACGTGTGGTTCCTGAAGAGGGGCAGCAGCCTTTTCAGTAGTTACAGGGGCTACAGTCTGGATGACTGACTGAGCTGGCCTTGTAAAATCAGCTAATGTGGCTTGCCATATAGTTACTGCGAACGGCTGAAAGGAAGGGGAAACTACAGTCGTTAATTTTCCCGAGGACATGCAGCTCTAATGTATGAATATATGATGATGGCGTCTTATTGGGTAAAGTTTTCCGGAGCTAAAATAGTCCCCCACTCGGATCTCCGGGCGGAGACTACTTAGGAGGATGTCGTCATCAAGGGGAGAAAAAGGCATTTTATGGATGGAAGCGTGGAATGTTCTAGCGCTTAATCGCGTAGGTGGGTTAGAAAATTTGAAAAGAGAAATGAATAAGTTAAAGTTAGATATGGTAGGGATTAGTGAAGTTCGGTTGCAGGATGAACAGGATTTCTGGTCAGGTTAGTACAGGGTTATAAACATGAAATCCGTTGGTTGTAACACAGGTGGAGATCTGATAATGAATAAGAAAATAGGAATGCGAGTAAGTTGCTATGAACAGCATAGTGAACGCATTATCGTAGCAAAGATAATCACAAACAACACTGACCACAGTAGTACAAGTAGTTGCCAACTAGCTCTGCCAATGGTGAGGACATCCAAGAAATGTATCAGAAGATAAAATAAATTATTCAGAAAATTAAGTGAGACGAAAACTTCATTGGGATAGGGGACTGCAACTAGGTAGTAGGAAAAGGATGCGAAGGAAATGTTGTAGATGAATATAGTCTGGGAAAATGAAATGAAAGAGGAGACCGCTTGGTAGAATTTAGTGCAGAGAACAGTTTAATGATCACCAACTCTTGGTTTAAGCATAATGAAAGATGACTATATACGTGGAAGAGACTAGGAGACTTTGGGCTGTACCAGATTGACTTTGTAATGGTAAGGAATAGATTTAGGAACCAGTTTTTAAACCGTGAAACATATCCATGGGCAGATATAGATTCTGACCATAACTTCTTGGTAATGAACTGTAGATTATAACTTAAGAGACTGCAGAAAGTTTTAGAGTTAGGAGAAGGAACCTGGACAAACTGAAGGAGGTGGTTGAAGGTTTCAGAGGGAGCATTAGGCAAGGATTGGTTGAAACGGGAGAAAGTAATACAGTAGAAGAAGAAAGGCTAGCTCTGAGAGATAGCGATGGCCGCAGAAAATCATGTAGGCAGAAGGACAAGGCCTATTAAAAATCCCCGGACCACACAGTATATACTGGACGTAATTGATGAGAGGAGAAAATATGAAAATGAATGAAATGAAGCAGGCAAAAGAGACTACCAACGTTTGAAAAATGGGATTTACAGGTACTGCAGACTAGCTAAGCGGGAGTGGCTACAGGACAAATGCAGAACCATAGAAGAATGTATAATGAGGGAAAAGATAGATAGGACCTAAGAAAATAAGAGAGATATTTGGAGTCAAGAAAAGCAGCTGTGTGAATATCAAGAACTCAGACGGAAAACCAGTACTAAGCAAAGAGGGAAAACCTGAAATGTGGAAGGAATATATAGAGGGCCAGCACAAAGGAAATAAACTTGAAGGCAGTATTCCAGAGAAGGAAGACGAGGTGGAGGAAGATGAGATAGGAGATATGATACTGCGTCAAGAATTTGACAGAACACTGAAAGATCTGAGTCGAAACAAGGCCCCTGGAGTAGATGATATCGTTAGGAAAGCCAGTCGTGAGGAAATTGTTCAACCTGGTATGCAAAGATGCATGAGACAGGGGAAATACCTCAGACTTCAAGATGAATATAGTGATTCCAATGCCAAAGAAAGCAACGACAGACAAATGTGAAAATTATAGAACTATCAGTTTAATAATTCATAGTTGCCAAATACTAACACTAATTGCCTACAGACGAATGGAAAAAAAATTGTGGAATCCAACCTTGGGGAACATCAGTTTGGATTTAGAAGAAATGCAGGAACACGGGAGGCAATATTCATATTACGATTTGTCTTAGAAGACAGGCTAACTAAAGGCAAAACTACGTTTTTAGCATTTGTAGATTTGAAGAAAGCTTTTGAAAATGTCGACTGGAATAAATTCTGAAGGTAACAAGGGTAAAATATAGGGAGCGAAGAGTTATATTCAACTTATACAAAAACCAGACAGCGGTTATTAGAGTCAAAGGGTATGGATGGATCGCAGAGGTTGACAAGGGAGTAAGACAGGATTGTAGCCTTTCCCCAATATTGTTCAATCTGTACATTGAGCAGAAAGCGTAGGAATGCAAGGAGACATTTGGAGAGGGAATTAAAGTTGAGGGAGAAGTAATTAAAACTTTGGGGTTTGCTGATGACATAGTAGTTCTCTCAGAAACCGCAAAGGATCTGAAAGAGCAACTGAATGGAATGGACAGTGTCTTGAAAACAGGGTATAAGATGAACATCAACAAGAGTAAAACAAGGATAATGGAATGTAACGACAGAAACTCAGGCGATTCTGAAGGTAATGAGACAGTTAAAGGAGTAGCTGATTTTGTTATTTGGGTATCAAGATAACTTGTGATGGCCGAAGTAAAGAAGATATAAAATGCAGATTGGCTATGGGGAGAAACGCGTTACTGAATAAGCGAAACCTGTTGATATCAAATATTAGTTTAAATGTTAGGAAATCCTTTCTGAAAGCATTTGTCTGCAGTGTAGAATTGTATGGGAGTGAAACGTGGACAATAAGGAGTTCAGACAAAAATATGATAGAAGTTTTTGAAATGTAGTGCTACAGACAAAAGATGAAAATTAGATGGGTAGCTCACGTAACGAATGAGGAGGTGCTTAACCTAAATGGGGTGAAGAGGAGTTTATGGTATATCTTGACTAAGAGAAGGGATAGATTGGTGGGACACAGGTTGAAACATCAAGGAATCGAGAACTTAGCATTAGAGGGAAATGTGTGAGGGTAAAAATCGTAGAGAGAGACCGAAGTACGAATATAGTAAGCAGATTCAGAAGCATGTAGGTTGCCGAACTTATTCTCAGATGAAGAGACTTGCACAGGCCAGGGTAGCGTGGAGAGATGCATCAAACCAGTCTGCGAACTGAAGACCACAACAACATCTTTTGAATGCAGGTACGGTGGGATTAAAATAGGTTGAAAGAAACTGAACAGTCTTGCAAATGTGGAGGAGTCAGTAGTAGTGACAAAGTCAATTGAAACGTTTCAGTCTAATATTTCAGAGGTACATCAGAAAGTGAAAATCAGCTTTTGTAAAACGTAAGTTAGAACAGGCGCACATTTTCAAGTACTTGTGATGTATCTTCTCACAGGAAGGCAACATAGTGAATGAACTGGAATCGAGGTGTAGCAATGCTATTTCAGAGAGCGCCCAGCTAGGATTTACTTTCTTCTGCAAGAAGCACGTCAGCACCAAGAGTAAGTTAGTAATGCACCGATCAATCTTCTGACCCTTTTTGCTGTATTGGAGTGAAAGCTGGGTGGGGACAGGTTACATTATTGATAAGGCTGACGTTACATGTATAAGATTAGTCAGGACATTTGAAGGTACTAGTAGATGGAAACAATGGCAGCCGAGTGTTGATAATAAAGAAGCGAAAGAACAACTAGTAATAAACACCCTAGATGAAGCAGAATAGGCTTAGACGCTGGGGTCATGTTACATGCTTGGGAGAAGCAAGGTTACCTAAGAGACTCGTGGATTCAACAGTACAGGGTAGGAGGTTTAGAATTCGAACAAAGAGAAAATACTTGGATTCGGTCAAGAATGATTTTGCAGTAACAGGTTTATCATCAGAAGAGGCATCAAAATTATGAATGCAAAAGGGATGGTGGACGATTTTTTTAAGGGGGAGTATACAGGATACTGAAAGCTGAAAGGCACAATCAGTCTTAATTGATATCCTTCACAGTTTGTCATCTACAGACCTTATGGCGTCATCACTGTTGTATAATGATGAAAACAGCAGTATTAAAATTTTCACTGCCATTCTTCCCAAACTGTGAAAATGCTGCAACTTCAGTGAAACATGTATGGGCAAAGAGAAAAAATTGTGCGTTTTGTCTAAGCTAGACACTTACAGCTAAAGACGAAGTTTTTGCTAAACAAACACGGAAATGAAGCTGATCAGCTAGTCTCCATCTACTTCCCTCACTGTTGTATTAGCAGAAGGCACTGGTGCCGGCAGCTCTTCACTGTCAGCGGGCGATGTGGCGTAGTGGGATCACACTGGACCCCTGTATGGAAATACGGAGGTTCAAATCCACCTCCGATCATTCAGATTTAGTATTTCTCTGATTTCCGTAAGTGCTACAGACGTGCCGTTATGATACCATTTAGAGTGCAGGGGAGATTTCCTGCCCCGTCCTTACCCGGAAATGCAGGCTTGAGCTCCGTCTAATGACGACGCTGTCGACGGGAGGGTAACCCTAAGCTTCCTTCCTTAACACATTTTACATTACGTGCTTTATCAGCGACTTTGGGACCAAGGACATTAAAAAACTGAACCGTTACGTGCTTTTCCCGCGGTTTTTGGTCTAAGGACAATTGAACTTTACCAATCTGATGTGCTACGAATTTGTATTGGATGGGCTTTCCATTAACAATAGTGCAAGTTGTGCAAGACGCGGATGTTACTACTCCGCATCCACGCATTAACGAAGTCTTGGTATTTGTTACAAGAGTTTGCAGCCCCTGTTCCCCATTACGTAATATCCAACTCAAGTCTGCAGTTACAAATTTTATCTTTTGCTGGTCTGTCATGTTTGTAGGAATGATACTTTCGAACTGTCGAATAAAAGCAGATAGGTGTATATTACCTTCGCTTTAGAAATGATGGAATTTATAAGCATTTGCGCGAGTTACTTCGTCACTACATTGACTGTTCTACCTACGTTTCCTACTTTTGCTTCAATTCCCTTCCTATATTGCTTAAACTATTAGAAGCACTGCACGTTTCAGGAAGTTCTTCTAGTCTTTGTTCAATTTCGCACAATTCACACTGAAGCGTATTTGTATTGCATTTACAATTCGGTGTTTTATTTAACACTTTATGATCAGTTAACTATACATCAACTTCATCTTATTTAAATCACCTTGCTGTGATTGACACTGTTCCTTACACGTTTTAGCAAGTTGTATTTGTTCCTCCTTCGACATCCATATTACTACTTAATGTGAATAATTTGTTGTCCTGCACATGCATTCTTTCATGAACTGTTTTGATTTCTGCATCAATTTTGTCATCACTTTCAGATTTACAAACTTGTAACTTTTTATCCAATTCCTTATCTATCTTTTTAAGGCATTGTTCTGTTTTCGATTTATTTACTGTAGCTCTATCTCCTAATTGGTCGAATTTACTATTCATGTTAGATATTTGGGTATTTATTTCAGTTAAAGCTTCCAAGGTCTCTTTTAGCGTGTTTTCTAACTTATATTCTAACCTTTTTATGTTTTTATTGTTTTCATCTTCTTTGTGTGTGGGTTCAGCTGTGTTTTGTTTTAGCTCTGACCTTAACTTATTTGTGTCTTCTCCGTTCTCTTTAACGTTGTAACCAACCTGCTACTAACTGATAACTTCCATAAGCTGAAGATAAATAAATGTCACTTTCACGTAGAAAGTTTACAATTACAAAATTATGAAGTTCAACACATTACCAGATTATCGTAGGTTGGGTGTATCTTGTAGAATCTGCTTCGCTTGTAAAGTTCTTCATATGCCTAAAATTCTGGTTAAGGCTGCGTGTTGGGTGATATCTTATAGACATACATCACTTGAAGTGAACTCAAAACACAAGTCGCACTTTCATAAAACTGTATTCAACAAAACAGTACACTGTTGGAATTAATCCACATACTGAATTAGTGACTGCACAAAGTCAGCCATAATTATGACGCCCCGAGTCTCTATGCTCGGGTCCTTATATACTATTTTGAAGCGTAGACAACACTACACACTATTGTTAGAAATTGGAAGCTGTACATTCATTATGAACAACAGATTTGTTAAAATATATTTTTCATTTTGATAAGTAAAGCATAAAATGTTTGTTCTTTTAAATGCAATTATATTGAGAATAATTGCCTCGATTAAGCAATATATGCTAGTATATGTATACGAACAATAGAATTCATAAAGAAGTTAATAACGTGAGAATTATGTTATGAATACAATTCCTAAGATGTACAGAGCTATGTTTTAGCAAGCTTTACTTTTGAGAGTATTTCCAGTTCTTTAGATATTGTAGGTTTTACGTAATGCTTAAATGCTGACAATGTCTTCATGTCAGTTACAGATTAAGTCTTCTGAATTTATATAATAAATTATTGCCAGTATTACATTAAATCATCAGATGGCATTTTAAATCAATGTACTGAGTGTGATGTAAATCTAATATAATTTAATATGCTTTCTTTTACGACCTATTATTGCTACATGAGCTTACTTTATATTTCGGAATACAGCTTTAATATGCAATAACTTTGCTTCCTACCGATAAATGAACATTAACTGAGCAGCTATTAGTTTTTGTGGTGAGTTTACAACCTGGTAATATTCTTAAAGCAAAGTTATCTGATATCTGTAGTTCAGTATAGGACTAATACACAGGGATTGTGTTATAAGAGTTACATACTGTATTAGTGTGTTGCCTGCATGCAAGTGGTGTTACATCTCGACATGATCTAATACTATTTGGAACATGTCCGTTATTTTTTGATCTTGGTTAATATATTTTTCTTTATTAATTTCTACCAACAAAATATCTACTGAAACAGTTCTATGGCTCACCGTATTTAATACTGTTGCCTGCTCATCTGAAATGCAAGAGTCGGAATCGTTGTCTCCGAGGTTCTTCCGTCCGATTTTCCACACCACTATGGTTAAGAACGACATCGTCTACAATTTGTGTAGTAATTACTTCCACGTTTCAGTATCTACACTATCAGAACCACTTGCAGAACTTGAATATGCATTAACATCTATAATGTTTTCTAGATTATAATCTGCCATACAAGACTGATTAACAAAATACAAGCTAACATTTACTGTGTGCTCCAGTTGTCACTGATCCAATGCATCGCTGCCAGTATTATGAGCACAGTTTCGTGCTCTGCTTCTCGTAGAATACCTTCTCTTCCATTCGATAGCCATTTTACAAGCGACAATATTTGAAAATATATTACCAATTTTTCTTATTACACAAAGCGCTATATTTAAAAATTTGGCTGCTCGTTGAGAAATGTTAAGTTTACATAATCTGCTCTGGCACATGCTCATTCAGTGGCAGCTGCACAGTAGCGACGCCTTGACGCCGACGCCCTCAGGCCGGAGTTACACAGTCAAATTTTTGATCAAATCTTTGACATAAAAATATCGTCAAAATTTCGTAATTTTTTTAATGTAGATCTTTGACGTGACGCTAACAAGGGGTATTACCAAGGAGGTTAGAATACAGGGAGACGCCCTTATGGTGAAAAAGTGAAGCCTTCCTCCGCCATATTGGTCAGTTTTGGAGAAGTGTTCGTATTGCAGAGCTAATGTTTTATATCACTTAAAACAGGAATAAAACGTCCAACGGTTTTGCCGTGATGTACAACTTGTTAAAAGAGTGCAAGTTAGCGGTTAAAAATTAAGTTTTGAAATATGTTATAACTAGTATTTATTACTATTTAATCAATAAAGTATATTGTTTGAAAGTACTTACTTTGCCGTGACTGTCAGTTCAATGCATAGTTTTAACGGAGAATTAGCATTTCAGAATTGACCAAGATGGTGGACAGGCTTCAATTGACGTATGTGCTAGGCATAGATATTGGCACCTCCCTTTATTCTAACGTCCTTGGGTATTACACTGTCGTCATATTTTTGATGATACTTCAAGATGGCAGGCAGTAAACAGATGTTATAGTGCGCTGTCAGTGCTCCTACGAAAACTGCGTTTTGAAGAAAAAAGAAGGACGTACCTGGGTGAAACTGGAAATCATTTCGTGTTGCGGGAGCTGCAAGCGAAGGTCGCCAAGACATATATAAATTAGTGGAGAATGGATGACATAACGCGGCGGTATTACTCACTATACGTACATGAAAAGACAATTTCTACAGAAGACAGGTTTATAGTGACACAGCAATTTCTTGCTACTGGGGTTAAATTTTACTTACGGCGCGGCGGCGTAACGTGCTCATGTTGGCAACGAAATGTTCGCTAGACGAGGACAAGAGCACATACAAGAAACTATCAATTACAGGGCATGAACAACATTGATTATTATTATTAGATTGAGAAAACTGGAGAGCTTATAAATATCTGCTTTATATATTTCTCTTAATTTTGTGGTTGATGCCACACACGAGGTCATTAATCGTCTTCTTAATATCCTCGGCTGTACACCCACGCCGAATTCTCTGTTGAGCACCTCCGCACACACCAACTAAACTTCGATGTTATGTTTTCAAATAAGCGCCGCCCAAAGCTACAGCGATGCTAGCGCTCAAGTGGTTACATTTCACACTGCAGTGAACAGAAGACAAACAACTTTTATCTACATCTACATAGATACTCTGCAAATCACATCCAAGTGCCTGGCAGAGGGTTCATTAACTACTTTCATAACTTTTCTCTGCCGTTCCATTCTCTAATAGCGCGCGGGAAGAAAGAACACCTAAATCGTTCCGTTTTCGATCTGATTTCTCTTATTTTATTGGGATGGTCATGTCTCCCTAAGTAGGAGGGTGCTAGCAAAATATTTTCACATTCAGAACTAAAAGTCGGTGATTGAAACTTCGCAAACAGATCACGCCGCAATTAATAACGTCTTTCTTTTAATGATTTCCACCCCAATTCGTGCAACATTTCCGTGACGCTTCCCCCTCCCCCCCGTAACGTGATAGAATAAAACGAGCTGCCCTTCTCTGAACCTTCTCAATATCTTCCGTCAGTCCCACCTGGTGAGGGTCCCACAAGGGGAGAGGACGCACAAATGTGATGTAGGCAGTGTCTTTGGTGGAGCTGGTGCATCTTCGAAGCGCTCTGACAATGAAACGTAACCTTTGGTTCGCCTTCCCCACTATATTTTCTCCAGTCAAATTTGTTTGTAATTGTAATTGTATTTGGTAGAATCTACGACCTTCAGGTTTGACTGATTTAACGCGTAATTAAAGTCCAGCGGATTTCATTTAGTGGTCATGTGTATTACTTCACACTTTTCTTTATTTAGTGTCAATTGCCAATATTCGTACCATGCAGAAATTTTGTCTAAATCGCTTTGCAGTTGCTTTTGATCTATAACGTTGCCCTTGCTTCGTATGATGCCATAATTGTTAAAAGTAGATTCTGCGATTATATTCTTTGGACAAAGAATTGATGGTACCGAATGTTTGAATTTGAAATAAGTTAAAGTACAGCACAAAATGAACATTAAAGCAAATAAACCGCGGATTGCATATTAAAATTGGGCACCATACAAGCAACAGCACGTTATAAGACTTACGGAAAGCATCTAGTTGGATCCTGCACTTTGTATTGTAGAAGCTGGAAATGATAACTTTTATGTCTTATTTAATAAGTGAATGTTCGAGATACTTTCCGTAGGAGATCAATGTTCAGACTGTTCACTTCGCTTTTCATTGTTGTGTGACCGTAGGTGGAACATGAAGTTACTGGTAATGATAAAATGATTAAAAAAAATGATCGGACTTCGTGAAATAACAAAAGAAATGATTGCAGCTTCTAAAATCAAGCAAAGTATAGTATAAGGATGATTGATTGATTGAAATTTTGCAGACAATGGCATCTGAACATTAAACTATTACGGAGGCGAAGGAGCTGAAAACATTAAGAAATTAAATATTGGGCGTGGAGGGATTCATTTAAATAAAAGCCAAACAGAGGGGATGATTTTAAATTTAAGTATTTTTATAACAACTTGCATCACTTACATTGAATAGATACATGAATGGAAGACGTCCGTACAGAACGAACATAGACAAGAGAGTGAGTAAAAAACTACTATCACAGTTCCGTCTTCTCGCTTGTTTATAAGTAAAAAATGACGAACGAAATTAAATTAGTTGCATTGCGAGTCAGAGGGGACCAGAGGCGATAAGTATCGCTGATCAAAGATAAACAAAAAATAAAAACAATTCAGTGTATCGTTACAGATCCTCTGTTGACTTCACTAACCGATAAACGACATCATCCACTAACAATAAAAGGGAGCTATTCAGATTGTCTCCTAAATCGTTTATAAACACGAGGAAGAGTAGGGGACCTATAACGCTTCCCTGTGGAACGCCAGATATCACTTCTGTTTTACTCGATTACTTACCGTTAATTACAACGAACTGTGTTCTTTCTGATACGAAATAGTGAATCCAACCGCACAATAGGGGAGATATTCCATAAGCACGCAATTTCATAAGAAGCCGCTTGTGGGGTACAGTGTCAAAAGCCTTCCTGAAATCCAGAAATATGGAATCGATTTGAGCTCACTTGTCGATGGCACTTAACACTTCATGTGAATAAAGAGCAAGCTGTGTTTCGCAAGAGCGATACTTTCTGAATCCGTGTTGACTATTAGTTAATAGGTCGTTCTCTTCGAAGTAGTTCATAATATTCGAACAAAGTATATGTTCCAGAATCCTACTGCAAATCGACGTCAATGAGATAGGCCTGTAATTTTGTGGATCACTCCTATTGCCTTTCTTGAATAATGGAGTAATTTACTCCGAGTAATCTACTCCGATACACTAGATATGATCATATTTTTTGTCGAAAGTCCAGATATGTCGAAGTTCCCTTATACAATATCAAGTTTTTATGATGTAAATATATGACGTAAATTTTGACAAAGAAATATGACCGCATGGTACTGACCTAAGCTGTGCCTCGACCTGCTAGTGCTGGCCCCATTCATTACTCTGCGCTGCCTGCCCCGCCTCGCTGCGTTTTCCTGAGCGTCTTGTAGCCCACTGGCTGTAATTTATTTCTTCTTCCTTTCTCTTCACCCTTTTTCCCGCACACGCAGGGTCGGCTTTGGTTATTGGGATTTGGCGTGTTAATATTGACGGGGTGGCACGATGCCCTTCCTGCCGCCACCCCATGCCCTAGGGAGGAAATGTGTACCCCAAATGTCTGTGTGTAGTGTTATATATGTGAAAGTGTAAAGTTTTATGAAATGTTTGCGAATTGTGTAACTGTGGCGGGACTTGGAGACCAGCCCGGTATTCACCTAGGGGGATGTGGAAAACCGCCTATAAACCACATCCAGGCTGGCCGGCACTCCGACCCCCTTCGTTTATCTGCCGAGCGGATTCGAACCGTGGCCGGTACGCCTCCCCGTCTAGGAAAGCGGTGTGTTAGACCCAAGGTCTCACAATTCCGTAAACTTCCGCGCCAACTTTAAATGTGCGGAAGATTATTTTGATTAGAGTGTGTATTCATTCGATTTAAGTTGAGAAAACTATGTCTCATTTAAATATGCGACTAATAACAGCTTCGCCGCGGTGTAGTAGCCGAGCGGTCTAAGGCGCCTCGCTGCGGAGCGCGCGGTTGCTCGCCGTCGGAGGTTCGAGTCCTCCCTGGGGCATGGGTGTGTGTGTTGTCCTTAGGTTAGTTTACCTAGGTTTAAGTAGTTTGTAAGCTACGGACTGATGACCACGCATTTTGGTCCGATAGATTTACAAACATTTGAACATTTTGAAGTAACAGCTTCAGACTCTCTCGATATACAGCAACTATCGGTTGTGTAAAATTTATTATACATACAGTGTACAAATCGGCCAACAGCTATTCTTCTTTCTGACTAAACCGAATTATATTAGTGTTCTAAGTGCAGCATATAAACGGAATTTATCGTCAGACACGATTCTTTTGGCGCTTTATTAGTATATTATGCAATACTGAAACTTTTTTGCAAACAATTTGGGAAGAGTTTTACACTTTCCGTCTTTGCTTGAGTGCCTGCTGTTTTATCCATTATTTAAATATTTTATAGCATTAAATAACGAAACAGAGTTGCCTGAAACAGCAAATTTTAAAAATTGAGTATGAAAATGAAATACCCCATCAGATACATAACTGTAAAATAGCGTCTTACCTTGTGAATACAGCCACCAGCCACTACCAAATTCTTTTAAGCACACGAAATACGCCATAACTTTTTCTGAACTAAGTGCATCTAACATTAGCGTTAGAGTATCTAATTCTAATATTAGCATCGTTAATGCTGTAAGCCAGAAACCTTACAGTAGTGTGAACTGATGAAAAGTAAGCAACTGTCGTCATAGGGTTAAACTACACAATGTGCATCCAGTGTGGCTATGTGTCATTCATATATGGAACTATACACAATTCTGCTAACCCCTTCTAGTTGTTATAATTACGTAAAGCGGATGACCCTTAAAGTATGTGTTCCAAGTTGCTAATATTAAATTCGTAAGCAAATTTTCGAACTGCAGTGAAGCAACTGATTTCATGATCCAACTAGTTATTTCACATAATAATAAAATGAGAATTTTTGAACTTACTGTCCACCAGTACTGCCTAAAGTAGTTCATTTTTAAGAGCTGCCTGTTTGTAAAAGCCTGCTGTTTATTTCATTCGAGATCCTAAATTGTTTGGACTAAAAGTCAGTTTACGAAAAGTATTTCTGAACACGAATAGTAGGGTTTCTTGTGTTCCTGGGAAATATAAATGAGAAGACAGTATTCGTTCTTTTTGTTCCTTTCTTAAATCGATTTATGCAGTTAAACGCTGAACAGCTCCTCACCATCATGCTTCATGTGTACTGCAATAGTCAAACAATACAGACGTGACTACCAGATTAGTATATACACCGCAGTAGCTATATAACACAAGATTTATGTCCTAGCACCACTTGTATTTACGCGACGCTTGCCACTATCATGGCAACTATCACCGGCCGAAGGTTCAAATTGTCCCGCAACAGCAGCGCCGTTAGTGAGTCTAGTTATTTTTTACAATGTCTTTCCTTAAAATGTTCAAATGTTTGTATAGCTTATGGGACTTAACTACAGGGGTCATCAGTCCCTAAGCTTACAAATTACTTATGAACTAGCTATAACTAAGGACGACAGAAATATCCATGCCCGAGGGGGGATTCGAACCCCCGACCGTAGTGGCCGTGCAGACCGTGACTGGAGCGCCTCAGTCCCCTCGGCCACTGCGGCCGGCGTCTTTTCTTAGACCACACGGCTAACCGAGCGGGAATTGTAGCCTACTGGTTGTTGAGGTGATGAAATACATAATGCCTTGGACCGTGCACCCGACGTTAATTTTCACTTACACACTTATTTCCTTTATATGGTGTGTGGTACTGCATCATTGGGCACAGAAATGTCATCAGATAGCGTTTGCAGGCGAATCAGGGTTCTGTTTGAAATGAGGGCCACGTTTTGGTTTACCGAATTCATGGGGAACGGTATAACAGTGACTGCATTCACATACAGGCCTGACACGAACTGAGCAACATAGATGCGGTCGAGATAGACCTCACAAATTCCCGTAGAGCAATTGACCAACTTTGCCTGCAGGTAGAAGGAGAGCGAAGACCTTGGGCTCCGCGGCTACAATGTGCGACCGGGACCACCTCCTTAACACCATTACGCTTCTCCACCAGTGAAGAACACGTTGTAGCGAGTTTTGGTATAGGATACTATATCTATAAATCTATAAATGTGAATGTCTGTTCGGTAAACGTTGATCACGTCTGAATCACAAGATATCAAGAGCCAAAGATTTGTACAGTTACTAATGTCTACCCTAGGAAGGCTTTAGGCACGGTTTTATGGCGATCGGATAGCTATTTATCTATATATATATTAATGTGAATGTCTGTTCGGTGTACGCTTACCACGTCCAAACGACAAGACGCAGAGACTTAAATATTTGTACACTTACTAATTTATACTTGAGGAATGTTTTAGGCACAGTTTTATAGCGATCTGATAGATATTTAGTAGTTTGAAGAATATAATGCGAAATGCGGAACAATAATGATTGTTTGAAAATTATATTTACTCTTTAAAAATGGTTTTATTGGTTACATTGTTGCTTGAAGGTTGATAATGATAAAACGGTGAAGTGTATTGGGATGGAAAGTTATCGGTGTATATAAAATTGTACGTGTGTGTTAGTATTTCGCTCTGCAGCGAAAACCACAGAACGCAAACGAATGGTATGTGTGTAATTGTTGTCCGAAGTCTCCCGTTGTACACCATAGCAGCTTTATGCCGAAAGCTATAAGGGGGTGGAAGATATGGTGGTTTAAAGTCGTCAAATTATTAAAAAGAAATATCTTTGGTGTATGCGTGCTACAATGTCTTCAGCTCTTTCTCTGTAAGGATAAGCATACGAATAAGAAAATATAAGAATGAATAAATAAAGCAGTAAAAGAGAAATTTCTTTTAATACATATCTTAAAAAAATCGATTTGAGGTTTCGCGCATTATAGCAAGTGATCCATCTGTGATATTATTATAATTATTATTGTGAATTGCGTGATTGGATTCTTCGAAACGAGTGCATTTTTACCTGTGATTTCTTATATATTCTCTGATAAAAATAACATATTTAAAAAAAAAAAAAAAAAAAAAAAAAAAAAAAAAAGAGATGGACAGAGAGAGAGTGGATTGGGAAAGTACTAACTCAAGGTTCGAATAATTAAATAAATACCCGGGCAACGCCGGCTTTTCAGCTAGTATTGAATATAGAGGACAGTGTAAAGACAATCACCCCGTTTACAATGGGCTCCCAAAAACGGATTTCGTAAACTGATTTCCCAATTCCGCTTTGGTTGGTCATGTAAACACTCCAAAATCTATTCTGGAAATCGACTTCTGTAAAGCGGTTTTCCAGTTGCACAATAGATATTCGAGCCCATTGTGTTTTCTTGTTCTTGGCTCATTTGGACAAAACAACATTTTCTGCAGTAAAAGAGAAACACAAATATTAGAGTGAGTATGAACCTGTGTACTTACGTAAAGTAAAATAGCGTTTGCGTTGACTAGATTAGGAATTGAATCAGCTGTTCTTTTTTTTTTTTTTTTTTTTTTTTTTTTTTTTTGCCGTCATATTGACTGGACTAGGTAATCTGCTTCTCACCAGATGTATTTCGCAGCATTGGCCGTTAATGTTTTATTTAAAAAAAAAAAAAAAAAAAAAAAAAAAAAAAAAAACCAGATCGATTTCAATCACCTGCTGATCATTTTCAGTGTCCTTCAAACAAGCATATGAATGCCCTGAATGTAAGTTACATTCAGAGCATTCGTTTGCTTGTTTGAAGGACACTGAAGATGATCACTAGGTGATTTAAATCGATCTATGTCTTTTTTTTTTTTTTTTTTTTTTTTTTAATGAAACATTAACGGCCAATGCTGCGAAATACATCAGTGTGTTCATCATTGTGTGGTCGTAGATCACCTCCAGGAAATGGAATCAAATCTCAAAATAATCGGCTTCTCGCTATAACATGTAAACACGACTGCAGAAAAGTGTTTGCGAAATTCGGTTTTCGTCTTCCGGAAGATGTATTGCATGTAAACGTAGTTTTTCTTTCAGGTAGATCTATGATGTGCGGTAGTTTTTACTGTTCGTGCTTGGTCGTTGGTTGATCATTTGGCTCAGCTTTTTTGTTACAGGGGACGTTCAGCCCTCTGACCGGGCGCGCTGAGCCACGGCGCCCGGCGAAGTGATTGATTAGCGAAAGGGGTCGGACACTCCTTGCTTATAAAAATTTCATTTTCAAACTCTATAGGGTGGCGAGCGGGGCTGGAAATGCTCTACGAAAAAGTGAAATGCCAGCCAAAATTTTTACAAATGGAATTATCATGTTTTTTTTTTTTTTTCGATGTTTGACGGAATCATAGTCATGATTCATATGTAGTGGCAGTCTTTGGAAGAAAATCAGTGTCCAATGCTACAAAATGAAAAGCTAGCTATGATAATGACGGGCCATCGGCAAAAATCATTAATAAGAAGGTGGAGGAGCCGGCCCATCAGTCCAACTCATTTCCTAATGAGATGTAACATACATAAGAAACAATATTGTCAGTACAAGGCTTAAGTGGCATCCGAAATTGCCCAAATCAGCAGAGGAGGTACACTTGGCTGTAAATTACATTAACATGATCCTGACTCAGGTTTCATATTTTTTTTCAACGGATTCAGATATTCGTTTCTTTGTAAAAGGTACATAGTTTTTAAGAATGGCACATTTGATTATGCTCCAAAATATTTCTTTCAGTTATTTTTATAAGTGATGGTTACAGCTATGGAATGTATATTCCACTGGTTTTCTGTATTTTGAAAGATAAAAAACGGCAGCGTACGTTACTGCCCTGAATTGCTGTGAACAGGAACGTACCTAAACCAAGAATTTTCGCGATTGATTTTGAGGCAGCAATCCGCGAAGCTGTTTATTCAGTCTTTCCCGAAGTGAAATAGTTGGCTGTAGGCTTAATCTGTCCCAAGTGTTGCTAAGTTTACTTTCTTTTTTTATATATCTTCTTTTATCGTGTATAACGATACACTTAAATTTTATTTTTTGTTTATCTTTGATCAGCGATGCTTATCGCCTCCGGTTTCCTCTGACTCGCAAGGCAACTAATTTAATTTCGTTCGTCATTTTTTACTCCCAAACAAGCGAGAAGACGGAATCGTGATAGTAGTTTTACTCACTCTTTGGTCTGCATCGTCTTTCATACCTGTATCTACTAATGTAAGTAAGAAGAATGCAAGCTGTTGCTGAAAATATATTATTTAAATTTAAAAGCATTCCCTCTCCTTGGTTTTCATTTAAATCAAACTCCTCCACGCCAAAAATTTAATTTCTTAATGTTTTCAGCTCCTTCGCAGCCGTAATGGTTTAATGTTCAAACGCCATTACAATCGCTTCGCATTGTCTGCAAAATTTCAATCAATCAATCATCCTTATACAATACTTTGCTTAATTTTAGAACCTGCAGTCATTTCTTTTGTAATTTCACGAAGTACGATCAATTTTTTAAATCATTCTATCATTACCAGTAACTTCATGTTCCACCCACAGTTGCACAACAATGAAAAGCGAAGTGAACAGTCTCAACATTGATCTCCTACGGAAAGTATCGCTAACATTCACGTATTAAATATTTAAAGTTATCATTTCCAGCTTCTACAATACGAAATGCAGGATCGAACTAGATGGTTTCCGTAAGTCTTATGACGTGCTGTTGCTTGTATGGTGCCCAACTTTAATATGCAACTCGCGGTTTATTTGCTTTAATATTCATTTTGTGCTGTACTTTAACGAAATTATTTCAAATTCAAAAAAGTCGGTAACATTAATTCCTTGTCCAAAATATAATCGCGGAATCTACTTTAACAATTATGGCATAATACTAAACAAGGGCAGCGTTATCCTTGTACTGGCAACACACTATGGTTTCTCTAGGGACTCTATGTAATGTTGAGTGGTTTTCTTTCCCCTGAAAAGTCGGCAAATTCTTTTCAGACGTTAAGGTATACACATAGTTGCTGCAGTGTGTTATCGAATGATTATTTAAGGCTATCTACCAAATCGTAAAAAAAAAAAAAGAAAAAAAAATCTCGATTATCGAGTTTGTTAACTGTCCACCAGCGAATTGTAGTAACAAATCTTAAAAACGCGCATATTCAACTGATTAAAAATACTGTTTAGTATTGGATTTACGTTCCACTTTAGCTACATGACGCTAATAGAAGCTATTAGTTGTGTATCTGTTTGCAAACATGATAGCTGCGAAAGTAAATGTTTTACTAAATATTACGAGAAGTTTGAAAATCAAGAGAGAAAACATATTTTGCATTCGTTAGTATCTATGGATGGCATTAATTACTTAACTTTCCTTAACTCTTATGCGGTCGCGCGGCTTTTTGTAACGTTAATAGTCGCGCGGGGTGCTGCTAACACCCCAAATAAAATTATCTATAATGACATTGTCGTGCAACATATCACTGATATGAATATGTTTACTTCACAAATGGCCATTTAGAATGTTATCTTCTGGTACATTATCGTTTTATTTAATATTACTTTAGGTTATATGAAATATATGCAATAATCCCCATTTTCTTACAATATTTTGTTTAATTATTTATTTCTCTTATTCTTCATACTGTATTACAGGTATAAGACATTACTCATATAACTAAACATTTATTCAGTCAACTCATACAATAATTACTGACGCAGATAGACCTGAATAATTCAAATACTTCTCTGAACGCTGCTAGCCGATCAAGTTCTCTGCGCTCTTGTCTGTGTTGAATATCATCGAATCTCAAACGACGCAACAAGAAACGAAAGTGCTGTAAACTCATTGTTGCATTAAATATTGCAATTCCAAAACTATTTTTGATCCAGATTTTTGTGTCTTGCCCTGTAATGTCCAGTTAGTATCAACAAACCTTGAAGACATTTGATTTCTTTCCCATTTTTTAGTTTGGCATCACGGTATCCTGTGTAATTTGATGCATTGGGTTGTGTATCAATATTTCTGCACGATGTAATCATTCTAATTATTATGTCATTTACAAATATTGAAAAACAGTACACAGTAGTTTTCGCAGATTTTGCAATAGCCTTCACACCAGGGAGATGAACAATAAGCTCTACACTTCTAGTCCTTACGTTCCGTTTAGGATAATTTTTCATCCATTTTGAACCTTATCATTTCCAATAAACAAATCTTGCTTGTTCTAATTATCCGCCTCACTTACTTGCGGTTCAGCTTCCAGGTAGTCTTCATCCTCAGTTTCCATGTCACTGTAATGAGAGAGAGCATCACAGCTGTGTGTTTTCTCCTCTTCCTCTTCTCCTCCTTCAAATGTTTCGTCTAAGACCTCTTCCAGAAGCTTCCACACTCTTTATTGTTATATATCATAACGATCCATAGCTGTTTTAGCTGCACAGAGCGACAAAATATAAACAGCTGCTACGGAACACAACTGTGCGTTTTCTTGCAGCACTGCAGCATAAACAGTCACGCGGGGTGCCTACAACACCCCAAGGCACATTGTTGCGCGTTTTCCTCGAACTTTCACTTCCATTGCAGATACTGTTGCTACTCAAAACTTTCATATTAGTCCTAGAAAGGTACCAAAGAACATGACGTTATACTCCTATCCATTATGTAATAAGCCATCGATAAGGATCACTGGGGTATTCTGAACACCCCACGCGACCGCTTAAGGATTAACTTTCGTTAATTTTGAAATGAATGCCGTATAGTGATAAATTGTAAGAGCTTGCATTTTCCATAAGTCTTCTGTGCTCAGGAAATGATGTGAATGAGTAAAAGCGAATACCGAAATACGTACACATTGGTGCTAATTACTAGTGAACCAGCTGATAGATTCCCCTCCCCACCCCCACTTGCATGAAATGGTTTTTTTAAAGGTGACGTAAAATTCAGACAGTTGGAACACTTTACAAGGATAACGACTGTGAAAAAAGGAAATGGTTTCATTATTGCTTTTGTTTAACGTACGAAAACATGTAGAGAGAGTAAATATCATGCCAGTAAATTCATTACTGATGCAGTTGTCTGATTACCTGTTGGAAAATTATATTGACAAGGAAAGGTATCTTTCTCGACTTTCATTTGGGCAGACGAATCCACTGCACTTTGGACAACGACCAACGCATTAGAAAGTTTTCCTTCACGTTTCAATTCACGCTGTGGTTCAACTTCCCCTAATATTTATAATTTTGTGAGCACTCTGAGAAGAGAACAAACAGACTGAATAGTGTTGGGTGTAGTTTCTTACATAAAACGGAGAAGAGTACCAGTGAGAAACAAATATTCATCGATAAAACACTGCTCACTTGAGAAATAACTAAATTTACCGTTTTTACTTCTTAATGTGTGTTTCCTACAATATTTGTTTTCGTAAGTTCAATAAATTTCCTAGATAAAAGTATTTTCAAACGACTTTTACTTCTGAATGTGAAAATATTTTGCTAGCATCCATCTACTTAGGGAGACATGACCATCCCAATAAAATAAGAGAAATCAGATCGAAAACGGAACGATTTAGGTGTTCTTTCTTTCCGCGCTCTATTAGAGAATGGAACTCTCCACGATACCCTGTCCTGTGCAAGTCTCTTCATCTGAGAATAAGTTCGGCAATCTACATTCTTTTGAATCTGCTTACTATATTCGTCCTTCGGTCTCTCTCTACGATTTTTACCCCACACGCTTCCTTCTAATGCTAAGTTGGAGATTCCTTGATGTCTCAGAATGTGTCCAACCAATCTATCTCTTCCCTTAGACAGGATATGCTAGAAACTGTGATCTACCCATCTAATTTTCGTCATTCGTCTGTAGCACCACATTTCAAAAGCTTATATCATCTTTTTGTCTGAACAACTTACCGTCCACGTTTCACTCCCACACAATGCTACACTCCAGACAAATGCTTTCAGAAAGGACTTCCTAACATTTAAATTAATATTGGATATTGACAAGTTTCGATTCTTTAGAAACGCTTTTCTTCCCAAAGCCATTTTGCATTTTATATCTTCTTTACTTCGGCCATGAGATGTTATCTTGCTACCAAAATAACAAAATTCATCTACTTCTTTTATTGTCTCATTGCCTAGTCTAATTCCTTCAGCATCACCTGATTTGCTGACATTGCATTCCATTACCTTCGTTTTACTCTTGTTAATGTTCATCTAATATCTTATTTTCAAGACACTGTCCATTCCATTCAATTGCTCTTCCAGATATTTTGCGGTCTCTGACAGAATTACTATGTCATCGGCAAACCGCAATGTGAAATAAGTTATGAAAGTGGTTAATGAACCCTGGCACTTAAATGTCATTTGCAGAGTATCTATGTAGATGTAGATGTAGATTTAGGTGCCCATGTATTAGCGGTCAGGACCGTTTGGGGCAGGTTGCTGAGTCATTTGTTGAGCGAGTAACAGCTGCTCAGGTCGTGGGAGTCGGACATACGGCACCAACTATGCTACTGGGTGCAATAAAATCAGTGGCGTAGCTATCATAGGGCTAGGCGGGGCAGTGCCCCGGGGCCCCCGAGATCAAGGAGCCCCTCGGCCTCTAAGCTTCCCACAATAGCCGCAGTGGACCACAGCAGGGTGACGGAACATTGCTTCTAGTGGGGCCTGCTGACAGGCCAAGCCGACAGTCGCTGGAATACAACAATCGGCACACTCCAATCGGCAGAAGCTGCAGCTTCAAGGCTGTTCACAGCAACAGCTGCGCCTTGCAAGTGTTGCGGCGTGCCGCTCGGCACAATGTGAAGGATCGCGCGAGAGTTCGATTATACGAGTAATCGGTTTTCCGAACATCCATGTCCCCCAATTACAGTTGGATAATCGACGTTCACTGTATATAACATTTTAGCTGAATGAAGGATTTTAGACTTTTATCGTTTTGAACACTGCCAACAAACTTCAAACGCACTAAGTGAATTCCAAAAATTATTCCCATCTCAGAATTTAAACATAAAAAGGTATTGCTTGTCCGCTAAGACGTGCATCCTGCCACCTGCTGAATTACTAGCAGTGTGTGACAATACTGTTCACGGTTTGATTCGCGGCAGGGGGCCATATTTTCGTGGTTGAGTAAAACTTCATTGTTCGTTTTTACTAGCTTCTGCCTGCCACTTCATTCACCTAGTATGGAGCAACTTCGAAAACTATTCCATGGTTGTTTTGTCTGTATGTACTATCCTGGTCCAACTCTATCCCCCTCCAAACTTTCATCCAAATCCACCCAGTAGTTTCTGCTTGAAAGCATAATTAACTTTCACAGTTATAATTATATTAGAGAGTACGATTAAATATTATCTGCTGCGTGACACACAGTAATTTACTTAATTTTAGGTTTGCCTTATTATGTCTTCCAGTAAGCGGTAAGGACCTGATGAAGTAGTATTGCATCTGTATAGTTCATAGGCGCCGATTACGGGTATGCTCAAACATACCCCAAAATTTGAGTGGGTATGCTCGGCATACCCCACTGAAAATTTTGGTATTATTTTCTTCTTTACGTTATATTTCTTGATTGCAATTGAATTCGACTCTCTCATTTCATTCATGGGCGGCTGGCTTTTGTAAAAAGATTATCTAAAACAATTAGGTAATTGAATTCGTAGGCATTAAAATTCATGTTGACATGTGAGTGAAGTGATCATTTTCTAAATAGTCCGAAAGTTAATGGAATGCTGCTTGTAAGTTCAATATCGTAAACTGAAGGCGGTAAACTTTATTTGTTGTATTAAATAACTAGAAATGAAGTGGGTTTGATACGATACTACTAAATTAACGTTTATGTATTCTCTTAGAAGTCAATTGTCTTCAAGGAATCGTGTTAGTGTTAAGTCGTGACATTTTTCATCCTGTTTACTGAATTGGTGTGTGATGTATCAATGGGTTGTGAAACTATTAGTATCGACAGACATGGTATGACAGCAGAAGTGGTTATGGACTATTTTCGTAATACTGTATAGAAAATAAATCTGCAGAAGAAAGAAGGCAGGAAGACCATTCGATGTTAGTTTTTGCGATAATGAACACAGTATTCACAATACAGGCACGTCATTATCTGATATGCATGTCTAAGACGACGAAAACTCGGAAAATGATTTCTGTACTTACTACAACGCAAAACAGGTTCAAATGGTCGCAAAAGCCGCCTAATAGTTCTGAAACGTGAAATTGAAATTAATGGCTGTTAATTTCTTTACTGTACATTAAAAAATTACTTAAATTACTTTTCTCCTTTCAGAGAATACAATGGTCCTAAATTAACACCAGATGAAGCAAAAAAGAATAAATACTCAGAAAATAAAACAAAATTATTACTTTACCTTTGTTCCTGGAATTGGAAAAATATAATAAAAACTTTTTTTTTGTTTTTTGTTTTGTTTTTGTTTTTTGGAAATACCTGACGGGTGGGGGGGGGGTGGCTGCAGGTCGGCAACTACCTCCCCCCCCCCTATTGGAAACGCCACTGAGCACACCCCAAGATTTTCAAAAGTCGGCGCCTGTGGTATAGTTTTAGCTTAGAGAGGGCCCAAACGTTATTTTTGACCCGGGGCCCTTGGTGTAGTAGCTACGCCACTGAATAAAAAGTCACAGGTGGTGCTTGCCGGTGGCACTGCGGCCGCCTGGACACACGCGAATCACAACCTGGAACCAGACTGCATGCAATTCCTTCATGGCACACCAGATGCTATTTCTACCAAGCCATTGCACGGCCGCGGGTTGCTGCATGACCACGTGCCTTCTTGTTGTCATAGGCTGCCAATCATGTACCCTGGCTCGCCAAAATACCAGACTTGATGCCAGTCGAAGAAGTGTGGGCCGTGCTAAGACGACGGCTGTGACCATAAGCCAACCACCACAGATGGACTTTGCAACCAAGAAAAAGCACGACGCCTTTTGCGCCTCATATGCGTTGACGGCATGACACGTGGAGAAAGGTATTAAGCCATAGGGCGGATCACGTTCCTACCAAGCAACATGACGCATGCGGAACCGAGGTGTTTGAAATGCTAATCGTTTCCGCAGAACATACTAATGAACGTGTTGAGTGACTGTGTACTTCAAGGTGTTCTGTTGTTTCTTGACATGAATGTAATGAATAAATTAATTTTATTACATAACTGGCTAAAGAGATGTCAGTACTTTGCTAACGCGAAGCAGGCAAGGCTGCATATCAGCTGCAGGGCAGATGCTTCGACTATATCTTCTTCTTCTTTCAGGTGATTAAGCCTCGTGGACCGCACGCTGCTACAAGTGTCCGTCTCCAATGCTTTCTGTCAATTGCTGTTATCCGCAACCTGTCCACATCTATTGCTGCTTGCTTCAGGTCTTCGTGGAGACCATCCCTCCAACGTTTCCTTGGTCTTCCTCGGAGTCTCCTTCCTCCAGGAACGAAGTCCAGGAGCTTCTGAGGCCACCTGCCATCTTCCACCCGGGCCTCATGGCCGGCCCAATATATACGCTTGGTTTTTATGGTTTCTGCTTTGCTGGACTGTTGGTATAATTCCTGTAGCTCTTGATTGTGCCTGATCGTCCATTCCCCTGTGTCTGCATCCAAAACCGGACCGTAGATCTTCCGAAGAACTGTTCTCTCAAAAACAGTGAGCTTGCGGAAATACTGTTTTCGAATACTCCAGGTTTCACAGCCATATAGCGCTACAGGCTGGATCATGGTTTTGTACAGTCGAATTTTGAACTGTCTGGATAGACATTTCGAGCGAAGCAGTTGCACTAGGGTGTGGTAGGATCGGTTTCCAGCTTGAATTCTGGCGTTGATCTCCGCTTCACAAAAAGAGTTGCCTGTGAAAAGTGCCGCCATGTATTTAAATTCACGCACTCTGTTGTAGGACGTGTCTCCCACCTGCAGTGACTGTAGATGACCAACAGTCTGCCCATGGGTCATTACGAGGTACTCTGTCTTGGCTACATTGATCATCATCATCATCATCAATAGAGACTAATTATGCCTTTGCGCGTTCAGTATGGAGCATAGTACCTCTAATAAAATTCCTCCATGATCCCCTATTTGATGCTAACATTGATGCCTCGTCTGATGTTATGCCTTTTACTTTAAAATCAATCTTCACCGAATTTAAGTACTTTCTTCTTGGTCTACCTCGACTCCTCTTAACTTCCGCTGCCGAGCTCATGTGTCTGTTACGTAACCTTGCTTCTCCCATGCGTGTAACATGACCCCACCATCTCAATCTGTTCGCTCTAACTGCTTCATCTATGGTGTTCATTCCCAGTTTTTCTTTGATTTCCTCATCATGGACACCGTCATGCTATTGTTCCCATCTGTTAGTACCTGCAATCATTCTCGCTACTTTCATATCCGTAACCTCTACCTTGTGAATAAGGTAACCTGTATGCACCCAACTTTCACTCCCATACAACAAAGTTGGTTGAATGATAGAGCGGTTCACCGCTAACTTAGTCTTGGTATTGACTTCCTTCTTGCAGAAAATAGTAGATCTTAGCTGAGCACTCATTGATGAGTGGCCCAAATTTGCTGGGGGCCTCCTTTAGTGCTGTGGTCATTTGTTTCAACTCCTCTTCAGAGCTAGAGAGTAGACAGATGTCATCTGCATTGGCCAAGTATGCCAGTCTGTTTCCCTCAGTTTCAATCCCTTCATTCTTTTGTAAAGTTTAGTGAACAATCTTTTCGAGGGCAAACATTTTGAAATGCTTTTTAAAATATCTTTTATTTTAGATTTTTTTATTATTATTACCACAATTCCCTAGCACGTTCTGCTGTTTACCGTTAAACGATGCATATATGGGGAACTTGCCGACATCGCATGCCAACATTTAAGCCATGCAAGAGATTTGAGATGGTATTATATAGTTTTCTGCCACCTTCAGAAATCAACATTAATCCCCGTTTTAACGACGGCAAGAGCATCAAACACACTCACTTGCGTTAAGCCCGTTTTAAACGATGTACGAACTTGTAATAGATTGATAAGAAGTTGCGTTAATGGCGGCCGTCTGTCGTTTGAACGCCTGTACCAGTATGATCGCGCTAGTATCGAAGCACGATAATTATAGCGATAAAGAAATAGGGCCAGTTATAAATTCGGTACTAGTGGGTTCACTGCGCAAGGGCGAGCTAGTAGCTGGCAGCTGCAGTCACCGCTTCAGATAGTCCGCCATTTTCCTTCGTATTTACATATATTTTGCGTTTTGTCGAAGTTCATGATCAGAATGTATTACACACTGTATTTCTAATGGCGGTATTCACACTGTCCATAACCGGACCGTCACCTCACGTCAACGTCACGTTAAGCTTTCTCGAGAAGGTTGTTTCGATTGAACGGTCGTTTGCTGACATCGGACGTTAACCTCTTTTCGTCACGCGATTTACATATTGTAGTCGACGATTGCACGACTTGCACGCAAATTTATCTTCTTAATCTTTATTTCGTTATTATACTTTGGTTTAGCGGTAAATTGCAAATAATTTATCAATTGAGTGTCCACCTAAAAGCGAGGTCGTATATCTGAAACCGCGAAATGGTTATGTTTTGCAATATTGTAACAGAAAAGACTGAAGCCAATTGTTTATTTGAATAAGATTGTAATTTGATGACGCAATTTTCATTAAATAGTATTTTAAATGAAAATGTCAGTTCAAATGAAAGACAAAAATTCAGTTATGAATGACGTATTTAACAATGTCAGTGGCCAAATCGTAGTAGATAAAGTAAACAAGGTCTATTTATGCTCTTATAAATCTTGTTTGATGTGTTCATGAGTTTATTTTTTTCGCTTGAAAATAGATGTCAATGTTTTGAAATGTTGTTTCACTTCCCAGCACTTTAGCGCACTAAGTTGACCAAAAACATACATTGCAAGGTTTTCTTTGGCCGCCAATAACATTAAGCGTTGTTTCCTCAATTCCAGTATTAAACTATGACTTCCTACATAACAGATCGCCAGTCATAATACTTTCAACATTGGGTATTACAGTCCGATTACGTTTATCGTCTAAACACGCTGACACAAGATCTTGCATGAGTTCGTAGTTCAGGGCTAGTACGCCAGGAGCGCTTCAGTAGACTATTATCTATCTTGTTCACTTTATTTCATCGTTTAAAAAGGGCTGTACGCTAACACGATCATCAGTCGGTGAAGTAAATTATCCTTCCGGTACTTCACGAACATTCCAACGTAACGGCCGACTATGAGAGAACTTTACTCCGCACCATTGATTCACACATCCGCATTACCATTCGCGTCCAAGCCAGAACTTCCGCAGAACTGCAGTAAAACACCGACCGCGCTTCAAGTCTGGCTCTCGGCCTGCAGCAGTTAAGTCCAGACCGCTGCACACATCCCGCCGGTTTAAGCTGCAGACGAAAGCACGGATTTCCTCCTGCTGTGTGTGCGGATCAGCGCTTGTCAGAGCGTCATTTGTTGTGGAAGAATAGCATTTAGTGCAGGAAATACATAACTCCAAAGGTATCTGAAAAAAAGTTTCATTTATTATCCTCTAGTAGCTGTCCTGACACTGTTTGTGGTTCGATATCAATAGTTATACAGTACACACATTACAATGGTACGATAAACGGACCAAGATTATTACAAAAGACTGTGTTTCGAAACCTCACACTGTACGATTTCATTTGTTCCGAAACTGTCAGAAGTTTCAGTTTTCTCGTCTATAGTAACAAGACGGTGAGAAAAGGAATTTTTGGCATACCCTGGCTAAAAGGAGGGATCGCTTGGTAGGACACATTCTTAGACATCGAGGAATCGTAAATTTAGCATTGGAGGGAAGTGTGTGGGGTAAAAATCGCAGAGGGAGACCAAGAGACGCGTATAGTAAGCAGATTCAAGTGGATGTGGGTTGCCGTTCTTATGAGGAGATGAAAAGGCTTGCTCAGGATAGAGTAGGGTGGAGAGCTGCATCAAACCAGTCTCCGGACTGAAGACCATAACAACAACAGTAACAAGACCAAAATAATTTAATGTAGGTCCTAGGTCCTAGGATTTTTACCTGTCGGTTTCCACTTCTTTCACCTCTGGCAGTATTGCTCATGTGAAAAATACCGAGTAGCACCGTTGTTCGGAACCCACGTTAAACTGTAGGTCCCACTATATCTGGCTGGGTAAGTCAGTTCGAATGTCGGAGGAAGGCAACGGCATACCACCTCAAAACAGGACCATGCCTAGTAAAGCACCGTGGTGTTCAAACCAATCTTCGGATTGTTGACTGCTTTACCTTAATACATTTAAGTAAACTGGAAAGTAAGATAAGAATTTCACTGTTGTTTAGATGTGGTAGCCACAATCTCAGAAAGATGCATATTTCTAGCTGCCTCTGATTCAACATTTTCTTCCAGTACCAACTGTATTTGTCACAATATCAACAAACAGTACAGTTCCTTGAGACAACAATGTGTCGTTATTCTAAAGGTATTAAACATAAGGAGAGACAATGAATTAAAATTTGTGCTATGGCTGGGATTCGAACCCAGGCCCGCCTACTTACTAGGCAAGCGCTTTAGACCACTCATCTAACTTAGCATTGCTTTAAGACTGTCCGCGTAGTCGCTTTGGCTGCAATGCTGTGTTAGCTGAGTAGTCTAAAGCGCCCACTTAGTAAGTAGGAGCTCCCAGGTTCGAGTCCCAGCCACAGCACAAATTTCAATTCATTGCCTCTCCTTATGTTTCTTTGTCACTTTCAGTTAACCTCTAGCTTTCCATTTATTCTCTTTACTTTAAAGAGGCGTTCTTAACAGTTTCCCAAAAAACATTTCGGATGAAAGTTATATCATTGATCCAGGCTTGAGCCAAGACATACAATCCGTATTCGCACTTGAATTAAGCAAATGTATCCTTATATTGTAAACGTTTTTCTTGAGAGGTGAATCATATAATAAGAGGCCCAAAATGTTTCTCTCCTGCCTGAAAAACTTTCACGTAAAATCAGAAATTTTAGTAAGTATTAATTCTCCAATGTTAGAGTTAGGTCTTTGTAATACACAGCAATATCTATTTTTCAATCCCAGTGTGTATGACAGACCCAGTGAGATATTCATATCAGATTTTATCTTTTTCAGATGTCAGCGATAGAATGTGAATGGAAAAATATGTCAGAACAGTTGAAGGACATATGGAACTTCCCAATTTGTCTTGAAGCTTTGGGTGGAAAGCATGTGAAATTTCTACCACCAAGATGTATCGGATCATTCTATGACAACTACAAGCGAGGCAACAACACTGTTATTGGCACTTGTTGATGTATGGTATAAATTTACATATGCTGCTGAAAATTTAATGAATATACATCCACCCGGCATATTATCAGGAACTCAAACTCCACAACTGCAAACTGCAAGAATTGTAGCTGATGATGTTTTTGCCTTGTTGTTGTTGTTGTGGTCTTCAGTCCGGAGACTGGTTTGATGCAGCTCTCCACAATACCCTATCCTGAGCAAGCCTCTTCATCTCCACATAAGAACGACAACCTACATCTGTCTGAATCTGCTTACTGTATCCATCCCTTGGACTTCCCCTGCGATTTTTTCCCCATAGACTTCCCTCCAACGCTGAATTCACAATTCCTTGATTTCTAAGAATGTGACCTACCAATCTATCCCTTCTTTTAGTCAAGGTATGCCAGAAATTCCTTTTCTCTCCAATTCTACCCACCTAATCTTCAGCATTCTTCTGTAGCACCATATTTCAAAAGCCTCAATCCTCTTCCTGTCCGCACTGTTTATCGTCCATATCTCACTCCCATACAAGGCAACACTCCATACAAATGCCTTCAGAAAGGACTTCCTTAGGTTTAAATCAATATTCGATGTTAACAAATTTCTCTTTTTCAAGAACGCTTTTCTACCCATTGCCATTCTGTATTTTATATCCTCTGTACTGCTACCATCATTTGTTATTTTACTGCCCAAGTAACAAAACTCATCTACCTCCTTTATTGCTTCGTTTCCCAATCTAATTTCTTCAGCATCACCTGATTTTCTTACACTGCACTCCATTACCCTAGTTTTGCTCTAGTTAATGTTCATCTTATATGCACCTTTCAGTACACTTTCCATTCCGTTCAATTGTTCTTCTAGGTCCTTTGCTGTATCTGACAGAATTACTATGTCGTCGGCAAAACGCAATGTTTTTAATTCTTCACCCTGAACTTTAATTCCTTCTCCAAATTTCTCGTTGCTTTCCTTTATAGCTTGCTCAATGTACAAATTGAACAACAATGGAGAAAGACTACAACCCTGTCTTACTCCCTTTCCAACCACTGCATCCCTTTCATGCCCTTCAACTCTGACAACCGCTGTCTGGTTTTTGTACAAATTGTAAATAACCTTACGCTCCCTATATTTTACTCCTGCTTGCTTCAGAACTTGAAAGAGTTTATTCCAATCAACATTGTCAAAAGCCTTCTCCAAATCTACAAAAGCTAGAAATGTAGGTTTGCCTTTTCTTAATCTATCTTCTAGTATAAGCCGTAAAGTGAGTATTGCCTCCCGAGTTCCTACATTTCTCCTGAACCCAACTGATCTTCCCCCCTTTTTCGTTTTTATTTTTTTATTTTTTTATTTATTTATTTATTTTTTATTTTTTTTTGCCTTATGAGACCATATAATGAAGTGCTATAAAGTGCTATAAAGGAACTCTCACGGAACAGCAAAAAATATTTAATTACCGTTTGAGTAGGGCAAGAAGAACTTTTGAAAATGCCTTTGGAATAATGAGCAATATGTTCACAATTCTTAGGGAAATGGAGATACCTGTTGAAACGATCGAGTAGGTCACACTGTCTACTTGTTTGGTGCATTATTCTTTACTGGACACACGTGGAAAGAGTTATGTTGGACAACTGGAAGAGAAAGAGGACACAGATCAATGAGTTATCATTCATGAGGAATGGCAAGAAGATAATCTGAGAGGCATAGGAAGAGTAGGTCATCACAAGTCAGTTAAACATGCTAGGGAAGTGAGGGACACACTATAGGAATATTTCAACAATACTGGATATGTACAGCGGCATTGGAAATCTGTATAAAAATAAAAATAAAAAAAATCAGTACTGACACAGTGCCAAATCTTGAAAATTATTCAGGCCATGAGTGACAAGTTAATATGGTACACAGTAGAGTGTATGTTCTTCATTGTTCAACTTAGTGTGTATAAGTAATAAAATTTAGTAATTTGTTTCTACTATAATTATATTTTACATTAAAGATAAGTAGTGCATTCAACTTTTATGTATATTTTGTCACTGAAATAAATTAAGAAAGCACCTTCAACTCATTAATGCTGTCTCCTTTGGCAGATTGCCAAATGTGTTAAACATCTTCCTCTTGGGTTTCAATATAAGAGCTTTACTCTTCATTTGTTGAAGAGAAGCTGTCGCATAAAAACCAAATGCTTCAAGCTCTGCTGGAGCACATTCCTGTTTATTAATGCTGCTTAGGAAATTGTCAGATATTTTCAAAGGACAGCTTTCTTCATCATTACAACTGTTCCCTTTTGTTCCTTCTTTTTTTCCACTTCCACGTGAAGTGCTGTGTACTGATGATGTTGGATGTATCGATTTACGTACACGACTTTCCCGTGTATGCCTTAACTACAATCAGTTTTCAAATGTTTGCACCCTCGAATTTCATCTCATGCCCATACTTTTGGAACTGATCTGTTGTATGTACCGGGACTTTATTCATGGACCGTTCACAACCTCAAGCTGGAAACTTAATGGGCTGGTTTTAAATAATGACGTCCCATGCTGACGTTGTGCGTTTGTAAACGCAAAATATTCTATATGATGTTGCGGTTAATTGTGACATCAGCGTTACCAAGGTGAAGGAGCACAAAGATATTCTCCGCCACGCGGAGTCTGAAACCCTGCAGGCTACGCCGTGCTGTTGGCAAAGCCAATCTGTTCAGTAGTGTATTCGGTCAGCTGCCGTCGTGGTTCATTAGTGTCATAGCGGGTTCGTTCGTTGTGCTTTCCGCGTTGATTTCTGCATTTATTTCAAGCGGCTTTCCATATCTGTTAGCAATGACAACTGCACCCAAACAGCACTTTTCTCGATATTTAAGTGCAGCCACTGTGTTGTCCGTGGTGAGGGGTAATGACTGAAGTCTGATTTTAGCAGCACAAGGCTTGACACTTTGAACCTCTGATTGCTGAATTTTCTCACGACTTCCGACACAGATTGTCCTGTCCCATGCTTCTGGCTCCAACTACCAATGCAGGTTCGAAGTTGGTTGATTCCCGTCCTGCTTCCATAATATCGTTGCAAACACGTCTTCTAGCACCACAAGTGTCTGTGCATGTCACTATCTCAAGACTTCTCACCTCACTGCAATACGAAAGGTTAAAGTCGTTCTGCACTGCACTCATTAACTATTAAATACTACGACTGACATTTCCAGACCAAGTGAACGCACCTGAATGGCGGACTTCGGTAGTATCAAGTAGTTATTGTGACTCTATATTCTGTAAAGAAATTAATTCAATGCAGATTACTATCTGATTAAGCTGAAGAGATAGCTTCTTACTTAACAGCCATATACAACCACTCTCTCAAAGAAGGATCTGTACCAAAAGACTGGAAAGTTGCACAGGTCACATCAATTCAGTATGAGTAACCCATTAAACTACAGGCCTATTTCACTGACGTCAATTTGCAGCAGGATTTTGGAACATATCCTGTATTCAAATATTATGAATTATCTCGACCGGAATGATCTATTGACCCAGGGTCAACTCGGATTTGAAAATATCGTTCATGCGAAACACAACTGCCTCTTTACTCACACGAAGTGATGAGTGCTATCGACAACGTTTCTCAAATAGATTCCGTATTTCTTGATTTACAGAAGGCTTTTGACACCGTACCCAACAAACGGCTTTTAATCAAATTGCGTGGTTATGGTATATCGCCCCAAATTTGCGACTGGGTAGGGGACTTCCTGTCAGAGAGGACACAGTTTGTAGTAATCGATGGCATCGACTAAAACAGAAATGATATCGGGCGTTCCGCAGGGTAGTGTTATTGGTCCTCTGCTGTTCCGTATTTACATAAACGATTTGAGAGAAAATCTAAGTAGCTCTCTTAGGTTGTTTGGAAATGACGCCGTCATTTACCGTCTAGTAAAATCATTTTATGATCAAAACCAACTGCAGAACGACCTAAATAAGATATCTCTATGGTGTACATCAATCAAACGTGAACGCCGTAAACTCCAGAAAATATCTAGGAATTACTATTACTTCAAACTTAAATTGGAATGAACACTTAGATAAGGTCGTGGGAAAGGCGAACCAGAGACTGCGTTTTATTGGCAGAACCCTTAAAATATGTAACAGAACTACTAAACACACTGCATACACTACGCTTCTCCGTCCTGTTTTGAAATATTGCTGACCAGTATGGGATCCTTATCAGGTGGGTTTGACGGAGGACATCAAAATAGTCCAAAGAAGGGCAGCTCGTTTCGTATTGTCACGATACAGGGGAGACAGCGTTACGGAAATGATACAGGATCTGTATGGGAATCATACCTATATTATCATCCTAATGCGAAAATATATTGTTGACTCCCACTTATATAGGTAAAAATAGTCATCAGAATAAAATACGAGAAATCAGAGCTCGAGCCGAGATATTCAGGTGATCTTTCTTCCCGCACGCTGTTCGAGAATGGAATGGCAGATAGCCGTCCGCGGTGGCCGAGGGGACTGAGGCGCTCCAGTCACGATCTGCACGGCCACTACGGTCGCGGGTTCATAAGTTGTTTGTAAGTTTAGGGACTGATGACCCCGTAGTTAAGTCCCATAAGCTATACAAACATTTGATTTGATTTTGAATGGCAGATAAATTGTGTAAAGGTGGTTCGATGAATCCTCTGCCAGGCATTTAAATTTGGCTTGCAGAGTATCTCATGAAGAAGTCGATGTAGAAGTGGTTTCATTTTTGTCTTCAATTAAACGTGTTTAGAGATTGATTCCTGTTCTTAGTTTTGGTATTATTATGAAGACAAACCCCTGCTGTCCTCGCTGCAAAAATTCACGAGATGAAGTAAGCAGAAGAAACGACCTACCACGTGAACGCCGTCATTGTTGAATTCAGGAAGACGTTCAGTACTGTCCATCTCTATAGAAAATATCGTCGAAAATTACTCGCTGGTTTTCGCGGACGATGATGCAGTGTGTCGATAAGTATGGACGCTCTTATATTGCATCGAAACGTAGGAGGGTCTCTGGCGGATCGACGCACGGTGTCCGGAATGGCAGCTTATTCTCAAGGGTAGCGTTCTGCTAGTGCAGAGACCGAAAGAGCCATTATTAAAAAATGTTCAAATGTTGGTATATCTATGGGTCTTAATTACTGTGGTTGGTTATCAAATGTTCAAATGTTTGTAAAGTCTATGGGACTTAACTACGAGGCTATCAGTCCCTAAACTTACAAACTACTTATGAACTACTTACGAACTAGGACGGCACAAATATCCATGCCCGAGGGGGGATTCGAACCCCCGACCGTAGTGACCGTGCAGACCGTGACTGGAGCGCCTCAGTCTCCTCGGCCACCGCGGCCGGCGTTGGTTATCAGTCCCTAGGCTAACAAACTACTTGAACTAAGTTAAACTAACCTAAGGACAACACACACACCCATGTCCGAGGAAGAGCGCTAATATCCGATAGGGGAGCAACCGTGCGCGCAGAAGTAAGGCTCCTTAGAGCGCTCGTCCATTGCACCTCGGCTTTATTATTTAATTATACTTCTTCGAAACAGTGACTTTCAGCAACAGTAGGAGGGCAGTGCCGAAGTTGGTTCACTTTTGGATGTGAATAACAGGCCGTCACCCCTCTCCACACCTCCCTATGCCGGTGCTGAGACACTTGGGAGGTCTCCTCCTCCTCCATAGAGGTCAAAGTCAAGGTCACTGACCTTACGAGGGCGATCTCCGGGACAATGGTGGTTTCTGGGACAATCGCGGTTTCCGGGACAACTGTGAATAATTAATGATTTTTTACCCTAAGTAAAAATTTGCATGATTTTTGCCCTAATTATAAAATTTGACATGATTAATGACTTCTACGATACCCCCTCCCTGCCCCACCACTCTCTGACTACAAGACCCCTCCCTCTCCCATTACTGGGCTCAAGATCACGTTCCGGGAATCGAACACGCGACCCCCGACCTCGGAATCCCCTAACAGCGCGCGGGTTCCGAGTATTTTATATTACGTAGAACCATCGCTGTTTATGTAAAGAACTGACTCTCCCTTCAATACAGAACCATAACTCTATAAAAAGAATCTGATTTCTATCACGCCACGGACCCGCGGCATCGGAAACACGCGGCCGAAGGCGGAAGGGCGAGGGGAGCAGCTGCGCCGCCTCCGCAGACGTCACAAGCAGGACCACCCAGGATGCTAACGCTTAATCAAACAGACGCACAGAGGGCAGAGGGAATCCGGAAGCCCGCAACCCTTACCACGCGGCCGCCAAAAAAAAAAAAAAAAAAAAAAAAAAAAAAAAAAAAAAAAAAAAAAAAAAAAGGGGGGCGGACGTGGCGCGGCCGAAAAATCCACAAATTAAGTCAAGATCACGCGGCCGGACGTTGAGGGTATATCCCTTAATGTAATAAACGCAATCGTTTCCGTTAACTTCGGCGAGTAGTCCAACACGTGACCATTTCCCTTGCTGTTTACTGTATATGTGATTATTTTATATTCCCCAGTCACAGCGAGAATTTTTCATATAGTGTATTTAAACAAATAAGTGAGTCGTGCTTGCAGATCTGCAATGTACTCCACTTTTTCCAAATGCAATTGTTATTCTTCCTTTAGAGCAGATGTCTTCGCTGTATAATGCAGCTTCGTTTCTTGACGTCCATCTCCTCCATTTCCAGCCGTCTTTCCGTGCACATAGCACATTAACTGTACTTAGAGGAGTAATTTCTTTAATCGGAAAGGCTTAAACCTGTTCGATGGATTTAATCTTTCTTAGGACTTGTGGAATAACACTGCTTGCCGCGGTGGAGTAGCCGAGCGGTCTTAAGCGTCTCGCTGCGGAGCGCGCGGTTGCCCGCCGTGGAGGTTCGAGTCCTCCCTGGGGCATGAGTGTGTGCGTGTTTGTCCTTAGGATAGTTTACCTAGGTTTAAGTAGTTTGTAAGCTACGGACTGATGACCACGCAGTTTGGTCCGATAGAATTACAAACATTTGAACATTTTTAACACTGCTTGTAGGTAATAGATCTAATTCGAGGTGTCCACATCCGGCAGTAATGTGGAGAATAACAGCCTGTAATGGGAGAAATATGTTTCTCCTGCCTTAAAGTAGCTCTTCTGCGTAACACTTATATAGTCCTTGCTGGAGTCAGTATTACGAATATCCACACAATTTACAGGTATACAATTGAAACTAAAATCTGACAGAGTATAATTTATAAGTTTTTCTAGGTCTTTCATGTCTGGAAGATTTAACTGTACACCACGCATACATGTTTAAACAAAATATCTCAGCGTTTTATTATTTTAAGCAATCCCACAACATAATCGTCGTTTTAAGACAAGATATGCAACAGCCTACCAGATATGATTTTTTTTTCTTTTTAATAGTGCGTGTTAGATAATAAACGGGAAGCAGTTTAAACCTTTTTGGAGTGCTAGTTTAAACTTTTAGGGATTAATACTTTATTATTTTTGTAGCTTTTGTAACATGAAGTATAGTTTTTAACTATTAGCTAAAATTTACATCTATGTCATATAGGTACGAAAAGTGCTTGCAGTGCCTTTCCATTGCCGACTTTCGACTACTTTCAAGGTCACGCATTTACCTAGTTTTAAGCTTATAAGTTCCGCAAACGATTGATTATTCCATATTCCACTCCAGAAATATGCATATAGGTCGCAGTAAATGGGAGATTTCTTAGGACTTTCGGTATCTGGAGTGGAATACTCAATCGTTTGCGGAACTTTTAAGCTTAAAATTCTATACAGAACAACAGCAGTTGTGTGGTGTAAAATAGTTTTAATGGTTGTATTATGCAGGAAATAAATGGTAAAGTTAAAATCTACGATCGCTATGGACAACGATAACCACATCTAGGGTGATTTACAAAAATATATTTCGATAGTGGAAACCAGGTAATTGCGTGACCTTGAAAGTAGTCGAAATTCGGTAGTGGAAAGGCACTGCAACCACTTTTCGAACCTATATGATCTCTGTAACAGTATTCATACTGAGAAATAATCTTATCACTTTGAAACACATGTGGTAGATGTTGAAACATATGTGGAATATCGCATAACAACGGAATCAGATGCTTAGGGAATAAATAATAGTCAACTGCATTCAAATTGCGTCGTATTTCCGTAAGCTTCTTATAAATGTTAATAAGCACCTTACACCTATTTCTAGATTTAAGCCACTCAAATAGATCATAAGCACTAGCACACATTTTCTCGCTGAATCCGTAGTCTTCCAATTCCAGCAATATAACATGATGAGAAGTCATCAGCTCTACAACTCTTAAGATGTCCGGTCGCAGTAGATTTCTCGAATATACCAGAGATGTGCAGTCAGGATTCTCTTTCAGCAGAGCCTTAATGGATTTATCCAGGACAGTCATTCCTGTATCAGTAATCATAGCCTGTTGTATACTCTCGTCTCCTTCACTTAAATTAACAACAAGTACTACAGCTCTGTATTCTTCGGATTTGGCATCAAGTATCATCACCCTGTTATTATTAATTTCCACCGTTGCTAACTTCTCAAGCAACGAAGAACAACTGAGAGCGGAGTTCTCGGTGAACGTTCTCCTATACACACAATACCCATACAGGTTATAACTTGTCGTTCCTAGCCAAAATCTTCTTCGTCCTAAGTTGAGCTGGATCTATCAGAGCAAGAACACGTATAAGAAGTGTGCTCGACACAGAAAAAAAGTTGCGATGCAGACAACGTGTGATGCGACAAAGAAAAAAAATTTCTGCTCTAGGGGTAATGCTGTGCAATACAACCTTTACTTTAAGCACCTGTGGTAGTAAACATGTTAGTGTCGGAATGTGTCTGCACAATGAGTTCCATCCCGTTCTTGTTCTCGAAAATCCTCGATACAGTGGCACAAAAGTGATACTCACCCATGATGAGTGGATTTGTCTTTGCGAGTCCTCAATGTATATTGCAGGTATATTCAACGACATTGATCAAGTACCATCGTTGGAGTTTGGTGATCACACAGTCTCCTCTGCTCATTTCCCATAAACTGTGAAAATTTACAGCACTAACGAGTTTATTCACTTGCATGAGGAAGTATTTGAAAACTCAATGTACAGTAGTCTCAAGATAGATCATGCTTTCAACGAGAGACTAAGCTGGCAGTCGTATGTATACAGATTCTACGAGGCTATGTGGTCCAGCCATTGCTCAACACTACGACATCTGCAGAGAAGTAGTAAATGTAGATATGTATGAACCTGACATGCCTGATGAAGGATTAGAATTACGATCGTCTTTAGGGTACTTTATAAAAAAATATTAAAGAATGTTTTATAATGATACAGTGTCGTTATTTAATTTCCCCCTATAAAACCTCATGCCTGCTAATGTAGTATTTCAGTTGTCAGCATGGACGAGTGGGCTAAACATCCTCGTCACAAGGACTTCGTAGTAAGTGACCTGCAACAGGCCGAAGAACTAGTGAAGAAGAAGAATAGAACACTACTTTCCGATAATATTCCAGCAATAATTGTAGGTCCATCCGATTGCGGTAAGACGAATGTTCTCATGACGCTGCTAACGCATCCAGACGGAATCCGATTTGAGCATGTATACATTTTCTCGAAACCACTATCCCAACCCAAATACCAGCTATTACAAGAGATATTGCACGGCATCAATGGTGCGAGCTACACTGCGTTCAGTGAGAGTGGTGATATTCCGCAACCTGACAGACTAAAGCCGAACGCTGTGTTCATATTCGACGATGTTGTACTGGAAAACCAAGATCAAATACGTAAATATTTCTGTTTCGGCCGACATATTGGTGTTGATGTATTTTATTTGAGTCAGACGTATTCCAGGATACCGAAACAGCTGGTGAGGGATAACGCCAATATAATCATCGCATTCAAACAAGAAAATATGAATTTAAAACACATTTATGACGCTCATGTAGGGGCTGACATGACAGTCAATGAATTTATAAGGATATGGGGGGATTGTTGGAATCATACTCAGTACGGTTCCCTGGTTATTGATAAAGCTATAAAATTGAGTGACGGTGGATATAGACGGAACTTCCGTGAGTATCTCTTAACTGGGTAAATATGGTGATCAGCTACATCGGTACATCAGTATTCACTACGCAATGGACATATTCGCACGCGTGTCAGGTGCTCGGTCTGACAGTGGTGGGAGTAGTGTCACATCGTAAACAGCGCTAAGTATCTTAATTTGTGTCAAATTTAATTTGCCAGTCTAGTTCTTCATTTTCGTTAGTACTTTTGTTCTATAGGTTTATTCCCACGTATTCGGCAGATGTCGTTTGTACGACTGTTTTAATAGTTTATTCAATCGTATTTGATAAATACCGTTGTGTATAATTGTCGTCTGTGACTGGTGTATTTCAAAAAAAGTCAGAGACCGTTACTAGAGCTCCTTATCAGTCAGTCCAGTGCCAGCTGCAGCCAGTGTCACGTCGTAAACAGTGCTAAGTATCTTAATTTAATTTGTGTCAAATTTAATTTGCCAGTCTAGTTCTTAATTTTCGTTAGTACTTCGGTTTTAGAGGTTTATTTCCGCGTACGTGGCAGATTAGCATTCAGTCAGTTAGCAATCCAGTACGTCATCACCCAGAGCGCTAAGTATCATAATTTAACTGCGCGAAATTTCGATGCCAGTTAATTTCTTAATTTTCGTTAGTGTTTCTGTTTTTAAGAGGTTTCTTCTCACATACTTGTCAGATTTCATTTGTGCTACTACTTTGAGTTTATTCTCGCGTACTTCGATAAATACAGTGTGTATAGTTTTCGTCTGCTGCAAGCTACGTGTCATATTGTCACTTCTTTATTTCGTGTTCTGCTTTGAGAAAGCTTACATTCCCGCGCGTTTGATAACGGTGTATTCCATAGATATTCTTGTTTATTTTGAAAACTGTGGTACTCAGTTTCTTTGTTTTGACGGCGTACTTGCAACTGACCACAATTCAGTCAGCTGCCAGCCGCCTTTATTAAAGTACTAGGCTACTTAAAAGTTAATTATTTAGTTTTCTACTTTCTACAGTTAATTGTATCGATAGGATGGATAGGATTTGTGCCTGCTGTGTGCGGACGCAGGAGGAGTTGGCCGCGGTTCGCGAACAGCTGAGCGTGCTGTTGGCTACGGTCAGCCGTCTTCAGGCTGCTGTCTCGGGGTGCAGCGATGGTGGGGAGTCTGGTGCGTCGAGTGGGACATCGCAGGTGTCTCATGCTTCGCTCTCTGTCCCTCTACCGAGGCACCTTCAGGTGTACCGGACGTAAGTATCATAATTTAACTGCGCGAAATTTCGATGCCAGTTAATTTCTTAATTTTCGTTAGTGTTTCTGTTTTTAAGAGGTTTCTTCTCACCTACTTGACAGATTTCATTTGTGCTACTACTTTGAGTTTATTCTGGCGTACTTCGATAAATACAGTGTGTATAGTTTTCGTCTGCTGCAAGCTACGTGTCATATTGTCACTTCTTTATTTCGTGTTCTGCTTTGAGAAAGCTTATATTCCCGCGCGTTTGATAACGGTGTATTCCATAGATATTCTTGTTTATTTTGAAAACTGTGGTACTCAGTTTCTTTGTTTTGACGGCGTACTTGCAACTGACCACAATTCGGTCAGCTGCCAGCCGCCTTTATTAAAGTACTAGGCTACTTAAAAGTTAATTATTTAGTTTTCTACTTTCTACAGTTAATTGTATCGATAGGATGGATAGGATTTGTGCCTGCTGTGTGCGGACGCAGGAGGAGTTGGCCGCGGTTCGCGAACAGCTGAGCGTGCTGTTGGCTACGGTCAGCCGTCTTCAGGCTGCTGTCTCGGGGTGCAGCGATGGTGGGGAGTCTGGTGCGTAGAGTGGGACATCGCAGGTGTCTCATGCTTCGCTCTCTGTCCCTCTACCGAGGCACCTTCAGGTGTACCGGACGTGGTCGAGCCGACCTCTCCGCAAGGGGAGTGACAGGTTGTATTGTCACGATACAGGGGAGACAGCGTTACGGAAATGATACAGGATCTGTATGGGAATCATACCTATATTATCATCCTAATGCGAAAATATATTGTTGACTTCCACTTATATAGGTAAAAATAGTCATCAGAATAAAATACGAGAAATCAGAGCTCGAGCGGAGATATTCAGGTGATCTTTCTTCCCGCACGATGTTCGAGAATGGAATGGCAGATAGCCGTCCGCGGTGGCCGAGGGGACTGAGGCGCTCCAGTCACGATCTGCACGGCCACTACGGTCGCGGGTTCATAAGTTGTTTGTAAGTTTAGGGACTGATGACCCCGTAGTTAAGTCCCATAAGCTATACAAACATTTGATTTGATTTTGAATGGCAGATAAATTGTGTAAAGGTGGTTCGATGAATCCTCTGCCAGGCATTTAAATTTGGCTTGCAGAGTATCTCATGAAGAAGTCGATGTAGAAGTGGTTTCATTTTTGTCTTCAATTAAACGTGTTTAGAGATTGATTCCTGTTCTTAGTTTTGGTATTATTATGAAGACAAACCCCTGCTGTCCTCGCTGCAAAAATTCACGAGATGAAGTAAGCAGAAGAAACGACCTACCACGTGAACGCCGTCATTGTTGAATTCAGGAAGACGTTCAGTACTGTCCATCTCTATAGAAAATATCGTCGAAAGTTACTCGCTGGTTTTCGCGGACGATGATGCAGTGTGTCGATAAGTATGGACGCTCTTATATTGTATCGAAACGTAGGAGGGTCTCTGGCGGATCGACGCACGGTGTCCGGAATGGCAGCTTATTCTCAAGGGTAGCGTTCTGCTAGTGCAGAGACCGAAAGAGCCATTATTAAAAAATGTTCAAATGTTGGTATATCTATGGGTCTTAATTACTGTGGTTGGTTATCAGTCCCTAGGCTAACAAACTACTTGAACTAAGTTAAACTAACCTAAGGACAACACACACACCCATGTCCGAGGAAGAGCGCTAATATCCGATAGGGGAGCAACCGTGCGCGCAGAAGTAAGGCTCCTTAGAGCGCTCGTCCATTGCTCCTCGGCTTTATTATTTAATTATACTTCTTCGAAACAGTGACTTTCAGCAACAGTAGGAGGGCAGTGCCGAAGTTGGTTCACTTTTGGATGTGAATAACAGGCCGTCACCCCTCTCCACACCTCCCTATGCCGGTGCTGAGACACTTGGGAGGTCTCCTCCTCCTCCCTAGAGGTCAAAGTCAAGGTCACTGACCTTACGAGGGCGATCTCCGGGACAATGGTGGTTTCTGGGACAATCGCGGTTTCCGGGACAACTGTGAATAATTAATGATTTTTTACCCTAAGTAAAAATTTGCATGATTTTTGCCCTAATTATAAAATTTGACATGATTAATGACTTCTACGATACCCCCTCCCTGCCCCACCACTCTCTGACTACAAGACCCCTCCCTCTCCCATTACTGGGCTCAAGATCACGTTCCGGGAATCGAACACGCGACCCCCGACCTCGGAATCCCCTAACAGCGCGCGGGTTCCGAGTATTTTATATTACGTAGAACCATCGCTGTTTATGTAAAGAACTGACTCTCCCTTCAATACAGAACCATAACTCTATAAAAAGAATCTGATTTCTATCACGCCACGGACCCGCGGCATCGGAAACACGCGGCCGAAGGCGGAAGTGTGAGGGGAGCAGCTGCGCCGCCTCCGCAGACGTCACAAGCAGGACCACCCAGGACGCTAACGCTTAATCAAACAGACGCACAGAGGGAATCCGGAAGCCCGCAACCCTTACAGCGCGGCCGCAAAAAAAAAAAGAAAAAAAAAGGGCGGACGTGGCGCGGCCGAAAAATCCACAAATTAAGTCAAGATCACGCGGCCGGACGTTGAGGGTATATCCCTTAATGTAATAAACGCAATCGTTTCCGTTAACTTCGGCGAGTAGTCCAACACGTGACCATTTCCCTTGCTGTTTACTGTATATGTGATTATTTTATATTCCCCAGTCACAGCGAGAATTTTTCATATAGTGTATTTAAACAAACAAGTGAGTCGTGCTTGCAGATCTGCAATGTACTCCACTTTTTCCAAATGCAATTGTTATTCTTCCTTTAGAGCAGTTGTCTTCGCTGTATAATCCAGCTTCGTTTCTTGACGTCCATCTCCCCCATTTCCAGCCGTCTTTCCGTGCACATATCATATTAACTGCACTTAGAGGAGTAATTTCTTTAATCGGAAAGGCTTAAACCTGTTCGATGGATTTACTCTTTCTTAGGACTTGTGGAATAACACTGCTTGCCGCGGTGGAGTAGCCGAGCGGTCTTAAGCGTCTCGCTGCGGAGCGCGCGGTTGCTCGCCGTGGAGGTTCGAATCCTCCCTGGGGCATGGGTGTGTGCGTGTTTGTCCTTAGGATAGTTTACCTAGGTTTAAGTAGTTTGTAAGCTACGGACTGATGACCACGCAGTTTGGTCCGATAGAATTACAAACATTTGAACATTTTTAACACTGCTTGTAGGTAATAGATCTAATTCGAGGTGTCCACATCCGGCAGTAATGTGGAGAATAACAGCCTGTTATGGGAGAAATATGTTTCTCCTGCCTTAAAGTAGCTCTTCTGCGTAACACTTATATAGTCCTTGCTGGAGTCAGTAATACGAATATCCACACAATTTACAGGTATACAATTGAAACTAAAATCTGACAGAGTATAATTTATAAGTTTTTCTAGGTCTTTCATGTCTGGAAGATTTAACTGTACACCAGTCATACATGTTTAAACAAAATATCACAGCGTTTTATTATTTTAAGCAATCCCACAACATAATCGTCGTTTTAAGACAACATATGCAACAGCCTACCAGATATGATTTTTTTTTCTTTTTAATAGTGCGTGTTAGATAATAAACGGGAAGCAGTTTAAACCTTTTTGGAGTGCTAGTTTAAACTTTAAGGGATTAATACTTTATTATTTTTGTAGCTTTTGTAACATGAAGTATAGTTTTTAACTATTAGCTAAAATTTACATCTATGTCATATAGGTACGAAAAGTGCTTGCAGTGCCTTTCCATTGCCGGCTTTCGACTACTTTCAAGGTCACGCATTTACCTAGTTTTAAGCTTATAAGTTCCGCAAACGATTGATTATTCCATATTCCACTCCAGAAATATGCATATAGGTCGCAGTAAATGGAAGATTTCTTAGGACTTTCGGTATCTGGAGTGGAATACTCAATCGTTTGCGGAACTTTTAAGCTTAAAATTCTATACAGAACAACAGCAGTTGTGTGGTGTAAAATAGTTTTAATGGTTGTATTATGCAGGAAATAAATGGTAAAGTTAAAATCTACGAACGCTATGGACAACGATAACCACATCTAGGGTGATTTACAAAAATATATTTCGATAGTGGAAACCAGGTAATTGCGTGACCTTGAAAGTAGTCGAAATTCGGTAGTGGAAAGGCACTGCAACCACTTTTCGAACCTATATGATCTCTGTAACAGTATTCATACTGAGAAATAATCTTATCACTTTGAAACACATGTGGTAGATGTTGAAACATATGTGGAATATCGCATAACAACGGAATCAGATGCTTAGGGAATAAATAATAGTCAACTGCATTCAAATTGCGTCGTATTTCCGTAAGCTTCTTATAAATGTTAATAAGCACCTTACACCTATTTCTAGATTTAAGCCACTCAAATAGATCATAAGCACTAGCACACATTTTCTCGCTGAATCCGTAGTCTTCCAATTCCAGCAATATAACATGATGAGAAGTCATCAGCTCTACAACTCTTAAGATGTCCGGTCGCAGTAGATTTCTCGAATATACCAGAGATGTGCAGTCAGGATTCTCTTTCAGCAGAGCCTTAATGGATTTATCCAGGACACTCTTTCCTGTATCAGTAATCATAGCCTGTTGTATACTCTCGTCTCCTTCACTTAAATTAACAACAAGTACTACAGCTCTGTATTCTTCGGATTTGGCATCAAGTATCATCACCCTGTTATTATTAATTTCCACCGTTGCTAACTTCTCAAGCAACGAAGAACAACTGAGAGCGGAGTTCTCGGTGAACGTTCTCCTATACACACAATACCCATACAGGTTATAACTTGTCGTTCCTAGCCAAAATCTTCTTCGTCCTAAGTTGAGCTGGATCTATCAGAGCAAGAACACGTATAAGAAGTGTGCTCGACACAGAAAAAAAGTTGCGATGCAGACAACGTGTGATGCGACAAAGAAAAAAAATTTCTGCTCTAGGGGTATTGCTGTCCAATACAACCTTTACTTTAAGCACCTGTGGTAGTAAACATGTTAGTGTCTGCACAATGAGTTCCATCCCGTTCTTGTTCTCGAAAATCCTCGATACAGTGACACAAAAGTGATACTCACCCATGATGAGTGGATTTGTCTTTGCGAGTCCTCAATGTATATTGCAGGTATATTCAACGACATTGATCAAGTACCATCGTTGGAGTTAGGTGATCACACAGTCTCCTCTGCTCACTTCCCATAAACTGTGAAAATTTACAGCACTAACGAGTTTATTCACTTGCATGAGGAAGTATTTGAAAACTCAATGTACAGTAGTCTCAAGATAGATCATGCTTTCAACGAGAGACTAAGCTGGCAGTCGTATGTATACAGATTCTACGAGGCTATGTGGTCCAGCCATTGCTCAACACTACGACATCTGCAGAGAAGTAATAAATGTAGATATGTATGAACCTGACATGCCTGATGAAGGATTAGAATTACGATCGTATTTAGGGTACTTTATAAAAAAATATTAAAGAATGTTTTATAATGATACAGTGTCGTTATTTAATTTCTCCCTATAAAACCTCATGCCTGCTAATGTAGTATTTCAGTTGTCAGCATGGACGAGTGGGCTAAACATCCTCGCCACAAGGGCTTCGTAGTAAGTGACTGGTCCTGCAACAGGCCGAAGAACTAGTGAAGAAGAAGAATAGAACACTACTTTCCGATAATATTCCAGCAATAATTGTAGGTCCATCCGATTGCGTTAAGACGAATGTTCTCATGACGCTGCTAACGCATCCAGACGGAATCCGATTTGAGCATGTATACATTTTCTCGAAACCACTATCCCAACCCAAATACCAGCTATTACAAGAGATATTGCACGGCATCAATGGTGCGAGCTACACTGCGTTCAGTGAGAGTGGTGATATTCCGCAACCTGACAGACTAAAGCCGAACGCTGTGTTCATATTCGACGATGCTGTACTGGAAAACCAAGATCAAATACGTAAATATTTCTGTTTCGGCCGACATATTGGTGTTGATGTATTTTATTTGAGTCAGACGTATTCCAGGATACCGAAACAGCTGGTGAGGGATAACGCCAATATAATCATCGCATTCAAACAAGAAAATATGAATTTAAAACACATTTATGACGCTCATGTAGGGGCTGACATGACAGTCAATGAATTTATAAGGATATGGGGGGATTGTTGGAATCATACTCAGTACGGTTCCCTGGTTATTGATAAAGCTATAAAATTGAGTGACGGTGGATATAGACGGAACTTCCGTGAGTATCTCTTAACTGGGTAAATATGGTGATCAGCTACATCGGTACATCAGTATTCACTACGCAATGGACATATTCGCACGCGTGTCAGGTGCTCGGTCTGACAGTGGTGGGAGTAGTGTCACATCGTAAACAGCGCTAAGTATCTTAATTTGTGTCAAATTTAATTTGCCAGTCTAGTTCTTCATTTTCGTTAGTACTTTTGTTCTATAGGTTTATTCCCGCGTATTCGGCAGATTTCGTTTGTACGACTGTTTTAATAGTTTATTCAATCGTATTTGATAAATACCGTTGTGTATAATTGTCGTCTGTGACTGGTGTATTTCAAAAAAAGTCAGAGACCGTTACTAGAGCTCCTTATCAGTCAGTCCAGTGCCAGCTGCAGCCAGTGTCACGTCGTAAACAGTGCTAAGTATCTTAATTTAATTTGTGTCAAATTTAATTTGCCAGTCTAGTTCTTAATTTTCGTTAGTACTTCGGTTTTAGAGGTTTATTTCCGCGTACGTGGCAGATTAGCATTCAGTCAGTTAGCAATCCAGTACGTCATCACCCAGAGCGCTAAGTATCATAATTTAACTGCGCGAAATTTCGATGCCAGTTAATTTCTTAATTTTCGTTAGTGTTTCTGTTTTTAAGAGGTTTCTTCTCACCTACTTGACAGATTTCATTTGTGCTACTACTTTGAGTTTATTCTGGCGTACTTCGATAAATACAGTGTGTATAGTTTTCGTCTGCTGCAAGCTACGTGTCATATTGTCACTTCTTTATTTCGTGTTCTGCTTTGAGAAAGCTTATATTCCCGCGCGTTTGATAACGGTGTATTCCATAGATATTCTTGTTTATTTTGAAAACTGTGGTACTCAGTTTCTTTGTTTTGACGGCGTACTTGCAACTGACCACAATTCAGTCAGCTGCCAGCCGCCTTTATTAAAGTACTAGGCTACTTAAAAGTTAATTATTTAGTTTTCTACTTTCTACAGTTAATTGTATCGATAGGATGGATAGGATTTGTGCCTGCTGTGTGCGGACGCAGGAGGAGTTGGCCGCGGTTCGCGAACAGCTGAGCGTGCTGTTGGCTACGGTCAGCCGTCTTCAGGCTGCTGTCTCGGGGTGCAGCGATGGTGGGGAGTCTGGTGCGTCGAGTGGGACATCGCAGGTGTCTCATGCTTCGCTCTCTGTCCCTCTACCGAGGCACCTTCAGGTGTACCGGACGTGGTCGAGCCGACCTCTCCGCAAGGGGAGTGACAGGTTGTATTGTCACGATACAGGGGAGACAGCGTTACGGAAATGATACAGGATCTGTATGGGAATCATACCTATATTATCATCCTAATGCGAAAATATATTGTTGACTCCCACTTATATAGGTAAAAATAGTCATCAGAATAAAATACGAGAAATCAGAGCTCGAGCGGAGATATTCAGGTGATCTTTCTTCCCGCACGCTGTTCGAGAATGGAATGGCAGATAGCCGTCCGCGGTGGCCGAGGGGACTGAGGCGCTCCAGTCACGATCTGCACGGCCACTACGGTCGGGGGTTCATAAGTTGTTTGTAAGTTTAGGGACTGATGACCCCGTAGTTAAGTCCCATAAGCTATACAAACATTTGATTTGATTTTGAATGGCAGATAAATTGTGTAAAGGTGGTTCGATGAATCCTCTGCCAGGCATTTAAATTTGGCTTGCAGAGTATCTCATGAAGAAGTCGATGTAGAAGTGGTTTCATTTTTGTCTTCAATTAAACGTGTTTAGAGATTGATTCCTGTTCTTAGTTTTGGTATTATTATGAAGACAAACCCCTGCTGTCCTCGCTGCAAAAATTCACGAGATGAAGTAAGCAGAAGAAACGACCTACCACGTGAACGCCGTCATTGTTGAATTCAGGAAGACGTTCAGTACTGTCCATCTCTATAGAAAATATCGTCGAAAATTACTCGCTGGTTTTCGCGGACGATGATGCAGTGTGTCGATAAGTATGGACGCTCTTATATTGCATCGAAACGTAGGAGGGTCTCTGGCGGATCGACGCACGGTGTCCGGAATGGCAGCTTATTCTCAAGGGTAGCGTTCTGCTAGTGCAGAGACCGAAAGAGCCATTATTAAAAAATGTTCAAATGTTGGTATATCTATGGGTCTTAATTACTGTGGTTGGTTATCAAATGTTCAAATGTTTGTAAAGTCTATGGGACTTAACTACGAGGCTATCAGTCCCTAAACTTACAAACTACTTATGAACTACTTACGAACTAGGACGGCACAAATATCCATGCCCGAGGGGGGATTCGAACCCCCGACCGTAGTGACCGTGCAGACCGTGACTGGAGCGCCTCAGTCTCCTCGGCCACCGCGGCCGGCGTTGGTTATCAGTCCCTAGGCTAACAAACTACTTGAACTAAGTTAAACTAACCTAAGGACAACACACACACCCATGTCCGAGGAAGAGCGCTAATATCCGATAGGGGAGCAACCGTGCGCGCAGAAGTAAGGCTCCTTAGAGCGCTCGTCCATTGCACCTCGGCTTTATTATTTAATTATACTTCTTCGAAACAGTGACTTTCAGCAACAGTAGGAGGGCAGTGCCGAAGTTGGTTCACTTTTGGATGTGAATAACAGGCCGTCACCCCTCTCCACACCTCCCTATGCCGGTGCTGAGACACTTGGGAGGTCTCCTCCTCCTCCATAGAGGTCAAAGTCAAGGTCACTGACCTTACGAGGGCGATCTCCGGGACAATGGTGGTTTCTGGGACAATCGCGGTTTCCGGGACAACTGTGAATAATTAATGATTTTTTACCCTAAGTAAAAATTTGCATGATTTTTGCCCTAATTATAAAATTTGACATGATTAATGACTTCTACGATACCCCCTCCCTGCCCCACCACTCTCTGACTACAAGACCCCTCCCTCTCCCATTACTGGGCTCAAGATCACGTTCCGGGAATCGAACACGCGACCCCCGACCTCGGAATCCCCTAACAGCGCGCGGGTTCCGAGTATTTTATATTACGTAGAACCATCGCTGTTTATGTAAAGAACTGACTCTCCCTTCAATACAGAACCATAACTCTATAAAAAGAATCTGATTTCTATCACGCCACGGACCCGCGGCATCGGAAACACGCGGCCGAAGGCGGAAGGGCGAGGGGAGCAGCTGCGCCGCCTCCGCAGACGTCACAAGCAGGACCACCCAGGATGCTAACGCTTAATCAAACAGACGCACAGAGGGCAGAGGGAATCCGGAAGCCCGCAACCCTTACCACGCGGCCGCCAAAAAAAAAAAAAAAAAAAAAAAAAAAGAAAAAAAAAAAAAAAAAAAAAGGGGGGCGGACGTGGCGCGGCCGAAAAATCCACAAATTAAGTCAAGATCACGCGGCCGGACGTTGAGGGTATATCCCTTAATGTAATAAACGCAATCGTTTCCGTTAACTTCGGCGAGTAGTCCAACACGTGACCATTTCCCTTGCTGTTTACTGTATATGTGATTATTTTATATTCCCCAGTCACAGCGAGAATTTTTCATATAGTGTATTTAAACAAATAAGTGAGTCGTGCTTGCAGATCTGCAATGTACTCCACTTTTTCCAAATGCAATTGTTATTCTTCCTTTAGAGCAGATGTCTTCGCTGTATAATGCAGCTTCGTTTCTTGACGTCCATCTCCTCCATTTCCAGCCGTCTTTCCGTGCACATAGCACATTAACTGTACTTAGAGGAGTAATTTCTTTAATCGGAAAGGCTTAAACCTGTTCGATGGATTTAATCTTTCTTAGGACTTGTGGAATAACACTGCTTGCCGCGGTGGAGTAGCCGAGCGGTCTTAAGCGTCTCGCTGCGGAGCGCGCGGTTGCCCGCCGTGGAGGTTCGAGTCCTCCCTGGGGCATGAGTGTGTGCGTGTTTGTCCTTAGGATAGTTTACCTAGGTTTAAGTAGTTTGTAAGCTACGGACTGATGACCACGCAGTTTGGTCCGATAGAATTACAAACATTTGAACATTTTTAACACTGCTTGTAGGTAATAGATCTAATTCGAGGTGTCCACATCCGGCAGTAATGTGGAGAATAACAGCCTGTAATGGGAGAAATATGTTTCTCCTGCCTTAAAGTAGCTCTTCTGCGTAACACTTATATAGTCCTTGCTGGAGTCAGTATTACGAATATCCACACAATTTACAGGTATACAATTGAAACTAAAATCTGACAGAGTATAATTTATAAGTTTTTCTAGGTCTTTCATGTCTGGAAGATTTAACTGTACACCACGCATACATGTTTAAACAAAATATCTCAGCGTTTTATTATTTTAAGCAATCCCACAACATAATCGTCGTTTTAAGACAAGATATGCAACAGCCTACCAGATATGATTTTTTTTTCTTTTTAATAGTGCGTGTTAGATAATAAACGGGAAGCAGTTTAAACCTTTTTGGAGTGCTAGTTTAAACTTTTAGGGATTAATACTTTATTATTTTTGTAGCTTTTGTAACATGAAGTATAGTTTTTAACTATTAGCTAAAATTTACATCTATGTCATATAGGTACGAAAAGTGCTTGCAGTGCCTTTCCATTGCCGACTTTCGACTACTTTCAAGGTCACGCATTTACCTAGTTTTAAGCTTATAAGTTCCGCAAACGATTGATTATTCCATATTCCACTCCAGAAATATGCATATAGGTCGCAGTAAATGGGAGATTTCTTAGGACTTTCGGTATCTGGAGTGGAATACTCAATCGTTTGCGGAACTTTTAAGCTTAAAATTCTATACAGAACAACAGCAGTTGTGTGGTGTAAAATAGTTTTAATGGTTGTATTATGCAGGAAATAAATGGTAAAGTTAAAATCTACGATCGCTATGGACAACGATAACCACATCTAGGGTGATTTACAAAAATATATTTCGATAGTGGAAACCAGGTAATTGCGTGACCTTGAAAGTAGTCGAAATTCGGTAGTGGAAAGGCACTGCAACCACTTTTCGAACCTATATGATCTCTGTAACAGTATTCATACTGAGAAATAATCTTATCACTTTGAAACACATGTGGTAGATGTTGAAACATATGTGGAATATCGCATAACAACGGAATCAGATGCTTAGGGAATAAATAATAGTCAACTGCATTCAAATTGCGTCGTATTTCCGTAAGCTTCTTATAAATGTTAATAAGCACCTTACACCTATTTCTAGATTTAAGCCACTCAAATAGATCATAAGCACTAGCACACATTTTCTCGCTGAATCCGTAGTCTTCCAATTCCAGCAATATAACATGATGAGAAGTCATCAGCTCTACAACTCTTAAGATGTCCGGTCGCAGTAGATTTCTCGAATATACCAGAGATGTGCAGTCAGGATTCTCTTTCAGCAGAGCCTTAATGGATTTATCCAGGACACTCTTTCCTGTATCAGTAATCATAGCCTGTTGTATACTCTCGTCTCCTTCACTTAAATTAACAACAAGTACTACAGCTCTGTATTCTTCGGATTTGGCATCAAGTATCATCACCCTGTTATTATTAATTTCCACCGTTGCTAACTTCTCAAGCAACGAAGAACAACTGAGAGCGGAGTTCTCGGTGAACGTTCTCCTATACACACAATACCCATACAGGTTATAACTTGTCGTTCCTAGCCAAAATCTTCTTCGTCCTAAGTTGAGCTGGATCTATCAGAGCAAGAACACGTATAAGAAGTGTGCTCGACACAGAAAAAAAGTTGCGATGCAGACAACGTGTGATGCGACAAAGAAAAAAAATTTCTGCTCTAGGGGTATTGCTGTCCAATACAACCTTTACTTTAAGCACCTGTGGTAGTAAACATGTTAGTGTCTGCACAATGAGTTCCATCCCGTTCTTGTTCTCGAAAATCCTCGATACAGTGACACAAAAGTGATACTCACCCATGATGAGTGGATTTGTCTTTGCGAGTCCTCAATGTATATTGCAGGTATATTCAACGACATTGATCAAGTACCATCGTTGGAGTTAGGTGATCACACAGTCTCCTCTGCTCACTTCCCATAAACTGTGAAAATTTACAGCACTAACGAGTTTATTCACTTGCATGAGGAAGTATTTGAAAACTCAATGTACAGTAGTCTCAAGATAGATCATGCTTTCAACGAGAGACTAAGCTGGCAGTCGTATGTATACAGATTCTACGAGGCTATGTGGTCCAGCCATTGCTCAACACTACGACATCTGCAGAGAAGTAATAAATGTAGATATGTATGAACCTGACATGCCTGATGAAGGATTAGAATTACGATCGTATTTAGGGTACTTTATAAAAAAATATTAAAGAATGTTTTATAATGATACAGTGTCGTTATTTAATTTCTCCCTATAAAACCTCATGCCTGCTAATGTAGTATTTCAGTTGTCAGCATGGACGAGTGGGCTAAACATCCTCGCCACAAGGGCTTCGTAGTAAGTGACTGGTCCTGCAACAGGCCGAAGAACTAGTGAAGAAGAAGAATAGAACACTACTTTCCGATAATATTCCAGCAATAATTGTAGGTCCATCCGATTGCGTTAAGACGAATGTTCTCATGACGCTGCTAACGCATCCAGACGGAATCCGATTTGAGCATGTATACATTTTCTCGAAACCACTATCCCAACCCAAATACCAGCTATTACAAGAGATATTGCACGGCATCAATGGTGCGAGCTACACTGCGTTCAGTGAGAGTGGTGATATTCCGCAACCTGACAGACTAAAGCCGAACGCTGTGTTCATATTCGACGATGCTGTACTGGAAAACCAAGATCAAATACGTAAATATTTCTGTTTCGGCCGACATATTGGTGTTGATGTATTTTATTTGAGTCAGACGTATTCCAGGATACCGAAACAGCTGGTGAGGGATAACGCCAATATAATCATCGCATTCAAACAAGAAAATATGAATTTAAAACACATTTATGACGCTCATGTAGGGGCTGACATGACAGTCAATGAATTTATAAGGATATGGGGGGATTGTTGGAATCATACTCAGTACGGTTCCCTGGTTATTGATAAAGCTATAAAATTGAGTGACGGTGGATATAGACGGAACTTCCGTGAGTATCTCTTAACTGGGTAAATATGGTGATCAGCTACATCGGTACATCAGTATTCACTACGCAATGGACATATTCGCACGCGTGTCAGGTGCTCGGTCTGACAGTGGTGGGAGTAGTGTCACATCGTAAACAGCGCTAAGTATCTTAATTTGTGTCAAATTTAATTTGCCAGTCTAGTTCTTCATTTTCGTTAGTACTTTTGTTCTATAGGTTTATTCCCGCGTATTCGGCAGATTTCGTTTGTACGACTGTTTTAATAGTTTATTCAATCGTATTTGATAAATACCGTTGTGTATAATTGTCGTCTGTGACTGGTGTATTTCAAAAAAAGTCAGAGACCGTTACTAGAGCTCCTTATCAGTCAGTCCAGTGCCAGCTGCAGCCAGTGTCACGTCGTAAACAGTGCTAAGTATCTTAATTTAATTTGTGTCAAATTTAATTTGCCAGTCTAGTTCTTAATTTTCGTTAGTACTTCGGTTTTAGAGGTTTATTTCCGCGTACGTGGCAGATTAGCATTCAGTCAGTTAGCAATCCAGTACGTCATCACCCAGAGCGCTAAGTATCATAATTTAACTGCGCGAAATTTCGATGCCAGTTAATTTCTTAATTTTCGTTAGTGTTTCTGTTTTTAAGAGGTTTCTTCTCACCTACTTGACAGATTTCATTTGTGCTACTACTTTGAGTTTATTCTGGCGTACTTCGATAAATACAGTGTGTATAGTTTTCGTCTGCTGCAAGCTACGTGTCATATTGTCACTTCTTTATTTCGTGTTCTGCTTTGAGAAAGCTTATATTCCCGCGCGTTTGATAACGGTGTATTCCATAGATATTCTTGTTTATTTTGAAAACTGTGGTACTCAGTTTCTTTGTTTTGACGGCGTACTTGCAACTGACCACAATTCAGTCAGCTGCCAGCCGCCTTTATTAAAGTACTAGGCTACTTAAAAGTTAATTATTTAGTTTTCTACTTTCTACAGTTAATTGTATCGATAGGATGGATAGGATTTGTGCCTGCTGTGTGCGGACGCAGGAGGAGTTGGCCGCGGTTCGCGAACAGCTGAGCGTGCTGTTGGCTACGGTCAGCCGTCTTCAGGCTGCTGTCTCGGGGTGCAGCGATGGTGGGGAGTCTGGTGCGTCGAGTGGGACATCGCAGGTGTCTCATGCTTCGCTCTCTGTCCCTCTACCGAGGCACCTTCAGGTGTACCGGACGTGGTCGAGCCGACCTCTCCGCAAGGGGAGTGACAGGTTGTATTGTCACGATACAGGGGAGACAGCGTTACGGAAATGATACAGGATCTGTATGGGAATCATACCTATATTATCATCCTAATGCGAAAATATATTGTTGACTCCCACTTATATAGGTAAAAATAGTCATCAGAATAAAATACGAGAAATCAGAGCTCGAGCGGAGATATTCAGGTGATCTTTCTTCCCGCACGCTGTTCGAGAATGGAATGGCAGATAGCCGTCCGCGGTGGCCGAGGGGACTGAGGCGCTCCAGTCACGATCTGCACGGCCACTACGGTCGGGGGTTCATAAGTTGTTTGTAAGTTTAGGGACTGATGACCCCGTAGTTAAGTCCCATAAGCTATACAAACATTTGATTTGATTTTGAATGGCAGATAAATTGTGTAAAGGTGGTTCGATGAATCCTCTGCCAGGCATTTAAATTTGGCTTGCAGAGTATCTCATGAAGAAGTCGATGTAGAAGTGGTTTCATTTTTGTCTTCAATTAAACGTGTTTAGAGATTGATTCCTGTTCTTAGTTTTGGTATTATTATGAAGACAAACCCCTGCTGTCCTCGCTGCAAAAATTCACGAGATGAAGTAAGCAGAAGAAACGACCTACCACGTGAACGCCGTCATTGTTGAATTCAGGAAGACGTTCAGTACTGTCCATCTCTATAGAAAATATCGTCGAAAATTACTCGCTGGTTTTCGCGGACGATGATGCAGTGTGTCGATAAGTATGGACGCTCTTATATTGCATCGAAACGTAGGAGGGTCTCTGGCGGATCGACGCACGGTGTCCGGAATGGCAGCTTATTCTCAAGGGTAGCGTTCTGCTAGTGCAGAGACCGAAAGAGCCATTATTAAAAAATGTTCAAATGTTGGTATATCTATGGGTCTTAATTACTGTGGTTGGTTATCAAATGTTCAAATGTTTGTAAAGTCTATGGGACTTAACTACGAGGCTATCAGTCCCTAAACTTACAAACTACTTATGAACTACTTACGAACTAGGACGGCACAAATATCCATGCCCGAGGGGGGATTCGAACCCCCGACCGTAGTGACCGTGCAGACCGTGACTGGAGCGCCTCAGTCTCCTCGGCCACCGCGGCCGGCGTTGGTTATCAGTCCCTAGGCTAACAAACTACTTGAACTAAGTTAAACTAACCTAAGGACAACACACACACCCATGTCCGAGGAAGAGCGCTAATATCCGATAGGGGAGCAACCGTGCGCGCAGAAGTAAGGCTCCTTAGAGCGCTCGTCCATTGCACCTCGGCTTTATTATTTAATTATACTTCTTCGAAACAGTGACTTTCAGCAACAGTAGGAGGGCAGTGCCGAAGTTGGTTCACTTTTGGATGTGAATAACAGGCCGTCACCCCTCTCCACACCTCCCTATGCCGGTGCTGAGACACTTGGGAGGTCTCCTCCTCCTCCATAGAGGTCAAAGTCAAGGTCACTGACCTTACGAGGGCGATCTCCGGGACAATGGTGGTTTCTGGGACAATCGCGGTTTCCGGGACAACTGTGAATAATTAATGATTTTTTACCCTAAGTAAAAATTTGCATGATTTTTGCCCTAATTATAAAATTTGACATGATTAATGACTTCTACGATACCCCCTCCCTGCCCCACCACTCTCTGACTACAAGACCCCTCCCTCTCCCATTACTGGGCTCAAGATCACGTTCCGGGAATCGAACACGCGACCCCCGACCTCGGAATCCCCTAACAGCGCGCGGGTTCCGAGTATTTTATATTACGTAGAACCATCGCTGTTTATGTAAAGAACTGACTCTCCCTTCAATACAGAACCATAACTCTATAAAAAGAATCTGATTTCTATCACGCCACGGACCCGCGGCATCGGAAACACGCGGCCGAAGGCGGAAGGGCGAGGGGAGCAGCTGCGCCGCCTCCGCAGACGTCACAAGCAGGACCACCCAGGATGCTAACGCTTAATCAAACAGACGCACAGAGGGCAGAGGGAATCCGGAAGCCCGCAACCCTTACCACGCGGCCGCCAAAAAAAAAAAAAAAAAAAAAAAAAAAGAAAAAAAAAAAAAAAAAAAAAGGGGGGCGGACGTGGCGCGGCCGAAAAATCCACAAATTAAGTCAAGATCACGCGGCCGGACGTTGAGGGTATATCCCTTAATGTAATAAACGCAATCGTTTCCGTTAACTTCGGCGAGTAGTCCAACACGTGACCATTTCCCTTGCTGTTTACTGTATATGTGATTATTTTATATTCCCCAGTCACAGCGAGAATTTTTCATATAGTGTATTTAAACAAATAAGTGAGTCGTGCTTGCAGATCTGCAATGTACTCCACTTTTTCCAAATGCAATTGTTATTCTTCCTTTAGAGCAGATGTCTTCGCTGTATAATGCAGCTTCGTTTCTTGACGTCCATCTCCTCCATTTCCAGCCGTCTTTCCGTGCACATAGCACATTAACTGTACTTAGAGGAGTAATTTCTTTAATCGGAAAGGCTTAAACCTGTTCGATGGATTTAATCTTTCTTAGGACTTGTGGAATAACACTGCTTGCCGCGGTGGAGTAGCCGAGCGGTCTTAAGCGTCTCGCTGCGGAGCGCGCGGTTGCCCGCCGTGGAGGTTCGAGTCCTCCCTGGGGCATGAGTGTGTGCGTGTTTGTCCTTAGGATAGTTTACCTAGGTTTAAGTAGTTTGTAAGCTACGGACTGATGACCACGCAGTTTGGTCCGATAGAATTACAAACATTTGAACATTTTTAACACTGCTTGTAGGTAATAGATCTAATTCGAGGTGTCCACATCCGGCAGTAATGTGGAGAATAACAGCCTGTAATGGGAGAAATATGTTTCTCCTGCCTTAAAGTAGCTCTTCTGCGTAACACTTATATAGTCCTTGCTGGAGTCAGTATTACGAATATCCACACAATTTACAGGTATACAATTGAAACTAAAATCTGACAGAGTATAATTTATAAGTTTTTCTAGGTCTTTCATGTCTGGAAGATTTAACTGTACACCACGCATACATGTTTAAACAAAATATCTCAGCGTTTTATTATTTTAAGCAATCCCACAACATAATCGTCGTTTTAAGACAAGATATGCAACAGCCTACCAGATATGATTTTTTTTTCTTTTTAATAGTGCGTGTTAGATAATAAACGGGAAGCAGTTTAAACCTTTTTGGAGTGCTAGTTTAAACTTTTAGGGATTAATACTTTATTATTTTTGTAGCTTTTGTAACATGAAGTATAGTTTTTAACTATTAGCTAAAATTTACATCTATGTCATATAGGTACGAAAAGTGCTTGCAGTGCCTTTCCATTGCCGACTTTCGACTACTTTCAAGGTCACGCATTTACCTAGTTTTAAGCTTATAAGTTCCGCAAACGATTGATTATTCCATATTCCACTCCAGAAATATGCATATAGGTCGCAGTAAATGGGAGATTTCTTAGGACTTTCGGTATCTGGAGTGGAATACTCAATCGTTTGCGGAACTTTTAAGCTTAAAATTCTATACAGAACAACAGCAGTTGTGTGGTGTAAAATAGTTTTAATGGTTGTATTATGCAGGAAATAAATGGTAAAGTTAAAATCTACGATCGCTATGGACAACGATAACCACATCTAGGGTGATTTACAAAAATATATTTCGATAGTGGAAACCAGGTAATTGCGTGACCTTGAAAGTAGTCGAAATTCGGTAGTGGAAAGGCACTGCAACCACTTTTCGAACCTATATGATCTCTGTAACAGTATTCATACTGAGAAATAATCTTATCACTTTGAAACACATGTGGTAGATGTTGAAACATATGTGGAATATCGCATAACAACGGAATCAGATGCTTAGGGAATAAATAATAGTCAACTGCATTCAAATTGCGTCGTATTTCCGTAAGCTTCTTATAAATGTTAATAAGCACCTTACACCTATTTCTAGATTTAAGCCACTCAAATAGATCATAAGCACTAGCACACATTTTCTCGCTGAATCCGTAGTCTTCCAATTCCAGCAATATAACATGATGAGAAGTCATCAGCTCTACAACTCTTAAGATGTCCGGTCGCAGTAGATTTCTCGAATATACCAGAGATGTGCAGTCAGGATTCTCTTTCAGCAGAGCCTTAATGGATTTATCCAGGACAGTCATTCCTGTATCAGTAATCATAGCCTGTTGTATACTCTCGTCTCCTTCACTTAAATTAACAACAAGTACTACAGCTCTGTATTCTTCGGATTTGGCATCAAGTATCATCACCCTGTTATTATTAATTTCCACCGTTGCTAACTTCTCAAGCAACGAAGAACAACTGAGAGCGGAGTTCTCGGTGAACGTTCTCCTATACACACAATACCCATACAGGTTATAACTTGTCGTTCCTAGCCAAAATCTTCTTCGTCCTAAGTTGAGCTGGATCTATCAGAGCAAGAACACGTATAAGAAGTGTGCTCGACACAGAAAAAAAGTTGCGATGCAGACAACGTGTGATGCGACAAAGAAAAAAAATTTCTGCTCTAGGGGTAATGCTGTGCAATACAACCTTTACTTTAAGCACCTGTGGTAGTAAACATGTTAGTGTCTGCACAATGAGTTCCATCCCGTTCTTGTTCTCGAAAATCCTCGATACAGTGGCACAAAAGTGATACTCACCCATGATGAGTGGATTTGTCTTTGCGAGTCCTCAATGTATATTGCAGGTATATTCAACGACATTGATCAAGTACCATCGTTGGAGTTTGGTGATCACACAGTCTCCTCTGCTCATTTCCCATAAACTGTGAAAATTTACAGCACTAACGAGTTTATTCACTTGCATGAGGAAGTATTTGAAAACTCAATGTACAGTAGTCTCAAGATAGATCATGCTTTCAACGAGAGACTAAGCTGGCAGTCGTATGTATACAGATTCTACGAGGCTATGTGGTCCAGCCATTGCTCAACACTACGACATCTGCAGAGAAGTAGTAAATGTAGATATGTATGAACCTGACATGCCTGATGAAGGATTAGAATTACGATCGTCTTTAGGGTACTTTATAAAAAAATATTAAAGAATGTTTTATAATGATACAGTGTCGTTATTTAATTTCCCCCTATAAAACCTCATGCCTGCTAATGTAGTATTTCAGTTGTCAGCATGGACGAGTGGGCTAAACATCCTCGTCACAAGGACTTCGTAGTAAGAGACCTGCAACAGGCCGAAGAACTAGTGAAGAAGAAGAATAGAACACTACTTTCCGATAATATTCCAGCAATAATTGTAGGTCCATCCGATTGCGGTAAGACGAATGTTCTCATGACGCTGCTAACGCATCCAGACGGAATCCGATTTGAGCATGTATACATTTTCTCGAAACCACTATCCCAACCCAAATACCAGCTATTACAAGAGATATTGCACGGCATCAATGGTGCGAGCTACACTGCGTTCAGTGAGAGTGGTGATATTCCGCAACCTGACAGACTAAAGCCGAACGCTGTGTTCATATTCGACGATGTTGTACTGGAAAACCAAGATCAAATACGTAAATATTTCTGTTTCGGCCGACATATTGGTGTTGATGTATTTTATTTGAGTCAGACGTATTCCAGGATACCGAAACAGCTGGTGAGGGATAACGCCAATATAATCATCGCATTCAAACAAGAAAATATGAATTTAAAACACATTTATGACGCTCATGTAGGGGCTGACATGACAGTCAATGAATTTATAAGGATATGGGGGGATTGTTGGAATCATACTCAGTACGGTTCCCTGGTTATTGATAAAGCTATAAAATTGAGTGACGGTGGATATAGACGGAACTTCCGTGAGTATCTCTTAACTGGGTAAATATGGTGATCAGCTACATCGGTACATCAGTATTCACTACGCAATGGACATATTCGCACGCGTGTCAGGTGCTCGGTCTGACAGTGGTGGGAGTAGTGTCACATCGTAAACAGCGCTAAGTATCTTAATTTGTGTCAAATTTAATTTGCCAGTCTAGTTCTTCATTTTCGTTAGTACTTTTGTTCTATAGGTTTATTCCCACGTATTCGGCAGATGTCGTTTGTACGACTGTTTTAATAGTTTATTCAATCGTATTTGATAAATACCGTTGTGTATAATTGTCGTCTGTGACTGGTGTATTTCAAAAAAAGTCAGAGACCGTTACTAGAGCTCCTTATCAGTCAGTCCAGTGCCAGCTGCAGCCAGTGTCACGTCGTAAACAGTGCTAAGTATCTTAATTTAATTTGTGTCAAATTTAATTTGCCAGTCTAGTTCTTAATTTTCGTTAGTACTTCGGTTTTAGAGGTTTATTTCCGCGTACGTGGCAGATTAGCATTCAGTCAGTTAGCAATCCAGTACGTCATCACCCAGAGCGCTAAGTATCATAATTTAACTGCGCGAAATTTCGATGCCAGTTAATTTCTTAATTTTCGTTAGTGTTTCTGTTTTTAAGAGGTTTCTTCTCACATACTTGTCAGATTTCATTTGTGCTACTACTTTGAGTTTATTCTCGCGTACTTCGATAAATACAGTGTGTATAGTTTTCGTCTGCTGCAAGCTACGTGTCATATTGTCACTTCTTTATTTCGTGTTCTGCTTTGAGAAAGCTTACATTCCCGCGCGTTTGATAACGGTGTATTCCATAGATATTCTTGTTTATTTTGAAAACTGTGGTACTCAGTTTCTTTGTTTTGACGGCGTACTTGCAACTGACCACAATTCAGTCAGCTGCCAGCCGCCTTTATTAAAGTACTAGGCTACTTAAAAGTTAATTATTTAGTTTTCTACTTTCTACAGTTAATTGTATCGATAGGATGGATAGGATTTGTGCCTGCTGTGTGCGGACGCAGGAGGAGTTGGCCGCGGTTCGCGAACAGCTGAGCGTGCTGTTGGCTACGGTCAGCCGTCTTCAGGCTGCTGTCTCGGGGTGCAGCGATGGTGGGGAGTCTGGTGCGTCGAGTGGGACATCGCAGGTGTCTCATGCTTCGCTCTCTGTCCCTCTACCGAGGCACCTTCAGGTGTACCGGACGTAAGTATCATAATTTAACTGCGCGAAATTTCGATGCCAGTTAATTTCTTAATTTTCGTTAGTGTTTCTGTTTTTAAGAGGTTTCTTCTCACCTACTTGACAGATTTCATTTGTGCTACTACTTTGAGTTTATTCTGGCGTACTTCGATAAATACAGTGTGTATAGTTTTCGTCTGCTGCAAGCTACGTGTCATATTGTCACTTCTTTATTTCGTGTTCTGCTTTGAGAAAGCTTATATTCCCGCGCGTTTGATAACGGTGTATTCCATAGATATTCTTGTTTATTTTGAAAACTGTGGTACTCAGTTTCTTTGTTTTGACGGCGTACTTGCAACTGACCACAATTCGGTCAGCTGCCAGCCGCCTTTATTAAAGTACTAGGCTACTTAAAAGTTAATTATTTAGTTTTCTACTTTCTACAGTTAATTGTATCGATAGGATGGATAGGATTTGTGCCTGCTGTGTGCGGACGCAGGAGGAGTTGGCCGCGGTTCGCGAACAGCTGAGCGTGCTGTTGGCTACGGTCAGCCGTCTTCAGGCTGCTGTCTCGGGGTGCAGCGATGGTGGGGAGTCTGGTGCGTAGAGTGGGACATCGCAGGTGTCTCATGCTTCGCTCTCTGTCCCTCTACCGAGGCACCTTCAGGTGTACCGGACGTGGTCGAGCCGACCTCTCCGCAAGGGGAGTGACAGGTTGTATTGTCACGATACAGGGGAGACAGCGTTACGGAAATGATACAGGATCTGTATGGGAATCATACCTATATTATCATCCTAATGCGAAAATATATTGTTGACTTCCACTTATATAGGTAAAAATAGTCATCAGAATAAAATACGAGAAATCAGAGCTCGAGCGGAGATATTCAGGTGATCTTTCTTCCCGCACGATGTTCGAGAATGGAATGGCAGATAGCCGTCCGCGGTGGCCGAGGGGACTGAGGCGCTCCAGTCACGATCTGCACGGCCACTACGGTCGCGGGTTCATAAGTTGTTTGTAAGTTTAGGGACTGATGACCCCGTAGTTAAGTCCCATAAGCTATACAAACATTTGATTTGATTTTGAATGGCAGATAAATTGTGTAAAGGTGGTTCGATGAATCCTCTGCCAGGCATTTAAATTTGGCTTGCAGAGTATCTCATGAAGAAGTCGATGTAGAAGTGGTTTCATTTTTGTCTTCAATTAAACGTGTTTAGAGATTGATTCCTGTTCTTAGTTTTGGTATTATTATGAAGACAAACCCCTGCTGTCCTCGCTGCAAAAATTCACGAGATGAAGTAAGCAGAAGAAACGACCTACCACGTGAACGCCGTCATTGTTGAATTCAGGAAGACGTTCAGTACTGTCCATCTCTATAGAAAATATCGTCGAAAGTTACTCGCTGGTTTTCGCGGACGATGATGCAGTGTGTCGATAAGTATGGACGCTCTTATATTGTATCGAAACGTAGGAGGGTCTCTGGCGGATCGACGCACGGTGTCCGGAATGGCAGCTTATTCTCAAGGGTAGCGTTCTGCTAGTGCAGAGACCGAAAGAGCCATTATTAAAAAATGTTCAAATGTTGGTATATCTATGGGTCTTAATTACTGTGGTTGGTTATCAGTCCTTAGGCTAACAAACTACTTGAACTAAGTTAAACTAACCTAAGGACAACACACACACCCATGTCCGAGGAAGAGCGCTAATATCCGATGGGGGAGCATCCGTGCGCGCAGAAGTAAGGCTCCTTAGAGCGCTCGGCTTTATTATTTAATTATACTTCTTCGAAACAGTGACTTTCAGCAACAGTAGGAGGGCAGTGCCGAAGTTGGTTCACTTTTGGATGTGAATAACAGGCCGTCACCCCTCTCCACACCTCCCTATGCCGGTGCTGAGACACTTGGGAGGTCTCCTCCTCCTCCCTAGAGGTCAAAGTCAAGGTCACTGACCTTACGAGGGCGATCTCCGGGACAATGGTGGTTTCTGGGACAATCGCGGTTTCCGGGACAACTGTGAATAATTAATGATTTTTTACCCTAAGTAAAAATTTGCATGATTTTTGCCCTAATTATAAAATTTGACATGATTAATGACTTCTACGATACCCCCTCCCTGCCCCACCACTCTCTGACTACAAGACCCCTCCCTCTCCCATTACTGGGCTCAAGATCACGTTCCGGGAATCGAACACGCGACCCCCGACCTCGGAATCCCCTAACAGCGCGCGGGTTCCGAGTATTTTATATTACGTAGAACCATCGCTGTTTATGTAAAGAACTGACTCTCCCTTCAATACAGAACCATAACTCTATAAAAAGAATCTGATTTCTATCACGCCACGGACCCGCGGCATCGGAAACACGCGGCCGAAGGCGGAAGGGTGAGGGGAGCAGCTGCGCCGCCTCCGCAGACGTCACAAGCAGGACCACCCAGGACGCTAACGCTTAATCAAACAGACGCACAGAGGGAATCCGGAAGCCCGCAACCCTTACAGCGCGGCCGCAAAAAAAAAAAGAAAAAAAAAGGGCGGACGTGGCGCGGCCGAAAAATCCACAAATTAAGTCAAGATCACGCGGCCGGACGTTGAGGGTATATCCCTTAATGTAATAAACGCAATCGTTTCCGTTAACTTCGGCGAGTAGTCCAACACGTGACCATTTCCCTTGCTGTTTACTGTATATGTGATTATTTTATATTCCCCAGTCACAGCGAGAATTTTTCATATAGTGTATTTAAACAAACAAGTGAGTCGTGCTTGCAGATCTGCAATGTACTCCTCTTTTTCCAAATGCAATTGTTATTCTTCCTTTAGAGCAGTTGTCTTCGCTGTATAATCCAGCTTCGTTTCTTGACGTCCATCTCCCCCATTTCCAGCCGTCTTTCCGTGCACATATCATATTAACTGCACTTAGAGGAGTAATTTCTTTAATCGGAAAGGCTTAAACCTGTTCGATGGATTTACTCTTTCTTAGGACTTGTGGAATAACACTGCTTGCCGCGGTGGAGTAGCCGAGCGGTCTTAAGCGTCTCGCTGCGGAGCGCGCGGTTGCTCGCCGTGGAGGTTCGAATCCTCCCTGGGGCATGGGTGTGTGCGTGTTTGTCCTTAGGATAGTTTACCTAGGTTTAAGTAGTTTGTAAGCTACGGACTGATGACCACGCAGTTTGGTCCGATAGAATTACAAACATTTGAACATTTTTAACACTGCTTGTAGGTAATAGATCTAATTCGAGGTGTCCACATCCGGCAGTAATGTGGAGAATAACAGCCTGTTATGGGAGAAATATGTTTCTCCTGCCTTAAAGTAGCTCTTCTGCGTAACACTTATATAGTCCTTGCTGGAGTCAGTAATACGAATATCCACACAATTTACAGGTATACAATTGAAACTAAAATCTGACAGAGTATAATTTATAAGTTTTTCTAGGTCTTTCATGTCTGGAAGATTTAACTGTACACCAGTCATACATGTTTAAACAAAATATCACAGCGTTTTATTATTTTAAGCAATCCCACAACATAATCGTCGTTTTAAGACAACATATGCAACAGCCTACCAGATATGATTTTTTTTTTCTTTTTAATAGTGCGTGTTAGATAATAAACGGGAAGCAGTTTAAACCTTTTTGGAGTGCTAGTTTAAACTTTAAGGGATTAATACTTTATTATTTTTGTAGCTTTTGTAACATGAAGTATAGTTTTTAACTATTAGCTAAAATTTACATCTATGTCATATAGGTACGAAAAGTGCTTGCAGTGCCTTTCCATTGCCGGCTTTCGACTACTTTCAAGGTCACGCATTTACCTAGTTTTAAGCTTATAAGTTCCGCAAACGATTGATTATTCCATATTCCACTCCAGAAATATGCATATAGGTCGCAGTAAATGGAAGATTTCTTAGGACTTTCGGTATCTGGAGTGGAATACTCAATCGTTTGCGGAACTTTTAAGCTTAAAATTCTATACAGAACAACAGCAGTTGTGTGGTGTAAAATAGTTTTAATGGTTGTATTATGCAGGAAATAAATGGTAAAGTTAAAATCTACGAACGCTATGGACAACGATAACCACATCTAGGGTGATTTACAAAAATATATTTCGATAGTGGAAACCAGGTAATTGCGTGACCTTGAAAGTAGTCGAAATTCGGTAGTGGAAAGGCACTGCAACCACTTTTCGAACCTATATGATCTCTGTAACAGTATTCATACTGAGAAATAATCTTATCACTTTGAAACACATGTGGTAGATGTTGAAACATATGTGGAATATCGCATAACAACGGAATCAGATGCTTAGGGAATAAATAATAGTCAACTGCATTCAAATTGCGTCGTATTTCCGTAAGCTTCTTATAAATGTTAATAAGCACCTTACACCTATTTCTAGATTTAAGCCACTCAAATAGATCATAAGCACTAGCACACATTTTCTCGCTGAATCCGTAGTCTTCCAATTCCAGCAATATAACATGATGAGAAGTCATCAGCTCTACAACTCTTAAGATGTCCGGTCGCAGTAGATTTCTCGAATATACCAGAGATGTGCAGTCAGGATTCTCTTTCAGCAGAGCCTTAATGGATTTATCCAGGACACTCTTTCCTGTATCAGTAATCATAGCCTGTTGTATACTCTCGTCTCCTTCACTTAAATTAACAACAAGTACTACAGCTCTGTATTCTTCGGATTTGGCATCAAGTATCATCACCCTGTTATTATTAATTTCCACCGTTGCTAACTTCTCAAGCAACGAAGAACAACTGAGAGCGGAGTTCTCGGTGAACGTTCTCCTATACACACAATACCCATACAGGTTATAACTTGTCGTTCCTAGCCAAAATCTTCTTCGTCCTAAGTTGAGCTGGATCTATCAGAGCAAGAACACGTATAAGAAGTGTGCTCGACACAGAAAAAAAGTTGCGATGCAGACAACGTGTGATGCGACAAAGAAAAAAAATTTCTGCTCTAGGGGTAATGCTGTGCAATACAACCTTTACTTTAAGCACCTGTGGTAGTAAACATGTTAGTGTCTGCACAATGAGTTCCATCCCGTTCTTGTTCTCGAAAATCCTCGATACAGTGGCACAAAAGTGATACTCACCCATGATGAGTGGATTTGTCTTTGCGAGTCCTCAATGTATATTGCAGGTATATTCAACGACATTGATCAAGTACCATCGTTGGAGTTTGGTGATCACACAGTCTCCTCTGCTCATTTCCCATAAACTGTGAAAATTTACAGCACTAACGAGTTTATTCACTTGCATGAGGAAGTATTTGAAAACTCAATGTACAGTAGTCTCAAGATAGATCATGCTTTCAACGAGAGACTAAGCTGGCAGTCGTATGTATACAGATTCTACGAGGCTATGTGGTCCAGCCATTGCTCAACACTACGACATCTGCAGAGAAGTAGTAAATGTAGATATGTATGAACCTGACATGCCTGATGAAGGATTAGAATTACGATCGTCTTTAGGGTACTTTATAAAAAAATATTAAAGAATGTTTTATAATGATACAGTGTCGTTATTTAATTTCCCCCTATAAAACCTCATGCCTGCTAATGTAGTATTTCAGTTGTCAGCATGGACGAGTGGGCTAAACATCCTCGTCACAAGGACTTCGTAGTAAGAGACCTGCAACAGGCCGAAGAACTAGTGAAGAAGAAGAATAGAACACTACTTTCCGATAATATTCCAGCAATAATTGTAGGTCCATCCGATTGCGGTAAGACGAATGTTCTCATGACGCTGCTAACGCATCCAGACGGAATCCGATTTGAGCATGTATACATTTTCTCGAAACCACTATCCCAACCCAAATACCAGCTATTACAAGAGATATTGCACGGCATCAATGGTGCGAGCTACACTGCGTTCAGTGAGAGTGGTGATATTCCGCAACCTGACAGACTAAAGCCGAACGCTGTGTTCATATTCGACGATGTTGTACTGGAAAACCAAGATCAAATACGTAAATATTTCTGTTTCGGCCGACATATTGGTGTTGATGTATTTTATTTGAGTCAGACGTATTCCAGGATACCGAAACAGCTGGTGAGGGATAACGCCAATATAATCATCGCATTCAAACAAGAAAATATGAATTTAAAACACATTTATGACGCTCATGTAGGGGCTGACATGACAGTCAATGAATTTATAAGGATATGGGGGGATTGTTGGAATCATACTCAGTACGGTTCCCTGGTTATTGATAAAGCTATAAAATTGAGTGACGGTGGATATAGACGGAACTTCCGTGAGTATCTCTTAACTGGGTAAATATGGTGATCAGCTACATCGGTACATCAGTATTCACTACGCAATGGACATATTCGCACGCGTGTCAGGTGCTCGGTCTGACAGTGGTGGGAGTAGTGTCACATCGTAAACAGCGCTAAGTATCTTAATTTGTGTCAAATTTAATTTGCCAGTCTAGTTCTTCATTTTCGTTAGTACTTTTGTTCTATAGGTTTATTCCCACGTATTCGGCAGATGTCGTTTGTACGACTGTTTTAATAGTTTATTCAATCGTATTTGATAAATACCGTTGTGTATAATTGTCGTCTGTGACTGGTGTATTTCAAAAAAAGTCAGAGACCGTTACTAGAGCTCCTTATCAGTTAGTCCAGTGCCAGCTGCAGCCAGTGTCACGTCGTAAACAGTGCTAAGTATCTTAATTTAATTTGTGTCAAATTTAATTTGCCAGTCTAGTTCTTAATTTTCGTTAGTACTTCGGTTTTAGAGGTTTATTTCCGCGTACGTGGCAGATTAGCATTCAGTCAGTTAGCAATCCAGTACGTCATCACCCAGAGCGCTAAGTATCATAATTTAACTGCGCGAAATTTCGATGCCAGTTAATTTCTTAATTTTCGTTAGTGTTTCTGTTTTTAAGAGGTTTCTTCTCACATACTTGTCAGATTTCATTTGTGCTACTACTTTGAGTTTATTCTCGCGTACTTCGATAAATACAGTGTGTATAGTTTTCGTCTGCTGCAAGCTACGTGTCATATTGTCACTTCTTTATTTCGTGTTCTGCTTTGAGAAAGCTTACATTCCCGCGCGTTTGATAACGGTGTATTCCATAGATATTCTTGTTTATTTTGAAAACTGTGGTACTCAGTTTCTTTGTTTTGACGGCGTACTTGCAACTGACCACAATTCAGTCAGCTGCCAGCCGCCTTTATTAAAGTACTAGGCTACTTAAAAGTTAATTATTTAGTTTTCTACTTTCTACAGTTAATTGTATCGATAGGATGGATAGGATTTGTGCCTGCTGTGTGCGGACGCAGGAGGAGTTGGCCGCGGTTCGCGAACAGCTGAGCGTGCTGTTGGCTACGGTCAGCCGTCTTCAGGCTGCTGTCTCGGGGTGCAGCGATGGTGGGGAGTCTGGTGCGTCGAGTGGGACATCGCAGGTGTCTCATGCTTCGCTCTCTGTCCCTCTACCGAGGCACCTTCAGGTGTACCGGACGTAAGTATCATAATTTAACTGCGCGAAATTTCGATGCCAGTTAATTTCTTAATTTTCGTTAGTGTTTCTGTTTTTAAGAGGTTTCTTCTCACCTACTTGACAGATTTCATTTGTGCTACTACTTTGAGTTTATTCTGGCGTACTTCGATAAATACAGTGTGTATAGTTTTCGTCTGCTGCAAGCTACGTGTCATATTGTCACTTCTTTATTTCGTGTTCTGCTTTGAGAAAGCTTATATTCCCGCGCGTTTGATAACGGTGTATTCCATAGATATTCTTGTTTATTTTGAAAACTGTGGTACTCAGTTTCTTTGTTTTGACGGCGTACTTGCAACTGACCACAATTCGGTCAGCTGCCAGCCGCCTTTATTAAAGTACTAGGCTACTTAAAAGTTAATTATTTAGTTTTCTACTTTCTACAGTTAATTGTATCGATAGGATGGATAGGATTTGTGCCTGCTGTGTGCGGACGCAGGAGGAGTTGGCCGCGGTTCGCGAACAGCTGAGCGTGCTGTTGGCTACGGTCAGCCGTCTTCAGGCTGCTGTCTCGGGGTGCAGCGATGGTGGGGAGTCTGGTGCGTAGAGTGGGACATCGCAGGTGTCTCATGCTTCGCTCTCTGTCCCTCTACCGAGGCACCTTCAGGTGTACCGGACGTGGTCGAGCCGACCTCTCCGCAAGGGGAGTGACAGGTTGTATTGTCACGATACAGGGGAGACAGCGTTACGGAAATGATACAGGATCTGTATGGGAATCATACCTATATTATCATCCTAATGCGAAAATATATTGTTGACTTCCACTTATATAGGTAAAAATAGTCATCAGAATAAAATACGAGAAATCAGAGCTCGAGCGGAGATATTCAGGTGATCTTTCTTCCCGCACGATGTTCGAGAATGGAATGGCAGATAGCCGTCCGCGGTGGCCGAGGGGACTGAGGCGCTCCAGTCACGATCTGCACGGCCACTACGGTCGCGGGTTCATAAGTTGTTTGTAAGTTTAGGGACTGATGACCCCGTAGTTAAGTCCCATAAGCTATACAAACATTTGATTTGATTTTGAATGGCAGATAAATTGTGTAAAGGTGGTTCGATGAATCCTCTGCCAGGCATTTAAATTTGGCTTGCAGAGTATCTCATGAAGAAGTCGATGTAGAAGTGGTTTCATTTTTGTCTTCAATTAAACGTGTTTAGAGATTGATTCCTGTTCTTAGTTTTGGTATTATTATGAAGACAAACCCCTGCTGTCCTCGCTGCAAAAATTCACGAGATGAAGTAAGCAGAAGAAACGACCTACCACGTGAACGCCGTCATTGTTGAATTCAGGAAGACGTTCAGTACTGTCCATCTCTATAGAAAATATCGTCGAAAGTTACTCGCTGGTTTTCGCGGACGATGATGCAGTGTGTCGATAAGTATGGACGCTCTTATATTGTATCGAAACGTAGGAGGGTCTCTGGCGGATCGACGCACGGTGTCCGGAATGGCAGCTTATTCTCAAGGGTAGCGTTCTGCTAGTGCAGAGACCGAAAGAGCCATTATTAAAAAATGTTCAAATGTTGGTATATCTATGGGTCTTAATTACTGTGGTTGGTTATCAGTCCTTAGGCTAACAAACTACTTGAACTAAGTTAAACTAACCTAAGGACAACACACACACCCATGTCCGAGGAAGAGCGCTAATATCCGATGGGGGAGCATCCGTGCGCGCAGAAGTAAGGCTCCTTAGAGCGCTCGGCTTTATTATTTAATTATACTTCTTCGAAACAGTGACTTTCAGCAACAGTAGGAGGGCAGTGCCGAAGTTGGTTCACTTTTGGATGTGAATAACAGGCCGTCACCCCTCTCCACACCTCCCTATGCCGGTGCTGAGACACTTGGGAGGTCTCCTCCTCCTCCCTAGAGGTCAAAGTCAAGGTCACTGACCTTACGAGGGCGATCTCCGGGACAATGGTGGTTTCTGGGACAATCGCGGTTTCCGGGACAACTGTGAATAATTAATGATTTTTTACCCTAAGTAAAAATTTGCATGATTTTTGCCCTAATTATAAAATTTGACATGATTAATGACTTCTACGATACCCCCTCCCTGCCCCACCACTCTCTGACTACAAGACCCCTCCCTCTCCCATTACTGGGCTCAAGATCACGTTCCGGGAATCGAACACGCGACCCCCGACCTCGGAATCCCCTAACAGCGCGCGGGTTCCGAGTATTTTATATTACGTAGAACCATCGCTGTTTATGTAAAGAACTGACTCTCCCTTCAATACAGAACCATAACTCTATAAAAAGAATCTGATTTCTATCACGCCACGGACCCGCGGCATCGGAAACACGCGGCCGAAGGCGGAAGGGTGAGGGGAGCAGCTGCGCCGCCTCCGCAGACGTCACAAGCAGGACCACCCAGGACGCTAACGCTTAATCAAACAGACGCACAGAGGGAATCCGGAAGCCCGCAACCCTTACAGCGCGGCCGCAAAAAAAAAAAAGAAAAAAAAAGGGCGGACGTGGCGCGGCCGAAAAATCCACAAATTAAGTCAAGATCACGCGGCCGGACGTTGAGGGTATATCCCTTAATGTAATAAACGCAATCGTTTCCGTTAACTTCGGCGAGTAGTCCAACACGTGACCATTTCCCTTGCTGTTTACTGTATATGTGATTATTTTATATTCCCCAGTCACAGCGAGAATTTTTCATATAGTGTATTTAAACAAACAAGTGAGTCGTGCTTGCAGATCTGCAATGTACTCCTCTTTTTCCAAATGCAATTGTTATTCTTCCTTTAGAGCAGTTGTCTTCGCTGTATAATCCAGCTTCGTTTCTTGACGTCCATCTCCCCCATTTCCAGCCGTCTTTCCGTGCACATATCATATTAACTGCACTTAGAGGAGTAATTTCTTTAATCGGAAAGGCTTAAACCTGTTCGATGGATTTACTCTTTCTTAGGACTTGTGGAATAACACTGCTTGCCGCGGTGGAGTAGCCGAGCGGTCTTAAGCGTCTCGCTGCGGAGCGCGCGGTTGCTCGCCGTGGAGGTTCGAATCCTCCCTGGGGCATGGGTGTGTGCGTGTTTGTCCTTAGGATAGTTTACCTAGGTTTAAGTAGTTTGTAAGCTACGGACTGATGACCACGCAGTTTGGTCCGATAGAATTACAAACATTTGAACATTTTTAACACTGCTTGTAGGTAATAGATCTAATTCGAGGTGTCCACATCCGGCAGTAATGTGGAGAATAACAGCCTGTTATGGGAGAAATATGTTTCTCCTGCCTTAAAGTAGCTCTTCTGCGTAACACTTATATAGTCCTTGCTGGAGTCAGTAATACGAATATCCACACAATTTACAGGTATACAATTGAAACTAAAATCTGACAGAGTATAATTTATAAGTTTTTCTAGGTCTTTCATGTCTGGAAGATTTAACTGTACACCAGTCATACATGTTTAAACAAAATATCACAGCGTTTTATTATTTTAAGCAATCCCACAACATAATCGTCGTTTTAAGACAACATATGCAACAGCCTACCAGATATGATTTTTTTTTCTTTTTAATAGTGCGTGTTAGATAATAAACGGGAAGCAGTTTAAACCTTTTTGGAGTGCTAGTTTAAACTTTAAGGGATTAATACTTTATTATTTTTGTAGCTTTTGTAACATGAAGTATAGTTTTTAACTATTAGCTAAAATTTACATCTATGTCATATAGGTACGAAAAGTGCTTGCAGTGCCTTTCCATTGCCGGCTTTCGACTACTTTCAAGGTCACGCATTTACCTAGTTTTAAGCTTATAAGTTCCGCAAACGATTGATTATTCCATATTCCACTCCAGAAATATGCATATAGGTCGCAGTAAATGGAAGATTTCTTAGGACTTTCGGTATCTGGAGTGGAATACTCAATCGTTTGCGGAACTTTTAAGCTTAAAATTCTATACAGAACAACAGCAGTTGTGTGGTGTAAAATAGTTTTAATGGTTGTATTATGCAGGAAATAAATGGTAAAGTTAAAATCTACGAACGCTATGGACAACGATAACCACATCTAGGGTGATTTACAAAAATATATTTCGATAGTGGAAACCAGGTAATTGCGTGACCTTGAAAGTAGTCGAAATTCGGTAGTGGAAAGGCACTGCAACCACTTTTCGAACCTATATGATCTCTGTAACAGTATTCATACTGAGAAATAATCTTATCACTTTGAAACACATGTGGTAGATGTTGAAACATATGTGGAATATCGCATAACAACGGAATCAGATGCTTAGGGAATAAATAATAGTCAACTGCATTCAAATTGCGTCGTATTTCCGTAAGCTTCTTATAAATGTTAATAAGCACCTTACACCTATTTCTAGATTTAAGCCACTCAAATAGATCATAAGCACTAGCACACATTTTCTCGCTGAATCCGTAGTCTTCCAATTCCAGCAATATAACATGATGAGAAGTCATCAGCTCTACAACTCTTAAGATGTCCGGTCGCAGTAGATTTCTCGAATATACCAGAGATGTGCAGTCAGGATTCTCTTTCAGCAGAGCCTTAATGGATTTATCCAGGACACTCTTTCCTGTATCAGTAATCATAGCCTGTTGTATACTCTCGTCTCCTTCACTTAAATTAACAACAAGTACTACAGCTCTGTATTCTTCGGATTTGGCATCAAGTATCATCACCCTGTTATTATTAATTTCCACCGTTGCTAACTTCTCAAGCAACGAAGAACAACTGAGAGCGGAGTTCTCGGTGAACGTTCTCCTATACACACAATACCCATACAGGTTATAACTTGTCGTTCCTAGCCAAAATCTTCTTCGTCCTAAGTTGAGCTGGATCTATCAGAGCAAGAACACGTATAAGAAGTGTGCTCGACACAGAAAAAAAGTTGCGATGCAGACAACGTGTGATGCGACAAAGAAAAAAAATTTCTGCTCTAGGGGTATTGCTGTCCAATACAACCTTTACTTTAAGCACCTGTGGTAGTAAACATGTTAGTGTCTGCACAATGAGTTCCATCCCGTTCTTGTTCTCGAAAATCCTCGATACAGTGACACAAAAGTGATACTCACCCATGATGAGTGGATTTGTCTTTGCGAGTCCTCAATGTATATTGCAGGTATATTCAACGACATTGATCAAGTACCATCGTTGGAGTTAGGTGATCACACAGTCTCCTCTGCTCACTTCCCATAAACTGTGAAAATTTACAGCACTAACGAGTTTATTCACTTGCATGAGGAAGTATTTGAAAACTCAATGTACAGTAGTCTCAAGATAGATCATGCTTTCAACGAGAGACTAAGCTGGCAGTCGTATGTATACAGATTCTACGAGGCTATGTGGTCCAGCCATTGCTCAACACTACGACATCTGCAGAGAAGTAATAAATGTAGATATGTATGAACCTGACATGCCTGATGAAGGATTAGAATTACGATCGTATTTAGGGTACTTTATAAAAAAATATTAAAGAATGTTTTATAATGATACAGTGTCGTTATTTAATTTCTCCCTATAAAACCTCATGCCTGCTAATGTAGTATTTCAGTTGTCAGCATGGACGAGTGGGCTAAACATCCTCGCCACAAGGGCTTCGTAGTAAGTGACTGGTCCTGCAACAGGCCGAAGAACTAGTGAAGAAGAAGAATAGAACACTACTTTCCGATAATATTCCAGCAATAATTGTAGGTCCATCCGATTGCGTTAAGACGAATGTTCTCATGACGCTGCTAACGCATCCAGACGGAATCCGATTTGAGCATGTATACATTTTCTCGAAACCACTATCCCAACCCAAATACCAGCTATTACAAGAGATATTGCACGGCATCAATGGTGCGAGCTACACTGCGTTCAGTGAGAGTGGTGATATTCCGCAACCTGACAGACTAAAGCCGAACGCTGTGTTCATATTCGACGATGCTGTACTGGAAAACCAAGATCAAATACGTAAATATTTCTGTTTCGGCCGACATATTGGTGTTGATGTATTTTATTTGAGTCAGACGTATTCCAGGATACCGAAACAGCTGGTGAGGGATAACGCCAATATAATCATCGCATTCAAACAAGAAAATATGAATTTAAAACACATTTATGACGCTCATGTAGGGGCTGACATGACAGTCAATGAATTTATAAGGATATGGGGGGATTGTTGGAATCATACTCAGTACGGTTCCCTGGTTATTGATAAAGCTATAAAATTGAGTGACGGTGGATATAGACGGAACTTCCGTGAGTATCTCTTAACTGGGTAAATATGGTGATCAGCTACATCGGTACATCAGTATTCACTACGCAATGGACATATTCGCACGCGTGTCAGGTGCTCGGTCTGACAGTGGTGGGAGTAGTGTCACATCGTAAACAGCGCTAAGTATCTTAATTTGTGTCAAATTTAATTTGCCAGTCTAGTTCTTCATTTTCGTTAGTACTTTTGTTCTATAGGTTTATTCCCGCGTATTCGGCAGATTTCGTTTGTACGACTGTTTTAATAGTTTATTCAATCGTATTTGATAAATACCGTTGTGTATAATTGTCGTCTGTGACTGGTGTATTTCAAAAAAAGTCAGAGACCGTTACTAGAGCTCCTTATCAGTCAGTCCAGTGCCAGCTGCAGCCAGTGTCACGTCGTAAACAGTGCTAAGTATCTTAATTTAATTTGTGTCAAATTTAATTTGCCAGTCTAGTTCTTAATTTTCGTTAGTACTTCGGTTTTAGAGGTTTATTTCCGCGTACGTGGCAGATTAGCATTCAGTCAGTTAGCAATCCAGTACGTCATCACCCAGAGCGCTAAGTATCATAATTTAACTGCGCGAAATTTCGATGCCAGTTAATTTCTTAATTTTCGTTAGTGTTTCTGTTTTTAAGAGGTTTCTTCTCACCTACTTGACAGATTTCATTTGTGCTACTACTTTGAGTTTATTCTGGCGTACTTCGATAAATACAGTGTGTATAGTTTTCGTCTGCTGCAAGCTACGTGTCATATTGTCACTTCTTTATTTCGTGTTCTGCTTTGAGAAAGCTTATATTCCCGCGCGTTTGATAACGGTGTATTCCATAGATATTCTTGTTTATTTTGAAAACTGTGGTACTCAGTTTCTTTGTTTTGACGGCGTACTTGCAACTGACCACAATTCAGTCAGCTGCCAGCCGCCTTTATTAAAGTACTAGGCTACTTAAAAGTTAATTATTTAGTTTTCTACTTTCTACAGTTAATTGTATCGATAGGATGGATAGGATTTGTGCCTGCTGTGTGCGGACGCAGGAGGAGTTGGCCGCGGTTCGCGAACAGCTGAGCGTGCTGTTGGCTACGGTCAGCCGTCTTCAGGCTGCTGTCTCGGGGTGCAGCGATGGTGGGGAGTCTGGTGCGTCGAGTGGGACATCGCAGGTGTCTCATGCTTCGCTCTCTGTCCCTCTACCGAGGCACCTTCAGGTGTACCGGACGTGGTCGAGCCGACCTCTCCGCAAGGGGAGTGACAGGTTGTATTGTCACGATACAGGGGAGACAGCGTTACGGAAATGATACAGGATCTGTATGGGAATCATACCTATATTATCATCCTAATGCGAAAATATATTGTTGACTCCCACTTATATAGGTAAAAATAGTCATCAGAATAAAATACGAGAAATCAGAGCTCGAGCGGAGATATTCAGGTGATCTTTCTTCCCGCACGCTGTTCGAGAATGGAATGGCAGATAGCCGTCCGCGGTGGCCGAGGGGACTGAGGCGCTCCAGTCACGATCTGCACGGCCACTACGGTCGGGGGTTCATAAGTTGTTTGTAAGTTTAGGGACTGATGACCCCGTAGTTAAGTCCCATAAGCTATACAAACATTTGATTTGATTTTGAATGGCAGATAAATTGTGTAAAGGTGGTTCGATGAATCCTCTGCCAGGCATTTAAATTTGGCTTGCAGAGTATCTCATGAAGAAGTCGATGTAGAAGTGGTTTCATTTTTGTCTTCAATTAAACGTGTTTAGAGATTGATTCCTGTTCTTAGTTTTGGTATTATTATGAAGACAAACCCCTGCTGTCCTCGCTGCAAAAATTCACGAGATGAAGTAAGCAGAAGAAACGACCTACCACGTGAACGCCGTCATTGTTGAATTCAGGAAGACGTTCAGTACTGTCCATCTCTATAGAAAATATCGTCGAAAGTTACTCGCTGGTTTTCGCGGACGATGATGCAGTGTGTCGATAAGTATGGACGCTCTTATATTGTATCGAAACGTAGGAGGGTCTCTGGCGGATCGACGCACGGTGTCCGGAATGGCAGCTTATTCTCAAGGGTAGCGTTCTGCTAGTGCAGAGACCGAAAGAGCCATTATTAAAAAATGTTCAAATGTTGGTATATCTATGGGTCTTAATTACTGTGGTTGGTTATCAGTCCTTAGGCTAACAAACTACTTGAACTAAGTTAAACTAACCTAAGGACAACACACACACCCATGTCCGAGGAAGAGCGCTAATATCCGATGGGGGAGCATCCGTGCGCGCAGAAGTAAGGCTCCTTAGAGCGCTCGGCTTTATTATTTAATTATACTTCTTCGAAACAGTGACTTTCAGCAACAGTAGGAGGGCAGTGCCGAAGTTGGTTCACTTTTGGATGTGAATAACAGGCCGTCACCCCTCTCCACACCTCCCTATGCCGGTGCTGAGACACTTGGGAGGTCTCCTCCTCCTCCCTAGAGGTCAAAGTCAAGGTCACTGACCTTACGAGGGCGATCTCCGGGACAATGGTGGTTTCTGGGACAATCGCGGTTTCCGGGACAACTGTGAATAATTAATGATTTTTTACCCTAAGTAAAAATTTGCATGATTTTTGCCCTAATTATAAAATTTGACATGATTAATGACTTCTACGATACCCCCTCCCTGCCCCACCACTCTCTGACTACAAGACCCCTCCCTCTCCCATTACTGGGCTCAAGATCGCGTTCCGGGAATCGAACACGCGACCACCGACCTCGGAATCCCCTAACAGCGCGCGGGTTCCGAGTATTTTATATTACGTAGAACCATCGCTGTTTATGTAAAGAACTGATTCTCCCTTCAATACAGAACCATAACTCTATAAAAAGAATGTGATTTCTATCACGCCACGGACACGCGGCATCGGAAACACGCGGCCGAGGGTTGACGGGCGAGGGGAGCAGCTGCGCCGCCTCCGCAGACGTCACAAGTAGGGTCACCCAGGATGCTAACGCTTAATCAAACAGACGCACAGAGGGAATCCGGAAGCCCGCAACCCTTACCGCGAGGCCGCAAAAAAAAAAAAAAAAAAAAAAAAAGAGGGCGGACGTGGCGCGGCCGAAAAATCCACAAATTAAGTCAAGATCACGCGGCCGGACGTTGAGGGTATATCCCTTAATGTAATACGCGCAATCGTTTCCGTTAACTTCGGCGAGTACTCCAACACGTGACCATTTCCCTTGCTGTTTACTGTATATGTGATTATTTTATATTCCCCAGTCACAGCGAGAATTTTTCATATAGTGTATTTAAACAAATAAGTGAGTCGTGCTTGCAGATCTGCAATGTACTCAACTTCTTCCAAATGCAATTGTTATTCTTCCTTTAGAGCAGTTGTCTTCGCTGTATAATCTAGCTTCGTTTCTTGACGTCCGTCTCCTCCATTTCCAGCCGTCTTTCCGTGCACATATCATATTAACTGCACTTAGAGGAGTAATTTCTTTAATCGGAAAGGCTTAAACCTGTTCGATGGATTTAATCTTTCTTAGGACTTGTGGAATAACACTGCTTGCCGCGGTGGAGTAGCCGAGCGGTCTAAAGCGTCTCGCTGCGGAGCGCGCTGTTGCTCGCCGTGGAGGTTCGAGTCCTCCCTGGGGCATGGGTGTGTGCGTGTTTGTCCTTAGGATAGTTTACCTAGGTTTAAGTAGTTTGTAAGCTACGGACTGATGACCACGCAGTTTGGTCCGATAGAATTACAAACATTTGAACATTTTTAACACTGCTTGTAGGTAATAGATCTAATTCGAGGTGTCCACATCCGGCAGTAATGTGGAGAATAACAGCCTGTAATGGGAGAAATATGTTTCTCCTGCCTTAAAGTAGCTCTTCTGCGTAACACTTATATAGTCCTTGCTGGAGTCAGTATTACGAATATCCACACAATTTACAGGTATACATTTGAAACTAAAATCTGACAGAGTATAATTTATAAGTTTTTCTAGGTCTTTCATGTCTGGAAGATTTACCAGTACACCAGTCATACATGTTTAAACAAAATATCACAGCGTTTTATTATTTTAAGCAATCCCACAACATAATCGTCGTTTTAAGACAACATATGCAACAGCCTACCAGATATGATTTTTTTTTCTTTTTAATAGTGCGTGTTAGATAATAAACGGGAAGCAGTTTAAACCTTTTTGGAGTGCTAGTTTAAACTTTTAGGGATTAATACTTTAAAATTTTTTTAGCTTTTGTAACATGAAGTATAGTTTTTAACTATTAGCTAAAATTTACATCTATGTCATATAGGTACGAAAAGTGCTTGCAGTGCCTTTCCATTGCCGACTTTCGACTACTTTCAAGGTCACGCATTTACCTAGTTTTAAGCTTTTAAGTTCCGCAAACGATTGATTATTCCATATTCCACTCCAGAAATATGCATATAGGTCGCAGTAAATGGGAGATTTCTTAGGACTTTCGGTATCTGGAGTGGAATACTCAATCGTTTGCGGAACTTTTAAGCTTAAAATTCTATACAGAACAACAGCAGTTGTGTGGTGTAAAATAGTTTTAATGGTTGTATTATGCAGGAAATAAATGGTAAAGTTAAAATCTACGATCGCTATGGACAACGATAACCACATCTAGGGTGATTTACAAAAATATATTTCGATAGTGGAAACCAGGTAATTGCGTGACCTTGAAAGTAGTCGAAATTCGGTAGTGGAAAGGCACTGCAACCACTTTTCGAACCTATATGATCTCTGTAACAGTATTCATACTGAGAAATAATCTTATCACTTTGAAACACATGTGGTAGATGTTGAAACATATGTGGAATATCGCATAACAACGGAATCAGATGCTTAGGGAATAAATAATAGTCAACTGCATTCAAATTGCGTCGTATTTCCGTAGGCTTATTATAAATGTTAATAAGCACCTTACACATATTTCTAGATTTAAGCCACTCAAATAGATCATAAGCACTAGGACACATTTTCTCGCTGAATCCGTAGTCTTCCAATTCCAGCAATATAACATGATGAGAAGTCATCAGCTCTACAACTCTTAAGATGTCCGGTCGCAGTAGATTTCTCGAATATACCAGAGATGTGCAGTCAGGACTCTCTTTCAGCAGAGCCTTAATGGATTTATCCAGGACAGTCATTCCTGTATCAGTAATCATAGCCTGTTGTATACTCTCGTCTCCTTCACTTAAATTAACAACAAGTACTACAGCTCTGTATTCTTCGGATTTGGCATCAAGTATCATCACCCTATTATTATTAATTTCCACCGTTGCTAACTTCTCAAGCAGCGAAGAACAACTGAGTGCGGATTTCTCGGTGAACGTTCTCCTATACACACAATACCCATACAGGTTATAACTTGTCGTTCCTAGCCAAAATCTTCTTCGTCCTAAGTTGAGCTGGATCTATCAGAGCAAGAACACGTATAAGTGTGCTCGACACAGAAAAAAAGTTGCGATGCAGACAACGTGTGATGCGACAAAGAAAAAAATTTCTGCTCTAGGGGTAATGCTGTGCAATACAACCTTTACTTTAAGCACCTGTGGTAGTAAACATGTTAGTGTCTGCACAATGATTTCCATCCCGTTCTTTTCTCGAAAATCCTCGATACAGTGGCACAAAAGTGATACTCACCCATGATGAGTGGATTTGTCTTTGCGAGTCCTCAACGTATATTGCAGGTATATTCAACGACATTGATCAAGTACCATCGTTGGAGTTAGCTGATCACACAGTCTCTTCTGCTCACTTCCCATAAACTGTGAAAATTTTACAGCACTAACGAGTTTATTCACTTGCATGAGGAAGTATTTGAAAACTCAATGTACAGTAGTCTCAAGATAGATCATGCTTTCAACGAGAGACTAAGCTGGCAGTCGTATGTATACAGATTGTACGAGGCTATGTGGTCCAGCCATTGCTCAACACTACGACATCTGCAGAGAAGTAATAAATGTAGATATGTATGAACCTGACATGCCTGATGAAGGATTAGAATTACGATCGTATTTAGGGTACTTTATAAAAAAATATTAAAGAATGTTTTATAATGATACAGTGTCGTTATTTAATTTTCCCCTATAAAACCTCATGCCTGCTAATGTAGTATTTCAGTTGTCAGCATGGACTTCGTAGTAAGTGACTGGTCCTGCAACAGGCCGAAGAACTAGTGAAGAAGAAGAATAGAACACTACTTTCCGATAATATTCCAGCAATAATTGTAGGTCCATCCGATTGCGTTAAGACGAATGTTCTCATGACGCTGCTAACGCATCCAGACGGAATCCGATTTGAGCATGTATACATTTTCTCGAAACCACTATCCCAACCCAAATACCAGCTACTACAAGAGATATTGCACGGCATCAATGGTGCGAGCTACACCGCGTTCAGTGAGAGTGGTGATATTCCGCAACCTGACAGACTAAAGCCGAACGCTGTGTTCATATTCGACGATGTTGTACTGGAAAACCAAGATCAAATACGTAAATATTTCTGTTTCGGCCGACATATTGGTGTTGATGTATTTTATTTGAGTCAGACGTATTCCAGGATACCGAAACAGCTGGTGAGGGATAACGCCAATATAATCATCGCATTCAAACAAGAAAATATGAATTTAAAACACATTTATGACGCTCATGTAGGGGCTGACATGACAGTCAATGAATTTATAAGGATATGGGGGGATTGTTGGAATCATACTCAGTACGGTTCCCTGGTTATTGATAAAGCTATAAAATTGAGTGACGGTGGATATAGACGGAACTTCCGTGAGTATCTCTTAACTGGGTAAATATGGTGATCAGCTACATCGGTACATCAGTATTCACTACGCAATGGACATATTCGCACGCGTGTCAGGTGCTCGGTCTGACAGTGGTGGGAGTAGTGTCACATCGTAAACAGCGCTAAGTATCTTAATTTGTGTCAAATTTAATTTGCCAGTCTAGTTCTTCATTTTCGTTAGTACTTTTGTTCTATAGGTTTATTCCCGCGTATTCGGCAGATTTCGTTTGTACGACTGTTTTAATAGTTTATTCAATCGTATTTGATAAATACCGTTGTGTATAATTGTCGTCTGTGACTGGTGTATTTCAAAAAAAGTCAGAGACCGTTACTAGAGCTCCTTATCAGTCAGTCCAGTGCCAGCTGCAGCCAGTGTCACGTCGTAAACAGTGCTAAGTATCTTAATTTAATTTGTGTCAAATTTAATTTGCCAGTCTAGTTCTTAATTTTCGTTAGTACTTCGGTTTTAGAGGTTTATTTCCGCGTACGTGGCAGATTAGCATTCAGTCAGTTAGCAATCCAGTACGTCATCACCCAGAGCGCTAAGTATCATAATTTAACTGCGCGAAATTTAGATGCCAGTTAATTTCTTAATTTTCGTTAGTGTTTCTGTTTTTAAGAGGTTTCTTCTCACCTACTTGACAGATTTCATTTGTGCTATTACTTTGAGTTTATTCTGGCGTACTTCGATAAATACAGTGTGTATAGTTTTCGTCTGCTGCAAGCTACGTGTCATATTGTCACTTCTTTATTTCGTGTTCTGCTTTGAGAAAGCTTATATTCCCGCGCGTTTGATAACGGTGTATTCCATAGATATTCTTGTTTATTTTGAAAACTGTGGTACTCAGTTTCTTTGTTTTGACGGCGTACTTGCAACTGACCACAATTCAGTCAGCTGCCAGCCGCCTTTATTAAAGTACTAGGCTACTTAAAAGTTAATTATTTAGTTTTCTACTTTCTACAGTTAATTGTATCGATAGGATGGATAGGATTTGTGCCTGCTGTGTGCGGACGCAGGAGGAGTTGGCCGCGGTTCGCGAACAGCTGAGCGTGCTGTTGGCTACGGTCAGCCGTCTTCAGGCTGCTGTCTCGGGGTGCAGCGATGGTGGGGAGTCTGGTGCGTCGAGTGGGACATCGCAGGTGTCTCATGCTTCGCTCTCTGTCCCTCTACCGAGGCACCTTCAGGTGTACCGGACGTAAGTATCATAATTTAACTGCGCGAAATTTCGATGCCAGTCAATTTCTTAATTTTCGTTAGTGTTTCTGTTTTTAAGAGGTTTCTTCTCACCTACTTGACAGATTTCATTTGTGCTATTACTTTGAGTTTATTCTGGCGTACTTCGATAAATACAGTGTGTATAGTTTTCGTCTGCTGCAAGCTACGTGTCATATTGTCACTTCTTTATTTCGTGTTCTGCTTTGAGAAAGCTTATATTCCCGCGCGTTTGATAACGGTGTATTCCATAGATATTCTTGTTTATTTTGAAAACTGTGGTACTCAGTTTCTTTGTTTTGACGGCGTACTTGCAACTGACCACAATTCAGTCAGCTGCCAGCCGCCTTTATTAAAGTACTAGGCTACTTAAAAGTTAATTATTTAGTTTTCTACTTTCTACAGTTAATTGTATCGATAGGATGGATAGGATTTGTGCCTGCTGTGTGCGGACGCAGGAGGAGTTGGCCGCGGTTCGCGAACAGCTGAGCGTGCTGTTGGCTACGGTCAGCCGTCTTCAGGCTGCTGTCTCGGGGTGCAGCGATGGTGGGGAGTCTGGTGCGTCGAGTGGGACATCGCAGGTGTCTCATGCTTCGCTCTCTGTCCCTCTACCGAGGCACCTTCAGGTGTACCGGACGTGGTCGAGCCGACCTCTCCGCAAGGGGAGTGACAGGTTGTATTGTCACGATACAGGGGAGACAGCGTTACGGAAATGATACAGGATCTGTATGGGAATCATACCTATATTATCATCCTAATGCGAAAATATATTGTTGACTCCCACTTATATAGGTAAAAATAGTCATCAGAATAAAATACGAGAAATCAGAGCTCGAGCGGAGATATTCAGGTGATCTTTCTTCCCGCACGCTGTTCGAGAATGGAATGGCAGATAGCCGTCCGCGGTGGCCGAGGGGACTGAGGCGCTCCAGTCACGATCTGCACGGCCACTACGGTCGGGGGTTCATAAGTTGTTTGTAAGTTTAGGGACTGATGACACCGTAGTTAAGTCCCATAAGCTATACAAACATTTGATTTGATTTTGAATGGCAGATAAATTGTATAAAGGTGGTTCGATGAATCCTCTGCCAGGCATTTAAATTTGGCTTGCAGAGTATCTCATGAAGAAGTCGATGTAGAAGTGGTTTCATTTTTGTCTTCAATTAAACGTGTTTAGAGATTGATTCCTGTTCTTAGTTTTGGTATTATTATGAAGACAAACCCCTGCTGTCCTCGCTGCAAAAATTCACGAGATGAAGTAAGCAGAAGAAACGACCTACCACGTGAACGCCGTCATTGTTGAATTCAGGAAGACGTTCAGTACTGTCCATCTCTATAGAAAATATCGTCGAAAGTTACTCGCTGGTTTTCGCGGACGATGATGCAGTGTGTCGATAAGTATGGACGCTCTTATATTGCATCGAAACGTAGGAGGGTCTCTGGCGGATCGACGCACGGTGTCCGGAATGGCAGCTTATTCTCAAGGGTAGCGTTCTGCTAGTGCAGAGACCGAAAGAGCCATTATTAAAAAATGTTCAAATGTTGGTATATCTATGGGTCTTAATTACTGTGGTTGGTTATCAAATGTTCAAATGTTTGTAAAGTCTATGGGACTGAACTACGAGGCTATCAGTCCCTAAACTTACAAACTACTTATGAACTACTTACGAACTAGGACGGCACAAATATCCATGCCCGAGGGGGGATTCGAACCCCCGACCGTAGTGACCGTGCAGACCGTGACTGGAGCGCCTCAGTCTCCTCGGCCACCGCGGCCGGCGTTGGTTATCAGTCCCTAGGCTAACAAACTACTTGAACTAAGTTAAACTAACCTAAGGACAACACACACACCCATGTCCGAGGAAGAGCGCTAATATCCGATAGGGGAGCAACCGTGCGCGCAGAAGTAAGGCTCCTTAGAGCGCTCGTCCATTGCACCTCGGCTTTATTATTTAATTATACTTCTTCGAAACAGTGACTTTCAGCAACAGTAGGAGGGCAGTGCCGAAGTTGGTTCACTTTTGGATGTGAATAACAGGCCGTCACCCCTCTCCACACCTCCCTATGCCGGTGCTGAGACACTTGGGAGGTCTCCTCCTCCTCCCTAGAGGTCAAAGTCAAGGTCACTGACCTTACGAGGGCGATCTCCGGGACAATGGTGGTTTCTGGGACAATCGCGGTTTCCGGGACAACTGTGAATAATTAATGATTTTTACCCTAAGTAAAAATTTGCATGATTTTTGCCCTAATTATAAAATTTGACATGATTAATGACTTCTACGATACCCCCTCCCTGCCCCACCACTTTCTGACTACAAGACCCCTCTCTCTCCCATTACTGGGCTCAAGATCACGTTCCGGGAATCGAACACGCGACCCCCGACCTCGGAATCCCCTAACAACGCGCGGGTTCCGAGTATTTTATATTACGTAGAACCATCGCTGTTTATGTAAAGAACTGACTATCTCTTCAATACAGAACCATAACTCTATAAAAAGAATCTGATTTCTATCACGCCACGGACACGCGGCATCGGAAACACGCGGCCGAAGGCGGAAGGGCGAGGGGAGCAGCTGCGCTGCCTCCGCAGACGTCACAAGCAGGACCACCTAGGATGCTAACGCTTAATCAAACAGACGCACAGAGGGCAGAGGGAATCCGGAAGCCCGCAACCCTTACCGCGCGGCCGCAAAAAAAAAAAAAAAAAAAAAAAAAAAAAAAAAAAAAAAAAAAAAAAAAGGCGGACGTGGCGCGGCCGAAAAATACACAAATTAAGTCAAGATCACGCGGCCGGACGTTGAGGGTATATCCCTTAATGTAATAAACGCAATCGTTTCCGTTAACTTCGGCGAGTAGTCCAACACGTGACCATTTCCCTTGCTGTTTACTGTATGTGTGATTATTTTATATTCCCCAGTCACAGCGAGAATTTTTCATATAGTGTATTTAAACAAATAAGTGAGTCGTGCTTGCAGATCTGCAATGTACTCCACTTTTTCCAAATGCAATTGTTATTCTTCCTTTAGAGCAGTTGTCTTCGCTGTATAATCCAGCTTCGTTTCTTGACGTCCATCTCCTCCATTTCCAGCCGTCTTTCCGTGCACACATCATATTAACTGCACTTAGAGGAGTAATTTCTTTAATCGGAAAGGCTTAAACCTGTTCGATGGATTTAATCTTTCTTAGGACTTGTGGAATAACACTGCTTGCCGCGGTGGAGTGGCCGAGCGGTCTTAAGCGTCTCGCTGCGGAGCGCGCGGTTGCTCGCCGTGGAGGTTCGAGTCCTCCCTGGGGCATGGGTGTGTGCGTGTTTGTCCTTAGGATAGTTTACCTAGGTTTAAGTAGTTTGTAAGCTACGGACTGATGACCACGCAGTTTGGTCCGATAGAATTACAAACATTTGAACATTTTTAACACTGCTTGTAGGTAATAGATCTAATTCGAGGTGTCCACGTCCGGCAGTAATGTGGAGAATAACAGCCTGTAATGGGAGAAATATGTTTCTCCTGCCTTAAAGTAGCTCTTCTGCGTAACACTTATATAGTCCTTGCTGGAGTCAGTATTACGAATATCCACACAATTTACAGGTATACAATTGAAACTAAAATCTGACAGAGTATAATTTATAAGTTTTTCTAGGTCTTTCATGTCTGGAAGATTTAACTGTACACCAGTCATACATGTTTAAACAAAATATCACAGCGTTTTATTATTTTAAGCAATCCCACAACATAATCGTCGTTTTAAGACAACATATGCAACAGCCTACCAGATATGATTTTTTTTTTCTTTTTAATAGTGCGTGTTAGATAATAAACGGGAAGCAGTTTAAACCTTTTTGGAGTGCTAGTTTAAACTTTTAGGGATTAATACTTTAAAATTTTTGTAGCTTTTGTAACATGAAGTATAGTTTTTAACTATTAGCTAAAATTTACATCTATGTCATATAGGTACGAAAAGTGCTTGCAGTGCCTTTCCATTGCCGACTTTCGACTACTTTCAAGGTCACGCATTTACCTAGTTTTAAGCTTTTAAGTTCCGCAAACGATTGATTATTCCATATTCCACTCCAGAAATATGCATATAGGTCGCAGTAAATGGGAGATTTCTTAGGACTTTCGGTATCTGGAGTGGAATACTCAATCGTTTGCGGAACTTTTAAGCTTAAAATTCTATACAGAACAACAGCAGTTGTGTGGTGTAAAATAGTTTTAATGGTTGTATTATGCAGGAAATAAATGGTAAAGTTAAAATCTACGAACGCTATGGACAACGATAACCACATCTAGGGTGATTTACAAAAATATATTTCGATAGTGGAAACCAGGTAATTGCGTGACCTTGAAAGTAGTCGAAATTCGGTAGTGGAAAGGCACTGCAACCACTTTTCGAACCTATATGATCTCTGTAACAGTATTCATACTGAGAAATAATCTTATCACTTTGAAACACATGTGGTAGATGTTGAAACATATGTGGAATATCGCATAACAACGGAATCAGATGCTTAGGGAATAAATAATAGTCAACTGCATTCAAATTGCGTCGTATTTCCGTAAGCTTCTTATAAATGTTAATAAGCACCTTACACCTATTTCTAGATTTAAGCCACTCAAATAGATCATAAGCACTAGCACACATTTTCTCGCTGAATCCGTAGTCTTCCAATTCCAGCAATATAACATGATGAGAAGTCATCAGCTCTACAACTCTTAAGATGTCCGGTCGCAGTAGATTTCTCGAATATACCAGAGATGTGCAGTCAGGATTCTCTTTCAGCAGAGCCTTAATGGATTTATCCAGGACAGTCATTCCTGTATCAGTAATCATAGCCTGTTGTATACTCTCGTCTCCTTCACTTAAATTAACAACAAGTACTACAGCTCTGTATTCTTCGGATTTGGCATCAAGTATCATCACCCTGTTATTATTAATTTCCACCGTTGCTAACTTCTCAAGCAACGAAGAACAACTGAGAGCGGAGTTCTCGGTGAACGTTCTCCTATACACACAATACCCATACAGGTTATAACTTGTCGTTCCTAGCCAAAATCTTCTTCGTCCTAAGTTGAGCTGGATCTATCAGAGCAAGAACACGTATAAGAAGTGTGCTCGACACAGAAAAAAAGTTGCGATGCAGACAACGTGTGATGCGACAAAGAAAAAAAATTTCTGCTCTAGGGGTAATGCTGTGCAATACAACCTTTACTTTAAGCACCTGTGGTAGTAAACATGTTAGTGTCGGAATGTGTCTGCACAATGAGTTCCATCCCGTTCTTGTTCTCGAAAATCCTCGATACAGTGGCACAAAAGTGATACTCACCCATGATGAGTGGATTTGTCTTTGCGAGTCCTCAATGTATATTGCAGGTATATTCAACGACATTGATCAAGTACCATCGTTGGAGTTAGGTGATCACACAGTCTCCTCTGCTCATTTCCCATAAACTGTGAAAATTTACAGCACTAACGAGTTTATTCACTTGCATGAGGAAGTATTTGAAAACTCAATGTACAGTAGTCTCAAGATAGATCATGCTTTCAACGAGAGACTAAGCTGGCAGTCGTATGTATACAGATTCTACGAGGCTATGTGGTCCAGCCATTGCTCGACACTACGACATCTGCAGAGAAGTAATAAATGTAGATATGTATGAACCTGACATGCCTGATGAAGGATTAGAATTACGATCGTATTTAGGGTACTTTATAAAAAAATATTAAAGAATGTTTTATAATGATACAGTGTCGTTATTTAATTTCTCCCTATAAAACCTCATGCCTGCTAATGTAGTATTTCAGTTGTCAGCATGGACGAGTGGGCTAAACATCCTCGCCACAAGGGCTTCGTAGTAAGTGACTGGTCCTGCAACAGGCCGAAGAACTAGTGAAGAAGAAGAATAGAACACTACTTTCCGATAATATTCCAGCAATAATTGTAGGTCCATCCGATTGCGTTAAGACGAATGTTCTCATGACGCTGCTAACGCATCCAGACGGAATCCGATTTGAGCATGTATACATTTTCTCGAAACCACTATCCCAACCCAAATACCAGCTATTACAAGAGATATTGCACGGCATCAATGGTGCGAGCTACACTGCGTTCAGTGAGAGTGGCGATATTCCGCAACCTGACAGACTAAAGCCGAACGCTGTGTTCATATTCGACGATGTTGTACTGGAAAACCAAGATCAAATACGTAAATATTTCTGTTTCGGCCGACATATTGGTGTTGATGTATTTTATTTGAGTCAGACGTATTCCAGGATACCGAAACAGCTGGTGAGGGATAACGCCAATATAATCATCGCATTCAAACAAGAAAATATGAATTTAAAACACATTTATGACGCTCATGTAGGGGCTGACATGACAGTCAATGAATTTATAAGGATATGGGGGGATTGTTGGAATCATACTCAGTACGGTTCCCTGGTTATTGATAAAGCTATAAAATTGAGTGACGGTGGATATAGACGGAACTTCCGTGAGTATCTCTTAACTGGGTAAATATGGTGATCAGCTACATCGGTACATCAGTATTCACTACGCAATGGACATATTCGCACGCGTGTCAGGTGCTCGGTCTGACAGTGGTGGGAGTAGTGTCACATCGTAAACAGCGCTAAGTATCTTAATTTGTGTCAAATTTAATTTGCCAGTCTAGTTCTTCATTTTCGTTAGTACTTTTGTTCTATAGGTTTATTCCCACGTATTCGGCAGATTTCGTTTGTACGACTGTTTTAATAGTTTATTCAATCGTATTTGATAAATACCGTTGTGTATAATTGTCGTCTGTGACTGGTGGATTTCAATAAAAGTCAGAGACCGTTACTAGAGCTCCTTATCAGTCAGTCCAGTGCCAGCTGCAGCCATTGTCACGTCGTAAACAGCGCTAAGTATCTTAATTTAATTTGTGTCAAATTTAATTTGCCAGTCTAGTTCTTAATTTTCGTTAGTACTTCGGTTTTAGAGGTTTATTTCCGCGTACGTGGCAGATTAGCATTCAGTCAGTTAGCAGTCCAGTACGTCATCACCCAGAGCGCTAAGTATCATAATTTAACTGCGTGAAATATCGATGCCAGTTAATTTCTTAATTTTCGTTAGTGTTTCTGTTTTTAAGAGGTTTCTTCTCACCTACTTGACAGATTTCATTTGTGCTATTACTTTGAGTTTATTCTCGCGTACTTCGATAAATACAGTGTGTATAGTTTTCGTCTGCTGCAAGCTACGTGTCATATTGTCACTTCTTTATTTCGTGTTCTGCTTTGAGAAAGCTTATATTCCCGCGCGTTTGATAACGGTGTATTCCATAGATATTCTTGTTTATTTTGAAAACTGTGGTACTCAGTTTCTTTGTTTTGACAGCGTACTTGCCACTGACCACAATTCAGTCAGCTGCCAGCCGCCTTTATTAAAGTACTAGGCTACTTAAAAGTTAATTATTTAGTTTTCTACTTTCTACAGTTAATTGTAACGATAGGATGGATAGGATTTGTGCCTGCTGTGTGCGGACGCAGGAGGAGTTGGCCGCGGTTCGCGAACAGCTGAGCGTGCTGTTGGCTACGGTCTGCCGTCTTCAGGCTGCTGTCTCGGGGTGCAGCGATGGTGGGGAGTCTGGTGCGTCGAGTGGGACACCTCAGGTGTCTCATGCTTCGCTCTCTGTCCCTCTACCGAGGCACCTTCAGGTGTACCGGACGTGGTCGAGCCGACCTCTCCGCAAGGGGAGTGACAGGTTGTACCGCGTTCGCGTCGCTCGAGGCGGAAGGCCAATGAGGAGGCTGGACGTCCGTCCACGCCCATTCGTCCTGTGAGTGAACGTGTGGTCACTCCTTCAGCAGGGTCCGAGCAGGTGCACGGAGGGAGGGGATTATTAGTTATTGGGAGCTCCAATGTCAGGCGCGTGATGGAGCCCCTTAGGCAGATAGCGTCCAGATCTGGAAGGAATTCCAACGTGCACTCGGTGTGTTTGCCGGGGGGCCTCATCCGAGATGTGGAGGCGGCCTTGCCGGCGGCTATCGAGGGTGCGGGGTGCAGCCGACTGCAAGTCGTGGCTCACGTCTGCACCAATGACGCTTGTCGCTTGGGTTCTGAGGACATCCTCAGGTCCTACGAGCGGCTGGCGGAATTGGTGAAGGCTGCTGCCTTCGCGCGCGGGGTGCAAGCAGAGCTGTCGATTTGCAGCATTGTTCCCAGGGTTGATCGGGGTCCTTTGGTTTGGAGCCGAGTGGAGGGTCTGAACCAGAGGCTTCGCCGACTCTGTGACAGTCATGGCTGCAGATTTCTGGATCTGCGTCATCGGGTGGGGAATTTTTGGGTGCCCCTAGATAGATCAGAGGTGCACTACACTAAAGAAGCGGCTACTCGGGTAGCAGAGTACTTGTGGAGTGCACATGGGGGTTTGTTAGGCTAGGCGCTAACTCTGATTAGCACTCGCCTGTCAACATTCAAACAGCGAATTCAGACGACGTTCGGCTCAAAAATTCGAGAATCAAGATATTAGCTGCGAACTAACAAAGTATTAGAAACACAGTTCCCGAATTTGCCGCAATGCATGGAAATTATTGTGCTCAGATAGTTTTAGCCACCGAAAGTTGGCTAAATCATTGAAGTGGCAAGTTCAGAAATATTTAGCGAGGCGTGGAATGTATATCGGAAAGATAGGTCGGATACAACTGGAGGAGGAGTGTTCAGCGCTGTGGACAAAGATTTTGTTTCTACTGAAATCGAGGTTGAAAGTAACTGTGAAGTTATCTGGGCACTTATAACAGGTCTAAAAGAAGTAAAGTTAATAGTTGGGTGTGTTTACCGGCTGCTGTAGCTGCTGTGCTGCTGTAGCAGTTTTAGAGTCATTCAAAGAAAGCCTACACAAGGTAGTGCGTAGGTATCCGGGCCATGTAATATTAGCCGGGTGAGACTTCAACCTGAAGAGTATCGACTGGGACCTCTCTAGTTACATTTCAGGCGGTACAGACTAGCAGTCTTGCAAGCTACTTTTGGACACATTCTCCGAAAACTGTCCTGAGCAGTTAAACCGGCAACCCACGCGCAATGGAAATATTTTGGACCTTATAGCCACGAATAGGCCTGACCTTATTAACGATGTCTGTATAGAGACAGGAATTAGTGATCATGATATCGCCATAGCGACGATGGTGACCAAAGTTCATAAACCTATCAAGAAGGCTAGGAGCGTATTTTTGTTGGGAAGAGCCGATAAGCAAATGTTAGGATCGCACTTAGAAAATGAATGGGCATCGTTTAATTCCGGGACTACGGAGGTAGAGGAATTGTGGACTAAATTTAAGTGCATTGTAAATCAAGGGTTAGAGAAATATGTGCCAGTAAAGACGATTAAGGATGGAAAAGATTCACCGTGGTATAATAATAATGTTAGAAAGCTGCTGAAATAGCAAAGACTGTTGCACTCTCGGTTCAAAGGCAAATGATGACAGGCAAAAGTTAGTAGAGATTCGTGCGTCTATAAAAAGATCGATGAGTGAAGCATACAATAATTACCACAGCCATACCTTAGCAAAAGATTTTTCCGTGAACCCGTGGTCCTATGTAAAATCGATAAGCGGGTCAAAGCCCACTGTCCAGTCACTCGTAGATCATTCCTGGGCAGTAATAGAAGAAATCAAACGGAAAGCTGAAGTTCTAAATTTAACCTTTAAGATATCTTTCACGCAGGAGGACCGCACAAATGTACCATCATTTGATCAACGACTTATTCCGAAATGGAGGACATAGCAATAGGTATTTCCGGTGTAGAGAAGCAGCTGAGAGAGCTAAATACGAAAAAGTCTGCTGGTCCGGATGGAATACCAGTTCGGTTTTACAAAGACTATTCTGCGGCTTTGGTCCCCTACTTAGCTTGCATTTATCGCGAATCTTTAATTCAGCGCAAAGTTCCTAGTGATTGGAAAAAAGCGCAGGTGACTTCCGTTTATAAGAAAGGAAAGAGAACTGACCCACAAAATTACAGGCCAATATCGTTGACATCAGTTTCATGTAGAATTTTGGAGCATATTCTCAGTTCGAATAAAGTAAATTTCCTTGAAACGGAAGAACTTCTTTCTGTGAATCAGCACTAGTTTAGGAAACATCGTTCATGTAAAACTCAGCTTGCCCTTTTCTCACATGACATCTTGCGATCGATGTATGAAGGGCAACAGGCGGATTCTGTTTTTCTCGACTTCAAAAAGGCGTTCGACGCGGTGCCACACTGCAGACTGCTAACGAAGATGCGAGCTTATGGAGTAGGTTCACAGATTTGTGACTGGCTGGAAGATTCCTAAGTAATAGAACGCAGTACGTTGTTCTCGACGGCGAGTGTTCATCAGAGACGAGTGTATCGTCACGCGTGCCCCAGGGGAGTGTGATAGGACCGGTATTATTTTCTATCTATATAAATGATCTGATGGACAGAGTAAGTTGTAATTTGCGGCTGTTTGCTGATGACGCTGTGGTGTATTGGAAGGTGTCGTCTTTAAAAGACTCTAATAGCATACAGGGTGACTTAAACAAAATTTCTAGTTGGTGCGAAGAATGGCAGCTAGCTCTCAATGTAGAAAAATGTAAGGTGATGCGCATGAGTAGGAAAAACAATCCCATAATGTTCGAATACAGCATTAGTAGTGAGCATCTTGATGTTGCCGCTTCGTTCAAATATCTAGGCGTAACATTGCAGAGCGATATGAAATGGAACGAACATGGAAGGACAGTTGTAAGGCGGACAGCCGACTTCGGTTTATTGGGAGAATTCTGGGAAGATGTATCTCATCTGTAAAGGAGACCGCGTATAAAACGCTTGTACGACCACGTCTTGAGTATTGCTCAAGTGTTTGGGACCTGCAGCAGATCAGTTTAAAGGAAGACATAGAAGCATTTCAGAGGCGACCAGCTAGGTTTGTTACTGGTAGGTTCGCCCAATGCGTGAGTGTCATGGAAATGCTCCGGCAGCTCAATTGGGGATCGTTGGAGGAAAGACGACGTTCTTTTCGTGAAATTCTGTTGCGGAAATTTAGAGGACCGGAATTTGAAACTGAGTGTAGTACGATCTTGCTGCCGCCTACTTACATTTCGAGTAGTGATCACAAAGACAAGATAAGAGAAATTAGGACTCGTACGGAGGCATATAGGCATTCTTTTTTTCATCGTTACATTTGGGAGTGGAATAGGAAAGGAAATGCCTAGTAGTGGTACAGTGTACCCTCCGCCACGCACCTTACAGTGGAGTATGTATGCAGATGTATTCATACCTGACGGCGAAAATTGAATCTATAAATGAAAGTCTTCAACATCTTACTGAGGAAGTTAGACGGTTTGATGAAAACCTCTCTTTCAGAATTACAGCGTTAAATGATACTGTAGAACCTCTCGGCAAGCAACAGAGACGGATTGCAGCAGTGTTATAGCATCGGAGGAAGTTATCAGACATCTGAACGAGAATCTTAATTATCTCACCTCGTGAGTCACAAATTTAGAAACGACTACAGCAGGAGATGTGTTAGAAATTAAATTAAGACTTGACACAACTGAGGCGAGGGTAAATTCAATCAATTTTAGGGGCATACGCGGTATTTCAGATGCTGTCGATAAATTAAATGCGCATGTTAAGGATATTGAAACAGTTTTAGAAATCTAATCTGGGGATATATAAGACGCATGTGGTTGTGATGCATGTTTAGTATACGTCAGCATATCTACAACGAAACGCAAAGTCATCGAAGCGCGCAAGGCGATTCGACAGAAGCTACGATTGCTGCGGCTAGGACGTCTGCAACAAGATCAAACTCTGAGAGAGGCGTTTAAACCGGTAACTGAATCAACAAGCGTCTGACTCAATCACATGAAAATATTAATGAGGAAGAAGAAAGATACACTATCTCAGATTTAATTAATCGTCATAGCGATAATGAGATTGAAGTACTTTATCCATTTCAGCAACTGTTCAGGTTATAAAGCAATAAAAATCAGCAATCAGTTGCTTGTGATTATTTATTTTGTGATTTTGTGATTTTGAGATTGATTGGACGTATGGGAATGGCAGAGATGAACCCTATATGCTACGTGCACATCCAATAAGCCTAGCGAAAAATGCGATACGTAGGGAATTTGAAAGACCACCTGGCGTAGTGGATCTAATATTCTTAAAAACATCGAACATCAACATCTATTTACCCAAGGATCTGAAAATGTATGGTGAAATATTACGTATGACTAATGTACATAAAAAAGAAAATGGCCGAATAAAAAGCCCCAACAGCAAGAAATATAAACACATTATTAAACACGTGTTAGCCGAATCCACAGGTGGGGGTATTGACACTCAGCATAAAAGACTCAACAACCGACCCGTGGAGTATATATATTTTGACGATCCCAATGAGATAGAACGATTACGTCTGCTGACAGCATCTTTTGCAGCAGGTAATAAGGCTCACACAAACGAAATTGTTTCAATCATTTCAGAGCTTAGAGAGAGACGTATAATTGAATAACCATGGAGAATATAGTTAAAGAGCTCCATAAACCCGTACGTAAAACATATCCTCGTAGACGGGTTATAATACGAGGATTTGATGACTTATGGCAGGCGGATCTTGTAGATATGAAGCAATATTCACGAGCAAATAATGGATTCAAATATATTTTAATGGTTATTGATGCATATTCCAAATTCGCATGTACACTACCTGTGAAAACGAAAACAGGTAAAGATGTTGCACGTGTGTTTGAACAGCTGTTTCAGACAGGAACTAATCGTCGGCCGAAAAACTTACAAACTGACCATGGAGGTGAGGTTTATAACAGATTTTTCAAGACTGTGGTGGAGCGATATGGAATTAAACACTATTCAACATTCACGCACTTGAAGGCGAGTATTGTAGAGCGTTTGAACAGGACAATCAAAAATAAACTGTGGATGCAGTTTAATCTTCGAGGATCATATAAATGGCTGGACCTTCTACCGCAGATGATTGAAGAGTATAACCGAACAACTCATCTTACAATTAAAAAGAAACGAATCGATGTTCGTGATAATGAACTTCTCAAAACAGTATAAAATCGTATTAAAATGGTTGATCTCCGCAAACAGAAATGCAATATTAACGATTCTGTGCGTATGTCAAAATACAAGACAGCATTCGAGAAATCCTACATGTCTAACTGGTCAACAGAGATATTTACAAAGTGCAGAGAACATATATGTTAAAGGATGGTAAAAGAAATGAAATTGCTGGAAGTTTTTACAGCGAAGAGTTACAGAGAAGTTCTGAGCCAGACGTATATCTCATAGAGCGAGTCATAATAGGTAGGGGGAATAAGGCTCTAGTTAAATGGCTTGGTTTCCCATCACACCACAACAGTTGGGTGGATACAGCTGATTTGGTATATAATAGAGCTCACAAACTTCAAACACAACAGTAGTAGGGTATGAGTGGAAGGAAGAGGGTCAGAGCTGGTGGTAGTATCCTTGATAAACTTGCTGTCGAACATCACATTCCTAGTTATAACTATTGCGGTCCTGGAACGAAACTTCAAAAACGCCTGGCGCGCGGCGATAAAGGTATTAACCTCTTGGACGAAGCATGCAAAACGCACGATACTGCATACGCTACAAATAAACACCGTCACACCGCTGACCGGATATTAGCTGATAAAGCTAAAGCTATACGTGGAAGAAGAGACATAGGTCAGCGTATTACCGCATTTGCGGTTGATAAAGCTATGCGCACTAAAGTTAAAATGGGTCTAGGAGTAAATTTCCGGAGAGTTATGAATGCCGCTCGTCGCACTCTGAAGACTGTGAAGAATGGTGGAAGACGGGCAGGATGCTTAAACTCGTGTATTAAAACATCGTTGTCATCGGCTAAAAGTATCTGGAAGCAAAAGGGTGTAAGAAGAAGAGGAGCAGTTAAACCACCTAGCGTTCTAGCAGTCCCCAGTACAACAGGGGGAATTATCCCATTTTTAATTCCTGCGCTGGCAGGTATTTCAGCCATTGGGAGTTTAGCAGGTGGTGCATCAGCCATAGCTCGAACAGTCAATGCAGCCAAGAATGCTCAAACTCAACTTGACGAGGCTAAAAAACATAATCGGATGATGGAAGCTGTAGCTATAAGGAAGGGTTTATATTTAAAACCGTACAGCCGGCCGCGGTGGCCGAGGGAACTGAGGCGCTCCAGTCACGGTCTGCACGGCCACGAGGATCGGGGGTTCGAATCCCCCCTCTGGCATGGAAATTTGTGCCGTCCTTAGTATAAGGTAGTTCATAAGTAGCTTGTAAGTTTAGGGACTGATGACCCCGTACGTTTTTTTAAAACCGTATAGGAAAGGTCTTGGACTGTTCATTAGTAAAAAAAATAAAAAATAAAATAAAACTACTATCTATACTACCTAACAGACCGCTTTCAAATACAGATCTGCTGAAATACGTGAAATTATTGCGTATACCAAGTTTTCGTGGAGTGATTATGCGCAATACGACGCCTAAGTCTATGTGAAAAGGTAATGAATGTGGCATTGAGAATTTAGATGTTGTAGGAGGACCTGGGACTCACTGGGCTGCGTAGGTAAAAAAAAAAAAAAAAAAATAAATAAAAAATAAAAAAAAAATAAAAAAAAACAGCCTTAAAAAATAAAAATAAAAATAAAATTAAAAAAAACAGCCGAGTTTTCTACAATTTCCGTCGGTATCAAAAATTCAAAACGTTTCTCTGTAGTCACTTCTGCACTTCTGCCTCATATTTCTTCTATCGTTTGTATAGAAGTCATGTCGTATACTCTGACGTTGAAGGGTAGGTCGTCGATATTACAAGGAACATACTTCCCTCCGATCGATTTAAGCAGAGGGCAATGGTCAATTTCACTTATTGGTTTAGAGACGTATAATTCTAATCCTAATATCACAGTGAAAAATAATAAGTTGCTTTTAAAAAGTGGTGGTGTTGTGGACATACATCCAGGTACGTATGATCTAAATGAGGTTTTTAAAGAGTTTGGAAAGGTTATCGAGTTACGTGCAAACATCAATACATTTAAATCACAAATAAGGACAAAAGAAGAGACCATCATCTTTAACCGAGATGATTCAATAGGACCTCTGCTAGGGTTTCAAGGAGACTCGCTTTGAAAAGCAATCCTGTGAAATTCCGTGAGTCCGATAGGGAAGTTGATATACTACAAGCCAAAATGATTCGATTGGAGTGCAACATCGCGACGAACTCATGTCTCAATGACAGACTGATTCACACAATCTACAGATTCTTTCCTACAGTAGGACAAGTATATAAGATTGCTGAATCCCCTTCCAACGCCATTTACCTCCGGTATCCGTTGAGGTATTAGACTACTTAGAGCAGCGTATTGTGGATCAAGACGACCGTCTCGTTGATTTTCGTGGTGAAGAAATCATAGTAAGACTATGCGAGACTACAATGTGATAACACGTGAGAACTATCTATTCCTTAAATCGATAGGGTTGAAATCTCGCAATGACGTTGCTCGACAAATCTGCAACAGTCGAATTCGATGACAGTTACTAATTCCATTCACATAAACCCTATGCCTCAACCACTTATAATAATAATGATGAAGTCAGGATCACCATCCAGCATCACGATGTTATAACTGATCCATCTAACAGTTATCTGTACATAGAGGCTAAATTAAAAAAAGTGATGGTTTGAAAATGTTTGAAATCTTAAACTCAGGGAGCTACCTACCTCTATCGTTCCTTTCATGGGATTTGTACGAGTTACGAACAAGCAGTCTTGGCATGTAAGAACTTCTGTACAACTGTAAACACCACGCTTCGTAATATTAGCGTTCCAAACTGGTAGACGTTGTAATGCAGAAGCAGAGTCAACCAAGTTCGAAACTGCAAGCTGACTAAAGCAACTTTTTTCCTTAACTCAGAGCATTTTCCATACGATAATCTTAATCTTGACTGGAGTAATAATGTCTACAGCCTGGCATATGATATGTGTACAAGATTCCGACCATCATACTACCAGGATGTTAAAGAAGAAGGATGTGCAATCTCAATGGATCAATTTAAGGAATTATCCCCCATAACGATAATTGATTGCTCTCGACAGAATGAATCGATTAAGACTGGCCCTGTTGATCTAAGGATTGAATTTGAAGCTTCAGAAAATTTCCCTGCAAATACAGCTGCATACGCCCTGATTCTACATGACAGAATGATAAATTATAATTCTCTTACAGGTACTGTACAGAGAGTGATCTAAAAAAAGAATAAATCATGCCGGCCGCGGTGGCCGAGGAGACTGAGGCGCTACAGTCACGGTCTGCACGGCCACTACGGTCGGGGGTTCGAATCCTCCCTCGGGCATGGATATTTGTGCCGTCTTTAGCATAAGGTAGTTGGTAAGTAGTTTGTAAGTTTAGGGACTGATGACCCCTTAGTTAAGTCCCATAAGCTTAACAAACATTTGATTTGAATAAAGCATTTTACAATGAGATCTCAAAGTGTAAACATCATTGTAGATGCTCAAGGTTTTCAGGACGAGAACAAACAGTTTGTGTTTAAGGATGTTGCGTATATCGCTTTCACAAACACAGGATATATCTTAACAACATTCTGCACGAATGTTCATTCACCAAAACCGTTTAGATATATACGTTGTCCTAAGAAACGTAAAACGCTAGCTGGTTAACAATTCTTTCATAATAAAGACTGGGATGATGCTGGGATTCCTTATGAAGATATGAAGACAGAGATATACGTTGTCCTAAGATACGTAAGACTGCTAGCTGGCTAAAACAATTCTTTCATAATAAAGACTGGGATGATGCTGGGGTTCCTAATGAAGACATGAAGACATCGCTTGCGGTTTTTGATGCTGAAGATACAATTGTGTATGTGAAATGAGAAGATTTCATGGTTTCCTGATATTTTCAAGAAGGCTTCAATTCGAGGTCTACATTCATATGGCTGTCCATTGCATATAATTTATCAAGAGCAAGAAAAAACAAGTGTTGCTTTAAACAATATAAAAATACTTTTAAGGTGGATTATAAATAAAATGAATCTTTCTTAAAATAAAAAAAAAGATTTTTTATCTCAATTATCCTCTAACACAATTTTTAAAAAATGTATTGGACAGGTTGTTGTAGAATTAAAAAAAATTAGTTTAACAAAGAGATTTATCTTTTTCTCTGTCGATTACATAAATACCTCATGCAAGAGGTAAAAAAACTAAACTTTATGAATTATCACAGGGATTGTTGCATGCTACACTCTGTGCATTACATTTATTCGTCATACAAGAGTTGAGAAACTTATATCACAGGATTTGTTACACTTTTTTTTCACTCTTGCAACATGATGCGCATTACATCCAATGTATATATAAATATGTTTCCTTTCCTTTAAAGTACAGGGAAAACGAGGTTTAAAAACTGTATATACATGAATTTTTTTAATTTTTTTTCTATTTTATGTCTCATAGGTATATTTTTGTTAAACTAATTTTCTGCAGCAGATGTAGTATATATATATATATATATATATATATATATATATATATATATATATATATATATATTCAACTCTGAATTACATTTTTTTAAATACTATGTATCTCACAGGTTTTTCCTGCAACAAATGCAGTACGGTTTCTTTTTTCTTTTCTTTCTTTTTTCCTTCATATTCGACAGTTATCATGTGAACGATATACCTTCATTTTTTTTTCATTGCAGGAGATGCTGTACTTATATACATCTTTACTCCATTCGGTATTTAATTACCATGTGAGACATAACACTAAACAGAAAAAGAATTATGTGATATTTTTTGGTATAGTTGACAGCAGGGAAAAAACTTAACACAGAACAAATTACCCTCCACACCTAGTGTGTGTGTGAAATAATTAAGACAACAAAAAAAAGAAACAAAAAAAAAAAAAAAGCCGGCCGCGGTGGCCGAGGAGACTGAGGCGCTTCAGTCACGGTCTGCACGGCCACTACGGTCGGAGGTTCGAATCCCCCCTCGGGCATGGATATTTGTGCCGTCCTAGTTCGTAAGTAGTTCATAAGTATTCTCATAATCGGAGAATGATATGTAGTGTGCATGAAATAATGGTTACACCAATAATTTACAAAGAAAATAAATAGTTGCAATCTAATAATGACACACGGTATTTGTGTGTGTGTCGGTGAAAAATAATGACTGCAAACCCCCTCCCCATATTTACATTCTCACTTTCCTCGTCGGCAATCGCGTAGTGACAGAATGGTAATGTGCTAACTCTGTCACTACATGTAAATTGTTTGTCGTCATGACGTGACAGTCCAACCTTCAGTTGTGATACAGTATGCACCATATGACATCTCGACTGAATACTGGCTTGTCGTACCATATGTGGAGGATCTTCATCCTCTCCAGACACTTCAAGTAGTCTTCAACTGTGAGTGCCCTGGATGCCACGCGACGTACACCCTTAGCCCGGGTAAGGGTGTCACCTGTTTGCGTACGACATGAGTATATTTTTGAACGCAAACATACAAATTCCATTATCTGCGACCCATTCGCCTCGTCTTTCATTAGACCGATAACCTTATTATTCCCCAGTGTAATTCCATAAGGATTATCGATCGCCTATCCAGACGTGTCGAATGCATCGGGGAGGCACCGTATCACTTCAGATGGATAGCAACCCTTAATCCAGTAAGTGAAATTATCGGTATCCATATATAAAGTAACTTTGGATCAGAAAAGTGTTCTTTACCGAACTCGTAGTGAAACTGGTACATGTGGAATTTAGATAGTTCTAAAATGGACATACCGACGTAAAATGGTTTTGTAAACTGTATTGAAACTTTACTCATCTCCAGAGTGACGAAATTAGGGTGTGAGAAGGGGGCTGTAATTAGTCTATTTTTTTAATACTAACCTTGTGATACTTTACCTTTCTCTTTACGCTAATTATTGAAATACATAACATTTTTCTCTGTAGATCTTTCTTTATTTTGATTTCTGTGCCTTTGGGGAAACATCAGGGGTGATGGGCTCCTGGTATTTGGAGTACATTATATGTTTATATAAAATTTCGGGATTTTAATGTTTATTGGCGCAGCTTGGCTGCTAAAATGTGGTTTTCCGTGTTGTGTAGGGTCAGGCCACGCAGAGCAGAGAAGCTCTTGGAGGTCTCCCCCTCCCACCAACTTACGCTCGCCTTCGTGGAAGGATGAGAGGGGCTGGATTGACCTGCTCGGCGCCAACGCTACGTCCGGTGGGCGGAGTATACCTGGCAGAATTTTTTAGAGTGAGTGGGATGCTTTACACAATGCTGGACCGCGGTTTACGGTAGGCGATAGCAGGGACTACCTTTTTAGTCATTCGGCCATTCTGCAAGAGAGACATTTGCCAGATACAAACAATAGCAGAGTGCTCTGGGACCGGGCTGTTTATGAAGACGTATTGCCTTAGGCGTTATCTAGAAAACTTCCTTGAAGGCAGCAGAGTTTAAACATAGTTAGTGTGACAAATGGTTAGGTTGAGAGGAAAGCTTTCTGTCCGTCTGGCACTCCAGGGGTTTGGCTCCAACGGTTGTATATATAGCACAACGTCAACATTTTTAGGCCGTGTGACCGTAGCTAGGAGCAAGCTGAAATTCCTTGCAGGGCACTCACCCTGGGAACGGTGAAATCCGCGGTAAGCTTTGGTGGCATGGGCGGAGCCTCTTGGCAGCCGCAGAGAACGCGTCCTGATCGGCAAGTGACGCCTGTCACTTACCGTGAGCTGTGGCAGAGCGCGAGGAGGCACGACGACTCCTGTCTGAAGGTCCAAAGTGTACGGACATCGGGAGACACCCGTTTGAGCCTCCTAAGTGTACGGACCTCGGGAGACACGCAAAACTCCGGTTAGATTCGCAGGGAGGGCATCGTCTTAAACTGCCCTCTTGTTAGACTTGTGTTTGATTTCAAAGTTTCGGACCTTGTAGAACTTGTGTTTACTTCAAGGACGTTACATTGTCCTGTGGTTACGCTGTGAGCTTCCACAGTTTAGTTTTCGCTTTACTAGAAGTCTCTATTTGAGCATTCGCGCCTTTGCGAATCGGGCACTGTTTTTCAAAATGTTCAAATGTTTGTTAAGCTTATGGGACTTAACTACGGGGTCATCAATCCCCAAACTTACAAACTACTTATCAACTACCTTATTCTAAGGACGGCACAAATATCCATGCCCGAGTGGGGATTCGAACCCCCGACCATAGTGGCCGGGTAGACCGTGACTGGAGCGCATCAGTCCCCTCAGCCACCGCGGCTGGCGCACTGTTTTTACACATCTTATTACGCAAGTGACTGATCTATTTGTGCCAAGTGGTCTTTGTGTTACCCATGCAAAATATTGATTAATCTGCTAGCATGATAGAAGTGCACAGCGACCGCCTAGCGACGCTGTCGATCCTGCTTAACAGGTCGCAGCAATTGAGATCTGCCTATTTACTCTGGGGAGCTTAGGGCTAACGATAATTTCAAGCCCCTGTGTAGCCAATCTAATAGCATTCTGTTTTGCAAAACGTCAGACCTTTGACTCAGCCAGTCATTTTTGTGTCTCAATATTTTAACATTTGTAAAAGATTGTTTTAATACCATTATCTGTTTTAAATGATAGGAAATGTCATTTTGAGGCAATATAAGATTTTTCATGTATAATTATAATAAATTGATTTTGAGCAGATCGTCTTTCATTTAAGAACATTCATTTTTCACTATTTTGGAGGGGAAACAGAATAGTTAAAGTCCACAGTGTACCAATAACATTATTTCTTTGTGGTAGAACTGATACATTGCAGTAGAGTAGGAATATTTATTATATGTTTGAAAATATCTGTGATCGCTTTATAGCTCCTAGAAACATTTTAATTTTCCATATTTTGGAGACATATGGTGGCGACTCAAGATAATTAATTGCTGTCCTATATATATATATATATATATATATATATATATATATATATATATATATATATATATATATTCATAACAAACGACATAGTTCACACTTCGTGACTCCTGCCATAGGATTATCGAATGTTAGGAGATTCTGTGATGTGGTCATATGTTGTCCAGTTGCAGGCAGGCCAACCCCTTAGTTGTAGTTAGTTTTTAGAAATTTTCATGAGCGCAACATGTCATCAAGTGTTTCTTTGCAGCGTCCATGTAATGTGGTTTCTGTACCACACAATGGCGTTGTTTCTACGGCGTTGACATTTATGGCGTGGTTTTGCTTGTGTCATTTGGTGGGAGAATATTTATGTACGTGTTTTTAACAGTTATTCGCGTACGAAATTTATTATTGTCATGGACATTTTGATGTGTTTTAATCTCAAATACTCAGGCCAATACGTTGTATACCGGGTAGACACTTGCATACAAAATAGGGTAAATTTATGTACAAAAAATTTTTGATTACTACGAGTAGGGCTAAGCTTTTAGAAAATACTGGTGTTTCAGTAAACAGTGCCACAATGGGTGACACGGAGCGCCATTCAGATGTTTCTGACACTTATAGTTGTCGTGAATCATGTAGAAAAAGCGACTTGAGTAAAGTGTCAAGAAAAACTTCTAGAGATATATTAAATAGGCAGAGTTCAGTAAACAACTCAAGTGAAGGTGAGGTTGAAATTTCTCACAGTCACAATAAGAGAAAATATATGCTCACAGTGATGAGAGAACTTCTTACAAAAGCGCAAAGCCGCAAGCCAACAGTATCAAGGTCGTCCATGCCAGCTGGAAATTATGAGGATATTCAGCAGGGGGATTTGATGAGATATTTAATTGAGGATAAACAAGAAAGAAAGAAAGAAAGAAAGAAAGAAGTTCAAAAACTAAAAAGAGTTATCGATGCGCGTGTGGGTCATCTCAAAGAGGAATTATCGGTAGTCAGGCAAGAACTTGTAAAACAGCGACTGAAGCAAAGGAGACGGCAATAGAATCAAAGAAAGACGCCAGAATTGCTCGCTACGAAGCAGCTGGTGCACGAAAGACGGTCGAATTGGCCAAAAGAGTCGCAGCAAAGTAACGGGTTGCATCGCGAATGTCAAGAAAGTAGCTGACACATTACGCGAACAATTAAAGGAAATTCTGAAGCAGACAACAAGAAAAATCACAGAAAATACAAAAACGATCGCCGAGATTACAAATCAGTAGCGGAAATCAAAGAGGCACAAGCTAACATTTCTTCACAACAGAAGGAATTGAGTCGCGATATAATAAAATCTCGCGGCGATGTAGAGAAAATTGCGACATTGTCGACAGCAACCACAAGTACGGGAAATGCGGGAGAAAGTGCGGATCGTGTACTACGCGAAATAGATAGACCCACAGAACCGTGACAGGACGAAAGAACTCATGTCTTCCGTCACCATTCGCCAGTCATAGAGGAATCAAACACTCAGGGGGATATTTCCCACAGTGTACACACACGATCCGAGGCAGATGATAATTGCTGTCGTCTACGTAGGACACTCCATGGATCAGCTGTTTCTGAGAGGTATGCTCCAGCTGGTAATAATCAGCAGAGCATGAGAACGGAAGGGCACCCGCAATACGGCGGTGGAGCCACAGCATATAAGCCTTTCGATCTGAATCACTTCCTTTCTATACAGAATTTTATCGTGAATCGAACAATGTACTGCACCCGAAGTCGTTCATTGCACAGTTTGATAGAATACTCCCGCCAGAGTGGCCACTGAATTCACTTGCGGCCATCTACACGGGAGCGTGGCGGCACACATGCGCTCTGTGGCGAATCTTGCACGTCTTATGAGCAGTTCAAAACAACGTTTCTTGCTTCGTATTGGGCTTCACAAGTGCAGGAGTTTTTGTGTCCCAGCCTCGTCGCCGCTTTTGTGTCTCGTTTCCGTCGTAGGTGTCGGTGGCCGAGTAGGAAGACCGACACATGAATAAAGGATGCACGCTTGTGCAGGTACGGAGGTAGGCAGCCAGTGGGACAGCAGAAACTAGAAACACTAGAGTAAATTAGAACGAGATCTATATTTCTTAGAGACTTCGTAATACTTAACTTTTACATAGCTCAGTACTGCAGAATGCTGATACATAGTTGAGCTATAGGCCTGCCTAGTGCCTGTCCGATAGCCAAGTCTTCACTGGTGCCTATTTGATTCCGAATTGTTAACTGGTTCCTATCTCAGTCCCAAGTGAACGATGTCGTTCAGTGGTGGCCACGAGCGGAGTTGTAGCAGAGGGCGCTCGTGGCTGACGTCGTAAGAACGCCGCGCCGTGCGTGCATGGCGGCGCGCGGCGAAAGTAGGTGGCGCGCACTTTAGACTTGTGCGACACCACAGGAGTGAATCCGTGATGAAATTGTTATGGGATGCGACATGTTGTCCGCCGGATTTAAGAACTCAGTCAAGTTTCTGGATTCGCTAAAAAAGAAAAACAGAGTCCTTGATAACCCATATTCGGACAATGAAATTATGAAGCACTGCTTTACCAAGCACCCTGAATGATACAAGAGGAGCATGATAGGAAAATGCGACGGAACTCTTGACCAATTTATTTCCGCGTTTAGAGAGGCAGAATACATAGAAATCCGACACGGGAGGTGTCCTCAAGATAACAGGGACGAAAATCCTCCCCAAAATGAAGGCAATAATTCTTGGGGAAACAACGGCGACCGTGGGCGAGAAAAGAATCGCAAACGTGGGTGGAATAGCTTCAACGATTGGAAAAAGAGGAATCATAACAACGAAAACTGGCACAATAATGATAATGACGGCCAGCAGAACCCATCCTATTCCAATAATAATAATAATAATAGTTCAGGACAGGGCCAAAACAATGCACAATGGCAAAATAACGGTCGACCCAGGTTCCAAAACCAGAGTAATGGTAATTGGCAGTCACAATAAGTTCAGCAGTGGTCGTCTGCCCAAGGTAGCGTTAATTCCTAGGGTAACCAGACAGTCCCCAGTCAAAATAATAGGGATGTAGAAATAGTTGTTATCAGAGCGCTGCAACCTACTAGTTCCCAAACAACTAGCCGCCAATGACGGGCAATAGATGCGGATTGCGCGCCCTCGAGATTAGCAAGTAATTTCGGAAGTTGCGCGCTAACCGATCGTTGCGTCTTCCCACCTTCTACAACGCAGCCTTGCAGAATCTGTAATAATTAATTTGCTTATTGTTAATGTGTTCCTTTTGTTTTTAGAAATACGTTGTGAGGAATCAGTTGACATATTTACGGGTTTTCCTTATGTTCGTTTATCATCGTATTTCAGCATGTAATTTGGTTTTGTGATAGGGATTGGATTATATCGACATGCGTCCTTGAACACCTTAGGGCGGATTTTTGTTATTTAATTTCTGTCTTTTTCTGAGACGTCAGCTAGTCAATTTCTTCGTCATGTTGTTCTGTGTTTAATGTTGTTTATCTGTATTGTAATTTACAGGTATCTTATTAATCTCCAGGCTGCGTCAGCGTTGTTGACTACGAATTCCATTGTATATGTCGTTTTGTGTTGGTTGAGTCTGTCTATGTAGCGACTCTGGGAAAGTGGATGGATAATTCTCGCCGTAGACGTAATTTCTTTTCCTCAGATTCTTTTGTGGGTATTTGATTTCGCTGTGTTTTTGTTGCGTCTGTGAGCGCAATTCATTGTGAATAAGACTTGATGGAACGGCTATCCATGAGTAATTTGCCTAGTCAGTCTTTGGGACCTGTAACCTTGACATGGGTGCGGGATTATGCGTCTTTTCCGTTGTGATTTCGTGGTGTCCACGCATATTGCGTGTTGACATTTTTTTTTTTTTTTTTTTTTTTTTTTTTTTTTGTATCGAGTAGTCGCATAAATGCGATACTTCACGATATTTTTGCTGTGTTCGATAGTGGCTCCCACAATATTGAGGCCAAGTTACGTTAACGTTGATTACAACTTCATCCCACTTCGCTCTAACCATGGTTGTTTATTTTCAGGGTAAACTTCTACAACATGTACACTGACATTAATCTACAGTTTCAGAATGACCAAACTGCATTGTACTCTTAATCCCATAACAGCATGATGGGAAGAAAACTGAAGAATCTAAAGAAGACTGAGGTAAAATGACACAAGAGAATTGCTTATTTTTTAAGGAACTGGTCAGGGAGTAGAAACAAATATTTATACGTTCTCAATAACCCAAGATTCCTGCACTTTCCATTTGCATGTCTGTAGTACGATATCGATAGTTTCCTTGAGCATGCACTTTAGTAAGCATGGTAATTAACAAAATAATGTTCGTTTGCATGGACACTAAAGCATGCACTAACGAACTATTAATAATAATAATATCATAACCCTATTATTGAAAAAATTATGTTAATATTTTGATTTTTTTACTTGTTACTATAGAATTAAGCAACCAATGTAATATGTTATTATTTATAAATGTACAGTGGTACCATGATAACGTAAGAAGATTTCATGTTTTTATTTAAAACAGCAGTTGGTGTGCTGCTAATTCCGCCTGTTATGGCTAAGCAGGCTAGTCTCTGCACCTTAACAAGCTCCTTAGCAGCAACCTGCTGTTCTACCTTCTTCCACCACACGACCGCCCCATAGGTGATCCTGGGTCTAATCACTGTGGTGTATATCCATTGCATACCCTTGGGGCTCAGGCCCCAATTTTTGCGACAAGCTCTCCAGGTACTTACCAGAGTATCTTTCCTTTTGCCTTGGAGCAAATATTTCTAATGTGAGGGGTCCATGTCAGTTTTTCATCTACGGTAACCCCTAGATATTTCACTCTCCCCTTCACAGGTAGTTCTTCGTTGAAAAGCTTTAGATTCCCGCTTGAATGTTGGATATGCATCTTTGTGAATGGTACAACAACAGTCTTCTTAGGACTAACCAACAGATCCTGTTTTCTGCACCAGTCTTACACAATGTCCAACGCACCTTGTGCCATATTCTTTACTGTGTCAGCAAATTTGCCAAGTATTACTATGACAAGATCATCTGCGTATCCTTGGCAAAAGTACTGCCTAAAGTTTAATTCTCCAATGAGACCATTCACCGCTAGATTCCACAATAAAGGGGAAAGAACTCTTTCTTGCGGGCAACCCCTAGTGGTGTTGATTACCCCGTCGATGTCCAGGAAAATACAGAGGGCTATTTCCTGAAAGTGTAGTGCTTTCTCCACCTTTCCAACGAGTTGGTGGAGAGCTGTCTCACATGATTTACCTGTCTGAAATGCATGTTGGTTTGAATGTAGAGGAGCCCTACTTAACCTCTCTCCAACATGCACATTAACCAGCTTTTCCAATGTCTTATGAATGAAGGAGGACAGGCTGATTGGTCTCATATCCTTCCTATTGTGAATGAGTCTAACTGACCCAGTTCGTTTACTAAAGTTAACATAAACCCCTAAATGTTATTTATTTTGCAACATGGCGTTATGTATTCCTCAAATAGGTAATAATTTATGTTATCCTCAATTTCCGTTTCAAAATCTAAAATACTTTCGGAGATACGTAGCTTTGACACACGTATTTTGAATGGGTCTTTTAGACCCAGGCGGGAATTTTTATTTAGTTTCTACGAATAAATTGTTAGAAATACTTGTGATTGTTGACGTATGGTCTAAAATGGCTCAGAGGCATTTCACATTGTTGTGGGATTCTGTATAACGACTGCAGATACAGTCTGAGTTTGTCAACATGGCTGATCGGTTTCTAAGTGATCAACAATTAGAAAGGCTTGTAAATGAGTCATTTGGCGAAATAGAAGATGATACTGTCAATGTTCAAGATTCTGTTGACAGTTCAAGTGATGTTGATAATGTATCGATTAGAAGTGAGGAGAGTGATGTGATCGAAGGAGACGAAAGCGTGGTTTTATTGTCTAAAGAAACCAGCGTAATTGGAAATGTATATAGGTCGCGCAATGGTACAGAGTGGTCTACAAATCCTCCAGCCGTGCCAAAAACAAGGTAAGCATAATAAATATAATATACTTATCTGTATTTTACGATTGTACCGTTATCATTACAGCGCTGCATAGTAGTCTAGTGTCTAACATGCTCGGTGATCCCCACTGTGGTTTTGGGTTAGAAATTAGTTTCAGCGAAAGTTGCTTTTTGTGGTTATACTGAATATACTGAATGTCTAGAAATATGATAATCTGTATCATTCATCAACTATATTTACATTTCACCTAGTGCCATTTTTAGGTTGTATTATATTTCCTTACGATTGTTATTTTTTTGCTCGTGTAAGTTTACTTCAGTTTAGTTTATTTTCCTTTATTTTTCATTTCTTTAGGGCTGGAAACATTCTTCGTCCTGCTCCAGGACCTACTCGATATGCTCTTCAGCGGATTGACGAAGCGAAAGTATCGTCATATTCACTGTTCCTAACAGAAGAAATGTTGGCATTGATTTTGGAAGAAACTAACAGGGAAATGACACGGATATCACAAGCCAAAAATGTGACTCTAGTTTCTATTACAAATCAGGAAATGGAGGCTTATTTGGGACTTCTTATATTAGCTGGTGTATACAGATCTGCAGGAGAATCTCTCGAAGAGTTATGGGACTACATGAACGGTCGGCCAGTTTTTCGCGCAACAATGTCACTTCAGCGTTTCTATACAATCAGCAGATTTCTCAGATTTGATAACAAAGAAGATCGACGAGCTAGGCGACGCCATGATAAACTGGCTGCTATCAGGACTGTCTTTGAAATGTTTGTGGAACAGTTTCCTAAAATGTTCGTTCCTTAGGAAAATGTCACAGTGGACGAGCAACTGGTTCCATTCAGGGGAAGGTGTCCCTTCCGTCAGTACATGTCTTCAAAACCGAGAGGAAAATATGGCATAAAATTATGGTTGTTATCTGATGAGAAAACATCATATGTTTGTGCAGCAGAAGTCTACACAGGAAAGCCGGAAAGTGGACAACGAGAAGTAAATCAAGGTAGAAATGTTGTATTGAGGCTTGTGGAAAGAATTGAGGAAACTGGGCGAAACATTAGCACTGATAATTTCTTTACGGACTACACTCTCGCCAAAGAACTTCTGAAGAAAAATCTAACATTAGTTGGAACTCTCAGAAAGAACAAAGCTGAGATTCTGAAAGAAATGCTGGCAAACAACAGTAGACAAGTGTTTTCAACCATCTTTGGATTTCAGAAGAATGTAACACTGGCTTCGTACGTGCCAAAAAAGAATAAAGCTGTCATATTACTCTCTACAATGCACCATGACTCTACCGTGTCTTCAGAAGAGCACAAGAAGCCGGAGGTAATACTGCATTACAACAAAACGAAAGGAGGAGTTGACACGACAGATAAACTCGCCAGTACTTATTCCTGTAAAAGGTGTACCAAGCGATGGCCTGTTTGTTTATTTTATAACATGCTAGACATCGCTGCAATAAATGGTTATGTGTTGTATGTACACTCTAATCCAGTCTACTATCAAAACAAATTGTACAAAAGACGCCTTTTTCTAAGAGAGCTTGGATATGAGCTAACAAGACCAATGCAAGAGGAAAGAATTTCCAAAAATATTCCTCACAAGATAAAAGTAAATTTCGAAAATATTACAGGAACGAGTTCTGGAGCAAAGGAACAGAAAAAGGGCCGGTGCAAAGAATGTGGACCGAAGAAAGATAGAAAGGCTAATAAGAAATGTAACAATTGTCAGTCATTCCTATGCCAAGAGCATGCAAATATTTATTTCAGTAATTGTGTAAGCTAATTCAACACGCATATACTGAAGCTAAATATAGTTCTTCAGAATTAATTATCATATTTAAATGTAATTTTAGGTTAATTAATGTTTGCAATAAGGAACAAAATTTAAGCTGTAGCTTTCACTTTTATGAAACATTTCACTTATAAAAACTTGTATGAACATTATTAGTTTCAAATCTAAAATGTAATAAATAATTTTTTACACTAATTATGTTCAATAAACTCTGCAAAGCTTCAATATCTGATTTTCTATATGAAAAATACTATATACAAAATATATTTTGAAGTAACATCGAAGAATATATATATATTTTTTTAAATTGCGGGTCTAACTGACCCATTCACAATACGCGTGTCTCTGTTTCTCATACAATAGGAAGAATATCCTTGGCCTTGGTATGATCAATTCTCTCTGGTTTTGGAATGAAGACAACCTTCACTGCCCTCCAGCCATTGGGAATGATTCCTGCTGCTAGGCTAACCCTGAATAACCTGCATAGGAATCTAATAAGATTTTCTCCCGCTTGTTGCAGGAGAGCTGGAAAGATTTCACCGGGTGACTTGAACGGTTGAAATGTTCCCACCGCCCATCGGACCTTATTGACATCGACACACTCCTTGGCTAAATCCCAGTCCTCTTTGCGAATTCCTGAGAACCGTTGTCTGTCGGGAATCGCATTCTGGTCTGAGTTATCCACCAGAGTATATTGACGAAAGTGAGTCTTGAGGAGCAGTTCCAGCGTTTCATGTGCTGTCTTTGGATACTCCCCATCCTCCTTCCTCAATGTTCCTCCTGGATTAGTTGGTACCCTAGTGAGGATCTTATGAAGTCTCGCTTGAGCAGCCGCGCCCTCTACTTCCTCACAGAATACCTTCCAGGATGCCCACTTTGCCCGTCTGATGGCAAGGTTGTAATTGACAAGGGCATCACGATACTTTGCTCATTGTCCTTTGCGCTTCTCAAGGTTAAACAGTCTTGCTTTTCCAGGGCGAAGTATACCTGGCAGAATTTGTGTGGGACGCTTTACACAATGCTGGGCCGCAGTTTACGGGGACTGTCTTTTTCGTCATTTGACCGTTCTGCAAGAGAGGAATTTGCCGGATATAAACAAAATCAGAGTGCTCTGGTCCCCGGGCTGTTTATGGGCACGTATTTCCCTTAGGTATCTTCTAAAAAACTTCCTTGAAGGCAGCAGAGTTTGAACATAGTTAGTGTGACGAATGGTTAGGTTGAGAGGAAAGCTTTCTGCCCGTCTGGCACTCCAGGGCTTTGGCTCCAGCTGCTGTATATATAGCACACAGTTAACATTTTTCGGTCGTGTGACCGTAGCTAGGAGCAATCTGAATTTCCTTGCATAGCATTCACCCTGGGAACGGTGAAATGCGCGGGAAGCGTTGGTGGCGTGGGCGGAGCCTCTTGGCAGCCGCAGAGAACGCGTCCTGATCGGCAAATTATTTTAGTATGGCAGCTAAACAATTTCTCAACGGCGCTTCGCCTTCCGATTGGTTTGACTATTACCGTTAGCAGAGATTGGTAAAAAAAATTCAAATGTTTGTAAATCTATTGGACCAAACTGTGTGGTCATCAGTTCGTAGCTTACAAACTACTTAAACCTAGATAAACTAACCTAAGGACAACACACACACCCATGCCCCAGGGAGGACTCGAACCTCCACTGCGAGCAACCGCGCGCTCCGCAGCGAGACGCTTTAGACCGCTCGGCTACTCCACCGTGGCTGAGATCGTTACATCTCTTACGAGTGGGTGTGGCAACCCATCACTTGCCGTGAGCTGCGGCAGAGCGGGGGGCGCACGACGACTCCTGTCTCAGCGTCCAGTGTACGGACCTCGGGAGACTGCTGTTTGAGCGTCCGAAGTGTACGGACCTCGGGAGACACGCAAGACTCCGTTTAGATTCACAGGTAGGACATCGTGCTTAACGGTCCTCTGGTTAGACTTGTTATTGATTTCGAAGATTCGGACCTTGTAGAACTTGTGTTCACTTCACCGACGTTACATTGTCCGGTGGTTACGCTGTGAGCAGCCACAGTTTAGTTTTCGTTTTGCTAGAAGTCTCTAATTGAGCATTCTTGCCTTTGCGAATCGGTCGCTGTTTTTACAGATCTTATTACGCAAGTGACTGATCGATTTGCGCCAAGTGGCCTTCGTGTCACCTGTGCAAAATATTGAGTAGTCTGCTAGCGTGATAGAATCGCACAGCAACTGCCTATCGACGCATGGCATGCAAGTTACATGCTGTTTAGTCCCTTCAAAAATCCAACAACAACAACAACAATTACGGTCGGATAAAAGTATCAGCTCATCCGCTCCCACCGCCTGCTGCCTCCGAGCCTGAGACGTTGCCGTCAATAATCATCTGTGTGTAAGGTTGTAATGCTGCTTTCGTATGAAAATGAGTGTTGAGTATTAAAGTTAAGGTTGGGGACCGCAAATGAAATTTTACCAGGTAGTGAAATATTTTTAAATGAGATTACTACACAATTTTGACAAGGAAGGCACAATTTAAACAAAATTATTGGATTCCGCCATTAAATGGTAGCGGTCGTAATTTCGGTGGCAAATGCAACACCAGAAAGCAACATTACAGAAGAAGTCGGCGGAATCTAAATTTTACCTCATTGAGAACTGGTACAAATATTTCGGTCATGTTCTGTAGTGATTCCAGCTGTGATGAATGGAATATTATTTCGATAAATTGATGCTGGGATTGTGCGTTTCGGTTACTATTGTTCTATGACCGTGTGGAAAATTAATCATGATAGTCGCCAAAAATTGCAAAATTATCGGACTTCATAAACATTACGAATATTTCTCTGCAGGCATTAAAATGTAATAAACCATTCGTAGACACGAAATAAATAAAAGTTACACAGAGAATGTTCTAGTACAATCGCGAAACAATTCGCAACAATACCCGAGCATCACTTTATGAAGCACTGGATCTGACGAAAATAAATAACTTTAAAATTAGTGAGAATGGGGAAGGGATTGTAAGTAAGTAAGATATTTCAAATTAACTGTGGGGGTTTATTGAAATTAATAAAACAACTAAGCTCACACTTACATGACACGTCCTAGCACCTGAATGAGAAAAAAGAAAGTGACGAACAGTTCCGCTCTCTCCCTTCAGCTTGTTGCAAAAAAGTTGAACGTGGCATATGTCATATGTTTATCGATACGCTGTCAGAGAGAGAGCAGAAGTCAGCGACAAGCATCGCACAAGTTATAAAAAAAAATCATTAATGTAGTACTACATTTGCCCCCTCTGGCTTTGAGTGGGCAAATGAAGATTTCCTACTCAAAGTCAAAAGAAAAAACTATAATTTTAGTACACCTTGCACAAGAAGATATTTATGTCATTACATTTTATCTTAATATTGTATGAGCTTATATTTGATTTCTGTTTATAGCATATTGACAATTTTTAAATTCAATGTTTTTTTTTTCCTTTTTTTTTTTTTTTTTTTTTTTTTTTTTTTTTTTTTTTTTTTTTTTTAACAAAACACCCTGAGGTATATACTTTTTGAATTAGTCTCATTATTACATCACAAATTAATTTCTTTTTCTTTTTGCTTTGCATTGTTTTTTATTATAATTCAATCGACGCAAAGTGTCGGTGAGTGGGCGAGTAGCGCGGCGGTGCAGCGAGGTGGCAGGAGGCGGTTCCGCAGCGCGCCTCGATTGTTGATGCCTGGGCGGTGGCGCGACGCAAGGCGGCAAGCCGGTGGTTGTGGTGGGGAGATGACGCTGCTGGCCCCAGTGCCGGCGGTGTAGCCGGTGTGGCGTCAGGATTGCGCACCCGCTCGCTTTGGCTAGGCTGGCCCATCTCAGTTTGGATTACAAGAAATAAAGATCACATAAAAGGCATTACAATTTAACACTTAATCAGATGTTACAGTCCTTCCTTCTGAAAGAGAGACACAGTTAATTATTATATTTTTTTTACACTTTTGTTCTCGCGAGTGTCTCTGTCATTGTTTGCTTAGCAAGAATTTTACATTACTATTGGTTTGTAAGTGTGAGCTTATTTCTGTGAAATCAAATATCTGAGTAATCTGACATGAACATGTGTCGCGTCTTTTACATAAACTAATTTTGGCAATTTAAATTAACTATTTACAAAGCATATGTTGCGAAAGTTTTCTTACTATACACTACGTGCATTGAAAATGATTTAACTTTCATTAGATGAAGCATTATTATTTGATTAGTAAAAAATTGCTAGCAAATCTAACCTTTTACTTTATACACATATTTAGATTTTACATATACATATAAACAGGGTTCATTCAAGGACATTACTTTATTAGTTCAGGGATTGTACGTTTGCAAGTGCTACAGCACAGTCTTTTGATGTGACAAGGCTGAAGAGTCAGTCTCTTTAACATCACTTTTAAACATTTTATTTTTTCAGTTCGTGGAGTCGTTGACTTTGTCAGTTTGAAATTTCCACGCGTCGGGTCGACCGCCGGCTGCGTGACGCAACAGTAAGTTTTCAATAATGGGCATGTAGTAAACGCGCGCCAGTCTCGCCAGTAGAGCTGGGCAAAACGGTTATTCTCCGATATCAGTTATAATGGGTATCGTTATTCTTTTCTGTTAATTTTAACAGTTATAAATAACTGCACGGTATTTTTCCAATAACTTCCAGATGGAGTTGATACAGCTTACTCATACTGCTACTAGGTAGCGCTACTGAGCACTTCCAGATGGCGTTGCTACAGCTTACTCATACTGCTACTAGGTAGCGCTACTTAGCAGTTATCGGGCGGTTATCGTTATGAGTATTCAGTGAATTCTACTAGGTAGCGATACTCTACAGTTATCGTTATTAGTACTGAGTAGTCAGTACTCAGTAGCCACTACTGACTACTGAGAACGGACAGTTATTGATATTACGTAGAAATACCAGTACCCGACAGTTATGGTTATTTCTACTCAGTACTAATAACGATCTATCGGTATATAGTATATCTGGTGTGATTCAAATTGCGATTGCTGTGTAATGGCAAAAGTTATCGTCCGAATCGTGCAATAAACACACATAACTAAATCTCCTGTGTATTAATATGCTATTACATGAAATCTGTGCCCTGGAAATGCAGCCGTAATTTTCGAAGCTACTATGAACAGTGTATGAAGTAAAAGTGGATTATTAAATATGTGCTTAAACGTGTGTGAAGTGAATATTGCAGTTAAAATTATAAACATAACGTTGCTTCAGTAAGTGTTTTGTGGAGCGTCTTTAAATGCAACATAAAAGTAAACGTAATGTGATCGTTTTGTTTATTCCTAATAAAGTTCTATATTAAATTTGAAAAACTGCTTGATTTGCGGAATATTTTCTTTAGTTCATTACAGCATCCTGGTTTGTAAATATGATTATAACTACGAAGTAAATTTCTCCAATTATGCCGTAACAGGTCAATTGAAGATTGGGATACCACCCGTCGGATTTGACGAAAACGTTCATAAAATTTATTTGGGAATACAGCTTGCTACTTGGGTGTAACATTTTGCTTTAATAATGTGAACAGGCCGAATATCTGTATGCAGTGAAAGTGAATATACTAGCTCCAGAATGGACCACACTGAACAAGTCAATACTGCCCAGTACATGTAACTGATATCTGAAATTATCGGTATTTTAAAATATTAAATCTACTGTAAACAGGTTATCGGTCGTAATTGAGGGTGTAGACCAAATCCTCAAAGCTGCAATGTAAAGTGTACCAAACATTGCTTCAGTACTATCAAAAGTAAACTTTTACAAATGTGCATTTACAAGTATAGGCCTACTACATGCGAAATCAGAAACTTAATGGTGTTATAATAAGTGTCTTCAACACAAAACTAGACATACATATTTCCATATATTGTAAGAGAAATCCCATTTCAGAAAACTAAGGCAAGTTTTATGTGAGCTTTGGAAAATGCTTGATATCTTCGGCTATTGACAGGGTATTCAGTTAAATTTTACTTAGGGTATGGTGTGCTATGTTGGTAACAAAATTTTCACTTTACAAGGGAAATTACTGACAGGACAAGGTTACATATAAGAGCCCGACAACAACAAAGCAGTAACAGTAATATTTATTTAACTGTCAATATGAAAATTTATTCTGTTATTCTATATGCCTACAACAAGTTTGCAGCATACACTTTAAATGTCTTGAGAGCACTCTCTCTTATGTTCAACAGTATTGCAGACAGAATTAGGTTCCACCTGTCAGGTGCTACATATATCTCTCTTTATTTTTTTCTTTATTTTATTCAGTAATGACTTGTGTGAACAAATAAAACAACCAACACATGATAGATAGCCACTGTAAATTACAGTGTAAGTTTCAAAGAAAATCTCACCTTGCAGAAAATTCTTCTGTGTCACCCTGTATGATGAAATTCTTTATGTATCAGCACAATTACTATTAATTCATAAAGTACCACCAAGAACTATGTGTGACCCAGTTATTACAACAAAGGTTTTCATTAAAAACATTCCTCCATGAAGTGCTTAACTTGACATTTGTCTCCTAAATGTGAATATTCTGTTGTATAATTTTTGTGTAAACTGATGTGTTTAATGTGCTATAGAAAGTTTTTTCAAAGTCTCATGCTAAATAATTAAATAAAAAACTACCATGTGTAACTGAGGAATACTATATGAGAAAGCTAGTCACTGTCACAATTCTCACAATAATGCCTAAGAGAAAAGTCTCACCGAACCACCCAAGTAATTTGTACTCTGGAGCTGACATGAATAAGATGTGTGGTAGGTGTTTTTTTATTAGACATGTCTGTGATGCAGCATTGGCACCTAATATTAATGAAGCCACTAAGGTTGAGGTACAGGGTATACTAGTACTTGCAGATGGTCCAGATTTGCTTTAATATTTTACACCACCTGCAATATTTAAACATGAGAAAAATGTTCAAAAATATAACATTCATACTCGTTAACTGTGCCGTGTATGTTTTCTCACAGAAATATCACAGTAAGCACTTTTTGAGAAGGATTGAGTGTTTTTTCTTTATATTTACTATTATTTAATATACTGAATGATGTTTAACATCCCAAACATGCACTAATACAAATAATGAACTGTGTGATCCTGTTCTATGTGAACCAGCACTGCCATTCTTTCTCATGCTTTTATTAGACAGCAATATCACCTCAATACAGACACATGTGACTAGGCAACAAGTGAAGACTTACTGTCTGTGAGGAATTAAGGCACTTAAAAATGTATCAATATCTAAACTGTGTTTATAATGTGGGATCATCAGTTGGGTTGAACCTTGACTCCTTTCCCAAATCAAATTGAGCATTTCAAACACACCAGTGTTACAAATAAGGGTGAAAAATATGGTTAAACGCTGTTACATGGGGCACAAACTTTGTCTGGACAAGGATGGGATCAGATCACTGGAATCATCAAATAACACAGGCATCAAATATTTAGGTTTATCTTTTTATTTAATTTTAGGAGGTGCCCATCTATCTTCTTCTTTTCATTTTTCCAATTGTTTTGGGGACAAATTCTGTAATGGCACTTTGTACAACTTGCTGCCTTGAGGTGGATGGAATATGTTGCTCATCTTCCATACTGCATGTGACTGGTGGGATCACCTCCATCAGCAGTTTTTCTGCAGGTCTGGTTTGACCTGCAGATACATGGGTTTCACATCAACATAAGCAAATATTAAGTTGACTATGGAAATGGGATGAAAATTAAAGTGTGTCTTTCATTCTGCTATACATTCTTGCTATACAAATGTATAATAGAGTACCTAATAATTACAGACTTCTCATAAATACCGTACTTTTTAAAGAGATGCTGATGTGTAACTATGGCCCTTAATTTGCAAATACTTAACAAGACATTCACTGTAGTCATCCTACTATTAATGTTTAAATTTTTTGTTAAGTTAAAATTTAAAATATTTGTGGAATATGGTAGAAGACTTAATTAAAAACAATAAATATTTTTGAATTTGCCAGGAAGTCCTGGATTAGACAGCAATATTCTCGTAACTTGGGGAATACAGCCTCGAAATAAACATGTTGAACCGGTACATGTATATTTTCACGAAAATGCGCCAATTAACAAAGATTTAAGCGTTCGTTACACGCACCTCGGAGTGTGAGTCCCATCAAAAATGTATTAGAAATGTAAGATTTCGTTTTTCTACCTTCCCCTCAATCCTTAACGAATAAATGGCAATAATTGACGTAAGTTTGTTTACAAAGTATTGGCAGCAGGGCACTTTCTTCCTCGTAATAGCATAAAATATTAATTATAACGATTAGAGCATATTTATTCTTTTATTTAGAAAATTTATTACTCCTGTCATACAATATTATGAACCTTTTCACTGACCAGCATTGGTTACAAAACTAAGTTTTATTTTTTTTTAATTATTTTTGGAGGATTTCTTCATAATTCTAATAGTCGGCAGTCTACGAACGAAATATGTATCCTCTCTGGGAATATCATGACCTGCTACAGTTAATAACCAAATAACAAAGAGGTATATAGGTCTTTGCCAAATACTCATAACGATACTGCCAGTGAAAATTAACTGCCACTGATATTTCTACTACTCTCAATACTCCCTAAAGCGTCTACCGTTATCATAGTACCTCGAATTCGCATTGGTCACTCCATGTTATTAGATACAAGATTCCCACGAGAACGTAGTACACACTTTCACCAATAGATGGATGACCGTTTAACAGTTATTACCCATGATTCTTACGCGGTTAATTCCATGGAGTATAGAACTGACCAGTATTTGGACAGGACCTCTGGTCGATACTGTGGTCGAATCGTTTCATTAGTACTAACTTTTGTGAACAGATGTCGCTACGCAGTACGCATAGTTATTACGATAACTACCAGTATTTGATGAGCGGTTATTACAATCACGGTTATTCATAAATAACCGGATATTTCTATCAGTTATCGTTATTTTGGCCCAGCTCTACTCGCCAGTGCTTGCGTGTCCGTGGCGGTGGCAACACGTGAATTTGCATAAGTTTTACATTACACTTGGATATTTTTTTCGTTCAGTCGAGTGTGATTTCTGCACTTCATCCTGTGGACAGGGCTACTACTAAAATCGACGCAGCGCGGTGAGTACACTTCACGTATACCATAGTGATTAAGTCTGTCCGTATGCCGCGCGACCTTCATGGCACCGTCCGGCTATCTCACCAGTTACGATTATAGTCTATTCGCCGAAACAACACTGGTGCATTTGGGCTTTATACGACTTGTAAGTTCGTAGCGTACCTTGGTTGGGCACTGCACAAGTTCAAAGTTAGCAGTTCGTAACAGTGTGTAGCGCTTATGGTTTGCAATAGTAACATGCGTCGCACTCTTTAAAGTGTCCAGCACGGAGAAGTTTACAGCGACGAACACTTTATAACGTATCTATATGCTGACCGTTCAAAATTTATGTTAGTTTGCCTGCTACGTATCGTAGTCCACGCTTATACTCGTCACTGATATTTCACTTCACTCAAACATGTGGCTTGCGAATATACATAGTTTCAGAGTTTATTTAATCACAAAATCACTACTTGTTTGCGTCCTTTCGATAGTTATCAGTCACTGTTTTTGTTCTCTCTATAGTTCACTGTCTTATTAGTTTCACATACAAACTTCAGTCTTTTTACAATTCGTAATGATTTTAATATACATAAACTATGTACAAGGCTATATACAAAGTCAGATCATTGAGAATGGCTATTTCATTTGTAAAACTTTATGTAACAGTTTCTTTCGAGTGACATTCAGATCACATTATTCTTTTGCTTTAAACGACTATTTGTCAACATGGGGTGTTACATATTTATTTTTAAGGCGTGGCCTATGTTCATGTCAGTTATCGGGTGGAAAGTTATTTATTCTCAGCAATATTATATCTTTTAAATAAGTTACTGTATTTGACATGAGTAAGTAAACATTCAATGACTTTTAGAAACGTCTTGGGTAGTTTTTCGATACAATACTAAATTTCGGTTTACAGCTTTTACTACGCCTCGTCAAAATTAACGTGTCATGTTATACCGTTCATAAAATTGGACTAAACGACTTGAGTGATAAAATCATGAATACCAATCCGAGATAAATAAAATCACAATAAATACAGTTTTTTGCAGACACAGGCAAGGTCAGACCCGCTAGTCAACCTGGTGCAAAACAGCCTGTTAGTTTTTTTTTAATACAGTTTGAGAGAAAGAGAAAATAGTCAGAGAATAGTCGCAAGAAAAAATAGTGCATTTCACAAATTCAGCATATTGACGCATTACTACAAAAATTACTGCACACTTCTACTACTACAAAATATTGCATTTAATAAAATTAACAGCTGTTCTATTCTAGATTAGCATTCTTTGCCTCTCTCTCTCCTTCATCGTCCCTCGTTCACGTGTCTTCTGTCCGCATTTGACTATGAAAATATGTGCGTGGTTCAGTCTCAAATATTGGTGTCTGACTAAATGTTCCTGTGCCTACTAATTTAGGGGGTGGCATGTTAATTTATCTAGCTCCTTATACGTATCAGGTGTGAAATGTCCGTTACAGTGTCATATCTAGTCTAATATAAATTGTAATAAATGTTCGTATGAATCCTCTGCAGCGACTCGTAGATCTTCGTAGCGTCGGCGGCGACACAATTCTCTGCTCATTCACAGCTGAAAATGAATTCTTATTCTACATCTTATGCTACAGACTATTTAAGCTAGACGTTGATGTTTTTAGATTGCTGCATAATTATGTTGTATGATCTGCAGCGCTACGAGATTTGTTTACATTCAGTGTAATGTTTTGGTGACTAAATCTAAAAGTGGCACATGGGCGGAAAGATATTCCACACCAACTGGTGTGCGTGTTTACGTTAACCTTTAAGCGGTTGTCAGTACCCTACAGTATAGATAGAATAATTCAACAAGCTTCGTTGTTTTGTATAAATTACATTCTTCTTAACAATTTAAAGAATCGTTAGATTTGTAATGTCGGTCAGCTGATCAGAGTTAACTGTAATGTTTTTATTTTTGTTACTGCTCACGTGTCGTAATGTCAGCATTCGTGTGTGTGTGTGTGTGTGTGTGTGTGTGTGTGTGTGTGTGTGTGTGTGTGCGTGTGGGTACTAAGAGCCACAGACAACTAAAATATAACTATTTCCTCATCACCTCCTTCTCTTATAATAATATATTTTTTTTTTTTTACTCAACTCTCATCATAGACGAAGGTGTGCTAGTGCGCTCCACCCCGCAATAATATCATTATAACATCATTTCCTTCATTCATCTCCTTGACATATAAAAAAATTGTAGATATTCTTAAACCCTATAATACTAAATACTATACTAATTAATGCTCTTTTTGTAAATGTGTGTGTCATCATAAGTGTTTAGGTGAGATTCTCTTATATAATTCTTAAATTTCACGCGTGACAACAGTTTCTGTGAGCCAACATCAATTGCATTGCACTTACCTTTGTAGAAAATTATTTTTGCTCACTGTCTTAGTATTTTTAGTGAAAGTAGGACTAGATACTAGCTGATCAGCTTGGATTTATGCATAAAATTTCTTTAAATGTTTGTGTGGGTATAAACCTCGTACTTTCCCTGAATGGACTGCAGATAATAGATAACTTCCCTCGTGCGGTATTTTAACTACTCTAAAGGGCCCAGTGTACAGATATTGCCAGTTTCTGTTCCGTTTAAGAATGGCTGATGGCTTTGCTTGGTTTCGTAGCATTACAAAGTCACCAACTTTGAAGGTCTGTGTTCTTTTTAGCTGTTTATCATAATAGAACTTTCTTTTAAATGCTGCATCAGTCAGAGCTACAAGAACTTGCCTTACCTTTTCTTCCAGAGTTACTTCACTTCGTGGGATTTTCGGTATTGGTTTTACCCATTCATTCGATTCTTTAGATTGTAATACAAGATCAGTTGGTGTATATGGTGTCGAATAGAGTGGTAGGTTGTTAACAACTTGTTCGAACAGGCCAATGTACTCTATCCAGCGTGTTTGCTTGTTAGCGGTGTATGTTCGCATGAAGCGATTGAGCTCACGGAACATGCGTTCCATGGGGTTAGCAGATGGATTGTACCTTGAAATGAGGATGTGTTTGAGGTCATGATTGCGAATGAAGTCCTTCCACGCTTGACACGTGAAGGTTTTGGCATTATCTGAAAGTATTGTTACGGGCTTTCCAACGAAGGGAAAATAATCACGCTCCAGGCGGCGAATTACTGCTTTAGCTGTAGTAGTTTTCAATGCATACAGTTTTACAAATTTTGAGAAAACATCATATATGCCAAGTAAATGTCGAACGCCTCCGCGTCCAATTGGTAGGGGGCCGGTTGTATCGATAGAGACAAGATGCAGCAGTCGATAAGGCAGAATGGAATGCAGTGGCATCTTGTTAGACTGATTGTTTGGTTTGCATCGCTGACAAATTAGACAGGATTTGATTGTGTTGTGGATTTTTTTGGGACGTGTTTGGAAAGTAGCAATATTGTTTTAACTTGCGGAGACACTTTAGCGAGCCAAAGTGTCCCCAGACACGATGCGTGTGCCAAATGAGAGTGTTTTCATTCAAAGCGGGAATGCAAACAGACCATTGTTGTGACTGTAGGTGTCGGCGAAAGAAAAGTACTCCATTGTATATCCTATAATGTTGACTGAATGTGGTATCAGGCTTTTCTGTAATTTGTGTCATAACTTTGCACCATCTATCATCTGCATGTTGCAGCTGCTGCGTATTTTTACACATATCTAAGTAATATGACCTGAATTCGGTGTCTTTCATTAGCATTATTTTAAATTCTGTATTTGACTCAATACAATCCTGAAACTCTGGCAAACCTTGGGGAAGACGAGAAAGGGCGTCAGCTATGACGTTATCTGATCCTTTAATATGTTTTATCTCAAAGTCGTACTCTTGTAGTATCATAGCCCATCTGGCAAGCCAGTTGTGCAATAGCTTGCACGACATCAGAAAGCCGAGTGCCTGATGATCACAGAAAACTTTTGTGTGCTTTCCAAAGACGTAGTGATGGAATTTTTTAAATGCCCACACTATTGCGAGGAGTTCTAATTCAGTTGTGGAATACCGTCGTTCACACTCGGTGAGCGTACGGCTGGCAAAACTGATGACTTTTAACGTGCGGGGGTCTAAATTGTTTGAAATTTGGAAGAGCGACGCGCCTACACCAGAATTTGACGAGTCTGTGGCAATGCAGAAATCTTGTGTCATATCCGGATGATGGAGTATGTCCGAATTTACTAGGGCTTGTATAATTTTTACAAAATCCTTGTGGCACTGTTCTGTCCAGTTCCACGGTGTGTTCTTTCGAAGAAGATTTAGAAGAGCCGAACTATTTAGTAATTGTTTAGGTACGAAGCGCCGAGAGAAAGAACAGAAACCATAAAATGCTTTTAATTGTTTTCTATTGTGCGGTGTGGGAAAATTTTTAAGTGCTTTAAGTTTCTCAGGATCTGGTACAATGCCTGTAGATGAGATGATATGTCCAAGGAATTTTACTTCAGTCTGGACAAATTTTGACTTTCTTAGATTGACAGTCACACCAGATGACAGAAAATTGTTTAATACTCTTTCGAGTAGGACAAGCTGTTCTTCCCAGGTAGATGTTGCAACAAGTATATCGTCGACATAAACAGTAATACTATCAAGCAGTTCTGGACCAAGCACTGTGTCAAATGCGGTAATAAAAACTCCAGAACTTACATTCAGACCGAAAAGTAACACTTTGAACTGGTAAGAGCGTCCAGAGAAAATAAATGCAGTATATTGTCGGGATTCTTCGGTTATAGGAACCTGCCAGTATGAAGATCTAAGATCAATGCTTGAAAGATATTTTACTCCATAAAATTTTTGTAGTTGCTCTTCTAGATTTTCTGGACGAGTTCTAACAGAAATAATTTTTTTGTTGATGGCACGTGCATCGAGCACGAGACGAACCGATTCATCGGATTTGAAGATTTCCAAAAGAGGACTGGAATATTGCGACATAGAAGGTTCTATGACGTTCCACCTGAGCATACGATTAATTTCGGCTTTAACTGCAGGCTGCTGAGCCCACGGAATGGAATATGTTTGTTTACAAAACGCCTCGTGAGGCTTTACTTGCATGTGATACTGGTAGGTTTTAATTACACCTGGCTTTTTGTCAAACACGCGGATGTACTTATGTAACAAATGAAGTTGTTGCCTCTGACAATCTGTGGCATTAGTGGATTCCTCAACTTTCTGAGCTATGGATTTAAAATATTCGGTTTCAGGTTCGGAAACATGAGTATGACCTTCAAATTGAATTTAATTAACTGACATTTTATCAAGTTTGACAGAGTTGTAAGATTTATCAGATGTTATTGCTTTCTTAATTAAATCTAGAATGCATACATGTTGATTTATTGTTAAATGGCATTTTCCGTCTTTGAAGTCTAATTTTGCTTCTCTACTTTGTAAATATTCTAAGCCAAGTATACAGTCTTCTATTATTGCATCTACGACTAAAAATGAACATTGATCTATTTCACCATTAAATTGTAATGGAACAAATGTTTGAACTTTTACTGGCTTGGATTTAGCCCCGACAGCACCAATGATTTTGCAATTTTGTACGGGGAAGGTGGGTAGTTTTTTAATATAATTGATTCGCTTGAACAAGTCCCCAGACAAAACATTCACCGCTGCTCCAGTATCTATTAGTACAGGTGTTGGTATGCCCCCTACAGTGATCATAATGTGTGCTTGGTAGGTAACTACAGTAACTTTGGGTTGCTGTGTTGGTTCATGAAATAGCTCTTTCCTAATGTCCGTTCCATCATTGTACCTTAGCATTTTAACAGAAAGAATTGTGCCCACGCTGTCGCTGTCGCTCAATGTTGGTGGGCTTAACACGAGCCTCTCTGGTTTGACGTCTGCATACTGCTAGCCTGTCGTTGTGGTTGGTTTTTGTCTCAGTCACGTCAGTTATTGTCACTGCCGACTGGCTTGTCGTCAAGTTTGTCTGGTCCGAAGTCAGTGGTCATAGTTTCAATCGGTACGGTGTTTGTAGTTTGCTGCGGTGGTTGAGGCGGACGAAAATTTTGAAATTGCTGATTACTGCTGGGATTATTTAGGAAGAAATTTCTATTCTCATTTAAATTTCTATACTGATTATGGTTATGCCACTGAGGTTGCTGGTTGACATTAAAATTGCTCGGATAGGCAACAGCAGTATTACGGTAGCTATTGTTGTTGTTGTTGTTGTTGTTGTTGAAATAGCCAGGATTAAACCGATTACCACGGTAATATTGCCCGCCGTTGGGAACATTACGTACGACGTTACTGCCGTTCGCATGCGTTGTCATTTGGTGGGGACGCGACTGTCCGTTGTTTTTAATAAATGGCTGTTGCAGTAATATCGGCTGGGATTGTGGCATGTTTTGGTTCCCGTAACCGTACCCGTTATTGTAATGACGTGCTCGATCATCTTCAAAAATCAAATCAAGCGTGTCTAACATTGAGAGGAAACTTTGCAGATCGTACGTTTGCACATTAGCCAGTTGTAGCCGTAGTCTTGTGGGCAATTTGTTATTAAGTAGACGAAGTACTTCCCGGTGCGGAAGAGGGTCGTCAAAGAATTTTGCTTTATTGAGATACTTCTCGAAGTATCTCCGCAGGCTTCCGTTTCGTCCATCGAAAGGCTGCGGATTGTACACTTCATTCCTGAATCGTTCTTGTACTACGGGTGACCAAAAAGTGGACAAAAATGCCCGTTCAAATTCACCATAGGTGTTATATAATTGCAAGGCTTCGTTTGTCCATATTCCGGCTTCGCCTTGTATATAGCCCACAACAAATCTGATTTTTCTTTCCTCCGACCAGGTCTGGGGTAATAATCCTCTAAAAGATTGAAGAAAGATCACGGGATGTACCGTGCGTTTCTCATTAATAAATATTTGAAATTGATGATGTTTAATCATACTTTCATCTAGTTCTTCTGTGTTACATGAACATTTGGATTGTACTTTAGGCTTCATTTCTCTACCAAGTCTGTCAAGGTCACAGGAAGTCGTCAGTCGATAGTCAGTGTGTGTTCGATCAGATATTAATTTATTAATTGAGCTCTGATTGTCAGGAAAACGAGGGGTATTCATTGCATTATGTTCTGGGTTCAGATTCTGCGGTACATTTATTACAGGCGTGAAACCCTGAGAAGACTTTGTTTGTGAAGATAACATGGATTTTACCGCCGTCAAATCTTCCTGTAAATATTTGACGGTGATTCCATGATCTTCATATACTTTTTCAGTGACATTCTTTATCACAGAGGCCAATTCTGTCATTTAATTGAGCTTCCGTATTATGCAAAAATTGCTGCACTCTTTCTTGGTTATCTTTCACAATATTCTCGGCTTGACTGGTAATTCTTTCAACAGTGGTTTCTAAATTTTCCTGTTTGATTTTTTAATTCCGAAAGATTTTGCGCAATATTATCAATGGCAGAAGGCAATGTTTTTACTGTTTCCTGACAATCAGTAACATTGTCGACAACAGAAGAAATTTTTGCGTCTACCGTATCCATAATTTCGTCGACAACTTTCTTTTTTACAGTGGAAAATTTACTATTTATGATTTCTTCGACTTTGAGCATCTGTGCACTTAATTGTTCACTTACCTCATTGGAAATTCGTGTATACAAATGCTTTTGAGCAGACTCAAGTTTTTCAATTTCTGCTTGTGTTTTTGTTTGCTGTTCTTCTAAGTGATCTAATTGTTGTTTGGTCTGTGTAATTAAGCCTGAAATCTGATTATTAATCGCAAGCTGCTGTTGCGACATGTTGGCTTGCAAGTTATCAATCTCATTTGTGATCTGATTAGTCAAAACCGTAATTTGTGTGTTAGTCGCAGCTTGTAAATTGCTAATCTGAGTAGTCAAAAGTTCCTCAAAACGCTTTAGCCAGTCATTTTGTGTATCCGCGAGATGATGTTCAGTTTGTGGGGATAAGTTACTTTCGCGAGTTAGTGTAGCCAGATTTTGTTCCACTAATGGTGGAATTTGCTCGATAGAGCTGGCAGCCATGTTGTATTCTACGTTCTGAACAGATTGTTGGGGAACGTTTAGATTTTGTTCAGATGCCATGTTGCTAAACTGACGGCGGGTTTGAATTTTGGCAAAAATTGATAACAGAGGGGGGTCCTATAAATTTCACACGGAAAATTACTGAAATTACTTGTGGAATCTTTCACACGTACGCGAGAGAAACTTCGAGAGAGAAAAGCAAAGATACGCTTAATTACACGCAGCCACAGAATGAGTATACAGAAAGGAAACTCCCGCTGCAGTCTGTCGTCCAAAATTTAGTGCGCATGCGCGGAATCGGCGCATGCGAATCTTGAAAAGCAGTAAACGCGTGGTTACTCCCTACTCTGTGGCGTAGTAATGCGCCGTCTTTGTTTGTTAATTGTGTATTTTAACTTGCCTGAATCGCATAAAAGTAAACAAGTATTCGGTACAATGAAAAGAAATAACTGTGTGTCAGTAGGTGTAGCTGTTCCGTTTTTATTACGAGCAGCAATAAAAGCAAAGGCAGCCGATGGTGTTCAGCACCTAATTGCCGCAATAATTCTCATACAAATAAGGATATAAGCTTCTTCACCTTCCCAAAAGATTTTGAATGGTTAGTGAACGTCGCTATATGTGTGGTAAAAGTTAAATGTTATCAGTTTCAAATAAGAGCAATGTGTGCATAATTATTAAAAGTAGCCTTGCTTCTTTTCTTGACGATAACTCTCGCTGTTGCTGTTACTGTAGCAGTTCAACAGCGTCGAAATGTTGAAGTACATTTATATTTTTTAATTGTAAGTTTAACGTCGCAGGGAATAATATAAAATGAAATAGTGCGTAAGTAGCGGGACTTCAACATTTTGCGCGTGCGTTCCCTTTTCCTGTTGCCTACATAGGCGAGATATTTCAGGAATTTTTAAGGCTCATCTACCTGCTCACCTTCACATACTTTGATGCAAACGGTAAAATTTCACTAACGGCAACGGAGGCGTAGCGTGCTAATATTAACGACCGGTGATCCTCTTACAAGGGGAGGTCGGCAATCGGGACCTGCCGATTTCGCCCAAACTGCGTGTGTAGAAGGAGATTGGTATCCCTATAACGTGCCTGAAATATTTCGCCTGATTGGATCTTAGGAAAGGAGAAAATGCTCTCGAATGTTTTTCCAATAGTACTGTACATCTTATTTAGTTATCTGTTCGTGACTAACGGCGTAGCGTAATGGTCAACCGAATTACTTGCGAAACAGGCGCCTTGGGATCAATCCCAGGAGCTTCCTATATTTATTTATTTATTTATTTTTACGTTACGCTACGCCGTTTATTCACGAACAGAGCGCTGAATAACATGTACAGTGCTATTAGAAAAACTTTCCAGAGCGTTTCCTCCTTTCGTAAGGCCCACTCAGGCGAAATATTTCAGGCACGTTATGTGGAGACCAACCTCCTTCTACACACGTAACTTGGGCGAAATCGGCGGGTCCCGATTGCCGACTTCCCCTTGTTACGATATTCAAACAAATGGATTAAGGGGAATAATCTTGCTGTTCGTGCTCTATGGTTGGTAGTTTCTTGTAACTACCTTTATCTGGTCGGTAAAGCAATTGTTCTTGTAAAACGAACATTATGTTGCCAACATTAAAACATTAGTCCTCCACTGCCGTAAGTAAAACTGAACCAGTCGAATCGATGACACTCATCCTGCCTGCTCCCCTTGTTCTACGCTGCTTAGGCAGGTAAAATTTTACTTACGGCAATGGAGGCGTAGTGTGCTAATGTTGGCAACGAATGCTCTTCGGATACTGGAACAAATATATTAAGGGGAATAATTATTTTATGCTGTTCCTGTTCTACGGTTGACAGATTTTTCTATATGCCCTTCTCCGATCAGTAAATTAATTATCCTCCTAAAGCAAATACAACTTTTCCAACAATGAAACATAACTACATCACTGCGATAAGTAAAATATAACATATAGGTATGTTTTAAAGGCAATATTTATTTCCAGTGCTAAGAAACGTACTGTGAATTCAAGGAGAGCTGATTTACTTAAAAATATATTATCCAATATATAGTAAAACTTTTTTTTTTCAGAGTGAGAATTTTCTATTTCTTGAGTTCACAAACAGAGACTTGAAATATAAAATCAAAATTGGAAAAAAAAATTTGAAAGTGATAAAAGTGACCCATCTGTGAGATACAAATGGTGTTATGTTCTAGTGAATACATATTGACAAGGAAGACCCCCCAGGGGGCCCACAGTTCTTTTGTGGGTACGTGTGTGGCGCGCACGGGACCCCGAGCCGGAGCAGCCTTTCTTCTGCCCCAGGCTGCTTCACTTTCCCTCCCGGTTTATGCCTTCGCCCGGAGACGGGCGTATTTCACGAGTTCAGGTGTTTTCTTGTTGTCGTTTCTCTTATTCCTTGGTTCCTTCCGTTCTTACCCTTTGTTTCTGTCTCTCTCTCCTTGTCCTCTCCTCGCCTTCTTCTCCTCATTAGTCTCCGCCTCGGCGTTTGAGACACCTTTCCTTCTTTCTCTTCACTTCCTCTATTCTTCTTCTTTCCTCCCTGTGCGTGTCTGAAGGCCGACCCACGCATTATCATGCGCAGCAGGTGACGGGGTAACGCGTAATTCCCCGCCCCGGGTAGACAAGTAGGGCACGTACGTACCCCCTGGTAAAGGCCAGGCCCAGGGAGGGGTGATTACCCGAGCTGGTACCTTCCGAACATGCCAATTGGTCCCTCCGTCAGTTCTCGGGAGGTGTGACCTGAGGTGTGAACAATCACCTAAGGCGGGTAAGCCCTCGGAGAGGGCCCCCACTAGGAAGGAGCGCGCCATCGGAGACGCCGGTAATCACGGGGGACACTTCCGCAATGACTTCCTTCTCTTCTTCACTGACATTGACCCAGAAACGTAAGATAGATTCGCCTCAGCAAAAGAAGACTCTGCCTAATTTGCCGAAATTTCTTGTTGTGTCGCGCACCGACGGAAAAGATTTCACTTCTGTCAATCCTTTCGTTATACAGAAAGGTGTTGATGCAATTGCTGGCCCTGTTAAAACCTGTTCGCGTCAGCGCAATGGCTCATTGTTGCTGGAAGTGGACAGTGCTTTCCAAGTCCAGAAACTTATCCGGACTACGTTATTACACACGTTTCCAGTCAAAGTAGAAGCGCACCGCACACTCAACTCGTCACGTGGGGTAGTTTTTACGAGATCCCTTGACGGGTTGTCTGATGACGACATCCGGTCCTATATGTCCGATCAGGGTGTGACAGCCGTCCACAGGGTGATGAAAACGGTAGATAACCAGCTGACACCGACTCGTACTGTGTTTTTGACATTCGACAGAGTTGACCTCCCGTCGAAGGCCAAAGCAGGGTACGAAGTTATCTCAGTCCGCCCTTATATTCCAAACCCAACGCGCTGCTACCAATGCCACAGGTACAACCATACCCGTGAACATTGCCCACATGCAGCAAAGTGTGTGACTTGTGGTAGGGACGCCCATGAGGGGGATTGCCCACCTCCGTCCCCTCACTGCCTAAACTGCAACGGTGACCATGCGGCTTCCTCTCGCGACTGCCCTGTATACAAGGATGAGAAGGTAATCCAGCAAATTCGGGTTACGGAGAAGGTATCGACATCTGCCGCTCGTAAGTTGTTAGCGAGTCGAAAGCCCACTGTCCTCCCAGCGGGTACATACAGTAAGGTACTCACCTCAACTCGACCTACCAAGGATTCCAGTACCCAGACATGTGACTTGACTTTCGCTGACGCAGTTGTGCGATCCGCCAGCCCGAAGATTGCCCGTTCCACGTCCCCGCTCCCTCTTGCTGCTTCTAGGGTACAGTCTTCGTCAAACTCTAGTAAACCGCGGGCACCTAAACAAGATGCCCGGTCCTTGAAAAAGGAACCCGTCCGTGAGGATTTTCTGCGTTCTCAGGCTTCCCAACCGTCAACTGCCTCTTCCCGCCGTCACTCTTCCAGAAGAGCTGACAAGAAAAAGAGTTCCTCTCCATCCCCGCCGAGGCGTGACCCATCTGTCACGCCGTCCAACAGTTGCCGGCCTCGGCCGTCTTCTGTTTCACCGGGACGCTCCGTTTGCCGGGCGCCCGGCCCTTTACCGGCGGTGGAAACTGCCCCTCCTGATCAACTCAGGGAGGTGGCAGGCGCGTCGGTCGAACCAATGGAACATGACCCTTTGCCCCCAGACAGCGATTGCAGTGCTCCCTCGAAATCCGGTCCTCAGCGGCCGTCGAGGTGACCCCGCTCGCTACTTGGTTTTTATCCTTATTTCTTCCCTCATTTTTATCATGGCGCTCACTCAATGGAACATTCGCGGCATTCGTTCTAATCGGGAGGAGTTAAAACTACTCCTCCGATTGCACTGCCCGCTTCTAGTCTGCCTCCAGGAAACAAAGTTGCGTCCGCGTGATCGTGCAGACTTTCCACACTACACCTCTGTGCGGTTCGACCTGCCACCCGTGGAAGGTGTCCCAGCCCATGGAGGGGTTCTGATGCTCCTTCGAGACGACGTCTATTTCCATCCCATTTCCTTGCACACTCACCTACAGGCAGTTGCCGTCCGCATCACCTTATCCACATTTACCTTCTCCCTCTGTAATATATATTCGCCATCGTCATCTGCCCTTACTAGGGCAGATGTGCTAAACCTTGTTGATCAGCTCCCTTCACCCTTCGTGTTGATAGGCGACTTCAATGCCCACCACACCTTATGTGGCTCTCCGGCACCTTGTCCGAGAGGCTCCCTTTTGGTGGACCTTCTCCAACACCTCGATCTTGTCTGCATCAACACCGGTGCACCGACCTTCCTTTCTGACACAACACACACTTACTCCCATATAGACCTCGCAATATGCACTCCTCAGCTTGCCGGTCGGTTTGAGTGGTATGCACTCTCTGACACGTACTCGAGTGACCATTTCCCTTGTATCATCCACTTCCTACATCATTCCCCATCTCCACGTCCCACCAGTTGGAACATTTCTAAAGCCGACTGGGGGCTTTATTCTTCCATGGCTGTTTTTCACAATCAGCATTTTCCCGACTGTGACAGTCAGGTCGAATACCTCACAGAGGTTATTCTCACTGCTGCTGAACGTTCCATACCTCGTACATCCTCTTCTCCACGTCGTGTCCAGGTCCCTTGGTTGACTGCAGCCTGCCGCGACGCGCTTCGAGCCCGACGCCGTGCCTTACGCACCTTCCGCCGCCACCCGACTTTGGAGAATTGCATACATTATAAACGTATGATAGCGCAATGTCGTCGTATCATAAACGACAGCAAGAAAGCTTGCTGGACTGCTTTTACTAGTTCTTTTAACCGTTTTACTCCCTCCACGTTTGTTTGGCGTGGTCTCCGCCGTCTATCCGGCATCAAGGTCCACTCCCCGATTCCTGGCCTGACCGTGGAGAACGCGGTCCTCGTGGACCCAGCTGATGTTTCAAACGCATTGGGTCGTTTCTTTGCGGAGGTTTCGAGCTCTGCCCATTACCGCCCTGCCTTTCTCCTTCGCAAACAGGTAGAGGAGGCACGGCCGCCTTCTTTCCGCTCTTTTAATCGTGAAAATTATAACGTCGCCTTCACCATGCAGGAGCTAGATCGTGCTCTCGCCCTGTCCCGGTCTTCTGCTCCCGGGCCCGATTCCATTCATATTGAGATGCTGAAGAACCTCTCTCCTGCGGGCAAGTGCTTTCTTCTTAGTACCTACAATCGCATATGGACTGAAGGTCATGTTCCCACAAGTTGGCGTGAAGCCATTGTTGTCCCCATCCCCAAACCAGGGAAGGACAAACACCTTCCTTCCAGTTATCGTCCCATTTCTCTGACGAGCTGCGTCTGTAAGGTGATGGAACGCATGGTTAACGCTCGGTTGGTCTGGCTCCTCGAATCTCGCCGCCTCCTGACTAATATCCAATGCGGTTTTCGTCGACACCGCTCTGCTGCTGACCACCTCGTTACGTTGTCGACCTTCATTATGAACAACTTTCTAAAGAAGAGTCAAACAGTAGCCGTGTTCTTCGACTTGGAGAAGGCATACGATACCTGTTGGAGAGCGGGCATTCTCCGCACATTGCACACGTGGGGCCTTCGGGGCCGCCTTCCTCTTTTCATTCAAGCGTTTTTGGCGGATCGCAAGTTCCGGGTACGGGTGGGCTCTGTTTTGTCAGATACCTTTTGCCAGGAGAATGGGGTACCACAGGGCTCCGTCTTGAGTGTGGCGCTCTTTGCCATTGCAATCAATCCGATCGTGGACTGCCTTTCAGCCGACGTCTCCGGTTCTCTTTTTGTTGACGATTTCGCAATTTATTGTAGCGCCCAGCGGACGTGTCTCTTGGAGCGTTCTCTCCAACGCTGTCTTGACCGTCTTTATTCCTGGAGCATCGCAAACGGCTTCCGATTCTCCACTGAGAAAACTGTGTGTATCAATTTTTGGAGATACAAGGAATTTCTTCCACCTTCTCTACGTCTCGGCCCTGCTGCTCTCCCTTTCGTGGAGACTACGAAATTCTTGGGACTCATGTTGGATCGTAAACTTTGCTGGTCCACACACGTGTCCTACCTGGCTGCCCGTTGTGCCCGATCCCTTAACGTTCTTCATGTCCTCAGTGGCACGTCATGGGGAGCGGATCGTACCGTCCTGCTTCACCTTTACCAGGCCATTGTTCAGTCGAAGCTCGACTATGGAAGCCTTGTGTACTCTTCAGCACGGCCGTCGATTCTCCGCCGTCTCAACTCTATCCACCATCGTGGATTACGCCTGACGACCGGTGCATTTTATACCAGCCCTGTTGAAAGTCTGTATGCCGAGGCTGCTGTGTTACCCTTGACCACTCGACGTGACACACTCTTGTGTCGGTATGCATGCCGCCTACGGTCGATGCCCAACCATCCCTCTTACAGATTATTTTTTGACGACTCACTCGATCGCCAATATCAGTTGTCTGCGATTGCCTTGCTTCCACCGGGAGTTCGGTTTCGCCGCCTGCTACAACGGCTCGATTTTACCCTTCCTTCCACCCTTTGGTTGAGCGACAGCCCATTGCCACCGTGGCATCAGGCCCAGGTTCACACACACCTCGAACTTTGTTCGCTCCCCAAGGAGAGCACTCCGGATTTGGTATACCGCTCGAGGCTTGTCGAACTCCGTTCGCGGTTCGATAATGCCGTATTTATTTACACTGATGGTTCCAAGAGCACTGCCGGTGTCGGATCTGCCTTCGTCGTCGGGGACAACCGGTTCCAATACAAGCTCCCTGACCGGTGCTCGACCTTCACGGCTGAGCTTTTCGCCCTCCACCAGGCTGTTTTGTATACCTGCCGCCACCGCCAACCTTTCTATGCCATATGTTCTGACTCCCTTAGTGCCCTGCAGAGTCTTAAGGACCCTTTCTCGAGCCATCCTCTCGTGTATCGGATCCAACGCTCCCTCCAGTTGCTGGCGGATGACAGCTGTCACGTTTCTTTCCTGTGGGTCCCTGGCCATGTGGGTGTGCCCGGGAATGAGGCCGCCGACACAGCAGCCAAGGCAGCAGCTCTTTTGCCTCGCATGGCTACTCACTGCGTCCCATCGGACGATGTTCAACGGGCTCTTCGCCGGAGTATCGTGTCGCAATGGCACAGTGTGTGGCTTTCACTGTACAACAATAAATTGCGAACTGTCAAACCGATCCCGACCGCTTGGAGGACATCCTCACGCCCCTCTCGGCGGGAGGAGGTCATCCTGGCTCGGTTGCGGATCGGTCATTGCCGTTTCAGCCACCGTCACTTGCTATCCGCCGAACCTGCACCGCTATGCTCCTGCGGTGAACTGCTGACAGTGCGACATGTTTTACTGACTTGTGTTAATTTTAATCATCTCCGTGTAGCCCTTCACTTTCCATCTACTCTGGAGGAAATTTTAGCTGATGACACACGAGCAGCTGCTCGGGTTTTGCGTTTTATGAACTTGACCAACCAATCCAAGGATATTTAACCCTTTTAATTGTCTTTTATCTTTCGTTTTTAGCCTCTTGTTGATGTTCTGACAGTCACCATTTTTTTTTGAGATCATAGCGAATCAATGTTCTTGGCTGGGCGCTAATGACCATAGAAGTTGTGCGCCCTAAAACCACAAAACAAAACAAAAAACAAGACAAGGAAGACTAAGAGGAAAATGAACACTTTTTCCTTTGCTATAACTGAAACAATGTGTGCCACAATATGACAAGTACAGAGTAAGTTTGTTAGGTAGTTTTATGTTTTCGCTACCTGTCCTTAATTTGTGTGTAATTTAACAGTTTTATACATGTGCAGACGTCATTACTTCTGTGTAATCACGTTGTACTGGTAAGTCTGACTTGTGCAAATTTATTCATGTCAAATAAAACCTGGCAGTTGTAAAGTCACTTTCTTGTTTATAACTAATTTCCCAAACATAACTTCGCGTTACTTGAGATTTTTCTGGAGATATGCACCAAATAAAACGATCATTGATTCCATCGTACATTTTCTTAGTTGTATTAAAATTTAGGCCTACTTTTTTTTCTTTGGATTACAATTAGGTGCAAGAACAGGGCGCAAAATAAAGGAGAGCATAATGAAAAGCCGTTTAATAAAAGTCGGTGAGGTTAGCTGCAGTTCGTAAAATGTCCATTTCCAGCCAAAGTACTAATTGGCTATAGTTCAGCGTTTACTGCTTTTCAATATGGCGTCGAGTGCAACGCTTGATAACATACAGATCAAAGGCGCCGCCTCCAGCTTTCCGTTCTGTATGTCCCTTATTTTGTGACGCAGCCTTAACTATTAGAAAAAAATTATTCTTTTCATTCTCCACTCCGAGAAATGGAGCGGCCTGTTTGAGATCCGGCCCATAAAGAGTCGCGGTTCTATTCAGCCAATTATCAGACAAGCTGATAGTGGGGCAAAAGGGGGAATCCCAATTGGGAATAAGCGGGAGGGGCTTACCAGTTCCGGCATACGCCTTACAACCAAGAAAAACCTCGCTAAAACCTTGGTCGGAACCGGGGGATTGGGACCAATTTAATTTATCTCCGGGACTTGCCCCGAACTAAAAATGGATTATCGAGAGAACACGAGTGCACTCACGACAAGTAGAGCTGGGCCAAAATAACGATAACTGATAGAAATATCCGGTTATTTATGAATAACCGTGATTGTAATAACCGCTCATCAAATACTGGCAGTTATCGTAATAACTATGCGTACTGCGTAGCGCCATCTGTTCACAAAAGTTGGTACTAATGAAACGATTCGACCACAGTATCGACCAGATGTCCTGTCCAAATACTGGTCAGTTCTATACTCCATGGAATTAACCGCGTAAAAATCATGGGTAATAACTGTTAAACGATTATCCATCTGTTGGTGAAAGTGTGTACTACGTTCTCGTGGGAATCTTGTATCTAATAACATGGAGTGACCAATGCGAATTCGAGGTACTATGATAACGGTAGACGGTTTAGGGAGTAATGAGAATAGTAGAAATATCGGTGGCAGTTAATTTTCACTGGCAGTATCGTTATGAGTATTTGGCAAAGACCTATATACCTCTTTGGTATTTGGTTATTAACTGTAGCAGGTCATGATATTCCCAGAGAGGATACATATTTCGTTCGTAGAGTGCCGACTTTTAGAATTATGAAGAAATCCTCCAAAAATAATAAAAAAAAATAAAACTTAGTTTTGTAGCCAATGCTGGTCAGTGAAAAGGTTCATAATATTGTATGACAGGCCTAATAAATTATCTAAATAAAAGAATAAATACGCTCTAATCGTTATAATTAATATTCTATGCTATTACGAGGAAGAAAGTGACCTGCTGCCAATACATTGTAAACAAGCTTACGTCAGTTATTGCCATTTATTCGTTAAGGAATGAGGGGAAGGTAAAAAAACGGAAATCTTACATTTCTAATACATTTTTGATGGGACTCACACTCTGAGGTGCGTGTAACGAACGCTTAAATCTTTTTTAAAAGGCGCATTATCGTGAAAATATACATGAACCGGTACAACATGTTTATTTCGAGGCGACTACAACTTGCGGGGGGGGGGGGGGGGAGGGCTGTATTCCGCAGGTTACGAGAATATTGCTGTCTAATCCAGGACTTCCTGGCAAATTCAAAAATATTTATTGTTTTCAATTAAGTCTTCTACCATATTCCACAAATATTTTAACTTAACAAAATGTGTGCAATTTTAGGTGCTCTATTATACATTTGTATAGCAAGAGAAAACAATCAGTTGTAACTTTCTATGAACTAAATTTCAGGCTGCATGTTTCATGAAGAACAATTGTGCACTAAACTGAAATTTTTTGTAGCAGAATGAAAGACACACTTTAATTATCATTCCATATCCATAGTCAACTTAATAATTGCTTATGTTGATGTGAAACCCATGTATCTGCAGGTCAAACCAGACCTGCAGAAAAACTGCTGATGGAGGTGACCCCACCAGTCACATGCAGTATGGAAGACGAGCAACATGTTCCATCCACCTCAAGGCAGCAAGTTGTACAAAGTGCCATTACAGAATTTGTCCCCAAAACGATTGGAATTAATGAAAAGAAGAATATAGATGGGCACCTCCTAAAATTAAATCAAAAGATAAACAAATATTTGATGCCTGTGTTGTTTGATGATTCCAGTGAACTGATCCCATCCTTGCCCAGACACAGTTTGTGCCCCATCTAATAGAATTTAACCATATTTTTTTTTCCTTTATTTGTAACACTGGTGTGTTTGAAATGCTCAGTTTGATTTGGGAAAGGAGTCAAGGTTCAACCCAACTGATGATCCCACATTATAAACACAGTTTGGATATTGATACATTTTTAAGTGCCTTAATTCCTCACAGACAGTAAGTCTTCACTTGTTGCCTAGTCACATGTGTCTGTATTGAGGTGATATTGCTGTCTAATAAAAGCATGAGAAAGAATGGCAGTGCTGGTTCACATAGAACAGGATCACACAGTTCATTATTTGTATTAGTACATGTTTGGGATGTTAAACTAATTCAGTAAATTAAATAATAGTAAATATAAAGAAAAAACACTCAATCCTTCTCAAAAAATGCTTACTGTGATATTTCTGTGAGAAAACATACACGGCACAGTTAACGAGTATGAATGTTATATTTTTGAACATTTTTCTCATGTTTAAATATTGCAGGTGGTGTAAAATATTAAAGCAAATCTGGACCATCTGCAAGTACTAGTATACCCTGTACCTCAACCTTAGTGGCTTCATTAATATTAAGTGCCAATGCTGCATCACAGACATCTCTAATTAAAAATACCTACCATATATCTTATTCATGTCAGCTTCAGAGTACAAATTATTTGGGTGGTTCGGTGAGACTTTTCTCTTAGGCATTATTGTGAGAATTGTGACAGTGACTAGCTTTCTCATATAGTATTCTTCAGTTACACATGGTAGTTATTGATTTAATTATTTAGCATGAGACTTTGAAAAAACTTTCTATAGCACATTAAACACATCAGTTTACACAAAAATTATACAACAGAATATTCACATATAGGAGACAAATGTCAAGTTAAGCACTTCATGGAGGAATGTTTTTAATGAAAACCTTTGTTGTAATAACTGGGTCACACATAGCTCTTGGTGGTACTTTATGAATTAATAGTAATTGTGCTGATACATAAAGAATTTCATCATACAGGGTGACACAGAAGAATTTTCTGCTTGGTGAGATTTTCTTTGAAACTTACACTGTCATTTACAGTCGCTGTCTATAATGTGTTGGTTGTTTTATTTGTTCACACAAGTCATTACTGAATTAAAATAAAGAAAAAAATAAAGAAAGAAATATGTAGCACCTGACAGGTGGAACCTAATTCTGTCTGCAATACTGTTGAACATAATAGAGAGTGCTTTCAAGACAATTAAAGTTTATGCTGCAAACTCGTTGTAGGCATATAGAATAACAGAATAAATTTTCATATTGAGAGTTAAATAAATATTACTGTTCCTGCTTTGTTGTTGACTGGATCTTATATGTAACCTTGTCCTGTCAGTAATTTACGTTGTAAAGTGAACATTTTGTTACCAACATGGCACACCATACCCTGAGTAAAATTTAACTGAATACCCTGTCAATAGCTGAAGATCTCAAGCATTTTCCAAAGCTCAAATAAAACACGCTTAAATTTTCTCAAATGAGATTTCTCTTACAATATACGGGAATATGTATGTATATTTTGGTGTTGACTGGAAGACACTTCCACAACACCATTACCTTTCTGATTTTATATATAGTATACCTTTGAAATGCACATGTAGGAGAGACATGTCAAATTTGGCGCTGCACGGAGAAGCATTTTAATGAAAACCTATATTTTTTGCTATAATAACTGGGCCACACATAGTTCTTGGTGGTATTTTATGAATTAATATCAATTGTGTTGATACAGAAAGGATTTTCATCATACAGTGTAACACAGAGGAATTTTCTGCCAAGTGCGCTAATTTGCCAGGTTAGATTTTCTTTTTGAAAATTACACTGTCATTTACAGTGGCTATCCATGCTGTGTTGCTTTTATTTGTTCACACAAGTCATTACTGAATAAAACAAAGAAAGAAAGCAAGAAACATGTAGCACCTGACAGGTGGAACCTAATTCTGTCTGCAATACATTTGAACATAAGAGAGAGCACTTTAAAGACATTGATAAGTCATCCTCACACTCAAAACTGAAGAACTGTCATGTTAAAGGTTTTCTTACGGTCTCACTAGAGTAACATGCTGATGTTAGCAATGACCTTTGAATGCTCTTTTAAAACTCAACTGTAGGCCTATAGAATAACAATAAATTTTCAAATTGAGAGTTAAATAAATAATACTGTTCCTACTTTCTTGTTGATTGGATCTTATATGTAACCTTGTCCTGTCAGTATTTTCCCTTGTAAAGTGAACATTTTGTTACCAACATAGCACACCATACCCTAAGTAAAATTTAACTGAATACCCTGTCAATAGCCGAAGATATCAAGCATTTTCCAAAGCTCACATAAAACTTGCCTTAGTTTTCTGAAATGGGATTTCTCTTACAATATATGGAAATATGTATGTCTAGTTTTGTGTTGAAGACACTTATTATAACACCATTAAGTTTCTGATTTCGCATGTAGTAGGCCTATACTTGTAAATGCACATTTGTAAAAGTTTACTTTTGATAGTACTGAAGCAATGTTTGGTACACTTTACATTGCAGCTTTGAGGATTTGGTCTACACCCTCAATTACGACCGATAACCTGTTTACAGTAGATTTAATATTTTAAAATACCGATAATTTCAGATATCAGTTACATGTACTGGGCAGTATTGACTTGTTCAGTGTGGTCCATTCTGGAGCTAATATATTCTTTCACTGCATACAGAAATGCCGAAATTCGGCCTGTTCACATTATTAAAGCAAACTGTTACACCCTAGTATCAAGCTGTATTCCCAAATAAATTTTATGAACTTTTTCGTCAAATCCGACGGGTGGTATCCCAGTCTTCAATTGACCCGTTACGGCATAATTGGAGAAATTTACTTCGTAGTTATAATCATATTTACAAACCAGGATGCTGTCATGAACTAAAGAAAATTTTCCGAAAATCCAGCAGTTTTTCAAATTTAATATAGAACTTTATTAGGAATAAACAAAACGATCACATTACGTTTACTTTTATGTTGCATTTAAAGACGCTCCACAAAACACTTACTGAAGCAACGTTATGTTTATAATTTTAACTGCAATATTCACTTCACACACGTTTAAGCACATATTTAATAATCCACTTTCACTTCATACACTGTTCATAGTAGCTTCGAAAATTACGGCTACATTTCCAGGACACAGATTTCATGTAATAGCATATTAATACACTGGACATTTAGTTATGTGTGTTTATTGCACGATTCGGACGATAAATTTTGCCATTACACAGCAATCGCAATTAGAATCACACCAGATATACTATATACTGATAGATCGTTATTAGTACTGAGTAGAAATAACCATAACTGTCGGGTACTGGTATTTCTACGTAATATCAATAACAGTAACTGTCCGTTCTCAGTAGTCAGTAGTGGCTACTGAGTACTGACTACTCAGTACTAACAACAATAACGATAACTGTAATCACTACCTAGTAGAATTCACTGAATACTCATAACGATAACTGCTCAGTAGCGCTACCTAGTAGCAGTATGAGTAAGCTTTTGCAACGCCATCTGGAAGTTAGTGGAAAAATACCGTGCAGTTATTTATAACCGTTAAAATTAACTGATTGAAATGAATAACGATACCCATTATAACTGATATCGGAGAATAACCGTTTTGCCCAGCTCTAACGACAAGCAAGGATCAGACGCCCGAGTTACTCTCGTAACTTCGTAGAGATCAGCTCGACCAGGACAAGTATCCCACTACAAGAACCGCACCCGCGGGCACGGTATCCTGTGCGTCGTGGATTGATACTTTCCGTGATATTCACTTGAAATAAAAATGTAACTGCGAGAGAAATTTTGGAAACGCGGTACCTAATGGAAAAATACTGAATTTGCTACAGTGCACTAGCGACAGATAGAAGAATCTAGTAAGCTCCAAGCAAGCTGAATAATGAGTCTGATCTTACCTTTATTGTGACTGCAATTGTTGGCTGGACTGGAAGTCTAACTGCTATCGGCTGGTTAAACTTTACTTCAGTTGCCAAAATCATTAATTTTCATTTCCCGTACAGTTCATTGTTGACGCATGAAACAAAACACAATATCAGGATTAGTGACATGAAAAGGCGCAATCTTCACAAAAATCTTAACTAAATATTTCAAATAAATTTACTGTCTGATATATATACTATTTGTACATGTCCTGTCACAATGGGCGCCAATTCTTTTTGTAATGCTGCTTTCGTATGAAAATGGGTGTTGAGTATTAAAGTTAAGGTTGGGGACCACAAATGAAATTTTACCAGGTAGGGAAATATTTTTAAATGAGATTACTACACAATTTTGATAAGGAAGGCACAATTTAAACAAAATTATTGGATTCCGCCATTAAATGGTAGCGGTCGTAATTTCGGTGGCAAATGCAACACCAGAAAGCAACATTACAGAAGAAGTCGGCGGAATCTAAATTTTACCTCATTGAGAACTGGTACAAATATTTCGGTCATGTTCTGTAGTGATTCCAGCTGTGATGAATGGAATATTATTTCGATAAATTGATGCTGGGATTGTGCGTTTCGGTTACTATTGTTCTATGACCGTGTGGAAAATTAATCATGATAGTCGCAAAAATTGCAAAATTATCGGACTTCATAAACATTACGAATATTTCTCTGCAGGCATTAAAATGTAATAAACCATTCGTAGACACGAAATAAATAAAAGTTACACAGAGAATGTTCTAGTACAATCGCGAAACAAATCGCAACAATACCCGAGCATCACTTTATGAAGCACTGGATCTGACGAAAATAAATAACTTTAAAATTAGTGAGAATGGGGAAGGGATTGTAAGTAAGTAAGATATTTCAAATTAACTGTGGGGGTTTATTGAAAATAATAAAACAACTAAGCTCACACTTACATGACACGTCCTAGCACCTGAATGAGAAGAAAGAAAGTGACGAACAGTTCCGCTCTCTCCCTTCAGCTTGTTGCAAAAAAGTTGAACGTGACAAATGTCATATGTTTATCGATACGCTGTCAGAGAGAGAGCAGAAGTCAGCGACAAGCATCGCACAAGATATAAAAAAAAATCATTAATGTATTACTACAAGGTGACGCACTTGCTGGGAGGTTGTATGAAACTGACTTGTTGGATTCTGTCCCTTATTTTATTCTTTTGAGATCCGCCTATTTACTCTGGGGAGATTAGAGCTAACGATAATATCAAGCCCCTGTGTACCCAATCTAAGAGCATTCTGTTTTGCATACTCAGCCAGTCATTTTTGTGTCTCAATATTTTAACATTTGTAAATATTGTTTGAATACCATTATCTGTTTTACATGGTAGGAAATGTTATTTTGTGTCAATATAAATTTTTTCATGTTTATTATAATAAATTTATTTTCAGCAGATCGTCTTTCATTTAAGAACATTCCTTTCTCACTATTTTGGAGGGGAAACAGAGTAGTTAAATTCCACAGTGTACCAATAATTTTTCAAGTACATTTTTATTTATTTATTTTTTGGTGCAACTGATACATTGCAGTAGAGTAGGAATATTTATATGTTTGAAAATATGTATGATCACATCAAAGCTCATCAGTAACATTTTAATTTTCCATATTTTGGAGAAATATGGTGGCGACCCAAGATAATTAATTGCTGTCCTAAGAAAGATATACATTAATTCATAACAAACGTCATAGTTCATAAGGGTTGAAAATTGTGGCTCGCTTGAAGTTAGCCCTGGCTATATAATCAGATGCGCCGTAATGCCCATCCCATCGGTTGACTAAATGAATTTCGCGGTGATTTCGTACATTTTGCATTGTTTTCCGGAATATTACACATATTATTATAAAAGTACTTTTCAAATACACATGTCGTCAGAGCCCTCTTTTCGGTGTTCAAATCAATATATTCCTTCTACCAGGGACGCTGGTTGAAGGAAATAGTGCGATGTATCTTATCCAGTTCTAAACCCAACTTGAGACAGTGCTGGATGTTGCTATAGTGAATAACATACCTCTTTTTTACATCCAGTGTTGTCAACAGCTTGGGGTTGGTTCCGGATTTATTTCGCGAATCACGTCGCTCTGGACATAAAGGAAGATAGCTATGCGTCTCATGTAGACAAGCGGGATACTTCAAATGTACTTCTGAAACATACCCTGTGTCAGATTCTGCCGACACATATTTGACGTTAGCACCCAATCTAGCGAGATGCTTATCGGGCATCCATGCGAATCCTCCGATAGGTAGAGGCTGTTGCATGGCATACGCGTATAAATTATTTACATGCAGGTACATGATGTAGTTTTGCTCGCTAGATTCGCAGAACTGTTCATGCATTCGCGGGTTATTTGTCTTGGATGCCTATGTACGCATTGACAAAGTCCACTGTGAACCCCTTTTTCGAAAAATAATAGCATATCGAAATCAGTCAAGAGTTCAATGTTGACATGTGTCGTTTTCGTCATAGCGTCCCACGAAAGCCCTGGAACAGTGTAGTAGTATGCGGCGTCCAGGCCGTATGTTGCCAGGCACACGTTCCTGAATCGTTCAAAAATATCCGGAATTAGTCGCACATCAGTGTTCATGTAGAGTTGAGAATACTCTCTTAAATTGCGGATATTGAATTCCTGCCATACACTCACTGCGTGATTAAACTCTGCATCTGATATGGACGAGCCTGAAAGTTTGCTATAAAATGCAGATTCTTCTGGCGCTGTGGATTCGTTGAGTTTCTCCCAGGAATCCATATATTCGTATGGGAAAACCCCTTTCTTCGTCATCAGCCGAAACTTCACATCATCAGGAAATTCAGCTCGAGTGAACTGCAAGTCCTCATGACGCATGGTTTCGACTAGTTTCTGTAGCGGTGCCTGCATGAATCTGAGTCGAGGAACCGCAACGAAATTTAATTGGTTATTCTCTTCGAAAATGAAATGTACTTTTCTGTTGTGTCAGGGATCACGCTAACCTGTTCTCTGCTCTTCTCGTAATCGTACAATGGCTCGCCTAGGAAGTGTCCATCATAGCCGCTTAGGTTATGGACGAAAACCGGAATGTGTCCAGGAAGCTGATAGTTCAAGTTGCAGTTGTTGTGAGCAGCGCCGCGGAACTTCCCTGTAAGGTGACAATGATCCCTATGGGAAGTTTCCGATTCTTTATCCAAAGGCTGCCCGCAACTATAACAGTCAGTCGCGTTACTGGACTGTAATTTATCATCCTGCGTTTCGGTCATAGGAACGATTTTTCTATAAATAGCATCAACCGTTCTTGCATGGTTTTCCAGCTCAGAGAGCAACCAATCCACATGATTAGTCCCCGCATACGATTCAAAATGATTGAGGCTGGAATCGTATGCGCATACAACTTGATAAGCGGCTACAAATGGTTAGTGACGTTCTGTGAGAGTGGTGTGTGAAGCAGCTGGGTTACTGTCACATCCAATGACAGGGACGAGTAATGATTCAAAATCAGCGTACACACTGAACAGTACTTTCTCTTTACGAATGAAGTTCTTAAACTTTAAGAACTTATTGGCTTCACTAGGAATCTCTATACGAACCGCTTCCTCGGTAGAGCAGTCGACCTGATGTCTCGTTAAGAGCAAATTTGCATGATGGCGTCGATCCGTGTGTTGGGGCATATGGTATGGTCTAACTACTTTATACTGCTTATTATTCTGGGGCTGCTCGTCACCCTCGACATTCTCTGGCTTACATTCACTCAGAGAATGTCTTAATAACTCTCCAAACATTATCACTGTTAACATACCGTTTTGTTTTCAGGAGGAACACTCAACGACTTAATATGTAGTTAGAACAAGTTTCGTGTTATGTTGACAGTGCTAGACTTCTTGGTGTGCCTGTGCCCAGGAAAAGCTATTAGCTGCCCCAAGGGCCCTGGGTTCCCTGCAACTGTCACTCCCTGCAACTGTCACTCCCTGCAACTGTCACTCCCTGCAACTGTCACTCCCTGCAACTGTCACTCCCTGCAACTGTCACTCCCTGCAACTGTCACTCCCTGCAACTGTCACTCCCTGCAACTGTCACTCCCTGCAACTGTCACTCCCTGCAACTGTCACTCCCTGCAACTGTCACTCCCTGCAAGTGTCACTCCCTGCAAGTGTCACTCCCTGCAAGTGTCACTCCCTGCAAGTGTCACTCCCTGCAAGTGTCACTCCCTGCAAGTGTCACTCCCTGCAACTGTCACTCCCTGCAACTGTCACTCCCTGCAACTGTCACTCCCTGCAACTGTCACTCCCTGCAACTGTCACTCCCTGCAACTGTCACTCCCTGCAACTGTCACTCCCTGCAACTGTCACTCCCTGCAACTGTCACTCCCTGCAACTGTCACTCCCTGCAACTGTCACTCCCTGCAACTGTCACTCCCTGCAACTGTCACTCCCTGCAACTGTCACTCCCTGCAACTGTCACTCCCTGCAACTGTCACTCCCCGCAAGTGTCACTCCCCGCAAGTGTTCCAACCCCGTAGCTAGACTAGGTAGACAGCACGTCTGGCCTGAACCACGTTGGGACAATACGTCCTGTGTGAGGATGGCTTAAGGGGTGACTCCCCACTATCCCTGCGTCCAAGACTGCTTCGTTTACGACGTAATAAGTGGCAGGGTGCTGCACGTTCGCTGTGAGGAGAGGCTATTGGCTTAGCTCGTGTCCGTGTCCGGCACCCACACTAGTAAAAATCGGCACCAAGATGACGGCGAGAGAAAATTTCGCAGATGTTTCAGGGGGAAAAGTCTAAGCTGCGTGACTCGGCGTGAGTAATTTGCTGTCAGGGGTGGAGTGAAGGGTGCAGACTACAGCTCGGTGTGAAGTTTGCCATATGACAGGTCAAAAGACTCAGGATCTGGCCGAGTGTTGTCATTGGACAGTTGTTAATTGTAAAATTAATTCTATCTGAAAGGAGTCAGTTAAAAGCTTAATTTAAACATATAATTCTGGCCGTAAAAGACCAGCTAACGGATTCGTGTGAACTACTAACTGCCCAATGCAAAATAATCTGGTTCTCTGGTCCCAGAAATTAGAACTGACTCAAAATTTATTGCGGTGTAGAAGAAGCATATTTCTCCTAATCCAGAACATTATTCTCCAGATACAGATATCGCCTAATTAGGTCTTTTATCTACAAACAGCGTCAATCCGTAAGTCCAGCAATAAAGAGTAAATGTATCGTGCAGATTCAAACCTTTCCCCATTCAAGAAATTACACCGCTACGTGTAGTTAATGCCTAATGTACACGAGAAAGAAAATTGGAACTGGTGGATATCGAAGCCAAGGAACGGAAACTTGAGTATATGGCTAAAGCAACTGTCATAAAGTACGAATACAAACTGACCCTGGAGAACGATATCCAAGCGAGGTTTACATATGGTTTTAAACAGGGGGTGTTGAGAAATCTAGCTACGACTGGGACTTGTAAAATATTTGCGTTTTCAGTAGAAGTAATTTGCGTAGTTAAAACCCTATGGAATAGGAATATTTAAGAAGCAATCGTTTGCAAAACCTAGACTTCTTTCCCGTTTATTATCTAACTTACAATATTTTTTATTTATTTATTTTTTAAAATCATATATATTGGCTGTTGTATATGTATTCTAAACGAAGGGTATTTTATAGCTCTAACAAGTACCTCTGTTAAAAATATCAGTATACAGCCAGAGAGAATGGTCAAGCATTGGTATGCTGGCCGAAATTAGCGGAACGCAAGAAAACGTGTTTGTAAAGATGCACTCTCGTTTGGATTTGCTAAAAAAGAACGGAGACATTGTTCCCAAATGTGTTGCCCATCTACCTACAGAGAGGTGTTAAAAACGTCCGGTCTCCGTGGAGTTTATCACACATCTCGAGAGAAACTGTCAACGTCATTTTTACATATGTTTTTTTAAATAGTGGGAGTAGAGAAATCGTTGCTACGGCTGGGGACTTACAAACTATTTGCATTTACAGTAGAAGTCATTTGCGGAGTTAAAACCCTATGGAATAGGAATATTTAAGAATCATTCGTTTGCAAAACCTATATTTCTTTTCCAGTTTATTATCTAACTAGTGATTTTTTAAACATATATGTTGGCTGTTGCATATGTATTCTAAACGAAGGTTGTTCTATAGCTCTAACGAGTACCTCTGTTTCAAATACCACACAAAAAGTTTCAACTTGTACCCAAAAAGTTTAATCTAGTACTCAATGTGGTGTAGACTATTTTGCGTTGCTGGTTCGTAGGCATGTCGGGGAAAGTTGACAATCTTGTTACTGTCAAAATATTTGCATTTACAGTAAACAGTCAGGGAGAATGTTCACGAATTGGTGTGCTGGCAGAAATTAGCGGAACGCAGGATGTAATCTACATTAGAGGACCCAAGAAAACGTGTTTGTAAAGATGCACTCTAGTTTGGATTTGCTCATAAAGATATCTTAAATTTCTTTCTCCAACCATTAATTTAATAAATACAGATGTGATATGCTCTAGAATTTCAGGGCACATCTAATTTTGTCACTGTAGAACTCAAAACTTTTCAACTACTTCCCGTTTATTATCTACGCGTGGTATTAAAAAAAAAGAAAAAAAAAAAAAAAAAAAAAAAAGACACATGTCTGTCGACTGTTGCATATGTAGTCTATTTGCCGTTCGTTGCTTGTGATTACCGTTTCCGTGGACTTTATCACACTTATCGAGATAAACTCTCAAAGTCATGTTTACATATGGTTTTTAGAAAGAGCGTGTTGGGAAATCTAGCTACGGCTGGGAGTTATAAAATATTTGCATCTACAGAAGTCATTTTCGGAGATAAAACCTTATGGTATAGCAATATTTAAGAAGCATTCGTTTGCAAAATCAAGAGTTCTTTCACGTTTATTATCTAAGTCGTAATTTTTTTTTTCTAAAAACACACATGTTGGCTGTTGCATATGTAGTCTAAACGACAACAGTTTACGTTAAACGCTATTCCTCATTCCTTCCTTCCATGTATAGTTGTGTGACCAATTCTGTCGGGTATAAAAGGAGGCTTGATCACATCCGTTGATCAATCTCCTGTGATAGCTGGAAGTGTCAACATGGGCTCCTCGAATGTGCTAAGCATCAATGTTCAAATGTTTGTAGAACTTATGGGACGTAACTACGGAGTCATCAGTCCCTAAGCTTACAAACTACTTATGAACTAGCTAAGTCTAAGGACGGCACAAATATCCATGCCCGAGGGGGGATTCGAACCCCCGGCCGTAGTAGCCGTGCAGACCGTGACTGGAGCGCCTTGCTAAGCATCCTTCAGCTGCTCGGAAGGAAGTTAACTCGAACGGACGATCGCTTTCCATTGTGGCTCTTACTGGAAAACTTGGACAATCTTGTTACTGACATAAATTACACCGAAAATGGTACGCTCCTCAGCAAGAAGAACTTAAATGTGCCTATAACCATTACAGAGCCTTTTTGCGACAACATTATGATAGTTAAAATCTGCGATCAAATGGACTGTCAAGAGCAGACCGAGAAGAGTCGGTCTGTAATGGTAAAGAAGGAAGTATGCGTAGTAAATTCGACAAGTTCGTCACTGCGAGACATGGTGTTAAGGCGAAGTTGCCTTTCCTCCTACACGGTGGTTGCGGTATGGCAGCAAAAGGAATACTCGAGAAACTCGGCAAGGAAGCACTGTAAAACATCTCGAGGAAATAGGCAAATCCTGTGGCTATACCTTATAAAGTGGAATTAGACGATGTTCAATTGGATGTTTTAATGGAGGAGCTCCGTGCTAAACTACAATAGCTTCGTGCAGATGACTCCTATGTAGTGGATTTGGACATAGCAAAAGGTTTTGTAGGGATTTTTAACAAGGTGGAAATGTGCGAGTACCTAGTATCCGACCACGAATTTTGTGTGGAAGGGGACTGCACAGGCAACCGCAACGTGATTGTGAACAATGACAAGACAGTTGTTGTTGTTGTTGTTGTTGTTGGTTTTAAGGGGACTAAACAGCTAGGTCATCAGTCCCCTGACAAGACAGTTCGGATAGATTCTTTAACGCGGCTAACATCGAATTGCCGATTAAAAATATATAATAAATTTGTTTGTCAAATCACGAGCCCTGGTGTTAACAAAGTTATCGGTAATCACTTCATCGATTTTCTAAAGTGTCCAGATATAAGAGTGCGAGAGACATTTACTTCTTTGTTGGGCCGAGAACATGGCATTACCAGACTGAAGGCTGCAATATTCAATTACCGGATGTGCAGTGTTTTCGACCTTGTGCATGATTCTTTAAATGTTTTAAACTAGAACAAACGGTATCTGCAAAATACGCCCATGTATATAGTGCCGATCACCTCAATGTAGACGCATTTAACGAATTCCTTGCAGAATAGTTGTTGTGAGGTGTTTAATAGTGTTCTGCAATTTGTTTACTGGGGTAATAAGATACGCGAAAATTGACTGGGATGCAGGTAAATCTCCCAGACACTAAAGGCCGAGAAAAGCTTATAAATTATGTTCTATCAGCTTTTAGTTTTAACTCCCTGAACGTAAATTACTTGAAGATTAGTAATACTGGTACCAGTAAGGAGGATATAAGTATTACACAGAAGAGTTTTATTAAATCAGGTGAAACTTACTTCTCCCAATCCAGAACATTATTCTCCATAATGCCTCCAGATACATATATCGCCGAACTATGTCTGGTATCTACAACCAACGTCATTCCATAAGTTTTAAGAAAAAGAGCAAATGCGTCATTCAGACTTAAACCATTCCCCATTAAAGAAATTACACCTCTAAGAGCAGTTATCGTCTTATGTGCAAGGAAAAGAAAACTGGAAATGGAGGAGATAGACTCCAAGAAACGGAAACTCCAGTATACTGCGATGAAAACTGCTTTAAAGGAAGAATACCAGTTGCAGATGGAAAAAGAGGAAGCTATCGCTTATGTACAAGCACAATTCACGCGTGCCTTTAAACGCAGGGTATGGATAGATCCACCTATAACTGGAGTTTTTAAAATAATAGCATTTACTGTTAACAGATATGCTCAGTGGTCATACGTTGGAGTACTCTTAGAAGATGGCGGATGCGAGCATTTATACTATATTAAGGGTCATGTAAAGAATCTGTTTATAAAGCTCCTTTCCAACATCGATCAGCTTAAAAAGAATGGTTACATTATATCTAAATGCGGTGGATTGGATGTTGTATATTTAGCATCGGAAAAGCTGTTTGCAGAGTTTAAGACTGACGGAGTATCTACATATAACGACCGTAAATTTGCAAAAATTATCAATTTAAAATTCTATACAGAAATTCTACAGGAGTGCTGTCTAGAAGATCAGATAGTGTACATGCAAGTAGTATAGCTGTGGGCGTTTCAGCACAGTGACCTTGAACTTTCGGCCGTCGACGATAGGGTCATTGACCCCTCCTCCCTCGGCCAATTGCCTGACCGCAGATCAAAGGATACCGATACAAATGCGGATTCTGGGTCAAAAATAATCAAATTGATATCAATTTGATATCAAATTAATTATGCGTAATTAGAGTAATTGCATAATTGCAATTACATGTACTTAGAGTAATTACACGTACTTAGGGTAATTGTTTATTTATTTATTGTAATTGTTTATTGTTATTGCAATTGCACGTGTTCACTCCTCCACGTCTGGCGTGGAACTGAGCTCACCCCAAGGCATCACGTCACCCCCCACCCCCATCCTACCACGTGACTACCACCGGCCAATGAGAGCACAGCATGTGACCACCCCTCCACCACCCCCACCCTACCACGTGACCATCCCCAACAGATATTCTGCAGTCATTTAGACACAGAGTGTCAGAGGGACAGCAGCAACATGGAAAGGATGCAATTACGGTAATTACATTTGACTCACGTAGTTGGGAGGTTCCTGGTACAACCACAAATTGGCGGGAAAACCGATTTCTGGTTGTTCTGGTAGGCTTTCGTCCTCTGATCCGGTGGAGCACCCTCAGACTGCACCTGTTTCTATATATAACAACAAATCAGAGCATTCTGTTCAGTAACATGATAAAAAGAGCCTTAATTAGAGCTCATATCGCATCCAAAATTAGATGTGCATATAGATGAATCATGTATATGATCATCTGTAATGCCATATGTATGTACTCCCATTACTCTAGTAATTATATCGAATTTTCAATCCATTTCAAGCCATTGAAATCGACTGAAAGCAGCAGTTCCAACCGCTGACAACAGATGGCTCTGATCCCACCTCTCCCCCCCCCCACCCAGCGCCTACACAATGAAGCCATGTGTGCAGACGCTGGCCACCCTCCTCTGCAGCTGACCAGTCTCTATTGTGTGCCTCAGTCCGCCGGCCGTAGCCGCTGCGACCGCGGAGACGCGGCACACAGGCCGACTGCCCACCTTCAGCCTCCTGACGATCATGTACTTGCGTACATACGCTAAAAAAAAAAACTACCGTAGTGCATTTACGGAGCCCCGCCGCGGCATGCGCGCAATTTTTTTCCGGTCGACCCCAGCGCGCCGACCGGGCCGCGCCCCGCACCTCGCGAAAGAATTGCCGCGAAGCCCGCGCCGAAAATTATTATTCTTATTATTATTTAACAGCGCCACAGCCCGTCCCCCAGCCGCCGCCTGTAGAACGCGGAAGAGCGAGCTGCCGCACCTGCATGTGAAGTCTGCACCGAAAAAATTATTATCTAATCGCGCCACGCCCGTCCTCGGCGACGCGGACACAACCATCCGACCGCCCCGATTATTATTATTATTATTTTTTCCCTACGAACGTTATAGCTCCTTGTACTGCCTCTACACCAACGTCCGCGAAGTTTTCTAATTCGCAGTGGAACAGTCCGCCCGCAAGAAAACAATTTGCTGTGTGTCTCCTGGCGAGAAAAGCAGAACTCAGACGGACAATAGCGGCCGGCCGCTCCATTCAAACAACCCCTTGCCGCTGATACCTGCTCAACCGCAGCCTTTCAAAACAGCGCGCGCGGCCGACGGGCGGCGGTGAACCACACACGTGCTCTGGCCGAGCGTTACCTGTAAAGGCTAAGCAAATAGTTCCACTCCACACGCGCGAAGAAGAAGAAGCGCTCTGCACTGCACTCTGCGGACAAACCTTAAAAGTTATCAAACGTATATCACTTCTCAAGCAACGACCGAATCATGCTGTTTTTTTTTTCTTTTACGAACCTCTCTCTCTCTCTCTCTCTCTCTCTCTCTTTCCTATTCCCCACAAGTAAAACAATCAAGCAGAGAATGCGAGAAATGTGTTTTTAATGTAACTTATATCGCCCTTTCTCGAACCAGTATTATGTAGGGGAAAAAACAAAAACAAAAAAACAAAAAAAACGCGTCAGGCTTATTGCATACGTCATATTGCAATACACACACACACACGCGACCACATTTATTTATTACGCACTGCATCCAGGTTGCAAAAACAATTCTAACCAGAGCCAACTAACGAAAAGAAATGGTCCGTTTCGGAACTCGACCGCAACCTTAGATCTATAAATGTATCTCTTCGTTTAGACGATGCAAGCAACAGCCATCGAACGGAATGTAACTTATATGCCAACCACTCTTTCGATAACAGCAGCAGCAGAAGACGGCATATTGTTTATACAAAAATTCCAAATAACGAAAATCGGCAATGACATCTAGCACAAAGTCTCTAAATATACATCTGCAATCACGGTTAACAATCGTCCAGAACGCAGAGCACTCTCTCCGCAGGCTACATAAAAGAAACATATGCTACGTGTTTAAACAAAAACACCTAAGTTACATCTCCAAATGATCAAAACCTTCTACGCAGACACACCACTCTGACAAGGATAGCTCGCATTGCATTTATTTAATGGAGCTAAGCCATGCCGAAAGTTCCGAAATTTAACACTCTAGCGATCTTGCCCCTAGATCGAGATATAGATGCGCCTCCTGAGAGTTCGGGTACTTTAATTTTACCTCGTATTTCCTTGCTACAGCAGTACACATCCCATCTAAGGAATCTCTATGTCCTGTTACGATGCAAACTACATTTATCTGACACCGATATTCTAGCGCCCCAGAAGACATTTAAACCCTATTGTGCAACGGAGAGTCGAAATAAAGGAAAAATACGTGAAATAATTTACCGATTTCCGACCGTCTACACTAAAACTTTTCGAAATTATTGGCCTAAAAACACCCTTATTCGACAAAACAGCAACCACAGAACCGAAGTTACCTGCCCAATGCAACACCGATTTCCAGCTCGATCCGCCCTTTACCCACAAAATTCCTACTCCAAGTTCCTTTCTTGTGCAATCCACTAATCCGAACTAAGATTTATTATTTTAATTACAAGTAGATGTCTACCGCAAACGAAGACGCTAACCTACACGCCACAACACATGATTCTATATAGGACATGGAGTGCTACATTTTTTTTATTACATGCAAAGTAATGTTCGCAAACACTTATATCGCAACCAACTCCCGCAAACATCGATCATAACCTGCTCTCTAAGGAATGGATGGGAGTCACACACAGTACAAACACGTTTGTCGTGTGTTCCGCTAATTTCGGTCAATACAACGATGCGAGTCAAATCACCCCGCTTGTTTACTGTAAAAGCAAATATTTTTCCCCACACTATCTGTTTAAACCGGGCTTGCACATATGCAATAGCCTCCTTTTAAAAGCCTGTGTCTTCGCCATATAACCCAGTTTTCGTTTACCCTTCTCCTTGGGACTTGTGGAATAACGTAGACGATATCTACGTCTGTGGATAGTAAAGTCCTGGAATGCTAATGAAAATATAGCTCCTTGCTCGACTCTACAAGTAATTTACAGTTGAAACTAACCAACATAATGTCCGAGAGAGTGGTCAATTTTCGGGTACTCTTAATACCCAAGTAATCAAATCTAAAAGCGTTTGCACAGTACAACGGCGCACTTTGTAGATACCGTATCTTTTTTTTAGAACACTTAAACAATCTTCTTGCACAATCCTCCATCCTGGTAATACTATCTTCTCGACCCAGCGAAAAAATAAGTCCTAACAATCAACTGCCTGGACTCTTTATAAAATCGATATCTTTGCTTACACCAGGGCTCATGAATTTCGACAAATTTATTTTGGTTGTACAATTCGACGCCAACCACGTTAAGTAGTCGTTTCCTCGCCCACAACCACTTTGATATTGCTCCTTCCATCCGAAAGTCATGCTCGGATACGAACGCCACTCGGTTAAAGTATTGTCCAAATATCCAGGAGATAGAAGCCATCTACACGAAGCTGCTGCTGTAGTATAGATGGGAGCGCCTCCATTAAAAAACATCGATTAGCTGCAGTTTATAAGATATATACACACAGGACATACATATTTCTCCCATGTATTCCAGAAATAGTAACTTCGTCTTGTCTCCAACGTTTGCAGTATCGAACTTCCTGAATTTACTACACTCACACGCACTCCATTGGCTACAACTAGCGCACTTTAAGTTACCAAACTGTAGGAGTTTTACAAAACACGTTGATTTTCGACGAAATAATTATGATTTACCGCAGCAGACACATCCGCTACGTAACGTAATTCACACCAGCCGTAAAGCAGCCAACACTAGCATACGATTAAACAGGCGATGCTTCGACGAAAGATCAATGCACCACCAAAGTCGGTTTTCTTTAGAGCTTTACCGTGACGTATATATTTAGGGTAGATCAACACTTTTTACTTACATTCCGTCCAATATAGCCTACAACACTCTCTGTAAGCGCCAAACATTTCTAACACAATAACAGAAGTACACCTACAGTCAACACGAACCTATAACAACAAACGAATCTAGCCATTCCAACTCGATTTTTGTCCCAAATAGCATGCTGCAAGCTATGTATACGTTCGTATCAACCCAAACAGAGCTATCCTTACATCCGTCACTAGCCCAGCAACAACTCTAAACAAGTTACCACAGATGGTGTTATAGCCGTGATCTGTAACAGACAAGATCTACCAGACACACAGCGTTTTAATAATGTTTCGATCTCTCTCTCTCTCTCCACCCAATAACTACGTTGGTTGCTTGACCCGTCCCTAGCATCCAACCACAATTTTGTTTCCAATGCATAGCCCGGCAGACAATATTTCTGGAACGCTTTCTATCAGCCAATACCCCGAGCATTCCCCCCCAGGGGGCCCACAGTTCTTTTGTGGGTACGTGTGTGGCGCGCACGGGGCCCCGAGCCGGAGCAGCCTTTCTTCTGCCCCAGGCTGCTTCGCTTTCCCTCCCGGTTCATGCCTTCGCCCGGAGACGGGCATATTTCCTGAGATACGGTGGTTCTTGTTGTGGTTTTTCTTCCTTCGTTCCTTCCTTTCTTACCCTTCGTTTTCTGTCTTTCTCTCCTTGTACTCTCCTAGCCTTCTTCTCCTCATTAGTCTCCGCCTCGGCGTTTGAGACACTTCTTTCCTTCTTTCTCTTCATTTCCTATCCTCTTCTTCTCTCCTCCCTGTGCGTGTCTGAAGGCCGACCCACGCATTATCGTGCGTAGCAGGTGACGGGGTAACGCGTAATTCCCCGCCCCGGGTAGACAAGTAAGGCACGTACGTACCCCCTGGTAAAGGCCAGGCCCAGGGAGGGGTGATTACCCGAGCTGGTACCTTCCGAACGTGCCGATTGGTCCCTCCGTCAGTTCTCGGGAGGTGTGACCTGAGGTGTGAACAATCACCTAAGGCGGGTAAGCCCTCGGAGAGGGCCCCCACTAGGAAGGAGCGCGCCATCGGAGACGCCGGTAATCACGGTGGACACTTCCGCGATGACTTCCTTATCTTCTTTCGTGACGTTGACCCAGAAACGTAAGTTAGACTCGCCTCAGCCTAAAAAGACTCTGCCTAATGTACCTAAATTTCTGGTTGTCTCTCGCACCGACGGAAAGGATTTCAATTCTGTCAATCCTTTCGTTATACAGAAAGGTGTAGATGCAATTGCTGGCCCTGTTAAAACCTGTTCACGTCAGCGCAATGGCACATTGTTGCTGGAAGTGGAAAGTGCCTTCCAAGCCCAAAAACTGATACGTACTACGTTGTTGCACACTTTTCCAGTTAAGGTAGAAGCGCACCGCACACTCAACTCGTCACAGGGGTAGTTTTTACGAGATCCCTTGACGGGTTGTCTGATGAAGACATCCAATCGTATATGTCCGATCAGGGTGTGACAGCCGTCCACAGGGTGATGAAAAAGGTCGATAACCAGCTGACACCGACTCGTACTGTGTTTTTGACGTTCGACAAAGTTGACCTCCCGTCGAAGGTCAAAGCAGGGTATGAAGTCATCTCCGTCCGCCCTTATGTACCTAACCCAACGCGCTGTTTTCAGTGCCACAGGTACAACCATACCCGTGAACATTGCCCAAATGAAGCAAAGTGTGTCACTTGTGGTAGGGACGCCCATGAGGGGGATTGCCCACCTCCGTCCCCTCACTGCCTAAACTGCAACGGTGACCATGCGGCTTCCTCTCGCGACTGCCCTGTATACAAGGATGAGAAGGTAATCCAGCAAATTCGGGTTACGAAGAAGGTATCGACATCTGCCGCTCGTAAGTTGTTGGCGAATTGAAAGCCCACTGTCCTCCCAGCGGGTACATACAGTAAGGTACTCACCTCAACTCGACCTACCAAGGATTCCAGTACCCAGACATGTGACTTCACTTTCGCTGACACAGTTGTGCGATCCGCCAGCCCGAAGATTGCCCGTTCCACGTCCCCGCTTCCTCCTGCTGCTTCTAGGGTACAGTCTTCGTCAAACTCTAGTAAACCGCGAGCACCTAAACAAGATGCCCGGACCTTGAAAAAGGAACCCGTCCGTGAGGATTTTCTGCGTTCTCAGGCTTCCCAACCGTCAACTGCCTCTTCCCGCCGTCACTCTTCCAGAAGAGCTGACAAGAAAAAGAGTTCCTCTCCTTCCCCGCCGAGGCGTGACCCATCCGTCACGCCGTCCAACAGTTGCCGGCCTCGGCCGTCTTCTGTTTCACCGGGTCGCTCCGTCTGCCGGGCACCCAGCCCTCTACCGGCGGTGGAAACTGCCCCTCCTGATCAACTCAGGGAGGTGGCAGGCGCGTCGGTCGAACCTATGGACCACGACCCTTTGCCCCTGGACAGCGATAGCAGTGCTCCCTCGAAATAGGGTCCTCAGCGGCCCTCGAGGTGACCCCGCTTGCTAGTTGGTTTTTATCCTTATTTCTTCTCTCATTTTTATCATGGCGCTCCTTCAATGGAATATTCGCGGCATTCGTTCTAATCGGGAGGAGTTAAAACTACTCCTTCGATGGCACTGCCCGCTTCTCGTCTGCCTCCAGGAAACAAAGTTGCGTCCGCGTGATCGTGCAGACTTTCCACACTACACCTCTGTGCGGCTCGACTTGCCACCCATGGAAGGTATCCCAGCCCATGGAGGGGTTCTGATGCTCCTTCGAGACGACGTCTATTACCATCCCATTTCATTGCATACTCACCTACAGGCAGTTGCCGTCCGCATCACCCTATCCACATTTACCTTTTCCCTCTGTAATATTTATTCGCCATCGTCATCTGCCCTTACTAGGGCAGATGTGCTACACCTTGTTGATCAGCTCCCTTCACCCTTCTTGTTGATAGGCGACTTTAATGCCCACCACCCCTTATGGGGCTCTCCGGCATCTTGTCCGAGAGGCTCCCTTTTGGTGGACCTTCTCCAACACCTCGATCTTGTCTGCATCAACACCGGTGCACCAACCTTCCTTTCTGACACAACACACACTTACTCCCATATAGACCTCGCAATATGCACTCCTCAGCTTGCCGGTCGGTTTGAGTGGTATGCACTTTCTGACACGTACTCGAGTGACCATTTCCCCTGTATCATCCACATTCTGCATCATTCCCCATCTCCTCGTCCCACCAGTTGGAACATTTCTAAAGCCGACTGGGGGCTTTATTCTACCATGGCTGTTTTTCACGATCGGGATTTTCCCACCTGTGACAGTCAGGTCGACTACCTCACAGAGGTTATTCTCACAGCTGCCGAACGTTCCATACCTTGTACTTCCTCTTCTCCACGTCGTGTCCAGGTCCCTTGGTGGACTGCAGCCTGCCGCAACGCGCTTAGAGCCCGGCGCTGTGCTTTACGCACCTTCCGCCGCCACCCGACTTTGGAGAATTGCATACATTATAAACGTATGATAGCGCAATGTCGTCGTATCATAAACGACAGCAAGAAAGCTTGCTGGACTGCTTTTACTAGTTCTTTTAACCGTTTTACTCCCTCCACGTTTGTTTGGCGTGGTCTCCGCCGTCTATCCGGCATCAAGGTCCACTCCCCGATTCCTGGCCTGACCGTGGAGAACGCAGTCCTCGTGGACCCCTCTGACGTTTCCAACGCATTGGGCCGTTTCTTTGCGGAGGTTTCGAGCTCTGCCCATTACCACCCTGCCTTTCTCCCTCGCAAACAGGTAGAGGAGGCCCGGCCGCCTTCTTTCCACTCTTCTAATCGTGAAAATTATAACGTCGCCTTCACCTTCACCATGCAGGAGCTAGACTGTGCTCTCGCCCTGTCACGATCTTCTGCTTCCGGGCCCGATTCCATTCACATTGAAATGCTGAAGAACCTCTCTCCTGCGGGCAAGTGCTTTCTTCTCAGTACCTACAATCGCATATGGACTGAAGGTCATGTTCCCACAAGTTGGCGTGAAGCCACTGTTGTCCCCATCCCCAAACCAGGGAAGGACAAACATCTTCCTTCCAGCTATCGTCCTATTTCTCTGACGAGCTGTGTCTGTAAGGTGATGGAACGCATGGTTAACGCTCGGTTGGTCTGGCTCCTCGAATCTCGCCGCCTCCTGACTAATATCCAATGCGGTTTTCGTCGACACCGCTCTGCTGCTGATCACCTCGTTACGTTGTCGACCTTCATTATGAACAACTTTCTAAGGAAGCGTCAAACAGTAGCAGTGTTCTTCGACTTGGAGAAGGCATACGATACCTGTTGGAGAGCGGGCATTCTCCGCACATTGCACAGATGGGGCCTTCGGGGCCGCCTTCCTCTCTTCATTCAAGAGTTTTTGGCGGATCGCAAGTTCCGGGTACGGGTGGGTTCTGTTTTGTCAGATACCTTTTGCCAGGAGAATGGGGTACCACAGGGCTCCGTCTTGAGTGTGGCGCTCTTTGCCATTGCAATCAATCCGATCGTGGATTGCCTTTCAGCCGACGTCTCCGGATCTCTTTTTGTTGACGATTTCGCGATTTATTGTAGCGCCCAGCGGACGTGTCTCTTGGAACGTTCTCTTCAACGCTGTCTTGACCGTCTTTATTCCTGGAGCATCGCAAACGGCTTCCGATTCTCCACTGAGAAAACTGTGTGTATAAACTTCTGGAGATACAAGGAATTTCTTCCACCCTCTCTACATCTCGGCCCTGTTGCTCTCCCTTTCGTGGAGACTACGAAATTCTTAGGACTCATGTTGGATCGTAAACTTTGCTGGTCCACGCACGTGTCCTACCTGGCTGCCCGTTGTGCCCGATCCCTTAACGTCCTTCGTGTCCTCAGTGTCCTCAGTCGAAGCTCGACTACGGAAGCCTTGTATACTCTTCTGCACGGCCGTCGATTCTTTGCCGTCTCAACTCTATCCACCATCGGGGATTACGTCTGGCGACCGGTGCATTTTATACCAGCCCTGTTGAAAGTCTGTATGCCGAGGCTGCTGTATTACCCTTGACAATTCGGCGTGACATACTTTTGTCTCGGTACGCATGCCGCCTGCGGTCGATGCCCAACCAACCATCTTACCGATTATTTTTTGACGACTCACTCGATCGCCAATATCAGTTGTCTGCGATTGCCTTGCTTCCACCTGGAGTTCGGTTTCGCCGCCTACTACAGCGGCTCGATTTTACCCTTCCTTCGACCTTTCGGTTGAGCGAAAGCCCATTGGCACTGTGGCATAAGGCCCCGGTTCACACTCACCTCGAACTCAGTTCGCTCCCCAAGGAGAGCACTCCGGATTTGGTATACCGTTCGAGGCTTGTCGAACTCCGTTCGCGGTTCGATAGCGCCATATTTATTTACACTGATGGTTCCAAGAGCACTGCCGGTGTTGGATCTGCCTTCGTCGTCAAGGACAACCGTTTCCAATAAAAGCTCCCTGACCGGTGCTCTAACTTCACGGCTGAGCTTTTTGCCCTCCACCAGGCCGTTTTGTACACCTGCCGCCACCGCCAACCTTTCTATGCCATCTGTTCGGACTCCCTTAGTGCCCTGCAGAGTCTTAAGGATCCTTTGTCGCACCATCCTCTCGTGTATCGGATCCAACGCTCCCTCCAGTTGCTAGCAGATGACAGCTGTCACGTTTCTTTCCTGTGGGTCCCTGGCCACGTAGGTGTGCCCGGGAATGAGACGGTCGACGTAGCGGCCAAGGCCGCAGCTCTTTTACCTCGCGTGGCTACCTTTTGCGTCCCATCTGACGACGTTCAACGGGCTCTCCGCCGGAGTATCGTGTCGCAATGGCACAGTGCGTGGTTTTCAATGTCCAACAACAAATTGCGAACTGTAAAACCGATCCCGACCGCTTGGAGGACCTCCTCACGCCCCTCTCGGCGGGAGGAGGTCATCCTGGCCCGGTTGCGGATCGGTCACTGCCGTTTCAGCCACCGTCACTTGCTATCCGCCGACCCTGCACCGCTGTGCTCCTGCGGTGAACTGCTGACCGTGCGACATGTTTTACTGTCTTGCGTACTTTTTAATCATCTCCGTGTAGCCCTTCACTTTCCGTCTACTCTGGAGGAAATTTTAGCTGATGACACACGTGCAGTTGCTAGAGTTTTGCGTTTTATCAACTTGACTAACTTATCCAAGGATATTTAACCCTTTTAATTGTCTTTTATCTTTCGTTTTTAGCCTCTTCTGGATGTTCTGACAGCCTCCATTTTTTTTGAGGCCATAGCGAATCTATGTTTCTGACTGGGCGCTAATGACCATAGAAGTTGTGCGCCCTAAAACCACAAAAAAAAAAAAAAAAACCGAGCATTCGCGCACAAAACACCATCGTATTCCACTGCTTCTAACAAATTAGTACTCTCGTTAAACATCTGTAACACAGTGTAAAAAATGATCGACGTACACGCACAGAACTACTAACAAGAAAAGATCTAGATCAAAGCCAAGTTCTTATAATCCTTACAAGCAGCAGCGCAAAATAGTCTACACCATTTCGAACTAATGCAACACCAGATTTTTTTAACGATCTCCAAGAGCAATCCTTTAGAGACTAAACATACGATTAAATGCACCTCCAACGTAGGTAACTAATCCTCTAACTCCATGCTTATCGACCAAAGAACATTAATTTACCACTGCAATCATCTCCAATACGCTACCGAGAGACGTCAATTCGTAAACATAACAAAGATATAAATGCCCCACATCCATGCTACTAAGTATCTACATGTATTTCCACAATTGTGGATCATATATGCGTTGCATCGTTTCGCGCGACTAAACAGTTCGAAATAGGTACTTCGCGCAAGCTAGCATGCATGCATACTCACATTCCATGTTATTTCTGGCTGTAGGCGAGTGCGGACCTGTTGACTCATCGTAGACTCCGGTTTGGAGCGTGTGTACGTCCTATACATGTAAACATACCTGTCCACGCTCGCACCTGACCTCGAGAAGTTTTCGGTTTAATTTTTTCCGACCGCACCAGATTCCGAATATAAGAGAGCTATTTTCGCGAAGATACATTTCCTCGCAACTGACACAAGCAATGTTTTTACCGTACGAGCTGTCGTTATAACTTTTATAAGCAGATACATTTACAGCCAGTAGGATGAGCGCAAATTTGCGATGTAGCTCTTACAAAAACGAAACATAGTTTTTTTAGAAAAGCAACCTGTCTTCTGGTATCTTCTCCTACACCCTATAAGACCGAAACTTTCTACTCGAGAAGCTAGACACAGAGTACAAATCGTTCTTTATTATTCTTGTTATGTGTAACTTTAATTTTCTCCACTGTAATTTTTTTTTTAACTCGTAGTTTAAATCCACATCGGCGTCTCCTATTACTGTTCCAGCCAGAAGTTCGAAAGGTAGAGGGAAGGTATGTTCTCGAACTCCATTACGTATCTTCGTTTCCTCCTGCATTCCAACTCCTTTATAGCTCTGCACCTTCGGGCAATGCTTCTAGACGAGAACAATCGGGTATTTTAACTTTTCCCATTATTTCCTGTATAGCAATATGCGTCCCTATGTCTGTACGTTACCACTCCTGTGGTAATTTCCGTATGGAGCACTAGGTTTACGACTATTGAAAACGATTGCTTGTTATTCCATCCGTTTTTAACTCTGCAAATGACTGTCCCAGTCCTCCACTTTGGATGCAATGTAGTCCCTTCTCCAAACGATAATGCAATACGTTTTTCGTGTGTTCCGCTATTTTCGGTCAGTACACCGACGCGTGACCAATCTCCCTGACTGTTTACTGTAAAAAGCAAATATTTTATAAGTCCCAGTCGTAACCAGATTTCTCCACACCCTCTGTTTAAGCCGGGCTTACACATATGCCATAGCTTCGTCTTTCTCCAACATTAGGTTGTACTCGTCCTTTATGGCAGTTGCTTTAGCCATATATTCTAGCTTCCTTCTCTTGGTCTCGATATCCTCCATTTCCAGTTTTTCTTTTCGCGCACAGAAGATATTAACTGCAGGTAGCGATGTAATTTCTTTAATGGGGACGGCTTAAGCCTGTGTGATACATTTACTCTTTTCGCTGGACTTGCAGAGTGACATTGTTTATAGGTACTAGACCTAATTCGGCGATATCTATATCTGGAGGCAGTGTGGAGAACAATGTTCTGGATTGGGAGAAGTATGTTTCCCCTGCTTTAATATAGCTTTTAAGTGTACTACTTATATCGTCTTTGCCGATGTCAGTATTACGAATCTCCACCTAATTTACAGGTAGACAGTGGAAACTAAAAGCTGATAGAACGTAACGTATAAGCTTTTATCGATCTGGAAGGTTTAACTTGTACACCGAATAATTTTCGGGTATTTTTATTACACCAGTACACAAATTGCAAGACACTATTAAACACTAAAAAGCATCGGTTGTTCTAAATGTTTGTTATTCGCCCCCCCACATGGTGGAGAAACACTTTGCAGATACAGTTTAAAAAACTTAGTCTTGCACAAGATCAAAAACACTCTCCATCCGGTAAAGTTTTTTAAACTGTATCTGCAAAGTGTTTCTCCACCATGTGGGGGGGCGAATAACAAACATTTAGAACAACCGATGCTTTTTAGTGTTTAATAGTGTCTTGCAATTTGTGTACTGGTGTAATAAAAATACCCGAAAATTATTCGGTGTACAAGTTAAACCTTCCAGATCGATAAAAGCTTATACGTTACGTTCTATCAGCTTTTAGTTTCCATTGTCTACCTGTAAATTAGGTGGAGATTCGTAATACTGACATCGGCAAAGACGATATAAGTAGTACACTTAAAAGCTATATTAAAGCAGGGGAAACATACTTCTCCCAATCCAGAACATTGTTCTCCACACTGCCTCCAGATATAGATATCGCCGAATTAGGTCTAGTACCTATAAACAATGTCATTCTGCAAGTCCAGCGAAAAGAGTAAATGTATCACACAGGCTTAAGCCGTCCCCATTAAAGAAATTACATCGCTACCTGCAGTTAATATCTTCTGTGCGCGAAAAGAAAAACTGGAAATGGCTACTGTTTATACTGCATGATGAAAAACTCCCGTGTGAGAAGGGTTGCATAATTCATAAGTGGGACAGCGTGGGAATTAATCTCAAAGTATGAACTTTATTACAGTGCGATTATGCCATCATATTTCACGTCCTCGGTGGTTGTGTGTGTGTGGGCGGTGCGTCAGAGCGTCCCCCACCCTCTACGCCCGGACGCGTGATCCTGACTTAATTTGTGGATTTTCCTGTCGCGCCACGTCCGGCTGCTTTTTTGTGGCCACGCGGTAAGGGGCGCGTGCCTCCGGAACCCCGCTGCCAGTCTGTTTGATTAAGCACTTGCAGCCCGGGTGGTCCTCCTAAGGGGGCGGCCGCGCAGCCGCTCCCGTCGACCTGCCGTGGCACTTGACGTCTCGCCCACCTGTGTACCGCCGTTTTTTCGATGCCGCGGGTCCATGGCATGATAGAAACCAGATTTTTTATAGAGTTCTGGTTCTGTATGGAAGGGGGAGTCAATAATTTACATAAACAGCGTTGGCTCAAAAATTACTCGGAACACGTGCGCTGTTGTGTGGGGGGGGGGGGGGGGGTTCCGATATCGGAAGTCGCGGGTTCGACTCCCGCAACGTGAACTTGGGTTCAGTAGTGGGAGTGGTAGGGGTCTCGTAGTCAGCCAGTGGTGAGGTGGGGAGGCAGTATAGTAGAAGGCATTAATCATGTCAAATTTCAAAATTAGGGCCAAAAATCATGCAATTTTTTATAATTAGGGTCATAGTTCATGAATTAGTCACGGATGTCCTGGTACTTGCCCTATTGTGTCCTGATTCCGGCCCTCATAAGGTTGGTGACCTTTACCTTGACATCTAGGGAGGAGGAGGAGACCTCCCAAAGTGAGCTATCTAGGGCATAGGGGTGTGTGGAGGGGGGGGGGGATACTTTCCAAAGTGAGCTATCTTCGGCATACGGAGGTGTGGAGAGAGAGAGACCACCCAAAGTGAGCTATCTTCGGCGTAGGTGGGTGTGGAGGGGTTGACAGCCCATTATTCAGCTCCAAAAGTGAGCTGGTTTCGGTATACTACACCTACTTACACAGGTCCCTCTTTAACAATCGTTCCGAAGCACGGGCATATAAGCTAGTTTTGAAATATAATGTTCATGTATTGCAGTTATTGAATACCATCATTTAACAATCCCAGTCACTATTTTGGAGGGAAAGATAAATCTCTGCTTATTATATCAAAGGGGTAGAAATCAAATTCCTGTGATAGAAGTAGGGCAAATAGAGTAACTAATCTATGATTGAAAACATAGTGGCAAACCTGTTTATCATAAGGACTATATATATACATGCATTAAATTGTTTAACATACTAAATTGTCGGATTAAAGAAATCATAATGTGACTTTTTTTGTTAAAATTCGGATACCAGCAGTCATAAGTAACGGCAAAAAACCAACACATGTTCCAACCCTGTAGGAATCAACAAGGCATACAGCCTGTAGTTTCACTTTGGAGTAAAGCCATACAGCGGGACGGAAATTCTATGGTTAAGTAGTGTGTGACAGAAAAAGCTTGGATATTACAGGAATAACTTTTATTAATTAATGAAAGGAGTAAATTTGAATTGTAGCAAGGAGCAGGTAAAATTGTGTATACGAGCAAGAAATGAGATTGACAGGAAATGCTAAAGGGCTAAGGAGTGGCTGCAAATGGAACACTGTAGAAGAATAATAGATTCCGCCTACAAGAAAACAAATGACACATTTGGGAACACGAAAAACAGCTGCATCACTATTCAGAACTTAGATGCAATACCAGTCATGAGTCAAGAAGGAAAAGCTGAAAGTAGGAAAAAATATAATAGAGGAGATCTCCAAGGAAATGAATTTTGAAACAATATTATAGGGTGGGAAGAGGAAGTAGATGAATATGAAATAGGAGATACTATACTGACAGACGAATTTGAAAGAGCACTGAATGATCTTAAGTTGAAACATTCTCTCAGATCTACGGAAGTATCTGGGAGAGCCAGGCATGACAAGCCTACTTCACCGCGGTGGAGTAGCCGAACGGTCTAAAGCGTCTCGCTGCGGAGCACGCGGTTGCTCGCCGTGGAGGTTCGAGTCCTCCCTGGGGCATGGGTGTGTCTGTTTGTCCTTAGGTTAGTTTACCTAGGTTTCATTAGTTTGTAAGCTACGGACTGATGACCACGCAGTTTGGTCCGATAGATTTACAAACATTTGAACAAGCCTTCTTCACCTGGTGTGGAAGATATAAATTTAAAGAATATTTAATAATCCCCATTCCAAGGAATGCAGACACAGACAAGTGTGAAAATTTTAACACGATTTATTTACAGATAAATAGAAAAATCTGGTAGAAGCAGCTGACACACGGAAGATCAGTTTGGATTCAGGAGAAATGTAAGAACACGGGAGGTAATACGTTAAGGCTTATCGTAGAGCAATGATTTTCAACCTTTTCGAATATGCGACCTCTTCCAAGTAAAAATTGTCTGGCGACATCCTTTCAAATGAAAATATTCTGGCGACACCCTCCCCACCTCACTAGCCGTAACGGAACAGTTAGCTCAATCGAAACAAATCTTCTTCTTTTGCTTCAGTTTTGTTTTAAAATTCTGGGCGAAGTTTTTCGTACTGAAAAACGTTGTTGCATTTTCACATAATTAAAAAAAATGTATTTTGCTTGACAAGTGTTTTGTATTTCAGGCAAGACTCGGAAGCGAATTATGCTCATTAAGAAAAGTCGCTTTGTATAGACAACGTCTAAAGAAGTATATCTTCTTCTGAATTTTTCAGAAGACCTTAATGTATTATTATCGATTGGTGCCTGTAAATAGTTTTCAGACCTTGCGCTTATTCATCATTAATATACTGTATTATAAAACAATGTATCATCTATCAATTCATAATGAATGTTACATAAGGAATTCCGTAATTTTAACATTGAATAAACTTCACTTCGGTCCACGATTTTGTATTACTGAAGCCATGGTTATCTTATGGTGCTAGTAATTCCTCCTATGACGGTGAACCCCGAAGCAAGAATTTGCGATCCCCATGGGGTTCGCGATCCACAGGTTAAAAAAAGTGTTAAAAGATACATTAACGAAAGGCAAACCGACGTTTCTAGATTTTTTTAGATTACGAGAAAGCTTTTGACAATGTTTATTGAACTGAATATACTCATATTAAAACAAAATTCAATTGAAAATTATTCAGAAAATTAACTTGTACAGTGAAAAGGAAAAAGGAATTGATTGGAGGTAAGTGACGCACTCAACTAATGACGTCACCTCAGATTAACACTTCTTCACCTGTGATGTAAAACTGTACATTTGCAGAAAAACATCCTAACTTAACTTTGATCAACTCACAGCAAAATTAATACTGAATTACTAAGCGAATACGAGATGAAGTACATTAGAATCTCAGCACATGAACAAAGCAGAAATATAAATCAGCCAACAAGACAACACACAATCGAAAAGCAGTACAAAAATTTTATGTTGTGTCAATCTAGATTTTCATTAGTGCTAGCTTCCAGTAACATAAAAACAATTTTTAAGTTCTGATTATTTTAAGATCAGATGCTGTTATTGTGTATAAAAGATAATTAAGTACTGGATTTTTTTTTATTTTTTTATTTTTTAATTATAAATTCAGATAGCTTGGCAATTCAATGGATTGTTCCTTTTCTAACAACCCTCGGTTTACACACGACTGAACAGGATAGGACCCTACACAGATAATAATGACTGTGTATAATGAACAGATAAGGTTGTTTTAAATGGGTGCTTATTATTTAAATTAATGTCAGAAACACTTAACTTAAGAATTCTGAGTTAACGTCTCACATAGTGCCTCAACGTTTGAGTCGAGGAAAGTATTGGAGTGGTCTACTTGTTCTGAAGCCGGCCGTGCACTAGTTGACAATGCTGAAGTTGAAGATGCAGGCACACTTCCATCTAATGAGGATTTACAGGGCAGGATCTTGAATTAACAAAACTTCGACAACTGTCGTCTCTCATCACTGGATAATGTGCCACAAACTTGGTACTCTGCTAACAAAGACCTCGTAATACGGGACGTTTCTCTGCAGGTTCCGCCTTAGCTAAATCACTCCTCTCACTTCAAGCGACAGCACACGAATCTCTTTCTTTGCTGTCACACTCCTTCTCTCGCTCGCTAACCAGAGACCACACTCCACACTATGTGAATCTCTGAAATTCCCATTTTTACCCGTGAAATCCCATTTCTTCTTCTTTAAGTAAAATTACACATCAATAATCGAAACATTATTATAAACGACATATTGATTCACATGCAGTAGGTGAATCTAATTAAAGTTTAACTGCCAAAACGCTGGAAAAAATAACATCTCTTGTCAGAATGACGTCAAACTTCAACGAAAAGTTATCGGAGAAGGGGGGAACGTATCGCAGAAGCCGGCCGCGGTGGCCGAGGGGACTGAGGTCTGCACGGCCACTACGGTCGGGGGTTCGAATCCCCCCTCGGGCATGGATATTTGTGCCATCCTTAGTCTTAGTTAGTTCATAAGTAGTTTGTAAGTTTAGGGACTGATGACCCCGTAGTTAAGCCCCGTAGACTATACAAACGTTTGAACATTTTTGTATGGCAGAATAAAAATAAATACTGTGGAACTTGATCAATAGATGGCGCTGTTTGTCATAATATACAGGGTGTTACAAAAAGGTAAGGCCAAACTTTCAGGAAACACTCCTCACACACAATGAAAGAAAATATGTTATGTGGACATGTGTCCGGAACGCTTAATTTCCATGTAAGATCTCATTTAAGCATTTCTCTTGAAATGTAAATTGAAATAAGTCGTGCAGACAATTGTCAAAATACCCAATGCTTTTGTTAATATGTACTGTACTTCCTCGATTCACCGCCAGTTGGCCCAATTGAAGGAAGATAATATTGACTTCAGTGCTTGTGTTGACATGCGACTCATTGCTCTACAGTACTAGCATCAAGCACATCAGTACGTAGCATCAACTGGTTAGTGTTCATCACGAACTTGGTTTTGCAGTCAGTACAATGTTTACAAATGTGGAGTTGGCAGATGCCCAATTGATGTATGGATTAGCACGGGGTAATAGCCATGGGGCGGGCGTCTTGTTCTTCCACCTACGCTCACTGGAGCACGTTATCATGATTTCATACGGGATACTCTACATGTGCTGCTATAACATGTGCCTTTACAGGTTTGACACAACATGTGGTTCATGCACGATGGAGTTCCTGCACATTTAATCGTCGTATTCGTACTCTTCTCAACAACAGATTCGGTGACCGATGGATTGGTAGAGGCGGATCAATTCCATGGTCTCCACGCTCTCCTTACCTCAACCCTCTTGACTTTCATTTATGGGGGCATTTGAAAGCTCTTGCGTACGCAACCCCGGTACCAAATGTAGAGACTCTTCGTGCTCGTATTGTGGACGGCTGTGATACAATACGCTATTCTCCAGGACTGCATCAGCGCATCAGGGATTCCATGCGACGGAGGGTGGATGTATGTATCCCCGCTAACGGAGGACATTTTGAACATTTCCTGTAACAAAGTGTTTGAAGTCACGCTTGTACATTCTGTTGCTGTGTGTTTCCATTCCATGAGTAATGTGATTTGAAGAGAAGTAATAAAATGAGCTCTAACATGGAAATTCAGCGTTTCCGGACACATGTCCACATAACATATATTCATTCTTTGTGTGTTAGGAATGTTTCCTGAAAGTTTGGCCGTACCTTTTTGTAACACCCAGTATAAATAAAAACACTTGCCATGCGCACGACTTATTGAAGTGGATATAAACACACCGGATACTCAGCTATCGCCAATTTTGCGTCTGAGGCGTTCGTTATGTCCGTCTCAATGCAGGATCGCTCTCTGATTGTGAAGCTGTTTTACAAGAGTGATGACTATGCACAAGTCGCTTTGCAGAAGTTCCGGACAGTGAAGAGTTTGGAAATAGGCGTTGGTCCGAAGACTGCCATGTGCCTGGAAAAAAAAATAGGTATTCGAAAAGACGGGTTCCTTTGAGGTGCAACGTGGTAATTGGAGCAATAGATTCGACTCCAGTGGAAGAAGTGGTCTCAGCATGCAGGAGGAGTCTAGTGGTGGTGTGCAAATGAGTAGTCCACTTAGAATTGTCCAACATTGGTCAAACTTGAGAGCACGGAGCGTAAAATTGTACGAAACATCTCTCTTTGCTACCCATTCAAAATTACCCATGTGCATGACTTTCTTGCTGTTGTGGGGCCGGCAAGAAAGACTTTTGCCTTAGAATTTCCTGCTCGCATGGGTTGTGGACAATGAATGGCCTTGAAAGGATTAATGGACAGACAAAGTCCACTTCCATATGACATGATTTGTCAATACACAGAATTGACGGACATGGGCAACAGAAAATAAACACGCAAATCAACCTGTACCGCTTCATCCTGAAGAGGTCACTGTGTAGTGTTGCTTTACGGCATCATTCATAAATGGCCATATTTTTGCGAAGAGACAGGTGCTGTTACCTGTACCATCACTGGTAAGAGCTGTGAGTGTCTTTTGCGCAACCAAGTCATTGCATCTTTCCAACTGCGTGGATAAAATGATTTTTATGCAAGATGGCGAACCTCCGTACGTTGCAGCTCTATTTAAGAGCTGCTGAAGCGCCATTTCGAAAATGCTAGGATTATCACCGTCATTTCCCCAGAGACTTTCCGCCCCGGTAACGTAATCACAATCCTTAAGATTTCCGGCTGTGGGGCTACCTGAAACTTGATGTGGTCAGTGTTACGATTGCGAACTGAGCTGCACTGCGCAACACATCGCCGCGGTGGAGTAGCCGAGCGGTCTAAAGCGTCTCGCTGCGAAGCACGCGGTTGATCGCCGTGGAGGTTCGAGTCCTCCCTGGGACATGGGTGTTTGTGTTGTCCTTAGGTTAGTTTACCTTAGTTTAAGTAGTTTGTAAGCTACGGACTGATGACCACGCAGTTTGGTCCGATAGATTTACAAACATTTGAACATATCGCAACACATTCTGAACGCTGACACGGAAACACTTCGATCGGTTGTGGGACATGCTGACTCTGGATTTCAAGTTGTTGCAGGAAACGACGGACAACATATTGAACATGTTTTATGCCAATTTGACAGAAATTAAAAATGCTGTTTTTATTTTGATTCGAGCATTTTATGTGGTTTTTGGCCTCAGTACATTCAAGAACTGATGTGATATATGCTTATTTCGTGGCTTTTTGTCTCCTAACAATTAAAAACTGGTGTGATTGATGTTTTCTGTGCGGTTCTTCACCTCAGGACCAGTAAAAACCGATTGTCTCATCCGGTACGATACGACCTTGCTCTGGTGGTCAGCCAGTCAGTAGTGCACAGGGAACAGTACCACAGTCTAACATATACAGTCGCGACACTCACTGCCCACCCCCATGAACCACAGACATTGCCGAGGTGGGGTGGCTTGCGTGCCTCAACGATGCAGATAGCCGTACCGTAGGTGCAACCACAACGGAGGGGTATCTGTGGAGAGGCCAGACAAACGTGTGGTTCCTGAAGAGGGGCAGCAGCCTTTTCAATAGTTACAGGGGCAACAGACTGGATGATTGACTGAGCTGGCCTTGTAACATCAGCTAATGTGGCTTTGCCATACGGTTACTGCGAACGGCTGAAAGCAAGGGGAAACTACAACCGTTACTTTTCCCGAGGACATGCAGCTCTACTGTATGAAAATATGATGATGGCATCCTCTCGGGTAAAATATTCCGGAGGTAAAATAGTCCCCCATTCGGATCTCCGGGCGGGGACTACTCAGGAGGATGTTATCATCAGGAAAGACAATACTGGCATTCTACGGATCGGAGCGTGGAATGTTAGATCCCTTAATCGGGTAGGAAAATTAGAAAATTTAAAAATGGAAATGGATAGGTTGAAGTTAGATATAGTGGGGATTAGTGAAGTTCGGTGGCAGGATGAACAGGATTTCTGGTCAGGTGAGTACAGGATTATAAATACAAAATCAGTTGGGGGTATCACAGGAGTAGGACTGATAATGAATAAGAAAATAGGAATGCGGGTAAACTACTATAAGCAGCACAGTGATCGCATTATCATTGTCAAGATAGATACGAAGCCAACACCGACAAAAGTAGTACAGGTTTATATGCCAACTAGCTCTGCCGATGATGAGGATATAGAAGAAATATATGAGGAGCTAAAGGAAATTATTCAGACAGTTAAGGGAGAGGAAAACTTAATTGTGATGGGAGACTGGAATTCGGTAGTAGGAAAAGGAAGAGAAGGAAAAATAGTAGGTGAATATGGACTGGGCAGAAGGAATGAAAGAGGAAGTCGCCTGGTAGAATTTTGCACGGAACATAATTTAATCATAACAAACACGTGGTTTAAGAATCACAAAAGAAGGTTGTATACTTGGAAGAGACCAGGAGACACTGGAAGGTATCAGATAGATTTTATAATGGTAAAACATAGATTCCGGAATCAGGTTATAAACTGCAAGACATACCCAGGGGCAGATATAGACTCTGACCATAACTTGTTAGTCATGAACTGTAGGCTGAAACTGAAAAACCTGCAGAAAGGTAGGAAAATAAGGAGATGGGACTTAGATAAATTGAAGGAAAGTGAAGTTCTGGTGAATTTCAGAGGGAGATTTAGGCAACAATTGGCAGAAACAGGGGGAAATAAAACAGTAGAAGAGGAATGGGTAGCATTGAGAGATGAAATAGTGAAGGCAGCAGAGGACAAAATAGGTAGAAAGGCAAGACCTACAAAAAATCCTTGGATGTCACAGGAAATACTAAATTTAATTGACGAAAGGAGAAAATATAAAAATGCAGTAAATGAAACAGACAAAATGAAGTACAGACGACTAAAAAATGAGATTGACAGGAAGTGCAAAATGGCTAAGCAGGAGTGGCTAGAAGCCAAATGCAAATCTGTAGAAGAATGTATAAGAAGGGGAAAAGTAGATACCGGCTACAGGAAAATCAGAGAGACATTTGGGGACGAGAAAAGCAATTCTACAAATATCAAGAACTCAGATGGGAAACCAGTTCTCAGCAAAGAAGGGAAGGCTGAAAGGTGGAAAGAGTACATAGAGCAGCTCTACAAAGGAAATGAACTGAGAGACGATGTTGTAGGAAGGGAAGAGGAAGTAGATCAAGATGAAATAGGAGATATTATATTGAGAGATGAATTTCACAGAGCCCTGAAAGACCTAGGTCGGAACAAGGCCCCAGGAGTAGATGACATACCCTCAGAGCTACTAAAGTCTCTGGGAGAACCAGCCATGACAAAAATATTTGAACTGGTGTGTAGGATATATGAGACAGGCGAAATACCCTCAGACTTTAAGAAAAATGTAATAATCCCCATTCCAAAGAAATCAGTTGCAGACAGGTGTGAAAATTACAGAACCATCAGTTTGATAAGTCATGGTTGCAAAATTTTAACACGAATTATCTACAGGAGAATGGAAAAGCTAGTAGAAGCTGACCTAGGGGAAGATCAGTTTGGATTCAGGAGGAACGTAGGAACCCGGGAGGCAATACTTACCTTACGTCTTATCTTAGAAGATAGATTAAGGAAAGGCAAATCTACATTTTTAGCCTTTGTAGATTTGGAGAAAGCGTTTGACAATGTTGACTGGACTACACTCTTTCAAATTCTGAAGTCAGCAGGGGTAAAATACAGGGAAAGGAGAGTTATCTACAACTTGTACAAAAGCCAGACCGCAGTTATTAGACTCGAAGGGCATGAAAGGGAAGCATCAGTTGGGAAGGGAGTAAGACAGGGTTGTAGCCTTTCTCCGATGTTATTCAATTTGTACATTGAGCAGGCGATGAAGGAAAGCAAGGAAAATTTTGGAATAGGGATTAAAGTTAGGGGGAAGCAATAAAAACATTGCGTTTTGCTGATGACATTGTAATTCTGTCAGAGACAGCGAACGACCTGGAAGAGCAGTTGAATGGAATGGACAGTGTGTTGAAGAGAGCGTACAAAATGAACGTTAACAAGAGCAAAACAAAAATAATGGAATGCGGTCTTAGAAAATCAGGCGATGCTGAAGGAATTAGATTAGGTAAGGAAACAGTGAAGGTGGTAGATGAGTTTTGTTACTTGGGTAGTAAAATAACATGCGATGGTCGCAGTACAGAGGATATAAAATGCAGAATGGCAATGGGAAGAAAAGCATTTTTGAAAAAGAGAAATTTGCTAACATCGAATATTAATTTAAGTGTAAGGAAGTCTTTTCTGAATGCATTTGTGTGGAGTGTTGCCTTGTACGGGAGTGAAACATGGACGATAAGCAGTGCGGGCAGGAAGTGGATAGAGGCTTTTGAAATGTGGTGCTACAGAAGAATGCTGAAGATTAGGTGGGTAGATCACATAACTAATGAAGAGGTACTGAACAGAATTGGCGAGAAAAGGAGTTTTTGGCATACCCTAACTAAAAGAAGGGATCGCTTGGTATGACACATTCTCAGACATCGAGGAATCGTAAATTTAGCATTGGAGGGAAGTGTGTGGGGTAAAAATCGCAGAGGGAGGCCAAGAGACGCGTATAGTAAGCAGATTCAAAGAGATGTGGGTTGTCGTTGTTATGAGGAGATGAAAAGGCTTGCTCAGGATAGAGTAGGGTGGAGAGCTGCATCAAACCAGTCTCCGGACTGAAGACCATAACAACAACAACACTCACTGCTGTGAAAGTTGTTACCAACTGACAGTTGCTGCGACACTAGCGCTCCTATCTGTGGGGAAGCCGCCGAGGGAGTGGTGTTTGTTTATAATTATTTGTGTGCGTAATTAACGAAATGGTGATATAGTTTTTACGTTACAAGCATTAGTAAAATTTTAAGAGATATACATAACATGGACATTAATGTAAAAACAGCCGAATTTAACTGATTCAGAGGTGTAATGAGCAACTTCGTAGTGAACAAATACTTACGAATGTGTATTAGATTGCAGTAATGTACAACTTCGTCGTGAACAAATACTTACGAATGTGTATTAGTTTGCAGTGAGTAGAATGTAAACATAAGATAAACATAAATTTCTATTATGGCGTGTTCTTAGTATGACAAGAAATTTTTGACGCCTATCAATTCGGTGTGTACTCTAATGATTCGAACAGTTTTATGCTTCACTCGTCTTTCTGATACGTGCATATTCTTTTGACTGTGATTACTTTAGCTTAAGAAGACAATGTCTTTAAGATTCTTGCCATTTGTGGTTCAGTTGTAGCATCAATTTCGGAATTGGGTTCTTCTTTGTTGAGAACAGTTTGGTTGCTTTTTCCGTTTCCTTGCCAGGTCTGTGACGTTTTTCCTTCAGCTACAGCTGTTGTGGCTGCTTTGGTACGTTAAATACTGTAGTTATTGCATTCTATATGCGTTTCCTACGTTCCACTCTCATCAGTTTTACTGGAATTGTAGTGAAGAAACAACAACATCTTTGAATAGAAAAGCGACTACTTTTTGCCAAAGGCAGGTCTTCCGTTGTTTTTTAGCCATTTGTTATTTTTAATAGAAAATGATATTATTCAGGAAGGGCTTGTAGTTTAGACGATTAGTGTAAATAAACTGTCCTGAAATGTACCGTTTCGTGCCTCATCACGGATCTCGGTAAACCTAATAAAGATAAATGTGGAGCAATTTTAAATTAGTATTATTTTTATGGCACTACATACGTTCCCTAGAGTGAAAAGTCTGAAAAAAATCAGTATAAACGGTACTATTCGCACCTACCCAATACGGTATTCAGAAATGTAGCTTGCCGACCACTTGGAACGCTGCAGTCGTAGTTTATAACAAAATTTGCGGTAGTGTCGTGGCTGTATATGTCAGACTGTGATAGTACAGCTCGTTTAACGTCTGACTTGCACCTTAGGCATTGTTGTGTGATTCATTTGCCGTCTGTAGTCCACCGTCTACTGATCAACTTCCAAACTATTTTTCTTCTGCCACACGTTTTCCCTCTTCTCCGATAATACTCCGTTCAAATTTGAAGTCGTTCTTACCAGTGTTGTTATCTTTACTGCGTTTTAACTTTATATATAATCACACTGTAAATGTAAAGATTAGTTATTTACACTACCAAGTTGACAAGACAGCTGAATATGTACATCACGCCCGGAACATATGTCCCACATTTCATGAAGAGAGATTGATGAAGTGTAAAAACAGGAAGTGTTCATGAAAACTAGCGGTAATAGAGATGTGTAACTAAGTTGTGTGAAAAGGTGTATGAAGGTAATTGTTTACTCTAGGCTCTATATCAATTCCATATCAAAAAAAGAAACTAATTTTTTCACTTTAAGGCTATAGGCGTATGAATATGTCATTAACATATTTTGATTATTAACGTACTGCATAATTAATTAATTAAATAGTTAATCTCTATCTATTTAAAAGCGAAAGGACACTGATTTACTCACTCACTCACTCACTGACTAAACACTTATGGAGCTGAATTTCGCAGGATTGTAGTTTTTAGGTAGAAGAGGTCAGCTAAGGAAGGACTTTGCGATAGGGCCGAAAGTTCAGGAGATATGACGTCATAAACAATGAAAACTTCCCCGTTTTGCGGCACGTGAGAATATCACTTTATCAGTCCACTATTTGAGGAGGACAGCGATTAGCGACTTGCAACATAGGCCTACTTTGTTTCCAAAGACTTATATTTTTTGCATCTTGAGATTTTATCTCGGCTTTCGGCCGCGTCATGGGAGTGGGTCGATAGTGCTTCTTGGGCCTTTTCCGACTCGGCACAGAGGGGTGCTGCTTGCAAACAGTTTTCAAAATTTGAGCGACTTTGCACTCAACAGACAATTTCTGGTGACGATTTCCGTCGGCGGGTTTTTGTCAATCTTACAGATAAGGACCTGGACAGCGCTTCATTATCTGTTTTGGAAAAAGATTTAAATCTTGCACCCACACTCAAGGTTGTTCCTATTACGGAATTTATTTGTGCTATTGAGCAAGCGGTGTCTCGTATTCCAGAAGATCAGGCTGATGAAATTAGACAAGAGGTTGCCTACAAACTTCGCAGAGCACCTAGAAGCAATATTTCTAGTAGTGAGAGGGCGGCCATCCGGTCTTTGAGAGAGGATAATGATTTGGTTATCCTTCCGGCCAATAAAGCGAACGCAACGGTTCTTCTATCACGAGGAGACTATGTGTCCAAGATGAACTTTTTATTGGATGACTCAGCCTATCATAGGTTACGTAATGATCCCACCGAACGTATAAAACGGAAGACTCTTTTACTTTTAAAGAAGAGTTCCTTGTCAGAGGATGTTGTTAAGAAACTTCGCCCTGGAGCTGCTGTCCCTCCGAGATTGTATGGCCTACCTAAGGTTCACAAGCATGGAATTCCTCTTCGTCCTATTGTGAGCAATTTGGGTGCCCCTACCTATAATTTGGCCAAATATTTAGCTTCTGTTCTCGCTCCTCATGTTAGAAAGTGTGATCATCATATATTGAACTCGTCACATTTTATTCGGCGGCTGAAGTCAGTTTGCCTTGGTCCATCAGACTTGCTTGTCAGTTTCGACGTTGTTTCCCTTTTTACCCGCGTTCCTCTTGAAGAGTCATTGTTATTAATTAGTAATATATTGGATGATGAAACAGTCAAGTTATGTCATGTGCTGACTTCGACGTAACAAACTGACGGTGTGGCTATGGGGAGTCCTCTTTCCCCCATAGTCGCAAACCTTTTTATGGAGGACTTTGAAGACATGGCTTTAAGGACGTCCTTTCTTAAGCCTACCTGTTTTTGGAGATACGTCGATGACATTTTTATGGTTTGGCCTCATGGTATGGATGCTTTAAATCATTTTTTAGACCATTTTAATTGTCTCCATCCCAATATTAAATTTACGATGGAGATGGAGAACGATGGGAAACTTCCTTTTCTGGATGTTTTGGTTCAAAAGAATAGTGATGGGACCTTAGGACATGGAGTGTATCGCAAGCCAACGCATACCGATCTTTATCTTCATGGGACGAGCTGTCATCCGCCACACCAACGTATGGGAGTCTTGTGTACTTTAGTAAAAAGAGCGTACGCCATTTCTGATGCTGAACATCTGGGTGAAGAACTGGAGCATCTCAAAGTGGTCTTTCAACAGAATGGGTACACTGCTCAACACATTTGTCGTGCATTTCAATTCGGTGAACCATTAGAAGACAATTACAAGTCTATTGCCTTTTTGGCTTTCGTCGGGAATATTTCCTCGAAAATTTCAAGAATTTTAAGAAGATTCGACATTAAAAGTGTTTTTATGCCCCCACCTAAGACTAGGGCCCTCCTTGGGTCAGTCAAAGATGATTTAGGACTGAGGAAACCCGGTGTTTATAGTATTCCGTGTTATTGTGGTAAAACTTACATTGGCCAAACGATCCGCACAGTTGAGGATCGGTGTGTGGAACACGACCGTCATACTCGTTTGCTCCAACCTGAAAAGTCGGCTGTTGCTGAACATTGTTTGAATGAGGGACACAAGATGTTATACGATGAAACTAAACTGATTGCTCCTGCTTCCCGCTACTGGGAATGTGTTCTCAAAGAATCCATGGAAATTCGTATGGCCGATAATATTATTAATAGGGACCAGGGTTTTCCACTAAGTAAAACTTGGAACCCGATTTTATCTGACATCAAGCAACAACGGTCTTCATTTCGACCTGCTGTTTCTTTTAACTAGCCTTGTTTTCGACCCATCGTTTTTGCCGTTTTTCTCCACCGGCGCGCTACTGTTTCCATTGCGCCTACGTGGCTTCTACTTTGGTTTCGCGCACGCGCGGTGGGTCGTCAGCAGTGTATAAAGGGGCTGCTGTTTCTTGTTCTTTATCAGTTTCTGGCGAGTTAGTGTTCTGCGCTCTCACCTGGAGATGGCAGCCAGTTGGTCTGTTGAAATATCGTGTCTGGTTGACGACGGTATCCGGCTGCATACCCGAGATAAATATTATAGGCCTACTTTAAACATAATTTCAAACCATTAGGAAACTTTTTGTGGCCGATAAGGCAAGCAAAACAATGAAATGAAAAAAGTTTATCGCTTACTGCTTTTCCGGCGTTCATGCAGGAAAATTGCGGCATTTGACATGACGCTACAATTTACTACTCGTACACTATCAATTGTATACGCGAGAAACGTTGCTATCAATATACACACTTACCACTGAACGTACGTTCGAAATTTTATCACAGTGCGACGCACAGTTCATGAGATGCGGAGTCATAAACAATTAGCTTCATGAAAAACCGCCTCATCACGCATGACGTTTAGATTTGTTACGTCTTTCCTACTAGCTCTATTCACGTCGTATTTTGCAGGCATTTTACATATACACCACTGGATGTACCTTCGAAATAATATCGAATTACGGCAAATAGTTCAGGTGCTATGACGTCAAACACAATGAAGTGCATGAAAATTCGTCCTAATAAGCATGAGGTTGTAATTTACTACGTCTTTACTACCATCTCCATTTACAACACATTTCGCAGGCAGTTTCCTAATATTCCACTGTACGAACCTGGTAAATTACATTTTTGTAGGACACATATTTCAGGAGATATTACGTCATAAATGTGACACCCGTAAAAAATAAAGTGTTATAAAATATTTGTAAATCTATCGGACCAAACTGCGTGGTCATCAGTCCGTAGCCTACAAACTACTTAAACTAAGGTAAAATAACCTATTGACAACACACACACCCATGCCCTAGGAAGGACTCGAACCTCCGACAGCGATCAACCGCGCGCTCCGCAGCGAGGCGCCTTATACCGCTCAGCTACTCCACCGCGGCCATCAGTAAAGCCGGGACTGAGGCGCTTCAGTCACGGTCTGCACGGCCACTACGGTCGGGGGTTCGAATCCCCCCTCGGGAATGGATATTTGTGCCGTCCTTATTTGTAGGTAGTTCATAAGAAGTTTGTAAGTTTAGGGACTGATGACCCCGTAGTTAAGTCCCTTAAGCTTAACAAACATTTGAACCATCAGTAAATGGTATTGCATTATGTTTGACATTTTGTTAAGTCTTTATTACACTTTTCGGAGCACATTCCGCAAGCAATCTATATTAATAATAAACTGTTGCTGATTACACTTTGTATATTCACAGCTTAACGACATTTCTTTGCTTCTTTTGAAAGGGAACATTTGAATTTAAAACATAACAACATTCCTTCATGTCAATCGATGCTCTAATTTACATTAGAATTATTTGCAAGGAACATCGCATTTATGTAGTTTCCTTTCTGATTTCGGTGTATTGTTATTACATTTTGAGTCCATTCTGTTTAGGAATGTCTCGAAAACGCTATAGTACAGGAAAGGACAAATTCAGACAACGTTAGTTACATAGTACACCAAATAACTAATTATGGCTTTGCTGCGGTTTTCTTTTCATTCTCACAACTATGGAGTAATACACTACAAGAAGGGGTACAATTTTACTTACGGCAGCGGTGTTGTGCACTGATGTCGGCAACGGCTATTGAATGGTTTTTCAGCAATTACTAACATACAAAGAGGGGAATAATTCTTTATATTGACGAACAAATAAATAATTTATGCAGTTGTGGTCAGTAAATTAATCATCCTCCTGAGGCGAATAGTTCGTTGCCAATGATAGCAGACTAAACCGCTGCCACGGCAAGAAAAATGTAACCCAAGTAGGATAAAAACATTTTTTTTTCCTTGCTGTATCCCATACGCTTTGCTATGTCATGGAAAGAAAAGAAGCGCATCTTTCGATGGGTATAATTTGGAGTTACGAAGTAACGACGTTCCTTCACGCATATCGATGTTTTCATTTAATAATTAAAATAGAATTTATGTTGTTTCCTTTCTGATTTTGGTGCCTACTCATTAGATCTTGAGTTCCTTCTGTTTAGAAATGCCTATAAAACGGTTTAGTACGGAAAAGAACAACGAGTGATGGTATCCTTTCTTTAATATCCGTCGCGAAGTGCGGGTGTACAGCTATTGCAAATCTCTAAACAACTTCAGGGATTTATTTGGAGCAACTTCGTTTCATAAAAGTGGAATCACGGAGGAAAATGAAATCGAAATTTAAAGTTTTGTATCTACGACTGTCATGTCTAAATGTCTGTTTGAACACGTTTATATCCAAAAATACTTGACGAATTTTCTTAGGATTTTCAGCCGTAAGTTGAGGATATCGTGGGATTGGATAAACGCTTCATTTCATCAAAACCGGATCAGAGAAAATAAAGCTATTATTTAAATATATGTCTAAAAGCAATTACTGTCAGTCTGCAAAGGATAATCTCCAAAAGTACTACAAGAGCTTTCATACCGTCTCGCAGGAAAATTGAAGCTAGAGAGGCACTTTAGTGCACTGAAGATGTAATAACCGCCGCCGCTGCTGTGCTTTACTTACAGCAAGAAGCCGCACGCCTGTGACAGAATTAAGGGACGCAATCTTAAGAACACCAACAAACAATGAATATAGTTGGTTCGCAGGAGAGCTTCTGTGAAGTTTGGAAAGTAGGAGGCGAGGTACTGGCGGAAGTAAAGTGGTGAAGCGGCATCGTGAGTCGTGTCGAGATAGCACAGTCGGTAGTGCATTTGCCCGCGAAAGGCAAAGGTCCCAGGTTCGAGTCCCGGTTCCGACACACAGTTTTAATCTGCCAGGAAGTTTCATATCAGCGCACACTCCGCTGCAGAGTGAAAGTTTCATACTGAATATAGTGTTACTGATTTTGCTTTGTGCTCTGCTTACTTAACGACATTTCTTTGCTTTTTTCTGCACGCTTCATTTATGCTTAAAACTGACTGAGGTCCGAAACCCTAAAAAGCCATGGTACACACAGGCCTCTCTTTAAGAGCCGTTGCGAAGCACAGTTGTAATTATATTAGGTTTCACAGTTATTTCTTGGACAGGAACGATTGTCAGAGCACAGCTATGGCTATTACTTATGAAAGTAACATAAATTACCAATCGATTTATAAAATACCTAAACGTTCAGTCATGTGAAAACATATCAAATGTTATGTAGTTATATGGTAGGGTTCCCACTGACGCGGCTGAACGCGCACTGGACAACAGTCGGCAGAACGCAGGGTGCCATACCAACGAGGTTCCTCGTACAAATACGAGATTATTTCTTAATGTGGATTCTCATTTAACCTCAATTTATAATGCCCTATTGAAATGGAAATGAGCGTATGGCTCTCTTGGCCGGGGGATCCCTTGAGGGATTGTTCGGCAGCCTTAGTGTAAGTCTTTTTATTTGACACCGCGTGGGCGACTTACGTGCCAATGATGATGAGATGATGATGATTAGGATAACACACAACACCCATTCTCCTGCTAGAAATCGCTCCCGGGCCTCCTGCGTGCGACGCTACCGCTGAGCTACGGAGGCGGACAATCCCCTATTGCAAATCCTTGATGCTTCCGAAAGTGAAATAATATTATGTGACCGTAGGGGGCAAAATTTTTCTTATTGCAGTACTAGTGTAGCATGCTGACGTTGCCCTAGCCTGATGACCTTAAGCTCGTTCAAGCAGCTGCCAGTTTCCAGCAAGCTGCGTATGCGTAGAACCATAGTGTTTTAGCAGCATCTCTGCGCATGCGCAGTTTGTTGGAATCTGGCAACTGGCAGCTGCTTGAACTAACCTCTTATTGCTAGGTGGCATTTGCGACACGAGTAATGTGTGCAAAACAAGGTAGTTACAGAATGAACCTCACTGGTGCAGAATTTCTGTTTAGAAAAAATGGGCATCGTAACACTTTGTTTAATTCAAAATTCGTAGTTAAGTATTACCTGCTAAATTCACACTCATTCAATGTCTTATTTTTGGTTGAATAATGAATAACGTTTCAAACGCTTGATATTTTTTTTTTTTTTTTTTTTTTTTTTTTTTTTTTTTTTTTTTTTTTTTTTTAAGAAATCAGCAATAGTGCTGTGGTACCGCCACCTCTCCGCCTGGACCCAATGTACGAGATTTGATAGCCAAAATACGTGCTCGCCACGCACGTACTCAAGAAAGAACCGTGAGCCCCCTCGGGAGGTGGGGGGGGGGGAGGGGACGGAAATGGAATACATGAATTTGTAGAGGAGGTAACTCTCTACGACTTTTCTCCCTTATGTTTTTTGTTTGTTTGTTTTTTTTTTTTTGTTTTTTTTTCATATCTCTTATCGTTTCAGAGATATTTGAAAAATTTCGAAGACTTTACTATGTCTGTCTGTCTGTCTTTCCGTAAGGTGTTCCCACTTCTTAAGTCAAACCGTTAAACCGATCAGCACCCAATTTTACAACAGACATAATTGTGGGCCGCCAGGGACCAGAACCACCACTTTTCAAAATTTTCGGACAAAAAATACAATAGTCACGCTAAAAAAGCCGTTAGTAATGTAATTGTAACTGCAAACGAATCGTTCATCTGACACGAGAATGGAATAACAGAATTTTTGGAGGGAAAAATTCTCTACAACTTCGCTCTCTTATTTTTTATCATATCTTGCACCGTTGCAGAGATATTTGCAAAAAGAAAATAAAAAAAAGAAAAAAAAGAAGTTTTTTGGAATGTAATTTTAATTGAAAATAAACCGTTCATCTGTCATGAAAATTGAATAACCGTATTTGTAGAGAAGCAAATTCTCTACAACTTTGCTTGCTTATGTTCTTTTCATATCTCGTATGGTTTGAGAGATATATGGCACCATCCATTCATTTTACGAAAATCCGTCGTTCGGAGATGTCACGTGACATTCCTCGCCCAGAACTCTATCGGGCAAACACCATCTTGCGTTGCATATTTGATGATTTTCTTATTATATCTTACACGTTGCCATTTCAAAACAATGGAGCACTGAAGAATTAACAAAACACGTCGTTCTTCGTACGATAAATGATGATCTAGTCTCTAAAAATGCCATATTAGTATCAGCTAACAACCGCCATCAATAGTATGAGATTGAAGAACAGCTTTTGCAATTCTTCGCCGTAGTGTAGTGGGCAGTGGTTCGGAACCCACCACTTCCAATTTTTTTCTCTTTTTTACCTAAAAGGGATTCGGGCGCTCTTATTAATTAGAGCTTTGTTCTTCAATATTGACAGTTGTGCATATGTAAGAATGATCCCTCTAAAATGCATGTTAGTTTTATTACGTGAACAAATTGTGAAATACGTAACACCGAATTAAACAATGGTCTTCTGAAGCATATCCATGTAAACTGGGAGGATACTGTAATAATGAATATTCTGAGCAACGTGCTGATACTGGTAGTTTCGTATATAAAGGAAGACCCAGATTCTGTGGAAAGTGTAGTTCCTTAATGTAACGGTAGGGAAGTGTATACATTGGAACAAATTACCTTGTTTATTTTATTTTCTAAGCAATTATTCATTACTTTTGGAATATATTGAAAGTCATTAATTAGAGTCATTGCATCTACTAAAACGTGTGTCTTTGACATGGTAGCTGTGGACGCTTTTAAGGTAGATAGTATAACCTTTCCTGTAGTTCAAATATGACTTTATTTATGTTACTTTATTCTGGAAATATTCTACTTGAAACCGTGATTACGTTTCCTTTTACAGCTAAATTCATAAACGGGATAAGTGTGGTAATACTGAATTCCACATAAATCTAGTAATATGTATACAACGTTAGTACTATCAGTGCCGCGGTGGATTAGCAGAGCACTGGGGCGCCGTGCTGCGGTGCGCGCGGTCGTTCGCCGTCAGGGGTTCGAGTCCTCTCTCGGGACTTAGTTTAGTTTACCTTAGTTTAAGTAGTTGTAAGCTACGAACTGAGAACCAGGCAATTAATACCGATAGATTTACAAACAATTGAACATTTAGAACTATCATTACGTCATTTACAACAGTCATTGTAATGGGATCTCTCCAGTTTATGTACATGTGATAAAGAAGTCTATGTTTGCAATTCGTTGGTATGTAAGTCATGGCATGTTCTCGAAATAGAACAAATGCACTTTTCGGAGAAAGCGCTGTTATCTTTGAACAACTTGGAATCTTGCAGAATATAGTTGTATTCACTTAACAAGGTTGTGACAAAACCTTTTAGGAAGGAACAGAACATCTTTTTTTGTCTTCAGGGAGATCGATGCTTGGCGGTCGGTTTTTGATTATCATTCTGGGTTGTTCGTCGAGAGTTTTTCTCAGTTTTGTTATTGCAGATGGCGTTGAACCGTCTTCTTTCTCTCTTTTTCATTTCTTCAGTTTGATCGGAACTTCGAGGACGTTGGTTTGTTTCGTTCTATGTTGATCATTTTGTCGCTGAGCCACGGCGCCATAGCAAGTTTCGAAACACCGTCTAACATGTTGGTACATCACAAACTAATTCGTAGCACATTACGCTACGGCGGACAGCTGCGAGAGTAATCTGTAATTCTTCTACCATCGATGGCAGGTGTTAAATGGTAACATTGGCAGGTGGTGGTCGTCTTGTCTTTCAATTTTCTTATTTCTCGCTTCATGTATCTCTTTATTATTTTAATTGCTAAATTTTGATTTTAGTTGCATGAAATTAATTTATTTTTACATGTTTCTATATTCTACTATGGGTTGGGAGAATTGCATTAGGATTCAGGTGTATTGGTTTATTTAGTTATTCTTTTTGATGTAGTGCTTGCCGGCCGCGGTGGCCGAGAGGACTGAGGCGCTCCAGTCACGGTCTGCACGGCCACTACGGTCGGGGGTTCGAATCCCCCCTCGGGCATGGATATTTGTGCCGTCCTTAGTGTTAGCTAGTTCGTAAGTAGTTTGTAAGTTTAGAGACTGATGACCCCGTACTTAAGTCCCAAAAGCTATACAAACATTTGAACAGTTGATGTACTGCTTCTGGTTTCAAATTCTTTCCTTACTGTCGAGTCGGCGTTGTAGAGTAGCGTAGGTCAGGGCTCTTGGGCAGTCGGCTAGATCAGAGGAATCCGGTGTGGTGCCAGCTCCTTTCGGGGTTTCGGAGAAATCTGGCCGTCCGACGGGTCCCTATACTGCATTGGAATGGGCCGGCTGGTTTCGCAGGGCGACACGACTGACCGCGGTTACCTGCGGTGTCCGGTATGAGCGCGCACAATGCGTTAGCTGTTTAGGGCGACCGGTGCCTGTCTGGCGCCACGGTATTTGTTTGGCTGTGTGAGCAGGAGAGGAAGAAATACGTTTGATGGTTTCCAGACGCTCTGTTTTCTTTCTGTCCCTAAACTGTCTGTAGCAGGTAGCATAGTTAACGATTCAACAAACGGCAGGAAGCTTCAAGTTCGCGTCTCTGCGAAGTGAAATCTGTCTGGCACAGCAGGACAGTGTCGCTAGCAGTACCAAAAATAAGCGCCAAGATGCCGACTAGTGATAGTTCGCAAAGAATTTCCTAGTATTGCATGGGCGTACGTGACTCAGCGTGAGAAAGCTGAATGTGTTAGGAGGAGGTTGAAGCGCCGTTGGCGGAAAATTCGGCGATTGGCTGTCGTTGCTACTTGTATGCAACTCACTGCCGTGCATTCTGATTGGGTACGCCATTTAGCGGATTCATGAGATTGGCTCTCTGACGAATAAGGCGTGGCCGCTTGCTCGGGTGGATCTGGGCTGTGGAGATGAGGGGGTTTGGTGAATGGGGACTCGGTGAGGCTCCGCGGCTGAGAACAGTAGCCTCCGCTCTTGCGCGCATCGTATCGTTGTTTGACACCGCAGTTGCAGTTTGCGTGTATCTGTGTTTTCAGAGTGTTGTTTCGCTGGGTGCAACCATATTTTGGCAATTTGTTGTTGCTTTATTATTATAGTATTTTGTCGGATAGAATCCACAGCTGCTGCACCAGACTTCTGACATCGACGCTGCTGCTGCACGACCGTCACCCAGTGTTAGGTATAGTATTTGCTTGAGCTGCTCCAGTCCTGGTTGGGATTCAGCTCTTCGTTTCTAATAGGATCGTTTGCTGTAGCTACCTTCTTTCTTTTCACTCGGAGTGGGATGAGATAACGAGGTCTATTTCTGTATTGACTTCCAATGATAGGCTCCTAAACGATATAGTCAGTCATTTGGACTAAATTTCAGGTTTATTTGTACGAGGGTATATTTCATTTTTAGAGATATTTGGAGAACTCTTTTTATTAAATTTTTTGCAATCAGAATGTGACACCTAGTCACATACAATTGTATTTGGTTAGGTTGTACATATTTGCCAATATATGTCATTTTTGCCAATTTTGTACAACCTTATTTCTGTGACCCCAGTCACAATTTTGGAGGGAAAATAGTTTGTTTTTAATGGCGGTATGGGAAATGATCTGATTATATTTTCATAAATTGATTCATGTTAGAATTTTATTATTACTATTTCTTGGCCTTGCTCTGGTACGCCACTGTTCAGTTAGGTTAGGAATATATTTTCCATGTTTTGTAAAACATGGTGTTGACCGAAATTTGTCAGATCTAAAAATATATATAGTTTATTCTATCTCATATCATTTACATATTTAATTAAGATATATCGCGAATCTGAAAGCTACAAATGGCTCAAATCACATTGGGTCTACGATACATCTTACGACATGGCAATTTTAGACGTTTGATTATAATTATTCATTGTCCTAAGAGCTATGTGTTTCTGATAATTTTCAGTGCGCCATTGCTTTGAAATGACTACGCTTGTGTTATAATAAGAAAATCATCAAAAACAGAAAGCAAGATGGTGTATGTACGCTGTATTCCATCCAGGTTACAGTCACTCGTCCGAACGTCAACTGTACGCTACATTCCTTCCACGCTATAGTCATTCGTAACCAGTACAGGCAAAGAAAATAAAGTTTGATCAAACTTCCAAAAGACGGATGATAAGATTTTAATGGAAAAATATTATAAAAATGTAGGAGAGATATTAAAATAATAGTTTAAAGAGGTAAAAGTAAACAAAAAAAAATAATTTTTGCTGTATTATCACAAGAGTCATAATCATATTGCCCATAATTTTTTATTATTTTTGCCCGAAATGTTTGCAAAATTCATAAAACTACAAACAAATCTAAGGTGGGCCATAAAACACATCAGTGCATTTTATTTATATATATATATATATATATATATATATATATATATATATATATATATATAATTTTTTTTTTTTTGCGGGAACCCCGGTAGCACCACATACGATAAATACTCTGTGGTAGAACTGACTGCCGCAACCGCGCTCATCTACATAGATACTCTGCAAATCACATTCAAGTGCCTGGCAGAGGGTTTATTAACCACTTTCATAACTTTTCTCTACCGCTCCATTCTCTAATAGCGCGCGGGAAGAAAGAACACCTAAATCGTTCCGTTTTCGATCTGATTTCTCTTATTTTATTGGGATGGTCATGTCTCCCTAAGTAGGTGGGTGCTAGCAAAATATTTTCACATTCAGGACTAAAAGTCGGTGATTGAAACATCGCAAACAGATCACGCTACAATTAATAACGTCTTTCTTTTAATGATTTCCACCCCAATTCACGCATCCCCCCGTAACGTGATAAAACAAAACGAGCTGTCCTTCTCGGAACCTTCTCAATGTCTTGCGTCAGTCCCACCTGGTAAGGGTCCCACAAGGGGCAACAGTATTCCAGGAGAGGACGCACAAGTGTGATGTAGGCAGTCTCTTTGGTCGAGCTGGTGCATCTTCGAAGCGTTCTGCCGATGAAACGTAACCTTTGGTTCGCCTTCCCCACAATATTTTCTGTGTGTTCTCTCCAGTCAAAGTTGTTCGTAATTGTAACTTCTAGGTATTTGGTAGAATCTACGACCTTAAGGTTTGACTGATTTATCGCGTAAGTAAAGTTCAGCGGAATTCTTTTATTGGTCATGTGTATTACTTCACACTTTTCTTTATTTAGTAACAATTGCCAATTTTCGCACCATGCAGAAATTTTGTCTAAATCGCTTTGCAGTTGCTTTTGATCCTCAACTGACTTCAATAACCGATAAACGACAGCATCATCCGCGAACAGTCTAAGGGAGCTATTCAGGTTGTCTCCTAAATCGAGGAACACGAGGAAGAGTAGGGGACCTATAACGCTTCCCTGTGGAACGCCAGATATCACTTCTGTTTTACTCGATGACTTACCGTCAATTACAACGAACTGTGTCCTTTCTGATAGGAAATCGTGAATCCAATCGCACAATTGGGAAGATCTTCCATAAGCACGCAATTTCATTAGAAGCCGAGTTTCAGTAAAAGATTGCCAGTCTTGTGGATTGTGTGTCTTTATAAATTTTGCATGCGTTTTTCTTTTTTTCTGCAATAGTGATCTGACCTGTTTTGTGTACCACGGGGGGTCAGCCCCTCTTTTATTAATTTATTTGGTATAAATCTCTCGATTGCTACTGATATTATGTCTTTGAAAGTAAGCCACAACTGATCTACACTCGCATTTTTCAGGAGAGCGTGTAGCGAATTTTTATCTGCTTTATTGAATAGATATATTTTTCGTTTATTTTTGGTGCATTTGGGCATTTCGAAATTGAGTCTCGCTACTACAACTCGATGTTCGCTAATCCCTGTATCTGTTTTGATGCTCTTTACTATCTCGGGATTATTTGTTGCTAGGAGATCAAGGATATTTTCGCAACCACTTACTATTCTAGTGGGTTCATGAACTAACTGTTCGAAGTAGTTTTCAGAAAAAGCATTCAGAACTAGTTCTGACGATGTTTTATATTTGCCGCCGGTTTTGAATATGCCAATATGCCAACATGTCGAGGGTAAATTAAAGTCACCACCGATTATAACCGTATGCTTCGGATACCTATTTGAAATATGATTCAAGATTTCTTTGAACATTTTGGCAACCGCATCGTCTGAGTCAGGGGGCCGATAAAAAGATCCAATTATAAATTTATTCCGGTTGTCAGGAATAACCTCTACCCAGACCAACTCACAGGAAGTATCTGTCTCAATTTCGCTGCAGGATAAACCGTTAGTAACAGCAATAAACACTCCACCCCCTATTGTATTTTTATTATATCCTTTCTGAAGACCATTTGGCCCTTTGAAAAAATTTCGGCCCAACTTATCTCAGGCGTCAGCCAGCTTTCAGAACCTATAACGATTTGTGCCTCAGTACTTTCTATCAGCGCTTGGAGCTCTGGAACTTTTCCAATACAGCTACGACAATTTACAACTGTTATACCAATGTTTTCTAGATTTGCGTTTTTCCTGTGTTTGACCTGCCCCCTTTGAGGCTGAACCCGTTTTGTGTATTCCCGAGGCCATCTAACCTAAAAAACCGCCCAGTCCACGCCACAGAGCCCCCGCTACCCGTGTAGCCGCTTCCTGAGTATAGTGGACTCCTGACCTATTTAGCGGAACCCGAAAACCCACCACCCTTTGGCGCAAGTCGATGAATCTGCAGCCCACACGGTCGCAGAACCGTCTGAGCCTCTGATTCAGACCCTCCACTCGGCTCTCAACCAAAGGTCCGCAGTCAGTCCTGTCGACAATGCTGCAGATGGTGAGCTCCGCTTTCTTTACCACTTCTGATAGCCGCTCGAAACCAGAGAGGATCTCTTCTGATCCAAAGCGACACACATCATTGGTCCCAACATGAGCTACCACCTGCAGCTGGCTGCACCCCGTTCTCTTCATGGCATCCGGAAGGACCCGTTCCACATCTGGAATGACTCCCCCCGGTATGCACACGGAGTGAACATTGGATTTCTTCCCCTCCCTAGTAGCCATTTTCCTAAGGGGCTCCATCACCCCCCTAACGTTGGAGCTCCCAACTACCAACAAACCCACCCTCTGTGAGTGCGCGGATCTTGAAGGCAAAGGGGCGAGTACAGGACAAGCGACACCATCTGCGTCAGGAACATTCTCTGACACAGACAGCACCTCGAATCTGTTGGCAAGACTAACCGGGGAGGCCTCCACTTCGGTCCCCCGGGAAGTCTTACGCCGCCTGACACGCGCTGAGGAGACCTCCCAGTCCACCACGGGCAGTGAGCGGTCTGGCCACAGCCGCAGGCCGATCGGAGGGCACAACAGACGCACAGGGCGTCTGCTGTATCCCCGCGAGCGGCCCACAACAGCGGCGCCCACCCACCGCAGTCTCAAGCGTTGCCAGCGAAGCCAACGCCGCTTGAAGCTGCGAGCGAAGAGTCACCAACTCTGCCTCCATCCGTTCGCAGCAGTCACAGTTCCTAGCCATTCTAAAAACCTTTGTTTTCTTCCAAGTAAGTACGTCTGAGGACACAGAAGTTTGATGAACAGTTAGCTTCGAAAAATATGGATCTGACACTAAACTGTTTATTGAAGGCGAATCTGAAAAATATATACACGAGCTAATAAATCAAAATAGCAACTGAACTGAAAACTAAACGCAATTCTTAGTAGATAAACACGCGAGCACACTGAGGATTGAAGAACTGTAAAAGAAAGCACACACGAAATGAAAATAAGTCGCTTCTATTCTCGTTAACAATGCTGAAGGTGAAGCTGTGGGCACACTTCCATCTAAATAACGATATACAGGGCAGGATCTTGAAGTAGATAAAGACCGCGACATCTGTCCTCACTCATCATTGGATAATGTGCCACAATCTTGGACATTCTCAAACATAGGCATTGTAACATCTAACGTAGAACTGCACATTTCCGCCTTAGCTGTATCACTCTCTCTTGGCTCACTCGCTCGCCAGAGACCATACTCCACACTATGCAAATCTCTGACATAGATTTATTTCCGTTTTCCCTAAGGACGCTTACGACAGTAATTACATTTCTTCTTTACAGTATAATTACACACGAACAGAGGAAAAAAATGTTAAAAAATACGCACACACACACACACCCACACCCACACACACACACACACACACACACACACACACGCACACACACACACACACACACACACATATATATATATATATATATATATATATATATATATATATATATATATATATATATATATATATTACAGGGTGTTTCACTATTTGTGTTTGCTTCTGTAACTTATAAAATAATAAGTGCCGGGGAATTTCAATGCGGTAGGTCAACACAAGAAAAGTTACACTTTCTGCGGAGCTATGAACATAGTTTATTGTATCATTTTCCAAAGAGTTACAGCATAAAGATACAATTTTAGTTTTTTTCTATCGTGCATTGGATTTGTTGAAACCAGCTGCGTATAAATCAATTTATACTACATTCCTATCTCTGTTGGTTTTGGAGCTACAACCCTTCAAAGTTTAGGGGGTGGAGGCTACTACAGCGTAGCTGACTGGCTGGTGATCATGAGACAGTGGGCTGTGCCCCAGGGGATAGCCACTCGGCCAGTTACCTACGCTATCGCAGCCTCCGTACCCGGAACTTTGAAGGGTTGTAGCTCCCAAACTAACAGTGATAGGAATGTAGTTTAAATTGATTTGGACGCAGCTGGTTTCAACGAATCCAATACACGATAGAAAAAACTATTGTTCCATTTAAAAAATTATATCTTTGTGGTGTAACTGTTTGGAAAATGATACAATAAACAATGTTCATAGCTCCGCAGAAAATGTAACTTTTCTTGTGTTGACCTACCGCAATAAAATTTCCCGTCACCTATTATTTTATAAGTTACAGAGGCAAATATATATATGGGTCCCCAACAGTGTCGTTTGCGAAATAATTAGGAATGTATGGTTATAAGCTGCCACTGATGTCATTGTCTGTAACGGAGAAACCTTAAGTGTCTGCTGCATTATCTTCCAGGATTGCTTGAGGACGTTCAGAGTATGTGGTACATGCATGGTGGAATTCCAAAACATTTTGCAGTTGCTGTGAGACGGCATCTAACGCGCAGATACGGCCAGAGATGAATAGGTGGAGGTGCGCACGTATCTTGGCCTCCAAGATCACCTGAACTAAATCCTTTAGTTTTTTGTGTCTGGGGTCACCAAAATAGGGAGGTGTACTGCACACGGTTGCAGAACTGGAGCGGAGAGATTACACGCTTGTCAAGAATTCCGAAATGATCCAGGAGTTTTCGAAAGCATTCGAAATTCATTGCAGAGACAAGCATAGTATTGAATCCAGATGCAAGGAAGACTCTTCGGAAACCTCTAACAGGTAACCCTCATGTGAAATGTGAACTAAATGCGACGTAAAAACTAATAGTAAAGCAAAAAATTCGAATTAATGTATACTAACTAGGACGATGTTTACAATAAAGTCCGTGAAATGCGCCCTTAATGCGACATAAATCTTAACAGAAAAGTCTGAAAGAAACAATGAACATAATTATAAGGTATTCTGCAAATTTATTGGTTTACGAACCGGTTTTCCGGCTGTTATGCCGATACCGGGTAAACAAAACAAAACAAAATGTTCAAATGTTTGTATAGCTTATGGGACTTAACTACGGGGTCATCAGTCCCTAAACTTACAAACTACTAATGAAATAACTAATACTAAGGACGGTACAAATATCCATGCCCAAGGGGGGATTCGAACCCCCGACCGTAGTGGCCGTGCAGACCGTGACTGGAGCGCCTCAGTCCCCTCGGCCAACGCGGCAGGCCCAGGTAAATATAAGAAGTAACAGCCGAAACGGTTTGTAAACGAATAAATTTGCAAAATATTTAACGTTCTCAACTTTCGATTACAGCATTAGTAGTGAGCTTCTCGAGGCACTAGCGTCGTTCAGATACCTAGGCGTAACACTGCACAGCGATATGAAATGGAACGAACATGTAAGGGCAGTTATGAGTAAGGCGTACAGCCGATTTCGGGAGATTTGTAGGAAGATGACTTCATCTGTAAAGGAGATCGCGTATCAAACACTTGTACTGCCACTTCTTGAGTACGGCTCAAGTTTTTGGGACCCGCACCACATCAGTAAGACATGGAAGACATGGAAGCAGTTCAAAGGCGAGCAGCTAGGTTCGTTACTGGTAGGTTCGACCAATGCGGAAATGCTCAGGGAACTCAAATGAGGATCGCTGAAGGAAAGACGACGTTCATAATGAGTTAATCTGTTGAGGAAATTTAGAGGGCCGGAATTTGAAGCGGACTGTAGAACGATCTTCCTGCTGCCTACTTTTCGCGTAAAGATCACAAAGACAAGGTAAGAGAAATTAGTGCTTGTCCAGAGACATACAGACATTCTTCTTCCCCTCGTTCTTTTTGGGAGTGGAATAAGACAGGAAATGCCTAGTAATGGTACCGTGTAGCCTCCGCCACGCAGCTTGTAGATGTAGAGCTGAAATGAAATATTTTTCATCAGTCCCTAAACTTGCAAAATACTTATGAACTAATTTATACTGAAGACAGCACGAACATCACAAGCAACATGGTAGATTCAAACCCCCGACGGGGAACGGCCTCACACATCGGAACATAGTGCTCCAATGCGTTCGGCCCCTCTGCCGCGGTGATATAAGAGTTATCTTTTGTGTTTGACTCAGAACGTATAAAACATTCTTTCAATAAACGACGGAACAGTCAGTAAATATGCTTAATAGTAAAACCTAAATTAGAAATTAATTTTTACTAACTAGGACGATGTTTACAATGACATCAGTGGGGGATTGGAACGATACATTCGTTACTACCTCGCAAACGGCTCGTTTGCAGACGTACTTTTACTGGGACATATCTGCTTCTATTATCGTGTACTTTCAACCGTGTAAGTGTGCTCCATCCTATTTGAAGCACCCGAGATATATATAATATATAAAATTTACAACTAATATGTGCACTGTCAATTTGTCAATACAGTAAAATCTACACATCACATCTGAATTAAACTGTTACACACTAAAGGAGAAAAGTGAAGATTTCATCATGTAACTAATGAGGAGATACTTAACGAAACTGGGGAGAAAGGAATTTCTTGACTGAAAGAAGGGATCGATAGGTAGCACACATTGTCAGACATCAAGGAATCGTGAATTTAGTTTTGGAGGGAAGTATGTGAGGAAAAAGAAGGGATCGATAGGTAGCACACATTGTCAGACATCAAGGAATCGTGAATTTAGTTTTGGAGGGAAGTATGTGAGGAAAAATTCGCACAGGTAGACGAAGAAACGAAGACATGAGGTTTGCTCAGGAAAGCTGCATCAAAGCAGTCTTCGGAGTGAATACCAGAACAACAACAAAAACTTTCTAAGCGACTCTATTAAGAATACTTACTATCCGTAGTTGTGCTCAAATGCTAAGGATTTTCCTATTTAATGTGTACTATTTTTCACGCCACTATGATGTTTATGGCGTCTGTTCTCTCGGACAGGTGTTCGACAGGTAAATGATAATTCATGTGCGGGAAGTCTAACTGATTAAGGTGAACGCTGATAGAAAATCCGTGTTCGAATGTTGCTCCACAAATTGTCAGCTTTTGTACTGAATTTATTTCAACATTATGTAACAGTCTAACTGGAATACGAACATTTGATGTTTATTTTATTCCGTATTCATTAAGCTGTTAATGGCAGTTTCCACCAATTTTGCTCTGTGAGTTTCTCCACAACGAAGAACGAGAAACCTACGACGGGTGGGAATCAAATTGGGGTCACGAATATTACCGTAGTGACAGAGGTGCCGGCCACCATCAAACGGAACTGTAACGTTGAGACAACAGTGCTCTGAAGTGGACCCGGGGCAGCGGGAGGACTGTGTAATGCAACAGCTGAACTGAGCGGCAGAGCTGGACAGCTGGAGGGGCGCCGGCACTGTGTGGGCAAGGGACAAAGGGCCACAGACAAAGGTATACAGGCGGGAAGCCTCCGTATGGGCCCGGTCACAGGCGCAGGGGTGTGGGGAGGGAGGGTTCCGTAAGATGTCCCATGATGGCGCCAAAGACCTTGTAAAAATAACTGGACTCTCTAACCGTGTTGCTGTCGCGGGATAATTTGAACCTTCAGCCGTCCGCCATGGTAGTGACAAGCGTCAGATAAATACCAGTGTTGTTAGCAGGTAAATCGTTATTAAATAGCTTACTGCAGGATATATACACAATTGATAGTCACGTCTGTACAGTTTGACTATCGCAGTGTACATGAAACACGATGGTGAAGAGCTTCTCAGCGTTTAAATGCATAAATCTATTTAAGAAGGGAATAAAAATATCGAGTATTGTCTTCCCATTTATATTTCTCAGAAATGCAAGTAGCTCTACTACTTGTGTTCTGAGGTAGTTACTCTTGCGGGATAATTTGAACCTTTGGCTGGCCGCCATGGTAGTGACAAGCGTCAGATAAATACGAATGTTGTTAGCAGGTAATTGGTGTATTAAATAGCTTACTGCAGGATATATACACAATTGATAGTCACGGCTGTACTGTTTGACTATCGCAGTGTACATGAAACACGATGGTGAAGAGCTGCTCAGCGTTTAACCCTTTCACTCCGGCGCCGTGGTTGTTGCGCCGTGTGCTGTTGACGAGCGCCAGTCGCGCCCCGCCGTGCCCGCTGTACGGCGCATTTTCCGCACTCCCCACGGCGCTACTCTGTCCTGCTTTCACACTCTCAGTTATCGCAATTATTGGACTTTATACTATATATTTATTAGGGAAAATTCATTTGGAATAGAAACAGTTTTCTTCTTTCTTTCAGATAATTCGCGTAATTTTTTAGTAAATTCTAAAAGATGCAAGTTTTGGATCGACCTCTGGTGGGGTGTGGACTTTATTACTAAAAACGCACATTTCGCATGTTAAATAATATTTATTTACAATTGCTTTGCGTTACATTTCAGTAGCATTACATTACGAGAGTATCATTTTACAGTGTTACATTTCAAAAATTCTTTTGTGTGTTGTAAATCTTGAAGCAGGGAAAGGCGCAAAGTGTCATATTGCATTCCTTACAACACGTTTTAGTCTGCTTCCGCTTCTTCTGCTCTCTACAGACAACGCAAGTTGTGTAGCTGCTCCACTCATCAGGTAGGTGAGGCCCTGCTGTCGGTCTCGACGGACATTCTGATCTTTTTCCTCCGCTCAATCTTCTTTTCACCACTTTATATTTTTACAGGATTTCCTGTATGACTCCCATTTGAAAGTTGTCATAGCTAATGTTTCTTACAAATTTCTTATACTATCAACAAAGCCGCTAGATGGTGCATAAGTCAAACTTCCATACACGTCGAGGGTAGTGAAGTGGAGAAATACGACACGAGGTGGAACTGCTACAGCAGTCCACCGGCTGGGCGGCACAGGAAGCACTCGACTGCTGCAGCAGTCCACCGCCTGTGGAGCACATTCGCTCCCGACTTCTGCGGAAGTTCACCGTAGCGAAAGGATTAAATGCATAAATCTATTTAAGACAGGAATAAAAAGATGGACTACTGTCTTTCTATTTGTATTTCTCAGGAATACAAGTAGCTCTACTACTTGTGTTCTGAGATGGTTACTCTTGCTTAACACACTGTTAGTCAAGATAATATATGATTGAATGAAATAAATAACAGTCTTTTGCAATACTGGTAGCTCTTGAAAAGGAGCTACTTTAGGCAGTACTGGTGGACAGAAAGTTCAAACAGTTTCATTTTATGATTGTGTAAAATAACTAGTGGGGTCACGAGATTAGTTGCCTCACTGCAGTCCGAATGATTGTTTATGAAATTAATATTAGCAACTTGTAACACAGAATTTATAGGTAATATGCTTTACATGTAGGTATAACAACTGAAAGGGGTTTGGAGGACTGTGCATAGTGCCATCTATGAATGACACAGGACCATTTTATGAAGTTAAACCTTCTTTTCAGCAATTCACTGTAATGTAAGGTATTTGGTTTACAGCATTAAAAATGCTAATATTTTTGCTAGATACCCTAATGATAATGTTAGATGCATTAGTTAAGAAAACTTTATGGCATACTTTTGTTCTTAAGAGAATTTGGTAGTGGCTGGTTGCTGTATTCACAAGGTAAAGACGCTATTTTTGTTATGTATCTGACGGCATATTTCACTTTCACAATCGATTTTTAACATTAGCTTTTTCAGGAAGACCTGTTTCATTTTTGATGGTATTAAATATCTATATTATAGAATATGGCACTAAAGGAAAGACGTAAAGTGTGAAATTATTCCGAAATTAATGTTTGTACAAAACTATCACAATCTTAGAATATATTGAGCAAGTGGCAAAAAATCGTGTCTGTTGATAAATTACGTTCATATGCTGCACTTAGAAGGTTAAAAAACAAAATGTTATGGTGCTCTTTCCTTAGAAAGAGGAAATGATTTTAGCCAATTTCTACACAGTATGTGTAATAAATTTACCCACAACCGATAGTTGATGTATATTCAAGGAGTCTGAAGTTGTTTTGTAGTTACAGATTTCAATTAGACATAGTTTTCGCGACTTAACTCAAATGAATACTCTCTCTAATCAAAAGAGTCATTGCCACCACAATGGCCGCCAAGGCGCTCTACAATTTGTCCGCTGTTCGCAGTCGATCGCTTATGGGATTGTGGGGGCTTGGATGGCTCTGAGGTCAGAAGCAGCCCTTTAAAACTGGCGAGAGCAGGCGGCAGGTAGCGGCTGCCCCTCAAACGCCGGCACACCGGACACAGCCGTGGCCTCGTGGCAGGCGGCACGAGCTCTCCCCTCAGCCGCCCCTCCACGCTACCCTTTGATGTGAGAGACGCACCCTCAGAAGCGCGTCTAGGGACAAAGCCAGGGAACTGCCTGACATCTGCTGACATCTTACAGAAGTACGAGGGGAGCGTAGGACAGTGGTATGGTGGAGGTTTCTTCTCTGTATATGTTAAGGCCATGTTACACGATACACCTGAGGCGTACGCCTATGCAGCAGCACCACAAGTGTGATTATCTGGAACTACGTACTGCTTCACGTAAACCCAGAGTCTAACATAAAGAGTCACGAAACTCCCGGTAGTTTTCTGCAACCTGGCGACTGCAGCGCTGCCAAGCGGCCGGGTCGTAAGGACATACCGAGAGGCGAGAAGCATTGTGGATTAGATATAGAGTCCAACGACGCGTTTAAAATGCGACTGCATTATTGCGGTGCGATAAATTGTAGTTAGAGGAAAACTAAGAAAATGTACATTTTCTCAAATATGAATCGCTGTTACAATGTAGGATAGAATAAAGTGTGTTAAATCTTAAGCGTGTATGGAATCTGTAACAGAAAGACAGGTAACTAACTAAGTATTTTTCTTCAAAGTTATGTTTGATAGTCCACTGATAGGTTTGTGGAAGTCAAATCAAATTTTTGCAGAGTAGTCTACTATTGGTGATGATAGTCGAAAGTTAACAGGGATTTGTAATAAATGTAAAATAAAACATAACTAACTGTATCCAGAATGAAACTTCACTCTGCAGCGGAGTGTGCGCTGATATGAAACTTCCTGGCAGATTAAAATTGTGTGCCGGAACCGGGACTCGAACCTGGGACCTTTGCCTTTCGCGGGAAAGCGCACTACCGACTGTGCTATCCCGACACGACTCACGATGCTGCCTCACAACTTTACTTCCGCCAGTGCGTGTTTGCAGGAGAGCTTCTGTGAAGTTTGGATATTAGGAGACGAGGTACTGGCGGAAGTAAAGTTGTGAGGCGGAATCGTGAGTCTTGTCGGGATAGCACAGTCGATAGTGCGCTTACCGCGAAAGGCAAAGGTCCCAGGTTCGAGTCCCGGTTCCGGCACACAATTTTAATCTGCCAGGAAGTTTCATATCAGCGCACACTCCGCTGCAGAGTGAAGTTTCATTCTGGAAACATCCCTTAGGCTGTGGCTAAGCCATGTCTCCACGATATCCTTTCTTCCAGGAGTGCTAGTCTTGCATGTTTGCAGGAGAGCTTCTGTGAAGTTTGGAAAGTAGGAGGCGAGGTACTGGCGGAAGTAAAGTTGTGAGGCGGCATCGTGAGTCGTGTCGGGATAGCACAGTCGGTAGTGCGCTTTCCCGCGAAAGGCAAAGGTCCCAGGTTCGAGTCCCGGTTCCGGCACACAATTTTAATCTGCCAGGAAGTTTCATAACTAACTGTAGTTTAACGTGTACAGACAAAATGAAATTTTAGCAGGAAAAGATTTTAAAGATTTACAGTACCTTTACATTCCTGGGGAGTAGGTACGATGAAAACATGACAGGAACGGCACATGGAAGCCATCTGAGCAAGAATAAAGCGAAAAGGGCTTTTATAAGACGTAACAGTCTCTAAGAATGTAAAAATCGTGTCTAATATCAGTATCAAATGTACTGACATGTTCAAAATCTGCCGAAAAATACATGTGGAACTTGTAACTACGTACCAGTACGTTATATAAGTATAAATCAGTTGCTTTTGAACTTAAACACACCAGCTTCTTATCTTAAATTGTTTTTGGATGTTATGATGACGACCGTGCTAGTGTGAGCCGTATGTATTACAATGCACTGTCAAGTTATTATTACAGACTGACATCAACAGGAAACGGGATTTTTGTTTTATAATATTTTCGTACTTTTGTCACGAAATACAGCACCACTTTTAATGGCTAGTAAATATATAAACAACAGCGTTAATAAATTCATAGTTTCGGTAGTGCCATTTTCTGCTACTGACCTTGCTACCCAGCCGCTTGGAGCGTTAGTATCGCTTCAGCTGTCAAATGGTTGTATTTTTCCCCCTACTGAGTTTCGCGACTGTCTGTTTTAGACTGTGGTAAACCTATTACACGATGCACGGCGGATATTCCTTCGCGCGAATCCACGCATGCGCAGTAGGCAGCAATAACACGCATGAATTGCGAAGAAAACAGAGCTCATCTAATCGTTCACTCATACCACACAAGAATCCGAGGGAAGCTGTGCTTTCCTGGAACGTCATTTATTTAAATTATTTCCGTGAGCTTATGGTCCTATTTAATGTGAAGTTGTCATTTTTTATTAAGTATTTCTTTTTCTCTTATGTAGTTAACACAGAACTGAGTGACTATTGCTTTGAATCACAGAATTAACACTATAATATAAAACGAAAGTTCGAAGTTTGTGTGGCTAAGAGTCAAATTACTTAGGTTATCGGTCCCTAGACTTACACACTACTTAAATTAACTGATGACAATGACAACATTCACACAAATGGCTGAAGGAGGACTCTTAATTTCGGTGGGAGCGGCTGCACAATTCGTCATATGGAGCTTCAGACCGCGCGACAGCTTATATTACGACACTAGGTTGCAAATGTATACGTCTGTCTAAATTTACATGTATACAGCATTTCACACATAGGACACATTTTTTTGGAGCTGTGACAGTAAATCTTCAGATTACAGCACAACAATGACGAAAACCAGACTGTCGGCAGAAAGAAGGTAGGCAGAGGAATATACTCACAGCTAATAAAAGAAGTCAGTCTCGGAAATCCGCAACAAATTTTCAACTTCCCGAGGAAGTTTTGAAGAGCTTCTGTTTGTAAAGTTGTACACATATCATCGAGGAGTAAAAGATTGCTGATATAACTATTGATAAAAGGGATCCTGGGGGTTATACAAACAACTTTCCTCCCTGTACGCCTGCATAGTGACTCAACGGCACTCTGTTCCATTTCATCTTTATAAGTATGAAGCAACCATTGCAAAAACGCCTTTTCTTAAACACCTAGTATAAAGGTCAGCTGGAAAACATGTTTCTTTTTTGTTTAATTACTGCACTTATGAAAATCTACTAACTGAAAAAACGGTTTAAAACCGCAACACGGAAGTCTGAAATCACAAATCAGTCCTAACCACGAATTTCACAGACAAATAACAAGCAGAAAGCTTCCTGCAATACTCACTTCTGCACATGTGCACGTTTGCACTGCCTAGTACGTATGCGCGGATTCACGGGAGCTTAGAACTGGTCTCTATTCTGGCGCGCAGATAAGGTGTCTGCTAATAATCACGGTTCTGCGGCAGTTCCACGTGATTCGCCGCTACATGGCTGTCACGCTAGACGTAATACCTTTTGCGGCGGATCGTCGTGTTATACCGCCTTTACTCTATGGTAGCACAGACAAATATATACAGACGGGAAACCTCCGTAAGAGCCCGGTCCTATGCTCAGGGGTGCGGGGATGGAGGGTTTCCAGCAGTTCCGTAAGATGTCTCATGATGGCGCTGCGGTCAGAAGCTGCTCTTTAAACTGGCCAGAACAGGCGGGAGGTAGCAGCTCTCCCCACCAACACCTCCCCTCAAACGCCAGCAAGCCAGACACAGCCGTGGCCTCGTGGCAGGCGGCATGAGCTCTCCCCTTAGTCTCCCCTCCACGCTACTCTCTGACGTGCGAGAGGCACCCGAAGCCATCGATCCACCTGACACTTGCTAGCATCTTACAGAACTACGAGGGGAGCATAGGACAGTAGTTTAGGGGGGGCTGCTCCTCTGTATATGTTACTCTGTAGTGGTAGGGTGCTCTGGCAGTTGGGAGGGGGGTGGTGGTCGCTGTGAGGCCGGCGGCAGCCTAGAGGGGCGGCGGGCGGGCCACACAGGGGACGGGCGGTCCCACAGGGACCAGCAGCGGCCGACACACCTGCTGGGCTCTGGGAGCGCAGAACACAGACCGTCACCACCTCCATCAGATCTTTAGCCGGCATAAAATGCGAAGAGATGCGAATTTTATAACTGTCGCTACATACGAGGGTTGGAATGTAATAGTGGTAACTATTTATTGACAACCGATACAAAAGCGTTACGTGTTTGCACCTGTTACTGTCTTTCAGAGTATTAACCAAAACAAAGATCTAGTGAAGAACCCGTTGCCAGCGATGCGGAAGGAGTAGTATACCGTCAGCACGGCCAGTTCTGTTGATGGTGCGAATGGAGTGGTCTACTGCCTGTCGAATCTCTGGAACAGTTCTGAAGTGAATGCCACGACGTGGTTCTTTCATCTTCGGATTGAAATCAAAGTCACAACGAGTGAAGTCCGGGGGATACGGCAGATAGTGCAGTACTTCCCAGTCATTTTGACCGATCAGAGCACTCACAGTTTGCGCTGTATGTGTCCGCGCATGGTCGTGCAAAATTATGAGTGGTTTGGGAACAAACTGTTGCCACTTCTTTTGGAAAGCGGTTCGCAGGTGATGCTCCAAAAACGAAAAGTAATACTGAGCAGTGACGGTCTGGTGTGGAGGGACGTAATGCGTTAGGAATACACCATCACTGTTGTGCACAAGAATCACCATAACTTTGACCACAAAAGTGCTCTGACCCACTTTCGACTTTGACGGCGATGCGTAATGACGCCATTCGTTGGATTAGCGTTTCAGTTTTGGCTCGTACGTTGTGGCTCATATCTCATTCAGTGTTACGATACGGCGTAAGAAATTCTCTCCTTCGTGTTGATAACGCTGCAACTGCGTCTGAGCAGCGTCGTAACGCATTCATTTCTGCATTTCCCTCAATTCATGCAGAACCATGATGCAATTTTTTCGCTTGCCCATGCGTTCCTTCAGGATGCGAAGCACAGTCGTATGCGCTAATCCCGTTTCGTTGGCGACCTCACGAATCGTCTTATGTCGATCGCTGTCCACTAACGCGGCAACAGTAACTACTTCTTGAGAGACGCTAGCACTAACTGCCAGATGCATGTATAACACTGTTTGCCGACCTTAGTTGAAGGCTTTAACCAACGTGCCACTGTTCTCTACGGCAATGCCAATTCCCCGCACGCCTTGTGCCTTGATCCAACTGCGTTGCTCCTGTTTCGAAAACATAGTGACATCATTACGTTAGACCGCTCGCTGACAAGTCAGTGTTTCCCTCGATTGTGCGGACGCCAGCGACTTCGGGCGGGCGAGTCCATTTATTGGGAGGTGAGGTACGTACGTCAATAACGCGTGCTTTCAGCAACAATAGTAGATTCCATTGCATAGACTCTCCACAGCAGTGTTGGCACTAGTTAAGTTCCAACCCTCCTACATCTACACTCAATTTCAGAGAGAAACAGGGCACTTGTTAGACTAGAGAGGGCAACTTCATATTTGAACCATGTCTGCTCGTGGGTTCGCAGTCACCACTGATGTCGCGGCACAACAGAACCTTCCAGTAAAACGTGCGGTGACTATTATAGAGTTTATGTCACACATGCAAACTGAGTATGTCAACTTGTATAATTATGAAGATCACAAGAAGAAATTTCAAAAAGCACTTGATACAATTTTTAAAAGGACAGGTTCTGAAAGCTTGCTGACGCCTGAGATAAATTCGGCCGAAATTTTTTCAAAGGGCCAAATGGTCTTCAGAAAGGATAGAATAAATAATACAGGGGGTGGCGTGTTTATTGCTGTTACAAATGGTTTATCCTGCAACGAAATTGAGGCAGATACTTCCTGTGAATTGGTCTGGGTAGAGATTATACCTGACCACCGAAATAAATTAATAATTGGATCTTTTTATCGGCCCCCTGACTCAGACGATGCGGTTGCAGAAATGTTCAAAGAAAGCTTGAATCATATTTCAAATAGGTATCCGAAGCATACTGTTATAATCGGTGGCGACTTTAATTTACCCTCGATATGTTGGCATAATTACGTATTCAAAACCGGAGGCAAATATAAAACATCGTCCGAACTAGTTCTGAATGCTTTTTCTGAGAACTACTTCGAACAGTTAGTTCATGAACCCACTAGAATAGTACGTGGTTGCGAAAATACTCTTGATCTCCTAGCAACAAATAATCCCGAGCTAGTAAAGAGCATCAAAACAGATACAGGGATTAGCGAACATCGAGTTGTAGTAGCGAGACTGAATATCGAAATTCCCAAATGCACCAAAAATAAACGAAAAATATATCTATTCAATAAAGCAGATAAAAATTCGCTTCACGCTTTCCTGAGTGATAGTCTCCAGTCCTTCAAAACTAAAAATGCGAGTGTAGATCAGTTGTGGCTTACATTCAAAGACATAATATCAGTAGCAATCGAGAGATTTATACCAAATAAATTAATAAAAGAGGGGGCTGACCCCCCGTGGTACACAAAACAGGTCAGATCACTGTTGCAGAAACAAAGAAAAACGCATGCAAAATTTAAAAAGACACAGAATCCGCAAGACTGGCAATCTTTTACTGAAACTCGCAACCTAGCGCGGACTTCAATGCGAGAATCTTATAGTTGTTTCCACAACGAAATCCTGTCTCGTAATCTTGCAGAAAATCCAAAGAAATTCTGGTCATATGTGAAGTACACTAGCGGCAAAACACAAACAATACCTTCACTACGCGATAGCAATGGTAATACTACCGACGACAGTACTGCTAAGGCAGAATTACTAAACACAGCTTTCCGAAATTCTTTCACCAAAGAAGACGAAGTGAACACTCCAGTATTCAATCCAAGAACAGCTGCCAGCATGCGAAACTTAGAAGTAGATGTTCCTGGAGTAGTAAAACAACTTAAGTCACTAAACAAAAATAAATCTTCCGGGCCAGATTGTATACCAACTAGATTCCTCTCAGAGTATGCTGATGAAATAGCTCCGTACTTAGCTATAATTTACAACCGATCACTCAGCGAAAGATCCGTACCCAAATACTGGAAAGTTGCCCAAATTACTCCAATATTCAAGAAAGGCAATAGGAGTGATCCCCAAAATTACAGGCCTATCTCATTGACGTCGATTTGCAGTAGGATTTTGGAACATATATTTTGTTCGAATATTATGTACTACCTCGAAGAGAACGACCTATTAACCAATAGTCAGCACGGATTCAGAAAGTATCGCTCTTGCGAAACACAGCTTGCCCTTTATTCACATGAAGTGTTAAGTGCCATCGACAAGGGATCTCAAATCGATTCCATATTTCTGGATTTCCGGAAGGCTTTTGATACTGTACCCCACAAGCGGCTTCTAATGAAATTGCGTGCTTATGGAATATCTCCCCAATTGTGCGATTGGATTCACGATTTCCTATCAGAAAGGACACAGTTCGTTGTAATTGACGGTAAGTCATCGAGTAAAACAGAAGTGATATCTGGCGTTCCACAGGGAAGCGTTATTGGTCCCCTACTCTTCCTCGTGTTTATAAACGATTTAGGAGATAATCTGAATAGCTCCCTTAGACTGTTCGCGGATGATGCTGTCGTTTATCGGTTAGTGAAGTCAACAGAGGATCAAAAGCAACTGCAAAGCGATTTAGACAAAATTTCTACTTGGTGCGAAAATTGGCAATTGACACTAAATAAAGAAAAGTGTGAAGTAATACACATGACCACTAAAAGAAATCCGCTGAACTTCAATTACGCGATAAATCAGTCTAACCTTAAGGTCGTAAATTCTACCAAATACCTATGAGTTACAATTACGAACAACTTTGACTGGAGAGAACACATAGAAAATATTGTGGGGAAGGCGAACCAAAGGTTACGTTTCATTGGCAGAACGCTTAGACGATGCACCAGCTCCACCAAAGAGACTGCCTACATCACACTTGTGCGTCCTCTCTTGGAGCATTGTTGCCCCTTGTGGGACCCTCACCAGGTGGGACTGACGGAAGATATTGAGAAGGTTTAGAGAAGGGCAGCTCGTTTTGTTTTATCACGTTACGGGGGGAAAGCGTCACGGAAATGTTGCACGAATTGGGGTGGAAATCATTAAAAGAAAGACGTTATTCATTGCGGCGTGATCTGTTTGCGAAGTTTCAATCACCGACTTTTAGTTCTGAATGTGAAAATATTTTGCCAGCACCCACCTACTTAGGGAGACATGACCATCCCAATAAAATAAGAGAAATCAGATCGAAAACGGAACGATTTAGGTGTTCTTTCTTCCCGCGCGCTATTAGAGAATGGAACGGTAGAGAAAAGTTATGAAGGTGGTTAATGAACCCTCTGCCAGGCACTTAAATGTGATTTGCAGAGTATCGATGTAGATGTAGATGTAGATGTAGATGTATGGGCTAGTCGTGTGTCAAATATTAAATGCATGGCTGTATAGAAAATGGGCAAAATATCTGTGAGATATGTGATATATGGAGGGACACCTGAATCATGAAAAACCCTGAAAACGAAAAATGTAAGACAAAAGGATAAATCGAAGGAGCAGCTCAGTGTTTTTTTTTTCTTTTTTTTATTATTATTATTATTATTTTGGGTATATATTTTTTCTTCTTCTTGTGAAATGTGAACGAAAAAAGCATTAACTTACTTACAGTTTGCTATTATTGTAACAGAGCTAATATATTACTAACTGTAAAACCTGTAAACACTGACCAATAAAAGTAATAAACGATGTAAAAAAAAAAAAAAAAACAAAAAAAAAACAAAATGGTAATGGATTGGTGTGACTTAAGCAGACTCACACCGCAACCGTAAGGTCATGTGAGAGCATTTGAAAGAGAACGCATCATGGATTAATTGAAGGAAATGTATCAAGAAAGGAAATTGCTGTTCGTGTGGGATGAAGCGTTTCGCCAGAGCAGCGGCCGTGTGCAGATTCGTCGACGGAAGGCCATAAAACACGACGAGATGCGTCAGGCGCACCGCCCACACCAACCTCCGAGATGATTCATCAATCATACAAATGGCGTTGCAGCACGAATCTGCATCGGGTTTCGCTCTGGCTCAGCGATGTGACAAATCGACACTATCAGGGGTGACCGTGCGTCGCCGCTTATTATGGCGTGCGATATGTGCGCATTTTTCACTTCCCTGCCTGTCGTTGACTGATGCGCTGGACGGCAATGATGTGTGCAACGATCAACAGGGAACAGGAACGGCATCAGATAAAGTTTTCGGAAGAACACAGCTTCTGTACCAATCGCATTATATTCGAGGAGAGCCACTGAATTGTAATTTATCTAATCGCTGTCTCCTTTAAGTCGCGGTGAGTTAGTGGTTGTACTACTTGCCTACAAAGCAGGAGGTCGCGGGTACGAATCCTGGCCATGGCACATATTTTATTTCAGTGCCTCTCCTTCAATATCTTTGATATATATCGAGACGAAGTACGTTTCTGGAGCTTGATTTATTATTTTATGTTAATACAGGTTATGTTTGAAGATGACGACCGAATTTTTTATCTCCAAAAAACGGGCGAGGGCAGCATTGCAGTACCACAAGACATACAGCGGAAACTGAAGAGCTTATCGAGTGGAATGCTTTTGGGCGCGACCACACGTCACAGCCAGTGTTGCGAACTTGGGGGTTTTCCCCCTAAATAAGGAGGAATCTGCTGCCTTGGGGGAATTTGGAGGGGTTTGTACTTCAGGGGGAAATGTGCTTTGAAGGGAATTTTTAGGGGCTACTCAGACACGAATAACGCACATCTGTCAAAAACTGTTTAGCCCTGGCTTACAGTGAAATAGTTCTTTGTTTTTTCGTCGTCACTGCCCTCCTTCAAAGGCGCTTTTGCAACGTCTGCTGCGCCTACTGTTGTATCGGCGATTTTGAAATAAAGTTGAATACGCTGGACGTGTACGTGTGTGTATTCAAGTGGCTATGGCCTCAAGAGAGGAAACAATGTTCCCAGAGACGCACAATGGCATGGGAATCAGACCCCTTTTACATTTATCCCCTGTTTGTTAAATTTTATGAGCATAGCTGAATAGGGACGTTCATATAGCCTAAAATCACTCTGCGGCCTATTTGCTACGCCTTACATCTTAGAATGCCATGCAGAAACTACTGACTTTTCTTTTAGTGATCACTAAAGAGTAGAATATTAATAATTAGTTTTTCCTTATGTGACATTCAGAACGAATGCATCAATACGTCATGTAGTGCTTTAACGGAATGTTTTTCCAATTTTTTCTCAGTGTGTTTAATACACGTTACTAAAGGGACTACTATAAATTTTAACCGTTCCCCGCCGTCTCGTTGATTTTCATATAGGTTGGCCCCTGACCCGTCAGCCCAAGAATGTAGAACATTTTGTAAATATTGCTATTCTACGCCTAATGCTCATTAAAATGATCTGCGCCGGCCGCGGTGGCCGAGAGGACTAAGCCGCTCCAGTCACGGTCAGCACGGCCACTACGGTCGGGGTTTCGAATCCCCCCTCGGGCATGGATATTTGTGCCGTCCTAGTTCGTAAGTAGTTCATAAGTAGTTTAGGGACTGATGTCCCCGTAGTTAAGTCCATTTGAACATTTGATTTTTTGAATGATCTGCTACATCATGCTACAATAGAAAAAGCACGAAGGAAAATGTAAAATGGAAAAACCTAGCAAAATCATGTCAAAAAATAAAGTCTTTACTAATCAACAACGATATTAAAGAGGCAGAAACAAAAGTTGCTGTTTATGTTGTCCAATACTCTTCCATCTAGGAGAACTTCAGCCAACGTTGGAACCTTCATCTTCTTAGCGGCGTCTAAAAATACATCGAACAAAATGTATCATCCCCATCAAAAATGTAATCAGTGCTAGTCTGCAAGAGGATTTAATTCCAGACATTGGAAATTCTCCGTATTAATTAATTATTGATTAAAGTACAGACGGAATTAATCAAAAGCAGCCTTGCATTATGGTTAGGAACATATCTGTTTTAAAAAGAATGCATTATAACTGTTATTGAATGCTTGAGTGCACATACCATTTACAGTGTACTCCATTCAAAATTGGTATGCGACGGTTTTAAATTGGAAAATTTGACCGGCATTGGAGTGGATGTTCCAAGTGTAATGGTAGGAGTCCACAACTCTGTACCTGTTCTTCTGGAAGAAATAATCCTGAATTGTTGTAAAGTATGTTTGTCCCTCTCTTGATCTTCTTGCCGAGTAAGCTTCCTCAGTCTTCCCGCGTCAGTTGGCATTCTTTTTTACAGAAACACACAACTGGTTTCCTTACAGTCCTAAGAGACTGTTCCAGTAGAAAAGCTGTATAAAACTATGAAAGATGACTGCAGTCCCAAAAAAATTCCAGCACTCGCTGGTACACATTAGCTAGATAGGAATTCAGCTATTAATACAATTTCAAAACAATGGGAAGAACTGAAGTTATTTTCTCTCGCAAAAAGCGACGACAGATGATATATGACTGAAAAATTTTACAAAATAATGTGTTGTACAGTAAACAGAATTCTGTTGATGTTTCTGAGAAATGAATTACTATCAATATGCAAAGTTAATTTGCTTTTTCAAAGTGAGAATATTGAGATCGACAAAGGTTTGGAAGATGTCTTTCTGTTCTTCAGATCTTTACTCAGAAAGATTGTTGTTCCTACTCAATTAAAAAGGGTACGATATGACGAGCTCGCAAATTATCATTTTAAAAATCACCTTATGCATTCTTCATCCTTGTACCTGGTTTATCAATTCCAGTCTGTGGCACAAGTTCTTAAGCCAGACGAACATTCTGATGTCCAGGAGAGATGCAAGAAGTTTCTCATAGAAATTTGTAGGGCATTTCTAAAGCGATTGACAGAAAATACAGCAATTCTGCAAAGGATGACTATACTTCATACTTTCGCTGCTACTTATCGGCAGAGACCAGAATTCTTCCACTTTTTTCCAGCTTTCAAAATACAGAAAGAACTGCTGAAACAGATGAAATCACTGCCAAATGAACAGTGGAAAAACATTTCAGACTGCAGGTTTCTGGACAGAAGTTTTGTAGGATACAGGTGCAGCTGGTAATGTGAGATTTGGGGTTATTGCCACTTTTGCAGCTGAGTTACCAACATTGCCTGTATCAAATACTACAGTTGAACGTGCATTTTCAGTATTTTCTTGCATTAAAAATATTCTCAGTAATACACGCTTTATAGAGTTAATAAATGCTGTGCTAACCACCAGGTATTATTTAAATGCTGGACAGTCAGGAACTGAATACAGTAATAATATAAGAACTAGATCAGCCTGGAAATATGCAGGAAATTTTACAAATCTTTAGAAATATAAAACCAATGTTGATTGTTGACTTGACTTTGGGGTTTTGGCTGTTACGTTTAGTTGAGGAGAGTAAACGACACACTGCCCATGTATTCGGAAAGGGGGAAGGAAGTTATCGTTACAAGATTATGCCATTCGGCCTAACTATCTCGGTCGCGGTGTTTCTCAGGGCCTTGAGTCATGTGTTAGTTGAGTATTTGATAAGGATGCTCGTGGCCTTCTTAGACGACACTTCATTAGCAACAGAGACAACAGAGCTGCTTGAGAATGTTTTGGGGGGCTTTACGAACGGGAGGTGTGAAGCTAAAACCTTCCAGATGTGAGTTTGTTAGAGAGGAAATAGAATTTCTAGGCCGCAGACTTTCGTACGAAGGTATAATGCCTATTAAGAAAAAGCTTACGGCAATTTTCTAATGTAAAAGATCATCTACCGGAAAACAGTTTAAATCTTTTACGCGTTTATTAACGGAGATTCCCAGACAATGGCGTTGTGAATGTACGTAATCTGATTTGGCGGCCCAAAAATGCTACTTTGACTGAGAGTAAAGAATGCGAGAAATAATTTAAGTACTGTCCTAAAACGTCAAAAGCATTCGGCGTGGTGAAATGCAGTTGCTACCGCGGTGTCTGATGTGGGATCTTCCAGTAGTTCAGGTGGGCTCTAAAGTAGTGCTCCGCAGTCTGGCAAGTGCACGCAGGATGCTGAACAAACATGTGTGCAGATATAGCATTTCTGAAGAGAAATTGCTCGAAATCGTACACTGGTTAAAAGTTCAGAATCTGTTTAGAGGGCAGAGATGTGACTGTACTATCCGACGACAAGGTTCCTAGTTTGCTAAAGGACTGCAGATTATTAAATGATGGGCCATGTCTCTGAAGCATTTCAGTTTTACTATTAAATACAAAGGCAGAAGCAACTGGTTTGTGGCCGACGCATTAGCGCGGATATCTGTAGGGGAAGAATTTCCGGAAGAGAATCTGGAGGAATACCAGCTTCTTTACATATTAACACATTTCTTCCAAAAAATAGAAATTGTGAAAAAGTATTATATTTAGTCATCAGGTTCTCTTTAAAATAATTGAAATAACATTACAAATATTACAAACTAGCAGTATGTGTTGTAAATTGCACCACCCATAATGATGCGCTGTTTCCTGGTAAAAAATAGAAAAATTTAGTTTTTGTGATCACATTCTTCTATTTGTTCAAACTGTGCAATATTGTGTATTATATGATAACTCTGACTTGCATTGATAGTATCACTCATGAAATATTGTAAAACACTCTGTGTGAAGCTGAACTTGACATTTCTTGTGTATGTAGATCGTCTGACGTTTGTAAATCTTGCATGTTTTTACGGAGTGTTAAGGTAATTGTGAAACTTTAACACATATACAGAGAGCTCGTGAATGCCTTTTAACACATGTGTGGTGAGTTTTGTATAGTAAGTCCATTTCGACTGCATTTTGTATGGCTAAATATTGTGTTGCGTGTACGCAACACCGGGAAGAAATGGGTAAAAATCAAATTTGTTAGCAAGGAATACCAGAAGATTCCACAATATTGTAAGATCCACAGGAGAGTCCTCTTTCGTAGGGAAGACGAATCTTCGGAACGCTGCAGGCTACGTTTTCCAGATAAATATAAAGAGAACCTAACTGAGTACGTCCAATTCAGGCATGGTCACTTCGGGTTGCAAATATGGGCAGATATCATAGACGAAAACGTGCATGTAAATAATGTATCCAGATGGGTAAGTACACAGGTGGCGGCTAGTTAAGATAGTCACTGGGTAAAATACAGTAACGTAGCGCATAAAGGACAGATAAATATCCTTATTCCGACTAAAGTAGGTGAATTAATTTCTGAGGATAATTTGGTTCATTACCCACAGGCGCGCGGGACCAAAATATTTTGTGTGTGTATGGATTTGTTTTCCAAATGCAGAGCGACCAGTAAAATTTCGATATCTAAGCGGGAAAAGACTTATTTTATCAATGTACGAAACTATTGTTGGATATGTGATCCAAGTTTATTAAGAAATAGCGGTTGGTAACTCCTTTGGAGGATATGTAGGGCTGTTATACTTTAAAGTGCTCAAGCGAAGAACACACCAAATTGGGCGCAGTTCGTAAGTGTTTTCGAAGATGGACTCAATAGCGTAAAAAGAAATACCATTCGGTTCTATTCGTTGGAAATAATAAGAGGAAGCAAGGCAACATTTTTGATACGTAGTTATTTAAATTTGCCACAGCCCATGTGGAGACGGCGACGGAAAGGGAAGCAGGACTAAAGCCAGAAGGAAGAAAACGGCCGACGAATGGAAAAAGCGTCATGACAGATGATATAAAGCAATGAAGTACGAAATCAGAGACGAAAAGGAAATCATGTGAAACCAATGAAAACTGTATTATGGTCCATTTATAGTGGCAGAATGTCCCCATCTTAATTCTTACAGTATAACGTACCCTGTTTCTGGGAATTGCGGTTGAATATAGAAAAGTACAAAACAGCGAATATTTATGTAAATAATAGTATGTTTGTATAGTTCTAAGCATTGGAGGACGTCCTTTTGCATTATTATTTCCAGGGCGGAGCGGCCGAGCGAATTGAGGCTCTATGCTCCGATGCTCGAGGTCTTCCCCGTCGGGGTTTCGAATCCCCCCTCGAGCATGGATGTTTGTGCTGTGCTTAGTATAAGGTAGTTCATAAGTAGTTTGTAAGTTTAGGGACTGATGACCCCACAGTTAAGTCCCTTACCCTTTACTAACATTTGAAAATTTTTCATTATTATTGATGTGTGTTTGTGTGTGTGTGTATGTGTAAGATTGCGATTACTTGGTGCAAAGAGACATGTATGAACGCACGTTTTGGTGCATGAAGTTCGGCATAAGTAGATTACTTAAGTGAAACAGTAACAAAATTATTTTGTGTAGCGCTATTTTATTGTTGTAGCCTACCTTTAACAAAGCATTTATTAATAAAATCTGTTTTATATTGGCGGAGGATTACGTCGACTCTGTGACTTTATTTGTTGTTATAATTTCGTAAGCAAATTTGGTGCGATGAGGTTGGAAAACCAGCTGAATTGATTGTGAAATAAGCAACCTGCGGTTTAATATGATTTATGAAATTTTTAAAGTGGTTCTAAGTATTCTGAGTATAGTAAATATTATAGGATCAATTAGAATAATAAGATTTGGGGATAAAAATTTTGCCTAAATTAATTACGTAAATAATGAGTTGCGCAGCTGGATATAGATAAAAATGTAATGAAGTTGTTCAGATAGATATCAGGCAAAAATTAATGGATTTAAATCAGAATATAAATCATAATGAAAGATAAGTCGGTTGCTGATTTATATTGCTGACGATGTGAATGTATTTTCATGTGGAAACGTTGACAAACAGTAAAGTAATAAATATTAAATTAAAGTAATTAAATATTTTTCATATGAAAATTCATTAGAGAGACCCAACTTTCTAATCACTTGCATCTTTCATGGAAATAATATTTCATTAAATAGGCTCGGATATATGGAACCAGTCCAAGAGAAATTATTACTGTCGTTCGGAATAAAATCAAACGGAGTTAAAAAGTGGGACAAATAGTCGCGTAATTTTGATTACTGTATTGTCCAAGAAACCAGTAGAATGCCGACGAAGTGAAGGTGTCGAAACTAAAGAAGGCTGTCCAAAGAATCGAAAAAACCGATAGATGACGGATTTGTATTTTGTTCATCTTTGCATCAAGTATTGCGGGAACGTAAAAAACTTACTTATATGCACAACTACCCCCTTTCTCTATTTTGTTTCAGTTTAAAAAGGACTAAATTCAAAACTTGCTTATCTAAACGTGATTTGTTTATTACACTGCGTCTATGCTTTGGGTATATTTCCATAATAGTTGCTCATTTAGATAATATTCCTTGAATGTGAGACGCGCATGACAAGACACAACGTAGATACAGTTTTCGAACTACAGTGCCTAGTATCATTGGACAAAATGATCGTACGCACTACTTTTTCGTAATGTTACAAAAAGCTCTCACTAAAAAGTGACGGATGGGGCAACGTTCATTTCCAGTAACATTTAATGAAATGTCGAAATCTAACAAAGTAATTGTTTTAGTCTGTTTTTCAGGGGGGGGGGGGGGCTGAAATCGTGATGGAACTTTACATATCTCAGTCTTTGACCTGCCGTATGTTTCAAGAACAGTATCAGTATGTTTAACTTCTCTAGTCATTTGCTGAAATTATATCATAATGCTGTTAAGTTTCAAAAGATACGAACGCTGGTTTCGGCCTCATTGGACGAATTAAATATCTGCATGCTAAAGTGTGACGATGGAAACTATCAGGAGATTGCGCCGCGTATTAACCAAAATTGCGAGAGACTTCCCTCTTGAAGCCCGTATGAGACGAGGGCGATTTCGCGTCGCTTATCGCTACACAGGTCTTCCTAGTACAGCTAAGAACTGGCAATATCGTTGCTAATATTTGGCAACACTGTGACAGTGCAGTTACTTCCGCAAGTGGTACTGAGTTGTCTAGCTAAGTTCATTTGATATTCCTCTTCTACTTACATGACTCATGCTGTATAATGCCCATGTGATATGAGAGACAGAAATTTAACTTTTGCACACAAGGAATTTTTTTATTCGCATAGGTGAGTTTCAGGTTAACTTTCGAGATACGTTAGAGGCTCAGCACTGAATATGTAAGAGACTGAGGGCACCAGGCGGCAGCGTGTGGTTGGCTGTGTGGTTCTGCTCGTGTCTCGCGCTGCAACTGCACTGTGAGTTGGCAGTTCTAATCCTGGTTGGAGACAGTGCTTTTGGCGGTGGTATTCCGTTTTTCTTTGTTTTATTTTACTTTATACGCTGCAGATTGCAAGAAGAAACTCTTTAATGGAATCAGAAGAAAAGCTTTATACAATAAGGCTTTCAGAGAGGTCGTCTCAAAATTACGGAAATGGTATTAGATGTCTTTCTTGCTTCACCATACAAACGCCTTTGAAGGAATTCGAATTGACCTCCCTCGATGGGAAATTATTACTATTTCCTTAAGACCCACATGCTAGGGGATGCTTACAGAGGAAGTGAACATAATGATTAATATAGTTCGTTCATGCAAAATATCTGCTGTATAAATGAGACTCCTTTCAGTGTGGTTGTGTTGCTTTATAACATGCGCTGAAACGTATTCACATAATTTAGCTCATTCATTTACCATAAGGAATCAAACAACGGCACTAAACGTTGTAGTGCAGTTACGCACAGTGTCTTGATGAAAACATATGAAGTGATGACAATAACAAATTACATGAAGGGCTTTTCTGATACGAAAAGGATCGCGATTTAAATCAGAAATAAGTGTTAACCATCGTAGAGTGCCGTTTGATGGGATCAATGACTATGAAAATGTTTTGCCTCTTTACTGTATTATGTATTAGTGTAACAATATGGTCATCATTCAAAATGGATGGTCTGCTCCATTAATATCGTATCTGAAATACACATCGCAACCTTTTTTTGGATCACCACTTAGCAACACTACAGCATTTTACATATGCAGGGCGATGAGCGGCAGCAGGCGCTGTGGGCAGAGGGCGAGGCAGCGCTGTGTAGCGCCGCCACCGCTGCTGCCGGCGAGTGGGCCGCGGAGAGCTCTGCCAAGTGCTGCGGCCAGAGGTGGCAATGTTATTGGGCCGGAATGTTATTACCAGTGTATCAAAAAATGAAATACGTTACACACATGCTTCCCTTACACATGTGACATCAGTACGTACGAGGAACGTGAAATTAAAATTTTAGTCAACAGTCAGTTTCGATCGCTAATTCACGTGCAAGGCACGCACGTTAGCGCGAGACCACCAATGTAGCTGACCTAGTTGTCTTCTAACTGCACACAAGAAGTACTGTATGAACTCCCGCAGTCTGCAGTGTTGCCAGATTAGATCGCTAATTCACGTGCAAGGCACGCACGTTAGCGCAAGACCACCAATGTACCTGACCTAGTTGTCTTCTAACTGCACACAAGAAGTACTGTATGAACTCCCGCAGTCTGCAGTGTTGCCAGATTAGATCGCTAATTCACGTGCAAGGCACGCACGTTAGCGCGAGACCACCAATGTAGCTGACCTAGTTGTCTTCTAACTGCACACAAGAAGTACTGTATGAACTCCCGCAGTCTGCAGTGTTGCCAGATTAGATCGCTAATTCACGTGCAAGGCACGCACGTTAGCGCGAGACCACCAATGTAGCTGACCTAGTTGTCTTCTAACTGCACACAAGAAGTACTGTATGAACTCCCGCAGTCTGCAGTGTTGCCAGATTAGATCGCTAATTCACGTGCAAGGCACGCACGTTAGCGCGAGACCACCAATGTAGCTGACCTAGTTGTCTTCTAACTGCACACAAGAAGTACTGTATGAACTCCCGCAGTCTGCAGTGTTGCCAGATTAGATCGCTAATTCACGTGCAAGGCACGCACGTTAGCGCGAGACCACCAATGTAGCTGACCTAGTTGTCTTCTAACTGCACACAAGAAGTACTGTATGAACTCCCGCAGTCTGCAGTGTTGCCAGATTAGATCGCTAATTCACGTGCAAGGCACGCACGTTAGCGCGAGACCACCAATGTAGCTGACCTAGTTGTCTTCTAACTGCACACAAGAAGTACTGTTTGAGCTCCCGCAGTCTGCAGTGTTGCCAGATTAGATCGCTAATTCACGTGCAAGGCACGCACGTTAGCGCGAGACCACCAATGTAGCTGACCTAGTTGTCTTCTAACTGCACACAAGAAGTACTGTATGAACTCCCGCAGTCTGCAGTGTTGCCAGATTAGATCGCTAATTCACGTGCAAGGCACGCACGTTAGCGCGAGACCACCAATGTAGCTGACCTAGTTGTCTTCTAACTGCACACAAGAAGTACTGTATGAGCTCCCGCAGTCTGCAGTGTTGCCAGATTGGATCGCTAATTCACGTGCAAGGCACGCACGTTAGCGCGAGACCACCAATGTAGCTGACCTGGTTGTCTTCTAACTGCACACAAGAAGTACTGTATGAGCTCCCGCAGTCTGCAGTGTTGCCAGATTAGATCGCTAATTCACGTGCAAGGCACGCACGTTAGCGCGAGACCACCAATGTAGCTGACCTAGTTGTCTTCTAACTGCACACAAGAAGTACTGTATGAACTCCCGCAGTCTGCAGTGTTGCCAGATTAGATCGCTAATTCACGTGCAAGGCACGCACGTTAGCGCGAGACCACCAATGTAGCTGACCTAGTTGTCTTCTAACTGCACACAAGAAGTACTGTATGAACTCCCGCAGTCTGCAGTGTTGCCAGATTAGATCGCTAATTCACGTGCAAGGCACGCACGTTAGCGCAAGACCACCAATGTAGCTGACCTAGTTGTCTTCTAACTGCACACAAGAAGTACTGTATGAGCTCCCGCAGTCTGCAGTGTTGCCAGATTGGATCGCTAATTCACGTGCAAGGCACGCACGTTAGCGCGAGACCACCAATGTAGCTGACCTAGTTGTCTTCTAACTGCACACAAGAAGTACTGTATGAACTCCCGCAGTCTGCAGTGTTGCCAGATTAGATCGCTAATTCACGTGCAAGGCACGCACGTTAGCGCGAGACCACCAATGTAGCTGACCTAGTTGTCTTCTAACTGCACACAAGAAGTACTGTATGAACTCCCGCAGTCTGCAGTGTTGCCAGATTAGATCGCTAATTCACGTGCAAGGCACGCACGTTAGCGCGAGACCACCAATGTAGCTGACCTAGTTGTCTTCTAACTGCACACAAGAAGTACTGTATGAACTCCCGCAGTCTGCAGTGTTGCCAGATTAGATCGCTAATTCACGTGCAAGGCACGCACGTTAGCGCGAGACCACCAATGTAGCTGACCTAGTTGTCTTCTAACTGCACACAAGAAGTACTGTATGAACTCCCGCAGTCTGCAGTGTTGCCAGATTAGATCGCTAATTCACGTGCAAGGCACGCACGTTAGCGCGAGACCACCAATGTAGCTGACCTAGTTGTCTTCTAACTGCACACAAGAAGTACTGTTTGAGCTCCCGCAGTCTGCAGTGTTGCCAGATTAGATCGCTAATTCACGTGCAAGGCACGCACGTTAGCGCGAGACCACCAATGTAGCTGACCTAGTTGTCTTCTAACTGCACACAAGAAGTACTGTATGAACTCCCGCAGTCTGCAGTGTTGCCAGATTAGATCGCTAATTCACGTGCAAGGCACGCACGTTAGCGCGAGACCACCAATGTAGCTGACCTAGTTGTCTTCTAACTGCACACAAGAAGTACTGTATGAACTCCCGCAGTCTGCAGTGTTGCCAGATTAGATCGCTAATTCACGTGCAAGGCACGCACGTTAGCGCGAGACCACCAATGTAGCTGACCTAGTTGTCTTCTAACTGCACACAAGAAGTACTGTATGAGCTCCCGCAGTCTGCAGTGTTGCCAGATTACATCGCTAATTCACGTGCAAGGCACGCACGTTAGCGCGAGACCACCAATGTAGCTGACCTAGTTGTCTTCTAACTGCACACAAGAAGTACTGTATGAACTCCCGCAGTCTGCAGTGTTGCCAGATTAGATCGCTAATTCACGTGCAAGGCACGCACGTTAGCGCGAGATCACCAATGTAGCTGACCTAGTTGTCTTCTAACTGCACACAAGAAGTACTGTATGAACTTCCGCAGTCTGCAGTGTTGCCAGATTAGATCGCTAATTCACGTGCAAGGCACGCACGTTAGCGCGAGACCACCAATGTAGCTGACCTAGTTGTCTTCTAACTGCACACAAGAAGTACTGTATGAACTCCCGCAGTCTGCAGTGTTGCCAGATTAGATCGCTAATTCACGTGCAAGGCACGCACGTTAGCGCGAGACCACCAATGTAGCTGACCTAGTTGTCTTCTAACTGCACACAAGAAGTACTGTATGAGCTCCCGCAGTCTGCAGTGTTGCCAGATTAGATCGCTAATTCACGTGCAAGGCACGCACGTTAGCGCGAGACCACCAATGTAGCTGACCTAGTTGTCTTCTAACTGCACACAAGAAGTACTGTATGAGCTCCCGCAGTCTGCAGTGTTGCCAGATTAGATCGCTAATTCACGTGCAAGGCACGCACGTTAGCTCGAGACCACCAATGTAGCTGACCTAGTTGTCTTCTAACTGCACACAAGAAGTACTGTATGAACTCCCGCAGTCCGCAGTGTTGCCAGATTAGATCGCTAATTCACGTGCAAGGCACGCACGTTAGCGCGAGACCACCAATGTAGTTGACCTAGTTGTCTTCTAACTGCACACAAGAAGTACTGTATGAACTCCCGCAGTCTGCAGTGTTGCCAGATTAGATCGCTAATTCACGTGCAAGGCACGCACGTTCGCGCAAGACCACCAATGTAGCTGACCTAGTTGTCTTCTAACTGCACACAAGAAGTACTGTATGAACTCCCGCAGTCTGCAGTGTTGCCAGATTAGATCGCTAATTCACGTGCAAGGCACGCACGTTAGCGCGAGACCACCAATGTAGCTGACCTAGTTGTCTTCTAACTGCACACAAGAAGTACTGTATGAACTCCCGCAGTCTGCAGTGTTGCCAGATTAGATCGCTAATTCACGTGCAAGGCACGCACGTTAGCGCGAGACCACCAATGTAGCTGACCTAGTTGTCTTCTAACTGCACACAAGAAGTACTGTATGAACTCCCGCAGTCTGCAGTGTTGCCAGATTAGATCGCTAATTCACGTGCAAGGCACGCACGTTAGCGCGAGACCACCAATGTAGCTGACCTAGTTGTCTTCTAACTGCACACAAGAAGTACTGTATGAACTCCCGCAGTCTGCAGTGTTGCCAGATTAGATCGCTAATTCACGTGCAAGGCACGCACGTTAGTGCGAGACCACCAATGTAGCTGACCTAGTTGTCTTCTAACGGCACACAAGAAGTACTGTATGAACTCCCGCAGTCTGCAGTGTTGCCAGATTAGATCGCTAATTCACGTGCAAGGCACGCACGTTAGCGCAAGACCACCAATGTAGCTGACATAGTTGTCTTCTAACTGCACACAAGAAGTACTGTATGAACTCCCGCAGTCTGCAGTGTTGCCAGATTAGATCGCTAATTCACGTGCAAGGCACGCACGTTAGCGCGAGACCACCAATGTAGCGGACCTAGTTGTCTTCTAACTGCACACAAGAAGTACTGTATGAACTCCCGCAGTCTGCAGTGTTGCCAGATTAGATCGCTAATTCACGTGCAAGGCACGCACGTTAGCGCGAGACCACAAATGTAGCTGACCTAGTTGTCTTCTAACTGCACACAAGAAGTACTGTATGAGCTCCCGCAGTCTGCAGTGTTGCCAGATTAGATCGCTAATTCACGTGCAAGGCACGCACGTTAGCGCGAGACCACCAATGTAGCTGTCCTAGTTGTCTTCTAACTGCACACAAGAAGTACTGTATGAACTCCCGCAGTCTGCAGTGTTGCCAGATTAGATCGCTAATTCACGTGCAAGGCACGCACGTTAGCGCGAGACCACCAATGTAGCTGACCTAGTTGTCTTCTAACTGCACACAAGAAGTACTGTATGAACTCTCGCAGTCTGCAGTGTTGCCAGATTAGATCGCTAATTCACGTGCAAGGCACGCACGTTAGCGCGAGACCACCAATGTAGCTGACCTAGTTGTCTTCTAACTGCACACAAGAAGTACTGTATGAACTCCCGCAGTCTGCAGTGTTGCCAGATTAGATCGCTAATTCACGTGCAAGGCACGCACGTTAGCGCGAGACCACCAATGTAGCTGACCTAGTTGTCTTCTAACTGCACACAAGAAGTACTGTATGAACTCCCGCAGTCTGCAGTGTTGCCAGATTAGATCGCTAATTCACGTGCAAGGCACGCACGTTAGCGCGAGACCACCAATGTAGCTGACCTAGTTGTCTTCTAACTGCACACAAGAAGTACTGTATGAACTCCCGCAGTCTGCAGTGTTGCCAGATTAGATCGCTAATTCACGTGCAAGGCACGCACGTTAGCGCGAGACCACCAATGTAGCTGACCTAGTTGTCTTCTAACTGCACACAAGAAGTACTGTATGAACTCCCGCAGTCTGCAGTGTTGCCAGATTAGATCGCTAATTCACGTGCAAGGCACGCACGTTAGCGCAAGACCACCAATGTAGCTGACCTAGTTGTCTTCTAACTGCACACAAGAAGTACTGTATGAGCTCCCGCAGTCTGCAGTGTTGCCAGATTAGATCGCTAATTCACGTGCAAGGCACGCACGTTAGCGCGAGACCACCAATGTAGCTGACCTAGTTGTCTTCTAACTGCACACAAGAAGTACTGTATGAACTCCCGCAGTCTGCAGTGTTGCCAGATTAGATCGCTAATTCACGTGCAAGGCACGCACGTTAGCGCGAGACCACCAATGTAGCTGACCTAGTTGTCTTCTAACGGCACACAAGAAGTACTGTATGAACTCCCGCAGTCTGCAGTGTTGCCAGATTAGATCGCTAATTCACGTGCAAGGCACGCACGTTAGCGCGAGACCACCAATGTAGCTGACCTAGTTGTCTTCTAACTGCACACAAGAAGTACTGTATGAACTCCCGCAGTCTGCAGTGTTGCCAGATTAGATCGCTAATTCACGTGCAAGGCACGCACGTTAGCGCAAGACCACCAATGTAGCTGACCTAGTTGTCTTCTAACTGCACACAAGAAGTACTGTATGAACTCCCGCAGTCTGCAGTGTTGCCAGATTAGATCGCTAATTCACGTGCAAGGCACGCACGTTAGCGCGAGACCACCAATGTAGCTGACCTAGTTGTCTTCTAACTGCACACAAGGAGTACTGTATGAACTCCCGCAGTCTGCAGTGTTGCCAGATTAGATCGCTAATTCACGTGCAAGGCACGCACGTTAGTGCGAGACCACCAATGTAGCTGACCTAGTTGTCTTCTAACGGCACACAAGAAGTACTGTATGAACTCCCGCAGTCTGCAGTGTTGCCAGATTAGATCGCTAATTCACGTGCAAGGCACGCACGTTAGCGCAAGACCACCAATGTAGCTGACATAGTTGTCTTCTAACTGCACACAAGAAGTACTGTATGAACTCCCGCAGTCTGCAGTGTTGCCAGATTAGATCGCTAATTCACGTGCAAGGCACGCACGTTAGCGCGAGACCACCAATGTAGCTGACCTAGTTGTCTTTTAACTGCACACAAGAAGTACTGTATGAACTCCCGCAGTCTGCAGTGTTGCCAGATTAGATCGCTAATTCACGTGCAAGGCACGCACGTTAGCGCGAGACCACCAATGTAGCTGACCTAGTTGTCTTCTAACTGCACACAAGAAGTACTGTATGAGCTCCCGCAGTCTGCAGTGTTGCCAGATTAGATCGCTAATTCACGTGCAAGGCACGCATGTTAGCGCGAGACCACCAATGTGGCTGACCTAGTTGTCTTCTAACTGCACACAAGAAGTACTGTATGAACTCCCGCATTCTGCAGTGTTGCCAGATTAGATCGCTAATTCACGTGCAAGGCACGCACGTTAGCGCGAGACCACCAATGTAGCTGACCTAGTTGTCTTCTAACTGCACACAAGAAGTACTGTATGAACTCCCGCAGTCTGCAGTGTTGCCAGATTAGATCGCTAATTCACGTGCAAGGCACGCACGTTAGCGCGAGACCACCAATGTAGCTGACCTAGTTGTCTTCTAACTGCACACAAGAAGTACTGTATGAACTCCCGCAGTCTGCAGTGTTGCCAGATTAGATCGCTAATTCACGTGCAAGGCACGCACGTTAGCGCGAGACCACCAATGTAGCTGACCTAGTTGTCTTCTAACTGCACACAAGAAGTACTGTATGAACTCCCGCAGTCTGCAGTGTTGCCAGATTAGATCGCTAATTCACGTGCAAGGCACGCACGTTAGCGCGAGACCACCAATGTAGCTGACCTAGTTGTCTTCTAACTGCACACAAGAAGTACTGTATGAACTCCCGCAGTCTGCAGTGTTGCCAGATTAGATCGCTAATTCACGTGCAAGGCACGCACGTTAGCGCGAGACCACCAATGTAGCTGACCTAGTTGTCTTCTAACTGCACACAAGAAGTACTGTATGAACTCCCGCAGTCTGCAGTGTTGCCAGATTAGATCGCTAATTCACATGCAAGGCACGCACGTTAGCGCGAGACCACCAATGTAGCCGACCTAGTTGTCTTCTAACTGCACACAAGAAGTACTGTATGAACTCCCGCAGTCTGCAGTGTTGCGAGATTAGATCGCTAATTCACGTGCAAGGCACGCACGTTAGCGCGAGACCACCAATGTAGCTGACCTAGTTGTCTTCTAACTGCACACAAGAAGTACTGTATGAACTCCCGCAGTCTGCAGTGTTGCCAGATTAGATCGCTAATTCACGTGCAAGGCACGCACGTTAGCGCAAGACCACCAATGTAGCTGACCTAGTTGTCTTCTAACTGCACACAAGAAGTACTGTATGAGCTCCCGCAGTCTGCAGTGTTGCCAGATTAGATCGCTAATTCACGTGCAAGGCACGCACGTTAGCGCGAGACCACCAATGTAGCTGACCTAGTTGTCTTCTAACTGCACACAAGAAGTACTGTATGAACTCCCGCAGTCTGCAGTGTTGCCAGATTAGATCGCTAATTCACGTGCAAGGCACGCACGTTAGCGCGAGACCACCAATGTAGCTGACCTAGTTGTCTTCTAACTGCACACAAGAAGTACTGTATGAACTCCCGCAGTCTGCAGTGTTGCCAGATTAGATCGCTAATTCACGTGCAAGGCACGCACGTTAGCGCGAGACCACCAATGTAGCTGACCTAGTTGTCTTCTAACTGCACACAAGAAGTACTGTATGAACTCCCGCAGTCTGCAGTGTTGCCAGATTAGATCGCTAATTCACGTGCAAGGCACGCACGTTAGCGCGAGACCACCAATGTAGCTGACCTAGTTGTCTTCTAACTGCACACAAGAAGTACTGTATGAACTCCCGCAGTCTGCAGTGTTGCCAGATTAGATCGCTAATTCACGTGCAAGGCACGCACGTTAGCGCGAGACCACCAATGTAGCTGACCTAGTTGTCTTCTAACTGCACACAAGAAGTACTGTATGAGCTCCCGCAGTCTGCAGTGTTGCCAGATTAGATCGCTAATTCACGTGCAAGGCACGCACGTTAGCGCGAGACCACCAATGTAGCTGACCTAGTTGTCTTCTAACTGCACACAAGAAGTACTGTATGAACTCCCGCAGTCTGCAGTGTTGCCAGATTAGATCGCTAATTCACGTGCAAGGCACGCACGTTAGCGCGAGACCACCAATGTAGCTGACCTAGTTGTCTTCTAACTGCACACAAGAAGTACTGTATGAACTCCCGCAGTCTGCAGTGTTGCCAGATTAGATCGCTAATTCACGTGCAAGGCACGCACGTTAGCGCGAGACCACCAATGTAGCTGACCTAGTTGTCTTCTAACTGCACACAAGAAGTACTGTATGAACTCCCACAGTCTGCAGTGTTGCCAGATTAGATCGCTAATTCACGTGCAAGGCACGCACGTTAGCGCAAGACCACCACTGTAGCTGACCTAGTTGTCTTCTAACTGCACACAAGAAGTACTGTATGAACTCCCGCAGTCTGCAGTGTTGCCAGATTAGATCGCTAATTCACGTGCAAGGCACGCACGTTAGCGCGAGACCACCAATGTAGCTGACCTAGTTGTCTTCTAACGGCACACAAGAAGTACTGTATGAACTCCCGCAGTCTGCAGTGTTGCCAGATTAGATCGCTAATTCACGTGCAAGGCACGCACGTTAGCGCAAGACCACCAATGTAGCTGACCTAGTTGTCTTGCTATTTCATAAGTAGTTTGTAAGTTTATGGACTGATGACCCCGCAGTTAAGTCCCTTAAGCTCTACAAACATGTGAACATTTTGAATGTCGTCGGCTCGGCGTGAGCCGGCTGAAGCGGAGTTCTCTCGGTCCGGCCGGCAGTGTGAACAGCGCAATTGAAAATAACGTGTTTAGTCTCTCGGTTTGGCCCGGCTCGGCCTGGTCGGCTGTGTGAATTAGAGGTCTGCATTTAGCGGTCATGTTTGCTCGATCACGAAATTCCGTGACAGTCCGGTAGATGTTATTGCACCCGCTTTCCCCGCTGCTTGCAACTGCATTTGATATCCCTCATGCTTGCAACCATTCGGTACTTGCATTGCCCGCTGTCTACTCTGTTACGCGGTAGCCATTCATTCAACTGGTGAAGGATCGTGGCGCGTGAACGCGAGACTAAGGACAGTGTGAAACAAAAAAGTGACACGAAAGAATTTATACTAAGTACGAAAATTATTGGTCGTATTAGTGTCTGCGAAACATTTTCATTAGTAAATGATAAGTAAGGAAATTAATTTAAATGAGTACATGTTTAATCAAGAGAAATTATGTAGGCTACGTTTAATGTTCTACTCTATCTTATCGAAACACAACACACCTGCAGACACATGTCTGCAGAAGACAAAAACAAGGACGTTCTGAAGCATTACTGGCATCAGTTACAGACTGTCAGTAAAAAGTCTGTCGAAATGTGTGCTCGGAATCTTAGTCCATTTGCTATTATTCCAGGAAATGGATTTCGTTCTTTTTGCCAGGAGCTTATAAATATTGGTTCGGAATTTGGACAGGTGGACGTCTCCAACATTCTGCCTCAACCTACGACAGTTGCACGGAACATATACAAGCCGATGAAATAAGCGCAAATTTTATGCCCAGCATTGTCCAGGCTGTAGACGCAAATGCATGTGCGCGCACAGCTGATATGTGGACCGATCCGTATTGAAAGAGATTTTGCGTGTCTGTTACTGCGTAGTTTGTTGGTGAACACTGGACATTAAGGAACATAGTTTTGGCATAGTTTTTCTGAGAAGCAGAAATCCGGGGAATATATTAAGAACCATATTAAGGAAGCATTTTTTTTTAAATTTAGGAGTAAATCCGCAGCACCTTAATAAGAATTCCTTTGTCACGGACCTAGGTGTTATTTTGCGTTCCGGCCTCAAACGCAGCTAGTGAAAGAGGCTTCAGTGCTGTAGGGAGTCTTATCTCCAACAAAAGAAGCAGACTTCATCCAAAAATTGTTGTACCGAACGATGTGGCGCAGTGGTAAGATGCTGGACTCGCATTCGGTAGGATGGTGGTTCAAATCCACCAACTGCCATCCTGATTTAGGTTTTCCGTGATTTCCCTAAATAATTCCAGGCAAATGCCGGGAGGGTTCCTTTCAAAGGGCACGGCCGATTTCCTTCCACATCCTTCCTCGAAAATCCGATCGTAAGATCCGCCTCTAATGACCACGCTGTCGATGGGACGCTAAACCCTAAGCTTCCTTCCATTCATTGTAATTGTAATGCTAATAATGAATAATATGGAGACACTTTTATTTGTTATGTTTGTAATGTATTAGGTGGAAATACTGACTTTTCTAAAGAAGAATCAATAAAGTATATAATATTAGGAAGGAAACTTAAATCGCACTCCGTCTTGAACAGTGACATAACTCAAAACTGTAATACTTGAGATTAGCAACAGTTTTCTTGCCATGACATACTATGGAATGTCCTATAACATAAATTATACTATTCTCCTCAAGCGGACAAAAGATTTGACGTTTTTGGCCGAGGTTGGAGCTCGAAAAACATATTTTTCAATGATAAACTAAAAACTGCCGGTTTTAAAACTGTGTCACTCATCTTGACGGGGTACGAAATGTAATTTTTCATGACCATAACGTCCACATTACAATAGTTTATAGTCTTTCACTTTCGTGTTTAGTGTTATTTATTGTAACCCTGCTAGAACGAGTATTGCTGCATAAATAAAATGATACGGGTGCAGCTCCATCATCTGGTTGGAATATCAGCAGCGCGCAAGCACAGAGCTGCATGTGGACCACAGCTTGCCGGCGGCGCTGCCCGTCCACCAGCCCCGTGGCACTACAAACGAGCACAGCCGGCCGCGCAAGCATTCATAACCAGGTGAGCAAAAACCGAGCGCGGCGCCATAGAGCGAGTACAAGCAAGCAAATTCGCCAATATGCAGACCTCTGGTGTGAATACGGCCTATGTTAGTGGCCTGCTGGGGAGCGGAAGATTCAGGTATCGGCGCAAGGACGGCACGAAAGTGTAAAGTGAAATAAAGTTTATAACGCGTGAAGGTCATTTTAACTGATAATAATCGTCAATGTTAGAATTCAAAGTGACGTACACTACAGGTACACTATTCGGAATTTATTTTATATGCCAAAGTATTTGTATAACTTCTGTTAGTTTTAAATTGTACAATGTCTTTATAGATTTTAGGAGGATCAAGTCGCTTCAGTACTAACACAATATTATTTACATAATATTGTCTGACAAACTTGAAATATTTTATATTTATTTAACATGTAAAATACACAAAATTAGTTTAGTAACTAAATGGGCTATTCAAAGTGGAGAAGTGTGTGATAACAGAAATACCCGGGGAATGTTTACTCTGCGCTAAAGGCACATGTGGAACTATGCTTGTCAGGAAGCAGGCGGCTGCTTGAGCTGGGGAGGCCCCTTACTGTTCTCACAAGATACCTGCAGCTGGGTGATGCCACAGACAAAGATATAGAGATGGGAAACGTGCAGTGATGTGGGGAGTGGAGCGGTCAGGTTAGAAATGGCCCGTTAAAACTGGCCAGAGTAGGCGGCAGGTAGCGGCTGTCCCCACCACCACTTCCCCTCAAACGCCGGCACAACGGACACAACCGTGATCTCTTGGCAGGCTGCGCACATTCTCCCCTCAGTCTCCCCTCGACACTACTCTCTGATGTGTGAGAGGCACCCTCAGAAGCGCTTCTAGCGTCGTCTACCAGTACTAAGCCAGAGAACCGCCTGACATCTGCTGGCATCTTACAGAAGTTATAGGGGACCGTACGACAGTGGTATGGACGAGGTTTCTTCTCTGTGTATGTTACTCTGTGGTGATGCCCACCGCTTAAGCGACGATGCCGGACGAGTGGCAGGGCTGTTCTTAGCGTATGCAAATATGGCGGTGAAACACGTCTCCCTAAAGTATTTCTAGTAATAAAGATAACAGTAATGGTGGTTAATTAAAAATATTATTGTAACTGAATGACAAGCTGATTGACATAGGAAATCGTAATCTGTGCTCAAAATTTAAGTGATCCAGAAACAAATTTGCTCTGCCAATTAAATCATGTAGCAACACAAATTTTGTGTAAAGTTACGAACTGTAATTGGCGCCAAATACTAAACGGGAGCTATATTCCAAATTATTGGTATCATTGCATTAACATTTACAGTTACGTATGTTGTAAGTAAATAGACATTTTATTACCACAACAAAAACAACACACCATTTAATCAAACTACTAAATGGATTTGACTGTACATATTCTTTTCTAACGAATAAAAAAAAAGTAATTTCGACGATAGGTAAGTTATTTAACCAGCACGTTTCCAACAATTAATTCCTTTCCTAAACCATAACCGTTGTTTCCTGGATGATGGAACGTATCTTACAATAGTGATGGGGAATGAAAAAGGAACTTTGATTATTTAAATAAATCCAATTACAAATTTATAATGAAATCTTCCTATTATTAGTATACATATTTTACCATCTACATAGATTTTATAATAAAAGCAACCGGAATCCTGTTAAAAATTCAGTGCAAAAGGACAATGCGTCCGTACGTACGACAAACTACAAGGAAGATAGCGGATCTGTCGACTGGAGTAACCGCTTCCAAAGATATATATATATATATATATAGATAGTCAGTAGACTGTTCGTGTGATAGTTATTACTTATAGCGAGATATTCAAAGTTTTGCATTCGTATTTAAAAATATGTCACAGTATCTTTCATCAATTTATATAGGAAATGCAAAAATTGACAGTTTTTTTATTTGTTCGTTTCAGCACTTTCCTTTTGAGGACGCACATGTAACTACAGCAGCTAGTAGTGAGTATGGAACAGAGTTGAAAGGTGACCATATTTGCAAATAGAAAAATTAATTATAAATTCACCCTATGGACCAATAACAAATCCAAATGTATACGATCTAAAATGGACTATAGTATAGCTGTAAATCTCACTAAGGCTAAGAGTAGTAATTTTTTTGTTTCATTTATTTTCAATTATTATTTATGAATGAAATAATGGGAAATATACGTAAAGTGAAGCGTTTGTATTTTTATTAATAAAAGTTTGACAGTTAAAAAAAACAGTAAGTACATAAAAATTTTTCTCTGCAAAAAGTTTCATCTTGTTTCGGCACTAGGGAACTCTCAGAATTTTTCTTCCTTCCATCCATATTTGACCTTGTCCCGACACTGAAAATCAGTGTGAATATTTGCGCATGAAAATGGGGATGCTTTTAAAAAATAAATTGACGTAGTCATGAGAAAGCGTACTGCGGCGCTATGCTGTTATTTAAATTCTGTGTTTGCTGCTTCTTAGTAATTTGACCTCTTGAAAAATTCCATAGCATTGTTTTTCAACATTAAAGGCAGCGTTGTTTTATCAATACTTGAGAAACACTTATGCGTTTTCATTGGAAAGGGAACTGCTGCTTCCTCACAAACGAATTTATTGCTAAGAGTTGTCAGTATAGAAATACTATCGGCGATAGGTAACCAGCTGCTAACAGCTGCTGTTAGTAAACTTCTCCATGTGGCGATTCTCTTACTTAAAATGGAAAGGAATTTTCTCAGAGTAGTTGAACATCACAAGATACAGAGTAGCTCAGTTAAGTATAAGCGAAAGCTGTTTTAAGTATTTAGCTTGGCTGAACCGCTGTTTCAGAGGGCCTAATTAAAAACTCTGTTAGCAGGTTTAAATATCACAACAGGCGCTGCTGCAGCGCAACCTGAGTCCACATCTTCAGAGAGTAAACTTTCATTTTAGCCACATTAAATTGCACTACCTGATAAAGGCTGAAGTAGCTAGACGTGACGATCCAATGTTACTGTAACGTCACTCATTTTTCGTCTCCATTGTAGAGTATCCTTGAAAAGTCTCGCTTAATGATTTGAGTCGTTCTTTTGTATCTCAGGAACGCTAATAAAATCTGGCGTCGACTAACACTTACTTATTCCAGTCTGAAGTTAGCCCATTGAAAGACGACCGTCTGTCGTAATTTATTTAATGTCGCTGGATTATCATTTTGTTAAAACTTGAACTCCACTCTTTTCAAGGCTTGAAGAGTAGCATTTTTATTTCATGTGTTAAAATATTAGTTAATATTGCTAGTTTGTCTCATTTTGTTATGTTAATAATTTAGTACTATATTAATTAATGTTGCATAAGTACGGCGTCACTGCTACGCCACTGTCCCTGTGAGAATATGCAGTTGTTTTACTTTTAAGTGGGTGCGAGAATCTATTGATGTCTGAATGTGGGGAGTGATAGCTCGCTTTGAATCGTTCGCTCTGGGTCAGTATCAATATCTGCTGACACTACCAAAGAGGTTTCTACACCCTTTGGTTACAATCCAGTCAGCGAGCCTTCTTTAGCGCGAGTATCGCTGTCCGTCCCCACCAACGCTGTATCTTGGATTTTCCGGCTTCCGGTCATTTCCCGCGTCCGGTGGCCGCTCCGTCTGATCATTCTGGGCTGGTCGTCTGGTGAGGCAAGGTTGGTTCTGCTCTTGCTTCTGGAGGTGGTAGCGTTTCATTGACTAGCACGTTTAACTTAGATTCGCGAACTAAGAATCTTTTTTTGGAATATTTTCTCCGATCGTGTGCGGAAATATGTTCTCTTTGTTCAGTTCAGTGATTTCCAATAGATAAACTCGGTGTGTGTGATTCTAGTTGCAGTTTGATGACGGCTTGCTATGTTAAAACCTTTTGTGATCATGTGGCGGTGTATGAACTCTGTGTAAATACTTTCTACCTTTGTAGGGCCCGATTTCTAATAGGTGATATGTTCATTTTTGTACACTGTATGTAAAAATCTTATCATCGTTTCCTTCCATGAGTGATATGTGTTCCACGTGGTTGGTTCATAGAACAAAGCCTTCAGCTTCCACTCATTTTTGTTCCATGTCTATCAGGCAAGTAATTATGTGGGTATCCTTCTGATTTCCGCTAATATTCCGCGATCTTCTCTCACCGCCTATTGTAATGTTCCTGTTTCTTCTCCGACTTGTAGTACGAACTCTGTCTGTCAGTAATTCTCTCTGAGCATTGTAAAACCTCCTTCAATAGCTTCTTTATGTAATTCTAAACATTTCTATGGGTTGCATGCAGTAATTCTTATTTTTATTTTTTCGACTTTGTAATTATTTAATTTTTGTGGTTTTCCTGAGACAGGACCTCATTCGTCTCTGTAATCGCCCCCTATCGCGTGTAGCTGTATTTCATTCGCTTTCTCGTATAATTCTAAGCATTTCTAAGGGTTGCATGCTGTCGTTAATTTTCTCTATTTTTCGGAAACTGGATTTATTCAATGTTATTGGTTTTCGGAACCACGTGGGTCCGAGTTCCGATTTCCGGGGTTCGCAGCTAGTCGTCTGAGTTCATGCTACTTCTCATATAAAACCATTACCTAGATCGATTGCTGACAGACTGCAATTTACGAATCCACCGTGATTTTGTATAAAGAATCACCTTCAGTGGAGTGCGTGGTCTCAAAACAGGCACGGCAGACCACCAGAGACAGTTTCAAGTGTTTTTGTATATCGTGATTTGTGCAGCCTTTGACTTGCTGAATTTCACCTACGATAGCGGCGCCTGCTTCTGCCTCGTCTCAGCACGATGATTTTGGTGAATTTCGCTGTCGCATTGCATGTGTGTGAGAGAATGAGTGTTGTTTGTGAATCCTTCCCCCCTCCCCCCCTCCTCTCACCCAGTACCGTTAAATCATGTATAATCTAGGCTGGGCACCGTCCGCATTTATCCATGTAAGAGATGATTTTTAATTGTGTTAACAAAATTGGTTCCCAATTTTGCTTGTTTTCTATCTGAATAAACAAGTTTATGTTCAGCATAATCCGTAAGTTGATTGTACATTGTAATTTTAAAACACCTTCCCTCTTTTATTTAATATTGTTCTTCAAATGTGCTGAGAACTAGTTCAGATGCAATTTTTATGTCGCAATTCCGTTGCGCTATAAATGTTTTCTCAACCACCTTTCTAAGATAACTTTAATTGTGGTGGCTTGCTTATTAACGTCTGTGTGTAATAACGTGTGAGCTGCTATGTATATTGACCACTGTAGTATTAACTTCCTGTTATTGAAGTATTTTGAAAGGGGTCAGTTCTCAGTTTGGGCCAGGGAACAAGGCTTTATAGCAAGTAAACGTTAGATTACACGGACCTTATTTGCTAATTTTAGTGATAATACAAGGCTCTTGTTACGTACAGTGGTCCACTTTTACCATCCCCCATTCGCTTATGTCTCTCCGTCCACCTTCTCCCTCTGTCTATTCCTCACCTGTTCTCTCTCTATCCATCTTTTACACATCTCTCTGCTCATTCCCACCTTCCCCTTTCTCGTTTCTCTGTCGAATTCCCCCTACACATCCTCAGTCTGTTGTCTCCTCCAACAGTGAAACATTATGCAATTCTTTTAACTGTCACAATTATCAGTGAAGTGATGTATAAGTTTATTAAAAGCTACTCTAAGCCATGATTCGTAGAAAATCTTAGGTTGTCGGAGATGTTCCTCTCGTTTTGGAGCTTAAGTGTGAAAAATTTCCAAATCGGAATAAAATCGTTGATGATAGGTAAAGTATCCTCCACCACGAAACACAACAATATTTACGTGTACATTGAGTTTCCTCTTGTTTTGAAGATAAACTGTGCAAAGTCTCTTCGAAATTGGATGAACGGTGGAGTGTCGCATAAAATACGAACGAACATACAAACATTCATTTTCATATATTTGATTAATATTAGTGTCAATATTAAGAAATAAAATCATTTGTTTCACTTCACGGACTAAAGAAACTTTAAAATGAATAATCAAAGAGGTGACAGTTGGGTAATGTCTTCAGTAAGTAAACTGAAAAACTTTCCTCGTTCAATCGTAATGTATTTTGAAACCAAATCACACAGTACAGTAGACTAGATTTCACAGTAACAACAGTAAAATCTCATTCAGTAATAAACTCCCAAGCCGAAGCTGCTGAAAATGAGGTTAACAATGCCAGGCATGGATATTTATACGCCTAGGAGGTCCGTGTGTGTGTGTGTGTGTGTGTGTGTGTGAGGCTGTGTGTGTGTGTGTGAGTTGTCCTTACATAATTAGTAGGTCTATGGACTGATGACCAATGCAATTTGGTGCCACAGCTTTACATTTATATTATTGATACTTGTACTTGTCCAGTCAGCATTTTTGATACTTGTACTTGTCCAGTCAGCATCTTGCGCTCCCTAAATTTTTACTATTTTGAGTTTGGAGATTACTCCTTAATTTAGGAACTAATGTTAAAAATTGAACAAATTTTCATATATGAGCCCGAAAATTATTAAAATTACTATCAAACGTTATTCATCAATAAAAGGAGCGGTTACAGCATATATACCAACAGCTGGTACGTAAATGACTAAAGTTCTTTTTCCTGCAATTTGTAGAACCACAACAGTGGATTTTTCTGGGGACTGAACTACGCTGGACATCAGTTCCTAGGCTTACAAACTACTTAAACTAACGTATGCTAGAGGCAACAAATCCACCAATGCCCGAGCAAGGACTCGAACCTCTGACGGCAAGCAGCGACGCGCTTTGTAGCTATGTGCCTTGGAACGTTTGGCCACTCCACTGCGGCACAGGAGTGGTTTAGCACTTTTCGTGTTTAGAAGAAGAGATAACGGCATCGTATGTAGAACGCTTACTGTGAAGCACATAGGTATGTCACATGCTGCTGTGAGTTAATGTTGCCGTGGTCTGACACAGTCTGTAAGGAGCTTCACAGTGTTTCCTGTTTGGCCACATAGTAGACTCGTGAATTATCCAGATTTGTGACACCTTCGGAAGAAACAGTGCCACAGTGGTGCACTGCTGAAAAGATTTGCAACTAAGTTTCCAGCCGACCTCACTGACGACTACGGAGCAAGGTCCTGCGCACCGGGAGCGCGCCTGTCAAACGAGAACAGGAGGCGGACTCCCTGTAACCTTCAGTGACGCCCTACAACGTTAGCCACCAGATACGGAACTACCGCCCTTAACCAGGTTGCAACCAACACCACAGCGTAAACAACTGCGTTTTGAGTGCTGTGTCTTCGGCATTTCTGGACTGGTAACGAGTGACCACCTTCTGACTACCTTCAGTGATGTGTCGCGGTTTCGAACCACTACCAGATGGGAACGATTTGTGGAGTAGTATCGTTCTAACAGAGTTTTGGACAGTCATAAATCTGTTACAACTGGCTTGATGGTGGTGGACAGTGTCACATAGACTGTAGGTTTTGGCAAGTGATGAGTCAAGGAATTCTGGCAGAACAACAGCAGTACGTCACGAACATCACGCATCGTCCTGTCTCACAACCAGGGCCGGCGCAAGGACAAGGCACGTGCAAAACTTGCGGCCGCACGGGGCGGCACTTTTCAGGGGGCGGTAAGTCTGCCACCTCCATGGTTCTTTTTTCCTTGTCAAACTCAACATTCATGCCCAAGGGAGGATTCGAAATAAAAACTCGGAGGGAGCGGCTTCGGGTTCTGTTGCAAGGCGCCTCGACTACCTGCCGGCGGCCCCTCTTGAACAAGGAAGGGAGCCAGCCGTGGTGGCGGAGCGTTCTGCGGCGCGCCAGTCACGGTATGCACGGCCACTGCGGTCGGGGATGCGAATCCCCCCTCGGGCATGAATATTTGTGCCGTCCTTAGTATTTGGTAGTTGATAAGTAGTTTGTAATTTTAGGGACTTATGACCCCGTAGATAAGTCCCAGAAGCTCTACAAACATTTGATTTTTAGGAGGACTAAACCTGTCTGACGATTTCTATCACAGCACTTGAAAATGGCGTAAGGCCGAAACCAGGTTTTGACAATAAACGAAAAAACTTTCAGTCAAATGGCGGCCATAGAAATTGCTGAGCGATAATACATTTATCCATATCATTGCTCACGTACTTATTGTGATCTTCTTGCTTCTTCTTCTTGGGCGCTAATTTAACCGTAGCCTCGCTGTACCTCGTCACGTGACCTAGTTCCTGGCATTTCGCCTTTTCAGGCAGTAGGTATTGTCGCATTCTCTACGGCTAAAACTACAGAATTCGTTTCGGTTGTTGGCCGAGGGAGTCAAGATTGGTCAGAACCACTTTCATTGCGTTTCGAAGAACGGAATTGGTGCGTCCGAATTTCTTGCAACTTGGGATGTAATAGGTAAGTGCTTTTCATGTAACGTACAATTAGTACTGCGCATGCACTTTACTCATAAGTTAGAAGTTTTCTCCTTCGAGATTCCAGAATAGGAAAATTTATTTTCGTTATGATCTGTTACTTCAAAAACTCAGTGGCCAAAACCTAGGTAGATCTGAAAAGTAAAAACAAAAATTGCTATTGATTGCTGACATGTCATACAGTTTTTTTTAAATAAAATTCCACAAACATTTTGTAAAAAAAAATAAAAAAATAAAAAACAAAAACATAGGAGGAGGGGGGGGGAGGCGTAAATTTTGCAGCCCGGACAAGTCGGCATTTGAGCTTGCACCGGCCCTGCCACAACATACATTACCATTTCGTGTTGCCGTCCTTCTAGTATAACAAGCACTCCAAAATGTTTCTGTTTACTAATACACCTTTACTGATGGTGAGTCAATGTTCCAATATTCACACACCACCAGTAAAGGAATTCAACGCTTAAGCTACTTCAAAATGTTCAAATGTTTGTAGAGCTTATGGGACTTAACTATGGGATCACCAGTTCCTAAAGTTACAAACTACTTATCAACTAGCTAACACTAAGGACGGCACAAATATCCACGCCCAAGGGAGGATTCGAACCCCCGACCGCAGTGGCCATGCAGACTGTGACTGGCGCGCCGCAGAACGCTCGGCCACCGCGGCCGGCTTTAAGTTACTGACTTGCAGGAAATAAATACATGCTAAATCACATTACATTTTAGTTTTTACAGTTCTCAGACACAATTCAACAAAAAATGATTTTTGTTTTACATAGAAAAAGCACATAAGTGAGACTGAACAGATCATATTTCTAGATATTCAGATAGACAGTAAGGTGTTAAGGAATGCCCGTGTTTATGATCTTGTTAATATACCAGATGCATGGTTATTTAGTATTAGAACAGTTTCGGAAATAAGTTTCATTTCAATACGAAAACTAGTATACCGTCATTATTATTATTATGCTGTAAGGTTTCGTTTCATGCCATAACTCTCTTGATTAACACCGAGTTAAGTCTCGTGCTGGTAACGCGCTGTACTCGCTTTTCAGAGTTGGCTGGTCCAGGTCCATCCCATCTTAGGTTCTGGAGCTAAGACTTTTCTCGGAGCAGCACAAAGGTGTCATGAATCACAATGCCAGCCTTTATCACAAAGAGTGCCAGTATAAGTAAAATAATTCCTACATTCCAGACGACGCATTCAAATTATACGATAAATGACGATTCGTTTGATATATCAGAACAAAAAGTTGCAGAAGATATTAATTACTTCACTGAACTGTCCGACTTCTGATCTGTAAGCCTTTCCCTGTTGCTATCATTTTTATTCATTTATTAACAGATGCGTCCGCTGGCAGAAAATTAACAGGTTAGTCACCTGTCCGACCAACCATTGGAAGAGTTCAGGTGCTTTAAGGTGTTCTATGAATTCCCTTAATCACTCCATGCTAATGCCGGAATAGTTTCCTTCCTCAGTCCTACTTAAACTATCTCACCGTGAGCTTCATGTGTAATGTCTATGATATGGACGACATGTTAAACCCCAAGCTTACTTCCTTCCTTTCTGATCCAATAACGATATTGTTCGAACAATGTGTGGTGTAAGTTCGCAAACTTCTCTTTGACGCCTGTTTAGCAGTTTGAGAATACTGGCATTGACCACACAGTACATATTTCCATTAATATCTTTTGCTGTTACTCATATCTGGTTATTCCGAAGATTTCGCAGCTTTCACCCAGTTAATACTAGACATAAATGGAATCTGCTTTTGGATCACAAGTCCCACACCATTGAGCAGAAGGGTGTGCAATACTCCGCTGCAGCCATTTTTAGTAAGCTGCCACAAGAAATCAAAATTCGTATCAGTAAGCCACGCACTTTCAACTCTAAATTCATTAGTTTGCTCATTGCTCAATGTATCCGTTTAGTTGACGAACTCGTAGAAAAATTTGAAAATAGGTTATTTCCCTGTCAAATTCTCGATAGTGTTAACTTAGTTTCAAACATGTCGCGAGCATAGGATTCTTGTACGTTTGATTTTATCTGTTGCTGAACTTCTGTTACATTTTCATTTACCGTCTTGTTCAACGACCTTGGAAACTTAATCCTTAATGGGGTCCTGGACAAGAATAAGTAAACAAAGGCACTCAGTACGATCCCTCTCTAATAGAGAAAGATCTCACATACTTTCCAGACGTTTTTCTTTCACTTTTGACATTTTATTTCGGTTATCACTTGAAAGTTAACGGTAATAATTTGGTACCACGTAACAGCAGGCACATTTAACAGCAAGTTGATGGTGGGTGAGTTCTGGGTTTGACATAAATGAGTGAGGACTTATAGGGGTCCCTATAGGTAGGTAGAATTTTTATTTTATTTCAGCAGTTTATTAGCAGATATTTGTGCGTGAGGCGGAGGCAGATACACATTCAGTTAGCTTGGCGACAGGAAGATCCGTTATAGTTCCCACGGTTGAGACGCACATATGGCGGTAGCAGAAGAGGTGTGCCAGCGAAAGCTCCAGAACGCTGCATCCCTGGGATTGTGCTTTGAGGCCGTCGTGCTCAAAGCTGGAGAAGCACGAAGAATATGACGGGAATCTAACATCTTTAATTTATTTATGTTTTTTATTTAACTATGCTTTGGTTGGCATACAGACCTTAGTAGCAGACTAGATGTCAACAGAAGTAGGAGCTGATCATTTCGTTTCATTTAAAAATATTTAAATAGATAAGTAAATAAATTACAACCCCTTTATCGAACATTTATGAATACTTCCGAAGATGTACGAAATTTATAGGAGGCCTCGGCCGCGCTAAGCTGTAGTCAGACGGCGTTAGGACATAATCCAGACCTGTCTCTAGGAGCCATGCTCTCAGTATTGGCCGTAAAATTATAATTGTTAATTTCGAAGTTACTAAACAGTCTTGTTTTGTGATGTTGCTAGTAATAAACCCCCATATCTGGCATTCCGGAAATTGTTTACATGAAATACTTACCGGTAACGAGTTAATATTTCAGCTCTTTTAATATTACTTACATCAATGCTCCAGTGTGCTGTCTAGCTGCGAGAGCCAGTAGCGGACTAAGAGAGCGATTGTTGCGGGGGGGGGGGGGGGGCGGTCTGCCCCAGACCCCCTGTCTTGGGAGGCCTTCAAATACCCCGAAAGAACATTTTTAACTACCTTCGCCTCTCGTTCTAGGACCTCCCAATCTGAAAAGCCATCTTTTGTTGGACTGGACCATATCTCTCGTCCTGGGAGGGCCTCCAAAACGCAAAAGTTACTGCTTTATAGGCCTGCTAGTGCAGCGATTTTGTCTGGAAGAGCCTCTAGCGGACAGACCAGAAAACTTTTTCTGGGAGACTGCCGTAACGGTGGGCAATGCCTCGTTCGTTCTGAGCAAAAAAAGTGAGATATGGCTGTTGAAACTAATTCACTATCAAGTGTAATAGGTGTTGGGTTTTGAAAAATAAAATGGGAGTCATCATATAGCAGACCTTCCACTTTGTAAATCGGCACGAATCTTTAAATTAGTAAATACGTATTTGACGTGAAGGAAACATTAGGAGATGTAATATCTGGCAAGTGTTTACGGGAAACAAGTGTCAATCAGCAACCTTATTCTATCAAATTCAAAGTAAGACTTTTATTAATTATTTTCATGTCATACTAGTATATATATATTGCATGATGTATGATTAACAACGTGTACTGCTTCGTTATTTGGGTGTCTAATTACACATATACTTTCCACATGCAGCGTAATGAGTTGTGTGTGTGTGTGTGTGTGTGTGTGTGTGTGTGTGTGTGTGTGTGTGTGTGTGTGTGTATTTTTAGATTGATCCCGACAGGAATGTCATAAAAGCAGAATGTCGGTGTAAAGCAGCTCTATCAGAACTTTGCAAACATATTGCTGCATTGTGTTCTTTCGTGAACAGTGAAAGAGATTGCTCAAAGACAACCATTCTCCAACAATGGGAAAATCCAAGAAGTTCCTGCTACAATCTGTATTCAAAAGGTAATAGTGTCCAAGAAATGTTTGAAGGTAAAACACTGAAACGAGCGATATATTGGACGGAAAATGAGAAGTAAACTTTTTCTAGGAAATAGGATTTAGAAAAAATAAATGATGTTGATTGTGCTTTCTCTCGTGTACTAAAAGAAGAATGGGAAAATGAAAGTTTCATAATTTCAAGATCAATTGTGGAACAACTGCTAAGTGGATCGATAATCCAAGCCTTTCTTCTATTCTTATGCAGTTTTGCGTTTGGAAACTAGAAAAATCTCAGTGCTTGTACGATGTACGATGGTACCTTGTATGATACTGGCCAAATGTACGATAATTTCTTTCCGGCTTGACATACCATTTAAACCGTGCATATCAGGTACACTTAAGGCAGTACGAATTGTCGATACATCTAAGGAAAGTGAAATTACATTAAACTCATCATACGACTAAAAAATACTACTACTTGTCACTACTACTACTACCACTACCACTACTACACGTATGTCTTGGCGCGATTATGTAATAACTAAAGTGTCAGTTTTCCTAATATTTTGGTAATTGGCAAGGAACGTTGTACATCGAAGAAGCGCCATAAGTGTAGCGTAATACTTTCTGTTTAATTCAGAAAAATCTCACGGGATGATATGTGGATGCGTCAATGTAAATGGACCAGTTTTTATTGTATAAAGTAAAGACGTTAGTCAAACGTGCGATATATACCGCTGGCACTGATGCCGCTACTTCGATGTACACCGTTCTTTGGAAATTACCATTATTTTTCCTGTTTATTATTATTATTATTACTGATGCGCACGGAGCCTATAGTAATCTGGGAGCATAGTCGAGCGCACTGCAGTACCATCCTTATCTCGAAGCAGTAGACGTCATTTTCTAACCCCTGTATCTCCGTTGTGGACACAGATAGAAGCCTGTATTGTCGGTTACCGAGGGTATCTAGTATAAGCAGCTGTTGTTGTTGTGGTCTTCAGTCCGCAGACTGGTTTGATGCAGCTCTCCACAATACCCTATCCTGAGCAAGCCTCTTCATCTCCACATAAGAACGGCAACCTACATCTGTCTCAATCTGCTTACTGGTCTTCCTCTGCGATTTTTAACCCACACACTTCCCTCTAATGCTAAATTCACAATTCCTTGATGTCTAAGAATGTGTCCCACCAATATAGCCCTTCTTTTAGTCTAGGTATGCCAGAAATTTCTTTTCTCCCCAATTCTGTTCAGTACCTCCTCATTAGTTACGCGATCCACCCACCTAATCTTCAGCATTCTTTTGTAGCACCACATTTCAAAAGCCTCAATCCTCTTCCTGTCCGCACTGTTTATTGTCCATATCTCACTCCCATACAAGGCAACAATCCATACAAATGCCCTCAGAAAGGACTTCCTTAGGCTTAAATCAATATTCGATGTTAACAAATTTCTCTTTTTCAAAAACGCCTTTCTACCCATTGCCATTCTGCATTTTATATCATCTGTACTGCGACCATCATTTGTTATTTTACTGCCCAAGTAACAAAACTCATCTACCTCCTTTATTGCTTCGTTTCCCAATCTAATTCCGTCAGCATCACCTGATTTTCTTACACTGCACTCCATTACCCTAGTTTTGCTCTTGTTAATGTTCATCTTATATGCACCTTTCAGCACACTGTCCATTCCGTTCAATTGCTCTTCCACGTCCTTTGCTGTATCTGACAGAATTACTATGTCGTCGGCAAATCGCAATGTTTTTAATTCTTCACCCTCAACTTTAATTCCTTCTCCAAATTTCTTCATAGCTTGTTCAATGTACAAATTGAATAACATTGGAGAAAGGCTACAACCCTGTCTCACTCCCTTTTCAACCACTGCATCCCTTTCATGCCCTTCAACTCTGACAACCGCTGTCTGATTTTTGTACAAGTTGTAAATAACCTTACGCTCCCTATATTTTACTCCTGCATGCTTCAGAACTTGAAAGAGTTTATTCCAATCAACATTGTCAAAAGCCTTCTCCAAATCTACAAAAGCTAGAAATGTAGGATTGCCTTTTCTTAATCTATCTTCTAGGATAAGCCGTAAAGTGAGTATGGCCCCCGAGTTCCTACATTTCTCCTGAACCCAAACTGATCTTCCCCGAGGTCGGCTTCTACCAGTTTTTCCATCCTTCTGTAAATAATTCGTGTTAATATTTTGCAACCATGACTTATTAAACTGATGGTTCTGTAGTTTTCACACCTGTCTGCACCTGCTTTCTTTGGAATGGGGATTATAACATTTTTCTTAAAGTCTGAGAGTACTTCGCCTGTCTCATACATCTTACACACCAAATGAAACAGGTTTGTCATGGCTGGTTCTCCCAGAGACTTCAGTAGCTCTGAGGGAATATCATCTACTCCAGGGGCCTTGTTTCGATTTAGGTCTTTCAGGGCTCTGTCAAATTCTTCTCTCAGTACAGTATCTCCTATTTCATCTTCATCAACATCCTCTTCCCTTCCTACAATATTGTCTTGAAGTTCATTTCCTTTGTAGAGCCCTTCTATATACTCTTTTCACCTTTCAGCTTTCCCTTCTTTTCTGAGAACTGGTTTTCCATCCGTGTCCTTGATATTCATAGAGCTGTTTTTCTTATCTCCAAATGTTTCTTTTATTTTCCTGTAGGCTGTATCTATTTTTCCCCTATTTATACATTCTTCTACATCCTTGCATTTGCCTTCTAGCCACTTCTGCTTAGCCTTTTGCACTTCCTGTCAATCTCATTTCTTAGTCATCTGTACTCCATTATGCCTATTTCATTTACTGCATGTTTATATTTTCTCCTTTCATCGATAAAATTTAGTATCTCCTGTGATATCCAAGGATTTTTTGTAGGTCTTGCCTTCCTACCTATTTTGTCATCTGCTACTTTCACTATTTCATCTCTCAATTTTACCCATACCTCTTCTACTGTTTTATTTTCCCTTGTTTCTGTCAATTGTTGCCTAAAGCTCCCTCTGAAATTCTTAAGAACCTCAGGTTCCTTCAATTTATCCTGGTCCCATCTCCTTATTTTCCTACCTTTTTGTAGTTTCTTCAGTTTCAGCCTGCAGTTCATAACCAACAAGTTATGGTCAGAGTCTATATCTGCCCCTGGGTATGTCTTACACTGTAAAACCTGGTTCCGAAATCAATGTCTTACCATTATAAAATCTATCTGGTATCTCCCGGTGTCTCCTGGTCTCTTCCACGTATACAACCTTGTTTTGTGATTCTTGAACCAGGTGTTTGTTATAACTAAATTATGTTCCGTGCAAAATTCTACCAGGCGGCTACCTCTTTCATTCCTTTTGCCCAGACCATATTCACCTACTATCTTCCCTTCCCTTCCTTGTCCTACTACCGAATTCCAGTCTCCCATAACAATTAAGTTTTCCTCTCCCTTAATTGTCTGAATAATTTCTTTTAGCTCCTTATATATTTCTTCGATTTCCTCATCATCGGCAGAGCTAGTTGGCATATAAACCTGTACTACTGTTGTCGGTGTTGGCTTCGTATATATCTTGACAATGATAATGCTATCACTGTGCTGGTCATAGTAGTTTACCCGCATTCCTATTTTCTTATTCATTATCAATCCCACTCCTGTGATTGATTTTGTATTTATAATCCTGTACTCACCTGACCAGAAATCCTGTTCATCCTGCCACCGAACTTCACTAATCCCCACTATATCTAACTTCAACCTATCCATTTCCCTTTTTAAATTTTCTAATTTTCCTACTCTATTAAGGGATCTAACATTCCATGCCAGTATTGTCTTTCCTGATGATCACATCCTCCTGAGTAGTCCCCGCCCGGAGATCCGAATGTGGGACTATTTTACCTCCGGAATATTTTACCCGAGAGGATGCCATCATCATATGTTCATACAGTAGAGCTGCATGTCCTCGGGAAAGGTAACGGCTGTAGTTTCCCCTTGCTTTCAGCCGTTCGCAGTAGCTGTGTGGCAAAGCCACATTAGCTGATGTTACAAGGCCAGCTCAGTCAATCATCCAGACTGTTGCTCCTGTAACTACTGAAAAGCCTGCTGCTCCTCTTCAGGAACCACACGTTTGTCTGGCCTCTCCACAGATACCCCTCCGCTGTGGTTGCACCTACGGTACGGCTATCTGCATCGCTGAGGCACGCAAGCCACCCCACCTCGGCAATTCCTGTGGTTCATGGGAGTGGATAAGCAGCTATATTTGCAAATTACACTATTCTACACCTTATAGTTTACGAAATATTAGCAGTTACGAAATATTAGCAGTCGAGAATCGATAATTCTCTCACTTTCTCGCAGATCATCAAAATTCTAAGGTACTTGTAGCACACACACAAACGTCAAATTTTGTATTTAGATAGTGTGTAGCCTGTAATGGAAGGAAAAATTCAAACATCTTTAAATATTAATTTCGTTCACGAACACATTTTCGTTATAGGCAATGCATTCGTAATGGTCTTGTCGTAGAGCGATGGCTTCACGTCCGCAATGTCGCGGGTTCGATATCTGGTCGTAGCTTTCCTCTTTTTTTTTTTTTTTTTTTTTTTTTTTTTTTTTTTTTTTTTTTTACTTTTCATTTTAACATTCCCGTCACCGTTTTACTAAGTGAAGAGTCGTCGGAAATGACATGTTGCACCTGATTAGAGAATGAAGAATAACTGGTATGATGTAGTTTAAATTGCAACAAATGGAAATAGTACCAATGACACCTACGAAAATTCCGTCACATACCACGGGGCTAATACGTTAGACCGGTAGCAAAAACGTTAGATATTGGTTCCAAACCATGACACGGCAGACATTGGAAGACTTCGTTGTACGCGAACGTGAAAATTGAAGTACCAATTTTCTTCGATGATTTTATCAGGAGGTCAATGAAACTTTTATAATTCGAAACTTGGTTTGTTGTAGATGTGCACACTACAACAATCAGGAGTGTACATAGCCATGAAGAGTGGAAAACGAAATAAATGTTTTGACGATTTAAATTCTCCATCTCTAATAAAAAAGCAAACATCAAAAACTTAAGTGCTACCAACTACTGCCCTAGGGAACATCGATATTAGAACAACATCGTTGGTAACATCAATGTTAACATCAGTTCAAAGAAATCGATTTACGATGAACATCGAAAGGAAAACATCGACGTCCGTGAATATTAATGTTTTCGGTGTCATAACGAACAAGCATCGGCAGAACCAATGACAACTGGCTCTACCGAATACAGTATTATTGGTCTCACACTCACTTTAAACAACGTATCAACAACTATTTGTGTACGGATAAAGGAGTCCTAAGAAATAGGGATAAACTGATATAATTACCCCACATTTAGAGTTTTGACGTAAAAGCTAAATTTTACTTACGGCGTTGGCGTATTAGATCATCGAATCTTCAGTAGGGAAATATCGATAGTCAGATATTTTCATACCATCGGTGAGTAACAGACACATATTAACTACAAGCCTATGATGGCCTAAGAGTTTTATGTCTGTGGATCGGTCTTGGCGCCACGTTAAAGATTATTTATCGAATAATATTGGACGAATGTGTCGAGGAGACTCGTGCGATAATAATGTTAGAGCGAGCGACAGCGTGCTGAAGAGTCTTTATCAAGGAAGAAAATTAGTGCAATATTGGTGTTAGTGCGAGCGCCAACGTGCTGTCAATATGAATGCTGAAGGTTGTTGCATCAAAACTTCTGAGAAATAAAATTAAAAAAAAAAAAAATACAAAAACTGATAGGGAGTGGGCTTTAAGAAAAACCCGTTGCTGATGTACAACAAATCATACCAGAGAAGGAAAGGAGGAGGATTATCTCCAAAAATAAATAGACTTTTATGAAACAGAAGTTATTAAGATGTATCTCAGAAAAAAAAGTGGAAAATGAAACACGGAATTAATACAGCGTGCATTATACTGCAAGTTCACTAAATAATTATGCCAAGCTTGGTGGTTTGCCACGTAGGGTTCGATTCCCAGTCCGGTCACAGATTTACTCCACTCGCAAACTGGCTGGCCGCGGCGAAGCGGCCGAGCGCATTGAGGCGCTATTCTCCGATGCGCGAGGACGTTCCCTGTCGGGGGTTCGAATCTCATTTAGGGCATGGATGTTTGTGTCGTCTTTAGTATAAGGTAGACCATAAGAAGTTTGTAAGTTTAGGGACTGTTGACCCCGTAGTTAAGTCCCTTAAGCTTGACAAACATTTGAACATTTTGGAAACTGGCTGTTGTGTCGTCCTCATTATCATTTCATCATCAAAGATGCGCAAGTCGCCTTGTGACGTCACCAAAAGACTTGCTCCAGGCAGGCCGAACACAATCCCAGATGGGGTCTAACGGCCAAAAGTGTCTCACGAAATCATCATCATATATGAAAGCACTTCCAGGTGGAGCCCACAATGATCAAAATTAAAGAAATTCTTCTTTTATTTAATATTTATTATCAAAGCTCTAAGGCTTGATTTTCTCCTCAAGAAAGAAATTACTTTCATTTGGTAACCCTCTTAAGATTTAATTGTAGTCATTAATTCTAGGAGACAGTTATGCAGTTATATGTAACCATTTTCTTGCAATACAATTGTGTGCACTATACTGCACTCAAGTAATTAATTTTGATTTACTAACAGTTGTATGAAAAACTTATCAGTCAATAAATAGTAACTACTACTTTCACTTATGCAGGAAAACATACGGTATCAGCAACTTACGTTTACTACGAAGTTCACAAACTGATGCAATACTAACTTGTTTATATTTGTATAGTGATCCACCACACGTTGCAGTACACGATGAAAAGAGTGAACAATAACAATAAAATCGACTTTAGAGACTTCCAAATACTGTTACATCACACCAAACGAAATCACACCAAACCAAAGAGACAGGGGATGGGTTTTAAGAAAAGAAGTAGAAAAAATTTTACTGAAAAGGACTACCTACAAGAAGAAATGATATCTCATTAAAAACGTAAAATGTACAAAAATGCAAGTCGCGCGACGAATTCCTGCCACCATAAAAAGTTGTGAGATCTTGTGGGAAACCATGTCAGTTATCTTAGTTAGTGTTCATGGAACCAACACCTTGCCATAATAGTTTTATGCAATTAGTTATCTACCAGCATCTGTAGTGACTATATCAAATATTTCTATAATAAATATAATAACTTGGCAATCGCATGACAACGTAACTATTATTTAAAATACTTCATGCAAATGTGAGGTATTTCATTCGTATGTGATTACGTTTGGTTACATAGTGGAATATAAACTATTTTTATATGTCGATATCTAATTGCCCGATCATTATATGTCTTCTTATGTCATTATATTATGGTGCGATTGCGAAGCCATTATATGTATTTTAGTCGCTATAAATGTTGGTAGATTCCTAATTAGATAACGAATAAATGGGTCTATGAACACTAACTAAAAGACCGACTTTGTTTCCCATGGCAACATAAACCAATATTTTAAAGACTTTATGCATTTGAGTGTACTTCATTATTATGTGATTACATTTACTTGCGTAATGGAATATAATTTATTGTTAAGTCATTATGACGATGTGAAATTGCCAGTTCATTACATTTATTCTTATGTAATTATATTACAGTGTGATTGCCAAGTCATTATATTTATTATAGAAATAATGATGTATAATTTTGGTATATTCACTACAGATGTTGGTAGATAACTAATTAGATAAAAAAATTATGACAAGGTGTTGAATAGTTGGTTCCATGAACACTACTAAAATAAACGACCTGGTTTCCCACAAGATCTCACAAGTTTTTACGGTGGAGGGACTTCGCCGAGAGACGTGCAGTTTTGTACATTTTATGTTTTTGATGGGATATATGTATTTACAAGTGGACGGAGACCTCATTTGGTTTTACCGCCGCTCCGGGCCTCCGACAGCCACTGTCGAGAGCATTCCTTTAAAACATTTATATGCTATACAAGTAATTACATTTCATTCTACCACTTCCAAATGATACTCATCTTTTCAATATTACGATGTATGGGGGTTCTGCTCGCTGCAACATTATTCTCCTGGGGCTTCGTGGTAAAAATAAATACTCGTTATGTACAATTTTTCCCTTCTTTAATTTGAATCAAACTTCTTCTTCACCAAAACATAACAAATTCAAAATAATGCAAGAGACCTTAGCCGACATTACTTCCATTTAAAAGCAACAGACTGACATAGCTTCCAGAGCACTTGACAAACGACCGAAACTCGAACTCACACGCAAGGCGGTGAGGCAAATATATAACATCGACAATAATGACGTTACATTATCCATTGTTCATAACAATAGAATATACTAATTTACAATTACCAAAAACACAAGTAAAACATTTCATGTACACAAGAATAATGACAATATAAAATGAAAACTATGCATACAACAATTTTAGATGGCACATCTTTTTAAGACGAAATCGCGGTACTATTTGTTTCACAACAAAGAATAATGATAAATGTCAATTAATTTGTTAATGAGTACATCATACATGTTCCTAACATATACTGAATTATCAAATATCATGGCCATTCACAAAATATACTCAAAATCTCACGTAAGTCAATATATACAAAGAATTCAATATTGATAATTAATGTAATAGTCGAAATAACACAATTAGCTGGTCAACACAACTTGTTTATGAGCCTAACATATATACAATGCTATTTATTTTCATTTCTTTATGTTTTACAAATGTTTTTACCCTTCGTCTGTCTATTTATTGAAATAATGTACAATGACAAAAGAATTGTTTATGGAACTGTCTGGAAACGTCTTATAGAAATCTTTTAATTAATGAAATCTGTCACTTGTTTTGATCACAGTATTACCGAGACACTGTCCTACACTGATTTCTAGGCTGGCTATTTCGTTTGTAACTTCACACGCAACATGTATCAATATTGAACCACACGATTCCGGATCCGACGCAGACGGTATCGTACAATAATATTGAGATGAGAGGGCCAGCAGTATCGTCACACCTTCAAAACAGGTAGGAGGAACGCCTACACGTCTGCTCACAAGTCTGGCTCAAAGACGGTGCAGCTTCATCTGCAGATCCCGTATGGACAGTGTGGGCCGGTAAATCCGCACGCCCCCTATACAACTTGTACTGACTTCCAACTACACCTACACTTTGAAGATGGGTTTACTCACTTGGAGGGGGTTCTTGCAAGCTTTAGAGAACGTTTAGTGCTTGCCTGCAGAGCTTTTTTGTGCATCAGATACCATTCTCTGGGAGAGAATACGGAGAGCTGCATTTTACGACCCAAGTTCAGGAACGACCATGGAACTCACTGGCAGATGCGACCATACCATGGGGAACTGAAATTACATCACAAAGGAGAAGCCAGCGTACACCATCCTATACGACCCAGAATATTAGCAGACTACTGTTGGCGATTGTTTCTCCCTCCTAACTTCTTTTGCGTGGACGCATCAGCTGGTTTAAATACTGCTGTGATTTGATGAAAAATACAGTGCCAGCAAGGTAATTTAGAATGTTTTTGGTTTCTTGAATGCGCATTTATTTCAGTGCAACGACAGGTATGGTATCGTTAATGTGACGGTCTTTTGTTAACCAATTTCTATTAGTAAGTGAAGTACATTTCGTGTGAAAAGGATTTCACTCTTATACGGTACATTCACAAAGTGTGTAAATAGTACTGAAATAACATTAATTACAGTGGAAGCGTCAGGTGTAGTAGATAATTACTACACCAATTTTAGCTGCCGATAGAGATAATTATGGATGTTGGTCAGCTTTGTATGAAGTGGAGTAATAATTAAGAATTCAGGCAATACATTTTTCAGTATATCACAACTGTTATTATGATCTATTTAATTATTTCATTTATTTGCCTGCACGTACTATGCGTATTTTGTGGGTCTTGGTATAGAACTCTTCTAAATTCAAATGAATCCGACAATATGGACACTGCACAAATGATACAGTTCTGCAGTTGGTAGTTGAGCAATTTCAGTGTTTCGTATTCCAAATAACAGCAACAAGAGCATCAATAGCATCATATGCCTCTCGATATTTAGTATTTTTCTAGCCATGGTTGAACCGTGTTGTCGAAAATGGGTGCAATTAACTGATTGTGAAAGAGTGCATGAAACATGAAAGCGCAAGACTGCGTTGCAACTGTGGGGTTCATTATCAATGTTGTCGAGTTTAAGTCGCTCACAAAAACATCTCGAATGGATGAACATGGCAAGTTGCGGCAGGTTGAATGGTTCCTACCTTTAAGTTTTTATTGGGAATTTCGGATAGATCTTGTTGAAGGAGTGACAATGAATCCAAAACTGGACAAAATTTTGGTCCAACAACATTGAGAGAGGGACGTTTATTTCGCCATTTTTCAGGAATACCCCGTCCCACTCTGCCTAATTTGCAGTTGTGTGTTCGATCTTAGAACGGTTTGTGTGCTTCTTCGCAAGAGGGCCCAGTGCATCAGTTCCTCTCTTGACATCTTTGAAAGGATATAGTAATTAGATACACCATCAGTAAAACGGTCATAAAAAGATTCGGCATGACTAACGTCCTCAGAAGGCATTTGTACCAGTTCGTAATCATCCGGGTCATCTTTTGAACAAACCGAAGATAGCGTTTGTAGTGTCTCTTTCGCCTTCCTGTGCTTCACGTGATGAAGACGGGTATCAACGCTGGTGTAAAAACTGTAACACCTTGGTTTGCGTCTCTTCTCATTCAGTAGAGTACAAACACAAACACAAAAAGATCACTTACAATTCACTATGTCGCGCACCCACTAATACAGTAGAGGGTTACCTGACACTGATGGTATGCCACTCGCCAGGCAGCGTGGTCAGCTGAAATGTGCATCACTGCTATCAAAATGGGGTCCGTATCTGAGAGACTTTGCAACTGAACGTTGTTAGCGATTTGGTAGTTTAGAGTCTTAGTTTGTTAAAAAAATAACGGTGTAATTTGTTTGTAATTACACTAAACGTTGTATCGTAATCTAAAGTTCAAAAGAATCACATACCATTCGTCAGTAGAATACTTACAGAGTCCTTTACGGATCACTTATTTCTGTTTTGTGTTATTTGAAATGTATAAACAAAAGCAGTCACATGATCGGAGTCGAGTGTGGCGTATTATTGGGTCAAATACGCATTCATAATGTGGAACAACGACGTCTGAATTGCTTCATCTACATCTACATCTACATGGGATACTCTGCAAATCACATTTAAGTGCCTGGCAGAGGGTTCATCGAACCACCATTATACTATTTATCTCCCATTCCATTATCGAATAGTGCGCGGGAAGAAAGAACACCTGAATCTCTATGTTCGAGCTCTGATTTCTCGTATTTTATTCTGGTGATCATTTCTACCTATGTAAGTGGGAGTCAACAATATATTTTCGCATTCGGTGGAGAATGTTGGCGATTGGAGTTTCGAAGTAGTCCACGCCGCAGCGATAAGCGCCGTTGTTTTAATGATACCCATCTCAGACCCTGTATCATTTCCGTAACGCTGTCTCCCCTGTATCGTGACAATACGAAACGAGCTGCGCATCTTTGGATTCTTTCGATGTCCTCCGTCGAACCCACCTGATTAGGATCCCACACTGGGCAGCAATACTCTAAAAATGGACGGACAAGCGTAGTGTTTCTTTTGTAGTTCTGTTGCATCTTTTAAGGGTTCTGCCAATAAAACGCAGTCTCTGGATTGCCTTTCCCACGACATTATCTACGTGTTCTTTCCAATTTAAGTCTGAAGTAATAGTAATTCCTAGGTATTTTGTGGAGTTTACGGCCTTCACTTTTGATTGATTTATCTTGTAAACAAAGTTTAATGGATTTCTTTTCGTACTCATGTGGACGACTTCACACTCCTCATTATTTAGAGTCAATTGCCAATTTTTAACCCATACTGATATCTTGTTCAGATCGTTCTGCATTTGGTTTTGATCTTCAGATGATTTTAGTACATGGTAAAAGACAGCCTCATCTGCAAACAACCTAAGAGAGCTACTTAGATTTTTTCCCAAATCGTTTATGTAAATAAGGGACAGCAGAGGACCAATGACACTACCCTGTGGAACACCCAATAGCACCTCTGTTTTAGTCGATGCCTTACCATCGATTACTACGAACTGTGTCCATCCTGACAAGAAATCCCCTATCCAATCGCAAATTCTGGGCGATATACCATAACCACGCAATTTGATTAAAAGTCGTTTGTGAGATACGGGTCAAAAGCCTTCTGGAAATCAAGAAATATGGAATCGATCTGCGAACCCTTGTCGATAGCACCCATCACTTCGTGTGAATAAAGAGCTGCTTGTGTTTTCACATGAACGATATTTTCTAAATCCGTGTTGACCTTGGGTCAATAGATCGTTCTGTTCGAGATAATTCATAATATTTGAATACAGGATATGTTCCAAAACCCTGCTGCAAATTGACGTCAATGAAATAGGGCTGTAGTTTAGTGGGCTACCCCTACTGCCTTTCTTGAATTAGGTGTGACCTGTGCAACTTTCCAATCTCTTGGTACAGATCCTTCTATGAGAGAGTGGTTGTATATGGCTGTTAAGTAAGGAGCTATCGCTTCAGCATAATCAGATAGCAATCTAATGGATATACAATCCGGACCAGAAGACTTGTTCTTGTTAAGTGATTTTAGTTGCTGCACTACTCCGATGGTATCCACTTCTACGTTACTCCCTGGCACTATGTTACATAAGCACTGTTGCATGTAGACGCAGAAACTAGGAACATTTAGAAATGGTAAACGATAGTTTGCTACTGTTTTGGCTTGTTAAGTGTGTAGCACCGCCTGCTCTCCTTAAGCCTTCGAGACTAGGGCGTCGGCTCCCCATACAACGGTTCGCTGGGTTCGTGGAAGGCAGAGCGTAGCAGCGTCGGAAACAGGCTGAGGACTAGAGTTGGCAACTGTTTCATGATTTCGAAACCATGCTTCGATACGCGGAACTGTACACGGTTTCGAAACCGCCGGGTTTTATTCTTCTCGGATTCGGATCACATTCGCGGTCGATACTGAAACTGTTCCGTCCTGTCAGTTTCACTGTTTCAAAATAACGGTGTTTCACACCAAAACTGCAGGAAGGCGGATACGAAAAAATTGTATCGAAACCATGGTGTTCCATTTTGCTGTAGCTTTGCACAGATACACATTTAAATTACTACTATATGAACAGTGCTTCAGAAACGTAAATGAAAAATAAAATATTGTTCACGATTTGCATTGAAATATCCAGTAAAATTCTAGGTTTATCTATCCACGTACGGTAATAATATAAAAAAACACATGACTAAACCTACAACTTCTTTTTTATTTATTTGAAAGAAAAAAAAAAAAAAAAAAAAGAAAAAAGAAAACAACGAAGTCCAAAATGACAGACATTATACTAACAAGGGGACATCGCAGATTTAATTTAATTTTAAAGAGGTAGTTTCTTGCGAGCAATGTTGGATGGACATTCATTTAAAACGAAAGATATTTTTAAGAGATAAAAATACATGAAAATCTACCAGTGTGCCACATTTGATGAATTTCACATTTGATGAATTTCATATTTGCCGGCCGCAGTGGCCAAGGGGACTGAGGCGCTCCAGTCACGGTCTGCACGGCCACTACGGTCGGGGGTTCGAATCCCCCCTCGGGCATGGATATTTGTGCCGTCCTTAGGATAAGCTAGTTCGTAAGTAGTTTGTACGTTTAGGGACTGATGACCCCGTAGTTAAGTCCCATAAACTAAAAAAAAAAAAAAAAAAAATATCGTATTTATACTTCTATATTACTAAAGTTTGGACGGCAAATGAAACCGTCCATTAAAGATATCTCCAAAACTCGAATTTCAAGGTAAGTTTAATTTTACTAAATTACCTAGCACTGCGATAACGATGTATAAACACTTAACCCCTCCTAAAATGTTAGGTCAATAAATGTAATGTGATAATTTGCCGCTTGAATATCACATGTAAGTAAGCATACGCCTATAAATATCAGGCGCTAAAATATAGGAAATATATAGGAAATATATAAAATATAGGAAAGCAAAATGTGTTAATTATATCTAATTTGTTAAAAAAAAAACAATATATTAGACATAAAAACGTCACTTGTTCCGAAATCAGTGCATTTGGTAGTGTTCAAACTTTACTTATCGTCCTAGCGGTCTCCCGTGATAATGTTGGCAATCATGTGACGTTAGTATTAGCGAATCGCGTTACAGTGAAAATCTTTTGTCGTGAAATCTTCGTTGTAGGAGGACAATTACTTCACTGAGCTGACAAGGGTACATACAAGAACCTATCAACCACAGAACAGGAAGAATATAAGCAACTTGGCAAAGATTTTTACCGTGCTCTTGATGTTGCCTACATAATCACGTGGGGCCGCCAGGGTGGAAATATATAACTGCCAATTCATCTGAATAAAAGTTTATTTTTTTTCTCCTAAAGTTTCTGTTCTCGAACTGTGTGGTTCTGTAACAATACTTATACACTACACATTCATGATGTTACAATAAACAGTACCATACTATTAAAAAAGATCGCACTGGCGTGTTTTACGGTCCACTTTAGATTTGTAGTTTTATACGTTTTTGCAAACATTTTGGACCAAAATAATAATGTAAATAATAAAAAAGTAATTAATAAGAGTGTCTGAAACCCTTTTAGGGAAAAAGAAGTTTCGGTAGTAGCGGGTTCCGAACCACTGTCTTTCAGTGTCACAGTCCAACGTGTTGCCCACTACGCTACGGCTAACAGAAAGTCCGTTCGTAAATCTCATACTATTCATGGCCATTGTTAACTGATGCTAATATGGCATTTGCAGACACTAGATTATCATTTATCGTACAAAGAACGACGTGTTTTTGTTAGTTAATGAAAGTGCTATTGCTTTGATATGACAACGTGTAGGTTACAATAAGAAAATCATCATTTACGCAACGCAAGATGGTGTATGCCAGAGAGAGTTCTGGGCGTGTAATGTCACGTGACATCCGCGAACGACTGGTTTTCGTTAATTCAATGGAGGCTGTCAAATCTCCGTTATTTTGGCAAATATCTCTGAAACGATACGACATGTGAATAAAGCACAGGGGAACAAAGTTGTAGAGAATTTTATCCTCTACACATTCGTTTATTCAATTTTCGCGTCAGATGAACAGTTTATTTGCAATTAAAATTACATTACAAACCGCTTTTTTTGGTATTATTAACGTATTTCTTGTCCGAAATATTTCAAAAAGCGAAGTTCTGGTCTCTGGTAGCCAACAATTATATCTGTATAATTTGGTGCCGATCGGTTGAACGGTTCGACCTAAAAGTGGGAACACGTTACAGCCAGACAGACATCGTCAAATCGCCGTAATTTTTGCAAATATCTCTGCAACGATGCAAGATATGAAAAAAAACATAATAGAGCTAAGTTATACAGAATTTTCCCCTCTACCAATTAGGTTAGTTAATTTTAGTGTCAGATGAACGGTTCGTTTGCAATTAAAATTGTATTACAAACAGCTTTTTTTTGTATTACTACCGTATTTTTTGTCCGAAAAATTTGAAAAGGGGAGGTTCCGGTCTCTGGTGGCCTACAATTATGTCTATAAAATTTGGTGCTGATCGGTTGAACAGTTCGTCTTCAAAACAGGGAAAACGTTACGGACAGACATCCCAAAATAGCCGTTATTTTTGCAAATATCTCTGAAATGATACGAGATTTGAAAAAAATCATAAGACAGTAAAGTTGTAGAGAATTTTCTCTTCTACAAATTCAGTTATTCCATTTTTAATTTCAGATGAATGGTTAAGCCATTTTTTATTTAAATTTCGAGCTGCCAAAAGACGATTGCAAAGGCCCACTTTTAGTGTTACTACCGTAACATAAAGTGGTTCAATACACAGGGTTTCATGGTTTCGAAACAGTGTTTCGAAACCTCACAGTGTACGGTTTCATTTGCACCGAAACCGTAACATATTTCATATTTCCCATCTGTACTGACGACTGCAGGAAGTTTTCAGAAGCAGCCGCTAGGTCGCGACACTGCTGCGTCTCGTTAGTTTGCTCGCCTCCGCAAACTGCGTGCGTTCCCGGAGCGATGCAGGCGTCCGCAGCCATGATCAGCATAGGCCCATTGTCATGGTCGCTATTATGAAGTTAATCAAAATGGCGCTGCTGACTGGGTGGCAGTGTGGCAATATCCGGCAAGTGTCAAACAGGCGCTGATCAGCTCACAAAGGTCTTCATGTCACAAGGTAGACCGTGTGAAACAGCGAGTATAGTCGTGACGTCACAAAGGAAATTACAACTTTGTTCTTCGTTGTGGAAATGCTACGACTGATAACTTATAATTCCCAGTTTTCTGGAGTAGGATTCTCTAGTAAGCTGAAAGTACGTGATTGGTTTGCTTGTGTTCATTGACAGCACGACTTGGGGAATGGCTTTTGAAAATAATCTAACATATAAAGCAGAGTGTCCGTATGTTTGTGCCTGTTGCATAACAAATCTACAGTTTTCTTACAATCTTTACGAAGTTTTCTGCACGTAAGCTTCAATCCATGAGGACGGTCGCCATAAGTGTTAGAATCACGTACGAGATATAGTCATAAACAATGAGATGAGCGAAAAACTGCTGCATTTTGCGACAATGCTGCTCATTTTCTCCTAAACCATTGGACCGATTTCAACCAAATTTGGTATACACATTCCTTACCGTGAGGTAACAATTATTGCATCGCTAACAATCACGTACGACACATGGTTCAAAAGACATTACGTCATAACCAATAGAAGTCGCAAAAAATGCCATATAATGCGGCGAGACTTTCGAAATACACTGTATGAGAATGACAGTACTTAGCGACTTGTAACAAACAATAAACATAATTTCAAACCTTTATTAATCTTTTCTCGCTGGCAATATAGTAAAATGATGAAAAAACTTTCTCGCTTACTACTTTTCCGCTGTTTATGGAGTAAAATTACGGCATTCGGAATGACGTTACAATTTATAATTTGTACACTACAAATTGTAGCTGCAGGAAATTTTACAGACAGTATACACGCATATAGTTGAATGTACCTTCTAAATTGTATCACAGTACGACACGTAGTTAATGAGATATGAGCACATAAACAGTAACGTTCCGCTGTTCATGGACTAAAAGTACGGCATTCGGTATGACGTTACAATTCGTAATTTCTACACTACAAATTGTAGCGGCAGGGAATTTTACAGACAGTATACACACATATAGTTGAATGTCCATTCTAAGTTGTATCACAGTAACACACGTAGTTCATGAGATATGAGCACATAAACAGTAATGTTCATGGAAAACCGCCGTATCACGCACCAAGTTTTAATCTATTACTTCTTTACTACTAATAGTATTCGCAAGAGATATTACAGTCATACGGCCTTATACAAATGAACATATATCTGAAAAAATGGCTGGAATAAATAAATAAATACCCAGGCAACGCCGGGTTTTCAGCTAGTAGGACACAAAGCCTTTTCGTTGGGAACTGGGGCTCTCGCTCTCGTTTTTACAGTCTGGAGTGAAGAGTTGGTGTAGAATGCCAGCTGTGGCCTCGATGCAGAAAGAGTAGTGTCGGAACTCTCGTGAAGAGAGAACTGGAGCCGGGTACTTGGTGGAGGGAGGAGATGGTGGCAGAGCCTCCGTGAAGTGAGGGCTCTGAAGCAACAGGGTGGCGCTGCAGCAGCAGCTGAGGCGATGAGGGTGGGAATAACTGCAGGTCCAGCAGGCAGGTATGAGGCAGGAGGCATTTCCAAAAGGCCATTTAGCACACTCTGATAGTGCTTCCGCTGACTATCGTTGTCCACTTCCTACTAACACTTCCTTCACTCCTCTATAAGTGCAGATAAATTTCAGACTTGTCGAACTATCATAAAGCTTTGCCCAATACCAGTGGTGTAGGGGTCAGCGCAACTGCCTAGAAAGCAGGAGACCCGGGTTCGAATCCAGGCTGGGTACACATTTTCAGCTTTGCCCAATAGCAGTTGAAGTCATACATTCTATGAATATTAAATAATAACAGCTGCAGGATCAGAATGTGACGTCTGTTCTTTCTGAACAGACGCCACATGTATATATATCATAAAGACTATTACGCCCTTGATTTTACATTTCAGTCTTGCTTTTTACTTATTTATTTTTATTTGTAGACATGCATCACGGTTCACTTTGACGGTTCCAAACAAGGGGTCTCCACCGTCAGTTCTGGCGTGTTCGCCTATCGTGTCATCAGGATACATTTTCCCGAGAACTATTTTGTTTACCCAGCAGCGTTTCATGTGAACGTGGGGGCACTGGAGCAGATGGGGCGTAGTGAGAGCAACCGATTTCTTCTTTACTTTTGATGCGCAAAGTGCACTACATACATTGCAGAATCTGTACTCAACTAAGACGATACCACGAATGATCCATGGCCAACGATGCGTAAACCTGTGGTCCCTAGACTTTCAAACCACTTAAACTAACTTACACTAAAGGCAACGAACACCAATGCCAGAAGGAGGACTCGAATCTCCGATGACAAAGGCGTCCCAGTCAGCAGCAGCTTTAGAGCACGCGGCGGTTCCGAACGCAATGCCAGAGGGTTATCAATGCGCCACCTCGATTGTTCTAGAACAGGCTTGGTAGCAATTAATGTAAGCCGCGGTGGTGCAGCCGAGCGGTCTAAGGCGCCTCCCTGCGGAGCGCGCGGTTGCTCGCCGTCGGAGGTTCGAGCCCTCCCTAGGGTATGGATGTGTGTGTTTGTCCTTAGGTTAGTTTACCTTAGTTTAAGTAGTTTGTAGGAGAGGGCATTAAAGTACAGGGAGACGAAATAAAAACATTGCGGTTTGCGGTCTGGATGGACAGTGTCTTGAACGGAAGATATAAGATGAACATTAACAAGAGTAAAACGAAGGTAATGGAATGCAATGTCAGAAAATCAGGCGATGCTGAAGGAATTAGATTAGGTAATGAGACAATAAAAGTAGTAGATGAATTTTGTTATTTGGGTAACAAGGTAACTTCTGATGGCCAGAGAAGATATAAAATGAAAAATGGCTATGGGAAGAAAAATTCTAAAGAAAAATTCTAAAGAAGCGAAACTTGTTAACATCCAGTATTAATTTAAATGTTAGGAAGTCCTTTCTGAAAGCATTTGTCTGGAGTGCAGCATTGTATGGGAGTGAAAGGTGGACGATAAGGAGTTCAGATAAAAAGATGATAGAAGCATTTGAAATGTGGTGCTACAGACGAATGATGAAAATTGGATGGGTAGTTCACGTAACTAATGAGGAGGTGCTTAACCGTATCGAGGAAAAAAGGAGTTTCTGGAATATCCTAAGAGAAAGGATAGATTGGTAGGACACATTCTGAGACATTAAGGAATTGTCAACTTAGCATTACAAGGAAGCGTGTGGGGTAAAAATCGTAGAGGGAGACCGAGGGACGAATATAGTAAGCAGATTCAAACTTGTGAACTTGTGAACTTGTACACACCACTCTGTGATAGGGGTTGAATTTTGTCCTTACTATTGAATAAATACTTATAAATGATGTTTGTATTGTAAAATGCAGGCCTGTAACTTCGATATTTTTACTTTCTACCAATTTGATCTGAAATTTTGCCAAAATATGGGATGACACACCAGTTTTTCTGACTACTGACTTGTTCTTGTTCGCCAGCATATAAAAGTATTCGATTTTTCTCATTTTCTTCTTATTCAGTATACTGTCAATAAGGGCAGGGCTATAGCCATTACTGGATGCTATATGTTTGATTGTTTGAAATTCTGATTGAAATGCAGAATCAGATAATGGAACAGATATGAGGCGATGGACCTTGGAATGGAAAGCTGCATGTTTATGGCTGTGTGGATGCTGGGAACTAGCAGGGATAACTGTATCTGTTACTATGGATTTTATGCAAATACTGAATAAGTGTTTCTTTGTGATAATGTCAATAGTAAGGTCCAAAACGTTTATAGAAGATCCTCCTAATTCCATAGTGAACTCAATTTTCTTGTGTTGGGAATTTAAATGTTGTAAAAAGGTATCTAATTGTCTGGTGGTACCAGTCCATAAACACAGCACATCATCCACGTACCTGAACCAGTATCCAATTTTGCACCGCAGTGGTTCCTTCTGTAAGAAAATCTGCACAAAATGATCCATGAAGTTCTCAGGTAGAATGGGACTAAGTGGAGAACCCATATCTAGGCCATCAGACTGATTGTAGTATTTATTTTCAAACTGGAAGTAATTTTGCTTCACACATGTCTCTGTAGCAATGATTATGTCGTGTGTACGCTACCATCTCTTCTGATGCGAAATCTTATGCCATCACCGTAGGTTTATAACTTTGCAAACGAATGCTGGTTAAATATTGTTATTCCGTTTGGTTTTAGTTATGTAAATTGATTTCTGTTGGTAGATAGACAACATCCAACCCGATACAATTAGAAACAACGTAACCATTGTTTTTAAGAAGATCCAAACGGGTGTGCAGATGTAGAAACACATTATTAGTATATCCCTTAATGTAACAAACGCAATCGTTTCCGTTAACTTCGGCGAGTACCCCAACACGTGACCATTTCCCTTGCTGTTTACTGTAAATCTGATTATTTTATATTCCCCAGTCATAGCGAGTGTTTTCCATATAGTGTATTTAAACAAATAAATGAGTCGTGTTTGCGGATCTGCAATAAACTCCACTTTTTCCAAATGCAAGGTTCTTTTATAGCTCTAACGAGTACCTCTGTTTCAAATACCATCCAAAAACAATCAAATACTACCCGAAAAGTTTAAACTAGTACTACATGTGGTGTAGACTATTTTACGTTGCTGGTTGGTAGGTATGTCGGGGAAAGTTGACAATCTTATTACTGCCAAAATATCTGCATTTACAGTAAACAGCAAGGGAGAATGGTCACGCAACCGTGTGCTGGGGGAAATCAACGGAATGCAGGATGTATTCTACATTAAAAAGTGCGTAAAAAGGTGTTTGTGGAGCTGCACTCCCGTTTCAATTTGCTCAAACAGAACGGCTACATTGAATCCAAATGTGTTGCCCATGTACCTACAGAGAAGTCGTTTGCGGAGTTAGCCTTCTTATTGTGTTCGAAACAGAGTCACACATATTGTGAATGGGTCAGTTAGACACGCAGTTATATATATATATATATATATATATATATATATATATATATATATATATATATATATATATATATTCTTCGATGTTCCTTCAAAATATATTTTGTATATAATTTTTTTCATGTAGAAAACAGATATTGAAGCTTTGCAGCATTCATTGAACATAATTAGTGTAAAATTTATTTATTACATATTAGATTGCGAAACAAATAATGTTCATAGAAGTTTTTATGAATGAATTGTTGCATAAAAGTGCAAGCTACAGCTTAAATTTTGTCCCTTATTGCAAAGATTAATTAACCTAAAATTACATTTAAATATGACAATTAATTCTGAAGATCTATATTTAGCTTCAGTATATGCTTGTTGTATTAGCTTACACAATTACTGCAGCAAAAATATTTGCATGCTCCTGGCGTAGGAATGACTGAAAATTGTTACATTTCTTATTAGTCTTTCGATCTTTCTTCGGTATACACTGTTTGCACCGGCACCCTTAGTGTTCCTTTTCTCCAGAACTCGTTCCTGCAATATTTTCCAAATTTTCTTTTATCTTGTTACCCATTCACAATAGGAAGGTTAAAAACCTATGGAATAGCAATATTTAATCTAATTTGGTTCCTGTAGCCCTCAAAACGTTTCAACTACTTCCCGTTTATTATCAGACACCTTATGTGACGAACGACTTCCGAAAGGCGGAACTTTTTTTTGGATAGTTGAAAATGTTTGAGTTTGGTTAGAATTGTTTTAAAATAATTCCTCGATAAATGTATGTAGGTTATACGACACTTAGAGTACACAACTGTAGCATTACACGAAATTTCTTTATTCCGTGTCTATATTTAGCTATAAAATTACGTTCTTTACGAGTTGTAATTATTGTATTACGTCGCTTAAACTGTAGAAAAAAATGTTTTAATGGTCGTATTTTGTAGGAAATAGAATGTGCAGTAAAAATCACCAAATACTCTCCATTGGAAAAATTACAAGTTGTTTCTATTAAAGCGGTAAAATTGTAGAGAAATCAAAATGTATTGGATTTCGAAAGTTACCTTCCCTGTACTTATCGATTTAATAGCTGGGGGCGTAAGTGCAAGACATAGATGTAAATTTTAGCTAATAGTTAAAAACTAGATATTATAAAAGCTACAAAGAGTTTAAACTAGTAAGCCCTAAAAGTTAAAACTAGCACTCCAAAATTTTAAACTTCTTCCTGTTTGTTATCTAACACGCACAATTTTTTTTTTTTTTTTTTTTTTTTTTTTTTTAACGCGTAGGCTGTTGCATATGTAGTCTTAAAACGAGCATGTTGTGCGATTGCTTGAAATAATAAAACACTGTGAAATTTTGTTTAAACATATATGACTGGTGTACAGGTAAATCTTCCAGACACGAAAGACCTAGAAAAACTTATAATTATGCTCTCTCAGCTTTTAGTTTAAATTGTATACCTGTAAATTATGTGGATATTCGTAATACAGACTCCAGCAAGAACGATATAAGTATTACGCAGAACAGCTACTTTAAAGCAGGAAAATCATATTTCTCCCATTAAAGGCTGTTATTCACCACATTGCGGCCGGATGTGGACATCTCTAATTAGGTCTAGTTCCTACAAGCATAGTTATTCCACAAGTCCTAAGAAAGATTAAATCCATCGAAGAGGTTTAAGCCTTTCCGATTAAAGAAATTACTCCTCTAAGTGCAGTTAATGTGCTATGTGCGCGGAAAGACGGCTTTGTGTCCAGTAAGTCACTGCAGCATCCGGCTGCGTGCTCTTGACTTAATTTTGAGAATTTTCACCTGACAAGCAGAGGGGAGTCAAATATTTACATAAACAGTCAGCATCCTTCCGCGCCACATCGGGCCGCTTTTTTCGGCCGCGCGGTAAGGGGCGCGTGCCTCCGGAACCCCTCTGCGCATCTGATTAAGCATTAGCATCCTAGGTGGTCCTGCTAAGGGGGGGGGGGGGTGGGACTTGACATACTCCGGCCACGTGCTCTTGCCTTAATTTGAGGATTTTCACATGACAAGCAAGGGGGAGGCAATTATTTACATAAACAGCGATGGCTCTACGTGTGAGGGACGGTTTCCGGCCGCGCAACCGCCCCTCGCCCGAGTTTGTGACACTTGCGGGGAGTGACACTTACGGGGAAAGAGAATGTGTAGACACTTACGGCACAGACAAATATATACAGATGGGAAATCTCCGTAAGAGCCCGGTCCTACGCTCAGGGGTGCGGGGAGGGAGGGTTTCCAACAGTTCAGTAAGATGTCCCATGATGGCGCTGCCGTCAGAAGCAGCCCTTTAAACTGGCCAGAACAGGTGGCAGGTAGCGGCTGTCCCCACCACCCCATAACTGTGAGATTTTTCTGCAACCAAGACGCATTTTTAATTACATTTATCACCTATATGCATTTCCTTCTTTTAAGTTGCTCTGTACATTTGCCTGTCCATCTCTCACTTTCCATCTCGCCCTCTCCCTATGTTTCTGTCTCCTTCTTCCCTTCTCTCTCTGTCCACCTTCTCTCCCCTGTCACTCACCACATTACTATATCTTCCCTATGGCAATAGGAGATTTATGCTTTTACTGCACAATTTTTCTGTCCAGATAAGTAGTACTTATATGAAGTATTATTTAAATCGATCCACGGTATTTGTTCACATATTTCAATTGTATCTACAGTAAAATTTACCCTGTAGCATCGCCTTCAAGCAACTCAGTGGTTATGACTTCATGTCTGTTGAACAATGTGTCGTACAGTGATATGTTTTTGTAGGTCCTTTCAGAGTTAAGTTTGGATATTGTCTCCGAAATGTGCTGAGAACAGAGATAATAGTAAAAAGTAATAAAATATCAAACGTGATGCAGTATTTAGTTGTGGATCTCACGTTTATGAGGTCTTCCTGGATTATGTGACTGAAAAGTTTTGTACGTACCTTCAGCGGCATATATCGACACTGGCTTCATTTTTTTTATCGTAAGGAAGTAACAGTTTTAAACGTCTAGTATAATGCGTCATTTTTCCATGCATCTCTGAGTGTATGATGTCATGCCTCCTGAACTATGCAATCCCCAAAAACATTATCTTCCAGGTTTGTAGGGTGGTAGGGAAAGGTCGGGTAAGTTGACCAGGATTTGCGTATGACTTTGTGCATGTTAAAGTTTCTATCCAAAATGCCGACGCAGGTTAAGATGAATAATTATGTAGTGACTAAGATTTTAATCATTCAGGCCAATTGATAACCATCCAAGTCATTGCAAGATTGTTCAATATTGCCTTTATCAAACTCAGACTCTGAATAATGTTATCAAGAAATATATGGACACAGGAATCGAACCATTCACTTCACAGATAATTAGTGATTTAGAATTCGCACAATCACGAACAATTGAAAACAGCTCCAATGAAATTCCATCCAAAACAGATGATCTAACAAATATCAGCAAATCCAATAAAATGTCTGTTTTATAAACTAAAATGCCCATTTCGTCATCTTACCCTCCTTGTAGGGTAAGATGACGAATCGTAACAAAAATAGATCTAAAGAATCTTCAGTTTTAGGACATTTTTAAGAGCTCGAAACTGAAGGGAATATTTCAAGCAATAATTTTTCCATAAATAAAGAATTTGACCTGAACGTAAGGGCCAAAAAAATTACCTGACTTTCCCTGTGTTTAGAAAACTGCCTGTGAAATATCTATTCCTCCGAAGGTACATTCGTAATATATGTTCATAGTGTGTGTAAAACATTTCGCGAATTAACTTCGTACTAAATAGGTAATAAATCGAAACTTCATACGCTATGAGGTGGTTTCTCATGAATCTAATTGTTTATGACTTCATATATCAGGAAGTATGATATAATTTAGAAGATACATTCAGTGGTATGGGTAAATAATGTCTGTAAAATGTTCGCGAATATAATCAATAGTGTAAAGTAATAAATTGTAACATAAGGGCAAATACCGCAGTTTTAGTGCATGAACAGTGTTAACATTAATAATCCATAGGTTCTTTTCTTTTCCATCGTTTTGCTGGAGTTGTCGTTGAGAAAAAGTGTATTGAAGGTTTGAAATTATGTTTAAGGATTGTTGAAACATTATCACTATTAAAATAGCTTTTTGTTTTCAGGAGGAACACTCAACGAATTAATATGTAGTTAGAACAAGTTACTATCTTGCTCTTCAGCTTGCAAAGGGTTGTGCAATTTCACTGAGCTTCGTGTTATGTTGACAGTGTGGAAACTTGACAACAGAAGTGCAAGATTTCTTGGTGTGCCTGTAGCCAGGAAAAGCCATTAGCCGCCCCAAGGGCCCCGGGTTCCTCACAAGTGTCACTCCCCACAAGTGTTCCAACCCCCCTTCGCCCGGTCCACCCTCGGCCGTATGTTTGCACAGGTGGCCCCACTTGACGTCTCCCTTTAGGCACAGACAAATATATACAGACAGGAAACTTCCATAAGGTCCCAGTCCTACGCTCAGGGGTGCGGGGAGGGAGGGTTTCCAGTAGTTCTGTAAGATGTCCCATGATGGCAGTGCGGTCAGAAGCAGCTCTTTAAACTGGCCAGGGCAGGCGGCAGGTAGCGGCTGTCCCCACCACCACCTCCCCTCAAACGCCAGCAAGCCGGACACAGCTGTGGCCTAGTAGCAGGTGGCACGAGCTCTCCCCTCAGCCTTCCCTCCACGCTACCTCCTGACGTGCGAGAGGACCCTAAGCCAGTGATCCACCTGACACCTGCTAGCATCTTACAGAACTACGAGGGGAGCGTAGGACAGTGGTTTAGGGGTGGCTGCTCCTCTGTATATGTTACTCTGTGCTTTAGGGGCGCAAGCTGCGGATCCGTTGCGTGATAGAAATCAGATTATTTTTTAGTGAGTTACGGTTCTGTATGGAAGTGGGAGTCAATTATTTACACAAACAGCTGCGTAATATAAAATACTCGGAACCCACGCACTGTGGGGGAATTCTGAGGTCGGAAGTCACGGGTTAGATTCCCGGAACGTGAAATTGAGCTTGGTGGTGGGAGGAGGAGGAGGGGTCTCGTAGTCAGCGAGTGGTGGGGCAGGGAGGGAGTATTGTAGAAGTCAGTAATCATGTCAAATTTTATAATTTGTGCCAAATATCATGCAATTTTTTATAATTAGGGTCATAAATCATGAATTAGTCACGGATGTCATGGTACTTGCCCCATTGTGTCCTGGTCATGGCCCTCATAAGGTCGGTGACCTTGGACTTTACCTCTAGGGAAGACGAGACCACCCAAGTGTCTCCAGAACCGGCATAGGAGGGTGTGGAGGAGGGTGATTTAAATGTTCAAATGTTTGTATAGGTTATGGGACTTCAGACCTGAAGAAGTTATCGGTTTAAGTTTTCCTGGCCGCACCAGATTACGAAACACGAGAGCTATTTTTACAAAGATAGAATTACGTTAATTGTAACAAAAGACATAAGAATAAAAAACTATCGAAATGCCACAGCCATACCATAGCTCTTAATACACCATCAGCCCAATAAAGACAGTCTTCACAAGCCATAAAGAGACAACCGCACACAAGCGTATTACCGACAAATACCGCAACATTTCCTCGCAGTTGACACAAATGATGTTTTCACCGTATGAGATGACTACAGCAGTCGTTATAACTTTTATACGCTGATACATACACAGACAGTAGGATGAGTGCTAATTTGACATGTAGCTATTACAGAAACGAAACTTAGTTTTTTTAGGAAATCGATAAGAAAAAGAAGAAGAAGAACGAAATTTGTACAAGATGAACCAATGTGCAATAAGTCAAACCCCATTCCATGCAGCAATATACTGAGCAACATCGATTTAAACGGTCGCTTTGCTTAGCTGTAGGATAGAACAACACAGAATTACACATCCCAAACAGTTACTTTAACGAGGGAGTTAATGCTCTCTGGTAACAAGCAAACTGTTTTCTGGTATCTTCTCCTAAACCCTGTAAGATCGAAACGTATTACTCGAGAAGCTATAAGTCTTTAGAACAACAATTAACTGCTGCAGATGCAAACTATAACTGATTTTAGGTAATCACATTGACAAAGAACGGTATTACATCCCATTTTTAGGTCAAAAGTAGCCACACATCGGAGAAACTCAAATCAAAATCACTGGTTTCTTACCTAGTAAGACACCTTGTTGTTATTCGGAAACTGCTTTTTGCGTGATCATTCTATACCAGGAACCATTTAAAATAAAATAAAAGCAGCACGTTATTGTACAACTCTTTAACCCAAAGCGACCGTTTAAATCGATGTTGCTCGGTACATTGCTGCATGGAGTAGGGTTTGACTTATTGCACATTGGTTCATCTGGTACAAACTTCGTTCTTCTTCTTCTTATCGATTTTCGAAAAAACTATGTTTCGTTTCTGTAATAGCTACATCGCAAATTAGGGCTCATCCTACTGTCTGTGTATGTATCTGCGTATAAAAGTTATAACGACTGCTGTAGTCATGACGTACAGAGGAAAAAAAAATAAAATAAACGAAGTCCTTTGTGCAAGCTGCGAGGAAATACTGCAGTATTTGTCGGTAATACGAATGTGTGCGGTTGTCTCTGTATTGGGATGATTGTGTACTAAGAGCTATGGTATAGCTGAGACATTTCGATCGTTTTTTATTCTCATGTCTGTTGTTACAATCCACGTAATTCTATCTTCGTAAAAATAGCTCTCGTGTATTCGGTATCTGGTGCGGCCAGGAAAAAATTAAACCGATAACTTCTCCAGGTCACGTGCAAGCGTCAACTGGTATTTTTCCATATATAGGACGTACACGATCCAAACTAGCGTCTACGATGAGTCAACAGGTCCGCACTCGCCTGCAGCCGCAATGCAGTTATTGGGTTGAGAGAGATCGAAACTGTATTAAAAATGTGCTGTGTCTGGGATATCCTGTCTGTTACTGATCGTGGTTATAACACCGTAGGTGGTAACTTGCTTATGGCATGGCATGGATATTTGTGCCATCCTTATAATTAGTTAGTTCATCAGTAGTTTGTAACTTTAGGGACTGATGACCCCGTAGTTAAGTCCCATAAGCTATACAAACATTTGAACATTTTTTGAGATGTTTCGCGCTTGCTTAGAGTACTGTAGGCTAGATGGGAAGGAATTTAATTAAAAAGTGTTGATGTACCCTAAATACACGTCATGGTAGAGGTCTAAAGAAAACCGACTTTGGTGGTTGTAAAAAACACTTTGCAGTAATCATTTGTCCAAGTATCGTCTGTTTAATAGTATGCTAGTGTTGTCTACTTGACAGCTGGTGTGCATTATGTTACGTAGCGGATATGTCTGCTGTGGTAAATCATAATTCTCTCGTCGAAAATTAAAGGTACTTTATAAAACTCCTATAGTTTGACAGCCTAACGTGCGCTAGTTGAAGCCAATGGAGTGCATGTGAGCGGTTCTACCTGCGTAGTAAATTCAGCAAGTTCGATACTGCAAACGCTGGAGATAAGACGAAGTTACTATTTCTGGAATACATGGAGGGAAATGATTACGTCCTGTGGATATATACATATATATCTTATAAAGTGGAACTAATCGATGTTTTTTAATGAAGGCGCTCCCATCTATACTACAGCAGCAGCTTCGTGGAGATGGTTTCTATCTCCTGTATTTGGACAACACACACAAGATTTAGAAGGGATTTTTCTTTTTTGTCAGTGGCGTTCGTATCCGAGCTTGACTTTCGGATGGAAGAAGCAACAGCAACGTGGTTGCCGGCGACGACAAGTCAATTGGAACGACTGCTTAACGACGTTTGAAACGAATTGTAGAATAAAAAATTGTTGAAAAATCACGAGCCCAGGAGTAAGCAAAGTTATTGGTTTTATAAAGCGTCCAGACAGTTGATTGTTAGGACTTATATTTAAAAAAAGAAAATATCTGCATTTACACTAAACAGACGGGGGGATTGGTGGCGCATCGTTGTAATGACCGAAATTAGCGGAACACACGACAAACGTGTTTGTACTATGTGTGACTCCCATCCATTCCTTAGAGAGCAGGTTATAATCGATGTATGCGGGCGTTGGTTGCGATATAAGTGTTTGCGAACATTACGTTGCATGTACTCAGTTGTACTGTAACAAAAAATGTGTAAACACGTCATGTCCTATATAGCATCAGGTGTTGCGGTGTGTATGTTATAGCAACTTCGTTTGCGGTAGACATCTACTTGTAATTAAAAATAATAAATATTAGTTCGGATTAGTGGAATGCACAAGAAAGGAACTTGGAGTAGGAAGTTTTTGGGTAAAGGTCGGGTCGAGCTGGAAATCGGTGTTGCATTGGGCAGGTAAAGTACTACCTCGGTTCTGTGGTTGTTGTATTGTCGAATAAGGGTGTTGTTAGGCCAATACTTTCGAGAAAAAAGAAAAGTTTTAGTGTAGACGGCCGGAAATCGATAAATTAAGTCACTTTTTTTTCCGACTCTCCGTTGCACAATAGGGTTAAATGTCTTTTGGGGCGCTGGAATATCGGTATGTGACCTGCGTCAGATAAATGTAGTTTGTATCGTAACAGGACATTAAGATTCCTTTGATGGGTATACTCAAGATGATGTGTACTGCTGTAGCAAGGAAATAAGAAGTAAAATTAACTTACCCGAATTCTCGGCAGGCGCATCTATACCTCGATCTAAGAAGGAGACGTAACAGGGCAAGATCGCTAAAGAGAGAAAGAGAGAGAGTGTGTTAAATTTCGGAACTTTCGGCATGCCTCAGCTCCATTAAATAAATGCATTGCGCGCTATCCTTGTTAGAGTGGTGCGTCTGCAGAGGACTTTCGTAGTAGGTTATGATCATTTGGAGATGTAACTTAGGTGTTTTTAACAGATTTTGTTTAATCATTTAGCATATGTTTCTTTCATGTAGCCTGCCCAGAGAGTGCTCTGCGTTCTGGACGATTGTTAACGGTGCTTGCTGATGTATATTTAAAGACGTTGTGCTAGATGTCATTACCGATTTTCGTTATTTGGAATTTTTGTATAAGCAATATGTCGTCTTCTGTTGCTGCTGTTGTTGCTGTTTTATCGAAAGAGTGGTTGGAATACAAGTTTGTAGCGTCACATTCCGTTCGATTGCTGTTGCTTGCATCGTCTAAACGAAGAGATACATTTATTTTGCTTATAGATCTAGGTTGTGGTCGAGTTCCGAAACGGACCATTTCTTTTCTTTTGGTTAGTCCCAAATGTTTGGCTCTCGTTAGAATTGTTTTTGTATATCGAAAGAGTATATGTTAACATGGATACGCAAGTTTGTGGCGTTCGTTACCGTTTACTATCTAACCTGCGCTATTATTAAACACGCCTGTCGGCTGTTGTATTTGTAGTCTATGCGAAAAGCATGGAGAGAGATGGGAGTGTTTGCGCATCGATAAATTCTTACTTGCAAATTTTGCATACGAGTTTAACGGTGCTTGTAGATGTATATTTAGAGACCTTGTGCTAGATGACTTTGACGATTTTTGTCATTTCCACCAGTAAATTGGAATATTTGTATAAACAATATGCCGTCTTCTGCTGCTGCTGTCGTTGCTGTTTTATCGAAAGAGTGGTTGGCATACAAGTTTGTAGCTTTACATTCCGTTCGATGGCTGTTGCTTGCATCGTCTAAACGAAGAGATACATTTGCTTTGCTTATAGATCTAAGGTTGCGATCGAGTTCCGAAACGCACCATTTCTTTTCTTTTGGTTAGTCCCAAATGTTTGGCTCTGTTTAGAATTGTTTTTGGATTCGAAAGAGTATATGTTAAGATGGATACGTAAGTTTGTGGCGTTTATTATCTAACCTGTGTATTATTAAACACGCCTGTCGGATGTAGTCTATGCGACAGTCTATGCATGGATAGAGATAGGAGTGTTTGCGCATAGATAAATTCTTACTTGCAGAGACCAACTAAGAATTTCTATGGTAGCTTTATTTTGCAAGAATAATAGACAGCGGAAATTCTTACATAAATCGAGATCTGTCGTATGGATCGCTGTGGCGCGCTTAATAAATATGCAATTCAATTGGCTGCTGACCTGGCGGGGTGCGGTCGCTGTAAGAGTGCTCTGGGTGTAGGGTTCGGCTGGCGAGAGCGGTGTTGTTTAGAGATATCAGTGCGGTCAAGACAATCGTCGCTGAGTGCGGTATTGTTTGTTCTGTTCTCGTGGGGCCCGGCGTCCTTTGAGAAGCGGTAGCGAGCGAGGGAGGGGTGGCATCTGTTGGTGGCGGCGGTCCCGAGGGGCGGAGGGGGGTGTTGTCGGCCTGGTGTGTGGCCCGGGTTGCGAGTATAGACATGTAGATGTGTCAATCATCCTTAAGTGCGTTATGGTGGCGTCCTTTGATTAGCGGTCGGACAAGTTGCGTTGATGACAATCAAAAGGACCTAAATGTAATCTGTCAATCATCCTGTCCTACCAGGAAGTGCGCTATTGACCTGTCAATCATCCTGTGGTAGCATCCTTTGATCTGTGGTCTGACAATTGGCCGAGCGTCTGGCGTCGATGACACTATCGTCGACGGGCGATTCTCACTGCACGTCAATCCCCTTTACCAGAACACTAATAATGGCATGTAGCCCCTACAAATACGTGGTATTTCATAAGCAAGCAAATAAAGGGGGTCTTACAAGGCTAGAAGAGAATTTACTGGGGCAGTCTGAATGCAAAGTAGAAGTATGGAAACGAAACAACAATTTTAAATAGTGAAACAGACAGAGAGGAGAATGTGAGGTACTAATGGAAATCAGAAAGATGCATGCATAATTTCTTGCCTGAAGGACACAGGAGCAGACACAGGGGTAGCTGAAGGCTTTGTTCTAAGAACACACCACGTGGAGTACATATCACTCATGGAAGGATGAAACAGAAAGGAATATTTCGCATGCACTACACAGAATAAAAAATATTCCCGTATATTATTCACATTCCACAAAGCTAGAAAGAAATTAATCAGAGTTTGTACACCGCCAGCTAGTCTCACAAAGGTTAGCGATTCTAGTCCGTTATCAAACCGAATTAGTTACGTATTCACGTCGTTTACCTACGCAAAATCATCAAAATGAAATTGAATACACTTCGGTGTACACGATCTGAGAAACTTATTCCGAAAAATGAACGTAAGTTCTGAAATCTAACTTGACCACTAGAGAAAGAATCGCTACCATCTCAAGAGAGCAAATAAAATCAGAACATCTTACCAGGTCGAAGCGCAGCCATAGAGTATCCTGACGGCCAGCAACCCCGCCACCACCGGCCAGAAATCGGTAAAAACCCAAGAAAATCGAGGTGGTGGGGAGAGCATAGACGTCCTATCGAGGGTCGTTACCGGGCATTGACAACCCAGCTTGTAACCAAGGGGTTGAGGAACCTCTTTGGTAGCATCAAAAGCAGAGGTTGGTAACGACTACCTGTCGATACAAAGCCAGAGAAACACTAGTAGCGAGCAGCCAGCAGCCGACGAAAATTCTCGTACATACACTCAGATTGCCATGCTAGAAGATACTCGTACATGCACATACAGAATAAAGCAAGTACACATTCTCACAGGAACAGTGGCGTCACGGAGAAACCGTTCATATTGCCACATTCATAGACAGAATGATAAATTATTAGCATAAACAAAACCCAGCAAGATTACCACAGTATTACAGAAAATAACATTTAAAATCATGAAATGCAATTCTATTGCTCATGCCTCCGAACGAAAGGGGTTTTCGTTTAGCAAAAAAGCCCGTCTAGTGAGATTAGATAAGTTACAAAGTTAAAAACCTAGGTAAGACGGCAGACAGCCGTCTTTCACGGTTCGCAGTTCATCTCCCGATTCCAGACAACGTCATGTTGCAGAGAGACAATAGCCATCTCGCCAGCCACCGGCAGCAACCTCGACGTGACGAGATGGGGACGAGTTCCTGACTGGCGGACAAAGCCAGGACTCGAACCATTCTCCCTGGGCACGGCACCGCTCACACGGCAGCAAGACATCGGCGGGGGGGGGGGGGGGTGGAGAGGGTGCGGCAGCGATCAACGATTGGGCATACAGCGTGGCCGCGTCATCGACCTTCAATGGCGGCCGGCCTGACAGCCCAAGGTGGCCGCATCAGCGGGAAGTGTTATGCACCGCAGAACAACAGCACACCACCGTCTGCAGTGATGAAGCAGAAACGCGACCAGAACCAACTTCGGCAGATCCTGACACTGTGTACATTGAGAAGCAATGAAACCATTTAACCGTGCGGCAGGCGCACTTAAGATGGTTACGTCAGCGGGCGCGTGCGGCACTCAGTGCCGCCTACATATAAGTACATAGAAAAGCTATTTTTTTATAAATTTTGTGTGGATTTAATTATTTATTGTGTATAACATCATTCGTAACAGCAACATTTAATATTATCTGTATACATATTTAGAGGGTGCATGGGAAAATTAAAATTGTTACAGTATATCTGACATAAGTTCCCAGGATATTTCGTAAGCACTATTTTAATAACAAATTCTTAATAAATTATAACCACAGATATGGTTTGATTGTTTACCATTGTGGAAGCAAGTTTTACAAAAATGTGTAATATGTGTAAAATATTTGTAGTAATAATAAAGAATAAGGCAGTCAGCTAATACATATCAATAATCACACACTTTCTTCCTCCAGAGAAGCTCTGCAAACATTACATGTGACAACATTGTGGCAATGTTGCTTGCAAACGAATCTTTTGCAGTAATTGCAAGTGACAGTAGCTTTTTTTTTTTTTTTTTTTTTTTTTTTTTTTTTTTTTTTTTTTTTTACCACCACAATGATGGCACCTCCCACACCTTCTTACAGAAGAAGACGCTCATTTTCTTCTGGTGTTAGTCCTTTCCTTTGTGCGGGCGTAGGAGACAATAAAATAATTCTAATACCAAAGCAATGTTAATAACTAAATCATAATACACCCACAGAGTTGTAAAACAAAGCTTCTAATCATCAAAACATCCGACAGTGGTACGGCTACATGTACTTACATTACCGGACGCGTGCGGTACGCAGTGCCGTCTCGGTGCAGTCGTCCACTCCACAGGTCAGTCACAGCTGTTATGGTGAGTATATTGCTGGCGCAGTAACGTAATTTGGCGCGTGACTAAACAATCGAAGCACATCTAGCACCATTGTTGCGTGCTCGGCACGCTGATGTAATTATTAAAAGAAAACAAAATTGGCGGCACTGTATGCCGCCACGCGCCCGCCGCGCCGCAGGGTTAACTCTTGCTTGGACTCCCGCTTAACTGCCACAATCCATCCAGGACCACTTCATTTCTACCAAACGAGGTGGCACTGTGGTAACAGACTGACTGGACTAGCAGTACGGAGGATAGAGTTTCAAATACACCACCAGCCATCCAGATTTAGGTTCTCCGTGATATTCCTAAATCTCTCTCAGCTAATGCCGGCACAGCTCCTTCCAGAGGGTGCGGAAGACTTGGGCGGCCTGCTCCATCCACCGCCGCCACCACCACCACCTAGAGAGAAGTCCGCGGCACTCTCGTGTGACGTCAGGCGTAGTAGGCTGCGCGCGCATACCTGACTGGCTGGATGTTTCCGCATAGTGGGCCGTGCCCCAGCGACTACCCAGTCAGCTATGCGCGCGCAACCTACTCTGCTTGACGTCACACGAGAGCACCGCGGCCTCCTCTCTAGGTGGTGTTGCCGCCACCGCCTGCGATCAGGCTGGTCTTCGTCTCAGTGTTGTCTTCATTGGCCGAAGCCGGTTACGAACTAAAACAACATATTTGTGATTTAGAGTGTTTTAATTTTCTTTTAACATTTACAACAAGATTACTGCAATAAATGCATTGACATTCTTCTCTGAATAATTCCACGTGTGACGATATACTATCGTCATAAGAGTCCGATAAAATTGTGAAAGGCTGCTATATATGAATCGCCCAATATTCTTAGACAAATTAGCAACACTCCTTTACAGCACTCCAGCTCTCAAAATACAATGATGGGTTGCGTTTTAGTCGTGTCTGCCAAGTTATGAGATGCGGCGGATATTTTTGGATACAGTAACAATACACGTTAATCACTTGTCACCCTTCCCGCATCACTCATCAACTGATTCGTCCTCTAGTAGTCTAGTAGGCGAGCCTAGAACTGTGACAAGTTTAGGTGCGTGGAGCATAGGTGTGGTTCACACACAATTCTTATAAATAAATTCAGAGCACTAATATTACGGGCGGGGAAAAGTTGTACAATATTATTAGTACGAGTTCTGACATTCACCCTCGAATATTATTTTCACCATTATATTTACTTTGTTTTTAACAAAATTATGTTTATTAGAGTCTCTAGTGTAAACTTCTTCGCTGCTTTCACCAGAACTATCCGGAGCATCATTTCGATTGATTCCTGTTCTGTATAATGTCCACTTCCTTCGCAATAAACATCACCTACGTCAAACTCATCCTCCCGAACTATCTTCAGAAGCGAATTCTTCCAATCATTGTTTCATAATATTAGGATCACTAGTGAATTAAACAAACTCGCCCTTTGGCAGCTGACATGTCTCATTGTAAGCAAGAAAATTCTACTTTAATTACTTCAAGAACGATCTCATCTATCTTTTCTCTATGCATATTTCTTGCTTTCCTGTATGGCTTCTCTCTGTATCAGCTTGCTGAAAACCCACCGTTGGTCGGGTGCTTGAGTTTGCCAACCTTCATTTAGTCGATGTACTCATCCATCTTCACCCTCGCTCTCGCTCTATACCTCTAACCCTCCTTCTCCTTCGCCATATCCTTCCTATTCCTCCTCCTCTGTGCGACGCTTTCTACTCCTGCCCGTCTCTGAAGGCCACGATGCAGATAGGACGTTAAATGCTAATCTTCTTTCCCACCTCCTTATTCACCTTCCCCACCTCTTCCTCTTTGTCTTCCTACTTATTTTTCTCGTCGTCATTCTTTTTCCGCCTCCTGTTTCTTCTCCTCCCCGCCCTCCTCCCCCTCCATATATTCATCCAGCCTGCTGCAACTGCCACTACCTCCCCCTCTTCCTGGCAATCTCCTACTATCCCTGTCTCTGTTCCTCGCCTCCCTCCGCTCTACGAATATGACTGTACATTGGTCTCGACTTCTGTTGTAAAATAAGAATTGTTTTGTATACAATGATCATCCCTTCTTTTGACGATGAGATCTGCAAAATTTCGTCATGGTCTCAATAAAAATGTAGGTTGGCGTCGAAGTCCATTGTGAAGTAACCTACGCAATGTAACGTACGGATCGTCATGTATACAGTGCCGTTAATCTTGTTCTGAATATCAAGTGTGCAAACTTTTATCACGCTCGGATTGACAGTATAGCAGCACACAGATTACAAATCTCATCCAGAGAGACGATTCCCATTGTAAATACCAAATTCCGTTTAGTTGTAGTGATTCTGGATGTAGACGCCACGGGTTAGCTCACTCGGAGACAGAGGGTAAGCTGTTGAAAGACGACCCCCTAATAGCAGCCGGTAGCGGGACAGGCGCACGCGTGTCGAGGGCAGGCTTCCGACACAGCAGTCAGAGTGCATAGTAGAGGCTTAACATTCGTTACCATTCCTTCTACATTTTCAATTAATACTTTTCAATGGAAGTAAGTAAGTGTATGTAAACAATGGCTGCTCAAACGATGAAGCATGAACAGGAGTGTAGCACCGTCGTCTTTTTCTGTCAGTTCAGACTCCAACTGGCCGTAGCAAAGTTCGGCCATGACTGCGGCTCCACTAAAACAGTTGAAACAGAATCACTGACAGCGCTGGCCACATAATTCGCTGCAATGGTGCCTGCCGGCAGGTATCGACCCCTGACCTAGTCTCTACGGAGTCTAACAAGAAACTATTGCAGACTGCTGCCTTATACTCACAACACACACAATGTGGTTCACGCATGTGATACAGATGAAGAAACTTTTCTCGAACTTCCTAAGGGCATGAGAGTGCAAATGGAGTGGCGTCTGTGTTACGATTTATGGAAACTTCAGCGAAGACAACATTATCTGCCTTAATGTGGACCAAAGACTACACACGTAACAAAAACAAAAACGTATAGAGCGAAACAGACTCGCTCTGATTTGACGGCACTAATTAATGAACTGAGAAAATATATTAAATATTAATTTAGAAAATTTAATGCCATATTTGTACGAAACATGTCTCAAATTGGTAACGTATTTAACAATTGCAGTTCAACCTAACTGCATCATAATTTGATTTCAGTTAACTTTCTCGAAACAATAATCCATTATTTACACGTTTCTGTATTTTCCTGATAATAGTTCACATTTCCATCCTTATTATTATATGATGGTGATAATACTCTATAAAGGTGCCATGCACGATCCTCTTATTGTCAGTGTGCAGTTATCATTGTGATTTGCGTGACCATATCACGTACCGCCATTAATGCGGTGTGCATCCATTGGTGACAAATGTAGCCCACTCTGTTCAATGACATTTGGAGTGGTAGTCATTTTCGCCACTGGCTCCCATTACCATCTACATCTATATAGATACTCTGCAAATCACATTCAAGTGCCTGGCAGAGGGTTCATTAACCACTTTCATAACTTTTTTCTACCGTTCCATTCTCTAATAGCGCGCGGGAAGAAAGAACACCTAAATCGTTCCGTTTTCGATCTGATTTCTCTTATTTTATAGGATTGGGCATGTCTCCCTAAATAGGTGGGTGGTAGCAAAATATTTTCACATTCAGAAGTAAAAGTTGGTGATTTGAACTTCGCAAACAGATCACGCCGCAATGAATAACGTCTTTCTTTTAATGATTTCCACCCCAATTCGTGCAACATTTCCGTGACGCTTTCCCCCCTGTAACGTGATAAAACAAAACGAGCTGCCCTTCTCTGATCTTTCTCAATGTCTCCCGTCAGTCCCACCTGGTGAGGGTCCCACAAGGGGCAACAGTACTCCAGGAAAGGACGCACAAGTGTAAATGTAGGCAGTCTCTTTGGTGGAGCTGGTGCATCTTCGAAGCGTTCTGCCAATGAAACGTAACCTTTGGTTCGCCTTCCCCACAATATTTTCTATGTGTTCTCTCCAGTTTAAGTTGTCCGTAATCGTAACTTCAAGGTATTTGGTAGAATTTACGACCTTAAGGTTTGACTGATTTATCGCGTAATTGAAGTTCAGCGGTTTTCTTTTACTGGCCATGTGTATTACTTTACACTTTTCTGTAATTAGTGTCAATTGCCAATTTTCGCACCATGTAGAAATTTTGTCTAAATCGCTTTGCAGTTGTTTTTGATCCTCTGTTGACTTCACTATCCGACAAACGACAGCATCATCCGCAAACAATCTAAGGGACCTGTGGTGTCGCACAAGTACAAAGTGCGCGCCACCTACTTTCGCCGCGCGCCGCCATGCACGCACGGCGCGGCGTTCTTACGACGACAGCCACGAGCGCCCTCTGCTGCAACCCCGCTCGTGGCCACCACGGAAAGACATCGTTCACTTGGAACTGAGATAGGGACCAGTAAAAACTTGGAACTGAGATAGGCACCAGTGAAGACTTTGCTATCAGTTAGGCACTAGGCAGGACTCTAGCTCAACTATGTATCAACATTCTGCAGTACTATGTAAAAGTTAAGTATTGTATAAATTCTGTGCAATATATATCTCGTTCTAATTTACTCTAGTGTTTCTAGTTTCTGGCTGCTCCTCTCCGTACCTGCACCAGCGTGCTATCTTTATTCCTGTGTCGGTCTCATTCCACTCGGCCACCGACACCTACGACTGAACGAGACACAAAAGCGGCGACGAGGCTGGGACACAAAAGGAGCTATTCAGATTGTATCCTAAATCGTTTATAAACACAACGAAGAGTAGGGGACCTATAACGCTTCCCTGTGGAACGCCAGATATCACTTGTGTTTTACTCGATGACTTGCCGTCAATTACAACTAACTGTGTCCTTTCTTATAGGTAATCGTGAATCCAATCACACAATTGTGGAGATATTCCATAAGCACGCAATTTCAGTAGAAGCCGCTTGTGGTCATAATAAACCGATGTTCCTATTGATTAAGCACTGGAACAAATGTGTAAGGACATTCATCACTATTGGTGGACAGTTGGTAGTTCGTTTGTCGGGGACTGTGACATCCTCATTCATCTATTGACGATAAATCCTGGACATGGTTGAATGTGTCAAGCCCAAGCCACGTAAAACTGCCGAAGTTGTAATTTCCATCCATCGGGCACCGACCAATCATAACAGCGTGACCTGGCGGTGGCAGTGCACGTTACGCAGATCACGTTACACATTTCTGAAGGGCTGCACAGCTGCATCCGTGTCCCCCACCCCCACCCCTGTACCGTGAAATTTGACATTTGCAAAGTCAGTGTATAACACCATCCACTACAGTAACCAAATTATCACAGTGTTAACTGTGGACATTCCTATACTCCCCCGCCCTACCGCCCCCTATGATGATTGACTCATGGAGCGTTAAGTGGACTGCGATGTTCACTTGGGTGTCTGCAGTGAAGACAGCTTACGCCTTCTTTCCGCTTCGGCTCCATTTCGTATTCCTATCCACTCCCTAAGGGCAGAGAGGAGAGCCATAAAAAGAAAGGCGTGTCCGTGTCCTCGTGGCTGCCTGTTGCTCGCGCAGAGTGCTGACTCAGCGGCCGCCGCCGGCGATACTCCCTCTGGAGATTCGTCAGGTGGTGGGGGGAGGGAGGGGAGAGGAGCCAGACTAGGGCAGGCAGCCGCTTTCCGCCCTTAGGGTCGCGCCTGCGCCCTTAGGGCATTCCCTCCGGGGGGTCGTTCTACCAGAATTACTGCCCATCTGTAGGTGAAGGAACATTGCAGTTCAGCATTCCTTAGTCGATGTCGACGTCAGGCTAGGCGCAAATTGAGACGCGCGCAGCACGCGTGAAGCGACGTTCCGGACGTGCCTCACCGGAGCCCCGCAAATTGAGACACAAGCAGTGCTCTCGTCGGCAGAGACAGCATCCGCTGGAAGTGAAACACTTATTTCCAGTCCACATTGAGAGAATAGTTAGATTCAAAAACTGATAATAATCTAGTAAATGTTTGTGTGTTCGTATTTTATGCGCGGCCGTACCGTTCAACCGATTGAGATGAAACTTTTTCAGAATGCTGCTGGCACTTTCGCGATGTCATAGGCACCGTTAAATGACTGTACGACCTATAGTACAGGAGATATGACATAATAAACAATGAAATGCGCGGAAAAGTGCTGCATCATCTGAAGTATGCTTCAAAACTACTGTACCGATTTCAACAAAATTTGGTACACAAATTCCTTATATGAGTTAACAATTGACATAGGGGTAAGAACAGCTTACTATATATAGTTCAGTAGATATGACGTCATAAACAATTATAAGGTTGAAAACCTGTGGCGACATGCATATAAGGACACTTTATTCATCCTAAAATATTCATGACCTTTTGGACACTTGACCTTCAAAACAAGAGGAAGGTCACTGTCACATAAAATTTTGGATGGTACATGACGGAGGATAATTTACATATGGTCTTCGTCGAATTCTACAGTTGTATTTAGATCCTGATGAAAATTTTAAATATGATTGAAGAATACAATTTAGGAATGCTGTATAATATATTCAGATTAACTAGAATCATTTCCATTAATTAACATGTCTAAACAGTTAATTTTCAGATTTCGGCGAAGTTTGGAATGAAATAAAATTTATGAAAATTCTAGCGTCTCTCTCTGGAAGTTACGTTTCAATTTGTAGGGTGATAATCGTCAAAGAAACATTTAAAACATAAATATTGTTCACACTAAGTGAATTTTATGTAAGCTTTGATGCATACCAAACGTACCAAGCGTGGCTGAGGCGACTGCAGTGCACGAATTACGGTCTACACGGACACTACACTCATGGGTTCGAATACCCTCTCGGTCAAGGATATTTGTGCCGTCCTTAGTAGTAGCTAGTTCATAAGTAGTTTGTAAGTTTAGGGACTGATGACCCCGTAGTTAAGTCCCATAAGCTCTACAAACATTTGATTTCAAGCGTACCGAATCACTGGGGTTAAAACCAGCAGCATATGGAATTTGTTTTTACCAACGTATAGTTTTAATGCTAGTTTGAAAACGAATACATAAATCTAATGAATAAAAATTAACGTTTGTTTGTTTTTCTTTTTGATCGTATTTTATGCACTGTCATACTGTACATCCGATTGCGGTAAAACATTGTCAACTCATTGCGTGCACTCGCACGAAGGTTATAGGCATACTAAAATTAACATCATGTGGTGCATGGTGGATGCTGCTGTACAATTAATTGAGTCATTTATTACGCCTTCACACTGAATTGGCTGGACGGATATGGGTGAAATTCGGTACAGATGTAACTTATACCCTGATTAAGCCATCGTATGGTAAGTGGCGAAGCGTACCTTGCTATGGTTAATGTTTCCTATTCCTTCATGCTGAAAGGGACGGTCAGATTTGAATGAAATTTGGAATAGAGCCAGCTTATATCCTGCACTAATTCATGGGCTACCTATCGTAAATTACCGTACGGTGCGTGACGGAGGGTATCTTACAATGTGTTACTATATTTGATTCTCTTAACGCTGAAACAGCTAAACCGATTTAAATTAAATTTGGAATGTTGATAGCTTATACCCTGAAGTGACGCATGAGCTACCTTTAGGAAGCTTCCTTAGGGGGCCTTGCAGAGGGTTAACACATTTGTTACTCTTCAAGCTGCAACGGCTGGACGGACGGAATGCGTCAACCTCCGTAGATGCATGGCGGAGGGTACGTTACAACAAACATCAGAATTGTAGATTAGTCACCATGAAAGTCAGCACATAAATATGTGTTTTCATTAAGGGGAGTTTTGTACTCTGTAAGCTAGTGAATTTAGCATGGCGAAGGATACGTTGCTACTTTGACAAAGTTTGACTAGTCACCGTAAAACTAGGTGCATATATATGTGTTTTCATACAGGGAGAGAACTAGATTGAGAAGGAGACGGACAGAAACGGGAGGGAGGAGACGGACAGAGGGTAGAAGAGGAGACGGTGAGAGGGTAGAGGAGGAGAATGAGAGAGGGGAGATGGATACAGCCAGGTGGAAGGAGAAGAACAGAGGGAGGGAGAGGAGGAAATGGACAGAGAAAGGGACAGAAGGAGACGGGGGCAGGAGCAGCTGAACAGAGAGAAGGGAAAGGAGGAGATGGACTAATGGAAGAGTGGAAAACTCATATATATTTGATCGTATTCAATGCGCTGCCATAATGTTTATCTGATTGCAATAAAACTTTGAAAACTTACTTCATGCTCTTACGCGAAGGTTATGGACGTAGTTCAGTTCACTTTCGTGCTTATCGGGAAATATATCTTAAGGGCCATTTACGTAGTGAGATGTGTTTATAGAAAAAAAAATGAGATGGACAGTGACAGAAAAAGTAGTAGAAGTACTAACTCAAGGCTTGAGTAAATAAATACCCGGGCAATGCTGCGTTTCAGCTAGTCAATAAATAAAAAATCTGGTAGTTTGATATTTTAGTTCGAAAAAGTACTGAATATCTTTGTGTTTGCGTCAGAGTTACTGTTCGGTATACAGTTACCTAAAATACGATATCAGGCCTAACACATGTCAAAGAGTGTGCAAATGAGACAGCACTTTGTTTAGATTTTGTGGAATGTTGATACTACCTCACAGGTTGTAGTGTAATGACTGTGGACATCAGTAACCTACGCTGCCTATTACTGCATTCTTCTTTTACTCCATCTGCATTTCCCTTCTTACTGTATCTACCTTCTCCTCCTCCATCTCTGTGTCTATCATCAACCTTCTCCCTTCTCCGTGGCCATCTTCTTCTACCCTCCCTACATCCATCACCTTCTCCTCCTCATCATCATCCTGCTCCTAACTTCCATACATACATTCCTGTTTCTCCTCAATTTCCCCCTCCTTCTTCTCAGTCTCCTCCTCTTCCTATCCATTGCCTCCTTACCCTGTCTCGTCCCATTCACTCGTCTCTAGATATCTCCATATCCTCGTCCTCCCTTTCTCTATCTCTAGCTCCACTCTATCTAATTTATGGTGAAGGGACAGTCTACCAAGCACAATGCGGTTCCTTCTTCACGAAAATATTCTTACATGTGCACACTTTCAGGATGAAGTATTCATGATATGCTCTCTAACATTTTCACAAGTTGAATCAATAATTTGAATTTTTTTCGGAATTGTTTAACGGTATGACAGTGTATAAAATACATACAATCAACTAATACACAAAAATCAATGTTTTTGTGTTCGTATTTTATGCGCGATCGTACCGTTCAACCGATTGTAATGAAACTTGGTCAATATACTGATTATACTTTCGCGATGGTCATAGGCACCATTAAATGACTGTACGGCAAATAGTTCAGGAGATATGTCTTAATAAACTATGAAATGCCCTGAAAAAATGCTGCATCATGCGACGTCTGCTTCTAAACCACTGTACCGATTTCAGCCAAATTTGGTACACATATTCCTTCCATGAGTTAACAGTTGACGTAGGGGTAAGAGCTGCTTACGATATATAGTTCAGGAGATACGACGTCATAAACAATTACATGGTTGAAAACCTGTGGTATCATGCGACATGCGCATAATAACACTTTATTCATCCTAAAATCTTCATAGTAGTTTGGACACTTGACCCATTGGGATAAAAACCACCGGGAGAAGGAATGTGTTGTTAGCAACGTTTGGTTTTAATGCGAATTGGAAAATAAATACATAACTCTAAGATATAAAAATAAATGTTTGTTGTTCGTATTTTATGCGCTGCTGTACAATTCATCGGGTTGATATAGAACTTGATCAAGATATTTATTGCACTTTCGAGAAGGTTACAGGCGTAATTATAGCACTGTACGAGTTATACTTTTTTTTACTGTGTTCAAATGTTTGTTAAGCTTATGGGTCTTAACTACGGGGTTATCAGTCCCTAAACTTACAAACTACTTATCAACTACCTTATACTAAAGACGGCACAAATATCCATGCCCGAGGGGGGATTCGAACCCCCGACCGTAGTGGGCGTGCAGACCGTGACTGGAGCGCCTCAGTCCCCTCGGCCACCGCGGCCAGCGTACGACTTATAGTTGGGGAGATATGACGTCATAAAAACTGAGATGTGTGAAAAACTTCCTCATGAGAAGACGTGTAAATATATTACTTCTTTGATACTGAATGTATTCGCAAACGTATTTTGAAAACAGTATCCATATATGCCGATGACAATATGTACAAAATTATTTCATTGTGCGTCATATAGTATAGCAGATATATCATGATAAATAGAGACGCGTGGGAAACTACCGCAACATGTTTGTTTGTATTTTATGCGCTGTCGTAGTCATCATCCTAATGAAAAGAAACTACGCACACTTTATCTTCAACACAAGAGGAAAGTCACTGCGAAAATTTTTGTATGGTGCATGGCGCGGGGTACTTTACCTACGAAATTTTTTTTATTCCGATGAGAAATCGCATCTTTAATCTTGAAAACAATAGCAATGGCGGAGGCTATCTTGCAAATAAACTGAGGCACCACTTCACTGGTCACCGTGAAAGGTAACAGAGTTACATAGTTTTCCACAAATGGAGGAGGAAATGGACGGAGGAGGTGGATGAGGAGTTAGACAAAGAAGATGAGGTGATAGGCAATTATAAGGGAAGATGGGGATGGGCAGAGAGGGGGTAGCATGATATAGACAGAGAGAGGAAAGGTAAGGAGATGAGAGACAGAGAGAGAGGGAGGAGAGTGCAAAGAGAGAAGATGGTCAGGGAGAGACAAGGGAACGAGAGATGGAATAACGAAACACTGGAATAAAGTTATCGGCGACGCAGGATTTCAGGTAGTATAGAATAATGTTCAAATGTTTGTAATTCTATGGGGTCAGACTACGTTAGTCATCACTCCATAGTTTTACAAACTACTTAAACTAAATTTAGGATAACACACACATCCATGCCCGACGGAGGATTCGAACACCCGACGCGCGGCTCAGCTAGTATATATTGTCGCGTTAAAATAAAAGACTTTGCAGAACACAGCAGTTATACTGAAAGCAGGTTTATTGCGAACTGACTGCCTCTCGGGCAGAGTGCTAAGCTTTTTATACGCAGACAGAATGTACCAGAAATTGGAAGAATAGATAACATAAGAAACAAGCAGAAACTATAAGTGAACATAAGAAACATGTAGAACATTCTGGAAATGTTAATTACAAAGAAATAAATATTTTGCCGGTGGACGGGATTTACCCAGCGACCTAAAGCACCGCAATTGGTGACGCTATCCCTTGCGCCACGCCGGCAGTCAGTTTACGTGAGGTCTCACCGCATTGCTCCCACTCCTGAAAAACAGCGACCTGCTGTTAGGTTCACTTTGGAGCCAGCGGCAATGTCTTGTATCTTGATACTGTCATGGGTCATCTGTATGGCAGTTCTCGAGAATCCTTTCCTACTGCACGATTATCGACGACAGACGTTCCTGCCGTGGCTTCATCAGTATCATTACCGTCCTCATAGTCCTTGAACAAGAAGCCATTTTCTCCCATCTGCTCTTCAGGATCGCAGTAAGAGTTCATGCGGAGGACGTGAACAATGTCTCTCGTTTTTGTCGTTTCGACGACGGCTCATAATCCTCAACTTCGTATGTGACGTCTGACAGGGAGCGTATGACACGATACGGGCCAAAGTATCGCTTCAATGACTTTTCTGACAATCCAACCTTCCGTAGAGCGGTAAAAATCCATGCCAGATCTCCTGGGCTGTACACAACAGGTCGGTGCTTGCCGTTATACCGCTGACGGTCCTTCTCCTGGATGTCCAGTGTCCGTATGCGAGCCAGATGTCATGCTTCTTCGACCCTGGTGATTAGCTACTTCACACAGTCATTCTGAGTGACGTCCGGTTGGAACGGGAACAACGTATCCATTGTCGTGAAGCCTGTAGTGTCTTGTCTTGCGGTATTATAAGCAAATGTTACGACTGGCAGTATTGTATCCCAATCCTACTGCTCAACATCGACGTACATCGACAGCATGTCTGCTAACGTCTTGTTAAAACGTTGTGTAAGACCATTCGTCTGAGGATGGTATGCAGTTGTCATTCTGTGATACTGGAATACTTTTCCACGATCAGATATCATGACACGTGGTGCCCCATGCTTCAAAATATCTTCTACAAGGAATTTTTCGATCTCTGGAGCTTCTGCAGTCGGCACAGGTTTGATGACAGCGTAGCAAGTGAGGTAGTGAGTGCAGACTATTATCCATCGTTTACCGGTTGTAGACATCGGAAACCTCTCTAAAAGATCGATCCCAACTCGGTGGAATGGAGCTGCTGCAGGTGGAATCGGTACGAGATGCCCTGGAGGTAACTGTGGCACATGCTTTCGTCGTTGTCACTCTTTACAGTGACTAACATAGTGCTTGACAGATCTATAGAGACCTTTCCTGATTCTGTCTACGGTCTTCACGAATCCCAGATGACCGGATATTGGAGTATCGTGAAAATACTTGGGTGGAGATGAGCTGGAACAACAAGTAGCCATGTGGGGCCCAGTGGATCGTAGTTGCCCTTTTACAATGTCCCGTTTTTAAGTTGTAACTCTCAATTTGTCGCTTCTTTTTCTAAGGCCTCTATGGTTTTCAATAGTGATGGATCATCCCTTTGTTCAGGTGTGACGTCACCAAATTCAGTGAAGGCTTAAGTCGACCTGATGGATCCTTCAAGCTAGTCAGCAACAGAAAGAATGGTGGTCGTTCACGACGGTGAATGGTTTGCGAATAAATACGGACGGAACTTGCTGATAGCCCAGATAGCTACGGGACATTTTTCTCAGTTGTAGAGTAGTTTACCTCGGACTTTGAGAATGCTCTTGATGCATAGGCTATCACCTTTTCAGCACATTCCTGAACTTGTACCAGCACTGAACCAATCCCATAACGACTGGCGTATGTGTGAAGTTCCGTTTCCGCATTCTCGTCGTACAACGCTAGAACTGGTGAGGAAGTTAGAGCCACCTTAAGTGGCGTCTCTCTCCAGAAGGTCTTTCAATGGACGTGCCTTGTTACAACATCCTTTTATGAAACTTCGGTAGTATGAGCACAGCCCGAGAAAACTTCTCACATCACGGATGTGCTGAGGAGTTGGAAATTCTGTGACTGTCCTTACGTTATCTGGATCAGAAAGAACACCATCTCCGTTGACTAGGTGCCCCAGGATTTTTGTCTCTTTGGCTACGAAGAGGCACTTCTTTCGATTGAGGCGGAGTCCTGCCGTCTGAACATACTTCAACACAAAGAATTCTTCAAATGCTTTAGAGAAAACGACAGCCGTCCGCGGTGGCCGAGGGGACTGAGGCGCTTCAGTCACGGTCTGCACGGCCACTACGGTCGGGGGCTCGAATCCCCCCTCGGGCATGGATATTTGTTCCGTCCTAGTTCGTAAGTAGTTCATAAGTACTTTGTAAGTTTAGGGACTGATGACCCCGTAGTTAACTCCCATAAGCTGTACAAACATTTGAACATTTACAGAAAACGACAATGTCATCTAAATAACAAAGACATGCCGTCCACTTAAGGGGTCGAAGCAACTTGTCCATCATTCGTTCAAATGTGGCCGGAGCATTACATAATCCGAATGGCATTACTTTGAATTCATGGAGGCCGTCAGGTGTAATAAAAGCCGTCTTCTCTCTCTCACTTTCGTCAACCTCGATTTGCCAGTAACCTGTCTGCATGTCCATAGTTGAGAAGAACGTAGCTCCTCTAAGGTGTCGTCAATGTGCGGCAGTGGGTAGACGTCTTTCTTTGTGATTTTGTTCAGCCGCCGATAGTCGAAGCAGAATCGCCATGTGCCATCCTTCTTCTTTACGAAAACCACCGGAGACGACCAAGGACACTCTGAGGGTTGAATAATGTCGTCGTGAAACATCTTCTCCACTTCCTCCCGAATTATCCGTCTTTCAGCTGGCGAAACTCTATACGAACGCTGACTAATTGGTGGATGTTCCCCAGTATTGATAAGATGCTTTATCGTGGGCCGTTTCGTCTGACTTCTCCCCTGCTGAGATGTGAATGCACCCGAAAATTGGCGTAGTATACCTAACACCCGCTGGCGTTGTTCCTTGGTCAGTCCGGGCCCTATTGGTAGTTGCATGGTTGTTTCCTCCAGCGTGTTATCGATACTACGAGAAGAGCATGGGTCATCGTTGATGACGTTGAGCTCACCGTCCTGGATTGTTCAGCTGTCCGAATACAAATTCCGTTGGGGCTAAGTTGTGACTGCTCGTGACAATTAGTGTTACAAATCTCTCCTCGACCACCGGTAATGCTTATGATAGCCGCTGCTATGTAAATTTCTTGGTAAGCCTGATAAACTTCTCACTATCAACAAGCACTTCACAGTTTAACCGGTCATCTGTGTTTGTGACTGCAACTCTTCTCACTGTCAACGGCGGGATCGTCACATTGTCAACGGCAAATAACTTCCCAGAAAATTCTGTATTACGTGTACCCGTCGGAACGACTTCCTCAATTTGCAGCTCAGATCATCCACAGTCAATGATACCTTGGGATGCCTGAAGGAAGTCCCATACGAGGATGACATTATGAACACACTCTTTTAAAACGACAAATTCAAACGGCTGAGTCCTGTGGTTGATGGTTACTCTTGCGTAACAAGTTCCTGCTGGCTGGACGTACTTTCCATTCACGACCTTCAGCACAGTTGCTTCAGTATCACAGAACATTGTCTTCTTTAGTGTGCGGCGGTAATTATCCAACAATACAGAGATAGAAGCTCCTGAATCAACCGGTGCCTGCATATGTTGGCCGTCGATTATGACGTCGATGAGATTTCGCGACATCTTAGCGACTGTCGTCTTTGGAGGATTTTCATCTACGGCGGCATTACCTCCGTAGATGGTCGCCTCACTTAGTTTTCCTGGGCACGGCGGCTAGGGGAGCGACTTGTACCTCTGTACGGCGACGGTGAACGGCAGCATTTCGAAGAATTACTGGCCACGACTGCCTTGCGGAACATCTGCACAGGATTTTAATCTTAGCCTTACCGAAGTGTGTTATATGTGACAGCGAAGACACCATTATAAACTGTGAAAGACTGCAATATTGTGACGGGATGTCATATGTTGAATTGTATTGGGAAGTTAGAAGACTAATGACTATGTATCAAATGTCTGAGCATTAAATAAATAAATAAATAAAAATAAATACAGTGTCTTAACCCAGATGGTAGTGTAATTCTTTTCGTAGAGTAAAAAGAAGTTAATACTAACTCCGTCTGTAGCATCTTCCTGTTTTTACCACTATCTTGTTGCGGTAATGTTGTTCTCTATAATCCGTAGAACCTACAGAGAAGACGTCAAACCGTTTCAGTTCATTCTGCCGATGGAAATACTTAAGTACCTAGGTAGAGCAACTGAGTCCCTAATTCTTTTGACCAGTGTTCAAATGTTTGTATGCTTAAGGGACTGAACTGCGAGGTCATCACTCCCTAAACTTACAAATTACTTATGAACTACCTTATACTAAAGACGGCACGTACATCCATGCCCAATGGGGGATTCGAACCCTGGACGGGGAACGGCCTAGGGCATCGTAGCATAGCGCATCAATCCGCTCGACCACACCGCCTCGGCTTCGACCAGTGTATTTGATTACAGTGATAATGGAAAATACGATGATATCACTTATGTAACTAACGTCGCGATTCAAATCTGAGGTTGTTGAATATCTGACATTGGAAGGCTACTGTTTCTTCACATGATAAAGGCGTCAATATTTTGGCAGGTTTTTTGAAATTTCAAACTGTGAATATTGCTTTTGGACACACTCGATTAGTAAACGTATTTTACAACTCTACCATTGCTTCCAGACATTTAGGTAATTTAGATATATTTCAGTACATACTTTATGCGTACGTTCTTTCGTACGGAGAGGAGTATTGTCCGTTGTACCTAATGAACTACCATTCGTTTTACAATTGTAGACGACATAATCTGTTAAATACTTAAAAGTACCACAAGCTATATCTTCATTATAACATTTGGGAACCTCCGAGCCGATGTCCTGAATAAGATATTCTAAATATCCGGTGTATAATAAAATCAACTTTTATGAGAGTGTTGACGAATGCACTGAAACACAGCTTGCTTTAAATAAAACTGTGGGCCTCTTCTTCGGATGTCATCATGACGTCAGTAGACGCATGTCGCCGTCTTTCGTAGGGTGCACCATACTACGACACAGAGACGGTTCATTGTCATTTGCTTCCGTTCGAAATGAAAGCCGCACTTATTACTCTCTACTGAATCCGTGGGAATATTGTATAGTGAGCCGAATCACTGAAGTTTAGAAGATAATTTTGTAAACTGGGCGACAAAGAGCAGGTTCCCACAGAACTTTTATTGCAATTACCCCTTTCGCAGCTACATTGTTGACCTTACTCCATGTCCGGTTCGCTGACGGCGCGAAAGGGGCCATCACGTCTGAGAGGGGCACCCTCGAACTCGGCAACTTTTAATGAGCACAAGAAGGGACAGGAAATGGGACAGTGAATCCCTCACTCGAATTCATCAACTCTGCCCCCAAGTAGCAGGGCGGCCGTGTCCTCTCAGTGAGCCACCAGGGGAGGGACTTCTGACTGTAAACAAGACTAGGCGACTTCTCGTCAGCTGGCTAGCGTCTCGGCAGATGTGTGTGGTGTCTAGCTGTGTCATTCAGGTTATCGAAGAGAAAAATAAACCACATAGACAAATAGACATATTTTTCAATCAGTTTATTGTATACGTAGTACGCTTACATTGAATGCGATGGCTATAAATTGAAACTTTATACGCGGAAGCGTTTAAAGATCTAAAGAAAATACAGTAACAATTCTCAGTGATCTGTTAAATTATTCACCTTAGAAACGAATATTAGAGTTTAACGCCCCGTCGGTAGCGTTGGGTAGTTTGAGGAAGGATGGGGAAGGAAATCGGCCGTGCCCTTTAAAAGGAACCATCCCGGCATTTGCTTGGAGTGATATAGGGAAATCGCAGAAAACCTAAAGCTGGATGGCACTGCGTGTTCACCTTAGGTAATGACATCTTATTTAGTGCACTCAATTGTATGAAACTTTCTTCGTAAGATTTATGTTAAACCCATCTCACTTCTTGTGCAGTGCGACCTGAATAATAACAGAGCAGGTATCCCACAGTTATATTATGCATGTCAAAGGTATCGGAAGCTCACTCGCATGGTGCTGCGAAATTTGTTCTATAAGTATGATACGCTCAAACAGGGTTATTCTGTTACAAATAAAGACTTCGTAATAATTACAGGAAATGCGTTATAATCAAACAGAGTAATGTCATCCTTTTACTTTTTAGAGAATAGGAAAATGTTCCTCAATTCAGAATACACTGAGCTGCTTCTAGACTTCCAAATTCATTGCTCTCTTGACGCACCTAACAGCTACAAGAGCCACTACCCTTTAAGTGTTCTAATGCTTTTTCCTTCATAAATTGCTTGTTATTCTAACATCAAAAATGTATTGGGCGGTCTCAAATATTTTTGCTGACGTAGCCTTAACCGAACCGAGGACTTCGTATAAATCGCCTTGTTTACTATTTATCTTATTTGTCCATGTTTAGTATGTCTAAAGACATGGGAAGGAAATTTCATTCTTTTCGGAGAAACAAACGCATTCGAACGTAACATAATGAAATTTTTAAGCTACACTTTATACCTTTTTTCACTTACACTTTACAATTTTTTATTTAGTAACGCCGTTTTATCACAATTGAAACATTCAGATGTATCCTCCTTGGTTACTCTTTCTCCTTAAGGTTATTGTGAAAGCAATGCCCGCTTTTTTAACTTTCTTACGAGATACAATTTTTTTATGGTAACGCGGTTATATTCTTCACAACTGCGTTCATGTCCTTAATTCACTGCATTTTATTGCATCCGTTTTCAGAAATATTTTCGGAAATAACTGACATATCCTGTTCAGTTTTCTTGACAGTGTTTCAGGAGTCCTGTTTTCCATTGCTCTGTCGTTAACTGCGGCATTCTCTTTGTTTGCATCGTTTTTTTCTGCGTTGTCTTCAGCACCAGGATATTATTTTTTTCATGTGAAGATTGGTGTTTTCTCCGCGAGGGAGTATCCGAGCGGTCTGAAGCAGAACGTTGCGGATCGTGCGGCTTCCCGCGTCGGAGATTCAAATCGTCCCTCGGGCATGGATGTTTGTGTTGTCTTTAGTATAAGTTAGTTGATACGTAGTTTTTACGCTTAGGGACTGATGACCACACAAAGACTTGAACATTTGTGTTTTCTAAGATTGGTTTGCTATTGACTTCAGGTACTTTTCTCGTAGGCAGATCAAACAACACGTTTTACATGCGCCATTAGTAATCAAGTAGACGAAGGGGTTCCGCACATACCCTAGCATTTTCAATATTTATCTAGTGTTCTCGTTTACAACTAGATAACTTTTCATATTAATTTTGTAAATTTATAGAAAACGATGGTTAAAGTCGCCCTTGATTCTATGCTTGTAAGTCCAGTAGAGAATCAGCACAATACTTCAAGATTTACTTATCTACTCTGCAAATACCATTAAGTGTCTGGCAGAGGGTTCATCGAACCGGTTTCATAATACTTCTCTACCGTTGCATTCTCTAGCAGAGCGCGAGAAATAGAAACACCAACATCTTTCCGTTTTCGATCAGATTCTTCTTATTTTATTATGGCGATCGTGTCTCCATAATGCGTGAGTGCTAACAAAATATGTTCGCATTCTGAGGAGAAAGTTGTTGAAAGGAACTCGCAACGAATGACTATTTTTCTTTTTATTATTTTCACCCCGACTCTTACATCATTTCCGTGATCTTTCTCCCTTTATCGGAATAAAACAAAACAAACTGCCCTTCTCTATGCTTTCTGCATATCCCCCATCAGTCATATTTAGTGGAGATCCCACACTGAGCAGCGGTACTCCAAAACAGGAGACACAAGTGTATTGTAAGTGGATTCTTTAGTAGTGCTCTGTCAGTAAAATGTAAACTTTGGTTCGCCTTTGTTACGATGCTAACGGCGTTCGAAATTGCAATTTGCAGGGGTTTATTTGAATTTGTGGACTGTATATTTGACTGATTTGTCGAGTAAATTAAGGTTAACGGTTTTCTTTTAGTACTCTATGGACGACATCACGCTTCAATTTCCAATTTTTGCACCATGCAGATATCTTATCTAAACCGTCTTGCAGTTGCTTTTTATCTTCTGATGACTTCACTAACCTGTAGTCTGAAGGAGCTACTCAGATTATCTCCTATAAATGTTTGTTTGTATTTTTGTTCGTATTTTATTCACGGCCATACCGTACATCCGATTCCGTTAAAAGTTTGTCAACATATTGTTTTCGCTTTTTTGAAAGTTATAGGCGTAATTATGCTACTGTATGACAAATATTTCACGAGATATGACGTTATGAACAATAAGATGCGTGAAAAATTGCGCCTTGATGAGTAACGTTTTAATGTAATACTTCTTTGTTAGTTAGCGCATTCAAAACATAATTTTTAGTTAGTATCCTTTTATGCCAATGAATGTAACTACAAAATTATTTATTTGTAGTAATTATAGTTTATGAGATATAACGTCAGAAACGTTGTGACGCGTGGGAAACTGCCGCATCATGTTTGTTCGTATTTTATGCGCTGCCGTACCGTCAATGTGATTGCGATCAAATTATGCATACTTATGCACTGAATTCCGTTGGTTCTTGACAGAATATTTTATACACTATGAATTAAACACAAAAGATAAATTTGATGTATTCTGCAGATTTAACGGTTTACGAACCGGTTTTCGGCTTTTACGCTATCATCAGGTCAACATTACAGATTTAAGTTTCAAAGAATTTAAGTTGGTAGATATATACTTCAAAATAAGAGAAAAGACACTATGTACAAAACAATTTGCGTGGTGCATAGCAGAGGGTACTGTATCATGAACTTCGAAAATATCTACAGTTTTATTCGGATCGTGACGAAATTTTTTATACTCGATCTTCAAAATACAGGAACGTAAACACCTGTATAAGATTTCATACCGTGAATGGCGGAGGGCAACGTGAAAAATACTTAGAAACCACTTCACTGATCACCGTGAAAGTTGACACAGCTGTATAATTTTTAACAGATATATGAGGCAATTGACTCAGGAAGTAGAGAAGGAGTTGGACAGAAAGATAAGTAGGTGAGTGTCAAAGAAAGCAGAAGATGGGGTTGGGCAGAGAGAGGGATAGCAAGATATGAATAGAGAGAGGGAAGATGAAGAGATGAACAGAGCGAGACGTAGGGAGGGGAGGAGCTGGGCAGAGACAGATAGAAAGAGAAGGTGGACAGAAAGACAGAGAGGAAGCAGAGATGGTCTAACTTAGACTAAGACTGGAATAAATGTATACCCAGGAGACGCCGGGTTTTCAGCTAGTCGTTTATAAAAAGAAGTACTTGTACTCGCAAAATAATGGGAAAGACAAGATTACAAAAAAAGTAATACAAGGAATTATGCATTACACGTGAGCGCACGTTAGAAACAGTAGTGTGCTTCCTGCAGGAAGTATGTGTAGCTCAACGAGACAGACAGGCCCAGTGCAGACGTCATGCCACGTAAGGAAGGTAGTTCCCGAGGCCTACGAGAAAAACAGGCCCCATCTTAGTCGTCATGCCACATAAGCCAGGTAGTTCCGAGCCAGCGCGATTACTAGCTGATTGGCCGGCTGCTGGGGCACTACCCACTGCGTGTTAGCGGGCAGCCACTGAGCTAGTGATCACGCCGCCTCGGAACTACCTTGCTTACATGGCATGACGACTGCACTGGGGCCTGTCTTTCTTGTAGGCGATGGGTAGTTCCGAGCCGACTAGCTCAGTGGCCAGCCGCTATGAGGCAGCGGACTGTGCCCCTATGGCCGGCCACTGGGGCATAGGCAACTCCATACCTGCTGCTGTAGGGAGTGTATTCCGTTTCTCTCCCGGTTGCCGGTCGCCCCATCTCGCTCAGCATGACGTCAGTGGGGAGGTACTGAGGCCAACGAGAAAGACGGGCCCCAGCCCAGACATCATGCCACTTAAGCAAAGTAGTTCCAAGCCGGCGCGATTGATAGCTGATTGCCCGGCCGCTGGGGCACTACCCACTACATGTTAGCGGGCAGCCACTGAGCTAGCGATCGCGTCGTCTCGGAACTAATTTGCTTAAAAAGTGGCATGATGTCTGGGCTGGAGCCTGTCTTTCTCGTTGGCCTCGGTACCTCCCCACTGACGTCACGCTGCGAGAGGTGGGCCGATCGGCAAGCGGGAGAGAAACGTAATAGCTCCCTTAGCCTGTTCGCGGCTGATGCTGTCGTTTATCGGTTAGTGAAGTCAACAGAGGATCAAAAGCAACTGCAAAGCGATTTAGACAAAATTTCTACTTGGTGCGAAAATTGGCAGTTGACACTAAATAAAGAAAAGTGTGAAGTAATACACATGACCACTAAAAGAAATCCGCTGAACTTCAATTACGCGATAAATCAGCCAAACCTTAAGGTCGAACATTCTATGAAATACCTAGGAGTTACAATTACGAACAACTTTGACTGGAGAGAACACATAGAAAATATTGTGGGGAAGGCGAATTAAAGGTTATGTTTCATCGGCAGAACGCTTCGAAGATGTACGAGCTCCACAAAGAGACTGTCTACATCACACTTGTGCGCCCTCTCCTGGAGTACTGTTGCCCCTTGTAGGACCCTCACCAGGTGGGACTTACGGAAGACATTGAGAAGGTTCAGAGAAGGGCAGCTCGTTAAGTTTTATCATGTTACGGAGGGGAAATCGTCACGGAAATGTTGGACGAATTGGGGTGGAAATCATTAAAAGAAAGACGTTATTCATTGCGGCGTGATCTGGTTGCAAAGTTTCAATCACCGATCTGAATGTGAAAATATTTTGCTAGCACCCACCTACTTAAGGAGACATGACCATCCCAATAAAATAAGAGAAATCAGATCGAAAACGGAACGATTTAGGTATTCTTTCTTCCCGCGCGCTATTAGAGAATGGAACGGTAGAGAAAAGTTATGAAAGTAGTTAATGAACCCTCTGCCAGGCACTTAAATGTGATTTGCAGAGTATCTATGTAGATGTAGATGAATACATTTCCTACAGCAGCAGGCGTGGAGTTGCCAAATTCGAGTGAGTGGTTAGAGGGCAGATTTGGGACGGTTGACGAGTTCGGGTGTTTGGTTTAGGAGCAGCAGGTGAAAGTTGCCTAATTTGTGGTGAGCCCTCTGAGAGGCGTGGCGGTTATGCCCTATTATACTGCGGTCGCTGTGGGCTGCGGCCGCTGCTCGCTAACCGCCCTCCAGTGGAACTGTTTATAACATCTGTAACACACCGCCCTGTCACAGTGTCAGCAGTTTGTCACACTAATGAAAGAGTGTTTCAAATCCAAACGACACTTTCCCTTATAAGATTATCCTTGGATGCGTAACATTTAGAAAAATTATAACAACTGTTTTTCATTCGTTATGGAAGAAAATTCTAACTTGAGATGTAGGTTACCATAATGTGTCTTTATGACCTACTAGCTGAAAATCCGACGTTGCCCAAGTATTTATTTATTTATTCCGGCCATTTTAAGGATATGTTTGTTTTTATAATGGCTGTATGTTTCTAAAATCTCTTGGGAATACAATTAGTAGTAAAGAAGTAATAGATTAAAACTTGGTATGTGATGTAGCGGTTTTCCATTAAGGTTACCGTTTATGTGCTCATATCTAATGAACTACGTGTAGTACTGTGGTACAATTTAGAACAGGGGCGGGCAGGAATTCTGCTCGTGTGAAGTGCATTCGCACGTGCGCACTTAACAGTGTGAATCGTGCAGGCAGGGGCAAGACGGCCAACCGCTTCTTGGGCTTTCCATCCCCGTCAAACCCTTTCCTGTCCTCTCACCGCATCTTTCTATAATACTCTTCTTTTCTTAGCTTGATTTATTAAATAAAGGACCAGGCTTAATAGGGTAGCTGAAAATAAATCATGATTTGAATCAGTGGCGTAACTAGGACTTGGCTTGGGGGGGGGGGGATACATCTGCTCAACGAGCAAAATTTTAGTCAGTTTCCAGACAGACTACCATCTACCACTCCCGTTGAAGAAACTAATTCACTCCCATCCAATGAAAGCTTATGGTAAAAAACCCCAAGTTTCCAATCTTTACCTTTACCAGATTGCTGTTATACGATTTCTTTTTTCTTTTTCTTCTCTCTCTCTCTCTGTCTCCTTTTTTTGTGGTCGTGGGGGTTCTGGGGGGGGGTTCTATCCCCCTCATCCCCCCCATAGCTACGCCACTGATTTGGTTGTGTTTACAATATGGTTAATATCTCGTAGAAAATTTGTACATACAGACAAACGCATACAATCACGCAATCACTCATGTTTGCTCGTTACCGTGACTTACTAAGTTTCATTACAGAAAATAATCGCTCACATACATGTGTCGAGCCAAACACTGACATGATCTTCGTTGCTTCATGATGGAAACGGGGAAACTCTTGTTGTTGAAAGTCTCGATAAAACTCCATTAGACGTCTTGCCAAAACGAACTTGTCTTTCAGACGAGAATTACACTGTAGATCTATTATTTCCATTTGAAGATCAGGATGAATATCATCTACGGAACCAGCAAAAGGTCTCGAAAGCCATTCAAAAGCTTGGGATACATGTGATTCATCCACAAATCGCTTGAGAAATTCCTCTTTTATGGCAATAATTACAGCAACACGTTCAGTGTAGCTCTTTTCGCCGACAGAGGACAGAGTAGGGATATGCACCGCGTTCTCTGATGTGAGCTGTCGTTCCCACAGCGTAAGCTTTCTGGTGAAAGCTTACACTTTTTCGCTAATTTTCCAAAGCAGTTGATTTCGCCTTGCAAACTGGTGTTCAATTTTTTCATATGTGAAGTAATGTCCACTGAAAGTGCAAGATCGGCAGCCCACTCTGAATTTTATATATATATTAAATTTTTATTTTTTTAAATGCTTGCAAATCTGTCGGAATTAACTTCTAGGTTATCAGTCCGTACACTAACGTAAACTAACCCAAGGACAACACAAACACCCATCCCTTAGGGGGGGACTCGGAATATTTTGTAATGGAGTTCCTCTGACCAGCGAGAATACGGCCTCATATTAAACATTTCGCATTTTCTCCTTTCTCCACAAATGAATACTGATACTGCCACTCCTTTTTAAAGGACGACAAATGCCCACTTCTCCGTTTCTTCAATTCACTGTGCATTTTCTGGTGCTTGAAATGTCACGTTCTCTGTGTAGTGGCCGCTTGGCGTCGACGTCAGGAGAACGCCTGTTGCCACACTGCGAGCTGCCACCGCTGTCCCATATAACACCAGTCCACGGCTGCTGGTGTGCAACACGCATGCGGCGATAAGCGCACACGTCCCGCGTGCAACGTTTGCCCGCGCCTGGTTTAGAAGGTACACTCAACTATATGCGTGTATACTGTTTGTAAAATTTCCTGCGGCTGCAGTTCGTAGTGTAGGAATTATGAATTGTAACGCAATACCGTAATTTTAACCTATGAACAGCGGAACGTTACTGTTTATGTGTTCATATCTCATGAAATACGTGACGTACTGTGATACAATTAAGACGGTACATTCAACTATACAGTGTGTTTCACTAAGTGTGCTTGTAACTTATAAAATAATAGGTGACGGGAAATTAAAATGCGGTAGGTCAATACAAGAAATGTTGCACTTTCTGCGGAGCTATGAACATAGTTTATTGTATCATTTTCCAAAGAGTTACACCACAAAGATATAATTTTTTAAATGGAACAATAGTTTTTTCTATCGTGCATTGGATTCGTTGAAACCAGCTGCGTCCAAATCAATTTAAACTACATTCCTATCACTGTTAGTTTGGGAGCTACAACCCTTCAAAGTTTAGGGGGCGGAGGCTGCGACAGCGTATCTGACTGGCTGGTGGTCATGAGGCGGTGGGCCGTGTCCCAGGGGATAGCCACTCAGCCAGTCAGCAACGCTATCGCAGCCTCCACCCTCGGAACTTTGAAGGGTTGTAGCTCCCAAACAAAGTGATAGGAATGTAGTTTAAATTGATTTGGACGCAGCTGGTTTCCACAAATCCAATGCATGATGGAAAAAACTATTGTTCCATTTAAAAAAGTATATATTTGTGGTGTAACTCTTTGGAAAATGATACAATAAACTATGTTCATAGCTCCGCAGAAACTGTAACATTTCTTGTGTTGACCTTCCGCATCAAAATTTCACGTCACCTATTATTTTATAAGTTAAAGAGGCAAACACACTTAGTGAAACACCCTGTATGTGTGTATACTGTCGGCCGCGGTGGCCGAGGGTACTGAGGCGCTCCAGTCACGGTCTGCACGGCCGCTTCCGTCGGGGGCTCGAATCCACCCTCGGGTACGGATATTTGTGCCGTCCTTAGTGTTAGCTAGTTCATAAGTAGGTTGTAAGTTTAGGGACTGATGACCCCGTAGTTAAGTCCCATAAGCTATAAATATATTTGAACATTTTTTGTGTGTTTACTGTCTGTAAAATTTCCCGAGGCTACAATTTGTAGTGTACAAATTATGAATTGTAACGTCATACCGTATTTTTACACCATAAAAAGCGGAAAGTGGTAAGCGAGAAAAATTTTTCCTTTCATAATTTTGCTAAGGTTGTCAGGGAGAAAAAGTTTAATAGAGGTTTGAAATTATGTTTAAAGTTCGTTGCAAGTCGCTAAGTACACTCAATCTTATATAGCGTATTTTTATTTCTAGTCGCATTATGTGGCAGTTTTTTGCGATTCCTAATGTTTATGACGTCATATCTTCTGAATCATGTGTCACACGTAATTCTTAACCCTGTGGCAATTGTTACCTAATGGTAAGGAATGTGTGTAGCACATTTGGTTGACATCGGTCCAGTGGTTTAAGAGAAAATGAGCAACATTGTCGCTAAAAGCGGTTTTTCGCGCATGTTATTGTTTATGACGTCATATCTTGTGAACTATATATCGTACGTGTTTCTTACATTTACGGTGACCGTCCTCATGGATTGAAGTTTGCGTGTACAGAACTTCATAAAAATTGGAACAAAACTGTACGTTTGTATGCAACACGTACACACAAGCAAATAAGCGGACACACTGCTTTATATACTAGATTATGGTTTCATTAACAACGGACATGTATGTTTTGCAGTATTTATTTATAAAGTGAGTTTTACTTAGGGAGACCCCCAAAATTCCGACAGTTTTAGCTATTATCAAAAACAAAAAAATAAAATATTCATGGAACTTCAAAGCAGTGTTGTGTCATATAGCTTAATACAGAATCGCAACTAAACTAAAGACATACCGATCTTTGTCTATTGCTTCGTTTCTGCCTAAAGCCTGATTTCGATTCAATATACTAAATAATTCGATAATAAATATATACGTGCCTTTGCTCTTTGCTTTCTTTTCCAGTTGTTCACGTTCAGTAGGCTTTGATTTAGTGGTTTCCCATCCTCATTTTTTAAACTGGCTTTGGATGCCGCTGTCTGAGTTGAAAACCCTTTTCATCGCTTTCCTTAATTTTTCATTTTCATTTTCATACTTTAATTTTGCTTAAACAGGAATGGTTGCTGAAAGGTAATATTTCTTCACTGTTTGGTATTTCCCAAAACGTGGCACGATGAAAAGGGCAACAAATTATTTTTTGTAGCTTATTCTTCTCATATTCCGTTTTCAATGGGCTACCTCAGTAGGATACAAATGCGGATTCTGGGTCAAAAATAATCAAATTGATATCAATTTGATATCAAATTAATTAGAGTAATTGCGTAATTAGAGTAATTACATGTACTTAGGGTAATTGTTTATTTATTTATTGTAATTGTTTATTGTTATTGCAATTGCACGTGTTCACTCCTCCACGTCTGGCGTGGAACTGAGCTCACCCCAAGGCATCACGTGACTATCTACGTCACCCCCCACCCTACCAGTCACGTGACTACCACCGGCCAATGAGAGCACAGCACGTGACCACCCCCTCCACCACCCCCACTCTACCACTTGACCATCCCCAACAGATATTCTGCAGTCATTTAGACACAGAGTGTCAGAGGGACAGCAGCAACATGGAAAGGATGCAATTACAGTAATTACATTTGACTCACGTAGTTGGGAGGTTCCTGGTACAACCACAAATTGGCGGGAAAACCGATTTCTGGTTGTCCTGGTAGGCTTTCGCCCTCCGATCCGGTGGAGCACCCTCAGACTGCACCTGTTTCTATATATAACAACAAATCAGAGCATTCTGTTCGGTAACATGATAAAAAGAGCCTTAATTAGAGCTCATATCACATCCAAAATTAGATGTGCATATAGATGAATCATGTATATGATCATCTGTAATGCCATATGTATGTACTCCCATTACTCTAGTAATTATATCGAATTTTCAATCCATTTCAAGCCATTGAAATCGACTGAAAGCAGCAGTTCCAACCGCTGACAACAGATGGCTCTGATCCCACCTCTCCCCCCACCCAGCGCCTACACAATGAAGCCATGTGTGCAGACGCTGGCCACCCCCCTCTGGAGCTGACCAGTCTCTATTGTGTGCCTCAGTCCGCCGGCCGTAGCCGCTGCGACCGCGGAGACGCGGCACACAGGCCGACTGTCCACCTTCAGCCTCCTGACGATCATGTACTTGTGTACATACGCGAAAAAAAAAAACTACCGTAGTGCATTTACGGAGCCCCGCCGCGGCATGCGCGCAATTTTTCCGGTCGACCCCAGCGCGCCGACCGGGCCGCGCCCCGCACCTCGCGAAAGAATTGCCGCGAAGCCCGCGCCGAAAATTATTATTGTTATTATTATTTAACAGCGCCACAGCCCGTCCCCCAGCCGCCGGCCGTAGAACGCGGAAGAGCGAGCTGCCGCACCTGCATGTGAAGTCTGCACCGAAAAACTTATTATCTAACCGCGCCACGCCCGTCCTCGGCGACGCGGACACAACGATCCGACCGCCCCGATTATTATTATTATTTTTTTTTTTTTTCCTACGATCGTTATAGCTCCTTGTACTGCCTCTACACCAACGTCCGCGAAGTTTTCTAATTCGCAGTGGAACAGTCCGCCCGCAAGAAAACAATTTGCTGTGTGTCTCCTGGCGAGAAAAGCAGAACTCAGACGGACAATAGCTCCGGCCGCTCCATTCAAACAACCCCTTGCCGCTGATACATGCTCAACCGCAGCCTTTCAAAACAGCGCGCGCGGCCGACGGGCGGCGGTGAATCACACACGTGCTCTGGCCGAGCGTTACCTGTAAAGGCTAAGCAAATAGTTCCACTCCACACGCGCGAAGAAGAAGAAGAAGCGCTCTGCACTGCACTCTGCGGACAAACCTTAAAAGTTATCAAACGTATATCACTTCTCAAGCAACGACCGAATCATGCTGTTTTTTTTCTTTTACGAACCTCTCTCTCTCTGTCTCTCTCTCTTTCCTATTCCCCACAAGTAAAACAATCAAGCAGAGAATGCGAGAAATGTGTTTTTAATGTAACTTATATCGCCCTTTCTCGAACCAGTATTATGTAGGGAAAAAAACAAAAAAAAAACGCGTCAGGCTTATTGCATACGTCATATTCCAATACACACACACACACGCGATCACATTTATTTATTACGCACTGCATCCAGGTTGCAAAAACAATTCTAACCAGAGCCAACTAACGAAAAGAAAAGAAATGGTCCGTTTCGGAACTCGACCGCAACCTTAGATCTATAAATGTATCTCTTGTTTAGACGATGCAAGCAACAGCCATCGAACGGAATGTAACTTATATGCCAACCACTCTTTCGATAACAGCAGCAGCAGAAGACGGCATATTGTTTATACAAAAATTCCAAATAACGAAAATCGGCAATGACATCTAGCACAAAGTCTCTAAATATACATCTGCAAGCACGGTTAACAATCGTCCAGAACGCAGAGCGCTCTCTCCGCAGGCTACATAAAAGAAACATATGCTAAGTGTTTAAACAAAAACACCTAAGTTACATCTCCAAATGATCAAAACCTTCTACGCAGACACACCACTCTGACAAGGATAGCTCGCATTGCATTTATTTAATGGAGCTAAGCCATGCCGAAAGTTCCGAAATTTAACACTCTAGCGATCTTGCCCTTAGATCGAGATATAGATGCGCCTTCCGAGAGTTCGGGTACTTTAATCTTACCTCTTGTTTCCTTGCTACAGCAGTACACATCCCATTTAAGGAATCTCTATGTCCTGTTACGATGCCAACTACATTTATCTGTCACCGATATTCTAGCGCCCCAGAAGACATTTAAATCCTGTTGTCCAACGGAGAGTCGAAATAAAGGAAAAATACGTGAAATAATTTACCGATTTCCGACCGTCTACACTAAAACTTTTCGAAATTATTGGCCTAACAACACCCTTATTCGACAATACAGCAACCAAAGAACCGAAGTTACCTGCCCAATGCAACACCGATTTCCAGCTCGACCCGCCCTTTACCCACAAAATTCCTACTCCAAGTTCCTTTCTTGTGCAATCCACTAATACGAACTAAGATTTATTATTTTAATTACAAATAGATATCTACCACAAACGAAGACGATAACATACACGCCACAACACATGATTCTATATAGGACATGGAGTGCTACATTTTTTTTTTTTATTACAACTGAGTACATGCAAAGTAATGTTCGCAAACACTTATATCGCAACCAACTCCCGCACACATCGATCATAACCTGCTCTCTAAGGAATGGATGGGAGTCACACACAGTACAAACACGTTTGTCGTGTGTTCTGCTAATTTCTGTCAATACAACGATGCGAGACCAATCCCCCCGCTTGTTTACTGTAAAAGCAAATATTTTTCCCCACACTATCTTTTTAAACCGGGCTTGCACATATGCAGTAGCCTCCTTTGAAAAGCCTTAGTCTTCGCCATATAACCCAGTTTTCGTTTCCCTTCTTCTTCTTGGGACTTGTGGAATTACGTAGACGATATCTACGTCTGTGGATAATAAAGTCCTGGAATGCTGGAATGCTAAAGAAAATATAGCTCCTTGCTCGACTCTACAAGTAATTTACAGTTGAAACTAAAAAACATAATGTCCGAGAGAGTGGTCAATTTTCGGGTACTCTTAATACCCAAGTAATCAAATCTAAAAGCGTTTGCACAGTACAACGGCGCACTTTGTAAATACCGTATCTTCTCTTTTAGAACACTTAAACAATCTTCTTGCACAATCCTCCATCCTGGTAATACTATCTTCTCGACTCAGCGAAAAAATAAAAGTCCTAACAATCAACTGCCTGGACTCTTTATAAAATCGATATCTTTGCTTACACCAGGGCTCATGATTTTCGACAAATTTATTTTGGTTGTACAATTTGACGCCAACCACGTTAAGCAGTCGTTTCCTCGCCCGCAACCACTTTGATATTGCTCCTTCCATCCGAAAGTCATGCTCGGATACGAACGCCACTCGGTTAAAGTGTTGTCCAAATATCCAGGAGATAGAAGCCATCTACACGAAGCTGCTGCTGTAGAATAGATGGGAGCGCCTCCATTAAAAAACATCGATTAGCTGCAGTTTATAAGATATATACCCACAGGACATACATATTTCCCCCATGTATTCCAGAAATAGTAACTTCGTCTTGTCTCCAGCGTTTGCAGTATCGAACTTGCTGAATTTACTACACTCACACGCACTCAATTGGCTACAACTAGCGCACTTTAAGTTACCAAACTGTAGGAGTTTTATAAAACACGTTGATTTTCGACGAAAGAATTATGATTTACCGCAGCAGACACATCCGCTACGTAACGTAATTCACACCAGACAACACTAGCATACGATTAAACAGGCGATGCTTCGACGAAAGATCAATGCACCACCAAAGTCGGTTTTCTTTAGAGCTTTACCGTGTCGTATATATTTAGGGTAGATCAACACTTTTTACTTACATTCCGTCCCATATAGCCTACAACACTCTCTGTAAGCGCCAAACATTTCCAACACAGTAACAGAAGTACACCTACAGTCAACACGAACCTACAACAACAAACGAATCTAGCCATTCCAACTCGATTTTTGTCCCAACTAGCATGCTGCAAGCTATGTATACGTTCGTAACAACCCAGACAGAGATATCCTTACTTCCGTCACTAGCCCAGCAACAACTCTAAACAAGTTACCACAGATGGTGTTATAGCCGTGATCTGTAACAGACAAGATCTCCCAGACACACAGCGTTTTAATAATGTTTCGATCTCTCTCTCTCTCTCTCCACCCAATAACTACGTTGGTTGCTTGACCCGTCCCTAACATCCAACCACAATTTTGTTTCCAATGCATAGCCCGGCAGACAATATTTCTGGAACGCTTTCTATCAGCCAATACCCCGAGCATTCGCGCACAAACCACCATCGTATTCCACTGCTTCTAACAAATTATTACTCTCGTTAAACATCTGTAACACAGTGTAAAAAATGATCGACTTACACGCACAGAACAGCTAACAAGAAAAGATTTAGATCAAAGCCAAGTTCTTATAATCCTTACAAGCAGCAACGCAAAATAGTCTACACCATTTCAAACTAATGCAAACCCAGATTTTTTTAACGATCTCCAAGCGCAATCCTTTAGAGACTAAACATACGATTAAATGCACCTCCAACGTAGGTAACTAATCCTCTAACTCGATGCTTATCGACCAAAGAACATTAATTTACCACTGCAATTATCTCCAATACGCTACCGAGAGACGTCAATTCGTAAACACAGCTAAAAGAAGATATAGATACTTAGTAGCATGGATGTGGGGCATTTATAAGTATTTCCACAATTGTGGATCATATATGCGTTGCATCGTTTCGCGCGACTAAACAGTTCGAAATAGGTACTTCGCGCAAGCTAGCATGCATACTCACATTCCATGTTATTTCTGGCTGTAGGAACGTGCGGACCTGTTGACTCATCGTAGACTCCGGTTTGGAGCGTGTGTACGTCCTATACATGTAAACATACCTGTCCACGCTCGCACCTGACCTGGAGAAGTTTTCGGTTTAATTTTTCCCGACCGCACCAGATTCCGAATACAAGAGAGCTATTTTCGCGAAGATACATTTCCTCGCAACTGACACAAGCAATGTTTATACCGTGCGAGCTGTCGTTATAACTTTTATAAGCAGATACATATACAGCCAGTAGGATAAGCGCAAATTTGCGATGTAGCTCCTACAAAAACGAAACATAGTTTTTTTAGAAATTCGATAAGAAGAAGAACGAAATTTATATAGAAGATGAACCAATGTGCAATAAGTCAAACCCCACTCCATGTAGCAATGTACCGAGCAACATCGATTTAAACGAACACTTTGCTTAGCTGTAGAATAGAACAACACAGAATTACACCTCCCAACCAGATACTTTACCGAGGGAGTTACTGCTCTCTGGTAACAAGCAACCTGTTTTCTGGTATCTTCTCCTAAACCCTATAAGACCGAAACTTTCTACTCGAGAAGCTAGACACAGAGTACAAATTGTTCTTTATTATTCTTGTTATGTGTAACTTTAATTTTCTCCGCTGTAATTTTTTTTAAATCGTAGTTTTAGATCCACATCGGCGTCTCCTATTACCGTTCCAGCCAGAAGTTTGAAAGGTAGAGGGAAGGTATGTTCTCAAACTCCATTACGTATCTTCGCTTCCTCCTGCATTCCAAATCCTTTATAGCTCTGCACCTTCGGGCAATGCTTCTAGACGAGAACAATCGGGTATTTTAACTTTTCCCATTATTTCCTGTATAGCAATATGCGTCCCTATGTCTGCACGTTACCAACTCCTGTGGTAATTTCCGTATGGAGCACTAGGTTTACGACTATTGCAAACGATTGCTTGTTATTCCATCCGTTTTTAACTCTGCAAATGACTGTCCCCAGTCCTCCACTTTGGATGCAATGTAGTCCCTTCTCCAAACGATAATGCAATACGTTTTACGTGTGTTCCGCTATTTTCGGTCAGTACACCGACGCGCGACCAATCTCCCTGACTGTTTACTGTAAAAAGCAAATATTTTATAAGTCCCAGTCGTAACCAGATTTCTCCACATCCTCTGTTTAAGCCGGGCTTACACATAGGCCATAGCTTCGTCTTTCTCCAGCATTAGGTTGTACTCGTCCTTTATGGCAGTTGCTTTAGCCATATATTCTAGCTTCCTTCTCTTGGTCTCGATATCCGCCATTTCCAGTTTTCTTTTCGCGCACAGAAGACATTAACTGCAGGTAGCGCTGTAATTTCTTTAATGGGGAGGATGTGTTTCTTCGCTATAGCCGGGAGGTCCTCCCAGCTGTTGCGCTTCGGATTCGATTCTACGCACCTGTCTCTATACCACAAGTCCCGAAGAACGCATCTAGAATCTCGCCTATATGGAGGTTATTTAGTACTTCGCCTGGAAATACCAGTCAAAACCATAATTTGGGGAACGTCCTGGAGTCTTACTAGGGTATAATCTGCTGGTTGTGGTGTGAAATTTGTGATCCGTGACCCGATTTACCCTAAAAAGAGAGATAGAGGTCGATTTGAGCACTTACTTCGTTTTTGGGTCGAGAACAGGGGTATTACAATATACGATTACCGGATGGAGAGTGTTTTTGATCTTGTGCAAGACTCTAAGTTTTTTAAACGGTATCTGCAAAGTGTTTCTTCACCATGTGGGGGGCGAATAACAAACATCTGGGGCACCAGATGCTTTGTAGTGTTTAATAGTGCCCTGCAATTTGTGTACTGGTGTAATAAAAATACCCAAAAATTAATCGGTGTACAGGTTAAACCTTCCAGATCGATAAAAGCTTATACATTACGTTCTATCAGCTTTTAGTTTGCATTGTCTACCTGTAAATTAGGTGGAGATTCGTAATACTGACAGCGGCAAAGACGATATAAGTAGTACACTTAAAAACTACATTAAAGCAGGGGAAACATACTTCTTCCAATCCAGAACATTGTTCTTCACACTGCCTCCAGATATAGATATCGCCGAATTAGGTCTAGTACCTACAAACAATGTCATTCTGCAAGTCCAGCGAAAAGAGTAAATGTATCACACAGGCTTAAGCAATAACAATAACAATTACAATAAATAAATAATCAATTACCCTAAGTACATGTAATTACTCTAAGTACATGTAATTGCAATTATGTAATTACTCTAAGTACATGTAATTGCAATTATGTAATTACTCTAAGTACATGTAATTGCAATTATGCGATTACTCTATGTACATGTAATTGCAATTATGCAATTACTCTAATTACGCAATTACTCTAATTAATTTGATATCAAATTGATATCAATTTGATTATTTTTGACCGAGAATCCGCATTTGTATCCTACTTACCTCTCTTTTCTCCGTTGCTCCGAGGAACCCAGGATAATGTCCTTCTTTATTTTCTAATCGAAAATGACTGGCCATTTTTCGTGCCCACGGAATCACTGTTTTCGGTTTTTGTGAATGAAAAGTCTTCAGCAACTGGCGGATTATTTCCAAGTGGAATTTCACTAGTTGTATATAGCCAGACCGCAGTTTTTAGACTCGAATGGCGTGGAAGGGAAGCATTAGTTGGGAAGGGACTAAGGCAGGGTTGTAGCCTTTCTCTGATGTTATTCAATTTGTACATCGAGCAGGCGGTGAAGGAAAGCAAGGAAAAATTTGGAATAGGGATTAAAGTTCAGGGTGAAGAAATAAACACATTGTATTTTTCTGATCACATTTTAGTTCTGTCAGAGACAGCAAAGGATCTGGAACTGCAGTTGAATGGAACGGACAGTGTGTTGAAGAGAGCGTATAAAATGAATATTAACAAGAACAAAACAAAGATAATAGAGTCCCAGAAAATCAAGCGATGCTAAAGGAATTAGATTAGGTAACGAAACAATGAAGGTGGTATATGAATTTGTTACTTGGGTGGTAAAATAACATATTACGGTCACAGCACAGAGGATATAAAATGCAGAATAGCAATGGGAAGATAAATTGAAAAAGATAAGTTTGCTAACATCGAATATTAATTTAAGTGTAAGGAAGTCTTTTCTGAAGGCATTTGTGTGGAGTGTTGCCTTATACAGTAGGGTGGGCCGAAAAAAGGGAATTTTAGAGTATCGAGTTGTAATAGGGCTCGAAAGTTGCGTATTTATGTGCTGATTAACGAAAAAATAATTTAAGAAATCTAACTTAATATGTTCAGTTCGTGCAAAGGGCTTAAAGTTTCTATAGATACGATAAATTTATAGAATTTCTGAAAGGTCATATAAAAATATATCTTTCAGTATTCGGATTCCACGTTAAGCTATAAGTCCTCTTTCCCCGGTCGGATAACTCGTGTAGGTTAGTGACACGCAAGTCGCCGAAGTGGCGTTCAATTGAAAGACTTGCACTAGGTCACTGAGCCACACGAAATTATTATTATTTTCTAAATAAATTGTATTACTGTTAATGAGGTATGGTGACAAGAACCTGAAAAAGAAGTGATCTGATATGCCCCAGTTTGCATTTTGGGATTCTCTTTCAGTAGTGGCATCAGTATACATCATATAATCCGTAGTGTAATTTGTCTGTACGTCACAAAGCACGAAAATTATAATTCCAAAACGGGTACGTTTACTAGGAATAAACTGCTTAAAGCGTAGCCTCCCTCTGAAAAGCAGCAGACTTTAATCAGTTACTAAGTTCGCGAAAAGGGTTACAGGAACTCTGATTTTTTTATTATGTATTCCACTATCATGCGTGATTTCACTATAATATTTTAAGATGCGGCCGGACTGCCACAAAAATGTAACATACATAGTAGCACTTTACTTATGTCCATGATGTCCCGAAATATTGGTGTTTGCAGCGAGGAATATTTTGAATAATATTCATTTATCGCTATCATGTCATATCTTCACAAAAGCAGGGAACACACCAAGAAGCAATAATCATGCTAATCTGATGAAGATTCTACTGACCAAGTTCGTCGTTGTGTTGAGTAAACAATATTGGTTCCAGACACATCCAGCTCTTCGTCTGAAGTCCGAGGTATCACTACCGTCTTCGTCACTAGTATGCCTAACAATATCCATTATTTTCTCGTCTGATGAATTACGTTCCGATATTTCAACATTGGAGGAAAGGACTTATAGGCCTAATATTCAAGAAAGGAAATAGAAAGGAATGCAGAAATTACAGAGGAGTTACACTGATGTCACACTGTGCAGAAGATATTGGAAAGTAGAAATCGAGCCAAAGTCGCGAGGGAAATGGATTCCGACCAGGAAGATCGACAGTGGACCTCATATTTGCAGTAAGCAACGTCAAGAATACAATTATGAATATGGGGAAGACCTGTTGATGGCCTTTCTAGACATAGAAAAGGCGTATGATAGTGTATGTAGGAAAAGGGTTTGGGAAGCACATGAAGTTAGGGGGGTGGAAAAAGAGACTATAAACGAAGGAGATGTATTGTGGAAGTACGAGTTTTGTGAAAGTGGGAGAGGAAAGAACAGAATGGTTCAAACAACTGTGTGGGCTGTATCAGCTCAGTGCATTGTCACCCCGCTTCATTGTGGTTATGGATGACATAATGACAAAGGTTGCAGGGAAACTTGAGGAAGGAAAGATGGAAGCAATGGTGTTTGCAAAGGATCTCATGGTCTGGGGCAACAAGGAGGAGGAAAGCAAAGAGCAGCTAGATGCTTGGGAAGAAACAGTGGGAAAATACGGATTGAAGTTCAACATCCGGAAATGTGAGTTCATGGTAACCAGCAGAATACAGACATTGCCCGAAGCAGAGCTAAGTATAAAGGCCGAAAGTGTGAAAACTGTGCTGCTTACAGACTCAAAAGAGAAGACCTCTTAATGGCGGTGTCATCAGCAATGATAAGCCACGGAAAAAGCCGAGTCCCCACTACTCTGAGCTCCCGGGCGTGCGTGAATGACTTGAGTCAGCACGCCGTTTCACATGCGGGACGTACTCGTATATACGCAGCCGCGAAAGTGTTAAAGATACCGTAAAAAAATAAAAATTGCTTTAAACGGAAGGAAACTGCTTTTATGCTGTCTGCGGAGCTAAGCAGATTACAAAATTATTACCTGGCCTTCATTGGTACTAGAACGCGATGCTATATTTTGACGATTTATCCGCGTGCATGTTAAGTATTTTCTACGTAGTGGCAGACTCAACAGATCATTACTTAAAACCCTTATGTATATTCATAGAAGGGATACTTCAGAGCATATTCGTGAACAGTCAATACTAACTACGTCCTTTTGCTTACATCGATCGCATTGCTCATTTGTTTTAATGACTACATATTGTAAAAAGCACTGATAAAATACGCCTGGTATTTTCTAAATGGCGTCTTCGGACGTAACAAAGCAAAATATTTCATTGCAGTAGTAACTTCGATACAACAAATACTAAGACCCCGCACGATCCAATTAAAGCATAATGACTGCATTGCCTTATTGCATCTGTCTTGGCGCGCCACGTGACGTGACGGTGGCAGCCGGAATACAAACCCCTGGCTGGGATACGCACCCCTGACACCTCTCTCCCCGGATGTGTGCTCTCTGTAGTGCATCCTCGCGCACGGCATTCCTTGTCTTACAATTTTTTTCTGTGATATCATGACACACGTTGATATTTCCTGTAAAACAGTTAAGATGCAGAATGCAAATGCCGTTACATTATTCAGTCCATTACATCATTTTGAGTGTGCTGTATCTGACATGACAGAGAACATTCAAAGGTTTTGAGTTTCCGATGATGAGAGTATTGCTACTCCAAGAAAACGTTCCAAATGTAGCAGTGAACGTTATCGGACAGTAGCTGCTAAAGAAGTGTGTGAGATTATGACCAACCAAATGAAAGGTAGATTTCAAAACTCTTATGTATTTAGCAGCATCGATATCCTTGATCCAAAAAAGTTTGCTTCTTTTAGAGACATTTCACATCCACTTTGGTCAATGCTAATTCAATAACCTAAAGTCCGTTTATTTGCCACGATAAATTGAAAAATGAACTGTGAGTCATTTATCGGCCGGCTGCGGTGGCCGAGCGGTCTGCGGCGCGCCAGTCACGGTCTGCACGGCCACTACGGTCAGGGGTCCGAATCCCCCCTCGCCCTTGGTTATTTGTGCCGTCCTTAATATTAGCTACTTCATCAGTAGTTTGTAAGTTTAAGGACTGATGACCCCGTAGTTAGGTCCCATAAGCTCTACAAACATCACAATGATACATCACAATGATACATTTAGAGGTATTACAGCGATTTGAGAGCTGTTTACTTTCTTTGTGAAACATTCCTTTGAACAATCGTTCACTGAAGTGCACAAAACATTAAAAATTGTGCTAACTAAACCACTTTCAACAGCAGAAGCAGAGCGCAGATTCAGCACCTTAAAAAGAATCAAAACCTTCCTCAGGAACCGTATCAGTCAGGAAAGGTGGAATCTCACTGGTTGTGTGTTCCATTCAGGAGGAGGAAATCAATGATATTCGAAACTTCAACAACAGAGCAATTGACAAGTTTGCTAGTCAGAAGAACAGACGTGCACATTTACTGTATAAATAACCTGTCAGAACATATATGTCATTAGTGAAAGTGCTAGTTAGGTAAAATACACATGAAAATGCTCCTAACCAAGGCCTTTCCCCAGGGTTTTAACTTGCACTCTGGAGCATTTCCAATGTGGAAGAAGTCACATATATCCTCCCACAGTTCATTTTGATTTTGACATCACAATTAGTACACAGTAGCACAACTACAATAAGTATGTCGGTATCAGCGTAATTTGAGCTGATCAACTAAAATAAATAAATAAATTCGACGCGAGGGGTTTACTGGTAACACAACTCTTTATTAGACAACAGAAGGTACTGACTGAAAAACAAAAGTTGTCAGAGAGTAAACTGCAGAGAGAGTAACATAAAAAAATCAGAGTATACATCGCGTATGGAATATACTAGAACACGTAAAAATATACAGCGCTCCTGGCAGCTGGACGCTGAACTATGATTAACAGCCGCGATTCATTTATTACACCCGCGATAGTAGCGTACCTCTGGTGGCCGGTACGGAACTAATTATAAACGCGGTTCACTTGATTCACTCGCTACACTGCACTGCACTTTCAACACTGAACTTCGCGCTGACGCGTGGCGGCTGGCAAAACAGAGCGCCACATCAGCCCCCGGGCGGAAGCGGAGCGTGGTATCGACGAATCGTGCTGGAGAGTGGAAAGTGTACCCGGCGACCAGAGCGAGTTGTCCGTGTCGGAGGCTGTTCCGTGGGTGGCGGCGGTGGTGTTGGTTGTGCATCTTGTTCAGCCAGGTTCTGATATCTCCGTTGGTCAGCGGTCGGGGATGACTCTTGAAACACGTACGCAGGCTTCACTCTGTTTAGAGAAACAGTTGTTGCTTTGCCGTTCACCAATATGTCCATTGTCTGCGTACTTCTCCGTACCACGCGGTATGGCCCAGTGTACGGAGGTTGTAGTGGTGGTTTCACGCCGTCGGTGCGAAGCATAACATGGGAGCACTGATCTAGGTCCTGATGAACATAACAAGGCTGAGTGCCATGTCGTGAAGCCTTTGGAGGACGAATCTGTGTGATATGGTTTCGCAGGCGACGTAAGAAATCTGGTTGGTCTTGTGTCGATTTTTGCAGTGTACTGACGTCGACGAATTCCCCAGGCAGGCGCAATGTTTCTCCATATACTAATTCCGCAGCCGATGAATCGATGTCCGGTTTATAAGTTGTTCGAAGGCCCAGTAATACCATTGGTAGAGCTGAAGTCCATGTGTTGTCATGGCACATGAATGCTGCTTTTAAAGAACGGTGCCAGCGTTCGATCATGCCATTACTAGCGGGATGGTAGCTAGTGGTTCTGTGGTGTACATATCCGCAAAACTTGGCCAGCTGAGCGAACAGATCAGACTCAAACTGTCGTCCACGGTCAGTGGTGATATGTTGAGGGCATCCAAACCTTGCTAACCACACTGACGCGAATGCAGAGGCTAACGTTTCAGCTGTTATATTGTCAATGGGAACTGCCTCTGGCCAGCGAGTAAAAAGATCTATCCTAGTTAAAAGGTAGCGTTGACCGTTCGATGGCGGAAGTGGTCCAACAACGTCCAAATGAACGTGGGCGAAACGTACAGTTGCGTCTGGAAAGTCACCGATAGGGGCATGCACGTGGCGAGACACTACACTTTTGGCACTGCAAACATGTTCTTGTCCATTCTTTACAGTCTTTCTGCATGGCTGGCCACACGAAACGCTGGGACACGAGTCGAGAAGTGGAACGAATTCCTGGCTGGCACAAGTTGTGAACACTGTCAAAAGCTTGTCTTCTGAACGCTACAGGAAGAAATGGGCGGGGTCTTCCGCGTGACACGTCGCAGTAGAGCTTGGCGTCTTCTCCAGGAACGTCGACGAGCTGCAACTGTAGTCCTGACGCGTCATTGCCCACGAACGTACGGAGTTCCGCATCCTCTTGCTGTGCTCGGGCCAGTGCAGGAAAGTCGATAGGGCTCGTTACACTGTTGACACGAGACAAACAGTCAGCCACTACATTGTTGATACACGAAATATGTTTTATGTCTGTCGTGAACTGGGCTATAAACTGCAAATGGTTGAATTGCCGAGGAGAGCAGTTGATACTGTTCCGTTTGAATGAAAATGTCAACGGTTTATGGTCCGTATATATCGTGAACACACGCGCTTCGACTTGAGGGCGGAAGTATTTCACCGCTTCATACATGGCCAGGAGCTCGCGGTCGTAAGCACTCCACTTTCTCTGTGATGGTGACAGTTTCTTTGAGAAGTATGCTAGTGGCTGCCAGGCGTTGTCCGACCATTGTTGCAGCGCCGCGCCTACAGCTGTATGTGACGCGTCCACGACTATTGCTAACGGTGCTTCGAGGTTGGGGTGAGCTAGATGCGTTGCTTCTGCCATGCTCTGTTTAGCAGCTTCGAACGCTGCACACATAGTCTCAGTCCAGTGTACAGTCGAACTGCCTTTCCTCTTAGGACCAGTTAGTGCTGCATTCAGTGGTTCTTGTAAATCAGCTGCACGAAGTAGGTGTCGACGGTAGTTGACCATTCCTAAGAATCGACGCAGTTCCTTGATTGTGGTTGGCCTAGGTAATTACAGAATAGCTTCAACCTTCTCTGGTAAAGGTAAAGCACCCGCAGCTGAAATTTTGTGTCCAAGAAAGGTCACTTCGGATCGTCCGAAAAAGCACTTGGCAACGTTTAACACAACTCCGTAATGTTCTAGGCGTTTGAACACTTCCTGCAGATGTTGTCGGTGTTGTTGTTCTGTCTCAGAGAAAACGGGCACATCATCCAGATAAGCAAAACAGAACGGAAGCCCTTGTAGGACTGAGTCAATAAATCTTTGCCAAGTCTGTGCTGCGTTGCGCAATCCACAGGTCATATACATACTTTCAAACAGGCGAAGGGTGTTATTATTGCTGTCTTAGGAATGTCCTCTTTAGACACTGGTATCTGAGTATAAGCCTTCGCACAGTCTAAGACACTGAATACCGTTGCACCATGTAAAGCATAGTTATAGTCTCTTAATAATGGTACAGGATATCGGTCCGGCACTGTCAATGCACGATAGTCTCCGCAGGGGCGCCAGGATCCACCTTTCTTTGGCACTAGATGTAAGGCGGAGGACCACGGACTGTTCGACGGCCTGATAATACCTTCTCGCAGCATGGTGTCGAATTCGGCCTTAGCGATGGCGAGACGATCTGGCGCTAAACGTCTTGGTCGGCATGACACTGACGGTCCCTCCGTCGTCTTGATGTGATGCACTGTATTGTGATGGATCTGTTTAGGTACTCCGGGTGGCCTGGTCAAACTCGGAAACTGACTTAAAAGTGAAGAATATTCGTTCTCAGGTGCCTGTACGAGCTTTGCACTACGGATGGTTGCACTGCGGTGAAAACCAGTGACAGTTAAACCAGTTACACTGTCCACAAGTCGGGCGTTTGCCACGTCTGGCAAGAGTTTGTAATGCGCCAGGAAATCTGCTCCGATGATAGCTTCTGTAACGTCTGCAACAGTAAAATTCCATTTGAAAGGACGGCGTAAGCCCAAGTTCAGCTCCATCTGCTGGGTACCATAAGTCGCAATCGTTGAATTGTTGGCAGCCGTTAGACAGAGGGCGGTTGAAGGCCTGTAACGATGTAGCGAAGACCGTGGCAGGATACTGAGGTCCGATCCGGTGTCCACTAGAAATTTCAGGCCAGTAGCTCTGTCACTGATGAACAGGCGCCTGGATGGTGACGGGCAGTCGGCTGCGCCTACGATCGACCGCCGCCGGCGTTTGGCTACAAACACGGCGACGTACACTTTCGCGCGTTCTCGCCGAATCTGCGGTGGTACCAACACACAGGCTGTTGCTCACCTTGTGGATTTTTGATGCGGCTCGAAGACCGGCTTCTTGAACGTCGGCGGTAACGTCTGCTGCTGTTTCCTGTGCCGCTTTGCAATAATGCACTGACTTGCCCACCTAACAAGTCTACTTTTGCGGCGAGCGTTTCATAATCTGCTCGCGCTGCAGCCGCTGTACTGCTGCCTTGTGCCGCAACTGCGTTAATCTGGACAGGTGCTATAGCTTCCTGTATGCGGTCTGCTAACTCCGCCACGGCGTCCAATGACATGTTAGTTTGCGATGCCACTATAGCCTTTATTTGCGGCGGTAATCTACTGCTCCACAGCGTGCGTAATAAATTGTCAGGCACGATGACTGTATCTACCTTACTGCGTAGATGCCGCAGATATTGCGACGGCTTGCGATCTCCAATCTCTTCCTGCGTAAGGACTTGACGAATCCGATCTTCCTGTGAGGCTGCGACTCTCAGTATTAATTCAGCCTTGAGTCTTCGGTAGGTATCTTCCGCCGGAGGTGCGGTGATGATGTCTTGCACCTCAGCCGCAAAACGTTGTTCCAACTGGCTAACGACGAGTGCGAACTTGGTGCTATCTGCCGTAATTCTCGCACAGGAGAAACTTGCTTCCACCTGCGCAAACCATAAGACTGGATTATCAGCCCAAAACGGCGGCAAGCGGACCGCTAGCCTTGATACTGCACGATCTTCTGCCATCTCGATAAAAAGTCAGTAGTTCTTCCGACTCGCGATTCACGTCGGGGTCACCAATTGTCGGTATTAGCGTAATTTGAGCTGATCGACTAAAATAAATAAATAAATTCGACACGAGGGGTTTACTGGTAACACAACTCTTTATTAGACAACAGAAGGTACTGACTGAAAAACAAAAGTTGTCAGAGAGTAAACTGCAGAGAGAGTAACATAAAAAAAATCAGAGTATACATCGCGTATGGAATATACTAGAACACGTAAAACTATACAGCGCTCCTGGCAGCTGGACGCTGAACTATGATTAACATCCGCGATTCATTTATTACACCCGCGATAGTAGCGTACCTCTGGTGGCCGGTACGGAACTAATTATAAACGCGGTTCACTTGATTCACTCGCTACACTGCACTGCACTTTCAACACTGAACTTCGCGCTGACGCGTTGCGGCTGGCAAAACAGGGCGCCACAAGTATGAAGATCAGCATGAGAAGAGCTGGTGAACTTTGGTTCGAATCCAAACAGCTCCAAGCCCTCCAAGTTTATCAATAAATTGTGTCACCACAGCATAAACTCAGACACCCACACAAGTACCGTTACATGGAAAACCAGCAGATGAGATGGACCAGACCAACTACAATTTTACACACACATAACCCCCCTCCCAAAAAAAAAAAAAAAAAAAAAAAAAAAAAAAAATAATAATAATATTACAAATATAATAAAAATATATATTTCACATTTGTATAAATTTTTATTAGCTACAGTGTTCAGTGGATTATATTAAATACTGCATAGCCTATTTTGCACATTTACTATTTTCGGAAAGAGTGTCAATGATTTTATAGAAATGGAGGTTATATAAAAAAGACACTTCAGACTGGTTCCATTATTCTGAGTACTAACTTTTTGTCTGGGCACCACCAACAAAACTGATAACAAGCCGCCACTAATATCAACGTATTTAAAAACCCGTTATCCCCTATTTCATCCCTTAGGGTTAGGAATAATGAGAAATCGCTGATTCCTACATAGTAAGGTATACAACTGCTACAAATTTCAAGTTTCTATCGTCTGTAAATTCACTTTACAGGACCGTTTTCTGTCTCTTAGAAACGAGCAGGGAACTCGAAAATTCCATTTTAAGCTTTGCAGCTTTCTTGGTAGCCTTACATTTCAAACTGAAATATACACTCATTTTTCATTATTCGTACGCTTTTTGCAGAAAAACAACTGAAGAATGTGCATCACGTTTCTCAGTGTAGAACCTCTTTCCTCTTACAGTATCAAAAGTCATCGCTGATCTTCAGTACGAATTTCATATAAGCTGACGACTTTCAACCAAAACAGCTACCACCCTCTTATAGCTATCGACACAGAACTGCTATGGTGTACAACGGGAGACTTTGTACTACAACACAGACATATCGTTCGTCTCCGTTGGTTAGTTTATGCTGAAGAGTTAAATAATGAGTCACACAAAGAATTTTATATAAGTTGGTAACTTTCAACTCCCATATCTTCCACCCCCTTATCGTTATTATTCCTTTGTCTGGCCCTGTGGCCTTTGGGTAAAATCTTTGACTGCAAATTGAGGGGTCGCCAGTTCATGACCCGGTCGGATCTCGAGTTTTTCAGTCTGCATTTTAACCCATCCTTCGCCTCTCAACGATGTGATGAGTCGCCAGAAATAACACGTGGTTCGGATTCCACGTTAAGTTGTAAGTCCTCTTTCCCCGGTCAGATAACTCGTGTAGGTTAGTGACACGCAAGTCGCCGAAGTGGCGTCCAATATAAAGACTTGTACCAGGCCACTGAGCCACACGAAATTAATATTATTATCTAAATAAATTGTATTATTATTAATGATGTTTGGTGACAAGAATCCGAAAACGAGGTGACCTGATGTGCCCCAGTTTGCATTTCCGGATTCTCTTTCAGTAGCGGCATCAGTATACAGCATATAATCCATAATTTAATTTGTCTGTACGTTAGAAAGCACGAAATTTTAATTCCAAAACGGGTACGTTTACTAGGAATATACTGTTTAAAGCGTAGCCTCCCTCTGAGACGTAGCAGACTTTCATCAATTATTAAGTTCGCGAATGAGGTTACAGGATATCAGAATTTTTTTTATCGTGTATTCTACAATCATCATGATTTCACTATAATATCTTAAGATGCGGCCGGATTGCCACAAAAGTGTAAAAAACGTAGTGTCACTTTACCTCGGTGTCTGTTCATTATGTCACGAAATATTGGTGTTTGTGGCGAGGAATCATTTGACAAATATTCATACATCGATAACATTTCATATCTTCACAATAGCAGGGAACACGCCAAAAAGCAATAAAATGTATAGGTTCTATAGATTTCCATCGTGCCAATCTGATGCATATTCTACTGACGAAGTTCTTCGCTGTGTTGAGTAAACAACATTGGTTTCAGACACATCCAGCTCTTCGTCTGAAGTCCGACATATCACTAGCGTCTTCGTCACTAGTACGCCCAACAATATCCATTATTTTCTTGTCTGAAGAATTACGTTTTGATAAGGCAAAGGCGATACATTCAAACGCATTTCTCCTACTAAACCAGAATACAGGTCTGTCTGGAAGCAGAGCCAAGTATAAAGGCCGAGAATGTGAAAACTGTGCTGCTTATAGACACATAAAAGAAGACCTGCTAATGGCGGTGTCGTCGGCAATTCTAAGCCGCGGAAAAAAACGGAGTCCCCTCTCCTTTGAGCTCCCGGGCGTGCGTGAATGCCTTGAGCCAGCACGCCGTTCCACCTGCGGGGCGTACTGGTATATCCACAGCCGCGAAAGTGTTAAATTCAAAATCCCTTTAAACGGAAGGAAACTGCTTTTTCCCTCTCTGCGTAAGAAAACAGATAAAAAAAAGTCATTACCTGATCTTCAATAGTACTTGAACACGCTGCAATTATTTGATTATTTATCCGCATGCTTTTTAAGTGTTTTCTGCGTAATGTCAGACTTCACAGATCATTAGTCAAGTCCCTTATCTATGATTCTAGAAGGAATGTGTCAGATTATTCCTGAACACTGCATATTAACTTCATCCTTTTGCTTACATCGATCGGTATTGCCCATTTGTTTTAATGACCATATATTTTAATAAGCGCTAACAAAATACACCTGGCATTTTGTAAACGGCGTTTTTGCACGTAACAACAGAAAATATTTCATTTCATTAGTAAGTTCGATACAACAAGCGCTAAGACTCTGCACGATGCAATTAAAGCTTTTAGACAGCAGATTCAAGTGGATGTGGGTTGCCGTTCTTATGAGGAGATGAAAAGGCTTGCTCAGAATATAGTAGGGTGGAGAGCTGCATCAAACCAGTCTCCGGACTGAAGACCATAACAACAACAGACAGCACTGCCTTATTACTAGGCCTCGTATTTAGGTAAAAACCTATTTTCTTCCTCACTAAATAAAAGCAATAAAAGTTGTACATACACGAATTATGCCAATTTATGATCGAAAAGGCTACTCTTTTTAGCACCTAAAATACCTGATTTCAGGTTAGTACCTGATTGTACCTAAGTTTTAAAAAATAAAATGAAATAAAATTTGTTGTAACTAACACTCTCTCGTTGACTTCCCAGCTAAGAATTACGCATATATTTTAACGAAAATTGTACTTTTACAGTACCTAAAATACCTAGTTTGATGTTGCAAACTGAGTACCTCATTTTTAAACATGCCCCCCCCCCCCCCCAAAAAAAAACTAATTCATGTTAGAACCTGACTGTATCTAATTTTTACAGTTCAGTCAGATAAAATTTGCATGACTAAAACTACTCTTTAATCTTTCCAGCTACTTAGAAAACAATAAATGATAACTCGTTACTTTTGTATGTGTGGATGCCGATCATGAGTCCGACGACTACAGCATACGCCAGTGTGTTCCAGCAGTGGCCGGCCACGGTGGTCGAGGGGACTGAGGCGCTCCAGCCACGGTTTGCACGACCACTACGGTCGGGGGTTCGAATCTCCCCCCCCCCCCTCGGGCATCGATATTTGTGCCGTCCTTAGTATTAGCTAGTTCGTAAGTAGTTTGTAAGTTTAGGGACTGCTGACCCCGTAGTTAAGTCCCATAAACTATACAAACATTTGAAACATTTTTTGTTCCAGCAGTGTTAGCTATCTACTGTGACTCTAATTAAACTTCGAATGATCAAATGTTTGTAGAGTTTATGAGACTTAACTACGGGGTCATCAGTCCCTAAACGTACAAACTACTTATGACCTAGCTAATACTAAAGACGGCACAAACATCCATGCCCGAGGAGAGATTCGAACCCCCGACCGTAGTGGCCGTGCTGAACGTGACAAGCGCGCCACAGACTGTAATTAGGGACACAGACAATAAAATAACTTGAATTTTTGTCCCTCTGTTTATCTTTTTATACAATGAAATGTCACATTTTGGTAACCTATTTTCTGATTTTTATAACCTATATTTGTAAGTCATAGTACCGGTTTCAGGTACCCAATTTATTAGTCTTAGAACCTAAAAGTGCGAGGTCTAGTCATTACATCCATCTTGGCGCGCCACGTGACGTCATGGTGGTAGCCTGAATACAAGCCCATGGCTGGAATACAAACCCATGGCCGGGATACACACCCCTGACACCTGTTGCCCGGATGTATGCTCTCTGTGGTACGGTGTATTCTCGCGCACGGCATTCCTTCTCTTACTGTTAGGCATACCGTATGTTATCGCGTTCAGTGGTGCCAGAAGCCGTTAAGTGCACCCAGTTTCCCACGTGGAGTTCGTCATGTCAGTTTCTTGGAGGAAAACCACACCGGACATCGACCGACTAACACTCCTGGAAGTAAATAAAGAACACCATGAATTCGTCGACCCAGCACAGCGAAATTTTATTGACACATTCTTGAAGTTGTATACGATCACATGGGCAGAACTGAACGCACGTGGGTACACTCACCAGAACATGCGCAATGTTGGCGTTAGTACCGCGCATACCCTGCTTTTGCAGCAATGCAATCTGTAATTCTTTCAAGGAAACGATCGTAGTGGTTCCGAATGAGGTTATGTGGAATGGCCTGCCATGTAATTTCCACCTGGTGCCTCAGTTGGGACAGATTTCGTGCCGCTGATGCAGACCGCCCATCATGACGTTCATGCGGTCCCTAACATGCTCTATTGGGGAGAGATCGGAGGATAGTGCTCGCCAGGGTAGTTGACGTACACCTTGAAGAGTTCGTTGGGCGGTACGGGATACATGTGGATCTGCACTGTCCTGTTGGATAAGCATATCACCTTGTTCGTGCATGAGTGGTAGGAAGAAAGGTTAAATGATGGTTTGCCAAGCGGTCTGCGGCACGCCAGTCACGGTCTGCACGACCACTACGGTCGGGGGTTCGAATCCCCCCTCGAGCATGGATATTTGTGCCGTCCTTAGTAATAGCTAGTTCCTTAGTAATAGCTAGTTCAAACATTTGAACATTTAAATTATGGTTTCAGTGTACTGTGCGCTGTTCAATGTTCTCTAGACGATCACTAGAGGAGAATGACGAGTATAGAATATCGCTCCTTTCACAATGATGCACGATCATGTGTTCTGTTAGAGCGTCCTCCACTCACGCCACAGCATTGATCAGCTCGCCTCCAGTGGTGTCATGGTAAGCGCTTATGAAGGGTCTAATGGAGTGATGAGAGTCGTCATTGCCTCGATGCCAATGATGGTCGTACGCGTGTTTGGTGTCGTACAGGGGAGTGCGAAAATCTTTAGTGTGCGCGACAGGGGCGAACTGGTCCGACAACTGACGTCATAGTGTGGGGAGCCATATCCTACACTGGTCGTTCTCCTCTGGTGTTCGTTGTGGGAAAATTGAACAGTATACGGTACACTAAACCTATCATTCGACCTGTACTACCACCATTCATGCACCAACAAGGCGATGTGATTTTCCAACAGAACAATGTACGTCCACACGTATCCCACACAAAGCAACGTGCTCTTCTAGGTGTACGTAAAGTACTCTGTCCATCATTATCCCTAATTCTTTCCCCATTGTGCATGTCTGCGACCGTATGAAACATCATCTTGGCGCGGTGTACACGACCGACATGAGATCTGGTCCAACTGAGGCATCAGATGTAAACTGTTATGGCAGATGATACCGTTGACGAATTCATGATGTTCGTTTTTCATTTTCCAGGAATGTATTACTACCGGGAGGGTTTTTCAAATGTTCAAATGTCTGTAAATCTATCGGACCAAACTGCGTGGTCATCAGTCCGTAGTTGACAAACTACTTAATCCTAGGTAAACTAACCTAAGGACAAACACACACACACACACACACACACACACACACACACACACACACACACACACACACCCATGCCCCAGGGAGAACTCGAACCCCCACGGCAAGCGACCGCGCGCTCCGCAGAGAGGCGCTTTAGACCACTCGGCTACTCCACCGCTGCGGTGGGATTTTCAACGAATGGTCACTGTAATAACGTATACTATTACTATAACTGAAGACGCATAGCCTGGATGATCTACATTTGTTGTTAATACTTGTAAATATAAATTTTCATACATTTAGCTTTAAAAGTGCTTTCCTAAATAAGTATTTTGATACAACTTGCCACCCCCTATTGCACCATTAATTGCAGTATTCAAAACATCCTGAAACACATTTTTAAAATTATAATCATGATTCCAAATCCAAATTTTCAGCACAAAATGGTCTTATTACCACCCTTAAAAGATTTTTCCTTAATTCACCCGTTTAATGGTAGAAGTTACAAAAATATCGAAACATGTGTTTTTAAAATTCCAATAAAAAATCTAAATACAAAGTTTTGTATTACTTGCTTCAAAATTGGCTTAAAGAATGTATTTTCAAAAACCGTTCAACCCCTATGTCTTCCCTTAGGCACAGGAATAATGTAAGATCGCTGATACCTACAGTGTAAGGTACACAACGTCTACGGATTTCAAGTTTCTATCGTCTGAAAATTCACTTTTCAGAGTCTTTATCTGTCTTTTAGAAACGGATCAAGAACACGAAATTTCTTTTTTATGCTTTGGCATCTTTCTTGGTAGTTTTGCATTTCAAATTGTATGATGCACTTATTTTTCTTTAATCGCACGCTTGTTGCAGAAAAAACAACTGAAGATTGTGCAACACGTTTCTCTGTGTATAACCTCTTTGCTATTATTGTGTCAAAAGTCATCGCTGGTCTTCAGTTCGAATTTTATTTAAGCTGACGACTTTCAACTAGTATAGCTTCCAATTTCTTATAGCTATCGACACGGAACTGCTATGTTGTACAACGGGAGACTCTGCAATAACAACAACACAGAGATATCGTTCGTCTCCAGTGTGTATTTTTGCTGAAGAACGAAACCCTGTCGGATTTCGGATTTTTCAGTCTGCGCTTCAACCCATTGTTCACCTCTCAACGATGTGAGGAGTCGCCAGAAAAGACACGTGGTTCGGGTTCCACGTAAATCGCTGAATTGGCGTCCAATTTCGAGACTTGCACCATGCCAATGAGCCACACGAAATTATTATTATTATCAGGCACAATGGGATACTGATACCTAGTACCACATACAAACAGTATTGCGATGTGTAGTTTTGGCTGCAGAGTGAAATATAGCCGCAAACATCTCAATTTACATACATATCTCATTCCAAAGAACTGTATAATAGTCATCGAGGTACAGAAACAAAATTAGTTAACTTCTTAAACATCTACGTGTTGTCATAAAGGCAGTGTGTGAAGCTGTAAATAACTTCTGTAGCATTACCAGAGAAGCAGTCACTGCTTCTTATTTTTGCGGTACGTGAAACCTGTGAATGGAAAAAAATGAGTGTACAGATACTCTTTCAATAGACTTCATACAACCTTGATCTGATTACAAATGAATATGAAAAAATATTGCAGACTGACACTGTAGTGTATGACTGACACTGTTAATTACTAATAGTTGTGTTCGAAAACAGCTCAAATCTTTAACGTACAATGATGCCCCAGGACATCACAGCGTCACTGACAGTTACTAAAAAGAATCTCCGCCGTAATTAGTCCCCCTCTTTACCGTAATTTACTAGGATTTCTCGTCATACTCAAACATGACAACTGGGATACAACTAAGTGAACTGATCATTACTTAATTAATAACATAACAACTCTTACATTTAAACATCTTTGTAACAGGGCGGACAGTTCCTCGATTCACAAATGTTTGCAGTTACCTGCAGCTCCCATCCCTTTCACCTAGGTGTGCACCTCATACTGGGACACATTTGTGAGCCCCTACTCTCCCATATCAGCTTTGTTTTGCAGGAGATGAAAATTAAAGATTGCGTATTAATGAAAAAGATTTATTGAATGTGATACTTAAAAAATGTTTTGTGTTTGTTTCTGTTTGTTTCGTGGTTGATCGAGGTACTGCAGTAAACAGGAGCAGCGTCGCCGCAGCACCGACCGGCGTCACAGAGCTGTACTGGCCGTTATGTGACGTCACGGGGCAGCGCACGTCTCTGCGCCTTCTTTATTGCGGGACATCGATCGTCCTCTAAGAAGATTATTTAACATTATTAGTGCTATGGATGTTCGTCAGTTCAGATTATGTCCTTGTGAATGTAACATTGGATCAGAAGCAAATAGTATAGGCTTGTAATGCTAGTGGACCAATAAACACGTGATGTTTAACTGAAGAGTTTTAAATATTACATCATCTATATGGAATGATTTATTATTTAATGTGAAATATAGAAATTTTCAAGAGTTTATATGATCTTCTACATCTAGGAAGAAAACACCATCAGTCTGGAAAGTTTAGAACAGTCTATTGAATTTCAAGACGCATTCAAATGAAACAGTGGTATATTAAATGTGAAAGTAAAATATAGTAGGCTCTGGATTTTCGCCCGAACGCCAGTTTCATGACTGAATTGGTGCTAAAGAGTTTAAACTTTGAATGTGAAGATACATACATTAAGAAAAGGTAGAAATATAAACTACTAGCTTAAGCCCGCGGCTCCGTTCGCGAGTTGGTTGATTATGATAGATAAGCTATCTTTCAGTAGTGTGCTATATATTTATTCTTATATTTTCCTATTCGTATGCTTATCCTTACAGAGAAAGAGCTAAAGACATTGTAGCACACATAGACCAAAGATATGATCTGTGGCATCACGTTTCACTGTCTGTAACCTCCTTGCTATAGAGTCGCAAACGTCATCGCTTCAGTCCGAATTTTTCTATAATTTGACGACTTTCAACCACCATATCTTCCACCCCCTTATAGCTATCGGCCTGGAACTGCTATGGTGTACAATATACTCCACCCTTTTATCGTTATCAACCCTCACGCAACAACCAATAAAACCATGTTCAACGAGTAATTATTGTTCCGCATTTCGCGTTATATTGTTCAAATTACTAAATATCTATCAGATCGCTATAAAACCGTGGCTAAAACCTTCCCCAGATTAGTAACTGTACAAATATTTAAGTCTCTGCGTCTTGTCGTTCGGACGTGATACGCGTACACAGAACAGACATTCACATTAATATATATAGATGATCAGCTATCCGATCGCCATAAAACCGTGCCTAAAGCCTTCCCCGGGTAGACATTAGTAACTATACAAATTTTTAGCCCTTTATGTCTTGTGGTTCAGACTTGATAAACGTACACCGAACAGTCATTCACATTTATAGATATAGATTATATATATATATATATATATATATATATATATATATTAGGCGGTGGACATAGACTTTGGAGAGACGTTCGTTGCCATGGTTCACGAGAGATGGTAAGCTGCTAGGTGACGTTAGAAAACTTATAAATATTTACTTAGCAATTGACATAAGAGCTATAAACAAGTTTTCTTAATAAGACTGAACCAAATTTAGGGCGAGTTTGGTATGATACGAGATTATTTTGACAGTTTAAAGTTCTTTACCATATTTTCCCTTTGTCCCACCACAACCTGTTTCTCTGAAACGTACCGATGGTCATGAATATAATATTTAAGCTCTTCAAAAAACATGGGAATCGCATAAGGAGAAATCGTGACTGTGTGGAACGGGTGGAACGGCTTCCCAGCATTGGCAAAATGTAGGTGGGCTCTGCCATGATAGAGAATGATGCCACTTTTGTTAGCTTCATCAGCATTTCGGGAGGCGTTTGAACCACAGAAACCACCCTCCGACTGTGCCCGTGCCAGCAAGCGCCTGCCTCAGATACGTTAGTCATATTCATTCCGTCTTTACAGCCTTCCTCCTGTTCTTTTACAAAGTGGTTACCGCAACTACCGGTAATGTGCAGGCTATAATCATGATAAATTACCACGTAATCGTTGTGCTCAAGTATTTCCATAAACGTGTAGAGCCTCTGAACGCTGCTTCCTACATATTGCTTTGACTCCTGAAGTAATTTCCTCCTGAGCTGCCGTATTATATCGGATCTGTTCCGTTATTCAGAAGTCTCTAGATTTCGAAAAATTACTCCGCAGTGTACTTCCACCGACTCTCTTGTAATATGACCACAAACTGCCACAAACTGTCGTCACAAATCGCTACTCCACGGAGCAGTATACCACTGTGTATTATAACCTGAACTCCCTTTGCGTCTGCTGATCTCTTAATATTTCAAGAACTCTAATGGATGCCAAAAATTGTGCTTACTGCAAGAGTAAATGTATCTATAAAAATGGATGTGCCTATGTATGTTTCATATGATCTCCAACAGTGATGAAAGAGTTTCAATGAAATCTTTATGAAATTTCAGATTTGACCAACGGGTAAACTTGTGAAATCTGGTAGCGATCGGATCAAGATATTTATTCCTGTATACTTAAAACCTTACATATGACAACTGAGACGACAGTAGCGCTAGTAGCGGATAAAGAACCGGAAGTTTCTGTGATGCAGTTCTTCTGTTACTGCAGCGCTGCCACTGACCGCTTAACGTCGCTTCTGGGACTTGGCGTCAGACTGTGCACTGGTAGTGTCGCTATGGTGAATTCTTTCTCTACTGTCGTTCCAAGTTCCAGACCTAAAATTTTACGTACACGTTAACGATTAAAGACGCTGAGGATTGTATAAACATATTATTCATTGCTTTTTATCATACCAATAAAATTCGTACATACAGCGATGTTTATAGACTTGAGTGAAAATGCCACAAATACGAAGTCAGGATGGGTCGTTATTAGGAGTGTGCTTCACAAATCACATAATTATGTTGACTTTTAAACTTTTTCTCAAGGTACAATATTTTAATTCCTTACTGATAATCGTTTAGAACTCACTTTTATTCTCAATAAGCCACAGTCTGTTTCACCAGTGTATGTCTGACTAGCGTTTTCCAGTTATTTTACTTTTCGCAGCTAACACATTTTGCTACACTTTCGCCTTGATGAGAGACTCTAGGCTGTTATGTATACTTGTCTTATCTGAATCTTAGTATAGTTATCATTGGTTTGTTCTGCTACATTACCGACATCAATATTGTTGTAGTGCAAAATAGTTGCAGGCGAACTTGTTGGGATCTTAAATTGCGCAAGGAATCGCCAACTAAACTAGCGAGAAACAGGCCATTGGTTGTATCGTAAATACAACACCAGTGACTCTCTTGACGACAGCAGTCGCAGCGTCGGAGAGCTGAAAGCCTACATGTCGACTGCGACAGAAGGTTTGTAAACACTTCAGAACTACACGTAACTTTTCACAAGAGTTAATAGCCAAGTGATAAGTCAGTGGTTAACAAGCATATATACTTCTGCTTTTGTAAGTTGTGTTCATTGTGACCGATGATGGTCAGGTGAGTAGTCGTCAATCCAATCATCTAACCACTGTGTCTTAGATGAACCAGTTCAGTACAGTAGCAATTAGTTCTAGCTATTAGGTGAAGTCCAGCAAGTACTACACTTCTAACTGATCGTAATCCAGGGAAGATGGTGAAGTGAGGCACTATCGTCTTCACAACTGCCGCCTGGCGTGGGTACACACTTCGTTGGTTGGTCCACTAAAGGCCAATGGTCCCGTCAATGCACAACCACTGGGGTGCTAACCCTGTCAACCGATACGAACAGCTGACCTGTCAACATGGGGGCCGGCCGCAGTGGCCGAGCGGTCTGCGGCACTTCAGTCACAGTCTGCACGGTCAGGTGTTCGAATCCCCCCTTGAGCATGGATGTTTGTGTCGTCTTTAGTATAAGGTAGTTCATAAGTAGTTTGTAAGTTTAGGGACTGATGACCCCGAAGTTAAGTCCCTTAAGCTTAACAAACAGTTGTCACTATGGCGTCCGACTCCAGTGGTTCCAAGTGTGGACCCACAATTAGGTGCATCGACCGGAGGTGGGATTGAGCGTACATTCTCCTAGAGGTCTCTTCTTCGACTCCCAGACGCAACGGCACGGGTAACGCCCATCCGATCTACTCACGGCAGCTGGCATATGAAAGATGCAGAGAGACAGCGAGCTGACGCACCGAAGGTGACATCACCTGCCGATCTAGCTGCTGCCTAGCTGGCGCCTAGACCACGAAATGTCGAAACAACTGAATAAAACTGTTAGCTCTAATACTGGTTTACTTGTGTCTTCTGTCGGCCCACTAGGTATCTTCGTCTCCTCCACAGCTCGACCCCCACCAAACTGTTGTCAGAAGTGTTTCGACCTTGGCCAATTGGAAGTCAAAAGTAGACCAGGTTCGTTCCCAGAGGATTGGTAGCGGGAAGTTATGACACCAGCAAAAATCACTCCGGGGTAATCTCCTATCCATCTGTAGCACTACGGTAAACACAGTGAACACACACTTAAAAATGAAAATTTCTGTGAAATTCGCAAAACGCTTTTACAGTTTATTATTATGTCTGTTCCAAGGGAACAGACGTTGGCGGTGATCCGCAGCAGAGATAAATATATCCACGTATATACTTCGCAAATAGCGAAATTCCTTGATGTCTGCTGCTCCTGTAAGATGGACAAACGTTCTGCAACACTTGAAAATTTGTGCCGGACTGGAACTCAAACCCTAGTCTCCTGCTTTTCGCGAGCGGTCGCCTAAACCACACTTTTTTGGAAAAAAAGGAATAAACAGCAACATCCATTTCAAAACAGAAACAAAACGTTCTTCTTTAAAATGTAACTAACGCCTGACAGCGTTTAAAGCAGTGCACACAACAGTACTACTGTTGTACATAACAAAACGAAACTTCTAGCCTTACTCTGACCAGTTACGTCTTCATCGGCGAGCTTCTGTTGCTTTAATCAGTTGATCCACAGAGGTAATAATGTGGAGGAATAGTGTAAAATGAAATTATTGCTTCTCTTCCAAAATGAAAACAAATAGTCTCTCTGCGATACTGAATTTTATATTTGGCAATCAAATGTTGAAAATAATGCTTATATACAATCTTCGACACTAAGTGGTGTTTTGTCTTTATCTTGAAGCATCTTCAGTTGCTGCAGTACTGTAAGTCAGGTTTAAGTTCTTCTATAAAAATCTTAATAATGTTATACTCATTCCTTTGTTAAGTTTTCGACCTCCTTGTCGATGAGCACTAGGGAAACTTAATAGAACCTTCTACGTCAGTAAAATACTTTGAAAACAAAGTAAAATGTGAAACAAAAAGTTGTGACCTCTTTCACCAAATAACTCGTCAGTCTTCATCTTTTATCATCTGGTAGTTCTATCGTTGAAATTAAATGGTGATTTCCGTTTGTATTCTTTGTACAGTACAGTCACCGGTGTATCTATTTATCCTATTCCTTCTTTTTCGAAAATAATGTCAAGCATATTTCCGAAATTCTTCTTCACGTTAGGATATTGTTTCATTTTCCACCGCACAATTTTCATATACGACTCAAAACTGAATAGATCGTTAATTAATTCTCCAATGACGCGTTTCGCGCTGTTAGCGCATCGTCAGATTGGGCGGAGATGGAGCCACAGAACTATCTATAGCTGTGTAGGCGGAATCTTAACAATTTGTGTTGTCATTGGGCGCCATAGCAGCAGAGGAGTCGCTGTCGCGGCAGGTCGACGTTTACAACTAGTACTTGTTATTCAACACTGTTGCTGCACCAGCCGCCACCACCACCATCATGGAATGTAATGAAATGTGAGTAGATCGTCTTCAATGTGTCGGTTTACGTTGTATGCCACATAGTGCCCTAACACCCATATTATTTTGTTGTTTTTGGACGCTGGGTAGAACCTGCTGTCCGGCCACAGTAGTATTTCTGGGGTGAAGTTACCAGGTGTGCTTCTAGTTAGCAGAGCTAACCGTTGTTGAACCCACTTCCAGTTGTTGAGATGGTCGCCACAGGTGAATCTGTGGCGTAAAGTGTCCACCAGGCCACATTGAATACATTTATCGCAATTATTTACTCCGATTTTGTGTAACCGTTCGTTGGTGGCTGTGACATTGTTAACCACTTTGTACCAGGTGGCTGTAACTTCTTTTCCATTGGACACTGGGATGTTTGAGTTCAACTGAGTTTCTTGTCACGGTTTGATTCCATGTTTCTAAGATCCTCTTGGTCGATGTCACTGTCTGGTTCAGTAAGGTGTCCCCGATGTAACTGAGTTCTAGATAAGTGTCTGACTTGTTTTAACTTAAAATTAATTTTCCGGGCATCGGTGGGTGGGCGAAGGTCTTCGGGTCGTACTGCTTGGAAAAGCCAACTAGTTACACTACGAGGCTCCTTTTTTAGTAGTGTATCGGTTTTTTTATGTGCACCGACTATCCATGTCAGGTAGGTTAAGGCCTCCAGCCTGTCGTGGTAAGCACTTCGTACTGTGTTTCACTCGATACATGCTCCCTTTCCAAATAAAACCATTGGTCACCCTCATGATCTTCTTTGCCTGCAGTTTGGGAACAGGAAAATTTGCGCCATGTAGTAGGCTTTGCTGAAGATGTATGTCTCCAGAAATCTAATGCGTTAGAGGAGATCCAAGGACCGCCAGTTACTCTCAAATACAGCGCCTTGCATGTTTGCTACGACCTTCTTCCAATTTTTGTTGCACATTGCCAGTGGGCATTTATCAATTATGATTCCCAGACTCTTGTGATTGTCGGCGACTGTTGCACAATAAACATTCGGTAGTTCTATTCCCCGGATATTTATCTTTTTGCATTTGCGTTCGTTAATTTTGGCCCCCGAAGCTCTGCAGTAGTCATCAATCGTGGCCTTCAGTGTCAACATCTGGCCTTGACTTCGTATTAATACTCTGATGTCGTCAGCGTACGCTTTAACGGCGAAGGACGCTCCTGCTATGGTCGGTTCAGTCAGGTGTTCTTCAATGGAGTACAGCAAAGGCTCTAAGGACAGGACGTATAATAGCATCGCAAGAGGACTTCCTTGTGGAACCCCTCTATCGATGGCAATGGGCTGTGTCAGCTGTCCATTGACGCTAACTTGTGTTGTACGAGGCGCGTCCAGAAACTATGTTCCGTTTGGTAATAAAATAAAATTATACACAGGTACAGAAGAAATTTTTCTTGCACAAAATTCTACAACTCTTAAACTACTTTTCCACATAACTACCGATATTTTGTGGGCACTTGTCATAGCGTGCCACAAGGTTTTGGATGCATCCTTCACAGAAGGTTGACGCCTGTGTATTCAACCAAATGGTAAAAGCTCTTTATCATCGTTGAAGTGTTGACCACCAAGGCCAGATTTTAGATAGGCTTTAGAGATGAAAGTCGCTAGGAGGGAGGTCAGAGCTGTATGGAGGATGATCAAACAGGTCCCATTGAAATTTCCGTAAGATCTGTTTGGTTACATTCGGTGTGTAAGGTCAAAGAGTATCGTTAAAAAAAATATTTTGACAGTAATCCTCTTCTTACACCTAAAATTTGTCCTTGGTGGACAGCACTTCAACGATGATGACGAGCTGAAAGAACATGTTACCACATGGTTGAATACACAGGCGGCAACATTCTATGAAAAAGGCACACAAAACCTTGTGCCATGCTATGACAATTGCCTACAAAATTTCGGAAGCTACGTGAAAAAGTAGTTTAACAGTTGTAGATTTTTGGACAATCAATATCTTTTCTGTATCTGTACCCGTTCGTTTTATATAACCAAACGGAACTTACTTTCTGGACGCGCCTCGTAATTCCAAAAATTAAATTTTGCACGACGTCAGTGGCTCTTTTTCCAAGTCCACAATGTTTGAGTATCTTTGCGAGGTAAACAGGACGGAAACGGTCGAACGCTTTACTTAAATCCAAGAAAAATAGTGCGAACTTTAAGTTGGTGACTGACGCTATGGCTATCATGTCTCTTTATTCCGAGACGGGGGTCATGATGGTCCCACAAGGAAGACAGTTTTGATTTTCAGCACTTATGTCAATCTGCTGTTTAATGCCCGGAAAATGTTTTATAATCAAAATTTAATAAAGTGATTGGGCGGTAGCTGTCGAGGTTTTTCACAGTCTCACTTTTAGAAATTAACAAGATCTACATCTACATCGATACTCTGAAAATCACATTCAAGTGCTTGGCAAAGGGTTCGTAAACCACTTTCATGACGTTTCTCTACCGTTCCATTCTCTAATAGCGCGCGGGAAGAAAGAATACCTAAATCGTTCCGTTTTCGATCTGATTTCTCTTATTTTATTGGGATGGTCATGTCTCCCTAAGTAGGTGAGTGCTAGTAAAATATTTTCACATTCAGAACTAAAAGTCGGTGATTGAAACTTCGCAGATCACGCGGCAATGAATAACGTCTTTCTTTTAATGATTCCACCCCAATTCGTGCAACATATCCGTGACGCTTCCCCCCTCCCCCGTAACGTGATAAAACAAAACGAGCTGCCCTTCTCTGAACCTTTTCAATGTCTTCCGTCAGTCCCACCTGGTGAGGGTCCCACAAGGGGCAACAGTACTCCAGGAGAGGACGCACAAGTGTGATGTAGGCAGTCTCTTTGGTGGAGATGGTTCATCTTCGAAGCGTTCTGCCGATGAAACGTAACCTTTGGTTCGCCTTCCCCACAATATTTTCTGTGTGTTCTCTCCAGTCAAAGTTGTTCGTAATTGTAACTCCTAGGTATTTGGTAGCATTTACGACCTTAAGATTTGACTGATTTATCGCGTAATTGAAGTTCAGTGGATTTCTTTTAGTGGTCATGTGTATTACTTCATACTTTTCTTTATTTAGTGTCAATTGCCAATTTTCGCACCATGTAGAAATTTTGTCTAAATCGCTTTGCAGTTGCTTTTGATCCTCTGTTGACTTCACTAACCGATAAACGACAGCATCATCCGCCAACAGTCTAAGGGAGCTATTCAGATTGTGTCCTAAATCGTTTATAAACACGAGGAAGAGTAGGGGACCTATAACGCTTCCCTGTGGGACGCCAGATATCACTTCTGTTTTACTCGATAATTTACCGTCGATTACAACGAACTGTGTTCTTTCTGATAGAAAATCGTGAATCCAATCGCACAATTGGGGAGATATTCCATAAGCACGCAATTTCATAAGAAGCCGCTTGTGGGGTACAGTGTCAAAAGCCTCCCTGAAATCCAAAAATATGGGATCGATTTGAGATCTCTTGTCGATGGCACTTAACACTTCATGTGAATAAAGGGCATGCTGTGTTTCGCAAGAGTGATACTTTCTGAATCCGTGTTGAGTACTGGTTAATAGGTCGTTCTCTTCGAGGTAAAAAGATCCTTCCTTCTTTCATTTCTCTTGGGATTTCACACCCCCTCTTGACTTCGTTGAGTACATCTGTAAAAGCTTGCCCAATCACAGGCCAAAATCGTACATAAAATTCTTTAGGCACTCCGTCAGATCCAGGTTTTTTGACGGCGAGCGAGTTATCAAGTGTAACACTTCATCCATGGTAAATTCTTCTACAATCGCTTGGTTGTCTTCGTGTGTAATAGTAGAAGGGAGCATTTGAACGATCTCGTCGGCAGCATCACTACTGGAGTCTACGTGCGAATACAGATCACAGAAATACTGAGGAGTATCCTGGAGAATATCCCTCTGATTAGTTACCGTGTCCCCCGCCTCCGTTACCAGTTCTGCAATAAAGGCTCGCTTACGATGGGAGCGGTGTTTTAAGAGGTCGTACAGTGACGTAACCTCGTCCGCCCTGAGAGAATTGGTTTTCGCTTTTATCTTCAGACCTTCTTGTTGTTGGCATTTGATGCTAATGAGCTTCGCTTTGATCTTTTTTTATCTCCGTTAATTCTGTGTTAGTTGGAGTTGCCTGCGAGCACAGTTCCCTCAGGGCCGTCTTATAGAAGTCAACGGTTCGTTTGACGTCTTATGCCTTTTGCCACCCATAGCTTTTTAAAGTTTGCCGCATCTTCCGATTTGCTACCGCGTTTCACCAGGCTGTCTTGGTCGTGTACCGTCGACATTGTTTAAGGCAATCCGTCCACGTTGCAGCAAACAAAGCGTCCAAGTCACTGTCAGAGAGAAGTAAAATATTACGGTTCTACTGAGACCTGAAACGTTTACATGGCTGTTTGTCTAAGTTCATAGTTACGGAGAGGGTACAATGGTCCCAAAAACTTGCAGGAATTACATCGACGTCCAGAATTTGTTGACTAATATTTTACGTGACTTATATGCGATCAAGGCGGCTGCATGATGTCGATATGAAGTATGCGAATTTTACAGTGGTGGAGTGTTTTAATTCCCACGCGTCTTTCATCCGCACATTTTTAACAAGATCATATAATTCTTTGCAGAAGTTGTAGTTCGGGGACTGATCTTTACTGTGGAGCACGTACTTGAAATCACCGAAAATTATTAGGTGGAAGGGGTTTCGTCGAAGCAGGTAAATTACTCTTCTTTGAAGAAATTACCGCGTTCACCTTGGTTTAACGTTCCAGACGGGGCACAGATATTGACTAGAGTGACGTCATAAATTTGGCAGCCAATGCCCCTACCAGACGGCAAGGTTTCAGTAGCGCTAACAGGGATGCCCTCTCTTGCCAGAATTGCGGTGCCTGTCTCGCATTGTTCGCAGTATTGGCTATCAGTTGAAACACAGTGATGTGCAGATCTAAAATATAAACTTCTTGTAAACAGACTATATCGGCTTCGGAATCGTAGATAAACTGTTTGAGTAGTGCTGCTTTTAAGGCAGTCTGTATTTTGTTACTGTTTAGAGACAAAATTTTATATGCCTGCGTCATGTTTGTGAAGGAGTAAGTGATGTTGAAATTTGTCAACAGAACACTTCATCCAACAGTGCGAATTGTGTCAAGACTGCAAATTGTCACATCAGGCCTTATAGTGGTTATGTTTACCGCAGTGACATATGTCGGCAACATATGGATGGACTAGTTAATGTCAGAATCGGACAAGGACGGTATCGGTCACGCACATTCCTGTGTCATAAATGTCAGCTCAATTACTATAATTTAACACACAAATCATTTAATGTCAACAGTATCTTCCCCGCTATCCGTGCCAAGTATCATATCTGTCGCCCCCTCGGCATTGTCTTTCGGGTGGCATGGGTTGGTGTCCTGACATGAAGAAGTGCTAGCTTAAGTGTCCTCCGGGAGTGACCCGCCCTTCTTGTTTTTCAATTTTGTCTCTTGTTTGGATGGCTTTGCCTTCGCATGACTCGTAGGGGGTTTGAGATTCGGTTGCGGTTTCGTCTTGCGGCGTAGCGCATAGCCTGGCGTCGCTAAGCCTTTCGCACTTTCGGTAGACGGCGGGGAACCTGAATCGCCAGATATGTCCTTCGGAAGTTCACTTTGTTCAGAAACCTCTTTCATTTGTTCCGAAGCAGTGGCTGGAGGTTCGTCAAGCCGTGGATCTTCGACAACATCCGCATCGCTTCAGATTTCAGTAAACTCTACTGCGTATAAAACTGACATGATACTATCGTTGGTTTCGACAGATTATAAGGCCGGTGACACTAAATTTTCTTCCGATTGCTGAGTCTCATTTTGTGGAAGTGGCTCAGCGTCCATGTTTTCTGTCTGCTGAGGCACGTCATTTGTTTGAAGTTTCTGTTTAGAAGCTGGATATTCGGTTTCGTTATCAGATGACTCATCTACTTCATAAAGTTGTCGTTTACTACTTTGAATATGACGATCAGTGTTAACTGGCACAGACTGTTTTCCAGAAGGCAGTACAGGAAACTCCTCGCGCTCAGCCGATTTGGAGGTGACTACGGAAGCAGCATCATGTATTATAGGAACGACAGGGTCCACCACAACGACATCACTGAATGTGAGCCTGTATCGTTGCTGCAAATTATTTTTCAAAATAACCACTTGGCGTGGGCAGTCCTGTCGGAAATGACCACTTTGATTGCAGATGTCACATGTTAATTCCTGTCCAGAATACGAAACCCGACCACTGTAGCCACAAACCATTGTGTGAGATGGTATGTTGGCCTTCGCATGCATCGAATTCCGCTATAACATAGGAGCCTGTGTTGCCGGGACCACATTTCATTACGACCATTCCGCACATTCCCATATTTCGATACAACGTCACTCAAAAAGCAATTCTCAACCTCAGGTGGAAGATTGAATACTCGTACATTTGTGAACTGAACGTCAGCGTCAGAAATAAGTTCGGTACTTACTCGTCCATCACGATGCAGGAATCGTATTTCACTTCCGAACTTCAGCAGCAGGCGCTCCATGACGACTGTAATCAGTAGTTTTACGTGGAAGCAGTAATCCCACAAATCGTAATACGCAGTGTGACACTGTTCGGAAGTTATGCCGAGAACATCAGTGAGCCAGTGATGAATTTCAAAGGATGTCGGTTGTACCGCTCGTGTTGACTTATCGAACTGGTATTTTACAGTATTCTTCCTGGGTACGGGACGTGACATATTGCAATTAACCCGAGTAGGCTAACCGCAGATAAATTACACTAAGCACAGGTCGTTACCGCACCGCGTCTCAAGCGGAACTACTCGGCCACCCAAAAACGCTCCCTGGCTCGACCCAAACTTCCATGTGTTGCACTTGTCTCTTTCCTTCACAACTCTCACGCGTTATAGTGTGAGTCCGGAAAGGAGAGACAATTCTACCTCCGTAAGCCTTAAGGAAACAGACTTCGCGATTTGCGAAATATGCAGGGTGTTTCACTAAGTGTGATTGCCTCTGCAACTTATAAAATAATAGGTGACGGGAAATTAAAATGCGGTAGGTCAACACAGGAAATGTTACACTTTCTGTGGAGCTGTGAACATAGTTTATTGTATCATTTTCCAAAGAGTTACAGCACAAAGATATAATTTTTTTAAATGAAACAATAGTTTTTTTCTACCGTACATTGCTTTCGTTGAAACCAGCTACATCCAAATCAATTTAAACTACATTCCTATCACTGTTAGTTTGGGAGCTACAACCCTTCAAAGTTTCAGGGGCAGATACCACACGCTGTACATAATACATGGCTGTGTGGTGGGTGATAGATGTTATGGCGGTGGGAAGTTGATTTACATGAGATGTTCAAATGTGTGTCCATGTTCCTCAATGCATAATACAATGCGCCGTGGAAAGGATCTGCGAACGAGATGTAACATCGCCGGTGTGACGGAGCGACATGCGTCCTCGATCTGCCGTTTAGATCATCTGGGGATGTGGGCTCAGTGACATAAACACGATCCTTTAGATATCCCCACAAAAAAAAAAAAAAATCTACTGGTGTTAAATCGTGCGACCTTCCGGGCCATGAATGAGGACCATGGTGCCCCAACCATCTTCCTGCAAATCTGTTCTTTAGTTCTTCCACAACAGCACGCGCAGAATGGGCTGGGTGACCATCGTGCTGCATCCAAATATGGACTCTCATGTGTAGACACACATGTTCAAGGAGACCACCCAAACTGTCGGCAATAAAAACGCGATATAACTCATCTGTCAGTGTACCTGGGAATTAGTGTCGACCGATGATTTCATCCCCAAGGATTCCACACCACACGTTAATAGACCACCTACGTTGACGGTCGATAGGTCGTACCCACCGAGGATTGTCTGCGGCCCACTAGTGCATATTATGGCGATTCACTGCACCATAATTTGTGAACGGGGACTAATCAGAAAACATAACACTCTGTAAAGACTCCAGCGTGAAATTACACATGGCCCACTCACAGAATGTGACTTGCACCGAAATCGTTCTTATGCAGCTCCTGGGTCAGTGACAGGCGGTACGGGTGAAACCTGAGGCCGTGTACTATACGCCACACAGATGTGAGACTGACACCAGCGACTGCAGTAACGGCTCTTAAGCTGACATGAGGATGGTTGTGTAGTGCAGCTAAAACTTCTTTCAGGTCTTCGTCTGTTAGTGCGGCGCATTACCAAGCTGCCTGTTTCCCGAAGTCGTTGTTCGGCACGTAAGAACGTAATGGCTGCGGGGCTCTTCGCCTAGGTATCTTATGGCATATGCCGTGGCTGCTTCAGTGACATCGTGTCGGCACTCGCCGAGCATCAGCAACATGTCAACGTACTCGATGTTCGTGTATGTCATCGTCATCCGATGTCAGTAACTGTGGTATTTTGACCCCCGGTTGTTTGTGTGGCTTCAACTGTCGGGTATACTGCCGTGTGCGGTGACAGTCGGCAGTCTAACAGCGCATCGAGGAAGCTTCTCGCTCCGTGACACCGGCGACGTTACAACTCGGCCGCACCAAATTTAGAAGGCGCATTGCATTATGCGCAGCGTTTGTGGTATCTGCCCCTGAAACTTTGAAGGGTTGTAGCTCCCAAACTAACAGTGATAGGAATGTAGTTTAAATTGATTTGGACGCAGCTGGTTTCGACGAATGCAATGCACGGTAGAAAAAGATATTGTTCCATTTAAAAAATTATATCTTTGTGCTGTAATTCTTTGAAAAATGATACAATAAACTATGTTCAAAGCTCTGCTGAAAGTGTAATATTTCTTGTGTTGACCTACCGCTTTAAAATTTCCTGTCACCTATTATTTTATAAGTTTCAGAGGCAAACACACTTAGTGAAATACCCTGTATACATGGATATATTTATCCCCACTGCGGATCGCCGCATCATCTCTTGGAATAGACATAATAATAAACATTAACGGAATGACAGGTTTACGGTGGTAGAATTGTCCCTCTCCCTCTTGCCATACTCCCTCTATAACGTGTGCGAGCATGTGAGGGAAAGAGACAAAGTGCAATACATGGGAGTTTGGGTCTGGCCCTGAAGCGTACACGGGTGGTCGCGTGGTTAAGGTGACCGCTCGCGAAAAGCGGGAGACCCGGTTTCGAGTCTCGGTCCGGCACAAATTTTGATGTATTGCAGATCGTTTGTCCATTTTATAGGAGCAGCAGACGTCGGAAAATTTCGCGATTTCCAAGTATAAACATGGTTGGATATTTTTACAGTTTACTTTATAATAAGGTAACCGGTTTCGATCTTTGCTAGGATCATCCCAAGACCGATTCGTGTGTAAAATAAAAGACAATATGCTGTATAGGGAAACGTGTACAACAAATAACAGGTGTAATATTTTACATGCATGAACAGCAAAATAAAATAAAACAGTATACCTGAACGCCTGAACGTCGATGCCGAGGCGATGAGCGTGCGGCGACTGCTAAACAGCGAGAGACCGCTGCGAGTTAAGAAGGTAAAGCCCCGGACATCGCTTCAGCATCTGCACATAGTTAGCCAGTTAGGTGGGCTAAACAGTAAAATATAAGGCAAAAATATAAATAACCAATTAGGGGTACGTAAAAGCATTTTATTAACTATAAAAATTAGTTGCCCTGTTATTAGTAATGGTAAATTGAAAGTTATTAACATAAAAAAGAAATTAGCTATCTAACAGATACCTGACATTTACTGGCATTTGATAACGATAAAATATAAATCGAAAACAGATTCTGAAACAAAGATAAAATTCAGCGACGTCAACGGTTGCCGTGGATACGATGACTTCGATACGTCTTGCCAATGGCGAAGCAGATGATGCGCCAGAGATATAATAGCCAGGGGACGCCGTCGGTCACCATGGAGGCAGGCTACGATTGCAGCGATAACTGGTGCTTGTACGTGCAAGGGTGAGATGGCTAAAACTCGCCGATGCCGTATGTAGAGGCAAATAGTTTATAAAAATAATAGCGGAAACTCGGCCGTGAAACGGGTGATAGCGACCCGAACACCTCTTAGCGACTCCAGTTGTAAACTAACACAGGGCATGAACAGCCGCTGTACACTGCTACATCCAGAAAACATTACACGTTGTCCTACTTGATACAACCAGAAAATGGTTGGAAGAGGGAGTGTATGTGCTATACACGGCTGTATTATCCAGAAACAGCAATGCACTCTAAAATCATTCTTCAGGTTTCCAAAAAATAAAGAGATGTGTGATAGCTTAAGCAGGCAACCATTAGACCTACTCAGGTCGTCAAAAGATAATAGAAATGTTTCTCCCTAAAGTCTAATGGTTCATTTAATAGTGTTAATGGGTATTTTTTATTACGAGAAAATATATCAACTTCTTCAAGCGCATTTAATAAGGGCTCTTTAGGTGCATTGTGTAAGACTTTGAGATTCGTTTGAATGAGATCTTCTGAAAGTTTGTTTTGTAGAAGGTGTTGTCCAAATATATTTACTAGCCGATACACACGTTGTGTCCTCTTTAGAGCGAATGCGGAATTTGCGACTTGTTTGACAGATGTATTGCGTCTTATAGACTCCAGACTTAACAATTTCGCCTTCATTATTACCAAGAGCAAGTTTAAATTTATTCTGAAGGAGATTGTAGTGAGTGCCAAAGTTACATAAGGCTTTTTGAATAATTTGCTAATTTTGTCAGATAAGTTATCCATGCAAGTCATTTTGTTAAATTTCGTATCAGTTTCAGTTGAAAGATGTCATGACTTCTGTTTTAGTTTATAAAATGAATCATCGATGTAACTTGAACTGTAATCGTAAGCTTTAGCTGTTTCTTTCAATAGACTAGATTATTTTAGATTTTCATCATCAGCTAAAGGAAATTTTAGTAATCTGTGGATCATAGGAAAAAAGAACGCTTTTTTATATTTCCATCGGTGACTAGAAGTGGCATTGATTATAGTATCTATTGCAATTGGTTTCGTATATACAGGGTGAATCATCTAACACTTGCACCGCAAATATGGCGGAAACAGAAAGTGCGATTGATGTGCGGTTTTCACAGAATTGATTGTTAGTCAGGGGCTCGTATTTTTAGCCAACAAACAGATTGTAATATTACTTAGAAAGTGTATTTTTATGCAAACATGCAGTTTTTTTAAATGGAACAATGGTTATTTCTGTCATGCAAGGGAATTTTTTAACCATCTGTGCACAAAGAATAGTGTTTGAATTTTTTATTACGTTTAGTTTGGCAGCTACAACCGTTCAAAGTTTCGGGGGCGGACGCTGCTATAGCGTAGCTGACTGGCCGAGTGGCTAGTCCTTGGGACACGGCGCACTGTCTCATGACCACCAGCGACTCAGATACGCTGTCATAGCCTCCGCACTCAAAAGTTTGAATGGCTATACCTGTCAAACTAAACGTGATAAAAATGTTGTTCAAAATTATTTGTACACAGCTGGTGACAAAAGTTCCAGTGCATCACAGAAACAATCATTGTTGAATTTGAAAAACTGTATGTTTGCATAAAAATACACTTCTTTGTTATTTTTACAATCTGTTTTTTGGCTAAAAATGTGAGCCCCTTAGTACCAATCCATTCCGTGAAAACCGCACAACAATCGCACTTTCCGTATTGTTTGCGGTCCAGGTGTTAGGTGATTCAACCTGTATAGCCTGGTAATGTTTACCATTACTGTTAGAGATTGTGAGGTCAAGGAAAGAGTATAAATTTCTTTCTTCAAACGTCTTTAAGGCAATTGTGTATCGTCCACATAACATATCTCTTGTAATAGATAATTTTGTTAACTATTTCAGGATTTTCTTAAAAAAAGCGTGACCTCAATGTAGTTGACAAATATATCTGCTAAAGTTCTGCTTAGGAATTCCCCATTACCAATCCATCATCCTGATGACAAATTTTGTTATTAAAAGAAAAATGATTGAAAACAAGAGGACACTTTAGCAGATCAGGAGTTCTACTACTTCTCCTACACTCGATGTGTTGTGTTTCAATAGATTATTTCTCATTATATCAATAGGTTTTTTGATGTTGGTGTACAAATTTGTAACATACAACGAGGAAAATCTAGCGTCTTCTGGTATGTCAATATTATAAAGTGCTTGCGTAAGTTTAGAGCTATTCTTACTATTCTACTGAGCTTATAGGGACAGCATCTATTATTAACGATGGGATGTTCAGGGAAATTCTGTTTATGCAGCTTGAACTGAGACTCAAGCTCTGGTAACTGTGGTTTCATTATTTTAAGGGAATTCTTTTCTTCAGGGAAAAGTAGAAAATTATGGTTATCGATTAGCCTCTTAATTGTGTTATGAAAAAGAAATAATTCCTGATGTTCTGCAAAATTATTTAGTTGGTTCCAAACTGGCTTTAGGCTTCTAAGCCCAGCATAAGGTAACAACTGATTGTCGCTAACATTTGTTCACAGATGTGACACACAGATATTATTAAATTACAGATGATAAAATTTTTTATAGTACTGAATTACATTTACCAATAAATAGAAATATATAAAAGGGCTGATGTTATATATTGTGCTAATAAGCTTGAATATTATCATTAAAAGGAGGGTGGAGGACAGAAGAAGGTGGGAGATTTTACATTGCAAAATATTATTGAAACGGTGACATTGAAACACATCCACTGAATGTTTGATCGTGTTCCATTTTGATGTATTCATTAACATAAAGTATTTCTGCATCATTAATATTGTTTATTTGTATGTTAATTATTTCATTCTTTTTATTATTCAGCAATGCCCCATGTGTATATATGTTTCCACCCATGTGATTGAACTTGTATGTTTGTATGAATGAGATAGATGGCTTTTAATATTGACTGACTGCCGCGCAATAGCTTATAGTCGCCTCCTCGCGCTTTAGGCCTCGTTATGCTTTAGATAAGAACGCATGGCGTCGCTTGTCGTCTGCGCTGGCATCTGATGGCTGGCAAGAGACAAGCTCACTTGGCAAGATGGCGAGGTGGCCGAGTTCTTAGTGTCGTACCAACCTAATCTTGGATGAAAGAGGTGACAAGAGACCTCTCTGGGAGCGGATATAGAGGGAATGGTCTTCGCCAGGTAGCAACGGTAGATAGACAGGAGGCTCTAAAGACACTCTGCCTCGCTTTTAGCGCGTGCTACATCCGGTGTGTGGCGGCGGAACGCTTTTCCCGTGGCCTGAGAGCGTGGAAGTAAGTACTTCGCCGAATCATGCTGAGGGGAAGGAATGCTGTTAGAAATTTGCTTTCTTTGTGATCAGGCAGTCTTGGTATTTCAATGATAGTATTCTTGAGTAACTCTTTCAGTATGCCAGTCGAAGTGTTTCTTAATTTACAGAACTGTAGTAATACACTGTGAATTTAGTATTTGGATTACCATTCTGGTGATAATTTCTATTCGGATTTTCTCAAGTTAGAATACACGTGTGAGGCCTTTAGCCTTTGTGTAAACTTGAATTTCCTTGCTGTTTATAACTATCTTTTCACGTCGCATCTGTATCCGCAATTATGCTAAATAGTTCACAGAGTTTCTAGTTTGATTCCGTCTCTCTTGTCTTGTGTGACCGATTGCACCACTGATTTCGTAATGGTTGTTACTTCGGCCTCCAGCCATGCTTTTATTAATACTAGCTTTCATCTATACGAATTCTCGCGTATGCTTTAGTTGCTCATTCGTTTGGTGCATAGTGTTCTTAAATTTGTAAATTTGTTATCAAAACAAGCGCCACCTCGGCAAAACGCCACAGACGCTTCCTTTCGCCGCTGCTATCAAGTCTTCCCACATCATAATGTACCGCAAGAATTATGCGCGTGTCTGTGAATGAATGAATGTGCTTTCCTCTACCCATTGTGTATTTGCAAATCTTCTCCCATGTTACCTCCATATTCATAAAGTGCAGAAACAATTTTGTTACGAATGTTTTTGATATGTCGCGTTTTGCAGCTCTTAAATATTGTAGAAAAGACATTTTTATATATGCACCAAAGCTGCTTTTATTTGATTTGCTGACTAGTTTCGGGCTTTGCCCATTTTCTTAAGCCACCTATTACAGAGAACAAAGTGTGTTTTACATGAAAGTACATTAATATGCCAATGTTATACATTCATATATATTTTTATATTTGGTTACTGCTTAGGTCACGCTGTTTGTTGTAATTACTTTGGTGTAATTTACTGAGCTGTTGATCCAAAGATGTTTGTATTAAATATTCTTGGTTTCATTTTGTTTGTAACAATATCGTTGGTTATATGCAGTGTGACATAAACAGTACCATGACAAATATCGTACAATAAATTATAGATTTCATTCCGAACTATTTTAAGTGTAATAAATTGCTTTTGTGTACTATATTGTAATATAGGGATAATATTGCAGTGCTACTATAATTTATAGCGTTTTGTTGCATATTTGGAAGTATATTACGGTAGGATGGATTGTACTTTATATGCTGGCCAAGGCGTTATGGAAATTTTCGATGAATTTTTTATTGCGCATTTCTGTTTGTTCATTTAACATTTGTTCTGGGTATTTAGTCACATGAGTACAGATTTGTAATTCTTCTAAAACGTCCATTAGTTGTCCTTTGCGTACGATATGTAAAATTTTGAGATTTTCTTCTATACTCCCAGGCGAATATTTACTTTCTCCGAGGTGTGTGCTGAATGCTGAAACATTATTTTCGCCTGTATTTATATGTTCCCTAAATCTAATTTTGAAAGGTCTGCCTGTATGTCCAATGTAGGGCCTTGTCCCATTTACTGCATTCGATTTCGTAAACTCCAGATTGACTATAGCGATCAAATTTTTTTCTAATTTATGTATGATATTGGTTCCTAAAGTGTTGTTACTGTAGAAGCCTATTTTAAGATTTGTTTTCTTCAGTGCATACTTTATTCGATCTGAAATTTGCAGTATTAAAAATTATTATTATTCCTTCAAACCGTCTTGATTGCAATTTTTTATTAGTTAATGACGCGTTTCGACCTTTAGCAGGGCATCTTCAGATTATAATGCGCTCTCCGTGGTGTGACACCGTAAGTTGTTATTCCAGTGTTTCTATTTTTCTGGAATGCTTTTTGGATTTCCTTGCGGCCCTTAATAAACATTGGCTTATCTTGTGTCATCCGAGACCACCGCTTCGATTAAGAGCCACAAGGAAATCCAAAAAACATTCCAGAAAAATAGAAACACCGCAATAACAACTTACGGTGTCACACCACGGAGCGCGCATTATAATCTGAAGATGCCCTGCTAAAGGGCGAAACGCGTCATTAACTAATAAAAAGATTGCAATCAAGACGGTTTGAAGGAATATTTATTCTAACTGATTGCTGCTGTACACCATGGATTGGAAATCATTTTGTATTAAAAATTTTTCTTTCTTTCTTGTTTCAGTTTTTGTTAAAGTGATTTCATCTTTAATACTTTTCTGTTTTGAATTTAATTTCGATTTATACAGATTATTGACTAGTTCTGGGTTATATCCATTACTGATTGCTATATCTTTGAGTTTATATAGCTCTGAATTTATATTTTTGTTACAGAGACGATATTTGGTGATACGATCTATTGCTGATCTAAAGTATGCTTCTTTATGGCTTTGTGGGTGACAAGAGCTATTATGAATTATTATGTCTGTAGTAGTGGGTTTTCGGAATATGTTGAAAGTATGTACTGAGTTAGTCTTACTTATTGTTAAGTCGAGAAAGTTAATGCTGTTGTTAATTTCATGCTCAATTGTGAAGGTTATCTTCTTGTGCATATTGTTAAACCTTTGATGGAAGTCTTCAATTTCTTCTATACGTCCATTAAATAGAATTATAGTGTCATCTATATATCTGAAATAGTATACTACTTTTGTTTTCCATTGGTTTTGCTCTTCAAATATTTATTTTCTAGACCGTCTAGAAAAATATTTGCTAGTGTACCAGACAGGCAGCTACCCATTGCAAGACCATCATTTTGTGTGTATACATGTCCATTGAAACTAAAATAGTTGTGGGATAATATTATGGTTATTAGTTCTATTATTTCATAAACTTCTGCTTCGGAGATTTTTCTATATTTTAAGAGGTTTTCTTTTATGATAGCAATAGTTTCATCAATGTGTACATTAGTATATAGATTAGTTACGTGTAAACAAAGTAATCTACTGTTGTCAGGGATTTTTATGTCTTGTATTTTTGCAATTAAGTCTGTCGAGCTTTTGACAGTATTTTGTCTGCAGTATGTGTAATTTTCACATATAATTTTGTTAAGTTTTTTCTCTATTAGGTATGCTGAGCTATTTATCAGATTCACAATTAGTCGAATCGGTACATTTATTTTATGGACTTACGGTTGTGCTCTGAGCTTGGGGCATAATTGATTCATAACTATATATCTGTTTTGTTCTTTTTGTGTTAAGAGTAACTCAGACTTTTTTATAGCTCCTTTTATCAAAACTTGAAACCTGTTTGTAGGGTCTTTGTCTATACGTGTAATGTTATTTGAGTTAAAGAAGTCAAGCGTTTTATTTATATATTCGTCTTTCTTCATCAAGACAATAGTATTACGTTTATCTGCTTACAATGATAAAGTGTTATTTGCTTTTAGTTTTTTGTTAATGATGTGTAGATCTTCTAGTTCCTGATTTCTGTTTATCTTTTTGGTACCTGATGTATAGGACCCTATGATTTTACCTATTTTACTGGATATACTGTTTTGTTCTACTATTGGAAGTTTTGCTAAGTCGATTGCTAATTTTACATGTCCTATCATAGAAATTACATTAGCAGAACTAGCTTGTTGTGGGAGATTACCCTTAAGTCCCTTTTTTAAAAAAAATATTTAACTTTTAGTAAAGGGGGAAAGGGAAATCGAGTTTGGTCGTTCAATACTATACTGGCATCCACTTTCATATGTTTATTGATTCTTAGTATTTCAATTCGTGTCATCTTTCGGCTTATAATTGTGTTTTGAAATTGAATAGTTGTATCTTTGCTGATTTAATTGATAACATTTTCACTAAAAAACTTGATGGTTTTGGAAAAGTAATCATCTTTTCCAGTGATCACGAGGGCATTCCCCCTACAGACTTTAGTTATAATCGCTTTACCTTTTGCCAATTCGTTATTCATACTTTTTATAACGTAGTGTTTCTTATTTAACTTCTGCCTATTTTTGTGATAAATTCTTTGGTTTCTAGGGCTGTTTTACAGACATTTGACTTACTAAGTTTAGCAAATGGGGTTGCAACTTTGCCATCAGTAATTATACTTTCATTATTAGTTTGGCTTAAAGCTGACATTAAATTATGTTTTAGGCGTTGTTTGAAAAGATCAGTGTATCTCTATTAAACGGTAAATCAGTGAGATTCAAAGCTCTAACGTAGATTGTTTCTTTATCTTCTGTATTATCTTTCATGACTTTACTTTGTTTATTGATCAAAGAAGTGATTTTCTTTTGGCAGTTACACCTCACAAGACATTAATCTTTTCATCTTTATAGTTGAGCATAATGGAAAAAAATAGAGAAGTTTGAACAATTAATAATAAATATAGATGGCAGGTATTTGCTAGGCAGCCAATTCCTTTTCCTGTTAAATACTTTCAATTTATCTTCACTAATGGCATGACAACTAATTTTTATAGTTAACGAAATGCCTTTTTCATCCATAATGTATTATATCCATTTTTACCTTATCTTTTACTGTATGACACACATCATTGGTTCGCGATGTGCTGATTCTGCAGCCGATGGGCAAGGTTTACCCTATATAACTCCAGGCGTTCTCTCACTGTATAGCGCGAGTTTTCTCGCTGTTTGGCGGTTGCCTCACTCTCATCGCATCGGAATCAATGTTGAGGTATACCTTTTCAATTAATTTAATGCATGTAAAATATTGTAACTATTATTCGTTGTACCTGTTTCTCTCTATACTGTATTGTATTTTATATTACACACGAATCTGTTTGAGGATGATCTTAGCACACATCTAAACCAGATACCTTATCATAAAATAAACTCTAAAAACTTGTTGGGAACTCGACTGATATTTTCATTTTTAAATCTCTGAACGGTTCGATGCTTTCCTAGTAGGAAACAATATTTACCAAAGTCGTAAACACACATTTGTTGTTTGTTTTGTTGGACATATATCACAATGTAAACGACTGGAGGATCGAGCTGCATCTAATGAATTATTCTTAAGCCTAAGGAAAGAAGAAACACTAACAAATCCAGAGCATAGAGGTAACTGTATAGAGATGCATTTTTACCAGTAAGGCGGAAAATGTTATTTAAAGGGGCATAGTGAGCCATGCATTAATTTGATACCATTGACGTGTTCTACATTTACAAGTTATGGTGACGTAGTGCACAATGCTTCTGAGTGTTGCAGGGCAATCATTAGATGTAAAGTTGTAATAGTATTCCACTTTGTCAAACGAATGATGTGCTAAGAAGTAGTGACATTAAGTGTGTGCGAGATGCCCAATACACAGAGTGTTACCTCAAAGCCCTTGATTCGCGGTGCTATTGGATACAGCCACAAGTGACAGCTTTTGCGTGAACAGAGCTCTATGAACAGTGCGACCTACGTGAATTAGATAGAGCCTGTGACGTGCAGCCATACTATGTATACAGGTCACCCCGGGCGCCACCTCTCAGCAACACATTGTAAAACCTCGTGTTGCTGCAGGAACAAGTACCTTTAATAGCGTGCAATAAGCACAGTCATATAGAAAATGCTTAAGTGGTCGGAGTAATTTTAATCTACTTAAGATTTCCTATTTTACTACGAAAAATCTAAAAGTGCCTGTGTCATAAACGCTCATAAACATTTTGACAGCATAACATTACCTCGGTTGCACAGTGGTAAGCCGGGGCCCGTGGCTCAGCGTGCCCGGTCAGAGGGCTCAAAGCCCTCTGTAATAAAAAAGCTGAGCCAAGAACTCACCGAACAAATAAGATTACCGTCCGCAACGAATAGAACTAACCATAGAGCGAAAAAAGAAAGAAAGAAAGAAAGAAAGAAAAAGTGGTAGAGTGCCATACTACAAATCAAAAGGTCGTGGGTTCGATCCCCACTATGCTCTAGGATTTTTATCTGTCACTTTCCACTTCTTTCGCCTCTGGCAGTATTACTCATGTGAAAATATCGAGTAGCACCGTGGTTCGGAGCCCACGTTAAACTGTAGGTCCCCCTATATCTGGCTGGGTAAGTCAGTTCGAAGGTCGGAGGAAGGCAATGGCATACCACCTCCAGATAGGACCATGCCTAGTAAAGCACTGTGGTGTTCAAACCAGACTGTTGACTGCTTTAATTACTTACTTAACATTACATGTAGTATTAGTACTGCTTATTGGCAATCAGTTTGCAATTTCTATCAGGGGAGACTCTTAAATTGAACTATACTGCACTGAAGTTCATTTCCCTTGTATGTTGAAACTAGGTGGAAACACAGCGTTGCCAGGGTATTTGTTTATTTATTCAAGCCTTGAGTTAGTACTTCACTATCCTTTCTCTCTCTGTCCATCTTCTATTTTTCTAATAACATGTTATATTCATCGGAGAGTATATAAGAAATAAGGATTGAGACATTTTATTTAACGCAGTTTTAGAGAAAATAATCAGGACATGGGACAAAGGAGTCAATGGGGTAAAGATGGTAAGACACAAAAATAGAACCACCAACATAAAATGTCTGGCTTTTGCCGATTATATAGCCATCATAACGAATAACAGAAAAGAAGCCGAAGAATCCCTAGAGACACTACATGAAATCGCAGCCAGAACAGGACTACAAATTTCGTATGGAAAAAAACAGTACATGGACACGAAATCCACAGGCAGAAACACATTGGAAACAAAGTATGGAGAGATAGCACAAGTAGAATGTTTCAAATACCTGGAAGAGATTATAGAGAAAACAGGACTAAATTCGACAGCCAATAAAGAAAGAGTTGCAAAGCTGCAAAAGATTACAGACTTACATGGAACCATTACAATAAAATAATTACCTCTGTTAAATGCCAAATTAAGACATTACAAAACAGTAGTCTAATCAGAAGCCTTGTACGCTGCAGAAACGACAGTACTCAGAGGAAGAACGAAAATCAAGGCAATGGAAAAGCAAGAGAATAGAATTCTAGGGAAGGTCTATGGGCCAGTTCAGAGACAGGGGATCTTTATAAAGAGTCCGACAAAGTAACTGTACAAACAGACAGAGACAATTACAGAGAACATCAGAAAAACAAGGGCAAAATTCTATGGCCGCATTTATTAGATGAATGAAAATAGGCTCATCAAGAAGGTTTTTAACATTGTGATACGGTAAAAACTAACTGGGCATAGGAAACCATGGAAGACCTCAAGAAACTCAATATCTCTACAGAAGAAATAATAAACAGAGAAAAATACAGAGAAAAACTCATGAAACAGAAATTCTAAGGAACACCAAAAGAGAAGAAACCAGGAAAGAAGTGGACAGAAGAGAGGAAGAAGAAACAGAGTGAATAAATGAGAGGTATTTGGGAAGAGAAAAGAAAGAGACAAAAAAGTGCCACGAAAATTGACTGTCTTTAAGCGCTCTCGTAAATGGGGAATTAATGATGATAATAATAATAAGAAGAAATAAGTTTATCTTAAAGAATGTACAAAATTATAAGTGCAGTATCCAAACAAAGAAATATAGTAATCAAAATACAAATGATATGTAACATTCATACATTCATTTAATTCACATCTTTACTATAAACAATAGTTCTTTAGACTTGTCTAGGATCTAATACAGTATGAACAATTTCTTTGGTGAGCCCGTCCCTGAGAAATTGACATTAAGTTGTCCGTTTGAGAAACACGGACACATCAAATCCACTCCACAGTATTGAACAGACTGTCTGTAAATCTATCGGACCAAACCGCGAGGCCATCAGTTCGTAGCTTACAAACCACTTAAACCTACGTAAGCTAACCTACGGACAAACACACACACCCATGCCCCAGGGAGGACTCGAACCTCCACGGCGAGCAACCGCGCGCTCCGCAGCGAGGTGCTTTAGACCGCTCGGCTACTCCACCGCGGCTTGAACAGATTGCCCCGTGATTTATTAATCGTAATAGAAAATGAAAGTCTCGATGGAAACTTCAGTCTCTGGAAGTTAAAAGCTAGATCTGTCGGAAACTATAAGTATTCGTTGGGCATACATCGTTTCATTCTCGTCCTTTACTTGTAGATCTATAGAATTCTGTTGCTTTCACCTGCAGCCGTGTGCACTCCACAGTTCAAAGTTCCTTCTAAGTAGTATAGTAAATACCTGGTGCGTAATGTGACAGGTTTTTATCTATCGCAGTGTACATGACATTATTTTATTGAATCGTATATTCCACAATTCTGTAATTTTGCAGTTATATATTCATTTGTATAAGTGCTGTATGACGATAAAATTCGTTGTGAACAAAGTGATTGTAAAGAAGTAATAGATTTAAAACTGATGCCTTATGGGGCGGTTTCCACATATGTTACTGTTTATGACCTTATATCCCATGAAATACGTGTCGTAGTGTGATACAATTTAGAAGGTTCATGTGTGTATACTACCTGTAAAATTTTATGCGGCTACTATTCGTAGTGTAGAAATTGTAGGCTGTAACGTCATACCGAATGACGTAGTTTTGCTCCATGAAAAGTGGAAAAGTAATAAGCGAGTAACATTATTCCTTTCAGTATTTTGATAAGGTTGTCAGCGACGAAAATTTAATAAAAGTTCGAAATTATGTTTAAAGCTGGTTGCATGTCGCTAATTACAGTCATCCTCATACAGTGTGTGAATAACGTCTCGTCGCAATATGTGGCAGTTTCTTGCAACTCATATAGTTTATCATGTTATATCTCCTAAACCACGTGTCACATGTGATTCTTACCCCGTCAGCATTGTTACCTGATGGCATGGAGTCTTTGTACCGAACGTGGTTGAAATCGGTCCAGTGGTTTTGGAGGATATGTGCAAAATTTTCGTTTGGTGCAGCAGTTTTTCGCGCATCTCATTCCATTTGACGTCATATCTCGAGAACAATGTGTTGTACATGGTTCTTACACTTACACGGCGTCCGTCCTCATGCAATGAACCTTACGTGTGCAAAATTTCATTAAGATTGGAACAAAACTGCAGATTTGTATGCAATAGGTACACACAAATACACGGACACTCTGCTATATTCCGGGTGATCAAAAAGTCAGTATAATTTTGAAAACTTAATAAATCACGGAATAATGTAGACAGAGAGGTAAAAATTGACACACATGCATCATGGAAAGACATGGAGATTTATTAGGAAAAAAAAAGAAAAGTTCAAAAAATGTCCGACAGATGGTGACAGATGGTGATAATGTGAACAGTACTCTAAACCATGTCTGGAGTAATGGTGAGGAATTGGCGCCAGATGTTGTCTTTCAGCATCCCTATAGATGTCGATCGATTACGATACACTTGCGACTTCAGGTAACCCCAACGCTAATAATCGCACGGACGTAGGTCTGCGACCTGGGAGGCCAAGCATGACGAAAGTGGAGAATGAGCACACGATCATCATCAAACGACGCGCGCAAGAGATCTTACACGCGTCTAGCAATATGGGGTGGAACGCTATCCTGCATAAAAATCGTACGTTCCAGCAGGTGTTTATCAGCCAGGCTGGGGATGATGCGATTCTGTAACATATCTGCGTACCTCTCACCCGTCACGTTAGCAGTTACAAAACCAGAATCACGCAATTCCTCGAAAAAGAAGGCCCGATAACGGTAGATGTAAATCCAACTCATACCGTGACTTTCTCGTTGTGCAATGGAGTTTCCACGACAGTTCTAGGATTTTCGGTAGGCCAAATTCTGCAGTTGTGGGCGTTGACAGATACTCGGAGCGTGAAATGAGCTTCGTCGGTCACAACACGTTACTCAACCGATCGTCATCTAACGCCATTATTTGAAACTCCCACACCGCAAATGCCCTCCGCTTCACGAAATCGCCAGGTGATGCCGACGGATTTCGTAAGGATATCATCGGAGGGTACGCCTAAGTGCCAACCAAACAGTAGTGTATGGAATGCTGGTGCAACGTGCGACTGCACGAGCGCAGACTTCCCCGTGCATAGACGAACACGCTACGGTCTCCATTTCTTCCTGAACTGTCTGAGCAACATTACGCCTTGTGCTCGGTCGACCACTACGGGGTCTATCGCCTAAACAACCCGTGGCTTCGAATTTCTAAATCATTCTCGCCACAGCTGCATTTTTCAACGGACCTTTACCCGTTCGAATCTCCTTCATTATGGCGATAGGATTGTAACGCTGAACTAGCTCATTCCCCATTCTGATAATACAGCTTCACTAAAAGCGCCTCTTCAAGTAACGTCAACATGCTATGACTGCTGGTGCATCGGATTCTCTGTCTCATTAAAGCTCCTTTTATATACGATTTTCATTTTTTGAACTTTTTTCTTTTTTTTTTTCCTCTCTAATAAAACCCCATGTCATTCCAAGCATGTGTGTCAATTTTTACCTTTCTATCTACGTTATTCTGTGATTTATTAAGTTTTCAAATTTATACTGACCTTTTGACCACCCGGTATATAAAGAAATTTGCATATGTTGCTCGGTGTGATCGCTTTCGATACAGAACCTTGAAATTGTTTTGAAAAGATCGCTTCTCTGTTTACCACATTAACCGGTTTTGACTGATCTTGTTGTCAGCATCAGATCTATAGATGCAAAAGGAGAATTTCAATCCACGTACCTGCCTCTTTAGCATCCATGAAAGTTAAAATCATAGCTTTATCCATTTTATTTTGCATATGTACATACCTGTGGGACAGTGAATAATTTAGTGATTCACGTAAAACAGTGTAGCTATGTCTATAGGGAGTTATGTAGGTTCGTCAAGTCCACAAAATTCCATGGTCATATAATACGAACATACATGGCCCCACAACATACACGCCGTCGACATGCGTCTGCCTCAGCACATTAAACCCAACGGCGCGCACTCACGTAAAACTTACTAGAAGCAGTTACCACATAGACCGCTAGGCAACGGTCATTTTATTTATTTAAAATGTTCAAATGTTTGTTAAGCTTATGGGACTTAACTACGGGGTCATCAGTCCCTAAACTTACAGACTACTTATCAACTACCTTATACTAAGGACGGCACAAATATCCATGCCCGAGAGGGGATTCGAACCCCCGACCGTAGTGGCCGTGCAGACCGTCGACCGTGACTGGAGCGCCTGTGTCCTCGGCCACCGCGGCCGGCACAACGGTCATCGGTCGTCATTTCACTAACACTTACATTACCTACGACAACAGTATCTAAGGGACTGATGACAATGGTAATTTGATCCCTTTAAAACCCCCAACCCAATCAACAGCAACTGACTGTGGTGAGGGTACTCCTAATCTCACAACACCTCAACAAAAATATTAAAAACGTTGTTGTTGACCATCTCTAGCTAATCGTTTAGAACATTGTTTAATGATGCATTTTTCTGGGATGTGTAATTTATTTCCTTTGTGTTCTTTATCTTCATACTTTGTGGAATGTCTTGGATTTTATGTTCTGTCGTAGACGCTCACCAAATGTAGTTTTATTGCTGTATGTTCTCGGAATTGAGTAAAAACTGACCTACCCGTTTGGGCATCATAAAAACGTACGCAGGCCCGGAAATAGAGTTTGTACGCCGCTCTTTTTTAAATTCATCTTCGTTCGCTACCACTTTTGTTTGTAGCTTATTTGTTGTATTATAGGCTATCTTGATGTTAGTTTTTCGGAAGGTTCGCTCGATCTTATCGGAGATGTGGCAGTTAACAATAACAATAGTAATTTTCCCTTCTATATAGTCTCCACTCAAGTTCTTCTTACCTTTCAGCTTCCACTTCTTTGTTTAGCACTAGTTGTATATTAATCTGTTGTTACACATACAGCTTTACGTTTCACTTCTAGACACTCCTTCTTATGCTAGCCGTTTTTACTTCCAGTCAACCTTATTTCTTATCCATTTTATCCTATTTTGCCTACAGCCTTTGCTAGATTTTATTCTGATTTATACTCCCATCAATTACATTCAGTTTTACTCCAATCAGTTAAATTCATTATCTCCTTTCATATGCAGTGATTTTTTCTTGGCCTTACTTTCTTACCTATGTGGTCTTCTGTGTCATTTCATGTATCCTCTTCTACTTTATTACTTTCCCTCGTTTCAATCAGCTGTTGCTTGGTGTTGCCTCAGAAACTGCCACAAACGTGAGATTTCTGAATTTATCCAGGCCCCATCTTCTTACTTTCCTAGCATTTTGCAATTTCTTCGTCTTTACTGTACACTTCATAATCTGTAACTAATGGTCCTAGTCTATGACTGCTCCTGTATATATCCTGCAACATAAAATCTTGTTCCGAAATCTTTTGTCACCACTACTAAACCAAACACGAAGCTTTTTGATGTTTCCTCACCTCTTCCATGTATAATACTTTCTTCTATGATTCTGAATGAAATTATAGCGATTATTAAATGATTCCCTGTGCAAAATTCTACCCACTGGATTTCTCTGTCATTCCTTTTATCACCTCTTAATTAACCTTTCTGTCGTTTTCCAACTATTTAATTCCAGTAACCTGTGAAAGTCAAATTTTAATATCCTATAATACTCTGATTTTTTTTCAAACTCTCATAAAATGCAGGGATAGCTGGCATATAAACTTGGACTACTTCATGAGTTAACGTATGAAAATATATGCATGAGAATTTGTGCTGGGCCGGAATTGAAATCCGGATTTCCCGCTTTTCCCGCCCTGCTACGTTAATCGTTACAGTGTTCATGAACGTCTGCTGCTATGCTCCGATGCGCGAGGCCGTTCCCCGTCAGGGGTTCGAACCCTCCCTCGGGCATGGATGTTTGTGTTGTCTTTAGTACAAGTTACTTCATAAGTAGTTTGTAAGTTTACGGACTGATGACCCCGCATTTAAGTCCCATAAGCTTTACAAACATTCGAACAGATTTAATAATGAATCACGGAGATTGCAGATCGTACTTAAAGTCACAGGAAAACATGGTGCCCTTTTAATAAACGTCTCTCCCTGTTCGTAATTTACGTAATGGATTAGACGAGCACTCGCGGGTGGCATATGAATGTTTGGGTCTGTCCGAGAGACGTCTATGGATAGCTTAGTTATTTACGCGGCTGCTTGCGGGAAGCAGGAAATGTTGTATTCAATGAAAAGCGGTTCCCATTTGCGTATTTAAAAAAATGTAGTGCTACCAAATCTATTAAAGGATAATGAAATATACCAGCAGCAGAGCCCTGCGTGGTTCTTCAAGAAATATTCAATTTATCAATTGCTAACATTCGGTTTAAGATCTACACCCAACATAGGAGTGGCAGTACTGACTTGTGGCAGCAGTAGTTCCACTATTTACTTTCCTCCCACGTCGACACTGTTTGCATCTGAATGTATACTCCATTCACCGAAACGATAGACGTACTGTAATCACGGCAAGGCGCGTGACCACAGCGCTGCCGTCGAGGGGTGTACAAGGCAAGGGGCGCACAGCCATCGTGGCCGTCTCCAATGCAGGCGTGAGTTCCTTAGTGGGCGTTGTACAGCGGGATCTCTTAAGTAACGTCTGGGAAGATGACACCATAAAGTACTCAAAAAAAGCGTTTCTGTCCGGATTATCCACCGGAAGCGAGAGCCCATCAGGTAAAGGGAAACGTCGGATTATCCATACATTGGCAGCAAAACAGCGTTTGTTGAAGGATTTTTGTGGACTTTCGATCCAAGAAAAGTGGAGGTTATCATGAGGAGATGTGCGACGAATCCTTCGAGAAGTGGTTTCAAGATGTTCTTCCTCGGCTTCAGATAAACGCAGTTATTGTTCTTGATAAAGCGCCGTGCCATTATCACAGAAAAGAAAATGTTCTCAATGCTAATTCCAATAAGCACGAAGTATGAGAATGGCTAAAATCTAAAAATATCTATTTTGAACACAGTATGTTGAAGAAATAATTTTTAGATATAGTTAAAAATTACATAACAGCACACAAAGAATACACGATAGATGAAATGGCGAAGAATGCATGGAAAACTGTTCTTAGAATTCCCCCACACCACTGTGAATTAAACGCCATCGAGTTAGTGTGGACCAAAATCAAAGGCTATGTTGCAGCGAAAAACGAAACATACAAAATGCGAGAAGTTAAAGAACTGCAGGAAGAGCAGGTACTCAGATTGGAACAAGTCCGTCCTCCATGTGGTAGAAAAACTTGAAATGTCGAAATTAGACTGCATTATAGAGGAGAGAGAAGAGCGGTTTCTTATAAACCTCAATGTAAACAGTTCAAGTTCGACAGAGTGAACCTTGTTTCGTTGTCCATTGATTTTGCTTGAATGGAGCATTTTGTTAACAACCTGAATGAAAATAAATCTACTTCAACAGAAATAACTCAGTTTTGTCGTACTTTTAACGGTATTGTAACTGGCTTTGAATCTTCAATGCCGTCTGTGTTTTCTTCTTACGCTTTATTTCGTTACATTGTTGCCGAGATTTCTCAGGGTCCGCTGTGACGTCAGCTCGGCAGCCAGCCGACGCCACCAGCTGCAAAGCGTGCGCCAAGGATATTCCACACCCCTACGTATCACCAGTGGCGACGCTAGACGAAAACTGGGTGACGGCGAACACGTCTTTGCGAGGCTCCATTCATTTTTTCAGTAAGTAAGAAAATGTTAAATAAAATGAGTTGAATTGTACATCAATAATCATTACACTAAAATTTTATTAGTATAATAAACAAGTATTATTGCAATGACAAAAATTTGCAATAAACAAACACAAATTAACATAGAGAAACTTTTCGGCTTTGCGCCTCAATGAACTTTTTAAAATCACAACTTAATTAATACTAGCCGCTATTTCGGCTTCAATTGATCGTACTGACAACGCATATAGTTTTTCTTTGGTCATTGTGATTCTCAAGTAAGTCTTAATCAATTTTAACTTTGAGAAGCTGCTCTCGGCCGAAGCTTTACTGACAAACTGTGAGCTTGATTCTGATTGTTATATAAACATTTGAATATACTTCTTCCAAATTGTTTTCTAAAATATACTGAAGAAGTTGTTTTGCAAGTATTTAACTAAAAATTATATCACTGCTGCACTCATTCTGAAAGAAATAGGGAAACTAAATAGCTGCCGGCGGGGTATAGTCAAGCGCACTAGGGCGTCATACCATGGTGAGCGACGTCGCTCTTATTGGGGTCGAATCCCACTATTGGGTACGGATGTTGTGTTGGTCCTTTGGTTAAGACAGTGTAAGTTAGATCTAGGTCGTCGCTAGATAATGTAGCAGTTGAAAAGCGCAGTTAAGCATCAAATATAAAAAATAGGGGGAAAAACCTAAAACTTTAACAATGTTTGGCGAGGCCTCTGAAGGCGCGAGACCGTCGGCGGTTGCCGACGTCGCCGCCGCCTAGCGCCGCCGCTGCATATCACGTGAACACCGAATGCTTTCGCTGGAAACGAGCGTAGTCGCCCACGTGACACTGTTTATGTTTCGTCCAGCTCTCGGTGAATAGACTATAGTGCTGTTGTTGCGGTCTTCAGCTGGGTGCTGGTTTGATGTATCTCTCAACACTCTTCTGTACTGTGCGAATGTCTTTATCTCTCAATAAGAACAGCGCATTTCCCTCCGATACTTAATTGACGATTCCATGATGTCTCATAATGTGTCTCACAAGTCGATCCCTGCTCTTAGTCAAAGTATGCTAGAAAATTTCCTCTTCGCCATTTTGTTCAGCGCTTCCTCATCAGTTAATCGATCTACGCATCTGATCTTCAGCAGTCTTCTGTAGCATCACATTTCGAAAGCTTTAATTATCTTTTGTCTGAACAGCTTATCTTCCACGTTTCACTCCCGTACAATTCTACACGCCATAAAATGCCTACAGAAATAAATACATAACATTTCGATTAATTTTTGACGCCATCGTTTTTCGCTTCTTCAGAAACGACTTTTTTTTCCCATACCCATTCGGTATTTTATGTTTTATATCTAGTTAACATCGGCCAACAGAAGTTTTTTGCCACCTCAATAAAAAAATCCATCTTCTACTCTTATTGTCTCGTTACCTAATGTAATTCCTTCAGAATCGACAGACTTGATTACACTGTATTTCATTACACTTGTTTTGCTCTTGTTTACTTAATCTTATATCCACCTTTGAAGATACTGTCCATTCCGTTCATTTGCTCTTTCTGGTACTTCGTTGTCCTTGACACAGTCACAATATCATCAGGAAACCGCAAAGTTTTTATTTCTTCTCCATGAACTGTAATTTTTTCTCCAAATTTCTACTTGCATCCATTCACAGCTTCTTCAATATGCAGTTTGAATAAGATTGGTGATAGGTTACTAACCTGTCTTACTCGCTTCCCAGTCTCTGCGTCCCTTTCATGCCATCCGATTCTTATTTGGGTTGGTGTTGTTCCAGTTCTATATAATTTTTTCTGTGTGTTTTACTCCTACTAACTTCAGAATTTGAAAGCGCTTATTCCAGTCAATATCATCAAAAGCTTTCTCTAAATCTATAAAGGCTAAAAATGTAGGCTTGCCTTTACTTAACATATCTACTAACGTAATTTGTAATGTAATGCATCGCGCGTTTCTACATTTCTCCTAAACACAAATTGATCTTCCCCTATTTCCATTCGTCTGTAAATTATCCGAGTTGGTATTTTGCGACTATGACTTATTAATGTTAAAGTTTTGTAGTTTTCTCACTCGTCTGTATTTTCATTCTTTGGAATTGGAATTATTATATTGTTCTTTAAGTCTGAGAGTATGAACATAGTAAAGGATGACAAATTCATTTAAATGAGGCTGTAAAAGTATCAGTTTACTCCTCTCTATCCACAGTGAACCTCAGCCACAGGCGAATAATTTAAAGGATTTTACAGGTCTAATTTGATTTACGTTTTGACACAAATAGCAGAAGAATCGAACCGGACGAAAACAATTGTACCCAGAATGAGAAAATGAGATATCCCGGCAAAGAAGTGTCCTTAGTTACAAATAGAGAAAAAACGTCAAATGAAATTAAAATAACTAAAACGTAAGATATCACTGGATCTCTGGAATCTTCGAAAGCAAGAGCGTGATCCGAAATGCCTTCAGAGAACCAAAACAAGAAAAGAAAAAGGCTCTGGTTGTTGTACGACTGGAAAATAGTGATAATTTCGCTAATTGATTTTTTGTGTGTAAATCTTTACAAAAAAATTGCTTGAAAGTATAAAATTTTCGCCACTTCACAGGAGAAAGGTATCGTTGATGGAGAAGTAGGTGGAAATGCAAAGCGTCTTATACGCCGAAGGAGCATGGCCCGAGCAGATGCAACTTTTACAATATGACATCTGAAGTCTGAGAAAGTTATATCGCACACTGTTTGCATAAGAATAGCATTAAACAAAACATTGAACAAAAGAAACCTTGGAAAAAAATTCCCGTATTTCCACGAATATCACACAGCCATGTAATTGAAATAAAAAATAAAGTATACTCTTTAACAAAGTCCTTTTGTTTGCGCTGTGATTCTCTCCTACAAGTACAGTCATGAAATTTGATCTGTTGATGTCTGCGTAGTTGTGTCACACAGAGGAAAGTAACAAACAGGAGCGATTTCCAAAATCGACTTCGAGAGGATCACGATATGTCATCATTAAACTAGCCCAGGTACATTAAAGTGGCCAGATCCTCCTGAATGCATTTTTCACAGTGATAATGGAATTACGAAGTAGTGACAGTGCCAGAAATTTTAAACTTGGAATATATTATTACGCCTCTATTTATGTTACCTGCTTTCACATTATATTAAACTGAACCTGACAATCTTAAAAAGTGTTAATTGTAAAGACTGGATTATGTTTATGTTTAAATTTTTATGCAATAAATGTGTCAGTCGGATGAAAAGTTTTCTAAACAGTACTCTAGAACGACCTTTATTGCTAGATCACACAGGATACATAAGTCATACATATGCATGGTTGGAAGACAGTTAACTTATTCCTTCATATGATTGTTTCTTACCAGGTACGTCTACAGAGTCTTGCACGTGATATCTTTGTCCCACACGCGACAGAAATAAATTACGGTTTTTTAATATCCAAGAATAACAGATGTAAACGGTATTTAATTTACATGATGTGAGCCACCCCACATTTTGGAGAAAAAATGATTTGGTAGAATTTTTTGATTGTAATTCATTGTTTATAGCAGGAGAAATAAAGAATGGACCATTCTTTGGCTATTAATAGCTGTTTCGACATGTCTGACAGTCAGTAAAACATGACTGAATTTTGTGAACAACTGTCCCACACTTGAAATTGGAATCCCACAAATCCGGATCTGAATCCCGGTGCAGCACAAATATTCATATGTGAGCAATAAATTAGACGGCTGGCGCTGATTCACATACGCAGTTGAGAATATATTAAACCACTGTTTCTTTTATGGTGCAAGTACTTCATCCTGTGCGGCGAACCACCCCCCCCTCCAAAGCAAAACTTTTCAACCCCCAGCAATACAGAAACGTATACTTAAGTCAAATATATTTAATGTTAACATTACGGAGTTTCTGGGATAGATCATACATTGTTTTATAATACAGTGTGTTAATGATGAATAAGCGCAAAGGCTGAAACTATTTCCAGGAACCATTGTAGATGTAAAAGAATTTGATACAATAAGTAAATCTGAAAAATTCGAAGGGAATATATACTTCTCAATAAATTGTGTATACGATAGGACATTTTTAATGAACATATTACGCTTCTGAGACTCGCCTGAAATGGGAAACAGTCGGTAAGAAAAACATATTATTCTGTGCGAAATCTTGTAAAAATAGGATACCGTGATTCACCCAGAAAAATGTATAAAAAAACTTCGTCCTAGAATATAAAATAAGGCTGAAGAAATGGAAAGAAGATTTAAATGGTTTCTATTGAGATAACATGAGGAGGGGAGTCGCCAGGATATTTTTGTTTGGATGGTGGTCAGCAGAATATTTTTAATTTCAAGGGGATCGCGTATTCGAAAAGGTTTAAAAACACTCCATTACTTCTCTATAGCAGCTGTCGCCGCATTGTGCGCTCCTTCAGACAGGAGTGCATTTATTACATCATTAAACAAGGACACTGCACTGTGCATAGTGCCTGCACTACTTTTACGGGTTTTGGCTTAGTTTCTACCTTGGCGTCCACGTGCTGTTCATAGCAGCTTAACCGCAATCCTATTTTATGATTAATGATATTTTTCACCAATATCGTATTTACAATCCAGAAGTCAAGAGACCAGAAGTCGCATTCATTGTTTAAATGAACTACACTATTCTCCAAAAAATGTTCAAATGTTTGTAAATCTATCGGACCAAACTGCGTGGTCATCAGTCCGTAGCTTACAAACCACTTAAACTAAGGTAAACTAACCGAAGGACAACCCACACACCCATGCCCCAGGGAGGACTCGAAACTCCACGGCGAGCAACCGCGCGCTCCGCAGCGAGACGCTTTAGACCACTCGGCTACTACACCGCGGCTACTATTCTCCACTAAATCAAAATTGAACCTGTTCATTTACCTTTACAAATTTGTAACCAACCTACAAGACTGAAAAATATAACATTCCAGACCCTGATCTATAGAATGGCACTTATCTTTTATATGATGACGGCACCCTCCTTGTTCATGGGTTACATAAACTGCTACGTTGCTTTTGCATGAAATATGTTTTAAGTATGTAGTGGGCGATTACGTATCACACGACATAATGAATTTAATTAAAGGAAGTAGAAAATGTAAAAATCTAACTAAGACTGCAGCGAAAATAGAATACAAATGGCTAAATAGTAATGTTTACAGCAATTAAAAGCAGCTGGCATAAGCGGAAGAGTCTATGGCTTAAACCGAAGCCAGGTGGAGCAAACCTTCAAGTGTATGTAAACCTCTGGGAACAAGTTGCTGTGCTCATCTGTCCCTGCACTTACAAACTTCTGAAACTAACTTACGCTCAGGGCAACACATACATCCATGTCCGACGGAGAACACAAAACCCGACATGGCGCCTATGTACATTCCTGGCCATTAACATAGTGCAACAGACGCGAAATTTAAGCGACAGGAAGAAGATGCTGCGATACGCAAATGATTAACTTTTCAAAGCATTCACACAAGGTTGGCATCGGTGGCGTCACTTACAATGTGCTGACATCAGGAAAGTCTCCAACTGATTTCTCATACACAAAGAGCAGTTTACTTTAATTTCAAAGGGCACTGATGACTTCCTTCTCCACATCTGTTCAAGCCTGTGCTCTAATGGCCATGGTGTCGATGGGACGTTAACACCAATCTTCCTTTTTCGTTATTTAATATCCCCCAACGAACCAAGTACATTTTGTCAACATTTGCTTCAGGCACCTGTTTGTAAGCACCTGTTATATTACGCAATGAAATTTACGCGGCGATCCGTCTTTCATTTCAGCTGATAACGAGAAGTGTTCTAATCTTCTGGAATGTTTGTATTCTGGCCTAGGCTTTTACGCCGAGTATTTTGATGAGTTTTGAACTAGATGCCTCATCCATGTTATTCCAGTGATCAACCGACCGCACCTAACTGCACTGATATTTCAACTCTATCACCTGCTTATTCACACTGAACTTCGATCTTCTCATCTGACAGCGTGATTTACTCTGTATTTGTCTGTGTGTGTGTGTGTGTGTGTGTGTGTGTGTGTGTGTGCGTGCGTGCGTGCGTGCGTGTGCGCTCGTCTGCGTGTCTGCGCGAGCAGATGTTGTTAGCGCCTGATTTATATTTTGCTTTGGAGTTACAGATGTATCAGTTTTACGAACTTTACAACCCAAATGCGTTTCTGAAGCGTTAACGTGGAAGTGATAATAAATTGTGGCATAGGAAATTATGCAGCTAGATATGCATTTCCAGAACAGATATTGGAGAATTTACATTACCAACCGGAAAGTATTGCAGTTTCTGAACTCCATGTGACAAATGACTACCAGATACAACAATATCAGTCGCTGAGTATTCCTCACATGCACCACATGTGACCTTGTGTTCGTACGCAATATCGGGGCAGAGCCGTGGAGTGTTTCCTGTCTGTTTTGTTTTTTCTTGCGAGTAGCCAGCGACCTTCTGCCGGTGGCAGAAGTAATATTTTCTGAGATTTCCGTCGGAATTTATCTTCTATCATATTCGGGGAACGCGACCGCATACTTGTGTTTTTTTTTTTTTTTTTTTCCTGCTGGCAGAAACAACAGGAACTGCTGGCAGTGGAATCTGCGATGATTTGCGTCCCGGGAGGCAGACGCACCATCTCGCCGACGATCTCTCAAGTGTCCACGTGAAATATTGGCCAGAACTGTGTGGCCTACGTTTACAGGAACGAAATAAGGAATTAAAGGCGGTGTTTTAAAATATCTGTCTTGAAAGAACAATGACATTTCACGGCAAAGATAATCTCAAGCGTAATATTTAGAAGGATGCGAGCACAATGAAATACAATTGTTCCTGAACATCTCATATTGCAAAGTCTGCAATCTTCCGGAACAGGCAGATATATATTTTTGAGTAACGAATGACATGATTCGATTATACGGGCCACGTCTTTGTCCTTCATATACCGGATGATCAGAAAGTCAGTATAAATTAGAAAATTTAATAAATCACTGAATAATGTAGATACACATGCTCGGAATGACATGGGGTTTTATTAGAACAAAGAAAAAAAAATCTGATCAGAAAAGCAATAATTAGCATAACAAATTAAGACAAAGCAAAGATGATGTTCTTTACAGGAAATGCTCAAATGCAAATGTTCACCATCATTCCTCAACAATAGCTGTAGTACAGGAATAATGTGAACAGCACTTTAAAGCATGTCCGGAGTTATTGTGAAGCATTGGCGTCGGACGTTGTCTTTCAGCATCCCTAGAGATGTCGGTCGATCACGATACACTCGCGACTTCAGGTAATCCCAAAGCCAATAATCGCACGGGCTGAGGTCTGGGGATCTCGGAGGCCAAGCATGACATAAGTGGCGCCTGAGTACACCATCATCTTTCACGCATCCAGCAATACCTTTTTTTCGTGATTTATTAAGTTTTAAAATTTATACCGACTATTTGATCACCCGGTATATATATATATATATATATATATATATATATATATATATATATATATATACTAGTCTGCAATTCACATTTAAGTACCTGACAGAGAGTTTATCGAACAGCTTTCAAACTCTCGAATATCGAGCGGAAAAAAGAAACAGTTACATATTTCCATTTTGGATCATACTTCTTCTATTTTATTATGATGATCATTTAATGTATGTAGGCACTGAATGTGCGGCTCGGTAGCACAGTGGCAGGTTACCAGAGTACAAATCCAAAGGTCGCGGGTTCGATCCCCACCAGATCCTGCGATTTTTTGTGTCACTTTCCACATCTTTCACCTCTGGCAGTGTTGCTGATGTGAAAAGTATCGAGTAGTACCATGGTTCGAAATCCACGTTAAACTGTAGGTCCCCCTATAACTGGCTGGTTAAGTCTGTTCGAAGGTCGGAGGAAGGCAACAGCATACCACCTCTAGAACCATGCCTAGTAAAGCACTGTGGTATTCAAATCAATCTCGAGATTGTTGACTGCTTTACCTTTTTAGAACCTGAATAATATATTCGCATTTGGAGAAGAATGATGGTGAAAAAAATTTCGAAAATAGCGAATAAAGCCTTTCTTTTGATGATTTCCACTACTTACGAGTCTTTTCTGTGTCACTCTCTCCCATTATCACTTTTTGTGTGTACTCTGCCAGTCCCACCTGATGTGGTTCTTACACTGCCGAGCAATACTACAAAGTAGAATGGGGAAATGATCGGTCGGCAGTTTCTTTTTAGAAGTGTTGAATCTTCTAAGGGTCTGCCACTGATCCGCAGCCTTTGGTTTGCCTTCTCTACAATATTTCCCATGTGCACTTTCCAGCATAAAATATTTATTGTAATTCCTAGATATTTTTTTTTAATTTACAGCCTTCAGTTTTGACTGATTTACTGTGTAAGTAAAATTCAAAGGATTTCACACTCAGCAGATACCAAGCGAGATGCCGCAGTTGTAAGACACTGGATTCGCATTCGGCAGGGCGGTGCTTCAAATCCATCTCCAGCCATCCTAATTTAGGATTTCAGTGATTTCCCTAAATCAATCCAGGCAAATGTTGGGTTTGTTCCTTTGTAAAGGTGCGGCCGATTGCCTTCCCCATCGTTACCCAAACAACCCGAGCGTGAAATCCTTCTCTAATGGTCATGTTGTCGACGGAACCGTAAACCTTCAGATTCCTTCCTTCCTACAGTCAGCAAACATAACACGAAACTGCCGTTACTATCATGCTTTGTAGTGAGTAACTAAATATAATTTCAGTTGTGACTTGCTTTCTATATAAAAAGTCCGGCAGTCCGTAAGGTGTAGAGGGTACGTAATGTTACTACAGTAGTAAGGGTTATAATTTTTTATTTCTTTGCTTGAAAATTTTCAATATGAGTCATTCGTTTTGTACGCGTCCTTCATACAACGTAAACTTCTGTAATCGATCGTCCTTTTGTGATACTACCAAAATTATTTAGGATATGTTTTCATGCGTATCTCGTGCTGGGATGTGTTCAGACTTGGTTCGGCTCAATTCTTGATGTATCGTATTTTTTAATTTGTTTACATTTAGATTCTTGCACCTTCCTGATGATGTACCATTTATTCTCCCATTAAGTCAATTAATCACTGCAATCCAGAAATCATTCAGTGACATTGTTGCCCCAACGCTTTTTTCTTGGAACAACATAAATGAATATACAATGGATTGATCCAGGACATGGCAAAAAATTGTTTGCCACCATCTTTTGATTTTCCTATCAATCTCATACAAAGAAAACAGTATTTCCGCTTTATCGAAGTACCCTGTATAAATGGTGCACTGTTTCACAAGTACAGAACATGAGATCTCAATTATTTACCCACCTTTGTTTCTTGACCCCTTTTTTGTCTGCAGTGTATCAATGCAGACATGCGGTCTTCTGTGCATGTGTAGTAATATTCCCACGCTGAGGGTTTTTCCGGCATCTAATCTTTGGACCTCTCCTTTTGACTGCGTTTTACACACTATGATCATGAAGAATTTTCATTAGGCTAACAAAAACGGAAAAAAATTGTCAAAATAAATCTTACAGTTTTATTTCAACATTTTCCGAGTCAATTACTCGACTACCTTTCACCAAATTGTGATTCTGGACGTTTTCCAGTAGTCACTAGATGTCTTTGCTTTGCACTAGTATCTGTGGGTTCACAAAAAGCCACTGGTCTTTCCGAATACAATTCATGATTTGGTGGTTTCAGGTAGACAGCGCCGGTACTCGAAGGCTTAAAATCTTATTTTCTTCTTTAGACATCAGAAAAAATTAATAACTATTCATTATAACCATGTAGCTTCCCTGAGATAGAGTGTAGTATCATACTTGCGGATAAGTAGTATCTGGTCATTTTTATCCGATTCACTTTTTTTTCTTCGTTTTACACGTTGCTTTCTACATTGATTCAAGTTTTCATCTGTTGTTGAAATTTTTAATGTGTTTTTTAAATGAAAATACTTTCGTAGTTTGTTTAAAACCACTGAATAGTTTACTCTGACTTTCCTTGGTGGAACATGTTTTTACCGGCCCCCAGGGCTGCTGTAGCAGTTGTAGTCTTTTAAATAAAGTCTACGTCAGGTAGCGGGTAGGTATCCTGGCCATGTAATGTTACTCGGGAGAGATTTTAACCGTAACTGTATAGATTGCGACCTCTCTAGCTGCATTTAAGGCGATACAGACAAGCAGTCTTGCGATCTACTATTGGACACGCTTTTAAAAACTATGTTCTGCAGTTCTACCGCAATGGAAATATTTTTGATCTTATAGCTACAAACAGGCCCCCACCTTATTAACGAAATGTTCAAAATATGTTTGTAGAGCTTAAGGCACTTACCTGCGTGGTCATAATTTCCTAGACTTGCAAACTACTTATGAACTACCTTATTCTAAAGACGGCACAAATATTCATGCCCGAGGGGAATTCGAACCTCCTACGGGGAACGACCTCCCGCATCGTAGCACAGCGCCTCAATGCGCTCGGCCCCTCCGACGCGCCCCGTATTAACGATGTCAGTGTAGAGACTGGAGTTAATGATCATGATATCCTCATAGCGTCAATGGTGACCAAAGTTAATAAGCCAATCAAGAAGGCTAGGAGCGTGTTTTCGTTAGAAAGATTCGATAAGTAATTGTTAGCATCACACTTATAAAATGAAAGGACGTCGTTTAGTTCCGGTAAAATGGATGTAGAGGAATTTTGTACTAAATTTATATGCAATATAAATAAAGGGTTAGAAAAATATATGGCTAAAAGTCAATTAAGGATGGAATAATAATGTCATACAGCTGCTGAGAAAGCAAAGGCTGTAGCACTCTCACTTCAAAAAAGAAAACGCAAATGATGACAGGTAAAAGTTAGTAGAGATTCGTACGTCTATGAAAGTATCGATGCGCGAAGCAATACAATAATTACCACGACCATACCTTAGCAAAAGATCTTTCCGAGAATCCGAAGAAGTTTTGGTCCTATGTAAAATCGATAAGCGGGTCAACCGCCACTATCCAGTCACTCGTTGATCATTCCGAGCAAGAAAGCAAACGGAAAGACGAAGTTATAATTTTAACCCTTGAGGAATCTTTTACGCAGGAGGACCGTACAAACTTACCGGCATTTGATCAACGCACTAACTCCCAAATGGAAGATATAGTAATATATGTTTCCGGCGTAGAGAAGCAGCTGAGAGAGCTAAATACAAATAGTCTCCAGGTCCGGATGGAATACCAGATCGGTTTTACAAAAAGTATTCTGCGGCACTGGCCCTTACTTAGCTTGCATTTATCGCGAATCTTTAATTCAATGCAAACGTTCCTACGGATTGGAAAAGAAAGCACAGGCGACTCCTGCTTATAAGAAAGGTAAAAGAACTGACCCACATAATTACAGGTCAATATCGTTGACATGAGTTTCCTATAAAGGTTTGGAGCATGATGTCAGTTAGAATATAGTAAATTTCTTTGAGTCTGATAAGCTACTTTCTATGAATTAGCGCGCGTTTAGGAAACATCGTTCATGTAAAACTCAGCTTGCCCTTTTCTCACGTGACATCTTGCGAGCCATGGCTGATGGGCAACATGTAATTTGTGCGACGGTGCCACACTGCAGACTGCTAACGAAGATTATGGAATAGGTCCACAGATTTGTGACTGGCTGGAAGACTTCCTAAGTAATAGAACGCAGTACGTTGTTCTCGACGGCGAGTGTTCATCAGAGACGAGTGCATCGTCACTCGTGCCCCAGGGGAGTGGGATAGGACCGCTATTATTTTCAATCTATATTAAGGATCTGATGGTCAGGATAACTTGTAATTTGCGACTGTTTGCTGATGATGTTGTGATGTATGATAGGGTGTCCTCTTTACTTGACTGTAATAGCATACAGGATGATTTAGAAAAAAAGTTCTAGTTGGTGTCAAGAATGGCACTTAGCTCTGAATGTACAAAAATATCAGGTGACGCATATGAGTAGGAAAAAGAATCCCATAATATTTGAGTAAACCATTAGTAGTGAGGTTGTTGATACGGTCGCGTCGTTCAAATATGTAGGCGAAACATTGCAGAGCGATATGAAATGGAACGAATATGTAAGGACAGTTGTGAGTAAGGCAGACAGACGACTTCGGTTTAATGGGAGAATTTTGGGAAGATGTACTTCATCGGTAAAGTAGACCGCGTATAAAAGGAAGACAGAAGCAGTTCAGAGGCGAGCAGCTAGGTTCGTTACTGGTACGTTCGAAAAATGTGCAAGTGTCATGAAAATGCTTCGGGAAGTCATATGGGGAAAGCTGGAGGACGACGTCGATCTTGTCGTGAATTTCTGTTGAGGAAAGTGAGAGGACTGGAATTTAAAGCTGAACGTAGAACGATCTTCCTGCGGTCTACCACATTTTATGTAAAGTGCTCGGTAAGAAATGGGTGTCTTTAAACTAGTTCTGATACTCTCCGATTTTAGAACCACAATCGAAATTTTTTTCTAAGAAAGTAGCGAAAGTTGTACCAAAGAAATACTTTTAAATGTTTGTTTATAGATTTTTTAAAAAATTCGGGGGTGATTCAACGTGATATCTCGAAGAATATGCAAGGAATATGGGTAAATTATTATGCCTTTATTACGTTAGATATCTAATTCTTCCCTTAAAGCAAGGCGTATTTGTGAGAATATTTAAAGTCAGTCACAGTCATTTTATAATTAACATATTTGTGATGTCCGCCCATTTGACAGTTTCATGGAGAGGACAGTGAGAATTTTTTTAATGTTTTCATCTACATCTACATGGGATACTCTGCAAATCACATTTAAATGCCTGGCAGAGGGTTCATCGAACCACCTTTATACTATTTATCTCCCATTCCACTCTCGAATAGCGCGCGGGAAGAAAGAACACCTGAATCTCTCCGTTTCGAGCTCTGATTTCTCGTATTTTATTCTGATGATCATTGCAACCTATGTAAGTGGGAGTCAACAATATATTTTAGCATTCGGAGAGAATGTTGGCGATTTGAGTTTCATAAGTATCCCACGCCGCAGCCGTAAGCGCCGTTGTTGTAATGATTCCCGTCCCAGATCCTGTATCATTTCCGTAACGCTGTCTCCCCTGCATCGTGACAATACGAAACGAGCTGCCCTTCTTTGCACTCTTTCGATGTCCTCCGTCAAACCCACCTGTTAAGGATCCCACACTGGGCAGCAATACTCCAAAAATGGACGGACAAGCGTAGTGTACGCAGTTTCTTTTGTAGTTCTATTGCATGTTTTAAGGGTTGTGCCAATAAAACCCAGTCTTTGGTTCGCTTTTCCCACGACATTATCTACGTGTTCTTTCCAATTCAAGTCTGAAGTAATAGTAATTCCTAGGTATTTTGTGGAGTTTACGGCCTTCACTTTTGATTGATTTATCATGTAAACAAAGTTCAACGGATTTCTTTTCGTACTCATGTGGACGACTTCACACTTCTCATTATTTAGAGTCAATTGCCAATTTTTACACCATAGTGATATCTTATTCATATCGTTCTGCAGTTGGTTTTGATCTTCAGATGATTTTACTAGACGGAAAATGACGGCGTCATCTGCAAACAATCTAAGACAGCTACTTAGATTTTCCCCTAAATCGTTTATGAAAATAAGGAACAGCACAGGACCAATAACACTACCCTGTGGAACGCCCGATATCACATCCGTTTTAGTCTATGCCTTACCATTGATTGCTACGAACTGTGTCCCCTCTGACAGGAAATCCCCTATCCAGTCGCAAATTTGGTGCGATATACCATAACCACGCAATTTGATTAAAAGCCTTCTGGAAATCAAGAAATACTGAATCGATTTGCGAACCCTTGTCGATACCACCAATCACTTCGTGTGGATAAAGAGCTAGTTGTGTTTCGCATGAACGATATTTTCTAAATCCCTGTTGACCTTGGGTCAATAGATCGTTCTGTTCGAGATAATTCATAATATTTGAATACATGATATGTTCCAAAACCCTGCTGCAAATTGACGTCAATGAGATAGGCCTGTACTTTAGTGGATTATTCCTACTGTCTTTCTTGAATATAGGTGTGACCTGTGCAACTTTACAATCTTTTAGTACAGATCCTTCTATGAGAGAGCGGTTGTATGTGGCTCTTAAGTAAGGAGCTATCGCTTCATCATAATCAGATAGAAATCTAAAATCCGGACCAGAGGACTTGTTCTTGTTAAGTGATTTTAGTTGCTGCACTACTCCGATGATATCTACTTCTACGTTACTCATTACGGCCTCTGTTCTTAATTCGATATCTGGAATATTGGTTTCGTCTTCTTTGGTGAATGAGTTTCTAAAAGCTATGTTTAGTAACTCTGCTTTAGTAGCGCTGTCATCGGCAGGATCGCTATTACTATCACTTAGTGAGGGTATTGTCTGTGTTTTGCCCCTAATATATTTAACATATGACCAAAATCTCTTTTTTTAGAGGCCGAGCGCCGCCTTTTACGCCGTAGTAGCTATGAAGTAATTCAGTTTGTGAGACTGCTTCAAACTTAGTCTTGTTCCTAAAATCATGACATACAAATTGTCTAAACTATTTTTTCTCTTCCTGTAGAGTTAGCTGGTTCTTCGGAGAGGGGCAGCGTCCCTTGCGCACAGGGGGCTCTTTCCCAGGTGCATAGATATGGCCGCCCATGTTTTTTGTTGGTTACAAAGTACCTACTACCGTAACTAAATTGTCACTACTTAATGTCTAGTATAAATACTGAATTATAAATACCGTACTTTTTTTAAGTATCCTGATTTGAGAAGCAATGCCGCGATCTCTTTAAGCTAATCTCCCGGAAATTATTGTACTCGTCTGGCAACACTACTCGTGCATTTTTTAGGTAAAAATCCTGTGGTCGATTCCCGATCGTGTCACATTTATTTTATTTTGTTCTAGGTAATATTCAATTAGAATCTAATTATTTAGCAGGATTTTAATCAGAAATTCTGACTGTTGTGACTTAAGTGTTTCTAATAGCCTCGTTCTGTCGTCGTAACCTGCTCGATCCTATTATGGGTCCAGAGGTTATAGCTCTCGCAGCTGTTCGAAAACTATTACTGGCCACGGATGTTATACCCATTATCGAGATCTGGAAACAGTTCCTACTTCATCTCGCCACGTCTCTGCGATGGTTTTAAATAAAAACCTATTATTTCGTTGGAATATTGAAACCTTGCGAGTATTTTCTATTAGTGAAGTGATGGATAAATCAATGAAACTACAGCAAATATGCATTAAAATTTACGAAATAAGCAGGAGTACATCATTACCAGGTACGTTTTTACACAAATAATAGCTATTTACAACAATGGGAGTATTTCAAATTACTATATATCAGATAAAGATTTCAGTCCCGTCGGTCTATACACACTAAACGTGGGGCCACTTAAGGAGAGAGAGGGAAGCATAATGGGATATTTCCTACGAACACAAGAAAATTGAGGACAAGATGCAAACGTTATGGAGCACTGCTTGCTACTTGCTTGGGAAGGATTTCCCTCAAATTAACTCCAGATGCAAGAAATAATACCCATTTGAGACCATAAATCTAAATAACATGAATCAAAATTTCATTGTTTCGAAGAGTACGTTTAGTTTCAAAATCAGGCAGACGATACCCAGCAAGAGGTAGAAGCATACACTTCTATATTGGGAAACTATTCAAGCACCTCCATTGCCACATGACATGTGTGGACTATGCCGTCCTCTCACGGGAAGTGGAAACGCACGTGGAGGAGGACGTGCTGCCGCTGAAGCATGGAATTCCACGTTCCACTGTCCTGCGAAGCGTGGATTGAAGGATCCAGCATGGCAGATTTTTACTTCGTGGAGTGGAACGTGGCCATTGCAAAGCGACCTGGTTTTCACCTGACAAGCAGAACTTTTGATCCGCCATATTGCAAACGGTCCTCCGTATTTCGTGCCTCCTTTCGTTTTAACGTACGATGTATAAATATAATCTTTCTAAAACGACGGAAAATTGAAGAACTTTTGAAAACGCATCATTTTTGGTGTGAGGTTTTACAATAAATTATCGGAAACTATGTATTGATAGCTTTAATGGATATCGCATTTAACGTTAGTCAGTGTTATAATTTGTATACCGTGAAAGTATATCGTTCCTATGCTACGGCTCAACGCCATTCTATCAAAGGAGCGTCTTTATGATACTTTGTCATATATAAATATTACAACATGTTTTATGTGCATAGTATATCGCAAATGGATGGCTATTTCTTCCCAGGAGGAATAGCGTAGTTAGTAGTGCGGATCAGAAGTTGTGAGAAACATGGGTTCGCAAACATAAACTTCTAAAGAATTTTTTATTTTTTCCTTTTACGTTTCCTTAATGTTTCTGGTTCTTTCTTGTTGATTTAAGTGTGATATCAGATATTCGTTGTTATTTCTTTTGCAGACGACGGATTAGCCTGGTGGTTAATGTAATGGTTATGGAGGAAAAGAGATGTAAATAACAGGTTGGAATCTACACTCTCCTAGATATTTTTAAGCATTTTGTTTAATTATGGTGAATCAAATTATTTGCTAATTTAATAAAATTATAATATTCGGTATTCGACGTTATTTATTAGAAACAAGAACGAACTTTGTCCACGACAGAATTTGTTGACTTTTTCGTTCTAGGTTACAGAAACAAATAAAATTCAAGACAGTACCCTACGTCACTGGGTTTTCCCCGCGGTGTTTGAATTAAGCTGCAGTTCAGTACTCTGTTTGAATAGTTCAGTTTCACAGTGCAAAGTGAACATGGCTAGCGCGTGGTTACGGAAGCAGATGCGGTGTAGGAGGAACAGTGTTTACGTACAATACCAAACCAAAAATTAACATAACAAGCATTGTCGATCTGAGGCGCTGTCCCGCGTGTGTAACAAGTAAAATATATGGTCAGAATTATCTCCGAATATACAGAATATGAACAACGTGAAAAAAAGGGAATATAAGAGAAAGACGAATGGAGCTGGTGCAAATGATGTATTTCCCCATTGACATTTTGTTGTTGTTGCCAAAATTGATTTTGTCGTAAATTTCGTTATTATTTCAACCGCTTTCAGATATATGTATGGTCTTAGTGGTTGTTGGAGGGGAATAATTAGCCGGCCGCGGTGGCCGAGGAGACTAAGGCGCTCTAGTCACGGTCTGCACGGCCACTACGGTCGGGGTTTCGAATCCCCCCTCGGGCATGGATATTTGTGCAGTCCTAGTTCGTAAGTAGTTCATAAGTAGTTTGTAAGTTTAGGGACTGATGACCCAGTAGTTAAGTCCCATAGACTATACAATCATTTGAACATTTGGGAATAATTACGTGAGATTGTTGCATGTCACATGCAAGCATAAGAAAACATTTCGTTTTTTTTTTTTTTTTTTTTTTTTTTTTTTTTTTTTTTTTTTTTTTTTTTTTCGACGATGGCTAAAAGAGCTACCGTGTAATTTTACGCACATCCATCTTTGTAAACACAATGATGAATGCGCCAGCCCGCAATAGGCGCTGGAGAGCGCTGCGGTCGCAGAGCATATCACGATGAGCAGCACGTTATGTTCCGTTGGATGTAGCGGGTGGTTTCAGAGCGTGTTGTAGCTAGACTAGGTAGACAGCACGTCTGGCCCGCCCCACGTTGGGACAACACGTCCTATGTGAGGACGGCTTTATGCTATATCTCGCCACAGGAGATAATAACTGAAAAACACTGTCTGGTACAAAAAATGGGTTTATTGACAAGAGCCGCGGTGGAGTAGCCGAGCGGTCTAAAGCACCTCGCTGCGGAGCGCGCAAGTTGCTCGTCGTGGAGGTTGGAGTCCTCCCTGGAGCATGGGTGTGTGCGTTTGTCCGTAGGTTAGTTTACCTAGGTTTGAGTAGTTTTTAAGCTACGGACTGATGACCACTCAGTTTGGTCCGATAGATTTACAGACATTTGAACATTTTTATTGACAAGACAAAATAATTCTGTTCTGGAAACTAAACAAACTAACAAACTTCTTAAACTAAGGCAGTTAGGTACAAGCCAGGGAGATAACGACAGTCTTGAGAGAACGGTCACGGAGACGGAGACGGACGACGTATTCCGTTTCGGGAAGTCCTGGAGGCGCGGCGTCGCTGGCAGGGACTCTTCTCTTCTCTTCCCCGGAGATGTCGGTCGCGATCTCTCAGTACGGTTCTCGTAGCCGGTCGGCGAAGAACTGCCGTCGTGTTGCACTGCGCCCCCCTAAATAGTCGGCGCGCAGTGATACGAGGCAGTCTCGAGCTGGTCTCACGTGACTGTGCGGAGGAAAATAGTCCCGGTTTAGTGCGCTCTCTGACGGTGCTCGTCGCGTCCTCTGGTGACTCCGGAACCGCCGCTGTGGAACGCCTCACTGGTAGGCATCCATGCGCTTCTACCCTGCATTGCGAGTTGTCCGCTTGTCAGGCGAACTACTGGTAATTGACACCTTATTCGGTCCAGTGATTTATTATTGTCACGGCCATAAATCAAGAGTACCATTAAGAGCAACACTACTCTCTGATAATAATACTGAATGACAGTGCGCAATATTAATACGTTCCTAAACGGAGTTGCGAATTCGGATTTCTTCAGCGGCCCATATGTCGTGTTGTGTTGATAGAAGAAGCTCAGTGGTAACATGTTCTGGCTAGCCCTTGGTCTAGTGTTCATTTATATATAGTGTATTCAATTGGAGCAAATCGGTTGGTTTTCGCATTTTACGTGTGTCCTGTGGTGCGCGTTATCCGCTCAAAAAGGCATATTCAGGGGCGATTCGTGAATAAATCACGACAAACCAGAAGTTTTGGGTAGTTAAATCACGAACTGTGGGGATGGAAACTTCATATTTCCTGTTCATTAAAAATCGTCGAAATTTTTGCCATGTGTTAACATGATATACTAGTAATTCGTTTTTTAATTTTTTAAGATATCTTTACCTGTACCAAGATACAGAGGTTAAAACCGATCGTACTTTTGCACAAAATCCCAAAACCCGATTTTAGTCGTTTTTGCACTATGAGTCGCAATTAACTAAGTGAATAAACATAGGAAATTGTTCAAATATTTACAATACCTTTTCAATGGAGTGCCATCTCTGCCACACATAGAATAACTGAGTTTGCCTGCACATCGGATGTTAATTCGTATGGAGCAATATTCAACATCTTAATCTCCCCCACAAATATTTCAATAGATTCACTCTGCTCAGCTTTACCTGACCGAACCTCCTAGTATTCCTTAGCCAGAAACTCTACATTAAATCCAAAGAACAGCTCAAAAGGCCTAGTCAGTTTCAGCCCACTGTTAGTTTCAGCCTAGCTATATTCAACATACATTCTTTTCACCACTTCCCAAATTTAATGATGGTAGTCAAATTTTCAAAAAGAGTGAAAATATCTTCCCATGATTTTCCCGTGAAGTGGTGACCAGTGTTGTGCCAGTATCATACACCTGGGGTTTTCTCTATTCCCATGGCACCCCTAAGATCATCAAGTTAAGCATTCAACTGGATGAACAGATTTTCTAAATGGTCAATTGCCTTTGACATCAGCCAACGTTGGTCATCATCTTCCAGAAGTTTATTTTCCTATTTCCATCCCATTTCCGCTGTCTTCCGCTGCTTTCTGACACCAGGTTAACAGGACTTCTGATACCAGTGAAATGGGATGGTGAAGGGCATGTTTGATGGAAATAGTGATGTGTGGGAAACAATTGATGGATCTTGAATGGTTGATGGGAGCTATGATGGATCATTTGTAATAATCGCGCAATATTTCAACGAGGTAATTTGTCATCATCTTTAGGTGCTACTACCGACGTTGTCTTGTTTTTATTTGTATTTTTTATTTTTTTCAATGCCGTGCGGTGAACGAACTTTAGTAATTTAGATTAAAGCAGCAGAAATTATTGTGAATTCAAATAATAAAAGAGGATACAATAATGGCGTATTTAAAACCACGAAATGAAGGCGTATCACGCCACTGAGATTCGCCCGTCGACGATGGTGTCATCGACGCCAGGTATTTCCCTATCCCGTCACCCCCTTCTATCCCACCTGAGCCACTTGCGCTAGCTCTGATCAAAGGATGCCAAAACCTGTCCTTCCGGAAGGATGGAAGATGGTTGACAGTTTACATGTAATTGCATTTAGGCCCTTTTGATTGTCAGCAACGCTACTTGCCCTACTGCTTATCAAAGGACGCCACCATAATGCATTTCCCGGAAGGACGAACGGTGATTGACATCAAACACACAGCCGCCTCCCTCGACATGTCTGTACTTGCGCTACCCCACCCTCAGCCACACACCTGCCCGACACGCCGCCCCCTCCACCCCCGCCAGCCGCCACCGACGCCGCCGCCAGACACCACCCGCTCCAGGATCGCGTCCGCTTCTCAAAGGACGCCGCCAACCGCCCTACCCAGAAGGACAGAACAAACAATACCGCACTTAGCGACGATTGTCATCACCGCAACGATATCTCTAAACAACACCGCCCCCGCCAGCCGACCCCTACACCCAGGACAGGGGCGTACTGCACTCTTACAGCGACCGCGCCCCGCCAGGCCAGCAGCCAATTAATTTGCATATTTATTAAGCACGCCGCAGCGATCCGATCCGTACGCCATACCTCGATTTTTTTTAATTCGCATGTAAAATAATTAATTCTGACAACCTACGTAACAATTTTCGCCGTTTATTAATCTCGGAAAAATAAAGCTACCATATTGTTCTTCATATGTATTTTTAACAAGAATTTCGCTTTAATGCTAAAACAATTTTACAACAGAAATGTTTAGTTGGTCTCTGGACAAAAAATTACCGTACAGCTTGTAATCAAATATTAAAACTCGTATCCAAAATTTGCAAGTAAGAATTTATCGATGCGCAAACACTCCCATCTCTATCCATGCTCTTCGGATAGACAACAAATACAACAGCCGACAGACGTGTTTAATAATAGTGCAGGTTAGGTAATAAACGGTAACGAACGCAACGAACTTACGTATCCATCATAACATATACTCTTTCTATGTCCAAAAATAATTCTAGCCAGAGTCAAACATATGGGATTAACCAAAAGAAAAGAAACGGTCCGTTTCGGAACTTTACCGCCACCATAGATCATAAGTAAAATAAATTTATCTCTTTATTTAGAATATGACTTCAACGGCTGACGAGTGTGTTAAATATAGCGCGCGTTAGAATGTAATGGAAACGAGCGCTACAAACATATATGTCCAAGTGCACTTTGTGCCCACTCTTAAAATTATCATGCTCCGAAACGTAATAATCTCTCTCTTTAGCGACCATTTTTAAGGTAAATAGACACACACATCAACGAAGTACACGTCACAACTTTCGATGTATAGGCGCCATCTGTCTCCTAAACCCCAAACAGTAAATCGACAGGTACAGGTACAGTTCTCAACACTATCTGTTTAAAACGGGCTTGCTCATATGCAATAGCTTCCTTTCAAGCCTTCGTCTTCGCCATGTAACCATGTTTTCGTTTACCCTTCTTCTTAGGACTTCAAGAATAACGTAGGCGCTATCTGCGTCTGTGAAGAATAAAGTCCTGGAATGCTAAAATATGCAGGATAACTAATCTCTAAAAACGTATGTTAGCCGGTATCATATAGATGGGACTGATGCACAGTACAACGACGCACTTTGTAAATACCGTATCTTCTCTTTTAGAACACTTGAACAATCTTCTTGCACAGATCAATAACCACACTGGATGGATAGTGTTGTTGACCTTGTGCAAGATTGTTTTAAACGAGAATAAACGGTATCTGCAATGTGCTTCAATTTATAGTGTGTCCATTTGTAGATTTGGCTTTGTGAACTGGCCAGAGTGCTTACTCTATTATCAAACTTTCAAAGATAACTGCGACACTTACAATACACATATGTGGACAGTTTACAAAGCTAAATCTACAGAAAACCGACAATGTCGGGACCATGGACTTTACACTCTCTGCCCTACATTGCGATAATAGAAAACTAGCTAAAGAACATAATCACTTTTTTCTGTTTTGGGAAACACAAGGAAACCATTGGCGTAGCACCTGCAAAGAGGGACAAAACTTAGCTTTCCAAACATCTTAACCAACCTCACCTCAGTTTTACAAGAGGTGAGAGAAAATTTCGCTTCCAAATCTGCTGCTGAAAGAAATTCAGTGTTTCAGAAATCACTGGATGTTCAAGACAATCCTGGAAACTCAGAACAGGTTTCCGTTGAATTGTCATCTAAAGCTTAGTCGGTGGATTTGGTTTCTGAAACATCTGAAACATTTGACATTAGCATCTGCGATGAAAGAAAAAGAAATTATGTTTGATAAATTTGTTTGGGAAGTGGTTTTGGAAGATACGTCCGCTGCGAGAGATGGTAGTAACGGGTACTGAAACAGTTGAATGTGCTATCGGCAATATTGTGATAAAGGTTTATGAAACACCTTATCCTATTTGTGATTCATATAGCTCCACTAATTTAGTTTATTTTCCATCGTTGTAAATGTTCGTAGTTACGATGAAGAAGAAAAGATGTTGACACAGTGTCACTTACACTCATGGGTTCAATGTATCCATAGGTACGATTGAACGATATAACATAGTATAAAATATTTACTACAACTTGTAAGTAGGAAGGATTGATTTATGCCCAACTTACCTGCCCGGAGAATCATTTGAAGCGTCCAGAATACAAATGCTGTAACGTCCATACTCGGAATGTTTCCGTAAGACGGTGCGAACATTTCAGAGATGATGCGGCACGCGTAGCAGGCACCACTGAACAGTCTGAGGCGTGGAACTAGGTGTCGGCGAATCCAACATAACAGGAATACCATCGCATTACTCTGTACGTTTCTATTGAGATTACTTACGGTTAACTTGAAATGCCATCACTGCCATAATAAATTAACCATTGCCACTGTATCGTATAAAATGTGCTGAAAATGACGCCAATCGACCTCAGCGCAAACATGAGACAGGCGAGCAAGATTCTGACGCACCATGACAAATATTGCTGGAGTCTTTCTAATCATATGACAGGCAGATGCAAATTTGGCGACTGATTCCATCTCTGTATCCACTGGTGTCTGAAGATATCCTCATACGAAATAATCAAGGTGATTAAGGTCCAGAGGAGTTTTAGGCTCTGGAACAGGACCCACCTAGTCGCGTCGGAACAGCCGATCGCATTGAGGCGCTATGCTACGATCAACCCCCCCCCCCTCGGGCACGGATGTGTGTGCCGTCTGTAGTATAAGCTAGTTCAGAAGTAGTTTGTAATTTTACGGACTGATGACCCCGCAGTTAAGTCCCGTTAACTTTACAAACATTTGAACTTTCTTTATTGTTTATTATTATTATTATTACTTTAGCAGGTCCTTCCCTTCCAATCCAGCGACCAGGAAATACGGCACTGAGATGACTGCGCACATCCACACCAAAGCGAGGTGACGCACCTTAATGTTGTTTCCACATCGTCTCACGAACAGTCAGTGGTACTAAAGTTAAAGGTGAAGCATCGAATTAAAATTTGTGTCGCGGCTGGGAACCGAACACGGACCTCCATGCTGACGAGACACACGTCTTAACCACTAGACCACCGCACCACTAGCGATTAAGTCGCCTCGGAATAGTGTAGCCGCGGTGGAGTAGCCGAGCGATCTGAAGCGCCTCGCTGCGGAGCGCGCGGTTGTTCGCCGTGGAGGTTCGAGTCCTCCCTGGGGCATGGGTGTGTGTGTGTTGTCCTTAGGTTAGTTTACCTAGGTTTAATTAGTTTGTAAGCTACGGGCTGATGACCACGCAGTTTGGTCCGATAGATTTACAGACATTTGAACATTTTTTTGGAATAGTGTAAGTAAGACTTCCCTCCAAGTCATAAACTGTAATTCAGCTTGTTGTTGATGTTGTTGTTGTTGTTGGTTTTGAGGGGACTAAACAGCTAGGTCATCGGTCCCCTGTTCCTAGCTAAGAGTCCTCTGTCAAGAGCGTAAAAAGTAAAACACAGCTCCGAAGATGAAAACTCACAAATGGGGTAAGCTGACATTGGACAAGTCGCTGACAACACAATAGGTAAAACGAAGTCGGGACCTCACCTAAAATTGGACAGCAGAAAAACATGGCTGGCTGATCACAGAGAAAAAACAGGATGAGCCAGCCATACTGCACACACTAAAACCCCCTTGGTAATTTACAGAAGGGTCTTAAAAGGGTTTAAAATCGCTAGATAGGTGGGGACCTGGAGTATCAGGGCACAGCACGCAGCACTAGATGGAGTTGTAAAAACAAGCTGCGCGAAGAAAACTTAAAACAGAATGAGCCGTGGAGGCATCGTCACCTAAAAGTAAGGGTAGCGCGTCTGGTAGGTTACAAGACTGCCGCAAGGTAGCTAAAACTGGGCACTCCATCAGATGATGGACTACTGTCAACGCTGCTCCACACCGACACACAGGTGGGGCCTCACGGCGAAGGGGATGGCCATGGGTCAGCCAGGAATGCCCAATACGGAGGAGGCAGAGGACAACTGACTCTCGACGTACGGGCCGCAGTGAAGACCTCCACACAGTTGTGGATAGCTTCACTGCTCTAATTCAGATTCTGTGTTCCATGAAATATTGCCACGAATGCGAAGGCTCTCCATTCATCGCAATTTTTGGCAACATTTCTTGGACAACAGAAGCTGAATTAGTTTGTGACGTGGAGGAAATTCGTACTTTGACTATTGCGAGGCGCCGTAACCGCTAGAGGTGCTTTGCTAATAGTGGCCGCCGGGTGTCGGGGCTCAGTGCTCCAGAGGTGTGAACACATCGAACACCAACAAACAATTCAATGGTCCACCTTTAACTTTAATGTCCTTAACATTTATGAAACGCAAAACATTCTCAGGGTTTGTGAATTTATAATTATGTTTTTAGTCAAGGGTACCACTCCCATGAACCACAGACATTGCCGAGGTGGGGTGGCTTGCGTGCCTCAACGATGCAGATAGCCGTACCGTAGGTGCAACCACAGCGGAGGGGTATCTGTGGAGAGGCCAGACAAACGTGTGGTTCCTGAAGAGGGGCAGCAGCCTTTTCAGTAGTTACAGGGGCAACAGTCTGGATGATTGACTGAGCTGGCCTTGTAACATCACCTAATGTGGCTTTGCCACACAGTTACTGCGAACGGCTGAAAGCAAGGGGAAACTACAGCCGTTACTTTTTCCCGAGGACATGCAGCTCTACTGTATGAACATATGATGATGGCATCCTCTCGGGTAAAATATTCCGGAGGTAAAATAGTCGCCCATTCGGATCTCCGGGCAGGGACTACTCAGGAGGATGTGATCATCAGGAAAGACAATACTGGCATTCTACGGGTCGGAGTGTGGAATGTTAGATCCCTTAATCGAGTAGGAAAATTAGAAAATTTAAAAAGGGAAATGGATAGGTTGAAGTTAGATATAGTGGGGATTAGTGAAGTTCGGTGGCAGGATGAACAGGATTTCTGGTCAGGTGAGTACAGGATTATAAATACAAAATCAATTGGGGGTATCACAGGAGTAGGATTGATAATGAATAAGCAAATAGGAATGCGGGTAAACTACTATGACCAGCACAGTGATCGCATTATCATTGTCAAAATAGATACGAAGCCAATACCGACAACAGTAGTACAGGTTTATATGCCAACTAGCTCTGCCGATGATGAGGAAATCGAAGAAATATATGAGGCGCTAAAGGAAATTATTCAGACAATTAAGGGAGAGGAAAACTTAATTGTTATGGGAGACTGGAATGAGTCAAGGAAGGGAAGGGAAGATAGTAGGTGAATATGATCTGGGCAAAAGGAATGAAAGAGAAAGCCGCCTGGTAGAATTTTGCACAGAACATAATTTAGTTATAACAAACACCTGGTTCAAGAATCACAAAAGAAGGTTGTATACATGGAAGAGACCAGGAGACACCAGGAGATACCAGATAGATTTTATAGTAGTAAGTGCGCCTCGGTTGCACAGTGGTAGGGTGCCAGACTACCAATCCAAAGGTCGCGGATTCGATCCCCGCCATGTCCTAGGATTTTTATCTGTCACTTTCCACTTCTTTCACCTCTGGGAGTACTCCTCATGTGAAAAGTACCAAGTAGCACCATGGTTCAGAACCCACGTTAAACTGTAGGACCCCTGTAACTGGCTGGGTAAGTCAGTTCGAAGGTCGGAGGAAGGCAACGGCATACCACCTCCAAATAGGACCATGCCTAGTAAAGCACAGTGGTGTTCAAACCAATCTTCGGATTGATGACTGCTTTACCTTTTTTTAAGACATAGATTTCGGAACCAGGTTTTACAACGTAAAACATACCCAGGGGCAGATATAGACTCTGACCATAACTTGTTGGTTATGAACTGCAGGCTGAAACTGAAGAAACTACAAAAAGGTAGGAAAATAAGGAGATGGGACCTGGATAAATTGAAGGAACCTGAAGTTCTTAAGAATTTCAGAGGGAGCTTTAGGCACAACAATTGACAGAAACAGGGGAAAATAAAACAGTAGAGGAGGAATGGGTAAAATTGAGAGATGAAATAGTGAAGGTAGCAGAGTACAAAATAGGTAGGAAGGCAAGACCTACAAAAAATCCTTGGATATCACAGGAGATACTAAATTTAATCCATGAAAGGAGAAAATATAAAAATGCAGTAAATATAACAGGCAAAATGGAGAGATAAGAAAAATAGCTCAATGAATATCAAGGACACTGATGGAAAACCAGTTCTCAGCAAAGAAGGGAAAGATGAAAGGTGGAAAGAGTATATAGAGGGGGTCTACAAAGGAAATGAACTTCAAGACAGTATTGTAGGAAGGGAAGAGGATGTAGATGAAGATGAAATAGGAGATACTGTACTGAGAGAAGAATTTGACAGAGCCCTGAAAGAACTAAGTCGAAACAAGGCCCCTGGAGTAGATGATATACTCTCAGAGATACTGAAGTCTCTGGGAGAACCAGCAATGACAAACCTGTTTCACCTGGTGTGTAAGATGTATGAGACAGGCGAAGTACCCTCCGACTTTAAGAAAAATGTTATAATCCCCATTCCAAAGAAAGCAGGTGCAGACAAGTGTGAAAACTACAGAACCATCAGTTTAATAAGTCATGGTTGCAAAATATTAACACGAATTATATACAGAAGGATGGAAAAGCTGGTAGAAGCCGACCTCGGGGAAGATCAGTTTGGGTTCAGGAGAAATGTAGGAACACGGGAGGCAATACTCACTTTACGGCTTATCCTAGAAGATAGATTAAGAAAAGGCAAACCTACATTTCTAGCTTTTGTAGATTTGGAGAAGGCTTTTGACAATGTTGATTGGAATAAACTCTTTCAAGTTCTGAAGCAAGCAGGAGTAAAATATAGGGAACGTAACGTTATTTACAGCTTGTACAAAAACCAAACAGCGGTTGTCAGTGTTGAAGGGCATGAAAGGGATGCAGTGGTTGGAAAGGGAGTAAGACAGGGTTGTAGTCTTTCTCCATCGTTGTTCAATTTGTACATTGAGCAAGCTATAAAGAAAAGCAAGGAGAAATTTGGAGAAGGAATTAAAGTTCAGGGGGAAGAATTAAAAACATTGCGTTTTGCCCACGACATAGTAATTCTGTCAGATACAGCAAAGGACCTGGAAGAGCAATTGAACGGAATGGACAGTGTGCTGAAAGGTGCATATAAGATGAACATTAACAAGAGCAAAACTAGGGTAATGGAGTGCAGTGTAAGTAAATCAGGTGATGCTGAAGGAATTAGATTGGGTAACGAAGCAATAAAGGATGTAGATGAGTTTTGTTACTTGGGCAGTAAAATAACAAGTGATGGTCGCAGTACAGAGGATATAAAATGCAGAATGGCAATGGGTAGAAAAGCGTTCTTGAAAAAGAGAAATTTGTTAACATCGAATATTGATTTAAGCCTAAGGAAGTCCTTTCTAAAGGCATTTGTATGGAGTGTTTCCTTGTATGGGAGTGAGACATGGACGATAAACAGTGCGGACAGGAAGAGGATTGAGGCTTTTGAAATATGGTGCTACAGAAGAATGCTGAAGATTAGGTGGGTGGATCGCGTAACTAATGAGGAGGTACTGAACAGAATTGGGGAGAAAAGAAATTTCTGGCATACCTTGACTAGAAGAAGGGATCGATTGGTAGGACACATTCTTAGTCATCAAGGAATTGTGAATTTAGCGTTGGGGGGGAAGTGTGTGGGGTAAAAATCGCAGAGGAAGACCAAGAGATCCATTCCTCAACAGAATAAAAGGAGTGAGCCATGAGGTAACTTTCAAATTACATTGGGAAGCGCGTGGGTTAGTACTAAGATTCTTGAGTTCTTGTGGCAGCTTATTGAAAATGGATGCTGCAGAATACTGCACATTTTTCTGCACAAGTGTCAAGGTGGTGTGATGCAAATGTAGATTCGACTTCTGTCTAGTATTCACCGATTTGAAGCTACTAACTCGTGGGAATAAGCTCATATTATTAACAAGAAACGACATTAAAGAGTATACGCATTATGACGCCAGGATCAGAAAAGGGTCGACATGATATTCGTAAACTTACACCACATATTGCGCGAACCGCCCATTTCTGAGCCATAAATATCCTTTTTGTATCAGTCGATTTACCCAAAAAAAATAACGTCGTACGTCATAAGTGATTGAAAGTAAGCGTAACAGACTACTTTACGTGTTGAAAATTCAGTTCCTTCAGATATTGTTCGAATGGTAAATAAAGCAGTATTTAGTTTTGGAACAAGATGTTGAACATGGACTTCTCACGACAGCTTCGATTGACAGATGGATTCGATTGGCGAGCTCACTACCTTACACTCTGCAGTAAAAGACGAGATTTCGTAGGATCGATTTCTAAAAATTTATACCGGGTAGGCAACCTGAATTTGCGAATATAAAGCAGAATGTCTTGTACCCAAGTATTCTTCCCATCAGTAAGGTTAAAAAGGCAAATCTCTTGACCTTCCTGAAAAATATTCCTTCTGTGATCCACGAATACTACAAGATGCGGTGGGTATGAATTTTGCAAATGACAGGAATCGAGGCAGGGGACTTTAAATGAAACGTTTGGTGGGTATTTAGAACAAGAAACTATAGAGAGGTGCGGATGACCCTCAAAAATTATATGAATCATTAATGTTGTTTAATTAATACAGTTTTTATTGAACTATACTGACTGGATATTTTTCTATGATCAATTACTGTATAGCAACCATCTATCATTTCCAGTCCCACCGGAAAATCAAGAAGAATTGCATTTAATTTTGACTTTCCACTCTAAATTACACGAATTAAAACGGGGAAACAATAAATGAATAAGTTAAGAAAAACTAAATTTCTTAGTTTATTTTAAACGACACAATATTCGTATTATTTCACAGTGATAACTCAAAAATCTCATTTAAAATGGTCATCAATATTTATACACATACGATATAGAAAAAATAAACCTACGGCATTGCTTTATATTAAACTGATCACCATCAACATAAATTTAATGCTGACTGGCAAGTCAAAAATCCCCTATTGGAAAGCTATAAACTTTGTAACAGAATGGAAAATTTCGTACATGTTCATTATCATAACGAGCAGGGTAGATTTATAAACAACACTTTCCCTCTAGGCTGGCAACCTGATACATGTTCCACTTGCTATTGGCGAGTGCAAGCCATACATTACCCAATCGTCGATTCACAGTGCGATCTCGCTGCGCTTCTGTGGAGTCAGCACCTGGCGCTTATAAGCTGAAAAATACACGACCACGAAATAAAACCTCGCTTCGTTATTCCGAAGCTGTGCTGCCTAATATCAGCCACTGTGCTCTCGGTAGTACACAGTGCCTAGGACCTAGTGCAGTTCTGTCAAGACTGGGCACAGACAAGTACACACAATTACTGAAGGCCTAAAAGACTCCAGAAAGTTGAGTATGTCGTTATTAGTGCCTCGGTGCAACTAATTATGGTTGGCTGACATTATTCTCATCAAACAAGAACTATCAGGACCAGTTCAAATCTCAGAGTACACTCTGAAATTTGTACAAGTTCTTAAGTCCAAGAATCGGCTAAACAACCAAATATCCAATCCGTACCCCAAGGACAGGGTAATAGATTGTAATGTCAGAAAATCAGGTGATGCTGAAGGAATTAGTTTAGATCATGAGACGACAAAAGTAGTAGATGAGTTTCGTTATTTGGGTAGCAAGTTAACTGCTGATGGCCGAAGTGAAGAAGATATACATTGTAGAATGGCTATGGAAAGAAAGGCGTTTTTGAAGAGGCGAAATTTGCTAACATCCAATATTAATTTAAACGTTAGGAAGTCCTTTCTGAAAGCATTTGTCTGGAGTGTAGCACTGTATGATAGTGAAACGTGGACGGTAAGGAATTCAGACAAAAAGATTATAGAAGCTTTCGAAATGTGGTGTTACAGACGAATGATGAAGATTAGATGGGTAAATCACGCAACTAATGAGGAGGTGCTCAACAGAATTGGGAAGAAGAGGAGTTTCTGGCGTATCCTGACTAAGAGAAGGGATAGTTTGGTGGGACACATTCTGAGACATCAAGGAATCGTCAACTTAGTATTAGAAGGAAGTTTTTGGGGTAAAAATCGTAGGAGGAGACCGAGGGACGAATACAGTAAACAGATTCAAAACGATGTTGGGTGCCGTTCGTATTCTCAGATGAAGAGTCTTGCACAGGACAGGGTAACGTGGAGAGCTACATCAAACCTGTCTGCGGTTTGAAGATCACACAAACAACAACCCAAGGAGAGCAGGAAGCAAAATCCAAATTCTAACACCGTCTGCAGCGCGAGACCGCCTTGAAAACGCCGTTTTTCCTGAAACCCTATCAGATTCAAGGTTTCTAGCACCTGCGAGTCAAATTTAACATACGCCTGGCCTATTTCGAAAATCTCAAGCTCTATCCAGCAGCCAAACGGAGACGTCTACCCCTAACTCTTCTTGGTATGATTCTCACGCTTTCTATAACCGTCCACTGGACACGCTCCCAGCCCAGGCTGCGAAGGATTTTTTTCCATTAGTAATAGCCTCTCTGACCTCACTCCCATGTGCATGCTGATCCCTTGAGAGAGCAGAGGAGATTTCCCTTCGTGGTGTTATCTTTACTCAAAATCAGCGAGATCGGGTCTTTAGTAGCTGGACGTCCTCCTTCCACAATTTGGATAGCTCAACTGCCCTCGGCCCAAGACCTCTGCTGACGTTTGGCGCGTACATCTCTGATGCGGCTAGCCAGCAGGCAGGTAACGAATGCCAAAGTCGACCCAACTCTGGAATTCCACCCGCTTTGCCTACCTCCTTCACCGAAACAGCCAAACAACTCCCTAGTCTGACATAACAGCTCCCTGCTACAATATTTCATCAACAGCAAATTACGCATGATGAACTAATTACATGATTGTTCTTACATTGAATTAATCAATAAAGATGAGAGATGGACTGCCATCTCTCAAAGCTATCGACCACTCGTGGGGAAGAGAACAGTGAGGATTCAGATAACTGTGATTTAATTTATTGTTGTGATTAGCCGCCTTTGTACTTAAAATGGAGTTTTTCAGTTGACATTGTGTCTAACTCCTGGAAAAATACAAATTTCAAGTTCTTCTAGGTGTCGGTGATTAAGCGTGTTGTGTTTTCGTCAACTTTGTATGTCAAACTAAATTATGATTGTCATATAATTACAGTAATGGATAAAAATTGAGTTCATATTCAAGCTGCGATTTGAGTATGATATTAACTTCAAACTCAGTTCTCTCAGTCTCTGTTGCAATGGATGTAGTTGGTTTGGGTTCTAAGTGGCACAAATGTTATGTGTTTATATACATGTGGCGTCTATTCCGAAAGAACATACGTCACTTCTGATCCTGCAGTTGTTATTGTTTTCATATTTACTGGGAATGGGCAAAGCTGAATATGTATGCCACAACACGGATTCGAACCCGGTTCTTTTGCTTTCTAGGCAGTTGCGCTGACCCCTACACCACTGGGGACACAGTGATCACCGCACCTGCAAGGACTACCTAAGGACGCCTCCTGTCAGACATAAATTCCCAGCTTTACTCTGCCCACAGTTCTCAAACTCGTAGTCATTATGTACTAATTCCAGTAAGAGTATATAAAAATAATATGCCACCGATAGGCAACGATTCTTTCGTTAGTGGGGAAAGGTGGGCAAGTTTGAAGCCCTTACTCTAATCGGATTTAGTACATACTGACTACGAGTTTGAGTTCTGTGGGCAGGGTAAAGCTGGGGATTTGTGTCTGACGTGAGGCGTGCTTAGGTAGTCCTTGCAGGTGCGGTGATCAATGTGTCCCCAGTGGTGTAGGGGTCAGCGCAACTGCCTAGAAAGCAGGAGACCTGGATTCGAATCCCAGCTAGGTGCACATTTTCAGCTTTGCGCATTCGCAGTTAAACTCTTATATTGTGTGAATATGAATATTCTGAGTGTTGGGAGGAAGGTAATCAGGTGCAATGTGCTGGTGGGATTTATTCATGTAGTTCTTTTTGGTGTTACTTTCACAGAAAGAACGGAAGAAATGAGACTTACACCATCATAAAATAATCATTTGATGATTTTATTATTAGCAAATATCTTTAATCTCAAATACACATTCTCTGCACTTCAGCCAGCTGTATTTTAAATGTCACACTTGTTACTCCAATTCCTGTTTCTATCAGAAATTCATGTTTCAGATCCACTGAACACCCTTGTAGGTGAACACTATGTGGTGATAGTTGTTGAGGAGCTGCGTGGACTGGGAGAGTGTGCAGGCAGACAGAGCTCATCAGCGCGCTGGTGCCCCTCCCTCGGTCAGTCGCGCTTGGTGGCGTCTGTTGCGGCTGCGTCGTCGCCCCCCGCCCTCCTGCCTCGGCCACAGCGTCCGCTGCTGCCGCCCGCCGCCGTCGGCGTCGCCGCAACGCTGCGCCGCACCGTCCCGGACGCCACCTCGCTGCAACACAGGAGAGCAGAGCGCCGTCAGGCAGCAGCGAGCAGCGCGGTTGCCGCCCCACCTCGCTTTGAGCGGGGGCGACCCTGCAGTAGGCAACCAGGCGATGCAGACCCTGCAGTAGGCAACCAGGCGACGCAGACCGCCGCGCCACTGGCGGCGCTGTTGCCGCCTCACCGGACATACTAAATTTAATCGATGAAAGGGGAAAAAATTAAAAATTCAGTAAATGAAACAGACAAAATGGACTACAGACGACTAGGAAAAGAGATTGACAGGAACTGTAAATTGGCTAAGCAGAAGTGGCTAGAAGGAAAATGTAAGGCTGTAGAAGAATTAGAAGAATGTATAAATAGAGGAAAAATAGATACAGCCTACACGAATATAAAAGAGATATTTTGAGGTAAGAAAATCAGCACTATGAATATCAAGAACACAGATGGAAAACCAGTTCTGCGGAAAGAAGGGAAAGCTGAAAGGCGGAAAGCGTATATACAGAGGCTCTACGAAGGAAATGAACTTAGGGGGAATATTATAGGAAGGGAAGAAGATGAAGATAAGGATGAAATCTGGGATACTATACTGAGAGATGAATTTGACAGAGCACTGGAAATACCTAAGTCGATACAATGCCCCTTGAGTAGATGACATTCCTTCAGAGCTACTGAATTCTGTGGCAGAACCAGAGAACCAGGCATGACAAAACTGTTTCACCTGGTGTGTAAGAGGCATAAGACTGGCGAAGTATCCTCAGACTTTAAGACAAATGTAATAATCCCCATTCCAAAGAGAGCACGCACAGACAGGTATGAAAACTACCAAACTATCAGTTTCATAAGTCATGGTTGCAAAATGTTAACATGAATTATTTACAGAAGGATGGAAAAAGCTGGCAGAAGCCGAACGCAGAGCAGATCAGTTTGGGTTCAAGAGAAATGTTGGTACACGGGAGACAGTACTCATTTTATGGCTTATCCTAGAAGATAGATTAAGGAAAGGGAAAGAAACATTTATGGCTTTTGTAGATTTGGAAAAGGCCTTTGACAATGTTGATTGGAATAAACTCTTTCAAGTTCTGAAGCAAGCAGGAGTAAAATATAGGAAGCGTAAGCTTATTTACAACTTGTACAAAAACCGGACAGTGGTTGTCAGAGTTGAAGGGCATGAAAGGGATGCAGTGGCTGGGAAGAGAGTAAGACAGGGTTGTAGCCTTTCACCAATGTTTTTTAATTTGTAAATAGAGCAAGCTAAAAAAGAAAGCAAAGAGAAATTTGGAGAGAGAATTAAAGTTCAAGGTGAAGAATTAAAAACATTGCGTTTTGCCGACGATATAGTAACTCGGTCAGAGACAGCAAAGGACCTGGAAGAGCAGTTGAACGGAATGGACAGTGTGCTGAAAGGTGCATACAAGATGAACATTAACAAGAGGAAAACTAGGGTAATGGAGAACAGTCAAAGAAAATCAGGTGAAGCTGAAGGAATTAGATTAGGTAACGAAACAATAAAGGAGGTAGATGGGTTTTGTTACTTGGGCAGTAAAATAACATGCGATGTTCGCAGTACACAGGATATAAAATGCAGAATGGCAATGGGTAGAAAAGCGTTATTGAAAAAGACAATTTTTTTTAACATTGGACATTTATTTAAGCCTAAGAAGGCATTTTTGTGGTGTGTTGCCTTTTATGGAAATGAAACATGGACGATAAACAGTGCGGACAGGAACAGAATAGAGGCTTTTGAAATGTGGTGCTACAGAAGAATGCTGAAGATTTAGTAGGTGCATCGCGTAACTAATGAAGAATTACTGAACAGAATTGGGAAGAAAAGGAATTTCTGGCATACCTTGACTAAAGAAGGGATCGATTGGTACGACACATTCTTAGACACCAAGGAACTGTGAATTTAGCGTTGGAGGGAAGTGTGTCTGGTAAAAACCACAGAGGAAGACCAAGAGATGGATACATTAAGCAGATTCAGACAGATGTGAGTTGCCGTTCTTATGTGGAGTTGAAGAGCCTTCCTCAGGATAGGGTATTGTGGAGAGCCAGTCTCCGAACTGAAGACCACAACAATCTCAATATCAGCGCTATGGGGGCGCTGCTATATTAGCATTTATGATTAAGGCAATCAGTCTCTACACCGACGTGGTATGACACTATGTTAAGTAAACAATGAACTATACTTTTTAATCGTTTCATCACGTCTTCTTTGAATATTAAGGAAAAAATTTTGATCTGAGATAACACAGAGATAAGCACCTTTTATTTTTGAGAAAACTAATTGTTTCGTGCTACTTTTGTCAAAAGTAACATAAGCTGTAATAGTAACAGACATTAATCCAAGTCGTTTGAGTTAACATATTTGATTTAAAGTACTGGTACTTATTAAAATACAACTGTCTACTATAAGTTATACGTTACCCCTTTAAATTTTTTTTATATTTGATGGTACTTATTTAGGCTTTTAAAGAAAAGAAAAGAAATTACAAATTTAATTAATTTGTCTAAAAATTTGAAAGGTAATTTATCTACATAGTAACTGCATCTTAAAATGCCTTCACTGCATTTCTCATGCCAAAACTTTTACAACCGCATGTTGCTGTGCCATCCTACTCTGCCTGGAGGTTATATTTTCTCGGAAGAATATTTATTCTAGTGGTTAAAAATACGTTTACGAACTTTTTCCACAACTCTGTGACGAGACGGAATATTTTCAACAAGTTCACTGATTTATGTAAAACTCCCTCCAGTGCTTGGAACGACGTTGTAGATTCCAGGAACAGTTTTCCATTCACACGAAACATTTTTTCTGTCACCTGAATAATGTCAAATAGCTCGTCGGATACATATTCCAAACTGCCTTCTGTTTATTTCGGTTGATCTGCATACGTCATCACATTCAGAGTGTTCTCTTGCTGAAAATAGTCCTCGGCACAACTCACAAAGCAAATATTTATGCTTCACTTGCTTTATGGTTCTTTATACTACATAATGCATAAACTGTTCTTTCTCAGGTTCATAACTTCTTCGTTGCTAACATCTATGCAAGCGTGACTGCCTCGTTTGTGCCTTCTTTATCTTTACTTCTGTGTGCCAAATAATCAACAAGAAATTCGGCATCTTCTGTCTGATAACTTCCATGCCAACTGGGTAGAAAACACTGTGACACAACAATAAGCCGCAATATCATTTTGAAAGTGAGAGAACCAGGGACAGGACTGCTTGTTCGAACCATACTGAAACATTTTCCAGAGCATCCTGTGACAGCCTGCACAGCAGTACACAGTGGAAACCCTTTTCGTTCAAAAGATAATTCTGGATGTTAATTGCTATGCATGTTGCTAGAACAACTCCAGAGTCTGTAAGTTTCCTGATACCTCTGTTCCCTATTTTCAAAATTTTCAAAAGCGAAATGACACTCATAAGGAACTGTACAGCATCATGATGTTTGTTCTCAACAGCTTTGTACATTGCAGTTTTCTGTTTCTTGAGGTGATTAGTTGAAACCAACGGAAAACTGTGGCTATAAAAAAACCAGTTGGGGATGCAGAATTTTTAAGTATATTTTTTTTCTGTCGCATATGTAATAGCTGCTGCAACAGTGTGATTTAACTGTGCGTAAGCAGGACCAAATTTCATTTTGTCATAATGTCCTGGTCTTACTACATTATCTCTTAGATCCCAAGCAATATTTTATTTCTTTTCTTTTTTACCATTGGCTCAATTGAGACTACTGGACTCGGAAAGTTATTGTTCTCAACTACTTGTTGCGGAATAATAATGTGCCTGGAATTGGTTAAATGATTTCTCAAATTTGTTTCATTATACCAGCCAGCAACAATACCACACTCATTTCCCTTGTAACGCGATTGGCTAATGTCAATGTCACAAGATTACCAACATTATCGCGCGATGCCGCCAGGACTGTAAGAAAAATTTAAACCCTGTACGAAATGCACTGCTTTAGCAGTAAGTGACAATCCTGCTTTCCTATTAACTAAGGACTGACGTTTTTATGTCTGATATATTCCTTTTTATCACAGTATATGTAATTAATCCATTTTGTTTTCCATTATTCTAGTGTCTAATAATGGTAGGTAATGTCTGGTAACCTACATGTGATTTTATCACATAACATTAATTGAGATAACATTTTGGGAAGTGTCGTTATCACATCTGTATGCTTTAATCAAATAAACATTAACGTAGAATTCAAGTCTTGGAGGTATATTTAATGCATGGTTTCATTTACCGTCCAAACTTTTGTAATATGGAAGTATAATTACGAAATTCGTCACATACGGCACATTGTTAGATTTTAATGTATTTATATCTTTTAAAGATATCTTTTCTTCTACATGTTTGTCCTGCTAACATTGCTTGCAAGAAACTAACGGTATGGGGAAGCATTTTAACTCTTAAAAACGAGATTAAATTTGGCATCTCCCCTTGTTAATATATGATGAGTCATTATACACTATTGGTTCTTTTTATTTTACTTTATTTTTTTCTCTTCTTTTTTAAAGGAAATTGTAGGTGTAGTCGTGTGTTTTCAATAATATTACTGAATACGAACAGATAAACGTAGAAGTTTGCTCGATATTTGATAACAAATTTACTTACCTCACACAATCTTGCATTCTAACATGGAAATGCATCTTTTCTTGCAATGCGGTGTAGCCACAATTCGCGTCTTTTCGCATTGCTTTCGCCCTGTGAAATGCGGAAAAGCTTGCTGCCTCGGACTCGCTTAGTATAACAATTCACTGCAAACCACTGCGGCAATCCTCACCGTTTAAAAGTGGAATATGCTTTGTTAAGCATCTAATTTAATACGCAATGAGTCTCAGCTAGTTAAGTTAGACACGGCACTTACGCTTATGGACTGCTTAGGCCTAAAATGGCGGACGTGCCCTACCCGCGCTCAACTGACCAATAGCAGCCGGCCGTTGTCGGCTAGGAACACACAAAAGGTTGGAGCTACTCTCCCAATACAGGGCTCTACACACCGGGCAGCCAGCCCAGCCAATGGTGGTGCAGACATAATCGATTTGTCATTCTTCGATACGCGAGCAGTCCTTTGTCTTCCACAAAGACACTTATAACCGTGCACCTCAATCATCGCATCAGCGAGAATGACAATAACAAGCTCATGTTCAGTCGTGAGGACAGAAACCTTGATTTAGATTTATTACAAATGCATTTCAGCAACTGTCTGAGCACCTGCAGTGCGTTACGTTATATTAGTTCTAAAAATTCATATGAATTGACAAAAAATGTCAACTTACTGTACATCCATAAGCATGCTTTTTGACAACTGCAGTACCAATAGCTACTGTTCTGATTAGTCCTTTTTATGTATTTGTCGTAATTTATGTTTTGGCTGGGTGTGTGGGTTCCCAGGGCTAAATTAATGCACTGAGGCTGATCACAAAGTGGCTGAGATCGACATGCAATGAATATGAATAGATATTTCTTTTCAATAGCCAATGATTAGCTTCCTCTTATAATTACTCTGTTTGCTGTCTTTGACGAACTTCTTTGAGTCCATTATTTTATTAAAGTCAACGGAATCGCAGATTGTCACGGAGGAAAGCAGTGAAAGTGTAGCGTGATATGAGAGAGAAAAAGGAAGTTGAGAGGAAACCCTGGAAGAGCGCCAGAAGTTATTAGACACAAAAGTGAGCACCAAAGATTTTTACTGTTGGACGACTTACATGTATATTCCTCGTTATGTTCTCTCATTTCTGGCTGAAGTAGTCTCACGACGTGGTGGCCAAACTGAGATATGGTCATCCAGTTACTTTCGGGTGTGCGGCCGGATCCCGTCGTCAATCTCACACAATATTTCGGCCTGGAAACGTCCGGCCATCTTCAGGTGATTAGCGACTATTGAAGAGCCCAGGTGCAGTCGCGGTATTTAGAGTGGTTCTTGCGAATGCCAAAAGTGCCAATAGGTTTTCAAAGATAATGGATATACTTCTCGCCGAATAAAGAAGGCCATGTACAACTACAATAACAAGAAGCAACGCACAGAGGAAACTGATGACGATTACAAATCAGTTGCTTTCCTTCCTTTTGCCAGAAATGTGACTTCCAAAATAGACAGGTTGCCTAGGAGAAAATAAAATCAAGGTTATCTTCCGTACACCTGCGAAGAGTTTGGCCTTAGCAGGATCCGTCCAAGATGATCTGCAACTGAGAAAATCGGGTGTTTACAAGATCCCCTCTGAGTGTGGCGCTGAATATATGGGCCAGACAATACGATCTGTACAGGAACGATGTGTAGGACACGAAAGTCACAACCGTCTACTCCAACCATCAAAATCGACAGTAGCAGAACACTGCATTTCCATGGGACACACAATGGAGTATAGTAAAACTAAAATTTTAACTCCAGTCTCCGGTTTCTGGGATTCACTTATTAAAGAATCGGTGGAAATTCATCTTGCCGACAATCTTATAAATCGTGACAATGGCTTTCAGTTTGACAAAAATTGGAATCCTGTGATTAATATCATCCAGTCACGGCGTAATCGACGCCATCAATCGATTATCGAGGATTAGAAGACTATTGCTCTTCCACCACGGAGGGCAGCACATACAACTCGGCTATATCGCGCATTACACCATCCAACGCATGTGCAAAATGATACCAGCACTTTTGGCATGCGCCAGGACCACTATAAATACCGCGACTGCACCTGGGCTCTTCAGTACTCGCTACTCACCTGTAGATGCCCAGACGTTTCCAGGCCGAAATATCGTGTCAGAATGACAACGGGATCCGGCCGCACATCCGAAAATCACTGGATGAAGAAATACGCCGGGAAAGCTTCAGATGATATATGGTATCGGGACTGGCGGCTCGGTGCGATAGGCTCCTTCCCTGGTACTTTCATGCACAAAAATATCCGTACGACCTGAATTGCTGTCCGCCTGATGTGCTGAAGAACAAATAACGTACCTGTCTTGCGGGTACTCTAATCGCTTCACGGTATAAGCTTTCAACAATTCAAAATGGGTCCACTACAGACAATTGCTGTGACAATGATTCCAGATATAAATTAACACCACCATATTGCAAATAAAAGGAAGCACGTTATAAAATCCATGCAGTTTGTTAACTTCCCTCTGTCAAAATAACTGAAATGTCAAAAATATTGCCACACTCATTACAGTCTGCCGCGGTGGAGTAGCCGAGCGGTCTAAAGCGTCTCGCTGCGGAGCGCGCGGTTGATCGATGTCGGAGTCGAGTCCTCCCCTGGCCATGGGTGTGTTTATTGTCCTTAGATTAGTTTCACGTAGTTTAAGTATTTTGTTTGCTTAAGGACTAATTACCAAAACAGGTAAGCACCATCGTTTTACAAACATTTGATTTTTTTCCCGTTACAGTTAGATATAACAATTTCTGGTACATAAAACTTTCAGTAATGCTTAAACAACATTTGTTATTGTTGTCAACAGCCGGCCGCGGTGGCCGAGGGGACTGAGGCGCTTCAGTCACGGTCTGCACGGCCACTACGGTCGGGGGTTCGAATCCCACCGCGGGCATGGATATTTGTGCAGTCCTTAGTATAAGGTACTTTATAAGTAGTTTGTAAGTTTAGGGACTGATGACCCCGTAGTTAAGTCCCATAAGCTTTACAAACATTTGAACATTTTGTTGTTGTCAACAACAGATTTTAACACAACATTGGTATTCTTTCACTATCACTTTCACTATCTAAATTGTTTTTCCACAACTGTGAAACGTCGTTCCGGTGACGAAAGGTTTTGTGCTAACCGTTTGTTGAAGTAATCAGATAACACCTCGATCAACACCAACAAACACTCTATGGAATCTCCAATATTAACCACGTATCAGCAACAACTTCTGTATACTCCTACTTCAACAAATATTTCGACACGTCTTTGATCCTGAATGGAAATGACTAATTACCTTGCTCTAAGATCTAAACAAATCACCTGCTGTGACAGCTAACCAAGCAATGCAATCGTCTTATCGTTACTAAATTGTGGTTAAGATTGACATAGCTGACGAGTTATAAAAATATGTGAAGTATTTGAGATTTCACAACAAATAACTGAATGCGAAAATCTGAATATGTAAAACGCCAGTTTTACCAGAAACTAAATAATCACCCTTATATCCATAATCACAAGTAACAAAGTGTGCAGAATTAGGCCAGTGCGAGCGTTACATACGAGGTTTGAGTCCTCCCTTGGGCACATGTGTGTTTGCTGTCCTAGTTTATACCCAGTATCTAAATGGATTATAAGTAAATAAAATTTGGTGTTAGTAGTGTAACATTTTCACAAGCAGCGATATGTTTGTAATTGTAAAGTTACGTTATGCCTGACCGAGAATCGAAACTTGAACCTACCGACGTCTTTTCAATGCACGAATGGACGTAAAATCTCAAATGTTCGCAGGAATGAGGATGCATGTGTGTTTGACTGGTAACAACGGCACGTATCGTTGTCATATTAGTAATAACTACGAAACGTGGTTTAGAGTCCTGATGTAAGTCTTTCAACTGGATGCCACGTGGGCGATTTGTGTGTCCTAAATGTACCCATTATACAACTGAGGAAATGGTATGTGAAGCCTGGGTTAAAACGCAGAGTACCGAGACGGTAGTTGTTGTTATTGCATCGAGAGATAGCGAACTGATTCGGTTTACATGATTACTCTCTCTCTTTATTTATTGCCTCCTCCTCCGCAGTTCAACTCACACGATATTTAAAGGTTGGGTTGCCATCTTTTGCAACTGTAAATTAGTCTAATTTAGACTAGAAGCGTTTCGTTTCATTAGCACCCACATTGCTACAGATATGGTGAGTTTTCGGAGGAAATGTCGTTAAATCATTTCAATGCGCAAAAGCCTGTTGTGTTTGACAAAATTTGCTGCATGATTTTTCATACCCTATCGCTATGAATGGATACGTATTGGTCAAAACAATTATGAGATTAGTTGAAATATCTACGTCCTGAAGTATTGTCATTGGCAGAATTAACTAAAATGATTCGACGTCTTTCTGTCGGTTCTAAGGAATGCAGGCAGTAACATTTCAATGGGCACAGTGGTAATAAAGGAAAGTTGCTGCAGAGGGGATTCGTGTTGACTTGTCTTTACTCCAACAAACGAATGATTAAACCTGTTTAAAAAATGTTTAAATGTTTGTAGAGCTAAAGGGACTTATCTGCGGGGTCATCAGTCCCTAAACTTACAAACTACTTATGAACTACCTAACACTAAGGACGGCAGAAATATCCATGCCCGAGGGGGGATTTGAACCCCCGACGCCGGCCGCGGTGGCCGAGGGGACTGAGGCGCTTCAGTCTCGGACTGCACGGCCACTGCGGTCGGGGGTTCTAATCCCCCTCGGACATGGATATTTTTGCCGTCCTAGTTCGTAAGTAGTTCATAAGTAGTTTGTAAGTTTAGGGACTGATGACCCCGTAGTTAAGTCCCATAAGCTGTACAAACATTTGAACATTTTTTTGAACCCCCGACCGTAGTGGCCATGGCCGTGACCGTGACTGACGCGCCTCAGTCTTCTCGGCCACCGTGGCCGGCGAATGAGACAAGCAGTTGGGTTCACGTAGTGTACTGAGCAGGTAATGGAACGCAACAACATGATCTACCCACAGGATGGTTGGTAGAGGCACAGACACAACGTGAGGTGGCTGCAGCTATTAGAGTGACAAAAAGTATTTATAGGACTTTGACGCCATTTCAGACAACAATAACCGTAAAAATAAGGGGTAATATCAGCAAGAGATGACCGTTATTTGCTGTTAAAAGCCATTCGAGGCAAATACCTTTCTTAATATTATTTATAGTTCATAGTTTCTTACGTATCTCATGTGCATTCGCGCCACGCGTTTCAAATTTTACGCACTTATTCTTACAAGTTCGATATTGCATCGAACACTGTGGCATATCGAGAAATCCCGAGCGCTTTCGGTAGCGATTCCAGGCCTAGTAGTTAGTGAGGACTGAATGGTTTGCGATACGGACAATGATGGAACTCAGATAAAGTGTGATTAATAACGTGCAGTCGTCCGCGCGAATTACTCTGACGTAGCGGTGGTCCCCGATATGTGGAAAATCCTATTGATTGGAAGAAATGCGGGTACAGGCAACGTGAATCATACGTGCAGCGATAACGGAATTACCGGACTGATTACATTGCCAGGACACACGTAGTTGCAGTGATTGGATGAGATTCAGTTTCACGTGTCGTGATAAGTGTTTCAGCAGTGGTGGTCTCTAATGTTGACAAAGGGATGATTAATAATGATCACTTATTACTTCAGTAGTGTGACGAGAGTTCTTCCCCTCTGTAGTCAACTCTGTAGGACACGGTCGTTTTAACCTCACTGCAGTGATTGCTATGAGGAAAGGAGCGAACGAGTACTGGCACAAAATACAGCTGAATGGATACTTTGGACATGGAACACGATTTCGTATCTTCCACCTTCTCCCCAGTAACACAATAAACCACCTACAAAGCGTTAGACAATGCACTCTGGATTTTGAAGTTGTGTCTTTTCCTGAAAAATAACTTACTTTTCCTCTATACTTTTATTAAAAGCACTGTCATTTTTTTCAATCTTCACCTCTTTCACTAATCATTTTCCCCTTCTGTTTATATTAAAATTAATTCAAATGTGATAAACATCTATATCCGTATAAATATCTCTTGTTATTATTAGTATTACTTTGATTTTTGTGTTATTATTATCATTATTATTATTAGTATTATCATATATTGTTATTATTAATGCAGTGTTTCTTGTAATTAAATCCTTCGTTTATGTTGTTCCCGATCAGATGAAAGAGTGGGCCCTATGGCCCTAATCTGGTCAGGTTAAATAACCAAATAAGAAAGTAAATAAAAGGAACTACAATGTTTGTCTGTGCAACTTACAAAGTCGATTTCCTTCATGTCGAACAGTATTTAAAATGCCTTATTCAATAATAAGTGGCCTACATTTCCAAGAAAATAGGTAACTCCAGACACTGAAATGATGTATCAATGTTTTATGTGAGCCGCATTGAATTCGACTGAAAGTAAGCACTGGTTAATAACTGACTTTGCATACTTTGTGGATACTAGATATCACAAAATGTAGAATACAAATTCTAAAGGAGACAAGTACCACAAAATTGGTTCTTGTTTGTTTAGGAAAAATGTAACATATATGTTCTTTAATTTTTGTCATTAGGTACAAACCAAATACTCTGTTAGATGTTAGGAAATAATTTTCATAAACTCCATGTTGATAATATTTGTGAGACGAAATTGTCACCGAGAAAGGGCAATGTGGTACGTTACCAATGCTGTAACTATATGTAAACTATGTAATGTAAACTAAGGAAAAAACCTACAAGATATTATAAGGAGTCAAGTTTTCCTCATATTTCCTGCATATTCCATCTTTAAAATCACATTCTACTCGTCAAGATGAATCGTTTGAATACAAACTCCATGAAGTACAGGCATTTTTAACGAAAATAAAAAGAGTTTGATATGCAAAATAAGAGATCATGTCGGAAGTGTGGCAAGATAATCGAGGCTGAAGTGTCACACACTTGTTTTTCTAAAGCGATGCAAGGCACCCCCACAGAGAATACATAGGTGGGCGGAAGGATCCCCACCCCAATTTGTCGCCTTGGGCGGTCTTCAACACGAAAGCTACTTTCCATCTTGGGGAAATACGGAGACTTAAAATCCTTTTAAAAGCCACAAAATACCGCTGTCAACAAAAGGTGTTTACCTGCAGCTTTTAGCCACAGGATGAACGCCGGATACAAACTGGCGCTATCATGTTGGAGAGAAAATTCCTAAACGAAACGTTGTGTTGTTGTTGTGGTCTTCAGTCCGGAGACTGGTTTGATGCAGCTCTCCACAATACCCTATCCTGAGCAAGCCTCTTCATCTCCACATAAGAACGACAACCTACATCTGTCTGAATCTGCTTACTGTATCCATGTCTTGGTCTTCCCCTGCGATTTTTTCCCTACACACTTCCCTCCAACGCTAAATTAACAATTCCTTGATGTCTAAGAATGTGTCCTACCAATCTATCCCTTCTTTTAGTCAAGGTATGCCAGAAATTCCTTTTCTCCCCAATTCTGTTCAGTACCTCCTCATTAGTTACGCGATCCACCCACCTAATCTTCAGCATTCTTCTGTAGCACCATATTTCAAAAGCCTCAATCCTCTTCCTGTCCGCACTGTTTATCGTCCATGTCTCACTCCCATACAAGGCAACACTCCATACAAATGCCCTCAGAAAGGACTTCCTTAGGCCTAAATCAATATTCGATGTTAACAAATTTCTCTTTTTCAAAAACGCTTTTCTACCCATTGCCATTCTGCATTTTATATCCTCTGTACTGCGCCCATCATTTGTTATTTTACTGCCCAAGTAACAAAACTCATCTACCTCCTTTATTGCTTCGTTTCCCAATATAATTCCTTCAGCATCACCTGATTTTCTTACACTGCACTCCATTACCCTAGTTTTGCTCTTGTTAATGTTCATCTTATATGCACCTTTCAGCACACTGTCCATTCCATTCAATTGCTCTTCCAGGTCCTCGTTAGCTGACTCTTATTGGCTGGTGAGCCATTGGGCATTTTAAAACGCACCATCTGATTGGTAGGCCTGCAACTGGCGTGGAAGTCCTAGTGTCACCGGAAGATATACACAAGCAGAATGATAAAAATTAAGGCAGACTCGCTTTCTAGTCCATGTCGGCTGCGTGTGCTGGTGCACGCAAGCTAGTGACGTGATGCTCTCACACTGTTAGGAACACCTCTGTCGTGGACCAGATGTTACAAACTACTTATGAACTAGCTTATACTAAAGCTTATACCTGCTTATACTAAAGTCGGCACAACCATCCATGCCCAAGGGGGGAATCGAACCCTCAACTGGAAACGGCCTCACACATTGTAGCATACCGCCTCCAAGCACTCGGGCGCTCGGCCATGGCACCCATTATAGTGCGTCATGGTCGCACTGTTCCAATGCAGTAAAGGAACTGAGGAGGACACAGATCTGTCCCACAGTGCCATTCAGACGAGGTGTCGACCTTCTTGGGGTTTGGTCTGGCTGGTACTGCCTGACCCGTCTCGTCCTGTCGTACGCACTTCTGCTAGCCATTCTGCACACTCCCATAGTTCTGCAAAAGCACTGCGTGCTACAGGAGCAGGAGTTTCCTGGACGACTGCATCAGACTCCGTCATCTCAATATCGTTTCAGACTTAAGGCACCAAACAAGGTGGCGCACTGGACGCGCGTTTGGTGGGGGCTGAGTTCAAACCCACCTTCGGTCAGAGAGAGTTAGGCGTCCATGATTTCCCTATATCACTCCGGGCAGTTGCTGTTACGGTTCCTTTCTAAGGGTAAGCGGATTTCCGTCCCCAGTCCTCACAACAGTTATCCGAGAAGTGTTCTGTCGCTAATGACCACGACGTCCACGGGACGTTATACCCTAACGTCCATTGTGTTCTTCTTCTGTTTCAAACTCCGTGATTTGGCGACATGGTTCGCACTTACATGTGTGAGGTATCTAAGACATCTATTCAAGTTGCACTGATCCTTGAGCCGCATTCCATGTCGAAAATCTGTAGGGGATATAGTATTTTGAGTTCCACAGTGGTAGGTTTATGCCGAGAACACGAAATTGTTTCAGTTATCTGAAAGTTTTAATGATATTACTTATTCTATTAACATATGTTCCTCGGAGAATAGTGCGCAATGCACATTTCATAATCGTCACTTTAAAAAAATCGTCGCCAACATTGTTATTGCATTCCAAAACAGGCAAAAAATGTGCATTTTTTTCCTACTGTAAACATTTCTACATCCATCACACACAAATTTTCTCTAGTGAAGTTCGTCACATTTTACACACATTTCCTTCATTCATTACACCTGGACCGTAATGTTGATCAGGCTGTCGGTGAATTTGAAAGGGAAACTTTATTTTGCGTTTCATCACCTATTAACCGTACACACTTCACAATTTGTTGGATTAGTGAGAGACATGGGGACAAACCAAGCACTACAGTGGTACATCCACCACAAGCAAAGGCGAGAAACGTAATGGCGGTACTGAGCGTCTGCCAAATAGTGGTCCACCATTAACGGAGCTCACGTGACAAAATACGTGATACGATGCGCTGTCGGTTCTTAACTGAAAGAAAAAAAAAGTAAAGAAAAAGGGCACCCACATGTTTTTCTTTATTAAAAAGTGCAATGTTACACGACTTAGATCACTTAGTACTTCCACTCTCCATTTATCTGCCCTTGTTGAAACATATCTACCCTTCCATCAAAGAACGCTTACAGTACCTCGGAAATCCAGATGTACAGTAGCCGGCCGTTCTCTTAACTTTCGGAACGAGTATTTCCGCCCCCACTCTGGCTGGATTTAGAAGCAGCATGAAGCTCGGTCACACGCCCAGGATCTGTGTGGCATTCCCGGCACGCGACGCGGCCACGCAGCCTGGGACCGCGCGAGAAATGCCCCCAAACGCCTGGGTGATGGAACCAGGAAGGCAACCTCTCTGTTAAGCCGGCCAACGTAGAGCCAAGTAAAACGTGATTCACTATGAGGTATTGAGCAATACATACGGCGAGGCACCGGAGACGGCTCAAATTTAGTGACAGAATGATTACTTTCAAAAAGGAGTTGTTCATCTCGATGAGGAGACGCAATGACAGCTCAATCGATCCCTTAGCCACAACTTAGAAATCCTAAAAAGGAACTCATATTTTTTACTTAGCGTACGCATTCTGCAGATGAAATTTTATAACTTTTGTAGGTAACATTTTTCCAATGAGTGGTGTGCAGCTCATTCATCAAAAACTAAATCTAGTTTCTGCTGTCCCACTGGCTGGTCACCTCCGTACCTGCACACGCGTGCATCCTTTATTCCTGTGTCGGTCTCTTTCTACTTTGCCACCGTCACCAAACATAACCGGTGGAAACGAGACACAAAAGTGGCGACGAGGATGGGATACAAAAACCTTATACTAAAAGCGGCAGAAACAACCCTGCCCGAGGGGGGATTCGAACCCCCGACGGCGAGCGGAATCGCGCATCGCAGCATAGCGCCTCAATGCGCTTGGCCACTCCGCCGCGGCCAGTTATTTTAATTAAGATGTTAGTTTTGCCAAGTCACTTGCAGTACCATGGGGCACGGGTGTATGTGTTTGTCCTTAGGTTAGTTTACCTTACCTTAGTTTAAGTTGTTTGTAAGCTAAAGACTGATGACCACGCAGTTTGGTCCGATAGATTTACAAACATTGGAACATTTGATCTTGCAGTACATAAAACGTTTTGTACCCAATTATATAATTATTTGTGAAATTTTAAGTTATTTTAATAAGTCTATACATTTACGGTTTTGACACAGTATGCGTCTTGAAGTGGCGTTTCTTTTAAGAAGTTTTACACTGTTTTTTTAATATATATATATATATATATAATACTATTGACAGCACAGTTCGCACCATTGATTTATAAGTTTAAAATTTGCATTTATCTTTTGTATGTGTTAGCTATATACAAAATGATCCTGTAATTCTACACTTCAGTTTTTTTCGCAGTGATATAATTTACGTTATGTAATACCTCTGTTGTTTTCAGCTTGATGTGTCTTATATTATTTTTTGTCTTCAAGGAAATCAATAAAGGTTTCTAAATATGTTAAACACCTTAATGCAAATGATTTTGTATTTCAAGAAAAATATGTATTTCTCCTAATCGCATGTATACTGCGTAGTGTGCTTATATCATTAAAGAATAATGTTATTGCTTTGGCGAATGAAAAAAAAAATGTAGCAAATATATATTAGTGCTAAAATCCCGATAATAAAAGTACTCTACGACATTGCCTTCTCCACTTAGTAGCCTCACTGTGTTACATTCGTTTCCCTTTGCAGCGTTTGACATATAGCCATCTGACTCCCACATGTGCTGCAGGCATTGCAGTGGTAGGGGAAGTAGTCCGCCCGTCAAAACGACTCGCGCCCGAAGTGCGTTAGCATCTTTTCGGAAGAACTGGGGGAAAATGCACCTAAAACCAATCTTTTCTTTGTTAGTTTTTAATCTGTGTGGTTTTTTTTTTTTTTTTTTTTTTTTTTTTTTTTTTTTTTTTTTTTTTTAATTTAGCAAAAAATATTTACTTCTAAGAAAGAGATTCTATAGCCATTACATAAAATTATTTTTAAAATACCATATTTATGTTACTAGTTCATTTAAGAAATATATGTCTTTCAGAATTATCCTACTGAATATATGACGAGTGTGCATGTACAGTACTAATAGAATCAAATTTTGGTCACAAAATTACAAAGTTTTTCTTCTATCCGTATTTTATACACACACATACAAACACACACACACACATATATATATATAAGGTGTTACAAGAAGGTACGGCCAAACTTTCAGGAAACATCCCTCACACACAAATAAAGAAAATATGTTATGTGGACATGTGTCCGGAAACGCTTAATTTCCATGTTAGAGCTCATTTCATTACTTCTCTTCAAATCACATTAATCATTGAATGGAAACACACGGCAACAGAACGTACCAGCGTGACTTCAAACACTTCATTACAGGAAATGTTCAAAATGTCCTTCGTTAGCGAGGATACATGCAGCCACCCTCCGTCGCATGGAATCCCTGATACGCTGATGCAGCCCTGGAGAATGGCGTATTGTATCACAGCCGTCCACAATACGAGCACGAAGAGTCTCTACATTTGGTACCGGGGTTCCGTAGACAAGAGCTTTCAATGAAAGTCAAGAAGGTTGAGGTCAGGAGAGCGTGGAGGCCACGGAATTGGTCGGCCTCTACCAATCCATCGGCCACCTAATCTGTTGTTGAGAAGCGTACAAACACGTCGACTGAAATGTGCAGGAGCTCCATCGTGCATAAACCACATGTTGTGTCGTACTTGGAAAGGCACATGTTCTAGCAGCACAGGTAGAGTATCCCATATGAAAACATGATAACGTGCTCCAGTGAGCGTAGGTGGCTGCCCGAGGGGGGATTCGAACCCCCGACCGTAGTGGCCGTGCAGACCGTGACTGGAGCGCCTCAGTCCCCTCGGCCACCGCAGCCGGACAACTAGTTCTCCCGTAGCACTCTCCATACAGTGACGTGGTCAACGTTACCTTGTACAGCAGCAACTTCTCTGACGCTAACATTAGGGTTATCGTCAATTGCACGAAGAATTACCTCGTCCGTTGCAGGTGTCCTCGTCGTTCTCGGTCTTCCCCAGTCGCGAGTCATAGGCTGGAATGTTCCGCGCTTCCTAAGACGCCGATCAATTGCTTCTAACGTCTTCCTGTCGGGACACCTTCGTTCTGGGAATCTGTCACGATACAAACGTACCGCGCCACGGCTATTGCCCCGTGCTAATCCATACATCAAACGAGCATCTGCCAACTCCGCATTTGTAAACATTGCACTGACTGCAAAACCAAGTTCGTGATGAACACTAACCAGTTGATGCTACGTACTGATGTGCTTGATGCTAGTACTGTAGAGCAATGAGTCGCATGTCAACATAAGCACTGAAGTCAACATTACCTTCCTTCAATTGGGACAACTGGCGGTGAATAGAGGAAGTACAGTACATACTAACGAAACAATTGGGTATTTTGACAATTGTCTGCACGAATTATTTCAATTTACATTTAAAGTGTAATACTAAAATGAGCTCTAACATGGAAATTAAGCGTTTCCGAAAACATAGCCACATAACATATTTTCTTTCTTCGTGTGTGAGGAATGTTTTCTGAAAGTTTGGCCGTACCTTTTTGTAAACCCTGTATATAAGCTTCACGTAGTGATTCTGCCATACAAACACTGTTACCTAAATAGTAAATGGTTTACTTCTTTTACCGTTCTTCGACGACATTACAGAGCTTCGCTTCCTCTGTTACTTCGTTTACGTCGGATCTGACCGCGGGACAGTCCAGCACAGAGCAGTGCTGTGCGGTGTCACTCTTTCCGCAACTACCTGTCTTGATCCGTTGCCGACACTTGCGACACACGGTCGCGGGACTGTGTACTTCACTGTACTCCACCCGCACACAGCATTTTTCTTTATTGATCACGAAGAAATTTACAACTACGACTGTAGACATTCTGAATGTACCGGATTGCAGCAACGCAAGAAAACCTAATACACATAACACACCCTCTTCCACTTAAGCATGCCCGTATTCGCCGTGGCTCACTTTCCACTAAATTGTCATCGGACGGTTGGTCCAGCGTTACCCACTCCTCCACCGCAGATATCTCATATTGGTTGGTGCGTCGTCTCTTCCAAAATAAGATCTTCTCAGTGTATCACGGCGTGTTGACGTCTGCAGAACGTGTTTGCCACTCGAATCTTGTGATGTCGTTACCAAGAAGGATCTAATTCGCAAGATGTGCTCGACGAGTGCGTGAATTTTCGTCCATTAAGACGAATCCCTCACCGAAATATTGCCAATCTGGTTACACTAAAAGTCGCAAAATGTCACCCGTGTACCGTTTCTACGGCCACCAGTGGCATACGGCGACACAAAATATGAGAGAACCACCACCTTTCTGAACAACGTCACCTATTGATTATGTGACTGAATGCAGACGCAAATCTCACATGTAAATAGCAGTTGATGCCAATGCCGACAAGTTCATTCAGCATGCTGTTTGGACCATCTGTACAGAGCTTTGTCACATCTAGGTGAGAAAGCTGCACCACGCCATGGACGCAAGGGAATGAAGTTTTGCGACATGTAGCCTATTAAGTACAGTCCGAGTCGAGACACGACGTCTTCTGGATGCACGAAAATAATTATTCAGCTTGGGGCCGCTTCTCAGAGCGGAAACCCGTGGCTAAGCAGCGGCCATCAGGTGCTGTGGTAGGCTCGTCAACTTCTACCTGCTGATCACACAAATACCGCAACTCTGCACAAACTGTCCTGAACTCCAGTGAACGAACGCCACAACTAACCTGAAGACTCGTAGTTTTAGCCCTTCCATCGGTCAACCACACCCAACAAGAGAAGCGATTTCATTACATTTTTACCGCGCAATGTACAAAACGATAAATTATGTGTTAATGTACTAAGCCTTCAGTTTCTCAACTGAAAGAAAGGCGATGGAGTAATGTATATAATAAGGAGCTATAAGAATTATTTTTTTCTTCACAAAATAGTTTGAACCTAAATGAAACATTTAAATTTTGTAAGAAACCCGTTTAAAAAATTCCAGACAGGCGATTTCGCCGTTTTCAAATGCAAATTTTTTTAGGGTTATTAATTTGTCATTCTGTTTCTCATGTCCGTTTTTAGCAAAGAACTACTCCTGACAATGCACAATGTAAGGCTCTGTTTGTACATTTGTCAGGGAAACCACTGAAATACAAATGTTGGTGTTAGTAGAGTCACAGAAGGAGTTAAAACTAGAGAGACAGGTCTCACATGCGTTGGTAGCTCTCAAAAGCGTGGAGGAATCGTATGCCCAGTCAGAAAGTGAGATAAATGCATTTTCCTTGAAACGGCACTGAAAGTACGTCTCACCTTTTATGATACACATGCACAACAAAATTTATTTAGAAGTTATCATTTTATCACCCAACGGAAAATAGAATGATACGTGCGTGGGTAGATATATTTAATTTTATTTTCCTTCTTGTGTTGTCACACTTCCTTTTTCCCGTCTCTCCTTTCCTGGCAGATATGAAATGAATAAGTATGTATTAAAATGTAGCTGGCAGACGACTAACCAGATATCAGAGTCAGTAGTTGGGGGTTTGCAAAGACAGCATTGGTGACGATGCGAAGAAAAGAGGCTAAGAGATTGTACGAGGGTATCTATATTTCACGGGATTCAGTCAGCCTATAGAGAAGCTAGAGGCGCTTTCGTGCAGGCGTTTTCGTGAAAGCCCCAGATGATTGGATAAAAGCTTCACTTCGCCGCCAGGACGCGGTTCATGCGTTCGTCTCCACAGCAGTCTACACGTTGGTAAGATGCTACAACCGCAAAATGTTTCGAATCAGTCGTGTCAACACGTCTGTTAGAATCATAATTAATACGCAAATCATATTTGGTGACGCATTTCCGTTATTCTGATTATTAATTAGTGGGAAGGTCTTACAACTCTTGTGTAATGCCTCAGCCTCACACGTGACTGCGGCAGTATAATTGTTAAACTTGGGTGTCTATTGAAAGTTCAGCTCTATGCCACAGAATTCATCAAGCTAATAAGGGAAAGTTCACTTAGATGGTAATTAATTATACCTTCGCATATTTGGGAAGGTTTCTTTGTGATCACATTCGAATCAACTGGGGTTCCATTGGTTACATATCGCGGTCAACTCTTGTTCGCATCGACGGCACTTTGAACAGTGACCGTTACATTTCAGATGTGTTACGACCCGTGGCTCTTCCATTCATTCGATCCCTGCGAAACCCTGCAGTTCAGCACGATTATGCACGACCGCATGTTGCAGGTCCTGTACGGGACTTTCTGGATACGGAAAAAAGTTTGACTGCTGCTCTGGCCAGCACATTCTCCAGATCTCTCACCAAATGAAAACGTCTGGTCAATGGAGGCCGAGCAACTGGCTCGTCACAGTACGCCATTCACTACTCTGTTGAACTGTGATATCGTGTTTAACCTGCATTGGCATCTGTACCTGTACACGCCATCCAAGCTCTGTTTGCCTAAATGCCCAGGCGTATCAAGGCCGTTATTACTGCCAGAGGTGGTTGTTCTGGGTACTTATTTCTCATGATCTATGCACCCAAATTGCGTGAGAATGTAATCGCACGTCAGTTCTAGTATAACACATTTGTCCAATGAATACCGGTTTACCATCAGCATTTCTTCTTGGTGTAGCAATTTTAATAGCCAGTAGTGTAATTTGAAATGTGTTTGATGTTAAAGATAGACTTTTTTGCCACGTGGTTGGTGCTATGCTCGATTTGCGAGTCTCGTGTGGATGGAATGACTCTAAAACAAGACAGCGTTATTTGATTTATTTTAAAATTGCAATATATCATGTAATTTTTTTACTCCATCTATATTCATTTGTGTGTCTGTAATGGAGCAAAGAGCTCGTTGTTTCAACTCGAAAAATGGTTTCTTTGGTCTCTCCGCCTCTAATGACCACGTTGTCGATGGGGCGCTGAACACTAATCTTCCTGTCTTTCTTCCTTGGTCTCTTATCTAGTAGGGTAGTTAAATATCGCAAGAATGCATTGCATGGCATGTGGTCTGGAAGTGAATACGAAATTAATCGCCATTTCCCGCCTTCCATAGTGTGGCAGCACAGACTGAATGTTGTGATTTATGTTAGGAGACCGATCTTAAATTGATAATTTAGTACTTGTGTCCGAACTGTTAATTGATAAACCAATGTAAAATAATAAATGGGACTGTTAATTTTTAAACCAATCTACATTAATAAACGGAACTGTTAATTGTTAAACAAACCTAACTAAATTGATAAACGGGTATAAGTTATTAAATGCAATTCTTGTCGTTAGCTAAAATAAAAAACATCCATCACTTAAAAGTAATAAAACACATGCGAAAGAATGAGCATTCTGATCGTAAAATTGTGGTAACTTAGTAGGGAGCGTTATCCATTGAGCACACAATTAAATAATTTGACGAGCTTTTTAATAAACTTTCAGAGGTAGCGGTGCTACTTCTAAATTATTCTCCCCAGTTTTTGGACATTATGTACTGGATTATTTCCTGTCGGATGTGGTCGGTATTAGGTTGTTTATGTTTAAACGCTTCATTTTCTAAATATCAGAGGATAGTAATGTGGATTTTGTGATGTTTGTTCACAGGCAGTACTACCGTGTACTTGATAATACTGTGAGCCCCGCCACTGGGGGAATCGTTTTCCAATCCAGAGGCCGCTGGTAGCTGCAGGCAGCAGGCAGTTGGAAGCCCGTTAGGGGGCGGGGGTAGGTTGCGGAGAATTCTCAGAAGGAGGGGTGGGAGGCAAGTGCCGACGCCACCCCCGGAGTGCGAGGGGCGACTTCCGCCGCCCGGCTCACTCAGTTCAGGGGGGCAGAAAGCAGGCAATGGCAAAAGCGCCTGTCTGGAGAATGACACAGTCTGCAGACCTTTAGATGGTCCAGTACGGGGCGGTACGGCGTACCGCCTAAAATTCAGACTTTCTATTAGCGTACCGATTAAAATTCTTTGTTAAATCTGTAAAAAATCTAAATAGTCGAAGCTTATGAATTGCACTTTCGCACAATTCCGATGGACTCTGACTGGAGGCGAAGTGTTCGAATTAGCCAATGGAGAGTTCCGACTAGTCTGAACCGTGACAGAGGAAATGCTTATTTTACTGACTCCAAAGCGTTTCAGAACCTTGGTCCAAAGAGATAAGCCACTACATACGCAATGTATTCTGCATGCAACATCGCCGGCCTATTCGTCGAAGAAAGCAAGTGCGAAATTCCGGCTATTCTAAAAATTTAAGGGACAGTACATAGTAACAGTTTGACTTTTATCATGAAACATAGCACGAGTTACCTATGCTTTCATGCTTTGTACAACACGTTTTGTGAACGACTCACTGTCAAGATAAAATATTTACCATAAATATTATGTTTACTTAAACGTCTTTTTATTCACACTGTAGCCAGTTTAGGATTATAAAATAGTGTGTCGCAGCACTTGTAGGAACTAAAAGAGAAGAATTTTAATTTCTTGGACCGGTTTGTTCAACCGGCTAGATGTGTACATGTTAAACTATTGGTGACGCTGCCGGTTTTGCTTCTTACGGAGATAAACGCTTGGTTTCGCTTCCAAAAGATCCAGACAGTTCCATTATCCGAATTTTATAATGGTTTTCGTGTGATATAATTCTGCTTTTAATTCCCGACCTCAACACGCACTCTTTCTGTCGTCTGGAACGCCACTCCTGATTAGTTACGGTAATATGTCGTTGTCCAAAACTGATGGGTGGTATCCTCATGAACACTAAACCCTTGAATACAATGAAAATGTGTTTCAAATGTGTAAATTATAGCTATATTTTGTTAGTGTATTCACATGCCTAAATCTTTACTTTCTTGATTTTCTAAAAGTGCCAATTTCACTCATTTCATGTGGAATTAGCAGAGTACCGACTCAATTTTTTCCCCGATCAGAGTACCGCCTAAAACGTTTTTTCCTACTAAAGCACTGATGGTCTGGGAACGTCTGTATCGGACGTTTGGACAGAAAGGGAGTTTCTCTCTAGCAGAGCAGCATCGTGCAGCCAGCCTTGACCCGTGGGACGGGCAGCATTCCGTTGGAGCACAGTGTCGTGGGGCCGCAAAGTTTTGTGTCACTCTGGCCGGCATGTGTAACCTGCGGGCCCTAATGGCCAGGCGGTCGACACACTGCGCTCGAGTTGATGGTGCACCGGCGCCATGCGTCTGACAATGTTTACATGTGTCGCCGGGGTTGATTTCTGTTGAAGATAGTGTAGCGCTGCCGCGACGGGAGGCTGGCGTCTTGGTGTTTGTAAAATCATTTTAGACGTCGGCAGATATTATTCTGGAGGTCCGAAATTCAGTGCTTTTCTCAGGAAGCTTGGCCTACCTGCGGACAGTAGCGTGGGGGATAGTTTCGTTGTGGCGGAGCCTAGCGGGTTAAACAGTAGCAATCGGTTCCCATTTCTAGGCCTTTAAGTCAATTTTGTGATTGACTTGACGTCATCGATGGGAGGAGCTTTAATGGAAAATTTTGAGGGCTTGTCTTTCCGTGGGGAGGATGAAGGCAGTGTGGCCTGGGAGAGACGCCAGGCTGGTTGGTTTCTATCTGTCTCTGGGCTGGGTCAGACGCCTAGTGGGATCACACTGGTTTTATTCTGTTATATGTCCTGTGGTGGAATCGCTCTGTGCGGTTACAGTACCGTAATAGAAACTAGTATACATTTTGAAGTGAGTGTCTGATGTCAGCAACACCACTCCTAATCAGGATACTTTACCGTATCTTTATTAGATTACGTTAGATTAATACTTGTTCCATAGATGATATATACGACACTTCGTAATGATGTGCAATGTTGTCTACACTCGACAGTCAATATTTTAAGGATTTTTCTTACATTTTTGTTGTTTTCTATTTTACTTTTTATTTATTTATTTTTTTAAGTTTTATCTAAAAGTTCATCTACATTGTAGAAGGAGTTGCCATTCAGAAATTCCTTTAATTTCTTTTTAAATACTAGTTTCCTATCTGTCAGACATTTGATGCTACTTGGTAAGTCACCAAAGACTTTTGTGGCAATATAATTTACCCTTTTCTGAGCCAAAGTTATTTTTACCCTTGAATAGTTAATATCATCCATTCTCCTAGTGTTGTAGCTATGCACATTGCTATTACTTCTGAATTGGGTCGGATTGTTAAAAACAAATTTCATGAGTGAATATATGTATTGTGAAGCCACACTGAAGATCCCTAGATCCCTAAGTAAATGTGTGCAGGATGCTCTTGGGTGAGCTCCAACAATTATTCTGATTACACGCTTTTGTGCAATGATTTTTTTTAACTCAATGTTGAATTGCCCCAGAATATGATCCCATATGAAAGCAATGAATGAAAATAGGCGTAGTAAGCTAATTTACTGAAGAAACATAAAATAAAAATGCATTTTTTTTTCGTTTTTGTGGTGATACATGCTGTGATATCGCCTGTGTACTTCGTCTTTTCCGATAAAACACGTATTATCCGTATCATTGCCCACATTTACAATCGCGGCCGTCAACACTCCACTGCTGTCAGAGGTGTTATTGAGAACAGATTAGTGTTTCATATAGACTCGGGCCAGAGTTGAGATTAAATTTTTTCTTTATTATTAAAACTTCGTGAACTTGATTATGCCCTTCTTTGACTATAGCCAGTCAAAATCTTAATACCTTTGTGCCAACCACAATTTTCTATAGAGTGTAAAGTTATCCATTTTGATATCGCTATTCTGCTGCCTTTTAAACAATTTTTTTTCCATAATCGATTTTTGTTCCTTATATATATGCTAACTTTTGACTTTATTGATAAGGTTGTAAAAACAAAATTGTGAATGCAGAGAGTATTCAAAAGAAAACCTTCCTCATTGCAACCGCCATTTACTTATTTTGGACGGGAGATGTGTTGTTAAAGATAGGTAAGTCTGGGGGAGCAATTTCAAATCAGAGAGTGAGAAATACTGCTAGTCATTGTCATTATTAACAAGAAAACTAATCTTGTCTGTCGCCACTGCATTCGGTAAGGGATAGTAAATAGTAAATTTACTTTATTTTTTTCTACTCTTTTTAAAATTAAAAAAATAATAATAATAAAATCTTAGTGGCGACACTTATTGATATGCCGAATTAGGTTATAACCAAAACGTCTGCATCAATTATCAAAAGAATTTTAAATTATGTATTTTAAATAAATGATAAAGTTATTTTACTCATCTAAATTGCTATTTGATTAGCATACAAAATTGAAAGCGATGATTTACATAAAAAAACGTGCATTTATCAAAAGCCCACAAAAACTAAAAATATAGGACCAGCAACGATTCTAGTTTTGAGTCATAAAATATTAGATCTTATAATACAATCCCTACTACGGTACACTACGACCAGGATTGGGGTATTGATATCCATAATGAAAGATAAAACATGTCGACAGAAAGTTGAATCGGCATTAGTGAGGGGGAGCTTGAATTCTCATCAATAAAATTTTCGAGTAGGTAGTCGGTGAACGGCGTAAGTGATGTATCTTGTGGAATGATGCTTATTAGATGAAAACTGCATTTCCCACTTCTACATTTTTCAAAAAATTAAGAGAATTGGAAATGAAGCACCTTTCTTTTTCATATTTATTTTCCTTATAAAGTGATTCAAGTCCTAACGTCTAAATGTTGTGCCACGTATTGTAAAAAGAAAATGAATAAGAAAAACATACACTAGTTCTATTACAAATAGACAAACTACATTTCAGATGTGTTGATACATTGGGGTGCCAGCCGGTAAGCTATCAACATATCTCAATCTGATTTTCTTTCGTTTTCCTTAAGAGTCCTGTGTCGAGGGATTTTCATGAAAAGGAGGAGCTTCATCGCAGCCCCCTTTAGGCGGGAAACTACAGGTATATGTGCGTCTACCTGAAGGAAAAGCTGCGGAATTGGTCTACTAGATTAGTGAGGCCGTTCCCGATGTCGTCTGGTAGCGGAATTCGTGTCCGTCAGGTAGCCTTTGAGCGGCCAGAGCGAGGACACTCATCGACAGTTCCTGCCTCACTGTAGCTCGTCCACGTCTGAAAAACATCGCTTTGGTTCACTTCCACGCATTTGGAAACTTGCCATTATGGGGGACACTCATTATGTAAAGTAACAATGCCGACATGACCCAATTTCGGAACTGACCTTGTAGAATTACGCTCAACACAAGCAGTGTACTTCCTTCCTGGAGTTATGACTGGAAATGATTGGCCGTATCACCCAATCCATGGCATTGGCACTGCTTATGCCTGTTGTTTATATCTTTGTGAGGGTTGAGTGACAACTATGGTCAGCCTAAGGAACTGTGTTACTAATGCAATATACACAATCAACATCATCGTTAGGAGACCTTGGAACCACGATGTGTGCAATTCTTTTCGATTTTTTTTCTTTTTTTTTCTGCACAAATTCATTAACACAACACCGAGTGAGGCGGCGCAGTGGTAACACACTGGTCTCCCATTCATATTTATCGGTGGTTCAAATTCACTTTCAACGAATCCGATTTGGCTTTTCCGTGACTTTCCTAAATCACTCTAGGAAATGCCAGGTTGGTTCCTTTGTAAGGGCACGACCTATTCATTGCCGAAAAACCGACCGTGATATATGTCTCTAATGACCATGCTGTCGACGTGACGTTAAACATACAGCTTCCTTCCTTCATAATCAAAACATGTACTTATAACATACTTTATTCAGCAATAATTTATTCTTCTTCGCAGTTTACAATAGTCTGCCGAGATTGGGGTCACATTTATATTCTGCAACTTTAGAAATTACGTGGTTTGGATTCGAAGAAATCGTCGTCATCTTCGTAGCGCAATTTCTTACGAAAAGAAAGTTGCTGGGATGATGTACTCCAATTTTGCAAGCAACATTTGATTACAAAATATGTAGGCATTTATCGGAACTTTTTTTCGCTTTTTTAAACGGTTAAAGACATAACATCAATACAGAAGCTTTCACATAATCATGTGCTCTGTCACTAGCTGATTCCAGTATGTTGTTAATCCATGTACTATTTTCACCTCTCTCTGTGCATCTCCTATACATGACCCCCTCTAAATACCTCTGTAACTTTCTTCTTCTCATCTACTTATCCTCCACCTCCTCCTTCTCCCCTACCTCGATTTCCCTAATCACTGCACATAAATGCTGGTATGGTTCCATCAAAGGGCTTAGACCGTTTCATCCCCATTCCTTAGCAAAATTTAACCCGAGATTTTACTCCGTCTCTGTTGACCATGATTTCGGCTGCACGTTAAACCCTCATGCTCTTTCCTCCTTTCCTTTCCTCCTGTTCCTTCTATTCCGTCCTCCTGTCTCTGCCATTACCTCCCCTCCATCTCGGGCAGTATCCTTCTCTCCCCCATTCTGTTCATCTCCTCTCTATACCAAAAGTTTCATAAACGTAAAGAACGTCATGGTGATCGCTCAGTGTGCAGTATGGTGCACTCCGTCGTGCACCGCATGAAATCTTATAAGGAAGGCGAAGTATGCAAAACTTCATCGAAATCGGAATATAACTGTTGACTACTGTCGGAGTCTACTGTGAACAGTGGCGCAGCCAATATTTGGTTCTTGGGGGGAGGGGGGGGCTAATTAAAAAAAAAGGCTATTGCATTTATTAATCTATGACTTATTTTTAAATTTTTTATAATTCAACCAATCGTACTACGAAAACAATTGCACAAGAAATGAAATGGGTAGGCTCGCATTAATTTGCAGGTGGAAGGGTAGCAACGTAGTGGAAATTCGATGTATATAATCAACTCATAAAATAATTAAGCAGCTGCACTGTTACTAACCAAAGAGAAATATCCTTACAGTATAATTAACATGAGACTCTATGTGTAAAAATTGAACTAAAGTAACACTATTCTTGTGCGTAGTTTTTGGCGTCCTTCATAAGATTCCACTCGGTAGTGTCACTGGCCTGCTAAGCAGCGGGTCGCCTCATACGAACAATAGGCATAGTAGTGACAATAGCGGCAGCATCAAAGCTGGTCGCGGCGACATTAAAACCGCGCACAAAAACGGCAGCACACGTTCTTAGTGGCCGCATCATGCTGGCGACCCATTGCCACATTCACTTGTGCTTGGAAAATTATAGTTACGTTGTCATTTATTACATGCCGACCTGTTAAAAAAAATGAAAACAATGGAAAAAATGATAAAATTAAAAATTCTTTGCGATGTGCCTCGGTGGGTGGGGGGGGGGGGGCGCTTCAGCCCCATTACTCCACACCTACCCCTCCCTCCCGTGGCAGTGCCACTGACTGTGAAGCAGCCCCCGCTTTGTACTCATTATGATGTAGACAGCGCCGTTCATCTTCTTTTTAAAATCAAGAGTGCAAACTTTTATCGCAGACCTGTGAACGGCATCGTAGCGTGTAAAGAAAGAATTTGATTCGATGTGTGGAATTCCGTACAGTATTACCAATTTCTAGCTCTCATCTGTTCCTTCCCGTTTCCCTATTTTTAGACTACCCGTGAATTGAAGCGAACTAAACAAAACCAAATTCTCCAATAGTCTGTGTCAGCGAGACTAACGCACAGCAGATGAGTTTAATATATAATACACTATTGTTAATTACAATCGCTACACCAGGAAGAAATGCAGATGTTAAACGCGTATTCATTGGACGAATATCTTATACTGGAACTGACATGTGATTACATTTTCACGCAATTTGAGTGCATAGATCGTTGATATTTCAGTAACCGGAACAACCACCTCTGGCCATTATAACGGCCTTGATGCGCCTGGGCATTGAGTCAAACATAGCTTAGATGGCGTGTACAGGTACAGATGCCCATGCAGCTTCAACACGATACCACAGTTCATCAAGAGTAGTGACTGGCGTATTGTGACGAGCGAGTTGCTCGGTCACCATTGACAAGACGTTTTCAATTGGTGAGAGGTCTGGCCAGGGCAGCAGTCGAACATTTTCCGTATCCAGAAAGACCCGTGCAGGATCTTCAACATGCTGTCGTGCATTATCCTGCTGAAATCTAGAGTTTCGCAAGGGATCGAATGAAGGGTAGAGCCACGGGTCGTAACACATCTGAAATGTAACGGCCACTGTTCAAAGTGCTGTCGATGCGAAAAAGAAGTGACCGAGACGTATAAGAAGTGGAACCCCGCCGGCCGCGGTGGCCGAGGGACTGAGGCGCTCCAGTCACGGTCTGCACGGCCACTAAGATCGGGGGTTCGAATCCCCCTCGGGCATGGATATTTGTGCCGTCCTACTTCGTAAGTAGTTCATAAGTAGTCTGTAAGTTTAGGGACTGATGTCCCCGTAGTTAAGTCCCATAGACTATACAAACATTTGAACATTTCAGTGGCACCCCATACCATCACGCCGGGTGATTCACCAATATGGCGATTGACGAATACACGCTTTCAATGTGCGTTTACCGCGATGTCGCCAAACACGGATGCGACCATAATGATGCTGTAAACAGAAGCTGAATTCATCCGAGAAAATGACGTTTTGCCATTCGTGCATCCAGGTTCGTAGTTGCGTATACCATCAACGCGCTACTCAAATGTTCAAATGTTTGTTGAGCTTAATGGACTTAACTACGGGGTCATCAGTCCCTAAACTTACAAACTACTTATGAACTACTTACGAAGTAGGACGGCACAAATATCCAAAACTACTTATCAACTACCTACAACTAAGGACGGCACTAATATCCCCCCCCCCGAGGGGGGATTCGAACCCTCGACCGTAGTGGCCGTGTGGACCGTGACTGAAGCGCCTTAGTCCCCTCGGCCACCGCGGCCGGCACAGGCGCTACTGTCTGTGATGCAGAGTCAAGGGTAACTAAAGCCATGGTCTCCGAGCTGATAGTCCATGCTGCTGCAAACGTCGTCGAACTGTTCGTGCAGATGGTTGTTGTCTTGCATTTGCTGACTCAGGGATCGAGACGTGACTGCACGATACGTTTCAGCCATGCGGATAAGATGCCTTTCCTCTCGACTGCTAGTGATACGAGGCCGTTGGGATCCAGCACGGTATTCCGTAATGTTCTCCTGAACCCACCAATTCCATATTCTGCTAACAGTCATTGGATAGCGACCAACGCGAGCTTCAATATCGCGATACGAAACACCGCAATCGCGATAAACTACAATCCGACCTTAATCAAAGTCGGAAACGTGATGGTAAGCATTTCTCCTCCTTTCACGAGGCATCACAACGTTTCACCAGGCAATGCCGGTCAACTGCTGTTTGTGTACGAGAAATCGGTTGGAAACTTTCCTCATTTCAGCACGTTGTAGGTATCGACACCGGCGCCAACCTTGTGTGAATGCTTTGAAAAGCTAATTATTTGCATATCACGCATCTTCTTCCTGTCGGTTAAATTTCACGTCTGTATCACGCCATCTTCGTGGTGTAGCAAGTTTAACGGTCAGCAGTATACAATAATTAGTTTCGATAAACCTAGGTCAATATCTTCATATCTGCTTTACATAGAGAAATCACAGTGTACATCTTTGTTACATCACTTGTATTGTACACGTCGCTACAGGTATTTTTGTGCAGCAGAGAACGTCAACGTTGAAATATTTGTCCAACAGTAAATACATGTTAACAACAGGAGATCAGTTGTACGGCACATGTTCGTGTTCCATTTCGTGCCAGAAAAAGAGTTTAATGTTTAAAACTTTGTTAGGTGATTTATCAAACTGCTGAGAATGAATTTAACGAAAGCAGATGAAACCCATTCTCTTGATTATCGATTCGATACACAGACCTTTCTGAATTCTGTTTGTGTCCATTACAGAAGTCTATCACTAATTCTGACCATAAATGGTACAAGGAATGTCAATAACTACCAATGATTCAATTGTAAAGTTTACAATAGCCGTGTCGAAATCTGTGCTGAAAACTGTGACAAAGAAATAACTCAGTGGATCACATTCAGGAGGTATTACAAAGCGATTATCAGAGGACAAATACGAGGCGAGAGTAAGACAAATGAACGCCATTACAGAAGCATCCATCGCCAGTGAAACAGTACTTTTCGATTTAAATATGAAACGTTGTCTCGAAAGTCAAAATGTTCAAATGTTTGTAGAACTTATGGGACTTAACTACGGGGTCATCAGTCCCTAAGCTTACAAACTACTTATGAACTAGCTAAGACTAAGGACGGCACAAATATCCATGCCCGAGGGGGGATTCGAACCCCCGACCCTAGTGACCGTGCAGACCGTGACTGGAGCGCCTCAGTCCCCTCGCCACCGAGGCCGGCTCTCTCTCGAAAGTCAGATTTCTATTTAGGGATTAGATTTCATAGCATTAACGAAACCTTCAAAAGGTGAATCTGAAGCTTTTTGGGGTGTTTAGCCATTACATTAAAAGTCCCTCAATAGATGAAAGGATTAGATTTATTTCGAGTGTTTAATACAACTTACGTAAATTGAACATGACACTTTCATCTGACACAAAACTCCGAAGCCTGTAGTCCGAGAAATGAACAGTAAATCGAATTTAATGAGTTTCACACGAGCCGTCATTCGTGGTTTTATGCGATCCAATTTCAGTTTACGACCTGACGTGAGTAGAAGTTGTCAGACTTATTTTATTACGGTCCAGCAGCTAACGGAGACCAAAGTTTCACTGCTGTGGCAATTACAGCAAAGCTTGTCATTTTATAACGTCCCCAGAACAGTGGTAACGGAATCTCTGCCGTGCATTCGCTCGACGTGGCATCTTCGTTTGTCTAACACCATTTCCATATCGCATTCATAAAATTATCGTATCTCTTTTTAGTCATCCATATGTGAAAACTCGCATCTTTAAAAACTGTAAATATTGTGTCAAAATAATCTGCTTAACAAACTCTTTTTCGAACTACGAAATATACTTATGAGTACGTTTACTTCACTTGTCATGAGTGGCAAATGTTATACGTAGTAACACAAATACAGCAATAAAGATCAACATACTAGTTGATTTCCGCAAAGATTTACCTGTTTCAGCGTATCATGATGACGATAACGTACCGTTTTCATTAGTTCTGCAGAATCACAAATCACACAAAATATACATAATAAGTACAATACTACCAAATCCAAATGTTATTAATACTTTCCATTCAATATTGCTGTCTTTCAAACCTATTTTTTTTTAGACCATAGACTGATCACACAATAAATGTATTTAATGTTGACACTTGTAACTCTCATATCTTACAACATTATACGAGTCGTCAACACTTGTGTCATGACCAGCTGTAGCTATACCCTGGTTATAAGATTGCCAGACTGCATATCAATGGCAATCAATACTTAATCAGCTGTTTCTTGCACTCGAAAGACATTGCACAAATTTCTACTGCATTGATCCTTTTCAGGAACTGTGATGTACTTGAAGAGATGAACGATTGCAAGACCTTAGTGTTAAGTAGCAGCAAGTGTTAGTGTTAGTCATTTCGTATGTTCAGCCCGACTGCAGCGTGTACCTGACAAAAGGCCCACTGCTCGGAGCAGTCGTCTCTGGCCCAACGACCGTCTTCCGTTTCCAGTTTCGTTCTTCAATCACAGTACGGCTATTCGAGTGTTACGTTATATCAAGAGATCGACAACGCACTGTGTTAGTAGCTGTAGTATGTCTCAGGACGAATCTCACCAAAAGTGAGATTAAATGTAGAGCGAATATTTGCATGACATGTTCGCAGAACGCCGGCCGCAGTGGCCGAGGGGACTGAGGCGCTCCAGTCACCGTCCGCACGGCCACTTCGGTCGTGGGCTCGAATCCCCCCTCGGGCATGGATATTTGTGCCGTCCTTAGTTAGTTCATAAGTAGTTTGTAAGTTTAGGGACTGATGACCCCGTAGTTAAGTCCCATAAGCTGTAGAAACATTTGAACATGTTTTTGTTCGCAGAACCGGTTTCAGAGTTAATATGAAAGAGTTACACATTTTAGGGTTCCATACCTGAACCGATAACAACCGAATTCTTGAAAAGATCACAAAAATCATTCAGTTCTCAGCGACACTTCTGAAGAATCCATTCGTAGATAAGAAAGTCTATGAAGAATGTCATGTCCAGGACAGAGTGCCGACTGTTGTGTACAATATAGTGTAGCTGTAACAATATTGTCTACCTGTGCCGTACCTGGTCGTAGATCGATGTGGTCGATAGTCGTTGCTCTCGGAAGCAACTGGTTGATATTTCATGGGGCCAGAACTAAATCACTCCAAATAAGGCAGACAACACACAGAATTGTAGTTCTTCTGCCGTTTAACGATTTATTATTAGTGCCCAATTGTCCCCATTTATGGCCAGCTTACAAGTCACGTTATTACATCCATCAATACGAGGCACGCACATTCCACACATCTATAACACGACTTTGCAACACAGTTCGTGTGTGGAATCACTGTAGATACACTTTCCACACTAACAATACTGACGAATTTTTACATAATTGTTCGACATTAAAGTTCAAACTGACGTGGCTTGTGGTTAAGATCTAGGGTTACCATACGTCCTCTTTTTCCTGGACATGTCCCCTTTTTGAGGCAAGAAAATGTGTCCGCCGGAATTTATAAAATTCTACAAAATGTCCTCTTTTTTGGGTTCCGAGAAAGAAAGTTTAGTTTTGTGTCATTGGCGACAACATGTTCATTCGCACTGCAGTTCCAAACTGTTCGCAACTATTACGCGCATACACAGAGTTAAATTGCCATTCTCAATTTCGCACTCCGCATGTGTCTGACAGTTGCAAACGATTCGGATCTGTCTTCTGTGTTACGTTCTATGGCGTTGCCTTTGATATACTTTGTGGTTTAGGTTAAAGCTGTATTGTGTGTTCGAGATCGTAGGTATCCTTTTGTTTCAGAATAAATTACGAACTTAAATATAACATAATACCGAAGAGAAAGTCAGTGTTAAATATATGCTCCTAGAGAAATACAAATCAGTCAACTTGTGAACCTGTGTTTTCTCTTGTGAACACACAGTGGACAAAAGACAGGAATAGATTTAAAACGTACTGTAATTATACTGTATCTGTACAGTATAATTTCAAACATTTGAAATACCTCGTTAAAAAATCAAAAAGCTCTTGAGAGAGGTTTCGTCGTCCACCAAATATAGTTGGCTCAAAAGTGAATAATACAGGACTGAGACAATTGAGAGTAGTGATGAGGGAAAACTGTCAAAGTTCATAACATTTCGTTTCCCAACAACCACACTGGGTTACTGTTTTAGTTTGTAGTAGTTTTACGTGGTTCATTAATAAAGTTGTTAATTACATTATGTTAAATATAAAGAGTCCTCTTTTTTATATGAACTGTCCTCTTTTTTGGTGATGAACATATGGTAACCCTATTAAGATCGCAGCCGAAACAATAAACAATACATCGAACTAGCGTGGATTGTTGCTCTGATAACTGACTAAACAGTACTCTGATACATGCTCAGAGCGCGTTCTACTTAAATGTTTCAAACAATGTCAATGAACATTACGTATTGTTAATTAAATTCATTACATTAATTATAATGGAAAAGTAAAAAATTCCATGCAACTGTCTATAGTAAAAAGTAACATAAATAATACAGAGTAAATTGATGTACAAAATTCGGTTAAATTAATAGTATTTTCTTTACATATCTAACAAAATATATTCATTAACAATATTTTCGTAATGAACGATAATTACACAGAAACTGATGACAAAACTTTTCTAACATTACTTGTGAAACTCAGTAATACCTACTTTAATATTATGAGAAATGAATTTACTTAGTTGTAACAGAAATACTAATTATAATACTATCTGAACGCTACCAATATATCTCTGAAACGAAATAATTAATATTTGCTAATAAAATAAACGTCTCCGGTGTTAAATAACAGAAAAAGACTTCAGCTAGTTACTTTACAACAAATAATAACAAATGTTTTGGAAAAGAAAAAGAGAAGGCAGTAATTACACTAATATCTATTATTATACAACAATGGTATCGGGGGGTTCAGTAATGCAAACAGATGGGAATAAATCCCAACATACTTACCGTCTTGGTCCACCTCATATTTGCTATGATTATACAGATACGAGGTACTGCAATGGAGAGTAAAATTCCAAAGAAGACATGTTTCTAACAGTGCGCTCTAAGGAAACGAGGTTGCTTCATTATGGCCGTGTAGCAGCTTCTATCATCGGAAATCTCGGAACAATCTAAGAGATCTTCGTCTATTTTGTGTTTCTCCACGTCATAATCCGTTGCGCCTCATTACGCAAATGAGGAAATTCATTAGTTCTTCGTTTCCTGGCTTAGATCGCCTGAAGGAATTAACAGCTTACACTAAATCCGCAAATATTCAGAAGACGTTATTTTGGAGAGGTCTAACGTTTTCTCTTTATTAATTTTGGCTGCGGAAACTTCTGTAGTTCGTGAGATACCTGTGAGGGAATATATAGGCCAGTCATCGTAGACAAAAAAAATGGCCTTAGGTCCAAAAAAATGGCAGGAAGCTGAATTTTTGGTATGTTATTAGGACATATTAGAGTAGTATTAAACCAAGTTTACAGCTTCAAAATCCTTTAGCTTAACTTTTAACAGCCAAAAAACCTCGAAATTTTCGTATTTTTTTCTAGTTTTGGCTTATAACTCGTGAAGAGTGTTTTATTGACGAAAAGTCACTCACACCTCTATTATTCTAAACTTTAAGCCCAACCGCAGCTCTTCAAGTCCAATAGTTCCCGAGATAATGGACTTCAGAAATTGACTTATTGCTGCAAAAAGTTCAAATTTTCGATTTTAATCATCTTTCGGCTAGAATATTGGCTCTCATGATCATTCCACGGGGAAAGTCATACAGAAAAGTTATAGAGCAGTTATTTATCTTTAATCTAAATACTGAACGAAGTCCATAACCCCAATAGATTACTAGTTATCGTTAAGAAACGAAAAGTAGGGCAAAACGGAGTATTCATTAAATTGACCCAGACGAAACGCAGTCCTCTTATCCTACATATGTTAAAGAAAAAGGACGAATTACTCATTGACGATGATTATTAAAGCACTGTATATAAATTGGGCTTTTTCAACACTGTTTTCAGCAAATACTGAACCGAGAAATTCCTTGAGTCCACTTCCTGCCATTATGGCCCCGACGGCTCCCATGAATGACATGAGGTGGTGAAAACCTCCAAGCCTCACCACTATGTTGACAAGCTGAGGATGCCATAAGGTCTCTGGCTTTCAAGTACAGTGGTTGACTGTAGATCACAAACCATGTTTCCTGACTGTAAATGCTTGTTTTTTTAACTGGCTTCCAAAAGTGATGTTAAAACAGTGTCGTAGCCCGTTGGGGTAGCATGGATAAAAGGGAGATATACAGTCTTTGATCGTTTGTAAGGAACATCTTCTGTCACTTGCTCCATGAATCCATTTCATGCTGTGGTGCCTGACATGTTAGTTGCTTTTCCAAACAACCACATCAGGTATGGGGATTTTGGCAAAATGTCTTCAACGATATTCACTTCGTTAATTGAAATGGCTGACAAGCCATATTTCTTTCTCTTAGATGAATGTGTAATATGTGTGGCAGTGTGTGAACCTGATAGACTATGGAGAAACAGACTTCAAAGATGGTTTGTTTATGTCTGAGTGAACGGATGAATGAGGGATTAGGATCATTATACCACCCCTTTCATGGAACGTATTTTCTCCATCAATTAAGTTAACGTACACATCTGCATTGTCGAACACAAAGTGCATAAAATCTCCTCTGTCAACTAGTTCGGTTACTTCTCCACGGAGGATAGCGGAACTTTCAAAATGCATAGCCTCCGTATATGTACAAGAAATTCCCATACTGTGGCAAAGTTCAATAAGGTGCTTTGATACAACTTTACAAACGAATAGGTTCCAAAGCTTATTTGGATTGAGGATAGGAAAGATTTGGACCTCGTTGCAGCCATGATTGCATGAGTAAATCCTGTGCACTTGTTTTTGTACTGTTCAAGAGAAGGACGTTTAGTTTTCAGGACAATATGTTCAAGCAACAGTTGCAGAGAAGCAGGAACTAATGCCTCTGCGTCTTTTAAAAAGGCATCTGACGGGGAATATTGAGAAGTGACAAATGTTTGGGAACGAATGTCTAGCAGGAGAATTTCTGCTGCAGCTTTGACAACTCTAAGCCGCTCATCAGCAGGATCGCTAAGTCTTTGATTGTACCACTTTTCATAGAGAATGTTTTGTCCAATGTCTGTGAACATCAAGACCGGCATGTGATACGGACCAACCTGCACAAAAATAATTCTTTCTCCGTATTGCTTTTTTAGATGAACTCGAACACTTGCAACTCCTGGTTTGTAACCACATGTAAAGTTCTCTGCAATCAAGTCACTTATGGAAAATTGGTTTTCCTCTCTTGTTTCTGCAAGGTATGCATATTTACGCTCCATACCTTCGATAAGGAAGGGATGTTCAGGACGGCCTCGTATACCTCCTGCACCAGTAGATCGCGATAAGGAGTGCCGTTTTACGTAACAATGTTTGTGGTACTTGCCCTCAGTAACAACTAGTTCACTTATACATGAAAGACGCTGAAGAAAGTGTTGTCCCCATTAACCAGCTTGTCTAGCTTTTTCCGAAATCGATTCTTTCACTTCCAGTGTTTCCCCGTGATGGAGTTCATCCTGTAGATATTTGGGCAATTTTATCTGCTTCTCGAAATATTCCTTCGAGGAAACAACAATCTCCAATGATGTGACGTCTTGAATCCGACGCACTTCTCAGCCTTTCCCCACGCGAAGACGATGGTTGAGCAGATCAAACATCTCCATCTCGCTGGACAGATGCTTACAGTTACACATTACTTTCCACAGTATACCTCTTCCTGCATGCATCAAGTTCGGTCACTTCGTTTAAACTGCACCAAAACCTCATGTTCATTTCAAGCCCACGTTTCTGACTCATTTTTATCAGCGTCTAAATTCCGCGTTTTTTCCAATGTCACTGTCCCCTCTCCAAGAACTGCCCGACGACTTCGAAACAAACATGTGACGGGGATAGCTCCGGCATATTATAAAACTGAAAGTACTTAAAACACAACCACGATCGAGATTTAGACGATTTTTGTTTGAAACGGTCTTTACAGATCCGAATACGGCCGTTTCTAAGGACAGACTGGGTGTAGTGGGGAAGACCTCGGAAACAAGAAGTTTGGGAGGGAGGACAGAACACCCGCTAAGTCACCAGTCGGAGTAATGGGGGGAGGGGGGATGCCTTCGCACAACAAAAGGCCTCGCAACGAACGAAAGTCCCAATCCCTTAATGGCTGACCAATACCCACAAACGGAGAGGCTTTCGTTGTTTTTGTAGCACTACCTAGTTTCACAAATATATTGGTATGCACTAACACATAAATTACACTTATTTATATACAATGCGTTAATAATCATCGTCAATAAGTAATTCCTCCTTTTATATATCATATATTGGATAACAGGACTGCAATTCGTCTGGATCAATTTATTGAATGTAGGTAACTCGGAAAAAATTAAAAGGAATACTCCGATTTTTCCAACATTTAGTTTTTTAACTATAACTAGAAATCTATTGGGCTTACGTACTTCGTTCATGACTGAGATTAAAGTTAAATAACTGCTCTATAACTTTTTTTGTATGACTTTCTCCGTGGGATGATTATTAGAGCCAGTATTCTAGCCGAAAGATGACTAATTTTGACTAAATTTGAACTTTTTGGAGAAATAAGTAAAATCAAATGTTCAAATGTTTGTACAGCTTATGGGACTTAACTACGGGGCCATCAGTCCCTAAACTTACAAACTACTTATGAACTACTTACGAACTAGGACGGCACAAATATCCATGCCCGAGGGGGGGATTCGAACCCCCGACAGTAGTGGCCGTGCAGACCGTGACTGAAGCGCCTCAGTCCCCTCGGAAAATAAGTAAATTTTTGAGTCCAATATCTCGGGAGCTATTGGAGTTACAGAGCTGTGGTTGGGCTTAAATTTTAGAATTTCTTATATACATTAATAAAGGTGTTTGAGCCTTTTCGTCAAAAAACCACCCTTCACGAGTTATCAGCCAAAACCAGAAAAAAGTCCGAAAATTTCGAGGTTTATTGGCTCTTAAAAGTTAAGCTAAAGGATTTCGAAGCTACGAACTTGGTTTAATACTACTCCAATATGTCCTGACAACATACCAAGAATTAAGCTTCCTGCAATTGTTTGGACCTAAACAAACGTGACGACTGGCGTAATAAGTCCGTTTACCATCATGAGGCGATACCTGGGAAGGTTGCCTTGATACAAGCACTTTACAAAAAAGAAAATAAAGATGATGTAAGCAATAACAGAGGGATATCTTTACTGACAATAGCATGCATACAAAGTTGTACGAGATTACTTGAGCAGAATAGAAAATACACTAGATAGTCATGTAGGTGAATATCAGTCTGTGACAGGAAGGTCATATTCAGAACAAACATTAAGTTTAAAGTTAGTAATTCGTCACAGGTTACTTTATTCAAAGGACCTTGTAGCTATAGTTGTAGATTTTCAAGAACGCTTCTGTTGACAAGGATTCTATAGATAAAATAATTCGAGAATTTGGCATTAAGTTTCAACTGTCAAAGGTGATATAGGAAACACAAGTACAGTGTGCAGAACGAAAATTTAACGGAGAATTTCAACAGATTTTCATAATAAAAACACCTGTATGACAAGGTGATAGCCTATCCCCTATACTTTTTAACTGAGGACACAGTGACAATCTGGAACGAAAAAATGGTTGAAATCAGACTTTCACCGACAAGGTTAGGAAGAAGTAGTAAAAATATCTAAATAATCTGTCTTGCATTGCTGATCATTTGGTTACATATTCCGAAAATGTGACATCTGCTAAAACATCTGGAAGAAATAGCCTACAGAACTGTCTTAAGAATTTCAGCAGGAAAATAAAGACATTTTAATAATGTTAGAGATGCTCCGAAATTCATAAAATCGAGATCGGCCAAATAGAGTAAGGAAATGCAAATATTTAGGGCAGATGAGCCAAGAAAATACATTGTAGAAATCTTCACATTCCATTTTTACGTGGTGTGGTAGAGCAACCGTGTTCAGTTGAATTCTTGAATAAAAGAACGCCTTGATTGCAAATACTTTTATTACAATGACGCGTTTCGCCCGGTTAGGGCATCTACAGAAATCTGACAAAGAAGAAATAAATGAAACAGATCTTACAATATTTACATGACATTTTTTCGAAAACTTTTACCTACAAACTAATCTGAAACTGTTAATAAGAAATTGCCACAGTGTAGATAAAACATTAGTAGCGTACATTATCACAATTTCTTATTACCAGTTTCAGATTGGTTTGGAGCTAAAAATTTTCGAAATAATATTATGTAAATATTATAAGTTCTGTTTCATTTTTCCCTTCTTTGTCAGATACCTGAAGATGCCCTAGCCGGGCAAAAAAAAAAAAAAATGTTCAAGTGTTTGTATAGTCTATGGGACTTAACTGCGGGGTCATCAGTCCCTAAACTTACAAACTACTTATGAACTACTTACGAACTAAGACTGCACAAATATCCATGCCCGAGGGGGGGATTCGAACCCCCGACCGTAGTGGCCGTGCAGACCGTGATTGGAGCGCCTTAGTCCCCTCGGCCATGTCAGGAAGCGCTCCCTATCGTCAAAAGCACTGCAGTGAAGCGGTGGTAGACGCTGCGACCAGCTAACAGGGCAGTGGAAGAACTCGTGCCATTGTGCAACAAGAAGGAAATCAAGTTTGAATTCAAATTAGGCAATACGAGGACGGCGACACATGGGATGTTAAGGCAAGTGTATGATGTTGAAGCGGTGAGTAAGAAGAGTGTGTGTGAGTGGTTTTAAATGCTTTAGAGACGGAAAGGAAGGTGTCGAGGATGAGCCACAACGGGTCGACCGCCCACAATCACAGTCCCAGACAACATCGAACGATTGTTACGGCGGTAGTCTTTGAGAATGGTAGCACATGACTTAAAGTGGCCGAGCGGTCTGCGGCGCGCCAGTCACAGTCTGCACGGCCACCACGGTCGGGGGTCCGAATGCCCCCTGGGGCATGGATACTTGTGCCGTCTTTAGTATTAGCTAGTTCATGAGTATTTTGTAAGCTGAGGGACTGATGAGCCCGTAGTTAAGTCCCATAAGATTTAAAAACATTTGATTTTTGACTTGCAGATCAGCAGTGGTTGTGGACGCCCAACAACGTGTCACCTCAGTACAAGGAGCTTTTACTGACGGTTTCGAAGAGCAGTCCAACTGATGTCAGACGTTTATGGTAGCCAATGGCGATTACTTAGAAGGTCAGTAAAGGTATTTTCTTTGCAGCTCTACATTTCTTGTGTCCATTAACCGAACTTTTCAGACGCACTTTGTAGAACTAAAAACCTCTAAAATAAAAATGCCTATGTAGTGAAGTCGGATTGCCTATATGAAAGTGAATGTCTGTCATTACACTAAGTTGTTGTTGTTGTTGTTGTGGTCTTCAATCCCGAACAAGCCTCTTCATCTTTTCATAAGACCTGCAACCACATCCATTTGAATCTGCTTTCTGTAATCATATACCAAAAATTACTTTTCTCCCCAGTTATGTTCAGTAACTTTTCATTAGTTACGCCATCCACCCACCTAATCTTCACCATTTTTCTGTAGCACCACATTTCAAAAGCCTTTATCCTCTTCCCGTCCACACTGTTTATCGTCCATGTTTCTCTCCCATACAAGGCAACACTCCAGACAAATACCTTCAGAAAAGACTTAAATTAATATTCGATAATAATAAATTTCTCTTTTTCAAAAACGTTATTCTTCCCATTGCCATTCTGCATTTTATATCCTCTATACTGCGACCATCGCATGTTACTTTACTGCTCAAGTAACAAAACTCGTCTATTACCTTTATTGTTTCCTTATCTAATCTAGTTGCATTAGCATCGCCCGATTTTCTTAGACTACACTCCATTATCCTAGTTTTGCTCCACTATATTTTAGATACATTAGAAATATTAGTGATGTGAATCATAAAGATAACATTAGGACCACAAAACACAGCCGGTCACGGTGGCCAAGCGGTCTGCGGCGCGTCAGTCAGGGTCTGCACGGCCACTACGGTCGGGGGTTCGAATCCCCCCTCTGGCATGGATATTTGTGCAGTCCTTAGTAGTAGCTACTACATAAGTTGTTCGTAAGCTTATGGACTGATGACCCCGTAGTTAAGTCCCATAAGCTCTACAAACATTTGAACATTTTGAACACATAACGCAACAGAAGATTGGAAATTCAGAGCCGGCCGTGTTGGCCGAGGGGACTGAGGCGCTCCAGTCACGGTCTGCACGGCCACTACGGTCGGGGGTTCGAATCCCCCCTCGGGCATGGATATTTGTGCCGTCCTAGTACGTGAGTAGTTCATAAGTAGTTTGTAAGTTTAGGGACTGATGACCCCGTAGTTAAGTTCCATAAGATTTGCAAACATTTGATTTTTTTTTGGAAATTCAGAAGGAATGCAAAATATACCAACAGTTGGAAATTATTTCAAGCGTAATGAGAAAAAGAAGACTCATGTCTTCCAACAGTTTTTTGAATGCAAGACAGCAGATTAACCAATAGGATTTTTAAACAGTAATGGTGTAAGACGGTCACAAGATGGATCAATAAAGTACATTTACATATATACTGCGCAGTCCACCGTAAAGTGCGCGGTGGAGGGTACACTGTACCATGAATAGGCATTTCCTTTCCTATTCCACTCCCAAATAGAACGAGGAAGAAGGAATGTCTATATGCCTCTGAACAAGCTCTAATTTCTGTTGTCGTTGTGATCACTACGCGATATGTAAGTAGGCGACAGGAAGATAGTTCTACACTTAGCTTCAAATTCCGGCTCTCTAAATTTTCCTCAACAGAATTTGTAGAAAAGAACGTCGTCTTTTTTCCAGCGATCCCCATTTGAGATTCCGGAGCATTTCCATGACACTCACGCATTGGTTGACCCTACCAGTAACGAACTTAGCTGCTCGCCTCTGAACTGTTTCTATGTCTTCCTTTAAACAGATGTGCTGCGGGACCCAAACACTTGAGCAATACTCAAGACGTGGTCGTACAAGCGTTTTACAAGTGGTCTCCTTTACACATGAAGTACATCTTCCCGAAATTCTCCCAATTAACCGAAGTTGGCTCTCTGTCTTATTTACAACTGCCTAACATGTTCGTTCCATTTCGTATCGCTTTGCTATGTTACGCCTAGATAGTTGAACGACGCGAGTGCATCAAGAAGCTCACTAATAATGCTGTATTCGAACATTATGGGACTCTTTTTCTGCTCATGTGCAGCACCTTAAATATTTCTACATTGAGAGCTAGCTGCCATTCTTTACACCAACTACAAATTTTGTCTAAGTCATCCTGTATGCTATTACAGTCAGTTAAAGACGACACCCTCTCATACACTACAGCATCATCAGCAAACAGCCGCAAATTACAACTTACTCTGTCCATCAGATCATTTATATAGATAGAAAATAATAGCGGTCCTATCACACTCCCCTGGGGCACGCCTGACGATACATTCGTCTCTGATGAACACTCGCCGTCGAGAACAACGTACTGCGTTCTATTACTTAGAAAGTCTTCCAGAAAGTCACAAATCTATGAACCTATTCCATATGCTCATATCTTCGTATGCACTCTGCAGTGTGGCACCGCGTCAAATGCCTTTTTGAAATCTAGAAAAACAGAACCTGCCTGTTGGCCTACATCCACAGCTCGGAAGATATCATGTGAGAAAAGGGCCATCGGAGTCTCATATGAACGATGTTTCCTAACCTGTGCTGATTCATAGAAAGAAGTACAAATTGATTTAGAAGAAAACAACACAAAAACATAAGATATGAAGAACAGGTAAGCCGTTGTGGAAAAATAATGAAAAATTACAAGGCACGTCGACTAAAAACGCTTGTGTATTACGGTCTGGAAATAGAAAGAAGAAACATAGTAAACAGACGGAAGCATATTGTCCCGCGGGATAAAAACGGTGCCTAACGAAAAGAGCAAATGATGAGCAACTGAAATTGGAATGTGGTCCTCAGATAGCCTATTAGAGAAGAAAAAAGGTATATATAAAAATAAATAAATAAGTAAAATTAAAATGAAATAAATCGCAATTTGCGATGTTATGGCTTCACTGTACTAGGTTTAGATGGAATACCTAAGTGCGGCGAATGAAAATTTGTGTCCGCCAGGGATCCGATCCCGGGATCTCCTGCTTACTACGCAGACGCATTGATCCCTCCGCCACCGAGAACACAGTGACCAGACAGACTGCAAATTCCCTGCACGTTCCCGCCACACGCAAATCTCCATTCGCCACGCTGTCTCTTTCCTGTGACCACAGCCTATTTGTTCTGTAATGCTCGCAGCCACAATGCTGTATTTTCGCATCAAGGAGAACAGACCATGAGGTATCTAGACACAATAAACTGTCGTTAGGAGTCCAGCCTCGGCTTGTATACAATCATGTATATTTTGACGACGTTACAGCGTCCATTTTAATGAAATAAATCGCAATTTGGGATGTTATGGCTTCACTAAGGAGGGTCTATGACTATTATTGTACAATAGCTCTAATTGGCAGTTGATGTTATTGATCCATACTAATATAATGCTACAAAAATTGTGTATATCGTTGGTTTACATTTGTTTCATTACAACGCTAATAACATAATGTAAGCGACAGAAACAAAACTGAAGTACCGGGTAATCAAAAAAGTCAGTATAAATTTGAAAACTTAATAAATCGCGGAATAATGTAGATAGAGAGGTAAAAATTGACACACATGCTTGAAATGACATGGGGTTTTATTAGAACCAAAAATAAAATAAAATAAAGATAAAATAAATAAATAAATAAAAAATGTTCAAAAAATGTCCGAGAGATGGCGCTGGACAGCAAATTGTCAGTGACTGCTACCGTGACGTGTGAGAGGTACGCCGATATGTTACAGCATGGAATCATCCCCAGCCTGGCTGATAAACACCTGCTGGAACGTACGATTTTTATGCAGGATGTCGCTCCACCCCATATTTCTAGACGCGTGAAAGATCCCTTGCGCGCTTCGCTAGGCTGATGATCGTGTGCTCAGCCACCACTTTCGTAATGCTCGGCCTCCCAGGTCCCCAGACCTCAGTCCGTGCGATTACTGGCTTTTGGGTTACCTGCAGTTGCAAGTGTATCGGGATCGGCCAACATCTCTAGGGATGCTGAAAGACAACATCCGACGCCAATGCCTCATCATAACTCCGGACATGCTTTACAATCCTGTTCACAACGTTATTCCTCGAGTACAGCTATTGTTGAGAAATGATGGTGAACATATTGAGCATTTCCTGTAAAGAACATCGTCTTTGCTTTGTCTGAAGTTGTTATGCTAATTATTTCTTTTCTGATCAGATGAAGCGCCATCTGTCAGATTATTTATTTATTTGTTATGTTTTGTTCTAATAAAGCGTGTGTGTCAATTTTTGCCTGTCTATCTAAATTATTCCGTGATTTATTAAGTTTCCAAATTTATACTGACTTTACGATCATCTGGTAGTTTTCGCATCAGCACTTAAAATTTATAGAAAGTCCTGACAATGTTGTGCAGTACGTTGAAAAAACTGAAAATTCAATACGGGACAGGGATAACAGTGTGGAAACTCACGGAGAAAGTTAAGCTATTACCGTTAATAGTAGTAGTCGCAACAGCACATCTGACTGCTCAGACGGAGGACTGTTGTGACTGTGCCTATGAATTCAAGTAAAGCGCATGTGCCACATGGAGCACGAAAGAATTAATACATGAGTGAGTCCGTTAGTGGAGACTTTATTCTTTTTTATTTTTCCTTCATTTCCGAAAAGTTACGCATGCTAAGTGCCTTGCTGTGGAAACATCTCGCCTTCCATTTGATTACCCTCAGAAAACACGTGATCAGGCTGTGCACTACCCTTCTCAAAATCAAATTTCAAAAGTTTGCATATCTAAAGGACTTAACGTCTTCAGTTATTATTCCCTAGGCTTAAAAGCTGCTTAACAAAGCTGAAATAACCTAAGAATAACACCCACACACCCACTCACCCTCTCTCTCTCTCTCTCTCTCTCTCTCTCTCTCTCTCTCTCTCTCTCTCTCTCTCTCTCTCACACACACAATCACACACACACACACACACACACACACACACACACATGCCCAAGGGAGGACTCGCACCTCCGACGGCGAGCAACGGTGCGGTCAGCAGCAAGGAGCCTTATAGAACGCTCGGCCACTCCACCGCGGCGCTACATTTTGCGGGCAGCATAACCCGTGGCAGGATTGCAATGTTCTGTGAGGAAAAGAACCAGAACTGTTTTAAATGTCAAAGTATCCTACGTTAAGGCCTACAATCGATTACGAATCTTCGAAGCTACATGATAAAGTTGTCAGTTTTTTATTATTATTGTTACTAATAATCGTCAACAGTAGCATTTAGCACTCATAATGTACTCACATTACAAGACACGTGGACCATCACTGCCTTCTCCATTCTGCTCTTCCTTTTCTTACCCTTCTTTCTGAGGTAGAAGACATGCTACTTCTTTGCGCTGTGCATCCTTTTCGTATTAGAAGCAGAAATGTGATTATTGAAATTTGGTAAAGAGTTCTCGCCACAAAGTAACACCCCTATGTTAAAATGGTATCCATCCCAACTTCGTATCATATCCGTGAGACTCTCCCCCTACGGTGTGATAATTCAAAATGAGCTGCCCTTCCTTTTACCCTCTCGTTGTCCTCTGTCAGTCCTATCTCGTGAGGATCTGATACTCTGCAGTAGTATTTCAACATAGGACGGACAGGCATGATAGTGTTTTTCATTAAATAATTATATCAATTCAGGCCACCCCCATGAACCACAGACATTGCCGAGGTGGGTTGGCTTGCGTGCCTCAACGATGCAGATAGCCGTACCGTAGGTGCAACCACAGCGGAGGGGTATCTGTGGAGAGGCCAGACAAACGTGTGGTTCCTGAAGAGGGGCAGCAGCCTTTTCAGTAGTTACAGGGCAACAGTATGGATGATTGACTGAGCTGGCCTTGTAACATCAGCTAATGTGGCTTTGCCACACAGCTACTGCGAACGGCTGAAAGCAAGGGGAAACTACAGCCGTTATCTTTCCCGAGGACATGCAGCTCTACTGTATGAACATATGATGATGGCATCCTCTCGGGTAAAATATTCCGGAGGTAAAATAGTCCCCCATTCGGATCTCCGGGCGGGGACTACTCAGGAGGATGTTGTCATCAGGAAAGACAATACTGGCATTCTACGGATCGGAGCGTGGAATGTTAGATCCCTTAATCGGGTAGGAAAATTAGAAAATTTAAAAAGGGAAATGGATAGGTTGAAGTTAGATATAGTGGGGATTAGTGAAGTTCGGTGGCAGGATGTACAGGATTTCTGGTCAGGTGAGTACAGGACTATAAATACAAAATCAATTGGGGGTATCACAGGAGTAGGACTGATAATGAATAAGAAAATAGGAATGCGGGTAAACTACTATGAGCAGCACAGTGATCGCATTATCATTGTCAAGATAGATACGAAGCCAACACCGACAACAGTAGTACAGGTTTATATGCCAACTAGCTCTGCGATGATGAGGAGATCGAAGAAATATATGAGGAGCTAAAGGAAATTATTCAGACAGTTAAGGGAGAGGAAAACTTAATTGTGATGGGAGACTGGAATTCGGTAGTTGGAAAAGGAAGAGAAGGAAAAATAATAGGTGAATATGGACTGGGCAGGAGGAATGAAAGAGGAAGTCGCCTGGTAGAATTTTGCACGGAACATGATTTAATCGTAACAAACACGTGGTTTAAGAATCACAAAAGAAGGTTGCATACATGGAAGAGACCAGGAGACACCGGAAGATATCAGATAGATTTTATAATGGTAAGACATAGGTACCGGAACCAGGTTACAAACTGCAGGACATACCCAGGGGCAGATATAGACTCTGACCATAACTTGTTAGTCATGAACTGTAGGCTGAAGCTGAAAAAAACTGCGGAAAGGTAGGAAAGTAAGGAGATGGGACTTAGATAGATTGAAGGAAACTGATGTTCTGGAGAATTTCAGAGGGAGATTTAGGCAACAATTCGCAGAAACAGGGGGAAATAAAACAGTAAAAGAGGAATGGTTAGCATTGAGAGATGAAATAGTGAAGGCAGCGGAGGACAAAATAGGTAGAAAGGCAAGACCTACAAAAAATCCTTGGATATCACAGGAAATACTAAATTTAATTGATGAAAGGAGAAAATATAAAAATGCAGTAAATGAAACAGGCAAAATGGAGTACAGACGTCTAAAAATGAGATTGACAGGAAGTGCAAAATGGCTAAGCAGGAGTGGCTAGAAGCCAAATGTAAATCTGTAGAAGAATGTATAGCAAGGGGAAAAGTAGATACTGCCTACAGGAAAATAAAAGAGACATTTGGGGACAAGAAAAGCAACTCTACGAATATCAAGAACTCAGATGGGAAACCAGATCTCAGCATAGAAGCGAAAGCTGAAAGGTGGAAAGAGTACATAGAGCAGCTCTACAAAGGAAATGAACTTAGAGACGATGTTGTAGGAAGGGAAGAGGAAGTAGAGCACGATGAAATAGGAGATGCTATACTGAGAGATGAATTTGACAGAGCCTTGAAAGACCTAGGTCGGAACAAGGCCCCAGGAGTAGATGAAATACCCTCAGAGCTACTAAAGTCTCTGGGAGAGCCAGCCATGACAAGACTATTTGAACTGGTGTGTAGGATGTATGAGACAGGCGAAATGCCCTCAGACTTTAAGAAAAATGTAATAATCCCCATTCCAAAGAAATCAGGCGCAGACAGATGTGAAAATTACAGAACCATCAGTTCGATAAGTCATGGTTGCAAAATTTTAACACGAATTGTCTACAGGAGAATGGAAAAGCTGGTAGAAGCTGACCTCGGGAAAGATCAGTTTGGATTCAGGAGGAACGTAGGAACCCGGGAGGCAATACTCACTTTACGTCTAATCTTAGAAGACAGATTAAGGAAAGGCAAACCAACATTTTTAGCTTTTGTAGATTTGGAGAAAGCTTTTGACAATGTTGACTGGAATACACTCTTTCAAATTCTGAAGTCAGCAGGGGTAAAATACAGGGAAAGGAGAGTTATTTACAACTTGTACAAAAGCCAGACCGCAGTTATTAGACTCGAAGGGCATGAAAAGGAAGCATCAGTTGGGAAGGGAGTAAGACTGGGTTGTAGCCTTTCTCCAATGTTATTCAATTTGTACATCGAGCAGGCGGTGAAGGAAAGCAAGGAAAAATTTGGAATAGGGATTAAAGTTCAGGGGGAAGAAATAAAAACATTGCGTTTTGCTGATGACATTGTAATTCTGTCAGAGACAGCGAAGGACCTGGAAGAGCAGTTGAATGGAATGGAAAGCGTGTTGAAGAGAGCATATAAAATGAACATTAACAAGAGCAAAACAAAACTAATGGATTGCGGTCTTAGAAAATCAGGCGATGCTGAAGGAATTAGATTAGGTAACGAAACAATGAAGGTGGTAGATGAGTTTCATTACTTGGGTAGTAAAACAACATGCGATGGTCGCAGTACAGAGGATATGAAGTGCAGAATGGCAATGGGAAGAAAAGCATTTTTGAAAAAGAGAAATTTGCTAACATCGAATATTAATTTAAGGGTAAGGAAGTCTTTTCTGAAGGCATTTGTGTGGAGTGTTGCCTTGTATGGGAGTGAAACATGGACGATAAGCAGTGCTGACAGGAAGAGAATAGAGGCTTTTGAAATGTGGTGCTACAGAAGAATGCTGAAGATTAGGTGGGTAGATCACATAACTAATGAAGAGGTACTGAACAGAATTGGTGAGCGAAGGAATTTTTGGCATACCCTGACTAAAAGAAGGGATCGCTTGGTAGGACACATAAATTTAGCATTGGAGGGAAGTATGTGGGGTAAAAATCGCAGAGGGAGACCAAGAGACGCGTATAGTAAGCAGATTCAAGTGGATGTGGGTTGCTGTTCTTACGAGGAGATGAAAAGGCTTGCTCAGGATAGAGTAGGGTGGAGAGCTGCATCAAACCAGTCTCCGGACTGAAGACCATAACAACAACATCATTTCAGGAGTAACAGGATAATCATAACCAAATGTTTTCATGGCACGCATATCTAACTTTATAGCACAAAATTAAGTACTGTTTGTGCATGTTACATGTTCCTGTTTTTTTTTTTTATTTTTTTTATTGTTGAGTAAAGAAAAGGATATGTCCCAAAGAAGCACTGGAATGCAGTAATGCCAAGCAAATTAGGGCCAGGATTCCAATATTTTTAAACCGAAATTTCAAATTCACACATTATTCAAGGAATCTTCAAAGTTTAACGATAAATAATCGGTATTGGACAAGAGCAAACAATAATGCAAACTATGTCTCTGGATGAGAATGGATTCAAGAGCGTTAGTCAAAAAGTTACATAACCGATGAACCTACTAGTGTGCTGATTATTCTAATCACATCTTGATAATAATTTTTTATTACTAATGCCCTTATCCAAGCAGTATGTAACATTTACATGAAAAAGATAAACTGGAACTACAATCAAAATTGGCAATCTTAAAAATTTCTAAATTCTCTCGATTTTGACAATTAAATCCCTCAATCCATTTCCGTTTAAAAAAGTCTCTATGCTGGGCAATTTACCCCTCTATATTGAAACTCCGGTGCGTGGCATTGTTAAGGCGGACTGTCTGCATTCGTCGAATGAAGTATAGGTCAGCGCATGTTCCAACAATGCGTTCACCTCCCCTATAATACGTATTGTTCTGTATTCATTAGGTCAGGGGTTCGAATCCCCCTTGGGCATGGATTAGCTAGTTCATAAGTAGTTTGTAAGTTTAGGGACTGATGACCCCGTTGTTAAGTCCCATAAGCTATCCAAATATTTGAATATTTTGTATTCATTATCGTTCTTCATTTGCGGCTGCTGTAATATGTGGAGACTGAGTTTATAAACGTTGTATTTAATTCACGACTAGATGTTACTAAAGGAACACTTAAAAAACGTAAAGAAATTTCTTTACCAATCAGAACGTACAACCGCGCCAGTTATCGACGAGTCTCTATTGAGCTGAGATGCGTTAGGAAACAGTTTGTTGTCGGCATATTGTAGCAGCATACTACCTACTTCTGAAGCAGATATGCTGTTAACCAATGTTTTCTACCCACAGTACTACGATATTGTGTGCAGATGTGTAAGAAAAACATTTATATAATTTCACATTTCGGAGGGGCTTCCCTCGCGCATTAAGTAAGCCACTGATTGTCATCACTTTTCGTAGAAGGTGATTACATTTGACAGTTTGAGATAAAATTACGTTTCTTCACTGCTTTTCTGCTTTTTTCTTATGTTGTATATTTTGAAACATTCCTTAATTGAAAATAGAAAATTAATATCTTTTGCTCAGACATGGGGTTACTTTCTGCGTTGTGACATGCATGACACGTGTCTACACTGGGCGACATTTCTGTAATGTGTATGTACATCAGGCCCAGTACCAACCCCGTCCCCCACATACGCTAACACAAGTGTGAGAGAAAAGCACAGTGTAGTAAGCAATGTTCCGGGCAAGTTTCCCTCAGCATGGGAAGGTGCAGAAGGAGCAGCGGCGAGGTCACGGACTTCCATTACCGGCGAGTCTCACCGTCTGCGCGTGTCACGTGGGGAGAGCAGAACAAACGCAGCACTCAGCTGGCAGGAGACGTGGAGACTTGAGGGACAGCTCACAACACCTGACCGGACTCTTGAAATACTGCTGCAGGATATCAGATCCTCAAAAATAAATGTTCAAATGTTTGTGGAGTTTAAGGGACTTAAATGCGGGGTCATCAGTCACTAAACTTACAAACTACTTATGAACTACCTTATGCCGGCCTCGGTGTCCGAGGGGACTGGGGCGCTCCAGTCACGGTCTGCACGGCCACTACAGTCGGGGGTTCGAATCCCCCCTCGGGCGTGGATATTTGTGCCGTCCTTAGTATAAGGTAGTTTGTAAGTTTGACCCCGTAGTTAAGTCCCATAAGCTTAACAAACATTTTTGAACTACCTTATGTCGTGGGAAAGGCGAACCAAAGACTGCGTTTTATTGGCAGAACACTTAAAAGATGCAACAGAACTACAAAAGAAACTGCATACGCTACGCTTGTCCGTCCATTTTTGGAGTATTGCTGCCCAGTGTGGGATCCGTATCTGGTTGGTTTGACGGAGGACATCGAAAGAGTCCAGAGAAGGGCAGCTCGTTTCGTATTGTCACGATACACCCAGACAGTGTTACGGAAATGTTACAGGATCTGGGATGGGAATCATTACAACGGCGCTTATCGCTGAGGCGTGGGCTACTTACGAAACTCCAATCGCGAACATTCTCCTCCGAATGCGAAAATATATTGTTGACTCTCACTTACATAAGTAGAAATGATCATCAGAATAAAATACGAGAAATCAGAGCTCGAACGGTGAGATTCAGGTGTTCTTTCTTCCCGCGCGCTATTCGAGAATGGAATGGGAGGTAAATAATATAATGTTGGTTCGATGAACCCTCTGCCAGGCACTTAAATGTGATTTGCGGAGTATCCCATGCAGATGTAGACTAAAGACAACTCATACATCCATGCCAGAGGGGGGATTCGAAACCCAGACTGAGACTGGCACGCCGCAGACTGCTCGGCCACTGCGGCCGGCCTATCAGGTAGGACTGACAGACGACAACGTGAGGGTAAAAGGAAGGGCAGCTCATTCTAAATTATCACGCAGTAGGGGAAAACTCACGGGTATGATACAAAGTTGTGATGGCTAATCATTTAAACATAGGGGTGTTACTTTGTGCCGACATCTGTATACCAAATTTCAATAACGATCTTTCTACTTCGAATACGAAAATATTCTCCTGGCCCCCATTTACACAGGGAGAAAGGACTACCATAATACAGTTAGAGAAATCAGAGATTGAACGGAAAGATTTCCCTCAAACCTATTCGAGAATGATAAATGGCTTGTCGTATCTTCTTCCAGACATTTAATTGTGAAAGGCACAACAGTTTTGTAAATTTAGATAGATGTTGAAAAGTCATAAGTAGGCGGCTTATGAAAAAACGTCATTATTAACAATGTGTCTCAAACCACACCATGTTTCTGTATACAAGCAAGACGATCACATAAAAAGTAATAGAATAAAAGATACTCATGGTACGAGATGATACAACTGATTGTGTCAAACGATCTGTGAAACTTTCAGTCTGCAGCAGAGTGTGCGCGGATATGAAAGTTCCTGGCAGATTAAAATTGTGTGCCGGAAGCGGGACTCTGGGATGTTTGCCTTTCGCGGGCAAGCGCTCTACCGACTGAGCTATCCCGACACGACTCACGATCCGTCCTCACAACTTTTCTTCTGCCAGTACCTCGCCTCCTACTTTCCAAACTTCACAGAAGTTTTGATGTTTAAAGCTTTCCCGGCGTATAGATATTTCCATAAAATCTCGGGCGAACTGCCAGATGTCAGTAACTTCCTGCCACGATATTTCGGCGCAGAGTCTTCTGGCCATCTTCAGGTGAGTACCGCCGAAGTACTGGCGAAGACGCACTGAGCTGTGCTATTTATGCCCAATTCAGTCGACATGCGCGTACTTAGCGTGCGCGTTCACTACCACTCCGTACGCTGCTCAGAGCGCCCTCCGTGGTGCAGGCTTGCCGCTTCGATAGCAGTTCGATTATCATTGTCATTCAGTTGCAGGAAACTACGCCGACTACGAAGTTTTTCAATTACTGGGTTCCATGCAGCATTTATTTGGAAACCGCTGTCTCGATTGATAAGAGTCTCACTGTCAGACAGTCTTATTTCCACAGCTTCATTAATAATTGAGCTCCAAAAGTTTGTTGTGTGGGCCACAATTTTAGTTTCGTTGTAGTTCATCGAATGACCTGTGGAAATACAATGTTCGGCGATTGCGGATTTGGTGGGTTGGAGTAGCCGAGTATGACGCTGGTGTTCCACAATGCGCTCCTGCACAGTGCGCTCGCACGGAATCCTGTAAACACCTGCTTAACGCAGCTCCAGATCGTCTTTGACAGAACCCAACAGCGATGAAATTTTAGGAGGAGGGCAAAAGATGACTCTTACTCTATACTTTTTTGTATTCTGCCTATCTGCGATGAAATATTCCCAATATATGGGAGATAAGCAGTCGATTTGAAAGCCTCTTCTTCTTCCTTGTTCTGTCGTTTGGAGGTGTGCATCGGTCGATTTATTTGCTTCCTTGTATATTCATTCTTTAGGAATACTGTTTGCAGGTGTTCCAGTTCCGTGTGAAGGCTGTCGGCGTCAGAGATGGTATGGGCTCGATGGATTTACGTCTTTAGGACACCCATTGTTTGTGCCGGATGGTGGCAACTTGTAGCTTGTAAGTACAAATCTGTACGAGTGGGCTTCCTGTATACCGAATGACCAAGTGAGACATCACTTCTGCGTCGCACGAAAACACCTAAAAATGGCAAACAACCATTTTTCTCGATCTCCATAGTAAACGTTATGTTTTCGTGTATGGAGTTCATATGATGTAAAAAGTCTTGGAGACTATCCACGCCATGAGGCCACACTATAAACGTGTCGTCAACGTGTCGCCAAAACACTGTTGGTTTAAAAGTAGTTGACTCAAGTGCTCTCTCCTCAAAATCTTCCATAAACAGATTGGCCACCAGGGGAGATGTTTTCGTGCGACGCAGAAGTGATGGCTGACTTGGTCATTCGGTATACAGGAAGCCCACTCATACAGATTTGTACTTACAAGCTACCAGTTGCAACCATCCGGCACAAACAATGGGTGTCCTAAAGACTTTAATCCATCGAGCCCATACCATCTCTGATGCCGACAGCCTTCACACGGAACTGGAACACCTGCAAACAGTATTCCTAAAGAATGGATATACAAGGAAGCAAATAAATCGAGCGATGCAAACCCCCAAACGACAGAATAAGGAAGAAGAAGAGGCTTTCAAATCGACTGCTTATCACCCATATACTGGGAATATTTCATCGCAGACAGACAGAATACTAAAAAGGTATAGAGTAAGAGTCATCTTCTGCCCTCCTCCTAAAAGTTCATCGCTGTTGGGTTCTGTCAAAGACGATCTGGAGCTGCGTTAAGCAGGTGTTTACAGGATTCCGTGCGAGTGCAGCAAGTCATATATAGGGCAGACGACGCGCACTGTGCAGGAGCGCATTGTGGAACACCAGCGTCATACTCGGCTACTCTAACCCACCAAATCCGCAATCGCCGAACATTGTATTTCCACAGGTCATTCGATGAACTACAACGAAACTAAAATTGTGGCCCACACAACAAACTTTTGGAGCTCAATTATTAATGAAGCTGTGGAAATAAGACTGTCTGACAGTGAGACTTATCAATCGAGACAGCGGTTTCCAAATAAATGCTGCATGGAACCCAGTAATTGAAAAACTTTATTTTTTATGGGAAGGAGGCTTCTCGTTGGCAGCGCATGACCTCTGAATTTTATTATACGACCCTCCGGGAACTCTATTCCCAACCTCCGTCACCAGAACGCCAAACAGCCGTACACCATGTCAAGGCAAAACAACTCTCAACATCCAAAATGGCAGGTACAATGATACGTGCGAGGGTGCAGGATGGACTCCACAATGAACAGCCCTCCATGCACTATGTCATACGGGAGAGACAATGTAGACGTCGGAGATTAATTCACGAGGTTGAACTCGACGACGGCCGGAAATATACAGCACAGAAAGACATAGCCCAGGCGTTCCAGGACCATTTCACCAGATTTTATGGGGCCGACGAGGTGGAACAGCAGGCAATGGAGACCGTGCTTAATGAGATCCCATACATGACATACGCGAACTCGGATGCAGACATCCTACAAGCAATAACGGAAGAGGAGATGGTGGAGGACATCCATCGAGGAGCTCCGAACAAATCTCCGGGTCCAGACGGTTTCCCATTGGAATTCTATCGCACGTTTGTCACTATAATGGCACCGATGTGGTTAAGTATGTTTAACGAGATAATCGTGCAGGAGTTACCAGTCCCCACTGAATTCACCGAAGGGTTGGTGATTCTAATTCGGAAACCACAGGGAGGCAAGCGACCATGCGATTATCGGCCTTTGACCCTCCTAAATAGCGACTACAAGATCCTTATGCGTATAATAGGATGTCGCTTAAAAACATTGCTACAGGACCGAATCAACAGGGATCAGACATGTCTCGGAGGTACAAGCAATATTCATACGGCCTTGGGAGACTATCGTGATGTTATCTGCCTTGCCAAGGCGTGTCGTCTACGTGGAGCATTGATAGGCATCGATTTTGACCATGCCTTCGATAGAGTGGATCACACCTACCTCAAGGCAGTGATGCTCAGGATGGGTGTTCCGCCTACTTTTACCACTATGGTGATGAAGTTGTTGCATGGTGCCCGGTCAGCGGTGTTGATTAATGGAGGGAGAACAGAACATTTCCAGATTTTACGATCAGTCAGACAGGGGTGTCCGTTGTCCATCATATTGTATGCCATCGCACTAGAGCCATGTCTTGCAGGATTGCGCCAACGACTCACAGGTATCACTCTACGGAATCAGTCCTTCAAATGTAGAGCATATGCTGATGATGTAGTGCTTCTAGTGAAGACAGCAGAGGAGACACGCACAGCAATGGATTGGCTAAAGAAATACGAGGAGGCAGCTGGTAGCGTGGTTAACTTTCGAAAATCACAATTCATGAATGTAGGCCGAGGACTCGAACCAGGAACTGAAGGACCCTTACCTGTGGTGCAAACCCTACGATGTTTGGGTATCACTTTCCATACGGAGACGGCACGAACAACAGCAGACAACTACCGTAAGCTGTTGTGTCAACTACGTACATCTGTACGACTCAACGCCCTGCGCTCGATGGATATGCTGCAGAGAGTAACACTGGTCAACCTCCACCTCGCACCCAAGATGTGCCACATGGCACACCTTCTCCCTTTGCCACGTACGATGGCCACGAGGATACAAGCAGCCTTTGGATGCTACGTGAGCATGGGACAGCTCTTTAAGGTGCAATACGAGTCGCTCATGCTCCCGACGCGGCAAGGTGGTGTTGGCCTAGTCAATGTCTACGAAAAGGCACGGGCAATGTATATTAACACCATGTGCAAACTGTGGCGTAACAGGAACTACTCCCTAACGGGTGCGATAATCGAAGAACTAGCACCGCCATCGCTTCTTCCACCGGTTAGTGTGGGGCATATTACGCCTCCATTATCACACATCCGAAAGTTCTTCGTGGAACAGAGTTATGTGCGAGCAGATTTACCAACTACCCGATCACGGACTTCCACCGACTGCTTGTAAGACGCATGGAACGGAATAAGATGGAACGAAGGTACCCTGCGATTAACTGGTATGTTGTGTGGCGCACAGTGCACCACCCCCACCTCCCTACATCGGCAAGGTCAACGTGGTACATGGTGGTTAACCGGAAGTACCCGACGAAGGAGAGACAGTATGCTATCCACATGACAGACACGCCCGTATGCCTACGATGCGACACGCTCGACACGGACGAACATCGGTTGGTCTGCGGCACAGCGCTGGGAGTGTGGAATCTGGCACGGAAGATCGTAGCGTTCATGATACACACAGTACAGTCAGAAACCTCAACGGACATAGTATTTTTCCCAGATAAAACATATTTCCCACGTCAGAAGACGAATGCGGTGGCGTGGGTAACGGTCATGACGGTACATTACATATATCATTATGCAAACACGAACAAACTGGACTATTGGCACTATTTACAGGATGCACACACGAAGCTACGACGACTTGGTAAATACAAGGAAAGTTACATAAATTTTTTAGAGGTAGTGTTTACTGACCCGCCACCTGGCTGGGGTGTACTGGGTACGAGAAGATGATAGTGATAGTTTAACGAAGATACCGACCAATTGAACGGATCAGACTTAATAAGTTCGAGAAGATCACCCAAGAACACCGACCGGATGGTGCTACACTAACAGAGGAGGCCCCAATTTATTTAACGTTATATACCTTTAAGTTCGAAAATGCCACGAATGATGCAGCATGCCGGAAGTGGCATCATTTATACAGTTATTTTTCCATTATGTATTATTTGACAAATTTCTTCCAGATAGGGCACTGGACTTCATTTGATTTCATGATTATGTCTGGAGCGCCACGTTGCTGACCGCGTGCCCTCCCGCGTCGGAGGTTCGAATCCTCCCTCTGGCATGGATGTTTGTCTTGTGTTTAGTATAAGTTAGTTCATAAGTAGTTTGTATGTTTAGGGACTGATGACCCCGCAGTTAAGTCTCTTAATATTTATACACATTTGAACTGAACATCCGTGGCATCGGTTTCCTTTTGGAACGCCCTAGTTTGAGTAGTGGTCTGATTTCGGACTTATCCTGCAGCAAAAACAATTCGCTTTCTAGTACAGTGTTAACAGGAGCCTCGAAGTAGCTACTTAGTCGTAATGAGATAAATGGATCTTGCAGGCAAATGCATTACGCCCAATCCACCGTAGATGACACTTTATTTAATTTATTGAGAACAACAGCCTAGATAACTTTTTAATTTATATTTTGAGAAACAGGTTTCGGCAGATTGACTGCCATCTTCAGATCTTTCATTCATTAGTTGTGATGGTTTGAGGAACGAAATGAAACATCTGAAGTTGGCAATTAAACTGCCGTAACCGGTTTTCTAAACAAAAATTAAAAAGAGATCTTGGCTGTTGTTCTTAATAAATTGATGGGAAAGATCGCCCTACTAAACATTTTAAACATATAGGATCCTACAGTGTGCCTTGGTTGCACAGTGGTAGAGTGCCAGACTACAAATCTAAAAGTCCCGGGTTCGATCCCCGCCATGTCCTAGGATTTTTATCTGTCACTTTCCACTTCTTTCACCTCTGGCAGTATTGCTCATGTGAAAAATACCGAGTAGCACCGTGGTTCGAAACCCACGTAAAACTGTAGGTCCCCCTATAACTGGCTGGGTAAGTCAGTTCGAAGGTCGGAGGAAGGCAACGGCATACCACCTCCAAACAGGGCCATGCCTAGTAAAGCACTGTGGTGTTCAAACCAATCTTCGGATTGTTGACTGCTTTACCTTTTTAGGATACTACACGTTCAAGAATCGTCTCAGCTGATTTGTGGAATGACGTGGTGCTCCATCACACTGGACCCACTTTCGTTTTCTGGTTTGGAGCGGCACATGTTCTAGAGTACCTAAAGTAGCATTTTGAGAAATACGCAGTAAACACGAGGTGTCAGATGTTGAGGAAGAACATAAAAACCTAATACTTGGTTTTTAAAAATGCGAAAATGCTTCCTAATAATTGTGGAGATGCGTACCATATGTAGGAGTTACGACTATTGAATATTACTTAGTAGGTTAACGTCGCTTCCTTAGCCAAAAGAACAATATTTGTAAATAAGGAACACATTATTAGGGCAATATAGAATTGTTTAATAAGAGGTTTTCAGCCAAGACCGCTTTCTTCTTTTAATTACATGACCGGTTTCGACGTGCTAGACGCTATCTTCAGTCATGTAGTAATTTTTTTACATGACTTCACTGCTATTGCAACAAATTGGTTTACATACACATTGATGTGACATCAAAATAAAATTTACACGTCTTTAATACACGACTGAATCCATCTTTCTCTGCTACCGTGCCAGACTAGGCATCTAAATGTCGCGGGTTCGATTCCCGTCACGTCCTGAACTTGATTCTGAAGTGCCTCTAACTTAGACCTTGAGAAAGATGGATTCAGTTGTTTTATTATTGGATGTCACATCGATGTGTATGTATACCAATTTGCTATGTTAAAAATCGTTGCAATAGCAGCTAAGTCATTTAAAAAATTACTACAGGTCTGAAGATGGCGTCTAGCACGCCTAAACCGGTTATGTAATTAAAAGAAGAAAGCGATCTTGGCTGAAAACCTCTTATTAAACAATTCTAGATTGCCCTAATAATGTGTTCCTTATTTACAAATCTTGTTCTTTTGGCTAAGGAAGCGACGTTAACCCACTAAGGAATATTCAATAGTCGTACCTCCTACATATGGTACGCATGTCCACAATTATTAGGAAGCATTTTCACATAATGTTCGCGCTGGCATTTTTAACAACCAAGTATAAGGTTTTTATGTTCTTCCTCAACATCTGACACCTCGTGTTTACTGCGTATTTCTCAAAATGCTACTTTAGGTACTCTAGAACATGTGCCGCTCCAAACCAGAAAACGGAAGTGGCTACAGTATGATTGAGCACCACGTCATTCCACAAATCAGATGAGAAGAATCTTGAGCGTGTAGTATCCTATATGTTTAAAATGTTTGGGAGGGCGATCTTTCCAATAAATTTATTAAGAATAACAGCCAAGATCGCATTTTTATTTTTATTTAGAAAACCGGTTTCGGCACTTTAGTCGCCAACTTCAGGTCTTTCATCTTGTTCCTCAAACCATCACAACTAATAAATGAAAGGTCTGAAGATGGCAGTCAAACTGCCGAAACCTGTTTTCTAAACAAAAATTAAAAAGTTATCTAGGCTTTTGTTCTTAATAAATTAAATAAATTAAATAATTAAAAGAAGAAAGCGATCTTGGCTGAAAACCTCTTATTAAAATATTTGTAAAGTTATGAACTAGCATTCTTCACGGTGTAAGCCGTGAGGTAAGGTGGAAAATCGTTGTGAAGAATGTTCTGCCACCTTACACAAATTGTAGGGACGACTATGAAAATGTGGCAGATGCTGAGAATCCCACTTAATTTATGCAGCTTTGAGGCTCCTTGTCACCCCTAAACTGCCTGCTAAGTTAGTAATGAGCATCACAGTGCATATGAGAAACGGTTTTGTGGGAGGATAAACTACTCTTTGAATCTGTGTGTGCGGAATTCTCGAACAGTATTGGCTGGAGATACGGCAGGGGAGAAAGGGAGGCCTTCAGCAGAGGGTGTTGTACCTCGTGACGTCAGACGCCACCTCTGGAGACCATTCGGCGTCCTAAATGACGGAAGAGGTTTATGGCAGGGGGGGGGGGGGGGGGGAGGCGGCGAACCGGAGGAGCGTTGGCTGTCTGCCAGGGCTGCCACCCGCTGCAGAATCTTTTGTGGCGAACTGGGGCTGTTTTGTGAGTGTGGTTCGGTGGCACACTATTATCGTGCCAGACTAGGCATCTAAATGTCGCGTGTTCGATCCCCGCCACGTCGTAGGGCTTTTATCTATCGCTTTCCACTTCTTTCATCCCTGTCATTGCTGCTGATGTGAAAAAATCGAGTAGCATGCTATACTGTATGTACCCCTGTAACTGGCCCGGTAAGTCAGGTCGAAAGAAGGCAACGGCATACCACCTCCAAACAGGACATTGCCAAGAAAAGCACTGTGGTGATCGTACCATTCTTCTGATTGTATACTCCGTTCACCGAAACGAGAGACGGACTGTAAACACTGCGAGGCGCGTCACCAGGGATGGACAAAACAGGGACGCTCCGTTTCAGGTGCAAAGCGTTTGTGTGTGTTATGAGGGGTGATATAAGAGGCTGGCTAGAAATTTCATCTTAAAGGCCCAGTTGGTGAATAGCAGTATATGTATTAAGCTTTCATATTCTATCTCTTTATCTCTTACTCGTCTGTATCGCGCAAGTGTAAACTCATTATGTCATCCTATATTTTGAATCCACGCAAGAACCTATCAAAGAAAAAAATCATCAAATTCTTAATGTGTGTAAAACAGAGCTGTTGTGCCCAGCCGGGCGCGGTGGCCGAGAGGACTGCTGCGCGTCAGTGACAGTCTGCACGGCCACTACGGTCCGGAGTCGAATCCCCCCTCGGGCATGGATATATGTGCCGTCCTTAGTGTTAGCACAGAGTAACATATACAGAGAAGCACGCCCCTCTAAACCACTGTCCTACGCTCCCCTCGTAGTTCTGTAAGTTGCTAGCAGGTGGTTCCCTGGCTTAGTACCGGTAGACGACACTAGAGGCACTACTGAGGGTAGCGTGGAGGGGAAGCTGAGGGGAGAGCTCGTGCCGCCTGCCACGAAGCCACGGCTGTGTCCGGCTTGCTGGCGTTTGACGGGAGGTGGTGGTGGGGGCAGCCGCTACCTGCCGCCTGCTCTGGCCAGTTTAAAGGGCTGCTTCCGACCGCAGCGCCATCATGGGACGTCTTACGGAACTGCTGGAAACCCTCCCTCCCCGCACCCCTGAGCGTAGGACCGGGCCCTTACGGAGGTTTCCCGTCTGTATATATTTGTTTGTGGTGTTAGCTAGTTGATAAGTAGTTTGTAAGTTTAGGGACGGCCCCGTAGTTAAGTCCCATAAGATATACAAACATTTGAAACACTTGTTGTGTCCAGAACAACAAATGACAGACATTTTCGTAAAAACAACTGCATATACTGGTGTATGACAGACAGACATTTTCGTAAAAACAACTGCATATACTGGTGTTGGTCATTCCTCATTTTATCAAACAGTAATTAATTACAAGGCACACACTCTTTGATGTCTCCGAAAACACATCATGACAAAAGCTTACAGAAAATGTTGATGACTTTCACAGAAATATGTTAGGAAGTACATGATTTGTTGTTTTGTTGACATAGTTCTTACTGTCGTAAACGAAAATGCAGATTTGGGCCATTTTCAGAGATTCTATGAATTATTAAAAGAAATGTTTTGAATATCTGTGGCGTCTAATATTACTGCTACATAGCAAAATACACAGCCACTTTACACCTGATACAGAGGTTTTAATTCCAAATTATTAACTTTTCCACCAACAGACGTAAAGTTTACGTTTTTATTTTTTTTATTTTTTTTTTATTGTTTTTAATTTTTTTTTTTGTTTTAAATTTAAGGACCGGTTTCGGTATTGCATTAATTCATCTTCAGGCCCTATACAAATTAAGTTGCAAATCAGTATTTTATGTATAACAACATGCTGAACGTATATCATACAAAAGATACATAAGAATTAATGGAAGACCGAAACCAGTAGTTAAATAAAACAACATAAACTTTACGGCTGTTGGTGGATAAGTTAATAGTTTGGAATTAAAACTCGACCAACAGCCGCAGTCCCTGTTCCATTACAACGTGGAACCACGTTGCTTGATACATAGATTGCGCCATTAAGTGAGTGCCCTGTTTTGTCCACTGCTGATCACGCGCCCCGGTCTGTTTACAGTCTGTCTCTCGTTTCGGTAAATGGAGTATAGACTGCTTTGCGATACCTGAAGCGGTCGTAAAATGGAGAGCTGGCTCGTGTTTGCTCACCCTGTGGAAACGAGGAAGAGCAGCCTGTGTAAAAGTATTAAAGGCCTCTAACTCTGTATGAATGAGACGAGTATTAGTTTCTCTTTCAGAGTCGCTATAAATAATTGTCCTGACTTACAGACTGGCTATGCCCGTGCAAAACAGCTGTTTCACGAGCATTTGTAACCATTTGTGTGTGCTGTGTGTGTTCATCTTTACGGTGAGAAGATAATAAATGTATTCTGTGAGCACCATTTCATCTGTTGTTTGCTAATTATGGTGCAAAAACTAACTTTAGAAATGGACATTCATCAAACTGTTGATATTTTTTGACTGACGAGCAAGTAACTAATCTAGTGCTAGTTGCGTGTGTCTGTGAGAAATCATCTTTCCTAAATGTAGAAATGCTTCTCAAACACCATAAATTTGTCCTGATCACGGTTGACAAAGCAACTTTCTTGTGCCGAAGAGTATTTAACTAAATTATTGGTGAATCATCGAGCATGCTTTCTTGTCTTTCCTGTCACTGTATGTGTTCCAGTAATTTATGTAACTATAAGCAATAGTTGTTAAATAAGTAGCTATGGTGCTTACTAACCTTTTGTATGCATGTCTGCTTCCATGTGTTCACCTAAACGGTGAACAGCTGATCACTGTTTGTCTTTGGGCACCATTTCATTTGTGGTTTGCTGATTAGAGTAAAAACACTAATCTCTTCCCTGCCAAAAACTACTGTCCTCTCAAATTAATGTCCTACCACCTCTTCTCATTCTAGCCAATCTAGGCTTCTTGCTTTTAGCGGGTTCAAATGTTCAAATGTTTGTTAAGCTTATGGGACTTAACTACGGGGTCATCAGTCCCTAAACTTACAAACTACTTATGAACTAGCTTATCCTAAGGACGGCACAAATATCCATGCCCGAGGGGGGATTCGAACCCCCGACCGTAGTGGCCGTGCAGACCGTGACTGGAGCGCCTCAGTCTCCTCGGCCACCGCGGCCGGCCTTTTGGCGGGAGACTCCACGTTGAGTGTGGGGTAATTTTCAGAGTTCATTGACCTGCGTTTCCACGTGCAAGGCAATATCCTGACTTCTTGTGGAAGTTTGAATTCTCACATTTCCCTTCCGCTACTACAGTTTTCCAGGAATCTGTGTCCTGCGAAGCAAGGGAGCCCATGGTTTCTTGGTCTGCCCCAGAGAGGGGATGCCCTGCTGATTTTGTTTTCGCGAATATTTTTCCAGATCTCGTTGTTCCCAAACAGAATGTCAGGCCTCTCATGCACAAAAATCTCTCCCTGACAGTTAATACGCTGTAGTATTTGTTTGATTTTTGTATGCAAATGGTGACATGTGTGTTGGGTGGAATGGATGTTATTATATAGGCGAAGGTGAGGAAACTCTCAATACCACAACACCATGCTGCTCATATGCGATCTATGAACATGGCAGGCCTTTCTATAATGAATATCCATTCCTCTTCTAACTGTAGTAGGGGAAAGACTCTATCCACAACGAGACGCTCAATACATATTACCGGATAGTTAAATTATGAACTGTTGTCTCTTTGTTTGTATAGTAAATCTGTTCTCTTATTCTTTTCCTTCAAGCAGAGATAATCTAATATTCGATGTGCTTGCTAAATAACTTTGGAAGTGAACACATCCATGGATCAACTAAGTACAAGGGCCAATACATCCTCTAAAATTCACTGCCACATGTTCAATAATGAACAACAAAATTCATATGCTCCACCATCCTAACATGTTACTTAATACAAGAAGTATACAGATTCAACTACCACAGTGAAACTTTTGGCAACTACACATAAAGTTTCGGCTACCACACATAATGTTTCTGCTTCCAAAAATGTTTCGACTGCCACTCATAAAGTTTTGGCTACCAGACATAAAGTTTCAGCTAACACGCGTAAAGTTTCAGTTACCCAAGTCACTGATTAGTGGTGTGGTGCACATCAAATACATCCTCTCCCGGTGAAGGACCCAAGTCTTGTTCAAATTATGTTTACCAGCAGTCCTTCTAAGTGATGAACCATTACATCGTTGCACTAGTCTTCGAACACTTTTCCTGTCTTTCTGTATTTTTTCCATCCTCCTTATCTCCATAAACCGAAACTTCCTATTCGGAACGTTCTAAGTCTTTACAAAAATTACCGGTTGCAACTTGATCTTGTGAAATAGCAGTGTTTGAGTATTTGATCTACATCATCTCTTACATGACAAGACCAGATTTCTTATGATCACCAACACGCAATACACATGGAGTGTCATTATGTACATTGTACTGTGAACACTTAAATTAAAAAAGAAAATATTCCTCATCCTAGAAGAAAACGAACTCATTATTGGTAAGAGCTTTTAACACTCAATCATCTTTTTGTGGGAAAAATTATATGTTGTTATTCATGAATAAACGATAACAAATTGTTAACCAGTGTTGCTATTTAAAGCCCTATCATATTTTCAAAACATATATACTCTTCTTTAAGGAAAGCTGCATAAAACAACTCTGTTGTATTTTGTTTTGTACAGTGTGCGGTAACATCTTCCGTAAGGAGAGCTGCATTTATTCAGATGCAAGTCACTTCAGACTTAAAGTGAATGGGATAAATAGACACACACAGAGTTTCTTAGGTCAAATGTAATTTGTTTTTTTCTTTTTTTTTCTTTAACCAACAAAAAAGTAATTTTACATTGTCATATGCACGCATTACAATGTTCTTTTTCCTTTATTGTTATTCAGTTTATGCATAGCAGGACGCCTAGGGGTTCCAGGGATCAAAGAGCACCATACCCGAATATCTGCAAAATCCGGGTAATCTTCTCTTCAACTTTGACGTAAATGACTGTTCCTGGGTGGTCGAATAGTAATGTTAGCAACGATTCCATTTTTTCCTAAGGCATTCCATGACCGTCCCAGTGTATTCCATGGTGGTTTCAAGTGAGCCACCTTCTATCCCTCATTGTAATAACACACTTCACATCCCTGTACGGTCTTGGTGAGGCAATTCTTAGGGAGAATATTTTTATCACATAGTCTTCTGTACAAGTTATTAATGCAATGTCTTTAAATATGAAGGCTCTGCACTGATGGTTGTATAAATCTTGGATATCGTCGATAATGTACACAGTTTTAGATGTCATGTTGAAGTGGTTTATGTGAGTCATAGTTTTTGATAATTTATACAGAGCTCTTCACATTACCAGTGAATAGATGGATGTACACAAGATTCCACACTTCTTAATAACATTATGACTCAAAGGAAGGTTGTCTACTAAGATCAAGGAAATTCATCACGCTATAACCAATAATTGTAGTAGACTGCTCCAACGGTTGCTCAGTGACCGGTGGCCGGCGCACACGTGACCAGCAGCGGCTCTAGACTTTACGGTAACCGGCTTCTTAATAGAAGCGACTTATTTACATTTCGTGTGTGCTGTTTCTTGCTGCTCTATATACTTTAGTGTGCTCGCGTGTTTGTTTATTAAGAATCGCGTTTATTTGTCTGTTCAGTTACTGAATTTTTGATTTATTAGCTCGCGTATATATTTTTCAGATTCGCCGTTAATAAACAGTTCAGCGTTAGGTTTATACTTTGCAAAGCTCACTGTTTATCAAACTTCTCTTGCTGCTGTGTATATTTACTTAGATTCGCATTCAACTAGTCAGTTCAGTGTATTCATCCGCAGTGTAAATAAAACAGGATAAATAAAACAGAGGGTGGCGGGTTTATTGCTGTTACAAACGGTTTATCCTGTAGCGAAATTGAGGCAGATACTTCCTATGAATTGGTTTGGGTAGAGGTTATACCTGACCACAGAAATAAATTAATAATGGGATCTTTTTATCGGCCCCCTGACTCAGACGATGCTGTTGCAGAAATGTTCAAAGAAAGCTTGAATCATATTTCAAATAGGTATCCGAAGCATACTGTTATAATCGGTGGCGACTTTAATTTACCCTCGATATGTTGGCATAATTACGTATTCAAAACCGGGGGCAAATATAAAACATCGTCCGAACTAGTTCTGAATGCTTTTTCTGAAAACTACTTCGAACAGTTAGTTCATGAACCCACTAGAATAGTACGTGGTTGCGAAAATACTCTTGATCTCCTAGCAACAAATAATCCCGAGATAGTAAAGAGCATCAAAACAGATACAGGGATTAGCGAACATCGCGTTGTAGTAGCGAGACTGAATATCGAAATTCCCAAATGCACCAAAAATAAACGAAAAATATATCTATTCAATAAAGCAGATAAAAATTCGCTTCACGCTTTACTGAGTGATAGTCTCCAGTCCTTCAAAACTAAAAATGCGAGTGTAGATCAGTTGTGGCTTACTTTTAAAGACATAATGTCAGTAGCAATCGAGATATTTATACCAAATAAATTAATAAAAGAGGGGGCTGACCCCCCGTGGTACACAAAACAGGTCAGATCACTGTTGCAGAAACAAAGAAAAACGCATGCAAAATTTAAAAAGACACAGAATCCGAAGACTGGCAATCTTCTACTGAAACTCGCAACCTAGCGCGGACTTCAATGCGAGAATCTTATAGTTGTTTCCACAACGAAATCCTGTCTCGTAATCTTGCAGAAAATCCAAAGAAATTCGGTCATATGTGAAGTACACTAGCGGCAAGACACAAACAATACCTTCACTACGCGATAGCAATGGTAATAGTACCGACGACAGTACTGCTAAGGCAGAATTACTAAACACAGCTTTCCGAAATTCTTTCACCAAAGAAGACGAAGTGAACACTCCAGTATTCAATCCAAGAACAGCTGCCAGCATGCGAAACTTAGAAGTAGATGTTCCTGGAGTAGTAAAACAACTTAAGTCACTAAACACAAATAAATCTACCGGGCCAGATTATATACCAACTAGATTCCTCTCAGAGTATGCTGATGCAATAGCTCCGTACTTAGCTATAATTTACAACCGATCACTCAGCGAAAGATCCGTACCCAAAGACTGGAAAGTTGCCCAAGTTACTCCAATATTCAGGAAAGGCAATAGGAGTGATCCTCAAAATTACAGGCCTATCTCATTGACGTCGATTTGCAGTAGGGTTTTGTAACATATACTTTGTTCGAATATTATGTACTACCTCGAAGAGAACGACATATTAACCAATAGTCAGCACGGATTCAGAAAGTATCGCTCTTGCGAAACACAGCTTGCCCTTTATTCACATGAAGTGTTAAGTGCCATCGACAAGGGATCTCAAATCGATTCCATATTTCTGGATTTCCGGAAGGCTTTTGATACTGTACCCCACACGCGGCTTCTAATGAAATTGCGTGCTTACGGAATATCTCCCCAATTGTGCGATTGGATACACGATTTCCTATCAGAAAGGACACAGTTCGTTGTAATTGACGGTAAGTCATCGAGTAAAACAGAAGTGTTATCTGGCGTTCCACAGGGAAGCGTTATAGGTCCAATACTCTTCCTCATGTTTATAAACGATTTAGGAGATAATCTGATTAGCTCCCTTAGACTGTTCGCGGATGATGCTGTCGTTTATCGGTCAGTGAAGTCAACAGAGGATCAAAAGCAACTGCAAAGCGATTTAGACAAAATTTCTACTTGGTGCGAAAATTGGCAATTGACACTAAATAAAGAAAAGTGTGAAGTAATACACATGACCACTAAAAGAAATCCGCTGAACTTCAATTACGCGATAAATCAGTCAAACCTTATGGTCGTAAATTCTACCAAATACCTAGGAGTTACAATTACGAACAACTTTGACTGGAGAGAACACACAGAAAATATTGTGGGGAAGGCGAACCAAAGGTTACGTTTCATTGGCAGAACGCTTAGAAGATGCACCAGCTCCACCAGACTGCCTACATCACACTTGTGCGTCCTCTCTTGGAGTACTGTTACCCTTTGTGGGACCCTCACCAGGTGGGACTGACGGAAGATATTGAGAAGGTTCAGAGAAGGGCGGCTCGTTTTATTTTATCAAGTTACGGGGGGGAAAGCGTCACGGAAATGTTGCACGAATTGGGGTGGAAATCATTAAAAGAAAGACGTTATTCATTGCGACCTGATCTGTTTGCGAAGTTTCAATCACCGACTTTTAGTTCTGAATGTGAAAATATTTTGCTAGCACCCACCTACTTAGGGAGACATGACCATCCCATAAAATAAGAGAAATGAGATCGAAAACGGAACTATTTAGGTGTTCTTTCTTCCCGCTATTAGAGAATGGAACGGTAGAGAAAAGTTATGAAAGTGGTTAATGAACCCTCTGCCAGGCACTTAAATGTGATTTGCAGAGTATCTATGTAGATGTAGATGTAGATGTAGATATAATTAAGCGACTCAGTTGTTGCAAATTCATTATTAACATCTATTGGTCCAGTTTTAATTATCAATCAAATGTTAAAATGTTTGTTAATCTATCGGACCAAACTGCTTGGTCACTGCTTACAAACTACTTAAACCTAGGTAAACTAACCTAAGGACAACACACACACCCATGCCCCAGGGAGGACTCAAACCTCCACGGCGAGCAACCGCGCGCTCCGCAGCGAGACGCTTTAGACCGCTCGGCTACTCCACCGCGGCTTTTAATTATCTCGTTCTGTTTGGTGCAGTCTGTTAGATTATTGGTCATAGCGCCTTGAATTACCTTGAACTTAGTAGATAACCTTCCTTTCAGTCGTAATGGTATTAAGAAGTGTGGAATCTTGTATACAGGTCTTATGCAAGGCTGTATACATTTTTGTCCCATTGCGGTTGTAAGTTATTATATGGAATGAATTCTGAATTCAAGTAAACTCTTGCATTAGTTAACTTGAAATTATTGAATACAGTTGAATCAGTTACTACACTTCCTCTTCGCTCGGTCTGGAATGCAAGTATGATAAATCCTGGTGTTTCCACTTGAATCCGTGTTTAAATAAGCCAGGTTTGTGTGCTCATTGTCAGTAACAACGCGTATTCGTATAGCTCCCATCAAGGGAATGCTAATGCTAGATATGTACTTGTGTTTAAACGTTCCAATCGTTCTTCATCTGCTACAGAGATGTGAGGCATTTTCCATATTACTGCGTCAATGATAATCCAGTTCTCCTCTGAAGGGCTTGCTTGAATGTAAGAGTCGTTATTCAAAGTACTTCGTAGCAGAATACGTTCCTCCTTAGTGTTCATGATAATATGGTTCATGAGTTCACAATTTATATTTTTAGAGGTATGCTGTAAACATTTTGTACTTATCAGCTTTTTGGAGTGTGGCTTGCTCATAAAGAATCCTGCATTTTTTAGTTCATTCTCGTCTGAGGGATTTGGAGACATGTATGTTTTATGGGTCGACGTTATGCCAACATTATATGTACGGTCAATTTCAACACCTTTCTGTTCATAGCGTATTTCTTGAAACAGTAATTAAAATGCATTACGTTCACGTTTTGTCCCCTCTGTAGCAGAACCATCCATCTTCTTCTTCTTAAAGGCACAATACAAATATATGAAACTCGTTCAAGCGTCCAGGTATTGGATGACAATCCTAATTTCACCATTATTGTTAAAGTACTGGAAGCATATGGTTTATGTGAGAAGTATTCTTGACGAATAATCAGTTCATCATATTCAACTGACTCTGTTATATTGAGCAATGACGTCTTCGAAGGATTTCAGGTCTACAGACTTGAGAAATTCGTAGCTGTCACGTGTTGTCACCTTGCGGTTCTGTTGAGAAGTGACACACTGCGTTGTGCATGCACAGGCTTTAAGCTTCCCCCCAAATATTAGGTGTAATCTCTTAATGATTTCTTCGCCTCGAAAGTCAGCAATTTGGTTATTCTGATCCACAATATGTAGCTCTAAATGGTACAATGTCTGAAGGGCCACTGGGCCGTATACAGGGTGTTACAAATAGGTACGGCGAAATTTTCACAAATAAAGAAAATATGTTATGTGGACATGTGTCCGGAAAGGCTTAATTTCCATGTTAGAGCTCATTTTAGTATTTCTCTTTAAATGTAAATTGAAATAGTTCATGCAGACAATTGTCAAAATACCCAATTGTTTTGTTAGTATGTACTGTACTTCCTCGATTCACCGCCAGTTGGCCCAATTCAAGGAAGGTAATGTTGACTCAAGTGCTTATGTTGACATGCGACTCATTGCTCTACAGTACTAGCATCAAGCACATGAGTTCGTAGAATCAACTGGTTAGTGTTCATCACGAACGTGGTTTTGCATTCAGTGCGATGTTTACAAATGCGGAGTTAGCAGATGCCCATTTGATGTATGGATTAGCACGGGTCAATAGCCATGGCACGGTACGTTTGTATCGAGACAGATTTCCAGAACGAAGGTGTCTCGACAGGAAGACGTTCGAAGCAATTGATCGGCGTCTTAGGGAGCACGGAACATTCCAGCCTATGACTCGTGACTGGGGAAGACCTAGAACAACGACACCTGCAATGGACGAGGCAATTCTTCGTGCAGTTGACGATAACCCTAATGTCAGCGTCAGAGAAGTTGCTTCTGTACAAGGTAACGTTGACCACGTCACTGTGTGGAGAGAGCTACGGGAGAACCAGTTGTTCCGTACCATGTACAGCGTGTGTTGGCACTATCAGCAGCTGATTGGCCCCCATGGGTACACTTCTGCGAATGGTTCATCCAACAATGTGTCATTCCTCATTTCAGTGCAAATGATCAATTTACGGATGAGGCTTCATTCGAGCGTAATCAAATTGTAAATTTTCACAATCAACATGTGTGGGCTGACGAGAATCCACACGCAATTGTGCAATCACGTCATGAATGTTTGGGCAGGAATTGTTGGTGATGGATTGATTGGGCCTCATGTTCTTCCACCTACGATCACTGGAGCACGTTATCATGATTTCATACGGGATACACTACCTGTGCTGTTAGAACATGTGACCTCAACCCTCTTGACTTTCATTTATGAGGCCATTTGAAAGCTCTTGTCTACGCAACCCCAGTAGCAAATGTAGAGACTGTTCGTGCTCGTATTGTTAACGGCTGTGATACAATACGCCATTCTCCAGAGCTGCATCAGCGCATCTGAGATTCCATGCGACGGAGGATGGATGCAAGTGTCCTAGCTAACGGAGGACATTTTGAACATTTCCTGTAACAAAGTGTTTAAAGTCTCGCTGGTACGTTCTGTTGCTGTGTGTGGAATGTTTCCTGAAAGTTTGGCCGTACCTTTTTGTAACACTCTGTATAGTCTTTCAAACTATTCTCAAGATTCTTGTATCCCGGTGCAACTGAAGTAAACAGTCCATAAATTGTATGAACCAGCTTTCGGTGAGGTAGGAGTTTGCAATATTACACTCAATGCGGATGGTGCTGACTGTGAGTATATCAACAATTTTATCAGAGCTGTAATATATATTAGGATGCTTCCTTAAGACTTGTCCTTTTGTGAAGTAGTTGAAATATCGAAGGTTTCTGGCGGAAATCGATATTAGCCTTGTGTGTTTCTTATTTCATATTTGACAGTATTGTTGATGTAGAAGTTGTTTTTGCTGTGCCCCACCATTCGCCACAATACTGGTGGTCCGTGCAAGTCGCTGTCAAGTAGACGACGTGCGATAAGTCCCCCTACGGTAATTAACCCACGGGGACGCCTCCAGTCATCGTTACCACACTGCCTTGCTTTTCGTGCCGGCCAATCAGAAGAAGAGGGCTGGGCTAGATATACTGGCGCACCACAGCTATAAGAGTTGCGTCCACCAGCGAGTACGGAGCAGGTACAACGAGCCATCCGTCTACGATAGCACAACCTGGAACACTGCTATTGACTGATGGAAGAGGTCATTACAGAACTGTTTTGTAGTTAGGAAGCAACTGTATTAGACCACAGTCACAATACATAAAAGTGGAGCATTACCTCCAACTGTAATAATAGTATATGCGAACAGATCACTTCTTTCAGTTGCAGATATTGTCCACAATCCTCGCTAGCCACGGTCCACCTTCGAACCTAAGCATCCCGATAACACAAAACTGTCTACGAGGTCTTCACAACTCCTCGTAATAGATCGCTTCCATTCCAAGCCCAGATTCGGAGAGTTGTTGTTAATGTGTGCCTGTGGAAATTTAAATTGCAGGTGACGCATTACATTACGTTATAGCATTTTGATTTCTTGTACTGTGTCTTGTTTACATTATGAACTAGCTGTTGACCGGTGTTTATTTATCCCGCACTCTCGTAGTCCACATCACGTTCCCCCCTCTCTATGCATTCACCTCTTTCTCTCCCATCTCTCTGTTCGTTTCCACCTTTCCCTCTCTCGACAAAGTTTTCTGCAATGTACCATCTGTCATGTAACATACAAACACTTATGTACCCAGTGATCTTCCTCTTGGTTCGAAGGTCATGTGTGCAAAAATTTGTCGGCCGCGGTGGCCGAGGTGACTGCGGCGCGCCAGCCACGGTCTGCACGGCTACTACGGTAGGGGGTTTCGAACGAATCCCCCCTCGGGCATGGATATTTGTGCCGTCCTTAGTAGCTAGTTCATAAGTAGTTTGTAAGTTTAGGGACTGGTGACCCCGTAGTTAAGTCCCATAAGCTCTACAAACATGTGAACATTTTGCAAAAATTCATAAAGTTTGGAGCAAAACTATGCATTTTGTAAATTCTGTAACTTAAGTACCCTCCACCACGCACCGAACGAAATTTTATACAGACAGTGACATTCCTCTTGTTTTTCAGGTAGAGTGTGCAAAATTTCATCAATATCGGAACAAAAGTATAGATTTGTGTAGAACCCATTGAAGCGATGTGGAGGGCGCAGTATACCAGTAGAAGAACCTGTTCTCTTGATGGTTTTTTACTGCTTTATTTATTTATTCTTATATTTCCTTATTCGTATTCTTATCCTTACAGAGAAAGAGCTGAAGACATTGTAGCATACACAGACCAATGATATGGTCTGTGGCATCACATTTCATTGTATGTTACCTCCTTGCTATAGAATCGCAAACGTCATCGCTGGCCTTCAGTCCGAATTTTTTTAAAATAATTTGACGACTTTCTGCCACCATATCTTCCACCTCCTTATAGTTATTGACATGTAACTGCTGTGGTGTACAACGGGAGACTTCGGACAACAATTACACATACACCATTCGTTTGCGTTCTGTAGTTTTCGCAGCAGAGCGAAATATTAACACACACACATACACACAGAATTTTATATACACCGATAACTTTCTATCCCAATACACTCCACCCTTTTATCATTATCAACCCTCAAGCAACAATGCAACCAATAAAACCATTTTCAAAGAGTAATTATTGTTCCGCATTTCGCGTTATATTCTTCAAATTACTAAATATTTATCAGATCACTTTAAAACCGTGCCTAAAACCTTCCTCAGTTATAAATTAGTATCTGTACAAATATTTAAGTCTCTCCGTCTTGTTGTTCGGACGTGATAAGCGTACACCGAACAGACAATCACATTTATAGATATAGATAATGCCGCCACCTCTTGTGACCAACCCACTTGCCACACACACTGCTCCAGTAATTCTGTGTAGAAACTTCCTTCAATTTCCCCTCCTTTGCTGTCCTTTAATAGATAATTTCTACGATTAGTTTGCTGTACTTTCGAAACTGTGATAATCTCTATTGAGCGATTTGGTAGATATCAATTCTCAAAGGTCGTCTTGTACTTTGAGAGCATCAAGCATTTTATGTCTTAAGTACACTGTATTTAGGAGTTAATTATCTCGACCATTAATGTGTCTCATTTGTATCGTGCTCTGTTTGCTTCGGTTACACTTGGCAATTATCTCAGGAAGGATATCACTCAATTTGTATGATCCTTGGACAAGAAAACGCATCCAAATTTCAGTTTTTATTGTTCTGTTCACGCGTTCCAAAATACTCGTTTTCGGGTGAGTGAATGTTGAATAGTGTTTTATAGTATCCCGATCCATTACAGCCTTGAAATATCTATTGTAAAGCTCTGTGCAGTATTCTTTTTGAAGTTTATTAGGGTTTCTGTTCCTTCCAGTAACAGTTCAAATACTCGTGCGACTTTCTTTCTAGTTTTGGTTTTCAGCGGTAGGGTCTATGCGAATTTGGAATACGTGCCAATGATCATCAAAGTATAATTGAAGCCTTCATTCACCAGTGAATGTAGTCATATATCTAAAATCTAGGCACAAGTCATCCAAATCCTTAATCGTAAGAGGTCTAAGGGGGTTTATTTTTCATGCAGGTCTGTGGATTTTTTGTACCACGGTCTCCATTCTTCTTCTTATTTGATGATGCCTCGCTGTCTCAGCTATTTATAGGAACGACCTGATTTGAGTGTGCAGTATTACCTGCAGCAGCTGATGCCATGAGAAACCTTAGTCGGTCTATTAGCTCGTTTGGGTGATTGTAATATATATACTCAAGGGTTTCAGTGGTGTTCACACTTTTACGCTGAATGTTGATATCTCCCCCACTACTATTCAAAGCAGTAGTTTCGTTTTTATAATGATTCTGTATTTCGTACCGCTTTGTTTCCGTGTCGTCGTATGCATGTCATATAGATGAACTATTTCCCCATACTGTTTCGGATCTGGCTGTGAATAACGTTTTTCTGATTTTGTAGGTTTTAGGAAAATAAGCTTCAGTAGACTTGTCGTTGTTTGAAAACCCTATCACCAATCTATATTTCGTCCCCAGTTATTCTTCTAAGTTGGTTGCTTAGCTTGAACGGCTTTACTCCAATAACACCCTATACCTTGTCTATTCTAGAATCACTATGACTGTTAATGAACACAGCAATGACGTCAGCTTCTTCTTCTTCTTCTTCTTTTTTGCATGAATTCGAAGTGATATGTTTGAGAGAGTCAATAACTAATTTAAAGATTTCTCTCAGTGTATGCTCATGGCTCAGATGGCATAACGTTTACAGTCGGAGATTCTCTCGAACGGCCTTCCGTGCCTGTATGACTATCTGCTTGGTCAACATCTCAACATGTACTACACAAGTTTGAGTGTAAAGCACGGCTTTATATACGCGTTCTTCTTCTTCTTCTTCTTCTCAATTAGAAGTACCTCCACTTCGATTTTTTTCTCCCAAGAGCATTAATTTTCACGGCTAGCTCGTTTAGTTTTTATCAACTTCATTAAACTCCTATGATCATGTTCTGAAAACCTTCATAATATGAGTCTAGATCCTTGTGTAAAACTTTAATAATACGTCACTAACTCTTTGTGCAAACTCTCTTCTTTGAATTGATAGACCTCCACTATTCCCTTTGTAACTCGTCAACTCTATGTTGAATTGTAGCATCCACAGTCTCGTACATGTGGATGTTTCATCTATTCCCATCGCAATGGCTGACCGTCATGCATGTGAATTTGCCCATAGCGCAATGTGCACTGATGCATGAACCTATATATGTAAAAATTCTTGAAAGTTTCGTCTGTACCGACCATTGTTAAGTTTTTGTGTTTTGTCAGTAACCAGAAACTCATACTGTGAATTATTCCAATAGTCTGCAGAGATATTCAATATTTGTTGTTCTTTTTTGACAATAGGTTTCCCAATTTTGTCATCTCTTTTGTGTCTTGTTTCTAATTAATGTCTGATGATAGGTGTTTATGGCATGTAATATGTTTATTATTCTTATCTTGTGACTTCTACATTCAGATAGTGGTTGGGAGAAATGTGTCACGTGTTTTGTTTATTGATTTAATTGCTTATTAGAGTGCTTCAGTTGTTCCATTTCTGTGGTTACTCATGGCAGTGGCGAGCGAGCTGTTTTGAGCTGTAGGAATCTGTTACTTGAGTGGAGGGTGTTTTCAGACACTAGGGAAGTGTAGGAATTAGGGTGTTATACGGGGTGGGCATTAGTTTTTTCGCCGAAAGGTCTCAAAGCAGTAGCGATACTAAGCCCCTGCACCATTGCCTGGCCGCGCGGGAGTAGCTGAGCGGTCTGGAGCGCCACGTTGCGGATCGCGTGGCTTCCCGCGTCGGAGGTCCGAATCCTCCTCAGGGCATGGCTGATATGGTGAAATGTGCGCCGTGGTGGCGATGGGGGTAGGAGGATTGTGAGGACCTTATTTCGCCAGGCAGAACTACTCTCCCACCAGCTACCTGGGCATTTCGGGATTGTCAGCATTGCTGGAGAAGGCAGTCCTGTACCGTGAAAGCGAGTGGCGCCGGTCACGCCAGCGTTGAGTGTTCTGTTATACTACAAAAATTGTGACAAGGAAACATGTTTAAAATCTTGGATTGCTCACCGTAGCTGGACATAATCAGGTCAGCGGCTCTGTAGTAGAAATTCTCACTTCTCTTCGTGACGACGGCAGACAATGCATCCGCAAGTTGGAAAGCCTACCGTCAGCGAACTGCTTAGTGAGTGAGACGGCTGTCAGACAGAGAGGCAGCTAGTAAACATTTCATACCTACAGGTAACTCTGTCACAAGAGCGAATAAGACCGCTGATGTGTCAGCAGTAAAGGCACATCGAGTGATCCCTGCATTTTCTAATGGAACACATTCGAACCATTTCATACGCCATAGCTTCAGGAATATATATATATAGGAAACATTCCTCACACACAAAGAAAGAAAATATGTTATGTGGACATGTGTCCGGAAACGCTTAATTTATATGTTAGGACTCATTTCAGTATTTTTCTTGAAATTTAAATTTCATTACAACGTGATCAAATTGTAAATTTTCGCAATCAACATGTGTGGGCTGACGAGAATCCGCAAGCAATTGTGCAATCACGTCATCAACACAGATTTTCTGTGAACGTTTGGGCAGGAATTGTTGGTGATGTCTAGGTTGGGCCTCATGTTCTTCCACCTATGCTCACTGGAGCACATTATCATTATTTCATATGGGATACAATACCTGTGCTGCTAGAACATGTGCCTTTACAAGTACGACACAACATGTGGTTCATGGACGATGGAGCTCCTGCACATTTCAGTCGAAGCGTTCGTACGTTTCTCACCAACAGATTCGGTGACCGATGGATTGGTAGAGGCGGACCAATTCCACGGTCTCCACGCTCTTCTGACCCTCTTGACTTTCATTTAAGGGGGCATTTGAAAGCTCTTGTGTACGTAACCCCGGTACCAGATGTAGAGACTCTTCGTGCTCGTATTGTGGACGGCTGTGATACAATACGTCATTCTCCAGGGCTGCATTAGCGCATCAGGGATTCCATGCAACGGAGGGTGGATGCATGTATCCTCGCTGACGGAGGACATTTTGAACATTTCCTGTAACAAAGTTTTTGAAGTCACGCTGGTACGTTCTGTTGCTGTGTGTTTCCATTCCATGATTAATATGATTTGAAGAGAAGTAATAAAATGAGCTCTGACATGGAAAACAAGCGTCTTCGGACACATGTCCACATAACATAGTTTCTTTCTTTGTGCGTGAGGAATGTTTCCTGAAAGTTTGGCCGCACCTTTCTGCACCTTTCTGTAACAACCTGTTTATATAGTCGTCGATTCACTGGCTTAAGTGTGCTCAGCCTTTGGCAAAGATAGCAGTACATACTGGTAACTGCTAGAGGCAGCTGGGAGATGCAGTCTGGTCGAGGCCATACTTCGCAATAAGCATCATCCGGGGAAAATGGTGATCCGCTGTGCTGACGACTTCAAAACCGTGTGATTGCTGCCTGAGGCCATAGCAGTCTTCAGTGGTTAGGTACCGAAGGCCAATGTTCCTGTCGTCGAGTTAGCACTCTGGTGCTAATCTGGCCAGCCAGTATCCAGATTCGGGTATCAGCACGGCATCCAACTTCAGGGGGGGTCCACACATGGATCAACTATCAGCTGCGCAGACTGGAGAAAGGACAGAGTACTTCTCAGTAACAGTCCCTGCTTCGATTCCCAGACGTCACGGTGCGGGCACTACCTCAGACGGCTCACAGCAGTCGGAACATCGAGGTCACAGCGTGACGGCGATGGAACGCGCCTGAAGGCGACGCCACCTACTGATCTACCTCCTGTCGAACTAGAGCCTTCATCAGAATTATTGTATGCTACGGAATAGACGTGTAAACTTTCTGTCTTATTAGTGTCCTCTGGCTCTCCTCCAGGCTCCACACCTCATCCTGACATAATGCTGGGAACCCACCACTCGGCTCCAGCAGTTCTTTTGTAGCGCCAAGGGACGGTCCTAGTGTCTTAGTGTCTGCGATTATTCTTAGGTGATTGGCAATGGACGGCCACAGGCTTTATGATAAGGGATGACTGCTCTCTATCTCTGTGCCCAAACTGTCGACAGAGGCTAGATTGCTTTACAGTATGATAAATAGCAAGATGCTGCATGTGTAGTTCCGTGTGTGGAGAGGCTGTTTGACTCAGCATATGGCCGGCACCCAGTTCAGTAGAAATCGACGCTCAGATGAGGGTGTGAGATAATTTTGCAGATGTTTTAGCGAAAACGTCTGAGCCACCTGCCTTTGCGTGAGAAATTTGTTGTCGGGGATGGAGTCCGGGGTGTCAACTGCGGCTTACTCTGTGATTAGCTGTATTGTTTCTTTATGACATTTCTAACAATTCATCATCAGGCTAAGCGTTATCATTGAACAGGCCATTACAATTTTTAATATTATATAACCATGCAGGTCTTCAAATCACTTTTACTTCCACCTATAGACCATCAAACTCCTCAATTGGGTAGATCCTCACTATACCATAATATCTAATACTAGCTTAAACCCGCGGCTCCACTCGCCTGTTGGTTAATTATGATAGGAAAGCTATCTTTCAGTAGTGTGCTATGAAACTGGTTTTGAAGGAACTAAAAAATATTCCCATCAGATTGCAGAAGTCTATGTACTTACCGTTTATAAGGAAAGGAAGTAGTGTAGATCAAATCACACGTAAAAATGCACTCGTTTCGAAGAATCCAATCAGGAAATTCAACAATAATGATTCTAATAATATCACAGATGGATCACTTGATATAATGCATGAAACGTCAAATCGATTTTTTTAAAGAGATGTATTAAAAAAAAAAAATTCTTCTTGACTGCATTATTTATTTATTCTTATATTTCCTTATTCGTATCCTTATCCTTACATGGAAAGAGCAGAAGAAATTGTAGCACGCATAGACCGAAGGTATTCTCTGTGGCATCACCTTTCGCTGTATGTTACCTCCTCGCTATAGAGTCGCAAACGTCATCGCTGGCCTTCAGTCGAAATATTTTTTATAATTTGACTACTTCCAACCTCCATATCTTCCACCCCCTTATAGCTATCGGCATGGAACTGCTATGGTGTACAACGGTAGACTTTGGACAACAATTACACACTGACCATTCGTCTGCGTCCTGTAGTTTTCGCTGCAGAGCGAAATACGAACACACACACACACAGACACACACAAACACGTAAAATTTTATAGACACAGATAACTTTCTATCCCAATATAATCAACCCTTCTATCATTATCAACCCTCAAGCAACAGTGCAACCAATAAAACCATTTTCAAAGAGTAAATATAATTTTCAAAGAGTAATTATTGTTCCGCATTTCGCATTATATTCTTAAAATTACTAAATATCTATCAGATCGCTATAAAACCGTGCCTAAAACCTTCCTCAGGTTTAAATTAGTAACAATACAGATATTTAAGTCTCTGTGACTTGTCGTTCGGACGTGATAAGTATACAACGATCAGACATTCACATTAATATATATGTATATGTATATATATATTTAGCTATCCGATGGCCACAAAACCCGGGTAGACATTAGTAACTATACAAATTTTTAGCTCTTTATGTCTTGTGGTTCAGACGTGATAAACGTACACCGAACAGACATACACATTTATAGATATAGATTAATTCTTCCCTTGCACCAACCCTATATTTCGACATTCTGTGCTGGATAATTAAGTACCGTGGGGTGTGGGTGGACGTATTTTATGGGCATTGTATGATGACAGACAGCTAAGGAAACAACCCAACGCTGTAGGAACGTCGTGGTCTACGTCACAGACAAATATATACAGACGGGAAAGCTCCAATAAGGGCCCGGTAACACGCGCATGGGTGTGGGGAGGGAGGGTTTCCAGCAGTTCCGGAAGATGTCCCATTATGGAAACTGGCAAACCGGCGACAGGTAGCGGCTGTCCCCACCACCACTGCCCCTCAAGCGCCGGCAAATCAGACCATAGACTTACTAAATAATAGCTAAATCGCTCGTTGGCGCTAGTGTCGCGTCCGAGGCCTTGTGGCAGGCGGCGCGAGCTCTCCCCTCAGCCTCCCCTCCACGCTACCCTCTATGTGCGAGTAGCACCCTCAGAAGCGCCTCTAGTGTCGTCTACTGGTACTAAGCCAGGGAACCGCCTGACACCTGCTAGCATCTCATGGAACTACGAGGACAGTGTAGGACAGTGGTGTATGGGGGTTTCTTCTCTGTATACATTACCACAGAGTAACATATACAGAGGAGAAGCCCCCCCCCCCCTAAACCACGCTCCTATGCTCCACTCGTAGTTCCATAAGATGCTTGCAGGTGTCAGGCGGTTCCGTGAGTTAGGGAGCCTCTCGCACATCAGAGGGTAGCGTGGAGGGGAGGCTGAGGGGAGAGCTCGTGCCGCCTGCCACGGGGCCACATCTGTGTCCGGCTTGCTGGCGTTTGAGGGAAGGTGGTGGTGGGTGCAGCCGCTACCTACCGCCTGCCCTGGCCAGTTTAAAGGGCTGCTTCTGACCGCAGCGCCATCATGGGACATCTTACGGACCTGCTGGAAACCCCCCCTCCCTGCACCCCTGAGCGTAGGATCGGGCCCTTACGGAGGTTTCCCATCTGTATGTATTTGTCTGTGACGTTACTCTGTGCCTACGTTTGTAGCCCGAGAGCGCGCGTTGACCCTCCCTTTGCATAGTGAGTCCCTTCTGTCTTCAAAGAACAGCGCCGACGTGCGTTGAGCAGCAGTTTCGGCGAAAGATGGCGGTGCTGCCGCGCTACGACGATAACAACTGGAACCGCAGACCGTGAAATCGTAGCATCGGCGACTGCCCGCTCTCAGGCCGCCGGGCAGTCCACCGTGGCAAATCGATGTCCAGTTCGACGGCCGGTAACGGGTCTCCTGGGGAGGAGAACGACCAGCCGAGGCGGTGGAACAGCGATTCCCGACCAGGGACGTCTTGGAGTCTGTGAGAGGCCGGAATAGCGTAAACTCTGTATCAGTCTGCGCCATGGCATAGTGTAGGTGTCTGTAGAGGTACCATTGGGGGTGTTTTGAAAACTTCGATCACTATTGGTCGTCCCAGTTTAGGATGGAGTAGTAATTAATTTTGGAAATACAAACTCGCGCCCAGTGATAAGGAAGCTTACAGCTTGGCAAGGAAAGGGGGGGGGGGGGGGGGGGTCTTAACTGGCAGACGTGGTTTCTCCACTCCAAACTAGCTTGGCAAACTTAGAAGCGTCCGGAAGTATTCTGTTCGCTTCGGACTTGTCTGGCGGATTTGGAGACGTGCAAACCTGTGCTGTGCTTCCAATTGTGTGATTAGTTGCATTGCAGCAGTGTTGGCTGAAACATAGCTTAGCAAGTCCTACAGTAATTTTTGGCGTCATTCTACGTAACATACGTTTACGTTCAATTTCGAGAAAATTGTTCTTTATGTAGAGAGGTCATTGTAACCTAACTGTACCGACAGCCAAGTATCCAATTAAGCTTGCATCACAATCGGAGTGACGCAAGAGGTGTAAGATGTTCTTGTTCCCATTAACCGCTTGTTTTACCTTGTTGTCGCTGCTGTACCGGGATGCAGACACAGGCTGAATTACTGGCATATGAGGCCAGAACACACGACTGTTAGGGGTGCTACTTTTAGAGGTGTGCACGGAACTTCACTGTTACTTTTATTTTTTTTTCATGTCACCGCTCTTCAACGCGTCACGTTAGCAAAGTGGACGCAACATCGAGTCGACGGACGTCTTGGTAAAGTAACTGCCGCTCAACAACGTAATTTGCTCTGTGGACCTGACGCTTTCTCCATAGTTCGTAGTACGGATAGAGTTATGAACCACTCATTCACAACTTGTATCAAAGTTAGGTGCCTTTTTAACAGTCGGAATTGCTTTACTGCCACACCAAATCTTATAACTTTGCCAACTGACGCAGTCTAATTTGATGCCAAACAGATTTTTTTGTAGTTATTTGTTTCTGTTGAAACGATGAAGAGCTCAGTTCCGACTTGACAGTATTTATGTTTCATTTACCTTGTTGTTTATTTGTTATTAATATAATAAATTAGAGTGTTAGAACTGATAATGAGTTGCATTTCTGTGTGTTGAATTAACAGTTCCACCTGATGTACTGGCCATCAGCCATCTATTTTAACTATTTTAAATGAGCAATGTATCTATCCAATTAATATTAGCAAGGATTTTCTGAGAATTTCAATATCCCCCTTAAAGGAATTAACCTACGTTCCATCAGATTAACGGGAGCCTTGCACAACCAATAAAATCTTTCTATGCGAGAGGCGAAATTGACAATCTTTAAGCACCTGTCCGATGTTTCATCCGCTGCTTCTAGTGACAGAATTTTCGGGCAGATTCGTGAAGAATGAAAATGTGGCCTCACACCCAGAAATATTTTATTGATTGTTGCAACGGCCTCGAAAGGCTATGCTTACAAATAGAAATCGTCTCTTGTTTGAATTCATTTTTCAAGAACCTTAGTGTTTACGACTTCACATTTCGTGAACTATGTGTCGTGCTATCGTATATTTTCTAGGGTACTTTCGTTGACACGACGGTTGAAACGTATATAGTAGCATCTCTTTATTCACAGCCGATAAAAATCTGTTTGCACCTGTTCCTGTCCTTCGAAGTAGTCTCCTGCGTTGTGCAGAAACCGTTGGCATCGATGTGAAATGCGTACTATACCTTTGGCAGACCCTGTCCTCAGGTGATACTCAAAAAACGAACAGTATTAGAGTGCATCGAAGGTCTGCTGTGGAGGAGCGTAATACGTTAGAATGACACCATCACAGTCGCACACGAGAATCACCATAACTTTCACCATACTCTGGCTGAGGACCGTCGTAATTAGTCTTGTGTAGTTCGCGAACGAACTAGTTCGGAAGAGCGCTCCCACAGGCGAACTACGCGAACTAGTTCGCAGATCCTTTGCCTCTTAGTTCGTCCGCTCCTTTCCCGAAGACTATCGGGGAACAGCGAGAGGATGCGAGAGCGCGCAGAATCGCGTGATTCCCTTCTGCCAGTTACCGTCATTTCGAGCTGAGATACAGCTCAGCTGTAGTTTCATAGTTCACTGCCACAAATTTTCTTTCCTAAGGTATTCAGAAGTGTCTAAATAATAACTGGTTTATTTACTTAAGTATGTGATGACTAATTGCCCCAAAACACGGGTAAAAGCACACGCTTGAGCAACATCGAGCGTTACAAAAAAAAGCTGTCATAACAAAAGAAAGAGCTCTTTTAGTAGCGGTACCAAAAGCCAAAAAGAGCGGACGAACTAAAAAGAGCGACCTACTTCGCGGCCGAGCTGCGAACTAAAAGGAGAGCTACCGGTCGCGAACTAAAATACGCGCGATCGGTCGCGGACTAAAATATGTGCAATCGGTCGCGAACTAAAACGTGTGTTACCGGTCGCGAACTATTATGCCTAAAGCATCTCGCTTCTTAGTTCATTGGATTCTTTTCCGAAGACCGACGGGAAATAGCGAAAGGGCGCGTAGCAGAATTAAAAATCACATTTTTGCCTTCTGCTGATGAGAGCTATTGCAAGGTGAGCGTCTGCCTGGTAGATTACATAGTTTAGTGCTACAAAATATCTGTTTCGAAGTACTCTGCACACTGAAATATATAACTAATAAATTACATAATGCCAAGATATGGAGATAACTCTAAACGTAAACGCGAGAAATTATCCACAAACTGTTTCTCTTGGTTTGCGTGATTTCGTTAGCAGCTCAAGCAGCAAGCGCATGAAGGAGCTAGGTAGGGGAACTTCCCCCTCGCCCTGAATGCGCAGACCACGCCGCTCAGCCGTCACTGGGAGCGGACGAACTAAAAGAAAGAACTAGTTCGCGGCAGAGCCGCGAACTAAAATGAGCGCTCCCGATCGAGAACTATTATGCGCAAGTCTAAGCGTAGTGATATTGGGCGTTGGGGTGCAAAAATCAGCTTCCCCCCCACCTCTTCTTGCTACCAAAAGGAAAGAAAAAAACACAAAATGTAGTTTCTAATGTTCTTATTATTTTTTAATAGTTACATAAAACATTTTGCGCCACTGAATTCGATTCTTCTGGATTTTAAATCGGCAGAATCTTTTATGATATCATCTGTTTTGAGATCTACTTTTGATTTGATACTCATCTGCTATGTCGGAATAAGCATGGGTTGTGAATAAGGCGATCGTGTGAAACCCAGCTCGCGCTATTCGTTCCCGAGACTCAGAGAGCCATTGACACGGGTTCTCAGGTAGACGCTGTGTTTCTCGACTTCCGCAAGACATTTGATACAGTTTCCCACATGCGTTTAATGAACAAAGTAAGAGCATATGGTCTATCAGATCAACTTTCTGGCTGGATTGAGGAGTTCCTAGATAACAGAATGCAGCATGTCATTCTCAGTGGAGAGAAGTAAGAGTGATGTAAGGTATGCCACAGGGGAGTGTCTTGGGTCCGTTGCTGTTCACGATATATATAAATGACATTGCGGATAACATCGGACGTTCACTGTGGCTTTTTGTGGATGATGCTGTTGTATATAGATAAGTTGTAACAATGGAATATTATATTGAAATGCAGGAGGATCTGCATCGAATTGACGCATGGTGCAGGGAGTGGCAATTGAATCTCAAAGTGTAATGTTCTGCGAATACATAAAAAGAAAGATCCTGTATCATTTAGCTACACTATAGTAGCTCAGCAACTGGAAGCAGTGAAGCAGTTAATTGCATAAATTATCTGGGAGTAGGCATTAGGAGTGATTTTAAATGGAACGACCAAATAAAATCACTCATCGGTAAAGCAGAGGCCAGACTTTGATTCATTGGAAGAATCCTAAGGAAATGCAGTCCGAAAACAAAAGAGGTAGGTTACAATACACTTGTTCGCCCACAGCTTGAATACTGCTTACCGGTGTGGGATCTGTACCAGGTGGGTTTGATAGAGGAAGTAGAAAAGATCCAACGGAGAGCAGCGTGCTTCGTTACAGGATCATTTGATAATCGTGAAAGCGTTACGTAGATGATCGATAAACTCCAGGGAAAGACTCTGGCCGGCCGCGGTGGCCGAGAGGACTGAGGCGCTCCAGTCACGGTCTGCACGGCTACATCTACAGCTACATACATACTTTGCAATTCACCGTAAGGTGCGTGTCGGAGAGTACACTGTACCACTACTAGGCATTTCCTTTCCTATTCCACTCCCAAATTGAACGCGGAAAAAAAGAATGTCTATATGCCTCCGTACGAGCCCTAATTTCTCTTATCTTGTCTTTGTGATCTTTACGCGAAATGTAAGTAGGCGGCAGCAAGATCGTACTACACTAAGCATCAAATTCCGGCCCTCTAAATTTACTTAACCGAAATCCAGCGATCACCAATTTAGTTGCCGGAGCATTTCCGTGACACTCCCGCATTGGTCGAACCTACCGGTAACAAAGCTAGCTGTCTTCCTTCAAACCGATCTGCTGCGGGTCCCAAATACTTGAGAAATACTCAAGACGTGGTCGTTCAAGTGTTTTATACGCGGTCTCCTTTAAAGGTGAAGTACAGCTTCCCAAAATTCTCCCAATAAACCGAAGTCGGCTGTCTGCCTTACTCACAACTGTCCTTACATGCTCGTTCCATTTCATATCGCTCTGCAATGTTACGCCTAGATATTTGAACGACGCGACAGCATCAAGAAGCTCACTACTAATGCTGTATTCGAACATTATAGGATTGTTTTTTCTACTCATGCGCATCACCTTACATTTTTCTACATTGAGAGCTAGCTGCCATTCTTCGCACCAACTAGAAATTTTGTCTAAGTCAACCTGTATGCTATTACAGTCAGTTACAGACGACACCCTCCCATACACCACAGCATCATCAGCAAACGGCCGCAAATTACAACTTACTCTGTCCATCAGATCATTTATATAGATAGAAAATAATAGCGGTCCTATCACACTCCCCTGGGGCACGCCTGACGATACACTCGTCTTTGATCAACACTTGCCGTCGAGAACAACGTACTGCGTTCTATTACTTAGGAAGTCTTCCAGCCAGTCACAAATCTGTGAACCTATTCCATAAGCTCGTATCTTCGTTAGCAGTCTGCAGTGTGGCACCGCGTCGAACGCCTTATTGAAGTCGAGAAAAACACAATCCGCCTGTTGCCCTTCGTCCATGGCTCGCAAGATGTCATGTGAGAAAAGGGCAAGCTGAGTTTCCCATGAACGATGTTTCCTAAACCCGTCCTGATTCATGGAAAGAAGCTTTTCCGTTTCAAGAAAATTTACTATATTCGAACTGAGAATATGCTCCAAAATTCTACATGAAACCGATGTCAACGATATTGGCCTGTAATTGTATGGGTCAGTTCTCTTTCCTTTCTTATACACGGGAGTCACCTGCGCTTTTTCCAATCACTAGGAACTTTGCGCTGAATTAAAGATTCGCTATAAATGCAAGCTAAGTAGGGGGCCAACGCCGCAGAATAGTCTTTGTAAAACCGAACTGGTATTCCATCCGGACCAGCAGACTTTTTTGTATTTAGCTCTCTCAGCTGCTTCTCTACACCGGAAATACCTATTGCTATGTCCCCCATTTCGGAATCATTGATCAAATGATGGTATATTTGTGCGGTCCTCCTGCGTGAAAGATTTCTTAAAGGTTAAATTTAGAACTTCAGCTTTTTGTTTGCTTTCTTCTATTACTGCCCCGGAATGATCAACTAGTGACTGGACAGTGGGCTTTGACCCGCTTATCGATTTTACATAGGACTAGAATTCTTTCGGGTTCTCGGAAAGATCTTTTGCTAAGGTATGGCTGTGATAATTATTGTATGTCTCACGCATCGATCTTTTTATAGACGCACGAATCTCTACTAACTTTTGCCTGTCATGATTTGCGTGTTCTTTTTTGAATCTAGAGTGCAACAGCCTTTGCTTTCTCAGCAGCTTTCTAACATTATTATTATACCACGGTGGATCTTTTCCATCCTTAATCGTCTTTACTGGCACACAATTCTCTAACCCTTTATTAACAATGCACTTAAATTTAGTCCACAATTCCTCTACATCCATAGTCCCGGAATTAAACGATGCCCATTCATTTTCTAAGTGCGATCGTAACATTTGCTTGTCGGCTCTTCCCAACAAAAACACGCTCCTAGCCTTCTTGACTGGTTTATGAACTTTGGTCACCATCGACGCTATGAAGATATCATGATCACTAATTCCTGTCTCTACACAGACATCGTTAATAAGGTCAGGCCTGTTTGTTGCTATAAGGTCTAGAATATTTCCATTGCGCGTGGGTTGCCGGTTTAACTGCTCAAGACAGTTTTCGGAGAATGTGTCCAAAAGTAGCTCGCAAGACTGCTTGTCTGTACCGCCTGAAATGTAACTAGCGAGGTCCCAAGGTTGAAGTCACCTCCGACTAATATTACATGGCCCGGATACCTATCCACTACCTGGTGTAGACTTCCCTTGAATGATTCTAAAACTGCTACAGCAGCACTGGGGGGCCGGTAAAAACACCCAAATATTAACTTTACTTCTTTTAGACCTGTTATACGTGCCCAGATAACTTAACAGTTACTTTCAACCTCGATCTGAGTAGAAACAATATCTTTGTCCACAGCGATGAACACTCCTCCTCCAGTTGTATCAGATCTATCTTTCCGATATAAATTCCACGCTTCGCTAAATATTTCTGAACTTGCCACATCATCATTTAGCCAGCTTTCGGTGCCTAAAACTATCTGAGCGCAATAACTTCCATGCAGCGCTGCAAATTCGGGACCTTTGTTCCTAATACTCTGTAAGTTCGCGGCTAATATTTTGATGTTCGAATTTTTGTTCCGAACGTGGCCTCAATTCGCTGTTTGAATGCTGACAGGAGAGTGCTCATCAGAGTTAGCGCCTAGCCTAAAAAAAACCAATGTGCACTCCACAAGTACTCTGCTACCCGAGTGGCCGCTTCCTTAGTGTAGTGCACCCCGATCTATCTAGGGGCACCCTACAATTCCCCACCCGATAACGCTGATCCAGAAATCTGCAGCCATGACTGTCACAGAGTCGGCGAAGCCTCTGGTTCAGACCCTCCACTCGGCTCCAAACCAAAGGACCCCGATCAACCCTGGGAACAATGCTACAAATCGACAGCTCTGCTTGCACCCCGCGTGCGAAGGTAGCAGCCTTCACCAATTCCGCCAGCCGCTCGTAGGACCTGAGGATGTCATCAGAACCCTAGCGACAAGCGTCATTGGTGTCGACGTGAGCCACGACTTGCAGTCGACTGCACCCCGCACCCTCGATAGCCGCCGGCAAGGCCGCCTCAACATCTCGGATGAGGCCCCCCGGCAGACACACCGAGTGCACATTGGAATTCCTTCCAGATCTGGAAGCTATCTGCCTAAGGGGCTCCATCACGCGTCTAACATTGGAGCTCACAATAACTAATAATCCCCTCCCCCCGTGCACCTGCTCGGACCCTGCTGAAGGAGTGGCCACACTTTCACTCACAGGACGAACGGACGCGGACGGACGTCCAGCCTCCACATTGGCCTTCCTCCTCGATCGACGCGAACGCCGTACAACCCGCCACTCCCCTTGCGGAGAAGGCGGCTCGACGACGTCCGGTACACCTGAAGGTGCCTCGGTAGCAGGGACAGAGAGCGAATAGTGAGACACCTGAGGTGTCCCGCTCGACGCACCAGACTCCCCACCATCGCTGCACCCCGAGACAGCAGCCTGAAGACGGCTGACCGTAGACATCAGCACGCTAAGCTGTTCGCGAACCGCGGCCAACTCCTCCTGCGTCCGCACACAGCAGGCACACATCCTATCCATCCTATCGATACAATTAACTGCAGAAAGTGGAAAATTAAATAATCAACTTTAAAGAAGCCTAGTACTCTAATGAAGGCGGCTGGCTGCTGACTGAACTGTGGTCAGTGGAAACTACACTGTCAAATCAACAAAACTGAGTCCGGCAGCTTAGCTCTGTTAACGATGCGGCACTGGTGGCAGCTGGCACTGGACTGACTGATAACGAGCTTTAGCAACGGTCTCTGACTTGTTTTGAAATACACCGATCAAATACGAAGACTAAACACAACGGTGTTTATCAAATACTATAGAATAAACTATTAAAACAGTAGTACAAACGAAATCTGCAAGTACGCGGGAATAAACCTCTTAAAACAGAGTACTAACGGAAATGTACTACACTGGCAAATTAAATTTGACATATTAAATTCAGATACTTAGCGCTGTTTACGATGTGGCACTGGTGACAGCTGGCACGGTCGGGAGTTCGAATCCCCCCTCGGGGATGGATATTTGTGCCCTCCTAGTTCGTAAGTAGTTCATAAGTAGTTTGTAAGTTTAGGGACTGATGACCCCGTAGTTAAGTCCCATATGCTATATAAACATTTGAACATTTGAACATTTGGAAGACTCTGCAGGAGAGACGCTCTGTCGCTCGGTACGGGCTTTTGTCGAAGTTTAGAGAGCATATCTATACCGAGGAGTCTAGGAGTATATTGCTTGCTCCTACATATATCTCGCGAAAAGATCATGAAGATAAAATCAGAGAGTTTAGAGCCCACACAGAGGCATACCGATAATCTTTCTTTCCGCGAACAATACGTGACTGGAATAGGAGGGAGAACCGATAGTGATAGTCAAGGTACTCTCCGCCACACACCATCGGGTGGCTTGCGGAGTATGGCTGTAGATGTAGATGTATATGGCCAAATTTGTAAGTTTTTTGGTTCATGGCTGATCGTAAATTGTTTTTCCTTCATTTCAGTTTGGAAAATGACCATTCTCCTTGCCATACTGTCACAGGGAGTCTTAAATACATGCGCAAAGATGTTGAAAATTTGGGAACGCAGACATGGGAACTATTGGAATAAATAAAGTTTAACACATCAGATGGAGTTGTGCTTTTCTTAACAAAAAATGAAGGAAGCACATCCATTTGTTTAAATATCTCATCCCCATCAACATACGATATATTAACATACTCTTTGTTCCAGGTTGAGATATTGTGCTTTTCTTTGCTCTCAGTCCAGTTCCCTCCAGCATTCAATGTTTTGCATAAACGAAAATCTTTTGTTATGTTCTGTCAACAAACAGAATCTTCCATTTCGATTATATTTTGAAACTCAATTTGATAAAAATATTATTTTTATTTAAAAATACGAGTTCGCAGTTTTAAGCCTTTTCTGAATTTTTTTTCTTTTTGTGAGCTCATGTGACTTGCGGGTTTTACAACTCCATGAAAATCTGTGGCACTGTCTTCAGTGGTCACAAGGTCGTTTCTCAGTCATAAACACGTTATCCTAACTAAACCACGCAATCCGGATCATTTACATTCATGAACTACTGACATTTGCAGAACGACAGTTCAATAAAAAAATTACAGAAAATGTTAATAACAAAATAAATTTCACTTTAAATACCGGGTGATCAAAAGTCAGCATTAATTTGAAAACTTAATAAATCACGTAATAATGTAGTTAGAGAGGTAGAAATTGACACTCATGCTTTGAATGACATGGGGTTTTATTAGAACCAAAAAGAAAACAAAGTTCTTAAAAAGATCTCTTGCGCTCGTCGTTTGGTGATAATCGTGTGCTCAGCCGCCACTTTCGTCATGCTTGGCCTCCCAGGTCTCCAGAACTCAGTCCGTGCGATTATTGGCTTTGGGGCTACCTGAAGTCGCAAGTGTATCGTGATCGACCAACATCTATAGGGATGCTGAAAGACAACATCCGACGCCAATGCCTCACCATAACTCCGGACATGCTTTACAGTGCTGTTCACAACATTATTCCTCGACTACAGCTATTGTTGAGGAATGATGGTGAACATAATAAGCATTTCCTGTAAAGAACATCACCTTTTCTGTGTCTTAATTTGTTATGCCCATTATTTCTTTTCTGATCAGATGATGCGACATCTTCCGGACTTTTCTTATTTATTTATTGGTTATATTAGAACCCCGTGTGATTCCAAGCATCTGTGTCAATTTTTACCTCTCTATCTACATTATTCCGTGATTTATTAGGATTCAAGTTTACACTGACTTTTTGATCACCCGGTAAAATCGTGCGGTTTACGACACCTGTTCCCCTGTTACCATAAACTAATGACCATTTATATATAAATTTTCAGTTTTGCTTTCAAACCCACATGTTTGACACGCTTTCGCACAAGAGAGAATTATTGAAGCACCTTGCCACATTGACATATATGTAAACAAGATATTAACAACTTTTGAGAATTTAGTAAAAATTTTTCTTTCAATTACAATTTGTTATTGTGACTACAGTTTGCATCAGATGATGCACAGTGCTGGTCTCTGGACATTGAAGTGCTGACTGCGTGTCGGCGACGTGTTCCGGCACCGGTAGTGGACCACATGACGCGCCCGACGCAAATCAGCCGACAACTGACTGTCTGTGACGTAAAACACGAAACGTACCGGGATGAGAAAGGGAGGGAGAGAGAGAGAGAGAGAGAGAGAGAGAGAGAGAGAGAGAGAGAGAGAGAGAGAGAGAGAGAGGCAGATCGAGAAGTGTCCTGCATTGAATCTATCAGCACTTACCCATTTTGATACTATGAAGAGTAGTGTGGACCAAAAACAAGAAAAAAATATGCTGTAAACTCTTGCCGTAAACTACAAGCAGTTCTTCGTCAACGAAACTGTGGAACTCATCCCTTCTACCGCTCAAATGTTCATAAGTCTTATGGAATCCAGTTCAGAGCCCTCGTCTACCAAATATATTATTGTTCTGTGATTCTTGGGTTTCTCCCGGCGTATTTGATAATCAAAATATCCACGGGTGTACTGGCGGTCTATAGTGTCCAATGGGCACAATATTTCGGCGTTCATACATGTCGCCATCATCAGATGAACTGACGGACTGAGTTCCTGGAAACGCGCCGGCATGGAAATCCGCACGCTACGGCTGCTCGAAGGGAACTGGGTTCTGGGTTCTGGGCGTCTGAGATGACGTCGAACGGAGCGCTCACACCGACGTCATCTCTGACGCCGTCGCAATCGGTTCCACTGCGCGGCCGCGGCGCGGGGCGCGGACCGCGGAGGGGTCGCTCCGCGGGCCGAGGGTGTTTAAATCGCCCGCTACCGGGCTAGAACCCAGTTCCCTTCGAGCAGCCGTAGCGTACGGATCTCCTTGCCGGCGCGTTTCCAGGAGCTCAGTCCGTCAGTTCACCTGATGATGGTGACATATATGATCGCCGAAATATTGTGCCTGTTGGACACTATAGACCGGCAGTACACCCGTGGATGTTTTGAATATTATTGTTTTGTTTCGTTCTGCAGTACTTCGTCCCACAACATAGTAATAAATAGTAAGTGTAAACTGTCGATTTTAACGTTGATACTTACGGTTTAAGACGTAAGTCTATGTTTCTTTGATTTGCCCTTTCTAAGAAGGTGACCTACCCGTAATCTATTTCCTGCGTTAGATATTTTTGAATACATTACTGAAATGTCAGTAAACTGATAAATTTCATTAAAAGAGTCAGCCTTGAATTGACAATTTATTATTATTATTTTCTTTTAAATTGAGTGGCTTTGATGGTATGGTAGAGACCATGATAAGACCCAGTCTGCAAAAGTTTATTTCCAGATAGGATGTGCAGAGAGCAGGTGTCCAAAGACACGGACGGCAGTTTTCCAGCATCACGACTCCAGCCATCACCAGTGGAAACCAACTTCAGAGATATGGTCGGAGAATGTTACGAGTGCCATGTGAGCCTAGCTGGTCATCCTAAAAGTTGAGTTTTGATATTAACAGTCTCAGCTGTAATCATACAACATGGTCATATTAAAATTTATGCCTAGCCGGGATTCGAAACAGGGACTTCCTACTTACTAGACACTTGAGCCGTACCACAAGTGTGACCTTAGGTCACTTGCACGCTGTAGCGTAAATAAACAACGTGGAAACTTTAATCTGTTGCACAGACATCTGTCGAAACTGGCTGGCCAGCTAGCAGGCAGGAAGGATGACGCGGCTTGCAGCAATGGAGAGGGGTCCATATGGAGTTCCACGGATATCTGGACCTAGGTACTCCCATCACTTAGCGACGGTCCTGGACAATTTGGAGGGCCGACTTCAGTATATGCAGTGTGGAGAATGAACAGAGTTGTAAAATGGTTATACGTGCAAATACAAAACTCAATAACAATTCCCAGCAAATCAAAATTTACTTGGGCATGGGTGTGTGTGTTGTCCTTAGGTTAGTTTTAACTTAGTTTAAGTAGTTCCTAAATCTAGGAACTTGTAATTACAGTAGTGTCAGATAAGTTATGTTCAGGGGGAGTCTCGTGAGGAGGTTACTGACGGCCATATAGTCCATCAAAAACAAGCCCAAAACTCCACAATACAGGATAACGGTGCTAAACTCACCATTGAAGAGTTTCTTCAACACTTCAGGTAAGAATTCGAATTTAGGCACCACTCCACAGTCCACCGTGCAGTCATCATCAACGATTTCAAGAATCATGCCGGTAGTGGACGGTTTGGTTGGCCTGTACGTTTGCCAAATATGAATGCCACTGACCATGCTCTGGCAACATGTCCTGACCCTCCACGAAATCTACCTGAGTTAAGCAGGGTGCTCACAGACCGGTTAATGAAGTGGTGGACAGCATGACACATATTTTGCAGGCTTGCGCTCATGCAAGTTGTCATGCAGATATTTACCGAATGAGGTTGCTACGCAGTAGGATCGCGTCACGAAGAAAGATATTAGTCTTCGTCTGATTACAAAATAGTGATTCCTGTGGAGCTTCTTTCTGGGATTGGACAGTAGGGAGCACTAGCACCATACATCTTGTAAAGCACACTCACCCACTGGAATTACATACAATATCGCTAAAGCGAACGTACCATTTTCGATTGTGTATATTTATATGTAGTAAAAATGATAAAAATGAATGTATGTTTGTATGTACGTTTCTCTGTGTGTATTTATGTTCAACATCTTCTCCTAAACGGCTGAACCTATTTCAGCCATATTACATCCCAATAGGCAACAATGGGTATGGGATAGGAACCTCCTCCCATATACTGTATGGCTTATAAGACCTCAAAATGTGATGTGAAAGAACTGACGCTTCATATGACGTGTGAAGAAGGGGCCTCCATTCATCCATTATCTAAGACCCGTATAGGCTGCGATTAAGAAGAAGTAATGGGCAAGGGCAAATACATTCGTGTAGTGCTGTAAGCTAAGACTTTGGGGAGAAGGGCATCCTGACTAGGTAGCCCAATTCGTTAAGGCCATTGCGTAATCGAAGCGAGAAATCCGGGTTTGTATCCCTGTCCAACGCAAATTTTCAACTTTTTCGTTGAATTTACTGTAACGAACGGAAACGGTCGATATGTTTGAAAATTTCGAATTCGTAAAAGGAAAGAAGTTTTTTCGTTACTACTTTCCACTAAATACGAGTACAATAGTTGGCATCACGGTACAATTTATTTCTCCTATACTACAAACTCTTTTGTGAGACATGCACATGCATCTTTCAGGAAAGAGAAACATAAAAACCCAAATAGTAAAAAAGATTTTCGAGATGGAAAATATGAATAAAAGTGATTGCTAACAGTGCGCCTTTATTTCAATCACCATCAGTAAATCACGGAAGAGCTTCAATGAATTGCTTTCATCTACAGTTGTATAACGTTTTTATTTGAATATGCATTAAGTTTATAAATGTAAATGATTTAATTGCAGTTTCACTAATGCGAGAAACCTTCCATGTCTGCTATTGAATAACACTATTATTTTTCCCCCCGTAAGTATTCCTTAAATGAGCCCAAAATCGGTAGAATTTCCAGCACTGTTTCGAATCCTGGTCTTGGTAAGAAACTTCGCACATGCTTCACTCTGCATATGTACAATGAAGCGCAAAATAAACTGGTTTAGGCACACGTGTGCCAACACTCAGAGGACAGCGTTGTGGTTGGCAATTTTTCTGTATGCGTCAGCAAGTGTCTGGCATAGGGGTTGCAAGAGTGGCAGGTTATTACGACTTAAGTGAGTTTATACGTGGTGTCATAATCTTCGCATGAGAGATGGAAGACAGCGTCTCGGAGGTATCGATGAGGTATGTATTTTCTCATATGACCATTTCAGAATCGGGAATCCGGTAATACATCGCGTGTCCGACATGAGTGAGGCCGCTAAAAAGACACTGCAAGCGCGGGACCAACAACGACTGAAGAACACCATTCAGCGTTAAAGAAATGCAACCCTGTCGCTAAATGATGCGGATTTCAGAGCTGGGCCATCAACAAGTGTGAACTATTGAAAGAAAAATCATCGACATGAACCTACAGAGCCGAAGGCCCTCTCGAGTACCCTTGCTGACTGCACGACACAAAAGCTACGCTTCGTCTGGACCCGTCTGGGTGTCAACACTGCACTGTTCATGGCTGGAAACACGTTGCCTGGTCTGAACCTTATGGTTCCATGAATCGTACATATGAGCAAGATGGTGGACGATCTATAATGATGCGGTGTGTGTGCAGTTAGGATGATATGGGACCCGTGATATGTCTAGTTACGACTCTGAAAGGTGACACGTACGTACGCATCCTGGCAGATAACTTGCATCCATTAATGTCCACTCTGTGGTGGACGATGTATAATGATGCGGTGCGTGGGTAGTTAGAATGATATGGGACACGTGATATGTCTAGTTACGACTATCGTTAAACCGTTGTTTAAAAAAAGGGGATACATCTGATGTCAAAAACTACCGCCCCATCTCACTTCTGACAGCTTTATCCAAAAATTTTGAAAAAGTTATGTATTCTCTAGTTACTTCACATATTAGTGAAAAAATGTTCTAACAAAATGTCAGTTTGATTTTCAAGAAAGCTCTTCAACTGAAAATGCTATATATACCCTTCACTAATGAAATATTAAGTGCTTTGAATTACCGGACATCACCAGTTGGAATTTTTTTTTTTTTTGTTATCTCAAAGGCCTTTGATTGTGTAAATCATGGGGTTCTTCTAGATAAGCTTACGTATTGTGGTATTAAAGGGACAGTGCACAAGTGGTTTAAATTATACTTCACGGGAAGAGTGCAGAAAGTTGAAATAAGCAGTTGAGATGATATAGATGAAACAATTAATTCCTCTAACATGGGAGTCATAAAAAAATGGGGTCCCACAAGGTTCGGTCTTGGGTCCTTTTCTGTTCTTAATATATATTAACTTGCCATTCTACTTTCACTAAGATGCTAAGCTATTTCTTTTTGCTGATGATAAAAGTGTAGCTATCACACCTGACAAACAGGAATTTACTGATGGAATTGTAAATGATATCTTCCTGAAAGTTATTACGTGGTTCTCTGCAAATGGACTCTCATTAAACTTTGATAAAACCCAGTATATGCAGTTTCATACAGTAAATGACATGACACCATTAATAAAATTAGACTTTGAACATAAATCAGTAGCTAAGGTAGAATATCCAAAATTTTTAGGTATTTGCATTGACAAGGGATTGAATTGCAAGAAACACATTGAAGATCTGCTGAAACGTTTGAGTTCAGCTACGTATGCTATCAGGGTCATTGCAATCTTTGGTGATATACATCTCAGTAAATTAGCTTACTATAGCTGTTTTCATTCACTGCTTACACACGGGATCATATTCTGGAGCATTTGAACATTGAGTAAAAAAGTATTCATTTGCACAAAAGCGTGTAATCAGAATAACTGCTGGAGCCCACCCAAGGTCATACTGCAGACATTTATTTAGGGATCTAGGGATCTTCACTGTTTCATCATATATATATATATATATATATATATATATATATATTCACTCATCAAATTTGTTATTAACAATCCGACCCAATTCAAAAGTAATAGCATTGTGCATAGTTACAATACTTGGAGAAATGTGATTTCCACTATTCAAGGTTAAATCTAACTTTGGCACGAAAAGGAGTGAATTGTGCTGCCACAAAAGTCTTCAGTCGCTTACCAAGTAACATCAAAAATCTGACAGATATCCAACTAGTATTTAAAAATAAATTAAAGGAATTTCTGAATGGCATCTCCTTCAATAATGTAGATGAAATTTAAGATAAATCTTTTTAAAAGAAATGTAAATAAGAAATCTTTAATATATTGTTATGTGCAGACAACATTTACTAAACTGACACATTCCACATCATTACGAAATGTCGAATATATGATCTATGGAACAAGTATTAATGTAATCTAATCTACTCCGACAGGTGATACGTACTCACGCATCCTGTCTGGTAACCTGCAGCTATTAATGTCCACTGTGAATTCCGACACACTTGATCAATTCCATTAGGTCAATGCGACACCCAGACGAATGGCTCCAGGAACGCTCTTTCTGAGTTTAATCTCTCAGGCCGCCAAACTCTCCAGAAATGATCACTATTCAACGGATTTGGGAGGCCTTGCAACGTATCGTTCAGAAGATATCGCCACCGCCTCATACTTTAATGGGTTCATGGACAATTCTACATAATGCATGATGTACTGTTACGGATATAAGTCGTGTTTCAAGACTTATGCATGCTCGCAGGACCCCTATACAGGTGTATACAGTTCTTAGAGTCATCAGTATTTCTTGACGTTTTTCTTTTATCAGTTGCAGTATGATTACTTCATCAAATGGCTCCAAGTATTTCGGGTTGGTTTTAACTCTTTTACGTTAATACACTACAGTGAAAAGAAACTTACAACACCTGGTGACTTACCTGCGGTATTCGCTTCTACTCCTGCGTCTTGGTCTCCACAGGTGGAAGACACCGTAGATAATGGGGTTCACCAGGCTGTTTGACATCCCGAAGAAGAAGATCCCTGACTGCAGATCTTCGCTCAGCTAAAATATCATTAATAAACGAAATGTAAGTGGCATTTCATACACGAACACCATTTAATAACATTTCTGAAATCGCTTTTAATGTAACATTAATCTAGAATCATAATAGTCTCAAAATTTTATATATTTATTCACTCATTATATTTTATTTTTCTGGTGCAATCATCATGTAAAAATTTGTAAATGATTTCTACGCCATTTTTCTCCATCACAAATGTTTTTTTTAATTATTATTATTATTATTATACAGACCACATTTCGGTCTTAGATCATTTTGAAGTAATGAAAATCGTAAAATCCTCAAACTTTGATGAATACCAAGTAATCGTCGAAAAACAGATTTGGTAATGTACAGAATTTGAACCAGGAGTGGTAATGAGAACAAATTTATAGTTCGATTTTAAGGTCTGGCTTTAGCTTACATCACTACTACATACGCAAAAAACCGGCATGAGTATTACTTACGTGTGTACAATGAACTAGTTCTTACACCCACTCCATAATTGAACTTGTCTACATCATCAAATCGACTTTTTCCCGATGACTTTCCCGATGATGAACTTTCCCCAAGTTTTAGGATTTTATGACGGTTTAATAATAATAAATGGCCTAAAGGCGAAATCGGATTGTATAATAAAACAATAATTATACAGTCGAATGACGAAAAAATCAGATAATATTTAACTGTACATTGTGAGAAATGCATTTTACACAGCTTATGATATAACACAAATCACAGATATTCACGTTATATTTAATGACTACACTACATAGAATGATTTTAGAATCTTTTACACACTGTAGTGGAACATTTGTTGGTTTGATTTGTGTGAGTTGAAGATACCGTAAGATTACGTACGCGCACTGTTAGTGGTACTCTTTACTATTTTGTCCGCGTTGCTTGAACAATTGAGCCTGACTCTTTGTCATAAAAATAATGGACTCGCTCCTGTTGATTCTGATATTAAACGAATCTATATTTTTGTTACGAATGACCTGAAAATACGAAAAAGTAGAGATTTAATCGCTAGCTTTACGCAAAGAGATAATTATCACCGATGCCGCAATAAATTAGGATTTGAATGGAATTAACGAAATTCTGCGTAATCATTTACCAGCGAACGCATACATACAGGTAATGACGCCCACTTCCAGAATTTAATGAAGGTGCGATATAATCCTGAAACTTGGATACTGAGGCATTCTAATAGGGAAAAAAAGCGTTCTGCTAAGGCGACGTCAGATGCGTGAGTTTGGCGCTGAAAAGAAGACGATCCTACGGTTGTTCACAATTTGTCCTGTCATTAACTTTCTTCCTTCGGCATACAACTGAAACGAACACTTCTGGCATCCTTCCACCACCACTTACTCCAGTCCCGTAACCCGGAAGGTGTACACGATCAAGAGAAGAGCCACTTGCGATAGCATCCACGTGATGTACCAACTAACATGCCTGCACTGTGAAGCGTTCATGTGGGAATGAACAGCAACAAACTGTCCATTCGCATGAATGGTCACAGGCAGACAGTGTTTGTTGGTAATGAGAATCACCCTGTGGCTAAACATGCCTTGGTGCACGGCCAGCACATCTTGGCACAGTGTTACATCGTCCGGGTTATCTGGATACTTCCCACTGACACCAATCATTCAGAACTGCAGAGATGGGAACATGCCCTTCAGCATATTCTCTCTTCCCGTTGCCCACCTGGTCTCAACCTCCGCTAAATTCAAATTCCCGCCCACCACTCTTTAAAGTCGTTGCCTCGGTTCTCTGGAAAGAGCCTCTGCCTCAAATGTTATCTCTGTCCAACTTCTTTGTTTTCACACCTTGGTGTGTTTGCGTGTTTATGTGTGTGTGTGTGGCCTTGTTTACCTTTCCTTTTTCCCTCTAAGGTAAGTCCTTCCACTTCCGGGATTGGCATGACTCCTCTTCCACTCCCTTAAAACCTGCATTCTTCCTTTTTCCCCCTTCTTCCTTCCTCCTTTCCTGACGAAGCAGCCATCGGTTACGAAAGCTTGTATCTTGTGTTTGGGTGTGTTTTTATTTGTGTTTTACGTCTATCTATGAGCCTGTCCTTTGGGTATTTATCCCATCAGAAAAGTTTCCTTATATATATATATATATATATATATATATATATATATATATATATATATATGTGTGTGTGTGTGTGTGTGTGTGTGTGTGTGTGTGTGTTTGTGTGTGTGTGTGTGTGTGTTCTACAATAAAACCTGATACGAACTTTATTTATCTAAAGATAGGTAGGGCTACTTTAGCTAATTGTTGGTTCTCAGTGAGAGTTCCAAAACATTTCTGATTAGACTTAATGTTCAGGCTAAAGTTTCTGAACCAAGACTTTCAATTAGTTGAATACCAGTAGGACAGCTATTGTAGAGCCATTGTGGGAAAGCCAAATCTCGTATTGAAACATTCGGATCGTTTCGGGGGTATGAGTAAATTCAACGACGAATTTGATAATTTGTGCTGGACCTTGATTCGAACCTGGATTTCCCGCTTCGGGCCAGCGGTCGCCTTAACCAATTGGGCTATCCAAGCACGCTTCCCTTCCCACACAAATTCTCAACTTCTAGCCTCCTCCCCACTGATTCCTCTTGCTCGCAGCCTGCACTGGATTCCCAAAAGGGATTAAGCAATTGAATTCGTCCGCATTGATATTGACATTGCCTATTGTGGGCATATTTACAATTATATTTACAATTACTCATGCGGAGTCCGTTCGTTTCGCACATATTTCGGACAATGCCGGTGCATTCGAACGCTCTATCCCTTGCGCGAATCCCGTATAGGCTGCGAGCAAGAGGAATCGATGAGCAGGGGGCTAGAAGTTGAGAATTTTTACATCTACATGGCATACTCTGCAAATCACATTTAAACGCCTGGCAGAGGGTTCATCGTACTACCTTTACACTATTTATCTGCCATTCCATTGATAGTCGAATAGCGCGCAGGAAGAAAAGAACACCTGAATCTCTTCGAGCTCTGATTTCTCGTATTTTATTCTGATCATCATTTCTACCTATGTAAGTTGGAGTCAACAATATGTATTCGAATTGGGGGAGAATCTTGGCGACTGGAGTTACGTAAAGTAGCCCAAGCCGCAGCGATAAGCGCCGTTGTTGAAATTATTCCCATCCCAGATCCTGTGTCATTTCAGTAACGCTGTCTCCCCTGTATCGTGACAACAGGAAACGAGCTGCCCTTCTTTGGAGTCTTTCGATGTCCTCCACCAAACCCACCTGATAAGGATCCCACACTGGGCCACAATTCTCCAAAAAAGGACGTACAAGCGTAATGTATGGAGTTTCTTTTGTAGTTCTGTTGCATCTTTTAAGGGTTCTGACAATAAAACGCAGTCTCTGGTACGCCTTTCCCACGACATTATCTACGTGCTTTTTTTTTTTTTTTTTTTTTTTTTTTTTTTTTTTTTTTTTTTTTTTTTTAAGTCTGAAGTAATAATATTTCCTGGGTAATTTTGTGGAGTTTACGGCCTTCACTTTTGATTGATTTATCTTGTAAACGAAGTTTAACGGAAATCTTTTCGTACTCATGTGGTCGACTTCACACTTCTCATTAAGTAGAGTCAATTGCCAATTTTTACACCGTAGTGATATCTTATTCAGATCGTTCTGCAGTTGGTTTTGATCTTCAGATGATTTTACTAGACGGTAAATGACGGCGTCATCTGCAAAAAACCTAAGAGAGCTACTTAGATTTTCCCCTAAATCGTTTATGTAGATAAGGAACAGCAGAGGACCAATAACACTACCCTGTGGAACGCCGGAGATCACCTCTGTTTTAGTCGACGCCTTAGCATTAATTACTACGAACTTTGTCCTCTCTGACAGGAAATCCCCTTTGCAGTCGCAAATTTGTGACGATATACCATAACCACGTAATTTGTGTTGGAATGGAAGCGTGCCTGGGTAGCCTACATGGCTAAGGCGGCCGCTGGTCCGAATCAGGCTATCCGTGTTCGAATCCTGGTCAAGCACAAATTTTCAACTTTGTAGTTCAATTTATTTCAACCGCCCGAAAAGTTCGAAATGTTTCAATATTTAGATTTCGTAAATTTACGACCTTTACTGTGAACTGTCAGACCCGGTGGTCGTGGGGTAATGCGCTCGACTGGAAACCGAATGGTCGCGGGTTCGGTTGGATAACTGGGGAAGGTTAGGGACACGCAAGTCGCCGAAGTGGCGTCCAATTGAAAGACTTGCACCAGACCAATGATCCACACGACATTATTATTATTATTATTATTACTGTGAACTAATGGTGTCTCTTCCGACATGCCTGTAAAGAACAGGCACCTTATACAAAAATATGGGAAAGAACTGGAAATTCCGCTCTCTTTCAACAAACATGAATGCTTCGCACGTATTCGTTTGATATATGACTAGGGGGATTATGGTAGCCAGATTATGAATTGCCGACCTTGATTCCAGAAAATCCCTCCTCTCTCATCGAGGTTCACAGACACTGCTTACGTATACTTTTACTTGTCACAGAGAGCTTGGTATCAGTGAAGAGCTTATAATTGTCACACAGAGCTTGGTGTCAGCCACTTCTCTGTGTATTTCACAAATTCTTTAAGCTTATGCTTCATTAAGAATATAGTTCTATATTTTGGTGCAAGCCCTGTGTAGTTGATGATGGGAATAGAATAAAAACGCTGGAGTTCAATGTGATTACTGCAAGAAGAAAGCGGTCATAAACGAAATTTACAAAGCTGGTGGTGAGAAGTTGACTACTGTGACTGTCAGTTTCCCCCTTCCTTTTATATTTCCTACGATTCCCCTTCCTTTTATTTCGCGAAAAGGCTAAGAAGATAGTTTTACAGAAATTTGTGTCCGCACGGAGGCATAACAACAACCGATTTAACCGCGAAACTTACGGGACTGGATTACGTGGACACACAAAGTCATCTCCGCCATACACCGTGAAGTAGCACGCGGGATATGGATGAAGGATCGGATGTTGATATGGAGAAAGAACTGAGGCACAGCTAACTGTAATTCTTACTGTGGGGAACACTGAACTCTTTAATTGCACCCGCAGACCCATAGTGATTCACAACCAACAAAGAAGAAATGGCTACGCTCCGCCGAGGTCAATACTTGTCGAATGTACTAACGTATACCGAACATGCAAAGGTGCCGGATGTCTTTTTTTATCTGCCACGGCCCGCATTGGATTCATTTTAGTTCCAAAGATAGCAACACCAGCAGCGCTATAGACATAAACCAAATCACAGTTTTCATATAGTGAGTTCGAGCTGGCATTTCTACCGGGGAAAGTAACTCTTGGAATATTGACACATTACGCGTTTAGTATCGTTCATTTATCAGTTAAGCTCCTGACAGTATGAAGAGTGTCATCAGGAGGTATCCGCTTAGTAATAGAAATGGATATAATACGTTAATTTACGTTAATATTACGAATTGTATTTATATAAAATTTTCATGTACGAAGACTTACATCTAAATACTGAAACTTGATATCGCGGTTAAATTACCGTATTATAACAATCAGACTAAATTACCGTAATATAACAATTTCTACCCCCTTGAACCACAGACATTGACAAGGTGGGGTGGCTTGCGAGCCTCAGCGATACAGATAGCCGAACCGTAGGAACAACCAGAACGGAGGGGTATCAGTGGAGAGGCCAGACAAACGTGTGGTTCCTGAAAAGGAGCAGCAGCCATTTGCAGTAGTTGCAGGGGCAACAGTCTGGATGATTGACTGAGCTGGCATTGCAGCATCAGCTAATATGGCTTTGCCACACAGTTACTGCGAATGGCTGGAATTAAGGGGAAACTAAGCCGTTACCTTTCTCGAGGACATGCAGCTCCAATGTATGAATGTATGATGATGGCATCCTCTTGGGTAAAATATTCCGAAGGTAAAAAAGTCCCCCATTCGGATCTCTGAGCGGGGACTACTCAGGAGGACATCGTCATCAGGAAAGACAACACTGGCATTCTACGGATCATAGCGTGAATGTTAGATCCCTTCATAGGGTAAGGAGGTAAGAAAACTTTAAAAGAGAAATGGATAGGCTGAAGTTAGATTTGTGGGTATTAGTGAAGTTCGGTGGAAAGAGGAACAAGATTTCTGGTCAGGTGAGTGCAGGATTATAAATAAAAAATTAGTTGGTGGTATTACAGAAGTAGGTCTAATAATGAATAAGAAAATAGGAATGCCGGTAGACTACTATGAGCAGCGCAATGATCGCATTATCATACTCAAGAGAGATACGAAGCCAACACCGACCACAGTAGTGCAGGTTTATATCCCAACTAGCTGGGCCGATAATGATGAGATCGAAGAAATTTATGAGGAGGTAAAGGAAATTATTGAGAGGATTAAGGGGCATGAAAACTTAATTGTGATAGGAAACTGGAATTCGGTAGTAGGAAATGGAAGGGGAGGAAAAATAGTAGATGAATATGGACTGGGCAAAAGGAATGAAAGAGGAAGCCGCCTGGTAGAATTTTGTACGGAAAATAATTTAATCATAACATACACCTTGTTTAAGAATCACGAAAGAAGGTCGTATACGTGGAAAAGACCAGGAGAAACCGGTAGGTACCAGATTTTATAATGGTAAGACAGAGAATTCGGAACCAGGTTTTGAACTATAAGACATGCCCAGGGGCAGATATAATGAACATATCTTATTGGTCATGAACTGTAGGCTGAAACTTGAAATACTGCAGAAAGGTAGGCAAATAAGGAGATGGGACCCGGATATATTGAAGGAATCTGAAGGTCTAGAAAATTTCGGAAGGAACATGACGCAACAATTGACCGAAACTGGGGAAATAAAACAATAGAAGGAGAATGGATAGTATTGAGACATGAAATAGCGAGGGCAGCAGAGGACAAACTAGGTAGAAAGGCAAGACCTACAACAAGTCTTTGGATATCAAAAGAAACAATAAATTTAATTGGTGAGAGGGGGAATGAAACAGGCAAAATGGAATACAGACGACTAAGAAATAAAATTAATAGGAAGTGCGAAATAGCAGGAGTGGCTAGAAGGCAAATGCAACTCTGCAGAAGGACGTATAATTAGGGGAAAATAGATACCACCTACAGAAAATAAAAGAAACATTTGGATAAAAGAAAAACAGATGAATGAATATAAAGAACCCAGATGGAAAACCACTTAAAAGCAAAGAAGGGAAAGCTGAAATGTGGGAAGAGTATATATAGGGGCTCTACAAAGGCAATGAACTTAGAGACAAAATTGTAGGAAAGGAAGGGAAAGTATATGAAGGTGAAATAGGAGATACTATACTGAGAGAAAAATTTGACAGAGTACTGAAAAACCTAAGTCGTCACAATCTCCCTGGAGTGGACGACATTCCGTCAGAACTACCGAAGTCTCTGGGAGACAAAACTATTTCACCTGGTGTGTAAAATATGAGACGGGGGAAACACACTTAGACTTCACGAAAAACGTAATAATCCCCATTCCAAAGAAAGCAGGTGCAGACAGGTGTGATCTTTGCAGACCCATCAGTTCAATAAATAATGATTGCAAAATTTTAACACGAATTATTTACAGAGGAAGGGAAAAACTGGTAGAAACCTATCTCGGGCAAGATCAGTTTGGATTCAGGAGAAATGTAGGAACACGTGAGGCAATATTCACTATACTGCCTATGTTAGAAGATAGATAAAGGAAAGGCAAACCTACATTTATACCTTTGTAGATATCGAGAATACTTTTAATACTGTTAATTTCTTCCACTTAATCTAGTCCCGTAAGTTTCGTGGTAGAAACGATTGCTGTTATGCCTCCGTGCAGATACTATTCTCTGTAAAGCTATCTTCTTGGCCTTTTCGCGAAATAAAAGAAAGGGGAATAGTAGGAAATAAAAGGAAGGGTAAAACTGACAGTCACAGTAGACAACTTCTCACCACCAGCTTTTTAAACTTCTTTTATGATCGCTTTCTTGTTGCAGTAACCACATTGAACTAGCGTTTTTCTTCCATTCCCATCGTTACCTACACAAGGCTTGCACCAAAATATGGAACTACATTCTTAGTGAAGCATAAGCTTAAAGATCTTGATATCAGTAAAATATAGGGAATGGAAGCTTATTTACAACTTGTACAAAAACCAGATAGCAGTTATCAGAGTTGAAGGAAATGAAATGGATGCAGAGGTTTGGATACGAACAAGACAGGGTTGTAGCCTTTCTCAAAAGTTATTCAATTTGTACACTGAGAAAGCTGTAAAGGAAAGCAAGGAGAAATTTGGAGAAGGAATTAAAGTTCAAGGGGAAGAAAGAAAAACATTGCATTTTGCCGATGACATTGCAATTCTGTCAGAGATAGCAAACAACGTGGAAGAGCAATTAAACGGAATTGACAGTGTGTTGAAAGGTGCGTACAAAATAGAATAGAGGCATTTGAAATGTGATGCTGCATAAGAATGCAGAAAATTAAGTGGATGGATCGCGTAACTAATGAGGAGGTACTGAACAGAATTGGGGAGAAAAGGAATTTCTTGCATACTTTAACTAAAAGAAGGGATCGCTTGGTAGGACACATTCTGACACATCAGGGAATCGTGAATCTAACGCTGGAGGGAAGTGTTTGGGATAAAAATCGCAGAGGAAGACCAAGACATGAATACAGTGAGCAGATTAAAACAGATGTGGGTTGCCGTTCTTATGAGGATATCAAGAGGCTTCAGAATAAAGTAGGGTGGAGAGCTGCATCAAGCCAGTCTCCACACTGAGTACCGCAACAATAACATAACAATTTGTGGTTTCTACACTTTACTTTATGAGGATGCTTTTCTTGTAGTTGTTGATGTGTTCTTTTAGTCCGCAGAATGGTTTGATGCAGCTGTCCACGCTACCCTGTCTTGCACAGGATAAGTTCGGCAAATTACACAGTTTTGAACCTGCTTAACATATTCGTGAATTTCTCTCCCTCTACGAGTTTCCTTATAATGCTGAGTAGACGCTCATTGATGACTCACGACATGTCCTGCGACCATATGCCTTCTCTTACAAGGAAAGTACTTGGGGTCGAACAAACACATATACATCAAAAACGTACGAGAGATAATGTAAAGATCCCTTATTGCACTAGTGACACTCCCGCATCTGCAAAACTCTGCAGTCGTCCGTTAGAGGCCTCTGCGTGTGCCTTGCCACATTGCACTTTGACCTGTCGGTTCACCAGTAGGGACGGTGCAATGTGCCTCCGAAGTTGCGTCATGTGACATTTGTGTGGTGAAGCGTCAGATGGAGCGGCGATTGATAATCAATCCTGCTAAAGTATGGCGATTGGTTTAGATGAAGTTACGAAGAACCATTCTTCCTGAAGATGGTATTAGTGTAGAAGATGAATCATTTGCATGCTTTCTCGTATCTGTTATGGTAGAGAAATATGAGCATATGTTAGATACTGTTGTAAACACTAACACATAATGATGATAATAGGGATGATAATGACGAAGAACTCATTTCCAGCGGTAGTGCTACGGTAAGTGCGGGAAGAGGCAATGGAAGCAGTGGCAGTGAAAACCAACAGTCTGCCGAGAAGAAGGTTAAAGTTGCAACTATCATCACGGATTTTGATAACAATACGCTAGAGAACATGTACGACGATTATTACATAAGTTATAGTTAAGGTATCTGCATTACGTATGGCGTCTACAATTACATCTACAGTGCTATCTAGGGCATGATTGCAAAGTTTTGTATAAAAACGACACCCACCAGCACATTGAGGTGTACGTAGATACTGTAACCAAATGTTCATACAGATATGTTTGTTCGAGCCCAAGAACTTCCCTTGTTAATCAAGATGTGCCAGAAACTCCTTTTCTCCCCAATTCTGTTGAGTATCTCCTCATTTGTTACGTAATCTACCCATCGTATTTTCATCATTCCTCTGCAGCACCAGATTTCAAAAGTTTCGATCATCTTTCCGTCTCAACTCGTTATCGTTCACGTTTCATTCCCATATAACTCTACACTCCACATAAATGCTTTCAGATAAGACTCCCTAACATTTCAACTCATATTGGATATCAACAAATTTCGCTTCTTCCGAAACGCTTTTCTTCCTATAGCCATTCTGCATGTCATACCTTCTTTAGTTCGGCCAAAACTCATCTAACACCTTTATTGTTTCATTACCTAATCTAATTTCTTCAGCATTGCCTGATTTACTGACACTACATTCCATTACAATTATTTTACTCCTGTTAATGTTTATTGTATACCTTCCTTACAGAGCATTGTTCATTTAGGTTAATGGCTCTTCCAGGTCCTGTCCCGTCTCTGACAGAATTACCGTGCCATCATCAAACCGCAAAGATTTTATTTCTTCCCCATGGGCTTTAATTCCTCCTCCAATTTCTCTTTTCTCCATCACAAGTTGCTACATCCTCCGACAGTCCTTTACACCTACAAATCCTTCATCCGACTACCTTTTGAGTAGGCCATCGTGCCTGAATTTCCCACTCTCGTTCCTCGACACATCCCTCGAGATCCTAAAACGACAAGCTCTCCGCCGCCTTCTGTATCTCCATTTACAGCCCATCTCCCACGCAGATCCTCTGGGACCTCATCCCCTTCCCCTGCCTTGTCCTCTTCATTGGCCACCGAAGCCTCTTCTATCTCTCCCGCACGTTAGACCCGCCCTATCTCCTCGTCCATCCCCTCCTCACATGCCCTGGTTTGCTGCCGCGACTCCCTCACTGTGTTCCCTTCGCCTCCACACGTCTACACTCCGTATTCTCTCGCGCGGCAACGTCCGTACTCTCCTCCTCCAGGATTATGACCTCCGCCCTGACATTTATCCTTCCTACCTGCTGTGATCCTCCACCTCCATCCCTCTCCCTATCCCCCAGAGTTTTCACGTCTATATTTAAATTCCCGGCAAGTCACTGAAGTGCATGGCAGAGGGTTCATCGAATCGCTTTTATGACATTCCTCTACACTTCAGTAGAATAATAGCTCGCGTAAAAAGGGAACATCTAAATCTTCCCGTTTTCCAGATAATTTCGTTTGTTTTAAATTTGATGATCATGTATTCGTATGTAGGTCGGTGGTAACGAAATATATTCCCATTTGGAAGAGAAAATTGGTAAAATAAAATTTCTCAAATATATAAGGACTTTGTTTTAATGATTTCTACCCCAACTCGTGCATCATTTCCGTGATACTATCTTCCCCATATCGCGATAATACAAAACTAGCTGCCCTTCTCTGTACTTCCTCTAAATCGTCTATCAGTCCCACTTGGTGGGTATCACACAATGGGCAACAACACTCGAAAATAGAACCCAAAAGTGTGGTTTAGGCAGTTGCTTCTGTATAACAGTTACTTATAGTAAATTTTCTGTCAACGAAATGTATTCTTTGGTTCGCTCTCCCTGCAAGATGTTCTATGTGTCTTTTCCAATTTAATTTGTTTGTAATTGTTAATCCTAGGTATTTAGATGAATTCATGGTCTGTTGTTTTGACTGATTTATTGTGTAAATGAAGTTCAACGCGATTGTTTTAGTGGTCATAAGGATTACTTCTTATTTCTCAGTATTAAGGGTCAAATACCAGTTTTTGCACCATGCAGGTATCTTATTTAAATCTTTTTACATTTTCTTTTGACTACTTGTGGCTTTACTAACCCACAAGTGAGAACAACATCTACGGACAACCTAAGAGAGCTACTCAGATTGTCTCCTAAATGGTTAAAAAAAAAAAAAAAGGAACGGTAGGGCCCTTATAACACTGATCTGGCGAACGCCAGATATCACAAATATTGTACTCAGTGACTTTCCGTCAGTTACAGCGTACTGTGCCATCTCTAACAGGAAATCACGAATCCAATAACACAACTGTGGCGATATTCCATAACCATGCAATTTGATTAGAAGACGCTTGTGAGGTACAGCGTCGAAAGCCTTCCGTAAATCTAAATATACGAAATCTATTTGACATCCCTTGTCGATAGCATTCATCACATCATGTGAGTGGAGAGCTAGCTGTGTTTCACAAGAATAATACTTTCTGAATCCGTGTTGACTATAGGACAATAGGTCGTTCTCTTTGAGGTAGTTCATAATATTTGAGGAAACTATATGTTGCAAAATTCTGCTGCAAACCGGCTTCAGTGATATAGGCCTGTAATTTTGCGAATCACTCCTATTGCCTTCTTTTAATATTGGCGTAACCTGTGCAACTTTCCAGTCTTTGGGTACAGAACGTACACTGAGCGAGCGATTGTAAATGATAACTAAGTGTGGTACTATTGCATCAGCATACTCTGAAATACTCCCAATGGGGCACCATTAAGTGTCAGGTGCCCCAGGGGTCTGTTTTGGGACCATTGCTGTTTCTTATTTATATAAATGAATGCCTTCGAGTATAACAGGTGACTGTAAAATATTTTTGTTTGCTGATGATACCAGCTTGGTAGTGAAGAACGTTGCTCGTAATATTGACACAGTATCAAATAATTCAGTTCAAGAGATGCATTCAGGGCTTGTAGAAAACAAATTGATGTTAAATCACAGAAAAACTCAGTTTTTACAATTTCTAACACATAATTTGACGAAAGCTGACATTTTGATTACACATAATGGGCATATGATAACTGAGACTGGACAGTTCAAATTTCTAGGTGTTCATATAGACAGTAAGCTGTCATGGTAAGCCCATGTTCAGGATCTTGTTCCAAATCTAAATTCTGCTATATTTACCATTAGAACAATATCCTAAATAAGTGATTTTTTCAACACGAAAAGTAGTCTATTACGCTTACTTTCACTCACTTATGACGTACGGCATTGTTTTTTGGGGTAACTCACCTGATGCAAAAAGGATATTTCTGGCTCAAAAACGGGCGGTTCGAGCAATATCTGGTGTAAGTTCACGAGCGTCATGTCGACCCCTTTTCAGTAGTCTGGGAATTTTGACTCTGGCGTCACTATACGTTTTTTCATTAATGTCGTTTGTTGTTAATAATATCAGCTTATTCACACAAGTTGGTAGCTTTCACTCGGTGAATACTAGACAGATGTCGAATCTACATTTGCATGAAACCACCTCGATACTTGTGCAGAATCTGCGTCATCCATTTTCATTAAACTACCACAAGAACTAAAGAATCTTAGCACTAACCCACACGCTTTCAAATCTAAATTCAAGAGTTACCCCATGGCTCACTCCTTTTATTCTGTCGAGGAACTCCTGGAGAAGTTAAGCAATTAAGCTCATTCATTTTTTTCTTCTTTATTGATTCCTTTCACTCTATCTTAAGATTATCGTGTGCATAGGACTACTTAAAATTTTCTATTACCAATCTTGTGTAACAATTAATGTATAGACTTGTTTCATGACCTTGGAGTCTCACTCCTCAATTGGGTCCTATGGAACAGAAAAAAAACAATAAAATAGAGAAAATTAATTGGTGTAGTACCGGGACCGTGATACTTACTTTTGTTAACTGATTTCAGTTGCTTTAATACACCAGGGATATCAACTTCTGAATTACCCATTCTGGCATTTGATACTAATTCTGGAGTCTTTTCTTCGTCTTCTGTCCTGTAGTGAAGGTATAGATTGTGTTTTACCGCTAGAATAATTTACATACGAGTATAATTTCTTAGGATTCTCTTCCAAATTATGTGTCAGGGTTTCCTTGTGGATTTTATTATAAGTTTCTCGCATTGAAGTTCGAGCTAAATTTCGAGTTTCTGTAAAAGATCGCCAGTCTCTATTATTTTCTGTTCGTTTAAGTTTGGCATGCTTTTCCCTTTGCTTTTGTTAGAATGATCTAATATGTCCTGTGTACCATGGCAGGCAAGATCCCACTTTTGTTTATTTGTTTCGTATAAATCTGTAAATGTCCATCCCGCCCCTGCTACCCACTCCTTCCACCACCCGTCCCTCCTGCATCCCTCCCCTCTCCCGCCCCTCCTGGCTTCCTGGGTCATTCTGCCTCGCTTTCCTCCTCCTGGCCCTGTGCACAGAGTAACATATACAGAGAATAAACCTCCCCCATACCACTGTCCTACGCTCTCCTCATAGTTCCGTAAGATGCCATCAGATTTCAGACGGTTCCCCGGCTTAGTACCGGTAGACGACACTAGAGGCCCTTTTGAGGGTGCCTCTCGCACATCAGAGGGTAGGGTGGAGGGGAGGCTGAGGGGCAGTTTGCGCTGCCTGCTGCGAGATCACGGGTGTGTCCGGCTTGCCGAAGTTTGAGGGGAGGTGGTGGTGGGGACAGCCGCTACCTGCCGCCTGCTCTGGCCAGTTTAAAGAGCTGCTTCTGACCGCAGCTCCACCATGGGACATCTTACAGAACTCTTCCTCCCCGCACCCCTGTAACCCTGTGCGTGTAACTGGGCCCTTACGTAGGTTTCCCATCTGTATAGCTTTGTCTGTGCCCTGTGGCCATTCCTCGTGCCACTCTCCCTCACTTCTCCACCCCTCTCAACCTACATCCTCCCTTAGCTGCCTTCCCTATGACTCATCGTCATCATGTTGTACCGGTGCTACGTTCATGTGTGTTTGAACAAAGTGTGGTTTGTAAAACGAACAGCGAACAACCTACCTGCAGCCGACGCCGTGTGTGTCCTCAATTGTACGCGTTTTTCCACCACCCTCAACCCGCTTTCCTCCATTGCTGCCCTCCACCTATCTCATCATGTAGTGTTTAAGCGAGTGCTTTGGGAATATTGTGAAATTTCAGTGTGATGTTTTATTGTATTAACAGAGAACGGCCATTCAACAGTCGACACCTTGTGTTTCATTTAGATGTTTCACGTGCTACATTGTCTCCGAGTCTGTTTTATTTATTATTTTATCTTTATTGTTTCCATGTCCATAGGAGAATAGTGCATTATTTTCACAATTTTAACTCATTTATTGTTTCTTCAACAATGTCACGATGTAAATTTTAATCATCTTCTTCTCTGATCACCTTTACTTTATTTGTATACTCCTTTTCTTTGTTTTTGTATATCTCTCGACTGAAGAGCACCTGTGTGCGCTCACAGCCCACCCTCTTTATGGGAAATGAAATAAGAATCGGGAAAAAACGGTTTTGACCATCATTATACGTCGTACTACATACTCCTTCCACCTCCACGATTTCTACCTTATCCTCCCAGACGGCCCCATCTCTTTGTCCCCTACCCCCCAGTACTTAGGCCTAATCCTCCATTTCTAAACAGACCGCGAATAAAAACGAAACTGCAGTGGTCACCAGGCCCTAGGACTACTGACTAATAAAGCTAAGTTACACTTAGAACAATAGACACACCTATGCCCGAGGGAGGACTTGAAACTCTGCTGGGAGCGATCGTCTGGTCTGTAGCATGATGGCTTAGACAATGTGGCACCTCCTGCGTTGCAATGACATTGTCAGAGTGTTCTTATTGGACGTAATGTAATTACGTAATCTAATACCCTTCCCTTCGAGAATAGTGACCTTGATGAATCAGCATTCCCTGAAATACCTTGATATGTGACAGAAGTAGGTACTATACTACTGAAGGGTATCACAGATGATATTCAGATAGAAGCAATGCAGTTATTGTTGTCATACAAGAGCGAGCAGAATATTTCATTCCAGATGACAATTATCACCGAATAAAGCTTAAAATTCGCCCTGAAAATCAAAATAAACTACCCAAACATTTGAAAACGTAATAGTCACTTTGATAAATAAAGGGCTCTTCAATTAAGATTTTCTAATCTAACATGAATAATATGTTTACAAATACTCTTGAGTTTTACATAATTTACATTTTAATACATTAAGTTATAGGACTCGTCCCTTGCAATAATTCGTTCCCTGCGAAAAACATTGAAGCCTACAAAAAAGTGGCAGGATATCGTTTTACTACATATCACTTTTTATGAAGATAGGTATACTGCAATTCTTACTGTTCTCTGCTTACAGAGATAATTAACTCCATATGGCGTCACACTGTCCTGACGAATACGGCCATCATTCGACCCATACTGATTCCTTTCGGTATTTGACGCAGTATTGCTTGTCTGTTAACACTGACGACTCTACGTCAACAGTGTAGCACTTCCTCATTAAGGTGAGGCTGTTGCCTCCTCGGTACCAAGTAGTGAAAAGCAATGCCTAAAATATGGTATTAAAGCACAATATTGACACTATACGTTTAGTAATAATGAATTTCTCAAATAAATTCTGCTATGTTTCTAGCTCCTGTGAAACACGTACACTAATTGTGTGGTCGTGTTCCATTTTGATTTATTCTTTAACCTAAACTGTTCCTGCACTATTAATGTGTGTCCATTATTTTATTCTTTTAAGTAATGATCAATGTCCCATGTTTATGTATGTTTACCCCTTATTTATAAATGTTTCCACCCGTGTAAATGGACTTGTGTGTTAATGTGACTGTGTGCTCTTAATATTGTCTAACTTCCGCGCAATGGCTTTCAGTCGCCGCCTCCCGCTTTGGGTCTTGTTTTGCTGTAGTTAAGAACGCATGGCTTCGTGTTTGCTTTTTTTTTTTTTTTTTTTTTTTTAATTTATTTTTTTAATGATGGGCACAAATGTTATGATTTCATACACTTTTGTACAAGGTGTGTAATTAATTTGGTCTCCCCACATTTATTTTCTTGCTATTTTTCTGAATAGATTATGATTTTAAAGTATAAAACCTCTGCTTTATGATTTCATGCCCCCCCGTCCCATGTTTAATTATCTATTTATTTACTTTTTAACGTTTTGTTAAAACGTACTCTCCTCCGTTAAGGAGTGAGCAGTTAAATTTCCGTTGCGCATATACTGCGGCCACTCATGAAGTAATTTAGAACAGCAGTCATCATTTTTCTATGACCATTGTTGGGGGGAAAGTTATCGAGTTTACGCAGTATGTAAAGCGTGTGCAATTACGACTGAGAACAAATTTTGCGTGTGAAACTCTTGCAGAGGCACCACATGCACTCACTACGTGGTTTTGCCAGGAACTTGCATAGTAATATCGTTGTGCATATTTTAACTTACGTGTGAATATTTAAAGTGATTTCAAATATGGATAGCGTTTCAGTTTCGGCAATTGAGACATGTAGGCTAACCGATCTTAAGGAAGCAAGGTAAGGAAAAGCGTGATAGGTCGCGGGAATTAGACTCGGTTACTATAGAAAATCAGCACGTTGCCGTTAATGATGCTGCGAATGCGGAATATGTTTCTCAAACAGAAAATAATGTTTCCTTTGAAAACCGCGTACAAAGCACAGGCGATGGGTCAATTAGAGATGAGCAGCCCACCGGAAACCACCAGGCGGGATCTACTTGTGTTTCGGATTATGGGAATAACACAGGGGCGACCGCTTGTCCGCCGGTTGCCGCGTTACCTGATGCGCTCACCGCCCTATTCAAACAAATGACAGAGCAGATTTCCGAACAAATGAGAGAGCAGTCACGAAAGATTGATGAGAAACTTGACGAAATGAAAGAAAAGTCGAAAGAGGTCACCGAGCAATTAAAAGAACAGGTCGCGAATCAAGAGGCACATGTATTACGAGAAATGGCTAGCCTCCACTAGCCCCCCAGGGGGCCCACAGCTCTTTTGTGGGTACGTGTGTGGCGCGCACGGGTCCCCGAGCCATTGCAGCCTTTTTTCCTGCTTTCCCTAGGCTGCATTTCCCCTCCTAGTTCCCCCTCCTTCCCATCCCAATTCCTCTTTCCCACCCTCTCCAACCCCGTCTCTCGGTGGTACTCTGGATGACGGCTTGGCTATCCCATGGTACCGATTGTCCTGCACTTTGGTTTTGTCTGCTGTGTACACCAGTTTTTGGCCCAGTTTGGTCCCCCTCGGGGTTTGACCTTCCATACCAAAATTGTCCGATAATGTGTGAGCCAATTGGGGAAGAACTCCCGACCTAGCCCCTACAGCGCGGGTCCTATCCTTTCCTTTCCACTTCCTTTCCTCGCTGTAGCCCCCATCCCCCGCTAGGTCCCCAGCACGTGTAGCCAGTCCGTGTGGGGGGGCTGTTATGTACCCTTTGGCTGAGCCCCCTGACACCACAGGGATCACACTACTGGTGTCTGAGCTGCGACCTCTCCATGCAAGCCAAGGAGTTGATGCCTGTCCTCGGGGGTATCAGAAATCCCGGCAATGGCCATCGTGCCAGGTGGCCTTTGCTGAGGCTGGGTGGCGCCCATGGAGAGAGCCCCGGTTTCGGAGTGGGTGACACCAGGGCGGACGTCTAGCACTATGAAAAGAGTTAGACTCCAAAATGGTCGTGCATCGGCCGTCTCTCAAGACAGGAAGAGATCGTTTAATGCTGCTACTGCGGATAAGAGGATGTTTCCCTCCCTTGCTACCCCTTGGGAGGAAGGCCAGGCTCGCCGGTTAGGAGCAAAACCCTTTCCTCGCTATCTCGTTTGCTCACGGACTGATGGAGGAACTTTTACTTCCACCAAACCTCTGTTCTTTGTCGAGACCATAGAGGACAAGTTTGGTGAAGTGGAATCTATGGGTAAGCTTAGATCTGGCTCATTACTCATTAAAACAGTCTCGGAAGCCCAGTCTGAAGCTTTGCTCGCCTGCAACACCCTTGGCGACATTCCAGTCACAATTGTCCCGCACAAATCCTTGAATATGGTACAGGGTGTGATATTCCACCGGGACCTCCTCCTTCAAACTGATGAGGAGCTTAGGGCCTATCTCGAGCGGCGTGGTGTACATTTTGTTCGCCGCATTCAGAGGGGACCTAAAGATAACCGCGTCGATACTGGGGCCTTTATCTTGGCCTTCGAGGGGGACACACTCCCAGAGAAGGTCAAGATCATGATATATCGATGTGAAGTGAAGCCCTACATTCCACCTCCCATGCGGTGTTTTCGATGTATGAGGTTTGGTCATATGTCCTCTCGCTGTAAAGCAGTCCCAGTATGCGGTGATTGTGGACGCCCACTACATGAGGGGAGCCCCTGTGTTCCTCCGCCGGTGTGCGTCAACTGTCAACAACACCACTCTTCACGGTCGCCAGATTGCCCTATGTTCAAAAAAGAAAAGAATATACAAGAGTACAAATCCCTGGAGCGTTTGACGTACCCTGAGGCCCGCAGTAAATATGAACGTCTGCATCCCGTGCAAATGGCGACGACCTTCGCTACGACGTTATCGTCTAGCCTTTCACACTCCCCTTCCCACTCCCATCTCCCCCCTACACCCCGTCCACACCCCTCCCTCACATCTCCCTCTCCTGTAGCTCCTGTAGCCCTCCCTTTGTGTCCCACCCCTTCCCAGCCGGAGAAGTGCACCCCTTCTCCGTCGCCAGCCGGTGACAGTGCCCTATCTCAGGGCCTTCCGTCCCGGCGTTCCCCAGATCGGAGATCTTCGACCTCCAGCCGGCCATCGGACTCCCAGTCAGTGAGTTCAAAGGTCGCCCGATCCTCGTCAGTACCAGACCTAACTGACAAAAGTCCTCTCTCTGGGGTGGGTCCTGCCCGTCCCACACGAGAGAAGGAGAAGGAGAAAGAGAAAGAGAAAGAGAAGGAGAAGAAGAAGAAGAAACCAAAGTTACAAGATAAAGCCCCTCCGGTACCACCGGAGGTGCCGACTGTGCTTTCGCAACTCGCTCATCCCATTGAGCCCGAGGCTGATCAGCTATTTATGGATGTTGTCCCTTCTTCTTTGGTGACGGACGCTGACAAAGCAGCGTGACAGACGTTATGCCATTCGCTTCCCGCCTAGATCCTCGTGATGTGATCATCCAATGGAACTGTAATGGTTACTACCGTCACCTCTTGGAGATTAAACAGCTAATCTCTCTCTCTTCTGCGGCCTGTGTCGTCCTGCAGGAATCGAGGTTTATGGATGCACATTCACCGACCCTCCGTGGGTTCCGTGCTTTTTGTCGGAACCGGGTTGGTCCCCTCCAGGCGTCTGGTGGGGTTTGTACTTTGGTCCGGACAGATATTGTCAGTACCTGGATTCCTCTCCAAACTCCATTGGAAGTGGTTGCTGTCCGGGTTCACTTGGACACTCCATTGACCATTTGCAACCTCTACCTTCTGCCTGACAGGCCACCTACACTCACGTCCCTAGTGGCCCTCCTTCAGCAACTCCCCCCTCCTTACCTCATCCTTGGGGACTTCAATGCCCACCATCCTTTGTGGGGCAGTGCTTATACATCTAGCCGGGGCCGCCTCATAGACCAGTTTCTTGCTGACCACAATCTGAGCCTTCTCAACGATGGTTCCCCAACTCATTTTAGTGCCGCTCACGGCACCTTTTCTGCCATAGACCTCTCTCTCACTTCTCCTTCTCTCCTTCCTTTATTTTCACTGGTCGGCGTATGACGACCTCTGGGATAGCGACCACTTTCCGTTGATCCTTTCACTTCCCTCACGCCTACCACGAGCCAGGGTACCCCGCTGGGTATTCCGTCGTGCTATTTGGCCGCTATATACAACCCAGGTTGTGTTCCCATCTTCCCCCTCAGGCTGTATAGATGATATTATAAGCCAAATGACCAACATGATCACCCAAGCTGCCAACGCCGCTGTTCCCCGGTCGACAGGCCCTCCTACTCGCCGGCCTGTCCCTTGGTGGAATGCAACTGTTGCCGCAGCCATTCGCGAGCGCCGAAGGGCCTTGCAACATCTTAAGCGCCACCCATCGCTCGCTGGTCTAATAAATTTCAAACGTCTGCGTGCCAGAGCTCGTTACTTAATCAAACAAAGTAAGCGGACATGCTGGGAGCATTTTGTCTCCTCGTTGGGTTTTTCTGTCCCTTTGACAAGAGTGTGGGCTATGCTCCGATCTATCCAAGGTAGCTGGCGGCCGTCTTCCGTCCCTGGTCTTGCCCTGCCTGATGGGGTCTGCACGGAGCCATCTGTTGTTGCAGAACATCTTGCAACTCACTTCGCCAATGTCTCGGCGACAACTTCATATCCGGCGACCTTTCTCCTTCAGAAACACCAGGCCGAAACCTTCAAATTAGGCTTTACTTCTCACCAGGTGGAACCATATAACGAACCTTTTACTGACTGGGAGCTGTCACTGGCCCTCTCCTCTTCTCGTGATTCAGCACCTGGCCCTGATGATATCCATAATCAATTGCTGAAACACCTTAAACCCTCACAACGACAATTTCTCCTAAAAGTTTTTAACCGTATTTGGCTTCAAGGGGTGTTCCCTTCCCAGTGGAGGGAGAGTATTGTGGTCCCTGCCCTCAAGCCTGGCAAGGACCCGTCGGCGCTGGACAGTTATCGACCAATAAGCCTAACAAGTGTCCCCTGTAAACTACTTGAGCGGATGGTAGCCCGCAGATTATGCTGGGTTCTTGAATCCGGGGGACTTCTCTCACCTTACCAGTGTGGGTTCCGGGAGGGACGATCCCCTATTGACCATTTACTTCGACTGGAGACTGCGATCAGACAGGCCTTCTCTAAAAGACATCATCTGGTAGCTGTCTTCTTCGATCTGCATAAGGCGTACGACACTGCTTGGCGTCATCATATTTTACGTTCTCTTCATGACTGGGGCCTCAGAGGCTCCTTACCAATTTTTATCCGTCAGTTTTTATCCCACCGCCTGTTCCGTGTCAGAGTTGGCTCTTCCTTTAGCTCCCCTCGGATACAGGAGAACGGTGTCCCCCAGGGCTCAGTGTTGAGTGTTACACTTTTTCTAATCGCCATCAATGGGTTGGTGAGCTCTGTTGGGTCACTGGTAACCCCGGCATTGTATGTCTACGACTTTTGCATATGGTACAGCTCCTACTCATTAGCCTCTACTGAACGTCAGCTCCAGAGCGCCATTCGGCGGGCTTCAGTGTGGGCTACGTCCCATGGTTTCCAGTTTTCCTCATCAAAAACGAGGGTGGTGCACTTTTGTCGTCGTACTACAGTTCACCCTGATCCAGAACTGTTCTTGGGTAATCAGCACCTGGAAGTTGTAGCACAGCATCGTTTCCTGGGTCTTCTCTTGGACAAAAAATTGACTTGGGTGCCCCATATTCGCCACCTAAAGGTTAGTTGTATGAGGAAACTCAATGCCCTACGTTTCCTTGCTCATTCATCTTGGGGTGCAGACCGAACAACTATCCTCCGTATCTATCGGGCTCTAATCTTGTCCCGATTGGACTATGGGTGTCAAGTTTATGGCTCGGCAGCTCCTTCTGCCCTGAAATTATTAGACCCGGTTCACCATTATGGTGTCCGCTTGGCTACAGGTGCATTCCCGACTAGCCCGGTCGACAGTCTCCTTGTTGAGGTAGGAATCTGCCCTCTTCAGGTCAGGCGGCATCAGCTTCTGGCGTCTTATGCCATCGCCATCCGGCAATATCCTGCTCATCCCGCTTACCAGGTTCTTTTTGCATATGAAGGGCTTCGACCCCCTGATACCCGGCCGCGGGCGGGCCTTCCCGTCGGACTGCGGCTTGCCTCTCTTTGCCGGGATTTCCATTTCCCTTCGCTAGATTGCGCCCCCCATTTTACTGCACGCACACCTCCGTGGATGGTGCCGCGACCACTAATTCGGACGGATCTCTTCCAGGGCCCAAAAGCTTTAATTTCCCCCATGGTCTTTCGGCGTTTGGTGCGTCCAGTACTAGAAGAGTTTCAGGGAGCCTCTATCTTCTACACTGATGGCTCGAAAACAGCGGGCCACTCCGGATATGCTTTTACGTCTCTTGTTGGGGCGGAATGCCATTCTCTGCCAGAGGCATGCAGTGTGTTTACGGCAGAGCTGATGGCGATTTATAGAACCCTCTGTTTTATTAAACGTTCTGCCGTGGAACGTGGTTTAATCTGTGCTGACTCCATGAGCAGTCTGCAGGCCATTGATCGTTGTTTCCCCTCCCATCCTTTAGTTATTTCCATCCATGAACTCCTTGCTGACCTTCATCGTGCTGCCTGCTCCGTTACCTTTCTCTGGGTGCCAAGCCATGTTGGTATTACAGGGAATGAAGTAGCTGACCAGTTGGCTAGATCGGCAATTACTCGCTGCCCGTCTCCCTTTCAAATTCCGGGTGCGGATCTGCGGGTGCAGATCAGATCTTTGCTTCACTCCTCATGGGATAGCAGTTGGAAAGCTACTGCCCCTTCCAATAAACTCCGCACCATCAAAGATACGACTGCAGCTTGGAGTTCATCTTTACGCCCTTCCCGGAGAGAATCAATTGTCCTCTGTCGCCACCGTCTTGGACACTGCAGGCTGACCCATGGATTTCTTTTACAAAATGACAATCCACCACATTGTGATTGTGGCGCCGTACAATCCGTGTCTCATATTCTGACTGAATGTCCTCTCCATTCGACACTTCGTGGCGACTATGGCCTACCGCCTGCATTGCCTTTAGTTTTGGCGGATGACCCACGGATGGTTGATCGCGTCCTTGCCTTCCTCCGTGAAAGTAGATTTTATTGTCAGCTCTAGGACTCGCTTGGTCGGGGTGAGTGGGTTTGTGATTCTTGGCTGATTGTGGGGTTTAGAGCCTTATCCCCATCAGCCCCCCCACTCTTTTACATTTTAATGTAGTTTTATTTCTCCCTGCTCTGGAGCTATAATACGTTGACCACTGTGCCATTAGTACCTTGTGGTTTAGGCTAGAGGTCGCTTCCAGAGCTGTGGGTTCGGACACTGTAGCATTTGCTGCCCTGGGTTGGTCTTAGTCTTGTTGACGAGTCGATTTTACTTCCTAGTGTAATGGTCTTTTGGCTTTCACCTATTTTTTGTCGAGTTCCATGGCGTATTCAATTTGAGGTTGAAGGGACTGATGACCTCGTTGTTTGGTCCCTCATGTCCACCACCACCCACCCAGCCTCCACTAACAACTGGCTGAGGGAGTGAGTCGGAACAGCGCGGTGATATAAAATATAAAATCTTGCGTTGAGACCATACATCTACATCTACATGGGATACTCTGCAAATCATATTTAAGTGCCTGGCAGAGTGTTCATCGAACCACCATTCAAAAAATGTTTGTGAAGCTTATGGGACTTAACTGCGGGGTCATCAGTCCCTAAACTTACAAACTACTTATGAACTACTGACGAACTAGAACGGCACAAATATCCATGCCCGAGGGGGGATTCGAACCCCTGACCGTAGTGGCCGTGCTGACCGTGACTGGAGCGCCTCAGTCACCTTGGCCACCGCGGCCGGCGAACCACCATTATACTGAAACTTCCTGGCAGATTAAAATTGTGTGCCGGAACCGGGACTCGAACACGGGACCTTTGCTTCACAGAAGCTCTCCTGCGAACCATGCAAGACTAGCACTCCTGGAAGAAAGGAGGTTCGCTGGAGAGCTTCTGTGAAGTTTGGAAAGTAGGAGGCGAGGTACTGGCGGAAGTAAAGTTGTGAGGCGGCATCGTGAGTCGTGTCGGGATAGTGCGCTTGCCCGCGAAAGGCAAAGGTCCCAGGTTCGAGTCCCGGTTCCGGCACACAATTTTAATCTGCCAGGAAGTTTCATATCAGCGCACACTCCGCTGCAGAGTGAAATTTTCATTCTGGCACCATTATACTATTTATCTCCCATTCCATTCACGAAGAGCGCGTGGGAAGAAAGAACACCTGAATCTCTCTGTTCGAGCTCTGATTTCTCGTATTTTATTCTGATGATGGTTTCTACCTATGTAAGTGGGAGTCAACAATATATTTTCGCATTCGGAGGAGAATGTTGGCGACTGGACTTACGCAAGTAGCCCACGCCGTAGCGATAAGCGCCGTTGTTGTAATGACTCCCATCCCAGATCCTGTATCATTTCCGTAACGCTGTCTCCCCTGTATCGTGACAATACGAAACGAGCTGCCCTACTTTGGACTCTTTCGATGTCCTCCGTCAAACCCACCTGATAAGGATCCCACACTGGGCTGCAATACTCCAAAAATGGATGGACAAGCGTAGTGCATGCAATTTCTTTTGTAGTTCTGTTGCATGTTTTAAGGGTTCTGCCAATAAAACGCAGCCTCTGGTTCGCCTTTTCCACGATATTATCTACGTGTTCTTTCCAAGTTAAGTCTGAAGTATTAGTAATTCCTAGGTATTTTGTGGAGTTTACGGCCTTCACATTTGTTTCATTTATCTTGTAAACAAAGGTTAACTTTCGTACTCATTTGGACGGCTTCACACTTCTCATTATTTAGAGTCAATTGCCAATTTTTACACCATAGTGATATCATATTCAGATCGTTCTGCAGTTGGTTTTGATCTTCAGATGATTTTACTAGATGGTAAATGACGGCGTTATCTGCAAACAACCTGAGAGAGCTACTTAGATTTTCCTCTAAATCGTTTATGTTCAAATGTTCAAATGTTTGTTAAGCTTATGGGACTTAACTACGGGCTCATCAGTTCCTAAACTTACAAACTACTTATGAACTACCTTATACTAAAGACGGCACAAATATCCATGCCCGAGGGGGGATTCGAACCCCCGAGCGTAGTGGCCGTGCAGACCGTGACTGGAGCGCCTCAGTCACCTCGGCCACCGCGGCCGGCCTAAAAACACAAAGAAACGGTTCAAACCACTATCAGTGTGGTTTCTGGCCGCGTTGATTTGTGACCGCTGCAGTTACTAGTCTGCAGACCATTTTCGAAGATGTCATACAACGGATAGCATGGGTCGAAATAAACCAGTGAGCTCATAGATAATCTGGAGTTAGTACTGTGTATTACAAAGTCGTGACGGTCGACACCATATTAGTGAACGTCTATTTGTCATACACCATCCAGCTGTCAGTATTATGTGGTTATAAAGAATTTAACATTCTGAAATTTATAATCGTCTCTACTAGTTGCTTCTGTAGAAACTAACTCAGATACAACGGGCACTATTTGTTCTGAAACTATGAATAATATTTGCAAAATATTCCAGGCATGTAATTAAGCAAACTCCTGCATCGAAGCAATAGAAAAAGACACGAGTCGTGGAAACGTATAGTTTAGTTATATTTTGATTCAGAACTAGTGTTTCTCCCACTTTAGAATTAATGGATAAATTATACTGTTGTAGACAACTAAATAAAGTGTAATAACGGCAGATTCGAAGCGTATGATACAAGTATTATTTTCCACATAGAGTGTACATTTAATCTGTAAGCTCAAACAGAAATTAGTATAGACAAAAGGCAAATGTAAAACTGAACACTAGAAATACCGTCTACAGCAGTGCAATTTATTCGTTTAATAAAATGTGATAGAAACACTAGTTACGAAGAAAAATATAACTCACATGTGGATCTGAAATCTATTTCATTTCCTTTGACTTTCCTAAAACCAGAAGCGACACTAACTTCATCATCATGTATTTATTAAAGTAATCAATCATTCATAACTTATTTTGAGAGGACACAAGGTTCAAAACAACTACACGACCTATACGTAAAGAGTTGCCAACATAACCATAATAGAACGTCACGATTTTCACATATCCAAACCACTACAGTTCTGTATCCAGTGTTAATAATCGAGATCACTGAAATAAACCCAGGTGCAGCTCTTAAATGAGAATTGCGACCATACTTACAAACCACGTGTGCTCATGGCTTGGCAGCAAGATGTGCCCGGGTGCAATAACAGCCGCGCAGCATGCGGCACTTATAGCAGCCGCAACGGGAGTGAGGGGCGCGATTCCGATTCTGCTTTTGAGGAAGAGAGTGAGCCTCACCGGGCGAGCTAGGGCCATGGTCGAAACAGTACCACGCGTTATAATCGGGACGCAGCACCAGGCTTCGATTACAACCACTGTCTGACGATATGGAAATTTAAAGTATTCCAGAACGCACCCGATCTAATACATCCACCGGCGAGGGGAGACCAATTTGGCTTTCGCTTCCGCCGAACTGGCCCAAAGGGCATAAAATCGAGTTCGTACGTGGACACCTGGATGGCGAATCCGCGACGCAAATGAGGTCATTCCTGCGGTATGGCGCAAGCTATGAGAGCTTCCGATAATACTTCTTAGCCGCATACTGGTCAGAGAATCAGCAGGACTGCGTGTGTCTTAACATAAAAATGATGCCGCCTTTCGGACAGTCGAACTTTGCCAGTCTGTCACGACATGTTAAATAAAAACTATTATTTAACCAACCTCTATGCAGTACCTGAACTCATTAGAATTTGTTTGGGTAAGCTGCCGCGACGTCTGCACAACACTCTCTTAGCAGGGAGATGAAAAGATGATGTGGAGCAGTTTCAAACCCTCCTAGAAGATAATTGAAGCCTGTTCTACTTGCGTGGCGTAGCTTTTGAGAATTTCATTTCTGCTTCCCTCCACGACATAGCGCGGGAACAAAATAGGGAACCAGTTCTGAAAGACGCGAAGGCTTTATGGCATGACAACAACAATCCGTCACCTAATTAGGAATAACGTCTTTTTCCGCGATAGCAACCCTGGAAAGTCCAACTGGGTTGCGTGGATACCGGATGAGTTGGTGAACAAACTCATTTGGTATACACTCCTTAGCTACGCGCATTATTGATGCCGTAAATGTTTTATTAACCTCCTTGATACCTGCTACTATCCAAACATGGAAAAGAGGTTCGCCGGCCGCTGTGGCCGAGGTGACTGAGGCGCTCCAGTCACGGTCAGCACGGCCACTACGGTCGGGGGTTCGAATCCCCCCTCGGGCATGGATATTTGTGCCGTCATAGTTCGTAAGTAGTTCATAAGTAGTTTGTAAGTTTAGGGACTGATGACCCCATAGTTAAGTCCCACAAGCTTAACAAACATTTGAACATTTTTGAAAAGAGGTTCCGGAAAGTCCTTGCTGTTTGTAAAGCATGTCAGAAGTCCGAAGCTCCCACACCGTCTAACCTTGCTCCTCTGTTCCCCATTATCCCTTCTTGTTTACGAGAAATTGCTGCCATGGATCTGTTTGGTCCCTTACCACTGACAGCTGGTGGACACAGTTACATATTTGTTGCCGTCGAGTTGACCTAGAAATATGTAACTTTAATCCCTTCAAAAAAAGCCGTATATTCCAACAACGGTCCTCAATTTCGCTCTCCTGTCTGGAACAGGACGCTCCAAATCCACGCGAGCACGTAATGAAAGAGCTAGGGAAATTGTGCCGCTTGTACTGCTACCGACGTCATCGCGCCTGGGATCAGTATATACAAGGGTTCCAGCACGTCATCACCCAGTTGCCTCTATGTCGCCGAGGCTCATTTTGAAAACTGGACAAGGTACGAGAGATAGTACCTCTTGATCCACCGGTCAAGTTGACGTACAGCAAGGTGGTTAAACGTGCCACTGAACATATCAAACAGGCCACTGAAAAAAGGCGCCAATATCTCAAGAAGACTCGTGTAGTACTCTACTTTGAAGTCGGGGCGAAAGTCTTGGTTCGTTCGTGTCCTCTGTCCAACAAGTTTCTTGCTCCGACGAGGGTGTTCTTTCCAGATTTTGTTGGTCCTTTCCGCATAAGGTGGATAGTTCATGAAAACGCGGTTGAACTGGTAACAATATGGACCCGTAAGTCTCTTGGTGTGCACCATGTTTCTAGTGTTAGACATTTTAAATAACCCCATGAACCACAGAACCACAGTCATGCAGCTCTACTGCATGGAAATATGATGATGGCATCCTCTCGGGTAAAATATTCCGGAGGTAAAATAGTCCCCTATTCGGATCTCCGGGCGGGGACTACTCAGGAGGATGTTGTCATCAGGAAAGACAGTACTGGCATTCTACGGATCGGAGCGTGGAATGTTAGATCCCTCAATCGGGTAGGAAAATTAGAAAATTTAAAAAGGGAAATGGATAGGTTGAAGTTAGATATAGTGGGGATTAGTGAAGTTCGGTGGCAGGATGAACAGGATTTCTGGTCAGGCGAGTACAGGATTATAAATACAAAATCAGTTGGGGGTATCACAGGAGTAGGATTGATAATGAATAAGAAAATAGGAATGCGGGTAAACTACTATGACCAGCACAGCGGACGCATTATCATTGTCAAGATAGATACGAAGCCAACACCGACAACAGTATTACAGGTTTATATGCCAACTAGCTCTGCCGATGATGAGGAGATCGAAGAAATATATGAGGAGCTAAAGGAAATTATTCAGACAATTAAGGGAGAGGAAAACTTAATTGTTATGGGAGACTGGAATTCGGTAGTAGGAAAAGGAAGAGAAGGAAAAATAATAGGTGAATATGGACTGGGCAGCAGGAATGAAAGAGGAAGTCGCCTGGTAGAATTTTGCACGGAACATGATTTAATCGGAACAAACACGTGGTTTAAGAATCACAAAAGAAGGTTGTATACATGGAAGAGACCGGGAGACACCGGAAGGTATCAGATAGATTTTATAATGGTAAGACATAGGTACCGAACCAGGTTATAAACTGCAAGACATACCCAGGGGAAGATATAGACTCTGACCATAACTTGTTAGTTATGAACTGTAGGCTGAAGCTGAAAAAACTGCAGAAAGGTAGGAAAATAAGGAGATGGGACTTAGATAAATTGAAGGAACATGAAGTTCTGGAGAATTTCAGAGGGAGATTTAGGTAACAATTGACAGAAACAGGGGGAAATAAAACAGTAGAAGAGGAATGGGTAGAATTGAGAGATGAAATAGTGAAGGCAGCAGAGGACAAAATAGTTAGAAAGGCAAGACCTACAAAAAATCCATGGATATCACAGGAAATACTACAGTTAATTGATGAAAGGAGAAAATATAAAAATGCAGTAAATGAAACAGGCAAAATGGAGTACAGACGACTAAAAAATGAGATTGACAGGAAGTGCAAAATGGTTAAGCAGGAGTGGCTAGAAGCCAAATGCAAATCTGTAGAAGAATGTATAGCAAGGGGAAAAGTAGATACCGCCTACAGGAAAATAAAAGAGACATTTGGGGACAAGAAAAGCAACTCTACTAATATCAAGAACTCAGATGGGAAACCAGTTCTCAGCAATTAAGGGAAAGCTGAAAGGTGGAAAGAGTACATAGAGCAGCTCTATAAAGGAAATGAACATAGAGACGATGTTGTAGGAAGGGAAGAGGAAGTAGATCAAGATGAAATAGGAGATACTATACTGAGAGATGAATTTGACAGAGCCTTGAAAGACCTAGGTCGGAACAAGGCCCCAGGAGTAGATGACATACCCTCAGAGCTACTAAAGTCTCTGGGAGAGCCAACCATGACAAGACTATTTGAACAGATGTGTGGGATGTATGAGACAGGCGAAATGCCCTCAGACTTCAAGAAAAATGTGTGATAACTATAGGACCATCAGTTTAATAAATCAGGAGAATGGAAAAGCTGGTAGAAGCTGACCTCGGAAAAGATCAGTTTGGATTCAGAAGGAACATAGGAACCCTGGAGGCAATACTCACTTTACGTCTTATCTTAGAAGTTAGATTAAGGAAAGGCAAACCTACATTTTCAGCTTCTGTAGATTTGGAGAAAGCATTTGATAATGTTGACTGGAATACACTCTTTCAAATTCTGGAGTCAGCAGGGGTAAAATACAGGGAATGGAGAGTTCTTTACAACTTGTACAAAAGCCAGACCGCAGTTATTAGACTCGAAGAGCATGAAAGGGAAGCGTCAGTTGGGAAGGGGGTAAGACAGGGTTGTAGCCTTTCTCCGATGTTATTCAATTTGTACATCGAGCAGGCGGTGAAGGAAAGCAAGAAAAAATTTGGAATAGGTATTAAAGTTCAGGGGGAAGAAATAAAAACATTGCGTTTTGCTGATGACATTGTAATTCTGTGAGAGACAGCAAAGGACCTGGAAGAGCAGTTGAATGGAATGGACAGCGTGTTGAAGAGAGCATATAAAATGAACATTAACAAGAGCAAAACAAAAATAATGGAATGCGGTCTTAGAAAATCAGCCGATGCTGAAGGAATTAGATTAGGTAACGAAACAATGAAGGTCGTAGATGAGTTTTGTTACTTGGGTAGTAAAATAACATGCGATGGTCGCAGTACAGAGGATATAAAATGCAGAATGGCAATGAGAAGAAAAGCGTTTTTGAAAAAGAGAAATTTGCTAACACTGAATATAAATTTAAGGGTAAGGAAGTCTTTTCTGAAGGCATTTGTGTGGAGTGTTGCCTTGTACGGGAGTGAAACATGGACGATAAGCAGTGCGGACAAGAAGAGGATAGAGGCTTTTGAAATGTGGTGCTACAGAAGAATACTGAAGATTAGGTGGGTAGATCGCATAACTAATGAAGAGGTACTTAACAGAATTGGTGAGAAAAGGAATTTTTGGCACACCCTGACTAAAAGAAGGGATCGCTTGGTAGAACACATTCTTAGACATCGAGGAATTGGAGGAATTGGAGGGAAGTGTGTGGGGTAAAAATCGCAGAGGGAGACCAAGAGACGCGTATAGTAAGCAGATTCAAGTGGATGTGTGTTGCCGTTCTTATGAGGAGATGAAAAGGCTTGCTCAGGATAGAGTAGGGTGGAGAGCTGCATCAAACCAGTCTCCGGACTGAAGACCATAACAACAACATTGTGTATTTTCTATAGGTTACAGGTTCCATGTTTTATAGCGTATTTTTGTATGTGTTTTTCCACTATATTACGGCGTTAAAGAACGCACCGAGAACGAGTCGAATAGAAGTGGCGTTTACAATTGTGTATTTTCTATCTATTTTCCACTGTTTTACAGCATCAAAGAATGTGCCATGTGTCGCGAAGAAGATCCATTTATAAGATTTGTTATCCTGCATATGAGTGTATGTAGCGCTGGGTGAGGTGTGTTCTGTACAATCAGCTGACGCGTGAGGCATGCTGATTCGGTCCATGCATTTAAATGTTGTGGCACCGTCAGTAATGTCAAGATGAATCCACAGGGACTTAAACAAAGCTAGTTTAATGACGCAGACGCTGTGGCCACAGTCTGACTGAGACTGGCTTAACTACAGATTAATTATTGATCTTGTTTAAACAGATTGAGTAGTTGTTTAGGGCATAGAAGCTAACATACATAACTCACTTCTATGAATGTTGACAACGAGCCAACAACTTTTACTACCCTGAGTTACGCATTGCCCAAGTCTTATTGGTGCGAACCGATAAGAAGGTAGCAACCTTATTTTATATTTTTAAATGCTGTTTAAATAATTTAAAATATTTGATCATCTTGTGTTCATGTGTGTTAATTTACCCTTTAAAAAAAAATTAAGATGCCCATGACTTCACTGAATGCCCAGAGTAGGTAGATTTTTATTTTTTTTCTCATGGTGTCTATGTCACTAATGTCAATGTAGATCTAATCCAGTATGACAGGATTTGATCGCCCCTAAGCAGAGGGTGATAAAACACGTCCACTGATTGTGTGGTCGTGTTCCATTTTGATTTATTGTTTAACCTAAAGTGTTTCTGCACCATTAATGTTATCTATCTGTGTGTTAATGATTTTATTCTTTTTATTAATGATCAATGCCCCATGTTTATGTATGTTTGCCCCATATTAATTAATCTTTCCACCCGTGTGACTGAACTTGTGTGTTCATGTGAATGTGTGCTCTTAATATTGACTGAATGCTGGCTTACAGTCGCTGCCTCCCGTTTTAGGCCTCGTTTTGCTGTAGTTAAGAACGCATGGTTTCCTTTGTTGTCTGTGCTGGCGTCTGCTGTCTGGCCATGGCTTAGTTGGCAAAGTGGCGAAGTGTCTGTGGTCTTAGTGCCGTACGAACCTAATCTTTGAAGAAAGAGGTGACAGGGGACCTCTCTGGGAGCATATTAAGAGGGATATGTCTTCACCAGATAGCAAGGGTTGATAAACACTAGTCTCTGAACGCACCATGCATCGCTTTTAGCCCGCTCAACATCTGACGTATCGTGGGGGAGGTTTTTCCGAGGCTGAGGCCTTCTGAGGCCTTATAGTCTACACGCTTGATTCTGGTTCTGACGAGTGAGAAAGTAAGTACTCCACCAAATCATTCTGAGGGAAAGACGTGTTGTTGGGACTTTGATTTATTTGTGAACAGGTAGTCTTGGTTCTTCAGTGATAGTTCTCATCGGTAATTCTTTCGCTATGAGAGGTGAAGCATTTTAATTTACAGAACTCGAGTAAATTCAGTGTAAATTTATTATCTGCATTTTCATTCCAGTGATGATTGTGTGTCTGGTATTGCTCAAGTTAGAATACACATGTGTGGCCTTCAGACTTTGCGTAAATGTAGTGTGTTTGAATATCCTTGCTGTTTTTAACAGACTTTTCACGTCGTTACTATATCTGCGAGTATGCTAAATATTTCTCAGATTCTCTTGTTTAATTCCATCTTTCCTGTCTTGTATGACCGACTGTACCTCACGGTTTCGTAACGGTTGTTACTTTGGCCTTCAGCTATGCTTTTGTTAATACTAGCTTTCTTCAATACGAATTCTCGTGTGCGCTCTACTCGCTTATTCTAAATTAATTTCTGCTTGTAAATGTTATGAAATACTGCATGGTCGCACACCACGTGGTACTTAAGAAGAGTGAGCCACTACCTCCCTGAACATGAGTTCGATTAGTGTACAGTTTAATTAAATTTGTGATCAAGACACCTGCCATGTCATCAAGACGCCATCGACATTTCGTTTCGCTGCTGCTTTCACGTGTTTGAGATTTGTAATGTATCTTCTAGCTTTATGTTCATGTCTATGAATGAATGAATGTGCTTTCAGCTACCCATTGTGTTTTTGTAAATTTCCTCTTACATTTCCTCCATATTCATAAAAGGCAGAAACAATTTATATGATTCTTCGTTTGTGTGGCCATAATGTCCGTAGTTGCTTTCATAATTATGATTAGCAGTGATCAGTAAAAACAAAAACAAACACTTCTGATCTGTGGAAAACAACTATGAACAGTGAAACAGTGACAGTGAAAGTAGTGAGAAAACGACAAAGCATGAAGAACCGGCGGTATTGCACTAAACAAAACGGCATTCCATGATGTGAAGCGAAAAGAAGACAAAATTTCCACCACTGAAGATTTTTACATTCAATAAAACGAAACGCGTCTGGTGTGAAAAAATCGCATTTTTATTGTAGTTGCAAAGACGGAAAATCACTGCTAATCATAATTTATATGATGGGCAGTAATTTTATTATTTAATACACTATTGTACAAGGTGTTTAATTAATTTGGTCTCCCCACATTTATTTCCTTGTTATTTTTCTGAATAGATTATGATTTGAAAATATCAAACCTCCGCTTTATAATTTCATGCTCCTCATCCCATGTTTAACTATCTTTTTACTTTTTAACATTGATTCTGTGTTTGTTGAAACTTAGGCTGCTCCCTTAAGGAGTGAGCAGTTAGATAAATTTCTGTTGCCCATGTACTGTGGCCACTCATGAAGTAATTTAGAGCAGCAGTGAGCGTTTTAACTTTAATTTGCGGATTTCAACTGGCCGAGATCTTGCTTATTTTAATAACATTATACTTTCACCTGTTAGCAGTTCAAATTCGAAGTTTACTATCACCACAATCACGATGGAAGGCTTATCAAGTGAATCAGTGTACAAAATACAGCTGTTTCCAATGCGCAGTCAGTTTATACGAGGCGCGTCCAGTAAGTAAGTTCCGTTTGATAATAAAATGAAATTGTACACAGATAGAGAAGAAATTTTTATTTCACAAAATTCTACAACTCTTAAACTACTTTTCCACATAACTGCCGAAATTTTGAAGGCACCAGATTTTGTAGATCTTCTTCGTAGAAATCTGCTGCCTGTGTCTTCAACCAGTTGGAAACAGTTTCTTTCAGCTCGTCGTCATTTGTGAAGTGATGACCGCCAAGGAAAGACTTGAGATGTAAGAACAGATGAAAGTGGCTAGGAGCGAGGTCAGGGCTGTACGGAGGATGGTCAAACACGTCCCAGCCAAATCCCTGTAGGAGGTTTTTCATCACATTTGCAGTGTGTGGTCGTGCATTGTCGTGAAGCAAAACAACACCTTTCGACAGCAATCCCCCAGCGCTTATTCTGAATTGCACGGCTCAATTTCCGAAGCATCTCGCAATAAGCATCTGCTTTGATTGTTTGACCACGCGGTAAGAAGTCAATGTGTAGGCTGCCTTTCCAGTCCCAGAACACTGTGCACATCATTTTCCGAGGTGTCATGATTTGCTTCGGCTTTACCTTTGGTGGGGATGAAGCGTGCCTCCATTCCAATGATTGCCGCTTACTCTCAGGGGTTTTGTAAGAAACCCAAATTTCATATCCCGTGACTATCCGTCTCAGGAACTCTTTGCCGCTTTCAGCATATCGGGTCAAAAACGCAAGTGCACTATCCATCCGTTGTGTTTTGTGTTGCTCAGTGAGAATCTTTGGTACCCAATGTGAGCACAGCTTACGGAATTTCAGTTGTTTGGTAATAATTTAATGCATCAGTGTTCGTGAAATTTGGGGGAAGTCCATAGCGAGAGCTCTAATAGTAAACCTAAAGTTTTCCTGGATGATGTCATCAATCGCGTGAACCAGTTCTTGTGTAACCAAAGGTTGAAGCCCACTTCATTCTTCATCGCGCACATCACTACGCCCGCCATTGAACTATCATACGTACCTTCTCACCATCGAATCACTCATCGCATTTGGTCCGTAAACATCGCAAATTTGCCGATAAATTTCAGTTGGTTTCACTTTCCTCGCATGCAGAAACGGAATCACCGACCTGATTTCACAGGCGGTGGGATTTTCAATCAACGCTGACATTTCAAACAAGCACAACAAAGCGTATGTAATGGCGCACGTTCTTGTCCTTGACACATCGTCTACATCGCATGTGCGCAACAGCAATCGCATCGCTGCAGCGTAAATAAATTGAAACGGAACTTACTTTCTGGACGCGCCTAGTATTATACCTTGAATATCACTGCCTCCAGCATCTCTGCATCGTGTGATGATACTGCTGACTTCTCATCTCAATGTTATCGTACGATACCGCATGCGTCGGAGCCGGAATCGTGTGGTTCAATAGTGATATATGTTGCGTGTGAAGCTACAAACGAAATAGCCAGCCTAGGAATCAGTGTAGGACAGTGTCTCGGTGATACTGTGATCAAAACAAGTGATAGATTTCAGTAATTAAGAGCGTTGTATAAAACGTTTCGAGACAATTCTATAAACAATAGTTTTGTCATAGTACGTTATCTCAATACATACAGACGAACGGTAAAAACTTTTGTATCTACATAAAGACATTAAAATAAACAAGTTGTGTTGACCAGCTAATTGTGTTAATTAATGTAATAGTCGAGATTTACAATATTGAATTCTTAGTATATATTGACTGACGTGAGATTGTGAGTATATTTTGTGAATGGCCATTAAATTTGATAGTTCGATATATGTTAGGAACAGGTATGATGTACTCATTAACTAATTAATTGACATTTAACACTGCCGTTTGTTATCTAAAAAAAAGGACGCCGATTAAGAATTAAAAAGATATGTGCATCCAAAATTATTGTATATATAGTTTTCATCTTATATTGCGATTATTTTTGTGTACATGAAATGTTTTACTGTTGTGTTTGGTAATTGTAAAATAGTATATTCAGTTGTTATGAAGCCGGCCGCGGTGGCCGCGGGGACTGAGGCGCTCCAGTCACGGTCTGCACGGCCACTACGGTCGGGGGTTCGAATCCCCCTTCGGGCATGGATATTTGTGCCGTCCATAGTCTTAGCTAGTTCATAAGTAGTTTGTAAGCTTAGAGACTGATGACCCCTTAGTTAAGTCCCATAAGTTCTACAAACATTTGAACATTTGAATTGTTATGAACAATGCAAAATGTGATGTCATTATTGTCGATGTTATATATTTGTCTCACCGCCTTGCGTGGGGGAGTTCGAGTTTTGGCTTTTCTAAAGTGCACTGGAAGCTATGTCAGTCTGTGTTTTGAAATGGAAGTACTACCAGTTAAGTTCTGTTCCATTGTAATGTTGTAAATGTTTTGGTGGACAAGCAGTTTGATTTCAAATTAAAGAAGAAGTGAAAATTGTACATATCGAGTATTTATTTCTACCACGACGCCCCAGCTGAATAATTTTGCAGCGAGCAGAACCCCCCATACATCGTACTGTTGAAAAGCTGAGTATTATGTTTGAAAGTGGCAGAATGAAATTTAATTACTTATATAGCATGTGAATGTTTCAATCGACAGTCCGTGAGCTGTTACTCCAGTATGTGAGCTGTGTAGCCTACAGGAGATCGTAGAGAGGCTGTGCCGACACGTACGTGTTTGTCGGGGTTGAGGAACAGGAAGATGACCATCATGGAGTAGTAGGGCGTCCAGCAGACGACGAAGGCGGCCACGATGAGCAGCGAGAGCAGCGCGGAGCTGGCCTTGGCGCGCCGGATCAGCCGCCGCCGGTTGGCGCCCGCCACGTCGCCGCCCACGCAGCCCTTGCTGCCGCAGTTCACCTCCTGCCGGAACGCGCGCTCGCTGCCTGCGGACACAAAATGAACCCACTAGAATAGTACGTGGTTGCGAAAATACTCTTGATCTCCTAGCAACAAATAATCCCGAGCTAGTAAAGAGCATCAAAACAGATACAGGGATTAGCGAACATCGAGTTGTAGTAGCGAGACTGAATATCGAAATTCCCAAATGCACCAAAAATAAACGAAAAATATATCTATTCAATAAAGCAGATAAAAATTCGCTTCACGCTTTCCTGAGTGATAGTCTCCAGTCCTTCAAAACTAAAAATGCGAGTGTAGATCAGTTGTGGCTTACATTCAAAGACATAATATCAGTAGCAATCGAGAGATTTATACCAAATAAATTAATAAAAGAGGGGGCTGACCCCCCGTGGTACACAAAACAGGTCAGATCACTGTTGCAGAAACAAAGAAAAACGCATGCAAAATTTAAAAAGACACAGAATCCGCAAGACTGGCAATCTTTTACTGAAACTCGCAACCTAGCGCGGACTTCAATGCGAGAATCTTATAGTTGTTTCCACAACGAAATCCTGTCTCGTAATCTTGCAGAAAATCCAAAGAAATTCTGGTCATATGTGAAGTACACTAGCGGCAAAACACAAACAATACCTTCACTACGCGATAGCAATGGTAATACTACCGACGACAGTACTGCTAAGGCAGAATTACTAAACACAGCTTTCCGAAATTCTTTCACCAGAGAAGACGAAGTGAACACTCCAGTATTCAATCCAAGAACAGCTGCCAGCATGCGAAACTTAGAAGTAGATGTTCCTGGAGTAGTAAAACAACTTAAGTCACTAAACAAAAATAAATCTTCCGGGCCAGATTGTATACCAACTAGATTCCTCTCAGAGTATGCTGATGAAATAGCTCCGTACTTAGCTATAATTTACAACCGATCACTCAGCGAAAGATCCGTACCCAAAGACTGGAAAGTTGCCCAAATTACTCCAATATTCAAGAAAGGCAATAGGAGTGATCCCCAAAATTACAGGCCTATCTCATTGACGTCGATTTGCAGTAGGATTTTGGAACATATACTTTGTTCGAATATTATGTACTACCTCGAAGAGAACGACCTATTAACCAATAGTCAGCACGGATTCAGAAAGTATCGCTCTTGCGAAACACAGCTTGCCCTTTATTCACATGAAGTGTTAAGTGCCATCGACAAAGGATCTCAAATCGATTCCATATTTCTGGATTTCCGGAAGGCTTTTGATACTGTACCCCACAAGCGGCTTCTAATGAAATTGCGTGCTTATGGAATATCTCCCCAATTGTGCGATTGGATTCACGATTTCCTATCAGAAAGGACACAGTTCGTTGTAATTGACGGTAAGTCATCGAGTAAAACAGAAGTGATATCTGGCGTTCCACAGGGAAGCGTTATTGGTCCCCTACTCTTCCTCGTGTTTATAAACGATTTAGGAGATAATCTGAATAGCTCCCTTAGACTGTTCGCGGATGATGCTGTCGTTTATCGGTTAGTGAAGTCAACAGAGGATCAAAAGCAACTGCAAAGCGATTTAGACAAAATTTCTGCTTGGTGCGAAAATTGGCAATTGACACTAAATAAAGAAAAGTGTGAAGTAATACACATGACCACTAAAAGAAATCCGCTGAACTTTAATTACGCGATAAATCAGTCAAACCTTAAGGTCGTAAATTCTACCAAATACCTAGGAGTTACAATTACGAACAACTTCGACTGGAGAGAACACATAGAAAATATTGTGGGGAAGGCGAACCAAAGGTTACGTTTCATTGGCAGAACGCTTAGACGATGCACCAGCTCCACCAAAGAGACTGCCTACATCACACTTGTGCGTCCTCTCTTGGAGTACTGTTGCCCCTTGTGGGACCCTCACCAGGTGGGACTGACGGAAGATATTGAGAAGGTTCAGAGAAGGGCAGCTCGTTTTGTTTTATCACGTTACGGGGGGGAAAGCGTCACGGAAATGTTGCACGAATTGGGGTGGAAATCATTAAAAGAAAGACGTTATTCATTGCGGCGTGATCTGTTTGCGAAGTTTCAATCACCGACTTTTAGTTCTGAATGTGAAAATATTTTGCTAGCACCCACCTACTTAGGGAGACATGACCATCCCAATAAAATAAGAGAAATCAGATCGAAAACGGAACGATTTAGGTGTTCTTTCTTCCCGCGCGCTATTAGAGAATGGAACGGTAGAGAAAAGTTATGAAGGTGGTTAATGAACCCTCTGCCAGGCACTTAAATGTGATTTGCAGAGTATCGATGTAGATGTAGATGTAGATGTCACTGTGTACCTTGCCAGAACATTGTGCCTCCTGCCGGAACGCACGCTTGTTGCCTGCACACAGAGACAGGTCACTGAGTACCTTGCCTCAGCATTGCGCCTCCTACCGGAACACACACTCGTTGGCTGTGCATGTGCACACACAGTGCACAGAGTACCTTGCCACAACATTGCGCCTCCTGTCGGAAAGCACGCTCATTGCCTGCACACAGAAACATGTCGCAGACTATTGTGCCACAGCATTGCGCCTCCTGCTGGAACACCACTTGTTGCCTGTACCTGTAGACACACAGTGCACAGAGTACCTGCCACAGCATTTCGTCTTCTGCCAAAACGCGCACTCGCTGCCTGCGCATACAAACAGGTCACTGCGTAACTTTCCACTACCTTACGTCTTCTGCCAGAACGCATGTTCGTTGCCTACACATCTGCAATGTGCACAAACTCTGCCAGACTACACCCCCTGTTGAAATGCTCACTGACTACCTAAGCACATACAAAAGAATGTTCAAATGTTCATGTTTGTAACCCTATGCGACCAAACTTCGTTGGTCATCATTCCCTAGGCCAACACACTACTTAAACTAAGACAAACTAATCTAAGGACAACAGACACATTCATGCCTGAGGATGGATTTGAACCTCCAATGTGGGAAGCCACAATATCCATAACGTGGTGCTCCAGACCATTCGACTACTCCCACACGGCCTGTGCAAATGAAATAGGCCTCTTAGTAGCTGACAATAAGCACTGGTAGCACGTGTGCCTCATGACTTTGCATGCACATAAACAAGAGGTGGCACTGTGACTACTACTGCAAAGCTTACTCACTTCCTGTGCATATGCAGGAACAATATACTGCCTACTACCGTGCCACATCACTGCACCGCCGGCCGCGGTGGCTGAGGGGACTGAGGCGCTCCAGTCAGGGTCTGCACGGTCACTACGGTCAGAGGTTCGAATCCCTTCTCGGGCATGGATATTTGTGCCGTCCTCAGTCACAGCTAATTCATAAGTAGTTTGTAAGCTTAGGGACTGATGACCCCATAGTTAAGTCCCATAAGTTCCACAAGCATTTGAACATTTTTTGAGCACTGCACCTCCTACCAGAACAACTGCTTGCTGCCTATGCATGCACACAAACAAGAGGCGTCTAAGTACTTGAGACACAACATGGTACATCCTGCCACAACATGCACTTGCTGACTGTGCGTGTCCACACACATATTCATTATCCAGCACTCATACTCTCTGCCTACATTGTGAGAATGACAGCTCAACAAATAAAGCACAATAGTACACATTTAAATTTTTATGCCTCTCATTCAACAACACAGAAATACATTAGCCTCCTAAAACCAATTCCATTTTGTCCATTAATGTCAATTATTGACTGTTTTACTTCAGTAAAATGAAATGAGCTCGCCATTCGTCACAAAATTTTGTTTTATTGTACACAGTGCATCTCGAGAACTGAGGGCTCTTCACCAGGTGCCTCTATGATTTTTTTACACATGTTTAAAGGTCTGGGTCCATGAATATCAAAACATAGGTTGTAACAATATGGAAAACTTTTAAAAACAGTTTCATATAATTAAAGAGATTTAACAGTTAATTTACTTATTAAAAGTGGTGCACAAATAAGTCTGGTGCAGTTTGATAGTTGTCTATCTTACAGTACATTTGTAGGTAAAAATAATCATCAACACAAACACTTCCCAACTTGAAATACATTGTGAAATAACAACTGAAAGACTTACAGGTATCAAGATCATCCACTTCTATATATTACTTAGACTTATGAACTAGGTAACACTAAGGACGGCTCAAATATCCATGCCCGAGGGGGGATTCGAACCCCCGACCGTAGTAGCCGTGCAGACCGTGACTGGAGCGCCTCAGTCCCCTCGGCCATCGCGGCCGGCATGTAATTGTCTCACCTATACCCTGTACGCACACGGTAGTAGGAATGTTATGTGAAAGAAACTGCTAATTCTGCAGCTGGGACGACGCAGTCCTAATGGGGTGCCACCGTGTTCGCTGAACTGAACAACCAGCGGCAACTGATGGGAAAAGTTGGCATCCACACCAGCCGAGTACAGACTCTCCACGGAATTGCCACACCAGAACGTTCACCACTTTATCTTCTGATTTACTGTAATGACTTTAGCAGCTCGCTCCGCCGAAAGAAGTAATCATGTGTGAAGCGTGAGGGAGCGCGTGAGCGCACAAGTTCTCGGCAGATTGCTACACCTCCCGCGTACGATTTCCGTAAGAACTGCGCTGCAAGTTGGCCTGGTGGGTCGGTTAACTCGCCGCCTCCTCCATCTTGTGGTGCGGAAGGAACGGCCCAGTCGTAAATCCTTGCAGACCGCAGCGGATGTTTGCGATAGGATAGGACAGGCCTCTGGCCATCGATCAGGGTCCGGACCGTGCTAGGGAACGGAATAGCGGAATGCGTTCCAACGAGGCCGGCCCTCGCATCCGTAACTTCCCAACACTGACGCAGCGCGTTCCGAACATAAGAGTAAAAAAAAATCATGCATTTAAAGGTTTATTCGGAGAAGGTATCGTTATTTATTTTCTCCAGCGAAAAAACTGATGTAAAACCGCAAACATCCAATTTTTGTAGGTCGCTGACTGAAGCAGACATGTGATAGCATGGTGAGAAATAATCCTTCCTAATTGTTTATTCTCTTCTCAGTGTCGGTTGAGGTGTTGAATCCCATAACAATCACTCGCTCTTCCTTGCAGTTTCGTTGACGGAAGTTGTCAGCCCTAGCCGTGAGAATGTTCTTCACTGTAGCGTGGAACAGGGCAGAGTGTCAAGAAGCTATCTCGGGCATGGATGTTTGTGCCGTCTTTAGTATAAGCTAGTTCATAAGTAGTTTGCAAGTTTAGGGGCTGATGACTCCGTAGTTACGTCCCATAAGCTCTACAAACATTTGAATATTTCTGAAAGTTAGTAAATATATGAATTTTTTCATAGGAATGGGGAGGAGCCAATGGACACCGAGAGGGTAGGACAGAGCGAAAGGAAGAGAGCGACAGAGAGAAGGAAATACTCGTTGATGGACAGAGAGTGAGGAGGACATGGCAGAAAACGGAGGGAGGGAAGGAGCAACATAATGGAACAATAAAATATATATTTTTTCAGAAAATTTGACGATATTCAACATCAATGACCTTTAGAATAAAAATATTCAGAAACTTGTCATGTGGCATATCAGTGTAAATGTCTATTCATTAGCTTTCCAATGCTACTATTTTCATTGCTGTAACTTAACTAAAACCAGAATTACAGTCTTTTATGTTGAGATAGACGCATGTAAATTTCACACAAATTCCAAACATTCTAGACCTCTAACATTCTTCGCAGTTGTAGTACAGAGGTGCAAATTGGTATTTTTCCATCTCATATCTGGGTCATTGAATTCACCAAATTTGGAAAAAATCTGAAATGTTCAGGTTGAAAATGTTACTTCAGTGCGTTGAATTGACATGGAATGACCCTAAAGCAGAATTGCTTAACAGAGCTTTCCGAAATTGCTTCACCAATGAAGACGAAGCCAATACTCCGAAATTCAAATCAAGAAGAGCCGTTAACAATCGTAATTTGGGATACCAATGGAGTATTAAAACAATTTAAATCACTTAACAAAAGTAAATCTCGCGGTCCCGATTGTATACCAATTAGTTTCCTTTCAGAGTATGGTGATGCAGTAGCCCCATACCTATAGTCGGCGTCACCTGCGAAGGCGGCCCAGTTTTCAGCTGTTCTGAGCATCCCCCACCATTACCGCAAAGACAGCCAATAATGTTCATTCTGTATGCGCTTGGCTTGTAGTGTTAGATGCGCCTCCACATACAAAACAATATTTATTTGCCTATATTTAAATTAATTACGCTTATATTTTTATATTTTTTCCTTGTAATTTCGTGTCATTTTTAATTTGTCACTAAATTCTGAAAGACGCAATATTCATTGAAAAACTTAAGTCAAAGAGCAATTAGAATAATCCATAGATTTAACTATTGTTTCCTTTTAAAAGAAAGGACTATTGACTCCATTTTTTCTTCTGTATTATGCTCTCGGATAGTAAACTTCTCTTCCATATTACGCTTGAATACGCCCTGATGAATTGTGAAAATGTCTGTACGATATATCTCGATGAGAAAGTTGTAATTGAAATGATGTACTGAATTTATGACATGATTTTGACTGTATGAAGTTAATGAGATTTCACACAGGTAACTGAACTTTGAATGTGATATGCATGTAGACTTGCTTCATTTATTTGAATAATAATTGTTCCGTGAGTTTACCGAAATTTGTCCGAGTACTTATTTGTAGTGAGATTGGAACCATATTTTCTCCTTTCACATTTTTCATTTAACCGTGATGCAATTTATTTATCAAGACAAAAGAATAATGAATTACACTGATTTACGAATCTAATTGTTGGAGATGTATACAATAGGACCCATTTTTATCACGTTCTTTTATTAAATAATTATTCTAACTGCGACCCTCAGATTAGAACGACTTACCATTTTCGATCAGTAACAGATCAACTAGCCGGAAACTTACAAGGGAACTCCACGAACCCGAGGCGGCAAAAAGTTTTGAAAAGTTGGGTTTAGGAAGTCCGTACCATGATAAAATTTATGGCGCATTGAAAATCTGCGGAATTTTATTTTAACCCTGCGGAATTAAGCGTTAAAAATTGAACAAAATCCGACTATCTCAAAAACTATCAAAGATAAAAGTTTCAAACCACTTTTTTCCTATGAAACAGTTAAAAGTAGAGCCTTTGGCAAAAATTTCTAGCATTTTGCGATATCTCCAGTAGTTTGTGAAAAAACTTGAAATTTGTGCATTTTTGAACCTCTTTTTGCTCGAAAAAATTATAATTAGGCAGTAATAAGCAGTGAAACGCATAACGACGTCTGAAGTGATCATTTTAAATATATACCTTCCGGTTGGTATGGTAACTGCACCGATTGAAACCAGAATTTATGCTTTGAAACAATGTGCGCTTGGCCCCCCGGAGTAGGCGATGCACGTCCGCGGTCATAATCTTTCTGGACTGTGAGAGACACGCAGCCCAATGGTCCGCTGTGGCCGACGGTTCATCACTCCTCCTTTGGGATCAGCGTGTCGAGTTGATGCTTGGTTCGAACCCGCCCCACTCTACATTCCCCCCCCCCCCTCCCCCCCCACTTAAACATGAATTTGAACTCGGAGTGCGAAATAATGTTATAAAACTGCAATCGCTAGTTTTTAACCTTTTATGTTCTCCAAGGTTCAAAGAAATGTTTACGTACGGCTGGTACGAAGCTGGATACATCCTGATGCACCCTGCACCTTTCGATACTCCAGTAGAGTACTACTTCAAGACGAATATGGGCACCTGTGAAAATGAAGACTGCCAAGAAAGAAGCTTCATTCGATGCAGTTGGTGTACCCAACTGCTGTGCTTTGAACACTTCGTGGAGCAATACCACCTGTGTAACAACTTTAATGAGTAGGGGTGATTCTGCCTGTCATTCTGCCTTTGTGATTGTATGTATCTTGTTGCTTCTTACTCCAAAGTAAAACGCAGTCTACATGAAATGCATACAGATTGTTTAAAATCTAGTACAGTTTGTTTCAGAGACTCGGGTTGAGTATTGGTGATACTACGTGATGCGAAACTAACCTTCTATGGACGTTGTAGAAACCATATTTTTGTTAAAAAATTATCTCTAATTAATGCAAACGATATAAAATGTTATTTTATAAGTCACTTTATGCTGCAAATACAGTGCTATCAACATTAATAATTTTATTCATGTTTTTAAATAAAATTTTCTATACGTGCCGATAAAGCCCAGTTTACTTTTTCAGTGGCCATTCAAACACAAGTCAAAGTCATTTATTGGCACTTAGGAGCTGTTTACTGTTCTATAGTCAGTATATTTTTCTGTTTAAAACAGTTATTAACTAAAAAGTGACAACAAAATGACTGTCTGGTTTTTGAATGACCTCTGAAAACTGACTGTCTTTTTTTGGGGGGGGAGGGGGGCAGGTATAGTTGTAATTACTATATTCATTTTTTTAAAACTAAATTTATCCTTTTAATTGGCCCAATTCACGTTAAAATAATCCTTCAATGTTTTATATCCTATATATGGTATGCAACGTGTATAATTGAGAAGTATCTAGGTATTACGATACTATGATAAGATATGGCTATCACATTTCCGAGATAACCTTTTTAAATGTCGCTCCAAGTGAGCTATAAGAATTGCATATTAGAGGGGTCCTGGAAACGCGGAACAGTGCACGTGTGCTCAAGCTGGCTCACAGAGTGGAGTACGACTACGAGCAAGGCTCGACTCCATTCCCCTCCCCACCCCACCATTAACAGTTCCATTCGTCGCCCGGCGAACGTGCATCGCCTTTGCCTACTCCGGGGGGCCAAGCGCAAATTGTTTCAAAGCATAAATTCTGGTTTCAATCGGTGCAGTTACCATACCAACCGGAAGGTATATATTTAAAATGATGACTTCAGACGTCGTTATGCGTTTCACTGCTTATTACTGCCTAATTATAATTTTTACAAGCAAAAAGAAGTTAAAAATGTACAAATTTCAAGTTTTTTTCACAAACGACAGGAGATATCGCAAAATGCTTGAAAGTTTCGCCAAAGGCTCTACTTTTACCGATTTCATAGGAAAAAAGTGGTTTGAAATTTTTATCTTTGATAGTTTTTGAGATAGTTCGATTTTGTTCAATTTTAACGCTCAATTCCGCGGGGCTAAAATAAAATTCCGCAGATTTTCAATGCGCTATAAATTTTATCATGGTAAGGACTTCCTAAACCCAACTTTTCAAAAAGTTTTGCCGCCTCGGTTTCGTGGAGTTCCCTTGTTAGTTACAAATTAGCAGTAGTCATAATGTCTCCAACAGTTAGGTTCACGTTGCATATCAGTATCAGCCAGGTTAGAAAAGGATTTTAACTACATTCCTAGTGCGTAGCTCATTAATTTCTCTAAAAGCACTGCACAGTAGATTCATTTCAATAGATAGATGGTTTTGCTACGTAACCAGTATTGAAATATTTCTCCCAACCTCTCTTTACAGTTATTCTATTTCGTGCTGACATTTACTAGCAAAAATTTATACTGATTTAAAAATTTAAATTAAAATAATAAAATTAAGGGAGGAATGTTTCAGGCTGGCCGCGAATTACGCAATGCAATGTTTTTCCAGCAGGCGCAAATGTTGGGGCTAGGCCAACTCCTCCCCTACACGATTCCCCCCATACCGCTCCGCCTCTATGCGCGGAAACGCCTTCCAATATGATGCCAGATATAGTTACCATATACAACCGCGTGCTCACTGAAAGATCCCGACCCAAAGACTGGAAAGATGTAGAGACCACTCAAATATTCAAGAAAGGCAATAGAAGTGATCCGCAAAATTACAGGCCCATATCACTGACGTGAAACAGAAAAGATTGCAACAACTATCGAGGTATCTCTCTAATTTGCGTTGTAGGCAAAATATTGTCAGGTACTGTTGAAAGGAGAGTGCGAGTATTAATTGAGGACCAGTTAGATAAAAATCAGTGTGGGTTTAGGCCTCTTAGAGGCTGTCAGGACCAGATCTTTAGCCTACGGCAGGTAATGGAAAAGTGTTCCGAGTGGAACAGGAAATTGTATCTATGTTTCATAGATCTGGAAAAGGCTTATGACCGTGTTCCTAGGAGGAAGCTACTGTCAGTTCTTCAAGATTATGGTATAGGAGGCAAACTTCTGCAGGCAATTAGAGGGCTTTACGTGGACTGTCAGGTAGCAGTTAGAGTAGATGGCAAATTAAGCTTATGGTTCAGGGTAGTTTCAGGGGTAAGACAAGGCTGTAACCTGTCACCACTGTTGTTCATACTATTCTTGGATCATATGTTGAAAACAATAAACTGGCAAGGCGGTATTAAAATAGGTGAAAACAAAATAAGCAGTCTCGCATATGCGGATGATTTAGTTATAATGGCCGATTCGATTGAAAGGTTGCAAAACAATATTTCAGAGCTCGATCAGAGGTGCAAGGATTATGATATGAAGATCAGCATCTCCAAAACGAAAGTAATGTATGGGGGAACGAGATTTAAACAGATTGAGTGCCAAATAGGAGGAACAAAGTTAGAACAGGTAGACAGTTTCAAGTACCTGGAATGTATTTTCTCACAGGATGGCTACATAGCGAAAGAACTGCAATCGAGGTGCAGCAAAGCTACTGCAGTGAGTGCTCAGCTAAGATCTACTCTCTTCTGCAAGAAGGAAGTCAGTACCAAGACTAAGTTAGCAGTGCACCGCTCTATCTTTCGACCAACTTTGTTGTATGGGAGTGAGAGTTGGGTGGATACAAGTTACCTTATTCATAAGGTAGAGGATACAGATATGAAAGAAGCAAGAATGATTGCAGTTACTAATAGATGGGAACAATGGCAGGAGGGTGTCCACAATGAGGAAATCAAAGAAAAACTGGGAATGAACACCATAGATGAAGCAGTTAGAGCGAACAGACTGAGAAGGTGGGGTCATGTTACACGCATGGGAGAAGCAAGGTTACCTAAGAGACTCATGAGCTCGGCAGCGGAGGGTAAGAGAAGTCGAGGTAGACCTAGAAGAAAGTACTTAGATTCGGTGCAGAATGATTTTGAAGTAAAAGGCATAACATCAGACGAGGCATCAATGTTAGCATTGAATAGGGGATCATGGAGGAATTTTATTAGAGGTACTATGCTTCAGACTGAACGCTGAAAGGCATAATCAGTATCTAATTATGATGATGATGATGATGATGATGATCTTGGTTTGCGGCAGGATTTTAAAACATATACTTTTCTCAAATATTATGAACTACCTCATGAGAACGACCTATTGTCCCACAGTCAACAAGATTACAGTAAGTATCGTTCTTGTGAAACACAGCTAGCTCTTGACTAACATGTGATGAGTGATATCGAAAACGGCTGTGAAATAGAGTCCGTGTTTCTAGATTTCCAGGAAAGCTTTACACACTGTACCTTACAAGCGTCTTGTAATCAAATTGCGCGAAGCTGCAATATCACCACATATGTGCCATTTGATTCGATATTTCCTGTCAGAAAGTACACAGTACGTTCTAATTGACGGTAACTCATTGGGTAGAACAGAAGTGATATCTGGTGTTCCCCAGGGAAGTGTTATAGGGCCCCTACTGTTCCTTATTTTTATAAACGATGTAATAAACAATCTGAGTACCTCCCTTAGACAGTTCGCGTTTGATGCTGCCATTTATAGGTTAGTAAAATCACCAGAAGATCAAAAGAAACTGCAAAATGTTTTTGATAAGACATTAGCGTGGTGGAAAGATTGGCAATAGACCCTCAATAATGATAAGTGTGAAGTCATCCATTTGACCACCAAAAGAAATCCGTTAAACATCGTTTATACGGTAAATGAGCACAATCTAAAAGCTGTAAATTAAACTAAATACCTAGGAGTAACGATTACCAAGAACTTAAATTGGGAATAACACACAGAAAACATACGAGGGAAGGGGAACCAAAGACTACGTTTCATTGGCACAACACTTATAAGATGCAACAGTTCTACTAAAGGAACTGCCTACACGATGCTTGTGCCTCCTACTTTTGAGTATTGCCTCGCATTGTGGGACTGAGTGACGATTTAGAGAAAGTTCAAAGAAGGGTGGGTCGTTTTGTATTATCGTGATATAGGGGAGAGAGTATCACGGAAATGATGCAAAAGTTGGGATGGAAATCATTAAAAGAAAGGCATCATTCGTGGCGGGGAGATATGTTTGCCAAATTTCTTTCACTAACTTTATCTTCGGAATGCGAAATATTTTGTTAGCACCCACCTACACAGGGATCATGGTCATCATAATAAAATGAGAGAAACCAGATCAAAAACGGAAATCCGGCCGCGGTGGCCGAGGAGACAGAGGCGCTCCAGTCTCGGTCTGCACGGCCACTACGGTCGGGGGTTCGAATCCCCCCTCGGGCATGGATATTTGTGCCGTCCTAGTTCGTAAGTAGTTCATAAGTAGTTTGTAAGTTTAGGGACTGATGACCCCGTAGTTAAGGCCCTTAAGCTTAACAAACATTTGAACATTTGAAAAACAGAAAGATTTAGGTGTTCCTTTTTCCCAAGAGCCATTAGACAATGGAACTTTAGGGGAAACATCGTAAAAGATGTTCGATGAACCCCCTGTCATTCACTTCAGTGTGACTTGCAGAATATTTATGTAGATGTAGATTTTTGTTTGCCATTGTCTGAAGCAGACATGTGATAGCATGCTGAGAAGTAATTCTTCCCAATTGTTCATTGTCTTCTCGGTGTTGGATCGCGTAGGATTCACCCGGTCTGCCAGCCTCTGCTGTGACTGTGTTCCTCAAAAATGTTCAAATGTTTGTAAAGCTTACGGGACTTAACTGCGGGGTTATCAGTCCCTAAGCTTACAAACTACTTATGAACTGCCTAAGAGTAAAAACAACTGGAGACGCTTGGTTCATGGGGTCACGACGCTCAGCAAAGAGCACAACGACTTATGATGATGATGAACCTGTGTTTTGCGATTACTTTCTCTGCGCCATCCCGACTCAGATGAGTCTCGTTGCTCATTGACTGCCAGGTCGGTCGTACTCGATGATGTCAGTAGAACCATTTCTACCATCATGAGCAGCAACATCTCAACGTCGCATACTGCTAATGTCACTACACAGCTTTCACTCTCCTACGGATTTTAATTCGACGCACGTTCTCTGAGGCCTGAAATTCAACCGCAGGACGCTGTTTGTCTTGCACTCGCGTAATTAATGTTACACACCATTAACCCATTAAGGCCCAAAGTTGCGCTAACGCAGCATTTCATTCGTATTTTTTTGTATTAAATGAGTTGCACAAATTCCGAATTTCTTCCTCACAACATTAAGGCTAGACGCGCACAAGCGATTTTTCAGTCGGGGCGACAAAAAAAAAAAAAAAAAAAAAAAAAAAAAAAAAAAAAAAAAAAAAAAAAAAAAACCTGTCGCGTCAGTACATTGTGGTGCGTACACAGCTACAGGAAAATCGCAGCTACTCTCAGTACCAGCGTGGATTGCATCGAAACAGCTTGTTTGGCGGTGCATTTACTACGAAGAAGAGCGAGAAAACAGCGCAAATGTCGTTACTGGCTACATCCGATTGTAAGTCAAAGGCTAGTGAAACCTAGTGAAAGGCTAGTTTTACAAATTACAAGAAGAGTTACAAAATCACCCAAATAAATTCATTCAATACTATCGAATTAGTAAGGACAGTTTTGATACACTGTTTGGAGCAGTAGGACCGAATATAACCAAACAAGATACGACATGGAGAAAGTGTGTACCACCTGAGAAGCGCTCATCAGTAACTTTGAGGGTAGCACACATTATTTCGTTCAACAGTTTTTATTGCCCTTTTACATTATTCATCAGAAAAAAGAATTTTGTTATTTGGGTAGCAAGATAGCTCCTGATGGCCGAAGTATAGAAGATATAAAATGCAGAATGGGTATGGGAAGAAAAGCGTTTCCAAAGAAGCGAAACTTGTTAACATCCAATATTAATTTAAATGTTAGGAAGTCCTTTCTGAAAGCATTTGTGTGGAGTGTAGCATTGTATGGGAGTGAAACGTGGACGATAAGGACTTCAGATAAAAAGATGATAGAAGCTTTTAAAATGTGGTGCTACAGACGAATGATGAAAATTAGATGGGTAGACACGTAACTAATGAGGAGGTGCTTAACCGAATCGGGGAGAAAAGGAGTTTCTGGCATATACTGACTAAGAGAAGGTATAGATTGGTTGGGCACATTCTGAGACATCATAGAATTGTCAACTTAGCATTACAAGGAAGCGTGTGGAGTAAAAATCGTAGAGGGAGACCGAGGGAAGAATATAGTAAGCAGATTCAAAAGAATGTAGGTTGCGGAACGTATTCTCAAATGAAGAGACTTGCACAGGACAGGGGAGCGTGGAGAGCTGCATCAAACCAGTCTGCGGACTGAAGACCACAACGACAACAACACATCAAGAATATCATTTCATTCGACAATTGTTGTTATCATTTTACACTACTCATAAGATTCATAAAGAAAATCATACGAATGCCTTCCTGCAAGGCTGTGAGCCTGTAGGACTAAGGGCTGATGTGTGTGGTATGCAGGTAAGGGATTATTTTGCAAACTACTTTGTGACTCCACAAGGTTCAGTACCTTGGCAAATAGAAAAAAAAATTAAACTGTTATAATTGTGATGTCTACATGAATGAATAAAATAAGTGAAATGTGAAATACTTTTGTTATTCTTTTCTGGTCCAGACAGTTCAGTACAGTTCCTAATTAGGCTGCAGCATACTTCTCCCCATAGATTCTCTTTCAAATTGCGGTCACTGTATTCTTTTAATTTCCTGTTGTACAGGGCTGGTCGCTTTTCTACTTCTGTAATTAGTCTTTCTGAAGCGACAACACAATCCACAGTGTCACCCGTAGCACAGCTCTCGTTATCAGACACGCTGCTGGCGCACTGAACTCACTCGTATGCAATACAGAGTGGGAGCGACCGAGAAATTGCGTCGTCGGTGCGCGAAGCCCCATGCTGTTGCCTGTGATTCATTCCACATCTGCGACAATCGCGTCATTCCACACCTGCGACAATCGCGTCGCGCGTGAAATAGGGCCCGTTGCCTTTTTTAATTCGCCGCTACTTTTTTGTCGCACTTGCGCGCGCTCATTGTGAGCCACCGTGTTCCATTCTTGCGACAAATAAATCGCACGACGGAAAATCGCCAGTGCGCGCTTGTCCTAAGAGAACAACTGAAAAAACTAGTTCAGGCATTTTAATTACACCACTGACCATAATGTCGGCCTCCTTGAATTTTTATACTTTCACATAAATATGTGTGTTTCATTGCAAAAGTTTCCATTTTCCTTCCTAATTAGCATGTCATGATATTTAAAAGAATTTTATGCAGTGAACTTCTTTCAAACTTCTGTTATCATACTAAATTGCCTTTTAGAGACCTCATATTGAATTCAGATTATTTTTTCGCTATTTACCATAATGTTGCATTTACGCAACTTTGGGACTGCCAAGTATATACTTTGTGAAACATGGCTGCTTCATTCTACCACACTCTTATATCAATATTCCATTGTTGCACAAACAGTTTGAATGATAGCCTTTTTTGGAAGATACTCATTCAGTTTGGTTGTAGTTTCAGTGTGTTTACAAACGGAACAATGGTACCGGTAAGTCAGTTTATTCAAGTTTTGCATTTTATTTTCTTTTGCGTATTACGCATTGAATCATATTTTACCACAGCTCAACTGAGGATGATCGTTTCAAATCGTATTATATCCAGAAAAAACTAAATTTTACAGGATAAGCAAAAGCCTACTACTCATAACCTGAGGAACATTTCACAAATTTTAAAATTTTTTAGGTGTTTTATTTGAGATGTTCTTCTAGGTACGTGGAAAAGTAAATTTCCTGAAGTGTTCTTCAAATTTAAAGAAAATGTGTTCGACTTAATATGTTGTGATCCAATAATTTGTGAAGTATACAAATAAAAAACGATTACTGTGGTAAATATACAACTAAGCATTTACTTCCGTTTCTTTATTGAATAACATTAACCCGTTAACAGCAAATTAAATCTTCAAGTTCAACATTCTAATCTACAACATATTTATAACAATTTGTTTTTCCAATTTACTCCAGAAACCTTTTCTTCCTACAGAATCGAAAAACTACTGTCTTACACAAAGTTCACAATATAACTGTGATTATTGAATGTGCAGCATTGTTGAAAATAGCGCGCCAGCTATCAGCATAGCCAACACAGCAATGTGACAATACTGCTTCATGCTGGATACAATATGGTTTGAAACACACGCTACAGTGGACTGAATACGGTTTGAAACAACAGCTGCAGATGCAGATGCAATTTACACTGTTAGTAAATGAGATTTATTACGTTCTGATTTCACAGCATGAGAGATCGCTATGTAAACTATACCTAAATGTATCAAACTCAATTTTGTCCATGGGTGGAGTTAATACGATTTGAAACGATGCTCTTCAACTGTAAATGCATGCAAACACAACATACAGGGATTTTTGCTTGTTTAAGAATGTCTGATTATTATACAAAACCCCTATTTACAGCGGAACTTATGGCCATATTGAATGAAGATGAACTTGAGGTTGCAGACAGCATTGATTGCACGTATATTCCACCAGACGTTCATGAGGTCACAGATGAAGAAGACAATTCCACTGTGACAGTAATTGCCAACAATGGCACCATCCGGTTGTTAGAAAATGCAAAAAGATACAGTGGGAAAGAAAAGTATTTCTCTGCCTCAACCCATGGTAATAGCTCAGTACAATCAACATTTGTGTGGTGTTTATTTACACGATAATGCTATCGCCAATTACAGAATTTGAATATGAGGCTAGGAATGGTGGTGGCCTCTCTTCACCAATTTGATAGACAGTGTTATTATGAATTCATGGAAAATTTACAATCTTGCAAATGCAAAGAATATGTCACAGCTTGAATTTCGATCATTCTTATGCATGACCCTAATGAAATCAGAAGATACTGCAGCCGAGAATGGAGGGAACAGACAATCTGCAACCCCTTAGGACACAGGAAAATACACTTACGGTCGTCCCCCTCAAAATGCTTCCTTCCGAATGAAGTACGTAATGATGATGATGTAGGCCTCATAATAATAGAGGAGAAAAACAAAGCAAGAAGATGATATAGGTTATGTAAAAGTGCAACAATTTACAAATGCAAAAAGTGTATTGTGCATCTACATTCAAACTGTTTTCAAACATTTCATGAGAGTGCGAAATAGGACTCCTTATTGTCCCAAAGTTGCGTTAACGCAACATTTTGCTGAACTTTAATTACGACTTCTATATTTCTTTTTCGTATATTTATGACTAGATTAGTATATAATTAGATCAAATGAATATTATTTACAAAAAGAAAATTATTATTTTAATGCTTGATCCTAACTGGGTTTGCTACGCGCTACAATTTGGAGCCTTGTAGTGCTGCAGCTAGCAGCAGAGAAAAGAAGAAGTCGGCCGATTAACCTGTAATGCCATATACTACTGAAACGTATTCAGCGTAGAATCAAATTTTGGAGAATTTAGAAAGTGCTACTATGATTCTATGATTATTTTAACATTCATAATCGTTAGCTAACGATTTATTAGTTTTTTTTTTTGTTTTTTTTTTTTTTTTTTTTTCCATCTGACCACCTACATACACGATACAACATTATTGCCCGTTATTTGACTAAAGTTTTCTCTGTCTACAGTAGTCCCTAATGAGTTTACTGGCCAGTATCTAGTGATCTTCTGTTCAAGCTCGCCAATTCATCTTAGGCATTCGTGCAGCTTGAAACCGTTCCAAATGATTCATTGTTTTTCTGACTGTTCTTCTTTCTAACAATTGGGACTCTGTGATGTTAAGCTTTTCTAAATCTTTCTTTCATTCCGTAATTTATGAAGTACTGGACTTTTTCTTCCGTGAGTAGTTGAATACCTGTTTGTTAAACTTCTTTCATTCATTCTGCATAAGTGACTAAGAAACGTCAGCCTCTTCTTCCGCATACTCTTAACCCTTTCTGGATGACTTCTCTGTTGATCCGAAGTTTCCATTCATCTTCAGTCCTACCTGCACTCACGATTTTTCTTAAAATCCTCCGTTCTAAGATCTCTAGTTTATCGAAACTGTAGTTAATCGAGAGGCATTCACTTGCCTAGAGATATTTTGTCTTGACAGCACTGTTTTAGTGCCTCAGTTTTGTAGTCCAAGACTTGAACTTTTCTGTAGACGTTTTTCGTCAATCCAAAAGGTTCTCTCCATTTTTAGAATTTGATCCCCCAAAGCAGCATTTTCTAAAGAAATTTCCTATATAGTTTCACCAACGTTCTTGAGCTATTTGATCCTTTTAATCCGTCCCCCTTCTTGAGAAATTTAGGTCCCTGTTTGTCATTTGTCAGAAATTTAGTTTCTTCAACTGAGATCCCTAGTCTTGTTTGTCTGGCTATCTGATCCAAGAGACTGATTTGGTTGGTTACTTCCTCCTTGCTCTCTGATAGTTAATTTACTTAATTTTCCTGAATATTCTACAAAGGAAAACTGGATGTATACAACTAGAGACTGTATTTGTTAGTGTGCTTGGACCTTATTTGCTAGTTTAGTTTTCACTCAAAATTCCCTTATTATCCTACCGAAGGTCACTCTGTACCTTAAATCAAACGCCTTTTTGAAGTGTATGAGAATGACAGCACAACATTCAGCATTCTATGACGAATTATTGATTTTAATTTGAAAATCTGTTCGAAACCGGCGCTGCCTTTTCTAAACCATGCTTGGTATTCATCAAATTGTTCATCCATGGTTTCTTCTATTTTATTCAAAACAATATTTCAGAGAAACTTATAAGAAACTAAAATGAGAGACACGCCTCTGCAATTATCAATATCTCTTCTATCCTCTTTCTTGTGGACCTGGTGAATCAGCGCTTTTTTGCATTATTCTGGGACATTCTCGGTTTTCCAAATTTGGCCAAGGATTTGATGTAGGTCATCTAGAATTTCTGGTCTGGTTCATTTCAATACTTATTCTGTGACTGAGTCTTTTATTAAAAATACAAGCAAATACTGATATCTCTCAGGTAATATACAAGAGCTTCATTTTAGGTCTTAAGAATAATTAACATTCGTGGCTAATGCTCTGATGCCGCCAGCCAAACGCCTGCCAGCCGCCATCCCTCACAACAGAACTGTCAAGCGGGCAACGCAACAGGACAGGCGGCGCGAGACCAACCAGCGCCTGCCAGATGCCAACACACGACCAGAACATACACAAACAGTCACTTCAAAACAAACACAAGTAATAGGGACTATTTCTTACAGGTGGCTCTGTGAATCGACTGAGTATCCTTCCGCCTGCCTCCTGATTGGCTCCAGGCATCTACTTAAACCCGGCTCGCCAGCCGATGAGCCAGTGCTGGTTTGTTCGCTCTCGCTGCCTAGGACCGTCTCCAATACGCAAAGTCGCCGACTCCTGTTGACTTCAACGACGGCCTCCTGGGTGGAAGCGGCTGGAACGTTTACTTTGTCGATTCCGAGTGACGAACTGAACTATGCTAGTGAGTGTGCCTTTGGTCTACCTGACTATATTATGTGCTTCGTTTTGGGATTTCTGTCTCTATAGAATGATTTAGTTTCGTTTCACCCAGAATGTACGTTCTTTGACTCAATAAATTGTGTTGTGAAAACGTGAACCGTGGTGGTCACTACAGCTAATAAAGTAAGTTTTGACGTTAAATATAGCGGTATTTCGAAACCATAACATATACCTAAAAACATTAGTTAGGAAACGAAGTTGTCAGTTTCTTCATCTGTGTGGTATACTAACACTATTTCAGACAGACCTTAATCAGACCAATTTCGGCTTAATTATATATAGGATAACTGTTTGAATACTATATTCCTTCAGGGAAATAAAAACAAATGACCATTGTAATGATGAAACGGACGCAATGTCAAGGTAACCTAAGCCCGTGAGATCGACAGACATATAACATTTCTCATCTGCATCATTCGATGATTGTTATTATTTACTATGATTTACTATTATTTTCTTCTCTCGTTTAAGAATTGTACGTCTAATGGAGTTTCACGATTATGTTAATCGGAAAAGTTATGATTATCGTTTATTAGTTCGTTAGTAACTGAAAATAGTTACTGTGATTGTGAGTTCAGTGAAGTAACTGTTATAGGGCGTATAGTTTTTCATATGAAATCCCATGATTTGAAATAAATTAACCTAGCATAATGAAGGACCGTTTGAGTGACACTTCATATTTTATCACCTTCCAGAATATTCTTTTAATTCTCAAGAATTAGTATATGTCGTTTTCGTTAGAGAATAGTTCGCAACTGAATGTGAGGATTTCTACGTATGTTTCCAAAACCTGCCCGTGGATAACTGAAGTGTTTCAAACCCCCCCCCCCCCCCACTAGGCAAGGAAGCCCCCAGACCTCGCTTTCACATCCTTTCTCCTGGGAAAGCGAGCAGAGAGGTGTGGGAAGCAGTATCCCGCCAAAATGTTAGATATTTCCCGCGCGCGCCGAAACTTAGCTCTAGGCTGTGTATCACTACGCGAGTCCATGAAGAGTCGTGCCCTGCTTTATAATTGGCCGCCGTCGTAAGTCTGGAGCCAACATTCTCTCGGAGCAGAGACAGGCGGCACCGGAAATTAGTTTTCCAAGAGACTGTACTCTGTTTCAGAGTTCAGTCGGTGGCAAGCTATCCGTCTTAGACTTCCGTCTGGAGACCATCTCAGTGCCCGAGAACATAGATTGTGAGAGCAGGTTGAAATTAGCTGTAAGGACAGGTAAGTATTCAACCATATTCTTGTGCCGAAGCCGTGTTGGTACAAGAGCACACTTATTCTTGCGTCAGTCGATAGTGCGAACTGGAAAAAAAACGTTTGTAGAGCTTATGGGACTTAACTACGGGGTTATCAGTCCCTACACTTATGAATTAGCTAATACTAAGGACGGCACAAATATCCATGCCTGCGTGGGATTCCAACCCCCGGCCGTAGTGGCCATGCAGAACGTGACTGGCGCGCCGCAGACCGCTCGGCCACCGCGGCCGGCGTGCGAACTAAATTACCAGCCAAGTCGGCGGGAAGGTATGCTGGTTACGCAGCAACCTACCAACGCCCGTGGAGGCCCTCCGTTGGGGTAGTTTCAGTTATCTGCCATACACCGCCACTTCGCCGACCCAGCTTCGCTTCAGTATCCTTATGAGTTCAAATGTTTGTAAATCTATCGGATTTAACTGCTGGGTTATTAGTCCGTACCTAACAAACTACTTAAGATAACCCTCTAGGGCCGGCCGCGGTAGCCGAGGAGACTAAGGCGCTCCAGTCACGGTCTGCACGGCCACTACGGTCGGGGGTTCGAATCCCCCCTCGGGCTTGGATATTTGTGCCGTCCTAGTTCGTAAGTAGTTCGTAAGTAGTTTGTAAGTTTAGGGACTGATGACCCCGTAGTTAAGTCCCATAGACTTTACAAACATTTGAACATTTTTTGAACCCTCTTGTGACCAAAGTGTTTCCAGAAGTTGTAGAATTTTTATGGATACTATATTGGGCTAGGAAACCATAAAATCATAGCTTTAATCTTGAGAGTTTAGCCTACGGCTATAAAAAAAAAATTTTTTGGGAGCTATTGTTCCAACCAAACTTTGCAGGAATTGGACTTGATAATTAAAAAAAGTATATCATTGACTTTCAATATGAAAATCATATTAAACATTTGATTTATATTACTTCATACTGTCCATTGAGTTCACTAAGGTGACGTACTATGGAACTTAGAGGAGCATGGTGCTACACACAAAGGTACACGCCAGTTGCTACTCTTGTTTTTGTCCTATTCTGTTTGTTTTTGGCACTACATTGGCGGCACCTTCTGTTTGTAGTACTTTTTGTTTCAAAATAAGTTCCAACTATCGCCAGACGAAATTCATGTGAAACTCCAGCTACTGCTGTTTTTGGTGTCTGAAAATGAACGGGCCTTCATCTTCGTTTATGACTTGACAAGTCGGAGATGAGCTGCGCTGCCTTGCCTAATGCAATCTAAACGTTAGCTGGTCTGCTGATGTAACATCAACATAATGTAGACATTGACAACTGCCTAATATACAAGAGACAAAAATAGTCTGTGCCACCACTTCCATGAACGACGACCTACAGCATACCGTTCTCGCAGCTGATCAAATCGATCCACCCTTACCATTATTTTATTGTTATCTGCCACAGCCAATGACAGAACACTTCACTTCAACTTCCATCCTTTGTTCAAAATCTGCGACGTATTTGGTGACTCAAAATCTTCATCAGAGTCAGCATCAACAACTGAATCTTCTACACCTTCTGGTAAAGTGTACAAAATTCTCAGAACCTCTCGCATGGATCCAGGCATTCTAAACAATAAGAAATAAACAATAACTACAATGCCGATTGCACAGACATACACACTGCACTTCATACACATTCAGTGGGGAATATAGTTTCCACTAACTTAGCTTGTGGTATTTATGTAATTTTCATTTATATCCAGCAAATATCCCCTGTAGACAAATACAAGTCTCTTCACACGCAAAAGGAAAGCACACTATACAAAAGAACGCTGTTATGGTAGGAATTGTGGCTTGTTTTCCTGCGAAAACTGCGCTTCTACCCTGACTAACGAACAATGTAGAAATACAGCCACTTTCGCGCGCCAGTTGACAATCTATATGTAGTTAACACTAATAGAGATTGTAGCACAAATTAGAAGTGGAAACACTGAACTTATAGCGGAAACAGATAAGTTCAAATGTTCAAATGATTGTAGAACTTATGGGACTTAACTACGAGGTCATCAGTCCCTAACCTTACAAACTACTTATGAAATAGCTAAGATAAAGGACGGCACAAATATCCATCCCCGAGGAGGGCTTCGAACCCCCCGACCGTAGTGGCCGTGCAGACCGTGACTGAAGCGCCTCAGTCCCCTCGGCCACCGTGGCCACTATAGTTCCCACTGGTCACTGAAGGGTTAAACTAACCTAATGACAACACAAATACCCTTGCCCGAGTGAGGACTCGAACGTCCGACGGCTTACGGCAGCGTGCACCGCAGCACGGCGCCGCTAGTACGCCGCGGCTACCTCTATGAGTGGTAAAGTATTCGCAGCCTGACTTTGATCCCTGCAGACGATCGTGGCTCAGTTTCCTGTCTTGTAGTGCACGAGAGAACCTGATTGTGAGAACCCTGCACAATTCATACAGTAGGAAACGTTCACGTGTCCATAGAGGACTGTGTTTTGCATCCCTTACCTTCCCAGCTTTTCCAAGTGAGGCAACCTAAATCTCTATGCTTATAAGACGCATTCGTTGTCTGTCTGTCTGTTCTCTTATAACTGAAGATCCTGACAACCAAATAACGTGAAATTTGGTACACGCACAAAAAGCTACATGGGGATGGTTCTTAAAAAGATTTCGTTCAATTTGTTTGGAAAACCAACTGGGAAAATTGAGAAAGTGAAATTTTGCACAATTGACCTTCAAAACAAGAGGTAGGGCACTGTGTACATAAAATGTCGTTCGGTGCATGGGGGACAGTACTTTACTTATAGACTTCGATTGCATACATATGACACATTTGTTGGAAAACCTTATTTTAAATCCGGGCAAAGCCGGATTCTTGCAGCTAGTAATAGATAATTTCCTGTGTCAATTGTTATCTTTGTCTCTGTTGAAATAAACTACAACCAATCTACAATTTACCATACAACTAGCAATTTCTCTTATTACAACTATTATTTATTTATTTATTCATGCTTTTAGCTGACACTGTCGTTACATTCTGCCTAAATTTTTGACTAATTATTGCTTCTACATCTCCACTCTTTCTGTTCCTCACGTTCGTTCTCAAATTGTTTTCTGGACAAATGTGAAGAAACAGAGCCAGGCCAAGTACAGATATGAAGAGGAAAGGTATATGCGACAGCAATAATCTGACAAATCACGGAACAAGAAAAACAGAGCTATCTTATTGCTTTACAAACAGTGCTTTCCACCCACTTAGTAAATTCTGATTTCTGAAGAATGTAAGAAACCCAAACGAATCCCAGTTAACTGTTCTTGTCTATCTTTTCTAAATGTTTCATCATGATCTGCTATTCTACAGAGAATAAGTCACTATTTAGGTGTAAAAAAGACCAAAAAAATTCAATTTTACGAAATAAAACTGACTCATTGAGACACATTAACTTAAAACTTTGATTCATACGTAGATTTCATTATTGCCTGAAAATCTGTAACGAGAGGGTCGGTAGTGTAGCGTATGGTAGGGACGAGTGGCGAAGCAGGACATGGCTTACAGCACGGATAGTAGAATAGACGGTAGGGGTCAACCGCCAGATGCGCAGTTGTATGCCGCGCCACTGACGTCACCAGGAGACCAGCCGTGGTCTACGAGAAAGACAGGCCCCAGCGCAGTCGTCATGCCAAGTGAGCAAGGTAGTTCCGAGCCGGCGCGATCGCTAGCTCAGTGGCTGCCCGCTATGACGCAGTGGGCAGTGCCCCAGCGGCCGGCCAATAGGCTAGCGATCGCGTCTGTTCGGAAATACCTTGCTTATGTGGCATGACGACTGCGCTGGGGCCTGTCTTTCTCGTAGGCCAAGCACAATTTTCCCGTTGCTGTTATGAGTGTATCACCACAGAAATGGTTTTCCACTGGCTCTTTATAGTTTGTGTATGTATTAAGTAGTTGTAAGTGATGGATGATGGCGTATTAGTGACGATGATGTGTTGTGCTGTTGCATGCTGTACGAACCACGGCAGACAGAAGAATGCGACATGTCACAGATTTCCGAAAGGTAAAGAGGTAAGGTTAATATGGATAAACGCATGTAAGCGATTAGATACTCTCAAACCTGATACTGGTCGTGTATGTTCAGAACATTTTAAAGAGTCTGATTATGTTCGAGACTCGAAAAGTGAACTTTGAAACTTTCCATTGAAACATATATTAAAGGTAGATGCGGTACCTACTTAGATGCTGCGTAAGTGCATCGACGTAGTCAAGACAGGTTCTTTTGAATGCCGTGAAGTCAGAGTAGAAAGACGGAACATCCGAAAAGATGTGCAAATGTTAGTGTTAACAACAAATGACAAGGATGACAGCGTAAATTGTATAAACAATTCCGTTGAGGAAATCAGTAGATGTACTAATTCAGAAAGCCCCACAGCGAGCTCTGCCTTTGACAATGATGAAATAATTGTAACTAACTTAACTGAAGAAGTTGACCATTTAAGAAGTAAGAACAATAAAGTAATAATGGAATAATTATTTACTTCCAAATGTTCACAACAGTAATACGCAGCAACCTATGATCTAAAATGAATAATACGCAATGGGTTTTTACCTCTACTAAATCATAAAATTTATTGCAACCATTTACTTCATTTATACAGCACAAAAAACGTATGCAGGATAATAAAATAAAGAAAAACAATCTGTCCTTCATAGAGCGGATATGTCAAGCAGTAACAAGTAAAAAGGCCGGCCGCGGTGGCCGAGGGGACTGAGGCGCTGCAGTTACGGTCTGCACGGCCACTACGGTCGAGGGTTCGAATCCCCTCTCGGGCATGGATATTTGTGCCGTCCTTAGTCTTAGCTAGTTCATAAGTAGTTTGTTCAAATGTTTGTAAAGCTTATGGGACTTAACTACGGGGTCATCAGTCCCTAAACTTACAAACTACTTATGAACTAGCTAATCCTAAGGACGGCACAAATATCCATGCCCGAGGGGGGATTCGAACCCCCGACCGTAGTGGCCGTGCAGACAGTGACTGCAGCGCCTCAGTCACCTCGGCCACCGCGGCCGACGGTAGTAGTTTGTAAGCTTAGGGACTGATGACCCCGTAGTTAAGTCCCATAAGTTCTACAAACATTTGAACACAAGTAAAAAGAAAAAAAAATCAAACATTTTCACCAAATAGTTTTCCTGCAATCGTTTGATAAGTTTTTCGTGGCGGCCGTTCGTGTCGGCTGTGGTCACCAGATGACGTCACAGCGCACAGCCGCCCCCCCCCCCCCCATACACACACACTAGCACGTGCCGTCTATTCTAGTATCCGTGGCTTCGTGGCTTACCACCACCACCTAGAGAGAAGTCCGCGGCGCTCTCGTGTGACGTCAGACATAGTAGGTTGCACGCGCATAGCTGACTGGCTCGCTGCTTCGGCACAGTGGGCCGTGCCCCAGCGGCTACCCAGTCAGCTATGAGCGCGCAACCTACTGTCTGGCGTCACACGAGAGCGCCGCGGCCTTCTCTCTGGGTGGTGTTGGGCTTACAGCGGCACACTGATGTCGGGGACTGCAGGGAGCGGAAGAGCTGCTTGAGAGGAGGTGATGCGGATGGCGTTTGGTGTGGAGGGACGCCACCTGACACGGGCAGCACAAGCTGGACGCAGCAGCCTCGCCGTTGGTGCATCGGCTGTCACAGGGTGGGAACGGCCGATATCTCATTAGGGCCTCATTAGGCTGTGTTCACAGTGGCTCCGACAGATCGTCGTCAAACACCGTCGACCGAGTTCGACTGAAAATATCGACGGACGGCGTGGTCACACTGCATCCGACATATAGTTTGTCAGTCGGTCGGGTTAAGGAGATGGTTAGGGTAGGATAGAATTTATTCTGTCCCTTAAGTATATTAGATTTCAATTCCCTGGGATGCAAACGATTCCACCGACATTTTTATGCTTCGAAACTAGTGCTATAATGTTGCTCTTGCTATTAATAAAGACATCGAATCCATAATAATGAGCTACGCCTGTCTGGGAAGAAGAAAATGGCGTGGATTGTACACTGTCCTCAGATATTGCTACTTCCAGACAATATTTACGAATTTCTATTATGTACTTGTGATATTTCGTGGAGTCCTTGACAATCAATATTACAGTTTTTCTGAATTTATCTGAAGTTGTGCAGACATACTCCAGTTAACCTCCATGCTTTAATTAATGAAAAACTACACCAGTTAGGAAAGTTTGTTACTTATCACAACGAGTTTCGACGATTATTCGTATCTTCCAGTGCGTTTGCTTACAAAAGTTTTAATGTGTGATTTTTTGACACTCTTGCACTGCAGTTGTCTCTTTTAGGTTAAAGAAGTTTGGAAAAACGGACAGAATAAATAATGAGGTGTCTTTTATCTTAATGTTAGAAACCATAACATTTTCTGTCCTCTTAAAGGTATTGTGCCTCTTTCAATTCTCAGAATATCAAACATAATAATTGTGACTTAGGCTTAATTGTGTATAAAACCAGTGTGACGATTTTTGTGTTGTGATATCCATTGTAATGTAGCAGACACAATACCTGCAAGTACAGACAGACGTGCTATTTAGTATGTAAAATAGTTGCCAAGATTTTTTTATTTAGGTTACGATTTCCTTCATTGCAGAAACCTAAAAACGACTACATGTGTGCAAAAGCCGCATAAAATCACACATGGAAACGTCACGATGTATTTATGTAAACAAATGTACTAGAAGCAAGAAAATAATTTGTGGTAAGCATAAAAAATACATAATGATTTGCAGTTTTTCAGTATATTAAATCCATGAAGAACACAGTTATAGGACACCCAAAAACATCTGATTATTATGAACGAAATGAAGTTACGGTACATTGAACTTCAATGACTGTCATTCAATATATTTGTGAAAGAATAATTTTGAACACAGAAACTACTGAAAAGCGGAAGCACGTGTAAGCCTGTACCACATTTCCAGGTCACTGCATAGAACAGAATCACCACCTTGTTAAAGAATGCCACAACCAGTAAAAATAATTTGTGGACAGTTAATACCCGATTATCACGTGCAAAACGACGTACGAGCCACTAAAATATCATTAAGATATGCCACAATACCGAACTGAACACATTTTTGAGGTTATAATTTACGCCTAAAATTTCTGATACAGGATTTAACCAACTTGGGGTTTCCATTAAACTGTTATCAGACCATAGATCACGAATTATATTCCGATTGTGATATTTATCGTTTTATGGGTGCCACAATCTCTTTCCTTCTTCCACTAAACAAATGTTCAAATGTTTGTATAGTCTATGGGACTTAACTACGGGGTCGTCAGTCTCTAAGCTTACAAACTATTTATGAACTAACTAAGAATAAGGACGGCACAAATATCCATGCCCGAGGGGGGATTCGATCCCCCGACCGTAGTGGCCGTGCAGACCGTGACTGGAGCGCCTCAGTCTCCTCGGCCACCGCGGACGGCTCTTCCACTAAACGTACCAGTTTCCCACTGACCATATGTACTGTGTGAGAAAGTCGGTGCATTTGACCGAAGAAAACAAACTGATTTGATTTTCAGCGACTGTCGTACGAAGTCCCTTCGTTCGGGCGATGGGATCGGCTACACTGTGACTGCGCCCATAGTGGAGTACTGATTTGAAACGATCGGCCGTATTCAGCCATTGTCTGTCGTCGGTAAAACCCACCCATATCAGAGCCACTGTGACCATAGCCTTATGCCGACCTATCACAGGATGTGGAAACGCACGTGGAGGAGTACGTGGTGCCGTTGCAGCGTGGAATTCCACGGTCCACTGCCCTGCGTAGCGTGGAATGAAGGATCCAGCATGTTAGACTTTTGCTTCGTGGAGTGTTACGTGGCCAATGAAAAGCGACCTGGGTTTCACGTGACAAGCAGAACTTTTGAGCCGCCATATTGCAAACGGAACTCCGTATTTTGTTCCATCTTTCGTTGCAGCCTACGATGTTTGAATATAATCTATATAAAGCGTTAGAATACTGAAAGACTTTTGAAAACGCGTCATTCTAGATATGATATGTTACAATAAATTACCAAAAGCAAAATTTTCATTGCATTATAGGTTCTCGTATTTAACGTGTTTCAGTGTTATAATTTGTATAATGTGAAAGAGTATCGTTCCTTTGTTACGGTATAATGCATTCTATCAAAGAAGCGTTTTTGTGATGGTATGTCATAGATAAATAACATATTACAACAGGTTTTACAAGCGTAGTGTACCTAAAAGTCGACCCAGTTGCAGAAGTGTAGGAATAGCATAGTTGGTAGCATAACGGACTGTGCAGTAGAGTTAGAATGCAAACCAGATTCGCGTCTGTGCACTACCTAAATATTGTATTTTTTTCTTTTCTGTTTCTTGCAAATTTAAGTGTAATATCCGATATTCGTTGCTATTTCTTTTAAGACAACATATTAGCGCCGGGATTAGAGCCACCAGCTGTGGAGGAAAAAAGATGTAAATAACAGGTTTGCATCTACAATCGTCCAGACATTTTTAACCATTTCGTTTAATTATGGTTAATGCAACTTATTTTTTAACTTAATAAAATTATAATATCCGGTAATCGACGTTATTTATTAGAAACAAAAACGAACTTTGTCCACTAGAGAATTTGTTGAATATTCACAGAATATATAACATCAACTGCGATTGGGCAAAGCTGAAAATGTGTACCCAGCCGGGAGTCGAACCCGGGTCTCCTGCTTTTTAGGCAGTTGCGCTGACCCCAACACCACTGGGGACACAATGATCAACGCACCTGCAAGTACTACCTAAGCACGCCTCCCGTCAGATACAAATTCCCAACTTCGCCCTGCCCACAGTACTCAAACTCGTAGTTATGAAACTAATTCCCGTAATTGTAAGGGCTTCAAACTTGCCCACCTCTCCCCAGTAACGATAGGATTCTTGCCTGTCACCGGCATATTATATATATACATGTGGCATCTGTTCCGAAAGAACAGACGTCACTTCTGATGTTGCACTTGTTATTATTTAATTTTCGAATCCCGACTGGGTACACATTTTCAGCTTTGCCCAATCGCAGTTGATGTCATATATTCTGTGAATATTAATTAATAACAACTGCAGGATCAGATGTGACGTCTGTTCTTTCGGAACAGACGCCACATGTATAATTAGAATTTGTTGAGTTTTTCGCTCTAGGCTACAGGAACAAATAAAATTCCATTCAGTACCCTATGTCACTCGGTTTTCCCTACGGTATTTGAATTAAGTTTTAGTTCAGTACACTGTTGGAATAGTTCAGTTTCACAGTGCAAAGTGAACATGGCTAGCGTGTGGTTACAGAAGCAGATGCAGTATAGGAGGGACAGTGTTTACGTACAGTACTAAAGGCAAAAATTATCACAATGAGTATTGTCGAGCTGAGGCGTTGTCCCACGTGTATAACAAGTGAAATATATGGTCAGAACCTATTATCTCCGAATATACAGATTATGTACAACGTGGAAAATAGGGAATATGAGTTGGTGCAAATGATGTATTTCACCATTGACAATTTTTTAAAGAATTTTTGCCAAAAGTAATTTAGTCGTAATTTTCGTTATTATTTTCAACTGTTTTCAGATACATGTACCGTCTTAGAAAATAAATAAATAAATAAAAAAAAATCTGAAAAAGTATTGGATACCACCTGCAAGCATAAGAGATTTTCGTTTTTTCCGACGATGGCTAAGAGAGATACCGTGTAATTTTACGCACATCCATCTGTGTAAACACAATGATCGATGCGCCAGCCCGCAACGGGCGCTGGACGGCGTTGCGGTCTCAAAGCAAGTCACGATTAGCAGCACGTTGTCTTCCGTGGGATGCAGCGGGTCGTTTAGAGCGTGCTGTAGCTAGACTACGTAGACAGCACGTCTGGCCTGTGCCACGTTCGGACAACTCGCCCCGTGTGAGGACGGCTTCAGGAGCCGGCAGTGAAATGGGCCGGCAGCAGCGTCTGAACTGAGAGACAGGCGGGCGCTGGCACCACCACCTAGAGAGAAGGCCGCAGCGTCTGAACTGAGAGACAGGCGGGCGCTGGCACCACCACCTAGAGAGAAGGCCGCAGCGTCTGAACTGAGAGACAGGCGGGCGCTGGCACCACCACCTAGAGAGAAAGCCGCAGCGTCTGAACTGAGAGACAGGCGGGCGCTGGCACCACCACCTAGAGAGAAGGCCGCAGCGTCTGAACTGAGAGACAGGCGGGCGCTGGCACCACCACCTAGAGAGAAGGCCGCAGCGTCTGAACTGAGAGACAGGCGGGCGCTGGCACCACCACCTAGAGAGAAGGCCGCAGCGTCTGAACTGAGAGACAGGCGGGCGCTGGCACCACCACCTAGAGAGAAGGCCGCAGCGTCTGAACTGAGAGACAGGCGGGCGCTGGCACCACCACCTAGAGAGAAGGCCGCAGCGTCTGAACTGAGAGACAGGCGGGCGCTGGCACCACCACCTAGAGAGAAGGCCGCAGCGTCTGAACTGAGAGACAGGCGGGCGCTGGCACCACCACCTAGAGAGAAGGCCGCAGCGTCTGAACTGAGAGACAGGCGGGCGCTGGCACCACCACCTAGAGAGAAGGCCGCAGCGTCTGAACTGAGAGACAGGCGGGCGCTGGCACCACCACCTAGAGAGAAGGCCGCAGCGTCTGAACTGAGAGACAGGCGGGCGCTGGCACCACCACCTAGAGAGAAGGCCGCAGCGTCTGAACTGAGAGACAGGCGGGCGCTGGCACCACCACCTAGAGAGAAGGCCGCAGCGTCTGAACTGAGAGACAGGCGGGCGCTGGCACCACCACCTAGAGAGAAGGCCGCAGCGTCTGAACTGAGAGACAGGCGGGCGCTGGCACCACCACCTAGAGAGAAGGCCGCAGCGTCTGAACTGAGAGACAGGCGGGCGCTGGCACCACCACCTAGAGAGAAGGCCGCAGCGTCTGAACTGAGAGACAGGCGGGCGCTGGCACCACCACCTAGAGAGAAGGCCGCAGCGTCTGAACTGAGAGACAGGCGGGCGCTGGCACCACCACCTAGAGAGAAGGCCGCAGCGTCTGAACTGAGAGACAGGCGGGCGCTGGCACCACCACCTAGAGAGAAGGCCGCAGCGTCTGAACTGAGAGACAGGCGGGCGCTGGCACCACCACCTAGAGAGAAGGCCGCAGCGTCTGAACTGAGAGACAGGCGGGCGCTGGCACCACCACCTAGAGAGAAGGCCGCAGCGTCTGAACTGAGAGACAGGCGGGCGCTGGCACCACCACCTAGAGAGAAGGCCGCAGCGTCTGAACTGAGAGACAGGCGGGCGCTGGCACCACCACCTAGAGAGAAGGCCGCAGCGTCTGAACTGAGAGACAGGCGGGCGCTGGCACCACCACCTAGAGAGAAGGCCGCAGCGTCTGAACTGAGAGACAGGCGGGCGCTGGCACCACCACCTAGAGAGAAGGCCGCAGCGTCTGAACTGAGAGACAGGCGGGCGCTGGCACCACCACCTAGAGAGAAGGCCGCAGCGTCTGAACTGAGAGACAGGCGGGCGCTGGCACCACCACCTAGAGAGAAGGCCGCAGCGTCTGAACTGAGAGACAGGCGGGCGCTGGCACCACCACCTAGAGAGAAGGCCGCAGCGTCTGAACTGAGAGACAGGCGGGCGCTGGCACCACCACCTAGAGAGAAGGCCGCAGCGTCTGAACTGAGAGACAGGCGGGCGCTGGCACCACCACCTAGAGAGAAGGCCGCAGCGTCTGAACTGAGAGACAGGCGGGCGCTGGCACCACCACCTAGAGAGAAGGCCGCAGCGTCTGAACTGAGAGACAGGCGGGCGCTGGCACCACCACCTAGAGAGAAGGCCGCAGCGTCTGAACTGAGAGACAGGCGGGCGCTGGCACCACCACCTAGAGAGAAGGCCGCAGCGTCTGAACTGAGAGACAGGCGGGCGCTGGCACCACCACCTAGAGAGAAGGCCGCAGCGTCTGAACTGAGAGACAGGCGGGCGCTGGCACCACCACCTAGAGAGAAGGCCGCAGCGTCTGAACTGAGAGACAGGCGGGCGCTGGCACCACCACCTAGAGAGAAGGCCGCAGCGTCTGAACTGAGAGACAGGCGGGCGCTGGCACCACCACCTAGAGAGAAGGCCGCAGCGTCTGAACTGAGAGACAGGCGGGCGCTGGCACCACCACCTAGAGAGAAGGCCGCAGCGTCTGAACTGAGAGACAGGCGGGCGCTGGCACCACCACCTAGAGAGAAGGCCGCAGCGTCTGAACTGAGAGACAGGCGGGCGCTGGCACCACCACCTAGAGAGAAGGCCGCAGCGTCTGAACTGAGAGACAGGCGGGCGCTGGCACCACCACCTAGAGAGAAGGCCGCAGCGTCTGAACTGAGAGACAGGCGGGCGCTGGCACCACCACCTAGAGAGAAGGCCGCAGCGTCTGAACTGAGAGACAGGCGGGCGCTGGCACCACCACCTAGAGAGAAGGCCGCAGCGTCTGAACTGAGAGACAGGCGGGCGCTGGCACCACCACCTAGAGAGAAGGCCGCAGCGTCTGAACTGAGAGACAGGCGGGCGCTGGCACCACCACCTAGAGAGAAGGCCGCAGCGTCTGAACTGAGAGACAGGCGGGCGCTGGCACCACCACCTAGAGAGAAGGCCGCAGCGTCTGAACTGAGAGACAGGCGGGCGCTGGCACCACCACCTAGAGAGAAGGCCGCAGCGTCTGAACTGAGAGACAGGCGGGCGCTGGCACCACCACCTAGAGAGAAGGCCGCGGCGCCCTCGTGTGACACAAGGCAGAGTAGGTTGCGCGCGCATAGCTGACTGGCTCGCTGCTTCGGCATAGTGGGCCGTGCCTCCGCGGCTATCCAGTCAGCTATGGTCGCGCAACCTACTATGCCTGACGTCACACGAGGGCGCCGCGGCCTTCGCTCTAGGTGGTGTTGCCACCAGCCGGTGCCGCCCCGTGTGTGACGCAACAGCGTGAGAGGCCGCATGCTGGCGACACCAACTAGAGACAGGGCCGTGGTTGTCCCATGTGACGTCACGCAGAGTAGGTTGCGATCGCGTAACTAACTCACTGGCTGGCTGCTACGGCATAGTGGGCCATGCCCCAACAGCCACTGAATCAGCTACACGATCGCGACCTGCTCTGCGTGACGTCACATGGGCCTCTCTCTAGTTGGCATTGGTACTGGTCGCATCGGCTCCAGACTACAGCCGGGAACACGATTATTTTTCAGGATTCGTTAACGATTTTTTTTTGTTCTGCCATGAACTATGGAATGCCGAAACGTTGTACATCCTACTCATAGATATCATGGAAGTTAGAATTAACCATGTTATTCGATTCGATTCGTTGACGATTCCTTCTGATCTACGATGTCACGATTCCTACAGAATGTCAAAAAGGATGCCACATGGGTATCGGATATTTGTATTTACGGTACGTAAAGTTCAGATCGCAAATAATAATCAACCCAAGGCATTCGATTCAACTCTGAGAAATTATCGAGAATAGAGGCTTTGAAATTTTTCTCGGTCATACAAATACCTTTTATGCTAATAATAATTTCGCTTGTTGACGTAGTTCATTTGTTAGCGTTGCATGTTGTCAAACAAATTTGATGTGGGTAAGGTTGTTCGAATCCTGCTGTAACCTTATTTCTTTCTTTTTTTTTTTTTTTTTTTTTTTTTTTTCCTTTAGAATAATTCTGGACGTCAGAGGTAACCTATCGTAAGTGCAAAAATGACGATTTTGAGGTTTTTATCGCATGCGGCTAGTTGAAGTCATACCTTCTTAGGGGTAGAATACTGTGTGCATATATTTAACATAAAAGAAATTCAGCAATGCGATACTATCGTATCTGGAATCTGAAACCAGTGGTAAACAATGATAAATGACCATACGACAATTGACCTGAATATAGACCGCCACGCTCTTTATCGTATTGGCTGTTACGATGGTTTACCTATAAGTGTTACGTTACTTCCGTATTGTTATACACATTGTAAATCACGTCCGAAAGCAGTGTGCTGTAGTTTGTGATGTTTGGAGTAGCATTTTATGACAGAATCGAAGATTAAAATAGATTCTATTAGTGGAAGAAGTAAAAGGATCGTGGAATTAGCGCTGAAGTTAGTACAGGTAAGCAGTAAAAGTATTTCTAGTACTTCAAGAACTAATATTCTATTCTACAGTCTCATTACATCATCATCTTACAACATTAAATCATTATGCATAGCTAATACACATTTTACGATATTATTCATCATACTGGGATGTAACAAACAGCTAAATGTACATTCCGCGATTTAGGAGACAAATGATCTGGATGCTTTACCACCAGTCGACGGTAGTAATGTCGTCGAAAGAGAAGGGAATAATAATGATTTTAAGAGATTATATGTTGCCTCACACGTAATTGCAAAAAATGTTAGTAGAAGAGTAGTTCAAGAGAGGGAGTTTAGGCGTAATGTGACACTTCATTACTTCTTTGAAGTTCGTGGCCAGAGACTACAAGTTTACAAAACATTTTTCTTAAATACTTGGAGTATTTCCGAAATGTATTTCAAGATAGCTTTGTCCAAAAAATTAATGGTGGAGTTATTGAACCAGACTAGAGAGGAAAGAAAGTTCCACCAAACAAGTTGGATGAAGAAATAAGGGACGGTATCAGAAACCACATCAAGATGTTCCCCACAATCGAGAGTCACTACTGCAGAGGGAAAACAGGTAGATTGTATCTTGGCAGCCATCTCAATATATCAAAAATATGTATTCTTTGTATGTAGAGCACTGCAAGGAAAACAAAATGAAGGAAGAATTAATTGCAAAGCAGTGGCTTTGCCGTGACATATTTAACATTGAGTTTAATTTAGAATTCAAGGAACCTGCGACTGATACGTGTGATGACTGTGATGAGTTTCAGGTGAAACTAAAAAAATGATGTAACAGCTGAAGAAGCAGTCCAAATTAAATCAGATTACGATTCCCACTTGTCAGAAGCAGATATAAGATATAAAAACAAGACTTTCGACAAAAATCGGTCAAAACAATTTGGATCAAAAGCAAAGGTTGTCATGTTCGATCTTCAGAAATGGTTGCCGACACCTCACCTTACTAATTCCAGTGCGTTTTATCTAAGAAAGCTCTGGACGTATAATCTGACAATCCTTGATGCTTCAGAGCAGAAATCCTATTTTTGCATGTGGGTTGAAACAGTTGCAGGTCGTGGACCTAAAGAAGTGTCATCTTGTTTGCCAAAGTGGGCCCTAGCTAACCTGCCAAAAACCCAAACTGAGGAACTTACGGTATGGATCGTAACGTCCGCATGATTATGTCATAGTTTTGGATTCTTAGGTGTCTTTTTAATCTTAAAGTGATAAACCATAAATTCGTATTGAAGGGACACACTGATATGGAGGTAGATGGTGTACATGCTGTTATTGAACGTGCCAAAAGCAAACTAAGCCCGAATGACATAATTGCTACTCCTTGGAATTGGCAAAAGTTTGTTCGCCAGTGCAGATTCAAAGAACTCATTGAAGTACACGACATGCAAATGGCAGATTTCAAAGACTTTGAAAATCTTTTCAAAGGATCATCATCACCTTTAGTGAAACGGACAACCAAAGGTTTATCGTCTGGAAAATTTTTGGTTAGCCAAGTTGTGCATCTACAAGTACGAGCAGAGAATTCAGGTTCTGTGTTCTATAAAACAGCATTTGACGGTGAATTTCAGGAGATTGATGTGCAACGGCGAACAAGAGAGACAGTATGGCCGGAAGAGCTTCCTGCTATACGAAATACTCTCAGACCTATTGCTACAGATAAGTATAAAGATTTACAAAAGCTGCTTAGGTGTGTGCCTGAATCTTTTCACTATTTCTACCAAAATATATCACAGATTATGTCAACACAAACTGAAAAGGACTCAGAAGGATATGAACATGACGTTGTTATCAATAAATTGTACAAGGGAATTCTTTATCTACATTTCGAATTTTGTCCTCAATTTGTTAATGAATATATGCTGAATTTGGACATAAATGTTTGTCATTGTCTCAGTTTTTAAAGTGGTTTAACCTTTGTTACTTTCTAGAGTAAGCTACTACGGTTGGAATTTATTTTGTTCAATTTATTTAAACTTTGCTGTGTGACTAGTATTTGTGACTGGCTTTGTGAAAGGATAATATTGTAACTCTTAATAAATCTACTGGTATTCAATAAGTATAAATGCCTTTATTTCTTATTTTCAGTACCAATAATTCTCATATTCCTATTCGTATTTCGTAGAATAATCCTGTATAATAAAGATAAACATTTATAAACATGAAAAGGAACGTTTATAAACATAAAAAGGCATGCAAATGAAAAGCAAACCTAATGTAATAAGCACCTTGACAATATCGTATGTGTTAATAAAGACGGCTTCACAAATATATTTGTGAGGTAAAATATCGTAAGTGCTGTTTCTCCTGTAACATTTCATAAAATATTTCTAAACACGAAGTACATGTAGAGACTGACTAGAAAAGATATAAAAATTAGAGCTCTTCATGATTGGGTGTTTGACTTATTCTACAGGTAGCAAAATCCGAGTCGCAGCAGCTTCTTTTTGCTCTCCTGTAAAGTCAGCGAAATGTTACTTACGATAGGTTACCTCTGGCGTCCAGAATTAAACCACTGAAATATACATTTCATTGAATGCGTGGTAATTAACATATGTCTAATCGTTATAAAAATAGTTTATATTTAAATGTCGTAGTTTCAGGAAACACGCGTATACAGATACACACACCCTGCCCAATGGAGGACTCGAAACTCTGACAGCGAACGGCTTTAATTTTTTCTCTCCATATTTTTCCTTGCTTTCCTCCCAGATTTCTCCGTGTACAAACTGAATAACATTGGAGATAGGCTACAAGCTCATAGTAGGTAACCCACTTTTCTATTTTCTTATTCATTATTAGACTAACTCCTATAATACCTTCAAATGATTTTGTATTTATAACCTTGTACTCACCTGATCAGAAATCCTGTCCATCTCTAAAGCGAACTTTACTAATCCTCACTGTATGTAACTTTGAAAGTAGCCTGTTATTAAACTAAGCACAATCTCGGGCAGTTGACATCTGCGAATGTAAGTTAAAACGCTCACTGCTGCTCTAAATTACTTTATCAGTGGCCACAGCACATGCACAACGGAAATTTATCTAAATGCTCACTTCTTAAGGGAGCAGCCAATGTTTCACAAACACAAAATCAATGTTGAAAAAATAAATGAATAGATAATTAAACATGGGATGGGGACCATGAAATCATAAAGTAGAGGTTTGATACTTCAAAAGCATAATCTTTTCAGTAAAATAACAAGAAAATGAATGAGGGGAGACCAAATGAAGCACAAACCTTGTACAAAAGTGAATTAAATCGTACAACTTCTGCACATATTTAAATTGTTTCTGCCCTTTATGAATATTGAGGTAACATCAGAGGAGATTTTCAAATACACAATGGGTAGCTGAAACCACATTCATTCATTCACAGACATGTGAATAAAGCTGGAACCCATGAAACCAGCAGCAAAACGAAACATCGACGGCGCCTTGACGAAATGGTGGGTGTCTTGATCACAAATTCTTATACTATGCACTAACTGAACTCATGTGTGGGAAGTCAGCAACATACTATTCTTTAAGTACCATGTGGTGTGGGAGCACGGTGAATTACATAGAATTTACAGAGGAAATTAATTCAGAATAAGCAATTAGAGCACACACGAGAATTTGTATAGAAGAAGTTTAGCATTAATAAAACCATGGCTGAAGGCTGAAGTAACGATCGTTACAAAAGCATGGGGTGCAGTCGGTCATACAAGACAGGAAAGATGGAATCGAATGAGAAAATCTGAGAAATATTTAGCATACTTGCAGACACAGAAACGATGCAAAAACGTTAGTTAAAAACACGAAGGGAATTCAAACATACTAGGTTTACACAAAGGCCGAAGGCCACACACGTGTATACTGACTTGAGCAAAATCAGACACACAATCATCACTGGAATGAAAATGCAAATAATAAATCTACACTGAATTTACTCGAGTTCTGTAAATCAAGAAACACTTCGCCTCTCATAGCGAAAGAATTACTCAAAAGAACTATCACTGTCCTAACAGTATGCCTTCCCCTCAGCATGATTCGGCGGAGTACCCACTTCCTCAGTCATCGGAACCTGAAAGAAGAGTGAAGACTAAGGCTCTAAGCCTCGGAAAAATTTCTCCCCGCCATACACCGAATGAGTGCATCAGAGACTAGTGTCTACCAACCCTTGCTTCCTGGTCAAGACTGTTCTCTCCTCAACCGCTCCCAGAGAGACCTTTTGTCACCTCTTTCGTCCAAGATTAGGTTGGTATGACACTAAGAACACGGCCACCTCGCCACCTTGCCAAGTAAGCTTGTATCTGGCCAGCCAACATACGCCAGCGCAGACGACAAACGAAGCCATGCGTTCTTAACTACAGCAAAACGAGGGCTAAAACTGGAGATGGAGACTGTAAGCCAATGCGCGGCAGTCAGTCAGTATTAAGAGCAAACATTCACATTCACATGAACACATAAGTTCAATCACACAGGTGGAAACATTTATAAATATGGGGCAAACGTACAAGAAGATTGGGCAGTGATCATTAATAAAAAGAATAGAATAATTAAAATAATTAACACACAGTTAGATACCATTAATGTTGCAGATACACTTTAGGTTAATGAATCAATCAAAATAGAACACGACCACAGATTCAGTGGACGTGTTTCAACTTCAAGTAACTGATTGTCCTGTTTAACTTTCTAACCTCCATAACCTAGTACGTGATCTACAATTCGACGCTCCGATCTCTAGAACGTTAGTGTTATCTTTTTCGATAACGACATCCTCTCCCGGATATTCGAAATTAGGCATATTTTTCCTCAGGAACATTTTTAATTGCGAGGATGCCATCATTATATAGTCATACAGTAGAGCTGTATCTCTTCAGTAAATGTAACGACTGTAGTTTCCCCTTGCTTTCAACCGCTCGCAGTGTATGTGAAATGCATGTTAGCCGATGTTACAAGTCCAGCTCAGTCAATCAGTCAGACATTTGCCCTTGCAACAACTAAAAAGACTGCTGCCCTTTTCAGGAGCCACCATCTGGTTGGCTTCTCCACAGACACCGCTGCAATATGGTTACACCTACGGTCCGGTAATATGTATAGTCGAGCCATGCTAGCCATCCCACCTCAGCTATGTCTGTGGTTCTTAGAGTCGACAAAAAAGTTTACCCTGCTAGAAATACCAAGTGTCAACTAATACATAAGATTCTAGTACTAAATGATGATACTCAGCTTTTATCTTCCCTCTCTTATATTAAGTTTCAGCTGATATTAAAATATTAGTATGATATTTTTCTTTACAAGTCAAATGTACAATGAGATCAATAACCATGTTAGCATTGTTAATTAATCAAAATAGTTTTCTAGACATTTCATGTAAAATATTTCGATAACAATTTGTTTACCTTATGTCGAAGTAATGTCTTTGTAAATTACATGTTTTTTCATCTGTGATCATGAAACACGTCTATATAGTGTGTTCCATTTATTTTATCCTCACTAAATAAATGTTGATGGCTTCAGACATTATTTGAGTGTAGGGAGCGCTCCATTCGCTCTATGCGAGATACCAGATGTACTAGATGTAATTTTTTGGTTCAAAATATGGAATAATTTTATTGTTTCACGAATTTAAATGTCTTCTTTTTGTGTATGAGGCCCCATATGTGATGGCGTATACAATGATATGTTCCCACTCACCCCGCTTGCACGTAATGAATGGGACTTGTATACAAAACAGTTTAATCAAGCGTTAGCCGCGCCTCGTCTCTCGTGCCTTCAAACAGCGTGGCTGCAGTTGCTTCTGATGCTGGTCAAGTTCTACCAACTCACGGCCAAAGGCAAATCTAAGCAAAATTGTTTTGCGAAGGTCCCCATTCACTGCCCTTGCCCGTTGTGCACGTTAAGTTTGCCTACTTGAGTCAGCTAAACCGTTTGAGAGGTTCCCCCTACACTGTAGGTAGCTGGATAGCAGCGACTACGAGGGCGGCCGGAAGTCGTTGTGTGGTCTCTGCCGGGGTAAGTTTGCTTTTGGTGTTGGCTCTGTTCTGAGCACATGACTAAACTTTGTTCGGAATCAATTGTAAGTTGAAAATGCTCATCCGCGTCTCTAGTTCTCGCTATAATATCACCGCAATGCCCTTCCTTCCTGCGTTTAAACATGTTTAAATGTTTTTCATGTTCATTTTGTCGGTAGATTTGAGGGTTTTCTGGAACATTTCGATACTTCCAGTGTCTGCCCTTTGTTCATAGAACACGTGGACGGTATGAGACAAGGATCTCGATTTACTCCATCACCCTAAGCGCACGAGCTGTTAACTATAACCTTGCTTAGGTGTTGTGGTTTATGGTACGTGGAAAGTGGTAATATTCCCTGGGTTTCGGTACTTCTAACTATGTACTCACTACCCCACATGTGTGGAAAATAGCGTGTTCTATACCGTAGTCATTACTATTAAATAGCTCATCATCCCCTGAGTGGAATGAATCGTCTACAGTGCCTTGCTTACAGGGTACTGAACCACTGCCAGTGGGCTCCCACGGCGAATCAACTACCCCTGCCCCCTTACCAGCTGGGGGTACTTCCTCTTCGGTGGCTCCCAATCTTTTCACTGTGGGAGCAACAACCGCTAAACCATCGGGGTCACCAGTCCCCACCTCTAAGCCTGGAGAAGGACAAGCCTTCGGAAGGGGTCCTTTGGGACGCTCCCTTCTGAGGCTTTTCCTCATGGCAAAGAGGATCCCAGCAAATTGCTGAAGATCCCCTTACTGCTGACCGAAGTGCCTCCTGCTCTTTGTCAGCCCCTGAGGTTGTGGCTGATAAGCTCTCCTGGCCCTTAAAACCTAAGGGCCAGCGAGAGGCGAAGAAACAGACTACCAAGAAAAAGCCAAAGATACCCACATCCTCTAGTTCAGAGGATCCTCGCATCCCCCGAGGATCTTGCAATTACTGATCCATTAGACCCTATGGATCATGACACTATTGATTCTGAGCACAAGGCAGACTACGATGCAATGGAATAACCTGCTCCTCAGCTATTTTTTATGGACTCTCAGCTAGGAGACAAAGTGGTTCTCCAATGGAATTGCGGAGGTTTCTTGAACCGCATTGCTGATTTGCAGCAGTTGTTGTGCCGCATCCCAATGTTTTGTCTAGAACTGCAGGAAATGTGGTTTCCTGTTCAGAGGACCCCCGTCCTTTGAGGCTATCGGGGCTATTACCGTTTCAGGTCGTGTCGCTGTTTACATACTCGCAACTGTCCATAGTGGTGTTGTGCCTCTCCAAACGACCCTAGAGGCAGTCGCAGTTTGAATCCTGGCGGGGCAGAAATTCACCGTCTGTTCCCTTTACCTTCCTCTTGATGCAGCTGTCTCTATCACTGACGTTGCTGCAATGATTGCGCAACTACCCTCACCATTTCTCCTTTTGGGGAATTTTAATGTCCACCACCCACTGTGGGGCAGGATGCAGACGACAGTTCGTGGTAGGGATGTGGAGACACTTCTGTCACACTGTCTGTTTCTTAAACACGGGGTCTTCCACACATTTCTGCATGGCACGAGGCACCTACTCGGCAATCGACCTCTCTCTCTGTAGTCTGAGTCTGCTACCACATTTCTGCTGGCGGACCCACGATGACCTCTGCGGCATCGACCATTTTCCGATCCTTGTGTCGCACCTGCACTTCCAACCTGCAGGCAGCCCACCTCAATGTTCTTTCCGTCGAGCTAATTGGCAGGTTTACAACTCCACTGCTACTTTTCCTGTATCAGTGTCTGCCACTGTGGACACGGTAGTTCGTCAAGTCACTGCTGCATCATTTCTGTCGCCGAGGCCTCCGTCCACACCAACTCTGGCTTCCCGCGGCGCAAGTCAGTGTCCTGGTGGACGCCAGAGATCGTCGCAGCCATTCGGGATCGTCGGCGAGCACTCCAGCGACATCGGCGCCACCACACCATAGACAATCTGATAGCCTGTAAGTGGCTTGAGGCTCTAGCTCGACAGCTCATACGGCAGAGCAAGCAGGACAGCTGGGAGAAGTATGTCACCAGCATCGGCTGTCACGATTCGCCATCTAAGGTGTGGTTCCAGATTAGATGCCTCTTTGGGTACCGTCCATCATTGGCAATCCACAGCTTACACATCCAGGGTACATTATGCACCGACGCCACTGCTATTGCTGAGCATATGGCGGAGCATTATGCTTGTAACTCTGCAACTGCAGCATACAGTGCAGACTTTCGTGCACTGAAAGAGTGGGTTGAACGGCGCCGGCTGTCCTTCCATACGCATCGGCAAGAAACATACAATTCCCCATTCAGTGAATGGAAATGCCAATCTGCCCTCTCAGCATGCCCCGATACCTCCCCGGGACCAGACAGGATCCACAGCCTGTTCATCCAGCAGAGATTAAACGCCAGCTTCTTGCCTTGTTCAACCATCTGTGGACAGAGGGGGCTTTCCCGTCACAATGGCGGGAAAGCATCACTATACCAGTGCTTTAAACATGGTGTTAATCCACAGATGGCTGATAGTTACCGCCCAATCAGCCTCACCAACGTTCTTTGCAAGCTCTTAGAACGAATGGTGAGTCAGCGGTTTATGTGGATCCTAGATGAGCATTGACTCCTTGCTCCACAATAGGGGGGCTTCCGCAATGGTCGTTCTAACATTGACAATCTCGTGTCACTGAAGTCGGCCATTCGCACTGTCTTCATTAGGTGTGAGGATTTTGTTACTGTATTTTTGACCTTCGCAAGGCGTATGACACCACGTGGCGCCATCATATATTGACTACTCTGCATGACTGGGGCTTACGTGACGCCTTTCCTATTTTCATTCGAAATTTCCTCCCGACCGCTCGTTTCAGGTGAGGGTTGAGGCCTCTCTTAGCTCCCCCCATATTCAAGATAACGGTGTCCTACAGGGCTCTGTCCTCAGTGTCCCATTGTTTTTAATGGCCGTAAATGGTCTTGCTGCAGCCGTGGGGTCATCGGTCAATTGCTCCCTGTTCGCTGATGACTTCTACTTGTATTTCAGGTCCATTAGTATCGGTGTAGCTGAATGGCGGCTGTAGGGTGCCATCCAAAAGGCCCACTCTTTGGCCTCTACTCATGGATTTCAGTACTCCGCGCTGAAAACTCGCGTGATCCACTTCTGTTGCCGTTGGGTAGTTCACCCTGACTCAGAGCTCTACCTGGGTGGTGAACTACTTCAGGTCGAGAAAACACATTGCTTTCTGGGCATGATTTTCAATGCCCAGCTTACTTGGGGCCACACCTACGTCAGATGAGACATAAGTGTTGGCAGCACTTAAATATTTTCAGATGCCTCAGCCATACTGGTTGGGAAACAGCCCATTCCACCCTCCTCAGCTCTACATGGCTCTTATTCAGTCGCAGCTTGATTACGGGAGCTGGTTTACGACTCAGCAGCCCTTTCTGCCTTGTGGGTCTTAGACCCCATTCACCACACTTTTGTGTGTCTCGCAACAGGGGCTTTTTGCACCAGTCCAGTTCCGAGTCTCCTAACCGAAGCTGGGGTTCCCCCTCTGTGGTATCACTGGCAATGGTTATTGGTGTGTTACATTGCCTGGGTATATGCTTCACCCCACCATCCAAACCACAGGCTTCTCTTCCCACTTTCTGCACTCCCTTGCCCATGACGTCAGCCCAGGTCGGGTCTTCCGATTCTGGTCTGTCTCCATTACCTTTTCTCCTTACTTGATTCTTGTCCTCTCCCTCCTCCTTTCTATTACTCCCCCCGTGTCCTCCACTGGACAATTCCTCGCCTGGAGCTTCGGTTGGATTTGTCACGGGATTTGAAAGCCTCCATTCCACCACTTCGTCTCCGTCGCCGGTTCCAAGCACTGCTTGACATATTTTACGGTGCAAACAGTATTTACATGGACGGTTCTTTCGTCAATGGTCATGCTGCGTATGCCTTTGTCTGTGGTGACCACATCGAACAGCGATCATTGCCTTGTGGAAGCCGCATCTTTACCGCGGAACTGGTCGGTATTTTACGACCTCTTGAACACCTCAGAGCTCTCCCCAGGGGGTCGTTTGTCATCTGCATTGACTCCCTGGGTGGCTTACAAACCCTCGACCAGTTTCTCCCCAAACACACTATGGTGCAAGCAATTTTTGTTGTTTGTTAAGCTTATGGGACTTTACTACGGAGTCATCAGTCCCTAAACTTACAAACTACTTATCAACTACCTTATACTAAAGGCGGCACAAATATCCATGCCCGAGTGGGGATTCGAACCCCCGACCGTAGTGGCCGTGCAGACCGTGAGTGGAGCGCCTCAGTCTCCTCGGCCACTGCGGCCGGCGTGCGAGCAATTCAAGATGCTGTCTTCGCTCTTGGCGAGTCAGGCTGTTCTGTCGCTTTTGTCTGGACGCCGGGCCACATAGGTATACCGGGCAATGAATGCATCAATGAGCTGGCCAAGCAGGCTACAACTTCACGGCCCCTGGATATTGGCCTCCCAGACTCAGACCTGTAATCCCAGTTGACCCACAAGGTCCTTAGACTTTGGAATTCTGAATGGGCAGTCTCGGCTGATCCAAATAAGCTCCGTGTTGTCATTCCCTCTACCGCTGTGTGGAAGACCTCTCTGAGGGCTTCTTGCAAGGAGTCGGTTGTCCTTTGCCGGCTCCGTATAGGCCATACTTGGCTCACACCTGGTCACTTTTGCATCGCGAGGACCCTCCTCAGTGTCGATGTGCTGCGCCCTTGAGAGTTGCCCACATCTTACTTGAATGCCGCAATTTAGCCGAAAAGCGGAGAAATTTTAATATCCCTGACGCTTTGAAGCTTGCTTTAGCCGACAATGCCTCCATGGTAGATTCTGTTTTAAATTTTACCTGTGAGTGTGGATTTTACAAATCCATTTAAAGTTGGTGTGTCTGTCATTACTCTGTCTTCTACCTGCCTAAGTCTTTTAGGTAGGTGTTTTTAATGTGGCCCAGAGTGGCTACATGTGTTCCTTATATTTCTGTGATCACCCAGCAACAACATTCTTGTACTGTTTCCGCCCTTTTTTCTCTTTTTCGTTGTTCCTTGTATCGCTTCTTCATATTTACCTATGATTTTTAAACATTGACTTGTTAACGCATTTACTTAGGAATGCTTCACACAATTTTTTAACTCTAAGACTGTTTCGTCCCTTCCAAAAACCAACAACAACAATATGCCTTGGATAATAAATCATTCTGTTAAACGTTAACCCTTTATCCTAATTTAAATTCTCCCATACTAGATATTTTATAAAATTTTGTGTAGGCAGATAAAAAATCTTGTCTCTTGCTCCATTCTGAAGAAGAGAAAACTAACCTACTTTTCCGTTACCACCATTTAATATTTGAGATCCATATATGGGGATAGTGCAGTTAATTTAGTGCAGTTCTATTAAGAAAAATAGTTTGGCCACATTTGTTGCAGCTATCTCTCTAGCTCTCACGAGTTCACAATAGGACTTAAGCCCTTTCCAATGTCATCCCAGTTGTTCTCGTTGTCGGAGAGGTCCGGTAATTTTACTGGTCATGGGAAGGCCTCAGCATGATGTAGACAGGCTATACACGCACGTGCTGTTTGCAAGCGTGCAGTATCGCGTGGCAGAACTGTCCAAGCGTGCTGTGCCATTGAGGGATGGACATGTGAATGCAGAATGTTTGAGAAGTATTACTGTGCCATCACACTTGCTGAAGATTGTCTAGAGGTAACCTGAAGGAATATTTTATGGCTTTCAACACCACAAGTTTAGGAGTTTAGGAGTAGACCTTTCTGTCAATCCACAGTATATCTAGGATATTATGTCGGTCTGTGACTCCACCAAACAAGAATATTATGGTCACCATAGGTTACGGTTCAACCAGATTCGTTAATGAACATCATACGATGCTATTCGTCTTTCGTCCATGCTTGCCGGACTAGCCACCTCTCTAAATACAAGCGTAGTTGTACTGTAGCGGCAGATGCGAGTCATTGCGTCACCGTGCAGGAATCAACAGGGCCTACAATATATGCTAGCAGATGACAAGTGCCAAGGTCACGGGACACCGATTTACTTGGTGCTCCATACGATGGCAGTCCCTTGGGGTGGCGTTTCTTGGTTGATTTGAATCTGCCCATTGTGACTGGATATATAACCCACTTACTTCATCATCCACTCACTGAGACATTTTAATAATCAACATCCCTGGCTATTGCGCAATACAATCACGTTGTTCATGTGGACGTTCTACACATTACAGAGCCTTATAAATCTTGTCATATACTAGCACATGAATGGTATGCATGTATACGAAAATAGAATAATGTGTTACCACTCGTTCTGGGTTAATCATCTTTTCTGTTGGCAGTTTAATATTCTCATCAACATTTTCATTTCTTTCGGTACTATGAGTGGTAGTCAGTTAGTGTGGGAAATACACAAGATTATTCAGATGCATTTTATGTGAGGCATTGTTGTTATGTTAAGCTGCAGGGACTCACGTGAGATGGTGATGAAAGTGGAGACGTAGGTGCCGATGAGGATGGCGAGTGGCAGCAGGAACATGCACGTCAGACTGAAGGCGGCATATAGCTGCTCCTGCCAGGGCTCCGTGTAGAAGCCGTACGTGACGCACTGCAGGAACAGCTCGCAGAACGGGCCTCTCTCCACGTGGAAGATGACCAGCTGAAACAGGGCGGGGCACAAACCACGGCAATGAGAGCTCAAGTTATTTGGTGCACCTTACAGTCGAGTGTCTCAAACATGTGATATTTCTCTAGTTTCATGCAATTTTGTCGTAAACAGACATTTTTGAAACTGTGGCTGTTATGTGAATTAACTTGTTGGTGAAGAACAGCAACCAGCAACAATTGGTTTTATTATACTTCATTTATAAAGTACCATTACCGGTTTCGAATATTATATATTCATCTTCAGATGGTGTATGCTTCCTAAACAACAGCACCAAAACTACGCACACAGCCAAAGATTCATAATGAAAATTGCCCTTTTCGACCTATAGTCAAATCAAGAAACTGCCTTTTATACTTCATATGCAGGAAGCTAAAGACATTGCCAAATACTACACTTTTAAAAGCAGCTACACCATCCACAACGCCTATGAACTCATACAGTTTACTGAAAACCTCCAGATCCCACCCACAGCTAAATTTGCAGTACTGGACAGTCAATATACATACAAACATCCTCCCAGAAAAAGAAACCATAATCATCATAAGGGATAATCTGACTAAATATAAGAAAAGTAGTATTGCAGAAATCTATGAACTCATAGAAGTACTCACACTTATACTTGAGTACAATTATTTTAGCTTCAACAACAAAATTTACCAGCAACATGATAGCCTTAAAATGGGAAGTAGCCTGCCTGGAATATTACCTGACATTAAAATAAGCCATTTGGAAAAGATTTTTTTACAAATAATCAGCATATCACAACCAAGGTAATATATTCCAAAAGATATGTTGCTGATACTATCTTGCTATTTGATGGTATAAGCAGTGAAATTAATGCATTGGCAGTAGACTTAAGTAAAACGCTTAGAAATATTAAGTTCACAGTTGAACATGAAACAAATAAGAGCATAAATTTTCTTGATCTACAAATATCCAACATTAACAGCAAAAATCATTGTGGCATGTATAGAAAACCCACCACCTCAGTTGTTAGCATCAGTAACGTATCTTGTCATCCAAGCCAACACAAGATGGCATACTTCAGAGCCATGATACACCAAATATAAATAGTACCAATGAGTCATACAAACCAACAAAATGAAATAAATATATTAAAAACTGTTGCAAATAATAATGGATATAATCCTACAATAATAGACAAACTGAAGAACAAAATAAAAGTTATAAACACTGGTCTACAGAACAGTAGTTCACACAACTATCACCCAAAAACAAATCCACCCCCCAAATACACTGTTATCGCATACATAGGCCCACTATCACAACAAATAGCTAATCTATTAAAAAAGAAAAATGTTAGTTTCTCCACTAACAATAAATTACAATCCAAGATATAAATCCTTCCAAGACTCCCTATAGTAAATCAGGAATATACAAGCTCCAATGTGACTCAAGCCCAAAAAATTATTTATAGGTCAGACTGGCAGAAGCTTTGAAATCAGATACAAAGAACACCTTCATGTATTTAGACTTGACGACATGAACAGATCTACATTTGCAGCCAACATGGCTGCAGAGATCCATTCAGTGAAAAACATAGAAAACAGCATGAAAATATTGCACTTGGCAGAAAAATGAGACACAATGAATTTTTTGGAAGAAATTGATTACACATACACAAAAATATCTCCCTTGATTATATCCTTAATGAGCAGACCGAGATGGCCCTAATACTCCCTTTCTAAAAACCTATTAGAAACTACTTTCCACACTACTATTTAAATAACTCATGCCTAGCTGCAGATCAAGTACAACTTTGAAAACAATGTATTTAACTAAAATAATCATCAGTTTTAATAATGCTATATATAAATAGCACATATTCACTTAATCACAATTGTATCTTGTAGAAAATAATTTTCAAAGTTGTTCAACTTTCATTTAAACCTGTATTGGAATCTTTATAACATATCACAGTATCTTTAGTAACTGCACATATTCACTTAACTACATTTGTATTTTGTATAAAATGAGTTTCAAAGTTGCTTGACATTCAATTAGATCTGTATTGTATTCTAAACCTTATCACAGTATATTTGGTGCTCATGATCCCTAGAACTTATCACAATATCTTGGTGCTCATGTTCTTTGCTATGTTTATTTCTGTTGTCATCTGGTGCTGGTGTGTGATCATCTCTGCCGTCATCTGGTACCTGTGAAACTTACATGTGGTGCAGAAATATGTCGTGTGGACTTAAAATCAGTGCAATGACTGAACACAAGTGACAATATATGTCAAACCTCAGTTCATCTGTGACCACAGATAATTGTTTTCGCTGTAACAAATAACAAGTACTCCAGATTAACATTACAAGTACGTTTTGTCCTAAAACAAGCCAAGAACATAATCAATGTATTTTACACATGTGTAACTATTAATTCTGTCTATCCTAGGACACCAGTTGTTTAGAAAGCATACACCATCTGAAGATGAATATATAATGTTCGAAACTAGTAATGGTACTTTATAAGTAGACTATAATAAATAGAATTATAGCTGGTTGCTGTTCTTCACCAACAAGTTATTTCTCAAAGATTCAAACTTCCCATCCAAAACACAGTCAGCTGTCTACTCCATCCACCATCAGCTTCAAACAATTTCCAATCAGTGAATATTTAAATAGTTCTATTTCCTTCACTATTCCGCCAATGAAGACATCATCAAATATAAGTTGCACATAGCTCATGAACAAACAAATGAACACACACACACACACACACACACACACACACACACACACACACACACACACACACAGATATACTGTTTACAGAAAATTAAATAGTAATAGACCTACTCATAAAAATTAAAGAAAAAGCATATCAAATTGAGACCCCAAATTTGATTTAAAAACAATATAAAAACAAAGTGAAAGGACTGGGTGGGCAACAAAAAGAAAAATAATGCCACTTTAACAATTGTTATTCGTTTAACTTGTTTTCTGTTTGGGTCCATATGGCCTGACATGAACATGCACGTTGTTTGTCATTATTTAAATGTCGGTGTATGTTTTTGAAACTTGGTGACTTTGTCTGAAAATGGAGAAGAGCAGCATGAGTTTGAAAAAAATTTAAAATAGTTTAAGTTTGGGTATAAACTGCAATAGTTACGTATATAACGTTTGGGTCATTATGACCGGACCAAATATGATTACTGTAATTCGGATTTATTTCTAAAAGATGATGGTGATCTTTGTATTGTATGGGAATAGCTATTTCTATCTTTCCAACTTACTCTCCACAATCATCTAAGACTACATGCGTTTAAACAATTGGCGTGTTCCTTGCTTTCCCAGGAAATAGTAATTGGCAATTCTCAACAATTTGAATGCTTTGTTTCTGCTCAGTTTGAATTGTGGCAGCATTGCGATTAGACCATCGACTGATAACTAGTTGGAAGAATTAGTAAATGCCTGAGCAAATGAACGATCACTTTCTGAGTTTGAGGTTCATGTCAGTAATGTGTCTGAAAGCGAGTGTTCCGATGACAGTTACGACAGTCCAAAGCCTGTAAACACAGTGTAGAGACTTTTCTTTCTAAAATAGGAATATAGAATGGCAGTTTCATCCATCAGCACAACAATGTCACGTAACAGCATCGAACATCACCAAGAGTAACCCATGAGTTACCAGGTATTCAATTAGCCAAATATATTATGTAAAATATTGATTTGAAGCAGTATTTCATACAGCGCTTCAAAAACAATTAGTAGAGATGGAAAATATTGAAGAGCAACGAGTTTATGCTGGAAAATGGACAGATATTGATAGTTATGTTTCCCATGTTTACTTACGATCTCATGGAGCGTCTACAAAAAGTTTGAGGGATAAAACTACTGGGCGAAAGATATTTCGAACACCTATGTCCCATGAAACATTCTGTAAGACATCGCGTGTCCTGGTACTTGACAAGACATCTTCTAGAGAGGAAATGCAACGTTCTAACAGACTAGCCGCTATTTGTAGTATTTGGGAGAAGGGGGTACAAGTCCTCCCTAAACTGTATAATGCAATTGAAAATGTTACCGTTGACGAGCTGATAGTAGCCTTTAGAGGTCGCTGTTCATTAAGCAGTATATCCCAAGTAAACCGGTAAAATATGAGATCAAATATAGACCTAGTGTGATAGCAATTCTTCGTATGTACTGAAAGCCCAAATTTATACAGGAAAGGTGAGACGAGCGGCATCAGAGAGAAACAGGGAATGAGGGTATGTAACCTCACTTCTCAATTAAGTGGCCAGAATACCACGTGTGACAACTCTTACGTCGTACAATTTCGTACAGCTGCTTTCGAAAAGGAAATTGACTATGTTGGGAACTATATGGAAAATAATCCTTTAGCTTCCACATAAAATGACCAACCAGGAGGTACACAGCTCTTCATTTTACTTTATAAATGATACTATTGTGGTTAATTATATTCTTAACAGACACAAGAATGTTATGAGCACTCTCCACCGTGATGAGAAAATCAGTTACAGGGCTGATAAGAATCCAAAAATGATTTTGGACTATAATTTAACGAAATGGGCTGAGGACAAAATTGATCAGCTTTCAGGTGCTTATAACATGCAAACGAAAAGCCAATAGCTGGACAACTACAGTTTTTAACAATATTCTTGATTCCAGAATGAAACTTCACTCTGCAGCGGAGTGTGCGCTGATATGAAACTTCCTGGCAGATTAAAATTGTGTGCCGGAACCAGGACTCGAACCTGGGACCTTTGCCTTTCGCGGGCAAGCGCACTACCGACTGTGCTATCCCGACACGACTCACGATGCCGCCCCACAACTTCACTTCCGCCAGTACCTCGTCTCCTACTTTCCAAACTTCACAGAAGCTCTCCTGCAAACACGCAAGACTAGCACTCCTGGAAGAAAGGATATCGTGGAGACATGGCTTAGCCACAGCCTAAGGGATGTTTCCAGAATGAAACTTCACTCGGCAGCGGAGTGTGCGCTGATATAAAACTTCCTGGCAGATTAAAATTGTGTGCCGGAACCGGGACTCGAACCTGGGACCTTTGCCTTTCGCGGGCAAGCGCACTACCGACTGTGCTATCCCGACACGACTCACGATGCCGCCCCACAACTTCACTTCCGCCAGTACATCGTGAGTCGTGTCGGGATTAATATTCTTGATGTTTCTGCTTACCATGTAAACATTTTGTGGATTTCGATTGACCCTGACTGCAATGCAAGCAAATTGTCTAGAATGAGAATATTCTTGGAGGAACTTGGAAAGTCAATGATGAGGGTACACACTGCATCAAGAACATCATTTCCTAAGAACAGCAGATTCTTTGAAGTAGGCCAGAAGATGAAGGTGGCACGTCAGAATCGGTAAGAAGAAGAAAATCTGCGCAACGTGTACGTTCTAACATCTGTCCATCAAGGAATGACAAAAAAACAAACACGTTGTGTGGAAAATCGCCCGTGAATGAGTGTTTGTGAAATGCGTGTTAGCCTTGCGTTGAACTACATAAATAATGAGTGCTGCCCCCGCACTCTGCAGGGGCGCCATTTACATCTGCGTAAGTCTGTATATGACAAGCAGTTTAAAAAAAGGGCGATGGCGTTATCTATGCCGAGCAAGTACGTCAGCTGAAGCCTGTCCGCCATCTTGGTGAGTTATTTCTCTGTTCAAATCAATCGTTAATTCGACTCTCTTGCAGTTAATGCATGGAATTGACAGTGAGTGCAAAGTATTTACTTTCGAACAATATATTCTCTTGGATCAATACTAATAAATACTCATCGTAGGATATTTGAAAAATTAATTAACGGCAATTTTCATGCATTTAACATGTTGTATATCACGGCAAACCTGTCGGACGTATTATTACCGTTTTACGTGACATAGAACGTCAGGTCTACAGTACGGAAACTTCTCAAAGACTACTGTATGGCGGGAAGGCAGGCTCCCTATATTCTAACCTCCTTAGTATATGTAGTAGGGTCTGTTTGGGTGCACGGGGTGAGCTTAGTGACACGCTAAGCAAGCGTCGGGTTGACGTCACAGTTACAATCTCGCCTGTGGGCACGACTCGGTGCTATCGATCCTTATGGGTACAGACCAAACGAGTTCTTATTTCGACATGCAGAAATTGTCTCCGGCCAATGAAACGCTGTGTACTTCTTAACCGGAGATTCGGGCGCTACGCGACGTCACATAATAAAAAAAACAGAAGCCATCTTGATTTGCCGTATATCTCGCAGTTTTGGTTTTATAACTCGCAGTAAAGTGTTTCAGGCTAACAGCGCATCAAAGATGAATAACAAAATCATATCCGGACCAATTTGTTATAATTAAATGTAAATAAAAACACACATTAACAATGGAAACACCTACTAATGTATATTAGTGATGGCATCAAGCTGTCGTAGCGTAGTGGTTAGCACTGTTGAATACCGAGCCAGAGAAATGGGGATCAAATCTTCAACACGGAAAATATGTTTTTTAATCTTAATGTTTGTGTCAGATTGTATTAGTTCCTTGTTCATAACATATTGTGGGATTTTCTTAATCATATAACAGTAGTCTGTTACACAGTGATGTGATTGGTTGGCCGTTGTCTCTGTTTATCGATTGCAACATATGGTGTTGAGGTGAACGTATGATGTTGTGAGTCGTCGATAGAAGGGCTTTTCTGTTTTGAAACTTACTTAACATTGATCACTAGAGACTAAATTTGAATAGGACGAACACTTTTAGTGTGCAAAGTTTCCTCAGTAGATCTGTTGCATCTTATGAGTGCGTTTCGTTAATGGTCGTGGAGTCAGGATTTTTACTTTTCATTGAATAACGATTGTCAGTTAATGAACTTTAACTTTTTGTACCCCGATCAAACCTACAGGTCGTTAATTCCCTTAAATACATCGGAATTACAATTACCAACAACTAAAACTAGAAAGAAAACACATAAAATGTTGTAGGGAAGGTGCACCAAAGTCTACGTTTCATTGGGAGAGTACGTATAAGATACACCAGATCTACTATGCCGGACTATTGCTGTGCATTGTAGGATCCCCACCAGGTCGGACTTACTGACAATTTGGAGAGATTTCAGAAAAGCGTGTCTCGTTTTGTTTTTTTGTTTTTTGTTTGTTTGTTTTTTTCTTCTTTTTTTTTTTTCGAAGTAGGTAAGAGAGATTCACGGAAATGATGCACGAACGTTCCGGCTGGAAATCATTAAAAAGAAGGCATTATTCATTGCGGAATTGTTTATTTATGAAATTTGTTCCTCCGACTTTATTTTCCGAGTGCGAACATATTTTGTTAGAATCTTCCTACATAGGGAGACATGATAATCGTAATACTATAATGAGAATCAGATCGGAAACGGAAATATTTAAATGTTCCTTTCTGCCTTGCACTACAATGGGATTTACAGAGTAATTATGTAGATTCCATTAAGAAGCTGTATCTCACCTGCATATATGATTCTACAAGAGATTTTATGAGTGTTGATACTCGTTGGACTGACGTTTGTTCTATCTGAACTTACAATTATTTTGAGCTGTGTGATCGCGAAACAGACTTGGTGTTTAAGCACAGTCACGTGTTATTTAGTTGAGTGGCGCGTCTATCATAATAAGTGTGCTATTGACAGAGGACTTCGAAGTATGTAAGGTTCAAAATGTCTGTAAATCTATCGGACCACACTGCATGGTCATCAGCCCGTAGCTTACCAACTACTTAAACCTAGGTAAACTAACCTACGGACAAACACACACACCCATGCCCCAGGGAGGACTCGAACCTCAACGGCGAGCAACCGCGCGCTCCGCAGCGAGGTGCTTTAGACCGCTCGGAAGTATGTAAGGCTTGTTGATGTTTCGTGACGAGGGTAAAAAAATATTTACGAGTGTGTGTACTGCTATCTAGGTCAGAATCCTAATTTGTAGACATTTTCATTTCCGGTAGACACACATTTGTAATTTAAAAAATTAAATCAGAATTTTTAAAGTTTTAGTGCAGATGGACGGAAATGAGTTCCTGCCAGATCTTAAATTATTTCATACCACTGTTATTCATTTTTTAGTGTGATCTGTCGAGTGTGTGACAATCAGTTTTCGATCAGTTATGGCTTCACTGTACTAGGTTTAGATGGAATACCAAAGTGCGGCGAATGAAAATTTGTGCACGACCGGGATTCGAACCCGGGATCTCCTGCTTTCTAGGCAGACGCGTTGAACACTCCGGCAACGAGGTCAACGCGTCTGCCTAGTAAGCAAGAGATCCCGGGTTCGAATCCCGGCAGTGCACAAATTTTCATTCGCCGCACTTCGGTATTCCATCTAAACTTCTTACAGTGAAGCCATAACTGATCGCAAATTGCAATTTATTTCATTCATTGAACGCTGTAAGATCGTCAAAAATATACAATCAGTTTTTTCACAAGTTTGCTCTGCACCAGTTAAAAGACTTTAACGTTTAGATTGGGGTTTTCCACGTTTTCGTTATATTTCAACTCGAGATTACATGGGTGTATGACCCTTACATCAGAGGCATGAGACTCATTACAAAATGAGTGCGAGAAAGTGTGTTTGTCGTGAATAGAAGTGTTTGCAGTGTCTAAAATTGTGATTAGGATAGTGTTTGTAAATATGTGGAACTTCAGTTGTCTGGTCATCAGTCCCTAGACTTATAAACTACTTAAAGTTGCTTATGCTAAATACACTAAAGACAACCATACCCGACGAAGGACTCGAACCTCCGCCGGCAAGCAGCGGCGCGCTCCACAGCTAGGTGCCTTGGAGCTCTCATCCAGTCAACCGCGGCCTTAACATTCTGACTGAAGCCTGTGGAGCTCGTTACCGCTAGAGCCTGTCTGTGGTCTAATGTGCGCAGGTTCCACTTTGTGGGGCCAAACTACTTTCTAAACAGATCCGTCGGCTGTCGCACACATCGTCTATATGAAGAGGCAAATTGTTTGACGTTACTAGTAATTGATTAAATAAATGATGTTGAAATTTTTAAATAATACTTATGGTGCATATGATTACATCCTTACTACCATGGCCTTCGGAACAGAACGCGTAGTTTTCCCACCAATTTTATAGTGGAAGAGAAGAAGGGAGTGAAGGGTACTTGTGGTGCAGCCATCTACCCGTTAAAGTTATATATTAATTTTCCAGAAAAAAGTGCATGGATTGTTTTGATCTGGTTTCGAACCCAGGACTCATGCTTCAATGCCCTTAACTCACGCCCTCATCACGCTTCCGCTCCCAACTCGACCCATCTCTTGAATTTAGTGCATACTCAGTTCCCTACAAAATGTTTGATGTCTGTGCCAATTCTATAAAATCAAGTGTTCAAATGTTTGTATAGTCCATGGGACATAACTACCGGGTTATCAGTCCCTAAACTTACGAACTACTTATGAACTACTTATAAACTAGGACGGCACAAATATCCATGCCCGAGGGGGGATTCGAACCCCCGACTGTAGTGGCCGTGCAGACCGTGGCTGGAGCGCCTTAGTCTCCTCGGCCACCACGGCCGGCACTACGGGGTCATCAAGTCCCTAAACTTACAAAGTACTTATGAATTAGCTAATACTAAAGACGACACAAATATCCTTGCCCGAGGAAGGATTCGAACCCCCAACAGTAGTGGCAGTGCAGACTGTGACTGGCACGCCGCAGAACGCTCGGCCACCGCGGCCGGCGCTAATTGTATAAACAACTAACTGAATGTACGTAGAGTTTTCATCAGCCCACTCACGTACATATTGATGTATTGACAATTAGTTGTGAAAATTGCAATTTCTATTCCCGCCAAACAAATTTAGATGATGGATGGCTCTGATCAGGTTTCGAACCCACGACTCCGCATTCAGAGTCTCTAACTGACTCCCTCATCATGTTTTCAAGCCCCATGATCTACCAACAAATTCACTTGAATATAAGGGACACACATTTCCTTCCAATACGTTTGACATTACCGGTAATTGTTGAAAAAAAATCTTTTATGCATATTATTACAAACAGCATGGCATCTGCTGTTGCTCTCTGGCGTTTCCCAAGAAAACGAAATGTTCTTTTGGATATTACTAATACAAACATAGTTTGTCACAATTAATGTGACATGAAAATTAGGATTGAAAAAATAACATGTGTGAGTGGCGGTGGCGTCCGCGATGGCGGCGGCGGCTGTCAGTGTCGGTAGCTACCTAAATGAGTGGTCCTAGCGTAGTCAATTGTTTTTGTTTATGCGATTTCAGACTCTTGTTAAGTGCAATTTCACATTCGATTTCAATCATCCTTTGTTCACTGCAATTGCATTGTCCAGTTTCATGTTATCCGTCAATCATCGTTAAGAGCACCATGGGCGTATTAAGTGCAATGTTATATTCATGTCAAGCGCCATTGTTCTGAGGTGGAGGGGTGGTGGTGACGGCCTTGTTGTAACGGTATTTCGCGCAATTCATTGTAGGTACGCTGTTACCGCAGTGGGGTTACCATACTAGTAATACTCTCTTTGATTTCTTTGTTTCATTATACGTAAAACGAAGCGCTGATGTTGCGATGCTTGCAACTTCGCCGCCACTTGCCGCCGCCTAGATCAGCAATATTCAAACCTTCCACTGTTGTCATACCACCGAAGGCCGTGCTGCGAAAGAACGTGCTGCGGAACAATGTTAATTCTCACTGATATACTATTCTAAAGGAACAGAAAAACATTGAATATTGTTATGCATTACATTGTTTGAAATTAATGTTATCAAAAGTCCTGATGGTCTTCAGGTGTTCAAATGTCACACTCGAGTAGTAGTATTGTGAACAAAAAAATGTACGAGTTTTTCGATACTCGATTTTGTGATGGAAGAAATCATGTCAACATTTATGGTTTACGTGACACAAGAATTTTCTGAAGGAATTATGTTTTTTATGCCAGATTATAGGTTTTTTGGTTTGTAAGAATGTATTAAGAAGACTGACAATTTTTTTTGTGTATGTGCTGAAAATATTTGATAGGCCATCATCAACTACAGTACTGGCCATTAAAATTGCTACATCAAGAAAAAGTGCAGATGATAAACGGGTATTCATTGGACAAATATATTGTACTATAACTGGCACGTGATTACATTTTCACGCAATTTAGGTGCATAGATCCTGAGAAATCAGTACCCAGAACAACCACATCTGGCCGTAATAATGGCCTTGATACGTCTGGGAATTGAGTCAAACAGAGCTTGGATGGCGTGTACAAGTAAAGGTGCCCATGCAGTTTCAACACGATACCACAGTTCATCCAGAGTAGAGACTGGCGTATTGTGATAAGCCAGTTGCTCGGCCACCATTGACCAGACGTTTCTAATTGATCAGAGATCTGGGGAATGTGCTGACCAGGGCAGCAGTCGAACAGGACCTGCAACATGCAGTCGTGCATTATGCTGCTGAAATGTAGGGTTTCGCAGGGATCGAATGAAGGGTAGAGTCAAGGATCGTAACACATCTGAAATGTAACGGCCACTGTTCAAAGTGCCGTCGATGCAAACAAGAGGTGACCGAGACGTGTAACAAATGACACCCCAATCATCACGCCAGTTGATACGACAGTATGGCGATGACGAATACGCGCTTCAAATGTTCGTTCACCGCGATGTCGCCAAACACGGATGCGACCATCAGGATTCCGTAAACATAACGTGGATTCATTCGATAAAATGTCGTTTTGCCATTCGTTCTCCCAGGTTCGTCGTTGGGTACACCATCGCAGGCGTTCCTGTATGTAATGCAGCGTCAAGGGTAACCGCACCCATCGAGACTTGGCCGTCCGATCCGTTGCAGCCATGCGGATAAGATGCGTGTAATCTCGACTGCTAGAGATACGAGGCTGTTGGGATCCAGCGCGGTGTTTCGTATTCCCTCCTGAACCCACCGATTCCATATTCTGCTACAATTGCACCTTTATCAAAGTTGGAAATTAATGTACGAGATGGTACGCATTTCTCCTCCTTACACGAGGCATCACAACAACGTTTCAACAGGCAACGCCGGTCAATTGCTGTTTATGTATGACAAATCGGTTGTAAACTTTCTTCGTGTCAGCAGGTTGTGGGTGTCGCCACAGGCGCCAACCTTGTGTGAATGCTCTGGAAAGCCTATAATTTGCATATCATAGCATCTTTTTCCTGTCGGTTAAATTTCGCGTGTGTCGCACGTCATCTTCGTGCTGTAGCAATTTTAATGGCCAGGAGTGTAATATTGTGGTGTATCACAGACTTGAAAAAAAATACGGTAAAGTTTAATCACTAACTTTGTATACGTGTGTTACAAAAAGGTACGTCCAAACTTTCAGGAAGCATTCCTCACACACAAAGAAAGAAAATATGTTATGTGGACATGTGTCCGGAAACGCTGAATTTCCACGTTAGAGCCCATTTTATTACTTCTCTTCAAATCACATTAATCATGGAATGGAATCACACAGCGACAGAACGTACCAGCGTGACGTCAAACACTTTGTTACAGGAAATGTTCAAAATGTCCTCCGTTAGCGAGGATACATGCATCCACCCTCAGTCGCATGGAATCCCTGATGCACTGATGCAGCCCTGGAGAATGGCGTATTGTATCACAGCCTTCCACAATACGAGTACGAAGAGTCTCTACATTTGTTACCGGGGTTGCACAGACAACAGCTTTCAAATGCCCCCATAAATTAAAGTAAGAGGGTGAGGTCACGAGAGCATGGAGGCCATGGAATTGGTCCGCCTCCACCAATCCATCGGTCACCGAATCTGTTGTTGAGAAGCGTACGAATACGTCGACTGAAATGTGCAGAAGCTCCATCGTGCATGAACCATATGTTGTGTCGTAAATGTAAAGGCACATGTTCTAGCAGCACAGGTAGAGTATCCCGTATGAAATTATGATAACGTGCTGCAGTGAGCGTAGGTGGAAGAACATGAGGCGCAATCAAGACATCACCGACAATTCCTGCCCAAATGTTGATTACACAATTGCGTGAGGATTCTCGTCAGCCAACACATTTTTATTGTGAAAATTTACAATTTGATCACGTTGGAATGAAGCCTCATTCGTACTAAAATTAGCTCTAACATGGATATCAATCGTTTCCGGACACATGTCCACATAACATATTTTCTTTCTCTGTGTGCGAGGAATGTTTCCTGAAAGATGGCCGTACCTTTTTGTGACACCCTGTATTTTCTTATTTGTTCCCCTTTTGAGTGACAGCTAATTTAAAGAATTCTTTTGAGGAAAGATCGAAGTAGATTTTTTGACGAAACTGGACTCATTCAGAAACTTGCGAAATTGCGTTTGATTTTCAAACTAAATTACGGGAAATTTCTCTCTGATGTACTGTATGTGCATTACTTTCGCCCCCCCCCACGCCCCCTCCCCCACTCTCCCTTCCGTCCAGTGAAGAAGTCGGGTCAGTTATATGCTGTATTATAATTTGAAGAATATCTCATTGGAATAAGCTTGTTTCAGGAGTAACAAAAACTTTTGCAAGTTATAATTAGAAAGTGAATTATAAATGGAAGAAAGGGGTCTGTCTTACTTCATGAGCCTTATTTGAAATAATTTTCGACGTGACGTAAGAAAGGAGCGGTAATACGCTACAACATCAATATAAAAAGCAAGCATAGAGTGGTACGTGGACAGCAGACTCTGTGAGTAGCGGCGACGGCGTGGTCAGTCACGTCACGTCGTGGATTCGGGTCAGCGGTCACAGGCCCCAGATCGTGCACGCGCGTGTATGTGGTGTATTTATTGTAATTAGTTTAAGCAGTTTGTGAGTCTAGGAATTGGTGATATCAGCACTCGGGTCCCGTTAGTTTACAAACATTTTGTTTGCGTAATGTGCCAATTACTGGTAAACTACTTGCTTGTACACCGCACAGTGCATACCGACTGCTTTCTTCAATACATCCGATGAACTTACGTGACTGTATTAACCCTGAAGCGGCAGCGCGGGTTGAAATATGCTACCACTTTTCTTTAAAGCCCCACTGTTGTTGCAATAATGGAGACGCCGTATTTCTCCGCTGTAGCTGTTCCTCAATTAAGCCTTAACAGTGATGTCAGTGAGGGTTCTTAGTTTCTAGTGCAGGGCTGTGTCCACCCAAAAAAAGTTTTGTTCAAATGTTTGTAGAGCTTATGGGACTTAACTACGGGGTCATCAGTCCCTAAACTTAGAAACTACTTATGAACTAGCAACAACTAAGGATGGCACAAATATCCATGCCCGAGGGGGGATTCTAACCCCCGACCGTAGTGGCCGTGCAAACCGTGACTGAAGCGCCTCAGTCCCCTCGGCCACCGCGGCAGGCCAAGTTTTGTTATGGAGTGCATCACTGGTAGCAGATTTGCACCGCGCTGCCTGTTATATAAGTTGTTTTGTGATACGTCTAGTTTTCCTTTCAAATGGATTTGTGGCGGTTTCTAGTAAATATTTACTGTATAAATTTTACCCTATATATTAGAATGCTCAAAAATCTAAGTTTATTTCGTAATTAGAAATTTCGCTCCCGATAAATTGTCCCCTAGTTTCTTCTGATTTGCCCTGCTGTTGTTCTCGTCAATCTCATTTTTAACCCTTCTTCAGCCTTACACAATACGAAAATTAGTGTTACTCTACTGCATAATTAAATCTTCAGTTCCTGTAGCCGTGGTATTGGTCTAACAGATGAGGACATAGACTTCTTTCGACAAGTAATGAAGATCTTGGTGATTTTCGTGTAGATTCCTTATCAGATCATGAACAGAATACTAGTATTCAAATGTAAATCCTAGTTCCGATCCCGAATAAGATTTCAGACGCAATGAATCTGATATTGAAGATGGTACCATTCTGTGGAGTAAAACTCTATACAAGTAGCACTCCAAGACACTGAAAAAGAATTTCATAAAAATCTTCCCTGGTTCAAAAGACAACGCAAGGGGCGTGAGGTCATAGACGCAAGCTCCTTCACACGTGATAGATGATAATATGATTGATGAGATAATTATGTGTACTACGTTCCACATAACACAGAAAAAAGCTGACACTAATTACTCAAAAGACAGGAACTGCAGAAAAGAGACGAAAGAGGAAATTATAGTACCACTGGGTCTATTATGCATGATTATTGTGCACTTTCGGAATAATCTTACATTTCTTATATTTATACACAGGAGGTAATTGATTCAGATATTAACAAATGTGATATTTCTACCTGTACATTAAACTCAGTAGCTATATACTAGGTTTGTAACTAGAATACCCAGTGGTAGCAAATCTGCACCGCGATGCTGCTGAAGTTAGAATAAATGGGGCTGCCGCCCTAGTGTTAAGTTTCCTCACCGCGTCGCATCATATCCGTTTTGCATAATGACCAGACAAGCAAGACGCGGTGCTGCTAGTGACAATCTACTCATATTATGTTAATTACCGCAAAATTAATAGGGTCATGAGCGCCCAATAATCTACTCGTCTCGAATTGCTGCAAGAGGCTCACCGAAATGAGCGTTGATGAACGGTTGATCATCAGCAACTAGGACACTAGAGCGTGGTGTGGAGATGGTGACCTTTACGGTTTCTACAGCCTTCCCCTTTGCGACCAATTACTAGCGATGAAAAATCTATAGCTCCTCCGTGACTCTAACCCGATAGCGGCACTGTGCGCTAGCGTTCGTTAGCTTCCTCAGCACGTGAACTCTGCTCAAAGGGTCGCGGCGGAATGACCGAGCGCTCCAAGTTCCTTGCTGAGGACCGCGCCGTTGCTTCTCGTCGGCGAGTCCTCCCTCGGGCATGGGTGTGTGTTGTAGTTGTGTTAATTTATTTTAAGTAGTCTTTAAGCCTAGGGGCTCATAACAACAGTAGCTAAGTCACATTGAACATATTTTCTGTTTACAGGCTGTTTCTTATTATTATTATGCGTCAGCCCGTAATGCAGAATAATAATAATAAAAAAGTCGTGTTACTCATTGACCTGGTGCAAGTATTTCAAAGGACGCCACTTCGGCGACTTGCATGTCCCTAGCCTACCCCAGTTATCTAACTTGGGAAAAGGAAATATCCACTGGGCCGCGTCTTTATAGGTAGTGGTATCCGACCGTCTGTACAGATACTGCCAAATATTCAAATGTCTGTAAATCTATCGGACCAAACTGCGTGGTCATCAGTCCGTAGCTTACAAACTACTTAAACCTAGGCAAACTAACCTACGGACAAACACACACACCCACGCCCCAGGGAGAACTCGAACCTCCACGGCGAGCAACCGCACGCTCCGCAGCGAGATGCTTTAGACCGCTCGGCTACTCCACCGCGGTGTAGAGATATTGCCACTCCGTGCGATAATTTTATGCAACATCCCTTCCTCCCACTGACCTCTGCCCGACCCTCCTCAAAAATTTAAGAAATTAATTAAAAAATAAAAAAAGAATAGAAAAAAGATAAAGGAAGGTACCCTCTCCGAGTATTTAAAGACGTAGTCAATCTTCCGCACAATGTTATTCATTTCTGTAGTCATATTTTTAACGTATCATTTGACTCATAGTTCTGTTTGACATCAATACCAATATCATTTATGCATTGATAGTCACTATACCTCAAGGAAAACGTTTACAATGCTAACGTTTTGAGTGATAGCTTCGAAATTTCGAGATACATACAAGTTATAACACCTTGAAACACCTCCATCTGAGGTGTTCCTTTAGTGTTGATCAGTTTTAATATTAGTTATTGCACTTCGGACCAACTACAACATTAGTGAATTATTCCACTCGCACTATGGAATACGCCAACTGACCGTGTCATTGTTTGTCTAACCGTTAAACAGCTTATCTATTCAACTTCGACCGCTCACTGTTGATCATATCATTTTCTGCTCTCCCTGCTGCAGTATGATCCAAACATGATATTATAACAACGTCGAAACCGATAAACAAGTAAGAAATGAAAGTAATATAAACGGATTTTCAATTAATTTTCATTCTTCAAAATATGTTTCCGTACTACATAACCGGTAACGATTAGCGAAAGAAAAAACAATCCCTTTATTGGGCGAATATACTAGACTGTAATATTATTTCGGCGAGAAGACTTTTTGAAATCGGATGGCACGTTTCATAGCGCCCTGAATGTTGTCTGTGAGTTCTGAGCCACGCGGGAGTAGCCGAGCGGTCTGGAGTGCCACGTTACGGATAGCGCGGCCTTCCCCGTCGGGGGTTCGAATCCCCCCTCGGGCATGGATGTAAGTGTTGTCCTTAGATTAGTTTAAGTAGTATGCACGTCTAGAGACTGATGTCCAAAGTAGAGTGGGGCCATAAAAAGTACAAACATTTCAACATTTGTCAGTGCTGTTGACACTTTGACTACCAAAACTTCGTGGTTTTTCTGGTATGTCTTCAAAACGAATAAATATTTTGAAAAATAGCAAAATGTCCTTTCTACATAGATGACTGAAGAATATACAGGGTTACTAGAGTGGAAAGGTAAAAATTTTAGAAGTGATAGCGTAACAAAAATGTTATACAGAGTGTTTCACAAAGGTACGGCAAAACTTTCAGGAAACATTCCTCACACACAAAGAAAGATAATATGTTATGTGGACAAGTGTCCGGAAACGATTAATTTCCATGTTACAGCTCATTTTAGTATTTCTCTATAAATGTAAATTGAAATAATTCGTGCAGACAGTTGTCAAAATACCAAATTGTTTCGTTAGTATGCACTGTACTTCCTCGAATCACGTCATCAACACAGACTTTTTGTAAACGTTTGGGCAGGAATTGTTGGTGATATCTTGATTGCGCCTCATGTTCTTCCACCTACGCTCACTGCAGCACGTTATCATAATTTCATACGGGATACTCTACCTGTGCTGCTAGAACGTGTGCCTTTACATTTACGACACAACATATGGTTCATGCACGATGGAGCTTCTGCACATTTCAGTCGACGTGTTCGTACGCTTCTCAACAACAGATTCGGTGACCGATGGATTGGTGGAGGCGAATCAATTCCATGGCCTCCACGCTCTCCTGATCTCAACCCTCTTGACTTTCATTTATGGGGGCATTTGAAAGCTCTTGTCTACGCAACCCCGGTACAAAATGTAGAGACTCTTCGTGCTCGTATTGTGGACGGCTGTGATACAATACGCCTTCTCCAGGGCTCCATCAGTGCATCAGGGATTCCATGCGACGGAGGGTGGATGCATGTAACCTCGCTAACGGAGGAAATTTTGAACATTTCCCGTGACAAAGTGTTTGAAGTCACGCTGGTACGTTCTGTTGCTGTGTGTTTCCATTCCATGATTAATGTGATTTGAAGAGAAGTAATTAAATGAACTCTAACATGGTAATTAAGCGTTTAGGGACACATGTCCACATAACATATTATCTTTCTTTGAGTGTGAGGAATGTTTCCTGAAAGTTAGGCCGTACCTTTTTGTAACACCTGTATACACATAGGTCCCCAAATTCTTCCTTTGGAAGGTATGGATATTGAAAGGAATTTTAATTCTGCAAAATTTATAAGCAGAACGTGAATAGGTCCACAACGCGAATTTCTTTCGAAGAGAATGCACGGGTACATACCGTGTTTACGATGTGCCATTTACCACGTGTTATGGCCATGTGGTGTAGGTAGTACAAGCTCCCTATCATTGCGCAGTTGTGCCGTATTAGTCGTATTGTGTAGTGTGCCGACGAGCGATCATTTAGATCGGTAGTGTGTCGTGTTGAATGTGTCCACAAAAGCGCTTTTAACAATGTCACACGTTTTCAATAATGAGCAATTAGCAGATGTGGTGTATATTTATTTGTTTGACGGTAGTGTAACCGATGCAAGAGATGAATACCACAGGTGCTTCCGACTCCTCGATTATCTGATCGCAGGGTGTCTACTAATGTGTTTATTACTTCTCGTGCAACAGGCTGCCTTGGACGTACACATTTGTTGTCAGATCATGCACGTCTAAAAACTATGTGAGATCAGGAAGAAATTAACACAAGTATTGAGCGGAGACCCCGCGTATGTAGCAAGACAGGATGCTTAGGGTTTAACGTTCCGTCGACAGCTTGGTCATTAGAGACGGAGCTACCGCTCGGAGTTTTGGGTAATAATGGGGATGGAAATCGGCCGTGCTCTTTGTAAGAAACCATCCCCGTAATGGCCAGGAATGATTTAGAGAAATCATGGAAAACCTAAATACGGATAGCCGGAGGTGGATTTGAACCACCGTCCTCGCGAATGCGAGTCCAATGCGTTACCACTGCGCCACCCAGCTCTGTCTCCGCGTGAGGATGTCCCACAGATACGTAGCCTATATGTGAAACATAACGCGTTGAAAAGCCGCATATATTTTTACATACAGTGTGTCAAAAATCTCCGCGTTGGCGACAAAGCCCATCGAATTCAATTGTGTCACTGGGTAATTGAGAATAGTTATTTACTTCCATACATACTATTCACGGATGGAGCATAATTTTCATGACCTCGAATATATAACATTCGCAATAATCATCTATGCTCACAAGAAAATACATAGCCTTCAGTGAATAGCAATTTCCAATGTCGTTTCGCCCTCTTTTTTTTTTTTTTTTTTTTTTTTTTTTTTTTTTTTTTTTTTTTTTGCGGCATCATCGGTAACGTACTGAGAAGTCCATTTATTATTAATCTGCTGTTTACGCGAGAGAGGTACCTACATTTTTTGGAAAATTCATTTGTGGAACTACTGGTAAACGTTCCTTTATCCAAGCGAAATAGAATTTACTTTTAACCAGACATTGCCCTACCAGTTGTTATCTTACTTGTCAGGGACCATGTCGACCGTAGCTACCCTAATCGCTGGATTGGCCGCGGCGGTGCTGTTGACTGGTATCCAAGACCACCTGAGCACACACCTTCAGATAACTGTTTATGAAATCAGAGGTGTACAAACACAACACGTTTTCCGTAGAGCGCAAAAGTGCATTGATGTTCACAGTGGGACATTCGAAACTTGAACTGTAAAATACCTGCTGTATTTTCTGTACGCAAAGTGTTAAAGCCGTTTGTAAAAGACGTGGTACGTCTTGAAACGTAGATGAAGATAGACACTTGTGAGGTCTGCTATGTTGAATGTCTGCAGCTAATATCTTTGGCTCCGCGAGGACTCTCCTTGGTGTGTCCTGCGTCGCGTTTCAGCTGTTAGCATACGTTGTGTAGGGCATAGAGGGAATATAGACGTAATATGAAAAGTTAACGAGTGGTGAGTGAACTTTAACGCAGAAGTTAAACTTGGAAGCGCTTCTGTGTTGAAATCAGGCATGTGACTTAAAGTAGAGCGGGACAAGCACGTTTGTGATTTCAGCAAATAAAGTGGAGCTACTCGGCGAAGATTCTGGTGACGCAAGTAGGTCGGCAAGGGCGCCGTACTGTGTAACAGCCTGGCAGCTGTATTGCTTAAAGGTGGATGTGACATACGTGATCAGAAGTAGAGACCGGTCACGTGTAGCAAAGATCATCTTTGCCAAATCTGTGAAACACAGGCCGACGGGGTTAACCTGTCGTATAAATACAGGCGAAAAATACAGGTTCATCAGAGAGAGTCAGCCACAGCAGAGAGAGAGGCAGCCACGGCTGGGCAGTCACCGGCCGCCCGGACTGTGCTTTTTGTCGACAACAATTGTTGTTATTGTTATCGCAAAACTGAGTCTGTCACAGGCTGGAAGCACTTCGACGTAGCGCGGCCGTCCATCATTAGTATCAAACGGCATCCCCGACGGGAGATGCAGCCAGCGGAATAGCGGCGGCACAGCCTGACGCAATGGGCAGCGGGGTCCCGGCCTCGACAACAGCGCAAACGGGCGTCGAACCAACGCATGGAGCGGTACGACTACAGCCAGTTAGTCACCTAGGGACGTAGTGTGGACGAAAGGACCGGCCACACCTGAAGCGCTCTTGTGAACCGTCTGGAGGGCGAAGAAGCAGCAGCGAGGGAAGGAGGACCTGGGTTCAGCTCCCGGACAACGCCCAGCGCGGTACGGCCCTCGCGACGGTGGCGCGGTGAGGTGCCAGGACGATACCTCGCCTTACGCAACACAGAGGCGTAGCGGCCTGAGGGCAGCCACACCAGCCGCGTCAGCTACTACCAGGCTCGTGGCGTCAGCTGGACGCTACCGCAGCATGTGCAGCAAGCACAGACACCCCACTCGCCTCCAGCCGTTTGTAAGAATGGAAGTCAATAAACTGTTTTGTTATACTGGAATACTGTGTCATTGCCACCCCATCTCCCGAGTTGAGTACTGAGCTCACAGCCCACACAGAATTAACTAGAGCCGCGGTGGAGTAGCCGAGTGGTCTAAAGCACCCCGCTGCGGAGCGCGTGGTTGCTCGCCGAGGAGGTTCGAGTCCTCCCTGGGGCATAGGTGTGTCTGTTTGTCCGTAGGTTAGCTTACCTAGGTTTAAGTAGTTTGTAAGCTACGGACTGATGACCACGCAGTTTGGTCCGATAGATTTACAAACATGTGAATTAACTAGAGTAGCCATCCTAACACAGACAAAGTCTCGGTGTGGAACATTCGTCATTTGGGGTCAAAACCAACAAATAGTGCCCAGACACGTTGAAGTCGTAATGCCCACCGACGAATGAGCAGTGGCAGAGTTTTGAGGAGGCAATCGTGGAGTTACGTTTCAAAACTGCAATGTGCGCTTTGAACAGAGAAATCTCTTTATTAGAAATAATAATGGAAACATTTTTTTCCACATATGAAGAGGTAAAGTTAATTTGGAAAATTTAACGATGATTGAAAGTGATCTGATATTATGAAAAATGTAGGTAAGGAAAATCATCATTTCATTATTAGGAGCTCCGTATACTTGTTGTACATCTATAACAGTCTTTTTATATTCATTTACTAGAAAATCCAATTTTAGTGCATATATTTAGAATGAATTTTCTGTATTAAAGGAGGGAAAAAATATGATGAAAATAATTCTCATTTTTATTACATTGGTTTCTGGTCATTCTAAAGATAAAGATTGATTTTTTTTAAAAAATAGGAAAGAAATAATGACTTTTTGTAAATGAATGTAAAATAATTACCATTGTTAAAGTTTCATGTCCATCATTCTTATGAAAAAACTATAGAACGATCTATTTTAATTTCTTTATTTATTGTAAAACTGCAGAGATGAAGATATTTTGTATTTTCGTAGTTATTGGATTCGCATTGGACATCTGTGAAATCTGTAGTCAACTTTGACTTTGCAGCAGCTGCATCTTTGGCAGTAATTTTGTGAGCAGAGTCGCATATATGGTCGCATATGCTGTTTCCTTGCTCACAGGTAGGACATAAATTAGTGTTAACTAACAAGTGAGCTACGGCAGGAATAATTGTTGAATTGAGACATAGATTGCCATCAGCAACTTACATAGAAAATTTAATTCTTATTGTTCAGACAATTTCAGTCATCAATTACTCAGCCTGTTTTCTACCAAGGTTTAAATTGCTTTCACTTAATGAATAAAGGCAGAGGGTTAAAATTTGCTTCCAAGAGAATCACGTCACTGTCCAGTTATATTGCGTACAACTTTATATTCTGCACATCAGGTTTGAGGAATTAAAGTCCGATTCAATACTCATACCTCACTGAGGAAGCTTTCGCGGACCTATGTCAATATAAGGAATTTTGTTCAGAATTACCTATTCGACCACTATTTAAAACATTGACTTTAACCCGCAAACACCCCATATCACTAAAGTTCTAATTTAGCGCCGTTTTGTATTTTTAGTTGCAAGATAATTACGTTCTACGACCCAAGACGACTAAAAACTGATTTCTGTAATTATTTTCGTAAGTACAATAAGCTTCATGTTTCCGTAATGAAAGGTCACAGGTTCGAGCCCCGGTTCTGGCACTCAATTTTAATCTGCCAGGAAGTTTCATATCAGCGCACATTGCACTGCAGAATGAAAGGTTCATTCTGGAAACATCCCTTATGCTTTGGCTAAGCCATGTCTCCATCATATCCTTTCTTCCAGGAGTGCTAGTCTTGCATGGTTCGCAGGAGAGCTTCTGTGAAGTTTGGAAAGTAGGAGGCGAGTACTGGCGGAAGTAAAGTTTTGAGGCGGTATCCTGAGTCGTGTCGGGATAGCACAGTCGGTAGTGCGCTTGCCCGCTAAAGGCAAAGGTCCCATGTTCGAATCCCGGTTCCGGTACACAATTTTCCCTTGCCAGGAAGTTTCATATCAGCGCACACTCCGCTGCAGAGTGAAAGTTTCATTCATATAAAAATAATTTTAAAAAACAGTTTTAAGATACACTATTAAGAACATCTACTAAATGTTCCAACAATTCGCAATGAATGATATAGAAAAGCCCAACCCGGCAATTTGTAGTTTTTGCACACAGAAATAATAATTCTTGGTCGTTTTGTCAGGAACGATCCTTGGACGAATAGAGCTTCAATAATCCGCATAAAGACTACACTGCGGAGCACCTACTGCGCAAAAACCAACCGAATTGCTCAAATCGTCTGCGCCGTAGGTAGTCGGTGTTATTTAAACTTTTCACCGTACCGGAGGATAACTTAAGCATACAGATATTTCTGAAATGTGTTAAAAATTATCACTAGCCAAGGGAGCATCCAAATCAGTTTACCCCTTAGCTCTGTGATCAAGAAAACCCGACATACAGGGCCCTTAAGAACTACAGTTTCGCTGGCGGCGTTTTCGGGAATGTTAATTCCGAGCCCTGTGATGTGGAAGACGTGATTAAGAAATGGATGTCCCTAGGATCCTACAGTCCTGTGCTAAGTCCTGGTCGCACTCCTCGCCCCATAACCTCCATACCACACAACACCACGCTCCCCCCTCCCTCACCACCACCCCACATAATCGACCCTGACTCATTTTGTCGTTTGATGTTACTGACACGCTAAAATCTTCCAACTGCAATATTGACGTTTAACATATAATTGGGGATGTGGGGTGTTCACAGCACCCCAGCTGTAAACGTTTCCTGGTATTTAGTTAAGCATGTTGGTCACACTGATGAGACGCTTCTTACCTGCATTGAAAGGTATGAACATTGTTGCGAAACCATTGCTCACGTTTTTGAAAGTACTCAATATTGTCACGTTGCAATGGAAGTAGGCTTGACTTCGAAGGCAACTAAACACAGCACTTATACTGAAAGCACGTTTATTATGAACTCAACATACACGCAGCACTGACTGCCTCTCAGGCAGAGTGCTCTGCTATTTATACATAGACAGAATTTACCAGAAATTAGAAGAACAGTTAACATAAGAAACAAGTAGAATTTACAAGTGAACATTAGAAAGATGTAGAACCTTCTGGAATTGTAAATTACAAAGAAATAAATTTTTGACGGTGGACGGGATTGAACCGGCGACCTTCTGCACCGCAATCCGTGACGCTATCCCCTGCGCCACGCCGGCAGTTGGTGTTTGTGGTCTTTCGCGGCATTGCTCCCTCTCTTGGAGAAACAGCGACCCGCTGTTATGATCCCTGTGGAGCCAGCTGCAATCTCCTGGATCTTGACCGTGTCATGGGTCCTCTGTATGACAGTTCAAGAGAATCCTTCCCTTCTCCGCGATTATCGACGACAGACCTTCCTGTCGTGGCTTCATCAGGAACGTTACCGTCCTTAAAGTCCTTGACCAAGAAACCATTGTCGTCTACCTGCTCTTCAGGATCGTAGTAAGGCTTCATGCGCAGGACGTGAACAATGTCTCTTCGTTTTTGACGTTTCGACGACGGCTCATAATCCTCACCTTCGTATGTGACGTCTGACAGGCGGCGTATGACACGATACGGACCAAAGTATCGCTCCAATAACTTTTCTGACAGTCCAACCTTCCGTACAGGGGTAAAAATCCATTCCAGATCTCCTTGGCTGTACACAACAGGTCGGTGCTTGTCGTTATACCGCTGACGGTCCTTCTCCTGGGCGTCCAGTGTCCGTATGCGAGCCAGCTGTCTTGCTTCTTCGATCCTGGTGATGAGCTGTTTAACATAGTCATCCTGAGTGTCGTCCGGTTGGAACGGGAACAGTGTATCCATTGTCGTCTCCGCTTCACGGCCATGGGGCAGGAAAAACGGAGTGAAGCCTGTGGTATCTTGTCTTGCGGTATTGTAAGCAAATATCACGACTGGCAGAATAGTATCCCAATCCTTCTGCTCAACATCGACGTACATCGACAGCATATCGGCTAACGTTTTGTTAAAACGTTCCGTAAGACCATTTGTCTGAGGATGGTATGCAGTTGTCATTCTGTGGACAATGTTGCACCGTGACATTACCTCTGATACTAGTTTTGACTGGAATACTTTTCCACGATCAGATATCATGACACGTTGTGCTCCATGCTTCAAAATAATGTCTTCTACAAGGAATTTTGCGATCTCTGGAGCTTCTGCAGTCGGCACAGGTTTGGTGACAGCGTAGCGTGTGAGGTAGTCAGTGCAGACTATTATCCAACGGTTACCGGTTGTCGACTTCGGGAACCTCCCTAAAAGATCGATCCCAACTCGGTGGAATGGAGCTGCTGCCGGCGGAATCGGTACGAGATGTCCTGGAGGTAATTGCGGCACATGCTTCCGTCGCTGGCACTCTTTACAGTGACTCACATAGTGCTTGACAGATCGGTAGAGACCTTTCCAGTAATACCTGCGTCTGATTCTGTCTAGGGTCTTCACGAATCCCAGATGACCGGATATTGGAGCATCATGGAAATATTTGAGAATAGCTGGCTGGAGATGAGCTGGAACAACAAGTAGCCATTTGGGGCCCAGTGGATCGTAGTTGCTCTTGTACAATGTTCTGTTTATAAGTTGGAACTCTCCATTGGTCGGTTCTCCTTTCTCCAAGGCCTCTATCATTTTTAATAGTGTTGGATCTTCCCTCTGTTCAGCTGTAACGTCATCTAATTCAGTGAGAGCTGAAATTTCATTAATGCTGTTGTGTTCCACTAATGGATTCCTCGAAAGGCAGTCGGCATCCTTGTGTTTGCGCCCGTTCTTGAATACCACTGTGACATCGTACTCTTGGAGTCTTAGTGCCCATCTTGCTAGTCGACCTGATGGATCCTTCAAGCTAGTCAGCCAACACAAAGAATGGTGGTCTGTCACGACGGTGAATGGTTTGCCGAATAAATACGGCCGGAACTTGTTGAGAGCCCAGATAACCGCGAGACATTTTCTTCAGTTGTAGAGTAGTTTATCTCGGACTTTGAGAGTACTCTTGACGCATAGGCTATCACTTTTTCGGCACCTTCCTGAACTTGTACAAGCACTGCACCAATCCCATAGCCACTGGCGTCTGAGTGAAGTTCCGTTTCTGCATTCTCGTCGTACAAGGCTAGCACTGTTGCGGAAGTTAGAGCCTCCTTAAGTGCTCGGAAAGCTCTTTCTTTTGTCTCATCCCAGTAAAATTTGGCGTCTCCCTGCAGATGTTCTTGTAATGGACGTGCCTTGTTACAAAATCCTTTTATGAAACGTCGGTAGTATGAGCACAGCCCGAGAAAACTTCTCACATCACGAATGTTCTGAGGAGTTGGAAATTCTGTGACTGCCCTTACTTTATCTGGATCAGGACGGACACCATCTCCGTTGACTAGGTGCCCCTGGATTTTTATCTCTTTGGCGACGAAGAGGCACTTCTTTGGATTGAGGCGGAGACCTGCAGCCTGAACACACTTCAACAAAGTTGACAGGCGACTCAGATGTTCTTCAAATGTTTGGGAGAAAACGACAATGTCATCTAAATAGCAGAGACACATCGTCCACTTAAGGTGTCGAAGCAAGTTGTCCATCATGCGTTCGAATGTGGCTGGAGCATTACATAATCCAAATGGCATTACTTTAAATTCATAGAGACCGTCAGGTGTAATAAAAGCCGTCTTCTCCCTGTCAGCTTCGTCAACCTCGATTTGCCAGTAACCTGTCTGCATGTCCATAGTTGAGAAGTATGTAGCTCCTTTCAAGCAGTCTAAGATGTCATCAATACGCGGCAATGGGTGGACTTCTTTCTTTGTGATACTGTTCAGCCGCCGATAGTCGACACAGAATCGCCACGTGTCATCCTTCTTCTTTACGAGGACCACCGGAGACGACCAAGGACTCTCCGAAGGTTGAATAATGTCATCTCGCAACATCTTCTCCACTTCTTCCCGAATTATCCGTATTTCAGCTGGCGACACTCTATACGAACGCTGGCTAATTGGCGGATGGTCCCCAGTATTGATATGGTGCTTTATCGTGGGCCGTTTCGTCTGACTTTTCCCCTGCTGAGGTGTGAATGCACCCGAAAATTGGCGTAGTATACCTAACACCCGCTGGCGTTGTTCCTTGGTCAGTCCAGGCCCTATTGGCAGTTCCACGTTTGTTTCCTCCAGCGTGTTGTCTGTACTAATAGCAGGGCATGGGTCTTCATTGATGACGTTGAGCTCACCGTCCTGGATTGGTTCAGCTGTCCCGATACACATTCCCTTGGGGATAAGTTGTGACTGCTCGTGACAATTTGTGATCCAAATCTCTCCTTGACCACCGGTAATGCTTATGATAGCGGCTGGTATGTAAATTTCTTTTGTGAGCCTGATAAACTTTTTACTATCAACAAGAACTTCACAGTTTAACCAGTCATCTGTGTTTGTGACTGCAACTCTTCTCATTGTCAACGGCGGTATCGTCACATTGTCAACGACGAATAACTTCCCAGAAAATTCTGTATTACGTGTATCTGGCGGAACTACTTCTTCAATTTGCAGCTCAGATGCTCCACAGTTGATGATAGCTTGGGATGCCTGAAGGAAGTCCCATCCGAGGATGACATTGTGACTACATTCTGTTAACACGACAAATTCAAACGGCTGCGTCCTGTTGTTGATGGTTATTCTTGCGATACAAGTTCCTGCTGGATGGACGTACTTTCCATTCTCGCCCTTCAGCACAGTATCACAGAACATTGTCTTCTTTAGTGTGCGGCGGTAATTATAAGATAATACATAAAAAGAGGCTCCTGAATCAACAAGTGCCCGGACAGGTTGGCCGTCGATTATGACGTCGATGAGATTTCCCGACATCTTGGCGACTGTCGTCCATGGGGGATTTTCATCTGCGGCGGCCTCACCTCCGTAGATGGTCGCCTCGATTTGTTTTCCGGGGCGCGGCGGCTAGGGGGGTGGCTGGTACCTCTGTACGGCGATGGTGAACGGCTGCGGCGCGTCGGGGAGCGACCTTGTCTAGGGTACGGCGATGGGCTATCCCCTGCGCCATGCCGGCAGTTGGTGTTTGTGGTCTCTCGCGGCAATATTATACACAACAAGTTTTAAACGCTGGGTTGCTGATAACACCCCACCTATCTAGTAGTGTGACTCTTTGTGTGGAGCACATCATGATGTCACACGAGGAAGAGAAAAAACTTCTATGAAGGTTGTAGGAGGAGGGTTTTAATGATAATGAAGACTGTGAGATTCCACAGTTTGAAGATTACGATAACAATGAAGAAGAAGAACAGTGCAAAGAAAACGATCATGCAACTGCAAGTGATCAATCTGATGGCGATATTTATGATTAGTGAGGATGAATTAACTAAATGGATGACTAAGCTAAATAATATTAGAACAAGGAAGCAAAATATAGTAACTCAGCTTTCTGGTACCACAGTAATTGCTAAAATGCAAGACTGCTGTAGAATGCTTTACTGTCCTTATAAATGTGCAAATAATTCGCCCAATAGTAGAGTGCGCCAACATATATATATATATATATATATATATATATATATATATATATATATATATATATATATATCCGAACTTTTTAAAAAGAGCTTCAAATTCGGCTGTACCAATATCTATCCGGCTGAAAGCAACTAAGATCTCAAACATGGAAGAGTATATTCCAGCAGTTCAAAAAAATAAATGCATATCTTGAAGATGCATAGTTTGCCGCAGTGGAGTAGCCGAACGGTCTAAAGCGTCTCCCTGCGGAGCGCGCGGTTGCTCGCCGTGGAGGTTCGAGTCCTCCCTGGGGAAGGGGCACTGATAACCACGCAGTTTGGTCCGCTAGATTTACAAACATTTGAACTTTTTTAATGCATAGTTTGCACAAGAAATGCTGGCAAAAAATGCAGTAAATATATTAATTCAGAATCTTGTTCCAGTGATGACCAAAATGTTCAGTGTTGAAATGTGATTTTTCTCTAGACTTTTGACATGAATGATGGTTTTCAGTTACATAAATATGTTTGTTGCTTTGTTGCCGTCTCTCTATAGTTTGAAAATGATTAAAGCTTTTCTTATTTGAAAAAATATGAACATTTGAAACCATTTCACACATGTTATTGATTTATCAGTTACGGGTAATTATTGGAGTACCTCAGTGATTACAATTGAACTTCAATGAATTAATAAATGTATAATAAACAATTTAAGAAAGAAATATAAACTTCAGGGTGTTTCACTAAGTGTGTTTGCCTCTGTAACTTACAAAATAATAGGTAACGGGAAATTTTAATGCGGTAGGTCAACACCAGAAATGTTTCACTTTCTGCGGAGCTAAGAACATAGTTTATTGTATCATTTTCCAAGGAGTTACAGCACAAAGACATAATTTATTAAATGGAACGATAGATTTTTCTATCGTGCATTGGATTCGTTGAAACCAGCTTCGTCCAAATCAATTTAAACTACGTTCCTATCAATGTTAGTTTGGGAGCTACAACCCTTCAATGTTTCAGGGGCAGATACCACACGCTGTACATAATACATGGCTGTGTGGTAGGTGATGGATGTTATGGCGGTGGGAAACTGATTTACGTGAGATGTTCAAATGTGTGTCCATGTTCCTCAATGCATAATGCAATGCGCCGTCGAAAGGATCTGCGAACGAGATGTAACATCGCCGGTGTGACGGAGCGACATGCATCCTCGATGCGTCGTCTTAGATCATCTGGGGATGTGGGCTCAGTGACATAAACACGATCCTTTAGATATCCCTACAAAAATAAATCTTCTGGTGTTAAGTCGGGCGACCTTGCGGGCCATAGATGAGGACCATGGCGCTCCAACCATCTTCCTGCAAACCTGTTGTTTAGATCCTTTCGACGGCGCATCGCATTATGCATTGAGGAACATAGACACACATTTGAACATCTCATGTAAATCAATTTCCCACCGCCATAACATCAATCACCTACCACACAGCCATGTATTATGTACAGCGTGTAGTATCTGCCCCTGAAACTTTGAAGGGTTGTTGCTCCCAAACTAACAGTGATAGGAATATAGTTTAAATTGATTTGGACGCAGCTCGTTTCAACGAATCCAATGCACGATAGAAAAAAAACCATTGTTCCGTTTAAAAAATTATATTTTGTGCTGTAACTTTTCCTTTTTTAAATGTTTGTAAATCTATCGGACCAAACTGCGTGGTCATCAGTCCGTAGCTCACACACTACTTAAACCTAGGTAAACTAACCTAAGGACAATACACCCACCCACGCCCCAGGGAGGACTCGAACCTCCACGGCGAGCAACCGCGCGCTCCGCAGCGAGACGGTTTAGACCGCTCGGCTACTCCACTGCGGCGTGCTGTAAAATGATACAATAAACTATGTTCACAACTTCGAAGAAAGTGTAACATTTCTTGTGTTGACCTACCGTATTAAAATTTCCCGTCGGCTATTATTTTATAAGTTATGGAGGCTAACACACTTAGTGAAACACTCTGTATGTAGAGTGCTGTGAAAACCGCACGTCCCTAGTTATATTGTGAATGCTGACCTCCCCAGTTAAAGGTTATGTAAAGACCGCGTCAGACGAATAAAATTAAAGTTTAGAAAAAGTTGGTGCCTCCTGAAAGCAGAGAAAAGTGGAAGCGGAATTTGGAAGCTTCCGGGAGGAACCTGCGCCGTAATTCATGTGGGCGTGGAGCGAAGCCTCGCTGTGACGAACAGCAGCGAGAGCTGTGTGTGTGTATGTGTGAGAGAGAGATATAGTGTGTGCGTATGTGCGTATGTGTGCTGCAGGTTTGTGTGTTCGTGACGGAGTGCGTGAGTGTTAGTGGCTCAGTGTGTATGTTGGTGGCACTGTCTGTGTGTGTGGGCGTATGTGGGCGGCAAGTCCTCGGTGTGTGTGGACGGCTGGCGCGGCTTCCTGTCGCCACAGGAACGAGAAATTCATTGCCGGCGGCTGACGGGGCGGTTCTGCGCATGCGCGCGGCGTCACCGCCGGTATATTGCCTCCGTCGCCCTGGCCGTTTGTCACAGATCTCGCCCGTCCGTCGCCGCACTTTCCACTCGTTACCTCTGGGCACCCAATATCGGGTTTTCATTAAGCCTTGTCTCATTCATAATCGCCAGGCACAAATTTGCGATTGCAAAACTGCAGTTCGCGCTTCATTACATTAGGCGAGACAGGGTAAAAGAACATTGTAGACGACGCGGTGGAACTATACAACTACACGTTATACAGTCATAGAAGAGAATAGTAAATATTTTAGGTGGTGGATCACACGAATTGCAATAAAAATGACACATAACATGTGTCTATTTTTTATCGAGTACAGCGATAAACTGTTAGTATGTAGCAAAAACAAATTTAAAGAAAAAAGGCAAATGGGGACATTTCCACTTACTCGTCTGTCGGTTTCTGGGAGAACATCATCACCTTGAGATAAATATACAATTTTATGTGTATTCTACAAGTTTGTTTTAATTTGTTCAGCGACAGAAAATAGCCTTGTTAAGCCGAAAAATGGCCAATCAAATACAAATAAACTTTTACATAAAAAAATACATAAAATAAAATTTTAATCCATTTGATGGAAGAGTAAGTGAAAACGCCTTCATTTTTCATTACTGTAAGTCTATTTGGGTTATGTACCAGCAGCTGTTCTTCTGAACACAATTAGTATTGGACACCTATAAAATGTCATTTTTATTTCAATTCGTCTATACTACAACTTCCTAAAATATATACTATTCCTTGTTAAACGTTCCATACAGGAGTAACACTCTTTCGCTCATCTCTGTATTTTACTACTGCAATAGGGAGCAATTTTAAGATTTAGTAGACTTATTTAGAAAAGATCATTATACCTTTGTACATTTCGAGAAAGCTATAGGCAAAGCTCACTGCAATACGCCCTTTAAAATTGTGAAAGTAGTACGGGTAAAATATAGTGAACGGAGAGTTGCATACAACTTTTGCATAGAACTGAGAGCAGTTATAAGGGCAGAAGGGTATGTCACGTACGCACTGGTTGGGAAGGAACTAAGACAGGCTTGCAACTTTCGCCAATGTTACTCAATCAGTGCGTTGAGTTAGCTATAAAGGGAAAAATGTTCAAATGTTAGGAAAACCAATGGTAGCAAACGGCTGTGGTCATCAGTGCCTGGACTTACAAACTAATTATACTAACTTACACTAACGACAACATATACAACTCGCCCGAGGGAGGACTCGAACATTCGATGGTCACGGCCGCCAAGTTCGTAGCATGACGCCTTAGACCACACGGTCATTCAGCGTTGCCGTGAAGAAAAACAAGGAGAAACTTCGAGAATGAATTAATGTTCAGAGAGAAGAAATAAAAAAGTTAACGGTTTGCCGATAATATTGTAAGGGTATCGGAGACAACAGGAACCGCTGAACTTCGCAGTTTGGTCCCTTCAGAAACCAAACGAATCATGACAGCAAAGAGCCTGGGAGAGCAATTGACTGAAATGGGCAGCGTCCTTAAATAAAAATACGAAATTTGGTATTGTCAAAACAATAAAAAGGTTCCGTATAAAAAGAGATCGCACACAGGAACATTTATAATTGAAAGAAGCGTATCAGATAAACATCAATATAGACAGAACAAGGGTAATGGAACGTATTAGAATTCAATCAGGAGATTCCCAAGGAATTAGTTTAAGGGAAGAGACAATTAAAGAAATATGTGTTTTGTAAGTAGACATTTAAATAAATTTGATGACATACGAGATCATTTAAAATGGAGAATGGGAATGGGAAGAAATGCACTTCTGAAGAGAAGTTTGTTTTCATTTAATACTAGTTTGTTACGAAGCCTTTTTTTAGGGCATTTGTCTGATCTAGCCTTGTATGAGAGTGAAACGCGGACGATAAACCGTTCAAAAACAAAAATATTAGAAGCTTTCGAAAATTGGTGCTGTATATTAATGCGGAACATTATATGGGTAGAGGACGTAGTGAAAGGAATTAAGAAGAACAGAGACTTGTGGCGCACCTTTACTAAGAAAAGGGCTCGATTGTTAGGACTCAGTTTGAGACATCAAGGAACTGCCCAATTAATGTTGGAGTGAAGTGTGTTCAGTAAAAACAGCAGAGGAAAACCGAGAGACGAATACAATAAACAGGTTCAATGGGATGTGGATTGGTTCAAAAAATGTTCAAATGTTTGTAAAGCTTATGGGACTTAACTACAGGGTCATCAGTACCTAAACTTACAAACTACATATGAACTACTTACGAACTACTTAGGAACTAGGACGGCACAAATATCCATGCCCGAGGGGGGATTCGAACCCCCGGCCGTAGTGGCCGTGCAGACCGTGACTGAAGCGCCTCAGTCTCCTCGGCAACCGCAGCCGGCTGTGGATTGGTCTTTTTATTCAGACATGGGTAGGATATAGAACCTTTCAACATCCCGGTCTCCTTACTGAAGACGACAAAAACCACTTTTTTCGAGTTAATGTCTCAAAAGTACCACCAAACGACTGTAACTACACGTCCATCCAATAGTTGTACGTCGGATCAGTTCCTACTTATTGTTGATGGCTTAAACTGTTTCATGTAGCATCCCACCAACCTCAGAACACATGTTGTACAATATGTGTTTTGAATGCTTTAATATTTTTGTTACTGATTCCAACGTGCTCGTGCAATTTTACAACGGCCTCACAATGGATACGTAAGTAGCGGTCAGATGACCGAGGTTAAGCATTGTCATGCGCTATTAACAGTGGGCTGTCTGTCAGTCTCCATATCTCAGTGACAGTGGCGCTGACCGCCAAGCAAGGCTTCGGTTCCCGGTAATGGACTGTGTGTTGTATATAGCTCTTCAGGCTTTCTCGGCAAACTGTTGCGATGCATGAATGGGTATTCCGCCGGATGTTTGTGTCGCTCTAGACCGATGTTTTGGCTGCGTACCTCAATGTCTTCTACAGCTGCTTCCTGCGACTCCGGGAGCACCTGAAGAAGGCAGCAAGGCACGCAGCCGAAACATTATGCCAGCGCGAGACAAACATCCGGCAAAAGTCTCGTTCATGCATCATGTGTGTTGTATGTTTGTTTTCATCATCCACACGCTTGTAGCCGAAGTGATGTCACTTAGAGAGAAGTGTAGTTGACGACCGAGCACCGATGGAGATACAGCGGCCAATAAAGACAAACCACAGACTAACACAGACAGTCCCGGAACTCTATAGGAATTATTATTTATAAATAAACCAATTCTCTGCTATTTAGTATTTTTTATTTTCACGGCAGATCTGTTTCGGCTTAAAATGCCATTGTCAAATGACCTGCGGTTGTTGTTGTGGTCTTCAGTCCGGAGACTGGTTTGATGCAGCTCTTCACCCTGCTCTATCCTGAGCAAGTCTTTTCATCTCCTCATAAGAATGGCAACCAACATCGATTTGAATCTGCTTACTGTATGCGTATCTTGGTCTCCTTCTGCGACTTTTACCCCACACATTTCCCTCCAATGCTAAATTTACGATTCCTCCATGTGTAAGAATGTGTTCTGCCAAGTGATCCCTTCTTTTAGTCAAGGTATGACAAAAAATTCCTTTTCTCACCAATTCTGTTCAGTACCTCATCATTAGTTACGCGATCTACCCACATAATCTTCAGCATTCTTCTGTAGCACCACATTTCAAAAGCCTCTATTCTAATCCCGTCCGTACTGTTTATCGTCCATGTTTCACTCCCGTACAAGGCAACACTCCACAAAATTGCCTTCAGGAAAGACTTAAATAATAATCGATGTTGGCAAATTTCACTTTTACAAAAATGCTTTTCTTCCCATTGCCATTCTGCATTTCATATCCTCTGTAATGCGACCGTCATATGTTATTTTACTACCCAAGTAACAAAACTCATCTACCACCTTCAATGTTTCGTTACCTAATCTAATTCCTTCAGCCGCGCCTGATTTTCGAAGACTGCATTCCATTATCTTTGTTTTGCTCTTGTTAATGTTCATTTTATACGCTCTCTTCAACACACTGTCCATTCCATTCAACTGCTCTTCCAGGTCCTTTGCTGTCTCTGACAGAATTACAATGTCATCAGCAAAACGCAATCTTTTTATTTCTTCACCCTGAACTTTAATTCCTATTCCAAATTTTTGCTTGCTTTCCTTCACCGCCTGCTTGATGTACAAATTAAATGACATCGGAGAAAGGCTACAACCCTGTCGTACTACCTTTCGTGCCCTTCGAATCTAAAAACTGTGGTCTGGCTTTTTCACAAGTTGTAAATAACTCTCCTTTTCCTGTATTTTACTCCTGCTGACTTCAAAATTTGAAGGTGTGTATTCCAATCAACATTGTCAATCCTGGCATGACCTGCGGTCTAAATGGGTAACTTTAAGATTAAACAAATGGTATGTCGTAATTGTGGTGTCGCACAAGTACAAAGTGCGCGCCACCTACTTTCGCCGCGCGCCGCCGTGCACGCACGGCGCGGCGTTCTTACGACGACAGCCACGAGCGCCCTCTGCTACAACTCCGCTCGTGGCCACCGCTGAACGACATCGTTCACTGGGGACTGAGTTAGGAACCAGTAAAGACTTCGGAATCCGATAGGCACCAATGAAGACTTGGCTATCAGTTAGGCACTAGGCAGGACTCTAGCTCAACCATGTATCAACATTCTGCAGTACTATGTAAAAGTTAAGTATTGTATAAATTCTGTGCAATATATATCTCATTCTAATTTACTCTAGTGTTTCTAGTTCTGGCTGCTCCCCTCCGTACCTGCACCAGCGTGCTATCTTTATTTCTGTGTCGGTCTCATTCCACTCGGCCACCGACACCTACAACGGAACGAGACACAAAAGCGGCGACGAGGCTGGGACACAAAAGTAATGATCTTAGTAACTACTTGCGTATGTGTCTAGATGTTCAGACATACATAAGACAACTAAAGTATAATTATATTAACTGTGAAAAAGATTTTGATGATATTGTGTATTTTAAAAACGTATTTTGACAGTTACAGCTGGACAGTTACAAAGGATGTACAGCAGATATTTAGGTTGTAATGCTTTGATAGATCTTTGACGTATTTTACATCTGTGTTAATAAATGCTATAATATGGTCATGTTTTGAGTTGCATGTTGTATATATATATATATATATATATATATATATATATATATATATATATATATATATATATAGTTTACGTTATCTCTGGATTTTCGTTACACAGAGCCCAGTGATCTCTATATAACCTGGATGTTGACCTATAGAATTCTGAGCGTGCTAGCCAAAGATGTTCATATTTTGTTTCTTGACTCATTACAAGATGGCTGCAACGAAGTATTACAAGGAAACGAAAAGGAAATCTGTTTCGATTCCGTAATTACGCGAATCAGTTACTTCGCATATTAAACATAAACTTCAAATCCAGAGGTAATCTACCAATTATTTGTCACATACTAATTGATGGAAATTCGTGTGACTGATTACAACGTGGCGGACATTCAACGAGCTTGAATTTCATAGAGTGGCGATAGGCCCACCATGTTTGAGGCAAATTGAACTGGCGTCCCCATGTTATTTGGGGTACCGGCTCACAGCTGGTATGACACACCCACTCGATAATTTTACGTATTTACAGTTCCACGTTTGAAATAAAAATTGACTATTGAATACAGATGTGCATCAAGTTCCGTCAAACTTTTTCAAAGCTGCGAATTGACGACCCTGGTAGTAAATTTCCTAAAAATGCGGTAATAAATCACCTCGAACCTGTCAGTAATACAGTTCCAGTTTGCAGTATAACAGTTAGCTGAGGTTTGCGATAACAACGAAAGTGGCGCTGCGAAAATATTTGTGTTGATTTTAATGGAACTACGTGGACTAACAGTAAAGTGACAACGAAATACTACAGTTAGAAATGCGCGTAGGTCATGTGCCACAACAACAATACTCGTCCGAATAAGGTGTCGTTAATAACTTTCCTTGTTGCCATGCTGAAATAAGTACGTTTGGTACGTGAAATTTCAATACAAAGACAACAGAATCTTGCAATAAAAATGCGGTTGGGTCAGCTGTCACAAAAACATTCCACACCAAAATAACGTATCATTAATAACTTCAGTTGTTGCCACGCTTAAATAAGTACACATTTGTTCCAAAGAACATTGAAACATACAAGTGAAAAAGTTCTGACTGTCACTACTACTTCCACACTTTGCACTGGTTGCATGTCAACCAGACTCGATCAAGTATTGTCAACAACAAGTCAAAATATTTTAAAATAAAAGTGTTGTTTCATCAACTACAGACCTCCTACTACCTAATGGCGCTTAAGACCACTCAGCTAACACAGCATTGCAGGCAAAGCGACTACAAGAACTGTCTTAAAATACGTCTCCCTCTACACCACATACTTTCATTCTGCCTCAATGTTCCCTGCAAAATGCGTATCAAATTGACAAGGTGCTATTCAAATATAGCAGAGCCCTTGCAATTTGATACGCATTTCGCAGGGAACATTGAGGCAGAATTGAAGTATGTGGTGTGAAGGAAGACGTATTTTAAGACAGGTTTTGTAGTCGCTTTGGCTGCAATGCTGTGTTAGCTGAGTGGTCTGAAGAGCCTTATTAGTAAGTAGGAAGTAGGAGGTCACCATCCACCTTCAGTTCCATACGGTGCATGGGGGGAGTACTTTCCAACATAAAAATGGATCCCTAAAATCTTGGTTGCGCTATAACTTGAGAACTGCTCAACCGATTTCACAGGTCCTTTTTTGTATCAAAACAAGGGTTGGATGAAATAAAACTGGAATATTTGAGAACAACAAAGGGAGTTTTTAAATGTGACCCTGCGTTTCAATTGCATATATATTTATAGTTTTTTTCAGATATTGATGAAATTTTGCACTTTAGACCTTAAAAAGAACAGGAATGTCACTGTCTGTATAAAATTTCATTCGATGCATGGTGGAGAGTACATAACTTACTGAATTTTACAAAATGCATAGTTATGCTCCAGTCTTTATGAATTTTGGCACACATGATTTTTAAACCAAGAGGAAGATCATTGGGTACATAAATGTTTGTGTGGTACATGACAGAGGGTACGTAGCAGAAAACGTTGCCGAGAGAGGGAAAGAGATAGGAGAGAAAGAGATGGATGCAGAGAGGGGAAGGAAGGGGATGTGGAGTACAAGAGTGTAGGATAGATAAAGACCCGGGCTACGCCGTATTTACAGCTAGTATATCTATTAATCTATCGGCGCGCGGTAGTTACCGAGCGGTCTGGAGCGCCACGTTACGGATCGCGCTGCCTCCCGCGTTGGAAGTTCGAATTCTCCATCGGGCAAGGCTGTGTGTGTTGTCCTTAGGTTAGTTTAACTTGGTTTAAGTAGTTCGTAAGACTAGGGACTGATGACCAACGTAGTTTAGTCCCATAGAAATACAAACATTCGAACAGACGAACTATAAATCTATCTATCTCATTCACTCGCTCGCTCGAGGTGTAACATGCTGAACAATACCAGGTACACATTTCAAATGCCTCTGAAACCATAAAACCCACGAAATGAGGTTCGCTACGCATCTGTTACCCGCCCTCCGTCGCAGCTTTGACCATGTAGTTCATAAGTTTACGGCTACCCTTCCGAGATTGGGGAACCCTGTGAGGGAGAGAATGTCGACCAGGCTTAGACTGATAATCAGTTGCACAAAATATGCAACAACTATAACTTTAAAGTTTCTACTAATAAGACTGAAGTAATAGATTTCCGTGAAAATACCCAGTCAGATTAAAAATAGTTTTAGAGTATTCAGCTTTCGTGGACGTCTTTCACCTCTCTTATTTAGATTATGCGACATGCTTCGTTTATGATTGCGATACTGAAAGTAAAATACGCATATACTAAGCTGTCTGAGGTACGATTAACATAAATTTTGGTCATAAAGTAGAGAAAGGTACGATTTCGAAATTGGCATAATTTACTTTATGACTTCAGAACAGACAAGCCTTGAAAAGATGACGATGAATTATAACAGCTCTAGAAGGACAACTACGCTTGATGTAGGTACGGTGAGACTATCCAAGACAACGAAGAGTAAGCGGGGTTGAAACCGACGCCTTTGATCCAGGTCATCTGTTCGTAAAACGTCAAATACTAGATCTTCCGTATAACGGGTAGGGGACGGCTCGTTGTTTTCAGATCTATGCAGCAATCCACTTCACTTTAGCGAGGTACACAAATTTTGTCTACTGTTATACTCCTACAAAGTCAAATTTAGCTAGCGAGGAGCTGTCCGTTAGACCACCGGACCACTAACGATTTCCCTCCACGTCACATACTTTAATTCAGCTTTTGTGTTCCACAGATAATTGCCACTTCTGCCAAGGCTCTCCATGCAGCGGAATAGTACCTCGGCAATGGACAGTGCTAAGAATTTTTATTTATTTATTATTTTTATTTATTATTTAACATGCCCCATTACATAGCAATATTACATGTTTGATGGTTTGATTCAGGCGGTTACATCAAATGTTCTTACAAACACAAGTACAGTATACAAGTTGGCAGGGTTTACAAAGGAACAAACAATTTTATACATTAGGAAATCTTAATTAATTACAAAAATTGTATAAGTTTTATACATTAGGAAATCTTATTGAATTACAAAATTTGTAAAAGTCAGTAGTGTATTTATGTACTAAGTCATATTTACTGACGGGCCATCCTCCTCCTTTGGCAGCTATTTTTTTCCTGAGATGGTGACTCTCTTTCAATAAATTGCAGCAGTCGAAAAGCACGTGGTCAATAGTTTGGACAGCACTGTTGCATGTGCACGTTCCGTCTTCAATTATTCTGAACCGCTGATAGTAGGCTTTCAGTTTCCCATGGCCTGTTAGCATAGCTGTAAAATTGGGAGATATTGGAAGTTTAATCATTAAACGTTGTCGGATCGTAGGAAAATACGGTTTAGTGCTTCCCCCGTTTTTTGTTCTTTGCCACTCAATGTCCCATTTGTTTCTAAACTCTTTTCGAAGTTTCTTCTTTACGGCACTTGTAGGTATTTTGTTATAGCGTGTTGACTGTCGTGATCGAGCTGCTCTTTTAGCAAGGTTGTTAGCTAGATCATTTCCCCATATCCCTTGATGTGCCTTTACCCATTCGAAATGCACCAGCCAGTTGTGTGTGTGTGCAACCTTCTGATATTACTTCTTATTACTTCAATCAACAAGTTGTGGTTCTTCGGATTTCGCAAAGTAATTCTGCTGTCGGTGTGAATTACTGCAGTTGTATCAGTATTCGAGAGATTATTTATGAACTCAAGAGCATTGACGATGGCAAATTGTTCCGCTTGATTGTTTGAGCATTCATTAGACAGTTTTAGCTGTATCTGGTAAGTAAGCCTCTTATTAGCAAATATTGCTATCCCCGAACCCACTCCGTCGTCTGATTTGCTTCCATCTGTGTATACTTCAACAGCGTAGCTTTTGCTGACGTCCTTCTCAATTATCCTTGTAAAGTCTGCTGGGTGTGCCCAGCTTCTGTACTCTAGGGCGATGTCGATTGTCTGTTTGGCGTCTTTGGTTTTGACCAGGTTATAATATTTAGCTATTTCCTGTATCTTAAGTGTTATAGGCATGAGACCTGAAAGAACACAAAGTGCTTCGCTGGATGTCGTTCTGTAAGCTTTAACCATTTTTAAATTGATTAACCGTTGGACTCTATTAATTTTGGTACGGTTGTATTGTCGCTCCAGTGCATTTATCCACATCAGTGAGCCGTACGATAATATAGGCAGTTTTGCTCCTTTATAAATAGTTTGCAGTGCGGTAGCCCGCAGACCCCAGTTGAGTCTTGCTGATCTGGAAAGAGCGTTAATCAAGACCGTGCATTTATCTGTAATATGTTGAACGTGTTTGTTGAATGTAAACTTACTGTCGATTATAACGCCCAGATATTTTAGATGGTCTACTTGTTGAAGCACTTTGTTATTAAGGTATATTGCGGTTGTGAATGAGGCAAATTTCCTTTTCCTGGTGATAAGTATAGCTTTTGATTTCTGTTCGTTGAAGTGGAGTTTATTATTACTGGCCCAAGTCGATATTAATTGCATGTCTATGTTACAGATGTTCTCAGCGGCAAGAGGACTCTCTCCTTTGGTTAGAACAATCAGATCGTCGGCAAAGGCTATAACAAGAGAGTGTCCTGAGTAAGGCAATTTAAGCAAGGAATCATATAGTATATTTCAGAAACCGGGTCCTCAACAAGAACCTTGTGGGCATCCTTTGGTTGCCGATCTTTCTATGAGAAGGTTGTTGACATTCAACGTTGCAGTTCTGTGACTGAAATAGCTACGTGTAAGGTTATACAGATTTGCAGGACAGTTAAACTCACGCAACGTCTTTAAAATAGCAGGCCACCAAGCTGCGTCAAAGGCGCCTTGTACATCCAGACTCACCATAATGACACACATTTTAGTTGTGAGACTACTCTCCACAAATTCTTTTACAGCCATTAGCGCGTCAGTCGTACTTGTTTGTGGGGTGAAACCGTACAGGTTCTTATGCAGAAGATCTCTGGAGTAGACGAAATGCATTATTCGATTTATTAAAAGTTTTTCCAGTATCTTTGCTTCAGTGTATAAAAGACTTATTGGACGATACTTCTTGATTTCTGCGCTCTGTTCCTTTCCAGGTTTAATTATCGGTATTATTTTAGCTCGTTTCCACAGTTTGGGGAAGCATGCCATTTGAAGGCAACGATTGTAGATCGTAGTAACAAATTGAGGAAACATATTAAACACCCTCAGTAGAACTGAACTATTGATGCCATTCTCTCCTGGAGACTTTTTAGGATTCAGCTGTTCCATTACAGTACGAATTTCCTCCGTTGTGAAATCTTTATCCTTGTTTGTAATTACAATGGTTTCGGTAACGTACCTAACATCTTTATGGTATTCAGTATCTTCGTCCTCGTTATCCAGTGGAATGAAGTAATCCAGCATGGAGTTGAGTGTATCCTCTAGGTTTACTGTCATCGTGCCATCTTCTTTCTGTAGGGTTGTCATGAATGAAGTGTTCCATAGTTTTCCTGACGCCAATCGATAGACTGCATTCCACGGATTGTTGCCAGACGTAAAACTACAATAAAGGGTCCTTTATTTTGAAGGCATTCTTACATGCTGTGTCTATAGCTGCTTCGTAGTCGGTCACTAATTTCCCTTTCCGCTACCATACTTAATTCTTTGTCCATGTCGAGTAAAGTCATTGAGGCAGATTGATTTAGAAATTGCTGTTCTAGTTCTTTAACAATTGACTCTTCAAAAACTCTAAAATTAGCATTGTTGACTATGTACTTGAAATTGTGGTATCCATTATCATTGCGTTGTACTGAATCTGTACCTAATATTGAATGTGATAATTCGATGATCTGAGCAACTTTCGTCGTGGCAGCATTCCCAGTCATGCAGTGACTGTACGAGACAATCATTAGTTAAAGTTAGATCCACATTACTTTTCCCAGTACTGCTCTCGAAAGTTGTAATCTCACTTTTTTCATTCATAATATAAAGATTATTAACACTCAAATATGCTTCCATTTCTCTCCCTCGTTCATTGGTAATTCTATCGTGCCACATAGATGACCGAGCGTTGCTGTCAACGGCAATGAGCACACCAGTTCCATTATTAAGTTTTAAAATGTTATCTAGTTTACTAAAATCCATACCGATGTCATGCTTAATATCCATATACATATTGACTGCATAAAATGTGTGAGAACCTATAGTGACTTCCAAGACCACCGTGTCTTCATCTGAAAGTTGACGGAGCATTATAGCGTCTATGAATTTGTTGGTGACGACCACTGCTGCTCTCTTCCTCGTATTTCCGGTGCTAAATACTCTGTGCTTTCTTCCTATTCCAGCGATGTTATTGTTCAAACAGTAGGGCTCTTGAATAAATATGTCAATATTGTGTTGTACTATATACTCCATAAGATTGTCTGTAGCCGCTCGAGAATGCTGTAGATTTACTTGCGTGCATTTAATGTGGTGTCCTGGATTCAGTACATCATTTGAAGGTACATTATTAGTGTTCGTGTTGTGTTTTATCATGGATGCGACTTTGATCAGTCAACAGTAGGGCTCTTGAATAAATATGTCAATATTGTGTTGTACTATATACTCCATAAGATTGTCTGTAGCCGCTCGAGAATGCTGTAGATTTACTTGCGTGCATTTAATGTGGTGTCCTGGATTCAGTACATCATTTGAAGGTACATTATTAGTGTTCGTGTTGTGTTTTATCATGGATGCGACTTTGATCAATTTTGCATCCTGTTTCCTTTTGTAAAGCCAGGGACAACTTTCGTAATTTGCTGCGTACGTTCTTGTCTTTTACCCTGACGAGGTTTTTTTTCAATCATTTGTCTCAAGGCTGCATAATCCTTTGTGTATTTTTTGGCGATTGGTAGCACTTTTTTACATTTCCTGGTCGCCTTCACAAACGATTTGAATTCTTCTGCTGATAAGGGATCCTCATCAGCATGTTCAGCACAATGCGACATGTCATCCATGGATATATCTGATACAACTGAAGCACAGTCAGAATTTTTACCTCTTTACGTTCTATAATTGAAGGCTGAAGAGGGTTCTGGTAGGACTCTGTAGAAGAGAAGGCAGGGGCTGCCTCACAGGATGTTGTTGCAGACTGGAGTTGATCTCCTGACACTGCAGATGGCGCAATGCTGAAAGTCGCAATCTGAAAAACAACTGTTTCGTCTTTAGTGACATCGGAACTTTGAATATCTGTTGCCGGATCTTCGTGGCGAATATCCGATGCTAGAGAGTTATCAAAAGTTTCAGAATTCTTTGTTTTACGTTCTGGGGCTCCCTCATCAGAAATAGAACGACGTCTCTTCCGGAAGTACTGTGGGCGGAGAGATGTTGTCAACTTGTTCCATCCTGAGCGGTATTTGCTGCATAGCATCTGCCTCTCTCACTGGCATTTTCCCGATGTGGCTGTTTGAAGAGCAGGGAAGTCATTGACATTGTCAATATGAGTGACATTGTTGGTTTCATTGACAACATTAGGGCAGTTTGCCTTTACGTGACCTGGAGCTTTACAATGATAGCAAACTACGTCATCCATCGATAAATAAACAGTGTAAATGTTGCCTTCAAATTGAACCTGCAATCTTGATGGTACTTTGTTGATATCATCAATAATAAACTGTGCAGTACGTCTGAAAGACTTAATGTGAGCACAACCAGGGATCTTTGACCCAGACGGTATTTCACGCATAATTCCAAGGACACGACCATATTTAGACATTGCGGTCAGAATTGAGCTAGAAGGAATGAAAGGAAACACATTCGAAAAAACAATACAAGTACTTGAACTTTTGAAACGCCTCAGGGAAGTAAGAGTTCCTTTAATTGTAATGTCACCTTCTTGTACTATGCGATCAACGTGCTCGACTTGTCGAAGGAAACTACAGATATTCCCCCCGACAATGCGGGAACAGTGCGTAATATCTGAAGCAGGGATAATAGCACTCACCGCTTTCAAGTAGTCATCAATGACGGTGTTAGGTACATTCTCGACGAGAACCGCCTTGTCGGGAGAGATGGTGTTGTCAGAGCCGGCAGACGTCTGTAGGCGCGCTGTGGCAGCATCGGCGCGCTCCATCGTAAAGCTCTGTACAGGGAAAGTATGGCCAGCCTGCCAGCGGCAGCCATGCTGGGCCTATTCCGCTCCTGCTTACGCACCGACCGCTTCAACGTTCCCAGCGCTTAGCAACACATATCAACCGGTTTTGAGAAAACTAGTCAATGAAAAAATTTAACTTTTTCACGTGTTATAGTTTGATATATTAGCTCGATAATTATCTGATTTTATGTTCATTATTACGTATAGTTTCCGTGATACATAAAATTAAGTAAACTACTGCGCAAAATTTTGAAGAGTTTGCAGAGGAAAAATCGCATTGCGTAGACTTTGCGTATGGTTGATTTTAGCACATACAATGCTGCGGACGAAATGAAGGTAAGATATCGAAATTTTATTTAAGGTTGAGAGCAGAACGATAACTCTTTTCATTCTCGAGATACAGGCTGTTATATACGACGGACAGATGTGGGAACTTATACGTAGTTCTGTCCATGCGGACCTAGCGGCTCTACGGAATACTTACCGACCGGTTTTAAGAAAACACCTTGGTTTGTAGCTCCAGATCTAAAGAGTTCACCAATAAATTCAAACTGACCTGTACCGTAACCACCTATTCGAATAGACCGGGACATGTCATAATCAGAGCATAGCGTAAATGAAGAACACCATTTAGATTATGGATAAATCTTTGATGAGTATTTCCTTGTATGTACTTACATCTTACATGAACTAGAAAAATGCAAGAGGATACCCACTACATGACTTTCACCAAGAAGAGAAATTAAAAGTGCCTTTACAGCGCCAATTAACATTTAAATGTCTAACATTTGTCTCGTATCAATTCCATATTTCCCGTAATGATACTCATGAAAAAGAATGAGAAAAGCTTGCTTCAGGAACTATATATTAATTTCATACCCAAACGAGAATCTAGTTCACTCACTAATATGTTCAAAATCTGTATGTTTTCCGCAACTACCCGCAGATAAAACCAACGACGCGTGAATAATTTAACCTCACGACATTATGCAGGAATTTTCTTCACAAATTTATTCAAGTTAAAATTATATAGATATCTGCTGCGTGTTCCATTCGTCAGTGAATCTTTAATCTATTATTTTATATTATGAATTAGTAGAAGAATCGAAGGTCGCTTCTGGGGTCCTAGTTTTCTGACGGCTTTCATCAGACAGACTGTTCATCTTCCTGCATTTCTGATGTATAATGGAAGTACTAAAATGTTTACCTTCCTTCTTCGCTTCTTAATAACACCCAAAAGTACGACACTGTGGCATTATTCAAACCCAAATATACGAAATTCATAAGACTTCTCATGGCAGCCAAGCAACGTATAGGACCAAGATGGCGGAAAGAACCACGTGACTCGATTTTAGCCAATCATGAGCCGCAGGCAGCGGCAAGCGGCGCGGAAAAGGATGGCCATACTTTCCCTATACAGAGCTTTAGCTCCATCGGTGTTTCGATGACTCGAGGCGGTGACCGCAGCGCCGCCGCGTATCCGGTCGTGGAACCAGCCATGGCCGACCACTAACCTAGTCGGTTTGTTGACAAATTGAAATACCTCAAATTCTCTATGGAAACGCCACGACCAACTGTACTAACACTTCCACGCGTTCACCGGTAACAAAATAACCGACAGATAAACACGATACACGCACAGTCGATATACAAACAACAAATCAACACAGGTGCGTAAACCAAGAATTTATATTTACATTGATATTTATATCATCTTAGCAGGAATGTTCCACCATGTCCATTGCCGAGGTGCCATTCCGGCCATTCCGTTGCATGGAGAGCCTTAGCAGTAATAACAATTATCTATGGAACACAGAAGCTGAATTAAAGTGTGTGATGTGGAGGGAAGGCGTATTTAAACTATTCCGAGGCGTCTTAATCGTTAGTGGTGTGGTGGTCTAACGGTAAGACGTCTGATTAGTAAGCATGGAGATCCGGGTTCGATTCCCGGCCACATCACAATTTTAATTCATTGCTTCACCTTTATCTGTAATGTCTTGGACATATTCGAGACGAAAAGAACGTCTCAGGGTTACTGAATTTATATTTAAATTGATATTTAAACTAACTTCAACTAACATGAGGACGGTACACACGCCCTTACTCGACGATAGGACTCGAACCTGAGCAACCGCGCACTCCGTAGCGTACGGACCTTCCACCAAGACTCACACATGAAAAATCTTGTTCCTTTCTGAAACTTTTCTTGAATGGTCGGCAACGGTTACTGTATTGTATCGGTTCAAATGTAGCACAAGTGAAAGTAGTATAGGTCTTCACATAAGAAAATAAATTTTCTGTATAAACGGTCAATATTCTCAGGATGAGTCGATAACCTCGTATTTACTCTGTGTTTATAAACTCGATAAGTCAATGCAATGTCAAAGCAGTGCCAGACAGAAAATGGCGGCAGTTTTCTGTGATGCCTCTTACCTGGTACCCGAGCTATTCTATTGCGGCTGCACATCGGCAAGGCAATTGAAGTCAGCGAGGCAGTGACAAGAAAAGAAAGAACAGTTATGAGAAACGACGACACGTACGGCTCACTGTTTAAAATGTATTAGGATACTTCAGCTACACCAATCGATGTAATTCCTAATCAGGCCTGCAGTGTTACATACGATGGTGAATCCTCTCATTCTTTGTGAAAAAAATGAAAAACCCAAATTTAAACAGCATAGAGACAAGTGAAATAGACTAAAGTTTGCCAAGTGATTCAAGAAAGAATCCATTCAATCGAAGTTCGACTTGTCCTTACATGTGTGAATTTACTAGCAAAAGAATTGTTTCTAAGATCCTGTGTACTTTTCTTTTCCTTCTTGTACTGTAATTATCCTCAATTAGGAATGCTTAACTATGAAACACTAATATTTTCTTTATTAATGTCTTTAGATGAAAAAGAAATCCATAAATATTCTCCAATTTTTGGCATCTACCGTGTTTATTCTCCAAATACATAGCAGTTAAACAGAACATCACACGGTATATTGCAGTCAGCCTACATCAAAATCTCGTCTTCAGTCACTGTAGTCATTTATTCTCATTTATGTACCGAATGTACATTCTGTTTAAGGATGGAGAAGGCTTAATTGCTTGTCTCGTATTACGCAATGTGTGGGCCTCTGCAAACGACAGTAGATGACCGTCCGGTGTGATCAGTCGGCGCCAAGGGACAAATTCATGTTGTTTATCGGAAGTTAAAATCCCGTAAGAGTTCAGCAATGGTCGCCAAGGGAAAAATTCATGTTGTTTATCTGGAGTTAAAATCCCTTAAGAGTCCATTACTGGTCGCAAGTAATTAGTTTTTTTAATCTAGCTGTGGCCCACACACCTCTGAAAGCGCGTGAGCTCAGATTGCTGGCATTCGCAATATAAACGGCATTCAATAACTGAGCTTTTATTTTGACAAACAATATGACTACATCACTCGAGTTAAAAAAAAAAAACCTTTTTGTGCCATTAGCAAAATTACACTCGCAGTAGTGCATGATCGAAAACTTAACGAATGGTAAGCTAGGCGTTACGCAGTTACTCCATACAAGATTTGACAAATAGCGTCATTTCAAAATGTCTGTTACGAATTATGAAATTCCAAATTACAAAGAAAAGACGTGAACACTACCACGCGTGAATTGTTAGACTTTCAGAGCGAATACTTTCTACGCAATTGACTGAGCAACATTTATTTACGCCTTTTCTTTTATGGTCCACATTTGACAGTCAAACCCATTACTCTTGATTAAAACTGCTACTGCGGCAGACGATCACACATAGAAACATTGTATCAATTTCGATGTTTTAGAGTTTTTTCTGTTCCTTTGGGTTTTTTCCTATTTATTAAATCAAACATTTTTATCGAGACTAACTCACAACAACTTGGTGTTATATCTGAAAGATATTATTTTGACAAATCAGATAATACTACCATAATGAAGCTTTCACTCTGTAGCGGAGTGTGCACTGATATGACATTTCGTAGCGGATTAAAATTGTGTGTCAGGACCGGGACACGAACCCGGGACTTTTGCTTTTCCGGCATACAATTTCAATCTGCCAGAAAGTTTCGGATAACATTAATTCGTATATGTGTATTGAGTTTGTGAATGAAATTTGCTTCAACCCTCTGTTACACGCGCTGCTGACTGAATCTCCGCAACTCACCAGTTTGCTGCTTTCTGATAATAACGAGTGCTTTGAATTCTTACCAGTGATTCGTTAACGACGTCCATAAAGGGGAAAAAAAAGCCGTTAACCCAAATATTGAATTGGTATCTACCTAATTATTATTGACGAAGTGCGGACTCACAGCCCACTATATGTGTAACGAAGAATTAAGCATGAAATATAGGATAAACTGTCATAATTGTGTATTGGATGTGTTTCGGACGACGTATTTCAAAGTATTAATTCGAGACGAATACCGAACAGATAAACCTACTGAGAGAAACTTCCGCTCTTCTTCTTTAAGATGAGACTGTGCTGTTTTAAAAATAAGCGTTACCATTTACGTGTAAATCATTTCGACGAAGCAGTGATTCATTTTTAACGTAAATGATGTATCCCAGTTAGCACCGATTTTGATGATCATATCACGGCCGAAACTAATTTAAATGTTCAAATGTTTGTATAGCTTATGGGACTTAACTACAGGGTCATCAGTCCCTAAACTTACAAACTACTTATGAACTAACTAATAGTAAGGACAGCACAAATATCTATGCCCGAGGGGTGATTCGAACCCCCGACCGTAGTGGCCGCGCAGACCGTGACTGGAGCGCCTCAGTCCCCTCGGCCACCGCGGCCGGCAAACTAATTTAAAGAAAAACTAAACTTTTAGAGTCATTAACCTTGTCAAATAGTTTCCCTTAAGCTTATGCAATAGTTAATGTTCGATCTCTCTCGTGAATTGCATCCAAAAATGTTAGGAGATGAGTTTCGCCCTGGATGGGGGTTTATATCTAAACGAATAACGGATGGTGCAGTTATTTCTTACAGCATGTAACATGTTAAAATTGCGGCTATTATTTTAGTATAAGAAATAGAAAAATCGAAAAAAAACTGTACTCACCACTATAAAGCTTCTTTCTTCAAAAAATGGTCAAATATTTGTTTAGCTTATGGGACTTAACTGCGGGTCATCAGTCTCTAAACTTACAAACTACTTATAAAGTAACTTATACTAAAGACAGCACAAACATCCATACCCGAGGGAGGATTCGAATCCCCAACGGGGATTTTATATGAGTAATAAAAGTAATACCGTTAACAGTTACCTCGCACTTTTTGCCTCTGAAGAGCGATCTGAATTTAATTTCATGAAAAGCATCCCCCCTTTAACCTTTTAGAGACCAGTGGGAGCTTTAGTTCCCACTTCTTTGTTTTCGCTATAAGTTCAGTGTTCCCACTTCTAACTTGTGCTACCACTCTGTTAGAGTGTGCTAGCTACATATATGACAAGTTTTACTTATATATTGTCAACAGGCGCGCGAAAGTGGTTCTATTTATACATTGGTAGTTAGTCAACGTAGAAGCGCAATTTTCGCGGGTAAACAAGCCACTGTTTCGACCATAACAGCGCTTTTTTATATAGTGTGCTTTTCTTTTGCGTGTGAAGTGACTTGTCTACTATTATATTTACGTGGGAGATAGCATTCGTGTATAATTGCTAGATATCAATGAAAATTACATAAATATTACAAGGTAAGTTAGTGGGAACTATGTTTCCCACCGAATGTGTGTGAAGTGCAATGTGCATAGCTGTGCAATCGGCATTGTAGTTATTGTTTGTTTCTTATTGTTTAGAATGCCTGGATTCATGTCAGAAGAGGTTTTAAGAATTTTGTACACTTTGCCAGAAGATGTAGAAATTTCTGATGACGATGCTGACTCTGATGAAGATTTTGAGTCACGAAATACTTCGCAGATTTTGAACAAAAGATGGAAGCAGAAGTGAAGCATTCTGTCCATTGGCTGTGTTAGAGTACAATAAAATAATGGGAAGGGTGGATCGATTTGATCAGCTGCGAGAACGGTATGCTGTAGGTCGTCGTTCATGGAAGTGGTTGCACAGACTATTTTTGTCTCTTGTATGTTTGGTAATTGTCAATATCTTCATTATGTGGAAGTTAAAGAAGCAGACCAGGTAACATTTAGATTGCATTTGACAATGCAGCTCATCTCCGGCTTTTCAAGTTGTAAGCGAAGAGGAAGGCCCGTTCATTTTATGACACCAAAAATAGGCGTCTCTGGAGTTCCAGGTGAAGTTGTGTGGTGAAGGTTGGAACTCATTTCCCAACAAAAGGTACTACAAACAGAAGGTGCCGCCAATGTAGCACCAAAAACAAAGAGGACAAAAATAATGTGTAGCAACTGTCGTGTACCTTTGTGTGTAGCACCATGCTTCTCCAAGTTCCATAGTACACTTTCGTGAACTCAATTGACAATATGAACTAATATAAAAGTAAATAAGATGTTTCATATGCCTTTTGTACTAAAAATAAAGGATATACAATTTCTTAAATTATCAAGTCCAGTTACTGCAAAGTTCGGTGGGAACAATAGTTGCCACTATTTTTTTTATAGCCGTAGGCTAAAATCTCACTTTCAAGATTTAAACTATGATTTTACTCATGGCTTCTTAGCCCATTATAGCATTCATAAAAAGTCTAATACTTGTGTAAATAATTAGCTCTCTAAAGAGTTAAGGTTATTGCCAATCTGCCTATCAATTATTTTATGTTACTACGAGAGATTCTTGCCTAATAAGGTCCAAAGTGAGTACTAGAAATGTTGTATAGCTTATGGGACTTAACTACGGGGTCATCAGTCCCTAAACTAACAAACTACTTATGAACTAGCTAACAATAAAGACGGCACAAATATCCATGCCCGAGGGGGATTCGAACCCCCGACCGTAGTGGCTAGCAGACCGTGACTGAAGCGCCGCAGTCTCCTCGGCCACCGCGGCCGGCTTTTCTTTGTTTTCGCTTAATACCTTCTGTGAAGTGTTCTTGTGCATTTTCATTTTGTTTACAATGAATTGGTTTTCATATTGTGCTCTTACAGTGAAAATGAAGATTAAAGACAGTTTTTTTGTACAACAGAAAAATTATTGTACAGCTTCAATACATCCGTAGAAAAATGGATTGGAGCTGATTTTATTCGCTTTTAACATTGTTTAAATAGTTTTATAGCAAAAAAATTCATATGTTAAATGGAAGTTCAATAGGCTTTGGTACATTGTTTTTGAATTTGCTGCACAAATGAGTCTTATTAATGCCATTGGTCTCTTGAAAACTCACTCTCCGGTTGTAGAGTTACTCTGAAATACGATAAATGAGTAAAAATAGGAATGATGTTTGATTTTTTTACTGTTTACTTCTCCATTGCTATCCTTTCGAAGACATATGTATAGTTATGCTGTTGAAATTTACTGTGATTAAATCTCCATTATTCTCCCTATAATCATGATCAGTTTTTTGCCATCTCCCTTAAACCCGTGATCAAAAGTTGGTCGCCCTACCTGCAGAGGTTTTTTCATTTCATTTCCAGTGCCTCGAAATACATTGCGATAGTATGAGTCAGATAAAAAATAATAATTGTGGCTGAATATGTGTATTAAAATGAGTTGTCAGAATTGGCCCTCCCCTTCCCCCCCTCCCCAGTAGTTACCACACGCGTTCGACTCCGACTTGCATGCTCGGTCCCAGCGGTCCCGCTAATCAAAAATGTTTCAAATGTTTGTAGAGTCTATGGGACTTAACTACGGGGTCATCAGTCCCTAAACTTACAAACTACTTACAACTAAGGACGGCACAAATATTCATGCCCGAGGGGGGATTCGAACCCCCGACCGTAGTGGCCGTGCAGACCGTGACTGGAGCGCCTCAGTCCCCTCGGCCACCGCGACCGGCTCCCGCTAATCCTACTGAAATCAATTCACGCAGTTTACTGTAGCACATTCTCGACACTAACTAATAAATACAAAAAGTAATCAACAATCTACCTAAATCTGTGATTTCCAATTCTTTAGTAATTCCTAATTCTGACTGATTAAGGATGTGTTCCTACAAATAGTGGATCGTTTGATAAAAATATTGCCGGCCACGGTGGCCGAGGGGACTGAGGCGCTCCAGTCACGGTCTGCACGGCCACTACGGTCGGGGGTTCGAATCCCCCCTCGGGCATGGATATTTGTGCCGTCCTTAGTGTTAGGTAGTTCTTAAGTAGTTTGTAAGTTTAGGGACTGATGACCCCGTAGTTAAGTCCCATAAGCTGTACAAACATTTGAATTTGATAAAAATATTCGCCAATGTGTCAGGATTCATCTTTTTAGTCTCTTGACTGCACAGTCGTTCACTGTTTCATGCGTCATTCTGTTATGCAGATACGTTTTCAATCTTCTGATGGCCGAGAGAGGACGTTCTGCTGTCCAGGTGGAAAAGCGGTATAGTTAAAGCGATCTTTATCAGCTTCATCACTTCTGGAATCAGTTCGCCAACGTGTGTAATCGAGGCAAAGAAATGCACTAAATCTCCAGTACTTTCAGTGATAAAATTTTTAGACTTACACACATCTAATATCATGTTTCTGAACAAAGTTTGTCTTTCAGGATTTGTTTTAGATAGAAGAAGTGTTTCTATTTCTGTGAAGATAGTCATAGCAGGAAATTCGATCCTCTAAACACTAAAGCACAGTATCTCAAACCTCAAAACAAATTCTACGGTGAGCTACACACCTCATTGAAACTTCCATCGGTTCGAAAAAACTTCACAACATCACTATTAATACAATCCGTGACTTTTTGTAACTGCAGAAAGGAGTTCAGCAGAAAAGTATTCAAAACTTCAATTGGCTTTAGAATTTTAATAACAATGAAAGTGACAAACAATTGAAAAGAAAAGAAACAATTAAGAAAACTTTAGCTTTAGAACCAACATCAGATATTTTGAGCTCGTGTTCCTCAAAGAAAAAAATTATCTGGTCATAATTACTGAAAATTGTTGTCAAGGAATTTATTCTGCAACACCACCTGATAGGGCAATAAGGTCGAAGAGCTGCAGCGCGAATAAAGCTAGCACCTTCGGCAAATTGCAGAGGCTTAAGTATTGGTACTCGCCTTGGTGAGTCGCGTGCATAATTAATCATTTCCTTAACATTTGAAAGGTTGTCTCTAACGGATATGTGACAAAAGCACCCAGTGACATTTGCACCCAACCCCAAATCTGCGACATTTGCACCCAGTCTGACCTGTTTACTACGTCACGACCTACCTGCAGCCCGTACCCTCCCTAAGCCGTCCCTGTTTTCGCGGTAATGCCACGCCGCCCAGTCCTCGCTCACCGGAAACGCTCCCTCGACACAGTCTGCCTGCAGTCCCGAGGTCCTCGTCCACCTCAGCGGATGACATAACTTTCAGTACGATTATGAAGATCGTAGTGTTCGGTTCGTGCAATTTGTGTATTTTTGCCAGCTGGGTACACATTTTCAGCTTTGCCCATTCCCAGTTATCATATATTCTGTGAATATGTTAATTTATTTTATTTTTTTATTATTATAACGTAACCACACATTCGAAAATTATCACTTTTTCGGAAGTAAAACCCAAATAATTGTTTCTTCCTTTGTTTTCTAAACGTAGCATACAATACTGTAGAACATCCTTTTAATATACAGTAAAAAGGCTTAGAACCAGAATTTAACGGTGTTGATAGTTTTCGACTTCTATCGCCGATACATAGGCGATATATCGATGTTCAAACCATCGCTGTTAACATCGATGTTTTGGACAAAACGTCGATGTTTTAACAAACGTATATTTATCGTTTGCATCTCCAGTCATCAGTCTTCTGACTGCTTTGATGCGACCTGCCACCAAATCCTTAGCCAACCGTTTCATTTCAGAGTACCATTGCAACCTACATCCTCATTTATTTGCTTGATGTTTCCATTCTGTGTTTCCCCTAGTGATGTAAAATGCCTCGACATTTGCAAGTTGGGGCAAATGCCTAGAATAAATGCTTGGACAATTGCCCAAAATTCATAAATACCCAGGCATTTATGGCTTTAAAACATAAACTTAAAAGCAGAACCTACAAAACAAAAACAAAAATTACGTGATACTTTGTACAACTCCATAACCTACATATCAAATGTTTCAATTCTCTTCTGTTCTCATTTCCCAGCAGTCCAAGTTACATACAATGTTATACTGCAAACTTATGTTCTGCGAAATTTCTGCCTAAAGTCCAGGGCGATGTTTGACAGCAGTAGATTTCTCATTCCCGTGAATGCACTCATTGCTTGTGCTAATCTACATTTTATGTCCCTCTTGCTTCTTCCGTCGTGAGTTAGTTTACTGGAAAGGTAGCAGAATTCCTTGTCTTGGTGTACATTGTGATCAAATTCAAATGTTTGTAGAGCTTATGGGGCTTAACTAAGGGATCATCAGTCCCTAAACTTACAAACTACTTATGAACTAGCTTATACTAAAGACGATACAAACATACATGCCCGAGGGGGCATTCGAACCCCCGACCGCAGCGGCCGTGAAGACCGTGACTGGCACACCGCAGACCACTCGGGCACTGCGGCCGGCTACAGCACTACATTGTGATCACCAATTCGGATGTTATTTTCTCGCTACTTTTATTTCTGTTACTTCTTATGACTTTCATCTTTCCTTGGTTTACCTTCAGTCCATGGTCTGTTCTCATTAGTCTTTTCATTCTATTTAACAGACCCTGTAATTTTCCTTCACCTTCACAGATGATAGCAATGTCATCAGCAAATCTTATCACTGATATCATTTTACCCAGAACTTTTATCAGAGCCTTGAACATCTTTATTTTCTACATTAAGTCTCTTCATTACGCAAGTTGAACAGTGATGGCGACAGTCCAAAACATTTTCTTACCCCCTTTTTAATCTGAGCATTTCGTTCTTGACTTTCGACGCTTATTGTATCGACTTCGTTCTTATACAAACTATGTATTTTCCGCCTTTCCCTACAAGCTTACTCCTATTTTTCTCAGAATTGCGAACATCATACAGCACCTTACATTATCGAAGACTTTTTCCAGGTCACAAATCTTATTAATATATCTTGGTTGTTCTTTAGGCTCGCTTCCATTATAAATTGCAGCAATGCTATTGCCGTCAAGTCAATGCGACCTCATAGCCCTCGGCTCTTCTACCTGCCGGCCAGAGACCGGACGGGGAGATTAGCGGGCCACCCCTCGACCCAAACTGGGTGCTAATGTCACTGGGTGCTTTTGTCAGGACACCGTCTCTAACCATGTTTTAATGTCGCTTTGCCTCTTGGGTTACAAAATTCAAAGAATGGGCCAAGCAGCGAACATGCAAAACTCGTGGCTCAGTTTCTTTGAATTTTGCTAGTAACCCACAAGAAGCACCATTCATATTTACCGCTCCGTCAGTAGCAGTATCTCTGCATTTCTTGGTATAAAGAGAAAAGCGATTGAGGACATCCTTAAAAATTGTCAACAGTACTTCAGCTGTAGTATATTCAGTATTTTAGAAACCTAAAAATTAAACTCTAACATGAAAATCTTCCACAGTTATGGTTTAATATTGGAAATGTTTCGCTATCTTTATCAAACTGTGGAAGAGTTCGTTCTCCATAACTGAACCTAGTTCATTTGTTATGTCGTACGAAAGCCATCTACACTTTCTACGATGGAGCTAAGAGGACAAATGCGAGTCACCTTCAGCAATTAACTGTAACAATTCATTATCATTGGAATTTTTTTCTTTGTGGTACGGATTGTTAACCCGTGCACCATAAGATACAGTAATGACGATAAAATTCTCTACTGAGCTAGTCTAGCACACTACATTTCTCCTTCCTTACCTTTTCACATTTAACACTGCACGTTCATACCTTTATCAGCTGCACTTTTCCTACGACTGCAAGACAAGTGATAGTTCGACTTTTCATGAGAAGCTAATCTTTCTAATGCTTTGTTCGAAGAAGAGTACCCTACTTTCAAATGTTGAAATGTTCGTAAATCTATCGGACTCAACTACTAGGTCATTAGTCCGTAGCTTACAAACTACTTAAACTAACCTAAGGACAACACAAACATCCATGCCCGAGGGGGGACTCGAACCCCCGACGTAAACGGCCGAACGCACTACAGCATGGCGCTCCAGTACGCACGGCTAATCCACCGCGGCAGTACCGTCTTTGGCTAATGCTTTTATCATCATCATCATCATTAGAGACTGATTATGACTTTCAGCGTTCAGTCTGGAGCATAGTATCTCTAATAAAATTCCTCCATGATCCCTTATTCAATTCTAACATTGATGCTTTGTCTGATGTTATGCCTTTTACTTCAAAATCATTCTGCACCGAATTTAAGTACTTTCTTCTTGGTCTACCTCGACTCCTCTTACCCTCCACTCACGAGCTCATGAGTCTCTTAGGTAACCTTGCTTCTTCCATGCGTGTAACATGAGCCCACCATCTCAGTCTGTTCGCTCTAACTGCTTCATCTATGGTGTTCATTCACAGATTTTCTTTGATTTACTCATTATGGACACCCTGCTGCCATTGTTCCCATATATTGGTACCTGCAATCATTCTTGCTACTTTCATATCTGTAACCTCTATCTTATGAATAAGGTAACCTGTATCCACCTAACTTTCACTCCCATACAACAAAGTTGGTCGAAAGATAGAGCGGTGCACTGCTAACTTAGTCTTGGTACTTACTTCCTTCTTGCAGAAGAGAGTAGATCTTAGCTGAGCACTCACTGCATTAGCTTTACTGCATCTCGATTCCAGTTCTTTCGCTATATTGCCATCCTGTGAGAAAATACACCCCAGCTACTTGAAACTGTCTACCTGCTCTAACTTTGTTCCTCCTATTTGTCACTCAATCTGTTTGAATCTCTTTCCCACATATATTACTTTCGTTTTGGAGATGCTGATCTTCATATCATAATCCTTGCACATCTGATAGAGCTCTGAAATATTAGTTTGCAACCTTTCAATCGAATCGGCCATTACAACTAAGTCAACCGCATATGCGAGACTGCTTATTTTGTTTTCAACTACTTTAATCCCGCCCTGCTAGTCTACTGTTTTCAACATATGATCCAAGAATAGTATGAACAACAGTGTTGACAGGTTACAGCCTTGTCTTACCCCTGAAACTACCCTGAACCATAAGCTTAATTTGCCATCTACTCTAACTGCTGCCTGACAGTCCACGTAAAGCCCTCTAATTGCCTGCAGAAGTTTGCCTCCTCTACCATAATCGTGAAGAACTGACAGTAGCGTCCTCCTCGGAACACGTTCATAAGCCTTTTCCAGACGTATGAAACATAGATACAATTCCCTGTTCCACTCATAGCACTTTTCCATTACCTGCCGTAGGCTAAAGATCTGGTACTGACAGCCTCTAAGAGGCCTAAACCCACACTGATTTTCATCAAACTTGTCCTCAATTAATACTGGCACTCTCCTTTCAACAATACCTGCGAATATTTTGCCTAGAACGCTAATTAAGGAGATACCTCGATAGTTGTTGCAATCTTTTCTGTTTCCATGTTTGAAAATTGGCGTGATTACCGCTTTCTTCCAGTCAGACGGAACCTGTCCCGATTCCCATGCCTTTTCAATTACCCTGTGTAACCATTTGACACCTGATATTCCACTGTATTTGACGAGTTTCTGCTTAATTTCATTCACCCCAGTCGATTTATTGCACTGTAATCTACTGACCATTTTCTCAACTTCCTCAAATGAGATCATGTTTCCATCGTCGTTCCTATCCGTTTCTACCTGAAAGTGTGATACATCATTGAACGTTTCACCTACATTGAGCAATTCCTCAAAATATTCCCTCCATCTGCCCAAGGCATCCACAGGATTGACCAGCAGCTTTCCTAACCTGTCCAAATCACTTTTATCGCACTTTTTTTTTTTTTTTTTTTTTTTTTTTTTTTTTTTTTTTTTTTTTTTTTTTTTACCGTCTTAAGTGAGCCGTGCCGGAAAGAACTCTGCAGCGCGGCTGGCTCTGCCCGCCTCCTGTCTCCTGCAGGTGAGCGCCACATGCGTTTCCCGTAGCAACAGTTGAGGAGCTGATCGTACATTGCGGGCTGTTTCACTAAGTGTGTTTGCGTCTGTAACTTATAAAATAATAGGTGACGGGAAATTTTAATACGGAAGGTCAACACAAGAAATGTTACACTTACTGCGAAGCTATGAACATAGCTTATTGTTTTTTTTCTATCGTGCATTGGAATCGTTGAAACCAGATGCGTCCAAATCAATTTAAACTATATTCCTACCACTATTAGTTTGGGAGCTACAATCCTTCAAAGTTTCAGCGGCAGATTCCACACACTGTACATAATACATGGATATTATGGCGGTGGGAAGTTGATTTACATTAGATGTGAGATGTTTAAATGTGTGTCCATGTTCCTCAATGCATAATGCAATGCGCCGTCGAAAGGATCTGCGGACGAGATGTAACATCGCCGGTGTGACAGAGCGACATGCGTCTTCGATGCGCCGTTTTAGATTTAGAAAGTGGGCTCAGTGACAAAGACACGATCCTTTACATATCCCCACAAAAAGAAATCTACTGGTGTTAAATTGGGTGACCTTGCGGGCCACGAATGAGGACCATGGCGCCCCAACCATCTTCCTGCAAACCTGTTGTTTAGTTCTTCCACAACAGCACGCGCAGAATGGGCTGGGTGACCATCGTGCTGCATCCACATATGGACTCTCGTGTGTAGACACACATGTTAAAGAAGACCACCCAAACTGTCGGCTATAAAAACGCGATATAATTCACCTGTGAGTGTACCTGGGAAGTAGTGTGGACCGATGATTTCATCCCCAAGGATTCCACACATGTTAATAGACCACCTACGTTGACGGTCGACAGGTCGTACCCACCAAGGATTGTCTGCGGCCCAGTAGTGCATGTTATAGCCATTCACTGCACCATAATTTGTGAAGGTGGAGTCATCAGAGAACATAACACTTTGTAAAGACTCCAGCGTGAAATTACGCATGACCCACTCACAGAATGTCACTCTTGCACGGAAATCGTTCTCATGCAGCTCCTGGGTCAGTGACAGGCGGTACGGGTGAAACCTGTGGCCGTGTACTATACGCCACACAGATGTGAGACTGACACCAGCGACTGCAGCAACGGCTCGTAAGCTGTCATGAGGATCGTGGTGTAGTGCAGCTAAAACAAACACCTCCGTCTCCTCACTTCTTGCAGGTCTTCGTCTGTTACTGCGGCGCATTACCAAGATGCCTGTTTCCCGAAGTCGTTGTTCGGCACGTAAGAACGTAATGGCTGCCGGGGCTCTTCGCCTAGGATATCTCACGGCATATGCCGTGGCTGCTTCAGTGGTATCGAGTCGGCACTCGCCGAGCATCAGCAACATGTCAACGTACTCGTTGTTCATGTATGCCATCGTCATCCGATGTCAGTAACTGTGGTATATTGAATCCCGGTTGTTTGTGTGGCTCCAACTGTCGGGTATACGGCCATGTCCGGCGACAGTCGGCAGTCTAACAGCGCATCGAAGAAGCTTCTCGCTCCATTACAACAGCGACGTTACAACTCGGCCGCACCACATTTAGAAGGCGCGTTGCATTATGCACAGCGTTTGTGGTATCTGCCCCTGAAACTTTGAAGGGTTGTAGCTCCCAAACTAACAGTGATAGGAATTTAGTTTAAATTGATTTGGACGCAGGTGGTTTCAACGAATCCAATGGACTATAGAAAAACTATTGTTCCATTTAAAAAATTATATCTTTGTGCTGTAACTCTTTGGAAAATGATACAATAAAGTATGTTCATAGCCCCGCAGAAAGTGTAACATTTCTTGTGTTGACCTACCGCATTAAAATTTTCCGTGACCTATTATTTTATAAGTTACAGAGGCAACACACACTTCGTGAAACACCCTGTATATATAAATCAATTGTTGTTCGTTAGTCTCGCTAAAACTAGAGAACGGCTGAACCGATTTGGCTAATTTTAGTCTTGAAATAATTGTGTAAGACGAGGGAAGGTTTAAACGGTGATAAAATATGGAAAAGTGATCTGGAAAAGTGGGAAATCGGGAAAAGCTGAAACAGCTTTTTCCAATGTGCCATCAATACCGTTAGTTCAATTTCGATAAAATTTTGTACATTTCATGTTGAAAGCAAGAAGAAGGTTCGCATCAAATAAAAATTTGGAGAAGTCAACCGAAAAGTAGGAAAATTTAAGAAAAACCGAAAGCGATTTCTTTTTTTCTATTAATAAAAATCAATCGCCAGATGGTTGTAGGAGCATCACATGAGTACGGCTTGACTGGACAAGGTTTGTATGACATAATTTTTTTGGAAATTTAGTATCACTTACCTCTTAATATAAACCATATTAATTTAAATCACATGTATTTTAGACCCACTAGTTTTATAAAAGCATCAGACAAAGTATCGACGCGATAGTAGAAGGAAAGAGTGGGCAAATCTCGCATACATGTCCATGATAATGTTCATGTCACATTCGTAGAAGTTCATGGAAAGTTTAAACAGTGCTAAAATAGAGAAAAATTGCGAGGAAAATTTAGATTTAAAACATGTAAAATGACTTGGTTGGTTATGTTCAGAAATATACTTTGAAAGAGTAAAGTTTACTTTACACGATCTGAACACGTATATGAACAGTCAAAGATAAAAATGAATTGCTGTCCGTTAGTGTCGCTAAAACTCGAGAACCTGGATATAATGTTTCTGTATGATATATAATTCACGTGATATGACGTCATAAACGATGAGATGCGCGACAAACTGCTGTATTAAGCGAAAATGCTGCTCATTTTTTCCTGAACCACTGCATTGATTTCAATTAAATTTGGTACACATATTCCTTACCGTGAGGCAACAATTGCTGTAAGTGTAAGAACCACATACGACATATGGTTCAAGATGTATGCCGTCATAAACAATAGGACTCGAAAAAAACTGCCATATCGAGTGATGAGACTGTATTCATACACTTAATGACTTACAACACACGTTAAACATAATTTCAAACCTTTATTACACTTTATCTCGCTGAGAACCACAAGAAAACGATGGAAAAAATATTCTCGCCTACAACTTTTCCGCAGTTCATGGACTAAATAACGGCATTGGATATGACGTTATAATTCATAAAGTCTACAGTATACACACATAAGGAGATGCACAAAGATAGAAGAGATATGAGAAGTAGTAACTCAAAGCTTGAATAAATAAATAAATATCCGGGCAACACCGGGTTTTCAGCTAATAGACGATATTCTCGTTCTTTATGAATTTCCTTTCAAGGACGGTAGTCCACGTTCCGTGCCGACAAAAGCAAGGTAACGCCATTTTGGAGGAGAAGGCTCAGCGTTTACATTCCGACGATACTGTACACAAGTAGTAATGTATTATCCGTCTTATCATGTGTAGGCAGAAGAATATTCTCCTTTTAACGTAAAACTACAATCAGCGTATATGCAGGGTGAGTCACTCACTACTGCCACCTTGAATAACTCCGGAAGTTTGTGGGCCAAGGGGGGAGGGGCATAATATGGCGTTGGTTTTTTGTTGCTAGCTGGGGTTGCTTCAGAGATACGGAGGTCAACTTTTTTTTATGGCTGCTACAGTGTAGTACTTATTTTCTGATAGCGGCTGTCGAGACGACTGCAATGAAGTGTAGCAGTAAGGTCTTTGAAGGGAAAAATAAAGGTGGCATGAACGTCCATTTACAGAAAGTGTTCGAAGTGATGACCATTGGTATCAATGCAGTGCTGCAGTCATCTTCTTATCATGGATTGAGTGGTATTCCTTATCACTTCGGCACTTATTGAAGCTGTCTCTCGTTTATCATGTAAATCTAATATATAAACCAGAGTGTCCGTATGCATACAAATGCATACAAATCTACAGTTTTGTTCCTATGTTTATGAAATTTTGTAACGTAAGCTTCAATCTACGAGGACGGTCGTCGTGAATGTAAGAATCACATAAGGTATATTGTTCACGAGACATGACGTCATAAACCATGAGATACGCGAAAAACTGCTGCATGTTGCGGCAATGCTGGTCATTTTCTCCTAAACAATTGGACCGATTTCAACCAAATTTGGTACACACATTCCTTACCGTGCGGTACCAATTGCTGCATGATTAAGAATCACATACAACAAATGGTTTAGAAGATATAACGTCATAAACAATAGGAATCGCAAAAATGCCACACAATGCGGGGAGACTTTAGAAGTACACTGTATGAGAGTGACAGTACTTAGCGACTTGCAAATAACTTTAAACATAATGTAAAATCTTTATTAAACTTTTTCTTGCTGGCAACCACATCAAAATAATGAAAGGAAAAGAGTTTCTCGCTCTCTTTCAAAGTATATTTCCGAACGTTGCCAACACAACAACCAAGTCATTATTTTACATGTTTTAAATCTAAATTTTCCTCTCTATTTTATCACCGTTGATACCTTCCATGAACTTCTACGGATGTGACATGAACATTATCATGGACATGTGTGCGTGATTTGCCCAATCGTTCCTCCTACTATAGAGTTGATACTTAGTCTCTCTGATGCTTTTATAAAGGTAGTGTGTCTAAAATACATGTGATTTAAATCAATATGGTTTATATTATGAGGTAAGTGATACTAAGTACCTCAATTCATCATACACATGTTTAAAAGTACGACGTGTAGGGTGAGTACGTTGAGGATATCTTTCAGCGTATAAGTCTCTAGCTCTCAACGCTTACTACTTTTCCGCTGTTCATGGACTAAAATTACGGTATTCGATATTTTTGTGTCCCTGCCTCGTCGCCGCTTTTGTGTCTCGTTCCGTCGTAGGTGTCGGTGGCCGAGTGGAATGAGACCGACACAGGAATAAAGATAGCACGCTGGTGCAGGTACGGAGGGGAGCAGCCAGAAACTAGAAACACTAGAGTAAATTAGAACGAGATATATATTGAACAGAATTTATACAATACTTAACTCTTACATAGTACTGCAGAATGTTGATACATAGTTGTTAGAGGCCTGCCTAGTGCCTGTACGATAGCAAAGTCTTCAATGGTGCCTATCGGATTCCGAAGTCTTTACTGGTTCCTAACTCAGTCCCAAGTGAACGACGTCGTTCAGTGGAGGCCAAGAGCGTAGTTGCAGCAGAGGGCGCTCGTGGCTGTCGTCGTAAGAACGCCGCGCCGTGCGTGCATGGCGGCGCGCGGCGAAAGTAGGTGGCGCGCACTTTGGACTTGTGCGACACCACAGATATGACGTTACAGTTAATAATTTCTACACTACAAATTGTTGCCGCAGGAAATTTTACAGACAGTATACACACATATAGCTGAATGTACTTTCTAAATTATATCTGAGTAGGACACGTAGATCATCAGATAGGAGCACATAAACAGTAAAGTTTGTGAAAAATCGCACCGTCTCGCACCACTTTTAATCTGTTACTCCTTTACTACTAATTGCATTCACAACAGATTTTACAGACATATAGAAGTTACGCAAATAAATATATAACTGCAAAATTATACAATTTTACAATATATCAACATGTATTTCACTCAGCTTAAGGAATTTCCTGGAAAGGTGGTAGTAGCAGAGGTGCCCACACTTTAGGGGGGGGGGGGGGGAGGAGGATGTTCAAGGCGCAAACTACATTGAAATTTCTGGGGGTGGGGGGGTTGGAAAATTAGTAGATTTTGGGTTTTGTCAGCCTGGGGAGGGGGTTGTAAAGTAATTTAAGAAAGGTGAAATAAAAGATATTTAATTTCAATATAAAATGGCAAAACAGGATCTAACATCTCGAATGGGGGGGGGGGAGTCATTGGCCAATGGAAAAGGGGGCACCTATGGACAGCTGTGTTGGCAACTTCGAGCTCTGAAGCTCCCACGGATCCAGCCGAGAGCAATAGACTTCTATAGAGTTATAAGGAAAGAAAGAGAATGAAACAGAGTACATCCAACTAATACCCATTATTTACGACAGATCTGGCTTTTAATTTCAAGATAACACATTTTACAGTGAGACTTGCATTTTCTATTACGATTAATAAACCACAGGGCAGTCTATTCAATACTGTGGAGTGGATTTGACATCTCCATGTTTCTCACACGGACAACTCTGTCTCTTGCTCAGGGGTGGCCTCGCCAAAGAAATTATTCATACTAGATCCTGGACAATTAACAAGAAATATTGTTTATAAGAAAGTTGTGAATTAAATGAATGTATGAATGTTACACATCATTTGTATTTTGGTTACTATCTATCTTTCTTTGGATACTGTACTTACAAAAAATTGTATATTACGCAAGACAGCCTTATTTCTTATATATCTATATCTATAAATGTGAATGTCTGTTCGGTGTGCGTTTATCACATCTGAACCACAAGACATAAAGAGCTAAAAATTTGTAGAGTTACTAATGTCTACCCGGGGAAGGCTTTAGGCACGTTTTTATGGCGGTCGGATAGCTATTTATATAATGTGTGTGTGTGTGTGTGTGTGTGTGTGTGTGTGTTTGTGTGTGTGTGAATGTCTGTTCGGTGTATGCTTATCACGTCCAAACGACAAGACGCAGAGATGTAAATATTTGTACAGTTACTAATTTATACCTCAGGAAGGTTTTAGGCACGGTTTTATAGCGATCTGATAGATATTTAGTAATTTGAAGAATATAACGCGAAATGCGGAACAATAATTACTTTTGAAAAATTTTTTATTGGTTGCATTGTTGCTTGAGGGTTGATAATGATAAAGGGTGGAGTATATTGGGATGGAAAGTTATCGGTGTATATAAAATTTTACGTGTGTGTGTGTGTTAATATTTCGCTCTGCAGCGAAAACTACCGAACGCAAACGAATTGTCTGTGTGTAATTGTTGTCCGAAGTCTCCCGTTGTACACTATAGCAGTTCCATGCCGACAGCTATAATGGGGAGGAAGATATGATGGTTGAAAGTCGTCAAATTATAAAAAAATTCCGACTGAAGGCCAGCGATGACGTTTGTGACTCTATAGCAAGGAGGTTACGTACAGCGAAACATGATGCCACAGACCATATGTTTGGTCTGTGCGTGCTACAATGTCTTCAGCTCTTTTTCTGTAAGGAGAAGCATAAGAATAAGGAAATATAAGAATAAATAAATAAAGCAGTAAAAAAGAAATTTCTTTTAATACATCTCATTAAAAAAATCGATTTGACGTTTCGCGCATTACATCCAGTGATCCATCTGTGATATTATTACATCATTATTGTTGAATTTCGTGATTGAATTCTTCGAAACGAGTGCATTTTTACCTGTGATTTCTTATATATTCTCTGATAATTATAAATGTTTTTAGAAAAAATGAGATGGACAGAGAGAGAGTGGATAGGAAAAAGTACTAACTCAAGGTTCGAATAAATAAATAAATACCCGGGCAACGCCGGGTTTTCAGCTAGCAGTGAATATTCGCCGAATACAGCGCATTTACATATAAACACCATCAGACCGTTTCGCAATACAACACAATTCCTTCGAAGAACAAGTCGATACGGTTCTCATTTACGGACACTGCCAACGAAATTTTCGTTCAGAGCTAGAGACTTATACGCTGAAAGATATCCTCAACGTATTCACCTTACACGTCGCACATTTAAATATGTGTATGATGAATTGAGAACAACTGGATCTTTAACGTACTGGAAGCATATCCAGCAAAGGAAAGTTTCTAACGAAGATACGAAAATTGATATTCTTGCCACTGTGGTTCGATATCCTTGTGTTAGTTTTCGTGAAATTGGAAGGGAATACGGCATGAACCAGAGCAGTGTTGTTCGTGTTATGCATCGCCATAAATATTATCCTAACCATATCAGTCTCCACCAAGAAGTAACTTGCACGGATTGTATGCGTCGCACTAAATTCTGCCAATGGGCTCAACTTAAACCGGAATCGTGGGTCAATTTGGACCCGCTGACAACAACAAAACTGTCTAACAATCAACACCTGCCGAGTTTGTTTCGTGTATCAATCTAATCTCAGTACATAGTGAGGTGCACCAGGGAGCAGGAGCTCGCCGATTCAAAGTTAGTCGAAGTTGACGTAAGTGACATCGCTGGGTCCAATCTGACCCGCGATTCCAGATACCGGATTTTTTCAGTCAGTGTATACTGGCTTATTTTGTGATGTTTCAGGCACTTTATCGTCACAATGCAGCGGGGCTTTACTGAAAAGAAATCTTTGAACTATTATTAGACAAAAATCTCTCAGACACAGAATCTTTGAGCGATTTTCGACGAGAAAATTCACCTTCTAATCAAAGTGGCTCATGGAAAAAGGAAAATGTTATTTATGTGGTCCTAAAACTGACAGCAAACAATCACAAAAATGCGACAGATGCTTTAAGTATATTTGGAAACGACATGCAGAATAAAAATTGTTGTGTAACAAGTGTTATTCTTAGTTCAGGTATTGATAATAACATTTGGACACTTTCATGTATCATTGTCATTATTTTTGTTTCTGGTTGGTGGCATAAAGAGTCCCTATTTATGTTAAAGGGAAGTTATGAGAATCCTCATAGTATATCTAGGTTTTTTTAAATCCAAGCTATTTTTGATCACCTAGCACACCAGAGTAAGGTATTAAAATTTTTCTTTGAGTGTGAGACTTACGACTTAAAAATTTAAAAAAAAAGTACAATGTAAATTTTTGGCTCAAAACAAGTTGATTTGTATTTCAAATAAAACTTGTTTCCATACACTCATTGTGCATTCACATGTTAATTATACCTTTTACAGGAATTTTCGATTTTTTATTCAAGGGTCCATTTGGGCCCGCGATTACAGTTATATTCGTCACAATAACTATTCCTGTTAACGGTTAATTAGATTTTATTTACTGACAAGGCTGCATTCAAGAACCATGGGAATGTTAATCTGCAAAACATGCATTATTGTGCAACTGAAAATCCATTTTGGATGGAAAAACCGTGGTCGATGAATGTATGGTGTGGGATTCTGAAGGACAGAATTATAGGTTCCTATTTTATCGAAGGAAATCTTAATCCTCGGGCGGCAGCACCAATTATCATAACTTCAGCAGCAGCGCGATGCAGATTTATTACTGCTGTGTATTCCGTATTACAAACCTAGTGAATAGCTACTAAGTGATCGTAATGACAAACATAGTTTAATGTACAAAAATATAATATTTCTTAATATCTGAATTAGTATATCAATTACCTTCGGTGTATAAATATAACAAATGTAACATCATTCCGAAAGTGGACAATAATCGTGTATAATGGACCTAGCAATATTTCGTTACTTCGCTGTGGTTCCTAACCCTTGAGTAATTAGTGTCAGCTTTTTTCTGTGTTATGTGTAGCTTTGTACACATAATTACCTCATCAGTCACATTATCATCTATCATGAATGAGACAGCTTGCGTCTCTGACCTCACGCCCCTTGCGTTCCATATTGAATCGGGAAGATTTTTGATATTCTTTTTCAGTGTTTTGGAGTCCTGCTTGTATGGCGTTTTACTCCACAGAATGATACCGTCTTCAGTATCAGATTCATTGCGTCTGAAATCTTGTTAGGGATCAGAACTAGGATTTACATTTTAGTAATAGTGTTTTGTTCATGACCTGATGAGGAAGCTAGACAAAAATCACTAAAATCTTCATTACTTGTCGAAAGAAGTATATATTGCCATATCTGTTACACCCATACCTCGTCTACGAGATCTGAAGATTAAATTATGTATGAGAATAGCACTCAATTGCCCATTGTGTAAGGCTTAAAAAGCGGTTAAAAATGAGAATGACGGAAAGTGCAGCAAGGCTAATCAGGAGAAACTAGAGGACAATTTATCGAGAGTTAAACTTCTATTTACGAAATAAATTTAAATTTTCGAGCATTCTAATATGTAGGGTAAAATTTATACTATAAATATTTACTAGAAACTGCCACATATACATTTGCAAGGAAAACTAGTTGTAACACAAAACAATTCAAATCTACTTACAACACAGGCAGCGTGGTGCAAGTCTGCTACCAGTGATACACTCCCTAAAAAAACTTTTTTTGGGTGGACACAGCTGTGCACTAGAAACTCAGAACCTTCACTGACATTAATGTTAAGACATAATTGAGGAATAGCTAAAGCGGAAATACGGCATCTCCATTATTACGTCAACAGTGAGCATTTAAAGAAAAGTGGTAGCAGGTCTGCACCAGCACTGCCGCTCCAGGGTTAATGGTGGGAAGTACACCACATTCCTGCAAGAAACATTAGGCATCTTATTGGAAGAAATACGTTTAGGAACAAGGAAGAAAATGTGTATGTTTTTAGAAGTTGGAAAGCACATTTAACTAAAAGTCACAGTTGGTACTAGTCTTGTTGTAGTCCCTTTACCACAGGCACGCGTTTGAACAACACATATAAATTTGTCAAAAGTTACCAAGCGTGATTAAATTTTTAAACCTTAAAAACTTACGAACAAGTATAACTGTAAACAGAAATACCTTACCTACACAGCACCTCAAACGGATGAATGGTCCTATCGATATTAATAAATAAAAAATGATTTTGTCTGGATGGTAAATATTGAGGATGACAGAAGTCAGCGTCGGGTACCAAAATACACAGCTAAACCATTGCGTAAACGTCAATCTCAAGTAAAAAAAAAAATATTCGACGTGTAGGTAACAAAGTAGGAAATTAATACAATTCTGTGTGAACTCGAAATTGCTAACAGTAAACATCGCCAAGTAATTTAATAAATTTTAAATAGCTCAAGAGTCGCATCTTTGCATCATTAATGCGCCTCTTTCTAAAGTGAATGGGAACTCATAAACAGAAAGTTTATATTCCAAAGATATGCCTAATTTTAGTTCAGTATATGATCATTCTTTATTACAATCTAGAGAAAAACAATTCTTTAAGTAAACTTCACAGCATTTGCTTAAACAAGGAAAACCAAATACAATAGACTATGGACGGCCAGATGATTGAGCCCTGGTTAGCTACTGCGTTAACCTCGCTTGTTACCACAAACAACAAATAGACAAGAGATAGGACAAAATAAGACTTCACAGAGACTTTCGAATATTTCAGTACATAAAGATGACTCGGTTCTTTTAGAGAACCAGACAGCAGTCATTGTCAATAGATATATTTTCATAAATGTGCACTTGTTAAATACGTAGCATTATATTCGCACCTGTGTAATGTAGCTTAATTTTAACTGTTAATTTGTAAACAGTACTGAGGCATGGGGCGCTTTCGGTTTAGATGCGTTAGAAATCACATACGTACACTTTTAAAAATAATCTGATTCCCATCGCACTTTATCCAGGCTTCGGACTGGCTAAATGGCAAAACTAATTTTAGGCGTGTTTAAAATCAGCTTATAAGCTTCGTCAAATTTCTAAATATTTCTTGTGTTTGTTTCTCTTTTTGTATTTTTTACTAAAGACTGCTATTTACATTTCATACTTTTTTATTTATTTATTTACATATTCTGATGATTGTTTAGTTTTTGAAGGTAGGAGAGCAAGCCCTTATCTCACCATACTCCTCGTACTCTCTCAGTATTTTCTCCAGCGTTTCATCCCGTTTCGTGTACACTGTTTCCTTCCTTTTACCTTCTATACTCAGCTCTGTTCTCATTAACGTGCACGATGAATTTTCTGCTTCTAATAATTTTCGGATTTGGTTTAGAAAGCATATTATTGATTTTGTTACGCCAGCCCTCTACGGAGTTCGTTTTTCGATGGAGCCGTTCGTAGCAGCTCGAAAGGCTGATAGGGGTTTCTTCATTTTCCACCCATCTCTCTACAAAACAGTCGAAAAAGTCAGAAAGCCTAGGAACATCCGGTGCCCCTGAATGTCTCTCCAGCCAGCAGCACATAACTCTCCGGCCGTAGAAACGCCAGCGCAGCTCACATGCGAATTTGTTGTCTCACTTCTTCATTTTGTTTCTGTTTACGAGTGAGTCCAAGATCCTGTACCTTCTCCAGAGAGACTTTTCATGTGGAAATAGCATCCATGCACTGAGGAAGTTGGGAACGTTTGTATAATTGCAGAAATTGCTGCTGACTAAAAATATACAATCAGACTGGCAGGATTCCATTCCGCAATATTTTCCAGCACATTTCTGAAAAGTCGGATGTATGTGCCTTCCTTTTTATTTGGTAATCATGCAAATGCAACTGGATAGGTATTAGTCTCATATTTATTACTTCTAAATTCTGCTCTTCCACAAAAACTATTATCCTCTCTCCTGATTTATCGTCGCTTAACAGGAAACTGCTGCCATCATTCATAGGTAATAGCTCTGCTTTGAGTGCAATCTCTTCTCTTTGGATTTCATTCCATTCCATGATGGTGGCGGAGGCGGCGGCTGGTGCAGCGACAGTGTTGAATAATTAAATAATTCTCAGTCTCTGTTGCAGTATTCTTTGTTACTCCAATTACGCGTTTCGCGCTGTTAGCGCATCATCAGACTGGAAACAGACAAATGTTTTATTACAGTCCGTGTACCTGGCGGGCAGCGAATCTAATGTGGCTAAGGTGAGTAAATTTTGAAAAATAATAACTTACTTGGGTGGAGATGGAGTCAGAGAATTACTTAAAGCTGTGGTGGAAGTAGCTTAACAATTTGTGTTCTGTCATTTGGCCCCTGCAAAGTGGTAAACGTACAAAGTACGTAACGGCTATTTGAAGTAGAATGACTAAGGACTAAGGAGGTACAGTATGGACATTAATATAATGCTTATTTTTAGAGTTTTTTCTGCTGTACAATCGGTCTAATCACTTCCCTCCTCCCTAACACCATCACTAGCGAATCCATCTATGTCTCCCTACCGTTCATAGGAAACCTGTCTTACAGACTCGCCGAACTTCTTAAAACCCCCCACATAAAAGTAGCCTTCACGATCAATGACAAGATGCAGTATCGTTTTCACCACAAGAACGGCTAGTTAAGAACCCTTTTAGCCAGTCAGGCATCTACAATACACAATGTTTGCAGTGCCCCTTACCATACATTGGCCAAAGTAGACGACCCTACGACCCTTCAAAACTAGGTTTCAAGAACATCTTTTAACTGAGAAAGGCGCTGCCAAAAATAATTCGGCATTTTCCGAGAATCTCAAAATAAGCAAACACATTCAACCCCCTCTAGATAAATTGCAAGTTCTGCACATCCCCCAAAGGAAGAAAACTCTCACTTCTGGAAGAAATAGAAATCACTAAATTTGTGACACGGTCCCCAGAACACAGTCTCAACGAAAAGCTCATTACAAAAAATCAAACTATTTACGACATCATATTATCCATCTTTTTCCAAAATGATCCCCATTCTGACAATTCACAACATCTTTCTTCCGGCCCACCCGCAGGCCTCTAATAATTATGTTTACATTCATTTATTATTGTTTCACTACCACCATGTATCATTTCACAAGATTCATTCCCCTATGTCAGAAACATCTCTGATAATACCAAGCTACCGCTTGGAAAGCCGCTCATTCTCTCAGTCGAAACTCTGGGCCTACCGCTTTGTTTATCGATCATATTTATGTTCCACAGTTATTAACAGTACTACCTGTTGTAAGCGTAGACCTGCAGCGACAGCGGCTCCTCTGCTGCTATCATGCGTTTTATCATATGAAAAGTATTCTATTAATTTCCATACTGTACCCCTTTAGTTCCTAGTTATTCTACTTCAAATAGACGTTACGTACATTCTAAGTTTACCTCTTTGCATGGGCTCACTCTAGCCGAACGCTGGCTAATTGGCGGATAATCCCAGTATTGATACGGTGCTTTATCGTGGGCCGTTTCGTCTGACTTTTCCCCTGCTGAGGTGCGAATGCACCCGAAAATTGGCGTAGTATACCTAACACCCGCTGGCGTTGTTCCTTGGTCAGTCCAAGCCCTATTGGCAGTTCCACGTTTGTTTCCTCCAGCGTGTTGTCTATACTAACAGCGTGGCATGGGTCTTCATTGATGACGTTGAGCTCACCGTCCTGGGTTGGTTCAGCTGTCCCGATACACATTCCCTTGGGGATAAGTTGTGACTGCTCGTGACAATTTGTGATCCAAATCTCTCCTTGACCACCGGTAATGCTTATGATAGCCGCTGGTATGTAAATTTCTTTTGTGAGCCTGATAAACTTTTTACTATCAACAAGAACCTCACAGTTTAACCAGTCATCTGTGTTGGTGACTGCAACTCTTCTCAATGTCAACGGCGGTATCGTCACATTGTCAACTTCCCAGAAAATTCTGTATTACGTGTATCCGACGGAACAACTTCTTCAATTTGCAGCTCAGATCTTCCACAGTCAATGATAGCTTGGGATGCCTGAAGGAAGTCCCATCCGAGGATGACATTGTGACTACATTCTGTTAACACGACAAATTCAAACGGCTGCGTCCTGTTGTTGATGGTTATTCTTGCGACACAAATTCCTGCTGGATGGACATACTTCCCATTCGCGACCTTCAGCACAGTTGCTCCCGTATCATAGAACATTGTCTTCTTTAGTGTGCGGCGGTAATTATCCGATAATACAGAAAAAGAGGCTCCTGAATCAACAAGAGCCCGGACAGGTTGGCCGTCGATTATGACGTCGATTAGATTTCCCGACATCTTGGCGACTGTCGTCCATGGAGGATTTTCATCTGCGGCGGCCTCACCTCCGTAGATGGTCGCCTCGCTTAGTTTTCCTGGGCGCGGCGGCTAGGGGAGCGGCTGGTACCTCTGTACGGCGACGGTGAACGGCTGCGGCTCGTCGGGGAGCGACCTCGTCTAGGGCTTCTTCCCATAGGTCGACTGAACTCATCGGCAGGTGATTGCCTGGGATAGAACTGCTCTGATGGCTGACGTCTTGCGGCCAAATAATCATCGAATACTCGCCGCCTCTCTCTGCAGTAGCGTACGACATGTCCAGGGCGTCCACAGTGGAAACACAGTGGTGTGTTGTCGTCTGTCCTCCAGACGTTTGTTCTTCTGCGGGGCGTAATAGTTACCGGGGAAGTTGGCTGTGGTCGCGTCGGTCGGTTCATGGGCTGCCCTTTTGCGGCTGCAGCGTAAGTCATAGCAGGGCGACGCCATTCTTCACGTCGGGTGCGATTGACGGGGCAGACAGGAGCTAGTGTTTGAAATACCTCGTCCTCAGCGGCGTCGGCTACCTCGTGACTTACAGGGCTCACATCCATGGCCATAATCTGATGCTCGCTCGGTCTAATAGTCCCGGCTGCCATGCACTGTTGTAATTCTTCTCTCACGATTTGTCGTATGAGAGAAGCCAAGTCCTGCTGGTCTTCCACAACGGCCATAGGGACTACATTTGGGAGTCTGTCATACTTCTTGCGTCCAACCCTCCTTTGTTGCATCTCTTCAATACGCTGGCACCACTTGATGAACTCTTCTGTCGTAGCGACGTCTTTTATCAGAAGAGCTTGGTACATATCTTCTGCAATTCCCTTCATCAGGTGCGTGATTTTGTCCGCTCCAGTCATGTTTGCACTGACAACGTTACACAGGGCCAAAACACTCTGTATGTACGATTGTGTCGGCTCACCATGTCGTTGGGCCCGGTTCTTCAGTTGTTCATCCGCCGAGCGGATTTGTCGCTGGCGGCCTCCAAACGTCTTCTTAAGTTCGTCCTGGAACGTCTCTCTGTCATTCAACTTGTCTTCGTTGTTTTCGAACCATTGCTGGGCTGTTCCGTCCAGATAGAAGTAAACGTTGGCCAAGCACATCGTATGATCCCACCTGTTGTACTTGGCGACTCGGTCGAACGCTTTTAGCCATTTGTTGGGGTCCTGTCCAGCGTCTCCAGAGAACACCGACGGGTGTCTAATGTGCAGCTGGCTTATTGCTGGTTTCGTCTCCATCGTTCTTCTGATAATACGGACCTTTGGAAGGATGTACTCGGTGTATCCCTTGTATTCGGTTTCCAGTCCGTGTAAGCGACGACTTTTACGTTGCCTAATCGGAGCCACGGTGATGCAGAAGTTGCACAGTGTACCCGGCGCCTCCACCAAACAATGTCGTGTTGAAATGGAAGTAGGCTTGACTTCGAAGGCAACTAAACACAGCACTTATACTGGAAGCACGTTTTATTACGAACTCAACATACACGCAGTACTGACTGCCTCTCAGGCAGAGTGCTCTGCTATTTATACACAGACAAAATTTACCAGAAATTAGAAGAACAGTTAACATAAGAAACAAGTAGAATTTACCAGTGAACAAAGAAAGATGTAGAACCTTCTGGAATTGTGAATTACAAAGAAATAAATTTTTGCCGGTGGGCGGGATTGAACCGGCGACCTTCTGCTCCGCAGTCCGTGACGCTATCCCCTGCGCCACGCCAGCAGTTGGTGTTCCTGGTCTCTCGCGGCACTATTTCTTGGAATAAATTAATGGAAACGTCTTACATGTGGTTAAAAAATTTCCGTATTACAGTAATCTGCCGTTTCAAGGCAAGGCGGACTGAAGATCTATGAACACCAATATTTCTTTATATCAATTTCCTAATTACAACTTAACAACCGACATTAGCAAACACGATACGTCTAATACCGTAGGTGAGAAGATATTGTTAATGTTAATTGCCGTAGCGTAGGGTGTAAGTCGTGGGCTTTGAAGTAAAATTTGCTTGTGGTGTTGGTTCAAGGCACCACATAAGTAAATATTTTTTCTTCTGTTATTTGGTTTTCTGACAGACTCAAAAGACTTTCCTATAAATTTCTTAGAAGTGTACTGCATAATATTGGATGCTATGTAAAAATAAGTGCGCACCCTCTGAGGAGTGAGTTCGTTGGATTCGTTTTATGAACAAGAAAGTTGTTACCTCACTTACAGTAAAATACGCACTTATTGTTTCACGTATTGCAGTTTACACGTTCTTAACATTCTTCTACTGAATGGTAACATTGACCGTGGAAGCATGATCTTTTAAGATTTACTAAAAAGAGAGAGTCTTGCAATAATCTTTGTGGTATGAAAGCCTGTTCTAATTCTATATCGCACAGTTTTTTTTTTTTTTTTTTCTTGCCTCTTTACCACCCCTTCAGCCCGGCCTTACGCTCACCATGTGTCGCCTTCCTCAGCGTCGGCTTCAATGCCTTCAAAGGAGAGAAATTGGCCTTCTGCCAAATATAGTCTCTTTCAATGTTCCAAATTACTTTTTTTTTCTTCTTTTTTTCTTTTTTGAGCGACGTGATTGCGTGTCTTCTTCGGCGTGGTGTCAACCACAAAGTTCGTCTTCTCGAATGTTGCAAAGGTTTCCGTGTCGTTTTTCTTTCTTCAGTGTTCCCTATCGTAATTGCTTTTTGTCTTCTCTTAACTTTGGGCTTCACTTGCCAAAATTCGCGCAATACTTCCGTTGCTCAGGGGTCGTGGACCCTTCTTCATTCCATCAGCAACTTACATAATAAATAAAACAAAGGATGCCTCAATTACCAGCAGAACATAATAATAGAGAAAATAGAGTTCGTAACAAATAAATGTGCGTGATGTCGGAATGGAAATGACTTCTCGATGCCTACGGTGGCACGTCTTCACTTGTCATCAAGTTGAACTAAAATCATTGTATTCAAAAGTGACCAACTGTTCATTAGACTACCAGACTGTGGTACTCATCAAAGTTTCTCATTCGCATTCCGTGTCTGTTATACTTAGTGCGCAGTGGAAGCTTGCTTGCCTACCGCAGAGCAATTAGTAGGAAGTTCTGGAAGCGTTTTTTGTATGTTTGATATCTCTGAATCTTGCGATGTTCACTAGAGATGTAGAACAAAAAGTCTTCAAAAGCAGGTGTAGCATACCTTATTGCGTAGTACACAAATTGACCCATGAGCCAGGTGTAACTATTATGTTTTGCTCCGGGATAATGGTTCCATTCAGGGAAGAGTCCGTCATTTACGGATACTGTGGCCTCAGATGTCCTTGTCATCAGCGCCAATTTTTTCCGTGTCCAGTTCCATATTCGTATTTTCTCTCCGCAGATAAGTAAATGCACTACCGACTCAACGACTTGACAACGGTCACATAACGGGGTAGCTCGAAGGTTAATTTTGTGCAGTCTTTCCGCTGTTGGGATGGTTGCGTTAACGACATCATACCAAGCAGCGCTCATCCTGGTAGGTAGGTTTACGTTTGAAATGTTGTTCCAAATATTTTTCCATTCCTTATTTGGATATTTCCTTTCGACAGGACTCCGTGGACGCCGTGCATTGAGTAGCTCGTAGATCTTTTTTGTTGTGGTTCTTCTCTGGTCGGCGGAAATGTAACTTATTTCCAAGAAATATTGTCGCACGTAATCGAGTACGGCATTGATGTGTCCAACATTGCATGGCGCAGTGCAATCGGCCGGCCTCAAAGTGCGAAAGAGAACTTCTCTTTCGCTTCGATGACTCCTTCGCTTCGATGATCTTAGAGGTTCGGTTCATGAACATAGCCTGGCATAGCGTCTGAACGTGTTTGACGCCTAGGCCTCCTCTGTGTCTGTCTAACGTAGTGGTGTTGAAGGAAACTTTGAAGATATTCGTCTTCCACACGAACCAACACGCTACCGCTTGTATTTTGTGTGCAGTAACTCGCGGAATCGGTAACACTGCGGCTATACGATGAATTTTGCTCAGTACGTATACATTAATAAACTGCGCTCGTTGAAGGCGATCCAGTGCCCGAACATTATTTTCCCTGAGCATTCCACGAATGGCGTTCAGCTTGTTTGGCCAGTTGACCGAAATCATTTCGTTTGGGTTTGGCATGAGGTACATCCCGAGCTGAAATCGTCCAGTTGTTTCCTCAATCCATAACGTGTCTACTTTACTGCCGATAGGGCTCAAATGCATTATGCGAGACTTCTGCAGGTTAATTTGTGCTCCAGAAGAGCTCATGTACATTGTCAGAATACTACGCAGGTCGTTCATTTCTTCATTTGTGTTGATGACTACACTTACGTCGTCTGCATAGGCATGACATACCGTTTTGACATTGAATAATGTGATTCCCGTTAAACCTTCATACAATTTTCGGAGGAATGGTTCCACGGCTATGGCATACAACGTCATGGAAAGTGGACAACCCTGACGTACTGATTGCTTAATTGGAATAGGTCCAGTTAATTGACCATTGATTTTGATCGTCGAATGGGTGCCACATATGCACTTCCGAATGATCTGTATAAACCTATCATCAAAACCCATGGCTGTCATTGTAGACAGTAAAAAATCATGATTGATTCTGTCAAATGCTTTGTTAAAATCTAAAAATACTAAAGCCAGTTGGCATTTACAGATCCATGTTAAGTTAATAAGCTCTCTATACGAGCAAAGAACGTCGAGCATAGATCTACCTATTGGGACGCTTGATTGATAAGGTCCTATTATTTTGGACAGGATCGGCTTCAGTCTTGCATTTAAAATGCGCGTAAAAAATTTGAAGTCTGCACTGAGCAGCGTCAGAGGACGAAAATCTTTTAACTTGTCGCGTCGTGTCGTTTTCGGAATAAGTACAACCATTCCTTCAGTGAATGCAGGCGGGAGCAGTGTATCCGTCAGCAGTTCGTTGTAGACCTCCGTCATCTCCGCACCAATGACGTCCCACACACAGGCATAAAAGTCAACGGGGAGGCTATCTGAACCAGCTGATTTCCCTCGCGGCGCAGCCTTAATAGTACCTTCGATTTCCTCTGGAGTTATCCTGGCCAAGATCTCCCTATTGTCGTCCAAGGTCACCGTGGCCGGAAGTGTCGACAGTTAGGTCCTCTCGAGCAGCCGAGTCGACGTTTTGTGCCTTGTACAATTCGGTGTAGTACGTCTCCACGTGATGTTTGATTGTAAGCTGATCCTTGTACACTGTACCATCATCATCCGTCAAACAACTAATTATCTTCTGTTGTCCCCGCCTCATCTCCCGCACAATGTGAAACAGGGAAGTGTCTTCGTGAGGAACACAATCCATAGTCCGCGACCGTATCTTGCTACCATCTAAGGACCTCCTTGCCAAGGCAGTTATATTCGCCTTGATGCGTTTTATTTCCAGAATATTTGAAGCTAGTGAAGAAGGTCTGCTATACAGATCGCGTAAGCAGTAAGTAGTATTCGGATGTACGTTTGGTCCAATACGATCGGTCCCTGGAGTACTGGATAAGACTTTTCCTTAGCTGTGGCTTCGCATGTTGAACCCACCAAGTGATTCGGTCCCTGGAACGTGACTTCAATCGAAGGCACTTGGCCCACGACTCTTTGATCGCTTGCTTCAATCCGTCTTCTAGCAGTAAGGATGTGTTTAACTGCCAGGTACCGCGCCCACGGAAAGTTGGTTGTTTCGCGTGTTTGAACGTGATACGATACGCAACATGGTTCTACAAGTTCACTGGCCAGTACTCACAATCTATTACATTAGCCAGGGATTCCCTGCTGACGTAAACGCGGTCCAAACGACTTGCTGAAACACTAGTAGCGTAAGTATAGCGCACAACTTGCGGGTGGAAATATGCCCAGGTATCTTCCAAGCCTATTTCATTAACAAATACCGCCAGTTCGCCACATGCATTAAAATTTGGCGCCTGATCCTCTTTGCGCAACACACAATTGTAGTCGCCTCCTGTGATGATATTTGTCCGAACGTTCAATAATAATTTCACAACATCACTTTTAAAGAAGATGCCTCTGCTACGTTTCCCAATCGACCCCGAAGGTGCATAGACGTTGACGATTAATAAATCATTTAGATGGACGCTGATTCCTCTTCCAGTGTCTAAAATGTTGGCGCCTACGCACGGGATGCCCTCTTTGTATAAAATCATTACCGATGTTCAGAATTGTTTCGTATCCGGCGATCCTATTAACTTTCTCCGTCACCACTTCCTGCAGGAGCGCAATATCCACGTCAGCCGCGTACAGATAGTCTTTAAGGCACTGAATCTTCACTTGGGAGTCTATCCTATTAATATTGATAGTTGCTAGTTTATAAGATTGCATTTAAGCATTTGATAAATAGTATGTCGTTATCAGTCCCGACGCTAAATGGTGTCGTTTGTGTTCGACCACATACTGGTAGGAACAGGAATCCATCAAACGCAGTATAAGTATGGGAAGGAAAACCCATAGTACACAGTTGTTTTTCCGTATAATGATATAATGTGTGACATACGTAAGGCAGTTGTTAACAATGTCCATAATTTGAAATCGTGTCCGGAATTTCGTAACGTTGTTCGATTCTTACGTATGATGAAACGTTCCCGTGCACATCTGCGGCGTATACCGTACCCGAAGAAGGGTCAGCCCCCCGTCCTTGTGGACCACCATCCTGCCACAGCGATGCATTTGCTGCCTCGGGAGGTGGCGGGTCATCTACGCACATTTGTTCTTGCGGCGATCTGTCAGGTATTGGGGGCGTGACGTTGCCTCCAGCCTCCCTCAATTGACTCAAAGTCTTACTGATCTTGGGCTTCAGTTTTTCGGCAACCTCAGAAGCACCTTCACGGGCAATTCTAATTTTTTTTGCTCTGATGTTGGGACGAGTCTACACGGCAGGTGAAGGTACCGTTGTCTGCTGGCAAACCCACAGGTAGTTTTTCTGCTTCATCCGCAACGGTGCGCGGCGAGACAGGGTCCGTACTTGCTAAACCCACAGGTGTTGTTTGGGTACTGTCGGATTCATTCGCCTGTTCGTTGGAAGAAATCGCGACAGGTTTCTGTATAGGGGCGGTCAGAGCGGTGTCAAGATGCGCGTCCTCAGCTGGAGCATCCTCAACTTCCTCGTGCCACTCTACTCTCGGTGTAGTTAGCGTCATCGGCAGACGGGTCACGGTCGTCATTTCCGTGTCAGGACGATTGTCAGCGGCGCGAGCAGGCGCGACCGCAGCCTGCACCGGCGCGAGCGCGTCGGCAGCTACGGCCGCATACGTCACCGGCTGCCCTGTCTCAGTCCTGTCAACAAGCGCAGCCCGCGGCAGCTGCGCCGGCGCGTTGCGCGGGCACTCGGCCCGCAGGTGGCCGGAGGCGTTGCAGCGCGAGCACGTGCGCGGCTGGCCCTCGTACACAACGAGCGCTTTGAAGCCCATGACGTTAACGTAAGACGGGATGTGCGAATTTAAATCTATCCTCACAGTCCTGACACCGTTGAAGACATTGAAATATTTGTTGTTCGTCCACCGGTCGTTAGATACAGTGTACACAGTACCAAACTTAGAGAGCACCTGTTGTATGCACAAATTTTCAATTTCAAATGGCAAGTTGTGAACTTTGACCGCCCGCAAGCCCAAACCAGCATATAATATGGTAACAGGACTCACCTCTCCCGACAGCGCTTTGTACGTAGCTTCGCCGTGAGTTTCTTCCATGATACGGTCGCACACAGCATGTCGAGTAAACTTGACTTGGAAAGTATTACTGATGAAGTCGTACTGCATGCCGTACACGTCGCCATCTTGTAGACGGAACTGATCATGAACCCATATATCAAAATCGTATACTTTCGACGAGATACATCGTTTCTAAAACTGAACTGGAGTGTCAATTTCTGAACTTTCGAATCCATGTTTACTACAAGAAAGCGCACGCAAATAACGCGAGCTGCCGCGAGAGCTGCACGCGAAAGCGTCCCACCTGCTGTATCACGCTCCCCGCCATAGTATCGTGGAAGAAGATTGGAGACATCTAATACGCCAGCTTCGACCTCCATTTATTATAGCAGGAGACTTTAATTCTCACCATGTAGCGTGGGGAGGAGATGTGACGGACGGGAATGGCAGGACTTTGATGAGTCTGATCGAAGACAACAACCTAGTGATACTCAATGACGGCACTCCTACTATGGTGTCATCACCTTTCCGTCGACCTTCTGCAGTTGATTTAACGCTCTGCTCCCCATGTTTCACTGAAATATGTAATTGGCGCGTTAAAACAGATCCAATGGGATCCGATCATCTCCCAATAGAGTTCCAGATCAATGTCAACGTTAATACTAAACAAATATATTATGCTAACAGTCGGTGGAAAATCAAAGAGGCCAAATGGGACGCATATAGGGACACAGTTCGGCGGGAACTCGCAAACACGTCAAATAACTTACCGGTTGAAGAGGCATACCAAGTTTTAGTCAATGCTATACATGCCGCTGCGGATGTCAGTATTCCTAAGAAGAAAGAATTTACTGTTGTGAAGCACCGTTCCCCCCTTGGTGGAATCCTGAATGCTCTAGAGCAGTTGCTCAACGCAGACTCGCCTTGAAAACCTATCGTCGAAATCCTACATTGGAAAATTTCCTCATTGCGAGAAAAGTGACTGCGGGAGTCAGAAATTTCCTGAAGAAGACGAAAAAGGACAGCTGGATAAAATTTTGCTCCTCCCTCACAAATGAAATGACCATGGCAAGCATGTGGCACAAGACAAAGGCTTTTAGAACGAACCAACTGCCATCCCCTGCTCCTGCCACCGCGGACTGGTTAGAGGGGTTTGTAGCGAAACTCGCTCCTCCTACGGTTCCGTTTGCAAATTTTCCACTCCCTCTTGCTGAAGACCGTCAACATGTTCTCCTTCGTCCTTTCTCGAAAGAAGATCTCCACGAAGCTATTCAATCATCGAGCGACAGCTGTCCCGGCATTGATTGTATTCACTATTCAATGTTAGAAAATCTGCCTGAGGAAGCGAAAGAATTGCTGATATCTATTTTTAACCGGTGTTGGATGGAACAAGATCTCATAGCCACATGGACGACACAAGTAATTATTCCAATTCTGAAAAGTGGCAAAGATCCAAATGCGGCGTCAAACTATCGACCGATTGCTCTGTCGTCATGTGTTGTAAAAACGCTGGAACGCATGGTGAAAAAGAGGCTGGAATGGTGGCTTGAAACGAATACCTTGTTACCTCGGAGTCAATATGGCTTCAGGAAAGGCAAAGGGACGATGGACAATCTATTTTCGCTTACTGTGGATATCACTTCAGCCTTTCAAATGAAGCAAACAGTGATCGCTGCTTTTCTCGACGTTAAGGGAGCTTATGACCATGTTCAGATACCGATTCTCTTGGACAAGCTGGCAGGATTCGGAATTCCTCCACGGTTGATTTATGGCATCAGTACCCTGATTGCTAAAAGAACGATCTATGTCCGGTACCAAGGTAACATGATGGGACCTTTTCTTGTCTCGCAGGGCTTGCCACAAGGTGCGATTTTAAGCCCCATTCTGTATACTCTGTATACGCATGACCTAGAACGCGTGATAATACCTCCCACAAAAATCTTGCAGTATGCAGATGATTTATGTGTCTATTCTACTGCTGATACGTATCATCAGGCTAAAACGGCATTACTCTCATCCATTGCACACTTCGATGATTGGCTATCTACTAACGGGCTGGAGATATCGGCTGATAAATCAGTAATCGTGCCATTTCACAAGTCAACACTGAATCTCATAGATGGCCACATTACGTGTGGAACGTACACTTTCCAGATAAAACCTCAAGCACGTTTCCTGGGGATGATTTTTGACTCTCGGTTAAGCTGGGCGCCTCATATCAGAGCCACGGTTACCAAGTGTGAAGAGGGCCTAAATGTAATCCGATCACTCACCCGGGTGTGGTGGGGTGCGCACCAGAGCACTTTACTCACCATGTATCGAGGGATTATTCGATCTCGGCTTGACTATGGCTGTCAACTGTACCACAATGCACCGAAGGTTCATCTCACGAAACTCGATACTCTTCAGTATAGAGCCATCCGAACCTGTCTTGGAGCCATGCGATCGACCCCCACCAACGCCCTTTTAGTGGAAGCAGGAGAGATGCCCTTGAGCATTAGGCGCCAAATGTTGTCAGACAAATTCTACTTTCAAGGAATGGCTTTCACGGACAGTTCAGTCTGCAGAAACAGAGACACCATTTATCGACTATGGATTGCCACTTACAGAAGGAATATACCTCCAGCCATTTGTACCAGCTTCGACACTTGGTCTCCTATGATACGCTCTGTACGATGTTCACCTCATCCGCCTCCTTTTGAATACGATCTGCGCACACTTGGCTGCCAGATTCCGGTCTTCTATTTTAATATGACTTGCTTAGGAAGTAACACTGTTAATAACGGATTCAGTCGCCTCGTTGCAGATCAGTGGCCTGATTTTCTTTGTGTATATACAGATGGGTCCAAAATTCCACAAGAAGAGTGTACTGGATGTGCCTTTTTCTGCCCTCAGATTCAGATTCGGAGAACCTTCAAACTGCCAACGAATACCTCTATATTTACTGCGGAGACAGTGGCAATTCTGGAAGCACTTAGGTTTACTTCTACCACTTCCTTCCCGAAAATATTAATTGTGTCTGACTCTCAAAGTGTCCTTCAAAACCTACAACACCGGAGATGGAACAAAAAAACCAACAGCTATATTCTGGATGTGATTTCGGCATATATTCGCTGTACAAATATGGGTCGGACAGTTAATTTACTGTGGGTGCCTTCTCACGCTGGTATCTGCTATAATGAGGAAGTTGATGCATTGGCAAAACAAGCGGCATCCTTAGGCACTGTCTTGGACCTACAACTTCCATACACAGACTTCTTATCTGCGGTCAAGGCATACGCCAAACAACAGTGGCAACAGATGTGGAACGTTTCCCAAGAAACGAAAGGCGCTTCCTACGCTGTGCTGCAACCTCGGATTTCTACGCAGCCGTGGTTTATGAAGGCTCATCTGGACCGATCCGCAATTGCTACCATTATTCGTCTTCGCTTCAATCACGCCTCTTATCCAAAACACCTTCATCGGATCAACGTCTACGATTCGGCGGCATGTGAGTGTGATCCTGAAACGGAAGCTGATGTCAACCACATCCTGTTCAGGTGCCCCAAATTTGACCGAGAACGCTTGAACTTCTTGCAGACATTGGTGAAGATGGGATATCCCCTTCCCCAGTCAGCTTCTTCCCTTTTGTTTACGAAAGACATTCGTGTGTATAAGATCATTATTAAGTTTATTAAGAGCACTGTACACAATCTTTAATCATCAAGTGTATTGGTAATATAAGGTTTTGGTAGTGTATATGTGAAAATGTTCCAATATTATTTAAATTGTAATTTAATGCAGTTTTCGCTTTGTTTCCACTTTACCATTTTGACAAAATGTACTTCTGTTTTGACTATTTAAATATATGTACATTTCCTATGTGTGTTGTAGATGGCCACATTGAGTTATCACTCAGAAGGCCAAATAAATGAAAAAAAAAAAAAAAAAAAAAAAAAAGCGTCCCACCGCGAGCACGGCTGGCTCGAGACTGAAAAATTTCCGTATTACAGTAATCTGCCGTTTCAAGGCAAGGCGGACTGAAGATCTATGAACACGAATATTTCTTTATATCAATTTCCTAATTACAACTTAACAACCGACATTAGCAAACACGATACGTCTAATACCGTAGGTGAGAAGATATTGTTAATGTTAATTGCCGTAGCGTAGGGTGTAAGTCGTGGGCTGTGAAGTAAAATTTGCTTGTGGTGTTGGTTCAAGGCACCACATCAGTAAATATTTTTTCTTCTGTTATTCGGTTTTCTGACAGACTCAAAAGACTTTCCCATAAATTTCTTAGAAGTGTACTGCATAATATTGGATGCTATGTAAAAATAAGTGCGCACCCTCTGAGGAGTGAGTTCGTTGGATTCGTTTTATGAACAAGAAAGTTTTTACCTCACTTAGAGTAAAATACGCACTTATTGTTTCACGTATTGCATTTTACACGTTCTTAACATTCTTCTACTGAATGGTAACATTGACCGTGGAAGCATGATCTTTTAAGATTTACTAAAAAGAGTCTTGCAATAATCTTTGTGGTATGAAAGCCTGTTCTAATTTTATATCGCACAGATTGTCACTAAACTTTTATTAAATGTTCAAATGTTTGTATAGTCTCTGGGACTTAACTACGGGGTCATCAGTCCCTAAACTTACAAACTACTTATGAACTACTTACGAACTTTCTTTTCTTTCTTTCTTTTAATAGAAAAGTTTGTAAAGCTTACGGGACTTAACTACGGGGTCATCAGGCCCAAGTTACAAACTACTTATGAACTACTTACGAGCTAGGACGGCACAAATATCCATGCCCGAGGGGGGATTCGAACCCCCGACCGTAGTTGCCGTGCAGACCGTGACTGAACCGCCTTAGTCCCCTCGGCCACCGCGGCCGTCAACTTTTATTATTCGCTTCACTTACTGACATAAAATGCAACTTTTATAAGAGTCTTATGTTCATAGGTATTTTGTTGTTATTTATTTAGGACTATCACAGAACATAACGAAGATAAACAAAAGCGCGTAAATAAGCACTTCAGTAGAGGTAAAGCAGGAATACCACACTTTTGATTTGGTAAACAGTGTGATTCCAGCAACTGATACCGCCGACAACTGTCGCTGGAGCGCGCTGTGGTCGCGGGTAGCTCGTTGAGGCACACGTCTCGTATGGTGGAGTTGCGCCGTCTCCGAGCGTTCTGCCGCACGGTGGACTCGGCACGTTGACCAAACACGTTCAGACATACGCTCCGTGTGACGACGGCTTTTCCACGAATTGTTATTGTAACTTCCGTATCACTGAGATGGTGATATCCAAGTGCCACGATGTGAAGCCTACAAAAAGCCGAGTGATAAAAACAGGCAGACGGGGCCTCTGCGGGCGGAGTTGGGCCGAGTCCAGGGAACACAAAGAGCAAGGGGATTAGGGTCGTCCGGGTGCAGGTAGGACGGGAGACAATGGATGCAGCAGGTGCGAGGCGGAGAGTTCGCACATTTCTAGTCGGGCGGGAAGTTCGCAGTGCGGAGAACTCACACATTTGTGTCGCAGCAGAATCACTTTCCTTCATCGACAAGCGAACTACTAATTAATCCATTACAGAAACCAACTAAAACAAAAAAATAAAAGTAAATTTTTAAAATTGCAATTCTCTTTGTAGATTATACCGTGTTAAGCAAAAGAAAAAAGAAGTGAAAACTTACTGTTTCACAAAGAACGGTTGCGTGAAAGAATATCTAAGGACGCAAAGCAGGCGGCTTAAATATCTGTCGGCAACTCCATTCAAAACCATTCCAGACGACTCCGAGAGAGAAGGGCGCCGAGCACTAATTAATTGCTTCTGGGGGACGGACAAGGGAACATCATCAACTCGACCTCATATTTTCTTGAGAAAAAAATACGTGAGCTAGATATCAACTCTAGAAATCGATATCACGTGAAAATTTGGGCCATTATTCAGATAGTACGCAGTTACGGCCTCCTCAAAGTACAGCTTTTAAACATTCGCGCGCTCGGGTTGGCCTTCACTCGGCCCGCTTCACTGCGACCACGAAGTGTTGTGCAATGAAGGGACAAGAACTAGTCCCCCGAAATGTGAAATTTGAAGAGCTAGGGAAGTGGAGGATGAAATAATATTACAAACTGAAACAAATTTACTGTAACTCTTTAAAGTTTACTCCACTTCAATAGTGTCAGTTTTACATATAACCAAATGATGTGCATAAAAGGTATTGAAAATTAAATTAAATTGCACTACTTGTTGCAAACCGTCTCATTCGTTTCCACTGCAGCTGTGAAGCGCTGTATAAAACGCAAACGGCTATTTGTTAAGGAGACGGGCAAAGTGGTATTCGACGATTTAAAATCATCAAAGCAGCTCTCACCGTCACCGATGACCTCAATTCCACTCCCAAGCTCCTTTGAAGCAATGAGAGTGTTCGACGAATCTGATGGTAGTGAAATGGCAGCGTAGTTATCGTCGAAATCATCGTATTGAAAATCTGCACCGAACGTGAACACGTCATCAGTGCAATTGTCTATGAGATCTGCAAAGCAGTTCAAAGATATAAGGAAAAGCGTAAAGAAAGTGCCATGTATTTTCTTTTACCGTGTATAGTACGTCTAAAAACTGCAAATGATTATGCCTACTGATGACGACTTTAAAGAGCTCTAATTCTTTGACATTTACTCGTTGCAGATTAGTCATCATTTCATACCGCTCCTGCAGATGTCGCACGATAGCCTGTGGGTTAATGTACATCTCGAACACAAACCTCTTACTAGACTCTACTCACAGTGCTAGACGTTCGGGCATTAAGCGGCCGCAATGAAGCGGCCCGAGTGAGGAACAACAGAAGCGCGCGAATGTTTAAAAGCCGTACTTTGAGGAGGCCGTAACTGCCTAGTATCTGAATAATGGCCCAAATTTTCACGTGATACCAATTTCTGTGGTTGATATCTAGCTCATGTATTTTTTCCTCAAGAAAATATGAGGTCGAGTTGATGATGTTCCCCTGTGAGAATCGATGGCAGGCTGTTGCAGTAGGTGTGATCTCCACCGAGCATTGCCGCTCGCTCAAGCTGACGACAATCAAATTTGCCGGCACACGGCAAATTCTTATGATTTGCAGTTGTTGCTTTGCATGATCGGCGACCTCACACTCCTAGTTTCTTGCTATATCCGGGAAACGAGCAATTCAAGAAATAACTACAGAACATCAGTTTTAAAATATCTGAATACTTTTATTACGCATCCGAATTGCAACTTTTCCTTTTCGAACAAACGTGGGACAATCAAGCGTCAATCAATCTCGGCATGAACATGGAGCATATTTCTTTCTGGATTACCCCCCCCCCCCCCCGTTTCGTGTGGGAGCTTAGAACCCACGGAGTCAGCAGCCCTGCTGAGGGGTGTATCATATGGAGTTTCCCCTATAAGTACAGTACACACTGACGCAAAAGAAGGATATTTCATATTGTCTCATACGTGTCAACATTTTCTTTTACGTTCTGACTTTTTCGTCTCGCAGAATACCTGATTGCACTGCTCCAACAGCTCACGCAGTTTATAAAGGTGCGGTGTAAACAGGAGAAACCGCTAACTACCAGGGTCATCCCATAATGGGAGAGTGCTTTTTCTGGTGATTGATAGTGTCCCCCCACGACCACCGACCACCGAACACTGGCCTTGGCATTCACCTGCTTAGAGTTTGATGACAGGTGCGATCTGTTGCAACTGTTTTGCAGCTTTGCCATGTTACTTTCAAATGTGTGACAAAATTCACAGAACCAATGATCACTACAGTTAGGTCCCATAACTTTGCAAACATTTGAACAAAATACACGATCCCATCATGTGCCTGGTGTTGTCCGCGTGTGAAACCCGCGGAAAGTCCGAGGGACCGAATTTTATTCACATATAACTAAGGTTCACGGTAATGTGATGAACGAAGCGTTGGTTCGAATGAAGTATATCCTTTCCGGACCGCAACATCAAGATGTCAACATCACATAAAAGTCTCGCTTGAGCAGTTTCCGTGGGAAATCTTTCAATATGCGCCGTGCAGTGCGTATTTAGCGTTTGTGGGGGTGTTATTGGTATGATGACGTAGGTACACTTAAGCACACAGAACAAACAAAGTTTAGAACCGTATGAAATTCATTTCAAGCAAATGAAAACTCAACGTCGGGCTTTGGTACAATCAGATTAAGTCTTGACGTCTGCGTTAACGCCTCGAAGTTTTCTCAATAGCCCGGAATACGACGACAGGTTTAGAGACACTGTATCAAAGCGACGAAGCAGTACTATAAAGTGAAGACGTCCTGACCAAGCGCTAACACGACGTTCACAGTCCTCACTGGAAGAACACTCTCTCGCTGAACACTATCTGCGATAACACACTTATCCGCAAGTGATTAGTATTTTTTCCTGAACTGAACAGAAAAACTGGAAATTAAAAAGAAAAATAGGCTGGATAACACTACAGAAATATTGTTGAATTTAATTGTAGCGTTAAAATTTGGTAGAAACTAAATAATTACGCAGAAGGGTTAGAAATCTGTTAAAGCGGTAATGCTAGTGCCTATACGACAACTCCGTACAAAAGAAGCCTTGGTACCAATTATGTTTATAACATACAGATTAGTTCATATATTTCCGATAAAAAATATCTATAGCAAGAAACAAACCTCAGATATACGAGCAGCGGTCAAATGTAGACAGCTAGCAAACGCATAGAACGCAATGTTCTATGTGGACAAGTTGAAAAACCCTTAGGATATCTCTGAGAGAACACTCTAATTGCTGTAACAAATACTTTTTTCCCGCCTGTCAGTTTAGCCATAGGACTAACGCTACAGACCCTGACATTAGCTTTCGTCGCGTGTATTCATTTACAGAATTTGGAGGCACCGGTGCAATTTTAATTCAGCTTACCTAGAGAACTATTTCGTGATTTAGCAAAATATTAAAGACTGTTTTGGTTTAAAATCCCATCAACAGCGTGGTCGCTAGCGATGGTTGTGAATTTAATAGCTACGCAATAAAAATGTTTCTCTACCACGCACTGGAGTGTTCTCTTCTGTGAAACTTTGTGGCAGAACAAAACTGATTGCCGGATCTGGATTCGACATGGTGACCTTTGACTCTTGCCACAAATTGACACACACTATTCTACCAGAACAAGAGCCGCATTCAGAACTGAATTTTCATCAGTACGTCTGTCGTGTCTTCAAATTCACATAGACGTTCTCCCGTACACAATATAAGGAACGGCTGTACAAATTTCCACACATTTGACTGTGCCAGTCTATTGGAGAAACTAAGGACAGCAGAAAGAAACCACGAAATTATGGTGATGATAGGGGTACGAATTCAAACGGATGTCGTCATGAGGGTATCATATAACACAAGTGTGGAAGACGGCCAGACTGCTGAGTCATGAAAACAATCAATTGATAGTGGTACTGGCACAGACTAAGTAATTAACACATATTACACAAGTATGCAGGGGAAGGCAAGCAATCAGAGCACGAGTCATTAAAAAATCAATTGATGTGTGTACGAATACAGACTGATTAGGTAACCCACATTATACAAGTGTCTAGGGGAGGGCATGCAATCAGCGCATGAGTAATTAAAAAAAAAGACAATTGATGGGTGTACGAATTCAGACTGAATACGTAACCCATATTATATACTAGCTGAAAACCCGGCGTTGCCCGGGTATTTATTCGTTTATTCCTGCCATTTTTCAGGTATACATTCATTTATATAAGGGCTGTATATCTGTAAAATACCATGGGAATACAATTAATAGTAAAGAAGTAATAGATAAAAACTTGGTGCGTGATGGGGCGGTTTTCCATGAACGTTACTGTTTACGTGCTCATATTTCATGAACTACGTGTCGGAATGTGATACAATTTAGAAGCTACAATAAAATATATATGTGTATAATGTCTGTAAAATTTCCTGTCGCTACAGTTTGTAGTCTTCAAATTATAAATTGTATCGTCATACCGAGAGCCGTAGTTTTACTCCATAAACAGCGGAAAAGTAGTAAGCGAGAAACGTTTTTCCTTTCATCAATCTACTATGGTTGCCAGCGAGAAAAAGTTTAATAAAAGTTTGAAATTATGTTTGAAGTTTGTTGCAAGTCGCTAAGTACTGTCATTCTCATATAGTGTATTTCGAAAGTCTCGCCGCATTATATTGCACTTTTTGCGATTTCTATTGGTTATGACGTAGTATCTTTTGAACTATGTGCCGTGTGTGATTCTTAATCATGTAGCAGTTGTTACTTCACGGTAAGGAATGTGTGTACCAAATTTGGTTGTATCGGTCCAATGGTTTAGGAGAAAATGAGCAGCATTGCCTCCAAATGCAGCAGGTTTTCGCTCATCTTATTGTTTATGACGTCATATCTCGTGAACTATATATCTTATGTGATTCTTACACTTACGACGACCGTCCTCGTGGATTAAAGCTAAATTTCATAAAGATTGGAACAAAACTGTAGATTTGTTTGCAACACGTACAAATATACGGACACTCTGCTTTATATATTAGAAGTATGGAGAGGAAGGCAAGCAATCAGAGCATGACTCATTAAAAAAATTAGTTGATGGCGGTATGAATTCAGACTGATTACGTAACCCATATTACACAAGCGTGGAAGGCCTCCCGACTGCTGAGTCATCAAAAAATCAATTAATAGCGGTACTGCATCAAACTGATTATGTAACCCATGTTACACACAAGACTGTTGAGTCATGAAAACATACAACTGATGGGTGTTCATATTCAAACTGCTATTGATATTCCCCAGCTCAAGTAAATATTTACAATAAAGTGTTAATTTTCCACCAGCTCAAGTAAATTATTGCAAATGTTTATAACAAAATTCAGGCTCTCGTAAACTTTTACAATAAAATGCTGATTCTACCCAGATCGCATAATGTTCATAACAGTTTCCCTAATAGTGTTGTAAGTTTTGAGACTGTGTGGTACATGCAATGTGTGAAATCCGACGGCCGACTTCAGAGGGAATTTCATTTCCGCAGCGACTCGTGCCGCCGGCCTAGCGTTGTGCAGATGTTAGCAATATGACGCCGGATATCGCCGCGACGCTTACTACGCATGTGTGCCAAGTCCGCTGCGGACGCATAAGACGCCCATATGTCGGTTATTTGGCCCTTCACCTGGAAATACCACCCAAAAGCATCATTTGGGGATCATCCTTGAGTCTTGCTGCCACAAGACCTGCTGGTTGTGGAGTGAATATTGTGATACGTGGATTGATTTAGCCTAAAAACTGTCACGTGTTCAGTCCGTCTCTATATCACACGTTTCGAAGAATAAAACCTGAATCGAAGGATGCATTGTACCTGTCACCCATATAGTGGTTATTTGGTCTTTTGCCTAGAAATATCACTCAAAAGCATAATTTGGAGAACGAGTCAGAATCATACTGGGACATTATGCATTCGTTGTGATGTGAATTTTTTGTTCTCAGTAGCTTGATTTACCCTAGAAAAGAGATGGATATCAATCCGTTGCATTTTTGAGTTTTTCGTGCCTCTGCACAATTTTTCGTGTTTTTGGTTGCGAATATAAGCACTCTAGTTGACAGACCCTTTACTCTTCAGTGCTGTGTGTAGATGACTCTTGTTAGCTGTCTGCTTCTGTAGCGCTATCGATGTACGACGTTGCGTCTGTAGTCGAAGATATGATTACCTAAAATACGATTTTGTTTGTATTCTGCAAGTTTAAACTAAATTGGTCTGGATGGTTAATAATACTGTAGACTGTTGTTACTATGAATATTTTCTAAAAGATGGGTTGGTGTATAAATATATATTTGTAATAACAATTGAATAACGAAGATAGTGTACTGTCTCTCCATTGTGTGTTTTAATCGGGTTTTCAAAGGTTTGCTGTGTGGTCGTTAACATCTGCATCGCCTTCTATCTGGAAAACACAATCGATGGTTGTTCGATTCTGTGGTTAGTATATCCTGACCCTAACTAGAGGCATTTATATTCTATTTTGTCAGCTCTGTTTCATCCTCTATACCATGATATAACATTCAAAGGATCCAGTGGTAACATACATCAAGCTTTTGTATGTTGTATTTGTCTCTGTGGTGTCTAAATGTCTGAAATATTGACGCCAGCCGCGGCGGAGCGGCCGAGCGCATTGAGGCGTATGTTGCGATGCGCGAGGTCGTTCCTTGTCAGGGTTTTGAATGCCTCATCGGGCAGGGATGTTTGTGCTGTCTTTGGTATAAGGTAGTTCATAAGTAGTTTGTAAGTTTAGGGACTGATGACCCCACAGTTAAGTCCCATAAGCTTTACAAACATTTGAACATTTTTTTTATTGACGGCATTTCCTCTTAAACATAAAGACGTGGTTGGTTGCAGGATTCGTACAACATTGTGATGTATAAATATAAAGTCCACAAATGTAGAGCACCTTTTGGTTGCAACGAACAGTACGACTAAACAGATCGAAATCGGTATTTCGCACAAGACAAGATACATTTTACGCACCAGATTGTGAATACACGAGACCTTATTTTACGAAAATAGATTATTACATTGCTTCTGTCAACAGCGATAAGAATAAAGAAAACGATTTGTCACAGCTATACCGTAGCTCTTAATGTGCCATGAACACAATAAAGGCCATCTCTAAATATTTATATAGCTTATGGGACTTAACTATGGGGTCATCAGTCCCTAAACTTACAAACTACTTATGAACTAACTAACACTAAGGACGGCACAAATATCCATGCCCTAGGGGGGACTCGAACCCCCAACAGTAGTGGCCGTGCAGACCGCGACTTGAGCGCCTCAGTCCCCACGGCCACCGCGGCCGGCGGCCATCTCTACAGGTTATAAAGAGACATCCGCCCACAATCGGATTACTAACAAAAACTGCAACACTTACATGGATCATTTCCTTACTGTTGACGCAAACGAGGTATTTACCGTAAGAGTTGACTACAACAGCTATTATAAATTGCATGATGAAAATATAGTTAGCGAAAACCTATTTTATACACAAACCCACGCGAACATTTACGCAAACATTTCGATGAGCGCTAAATTGCGATGTGAAGTCAAACTCCAGTCCATACGCGCACGTGTCACGCAACGTTGATTTAACCGAATGCTTGGTTAGCCGTAGACTGAAACAGCACAGAAGTACATCTCCGATAACTGACCAACTAAAAGATACTCGATCAATCGAAGCACTGTTCATCTGACATGTAACCTGTCCTCCGGTATTTTCTCCTTGATCCATAGACCTGTAAAACCGAAACGTTCTACACAGAAAGCTATAAGTATTAACAACAAATAGCTGTTGCAGATGCTAACTATTACATATTTTAGGTACTTACATCGACGTTGGAGTCCTTCTCAGCACAATTGATCCCCAAACAGATATTATGATCCACAGCAAACACCTCGTAAGGTAGGTCTATATACACAGCAGAAGAGTAAAAGGCTGCTTCCATAGAGGAAAGAAAGCTAGAATGCGTGCAACTCGATTCCCAAGTCACGAAATACATACTGTTCTACAACAGCTTATAACATATTAAATACAACTTTAACTCTTTTTAGGGCACAGATCGATGATTTTCACTTCAAAACCGTAGGATTACAACACAGTACACCCACATCTAAAGCTGTTTTAGGACAAAACGAATCACACATAGTAAGATACACTAAGTAACATGACGTGAAATATGCTTTCTTGCATTATCATTCTATATGAAAAGCCATTTAAAATCGAAACCAGAACTCTTCTGACCATAACTGCGTCCTTTTGTACAAATTAACTACCCTGTAACTCTGACAATCTCGATACATGCTACACGACAAGTTCCAAACCTAGACACCAATTAAATGACAAGCTCCAACTCCCAATCACTGGGAATCCCTCACGGTTCAAGTAGCCAGCACACGCTAAATGCTTAGCCATTTACAGGCTGATGCTAAAATACAGATCAATCATTATATAAATACGGTAACATGACAATTGTGGTGCAGATTACTAATTTATTTGTACAAGAAGTCAATGAAACATTTCATTCCATTCCAGGATGGTGGTGGTGGCGGCTGGTGCAGCAACAGTGTTGAATATTAAAAAATGCTCAGTCTCTGTTGCAGTATTTTATTCTCCAATAACGCGTTTCGCGCTTTTAGCGCATCGTCAGATTGGGCGGATATGGAGCCATAGAACTATCTATTGCTGTGTAGGAGGTATCTTAACAATTTGTGTTATTGGGCGACATAGCAGCAGAGGAGTCGCTGTCAAGTCAATGTCAATCAAAGTTACATAATTCGAAAGATTTTTTGTCGTAGATTTCACGAATATAAATATTATGTGTGCATTTAGCCTTTAAAAGTGGTAAAAGGAAGTAGAAATTTTCCTATCTATAGCTTGTATCAAGTTCTACATTCTCCAACAATCAGCTCACTGATTGGCTATTCGCCTCGGCCAAAGACGCTGTAATGCAGCGCATCTGCAGTATTAAAATAAGTGAATATAGAAATATGAAGTGCTCCCAACTCAATTTCTTGTGCCGTTCAAATGCTTCATTGTCGCAGTGATTAACTATGGTTAAAGGAAATGGATGTTTTCATATGAATGCCGATATAAAGGATGATGCGCCGGGAGAGGCATCTAGCGGTGCTCGGGTGGAACTATGAAGTCGAGAATGCCGATATAAATGATGAAGCGCCGGGTGAGGCATGTAGCGGTGCACGGGTGGAACTACTAAGTCGACATGTTGTCAGCTCTGGAATTCTGAATATCTCAGTATCGAAACAACATTATTTCTTGGCACTGTTTAAATATACGAACACCGAAATTGTAGTTCCATTTCAAATATTAGGCTAATGAAAGTTATATAATTCGAAAATGTCATGAGAAGTATATACTTCCGTTTTTATTTGTTGTTGTTGTGTCAGGCATTTTCTTTAACACGTAAAAGATACTGTTTCATACCTCCCTGTGCCGGTTAAATATTACCAAATATCCCAGCGGCCTCCTATGATAATGCCAAAACATGCTGAATAGTGAGAATCCTGTGAGTCTTCATTTTAGCCTATCGCTTCACAACGCTGAAGTTTTCTCATGGAATCTTCGCTTTACGAGGGCAATTATTTTTATTGAGCGGACGAGAGTACATACAAGAACATGTCAACCATAAACCAAGAACAGCGTTATTTGTTTACTTCATGGTATGTACGTTACACTAATCGAGTCATTCTATGTGGTTCGAACAAATGGGCCAAGATTTTCTATCGTGTTGTTGATGTTGGCAACATAATCACGCGAGGCCGCCGGCATGATACGTAAATTTTTAACCCCCAGTGACCATTGTAAACACAATTGGTCGATTTTCGACCACAGGCAATACTAGTAAAAATAAAATCCGGTCAGATGCGTATGTGTTACACCAGTCTCGTTACACAACAAAACCACGGCCATTCGTCTGATGTTCTGATCCAAGCTACTAGTAACGTTTGTATGTATAATTTATAGGCTTGAAAGGTAAACTGTAGATCAGTGCTCCATCTAGGCTGTTTATTTGGCACATCCTGCATCGCGAAAATTCTCAGAGCTACAAAAAAATACAACAGACTCTCTTCTATACCTTTTTAAAATAAATAGATCCTCACCTGACAACCTTCGATTGCTTTTCTATTAAAACAGTGAAATGTTCGTCGAATTATGCTTCAGTTTAATATTGCAACTGGAGAACTATTAAATCCAAATACATCACGAGGTTGTACGACTCCCGCAACTAACCACATCTTTATGCTCATAGGGAAATCGTGTCAGTAGATCAGCCATGTAGACACCACACAGATAAGTACAACATACAAAAGCTTTATGTATCTCACCACTCGATTCTTTGAATGTTATATCAGGATGAAACAGATCTGATTAAATAGAATATAAACTTCTCTAGTTTGGATGAGGACAACACTAACCACAGAATCGAATAATCATCGACTGTGTTTTCCGGATCGAAGGTGATGCAAACGTTAACTACCACAAAGCATACTTCTGAGAACACGGTAAAAACACACAATATAGAAACAGAACAGTATTTTCGTTATTCAACTACTATTACATATATCGTATACACCAACCCGCCTTATAGAATATATCAAATTCAAACGTTCAAATTTTTGTATAGCTTATGGGACTTAACTACGGGGTCATCAGTCCCTAAACATACAAACTAGCTAATACTAAGGACGGTACAAATATCTATGCCCGAGGGGGGATTCGAACCCCCGACCGTAGTGGCCGTGCAGGCCGTGACTGGAGCGCCTCAGTCCCCTCGGCCACCGCGGCCGGGACAGAATATATCCATAGTAACAACAATCTATAGTATTATTAACCATCCAGACCAATTTAGTTTAACCTTGCAGAATACATACAACATTTTATTTTAGTTAATCATATCTTCGACTACAGACGCATCACTGCACATCGATAACACTACAGAATCAGTATAAGGTATCATACGACGCCAACAGACAACTCGCAAGAGTCATCTACACACACCTCCGTGTCAACAGAAGAATACTCTTCGATTGCTTATATTCGCAACCAAAACACGAAAAATTGTGCAGAGGCACGAAAAACTTAAAATGCAAGGGATCGATCTCCATCTTTTTTCTAGGGTAAATCAAGCAACTCAGCACAAGAATTCACATCACAACCAACGCATCACGTCCTAGTATGACTCCGGCTCGTTCTCCAAATAATGTTTTTCAGTGATATTTGTAGGTGAAAGACCAAATAAAACTTTTAAGGGTGAGAGGTACAATGCATCCTTCGATTCCAGATGTCTAATTGCCAACACGTCGGCAGTGCTAGGTTCGGTGGTGGCTGTGGGCACGAGACGCCACGCAAAAAAATTTCACACATTGCATGCACCACATGGTCTCAAAACTTACAACACTATTAGGGGAACTGTTATAAACATTACGCGAGCTGCGGAGAATCAGCAATTATTGTAAACATTTATGAATATTCAAATATTTGTAGAGCTTATGGGACTTAACCACGGGGTCATCAGTCCCTAAACTTACAAACTACTTATGAACTAGCTAATACTAAGGACGGCACAAATATCCATGCCCGAGGGGGGATTCGAACCCCCGACCGTAGTGGCCATTGTGACCGTGACTGGCGCGCCGCAGAGCGCTCGGCCACCGCGGCCGGCAAACATTTATGATAGCTGGAGAATTTGGTAATAAACATTTACAACAATTTATGTGAGGTAGGCTAAAACTAACATTTTATTGTAATCATTTACGTAAGCTGGGAAATATTAAAATTTCATTGAGCAATTAATTTAGCAGTTTGAATCTGAACACTCATCAGTTGACTTTTTTGATGACTCAACAGTCTGGTGTGTAATATGGGTTACGTAATCAGTTTGATGCACAAATGCTATCAATTGATTTTTTTGATGTTTCAGCAGTCTGGAGGCCTTCCACACTTGTGTAATATGATACCCTCATGGCGTCATCAGTACTCACGAAATTTTAATTTTCGAAACGGCGGCCTGTGAACATACTCATATACTCCAGTGACATTGTCAATAATACAGATATTGGAATCGCATACAACCAAAAATTAAGAAAGCTTGGTTTAAGTGTGGCATCGAACAAGTCACAGATTCAGCTCATTTAGCAGTGGATTTTAAACGGAAAGTTCTTGCAATTCAAGAGCCCGTGAAAGCAGTAGAGGACGTTGTGGGCCATTGGTTCAGGAACTCTGTTGGAACACGGCAGCAGACCAGACATCGTGCCATGACGTCGACGTGAGAAGCTCGAATGTTCACAAAATCATTCACGGTAATGCGACCTTGAGGAGTAACTATGGGCCCATCGATTACCAAGACGTATTTACCAATCTCATCGCCGAACCACAGACATATGTCCCACTTGAATAATAAATTCCATTGCACAACGCAAAACAAGACTTATACGACGATACGAGTTTTTTCCATTGGTCCACAGTCAAGGATTCGTGGCTTCGGCTCTATGTTTCGCTGTTCGGGCGTCAACGTCAGTAATAGTGATTTTGCTCGTCCCGTAGCTCTCTACTAATGCAAAAGGTCTCCTTGCTGTCGTGAGATCGACGTGCGATTATACAGTGATTTTGCTACATTATCCACTGCCTGTTAATCCTGACATGTCCGAAACAACACACATCACCATACTATTCTGGGTTGTTATAATTAAGCTTTCCACATTTAAATCGTCATAGCAGGGAAACTAATTACCGTAGGAATACTAAATATGCTACCGTTAATGTCTAGGAGAGAGGAATAGAGTCAATTCATTAGGAAGACTTTCAATGAGATTTTATAGTTGTTGATCAAGTCTTCCGTGTGGAGACTGGTTTGACACTCCTCTCTGAGGTACTCTATCCAGAACGCCAACACACGCTTCTTTTAATCGACATACCATAGTCTGCTGTATGTCCCCTTCTGTTATTTTAACTCTACACACTTCCCTACAATGCTGAATTCATGGTTACACGATGTCTGCCGGCCGCGGTGGCCGAGGTGACTGAGGCGCTCTAGTCACGGTCAGCACGGCCACTACGGTCGGGGGTTCGAATCCCCCCTCGGGCATGGATATTTGTGCCGTCCTAGTTCGTAAGTAGTTCATAAGTAGTTTGTAAGTTTAGGGACTGATGACCCCGTAATTAAGTCCCATAAGCTTAACAAACATTTGAACATTTGATTTTACACGATGTCTAACAATGTGTCCTACCAACAGACCCCTTCTTTTAGTCAAGGTACGCCATAAATTTATTTTCTTCTCAATTCTGCTCAGTACCTCCCCATTAAATACGTGATCTACCAACGGAAGCATCAGCATTATTCTGTAGCACTGCATTCCAAAAGCTTCTAACCTCTTCCTATCTTAACTATTTATCGTCCTTGTTTTACTGCCGTACAAGGCAACACTACACAGAAAGGACTTCTTAACGTTTAAATACATATTCGGTGTTAGATGCCGTTACAGGAAAGTAAATGAGATTTTGGAGACAAGAAAAGCAGCTCCATGAAGATCATAAGCCTACATAGAATACCGGGACAAGGAAAGAAGGTAAAGCTGAAAACTGGAACGAATATATAGAGGGGCTCTACAAAAGAAATGAACATCGAGACAATATTGCACACTGGTCTAAACAATTAGGGGATTAGTTGAGATAATTGTCATCGTCACAAGGAACTAAAATTGTTGCATGTCTTTCTCTCGGTCCCACGCAATGGAGACAACAACATTACTGCAGCCGAGATACCGGTAGTAATGGAAATCTGCTGCAGAAGTTGGGTTCAGTCACTGCAGCGAGCAGGTAGATCAATGCAACAACAAAGTGACGTACCAGAAGCTACGGCTTGGAAATTCATGGGAAAGTTGGACTCTGGGATAGGCACAGAGAAAGGGGACTGCGGTATTGGAGTGCCCCAAAGTGTAATTCCAGATCCTGGACGCGATTTCAGACAGCAGGAACCATTAAAAAAAGGCCTAGGTCGTCCACGGGTAACATCAGTGAGAGATGGCCGTTATCTCCGGTTAACAGCCCGTCCTGACAATGCAGTGCAATCACCTGGAACACACCCTCCAGGCATCAACATGACGCGCAATATCAACACAAGCAGTCAGAAATCGGCTCCGGGAGTGTAGCATCAATGCACGAGGGCCTATGGTGGGTTTCCCAGTAAAATTACGACGCTGTTTAGCCCGCAAGGACTGGGCGGAAGGACATTAGGATTGGAGAGGTAACGAATGGCACCGGCTTCTCGGGAAAAATCTGCACGTCCACACTTACGTAACGAAGAAGCCGTCTGATAACGTTATGTTTGTAATTTGTAGACCGGTTTCAGGGACGTGTGGCCACCACTCATGAACGGATACATCTACATCGATACTCTACAAATCACATTTAAGTGCCTGGCAGAGGGTTCATTAACCACCTTCATAACTTTTCTCTACCGTTCCATTCTCTAATAGAGCGCGGGAAGAAAGAACACCTAAATCGTTCCGTTTTCGATCTGATTTCTCTTATTTTATTGGGATGGTCATGTCTCCCTAAGTAGGTGGGTGCTAGCAAAATATTTTCACATTCAGAACTAAAAGTCGGTGATTGAAACTTCGCAAACAGATCACGCCGCAATGAATAACGTCTTTCTTTTAATGATTTCCATCCCAATTCGTGCAACATTTCCGTGACGCTTTCCCCCCCGTAACGTGATAAAACAAAACGAGCTGCCCTTCTCTGAACCTCCTCAATATCTTCCGTCAGTCCCACCTGGTGAGGGTCCCACAAGGGGCAACAGTACTCCAAGAGAGGACGCACAAGTGTAATGTAGGCAGTGTCTTTGGTGGAGCTGGTGCATCGTCTAAGCGTTCTGCCAATGAAACGTAACCTTTGGTTCGCCTTCCCCACAATATTTTCTATGTGTTCTCTCCAGTCAAAGTTGTTCGTAATTGTAACTCCTAGGTATTTGGTAGCTATGAGCCACCCCAGCAGCTTGCATTAGTAAATAAAAACGGCTGCTCTCGTACAAATAATTTCTCAGCGGCTGCCGCATCCTCCCTCTAAAAATGGCGTTAATTGAAAGACATACACCGAAACAGTTTTGCTTCACTACTACGCTACTGTTTCACAATCTTCAAATGAAAATGGAATACAGATATAGAAACATAACATTCCTGTTCTATTTATTTACCATGGAAAAAGAAATTGACCAGATCTGCGGCAAATCCTCGACGTTCTAAATTTTTCTTTCAAACTGTAGCATCCACCAGCATTATTAAAACCCTGTAAGATGTCCCCTTGCATTGATATATCCCTGTATTCGTACCCGCATACTGTCAATTAGATCATGAAGTGCTGTTGCCCCATGTTGTCCCAGTCCTCAACGGCGATTCGGAGTATATCTCTCAGGTTGACTGGCAGGTCGCCTCTAAAACAAACAGCCGTTTTCAATGTATCCCAGTCAGTTTCAACACGGTTCAAGAAGTCTGGAGAACATGTTGCGACACCATTTAAAACAAAACAAAAAAGAACTCCATCAAGAGATGTGTACAATGGCAGCGAGAACTGTCCTGCACAAAAAAGGGGATACGTCTGATGCAAACAACTACCTCCCAATCTTACATCTGACAGCCTTATCCAAAATTCTTGAAAAAGTTATGTATTCTCGAATTGCTTCACATAACAGTAAAAATAAAGTTCTAACAAAATGTCAGTTTGGTTTTCAGAAAGGCTTTTCAACAGATAATGCTATATATAATTTCACTAATGAAATATTAAACCCCTCAGGGGCTCAGCATTAATTTGCTGAGTACGGGCTTGGCGAACCCGGGGTCCTGAGCTGTGGGCTGTGTCGCGCCAACAGTCCGCTACACCGTAAGCTCTGTGCGTGCTTCAACGACCATCGTTCGGCGCGACGGTGGAACGTTGTACGTTTCAGAGCCCGGGGATCTTGGCTTAATCGCCCGGGTCGCGAGGACGGTAAAAACCTCTATAAAAAACCCCTCAATCTCAAGGTGTGCTACGTGCCGAGGAGATGCATGGCTGTTGAGGTTGAACAGCCGCTAGCGAGCAACCTCTGAGGAACCTGCCGCACCTCAGTTGTACAAGGCTTACCCAGGCAAGCGGGGCTCTGCCTGGGTGGACCTTTAGTTCCCTAGCTGCTCGTGGGACGATCATGAAACGAGCAAACAGAAGCGTGGCCGGCCGCGAAAACGGCGTCTCAAAGCGAGGAAGAGTTTCTTTCAATGCAGTATCGCATGACCCCCAATCGTTTCCATCCCTGGCTACGCCATGGGAGGAACGTCGGGCTCGTCATCAAGGTGAGGCGTATGCCCCTCGATACCTAGTGTGCAGTCGAACAGATGGCGAATCGTTTATGTCAACTAAGCCTCTGTTTTTTGTTGAGAACATTGAAGACAAGTTTGGCGAGGTAGACGGCATATCTAAAATGAGATCCGGGTCGATTTTGATAACGACGTCGTCCCCAGCCCAGTCACGGGCACTGCTGGCCTGTGACAAGCTGGGTGACGTTCCCGTTACCATCACACCGCATAAAAGTTTGAACATGGTCCAGGGTATTATTTTTCATCGGGATCTCTTACTCCAGTCCGATGACGAACTCCGGAAGAACTTGGAGAGGAGAGGTGTGCAGTTTATTCGGCGCATATACAGGGGTCCGAAGGACAACAGGGTCGCCACTGGTGCCTTCATCTTGGCTTTTGAGGGTGATTCATTGCCCGAAAAGGTCAAGGTGATGGTTTACCGGTGTGATGTCCAACCCTACGTTCCTCCCCCTATGCGCTGTTTTAAGTGCTGGAGGTTTGGCCATATGTCATCTCGCTGTGAAGCCAACCCCACCTGTCGCGAGTGCGGACGTGCGTCACACCCAGACGTCCCATGTACACCGCCTCCAGTCTGTGTTAACTGTGGCCAGCACCACTCTCCCTGCTCGCCACACTGCACAGTTTTTCAAAAAGAGAGAAAGATAATGGAGTACAAGACCCTGGACAGACTTTCATATTCCGAGGCCAAGCGCAAATACGAAAAGATTCATCCTGTCAGCATGAAGTCGACATATGCTACAGTAACATCAATGGTAAAGTCAACTCAAGTTCAATCTACCATCCTGGGCCCTCCGGCCCAACAGTTACCAGTTGCCCCCATACTGTCAGGGGGCGCCTCCTCTTCTGTTGCCCCCAAGGTCCCTACTTTGGGAGCAACGAATACAAAACCACAGGGGACAACGGTCCCCATCCCTGAGCCAGAGAACCAACAACCATCTCTGGCTCCTCCTGCAAGGAAGGGCTCCCTCGATGTCCTTCCTCCCAAAGTCTCTGACGCTGGTACAGCAGATACCAGTGAGTGGCTGAAAAAGCCACTACCTGCTGGTCGCAGGGCCTCGAGGGTATCCTCTGTCCCTGATGTGGCAGACAAGCCCTCCCAGCAGGAGAGACCAAAGGACAAACGGGACAGGAAGAAAAAGAGGCCCAAAAAGACTGAACACCAAGTGGCTTCTGAGCCGCCGCAACAAACGTCAGCCTCAGAGGACGAAATAGAAATTCTCACGTCCCCTGAAGACTTGGCTTTTGCTGAGTCCCCAAACGCGATGGACGTTGAGGCTCTGCCTCCGCCATCAGCGACGGCAAACAATCTTGCAGACACTAGTGTACCGTCCCAATCTGCATGTCCCAGCGACCAGGAGCATCTGTGATCATGCAATGGAACTGTGGCGGTTTTTTCCGCCATTTGTCAGAACTGCAACAACTGTTGTGCCGATTTCCAGCATTTTGTATAGCCCTGCAGGAAACTTGGTTCCCTGCACAGAGGACCCCAGCCCTTCGTGGCTATCGGGGCTACTACAACAATCGTTCCATCTATAACAGGGTATCTGGCGGAGTATGTGTCTATGTTCTTGCAACCGTCCCAAGCGCTGCTGTGCCTCTCAACACGACCCTGGAGGCAGTGGCTGTTCGACTCCGGGCAATAGAGGAATTTACCATCTGTTCCCTATACCTTCCCCCGGATGTTGTTGTCTCTCCTGCTGACATCACTGCATTGGTTGCCCAATTGCCACAACCATTCCTCCTCTTGGGTGATTTCAATGCCCACCACCCTCTATGGGGTGGAAATGAGAGCACGGGCCGTGGTAGAGACCTTGAGAACCTTCTCACACAGCTTGACATTTGCATTTTGAATAGTGGGGCACCCACACACTTCAGCGTGGCGCATGGCTCTTTCTCCGCCATAGACCTATCCATTTGTAGCCCGAGTCTCCTTCCGCATTTATCTTGGCAGGTCCATGATGACCTTTGTGGGAGCGACCACTTTCCTCTCCTTTTGTCGCTCTCACAATTTCACCCTGCAGGACGCCTGCCTCGGTGGTCCCTCCATAGGGCTGACTGGCATGGCTATACCTCGACAGCTGTGGCTACTGCTCCATTGCCAGATAACATTGATATGGCAGTACAACAACTCACTGAGGACATTATTTCTGCTGCTGAAGCGACTGTCCCGACTACCAAGGGCTCACTTAGGCGCAAGTCGGTGCCTTGGTGGACGCGGGAGATAGCTGACGCTATCCGGGAGCGACGCCGGGCGCTTCAACGCCACCGGCGCCACCCCAGTATTGAACATCTAATCGCTTTTAAGCGTTTCCGGGCCCGAGCCCGGCGACTGATCCAACAGAGTAAGCAGGACTGTTGGGAGCGATATGTAGCCACCATAGGCTCCCGCGCCTCCATTTCTCAAGTGTGGTCGCAGGTACGGCGCCTCTTCGGGTACAGGCCACCAAGCGGAATCCCGTCACTCCGAATCGAAGGTAGTCTTTGTACTGACCCGACGGTTATTGCCGAGCTAATGGCAGGTCATTTTGCACGTTGCTCTGCAACCGCAGCCTACAGTGCACAATTTCGCGCCCTCAAAGAGCGAGTTGAGCGGAGGCAATTGTCCTTTCGCACACGTCGACAGGAAGCGTACAATGCTCCATTTAGTGAGTGGGAGTTCCAGACTGCTCTTGCTGCGTCCCCCAATACCTCTCCTGGTCCGGACCGTATTCACAGCCAGTTCGTCCATCACCTCTCAGCGGACTTTAAACGGCAGCTACTCGCGCTTTATAATCGTCTCTGGACAGAAGGCCTTTTCCCGTCACAATGGCGGAGAAGTACTATCGTCCCAGTGATGAAACCAGGCGCAGATCCGTCCGACGCTGGGAGCTACCGCCCCATCAGTCTCACCAACGTTCTGTGTAAGATCCTCGAACGTATGGTGAGTCGACGGCTTATGTGGCTACTGGAGGATCGTGGTCTCCTGGCTCCACAACAGGGAGGCTTCCGTCAGGGCCGTTCCACTCTAGACAATCTCGTGTCCCTGGAATCAGCCATTCGAACCGCTTTTACTCGCCGAGAACACCTTGTGGCAGTCTTTTTTGACCTCCGCAAAGCTTATGATACAACCTGGCGGCATCACATTCTCTCCACACTTTATGATTGGGGCTTACGTGGCGCCCTACCGACGTTCATACAGAACTTCCTGTCGCTACACTCCTTTCAGGTTCGGGTTGGCACCTCTCTTAGTTCCGCTCATGTTTTAGAGAATGGCGTCCCACAGGGCTCCGTTTTAAGTGTACCATTATTTTTGATAGCTATTAATGGACTAGCTGCGGCAGTAGGAACGTCTGTCTCTTCCTCCTTGTTTGCCGACGACTTTTGCCTTTACTTCAGCTCCAGCAGCATTAACGTCACAGAACGGCGGCTGCAGGGAGCCATTCGAAGGGCACAGACTTGGGCCTCTGAACATGGTTTCCAATTTTCGGCGCAGAAAACCCGTGTCATGCACTTTTGTCGCCGTCGGGTAACTCATCCAGAACCTGAGCTATATTTGAATGATGAACCCCTTCGCGTTGAGGAGACACACCGCTTCCTAGGCATGCTTTTTGATGCCCGGCTGACCTGGATACCACATCTTCGCCAATTAAAACAAAAATGCTGGAGACATCTTAACATCCTCCGCTGCCTCAGCCACACAGGTTGGGGAGCTGCTCGCCCCACTCTACTGCACCTGTATAAGGCACTTATCCAGTCACGCCTGGATTATGGCTGCCTTGTGTATGATTCTGCAGCTCCAACTGCACTGCAGATCTTAGATCCGGTTCATCACAGTGGCATCCGTTTAGCAACAGGGGCCTTCTGTACCAGTCCTGTGACAAGCCTTCTTGCTGAGGCTGGGGTTCCCCCCCTGCGATTCAGAAGGCAACAGCTAATGGCTTCTTACGCTGCCCATATTCATGCCGTACCTCACCACCCAAATCGCAGGCTCCTCTTCCCAGGTGTCGCACTCCCTATCCCACGACGACGGCCCCGGTCGGGCCTCCCGATTGCGGTTCGTGTTCGTTCCCTTCTTTCTTCTCTAGAGTCCCTTCCTATTCCTCTCACCTTCCAGGACCATTCTCGTACTCCTCCTTGGGTCCTTCCTCGCCTCCAGCTTCGGTTGGACTTGTCCCGAGACACCAAAGCCTCTGTTGCACCAACGACTCTGCGTCAACAGTTCCAGGCCCTTCTGGATTCGTACCATGGTGCTGAATTTATATACACCGATGGCTCCCTAGTCGATGGCCATGTTGGGTATGCCTATACCCATGGCCGGCATATAGAACAACATTCATTGCCCTGTGGGAGTAGTGTGTTTACGGCGGAACTTGTCGCCATTTGGCGGGCCCTTGAACACCTCAGAGCCTGCCCCGGGGAGTCTGTGGTTATCTGTACTGACTCCCTGAGTGCTTTACAAGCCCTTAACCAGTGTTTCCCGAGACATCCTTTGGTACGGTCCATTCAGGAAACTGTCTACAGACTAGGTACATCTGGTCACACTGTGGTCTTCCTTTGGACTCCAGGCCACATTGGAATAACTGGAAATGAACGTGTTGACCACCTGGCGAAAGAGGCTACTACCTCAACCATGCTGGAAATCGGTCTCCAGGAGAGGGATCTCCGGGCGGTGCTCCATCGGAAGGTATTAAGCCTATGGAATACAGAATGGGCTGAATCGAACACACCGAATAAGCTCCGTGCTGTTAAGCCTTCTACGGCAATGTGGAGGTCCTCCCTACGAGCCTCTCGTAGGGAGTCCGTTGTACTCTGCCGACTACGCATTGGCCATACATGGTTAACACACGGCCACCTCTTGCGTCGAGAGGGCCCACCAATTTGCCGTTGTGGCGCCCAGCTGACTGTAGTCCACATACTGTTGTATTGTCCGTTTTTAGCCGCTTTGCGGCAGTCCTTTAGCCTACCAGATTCGCTGCCATCAGTTTTAGGTGACAATGCCTCCTTGGCTACTACTGTTTTAAATTTTATTCGCGCATCTGGTTTCTACCCTTCCATTTAATGGAAGGCGCTTCTGAGTGATTGACAGACCCTCATTTTTACACTGTTTTTAAGTTACTTGATAGCCTCTACCTTTTCGGTTGAGTTGGTTTTTCTTTTTAGTGTGTACAGCATGGCTCGCCCATCCGTTATTATCTTAGTGATCGGCCGGCCATAGCATTATGCTGTGAAATTGTATTTTTATCAATTTTGTGCACTCCTCTGTGTATAAGTGTAGTGTCTTTATTTTACATTCAAGGAATTCTCTCTAATCATTGTTCTCTGTGTTTTCGTTCTCTCACATGTTTCATCACTGCCTGGAACAGGGGACTGATAACCTTGTAGTTTAGTCCCCTATAAACAACAACAACAACAACAACAACGAAATATTAAATGCTCTGAATAACCGGACATCACCCGTCGTGATTTTTGGTGATCTCTCCAAGGCTTTTGATTTTGTAAATCGTGGAATTGCTCTACATCAAATATTGTGGTATGAATGGGACAGTGTACAAATGGTTTAAATCATACCTAACTGGAAGAGTGCTGAAAGTTGACATAAGTAATTCACATAATATACAAAAACGTCTGATTTCTCAAACTGGGGAACAATTAAAAATGGGGTGCCACAAGGTTCGGTCTTGGGTCGTTTGCTGTTCTTAATATATATTAATGACTTGCCATTCTATATTCATGAATATGCAGAGCTGGTTCTTTTTGCTGATGATACAAGTATAGTTATCACACTTGACATACAAGAACCAACTGAAGAAATTATCATCGAAGCTTTTCAGAAAATCATTAAGTGGTTTTTGGCAAATGGACTATCATTAAATTTTGATAAAACACAGTACATACAGTTCCATACAGTAAATGGAATGACATAATCAGTAAATATAGAATTTGGTCAGAAATCTGTAGCAAGGGTGGGATATTCAAAATTTTTAGGTGTATGCATTGATGAGGAGATGAATTGGAAGAAACACATTAAAGATCTTCTGAATCGTTTGAGATCAGTTACTTATGCTATTAGGGTAATTGCAAATTTTGGTGACATAAATCTCAGCAAATTAGCTTACAATGCCTATTTTCATTCTCTGCTTTCGTATGTCATCATTCATCATTGAGTAAAAAAGTACTCATTGCACAAAAGCGTGTAATCAGAAAAATTGCTGGAGCCCATCCAAGATCATCCTGCAGACACTTATTTGAAAAGCTACGGATCTTAGCAGTATATATATTCACTTTTGAAATTTGTTATTACCAATCTCACCGAATTCAAAAGCAATACCAGTTTACATAGCTACAACACTAGGAGAAAGAATTATGTTCACTGTTCAAGGTTAAATCTACCTCTGGCATAGAAAGGGGTGAATTATGCTGCTACAAAAGTCTTTGGTCACCTACCAAACATCATCAAAAGCCTGACAGGTAGCCAACAAGTATTTAAAAATAAATTAAAGGAATTTCTGAATGGCAACTCCTACACTATAGATGAACTTTTATGTATAAATTAGAAAATCTGGAAAAAATAATAATTTACAAAAAATAGAAAATAAATTGTGTTATGTAACATTAGTACAAAGTAATAATTTGTAAAGACACCTTTCATTAACCTGCCACGTTCCATACCATTACGAAGTGTCGTATTCATGATATATGGAACAAGTACTAATCTAATCTTAAGACAAATTCATCATCGCTAAGCTGCAGAAATTGAGACCTTATACGTTAGATGACGTCATCCCTTTACTGTACAGCCTTTTGATTGGCTTCTATGACCACTAATATCGTACAGCGATCCCAAAATATCAGCCAACCACCAACTTCTTACATTCTCTCAACGGTGTGTCTGGCTTCCCCCAAAAGCTTTGATGATAATTGTGTGGTTGAAAGCAATAGCGATTCTCATCTGTGAATAGCACTTCATACCAATTTTGGCGAATCCATTCAGCATGTTGATGGACCCATATTTAACACGCTACGTTGTGGAAAGGGGTAAAAGATAGACCTCGCATGGATTGCCGCACAAATTGCAAAATGGCAGATTTCGAAATAATTGACAGAGGGATAGAAAAACAATTAAAATCCTCAAAGGAGGAAGGGCCGCAGGACCAGATGGGATACCAGTTCGTTTTTACACAGAGTACGCGAAAGAACTTGCACACCTACTTGCAGCGGTGTACCGTAGGTCTCTAGAGCGTAGTGTTCCGAAAGATTGGAAAATGTCGCAGGGCATCCCCGTTATTAAGAAGGGACGTCGAAGAGATGTGCAGAACTATAGGCCTATATCTGTAACGTTGGTCTGTTCTAGAATTTTGGAACATGTATTATGTTAGAGTATAATGACATTATTGGAGACTAGTAATTTGTTCTGTAGGAATCAGCATGGGTTTCGAAAAGGGAGATCGTGTGAAACCCAGCTCGCGCTATTCGTCCACGAGACTCAGAGGGCCATAGGCACGGGTTCTCAAGTAGATGCTGTGTTTCTTGGCTTACGAAAGGCGTTTGATATAGTTCCCACAGACGTTTAATGAAAAAAGTAAGAGTTCCTAGATAACAGAATGGCCGGCCGCGGTGGCCGAGGGGACTGAGGCGCTTCAGTCACGGTCTGCGCGGCCACTACGGTCGGGGGTTCGAATCCCCCCTCGGGCATGGATATTTGTGCCGTCCTAGTTCGTAAGTAGTTCATAAGTAGTTTGTAAGTTTAGGGACTGATGACCCCGTAGTTAAGTCCCATAAGATTTACAAACATTTGAACATTTGATAACAGAATGTAGCGTGTCATTCTCAATGGAGAGAAGTCTTCCGAAGTAGTAGTGATGTCAGGTGTGCTACAGGGTCCGTTGATGTTCAAAATATATATAAATGACCTCGCGGATAACATCGGAAGTTCACTGAGGCTTTTTGCAGATGATGCTGTAGTATACAGAGAGCTTGTAACAATGGAAAATTGTATTGAAATGCAGGAGGATCTACACGGAATTGACACATGGTGCAGAAAATGGCAAAATGGCAATTGAATCTCAATGTAGGCAAGTGTAATGTGTTGCGAATGCATAGGAAGAAAGATCCTGTATCATTTAACTACACTATAGCAGATCGGCAACTGGAAGCAGTTAATTCCATAAATTATCTGGGAGTAGGCATTAGGAGTGATTTAAAATGGAACGACCATATAAAATCAATCGTCGGTAAAGCAGATGCCAGACTTAGATTCATTGGAATAATCTTAAGGTAGTGCAGCCCGAAAACAAAGGAAGTAGGTTACAGTACACTTGTTCGGCCACAGCTTGTATACTGCTCACTTGTGTTGGATACTCAAGGTACCCTCCGCCACACACCGTCGGGTGGCTTCCGGAGTACGGATGTAGATGTAGATGTTGAGAGTGAAGTTCCGTGTGATGATACCTACTACGTTACTACGTACGATTTTAATCGAAAAACGCCGTCCTGTGCCTGCATGAAAAAAAAAAAAAAAAAAAAAAAAAAAAAAAATTATTCACCATCGTGGCGTTCCTCTCGGAGTACCTCCCGAGTTGAAATACCTAAGTAACGGTCATCAGCCGCTGTGGTAGCTTTTGTGCGGCCTGACGGAAACAACTCCTTGCTTCCTGGTATTGCGATTTTTACCCCACACACTTCCCTCCAATGTTAAATTTACGATTACCCGATGTCTAAGAATGTGTCCTACCAAGCGATCCCTTCTTTTAGTCAGGGTATGCCAAAAATTCCTTTTCTCCCCAATTCTGTTCAGTACCTCTTCATTAGTTATGCGATCTACCCACCTAATCTTCAACATTCTTCTGTAGCACTACATTTCAAAAGCCTCTATCCTCTTCCTGTCCGCACTGCTTATCGTCCATGTTTCACTCCCGTACAAGGCAACACTCCACACAAATGCCTCCAGAAAAGACTTCCTTACCCTTAAATTAATATTCGATGTTAGCAAATTTCTCTTTTTCAAAAATGCTTTTCTTCCCATTGCCATTCTGCATTTTATATCCTCTGTACTGCGACCATCGCATGTTATTTTACTACCCAAGTAACAAAACTCATCTACCACCTTCATTGTTTCTTTACCTAATCTAATTCCTTCAGCATCACCTGATTTTCTAAGACCGCATTCCATTATTTTTGTTTTGCTCTTGTTAATGTTCATTTTATATGCTCTCTTCAACGCGCTGTCCGTTCCATTAAACTGCTCTTCCAGGTCCTTTGCTGTCTCTGACATAATTACAATGTCATCAGCAAAACGCAATGATTTATTTCTTCCCCCTGAACTTTAATCCTTATTCCAAATTTTTCCTTGCTTTCCTTCACTGCCTGCTCGATGTACAAATTGAATAACATCGGAGAAAGGCTACAACCCTGTCTTACTCCCTTCCCAACTGATGCTTCCGTTTCATGCCCTTCGAGTCTAATAACTGCGGTCTGGTTTTTGTGCAAGTTGTAAATAACTCTCCTTTCCCTGTATTTTACCCCTGATGACTTCAGAATTCGAAAGAGTGTATTCCAGTCAACTTTGTCAAATGCTTTCTCCAAATCTACAAAAGCTAAAAATGTAGGTTTGCCCTTCCTTAATCTATCTTCTAAGATAAGACGTAAAGTGAGTATTGCCTCCCGGGTTCCTATGTTCCTCCTGAATCCAAACTGATCTTCCCCGAGGTCAGCTTCTACCAGCTTTTCCATTCTCCTGTAGATAATTCGTGTTAAAATTTCGCAACCATGACTTATCAGACTGATGGTTCTGTAATTTTCACACCTGTCTGCGCCTGATTTCTTTGGAATGGGGATTATTACATTTTTCTTAAAGTAAGAGGGCATTTCGCCTGTCTCATACATCCTACACACCAGTTCAAATAGTCTTGTCATGGCTGGCTCTCCCAGAGACTTTAGTAGCTCTGAGGGTATGTCATCTACTCCTGGGGCCTTGTTCCGACCTAGGTCTTTCAAGGCTCTGTCAAATTCATCTCTCAGTATAGTATCTCCTATTTCATCTTGATCTACTTCCTCTTCCCTTCCTACAACATCGTCACTAAGTTCATTTCCTTTGTAGAGCTGCTCTATGTATTCTTTCCACCTTTCAGCTTTCTCTTCTTTGATGAGAACTGGTTTCCCATCTGAGTTCTTGATATTCGTAGAGTTGCTTTTCTTGTCCCCAAATGTCTCTTTTATTTTCCTGTAGGCGGTATCTACTTTTCCACTTGCTATACATTCTTCTACAGATTTGCACTTGTCTTCTAGCCACTCCTGCTTGGCCATTTTGCACTTCCTGTCAATCTCATTTTTTATTCCTCTGTACTCCATTTTGCCTGTTTCATTTACTGCATTTTTATGTTTTCTCCTTTCATCAATTAACTGTAGTATTTCCTGTGATATCCATGGATTTTTTGTAGGTCTTGCCTTTCTACCTATTTTGTCCTCCGCTGCCTTCACTATTTCATCTCTCTGTGCTACCATTCCTCTTCTACTGTTTTATTTCCCCCTGTTTCTGTCAATTGTTGCCTAAATCTCCCTCTTAAATTCTCCAGAAATTCACTTTCCTACAATTTATCTAAGTCCCATCTCCTTATTTTCCTACCTTTCTGCAGTTTTTTCAGCTTCAGCCTACAGTTGTAGGTCAGAGTTATGGTCAGAGTCTATATCTGCCCCTGGGTATGTCCTGCAGTTTATAACTTGGTTCCGGTACCTATATCTTACCATTATAAAATCTATCTGATACCTTCCGGTGTCTCCTGGTCTCTTCCATGTATAAAGGTATAGTATATGACGAAATCTGAATTTTCTATTCCCGCGATATTTTGCCAACCGCAAACACGGAGCCCTCAACTAAAATTTATCGCACGATCCACTGCACATCAAAATTCCACCCGTCCAGTTCTGGATCACGTTGGTATTTTACCTTCAGTTATTCTTATTTTAAATTTACAGATTTCTGGGCTGATATCATCAAAAGGATGTATCGTAACCATGAAGGTAAAGCGTGTCAACCTTTTTTATAATCTAGTTGCCGCCAACTTTCACCTTATTTCTGACGTTATCCAAAGTTAATCAAAGAATATTTAATATCATACCCTTCATTTATCCTCCATTTCTCCCTGATTCAAAGCTTTCACGTGATATTTTAGTTAACGTCTCAAACCCTAACAACTGATAGGCGCTACATTATACCGAACCGTCTGAAGCGGAACGTTGCGGATCACCCGCCCTCTCGTTTCGGAGGTTCGAATCCTCCCTCGGGCATGGATGTTTGTGCTGCCTTTAGTATAAGTTAATTCATAAGTAGTTTATAAGTTTACGGATTGATGATCCGGCAGTCAAGTCCCATAATTTTTCCAAACATTTGAACATTTGTTTAACCCTTTCACTCCCACATTAAGATTTCAGCTTTGGAAAAATTAAAATTCACTGCTTTCTGTATTAATACACTGCACTAAACATCAAAATATCAGAACTTTTGATCGAACTATTGTTTTTCATGTCATGTATATCATGCACAACACAGACGTTTGTATCGAGGTATTTTATTACTTGGGACGTAGTTAACGTTGACAGATCAATAATGCTACCATAATCTTCGCCACAGCACCAAAGACAAGACAATACACTGCCGAAGTAAAACAACATGAACCACGCTCACACTCACAGCCTCGCACAGACGGCAACGTAACACAACCTCCAAGACGAACAAATTAATGCCTCAGAAGTTGCTACATGTCTTACCAAGCGGCAAAATGTCGTAGTAGAAGCACGTTGTTCATCAACGACCATGTGACTTTAAGCCTTAAGGATTGATACACAAAATATGGTATAAATCAGCTTTTTCTACTTTCTTGTCGAGGAACAACACCGGGAATGAAAGCGTAAAATGGACAATCTAAGGAAACGTGTTCTTGATATAATGTACACATTCAACATCAGTGTTCAGGATACCTTGGAGCCAAGGTTTATTTAAGTGTGGTTTCAGAATTTCGGCATCAACTACTGATATCGTTGGTATTGATTTTGATAACTGAAAAATGTTTGTAAACCTGTTGCACCAAACTGCTATGTTCCTCAGTCCCTAGACTTACGAACTACTTATAATATCTTACACTAAAGACAAAACACACACACGCCCATGCCCAAGGGACAACTCGCAGCAAGACGCTTTAGAACTCTCGGCCACTGTACCGCGGCGAATTTGTTAATTTCGCTACACAGTTTTATGAATGACATACTACTCGGATGGGTCGTAAACTGAAATATCTTCAGCACAAGTACTAAGACATGGCAGCATACAAGTGGCGTATCTTGCAGCTAATCACAGCGTTGGGCAAAGAGTGTTAGCCGATTCTCAACATAAATAACTGTAGTACAGCTAATGGAAGAAGAAACACGATGGGATTTTCTATTTCAAAATTTGTTAAGCATACATCCTGACCGATACGAAGTGTGGTGTCGCACAAGTCTGAAGTGCGCGCCACGTACTTTCGCCGCACGCCGCCATGCAAGCACGGCGCGGCGTTTTTACGACGTCAGCCACGAGCGCCCTCTGCTGCAACCCCGCTCGTGGCCACCACTGAACTGCATCGGCCACTTGGCATTAAGACAGGCACCTGCACAGTCTCTCATCAGTAGGCAGTCCACTAGTCTTCAGATAACAAAGTTAAGTATTGTACTATCTCCACAAAATATACCGGATGTTTCACTAAGTGTGCTTGCCTCTGTAACTTATAAAATAATAGGTGACGGGAAATTTTAATGCGGTAGGTCAACACAAGAAATGTTACACTTTCTGCGGAGCTATGAACATAGTTTATTGTATCATTTTCCAAAGAGTTACACCACAAAGATATAATTTTTTAATGCAACAATAGTTTTTTCTATCGTGTATTGGATTCGTTTAAACCAGCTGCGTCCAAATTAATTTAAACTACATTCCTATCACTGTTAGTTTGGGAGCTACAACTCTTCGCCGGCCGCGCCGAGGGGACTAAGGCGCTCCAGTCACGGTCTTCACGGCCACTACGGGCGTCGGGCGTTCGAATCCCCCCTCGGGCATGGATATTTTTGCCGTCCTAGTTCGTAAGTAGTTCATAAGTAGTTTGTAAGTTTAGGGACTGATGACCCCGTAGTTAAGTCCCATAGACTACACAAACATTTAAACATTTGATACAACTATTCAAAGTTCCGGGGGCGGAGGCAGCAATAGCGTAGCTGACTGGCCGAGTGGCTATCCCCTGGGGCACGGCTCACTGTCTCAGGACCACCAGCCAGTCAGCTACGCTGTCGTAGCCTCCGCCTCATAAACTTTAAAGGTTGTAGCTCCCAAACTAACAGTGATAAGAATGTAGTTTAAATTGATTTGGACGCAGCTGGTTTCAACGAATCCAATGCACGGTAGAAAAAACTATTGTTCCATTTAAAAATTATATCTTTGTGCTGTAACTCTTTGGAAAATGTTACAATAAACTATATTCGTAGCTCCGCAGAAAGTGTAACATTTCTTGTGTTGACCTACCGCATTAAAATATCCCGTCACCTATTATTTTATAAGTTACAGAGACAAACGCACTTAGTGAAACACCCTGTATATCTTGTTCTAATCTAGCTTAGTGTTTATAGTTTCTGCTGCCCCACTGGCTGGTCACCTCAGACTCTGTACAAGCACAAAATGTTCTAATGTTTGTATAGTTCATGGGACTTAACTACGGGGTCATCAGTCCCTAAACTTACAAACTACTTATGAACTACTTACGAAGTAGGACGGCACAAATATCCATGCCCGAGGGGGCATTAGAACCCCCGACCGTAGTGGCCGTGCAGTGACTGGAGCGCCTCAGTCCCCTCGGCCACCGCGGCCGTCTGTACAAGCACACGCGTGCATCCTATTTCCCTGTGTGGGTCTCTCTCTACTAGGCCACCAAAACCTAGGACGACCGGCGGCAATGAGACGCAAAACGAAGTGGAACGACCACATAATTAAAATTTGATAACCTTCTTCAGAATAACACAATAGCTAATCGGGTAAATATTGATTTCCGTTCGCCTTGCTTCTCTATTACGTGAAACAATCCCATGGGTAGAGAAATATGTAATAAGCGTAAATGTGTATCATTACATGATTAATGTATGGAAGACAGACATATTGTGATAGTCTTAGTGAGTAACAAAAGTCAGTAATCGAAATATCTCATTGTTTTAGTTTAAGTAGTTTGTAAGCCTAGGGACCTTGGTGCCTTATAATTACAGTCTCTTTAATTTTGCGGCAGTTGGTAGTACCACGACAATACACGGACCGTTAGCGCGCTATACATCGCTCGACGTTGTTTTCACTTGTTTTGTCATGTAAACTGGAAACACCAATCGCATCTTATGAATAAACATGGAGGCTGGGCGCCGCGATACAAACTGTGTATTCACTGCCAGTGGATAACACCGGCGGCCTCTGTCTGGCATATCTGCCGATACTGAAACGTCAGTAATGTGTTTCGTGTTTCCCATGTATTTTTATAACCGCTGGTAGCGCCTAAGGAACGTGAGTGTTCGCCTTCCGTGCCATACTAGCACATTATATAACTGCGCTTCTTTCGTGGTTTTGCTCTAATATCATGGCATTAATTCCTTCCGTTTTTAGTGCGCGTCGTATTACGTTTTACATTGCTTTCTACATGTTTCTTACTTCATACATGCTGCCGACACACTCTTTCTTCCTTTTCTTGTCATTCCAATAACTTTTCAACATTCTGTCGTCGCACAACATCTCAAACACTTCAGACCGCTCCTAGACTCACTACTGTACAATGTTTCTGCCCAAACGAACATTCTTAGACATTTCTTCTTGATATAAAAGGCAATGTTTGACAACACTTCACACCTGTTGGCCAGGATAGACATATTTCCAAGGCAGCAGCATTTGTTCGTCTACTTCCTAATAGACTATTTTAATTTCATTAATGTCACCACGTTCACTTCAGCTTTTTTTCATTACTCTCGTATTTTTCCAACTTTTTTCTCAGTCAGTATTCTGGACACAATAGATTCTTTACTCCGTTAAAAACTTTCTTTACTTCTTCTTTACTTTCGGTGATGATAGCAAAAAAACTAAATCATTAATATCATTTCGTCCTGAATATTATTCACGCTCTTACAACTCTCTTTCATTCCCGCCATTGGACAGTGCGACTTAAAATCTGCATCACTGTCTTACACCGTTTTAATGTGAGCACTTCGTTCGTCATATATGTCTTGTTCCTATTGTATATAACCCTCCTTTTCATAAAGCTTCCTGCACTATAACTTTGAACGTCTTTTCATAAAAGAATGCTTCCACTAGGGTGACATATCGTATAAGCTAGTCCTTACTTTTTTTTAGCTTTGATCCCATTACCAGGTCTGAGGTTAAGACGGTCTCCTTGGTTAGTTTACCTTTCCAAAATCCAAAATAATCTTCATCTAACAATCCTCAATTTTCTTTTCCATTCTTCAGTGTATTTTTCTCGTCAGCAGATTTGCTATATGGTCTGTTAGATGGACTATACATTAGTTCTCTCAATTATCTGCTCTTTCAGTCTTCGGAATTGTGTCTTTGTGCGACATTATGATGATACATCGCCACCCTCATAGATTCTAAATATCACTTGCAATAATCGTCCGATCGCCACTTTTTCCAATCACTTTAAGATTCCGGTAGATGGTTATCTATGCGTTCTGCCTATTGGGTTTCAGGTCATCGACCTCAGTTAAAAATTCCGACTGAAATTCTATCTGCGTCTTAAGTAACGACACCAATTTTTATTTTGATGATTTTATTGCGCATGACTTCCTCCGCCCTCCCCCCCGCCACACAGTAACCAGCAACCCAGAAATGCTTTCCATGTCCAATCGTGGAATTCTCATTTGTTATAGATTTTAACTCCCTACGAACATCTCATGTTCGAATTATTCACCTTTTCGTGCAGCCATTGGCCTTGACTTCTTTATTTCATCAGTTTATTTTATTCTTTGCATTTTTATATTTCTGTCTTCCCATGAACTGATTTGTACTTCCCTCCTCCGGAGGTTATTCAAATTATCTAGACATCGACCCGTGATCCAGGGAATCGTCTTTGATGCATCACCATACCGTCCTCGCTTCCGGTTTCAAACCCAGCCATTACCAAAATTTTCAAGAAACATCATCAATGTGGCCACCTGAAACTTCGGAAATAATAACTCAAACTCGTAAAAGAGGGCGGTCGAATGGACGCAGATTCGTGACACTTTATTGTCCTGACCTCCTAGAGGTGATAGAATCTATAATTAGCAACGGCATGAGAATACAGAAGGCAATGGAAACCATTGTATCGAAGATATAAAAAATGTATTTGCAGGGCATGTGGAATATGTCTGAGGAAGTGTTACGATGGCCTCTCGACAGACAAAAGATTCTGGAATAACCCCGTCATTTTGAACTCGGGTGGCGACTACTGAAGACTAGGCGACCATGAGATAAAGACTGAATGACCAACAATAAGGTCACAGAGTAGGAGTCGCAGTATGGAATGTCAGAAGTATGGACATAAGTCAGCAGGATTACTAGAAAATGTGGGAGGGAATTGCAAAGGAAATGGATATAGAAGCAGTCAGCGAAATTAAATGGAAATTGTTTTTCTTGTTGTGGTTTGATGCAGCTCTCCGCCCTATACTGTGGTGAGCAAGCGTTTTCATCTCCTCATAAGAACGGCAACCAACAACCATTTGAAAATGCTCACTGTACGTTGATAGTCTCCTGGCCTCCCTCTGCGATTTTTATCCCACACACTTCCCTTCGATGGTAAAGTGACGATTGCTTGATGTCTAAGAATGTGTCCTACCAATCAATCCGTTCTTTTAGACAAGGTAAGCCAGAAATTTATTTCTACCCAACTCTGTTCAGTAACGCCTCATAAGCTACGCCATCTGCCCACATTATCTGCGGCATTCATCCATAGCACCACATTTCAAGAGCCCCTATCCTCCTCCTATATGAACTATCTATCATACAGGGCAACACTCCACAAAAATAATTTCAGAACATAATTATAACAATGTAATATTTTTCTCTTTTTCGATAACGCTATACTTTCCATTACCATTCTGCATTTCATGCCGTCAATACTGCGACCATCTTATGTTATATGCCCCTTTCAAGGCACAGTCCATCCAGTTCAAATGCTCTTCCAGGTCCTTTACTGTCTCTCACTGAATGTGTGTCATTCGCAAAACACAGAACTTTTATTTCTTCAGCCTGAACTTTAATTTCATCCCCAATTTTCTCCTTGCTTTCCTTCACAGCTTACTCAATGTACAAATTGAATAACTTCGGAGAAAGGCCACAACCCTTTCTTAATACTTTCGGAACCAATGCTTCCCTTTCATGCCCTTCGAATGTTTCTGATTTTTGTACAAGTTGCAAATAACATTCTGTTGCCTACACTCTACCCATTTTGATTTCAGAATTTTAAAGAGTCTTTCTCAATCAATAATTTCATAAGCTTACAAAATAGAATGTAGATAAGGAATACTGCTTAGAGAATGTAGGGTAATATCAATAGAAGCGCATTTTGATAACGTGGGAATAAGAAACAGCAAAGAGTGCCAAAGAGAGAGCAACTCTGACGAATCCAGTAACTGAGATGTTTTCTTAGGATTCGTCAGCAAGACCACACCGATGACGACATCTCTGATATATTTGTCGACATCGTATACAGAACATCAAAGAAGCAGAGAAAGTATGTGAGGATGAAGAAGAGTAATCTCTCTATATATAAAAGCGAATGGACACTCATTCATACATTCACTTACTCACTCACACACTAAACACAAAATATCGAAAACTACTTCCCCTATGCAGCTGAAATTAGGCACGAATGTAATCTATAGGTCGTAGACGTCAGCTAAGAAACGATTTTGCGATAGGACCGATAGTTCAGGAGATAAGACGTCATAAAGAATGAAAACTTCTCCGTCTTACGGCACGCGATACTATGAATCTATCTGTCCACAATTTGAGAAGGAGAGCACTTAGCGACTTGCAACAAACTTCAAACAAAATTTCAAACCTTTAGGGAACTCTTTCTCGCTGACAACCACAGCAAATTGGTTAAGGGAAAAATTCTCGCGCTTACCATTTTCCAGATGTTTACGGAGTAAAACTACGGCATTCCGTATAACGCTGAAATTTATAATTTCTATACCACGTATTGTACCTGCAGGAAATTTTACAAACAGTATACACATATATCTTTGAATGTATCTTCTAAATTGTATCACAGTACGACACGTAGTTCATGAGATACGAGCATATGAACAGTAACGTTCATGAAAAACTGCCACATCACGCAACAAGTTTTAATCGATTATTTCTTTACTACTAATTACATTCGCAACAGATTTTTCAGACATACAGCACTTATACAATTGAAAATATACCTTTAAAATTATACAATTGTACAACATATAACTCAGTAAATATGAGATCATATATATACTGCGATGGGTAAAATCTTTTCACATCAGGCTTCACGTTTCATTACATTCTTTTTTACCGATAAGACACTCCTAATTTCCAGTGAGCTTAATTAAATTCCTGAAAGATGACAGTGCTGTTGAAAACTTTGAACTGTGAAGCGCATACCGCTGTAGGAAAACGCAATAGATATCTATAGACCTACAAGGAAAGGAAGACAGTGAAACAGAGTACATCCGACGAATACCATTATTTCCGACAGATATGGTTTTTAACTTTAAGAGACCGCAGTTTGCAGTTTCTATTATGATTAAAAAATCACAGGGTAATCTACTCAATACTGTGGAGTGTATTTGAAATCTCCATGTTTCAAATCCAGACAGCTTTACATCGCTTGCTCAGGCATGGGCTCTCCACAGAAAATATTCATATTATATCCTGGACAAGTAACCAGAAATATTGTTTATAATCAGGAAGGAAGGTAGGAAGGTAGCAAGAAATATTAGCATTTAACGCCCAGTGGACAACGTGTTCATTAGAGGTGGAGCTTACGCTCTGATTGTTTGGGTAAGGATGGGAAAGGAAATCGTAATTTGTAGGTTTAGTGTATACTATGCTTATATATATGGTGTAGTACAGCAAATCGTCAAGAGTACTATTCGAACTTTCATGGGTTTCCATAGGTCATCTGAGAATACCTTGGGGCAACATATACGGTTCATTTAATCAAAATCCGATTAGGGGAAGAAAATATATCGTATTTTGTAGTTTCTGGTGTACGCTACGCTTGAATAGCAGCGTAGTATAGCAGATATCGGATAGAGGCGCTGTTACTTACATAGTATACCATATAAATAATAAATGGCGATGCTGCGTATTTTATTCACATAACTAAGGTGTAATACACTGAAACAAGGGCTACAATCTTCCTTACGGCAGCGGTGTAATGTATTAATGTTGAATCCTCTTTGAAAGAGCACTTTTGTATGAAAAACTGTATGAATATTCATCGTTTTTTAAATGACTTCTACTTAAATTTGACATCTTGGCTATGAGAACTGAGTTTATTGACCGAGGATTCTGATTTTGCTGACCTAAGTCCGGGACCGTAAAAAACCTGACATACACAGGTCCCTCTTTAACAACCATTGCCAAGCACGGGGATATAAGCTAGTTCTGCATATAAACAGAGATGAAAGACTAATAATTATTGGCGACTGGAGAATGGGTTTGTGTGAAGAAACAGAAGCGAAAGTTGTGACAGAATATATACTTGGCAGTTGAATGTGAAAGGGGGAAGACTAAATAAGTTCTGTAACATCATGCATTGATAGTGAATACTCAGTTAAGGTACCATATCAGAATAAAATATACTTACAGAAGAACTGGACATACGGTAAGGTAGAGATAGATTACACCACCGTAATACAGAGATTCCGAAATATATATAATATAAGATTGTAAAGCCATCCGCACGTCTCGTAAAGATGTATTCGCTTGGTGCCACCAGCGCTATTTAGTCCTAATTACATAGCTTGACGGCCGTTCGTGACGTTATAGGGAGGTTATAAATTTTCCATGGTTTGCGAACCACGACTGTGACATATTTCCAATACTTTGAGATTTTCAGCTATCAGTCGATCTTTTTTTAAAATTCTTTATTAGCAAATCATGATTTCGGCCAGTAACTGGCCATTATCAATGCATGAGTCTAACTGATGATGTTATTAATGTGGATAACACACACCACGCCAAGTATGACAACTGGACATTTTTTGCCGTTTCAAATCTATACACTCTACACAAACATCTTCAGTTAAACATATGCATTGATAAGGCCGGTTACTGGCCGAAATCATGATTTGCTAATAAAGAATTTTAAAAAAGATCGACTGATAGCTGAAAATCTCAGAGTATTGGAGATTATAAATTTCAGTAATCTCAACGCTGGTTCTCGTAAGTTCTCAACCCTGCTCTCCTACTTTCATGAAATTTCCAAGACATACATAGGGAAATAAATTTATTAAAATGTTTTATATATTTGTTTATTTGCATTTTTCTTCTGGTACTTAGTATCTTTCTTTCATATGATTTGGAGCAATGCAGCCTGAAAGATGTAAGCCGGCCGCGGTGGCCGAGCGGTCTGCGGCGTGCCAGTCACGGTCAGCACGGCTTCTGCGGTCGGGCGTTCGAATCCCCCCTCGGGCATGGATGTTTGTGCCGTCTTTAGTATAAGCCAGTTCATAAGTTGATTGTAAATTTATGGACTGATGACCCCGTAGTTAAGTCCCATATACTGTACAAACATTTGAACATTTTTATGTAACGGAACTGTCCAAGTTAGGACATCATGGTTTCTTTTCTCCAATTTCCGTTCATAAACATAAACATGGTCTTTTATCGACGAATCAAGCACTTTCAAGAAGAAAATCGCAAAGTAAGAGACTCTTGTGTTCTGTATTGAAATATCGGCATATGCGGAATCCATTAAAGAATGCGCAATTAAAGAGGTACACACAAATCTTTTTCGATCATTTTTTTCCGTGTATAGGGTAATAACTCAAATATCTGTCACTCCGGTACACTACTTTCATGTATTTCTTGTAGCCTAATACACTTCCACGTTTTTTAATTGCGTTATTAGTATTTCTACATTTTCTTAGAGTAGATGTCAAAGTGGCATCATGTATTGTGGAAAACATTCGTATCGTTTCAGTTTTCGAAGCTCTCCATACCTGTACGAGTACTTCACCTTTCCGTTAATAACAAGCTCGAAACTCATTAACATTTGCGCACTTTAATGTTTTCGAAAATCCTCTATTTTGCGTATCGTTCCACAAACTGGAATTTTCTTTGAAAGTAACTACTCTAAAAGTTCTGCTCTGTTGTGATAATTGCCGGCCGCGGTGGCCGAGGGGACCGAGGCGTTCCATTCACGGTCTGCACGGCCACTACGGTCGGGGGTTCGAATCCCCCCTTGGGCATGGATAATTGTGCCGTTCTTAGTATTAGCTAGTTACTAAGTAGTTTGTAAGTTTAGGGACTGAAGAACCCGTTGTTAAGACCCATAAGCTATACAAACATTTGAACAACTTGTTCCTGATAATTATCCATGTAGATGTGATGTCACTTACTATAAGATGGTGTCAATGCTTCTATCACTGTTTTTGCTAACTGATGTCCAGCGACGGAATATATCTTGGATGAGGAAATCTATCCTGTACTCCAATCACACAATATTCAAATAAGTATGCCATATTTCGTAATTTTCGACGGACTATAAACTTTAAAAGTGAATCGTCGCCACAGTATCATTCCTTCACAAATTAATATGTTTTGACTGAGATTAAAATTTACTTTAATAAGTTTCGCAAAAAAAAAAAAAAAAAAAAAAAAAAAAAAATACGAATTACACTTCGAAAAGCCGGTCGGCGTTACCCGGTTTATTGTGAGAGGTAGCGAGAATTTTGCTAAATCATTTATTAATTTATGTTTCATATTTTCCTCTCTGGTGGGACCCTTTCACTGGGTATATTTAGTTTTTCTGTCTTTTATGACCTTTATTACTGTGAGGGTACATATGTTTATTTCATTCCTTCGTAGTTTGTCTGTATGAATTCGTTTCTGTAACTCGCTTTCCCAGAGTTAGTCTTGTGGTCAAGGCTCGGGTGACCGAGCGGGCGAACGCTCCCCATTACTGGTGGAAGGAGGGAAGCGCCGCTGGGCTGTTCTCTTCTGTTAAGCCGCTTTTGCGGGCCTGACAGTCAAGGAGACTCGCCTTTAGAGTAGCGTGGAGAGCCATCGAGGCGTGCAGCCTACCTGGAGAGCTGTTGATGTGGCGCGAGGTCGAGTCGTACAATATGCTAGAGACCGGGAGACCGGACTCACAGGGGATGCAGCTGTCTTACTGTGTGCCTTTGCAGGTACGTGACGCCGCCGTCCAACTCTGAATGTTTACGGCAACGCTCTGTGCGGGCTGGTTTCCTGGGATTCCGGCTTAAGGATTGATATATTTTTCTGTTTGAATAATGTGGGTAGTGGCACAGAGTAACATATACAGAGAAGCAGCCCCCCCCCCCCCTAAACCACTGTCCTACGCTCCCCTCGTAGTTCCATAAGATGCTAGCAGGTGTCAGGCGGTTTCCTGGCTTAGTACCAGTAGACCACACTAGAGGCGCTTCTGAGGCTGCCTCTCGCATGTCAGAGGGTAGCGTGGAGGTGAGGCTGAGGGGAGAGCTCATGCTGCCTACCACGAGGCCACGGTTGTGTCTGGTGTGTCGGCGTTTGAGCGGAAGTAGTGGTGGTGACAGCCGCTACCTGCCGCCTGGTCTGGCCTGTTTTAAAGGGCTGCTTCTGACTGCAGTCACAGAGTAACATATACAGAGGAGAAGGCCCCCCCCTAAACCACTGTCCTATGCTCGCCTCGTAGTTCTGTAAGGTGCTAGCAGGTGTCAGGCAGTTTGCTGGCTTAGGGTGCCTCTCGCACGTCAGAGGGTAGCGTGGAGGGGAGGCTTGTGCTGCCTGCCACGAGGCCACGGCTGTGTCCTGCGTGCCGGTGTTTGAGGGGAGGTGGTGGTGGTGACAGCCGCTACCTGCCGCCTGCTCTGGCCAGCTTAAAGGGTTGCTTCTGATCGGAGCACCATCATGGGACTTCTTACAGAACTGCTGGAAACCCTCCCTCCCCGCACCCCTGAGCGTAGGACCGGGCCTTTACCGAGGTTTTCCGTCTGTATATATTTGTCTGTGCTGCAGTGCCATCATGGCACATCTTACGGAACTGCTTGAGCACCCCCCAACCAGCACCCATGAGCGTGGGACCGGGACCTTATGGAAGTTTCCTGTCTGTATGTAATTGTCTGTGCCGCAGCGCCTTCATGGGACATGTTACAGAACTGCTTCAGCCCCCCCCCCCCCCCCCCCCGCCCAGCACCCATGAGCGTGGGAACGGGCCCTTACCGAAGTTTCCTGTCTGTATGTATTTGTCTGTGCCGCAGCGCCATCATGGGATATCTTACGGAACTGCTTCAGCAACCCCCCTCCCCCCGCCCAGCGCCCAGCACCCATGAGCGTGGTACTGGGCCCTTACGGAGGTTTCCCGTCTGTATATATTCGTCTGTGGTAGTGGGGAAGCTCTGCCGGATGGGGCACCACAGGGAGTTGGCTCCAGTAAGCATAATATTCGTCGTTCTTGGGGAAATTGTGGCTTCCCCAAAGTACTGAGGAGGCCAACCATCTGGCCTTGGTACAGACTGTGGGAACGTTGCTAGTGGGAGGACCCTACTGGTTGTCGGCCAAGAATCGCTCCCTGATTCGTAGTTATATTTTTGTAAGGGAGTTTTGACACTTGTCAAAATCGCTTCACTTATTGGCGAGACCATTAGCGGAGTGCTGAGATTGGCGCGCCGAATGCAGAGGGGCGTTTCGGAGAGACTCTTGCCGTCTGCTGCGGCGGTGCGTGAGAACTGATCGGTGAGGGTCCAGAGTGTACGGACGTATTGGACTGGTGCTGGAGTCTCCATCGTGTGTGGAGCTCAGTTTCAGTGTCTGATTTTGCTTGTGTTCTGCTGTGGTGTCCGCAGCTGGACCCAGAGGACTTGTAATATTTCGAGTCTTTGCTGTCCTGTGGTGACGCCCGAGTGCATCCGCAGTTGAACTTAACATTCATTTCCAAAGTCCCTGTTTAGAGCTTCTGCACTCTGCTGATCGGGAATAGTTTATGAGCTTAATTTACAAGTGAACGTGGAATATTTTTGTGTAGCGTACTTTGTGATGCTTGTGTGTTAAACTCAAGCAGCCGCATTTTCAGGGCAACGTCGAAGCTTCTGAGGCTATGTCGCGAGATTTATAATATTTTGGGTTGCGGAATCCAGCGCACGAACACGTCTGGTTTTCCTACAGCCCTGCCGATTCCATTGCCAGCAGCAGCCACGCCTTCATCTGATCTATCCACCTAATTGGTGTTGGGTAATGTACTGCACTACGACAGCGTAGAGGACCTATTTACTGCTCCATAATCTGTCAGATTTTGAGCGTGGAGACTAGCCCTTGCTTTTCTTTATGGAGAACTTTATTAGTTTTTACCTCTTCTTTTTATATTACTTTATTAACTTCTCTCTCTGCCCTCACCCCACTCCTATATAGCCGGTCAAGTCAGTAAATTGTAAAAAATTGTGAGTGTTGTGAATCTGCATTTATTCATTTTATTTTTCTTTTAAATATTTGCTTGATATTTAGATACTTATCTGTCAGAAAATAATTGTTTAAAAATGTCATTCTCCACTTTCATTTAACTTCACACCCATCATTACTTTGGAGGGGTCTTAAGTATTTATTTATTAATTTGGGAGAAAAATTGAGATACAGTTTAGAAAAAATATCACTAGACTACATGACAGTAGTCGGTCAATTTTAATAATTTTCCATATTTTGGATAAATATGGTGGCGACCCAGAATAAATGGTAATATTGCTGATCTAAATTAATTTCTGAATTAATGACATATTTGCATGATCAGCTGTATTATGTCAGTGTTGTGTAAAAAAAGGAGTTATACAATTGTTGTTATCGGGAAAATGTAGAAATGATAAAATTTGTCGGAATTGGTAACTGTGTTGTTACTAGCCACTGGCCACTATTTAGTGCATGACACCAGTGTGGTGCCGCCAGTCATTGAGTGCTATGTTTTGTTCGACACCAGGTTGTTGTTGCTGGACGTCATAGTGCTAGTGAAGGAAGGTCAGTTGAGTAGTTGTGGAAATATTGGATATGCCCGAGATACATCATAGTTCAATGCACAGTTGTTGGCAATTATTATGAGTTTGCACATAAGACAGAAGAATATAAATATTAAGAATTATGGCATCTTCCCTTTTGGACGTGTCGGCAAAAAATGTCACAATTCTGGGTTGTATTCTACATTGTGAAGGTTTGTTCCCGATTTCAGAGTGGATGCACATGACCAATCTCCCGGAGAAAATACAGGGCCAAATGAAAGCCATGGAGTTAAATGTTCGAAGTAGTAGAACATATGTAAGTGTGGTTTTGACGGTATTATGTGTGTAAGTAGTACTTGCAGGTCTTCTAAGTAGATGTAGATGTGGTGGAGCTGAGGCTTAGTGTTAACTGCATGGTAACCAGTAGGTCCCAGGTTCGAGTTCTTTCCCCAAATCTATTTTTGATGTCGATGTTGTATGATTACAACACCTACTAGCAAGAAACACACAATAACCCAGTTAAAAAACAAGGAAATACGTAAAAAGCAATAAATAAACATATGAAATGGTGCAAATTTAACGACAAAGCTGACCACGTTGGTAGCCACTGAATTCGGTGTGCCACTTGCCCTTGCTGGGTGATGGACCGTGTCAAATGCCGGACGACGCCTTTACGATGTGTGCTGCTGTACCGAACCTCTCTCGTCACATGGATTATTTGTTAGTGAAAACTTTTTGAAAATGTCAGAAGCAATTTCTGACGTTAAGCACTCCAGAGAGACGAAATACGTGAAGGTATTATTCAAAAGAGATAGATTGGCTGTCCAGTGCTTATCTTTTTGCTATACTGCCGATAGTTAAACTCAGGAAAATAGCAAGCTATCAGAACTGTGTTCCTTCTTCAAGTGCAGAAAAGGGAGGAAAAAAAGAGGAAGGGGAAAGAAAGGGAAAGGTAATTCACGACCGAGGTCATGAGGATGGTGTTAGGATTGAGGAAGTCCGAGATACTGTGCAGTAGTACAGAGCCATGCCAAAGAGAATATAGCCGCGAGAGACCAAGAACACCGACTGGCGCAGGGTATAGCGTAACGGACTGCGGTGCTCCAGGTCGCCGGTTCAATCCCGCCTACCGCAAGGATTTATTTCTTTGTAATTGACAAATTTCTTTACTCGAATCATCAAAATTAGGTAACCCCCTTTACACAACTTTGGATGGATTTTATTACTTGGAAACTAAGGATTAATTAATTAAATGTTTGATGGTGGGTCAGCCACGCCTATCCGTTAATATTGTCGCGAGAGACCACGAACACCAACTACCAGCGTGGCGCAGGGGATAGAGTCACGGACTGCGGAGCAGAAGGTCGCCGGTTCATTCCCGCCCACTGGCAAAAATATATTTTTTTGTAATTTACAATTCCAGAAGGTTCTACATCTTTCTTTTGTTCACTTGTAAATTCTACTTGTTTCTTATGTTAACTGTTCTTCTATTTTCTGGTAAATTCTGTCTGTGTATAAATAGCAGAACACTCTGCCTGAGAGGCAGTCAGTGCTGCGTGTATGTTGAGTTCGTAATAAACGTGATTTCAGTATAAGTGCTGTGTTCTGTTGCCTTCGAAGTCAAGCCTGCTCCCATTTCATCGCGATATTGTTTAGCGGAGGCGCCGGGTACCCTGTGCAACAGCTGCATCACCGTGGCTCCGATTAGGCAACGTAGAAGCCGTCGCTTACACGGACTAGAACCGGAATACAAGGGATATACCGAGTACATCCTTCCGAAAGTCCGTATCATCAGAAGAACCATGGACACGAAATCAAAGGTAGGCCAGCTGTACATCAGACACCCGTCGGAGTTCTCTGGAGACGTTGGACAGGATCCCAATAAATGGCTAAAAGGATTCGACCGAGTCGCCAAGTACAACAGGTGGGATCATACAATGTGCTCGGCCAACGTTTATTTCTACCTGGACGGAACAGCCCAGCAATGGTTCGAGAACAACGAAGACAAACTGAATGACTGGGAAACGTTCCAGGCGAAACTTAAGAAGACGTTTGGAGACCGACAGCGACAAATCCGCTCGGCGGAAGAACAACTGAAGAACCGGGCCCAATGGTGAGCCGACACAGTCTTACATACAGAATGTTTTGGCCCTGTGTAACATAGTCAATCCGAACATGACTGAGGCGGACAAAATCACTCACCTGATGAAGGGTATAGCAGACGAAATGTACCAAGCCCTTCTGATAAAAGACGTCTCTACGACAGAAGAATTCATCAATTGGTGCCAACGTATTGAAGAGATGCAACAAAGGAGAGTTGGACGCAAGAAGTATGACCGACTCCCCAATGTAGTCCCTATGGAAGACCAGCATGACTTCGCTTCTCTTATACGACAAATTGTGAGAGAAGAATTACAACAGTGCATGGCAGCCGGAACTATTAGACCGAGCGAACATCAGATTATGGCCATGGATGTGAGCCCTGTAAGTCAAGAGGGAGCCGACGCCACTGAGGAAGAGGTATTTCAAACATTAGCTGCTGTCTGCCTCGCCACTCGCACCCGACGTAAAGAATGGCGTCGCCCTGCTTTGACATACGCTGCAGCCGCCAAACGACAGCCTATGAACCGGACGACGCGGCCACAACCAACTCCCCCAGTAACAATCAGACGTCTGGAGGACAGAAGACAACACACCACTGTGTTTCCACTTTGGGCGCCCTGGACATGTCGTACGCTACTGCAGAGAGAGAAGGCGAGTATTCGACGATTATTTTGCCGCAAGACATCAGCCATCAGAGCAGGTCTATCCCCGACGCGCCGCAGACGTTCACCGTCGCCGTACAGAGGTACCAGCCGCTCGCCCAGGAAAACTAAGCGAGGCGACCATCTACGGAGGTGAGGCCGCCGCAGATGAAAATCCTCCATGGACGATAGTCGCTAAGATGTCGGGAAATCTCATCGACGTCATAATCGACAGCCAGCCTGTCCGGGCATTTGTTGATTCAGGAGCGTCTTTTTCTGTACTGTCGGAAAATTACCGCCGCACACTAAAGACGACAATGTTCTGTGATACGGGGGCATCTGTGCTGAAGTTCGCGAATGGAAAGTACGTCCATCCAGCAGGAACTTGTGTTGCAAGAATAACTATCAAAAACAGAACCCAGTCGTTTGAATTTGTCATGTTAACAGAATGTAGTCTCAATGTCGTCCTCGGATGGGACTTCCTTCAGGCATCCCAAGCTATCATTGACTGTGGAAGATCTGAGCTGCAAATTGAAGTAGTTGTTCCACCGGATACACAAAATACAGAATTTTCTGGGAAGTTATTCGTCATTGACGATGTGACGATACCGCCGTTGACAATGAGAAGAGTTGCAGTCAGAAACACAGATGACTGGTTAAACTGTGAAGTTCTTGTTGATAGTAAAAAGTTTATCAGGCTCACAAAAGAAATTTACATACCAGCGGCTATCATAAGCATTACCGGTGGTCATGGAGAGATTTGGATCACAAATTGTCACGAGCAGTCACAACTTATTCCCAAGGGAATGTGTATCGGGGCAGCTGAACCAATGCAGGACGGTGAGCTCAACGTCATCAATGAAGACCCGTGCCCTGCTGTTAGTAGAGACAGCACGCTGGAGAAAATAAACGTGGAACTGCCAATAGGGCCTGGACTGACAAAGGAACAACGCCAGCGGGTGTTAGGTATACTACGCCTATTTTCGGGTGCATTCACACCTCAGCAGGGGAAAAGTCAGACGAAACGGCCCACGATAAAGCACCGTATCATTACTGGGGATCATCCGCCAATTAGCCAGCGTTCGAATGGAGTTTCGCCAGCTGACGGACGGATGATTCGGGATGAAGTGGAGAAGATGTTGCGAAATGACATTATTCAACCTTCGGAGAGTCCTTGGTCGTCTCCAGTGGTCCTCGTAAAGAAGAAAGATGGCACGCGGCGATTCTGTGTCGACTATCGGCGGCTGAACAAAATCACAAAGAAAGATGTCTACCCATTGTCGCGCATTGGCGACATCTTAGCCTGCTTGAAAGGAGCTTCATACTTCTCAACTATGGACATGCAGACAGGTTACTGGCAAATCGAGGTTGACGAAGCTGACAGGGAGAAGACGGCTTTTATTACACCTGACGGCCTCTATGAATTTAAAGTAATGCCATTTGGATTGTGTAATGCTCCCGCCACATTCGAACGCATGATGGACAACTTACTTCGACACCTTAAGTGGATGACGTGTCTCTGCTATTTAGATGACAGTCGTTTTCTCGAAAACATTTGAAGAACATCTGAGTTGCCTGTCAAATGTGTTGAAGTGTGTTCAGACTGCAGGTCTCCGTCTCAATCCAAAGAAGTGCCTCTTCGTCGCCAAAGAGATAAAAATCCTGGGGCACCTAGTCAACGGAGATGGTGTCCGTCCTGATCCAGATAAAGTAAGGGCAGTCACAGAATTTCCAACTCCTCAGAACATTTGTGATGTGAGAAGTTTTCTCGGGCTGTGCTCATACTACCTACGTTTCATAAAAGGATTTTGTAACAAGGCACGTCCATTACAAGAACTTCTGCAGGGAGACGCCAAATTTTACTGGGGTGAGACAAAAGAAAGAGCTTTCCGGGCACTTAAGGAAGCTCGAACTTCCGCACCAGTGCTAGCCTTATACGACGAAAATGCAGAAATGGAACTTCACACAGATGCCAGTGGTTATGGGATTGGTGCAGTACTTGTACAAGTTCAGGAAGGTGCTGAAAAAGTGATAGCCTATGCATCAAGAGTACTCTCAAAGTCTGAGATAAACTACTCTACAACTGAAAAAGAATGTCTCGCAGTTATCTGGGCTATCAAAAAGTTCCGGCCGTATTTATTCGGCAAACCATTCACCGTCGTGACAGACCACCATTCTTTGTGTTGGCTGACTAGCTTGAAGGATCCATCAGGTCACCTAGCAAGACGGGCACTAAGACTCCAAGAGTACGATGTCATAGTGGTATTCAAGAACGGGCGCAAATAAAGGATGCCGACTGTCTTTCGAGGGATCCATTAGTGGAACACAACAGCATTAATGAAATTTCAGCCCTCACTGAATTAGATGACGTTACAGCTGAACCGAGGGAAGATCCAACACTATTAAAAACGATAGAGGCCTTGGATAAAGGAGAACCGACCAATGGAGAGTTCCAACTTATAAACGGAACATTGTATAAGAGCAACGACGATCCACTGGGCCACAAATGGCTACTGGTTGTTTCAGCTCATCTCCAGCCAGCTATTCTCAAATATTTCCACGATGCTCCAATATCCGGTCGCCAGGGATTCGTGAAGACCCTAGACAGAATCAGACGCACGTATTACTAGAAAGGTCTCTACCGATCTGTCAAGCACTATGTGAGTCACTGTAAAGAGTGCCAGCGACGGAAGCATGTGCCGCAATTACCTCCAGGGCATCTCGTACCGATTCCGCCGGCAGCAGCTTCATTTTACAGAATGGGGATCGATATTTTAGGGAGGTTCCCGAAGTCGACAACCAGTAACCGTTGGATAATAATCTGCACTGACTACCTCACACGCTACGCTGTCACCAAACCTGTGCCGACTGCAGAAGCTCCAGAGATGGCAAAATTTCTTGTAGAAGACATTATTTTGAAGCATGGAGCACCACGTGCCATGATATCTGATCGTGGAAAAGTATTCCAGTCAAAACTAGTATCAGAGGTAATGTCACGCTGCGACATTGTCCACAGAATGACAACTGCATGCCATCCTGAGACAAATGATCTTACGGAACGTTTTAATAAGACGTTAGCCGACATGCTGTCGATGTACGTCGATGGTGAACAGAAGGATTGGGATACAATTCTGCCAGTCGTGACATTTGCTTACAATACCGCAAGACAAGACACCACAGGCTTCACTCGCTTCATGGATACGCTGTTCCCGTTCCAACCGGAGGACACTCAGGATGGCTATGTTAAACACCTCATCACCAGGATCGAAGAAGCAAGACAGCTGGCTCACATACGTACACTGGACGCCCAGGAGAAGGACCGTCAGCGGTATAACAACAAGCACCTACCTGTAGTGTACAACCCAAGAGATCTGGTATGGATTTTTACCCCTGTATGGAAGGCTGGACTGTCAGAAAAGTTATTAAAGCGATACTTTGGACCGTATCGTGTCATACGCTGCCTGTCAGACGTCACATACGAAGTTGAGGATTATGAGCCGTCGTCGAAACGTCAAAAACGAAGAGACATTGTTCACCTCCTGCGCATGCAGCCTTACTACGATCCTGAAGAGCAGGTAGACGACAATGGCTTCTTGTTCAAGGACTCTAAGGATGGTAATGTTCCTGATGAAATCACGATAGTAACGTCTGAGAAGGAAAGGATTCTCTTTAACTGTCACACAGGGGTTCAATAACACGATCAAGATCCAGGACATTTGAACTGGTTCCACAGGGATCATAACAGCGGGTCGCTGTTTCTCCAGGGGAGGGAGAAATGCTGCGAGAGACCACGATCACCAACTGCCGGTGTGGCGCAGGGGATAGCGTAACAGACTGCGGTGCTTAAGGTCGCCGGTTCAATCCCGCCAACCGGCACAAATTTATTTCCTTGTAATTAACAATTCCAGAATGTTCTACATCTTTTTTACGTTCACTTGTAAATTCTACGTGTTTCTTTTGTTAACTGTTCTTCTAATTTCTCGTAAATTCTGTCTGTGTATAAATAGCAGAGCACGCTGCCTGAGAGGCAGTCAGTGCTGCGTGTATGTTGAGATCGTAATAAACGTGCTTTGAGTATAAGTGCTGTGTTCAGTTGCCTTCGAAGTCAAGCCTGCCCCCATTTCAACGTGACAATATATATAAATAACCAGAGAGGAAAGATCAAGCAGTAAAGAAAACAAAAGAAAGGGAATGGATGAATGGTCACAGACGGACTGCTCTCCTGAGGGACCCACAATATCTTGTGGCAGAGCATAACTCCAGGGACTTTGGCACGTGTTGCACCACACGTGCCATTTGGATACTGCCAAGTAACACCAAGCCCTCAAAGCTACGGAGGTGGGAACTTGCACTCCAACATACACTTTCCCCCTTCCATACTCCTACGGTTTAGAAACCCGCCCCCCCTCCCCCCAGCATCATTCATTTCATTTCTTTTCTTTTTTATCTTTTCTTTCTTACCTTCTCTTAACTGCTTGATCGTTCCTCTCTGGTTATATATCCTCTTTAGGCATGGCTCAGTACTACTACACAGTATCTCTGACTTCCACAATACTAACACCATCCTTATGACTTAGGTCGTGAATTACCTGTCCCTTCCTTTTCCATTACTTTTTTTCTTTTTTCTCCCTTCTTTCCACCTGAAGAAGGAACACAGTTCCGAAAGCTTGTTATTTTCCTGCTTTTTTTTCTGAATGTAGCTATCGGCAGTACAGCAAAAAGGTAAGTACTGGCCAGCCAATCTATCGCTTTTGAATAATAATTTATCATCTCTATGGAGAATTTCCATATTAATCGAAAGTATTAAAGTGGTATACTGGTAAAAGGCGAAGTGTTGCTGCGTCTTGTTCCATGAATAGGAAGTACTCCAGTAATGGTAATGGTGTTCATGTCGCGTTATTTTCATTTTTTCTACGAGGGCGATACATAACGAACTGAAGAATAAGGAACTCCAAATCAGTGATTTCCTAAAATGTGTCGTTTGTTACTTTTCACATTATTCTGCGAAAAGTTCACTTTATTTTATTGCAAGATCACAAAATATTGTAGGACCTGCTCTTCTGTTGTTATGTTTCATAGTTTAATGTGTGCAACACAACTGTACGACACAAATTGTAGGAGACACTCCTTACAAATAGATGAAGATATAGTGTTAAACGAGCATGAGACCGGAAACTCTTGTTTCTGTGTTACACCCAAGGTGTATACGCAGAGAAAGAAACATAATTCCCGAATTTTCCATTTAAAATTCACTTATTTCCGACTGAGTATACAATTTTGCGTGAAAATATAGTTTTCCTCAAAACAGTAAAATGTGTCAGTCCATGCAAGAGGTAAATTTTTCTAAGCCGGTGTACGACTTCACATTCTTACGATGTAGGTACTAATTGTGACAGCAATTTTTTAATTAATTTTTTTTCATGACATGTGTATGTTGGTACAACAACCTACGTGAAATGTTAATGACCAGTCGTGAATAAAGTGCAGATATCGATATCTTCGATATCGTAAATACATATTGCGGATATTTCAAAATTTTCGTGATGACAATATGTTGAAATATATGAGAAGGTAATTTATCACTACGTTCTCTAAACTACTATGTTGTCTACTACAAATATGTAACGATTTTAGAGTATATTGTTAAGAAATTACGTATTAACACAGGGGAAGTACGATCACAACGCTTAAATATTTACATATTCCTGATTGCCTGTCTTCAAAATGTTCAAATGTCTGTAAATCTATCGGACCAAACTGCGTGGTCATCAGTCCGTACCTTACAAACTGCTTAAACCTAGGTGAACTAACCTACGGACAAACACACACACCCATGCCCTAGGGAGGACTCGAACCTCCACGGCGAGCAACCGCGCGCTCCGCAGCGAGACGCTTTAGACCGCTCGGCTACTCCACCGCGGCGCCTGTCTTCAGTTTCCACAATTTTTTTATTACGATGTTTATAGTTTTTGCAATAATTTTTGCATAACTGCTAATTTGCCTATAAAAGAACTAAAATTTACGTGTAACTTGAAGCTTGGTCATTTCTAGTGTGTGTTATACTCTTTAAGAAATATGAAATATAATTGTGCCCCAAAGATTTCGTTAACTGTCATAAATGTCTGCTTTTCTCAACCCAAATTTGTTTTCAGTCGCTGCTCCCGAAGGTGTTAAGTTTTGATTGGGAGTCAAATTTATAGCACATTCTCACCATCAACGTAATTCATCTTGTTCAAATGTTCAAATGTTTGTAAAGCTTATGGGACTTAACTACGGGGTCATCAGTCCCTAAACTTACAAACTACTTATGAACTACTTACGAACTAGGACGGCACAAATATCCATGCCCGAGGGGGGATTCGAACCCCCGACCGTAGTGGCCGTGCTGACCGTGACTGGAGCGCCTCAGTCACCTCGGCCACCGCGGCCGGCAATTCATCTTGCATAAGAGGATTTTTGTTTTGATAGTAACGCCTCTCACACTTCTATTGCAAATAATTTCACTCATCGAATGCATCTACTTTTTACGAAGTATTTCCAGCTTTTCGCCTAAAGCCTTAACAGAGTCTGCTATCGGCAGACGCTTGTGTGTACGCTATGATTTCTTTCTACAAATCACGCATTTTGTTTTCATCTTAAATTTCATATTCGCATCCTCTCGTTTATGTTTTATTAGTGCAGCAGTATTCTGCAATAACGGAACAAGTTCTTAGCAGTCAAAATTACAAATAAATACTGTTAATTACATCAAATTATTACCTAACATAAAAAAATGAACGCAGGTGTTTCCCGGATTTCTTCTGGTGGGGAACATTCCGTCGGATTTCGGATTTCCGTTGATCTGCCGGTTGTTCCAGGGCGTAGACATCCTGTACACCTCATTGTCTGTGAATCAGTAATCAGGGGAAACACATTAGAACAGAACAGGACGGAGCAGCGCACCAGATGCAAATATTTGTGACGGGGGATATTCAGTACGTGCGTCATCAGCATTGATACAGGAACCACCCTGCCTTCGTAGTGGATCTCAGATGCGTGGATGTAACGTGTATGGTTTTGCATCCTTCCACAATTGAGGCATGGATACCGTGAACATCTTGTATTCCGGTTCCACTTTCAAGACGTTTCAAAAGACGCCACAAATGAAAGGACAAAGGTACAATGAGGAGGTGTGGCACTGTGCATTAAATTTATGTGTGGTCACACAAGTAAAGACTCATTTCCAACAGAACAAGTACCACATTCTGTAAGAAGTTGCGACCACTGTGCCCGTTGATTCTGTGTGGAGGAACGTTAGGCACCAGCATACAGTCACCAACACTTCCGCCACAGATACTGACACAGAGTCGCTATGCATGACTTGCTTCAACAGTTGAGTGAGGATTGACACCAGTTGAAACGTTCCCGATGCTTGATCTCCTTGAAATGTTGCTTCATCTGTGCATTGGAGACAATGGGGTGGTAACGCTAGAGAATTAACGCCGCCCAGGATTAAAAGTTACCAAATCCTCATCCAAGGAAAAGGGGGTAAGGTTGGAGGCTTTACAGTAGCGAACTACACATTATAATAGAATATTTACATGTTTTACATATTAATAAACTTTGTTACTTTAGTATTATTATTTCTGTTGTTATTTTTGTATTCATCTCACACAGTATGACTAGTTCGAATCATGACTCTCAAAATCGAAAGCCTGGATGGGACCTTTCCCAACTCGAAGCTCCATTCGCTCCTGCCCCTTGTAAATAGGTAATTTAAATATTTTATTTATTGAAATAAAGGTTGAGCCTTTTAAATAATATAAAAATCATGTATTTAATAGAATATGAGCTACAAAATTACATTATATGGAAGGTAGAAAGTGACACGTTACTAAAATAAATGAACGCATAACCTCATAGTTACACAATTAACAAAAGTATAACACTGAAGACTTTTAAATGGATACAGTTTACAAAGTTACGTCCTGTGTAAGATTGGAAATGATGCACCATTAAAATAAACAAGTAGTGTAACCAAATTATTACTTGTATTACCATTGGCGTTTCTCGCTAATTATGTCCTTTCTTATGACCACCTCATTATTGTTGTTTACCACTCACATACACATAACATCGCGGTTATGCTGATTTTCCCCAAAAGCAAGGAACACTGCCAAATATTACAGAAGAGTAAAAAATTAAGCGGAAAATGAACACAGTTGAGTGAGTAATATATTGTAGTATATTACCGGAAACAGAAGCCCTTCGAAAAGTCGGTAACAGGTTTATGTAGGCATTGTAAACTGAAAAGTGAACCACTCTTTGCCCTGTGAATAGCACTCCGTAATCATTATGGGCGTTATGTAAGCCATAACGGCTGAAAGATACGAGAGTAGAAATGATCTGTTGCACCAGTAAATATTAAACCTTATTCGTAGAGCATTCAAAATTGTCAGCCGCTGGAAACATAGTAATGCTATTTCCTATGCATAAGGTGCAAAGTAATTTATACAAAATGTTCAAATGTTTGTAAATCTATCGGACCAAATTGCGTGGTCATCAGTCCGTAGCTTACAAACTACTTAAACTAAGGTAAACTCACCTAAGGACAAACACACACATCCATGACCCAGGGAGGATTCGAACCTCCGACGGCGAGCAATCGCGCGTTCCGCAGCGAGGCACCTTAGACCGCTCGGCTACTCCACCGCGTCAGTAATTTATAGTATAAGATGTTAGGTAAAAAGGTTTAATTCTTACCGTAATGCTAAGCTTTGGAGCAAAATTTCGAGTGGTTGTCAATTTCAACAGATCACTTTGGCTTCTGAAGAGGGACAACAACCTTTTCAGTAGTTGGAGTGGCAACAGGCTGCATCACTTTGTAAATAAATGTAAATTTTTGTAAAGATTATGGAATTCAACTGCGGAGTCATCAGTCCCTAAACTTATAAACTACTTATGAACTAACGTATACTAAAAACAGCACAAACATCCATGCCCGAGGGGGTATTCGGACCCCCGGCGGGGAATGGCCTCGTGCATCGCAGCATAGCGCCTCAATGCGCTCGGCCGCTCCGCTGCGGAGATCAGTTTGTGAAAGTGCCGTAATGACAGGTGAAGCCCAGCACCGCACAAGGCGAACCACACCAGATAGCTAAACATTCATAGTGCCAGCAGCAGTCTATAACTCTATACGACGGTAGAGATATGCACATAGCAAAGTAAGTTGTATATATGTTTCGCATTCCTCCCCCAGTCTGCCAACAAGCACGCCTGTTCTTGATGGCCTATCAGGTGCGCCTCAACAAACGCTGATATTTTCTCCACAACGCTCTCCCCCAGAGTGGGCTAATATTACAAGCCAGTAAGGTGTGTTTTGAAAGCATACGCACCTTCATCTGGCTGTGGCATGTTCCACGTTTTTCCTCCAGGAAGTGGTGTGTGTGGATGAGCGTTCCACGTTTTTCCTCCTGGAAGTGGTGAGTGTGGATGAGCGAGTTCTTCTGGCTCCCTGTGAGCAAACACAGCGTGTTGCCTCCATTGTTCTGTTAAAAGCCTTGCTTTCACTTCGCCACTCTCTGTGAAAGCCCAAACATGGTATTTACAGCAAGAGGCCGAGCCTTTTAGAAAACAAACATGAGGTGGCTTCGGCATCACGCCATGTGGAATATGTGTCTGTCCGTCGGCAACTTTGTAATAAATGTTAATTGCAAGTGTTGTGATACCATGATTGTACCTTCTGTACTTTATCTTACAAAATGTCATCAATCTGACAGCATCAGTCTCAATACGAGAGTGATATCTACGAACAAGATCTGGCACTCCCTAACAAATATCCGTTTAGTATTTTGAAAGACATTCAGCTACAATTCTGGAAACTAATTCCATCTCTGTAACCACTTTGGTCTCGTCAACAAGTGACTTTTGACATACCCATAGCAATAGTTGATGGGACTTATGTAAGGATATCTTGCACGCAATGGAATAGGACCTCCCCGTCCCACCCAGCATGAACTTGCATGATGACTACCTAACAAGCAAGCTGGTAAATATATCGAATGATATACTTTTGCAAGTATACTAATTATTACTGTCCCTAATTACCAATATAAATATTATTGAAAACCATTAATTTTTTATTTTCTCGTCGCAGTTGCACTATTTAGAAGTTGGTAACTAGTTCCGGACTTGTTCGTCCATTTTTGATCCATAGACCTTATTTCAATCGTAACAATACACTGCATGAAGGAAATGACAGATAAAATCTGAACGTTGTCCACTGTTAATTCATGATCACATTGAAATTGAGCGGATCATCTATTTTAACCTATTTTCAATTTCAATGTAATCATGTATCAACAGTGGACAACATACTCACAATAAAGTACAGTTTGAAAAGAGTCTAAAGGATTTTTTGATGGCCAATTCCTTCTACTCCATTGATGAATTCCTTACCAGAAGTGATTGATTGTAACTTATTGTATATAATATTCACAAATATGAATACTGTGTTCAGTTTGACTTCAGCTAGTCTTGTGCAGTAATGTAATCATTGTAAATCAGTGTAAAAAATAAATAAAATAAAAAATAAAATAAATAAATAATAAAAAATAAAATAATTGCTAAGAATTTTAATATGCACCTAGTAAATTAGTAAGTACTAATAAGTTTTTGTGTCCTTTAAAATGTAAATATTTTTAAGATAATTGTTTTCCACAAGGGCAATTACATTTGGGGACTGTGGAAGGTACATTAACACATATGGTCTCTTTTTGTAAGTATATATTGTGCATTTTGTTCTGACCTGTTCTACATCCAAGAGGATTCTCTCAATTCGGATCTACTGGAACGAAAAGTACGTCTAATCTAATCTAATCTAAAGATTTTATCAGTCATTTGATTCATGTAGTGTATTGTTACGGTTGGAATAAGGCCTATGGTTTGAAAATGGACGAACAAGTCCTAATATAGTTACCAATTTCTAAATAGTGCAACTGTGACGAAAAAAGAAAAGGTTTTCGTTACATATCCAGTTGCTGATCTTGCCCCATCTTCGGGATGAATTTTCACAAATACTATTTGTGGGGTATGAAACTAATCAGAAAAACGATGCGGTTGTCTTCGTGTACATAAAACTAGCGTGCAAGGAGTTCAGCAATTCTTCACTCCTTAAATGTTAATTGCAAGTGTTGTGATACCATGATTGTACCTTCTGTACTGTATCTTACAAAATGTCATCAATCTGACAGAATCAGTCTCAATACGAGAGTGATATCTACGAACAAGATCTGGCACTCCCTAACAAATATCCGTTTAGTATTTTGAAAGACATTCAGCTACAATTCTGGAAACTAATTCCATCTCTGTAACCACTTTGGTCTCGTCAACAAGTGACTTTTGACATACCCATAGCAATAGTTGATGGGACTTATGTAAGGATATCTTGCACGCAATGGAATAGGACCTCCCCGTCCCACCCAGCATGAACTTGCATGATGACTACCTAACAAGCAAGCTGGTAAATATATCGAATGAACATCTAAGTAAACATCAAAGTATGTGTAACATTTATGCATGTTAGTTGTAAATAAAGTGGAAACTGTGATGAGAGACGAAGCAGTAGACAAGTTCTCTGCCATATCTCTTCAAGCCGGCTTCTGCGACCCGTAGTTTCGTAGCTCACTATGTTCAGTGGAACATCATCCAAGAACTGTTACATTTTCGGATGCTCTTATGACACATCCTGTAGAATCCAGCAATTCTACTGTAATAATTGGATGGAGTTACTTCCATAAAATAACTGGGAGTAGATATAACAAATGATGCCAAATGCAATGACCACCTAAAATTAAAATTTGGGAGTAAGGCAGATGCCAAACTGAGATTCAAGGAAGAAACTGATCAACAAAGGAAGTAGCTTACAAACACTCGCACGGACAAAACTTGGATTTTGTGCACCAACGTGGGATCAGTTTCGCATAAGATTGATAGAAGGTATAGACAAGAGCGAACGGAGAGAAGCACGCTCAGTTTGAGGCTAATTTAGGAACCCGAAAGAGTCACAGAAGTGACTGGCAGAGATGCTAGAGAGACTGTTTCGCGGTACACGCACCTGCCACAAGTTCTGAGAGCAAACGTTAACCGGTACACTGCTTTTCACACTTGAATTTCCCGAACAATTTGAGAGACGAGAGCGCACTCGGAGGAAGAGCGGCAGCCGTTATGTCGCGAACTGTACGGATCTGGACTAGGAGAGTGAAATGACGACGGTACTGACGGAGGGCTTGCAAAATTTTCGGAACAGGACAACTCATTCCGTATCATCGCTATACAGAGGAGAGACTTGAAATAACTTTAACTGTCTTGACCAGAATTTCATTTTATTGAGGACATACGCGTTTTAACATGTCGTCACTATCGCAGGCTATAACAAGATAAAGGTATTAATATTCATCCAACAGTTTGATAAAACGTAACAAACAAGTAACCATATCTTTATACTCACGATATCTGTTAAAAATTATTAAAAAGTGAAACAAAAAATTCCCTTTAATACTATTACTGTCACAGACATGCGTCATCTATAAAAGAAGTTTAAAATTGCGCCCAGAACATCCCTGTAGGATGGTCAAGTGCATACTGAGGTCTGCTTAACAGTAGGTTGATAAGTGGAAAATCCGCCAGATGGCAATACTGCCTTTCTGCTTCCCTCTCTCTCTCTCTCACGCGCACTCACTGTCTCTGTGGATTTTTTTTAGTCCACTTTTCAATATCTTAGTGCCATACAGAATTTGGTTTCTGTTAACTTACACAATTTTAAACTATAAAACTTTTAAAATCATTAAGTACTGTACAAAAATGTTTTATCTTAGAATACACAATTATAAATGAATGCTACACAAAATATTTTTCTTGGCATTTTCAGGCCAGATAGTGTTTTTCTTGGCATCTTCAGAAAAAAAAGAAAGAGAAAACAATTTTTGTAGACTACAGAATGATTTTACAAGTTTTATAGTTTAAAAATGTGTAAAGTAACTGAAAGCAAATTCTGTATGGCACTATGATCTTTAAAGCTGTATTAAAAAAAATAATAATTAAAAAAAATTAAAAAAATCCACGGAGGGAGTGAATGAGTGCGCGTGTGTGAGAGAGAGCGAAGCTGAAAGACAGTATCGCCATCTGGCGGATTTTCCACTTAGTAACCTACTGTTAAGCAGACCTCAGTATGCATTCGACCACCCCAAAGGGATGTTCTGGGGGAAATTTTAAACTTCTTTAATGGATGACATATGTCTGTGACAGTAATAACTTTAAAGGGAATTTTTCGTTCACTTTTCAACAGTTTTTAACAGATATGGTGAGTATAAAGATAGGGTTATTCATTTGTTATGCTTTATCAAATTGTTGGATGAATTTAATACCATTGTCTTTTTAAAGCCTTTAATAATGACGACATGTCGAAACGCGTAAGGCATTAATAAATTGAATTTGTGGTCAAGAGAGTTAAAGTTGAAGCACGAGTCGGGTTGAAAGTCATTAAGAGAAAGGCATTATTTGTTACGGTGATATCTATTTTCGAAACTTCACTCACCAACTTCCTCCTCCAAATATGATTTTGTGTGCACGGATGGAAATTAGAAAACATGATCCTCATTATTATCTGTATCTATAAATGTGAATGTCTGTTCGGTGTACGTTTATCACGTCTGAACCACAAGAGATACAGAGCTAAATATTTGTACAGTTACTAATGTCTACCCGGGGAAGGCTTTAGGCACGGTTTTATGGCGATCGGATATCTATTTATCTATATATATTAATGTGAATGTCTGTTCGGAGTAGGTTTATCACGTCCGAACGACAAGGCGCGGAGACTAAATATTTATACAGTTTCTAATTTATACCTAAGGAAGGTTTTAGGCACGGTTTTATAGCGATCTAATAGATGTTTAGTAATTTGAAGAATATAACGCGAAATGCGGAACAATAATTACTCTTTGAAAATGGTTTTATTGGTTGCATTGCTGCTTGAGGGCTGATAATGATAAAAGGGTGGAATATATTGGGAAGGAATGTTATCTGTGCATATAAAATTCTATGTGTGTGTGTGTGTGTGTGTGTGTGTGTGTGTGTGTGTGTGTGTTAATATTTTGCTCTGCAACGAAAACTACAGAACGCAAACGAATGGTCTGTGTGTAATTGTTGTCTGAAGTCTCCCGTTGTACACCATAGCAGTTCTATGCCGATAGGTATAAAACTGCGAGATTTTATAAATACGCTGTATGAGAATGAAAGTACTTAGCGACTTTCAACAAACTTTCAACATAATTTAAAACCTTTATTAAACTTTTTCTCGCTGAAAACCATAGCAATATGATGAAAGGAAAAAGGTTTCTCGCTTACTACTTTTCCGCTGTTTATGGAGTAAAACTCCGGCATTCGGTATGACGTTAAAATTTATAAGTTGTACACTACAAATTGTAGCCGCAGGGAAATGTTACAGACGGTATACACACATATAGTTGAATATACCTTCTAAATTGTCTCACAGTACATGTAGTTCATGAGATATGACCACATAAACAATAACATTCCGCTGTTCATGGACTAAAACTACAGCATTCAGTATGACGTTACAATTTTTAATTTCACACTGCAAATTGTAGCCGTAGGAAATTTTACAAGCAGTATACACGCATATAATTGAGTGTACATTCTAAATTGTATCACAGTACGACACACAGTTTGTGAGATAGAGCATTTAAACAGAAACGTTCATGGATAACCGCCCATTCCCGCACCAAGTTTTAATCTACTACTTCTTTACTACTAACTGGATTTCAAGAGATTTTACCGACATACAGCCCTTATACAAATGAATGTTTACCTGAAAAATGGCAGGAATAAGTTAATAAATCCCTGGGCAACGCCGGCTTTTCAGCTAGTACATAATAGAAATAAGATAAAAAACGAAAAGATGTGGTATTTGCCGGCCGCGGTGGCCGAGGGGACTGAGGCGCTCCAGTCACGGTCTGCACGGCCACTACGGTCGGGGGTTCGAATCCCCCCTCGGACATGGATATTTGTGCCGTCCTTAGAATTAGCTAGTTCATAAATAGTTTGTAAGTTTAGGGACTGATGACCCCGTAGTTAAGTCTCATAAGCTATACAAATATTTTAACATTTTTTGAACTGTGGTATTTATTTTTCCTGCATGGTATAAGAGAAGCGGACGATAGAGAAATGCGATTAGAAGAGTAAGTATGTAGACGTCCATGAAACTACCCCTACCATTCACCGGAGGTGGCTCGTGGAGTGTGGCTCTTGATGTAGATAACAGACTGGTTCCGCCTACTGGGAGCTATCGGGAGAATAAGCGACGTGAGAAACTCTGGGGCAGTGCGGAGAAAGTAATCTCATCATCTCCCCCAGCTCACAAGTTGAGGGACGGCCGCCGCGGGCAGCAGACCGGTGAGCCTGGTGGGGACCCCTGGTGGGTGCTGATGTGCTGACTGCTGCGCCCCCCTCCACCACCGCCCCCACCACTGCCCCCTCCCCCCTCCATCGCTCCGCTGCTGGCGCCCTGATTGGCTCGTCACCTGCCGTCCCCGTCGCGTCTGCCGCAGCTTTCCCGTCTTTTCGGCACCGAACGAAAGCAGACGATTCAGGGTTGCCAGATTGGGCGTTTGTCGCCATTTGGGCTACCTAAGTTTGAATTTTGCGCCGTTTTAAGAACCTAATGCGACTATCACCATTTGGGCGATATTTCTTCCAAAAACCCGCGAGTTTAGACGACTTTTTTTTTTAATGCTGTACATAGCTTTCTGACTGCTTTGGTTATGTAAAGACACTCTACATCTAAATAATGTAACTTAACCCTCACATGATGCCTGGGTTATTTCTAGACCCCAAGCCTCATTTAACTATAAATACACAGTTTTCATGTGGCTGTAGACTACTCATCCTTCAGATATGCTATTCACGCACTTTTTATTATAACTGGGTAAAACATTTATGGTTATGTCTCATTCTGCAGTACAACAATTTGAAATGTTTGCAGTGGGGTCAGAAAATATCCCAGGTGTACAATAAGTAATTTTCTGTGTCATATATAAGTTTTGTCACGAAAATAAATCTTGGCAACAATGTACTTTATAAACTGTCATTCATTTGCACAATGCTGTAAACAATGAATATAAAATACAATTTCGTGCACTGTTGCGACGGATTCACAGATTGCAATTGAGATTTGTGCAAAGAAGACGTGACGTTATAGTTTTTTCGTAATGGATGGTGATGTACGTTTTGCAAGGGGCTAGGGTCTCAAACAGGCCTTGGCAGATTTACAGAAGACTGACAGTGATAGTGAATCAAGTTTTGGAGACGAGGATGATAGTGATTCTGATGGGGATATGATAGAAGAATGTAAACAGGTCGGAGGTGAAGTGGATGTGTGTGAATGTGAAGAAGATGATAATGGCATTCAGGTAACTAATGCATCTACTTTTGTGTCTACAAGTGGGCGGATAAAATATAACACAGTCCCACCTGATGTGCGCAAGCAGGTTTCAAGGAATTTAATACGTGAAACTGCGCACATTCCATGTCACCTTAGACCACAATTACGGGGGCAGACTTTCAGATTCTTTTATCACGAATCACGTGCAGAGTGCAATAGTAATGCATACCAATGATCATGCAACAGATAATAAAATTATGCACCAGACTCCTGTACGCTGGACTGAGCTGTATTTACACAGAGAGCGAGTAGGAGCGTATCTCTAATAAAATTCGATGTAAATTATATTACAAATAATACTAAGAAATCAGTGAGTGAGTGCTACAGCTTCAAGAAAGTGCTTTTGCGCTTTGTTGTGAGTGGTGGTATTTCACTGAAGGTGTGTAAAAAATGTCAGGAAGGGAGTGTGTGAATAGCCCAGATACATTTTGTTATATCTGTGGAAATTGTGATACGTGCAAGACGTCGACAAATAACAAACTTTTTGCAGAAGTCATATTTTGCATATTTTGGCATGAAGCTCGGCGATCAGGACAAGTCATTTGCTCCACACATTGTGTGCCATACATGTGTGGAGCAGTTAAGGAAATGGAGTGAAGGTAAAATCAAGTGCTTGAACTTCGCAATTCCTATGGTATGGCGTGAACAGAAGAATCATGTTGATGACTGTTACTTCTGTATGACTAATGTAACGGAATACAACAGAAGAAACATGAAAAACATATCGTATCCAAACTTAGATTCGGCAATTAGATCTGTTCGTCATGGCCCAGGGCTACCAATCCCCTCTCCACCAACATCAGTGAATTCTCTTGAATTCTCTGAACCAGATGTAAGTCAAGAAAGCAGTGAATCCGACTATTCTGAGTGTGGTACCGATAGTAGCCCAAAACCTCTTACTCAAACAGAACTTGACAATTTGGTGAAAGACTTAGTACAAAAGATGCAGCACAACTACTGGGATCACGTCTCAGTGAAAATAACTTACTTGCACAGGATACACAATATTCATTGTACAGAAATCGTGATAAAGATTTCAGGGAATTTTTGTTGAAGATAGTTTAATGGCGTTCTGCAAAGACATCGCCGGATTAGTGATGAAAACGGGAGCTCAGAAGTATGAGAGTAAGGAAGGGAGATTGTTTATAGATTCTTCAAAGCGAAGTCAAAGCAGTGTTGCTACATATTGGAAATGACCTAGGATCAATTCCAACTGCGTATTCAGTACATTTAAAAGAGACATACAATACCATGAAAATACTTCTACAAAATGTGAAGTACGAAGAACACCAGTGGCTTGTGTGTGGTGACTTTAAAGTGATTGGCATTCTTCTTGGTCAGCAAGCAGGGTACACTAAGATGCCTTGCTATATGTGTGAATGGGATGGGATAGTAGAGCTTATCATGAGCATTGGAATAGGAGAGAATGGTCTAAGAGGCAAAATCTGACAGTGGGATCAAAGAACATAGTGAATGAACATTTGGTTCATGCAGGTCATATTTTACTGCCTCCACTGCACATCAAATTAGGACTCATGAAGCAGTATGTTAAAGCAATGGACAAAACAGGAAACTGTTTCCAATACCTGTGTCGGCAATTCCCAAATCTATTGGCTGCAAAGTTGAAAGAAGGACCAGATATAAGGAAGTGAGCACTTTGACAGTTCTATAATAGAAATAGAACTTTAAGCTTGGGGAAATTCAAAAATATGTTGTGCATCGTTTCTTTGGCCAGAATAAGTAGCCTGATTACAAGGAAATAGTGGAAAACATGCTACAGTCCTTTAAACAGTTAGGATGCAAGGTATCTCTAAAACTACAATTTCTAATGTCACACTTAGAGAGTTTTCAAGAAAATTTGGCTGACACATCAGAGGAACAGCGTGAACGATTTCTTCAGGAACTTAAAATTATGGAACATCGTTATCAAGGTCGTTGGGGAATAAACATGATGGCTGACTTCTGTCAGTGCATCACACATGAAGGAGAAGTGACACACAAGAGGAAGGATATCAAGTGTTCATTCACGGGCAAACGAAAACGGAAGCAATACCTCTACCTGGTAAGTGCCCACCATAATATTTGCTTCTCATAATTCATATGCCTTTCTTCCAATTCTTTTTTAACCACTTTAATGTTCCATTTCGTTTCCATTGTGCCGTAATTGCTTTCCAATTTCATTGTGCGCAGAGTTAGACAATGGTGAATATGATGATGATAGTGGTGGTGCAAAAACCTGACGTGCTACAGAGAAACAGGCTGCAGATTTGTAATCAACAGGCTCAATTTAGTCAGAAATTCATATTTTCATGCAAATCCCAGACAAAAAGTCAAAATTTGTCGACTTGTGTTATATTTACTTTTTATGCAGATATTTCAAATTTTATCTCCATAAAGTCGCCTGAATCACTTTGGGGTCAAAATGACCCCAGGCGTACAATACGTTTTTCTAGAACAGATACTATGCTAGGGTTAAACTAGCTTAATCCAAGGACGAAAACATCGATGCCCAAAGAGGGATTCGAACACCCGGCGGGAGCGGACTCGCGCGGCGTCCTATCATACCTTAATGCACTCGGCCACTCTCGACCGGTGTAAATATTTAATGTTTTCTGTGCTTTGCGTCTAAATCACTTCAAATATCAATTTAACACACATAAAACTACCAGTTCAGGCACAACAAATAATACTTTTTCATACAGTATAGTATGTTGATCAACTGTTTCACAATGAAAAGGAGAACTGAAATATTTAAGAAAAAAGTACAATGTAAATAAACATACTATTAATTAAAAGAAAAATAGACTAATTATATTTACATGTCTTTAATTGCTTAATTAAATTAGTATTTTTCACTGAATGTTTTTATGAATGCATCAGTTTTTAAAAATATATTGGAAATTTAGGAGCAAGAAATGTCCATATTGAATTTTAGAGTAAGTGCTGCAGCTAGAGTATCAACATTCAGTATTAACTTCTCAATTGTCCAAAAGTATTTCACAGTTGAAAAAAATTTTTCAACTGCTGCATTAGTTCCAGGACAGCACAACGTAAACTTAACAAGAATAATTAAATTTTTATACGGAATGTGTTCATTTTTGAAATGGTTATATATTTCCACCCACTTTTTATCGATTTCATAATGTTGATTTTCCGATTGTTCTCCGCTACTGGTTCTGCGAAATGGTCTGGCTACTGCTAAGTTGGCGTCTTGAGCCGACTGTAACAATAGGCGTTACCCACTATTGGACCGGTCAGCACTACTCAATGGCTGGTGTGAAGGGCGCCTTATAGTTAGGCACGGCATCTCTGAACGCAGAGATTGACAGAATAGTTTTAAAATACTGAAAAGGAGTACATAAAAAGCGTGAAAACAAAAGTAAGAAATTGGCGACATTGGGCTACAGCAACGTGCCAAGTGGCGACATTGAGCACCACAACTGCGCCAGTGGCGACTTCGTCCAACAGTAATCTAGCAACCCTGAGCCGATTTTTCTGTGAGTTAGGCGCCCTTGTTTCCTCGCTATAGAGTGTCACAGACGAACGGCGGCTCCATTGCATTACAATAAAAGAATCCAGGTTTCAACTGACGTGTAGAGAATGACGATTATCACCAGCTGGTGACTGGGATTTTTCTACATCTAAATTGATAGGCAGATTACCTTTCGGCCAAATAAACTACAAATTAAAATCAAAAAACGAGATGCATTTGAGATATATTTATTATTTATTCGTATGGGTTACATGGTCATATTACAGTATTATTTGAGAATTTTCATATGTAAAGGATAACATATTCAGAAACTATGTACAAATGCGTATAAAAAAAAGAAAGCTAAGAAACAAACCAGCAAAAATACTGTGAATGAATATCTAGGTCTCTTGAACACTCTACAGCTGATCGTATCACCAAATGCATTCTCCAGGAAATTTCCGTAGTACGCACTCTTCAATCAGGTGCTGCATAATTTGCACAGGAGCGCCACAGTCACACGATGTGGCATATTTAATCCCCATTCATACAAACAGGCACTGCATCTTCCATGCTATGTGTGAAATGGTTTCAGGGACGTCAGTACTTTTCTGGGAAGACAAAATCCTTTCACATATTTTGTTGGGTCATTTAGAAGACGACAGTTAGTCGGCGGAGATGTTTTCCAAACATCTTTCCATTCTTGACTGACTTCGTAAACAAGGGGCGCATCTTGATTGGCCATGGTGGTTTTCTGGATTTGAGAGTACTGGTAGGTATATTCTGCAGTTGGTTGTACTGAAGTGAGTGGAGCTCTTGTCGAAATCTCTTATTGTTGATGCTTCTCAGCTTATTGATGGAGGTGGAATATTACACAATACAGGCAGCCATGGAAGTGGTGTAGACTTCGAAGTACCACTAATTATTCTCATTGCTTGATGTAGTTTGAGGTTGACTTTACGTACATGTGCACTATTTTTCCATATTGGAGCACAGGTTTTGCCGTGGAGTAAACTAATGCCAATGTAGCAATACGAAGTGTAACTGCATTTGAACCCAGTCCCGCCCTAGCCAGTTTTCAGACAATGTCGATTCTGGTATTCACTTTTTTGCTACGTATTTTCGATGGTTCTTAAAGGTAAGAACCCGATCTAAAATGACCCCCCAAGTATTTTCGGTACGGTTTATATACCAGGGGGACATTTCGAAGACCACATTTAATTTGCGATTAGCCTCGCTGTTATTAAGGTGGTAAGCGCTGACTTCTGTTTTACTTGAATTTGGCTTCAGTCTCCAGATCTTGAAGTACCATAGTCGCCCGTTATGTGTAAGTCTGTAGTCAAGGTTCCCTCACACTCTTCTACGTTTTTTGCTTGATAAGGTAGTGCTAGATCGTCGGCAAATCGTATCTTTTTTTGTGCTAGTGTAGAGCATATCGCTGGTATAAAGATTAAAAAGAGTTGGTGGTAGTGCACAGTCCTGCTGTAGTCCATCATTGAGCCTACGCCATCTGCTCCCTTTGTGTCCAAGAAATACTAGAAATCATCTTTTGCTGCACATGGTATCCTTTAAATTAACCAGATTTTGTCAAGAAATAACATCTGCAAATTTAATCAGTAGGCCTTGGCGCCATACGGTGTCAAATGTGGCAGTAAGATCAACAAATGTTACTGCAGTCTATAATTTACGTTGATACAACGCTTCGATGAAGGATGTTAACAGCAGTGGTGGGTCACAGCAACTGTGATTCTTTCAGAAACCTGCTTGATGCAATAGTTTTCCTTTGTCAATTAATGGTTTGATTCTGTTTAGCCACATCCTTTCTAACATAGACTACACACAATAGTGATATGGGTCTGTATTGTGATGCTTCGCTGCCTTCTTTACCAGGTTTTTTGACAGCTATTACGTCTAAATGTTGTTAGTTGTTTTCCAGCAGTCAGTATGATCTTAAATGAGTAGTATAGCAATGGACATATCAGCGCAGGGTAGCCCCACGGTCTACTCTAGTACGCCCCGGGCTATTCCCGACACCAGCCCCCACCCCCAATGGCTGCGCATTAAAACTCCCTCCGTCTGCACCTCCTCCACAAACCGCCCCCACAACTGGTCACTTGTGTGTGTGTGCAGCCCCCACTGTCTCATACCACCGCCCCTGATTAATTGTATTAAATGTGCATATCAATTTACTTGTGAGAACCTTTGTTTTTAACAGTAACAAAGACAGATTCCTCCACAAGTGGGTAATTGCGTGAGTACAGCCCCCAGTTCCGCCGATACCACCGCCCCACCGACAGTCATAAAGATTTCCGCCGCCGCGCGACCCTATCTGTGACCTGAGCACAAATAAAAAAAAAATTACAAAAGTTATTACATATCAATGTTTAGGTTGTATTATTCTGTCCTAGACCAACATTGTGAAAAATGAAAAATAAACAAATTCTTTTATTTATAACCGTACATGGGACAATAATATTACCTGGAATAATAACTGATAACATGAAACATGTACCTGCACTTAACAAGAAAATTTTGATACAAATTGACCGCCTCCACAGCTAATCACTACCACCCCGGCCAGATGCCAGGCTATCCACCACCACTCCCGATTATTTTTATTCCTAACTTGCATATCAAATTAATTTCAACACCCTATGTGTTTGCTTTAACAATTAAAACATTCCGTTTTCTCGGAATCGATACATACAGATTAAGTTACCTAATGTACCGAACCTTAACTACAACTCATATAGATTGGAAATTTGCAGATAAATATGGACACAGCATAAAGAAGTGTGTTGTAATGCTACAGGTGGGTGTAATCTAAGTGTTGTTTAACCAACATACATTTATCAACAAGTATTTAGAAAGTTCTATCCAAAGTCAAACATTTAGAACTACCTAAAAATCTGTTCTGTCTTTGGGCAATTGTTGGCCTCCTAAGGTGCCTGGACAAAATAAATGTATCTCTTTGCAAAGATGCTGCTTGCAACAGTCAACGAACGTGGATTAAAACAATATCGCATATAGCTAATAAACAGAATGTATTGGTATCGGTCGCCACATATGTATGTGTGTCCATCTTAACATACACTCTTTCAATGTCTAGACCTGCTGCACAACTACGTTCAATAATTTCTCTCAATAGACACCATAGAAACGGTAATCAGAAGCAATGAACGATCTACAGAACAACATCGTTTTAAAAGTAAAAACGCCTTACAGAAATGTTAATATAGCTCGATTTCCAATGCGACCGTAAACACACACTAATACACATAGTGTTCTCTCGGCAACTTCCATCAAAAAAATTCTTACATTTCTATGTATAATCATGTAATAAATGTTTAAACAAAATAAAATAAACTTTTGTTATTGCAAGCATTATCTTTACACGCTCTTTATTTAGACAATGCTTGAAACAGCGCATGTTAGATAATAAACAGGATGTATTGGTAACGAATGCGACAAACTTGTGTGTCAACATTAACAATCACTCTTTCAGTAACACAACAACAGCAGAAGACATATTATTTATTAAAAAATGCGAATTTACTGACTGAAATAGTGAAAATCAGCAAGGACATCTTATGATTGAAGTACAACGTCTCCATTTAGATTACGAACACTGCCGCATACACGCACAGTATTTTACCGATCATCCACAATAGGTTACGAGACCCCCTCTGTCATTCAAATGCCGCTATTCCTGGTTGAGTCAGGCTACTGTGCTAGGAAAGCGTCTAAATATAGTTCTGCAAGCGATGTTATCACTCTTCCTGGCTGGACTCAGACCAAAGGCAGACTAACAACAACCCACTCTCTCATTCTAATCATACCAGTTGCACTTTCTGGCCGCTCGTAAAACAAAATTATTGAGTTCCTAAAATTAATACTCTCTTTCTCTTTAGCGACCATGCCCTGTTACAATATTAGACAATGAACAGAATTCTTTTTCGACTACTTAGGTCGATGTATCACTGTCTTCTATTTCCTCCTCCCAACCAGTATTTCGACACATACAAGGAAGGTAAGTTTTCGAACTCCACGTCTTCATGTAATCCACCACTTTTATGGTTTTATATCCAGTCCTCCGGACAATTCTTCGAGACGAGAGAATTCAGTTAGTTTTATTTCACGTCTTATCAATTGTTACAGCAGTACACATCTTCTTGCGTATACCTACTAAATAGAAAAATTTTAGACATCACTGCAAAACACCAACAAACATAACATATTGCAAAGTTGTAGTCAAAGTACATTGATCCTAATAGTGATAGTAGACAATGCTTAAACACAACATAATTTAGGAGACCATCCAAAGGCCAAAACGTTCATCAATGAGGTTCTCTGTGCTATCACCCTCTGTGGGAATGAAGCAAATTCAAGACGAAAGTAGTGCAACTTCGGTCTTACAAACGACAGCGAGAAGAGTGTCAGATAAGCAGACATCGAACATGTTGTGTATGCATTTTTTTATGGTACAATTGCGTACGTGCAACGTGTAATGATCGCAAACACTTCTATAGCACCTCAACGAGATACACTGCTGCTCTAAATTACTTTGTAAGTGGCCACAGTACTTGTGCAATGGAAATTTATCCAACTGCTCACTCCTTAAGGAGCAGCCAACGTTTTAAAAAACAGAAAATAAATGTTAAAAACAGGAATAGATAATTAAACATGGGATGGGTATCATTAAATTATAAAGCAAAGGTCTAATACTTTAAATCATCATCTATTCAATAAGCTGAAAAAGCAAATAGATGTGGAGAGGCCATATTAAGCACAATAAAGCCCACGTCTTGTACAAGAACGAATTAAATGATAAAGTTACTGCCCTTAATAAGATTGTTTCTGTGCATTATGAATATGAAGGGAATGTCGGAGAAAATGTGCTAATACACAATGGATAAAGGAAACCACATTCATTCATTCACTCACAGATACACACATATGCTTGTGACACATTGCTTATGCAGCAACACTTGATAGCAGCGGCGAAATGAAGCGTCGGCGGCATTTTGACGAGATGGCGGGTGTCTTGAAGCAATAATTAAAAATAACACTATGCACCAAACGAACTCATGTGCAGGGAGGCAGGAGCATACTATCCTTGCATACCACATGGTGTATGAACACGGTGAATTACATAGAATTTACAAAAATAAATAAATTAACTTAGAATAAACAAGTAAAGCTCATGTGATAATTGATATAGAAGAAAGCTAGTGTTAGTGAAAGCACGGCTGAAGGCCGAAGTAAAGACCGTTACGAAAGCACGTGGTGCAGTCAGTCATACCAAGACAGGAAAGATGGAATCAAAACATAAAATCTGTGAAATATATAGTATACTCACAGATACAGACACGTGAAAACGTTAGTTAAGAAAAAGGCAAGGGAATTCAAAGATAATAAGTTTACACAAAGGCTGAAGAACACACATGTATTCTACCTTGAGAAAAATAGGACATAAAATCATCAACAGATTGAGAATGCAAACTAAATCTAAACTGTATTACTCGAGTTCTGTAAATGAAGAAACACTTTGCCTCGCATGGCGAAAGAATTGCTCAGGAAAACTATCACTGATAAACCAAGACTGTCTGATCACAAAGAAAGCAAATAATTTCATGCCCTCAACCTGACTCGATGACGGTCGCAGCAAGAGTGAAACATATGGCCATGCTAGAAGCCTTCCCCACCACACACCGGAAGTAGGGCGCGCTGAAAACGATGCAGAGCGCGTTCAGAGCTTACTTTCTACCATCGCCTTGCTATCTGAAAAACATAATACCCTCATCTTGAGCTCCAGAGAGTTCTCTATTATCACCCCTTTCAACCCTGATTATGTAGGTACTACACTAAAAACAGGCCACCCCGCCACCATGCCAAGTGAACTTGTCTCTGGCCACCCAGCAGACGCCAATGTATACAATTTAGGAAGCCATGCATTCTTAACTAAAATAAACAAGGCCTAAAGCGTGAAGCGGCGGCTGTAAGCCATTGCGTGGGAGTCAGTCAATATTAAAAGCAACCTTCCAATTCACATGAACACACGAGTTCAATCACACGGTAGAAACAGATACAAACCTGGGGCATTGATCATTAATAAAAGAATGAAATAATTGACATACAAATAGACAATATTAATGGCGGAAAAGACTTAAGGATAATGAATAACTCAAAATGGAATACGATCACACATTCAGTGGACGTGTTTCAAGTAGTTTTCGAAAAATGGAACTTCAAATATTGGCCACGTCTAGACACAAATAAAAAAAAAATTTTTTTTGTCTTGTTTCGTGCAAAAATTGGCATAGCGTCTCATCGTACAAAAATGATTTCCTGTCCAGCAAAAACCATCAGAGTTTAACTACTACAGATATATATATACCGGAAGCAGTTGCGAAGGGATGAGTGCTCACTCAGAATAGAGAGGCACCTCAGTATTTAATCGATTACAGTGCCAATTCCCACGAATGGAAAACAATGTGTCAAGCAAAGCCTAATTTTTAGCGAAGAATCTGAATCTGCAGCAAAGAAAGGGAGTTCCTACTTAAGATTTCAAAGTGTCACCCCCCCTCCCCTGAGGCCGGGGGTTTTGATTTCCGGCGAGGTTGATGTCCCGGTTCGAAGTATTTATTTTGTTCTCGGACATTTTTAGGTACGGTGCGTTGTTTTAGTTATTTCCATTTTAAGCTAAATGACAGTCGAGTGATTCCTTCAGTGCAGAGGCACACAAACCCCGGACTCAGCAGGGGAATGGGCGAAATGCAGCGAATAACGACGATAACGGATAGGGACGCTACTTATGCGGTGTGTGGGTAGACTGAAGACACGCGTCTGACGGGAGGCTCCGTAGGGTGGTGCGGTGAGCACTATACCAGGTGGCGCAGTGGACTGGCAGCTGGCTGGTGATCAGGTGATCGTGGATTGAATCCAGGAGCAGCAAATCTTCAACTTTCCCCAGGCATGTATTTCAATGCCAATTTACGGCTGTTGTATTAAATTTCTTTGTGAAGGGATTCCTAATGACTGCAGCATCAAATTCGCGTCTGTTCTTTAGCACAAGTCCAAAACAACAGGTATCCTACTTGGAAGACTGTATTAGGCTGCTGCTGTAAAAGCAGTATAAGTAAAGAAATATCTCCATCTACACAAATACGCAACAATCAACCCAACGGTGCGTGGCGGTGGTTACCTGGTACCACCACTAGTTACTTGCTTTCCTGTTGCACTCCCATGTGTAACGAGGAAAAAGCAAATGCTTGTATGCATCTGTACTTGCCCTACTCTCTCTGATGTTACCTTTGTCGTCTTTCCGCGAAATTAAATTGGTGGGAGAAGACTCGTTCTGCATTCCGCTTCAAATTCCGGCTCTCGAAATTTCTTCTTGCCGGCGAAAGCCTGGTCCCAGGTTCTAACCCGGTTCCGGCGCACAATTTTAATATGCCAGGACGTTTCTTCAATATTGTTACACCAAATAAACGTCGCCTTTCCACCACCAACGCCCATTTGAGTGTCCGAAGCATTTCAGTAACACTTGCGCATTGATCGAATCTTCCAGTTACAAGGCTAGCTGTCCGCCTCTATGCCTCTATCTCTGTTTTAAACCGATCTGATGGAGATTCCAAACTCCCAAGCCTTTTATATGCGGTCTCCTTCACAGATGAATCACGCCTTTCCAAAATTCTCCCAATAAACCGAAGTTGACTACCCGCCTTTCCATCGACTGTCCTTAAATGCTCATTTCATCTCGTATCGCCCAACCGCTTTATGCCTCCTGACGATACCGTAGTTTCTGATGAACTTTCTCCATCTAGGACAATGTACTGGGTTCTATATTAACACCCAAACCTTCAGATGTCAGACACTCAGGCACTCAGATTGGATATTGATAGAGTATCAACCGAAACTTCTATATAATTCGTGCTATGTGCTGCCGTCCAGGAGAACGTGCGTAAATGGGAAATAATATGTGGCACCTGTCTTGCGCAGCAGACGAAAAGCGTATCTGTGGGGGTCTGCCGCGGTGAATTCCCGTGGGTTAGTTGATAGAGAGAGTGTTTGTCGTTATGAGGGTCCTCGTTCCAAACCGTGGTGGCGCGAATTTTTTTCCTGTATGATGTGCAAATTGTTTTACGTCGACAAACTTACACCGAGTGTTACATGGGACAACATGTTCCTGAGAAGTAAAAGGACTATTTCGGATTTCATAGCACTGTGTTATCGGCAGTTTGCTTCTGCTTTATTTGAAAGTAGCAAACCTGTAGAGTATATTCTTAGAAAAAAGAAACAGTCTACAGTGCCTCGCCTCTAATTGTTTATACCAGTGTATATAAGAATTGATAACGTGTTCAATGATGCTACAGAACATGTGATGGCAGTCACTGTGAAAGGTATACAGCAGGAGTTGTAAAAATGAGCCGTGGCGGAGTGGCCGAGCGCATTGAGGCGCTGAGCTACGATGTACGAGGCTGTTCCCCGTCGGGGTTCGAATCCCCCCTCGGGTATGGATGTTTGTGCCGTCTTTAATATAAGGCAGTTCATAAGTAGTTTGTAAGTTTAGGGACTGATAATCCGGCAGTTAAGTTTGAAGACTGAAGGACGGCTCTCTGCCGTTTCCCCTAGGTTTTTAACTTTGTAATTTATCTAAGTTCACTAAACGGGATTTTTTGCTAAACGAGAACTCCTTTCGCTCGGAGGCATGAGGAATAGCATTTAGTTTCATGTTCTTAAACGGTAGGTTCTGTAATACTGTGTTAATATTTCTTGGATTTTATTATGCTAATAATTTATCATTGTGTCTATGAATGTGGCAATATGAACGGTTTCTCGGTGACGCCACTGTCCCTGTGAGAATGTAATGTGTACTTGCTTTATTCTGTATGTGTATCTTCTAGCATGGCAGTCTGTATGTGCATCTTCTAGCATGGCAGTCTGAGCGTATGTATGAGAATTTTCGTCGTCAGATCCTGGCTGCTCGCTAGTACTGTTTCTCTGGCTTCGCATCGATAGGTAGTCGTTACCAACCTCTGCTTTCGATGCTAACAAAGAGGTTCCTCCACCATTTGGTTACAAGTTGGGTTGGCAATGCCCAGTAGCGAGTCTCGGCAGGACGTGCGAATCTAAGCACACCACCTCTTTTTTCTTGGGATTTTACGGATTTACGGTGGGTGGTGGGCGTCTCGCTGGCTGATTTGACACTCTGTGGCTGCATTTCAACCTTGTAAGACGTTTTGATTTTCTTTCCTCCCTTGAGATGGTAGCGATTCTTTGGCTGGTGTTTAAGTTAGATCACAGAACTTAAGTTTAATTTTCGGAATTAGTTTCTTCCATCATGTACGGAAGTGCATTCAATTTCATTTTGGTGATTTTGGATAGGTAAGCGTGGTGTATATGTAACTAATTCGATTGATAACGGCTGAGAATTGGTAACCATTGTGAGACTAGATGGCGGTGTACGAACTCGGTTTAATTTCTTTCTAGCTTTGTGGGATGCAACTAATGTGTGAGATAATTTTTATTCTCTATAGTGCATGTGAAATATTCTTTTCCGTTTTCTCCTTCTGTGAATGATATGTACTCCACGTGATGTGGCCTTAGAACAAAGCCTTCAGCTACCCCTGCGACTGTTTCTATGCCCTTCAGGCAAGAAGTTAAGCGTGTATCTTCATGATTTCCATTAGTGCCTCGCGACCTCGTCTCCATCTATTTTAAATTTTTGTTTCGTTTCCAAACTTATATTTTGCATTCAGACTCCCCCAGTAAATTCTGTTCTCGCCTTGTACAACCCTCTTTATTAGTTTGCTTATGAAATACTACGTATTTATAGGGGCTGCAAGCCGTATTTCTTAGTTGATTTACCCCGACTTTTAATTTATACCATTTTTCTAATTTTTGAAGACTGCACTTCGTCCATCCTTGTAAAACCTTTCAAATCGTTTCTAACTGTATTTCTTTAGCTTCCTTGCGATATCCTACGCATTTCTAGCGTTTCATGCCGTAGGTAATTTTCTTATTTTTCAGAAATTGAATTTTTGTATTTTTCTGGACTTCGGAACCACGTGGCTCCGAACTTACTTCAAGGGTTTATAGCTAGTTACTTGAGTTCTCGCCACTGCTCTCATACCAGTGCCTTACTATTGTGCATTATCTCTTCGTAATCTATGATTCCGTTTCAAAATGTTTGTAAATCTAATGGGACTTAACTACGGGGTCATCAGTCCCTAAACTTACAAACTACTTATGAACTACTTACGAACTAGGACGGCACAAATATCCATGCCCGAGGGTGTATTCGATCCCGCGACCGTAGTGGTGATTCCGTTTGTCTTTATTGAAATGAATACGACCTTTAAGAACATCGCCTTCAGTGGGGTGCGAATATGTAATCTAGCAGACATGTGCCATGTGTCTCACTAAGTTTTCATGCTCACGGTTCGATTTAAATGGAAATTAATCTCCCTATTATCGCGTACTATCTCAAGTGAAGAAAGGCAAACCAGAGCCACGTAATAAGTTAATTTTCCTTTTGCCGGCACACCGGACACAGCCTGTGGCCTCATGGCAAAAGGTACCATCTCTCACCTCAGCCTCCCCCCAACGCTACCCTCGGATGTGCATCCTGAGAAGCGCCTCTAGTGTGCCCTACCGGTAATAAGCCAGTGAACCGCCTGATGTCTGTTGGCATCTTACAGAACTACGTGGGGAGCGTAGAACATAGGGGGTTTCTTCTCTGTATATGCCACTCTGTGCCGTCAGGTAGCAGACTAGCGCCGCTACAAAGGCACCACCTGCAGCGTTGCGTGGCTCCCCACCCCGCAGTAGGCCTGTTGCTGGTGTTGACCTGCTGTGCCCGCCTGCCCAGCTGTGACCTGCTGATTGCCTGCTAGGGGCCCCCGCCTGCCCTTATCGTAGCAGCTGCTCAGACAGGCGCCCGCGGTCGTTCCGTAACTCAGGCTCGTCAGTTAGCGTCAATTACGGCCGGTGCTGAGGGCTTATCGGCGCCGTGCACCGCCTGCAGCGTGGACAGCCAACAGGAAAGGGCGCTGCTGCCGGGCACCTCGAGGCCGTGGTGAGGTCGCGAGCACACACGAGTAGGCAACTCTCTTCTCAGTTCCGTAAACCTCACCTAGCCACAGTGTCGAGATTTCCAGTACGATGGAACACAATGGAGTACAACTTTTCTGTATTATTAAGTAGTCATTTCTTACCTATATCTATAAATGTGAATGTCTGTTCGGTGTACGTTTATCACCTCTGAACCCCAAGACATAAAGAGCTAAAAATTTGTGCAGTTACTAATGTCTACCCGGGGAAGGCTTTAGGCACGGTTTCAATGGCGATCGCATAGCTATTCAACTATATATATTAATGTGAATGACCGTTCGGTGTACACTTATCACGCCCGAACGACAAGACGCATGGCCGAGGGGACTAAGGCGCTCCAATCGCGGTCTGCGCGGCCACTACGGTCGGGGCTTCGAATCCCCCCTCGGGCATGGATATTTGTGCCATAAGTAGTTTGTAAGTTTAGGGACTGATGACCCCGTAGTTAAGTTCAAAAATCAAATGTTTGTTAAGCTTATGGGACTTAACTACGGGGTCATCAGTCCCTAAACTCACAAACTACTTATCAACTACCTTATATCATGGACGTCATAAATATCCATGCCCGAGGGGGGATTCGAACCCCCGATCGTAGTGGCCGTGCAGACCGTGACTGGATCGCCTCAGTCCCCTCGGCCACCGCGGCCGGCCCGTAGTTAAGTCCCATAGACTATACAAACATTTGATTTGACAAGACGCAGTGACTTAAATATTTGTACAGTTACTAATTTATACCTGAGGAAGGTTTTAGCACGGTTTTATAGAGATTTAGTAATTTGAAGGATATAACGTGAAATGCGGAACAATCATTACTTTTTGAAAATTATATTTACTCTTTGAAAATGGTTTTACTGGTTGCATTGTTGCTTGAGGGTTGATAATGATAAAAGGGTGGACTTTATTGGGATGGAAAGTTATCGGTGTATATAAAATTCTTTGTGTGTGTGTGTGTGTGTGTGTGTGTGTGTGTTTGTTAATATTTCGCTCTGCAGCTAAAACTACAGAACGCAAACAAATGGTCTGTGTGTCATTGTTGTCTGAAGTCTCCCGTTGTACACCACAGCAGTTCCATGCCGATAGCTATAAGGGAGTGGAAAATATGGTGGTTGAAAGTCGTCAAATTCACTACGTTTAAAAGCAACACATCTGGAAAACCGATTTACGTAAACCGTTTTTCGCTGTCGTTTTACCGGCCGCGGTGGCCGAGGGGACTAAGACGCTCCAGTTACTGTCTGCACGGCCACTACGGTCGGGGGTTCGAATCCCCCCTCGGGCATGGATATTTGTGCCGTCATAGTTCGTAAGTAGTTCATAAGTAGTTTGTAAGTTTAGTGACTGATGACCCCGTAGTTAAGTCCCATAGACTATACAAACATTTGAACATTTTTGAGCTGTCGTGTTTACATGTCACAGCCTCAATCGGATTTCCTATCGCACTTAATATGGCGGCTGAAAAAAAGCTGATTCAGTTCTTGATTTATTCTCCACAGTAGCTTTTTATCTTTACTTAATACACAGATTCATGCTCGCTCGAATATTTATTCTTTTATTTCGCGCTAGAAAATGTCACTTTGTCCATATGTGCCGAAAATTCTTAACAAGGAAACACAATGTGACAAGCCAAGAACGCTTCAAAAACAGTTGCGTTTACATGGGCACGAAAATCCATTGTGGAACTGGAAAACTGCTTTATAGAAGTGGACATCCAGAAAAGATTTTGGAGTGTTTACATGACTAATCAAAAGCGGATTTGAGAAATCGGTTTACGAAATCCGGTTTTGGGAGCCCATGTAAACGGGATGATTATATATATATATATATATATATATATAATAAATCGGACTGAAGGCCAGCGATGACATTTGTGACTCTATAGCAAGGAGGTTACATACAGCGAAACGTGATGCCACAGATCATATCTTTGGTCTATACGTGCTACAATGTCTTCAGTTCTTTCTCTGTAAGGATAAGAATACGAATAAGTAAATATAAGAATAAATAAATAAAGCAGTAAAAAAGAAATTTCTTTTAATACACCTCTTAAAAAAATCGATTTGACGTTTCGCGCATTACATCAAATGATCGAATTGTGAAATTATTACAATCATTATTGTTGAACTTCATGATTGGATTCTTCGAAACGGGTTCATTTTTATGTGTGATTTGATCTACAATACTTACTTTCCTGATAAACGGTAAGAGCAAAGACTTCTGTAATCTGATAGGAATATTTTTCACTTCCTTCAAAACCACTACTGAAAGATAGCTTATCTATCATAATCAACCAACACGCGAGCGGAGCCGCAGGGATAAGCTAGTATTTCAAATGTGCTTCTGTTTTGAAGAGCTTCATTATTCTCGCGTATATGGTTCGTACAGTAAATTCGATGAAGCAGGTTGATAGAGACGGCTAGGGATTGCGCCTCTTGTGAACGGAATCAGCAAGAATTGGCCGCTGTTTATAAGCAGATGGAGGCTGTATTGGCCACGATGAACAGTCTTCAGGTTGCTGCCCTGGTCTTCATTGTCACCCCGTCACCTGAGGCGATGGCTGTGGGACCTCTGGTGTCTATTGCGACGCCTCAGATCCCTCATGTCACTGTGCATTCAGGCCACGGGTAGCCGACAGTTGCCCGTTGGCTGAATGGCGAACTGCGCCGAGGTTCGAATCTCTAGCCGTGAGGCGAAACCGGAGGTGGGTCTTAACCCATGTCCAAGGAAGGATTCGAACCCTTGACGGTGAACGACAGCACTCACTGAAGCATGGCGCTCCAGTACCGCCTATAGGAATATAAAAGACACATGGAGACAAGAAAAGCATACAAAAAAGTAGTTCTGAGCAAAGAAAGGTGGAAAGAATATAATGTATACAGGTGCCTCACAAACGATATTAAATTGGAGAAAAAACTGTAGTACGGGATGAGGTAGTAGATGAAGATGAAACGGGAGATACTATACCAAGAGAAGAAATAAGGCCGCTCGAATACACGACATTCCCTCAGAGCTAGTAAAGTTTATGGGAGAACCAGCCATGACAAATTATTTCACCTAGCGTGCAAACTGTATAAAGCATGCGAAATACACTCGGAATTAAAATAAATAAATAAATACATAAATAAAAAAATAAAAAATAAAATAAAATAAAAAAATAAGAAAATAAAAATGTTTTCACCCCATTCCAAAGAAAGCAAGCTGAGGCAGGACCATTACTTTAATAACTTCCGGTTTCAAAATAGTAATACGAATAATTTACAGAATAATCGAGAAACTGGTAGAAGCTGATATCGGGGAAGAATATTTTGGATTTAGGCAAAATGTATGGAGACGGTTGGCAATATTGTCCTTACGACGTATCTTAGAAGAAGCATTAATGGAAAGGCATTCTAGGTGTTGTGGAATTGGAGGAAGCTTTTTAAAATGTTGACTGGAATACTTTCTTTTAAAATGTTTGTAGAGCTTATGGGATTTTACTACAGGGTCATCAGTCCCTAAACTTACAAACTACTTATGAACTAGCAAACACTAAGGACGGCACAAATATCCATGCCCGAGGGGGGATTCGAACCCCCGATCGTAGAGGCCGTGCAGACCGTGACTGGCGCGCCTCAGTCTCCTCGGCCACTGCGGCCGGCAATACTCTCTTTAAAATTCAGAAGTCAGTAGGATAAAATATAGGGAACGTAAGGTTAATTACAGCTTGTATATAATGCAGAGAGCAATTATTAGAGTCGAAGGACGTCAAAGGAAGATATTGATTGGGATGAGAGTAACACAAAGTTGTAGCCTCTCACCAACTTCATTTAATCTGTAAATCAGTCACTAGACTTACAATCTATTTAAACTAACTTATAAGAACAACACACAAACCAAAGCCCGAAGCGGGACACGAACTTCCGATAGTTGAAAGCCACGCAACCCGTACCAAGACTCTTTAAACTGTGCGGCCAATCTGGCACGACGAATATTGTTTACAATGTGACATCTGTACAAATCTTGTCCATTAAATCCTTTATTGTTAATATGTCCCATATAATACATTTTATTGTATTTGATGACGCCTTGCTGCAATAGCATATTGCAGTATATTGAACATTTAATATATGACAACAAGTTTTCTTAATCCTTTTACATGCAAATATGCGCAAAACGCTTTTTTTTCTAATTTTTAACATGTTTCAATGTACTTTTAAGTTTGAATATGCCTACGATTTTTTCATCGATTCCGGATCCACAATTTCAACCAATTTCATCTGGGGTCTGTGGATATCTGTTATTGTTTTCTAACATATGTGTATTCTAGTTTCTAAGAAGTTCAAAATCCTCACTATAGACCAACCGAATTAAATGTACATCTAATCCCCAGTGTAAAGGCCTTAAGTATCTTCACCATGTATTTCATTATGGACCATGTCTCTACACGGTATATTAGGATGTGATTTTTATTCATGGAATTAGATTATGACATCTGAATACAGCACTAATTTTCTGAAACAAACTTCTCGTTTTGTGGTGTGAATGTTGATTTTTTGCGAGTTATCCCAAATTCCGTTTCTAACAGTTTCAGGTTACATATACTGATTTACCAGTTCTGTAGTTCTTGACTTGTGGTTGTTGTTGTAGTCTTCTGTCAGGAGTCTGATTTGATGCAGCTCTCCACCCTACTCTATCCTGAGCAAGCCTCTCCATCTCCTCATAAGAAAGGCAAACCTCATCCACCTGAATCGCATACTGCGATTTTTTTTACCCCACGCACCTGCCTCCAACGCTAAATTCATGATCACTTCATGTATAAGTTCGTGCTTTACCAATCGATACCTTCTCATAGTCAAGGTTTGTGAGAAATTCCTTTTCTCCCTTTCTCCGTTCAGTATTCCTTACTAGTTCCACCATCTACCCACCTAATCGTCAATATTCTTTTGTAGCATCAGATTTCAAAAGCCTCTATGCTCTTGCTATCTTATCAATTTATCGTCCATGTTTCACTACTACTCAAAGCTACATGCCAAACAAATGTCTTCAGAAAAGGTGAATATACGACGCTAGCAAATTTCACTTTTTCAAAAATACTTTCTTCCCGTCGCCCTTCTGCATTTTATATTCTCTGTACTGTGTCCAGCTAACACAACTGATCTATCGCCTTTACTGTTTTGTTATCTAAAGTAGTACTTTCATGTACTGCATTTCATTACCCCTGTGTTGCTATTGTTAATGTTCTTGAAGGAAGTATAGACAGCAAAATTATCCCTGGAAGAAGAATATCGCAGGTTCAAAACCTTCAATATATCTTCAACTGCACTGTTCAGCGTTGCTACCAACAACAGAAGAATAGCCATCATATTCACCAACGTCAGAACCGGACTGGCCCGCAAAAGGATATCTTCTAGACGGTATGTACCCGTGTATTCCACCTATGCTCCCTTTTTAATGTTCCATTCTAGTGTTGAACGGTAGAAATCAGTTGACCGCCAGCTGTGATAAGAGTCCGTCAGATATATGGTGCATTCGTCAAATTATATACACGTGTTTAGAATGTACCATTCATATGGCCTTCGTAATTACATTCCTGTTTACTGCAATGCCTATTGTACTTGTAGTGTGCATGTCGTATCACATTCTCTGAATGCTCTACTTGGCCCTATTACATAAGCAACTATGTGGGCTTTTCCCCATTTTTCTCAAAAGAAATAACTGACTTGAATTGTTCAGGTCTTTTTCTTATCAGAAAGTATAACACGGTATTACCACGAGTCGGCTCTCTATTATCTGTTTGACATAGTTTTCGCCTATAGCAGTAAAACAGTATTGCCGATTCTCTGTAACTACCATCCGACATACACACCTTAGTCTCCCAGTATATGTCCGGTAAGTGAAAGTCAACACGTAAAACTATAACATGCCAAGGAAATATACGGGAAATAGTTTCCAAGTTTTTCCTCAGATATTTCAGCACTACTGCCACTTAACCAGGTGAAACCATCCCAATAACTATGTTCGAACCACGTTTAGCCCTAACCTTCGTTCAAATTATTTCACATTCTGGTTATATAATATATTCACTCGATGCAATCCAGGTTTTTATCGCTATCTACACGCCTCCTCCTTATGTGTTTATCCTATCTCTGTGGTAAACGTCCAATGCTGAATTTAGGATTTCATTCTTCCGGATACCTGGTCTACTGACAGCCAGATTTCCGTTACTAGTACCACGTTGTCATTGTGACCTTTTAAAAGTGATAGCAAGTCTGGAATCTTGCGAATATTAATTGTCACTATAGTGACAGGTTTATTTTTTCCATTCTGTTGTGCCGATTTCTGCACCGACCGGAATCAACAGGAGTCTTATCGGGCCTGTGGAGAGATTGCCGTATCCTAAAAAACAGACATATGCACTTCACACCTACTCCGGTAACCACGTAGCGGTTTCTGGAGTGTAGTGGGCGCCTGACCCAATCAGAGGGATGCTATAATTCTCCACCCGATAGTAGAGGCAAGGTATTAGTATCCAAGATCACCATAGAATCGTCAAGCTTTGCACTCGGCTCCAGAGAAGAGGACGGTGATTAGTTCTAGGAATGATGTTCGAAATCAATAGCTACATCTACATCTACATAGATACTCTGCAAATCACATTCAAGTGCCTGGCAGAGGGTTCATTAACCACTTTTATAACTTTTCTCTACCGTTCCATTCTCTAATAGCGCGCGGGAAGAAAGAACACTCAAATCGTTCCGTTTTCGACCTGATTTCTCTTATTTTATTAGGATGGTCATGTCTCCCTAAGCAGGTGGGTGCTAGCAAAATATTTTCACATTCAGAACTAAAAGTCGGTGATTGAAACTTCGCAAACAGATCACGCCGCAATGAATAACGTCTTTCTGTTTACGATTTCCACCCCAATTCGCGCAACATTTCCGTGACTCTTTCCCCCCCGTAACGCGATAGAAGAAAACGAGCTGTCCTTCTCTGAACCTTCTGAATGTCTTTCGTCAGTCCCACCTGGCGAGGGTCCCACAAGGGGCAACAGTACTCCAGGAGAGGACGCACAAGTGTGATTTAGCCAGTCTCTTTGGTGGAGCTGGTGCATCTTCGAAGCGTTCTGCCGATGAAACGCAACCTTTGGTTCGCCTTCCCCACAATATTTTCTATGTGTTCTCTCCAGTCAAAGTTGTTCATATTTGTAAGCGGCCTGCATCTTCGCTTGTACTCCGCGAGCAAGGCTTTATTTCTTCACCAATTCCGCGAAATGCCTGAAGGAACCTAGGACAACCTGTGAAGGAAAGTGGCAAGAGTCACTGGTGTAGAAAAGAGCAACGATTTACTAGTGTGTGCACCCAGTGCTGTCTATCGCCACAGCCAGACCTTCGTCCACATGTCGGATGACACCCGCTCTCAATGAAACAGAGTGCACACTGCCTTGCTAGCCCGACGCGTTCCGCGACTTTCGTGAAGGGCTCCATCGTCTGCCTAACTTATGAGCTCCCAGTGACAAGCAAAAGCACTCTCTGCGTCTGTGTGGCCCTTTCAGAAGGATCGGTCAATAGCAGCAGACAACAACGCAAACATTTTGTCCTTAGTTAGTTTACCTGAGTTTACGTAGTTTTAAAGTTACGCACTAATGACCACGCAGTTGAGTCCAATAGATTTACAAATATTTGAATCATGAATTTGGTCTTTGTAGTGTTTATCTGCAGCTCGTACTGATAGCTAACTCTTATGATTCTAACCATCAATAATTGTAGCGTTTCAGTAGTATCAACAAATAAAACTGTATCATCTGCATATCGAATGCCGTTTAATTTTACTCCATTTATCAAAATTCTTTCTTCCGCTTCTTCCAGGGTTTCTATAAATTTGAATTCCTAATATTCGTTAAACTAGTTGACCCGTGAAAAAAAAAATCGCAAGGCTATTCTGATTATGTTCAAATATTTGTAAATCTCTCAAATCACATAATTCAGTTCAGCTGCATAAGCACCGTCTCTGTTCAGGGAGTGTATTCAAATCATCAAATGTTTGTTAAGCTTAAGGGACTTAACTGCGGGGTCATCAGTCCCTAAACTTACAAACTACTTATGAAATAATTTATACTAAATACAACACAAACATCCATGCCCGAGGGAGGATTCGAACCTCCGGCGCGGGATGTCGCACGATCCGGAACGTGGCGCTGCAGACCGCTCAGCTACCCCCGCGCGGTTATCCTAATTACTCACAGTTAGACAAGATAGTAATGGGGAAAAGGCAGATGCAAGAACACATTTGTAAAATATAATAAACTTTGAACAGCAGTAACAAATATTAGTCTCATTGTAAGAAAATTTACATAAGTACAATTAATTGAGAAACATATATAAAATTCAGATATTGACTATTTTCAGAATACTTTTTTATCTTACAAACTTGATTTGAAAACTACGTTAGTAGTTATAATGTGATCATAGTTTACAAACAACAATATCACTGAATGAGCGAATTCGTGAAAACGCCAGTATAACTGTACATAAAAAAACAGGTTCTGTTAAATATAGTCCTGCCCTTTGAAGCGTCTTACCTTGTGCTGTTGTACGTCAATGTGTGAAACAGAAATCTGATAAACTACGCTTACGTACGAAATCTAAACAACTGCAAGAGCTGTCGAACCTGTTACTTAAATTATTTGTGTATTTTTTTGTCCTTACATAGACGTGTATAACCAAAATCGTTTGCTTGCATGAAACAAGGTGTTTGGCTCCCATAAACAACTGCAAGATCTGTCGTTCTCGTTAGTTAAACAGATTGTCAATAGATGGCACCTTCTTCGGCCGCGCAAACTAAGCTGATACACGGTGCGTTCGCTGATGGGTATCAACTTAGATTGTACGAACAGTACAATTTTTTGAAAATAAAGTGGTTTTGCTGTAACGATAACTTGAAACTATCAGTATATTTTACGTCATCAGTGGAGAACGAGACCTTGAAATTAACACCTCAATCATTAATTTTGGATAAGTAATACACAGTGAAAAATAATGTCCATGATAGTTTATATGACAAGATATATCCCTGCCTTCCTCTCCTGAGAATTTGGACTACTTGAGTACCTTTTTCAAGCGACGTGCAAGTAGAAGTCACTTGCATGTATAATGCGAGATCTCACAAAGAAGAGAAACATTGTGAGTCTGTTTCTGAGACATTGTAATTATTTTGCCACGTAGTAGAAGAGCGACACTGCACTGCCAGCGCACTGTGTCTGCGTCGCTTTCAGACTTGAATGTGAGACGCTGAGAGGGGGAATTCCGCTCTGAACTACAGCCACTCTGTGTGTGTGTGTGGGGGGGGGGGGGGGGGGGGAGGGTAACGACGGGGTGACGGGAGGAAGCTGGGTGTGTGTGAGTGTGTGCGAGTGTGTGCATGCGTGTGTGTGTGGGGGGGGAGGGGGGGCTAAGCCGCTTCTCCTCTGTGCAGAGATACGGCAACAGGAGAGATGGCGCCGAGGCACGCACCAGCCAGCAGCCTGGTGTCTGGAGACGCACCAGGGACCTGCTACATGGCACCGTCCACACCGCGTCTGACGTCTTGACAGGGTGACCGAATGATCGTGAGACACGCCCACTCAATGTGTAATCATGACCCATTTTGATTTGTTCATTAACCTAAAGTGTCTCTGCATAATTAATGCTATCTATCTGTGTGTTAATTATTTCATTCTTTTTATTATTGATCAATGTCCAATTGCTTTGATTTGATTTGATTTTTCCAGTGAAACCAACACAGTCTTGGTCCAACCCGCCACTGCCCGCACCGAAACTAAGTTTATTGTGCGGTATCGCTCTCTGTATATCTAGTAAAGCCAACCAGTGCCCTTGAATAGTGGAAGGAGTCCCTTTACCAGTTCTTCATTAGACACAATTTCTTCAGGTCTGGTTGTCCCAAATGTTCTGTGCCTTTTACTCTCCAATGCAATGCATTCAAAGAATAGATGTGATTCAGTTTCATCACCGTCATCACAGATCCTACAGTTAGGGTCCTCTTCTGTTTTTCCCATTGTATGTAGGTGTTTTTTTTTAATTCCCATGGCCTGTCAGCAATCCAACCATGAGTCTAGTCTCTTTCCTGTTCAGGCCCAGGATTGCAGAGCTTATTTTAAAACATGGCTTTGGCATCATTACCTTGCCATGTTTTTGTTGGTAGACTTTGGTCCAATATTCTACGTGCTGTCTACTGAGCCAGTTATGTAGCTCCAATTTGATCATTGCCTTGGTGATTGTCAGGACAGGCTCCAGTCCAATAAATGGAGTCTCTGCCCCCATCCTGGCTAATCTGTCGGCATGTTCGTAGCCACTGATCCCCGAGTGGCCAGGGACCCACAATAGGTTTACTCTATGGCTTTCCCCTAGCTCCAACAGAACCCTGTGACATTCTGCAACAATTTTAGACCTTGTTGCAGGAGCTGCCAGTGATCTCAGGGCTGCCTGGCTGTCTGAATAGATATAGATGCTACAATCTTTGTAGCACCTACGCAAATTCTCCTCCACACATGGTCTGGTGGCAGTAATTTCGGCCTGGAATACTGAGGCCAGTTTCCCTAGAGAGATGACGCCCTCCAGTCTTGGCTGCACCCTGCATACCCCGGCCCCAATGCCTTGGTCTGATTTTGACCCGTCAGTGAACCAGACAATATACCCCGTATGGTGTCGAACTATTTTCTCCCACTGCTCCCTACTTCCAATTGTTATATTGAAAGGATTGTTGAAGCAGTATGGGGTTATAATATAGTTGGCTGGCATTTCCCCAACCTTTCCTATATTTACCACACTCACTATTTTAGTGTGTGATTCTGGATATTCCAAATAGTTCCAGTTGTTGCCAGATTTGAGTCTTATGCACCAGCCGCGGCCTCCATCTTGACCCAAAGGTGTAATGGGGGCATATCCAGCATAGTTTCCATCCCAACAGTTGGTGTGCTGCTAATTCCGCCTGTTTTGGCTAAGCAGGCTAATTTCTGGACCTTACCAAGCTCCTTAGCAGCAACCTTCTGTTCCACCTTCTTCCACCACACGACCGCCCCATAGGTGATCCTGGGTCTAATTACTGTGGTGTATATCCAGTGCATATCCTTGGGGCTCAGGCCAGCAGCCTTGTGTCTGGAGACGCAGCAGGGACATGCTACATGGGGCCGGTCGAGACCGCTGCGTCCACAGCGCGTCTGACTTCTTGACAGGGTCCACTTCCTTCTGGATGACCGTGAGACAGGTCCACTGAATGTGTGGTCATGATCCATTTTGATTTGTTCATTAACCTAAAGAGTTTCTGCATAATTAATCTTATCTATCTGTGTGTTAATTATTTTATTCTTTTTATTATTGACGAATGCCCCATGCTTATATATGTCTCCACTTGTGTGTTCGTATGAATGTGGAAGGTTGCTTTTAATATTGACTGACTGCCGCACAATGGCTTACAGTTGCCGCCTCGCGCTTTAGGCCTCATTTACATAGTGTCGTACCAACCTAATCTTGGACGAAAGGGTGACAAGAGACCTCTCTGGGAGCGGCTGTAGAGGGAATTGTCTTCGCTAGGTAGTGAGGGTTGGTAAACAGCAGCGTCTGAACGCAACCTGCATCGTTTATAGCACAATCTACATACGGTGAGTGGTGGGGAAGGTTTTGGTGGGATCTTAGAGGCTCACTCTTGCTGCAAACTTGGAAGTAAGTACTTCACCGAATCATGCTGAGGGAAACGCATGCTGTTAGAACATTGCTTTCTTTGTGATCAGGCAGCCTTGGTCTTTCAATTATAGTTTTCCCAAGTAATTCTTTCGCTATGCGAACTGAAGTGTTTCTTAATTTACAGAAATGGAGAAATACAGTCTGAATTTAGTATTTACATTTTAATGTCGATGGAAATTTTGTGTTCGGATTTTCTGAAGTTAGAATACACGTGTCTGGCCTTCAGCCTTTGTATAAACTTAGTATGTTTGAATTTCCTTACTGTTTTTAACTTTCCACGTCGCATCTGTGTCTGTGAGTTTGTTAAATATTTCACAGATTTCCTAGTTTGATTCCATCTTTCCTGTCTTGTATTACCGATTGCACCTCATCCTTTTGTGACAGTTGTCACTTCAGCCTTCACCCATGCTTTCATAATAATAATATGAATTCTCACATGTGCTTTACTTGCTCATTATGAATTAATTTCTGTTTATAAATGCTATGTATTTCGGTGTGGAGGCACACCACATGTACTTAAGAATAGTGAGACACTGCTCCCCGAACGTGAGGTAGTTCCGTGCACAGTATATTTAAAAGTTTGTGATCAACCCACCAGCCATCTCATCAAGATGCAGCCAAAACTTCGTTTCGCCCCTGCTTTAGAGTGTTCCAGTGTACCGTAAGCATTATGCGCATGTCTGTGAATGAATGAATGTCCCTTCAGCTACCCATTGTGTATTTGAAAATTTCCTCCCACACTACCTCCATATTTCTAAAGGGCACAAACAATATTAATGCGGGCAGTAATTATATGATTTAATTCACTTTTGTACAAGGTGTGTGCTTAATTTGGTCTCCCCATATTTATTTGATTGTTATTTTTCTGAATATATTATGATTTTAAGTATCAAACCTCTGCTTTATGATTTAAAACTCCCCGTCACATGTTTATTACCTATTCATTTATTTTTAACATTAATTTTTTGTGTTCGTTAAAACATTTGCTGCTTCCTTAAGGATTGTGCAGTTAGATAAATTTCCATTGCACAAATACTGTGGTCGCTTATGAAATAATTTAGAGTGGCAGTGAGCGTTGTAGCTTACATTTGCAGATCCAAGTGCCCGAGATCCTACTTAGAAACATAACAAGCTACTTTCAACGGTCAGGAGACCTCTTTCGTAGTCCAGGTGGTTACTTACGATTTCCAGTCTTACTGAATAATTTCCCTAATTTGTGGCTGACATCACCTTGACATCACATGAAAGAAAGTCCTCATTTGGACTAAGATTATCCACTTCGGTGCAAGTCAGAAGATGGCCCTCACCCTGGACCTCACCACATTTACTTTGCTCATTTCAATCTTCGGCAGTAGGCGCTAAATATGAATCTTGGTAGCACCACACTAATAAGAGTGATGTTTTACCACACTGTTAGGGCTGATCGCCATCAGGAGGTAGCTCTCCTAAAACTTGGACATCACGGTTTCTGAAATGGTTCCTACATTCAGTGATTCTAGTTCCGTCTGGTGTTGTTTCCAAAGCCCGCGTTCTGCTCATAAAAATATTACGAGATTTGGGGTGGAACTAACTGCTGTCCAAACAATGAATGATGGGAATACGTCGCCTTTCGTGATCGGTCTATATCTGCTACGATCTCTCTTAGGACATTATGAGGAACTGCACCAACAAGTGGATATAGTTTTCTGCTGTTATTGCTTTCAGACATCCCGACACCATCCTTCCCATTTTATTAATTGCGACATCCACCTGCTGTTTAGGTGAACACCGTCTAATCTCTTTGATAAACATCACAAACACAAATAAGAATGCATTCCAATCACTATTGGCCAACCAGATCACAAATAAGGGCACTCCCAGAATGATTCTCGGTAAACTGGTTTTTCAGCTGAATGAAAAGCAACTAGTAACAACAAAGACTAACGACAACCAAAAATCCTTCTACAAAGAAAGAGCGTGCCTCCACAAAAGATCAATCAGCAGTTATCACTGGTCATGGAAATTTACAAAGTCTGTTACAGCAAACCCAAATTTCGCCCTGTAAATTGCCATTATCCGTACTAAGATACAAGCTCAAAATCAACGTGTACATAACGTACGACTTCATAATATATGTAAACAAACGGTTCTGCATTCATTTTTACTTTATTTCGAACTAGTTCTCTGATTATTAGGCCATTTCAGGAAACAGCTACCTAGCATCGACATGATACGCTAGTAATTATGTTACCAAACGTTATTATCAAGGATATATACGAAAAGATGGTGTCTGATTCCGACATTTGTTGACATGTTTTGTCATTAACCGTAAGTTACACATTTTGTCAAACGGCAATGGCCACACATAGTAAGACTCTTGCTACAGAGTGCATTTCAGCTCCTGTCGGAGGTCTGATTCGTCCTTCGGGCATGGATGTTTTTGTAGTCCTCAGCAGAAGTGCGTGTAAGTAGTTTGTAAGCCTAGGGATTGAAGACTACTGCAGTTTGGTCTCATAGCGTTACAAACATATGGTGTTCAATAAACTTTCTTCTTACCACTTTTCAACATTTGATTTACAAAAGATGAAAATGATACGGGTTACCTACCGAAAAATACTTAATATCAGTGTTTCATTATTATGTTAAATTTTATGGTGTCGTGGGTTATGTCAAAATGAACGCTCCTTACTTTTTCTGACCATCAACCTTTACGGTTTACATATTCCCTTATGTTTAAACGTCATTCCCACCTTATCAAAGATATTAAATTGAAGAATAGGCACTAAATTAAAATTTGAGTCACAGCTGGGATCGAACCTGAGACCTCGTGCTTATTAGGCAAGCACTAAAATATTCATTCAATGCTTGCCCTTGTAATTTAATATTTGATATATATTAATTCATAAAAAGAAAACGAAAAGCATGGCCATAGGTTTAAAGAAAAGAAAAGTGAAAATGAAGTTGCAGTCAGAGGTCATATAACAGGTGACAGCATTCAAGTATTTGGGAAGTTGGATTAAGTAAGATATGAATTGCCAACACAACATCAAAGTTAGAATGGCTCTGACGAAAGAAGCGTTCCAGAAGCAAAGAACACTCCTAACCAGTGGTTTAAACAAATAATTAAGGAAGAGACTGGTTAAGTTTCTAATATCGAGTGTGGCCTTATATGGAGCAGGAACGTGGACATTGAGAAAGCAAGATGAGAAGAAAATGTGGATATGGCGTAGAATGGAGAATATCAGCTGGATCGATAAAGTCAGAAATGAAGAAATACTGAACAGAGTTGGAGAGGAACGGAGGATTTGCTGACGATAAAGAACATGAAACTAAACTGGCTAAGCCACAGTTTAAGACGAGATTGCCTTCTGGTACAGGCAATTAAGGGTTGCGTTCCGGGAAAGAGAAGGAGGGACAGAAGAATGTACCAGATGCTGGATGACGTCATCAAGGCACTAGGAGGGTACCAAAGAACGAAGATGATCGCAAAAGACGGAGAAGCATGGAGGGCTATGCAATCTAAACCTGCTGTACAGCAGACAACCAAATGATGATGATATATATACTGTCTATGGACGTTCATATATTATTTAATATTCCCACCTTATACACTATGTGATTAAAATAATCCAGGCACCATGATGAAAATTACTTACAAGTTCGTGGCTCCCTCCATCGGTAATGCCAGAATTTAATATTGTGTTGGCCCACCCTTAGATTTGATGACAGTATTGTGGCGTAAAGTCAGCGCCACACACCAGACGTAAGAGAACGATCGTGAAAAAAGCAGCGATCGACCGAAAGCCAGTCGCAAGCAGGCGCCGCGCATCCTGGAGAGAGCAACCGAAGATGCACGCCCTCTACAAGCGGCTATGTCTAGGCCAACACATGTCTGGACAGACCATCAGTTACTAGTCAGAACTCGGTTACGAACTTAGCAGTCACTAGGTCTCAGCGCAGATAGCATCATACTGACGACACCGCCAGAAGCAAGAAGAGAGAAGAAACAGTCATATATTCTAAAGCTATCATTGTATCTTCAGTCAATAAATCTCGTAATACTAATCTCTATAGAAATGTTTCAACTGACCATCGATTCCTGCACCAGTACCTTTCCTGACAACTAGCCGGGACGAGTACTCAACAAATGGCAGAAAGAGTGACACAACAGACAGCTCCTGCTCTCGCAGGCGTGCGTTCAATCAGTTGCTGCAAGTTTCCTTGTGCAGTTACAGGGCATTCGTCACGGAATGCTGCACTGGGGAGAGGTATCGATTTAAGTCAGTGAGGCCTGACACGAAGTCGGTGATCCAAACATCCCAGAGGTATTCAATAGGATTCAAGTCAGGACTCTGTGCAGGCCAGTCTATTAGAGGTAATTTACTGTCGTCTAACCACTCCGCCACAGGCCATGCAATATGAACAGGTGTTCGATCATGTTTAAAGATGGAACCGCCATCCCCGAATTCAACCATCCATTCCTTTACGCTCCTCGGTCTTACACATAAATGATAACAAAGGTATCCATCGATTAGAAGCAAGCACACACACGATGACTGCCTTTAGGAAACGAAGGTACTTGTTCTTCCCAAAAAACGCGTCACACACACTACACGTCCACCAGAGCCACCGCAAACAAATTCCATGCAACGTGGAAATAGTTGTTGCCGACTACTTTTATGAAAAAGACGTCATGATCTACAGACACGAATCGGGAATAAAAAAACCTCTCGATTCGAGCAATTAAGCTGGGTGGAACATCGAATTTAAGTACACCATCTACACGAAAACATAACAGAGACTGCCACGGTGGAATAGCCGAGCGGTCTAAAGCGTCACGCTGCGGAGCGCGCGGTTACTCGCTGTGGAGGTTCGAGTCCTCCCTGGGGCATGGTTGTGTATGTTGTCCTTAGGTTCGTTTACCTAGGTTTAAGTAGTTCGTAAGCTACGGACTGATGACCACGCAGTTTGGTCCGATAGATTTACAAACATTTGAACATTTTTAACTCGGACTTCGTAATCTTCGTGACCATATCCTTACGTATAGCCGATGGAGCGTGTGATGAGAACGTAACGCTATGTATGATTGTTTGGTTTGGGTTTTATGGACACCCATCTTGAATGAATGTAGGGCATGTTCACTAATGATATATTCACATCTACTCCAACAGATCCACTCGATCAAAATTTTCAATAACGTTGACAAAACCAAATCCTTTATGCACTGCAGCAGGAACAGACTTCAGAGCTTTTTCTTCAGTACCCAATCGTAACAGATCCACAGGAAACAGACAATGCTTCGACGGAAAATAAGATAACGCACATCCTAACTACAAAACACCATCTAACCTCGCATACTTGGAAGTACAATGTCGAAAGAGCTAACATGATAATGGTCACTCCATCCAACTAAATAACAGGTGGATGAGATTGAGCGCTATGTTAGTTTGGCCATAACACACATCGCAAAATATTCGCAAGCTCAAATAAGATCAAATCTTAGTACCAAGGGGTATAAACATTCTTGAAATCTCTAGCAGAATCAAATACGCATATCAGTTACACTTACCTAACGGAATCGCGGGACCGATGCAATTCGTAAGAGGAAAAGTTCCTGCATGCTGTTCGGAATGCAGGTTCATCGATGATGACCCTGCATTTTCGAGCTCATTGTTGTCTAAGGCCTATGCAAAGGCGTATGTTTTTAGGGCTCGGATACTGAATGAGCATTGTAAATCACTTTTAAATTCATAATGTGTGTATTGAATGCTATTATGAGGTTTGCATTATCCCGCAGCAATTTTACGATATTCTGGAATATGTTTCACATAGATTGGAAAAAAAAATGTCAACGCCCATATGCCTGCCGAAGCAGAAATATCGATGCATTTGGTTCTGATCTTCCACTGCGACATAATTGTTCAGGAAGAGGCATATCACTACCTTTTTCACTGTACGTTGTATGTGACGTCTTTTACACATGGTACTATGCCCTGTAATAGTTGGTATTTGAACCGACACATTGTTTTTTAAACTACACAAACATATTCAAGGTAGACTCAATATATACTGGTGAGCAGAGTCATAACAATATTTCTTTTACCACCGCTTGGAAGATTCTACAATTACTGCAGGCATATTATCAGAAAGTAATGATCCATTCATTTTCTTCTTCGTGTGATCTTTTCTCAACCCCAACTTGACCAATCAGCTACGAGAAAATTGTGATGCTTCTGTCAACCTGCCACATTTCTGACTAAGTCAAGTACCTTACATTCATCAATTATCAACAGGAAATTGAGAATAAATCTAGCTGTATACACGTAGTTCAGCTTGTATTTCGTTAGCAGCATCACTAATACGTCGTAAAATGCTCCAACACTTCAGTAGAGGAACAAATGCATAGTAACGTAACCACACACACAGAATTGGATTATTTACATTATCTTAAACCTTTTAGTCCTGACATTTAGCCGCGGTGGAGTAGCCAAGCGGTTTGGGCGCCGTGGCTCAGCGCGCCAGGTCAGGGGGCTGAACTCCATCTAATAATAATAATAAAAAAATACCTGAGTCGAATATTCAATGAACAACCATGAACGAATTGAACCAACGACCGCACAGAATAGATCTATCTGAAGGATAAAAAAGCGGTCTAAAGCGTCTCGCTGCGGAGCGCGCGGTTGCTCGCCGTGGAGGTTCTAGTCCTCCCTGGGGCATGGGTGTGTGTGTGTTGTCCTTAGGTTAGTTTGTAAGCTACGGACTGATGACCACGCAGTTTGGTCCGATAGATTTACAAACATTTGAACATTTTTTGCTGACATTTAGTAATCAAATTAGCTGAACAGGTGACTTTTAGCATAGAATTACGTTGGTTCACTCATCGCAGTGTAGGAACACAAACACCGAATCCATGACTGCCAAATTCAAACTATTTGTCACACATGTGCACCAATCAAACACAGCATTGGGTTGGTAACACAACACCTTGCCACTGCTACTGCTGACAGCAACAAAGAACACCACTGACACTGGAGGCTAAATTTCATACAACACATTTCGAATCATCAAGATAATTACATATCGTAGTCAGTAGTCATGCGTCTCTAGATTTATACTCTCCCCACTCCCCATACACACACTCACATGCACATGATTACTTTAAAGCCATATTTAAACTTATATACTATTACGAAAGTACAGAAGCAGAAAAACACTCCCTACTACTATTATGCTCTCGTTTTTGTCTAGCCATTCATATCTAAAATAGATGCAGCAGCAGTGCAAGAGGGTGGCCTAACCAACTGTGATCTGAACACATATATATTTAGCGATCTTCCTAAAGTAAATTTTCCAAGAACACACACACACACACACACACACACACACACACACACACACATACATACATACAAGAGGTTAGCTTAGTCAAAGTGCATTTCCTTTGACTTTTGTCGAAACTACCTCTTCATCTAACACCCTCAATATGTTATGCCTGGCAAATGGAGCGTCGTTTTGTGTGTGTGTGTGTGTGTGTGTGTGTGTGTTACATGCTTCCTAGGTTTTTTTTTATATTTGTGGACGGAGAAGTTAGTACTCCTTCCTCCCACAAGTCCCATAAAACCTCCACTTCCTTGCGGATGCTGTTGCGTAGCAGTGTGCGTTTGTACCGCCCTACAGTACGCACGAGGTGCCATAGTTGCTGTCCAAGTCTTAATGGAAAGCATAGAGTTCTGACTACATTGTTGTCTTCTATAGTTGTGTCCCCAGCGCAGAAGACAGCACATAGGTCGTTGGTTCTTCTACAGCATACAAGTGAGGCTAAAATAAGTTCTGTAGGATGGGAGCATAAGAAGCGACTAGCGAGATTTTTAATTGTCAGGGATGCCATTTATTAAATAAATAATACAATATGAACAACTATTGTTAATCCGACACGGCCTATTCTGCCCGTAGTTCATGTTGAGACCTCGACTGTTATCACAATTATACAAAACTTTACTCATTACCGGCGCGGTCCGGCGCGTATAGTGGTCAGCTCGAGAATGAAACTGCGGCGCGTTGCGAGAGGGCACCTGACGCTCTATTTCGCGCCAAAACAGGGCCGTCGCGCGCCTTCTGCAAAATCGCTCTTCTCTTGTTACAATAAGAGAAGGCACCTTAAAATTTTAAACTGTCAAAACCTAGCCTGTCCTTGAGAGATATTTATTACAAATTCTCAGCTCTGAATAATTTATATTTAGTATATAATAAACAAAACTAATTTCAAAAGGAATCACGTGACGTGAAATGCAGCAGCCAATGCGAGGAGAGTACCAGTAACATAGGTGGGCTTTCCCATGGGTACCAGCACCTACTGTGCCATATGCTACTGCTCCCCCACCCCACATTTCAACATATGCTGCACTTCTGTCTTTCTTCCGCGTTTAAGACACGTACGATGTTAGCAAAGAAACGCCGAGCGGCCAGAAATATGAAGTCGCCATAGGCCAGGAATATCACAGTGTGTGTGTTACTTGAACCATGTGGGAAGCACGCAGGTAGTAGAATGTTCGAATGTATCATTTAAATTTAGTAAATATGTATAACGTTTACGATTCTATACTTTAAAATATGCACTTACACACACACACACACACACACACACACACACACACACACACACACACACATATATACCGAATATGAATAAAAAAAATTCACATGTTTATAGAACTTATGGGACTTAACTACGGGGTCATCAGTCCCTAAGCTTACAAACTACTTATGAACTACTTACAACTATGGACGGCACAAATATCCATGCCCGAGGGGGATTCGAACCCCCGACCGTAGCGGCCGTGCAGACCGTGACTGGAGCGAATCAGTCCCCTCGGCCACCACGGCCGGCGCTACTTATGAACTAGCTAAGACTAAGGACGGCACAAATATCCATGCCCGAGGGGGGATTCGAACCCCCGACCGTAGCGGCCGTGCAGACCGTGACTAGAGCGGCTCAGTCCCCTGAATCAGACATTCATCTGAATTACTCCATTTGGTGTTAAACTGTGACATCTCAAACTAAATAACTAAATTATTAAGGACCAAGAAATATCAATATTCGAAACAAGACTGCGTCTCAGTAAAGGTTACACGATACGCACATTAATAATCAACCAACGAGTTGCATAATAGTAGTTTAATAGACTTGACCACGGTTTCGACGGATAGAAAGCCGTCTTCTTCAGAACTGTTATAAACCTATAGACAATGTGACATCATAAATTACAGTTCATAGTCATTATGTCTGAAATAAGCGTCACACCAAGCCTAATGTCTGAAATATTGAGAAATACAGAATCAGAATAAAACTTACTTACTATACTTGTATATTACAGTGATTGAACATTCCTATGATCTAGGGAATGTGCCGGCCGCGGTGGCCGAGGGGACTGAGGCTCTCCAGTCACGGCCTGCACGGCCACTACGGTCGGGGATTCGAATCCCCGCTCGCGCATGGATATTTGTGCCGCCCTTAGTATTAGCTAATTCATAAGTAGTTTGTAAATTTAGGGACAGATGACCCCGTAGTTTAGTCCCATAAGCCATACAAACATTTGAACATTTCTAGGGAATGTGATTTAGGACTGAAAGCTACGTCAGCGCATTTTGGACTCAGTCACGCCCACTGATGGAATGGAGAGAGTGTAGATATCAGGATCGGAGAGTCGTGCGCCGTGAAACATAAACGTTCAATGGCTAATTGTGTTTACATTTAACCCAAACTTTTCTCATATTTCCTGTGAAAACCGCACGAGGATTCGTACAGTAGTTTAGAAGTCTGAGTGAACAGCGACAGGCCTACATTCACAAATTCATTAATAGTATAGGTGACGAGACAAACAATAATGGTTGCCACAATCCTAATAATAATATTTGTAATAACAGACATACGACATAACACCTTACTTCGTTTCAGGATCATGTGCAGTGAACACGTAATTAGGAATTGTCGGCGATGTCTTTCTTGTAGGAATAGTGTCTGATTTCGCCTGAAACAATTTGCGTATTCCGTTTATGCCTCAGGTATAGGTGATCGATAAAAAGTCCTGCACTTTTCAACACGTCTCATCCTTCGATGTCCTCAATAACAGAATATCCGTAAACTCCCTTCCTCTAAACCAAAATTGTATTCTTGTTTTTTTTTTCTTTGTTTCCTTCTTTTCTTTTGTTATTACAACAGTTATTCCAAATATTTCAGCTTCCTCCAGATACGAAAAAAAAGTTGTTCATTAGTCATATATCTTCAACGACTTCAGGTTTCTTGGTGCATTCCGGATAACCCAGCCAATTATGTGTTTAGGACTATGCAAACAATTTAATGGCATATATACAGAGAAACAATAAAAATTGTAATATATTAATTGAAATTATCAATTGCATTTTGCATCAGCTCAAGTTATAATTGAAATTCCTCCGCTATGTATACATTACTTTGTCGGCTGTAATGTTTTACCCTGCGAGAGCACAGCATTATTAAACGTCGGAAAAAGCTCCGTGCATCGTGACACTCCAAGTGCCAACATCTGATGAGCGGCTCCACAAACATCTTATCTCGGAATAAGATTCAAGCAGCGTGTGTTCGTTGTCGACTAAAAGAGGGGAGAGAAGATTTCTTCTTGCTAATGCAAAAATGGAAACAGGAAAAAGTTCGTCTCGTACGAACCCATAGTCCGAGATAAGCTAATTCAGTGTGATCACAACTAAAGTTGGATCTCAGAATCAAGGGCATCTGTCGTTTGATTTCAATACATGAATGGCACGCAAACAGCTATGATTAAATGCAAAACTCTTGCCTCAGTTAAATGTTTGATTTACGTGAATAAAATGTTATTTGAAGCGAAATGTGCGCTGTTATAGTAGATTTAATCTCTGTGCCACTCCACGATTCGAAATGTTGAAATGTTTGTAAATCAATGGCCCTTGACTGCTTGTTTGTTATTCTGTAGGTTACAAATTACTTAAACTAACCTAAGGACAACATATACACCCATGCCCGAGGGGGGACTCGAACCCCGACGGCGAACTGCCGCGCGCAACGCAACACGGCGCCTGGCTATTATGCCGCGACGTCGCAATTCGAACCAGGAACGTTGTAACAGAGATACTTTGGAAGAACTCTTGTTGCGGACTTTTGTTTACACCTATAACATGGACGTGACGCCGGCCGCGGTGGCCGAGGTGACTGAGGCGCTTCAGTCACGGTCAGCACGGCCACTACGGTCGGCGGTTCGAATCCCCCCTCGGGCATGGATATTTGTGCCGTCTTTAGTCTTAGCTAGTTCATAAGCAGTATGTAAGCTTAGGGACTATTGACCCCGTAGTTGAGTCCCATAAGTTGTACAAACATTTGAACATTTTTGAACATGGACGTGATGACAATTAACGTTCGTTTCTCATACCGGAAAGAGTTGTAATTCCTTTCAATAGCAGAAACCTCACACCAGTGAATATTTAAAAAAAAAAAACTAGTCTTCCGTCGATAAGAAAGATTCAAGATTCTCATTATATTATGATCAAATTTTCTTGGTAAATGTTATTATGATTGAATACGAAAGACGCTTTTCATGTTGGTACAAGCAGGTTTGTGATTATTAACCAATTTACTAACGGAAGACGTTACACGGATCACAAAAGGCCGAGGACACCTCCTGATATCGCGTCGCACCTCCTTTCATTCGGCAAAGTTCAGCAAATCGATGCGACATGCACACGACTAGTTATAATTCACCTGCAGGATTACAGCTTCTGCATGAATGTTCGATGGGATTCATGTCCATTTATTGGCCAAGCACTCCGTAGAATCCTCCAAAATGTTTCGTCAACGCATTCGTGAAGTGTTTTAGCCCTTTAAAATTCTTTAAAAATGCACTTTTTTTCCTTTTTTACAAATACGAAGTTAGTGAATGACCCGAAATGGTCTACAAGAAAAAGTAGCCGAAACTTACCATCTCTGGTCAATGGCCGTCCGCGATGGCCGAGGGGACTAAGGCGCTCCAGTCACGGTCTGAACGGCCACTACGGTCGGGGGTTCGAATCCGCCCTCGGGCATGGATATTTGTGCCGTCCTAGTTCGTAAGTAGTTCATAAGTAGTTTGTAAGTTTAGGGACTGATGACCCCGTAGTTAAGTCCCATAAGCTTTACAAACATTTGAACATTTTTGGGTCAAGGACAGGTTCATCTGAACCAGTGAACTACGCCAATTCCATATATAAACAGCCCACACCAATATCGAATAATCTGCAGCTTGCTGGGGTCTACGCCACGCTGGATCCCCAGCTCTCGGCAACTGGAACCGAGACTCCTCAGATGAAGCCACAGTTGTCGAGTAATGCGGAGGAGCAGCCACCGCTGTCACCACGCATTGCCGTGACGTGCTGTTTGCCGGGGCAGTCGAGTTGTCGCCGCTGCCACAGCCCATTAACGCCAAACACAAAAAGATTCGTCTGGCACCAAATTCTGCGGGTTTTCTCATCCAGTCCTGCTTGTCTGCCAGCACGGATACCGCAAAAGGAGATGCTCCGGTCATTAAATTGTGCGTGGCGAGTGGTAATGCGTGAATTTCGTTTTTGTCGGTATACTATTTCAGTGACGATTCTCGGAATGCGGTTTTCCGTACATCGAGATCTATATACCATTCCGCGTCCAAACTTAAGTGGGAAACACAGTCACACGTATCACGGGGGCAGAGTAATGGCTCTGCATTTTTATTCCATGTGTACGCGATACTATGGCGATCTATATCTGTCCATCTCGCTACCTCATGACGTTTATCACGTTAGCGCTGAAGAGGTTTGGAATATATGTCTTAAGATTTTTTTAGAAGCCAATTAAATACTCTGGATCTCATACACAGCTCAACATAATTTCGTGCTATTAGTTTCATCGTATTAACTCATATACATGGTTTACAGATTTTTCCTGTTGCGTTAAACGTTTGACATAAGAATATAACATTCATAAATTCCTGATACCGTTTGGAATCTGTAAATTTTTCAATGATTCTCCGAAATGCACAAAATCTCGTTGTTTCTGCCCTTCTGATCAATAGATAGGAATCCTTGAAGGCTAATAGAGTGATCTTGTCTCTCAACTATTTATTAGTGTAAATATTTATCTTAATTATATGTGGTGTCTCTTTTTGCGGAGCATCTGGACTGAAGACATCACTGCTCATCTTTGTATAAATTATTATTATGTTGTGTGGCGTTTAAAGAGGAGAAATGAGTTCAAGTCCTAGTCGGGAAAGAATTTGCAATATATCCGGTTATTTAATTCATTGTATCTGAGAGATAATACATTTAATTCCTCCGTGACTTGATTCATAACGGCTGAAGGATTGATAAAAAGTGCCTGTTCTTTCGGACATGTCCAAAACAGCAAACGTGACGTGTGTGATACTTGAGCGAAGGCGGCCAGCGATCTCTTCAGCGGAGCGACGCAGCAGGCTGTATCTCTTACGGGAACAGGCGAAACGCCCGGGCACTGGACGCACTAAGGAAGCAGCAGATCCGGGTCCCAATGCCGACCAGCAAACATTTTTATCGTTCCCCCCTGATGTAATTAATGTTTCTCGGAGCTAATCTGATTCCGTTCTGTCCATCTTTGCCTTCTATAACAAAATACGTAATGAATGTTGTGGTCGGTCCCGTGCCAGTTTTAATTGTTCTGCAAATTTCCGTTGATTGCTTACTGATATGATCTTCAAATATTTTAATGCGGTATCAAAAATCACAGTAACATCCGCATTTTGGAATAAGATTCACTTTCGGTGGGCCAAGACGGATCAAAAGAAAAAAAAAAAGTTCAAATGTTTGTAGAGCTTATGGGACTGAACTGCGAGGTCATCAGTCCCCAAACCTGCAAACTACCTTATACTAAAGACGGCACAGACAATCATACCCTAGGGGGGATTCGAACTCCCGACGGGGAACGGCCTCGTGCATCGTAGCATAGCGCCTCAATGCGCTCGGCCGCTCCGCCGCATCCAAGGCGGATCAGGAGCACAGATGTACATACCTACAAAAGTACAGAAGGTCACAATTCATTGGAAAGAATATTTACAAACATCTGAACATTTCAGCATACCATCTCAAAAACTGGCATAGTGGAAGCAAAACTAGCTACTTTAACGTGTCATTATTCACATTCATCCCGCCCCGATCGAGCAAATATCTTCACATCACAGACTTCCGCTACGTCAGATTAGTTGAATAGTTCTGCAGAGGAGCTTCACGACTGGTTTCAGTTTCAGCACCTTTCACGTACAGGGGATGGACACAATGATATGAACACCATGCAGTATTCTAAATGTTGTATCTAGTTAACGCTGAGGTGACCACGATGCACTAATAGAGTACCAAGTCTTGGACGTTTCTTGGCAGTATTTTATTCGCCTTTTCCTGCGACGGTCAATATAAAGTGATCGATGAACTGCATGACCACTCAATCTTCGGAAAGAAACTCGATAGTGTGCAGTTAGTGGGAAGATCTATGCCAAAAGTGGCTGGAATGTTGGACGGTTCACTACCAATGTAATCCGTAATCATAGCGTACACAAAATACAGTTGGCAAACAGGAATAGTGGGAGGAAATCAAAGGTAGCTCACGACGACCGACGAGCATTAAAAATGATTGTGACCAGACAGTGTAAAACTACCAGGGCAGAAGTGGCGCCAAAACTGATATGAGCATTACCTATAAGGAGAGGTACTGAATTAGAGTTCGTGCTGTGGTCTGGATTCTATACCGAAACCTTCTGATTACTACGCAGGCTTATTAGATGGCTCACCTAACGCAGTGTTACGGACAAAGCGACTACACGGACTGTATTCAAGCAGGTCTCCCTCCACACCACATACTTTCATTCTGCCTCTTGTTCCCTGTGAAACGCGTGTCAAATTGCCAGGGCTCTCTTACATTGGAATAGCTCCCCAGCAAAGAACGTGAATGGGAACAATCCCATCGTTTTCCTCAGGCGGAGGTGATTTTTTTATTCAAAAATTTTAATTTAGTGGCTCTCCTTATATTTAAAGCCTTTGGTATAACGAGACAGTGTTTGTCTCAAGGAAGTGAATTATTGTTGATACTGATATGAGTAAAACTATTTCGATGAAAACGGCACTTAAGGGTCACAGAAGTGCTGCAGTTGCTAACACCTTAAAACGGAAGCCAACGGAAAACTGAAAAGACAGTGAAGGCACGAGCATACGACCATGACTCTTGACGAGTACAAGTACGTGGTTTGGTGCAGTCAATCGTGTTTTACATTCCTTCCTATAAACAGCTTCGCTTATGTATCGAAAATCCCGAAAGAAGCCTACGATACGGAATGGCTGCTTCCTACAGTGAAGCGTGGGGGATACTCCGTCTCCGTCATAATCTAGGCTTCTATATCGTGGTGTTTACCTGTTTCTACCGTTGCCCTCTATGTTCGGATAGCTGTGAATTAACATCTCACCATGCTCTACTAAACTTTGCTTCCTGTAACGAATACGTTACTGACAAACAGTAGATTGTAGATTGATAATGTACCACACACACACACACACACACACACACACACACACACACACACACACACACACACGGCCAAGAAGCATGAGGTGTGCTCTGTACTACATCATAAAATCATTTAAAATTGTTCTTGCATAAGAAAATCGGCCGTGTCTCAACATAACTGAATCGTTTTTGGGAGTTTTGGAGCAGTGAATGAAGACAAAATTTACAGCTGTGAAATCAGTTAAGAAATTAGTGGATATTTTAATAAAGAATTGGTAACTTCTTTTGGAAACTATAAAAATACTTTACTGTTCTGTTCCTGGAAAAATTAATGATGTTCTGAAAGCCAATGTTGGAGAAACGCCTTACTAATTTGTGCCGTAACATGGATTTGAACCAGGGACCTTTGTCTTTCGTGGGCAAGCGCTCTTTGGTAGCCCACTTAAGGCAAAGGTCCTTAGTTCGAATCCATGTGCCGGCACAGAGTTTTAATCTGCCAGGAAGTTTCATATCAGTGCACGCTCCAATGCAGAGTGAAAGTTGCATTCCTAATATCGTGTCTGTTTAACGTGTTCGTATCATTCTGCCCATCTCCAGTATACACACATTCGATCGTGAGAACTATACGAACGAAAGCAACTGTTGCAAGATATGTCACTGTTACTTTTCATAGGCCGTTCTTCAATTTGAGTAAAAGTGTAATCGGCGCTTCTCTCAATGTGCATCATTTTGACTTATCTCTTGTATTATCTATATCTATAAATCTGAATGTCTGTTCGGTGTACGTCTATCACCTCTGAATCACAAGACATAAAGAGCTAAAAATTTGTACAGTTTCTAACGTCTACCCGGGGAAGGCTTTAGGCACGGTTCTATGGCGATCGGATATATATATTAATGTACGCTTATTATGTCTAAACAACAAGATGCAGAGACTCAAATATATGTACAGTTACTAATTTATACCCGAGGAAGGTTTTAGGCACGGTTTTATACCGATCTGATAGATATTTAGTAATTTGAAGAATATAACGCGAAATGCGGAACAATAATTACTCTTTGAAAATGGTTTTATTGGTTGCATTGTTATTTGAGGGTCGATAATGATAAAGGGTGGAGTGTACTGGGATGGAAAGTTATTGATTTATATAAAATTCTACGTGTGTGTGTGTGTGTGTGTTATTATTTCGCTCTGCAGCGAAAACTACAGAACGCAGACTAATGGTCTGTGTGAAATTGTTGTCCGAGGTCTGCCGTTGCACACCATAGCAGTTCCATGCCAATAGCTATAAGGGGGTGGAAGATATGGTGGTCGAAAGTCGTCAAATCATTAAAAAAGAAAAAAGAAAAAAAAAAACGGACTGAAGGTCAGCAATGACGTTTGCGACTCTATAGCAAGGAGGATACGTACAGCGAAACGTGATGCCACGGACCATATCTTTGGTCTATGCGTGCTACAATGTCTTAAGCTCTTTGTCTGTAAGGATAAGCAAACGAATAAGGAAATATAAGAATAAATAAAGCAGTACAAAAGAAATTTCTTTTAATACATCTCTTTAAAAAAAATCGATTTGACGTTTCGCGCATTATCTATAATAATCAACCAACACGCGATGCGAGAATTGTTTCAGTCAGTGGGTTTCGGACACATGTTGGCTGTTGTTGGTGAACACCGTGCGAGATGGCGCTGAGGCAACACATTGGACTCGCATTCGGAAGTATGGTGGTTCAATTCCACCTCAGGCCATCCAGATTTAGGTTTTCCCTAAATCGTTCCAGGCAAATGACGGGATGGCTCCTTTGAAAGGGCACGGCCGATTTCCTTCCACTTCCTTGCCCAAACACTCCGAGCGTCAGCTCCGTCTCTAATGACCATGCTGTCGACGGGATATTAAACTCCAAGCTACCTACCTACCTGTTGTTGGTATATGTCTGCGCACGCACGTGCTGTTGCCTAGCACACCGCTGGCGTCTGTATTTCTTTGACGCTACCCTTAGTGGTGTCGGCGAAATAGGGTCGCCACTCACCGGACTGTGTACTGACCAGAAGGACACGCGATGCGGGTCCGTCTTGAGCCTACCTCCGTGCCAAACACACGTTTCTCTGCCGTTGTCGGCAGACTCATTTCCATATACCTATTTTCAGCCGGCCGCGGTGGCCAAGCGGTCTGCGGCGCGACAGTCACTGGCTGCACGGCCACTACGATCGGGGGTTCGAATCTCTCCTTGGGCATGAATATTTGTGCCGTCCTTAGTATTAGCTAGGTTATTAGTAGTTTGTAAGTTTAGGGACTGATGACCCCGTAGTTAAGCCCATAAGCTATACAAGCATTTTATTAAAAAAAAAAAAAAAAATTAGAAAACCTATTTCCAGCCATGATTCCTCCTCATAAATCGGCCAACTCGTTTTCCGTCCCTTTACAAAAACGTCGTAGGTTTACGGGAAATAAACCCACATTATATCAAATCCAGATCTGATTATTTGCACACTTACCCACTCTCCATTCCTGACGCCAATAATCGCGGTTATCAAAACTGGCGTCAAAGTCAGTATCTCGAAACCACCTTCCGGTCACTATGTGTGGTTCATATTGGAAGGGCAATGCGTGCTAAGAGCAATGAAGTACACTCCGTCGGAAAGTAATCTACATCTACGTCTACAACCATACTCCGCAAGCCACCCGACAGTGTGTGGAGGAGGGTATCTTGAGTACCACTATCGATTTTCCCTCCTACTCCTGTCACGAATTGTTCGCGGAAAGAAGGATTGTCGGTATGCCTCTGACTGGGCTCTAATCTCTCTGATTTTATCCTCATGATCTCTTTGAGATATATACGTAGGAGGGAGCAATATACTGCTAGACTCCTCAGTAAAGGTATGTTCTCGAAACTTCGACAAAAGCCCGTACCGAGCGACAGGGCGTCTATCCTGCTGAGTCTTCTACTGATGTTTATCGATCATCTCCGTAACGCTTTCACGATTACCAAATGATCCTGTATCGAAGCGCGCTGCTCTCCGTTGGATCATCTCCACTTCCTCTATCAATCCCACCTGGTACGGATTCCAACACAGATGAGCAGTATTCAAGCTGTGGGCGAACAATTGTTCTGTAACCTACTTGCTTTGTTTTCGGTCTGCGTTTCCTTCGAATTCTCCCAATTAATCTAAGTCTGACACCTGCTTTACAGACCTTTGATTTTATATGGTCGTTCCATTTTAAATCCCTCCTAATGACTACTCCCAGATAATTTATGGAATTAACTGCTTCCAGTTGCTGACCTGCTATAGTGTAGCTATATGATAAAGGATCTTTCTTTCTGTGTATTCACAGCACATTACACTTGTCTACATTGAGATTTAATTGCCATTCCCTGCACCATGCGTTAATTCGATGCAGATCCTCCTGCATCTCAATACAATTTTCCATTGTTACAACCTCTCTACATACTACCGCATCATCCGCAAAAAGCCTCAGTGAACTTCCCATGTTATCCGCAAGGTCATTTATATATATCGTGAACAGCAACGGACCCATGACAGCCGGCCGCGGTGGCCGAGGTGACTGAGGCGCTCCAGTCACGGTCAGCACGGCCACTACGGTCTCGAATCCCCCCTCGGGCATGGATACTTGTGTCGTCCTAGTTCCTAAGTAGTTCATAAGTAGTCTGTAAGTATAGGGACTGATGACCCCGTAGCTAAGTCCTATAAGCTTCACAAACATTTTTTTTGTCCCATGACACATCCCTGTGGCACACCTGGCATAACTGCTACTTCAGAAGACGTCTCTCCTTTGAGAATGACCTGCTTATTTCTGTTATCGAGTAATTCCTCAATCCAATCACACAATTTGTCTGATAGATCATATGCTCTTACTTTGTTCATTAAACGTTTGTGGGGAACTGTATCAAACGCCTTGCGGAAGTCGAGAAACGCAGCATCTACGTGAGAACCCGTGTCTATGGCCGTTTGAGTCTCGTGGACGAATAGCGCGAGCTGTGTTTCACACGAACGCCTTTCTCGAAACCCGTGCTGACTCCTACAGAGCAGATTCCTAGTCTCGAGAAATGTCATTATATTCGAACATAATACATGTCCCAAAATTATACAAGTGATCGACGTTAGAGAGACCAATAGTTCTGCACATTTGTTCGAGGACCCTTCTTGAAAACGGGGATGACCTTCGCCATTTTCCAATGTTTCGGAACGCTAGAGACCTACGATACACCACTGCGAGAAGGGGGGCCAGTTCCTTCCCGTACTCTGTGTAAAAACGAACTGGTATCCCATCAGGTCCTGCGGCCTTTCCTCTTTAGAGCGATTTTAATTGTTTTTCTATCCCTCTGTCAATTATTTCGATACCTGCCATTTTGTAGTCTGTGCGGCAATCTAGGGAAGGAACTACAGTGCAATCTTCCTCTGTGAAACAGCATTGGAAAAAGACATTTAGTAATTCCGCCTTTAGAGTGTCATCCTCTGTTTCAATGCCATTTACGTCACAGAGTGACACGTTTTGATCCACCTACCGCTTTGACATAAGACCAAAATTTCTTAGGATTCTCAGCCAAGTCAGTACAAAGAAGTCTACTTTCGAATTCGTTGAACGCCTCTCGCAGAGCCCTCCTCACGCCACATTTCGCTTCGTATAATTTTAGTTTGTCCACAAGGCTTTGGCTATATTTATGTTTGCAGTGAAGCTTCCTTTGCTTCCGTAGCAGCTTTCTAATTCGGTTGTCGTACCACGGTGGCTTTTTTCCATCTCTTACGACCTTGCTAGGTACATACTCATCTAATGCATATTGTACGATGGCTTTGAACTTCGACCACTGTTCCTCAACACTATCTGTACTTAAGATAAAACTTCTGAGCTGAGCCGTCAAATACTCTGAAATCCCCTTTTAGTCACTCTTTTCGAACAGAAAAATCTTCGTACATTTTTTAATATTTCTATTTACGGTTGAAATTACCGATGCTGTAACTGCTTTACTATCGTTGATTCCCTGTTCTGCAGCAACTGTTCCTACAGAGCAGATTTCTAGTCTCGAGAAAAGTCATTATATTCGAACATAATACATGTTCCGAAATTCTACAACTGACCGACGTTAGGCGAGCCGAGCCTTGCGAGGGAGTACACACAAGAGGTTTTTTTTTCGAGGTTGAAGAGATTCGCGCGCTGCCGCGTAGTCATGGCGAGGCAGGCAGCAGCAGGTAGAGGGCGCGCTCTTCCACCACGCTGCCTACCGGCACAGACAAATATATACAGACGGAAAACCTCCGCAAGGGCCAGTGGTGTGGGGTGGGAGGGTTCCATCAGTTCCGTAAGATGTCCCATGATGGCGCTGCCGTCAAAAGCAGCCCTTTAAACTAGCCAGATCAGGCGGCAGGTAGCGGCTGTCCCCACCACCACCTCCCCTCAAACTGCAGCAAGCCGGACACAGCCGTGGCCTCGTGGCAGGCGGCACGAGCTCTCCCCTCAGCCTGTCCTCCACACTACACTCTGACGTGCGCAAGGCACCCTAAGCCTGGGAACCGCCGGACACCTACTAGCCTCTTACAGAACTACGAGGGGAGCGTAGGACAGTGGTTTAGGGGGGGCTTCTCCTCTGTATGTGTTACTCTGTGCTACCGGGCCACAACGCTTACTTCGTCGTGGAAGCGGCTGCCTCGGTGATTCTGCACGCAGGCCCAATGACGCAGACGTGCAGAAGACGGGCTGGAGAGTGAAGCCTTATCGACGCCGCCCCAGACGCCCACGTTCCCAACGCCGCACTGACGACCGAAGCCCGACCGCCACCCCCGGGCGCCTCTGCGCCGTCATAGCAGCAGCGTCGACGCCGCCCCCGGCGTCGTCTCCACCGCCTCAACTCAGCGCCACCTAGATACAAGGCCTGTGCACTGCCTCCCAAGAGTAGTCGTAACACAAGCAAACTATTTGTCTTACGTAGCGTTGTGCTGAGTTTGGGAATATGTAAACATTGCACACTGTGTTTCAGAATGTTTTTCGTGTTGTCTGTGTGATTCCCCCCAGCAGATTTTCCTGATATGAGACAAAATGGCTAATATGAATCCCCTGATTCCAATATCGGCAAGAAATCCTACCAATGGTTCATAAATATCTTATACCAACACAAATTTGTTTTTGAATCACATAAATAACATTAAGAAAATTCCAAAACACAGTGTGCAACGCGTACTTATTCTCAAACTCATCGCATCGCTACGCAAGACAAATAGTTTTCTTGTGTTATGACTACTCTTCGTGGGCAGCGCACAGGCCTTGTGTCCATTCGATATCTATTTTTACCAGGAAAGTTTTGGGGTAGTTTTGATTTCTTCGATTCCGTATGTTTTTTGTGGTGCTGAATCCTAATCTGGCATTTCCCAACAAAATTTCGTGACGCAACATTGAAAAAAATGCAAAAATTCGAAAAAATTGCATTTTTGGCGGTTTTCTGCTTATAACTCGGAAACTATCAACTTTTCAGAAATTGCCTCCACGTACAAAATTGAAGTCCGTAATATGTCCTTCAGATTTCATTATTTATGTTTTGCTGTTTTTGTGTCCCAGCCTCGTCGCCGCTTTTGTGTCTCGTTTACGTCGTAGGTGTCGGTGGCCGAGTAGAACTAGACCGACACCGGAATAAAGGAAGCACGCGTGTGCAGGTACGAAGGTGAGCAGCCAGTGGGACAGCAGAAACTAGAAACACTAGAGTAAATTAGAAATAGATATATATTGCACAGAATATATACAATACTTAACTTTTACATAGCTCAGTACTGCAGAATACTGATACATAGTTGAGTTAGAGGTCTGCCCAGTGCCTATCCGATAGCCAAGTCTTCACTGGTGCCTATCTGATTCCGAAGTGTTAACTGGTTCCTATCTCAGTCCCAAGTGAACGATGTCGTTCAGTGGTGGCCACGAGCGGAGTTGCAGCAGAGGGCACTCGTGGCTGACGTCGTAAGAACGACGCGCCGTGCGTGCATGGCGGCGCGCGGCGAAAGTAGGTGGCGCGCACTTTGGAGTTGTGTGACACCACAGCTGTCAGACGAAGCGTTCCGGCTCAAGCGCTAATTGAAATTGGCTACAAGTACTAAGTCGTATAGAATGTAGACTGGTATCCACTGTTTTTCCCAGTTCTCTATGCACACCTTCTTTAGATCATATATGTAAAGTTATACGAAATAAAAGAAGAAATTACATGAAGTTAAAGTTATTAATAAAATCTGAAATTGTAAAAATTGTCACAGAAAGTTGAAATTCCGAACAAAATTTTGAAAATTTTATACATATTATTACATTGTATTACACAGAATACATTACTATGCGCATCAATTATATATGCCACTGTCGTTTCCCAGAGGGTCCTGCCTGAGGTTCTTCGAAGGCGCTGGATCCTGGCCTAGGTGCAGGTTGTTCTGTCGCCGGTGTTGTGACTACCTCATCTGGAAAATGAAGGAGGTGAGTGAGAAATCAATGACCAGTGAACATATCTCAAGGAGAATTGTTACGAGAATTGTTGTGAGATTTGACATACCTTCCAAATGGTGCAGGTGTGTTTCTTCTGCCTGTTCTTTGTCTTCTTCTTATTCTATCTCTTCTTCTTCTACATCAGTGCTAATTTCTGGACTTTATTACACAGTCCTTCACAGGATGCCAGATTCGGATTCAGCACCCAAAAAAAAACATACGAAATCGAAGAAATCATAACTACCCCAAAACTTTCCTGGTAAAAATACATATTGAATGGACTAAGATTGAAGGCCTGTGCGCTGCCTCCCAAGAGTAGTCATAACACAAGAAAACTATTTGTCTTGCGTAGCGATGCGACCAGTTTGAGAATAAGTACGCGTTGCACACTGTGTTTTAGAATTTTCTTAATGTTATTTATGTGATTCAAAGAGAAATTTGTGTTGGTGTAAGATATTTATGAACCATTGGTAAGATTTCTACATCTACATCTACATCTACATTGATACTCTGCAAATCACATTCAATTGCCTGGCAGAGGGTTCATTAACCACTTTCATAACTTCTCTCTACCGTTCCATTCTCTAAGAGCGCGCGGGAAGAAAGAACACCTTAATCGTTCCGTTTTCGATCTGATTTTTATAATTTTATTAGGATGGTCATGTCTCCCTAAGTAGGTGGGTGCTAGCAAAATATTATCACATTCAGAAGTAGAAGTCGGTGATTGAAACTTCGCAAACATATCACGCCGCAATGAATAACGTCTTTCTTTTAATGATTTCCACCCCAATTCGTGCAACATTTCCGTGACGCTTTCCCCCCCGTAACGTGATAAAACAAAACGAGCTGCCCTTCTCTGAACCTTCTTAATGTCTTCCGTCAGTCCCACCTGGTGAGAGTTCCACAAGGGGCAACATTACCCCAGGAGAGGACGCACAAGTGTGACGTAGGCATTCTCTTTGGTGGAGTTGGTGCATCTTCGAAGCGTTCTGCCAATGAAACGTAACATTTGGTTCGCCTTCCCCACAATATTTTCTATGTGTTCTCTCCAGTCAAAGTTGTTCATAATATTAACTCCTAGGTATTTGGTAGAAATTACGACCTTAAGGTTTGACTGATTTATCGCGTAATTGAAGTTCAGCGGATTCCTTTTAGTGCTCATGTGTATAACTTCACACTTTTCTTTGTTTAGTGTCAATTGCCAATTTTCGCACCATGCAGATATTTTGTCTAAATCGCTTTGCAGTTGCTTTTGATCCTCTGTTGAGTTCACTAACCGATACATTACAGCATCATCTGCGAACAGTCTAAGCGAGCTATTGATATTGTCTCCTAAATCTTTTATAAACACGAGGAAGAGTAGAGGACCTATAGCGCTTCCCTGTGGAACGCCAGATATTACTTCTGGTTTACTTGATGACTTACCGTCAATTACAACGAAATTTCTTGCCGATATTGGAATCGGGCGATTCATATTAGCCATTTTGTCTCATACCAGGAAAATCTGCAGGGTGGAACCACACAGACAACACGCAAAACATTCTGAAACACGGTGTGCAACGTGTACATTTTCCCAAACTCGGCACAAGGCTACGCAAGACAAATAGTTTGCTCGTGTTGTGACTACTCTTGGGAGGCAGTGCACAGCCCGTGGCTCCAGTGCAGCCGCTCTACACCATCATCTGATGCCGACGCTGAGGCCCCGTGTCGCGCCGCCTCTTCGCCACCAAATGTTCAAATGTTTGTTCAGCTTATGGGACTTAACTGCGGGGTCATCAGTCCCTAAACTTACAAACTACTTATGTACTACATTATATTAAAGACGACCCAAATCTCCATGCCCTAGGTGGGATTCGAAACCCGGACCGTTGCAGACTGTGACTGGCATGCCGCAGACCGATCGGCCACTGCGACCCTCTCATTGCCACCATCCCCCCATTGTCCACACTTCCCTGGGTGTACAGTGAGTGTTGTAACGTAATTTTCCATAAATTTGAAATAAGCAAGCAGGAGTAAAATGTAGGCAGCGTAATGTTATTTACAACTTGTACAAAAACCAGGCAGCGGATGTCAGAATAGGTGGGCATGAAAGCGATGCAGTGCTTGGGAAGGGAGTAAGACAGGGTTGTAACCTTTCTCCGATGTTATTCAATTTGTACAATGAGCAAGCTATAAAGGAAAGCAAGCAGAAATTTGGAGAAGAAATTAAAGTTCAGGGTGAAGAATTAAAAACATTGTGTTCTGCCGACGACATAGTAATACTGTCAGAGACAGCAAAAGACCTGGAAGAAGGGTTGAACGGAATGGACGGTGTGCTGAAAGGTGCATATAAGATGAACATTAACGAGAGCAAAACTAGGGTAATGGAGTGCAGTCTAAAAAAATCAGGTGATGCTAAAGGAAATAGACTAGGTAACGAAACAATAAAGGTGGTAGATGAGTTTTGTTTCTTGGGCAGTAAAATAACAAATTATGGTCGCAGTACAGAGGATATAAAATGCAGAATGGCAATGGGTAGAAATGTATTCTTGAAAAAGAGAAATTTGTTAACATCGAATATTGATTTAACCATAAAGAAGTCCTTTGAAGGCTATTGTGTGGAGTGTAGCCTTGTATGGAGTGAAACATGGACGACAAACAGTGCGGACTGGAAGAGAATAGAGGCTTTTGAAATGTGGTGCTACAGAAGAATTCTGAAGATTAGATGGGTGGATCGCGTAACTAATGAGGAGGTACTGGACAGAATTGGGGAGAAAAGGAATTTTGGCATACCTTGACTGAAAGAAGGGGTCGATTGGTAGGACACCTTCTTAGACATCAATGAATTGTGAATTTTGCGTTGGAGGGTAGTTAAAACCGCAGAGGAAGACCAACAGATGGATACAGTAAGCAGATTCAAACAGATGTAGGTTGCCGTTCTTATGTGTAGTTGAAGAGGCTTGCTCAGGATAGGGTATTGTGGAGAGCTGCATCAAATCAGTCTCCAGACTGAAAACCACAACAACAACAACATGAAATAAAGAAGTTTTATATACCCCTTTTCGCACGTGATGCTTCCCTCTGGTCAGTGAAATATATTTCGTACCTCCTTTTGTCTTCCATATCGCTGACCAGAGCGAAGGAGACAATGACGAATTGTTATCTGTGGTCATTATTTTACCAGACGTAGTATGATTCAGACACGAACTGAATTTGCTTCGCAATCTTTACGTAAGTAAGATATTAATTAAAAGAAAAACAGTTAAATTTACCCTATTGTTTTTATTATTTCAAAACAACCTCCCTCTGGTAATGTTCTCATTAAATTAGAATATATTTAGGCTTAAATGATGGTAATTTTAAAAGCCGTTTTTGATTGTACCATCAGCCACCATTACTCTGAAAATAATTTCAATTACATAGTTCTTGGTTACATAAAGCAACATCCTAAAGTAAAAGGTTTTTTTTCATGGTTTAGTTGCATACTGCTTGAATATTGCGTTCAGTAGTATCGAAACTATCGTAAAATGAGAATAAAACTTAACATACCAGGATATGTGTGTATTGCGATATTTAATGGTGCCTTTTAGTATTATTAAGAAATGAATTCACAAATATTATTTAAATTATTTATATTTGAATGTACGTACGTCCATTAGTATAGCCCTTTTTCTAACGTTACCAGTACAAAATACTACTTTTCAAAATTTTAATAAAATCATTGATTATTCTTGCCATATTTTCCGTAATATTAAAATTCTTCAGCTTTAGATAACACTTTTTCGGATCTGCAATACGTATAGGCTACGCGGCCACAGACAGAATTTTATTTTCTATCCGTTTCACTAATACAACAACAGGTGACGTTATAGTGTCATTTGGCCAGGCGTTCTTACATTTTTCATTTCGTATACCATTGGCATGGTGATCTATTCTTGGTCAAAGTTTCAGTTTCTTTCTTGACAACAAGAAGCCGACTAAGTGTAGTGAAATAGAGGAATCTGAGTCAGGGGATCTACCTACGGATCTTATCTCCACATTGCAAGAGTAGTTAAAGGAGTTCATCATTAAGTATACTGCGTTGAAGTAAGAGTTAGACACACTTAAATCCTGAAAGACCACCATTAATTGTAAAATTGACTCTAGCAGAAGGGATCCAGTTAATAGCTCACTTCAAGCATATAACTCTGGCCGTAAAACCAGCTATAGGTTTCGCGGACCTACTGACTACTTCCTGAAACGGAAACTCTTTCCCTTGCCTAGAATTTAGAATTGACTCAAACCTTACTTTAGCAGCAGGAAGACAAAGAAACGGTGGCCAGCATACGTCGTAGATCACGAAAATTACACACTATCATTAATATACAAGCCACAACGAACTAAACAATTTCATGAAGGTGGCTGTGAGAAAATTTATGGCGCAACGGAATTAAAAATATGATAATATGCATCTGAATTTTTTCTCAGCACTGGTAAAAAGCAACATTAAATAAAAAGGGAGGGTATTCATAAACTAATATATATAAGAAGGATAAAATTCACTCTCAATAAATTATTTATACACTTAAAACATGAGCAAATGGGGGAACCAATTTTGTTAAACAATAAAAATGCATCCCATTTCATATAAATTTAAAGTAACCTAACTGAACATCGGAGGAGGAGGTATTTATAGTCAACAAGCAAACAGCCACTCACACGTGCGAAGCAAAGCGAAACTCACCCAACTCAGCGTGTTGATTCGAAGAAGGAGCAGGCGCCGCTATCAAAGACGAAATTCAGCGAACCAGGATGTACCACACAACACAAGAAAAAATAAACTTCGTAGGTCGCTCTGGTCTGTCTTTCTTTACTTGAGATGGTCCGCGATAATAGCGAGATTAATTTCCATTCAAATCAAACCGTGAGCATGCGGAATTATTGAGACACATGCCACGTGTGTCCTACATTACATATTCGAACCCCACTGAAGGCGTAGTGCTTAAAGACTGCATTCACTTCAACAAAACCCAACGGAAACACAAATTACGAAGCAAGAATATACAATAGGAAGGCACTGGTGTGTGGGCAGTGACGGGCACTCAAGTGACTAGCTATAAACCCATGAAGTCGTTGTTCCGAGAAATAAATTTTCGAGAAATGAAGAGAAATAGCTACGGCATGCAACCCTTACAAATGAGTAAGATATCATGAGGAATCTAAAGCAATACAGGTAGACGCAATTGGGAAGGTTTTACATGGATGGACGAATTCCACTCTTCAAAGGTCAGAAAAGTGGAATAATGGAATAAAAACTGAGTCGGAGTAAATCAACTAAGAAATACGGCATGCATCCCCTAGAACTACTTAGTATTTCATAAGCAAGCTAATAAAGGGGGTCGTACAAGGCTAGAAGAGAATTTACTGGGGGGTCTGAATGCAAAGTACAAATTTGGAAACGTAACAACAATTTAAAAATAGTCTGAGAGGAGATCGCAAGGTGCTAATGGAAATCAGAAAGATACGTCCATAATTTCTTGCATGAAGGTCATAGAAACAGACACCGGGGTACCTGAAAGCTTTGTTCGAAGAACACACCATGTGAAGTACATATGACTCGCGATAGGAGAAAACGAAAAAGAATATTTCACATGCACTATACAGAATAAAAATATTCCCACATATTAGTAGCGTTCCACAAAGCTAAAAAAAAAAATAAAAAAAAAAAATAAAATAAAATAAAAATCATGCACCACAAGCTAGTCTCAGGTTACCGATTCCCAGCCATTATAAAACCGAATTACTTGCATATTCACCGCATTTACCCATTCAGAATCACCGAAATGAAACTGAATACATTTCCGTACATGGTCGGAGAGACATATCCCGAAAAATGGACCTAAGTTTTGAAGTCCAACAAACCAGACAACGAATCGCTACCATCCCAAGGGAGGAATGAAAATCTGAACATCTTACCAGATCGAAGTGCAGCCACCGAATGTCTAGATCGGCCACCCAGTCCCCTCCACCAGCCGCCAGAAATCGCACTGGAAATCGGCAAAACCCAGGAAAACGAAGGGTGGTGGGGAAGAGCTGAAACTCGCGCGTCCAAACGAGGCTACCTGCCGATACGGAGGCAGAGAACACTAGTAGCGAGCAGTCAGCAGCCGATGACTAAAATTCTTACACATAAACTCAGACTGTCATGCTAGAAGATCCTCATACATGCACATACAGAATAAGGCAAGTAAACATGCTCACAGGGACAGTGGTGTCACGGATAAACCGTTCACCTTTTCACACTCATAGACACAATGATAAATTATTAGCATAATAAAATCCCAGTAATATTAGCACAGTATTACAGGAACTAACATTTAAAAACATAGACACAATTATGTCGAATCAACAGAGGCATGAAGCAGTTCCACCAATTTTACGGCCCTGGCATCAGTGTTGACAGAGCGATAATCGGACAAACGCAGTCCAAGTTATTAGAGGAACAAATTGTCCCCTCTCTGCAGAAGGCACGGAGAATAATTTGTAGCCTTTGCTGATTGCCTTCTACCAAACTCATGTAACACAAATGTCGCTGGTTCAGATCCATTATGAAATAATGTACTTTTCAAAAGAAGCAGAATTTCGAACCATTGACACCTTCATTCAAGGCATTGATCCTAGGATAGCAGCGGAAATCAAAACCTCTTCACTACGTACATTGCATGATGCAGAACGTTTGGAAACTTTGAGAAAGGAAGCCGGGATGTTTGTAGTGGTGCCTTTCCACAAAGATGGAAAGAAGCATTTACTAATGACTACAGTTAAGTAAAAAAACCGAGAACTGTGTAGCGCTGTTCGGTTCATTGAGTGGGAAAAATAGCCACTCAGTTTAGCAACCTTATAAGAGACCAACAGCGCAACCTAAACATTGTATGGTCTGGATTATCCGCACCTTTCTACCCGAAATAACAACTGTAGCCCCCATAGAATATAGCAGGACTTCTAGAGAAACGTGTGAGTTGGTGAGAGGATATAAATATGGAAGACGTATCAGAATACCTGTTTGTACAACTTCACAAAGGTTTGTAACATTTCTGCCTGTAGAGGCTTAACCTCATTTGAAGCCATATTAATGCTTTATTCTGTATGTGCATGTATGAGTGACTTCTACCATGGCAGTCTGAGTGTATGTATGAGAATTTTCGTCGTCGGCTGCTGTCTTTGCATGTTTAAAAAAAAATCAAATGTTTGTAAAGTCTATGGGACTTAACTACGGGGTCATCAGTCCCTAAACTTACAAACTACTTATGAACTACTTACAAACTAGGACGGCACAAATATCCATGCCCGAGGGGGGATTCGAACCCCCGACCGTAGTGCATGTTTCTCTGGCTTCGTGTCGAAAGGTAATCATTACCAACGTCTGCTTTTGATGCTACCAAACAGGTTCCTCCACCCTTTGGTTACAAGTTGGGTTGGCAATGCCTGGTAGCGAGCCTCGGTAGAATGCGTGAGTCTAAGCTCTCCCCTACACCTCGTTTTTCTAGGGTTTTTACGGATTTCCGGTTGGTGACGGGGGTCTCGTGGGGCGATTCGGCAATCTGTGACTGCGCTTTGAGATGGTAAGACGCTCCGATTTTCTTTCCTCCTTTGGGATGGTAGCGATTCTATGCCTGGTGTTCAGGTTAGACCTCAGAAGTTAGGTTAATTTTTCTGAATAAGTATCCTCGATCATGTACGGAACTGTATTCAATTTCATTTCGGAGATTTTGCATAGGCAAGCATGGTGAATATGTAACTAATTCGGTTTGATAACGGCTGTGAATAGGTCACCTTTGTGAGACCAGCTGGCGGTGTACCAACTCGGTTCAATTTCTTTCTAGCTTTGTGGAATGCAACTAATGTGTGGGAATATTTTTATTCTGTGTAGTGCATGTGAAATATTCTTTTAGATTTTCTCCTTCTGTGAGTGATATGTAGTCCTTGAGGTGTGTTATTACAACAGAGCCTTCAACTAGCCCTGTATCGGTTTCTATGCCCTTCAGGCAAGAAATTATGCATATATCTTTCTGATTTTCCCCAGTACATTGTGATCTCCTCTCGGTCTATTTTAAATTGCTGTTTCGTTTCCAAACTTGTACTTTGCATTCGGACTCCCCCAGTAAATTCCCTTCTAACCTTGTACAACGCCCTTTATTAGCTTCTTTATGAAATACTATGTATTTCTAGGGGCTGCATCCCGTATTTATTAGTTGATGTACTTCGACCTTGAATTTATTCCATTTTTCTGATTTTTTAAGACTGGACTTGGTCCATTCGTGTAAACTCTTCCAATCGCTTCTGGCTGGATTTCTTTAGTCTTTTTATGATATCATATGCATATCTAAGGGTATCATGCCGTAGCTCACACACCAGTGCCTTACTAGTGTGCATTCCTGCTTGGCAATCTATGATTCCGTTGACTTTTCTTGAAATGAATGAAATTTTAAGCACTTTGCTTTCAGTGGGGTGCGAATATGTAATGTAGCACACGCGTGGAGAGTGTCTTAGTAAGTCTGCATGCTCACGGTTTGATTTAAATGGAAATTAATCTTGCTGTTATCGCGTACTATCTCAAATAAAGAAAGACAGACCAGAGCCGCCTACGAAGTTTAATTTCCTTGTGTTGTGTGATACATCCTAGTTCGCTGAATTTCGCCTACAATAGCATTGCCTGCCTCTGCTTCGTATCAACATGCTGAGTTTTGTGAGTTTCGCTTTGCTTTGCACGTGTGAGTGGCTGAATGCTTCTTGATTGTAAATTCCTCCCCCGACGATGTTCAATTTAGAATACTTTAAACCAGTGTTCTATTGTATGCATTTTTATTGTTTGAATTGAAGAAATAAGTTATTATCAGTGACACTTTATCCTAATTATGAATATTAGTTAACGAATACCTTCCCTTTTTATTTAATGTTGTGTTTTACCAGTGCTGAGAACAAATTCCGATGCAGATTATCATATTTTAATTCCATTACGCCATAAATTTTCTGTCAGGGACCTTCATAACATTGTTTAGTTCGCGGTGGCTTGTATATTAATGTTTATGTGTAATTCTCGTGATGTACGACGTATGTTGGTCACTGTCTCTTTGTCTTCCTACTGATAAAGTAAAGTTTTAGTCAGTTCTAAATTCTGGGCCAGGGAACAAGATTCTGTTGGAGGAAGTAGTCAGTATTTTACGCGAATCCTTTAGCTGGTCTTACGGCCAGAGTTATATTTTTAAAGTAAGCTCTTAACTGGTTCGTTTCAGCTAGAATTAATTTTACAATTAACGATGGTCGTACAACCTGAAAGTAGTAGTAATACTAATTTAAGATAGGGTCAGTTTAATATACACATCATGTGGCTGTACTCCATCACCTGCATCCCGAAATTGACATATTATTATTTGGTCACTTTCTGACACAACTTAAGGAATGACTGATCACCAAAATGATACAGCCACTTTTGATTAACACTTGCACCAATTCAGTAATAATAACACATTACAAATCACGAAAGTTCTGGAATTAAAGCCAGTTTCCAAAGCTAGGAAACCATTTGTGACGGAATTACGAGTGAATACATCCGTGAATGTGCCAGCTGGGACACGCAAGATCTGCTGGATACCAGTCAGAAAATGACAAGGTTTCAAAAATGCTAGTCTCCTAGTGAATCCCCTCCATCAAACCGAAACTATGCAAGCACACATCAAATGTTTCTTATGCAAGCTAAGTGCATTGAGCATGAAATGTGCCTTCCTGTGTTTATCGATATTTTTGGGACTAAAGACATTCCAGTTGCGTACGGCACAGTTATAGCCATTTTACACTGCATAGGTAAAGAATATTTACCAAAAAATAGACAATAAACCAACTAAAAGAATAAAAATCATTTACCTGTAAGAAATGTTCTCCCAATCAATCAAGAAGATTCATCAAAAACTAGACAATAAACCAACCAAAATAATGAAAATCATTTACCTGTAAGAATTAATTAAAAACTACGACATTTGTCTCCAATTGAATAGGAATTATTACAAGAAAATTTATTGACATATTTACCAGCAACAGATTTATTCCAGAATGAATAAAGGTCCATAGCTCAAAAACTGTAAAGAATTTGTAGATGAAACCATACAACAACTATTAGAATCGGGTATAATTCCCCCAACTTCTTTGCTCTGGTCCAGCTTGATCGTAATCATTCCACACAAGTGTCTAAATAGAGAAAAACTACTGATTGTGTGTCGATATGTGACTGATTATCAAGATGACATCCTCTGATCATTATTCGTTGCCATGCATTGATGAAACCTTAGATCCGTTAGAAAATTGACGGTACTTTACTACTGTAGGTATGAGATGCGGACAATATCAGATATCCGTTCCAAATGGACTATATGAATTTCTCAGAATGCCTTTTGGACTCAGAAATGCACTAGTAACCTTTCAAAAAAATGCAGATTTCCTTTTGTGTGGATTAAACACAACAATGTGTCTTGTTTATTTAGATGATACACTATATTTTCAAAAACTATTTCGGAGCATTGTGTTCGTTTAGATGGAGTATTAACAACACTACAAAATGCTACCTCAAGCCTTAAAGTAGAGAAATGTTCCTTTGCAAAACATCAGTATCAATATTTCGGCCATATTGCCGTGTGTTTGGAATAAAACCAGACAGGAGGCTAACAGAAGCAGTCGATTACTTTGGTACCTCTATAAAAGTAAAAGAATTACAGTCGTTTCTTGGATTAGTTAATTAATATCGCCATTTTATGGTTAATTATGTTGAAGTAATAGAGTCAGGGAGATGAGAAATCCACTAAATACGCTTCCAATCAATTAAACAAACCTTAAATAAATGACATCATGACATAAAATAAGTGCCTTCCTCTTGCCTTTGGTATCAATTATTTTAATAATAATATGTAGATAGGGATCTACTCACCGTAAAGACGAACGTTGAACCGCCGACAGACACAAATAAAAGACACACAAACATACACACAATTCTAAATTTTCGGCAGCGTCCTTCCTCAGTAAGGGAACACTCATCCACACAATCACTCCGGCACACTCATCCACACACGTCAGCCATCTCTGGACACCCAACACAATTATTTTTGTTGTTACCTGTATGGTAACAATGAATGCAAAGAGAAGTTTGGAGATGGAATTAAAGAACAGGAAGAGGAAATAAAAACCTTGAGGTTTGCTGTTGACATAGTTATTCTGACATAAACAGCAAAGGATCTAGAAGAGCAATTAAATGGAATGGACAGTATCTTGATATTAAGATATAAAATGAACATTATCAAGAGTAAAATGGGGATAATGGAATATAGTGTCAAAAACTCAGCAATGCTGAAACAATTGGATGAAGTAATGAGACAGTACAAGTAGTAGATGAGTTTAGTTATTTTGGTAGGAAGATAACGTCTAATGACCGAAATAAAGGTGATGTAAAATGTATAATGGCTATGGAAAGAAAAGGGTTTCTGTAGAAGCGAAATTTGTTGACATCTAATATTAGTTTAAATGTTAGGAAGTCCCTTCTGAAAGCATTTGTTTGGAGAGTAGCATTGCATGGGAGTGAAACGTGGACGATAAGCTGTTCAGACAAAAAAAAACATGATAGAAGCTTTCGAAGTGTGATGCTATAGACTAATGATGAAAATTAGATGGGTAGATCGTGTAACTAATCAGGTGGTTCTCAACAGAATTAGGGAGAAAAGGAGTTTCTGGCATATTCTGACTAAGGGAAGGGATACGTTGATGGGACACATTCTGAGACATCATCGTAGCATTAGAAGGAAGTGTTTAGGGGAAAAATCGTACAGGGAGTCGAGGGACGAATACAGTTAGCAGATTCAAATTGATTTAGATTGCCATTTTAATCACAGATGAAGAGGCTTCCACAGGACAGGGTAGCATTGAGTGCTGCATGAAACCGGTCTGTGGAGAACAGAGACGTCTGTATGGACACAGATTTATTGTTGTTATGGACTACTGTATTCTGCATTGGCTCCTAGTAGCAGATGTGATAAGCAGAAAGATTTATGTAATCCAAACACAGGTCTTAATACACGAGCTCAAGCAGGCCCAAGAAGAGGATGCGCAATGTCAAAATTATTTAAGTCAATCGAAATTTGTAAACAAAGATAGAATGCTGTATCAGAAAATATAATATGGAGAACGCATAGTAGTAACTAAAGAATTGCAACAGAAAAACTATTCACCAAAATCATGACATACTGAAAGCATGTGACAATGGCAAAAGTGCCACTAACGCATGTATAGCTATGCAATGCTGGTGGAAAAATCGTTAACGCTACGTGCGATGCTGCTTGCCACGTCTGCTACATGCTGCATAGGTACGTCCAAAAATACCTTTTTAAAACGGTCCACAAGCCCCTAAGAAAAAGGACATGGATGACGACCTCATCGTCTCTATACATTATTGTTCATTTCTCTTGGTACGTGATTCAGGTACCGTTACTTGACATGTCTGCTGAGATTGTCACTAAACAGTTCGTAGATTACTTAGTACTACAGTTAGGCAGTCCTAAAGCGATTTTCACGGATCAACGGAGATAAGTTCATGTTATCTTTGTTCACCTGGCGTGCTAACTACCTGGTATTAAGAAATTGTGGACATCTCCATTCCATCTGCAAGCAAACTTTTGTATCGACCACGTACAGCACAGAGTTATTAAAATGCTAGCTTATTATGTAAGCAAATCACACTCCGACTGCGATAGGTACGTAAGGTTTATAGAAAGGTTGTACAACAGCTTGAACACAAGATTCAAAGAGATATTCGCCATATGAAACAGTCTATGGAAGACCCATGAACACACCTTTTGAACTTCACAAACTTTCACCTTGGGAACGTCAACAATGTAAAGGACCTAGCCGGATGACTACAATTTACCTGGCGTAAAGTCCGACGAAATAGGTTTAACGCCACTCAGAAACATGCATAGAGAAGTCGTAGAAATGCCTCTTTAGTACAATAAAATTCTGGTGAAGTAGTTTTACTTAGGATCAGAACTATTGAAGATGATGGAACCATAAAAGCACATCTCTTTGTGAGGTACCATGTAAAATTATACATTTTACCTTGCTGAATAACAACTATTGGACGGAACGGTAGTCGTGTATGTAGATAGGCTACAACCTTAGCACACACGAGTAGAAAATACTACTTTTACACCAGACCCAACGCCATCTTCTCTTACTAACCAACTTACAACAAATAGAAGGATCCACTTCCGCCAGTTGCAGATACCCATTTGGCACTACGGTCACTGCACCATTATGACACGTTGGAGAGATTGACAGCATCCTTGAATACTATACACAAGAAACACACCAAAAATAGTTCCTCCATTGAACAGGATTTTAAATAACCCTTGAGCGTATCATCATATTCTACTACTATGTTAATATTTTACTCTAATGTCTTCATTGCCATACCTTATTACGCAGTTATTGTGTATTAATTGATAACAGAGGATCTGAAAGTAGCCGACTTGCCATTAGCAGCAATGTAAACAATGCCAAAGTGGTACCCTGTGCCATTACTTAATGACCATAATTTTGAATGCTAATCCTAGTTTATTTAGTACTTGTGCTCCAAGTAGACCTTATTCATTGGAGTATTCGGCAGCTGTAGCAAATGAATCGTTTCTCTTATGAGATGCCTTGAAGCAATTTGCAAGTCATTGATAATAATAGTATTGTTTTCTGTTCAGCAGGACCTAATTGAGAGTAAGACTCCATGGGCATGGAACAAGTCAATACAGGAAATTTAACACCAGGGGTAATAGAAAAACTTTTAGTATTCATATGCACTTGACAATTTTAAGCCTAAGTAAAAAGAATCAGTAACGAGGAAAAGCTTGATCGTTTAACTTTTCCAGGAGTTCCTCGACAAAATAATAGAAGTGAACCATGAGGTAATTATTCAATTCTGATTTGAAAGGGCTTAGGTTAGTTCTAAGATTCTTGAGTTCTTGTGGCAGCGTATTGAAAATGGATGCTGCAAACTACTGAACACATTTCTGCATAAGTGTCAAAGTGGTGTGATCCAAATGTAAATTCGACTTCTGTCTACTATTCACCGAGTGAAAGGTGCTAACTCGTGGGAATGAGCTGATGTTGTTAACAGCAAACGACATTAAAAAAATACTTATTTTGACGCCAGTGTCAGAAAACGGATCGACACAACGTTCATGAACGTACATCACATATTGCTCGAACCATCCTGTTCTGAGCCAAAAATATCCATATCATCAGTTGAGTTACCCAAAAAGTAACGCCCTGCATCACAAGTAAATGAAAGTAAGCGTAGTAGATACTTTTCATTGTGAAAAATCACTTATTTCAGATTTTGTTCTAATGATAAATAAAGCAGAATTTAGCTTTGGAACAATATCCTGATTATGGGCTTTCTACGACAGCTTACTGTCTATTTGAACATCTAGAAATTTGAACTGTTCAGTCTCACTTATTATATTCCCATTATGTGTAATCAAATTGTCAGCTTTCGTTAAATTAGGTGTTAGACATTGTAAAAGATTAGATTTACTGTGATTTAAAATCAATTTGTTTTCTACAAGCCATGAACATATCTCTTGAACTGTATTACTTGATATTGTGTTAATGTTAAAAACAGTATTCTTCACTACCAAGCTGGTATCATCCGCAAACAAAAATATTTTACAATTACATGTTATACTCGAAGGCATATAATTTATATAAATAAGAAACAGTAGTGGTCTCAAAACAAACCCCTGGTGCATCCCACACGTAACGGTGTCCCATTGTGATTGTAGGTCATAACCATTTTCAACAATGCGGAGAATTACCTTCTGCTGTCTGTCATTAAGTAAGAAGTGAACCACTCGTGAGCTACTCCTCGTATTCCCTAATGCTCCATCTTCTGCAACTCTATAATTTGTGATCTAAAATCGAACGCGTTTGTTAAATCAAAGAAGACGCCTAATTTTCATAACCTTTTATTTAACCCATCAAGTGCCTCACAGAGAAACGTAAATATAGCTTTTCCAGTCGTTACACCACTTCTGAAACCAAACTATACGTTTGAAAATAAATTATGTGAACTGAAATGGTCAGTTAATGTTGAATACACAGCGTTTTCAATAAATTTAGAAAAAAACCGATAGCATAGAAATAGGTATATAGTTGTCTATATTATTCGTTTCTACTTTTTATGAAGTGGTTTCACTACTGAGTACTTTAATCTGTCAGGAAACTGACTATTCTGAAAGGAAAAATTACAAATATGGCTTAGTACTGGGCCAAAAATCTGCGAACAGTACTTTAGAATACTGCTGGATACCCCATTGTAACCATAAGAGTGCTTAGTTTTTAGTGATGCAAGTATTGATCCAATCTTCCCTTTTGCGAGTGTTATAGAGAACCATTGCAGGTAACAGCCTTTGAAAATATTATCTAACAATTTTATATGATCACCTGTAGAAACTAGGGTTCTGTTTGATTTACCTGATATATTCAGAAAGTGGTTACTGAATACTGCACAAATAACTAACTTATCAGTGACAGTAACATTTCTACTACGCACTGTCATTATATTCTCTACCAGCTGCTGCTGACTAGACAATTCCTTCACGACTGACCAGATAGTTTTAATTTTATCTTAAGAGTTTGCTATTCTTTTTGCATACCACATACTTTTTGCCTTCTTAATGACATTTTTGAGAACCTTACAGTACTGTTTGTAATGAGCTACTGTATCTTCATTCTGACTTCCTAACATTTTGATACACTTCCCGCTTTGTTCTACATGACACTCTTATTCCCTTTGTCAGGTATCCTGTCTGCCCGTTACTGGAAGTACCCTGTTTTGAGCATTCTAGCGGAATGCAACTTTGAAACAGCGTAAGCAATGTGTTCAGAAAAGTATTATATTTATCATCTGTATTATCAGCACTGTAAACAACCTGCCATTATTGTTCCTTAATTCACCCGAAGCAGGTCTCAATTTCCACTGGATTAACTTTTCTAAGTAGTTTATAATTACATTTATCATTTGTTTGAGAAAAGATTTAAAATTTTTGCATCATAGTCTGAAACGCCATTTGGTCGTGACCATTTTATGCGGCATATATCAGGTATTATTGTTAAATACCGTATAAAAAGATCATATCGTCTAAAATGTTGTAATTTCTAATCAAAACACCATTGGAAACTATTATCACTAGGATACATTTCAAAAGTTGTTTGCCCAATAACTTCTGGAATATGGGAATTAATAATACGCTTTTGCCATGTTAATTGAAAGGAAAACACATCAGGTCGAGATGTAGTTCTACTACATAATGGGTTACCAGCTCTTACATCTCTTGTACATGATACGGAAATAAGTTTTATTCGTTCTTTAATTTATGAATTTGATTAGTTCTATTAGTTTCCTCATCTGAATAAGACTAGTTTCATCTGAATCCCATTCTAACATTTGACGCGTATCTGAGAAGTGTTCATATGTTTGTAAAGCTTAAGGGACTTAACTGCGGGGTCATCAGTCCCTAAACTTACAAACTACTTATGAACTACCTTATACGAAAGACGACACAAACATCCATGCCCGAGGGGGGATTCGAACCCCGACGGCGGACGGCCGCAAGACGGCTCTCCAGTAGGTGCGGCTAATCCGCCGCGACACGCATCTGAGACGGATGGCAATGAACCACTAGAATCGGTGTAGGGCCTACAAAGTTTCTACAGCTTCAAAAGATGATCCGTCTGACATTTCTACAAATAGAATATAAAACATGTTAAATGTATTATCGAATACCTACTAGTGCTTTTTCATACCACTGGTATTGCCTGTGGTCGAAAATCGACCAATTGTGTTTACAATGATCACTGGAGGTAAAATTTTACGTATCATGTCGGCGGCGTCGCGTGATTATGTTGTCAACATCAACAACACGATAGAAAATCTTTGCCCATTTGTTCGAACCACATAGAATGACTAGATTAGTATATCGTACAGACCATGAAGTAAGCAAATAATGCTGTTCCTGCTTTATTGTTGACAGGTTCTCGTATGTACCCTCGTCCGCTCAATAAAAATAATTGCCCTCGTAAAGCGAAGATTCCATGAGAAAACTTCAGCGTTGTGAAGCGATTGGCTAAAATGAAGACTCACAGGATTCTCACTATTCAGCATGTTTTGGCATTATCATAGGAGGCCGCTGGGATATTTGGTAAAATTTAACCGGCACTGGGAGGTATGAAACGGTATCTTTTACGTGTTAAGGAAAATGCCTGACACAATAACAACAAATAAAAACGGAAGTATATACTTCTCATGCCATTTTCGAATTACATAACTTTCATTAGCCTAATATTTGAAATGGAACTACAATTTCGGTGTTCGTATATTTATAGAACGCCAAGAAATAATGTTATTTCGATACTGTGATATTCAGAATTCCAGAATTGACAACATGACGACTGCATAGATCGACCCATGCACCGCTAGATGCCTCTCCCGGCGCATCATAATTTATATTGGCATTCGCGACTTCGTAGTTCCACCCGAGCACCGCTACATGCCTCTCCCGGCGCATCATCCTTTATATCGGCATTCATATGAAATCATCCATTTCCTTTAACCACTCTTAATCACTGCGAAATGAAGCATTTGAACGGCACAAGAAAGTGAGTTGGGAGCACTCCATGTTTCGATATTCACTTATTTTAATACGTTATTTTAATACTGCAGATGCGCTGCATTACAGCGTCTTTGGGCGAGGCGAATAGCCCATCAGTGAGCTGATGGTTGGAAGATGTAGAACTTGATCCAAGCTGTAGATAGGAATATTTCTACTTCCTTTAACCACATTAATGGCTAAATGGACACATAATATTTATATTCGTGAAATCTACGACAAACAATTTTTCGAATAATGTAACTTTCATTGGCCTTCTTGTACGAATAAATTAGTAACCTGTACCACAATTTTCGTGTTAGCGTATTTATATAATGATATGTATTACTTGACAGAACTTGGAGGGCTGCTTAATCCAAAGACACTGGTATCAAAGTGAGAGCGTTATGTGCATTTTATACTCTTATTTGTTTGGATAGGCTTGACTATCAGCTTTCTAAGGCCATCTGCACTCTCTGACGTCAGAGCAGTGCGCTCTGCAATTAGTATTCAAAAGAATTCAAACTATGTAAATCTATTGTACATAACTACTGTGGCTATAATTCCATACGCTTACAAATAACTCAAAATACTGACAACACACACACCCATGTATGAGGGAGGCCTAGAACCTCAGACAGGGTGCAACCTCGCGCATCGCATTGAGGCACTTTAAGCTCGCGGACATTCCAGGCGCAATAACCATTCGTTATACATTCGCTAGGATTATGTATTACAGGCAAAGGGAACTCAAACCAGCCTGGAAGGGCGCAGATAGTGACACCTGTAATTAAGTTACGTCTAAAAAGTCCTGAATCCCTTTTCACTATTAACTGTCGTCGTTTGGTGTATGATACTGGCTATCTCGATACTGTTCTATGCGAGGTTTGAGAGATACCGCGGCAGCACACTGCTCCCTGACACCTGTACAAGCGCCGGCCGCGGAGGCCGAGGAGACTGAGGCGCTCCAGTCACGGTCTGCACGGCCACTACGGTCGGGGGTTCGAATCCCCCCTTGGGCATGGATATTTGTGCCGTCCTTAGTATAAGTTAGTTGATAAGTAGGTTGTAAGTTTAGGGACTGATGACCCCGTAGTTAAGTCCCATAAGCTTATCAAACATTTGAACATTTTGAACCTGTACAAGCGGCAGTCAGTAAACATTACCACGTGCTTACGGTAGCCCCCACTTGGCAGTTGTCTCGCTCCTACGGGCGGCCGTTATGGAGGCCTCACCCCTCTGGATTCCCGCCGAGCTCGGGACTGAGACGGCCGGTGCCGACTCTCTGGCTCACAGCTTTGTGCGGAAGACGACGGACCAAGAAATTGTGTTTTCATGCTCTTGTAAAACAAAAACTACACAAGTCTACTCTTCTTTTGCCGTTTCTCAATTATCGTAGTACGCTTACACATACCTTTCCCAGTCACACAAGTCATTAAGTACGGCCCTTACCACACGTAACATGTGAATCAATTTCCTTATCTTAAAATTAGTACTTATATGCAAACCTTCTCAGAAAATCAACCTAAGGTAATCCCTCGATCTAGTTGCAAAGCAGCCGTACAACATGCTAGTTCTTTGAGCTTTCGATTCGTGGATATGTAATTACTTTCTTCCCGTATTTATAGTACTACTTCGAAAATAAAATCGTCATGTGTTACTCGAATTCAGTGTAGTATTTTCTGATATGCAGTCCCTACTGATGGTGTTCTTATTCCTTTCGTTGGGCAACGTATAAGATCTCGACATCGTGATAACCTATATAATAAATAAACTAGACATGATCCACTAACAACTTATGCAGGAATCACATTACAAAGAGAAACACCCGAAATAAAATAATTTATATATATATATATATATATATATATATATATATCAGTACAACATATCTGGGAATAATCACAAATAAAATGAAAAATATGTTTAGAAATACTAACATCACTTTTGCCTACCATAACAGGCACATCATATGAAGCAAAATCGTCACATACACGACAAATTATTCTAAATTTTTAAATCCTGGTATATACACAATCTCTTGTGACTCCTGTAATGAATATTATAAAGGCCAAATTGGACGTAATTTTCCCATATGTTACAAAGAACACACAAGAGAGAGTGAGAAAACCGCATCCACTCTTTACCAGAACTTACAATCGGAAAATCACACAGTACGTACAATAAAGAATGCACTCGAAATTTTACATATAATACAGTAGGGATATGAAATGAATTTTGTGGAGGAAATTGAAGTAATTTTATTGATAATTTAACGCAGGACAAAGGTTGATACAGCTTACCATTGAACAGAGATTGTACTCTAATGCTAAAGTCAACCAAAGACTAAATCAGAAAAACTATATCAAACATAAATATATCATCTATAATATCTTCCTAAAATTAACCATACAATCTTCACAAAAATAATAAAAAAAATTATGGAATATCTGTTAACTTCTATATTTTCTCTTTGAAAGAAGAATTCGTAAACGTGTAGCATTCCGAGGCATTGACAGATAACTCATCAAAATTCAGAAATAAAATATAATACAACTCCTCTTAAACAGTCAGTTAAAGCAGTTAAGGCCTGTAAAAGATGTATGTACTGCACTATATAACTGATTGATTGATTGATTGGTTTTCTCAGGGAAGCCAAAACAGTATTGGTCCAACCCGCCACTGCCCACTTCGAAACTAAGTTTATTGTGCGGTATCGCTCCCTGTATATCTAGTAAGGCCAACCAATGCCCTTGAACAGTGCAAGGAGTCCGTTTACCAGTTCTTTATTAGACACAATTTCTTCGGGTCTGGTTGTTCCAAATGTCCTGCGCCTTTTACTCTCCAATGCAATGCATTCGAAGATCAGATGTGATGCAGTTTCATCACTGTCACCACAGATCCTACATTTAGGGTCCTCTTCTGTTATTCCCACCGTATGTAGATGTTTTTTGGAATTCCCATGGCCTGTCAGCAATCCGACCATGAGTCTAATCTCTCTCCTATTCAGGCCCAGCATTGCAGAGCACTATATAACTGAATTTGTACATTAATTTATATACAATTATGTAGTACTTGGATGGCTACTGATAATAGAAAACATTTTTGCAGAAAGATACCTGACGACGGCACTTAGCCGAAAGATATCTCGTGAATAAGTAAATAAATTGATAGATTACAGTGCTTTAGACCAACAATTACAATTATGTGAATAAAATTGTGATGAATTCAACTGAATAATTGCTATCATTGTAATTGCTCCTCGCATCAGGAAATCGGGTGCACCCGCTACTACTGGCTGTTGGAAGCCACCAATCTCCAGCTGACGTTCAGAATTGCACGTAATGACCACGCCCTGTCACTCACAGAGTCTGCCCATTGTCTCGCGCTCTGACAATCCATCGTTTAAAATGCTCGCCCGCGCCTTCCCAAAGCGTTATTGCTACGCACTCATCAACCTTAATGCTCTGGTGTTAAAAAAAAGAACATTTTCTCATTAACGCGTAACTAAATCAGAACTAATGATCTAACTCACTTCGCTGTTAAGTGCGGCTACACCGATTACTCGTTAAATAAGTAAAAAATTTACAACGGTTTCCCTAAACTGGAAAAATGAGGCGTTCTTCCTACATTCCTCACTGCTACTTCTCAAATGTCACCTCAGTAATTTTTTCATTTATTACTATTATGTGTCGATCGTAAAATATCGTATAAATATTACGTCAACGCAGTTCAAAACATCCACATCTCGATGTATCACAACACATTTGACAATAATTGTAGACATGTATTCATCATTATATCGATGTTTCAAGACTAGTTGTGCATATCTTGCATGTTATGAAGCTATAATCGTTATTGTGGAAACCGATAATGTTTTAACAAAGTAAATGAAGATCCTTGCTGGAACCAACTCTGTACTGAGACTGGAGCATGGTATGGTTTCTTACCGTACTGCCTAGATACAAGGCGAATTCTCCCGGGTTACCACCATAATGGTGGGCTAGTACCTTGGTCATTACGCAGTTAATGTTTTAAACCCTCCCCTGTCATATTCACCATATTGCCATACCATTATCACTGTCCTTATACTTCCATCTCTGACGGTACCAGATCTATCTCGCCGGCCGCAGTGGCCGAGCGGTCTGCGGCGCACCAGCCACAGTCTGCACGGCCGCTACGGTCGGGGGTTCTAATCCCCCCTCGGGTATGGATATTTCTGTCGTCTTTAGCATAAGGTAGTTCATAAGTAGTTTGTAACTTTAAGGACTAAGGATCCCGCAGTCAAGTCCCTTAAGCTTAACAAACATTTGATTTTTTTTTTTTTTTTTTTTTTTAGAACTATATGTATCCATACACTTACATCGAGATATTTAGTCTTCCTTGTTACAGTGTCTCCTATAAGGACCTCAGCTTGTCACGGTAGTGTGAAATTATACATTTTGATCTCTCGCTCAAGAACATGTCCTCTGACCTGTGTTCTGAAACAATCGCGGTAGTGGTTTACCACTCTCAGGGTAGCCTCATTACCTCGGAAAAGGGAAGGGCGCGTTGAAAACGTGACTCCTCTTTTACCTCCATGCTTTTCTCCTTTCAGGACAGCAAAACAATTATAATTACGCAAACTAGGCATTGTTCACATTGCGCATCGCTGCAGTATGCCATCCTGTTAGTCTCGTATACCTTGCTAAGACCTTTCCTTCAATTCTCAACAGCCACGTGCCTCTTGCTGACCTGTTGGGTGAGCCTTACCAAGTTGGCCAGTTCTCAAACAACTCATAATACATCGAGTTATTTATTGTGAAATAGTTGATTCACCTTTTAGGGTTCGTAAACATATAACCTCAATGAATTCCAACATTCGCATGTCACCTGGTTCTGCTATCATGCAATACAGTCTACTGGTTCTCCCTTTCGTCACCATAAACCTCCAACGTTCCGGATTCATACTTGAATTTCTGGATTTGTGTTCGAACCTATGACTCACCATGCTGTCCTACACACCCAGCTGAACTCAATTGTATTATTTGAAGAAGACTGCGTATTACATGAAACCACCCAGCGAATACTCTCCCATGAGTCAGTGCTAATTGAAAATAATAATAATAATGATAATAATATGAAGAAGAAGAACAGACCGATACTTTTGTACCGCCAACGGAAATTGTAAGACTCGCTGGCAATCTTCGCATCCAGTTATGCAGGCTTCCTGATGCTGTTCCCGTGAAACATGTGAAACGTTCGTGGTTGAAAACTGTTTCCGGAACACGAGACCACTGTCGCATTTCATTGGAATCAAGTTTTCCACCAAACCCAAGTGGAAATGCGAGGAAACCACAATAGGTGTGCTAGAAGCGCACACGCACAAATTTTTACCTACCACTCGATGGGTACATGTTACTACATTTACATAAGAACAGTATGCAACACTTCGATCGACTGTCGTTCAAAATTTTGAAATACTGCGGAATTCAGTTCACGTTCAATGCTTACTCTATGTATTGTAAAAGCCACTCAGATTTTTTTCTTTATTACTCATATAACCCAGATACATGTAAATATTCTACACTCAGCTATACAGTTAGTCTTAGGACAGAAACTGAGCCCTCAACTATTACTAGCGAAGCAATTCTTAAAAATCTTCCAAAATGTTTTTGCCTAATTGTTACAACAGTTCAGACGATATATCCTGGCGATGAACAACATTTGACGTTTTTTATGCTACTGCAACCATTCAGTCCACATTCCACACCCCATATACTGGTTCTGAGACACTTGGGAGGTCTCCTCCTCCTCCGTAGAGGTCAAGGTCAAGATCACCCACCTTACAAGGGCCGGTTGTGGCCCACTGTGCTCAAGTTCAGTTCCGGGAATCGAACCCGCGCCCTCCGACCACGGAATCCCTCCTTATAAAATTTGTCATGATTAATGACTTCTACGATACCCCCACCCCCCTATGCCGAAGATCGCTCACTTTGGGAGGTCTCCCCCTCCACACCCCCTATGCCGGTTCTGAGACACTTGGGAGGTCTCCTCCTACTCCTTAGAGGTCAAGGTCAAGGGCACCGACCTTATGAGGGCTGGAACCAGGACACAATAGGGCAAGTACCAGGACAACCGTGACTAATTCATGATTTATGACCCTAATTACGTGGAGAGCTGCATCAAACCAGTCTCCGGACTGAAGACCATAACAACAACGACCCTAATTATAAAAAAATTGCATAATTTTTGGCCCTAATTATAAATTTTGACATGATTAATGACTTCTACGATACCCCCTCCCCATCCCACCACTCGCTCACTACGAGACCCCTCCCCGTCTCCACAAGTTCACATTTAGGAAATCGAACCCGCGACCTCCGACCTCGGAATCCCCCCACAGCGCGCGTGTTCCGAGTATTTTATATTACGTAGAGCCATCGCTGTTTATGTAAATAACTGACTCCCCCTTCCATACAGAACCATAACTCTATAAAAAGAATGTGATTTCTATCACGCCACGGACCCGCGGCATCGCAAACACACGGCCGAAGGCGGAAGGGCGAGGGGAGCAGCTGCGCGGCCTCCGCGGACGTCACGAGTGGGGGCACCCAGGATGCTAACGCTTAATCAAACAGACGCGCAGAAGGAATCCAGAGGCCTGCATCCCTTACCGTGCGGCCGCAAAAAAAAAAAAAAAAAAAAAAAAAAAAAGTGGGCGGACGTGGCGCGGCCGTAAAATCCACAAATTTAAGTTAAGAACATGCAGCTGGACGCACCCCTTAACGTGTGGCCGCACAGTAAGCAGCGCTTCCGCCACGCCCTTATAGTGCGATTAAAACTACATCGGACTTGACAGCAAGCCGCGAGCGTGTCCTTGAGAGGGTGCGGGCCAACCCCACGGCGAGTTCAACACCCCCCCCCACCCTGCATAGTTGCTATTACTTCCCCGTTAGCTGTCAGTAGCGGCTAACACGTGGTGTTGTGCGCGTCGTGTGGTGAACTCCGTGTTACATTGCCGCCTGCTTTTCGTCTGTTTCGACTGTGCGCGCGCGCGTGTGTGCGTGTGTGTGTCAGATTACTGCAGTGTCCTGTGCGTACGAAATGTCCGAAAAAAATAAGCGGGGTCGTCCTAGAATCCACAGTCCGAAATCATCTTTGAAAAAAGTCGGACAAGGAATACCATTAAGAGGACAATCGCGTGAGTACGTTTGCAACGTAAGACAATATTTTGAGATGGAAAGGGAGAATGGAGGGCCTCTTATTTCCATTAATAAGGTTGTCGAGAGGACTGCAGCGGCATTAAAAGTAGGCATAACAACCGTTATCAATACAGGAAAGGAACAAAATGAAAAACTGAATGCACATTCCGATCTCTCAAATCTTAATTCGGAACCGCCAAGTCTAGGAACTCCGGGAAAAAAACGAATTGTCGAGAAACGTGTGACCAATCTTGATTCTTTCGAACAGGATGCGATTCGGAGATATCTTTATGCATGTTATCACCGTAGAGAACACCCAACTTTACGAGAACTGCTGGTCTTTTTGTTGTCAGTAAGTCATCTCTTCGATTAGTATTATTAAACCTGGGGTTTAATTATGAAAAAATATCAGGTCCTATGGTACTGTTGGAAAGACAAGATATTGCTGCATGGCGATGCCGATTTTTGCGGCAAGTAAAAGACATTGATTTCGATGATTTAGTGTGGCTAGATAAAACGTGGGGAATGCTGGTCATACGCTATAGACAGGCTGGTCTGATGGATTACAAGAAGGAATGGCAATACCTGTTGGCAAAGGAAGCAGAATTATTGTTGTCCATGCAGGAACAGTGCGTGGATTTGTTCCTGGTTGTTTACACGTGTTCAGATCGAAGAAAACCTCGGATTTTCATGAAGAAATGAACCATATCACGTTTTTACGATGGTTTGAAAATTCGCTGATACCAAATTTGAAGAAACCGTCGTATATAATTATTGACAATGCGCCGTACCACACTGTTGTAAAGGACAAAGCCCCAACAACATCTTCTAGAAAAGAAGAAATTATACAGTGGTTACAAGGAAATAATGTAAAATTCGATGATGGACTGAAGAAAGTGGAACTATTGGGACTTGTGTGATTACATAAGCCACGGCATTCGACATATGTAGTAGACGAAGTCGCCAAGAAACATGGACATTCAGTAATAAGATTACCGCCTTATCATTGTCATTTCAATGCTATAGAACTGATATGGGCACAAATCAAGGGGCACATTGCACGTGAAAACAAGAAATTCACGGTGTCAGAATTGGAAAGACTGTTACACGAAGCTGTTTCTAAAGTAACTGTGGAAAACTGGAACAGTGTTGTAGCAAATACAAAACGCGTGATTCAGGAAGCGTGGAGGAACGAATGGTTATTGGAAGATAGTGTTAATGTATCAACTATTGCCGTCGGGGAGTCATCTGAAAGTTCCAGCGACACAGATATAAGCGGCATTTACCAGCTTTCGGGCACAGAACACAGCGAGTGATGATAAGTCGCAACATAATTTGTACAATTTTAGTTGCTTTTTGTCCTTTCCTCCCACAGTTGCTATTTTATACGATAATGCAAACATTTGTTTATGTAGCCGTCTATGCAACTGATTAATAACACTATTTTTCCATATGCATTTCGCGTTTATTGTAAGGCATCTTCAATGGCCTGTAATATATACATAATTACGTTTTACAATATTCAATTTTCTTAGTATTTGAGGTTATAAATAGTTCTGTTGCGTTATATAAGTTTGCTAATGATATTTTGATGTGATAAGTAAGTAATAACATTAAAATATCATTAGCAAACTTAGATAACGCACCAGAACTGTTTATAACCTCAAATACTAAAAAAAAAAAAAAAAAAAAAAAAAAAAAAAAAAAAAAAAAAAACGTAAGAAAACGAAATACTGTAAAACGTGTGTATGTATATATTACAGGTTACTGAAGATGCTTTACTATAAATGCGAAATGCATGTGGAAAAATAGTGTTATCAGCTGCATAGACGGCTACATAAACAAATATTTGCATTATAGTATATAATTTGTACCTTTTGGTGGTGGTGATTTCGTTATCTTGGCATTTCGAGCATTACTATTCCTCGCGAAATTCACGGGACAAGTGAAAATGTAACAGTAAGTCTCCCTAAGCGGCGGTAAATGTGCTGCATTCACCGTCCCCTCCCCACATTAATTCATCTACAGCTACATCTATACAGATACTCTGAAAATCAAGTGACTGGCAGAGGGTTCATTAACCACTTTCATAACTTTTCTCTACCGTTCCATTGTCTAATAGCGCGGGAAGAAAGAACACCTAAATCGTTCCGTTTTCGATCTGATTTCTCTTATTTTATTGGGATGGTCATGTCTCCCTAAGTAGGTGGGTGCTAGCAAAATATTTTCAAATTCAGAAGTAAAAGTCGGTGATTGAAACTTCGCAAACAGATCACGCCGCAATGAATAACGTCTTTCTTTTAATGATTTCCACCCCAATTCGTGCAACATTTCCGTGACACTTCCCCCCCCCCCCCCCCCCCTGTAACGTGATAGAACAAAACGAGCTGCCCTTCTCTGAATCTTCTCAATATCTTCCGTCAATCCCACCTGGTGAGGGTCCCACAAGGCGCAACAGGACTCTAGGAGAGGACGCACAAGTGTGATGTAGGCAGTCTTCACAAGCATTTCAAGGATACAGCGCTAGAACAAGCCTGCTACCAGCGGCAGCTGGCAACATAGCACCCCTGCCCCAGCGAAGTGTCAAGTACCAAGTAGTTTTAATCGCACTATTGGCCGACCGCGAGGGGCGTGCCACAGGCGGTCCCTCTTACTGGCAACGACTGACACAAGGCTGCCCTTCCGCAATACCGCAGGGCGCGTATACCGCACTTGTCCAAACACCTGCAGGCCGCCGAATCCATCTTAATTTTTACTTTCAGTTCGAAATACTAGCATCTCTCTTCCCTCCTGTGCAAATCCCCCAATCAACAGCGTTCGGGATTTTAACTTTTATTTTCTAAATAAGGCAACTCTTAAAGCAATTCTGCTCCACACTAATGCGGAATTGCTATATAGCTCTTCTGTGTAATACTTCTATCGTCCTTGATGGCGTCAGTATTAAGAATCTCCACGTAATTTACAGACACACAAACCATCGCGCGGTGCGCCCTTGCATACCGAAACCCTTTCCACACCGCAGTTTTTCGTGACACGGTATAAACAATACCGCTCACTTAGAGAGAATTGTGATGCAATTATGCAGCTAAATATAGACACGAAACAAAGAAATCCGGTGTAACGCTACGGGTGTGTACTCTTAAGTACCGTATAACATACATACAATTATCTAGGAATTATTTTAAGAAAATTCTAACGAAAGTCAAACATTTTGAACTATCCAACAACAACAAAAGTTCCATCTTTCGGAAATCGTTCGTCATCTAAGGCGTCTGGTAATAAACGAGAAGTAGTTGAGATGTTTTGAGTACTACAGGAACAAAATTAAATATTGCTATTCCATAGGTTTACTGACTTCTCTGTAGGTAGATGGAACTTCTACAGCAAATGAAAATATTTTATAAGCCCCAGCCGTAACTAGATGTCTCAACACCCTCTGTTTAAAGACCATATGTAAACATGACAGTGACAGTTTCTCTTGATATGTGTGATAAACTCCACGGAAACGAACTCTTTGCTTGTTTCTTTGGCAAAATTTTAATAACATCCTTCTTAATTTTTAACTTGTAATTTCAATCCACATTGGAATCTTCCATTTCCTTCTCCATCCAGTAATTGGTTAACCCCATATCGTATCCCTGCTTCTTCTGGTAACTACCTCTTTTAAAGCTTTAACAACTAGTTCTGATCCTTCTGGCAGCTCTTCGAGACAAGAACATTCCGGTAGTTTAATTTTACCTCTTATTTCTCCACATCGTCTCGTGTGTACGCTGCCATCTCTTCTGATACGGAATCTTATGGCATCGCCGTAGGTTTATAACTTTGCAAACGAATGCTGGTTAAATATTGCTATTCCGTCTGGTTTTAGTTTTGTAAATGGATTTCTGTTGGGAGATGGGCAACATCCAGGCCGATACAATTAGAAACAACGTAACTATTGTTTTTAAGAAGATTTTAAACGGATGTGCATATTTTTCATATATCCCTTAATGTAATAAACGCAATCGTTTTCGTTCTTCTTCGAGTACTTAAACACATGACCATTCTCCCTTGCTGTTTACTATAAATACGATTATTTTATATTCCCCAGTCACAGCGAGAGTTTTCCATATAGTGTGTTTAAACAAATAAGTGAGTAGTGCTTGCAGATCTGCAATGTACTCCACTTTTTTCCAAATGCAATTGATATTCTTTCTTTAGAACAGTTGTCTTCACCACATAATCCAGATTCGTTTCTTGCCGTCCATCTCCTCCATTTCCAGCCGTCTTTCCGTGCACATATCATATTAACTGCACTTAGAGGAGTAATTTCTTCAATCGGAAAGGCTTAAACCTGTTCGATGGATTTAATCTTTCTTAGGAATTATTCTTGTGGAATAACACTGCTTGTAGGTACTAGACCTAATTCCAGGTGTCCACATCCGGCCGTAATATGGAGAATAATAGCCTGTAATGGGCAAAATATGTTTCACCTGCTTTAAAGTAGCTCTTCTACGTAATAGTTATATCGTCCTTGCTGGAGGCAGTATTACGAATATCCACATAATTTACAGGCATACAATTGAAACTAAAAGCTGACAGAGCATAGTTTATAAGTTTTTCTACGTCTTTCGTGTCTGTAAGATTAACAGTTTAAACAAAATATCACAGCTTTTTATTATTTTAAGCAATACCCTAACATGCTCGTCGTTTTAAGACTACAGATGTAACAGCCTACCCGTCATGTTCTTTTTCTGTTTTTTTTTTTTTTTTTTAGATGATAAACAGAAAATAGTTTAAACTTTTTTGGAGTGCTAGTTTAAACTTTTAGGCCTTACTAGTTAAACTTTTTGTTGCTTTTATAACATCCAGTGTAGTTTTTTACTATTAGCTAAAATTTACATGTATGTCTTGCATTTATGCCTCCAGCTATTAAATTGATAAGTACATGGAAGGTGATTTTTCGAAATCCAATACATTTTGATTTAATAAAAACTACTTGTAATTTTACCAATGGAGAGTATTTGATGATTTTTACTGCACATTCTATTTACTACAAAATAGGACTATTAAAACAAGTGTAAGTTAAACAGTAAACAGTAAAAGTGAGGTAATACATCTATCATTAATTACAACTCGTAAAGAACGCAATTTTACAGCTAAATATAGAGAAATATATAAAGAAATATAAAGAAATTCGGTGTAATGCTACAGGTGTGTACTCTTAAGTGTCGTATAACCTATGTACATTTATCGGGGAATTATTTAAAAACAATTCTATTCAAAGTCAAACATTTTGAACTATCAAAAAAAATTTTCCGTCTTTCGGAAATCGTTGTTCACATAAGGTGTCTGATAATAAACGGGAAGTAGTTGAAACGTTTTGAGTGCTACATGAACAAAATTAGATTAAATATTGCTATTCCATAGGTTTTAACTCCGCAAACGATTTCTCTGTAGGTAGATGGGCAACACATTTGGATACAATGTAGACGTTCTTTTTTAGCATATTCAAACGAGAGTGCATCTCCACAAACACGTTTTTAGCGAACCCTTTAATGTAAAATACATCCTACGTTCTGCTAATTTCTATGAGCACATCGATGCGTGACCATTCTGCCTGGGTATTTACTGTAAAAGCAGATATTTTGACAGTAACAAGATTGTCAACTTTCCCCGACATGCCTACCAACCAGCAACGCAAATTAGTCTACACCACATGGAGTACTAGATTAAACATTTCGGATACTAGTTGAAAATTTTTGGATGGTATTTGAAACAGAAGTACTCGTTAGAGCTATAAAAGAACCTTCGTTTAGACTACATATGCAACAACCAACATATATGTTTAAAAAAAATCGCGAGTTAGATAATAAATGGGAAAAAACTCTAAGTTTTTCAAACGAATTCTTCTTAAATATCGTTATTACATAGGGTTTTAACTCCGCAAATGATCTCTACTGTAAATACAAATATTTTGTAAGTACCAGCCGTAGCTAGAGTTCTCAACACCTTCTGTTTAAAAACCATATGTAAACATGACTTTGACAGTTTCTCTCGATATGTGTGATAAAATCCACGGAAACGATAATCACAATCAAGGAACGCTCTATAGACTACATACGCAACAAACGACAGACGTGTTAAAAAGGAAAAGCGCGCGTTAGTTAATAAACAGGAAGTAGTTGAAACGTTTTGAGTACTACAGGGACAACATTATATATGTTCTGAAATTAGAGATCATATCACCTCTGTATTTGTCAAATTACTGGTTGGAAAAGAATTTTAAGATCTCCACGTGGATTTGAAATAAAGTTTAAAATCGGGTGGGTGGTAGTAACCGTTTCAATCCCCCTGTGTGTACGATACCATCTCCTCGGATACAAAATCATGCGGTAATTCCGTATGGACTCTAGGTTCACAACTTTTGCAAACGAATGCTTCTTAAAATGTTGTTATTCCAGAGGTTTTAACTCCAGAAATGACTTCTCTGTAGGCAGATTGACGACACATTCGGATATAAAGTATCCGTTCTTTTTTTAGCAAATCCAAACCAGAGTGCATCTTTATAAACACGTGACCAATCTCCCAGGCTGTTTACTGTAAATGCAATTATTTTGTAAGTCCTTAACGCTCCGCGGCTGCCGAGGACATGCACAGAACTACATGTCCGATAGCTGATCCGAGTTCATGGTGCATTACAAGCGGTGGTATAGCTGCGACAATTCGATCTTTTTCCTTTTATTATTATTATTACTATTATTGTGTCTGTTGATAGTACCAACGTAATTTTATATTCGTAACATTAGCTTCGTCATTCTTAATCTGGTGCGGACAGTGGTGTTTACGAATGCAAGCATCTCGGCAGCGTACCGGTGAGGCCGAGAATCAGAGGTGTTTTATAAGTCTCCTGACGTTAATTGGGCTAGTTACCTTCATTGGGAAGTATCGTACGTTTAGTCTGTAAAGGACTGCTCTTGGCATTCGACAAAATTTTTGGGTGTTGTATTAGTTCGAAATGGTGTAGAATATGTTGCGTTGCTCCTTGTTATGCATGTCGGGAAAAGTCGACAATCTTGTTACTAAAATTGCTACCATAATTTAAACCGAAAATGCTACGCTCCTAAGCAAGAAGACCTTTAGTGTGCCTACATCCATTTACTGAATTTTTTGCAACAACATTCCAGTCTGTAATGGTAAAGTAGGTAATGGACAGTTCTTTTAAGTTTTACCCTGCGTAGTTAATTCGGCAAGTTTTTCTCTGCGACACATGGTAGCATGGTGGAGTTGTTTGCTGTTGCGATTGTAGTTCTTAGTACGGTATATGGGAAATTGTTTCAGTACCAGACCTCTGGAGTAGGTGAATTTCCTCTGCACTTCCTATATCTTGATAGCTTCTATCTCCTGGATTTGGGCATTACACAAAGTGGAAATGTGCGCCTATCTCGTATACAAACATTACTTTCATGTGGAAATAGACTGCAGAGGGAAATGCAACGATAAGACAGTGGTTAACATCGAATTGCCAAGTAAAAATATATAATAAATCTGTATATCAAGTCACGAATCATATCGATTTTATAAAGTGTGTAGGCAGATGACTGTCGATCTGTAGGTCGCTTTGTCCTAAAAGGGGTAGTGTTGTAAGCTGTTGTAGCACAGTATCTACTTTGCGATGTATCATCATTCTAGGTTTCTTCCCTCTGTGGAAAGAGCCTTTCTCGTAAATCTTCCAGACACGAAAGACATAGTTTCATACCTGTAAATTATATGGATATTCATAATACTGACTCCAGCAAGTACGATATAAGTATTACACAGAAGAGCTACTTTAAAGCAGGAGAAACATATTTCTCCCAATTACAGGCTGTTATTCTCCAAATTACGGCAGGATGTGGACACCTAGAATTAGGTCTAGTACCTACAAGCAGTGTTATTCCACAAGAATAATTCCTAAGAAAGATTAAATCCATCGAACAGGTTTAAGCCTTTCCGATTAAAGAAATTACTCCTCTAAGTGCAGTTTATGTGCTATGTGGACGAAAAAGACGGCTGGAAATGGAGGAGATGGACGGCAAGAAACGTATCAGGATTATGTGGGGAAGACAACTGCTGTAAAGGAAGAATACCAATTGCATTTGGAAAAAGTGGAGTCTATTGCAGATCTGGCATCACAACTCACTTATTTGTTTAAATACATTATATGGAAAACTCTCGCTGTGACTGGGGAATATAAAATAATCGCATTTACTGTAAGCAGCAAGGGAGAATGGTCACTTGTTGAAGTACTCTCTGAAGTTAACGGAAACGATTGCATTTATTACATTAAGGGATATATAAAAATATGTATCTAAAGCTGCACTTCCGTTTAAAATCTTCTTAATAACAATAGTTATGTTGTTTCTAATTGTATCGGGCTGGATGTTGTCCATCTCCCAACAGAAATCCATTTACAAAATTAAAACCAGACGGAATAGCAATATTTAAACAGCATTCGTTTGCAAAGTTATAAACCTACGGCGATGCGATAAGATTCCGTATCAGAAGAGATGGCAGCGTACATACGAGAGGATGTCGAGAAATAAGAGGTATGTTCTCGTCTCGAAGAACTGCCAGAAGGATCAGAACTAGTTGTTAAAGCTTTAAAAGAGGTAGTTTACCAGAAGAAGCAGGGATACGATATGGAGTTCGAGAATGTACCTTCTTTGTACATATCCAATTACTGGTTAGAGAAGGAAATGGAAGATTCCAATGTGGATTTAAACTACAAGTTAAAAATTAAGAAGGATGTTATTAAAATCATGCCAAAGAAACAGGCAAAGAGTTTGTTTCCGTGGAGTTTATCACACATTTCATGAGAAACTGTCACTGTCATGTTGACATATGTTTTTTAAAAAGAGGGTGTTGAGACATCTAGTTACGGCTGGGGCTTATAAAATATTTTCATTTACAGTAGAAGTTCCATCTACCTACAGAGAAGTCGTTTGCAGAGTTTAAACAAATGGAATAGCAATATTTAATTTTGTTCCTGTAGTATTCAAAACGTCTCAACTATTTCCCGTTTATTATCAGACGCCTTAGGTGACGAACGATTTCCGAAAGTTCCGATAGTTCAAAATGTTTGACTTTCGTTAGAATTTTTTAAAATAAATCCTAGATAATTGTATGTATGTTATACGGCACTTAAGAGTACACACCCGTAGCGTTACACCGGATTTCTTTGTTTCGTGTCTATATTTAGCTGCATAATTGCATCACAATTCTCTCTAAGTGAGCGGTATTGTTTATACCGTGTCACGAAAAACTGCGGTGTGGAAGGGGTTTCGGTATGCAAGGGCGCACCGCGCGATGGTTTGTGTGTCTGTAAATTACGCGGAGATTCTTAATACTGACGCCATCGAGGACGATATAAGTATTACACAGAAGAGCTATATTAAAGCAGGAGAGTCATATTTCTGTCAGTCCAGAACATTTTCCTCAAAATGCTCTCGGAATCAGTTATCGCAGAATTAGGTCTGACACCTACAAAAACAAGGTCGTTCGCCAAGTCTGGCTCTTACTAAAACTCCTAAGAACCCTACATTCACTGTGCTCTATGTGTCTATATTAATAGCGTAATGATGACTGGTTTTAAAGTCAAATTGTAATCTTAAAAATTCTATATAGAAATTCCGCATTAGTGTGGAGCAGAATTGCTTTAAGAGTTGCATTATTTAGAAAATAAAAGTTGAAATCCCGAACGCTCTTGGTTAGGGGATTTGCACAGGAGGGAAGAGAGACGTCCGCGGAGGCCGCGCAGCTGCTCCCCTTGCCCTACCGCCTACGGTCGTGTGTTTGCGATGCTGCGGGTCTGTGGCGTGATAGAAATCAGATCTTTTTAAAGAGTTATGGTTCTGTATGGAAGGGGGAGTCAGTTCTTTACATAAACAGCGATGGCTCTGCGTAATATAAAATACTCGGAACACGCGTGCTGTGGCGGGATTCCGAGGTCGGAGATTCCCAGAACGTGAACTTGAGCTTGGTTGGGGGAGTGGGAGGGGTTTCGTAGTCAGCGAGTGGGGGTAGGGGCGTGGAAGGGGTATCGTAGAAGTCATTAATCAGGTCAAATTTTATAATTAGGGCCAAAAATCATGCAAATTTTCTATAATTAGGGTCATAAATCATGAATTAGTCACGGTTGTCCTGGTACTTGCCCTATTGTGTCCTGGTTCCGGCCCTCATATGGTAAGTGACCTTTACCTTGACCCCTAGGGAGGAGGAGGAGACCTCCCAAGTGTCTCAGAACCGGTTTAGGGGGTGTGGAGGGGGGTGACAGCCTGTTATTCACCTCCAATATTGTCCTCATTCCGGTATACCTGTCCTACTCACACATCATGAAGATGTAATTGTTAAACAGCTCACTGTATCTTTAACCTGTGCTCACTGTCATTTTTACACATTTTTCCAGTTCCTTGGACTGATCCGCTTCAGTACGATAGATAGAAGACAAGAAGATTTTTGGATATTGGACATAAACTTCACGTTTTTACCACTTTTTAAAAAAAGGAATTAGTTCAATATTTGTTTGTAAAATATTGTTTCTGTAATAGGTTAATAAAACATAGCAGTGTTACCAAATGTGAAGTATCTCTCTTCTTCTCACAAATTAACAAGCCCCCTTGTTCACATGTAGTGACTAAACTCCAAGCACCATATTTTAAACTGTTCAGAAATAGTCGTTAGTATAGTGAGTGACACTCTTTGTTAGTTACTTTGCATTTTGCGATCGAAATAGAGTCAAAAGTACTTAATGTGACACCTGTAGCCTTTGTGATTCAACGCTGAGGTGCGTGGAAGTGTTACAGCCGGTAGTACAGTTCCACTGTGCTGTGCTTTTTGCTGTGTGTCCTCTCCCACCAAAAAAATGTGGTTGCTGTTTCTCCGGTCCTTCTTTGTCTGGCATTCCGGATGGCCCACAGTGTACATGAACAGGAGTGGGCATATCGTAGGAGTAGATAAGGTAAAGGAGGGGGCTAGGACAGACCCTTGAAGCACCCCAGCGGAGGGGTAGAACAAACGTTAGTTGCAGTTCCAGACAGTGACATAGGAGGGGCGGTGGGTGAGGAAGGTAGCCTTGAGGCGGACGTAATTAACAGGAAGGGCGTAGAATTGGAGCTTGAAGAGGTGACTGGAATCCCATATACGGTCATAGGTTTTCTTAATATCAAGGAAGACGAAGATAGCGGAGTGACAGGAGCTGATCTGAACAGAGAGGAGCTGGGTGAGGTGATGGAGCTGATGATCAGCAGAGAAGGAAGGTCAGAAGCCACACTGGAGAAGGGAAGGCTTCTGTGTGAAGGACGATTACCGTTGTCACACTTATTGACTCGATCGAAGATTCACTGCAAATATATCCGCTTTTATACGAAATTTTGATTCATCAATAATTAATAAAACAACCTAATCATTGTTTAGGTAAGATGTTTACATGTGGGAAATGTTTTCGTTGAGGAACATAGAAGGAAGTAGGTGGTAGTGAAAATGATTGGGAGAATCTAACGTCAAGATTATACTTTGTAATTTTCTTCTCTGATTAATAGGTGTCTTAGTAACTAGGGAAGTTACAAACATGTTCGCAATTTCCTGATACAGTGGAGGTCTCTGAACACTATCGAACTATTAGAGCTCTCAAGTGACAAATGCTCTGCTGGAGTCAGTGCCCCTGCATAGTGGACCGGCCTTCACACCTGGCTGTGTGGCGAGCATACAACTCTGGCCACCTACAGCACCACAACAGACGCTAGCCAGCCGAGATCACACAAACAATGTTGTCATGACAAGTGTTGACGGCAGTAACCAGGACTACTCCTGCAGAAAGCGCCACATCAGCAAGGAGACCTGTGTCGGCACAACTGTCATAGGGAAATCCGTACGCCACTTGTGGATTGGCAGCAGTACTCTACTCAAGGCCAGGCAGCAGCCTTCCCCACGCCTCTCCCTTGGCACGAGGTGGAGTGGCGATTGGCAACCTCAACCATCACCCTGTATGGCTACAACCTCTCCTTAATGATCCTACCTGTCACCTGATTCTCAGCCTCTTTCTCCCATCCATCACAACCAGCCTCACCACCATCTATATCCGCAGCACCACTCCCCTCCAATATGACGTTTATCCCACATCGATGGCTCCTTCAAGACCTATGTGGTTGTCGCCGACCTCAACCTTTTTTCCCATCAGCCTACCGAGCCCTAGTTGTTGCATCAGGTGGTCACTTCCTCACTCTGGGACAACATCCTTAACCTCCCCCAACTAGTCCACAACTACTCCCATGCTGACTTGGATGCCTACCGTCGATCCTTAGATACATTGGTCGCTGGCCACCCTCTCCCCTGCACACAACCACCGACATGGACCATGCTGCCTCGTTCCTCCGCCAGACTGTTGCTCACTAGGTCCAAGCCCACATCCACACTAAAGCCTTCTACCCCCACAGTCCCACTCCCCCTCCACAGGCCGTCCTCCTACTGCATGAATCCAGCCGACTCTACTACTCCCACCTCTGGCCTTGTGAGCGGTATACTATCAAGCACCACTGGCAACTCCAACGATATATAAGATACCTCTTGTCCACGAAAAAAACCAGGACTGGCGCCAAACATGCAACTGCCTTAATTCTATGCTGCCCATCAACTCCTCCATGTACTTGCGTGCCTTCCACCGCCTTACTGGCAGTACTCTATGCTCCATCACCCACTTCTCCATGATGACCGTCCCTTTCCTGACAATGCCAGTAAGGCAGAAAACTTTGCCTCCTACCTCTCTGAAGTCGTTTCCATTCCTGATACTCTTCACTTTTACTAATGTCGCTTTTCTGATGTCCATGAGTGCACCAACACCTCATCTCACCCACTTGCCCCTGACTTCCAGTACTTGGAATGCATTCCCCCCTCCTCAGTATTAAACACGCCCATGATTGCCAATGACATTATTGACACTCTTTGCACTAAACACAACACCACCACCCATCACCACCGGCTGACCTATAGGCACCATCTGGCCTGCCCCCCCCCCCCCCCCATGTTTTCATCCCACTCTGGGCTCTCTCTACAATGTCTCCCACCTCATCCATTCTTATCTCCGTGAACACAAGTTCCTTCCCATTTTCCAATGTGGCTTCTGACCTTCCTTTTCTGCTGATCTTCAGTTCCATCGCCTCACCCACCTCCTCTCTGTTCAGATCAACTCCTGTCACTCTACTATCTTCATCTCCCTTGATATTGATAAAGTCTCTGGGCATGTATGACATTCCGGTCTCCTCTTCAAGCTCCAATTCTACGCCCTTCCTGCTAATTATGTCTGCCTCAAGGCTTCCTTCCTCACCCACCGCCCCTCATATGTCACTGTCTGCAACTGCAACTCCCATTTGTTCTACCCCTCCACCGAGATGCCTCAAGGCTCCGTCCTCTCGCACCTCCTTTATCTCATCTTCTCCTACTTTATGCCCCAACCGCAGCCTCCCGCCTACCTCCTGCAATACGCTGACGACACCGACTTCCTGGCCCTCGCCGCCTCCCTCACCTGCTCACAATTTTTACACCAGCCTCACCTCACCGAGTTTACTGCATGTTGCAACCAGTGGCTCCTCTCCATCGATCCCGATAAATTGCAGCCAATCATCATAGGTCTTATTAACCCTTCCTTCCGCCTCCACGACTTCTACCTTATGATACATGATCGTCCTATCCGTCATACCCCCACCCTCACCCTTGACCGATCCCTCTCCTACACCCTCCCACCTCTGCACAGTTCGTCAGAAGGTAATGTCGCATCTGAACCTCCTCAAACTCCTTGCTGGCCGGACGTGGAGCCTCAACCGAACCACTATCCAACATACTAAGGATCAATCATGCGTCCCATCCTGTGCAGCTTCTGACCCCCACACACTCCGCTCCCCTCCTGGTCCTCAGTGCCATCAGTTTTAATTGATGCGTCGTCTAGTTTTTGTGTTTTCAATGTATCAGTGCCTGATTTTAACAGTGCGTCTACCATCATACAAACAAGTGCCGCCGCCATACGTTTTTAACAGTGTCTTCAGTGCTTCCTCGTCTATCCAGTGTTATCTTCCTCACTATTCTAACGCGACAGAACGTCCCTGATGAACAGTCCTTAAGATAATGTTATGATTCAATTCCAAGCCTCTCCACAGCTTCTCGGTAGCGGCGCGGCATTCGGCTCGGCGGCCACCGCAGTGTTTATGGTGCCGTGTGCTGTGTGCTTTTCTATCATTCCCTCTACTCCACAAACAAATACCAATTACAGTGACCAACAACTGACATATACAATTTAACAGATAAACTTACACATAGATCTCATACTTCACAAAGGAGAAGTGCCTATACGCCCAAGAGTAGTATAAACCTTCAAACCAGGCCGCACAAGGCAGTCTTGTGGGCATCCCACGCATCTTGACGTACATCTTCACTTTTCCTGCCTTGATAATTGTAGTTTGCAGAATATTGATGGCTATCGGAACTTTGCGACAGTCTCAGTACGCAGTGTTCTGGAACTACACAGGTCAAAACAATTACGGATTATTATGAGAAATTTAGGTACAGAAGTATTGTCATCGGCACAGTAAACTAAAATCGTTCGACGTCTTTCTGTCGGTTATACGAAGTGGGGACGCATTACGGCAATCGAGATATAGTGGTAATAACAAGAAGATGCTGCAGAGGGGTTTGATGTTGACCTGTGTTTACCCTACCAAACGAATTACACAAGCAGTTTCGTTTAGATAGTGCAGTGAGCAGGTAGTGCAATGCAACAACAATAACTTACCCGAAGCTGTGGCACGGAGAGCCATAGAAAGGTTGAAAACGGCACAGATACAGGGGGAGTTGGCTGCAGCTATTCTGTTGAAAAGTGGTATTTCTAGTACGTGGACGCGATTTCAGATAACAGGAGCCGTTCAAAGAAGGCAAGGCCAAGGTCGCTGATAGGAAACATCAGCTAGAGATGTCCGGTTTCTCCGGTTAACAGACCGTCGAGACAGAAGGCTGAATGCAATCAGCTGCAATATCAACACAGGCTGACTGAAATCGCCATCGGGAATGTGGCCTCTACGCAAGGAGGATTGTAGTCTGTGTTCCATTAAAACCATGACGCCGTTTAGCCCGCAGAAACTCGAGAGATTTCAGTTCTGCCACGTTGCTTTCCAGCAGTCAAAGGACGACGCAACCTTCTTAATTTTATTCGATTATTCGTAGGTTATCGATTTAACAACTTGTGGCGAAAGAGAAATATTCTGCTACTTGGTTGTGCGAGGCCTGTAGCAGGGGGGGGGGGGGGGGGGACACGCATTCAGATCTAACGGCGACCGGTGGCAAGCACGAGGGTGGCTCTGTTATTCGGAGGGTCAGCGGTTCCCGGAAGACGCCTTAGGGCTGAAGGTCACAGTAGGTAGGAAGGACTGAGGCGTGAGCCTTCCTAGTATCTGCCAGACGCCACCGACGCTGGCGTCGTCTAGGCGGGAGCGTCTGGAGCAGTACAATACACGGCGTGCGGTGCTTTGCGAAGGGAGAGCTGAGACGTCTGGCGCCGAGTTGGCGAACGACAGGGTGGCACCCGCTAGGACATTGTACGTTTTCTGGGAACAACTTGCTGGCCGTGTTTTCAAAGTTGCCTGGAGGTCATCCGCCGCTACCGTGAGAACGCTGGACAGAAGGGCGAGGCCCGACCGGAGGAAACGCGGGAGAGCTGGCCATTGGCTGCTGTTTTATAGTAAGGGGGTTCGGCTGACCAACTCCCAAACGCAAGCAGTGATTGGCCGTTCTTTGGCGCCTTGCTCTGGATTGACGTTTGAGTAGAGATTGGCAGAGCCCGGAGGCTTTGCAGAGAGGAAACGGAGATTTTTAGAAGTGGAGGGAAGGAGACTGGTGCTTGAACAGCGGAGGAGAGCAGACGCTTCTCTTCTGCTCTCAGTTTTATACTTGTTTTCGAGCAGCGGTACTTGGAGTTTGTGGTACAATTTTTGGAGTTGCTCCAAAACTTGTACTAATAGGCTTAGTATTGGCAAGCCTAGGGCAAGGTCAACCTGCCTGATATTAGACGCACCGACGCACTAATTGCGATTGTCACAGTTGTGATGTCATCTATGCCTACAGAACATTCGTCTTTCACATGTAAATTGTCTGTAGTGGCACGACGTAGCCGAACGAGTGAGATCGTATGCACTAAGATCCGCCGGGGTCGAAGTTGGCTGATATTATTTAAATATTGCTTCTGGAATACGAAGCTGAATTATCTCCAGGTCCACGACATGCAGCTATCGACACTCGCCGCTGCCGCCCAGCTATCGTGTTGCTGACATCGCCAGCCAGCACAGTTTAGTATAGTATCGCGTGCTATTGCTAGTGTTCCAAGGGGTATTCACGTTTTCGGACTGTTGAAAACGTTAGGTAAACTCACAGAAATCTGGTACCGGAATATTTCTCTCCAGTTAAATGTGGAGCAATACGATACATATAGAATCAAATACAATTATCTTCCAATTACCAGTCACTTGCTGTAGGAGTGTATATTATGTTTTGTATATTCTTATAATTTGTTCTGTGTTCAAGTGTATGTGTATCTTGCTTTCAACTCTGACGTTCATTTGACTTCAGAGAATAAAACAATTCAAAACAAATTTCTTTACTCGAATCATTATAATTAGTTAACTCCATTTACAAAATTTTTGGTGGGTTTTTTTTGTGTCCCAACTTCGTCGCGCCGCTTTTGTGTCCCAGCCTCGTCGTAGGTGTCGGTGGCCGAGTGGAACGAGACCAACACAGGAACAAAGACAGCACGCTGGTGCAGGTACGGAGGGGAGCAGCCAGAAACTATAAACACTCGAGTAAATTAGAAAGAGATATATATTGCACAGAATGTAACAATACTTAACTTTTACATAGTACTGCAGAATGTTGATACATAGTTGTTAGAGGCCTGCCTAGTGCCTGTACGATAGCAAAGTCTTCACTGGTGCCTATCTGATTACGAAGGTCCTCACTGGTTGCTATCTCAGTCCCAAGTCACCGATGTCTTTCAACGGTGGCCACGAGCGGCGTTGTAGCAGAGGGCGCTCGTGGCTGTCGTCGTACGAACGCCGCGCCGTGCGTGCATGGCGGCGCGCGGCGAAAGTAGGTGGCGCGCACTTTGTACTTGTGCGACACCACAGTTTTATTAATTGGAAACTAGAGGATAAGTTAATTAAATGTGCCGCAGTGGAGTAGCCGAGCGGTCTAAAGCGTCTCGCTGCGAAGCGCGCGGTTGCTCGGCGTGGAGGTTCGAGTCCTCCCTGGGGCATGGGTGTATGTGTTTGTCCGTAGGTTAGTTTACCTAGGTTTAAGTAGTTTGTAAGCTACGGACTGACCACGGACTAATCACGCAGTTTGGTCCGATAGATCTACAAACATTTGAACATTTTAATTAAATGTGCGATGGTGGGTCAGCCAGGCCTATCCTTTAATACAAAGTGAACAAACCATTTTCATTCTCCATTTGCATACTTTCCTTTCTCCGCCCTACCTTAGCTGTATTTTGCAACACACCCACATAATATACCTTACAAATAGGGCGGCGGAAGATCAGGATTGGAGTCGCAACGAATGGCGCCTGGTTCTGTTCACAGATGAGTCAAGTTTTATGTTCAGCCGGTCAACTGTCGTTCCCTCATCTGCAGAGAACGTGGAACTCGGAACAATCCTTATGCGCAGGGAACATCACACAATCATGGTCGTGAACGAATGGTGTGGGCAGGAGTCGGTGTTGGGGGCCGTACGGACCTCCACGTCGTTCAGAAATGCGCGTTGACTGCTGCAAAGTACAGAGCAGATCGTTCGAACTTTCGTTGTTCCCTTCACTGGTGCCATAGCAGACAGGTTCCTTCTGGTGGACGATAACGCTCATCCCGACATAGCTCCTTTGGTGGACAAGATCGTTGAAACTGAGGGAACTGAACGAATGGAGTGGTCAGCTCGTTCACCGGACTTATACCCGATTGAGCATGCTTGGGACGTACTTGGAAGACGCATTGTAGCGAGACCAGCATGTCCCATAACGGTTGCAGAGCTGGATATTGCGTTCATGGAAGAATGGCCAAATATCTCTCAAGAAATGTTTCACAACGTCATACTGTCCATGTCACGCAGGTGTGCAACTGTAGGGGCCGTCTGAGGTGACCACACACCATATTAGAGGGTAACGAAAATGACTTTTTAACTCTTATGGCGGCCCCACATTGCCCCGCTTTAAGTAGACGCATGTAAACCTCAAGTAAAGAGTTGGGTCAGCATAATATCGTACTATCTCACACACAAAATACAACTGCAACCTATATGTATATAAAATACTTTAATATATGTGTATTGTGTTTGATATCTCACTTGATCTCCTAATTATTTAAAGCAGTGTATTTCCAACAACTGCCAAAATGAAGATAGCAGAAAATTGTCTACATACCTAAGAAATAGAAAACGCATTTGACTGTAATGTTGCGACCTCCCTATCGGTATTCACCAATAAGAATTGGGCAATACATAATTCAGGATAGTTAAAGGTAGCGTGGTGCAATGCTGCCCATTTGCTTCTTAAACTGTTACTGATAAAGTCTAGGTATCAATAACTGTAAATATAAACACTACAATACTACTATAATGGTATTGAAATTTATAGGCTTTTTATCTGCAATGTAACAATGCGTTGCATATGCATCTGATTGGTACACCAATAATACTATATTTGACGCCTTGACAGATTGATAAGGCACGCGGCATTATCTAATATTGTTTTCCATTTTATTATCGAGAAGCCAATGTGATAGCGCTATTTTATGAACAGGAAGTGTTCCCGCAATATTACTCAAATTCATGCATTTTAATATCTCCATATGATCAGATGATGAAGTGAATTGTCTGTCGAAAACCGGTATTCGCCAAGTAAATTATTTTTTACAGATCTTGGCTTCTAAATCGGATTCTCTACATTTCGAGGAAAAAGTGTATTAGGCATAAAAATCGAGACGTGTGTTACAGAGTGTCAGCAACACAAACAATGTCAATGATGGACGTCTGCTGTCTAAAAGTCAATTCTTACTGCTGCTTTTTCATCAGAATGGCGAAGTGGCAACATCATACACTTGCACTAACACAGCGAGGTAAAGGTTTCGTCTCGTATGGAGAGGGGAAAAAAGAACTAGAACAACTGAAGTTTCGGTAAAACGGAGTATCATCCCTATAATTTTTGTCTTTGCTATCGCAATATCTATATGCCTTTGTCCGTAACCACCTTGAAAATCCCTCGCCATCCCCATCACGCTTCTAGAAACTGATTTTCAGCTGCAAATTGCGGTCTCGATAACTTTCCATAACTAAACAGGGTGGTTCATTGATAGTGACAGTAGTGTAGCTATAGGCGTATTGCCCCAGAGTACCGCTTCGCCACCTGGGCACACCCCAGCCTCCGCACACTCAGCCAATTGCCGGACCGCAGATCAAAGGATGCCACCACATTCGAACAATGGCGCACTTAAGGATGATTCACAGGTTACATGAAAGTGCACATAACACTGGTGCACTTAAAACTTGCAAGTAAACAACACCCACCTCTAGCCCCCGGCGCCGCCGCCAGACAGGCGGCACCTCCAACAGGTCCAGACCTGTCCACCCCCGCTAGACTGACACCACATCTCCCCATCCCCAGCCACGCACCTGGCCGACACGCCACCCCCCAAGATGCTGGGGAACATGCCCCGCCTCCGAAGGTTACAATCTAATATTAATTTGCATATCAAATTAACTGCCGCCGCCATCACGAGTTCCGTACATACAAACTTTATTATGTGCAGGTTGCAATCCACACTTACTCAATCTATTTATGTTTCGTAAATGTTCAGAGTTACGTCTTACAGTCTAATTAGGATATATATGTTTAAAGTTATGCCTTAAGGGAAAAAAGTGCCACATATCACACATCGCACGTCAAATTAATTGTAACAACCTAAGTTTTTTTTTCTGCCTCCACAAGTAAGCAGTTGCATGAGCACAGCTACCGCCTCCGCCTCCGATACCGCCTCCCACCTCCACCCCACCAACAGCCCTAAAGATTACTGACCCGTTCCAGTACTCTAAGCCACGCCCCTTGAATTTTTTTTTTCTATATTAAAGTTATTACTTATAGACACACACCAACATTGGAAGGAAAAAAGGTGTCAAATTACTATTGCGTACATTGGACAGTACAATTACCTGGAATAACACGAGAGTTTCGTAAACAAATTGACCCTGCCAGCAGCCAAACCATCTACCACAGCACCCAATTATTGTTTTTAGACGTCTAGACATATTAAGAGTAATTTGAGTACAGCTCAACCCCCATTGCGACCACAAACACACAGTGTTCTCTCGGAAAGCTACATAAAACATTTCTATCAACATATGCTAAATGTTTAAACAGAAATTTCATAACGTTTTATTTTTTTAAGCATTCTCTCTCCAAGCTATTCGCATAGACTACATATACAACAGCCGACAGACAGTTTGAATAATAGCGCACATTGGATAATAAACGGATTGTATCGGTAACGAACGCCACTAACTTATGTATCCATCTTAACAAATACTCGTTCGATGTCCCGATTATTTAAAATCAATTCTAACCAGAGCCAAACATTTGGAACTACCCAAAAGACAATCAATGGCCCGTTTCGGAACGCGACCGCAACCTTAGACCTATAAGCAAAGTAAATGTATCTCTTCGTTTCTACACGGCCACTACGGTCGGGGGTTCGAATCCCCCCTCGGGCATGGACATTTGTGCCGTCCTTAGTCTTAGTTAGTTCATAAGTAGTTTGTAAGTTTAGGGACTGATGACCCCGTAGTTTATTCGCATAAACTGTACAAACATTTGTACATCTCTTCGTTTAGACGATGCAAGCAACAGCCATTGAACGGAATGTAATGGTAACAAACGCTACTAACTTGTATGACAACCACACTTTCGATAAAACAGCAACAACAAAAGCAGCAGCAGAAGACGTCATATTGTTTATACAAAAATTACAATTTGCTGGTGGAAATAACGAAAATCGGCAATGACATCTAGCACAACGTCTGCATAGAAACTAATGATTTCCAACACACAAGTCATTTTACCGAACATAGCTAAAAGCCGCTCTGTCAGTCAGCACCAGACAGTTAGGAATGCCTCTAAATATACATGTGCAAGCACCGTTAACAATCGTCCAGAACGCAGACCGCTCTCTCAGCAGGCTACATAAAGGAAACACATGCTAAATGTTTAAACAAAATCTCTCAAAAACACCTAAGTTACAACTCCAAATGATCAAAACCTACGCAAGACCTCTGCAGACGCACCACTCTGATAAGGACAGCGCGCATTGCATTTATTTAATAGAGCTAAGCCATGCCGAAAGTTCCGAAATTTAACACACTCTCTCTTTAGCGATCTTGTCCTGTTACGTTTCCTTAGATCGAGGTATAGATGCGCCTTCCGAGAATTCGGGTAGTTAATTTTACGTCTTATTTCCTTGCTACAGCAGTACACATCTTCTTGCGCATACCCCTCTAAGGAACCTCTATGTCATGAGGCAAACTATATGTATCTGACGCAGGTCAAAAAACGATATTCCAGCGCCCCAGAAGACATTTAAACCCTATTGTGCAACGGAGAGTCGAAATAAATAAATACGTGAAGAAATTTACCGATTTTCGACCGTCTACATTAAAACTTTTCTTTTTTCTCGACCTAACGAGACCCTTTTTCGAGAAGACACCCGACAATGCAGCAACCATAGAACCCAGGTAGTACTTTACCTGTGTCTACTATTATTATTAGGGTGGGTCTTCTATCATTGCCTGTACTTTGACATAGGGCTTTGTAATATGCGTGGTTTGTTGGCTATAAGTTTTTTGTTGCGTTGTTTAGCATTTTCGTTTGCGGTAGACAGCTACTTTAAAAAAATTATTTCGATTTCAGTTTAGTGGAATGATAAGAGATCACAAGAAAGGAACTTGGAATAGGAATATTGTGGGTAAAGGGCGGGTCTGACTTGTTCTACAGAACTGAAAATCAGTGTTGCGTTGGGCAGGTAAAGTACTATCTCGGTTCTGTGGTTGCTGTGTTGTTGGGTGTCTTTTAGAAGAAGGGTCTTGTTAGATCAGTGCTTTCGAGAAAAAAGTAAAGATTTAGTGTAGATGGTCGGAAATCGGTAAGTTATTTCATGTATGTTTTTACTTTCGACTCTCCGTTGCACAACTGGGTTTAAATGTCTTCTTCGGCGCTGGAATATCGGTGTTTGATCTGCGTCAGATAAATGTAGTTTGCATCGTAACAGGACATAGAGATTCCTTAGATGGGTATACGCAAGAAGATGTGTACTGCTGTAGCAAGGAAATAAGAGGTAAAATTAAACGACCCGAATTCTCGGAAGGCGCATCCGAGACACGAAAAAACTACAAAGAACAAAACTTTTCTGGCTTGAAGGGGGAAAACAGATGGAGCTATGGTTGGCCCACTAGATAGCGCTGCCATAGGTCCAACGGATATCAGCTGCATTTTTTTAAAATAGGTGCCTCCAACTTTTTACATATTTGTCTAGTACTTAAATAAATATGTATGTTTTATTTGGAACACTTTTGTCGCTTTGTGTTAGATGGCGCTGTAATGTACACAAACATTTTGCTCACAATTATAGACGAACAGTGGGTAACCGGTAGGATTTTTAAAATTAAAACACAGAACGAACGTACGTTTGGTTTTTATTTCGGTTATTCCGATATGATACATGTGCTTTTGTGAAATTATCATACATTGTGAGAACGCATGCTGTTACTGGGTGATAACATGTAATTACGTCATGACTTCAATAAATGCTCAAAATGATGTCCTCCAACGATTTTGGCAATATGCGTAACGAAATTCCTCTCAACAGCGAGTAGTTCGCCTGCAGCAATATTCTCACATGCATTGACAATGCACTGGTGCATGTTTTGAGATATTGTCGGTGAATCTCAATAACAAATATCCTTCAATTTGATCCAGTGAATGTGTGGACCATGGTATGGGGATTCTACGACCAATCCACCTGTCATGAAATAATTTAAGACCGCTTCAACTGCACGCGAGCCATGTACCGGACATCCATCATGTTGAAAGTTCATCGCCGTTCTGTCATGCAGTGAAACATCTTGTGCGCCGGCCGCAGTAGCTGATCAGTCTGTGGCGTGCCAGTCACGGTCTGCACGGCCGCTGCGGTCGGGAGTTCTAATCCCCCCAAGGGCATGGATGTTTGTGACGTCTTTAGTATAAGGTAGTTCATAAGTAGTTCATAAGTTTAGGGACTGATGACCTGGCAGCTAAGTCCCATAAGCTCTACAGCCCTACAAACATTTGAACATATGAAACATCTTGTAGTATAACCAGTAGAACATTACGAAAGAAATCAGCATACATTGCATTAGCATCATTAACATAGGGGCCAGTTATGTTTCCTCCCATAATGCCGCACCATACATTAACCCGCCAAGGTCGCTGATGTTCCACTTGTCGCAGCCATCGTGGATTTTCCGTTGCCCAATAGTGCATATTATGCCGCTTTACGTTACCTCTGTTTCTGAATGACGCTTCGTCACTAAACAGTATGCATGAAAAGAATTTATTATTGTCCCGTAATTTATTTTCTGCCCAGTGGCAAAACTTTACAAGACGTTCAAAGTCTTCTCCATACAAATCCTGGGGCATAGTGAAATTTATGTTGATGTAGAATTCTCAACACTAAGGTTTTTGAGATCCCCGATTTTCGCTCTATTTGTCTGCTACTGATGTGCGAATTAGCCGCAACTGCAGCTAAAACACTTACTTGAGCATCATCATTTGCTGCAGGTCGTGGTTGACATTTCACTTGTGGCTGAACACTTCCTGTCTGTTTAAGTAACGTAACTATCCGACGAAAGGTCCGGAGACTTGGATGATGTCTTCCAGGATAGCGATCAACATACATAGCACAAGCCCGTTGGGCATTTTGATCAGAATAACCATACATAAATACAATATCGACCTTTTCTGCAATTGGTAAATGATCCATTTTAACACGAGTAATGTATCACGAAGCAAATACCGTCCGCACTGGCGAAACGTTAAGCGACACCACGTACTTATACGTCTGTGACTATTACAGCGCCATCTATCACAAAGCGACAAAAGTGTTCCAAATAAAAATCCACATTTATTTACTTAATAGACGAATATGTAATAAAACATGGGGGCACCTGTTTAAAAATACAGTTGATATCCGTCTGGCAGCGCAATCTAGCGGGTCAACCGTAGCGCTATCTCTTATCCCGCTTTAAGCTATAAAAGTTTTCTTTTTTGTAAGTTTTTAGTTTGATGTTTAGTTCGTGAGATATTTGGCCCGGTTACTACCAATGGACCACCCTGTGTAGTCCTTCCTGGTTTAGTACTATTTGGTGGGGTGCAATTAGGCCTTCTGATGCCAACTAAGCAGGCTGAGAAGCAGCGCATCCGGTCAGTAAACTGGACGCAACAGCCGGCTCACGCCTTCAGTAGGAGGATTACATGGCAGCTGGTCGGCATCATTTCGGCCCCCGTATGCCTGTAGGACGGAGTTCATAGTTTGAATATGTTATCAAGAGCTAAAAAATGTTCAAATGTTTGTTAAGTTTAAGGGACTTAACTACGGGGTCATCAGTCCCTAAATTTACAGACTACTTATGAACTACCTACAACTGAGGACGGCACAAATATCCATGCCCGAGGGGGGATTCGAGCCCCCGACCGTAGTGGCCGTGCAGACCGTGACTGAAGCGCCTCAATCCCCTCGGCCACCGCGGCCGGCTATCAAGAGCTGACAGTGATTTTTGTTTCTGCTTCTCCTCCTCTCAACTTTTATTCTTTCTATTCCTGCCCCCTCTACCACTATTCTACAACCAGCTACCACCACACAGTATTTCAGTTTCATATCTCTCATTTCAAAGTAAATACTCGTTAGCATACTCAATAATAATAATAATGACAATTAAAAACAAGGGAAAAGGTACAGTAAGAAAAATTGCCATATCGACAACAATGCAATAGACACAGAAACAGACGAAAAAACATTATTCATTGTAAGAAAGTGAAAACGATTTATACTGTTGAATTTCACTGGAAGCTAGAAAGGAAAATGATGATGCAAGAAGAAAAACTGATGTGTACTCTCCACCATGTTAACGCTTCGTGGCGTGAAAAGAAAACGTGAAAAAAATAATCAACGTGTAAGAAAACTTGATACAAAAGATTAACAACTTTTTTTCTACATGAAAACAAATTGTATTGTAAACATCAGTCTTAAAGACCACTGAAGGTGTTTTAGATTCAACAAAAGGAAAGATGCATGATGAAAACAGATCGCATCTCATTGAAGTTGCAGAGACGGAGAAATAATAGCCGCCACGGTGGAGTAGCCGAGCGGTCTAAGGCGCCTGGCTATGGAGCGCACGGTTGTTTGCCGTCGGAGGTTCGACTCCTTCATGGCGCATGGGTGTGTGTGTGTCGTCCGCAGGTCAGTTTACCTCAGTTTAAGAAGTTTGTAAGCTACGGATTCATGACCACGCAGTTCAGTCGGATGGATTTACAAACATTTGAACATTTTTGAAATAATAGCCTTCATAATTCTTACCCTTCCCCATCGGCCATAATACACCTTACGGGATTACATACACATAATTGGAATTTTTTAATGAATTACGCTTGTGTTAATGGTTCCGCACTTTTGTTTGTGAGATGTTTGGATGACGGGTTTGCCTGAAAGGTTTCAGTAGGCTGTTACGTACGTATCTAACTCGATTCGTTCGTATTGCATCTTCAAAGAGCCTCACCATTGGAGATTGTGGTCGGCAAGTCGCTCGTTGTGACGAGGGCTGTAAGTTGGCACGACTGGCGGAGTGTGGTAGTGGGGTGAGGGGGGACGGAGGGAGGGGGGGTTCAGGTGGAGGTGTCGGGAGGGGAGGCTGCTCTGTGGCCATTACACACATTCCGATTTGTCGGGACTAATTTATCGGTGGTCCGATAAATTGCACGTGTGGAGGCGGTTCCCGAACAACTTTGCTTTTCTGATGGTTGGTCGAGCCTGGCCGTCCGACATCCGACCTCCGCCCATTCCCCACTCCACCCGACATATTGTACGTGTGTAGCGCTACCCGACCAACTTCCTACCTGCGAGCGTCTGCTGCCTCCACAGCGAACACGCGAAACCAAAAACAGTTCGACAAACCAACAGCACAGAACAGGGAGGCGCTGCATTTGGTCGGAACGTGTGTAGGCTGTTACGAATTGCGTTGGTTCGTTGCTCATTTGGTGAGTAGGAAGATAAATCGGAGCGTGTGTAGGGGCCTTAATGTCCCTCTGTCCGAAGCCGATACGTTTCGGTCGGCCACCTTGTGATCAAAATACTCCAACCACACTCGTTACCGGTAACACTGTAGACGGGTGGTTCGCAAACGAAAGGCTGCAGAACAACAGTTCACAAAATTGAACAGGACAACGAGGAAGCTACATTCAAGGAACGTCGCGTCGCCGTTCACATCGGTCCTCTCAGTCGCCTCCATCCCCAGGCCCGGTCTCGAACGCCGGAACGACTGCCGCGTTCGATGGCCGAGCGTTCCAAGGCGCCTAGCTGCCCAGCGCGCCGCTGCTCGCCGTCGGAGATTCGAGTCCTCCCTCGGACATGGGTGTATTTGTTGTCCTCAGCATAAGTTAATTTAAGTAGTTTGAAAGCCTAGGGACTGATGACCACTCCCATAGTTTTAAAGACATTTCAACATTTTGAAACGGCTGTGGCGATTTCCATGTCAGGCAACTGCTGCGTAGCCGTTACGGTTACAATTTGAGTATGGCCGCGCTTTCGATACCAAGGCAAGGCAGTCAGCCGGTTTCAGTTCCAGTTCAGTATCAAGTTATATCCGTTTCGTTGTCTGCGCTCGCCTTTTTTACCTCTGTGTTTCTGACTGATGTTAAAATTTGGAGAAATGGTTTATTGTCTATTCTCTTTAGCATCAATCACCGTAATTTACATTTTACAAGTACTTTATAATATTGCAATTTAGCGCGCACAGTAGTGAAAACACATACTTTTTACAGACAACACAAAGGAAAATCTGCTTATTTCTTCCTATTTTTTTTATCAGCTGCAGAATGCCATTAAAATTGCCACACCACGGAGATGACGTGCGACAGACGATACAGCGCAAAACAAGTCTGTATGTCTAAAGACAATTTGCTCTGATTCCATCTAAAAATCACGGACACTGCACGTCATACTAAAATGAGCCACAGCCAAAGTTTCGACAGTTGCAATAAACTTCTCTCTGTGCGCGACTTACACAGTGCAATCAACGAACCCTCGTGCGTACCAGGCAATATGTATATGGGTTACAACAGAAAGTACTTTACTTACGGACTTGATCAAAGTCAACGGTTTTATTCCTATCTAGTTGAAATTTTGCACACTTCTCAGTCCAAACATGTAGAAAGCCACTGTCTTTATACATTTTGGATTGGTAAATGGCGAAGGGTAAAGCTTTTACAGCTCACACTTTGACAAAAGTATGAAAATATTCACGCAAGACCTTCAAACTAGAAGAAGATCACCGCGTGCATAAAATTTCGAATTATGAGAAGATGTTCTTGCCTTACAGACTTCAATAGCTAACTCTAGTCTTATTCCAAACAAATATTGTAGTTAACTTTCAACACATGAGGCAGATCACTGTCTACATAATGTTCCATGTGGTACCTGGCAGAGCGTAACTTATAACAAACTTTAGGTACACTTCTGGGCATTAAAATTTCTATACCACGAAGATGACGTGCTGAAGACACGAAATTTAACCGACAGGAAGAAGATGCTTTGATATGCAAACGATTAGATTTTCAAAGTATTCACACAAGGTTGGTGCCGGTGGCGACACCTACAACGTGCTCATATGAGGAAAGTTTCCAACCGATTTGTCATACATAAACAGCAGTTGATCGGCTTTACCTGGTAAAACGTTGCTCGATGATCCGTGCAAGGAGGAGAAATTCGTACCATCACGTTTCCGACTTTGATAAAGGTCGGATTATAGCCTATCGGGATTGCGGTTTATCTTATCGCGACATGGCTACTCGCGTTGGTAGCGATCCAATGACTGATAGCACAATATGGAATCGGTGGGTTCAGGTGGGCAATACACAGACAAGAGCGCCTGCAATGGTGTACCTAACGACGAACCTGCGTCTACAAATGGCAGAACATCTTTTTTCGCACAAATCCAGTTTCTGTTTACAGCATCATGATGGTCTCGTTTGTGTTTGGCGGCATCGCGGTGAACGCACATTGGAAGCGTGTATTCGTCATCGCCATACTGGTATATCACCCCTTGTGATGGTATGGAGTGCCATTGTTTACACGTCAAGGTCAAGCCTTGTTCGCATCGACACCACTTTGAACAGTGGCCGTTACATTTCAGATGTGTTACGACCCGTGGCTCTACCATTAATTCGATCTCTGCGAAACCTTACATTTGAGCAGGATAATGCAAGACCGCATGTTGCAGGTATTGTACGGGCCTTTCTGGATACGGAAAATGTTCGACTGCTGCCCTGGCCAGCACATTCCCCAGATCTCTCACCAACTGAAAACGCCTTGTCAATGGTGACCGAGCAACTGGCCCGTCACAATTCGCCAGTCACTAGTCTTGATGACATGTGGTATCGTGTTGAAGCTGCATGGGCATCTGTACTTGTACACGCCATCCAAGCTTGGTTTGATTCATGGCTAGGCGTATCAAGGCTGTTAATACGATCAGAGGTGGTTTTTTTCTGGGTACTGATATCTCAGAATCTATGCATACTAATTGGGTGAAAATGTAATCACATGTCAGTTCTAGTATAATATATTTGTCCAATGAATACCCGTTTATCATCTGCATTTCTTCTTGGTATAGCAGTTTCAATGGCAAGTTGTGTATTTTTGCATTATTATTTATAGGTTTGTTCTACTCCATTTAATATCTACTTTTCAATGTAGATACGTAAATTTTAATCAATTCTAGATGAAACATGACACTAAGTTTTTTCAAGTCGGTTGTTTCTTGGTCAGAAGTTTCTTTGCATAATAATAATAACGTGCAGTAAAATAAAAATAAAAAAAAATTTTGCCTGATTTCGTCTCAATGTGGAAAGGTATTCCAATTTCAAAATATGTAGACCGCAATAAAATCGTTTTTACATTTCATCTGAAAAATGGTTGTTCAGAAGTAGCTTTTAAACCCACTACTCAGTTTTTATTTTGGTTACCCGTAATTGGAGAGTAATTGCATAAAAAAAGAAACCGTAAACGAATGGAAATGAGCGATCCCCAAGAAGGAACGGTTAATAGAGAATGAGATCCCAAAACTGAACCTGTTGACCTAGCTCTAGTTGGCATTGCCTATTTCTCATATATATCCTACTACCTACACAATAATTTCAGATTATGTCCAGTGTCATAACGTTTAATGTATAAAACCACTATATAATAGCTGTTTCAGACGTTTCGTTTTGCTTTTAACTACGTATTTGACCCACCAAAGCTAGGACGTACACCTTATCAACGTAAAATGTTTCTTTGGTTACAAACTTTGACTAACAAAATTTTGTACAGTGTGATTGTCACTTTACAGACTCATATAAAACCACAATTTGTTGTATGTGATAGATATAACCCCGAAGCATGAGACGCTAACCAATGTTCACTTAAACACTACATATTGTTTCCTGCTCCTTGCATTTTCATTTTCACACCCTTTTACAATACATTACTAGGCACATTCATAATTATACGCTGCATTTACGCTTTTTGTGCAACTATGTAAGTTTTTAAAACTACTAAATGGCTAGAAAAATATACAAAGCCATACAGAAGAGCTTTCATGAATGTCAACACCGCGAATTTCTTATACTAGAACACACGATCGGATTTGCCATTGCCATTGACATTGCCATTACATTTAAAAAATTAAAGAACACTATGAAATCATGCCTCGAATTCGTTCCTTTGTGTGTCAACATTACTTCTATAGTAGGTTTCGTGCCACACATGATAAATTATTTGAGAAAGTTTCTTTTGGTGTAGAATTATACGTCATTAAGTAACAGTTGGAATACTAATCATCAATACTTCAACAAATCTCGGAAGAATAATTAGTATACAGGGCAGCACAGTGATTCACATCACCAATACTTTCAGTAGTCTGCACCACAAACATTCAACTTCAAAATTTCAATTTGCAAACTAAAATTAGTCTCTTATTGGTGCTTATTATGTAGAAAAGTGCCAAATATCATAGATTATGGAAGAGGATGGTAGCGACCTCGCTTGTTTTAACTGCCCACTTCTCCTACTTTATCTTTAATCAACAACGTCAGTGCTACATAAATCCATAAATCCGAAATTAGTACATTATATACACATGGTACCGCTTCGCACATAAAGCATTTAAACTATTAGTTCATATAACAATGTACGTTATTGATATCAATTTTAAATTACTGTGCCATATCGCACACATCTATGCGTTAAAGTTCCGATAGTAAAGAATAAAATAAGACAGAAAAAATAAAGGACGTGCTCTGATCTCTTCTACAGTTCTTACACAAGAATGCTGGCGACATATTTTACTCCTTGTTTTCAGTTTCCGGTGTTTTTTTTTTTTTTTTTTTTTTTTTTTTTTTTTGTAGCATGTACCGAGAAAACTCTACACACTTGGATAATTGGAAATCTGACATCAAATAACAAGATATAACCGCTGCAAAAACATAAATAAGGCCACAAATTTTACGATTTTAACGATAATAGCACATGAATGGGGACATTTACGTATAAAATGTGATTCCTTGTCGGCACTATCACACTGGCTAACACAACAGTAAATAACTTCCGCACAACGACACAGTAGCACAGGCGAAGAGGAGTCTTCTGACGACGCTGTCTTGTCGGTCGTTATTTTCGGTCAGCTTCCAGTTCGTGACGTCATCCCATCCGTCTCGATGATGTGGGCAGTGCGGGCAGTGCGGGCAGGAGGCCTTTCGCCGAGCTACCGACGGCTTTCTCATCCCGAGAGACGCTAGCGACAACACGATCGCGAACCATCGTGACGTCACTGCGATGTGTGCACCGCCACTTTGCACCGTCGGGGTTATCTGCCGAGATATGGAGTTGTACTGAGTCCGAGAGGAAGTCATCGTGTGAAACATGTAGTGGAAGCAATTCTCTGAATGTGAAGATGGTTTGTTTGTTGACTTGCTATAAAGTATCGCGGAAACTGCTTCATTCGTCATTTAGCTTTTACTTGACACAAAGTAGCGTATGTCCCCAAACTAAAGAGAAATTAAGGAATTGCAGGGTTCAGTTAGAGAAGAGAATTCTCATAAGGCGAATTGTGGTGTAGCACCTTGAGTATAGAGCTTTGATAACTTGGTCAGTTTGTGACTGAAGTATGTCAGTTAAAGTCATTTTGTACACTCGATAGATTTCAGCTGTTTTAAAAGAAATCTGAAGATCGAGACGATAGCAAAGTGTTACAGGGATAACAGAGGTTCTAGTCTTGTTTAAGACACCTTCAAAAATGTTTGTATAGCTTATGGGACTTAACTACGGGGTCATCAGTCCCTAAATTTACAAACTACTTATGAACTAACTAAGACTAAGGACGGCACAAATATCCATGCCCGAGGGGGGATTCGAACCACCGACCGTAGTGTCCGTGCAGACCGTGACTGAAGCGCCTCAGCCCCCTCGGCCACCGCGGCCGGAAAAGATAACTTTTAATCTATTATTGAACTTCTGCTTTAATTCGTGTACACAGAACTCTTTAATGATCTGTGGGAGTGCACAGAAACAGCAGATGTATTGTAGGGAAATTATAAAGATTATATGTTCATACAATACAAGATATGACTTTAATTTAGTTTTAGACAATGCAGCACAGACTCCTCTTCCGATATATTTCAGCATTTTAGAGGTAGGAAATCTATCTACTTGACAGGGCGAAGCAATACTGTAATGGATAGCGAATGAATTAGAGCGTTATCAGGCAGGTGGGAAATAGGTGTGGTAGTATGTAGTTCACATTTCAGTCGTGAACTGAAAACAAAATGTAACAATTGATGATGACAGCCAAAGGCCTTTTTCTAAACAAACCGGTTATGAAGATGTTTCTAAACTATCTTATGTAAGCAAAGGCTTACATAATATATCTAGATAGATAAGTCAAACGACTGTCTGAATTACTTCCTAAGCGCAAAACATGCCAGTATGTCTAAAGTCAATTTCCTCTGATTCCATCTAAAAATCACGGACACTGCACGTCATACTAAAATGAGCCAAAGCCAAAGTTTCGACAATTGCAATAAGCTTCTCTCTCTCTCTGTGCGCAACTTACACAGTGCAGTCAACGAACGCTCGTGGGTAGCAGGCAGTGTGCATATGGGGCACAGCAGATAGTATTTTACTTACGGACTTAATCAAAGTCAACGATTTTTTACCTATCTAGTTGAAATTTTGCACACTTCACATTCCAAACATGTAGAAAGCCACTGTCTCCATACATTTTAGAATGGTAAATGGCGAAGGGTACAGTTTTTACGGCTCACACTTTGACAAAATCTAAAATTTTCTTCCGATCTTTATGAAAATATTCACGCAAGAGTTTCAAACGAGAAGAACATCACTGTGAACATTACATTTCGAATAGAGTATGACAAGATGTACTTGCCTTTCAGACTTCAATACATAACTGTAGTTTTATTCCGAAGAAATATTGTAGTTAACTTTCAACACATGAGGCAGATTACGGTCTACATAATGTTTCATGTGGTACATGGCAGAGGGTACCTTATTACAAACTGTAACTACACTCCTCGCTATTAATATTGCTACACCACGAAGATGACGTGCTACAGACGCAAAAGTTAACCGACAGGAAGAGGATACTGTGATATGTAAATGATTAGCTTTCCAGATCATTCGCACAAGGTTGGAGCTTGTGGGGAGACCTATAACGTGCTGACATGAGAAAAGTTTCCGACCGATTTCTCATACACAAATAGCAGTTGACCGGCGTTGCCTGGTGAAACGTTGTTGTGAAGTGTCGTGTAAGGAGGAGAAACGCATACCACACGTTTCCGACTTTAATAAACGTCGAATTGTAGCATATCGCGATTGCGGTTTCTCGTATGCGACACTGCTGTTCGCGTATATTGTGATCCAATAACTGTTAGCAGAATATAGAATCGGTGGGTCCAGGAGGGCAATATGGAACACGGTTCTGGATTCCAACGGCCTCGTATCACCAGGAACCGAGATGGCAGGCATCTTATCCGCATGGCTGTAACGGATCGTATAGCGAGGTCTCGATCCCTGAGTCAACAGATGGCGACGTTTGCAAGAGAACCACCATCTGAACGAACAGTTCGAAGACATTTATAGCAGCATGGACTATCAGCTCGAAGACCATGGCAGCGGTTACCCTTGACGCTGCATCATAGACAGGAGTGCATGCGATAATGTACGCAACGACGAACCTGGGTGCACTAATGGCAAAACGTCAATTTTTCGTTGAATCCAGGTTCTGTTTACAGCATTATGATGGTCGCATCCGTGTTTGGAGAAATCGCAGTGAAAGCACATTGGAAGCGTGTATTCGTCATTGCCATTCTACGTATCACCCGGGGTAATGGTGTGGGGTGCCATTCGTTACACGTCTTGGTCATCTCTTGTTCGCATCGACGTCACTTTGAACAGTGGCCGTTACATTTGAGATGTGTTACGACACGTGGCTCTACCCTGCATTCGATCCCTTCGAAACCCTACATTTCACCAGGATAATGCACTACCGCATGTTGTAGGTCTTGTGCAGGCGTTTCTGGATACGGAATATATTCGACTGCTGCCGTGGCAGCTCGTCAAATACGCCAGTCACTACTCTTGATGAACTGTGGTTGCATGGGCATCTGTACCTGTACACGCCATCCAAGCTCTGTTTGAGTCAATTCGCAGACGTAATAATGCCGTTTTTATGGCCAGAGGTAGTTGTTAAAATGTTCAAATATTTGTAGAGGTTATGGGACTTAATTATGGGGTCGTCAGTCCCTAAACTTACAAACTACTTATGAACTAGCTAACACTAAGTACGGCACAAATATCCATGCCCGAGGGGGGATTCGAACCCTTGACCGTAGTGGCCGTGCAGACCGTGACTTGCTTGCCGCAGTTCCCTCGGCTACCGCAGCCGGCGAGGTAGTTACTCTGGGTACTGATTTCTCAGGATCTATGCACCCAAAGTGCGTGACAATGTAATCACATGTCTGTTCTAGTATAATATATCAGTCCAATGAATACCCGCTTATCATCTGCATTTCTTCTTGGTGCAGCAATTTTAAGGATCGGTAGTGTACGTTCTAACAATTCCCATGAAAGTTATATCACGACTGTTTGTTTTGTTCGAGAGGATTTTTTATAATGTTGAAGCGTCTGTGATGTACATGGTAAGGGGTGCTTTGCAATAAACCTTCATTCTGTTTCAGTGATCTCCAACAAAGCTGATGCACATATACATTTTTCATATACAGAGTGTCCCAGCTATCTTGTCCACCCAAAATATCTCTGGAACAATAACAGCTGTTGGAAAACGACTTTCATTGGTATCAATATACGGCTGAGGCCCATGAATGTACATATTTAGAAACATTCTAAAACGAAAGAATTTTTTTTTTTTTACACAAACTTTAACACCCTATATTTTTCTTCAGAAATCCATAGCATGACAATTCACATAAACAATGGCGTTGATTGAATCGCAATATTCCAGTTACATCCCGAAATATTGCGACCCGAAGTTGACGCTCGAAATACGCAAAGCGCGCGGCTAGCGCACGTCCTGAGACTCAGGCGAGAACTCCATGCTGCTCAGGACGTTTCGCGTATTTGGAGCGTCAACTTCGCATCACAATATTTCGGGATGTAATTGGAATATTGCGATGCAATCAACGCCATTGTTTATGTGATTTGTCATGCTATGGATTCCTGAAGAAAAAATATAGTGTGTCCATTTAAAAAAAAACATACGTTTGTGTTAAAAAGACACATTTTCTTTCGTTTTAGAATGTTTCCAAATATGTACATACATTGGCCCCAGCTGTACATTGATACCGGTGAAAGTCGTTTCCCAATAGCTGTTATTATTCCAGAGATATATTGGGTGGACAAGATAGCTGGGACACCCTGTATAGGAGGAAGGTCTAGGAGATGAAATAAAGAGACGTGATATGGAAAGGGGAGAGAGGGGAAGATGGAGATAAAGAGAGAGAGGGTGGACGAAGAGATAGATGGAGCGAGAGGGGCGGTAGGGGAGGTGGACTACGAGAGAAGAGTAAATCAGAGCCAGATCTACTACTTTCTCCCAACGGACGCCTGCCTTCCGTTTGTGATCTGCAAAGCGCCCCTATCCCTATATTTGGCTCCCCTGCGTTCGTCCATAGTGACGTCACATATGCCGGGTTTCCAGCAGCTACCAGTAGTGCAGCTACACTGGAGCTGTGCAGTTGGCCAGACTGGGCTGTGCACCTACCTGTGGCAGGCTGAGCAGCGCGCTCAGCAGCCAGGCGGCGGCGAGGAGGCGGCCGAGGCGCTTGTAGTGCAGTTACACTGGAGCTGTGCAGTTGGCCAGACTGGGCTGTGCACCTACCTGCGGCAGGCTGAGCAGCGCACTGAGCAGCCAGGCGGCGGCGACGAGGCGGTCGAGGCGCTTGTAGTGCAGTTACACTGGAGCTGTGCAGTTGGCCAGACTGGGCTGTGCACCTACCTGCGGCAGGCTGAGCAGCGCGCTGAGCAGCCAGGCGGCGGCGACGAGGCGGTCGAGGCACTTGTAGTGCAGTTACACTGGAGCTGTGCAGTTGGCCAGACTGGGCTGTGCACCTACCTGCGGCAGGCTGAGCAGCGCGCTGAGCAGCCAGGCGGCGGCGACGAGGCGGCCGAGGCGCTTGTAGTGCAATTACACTGGAGCTGTGCAGTTGGCCAGACTGGGCTGTGCACCTACCTGCGGCAGGCTGAGCAGCGCGCTGAGCAGCCAGGCGGCGGCGACGAGGCGGTCGAGGCACTTGTAGTGCAGTTACACTGGAGCTGTGCAGTTGGCCAGACTGGGCTGTGCACCTACCTGCGGCAGGCTGAGCAGCGCGCTGAGCAGCCAGGCGGCGGCGACGAGGCGGCCGAGGCGCTTGTAGTGCAATTACACTGGAGCTGTGCAGTTGGCCAGACTGGGCTGTGCACCTACCTGCGGCAGGCTGAGCAGCGCGCTGAGCAGCCAGGCGGCGGCGAGGAGGCGGCCGAGGCGCTTGTAGTGCAGTTACACTGGAGCTGTGCAGTTGGCCAGACTGGGCTGTGCACCTACCTGCGGCAGGCTGAGCAGCGCGCTGAGCAGCCAGGCGGCGGAGACGAGGCGGCCGAGGCGCTTGTAGTGCAGTTACACTGGAGCTGTGCAGTTGGCCAGACTGGGCTGTGCACCTACCTGCGGCAGGCTGAGCAGCGCGCTGAGCAGCCAGGCGGCGGAGACGAGGCGGCCGAGGCGCTTGTAGTGCAGTTACACTGGAGCTGTGCAGTTGGCCAGACTGGGCTGTGCACCTACCTGCGGCAGGCTGAGCAGCGCGCTGAGCAGCCAGGCGGCGGCGACGAGGCGGCCGAGGCGCTTGTAGTGCAATTACACTGGAGCTGTGCAGTTGGCCAGACTGGGCTGTGCACCTACCTGCGGCAGGCTGAGCAGCGCGCTGAGCAGCCAGGCGGCGGCGAGGAGGCGGCCGAGGCGCTTGTAGTGCAGTTACACTGGAGCTGTGCAGTTGGCCAGACTGGGCTGTGCACCTACCTGCGGCAGGCTGAGCAGCGCGCTGAGCAGCCAGGCGGCGGCGACGAGGCGGCCGAGGCGCTGTGCGGCGGCGAGGGCGCGCATGGGGTAGCGCACGGCCGCGAACCGGTCCACGCCGATCAGCACCAGCACGAAGGTGGACAGGTAGAGGCTGAAGACCTGCGCGAACTTGAAGAGGCGGCAGGCGGCGTCGCCGGCCAGCCACTGCACGGCGTAGCTCCAGGCGGCCTCGCCGGCGAGGCAGAAAGCGGTGACCAGCAGGTCGGCGGCCGACAGGTGCAGGATGAGCGCGTACACGGCGGGCGGGCGGCCGCGGGGGCGGCGCCCGGGGGCGGCGGGGGCGGCGGGGGCGTGTCGGCGGCGGATGCTGGCGATGGTGGCCGCGTTGCCCAGAAGCGACAGCAGCGCCATCGCCGCCAGCACGGCCGCGCGCGCCCCCGAGGAGCGCGTCAACGTCGGCGCCGGCTCGCAGCTCCAGTTGCCCGCGACGCCGAGCGAGGACAGGTTCCACGCCTCCGAGCCAAGCGTCGTCTCTTCCATGTCCGCCGAGGTGCGTGTTACTCCACCTGACGATCCACTTTAAACGTTTTCAACAACCTCCTCTCCTCGTCTTCCAGAGACTACCTCGTCAAGTTCCTATTTCGGCCTTCTGATGACACGTAACTAATCTGTAGCCGAAACGTCAACACTCTCAGAAATGCACTTTTTCCTAATGACAGACCTACAACGTTGCAAACACTCTCCAGTTACGAATACAGTCACCTACTCGAGACTATCGTGTGAAGTTCTTATTACTAAATTACACGCCTAAAACCTAAATGTCGCCTCTTCCATGTAGAGCCTTTCTTTCCTCCTCATGAATGAGCTCAGCTGCTTCCAGTACTGCACTGCTTTGACTCGATTTTAGAGCGCAGAGCACTAGGAGCTCAGGCAGATCTGTATCCGCGCCACAGGAAAACCGCTACCTCGTCAAGGTCCTACTTCGGCATTCTGATGACACGTAACTAATCTGTAGCCGAAACGTCAACACTCTCTTCTCCAGAAATGCGCTTTTTCCTAATGACAGAGCTACAACGTTGCAAACACTCGCCAGTTACGAATACAGTCACCTACTCGAGGCTATCGTGTGAAGTTCTTATTACTAAATTACACACCTAAAACCTAAATGTCGCCTCTTCCATGTAGAGCCTTTCTTTCCTCCTCATGAATTAGCACAGCTGTTTCCAATACTGCACTGCTTTGACTTGATTTTAGAGTGCAAAGCACTAGGAGCTCAGGCAGATATGTATCCGCGCCACAGGAAAACCGCTACCTCGTGAAGTTCCTACTTTGGCCTTCTGATGACACGTAACTGTAGCCGAAACGTCAACACTCTCTTTTCCAGAAATGTACTTTTTCTTAATGACAGAGCTACAACACTGCAAACACTATCCAGTTACGAAAACAGTCACCTACTCGAGGCTATCGTATGAAGTTCTTATTACTAAATTACACACCTAGAACCTAAAAGTCGCCTCTTCCATGTAGAGCCTTTCTTTCCTCGTTATCAATGAGCTCAGCTGTTTCCAATACTGCACTGCTTTGACCTGCTTTTATCATGCAGAGCACTGACAGCACAGGCAGATTTGTATCCACGACACAGGATAACCGTTTAGCGTCCTACCTGAAACAATGTTTTAGTTATGTTTCAGATATGAAGCCATTTTATTGGCAGTATTAATTGTTTTGGTAATTCTGTTATGAAAGGTAGTCGTGACAAAAGATTATTTGTATAATCTCTTAGATGTAACACTACATATTGTTCCTGCATTAAGTTAATACCGGACTGTATGAGATCTTTGTTGATCGGTGTTATCTAGTTCTAAAACGAAATATAACCAGCACTGAAGTTATCTGCCGTTTTAATTCATGTAAAAAAATAACTATAATCCGATATAATTGTTTCTTTAGTGAGTTTGGTTATAACAAATATGATCCCAATATGAAAGGAGGACAGTCGTCATTACCTGAAAACGAGAATCGATATTAAAGATCGTCAATGGTTTAATAATTGTTCGAACAAGGTAAAGACGTTTCTTGTTTTACTGTTCTTTTTTCAGTGTAACGTATAAACAAACAATATTTACTTTTGTGGATTGAGTGGATACTGCGACAATTACGAACGCACATATACACTCATGCCCACGACACCACCACAACCAGCCGCGCACAACGTAGATATTTAGGCGATTTCTACCACTCGTTATCAAATGCTGAGCTGGGTTGCAAATTCCACACAAGGGAACAGGACAGACATGAAAATACACTGAAAGACGCGTATACGCGAAGCATACAATCCACTCACGACTTTCATTCTTGGACAACTCCTTCCTCACGTTGAGCTTCCAGTACGATGTTGAGTATTAAAAAAAGAATCCGCAACATCTTAGAACAGCAGATACTGTTGTAGATGGGATTAACACAATAAAAAAAGAAAACAATTAAGAAAAGACGCATTTTATATGTCCGTTTTCACAAGCTAAGGCCCTGAATTCCTACCACTGTTCTGTGAAATCCGTTTCAGTACCTAGAGTTGTAACTTCGGCACGTGCAAATCAAAAAACAAATGGTTTTTCTCCGCCTGATCTTCTATTCATTTCCTTTCAGACACTTCACTCCTTATAAGCCATATGCTGCAAGCATTTGCGTCGTGGTCTTTTCACACACCACTCGTGCTTGTACTCACGCCGTAGTTCACTTACAAGACTGTACGTCAACTCATTACAATAGATACAATATCATCATCGTAGTCAAACTATCTCATCGAGAATGAGATTCATCTACGTCGCATCTTAGAATCCATCCCATTAGTTTGTTGGTTGTTCATTGTATCATGTGGAGTTTTACCTACCTACTTCTCAAATGACAAGCGCATCGCATATGCTTGCACACCTATGAGTGAAAACACGTAAATAAATATTTCGCCGAGCAGTATACCACTCACATGACTAAACAAGCAACGCACTATTTTTTTTCCTTAAACAGGTTACAAGAGTGGAAACGTCCGTGTCCAAAACACTTGATTCAATTCTCGGAAACGTTTCTTATTACAACTATGGTGATTCATGGGACGATATAGCGGAAGACGAGAGGCATCTGTTGTTTTTGAATTAACATAAAATCACTGTACGTTCTCTTGGGAGAAAAACCTCTTGGCAGAAATGCATTAGACTCTATAGTGACAGAATTCTTAATAGTCTTTCAAAATTGGTATTTGCATGAGATTCTTATTGTCATATCTTTTTTTATCTACTAATTAATATGAAAATGCAGTTAAACCTGAGACGAATTACTTTTCAAATTCCGCAGTTACTTCTGGTTCTTTCAGCAGGAACTTAAAACGTTAGGAATGTATTTCCTAAAGTGTTCCAGGAGAGAAATGTCTACGGTCGGGTAACAAACTTTATTGTGTGCCTAATACTGGCGCCAGTTTATTTGGAAATGTGTCACCTGCAGGAAGTGACATAGTAGGACTCTTAGACATAGCGGTGGGGGCAGGTCAGGTCACTGTTTTTCATTATGCAATCACTGTCTTCTTTATGCATCTTCACTAGCAGCGACCTGATTACCTAACAACAGACGTTTGCTTTTGACGACCGACGATATTTTCTTGCACTATTACTCTGGAAAAAATTTTCAGGAATGCCGAAACCACTAAACCACTGACAAATCCGTGCAGCTACGAATAGTTTCTTAGTCTTCATCTCACTGTCATATATGTAGACAAGATTTCGTAATGAATTCATCTTTGTCATCTCACTGTGCTGAAAAGACACGGATGACGTAAACTGTTCCATTACTTGCTGGAATTGAGAAGATCGTGAAGTTTTAATTAGGTACTTCGCAATTATCTGGGGGTGGAAGGTAATGTGTGTGCGTGAGTGATAGAGTGAGAGAGAAACAGAGAGAGGAAGAGGATGACAGGGAGAGAGGAGAGAACCAGTGAGAATAGGAGAGAGAGAAGAGCAGTGGAGGGGCGGTTGAAGAGGGAGCTTTAATCGGTGGTGGGCAGAAGAATTATAGCGCCGGACAACTGCACTTTATTGCGCACATAAATTAATTAGATAAAAGTTACAGCTAATGTGAAATAACCGTGAGCCTTATCCCGAGGTACCACAGTTTGCTAAACGTTACAATACGTTTTAATCTGTAAATGTAATGTAAAAACAAGCAGGCCCTTTGTACTTCGGACTTGAAATTTCACATATATGTTTTCTTCTGCCAATTGAAGAGCGTTTGGGCCGCAAGAGTACAACTATTCAAATTACTGCGAGTGTAACAGCTGAAAGAATTCTGAAATGTATGTACGTCATCGCATTTGCCACGAACACGTGCTAGGCACTGTTCCCCTTGTATGTAAGGGTCATCGAATAACAACAAGTATGGTTGTCACTATTTCATTAAAATCAATTAGGTTCATATCGTGATAAAAGTATCTCTGAATGCACAATTTTGTAAATGATTATGATACCTATGCGAGGGAAGCACTGTGGTATTATACGAGTGGCCCGTAACGTTTGTTACTAACTGCAAGTGTCATGACAAGCACAGAAGTTGTCGTCTAGCATGTGATGTCTATCTTTCCATACGCACGTGGCGGTAGGAGCTGACCTGCTGATGAGAGCGAGTGTGTTAGGTACGGTTTCGTGTTTGGACTCGTCACTGTCGCCACCGGTTACTTGTCATTGTCACCAGTCACTGACGCTTCAGCTGGATTCGTAGTCTCGGCACTGTGAAGTCTGAAGCGTGATCTTGGAAGTGACAACTCTGAAGTGTGGCCTCTGAAGTGGAGCCTGTGAAGTGTGGACTCGGCGCTACGAGCTCTGCAGCGCGCAGAGGTGCGTCGTCTCCGGCAGCAGGCGTCGGCTGTGGGCGCAGATGGCTCGCTCGGAGGCCGTGGCTGCGCGAGGCGTCGCGGCGCGGGGGCGGCGTCGGGGGCGGCGTCCGCGAGCGGCGGGCGTCCGGCGCGCACTGCCGCCGCCTCCGCCGCCCCCGCCACCCCTGCCGGCACAGCTGGCAGCGTGCGACGGTGCTGCCCTCCCGGCCGGCGGCGCATCTGGCTCAAAGCGGCCGACCTGTCATTAACGTTAACATTACCGACGATTTCTGCAGAACCGCGGGACGCGAAAGTATTAAACACGCAAAATTCGGAGTATTTCGTTTTTATGAGCAACTAATATTTACTGGGTTTTTTAAAATAGCAGCAGCCAGTTGCACTTCAAATGATTTCACTGATTTCGACATATGTGACACTGAACATACATCGATGCCAATCTGCAGGGTGTCTTGAGGGTTCAGACTTATCTTTTGCGCTTTCCATAACACAAAAGGGCATTGAGCCAGCCTCCCCAAAGCTACGGTGCCATTCGTATCTCATCCTTTCAATAAGGCATTTTATTGAAACTACCTGCATTTACTCATGCTGTCTTGACCATTTTCTGACTGTTATGTCCCGATGTGGGCCTCTTATATTTTATTTTAGTTCCGAATATATTTGCCGGTCATTTCGATTAACAGCTCTTCATCTTAAGCATGATGTGCAACAGGGTGTTTCACTAAGTGTGTTTGCCTCTGTAACTTATAAAATAATAGGTGACGGGAAATTTTAATGCGGTAGTTCAACACAAGAAATGTTACACTTTCTGCGGAGCTATGGACATAGGTTGTTGTATCATTTTTCAAAGAGTTGCAGCACAAAGACATAATTTTTTAAATGGAACAATAGTTTTTTTCTATCGTGCATTGGATTCGTTGAAACCAGCTGCGTCCAAATCAATTTAAACTACATTCCTATCACTGTTAGTTTGGGAGCTACAACGCTTCAAAGTTTAGGGGGCGGAGGCTACGACAGCGTAGCTGACTGGCTGGTGGTCATGAGACAGTGGGCCGTGCCCCAGGGGATAGCCACTCGGCCAGTCAGCTACGCTATCGCAGCCTCCGCCCCCGGAACTTTGAAGGGTTGTAGCTCCCAAACTAACAGTGATAGGAATGTAGTTTTAAATTGATTGTGACGCAGTTGGTTTAAACGAATCCAATACACGATAGGATAAACTATTGTTCCATTTAAAAAATTATATCTTTGTGCTGTAACTCTTTGGAAAATGATACAATAAACTAAGTTCATAGCTCCGCAGAAAGTGTAACATTTCTTGTGTTGATCTGCCGCATTAAAATTTCCCGTCACCTATTATTTTATAAGGTACAGAGGCAAACACACTTAGTGCAACACCCTGTATGTATGTGGAACAGGACTAACAAGGAAAGTACATGGGCTCGAACAAATATATTTGTATGAACGTTTGCTTACAGGATCTCTACGTACACCTCAATGTGTTAGTAGATGCAATTGTGGACGCCATACGTAATGCAGATATCTTAACTATGACTTATGTAATAATCATCTTACATGTTTTCTAGCGTATTGTCATTAGAAGCCGTGATGATAGTTGCTACTTTAACCTTCTTCTCGGAAGGCTGTTGGTAGTCACTGCCACTGCTTCCATCGCCTCTTCCCGCACTTACCGTAGCATTACCGATTTCAATGAGTTGTTCGTCATTATCATCCCTATTATTATCATTATGTGTTAGTGTTACAACAGTATCTAACTTACTCTCATATTTCTGTACCATAACAGATACGAGAAAGCATGCGAATGATTCTTCTTCTACACTAACACCATCTTCAGGAAGAAGGGGTCTTCGTAACATCATCTAAATGAACCGCAATACATTAGCAAGATTGATTACCAATCGCCAACCCATCTGACGCTTCACCACATAAATAACGTCACAAAACGCAACTTCGGAGGCACACTGCACCGTCCCTACTAGCGAACCGACAGGTCAAAGTGTAATGTGGTAAGGCACATGCAGAGGCCTCTAACGGACGACTGCAGAGTTTTGCAGATTCGGTGGTATCAGTAGTGCAATAAGGGACCTTTACGTTATCTCTCATACGATTTTGGTGTATATGTGTTTTTTCGAGCCCAAGTACTTTCCTTGTAAGTGACCTAAATCTGCCAATAAAACTGCTACACCACGAATATAACGTGCTACAGACGAGAAATTTAACCGACAGGAAGAAGATGCTGTGATATGCAAATGATTAGCTTTTCAGAGCATTCACACCAGGTTTGCGCCGGTGGCGACACCTACAACGTTCTGACATGAGGAAAGTACCCGACCGATTGCTCCTACACAAACAGCAATTGACCGGCGTTGCCTGGTGAATCGCTGTTGTGATGCCTCGTGTAAGGAGAAGAAATGCCTACCATCACGTTTCCGACTTTTATAAAGGTCGGATTGTAGCCTATCGCGATTGCGGTTTATCGTATCGCGACATTGCTGCTCGCGCTGGTCGCAATCCAATGACTCTTAGCAGAATATGAAATCGGTGGATTCAGGAGGACAATGCGGAATCCCGTACTGGATCCCAACGGCCTCGTATCACTAGCAGTCGAGATGACAGGCACTTCATCCGCATATCTGTTACGGATCGTGCAGCCATGTCTCGATCCTTGAGTCAACAGACGAGGACGTTTGCAAGACAACAACCATCTGCACGAAAAATTCGACGACCTTTGCAGCAGCATGGACTATCAGCTCGGAGACCATGCCTGCGGTTACCCTTGACGCTGCATCACAGTGTGCCTGCGGTGTCCAGACACTTGCCACGCTGGACATTTGCCACATTTTGACCTGCTCTGAAGGGTCGGGTGCCCCTGTCTCCTCCTCCCCCCCCCCTTGCCACACGCCCCCAGAACTTGTGGACGGTGTCTCGACATATGCACACTGGTCGCTTCCGCATGTCGTAGTACGACCGTCAGTATGGAAGTTATCACACCGTATGTAAGTTATTACAACGGCCAACGGCAGGCCTTTATCCAACTACAATGGTTACGCGCTAATAAGGTGTGGATGCGCTTACTCCGAAAACAGGATCATTGCAAGGGAAAGCTGCTTTCGAAGAACGGAGACGTATTGAATGTAGAGAACACCTGTGAGGACCACCTAACGATGCGACCTTTATTAATTGTAAAAATAAAAATAATGTATCAGACCTCAGTATCCTTAAATAACTTAATGATGAAGCTAGCTGGTCACAGTTCGGTACACTAGAGTTTAATCAATACACGGTGAAATTTGGCTCAACGAAGAAAAAACATTAAACAACACTCAAATGATTCTCCTGCAACCAGAATTTATAGTTAAATCTACCGCTTTTCAATTTGCAATTTCCTATTTAGGTAAAAGCTCCTACAGTTAACACGTTAAGAGAACTTTTTTCTGCCTTCTAATATTATGGCCATCCTGGCAAAGATTCTGAGCTCTAAATTTATTCCTGTAGCTTCAGAGCAGCAACCAGCTCCTAAAAATATCATTTGTGTTAAACTGATAAGGTACACTTTAGGTTTTAAAAAGAATCTGAACTTTAGAATTGCACCTAAAATACGAATGTTGCATTGAAGGCCGCGCTAAATTTCGAGCTTCATTAAAACATAAACAATCTTAGGAATTTTGAATTCGTCTAAATTTTCTGCAAAAGCTTTCTGTTCTGTTTTATGTACCATGGGGACCAGATGAATCTCTTATTAATTTATGTGGCAGGAATCCCTCTAATGCTGTTGATACTATTTCTTTGAATGTAAGCCACATATGGTCTTCACTTACATAGTTAATTTAGAAAGACTGTCTCCTTTTTTAATAGACGTATTTAGCGTTTAGTTTTGGTGAATATCTTTGTTACAGATTTGAGCTCGCTACAATCCCCGTATCCATCGTGATGCTCAGGAGAATTTGTGACTAAGAGCTCAAGTGTGTTTCCGAAACAATTTACTACAATTTTAATGGGCTCGTGAACTATTGTTCAAAATAATTTTTAAAAAAGCATTTAGAACAGTATCGGAAGATCTATCTGCCACCCAGTCAGAAGGTGTATTTTTATCAACATACGGATGGTAGATTTACGTCAGCGCCAACTATAATTGTACGAGTAGTGTAGCTATTTGTGTAGATACTCAAGTTTTCTATGAACTGTTCAGCGGCTGCATCATGAGAGTGCCGGGGTCGGTAAACTGAAATGTTCATATGTTTGTTAAGCTTAAGGGACTTAACTGCGGGTTCATCAGTCAAACTTACAAACTACTTATGAGCTACCTTATACTAAAGACGACACAAACATCCATGCCCGATGGAGGATACGAATCTCCGACAAGGAACGGCCTCGCACATCGCAGCATAGCGCCTCAATGCACTTGGCCGCTCCGCTGCGGCATTTATTAATTTATTCCGGTAGTCGAGTATAACAACTTCTCACTAACTGACAAGAGCTAGTAGATATATTACATTGTGTTTTTTGTTTCTTTTGTAGTACAGATAATAGGAATTATGGCGTTTCCATTAAAAAACCAAGGTGTTTCCTCTGCGACTCAGCTAGACAATGTATAACAACAGTGTACTTTACAAGCGTAGAATTCTATATTCCTTCATTTCAAATATGTATGTCAACTTTTGGTGATCTGTCTGACATAGACGCACTTATCTATATTTTGTAAACGTATTTTCTGTCATTGGTTTGAACATTGTCCCAATTGATTTTATTAACTAATATTTCGTCGCAAAAGAGTAACTTTATGAAGTGCATCGTTCTTCTTTCCTCTTTTTTTTTTCATGCAGTTATAGCAATTAATATATGTACATATGCAGTGATCAAACTTGAACAAGCGAACATTAGAATTATCTTTATACCGTTCCTTTCGTGTTCCTTCCATGGCGATGGACTGTTTCTATCGCAATCAGTAAGTGTGGAAGAAAGCTACCGTACAAACGGAGGCAATATGGATCCATATTTGTGGTAGGAAGATCTAGTTACACACTGACATAGCCGACGGTATTGCTTTCGTTTTCCAAAAGTTATAAATATTTAGATTTCGGGATATTGAAAAGAGATGTACATTTCTGCGAGATGTGGAACAAATGTATCTATTTCATATTGGCTGTATCGAGTAAGATTGGAGACGGAGGTTTGGAAGCAAACAGCAGAAGTACGGGGAGGGCGTCCCTTGCCTGAGGGGTCGCTAATCCAACTACCTGGCGAAGGGTCAGGTGTGGCAAGTGTCCGGCGTGGCAAGTGTCCGGCATCCGTGCCTGCGATGGTTTACGGAATGGCGAACCTGGGTGCACGAATGGCAAAATGACATGTTTTCGGATGAATCCAGGTTCTGTTACAGAATCATGATGGTCGCATCCGTGTTTGGCGACGTCGTGGTAAACGAAATTTGGAAGCGTGTATTCGTCTTCGACATACTGGCTTATCACACAGCGTAATAGTATGGGGTGCCATTGGTTACACATCTCGGTCACCTCTCGTTCGCATCGACGGCATTTTGAACAGTGGTCTTTATATTACAGATGTGTTACGACCCGTGGTTCTACCCTTCATTCGATCCCTACGAAACCCTACATTTGATTAGAATATTGCACGACCGTATGTTGCGGGTCCTATACGGGCCAATCTGGATACGGAAAATGTTCACCTGCTGCCCTGGCCAGCACATTCTCCAGATCTCTCACCAACTGAAAACGCCTTGGTCAACGGTGGCCGACTGGCTTGCCACAATACGCCAGTCACTACTCTTGATGAACTGTGGTATCGTGTTGAAACTGCATGGGCATCTGTACCTGTACACGCCATCCAAGCTCTGACTCAATGCCCAGTTGTATCAAGGCCGTTACTACGGCCAGAGTTGGTTGTTCTTGGTACTGTTTTCTCAGGATCTATGCATCCTAATTGCGTGAAAATGTAATCACATTATAGTATAATATATTTTTCCAATGAATACCCGTTTATCATATGCATTTCTTCCAGGTGTAGCAATTTTAATGCTCAATGTTGTAGTTGCTGATATGTTCAATTAATTACATAATGGAGAAGTACTTTGCTATATCTACATGGACACTCTAATGCGAGTCACATTGAAGTGCATGGCAGAGGGTTCATCGAACGACATTCATGATATTTCTCTGCAGTTCCAATCTTTAATAGCTTGCGTGAAAAATCAACACCTATGTCTTTCTGTCTTCGATCTGATTTATCTTTTTTTTATCATGGTGATCATGTCTTCCTGTGTAGGTTGGTGGTAACAATATACGCTCGAATTCTGTGGAGAAAGTTGGTGAAAGAAATTGTCAAATAGATCTCGATGCAACGAACAACGCTTTTCTTTTAATAGTTTCCACACCAACTCGTCCATCATTTCCGTGACACTCTCTCCCCTGAATCGCAATAAAACAAAATGAGCTGCCCTTCTCTGAATTTTCTCTAAATCGTTCGTCAGTCCCAGCTGACGTGGATCCCACAATGCGCAGCAATATTCCAAAATAGGACGCCCACGTGTACTGTAGGCAGTTTCTTTACTAGAACTGCTGCACTTCTATGTGCCAATGAGACGCAGTCATTTGTTCGCCTTCCCTAATATATCTTCTATGTTGTAGTGCTATTGCCTGTCTGATCGTTTTGGGTGGAAAAAAAGACGTACTGAAGTGTTTGAAAAATTTTTGAAATGAGAAGTCAACTATTTGAAAGTAAAATATTTTGCAGAATAAGCAATCCACAGATTCGAAGAATAGTTACCTTTTGCGCATTGTCGAAGATCTCATAGTTGAACTGAAATAAAATTATTTGTGAACCTCATAACTATTCGCCGACATTTGATGGTGGTTCGGTGAATTTAAAGTTGTGGTTCGAGTAGCAATTTTAATTAAAGGCGGAATTATTTGTTAAAGAATGGCATAGAAAGATGGGCAAAAAAATGATTGCAGGTAGTATGCCAATAAAAAGTTGAAAAATACGGAATAAAATTTGTGAAATAGAGTGGGAAGCTACACAGATACACAATTTCAATACAAGAAAATTCTGAACCATCCATCGTGGTAATAGTTATACACAACTGAAAACAATTTCACGGATAATTTAGAGGAAACGGAAAAAGTTAAATACATTTAAAAAAATGTATAACTCAAATGACTGGCGGTTTATTAATGAGAAACAGAAAGCAAATAGATTTCATCTTTACCTGAATTTAAATGCCAGTGTTACATCGGCTACAAAGAATATCATAATGAACAGAGCAAAATACATCGAACTATTCTCAGACTGGAGTAAGAAACAGAAGTGAAATATACAAGCTTTTGTCTTACTTCCTTACAGGAAGGAATGAATGAAGGTAGTAATTACAAGTATCAGAGTAAAATAATTGTGTTCTCTATCGATTATAAAATATCAGCGCATAAAACATATTTTAAGTTACAGAAACTGTCTTACATTTTTAGAAAACTGTTCTTTGCGTTGTATAAAATAATTTGAGGGTTTCTGCAGTATTGTAATCTCAAAATGTGTTATTTAGAATATAAGTTGTTCGTAATTGTTACTCCTAGGTATTTAGTCGAATTGAAGGCCTATGGCTTCGACTGATTTATCGTGTAACTGAACTTTAACGAATTTCTTTTAGTGGTCATATGCATAACCTCACATTAATCATTATTAGGAGTCAATTGCCAATTTTTGCACTATGCTGATATCTGTTGACATTACTAACCGATAAATGACAACATTATCCGCGAACAGTCTAAGGGAGCTACTCAGATTGTCTCCTAACCCGTACATAAAAGGGACAATAGGGGCCAAATAACACTTCCCTGTGGAAGCCAGATATCACCTCATCCTACTCGATGAGTCACCGTCAATTACAACGTACTACTGTGTTCTTTCTGACAGGAAATCACGAATCCAGTTGCACATCTGTGGCGAGATTCCATAAGCACACAATTTGATTAGAAAACGCTGGTGCGGTACGCTGTCAAAAACATTCCAGAAATCTAGAAATACGGAATCTATTTGACATCCCTTGTCGATAGCACTTATTACATCATGTGTATCAAGAGCTAGCTGAGTTTCACAAGAACGATACTTTCTGAAATCGTGTTGGCTATTGGTCGATAGATGGCTCTCTTCGAAGTAATTCATAATATTTGAGGAAAGTATATGCGCTAAGGAGTATTCCTTTATTTAAATACGAAATATCCGTTTCGGCTTAAACTACCATTCACAAGTGAACGGAGATGTACCGTGGGTCACAGGTTGTCCAAATAATATGTCAAAGTATAATAATAAAATATTGATCCTAAAATCTTCTTACATGTTGTCTATATCACCTGACACGTATTAGACATCTACGGTATTTCTATGCAAACAGTCAAAATTTATTGCTTGTCTTAGATGACAGTTGTAGCCTTGAACTATGTTAAAAAGGTGATATTTATTCTATTAGATTTGTGTGTATTTTCCCAGTTTTCTAACAGTGTTTCGACATACTGTTTGTGCTAATAATTGAAAACCTATATTTGGTGTAATTACTTTATTATATAATAAAGCTGTACGTTCTTTCTTGCTTAGTGTCTATTTGCTACCTCCGAAGTTGTGTTATGTTTAGAGAGATTTTCTAAGCACTGATATTCACTTTAGTGTTCCACTGTCAATAAATTCATGATGATAATTTTGATACTTAAGGTCGTTGTTCGTGTAGTTCGTTATTTGATTAGTTTCGTAGGTATATATAGGTTTAAGCTTCCCTAGAATGTTCATGATCAGGCCTTCTGCAATTTCATGAACAATCTGAATGTGTTGAATCGTATTTACCGTGTGCTAAGGGACTTTAGATTGTAGAAAAAAACTCTTACTTTCCGATATTTCGAAAGTGTTTTTTAAATTTTGTCTAGAAAAATCTTGAAAGATATCCACAAATTCTAATACCAAAATAGTGCCTTTACACACATGGTGCGTCTGAAAAGTTCGGTGAATGGTCGCATATTTTACAAAACCGCGCTGGCGAGGATGAGGTGGCCGCGCATACAAATTGAGGGAGATGTAAAGAAGCACCCCCTTTCGTGCAAGGCACTGCAGTGAAGCGGTGGTTCACGCTGCGACCAGCTAACAAGGCCAGTGTGAGAACTCGTGTCATTGCAACATGGAGCGCATAATGGACGAACGGGCTAACGCGTTAACATCGAGTTTTGTTTAAAATTGGGTAAAATGACGACGGAGACGCATGAAATATTAGTGTAAGTGTATGGTTTTGAAGTAGCGAGTTAAAAGTGTGGGTCTGAGTGGCTGCGGTTATCCAGCAACTTTGTGCACAAACATCTTGGTTACAACTATCAAAGTACCATAATCTAAAAAAAATTTTGACAGTTACTATACAAATGGCATATATATGTTACATAAGTCAGACTAACTAGACTAAGCGTAATTAGAGTTAAAGATCGATGTCGTAATTTTACACTTTGACATATTATCTTGTTTATATTCACTGACTGTTCCGTCGGTTCTTGACAGAATATTTGATACATTATGAAGGAAATACACAAGATAACTGGGAGATATTCTGAAAATTTATTGGTTTACGAACCGTCTTTCGGCTGTTACGCCATCACCAGGTAAACATTACAAGTTTAAGTTACAAAGATCTTAACTTGCTAGATATATAACTTCCAAAGAAGACTAGTGTTTTGGATTATAACTAACATGCGTGAAATATTACAATTCAAGTTGTGGTGTAAATGCCTGACATTGATAAAATACGTGACAATATAATAGAATATGACGTTAACCTAAGAAATATAAAGTGAAACGTTAAAAATAGTGATCAAAACGTATCTATCTTCAACAGGTCTAATGTCTAGAGACATGGAAGCGTTGTGAATATATGTTAAAATTTTAACTGGTTAAATTAAACTTGAACAAAAAATTATCTTAAACTGGCCCAATGTCTGGAACATGGAAGCATGTGACAAAGTCGAATGAAACATCTGTAAATATGTTAAAAATAGTTTAATTTAACGAGATGAAAAAATTAACATATTTACAGATGTTTCATTCGACTTTGCCACATGCCTCCATGTTCCAGACATTGGTCCTGTTTAAGATAATGTTTTGTTCAAGTTTAATTTAATCATTTAATATTTTAACATATATTCACCACGCTTCCATGTTTCTAGACATTAGACCTGTTGAAGATAGATACGTTTTGATCACTATTTTTCAGCCAATTTCAATTGTTTCACTTTATATTTCTTAGGATAACGTCATAATATATTATATTGTCACCTATTTTATCAATGTCAGGAATTTACACCACAACTTGAATTGTAATATTTCACGCATGTTAGTTATAATCAAAAACACTAGTCTTCTTTGAATGTTATATATCTAGCAAGTTAAGATCTTTGTAACTTAAACTTGTAATGTTACCTGATGATGGCGTAACAGCCGAAACCGGTTCGTAAACCAATAAATTTGTAGAATATCTCAGTTATCTTGTATATTTCATTCATATTTATCTTGTTCAGCCTCTCCCCCATCGCTTGCCACTTAAGAATGGCAGTTTTAACCGAAACGGATCAGTCGTATTCAAAGAAAGGAATATTACATAGCACTATATTCGTTTTATTATGTCATTTAACTGACAAATAAAACTCTATGGAACATAATACTGGGGAAATTACTTCGCAAAATTGAAAGGTTTATCACTGTGTCAGCAATCCCTGCTTAACAGGTTGATTTATTGTCGGTCCCTGGTCACCCGCACCATGGTAACACACTTCATGTTCGAGTAAATAAGATTTCAATTTCATTTTTCGTAGATATTAATAGAATAAGCGATGGAATATGTACTGCCAGCTGGCAGCCCAACAACTAGCCACGGACGCCAGAAAGACTAAACACTACACTACAGTCACTGCAAGTAGAAAAGAGACGCTACAGGAAGAGAAACAGAAACTTCTGGCTTCACTTAGAAGATATTCATTCAGAAATCGTGGAAAACAGCTCAGGAATCCATATCACTTTGCCGGGCCACTACTGGCCGGCAGCGTATCTGTAACCTCAGCCAGACCCCAGACCCTAGGCAGTTCACTTGGAGCCACCGCAGTCAATGGCAGAGTCAAAAGAATCGGCGAAGAAGAAACCGACCGCTGATAGGAAGATATATATAGAGCAGAATCCAGTCTGGACCTCGACGCTGGCTCACCACTGACGGTATCTGCTCCGAGACCTCTGTGTAGCAGAGTCACTGTAACTGTCACTAGTTGCAGGTTATTCAATAAATTGCAGTGCAGATGATACCACTGAATTAATTTCAGTGATGCCGAGCAATGATTCGAAGCAACAACGAAGATGGTGGATCAAGTGCAACAACAATTGTCTGTCCAAAAAATACTGAATGGCCTCTTTCAACAGCTTGCGCAGTTGTAACAGCAACTCATTACTGAAGTGAGGAACCCCTACCACCCACATCGGCCAACGTCACTTCCGGCCTTCCGTGAAGATGTGGAAGATTTGGAGACGTTCGAGAAGACGATTACCAACAGTTTTGGATACATCGAGTCAGCCAGGGAGATGACCAGAAAGACTGATTCCTTCCCTGGAATCATTCGAGATCTACGTCGTTCTCAAATTTCATACTCTTTGTCATTCACCTGCATCTGTGAAAATTTAAATGCCTACTACATCATCACTTCCTTGCAGCGTGGGTGGAATTCCACCAGTGCAGGAAAAATAAATAAATAACCACCAGGCCTACAGACAGTTTGCGGCATAGCTCCAGGGCCTCACACGATAGTGCGAATTTACCACCCACGTCTCGAAGAAATAATATGCAGATGATACAGTTAGAGACCATCTTATTCAAGCAGCTCTAGATGCAGCCGTCTGTCATGATGCACTTAAACTAGAAGTTCCATCACTCATCTCTTGAAGAAATTATCGAAATTATTCGAAATATCCTCTGCAGCAAGCCGTCAACTGCAGTCGAAGGTGGAAGTCGCCACCTTCAAAGAAGCGACCGCTATGGACCCGGTTGCCATTGCTGCAATATACGGTTCGTCACAGTGCAGTCCCCATGGAAAACCCCCGAAGGATCCAGGCACCCAAGTACAGAGCCACAGGTCTTTATCGAAAGGCTCCTGACAACAGCCCACATTCCCGCAGTGCTGTCGCAAGAGTCATCTTTGTGTGCCATCCTGTCCTTATTATGCATAAGACGACAGGGATGACTGCCCCGATCATTTGGCTCATTGCCATCGTGGCAGAAAGGATAGTAATCTCGCGTCTGTTCGTCGCACGCCGGCTCAGCATCCACCCATTCCCCACACCAAACAAGACACCATGTCCATGGACAACAAACACGTATTTTCACGGCTGCAACCAAGATTTTGTTGAAGTTTCAGTCAATGGGAAATCTCTCAGGATGCAAATAGGCAAGGGAGCGGCTGTGTCCTACATCATCGCCCTAAATCCTGCTCACATATAACAAACAGAATATTGTACTGCTCAGAGAAGTCACCACCGTGGTATCCTACAAATCATTAAGCCAGTTGGCGCAATTTTAAATTGTAAACAGCTCTGAGACTGCACACCTTTTTGGATTAGATGGTTTCCGCCAATATGGGTTCCATTGATGATCTTGTGCATCTCGTGTCTCCACAGGTCCCGTTTCTAGAAGTGGAGGCAGTCTGCAATGAATACCAGGACCTATTTGTGTCAGGCTTCGGATGTGCAAAGGACTTTGTTTCATCCCTTCGCGGTACACCCATCACCGGACCCTCGTTATTTTCATGCAAGGCAGGTGCCACTAGATCTCAAGCAGCCACTTGAAGAGGAATACGACCACTTGCAGCAAAAAAAGTGTCCTCAGGCTGGTCTGATTCAGCGTGTGGGCTACACCTCCCGCTCTCGTCGTGAATCCTGGACAGCACATCAAGTGAGGTGGAGATTTCATAGCTCCCTTAATTTCCAGCGTCAGATTGAAGATTATCTTCTAACCCATTCAGATTACTTGTTCCACAAGAGAGAAGGAATGCTCACTTTTCAAAAATTGACCTGGAAAAGATCTGCAAGCCCTATTGAATCCCAAATCTCAACACTATATGTTCACCAACGCCCGTTCTGGCATATTGGAACTTACAAGCCTAATGTTTTGGCTGGCACAGCTGTTGTGTTGCAAAGGTACCTCTCGCAATTACCTCTCAACCTTCTGAGTCGCATCAACAACCTGCACAACATTGTCATCACTGGATCCTGCTCCACAGACTACCTAGTAAACCTGCGACCTCAGCACCGACTTCTTCGTCAGGCTGGATTGAAATGCAATAAAGAGAAGTGCTCCTGCTTCCATCCCTCTGTTTCCTATTTTTGGCCACTACAGTCGGGGGTCCGAATCCTCCCTCGGGCATGGATATTTGTGCTGTCCTTAGTATTAGCTAGTTCAGAAGTAGTTTTATGACCTCGTAGTTAAGTCCCATATTCTCTACAAACATTTGAACTATTTGTAGCACTACACCTTAATTTTTCTACAACAAAGCCATCTCTAGTTTACCTCATTCAAGACTTCGTATTATCGTAAATTCATTCCTACCACTGCACAGGTGGCTGCTCCATTTTTCCACCTCACCAGGAAAAACATTCCCTTTCACTGGACGATTGGATGCGACACCACTTTCAGTAACCTCAGAGAACAACTGCAGTCAGCATTTTGCCTCAACCCCTATGACCCCTCGTTACCTTTAATATTAGTTACAGATGCATCTGATTACAGTGTCGGGTCCATTTTATCAAATACATTGTCCGCCGGATATGAGCTCCCTATAGCATACATCTCTAAAGCCCTCTCGGAGACACTACTAAAATATTATCAAATCGTGAAGAAGGCCCTGGAAATAGTCTCTGCCTGTTCCAAAATTCTTCCTTTCAGGTATGGAAATCCTTTCATTTGATAACTGGTCACTAGCCACACATAGCACTGTTTTCCCCCTCCAACCCCCCTGCCTACCCAACAAGACATCTCAACGTATACCAAGGTAGGCCTTGCTCCTCCCTCACCTTCAATACACACTCCAATTTCGTTCTACCACACAACATACCGATTTAGATGTTTTTCCCCTGCTTCCGTTAGGAGTTGATCTGTTCTGTGATTCTTCCAAAACTGATGAATTTTCAATTCGACCCCAAGATCCAGGTGACCCTGAAACTTTTACCTATTACTGCCTCCAACGTGGCACTAGCCACATCTATGCACCCACTCCTCAGGGCAGTACACTCCTAAGTCCAATATGATTGCCCAATCTATGGCCCAGGCACAACTCTGATTCTTCTGTATCAACAGACTTCTGCCCAATGTTGCCTACTGTATCATTCTCTGCATAGTAACACCATCAGCGTCGCATATAGTGATACCAGTTCCAACCAGGCCAGGAATTGTCATCTTTGTCATCCAGGTCATGGGCGAATTCCACGCACAGAGTCTCTCACATGCAGACATGTGTTATCAAAAATGTTCAAATGTTTTTCAAGCTTAACCCTTAACTACTATAGACGTTGACAGGAACGCAACTACTACGAAGGGGTCTCTTAGACCTCTCTCTTATTTTCCATGTATTAAATCAGTGTTTTGCTAAATATATTTTTTATGGTTTCCGGTCGTTCATTACACTTCTTAGAAGTGGCATTAGTAGAAATTTGACTTTTTAAACAATGTAGTTTGAGTAACATAACGACAAGTAAAACGCAGCAGCGCAATTTGCAGTACATTTTTATTTTTTGTGCTACGAAAAGAACAGCAAGTAATTATTTCTCTACACACCCACAGATTATCAGTATAGAGATCATATTACAAATCGACAGCGTGAGACAAAAAATAGTAAATTGCATGCGAAATCTCCATTCCACTTACGATTCTCCTAGAAAGGTTTCCACATTTTCCTTATAAAACAAAAAGTACAAACTAAAATCCTTTGAGCCGTCTGTCGCAGTCCAGGATGCTGTAAGACGATGTTGTGTTGCCTTGTTCTTACGTTGGCTGCTGGCTGCTTTTTTCGCCATCGAAAACATCTGTTCTTACGGAAGAAGTAAGCTGCTTCATCATCATCAGGTGTCACATCATCATTTTCAGGTGCCTGCTCTGAACGAGTGTCATGTTCACTAAATACCTCAAAATCAGGGCCATTATGCCTGTCGTCAAAATCATCACCGAAACGTTCTTGATCATCCACATCTGCTTCACGTAAAATGCGTTGCATAGAACGTTCCAGCTTTTCCTGCCATGGAGGAACACGACACGGGACAAGAACAGTGAGACAGAGGCCACAGCCACAGCGCTGTCGCTCAGCAGGCCGCGCTCACCAAGCCGACTGGCCAGGCGCTGTGAGGCAGAGCCTGCGCCAGCGGCACGCAAACACTGGGGTCGGTCAGTGAGGCCGCGCAAGGCTCATCAATACGGATCAAAGAGCAGCAGCACTGCAAGAGTGCTGGCACGTCAACCTTGTCGACCACCTGCAAGGTACACGGAAGAATCCTTTTAGTTTGGCAGGGGTGTTTGAAAATTCTCGACTCAAAAAGTCGTAGCGGTCTGAGAGACCGCAGATAGTAGTTGAGGGTTAAGGGACTTAGCTGTGGGGTCATCAGTCCAAACACGCACAAACTACTTATGAATTATCTTATACTAAAGACGACACAAACCTTTAAGTCCTAGGGGGTATTCGAACCCCCTACTGTATCGGCTGTGCAGACTGTGACTGGCGCGCCGCAGACCGCTCGGCCACTGCGGCCGGCTGACATGTGTTATGAATGGACTTACAACCAACATCAGGGACGCTGTGATCCAATGTTCAAACTGAGCACAGCAGCTTCACAGACATACTGAGTCCTTCCTTTCTTGGCCTGAGCCTCCTCAACGTTGGTAATCTATATCTATATATAAAAGGCTTGTGTGTGTACGTGCTGACAGACTTTTCTCCATGACAACATACTGCCACCCACTCGTGGTTGTGGTGGTAGATAGCCTTTGGTCTAATGATCTTAGTAAGGGAGTTTGATCCCGGTGCGTGGCAGTGGGTTAGTGTGACTAGCAAAAATTCGCAAAATATGCAATAAATACTCTAAGGAAAAGCTATATACTCTGTGACTTACGAACTTTACGGTACGAGTAAAAATCTGTTTATTCTTTCAATCGTCAGGCAATGTGGTGTTTTCAGACTTTAATAACCACGAGGAATATCAAGTACGCAATTTTTTTTTAAATAGATCACATGTTTCCGTCAACCACACATTACCGACTATGAACAGAGACACAAAACAAAGATAAAAATCCAGATAGACTCAAAGATAAAAATACTCGTGGAACATTGATCACTGTCGTGAAAGCGTGGTGGAAACACAGACATACATTAATGAATGTCTCTTAGGCCATAGATATTATTATGCCTGTGCCAGTAAGCTCTCTGGTCTGTGCTAATCAGTGACCTCTGATACATATAGCCGCGACACTCTCTGCTGCGAAAGGTGTTATCGTTTGACAGCTGGGTCAAGAAAAACTTTGCGACGTAGTCCTACGCATATCCCGGCGGCCTCCTGTGATAATGTTGAATAACGAGAATCATGTGACATCGTCATAAGCCAATCGCGTGACACGCAAATATTTTGTCGTGAAATCAAGCATACAGCAGGAACAGCAGTATTTATCTACACTCTAAGTGGTTCGGTCATCTATGCAACGATTCTATATCGTGTTATTGATGTTGCCTACATAAAAACATGAGGCCGCCGGGATAGAAAGTAAAATTTTACCGAGTCACGTACATCCGTTGTTGTCACATCTCATTATGACCAGCACTTTCGCGAAACTGTTTTGTATAGAATCACACAGTCTTACAATTGATTTCAAATTCTTATTCAAGAAGATATTAGTGAAAACTGTTACAAATCAATATTCGCACTTATCCAATATCGTTTTCAGCAATGTAATTTGCCAGCCGCTTTCGGCGCTGCTGTTGCAATTTGTAACAAAATTGAGAATAACGACGCATTATTACTGTTTCTCATCTCAGCGATAGCAGTGTTCACAGAAGTTCACCCCAAACATACAATCACACACTGCAGTCTTAACTTGATGAACACAACCTCACATTGATTTTACGTCCTTACTTTAATTTCACTTTTTGTATGAAAAACTTTATGAATATTCATGGTTTTCGACATTTTGGCTAAGAGAACTGAGTTTATTGACAGAGCGAAAGAACAAGGATTTTGTTTTTGCTGACCTAGGTCCGAAACCCTACAAAACCACGATATACATAGGTCCTTCGTTAACAACCGTTGCGAAGCACGGGCATATAAGCTAGTGCCTACTATAGCCAGTCAAAACGGCCGCCTATCCCGCTCGCTTCCCAAAACACATGCGGCTCACTCTCCCAGGCTGACAGCTGGTAGAGGTGGAAGTATGACATCACACTGCAGAGAGGAAGATGTGTCGAGAAGTTTATATTGTCATTGCGACACAGTTGATAAATTTAATAATTAACAGATTCAATCTTGAGAAGGTGCTCAACAGATTTAATTACCGGGATATTTCAGAAGTTTGTAAATCTGGTTTCAACGTAGTAAGCCACTCTAAAGTTAAGAAACAAAATTGTTCAGAAAGGCCGCTTTCATTTCAAGTAGGCAGAAACATTTTCTCTTGTGATATTAATTTGCAGCAACACACGACGAGATTTACATTCCGTTTGAGTCCACGGCCAGCGGAGGAAACATCCATTGGGACTTAATCGAGTCTGTATAATCAGGTAAGCAAGCCTGAACGGTGTTTGAACGAGGTAGGAGGAAAGGGCGCACACCGCAGAGAGATGAAAACTGTTGTTGATATTGACATTTATTCAGAGTGTGTGTGTGTGTGTGTGTGTGTGTGTGTGTGTGTGTGTGTGTGTGTATCCGCGTGTAACCCCACTCAGCAAATTAATTCCGAGCTTCTGCGGCACTTTCCCGTAGCTGGCTTCCCGCAAAAAACTGTACTGACATTTCATAATTGCCCAGTGAGTAACCGTTACACTCTCCATCTAGAAAATCATTAATTCGAATTTCAGAAAATTTTAATTCAGTCCATCAACAGCAAATTTGCAGTTTACATTAATTTATTCTTCTCTTGTAGTTCGAAAAATGAAATATGTATTCCATCAGTTGTAAAATGTGCACAAGAAACTAGTTGTATACCTTGTATTAAGTGAAGTATTACCTTACGTAAAACCATAGCAGATCATTGCCCATTGTATCGGGTCGCCACCCAACAACAATTCGTGTATAGTTATCTTCTGGTTATAGATTATTAACACATCACGAGAGACCAGAATACGTGGCCAGCAAATAATTTTTTCGCTGCTGCAGTGCTTCACGTTACGCTCAACACACGCCGACTTCGTAGGCTTGCGGTCGCGGCATGACACCACTTAAATAACTCGCAATTACTTGTCGAAGGAGGTAGATATCAGTGTGACTACCATTTCAAAAACTTCTCTGTTCTTATAGCTCTATTTTACTCGCTGTAATGTATTGTCTAAAATGCATAGAACAATAAGCTGCTCACTGTCGAACTTTTTCAATACACGATTTGTAAACAAAGTGCACGCATTGATAAATAGCGTCATTCTAAAACGATATTTATGAGTTATGCAAACGTGAGTGATTTATTCGAAAGCTAAGATGACGTACTATTACGAGTCTCAAAATCAGATTTTTTTAATCGCATACTTCCATCAAAATCTAGTGAGTTGCACTACAAAACTAAAAATTTTTACAGAATGAAAAGTAGACATTTTCTTTTTTTACATACATGGCAAGGCTTGTTAGGAAAAAATTAATTCATAAAACATTGTGGATTGTTTTTATATACCATTAACATTTTTTCATAATGAAAATCGGAACTTGGATTTTCACCATTTGCCGGACGGGCGCAATAATTATGGCACGGTGAGTTGGGCTGGCCGTGCGCATGCGCACTGCTGTCGGCTGTCCTACATGCCTCCAGGGAGCACCGAGTCGCCTCGCTCCCGGCACAGCTTTCCTGGCGCAGCCGACTCCCGTGCGCAGCAGTCTTGCCAGGCGCTCTCGCTGGCGGGAACGAGCGGGAGCAAGGTCGCATTTGACGGCCTCTAATGCCTATTCTTGGCTTTTGTAGAGCCATTTTTAGGGCAACAATGCTTACCGATGCATATTCCCACCTTTAATTCATTATCCGGTGTTGCAGCATTACACCTGAGGTCACCCTATCCACTCTGGCAAAAACACTTTTTTTTTTTCTTTAGAAGAGTGCCTTGGACAATAGTGGAGGAAAATGGGCCGCGGTGGAGTAGCCGAGCGGTCTAAGGCGCCTCACTGTGGAGCGCACGGCTGCTTGCCGTCGGAGGTACGAGTCCTCCCTGGGGCATGGGTGTGTGTGTTTTCCTTACGTTAGTTTACCTCAGTTTAAGTAGTTTGTAAGCTACGGACTGATGACGACGTAGTTTGATCCAATATATTTACAAACTTTTTTTTAAGCAAAATGGTCACCAATTCTGGAGTCAAGAATTCGAGACCGTCCATTCCACAAATGGCATACAACAACCCTTTACCTAATCCTGCTCCGCCATTCAAACACTGTGGATCACCCTATATGGACCTTCAAATCCCAGATGTCGATATGTGTTGCACATTGCTCTCTCAACGAGAGAGTCACTCTCCGCCTCAGTTCCTACCTTTCTGTCCTTATCTCGTTAAAGAGCCTGGCTGAAATTCTCCACAGCCAACAACCTTGCACAATCCTGCACCTCGTGCATCCAGTGCGAACTCCGCGTACTCACCACCACTTCATGTTACGTGCCTCTGCCCCTACTCGGAGCTCAGGGTTTTGGCCCCAAAGCATACATTAAGAAGATACAAACTAGAAACATGCGTGCATTGGGTGGCCAGATTATTTCATTATCGTTGCATCAATTAGTGTCAGCTGTTGATATGCTTCCCACACTGCGTTCGTAATTCAGAAAAACACATCAAGGTAACAACGATTCCACCATGCAGGTTATGCGTTGTTGAGCATTTGGATTTATGCTCCTTTCGCCATAAAAAAATAAATAAATAAAATAAAAAATATAAATAAAAAATCACTAATCCCTTTGGTGAGCGAGTTCTAGTCGATAAAATTGCTACAGAACTCCACAATCAATATGCTCGGAACAATGTGCATGCACTCATCCATTATCAGTTTAGTGGACACATATAGAACATAATGATCAATCATGCATGACAGAAAGCAACATTTCCAATTGCATGTGAGGTTTTTTTGTCATTCTTTGTCATTTCTCATACGGAAGAGTGAAGTCGTTCAAAACACAGTGAGAAAACTCCATCATTCATCCATTGCACATATTGACGGTTGGAATTGTGTTTAACAGGTTTCCACACAAATACCGACGAACATGCTGCATAACTGGTACATGCATCAAAATCGAGTAAGTAAATAATAATAATCATCATCATTATGCTATACTGCTACCTGTTTCCTGTCCCATTCATTATTAGACCTCTGCATGGCTGCCCAACTTGTGTAATTACTGCAATGGGCAGCTATAATTGATGTATTAATAACTGATTACCCCTAAGTATCCACTGTAGTCAATCTTATTTCCGTATCGGTGATACACTTTGAAAATGTGGCTTGTAAGTAATATTTTATTGTCTGTACTGTCATTTCGTAATTGATTTTGTATTTACAGTTAATCTTACGTTTCATTTGATACAAATATTTGGAATTTGGTTTTCACGACTATCGTGTGTGGATCATGCATTTTAAATTTATTTATTCAATTATTTATCAGTCGATGATAACAGCCACAATCGAAGATACGGAGATGATTACACGACAGTATGGTGGAAGTGAAATTGAAGTGACAAAGTGGAAAACATCTATTTTGTGTAAATTGAATGTGGCGTTTTTTCTGTTCGTGACAGTGAAGCAGTTTCGTTTGCATATGTCCACGCTTTGCATCCACTCTGCGCCCTGCTGCTGTCAGTGCAAAGCGGCGGCGCCCGCATTAAAAGCTTTCACCGGCATCTGCGGCCGATCGCGGCCTCGCGTTCACGCGTGCCGACACGTGCTTCAAAACCCCAACGCGTACATTAAGAGGACACGAAATGCAAACGTGCGTGAAATGGCCCGCCGGATAATTTGATCGCCGCTGCATTAATGAGCGACAGCCGTTGAGGCGCGTTCCACACTGCCACGCCATGACACCCGACTGAGGCCACTGCGTTAAGCGCCGCACGTTGGCTATCCAGCAGGCCTCACTGACACCAACGTGCTTTTACGTCACGTGAATATTTCTGCCGCATGTAAGTGATTGCCTAAAGGATCCATAGAACGGTACCAGTGTTTGTCGAATACATCGTGTTCCATTCCATGGTTTCTAATTTTTGCTTCAATTTTAATTATTGCTTTAATTTCGATTGTCATTTGTACAATAAGTCTATTAAGAGGATTTGAACGGAAGTTAATTACAGGGGTTACAGAAATTAATATAAACACCAGTGTTGGTAGGTGGTACTGTTGCAGTGCTGTACAACTCACAGTTCTTTTTTAAATATGGATATTCCTTTTTATTAGTTTTTTTTTTCTTCCGGATGCCTGACCTATGCCATTACATGTGCTGAAATCAACTGCTTTTGGTCGTATGACGCCCCGCTGTCCCGTAACGCGGCGAAAACTGCTGCTCTCCCTGTGACCAGCTCAGGGGGTTTTCACTCCTCCAGACTCCAATTTTTGCAGTCCTACTCCCATTTCTTTATGTAACCCTACTCTGTTCTACTTTACTACACAATGTAGTTATGTAGTATACCACCACTCCCCCCCCCCTTACATCTCACTCCCACCCCTGGCCTCACATTCTAATGTCTATGAGTGATTCCTCATACTTTCTTTGGTTGCTTCCTCTTTGTGCAGGTTCCTTACCTCTATTCCCCCCAACCCCTCCCCCCCCCCTTTCCAATCCCACCACCACCTCACTGAGTCATCAACTACTTTCTACCACTCTAACCCCCTCCCACCCCATAAATATTTGGATACATATGCCAGTTTTGATTTCTGGTAACTATTCCCTCCTCTCCTGTCCCCCCCCCCCCCCCCCCCCACACACACACCTGATATTAAAGATAGGTTATTGTATGCCTCCACTCTGTTAAACTGCACTATGCAATAGTCACTACCATTATGATAGTGACTTGTTTACTTTTAGAAAACCAGCCACCACTTACTATTATTGTGTCTTAAAGCTCCAAGATCTGCTCTACAGGATTATCCTCTTTGTCTTTGGTATATTTCTAGCAAGTTGACTGTGTAACTCTCTTCAGTTGTCTGACTAGATGTACCAATTGTAACAGTAGGTTAATATTACTGCAACCATTCACATTTCTTTGCACATTAGTTCACCCATCTTAAAACTTATAACCCACATCCTTAACTTATTGGTTGTATGGGAATCACTTCTCAATATATCCTCATTAATATTTGAAGCCATAGAGACAATGACAAATTCTTTATATTGGCAGATGCCCTAACAGTGACATTCTAAGCATCATAATACTGTGTCAGCTGCTAGTTCATAAATATTCCCGCCTATGACGCCCCTTATCATTGTACTTCTTATACTACCGAATATTAATCTGTTAAGCGACAGATTTGTCAGTCACCTGCTCCTCTCTAAATTACGCTTTTCTTTTCAACTACATCGGGTATTACTGTTTTTCCCATAGCCTTTTTTTTCCTTATTTATTTTTACTCTTTCACTATGAAGCTCATTTATAGATACTTTGTTAGCAGCTAATTGTTATTCATTGCATAATCTCTGCACTTAGCGGTGATTTCTCCTACAAGCATGTGCATTAATTAAGCAACAATATTAAAAAGTAAGTGTTAATTTTATCCCATTATATGAACATATCTTTTATTACAATCTATTTGGATCAAAACTGCTTCAGATTTCTTTAACCGATTTTTATACATTTTATAGCCTTTACTGTACACCAATGCACTTGTTTGTCTGTATAGAGACCAGAAGAAGGGCACTCAAGCGCCCGAAACCGGTCGTCAAAAATAAATAACCACAAACAACTGGTTGCTGCATTTTATTAATTTATTTACTCCTCTTGCAATTCCCTGTCAGACACGGCTCGACCCATTATACCTGCGGCAGCGGTGAGTCCAGTCCTCGCCGCTACATCACTAACTTGTGTGTGTGGCCTACTAGAAAGACAGGCCCCAGCGCAGTCGTCATGCCACGTAAGCAAGGTATTTCCGAACAGACGCGATAGCTATCCGATTGGCCGGCCGCTGGGGCACACCCCACTGCCTCATAGCGGACAGCCACTGAGCTAGGGATCGCGCCGGCTTGGAACTACCTTGCTTACGTTACATGTCGTCTGCGCTAGGTCCTGTGTTTCCCATAGGCCACACGAGTGTGTTAGTGATGTCACAGGGGGTTGCAGCATGGCCTAGGAGACGGACAGGCCCCAGTGCGGTCGTCATGCCATATAAGGAAGGTAGTTCCGAGCTAGCGCGATCGCTAGCTCAGTGGCTGCCCGCTATGACACAGTGGGCAGTGGCCCAGCGGCCAGCCAATCAGCTGGTTGCAGACTTCCTGGCCAGCAGCAGCTCCCAGTGCTTTGCAGGGGATCCTCCTCCCAATGCTTCTGACAGCACTGTTTCTTCGTGGGTGTGTCACTTTGCCACCCAATACTGACATGTCAACAGCCGTAATAATTTTTTTTTGTTCATAAATTTACTACAACAATTTAGATCATTATCTGCCGCTGTTACCCTAGCAGAGTTTATGAAATTCAACAACCTAGGGGAGACGTTTACCAAGAGCTCTAAACGTTTGAAGACAATTTTCATAATTCCCATGAAGTCAGTCGAAGCATAAAGATGCTTTTCAACTTTTAAAAGAATAAAATCTTTCTTACGCAACTCTGTGCTCCAGGAATGATTTCACCCTTTTCTTGCTTTCCATTGACAGAGATCTTATGATGGAGATGGCAGACTTCAAGCAGCAGTGGGCGATAAATATTCAAATCTTTGTAAATCTAAGGGCCTTACTGCTGCGGTCATCAGTCCATAGGCTTACAAACTACTGAAACTAACTTATGCTAAGGATAACACAAACACCCCTGTCCGGAGGAAGAATCGAATCTCCGACGGAGAGCAACCACGCGCTCCGCTGCAAGGGGCCTTAGAGTGCTCGGCCATTCCACCTCGGCACGCAGAGGCTAGCAGACTGCGGCCAGTTTAAACGGTGACATCAGCAGTTTCGTCGCTTAGGTTTTGACGAATGTCTGAACATTTAAAAGAACATAGAATGTTGATTGGCATCAACAGTTGTAAATTTACTAAATCGAAATATTCAAGCATCTTGCTTGTTACAGGCCACTGAAACAAATTCAAGCGTGTAGTTAAAAATTTAGCAGAGCTCGGATTTTCCACTTCGTGTCAAAAATATAAAACACCATATTTCTCGATGGAACCTTCAACCAAAGGAGAAAAGCATCAATATCTGACGTTGTTTGTTGGTCAATAGTCTAATCTCAAGAAATTGCTTCTATGTACCGCTAGTGGTTTCACAGCGTACAATTCGTATGCATAACTGTATCCAAGCAGATGCTGTCTCTGCAGTCCATGTGTAACCTAAAAATGGGTTCAGAATGTTATTGTCTAAACCCACAAGTAGGCTAATATCTCATTGGAAGGTAACATTGCCGGCCGCGGTGGCCGAGGGGACTAAGGCGCTCCAGTCACGGTCTTCACGGCCACTACGGTCGGGGGTTCGAATGCCCCCTCGGGCATGGATATTTGTGCCGTCCTAGTTCGTAAGTAGTTCATAAGTAGTTTGTAAGTTTAGGGACTGATGACCCCGTAGTTAAGTCCCATAGACTATACAAACATTTTTAAAAGGTAACATTGCAGGAAGATGTGAAGATATGATAACAGCAATCCACGGCCATTTAGCGCAGACAGCAGTAGTTAGGGAGACGTGAAGACGGGCCCAGATTGGTCTGGCGTGGAGCGTAACTGTTCCGAAGCCCTCAACAGCTGCAAAGTTTGCCGTGGGGACAGCCACCATCGTCATAGAAATGCGATAACTTGTCAGAAGTAGCAGAAAAGCTCGTAAGAAACCTCAAATGTTCAAATGTTTATAGAGCTTATAGGACATAACTATGGGGTCATCAGTCCCTAAACTTACGAACTTCTTGTTGTTGTCGTTGTGGTCTTCAGTCCGGAGACTGGTTTGATGCAGCTCTGCACAATATCCTAACCTAAGCAAGCCTCTTCATCTCCACGTAAGAACGGCAACCTACATCTGTCTGAATCTGCTCTGTATCCATCTCTTGGTCTTCCTCTGCGGTTCTTACCCCATACACTTCCCTCCAACGCTAAGTTCACAGTGCCTTGATGTCTAAGATGTGTCCTACCAATCGATCCATTCTTTTAGTCAAGGTATGCCAGAAATTCCTTGTCTCCCCAATTCCGTTCACTACCTCTGTGGTGTCGCACAAGTACAAAGTACGCGCCACCTACTTTCGCCGCGCGCCGCCATGCACGCACGGCGTAGCGTTCTTGCGACGACAGCCACGAGCGCCCTCTGCTACAACGCCGCTCGTGGCCACCACTGAACGACATCGTTCACTTGGAACAGAGATAGGAACCAGTAAAGACCTTCGGAATCAGATTGGCACCAGTGAAGGCTTTGCTATCAGACAGGCACTAGGCAGGCCTCTAGCTTAACTATGTATCAGCTTTCTGCACTACTAATCTATGTAAAAGTTAAGTATTGTATGAATTCTGTGCAAAACATATCTCGTTCTAATTTACTCTAGTGTTTCTAGTTTCTGGCTGCTCCCCTCCGTACCTGCACCAGCGTGCTATCTTTATTGCTGTGTCGGTCTCATTCCACTCGGCCACCGACACCTACGAAGGAAACGAGACACAAAAGCGGCGACGAGGCTGGGACACAAAAACCTCCTGATTAGTTACGCGATCCATCCACCTAATCTTCAGCATTCTTCTGTAGCACCACATTTCAAAAGCCTCTATTCTCTTCCTGTCCGCACTGTTTATCGTCCATGTTTCACTCCCACACATGGCAACACTCCACAGAAAGGACGTCCTTAGGCTTAAATCAACATTCGATGTTAACAAATGTCTCTTTCAAGAACGCTCTTCTACCCATTGCCAATCCTCTGTACTGCGACCATCATTTGTTATTTTACTGCCCAGGTAGCAAAACTCATCTACCTCCTATCAAACTACTTATGAACTAACTTATTCTAAAGACGGCACAAACATCCATGCCAGAAGGGGAATTCGAACCCCGATGGTGAATGGCCTCGCGCATTTTAGCATAGCACTTCAATGCGCTCGGCCACTCCGCCGCGGCTCATAGGAAAGAACACGCAGAAAAATAGAGACGGGTGGATCGTACTGTGTGGCTCTGTCTCATGGGAAATTTCTGTCACGACGGCTGCGGATAGCTCGCAATATCGCGACCGGGAAAATATTTGCTCCTAATAACGTCATGAAGCCCTTTTTATAAGAGACGTGCAACACGCACAAGGAAGTCGTTGTCAGCTGCAGCGCGCCTTGCGATAGACAGTCGAAATACAAAGAAGCGTTCAAACGGTGTGCATTTGTTGAGTTGTCTACTTCGATTATTGTCAACTTACACCAATGGATCACCGCGTTAACATCACTTTTCGAAACTGTACGATATATTGTGATTATAAAAAAAAATATTTCTGTTTTAGACTGCCACTGTGAAACTGTATTTAATTGTTTTCGTGCAGTTCAAGCGGAACTACGTCGCTCACATGTATTAACATCCTCAATATAAAATGCGATTACTTACTTTCAGCCCCTACGGTTTCAGGCGCCTATGTATATGATGAACAAGCTAAGGTGTCTATACAGAGACCTTTCACTTTGATTACGCTTCAAATAATGCTCACCAAAATCAAATATTTCATCTGTTAACTACGGCATGTTTCAGGAAAAACAGCAAATATTTTAGAAGATGGTAAGAAAGACGATTTGCAGTTAAAATTTCATATAACGTGTGTCCATTTTTTATTGAGTGCAGCGGTAAAGCTCTTGGTATGTACAGCAAACTGATTTGGATATTTTGCCTGATTCTTTCGTCGTTTCTTGGTAGATCACCATATTGTCTTTTATTTAAATAACCGGTTTTCGACGTATTTTAAGGTCTGAATATGCCCTAGTAAGCAGAAAACCGGGTAGCTAAGTGGAAATGAACGTGTGGAACATAGACAAAATTCTACCGTTAAGTTTTGTAATGTTGTACTACCAAACACCGACGGATAAATCAGTGAATATTTCTTGATTTACATTTTCTCTACGTTTATTTGGATTTCATATTAACAGCTATATCTCCATATTTAATAAAAATTGTATAGAGGTTATATTAAATTTTTAATGCAGTTCCTCTATAGTATCAACTCCTGAAATACTTACGACTGAGTCGAAAAACTTCGTTCCTCCGAGCAGGAAACAAGTACAAATTCTGAAACAAATTCCCAACTTGGTTCCGTTTGTCAGACGGGTTCCCCTTTCGGTCGTCTACGCATGCGCGAAGCACTTCTATACGCGTGAGAATAGGATCCATCCTATTCCGTCTACTAGTGATCGTATGTGTGCATCATGTGCAAGTGGACGTGTCTACACTGTACGCGGACGGCGTGACCGGTGCATTATGGGTAATCTCCTAAGCTCTCACTTCCAATGTAGAAAGGGCTTCAGACGGCACAATCGCGACCCTTAAGCCCAGTTTACACGATGATCGCGCTAGTATCGAACGGATCACGTTGCGCGCTATGTAGCGACGTAAACGCGGAACTACTAGCATTTCGTGAGCGCAGGCAGCGTTTCGTACTAGCTTGTACGCTTTAGGACAGGTTCTAAATTTGCTAGTAGCGAAATGTGTGAGCATGCGCAGAAGTGAATTCATTGTGTGGTTTTCATGTTTATGTGTGGAAATATCCGCGTACGTACCAAAATTACTTGCTTTGTTGCATCAGTGGAGTGGAACAGAGCAGGAACTGCGCTTTTGATTGAGGCGTACTGGGTCGCTGCAGAAAATCCTCTCTTATTGTAAGAAGGTACATGACTGTTATTTATGAAGAAAACAACAGAAAAGTGTAGGTTTAAATGAATTTTGAATACGTCTTGTTGATTAATTTGATATTTTTAAAATTCTATGATTTTTAGCGTGTCCCATTATGGATCGGAAGTTGAAATTGCTGTGCAGACTTCAACAGCAATATTTGTAAGAGTCGGTATAGAAATTCTTTGTGCAAAGGCTAGGCTTTCGAGTAATTCTCCTATCGCCAGAAACCGCAGTGTTATAGCAAACCTGCAAAAAAATAAGAATTACAGAAGTAACTGACGCATAACTTTTACAAAGCTGAAAATGTATTTCAAGTGTATAAAATATTTCGTACCTTGAGGTTGGCGAAGTACTCTTTCTCTCGATCCAACTAATCTGTCTCTCTCTCTCTCTCTCTCTCTCTCTCTCTCTCTCTCTCTCTCTCTCTCTCTCTGTGTGTGTGTGTGTCTCTCTTATCGCCGTATTTTTGTCCTTGGACAAACGAAAGTAACTTGATAAAATTCTCAGCGCTTAATATTTCTACAAAAAAAAAAAAAAAAAAAAAAAAAAAAAAAGTAATTGACGTCCTCTGGTATGAGTTACTTCTTCATTATCTATATACAGTACACATCTCATTCTTCGTCTCTTCCTCTCAAACAAGGACACATCCAACTTTTATTTCATCTTGACGTGGAGTGTTCACAAACATTGCCACAGCTGCTGCAAACGCCGATAGTGTCGGCTTCTTAAGTTGAATATTATCAACTATGACATACACCCAAACGTGAACAGTCGACGTATACGAACAGTAATAAGCCCATACTTTCGCACAGGCCCTGCTGTTAGTGATAATGAGACGTGTAGACGGAAGTTTATCGTATTAACGCAACCAATGCTGTATGATCGCACGTCATTAGTACCGAGTTATTACGCTTGGAGCGCTGCAGCAGACAGTTATCTTTCTTGTGAACTTTTGATCGTCGTGTAAGCTAGGCATTACTCCGCTCTTCGACGCCCAAAGCTGATGGCGGGCCAGTCCACTTGTCAGTGGGAATGCGGACGGGTGAAAAGCAGCGCGGAACGCTCTGTCCGGGGGAAGACCTGCAGAGACCTGACGCCGTCCTTCACAGTAGGGAAGGGGGATGCGGTCACTGCGGCACAGTGGGCGGGGCGGAGCGATCGCTGACGGCCAAAGCGGGCGTGCACTTAGCCCCGCTCAGGGCTGGCTTCCGTTCACGAATTTCGCGAAATAATCGACTTCGTTCTGCGCCGGCCGTCAAAGACCCGAGGCAAAAACCACAAACCTTTTGTTCCGGACTGCGTCTGATGACGGGAGGCGCACACCAGCCATTGTATGGGTGAGCAGTGGCTGGCTGCCGGCACGACGCGACGCCAGAGCCCGTCCAGATTGCAGAGGAGTTTTCTCCGAAATTCAGATTCACTAGGGGAGGCAGCCTAGCATCTGGGCGACGCGACGAAGGAGGGGGGGGGGGGACTGGGGCAGCATTCGCACGGGGCGCCAAATGGCCTCGATGAAATTTTTGCTGGTACTCTTTTATAATTTTTGCAAATATTTCGAACCGAAAATGATAATAATATAAATTAAAATTAACATAACAAAATGTTAAAATGTTCAATAAAATATTAGAAAAGTAAATATACAACGATAATAATATAATTTATAATTTTTTATGTTTAAATTTATTTTAATTTCGCTTATTATTTCTTTGTCAGAAATGTGTGCGAAAGTGGGCCGAATGACAACCCTGTGTGATTTTCTATTGTTGTATTTCTATTATTTTTAGTCCTTTTTGCGCTATCTCCACAAAATAATTCAATGTATTTTTGGGTGCGATGGGAAATAACGAAACTATTCCCAATGATAATAAAATATCATTGTTAAATGCGAATGTATTATCCTTAAACATATTCATCCAAAGATGATGTATCGAATTGAATCATTCTCCGACCCTCTATCAAATAATTTACTGCAAAAGAGTATAAGGAATAGGTACAAGAGGACTTATATATTACACTCATGGCCATTAAAATTGTTATACCACGAAGATGATGTGTTCCACGTGCGAAACGTAACCGACAGGAAGAAGATGCTGTGATATGCATATGATTAGCTTTTCAGAGCATTCACACTAGGTTGGCGCCGCTGGCGACACCTGCAACGTGCTGACATGAGGAAAGTTTCCAACCGATTTCTCATACACAAACAGCAGCTGACCTTCATTGCCGGTTGAAACGTTGTTGTCATGCCTCGTGTAAGGAGACTACATACGTACCATCACGTTTCCGACTTTGATAAAGGTCGGATTGTAGCCTATCGCAATTGCTGTTTATCGTATCGCGACATTGCTGCTTGCGTTGGTAGCGATCAAATTACTGTTAGGAGAATATGGAATAAGTGGGTTCAGGGGGGCAATAACGAACGCCGAGTTGGATCCCAACGGCCTCGTATCACTAGCAGTCGAGACGGCAGGCAACTTATCCGCATGGCTGTAACGGATCGTGCAGTCACGTCTCGATCCCGAGTTAACAGATGGGGAAATTAGCAAGACAGTAAACATCTGCACCAATAGTTCGACGACGTTTGCAGCAGCATGAACTATCAGGACGGAGACCATGGCTGTGGTTACCCTTGACGCTGTATCACAGAGAGGACACCTGTGATGGTGTACGCAACGACGAATCTGGCTGCACGAATGGTAAAACGTCATTTTTTCGGATGACTCCAGGTTCTGTTTACAGCATCATGATGGTCGCATCCGTGTTGGGCAACATCGCGGTGAACGCACATTGGAAGCGTGTGTTCGTCATCGCCATACTGTCGTATCACCCGTCGTGATGGTATGGGGTGCCATTGGTTACACGTCTCGGTCACCTCTTGTTCGCATCGACGGCAATTTGTACTGTGACCGTTACATTTCAGATGTGTTACGACCCGTGGCTCTACCCTTCATTCGATCATTGCGAAACCCAACAATTCAGCATGATAATGCAAGATCTCATGTTGATGATCCTGTACGGGCTTTTCTGGGTGCGGGAGAAGTTGGACTGCTTCCCTCGCCAGCACATTCTCCAGATGTCTCACGAATTGAAAACGTCTGGTCTATGGTGACCCAGCAACTGGGTCGTCACATTACGCTAGTCGGTACTCTTGATTAACCGTGGTATCGTCTTGAAGCTGAATGGGCATCTGTACCTGTACATGTCATCCAAGCTCTGTTTTTCTCAATGCCCAGGCGTATCAAGGACATTATTACAGCCAGAGGTAGTTGTTCTGGGTACTGATTTCTCAGGATCTACGCACCCAAATTGCGTGAAAATGTAACACAAGTCAGTTCTAGTATAATATATTTGTCCATTGAATACCCGTTTATCATCTGCATTTATTCTTGGTGTAGCAATTTTAATGGCCAATAGTGTATATAAGCGCAGACCAACTTTGAGAGAAAAAAATATCGAAAGAAATTCAAACAAAATTTATTGCATATTTAACACTGAACGAATTTTATTTGAAATTCTTTCGAGACCAGCCATAATAGCCGAGATATGGCCTAGTGCCGCACTGTAGCTACGTCCAGCTACGCCACCAGAGTGAGGCTCTGTTCACTGGCGGCGGACAAATACACGCGTGAAATGTGGTGCCTGTCGGCTGAGTCGCGAACTGAAAACTGGGAAAACTTCATATGCCAACACACAGGCAGCGTAGAAGTGAGAAATAAAAATAACTCTGAAGCGGGACGAGGTATGGAAACAAAATGTCCGAGCAAAGTTGCAGAGAACTTTTTCTCTGTAAGTTCGTCCAGTCAACTTTCTTTTCAGATGATAGGTTAGTGCGTTATTTGCAGTTAGATGTCAAAAGTCCATCGCAAATGGCCCACTTTCATTTTTATACTAGCTGAAACCCGTGCGTTTCCCGGGTATTTATATAGTTATTCAAGCCTCGCGTTAGTACTTCTCCTATCCCCTCTCTCTCTGTCCATCTTCTTGTTTCTAAATACGTATTGCGTTTATCAGAGAATATATAAGAAATAAGAATGTCTTGCGTAACATACAAAAATTTAAGTAGAATAATCATAATACAAATGATATATAACATTCATACATTCATTTAATTCGCAACTTTACTATAAACAATATTTGTTGTTAATATGAATAATATCTTTGGTGTGGTCACCCCTGAGCAAGTGACATAAAGTTGTCCGTGCGAGAAACATGGGCATGTCAAATCCGCTCCACGGAGTTAAATAGATTGCCCTGTGGTTGATCAATCGTAATAGCAAACGCAAATCTCACTGGAAACTACAGTCTTTCGAAGGTAAAAACCAGATCTGTCGTAAATAATGGGTATTCGTCGGATGTACTCTGTTTCATTGTCTTCCTTTCCCTATAACTCTATAGATGTCTACTGCTATCACATGCATCAGTGTGCACTTCAGAGCTGAAAGTTGTCAACACTACTTTCAGTTTTCCATGAATTTCCTTAAGCTGGCTGGAATTCGTGTTGCACGATGTGACAGATTTTTATCCATCGCAGTACATACGATCTTACATTTATTGAATGTTTTGCCAACGACTTAGTAATTCTGTCAGAGACAGCAAAGGATCTGGAAGAGCAGTTGAACGGAATAGACAGTGTGCTGAAAAGTGTATATAAGATGAACATTAACAAGAGTAAAACACGGGTAATGAAGTGCAGTCTAAGAAAATCAGATGATGCTGAAGGAATTAGATTAGGTAACGAAACAATAAAGGAGGTAGATGAGTTTTGTTACTTGGACAGTAAAATAACAAATAATGGTGGCAGTGCAGAGGATATAAAATGGAGAATTGCAATTGGTAGAAAAGCGTTCTCGAAAAAGAAATTTGTTAACCTCGAATATTGATTTAAGCCTAAGGAAGTCCTTTCTGAAGGCATTTGTGTGGAGTGTTGCCTTGTATGGGAGTGAAACATTGACTATAAACAGTGCGGACAGGAAGAGGATAGAGGCTTTTGAAATGTGGTGCTACCGAAGAACACTGAAGATTAGGTGGGTGGATCGCGTAACTAATGAGGAGGTACTAAACAGAATTGGGGAGAAAAGGAATTTCTTGCATACCTTGCCTAAAAGAATGGATCGATTGGTAGGACACATTCTGAGACATCAAGGAATTGCGAATTTAGCATTGAAGGGAAGTGTGTGGGGTAAAAACCGCAGTGGAAGACCAAGAGATGGATACAGTAAGCAGATTCAGACAGATGTATGTTGCCGTTCTTATGTGGAGTTAAAGAGGCTTGCTCAGGATAGGGTATTGTAGAGAGCTGAATCAAACCAGTCTCCGGACTGAAGACCACAACAACAACATTTATTGAATTATATGGTGTACAACTGCATAATTTTGCAGTTATATACCCATTTGTAAAAGTGCTGTATGTCGGTAAAATCCGTTGCGAGCAGAGTTAATTGTAAAGATTAAAACCTGATAGGGCGGTTTTCCATAAACGTTACTGTTATTGTCCTTATATATCATGAACTTCGAGTCGTACTGTCATACAATTTCTAAAGTACATTCATGTGTACGTGTGAATACTTTCAGTAAAATTTCCTGCGACTACAATTTGTAGTGTAGAAATTATAAACTACACATAGTTAACGAGATATGACGCCATAAACAATGAGATGCACAAAAAAGTGCTGCGTCAAGGGACAATGCTGCACATTTCCTCCTAAACGACTGGACCAAATTTCAACCCATATTTTGAACACATATTCATTACCGTAAGGTAAGAATTGCTGTAGGGGTAAGAACCACATCAGAAACATGGTTCAGGAGATACATAGTCATAAACAATAGGAGATGCAATAAACTGCCAGATAAATCGAGGGGACACAGTAATTACATTATATGAAAATGGCAGTACTTAGAGACTTGAAACATACTTAGAATATAATTTCAAACCTTTATTAAACTTTTCCTCGCTGACAACCACGTCAAAAAAATTGAAACAAAACACGATTCTCGCTTACTACTTTTCCGCTGTTCATGGAACAAAACTACAGCATTCGGAGTGACATAGCAGTTTATAATTTGTACACTAAAAATTGTACTCGCATGACATTTGCAGATAGTATACACACATAGCACTGAATAAACTTTCAAATTGTATGACATTACGATAAGTTGTTCATCAGATATCAGGACATAAACCGTAATGTTTATGGAAAACCGCCCTATCAGGTTTTAATCTGGTTCTTCTTTACAACTAACTCTGATCGCAAAGGATTTTACCGACATACATCACTTATGCAAATATATAACTTCAAAATAATAGAATTGTAGAACATATAATTCAATAAATACTAGATCGTATATACTGCGATGGGTAAAAATCTGTCACATAATGCAACACGTATTAATACACCAGTATTTACCACTAAAACACTCCTGTATTCCTGTCAGCTTAAGGACATTGCAGAAAGTTGACTGCTCTTGGTAAATTTGAACGAACTTTGAACTGTGAAGCGCACACGACAGCAGGTGAAAGCAAAAGATTTCTATAGAGCTACAAGGAAAGGAAGACAATGAAACAGTGTACATACAACGAATACCCTTTTTCGACAGATCTAGCTTTTAACTTCCAGAGACTGTTATTTCCAGTGAGGCTTGCATTATCTATCACGAGTGATAAATCACAGGGTAAGCTATTCCGTATTCTGGGGTGGATCTGACGTGTCCATATTTCTCATATGGACAACTTTATGTCACGTTCTCAAGGGTGGACTCACCAAAGTATTTATTCGTATTAAATCCTAGACAAGTTTATGATTATAATCATGTTTATGCATTAAATTAATGTATTAATCTAAAATATCATTTGTATTTTGATTATTATCTTTCTTTGTTTGGATACTGTACTAAAAATTTTTTATAGTATGCAAGACAGCCTAATTTCTTATATATGCTTTGATCAATATAACATGTTAAAAAAAGGATAAAGAAAAAAAAATAAAGAGAACAACAAGGAGATGAACAGAAGAGAGAATAGACAGGAGAAGTACCCACTCAAGTTTTGAATAAATAAATAGATACAATGACAACGCCGTGTTTTCAGCTACTTGTTAATAAACTGAAGTGGGTCTGCACCGGTACGGAAATGTCATGGATGCGGAAGAGGTTTCGGTATGATCCATGACATGAAACGGTTTTCATTTAACGATGTTAATAAAATAATATCACCTTTTTCCTGACGGGCGTCTCTCACCAAGGAAGTCGTCTGAAGCCGTGCAATTTGCGCCCTTATTCAACATACCCTGATGCCTCATTTAATTTTTCTTCAAAATTACATACATGATATTAGCGATATCTGCTAACTCAGACCTCTGCCAACATATTTTAAAAATAAAAAGTAATGTCTCTCATAAATAATCCTGAAGATGTGCCTCATGAAGGTATAATGGCCTTTCGATAATCCGCGTAGACAATATAACAGGCAAACACACTAGAACGGATTCACAAACATTCCAACTACTGTTACGTGAACACACATGGGAAGTCATTAGATTGATGTTCATTGGCTCATGAATAATACGAAAGGAAACGTGTGAGTTTGAACAAAACCTGGGATGTAGAAACTCCATTACCAAGATCAACTAGAAAGATGACTACTTGCGATGAGGAGGACAGCATGTTACTTTAAAAACTAATGATAGATTTTAGAGCTACAAGATGCACTTATTCGAGTAACAATACTCGATCGATCAACAGGAAGTTTAGGAGTTAGTGTCCCGTCGATAGCGTCGTTATTAGAAACGGAGTAAGAGCTCGGATCCTTTCTTTAGCGAAGGATGGGGAAGAAAATCGGCCTCTCCCCTTTCAAAGGAAACATCCCAACATTTTCCTGGAGTGATTTAGCAAAATAGAGGAAAACACATGTATGTCCGGAGGCGGGTTTGAATCGTCGTACTGCCGGATGTGTTACTACTAAGCCAGATAACTTTGTTTGATTGAATGTCTTTTTCGATACTGAGGAAAAGCGAAGTCAGTTCCTGATATTACTGTACTTTAATAAAGATTTGTTAAAATTATCATAATCTTTCTGGTTCTCCGTCTTTCATACAAACAAAAGAAGAAATGTAGTTAAGTTTATAAAAAACATAAATCATTTGTCCTAACTGCAGAAGTGCACAGAAATAATTTTAAAAAATCATGGAATGTGGATTGTGCATAACGATTTTTGCAATTAGCTACAAATCAAATGTACTAGATGGTAAATTACATTGTGTTAATAGTTGCGTCATAAATAATATGATACACGGTACTGTATATTTTCATACTGAATCGCAACAAATACTTCATGTAAGTTGGTGGAGCAAAACTTAACTTTCATGAAGTTAATGCTTTTGAATTCAATGTAAATTTTATAATTTATACTTGAAGGTAACCTTACAAAAATTTCTCTTAGAATCATATTTATTTCATTTAGTGACATGTAATTAAATTTATTTTATCCGTCGTCACGTGGAAGCAAAGTAAGATTATAAGTATATGTGGCACAGTCAATTATCTGTGATATTGCTAGCGATGAATGGTTGGAGGAGTATATTGATAAAACCACTGTTAAAGCTTGCCATGAGAGCAACAGTATGAATCATAGAACCAGAGCATTCCATACTCCTCCACAATCCTTTACTAGCTTGGATGTACAATGGGGCACTAAAAGATTACCAGGTCCCAATAATTTAAAGTTCAAAAACAGAGTATTACGCATGCCATAGTTCCCAATTACCAGTGTTGCCAACTCGAGTGGTCTATGGAGTTTCAGCTTGCTGTTTGCATTGCCAAGTTGAATCAGTGTAATAGCTAGGATACAGTATATGTCGAGATTTATTGCAGCATACCTCGTCTATCATTTATTTTGTAAAATGCTGTACGAGCACGTCGAAGAGGTCGAGGTATAAGAATTCCACGTGGGTAGGTTTGCTACAATGACCACTTCTTGTATGTTTCATTGGCTGACGGTTTACGAACGCTAGAGGGTGCTAGTTATAGTACCACTAGAGTCAATATAATGTTTTTAGACTTATGCACATTAAATATTTCTTAATATTAATTCGTTACGCATTGGACAAGTATAGGCTTTTCTAGATTCCAAATTCTTAAACACATTCCACTTCGTAATAGCTTAATCGAGATTCATGGTAGCCACAGTAAGAAAGGATGAAAATGGATGCTTGTATTTGTAACTGCTTCGAATGACAGATAGTGAAACTGTAGTGTTAAGCTAAAATAAATGTCTCAGCATTTAGGCCTAAGCATAATTTTCTAAGTCCTCGTGCGTATTTTCACGAGTGAGTGTCTGTGCTTTCCATTACCTGTTGTTTCCATTTCTCCAACTCCGGTAGGACGATTCCACCGTTACGCTAACAACGAAGGAGCGCTAGCTCAATGATAAAATGTCGGCATTCTTTGTTAAGTACTGTGCATCAGATCGGATGCCACCAAAGCCTTTACTTTTTTTTTATCGCAGTGCAAATTTTTATTGCTTCAGTTACTTTTTGTTATTAAATTATATTGGTTTTGCTTTTCCAGTTTTCTCTTTACTAAATAACTAATGACGGTTTGTCAATTTGATATCTAAAAATAATATTCCTTAAAAGATAATATTTTTCGACCTCCTAAAGCGAAAAAAATAAACGTCCTTAGAGGGTGTTATTCATCTCACTTCTTTAAAAAATATAAATAATTTTCCTTGGAGGTTGGTACTGGTATAGCTACTTATTAAAATAAAGATAATGTAATGCAACCTATGCATACCTTCATGGCAATACTCTTGCATCAAGAATAATCCAAATCCCACAAGGCATCCATAGTTCTTGGAGGAGGGTCTGGCCAAATATCCCTCATAGTCTACTTGAGTTCATCCCAAACGTTATCTATAAACAATGAGAAACGAAGACTTTACGCCGGCCGCGGTGGCCGAGGGGACTGAGGCGCTTCAGTCAGGGTCTGCACGGCCACTACAGTCCGGGGGTTCGAATCCCCCCTCGGGCATGGATATTTGTGCCGTCTTTAGTATAAGGTAGTTCATAAGTAGTTTGTAAGTTTAGGGACTGATGACCCCGTAGTTAAGTCCCATAAGCTGTACAAACATTTGAACATTTTGAAGACCTTACTATCACGCGACGCGGGATTTACGAGACTTCATTCATCCACTATTTATCACAGACAGTTACGCTAACAACGAAGGAATGATAAAATGTCGGCATTCTTTGTTAAGTACTGTGCATCAGATCGGATGCCACCAAAGCCTTTACTTTTTTTTATCGCAGTGCAAATTTTTATTGCTTCAGTTACTTTTTGTTATTAAATTATATTGGTTTTGCTTTTCCAGTTTTCTCTTTACTAAATAACTAATGACGGTTTGTCAATTTCATATCTAAAAGTAATATTCCTTATAAGATAATATTTTTTTACCTCCTAAAGCGAAAAAATAAACGTCCTTAGAGGGTGTTATTCATCTCACTTCTTTTAAAATATAAATAATTTTCCTTGGAGGTTGGTACTGGTATGACTACCCATTAAAATAAAGATAATGTAATGCAACTTACGCATATCTTCATGGCAATTCTCCTTCATCAAGTATCAACCAAATCCCACAAGGCATCCGCAGTTCTTGGAAGACGGTTTGGCCAGCTATCCCGCATAGTCTTCTTGAGTTTATCCTAAAAGTTCTATATAAACAATAAGAGACGAAGACTTTACTATCACGCACGCGGGATTTACGAGACTTCATTCATCCACTATTTATTGAACACAGACAGTTTCCTAATCTTACACTCAACAAATCTGGAAAATTATTGTATGACACATAGTCAAGTATACACGATGTCATAAAAACTGAGCTGCGTGGAAACTAAACTTAAATGGACAGATAGTAAGGTAGAAGCCAATGGGAGAAAGAGAAGAACGAGACGGACTAAGAGAAGAAACAATTAAATACATGTAGTTTATGAGAAATGGCGACACAAACAATTAGGTTGATGCAGAACCACCACATCACACAATCATCCTACAAGGAAAGGGAGAGAATGAAATTGTGTATATCCCACGAATACCCCTTATTTCGACAGACCTACATTTTAACTTCAGGAGACTGCAGCTTACTGTGAGACTTGCATTTTCTGTTACGATTAACGAATCACGAAACTGTTAAATACTGCGGAATGGATTTGACATCTCCATTTTCCTCACATGGACAGCTCTATGTCGCCTGCTCAAGAGTTGGTTCAGCAACAAGAAATGTTGTTATAGTCAAGTATTAAATTAAAACATTGTTACACATCATTTGCGTTTTATTAGTTGTTTTTTTTTTTTTTTTGTAGATACTGCACTTGTTATTTTGTTTGTTATACATATTTTTTGTTTTACTGTTTCATAATATCTAAGCTGCGTTTTTGAAAACATGAAGATGAGATCTTTTCTGAATTTTCATTTGTGTTTCTAATATAAGACTGGAAAAATGCGCATTTACCAGAGCAATACCGAGTTCAGGAGCTAGTAATAAATAAAGTTAAGCTATAGGAAGGGCAGTAAATTACTTTGAAACGTAGATAGGCAAGAGGGTGTAAGGGTGAAAACAGAATATACAAATAGGTGTAACGATAAATGTAAAAATACATTGACGAAACAAAATTATTATACCTTCTTAGAGTTTTCCGACTCAGTAAAGATTTTTGGTTGAAAAACAACAACAATCAACTAATAATCACTTTACCTAATGTGGCACACCAGAACGTTGGCACATAAGTCTTCAACTGTTTTACACTTCCTAAGAAGAATAATTAAATGTATTTAATGGCTTTAAATAAGGTTCAACTTTAAAGTGTAAACGTGCTCAGTGCGGAAATTGTGACTGGAGGTAAGTATTTCACACAACCATCGACATCACCTCATATTAACTCTCACTGACCTCACAGTATTGTTTACATATTGGTAGCAAAACTTTTAAAATTAGTTTTAATTACTTAGTTTAACAAAGGTGTTTAGAACATAAACATAACGAAAAAAAGGAACAAGCAACAAGACAATTAGCACAGAAACAACATCACGTTAAAAGTTAGGAGCAAAACCTTTGTATTTGTGGTTGCCGTTCGATTAGTGCCACCTTCCATCAACAGAAATTTATTTATTGTGTTTGCATTACATGATGGCATTATTCCATTATGGCAAATGAATTTACTTCAATAAATTCAGTAAAGTAGATAAAAAAGAGTGCTAATAACTCTACTAGGTATTCTGTACAGCTACGGGGACATTGACGAGGTGGGGTGGCTTGCGTGCTTCAACGATACAGATAGCCGTACCGTAGGTGCAACAACCACAGCGGAGGGGTATCTGTGGAGAGGCCAGACAAACGTGTGGTTCCTGAAGAGGGGCAGCAGCCTTTACAGTAGTTACTGGGGCAACAGTCTGGATGATTGACTGAGCTAGCCTTGTAACATCAGCTAATGTGGCTTTGCCACACAGTTACTGCGAACGGCTGAAAGCAAGGGGAAACTACAGCCGTTATTTTTCCCGAGGACATGCAGCTCTACTGTAGGAGCATATGATGACGGCATCCTCTCCGGTAAAATATTCTGGAGGTAAAATAGTCCCCCATTCGGATCTCCGGGCGGGGACTACTCAGGAGGATGTGATCATCAGGAAAGACAATACAGACATTCTACGGGTCGGAGCGTGGAATGTTAGATCCCTTAATCGAGTAGGAAAATTAGAAAATTTAAAAAGGGAAATGGATAGGTTGAAGTTAGATTTGGTGGGGATTAGTGAAGTTCGATGGCAGGATGAACAGGATTTCTGGTCAGGTGAGTACAGGATTATAAATACAAAATCAATTGGGGGTATCACAGGAGGAGGATTGATAATGAATAAGAAAATAGTAATGCGGGTAAACTACTATGACCAGCGCAGTGATCGCATTATCATTGTCAGGATAGATACGAAGCCAACACCGACAACAGTAGTACAGGTTTATATGCCAACTAGCTCTGCCGACGATGAGGAAATCGAAGAAATATATAAGGAGCTAAAGGAAATTATTCAGACAGTTAAGGGAGAGGAAAACTTAATTGTGATGGGAGACTGGAATTCGGTAATAGGACAAGGAAGGGAAGGGAAGATAGTAGGTGAATATAGTCTGGACAAAAGAAATGAAAGAGGAAGCCGCCTGGTAGAATTTTGCAAGGAACATAATTCAATTATAACAAACACCTGGTTCAAGAATCACAAAAGAAGGTTGTATACGTGGAAGAGACCAGGAGACACCGGGAGATACCAGATAGATTTTATAATGGTAAGACATAGATTTCGGAATCAGGTTTCACAGTGTAAGACATACCCAGGGGCAGATATAGACTCTGACCATAACTTGTTGGCTATGAACTGTAGGCTGAAACTGAAGAAACTACAAAATGGTAGGAAAATAAGGAGATGGAACCTGGATAAATTGAAGGAGCCTGAAGTTGTTAAGAATTTCAGAGGGAGCTTTAGGCAACAATTGGCAGAAACAGGGGAAAATAAAACAGTAGAGGAGGAATGGGTAAAATTGAGAGATGAAATAGTGAAGGTAGCAGAGGACAAAATAGGTAGGTAGGTAAGACCTACAAAAAATCCTTGGATATCACATGAGATATTAAATTTAATCGATGAAAGGAGAAAATATAAAAATGCAGTATATGAGACGGGCAAATGGAGTACAGACGACTAAGAAATGAGATTGACAGGAAGTGCAAAATGGCTAAGCAGGAGTGGTTAGAAGGCAAATGCAAAGATGTAGAAGAATGTATAAATTGCGGAAAAATAGATACAGCCTACAGGAAAATAAAAGAAACATTTGGAGATAAGAAAAACAGCTCTGTGAATATCAAGGACACTGATGTAAAACCAGTTCTCAGCAAAGAAGGGAAAGCTGAAAGGTGGTAAGAGTATATAGAGGGGCTCTACAAAGGAAATGAACTTCGCAACAATATTGTAGGAAGGGAAGAGGATGTAGATGAAGTAAGGGATACTGTACTGAGAGAAGAATTTGACAGAGCCCTGAAAGACCTAAGTCGAAACAAGGCCCCTGGAGTAGATGATATTCCCTCAGAGCTACTGAAGTCTCTGGGAGAACCAGCCATGACAAACCTGTTTCACCTGGTGTGTAAGATGTATGAGACAGGCAAAGTACCCTCAGACTTTAAGAAAAATGTTATAATCTCCATTCCAAAGAAAGCAGGTGCAGACAGGTGTGAAAACTACAGAACCATCAGTTTAATAAGTCATGGTTGCAAAATATTAACACGAATTATATACAGAAGGATGGAAAAGCTGGTAGAAGCCGACCTCGGAGAAGATCAGTTTGGATTGAGGAGAAATGTAGGAACACGGGAGGCAACACTCACTTTACGGCTTATCCTAGAAGATAGATTAAGGAAAGGCAAACCTACATTTCTAGCTTTTGTAGATTTGGAGAAGGCTTTTGACAATGTTGATTGGAATAAACTCTTTCAAGTTCTGAAGCAAGCAGGAGTAAAATATAGGGAGCGTAAGGTTATTTACAACTTGTACAAAAACCAGACAGCAGTTATAAGAGTTGTAGGGCATGAAAGGGATGCAGTGGTTGTAAAGGGAGTAAGTCAGGGTTGTAGTCTTTCTCCGTTGTTATTCAATTTGTACATTGAGCAAGTTATAAAGGAAAGCAAGGAGAAATTTGGAGAAGGAATTACAGTTCAGGGTGAAGAATTAAAAACATTGCGTTTTGCCGACGACATAGTAATTCTGTCAGATACAGCAAAGGACCTGGAAGAGCAATTGAACGGAATGGACAGTGTGGTGAAAGGTGCATATAAGATGAACATTAACAACAGCAAAACTAGGGTAATGGAGTGCAGTGTAAGAAAATCAGGTGATGCTGAAGGAATTAGATTGGGAAACGAAGCAATAAAGGAGGTACATGAGTTTTGTTACTTGGGCAGTTACTTGGATATAAAATGCAGAATGGCAATGGATAGAAAAGCGTTCTTGAAAAAGAGAAATTTGTTAACATCGAATATTGATTTAAACCTAAGGAAGTCCTTTTTGAAGGTATTTGTATGGAGTAAGGGAGTGAGACATGGACGATAAACAGGGCGGACAGGAAGAGGATTGAGGCTTTTGAAATATGGTGCTACAGAAGAATGCTGAAGATTAGGTGGGTGGATCGCGTAACTAATGAGGAGGTACTGAACAGAATTGGGGAGAAAATAAATTTCTGGCATACCTTGACTAAAAGAAGGGATAGGATGGTAGGACACATTCTTAGACATCAAGGAATTGTGAATTTAGCGTTGGAGGGAAGTGTGTGGGGTAAAAATCGCAGAGGAAGACCAAGAGATGGATACAGTAAGCAGATTCAGACAGATGTATGTTGCCGTTCTTATGTGGAGATGAAGAGGCTTACTCAGGATAGGGTTTTGTGGAGAGCTGCATCAAACCAGTCTCCGGACTGAAGACCACAACAAAAACGGGGATAATTGGGAGGTCCATTAATTATTCTCCCCCCCCCCCCCCTCTGCCCCCTTACAATGACAGGCTCTGGGACAAACCCCTGCCCCTTATGAATAATTAATGATTTATTACCCAAATTAATAATTAACATGATTTATAACTCTAATTAAAAATTCACACTATTTATAACAATAATTATAAATATGGACATGATGTATGACCCATATTGAAAAAAATTGACTTGGTTAATGATTTCTACGAGACCCCGTCCCACTCCCACCAATCGCTGACTACGAGACTCCACCCCCTCCTACCACGATGCCTAAGTTAAGGTTAAGTGAATTGAAGCAACCTCCCATCTCGGAATACCCCACAGCACACGTGTTTCGAGTTTTTTTTTATATGTATTACATATAGCCATCAATGGCTCGATCACTCTCGTGTTTTTTCTCCCAGACACACTCGCACTAGATATCTAAAATTGTATTAATTATCATGCTTACATCCTCAATTCGTCTAATGAACCTTTCTGTATAACTACCAATCAGCTGCCAGTGAACAATTCTGGCCATACCCAATGTGTAGACCCAAGTAACTAGATTATGTACAGTTGTCGAATAATTAAAATGTACGCATTTCATCGTGCAGTACCTTCATCGCACATAAGAAAAGCCGACAAGCTAATGTTACGATCGCACTTAGAAAATGAATGGGCATCGTTTAATTCTGGGACTATGGATGTAGAGGAATTGTGGACTAAATTTAAATGCATTGTTAATGAAGGGTTAGAGAAATATGTGCCAGTAAAGACGATTAAGGATGGAAAAGATCCACCGTGGTATAATAATAATGTTAGAAAGCTGCTGAGAAAGCAAAGGCTGTTGCACTCTCGATTCAAAAAAGAACACGCAAATGATGACAGGCAAAAGTTAGTAGAGATTCGTGCGTCTATAAAAAGATCGATGCGTGAAGCATGCAATAATTATCACAGCCATACCTTAGCAAAAGATCTTTCCGAGAACCCGAAAAAATTCTGGTCCTATGTAAAATCGATAAGCGGGTCAAAGCCCACTGTCCAGTCACTAGTTGATCGTTCCGGGGCAGTAATAGAAGAAAGCAAACGGAAAGCTGAAGTTCTAAATTTAACCTTTAAGAAATCTTTCACGCAGGAGGACCGCACAAATATACCATCATTTGATCAACGTACTAATTCCGAAATGGGGGACATAGCAATATGTATTTCCGGTGTAGAGAAGCAGCTGAGAGAGCTAAATACGAAAAAGTCTGCTGGTCCGGATGGAATACCAGTTCGGTTTTACAAAGACTATTCTGCGGCATTGGCCCCCTACTTAGCTTGCATTTATAGCGAATCTTTAATTCAGCGCAAAGTTCCTAGTGATTGGAAAAAAGCGCAGGTGACTCCAGTGTATAAGAAAGGAAAGAGAACTGACCCATACAATTACAGGCCAATATCGTTGACATCGGTTTCATGTAGAATTTTGGAGCATATTCTCAGTTCGAATATAGTAAATTTCCTTGAAACGGAAAAGCTTCTTTCCATGAATCAGCACGGGTTTAGGAAACATCGTTCATGCGAAACTCAGCTTGCCCTTTTCTCACATGACATCTTGCGAGCCATGGACGAAGGGCAACAGGCGGATTGTGTTTTTCTCGACTTCAAAAAGGTGTTCGACACGGTGCCACACTGCAGACTGCTAACGAAGATACGAGCTTATGGAATAGCTTCACAGATTTGTGACTGGCTGGAAGACTTCCTAAGTAATAGAACGCAGTACGTTGTTCTCGACGGCGAGTGCTCATCAGAGACGAGTGTATCGTCAGGCGTGCCCCAGGGGAGTGTGATAGGACCGCTATTATTTTCTATCTATATAAATGATCTGATGGACAGAGTAAGTTGTAATTTGCGGCTGTTTGCTGATGATGCTGTGGTGTATGGGAGGGTGTCGTCTGTAACTGACTGTAATAGCATACAGGTTGACATAGACAAAATTTCTAGTTGGTGCGAAGAATGGCAACTAGCTCTCAATGTAGAAAAATGTAAGGTGATGCGCATGAGTAGAAAAAACAATCCTATAATGTTCGAATACAGCATCAGTAGTGAGCTTCTTGATGCGGTCGCGTCGTTCAAATATCTAGGCGTAACATTGCAGAGCGATATGAAATGGAACGAGCATGTAAGGACAGTTGTGAGTAAGGCAGACAGCCGACTTCGGTTTATTGGGAGAATTTTGGGAAGATGTACTTCACCTGTAAAGGAGACCGCGTATAAAACGCTTGTACGACCACGTCTTGAGTATTGCTCAAGTATTTGGGACCCGCAGCAGATCGGTTTGAAGGAAGACATAGAGGCGGTTCAGAGGCGAGCAGCTAGATTTGTTACCGGTAGGTTCGACCAATGCGCGAGTGTCTCGGAAATGCTCCGGCAACTCAATTGGGGATCGCTGGAAGAAAGACGACGTTCTTTTCGTGAATTTCTGTTAAGTAAATTTAGAGGGCCGGAATTTGAAGCTGAGTGTAGTACGATCTTGCTGCCGCCTACTTACATTTCGCGTAAAGATCACAAAGACAAGATAAGAGAAATTAGGGCTCGTACGGAGGCATATAGGCATTCTTTTTTTCCTCGTTCAATTTGGGATTGGAATAGGAAAGGAAATGCCTAGTAGTGGTACAGTGTACCCTCCGCCACGCACCTTACGGTGAATTGCGGAGTATGTATGTAGATGTAGAAGAGCCGTCAGCAGACTAAGGGCATGACGGCGCGTTAGGTCACAGTCCTCCTCTGATTTATATTCGCCGACTGAGGCCCGGGGTCGCATAAAACAGAGCAGACGGTCGCCACCCACAATTGCGTCCTGTCTTATTAAAAATAATTGATACCAACCCATACAAAAATGTTTCATCAGATCGTATCCCGAGGGAAATTTATGTTGTCCCTTTATCCACTCACGCTGTAATGTCCCAGTGGTTGTGTTTCTAGTATTGTGTCAAGAATTATGGCGGTTGGGGTCGACATGTGTCCTGTCTTATTAAAGATAATCTACTTGTGCAGCTCCACAACACACCGTTGACATGCGAAGAATGAGGGAAGCTGGCCACATGGATGGAGAATGGGGAGCGTGGGAGGAGGCAGAGAAGGGGATGTCCCCACCCTCCGCGCACGCTGCTGTCAGCGACCACATGCCTGCGGTCACAGTTGATACAGGTGAAGGATACCAGACCGACATATTTTTCCCTACGCTACCAGGCTCCACACTGGCATCCGATCCTTTATCAAGCTACATTGTATGCATATCACTGAAGCATCAGCCAACATCGTCAGATTGCATTCCCCCAAGGTTCTCACGGTATTAGAGAAGGTAAGGGGAAGCATACCTATATTTTTCTATGCTGCCAGCCCCAACACTTGCATCAAGTCCTATACCACGCGAATTTGCCGCACCGAGTGGACATTATTGTGCTCAGATAGTTTTAGGCACCGAAAGCTGGCTAAATCATGATGTGGCAAGTTTAGAAATATTTATCGAGTCGTGGAATGTACATCGGAAAGTCAAATCGGACAGAATTGGAGGAGGAGTGTTCATCACTGTGAACAAAGATATTGTTTCTATTGAGATCGAGGTTCAAAGTAACTGTGAAATTATCTGGACAGGTATAACAGGTCTACAAGAAGTAAAGTTAATTGTTGGGTGTTTTTACCGGCCTCAGTGTTACTGTAGCAGTTTTAGAGTCATTCAAAGAATGTCTATACCAGGTAGTGCATAGGTATCCGGGCCATCTAATATTAGTCACGGGAGACTTCAAGCTTAAGGGTATAGATTAAGACCCCTCTAGTTACATTTCAGGCGGTACAGACAAACAGTCTTGCGAGCTACTTTTGGACACATTCTCCAAAAACTGTCTTGAGCAGTTAAACCGACAACCCATGCGCAATGGAAATATTTTAGACCTTACAGCTACGAAGAGGCCTGACCTCATTGACGATATCTGTGTAGAGACAGGAATTAGTGATCACGATATCTTCACAGCGTCGATATTGTCCAAAGTTCACAAACCAATCAAGAAGGCTAGAAGCGTGTTTTTGTTGGGAAGAGCCGATAATCAATTGTTAGGATCGCACTTAGAAAATGAATGGGCATCGTTTAGTTCCTGTACTATGGATGTAAAGGATTTGTGGACTAAATATAAGTGCATTGTACATAAAGGGTTAGAGAAATATGTGCCAGTAAAGACGATTAAGGATGGAAAAGATCGACCGTGCTATAATAATAATGTTGAAAGCTGCTGAGAAAGCAAAAAAGAACACACAAATAATTACAGGCAAAAGTTAGTAGACATTCCTGCGTCTATAAAAAGATCGATGCGTGAATCATACAATAATTACCGCAGCCATACCTCAGAAAAAGATCTTTCCAAGAAGCCGAGAAAATTCTGGTCCTATGTAAAATCGATAAGCGGATCAAAACCCACTATCCAGTCACTCGTTCGTCATTCCGGGGCAGTAATAGAAGAAAGCAAACGGAAAGCTGAAGTTCTAAATTTAACCTTAAAGAAATCTTTCACGCAGGAAAACCGCACAAATATACCATCATTTGATCAACGTACTAATTCCGAAATGGGGGACATAGGTAATAGGTATTTCCGGTGTAGAGAAGCAGCTGAGAGAGCTAAATTGGAAAAAGTCTGCCGGTCCGGTTGGAATACCAGTTCGGTTATACAAAGTGTATTCTGTGGCATTGGCCCCTTACTTAGCTTGTATTATCGCGAATATTTAATTCAGCGCAAAGTTATTAGTGATTGGAAAAAGCGCAGAAGACTCCCGTTTATAAGAAAGGAAAGAGAACTGACCCACATAATTACAGGCCAATACCATTGACATCAGATTCCTACAGAATTTTGGAACATATTATCAGTTCGAATATAGTAAATTTCTTTCTTTCTACGAACCAGGAAACATCATTCATGTGAAACTCAGTTTTCCCTTTTCTCACATGACATCTTGCGAGCCATGGATGAAGGGCAACAGGCGGATTATGTTTTTCTCGACTTCAAAAAGGCGTTCGACGCGGTGCCACACTGCAGACTACTAACGAAGATACGAGCTTGTGGAATAGGTTCACAGACTTGTGACTGGCTAGGAAACGTCCTAAGCAATAGAACGCAGAACGTTGTTCTCTACGGCGAGTGTTCATCAGAGACGTGTGTATCGTCAGGCGTGCTTCAACGAAGTGTGATAGGACCGCTATTATTTTCTATCTATATAAATGATCTGATGGACAGACAAACTTGTAATTTGCTGCTGTTTGCTGTTGATGCCGTGGTGTATGATAGGGTGTAGTCTGTAACTGTAATAGCATACAGGATTACTTAGACAAAATTTCTAGTCGCAGCGGCTCAGGTAGTTGCGCCAACGCCTCTATGGTGGCCTCGGGAAACTGACGCCACTCAGCGACTAGCTTCAGCCTCGCCCCCACTGCAGCTCACCACCAAATATCAGCCTAAACCTTTACAAGCGGTCACGCATCGCCTCTCCACTGGCTCCAGACAGCAAGAGCCTGACGTGGGGTGGTCATATTGGCCGAATTATGCTCCCACTCCCACATCTACTCACAGTCACCGCAAGAATTCCAGCCGTCATCGTATTTCAGCAGAAGACCCACCATCTGCGTCACCGACAGGTTGGTCTTCAGAAGGGTCAGCCATTAGCAATATCTGTAGTGATCGTCTAGCAGCCGACAGTAGTTTCTCTGCCCGGTCTATTAGTTGTTTTATGGTTTTGACTGATATATTTCCAGGCGAAGTACTAAATAACATCCATATAGGCGAGATTCTAGATGCGTTCTTCGGGACTTGTGGTATAGAGATAGGTGCGTAGAATCGAATCCGAAGCGCAACAGCTGGGAGGACCTCCCGGCTATAGCGAAGACACACATCCGCCGTAACTCCCACAATGTGTCGTATTGGAGAATATATATATATAAGGGATGGTCGCAGAAACCTCCAGGTCACATCCTCGAAACGCAAAGCATGCTCCTGGATAGCTAAATTCCTCTCTGATACGCTAAAGGAAGCGGAAAGGTAAAGGAAAGGTATCAGAAAGATAGCGGTACTCTACAAGTACAACGTAATATTTGTATCGGTGTTAATAGAATACGAATGCTTAGAGGTTAGGGATTCGCGCATCAGAGAGGAATTTAGCTATCCAGGAGCATGCTTTGCGTTTCGAGGATGTGACCTGGAGGTTTCTGCGACCATCCCTTATATATATATATTCTCCAATACGACACATTGTGGGAGTTGCGGCGGATGTGTGTCTTCGCTATAGCCGGGAGGTCCTCCCAGCTGTTGCGCTTCGGATTCGATTCTACGCACCTATCTCTATACCACAAGTCCCGAAGAACGCATCTAGAATCTCGCCTATATGGATGTTATTTAGTACTTCGCCTGGAAATATCAGTCAAAACCATAATTTGGAGAACGTCCTGGAGTCTTACTAGGATATAATCCGCTGGTTGTGGTGTGAATTTTGTGATCCGTGACCCGATTTACCCTAAAAAGAGAGCTAGAGGTCGATTTGAGCACTTACTTCGTCTTTGGGTCGAGAACAGGGGTATTACAATATACGATTACCGGATGGAGAGTGTTTTTGATCTTGTGCAAGACTCTTTAAGTTTTTTAAACTGTATCTGCAAAGTGTTCCTCCACCATGTGGGGGGGCGAATAACAAACATTTGGAACAACCGATGCTTTTTAGTGTTTAATAGTGTCTTGCAATTTGTGTACTGGTGTAATAAAAATACCCGAAAATTATTCGGTGTACAAGTTAAACCTTCCAGATCGATAAAAGCTTATACGTTACGTTCTATCAGCTTTTAGTTTCCATTGTCTACCTGTAAATTAGGTGGAGATTCGTAATACTGACATCGGCAAAGACGATATAAGTAGTACACTTAAAAGCTATATTAAAGCAGGGGAAACATACTTCTCCCAATGCAGAACATTGTTCTCCACACTGCCTCCAGATATAGATATCGCCGAATTAGGTCTAGTACCTATAAACAATGTCATTCTGCAAGTCCAGCGAAAAGAGTAAATGTATCACACAGGCTTAAGCCGTCCCCATTAAAGAAATTACATCGCTACCTGCAGTTAATATCTTCTGTGCGCGAAAAGAAAAACTGGAAATGGCGGATATCGAGACCAAGAGAAGGAAGCTAGAATATATGGCTAAAGCAACTGCCATAAAGGACGAGTACAACCTAATGCTGGAGAAAGACGAAGCTATGGCATATGTGTAAGCCCGGCTTAAACAGAGGGTGTGGAGAAATCTGGTTACGACTGGGACGTATAAAATATTTGCTTTTTACAGTAAACTGTCAGGGAGATTGGTCACGCGTCGGTGTACTGACCGAAAATAGCGGAACACACGAAAAACGTATTGCATTATCGTTTGGAGAAGGGACTACATTGCATCCAAAGTGGAGGACTGGGACATTCATTTGCAGAGTTAAAAACGGATGGAATAACAAGCAATCGTTTGCAATAGTCGTAAACCTAGTGCTCCATACGGAAATTACCACAGGAGTTGGTAACGTACAGACATAGGGACGCATATTGCTATACAGGAAATAATGGGAAAAGTTAAAATACCCGATTGTTCTCGTCTAGAAGCATTGCCCGAAGGTGCAGAGCTATAAAGGAGTTGGAATGCAGGAGGAAACGAAGATACGTAATGGAGTTCGAGAACATACCTTTCCTCTACCTTTCGAACTTCTGGCTGGAACGGTAATAGGAGACGCCGATGTGGATTTAAACTACGAGTTAAAAAAAAATTACAGTGGAGAAAATTAAAGTTACACATAACAAGAATAATAAAGAACGATTTGTACTCTGTGTCTAGCTTCTCGAGTAGAAAGTTTCGGTCTTATAGGGTGTAGGAGAAGATACCAGAAGACAGGTTGCTTTTCTAAAAAAACTATGTTTCGTTTTTGTAAGAGCTACATCGCAAATTTGCGCTCATCCTACTGGCTGTAAATGTATCTGCTTATAAAAGTTATAACGACAGCTCGTACGGTAAAAACATTGCTTGTGTCAGTTGCGAGGAAATGTATCTTCGCGAAAATAGCTCTCTTATATTCGGAATCTGATGCGGTCGGAAAAAATTAAACCGAAAACTTCTCCAGGTCAGGTGCGAGCGTGGACAGGTATGTTTACATGTATAGGACGTACACACGCTCCAAACCGGAGTCTACGATGAGTCAACAGGTCCGCACTCGCCTACAGCCAGAAATAACATGGAATGTGAGTATGCATGCATGCTAGCTTGCGCGAAGTACCTATTTCGAACTGTTTAGTCGCGCGAAACGATGCAACGCATATATGATCCACAATTGTGGAAATACATATAGATACTTAGTAGCATGGATGTGGGGCATTTATATCTTTGTTATGTTTACGAATTGACGTCTCTCGGTAGCGTATTGGAGATGATTGCAGTGGTAAATTAATGTTCTTTGGTCGATAAGCATCGAGTTAGAGGATTAGTTACCTACGTTGGAGGTGCATTTAATCGTATGTTTAGTCTCTAAAGGATTTCTATTGGAGATCGTTAAAAAAATCTGGTGTTGCATTAGTTCGAAATGGTGTAGACTATTTTGCGCTGCTGCTTGTAAGGATTATAAGAACTTGGCTTTGATCTAGATCTTTTCTTGTTAGCTGTTCTGTGCGTGTACGTCGATCATTTTTTACACTGTGTTACAGATGTTTAACGAGAGTAATAATTTGTTAGAAGCAGTGGAATACGATGGTGGTTTGTGCGCGAATGCTCGGGGTATTGGCTGATAGAAAGCGTTCCAGAAATATTGTCTGCCGGGCTATGCATTGGAAACAAAATTGTGGTTGGATGCTAGGGACGGGTCAAGCAACCAACATAGTTATTGGGTGGAGAGAGAGAGAGATCGAAACATTATTAAAACGCTGTGTGTCTGGGAGATCTTGTCTGTTACAGATCACGGCTATAACACCATCTGTGGTAACTTGTTTAGAGTTGTTGCTGGGCTAGTGACGGATGTAAGGATAGCTCTGTCTGGGTTGTTACGAACGTATACATAGCTTGCAGCATGCTATTTGGGACAAAAATCGAGTTGGAATGGCTAGATTCGTTTGTTGTTATAGGTTCGTGTTGACTGTAGGTGTACTTCTGTTACTGTGTTGGAAATGTTTGGCGCTTACAGAGAGTGTTGTAGGCTATATTGGACGGAATGTAAGTAAAAAGTGTTGATCTACCCTAAATATATACGTCACGGTAAAGCTCTAAAGAAAACCGACTTTGGTGGTGCATTGATCTTTCGTCGAAGCATCGCCTGTTTAATCATATGCTAGTGTTGGCTGCTTTACGGCTGGTGTGAATTACGTTACGTAGCGGATGTGTCTGCTGCGGTAAATCATAATTCTTTCGTCGAAAATCAACGTGTTTTATAAAACTCCTACAGTTTGGTAACTTGAAGTGCGCTAGTTGTAGCCAATGGAGTGCGTGTGAGTGTAGTAAATTCAGCAAGTTCGATACTGCAAACGCTGGAGACAAGACGAAGTTACTATTTCTGGAATACACGGGGAAATATGTATGTCTTGTGGGTATATATCTTATAAACTGCAGCTAATCGATGTTTTTTAATGGAGGCGCTCCCATCTATACTACAGCAGCAGCTTCGTGTAGATGGCTTCTATCTCCTCAATATTTGGACAACACTTTAACCGAGCGGCGTTCGTGTCCGAGCATGACTTTCGGATGGAAGGAGCAATATCAAAGTGGTTGCGGGCGAGGAAACGACTGCTTAACGTGGTTGGCGTCGAATTGTACAACCAAAATAAATTTGTCGAAAATCATGAGCCCTGGTGTAAGCAAAGATATCGATTTTATAAAGAGTCCAGGCAGTTGATTGTTAGGACTTATTTTTTCGCTGGGTCGAGAAGATAGTATTACCAGGATGGAGGATTGTGCAAGAAGATTGTTTAAGTGTTCTAAAAGAGAAGATACGGTATTTACAAAGTGCGCCGTTGTACTGTGCAAACACTTTCAGATTTGATTACTTGGGTATTAAGAGTACCCGAAACTTGACCACTCTCTCGGACATTATGTTGTTTAGTTTCAACTGTAAATTACTTGTAGAGTCGAGCAAGGAGCTATATTTTCATTAGCATTCCAGGACTTTATTATCCACAGACGTAGATATCGTCTACGTTATTCCACAAGTCCCAAGGAGAAGGGTAAACGAAAACTGGGTTATATGGCGAAGACACAGGCTTTTAAAAGGAGGTTATTGCATATGTGCAAGCCCGGTTTAAACAGATAGTGTGGGGAAAAATATTTGCTTTTACAGTAAACAAGCGGGGGGATTTGACTCGCATCGTTGTATTGACCGAAATTAGCGGAACACACGACAAACGTGTTTGTACTGTGTGTGACTCCCATCCATTCCTTAGAGAGCAGGTTATGATCGATGTGTGCGGGAGTTGGTTGCGATATAAGTGTTTGCGAACATTACTTTGCATGTACTCAGTTGTAATAAAAAAAAAAAAAAAAAAAATGTAGCACTCCATGTCCTATATAGAATCATGTGTTGTGGCGTGTAGGTTAGCGTCTTCGTTTGCGGTAGACATCTACTTGTAATTAAAATAATAAATCTTAGTTCGGATTAGTGGATTGCACAAGAAAGGAACTTGGAGTAGGAATTTTGTGGGTAAAGGGCGGGTCGAGCTGGAAATCGGTGTTGCATTGGGCAGGTAACTTCGGTTCTGTGGTTGCTGTATTGTCGAATAAGTGTGTTGTTAGGCCAATAATTTCGAAAAGTTTTAGTGTAGACGGTCGGAAATCGGTAAATTATTTCACGTATTTTTCCTTTATTTCGACTCTCCGTTGCACAATAGGGTTTAAATGTCTTCTGGGGCGCTAGAATATCGGTGTCAGATAAATGTAGTTTGCATCGTAACAGGACATAGAGATTCCTTAGATGGGATGTGTACTGCTGTAGCAAGGAAAAAAGAGGTAAAATTAAAGTACCCGAACTCTCGGAAGGCGCATCTATACCTCGATCTAAGGGCAAGATTGCTGGAATTTTAAATTTCGGAACTTTCGGCATGGCTCAGCTCCATTACATAAATGCAATGCGAGCTATCCTTGTCAGAGTGGTGTGTCTGTGTAGAAGGTTTTGATCATTTGGAGATGTAACTTAGGTGTTTTTGTTTAAACACTTAGCATATGTTTCTTTTATGTAGCCTGCGGAGAGAGCGCTCTGCGTTCTGGACGATTGTTAACGGTGCTTGCAGATGTATATTTAGAGACTTTGTGCTAGATGTCATTGCCGCTTTTCGTTATTTGGAATTTTTGTATAAACAATATGCCGTCTTCTGCTGCTGCTGTGATGTTATCGAAAGAGTGGTTGGCATATAAGTTACATTCCGTTCGATGGCTGTTGCTTGGATCGTCTAAACAAGAGATACATTTATAGATCTAAGGTTGCAGTCGAGTTCCGAAACGGACCATTTCTTTTCTTTTCGTTAGTTGGCTCTGGTTAGAATTGTTTTTTCAACCTGGATGCAGTGCGTAATGAATAAATGTGGTCGCGTGTGTGTGTATTAGAATATGACGTATGTAATAAGCCTGACGCGTTTTTTCCCCCCTACATAATACTGGTTCGAGAAAGGGCGATATAAATTACATTAAAAACACATTTCTCGCATTCTCTGCTTGATTGCTTTACTTGTGGGGAATATGAAAGAGAGAGAGAGGTTCGTAAAAGAAAAAACAGCATGATTCGGTCGTTGCTGTCACTGTTTTTTTGAGAAGTGATATACGTTTGATAACTTTTAAGGTTTGTCCGCAGAGTGCAGTGCAGAGCGCTTCTTCTTCTTCGCGCGTGTGGAGTGGAACTATTTGCTTAGCCTTTACAGGTAACGCTCGGCCAGAGCACGTGTGTGATTCACCGCCGCCTGTCGGCCGCGCGCGCTGTTTTGAAAGGCTGCGGTTGAGCAGGTATCAGCGGCAAGGGGTTGTTTGAATGGAGCGGCCGGCCGCTATTGTCCGTCTGAGTTCTGCTTTTCTCGCCAGGAGACACACAGCAAATTGTTTTCTTGCGGGCGGACTGTTCCACTGCAAATTAGAAAACTTCGCGGACGTTGGTGTAGAGGCAGTACAAGGAGCTATAACGTTCGTAGGGAAAAAAAAAAAATAATAATGAGCGGGGCGGTCTGATCGCTGTGTCCGCGTCGCCGAGGACTGGCGGTGGCGCGGTTAAATAATAATTATTATTATTTCGGTGCAGACATCACATGCAGGTGCGGCAGCTCGCTCTTCCGCGTTCTACAGGCGGCGGCTGGGGGACGGTCGGTGACGCTGTTAAATAATAATAAGAATAATAATTTTCGGCGCGGGCTTCGCGGCAATTCTTTCGCGAGGTGCGGGGCGCGGCCCGTTCGGCGCGCTGGGGTCGACCGGAAAAATTGCGCGCATGCCGCGGCGGGGCTCCGTAAATGCACTACGATAGTTTTTTTTTCGCGTATGTACGCAAGTACATGATCGTCAGGAGGCTGAAGGTGGGCAGTCGGCCTGTGTGCCGCGTCTCCTCGGTCGCAGCGGCTACGGCCGGCGGACTGAGGCACACAATAGAGACTGGTCAGCTGCAGAGGAGGGTGGCCAGCGTCTGCACACATGGCTTCATTGTGTAGGCGCTGGGTGGGGGGAGAAGTGGGATCAGAGCCATCTGTTGTCAGCGGTTGGAACTGCTGCTTTCAGTCGATTTCAATGGCTTGAAATGGATTGAAAATTCGATATAATTACAAGAGTAATGGGAGTACATACATATGGCATTACAGATGATCATATACATGATTCATCTATATGCACATCTAATTTTGAATGCGATATGAGCTCTAATTAAGGCTCTTTTTTATCATGTTACCGAACAGAATGCTCTGATTTGTTGTTATATATATGAAACAGGTGCAGTCTGAGGGTGCTCCACCGGATCGGAGGGGTGAAAGCCTACCAGGGCAACCAGAAATCGGTTTTCCCGCCAATTTGTGGTTGTACCAGGAACCTCCAAACTACGTGAGTCAAATGTAATTACCATAATTGCATCTTTTACATGCTACTGCTGTCCCTCCGACACTCTGTGTCTGAATGACTGCAGAATATCGGTTGGGGATGGTGGAGGGGGTGGTCACGTGCTGTGCTCTCATTGGCCGGTGGTAGTCACGTGACTGGTAGGGTGGGGGGTGACGTAGATAGTCATGTGATGCCTTGGAGTGAGCTCAGTTCCACGCCAGACGTGGAGGAGTGAACACGTGCAATTGCAATAACAATAAACAATTACAATAAATAAATAAACAATTACCCTAAGTACATGTAATTGCAATTATGCAATTACTCTAAGTACATGTAATTGCAATTATGCAATTACTCTAATTACGCAATTACTCTAATTAATTTGATATCAAATTGATATCAATTTGATTATTTTTTACCTTCAAGGTCACTGTGCTGAAACGCCCACAGCTATACTACTGTTGTTGTACGCCATTTGTGGAATGGACGGTCTCGAATTACGATCCTGCACCTCACGCAAGCAGTGCGAAATCTCCGGGTACCCACCAACACTTCATGTTACGTGCCTCTATCCCTAGTCGGAGTTCAGGGTTTTGGCCCCAAAGCATACATTCAGAACATACAAACTAGAAACATGCTTGCAGTGGGTGGCCAGATGATTTTAATATCTTTGCATTAATGAGTGCTAGCTGTTGATATGCTTGACAAACTGTGTTCATAATTCAGATAAACACATCAAGGTAACAACCATTCCAGCATGGAGTTTATGCGTTGTTGAGCATTTGGATTTATGCTCCTTTCGCCATAAAAAAAAATAAAATAAAAAATATAAATAAAAAATCACTAATCCCTTTGGTGAGCGAGTTCTAGTCGATAAAATTGCTACAGAACTCCACAATCAATATGCTCGGAACAATGTGCATGCACTCATCCATTATCAGTTTAGTGGACACATATAGAACATAATGATCAATCATGCATGACAGAAAGCAACATTTCCAATTGCATGTGAGGTTTCTTTGTCATTCTTTGTCATTTCTCATACGGAAGAGTGAAGTCGTTCAAAACACAGTGAGAGAACTCTATCATTCATCGATTACACTTATTGACGGTTGGAATTGTGTTTAACAGGTTTCCACACAAATACCGACAAACATGCTTCATAACTGGTACATGCATCTAAATCGAGTAAGTAAATAATAATAATCATCATCATTATGTTATACTTCTACCAGTTTCCTGTCCTATTCATTATTAGACGTCTGTACGGCTGCCCAACGTGTGTAATTACTGTAATGGGCAGCCGGCCGCGGTGGCCGAGGGGACTGAGGCGCTTCAGTAACGGTCTGCACGGCCAATACGGTCGGGGGTTCGAATCCCCCCTCGGGCATGGATATTTGTGCCGTCCTAGTTCGTAAGTAGTTCATAAGTAGTTTGTAAGTTTAGGGACTGATGACACCGTAGTTAAGTCCCATAAGCTTGACAAACATTTGATTTTTTGTAATGGGCAGCTATAAATGATGTATTAATAACTGATTACTATCCACTGTAGTCAATATTATTTCCGTATCGGTGATACACTTTGAGGATGTGGCTTGTAATATTTTATTGTCTGTACTGTCATTGTGTAATTGATTTTGTATTTACAGTTAATCTTTGATTTCATTTGATATAAATATTTGGAATTTGGTTTTCACTAGCACCGTGTGTAGATCACGTATTTTAAATTTATTTATTCAATTATTTATCAGTCGATGATAACAGCCACAATCGAAGATACGGAGATGATAACACGACAGTATGGTGGAAGTGAAATTGAAGTGACAAAGTGGAAAACATCTATTTTGTGTAAATTGAATGTGGCGTTTTTTTCTGTTCGTGACAGAGAAACAGCTTCGTTTGCATATGTCCACGCTTTGCATCCACTCTGCGCCCTGCTGCTGTCAGTGCAAAGCGGCGGCGCCCGCATTAAAAGCTTTCATCGGCATCTGCGGCCGATCGCGGCCTCCCGTTCGCGCCTGCCGACTCGTGCTTCAAAACCCCAACGCATGCATTAAGAGGACGCAAAATGCAAACGTGCGTGAAATGGGCCGCCAGATAATTTGATCGCCGCTGCATTAATGAGCGACAGCCGTTGAGGCGCGTTCCACACTATCGCGCCATGACACCCGACTGAGGCCACTGCGTTAAGCGCCGCACGTTGGCTAGCCAGCAGGCCTCACTGACACCAGCGTGCTGTTACGTCACGTGAATATTTCTGCCGCATGTAAATGATTGCCTAAAGGGTCCATGGAACGGTTCCAGTGCTTGTCGAATACATCGTGTTCCATTCCATGGTTTCTAATTTTTGCTTCAATTTTAATTATTGCTTATTTTCGATTGTCATTTGTACAATAAGTCTATTAAGAGGATTTGAACGGAAGTTAATTACAGGGGTTACAGAAATTAATATAAACACCAGTGTTGGTGCCTGGTACTGTTTCACTGCTGTACAACTCCCAGTTCTTTTTTAAATATGGCTATCCCTTTTTATTAGTATTTTTTTTTCTTTCGGATGCCTGATATATGCCATTACATTTGCTGTAATCAACTGCGTTTGGTCGTATGACGCCCCATTGCCTCGTAACGCGCCGAAAACTGCTGCTCTCCGAGTGATCAGCTCAGGGGGTTTGCACTCCTCCAGATTCCAATTTTTGTAGTCCTACTCCTATTTGTTTATGTAACCCTACTCTGTTCTACTTTACTACACAATGTAGTTATGTAGTATATGTGGTGTCGCACAAGTCCAAAGTGCGCGCCACCTACTTTCGCCGCGCGCCGCCACGGCGCGGCGTTCTTACGACGACAGCCACGAGCGCCCTCTGCGGCAACTCCGCTCGTGGCCACCAGTGAACGACATCGTGCACTTGGGACTGAGATAGCAACCAGTTCGGAACTTCGTAATCAGATAGGCACCAGTGAAGACTTGGCTATCAGTTAGGCACTAGGCAGGACTCTAGCTCAACTATGTATAAGCATTCTGCAGTCCTATGTAAAAGTTAAGTATTGTATAAATTCTGTGCAATATATATCTCATTCTAATTTAGTGTTTCTAGTTTCTGGCTGCTCCCCTCCGTACCTGCACCAGCGTGCTATCGTTATTCCTGTGTCGGTCTCATTCCACTCGGCCACCGGCACCTACGACGGAAACGAGACACAAAAGCGGCGACGAGGCTGGGACACAAAAGTATACCACCACTCTCCCCCCCTTACATCTCACTCCCACCCCTGGCCTTACATTCTGATGTCTATGAGTGGTTCCTCATACTTTCCTTGCTTGCTGCCTCTTTATGCAGGTTCCTGACCTCTATTCCCCCCAACCACTCCCCCCCCCAATCCCACCACCACCTCACTGAGTCAGCAACTACTTTCTACCACTCTAACCCTCTCCCACCCCATAAATTTTTGGATACATATGCCAGTTGTGATTTCTGGCAACTATTGCCTCCTCTCCTGCCCCCCATCCCCCCCCCCCCACACACACACCACATATTAAAGATAGGTTATTTTATGCCTCCACTTCGTTAAACTGCACTATGCAATAGTCACTACCATCATGATAGTGACTTGTTTACTTTTAGAAAACCAGCCACAGCTTACTCTTATTGTGTCTTAAAGCTCCATGATCTGCTCTACAGGATTATCCTCTTTGTCTTTGGTATATTTCTAGCAAGTTGACTGTGTAACTCTCTTCAGTTGTCTGACTAGATGTACCAGTTGTAACAGTAGGTTAATATTACTGCAACCATTCACATTTCTTTGCACATTAGTTCACGCATCTTAAAACTTATAACCCACATCCTTAACTTATTTGTTGTATCAGAATCACTTCTCAATATATACTCAACAGTATTTGAAGCCATAGAGTTAATGACAAATGCTTTATGTTGAAAGATGCCCTAACAGTGACATTCTAAGCATCCTAATACTGTGTCAGCTGCTAGTTCCTAAATATTCCCGCCTATGACGCCACTTATCATTGTACTTCTTATACTACCGAATATTAATCTGTTAAGCGACTGATTTGTCAGTACCTGCTCCTCTCTTTACGCTTTTCTTTTCAACTACACCAAGTATTACTGTTTTTCCCATAGCCTTTTTTTCCTTATTTATTTTTACTCTTTCACTATGAAGCTCATCTATAGATACTTTGTTAGCAGCTGATTGTTATTCATTGCATAATCTCTGCACTTAGCGTTGATTTCTCCTACTATCATGTGCATTTATTAAGCAACAATACTAAAATGTAAGTGTTAATTTTATCCCATTATATGAACATATCATTTATTACAATCTACTTGGATAAAAACTGCTTCAAATTTCTGTAACCGATTTTTATACATTTTATAGCCTTTACTGTATACCAATGCACTTGTTTGTCTGTATAGAGACCAGAAGAAGGGCACTAAAGCGCTGAAACCGGTCGTCAAAAATAAATAACCACAAGCAACTAGGTGCTGCATTTTATTAATTTATTTACTCCTCATGCAATTTCCTGTCAGACACAGCTCGCCCTATTATACCTGTGGCAGCGGTGAGTCCAGGCCTCACCGCTCCACCGCTAACTTGTGCGCGTGGCCTACTAGAAAGACGGGCCCCAGCACAGTCGTCATGCCACATAAGCAAGGTATTTCCGAACAGACGCTATCGCTAGCCGATTGGCCGGCCGCTGGGGCACACCCCACTGCCTCATAGCGGACAGCCACTGAGCTAGGGATCGCTCTGGCTCGGAACTACCTTGCTTATGTTGCATGACATCTGCGCTGAGGCCTGTATTTTCTGTAGGCCACAACTTGAGTGCTAGTGACGTCACAGCGGGTTTCAGCATGCCCTACGAGACAGACAGGCCCCAGTGCGGTCGTCATGCCATGTAAGCAAGGTAGTTCTGAGCCGGCCTGATCGCTGGCTGATTGGCTGGCCGCTGGGCCACTGCCCACTGTGTCATAGCGGGCAGCCACTGAGCTAGCCATCGCACCGGCTGGGAACTACCTTGCTTATATGGCATGACGACTGCACTGGGGCCTGTCCGTCTCGTAGGCCATGCTGCAACCCCCTGTGACGTTACTAGCGCACTCGTGTGGCCTATGGGAAACACAGGCCCCAGCGCAGACGTCATGCAACGTAAGCAAGGTAGTTCCGAGCCGGCGCGATCGCTAGCTCAGTGGCTGTCCGCAATGAGGCAGTGGGGTGTGCCCCAGCGGCCGGGCAATCGGCTAGCGATCGCGTCTGTTCGGAAATACCTTGCTTATGTGGCATGACGACTGTGCTGGGGCCCGTCTTTCTAGTAGGCCACGCGCACAAGTTAGCGGTGGAGCGGTGAGGCCTGGACTCACCGCTGCCACAGGTATAATAGGGCGAGCTGTGTCTGACAGGCAATTGCAAGAGGAGTAAATAAATTAATAAAATGCAGCAACCAGTTTCTTGTGATTATTTATTTTTGACGACCGGTTTTGGGCGCTTGAATGCCCTTCTTCTGGTCTCTATACAGACAAACAAGTGCATTGGTATACAGTAAGGCTATAAAATGTATAAAATTCGGTTACAGAAATTTGAAGCAGTTTTGATCCAAATAGATTGTAATAAAAGATATGTTCGTATAATAGGATAAAATTAACACTTACATTTTAATATTGTTGCTTAATGAATGCACATACTAGTAGGAGAAATCAACGCTGGGGCCTGTGTTTCTCATAGGCTTCGGCGTTGCAGGCTGGTTGCAGACTTCCTGGCCAGCCGCAGCTCCCAGCGCTCTGCAGGGGACCATCCTCGCAATGCTTCTAACAGCACTCATTCTTCTTGGGTGTGTAATTTTGCCACTCCATACTGACATGTCAATAGCTGTAATAATTTTTTTTATTCACAAATTTCCTACAACAATTTAGATCATTATCTGGCGCTGTTAGCCTAGCAGAGTTTATGAAATTCAACAACCTAGGGTACACGTTTACCAAGAGCTCTAAACCGTTGAAGATAATTTTCATAATTCCCATGAAGTCAGTCGAAGCATAAAGATGCTTTTCAACTTTTAAAAGAATAAAATCTTTCTTACGCAACTCTGTGCTCCAGGAGTGATTTCACCCTTTTCGTGCTTTCCATTGACAGAGATCTTGTGATGGAGATGGCAGACTTCAATCAGCAGTGGGTTATAAATAATCAAATCTTTGTAAATCTAAGGGCCTTTCTGCTGCGGTCATCAGTCCGTAGGCTTACAAACCACTGAAACTAAGTTATGCTAAGGACAAAACAAACACCCCTGTCCGGGGGAGGACTCGAATCTCCGACAGAGAGGAACCGCGCGCTCTGCAGCAAGGGGCCTTAGAGTGCTCGGCCATTCCACCTCGGCAAGCAGAGGCTAGCAGACAGCTGCCAGTTTAACCGGTGACATCAGCAGTTTCGTCGCTTAGGTTTTGACGAATATCTGAACATTTAAAAGAACATGCGCCTCGGTTGCTCAGTGATAGAGTGCCAGACTACAAATCCAAAGGTCGCAGGTTCGATCCCCGCCAGGCCCTAGGATTTTTATCTGTCACTTTCCACTTCTTTCACCTCTGGCAGTATTGCTCATGTGAAAAATACCGAGTAGCACCGTGGTACGGAACCCACGTTAAACTGTAGGTCCCCCTATAACTGGCTGGGTAAGTCAGTTCGAAGGTCGGAGGAAGGCAACGGCATACCACCTCCAAACAGGACCATGCCTAGTAAAGCACTGTGGTGTTCAAACCAATCTTCGGATTGTTGACTGCTTTACCTTTAGAACGTTGATTGGCATCAACAGTTGTAAATTTACTAAATCGAAATATTCAAGCATCTTGCTTGTTACAGGCCACTGAAACAAATTCAAGCGTGAAGTTAAAAATTTAGCAGGGCTTGGATTTTCCACTTTTTGTCAAAAACATAAAACAGCATATTTCTCAATAGAACCTTCAAACAAAGGAGAAAAACATCAATATTTGATGTTTGTTAGTCAATAGTCTAATCACAACAAATTTCTTCTATGTACCGCTAGTGATTTCACAGTGGACACTTCTTATGCATAACTGTATTCAAGCAGATGCTGTCTCTGCCGTCCATGTCTTCGTCATCATCATCATCATCATCATCATCATCAGCATCATCATCATTAGAGGCTGATTATGCCTTTCAGCATTCAGTCTGGAGCAAAGTACCTCTAATAAAATTCCTCCATGATCCCCTATTCAATGCTGACAGTGATGCCTCGTCTGATGTTATGCCTTTTACCTCAAAATCATTCTGCACCGAATCTAAGTACTTTCTTCTTGGTCTACCACGACTCCTCTTACCCTCCGCTGCCGAGCTCATGAGTCTCTTATGTAACCTTCCTTCTCCCTTGCGTGTAACATGACACCACCATCTCAGTCTGTTCGCTCTAACTGCTTATCTATGGTGTTCATTCCCAGTTATTCTTTGATTTCCTCATTATAGACACCCTCCTGCCATTGTTCCCATCTACTAGTACCTGCAATCATTCTTGCTACTTTCATATCTGTAACCTCTACCTTATGAATAAGGTAACCTGTATCCACCCAACTTTCGCTCCCATACAACAAAGTTGGTCGAAAGATAAAGCGGTGCACTGCTAACTTAGTCTTGGTACTTACTTCCTTCTCGCAGAAGAGAGTAGATCTTAGCTGAGCACTCTTTGTATTAGCTTTGCTGCCGTCCATGTGTAACCTAAATATGGATTTAGAAGGCCATTGTCTAAACACACAAGTAGGCTAATATCTCATTGGAAGGTAACATTGCCGGCCGCGGTGGCCGAGGGGACTAAGGCGCTCCAGTCACGGTCTTCACGGCCACTACGGTCGGGGGTTCGAATGCCCCCTCGGGCATGGATATTTGTGCCGTCCTAGTTCGTAAGTAGTTCATAAGTAGTTTGTAAGTTTAGGGACTGATGACCCCGTAGTTAAGTCCCATAGACTATACAAACATTTTTAAAAGGTAACATTGCAGGAAGATGTGAAGATATGATAACAGCAATCCACGGCCATTTAGCGCAGACAGCAGTAGTTAGCGAGACGTGAAGACGGGCCCAGATTGGTCTGGCGTGGAGCGTAACTGTTCCGAAGCCCTCAACAGCTGCAACGTTTGCCGTGGGGCAGCCACCATCGTCATAGAAATCCGATAACTTGTCAGAAGTAGCGGAGAAGCTCATAGGAAACCTCAAATGTTCAAATGTTTGTAGAGCTTATGGGACATACCAGTGGGGTCATCAGTCCCTAAACTTACGAACTACTTGTTGTTGTTGTGGTCTTCAGTCCGGAGACTGATTTGATGCAGCTCTCCACAATACCCTATCCCGAGCAAGCCTCTTCAACTCCACATAAGAACGGCAACCTTCATCTGTCTGAATCTGCTTACTGTAACCATCTCTTGGTCTTCCTCTGAGGTTTTTACCCCATACACTTCCCTCCAACGCTAAGTTCACAGTTCCTTGATGTCTAAGAATGTGTCCTACCAATCGATCCATTCTTTTAGTCAAGTTATGCCAGAAATTCCTTTTCTCCCCAATTCCGTTCACTACCTCCTCATTAGTTACGCACTCCACCTACCTAATCTTCAGCATTCTTCTGTAGCACCACATTTCAAAAGCCTCTATTCTCTTCCTGTCCGCTCTATAGTTCATGTTTCACTCCCACACAAGGCAACACTCCACACAAATGCCTTCAGAAAGGACTTCCTTAGGCTTAAATCAATATTCGATGTTAACAAATGTCTCTTTTTCAAGAACGCTTTTCTACCCATTGCCATTCTGCATTTTATATCCTCTGTGCTGCGACCAATATTTGTTATTTTACTGCCCAAGTAACAAAACTCATCTACCTCCTATCAAACTACTTATGAACTAGCTTATACTAAAGACGGCACAAACATCCATGCCGGAGGGGGGATTCGAACCCCCGATGGGGAACGTCCTCGCGCATTGTAGCATAGCACTTCAATGAGCTTGGCCACTCGGCCGCGGCTCGTAGGAAAGAACACGCAGAAAAATAGAAACGGGTGGATCATAGCGTGTGGCTCTGTCTCATGGGAAATTTCTGTCACGACGGCTGCGGATAGCTCGTGATATCGCGGCTGGGGAAGAATTTGCTCCGAATAACGTCACGAAGCCCTTTCTATCGAGACGTGCAACACGCACAAGGAATTCGTTGTCAGCTGCAGCGCGCCTTACGATAGACCGTTCAAACAGTATGCATTTGTTGAGTTGTCTGCTTCACGCGTCTACTTCGATTATTGTCAACTTACACCAAATGAATCGCCGCCTTAACATCACTTTTCGAAACTGTACGATATATTGTGATGATAAAAATATTTATTTGTGTTTTAGACTGCCACTGTGAAACTGTATTTAATTGTTTTCGTGCAGTTCAAGCGTAACAACGCGCTCACATGTATTAACGTCCTCATTATAAAATGCGATTACATACTTTCAGCCCCTGCGGCTTGAGGCGCTTATGTATATGATGAACAAGCTCCTCAGGTGCCTATACATAGACCTTTCACTTTGATTAAGCTTCAAATAATGCCCAACAAAAACAAATATTTCATCTGTTAACTACAGCATGTTTCAGGAAAAACAGCACATATTTTAGAAGATGGTAAAAAAGACGATTTGCAGTTAAAATTTCATATATCGTGTGTCCAGTTATTATTGGGTACAGAGGTACAGCTCTTGGTATATACAACAAACTAATTTGGATATTTTAGCTGATTCTTTCGTTGGTTCTTGGTAGATAACCATATTGAATTTTATTTAAGTAACCGGTTTTCTGAATATGTCCTAGTAAGCAGAATATCGGGTAACTACGTGGAAATGAATCTGTAGAACATAGAAAAAATTCTACCGTTAAGTAAATGTGATGTTGTACTACCAAAAAACCGACGGATAAATCAGTGAAAATTTCTTGATTTACATTTTCTCTACGTTTGTTTGGATTTCATATTAACTGCTATATTTGTGTATTCGATAAAAATTTTACACAGGTTATACGAGACGCGTCCAGAAAGTAAGATCCGTTTGGTTATAAAATGAAATTGTACAAAGATACAGAAGAAAGTTTTATTGCACAAAATTCTACACCTCTTAAACTACTTTTCCACATAACTGCCGAAATTTTGCAGGCATTTGTCATAGCGTGGTACCAGGTTTTGTATACCTTCTTCATAGAAATCTGCCGCCTGTGTCTTCAACCAGTTGGAAACATTTTCTTTCAGCTCGTCGTCATTGGCGAAGTGATGACCGCCAAGGAAAGACTTGAGATGTCCTGGATCTTGTCATCAATCGCGTGAACCAGTTCTTCTGTAACCAAAGGTGGACGCCCACTTCGTTCGTCATCGTGCACATCACTACGTCCGCCATGGAACTGTCGGACCCATCTTCTCACCATCGAATCACTCATCGCATTTGGTCCGTAAACATCGCAAGTTTGCCGATAAATTTCACTTGGTTTCACTTTCCTCGCATTCAGAAAGCGAATCACCGACCTGATTTCACAGGCGGCGGGATTTTCAATCAACGCCAACATTTCAAACAATTTCAAGCATACGTAACTGACAGCGATCTCCAAATGGCGCACGTTCTTCTCCTTGATACACATCGTCAACAGCGCATGTAGGGAACTGCAGTCGCAGCGCCGCAGCGGAGATAAATTGAAACGAAACTTACTCTCTGGACGCGCCTCGTATTAAATTTTTAATGCAATTCCTCTATAGTATCACCTCCTAAAATACTTACGACTGACTCGAAAAACTACGCTCCTCTCAGCAGGAGACAAGTACACATTCTCAGACAAATTCCCAACTTGGCTCCGTTTGTCAGCTGGGTTTCCCCTTCGGTCGTCCGCGCATGTGCGAAGCATTTTCATACGCGTGAGAATAGGACCCGTCCTATTCCGTCTACTAGCGATCGTATGAGTGCACCTTGTGCAAGTGGACGCGTCTACACTGTACGCGGACGGCGTGACCGGTGCATCATGGGTAATCTCGTAAGCTCACACTTTCCGTGTAGAAAGGGCTTCAGACGGCGCAGCTGCGGCCCTTAAGCACAGCTTACACGATGATCGCGCTAGTAACGAACAGATCACGTTGCGCGCTATCGAGCGACGTAAACGCGGAACTACTAACATTTCGTGAGCGCAGACGGCGTTTCGTACTAGCTAGTACGCTTTAGGACAGGTACTAAATCAAATGTCTGTATATCTATCGGACCAAACTGCGTGGTCATCAGTCCGTAGCTTACAAACTACTTGAAACTAGGTAAACTATCCTACGGACAAACACACACACCCATGCCCCAGGGTAGACTAGGAGGACAGGTTCTAAAGTTGCTAGTAGCGAAATGGGTGCGCATGCGCAGAAGTGAATTCGTTGTGTGGTTTTCATGTTTATGTGTGGTAATAGCCGCGTCCGTACCAAAATTGCTTGCTTTGTTGGAGTGATACGTCTTGCATCAGTGGAGTGGAACAGAGCAGGAATTGCGCTTTTGATTGAGGCACACAGGGTCGCTGCAGAAAGTCCTCTCTTATTGTATGAAGGTACATGACTGTTACTTACGAAGAAAATAACAGAAAGGTGTAGGTTTAGATTAATTTTGAATACTTGTTGATTAATTTGATATTTTCAAAATTCTAAGATTTTTAGCGTGTCAATAGTCAGTTGCACATAATCTCGAAAGAGTAATGCTAAAAGCAAAGCAAATTTAGTGGACTGAGGTTCCATTATGGATCGGAAATTGAAATTGCTGTGCAGAGTTCAACAACAATATTTGTAAGAGTCGGTACAGAAATTCTTTGTGCAAAGACTAAGCTTTCGAGTAATTCTTCTATCGCCAAAAACCGCAGCGTTATAGCAAACCTGCAAAAAATAAGAATTACAGAAGTAACTGATGCATAACTTTTACAAAGCTGAAAATGTAATTCAAGTGTATAAAGTATTTCGTAGCTTGAGCTTGGCGAAGTACTGTTTCTCTAGATCTATCTAATCTGTCTCTCTCTCTCTGTGTGTATGTGTGTCTCTCTCATCGCCGTATTTTTGTCCTTGGACAAACGGAAGCAACTTGATAAAATTCTCAGCGCTTAATATTCGTAATTAAAAAAAATTAAATAATTTAGGTCCTCTGGTATGAGTTACTTCTTCATTATCTGTATACAGCACACATCTCATTCTTCGTCTCTTCCTCTCAAACAAGGACACATCCAACTTTTATTTCATCTTGACGTGGAGTGTTCACAAACATTGCCACAGCTGCTGCAAATGCCGATAGTGTCGGCTTCTTAAGTTGAATATTATCAACTATGACATACACCCAAACGTGAACAGTCGACGTATACGAACAGTAATAAGCCCATACTTTCGCACAGGCCCTGCTGTTAGTGGTAATGAGACGTGTAGACGGAAGTTTATCGTATTAACGCAACCAATGCTGTATGATCGCACGTCATTAGTACCGAGTTATTACGCTTGGAGCGCTGCAGCAGACAGTTATCTTTCTTGTGAACTTTTGATCGTCGTGTAAGCTAGGCATTACTCCGCTCTTCGACGCCCAAAGCTGATGGCGGGCCAGTCCACTTGTCAGTGGGAATGCGGACGGGTGAAAAGCAGCGCCGAAAGCTCTGACCGGAGGAAGACCTGCAGAGACTGACGCCGTCCTTCACAATGGGAAAGGGGGATGCGGTCACTGCGGCACAGTGCCGGGGCGGTGCGATCTCTGACCGACAAAGCGGGCGTGCACTCAGCCCCGCGCACAACGGCCTTCCGTTCACGAATTTCGCGAAATACTCGACTTCATCCTGCGCCGGCCGTCACAGACCCGCGGTAAAAACCACAAACCTTTTGTTCCGGACTGCGTCTGATGACGGGATGCGCACACCGACCATTGTATGAGCGCGCGCAGTGGCTGGCTGCCGGCACGACGCGACGCGAAAGCACGTCCAGATTGCAGAGGAGTTTTCTCCGAAATTCCGATTCACTAGTGGAGGCAGCCGAGCATCTGGGTGAGGGCGGGGGAGGGGGGGGGGGGACTGCGCCGGGGGGCATTCACATGGGGCGCAAATGGTCTCGATGCAATTTTTGCTGGTGTACTTTTATAATTTTTGCAAATATTTCGATCCAAAAATAATAATAACATAAATTAAAATGAGCATAACAAAATGTTAAAATGTTCAATAAAATAATAGAAAAGTAAATACACAACGATAATAATGTAATTTACATTACTTTATATCTTTAAATTTACTTTAGTTACATTTATTATTTCTTTGACAGAAATGTGTGCAAATGTGGGTGATTTTCTGTTGTTTTATTTCTATTATTTTTGCGCGACCTCTTCAGAGTAATTCAATTATGGCGAAAATTCATGTATTGCGATCGGAAATAACAAAACTAATACATAAGGCAGAGTGTCCGTATGTTTCTACGTGTTGAATACAAATCTACAGTTTTGTTCCAATGCTTATGAAATTTTGTAAACGTAAGCTTCAATCCATGAATACGGTCGCCGTAAGTGTAAGAATCACATACGATATACAGTTAATGAGATATGACGTCATAAACAATCAGTTGCGCAAAAAACTGCTGCATTTTGCGACAATGCTGCTCATTTTCTCCTGAACCATTGGACCGATTTAAACCAAATTTGGTACACACATTCCTTACCGTGAGGTTACAATTGCTGTATGGTTAAGAATCACATACGGCGCATGGTTCAAAAGATATTACGTCATAACCATTAGAAATCGCAAAAAATGCCATATAATGCGGCGAGACTTTCGAAATACACTGTATGAGAATGACAGTACGTAGCCACTTGCAACAAACTTTAAACATAATTTGAAACCTTCATTAAACTTTTTCTCGCTGGCAACCATAGTAAAATGATGAAACGAAAAAAGTTTCTCGCTTACTACTTTTCCGCTGTTTATGGAGTAAAACTACAGCTCTCGGTATAACGTTACAATTTATAATTTGAACACTACAAATTGTAGTGACAGGGAATTTTACAGACGGTATACTCATATATAGTTGAATGTAGCTTCTAAATTCTATCATGGTACGACACGTAGTTCATGAAATATGAGCACATAAACAGTAACGTTCATGGAAAACCGCTTCTTCCCGCACCAAGTTTTTAATCTATTACTTCTTTACTACTAATTGTATTCCCAAAATATTTTACAGACATACACCCATTATACAAATGAATATGCACCTAAAAATGACAGGAATAAATAAGTAAATACCCGGGCAACGCCGGGTTTTCAGCTAGTTTCAATAATAATAAAATATCATTGTTGATTACGATTGTACTATATTGACACATATTCATCCGTAGACGATGTATCGACCTCAAATCATTCTCTGACCCTCTACCAATTAACGTACAGCAAAATAGTATAAGGAACAGCTATATGAAGAATTATATACGCGTCTACCAACTTTCAGAGTCAAAATATCTATAAAAAAAATTTGAAACCAAATTTGTTGCTTATTTAACACTGAACGACTTTTATTGAAATTCTTTCGAGGCGAACCATAAGAGTCGAGATATGGCCTCGTGCCGCCCTGTAGCGTCGTCCAGTCATGCCACCAGAGTGAGGCTCAGTTCACTGGCGGCGGACAAATACACGTGTAAAATCTGGTGCCTCTCGGCTGAACGTCGCGATCTGAAAACTGGGCACAGTAGAAGTGAGAAATGAAAATAACTCTGAAACGGAACGAGGTAGGGAAAGAAAATGTCCGAGGAAAGTTGCACAGAATTTTTTCCCCTGTAAGTCCGTTCAGTCAACTTTCTTTTCAGATGATAGCTTAAGGCGTTATTTGCAGTTACATTTCTAGCTGTCAAAAGTCCATCGCAAACGGCCTACTTTTATCTTTATACTAGCTGAAACCCTAGCGTTCGCCGGGTATTTATATATCTGTCCATCTCCTGTTTTAATCTGCTTCTTCTTTACAACTAACTCTGATCGCAAAGGATTTTACCGACATACATCACTTATGCAAATGAATATATAAATTCAAAATGTTTGTAAATCTATCGGATCAAACTGCATGGTCATCAGTCCGTTGCTTACAAACTACTTAAACCTAGGTAAACTAACCTAAGGACAAACACACACACCCATGCCCCAGGGAGGACTCGAACCTCCGCGGCGAGCAACCGCGCGCTCCGCAGCGAGACGCTTTAGACCGCTCGGCTCCTCCACCGCGGCGTGGATCCGTTCGTTTGCCTTTCGTATACATGGGTGTTACATGCTCGTTTTACCAGTCGGTCGGAACGCCGAGTTTTCAGCTACTTGTTGATAAACTGAAGTGGGTCTGCTCCGGTACGGAAATGTCGTGGATGCGGAGGAGGTTTTGGTATGATCCATGACATGAAACGGTTTTCATTTAACGATGTCAATGAAATCGCTTTTATCCTTACGGGCGTCTCTCACCAAGGAAGTCGTCTGCAGCCGTTCAATTTGCGCCCTTATTCTACATACCCTGATGCCTTATTTAATTATTCTTCAAAATTACATACATTTGGCTTGTGGTGTTAACCATATCTGCCATCTCAGACCTCTGCAAACATATTTTAAAAATAAAAAGTAATGCCTCTCATAAATATTCCTATAGGTGTGCCTCATGAAGGTATAATGAATGGCCTTTCGATCACCCGGTTAGACAATATAACAGGGAAACACACTAGAACAGATTCACAAACATTCCAACTACTGTTACGTGAACACACATGAAAACGTGTCAGTTTGAACAAAACCTGGGATGTAGAAACTCGATTACCAAGATCAACTAGAAAGATGACTACATGCGATGCTGGGGACGGCAAATTACATTAGAAACTAATGAATGATTTTAAAAATACAAGCTGCACTTATTCGAGTAACTTACTCGATCGATCAACAGGAAGTGTAGGAGTTAGCGTCCCGTCGACAGCGTCGTTACTAGAAACGCAGCAAGATCTCGGATCCTTCCTTCACCGAAGGATGGGGAAGAAAACCGGCCGCGCCCCTTTCAAAGGAACCATCCCAACATTTTCCTGGAGTGATTTAGCAAAATCGAGGAAAACGTATGTATGTCCGGAGACGAGTTTGAATCGTCGTACTGCCGAATGCCAGTGTATAGTGTTACTACTGAGCCAGATTGTTTTGTTTGATTGAATGTCTTTTTCGATACTGACAATAGCGAAGTCAGTTCCTGATACTACTGTCCTTTATTAAAGACTAGATTAAACCCGCGGCTCCGCTAACGTTTTGGTTGATGATAGATAATGCGCGAAACGTCAAACCGATTTTTGTAGAGAGATGTATTATGATGAAATTTCCTTTTTACTGCTTTATTTATTTATTCTTATATTGCCTTATTCGTATGCTTATCCTTACAGACAAAGAGATGAAGACATTGTAGCACGAATAGACCCAAGACGTGGTCTGTGCCATCACGTTTCGCTGTATGTAACCTCCTTGCTATAGAGTCGCAAACGTCATCACTGGACTCAGTCCGAATTTTTTTATAATTTGACAACTTTCAACCACCATATCTTCCACCCCCTTATAGTTATCGGCATGGAACTGCTATGGTGTACAACGGGAGACTTCGGACAACAATTACAAACAGACCATTCATTCGTTTGCGTTCTGTAGTTTTCGCTGCAGAGCAAAATATTAACATACACACATGTAGAATTTTATATACACCGATAAGTTTCCATCCCAATATATTCCACCCTTTTATCATTATCAAACCTCAAGCAACGATGCAACCAATAAAAACATTTTCGAAGAGTAAATATAATTTTCAAATAGTTAATTATTGTTCCGCATTTCGCGTAATATTGTTCAAATTACTAAATATCTTTCAGATAGCCATAAAACCGTGCCTAAAACCTTCCTCATTTATAAATTAGGAACTGTACAAATATTTAAGTCTCTGGGTCTTGTCGTTCGGACGTGATAAGCGTACACCGAGGAGATATTAACATTAATATATATATATATATATATATATATATATATATATATATATATATATATATATATATCTAGATAAATAGCCATCTGATCGCTATAAAACTGTGCCTAAAGCCTTCCCCGGGTAGACATTAGTAACTGTACAAATTTTTAGCTCTTTATGTCTTGTGGTTCAGACGTGATAAGCGTACACCGAGCTGACATTCACATTTATGATAAAGATTTGTTAAAAATTATCATACTCTTTCTGGTTCTCCGTCTTTCATAGAAACAAAAGAAGAAAACAAGGCAAAAATGTAGTTAAGTTTATAAAAAACATAAATCAGTTGTCACTTATAAACCCCTAACTGCAGAAGTGCACAGAAATAATTTTGAAACAATCATGGAATGTGGATTGTGTCATAACTATTTTTGCAATTAGCTACAAATAAAATGTACTATATGGTAAATGATATTCTGTTAATAGTCGCGTCATAAACAATATGATTCACGGTACTGTATATTTCCCTACTATATCACAACAAATATTTCATGGAAGCTGGTGGAGCAAAACTTAACTTTCGTGAAGCTAATGCTTTTGAATTCAATGTAAATTTTATAATTTATACTTGAAAGTAACATTAGACAAAATCACTTTTAGAATCATTTTTATTTCTCTAACTGACATGTAAATAAATTTATTTTTTCCGTCATCACTTGGAAGCAAAATAACATTATAAAATATTTGTGTCACAGTCAATTACCTGTGATATTGCTAGCGATGAATGGTTCGAGGAGTATATTCGTCAAACCACTGTTAAAGCTTGTCATTAGAACAACAGTATGAATCATAGAACCAGAGCATTCCATACTCCTCCACAATCCTTTACTAGCTTGGATGTACAATGGGGCACTAAATGATTACCAGGTCCGAATAATTTTGAAGTGCAAGAACAGAGTATTGCCCATGCCATAGTTCCGAAGTGCCAGTGTTGCCAACTCAAGCGGTCTATGGAGTTTCAGCTTGCTGTTTACATTGCTGTTAATCAGTATAATAGGTAGGATACAGTATATGTCGAGATTTATTGCAGCGTACCTCGTCTATAAAAAAAAATCAAGTGTTCAAATGTTTGTGGAACTTATGGGACTTAACTACGGGGTCATCAGTCCCTAAGCTTACAGACTACTTATGAACTAGCTAAGACTAAGGACAGCACAAATATCCATGCCCGAGGGGGGATTCGAACCCCCGACCGTAGTGGCCGTGCAGACCGTGACTGGAGCACCTCAGTCCCCTCGGCCACCGCGACCGGCGTACCTCGTTTATCATTTATTTTGTAAAATGTTGTTCTAGCACGTCGAAGAGGTTGAGGTATAAGAATTCCACGTGGGTAGGTTTGCTACAATGACCACTTCTTGTGTATTTTTCATTGGCTGACGGTTTACGAACACTAGAGGGTGCTAGTTACAGTACCACTGGAGTCAATATAACTTCTTTAGACCTATGCACATTAAATATTTCTTAACATTAATTCGTTACGCATTGGACAAGTATAGGCTTTTCTAGATTCCAAATTCTTAAACATATTCCACTTCGTAATAGCTTAATCGAGATTCATGGTAGCCACAGTAAAAAAGGATGAAAATGGATGCTTGTATTTGTAACTGCTTCGAATGACAGATAGTGAAACTGTAGTGTTAAGCTAAAATAAATGTCTCAGCATTTAGGCCTAAGCATAATTTTCTAAGTCCTCGTGCGTATTTTCACGAGTGTGTGTCTAACAACAAAGGAGCGCTAGCTCAATGATAAAATATCGGCCTTCTTTGTTAAGTAGTGTGCATCAGATCGAATGCCACCAAAGCCTTTACTTTTTTTTTTTTTTTTTTTTTTTAAATCGCAGTTCAAATTTTTAAGGCTTCAGTTACTTTTTGTTATTAAATTATATTGGGTTTGCTTTCTCAGTATTCTCTTTACTAAATAACTATATTACAGTTTGTCAATTTGATATCTAAAAATAATATTCCTTAAAAGATAATATTTTTCGACCTCCTAAAGCGAAAAAAAATAAACGTCCTTAGAGGGTGTTATTCATCTCACTTCTTTAAAAAATATAAATAATTTTCCTTGGAGGTTGGTACTGGTATAGCTACTTATTAAAATAAAGATAATGTAATGCAACCTATGCATACCTTCATGGCAATACTCTTCCATCAAGAATAATCCAAATCCCACAAGGCATCCATAGTTCTTGGAGGAGGGTCTGGCCAAATATCCCTCATAGTCTACTTGAGTTCATCCCAAACGTTATCTATAAACAATGAGAAACGAAGACTTTACGCCGGCCGCGGTGGCCGAGGGGACTGAGGCGCTTCAGTCAGGGTCTGCACGGCCACTACAGTCGGGGGGTTCGAATCCCCCCTCGGGCATGGATATTTGTGCCGTCTTTAGTATAAGGTAGTTCATAAGTAGTTTGTAAGTTTAGGGACTGATGACCCCGTAGTTAAGTCCCATAAGCTGTACAAACATTTGAACATTTTGAAGACCTTACTATCACGCGACGCGGGATTTACGAGACTTCATTCATCCACTATTTATCACAGACAGTTTCGTAATATTACACTCAACAAAATCTGGAAAATTATATTATTGTATGGCACCTAGTCAAGTATGTACGATGTCATAAGTACTGCGCTGCATGAAAATGAAACTTAAATAGACAGATAGTAAGGTAGAAGTCGATGGGCAGAAAGGGATGAACGAGACGGACTAAGAGAAGAAACAATTAAATACATGTAGTTTATAAGAAATGACGACACAAACAATTTGGTTGATACAAAACCACCACATCACATAATCACCCTACGAGGAAAGGGAGAGAATGAAACTGTATATATCCCACGAATACCCCTTATTTCGACAGATCTATATTTTAACTTTTAACTGATGTTTTCAGTGAGACTTGCATTTTCTGTTACGATTAACGAATCAAAGGGACAATCTGTTAAATGATGTGAATTGGATCTGATATTTCCATGTATCTTACTTAGACAGCTCTATGTCGCCTGCTCAAGTGTGGCTTCACCAATGGATTTATTCATACTACTCCCGGACAAGTAACAAGAAATATTGTTATAGTCAAGTATTTAATTAAAAGATTATTACACATCATTTGTATTTTATTACTTTTTTTTTCTTTATTTACATCGTGCACTTGTAATTTTGTACATTATGCATATTTATTTTTACTCTTTCATAATATCTAAGATGTTTATATGAAAACATGAAGATGAGATCTTTTCCGAATTTTCATTTGTGTTTCTGATATAAGGCTGAAAAAATGCATATTTACCCGAGCAATACCGGGTTTCGCAGCTAGTTATAAATGAAAATAAGCTATAGGAAAGCCAGTAAATTACTTTGCAACATAAATAGGCAAGAGAGGTTAAGGGTGAATACAGCATATGCATATAATGTGACGATAAATGTAAAAATACATTCACGAAAACAAAAATTATTATAACTTCTTAGAGTTTTTCGATACATTAAAGATTTTTTATTGAAAAACAAAACAATCAACTAATAATCACTTTACCTAATGTGGCACACCAGAACGTTGGCACATAAGTCTTCAACTGTTTTACACTTCCTACGAAGAATAATTAAATGTATTTAATGGCTTTAAATAAGGTTCAACTTTAAAGTGTAAACGTGCTCAGTGCGGAAATTGTGACTGGAGGTAAGTATTTCACACAACCATCGACATCACCTCATATTAACTCTCACTGACCTCACAGTATTGTTTACATATTGGTAGCAAAACTTTTAAAATTAGTTTTAATTACTTATGGATGAACTTACAACGAGTTTACCGAAGACGTTTAGAACATAAACATTGCGGAAAAAAGGAAGGAATAAGCAACAAGACAATAAGCACAGAAACAACATCACAATAATAGTTAGGAGCAAAAGCTTTGTATTTGTGGTTGTCGTTCGATTAGTGCCACCTGCAATCAACAGAAATTTATTTATTGTGTTTGCATTACATGACGTTATTATTCCATTATGGCAAATGAATTTACTTCAATAAATTCAGTTAAGTAGATAAATAAGAGTGCTAATAACTCTACTAGATATTCTGTACAGCTACGGGGACATTGACGAGGTGGGGTGGCTTGCGTGCCTCAACGATACAGGTAGCCGAACCGTAGGTGCAACCACAGCGGAGGGGTATCTGTGGAGAGGCCAGACAAACGTGTAGTTCCTGAAGAGGGGCAGCAGCCTTTTCAGTAGTTACAGGGGCAACAGTCTGGATGATTGACTGAGCTGGCCTTGTAACATCAGCTAATGTGGCTTTGCCACACAGTTACTACGAACGGCTGAATGTAAGGGGATACTACAGCCGTTATTTTTCCCGAGGACATGCAGCTCTACTGTATGAACATATGATGATGGCATCCTCTCGGGTAAAATATTCTGGAGGTAAAATAGTCCCCCATTCGGATCTCCGGGCGGGGACTACTCAGGAGGATGTGATCATCAGGAAAGACAATACTGGCATTCTACGGGTCGGAGCGTGGAATGTTAGATCCCTTAATCGAGTAGGAAAATTAGAAAATTTAAAAAGGGAAATGGATAGGTTGAAGTTAGATTTGGTGGGGATTAGTGAAGTTCGATGGCAGGATGAACAGGATTTCTGGTCAGGTGAGTACAGGATTATAAATACAAAATCAATTGGGGGTATCACAGGAGTAGGATTGATAATGAATAAGAAAATAGGAATGCGGGTAAACTACTATGACCAGCGCAGTGATCGCATTATCATTGTCAGGATAGATACGAAGCCAACACCGACAACAGTAGTACAGGTTTATATGCCAACTAGCTCTGCCGACGATGAGGAAATCGAAGAAATATATAAGGAGCTAAAGGAAATTATTCAGACAGTTAAGGGAGAGGAAAACTTAATTGTGATGGGAGACTGGAATTCGGTAATAGGACAAGGAAGGGAAGGGAAGATAGTAGGTGAATATAGTCTGGACAAAAGAAATGAAAGAGGAAGCCGCCTGGTAGAATTTTGCAAGGAACATAATTCAATTATAACAAACACCTGGTTCAAGAATCACAAAAGAAGGTTGTATACGTGGAAGAGACCAGGAGACACCGGGAGATACCAGATAGATTTTATAATGGTAAGACATAGATTTCGGAATTAGGTTTCACAGTGTAAGACATACCCAGGGGCAGATATAGACTCTGACCATAACTTGTTGGCTATGAACTGTAGGCTGAAACTGAAGAAACTACAAAAAGGTAGGAAAATAAGGAGATGGGACCTGGATAAATTGAAGGAGCCTGAAGTTGTTAAGAATGTCAGAGGGAGCTTTAGGCAACAATTGACAGAAACAGGCGAAAATAAATTAGTAGAGGAGGAATGGGTAAAATTGAGAGATGAAATAGTGAAGGTAGCAGAGGACAAAATAGGTAGGAAGGTAAGACCTACAAAAAATCCTTGGATATCACAGGATATACTAAATTTAATCGATGAAAGGAGAAAATATAAAAATGCAGTATATGAGACGGGCAAAATGGAGTACAGACGACTAAGAAATGAGATTGACAGGAAGTGCAAAATGGCTAAGCAGGAGTGGTTAGAAGGCAAATGCAAAGATGTAGAAGAATGTATAAATAGGGGAAAAATAGATACAGCCTACAGGAAAATAAAAGAAACATTTGGAGATAAGAAAAACAGCTCAGTGAATATCAAGGACACTGATGTAAAACCAGTTCTCAGCAAAGAAGGGAAAGCTGAAAGGTGGAAAGAGTATATAGAGGGGCTCTACAAAGGAAATGAACTTCGAGACAATATTGTAGGAAGGGAAGAGGATGTAGATGAAGATGAAATAGGAGATACTGTACTGAGAGAAGAATTTGACAAAGCCCTGAAAGACCTAAGTCGAAACAAGGCCCCTGGAGTAGATGATATTCCCTCAGAGCTACTGAAGTCGAGACAGGCAAAGTACCCTCAGACTTTAAGAAAAATGTTATAATTTCCATTCCAAAGAAAGTAGGTGCAGACAGGTGTGAAAACTACTGAACCATCAGTTTAATAAGTCATGGTTGCAAAATATTAACACGAATTATATACAGAAGGATGGAAAAACTGGTAGAAGCCGACCTCGGGGAAGATCAGTTTGGGTTGAGGAGAAATGTAGGAACACGGGAGGCAACACCCACTTTACGGCTTATCCTAGAAGATAGATTAAAGAAAGGCAAACCTACATTTCTAGCTTTTGTGGATTTGGAGAAGGCTTTTGACAATGTTGATTGGAATAAACTCTTTCAAGTTCTGAAGCAAGCAGGAGTAAAATATAGGGAGCGTAAGGTTATTTACAACTTGTACAAAAACCAGACAGCAGTTATAAGAGTTGTAGGGCATGAAAGGGATGCAGTGGTTGTAAAGGGAGTAAGACAGGTTTGTAGTCTTTCTCCGTTGTTATTCAATTTGTACATTGAGCAAGCTATAAAGGAAAGCAAGGAGAAATTTGGAGAAGGAATTACAGTTCAGGGTGAAGAATTAAAAACATTGCGTTTTGCCGACGACATAGTAATTCTGTCAGATACAGCAAAGGAAATATATGAGGAGCTAAAGGAAATTATTCAGACAGTTAAGGGAGAGGAAAACTTAATTGTGATGGGAGACTGGAATTCGGTAGTAGGAAAAGGAAGAGAAGGAAAAATAGTAGGTGAATATGGACTGGGCAGGAGGAATGAAAGAGGAAGTCGCCTGGTAGAATTTTGCACGGAACATGATTTAATCGTAACAAACACGTGGTTTAAGAATCACAAAAGAAGGTTGTATACGTGGAAGAGACCAGGAGACACCGGAAGGTATCAGATAGATTTTATAATGGTACGACATAGGTACCGGAACCAGGTTATAAACTGCAGGACATACCCAGGGGCAGATATAGACTCTAACCATAACGTGTTAGTCATGAGCTGTAGGCTGAAGCTGAAAAAACTGCAGAAAGGTAGGAAAATAAGGAGATGGGACTTAGATAAATTGAAGGAAAGCGAAGTTCTGGAGAATTTCAGAGGGAGATTTAGGCAACAATTGACAGAAATAGGGGGAAATAAAACAGTAGAAGAGGAATGGGTAGCATTGAGAGATGAAATAGTGAAGGCAGCAGAGGACAAAATAGGTAGGAAGGCAAGACCAACAAAAAATCCATGGATATCACAGGAAATACTACAGTTAATTGATGAAAGGAGAAAATATAAAAATGCAGTAAATGAAACAGGCAAAATGGAGTACAGACGACTAAAAAATGAGATTGACAGGAAGTGCAAAATGGCTAAGCAGGAGTGGCTAGAAGCCAAATGCAAATCTGTAGAAGAATGTATAAGAAGGGGAAAAGTAGATACCGCCTACAGGAAAATAAAAGAAACATTTGGAGATAAGAAAAACAGCTCTACGAATATCAAGAACTCAGATGGGAAACCAGTTCTCAGCAAAGAAGGGAAAGCTGAAAGGTGGAAAGAGTACATAGAGCAGCTCTACAAAGGAAATGAACTTAGAGACGATGTTGTAGGAACGGAAGAGGAAGTCGATCAAGATGAAATAGGAGATACTATACTGAGAGATGAATTTGACAGAGCCTTGAAAGACCTAGGTCGGAACAAGGCCCCAGGAGTAGATAACATACCCTCAGAGCTACTAAAGTATCTGGGAGAGCCAGCCATGACAAGACTATTTGAACTGGTGTGTAGGATGTATGAGACCGGCGAAATGCCCTCAGACTTTAAGAAAAATGTAATAATCCCCATTCCAAAGAAATCAGGCGCAGACAGGTGTGAGAACTACAGAACCATCAGTTTAATAAGTCATGGTTGCAAAATATTAACACGAATTATATACAGAAGGATGGAAAAACTGGTAGAAGCCGACCTCGGGGAAGATCAGTTTGGGTTCAGGAGAAATGTAGGAACTCGGGAGGCAATACTCACTTTACGTCTTATCTTAGAAGATAGATTAAGAAAAGGCAAACCTACATTTTTAGCTTTTGTAGATTTGGAGAAAGCATTTGACAATGTTGACTGGAATACACTCTTTCAAATTCTGAAGTCAGCAGGGATAAAATACAGGGAAAGGAGAGTTATTTACAACTTGTACAAAAGCCAGACCGTAGTTATTAGACTCGAAGGACATGAAAGGGAAGCATCAGTTGGGAAGGGAGTAAGACAGGGTTGTAGCCTTTCTCCAATGTTATTCAATTTGTACATCGAGCAGGCGGTGAAGGAAAGCAAGGAAAAATTTGGAATAGGGATTAAAGTTCAGGGGGAAGAAATAAAAACATTGCGTTTTGCTGATGACATTGTAATTCTGTCAGAGACAGCAAAGGACCTGGAAGAGCAGTTGAACGGAATGGACAGCGTGTTGAAGAGAGCGTATAAAATGAACATTAACAAGAGCAAAACAAAAATAATGGAATGCGGTCTTAGAAAATCAGGCGATGCTGAAGGAATTAGATTAGGTAACGAAACAATGAAGGTGGTAGATGAGTTTTGTTACTTGGGTAGTAAAATAACATGCGATGGTCGCAGTACAGAGGATATAAAATGCAGAATGGCAATGGGAAGAAAAGCATTTTTGAAAAAGAGAAATTTGCTAACACTGAATATAAATTTAAGGGTAAGGAAGTCTTTTCTGAAGGCATTTGTGTGGAGTGTTGCCTTGTACGGGAGTGAAACATGGACGATAAGCAGTGCGGACAGGAAGAGAATAGAGGCTTTTGAAATGTGGTGCTACAGAAGAATGCTGAAGATTAGGTGGGTCGATCGCATAACTAATGAAGAGGTACTGAACAGAATTGGTGAGAAAAGGAATTTTTGGCATACCCTGACTAAAAGAAGGGATCGCTTGGTAGGACACATTCTTAGACATCGGGGAATCGTAAATTTAGCATTGGAGGGAAGTGTGTGGGGTAAAAATCGCAGAGGGAGACCAAGAGACGCGTATAGTAAGCAGATTCAAGTGGATGTGGGTTGCCGTTCTTATGAGGAAATGAAAAGGCTTGCTCATGATAGAGTAGGGTGGAGAGCTGCATCAAACCAGTCTCCGGACTGAAGACCATAACAACAACAACAGCAAAGGACCTGGAAGAGCAATTGAACGGAATGGGCAGTGTGCTGAAAGGTGCATATAAGATGAACATTAACAACGGCAAAACTAGGGTAATGGAGTGCGGTGTAGGAAAATCAGGTGATGCTGAAGGAATTAGATTGGGAAACGAAGCAATAAAGGAGGTACATCAGTTTTGTTACTTGGGCAGTTACTTGGACATAAAATGCAGAATGGCAATGGGTAGAAAAGCGTTCTTGAAAAAGAGAAATTTGTTAACATCGAATATTGATTTGAACCTAAGGAAGTCCTTTTTGAAGGTATTTGTATGGAGTGTTGCCTTGTAAGGGAGTGAGACATGGACGATAAACAGGGCGGACAGGAAGAGGATTGAGGCTTTTGAAATATGGTGCTACAGAAGAATGCTGAAGATTAGGTGGGTGGATCGCGTAACTAATGAGGAGGTACTGAACAGAATTGGGGAGAAAAGAAATTTCTGGCATACCTTGACTAAAAGAAGGGATAGGATGGTAGGACACATTCTTAGACATCAAGGAATTGTGAATTTAGCGTTGGAGGGAAGTGTGTGGGGTAAAAATCGCAGAGGAAGACCAAGAGATGGATACAGTAAGCAGATTCAGACAGATTTAGGTTGCCGTTCTTATGTGGAGATGAAGAGGCTTGCTCAGGATAGGGTTTTGCCCCCTTACAATGACAGGCTCTGGGACAAACCCTGCCCCTTATGAATAATTAATGATTTATTACCCAAATTATTAATTAACATGATTTATAACCCTAATTTACACGATTTATGACAATAATTATAAAAATGGAGATGATGTATGACCCAAATTGATAAAAATTGACTTGATTAATGATTTCTACGAGACCCCGTTCCACTCCCACCAATCGCTGACTACGAGACTCCACCCCCTCCCACCACGATGCCTAGGTTAAGGTTCCGTGGATTGAAGCAACCTCCCACCTCGGAATACCTCCACAGCACACGTGTTTCGAGTTTTTTTATGTATATTACATATAGCCATCAATGGCTCGATTACTCTCGTGTTAAATTAATTATCATGCTTACATTCTCAATTCGTCTAATGAACCTTTCTGTATCACTACCAGTCAGCTCCAAGTGAACAATTCTGGCCATACCCAATGTGTAGACCCAAGTAACTAGATTATGTACAGTTGTCGAATAATTAAAACGTACGCATTTCATCGTGCAGTACCTTCATCGCACATAAGAGCCGTCAGCAGACTAAGGGCATGACGGCGCGTTAGGTCACAGCCCTCCTCTGATTTATATTCGCCGACTGAGGCCCGGAGTCGCATAAAACAGAGCAGACGGTCGCCACCCACAATTGCGTCCTGTCTTATTAAAAATAATTGATACCAACCCTTACAAAAATGTTTTATCAGTTCGCATCCCGAGGAAAATTTATGCTGTCCCTTTATCCACTCACGCTGTAATGTCCCAGTGGTCTGTGCTTTCTAGTATTGTCTCAAGAATTATGGCGGTTGGGGTCGACATGTGTCCTGTCTTATTAAAGATAATCTACTTGTGCAGCTCCACAACACACCGTTGACATGCGAAGAATGAGGGAAGCTGGCCACATGGATGGGAGAATGGGGAGCGTGATAGGAGGCGGAGAGGGGGATGTCCCCACCCTCCGCGCACGCAGCTGTCAGCGACCACATGCCTGCGCTCACAGGTGATACAGGTGAAGGATACCAGACCAACATATTTTTCCCTACGCTACCAGGCTCCACACTGGCATCCGATCCTTTATCAAGCTACATTATAGGCATTCCTCTGAGGCATCAGGCAACAGCGTGAGATTTCATCCCCCAACATTCTCACGGTATTTGAGGAGGTGAGGGGAAGCATACCTATTTTTCCTATGCTGCCAGCGTCAGGTCGTATACCAAGCTACATTGCAGACATTCCTCTGACGCACGAGACAATAGCACGAGATTTCTTCGTTCTGACGATATTTGAGGGTAATTTATCAAATCACAGCGTGGTACTTCGTTTTTGCATCGTTTTACAAGATCTCTGCATTCCAGTAACCTGTTAAGACTTGTCTGTCACCCCTGCCCCTCACCCCCATATCGTACTGGAGTTCATTCGTATAAATAGACCTCTGGGGCAGGTCGAGTTGATTCAGATTTCAAACAACACCTACCTATCATGATGAAACGTTCATCTAGTTCCAACAACACGTCCTGTGAAGTGAAGTCGTTTGTAATAGTGTTCCTCTCATAGTATTTTATAAGTGTGTGTCTGTGTGTGTTTGTGTGTGTTTGATCTAACGACGTTCCCCCTTTGTTTTTAGCAGCCTGCGATGCTAGCACACCATCGCAATAGATGACGAGTGCATGAATTATTTGCTAGAAAACTTCACGAGCAGTGATGATAGCATTGCAAACATCAGTAAAGAGATTTTTATTTGTAATCAGGTGACCGGCGCTGGCATACAGCAGAAGAGCGCGTACACACCGCCCCAATTCAATACGTCGGGCTGTGTTGGCGAGAGTCACTCGCAGAAACTCCTCTCGCTCGGCGCCCAGTGGTCATTGCGGCAACCGCAATGGCAGCCGAGATAGCAGCCATTACAGGACCGCCTTCGTGTGGGGTGGGGGCCAATGTTGTGGCGTGAATTCAGCGCCACACGACAGATGCACGAGAACGATCGTAACAAAGGCAGCGGACGACCGGCAGCCAATGGCACACAAGATCCACACGTCCCGGCGGGAGTAGTCCAGAAGCGCGCCCTCTACAAGCGGCCATATCTAGGCCGACATGCGTCTGAACGGCCCGTCTGAACTCTGCTCCGAAGTAGGCAGTCACTAGGAATTAGTGCAGCTAGCGTCGTACAACACGCCACTGTGAGAAAGCAGATACGGACCTATGTATAAAAGTAGAGTTTTTGTTAATTTCTCTAAATAAAACAGGTATTACTAACCTGAATAGCTGTCATAGATATCCACACATCCTGAACAGAACCTTTCCTGAAAGACAGGCCGGGAACGACTAAACAGAGACTGACCAGGGTGACAAAATAGCAGTGGCAGCACAACCACTTGCAGCGGCTCACGGCTCAGGTAGTTGAGCCAACACCTCTATGGTGGTCTCGGGAAACCCAGGCCACTCAGAGACTAGCTTCTTCAGCCTCGCCCACACTGCAGCTCACCACCAAACATCAGCCTAAACCGTCGCAAGCGGTCACGCATAGCCTCTCCACTGGCTCCAACAAGCAACAGCCTGAAGTGGGGTGTTCATATTGGGCGAATTATGCTACCTCCCCTACATCCACTCACAGTCGCCGCAAGGATTACATCCCTCATCGTATTTCGGCTGAAGACGCACCATCTGCGTCACCTACAGGTTGGTCTTCACACGGGTCAGCCATTAGTAATATCTGTAGTGATCGTCTATCAGCCAACAGTAGTTTCTCTGCCCATTCTAAGTGTAAGCAATGATTTGGGAGGACAGATCTGCCGCACTAACTTATCATTTACAGTGATTCAAGCTGCATTCGGAAATAGAGTCTTAGATGCTACCATCTGGAATACGATGGGGTATCGAAATCCATTAATTTTCCTCACTGTGTGCTTTCCTGTTTTGGAAAATGAACTTTCAGCAATTTTGAGAGACACATGTTACACTGCTATTATCTGCCATGCTGTGACAGGCTGTGAATTTACTCTGCCACCAAAGAATGGTGTGCAAGAGAATGTGGTTATTCACAAGGGCGGCAAAAATGGCACTGGATGATCAAAAAGTCAGTATAAATTTTAAAACATAATAAGTCACGGAATAATGTATATAGAGAGGTAAAATTGACACACATGCTTGGAATGACATGAGGATTTATTAGAAACAAAAAGTGTTCCTCGATGCGTGAAAGATCTCTTGCATGCGGCCGGCCGATGGGACTGCGGCGCTTCAGTCACGGTCTGCACGGCCAATACGGTCGGGGGTTCGAATCCCCACTCGAGCATGGATATTTGTGCCGTCCTCAATGTTAGCTAGTTCATAAGTAGTTTGTAATTTTATGGACTTATGAATCCCTAGTTAAGTCCCATAAGCTCTACAAACATTTGAACTTTTCTTGCGTGCGTCGTTGGGTGACGATCGTGTGCTCAGCCGCCACTTTCGTCATGCTTGGCCTCCCAGGTCCCCAGACCTCAGTCCGTGCGATTATTGGCCTTGGGGTTACCTGAAGTCGCAAGTGTATCATGATCGACCGACATCTCTAGGGATGCTGAAAGACAACATCCAACGCCAGTGCATCACCATAATTCCGGACATGCTTTACAGTGCTGTTCGCAACATTATTCCTCGACTACAGCTGTTGTTGAGAAAAGATGGTGAACATATTGAGCATTTCCTGTAAAGAACATCATCTTTGCTTTGTATTAATTTGTTATGCTAATTATTGATTTTCTAATCAGATGAAGCGCCATCTTTCGGATATTTTTGAACCTTTCTTTTGTTTTTAGGTTTAATAAAAGCCCATGTCATTCCAAGCATGTGTATCAATTTTTACCTCCTTATCTACATTATTCCGTGATTTATTAAATTTTCAAATGTATACTGACTTTTTGATCACCCAGTTCAAGAACGTGGGGCAACTCAGTCGCTGAATGGTTTAATCTTAATACTCTCACCCCAATATAGGCCCATGTCTCTGAATTTCAGGAAGTGGGGTTGGGTAAAGCTCTTAGCAGAGTACTATATCTGAACGTTCATGTACATTCTTTTGATCCAGTACACAGTCACATATTAAACTCCTACAAAATATTCAAACAATGAACCTGTTATTAATGTCCAAAATAAGGACCAGTATTGCTTTCTGGCTTTTGAGAGAAACTATGACCAACTTGCACATTTGACAAGTACTTACCATGTCGAAGATATTACCAAATTTTATAAACATGACGCTATTAAATTTCCTTTGAGCCTCAGGAATATCTGTAAGTTTGCTAGTCAAAACTCTCATATCTCAATTCACATTTACTGTCTGAGTGAACGTAAGTCAGATAATGTTACGGTTGATGAGCAGCCAAAGAATAATGAGCAGTATAAGGTAGTTGGACCATTCTATATGTCCCAACACATGGATCGACGCCATCATGGAAATTTGTTCGTAATATCTGACAGTAAAAACAAACTCCTTTGCACATGGATTCGAAACATTTCCCATCTAGTCTCCACCCAAATGTATAATAGTAAATGTCAACGGCACTTTTGTGTTAGACGCCTGGACGCTTTTACATCGAGTGAATGTTTATCGAGAAATCAGGTCGACTGCTCTACCAAGGAAGCAGTTCGTGTAGAGATGCCTAGTGAGGCTGATAACTTCTTATTTATAAACAGAAGGTACCGTTCTGTGTGTGCGTAGACTTCGAGTAATTACTCGTCACCGGCCGCGGTGGCCGAGGGGACTGAGGCGCTCCAGTCACGGTCTGCACGGCCACTACGGTGGGGGGTTCGAATCCCCCCTCGGGCATGGATATTTGTGCGTCCTAGTTCGTAATTAGTTCATAAGTAGTTTGTAAGTTTACAAACATTTGAACATTTGAATTACTCGTCCCTGTCAATGGATGTGAGGGTGATCCAGCTGTCTCACACACTACTGTCACAATGCGTTTGCAGCCGCGTATCAAGTTGTCAGCGCATACAATTCAAGACTCAATCATTTTGGATCGTATGTGGGGGCTAAACCTGTTGATTGGTTGCCCTCTGACATGGAAAACCTTCTAAGGACGGTCGATGTTATTTATAGCAAAATCTTTCATATGGCCGAGTCGCAGGATGATAAATTACAGTACAATAATGCAATTGACTCTTATATTTGCGGACAGCCTTTGGATAAAAAAGCGGAAATTCCATGTATAGGTCACTATCATGTTACAGGAAGTTCGGCGGTGCTGCTCACAACAGCTGCAACTTTAATTATCAACTTCCTGGATGCATACCAGTTTTCTTCCATAACCTCAGCGGCTACGATGATCACTTCCTAGTCGAGCTATTGACCAATTACGGGAAGAGCAAAAGATCAGGTTAGCTTCATTCCTGAGACAACGGAAAAGTACATTTCGTTTTCGAAGAGAATAACCGGTAAATTTTGTTGTGGTTCCTTGACTGTCTGAGATTCATGGAGGTATCGCTACAGAAACTAGCCGAAACCATGCATCATGAGGACTTGCAGCTCACGTGAGCTGAGTTTCCTGATGTGAAGTTTCGGCTGATGACGAAAACAGGGGTTCTCCCATACGAATGTACGGACTTGCAGTTTAATCATGCAGTGGGTGTATGGCAGGAATTCAATATCCACAATTTAAAGGAGTATTCTCAACTCTACATGAACACTGATATGTGACTACTCGCGGATATTTTTGAACGATTCAGGGACATACGCTTGGCAACATAAGGCCTGGACGCCACATACTATTACATAGCACGAGGGTTTTAGAGGGACGCGATGATGAAAAGGACACAAGCCAACACTGAACTCTTGACCGATGTCAACATGCTATTATTTTTCGAAAAAGGCGTTTACAGTGGACTTTGTCAATGTGTACATAGGCATGCCAAGGCAAATAACCCGCAAATGCCAGAACAATTCTGCGAACCTAGTGAGCAAAGCTACATCATATACCTGAATGTAAATTTTTGTGTCCCAATTTCGTCGCCGCTTTTGTGTCCCAGCCTCGTCGTAGGTGTCGGTGGCCGAGTGGAATAAGACCGACACAGGAATAAAGATAGCCCGCTGGTGCAGGTACGGAGGGGAGCAGCCAGAAACTATAAACACTAGAGTAAATTAGAAAGAGATATATATTGCACAGAATGTAACAATACTTAACTTTTACATAGTACTGCAGAATGTTGATACATAGTGGTTAGAGGCCGCCTAGTGCCTGTACGATAGCCAAGTCTTCACTGGTGCCTATCTGATTCCGAAGGTCCTAACTGGTTGCTATCTCAGTCCCGAGTGAACGATATCGTTCGGTGGTGGCCACGAGCGGAGTTGTCGCAGAGGGCGCTCGTGGCTGTCGTCGTGAGAACGCCGCGCCGTGCGTGCATGGCGGCGCGCGGCGAAAGTAGGTGGCGCGCACTTTGTACTTGTGCGACACCACACCCCTCCCCCCCAAACCGCCGCACCGTCGTGGCGTAGGGCTGAGGGCCACGGTGACGGCACTGGGAGGAGGGCCTGGGCGGAGGCGTTACTGGTGGGACGGGCGTCGTAGCTGAGGCTGGGATCGAGACGCCGTCCGCGCCCCGGCATCTGCCTTAGAAATCCGTTATTAGGACGAATATCGCGGTTTGTTCTCACCATTCTTATTGCTACTGCAGCTGGTAACCTTTCTTTAATCATCAAATATGCAAGAACACATGTGCTGGAGCGAGACATTCCCATCAGGCAATGGACTAGAACCTTACCTCCGCCTCTTACAGCTTCTTCAATGAAATCCGCAGCTTCCTCGAAGTATAAAGCAATATTTGTAACCGGTAAATCCTGGAGCTGAAATCCCGTATACTTTATGCCCGAATCTCGATAATAATCTTTGCTTTATTACAACGTAGACCTGCTGCAGTCAACACTTTGAAAAGGCACTCCAGGTTTGCTAAATGTTCTTCAACTGTACGTCCGGATACCACAATATCATCTAAATAGTTCGAACAACACGGTACAGAAACTGTCAGCTGTTCCAAAAAATGCTGAAAAATAGCGGGGGCGGAAGAACTGCCAAAGGGTAGGCGTTGAAATTGAAAAAGGCCCATGTGAGTATTAATGACGAAAAATTTTTTTGACTCGTCATCAAGCGGAATTTGTAAGTATGCCTCTGCTAAATCAATCTTAGAAAAGAAGCGAGACTGTCCTAATTTGTCCATTAGTTCGTCAGGTCTGGGCAGGGGATAAGTGTCTACAATTGTTTGACTGTTCACTGTTGATTTGAAGTCCGCACAGAGACTAAATTTTCCTGACGGCTTGGGTATAATTACTATAGGCGAGGCCCACTGACTCACAGAAACAGGAGAAATCACCTCACTATCTTGCCAACGTTTAAGTTCTTCGGCAACTGTATCACGCAAGGCGATAGACACTGGTCTAGCTTTACGAAATTTTGGAACTGCAGATTCTTTTAAAGTTACATGTGCCACGAAGTCTTTTTCACAACCTAGTTCCGGCGAAAACAAGTCACTATATTTGTCACACAATGCATTGATTTTATCCTGAGGCACTATTGACGAAATTTGAAGCACATCCCTTTGAATTGATAAACCAAACAAGTCAAAAGCATCTAGTCCAAAAATGTTCTGTGTCGATTTGGCCAGAAGAACTACAAAAGCAACTGTTTTTGTTACACCTTGAAAAGAGGCGGGCAGGCTACAAGTTCCTAGCACGGGAATATTTTGACCTGTATAAGCTGTTAACACTTGCTGTGACGGCGACAATTTTGGCGAACCCAGAAGTTCCTAAGTATCTTTATTTATTAATGTGACAGCGGAACCAGTATCAAGCTGAAATTGCACAGTCTTATTTTCTATGGAGAGATTCGCAAAAAGTTTGTGCTTCTGGCGCACGACAGGTGCGCGAATGTGGGCAACGTCTGCTACGGTGTGTTTGCTGCGCTTGCGCGGGCCGCGTAGTGAAGTAAGCGGAGCAGACTCGGCACGCAGCGGATTAACAACACTGTCACTAGAGGGCACTACCGCCGGATCGGCGTCCGCGCAAGCATGCGAAGCTACTCCAGATTTACTAACTACTGCACTACACTTTTGAGGAGCTACTTGATGGCTACTGTCACTAGCTACACAGTACTGGGCACTATTACAAGGAGCAGTTGCAGAAGGCACTATTTTCACTACAGGAATGCACTGTTCATAGTCATTTTGCTTGTCCCGAACCCTTTTCCGTTGCACTGTTTTACGCGCTCGTCGGCGCTTGCTACGTGGTGCACTATATAGTTTTGCCATAGGCGCAGAACTACTTTCTTGCAATTGAGATCCAAGGAAAGCACTGTTCAATTCCACAGCCCGTATAACATTTACAGAATGAACTGTTCTCGCACTCTGCGAAGCACTGTTTCTAACGGTACCGTTCTTTGAGTTTTTAATTTGCAGACACACAGACTGTACATGTCCTGATTTGCCACATTGATAACAGGTTGCGTTGCGACTAGGGCAATGAGCACGCTTGTGGCGAGACACACACTGGGGGCAAGATTTACGTACATTTTTCTGAAATGAGCGTTGGCGCCCGTTATTCAAATTACTGTGTCTAACACTACGGGGCGACCTTTGCGTCGCACTTTTACACTGGCTACTGTTCACTGTCTGTTCAGCACGGCCGGTAGAAAAATAAGAATCACTAGCGCTATACTGAGAACTACGGCTAGGAAAGCGTCCGTTGCGGCGCACTGAATTTACACTATGGCTTTGCATTTCTACATCATCTAAGTCAAAAGTATCATGCGCTTCTATAAGCTGCAGTACACTGTCTAATGAGGGGTCAGACTGTTTCAGAATTGCTGCCCTAATTATGGGGTCCTGAATGTTCTGCGTAATCGCATCCCTCAACATCACGTCACTATACGAAAGTCCACAAGAGCAAGTAAATTTACAGTGGCGGGTTAAGCCCTTCAATTCCGTAATCCACTCTTGGTGTGACTGCTGCGGTAATTTTTTAAATCTGAAAAATCGGTATCGCGCAGCGGCTACAAGAACTTTTCTCTCATAATGAGTATTCAGTGCATCTACAATTTGTTCAAAGTCTACATCACGAGGAGATGTAGAGGGAAAAGATTTTGCAATAGTACGAAGGTCTGGGGGCCCACAATCGATAAGAAAAGGTTCTTCACTCTCTGACCTGTAACTTGATGAGCCGCGACGAGTTCTTGAAACTGTGCGAAATAGTCGCTCCATTCTTCCTCACGTTCGTTGTACTGGCGAAATGTAGGAAGCGGTGCAGCGGCAGGTGTGGGCTGCTGATGTGACGGCTGTTGTTGTTGGTGAGCAGCCTGTGCCGTCATCTACGACACGGTCTGCAGTAGTTGAGTGATTTGCGCCGTCTGTAACTGAATAATTTCCATTAAGTTTGGGTTCAGGGTAGTGGCCATGCTGACCGATTAGGCGCCGCGTATACAAGTAAATTAGTACAAAACACAAATGCAAGATAAATGAGGACGCTCTGCAACAAAAAAGTCCATAAACACGTAACAATATTGTTCCCCCAAAATTCTTATAATAAGGGTGGGTAGGCGGGAGCAATTTCTGCGTGCTCCGACTGCTGCTGTCTGGCTGCTGCTAGCGTGCTGGTCCACGGTTCTATCACTCTACAGACTCTACCTATCAGAGAATTCGCGTGGGTGCCCGATAAGCATCTCGCTGGATTGAGGACTACCATCAAATAAGTGTCAGCAGAATCTGAACCTTTATGTCGAGAGCAGCTTGATTCGTGACCATAATTTGGAACCAACCCCAAGCTGTTGACAGTACTGTGTGGAAAAACGAGGTATGTTATTCATTATCAAAACCGACAGCATTGTCTCAAGTTGGATTTGGAACTAGTTATGATTCATCGCGTATTACCATCAACCAGCGTCCCTGGTGGAAGGAATATATTGATCTGAACACCGAAAAGAGAGCTCTCGCGAAGTGTTCATTTGAAAAGGACTTTTAAAAACTAATGAACAATTCAGTATTCTGGAAAACAATGCAAAATGTCATAATAGCCGCGAAAGTCATTTAGTCAGCCGATGGGATGGGCGTTATGGCGCATTTGATTATATAGCTAGGGCTAACTTCAAGCGAAGCACAATTTTCAACCCAAATTTTTTCGCCCTGGAGATGAGTAAAGTTTCGGTACAGTTTAAAACCTATTCACGTCGGTATGTGCATTTCAGCCCTATCTAAATTCCACAGGTACCAGTTTCACTATGAGGTCACTAAAGAATAATTTGCTGATGCAAAGTAACTTTATATGGATACCGACACTTTCATATACTGGATTAAGGGTAGCGATCCGTAATGATAGAGTAAGTACAATACCACTCTCTCATTACGCAATTGCCGATGAGAAAAGTGAGAATTTGTAAATATGTATACATGTTGGGATTGGAATTATTATTTGTATTGGATGGGTGCAATCATTATTTCACACATACCAGGTGTGAAGGGTAATTTGTTCTAGGCTAAGTTTCTTCCTTGTTGTCGGATATACCAAAGAAATTATCACATAGAAGCTAAAAAAAATAATTGTAATTCAATGCTGAATGAAAACAATGTAACAAAAATGTCGTTGGAATTAGAGGAACGTCTCATCATTATAGAAATGTGATTTTTCAAATCTGAATCAAGACTGAATACGACCTGTGCCAGAGGCCTTTTTACACGTGTGAGCTCCAATACGATATCGATGTTGAGAGGGGGTGAGGGGGAACCAAGTCTCAACACGTTACTGGAATGCAGAGATCCTGGGAAACATAGGAAAACAAAGTCCCACTCTTTCATACGTTGTAATATGATAAATTGCCCTCAAATACCGTGAGAATGGTGAAATCTCGCGCTATTGCCTGGTGCAACAGATGAATGTCTACAATGTAGGTTGATAAAGGACCTGATGCACGTGTTTGGGCTGGCAGCGTAGGAAAAATAATATATTGGCCTGTTTCACCTCGTCTCGTCAAATGCCGTGAGAATGTTGGGGGAATGAAATCTCACGCTATCGCCTGATGCCTCAGAGGAATGCCTAGAATGTGGCTCGAAAAAGGATTGGATGTTGGTGTGGAGCCTGGTAGCATAGGGAAACAAATATTGGCCTGGTTCACTTCACCTATATAAATTATAGGTGCATGAATGCGGTCACAGGAAGCTGCACACAAGGCGGGAAGGGCCGTCCAGCTCTCTGCCTCATTTAATACTTCCCACGCACAGTCTCTGGCTTCCCTCATTCCTTGCTTGTCACAGGTGAGTAGCACAGCTGCGCAAGTAAATTATTTTTAATAAGACAGGACGCAGGTGTGAATCCCAACCGCCATAATTCTTGACACAATACTGGAATGCACAGACCATTGAGACCTGAAAGCATGAGCGGATAAAGGGACAGCATAAATTTTCCTTGTACCTCGTAAAAGGATGTGATCTGATAAAGAATTTTTGCGTGGGTCGGTATAAATTATTTTAATAAGATAGGACGCAGGTGTGCTTCATAGCTGCCTGCACTTGATTTTGCGATCACGTGCCACAGTCCGTGAAATTCAATCAGAGGGGGAAATGTAACCTCATGCGCCGGGCGTCGCGCCGTCATTATGCTGACGACGTTTACGGGTGACGGACATACTGCGCTATTAACCGTGTAAGTTTTAATGATTGAACAGCTGTAGATAATCTGGTATTTGGGCCTATGCATTGCATATGGCCAGAATTGGTCACTGGGAGCAGACTGGTAGGGATACAGGCAGGTTGGTTAGACGAATCAAGAAGTTAGATATCAAGTGTCGGAGGTGGGTCTGGGAGAAATTACACAAAAGTGTTCAAGCCATTGATGGCTCTATGTACGGAACACGCGCTGTGAGGGGATTCCGAGGTGAAAAGTCGCGGGTTCGAACTGCGGAAGGGGAACTTGGGCTTGGTGGTGGATGGAGGTGGGGTCTCGTGGACAGCGAGTGGTGGCATGGGGAGGGGGTCTCGTAGAAACCATTAATCATGTCAAGTTTTAATTAGTAACATAAATTATGTAGATTTTTGTATAATTAGCATCATGAAACATGTAGATTTTATAAATACGGTCATAAATCATAAATTATTCGTAAGGGGGGGGGGGGGGGAGGTCGTCTCACAACCCATCGTAATGGGAGGGGATTTGACCCAGAACCCGCCCTTGTAAGGGGGCATGTAGGGGATGATTAAAAGACCTCCCTATTGTCCTCATAGCCATACAGAATACGTACTATGTTAGAACTTTAAAATTTGAAAAGTAAATGAATTGAGCTTGACACTTATGTTCTGAATACTGATTTCAGTTGTTATTTGTAATGATGTTTTTGTAATCACTTCACTGGACAGCACAGGACCCTATACAGGTAACACTGTCTTGGGATAACGAACATGCAGGATTACTTTATAAATGTAATACTATTGTATCAAAGTTTCGGAAGACACGAAAATTTGGAAAACGCATTACAAAACATCAAGTTCTTTAAATAACTTTTTTAACAGTTGGTCGTCATTGCTGAGACGCTGGTCGCGCTTTTGCAGACAGTGCTACAGATGAGGCTGCAGGCACACCACGAATGTGAAGGAGAAATTATGGGGCGCAGCCTTGAAGTAATTAGCCGCTGTGACGTCTGCCCTCATTCAAGAGTGGCCGAGGTTTCTCAAAATTAGTACCCCGCTTCGCATAGGCCTGCTTTACTCGGAACGCTCCGCTGCAAGTTCCCGCGCTCTCTCCTCGTGTTCCATTCATCTGACACTCCTCTCAACAATTCCCAGTTAACGCGCATCACACACGTGCCAGGTATCACAATTAATTCCTCTTACAAGGACAATCTTCTTCCTAGCTATTCCCTAACCTCGTTTACCAAATATAAATTACAGTAATAACTATAGAAATATACACGGCAATAAACAGAACCACTACCACAAATACAAAAATATGGAAATATTCATATCCACTAAATTAGAAAATTCGTATTGATATCAAAGAAATCGACGAATATACTGAAATATTTTAGAGAAAAATTTGTATTATCATGTTAGTGAAATACATGACATCAGTACATTTACTGAGCAATAGCTCAACCTGTTTCGTGATTCAATTGTTCAATTTCGAAATGTTCAAATGTTTGTTAAGCTTAAGGGATTTAACTACGGGGTCATCAGTCCCTAAACTTACAAACTTCTTACGAACTAGCTAACACTAAGGACGGCACAAATATCCATGCCCGAGGGGGGATTCGAACCCCCGACCGTAGTGACCGTGCAGACCGTGACTGAAGTCCCTCAGGTCCCCTCGGCCACCGCGGCCGGCTGTTCAATTTCAACTGTTTGTAAATCTATCGGACCAAACTGCGTGGTCATCAGTCCGTAGCTTACAAACTAGTTTCACTAAGGTAAACTAACCTAAGGACAAACACACACACCCATGCCCCAGGGAGGATTCGATCCTTCACGGCGAGCACCCACGCCCTCCGCAGCGAGACGCTTTAGATCGCTCGGCTACTCCACCACGGCCTGTTTCGAGATACCAAGTTTCGATCCATGCTGAAACACCGATATTAGTACGTAGTGAAGAGTGGATGGATGGATGGATGGATGGATATGGGAGTTGTGGGCACACGACACCAAGGTCTTTAACACCCAAACGAATCTGAGACGAGTGTGTAAAGGAGAAACAAATTAAAAAGAGGATTAAAAGATGAGACAGCTAGAAAATAAGTGTTTTGATAAATATATCAGTAAATTCTACATTGACAAGGCACAAGGAAGGATGTTGAAGTAGTTAAAGAACCAAGCAGATGATTATGGCTGGCGGATCACAGAATTAAAAGGATGAGTCAACCACTTTGTCCCATACTAAAACTACTAAAAACTGTCGCCGGCAATGGCAGTAGTGGAGGCACTAATTCATGAATCTATTCGATCATACAGATAGCCATACCCGTTCAACCCGTCCACGTGGTTGCACAAGAGATTTAGGTTGGTGGGTCACTCGTGTCACTGCTCCTCCCATCACATCACACACGTCTTCGATTGGGACAGGTAGGGAGAGTCTCCTGGGCTGGCAAGTTTCTGTACGTCTTGCAGAGCACGTTCAGTAGGCGAGCATTATCTTCTTGAAAAAACACATCGCTTACATATTGCAAGAGTGGCAAAACAAAGGTTCTTACAAAGTTCTGCGCGTATCGTTCGCTGCTCATTATACCCTCAACAAAAACCAAAGGTGAAGGACAGTTGTAGCTTATCGCACCCTAGACCTCAAGTGCTGCATTCAGACCAGTGTGTCATCGAAAAATGAACTGTACGAGACGGCACACGCCAGTTGTACGGTGTTGTGACCTCGTTGCCGTTTGTTGTATCATACTCGTCCCGGTCTGGTTGTCAGGAAACGTACTGGTGCAGGAATCGATGGTTAGCTAAAACATTTCTATTGAGATTATAATTACAAGTTTTATTGACTAAAGTTATAATGATAATCAACTTTATAATATATGTTCGTTTACAATTATATATTTTTGACGACGTTACAGCGTTCAATGAATGAAATAAATCGCAATTTGTGATTAGTTATGGTTTCACTGTACTAGGTTTAGATGGAATACCAAAGTGCGACGGATGAAAATTAGTGCCCGGTCGAGATTCGAACCCGGAATCTCCTGCTTACTTTTTTTTTTTTTTTTTTTTTTTTTTTTTTTTTTTTTTTTTTTTTTTTAATGTTCTGTGTGTAGTTCTCTTCCTTGCGGACGCTGATCGTTTGTGTTCGTTCATGTTCGGTGTGTTGTTGGCTCAGCTTTTTTATTACAGAAGGCGTTGAGCCCTCTGACCGGGCGCGCTGAGCCACGGCGCCCGGCACCTTACTAGGCGTCGCGCTGACCACTCAGCCACCGATGACACAGTGACCAGTCTGACTGCAGAGGACTCTTCCCTGGGTGGGCGGGAGACGTGCAAGGTAGAGTCCTCAACAGTCGGGCTGGACACTGTGTCCTCGGTGGCGGAGTGGTCAACGCGTCTGCCTAGTAAGCAGGAGATCCCGGATCCGAATCCCGGCCGGACACAAATTTTCAATCGCCGCACTTTGGTATTCCATCTAAACTTAGTACAGTGAAGCCATAACTGATCGCAAATTGCGATTTATTTCATTCGTTGAACCCTGTGACGTCGTCAAAAATATATATTTGTATACAAGCCGAGGCTGGGGTCCTCACGACAATTAATTGAGTCTAACGGTCTGTTCTCCCTGATGTTGGAATACAGAATTGTGGCTGCGGGCATTACAGAACAAATAGGCTGTGGTAATAGGAAAAAAGACAGCGTGGCGAATGGAGATTTGGGTGTGGCGGGAGACGTGCAGGGAAGAGTCCTATGCAGTCCGGCTGATCACTGTGTCCTCGGTGGCGGAATGGTCAACGCGTCTGCCAGGTAAGCAGGAGATCCCGAATTCGAATCCCGGCCGGGTGCAAAATTTCTCTCGCTGCACTTTAGTATTCCATCTAAACCTAGTACAGTGAAGCCATAACTGATCGCAAAATGCGATTTATTTCGTAAGTTTGTTTCTTTTCGCTTCTCGCGTCGTCGTCCGTATGATGCGATCTGCGCTTAGACCTAGTTACTTCTAAGTTCTTAGTCGCGTTCTGACATACTACTGCCTTACTTCTGACTTCGTAGCTGACTAGTAACTGACGGGCCGTCGAGACGTGTTTCAGCCCAGATATAGCCGCTTGTAGAGGCGCGCATCTTCAGTTACTCCCTCCAGGGTGCGCGGCGCCTGCTTGCGACTGGCTTTCGTTCGATCGCTGTCTTCTCTATGATCGTTCTCTTACGTCTGGCGTGTGGCGCTGACTTTACGCCACAACATGTGTCATACACGTAAACGACCATCACTTACATGCATACAGAATATTCTTTCAGTGCTTAGGAGCACGGCCCACCACTTCATATTGCAAGTGATGCTCTTACGACAACAGTCGAGCCTTGCACCACGATGCTGTAGCATGAGTGGAAGGCGAGCTTGCTGGGCGGGAATGGGTGCGGCTCTGAAGTGACACGTTATGGATCACAGGGCCGCTCAAGTCTGATGTTTGTGTGTGTGTGTGTGTGCGTGTTATCCTCAGTTTAAGTTAAGTAGTTTGTAAGTATAAGGACCGATGACCACAGCAGTTTGGCCCATTAGTCTCAGAAAATTTTGACATTTGAAGACGGGCTATAGGTGTGTGTGCCGATAGTACCACCACTAGTAATACGTTGGCAGCAGTTCGTGAAGGCAACTTCTGGGATTGACGTACCCTCTCCTCTGTGAAGTGGCGGCTGTTACAGCGAAGATGGGGATAGAAAAAAAATAATAATTTTAAAACCAATCAATGTTATGGTTAAAGTTAATGTTATCAAGTCCACTTGTGACAGTTTCCTTGACACTTTCCTATCTTCCCATTACCTCACTCACGTTACCGCGAGCAGCGTGCTAACTCGTCTAGTTTTAATAGACCGAACGTTGCACGTGAGACCCATAGGCGGTTGTCAGTTAATATTTGACCAACCTGGTGTCTTCTCTCTCGTAGATGTCCCCGGCGCAGAAGCAGGTCGTAGACTCGAAGTTTTCTGAGGTGAGGCTGATATTAAAAGTGGTGGATACTGTGGCTGTCTAACTACCATTAACGAATCAATGAATTACCTCAGAGATGCCAGTGGCTCTTTTCTTTTTACCAATCACACGAAAACAGAAGCCACAAACTGCATGTTGATGTCAATATTAGTTTACAAAAGTAACTTTGTTACAGTCATAACACACTTTGACATACATTGCACGCACTTTACAAATATTTTAGCCGCATTATCGACCTCTTAATACAAGACTGGTTATCGCAACTGCCGATAGATGTTTACCGTGTCGGGGCTCGCAGTGAACTGACTAGCAGTGGAGCGCCTAGAGTTTTGGCGCCAACCGACACTTCTAGAACGCCACACTCACTCTCTACCTAAAATGCATAATCTAATAAGTCTACAAAACAACAGTGTAATCACAAACAATTAAGTAACACACATTATAGTAATAAAATTAATAACTGAATTTTTATTTATTGAATAATTAATAAAATAGCTGAGAGGTTGTGGCATGTAAAGAGCAACAGCCAATCAGATCACGCTTAGAGAAAGGGGCGGAGTTTTCACACGGGGCCGTACTTACAGTACCATCTGGCTACTATCTTGCTCATACTACTTCTTTCTACTATTCCATACAAGTAAATGAAATTATGAAATAAAATACAGAAATGGCTGCTGGCTTACAAGCCAGTACCACAACATTGTACGGTCTGCCATTGCTGCTCCTACAATACAACGATGCTGGTGGACGTCTGTCCTATGTGGACTTCCAGAACCTCGTCGTCGAGTGTGCCCATTTAACCGTTTATAACGTTTCATGGGCCGCCTGGACTTTATTTCAATACTGATTTCATTATTCTGCATAATTAATCTCTTGTATTTGTTACGGGTATTTTGTGTTTATTTCATGCAAATTATTACGTATCGATAATAGAGCTATCATATGCAAAGAAAGTATAATGTTAACAAGTACATTATTATCTGTTCATTTACGCTTATCATATGTTTTACTAGCCGGCCGCGGTGGCCGAGGAGACTAAGGCGCTCCAGTCACGGTCTGCACGGCCACCACGGTCGGGGGTTCGAATCCCCCCTCGGGCATGGATATTTGTGCCGTCCTAGTTCGTAAGTAGTTCATAAGTAGTTTGTAAGTTTAGGGACTGATGACCCCGTAGTTAAGTCCCATAGACTTTACAAACATTTGAACATTTTTTATGTTTTACTAAATAAGAAGGAGCATCAGTCTCCCTTCCTTCTTCTTCTTGGAATAGCAATCATAGATTTCTGACGCAATAGCGCATTGCTCTTTGTTTAATTTGACAGAATTGTAACTTCTTTTCGAGTACAGAATGGATATAGGAAATTATTGTAAGTGTACGTTCAGAATATATATCAACTAATTTACTTTAATGAAAATTTGCATATCTCAAAATTTTTATTTAAAAGTCACCTCATTATTCCACACTGTACAATATATTAATAGTGTGTGAACTTTTCTTACAGATTATCACCAGCCGCCATTTTCTTGCAGTGTGCGAAGTTAAATGTTGGAACAATGTACAATACTCCATAATTATCTTAGAATCTTTTGTTCCGTACTATACGTCCCTGAGATATAGCCGGTTTACCGAAATTTAACTACTTTTAATTTTTCTGAGCTAGCCCTGGACTGAAGATAAATCGGTGTTTCACGATTGCGTTCCAACAGTTGGTTTCTGTGAAATGTATATGTGGCGAGCTGCTCTTCTACGTAATCGGATGGGATTTTAGGCAGGTTGTTAAAACCACCAACTTTAGATACTTTTCCCGCCGTTATTGTAGGACCCTAATTTTCATTTCAAAAATTAGGAACGATTTCAAACTTTATTTGCTTTCGATGTAAACATTCTTTTCGCGGAACATAATTTTCTCAGGCACTACCATTTCTAAATTTACATCATTACATCGAACCATTACTTAGATTTTATCATTTTAAATAAATAAAAATTATTTATAATTATATCTTATTATTATTTTACCAAACAATTAGGGAGGAATATTTCACGTTGAAACTAGAACCTTTGCACGCCTAAAGCAGAACGTTCAACTTGTCTCGGTACTCTGCAAAACGACTATTCGATTCGCAAGGCCACAATATGACCCCTTCCCAGCTCAGCCAGTTGGTTGTTTGAGGCATGAGTGCACACCCGCGGTATGGCGCTTATTTGTTTCGAACGTAGACCCTTATGCCTGTGAGGATTTTCTATGACACATTGTCACTAATCTCTCTGCTGGTAGACGACTTTCAGATCATCTGCCCACAGATATTCTCTGCCGTTATTGAATCAATATTAATGCCACCTTTCAAATTTTATTTATTTATTTATTATTTTCTCCGACGACGTAAGCGAAGAATGATGTGCAGATGTGTTACTTAAAAAGGGATGTAAAATGGACGGGCAACCGAGCAGCTACTTTGAGACCAATATCACTATAGGGAAACAGCAATATGGTAATAATTCAAACCAAAGTTAGTAGAATGTAGAGGACTTACACAGAAAATCCGAAACAATGAAATAGCTATTGTAACAAGTTTATTTATTTATGTATTGTTATTGTAATTTAGATTCCCTGACGGCAGGGTAAGCTGTATAATGGAACCATACCCGGAAGCACCTGATACCTGCAACATAATTTCTACATCTACATCTACATACATACTCCGCAATTCACCGTAAGGTGCGTGGCGGAGGGTACACTGTACCACTACTAGGCATTTCCTTTCCTATTCCACTCCCAAATTGAACGAGGAAAAAAAGAATGCCTGTATGCCTCCGTAAGAGCCCTAATTTCTCTTATCTTGTCTTTGTGATCTTTACACGAAATGTAAGTAGGCGGCAGCAAGATCGTACTACACTCAGCTTCAAATTCCGGCCCTCTAAATTTACTTAACAGAAATTCACGAAAAGAACGTCGTCTTTCTTCCAGCGATCCCCAATTGAGTTGCCGGAGCATTTCCGTGACACTTGCGCATTGATCGAACCTACCGGTAACAAATCTAGCTGCTCGCCTCTGAACCGCCTCCATGTCCTCCTTCAAACCGTTCTGCTGCGGATCCCAAATACTTGAGCAATACTCAAGACGTGGTCGTACAAGCGTTTTATACGCGGTCTCCTTTACAGGTGAAGTACATCTTCCCAAAATTCTCCCAATAAACATAAGTCGGCTGTCCGCCTTACTCACAACTGTCATTACATGTTCGTTCCATTTCATATCGCTCTGAAATGTTACGCCTAGATATTTGAACGACGCGACAGCATCAAGAAGCTCACTACTAATGCTGTATTCGAACATTATAGGATTTTTTTTTCTACTCATGAGCATCACCTTACATTTTTCTACATTGAGAGCTATCTGCCATTCTTCGCACCAACTAGAAATTTTGTCTAAGTTATCCTGTATGCTATTACAGTCAGTTACAGACGACACCCTCCCATACACCACAGCATCATCAGCAAACAGCCGCAAATTACAACTTACTCTGTCCATCAGATCATTTATATAGATAAAAAATAACAGCGGTCCTATCACACTCTCCTGGGGCACGCCTGACGATACACTCGTCTCTGATGAACACTCGCCGTCGAGAACAACGTACTGCGTTCTATTACTTAGGAAATCTTCCAGCCAGTCACAAATCTATGAACCTATTCCATAAGCTCGTACCTTCATTAGTAGTCTGCAGTGTGGCACCGCGTCGAACGCCTTTTTGAAGTCGAGAAAAACACAATCCACCTGTTGCCCTTCGTCCATGGCTCGCAAGATGTCATGTGAGAAAAGGGCAAGCTGAATTTTACATGAACGATGTTTCCTAAACCCGTGCTGATTCATGGAAAGAAGCTTTTCCGTTTCAAGGAAATTTACTATATTCGAACTGAGAATATGCTCCAAAATTCTACATGAAACTGATGTCAACGATATTGGCCTGTAATTGTATGGGTCAGTTCTCTTTCCTTTCTTATACACTGGAGTCACCTGCGCTTTTTTCCAATCACTAGGAACTTTGCGCTGAATTAAAGATTCGCTATAAATGCAAGCTAAATAGGGGGCCAATGGCGCAGAATAGTCTTTGTAAAACCGAACTGGTATTCCATCCGGACCAGCAGACTTTTTCGTATTTAGCTCTCTCAGCTGCTTCTCTACACCGGAAATATTGCTACGTCCCCCATTTCGGAATTAGTACGTTGATCAAATGATGGTACATTTGTGCAGTCCTCCTGCGTGAAAGATTTCTTAAAGGTTAAATTTAGAACTTCAGCTTTCCTTTTGCTTTCTTCTATTACTGCCCCGGAATGATCAACAAGTGACTGGACAGTGGGCTTTGACCCGCTTATCGATTTTACATAGGACCAGAATTTTTTCGGGTTCTCGGAAAGATCTTTTGATAAGGTATGGCTGTGATAATTATTGTATGCTTCACGCATCGATCTTTTTATAGACGCAAGAATCTCTAATAACTTTCGCCTGTCATCATTTGCGTGTTCTTTTTTGAATCTAGAGTGCAACAGCCTTTTCTTTCTCAGCAGCTTTCTAACATTATTATTATACCGAAAAACGCGATTCCAGCCGGTATCTGTAAATATAACGGGTTGGGAGTGCCGTTAAAAGTATTTAGACTGCATGCTTGAGTGTGTGAATCATATTGGTATCAAAAACCACCAGTTAATACAGTAACCAAATCAATATATAATACATTTATAACTATCATGTTCTTGCATCGTTCAGGTAATATTTACGTATATCATTTATGTTTTGAAGACCTATGAATGCACAACAAGACTTGTATTCAACAGAGAAGAATCTTATCAATTACTTTACTCATTGACGTTCTAAAACATTCACTACGATTATTCATATTCATTAAAATTCTCGCTTTTTTTTAATTTCTTGTTTTTTGCAGCTAGTTGTATTTGTTAAAAGCATTTTTTGACATAGAGAAATATTATCAAATACGTAAATAGTCAGCAATTCTAATGAATAATTAATTTGATTATTAAAATTCTAGAAAATTATATGTAACTAAACAATACACAATTTTTAGTTTTAAGCGAAGAATCAAATATTCACGAACTGGATACAACATCTAAAGATGTATATAATTACAAACGGTAACTTTTTCATAATGGAAAATGGGATTTTTTTTTTTCCTAAACAATACACATTTGTTACTTTGAGCAATGAATCAGGTATTCACGAACTGGATACAACAATGAATGATGATGTATGTCATTGCAAATTATATCTGCTTGAGAATATCATAATTCTTCCGGTAATTAGTTATATACGTGTACATATCTGGTGTAACACATTACAAAGATATTCTTCAACTTTTACGATAGTATTGTGTGAAAATAGCATTTTATTTGTTGTTGTCAATATTCACAACTGTTCTATAACATTCATTCAATTTGAACTAAAGAAAAGTGATTGTAAAGTGAAACTTCACATATAACAATTTATGAAACGTTAAGAAAGTATAAAAGTAGAATGCGCAAGGCACACAGGGAAGCCAGTTCGAAAAAAAAATGTTAGTCTGAGGTCAGTTAAAGAAAGAGGAGAATAGCAAAGAAGTCGGTCAGATAGGTCAATCGAAAGAGCTTAAGCGTGAGAAGCAGTCCATATAAAGAACTTTGTATCAGATTAAAATTTCCTCGCAGCTTAAAATTGTGTACCAGAACCGGGACTCGAACCTGAGACCTTAATTTTGTGGGGCGGCACCGCGAGTCGTGTCGGGATAGCTCAGTGGTAGAGCGCTTGCCCGAGAAGGCAAAAGTCCCAGCTTCGAGTCCTGGTTCCGGCACACAATTTTAAGCTGAGAGAAAGTTTCTTATCAGCGCACACTCCGGAGCAGAGTGAAAGTTTCAATTTGTATCAGAGTGATGTGCAAAAATGGTGCTGTGGAAAAATAAATGACGTAGTTTGCAGTGGAAGTAATATGTGTTTCCTTCTAGTGAATAACGCCGAGTACAACTCAATGCTTTCTGATACGAAATATTTTTAAACACACCATCACGACTAACTAAGTATTGCCATCTGATGAACATTTTGTGTCTGGCAGCTGTTTATCATGCCACGCTTCAGATGCATGTATTTTACGGAAGGGCGGGTGAATTATAGTATAAAGCGGTGCCAAAATTTGATTTTAGACAGTATTTGGAACAAATTTATAAACAAAAGCATAAAATGCACGGAGCAACAGAAATAAGCCACAGTGCATATTTACATCTTCATATTAACTCTGAATATCACATTAATAAGAATGGCAGACGGTTCATTAAACCGCTTTTATGATATTTGCTACCTTCCATTCTCCAATAGCGCTCGGGAGGAAGGAAGAACTAAATCTTTCCGTTTTAGATCTTTTTTTTATTATTTTTTTTAACATGCCTCCCTATGTAGGTGGATGGTAAGAATGTATGTTCCTTTTCTGAGGAGAAGTTTGGTGAAAGGAATTTCGGAAATAGATATCACCGCAAGGAATAACGTAACTGTTTCCACCCCAACACGTGCATAATTTCCGTGAAGCTATCTCCCCCATATCGTTATAATGCAAAGCGTGCTGCCCTTCTCTGAACTTTCATCTACATCCTTCGTCAGTCCCGCTTGGTGGGCACACCACAAAGCACAGCATTACTCCAAATTAGCACGCGAAAGTATTGAGTAGGCAGTTCATTGGCTAATGATTTTTCGGGGAGCCAGTGACTTTATATGATACCCAGTTATGGATCCATTGCATCAGCATTTTCTGGAAGGTAGCTAATTGATAAACAATCTGGACTCGTAGATTTGATTTTGTTAAATGATTTAAGTAACTTTAAGATTCCAGGCACATCTACTTATAAATTACGCATGCGGGCAGTTGTGAAAGTTTGTATTGTGTTTTGCTGCTATTTAGTTTTGAAAGACTGCAGATTCAGAAGAGCTTTCATGTTAATTTATATCCGTTTTCTTCAAATAGGTATTTCTTCGTAAAATTTTCGTGAATATGGGAGATATTACGTGTTGCTAAGAAAACTTGGTGTTTACTAATCCTTGTGTCTGCTTTGACAGTCATTATTGACTTGGGATGTTTGTTGCCAGGAGGTCAAGAATGTTGTCACTGTTCTAGTGGGTTTATTAACTAATTCTCGATAAAGTTCAATTCAGGATGATGTTTTATGTTTGCCTCTAGATTTCAACTAATATTTATGTCAACATGAATTAAAACTGTTTGTTTTGGGTACGTTTTTCAAATTTTATACAAGCTTTCTATGAATATCTCTGCAATCGAATCACCTTAGACAGGGAGAAATCTGTTGTTGTTGTTATGGTCTTCAGTCCGGAGAAGGGTTTGATGCAGCTCTTCTCCCTACTGTATCCTGAGCATGTCTTTTCATCTCCACATAAGAACGGCAACCCACATCCATTTGAATCTGCTTACTATACGCGTCTCTTGGTCTCCCTTTTACCCCACACACTTCCCTCCAATGCTAAATTTACGATTCCTCGATGTCTAAGAATGTGCCCTTCCAAGCGATCCCTTCTTTTAGTCAAGGTATGCCAAAAATTCATTTTCTCAACAATTCTATTCAGTACCTCTTCATTAGTTATGCGATCTACCCACCTAATCTTCAGCATTCTTTTGTAGCACCACATTTCAAAAGCCTCTATTCTCTACCTGTCCACACTGTTTATCATCCATGTTTCACTCCCGTACAAGGCAACACTTCACACAAATGCTTTCAGAAAAGACATCCTCACACATAAATTAATATTCGATGTTAGCAAATTTCTGTTTTTCAAAAATGCTTTTCTTCCCATTGCGATTCTGCATTTCATATCCTCTGTACTGCGACCGTCATATGTTATTTTACTACCCAAGTAACAAAACTCATCTACCACCTTCATTGTTTCGTTACCTAATTTAATTCCTTCAGCACCTCTTGATTTTGTAAGACCGCAAACCATTATCTATGTTTTCCTCTTGTTAATGTTCATTTTATACGCTCTCTTCAGCACTGTCCATTCCATTCAACTGCACTTCCAGGTCTTCTGCTGTCTCTGACAGAATTACAATGTCATCAGCAAAACGCGATGTTTTTATTTCTTCACCCAGAACATCAATCCCTATTCCAAACTGTTCCTTGCTTTCCTTCACCGCCTTATATATGTCCAATTTGAATAACACCAGAGAAAGGCTACATCCCTGTCTTACTCCCTTCCCAACTAATGCTTCCCTTTCATGCCCTTCTAAACTAATAACTGCGGTCTGGCTTTTGTACAAGTTGTAAATAACTCTCCTTTCCGTGTATTTTACCCCTGCTGACTTTAGAATTTGAAAGAGTGTATTCCAATCAACATTGTCAAAAGCTTTCCCCAAATCAACAAAAGCCAAAACTTTTGGTTTGCCTTTCCTTAATCTATCTTCTACGATAAGTCGTAAAGTGAGTTTTGCCTTTCATGTTCCTACGTTCCTCCTGAATCAAAACTGATCTTCTCCGAGGTCAGCTTCTACAAGCTTTTCCATTTTCCTGTAGATAATTCGTGTTAAAATTTTGCAACCATGACTGATCAAACTGATAGTTCTGTAATTTTCACACTTGTCTGCGCCAGATTTCTTTGGAATGGGGATTATTACATTTTTCTTAAAGTCATATATACTCCATTAAATATTTTATGCATTTTATCGTTTATGAACAACATTTGTCCGTCTGCAAAATTATCAGCTAATGTTATCCCCTTTTTAGCCAATTTCGCTACCTTTAATGATTTGTGTTTCAGTACTGTTAGCGCTTGGAGCTTTGCGAATGTACATCTAAGACAATTAACAACCTACGTATCAATGGTACGTTTATCTGTGACCTGTATACTTTGCTACTGAAACGCTTTTTGTGTGCTCCCATTGCCGTCTAACCTAAAAAAAGAACATCCAGACCACTCTCACCTGATAAAGCGTAACGAGAAATGTGCAGCCTACACGGTAGCAGAACTGACTGTGCCTCTCATTCAGACCCTATTATCGTCTCTGCATCAGAGTTTCGTAGTCTGAACTGTTAACGATGCTGCAGGTGGTGAGATCTGCACTGGGAGTGCATACTGGCCTTCTGCCCCTCTCTAACAGCCAGCGAACTACTATTTTTAGAGTCTGCGATTGTCTGAATCTTGCAGGCTGAGAGTTAACCACAGGATACGCGACTGCATGTGGTGCAGGGACATTATCCGGTACAAATAGCACCTAGATACTAAGTATAAAAGCAGTCTAGACGGCAAGATTGGATATTTATTACCAACCAATTTCAACCTGCACCACACAGTCTTGGAGAAAAATTGTGGAGATGGCCTGAAATTGGGTTGAAACTACACTACCGGCCGTTAAAATTGTTACACTAACAAGAAATGCAGATGATAAACGGGTATTCATTGGACGCCGTAGGAGGCCAGGCACGCTGGCCTTGGGTGGCACACTGGCAGGGCAGTGGGTCGTAAGAATGTAGCCTTGTGTCCCAAACTGTGAAGGAGAGGCATCGTCTGCGCTTTTTATAATAAGGTAGCAGGGCCCACGTCTATGGCCGAGGGTCTGAAAGGGAAGGCGACGGAATGTCTGCTCGAGTCTAGGCGGCGTCTCCCATGGGCGACGGTTAGTGCCGTTTAGTGAGAATCGCGCCAAAAGTGTGTGTGGAAGGGATGCCGTCTTTGATTGGCTGATGTTCAAAGGGCCAGTTTTTCGAAATCATCGGTTGCCTTGTGAGATTTTACTGCCTGGATTTCTATGACTAACCGCTGACTGGCTTTAAGTAAAAACGGCGTTTCTCGGGGGTCTTGCGCGAAGACGCGGTGATAGAAAGGGGATTTCGTGTTTCGTAGCGCTGGAGTACGGACGCGTCTGGTAGCGTCCTGTCCTCCCAGTGTGCGGACTTGGAGATTTTGCTTACTGAGCCGATACTTGGACGCGTGAACTTGTATAAGTTTCAGGGTACACTCTGAGATTTATACTTGGGCTGATTGTTCATGTTTTTGGTTTGACTAAGGTCAGCTAGCCAATACTAATACACCGAAGGACTAGTTGCGATCTACTGAACTTCTGGAGTCATTTAGGCCTTCACTACTTGTACATACTTGTCAACGCTAACTGAAGTGGTCCTGACTTAGCAGAACTGTTTGAGATCGTAGGCACTGTGTACTGCCGAGAGCACAGAGGCTGACATCAGGGAGTATAGCTTTCGAGTGATGGAGCGAGTTTTTTATTTCGTGGTAGCGCAAATTTTCGGCTTACAGCTGCCCTGCCCCCACGCCACTGCAGCGCAGCACCTTCACACGCAAGTCGTCAGTTTGGTAATGTATGGCAAAGCCCTTGCCATCAACATATAGTATTGGATTTATCATTGTGTGTTTTATCCTGCTTAAAAAGGTGTAATAATTATTGTTGCATTGAAAGATATATTTTTTAACATTATTAGTAGTCAGATACCACTTAGTTGGATAGATGTTTGGTGGGGACAAATTATTAATTATATTTTATGCCACTTGCAGGAAGTGGAAGGGTTTCATTACTAATATAACTGCAACAGGGCAATTAAATATTATTTGATGTGATGTTAAATATCACTAATTAATTCAGGGTCAGCCGCTCCTGTCTTCCTATTGTATTAACCCACATTAACCTTCCCCAGCCGGAATCATTCCAATCCATTTCATTTTTTCACCACCACACCTTACAACATGTGATTACATTTTCATGCAATTTGGGTGCATAGATCCTGAGAAATAAGTGCCCTGAACAACCAACTCCAGCCGTAATAACGGCCTCAATACGCCTGGGCATTGATTCAATCAGAGCTTGAATGGCGTGTACAGGTACAAATGGTCATGCAGCTTCAACAGCATACGACAGTTCAATAAGAGTACTGACTTGCGTATTGTGATGAGCCAGTTGCTCGGCCACCATTGACCAGTTGTTTTCAGTTAGTGAGAGATCTGGCGAATGTCCAGGCCAGGGCAGCATACGAACATTTTACGTATCCAGAAAGGCCCGTACAGGACCTGCAAAATGCGGTCGTGCATTATCCTGCTGAAAGGATCGAATGAAGGGTAAAGCCACGGGTCCTAACACATCTGAAATATAACGGCCACTGTTCAAAGTGCCGTCGATGCGAAAGAGAGGTGACCCAGACGTGTAACTAAAGGCGCCCCATACCATCACGCCGGGTGATACGCCAGTATGGCGATGACAAATACACGCTTCCAATGTGCGTTCACCGCGATGGCGCCAAACAAGGATGCGACCATCATGATGTAAACAGAACCTGGATTCAACCGAAAAAATGACGTTTTGCCATTCGTGCATCCAGGTTCGTCGTTGCGTACACCAACCCAGGCGTCCTGTCTATGATGCACCATCAATGGTAACCGCAGTCATGGTCTCTGAGCTGATAGTTCATGCTGCTGCAAACGTCGTCGAACTGTTCGTGCAGATCGTTATAGTCTTGCAAACGTCCCCATCTGTAGACTCAGGGATCGAGACATGGCTGCACGATCCATTACAGCCATGCGGATAAGATGCCTGTCATCTCGACAGCTAGTGGTACGAGGCCGTTGGGATCCAGCGCGGCGTTCCGTATTGACGTCCTGAACCCACCGATTCCATATTCTGCTAACAGTCTTTGGATCGCGACCAACGTGAGCAGCAATGTCGCGATACGATAAACCGCAATCGCGATAGGCTACAATCCGACCTTTATCGAAGTCGGAAACGTGATGGTACGCATTCCTCCTCCTTACACGAGGCATAACAACAACGTTTCACTAGGCATCGCCAGTCAACACTGCTATTTGTGTATCAGAAATCGGTTGTTATCATTCCTCATGTGAGCACGTTGTACGAGTCGCCACCGGCTCTGAAAAGCTTATCATTTGCATATCACAGCATCTTCTTAAATTTCGCGTATGTAGCACGTTATCTTTCTTGGTGTATCAGTTTTAATGGCCAGGAGTGTAGTTGACAATCAATAACCAATCTTGCGCTCCAAGCTGTTTTGAATATAAAAGTATCATAAGGGCGGACGTTGTCATCCCAAAGAAAGGTAATTTTTCGAAAATCACCTAGATTCTTTTAGTAAAACGAACCCGGAAGGTGTCTCCATTGGTTCCCCTGGAAGTCTTTCGCTGCCTTCCATGCACTGGAGCCATTACACATAGGTGGGGTATCATTGTGAGCAGTAACAGGACTGGCGGAGGCACCAGCTTCTCTGGAAACATTAGCCATGCTGCACCTCGAGTGCTTCACCACGACCGGACTAGAATGACGGTGCTCTTCGACCACAGCCACCAGCTGTGCAACTGAAGTTAATACCGCATGATGATGGGAGCAAAGTGTCAGCAACGATTTGAGATAATGGACGAATGACTGATAAAACACATTGAAGATCAGAATGAAAATACACTGCCGACACTCTTTTTCTGCCGAGTCAGCGGATGCATCATTTACAATCAAGCGAAAGACGAACGTAGAATTGATGAAGCACTGGTATTAAAAACAGTGATAAAGGGAGGATTTGCAGCGGGAAGGGGAAGGAAAGGATAAGCACAATGGATGAGAGAAGCGGAGGGGAAAGAGTGGCGTGGAGCGCAAAGATTCTGGAGTAAGATAGGGCTGTTGGAGAATAAGTGATAAGCTAATAAAGGTCGTGCTGAGGACTGGAATGATGCATGTTATATTTGCACAGATCAAAGTAATTTATATTAGTTCGTTCACAAGGAATTTGCCTTGTATGGGAGTGAAACATGGACGATAAATAGTGCGGACAGGAATAGGATAGAGGCTTTTGAAATGTGGTTCTACAGAAGAATGCTAAAGATTAGGTGGGTCGATTGCGTAACTAATAAGGAGGTACTGAACAGAATTGGGGAAATTCTGGCATATCTGGATCGATTGGTAGGACACATTCTTGGACATCAAGTAATTATGAATTTAGCATTGGAGGGAAGTGTTTGGGGTAAAAACCGCAGAGGAAGACCAAGATATGGATACAGTAAGCAGATTCAGAAAGATGTAGGTTGTCGTTCTTATGTGGAGTTGAAGAGGCTTGCACAGGATAGGGTATTGTGGAGAGCATGGCCGTCACCGACGGGGGGTGGGGGGGGGACAGGGGGGACGTGTCACCCCCCAAAAAAAATTTTTCGAAAAACAGTTTTAATATTTTGGCTTAGTTGACAAATAATGACATTGTTAAAGTATATATGCAGACTTAAATAATAATAAATGTTGAAAGTTCTTATGCACTATGATTTAAATATTTACATGATTTACTAACGTGGTAATAAAGCAACAGTGAAAATATGACGCACACATACGAGCATTGCCACAAGACAGCGTTACCGATTGTCTGATGGGTGAGGCGGCCGCCTGTCGAGGGAGCTGTCAGCCGGCGCGGCTGTGCACGGTCTGGGAACGCGCCTCACCTCATGTCACCACATCCTGCAGGCCGTCTCACTAAAGCACACCGTGTGTACGCTGTTTAGTAACGATGAAGCCAGTTCTTTCGTCACGTGTTAGTGCAAAGTTACAGTCAGGAATAGCTATGAAGAGAATTAAAGGCAGTTCATCAATATTGTCTTTCTTTAAAAAGAAAAGGATTGATGTTAAGTAAATATTTATTAAAAAACTAGTTCCAGCAACCGGCGCTGCTTGCGTATGTATATTTTCCATTAATTTTTTATACATCTCCTTCTTCTCATTCCGTCCACCGCCTTCTGTTCCTTTCTACTTCACGTATATCTGCAGTTTCGTTTTCCACATTTCAATCCTTATAACGTCATCTCCAGAACAACATACCCTACAGTAATAAGATCTTTTAGGCACCTTCATTAGAATATTAGGAAAGTGTATCCAAACATGTTGTGAATATATTTTATAAGTAAAGATGTAGGTAACGAATTAAAGTCTTTAAGCTTGATGGAGCGTTATTTAATGAATCTTATTGTTTATAATCTGATATCTTATGAACTATGCGTCCTACTATCAAATCATATAGAACATAAATTAGTGGTAGGCCTATATTTGCATTTGCATTTGTCAAAAATGTCGAGAATCCAGTTTTTAGTATCCAAGTAATAAACTTTAACGCATTGCCGAATGCCATAATTTTACTTCATGAACAGTGGGAAGTTACCATGCGATATGGTTTTTCCTTGCACATCCTTGCAGGCGTTGTCAACGACAGATTTTTTAAACGTTTATCATTGCGTCTAAGGATTTTCACAATAAGGTAACCGTACCCTCTCTCAACGTGTGGATGAATAGATTATGGTTACTCACGCATCGCAGGCTTCTCTCCCTATTTTTCACCTACCCGTTGAAAGGTAATTCATTCTTACCCCGACTGCTTCTATTATTTGAAAGGAAATGACAGTATAAATGTATGTATGTACGCAGTCTGGAAGTACAGTACGCCTGTGTAGATTTAAACAACAAAAATGGCTTTGGAAGCATTGACGCCGGGTTTACAGCTAGTAAAATATAACTACTATGACTTTTGCCCCAATCCTTGTACGTTTACCAAAAAACCTCCAGTTCAATCTTTATTATATAGAATTGGCTATCGTCCGGTCCCTTCAAATTGTTGTAAACAATGGCCTACTGTAGTCGTGCAGTGCTACTTCGTGAGTGGTTGTTATAGTGTGCAGTAGCTGTGAACGTGAAATACCGTACATTCGTACGGTTATAACATTCCAGGAGAGCGCTAGAAATGACTTATAGATCTGTTGAGGACTGTCCTTGGGATATCAGTAAGTTCAGTGACAGGTTGAAAGCCGAGGTCGAGCAGTTCTGAGTGAGGGGTTAGCCAGTGCTCTGCGGATGTCCCGCGTGACGTGGCCCTCGCTGTTCGCCGGATGTGCGGCGGGCCGCACATAACACCTCGCTGTGGCTCCGCTCGCCAAACGCGCCGCTGCCCGGTCGCAGCTGCCGCCGTGGCCGCACCTGCGCGCCTGAGTTACGGCGTGACGTCACCTGGTGCCGCCCACGCCTGGCTGCCGCCTGGTTACCGGGGCGTGCTGCGATCACCGCCCGCCGCCACCTGCTGACCCCCGCTATTAGCTCATTAACGGAGCCACTGCTCTTACCATGCTGAACACATGCGCAGTGTGTACTCTGTAAGTAGTAGAAAGCAAGCAATAAGGCTACAGATAAAATGATGTACACTGAACCTCCTAAACTTGATTCCCTGTGTTGTTGTTTTTGTGGTTTTTCTGTCCTGAATTATATTTGAAGTTTGTTGCAAGTCGCTAAGTCCTCTCCTTCTCAATTAGTGGACTGATAAAGTCACTCTATCACGTGCCGCAATACGGGGAAGTTTTCATTGTTTATGACGTCATGTCTCCTGAATTATCGGCCCTATCGCAAATTTCTTTATTAGCTGACGTCTTCTACCGACGAACTACGTTACTGCCAAATTTCAGCTTCATAGGTGAAGTAGTTTTCGAGATTTCGTGTTTAGTCAGTGAGTGAGTGTCTGAATGAGTGTCCTTTCGCTTTTATATAGACAGAGATTTCTTGCAGATACCACTCCAGATGGAAACTGTGACACATACAGGCGAAAGGAAAAGGTTTTCTACATACATACTCCACAATTCACCGTAAGGTGCGTGGCGGAGTGTACACTGTACCACTACTAGGCATTTCCTTTCCTATTCCACTCCCAAATTGAACGAGGAAAAAAGAATGCCTATATGCCTCCGTACGAGCCCTAATTTCTCTTATCTTGTCTTTGTGATCTTTACGCGAAATGTAAGTAGGCGGCAGCAAGATCGTACTACACTCAGCTTCAAATTCCGGCCCTCTAAATTTACTTAACAGAAATTCACGAAAAGAACGTCGTCTTTCTTCCAGCGATCCCCAATTGAGTTGCCGGAGCATTTCCGAGACACTCGCGCATTGGTCGAACCTACCGGTAACAAATCTAGCTGCTCGCCTCTGAACCGCCTCTATGTCTTCCTTAAAACCGATCTGCTGCGGGTCCCAAATACTTGAGCAATACTCAAGACGTGGTCGTACAGCGTTTTATACGCGGTCTCCTTTACAGGTGAAGTACATCTTCCCAAAATTCTCCCAATAAACCGAAGTCGGCTGTCTGCCTTACTCACAACTGTCCTTACATGCTCGTTCCATTTCATATCGCTCTGCAATGTTACGCCTAGATATTTGAACGACGCGACCGCATCAAGAAGCTCACTACTGATGCTGTATTCGAACATTATAGGATTGTTTTTTCTACTCATGCGCATCACCTTACATTTTTCTACATTGAGAGCTAGCTGCCATTCTTCGCACCAACTAGAAATTTTGTCTAAGTCAACCTGTATGCTATTACAGTCAGTTACAGACGACACCCTCCCATACACCACAGCATCATCAGCAAACAGCCGCAAATTACAACTTACTCTGTCCATCAGATCATTTATATAGATAGAAAATAATAGCGGTCCTATCACACTCCCCTGGGGCACGCCTGACGATACACTCGTCTCTGATGAGCACTCGCCGTCGAGAACAAAGTACTGCGTTCTATTACTTAGGAAGTCTTCCAGCCAGTCACAAATCTGTGAACCTATTCCATAAGCTCGTATCTTTGTTAGCAGTCTGCAGTGTGGCACCGTGTCGAACGCCTTTTTGAAGTCGAGAAAAACACAATCCGCCTGTTGCCCTTCGTCCATGGCTCGCAAGATGTCATGTGAGAAAAGGGCAAGCTGAGTTTCGCATGAACGATGTTTCCTAAACCCGTGCTGATTCATGGAAAGAAGCTTTTCCGTTTCAAGGAAATTTACTATATTCGAACTGAGAATATGCTCCAAAATTCTACATGAAACCGATGTCAACGATATTGGCCTGTAATTGTATGGGTCAGTTCTCTTTCCTTTCTTATACACTGGAGTCACCTGCGCTTTTTTCCAATCACTAGGAACTTTGCGCTGAATTAAAGATTCGCTATAAATGCAAGCTAAGTAGGGGGCCAATGCCGCAGAATAGTCTTTGTAAAACCGAACTGGTATTCCATCCGGACCAGCAGACTTTTTCGTATTTAGCTCTCTCAGCTGCTTCTCTACACCGGAAATACTTATTGCTATGTCCCCCATTTCGGAATTAGTACGTTGATCAAATGATGGTATATTTGTGCGGTCCTCCTGCGTGAAAGATTTCTTAAAGGTTAAATTTAGAACTTCAGCTTTCCGTTTGCTTTCTTCTATTACTGCCCCGGAATGATCAACTAGTGACTGGACAGTGGGCTTTGACCCGCTTATCGATTTTACATAGGACCAGAATTTTTTCGGGTTCTCGGAAAGATCTTTTGCTAAGGTATCGCTGTGATAATTATTGTATGCTTCACGCATCGATCTTTTTATAGACTCACGAATCTCTACTAACTTTTGCCTGTCATCATTTGCGTGTTCTTTTTTGAATCGAGAGTGCAACAGCCTTTGCTTTCTCAGCAGCTTTCTAACATTATTATTATACCACGGTGGATCTTTTCCATCCTTAATCGTCTTTACTGGCACATATTTCTCTAACCCTTCATTAACAATGCATTTAAATTTAGTCCACAATTCCTCTACATCCATAGTCCCAGAATTAAACGATGCCCATTCATTTTCTAAGTGCGATCGTAACATTAGCTTGTCGGCTTTTCCCAACAAAAACACGCTCCTAGCCTTCTTGACTGGTTTATGAACTTTGGTCACCATCGACGCTATGACGATATCACGATCACTAATTCCTGTCTCTACACAGACATCGTTAATGAGGTCAGGCCTGTTTGTGGCTATAAGGTCTAGAATATTTCCATTGCGCGTGGGTTGCCGGTTTAACTGCTCAAGACAGTTTTCGGAGAATGTGTCCAAAAGTAGCTCGCAAGACTGCTTGTCTGTACCGCCTGAAATGTAACTAGCGAGGTCCCAATCTCTACTCTTAAGGTTGAAGTCACCTCCGACTAATATTGCATGGCCCGGATACCTATGCACTACCTGGTGTAGACTTTCCTTGAATGATTCTAAAACTGCTACAGCAGCACTGGGGGGTCGGTAAAAACACCCAACTATTAACTTTACTTCTTTTAGACCTGTTATGCGTGCCCAGATAACTTCACAGTTACTTTCAACCTCGATCTCAGTAGAAACAATATCTTTGTCCACGGCGATGAACACTCCTCCTCCAGTTGTATCAGATCTATCTTTCCGATATACATTCCACGCTTCGCTAAATATTTCTGAACTTGCCACATCATCATTTAGCCAGCTTTCGGTGCCTAAAACTATATGAGCGCAATAACTTCCGTGCAGCGCTGCAAATTCGGGAACTTTGTTTCTAATACTCTGTAAGTTCGCGGCTAATATTTTTATGTTCGAATTTTTGTTCCGAACGTGGCCTGAATTCGCTGTTTGAATGCTGACAGGCGAGTGCTCATCAGAGTTAGCGCCTAGCCTAAAAAACCCCCATGTGCACTCCACAAGTACTCTGCTACCCGAGTAGCCGCTTCCTTAGTGTAGTGCACCCCTGATCTATCTAGGGGCACCCTACAATTCCCCACCCGATAACGCAGATCCAGAAATCTGCAGCCATGACTGTCACAGAGTCGGCGAAGCCTCTGGTTCAGACCCTACACTCGGATCCAAACCAAAGGACCCCGATCAACCCTGGGAACAATGCTGCAAATCGACAGCTCTGCTTGCACCCCGCGTGCGAAGGCAGCAGCCTTCACCAATTCCGCCAGCCGCTCGTAGGCCCTGAGGATGTCCTCAGAACCCAAGCGACAAGCGTCATTGGTGCCGACGTGAGCTACGACTTGCAGTCGACTGCACCCCGCACCCTCGATAGCCGCCGGCAAGGCCGCCTCCACATCTCGGATGAGGCCCCCCGGCAAACACACCGAGTGCACGTTGGAATTCCTTCCAGATCTGGACGCTATCTGCCTAAGGGGCTCCATCACGCGCCTGACATTGGAGCTCCCAATAACTAATAATCCCCTCCCCCCGTGCACCTGCTCGGACCCTGCTGAAGGAGTGGCCACACCTTCACTCACAGGACGAACGGGCGCGGACGGACGTCCAGCCTCCACATTGGCCTTCCGCCTCGAGCGACGCGAACGCCGTACAACCCGCCACTCCCCTTGCGGAGAAGGCGGCTCGACGACGTCCGGTACACCTGAAGGTGCCTCGGTAGCAGGGACAGAGAGCGAAGCGTGAGACACCTGAGGTGTCCCACTCGACGCACCAGACTCCCCACCATCGCTGCACCCCGAGACAGCAGCCTGAAGACGGCTGACCGTAGCCAACAGCACGCTCAGCTGTTCGCGAACCGCGGCCAACTCCTCCTGCGTCCGCACACAGCAGGCACACATCCTATCCATCCTATCGATACAATTAACAGCAATTAACAACTTTAAAGAAGCCTAGTACTATAATGAAGGCGGCTGGCTGCTGACTTAACTGTGGTCAGTGGTAACTACACTGTCGAACCAACAAAACTGAGTCCGGCAGCTTAGCGCTGTTAACGCCGCGACACTGGTGACAGCTGGCACTGGACTGACTGATAACGAACTTTAGTAACGGTCTCTGACTTGTTTTGAAATACACCGGTCAAAGACGAAGACTAAACACAACGGTATTTATCAAATACGATAGAATAAATATTAAAACAGTAGTACAAACGAAATCTGCAAGTACGCAAGAGTAAACCTCTTAAAACAGTACTACCGAAAATGAACTAGACTGGCAAATTAAATTTGACACAAATTAAATTCAGATACTTTGCGCTGTAACGATGTGGCACTTGTGGCAGCTGGCACTGGACTGACTGATAACGAACTTTAGTAACGGTCTCTGACTTGTTTTGAAATACACCGGTCAAAGACGAAGACTAACGGTATTTATCAAATACGATAGAATAAACTATTAAAACAGTAGTACAAACGAAATCTGCAAGTACGCAGGAGTAAACCTCTTAAAACAGTACTACCGAAAATGAACTAGACTGGCAAATTAAATTTGACACAAATTAAATTCAGATACTTAGCGCTGTAACGATGTGGCACTGGTGGCAGCTGGCAGCTGGCTGTGTTAACTACTTCTGTGGACAACAAAAAGCAGTGAAATGTCGTAACACACTAATTTGTTACGCTGGTATATAGGGACATAAGGCCTTCACGGTGCAAAAGAGTAACAACACAGTACATATACTGCTGACATGACAGATCTGGGCCAACAAGTAGTCCATTTCTGCTGTCACCACACGCTGTCAACAATGTGGGAGCTGAACACCATTTGCCTCAGCATTTGCCGCACCATGTCTAAATCGAGTCACCTGTTCGCGCACAGCATTACCAATGTCCTCTCGCGTTGCAAAACGCCTCCCATAACGTTGTCAGCGTGTGGTGAAGTAGCAGGAGACTACTTTGAGGCTCTGTAAACTCAGATTTGCCATGTAAACTGCATGTGAACTATGTTGTCATTATTTTGCATTTTGAAGGTCATATTGCCCTGTATAATCTATATATATATATATATATATATATATATATATATATATATATATATATATATATATATATATATATAAAAGAGAGTCTGAACCGATTTGGCTCAAATTGTTGGGGAGGTAGCTTAGAAGCAGGAGACGGACATAGGATACTTTTTGTACAGTTTGACGCGTATTATATCAGAATTTGAGATAAACTGAAAGTAAGCTTGCAGCTGGGATCATTTTCCCGATACTCCAACAATCAGATTATTCATTCGCTACTCGCCTAGCGACCAAATACGCTGTAACAGAAAGTACAAATACACCAAGTAGAATAAAGGGAGATGGCGTTATGCACACAACGTTAAAACTGTCAGGTTTAACATGAAATGTTGTTTCTTTACAAGCCCCTCTCTATTATTCTTGCCTCCATGATATTATCGGTGGTGATCATACCTTTGGAGCATTGGAAAGATAGAATTTATGTTATATCGTGGTATTTTTGAGTGTTAAAAACAAATTATGTACAGATCGTGGTTTATTTTTTAGAACAATGCCTCCATTGCGTCGGCGTAATATTGGTCGGCGTACGTGTAACGCAATCTTACTACGTGACCGAAGTCAATGATACCGACGAAGATCGTACACAGCGATTGGAGGTAAATCGAAAAGAAATTCTCAATCGCGATCCCTTATGACTCTGAAACAAAGGGTACAGTCGAGTTCGACTCGAAATAATTTGGGTCGTTGACGAAACAGACGGCCACGCGTGGCAATTGTAATTGAATGTTTGGGGTACAGATACAATCCAGCAGTCGATTACGCAGCGGATGCATCAGTTGGCTTCGGAAAAACTGTTTCCATCTAAATTTAAATTGTCTACCTCAAGCTGTGCCACGATTGGTCGGCTTCATTCCCACGATCCAACAGTTGTTGCCAACATAGCTATATCACGCATTTGTCGCGGATTGTAAAATTTTACCGGTATGTAGAAATATTGTTAATCGTGTTCCAATTAGATTATTAATAATACAAGAAATGAACGCAACAAAAATACTTTCGAAACGTTGTATTTCCATCCCACTTATTTTATTTCAACTAATTGTTTTGTTTCACATGTAATTTCCATCATTAAAGTATGATCATGCTACAATTACTTTGTATCCAATTCAAAAACTCTTAAGGAGATATACATGTGTTATAAGAAACATTTCTACACTTCTCGCTGCAGAAAAATATGCTAAGCTGTGCAGTAAACATGTGGGGCTTTGCTTCTTTCTTCCCAGTTGAAAATATTTGGTCTTTAAAATAAGAATGTTATATGTGAAACTAAGTTCCCTATTGGATTGGATTGATGGAATCATTTTTGCTTCTACCTCTGTGGAAGCCTGATTTAATGATCGCCACTAGCTTTTATTTATTAGATACAAATAAATAAATAAATCCTTAAAGTTAATTTACTGTATACTGTTACTAACTGTATGCAGAGGCGACATGCAAGCTTCTTAGTTGCACACTCTGTACAATGTAAATATTTCCCCCTGACCTACGTATCTTCAGAAGAATTTTCCCTCCAAAATATTTACGGTTAAAGGTGGTTGAAATGAGGTAGGCACAAATTTGAATAAAAACTATATTCAAAAACACTATCTTACAACCAGCCTGATACAACAACACATGTGACCATATGCCACATACATATAAAATTTACAATAATATATATCAGTTTTGAAAAACAATAAAATACACTTAATATCTAAATGGATGACTTTACGTGAAAATTAGAAATTAACGAAAGTTGGTACACGAAATAAAATGTTTTGACTGGCTAAGTTATAGAAGGGAAGTGGCAAACCCACGAAGTATAAAATTAAATACAAAAATGGAAATTTACCCCAACTCTGATCATGTCTATTTTTGATCTAGAAGAATAAGGGCACACGATAAGCTCCCACTTAATAATACCATTCAACTCCCATTTCTCAGCAGATGCGTTGGTGCAACATTATCGTCTTTCTGTTGAACGGCGTTCCAGGTGGAGAAGACCAACTGAGGCCAGTGCATTGTTGACAGCAGTGATCGCAAATGTTGACTGTTACGATTGGAACACGTTTTGTTGGTTAAGCCGACGACATTACTGAGGTGCAAATAAAACTGTATTCTCAAGAAACAGTAAAAATTTTGATTACAAGTGGTGTAGCTGACAGCAAACACGTACTTCAGAATATTACAAGTTTCAATTTAGTCTATAGTAGTCACGCAGGACTAACACCTGACTATGTAGAAAGCACACTGAAATAATTCAAAGATAACACCGGAAATTACACAACTCAAAACAGCGCGATCCGGTCAGGAGCGCGGCCCAGACCAGAGTCACCAAAAGCAGCAGGATGCGGCCAGCAGCGCCGCCGACGCCAGTCACCTCTCTCCACAGCAAAATTCCACAACTCCAAAATCTTCCTCTCTAGCCCCTCCCATTGGTGACATCAAGCCAATCACAAATTTTGCTTCATGGTCAAACCAATGGAATACGAGAGCTATTATTCAACACTCCAGTCTCCTTTACTACAAAACTGTCCCGTGCTGCATTCTGCACGTATTTTTCTCAGAAATCCATAGAATTTGCGGACCATTGGAATGAATCTGCAGATACTGAAATGACTTTATTGTCCACCAGACGCCAGCGTCCCGTTGCGAGAGCGCCGCTCTAACTTCCCCAGAAATCACCTCTGGCAATTTACACAAACATTCGCAGACGCCTGTCCCTGGCGTTCCAAAACTCGGGTGCATGTGCAGACCAGAACGACGCCAACTTTTACTGCCTCTGGTCATTGTACTTCAGCGCCCTTCCGGTGCGTCGTGACCAGAGAGCCTCCCTACACAAAAGCAGCATCGAAGAGGTAAACAAACTACCTGGACTCAGGTCAGCCACAGACGTGCCCAGCTCAAATATAAATGTCCGTCTGCAGACGGAGTGGTTTCACCACAGGTGGTGGGGGCCAGTGCTCGCCCTCCAGGGGTGTCGGCAGAATGCCTTCAAACACAGACAAATTTATACAGATGGGAAACCTCCGTAAGGGCCTGGTCCCACGATCAGGGGTGCAGGGCGGGGGGTGATGAAGCAGTTCTGTAAGATGTCCCCTGATGGCGCTGTGGTCAGAAGCAGCCATTTAAACTGGCCAGAGCAGGCGGCAGGTAGCGGCTGTCCCCTCCACTACCTCCCCTCAAACGCCAGCAAACCGGACACAGTCGTGGCATCGTGGCAGGCGGCACGAGCTCTCCCCTCAGCCTCCCCTCCACGCTACCCTCTGATGTGCGAGAGGCACCCTCAGAAGTGCTTCTAGTGTGGTCTACCGGTACTAAGCCAGGGGACACCTGCTAGCATCTTACGGAACTATGAGGGGATCGTAGGACAGTGGTTTAGGGGGGGCTGCTTCTCTGTATATATTACTCTGTGCTTGAAAGTAACATCAGAGAATGTGCCGCCAGTGACCCCCTCCCCCTCGTGGGCCCTGCCGGCCTGCAGGTATCGTCAGCGCCTTCCGCCTCGGAAGACAGTTAGCCCATCGGCGATACTTACAATAATCAAAAACAGAGTCATACTCCGAGACAACAGAAATTTACCTCCCATACTCCTATCCTCTGATAATTACAAGACAAAATGAAAGAAATTCATTATAAACAAGATAATACTATTGATATCCCTCTGGAATAAATCCAAACAATATTATCCAAATAAAAATGGAGCAAATAATTCTAAAAATAAGACGACCACCTCTCACAGTCATTTTTAACATAAAACAGGAAAGTTGTTTTTATGCCTACACTTATACCTGTTCGTACAATGCAATCATTAAACGTGCCGCCATTGTAGCTACTAATCTCACAGATAGAGTAGCTCGAAACTTCTCTCTAATAACCCGTTTCCATTTGATTCACCTGTCCATTTTGACTTCTATCTCCAATCAATTTCCCGATTGCAATATCAATAAATAAGATCAGAGAGCTGGGAAGGAGGAGACAGAGTATGGGGAATGAAATAGATATAAAAAGGGCAGATGATAAAGATGCAGAGAGGAAGGGGAGGAGATGGATATGGTGTGGGGTAAGAGGTTGTAGAGTGAAGGTAGGGGGAGGAGGAGATGGACAAAGGAAGGGGTGGGAGGGGGTTGATTTAGGGAGAAGCTACTGCGAAGCATTGGTGGGTTTGCTAGTACCGTCATAAATTAGTGTTTTATGATATTTCTGTGTTACTCACCGTCCACACATGTATCTGTCACATTTTCCAGCCGGACAAGTATGTCAAATTAAGCAAAATTGATTACCACATCTTTTCCACCAACCGTCGTATATGACTGTCGCATTTACTTTTTCTTTTCTACGGGCACAAACGATGGAGAGAAAGTAAACAGAAGTGACAACAATCGCCGTCAATCTCTTCTTGTGACGTGTTTCGCCCTGGGCATGCAGTGTTTTTTCAGTTGTAAATATATTGAAAATACATCTGTTGTGTGAGAATGGGCAGCTCGGTTTGAAATTTCCTATTCACGGTAATTTTCCTCGTCTATAATGTCTGCCTGTCACTGGTACGGAAAGCAGTGACTGTGTGCCTCTTCCAGCTTGTGCAACACACAGCTATTTAACCAGTCTTTTATCAATCGTAGTTCCCGGGCAACGCATTTTGCTGTGAATTCACGTGTTGAAACCATTCAACCAGGAAACCCTCCACATGTCCACATCTGACTAGCAGCGGGGAACTGGAGCGTAAAATGGTAGCACGTTCACTGCTATTACTACTTTCTGAAAACTGTGTTCGAAAAGTTACTGAACACTGATCACTTTTCTTTGAAAACAAACTCCAATGACAGCTGAATCTTCGCTTAAGCACTACATCACACGAAACAGCTGAATACAATTTTAAAGTTAAGCGACTGTAGGAATATCAGAGAGATACGCTGACTTTGGATTACAAGAAAATGAAACCAGCACGCAAACGTCACCTTACGCAACCTCAAAGACTGAACTCACCCTTCTCTCCCTTATCTTGTAAAAAAAAAATATTTTCTTCTGGGAATAATATTAATGCCATCTAACCCCGAGATAGCGACAAATTCCGACAAAAATGACCACATATTTGTGGCAAGTAATCGTAGAAATGCCGATGCCAGTGTTTTTTATTTTTTATTTATTTATTTATTTATTTATTTTTATTTATTTATTTTTTATTTTTTTTTTTTTTTTTTTTTTTGTGGATGTTAATGGACTTGCCTATGGGGTTATCAGTCCCTAAACTTACAAACTATTTATGAACTAGCTTATACTAAACACGGCACAAACATCCATGCCCGAGGGGGGATACGACCCCCGACCGCAGCGGCCGTGCAGACCGTGACTGGCATGCCCCAGACCGCTCGGTCAATGTGGCCGACACACTATTCCTCTTACTTGTTATTTTGTTAATTTAAAATCACAGCCAGTCTCACAGTGTGAGCACCTACATTATTATTACCCATCTTAGAATCTTCTAAAGGCTTTCGCTGTTGATGTATCAGTAGTTTATATTTAGTTATAAATAATTTTACCACATTAACGTGTTTTGACAACTTTTCAATGCACCAAAAACACGAAGGGGTTGCGCATATGCAATGTGAGGTGTTAGTGTGCCTACAGATTAGGTATCGGACCACAATTTGCAAACTATGGAATATAAATTCAAGGGGAAATTAAAGCCTGAATATAGGACGCATTAAACAACTAGTCAGTTATAGTGTGACAGTAATTAACTAATGAACAAACGGTCACAAGCCTAATTAGCCCAAAAGCATCGAGTGTTGTGATGATGAATAAAATGTGAAGAGTCTTGATAAGAGCGGTAACGTACATCCTTTTAAATCTGCATACTGTAATCCCCTTTCGGTCACCCTTTAAGATCATTACCCCACACAATTTCCTCCAATTCTAAACCGACGATGACGATTCCTTCGTGTATCAGAATTTGTCCCACCAATGGAACCCCTTTCTTTAGTCGTACTGTGCCTGAAATATCTTTTCTCCACAATTCTCTTCTTTGCCTTTTTATTTACGTGATCTACTCACAAATTCTGCATCACTCGTCTGCATAACCACATTCCAACAGCTGCACTACTGACAAACAAAAGCATTCAGAAAGAACTTCCTAAAATTTGAATTAATATTGGATGTATAGAACATATCAGCAGTTTGGAAAGCCACACATTGGATGAATATTGGGCAGAAGAGACTCCATTCTTTTGGCCATATCTTACAAGCGGAAGCATGTGTTCCTAACAGCTTCCTCCACTCTCAAATCGTGAGGAAATGCTAAGAGGACGATCAAGAACAAGGTGGAAGAATCGAATAACAAAGAGCTTTACACGTGTGCAACCGACAGCCATGATGGATGAGGCTAAAGACCGGAAAAGTGGACTACCGTCTGCAAACGATACCTCCCCCATGTGACTTTCTTTTCAATATGTTTTCTATTTTGTAATATGTTCCTTTGAGGGTTTCATTGGATAGTGTCCCTTTTATTTTTTTCGTCGTTGTTGTAATGTGTTGCGTGTAACTTGATTAAAATTGCATATTGTCCGTTTTAATATCTGTGAAATTTTGGGGTACAGTCCCTTGCCTTTTCGGGATTTGTAAAGGTGCATTATCTGTATTTGCTTTGTTCCGAATTGGAATTATTTTATTGGCCCACTTTAGGTTACGGTAGTAACACTAAAAGTGGGCTTTTGCGATCGTCTTTTGACAGCTCGAAATTTAAATAAAAATATCGGCTTAACTATTCATTTGCCACAATAATTGAATAACCTAATTTGTATAGGAGACAATTGTCTACAACATTGCTCTCTTATGTTTTTTTCATATCTCGTAGCGTTTCAAAGATATTTGCAAAAATAACGGTGATTAGGGAACGTCTGTCTGTCTGTCCGTAACGTGTTCCCTGTTTTTAAGACGAACCGATCAGCACCAAACTTTACAGACATGATTGTATGCCGCCAGAGACCAGAACCTCCCTTTTTGAAAGTTTTCTGACAAAAAATACGGTAGTAATACCAAGAAAAGCCGTTTGTAATATAATTGTAATTGCAAACGAACCATTCATTTGATACGAAAATTGTATACCCTGATTGGTAGAGGAGAAAAATTCTCTACAACTTAGAACCCTTATGTTTTTTTCATATGTCGTATCGTTTCAGACATATTGGCAAAAATAACAGATTTGACACCCTTCATTGAATTAACTAAAACCAGCCGTTCGCAGATGTCACGTAACATTACTCGCCCAGAACTCTCTCTGGCATACGCCATCTTGCGTTGCTTATTTGACGATTTTCTTATTGTAACTTACACGTTGTCATTTAAAAGCAATGGCGCACTGAAGAATTAATAAAAATAAAATGATAATCTAATGTCTACAAATGCCATATTAGGATCAGTTAACAACGGCCATCAATAGGATGAGATTAAAGGACACATCTTTTGAAGTATAGTAAATACACTAAAATTACCGGCTAGTCAGTCAGATTTGCTGAAGGCTTGGTGGGGTATCGTAACAGGCAATAGAGGTGACAGAAGGCTGCCGGCAGGCAAATGTACTGCGTACATTGCAAAAATCAACTTGTATTTTACAGAACTCTCCCAATGTAACGTTCTAAACGACAAAGTAAATACTCGAGACCATTGGTGTAAAAGCTCCATATCCTCCAGCAATCAGAAAGGAACTCAAAGATTTATATTGGAAATATGTCTAATCCAATTTTGCAGTTAAATCGGTATGTTCAACGTTGCGCTCATCAGCTTACATTACTGACCTATATCATTAACATCAGTTTACTGTAGAACTCTTGAACATATTTCCAGTTCCCATTTAGTCATTTTCATTTAGACGAATGAGATTCTGTCCATGCATCAGTACGGTTGTAGGAAGCATCGATCAGGCGATACTTAGCTCTCCCTTCTTTCGCATGACGCCTTGCGAACTACGGATGAAGGCCAAAAGGCAGACTACGTATTTATCGTTTTTCGAAAGGCATTTGACACGGTACCGCACTGCAGACTGCTATCGAAGGAACAAACATGTGGTACAGGTACCAAAACATGGGAGTGGCTCGAAGACCACTTAAGTAATAGATTCTATTACGTAGTCCTCGATGGCTACTGTTCATCTATGTAAATGATATGACGGACAGAGTGAGTTGCAATCTGCGGCGTTTTGCTGATACTGCAGTGGATTAAAAAAGGTGTCGTCAGTGAATGGTGGTAGTAGGATGCAGGCCACTACGGTCGGAGGTTCGAATCCCCCCTCGGGCATGGATATTTGTGCCGTCTTTAGTATAAGGTAGTTGATAAGTAGTTTGTAAGTTTAGGGACTGATAACCCCGTAGTTAAGTCCCATAAGCTTAACAAACATTTGAACATTTAGGATGCAGGATGACTTGAACGAAATTTCTTTGTGGTGTGAGGAATGGCAGTTAAGTCTAAATGTAGAAATGTGTTCAGTCTTACAGATGATAAAATGTACGGTGATGCAGATGATTAGGAGAAACAATCCCTTAACACAACATTAGGCTTGCGCTGCTGGAAAGAGTCGCGTCTATTAAATATCTAGGCGTAACGTTGCACAGCGATATGAAATGGAAAGTATATTAGGTTAGACATGGGGAAGACGGATGGTCGACTATATTTTATTGGGAGAATTACTGTATGATGTGATTCGTCTGTAAAGAGACCGCATGTAAAACGCTGGTACAACCCCATCTTGAGTATTGCTGAAGTATTTCGAATCACCAACAGTTATATTTAAAGGAAGACACAGAGTCAATTAAAAGTCGGGTGGAGAGGTTTTTTACTGGTAAGTTCGACTAATGCGCGAGTGTTACTGAAATGCATCGGGGCCGGCCGCGGTAGCCGAGGGGACTGAGGCGCTCCAGTAACGGTCAGCACGGCCACTACGGTCGGGGGTTCGAATCCCCCCTCGGGCATGGATATTTGTGCCGTCCTTTGTATTAGCTAGTTCGTAAGTAGTTTGAAAGTTTAGGGACTGATGACCGCGTAGTTAAGTTCAAATGTTCGAATGTTTGTTAAGCTTATGGGACTTAACTACGGGGTCATCAGTCCCTAAACTTACAAACTACTTATGAACTACTTACGAACTAGGACGGCACAAATATCCATGCCCGAGGGGGATTCGAACGCCCGACCGTAGTGGCCGTGCAGACCGTGACTGGAGCGCCTCAGTCCCCTCGGCCACCGCGGCCGGCCGTAGTTAAGTCCCATACGCTATACAAACATTTGAAATGCATCGGGAACTAGAATGGGAGTCGATGGAGGAAAAGTGACATACTTTTCGAGAAACACTGCTGATGAATTTCGGAGGCCCGGAATTTGAAGCTGACTCCAGGACGATTTTACTAACGCCAACCGAGATTTCTCGTAAAGACCACAAAGATAAGATCCCGACTGCTGCCCTTCGCCACAGAATAAAGCTCAACGGTCACCCGTATTGCCAGCACTGCGGATTGATCGATACTTCCATCCACCGTGTGGTAGGCTGCTCCAAAATAGCGGATCGATGGAAATGGATCAAGTTTAAATCGGCAGGATTGCTATCCCTGAGTGTCAACGACATCAACACAAAGAAACTGGTGTACATGGATGTCAAGGCTTTCCCAGTGTCCAAGACCAGAACTCTCACCAGAACTTGGTTCATGAAATACGCCCTTGCGGCAGGTGGATCTATGAGCGACTTTCGACAACACATCCTCCGCGCAAGAAGAGAAATCCTCAACGCTCCATGGAAAAGAGAAAAATTTTCGCCGCTCATTCACTCTTTGTAAGACAATTTGTTTCACAAAATTATAACTATTTTTAAAACAATTTTTAAATAAAGTTCTTCTTTAAAAATAAATAAATAAATAAATAGCCGTAGCGTAGTGGGCAAGGCGTTGGACTATGGCGCTAATGGTCGGTGGATCGGAATCCGCCACTACCTAATTTTTTTGCTAAAAGGGCTTCAGACACTCTTATTAATTAATTTTTTATTATTTAGATTATTATTTTCGTCCAAAATATATGAAAAAACTTATAAAACTACAAATCTAACGTGTGCCGTAAAACAGGTCAGTGCGATTTTTTCTTGAAGTCCGCCATGTCTCATTCATTTTGCACACGAAGTGGAACGTTTTCTCACAACTGGAGTATCATATCTCCTATCATCTTCATCTACTTGCTCTTCTCTTTTACAATACTGCCTTCTGTTCTCTTGTACGGTGCCTCAATATATTCTTTCCAACTTTCATCTTTCCCTTCTGTATTTAGCACTGGTTTTCCTTCTCAGCTTTTGATGTTCATGAAGCTACTTTTCTCGTCTCCAAACGTCTCTTTTATTTTGTTGTAGGCGTTATCATTCATCTACTTATACATTTTTCCACTGACTTGAATTTGTCCTCTAGCCGCTCCTGCTTAACCAGTCTGCACTTCCTGCGAACTTAATTTTTCAGCTGTCCGTTTTACCTTTTTACGTATTTCATTGGCTGCAATTTTATATTTTCTCCTGTCATAAATTAAGTTCAGTACGACCTTCGTTATCAAAAATGTTCAAATGTTTGTAGAACTTATGGGACTTAACTACGGGGTCATCAGACCCTAGGCTTACAAACTACTTATGAACTGAAACTTCCTGGCAGATTAAAATTGTGTGCCGGACCCGGGACTCGAACCTGGGAACTTTGCCTTTCGCGGGCAAGCGCACTACCGACTGTGCTACCCCGACACGACTCACGATGCCGCCCCACAGTACCTCGCCTCCTACTTTCCAAACTTCACAGAAGCTCTCCAGCGAACCATGCAAGACTAGCACTCCTGGAAGAAAGGATATGGTGGAGACATGACTTAGCCACAGCCTAAGGGATGTTCTCAGAATGAAACTTTCACTCTGCAGCGGAGTGTGCGCTGAAAAAATGTTCAAATGTTTGTTAAGCTTATGGGACTTAACTACGGGGTCATCAGTCCCTAAACTTACAAACTACTTATCAACTACCTTATACTAAGGACGGCACAAATATCCATGCCCGAGGGGGGATTCGAACCCCCGACCGTAGTGGCCGTGCAGACCGTCACTGAAGCGCCTCAGTCCCCTCGGCCACCGCGGTCGGCATCTTCGTTATCCTAGTATTTATATTAGACCTTGTCCTTTTGCCTGTTTGGTCCTCTGCGGCCTTCAGCACTGCGTCTGTCAGATGGATGTTCACTCATCATGGGGTTAGGGAGGGGAGCGCCCCCACCACTTCTGTGTTGTGCCGTCGCCATCCGCCACAGCCCCGGCGTTCGGCACACGTCGCCGCGCCACTTGAAAGAAGTGGCGATAAGTCCTCGATGGCCCCACAGTAACTCATCCGCCGGGAACGCCCTAAGTCTCATTGCCTCTTTGCTTTGCTTCGCGGGCCGGCCAATCAGAAGAGGGCTCGCCAAGATATGCCGGCGCAACGACAGCCACGGCAGAGTATAGCGGAGGACTACGTTCAGTCAACGAGTCAACGGCGCCAGAGCAACGACAATCCGGAACACTACTAGTGACTGGCGTGTTGCAGTGCTGTGTACTATGTAATAGCAAGAAATGCACTACAAGCACATCACATAAAAGTTGAGTACTAAAAGTCGACCACTGTACGAAACAAGTTGTTTGTTTTATCACTAAAAGTGCCGGCCGCGGTGGCCGAGGGGACTGCTGCATATCAGTCACGGTCTGCACGGCCAATACGGTCGGGGATTCGCATCCCCCCTCGGGTATGGATATTTGTGTTGTCCTTAGTGTTAGCTAGTTCATAAGTAGTTTGTAAGTTTAGGGACTGATGACCCCATAGTTAAGTCCCATAAGCTATACAAACATTTCATGTACATTTATCACTGAAATTAGCAAATAAGGTCCGTTTGAACTACTGGTTACTCCCTGATACAAAATCTTGTTCCCTGGCCCAAAGTGAGAACTGACTCGTTTCAAATTACTTCAATAACAGGAAGTTAATACGACAGTGGTCAATATACATAGCAGCTCACACGTTATTACACACATACATTAAGAAGCAAGCCACCACAGTAAAAATGATCCTAGAAAGGTGACTAAGAAAACATTTATGGCGCAAGACATAAGAGAAATTGCATCTCAGCTTGTTCTCAGCACTTGTGAAGAACAATATTAAATAAAAGAGCGAAGGTGATCCGAAACTACAATTTATAGGCAACTTACGGATTATGCTGAACTTATACTTTTTGGGTCCCAGCCTCGTCGCCACTTTTGTGTCCCAGCCTCGTAGCCGCTTTTGTGGCTCGTTTCCGTCGTAGGTTTCGGTGGCCACGAAGTAAGACCGACACAGGAATAAGGGAGGCACGCTTGTGCAGGTACGAAGGTGAGCAGCCAGTGGGACAGCAGAAACTAGAAAACACTAGAGTAAATTAGAACGAGATATATATTGCACAGAATTTATACAATACTTAACTTTTACATAGTTCAGTATGGCAGAATGCTGATACATAGTTGAGCTAGAGGCCTGCCTATTGCCTGTCCGATGGCCAAGTCTTCACTGGTGCCTATCTGATTCCGAAGTGTTGACTGGTTCCTATCTCAGTCCCAAGTGACCGATGTCGTTCAGTGGTGGCCACGAGCGGAGTTGCAGCAGAGGGCGCTCGTGGCTGACGTCGTAAGAACGCCGCGCCGTGCGCGCACTTTGTACTTGTGCGACACCACACCCCTCCTCCCCAAACCACCGCGCCGTCGTGGCGTAGGGCTGAGGGCCACGGCGACGGCACTGGGAGGAGGGCCTGGGCGGGGGCGTTACTGGTGGGACGGGCGTCGTAGCAGAGGCTGGGATCGAGACGTCGTCAGCGCCCCGCTATCCACCTTGCGATACCCCGGAAAACCCGCCAAAACGAGGGGAAGGGCGCACCCCTCCTCCCAGCGTGAGCAGGTCATCTTCTTCTGAGGTGCGTGGTCCAGAAGGCGGGGGCACGCACGGTCTCGGAGTTCTTCTTGGTGACGCTGTCAGCTGCGGCGGCGACGGAGGCGGAGAGGCGGACTGCTAGGAGGCGCGTCCACCTCCATGGGTACGATCTCGTAGTCCGGGGACGCTGGGCCCGGCGCCGAGCGATGTGGCTGTGCTCCCTGGCGGTGAACTGGGTCTGGAATCAAGAAACCCGAGACAGGATCGCGCGGCCTGTGCAGTCGCAATTGGTTTGCGTGGCGCCGCAGCTCCGACCCTGTGGAAGAACGTACAACATACATATTGCGACCGAGCACGCGCTGAATGATGCCTGGCGAACCATGTATTCTTCATACCAGCAAACACCCTGTACAGCACCGGCGTCGAAACCTGAAAACGCGTAGCGCCATACGAACCGACTCGGTGCGTGGGAGGCTGCAGCAGGTGAAGGAGAGTGCGGTGACGGCGGCCATGTAGCAGCTCGGCAGGAGACATCACGTGGCATGCACCGATACGTAGACAGGAAAATTTGAAGAGCTTGCTGCCTGGAGTGCTGACCTTTCATCTTCTCCATGTGAGACTTGAATGTTCGAACGAAACGTTCTGCTTCACCATTGGACTGAGGGTGAAAAGGTGCGGTGGTTATATGCTGAATGCCATTCACACGAAAAAATTGTTGAAATTTCGCACTAACAAACTGAGGTCCATTGTCACTGACGATAGTTTCAGGCAAACCTTCGATACAAAACACTGATGTTAAGGCACTGATTGTACTAGAAGCTGTCGTTGAGTTCATGGCAATCACAAAAGGAAACTTACTGAAAGCATCTACAACAATTAACCAGCGCGTATTCCAAAAAGGTCCGGCAAAGTCAATGTGTAAACGTTGCCATGGTCCCTTGGGGCGTGGCCAGTCTGAGAAACGTTGCGGAGGAGCCGCCTGATGCTCCGCACAAACTGTACACTGTGACGTCATGCTCTCTATCTGGGCGTCCATACCAACCCAGGTACAATGACAGGTACAATTAGCTTTGTGGGTGAGAACAATGACGTGAGAGGCTTGTGATCTGTCAACAAATAGAATTTTCTGCCATAGAGATAATGATGAAACTTTGTGACGCCGTAAATGATTGCTAAGGCCTCCTTTTCTATCTGACTGTAATTCTGTTGCGTCGGCGTCAGTAGCTTGGATACAAAGGCAATAGGACGATCGCGACATCCAATGCGATGTGACAATACTGCACCCAGACCGTACGACGAGGCATCAATTGCCAGCACTACAGGCTTCTTTGGGTCAAAGGGAATCAAACATGCATCACTGAGTAATGCAGACTTTAATCTGTCAAAGGCAACTTGGCAATCTGTAGACCATACAAAAGGAACATTCTTCCTACGTAAATCTGAAATAATAGTTAAGCTTTCCCATTACTGCTTGCAATTCATGCACATTCTTAGGAGGAGGCAAGTCTTTGATTGCTCGAAGATGTGACTGTAAGGGATGGATTCCTTGGGTATTAATCACATGTCCGAGGTACTCTATTTCAGTTGGAAAAAACGAACAGTTTGCTTTATTACAACATAGACCTGCTGCAATCAACACTTTGAAAAGACACTCCAGGTTTGCTAAATATTCTTCAACTGTACGTCCGGATACCACAATATCATCTAAGTATTCGAGCAACACGGTACAGAAACTGTCAGCTGTTTCAAAAAGCGCTGAAAAATAGCGGGAGCAGAAGAACTGCCAAAGGGTAGACGTTGAAATTGAAAAAGGTCCATGTGAGTATTAATGACGAAAAACTTTTTTGACTCGTCATCAAGCGGAATCTGTAAGTATGCCTCTGCTAAATCAATCTTAGAAAAGAAGCGAGACTGTCCTAATTTGTCCATCAGTTCCTCAGGTCTGGGCAGGGGATAAGTGTCTACAATTGTTTGACTGTTCACTGTTGATTTGAAGTCCGAACAGAGACGAAGTTTTCCAGACGGCTTGGGTATAATTAGTATAGGCGAGGCCCACTGACTCGCAGAAACAGGAGAAATCACCCCACTATCTTGCCAACGTTTAAGTTCTTTGGCAACTGTATCACGCATTGCGATAGGCACTGGTCTAGCTTTACGGAATTTTGGAACTGCAGATTCTTTTAAAGTGACATGTGCCACGAAGTCTTTTGCACAACCTAGTTCTGGCGAAAACAAGTCACTATATTTTTCACACAATGCACTGATTTTGTCCTGAGGCACTACTGACGAAATTTGAAGCACATCTCTTTGAATTGATAAACCAAACAAGTCAAAAGCGTCTAGTCCAAAAATGTTCTGTGTAGATTTGGCCGGAAGAACTACAAAAGCAACTGTTTTTGTTACACCTTGAAAAGAGGCAGGCAGTCTACACGCTCCTAGCACGGGAATATATTGACCTGTATACGCTGTTAGTACGTATTGTGACGGCGACAATTTTGGCAAACCCAGCAGTTCATAAGTGTCTTTATGAATTAATGTAACAGCGGAATTAGTGTCGAGCTGAAATTGAACAGTCTTATTTTCTATAGAGAGACTCACAAAAAGTTTTCGCTTGTGGCGCTCGACAGGTGCGCGAATGTGGGCAACGTCTGCTACACCTTGTTTGATGCGCTTGCGCATGCGCGGGCTGCGTAGTGAAGTAAGCGGGGCAGACTCAGCACACACCGGATTAACAACACTGTCACTAGATGGCACTACCGCCGGATCGGCGTCTGCGCAAGCATGCGAAGATATTCCAGATTTACTAACTACTACACTAAACTTTTGAGTAGCTACAACAAGACTACGGTACTATCTACACAGTACTGGGCACTTTTACAAGGAGAAGTTGTAGAAGGCACTAGGTTCACTATAGGATTGCACTGTACATAGTCATTTTGCTTGTGCCGAACCCTTTTCCGTTGCACAGTTTTACGCGCTCGTTGGCACTTGCGGCGTGGCGCACTACATAGTTTTGCAGTAGGCACAGAAAAATCGTCTTGCATTTGAGAGTCAAGAGAAACACCGTCCAAATCCACAGCGTGTATAACATTCACAGTATGAACAGTTCTTGCACTGTGCGAAGCACTGTGTCTAACGACACCGTTCTTTGAGTTTTTAATTTGCATACACACAGACTGTACATGTCCTGATTTGCCACATTGATAACAGGTTGCGTTGCGACTAGGGCATTGAGCACGTTTGTGGCGAGATACACACTGGGGGCAAGACTTACAAACATTTTTCTGAAATGAACGTCGGCGCCCATTATTCAAATAACTGTTTCTAACACGACGGGGCGTCCTTTGTGTCGCACTATTACACTGTCTACTGTTCACTGTCTGTTCAGCACGGCCGGTAGAAAAATAAGAATCACTAAGGCTAGACTGAGAACTACGGCTAGGAAAGCGTCCGTTGCGGCGCACTGAGTTAACACTGTGTGTTTGCATTTCTACATCTGCTAAGTCAAAGGTATCATGCGCTTCAATAAGCTGCAGTACACTGTCTAATGAGGGGTCTGACTGTTTTAGAATTGCTGCCCTAATTCTGAGGTCCTGAATGTTCTGCGTAATCGCATCTCTCAACATAACGTCACTATAAGAAATTCCACAAGAGCAAGTAAATTTAAATTAGCGGGTTAAGCCCTTCAGTTCCGTAATCCATTCCTGGTGTGACTGCTCAGGTAATTTTTTAAGTCTGAAAAATCGGTACCGTGCCGCAGCTACGAGAACTTTTCTCTCATAATGAGCATTTAGTGCTTCTACTATTTGTTCAAAGTCTACATCACGAGGAGATGCTTGAGGGAAAAGTTTCTGCAGTAACTCGAAATACTTGGTGCCAACTACGGCGAGAAAGAAATGTTTAACTGCCTGACCTGTTATTTGATGAGCCGTGACGAGTTCTTGAAATTGAGCGAAGTAGTCACTCCATTCTTACTCTCGTTCGTTATACTGGCGAAACGTAGGAAGCGTTGCAGCGGCAGGTGTGGGCTGCTGAAGCGACGGCTGGTTTTGTTGTTGGTTAGCGGCTTGCGCCGTTAGCTGGGACACCGCTTGGAGTAGCTGGGTGATTTGCGCCGTCTGTAACTGAATAATTTCCATTAATTTTGGGTTCGGGGTAGTGGTCATGCTGACCGATTAGGCATACAAGTAAATTAGATAACACACAAATGCAATATGAAAGAAGACGCTCTGCAACAAAAAAGTCCACAAAACACGTAACAGGATAAGTTCCCCCAACAATCTTATAATAAGGGTGGGTGGGCGGGAGCAATTTCTGTGTACTTCGACTGCTGCTGTCTGGCTGCTGGTCCAAGGTTCGTCTATCACTCCTCGTCGCCACTTTTGTGTCCCAGCCTCGTAGCCACTTTTGTGACCCAGCCTCGTCGCCGCATTTGTGTCTCGTTTCCGTAGTAGGTGTCGGTGGCCACGAAGTAAGACCGACACAGGAATTAGGGAGGCACGCTTGTGCAGGTACGAAGGTGAGCAGCCAGTGGTACAGTAGAAACTAGCAACACTAGAGTAAATTAGAACGAGATATATATTGCACAGAATTTATACAATACTTAACTTTTACATAGTTCAGTATGGCAGAATGCTGATACATAGTTGAGCTAGAGGCCTGCCTATTGCCTGTCCGATGGCCAAGTCTTCACTGGTGCCTATCTGATTCCGAAGGTCTTAACTGGTTCCTATCTCAGTCCCAAGTTAACGATGTCGTTCAGTGGTGGCCACGAGCGGAGTTGCAGCAGAGGGCGCTCGTGGCTGTCGTCGTAAGAACGCCGCGCCGTGCGTGCATGGCAGCGCGCGGCGAAAGTAGGTGGTGCGCACTTTGTACTTGTGCGACACCACAATACTTGTTTATGTAAATAGGAAACATGCAAAATGGGGAACCAATTTTTTTAATGCAATAAGAATGCATCTCTTACATGGATTAATGCGGACGGTGCCCAGCCTAAATTATATACGATTTAACGCTACTGGGGAAAGTATTCACAAACAACACTCACTCGCTCACACACATGCAATGTCACAGCAAAACTTACCAAAATGAGTGTGCTGAGACGTGGCGGAAGCAGGTGCCCCTATCGTAGGCGGTCGTGCCTGGTTTGAGATGGTGCGTGTGTGTAGCCAAGTTAAATTACATTTGAATTGGACCGCAAGCAAACACGCTAACGGCGACACACGGCTAAGTTACATGAACACAATCCACTGAAGGTGAAGTGGTTGAAAATCGGATTCATTATACAAAATCACGGTGGATTCTTAAGTTGCAGTCTGTTAGAAATCGATCTAGGTATTGGTTTTATATGTGAATGGTGTGAATTCAGGCGACTAGCTGCAAACCCCGAAAGTCGGGACTCGGACCCACGTGGTTCCGAAAACCGGTAAAATTGAGTAAATTGAGTTTCCGAAAAATAAAGAAAATTAACTGCAGCATGGAACCCATAGAAATGCTTATAATTATATAAAAAGCGAATGAGACACAGCTACATGCGATAGGGGGCGATTACACAGACGGATGATGTCCTGTCTCAGAAAAACCACAAAAATGAAATAATTACAAAGTACTCATGTAATTTGCAAAAAAAAAAAAACCGGTATACGTGAACTAATCGGTTCTCTCAGTTGCAGACCTTGTCCACAATCCTTGGTAGCCACGGCCCAACTCCCGAACTTACCATCCACAGAGCAGCATCCTGAGACGAGTATGCAAAATTCTGGGTATCAGCTTACACAAGCACTCCACTTCCAATCGGAGCCCCCACCCCCAAACGCCACCATTCTACGCATGCCAAGGTGAGGGCATTTTTTTAAATATGAAATTAAACTTTAAAATTTCGAGAAATGTCCCTCGCACGTACGACTTGTCACGATTGCAAAATAGCGAGGGTAATAGCACAGGTAGCAGAATTGAATAGTAGTATACGATACCTTCTAATCTACTTACATATTCTGCAATTCACCCAAAGGTGCGTGGCGAATAGTAGTCAGAACAGTTGCTAGTTACTTGCTTTGCTGTTCCACTACCAAGTATACCAAGGAAAAACGTATCCTTGCGTGCATCTGAACAAACCCTAATCTCTCTGTTCTTATCTTTGTGGTCTTTACGAGAAATCTCGGTTGGCGTTAGTAGAATCGTTCTGGAGTCCGCTTCAAATTTCGGGCCTCTGAAATTCATCAGCGGTGCTTCTCGAAAAGTACGTCACTTTTCCTCCATCGACTCCCATTCTAGTTCCCGATGCATTTCTGTAACACTCCCGCATTGGTCGAACTTACCAGTAAAAAACCTGTCCACACGACTTTTAATTGTTTTTGTGTTCAAATGTTTGTTAAGCTTATGGGACTTAACTACGGGATCATCAGCCCCTAAACTTACAAACTACTTATCTACTACCTTATACTAAGGACGGCACAAATATCCATGCCCGAGGGGGAATTCGAACCCCCGACCGTAGTGGCCGTGCAGACCGTGACTGGAGCGCCTCAGACCACTCGGCCACCGCGGCCGGCTGTTTCTGTGTCTTCCTTTAAACAGATCTGGTGGTGATTCGAAATACTTCAGCAATACTCAAGATCGGGTTGTACCAGCGTTTTACATGCGGTCTCTTTACAGACGAATCACATGTTACAGAAATTCTCCCAATAAAATATAGTCGTCCATCCGTCTTCCCCATGTCTAAACTAATATACTTTCCATTTCATATCGCTGTGCAACGTTATGCCTAGAAATTTAATTGACGCGGCTCTTTCGGGCAGCGCAACCCTAATGCTGTATTACGGGATTCTTTCTCCTAATCATCTGCATCACCGTACATTTTATCATCTGTTAGACTGAACACATTTCTACATTTAGACTTAGCTGCGATTCCTCACGCCACAAACAAATTTCGTTCAAGTCATCCTGCATCGTACTACCACCATTCACTGACGACACCGTTTTTAAGCCACTGCAGTATCAGCAAAAAGCCACAGATTGCAACTCACTCTGTCCGTCATATCATTTATATAGATGAACAGTCGCCATCGAGGACTACGTAATAGAATCTAATACTTAAGTGGTGTTCGAGCCACTCCCATGTTTTGGTACCTGTACCACATGTTTGTTCCTTCGTTAGCAGTATGCAGTGCGGTACCGTGTCAAATGCCTTTCGAAAAACGATAAATACGTAGTCTGCCTTTTGGCCTTTATCCGTAGTTCGCAAGGTGTCATGAGAAAGAAGGGAAAGCTGAGTGTCGCCTGATCGATGCTACCTACAACAGTACTGATGCAGGGACAGAATCTACGACGGCTAAAGAAAATTGACTAAATGGGAACTGGGAATATGTTCAAGAGTTCTCCAATAAACTGATGTTAATGATATCGGCCTGTAGTTTCGTGGATCCGTTCGTTCACCTCTCTTATTCACGGGTGTGACGTGCTCCTTTTTTCAGGCGCTCGAAACGTTGCGCTGGATCAAAGATTGGCGATGGATGCAAGCTAAATGTCGGGTCACTGACGCTGAGTACTCGCTGTAGAACAGAATTGGTACAGCACCTGGACCTGGCTACTTGTTTGTTTTCAACTCTCTCATCTACTTCACAACACCGCCTATGCGCTCCATTTGGGAGATAGTCGTCATCAAATGAAGGTGTGTTTGCATGGTCCTCCTGCGTAAATGATTTCTGAAAATAATGATACAGGTTAAGCACTCAATTAAAATTTATGATGCGGCCGGAAATAGAAACCGGACCTCGATGCTTACTAGGCAGACGCCTTACCGCAATTTTTTTTTTTTTTTTTTTTTTTTTTTTTTTTTTTTTTTTTTTTTTTTTTTTACGTAGATGTAGAAACTAGAATGTGTGACAAACAAAAGAAACAATAGTAATGATATCACGGAATGATAACAAAATAACTTGTCCATCATACGTGGAGATTTAATAAAAAAAAGCGGGGCAAAGGAATCTTGAATATTAAGCATCTTTCTTCAGAGAAGTGTGGTGCCGCTAGACCACCGCATCACGAGCGATTAAAGCGGCTCGGAATAGTCTGAGCACGGTTTCCCTCCACGTCACAAACTTTAATTCAGCTTCTGTGTTCCTATGAAACATAGCCACATCTGCCAAGACTCTCCATTCAGCGGAATAGGACCTCGGCAATGGACTGATCGGAACATTCCTGCCTGTAACCTCAGTCTAAGGTGATCTGAATATCATTATACATAGAAATTTATACACCCTAAGACCGTTTTTCGTCTCAGGGTGTATAAATTTCTATTTATAATGATATTTATATCACCTTAGCCTGAGGTTAAAGGACCGGGTTCGATTCCCGGCCGCATCACAAATTTTAATTCAATGCTTCACCTTTATCATTAATGTCTCTGTCATTAATGAGACGAAAAAAAGTCTCAGGGTGTATAAATTTCTGTTTATAATGGTTTCTGAAATGTTAAATTTAAAACTTCGGCCTTCATTTTTCCATCACCACTGCCGACTGATAAACAAGTGACCGGTTACAGACGTTTGATATGTTTATCGATCTTACATAGGACCAGATCTTTTCCGGGTTCTCGGCAAGACCTTTTGCTAAGGTATGAAGGTGGTAGTTACTGTCTACTTCGCGTATCTATCTTGTTTATAGACGCGCGAATTTCTACTAACTTTTCCGTGATTTTATTTGCTTGACCTCTTTTGGTCCAAATGTGGAAGTGCGTTTGCTTTGTCAGCATCTTTCGAATATTATTATCAAATAATGGTGGATCTTTCCCTTCCTTAATCCACTTAGTCGGAAAATATTTCTCCAGCGCTTTATTTACATTGTAATTAAATGTTCCCATAATTTCTCTATGTTCATGAACATGAACTAAAGGATGTCCATTCATTCCTTACGTGTGACGCTAACATTTGTTTATCTGCTCTTTCTTGTACAAATACTCTCCTAGCCTTCTTAACCTGTGTGTTAAATTTGGTGACCGTTGTCGCTGTCTCTACAGTGACATCGTTGAGAAGGTGGGGCTTGTTTCTATCTATTACTTTTAAAATATTTCCGTTGGGTGTGGACTAACGATTTAGCTGCTCGAAGCAGTGTTACAAAAACGTGCTGAACAGTAGTTCACAAGACTGCTTGTATGTATCCCATGTAGTGACACCATAGACATCCCAGTCCGTGCTCAGCAGACTGAAATCGCCTCCAACTAATGATGCATCGTGCAGGTATCTTCGCGCTACTGAGCGTAAAATTTCCTTGTATGCCTCTAACACTGTGACGGACAGTGGAACCTGGTGGTCGGTAGAAACACCCTGTGATTAACTTGTTTTCTTCTATACCTGTTACATGTGTCCAGATAACCTCAGTCGCTCTCGATTGCGACGTCAGTAGAAAAGATATTTTTTTCAGCATTGCAATGAACACACCGTCGCAGATTGTACCATGATCTCTCTTTGCGATGTACATTCAGCCTGCTCTCAGTCGCGAGGATAATTTGAGTGCGACGAATTTCCTGCGGTACAGTACATTCGAGAACTTTGCTTTTAATGCTCTGAAATTTTATTGCTTATTTGTTATTTTTATTTTGCGTTCGACATATCGGATGCTTACAGTCCTATAAACAGTCCAGGTGATGAACGTAATTCACATAGAAATATAACATAAGGCGGAAACGTTATTCAATATAAATATGTAATAATTAGTCCAAAATTAAAAATTTCACGTTGAAGGGAAACAAAATTCATATCCAAGAAATGGCACAGCCTGTGAGTCTATGCAGACCCTCTAGTGAACCGTTCCGAAAACCACGATTTTCAGACTCAAAAATTAGTCAACGACAAAACGATCAAAATAAAACAAGCAAATCAACCCCCACAAAGGATTGATCAAACCGAAGAGCGAATGAAATGAGAGAAAAAAAACTGAGCAAAATTCATAACGAAACACCCAGAAATAACACGAGGAAACGAACGCAAAGCAGCGATCTACCCGAAGACAAAAAACAGGAAATTAAGAAAAGTAACAGTAAACATCCTTTTTTTTTTTCCTCTTGCTTCCTATCAGGTTTTCGCACACTCTTCGTAACTGAACACAAGATTCGGAGTTGCTCAAAGGTAATAGTGCTTTCTCTGAAAAGTGCGTTTGTTGTATTTTGTGAACACACCATGAATGACATACCAACGAATGGCAAACACAGAGTTCTTTATCGCGTGTACACAAACTGGCGAGATACAGTGACTCTTGTCAGTGACTCTTGTCAGTGATGTTATGATAGTATTAACTTTGTATATAGATTAAGCACTGGAGTTATGTAGAATTCAGTATTACCACACATATCCCGTTTGTTATTTTACCTGTAAAATAAATAGTAGTCACGGTGTGAAACAGAATATTTGCTCTTCATTTTAGAGCAGAAGAAAGAAACATGAACTAAGTCAAATCTGAACCAGAGAAAAGGTACAATGTACGTTAAAAGCATGCATAGCAACCTTGCTAAGACAAACATATTAGTAGACGTATTGATCCCAATTAATGACTTTCAACATATTCCATAAATAGTGAATAACTGATTAGAAAAAAAGATGCAAGTTAATTTGTTGCAATGTACACAGTTCCCTTCTGTTTTATTAGTTTCCACACAAATCTAGGATTTTATTTATAATGAAACTACCAGTATCAGCACGCTGTTTATAATATTCATTATTACAGTATCCTCCCAGTTCTTGTGTAGTCGTATGCTTCAGAAGACCATTGTTCAACTCGTTGCTACGTATTTCACGGCATGTTCGCGAAATAGAACAAACGCACATTTTCAATGGAGCACTGTTACATATGCACAACTCTAAACATTGCAAAACATATATCTATGTAATTAATAAGATTTCTCTATACCCTTTTAGGATCCGAGGCGAAAAAAAAATTATAGTGACGAGTTTAGAACTACCGACCATGTGGATCGCAACCTAACACGCTGCCCAAAACACTATGGTGAACAATTACGAAACTGAAACTTCCTGGCAGATTAAAATTGTGTGCCGGAACCGGGACTCGAACCTGGGACCTTTGCCTTTCGCGGGAAAGCGCACTACCGATTGTGCTATACTGACACGACTCGCGATGCTGCCTCACAACTTTACTTCCGCCAGTACCTCGCCTCCTACTTTCCAATCTTCACAGAAGCTCTCCTGCAAACACGCAAACACGTGTTTTGTTAATTCTTCAGTGCGCCATTGCTTTGAAATTACAACGCAAAACTATAATAAGAAAATCATAAAGCAAGATTTCTTTTGCTAGAGAAAGTTCTGGGCGAGGAATGTCACGTGACATTTCCGAACGCCTGGTTCACGTAAAATCAAGTGACGTTGTCGAAACGCCGTAATTTTTGCAAATATGTCTGAAACGGTGGCAATTGTGAAAAATAAAAAAAGACAGCAAATTTGTAGAGAATTTTCTCCTCTACAAATTCCTTGATTCAATTTTCGTGCCATATGAAAGGTTCATTTGCAATTAAATTTCCTACTGCCGAAAGGACATCACAAATGGCCTATTTTCAGTGTTACTAACCAATTTTTTTCGGAAATATTTGAGAAATGGAGATTCTGGTCTCTAAAGACCAACAGTTATGTCTGTAAAATTTGGTGCTGATTGGTTGAATGGTTCTACCTAAAAAGTGGGAACTTGTTACGAACGGACAGAGAGAGCGACATCGTCAAATAGCCATTATTTTTGCAATTATCTCTGAAACGATACTAGATATGAAAAAAATTATATGAGAGCAAAGTTGTGGCGAATTTTCCCCTCTACAGATTCGTTTATTCAATTGTTGTTCCAGATGAACGGTTAAGCCGTTATTTTGATTTAAATTTCTAGCTGTCAAAAGGCAATCGCAAAGGCCCACGTTTAGTGTTACTACCGTAACATAAAGTGGGCCAACATTAAGATTCAGATAATTATCGTCAAGTTTACAGGAAAACCACTGAAAATCCTTTATTTCTCAGCGTTAAGTAAAATATTTTACTGCGTGTCAAAGTACTTGGGTATGGTTTTTGAAACGTTCACAGCTAAGAGGCAACAACGAGAGAAATAAATATTCAATTTGTTTTAAAAATTAGCATTATAAGTTCCAGTATAAAAAGAAAAGGATTTAAGGTACGTGCAATTAACACTTACTGCATGCGGACAGGGAAAACATACAAACAAAGGGAAAAATAGAACCTTGTTCATTAAATAGAAACGGTGTTTAAGTGTATTTACATTTCTCTGGGCGGCAGTACCATTCAAGTGTGAGACATTTTTGTTTCCTTTTCTTGTTGTTGATGGAACAGAACAACTTCAAGAGTTCCGCTACATAGTCTGACGGCTCTTACTTATCATTGCGATTCGTTTCGTTTTCTGTTACCTGAGTAGTAGACAGAAAATATTAGATTTCTTTAAGATTTAAAAGAAACTATGTCATGAAGTGTTGATCAATCAAGTTTTCTTTCACTTTGGTCCCTTTAATGTACTTTCTGTACTTGCGAATCAATGCCCGATGAATTTCAAATACAATCACGTGCAGTATACGTTTCTCCTAGGTAGCATAATGGCTATGAGAAAACAACGGCATCTTATGATGTTTCCGATATACTGACCAACTCTTGTCGTTTCCCGATACATGCATGAGATCGCACGGCATATTAACGGTCCGATTACGTAGATTTCTTGTACGTCGTAAAAGTATTAAGACATTTAGTTACGTCCCTGCACACGGGAAGTAAAAAAAAAAGGTCAATCAGAAATATACACATAGCATTGACTGTCGTAGACATTGAGCGATTTTTATGTTTTCAATGCTGCAGTAATAGATTTACTGAAATGTGTTGACTTGAATATACTTATTGTCAACATAAGGAAAATTATAATCACGTTGTTGTTGTTATGGTCTTCAGTCCGGAGACTGGTTTGATGCAGCTGTCCACCCTACTCTATCCTGAGCAAGCCTTTTCATCTCCTCATAAGAACGGCAACCCACATCCACTTGAATCTGCTTACTATACACGTCTCTTGGTCTCCCTCTGCGATTTTTACCCCAAACACTTCCCTCCAATGCTAAATTTACGATTCCCCGATGTCTACGAATGTGTCCTACCAGGCGATCCTTTCTTTTAGTCAGGGTATGCCAAAAATTCCTTTTCTCATCAATTCTGTTCAGTACCTCTTCATTAATTATTATTCCACCGAAGAACTTACACTTTCAGCGTCTGAAAACAAGTACACAGTGTTACCAGCTGCCTAACCGCTCCACGTTGCTATATCTTGGGCCCACAGCTTTACAGTTGTCATTGACATAATTGGTTGTAATGTATATATTTTCATTTATTTTTTCACTAGACAAAACTGCCGTCGTCAGGTGTATTTCTCTAAAACATATGTTGTTTTTGTGGTCTTCAGTCCAGAGACTGGTTTGATGCAGCTCTCCACAATACCCTATCCTGAGCAAGCCTCTTCATCTCCACATAAGAACGGCAACCTACATCTGTCTGAATATGCTTACTGTATCCATCTCTTGATCTTCCTCTGCGATTTTTACCCCACACACTTCCCTCCAATACAAAATTCACAATTCCTTGATGTATAAGAATGTGTCGTACCAATCTATCCCTTCTTTTAGTCACGGTATGCCAGAAATTTCTTTTCTCTCCAATTCTGTTCAATACCTCCTCATTAGTTACGCGATCCACCCACCTAATCTTCAGCATTCTTCTGTAGCACCATATTTCAAAAGCCTCAATCCTCTTCCTGTCCGCACTGTTTATCGTCCATGTCTCACTCCCATACAAGGCAACACTCCATACAAATGCCTTCAGAAAAGACTTCCTTAGGCTTAAATCAATATTCGATGTTAACAAATTTCTCTTTTTCAAGAACGCTTTTCTACCCATTGCCATTCTGCATTTTATATCCTCTGTACTGCGACAATCATTTGTTATTTTACTGCCCAAATAACAAAACTCATCTACCTCCTTTATTGCTTCGTTTCCCAATCTAATTCCTTCAGCATCACCTGATTTCCTTACACTGCACTCCATTACCCTAGTTTTGCTCTTGTTAATGTTCATCTTATATGCACCTTTCAGCACACTGTCCATTCCATTCAACTGCTCTTCCAGGTCTTTTGCTGTCTCTGAGATTATTACAATGTCGTCGGCAAAACGCAATGTTTTTAATTCTTCACCCAGAACTTTAATTCCTTCTCCAAATTTCTCCTTGCTTTCCTTTATAGCTTGCTCAATGTACAAATTGAATAACAATGGAGAAAGACTACAACCCTGGCTTACTTCCTTTCCAACCACTGCATCCCTTTCATGCCCTTCAACTCTGATAACCGCTGTCTGGTTTTTGTACAAGTTATAAATAACCTTACGTTCCCTATATTTTACTCCTGCTTGCTTCAGAAGTTTAAAGAGTTTATTCCAATCAACACTGTCAAAAGCCTTCTCCAAATCTACAAAAGCTAGAAATGTAGGTTTGCCTTTTCTTAATCTATCTTCTAGGATAAGCTGTAAAGTGAGTATTGCCTCCCGTGTTCCTACATTTCTCCTGAACCCAAACTGATCTTCCCCGAGGTCGGCTTCTACCACCTTTTCCATCCTTCTGTATATACCTTCTATAACATATATTTAGTTGATTATACGTAGCCTAGAATTACATAAATGAAATTAAAAAACAACTCAGTTACGTGCGGTGCACTACATACGGTATGCAGATGCCGTACCCTGCTTTATCTGACTTATTCCATTTTTTATGTGGTGTTCTTTCATTCTGTCACCTACGGATTACAGTCAGTTACCTGCAATATCTCAGAGTAATTTACGTTTACAAAATATTTCTCAAAGTAAATATTTAATAGTTAAGAGAGGTGGCATATTCTTTATTATTTCTGTATGTATGCTATTATAAATATAGGCTATCCTTAACTTCAAATCTCTCCATAACAGCATACACCTTCCCCCCCCCCCCCCCCACACACACAAACTATAATTGAGCCATCTATTTTATCTACCACACATTATCCTTGAGCAAAGAAAAAAAATAATAAAAAAAAAAAAAAATGCATACATGTAGTATTCTCATGTACTGGAGCGTAGCTGGAAGAATAACATTAAGACCACATAAAAATCGAATTAGTCAGTTAAAGCAGGGACAGCCTGTGAATACCGAATCTACTGTACCAAATATAACTGAAATTTTTTGCATTTTATTTATGTAATTACTTTCCTACGTATTATTAACGATACATGTGTTTTTGCAGAATGACACGTGACGACGGCAGGTTTGCCGAAAGATATAGCTAGCGAAAAAACATAGAGTACCGTAGATAAAATATCACAGTGTTCTGTTGCAACAACTAATAATTAGTCAATTACAAACTGACATCCTGCAGTGGTTGAAGAATAAAATGTAAGATTATAAACGACGTCCTTTGATATATACTGTCATGGTGCACACGGAGAAGTTAAACAAAGTAAAAAAAAGAAGAAAATACGCTTTGATTGACAGACAATACAGGCAGATGAAGAGCGAACGCTAGTTCATCGATTGAAATAAAAGTGAACTTGACATGTGTTATTAATTAACTTCATAGAGGAACGACACTCGAAAACGCGTGAAAATTTGTTGGTGACGTAAATGAACGTCACGATGCGAAACGGTGTCAATCATTTTCATACGACGAAAAAAATGCGAGAGAGAAAATAACAGGCAGTACAATTACGAGGCAAATGTTCAGCAGCTCTGAAAGATTATTACAAAGTATTTCACATCTAACATGGACCCGGAGCTGAGAAATTTTTGTACGATACTGGAAGGATATGGAAAAGTCAGGAAAATATTTGACGATATTGACATGCAGAGTACGATCTGGAAACGCGAAGGTTCTGTTGAGATGCGCCGTCTGTCATCAGGAAATAAGGAATGTGCACACAAAGGGCGCTGTGATAATTATGTGTACCGCGGCTGTAGTACCTACAGTCTCCACTAGTTACGCTGTACTATCTGCTTTAACCATTCGCAGCAGAGGGTGGTTATTACGCCGCTATCCTGTCCTTCTTTTCCTAGTGAACTGTCCCAAAAATATAAAAAAATAGGTTTTCTGTGAGAGCAGTATCAGTAAATGAGAATTATACAGGATCTTACAAAAACGCACGGCCAAACTTTCAGGAAATATTCCTCACCCACAAAGAAATAAAATATGTTATCTGGACATGTGTCCGAAAACGCTTAATTTTCGTGTTAGAGCTCATTTTAGTATTTTCGGATGAGGCTTCATTCCAACGTGATGAAATTGTAAATTTTCACAATCAACATGTGTGGGCTGACGAGAATCCGCGCGCAATTATGCAATCACGTCATCAACACAGACTTTCTGTGAACGTTTGAGCAGGAATTGTTGGTGATGTCTTGATTGGGCCACATGATCTTCCGCCTACGCTAACTGGAGCACGTTATCATGATTTCATACGGAATACTCTACTTGTGCTGCTAGAACATGTGCCTTTACAAGTGCGGCACAGCATGTGGTTCATGCACGATGGAGCTCCTGTACATTTCAGTCGACGTGTTCGTACGCTTCTCAAGAACAGATTCGGTGACCGATGGATTGGTACAGGCGGACCAAATGCTTGGCCCCCACGTTCTCCTGACCTCAACCCTCTTGACTTTCATTTATGGGGGCATTTGAAAGCTCTTGTCTACGCAACTCCAGTACAAAATGTAGAGACTCTTCGTGCTCGTATTGTGGACGGCTGTGATACAATACGCCATTCTCTAGGGCTGCATCTGCGCCACGGAGGGTGGATGCATGTATCCTCGCTAACGGAGGACACTTTGAACATTTCCTGTAACAAAGTGTTTGAAGTCCCGCTGGTACGTTCTGTTGCTGTGTGTTTCCATTCCATGATTAATGTTATTTGAAGAGAAGTAATAAAATGAGTTCTAACATGGAAATTAAGCGTTTCTGGACACATGTCCGTATTACATATTTTCTTTCTTTGTGTGTCAGGAATGTTTCCTGAAAGTTTTGCTGTACCTTTTTGTAACACCCTGTATAAACTCTAACACCTGGATACATCAGCGTGTGAAAACATGCTATTGATTGGTATCCTAAGTATAGCAGTTGACTCATTTTCCGTAAGACGTAGGAGACACAATACAAAATCAGTCGACAAGACCTCATGGAGCTGGATCTTCCTCAGGGGCAACCCTCTCGCCCCAATTCTGGACCTCCACCTTGTTCAGTGTCTCCGTCGCGGAAGAAAGAGAGGGTAAAAATCCAACCTCCCTGATAAATGGCCCCAGTACTGCATTGGAACTTGCAGGGTTTCAGGACGTATGTGGAGGAACTCCGTATATTGACTCAGGGTAGACCGATTTGTATATGCCTCCAAGAGACTAACTAGCTCCGTGGCTATGTACTCCACAAGAAGGACGACCTTAGTGGAGAGAGAGCGAGAGGCGGAGTGGCAATTTTTGCTAATACGGCGTATCACTCTGAGCCCCTCTCTCTCACTACACAGCTACAAGCCGTTGCAGTTTCCGTCTATGTGCGCCACCGTTTTACAGTGTGCTCCCTCTACCTGCCACCTGACGACACGTTTGATGTAGCGGCCCTCGAAGACCTTCTCACGCAGCTCCCCCACCCTTTCATCCTCTGTGGGGATTTTAATGCACACGACGTGCTTTGCGGCTCTGCTGGAACCTGCCCCAGGGGTCGAGCGACCGAGAGGCTTCTCTTATCATCGAGCGCACATTTATTGAACACACATTTTTGTACTGTGACGGGGTCGTTCTCAGCCATAGATCTCTCGCTTTGTTCTCCAGCCCTCGCCCACTCTACACACTGGGAAGTGGTCGATGACCTGCATGGCAGTGACCATTTCCCCATCTGGATTCACCTGCCTGCGGTGTAGCGCCTGAATGCAGACCATCTCAATGGGTGATCAGTAAAGCCGACTGGACATTGTTCAACTCGCCGAACTAGAAATTCGTGGCAATGTCCAGGAATGGGTGGACTGTATCACTCAAACTATACACAGTGCTGCTGATGCATCTATGCCGCTGTCGTTAGGACGACGAAAACGGCTGCATGTCCCTTGATGGACTGCTGCGTGTCGCTCAGCGATTAGGGCCAGGCGTGCAGCTCTGCGTAGATTTAAGAGTCGGCCAACTGCAAACAACCTCGCGGCCATTCGGATGGCGAGGGCAAAATGTCGCCAAATTATACGAGAGAGCCGAAAGAGATCTTGGCAACAGTTCCTGAGTACCGTTACCCGCTCCACTAAAAGTTCCACTGTATGGGAGACCATACGGAGGATTTCTGGGAAAGGGGGAAGGTGTCCAGTGACTGCTATCATGGGGAACGGCGTTCTCCACGCCAGCCCACGAGAAATTGCCCAGACCATGGCTATCTATTTTGCCAATGTTCCAGCTACTGCCAATCAGGATCCGGTATTCCTGCGTCACAGAGTGGTTGCTGAGAGGCGCAATTTGGACCTCAGGTCCACCTGTCATCAAGATTATAACTGCCCTTTCACACTGTGGGAGCTGGATTCTGTTTTGTCTGTGGCGCATGACACATCCCCTGGCAATGTTAGAATCCATTACAGCATGCTGCGGCACCTAACACAGCGAAATAAAGAAATCCTCCTGAATCTTTTTAATGCCATTTGGTCGTCAGGTCACTTTCCTGATTCGTGGAGAGAAGTAATTTTAATCCCCATTTTAAAGCCTGGGAAAGATTGCACATACCCCAGCAGCTATCGTAGTGTTGCCCTCACTAGTTGCATTGGAAAGACCTTAGAGGGGATGGTCAACCACCGCATTGTCTGGATGTTGGAATCCAGGCAGCTCCTTAGTCGCTTCCAGTGTGGGTTCAGGAGGTATCGTTCCACCTTCGATAACCTGGCCTCTCTGGGGCGGCTATCCAACTGGCTTTCCTGCGCCGTCACCACCTTTTGGGTGTATTTTTTGATATCGAGAAGGCCTACGTTACTACTTGGAGGCATCTTATACATCTGCAGCTTCACGACTGGGGATTTCGAGATTGTCTTCCCATTTTTATTCGGTCTTTCCTTTCTCCACGTTATTTTAGGTATCGCGTTGGTGGCGTGCTCTCTGACCGCTTTGAGCAAGAGAATGGTGTCCCTCAGGGTAGTGTTTTAAGTGTGACGTTGTTCGCTATTGCTATTAACGGTATTACTTCTGTTGTGAAACGTCCTGTCCAGTGTTCCCTGTTTGTTGATGACTTCTCTGTCTTCTGTTCTTCCTCCAGCCTTGCAACGACAACACGCCAGTTGCAGCTCACTCTCCGACGGCTAGACGAATGGGCACGGAAGACCGGTTTTAAATTTTCAACCGAGAAGTCTGTGTGTGTTCTTTTTAACCGTTCACGTTCTATTTTTAACTTACCTGAACTGCGGATGAGGGACACTGTTCTGAATTTTAAAGACACTGTGCGTTTTCTGGATCTTACATTTGACTGTAAGCTTACTTGGTGCCACATCTAAAAGACTTGAAGAGACGGTGCCTCAAAGCACTAAGTATTTTAAAGTGTCTTAGTCACACCTCATGGGGAGCTGACAGGACTCGTCTGCTCCAGTTTTATAGAGCCATTGTACGATCCCGACTTGATTACGGCTGCACGGTGTATGGGCCTGCAAGACCTTCCTACCTCAAAATGTTGGACGTGGTGCACCATGAAGGGATTCGGTTGGCTACCGGGGCATTTCGAACCAGCCCTATACCATGCCTTTGCGCCGAGGCTGCCGAGCCCCCGCTTTCCATACGGCGACAGCTCCTCGTGGTGCGTCAGGCGTATGCAGCGTTGTCCACCCCGTATACACCTGCTTACGATTCTGTCGCCCGGCCGCCTATGGAACGGTTGTTTCGTAATCGGCTTCGAGCTACGAGGCCTTTTGGGATACGTGCTAAGCACTGTTTTTTAGATATGGGTGTTTCAGATTTTACTGTTTTGCGTCGAGGATGGAGTCGATATCCCCCTTGGTTATTACAGAGACCCAGCCTGCTTTTAGATTTAACCAGATTTAAAAAGCATTGCACCCCGGACATAACGTTTCAGTCAGAATTTTACGACATTTTAAATAAGCATTGTGATTTTACAATTGTGTACACTGACGGATCAAAACAAGGGGACTCGGTGGGGTGTTCTGCAGTGTTTCCAGGTCACCTCATAGGGATTCGCCTGCCCGCTGCCTACTCAGTTTTTTCGGCAGAGGTGCATGCTATCCTCCAGGCACTGGGACACATCCGTCGTGGTCGAAGTACAAAATTTCTACTCTGCTCAGATTCCCTTAGTGCCCTCCAGTTACTGCTGGTCATGTACCCGGCTGAACCTATATCACAATTGATCCATGACCAACTTTACCTCCTCCAACGGCAGGGTAAAGAGGTGTCATTTCTTTGGGTACCTGGGCATGTTGGGATATGCGGAAATGAAGCGGCTGATGTGGCTGCCAAGGCAGCTTGCAGTGACGCGAATGTCACAGAGTGTGCCATTTCCTTGCGGGACGTCTACTCGGTGCTGCGCCAGAGGTCCCTTCATTTGTGGGAGGAGATGTGGCTGGCAGTGACAGGTAATAAACTGCAGTTGGTTAAACTAACTGTCCGACCGTGGCGAACCTCCTGCCAGCCATGCAGACGTTTCGAAGTGACACTGACGCGCCTTCGCATTGGACACAGCCCTTTGACCCACAGCTTTTTATTCCGTCGGGAGAATCCACCGATTTGTGATGCTTGTGGCGTGCAAATCACTATACGCCACATTTTAATTGAGTGTATTTTATATCGTTCTGAGAAGGCAGCGGCTAATCTTGGTCATGCCCTACCCATTGTTTTAGCTGACGACGAGGCGAGTGTGACGAACGTCTTACAATTTTGTGAACGTTCCCGACTCTGGCCTAAGCTCTTAGGCCGGAGGCTTTAGTGTGTTGCAGGAAGGCTCGCTGATGCCTCTAACATCAGCGATCAGCGTCCCCCTATACTCACATTTTCCTTTAACGACTTTGAAGTACCCAACCTTACGTCTGCCAACTTCCACAGCTGACTGGCAATATGGGTTCGGGTTGTCGCCAAGATCTACTTTAGTTACTGTTGTCTAATCCTTTAGTCAGGGCGCTAAAAACCTTGCTGTTGTGCGCCCAAAACATCCTATCCTATCGACAAAGGACATTGTTCACAAAATATCTGTGCGGCTCACCGTACAACGGGACCATTAGGAGAGTATATAACGGATTTAGAGGGATGTTGGATTTATTGTAAAGGAACATACCCTGAGCAAGCCTCCACAATCGTGTAAGCGGCCGACTGGGAACAGCGGACAAATTGAAGAGCGCCTCGGCGGCCATTGTATTGGCAAACTTACGCGCGAACTTTAAATGTGCGTAAGATTCTTTTGATTAGAGAGAGTGTTCATTTGAGTTAAATCGCGAAAACTATGTCTTATTGAAACATATAACTAGAAAACAGCTTCAGACTCCTCGAATATACAGAATCTTCCGGTTGTGTGTAAATTTATTACACATACGGTATAGAAATTGGCCAATAACGTTTCCTTACGAAACCGAACCATAACATACAGTTTCTTAGCCTTTTATGTACAACATATGAACGGAATTTATCGTCAGACACGATTTTTAGGCACTTTCTCGGTATTTTCTACGATTGTTAAACTTTTGTACAAACAAGACTTTACGTCTTTGCTTTAGTGCTGTATTCTCCAATATTTATATATTTCATAGCATCAGAAAGTCAAACAGGGCTGCCTAAAACAGCTAATGTTAAAAATCGATTGCGAAAGTGAAATATGCAATCTGATACATAACTGAAAAATAGCTTCTCACGTTGTGAATACAGCAACCAGTTACTACCAAATTCTTTTAAGAACACGAAGTATGCCATTACTTTTACTTCACTGAGGCATCTAACATTATCATTAGGGTATCTAACACGAATAGTAACATTTTTAATGCTGTAAGCCAAATACCTTACAGCAGAGTGAACTGCGAAAAGGTCAGCAACTGACCTCAGAGGGCTGAACTTCACAGTGTGCACCCAGTGTGGCTATGTGCCGTTCATATATGTAACTATACAGAGTTCTGCAAACCCCTTTCAGTTATTACACCTATATGTAACTCAGATTACCTTTAAATTATGTGCTACAAGCTATTAATATTAATTTGATAAACAAAAATTCCAACTGCAATGAGGCAACTTATTTCGTGACCCCAATAGTTATTTTACACAATCATAAAATGAAACTTTTTGACCTTCCTGTCCACCAATACCGCTTAAAGTAGCTATAAAAGCCTGTTATTTGTTACATCCAATTATATATTGTCTTTACTAACAGGCTGTTAAGTAAGAGTAACTATATCTGAACGTAAGTAATAGGGCTACTTGTATTCCTGAGAAATATAAATGGAAAGACAGTATTCGGTATTTTTATTCTTTTCTTAAATCGATTTATGCAGCTATACGCTGAGCAGCTCTTCTCCATCGTGCTTCATGTAGACTGCAGTAGTCAAACAGTAGAGACGTGACTATTAATTGGGTATGTATCCCGCTGTAGCTATTTAATACACGATGTACCTGCTAACAACACTGGTATTAATGTGACGCTTGCCACTACCATGGCGGCCGGGCGAAGGTTCAAATTATCCCGCGACAGCAGCGCCGTCAGGGAGTCTAGTTATTTTTTCAAGGTCATTGACCATGAGTATGGTGCTAACCACTTTTTTAGCACCTGGTCTTGGTTTTCGGAAACACTGATGTTGAAGTTCACTGCGCGATGTAAGACGCGTAGTGTTAGCACGTTCCAACCACGTGATCGTGCCGCAGCGGTTATGGTGTCCATCTACCACGCTGGAGGTACCGTGTTCGGTATTCTCCGTGTTTCTGCTTTTTTTTTTTTTTTATCAGAATATTCCGACATTTTTGCATTCTGCTTTACAGAATATCAACAAACGGTGTATATTGTGTGAAATTAGTGAAAGACGTTCAATTTTGGCGTAGTAATTTAATATTCATGTCATTATTACAAAACCCTTACTCGCTATCGCCCTCCTTCTTTGTTATGCCACAACAGAAATCCGGATGACATTAGTCGTAAAATCAACTGATCAAAATGATTTACAGCACCAAGCACATTTCAGAAAAGCTAGTCATACAGCGCACGTGCGTTACCAGGAAAAAGTTCATTTACACTCACAAAGAGTTCCTTCTTTATCCGTTCATGCCGGCCGCGGTGGCCGAGGGGACTGAGGCGCTCCAGTCACGGTCTGCACGGCCACTACGGTCGGGGGTTCGAATCCCCCCTCGGGCATCGATATTTGTGCCATCCTTAGTTGTAAGTACTTCATAAGTAGTTTGTAAGTTTAGGGACTGATGACCCCGTAGTTAAGTCCCATAAACTATACAAACATTTGAACATTTTTATCCGTTCATCTACATCTAAATCTACATAAATACTCTGCAAATCACATTTAAGTGCCTGGCAGAGGGTTCATTAACCACTTTCATAACTTTTCTCTACCGTTCCATTCTCTAATAGCGCGCGGGAAGGAAGAACACCTAAATCGTTCCGTTTTCGATCTGATTTCTCTTATTTTATTGGGATGGTCATGTCTCCATAAATAGGTGGGTGCTAGCAAAATAATTTTACATTCACAAGTAAAAGTCGGTGATCGAAACTTCGCAAACAGATCACGCCGCAATGAATAACGTCTTTCTTTTAATGATTTCCACCACAATTCTTGCAACATTTCCGTGACTCTTTCTCCCCCGTAACGTGATAAAACAAAACGAGCTGCCCTTCTCTGAACCTTTTCAATGTCTTCCGTCAGTCCCACCTGGTGAGGGTCCCACAAGGGGAAACAGTACTCCAGTATAGGACGCACAAGTGTGATGTAGGCAGTCTCTTTGGTGGGGCTGGTGCATCTTCGAAGCGTTCTGCCAATGAAACGTAACCTTTGTTTCGCCTTCCCCACAATATTTTCTATATGTTCTCTCCAGTCAAAGTTGTTCGTAATTGTAACTCCTAGGTATTTGGTACAATTTACGACCTTAACGTTTGACTGATTTATCGCGTAATTGAAGTTCAGCGGATTTCTTTCAGTGATCATGTGTATTACTTCACACTTTTCTTTACTTAGTGTCAATTGCCAGTTTTCGCACCATATAGAAATTTTGTCTAAATCGCTTTGCAGTTGCTTTTGATCCTCTGTTGACTTCACTAACCGATAAACGACAGCAACATCCGCGAACAGTCTAAGGGAGCTATTCAGATTGTCTCCTAAATCGTTTATAAACACGAGGAAGAGTAGGGGACCTATAACGCTTCCTTGTGGAACGCCAGATATCACTTCCATTTTACTCGATGACTTACCGTCAATTACAATATACGTTAACTTTGAGGCGAACCTTGAAGTCTTTGATCATCTTCGACAAATTAGGTTCCGTGAATTGATGCAAAGTTAATGAGTGTCTGATTTTACGAAGAATATCATTCGCATTTGTGTTGTGGCGTAGCAATCTATGTAGGTGGCAGCGAGTAAGACATTGTAATAATGAAGTGAAAATTAAATTACTACGCAAAACTGATTATTTCTGACAAATTTTACGCAGTGTACACTATCTGTTTGTATTCTGTAAAAGAAAATGGAAAAATGTGGGAATATTCTGATTTAAAAAAAAAAAAAAAAAAAAAAAGGAAAACACGGAGATGACCAAAACAGGGTACCTCAAGCGTCGTAGCTTGTTACCTTCTATTCTCCTTCTTCGTTTACGTATGAGCAACTATGGACTAGGATTTATTTCAGCTGTTTCTCCTTCCTTTTTCTCCACATTCTTTCATCATTTTCCGATTTTTCTCTCTTTTTTTTCGGTCCACTCGGCTCCAGTATTTTTGTTCGGTTTTTCCTGGAAACTTTTTGTATCCTTTTATTTATTTCTGAGTGGTAGTTTTTTCTCAATATCTTATTGGGTAATTTGGAGCTCGTCCATGTCCCTTCCAACTTCTTTGCTCCCTGTATTGCCCATTTTTAAGTTACTGAAATAATAGAACAGTCTTTTTGTCAATCTGTCGGGATCCATCCTTTGTATGTGAGCGTCCAAAGCTATTCTTCTTTTCCTAATAACATCAGTGATTTTTTTCAATATTTGTATAGATTTCTGTATTGTGTCTGCTCTTTAACTGGCCCCAAGATTTTCCTTAATATTTTTTCTTTAGTAATTTGAAGTGATTCCATCATTGCCTTTTTGGTGAGAGTCAAACTATCTGCTGCATAGAGTGTTTCTGGGCGAATTACTGTAGGGTAGGGAGCCAGTTTAATACTGATGGATATCGACTTATTATTATATATATCCTTAGTGACGTAGTATGCTGTTTTCATCTTACATTAAAGCAAATGGCTTCTTTCCCTGAAATATGTTGTTCAATTACTTCTCCTAGATACCTGAACTTATTTCTTCTCTCAATTTTATCATATTTAGTTATCATTATGTTTGGAGCTGTGTTAATGTTTGTCATAAACTTGGTTTTCTTAAAGGATATTTGTAAACCTGCTTTTTCAGCTTGTTCTTTGAGCAATTCAATTTGTCTCATGACTGTTTCCTCTGAATCCGAAAAAATATCTAGGTCATCTGCAAATTCTAAACAGTCTGCTTGTAAGTGGTTTCTTTTGTAACCTAATCTACCTTCCTCATTGATTTGGCTTTCTCTTAATGACACTCTCCATTCCCTTATATCTTTTTCCAGGACACAGTTAAAGAGAATTGGGGAGAGACCATCTCCCAGCCTCACTCCAGTTTTAATCTCTAAACTTCTGGATATTTCGCATCTGAATTTCACTTCATTACATTTAATTATTTTTATTTTGGCCTGTGGGCTGTTCTGTTCATTACGGTCGGCGACCGTGTTTTTTCGTTGTTGTACGATGCATTTTATCTCAGCTTTTTTATAAGAGAAGGCGTTCAGTCCACTGATCGGGCGCGTTGAGCCACGGCGCCCGGCGTTACCTCAACCGCTGCGCCACACTCACTTGATTGGGACGTGGCTTACGTTACGCGTCTTACATCGCGGGGTGAACTTTAACATAAATTTTACCAAAGGCGGAGGTCCATCGCTAAACTGTACAACATGTCCGCGACCCATCAAAATCTGTTACATACACTTCTGATTGTCCCGTTGTTAGAGTATTGTTCAATGTGGCAGTGAAAATACGTATATGATAAGTGTAGCACATTCACAGGCAAGTATCAGGGACTCATTAGGGAAACATGGCGGTGATGCTGATATCTCTAACTGGAAGGAGCTAGAACGTAGACCACATCTGTTCCCTAGAACTCTGCTGAAAACATTTCAGGGAGCAGCGTAAGTTTGCAATATTATACTGCCAAGTAGCGACGTATGGCACTGGATGAGAGTATGTGTAGTTCCCTGAGTCGTGTAAATAATCTTTTTTTCCCACGTTACATACGCGCAAGTCAGTGGAATTGTCTCCAGTAACTGGTACAGCAGGAATGAGCACCTGCTTTACTTGTCGCTGTACGTTCCTGACTGTAAATGCAGATGCGATTACTGCAGTTGACAGTCGATGAGCGACACGTTACGGGACGCAGGACACGCTGTACATGCTAGCTGCACACCTGTCGCTGCTCCGGTGGCTGTAACGTCATACACTTCTCTCCTCCTGTTTCTCTCTCTCTCTCTCTCTCTCTCTTTATCCATCTCCTCTACCCACCTCTTCGAGCATGCCTTCCTCTGTGCTCTCTGACTCCCATCTCCTCCTCCAATATTTATATCTTCCTTCTTCTCCTCCCCGTCTGTCAGGGCACCTTCTCCAATTGTCCAACTATTTCGTCTTTTCCCAACTCTCTTTGTTTAACCACATTTCTCTCGCACACACGGACACTCTTCCTTCCTCCATCACTCCGTCGGACTACTCTTGCCTATTACGCTTACCTGAGGAAATAGATATAGACAAGTTAGCGGCATAGTGAATCACCCGTATTATGTGGTCGACCGATTCTTAGGCACAACAACATTGTTCACACTCAGCCAGTTGTCTGAAGAGTTCCCAATTATCCCTGTTGATCCTTTTGGCGCATTTCGTCCAAATAATGGTCCACACCGTGATTGCTTCTACAGTGAGATATACGTTAATTCTCACTGTGCCGAGTCAGCCATGGCTAGACAGGAGGAAGAGACGTCGATGGCTGGAACCGCCCACTAGCACCGCACGAGTGAGCTGAGGTGCCCATGATGAGGAAACACGTCTCCTGAGAATCTCTAGAACTAGCCACTAACTGAATGTGGACTCTAAGGCCCGTATAAGATTGTGGGAATTGATCCCTTCTAGCGGGAGAGAAAAGGAGGATGAGGTTGTTCTATATGACAAGTGATTATGTATTGGAAATGCTCGTGAGTGGCTGTAGTTACACACATCAAACAAGTGTGGCATCACCTTGGATCCAGGGTGTAGCCAACGTGTATGTTGCATCGAGAAAACTGTTCCTTACATTGTACACAGATGGTACTCAATCGTCACAAAAATGTGAATAAACACTCATGAGCATTGCCTATGGGACGGAGTGTTGTGTAAGACGGCTGTGACGTATTCATTTGTCATATAAAACAAACTCATCCTCTTTTTCTTTTCTACTGGAATACATCAATTCCCACAATATTCTACGGGCCTTAGAGTCTACATTCCGTATGTGGCTAGTTCTGGAGAACCTCAGCAGATGTATATCGTCAGCATGGGTAGCTGAACTCACACGTGTACCGCTATTGGGCGGATCTCAGCCTCCGGCGTCTCTTCGTGTTGTCCAGCCCTGGCTGACTCGGCCCAGTGGAATCAACGAACTTCTCGCTGTGGAACCACACACTGAACGTATCAGGAGCCAAACATCGCAAAAATCGAAAATTTATAATCAGGCTGCTCCAAAGGCGTAAGCACAGACAGTCCTATGAAAGCAACATTGCTCTTCTGCATGCGCATCACAACTCACTGCAGTCTGTTTACAAGCTGCTAATACTCTGACTTCAGCCAGAGAGCATATTGGCAGCAAATATTCTGAAAAAGACAATAGTTGTATCGGGTAAAAAGATCGATCTACATGTAGCTATACAATTTCTGATAAGTCAATAAAAATACCTTAAAAACAACTTCCTAGTGGAAAATAACAAAAAATACTAAAATCTTATTTGCAATGTCAAATATTTTGATAAAGAAGGTACACATTAAGAGCAAGACAATATATATATATATATATATATATATATATATATATATATATATATATATATATGTTGTGTGTGTATGTGTGTGTGTGTGTGTGTAGCAAGCCAAATTATTACAAGTGTATCATAATTCTCATTCTCATATACCTACTTTTCTGTCAGATGCTGCAAGAAAGACTACTGACATTCAGCGACAGTACATAAGAGTCAAGCCAAATAGCACCTCATCCCCAATACGTCTCTCGATATGACTTCAACGCGAAAATCAGGGAAGTTTGAAATCTTACAGAGATTTACAGGCAATAGTTCTTCTTACGACATATTCCTTACTGGAATAGGTGCATTGGGAAACATATACTCACCACGTACCGTAAGGTGGCTTTAGTTACATAGATGTAAAAGTGTCTGTGGGTGAGTAAACATGTGCGGTCAAGCCCGTTCGCTAGCGCAGTCACTGCCTCTAGTAAAAAACAGACTTCATTGTTTCGAGATATTAAGTAATCATCAAGTGAACCACTGAAGGCACCGCAGGTTAGCATTGGATTAGGTACTAAGCTGTTACACGTGTGAAGAATGACGTAACACTCAAAGTGGCGAACAAGTAGTAAGAGAATAGTAACACTGTACTATATGGGTGTGTCGCGGCAACACCGCTTTTACTAGCTGAATGTATACCTCTGGGTATGGAAAAGTGTAGAAGAAAAATTGTCATTTTAATCCAACAATTAAATGTGTATGAGTGTGAAATCTCGGACGGCAGCCACTAAATGGTACGGAATGCATGCTTGAGTTTCTCAACTAACAGACTTGCTTGCTAAAAATAAACTTCCGATTTCTGTACAATGCTTAGCATAATGTTTGAGTTACAGTCGAAATTGGGCTGCAGCACACAAACTAATGAAGCCTGATGTAACAGTTACTGAAGTGTACACATAAGATAGCATACAACTGAGTGACATATTAATAAAATACTATGTAATCTGTTGTTTTATTTGCATAACACATACAAGTAAATGGTAACTAAATTACGGAAGTTAGAGAACAAGTACATCGCGAGTTAAATAGAGTAGAGTTTTCACGACAGATACTATTTGCCATTAACCATTACTGATTGATAATTTCTGAATATTCATAGTTGGTTGGAAAGGTAGGATGCTGATTCCATTCATACGTCACCAGGTCTGCTAAATGAAATCCGACGAGTTGTCTGAATATACTCTAGTATCTTAACTGCGACCAACAGATGATATCAATCTTTTATGAATTATTGGTGACATGATAGAACATCTAATTAAAGCTGGCTACATCTGATCTTACGTCTGGGGGTCCTATACTTAACTTTAGCCCTTAATGTAGCTAGTAACCACTGAGAGAAATTGTTGACAGGTTACTTACATTTCACCGCGGCGGAGTCGCCCAGCGCATTCAGGCGCTATATTCCGATGCGCGAGACCTTTCCCCGTCGGGAGTTCGAATCCTCCCTCTGGCAAGGATGTTTGTGTTCTCTTTAGTATAAGTTAGTTTATAAGCCAGTTTGTAAGTTTAGGGACTGTTGACCCCGCAGTTAAGTCCCATAAGCTTAACAAACATTTAAATTTTGAACTTCCATTTCCTCAGCGTTCCACTAAAGTCTTGTTATTGATCGTCTTCTTAGATGGAAATAAGATTCTCAAGAAACTAAAATCTTCCAAAAGTGTTCTTGAAAGTGGATTATCAGACACTCAAAGAACAGCGGGATATCGACACGACGACTTTGAAAGGATTCCAGAAAGGCACTGTTGCTAGGCAACGTCTCCCGGTAAGACCCCCGGCCCTGCATTGTTGACCACAGCCCCAGGCTTACGCAGCGCTCAACTGTCGATACGTAATACGTGACTGCTTTCAACAAAATACGAAATTGTCCAGAATAATATTGATGGAAAAGTGTAGGCCTACGTACCAAATAAGTGGAAACGTGTGTATTGTTTCAGTGAAACAGCTAGTTTTCAATATAGAAATTCACCTTGGAATTATGATTTACCTTTTACGATATACAGAGAAAGCTAATATCCTCGAAAACGTCTCCTAATGAAGCTGATGTGCTGGTAGAAGTCCAGATATTTGTCAATAGATCGGAACAGCTACCTGGGCAATTGTGTAACACCGTACTTGTAAGTCTGCTTCAAGTCAAATGTGTCATTTAGAATATTCATCGCTCATTTCGTATATGTGCACAAGTGGCTCCGTTTCAGTGAATGACACTGAGGAGACAGAGAGAGAGAGAGGGGGGGGGGGAGAGAGTTCACTACGTCATTTTGGTGTAGAAAAGGCATAGTGTAACCACAGTCTAACATATCAGTCGCGTCACTCACTGTTGTAAATTCTGTTGCCGCCTGACAGCTAGGACGACACTAGCGCTCCAAGCGTCCAGCAAGGGAGCCGCCTGTTAATGTCACATGTATCGTATGAATAACACTTCATTCTCGCACCCTTCTCTACGTAATTCACGATACGACTGTTTTGTTTTAATTACAAAGGCTTTAGTCATCTCACACGAAACGGATGATGCATAAATAAACAGTAGTGGAACTAAAACAGATGAATAGAACGATGAAAGCTAGAACTCACTCACACAGAAACATATGTCTCCGAACATTTCTGCAGCTTTCTCCATTGAAACGGAAGTATTGTAAGCCTAAGAAGCGGACCGTGTAGTTCCAAACTACCGCGTATGGGACACAATTTCTTTTCATTTCCTATCGTGTTTTAGTTTTTAGGACAACTGTTAGCAAAACTACGACTTTCGTCTTTCTTATTGTTCTGTTTCGAACGATATGCTTCAAACTAATAGTTGAAATAAGTAAAAAACTTTTTGATAGTTCCAAGATTACGAACTGTCCTTTTAGGTTTACGTGCATATTTCCGAAAAAAATAAAAATAAAAAAAAAAGTATGACCACTGACGCCCAGATTTGAGATTAGTGTCAATATTTTCTACAAATATTGGGTATTTGCCTATCTCCATAGATGACTTTCATCTTGTTCAAAGAAGTTTCGGGCGTGCAGCCGCATAAAGTTTGCTTCTTCTAATATTTCAGCTGAGAAACGTTCAGCCATCTTCAGAGACGAGTCGAAGACTGACGCTCCAGCACACGCTTCGTGCTTATAAACGCGCGGGCCGCGCTACTGTGCATGCGGCCACAGATACAACAAGGCGCCAAAGATGTTACTCGGCGGCAAGGAAGTACATGTATATGTAAATTATGTCTGTGGCTGCATGGTCGATTACTGCGGAGAAACTTCTTTGAACAGTCATTGCGCCGCGAAAACATGAAGATGCACATCGATTTTCATCTTATTTTACGTACTTTCAATTTTCTATTAAAATATAGAGTTTCAAAGTTTTGTAGCATATTCTTCAGAATGTGACTTTATACCTTCTTTCTGTACCTTTGGACATTTTGACTGGAGTACATAATTGCCTATATACACTATGAGTCATTTCCTTCTCCTAAAAAGGTCAATCACTATTATATTTAAATATATGGAATTTTCAGGTCAATTGTAACCGAAAATTTCAGTAGAATGATTGTTACATACCTCTCAGTGTCCTTAGGAAATTTGAAAACAGGCAAATGAGGTATTTGTTTCTGGTTGTTGCTACATTTTATTGCACTACTAGCGTTTCCCGTCCCGTTCACGAAAACGAATACAAGCTACGAGTAACCCAACGTACAACGCACGAAATACTCAGTAGTGTCCCCTGCTGGCCGGCTGGTGGTGGTAGGTAACAAAAATTCGGTGGAGTGTCGTGACTGGTATGTTAGACTGTGGTATAATAGTGATCAAACATCTTGGCGTGGAAAAGACAATAAATGAGAAGACATGGCGGTTGAACAAACAGTGATCCACTACTAATGTCCTCTTCCTCTTCTGGAAGATGCTGCCATTTTAAAACATCGGCAACAGTTCACCAATATTCTACATGCTTCCTGCCAAGAATTTCTCGGTCTGAAGTGCCAGCTTGGCTCAGATCTCTTTCACATTTCTGGAACCTTTTTCTCCTTGTGGTTTTCAAGTGAATGATCTTCCATATTCTTTCTTTAAACAATCATCAGTTATGGTCCAATCGAGGTAGTACGCTGTTGTCTTCCGTGAACTTTTGAACTTAGTCAGTTATAGGTGACCTATAGTTTACGTGAATTCCGAACAACGGCGCAATTCGGAATTTTTCTACATCTACATGGATACTCTGCAGGGCACTCAAAGGAACGTAGCGGAGGGTATTCAGTACCATTGCTAGTTACTAACTTTCTTATTCCCCTCCCACATAGAACGTGTGAAACACGAATGCTTGTAGTCATCCGTACGAGCCCAAAACTCACTTACCTTTGTAGTTTCTACGCGAAGTCTAGGTTATCGGCAGTAGAATCGTTCTGCAGTCCGCCTAAATTTCCGTTCCTCTAAATTTCTTCAGTAGTGCTTCTGGAAAAGAACATCGCCTTTCCTCCAGCCACTCCTAGTTGCGTTTCAGAGGCATTTCAGTATCACTCTCTCAGTGATCGAATTTGTCGCTTACAAACCTAGTCCCTCGCCTCTGAACTGTCTCGAAGTCCTCCTTGAAACCGAACTGGTGGGGATCCCAAACCCGTGAGCAATACTGAAAACGGGATCGCACAAGCGCTTTATATATGTGGTCTCCTTTGGCGACACCTGAAAATTCTCCCAATGAAACGAAGTCGACCAGTCGCTTTCGTCACGACTGTCCTATACTCGTCCGATTTCATAAAGTTGTGCAACGTTACGCCTAGATAGGTAATTGACGCGACTATGTCAAGCAGCACACTACTGATGCTATATTCGACGATTGCTGGATTGTTTCTCCTACACATCTGCATCACCTTACATTTTTCTACATTTAGTGCTAGTTGCCATTCCTCACATCACTTAGAAATGTTGGCCAAGTCATTCTTCATCCCACTACAGTCATTTAGTGACGACACCCACTTGTACACCACAGCATCACAGCAAACAGCCGCAGGTTGCAACTCACTCTGTCTGATAGATCATTTATATAGAGAGAAAATAATAGCGGTCCTATCACACTTTCCTGGGGCACTCCTAGCGATACCCTAGTCTCTGATGAATACTCGCCACCGAGGACAACGGACTGTGTTCTGTTAGTTAATTAGTCTTAGCGCCACTCACATATTTCGGTTCTTGTTCCGTAAGGTCGTACCTTAGTTATGAGTCTGTAGTGCGTGATACCGTGTCAAACGCCTTTCGAAAAATCAAGAAATATACAGTCGCCTTGTTGCCCTTCATCCATAGCACCTAAGATCTCATGAGAGAAAAGGACAAGCTGGGTTTCGCACCATCGATGCTTCCTACAGCCGTGCTGATGCATGAACAGAAGCTTTCCCGTCTGAAGGAAATTTTCTATATAAGAACTGAGAATATAATCCTATACGTTTCGGGCATGCAGCCGCGCGAATTCAATTTCCTCCAATATTTCCGCCGAGTAACGTCCGGCCATCTTCAGCGTGAGCCGCAAGACTGCGGACAAGGTGGAAGGCGCGGCCTTATATGCCCCAGCACGGCGGCACTGCGCATGCGCGTCACAGGTGTTGGTCGGCCGGAAAGAGGTATGTACACTTACATGCGCGCGCTCCCGTGGTGGAAACAATCAGCTATTCGATTCGCCTATCGATGTATGCTCGGCGGCAGCAGTACTGTGACGACGTCTTTGCAGTTTCATTACATTTAGAGCCGGTTTCCATGCGTTATCTAAATTAAAACAATTGTCTCTATTTATTAAGTTTTCCGCTAGTTAAATTTCTATTGCTTCCTTAAAAATGGAATCCAAGAAGGAAGAGGTCGGTGTTAAAATTCTCACGTCACTGTAGTTCATAGAGTAACCTGTACTGATACAATGTTCTGCCACAACTGACTTATCTGGTTGTAACAAACGTGTGTATCTTCGGGGTTCAATGCACCTATCATGAACAGTGCGCGTTGTCTGACCTATATAAGAATTTTCACAGTTTTCACACGGAATCTTATATACACCTGTCTAACGAAGTAACAAGTAATCCTTCACAGAACCGAGTAGGGCTGCAATTTACAAAGAAGGTCGGAAGATCACTTTTACATTATGTTTTTCAAGTACTTGACTGATCTTCAACGAAAGAGCACCCACGTAAGGTAAAAACGCTCTTGATTTGAGGACATTACTTTCTTCGTCTTGTGGCTGATGTATTTGCATATTAGGTGTGAAACTGCCCTACGGATTTGTTGCTCGGTATATCCATTTGCTTTGAAAATCTTCTTCAAGTATTTGAGTTCCTCCTGTAAGTTGTCACTATCGGATATACGATGTGCCCTGTGCACCAAAGTCTTGAGAACGCCTACTGTTTGCGAAGGGTGATGGCAGCTACTGGCCTGTAAATACCAATTTGTATGTGTAGGTTTACGGTACACAGCATCCCTAATATACCATCATTCTTACGTTGAACAAGGACATCTAAAAACGGCAGGCAGCCATCCTTTTCTTTTCCATTGTAAATTTAATGCTAGCGTGGATGGAATTTAGATGGTCTAGAAATCGATGAAATTCTTCCTTCTCGTGAGGCCATATTATAAATGTATCATCCACGTATGTCCAGAAAACTGTGGGTTTGAAACATGCCGAGTTCAGTGCCTTTTCCTCAAAGTCTTCCACAAAAAAAATTAGCCACCAGAGGGGAGAGGGGGCTTCCCATGGCAACTTCGTCGATCTGCTCATAAAATTCACTGTTAAACTGAAAATAAGATGACTGGAGTACGTGCTTAAATAAGGCTGTGATGTTTTGGTCGAAATGTTAGCCAATAAGAGATAAAGAATCTATTAGAGGTACCTTGGTATGTAGTGATACCACGTCGAAACTTACAAGCACGTGCTTGTCCATTTATTTGTGAAAGTGTACATAGAAAGCTTTCTGCTAAGATAGTATTTCAAAATTACATAGTGGTAAACTTTCCATAACTGAAAGATCGCTACTTATCCTGAAATTTGAAAAACGTACCTGATGTCATGCACTTTCCGCTAGGCACCCAGTGGGGCTGCTCCCGCCTGAGTACCGGGTCCTCCCTAGGGAATAGGTGTGTGTGTTGACCTTAGTATAAGTTAGTTTAAGTAGTTTGTAAGTCTAGGGACTGCTGATCACAGAGGTTTGGTCCCACAGATTACAAACACTTTGAAAGACGATCGTCTGTCGTCTTCCATATTTTTTGTATATTTCTGTAAAGTTATAATTTATTTTTCGTCGCTAGGTAATCATTTTGTTAAAACTTGAACTGCACTCTATCCAAGCCTTGAGGAATAGCATATTTTATTTCATGTGTTAAAATATTAGTTAATATTGCTAGGTTTTTCTTATTTTGTTATGTTAATAATTTATTATTATATTAATTAATGCGGAATAAGTATGGCTTCTCCGCTACGCCACTGTCCCTGTGAGAATGTGCAGTTGTTTTATTATTAAGTGGGTTTGAGAATCTATGGTTGTCTGAATGTGGGGAGTGACAGCTCGCCTTGCATCGTTCTCTCTGGCTCAGTATCGGTAGCTGCTGCTACTACCCAAAGAAGTTTCTCTGGTTACTGTCCAGTCAGCGAGCCTTCTTTAGCGCGAGTCTCGATGTCCATCCCCACCAACCCTGTTTCCTGGATTTTCCGGCTTCTGATCGTTTCCCGCGTCTGGTGGCGACTTTGTCTGATCATTCTGGGCTGGTCTTCTGGTGAGGTAAGGTTGGTTCTGCTCTTGTTTCTGGAGATGGTAGCGTTTCATTTACTAACACGTATAACTTAGATTCGTGAACTTAGAATAATTTTTTTGGAATATTTTCTCCGATCGTGTGCGGAAATGTGTTCTCGCTTTTCAATTCAGTGATTTCCAGTAGATAAACGCAGTGTGTGTGATTCTTGTTGCAGTTTGATAACGGCCTGGTATGTTAAAACCTTTTGTGATCATGCAGCGGTGTATGAACTCTGTGTAATTACTTCTAGCTTTGTGGGGCCCGATTTCTAATAGGTGAAATGTTCATTTCATGCAGTACATATAAACATCTCCTCATCGTTTGCTTCCGTGAGTGATATGTGTTCCACGTGGTTAGTTCATAGAACAAAGTCTTCAGCTGCCACTCTTGTTTGTTCCATGCCCATCACGCAAGTAACTATGGGTATCCTTCTGATTTCCACTAATATTTCGCGATCTTCTCTCCCCGCCTGTTTTAATGTTGCTGTTTCTTCTCCGACTTGTAGTACGAACTCTGTCTGTGTCTGTAATTCTCTCTGAGCCTTGTACAACCTCCTTCAATAGCTTCCTTATGTAATTCTAAACATTTTTATGGGTTGCATGTCGTAATTCTTATTTTATTTTTCCGACTTTGTAATTATTTCCTTTTTGTGGCTTTTCTGAGATTGGACTTCATCCGTCTCTATAATCGCCCCCTAATGCGGGTAGCTGTATTTTATTCGCTTGCTTATATTATTCTAAGCATTGCTATAGTTTACATGTAGTAATTAATTATCTTTATTTTTCGAAAACTGAATTTATCTAATTTTGCCGGTTTTCGAAACTACGTCGTTCCGATTTCCGACTTCCGGGATTCGCAGCTAGTCGCCTGAATTCACGCCACGTTGGCCGCGGTGGCCGAGGGGACTGAGGCGCTTCAGTCACGGTCTACACGGTCACTACGGTCGGGAGTTCGAATCCCCCCCTCGGGCATGGATATTTGTGCCGTCCTTAGTTGTAGGTAGTTCATAAGTATTTTGTAAGTTTAGGGACTGATGACCCCGTAGTTAAGTCCCTTAAGCTTAACAAACATTTGAACATTTTTTTGAACAATTCACGCCACTCCTCATATAAAAAGCAGTACCTAGATCGATTTCTGACAGACTGCAACTTAAGAATCCACCACAATTTTGTATAATAAATCCGATATTCAACCACTTTACCTTCAGTGGAGTGCGTCATGTAACGTAGCCGTGTGACGCCGTTAGCGTGTTTGCTCGCGGTCCAATTCAGATGTAATTTAACTTGCGGTACACGCGCACCATCTCGAAACAGGCACGACAGACCAGAGCCATGCTTTTGTATATTGTGTCTTGTGCAACGTCCGACTTTCTGAATTTTTCCTATGATAACGGAGCCTGCTTCCGCCTCGTCTCAGTACGCTGATTTTAGTGAGTTTCGCTGTGGCATTGCGTGTGTGTGAGAGAATGAGTGTTGTTTGTGTATCCTTCCCCTCAGTAGCATTAAATCATGTATAATTTAGGCTGGGCACCGTCCGCATTAATCCATGTAAGAGATGCATTTTCATTGTGTTAACGGAATTGGTTCCCCATTTTGCTTGTTTTCTATCTGAATAAACAAGTTATATTCAGCATAAGTTACCAATAAATTTTAGTTTTAGAGCACCTACCCTCCTTTATATAATATTGTTCTTCACAAGTTCTGAGAACACACTCAGATGCAATTTATTTACTACTAAATTCCGTTGCACCATAAATCTTAGCCACCTTGCAAAGATAACTTTAATTTTCGTGCCGTGCTTATTAATGTCTGTTTGTAATAACGTGTGAGATGATATGTGTATTGACCACTGTAGTATTAACTTTCTGTTATTGAAGTAATTTGAAACGAGTCAGTTCTCAGTTTGGGCTATGGAACAAGGCTTTATAGCAGGGAGTAACCAGTAGTTCACAAGGACCTCGTTTACTAATTTTAGTGATAAAACAAAGCTCTTGTTACGTACAGTGGTGCACTTTTAACTTGAATATTAGAAACCTCTTTTATATGAACTAGAAAAATGAGCATTTTCGTTCATTTCCAACGTTAGAAAAATGAAACTTTCACTCTGTTGCGTAGTAATCCAGGCACGCTTTACCGTTTGTTATCACAACTTTACTTCTGCCAGTACCTCGCCTCCTACTTTTCAAACTTTCATTTCTCCTGCGAAATTTGCAAAAGTAACACTCCTGGAAGAAAGTATATGGTGGAGATATGGCATAGCCAAATACTAATGGATGTTTCCAGAATGAAGTTAACCCTTAGCTTCCCAGGTCATTTTCCTGTCACAGTCTGTCCCAGGTGCGGTCTGACAGACCGCAAGTTTTAAATAATCATAAATACTCCTGATTGTTATATATGCAAACTAATTCAATTTATTATGCAAAAAGACTACTTCTCTCTACTTAAATTCTGCAAAATGAATGTATTTTAAAATTAATTTTATGAAATTTATATATTCAAACATAAAACTCCAGTAAATGGATTTAGCATTATATTATTTTATTATCACTGTGAAAATTCAAATACTCTGGCTTTTAAATTTTACTTTGTGCCCTTTTTTGTTGTTTACTATGCAGTTAATGGTAAAAACATAAGAAAGTCTAAAATAATCACCAAAATAAGAATTTCACTACTGCTTTTTTGGTAACTTTTAACTTTTGTCTTTTCAAATGTTTTCTCTGCACTCGATGTAAATTTTGGTAGAACACTCAACGTAGGTGGGCTTTTTGCCACAGTGGCAAACATAAAACATCTTTCTATTCTTTTTTGTGCCACAGTGGAGCATGTTCTACGTTTCACAGGTGCCAATACAATTTCTTCTTCACTTTCACACTATTCTGAGTCTTAATTATGTTCACTTTGAATCTCTTAGTCACTGTCTGATTCCACATCAGTTCCTGAATGGTCTTCAAACCATTCGAAAACAGTATCCTCAAAATGAGGGACTGTAGCACCCACAGTAGAGGAAGAACTCGGTGCTGAATCCATAACACAAAGGCCCGGTGCGGTCTCAGAGACCACTAGCACAAAAGAAGATGTGATAATACTGCTCCGACTCGCGTTAACGTGGCTACTGACAATGGAAAATAGTGCAGGTGTTGGAAGCAACGAGTACACAACGCTGTGTTATCCTTCCTCACCCCTGTGCATTGAAAATTGACTAACAATAAGCCTTTGCGGTCTGTGAGACCGCACCTGGGACGTTAAGGGTTAAGTTGTGAAGACGGGCCGTGAAGCGTACCAGGATAGTTCAGTCGATAGAGCGCTTGCCGGAAAGAGGGAAAGGTCCCAGGTTCAAATCCCGTTTTGGGCACACATTTTTAATCTGCCGGGAAGTTTCATATCAGCACTGCATAGTGAATGTTTCATTCTTGAAACGTCCCTCAGGCAGTGGCTCCTTTCTTCCAGGAGTGCTAGATCTGCAAGGTTCTCAGGAGAAACTAATGTGAAGTTGGAAAAGTAGGAGGCAAGGAACTGGCAGAAGTTGTGAGGACGAAGCGTGAAGCATGCCGGTGTGGCTTAGTCGGTAGAGCGCTTGCTGCAGAAAGGCGCATGTCCCGGGCCGTGACATGTGGAGGGATAGATCAGCGTCTGGAGCGCTTCCCGCGAAAGAGAAAAGGTCCCGGGTTCGAAGCCTAGTTCCCGAACACAATTGTAACGTGCCGGGAAGTTTCAGTTTCCTACGTTATCTGTGAAGGTTGACCTAAACCTGTGGTTTTAAGATTAACTTATTTCGTAAGGACTTTCACTACACTTCTGGTTTTCAATTTCAAAATTACGATAATTACATAAAATGACTTTAAAAGGCTTATGCTTTGGTTAGGCGAGTTTTTCAGAATTCTCAATTTTCGTGCTATAAAAATGTTTAAAGAAAGAAATACCGATATACTTTCAACGAATTAAAAGAAGATACACTATGGTACACTGCAGCAGAGAGATCATTTTCCTTTTAAAAAAAAATCAAAATGTTACTGCGATGTTCTCGAAAGAATTATATTTCCAAGAAAATGACTACCAAGCCCTATTTCATTCATTTTTAGTGTGAGTGATTGAGTAACAGACTGAGGCCAGAAGGCACGCAGTGGAGGCCGCTGTCGCTCTCTACGAGAGCTGACAGCCAGCTGTCCTTAGGTCGCGCTCTAAGGACCTTCCTGTATCCTCAGGACGCTGCTGTGTGTACGGTGGGGTCGGGAGGTGGGCCGTCGATAGCAAAGATTGTGGACGAGGTCCGAAAATGAAAGAGGCGATTACTTCACATATACCTTCATTCCAAAAGAAAGTATTACTCAACTTTTGATCGACGTGCTTGGTGTACACTGCTGCCTATTACATGGTACACAGTTGTGAAATAAGTCAGTCAGTAGTACTGCTCCAGGTTGTAGCTGTAGACGGCTGGGTCGTTAACTATAGTCCTCCGCTATAGTCGCTGTTACTCTACATGTGCATCTACATGGTATACTCTGGAAATCACATTTAAGTGTCATGCAAAGGGTTCATCGAACCAACGTTATACAATTTATCTCCCATTCTATTTTCGAATAGCGCGCGGGAAGAAATAACGCCCGAATCTCTCCGTTCGAGCTCTGACTTCTCGTATTTCATTCTGATAATCATTTCTACCTATGTAACTGGGAGTCAACAATATATTTTCACATTTGGAGGAGAATGTTCGCAATTGGCGTTTCGTAAGTAGCCCACGCCGCAGCGATAAGCGCCGTTGTTGTAATGATTCCCATCCCAGGTCCTGTATCATTTCCGTAACGCTGTCTCCCCTGTATCGTGACAATACGAAACGAGCTGCCCTTCTTTGGACTTTCCCGATGTTCTCCGTCAAACCCACCTGATAAGAATCCCTCACTGGGCAGCAATACTCCAAAAATGGACGGACAAGCATAGTGTATGCAGTTTCTTTTGTAGTTCTGTTGCATCTTTTAAGGGTTCTGCTAATAAAACGAAGTCTCTGGTTCGCCTTTCCCACTACATTATCTGCTTGTTCTTTCCAGTTTAAGTCTCAAGTAATAGTAATTCCTAGGTATTTTGTGGAGTTTACGGCCTTCACGTTTGATTGATTTATCTTGTAAACAAAGTTTAAAGAATTTCTTTTCGTACTCATGTGGACGACTTCACACTTCTCATTATTTAGAGTCAATTGCAAATGTTTACAACATAGTGATTTCTTATTTAGATCGTTCTGCAGTTGGTTTTTATCTACAGATGATTTTACTGGACGGTAAATGACGGCGTCATCTGCAAAGAATCTAAGAGAGCTACTAAGATTTTCCCCTAAATCGTTTATATAAATAAGGAACAGCAGAGGACGAATAACACTACCCTGTGGAACGCCGATATCACCTCTGTTTTAGTCGATGCCTCGCCATCGATTAGTACGTCCTGTGTTCTCTCTGACAGGAAATCCCATATCCAGCCGCAAATTTTCGGCTATATACCATAACCACGCAATATTATTGAAAGCCTCTTGTGAGGTACTGAACTGTCCTCCCTTGTGATGCTCTCGTGACTGTCGGTGCGCAGGCATAGGCATATCGTGGAGAGCTCTCTTCTTGTGATTGGCGGGGCGCAAGGCAGAGAGGTACGAAACTTGAGGCGCCCCCAGCGGTAGAAGGACTATGACGCGAGTTACCGCATCTTCATGAAGTGGCATGCCGACCTGCGCGGAACGCCGGCGTAGTGGCGACGCCACAACAGTTACCACACAAATTGAAGTATAATTGTTTTATTTCTCAATTTTCAACAATTGCGACGAGCGAAAGATGTATATGCAGAGACGGAAGTGGAATAGATGGCCAGAAAGAGAAGAAAGGAGGAAATTGAAGGCAGAAAGAATGGGAGATCGACAGAGAGGTGGATGGACATAGAGAGCAGGAAGAGATAGGGAGGGAGGAGGTAGATAAATAAGAGGTGGAATGTTCAAAACTTCAAATGTTTGTAAAGCTTATGGAACTTAACTGCGGGGCCATCAGTCCCTAAACTTACAAACTATTTGTGAACTAACTTATACTAAAGACAACACAAAATTTACATGCTAGAGGGAGGATTCGAACCTCCGACGAGGGAGGTCGCGCTATCTCGGCAGGACGAGATGGACAGAAAGAGGGGGTGAGAAGTTGGTGAACAGAATGTAATGGCGATTAACGATTGAGGCGTCAGTCATATAATTTTTTTTTTTTTTTTGAAAGAATTAACCGCCATTTGACTGAATGTATTTTTATTTATTTATTTTAATTATTGACACTACGTGGTTTCGGCCTTAGGCCGTTTTCAAGTGCTGTGCTACCATTTTAAAAAACATTATTCGAATGTTAAAATGGCAGCACATTATCCGAATTTTAAAATGATAGCACAACACTTGAAAATGGCCTATGGCCGAAACCAAGTTGTGACAATGTGGCAAAAAAAAAAAAAAAAAAAAAAAAAAAAAAGCAGTAAACTTTCAGTCAAATAGGGGTTAATTTATTCAAAAAATTATGTATGACTGAGGCATCTGTCGCATACAAAATCACAAATTATGTTCTGTACTTTCACTGCCCTCGACAGAATCGCTTACTATAATGTGTGCCATTTCTAATGTGGAAGGACTATTTTGTTCAATGCTTTCAGGAATCGTCCTGTCTGTTTCAGTTAATGATACGCCGCAGGACATCCACGGTTCATAACTCTGTTCTCTATCTGCGCGATAAATATAGTTTCCGTCTGTAGTTTCCATAGTGTCCAAACATGTTCATTGTTCTTTGTATTTCAATAGTGAAGTTAGCGATACGATTAATAAAAGTTTTCACATGATTGGAATCTTTCACTATGTTGTTAATTTTCGAAAATGTTATCGGAAAAAGTCACGCGAGGTAGTAATTGCGTATTGTGTTCACAAATTTTTCAATAAATATGTGAGGAAAGACAATATCCGACAGCTAAAATCAAACGAGCATTGCAAAAAATACACAATCAAAATTCACAAAATATGATGTCCCGGTTGCACAACATAATAGAATATGTTGTTGAGCTTAATGATGGAAAGTCACAATTGGTAGACAAAATATTTGGTAGGAGATGCAAATAACAAAATAATACTGATACCAAAATCTTTAAGCAATCTTGTTGTTGTAAAGTGGCGGTATATAGTGGCGGTAATGGTTGAGCTATAGGTCTACAATTAATGTAAAAATATGTAACTGTTTGTACAGCTTAATCTGACTGCAAAGAAAGGAAATCGAGAAATTTCCGTATACGTACGAATCCTGGGAGAAAGGGTCGACAGATTAGTTTGCTAATGGTGAGAGGGGATGGTTGTAAATTATGTGACTGACTGCAAAGCTAGTTTGGTACATCTTAAACTTGAGATTGGGAAAATACACCAGAGAGTGTCGTGCTTCAGTTTGGCAAAAAGAAATCGAGCTTGCGTCAGAATAGAGTCTACAAAACCAATCTTCATTTGCCTCAAATAATTCTACTGCGGGAAGTTAAAAGATTTTCACGATTTTTTACCTTGCTATGTCACTGCGTATTAAAATATTTTGTTTGAAAAATCTGTTACTCGCCAGTACCTTCTTCGTTAATGGCACACCAGTGTCTATATAGTGAATTGCAAATCCAGTAACATGACAGAAAAAGCATATAACATTTTGCATCTGACCCTTTTAATAAGTTACACGTTACGCTATTAATTACGTAAAAACACAAAACTGTTATTGACTTTAGCAAACGCATCTCAATAGTTCTGATCTCTATAATGGATATGAACTTCAGTCAACACCAATTTAATTTGCCTGCCCGAGTACATGGAAAGACTCGTTTTATCATTCGGCAATTTCCCTTTAAAATCAGCCACTGTTTCGACTTTTAATAACACAACGTAAATTAGTCTCCATTATTTTGATTGTCGCGTGCAATATAACACGATCTCACACGTATCAAACAATTCAACATAAACCATATTACCAAAGGTTCTGTGAAAAGGAGGATCAAATGGTTCTAAATATTCCAAGAATACAATCGATGATTTGTAAATATAGTATGATTATTATTTAGATCCTCTATAACACACAACACTAACAATGTCTACAATATCTCTACTATTACGGACCAGATTTATGATACATTTTGATAGTTCCACATCTACAATTTCATTACATATTCAGAGTGCTACAAAAAGGTACGGCCAAACTTTCAGGAAATATTCCTCACACACATAGAAAGAAAGTACGTTATGTGGACATGTGTCCGGAAACGCTTAATTTCCATGTTAGAGCATATTTTATTACTTCTCTTCAAATCACATTAATCATGGAATGGAAACACACAGCAACAGCGTGACTTTAAACACTTTGTTAAAGGAAACGTTCAAAATGTCCTCCGTTAGCGAGGATACATGCATCCAACCTCCGTCGCATGGAATCCCTGATGCGCTGATGCAGCCCTGGAGAATGGCTTTCAAATGCCCCCATAAATGAAAGTCAAGAGGGTTGAGGTTATGAGAGCGTGGAGTCCATGGAATTGGTCCGCCTCTACCAATCCATCGGTCACCGAATCGGTTGAGAATCGTACGAACACGTCGACTGAAATGTGCAGGAGCTCCATCGTGCAGGAACGACATGTTGTGTCCTACTTGTAAAGGCACATGTTCTAGCAGCACAGGTAGAGTATCCAGTATGAAATCATGATAACGTGCTCCAGTGAGTGTAGGTGGAAGAACATGAGGCCCAAACAAGACACCACCAACAATTCCTGCCCAAACGTTCACAGAAAATCTGTGTTGATGACGTCATTGCACAATTACATGCGGATTCTCGTCAGCCCACACATGTTGATTGTGAAAATTTACCATTTACATTTAAAGAGAAATACTAAAATGAGCTCTAACATGGAACTTAAGCGTTTCCGGAGACATGTCCACACAACATTCTTTACTTTCATTGTGTGTGAGGAATGTTTCCTGAAAGTCTGACCATACATTTTTGTAACACCCAGCATATATATATATATATAATCTCAAGTCTAATCCTTTCAAAAATATCTGCCAACTTGATAGGACAAACTCACTATTTAAAACTGACTACAGCTGTGACTTTATGCAGACAACTAAACACTGTGAACTGCTACTGCTACCAAGGAGGTTAGAATAAAGAGAGGTGGCGTTACCTATGGTGAGAACAGTAATGGCTGAAGAGAAGAGGCTATGCTTTTGTGCCCAAAACAAGGGTTTCTCGCTTATAATCCTGTGTGAATACTGCGCTCTTTACGTAAAGCCACTAAATTTATAGTTACATCGGAATGTTTTCTTAGATATGACACACATTTCAACGACTAGAACTACTTTACCAGACAGTATGACTAATCTTTTTGGCTCAAACAAATGTCGGAATGTGCAGTTTGCTGGCTTCACTTTCTGCAGTGTTAAGGCATCTGAAGAGATTCTAACCTCCTTGACTGCTACTATAGGTGTAACTGTGACTTCTCTGTATCAAACTGTTGTACTCTTTGGACCAAAGACATATATTACTATAGGCAACAAGGATGTTAGATTCACTGCAATGTCCTAACAATGAAATGTGAAACCAGCAAAATGCACTTCCGGTATTTATTTGTGCCGTAAAGATTGGTCGTTGAAATGTATATCATATCTAAGTAAATACTCCGATGTCACTACCAGTTTAGAGGTTTTACGTAAAGAAGGCAACGTTAACACAGGATTATAAGCGAGAAATCCTTCTTTGGGCACAAAAGTATGGCCATCTGGTTTCGACGAATGTCTGTTCTCAGCGTAAATGACACCATCTCCCTTTTATCGATATAGCTGTAATTTTTCGTACCGCAAACGGAAGATATAAGGCCAATTCACACTGTTCGTCACGTCAATTCGTTTATCCTAATACCCGACGGTCAAAGTGATATTATGAGTGGCGATCTGTAATGTAGAAAGTCATAGTTTAATACGGGAATAGTAGAAACAACAACGTTAAATGTTACTGACGGCCAAAGAAAACTTTATAATATGTATTTATGGTGAACGTAGTGTGGTAAAGTGCAGGGAAGTGAAACAACATTTCAAAACTTCGACAATATTTTCAATCAAAAATGTAAACATACGAACAAATCGAACCCTATTGATAAGAGCATAAATAGAGCCTGTTAACTCTATCCATTACGGGTTTCCCGCTGACAATGTTAAATTTTGTCCATATTAGCACAGACATTTTCATCAAAATAATCAGTTTGCTTCAGTTTTTTTTTCTGTTACGATATTGCAAAACATTAACCATTTTTCGGTTTCATATATCCGACCTCAATTTTAGGAGCACACAATTTAAAAGAAAATACTAAGACGTCATGAAAAATTTGAAATTTTTCGCTAAAACAAACTATAATAATGAAATAAAGATTAATAACACACATTTGCGTGTAATCTGTGTAGTCGTATACTACAACTCGCGTGAAGAAAATAGGTTAATGTCCCATATTAGCAGGCGCCCGTTCCGTCAGAACTTTCCTTTCGAGAAAACTTGACATGACATGACGCGAGGGTTCGTAGTTGGACAGTGTGAATGCCACCATTAGAAATATATTGTGGGATGTTCGGACGAAAAGTGACGTGACGTGACGGACAATATGGACTGTTGTTGTTGTCTTTGTTGTTTTGTGGGGACTAAACATCTAGGTCATCAGTCCCCTAGTGTGACCTGATTTATTTGCCATTTTTATTACCAATTTCATTCTATTTCGGCTTTTCTACAAATAGTATGGTAGTTATAAAAGATCCATTTGTCGTGGATAACAGGCGTCTTTATTTATTTACTTATTTTTAGAGTGTTCTTACGAAAACTACAGCCTACTTTGATATACACGAAAATGAGTCCCGTTAATTCGCTCTTTTTTTTTCATCTGTTACCAATCTCGATCACCTGCGGGATTTTATTTCAATAGTATGACCTTTATAAATGGGCTATTTGTCGTCGATAACAGGTATCTTTATTCCTCTCAGTGTTTTTCCGATAACTACAATCTGCTTTAACTGCATATAACGGTAAAATTTTACTTAGCATCCCACTGGCTTTGTGTAATTATGTTGGCAACATCAAAAAACGGTAGAAAGCCCTAAGCAAGATATTGATATTCTTCGTAATTCATACAATGTGAATTGATTCGTGTTTCGCACAGATGAAAAAGTAAATAAATAATGATTTGCGTGCTGTATGGTTCACAGATTTTTGTATGTGTCCTGGTCCACTCAGTATTAGTAATTGCCTTTGTAAAAGAAATATTTCATTACAAAACATTCGCATCGGCAAGCGAATGGATAAAGTTAACGTCACAACAGTAACAAAATAAACGCGCGAGGCCGCCAGGACAGCAAGTAATATTTAAACGTGCGTAACACGTTCTTCTAATAACACGATTCAACAATGTAGGCTTATTTGTTAAATTCAACTATTGCGTAAGTGTTAGCTCAAATGCAAATCATGTTCAAACCAACTAGTAAAACTTACTACGTCACATCGTATCAGAAGGTCACAGTAGTACCGTATGGAAACTTTTGGTCGTGAGGTGAGGCAAGATGGCAGATTCAGGCTTCAGTCACAGAAGTAACTTTGCCATTCTAGTCAGTGAGCTCTATAAAACTGGATGTATAACTCTGGTGTGTTACCAAAGAATTACACCGTGCCTGCACATTCAGATGTTTTCCGCGTGTTTTCGTATTGTCCGCCATGTTTAAATTTGGCATAAGAATTTCCAACAGTTATTACGTAAAATAATTGTTGCTTACCTTCTGGTTTTTTCTCGTTTACTTGTAATAGCAGCCAATTTGAATTTGACAAGAAATGAAATATGAACATTTATGTCTGGCATGCTCAAACAGCTGAAGTCCAACATGGGAATGGTTTTTGAAAGGTATATCCAAGATAATTCTGAACTTATATTGTACAGCATTGGATGTATGTATCAGGATCACAACTGAGTCTTGAGTAAAGCATTGGCTATTTAGCAAGACAGAAATTTAATTGCGCACATATTGAACTTGTACATATAAATATTGAATTTATGAAACAGCACCTTGAGAACTATAGACTAAGATTATTCTTCTGTCAGATCCATACGTAAGTAATTTGTTAAGGTTGTTGTTTGTTGTCTTCATTATCCATTCCCAACGTTGTTCCTATGTTGTATGTTTCTGAATCAATTAATAAGAAACGGGGGAAGAAGTTGTTCCAGATATACTTCTTGGACAAATGGATAGTTAATTACAATTAAAATAAACACATTCACCTTTTCGTAACAATGTATGAACCTCACATCTAATGTTACAATCTACATCTATCTACATCTACAGAAAAAAAGTCTGCAAATCATATATAAATGAATGACAGTCCATCTGGAATGTTACAGTGACAAAGTCTATTATCAGAGAGAGATTTGAAAAAGGTGCATTGATTTCTCTGATATGTCAGTAATTAGACTTCTACTAGACAGTGGCAGAAGAAGCAATTTTATGTGTGTCACTTACATTTTTATTTGAGAAACTGTTTTTGCTTCTCCAGTAAAACTGAAGAAAATGTAGTTACAAGGTTTTCGTTTTCTACCAACGTATTTATCACGTATGTGTAGCGTGGCTTTCTCCAGTATGTCTTGTGTAGCATCTAGTAGGCTGCAGGTGTGTTTGGTGTAGCGGAACGCCAAACTGAAGCGCCTCTTCTCTCCCCACATCCGCTCAGTTTGCAAGTAGGTAGGAATACAATTAAAAGTATAAGTTTGCATAGAATGTTCAAATGTTTGTAGAGCTTATGAGACTTAACTACGGGGTCATCAGTCCCTAAACTTACAAACTACTTATAAACGAGCTAAAACTAAGGACAGCACAAATATCCATGCCTGAGGGGGGATTCGAACCACTAAACTACAGGCCTATTTCATTGACGTCAATTTGCATCAGGGTTTTGGAACATATACTGTATTCAAATATTATAAATTATCTAGAAAAGAATGATCTATTGACCGAAGGTCAAAACGGATTTAGAAAATAGAGCTATTTATTCACACGATGTGATGGGTGCTATCGAAAAGGGTTCGCAAATCGAATTTCTTATTTCTTGATTTCCAGAAGGCTTTTGACATCGTACCTGACAAATGGCTTTCCATCAAATTGCGTGGTTATGATATATCATCCCAGATTTGCGATTGGATAGCGGACTTCCTACTAGAGAGAACACAGTTCGAAGTAATCGATGGTAAGGCGTCGATAAAACAGAAGAGATATCGGACGTTCTACAGGGTAGTGTTTTTGTTCCTCTGCTGTTCCTTATTTACATAAACGATTTAGGGGAAAATCTTAGTAGCTCTCTTAGATTCTTTGCAGATGACGCCGTCATTTACCGTCCAGTAAAATCATCTGCAGAACGATCTAAATAAGAAATCACTATGTTGTAAACATTTGCAATTGACTCTAAATAATGAGAAGTGTGAAGTCGTCCACATGAGTACGAAAAGAAATTCTTTAAACTTTGTTTACAAGATAAATCAATCAAACGTGAAGGCCGTAAACTCCACAAAATACCTAGGAATTACTATTACTTCAGACTTAAATCGGAAAGAACACGCAGATAATGTAGTGGGAAAGGCGAACCAGAGACTGCGTTTTATTGGCAGAACCCTTAAAAGATGCAACAGAACTCCTAAAGAAACTGCGTACGCTACGCTTGTCCGTCTTTTTTGGAGTATTGCTGCCCAGTGTGGGATCCTTATCAGGTGGGTTTGACGGAGAACATCGATAGAGTCCAAAGAAGGGCAGCTCGTTTCGTATTGTCACGATACAGGGGAGACAGCGTTACGGAAATGATACAGGACCTGGGATGGGAATCATTACAACAACGGCGCTTATCGCTGCGGCGTGGGCTACTTACGAAACGCCAATCGCCAACATTCTCCTCCGAATGCGAAAATATATTGTTGACTGCCACTGATATAGGTAGAAATGATCATCAGAATAAAATACGAGATATCAGAGTTCGAACGGAGAGATTCGGGTGTTCTTTCTTCCCGCGCACCATTCGGGAATGGAATCTGGGATAAACAGTATAACTGTGGTTCGATGATCCCTCTGCCAGGCATATTTAAATGTGATTTGCGAAGTATCCCATGTAGATGTAGATATCGATGTAGAACCCTCGACTGTAGTGACCGTGCAGACAGTGACTGGTACGACGCAGAATGCTCGGCCATTGCGGCCGGTGCATAGAATGTAAGTAGTTATTCATGAAATGTGCCGATGTATTTGTTTTTATTTCGCTTGTTTCATGTTCGGAAAAAAAAAAACGAAACGACGCGGCAGATTGAGATAGCACCTTCAACGCCGAGACCGGAGGTTAAATGCTGGCCACTGCTAGTGGCGGGTCGACAGCTACGAGGCGCCGCAAGACCCTGTGTCAGTGTCGCACTCATATATCACTATTCCGGCACCTTTTACCTCTGTGAGTGAAGCCTGGTGCCGCCATCTTGCTGTACCTCACGTCATAAGGTTTCAGTACGCTGCTGCTATGACTTTCTATCACGATATGTCGTTGTAAGTTGTACTAGTTGGTTTGGACATGATTTGCATTTGAGCTAACACTTCCACAATACCAGAATTTAACACGTACAATGTCGAATCGTCTTATGAGAAGAACGTGTTACATACGGTATAATTTTTCTTATCGTTCTGGAGGCCTCGCTTGATTATGTTGTCAATCATGTGACGTTGGCAATAGCCAATCGCGTGACAATGCAAAGGTTTTGTCATGAAATCTTCCTTTTACGAGGTCAATTAACTTTTACTGAGAAACGAAGGTAATACAAGAACCTATCAGTCATAGAGCAGGAACAGCATTATTTATTTATTTGACGGTCTGTACCAGACTCTAGTCAAGTCACTCTTTGTGGATTTCTAAGAATATTGACATATCGGCAAAGACTTTCTTCCCTTATGATTATATTTCCAACATAATTATACTAGGCCGCCGGGAAGATTGCAAGTTAGAGAAAGCTGTATTAATCTGAAAAACACTCAGAGGAATAAAGATATCAGTAATCCAACTCAAATAGCACATTTATAACTTCCTTCTATCAAAAAGCCGAAGTTGATGGAAACTGGTAATCGATTAATAAAAACAGGAAAAGCGACTCATTAGTGTATATGTCAAAGCAGATTTCGTAAGAACTCTTAAAAGAACGATACTTGTTATCCACGATGAATAACACATTAATGATCACCATACTACTGAAAGATAAACCGAAGTTGAGTGAAACTGGTAACAGATTGATAATAACAGCTAATCAATGCAACTAATTTCTGTATGTGTGAATGTTTACTTCAGCTGTAAAAATTACAGCCATATACAACACACGAATTTATCATGTGTCAAAACTCTAGAGACAGTGTACTTACGACACCACATCCGTATTTTTACGTTGCATGGTGAATCGTTGTGATGCCTCGTATAAGAAGGAGAAATGCGTACCAATCACGTTTCCGACTTTGATAAAGGTCTGATTGTAGCCTATTGTGATTGCGGTTTATCGTATCGCGACATTACTGCTCGCGACCCAATGACTGTTAGCAGAATATGGAATCAGTGGGTTCACGAGGGCGATATGGAACGCCGTGCAGGTTCCCAACGGCCTCGTGTCACTAGCAGTCGAGATGACAGGCATCTTATTCGCATGGCTGTAACGGATTGTGCAGCCACGTATCGATCCCTGAGTCGACAGATGGGGACTTTTGCAAGGCAACAACCATCTACACGAACAGATCGACGACATTTCCAGCAGCATGGACAGTCAGCTCGGAGACCATGGCTGCGGTTACCCTGACACTGCATCACATACAGGAGCGCCTCCGATGGCGTACGCAACGACGAACCTGGGTGCACAAATGGCAAAAAGGCATTTTTTCGAATGAATCCAGATTCTGTTTACAGCATCATGATGGCCGCAATCATGTTTGGCGACATTGCAGTGAATGCACTATGGAAACGTGTATTCGCCATCGCCATAGTGACGTATCACCCGGTGTGATGGTATGGGGTGCCATTGGTTACACGTCTCGGTCACCTCTTGTTCGCATCGACGGCACTTTGAACAGTAGCCATAACGACCCGTGGCTCTACCCTTTATTCGATCCCTGCAAAACCCTACATTTCAGCAGGATAATGCACGACCGCATGTTGGAGGTCCTGTACTGGTCTTCCTGGATACGGATAATGTCCGACTGCTGCCCTGGCCAGCACATTCTCCACCAATTGAAAACGTCTGGTCAAGGGTGGCCGAGCTACTGGCTCGTCACAATACGCCACTCACTACTCTTGATGAAGTGTGGTATCGAGTTGAAGCTGCATGGGCATCTGTACCTGTACACGCCATCCAAGCTCTGATTCAATGCCCAGGCGCATCGAGGCCATTATTGCGGCCAGAAGTGGTTGTTCTGGGTACTAATTTCTAAGGATCTATGCACCCAAATTCCGAGAAAATGTAATCACATGTCAATTCTAGTATGATATATTTGTCCATTGAATACCCGTTTATCATCTGCATTTCTTCTTGCTGTAGCAATTTTAATGGCCAGTTGTGTATATTTTCGACATTTATATCCTTACTATAGAGCAGTCAGTTCAACGCGTTCTACTGTAAGAACAGTTTTGAATGCAGAGCCTTGTAACACACTTTAAAATCGTGGTATAATACGCAGTTTCCTTCTAACTTGGTCGCAGCCCTGAATGACTTCCACTGCCAGTCACGAACTCCATCAGCACCTGCTTGCACCAGCTCGGTTCGCTTTCCGGTCTTAGCTGACGCACCCAGAGGGGACTTCTCTCGCTTCTCTCGCCACCGCCCAAGTTCCGCGAGAGCTGCTCAGAGCTACGTCACTGCAGCCCTCAGTCGTCAGCGCCAGACACTCGACCTGCCGGCAGCCGCCGCGCTGCTGTTGCCCTCTTAATGGGCTCTTCAGCGAACTTCGTCAGCACAGACAAGTATCACTCCACTGTGCATCTCAGACCTCAAATGTAATAATTAGAGGAAAAGAAAACGGATGTGAAAGGCCTGGATGAGACTGGGGGACCAATATAATAACTGCTACGTAATCAGCAGTTTATTTAAATTAATGGCTTTTGATGATTCCAATTTCAAACTAGCCTGGTACTGAAACACTAATATTTCATGAAATAGTCAGTATAGTTTAAAACAATCTTAAAAAGCCTGACAGGCTTGAACTTAGATTACAGATTCAAAAGACAAATAATGAATAGATTACTAAACGGCACTTTTTTAACAACAGGTAGCATTACAGAATGAACCTTTAGGTAGGCAATTCTAAAGAATCACAGATGAAGCAGCAAATTTTCTTAATAGCCAAGAAATTGAATAAATAAATAAATAAAAAAGTCAAGAGCTTCAACCTTTATAAAGACAATTCTGAAGAATCACACATCAAGCAGCAAATTTTGTTAAAGGCCCAGAATTGAACATTTTTGTAGGTTAATAGGAGTACCTTAAACGGGCAATGCCTTTGTAAATTAGCAACAGTACTATCGAATACTAAATTTTAAAAATATTACTTTTATAAACTTAAGATAAAACACTACGCACCTATAAAGTTTAAGTTCGCTGCCATCGTTTACAACGTAAATGTACTGTACTAGGTTTACAATAAACAGGTCGAAAATATGTCTACTTTCTCTTCGATTGCGTGAACTTGACTAACACAGGCTGGCCGCGGTGGCCGAGGGGACTAAGGCGCTTCAGTCACGGTCTGCACGGTCACTACGGTCGGGGGTTCGAATCCCCCCTCGGGCATGGATATTTGTGCCGTCCTTCGTATTAGCTAGTTCATAACTAGTTTGTAAGTTTAGGGACTGATGACCCCGCAGTTACGTCCCTTAAGCTTTACAAACTTTTGAATATTTGTCCAGGCTTGTTTACAGTCAGAAGTGCCTCCCCTGGTCACTGAGAGGGTCCGGCCGCTCTCCCACCTGGAGACAGAGTTGCCGAATTCTAGTGCGTGATTAAGTGGCCCTTTTCCTAGCCCTTCTGGTGCTCATTTAAAGTTGCCGAGTTTGGGTGTGTCCAAACCTACACATCTGAAATAGTCCCTTCCCAAACACTGCATCCCTTTGATGCCCATGGACTCTTGTATTTGGTGTCTGACTTTTGTGCAAATTCAGTGTAAGTTTTATTTTTCCCGTGCTAACTTCACAATTTTAAAGAGTGTACTCCGGTCAACATTACGAGAAGCCTTATCCAAACCTATCTTCTATGATACGTCGTGAGTATTGCCGCAAGTGTTTCTACATATCTGTCAGATCGGAACTGATCTTTCCTGGGGTGGGATTCCATCAGTATTCGCTTCACCCGTAGTATTTTACTAATAAGACTTATTAGCCCAATAGTTCTGTAATTTTCATATCTTTTTGCCCTTGCTTTCTTTGTTAGTGGGATTATTACACTCTGAGGGTATATCCCCTATTTGTTCAAATGTTTGTTAAGCTTAAGGGACTTAATTGCGGGGACCTCAATGCCTAAGCTTAGAAATTACTTATGAACTACCTTATACTAAACACAACACAAACATCCATGCCCAAGCGGGGATTCGAACCCCCAACGGGGAACGGTCTCGCGCATCGTAGCATATCCGCTCCACAGCGGCTATCCCGTTTCATACATCTTGCACACACGTCTATTTCGATACTGCTGGCTGTTCGAAGGTTATAGGCAGTTTTGAGGGAACATCATCAAATCCAGGGGCTTAATTTTAATTTAAAAGTAAGGTTTTTCAAAATGTTCAAATGTTTGTATAGTCTATGGGACTTAACTACGTGGTCATCAGTCCCTAAACTTATGAACTACTTACAAACTAGAACGGCACAAATATCCATGCCCGAGGGGGGATTCGAACCCCCGACCGTAGTGGCCGTGCAGACCGTGACTGGAGCGCCTCAGTCTCCTCGGCCATCGCGGCCGGCTAAGGTTTGTCAAGTAGATCTTCTACTTCTTTTATGCTTTACGGCTTTCAATATTTCATCTCTCAAAGCTACCCCGTTCTTCTTCTACTGCATCAGTTCCCATGTTTCAGTCGATCGTTGCCTAATGCTACCTTCTGAAAATCTCAGCAACCTCATATTCCATGAATTTGTCCAGGTACTGTATCTTTACATTTTTACCCTTCTGCAGATTCCTCGGATTTAATCTGTTCATATCTACTAATTTATTTTCAATGTCTGCATCTGCCTGAAGACGTGTCTTACAGTTTGAAACCTGGTTCCGAGGCCTATGTCTTATCAGTGAAAAATCAACCTGATATCTTTTGTTGTTTCCTAATTCGTAAACCAGGTGTTTGTGATTATTAAATTATGATTTTTCAAAATACTACATGTCTGCTTTATCTTTAATTACTTTTCCCGAGTCCATACTCAGTTATTTATTGCCTTTACCTTGACCACGAGTCAACGCAGGAAGTCGAAGTCAGTTTCACATTACACTTTTAATAACGTCATCTTTACCCTTACGCTATCCTGCCCTACATTTCTGAACTGGTCTTCATTAGAAGAAATGAAATTCCAAATAATAAATGTAGAGTGCGATATGAAAACGGAGTACAGCTGTTCATATATTCGTAACGAATACAGTTAACAAGAAGTACAAAGATGTTGACCAGAGGCACTGGTAGCCGACAACACAGGTTGTCCCTAAAGTCACTATCCATTTCAGTGAATAAAGACACTGATTGAAAAATCAAGTTTATTGTGAAGTTTTAGACATATTCTAATGCTCTCCTACTTGACCGCCATCTACTCTTTCAGTAGTGGATCGAAATGTAGACCTTAAAATTTCAACAGTAATATGGCCAGCTGCTTCCGCGATAGAATTCCGTAGATGAGGCAGACCGTTCACTTTGCGAGTGTACACTTGAAAATTCATATACACCCAAAGAAAAGAATCTACAGCAGTAGGGTACGGCGAGCGGGAAGCCCATTCACGTCCGCGGGAAAGTCCTGTCCTTCCAACCTGTCAATGTAAGTTGTCCTTTCCGAAGAGAAATATTCCACCATATAGTTTTGTTTTTGTCATTTCAGACCAACCACAGACCATCGTTTTATCAAGTTCCCACCCTAATACCTCATGTAGTACTACACACATCCATACCCGGCTCTTGTGTCTGTGAGCTTACAAACGTTGAATGCGGATTCATCGTAGAATTTATTCCCGTTGTCTACAGAGGATTTCAGCAGGAGCTGACTTTCGGCGTGATCAGCGCTGCGGAGTTTGACGTTAGAAGATGTCGAAAGAAATCCGAGAGCTCCGAATTACACTAATTTATTTTTTCCACCGAATTTAATTTCGAAATTACCGCGGAACTAAGGCCTAATTAATTAAGAAAAGGCTGTAAGTAATAATTGCTTACTTCAGAAACTAATTAACAAAGTATGAACTTTTCAATGTGTACTTTGAAAATTATCGGGGAAAGTATTGCGTTCTGACTACTAATTGCTTGATCTTATAAACGTGGGCCCTTTGTGCTGCTAACTACAGCAGTGTTTGAACTCAGGGTTCGTGGAAACAGCCGTACTTGTCTCTGGGGTGTAGTGACTGTCCCGATTGTGCAGTGAAGATTGTCGAACTAAAATAATATTAGCGATAGGATGATCCAAGTATGTTTTCTTGCTCAAATCTACTAGCGTTTGTAACAATCTCTGATACGTAAAGACTGTCTCACTTCAAAATTACCTGTCATTACGAGATAGGGATGCAATTGCATTCTGAAACTACAGTCCGTGAACGATAACATTTATTACTACTGAAACATTGTCAAGAATGGTGCTTAGACTGTGTACATAGACATTCAAAATTTCTGGAGTATCAACTTAAATAAATGAAAATATTGAATATAAAGATGGCCTTTTAATTAAAATTTGTCCTGTGGCCGGATTTCGAACCTGGGACCTCCTGCTTACTTACCACCTTACTTACCACCTTACTTACCACCTTACCACCTTACTTACCACCTTACCTGCTACTTACCACTTTTTCTTTCCGAACCAGGATCTCACGCTTCAGGCCAGCGGTCGCCTTTACCAATTTCTTTTTCCTGTTACATTTGCTTCGCTCTAGGAGTCGTTTTTCTGTTCTTTCTCTTTAACTTTTTGTTTTTACACTTACACCACTTTGTTTAAGTAAAATGAATTAAATTAAAGTTAAAAAGTAAATAGAAGATAAGAAGCCCACATTTATTAAGGGAGACGAGCGCCATTTTCTTAAAAAGGTTTGATATTTATTCGTGGTAGAGTAATGCCGCGGTGGAGTAGCCGAGCTTTGTAAGGCGCCTCGCTACGGAGTGCGCGGTTTCTTGCCATCGGAGGTTCAAGTCCTCGAGAGAGTGTTTGTGTGTATGTGTTGTCCTGAGGTTACTTTAACTTAGTCTAAGTAGTTTGTATACTAGGGACTGATGACCAACGTAGTTTGGTCCCATATAATTACAAACATTTCAACATTTTGAGCTAACACAGCCTCATGGGTAATGCTGCTACAAGGACTGTCTTAAAAGCGCCTGCCTAGAAATCAGGAGGTCCCAGGTGCGATTGTATGTATGTCCCCTATCTGTTGATAAATCATTCATTCGGTTGCAATGAAAATTTGGTAAACTGTTCACCGTTCGCCCACGAAGGTTTCTGACCCGAAAACAAAGGAACACGACACATATGACGTAATAAATAATTAAAGGCCACTGCATGGGAATACCCAAATTTATGCGTCACTTATCGGAAAATGGCAATAGTTACCGATTTGTAACAAGCGTTTAGCAACTGCCCCTTCCTCACCCCCCCCCCCAAAAAAAATGATGAAACGAAGTCTACCGCTCACAACTGTTTCGCTGTTAATGCCGTAGCCGGCAGCGGTGACCGAGCAGACTGAGGCGCTCCAATCACGGTCTGCACGGCCACTACGGTCGGGGGTTCGAATCCCCCCTCGGGGATGGATATTTGTGCTACCTTAGTATTACCTAGTTCGTCAGCAGTTTGTAAGTTTAGGGACTGATGACCCCCCATAAGCTATACAAACATTTGAACATTTGTAGATGCCGTAAAACTCTTGCTTCAGGCATGACCTAGTATCAAATGATGAAGTTAGCATTACAGATTTGCATGTTACTATTTATTTTCTTCTGCAAGTCTCCCTTAATTTTCTTACATTCAAAATTAAGCACTATGTTTTCTTAATCTCTATATAAAAGCGAAAGGAAACTCATTCACTGAATAAACACGAAATGTCGAAAACAACTTCACCTATGGAGCTGAAATTTGGCAGTAATGTACTTCACTGGTAGAATAGCTAAGAAAATATTTTCTGATAGGTTCATGGCGGAGCATACTTCTCCTACAGACATGCGAAATCATCAGTTTCATTCCAATCTTTACGAATTTCGCACGCTTGACCTTCAAAACAAGAGGATCACCGTCTACCTTCAGTTTCATACGGTGCATGTAATTTTCGTTATTCTCAGAACAAGGATTGCATCAAATAAAACTGGAATATTGGAGAACAACAAAGTGCGTTTTTCAATGTGACCTTGCGTTTCTATTGCATAGAAATCTATAGTTTTTTCCGATACTGATTAAATTTTGCACACACTACCTCAAAAACAAGAGGAATGTCACTGACTATAAAATTTCGTTCGGTGCATGTTGGAGGGTGCTTAACGTATGGAATTTTACAAAATGCATTGTTTTCTTCCGATCTTGACGAACTTTTCACACACGACCTTTAAATAAAGTGGAAGGTCACTGTGTACATAAATTTTTGTATGATACATGACAGAGGGTACCTTGCAGAAAACTTTGCAGAGAGGGAAATGTGCAAACGAACAGAGAGATTGGAGAGAAAGAGATGGATACAGAGAGAGGACGGAAAGGGAGGTGGACTACGAGAGTGTGGAACAAATAAATACCCGGGCAACGCCGGGTTTGCAGCTAGTATCGAATATACTGAATACTAGCTGCAAACCCTGCGTTGCCCGGATCTATGTTTACCCTACACTCTCGTAGTTCACGTCTCATTCCCCACTCTCTCTGAACCCACCTCTTTCTCTCCCATCTCTCTGTTCGTTTCCACCTTTCCCCCTCTCGGCAAAGTTTTCTGCAAGGTGCCCTTTGTCATGTACCATACAAACATTTATGTACCCGGTGATCTTCCTCTTGGTTTAAATGTCATCTGTGCAAAAATTCATAAAGATTGCAGCAAAATTACGCATTTTGTAAAATTCCGTAAGTTAAGCACGCTCCACCATGTACGAAATTTTATACAGAAAGTGGCATTTCTCTTGTTTATTAGGTAGAGTGTGCAAAATTTCATCTATATCTGAACAAATGTATAGATTTCTATGCAATAGAAACACAGGATCACATTGAAAAATGCTTTTCTTGTTCTCAAATTTTCCAACTTTATTTCATACAACCCTTCTTCTGAGAATAATGAAACAAAAATAAATAAATAAAATTAAAAAATAGGATCTGTGAAATAGGTGGAGCGGTTCTCAACTTATGGCGCGACCAAGGTATTTAGGGATTAATTTTTTATGTTGCAAAGTACCCTCCCCGATGCATCGTGTTGAAACTTAAGGCAGACGTGACCTCCTTCTTGTTTTGAAGGTCAAGCGTGTGAAATTTCGTTAGTCTGTAGAAAAGTATGTGCTGCCATGCACCTATCACAAATTCTTTCTTAAGTGACTTTTTCTACCTATAAACTACATTCCTGCCAAATTTCAGTTTCATAGGTGTAGTAGTTTTCGAGATTTCGTGTTTAGTCAGTGAGTGAGAGTGTCCTTCCGTTATTATATAGATAGAGATTAAGAATTAAGAGAGACTTCCAGGCAAAAATAAATAGTAACATGCAAATCTGTAATGCTAACTTTATTTGATACATTGCCATGCCTGTTGCCGAGAATTTTGGGGCATCTACAGCGAAACTGTTGTGAGCGGTAGACTTCATCATTTTGTGTGGGGGCGGGCTCATATACAAAACGATTCATAAACGTCCGAAATTACATGCAAACTTTGTTGCAGATCTCTAAGTAGTCCAATTTTCCAATAATTGTCTCATAAATCTGGGTATTCTCATGCGGTGGCCGCTCATTATTTATGAGGTCATATCTCCTGAGCTATGTGTCGTGCTCTTTTGTTTTTGGGCAAGGAACCTTCGTGAGCGTACGGTGAACAGTTCACCAAAGTTTCATTGCAATCGAATAAATGGTTTATGAACATATAGAGGACACACCAGACAAACATTCATTTTTATGTATATAGATAACGAGACAATGTATGTTTGAGGGTATGGCACTACAGTTGATATTCACAGTAAGTTGTTCATCAGGGACGGCGAGGCAGTAGCGTAGCTAGGGGGATGCTGGGAGTGCGGTCCGCACCGGGTACCAACTCCAAGGGGGTGACGAAACTTGCCAGAGGTTTCTTTTTTTTTCTTTTTTCCACGATAATGTACCATTGTTAATGGTCTGAACCGACGGGGCTGTTGCCATCCTTCGTCTATTATCGTGAGTGACCGGACGTCAGAGTTATCTTCCGCAATATTCAGAAGATCTAATGAAATATTTATTCATTTGCACGTAAGTAAATTGAATTCTTTATGAATTTTTTTAATACAACTTTTTCTTCCCATAGTTGTAAGAAAGTAACAAGAGGTTTCTTTTTTGCTGATGCCAAATGCCTGAATTTTTTCTTTTTAATGATTTTTTGATAATCAGATGTTTCTCCCAGCTTTAAAACTGATTGCTGCCTCTTTTAGAGTATAAACGGTCATTGTGTTCCTTTTTCGTGATTTGAACGTTAAAATAAACGACCATTTAGCCACACCAGCCGTATTAATTATGTATCACGAATTTACTATGTGCTAGGGTGTTCAAGTAGTCAAACGTGCATGAACTAGTCTAGCATAAAAACAGAACTGTTTTCCGCCGTGGCTATCAATGTGGTACGTTATAATGTTCAGTGCAGAGCTTTCCGAGCTGGATGTCACGACACCCAGGGGAGTCGCGTAGTGCCACTAAGAGTGTCGCAACAACAGCAAAATCTTAAGATAAAATAAGACAGAACATAGTGGAAAAAATACTAAACATCCTTCAGTTCGTTCGATGTGCACTTTAAGTACAAGTGAATCATGAAAATTAATATTTCTTCAAAGTATCATTTATATAGGTAAATCTTTCTAGTTAAAATCAGTGTGTTTCCTGCAAAACGTTATATATTCTAAATGGTGTCGTGAGTAGGAAGAGTTTGGAAAGCTCTGGTATAGTGTGTAAGAAAAATCGTAGAAAATTACAAAAAAATTCTATATGGTTTTATTATTTGATTCAACTGTGACGTCAAATAGAACAAAATGTTCAAATGTTTGTAGAGCTTATGGGACTTAACTACAGCGTCAACAGTCCCTAAACTTATGAACTGCTAAAACTAAAGACGTCACAAATATCCATGCCCGAGGGGGGATTCGAACGCCCGATCGTAGTGGCCGTGCAGACCGAGACTTGCGCACCGCAGACCGATCAGCCTCTCCGGCGGTTAGAACAAATCTCCTTACTGTTGGCTGTTCATGTATATCTGACCTCCGTAAAAAATGCATAAAAGCATTTTCTCCTATACAACAGCAGACAACTGATTACTAACTTTTTGCATTTCAGGAAGATTGCTCTTTTAAGCGATATTTGCCTAAAAATCTAAGGACAACTAAAAAGTGTTTTCTATAAATCAATATGGAGTATTCTATTTGCTTTTGGACGAAGCCTTTTTGATTTTCGAAGGACACATGTGCCGAGATGGCTAGTCCTGTCGAAAAAATAAGAAATATTAGGAAGAAGAAAATTATGCCTGGGCAAAAGGCTGCAGACGAGACTCTGACTTTGCACTAGGAACTGAGAAGGTCAATGTTAGAGTGCATCGACAGCTCCAACAAGAAATTGATACACGTTGCAGAAACAAGGAATATATATCATATCATTTTCTGTTTTAGAGCCCAGAAATCCAATTCAGAAAAGGAAATTCCCATGATTGTAAAATGTTTAATTGACAATTACGATGAGATTTCTGAAGATAGTATCTTCGCAGAAATTCTACGGCTGCGAAGATTTCTGCGGGTTGATAATGTCCCAAAAGAAATCTCTTGGATGGACATCTTTTAGAAATTTTTTTCCATTCTTTCTAAGGTTGGCGAGAGTGGTGATGGTGTTGGAGGGTAGGGGGGGTGGGGGTGACAATTGGTTCACTGCACCGGGTGCCAAACTACTTAGCTACGCCACTGCGGCCAGGCGAATGCACCTGTCTGCCACTGGTGGCTGCGCATTCCGGGCGTGACACGGCTGAGTGTCTTCGGCTGCTTTGGTGAGGCGGCCTTCGCGCCTGTGGCTTCCACCAGCGGCGCATCCTCCGCTTTACGACCGCCATTGCTGCTACCAAAGCGACCGCGCGGGGTGGGTGGGAGGCGGCCGACGCTCCCCCGATTCGCCACCTCAACCCCCGCCGAGCTCTGTCGTCGTTTAGGGGGCGGACTGGCCTTCAGGGGTGTCGTCTGACGTCACCAGATTTGTCGTATTCGGCTGAACGCCTCCTGTTCTTCCCAACCGTGTCTCTAGCCAGCACTCCTCCACAAATTCTACACACAGTATTTTATCTTTCACACAAACTGTCTTCATCTTCATATATATCGTGTTTAAAGTTAACACTTTTAGAAAGTAGTAAAATACAAACACTGGCCAGATTGACGCCAATTTGCCAGGGGGGTTTATTTATTTATTTAATTGTATCTGAGCTTTATCTGTAGTTAATTAATAGGCAACATATACTAGATTACAAATAAAAACTAAGTACTAATTATACATTCATATATATATATATATATATATATATATATATATATATATATATATATATATATATATATATATATAAACAATAATGATTTTCACACATAATACGTTATTATTGTTCATAGCAGGCTTATAACTCTCTCCAGTGTACGCCACACTTCACTGGCCAGCCACAGGTCTTTGAAAGTGCATGGCGCCGGCAAGGATGGCAGCTCAGCAGGTGTGTCATTGGTTTTTTTTTTTCTCCACTTTGGGACAAGGAAGGAGCCTCCCAGAAGATTGTACCGTACATGTACAGTCGGGGGTCTCCTGGACACCGGTAAAAACCGGCAAATCCTTTCACATACTGAGCTGCCCGGGGGTATTATCGGATAACGGGGAAAACACAGTCTAACACAGTCGCGACACTCAGTGCAGTGAAAGTTAATAGCAAATGACAGTTGCAATGACGCTAGCTCCCCAGAGTTGGGAAAGTAGCCGAAAGAGCAATGTGTGTTCTTAAATATTTTTCTCCGTAATTAACAAAGTAGTTACCATAATTTTTCCTTTACAAGAATTATTAAAATTAAATGAGACACACATAATCGGCAAATTAATATAAATTCAGAGGAGTTTCACTGAGTCAGTGAAATAAAGAACAACTTCTGGTGAAAAAATACTTACGAATATGTGCATATTAGCAGCTTACTGCGTTGCACGTAAGTAGAATAGAAATTTTTATTATAGCATCCTTTTACCATTTCAGATTTCTTTTTCCAAATCAATTCGGTACGGAGTCTAATGATTGTCACAGTTTTAATCTTCATTCTTCCTCCATTAAGACGCAAATGCTTTTCATTGCAGTTACTTTTGAGTAAAATGACAATACCTTGAAGATTCTTAACCTTCGTGATTCAGCAAAATGGTTTTCTACTTTAATCGGAAAGTGATTACTTTTTCTGTTTTGTGGCCATATCTGCGCCGTTTTTCTTTCGGCTGCAGCTGTGGTGGCTGCTGTGGTACATTACATAATGTACATATTGCAGTTCAAATTTTCAACTGTTTCTCCGACAGTAACTACAAGTATTCGTGTATAGGAGATATTTAAAAATACTATTCCATCAAAGGACTTCATGATTGAAACGCTTCTTATAGGATTGAAGGTTTTAGATTAGTTTCTTAAAAGATAAAAATTTGAGATCATATAACGCATGGAACAGGTTAGAGATAGATAATTATCAAAACAGGCTATTGGATGTTTTGTATGTGAAATCAGTTGTTAGTAGTATCATGAAGTAGTAATATTCGACGCAGTTTTATGGGTCTTTTTCTTCCACAGTGAGGCATAATGATACTTCAGCTGTTTGCACTAAACACCATTTGGGATGAAGACAAGTTTGTGGTGTTTGTTACCTTTTACATCTCGTTTATTATGTAACTCGCGCTATTTTTAATACATAAGTCGGCTGTTCTGTACGTAGTCTAAACAAAGAGCATTTACACTGGTTTGATGCAGCTCTCCACCCTACGCTATCCTGAGGAAGCATCTTCATCTCCTCATAAGAACGGTAACCCACATCCATTTGAATGTGCTTACTATATTCATCTCTTGATCTCCCTCTCCGATTTTTATCCCACACACCTCACTCCAACGCTAAATTCTAATTTCCTTGATGTCTAAGAATGTGTCCTACCAATCGATCCCTTATTTTAGTCAACGTATGCCAGAAATTCTACTTCTTCCCAATTCTGTTCAGTACCTCCTCATTAATTACGCGATCCACCCACATAATCTTCAGCATTCTTCTGTAACACCATATTTCAAAAGCCTCTATACTCTTCCTGTCCGTACTGTTTATTGCCTATGTTTCACTCCCATACAAGGCAACACTCCACACAAATGCCTTCAGAAAGGACTTCCTTATGCTTAAATTAATATTCAATCTTAACAAATTTTCTTTTTCAAAAACGCTTTTCTTCCCATTCCCATTTTGCATTTTATATCCTCAGTACTGCGACCATCATATGTTATTTTACTGCCCAAGTAACAAAACTCATTTACCACCTCTATTGTTTCTTTACCTAATTTAATTCCTCCCGCATTACCTGATTTTCTTAGATTGCACTCCATTATCCTTGTTTTGTTCTTCTTGATGTTCATCTTATTTGCACCATTCAACACACTGTCCATTCCTTTCAATTGCTTCTCCAGGTCCTTTGCTGTCTCTGACAAAATTAACACATTTTACACACCAGGTGAAATAGTTTTGTTATGACTGGCTCTCCCAGAGACTTTTTTAATTCTGAGGGAATGTCGTCCACTCCAGACGCCTTATATCGACATAGGTCTTTCAGTGCCTTGTCAAATTCTTCTTTCAGTATAGTATCTCCTACTTCATCTTCATCTTCACCTACATCCTTTTCCCTTCCTACAGTATTGCCTCTAAGTTCATTTCCTTTGTAGAGCCCCTTTATACACTCTTTCCACCTTTCAGCTTTCCCTTCTTTTCTGAGACTGGTTTTCCATCTGATTTCTTTATTTTCATATAGCTGCTTTCCTTGTCTTCAAATGCTTCTTTTATTTTCCTGTAGGCGGTATCTATTTTTCACCTATTTATAGATTCTTCTACCGATTGCATTTGTCTTCTAGCCACTCTTGCTTAGCTATTTTACACTTACTGCCTATCTCCTTTTTCAGTCGTCTGTACTCCATTTTGCCTGTTTCATTTACTGTATTTTTATGTTTTCTCCTTTCATCAATTAAATTTAGTATTTCCTGTGATATCCAAGGATTTTTCTAAGTCTCGCCTTCGTACCTATTTTGTCCTCTGATGCCTTCACCTTTTCATTTTGCAGCTTTTTAAGTTTCAGTTAATGACCAACAAATTATTGTCAAAGTCTACATCTGCCACTGGGTATGTCTTACAATTTAAATCCTAGTTCCGAAATCTATGTCTTAGCATTATAAAACCTATCTGGTACGTTCTAGAGTCTCCTTGTCTCTTCCATGAATACAACTTTCTTTCATGATTCTTAAACCAAAGTGTTTGTTATGATTAAATTATGTTGTGTGCAAAATTCTACCAGGCGATCTCCTTTTTCATTCCTTTTGCCCTGTCCATATTCACTACTATTTTTCTTTCCCTTCCTTTTCCTAATACCGAATTCCATTCTTCTATCACAATCATATTTCTCCCCACTCCTTTAATTGTCTGATTAATTTCCTTTACCTCCTCATGCATTTATTTGATCTCCTCGTCATCGGCATGTGATATTACAGATACAGGGGGAAGCTGATTGTTTCCTTGTGAAAGGCGGATTTTGCCAGGTTGATAGGTTTCCAGCCGGCCGTCTACCAGTTTCTACCTAGTGAATGGGATACAACAGGTAGTCAGGTATTCCCTAATGTGCTCGGACACCGGAAACACTTGGCTGAGCGAGGGCGGCTATTCCAGTTTGCAACTGAAGTACAATATAGCCACACACATTATTCTAAAAATCCATATAAAATCAGGACACCCATATATAAACCACTCATGTCACTAAGACCATTCTTATAATTTTCAATACACTCCAATTCTCAAATTATTACATCTCTTTTACTGATAAATTAATCTGACCTCCACACACTAAAATTTGTATGACAACACTCTTTAAAATAATTCCACAATTCTGACAACTATCCTCATTTTTTTAAACCGCAAATGATAGAAACATTCAATACATAATTTTTATCCACCAGAATTCCCCCACACAATTCCTGTTTGTTCTTCTCAGCATAGCAACTTATTTTAGACACATACAATAAACACACAAATATCCCGCAAAATTCTTATATAATAAAAATAAATACACTGAAATAAGTATCCATAGCAAAGATTTCACTTATTCTTTTCCTCTACAAACAGTCTCAATTCTGTTACATTTCTCAGTCCTAATACTTTTCCAGATACTGGGTATTTCAGCCTGTAGCCGTTCGGATGAGGACACTCAGCTACAACAAAAAGGCCATAGTACAGTTCAAAGAGCTTTTTAATTTCACCATTAACCTCTCTCGAACGCTCCTTCATCCTCACAAGAACCCTGTCTCTTATTTGTACTTTACTGGCTTATATCGACCGTCATGGCGTCGTCTTTTTCGCTCGTTAGCCAATTTCGCCATCCTGGCCTTTACTGCTGCCTCCAGTTCTGCCGCCGTTTCCACCTGGCATCGAGGGAAATCAACTATTTCAGTCACTAGAAATTTAGGCTTATTTCCTGTCATCACCTCTAGTGGAGAGTGCCCTGTTGCATTACTTTTCATCCTATTGAGGTCATCGTCAAACGCCGACACATTCCGCCAATCCAGTATGCTTTGCACTAGCGTACGTCCTGCATAATCTTCCGATATCTCACATATAACGGTCACAGGGGTTACTGGCCGGATGCCATTTTGAAATCTTAATATGTCTTATCCCTTGATGTTGCATGAACTCTCATACATCTTTTTGCGGTGAACTGGGCGCCATTATCTGATAATAACTTTTCTGGCTTGCCCACTTTCACAAAGTAGTTCTTCTGCAGCTTTCCGATTAATGTTTTTGTATTAAGTTTTCGTACAGGATATAATCTTATATACTTCGAAAATAGATCAACTATCACAGAGATATATTTCATTCCTCCGCGTCCAGTCGGAAGCGATCCGAAATTGTCCACGGCTACTAGCTCTCCATTTTTATTAGGAATTGATGCGCAACGGTATTTTACCCGCTGGCACTTATAGCATGCGTCAAACTGAGATAGCACTCTCCTGGATAGGTTGTTTACATGAATATATTCGTCAAAAGCCGGCCGCGGTGGCCGAGGGGACTGAGGTGCTCCAGTCACGGTCTGCACGGCCTCTACAGTCGGGGGTTCGAATCCCCACTCGGGCATGGATATTTGTGCCGTCCTTAGTCTTAGTTAGTTCATAAGTAGTTTGTACGTTTAGGGACTGATGACCCCGTTAAGTCCCATAAGCTATACAATCATCTGGACATTGAATATTCGTCAGTGGTTTCCACGCACTTTTGTGCTCCGTAGTGATCATGACTTAAATGCACATATTCTAATAATTGCTCTATATATTTCTCGGGAAAGCACAGTCGCCATAGCCCCATGTTTTCATCTTTCCTTCGGAATAGAACACCTTTACTCTCCTTGAATAGCTTTCGCTGTTAAATTATACCCTAATTACAACAAATTTTAATCCCCAAATATTAAACAAAAATTTAATTTCCATATTAACCTGTGATATTACAGATACAGGAGGAAGTTGATTGTTTCCATGTGAAAGGCGGGTTTTGACATGGTGTTGGGTTCCTCAGCCAGCCGACTACGAGTTTGAACCTAGTGAGTGGACAGGTAGTCAGGTTTTCCCTAATGTGGTCAGAAACCAGAAACACTCTTGAATGAGCGCGGGCGGCTAACCCAGATTGCAACTGAAACATAATATAGCCACACATATTATTTTAAAAATCCATCATATAAAATCAAGAAATGATCATACGGCAAATATAATTATATGAATGGATTTTGGAGACTTGAGAGAATCAAACGCTGTAATTACAATTTCAATATCCCTTACAGATAAAAAGCCTACAAATTTCAGTGCTATAATAATAATATTATAAGACTTATATTTACAATTATTGATATATAGTCCAGAATGAAACTTGCACTCTGCAGCGGAGTGTGCGCTGATATGAAACTTCCTGGTAGATTAAAATTCTGTACCGGAACCGGGACTCGAACCTGGGACCTTTGCCTTTCACGGGCAAGCGCTCTACCGACTTTTTTTTCCATTACTCGAACCTGGGACCTTTGCTTTTCGCGAGCAAGCGCTCCGCAGCGAGGCGCTTTAGACCACTTTTTTTTTTTTTTTTTTTTTTTTTTTTTTTTTTTTTTTTTTTTTTTTTTTTTCTCGGCGAACATAAAGGCCTTCTTCGGCTGGATCCTGTATTTTGGATTTCTTTTTTTCTTCTTGGTTTGTTCCCTTTTTCGCCTCCATTGGCGTAGTAGTGGGGAAGAAAAAAACGGTTTTTCCTGAAGAAGAGTATAAAAAATGCAATTCCTTGAAGATAGATGGTAGCGGTTGCAAGTACTGCCCTACTCTGGCTACCCTGTTCATTGGACACTTGAAAAAAAAAATCCCTTTCCTTCTTTTAAGTGACAGTCCTTTCTTGGACATTTGAACTATAAAAGAACATGGTAATAATGATAAGTACCAATAAGAAAAAGAAAGAAAGAAAGGTAAGAACTGCCGTTTCAGGGTTATGTTGAGGCCTTCACGGCTGCCGTAGCGGCCGCGGGGCCCACGAAGTCCCCACCGTACTTCGCCCCCAACAACAGTCCCCTACTTTAGCAAGTTTTTACCTTATTGACGTTGAGTTTAAGTTCTTATCCTATTCCTTGTTTCTCGAACACGATTCTCATCATGTTGCCAAAATTCTTTTTGTGATCTTTCTTCTGACATATTTTGTAATATTGTCCTGGTATAAATTCTCTATATTCCTGTATATTATCTTTTCCCTTCTTTTTATGACGTAGCAAATATAGTGGGCAAATAACCACAGTATTACATTGTTTTTCTGTGGAGGAAACGAAACGTTTTCTGGGAAGAAAATATAATTTAAAACGATTTCTCTCCCATCGGTACGCTTAAGCAATGAAACCTGGAGTTTGAGTTCCTGTCATATTTCTCTATATCCCTTATAGAGGAAACGATGGTTCGAAGTGTCAATTTCATTACAGTTCGTGCATTTGTTTGTTTCACTGAGACCTTTTGAAAATAGTTTCTCATTAGTACTCACAATGTTGTTTATGACTCTATACCATGCTACCTGCGCCTCTGTAGGAAGTAATTTATTATTTATATTTTTCCAAATAGTTTTCCAATTTCTCTCTGGAAATTTTACTTGCATTTTGTTTTGGTTTTTCTTTGAGTTTAGTTTCGTGACCATATAATGGCAGTTTCTCTTGCTTTTATCCTGCAAAATACATGCCATGTAACTCAGTTCTAAATAATATGGACTAATGTGTCCGAAATTGTAGTTTATGTTACTAATATTTACTGGTGGCTGCAAGCTTTCTGGTTTAAAGAGACTGAATAATTTCGCTGTTACGCTATCAGGGTGGTTTTCGATGAGTTGTAGGGATCTCTTTATGAACAAAGCAGTGGTTTTCTTCCGCATGTCCGTAAGTCCTAATCCTCCGTCTTCTCGTGTTAAGGTCGTTGTTCCGATTGCCACTCGAAAGATCTCTCCTTTCCAGATGTAACGGCAGACTGTTGACATAATAGATTTTGCTATTTCCTTTGGTACCGGTAGAATTTGTCCTACATGTGTCGCTTTTGAAAGATTAGCGCAATTTATTATTTTAATTTTTTGTTTTATATTTAGATCCCGTAAGTGATTTAAGATGAGGGTACCTCTAATCTTATCTAATATCTTTTTCCAGTTAGAGGCTGAAGTGCGGAGAGGACAACTATATAGTGATATACCTAGGGCGGTGTGAGATTCGTCTCATTTCGCCCAAGGAATCTGTACAGTCGTGAGACCATTCAGGTTCAGGAACGCACTCTTTGTCTTGTTTACTTTTGCCCCTGTTGCGTAGCAATAAAACTGGAGGTGTTCTGTTGTCCTGATAACGTCTTCGTCACTTCTTATAATCACTCCAACATCGTCCGCATATGCGTGGGTGACTATTTTCTTTCCTGATACGGATATTCCCTCAAGTGCGTCATTTAATCTACGTAAAAAGGGTTCCAAAGCTATAACAAAGAACATCATAGATAAAGGGCTTCCCTGAGGAACTTCGTTTTCAATTATAATGTTCTTGGTGTATTTTCCATTGATGGATATCTTCGTATTTATCCCTTTTAACGGTGTTTTTAAAACGGTCACAGTATTTGCAGTTAATCCCAAGTATGTCAAAGTTTTAAAAAGGTATTCGTGATTAACTCTGTCGAAGGCTTTCTCAAAGTCTATAAATAAAAGCCCGCCACATGCTGGTGTGTTGGAAAATATAGAAACGACATCCCTGTACTCACTCAAAGTTTTAAATATGCTACGCCCAGGGAGACATGTCTGGTGACCACCTAGTATTTTTTCTTAGACTGGTCTAAATCTGTCTTTGATAACCCGTGCTATTAATTTGTAATCCGAATTCATTAGGGTTATTGTTCTCATTTTGTTTAAGTACTTTATTTCCGAAGTCCTACCTTTTGAAGTAGCACAGTTGAACATTGTTTAAAATCTGTTGGGACCGCCTCACCGTTCATTATTTCCTTCATAATTTCAGTGAATTTGCTACCTATGAGATGCCAATATGTTTTGTAAAATTCTAGGGGCAATCCGTCAGGACCTGGTGATTTTTTCTGGGGGGAGGATTTTAATATATCTAAAACTTCTTCTTCTGTTATTTCTTCACTGATTTTTCTGTTATCCTCTTCTGATATTATGTTATCAACTCCCGATGTGGATAAAAATTCTGTTACTAGGTTTTCCTGTACCTGCCGACCATTGTAGAGGGTTCTATAAAATCGATAAGCCTCGTCTAGAATCTCTTTTTGATTTGTTAAGAGTTTGTTATCCTCGGCGCTGAGACATTAAATAAAATTTCTTGGCCTCTGCTGCTGATGCCGTATGAGATGATAGATTGATGTATTTTCCTCCTCTACAACAGTTTGTGTATGTGACTGTATTTGGAGACCTGCAATCTGTTGACTTTTGATTTTAATTAGATGTGCCTTAGTTCTGTTTATCTGCATTATTACTTCCTGTGTCAACGGTTGCTCGTAGAGTTCGCGAAGACAGGTGTAGTAGAATTCTACTGTGTTTTTCCTCCACCTTGCTCGTTCTTTACCATGCGCTATTAATGTGGCACGTAACTTTTTCTTCGCATCAGCAGTCCACCATTCAATACTGGACCTGTATTTATGACGCTGTCTTAAGGAGCCCTGCCAGGTCCTCGCAAGTTGCTCAGCCAGGTCATTTTCTGCCAACATGCTTATGTTGAACTTCCATGCGGGCCTATCCCAGTATGTCTTCTGTTTACTTAAATTGATATTGTATCTTACCCCCAGGTGATCGGAGAAAATGGTGGGTATAACTTCGATACCAACTACATGGTTTTCTAAGTTAGCCAAAACATAAATTCTATCAATCCTTCTCTGAGATTTTTTTGTGATATAAGTAAGCCTGACCATAGTGGGATATTTTACCTCCCACGCGTCTTTCCAGTTCATGTTCTGGACTAACCCCTCAAGTTCCCTGGATTTATTAAAATTTGGGCGCTGGTACTTTTCATGTAAAACGCAGTTCCAGTCTCCACCAATTAAAACGTCAGCAGGATTGTCATAAAGTAAAGCTAAAATATCACTTTTATAAAACTTGGCCCTGTCTGACATTGTTGCCAGATGGGGCATAAACATTTATAAAAGTTTTATTTAAAATTTTACATCTAATGCCCCTACCAGTTTCTAAAAATTTGGCGTCTCGCAGTTCCTTCCTTGACAAGGATGGCTGTCCCGCAACTGTGCTCAAGAGCTACGTTTAAGATTTCTTTGTAGCCTGCCACATAAAGATCCCTAATGTACACCTCTTGCAACAATGCAATATCAGTGTTTGACTGATATAAAAAATCTTTAAGAGCAGCCATTTTAGTTGCATTTTGGATTTTGTTAATATTTAATGTTGTTACATTGTATGCTTGCAGCATATAAGATATGGTAAAGAACTTCTTGTTTTAAATTATTAAAGAACTAGGTATTTCTTTGTTTCTTATTTCTTTCTTTCTAAATTCTTTCTTGCCGATTATTGTTTCATTTGTCTCCAATAAAGGTCCTCATAAAAGCCTCTGCCACGCTTTTAATAGAAGATGTCTTCGTCTTGTGCCGGTTCGTCTTCCATATCTTGATCTGCTAGTTTCTGTTTGTCTTCTGATCAGTTTAAGTTTGCCGCGGGATTGCTTTCATTGAGTGGTTCATCCAACGTTTTGTTGGCATTGGCATTTAGTGATAACATGTTTACACTGTCCGGATTAACTTGGCTTCTGTTTTCTGAAGATTGTTGTCTGTCCCCCTCCACAGTACAAACTTCCTTCTTCTTTTCTCTTTCTTTGACAGATCTCAATTCTTCCTTTAGCGCAGGAGCCATATTCTCTGCCGCTTCGTATGCTATTCTGCGTTTTTTTATTTCTCTTCCGTTTTGGAGATCCCCCTGGAGACACATCAGGTGATTTTTCTGCAGAGTCAGTGGAGAATATTTCAGCCGACATGTGCTCTGCCTTTTCGTCTGAGTTTGTTTTGTGAGAGTCATGGTGAATCTCAGCGTAAATTTTTTTCTCTGTGCTATTGCTGAACTTTGCTTCTCCCTCTTTCCCTTTGTGTGGGTCGTAATTGTGTGTTTTGCTAATTGCTTTCTGCCAGTTTCCTGTTTTTGACTTATTTTCTGTTTTTGAATTCCCCTTTTCCAGTTGGTTGTCTATTGTTTGTTCTGTATCCACTACCATCATATCAGAACTCGCTGGCTCTTCATGATGCAGAACTGATGCGGCGCGATATCGGATTCTGCGGTTGGCGACGCACGTGGGAAACCTGTCATATTCGGTCCTTCATTTATTTCCGTTTTGGGAGAACTTACACCATTTCCGCCGACGCCGGCACTACTGCTTAATTCAACGACATTTCCGGGTACCGCTACAGGATTTGCGTCCTGCGCCATTGTTGTCAGCTCTGCGGGTCCGCGCGGGTAAGCGGCGGCGGCGGCGGCGGCAGCGTACGTCAGCTTGAGGCTGACTGTCTGGCCGGGGACAGGCGCCTCTCCGTTTCGTAGCTGCGGGACTCGCCTTCTGCTACATTCGTTTCGAACGAGCGTTGTGGAATTGCATAAGGCTCATGTTCGAGGTTGTCCGTCGTATTGCACAAGTGCACGGTACCCACACACTTATATATATGGGGGAATATGCCTCTGCAATTCTATCTTGATTTAGGAGACTTGCGAGAATCAAACGCTGTAATTACAATTTCAATATCCCTTACAGATAAAAAGCCGACAATTTTCAGTACCATAATAATAATATTATAAATCTTATATTTACAATAATTTATACATAGTCAAGAATGAAACTTTCACTCTGCAGTGGAGTGTGCGCTGATATGAAAGTTCCTGGCAGATTAAAATTCTGTGGCGGAACCGGGACTTGAAGCTGTGATCTTTGCCTTTCACGGGCAAGCGCTCTACCGACTTTTTTTTTTTTTTTTTTTTTTTTTTTTCTATGGGTAGTTCTCTTCGTTGCGGACGCTGATCGTTTTTTGTTCGTTCTTGTTCGGTGTGTTGTTGGCTCAGCTTTTTTATTACAGGGGCCTTGAGCCCTCTGACCGGGCGCGCTGAGCCACGGCGCCCGGCACCGACTGAGCTAGCCCGATACGACGCACAACGCCGCCTCACAACTTTACTTCCGCCAGTACCTCGCCTCCTACTTTCCAAACTTCACAGAAGCTCTCTTGCGAAACTTGCAAGACTAGCACTCCTGGAAGAAAGGATATGGTGGAGACATGGCTTAGCCACAGCCTGAGGGATGTTTCCAGAATGAAACTTTCACTCTGCAGCGGTGTGTGCGCTGATATGAAACTTCCTGGCAGATTAAAATCCCGTGTTTACTGAGGATCAATATTACAAACACTTCAACATTTGATCTGATAAAAAGGGCACTAGCCAAAAAAATCATCTGGCTTCATCTCTTTTCTAAAATAAATAAACAGTTTATGGACGTAAAAAGACTTACATTTTTACAACACACTTAAAAACATATTTGTAAAGAGTATTATGTATTGTTTTGCGAGAGTGGATTACAATTCAAAAAATCGAGAAAGAGAATGAATTTTAACGAAACGACATTAATACAGACATCAGAAGTTCATATACCATTTAGCTACTGTATCACTAACACTGCTACTAACTTTGAACTGTCAGAACATCTGACGTCTTCAAAAGCGTGGGATTGATTAATATCAGGTTGCAGAACGTCTTGTCGGTAAAATCTTGATAGTAGAATATTAACTATTACAAACGATCAATAGTTTCAGTAGTAAGACGATTCTTCTCATAGATCCAAAGTAAATACAAAAATGAAAATAGCCTTTCTGCAGCAGCATTATGTTCTGGAACACAAAGTGAAAACATTTCTATTCTTTTTTAATTTTTTTATGTAATACCTGTTCTTTTAAAATTGTGGAATACACGCACACCACCTCTTATATGTTTCCTAATTATATTCTTCCCATGTCTCAAGTTTCTCAAACATTCTATCTCATCATTTCTATCTGAAGTATTGCATTTAAACCCACTGCCTTTCACACTAATAAATAGTTCAGAATTTTGCAGTGTTAACGAATGAAATTATTGCAGTGGCTGAAATTGGAAAGTCAAATTTTCCAAAAAAAATTCACGAAAGTGTAATAAAATAAACTACTTATATTTGGGCTGAGTGAAAATACCCGTTATCCAAGATAACTAAAATACTAGAAACAGCTGACGGTGTCGATTTACAAAATATCCCGTTTTGATTTTCGTTTAAGCAGGTCTAACTCCTACGCTGATTCTGCAGATGGAATCGTAATTACTTCCACCTTTTGGAATCAATTTGGAAAAATGTTCAATTGTTTATTTGTGAAATGAAGCTAAAGAAGCCACTGTGGATTTTCAAGAGACAATGTAGGACACCTGACATGAAAAACGAAAATGAGATTTCAAAGGTTCATGTATATCAGTATCTGTCATACTCCTCGCAAGAATGCTAACATTCTAGTTTTAATACTACCTATAGCTCTTTTCAGTACCAAAGAAATCACAGAATTATTTCAGTTTCTTCATAAGCACAGTTTAAATGAAAGATTATTGAAAAAAAAAATTCACTATTGTTGTTATGTCAGTGAGGAATGTCTGCAATTTCCAGAATGAAATGGAAAGTAGGCGACGACGTACTGGCAGAAGTAAAGCTGTGAGCACGGGTCGTGAAGCGTGTCGGGATAGCTCAGTCGGCAGAGCGCTTGCCCGCGAAAGGCAAAGGTCCCAGGTTCGAATCCCGGATCCAGCATTCAGTGACAATATGCAAGGAAGTTACACGTCTGTAATTGTTTGAACACCATTGTGTCTCACATGGTCTGCACAACAGATGTCTTGAATGTTCATATTGAGAATACTGTTCAGTTTCGAACAAAGAGTTTGTTCCCGTCGTCTTGTAGCCATTGGGGTGACATTCAGATATCTGCACAAAGGGAGACGAAACTTGTCAGGCATATTTAGCCTTTCTAAAATTATAAACCGTATATGGCTTGTAATCTACCGTTTCTCAACCAGTGTTCTGAAGACGAATCAGTTTTGCCTTCTGTAGGGGGACTTATGACCCAGCAGTTGAGTCCCCTTTAAACACCCCCCCCCCCCTTCTGTAGGATGAAATACCAATTTGCAATCGGCATTAGTTTTAATATTTTGCGATTACATGCATCAACGTCCACATACAAATATATTTATCTTCTGATTGAACTACATGAATTTTGCACTGCGACAAAACGTTCACAGAAATCGTCTCTCGTGTTCTCGTAGAACATGTGAGTGTCTTCTCAAGTACGTGTCTGATGACAAGAACCGTGCAGTCCATTGTACGGAAAGAATGGTCGTGTTTTGCGCTGTGGAACGCAAGCAGTTCTTCTTCCGCAGCGATACGTTTATCTTTCTGGGTGTGTAGTTTATTGGTACTTACAGAGGAAGTTATGGAGCTATACGTTGTGACAGGAACTGCGAACAGGTGATTCATTTTCTGTGTGTGCTGCGTTATCGGCATGTCCTCCAGGTTCATCAGAAAAAACTTAACAAAACAACGTACTTTAAGACTTTGTATTGATGGTTTCTTTTAAGAAAGGAAACTCTACCTTCAAGGTTTCCTAGAAAGAAACGTTTCTTTTTCCCGTATTATCGGCGGCGAGTTCGTTTTACACACGCATAAAAATGGCAATGGAACGCACAGAAGTAAGCTTACTCCCCCCCCCCCTCGCCCCGCCCCCCTTATTCTCATTGTTGTTTGTAACAGTCCCAAGACTAGTGTCGGATGCATCTATTGAAAATTTATATCATCCAGTAGTGAAGAGCTAATTTGTCGCTACAGACACAGCTGAAAATTGATAGCCGTATAGTGGTCTATAAATAAAGCTTCATATATCAGTCCGTCGTTTTTGCCGTAGCAAATAATTGACACGAATCCCGAAACCCTCTGCTAAGGAACTGGCGCTGATCATTATGACGTAATATCAAATCAAATTTCATATGTTTGTAATTCTATGGGACCAAACTGCTATGGTCACAATTTCCCAGGCTTACAAACTAATTGAACTAAATTAAATGAAACTAACGATAATACAGACACACACGTCGGAGGTAAGAGTGGAACATCCAACGCGAAAGGCAGCGCCATTCGTGGTACTTCACACCACGCGGCTGTCCTCGCGACGTCAAACGTTCCGTTGAGATCTCTCCCCGTCACGTAGCCTTATTCCTTATTGGGTCATTTCATTTATGCTAAAAGATGGTACAGAAAGTGTTGAAAAACTATGACTATGACACAAAATTGATCATCATCGTCAACATTAGAGACTGGTTATGCCTTTCAGCATTCAGTATGGAGCATAGTACCTCTAATAAAATTCCTCCATAATCCCCTATTCAATGCTAACGTTGATGCCTCGTCTGATGTTATGCCTTTTATTTCAAAATCATTCTTCACCGAAACAAAGTACTTTGTTCTTGGTCTACTTCGACTCCTCTTACCCTCCGCTGCCGAGCTCATGACTCTCTTAGGTAACCTTGCTTCTCCCATGCGTGTAACATGACCCCACCGTCTCAGTCTGTTCGCTCTAACTGCTTCATCGATGGTGTTCATTCCTAGATTTTCTTTGATTTCCTCATTATGGACACCTTCCTGCCATTGTTCCCATATTTTAGTACCTGCAATCATTCTTGCTACTTTCATATCTGTAACCTTTACCTTATGAATAAAGTAACCTGTACCCACCCGACTTTCACTCCCATACAACAAAATTGGTCCAAAGATAGAGCGGTGCACTGCTTAATTAGTCTTGGTACTGACTTCCTTCTTGCAGAAGAGAGAAGATCTTAGCTGATCACTCACTGCATTAGCTTTGCTGCACTTCGATTCCAGTTCTTTCACTATGTTGCCATTTTGTGAGAAAAAATATCCTACAAAATTGATGTCAAAATAAATTAATTGACGGACTGCTTTAGCATGGAAGGTAAGTTGGGCAAAATTTCTAGTCAGTGACGAATGACAGCTTACTGTAGATGTGGAAAGCGTAAGGTGGTACAGATGAATAGGAAAAACAATCCCACGGCGTTTGAATACCGCATTAGTAGTGTGCTGTTTGACAGAGTCTCCTCCATTAAATATCTAGGCGCTTCGTTGCAAAGCGATGTGAAATAGAACGAGCATATAAGCCAGTCGGTGATGGGAGAGGAAGGTGAAAGGTCGGCTTGATTTTATTGGGAGAATTTTGGGCAGAGGAGGTTCATCCATAAAGCAGAGCGCGTTTAGGACGCGTATGCGACACCGTTTCGCGTAGGCCTAGCGCCAAACTCATTCGTGTCCCGCCTAGGTCGGCTTCACACGTCACCTGTGCTGGCCGTGACGCTCCAGGCCAGCGGTCGGCAACTGACGGATCGCGGCCCAGATCCTGATCACGGAAGGACAAAAACTGGACCGCCGAAAGTATTTTGAAAGCGTAAGTTATTAAAGAATTGTTTTTCTGTGTTAACAACACCGAGCTACAAGGAAATGAGGAATTAACATGTGATTTGGTTCAAAGTTTACCATCATTCTGTCACAAGCTGGTTCTTTGAAAGAGACGTTTTAAATCAAGAATGTCTTCATTCTGCAACAATTTTTTAATATAAAAATAATCCTGAAATAGACATTTCGATAAGTTTAAAACATTCCCACATTATCAAATTAAGAAGGAATTTGCGGTGAGATTCAAAGACTTTTCAGAAGTAGAGAAATTGTCATGATTCTTAAAATCACGTTATGAGGTTCCTCCTGTAACAGAATGGGCGAATGTGGATGCGACGTTGTTCTACCTTTCAAAGCCTTTCCTGTAAATGGAGATAAGACTTGCAGCAAGACATTTCCTTGTAAACGTATAAGACTGTATCCACTGAAGAATTTTGGAGTCAACATGTTCTGAAAAAAATATGAAAATTGCGTAACATTAGCGTGCTACCTAACTGCTATGTTTCGCTCCACATATATTTGTCAAATTTCATCTTCAGAAATGATTTTCTTGGAGAGTAATTATCGCTCAAGACCAACGGCCAATCACTTTGAAGTCATTATTAGCATAAGCAGCTCCGCACATGACCAGAACTTTAATAACCTGCTGAAGACCGCAAATGAAGTTATTCCTATGAATTTTTTAATGCATTTACGCAGATTTCTTTGTATTTCATACTTTCTTAGTGCAAATTAAAATAAAAAAAAAATTGTATAATTTATGACCTGTTTCTGGAATTACCAATAAAAGTTTCTCTGTCCATTTTATTTCATGCCTGTTGTGAGTGAAAATATATAGCTAATAATATAACTTCTTTTGGATTGTTTATACATTACTATATTGCACCTATTTTATTTCATATTATTTTGTGAGTGAAAATTGAAATAAAAAATTAATAAGGAACATGCGGTTTTACATCTGGACCTCGATAGAAATTTTCAAAAGTAGCCGGACCCCATGTAAGATTACTTACCGACCTCTGCTCTAGGCGGACGGCTGTAAGCACACGTGCGCTGAGAGGTGAAATCAGACCCCTGCGAAACCTGTAATATCATGTTGTGCACGTACGTAATATTGACAGCGTATATAACATCTGCGGAAGAGGTGATGCTAGATATAGAAATACAAGTACGCTTTAGCTGCATGCCGATAATGTGATAAATGCTGCATGTCGGACGCTTATAAATGTCATATGCATTTATTGCAAACAATGCACAACACAGACGACTAAAGACGAAAACGCACAATTGCAGACAGGAAACCGTTACGTGATATTTGGTTGGTGGCTTGTACTAACACGAGTGCACAACCGCACAAACTAAACTGAGTACTCAGCTAGCGAACGCGCCGCTTAAAAGCGTTACCCACTCTGGCTTGCTGATCGCGGAAACGCTCATAAGCGTCGGCAGCTCTGGCGTGTTCATCGCTAAACGCTTAAGATAAGGGAGCCATATTTCGGATAGGTTCCCAATTTCAGATATAGGGATTTCTCATATAGTAAGTGCTGTTATCTACTAGAAATCATTTCAGTTAGCTTCTGTTAAAAGTAGGAGAGCATGCTGGGAGTTATTCAATTGTTGTTTGAGATCCACTGTAGTTTTAAGCTTCGAACGTGTTTTATTGAGTTCCGAGTTTTTTTGCTATGTTTTCTGAGCAAATGTGTGTAAGTGAAATTACGATCACATAAACTACACATTCGAATCGGCCATGTTGAATGCAGTATTGTAAAGCTCCAAATTTCGGATACTTGGCGGTTCCTATTTTCGGATATCCGAAATTAGGAACTATTTTGTGGCGTATTTAAAGTATTGTGTATCATAAGTTAAATGCAGCATAAATTATTATTATACGGGACATATGTTTTAAATAGCAACTAATTTACAATGCTCTGCCCAGAAATTCAAATTCGAGCAACAGAGGTAAAACTAATGTGATTGCAAATTATCCTTACAAATTGGAACTACAAGACTCATTAGCGAGGTCTGAGGGAAAAAGAATGAAGCTGAACATCGCCTCTACAAATTAAATAGGATAAACTTTAAAATAAAAGACACCCTATATAAAAGTTGGCATCTCAACCGTCCAGAAAGAGGAGTTGTAGAAAGAGAAATACCGACTCTGATGACTCTTCCTCCGTACCAGTCTTGTTTAGAACGGACTATGAAGGTAGTGCAGATGAGGCATGCCTCTGCTGTTCTGGGCACTACAAAAATGATCAACGTGGTGAGAAATGGATTAGATGCATTAAATGTCTCCACTTGCCCACGAATTGTGTGGAGGAACAGAAAAAAACTTGGGTGAAAAACATATTATGTGGTTTATGTTTTTCGAATAATGTAATGTGGCAGTTAATGCTTTTGAAGTAAATTTGTTTCTTTTTATCTTTCAAAAAGCCATGTATTTTCCTTAATATCAACCATCCGAAATTAGGGACCACTACCATCCGAAATTAGGAGCCCTTTTTCAGGAGTTGTCAAAGGAGCACTTCTTTATTTCCATTAAATTAGTTCAAAAAATTTTAAGAATACACGAATTTTGAACATGGATTCTTGAAGGATATAGAATAGTGAGTTCAAGAACGAAGTTTCACTTTCTGTGAAACATTATTATTGACAAATTTTGTGAAAATGTAAATGGTATGCGAAATATGGCTGCCTTACCTTATAAGCGTCAGTCGCAGCGAACGTGTTAAAGAATGACACGGAAGTAATTCAGAGGCGAGCCGCTAGGTTTCTTGCTGGTAGGTTCGATCAATGCGCCAATGTTACAGAGATGCTCCGGGAACAGAAAATGGAAATGGCTGGCGGAAAGGCAACGTTCTTTTCGAGAAACGCTGTTTACTATCTAGAAGGCCTAAATGTGAAACTCACTGTAGAAATATTCTGTTACCGCCGAGTTACATACCGCGCAGAGACCGCAAAGATAAGAGAAATTTGGGCCAGTAGAGAGGAGTAAATACATAGCTGGGAGTGGGAGAGAAAAGACTAGAAGTGTTACGAGGTACCCTCCAGGACGCGCCTTGCCGTGGATTGCGAAGTATGTAGCTGCAGATCCGGACGCTAGGAAGCCCAGCACATCGGTTGTGATCTCTGGTCTTATTTTGTAGTAAGATGAGTAATCGAGACCACATTCAAAAAACTCACTCTTCAAACATGTTTTCGTTCTGAGATGGGAAGATGAGTTATACTTTGCAGCAAAATGTGACTTTAGTATTTTTTTTTTTTTTTTTTTTTTTTTTTTTATATTGGATTTCAGTGGAAAATTACTTGCACTATGCGCCAAGATATTTCGAATGATGCGCAGTAAGTCGAAAAACGCATGAGTTTGAAGTAATTTTGAAGGGAAAGTTAAGTTGGCAGTTAACCAAACGTACGGCACTTTTGACGTCCGTTAGCTATTGGAAGTCATCTGTTTTCGGTCAATTGACTTGCAAACTGCTGAATATCTATCTAAGTCTATCCATCTCATCGATCTTTGGCTCCTCTCCGTAATTACTATGTCCCACGGTGGGACGGATTCCCCAAAACGCGTCAAAAACCCCAAGGAGACGTTTAATTCACACTAAACTCATCACACTTTTTTTCTGAAGTTTTCATTGTAAAAATTGTCTAAACAAAATGGCTAAGCTAACATAGCAACGTGACCCATGAAAATCCATAATAATTTATTAACAATAGTGTATATATAGTATTTAGACACTAATAATTAATACACTGTCAACGTGATTTGTTTATTATAACACAATAACAGAATATTTGTCGAAAATATATCGGAAAAAATTCTTTGATACCACACACATTGTAATTCAATAAATAATGTAACAATTTTCAAAGTCGATGTCAGAACACAAATAATAAATGTAATAGTATAATCAACGATAGAAGTAATGAGTGTAGGCAATAAAGAAAATCATTCTTCACAATGAAAACCTGGTATGATTGAAGAATTTGTTCTGATACATACGAAATGTAGGCCGCACGGTCACTTGTAAATTTTGGCAGCTGATTCTTGTCAATTCCATCTGATAATGAATCAATCTATAGTCTGGGAAATGAAATTCCGCGGTATATTGCGGTATATGCTACTTTTGCTCTAGTTGTCTGTCCATTTTTGGAGTATTGCAGCCCAGTGTGGGATCCTTATCAGGTGGGTTTGACAGAGGACATCGAAAGAGTCCAAAGAAGGGCAGCTCGTTTCGTATTGTCACGATACAGGGGAGACAGCGTTACGGAAATGATACAGGATCTAGGATGGGAATCATTACAACAACGGCGCTTATCGCTGCGGCGTGGGCTACTTGCGAAACTCCAATAGCCAACATTCTCCCCCGAATGCGAAATTATATTGTTGACTCCCACTTACATAGGTAGAAATGATCACAGAATAAAATACGAGAAATTTGAGTTCGAACAGAGGGATTCAGGTGTTCTTTCTTCCCGCGCGCTATTCGAGAATGGAATGGGAGATAAATAGTATAATAGTGGTTCGATGAACCCTCTGCCAGGCACTTAAATGTGATTTGCAGAGTATCCCATGTAGATATAGTTCAAAATGCAGGTTCAGCAAAGGATAGTCGTTTTCACAGGCAGCGGAAAAAATATAATATAAATAGGATAACCATGAAATTTTTACCGATTAAGTGAAAGAACATTTGGACGTACCTTTAGCAACCGTTTCCATCTTGTAGAACTGAAATTCTTCAATTCACTACCAAAATATTGACTCACAAACCGAGAGTAAATTTGCATTGTTTTCACAGCGCCGCGTGTGCTGTCGACGAAGGTCACTTTTGAACTGACGTAACTCGACATGTATCCAAGGTGGCGACCTCTCCTTCTGGTATAAGATGTACCAATTCTTTCCTTACCCAACCCACCCATCAATATTCCGAGAATAGAAAATTATTTTTCGAAGTTTTGGCCACGTTTTGGGGAATCCGTTCCACTGTGCGTCCCCCCCCCCCCTCCTCCCCGTTAGCCACTTAGCCACTCTATTTAATTCTCCTAGATTCCCCAGTCTTAGCTTTCTCACTTTGTGTCCTCCTCCGTCGGCTACAGTCCTCGAGGTCGTGACCCAGCCATGAGGTCACTGCACGTCTACAGCGCTGACGTCACAGCGTGTGCTGCTGTTACCTAACGCTGCCCTGTGCGGTGCGCAGCGACAGCTTCAGTCGACGACAGTGTACGGCAGACGGTTGCTGCCAGTGGCCATTGTGCGGACACAACAGAATTCCGCCACTGCGGCAGCGGCAGGCATCGCCGTGCGAACTTGGTCCGGAGTTCTCGCTTTGTCCTGTCGGCGTTTGTGGTGCACCGCGTGTATGCGTGCATCAACTATCCGACGTTTCACAGGGACGCCTTGCAGGCGCCTTAGCACTGATGAATCACGTAACACTTGCATCGCAAATATTGCGGAAACGGAAAGTGTGATTGATGTGCGGTTTTCACAGGATGGATTGGTAGTCAGGGGCTCGTATCTTTATCTAACAGATTGTAATATTACTCAGAAAGTGTATTTTTTATGCAAACATACAGTTTTTTTTTTAATAGAACAATGTTTGTTTGTATCATGTACTGGATTTTTTATTTATTTATTTTTTATTTGTGCGCCTCGGTTGCACACTGGTAGAGTGCCAGACTACAAATCCAAAGGTCGCGGGCTCGATCCCTGCCAGGTCCTAGGATTTTCATCTGTCACTCTCCACTTCTTTCACCTCTGGCATTATTGCTCATGTGAAATGTACCGAGTAGCACCGTGGTTCGGTACCCACGTTAAACTGTAAGTCCCCCTGTAACTGGCTGGGTAAGTCAGTTCGAAGGTCGGAGGAAGGCAACGGCATACCACCTCCAAATAGGACCATGCCTAATAAAGCACTGTGGTGTTCACTTTTACCTTATTTTTTATTTATTTATTTATTTTCAATTTATTTATTTATTTTTTTTATTTTTTTATTTTCTTTTTTTTTAATTTTTTTAATTTTTATTTTTTATTTTTTTATTATTATTTTTTTTTTACCACAGCTGTGTATTACGAATTTTGAATGACATTTTTAACAAGTTTAGTTTTGCAGCTACAACCGTTCAAAGTTTCGGGACGGAGGTTGTGATAGCGTAGCTGACAGGTCTAGTGGCTAGCCCCTGGGGCACGCCCCATTGTCTCATGATCACCAGCCAGTCATTTACGCTATCGTAGCCTCCGCCCCCAAAACTTTGAATGGGTGTAGCTGCCAAACTAATGGTGGTATAAAATGTCATTTAAAATTATTTGTATACAGCTGATGTCAAAAATTCTAGTGTATGATAGACAAACCATTATTCCACTTGAAATATTGCGTATTTCCATAAAAAATACACTTTCTACGTATTTTTACAATCTGTTTATTGGCTAATAATAAGAGTCCTCGACAACCAATCCATTCTGTGAAAACCGCACATCAATCGCACTTTCCGTTTCCGCAATATATATATATATATATATATATATATATATATATATATATATATATACATGGTGTCCCACTCAACTGTTTCACTCCAGATATCTCTGATACTACAAGAGATATTGGAAAACCACTGTCACGATCATGGACGTACGGCAAAGGCTTATGAAAGAAGGTACCATGAGACACTCTAAAACGCAAGGAATTATTATTTTCACACATACTTATGTGTTTTTACATGGATACCCCACATTACTTCTTAAGCAATCGATAGGATGTAAAAACACAAAAAGAATGGCGTCGGTTACATCCGAAAAAACAGCGAACCGAAGTTGACGTTTGAAATACGTGGGGAGCGGTGCTAGCGCGTGTCCGAGGCTCAAGCGCGAGTTTCCTTCGAGTCTCGGACATGCGCTAGCACCGCTCCCCACGTATTTCAAACGTCAACTTCGGTTCGCTGTTTCTCCTTGTATAATTGACACATCGCATTGCAACCGACGCTATTCTTTTTGTTATTTTTCATCCCATCGATTGCTTAAGAGATAATATGGGGTATCCATTAAAAAAAAATAATTTGTAGTTGAAAATAATATTTCTTCACGTTTTAGAGTGTCTCATAGTACCTACTTTCATAAGCCCATGTCGTACGCTCAAGACCGTAAAAGTAGTTTTCAATATCTCTTGTAGTTTCAGAGATATTTGGGGTGAAACAGTTGAGTCGGTCTTTTATTTCGATTCTATCCACCGGGTGGAGAGGGCTGGCAACACCCGAGGCACTCCTCAACATACAGAATTTCATACATTTAACAGAGAAAACAAGAAATACAACAGGGAGACAAAACAAATAACATAGCGAAAGAATTGAAGATGAGAAATCGTGTAAATGAAGTGATAGGCGTGAAATATTACATAAAAACGCAAGGCGACGGAAACGGAGAAACAATACAGTGATTCACAAGGACAGTGAAAAGACACAGGCGTCGGCTGTGGAATGGCTGTTCGCAGTTGCCTTAAAAGTCGCTCATGTTTTACACTCCGACAGAGAGACAGACGATGCACATGCAGATGGTAATGAATGTGATGGGTATAGATGGGGAAGTAGCAAAAGGGAGGAGGAAGAGGGGAGAGGGGGCGAGGGAGCGGAGGATTGGCGGCGGTTGGAGAGGGGGGAGGTGGGAGGAGTGACGACAGATGCAAGGGAGCGAAGGCAAGGACAGCGGTGTCATCAGCATACTGGGAGACGTGTATGGGGGCAGGCTTAGGCATATCTGCGGTACACAGAATATAAATGAGGGGAGAGGGGAAGGAACCTTGGGGTATCCCAGCAGACGGGAGTCGATGTTGTGGATGGTAACATAAGGAGGACGGTTGGAGAGGAAGGAGGCAAGGACCCGGATAAGTTTGATGGGAAGAGCATAGGTTTGGGCTTTGTAGAGGATGTTGTTAGTGGGTAAACATCCAAAAGATATACCAAAAATGGTCAAATGTTTGTAGAGGTTATGAGACTTAACTACGGGGTCATCAGTCCCTAAACTTACAAAATACGTATGAACTAGCTAATACTAAGGATGGCACAAATATCCATGCCCGAGGGGGATTCGAACCGCCGACCGTAGTGGCTGTGCAGGCGGTGGCTGACGCGCCGCAGAACGCTCGGCCACTGCGGCTGGCCGATATACCAAGGAACAAATCACAATACCGTCTAAAGTTTGTATCAAGGGAATACAAGACGATTTTAATTTGGCTTTCGCCGCATTGGCCTGAGTAAACATAAAGCTATTTACCTTTTGAGTACGATAATTCTCTGTAATGATGTCCAGCCTACGTGCTGCTAAACTTGCGATATTTTTAATGTCAGTTCTTTACTGTCGTTAAGCGTTGCTACTGTCAAGCCGTTTTGAAACGATGAACAAACACGTAATAGACTGATAATAAGTTGCGTTAATGGGGGCCGTCGTTTCGTTTGAACGGCGTCTCTAGTATGATAGCGCTAGTATCGACGAACGACAACCGTAGTGATACAGAAATAAGTCCAGTCCTAAATACGGTACAAGTGCGATCACTACGCATGTGCAAGCTAGTAGCTGTTTGCTGCAGTCACGGTTCCTAACAGTCTGCTGTTCTGCTTCTTAGATCTATGTATTTTGACTTTTGTCAAAGTTTGTGGTCGTTTTATCGTCGCAAGGAACTTTCTGAGCAACTGAATGTATTTCCCCCCCCCCCCCCCCCCCGTATATACACACCTGGCCATTAAAATTACTACACCACGAAGATGACGTGCTACAGACACGAAATCTAACCGACAGGAAGAAGATGCTGTGACACGCAAATAATTAGCTTTTCAGAGCATACAAACAAGGTTGGGGCCAGTGGCGACACCTACAGCATGGACTATCAGCTCGGAGACCATGGCTGCGGTTACCCTTGACGCTGCATCACAGACAGGAGCGCCTGCGATGGTGTACGCAACGACGAACGTCGGTGCACGAATGGCAAAACGTCATGTTTTCGGATGAATTCAGGTTGTTTTTACAGCATCCCGATAGTCGGATCCGTGTTTGGCGACATCGCGGTGAAAGCACATTGGAAGCGTGTATTCGTCATCGCCATACTGGCGTATCACATGGCGTGATGGTGTGGGGTGCCGTTGGTTACATGTCTCGGTCACCTCTTGTTCGCATCGACGGCACTTTGAACAGTGGCCGTTATATTTCAGATGTGTTACAATCCGTGGCTCTACCCTTCATTCGATCCCTGCGAAACCCTACATTTCAGCAGTATAATGCATGAACGCATGTTGCAGGTCCTGTTCGGGCCTTTCTGGATACAGAAACTGCTGCCCTGGCCACCACAGTCACAAGATACTCAGGAAATGAGAACGTCTGGTCAATGGTGGCCGAGCAATTGGCTCGTAACAATACACTAGTCACTACTCTTGATGAACTGTGGTATCGTGTTGAAGCTGCATGGGCATCTGTACCTGTACACGCCATCCAAGCTATGTTTGACACAGTGCCCGGACGTATCAAGGCCGTTATTACGGCCAGAGGTGGTTTTTCTGGGTACTGATTTATCAGGATCAATGCACCCAAATGCGTGAAAATGCTATCACATGTCAGTTCTAGTTAATACCCGTGTGTCATCTGCATTTCTTCTTGGTGTAGCAATTTTAATGGCCAGTAGTGTATTTTTTAATTAAAATTTCCGAAATCTTTGTAAATTTCATAATTATTTAATGATAAACAGATGTGAAATCACTTGTACTGCTATTGTAGGTATGGAATGGAAGGAAGCTTCTAGAGATGTATAGCGAAGAGCCAGCTATTTTCGATATTTGTAATGCCTGTACGATAATAAGGCACGTATTTTTTTTTTTTTCGCTCATAGTCACGGAGACTCGTAAATATTCGTTAATAAAGCTTTAATTTATACCGTTTACATTGTTGACAGCATGCCAGCAAGGCAAAATTAGATATAATTCCGGAATTCATTTGAATCCTCCGGCATTTATTTTCTCATTTCCATGCTGTAAGCGTCTGGGTTTCCGTCTTCTCTTCTCTTCTCTTCTCTTCTCTTCTCTTCTCTTCTCTTCTCTTCTCTTCTCTTCTCTTCTATTCTCTTCTCTTCTCTTCTCTTCTCTTCTCTTCTCTTCTCTTCTCTTCTCTTCTCTTCTCTTCTCTTCTCTTGTATCCGCATTTTGGCAAGGAAAGCGAATGCAAACGCAGTCGTCGCTGTGGCTAAGCTTACCTGTATTTAACTCATTTCCAGAAAATGTACAACCCTGCAAAACAACGATAAACGATACTCGCGACACATTCAGTGGTAGCGTTTACTCTGTGTTTACTTTTAGCATCTAAACTGCTGCCGCAAGATCTTGCGTGAGTTTACACTTCCGGACTAGTACGCAATAGACCAGACCTGCTCGAGCGAGCTGGCTCGCGGTGGCTGACGTTAGAGCACAAGTCATGAGTCATGAGGGCCAGTGAGGCGGGGCGGGAATGCCAACAAGGTAATTTCGCAACGGAGAACCGTCGGTCGCTTTAATTCTAAGGCGACTGATATGTTCTTCTTAGATGTTAAAATTCTCGTGGCTAATTAATCTATTCTGTGGAAAATTAATTGTATGAAAGAGAAAATACAATTCATTTCTTATGAATGAAAGATATTTTTGATGGATGAAAGAGAAAACACATTTCTTATCTTTGTTGTTGTTGTCGTTTTTTTTTTTTTTTTTTTTTTTAATTTTTTTTTAACTGTGTACCACAAATGAAACAGTTGTAAACAGATAATACACTCAATTGAAGGTTAATAGCTGCAGTGTGAAAAGACAAAAAAAGTTTAGTGTCTGAACATCATTAACTTTTTGCCCCATATATATTAGAGAAAAAAAAATCTCATGTCTAGACGATCTTTCGACGTATAGCATTAAAAATGCGATTTTCCATTATCAAATTCGACCTTGATATTTCGAAAACTACTGTCTAGCAAAAAGCCATAACATGTGTCATTTTATATCTAGTATAGAACGCCTATCTAAAATTCGACCCAAATCGGTAACCCACATATCAGACCCTCTCCTTGTTGGTAGTGTGTTCTTTAATCTTTGCACCTCCACTTTCCGCTCTTCGGCCGCTACGGTCCAGGGTTCGAATCCCCACTCGGACATGACTGTTAGTGTCGTATAAGTTAGTATAAGTTAGTTCTTAAGCTGTTTCTAAGCTTAGGGACTAATGATCCTGCAGTTGAGTCCCTTAAGTTTAACAAACATTTGAACATTTTCCGCTGTTCTTCTTGCAAGTACCCATAATCTTTCGCACAGAAGGTCCTGTAATGCCGTTGAAAATTACATTTCTTCGTTTGTTAAGAATTTTGATGCATGCTAAGAACTTTCAGACGATCATATATAGGAAATATTGACGTTGATGTGTTTGCTTTTCACTTTGGATCCATCGTACTACCTATCTTCGGCGGGAAAAGAGACGCCCTGTATGTTGTGCATTGCGTGGTGGATACACGCGGTCGCAATTAGAGCTGCGCCTAATCGACGTTGTGCCTTAAGTCTAGTCTACACGACGACACTAGGTTGCGACAGTCGTTTCATGAAACGAATTGCGCGCAACAGATTTCGTTTGTTTCTGTAGACACGAATCGAATACTATACACTTCAGTTTCGTTGTTTTGTGAGTGCCGTAGTGGCCGTAGAATGGAAGTTTTGGTAGCTGTAAGGGTGGTGTCGGGACTATTGCTTCTCTGTGTGAAGTCACTGCGTAAGACTAAACATAAAAAGAATGAGAAACGTGTTTGGATTTGTGACTGGATTAAAAAAAGATTTCAGCTCGGTTACTTAGCGCTCTTGCTGAAAGAAATTGTGATCGAAGACCCTAGAAGTTATTTTAATCAACTTAGAATGTCACCAGAGCAGTTTACGTTCCTTTTAAACAGAGTTAGTAATGCAATACAGAAACAAGATACTGTTATGCTTGAAGTATTGTGACCAGAATTGAAATTACAAATTGCATTACGTTTCTTTTAAAGTAGATATTTGATTCTACATGACCTGTACCGTGTTTCCAAATCCACAATTGCCATAGATCATTTGTATAGGTATTTGGAATTGAATGTATTTTAGTCTCCAATTCACTAATCGTCAACCGCTCAATATTTAATTCACGAACAATTTTCATCATTAAAATCGTACAAACACATATGCATCGCATATATGTTCAAAAACCGAATTACTTCTTCCGTTACCCCCCCCCCCCCCTTATTTTGTGTTTTGTTCTGTATTCGTTATAACCTAACCTAAAAACACTCGCAATCAGTTCCGCCAAAGTTCATAGGTGCCGAAACTGTTTAGTTTCGCCAACGAGTTGCGCGAACGCCTGCCGCGCATGCGCACTGGCCAGTAGCGCAGTTTCATGAAACGTAGTGTCGTCGTGTAAACTAGCCTTTAGTGTCTTGAAGACAGCGCCTGTTTACACCTCTACTGCCCTGCGCTGCAGTCCGTCACGACGCCTGAGCGTTCAGCCCCATTCAGCCGCGTGCGCTCACGGCCCAGGCAGCAAGCGAGCGCGAACGCTCGTGTTCGTCTAGCTGCCTGCTGACCAGGCCTGGAATAGACTATTATCTACCTTGCCTACTTTCGTTCATCGTTTAAAAAGGACTGTAACGCGACGTACGGTAGAGAGACCGACATCAGTCTGAATTAGACAGCCAGGACGGGTCCGGGCGAGATGCTTGGGCGGCACGTGGACCTCCACACGGACACCCCACAGGCCAACCTACAGTGCGCGGCTCACCGCTGCCTCCCGTGCTTTCTCTAAAGTAGCGCACGGTTCGCGGGTAGGGCGATTGTAGTGGGACGAAATGTTATTCCCGCTGCTATCTTACATCAGCTCAATTTTGCAGGTAAACGTATGTTTTTTATGTTGTTAATAATTTTTAATATAATAATATCTGTGTTATGATTTTTTAAAGTAAATGTGTGTTGTTTCCTATGTTTCAAGTGTGGTGACAACGGTGCAATCTAGAAGAATAGCGTCTTCTCTGCGGAAGCCAAAGATGACATAGCTGGACACCAATCGCCGCAGGTCGACAGCCGCACAGCCAGAGAAGATCCTGTTTGAAGACCTCCGTTGCCAACCATCACAATGAAATAAATAAAATAAATGTATTGTCCTAAGTAGTTCATGATTGTACGGTCAGAAAAACAGTTTCATTCTTTATGTTGAGTCCTTAGAAGAGAGATCAGATAGGCCGCGGTGGCCGAGGAGACTGAGGCGCGCCAGTCACGGTCTGCACGGCCACTACGGTCGGGGGTTCGAATCCCCCCTCGGGCATGGATATTTGTGCCGTCCTTAGTCTTAGCTAGTTCATAAGTAGTTTGTAAGTTTAGGGACTGATGACCCCGTAGATAAGTCCCATAAGCTTAACAAACATTTGAAGAGAGATCAGACTTTGCGTTATATTATATATGGATTTGTGACTTAAAAAAGTAAAACGTTAAATTTTACTTCAAGTGTCAGTGTTCAGAGAACAGTTATTTCAGCTGTTTAGAAGAACGAGCATTTATATCTTGTGGTGAAACTATATTACGAACTTACAGAGTTTTTTTGGACTTTAGAGAAGTTTAGGGACTTAGCTATAATTTTGTTGATTAAAAGACAGTGAGTTCGTATTTTGCAAAGCGATATATTTTGTCAACGGATTCAAGGAACAATATCTGCCGTTTAAAAACATATGACGAAATTTCTGCAAGAACTATAGGGGCCTATACCAAACTTTGAACTTTGAAGTATTTTGTTTTAGGAACAGTTTTGTTTTCTCTTCTCTTGCACAAGGACCTACAAAGAAACATTTGAAGATTTTTTTTTTCTATAATTGAACAGTGAAGTTTCAGTTATACTTCGAGTGTACTGGAAGGGCCAGGATGGAAGCCCAACTCGGTCATACTGAAGAACTTTACTTTTGAACCTATTATAGATTCTGCCTAAGAATCTGTGTGGGTTCTGACTGCTCTAACTTTATTCTTAAGGCATCTCCACGGGATATACGCAGGACGAATAAAATTTACAGGATGACTCTTCTACAAATGTGCGCTTTCTAAACTTTGCCAGTAGCCCACACGATAATGCCTCAATTGCAGTGTACGTCACTGCGATTGGTCCATAATTTTCTTGACGCTTTCACGCTTACTATATAGAACCTGTAACCAAGTGAGCTGCTCCCTTTTGTATCTTATCTACTGCCATGAATCACACCAGCTGGGGTCGTAGATAGACAAGCAATTTTCAAGTTCTGTTGAAAGATTGTTTCGTACGCTGCTATGATTGTTGATGGAATGCATTTCATGCGTATTCGTCCAATGAATCTAAGTTTAGTATTTTCCATACTCAGTGTAAGTTTTATCTGGTAGTTCCTCTTCAACTTACTCTGTTTGCATACTCCCAAATATTTTATATCATTCACGTCTTCCAGGCATTACGATGTCTTCTACATCTACATCTACATGGGATACTCTGCAAATCACATTTATGTGCCTTGCAGAGAGTTCATCTAACCACCGTTAAACTATTTATCTCCCATTCCATTCTCGAATAGCGCGCGAGAAGGAAGAACGCCTGAATCTCTCCCTTCGAGCTCTGATTTCTCGTATTTTATTCTGATGATCATTTCTCCCTACAGTCAACAATATATTATTCTGTAAAGGATATTTGCTTCTATGAATTCGCATTACGATACATCTCTTTATGTTGTGGGTCGAATCCCACTTCCCCTGCAAGGCATTGACGTGCTGCATGTCCTTGTGTATTTCGGTATATTTTGTGAATCTGACGGCTGGGATATGTTACAAATTAAACTCACTCCGGAACATTTCCTCCTTTGGAGAAGACATGCTGTTTCCGTTTACTTCGACTGTGTGAAGGAGGAACACAACCATTCTTTAAGTTGTTTACCTCAATGTCCGACAGAGTTCCAATTGCCGTTTTTATACTTGTAAACGGTATGGGATTCTATACTGGTCAAAACAATCAGAGGCCAAATTCAGATATCTATTTTCCGAAGAATTCTCATCGACAGAATGGTTTGACGCCTTTGTGTCGGTTCTATGGAGTGAACAACTTTACTGCAGCTGAGATAGCGGTAATAACAGAAAGATGCTGCAGAGGGTTTGGCGATGATTTTTGTTTAATCTACCGAATTAAATACACAAGCAGTTGGTTTCAGATAGTGTAGTGAGCTGGTAGTGCATTGCAACAACAACGTGACTTACCCGAAGCTTTGGCATGGAGAACCGTAGGAAGGTTCGAAGAGGAACACAGAACGACCTGGCTGCAGTTATTGAAGTGTCCCAAAAGTGTAATTTCCAAGATCCAGACGCGATGTCAGACAACAGGAACCGTTAAAACAAAACGCGAGGCCAAGGTCGTCCACGGGTAACATCAGCAAGAGATTACGCTTATCTGTCGAGACTGGCTGGTGAATGCTACTCAGCTACAAGGAGGCACCTCCCAGGCAGTAACAGGACGGGCAATATCAACACAAACAGTCCAAAATCGCCTCGGAATGTGGCCTCCACATACGGAGGCCTCTGGTTTGTGTCCTTTTAAAACCAAGACACACTTTAACTCGCAGACTGAGTGCAGGAACAAGACAATTGAAGTCGTAATGAATGGTGCCAGGTTCAGTTCACAAACAAGTAAAGTTTTTTTGAGCAGCCGCACAATAGCCGTTACCTCATCTAGAGAGAACAGGGCACTCGGAACAATAATGTTTGTGCTGCAAGCATCACAATATCATGGTGGTGGACGAAATGTGTGGGCAGGAGTAAGTACTTGAGTACGTATGGACCTCTGTCTCGTTCAGAATAGCACTTTGACTGCTCACAGGTATAGAGACGAGATCCTAGGAATTTTTGTTGTGTCCCCCGCTGTTGCCATCGGAGGTGGTGGTGATCGCTAACACTCGTCCCCACAGAGCTGCGCTGGAGAACAATATGCTCGAAGCTGAGGGAATTAAACGAATGGAGCATCAGTTTGTTCATCGGACGTAAACCCGATTGAGCATGTCTGGGATTCACTGGGCAGACGCAGCCAGACTAGCACCAGCTGGATATTGCACGCATGGGATAATGGCAAAATATCCCTCAATAGCTAATTGATAGCCACATACTGTCCATGCCATGCAGGTATGCAAATGTAGGTGATCAAATGTTCAAATGTTTGTAAATCTATCAGACTCAACTGCGTGGTCATCAATCCGTAGTTTACTAACTACCTAAACTAAGGTAAACTAACCTCAGGACAACACACACACCCATGCTCCAGCAGGGAGGACTCAAAATCTCGTCGGCTAGCAACCGCGCGCTCCGCAGCGAGTCGCCTTAGACCGCTCTGCTACTCCACAGCGGTCCAAGGTGATCACGCACCATATTACGGAATAACTTTCATTCTTAAGGCATTTCCACGAGATATTCGCGGGACGAAGAAATTTACTGGATTTCTATAAAAAAATGTTCAAATGTTTGTAAATCTTATGGGACTTAACTACGGGGTCATCAGTCCCTAAACTTACAAACTACTTATGAACTACTTACGAACTAGGACGGCACAAATATCCATGTCCGAGGGGGGATTCGAACCCCCGACCGTGGTGGCCGTGCAGACCGTGACTGAAGCGCCTCAGTCCCCTCGGCCACCGCGGCCGGCTGAATTTCTAAACATGTGCGCTTTCTATACTTTGGCAGTAGTCCATACGAGAATGCCTCAGTTGCAGTGTATGTCACTGCGATTTGCCCATCACTTTCTTGACACTTTCACGCTTACTAAATAGAACCTGTAACCAAGTGAGCTGCTCCCTTTTGTATCTCATCTACTGCCATGAATGACACCAGCTCGGGGCGTAGATAGACGCGAAATTTTCAAGTTGGTGGAAAGATTGTTTCGTAGGCTGCTATGATTGATCATGTATACACATCATGAGTATTCGTCCAATGAATCTCAGTTTTGTATTTTCCATACTCACCATCAATTTTATCTGGTAATTCCACTTCAAATTACTCTGTTTGCATACTCCCACATATTTTATATCATTCACTTCTTCCAGACATTACAATGTATCATACTGTAAAGGATATTTGCTTCTATGAATTCGCATTACGATACATCTCTTTACATTGTGGGTCGAATCCCGATTTCCCTGCAAGGCGCTGACATGCTGCATGTCCTCCTGTGTTTCGGTATATTTTGTGAAACTAACGGCTGGGATACGTTACGAACTAAATTCACGCCGGAACATTTCCTCCGTTGAAGAAGACATGCTGCTTCCGGGTACTTCTACTGTGTGAAGCAGGATCAGCGCCATTATTTAAGTTGTTTGCTTCAGTGTCCGTCAGAGCTGCAATTGCCGTTTTTATTACTGCCAACCGGTTTTGGATTCTATACTGGTCGAAACAATTAGAGGAAGAGTTCACATACCTAGTGTAGTATTACATTAAAAAATTTTCATTCGATAAATAATTTGTTTACGATGCTTTTCGCTGACCACAGCTTTCTCTGGCAGCTAATTACGTTTTTCGTGTATTTCTGATTCTTATCTGTCTTTTACGAGCTGCCCAGAACGCGGTTGTGAACTTCGTTTTTCATGTTTCCTACCTCATTGAGAACAGTCGCACGTCAGGAACTTCTTCATTATTCAATGTAAGTGTGTGTGAGAGCGTTTTTCTTATGAAGTATGGCAAAAATATAATTAGTTACGCATAAATCTTTTACTTATTTTAAATAACCCACCTTTAATATTTCATGAAGTGTTTCTATTTTTCCAGCAGTAATCTTGATTATGTAACATGATGCTTGGAGCCATTGTTGGACTAGTATCTATAATTTACTAAATTTACTTCGAGATCTCATTATTTGTCATTTTCGGGAATGTGACTTTCTAGTAATGCCCGCAAAGAAATCTTCGGAATTAAACGAAATCCGATCGATTTAAAGATCCTTTTGTCACGAAAATTAACTTAAGAGTTTTTTTTTTAAACAATCTGCTCCAAGCCAACCAAGCATCATTTTACACAATGCAAGAACAGTTTTTACAGCTTCATCTGCTACACCCAGTCAACATAATCACCATGGTAAGAAAGGTCATCACGGAATCTGCTAGTTTCTTTGTATAATATTGTGCTCAGGTGTTGCTTTCATTCCAAATTACTGCTGCCGCTAAACTATAAAGTCAGGTTTCGCTTCCTTTTTTGAGTCTTCTAATTATAAAGTTACCTAAATGTGTCAGATCCACTAAATTATTTCCTTGTATTATTGTACCGTTGGTGAATTTTTAATAGCGGCTACGAACAGTAACTACTACTCCAACACCTGATCGGAAGAAAAACAACGCCATATTACACTAGGTTCCGAAGAATAATTGTCATCGACAGAATGAATGTTATGACGCCTTTGTGTCGGTTCTATGGAGTGAACAACTTTACGGCAGCCGAGATGGCGGTAATAATAGAAAGATGTTGCAGAGGCGGTTGGTGATGACTGGTGTTTAATCTACCAAATTAGATACACAAGCAATTGGTTTAAGATAGTATAGTGAGCAGGTAGTGCATTGCAACATCAACGTGACTTACGTTTTAACGAATGCTTTCTTCTGCTTTTCCATTGATGTCACATCAGGCTAAGCCACTGCTCAGCTGGTACTTCTGACGAACAATCGTTTCGAGAGTTCGGACCAGTTGGGAAACAGAAAGGCCGGCCGCAGTGGCCGAGGGGACTGAGGCGCTCCAGTCACGGTCTGCACGGCCACTACGGTCGGGGGTTCGAATCCCCCCTCGGGCGTGGATATTTGTGCCGTCCTTAGTCTTAGTTAGTTCATAAGTAGTTTGTAAGATTAGGGACTGATGACCCTGTAGTTAAGTCCCATAGACTGTACAAACATTTCAACATTTTGAAACAGAAAGAGAAGACAGTACCTTGAAATGTATTCGCAGCCGCATCTACTTGTCTAGTATCGTAACAGACGTAGTGGCCGCTGTGTCCGTTTCCAGCCGCGGTGGAGTAGCCGAGCGGTCTAAAGCACCTCACTGCGGAGCGCGCGGTTGCTCGCCGTGGAGGTTCGAGTCTTCCCTGGGGCATGGGTGTGTGTGTTTCTCCGTATGTTAGTTTACCTAGGTTTAAATAGATTGTAAGCTACGGAGCTACGGGCTGATGACCACGCAGTTTGGTCCGATAGATTTACAAACAAACAGTTGTCCGTTCCCTTTACATTGCCAGCACGCCTGAAGATCAACGCACGAAAAAAAAAAAAAAAAAAAAAAAACGAACTCAGCATACTGTATAGGGAAAAAACTGGTACAACGAAAGTTTCTTTCCCTATCCGTACTTGTAATGGGAAATCTCGATCTTACAGGGCCGTTGTAACTGCATCATACCTGTGACCGCCCACGCTGAGCCTAGTTCGCGTTGACGCAGACGGTGGCCTCGACGCTCCGTCGCTCCGTCGGTTGTAGGGAGAGCACCGCGAGCAGTAAGTAGACAGTCAGTTGTCTGGCGGCTGGAGAGGCTGCGCGCTCCAGGAAGACCGCCGTTGCTGATTAAGCGCCTCAGCTCAGGCGAAACCCCACCGGCTCTGAATATGCATGCGAGCCCCCTTTGATGTGGAAAACTGGCTTCATCACCACTACCACGATTTCCCGAAATTACCCCTCTGAGAGAGCACGACCGATTTCGTTCCTAATGGGTGAAACGGTCGCCACTTGAATGCCATCTCTGATGACCTGATTTTCGACTGTTCTTTGTACTTCCTTCAAAAATGGATGCATCTTAAATATTGGAGATTATATATGTCAGGATGAGATGCGATCGGAATAGGAATAATGGAACTAAAACGGCGCTATGATAAGCAAAACATTTAATTTCAACTTTAATTACAATAATTAAGTTGCGTTCTGTCAGAAAATTGAAACTCGTAATATAATGGAACTTTCTTACCTACATTGCAATGATTAAGGCAGTGCAACTCGTCAAGTAGGAACAAATACTTCTCGATCGTAAGCAAGTTAGCAATCTTTGTTCACGTGACTACAGGAAAACCTGCATTACAGACTACACCAAATTAGTCTAAAATATGTATATAAATAATATAAAAAGATATATATTTGTGTAAGAATGCATGTCTGAAACAGCTCACGCGCGTTTGTCTTTGTGTGTGAGAGTGAATGTGTGTGCTTGTGGGCGAGCGTGACACCTCCTCCTAAACTTGTGCTATATACGAACCTCTCCCTGAATAACTCCCACACTGCAGTAAAATTAAATAAAAATATAATCATTAATTATGGAACTAGGCTATAGGGGCCGGCCGCGGTGGCCGAGGAGACTAAGGCACTCCAGTCACGGTCTGCACGGCCACTACGGTCGGGGGTTCGAATCCCCCCTCGGGCATGAATATTTGTGCCGTCCTAGTTCGTAAGTAGTTCATAAGTAGTTTGTAAGTTTAGGGACTGATGACCCCGTAGTTAAGTCCCATAGACTTTACAAACATTTGAACATTTGAGGCTATAGGGAAATTGGATTCAAGGGATTGATTTCCGAACTAAACAGTTTGTACAGACTATTACCACGAGAAATTTAGTTTTATTTATAAAAGACTAGCTTAAACCCGCGGCTGCGCTCGCGTGTAGGTAGATCAAATCACAGGTAAAAATGCACTCGTTTCGAAGAATCCAGTCACGAAATTCGTCAATAATGATTGTAATGACATCACAGATCGATCACTTGATGTAATGTGGGAAACGTCAAAACGATGTTTTTTAATGAGATATATTAAAATAAATTTCTTTCTACTGTTTCATTTATTTATTCTTATATTTCCTTATTCGTATGCTTATCCTTAAAGAGAAAGAGCTGAAAACATTGTAGCACGCATAGACCAGAGATATGGTCTGTGGCATCACGTTTCGCTGTTTGTAACCTCCTTGCTATAGAGTCGCAAACGTCATCGCTGGCTTTCAGCTGCTAACAACTGAATCATAGGTTTTCCTTATTTTCTGGGCGACCCACTTCGGAAAGTAATTGCCACGACGAATAGCATTTCTCGTTTACTTCAAATGTTCAAATGCTTGTAGAGCTTATGGGACTTAACTACGGGGTCATCAGTCCCTAAACTTAGAAACTACTTATGAACTAGCTAATACTAAGGCTGGCACAAATATTTGTGCCCGAGGGGTCTTGTTTACTTCTGCATCCTAAGTGTAATGTTTACAATCGTCGAAATGCTGCATTATTTGATGTTACTATAATGTCAATAATCGTTTGTATTTGCCGACATACCTTCCCTATAAAGACACACGAATTTCTTTAAAAATTTTAATGGCCCTCATTCCGCCTGTGGTACAAATGATATTCCATGCTTTGAAGTGTTTATCGAGCTCTCCACAATTTGTCGTTTCTTCGGTACTCTCCTTACAGCTTTTTTTTCTGCACGTGCTCAGGAAACGAAAATATTGTTGGAATGGCATTTGCCAGTAGCCGCTTTCTATCGGCGGTAGCATACATGAACTTTTCTTCAAAATGACAAGAGCATATGTAACTAAACTTTGTAGGTGCCTCTTATCACGACTCAGACTGGTTACCCATTGGGTTAGCGGCTCCTTGTTTTTCGAAGGAAATCTGTGTAAAGAATAGTTTCATTGCAGTTCGTATACCTAGACTACTTACCCAATGGTTAATACGCTTTTGCACACTATATAAACAGCTGTCGTTACTTTAAAACACACCAAATACATCCGTCCTCTGCCTAGCTCTTTGATGGTCATGAAGTAAACATAATTTTGAAACTTGGCAAATGCGAAATTTAAGTATAATGAATTTTTATAGACAAATAGACGCTGATACACAGCGACCTATACAATTATATGTCTCTTTCTTTATGTATGATATTCGGACTGTTTTATCACCGCGGTTGCTGCAGTTGTACGCCGAACATACACTGGGCATGAGTTGCCACTAACAACAGCACTTACAAGTCAGTTTAGATTACAAGCGTCTGCTCTCTCTGCTGCTTCAAACTGACGTTCTTAAATATGGCGCCCAGTGTTGCTAAGTGCTGCCACCCAGAGCGCTGTAGCTTGCCTGTAGCCTCTCTATGTTGTTGATATGCATTAAAAATTTAAAACACAGAATTCACAAGACTGGCAATCTTTTACTGAAACTCGCAACCTAGCGCGGACTTCAATGCGAGAAGCCTGTAATAGTTACCACAACGAAATCCTGTCTCGTAAACTTGCAGAAAATACAAAGAAATTCTGGTCATATGTGAAGTACACTAGCGGCAAAACACAAACAATACCTTCACTACACGATAGCGATGGTATTACATCCGACGGCAGTACTGCTAAGGCAGAATTACTAAACACAGCTTTCCGAAGTCGTTCACCAAAGAAGACAAAGTGAACACTCCAGTATTCAATACAAGAACAGCTGCTACCATGCGAAACTTAGAAGTAGATGTTCCTGGAGTAGTAAAACAAATCTTTCGGGCCGGATTGTATACCAACTAGATTCCTCTCAGAGTATGCTGATGCAATAGCTCCGTACTTAGCTATAATTAACAACCGATCACTCAGCGAAAGATCCGTACCCAAAGACTGGAAAGTTGCCCAAGTTACTCCAATATTCAAGAAAGGCAATAGTAGTGATCCCCAAAATTACAGGCCAATCTCATTGACGTCGATTTGCAGTAGGATTTTGGAACATATACTTTGTTCGAATATTATGAACTACCTCGAAGAGAACGACCTATTAACCAATAGTCAACACGGATTCAGAAAGTATCGCTCTTGCGAAACACAGCTTGCCCTTTATTCACATGAAGTGTTAAGTGCCATCGACAAGGGATCTCAAATCGATTACATATTTTTGGATTTCAGGAAGGCTTTTGACACTGTACCCCACAAGCGGCTTCTAATGAAATTGCGTGCTTGTAGAATATCTCCCCTATTGTGCGATTGGATTCAGGATTTCCTATCAGAAAGGACAGTTAGTTGTAATGGACGGTAAGTCATCGAGTAAAACAGAAGTGATATCTGGCGTTCCATAGGGAAGCGTTATAGGTCCCCTACTCTTCCTCATGTTTATAAACAATTTAGGAGACAATCTGAATAGCTCCCTTAGATTGTTCGCGGATGATGCTGTCGTTTATTGATTAGTGAAGTCAACAGAGGACCAAAAGCAACTGCAAAGCGATTTAGAAAAAATTTCTACATGGTGCGAAAATTGGCAATTGACACTAAATAAAGAAAAGTGTGAAGTAATACACATGACCACTAAAAGAAATCCGCTGAACTTCAATTACGCGATAAATCAGTCAAACCTTAAGGTCGTAAATTCTACCAAATACCTAGGAGTTACAATTACGAACAACTTTGACTGGGGAGAACACATAGAAAATATTGTGCCTACATCACACTTTGCATCCTGTCCTATAGTACTTTTACCCCTTGTGGGACCCTCACCAGGTGGAACTGGCGGAAGATATTGAGAAGGTTCAGAGAAGGGCAGCTCGTTTTGTTTTATCACGTTACGGGGGGAAAGCGTCACGGAAATGTTGCACGAATTGGGGTGGAAATCATTAAAAGAAAGACGTTATTCATTGCGACGTGATCTGTTTGCGAAGTTTCAATCGCCGACTTTTAGTTCTGAATATGGAAATATTTTGCTAGCACCCACCTACTTGGGAAGACATGACCATCCCAATAAAACAAGAGAAATCAGATCGAAAACGGAACGATTTAGGTGTTCTTTCTTCCCGCGCGCTATTGGATAATGGAACGGTAGAGAAAATTTATGAAAGTGGTTAATGAACCCTCTGCCAGGCACTTGAATGTGATTTGCAGAGTATCTATGTAGATGTAGATATACCTCTTTGGTCGCGGCCTCTCGGTGTGACGTGGCGGTGTTGGCCGGTGCTTCGACGGCTGCGTCAGCATCACTCGCCCGCCCTGCTACGTCCGGTTCTCCCGATGTGCGGCGCGCCACGGCACGGCGCGAGCGAAGGCGTCCCGCGTCTGCCCAGGCGGGCGCTGCCTGCATGTCTTCTCGCTTCTCTGGCAGCGGACCAAGTGTCCTCATCGGTTGTTTTTCACCAAGTCTCGCTCGCTCTCCAACTACAGCATCTCCTCGAATTTTGCGTTTCTTTGGCTCGGTGATTGGTGGGTTGGAATTGCAATGCCATCCAATAGCTGACCGCCGCTTCCACGATCACGCCTCAGTCGCCGGTGGAAACCTTCTGTGGGCCGAGATGAGACTCAAAACTGGCCTCTTTCCCACGTTTCAAACATGTTGTCTTTATCTTCTGCATTCCTTCTTGGTTCGACAAAACAGTTCTTTGTGGCAGCTGTGTTAGGCCTGTCTGGTATGCCATTTATCACGGTCTTTTTCCCTAAACAGAAACATTGTTTTGGTGGAACCATTGAAACGAAACAGCTGTTTCGCTCCACACATACTACTTTTAAAGTCAATGTTTTTGCGCGGAACAAGCGAGTATGGCCTCGAGAGGTTACCCGTAATTAGTTTATATCACTGTAGAAGCCCGTGGATACAAGGATGGGCCAGTGTTTAAGTTTTATTTGGTTATTAGGTCACGCTTCCTTTCCGTTGTATCCACTCCTGTACTGATATACGGGCATGCTGGGCTGTGAAGGTAAGGTGAACTAGCAAAGATCTGGCACTGAAGATGCTGAGAGACATATCTATTTGAGTGCGAAGTCGTTGATGGAGAAAAGTCGATAGTCGCATCTTGCACGCGAAATGGGAAGTCAGCTCTTAGGAAGCGGCGTGGCCGACCAATGAGAACGCTAGGCGGGAAGACTGGTTCGGTTGGCGCCGGGACAAGGGGCTGAGAGGAGAACGTGCTCAGGGGTCCGAGGTGTAAGAGGTTGTGCTGTCCATCTGCCGATGAAGAGTTAAAAAAAAGCGGAAAGGTATGAAATTTCCATCAATTTGTGCACACAACTTGATGAATAAGTTATGAATAAGTTTTCAGAGTTTGCGTAAGTCGTATTCACGTGAGTTTTGATTCATTCTGTTGCGCTTTGAAAATTCCAGCCACGTGTTGGCTATCCAGATTAAGTACCTCATTCCTAATAATTTCTAGTCTGTTCTCATTTACAATTGCTAATTAACTAGTAGCTCAGATTGTGTAGTTTGAAATTATCGACTTTCTTTAGAATTTTGATTCATTCTGTTGCACTTTGAAAATTCTAACCACGTGTTGGGTATTCAGATTATGTACCTCATTCCAAAAGTTTTATTGTCCGTTATCATTTAAGATCAATAGTTAACTAATAGTTCACGTCGTGTAAATGCGCAATTACCTCGTTTTCCTTTCACATTTTGATTCATCCTTGGTACTAGTGAACCTTCCGCCACGTGTTGGCTTCTCAGATTAAGTATACTCTTTCCGAGGTTTCATGCTATTTTCTTTGTGATTAGTGATGTAATAATTGTTTTTAAGTACGTGAAGAAATCCTTAGATTGTCTTCAGGTTTGGGACTTACGAGTTAATCAATTGTTAATCCTACAGATTGAATTTGTGTATGTGGTACTGAGGATAGCAAATATTAACCGATCAGTGTACAAGAAAATGCTGAGTTTGATTTGTCATTCAAAAATTGTGATTAAGGTTAGTTAGGAAAGCCTTATATAACAGCTGCTATAAAATTTGTATAAATTTTATGTCTCTTTCAAGAGTTGTGTAGTATTAGAATCGATCTTCAATTAGTTGAACGCACTCAACCGGGTACTCAAGCAGACAAGTCTCCGTACCAGATGCAAGGTAGCTGCTGCATGCAAAAGTAAGGTAATATCCCTGACCACCCCGTCACCTCACATAGCACGACTACACAAAAAACAAACATGTGTTATGAGATCCAATTTTAACATCTGATCAGCTGTTTTGTATCTCACTCTTTTCTGAGTTGTTAAGGTTTAATGTCATATCATGAATAAATGGTAAAAGGGCGAACTGGGGGTTTAATTAATTTAAAATAATTGATCCTGCAGTAACTACTAAGAGTAAATATTTCAGTTATAGTTACAAAACAACACCGGTCCCATTGGATTCATGGTTACCCTGCTTTAGTTTTAGGTTAATTATAAGCTACTCCCTGTCGGAGCGGCCACTACGGTCGGGGGTTCGAATTCCCCCTCGGGCATTGATATTTGTGCTGTCCTAAGTATAAGCTAGTCCATAAGTAATTTGTAAGTTTAGGGACTGATGACCCGTAGTCATGAAGAGTACCGACTTGTGACAATACGTATGAAATACAATCAGGGATGAAAGCGGCAGTATAACGGCGGCAGTCGGTAGCAACTACTGTTTATATTGAACCGTGGCGTTTTATGTTTCTCATTGTAAAATATTATGCTTTAGAAACCTGAATTTCTGAAGAGCGTTTTCTAAGAAATGTAATTCTCATTGTAAATTTAGTCACGAGTATTCTTCTTTGGCCAGGATAGGAGAGATGATTCGAGGGGTGTCTTCTAAAGTTCTAGCAGTTAAGCGCTGGCGTGAGGTGGGCCTGGCCTAGTGCTCGGTTACGTGTGCGGCGGCCGCTTCATTGCCTCTCGACGTGATTGCAGCGAGCAGCCATTGGGGTCAAGCCTCTCCGTTCCCAGCCCTGGCGCGGTGACCCACTTCCGATGCAGCGCCCCTTCGCGAAAATGGAAATCTACGACCGGCTGAGGTGGGCTGCGGAGGATCCTGTAAAACGGTCCACGGTATGTCATGTTTTTAGCTGGGTGAGGTGGGAGGAGTCTGCTGCCGCGCTGAAACGTGTCCCCAATTGCTGGCGTACGGCAAAGGTGAGCGGGACCTAACAAGGCAGCACTGCCAGCGACGCGCCTCGGTGGATTTTGTTCATTTTGATGCATTGCAGTGGACGTCGTGGCGCATTTATGCACTACACTAAAGCCACATTATGAATACTTCACCTTTTGAGGTTGTTCAGTGGTCTACACCTACATACATACTCCGCAATTCACCGTAAGGTGCGTGGCGGAGGGTACACTGTACCACTACTAGGCATTTCCTTTCCTATTCCACTCACAAATTGAACGAGGAAAAAAAGAATGCCTATATGCCTCCGTACGAGCCCTAATTTCTCTTATCTTGTCTTTGTGATCTTTACGCGAAATGTAAGTAGGCGGTAGCAAGTTCGTACTACACTCAGCTTCAAATTCCGGCCCTCTAAATTTACTCAACAGAAATTCACGAAAAGAACGTCGTCTTTCTTCCAGCGATCCCCAATTGAGTTGCCGGAGCATTTCCGTGACACTCGCGCATTGGTCGAACCTACCGGTAACAAATCTAGCTGCTCGCCTCTGAACCGCCTCTATGTCTTCCTTCAAACCGATCTGCTGCGGGTCCCAAATACTTGAGCAATACTCAAGACGTGGTCGTACAAGCGTTTTATACGCGGTCTCCTTTACAGGTGAAGTACATCTTCCCAAAATTCTCCTAATAAACCGAAGTCGGCTGTCCGCCTTACTCACAACTGTCCTTACACGCGAAATGCAAGTAGGCGGCAGCAAGATCGCACTACACTCAGCTTCAAATTCCGGCCCTCTAAATTTAGTCAACAGAAATTCACGAAGAGAACGTTGTCTTTCCTCCAGCGATCCCCAATTGAGTTGCCGGAGCATTTCCGTGACACTCGCGCATTGGTCGAACCTACCGGTAACAAATCTATATGCTCGCCTCTGGTCTCGTAAATTTCGTAGCTCGCCTGCCATTGAATCATCAAGAAAATATTAGGACGTCGGATTTTTACTAGACACGGAAACTACTTATGTGACACTTTTCATTTTAAACAAATTTATTTTTCATTCTTGATGAAGCACATAAACGGAAGTAGTACATATTTAAGACTGCTTGTTACTGACTCATGACTGCTTTAAGACTACATTATTACTGCTTCATACTCATACTGATACTGTAAGCGTTCTCACCAATTCGCTCGTATTAATAGTTACATTGTTTTCTAGAACACGGAAGTTACAATGTTTTATATTAAATAATTTGTTCATGAAACTTACATAAATCTTGCTTTACCTAAAGATACACAAAATTATGACCAATTTGATAATAAGTTTTTCGTATCAAAACAAAACAATATAAAAGATTGTAAGTAACTACCAATTACTGCAGTATTCATATATGTTTACATTATTTAAAATTGTTAAATTGAAGTTATTATTTAATTTAAAAGTATTTTAAACTATTACATTACGGTCAATACATTACAGAGGTCCCCAAATATTGTTAGTTAATAATTTCTTTAACAAACACATTATTGTCCGACATTAAGCTTACGACTTTCAATAATTAATCAATTAATTTAGTTCATTAAAAGACCCAAGTAATGAAAGTGATAAAATCAATGTGACTCGCCATAAGCGCCATAAAATGCTTATATAATATAAACATGGAGTATTAGTGCACAATACTACGATCAAATGTGATATCAAATACTTCAATATTATAAATAAACGAGACTTTCCAGGTTAAATACATTACAACTTGGGAGTGCGAAAAAGAGGCAGTTTAATTAGTTTTGCGATCTGTTTCACCAGTACACTTCGCGTAAACCAAAGGCCGCTCTGCCAGTTTTCTATGACAGGCACTTACTAAATTCAAAAATGTTCAAATGTTTGTAAATCTATCGGACCAAACTGCGTGGTCATCAGTCAGTAGCTTACAAACTACTTAAACTAAGGTAAACAAACCTAAGGACAACACACACACCCATGCCCCAGGGAAGACTCGAACCCCCGACGGCGAGCAACCGCGCGCTCCGCAGCGAGACGCTTTAGTCCGCTTGGCACTCCAACACGGCTTACTAAATTAGGATAACAAATATACAGCTATATTTGCTCACCCGTTGGACCCCGACAATGACAGTCTGATCGTGAAACGGTTTGCGAAGTAAATTAAGTTTATAAGAATGAGGTTGTGTCTGTCCTCAGTTTAAGATAGCGGCAGTATTTCCCTTGACACGCCAGCAGGCACAAACGGAAGACGTAGTCGTCAGAGTTTCTTGAGTAACACTACAATCCACCAGAGTCTACTGCCCTCTGCTAGGGCGCCACGTCGCACATTGGGCCAGAATCTTGAAAATGTGGTCACAAAGGGAAAAAAATTTTTTACTGATGGGAATTTTGTTTTGGACTGTCAAGTTGGCTGCTTTTTCTCGAATACGACAGTTCATTGATAGCGTGCGTGCACTTGGCCAGGCTGCAGAAACAGTCTTGTTCTTGAAGGTAGTTATTTCTGCTTTCTGCAAGAGAAGCGAATACTTTCAATATGGAAGTTATTCAAGGAGGTATGTACTAATGAAACACTATTTATTTCACCGTTAAATCATTAATTATTCATGTTTATTTTCGATTAAGGTAGTACAGGAAAATGCACGATGTTTTGTCGTTCTGGTCAACCTCTGTTTAGTTTTCCCGGCCTGTCTTTCAGGAAAAGTTCTGTTCAGGATGTGTGGTCAGCTATACTGATTAGAAATACAAGTTTTATTTACAAAGTTACTAAACTTATAATATCTCTGTCTGTCTCTTCTCTTCTCGCGGCATCGTCTTCTGTGCGATGCTACCTGCAGTGTATTATAGTCCTAGTGACTGCCTGTTTCGTAGCCGTGTACAGATGGGCTGTTCCAGACGCATGTCGGCCTAGATACAGTCGCTTGTAGAGGGCGCGCTTCTATGTTGCTCCCTCCAGGAGGCCTGGCGCCGGCGTGTGATTGGTTGCCGGTCGTCCGCTGCCTTCTCCACGATCGTTCTCGTGCGTCTGGTGTGTGGGGCTGACTTTACGCCACAACAGACGATAAAATTCAAAAATGGACTTAAAAACAGAGATAATCATGAATTATATACAGCCATGAACTCTAGCTCTTTAAGTCCCATCTTCATCTCCCATTTCATACGGTAGCAAAACCCTTAGCAGTTTTGTTAATATGCTCCTTAGCCAACAATTTTATCTTTCACGCCCTTACCCATCCCTACATTTAAATTTGTTGTATTCCTCAAGCTAGAATTGTTTATCGGGATCTTGTATCCTTTCCTGACGCTTATTTTTAGTTTCTACCCCATTTTTTCTCTTATTTGTTTATAAAGCTTTAATCATATCAAAATTGGCATTTTCTGTAATTTTAGTTTAAATCTTAAGTGCTCTCGCCCGCCACAGCACAACCTTTTCTATTGACCAAGTGTCTGTGCAACTGTGCCACCTACTGTACTTCTACCTAATCATTTGTAAACAGCCATGTTTTCCCGCATTCTACATCTACATCTACATCGATACTCTGCAAATCACATTTAAGTGCCTGGCAGAGGGTTCATTAACCACCTTCATAACTTTTCTCTACCGTTCCATTCTCTAATAGCGCGCGGGAAGAAAGAACACCTAAATCGTTCCGTTTTCGATCTGATTTCTCTTATTTTATTGGGATGGTCATGTCTCCCTAAGTAGGTGGGTGCTAGCAAAATATTTTCACATTCAGAACTAAAAGTCGGTGATCGAAACTTCGCAAACAGATCACGCCGCAATGAATAACGTCTTTCTTTTAATGATTTCCACCCCAATTCGTGCAACATTTCCGTGACGCTTTCCCCCCCGTAACGTGATAAAACAAAACGAGCTGCCCTTCTCTGAACCTTCTCAATATCTTCCGTCAGTCCCACCTGGTGAGGGTCCCCCAAGGGGCAACAGTACTCCAAGAGAGGACGCACAAGTGTGATGTAGGCAGTCTCTTTGGTGGAGCTGGTGCATCGTCTAAGCGTTCTGCCAATGAAACGTAACCTTTGGTTCGCCTTCCCCACAATATTTTCTATGTGTTCTCTCCAGTCAAAGTTGTTCGTAATTGTAACTCCTAGGTATTTGGTAGAATTTACGACCTTAAGGTTTGACTGATTTATCGCGTAATTGAAGTTCAGCGGATTTCTTTTAGTGGTCATGTGTATTACTTCACACTTTTCTTTATTTAGTGTCAATTGCCAATTTTCTCACCAAGTAGAAATTTTGTCTAAATCGCTTTGCAGTTGCTTTTGATCCTCTGTTGACTTCACTAACCGATAAACGACATTCTATGTTCGGCAGCGGGGCCGCTTACATCTGTTAAGTGTGGTCCTATCTCGTGCCCACCTTGCAGCGCCTGAGAGCTGGTTGAGGTGAATTGCACCATCGGTTTCGCAAGTTTAACTTTCGTCTGTGCTTTTGTTTCCTTTGGTTTCAACCATCTGGATCTTTTTTACATTCCTCTTCGGTTTCTTTCTTATTGTAGAAAGCCACCGACAATGTTATCTTTATATGTTGATATCCAGGCTCTGTTTTTCGTTCACACCGTGGATACACCAAAACTTAGAACCAGGGCCGGATCTAGGACATTTGGCAAGGGGGGCAAGCTTAAATTTGCCGCCCCTTCTTTCACCCCTCCCCCCATAAGAATCGACTTTTTCATGCTAAATGTGTTACATATTTCTAAATAAATGTCACAATCACCAACATGAACTTATTTCATTGACGGAATTAAGATAAAAGGAAAATAAAACAATTTTAATACATACAAAAATATTACAAGTTTACTCATCGTACAAAAATCAATTCAAAATTTCGCTTTTAGAGCTTTATTTTTTTTTATTTTTTATTTTTTTATTTTTATTTTATTTTATTTTATTTTATTTTATTTTATTTTATTTTATTTTTTTTTTTTTTTTTGCTGCAAACATGCTTTTGATATCATCATAATTTAGAGATGCAGCTCGTTTGTGCTCTATGGATATTATACTCAGATTTGTTAAGCAGTCGTGCTCCTCAAGTGTATTTAATTAGTTTCAGTTTGCTGAAACTTCTTACTCCAGACGAAACAGAAACTTTCAACTTCAAGTTCTTCCTCGCTAAGATCTTCTGCCAGTTCCGCTGCTTTGGCCTTCAAGTCCTCCACTTACATTTCTCGAATTTGCACACCACACAGAAAACTAATTTTTGCACCAATTTTCGCAAGTGCGGTAAACCTGGTACTAAGCTCTGTCAATTATTCCTTATTTTTTCTGTGAATGTTGGATACATCATCCTCACAAAGCTCATTGGCCATTTTCTTCTTTCTTCGAATCCTTTTTTCGGAGAATACCGATGATACCTCATTATCTTCTGCTGGCACTTTGGCCTCAGAAATAGTTTCAGAGGTACAAGAATCCCGGAAAGTTTTGAGAAAGTCCAAATGTCCTTTAATATTTCGAACAGCTTTATCAACTGTAAAGTATTAACTTCGCAGAAACTGATTAACATGAGCAATTTATTTTAATTTTGCATACCAGAAACAAGTTAAAGTAATGAACTTGAGTTTTCTCATATTTTTTAAAACTAGATCTTTTCTCTGATTTTGTTTCTGGTGTTGGCAATTTCTAAGTTTCAGTTTCTTCCAGGGCCTTCAAAACTTTATGAAAATGCTTGTAAACAGCTTCAACTGTATCTATTGTTGCAGATCACCTAGTCTTGCTGAATGTCTGCTGAATTTGCTCCTACTAAATTTAAAGAGTGAGCAGCATGTGGTACGAAATAGGCCAGTTCATACTTCTGAAGTATTCTTGACTGCACCGCTTTGTACTTTCCAGCCCTGTTTGCCCCATTGTCATGAGATTGCCACCTGCAGTACTTAATGTTCAATCCATCTTGTTCCAATTTTTGCAGTATCTCTTGACTAAGGCCTTCTCCTTTTTTGTCTGTAACTGTAAAAAAGTCAGTAAAACTTTCCACAACCTCTGAGTCATTCGACTTGACATATCGAATTACTTGTGTCATCTGCGCATTGCGGCTGATATCTGGAGTGCAGGCAAACATCAGTGAAAAGTATTTAGCAGTTAAAATATCGTTAATTATATCTTGTTTTATTTGGTCAGCAATTAATTCACGGAACTCATCTTGTATATTTTTGTAAAAATAGCTAATCTGGCCTTTCTTGTGGCGTTCAATATGCAGACGAAGGGGGACACTATAGTATGATATGAGATCAACTATATTTATAAATTTGTCGCTATGTGGATCAACAAAATCACCATCTTCTTTTGTTCATCTAAAAGGACTTCCTTGCTTATCTAGTAAAAGGACAGCATCAATAATACAGTGAGATTACTCCGGTTTTATCTGGTCTTGCTGCCCAGTGTGCGATACTTATCAGGTGGGTTTGTCAGAGGACATCCAAAGAGTCGAAAGAAGGGCAGCTTGTTTTGTATTGTCGTGAAACAGAGAGACCGCGTCACGGAAATGATACAGGATCTGGGATGGGAATCATTAGAACAAAGGCGTTTATCGCTGCGACGTGGGCTACTTACGAAACTACAATCAACATTCTCCTTCGAATACGAAAATATATTGTTGCCTCCCACTTACATAAGTAGAAAAGATCATCTGAATAAATACGTGAAATCAGAGCTCGAACAGAGAGATTCATATGTTCTTTCTTCCCGCGTGCTATTCGAGAATGGAATGGGAGATAAATAGTATATAAGTGGTCCGATGAACCCTCTGTCAGGCAGTTAAATGTGATTTACAGAGAATCCTGTGTAGATGTCTATCAATTCCACCGCTACCGAGAGAGGACTTTTTTTGGACTGGAACGTTATTCAAATTCACCTGTTCTACAAATATTAGTTTGATATGAAATATGAATATTCAATTAACTAAACAATGAAATCTATGCAAATTAATAAACATTGTGCATTTACTTATGCAATAACGCTAACATTTCCCTCATTCTGGCTAATATCTAGTAGATTTTTAAAGTTTGATTAGCTGAAGTACCTGTGACAGGGCAACACTGAAGTCTGCAACCAGGAATTTTAGTTTTATTAAATGATTTCGGTATTTCTTGCAGTCATTTTACTTTTAATAATTCTGTTTCAGTTAATTTTATTAGATTATACCAGAAAGATACATTCCGTAAAAAAAAAAGTATCTGTAAAAATTTGCCGACCTCTAAATTCTGCTGCCCGGGGCAACTGCCCCCTTTGCCCCCCCCGCCCCTATAGATCTGGCCCTGCTTAGAAGGCCTCATACCCGGACTAGAAAATGTAAGGCAGCAATACATTCTTCCTTCCGCTAATGCATGCTAGCTCGAGCTAGGACCATCACATTTCTTAATTAAAATCTTTTTCCCTTTTCCTTGTAGATAATCTGATGATGCCTATTGTAGGCGAGACGCGTTATTAATAAATAGAAGATCTGCAACCAAAGCTGTTTACATACATAATCCTTGTAACCGCTTGCTGTACTAGTCACAGCAATGGACTGGAATAATTTTTAATAGAGATAAGTTACGAATTCCACGACATTCCGTATTTCCCTTTGTCCGCAAGTATATAGTATTACCTTTGTATATTAAGCTTCAGATGCTGCTAGTAGTTTCTACTCTAGCTCTGAGCCACAGTTTAGCAAAATGTCGTTGTTGATGAGACATGTTGAAAAATGAAAATAAAATTAATTAAATATGAGTTGCATTTATAAAATTTAAAGTATCATCTAAGCGAGAAGCATTGGAAGTAATAAAATAATTAGAAAAATTACTGAAATTGTAACACATATTTTCTTTTAACTTCATTTTCATCTGATCCATTGTATTCCAGAATCGGATTTTCGAGGGAAGATATTTTTCTGATATTTACGAAATACATAATTGTATTTGAATTGAAATAATTATTTATAACATTTTATAGTCATTTCTTGGAACTTTCCACTTTTTGGTTTATATATTTAACCATCGCTTTGCTGAGACGCCATGTGCTGTTGCTCGACCAGGTACTTGACACTGCCGTGCTGTTGACGGGTGACAGTGCCCCCCAGGTGTCATGTTGTCCCGAAGTGAGCTGATGCTGATCTCCCAGCCTGTGGTGTATGTGGCGGCGCAGCCAGAGCGGTCCGCGCCACTAATCGGTGTCTAGGAGGCCTCCTGTATGGCGCATCCACTGCAGTTTCCGTTCCGGTGAGCAAGGCGGCCCTGTGGATCAGCAAGACGACGCAGTCACCTTTACTCCCTGTTTTAACGGAGATGTACCAGAGCACAGAACAGACCACCAGTATTGACTCAACTGTCGCCTACCGAGACACAAAGGATTTCAGCTCTTATGAAGAACCGGGTGTCCTGTCCAGTAGGTAGTTGCAGCTAAGCCGGTGCGCAATCGCCGTCATCGCGAATGTTAAGAGAATATTACACGGGGCGTATTTGGTCGCTAGTCGCTGGCGTCTGTTGTCGCTCGGCGTATAGGGAATAGCGCATGAATACGCTGACGCTATGACACGCAGCGACTTCAGACGCTAGCGTCTTCGTAAAAGCAATTGAAACGTGTCATACAATATGACACATTGTTTTGCAGGTTAGGTGATACCAAACAGTTCTGTTTCCCGCCAAACAAAATAGGAAGAGCAATTGTAATCAAATTTCTGGAATTTTATCAAAGTTTTCCTGTATTATATGACATTAAAAATATTATTTAAATACTAAACTTAAATACACTCAATTTAACCAACTGTTTGACGAATGACGAATTGATGGCCGAAGATCTCTTGTGAGATATGGATTCCAAACACCTGAAAACAAAAATCAAAACAATAAAATATCTCATCTTCATTATATTTCTGTAGGCAGAAAAAATATCTCCACACAGTAATTCTCTCAAAACATTTGCAGTAGCACTATATTTATCCCTCCTTTCAATCCATCTTCTTACCCATTTTCTTTTATTTTTTCCTATTTTTTCCGTTTTGATTTTGGTAGATTGTCCTTCGACATTTTGACTCGACTGGTGACTACTTTATACGCTCCTGTATATGACACCGGGCGACCAACACTCGAGAGCGACTAAAATCGCCAGCGACCAGCGTCTAAAGTAGCCCATCATTCAACTTGAGACGCTCGCGTTTCAGAGCAGCGACTTTGTTCGCTGTCCTTGTTTACAGGGAACGAATTTAGCACCTGTGTCCAAATTCAACAGTGACTAGCGACCAAATGCGCTCCGTGTAATATACCCTTTAGTCCCGTGTGTTACCACTACGCTACCTCCCTCGGCACTTTCTTCAGTTCGGATACACACCACGCCCGAACTCTTACAGCAATTGTCAAAATACCGCTAGTAGTGAGTGCAAACAGACACGGACATCACGTCCGCTTTGTGTGCGTGTCTTAAAAACGAACGTCTGCCATGAGGCATGCTTCGCTAGTTTTTATTGTCAAAATGTTAAAATGTTTGTAAATCTAAGGGACTTAACGGCTGCCGTTACTAGTCGCTAGTCTCACGAACTACCTAAAGAAACTTACCAACGGTGAGCAACCGCGCGCTCCGCAGCAATGCGCCTTAGAGCTCTCAGCCACTCCACCGCGGCTCTGTATAGACGTGGTTATCACAGTGTCCCAGTGGCGTGGATGTCAGCGCAACTGACTAGGAAACACAAGACTGGGATCGAATACCGATCTCATTTTTTCAGCTTTCCCCATTCATTTAATTCAATCCCCTCTATCAGCTATTGTCCTAAATTTCTTTCAGCCGTTTTTAGGTAATAGTTGTGCCTTGTTTCTATCAGTTGTCTGATACATGTCCTTAAAATATGGGTTGAACATCTCGTCAATTCCTCCATGTCTTTACTGATGACAGCTGCAGGATCAAAACTGCAGTATATTCTTTCGAACATATCCGATAGAACACACCACGCACACACACACACACACGCACACACTCACACACACACACACACACACACACACACACACACACACACACACACAACTGCGAGTGATCAGAGAATCAAGTGTGGCACAAAGTGACGCCATTAGTCCTTCTGATTAATCAGTTTGGAAAACATGGTTTCCTTATTTGGAAGAAACAGCGAACTTATAATTATTTAATGATAAAAATAACAGTCTAGTTCGCAAAATTTTTACAATTTCTTGTTGTAGGTGACCGGTTTCGATCTAAGTTTAGTTCATTTTCAGACCTCTCGCTATAAATGTTCAAATGTTCAAATGTTTGTAATTCTGTGGGACCAAACTACGCCGATCATCAGCCCCTGTGATTGCAAACTACTTAAACTAAGTTAAACTAACCTAATGACAACAAACACATTGATGCTCGAGGGGGATTGGAACCTCCGACGTGGGAGGCCACGCTCTCCGTAACGTGGCGCTCCAGACCGCTCAGCTACTCCCTTGCGGCATCTGGTCCATTCCTTGCTGACGTAGAAATCGTGGCATTTGGTACGGAGCTTCGCTGTTAGACCTCACTCGTAATGATCGCACTCTTCTCGTTTATTCCTGGCTGTCAGCAGTTTCTCCCACTACTGTACCTGCTAACGAATTGTTTCCGGTTCGTTAACCCTCTTCCCCAGCCCACCGCAAACGATGTTGCGCAGCTTATCGGGCTGTCTGTACCGTGGATGCCGGGCCCACTTCTGCCTCGCCTCGCGTGTTACACGCCTGCCCACGCCTCGTCGGATTACAATTGTTACTGTCCTCCCACATTAAATTATTGTGTTGTGCAACACTCCAGAAACATTTCCTCCAGAACCACATGAATACAGGGAACGAGACCTAAAACAAATGAACCCTCTGTTTGCAACCCTCAGCTTCCCTAGCTCAATCCCCCATTTTTCATTTAAAGCGACTCAGCACCCGCCTCTCCTCAGTATTTCACAGTCACGTCACACTCATTTTTCGGTTCTTCTGCCACGGTGTAGTGGCCATGCGCACTGAGATGCCTTCGTGCAGAGCGCGTTGTTGCTCACCGTCGGAGGTTTGACTCCTCCTTCCGGCATGTGTGTGTGTGTGTGTGTGTGTGTGTGTGTGTGTGTGTGTGTGTTTGTTTGTGTTTGTGTTTGTGTTGTCCTTAGCATAAGTTAAGTGTAAGTCTAGGGACTGATGAACGCATCTGTTAGGTCCCTTCGATTCACAAATATTTGAACTTTTGAATTTGGGTACTCCCCTTCCACTCCCCACAATTCACCTCACCAATTTAAATCCCCAAAGCTACCACAACATGTTGTTAGTTCCTAGTTTGGTCCTGTCTTTCCACAGTTGGTATATCATTTTATAATGTGGATATTTATGTTACCCGTCTATGAAACTGAATACCCGCTTGCCGTCCGCGGTGATCGCGGCGACTGAGGCGCTCCAGTCACGGTCTGCACGGCCACTACGGTCGGGGGTTCGAATCCCCCCTCGGGCATTGATATTTGTGCCGTTATTAGTATAAGGTAGTTTGTAAGTTTAGGGACTGATGACTCCGTAGTTAAGTCCCATAAGCTTAACGAACATTTGAATACCCGCTCGGTTAACCGTGTGGTCTAATGCACCGCTTTCCGAGACAGGGAGGCGTATCGGCTCCGGTTCGAACCCGCCCGGCGGATTAACAAAAGGGGTCGGATTGTCGGCCAACCTGAATGTGGTTTTTAGGCGGTTTTGCACATCCCCCTAGGTGAATACCGGACTGGTCTCCAAGTCACACCTCAGTTACACGATTCGCAAACATTTCGTAACACTTTACACTTTCACACACATATGACAATATACGCAGACATTTGGGGTACAAATTTCCTCGCCGTGGTGAAGCGGCCGAGCGCATTGAGGCGCTATGCTGTCCATACGCAAGGCCATTCCCCGTCGGGGGTTCTAATCCTCCCTCGGGCATAAATGTTTGTATTGTCTTTAGTATAAGTTAGTTCATAAGTAGTTTGTAAGTTTAGGGACTGGTGACCCCGCAGTTACGTTCAAAAATTCAAATGTCTGTAAATCCATCGGACAAAACTGCGTGGTCATCAGTCCGTAGCTTACAAACTTCTTAAACCTAGGTAAACTAACCTAAGGACAACACACACACCCATGCCCCAGGGAGGACTCGAACCTCCACGGCGAGCAACCGCGCGCTCCGCAGTGAGACGCTTTAGACCGCTCGGCTACTCCACCGCGGCCAGTTAAGTTCCATAAGCTTTACAAACAAACAGAAATAAATGCTTCGAATTAACACAGTAGCCTTAAAAAGACCATGCGCTATCTCTAGTTTCCTCCCATGGGAAACAGACACCATAATAATTGTAGTGTACATAAGTAGATGACACCCGAAATTCAAGCAACTCCGGTTTTCTTGGTTTTGATACTGATTCCACTATACCCATTAGGATAAACCTTAAAAATTACAATATTCGTTTCGTGGTGACAAATTACAGTGCTTTAATAATTTTAAAGAAATTATTCGTTTTGGTTTATAGGGGATTAAACACTTAGGTCATCAGTCCGAAATTATTCGTAATTACGATTTTCTTACAGCTCCACTGCATAAGACATATATATTTTACCAAATGGTGACATATGAAAATTTGTGCCGGGCTGGAACTCGAATCTTGGCTTCCCGATTTTTGCAGCGGTCGCCACTATGCTCCCATAACAAGATCAGGCCAAACTTCAATATGCCACAATGTCTACGTATATGAGAGTCAGTTACATTCATCCCTTAGAGCACTGTAATATGTCACCATGAAACGAATATTAGAAATGTTTTCATTCATCCTGGCACTAGAATACATTATAGGCTGCGAGTGCTAAGGGATTTATGTAATTGAGTTTCATATACGTAGTGAGTGTGGCATATGGAAGTTAGGGTCGATCCCGGAGTCGTGTTCGGGAACCCCAGTGGTTTCACATTATAGTCCTCATACTATCGATAGTCGTAATGACGCATTATTTATGCGTTGCCCCACACAATTAGCAGAGCGCCATTACCTGTATTCGGGGATTATAGATCGGTTGGGGGCGAAGCTATATCTCGCTACTGGGATCTCATGTAAGACCCCCTTCCTGAGCCAAGTGTTAATATCTTGCATTAGGCTAAAAGCTGACAAATACAGACTACAAAGCAGTCATTACATATACGAATCAAAATTATAATAAGGGACGAATCAAACACTTGCGTAGAATATAATTTCGGAAAACGAGCGTGAAGTTCTCTTTGAAAACATTCAGGACATCAACATAAACTACCATGGACGAAGGAAAATATACTGGCGATCGATCTTTGTGAAACACAGAGGAAGTCAAGACAATTTCAATGGAAACAACTGTTGCGTCCTTTGGCTCTATAAACTTTGTAAGCTCTTCCGTTATGAATTTTCTGCATTCAGATATAACAAGTTAGTCAATATATTTCAGTTTATATCCTCCACACCAGTCGATATGCTATGCGGAACATCACGTTTCCCGCTTGTACTCAAATTTCTATTCGTTTACTTCATCTAAACTTACAAACTACTTATGAACTACCTTATACTAAAGACGACACAAACATCCATGCCCGAAGGGAGATTCGAATCCCCGTCCGTAGCGGCCGTGCAGACACAGACTGGCGCGCCGCAGACCGCTCGGCCACTGCGGTCGGCGTTTACTTCATCCACTCGTTTTTTTGTGACCCAGTGGATATTACACTTAAACGACTAAAAGCCCAATATCTCGTCCATGGTTTATACCTGCTTCCCAAACGTCCATTTGTTCAAATGTTTGTAAATCTGCTGTCCCTGGCAAGGCGCCTACAACAGGTGGACTATTCCCACGCGGTGTACCTACTTCCATCTGAGTGTAAACTCTCAAGTATTGCTTTGATGGGACGCGCTACCGACTAGCAAGCAAATTTGTTAATTTTCTAATGTCATGGTACAGAGCTCGCATTTACTTGTTTTTCGTATAAGTTGAAAAGGATAATTAAACTCATCATATTACTGGTAACGATTCGGACTACCATCATCCATCATGAAAAGAAAAAAAAATTGTGCTATGTTCAACAACTTAGGAAAAGTGTTTTCTTTATATACAAACTGTTTAGTTGGTCAATGGTGTAAGTCTTAGTTTACGTGCAGTAGTTTGTGGAACTTCTGAAACATCTGATATTGCAGAATTACTGTCAGTGTTCTATAGAAAAAGACTACATGTTCTACTTGCATCACATATTGGGTATGTACAGTTACACGGCTTATATACTGCCAGAATCCAATACTCAGCTATTCATGGAAACTAAATCAGTCTATGTGTGTAAAAGGAGAGTGTTCGTCGGTTAGTCCAGCCTTTTCTCCATGAGCTCCTACTACCATCCACTGATGTGCCCGTTGAGGTAGACACCCCGTAATCTGAATTTGTAAGTAAGGGGATTTGCTCCCGGTGGGTGTAACTGAGTGGGAGGCAAAATGTCGGTTGGAGTTTTAAAAATGTTTTGCTACATCATATAATTGGTCATAAATGTTCTTATCAATAACATGAAATGTCCTAAATTCATTTCAATGTAGAGTCCTTTAGCTGGCTCTAAAGATTTTAGAATGTAGCTGTAATGCTCTGAACGGTAAACAAACAATAAATATGCTCTCATAGAGTAATGAACATACATGAAAACTGATTCTTTCACTAGTGAGAGAACGATGTGTTTCGACAAGGGCGATGCTGAGTTTCGTTGCCAATTAATACCAAGCCAAGCAGCTTGGCTGCTCGGGGCATCTACGTAATGTTCAATAATTGTGTTGACATAACGGTGTCATATGTGGAAATCCCCACAAAGAACACAACAATTAAAAAGAATAATATATGTGTAGATAACGAGCTACATACGAATATAGTATTAATAATGGGTGGTCGTCATCGACTGAATGACGTGATTTGTAGATTCAGTCTTTAGTTTTTTTTAACTTCTGAGCTCAGTTGTTATACGATATTGAACAATTAATGGGAGAGCAGAAGAAAGTGAATTGTAAGTGCCCAGTGCTGAAGCGGGTGAAAATGAAAGGAAGGGAGCTTAGGATTTTAACGTCTCGTCAACAGCGTGGTCATTAGAGACGGAACTCATGCTCGGATTTTTGGGTAGCGATGTGGAAGGAAATCGGCCGCAGCCTTTCAAAGAAAACATCCCATCTTTTGCCTGGAGTGATTTATAGAAATCACGTAAAATCTAATTCGGGATGGATGGAAGCAGATCTGAACCACAGTCTTTCCGAATGAAAGTCCAGTATGAAACAAGTGAAAGACGTGTAAGCAAAATTCTTATACCACCACGGTGCCTTGGTAGTGGAGCATCTGGTCAATGAGTGTAAATGCCACTAATATGTGGCTCGAGTAGTTGCAATTTCATGTGTGATCTTGAAATTTTTTGTGCATTAGTTGAAACTTTTTCGGTGGTAATGGAAACTTTTGGGTATTAGTTGAAACTTTTTGGGTGCTTGTTGAAAATTTTGAGTGGCTGTGAAACGATGTAGGTGGTCGATGGAACTATTTGGGTGGTAGTTGAACCTGTGCTGACACTCACTTTCGCATGTAACAGCAACAGCAGTAAGATGTTCATGGTTCTTCTTCTTCTTCTAACATTAGCACGATGAACTGCATTGGAAACTGAAGATAGGAAATGTGTATTTTAGACAGGACTTTAAGCATAGTAGCTGGGTTGATGTGTTGGCTGTACAGTTTAGCAATTGGGGTTGTCTTCCACTGGGCTGCGAACTCGATTAATATATGTAAGTTGTTGTCCTATGTGGTAATCAGTGTCAATAAATGTGTGATTTTGATAGGAATTTAAGCAAGGTAGCCGGGGTGTACGTTTCGGGTGTGTAGTTTAGCAATTCAGTTCGTCTTGCACTGCAATGCGGTCTTGAATTTGCACATTGAACTATCTCATCATCTGTATTGAGCTTCTTATTTTTGGGTGAATCCTTGTCCAGCTATGGTGCCAGTTCGGTCATGTTATCGAATTTAAGTGTTCTTCGCCTGAGATGTTAATGGATAAGTGATTTGACACAGTATAGTGGTGAGGCATCTTTATCTGATTCATCAGTAATCGTAAGCTTGATGTCTAGTGTTGTCGATAGTGACCTTCTCTCCCAGGAGAAATCTAATCACATTTTATTTCTTTTGGATTCTGAAGTCCTGGTACATAGCCTATGTTTTGTCTGAATGATTTTCACGAATTAATATTGCTTTGTATGATTTTTCCTATTCGGGAAGAAAACTAATTTACATGCAATGCAATAAAAGGTGCCGTAAAAAGCACGTGCCCTCCATTAGAAGAAACCTACTGTACGATAGTTGTTCAGTGATCGACGCTTCATCGTGCCCCTGGAATGACCACAACTGAATTGACGCGGAACATAAAATTAATCGATGGTTGGTTCTCCACGGGTTGGTGGGACGAGCTTTCATTGGGCATGTGAGAAAACGGTTACTAACACACACAGAAATGAATGCGGAATTCTGTGGCACTGTATGGAAAAAATGTACATAAAAATACATGACCGCATTTACTTACTAGAAGGACATCTCTGCGAACTTCATGCCATAGCCGGCCGCGGTGGCCGAGGAGACTGAGGCGCTCCAGTCACGGTCTGCACGGCCACTACGGTCGGGGGTTCGAATCCCCCCTCGGGCATGGATATTTGTGCCGTCATTAGTATAAGGTAGTTGATAAGTAGTTTGTAAGTCTAGGGACTGATGACCCCGTAGTTAAGTCCCATAAGCTTGACAAACATTTTTTTTTCATGCCATTGTCACACCGCTCACGGGAGCCCTCTTTCCAAGAGAAACATGTTGTTTACACATAAAAAGTATTAAATGAGCTGAATTGTAATCCTCCCATTGGCTGACTCTCATGTGTACACACAGTTACACATTCAGGCAAAGAGATATGATCAGTCCAGTAATGTCTTCAAATGATATATAGAAAATACTCCTAGAGACTTTCCGGTTTTAAGGGTTTCGTGTTTTCGACACTATAGTGTTCCATCCTTCGGATGAACTTGCGGTAAAATTTCTTGTGTTTGTTTGAAAATCATTGAGAAGCACTTTATCTTTCACTTGGTGTGTCTTGGTTCGGACCATCTTGGCCCACTTCTCCTTATGCTGTTGTCCTGCCTTACGCAGACGATTGGTTGCATGAGTTCCATAATTTCGGTCGTCGGTAATGGTGACTTGGTAGATGGAAATTCTAATGCCTCCTGTATTATAGATTTTAGCCACACATATCTTAGGTCCGTTATGGAAGCCATTTAAGTTACGCCATGGGGTAACTCATTTATGATTTCCAGGCAATCTTTCAGGAAAACATACCATTTCTGGTGCGCCTTCCCGCAGTACGTTCGTCATGTTTTCCAAGTCCTTCATTGCGCATTCTGCAGGACTCGATTGTAGGTGCGGAGAAGACGAGTAAATCGGTTTGATCTCGTGCCTCCGAAATGTCGTTTTCCACCGATATGAACTGAATTTTGGCCCATTGTCGAAGATAAGGTTGCCAACATGTCCCGCCTCCTTCAAGAAATCCCTACGAAAGGCCCTGCTCACAATTAAATCAGTTGCTCTCCTTAGAGGCGTCGAGGTGACGTACTCTGACGTGAACTCAGATAAGAGATAAGGTCCGTTTGGAATGATCGTATGCAGTGGTCCTCGCATAGTGTTTTGCCTTTTGACAGGGTTTATACACTGGTTCTCTTTCCCCTACTCTTGAAGTAGCACACGGTTCTTAAGTTGAAAAAGCACTTCCTTAGCCAGAAGTGAGCGCATCTCAATGTGTGTGTTATATGAACTAGTTGGTCCACTCATTTCGCACGGTTTGTCTTTGCCTTTCCTTTCCTTCCCTTCTCACACTACGTCGGCGTTGTCTTTTGAAGATATGGCTGGGCTCAATATACACAGGGAAGCTTAACACTCGCTCGTGCCAACAACCCGGATGTCTTTATTCGCACCACATTTGGATGTTTCCTTCGATGTCTGCCATCATGCACTGCAGTGCTCGCAAAGTAATTTCCAACCACAGTCCATACAACTTAACACTTCAGCATAGGTTGTCTGGAAGTCTACATATGGGGCAACTGCAAGGATACAATTAATCAATCAATCCAGCGATCACAGGCCCTGCAGACTACTCGCTGCTTCCGCGACCTGCCATCACTCCGTCCTGTTTTGCGTCCGGTTCCTGCAGGTGTCTTCTGTCCCCAGTACTGCCAGTAACTTCGCCAGGTCGTCCATCCAGCGCTGCCCGCATCAGAAGGTCCTCATTCTTCCTCCTCCTCCTCCTCCTCCTCCTCCATTTTCCGTTATCTAAAATTGGTTCCCATATCTTACTCTTTACTTTTCTTTCAAATATTAATATTCTTGCTCCATGTTTCTAAACCGTACATTCCCGCTAGGCATATCAGCATGTTGTATACTTTCATCTTAGTGATCACAGAAACTGATTTAGAGCCGAGCGTCTGATTGAGAGAATGAATGCATTTCATTCCAACTACTATTCTTTCCATTTCATTCCATTCCATGATAGTGGTGGTGGCGGCTGGTGCAGCAACAGTGTTGAATAATTAAAAATGTTCAGTCTCTGTTGCAATATTTTATTATCCAATGACGCGTTTCGCGCTGTTAGCGCATCGTCAGATTGGGCGGAGTTGGAGCCACAGAACTATCTATAGCTGTGTAGGAGGAATCTTAACAACTGTTGTCATTGGGCGCCATAGCAGCAGAGGAGTCGCTGTCGCGGCAGGTCCACGTTTACAACTAACGTTGTTACAACTAAAGTTGTAAACGTGGACCTGCCGCGACAGCGACACCTCTGCTGCTATGGCGCCCAATGACAACAGTTGTTAAGATACCTGCTACACAGCTATAGATAGCTCTGTGGCTCCAACTTCGCCCAATCTGACGATGCGCTAACAGCGCGAAACGCGTCATTGGATAATAAAATATTGCAACAGAGACTGAACATTATTAATTATGCTATTCTTTCCTTGATGTTCATTTGTATGTTGTTGTCTTTGGTAAACCAACATTCCAAGTATTTGAATTGGTGTACTGTCGTGAATGTCATGCAATTTGTCCTCAGAAATTCTTCTTGCTCTTGTGTCATTGGATAATAAAATATTGCAACAGAGACTGAACATTATTAATTATGCTATTCTTTCCTTGATGTTCATTTGTATGTTGTTGTCTTTGGTAAACCAACATTCCAAGTATTTGAATTGGTGTACTGTCGTGAATGTCATGCAATTTGTCCTCAGAAATTCTTCTTGCTCTTGTGTTCTTCTATCTGCACAAACCCTGTTTTATCTTGTTGTGGCGTACAGTCAGCGTCACACGCCAGACGCATGAGAACGATCGTGGAGCAGGCAGCGATCGACCGAAAGCCAATCGCAAGCAGGGGCCGCGCATCCTGGAGGGAGTAACAGAAGATGTGCGCCCTCTACAAGCCACTATATCTAGGCCGACATGCGTCTGGACTCCCGTCAGTTACTAGTCGGTTACGAAGTCAGAAATAGGACAGTACTAAGTAAGAAAGCGGCTACGAACTTAACAGTCACCAGGTCTCAGCGCAGTTAACATCATACGGACGACGTCTCGATAAGCAAGAAGAGAGAAGAAACAGACACATGTTTTAAAGTTGAGTATCATTGTAATTTTCAGTGAATAAAACTTGCAATACTAATCTCAATAGAAATGTTTTAGCTGACCATCGGTACCTACACCAGTACCTTTCCTGACAACTAGACCGGGACAAGTACTCAACTAATGGCAGAAAGAATGATACAACAAATGGCGACGAGGTCACAACATATCTTGATTTAGTTGAAGCCCAACCTTCTGTGCATAGCTGTCCATTTGTTAGTACATTCCAGTCAACTCGTGCTTCGATTCACTTAGCAGGAGTATGTCATCTGTATATGCGAGGCAATTGAAGTTACCGTCCATCTGCACTCCAGCCCACTCCTGTTGCTTACATTCCCTTGTATTATTTTCTCTGACATTGAACGAAACACACGAGAGCGCGTCCCCTTGTCTGAGACCTGTTCCAATCTCGAATGTTTCCGATGTGGCTCCTCGGAAACGTACTGCTGTCTTTCATCCACCCTTACAGGCTTGCACCATTCTCTCTAGCTTCTCAGGTACTCTGAGGTCACGCATTGCACTGTACAGGCTATTCCTGTGGATGCTGTCATATGCACGTTGAAAATCGACGAACAGACTAGATATTTTTATCATATCCCAGTGTTTTTCAAACAGTTGTCTTAGAGAGAAATTGTGGTGTATTGTTGATCGATTTGGTCTAAAACCAGCTTGGTATTCCTGGACATTATTCTCTATGAATGGTTGCAATTTTCTGAATATGTTGTTAGACAGTGCCTTATCTATTATATTCAACAGGCTCATACCTCTATAGTTGCCACATTCCATTTTGCTTCCTTTTTTGTATATTGGGCATATTATAGCCAAATCCCTTCTTCTGGCAGCATCTACTTCTTCCATATCAATTGGATCAGTTTACATATCTGTAAGCACAAGCTCTCACTTCCCTCCTTGATTAGTTATGATTATTACTCTTATCTCCCCTGGGGTTTTATTGTTACTGAGTCCTTTGATTGCGATCTTCACGATTCTTCGTCATCTTTTCTTTACTCTGTAGAGTCTGTAGAGAGTCACTCATCAGGGTCTGGGCGATTCATCAGTTCTGAAAAGTATTCTTTCCATCTTTCTAGGAGTCTTTCCTTGTCATTTATCTAAGTGCCGTTCTTATCTCGAACGTTGTTGTTGTTGCAATTTTTAAGGGACTAAACAGAAACGGTTATCAGTCCCTTGTTCCGTTCTGAGAGATAAAACATTGTGTTAGGTGTTCCTAAGGAAATGCATTAACAGGTCAAAGAGTAAAAGTCACTGGTAAATATGAGGAAAGGATACAAGTAAAAACAAAGAAGAGAACACACCACCATTAAGTCACATGATAAAAACCAGCTGCGCGAATAAAATCTAAAGCACGTTCAACCATAGCAGCATCGTCTCCTAGCATAAAAGAAAGCGCAACTGGCATATTAAAAGATTGTCGCAAGACAACTAAAAGTGGACAATCCACCAGAATGTGGATCACTGTCGAGGGGGCACCACAGTCACACTGTGGTGCGTCCTCCCGCCGAAGAAGGTGGCCATGCGTCAGCCTTGTGTGGCCGATTCGTAGGCGACAGAACAACAGATTCCCTACGAGACGACCGCAGTGAGGACTTCCATGCGACTTCACTGCACAAAGCTTGTTGGGGTGAGCAGAGTTAGCCCACTCGTAATCCCACAGGCTACGGATCTTCCGATGGAACTCCAGTCGGAGATCACTCTCCGGAAGACCAATAGCCAATGGACTGGAGGAAGTAGCCTGCTTAGCCAGCTGATCCACACGTTCGTTTCCAGGAATCCTTATGTGGCCTGGAGTCCAAACAAAGACCACCGAGTGACCAGACCGAACAAGCCTGGAAATAGACTCCTGTATGGATTGCACCAAAGGGTATTTCAGAAAACATTTGGCGAGGGTTTGCAAGCCACTAAGGGAGTCAGAACAGATGACCAGAGACTCCCCAGGGCAACCCTCTGAGATGTTCAAGTGCCCGATAGATAGCAACCAGTTCGGCAGTGAACACGCTACTTACACAGGGCAGTGAATGCTGTTCGATATGCTCACCATGGAAGTATTCATAGCCAGTACGGCCGTCGACCACAGAACCATCCGTGTACAAGACTTCCGCGCCACAGAATGACTCTAAAACCGCCTGAAACTGGCGACAGAGACTCAGTGGCGCTACAGAGGCTTTCGAGACATGCGCCAAGTCCAGCCGAAGCTGTGGACGTGAAAATGACGAAGGAGCGATACGGTAAGGCCAATGAAAAACAGGAGGGATAGGAAGGGACTCAAGATACGACAGGACGGAACGAACACGGACCGCGATCGGAAGACCCGACCTCGGTCGTTGTCGTGGAGACGGGAGTGTAGCAGCCGGAAAAAGAAGCCTGCGATTCGGATGGTGCGCTATTGCATGAACATGGGTGGCATAGGAGGATAACAGCTGCTGCTGGCGAAATCACAGGGGAAGGACTCCAGCTTCAGCTAGTAGGCTTGCCACTGGACTTGTCGGAAAGGCCCCTGTCGCTAAACGGACGCCACTGTGGAGTACTGGGTCCAAGGCCTGCAATGCAGATGGGGCTGCTGAACAATACACAAAGCTCCCGAAATCTAATCGCGATTGAATCAGCGCCCTGTAGACCTGCAAAAGACTCGTACGGGCGGCTCCCAAACTAGTGGCTACCCCAATGCTAGCTGAGCTAAAGTATAAGCAGAAGTCATCGGCGAACAAGGAGGAAAAAACCGATGACCCCACTGCCTCAGCAAGTCCATTGATGGCAATTAAAAAGAGGGGTACACTAAGGACAGAGCCCTGTGGGACACCGTTCTCTTGGAAGCGAGAGTAGCTGAGGGAAGTACCAACCTTTACTCGAAAAGACCGGAAAGAAAGAAAGTTCTGAATAAAGAGTGGGAGCGGGACTCTCAATCCCCAACCGTGCAGTGTAGCCAGAATGTGGTGGCGCCAAGTGGTATCGTAGGCCTTTCTGAGGTAAAAAAGACGGCAACAAGGTGCTCACGCCTGCTAAATGCCGTACGAATGGCGGACTCCAGAGCCACTAAGTTGTCAACAGTGGAGCGGCCTTGGCGGAAACCCCCTTGACGTGGGGACAACAGACCCCAATGTTCAAGTATTCACATAAGCCGCCGGCTCACCATACGTTCGAATAGCTTGCACAGAACGTTGGTGAGGCTGATTGGGTTGTTGTTGTTGTTGGGTTTTGGGAGGGACTAAACAGCGACGGTTATCAGTCCCTTGTTACAGTCAAAGAGATAAAACATTTTTTTAAGCGTTCCTAAGGAAATGCCTTAACAAGTCGAAGATTAAAACTCACAGACTAAAGGATACGATTAAAAACGAAGAAGGGATAAAACAGCTGAGACAGGACAAGAGTGTTTTTGCTGGGTGGTCACAGGGATATAAGCAACACACCCAGCCACTCTGGGACACGTGAAAACCACCAACCTAACAGACTTAAGCAGGTGGAGGACAGAGCAATGACAGACAAACACAAACTTTAAATTGACTTGTAAAATCCACACTCACGCATAAAATTTGAAACAGAGTCAACCGTGGAGGTGTTGCCAGCTAATGCAAGCTGCAAAGCGTCAGGGAGATTAAAATATAGTCGCGCTGTGGCGAAATTGTGGCATTCAATTAAGATGTGGGCGACTGTCTAAGGCGCACCACATCGACAATGAGGAGGGTCCTCGCGACGCAGGAGGTCACCATGCGTAAGCCAAGTATGGCCTAAACGGAGTCAGCAAAGGACAACTGACTCCCTGCGAGAAGCCCTCAGGGACGTCTTCCATGCAGTGGTAGATGGCTTGACAGCACGGAGCTTATTCGGTTCAGTGGAAACTGCCCATTCATAATTCCAAACCCGAAGGACCTTGCGGATCAACTGGGTTTGGAGGTCCAGGTCTGGAAGGCCAATATCCAGGGACCGTGAAGTAGTGGCCTGCTTGGCCAGCTGATCAACGCGTTCATTGCCCGGTATACCTATGTGGCCTGGAGTCCAGACAAAGGTGACAGAACGGCCTGACTCGCCAAGGGCGAAGAAAGCATCTTGAATGGCTCACACCACAGTGTGTTTCGGTAGAAACTGGTCGAGGGCCTGTAAGCCACTCAAGGAGTCGCTGCAGATGACGAACGACCCCCTGGGGCGAGCTCTGAGGTGTTTAAGAGCTCTCAAAATACCGACCAGTTCTGCGGTGAAGATGCTGCTTCCACAAGGCAATGACCGCTGTTCGAAGTGGTCACCATAGACAAGGGCATATCCAGCATGGCCGTCGACCAAAGAACCATCCGTGTAAACAATGTTTGCCCCGTGAGATGTGGCAAGCAGTGCATGGAACCGGCGACGGAGAATCAGTGGTGAAATCGAGGCTTTCGAATCCCGGGACAAATCCAACCGTAGCTCCAGGCGAGGAATCGTCCAAGGGGGGATACAGGGGGAGTAATAGAAAGATGGAGGAAGGGGTAGGGAATCCAGTGAGGAGAGAAGGGAACGGACACAGACCTCAATCGGGAGACCCGACCTGGGCCGACATCGCGGGGAAGGGAGTGAATAAAGTGGGAAGAGAAGCCTGCTGTTGGGATGGCAGGGTGAAGAATGAACCCAGGCGATGTAAGACACCAACAACCGTTGCCGGCAATACCACAGAGGGGGAACAGCAGCTTCAGCTAGAAGGCTTGTTATGGGACTGGTGCGAAAGCCCCTGTTGCGAGACGCACACCTGTGTGGTGGACGGGGTCTAAAACCCGCAAGGCATAAGGGGCTGCTGAGTAGTAAACCAAGCTCCCGTAATCAAGCCGAGACAGAATAAGGGACTTGTAGAGCTGAAGAAGGGTGCAACGTGCTGCTCCCGAACCAGTATGGCTGAGGCATCTGAGAGTTTAAATGCCACCAACACTTCTGTCTCAGCTGACGTAGGTGTGGCACCCAAGTCAGCCGGGCATCGAACACCATGTCCAGGAAGCGATGTGTTTCCTCGACCTGAAGTAGTTCACCACCCAAGTAGCGCTCTGGGTCAGGGTGAACTACCCGACGGCGACAGAAGTGCATCACGCGGGTTTTCTGCGCGGAGAACTGAAATCCGTGAGTAGAGGCCCATGAGTGGGCCTTTCAGATGGCACCCTGCAGCTAAATTTCAGCTACGCCGATGCTAATGGAGCTGAAATACAAGCAGAAGACATCGGTGAACAGGGAGCAACTGACCGATGACCCCATAGCCGCAGCAAGACCGTTAATTGCCAGTAAAAACAACGGGACACTGAGGACGGAGCCCTGTGGGACACCGTTCTCTTGAATACGGGGGGAGCTAAAAGATGCCCCAACCCTCACCCGAAAGGAGCTGTGGGAGAGGAAATAACGAATAAAAATAGGAATGGCGCCATGTAAGCCCCAGTCATGCAGAGTCGTCAAAATATGGTGGCGCCAGGTGGTGTCATACGCCTTTCGAAGTTCGAAAAATACAGCAACCAAATGCTCACGCCTAGCAAACGCCGTGCGAATGGCCGACTCCAGTGACACGACGTTGTAAATGGTAGAACGGTCCTGGCGAAAGCCCCCGTGTTGTGGAGCAAGGAGTCCACGCTCTTCAAGGATCCACATAAGCCGCCGACTCACCATACGCTCGAAGAGCTTGCAGAGAACGTTGGTGAGGCTGATCGGACGGTAATTGTCAGCCAGCAGGGGATCTGCACCAGGTTTCAGCACCGGGATGATAGTGCTTTCCCGCAACTGCGACGGGAAAGTGCCCTCTGCCCATAGATAGTTAAACAGGGCGAGAATGCGGCGTTGAAACTCTGGTGAAAGGTGTCGGAGGAATTGGCCGTGAATCCTATCTGGTCCTGGAGCTGTATCAGGACACGCAGCAAGGGCAGTTCGGAACTTTCACTCGCTAAACAGGTCGTTGTATATTTCCTGACGACGAGTGCGGAAGGATAACTGTTTCCGCTCGGCCCGCTCTTTGTGGGAGTCGCAGAGCATCGTGCGTAGTGCTCTGCTGTATGCTCGGCGATAGCTGTCGGGAGCGTGCAGAGCACACCCTGGATGGTGAGGGATGGGATTCCTGTCGGCGGGCGGTATCCAAAGACGCGTCGGACTTGCGTCCATACCTGAGTCAGGGAGGTGCGGGAGCCGATACTGGCGACACATTGCTCCCAGGAGTCCTGCTTGCTCTGCTCTATGAGTCGTCGAGCACGCGCACGGAGCCGTTTAAACGTGATCAAATTCTCCACGGAAGGGTGGCGTCGATGGCGCTGAAGCGCTCGCCGACATTCCTGGATAGCCTCAGCAATCTCTGGTGTCCACCAAGGCACGGACCTACGCCTAGTAGAACCGGTGGTTTGTGGAACTGCTACCTCAGCGGCCATGACAATAGTATCAGTCACCTGCTGGACTGCATTGTCAATGTCATCTGGCATTGGTGCAGCGATGACAGCGGTTGAAGCATAGACAGGCCAGTCAGCTCTATGGAGGCACCAATGGGGCAAGCAATCTGCAGCTTGGTACTGCAGTAGCGACACAAAGATTGAAAAGTGGTCGCTGCCTCCTCATGCCCACGCCAACTGAGGTGTGGTCGAAGGCTGGGGCTACAGACGGAGAGGTCAATTGCTGAATACGTGCCCTGTGCCACGCTAAAATGCGTGGGGGCACCTGTATTCAGGAGGCAAAGGTCTTGGTGCGCCAATAATGTCTCAACATCCCTACCGCGGCCTGTGGTCTGGAGTCCACCCCACAAAGGGTTGTGGGCAATAGGAGGAATGGTGGGGGAATTTGGGAGACCAGAGCAGTAAGGTTGTTAAGCGACACGGCCTCGTCCAGAGGAAGGTACAATCTGCAGACATTTAATTCCTGCGTTGTCCGGATTCTAACAACCACTGCCTCAAGAGTGGTATTTCCTGTAGGGCGATACAAAGTGCAGGGTAGCGCCACAGCAATTGTCCAGCTCGGCCAGGTGATTAAAGAAGCTGCCACAATTCCACTGGAGAATAACTCTTTCTCCTCACTGTAAGGCCATAAAAGAAAAGAAACAAAAGAAGATCATTCCATAGGAACATCTGCCGCCTTATGGTCAGGACCTACAGAATCTAAGACCCTAGGTGATTCTTGATGTGCAGAGTTCTTATAATCAGGCGAATCAAGAAGTGCGAGATCCTCAGCGGAGGCAAGGATCTCGACTTCATCCTCTGAAACAGAGGATATGGATGTGGGTGGCTTGGAAGCCACCAAAAAATCTTTTTTCTTTCTTCATACCCTCTCGCTGGCCCTTGGGTGTTAAATGCCGTGGGGGCTTCTCAACAGGGGCTGCAGGTGCCGACGAAGAGGTGGAGGCCTCTCTATCAGCAGCTGCGGAATCCTTCAGGAATTTGCTGCGATCCACTTTCCCACGAAGAGAAGCCTCAGAAGGGAGTGTCCCGTGGGACCGCTTCCGGGCGAGAGGAGCCGGAGAAGGGTGGGGACTGACGTCCCCCGTAATGGTTTGTCTGTTGCTCCCAACGTGAAAAGTGTGGGAGCAACCGAAGGAGTAGCACCTCAACTGTCAAGGGGGCAGGTGCTGTGGTTCGGGCCTGAGGGCCCGCTGGCATTCGTGGTACAGATGGTCTGGAGACTGATGACGAAGCTACTGCGGTGTAGAGGTTGTCATGGTGACAGGATGGAGCTTCAAACACTTACGTCTGCCTCTGCGTATGTCAGCCGGTCCATGGTCTTATGCTCCATGATCTTGTGCTCTTTGTACAGAACAGTCGGGCGAACAAGGAGGATGCTGCTGATTGTAATTGACGCACACTGGAGGTGGGGTACAGGGGGCGTCTGGATGGGATGCATGCCCACACTCCCGACATGTTGGATTGGCGTCACATCGGGAGGACATATCACCAAACCTCCAGCACTTGAAGCAGCGCATAGGGGGAGGAACGTAGGACTTTACGTCGCTCCAGTAGATCATCACCTTGACTTTCTCACGCAATGAATCGCCCTCGAAAGCCACGATGAAGGCACCGGTGGCAATCCTCTTGTCCCTCGGACCCCTATAGATACAGCGGATGAAATGCACACCTCGTCACTCCAAGTTAGCTCTCAATTCGTCGTCTGATTGCAGCAGCAGATCCCTGTGGAAAATGATGCCCTGGACCATGTTTAAGGTCTTATGTGGTGTAATGGAAACGGAAACATCACCCAGCTTGTCACAGGCTAGCAAAGCCCGTGACTGGGCTGGAAATGACATCGTTATTAAAACGCATCCAGACCTCATCTTGGACAATTCATCGACCTCTCCATATTTGTCATCCAAATGTTCCACAAAGAACATTGGCTTTGTGGACATGAGATTCCCCATCTGTACGGCTGCACACTAAATACTTAGGGGTGTAAGCCTCTCCTTGAGTTGTGGCCCCACGTTCCTCCCACGGTGTAGACAGGGAAGGAAACGTTTGGGGGTCATACTGTTCAGCGTTGTAATCGCCTCGACCGTGCTTAGAGACGACAGTTGTACGTCCGCCAACGTTTCGTGGTCTTTTCATGGTGTTGCCACGAGCAGCTAGGGAAATAAGGGTCCACCCAGACAGAGCCCCGGTTGCCTGGGTAAGCCTTATACAACTGAGGTGCGGCAGGTTCCTCAGAGGTTGCTCGGTAGTGGCTGTTCAACCTCAACAGCTATGCATCTCCTCGGCACGTAGCACACCTTGAGATTGAGGTTTTTTTTAATAGAGGTTTGTACTGTCCTCGCGACCCGGGCGAGTAAGCCAAGATTCCCGGGCTTTGAAACGTACAACATTCCACCATCGCGCCGAACGATGGTCGCTGAGGCACGCACAGAGCTTACGGTGTAGTGGACCCCGGCTCAGGACCCCGGGTTCGCCAAGCCCGTACTCAGCTTAATGCTGAGCCTCTGACGGGGGCTGATTGGGCGGTAACTATCAGCCACCTGTGGATCAGCACCAGGTCTGATCACCGGAATAATGATGCTTTCTTGCCATTGTGACGGGAAAGCCCCCTCCACCCATAAACGGTTAAACATGGCGAGAAGCTGGTGTTGAAACTCCACGGAAAGGTGTCGGATGAACTGGCTGTGAATTCTGTCCGGTCCTGGAAAGGTATGGGGCATGTGGCAAGGGCAGTTTCGAATTCCCATTCACTGAAAGCGGAGTTGTACAATTCGGCTCGATGCGTGTGAAAGGACAGCCATCGCTGTTCAACCCGCTCCTTCAGTGCAAGGAAGTCAGCACTGTATTCGCATGTTGCAGAGGTGCGAGCATAATGCTCGGCCATGTGTTGTGCGATGGAAGTCGGGTCGGTGCATAGGGAACCCTGGATGCGTAGGCTGGGAATTGCTGCCGGTGGACGGTACCCAAATAGGTGCCTAACCTGGGACCACACCCGAGATGCCGAGGCGCGACGGCCGATGCTGGCGACATACGTGTCCCAACAGTCCCGTTTACCCTGCCGGATGAGCTGTTGAGCCCGGACCCGGAGCCGTTTAAAAGCTATAAGGTTGTCTACAGTGGGGTGTCGACGATGGCGCTGGAGCGCCCGACGACGATCCCGGATGGCCCCAGCGATTTCCGGCGTCCACCAGGGCACAGACTTCGCCGTGAGGAGCCAGACGTGGTAGGAATGGTTACCTCAGCAGCTGAAACTATCGAACTGGTTACCTAGTGAACCGCAGTTTCCAAGTCGGCTGGCAGTGGAACGGGAACCGTAGCAGCTGAGGTGAAGTTGTGCCAATCAGTTCGATGGAGAGAACATCGAGATGGGCAGCCCGCAGGTTGAAAACCAAGGAGCATCAAGAGAACAGGAAAATGGTCGCTGTTGCTAAGGTCATCATGGACCCTCCACTGGAAGTGCGGGAGCATGCTCGGGGTACAAAAAGAGAGATCAATCGTGGAATACGTGACTCGCGCCTCGCAAAAATGCGTGGGTGCACCAGTGTTTAGCAGGCAAATGTTGTGCTGTGATAAAAGCGTCTATATGTGCCTACCGCAGCCTGTTGTCTGCGTTCCACCCCACAAGTGATGGTGGGCATTGAAGTCCCCCAGAAGCAGAAATGGAGGGGGAACTTGTGCCACCAGGGCAGCAAGGTCAGTAAACGATACCATCTCATCTGGAGGAAGGTAAAGATAACAGATCGTCAGTTCTTGCATAGCATGGATGCGAACAGCCACCGCCTCAAGAGTCATGTGGAGAGGCACAACGGCACTGGGGACAGTGGCAAGGACATAGATGCATACAACTCCAGAGACCCTGTCATACATGGTACGGATTTTGTAATAGCCCCGATAGCCACGAAGGGCTGGGGTCCTTCGAGCAGGAAACCAAGTTTCCTGCACGGCTACACAAAATGCTGGGAAGTGGCACAACAATTGTTGCAATTCTGGCAGATGGCGGAAAAAGCCGCCACAGTTCCATTGAAGGATCGTAGAGCCTCCTGGTCGCTGAGACATGCTGCTTTCGATGGCATAGTAGATTTCACATTTCTTCCTTCTGTTGCCGATTTTTGAAGCAGATCCTCAACGTCCATAGCTTCCAAAGACTCGGCAATGGCCAAGTATTTTTGGGACGCGAGGATCTCTATTTCGTCCTCAGATGAAGAGGAATGTTTTGGTTGCACGGCAGCCACCACAGAATCTTTGGTTTTACTCTTATTCTTTTGCTTTTTTTTCTCGCAAGGTTCTTAAGGCTTCTCTTGCCGGGAGGGCTTCGCGGAGCCATCCTCAGGAACTGAGGATGCCTGCGCGGCCCTGCAACCAGCAGTGGGTGGCTCCTTCAGCCACCTACTGGTATCCACAGGAGAAGCCTTTGAAGGAAGGGATCTGAGAGAGCCCTTCCTCGCGAGAGGAGCCAGAGATGGCTGTTGAGTCTCTGGCTCAGGGGTGGGGACTGAGGGCCCCACAGGCGGAGATGGTGGGGTTTCCAAAGTAGGGACCTTGGGGCCCCAAACACCATGGGGGCAGATGTGGACGGTTTGGGTGAAGGGCCCACTGTGGAAGACGAGGCAGTGGAGAGCGGTAGCCGAGATGGCAGAGGCAGTTGTTATGCTCACTGGATGGAGCTTGGCATACTTCTTCTTAGCCTCTGAGTATGATAACCGGTCTTATATTGCATAATTTTACGTTCTTTATGAAGAACCGTTCAGTCCGGCGAACAGGGAGAGTGATGCTGGTTGCAGTTAACACATACTGGAGGAGGGACACAAGGGGCTTCCGGATGTGAGGCACATCCGCACTCCCAACATATAGGGTTACCATCACATTGGGAGGACATGTGCCCAAACCTCCAGCATTTGAAGCAGCGCATAGGGGGAGGAATGTAGGGTTTTACGTCACACCGGTATATCATTACCTTGACTGTCTCCGGCAACGAATCGCCTTTGAAAGCCCAGATAAACGCACCGGTGACTACCCTAATGTCCTTCGGACCCCTATAAACACGACGGATGAAATGAACTCCACTAGGTTCTGCCGTAACTCGTCGTCAGACAGCAATAAAAGGTCATTGTGAAATATAATTCCGTGTACCATGTTCAAACTCTTGTGGGGAGTAATGCTAATGGGGACGTCACCCAGCTTGTCACAGGCAAGCAGTGCCATTGACTGAGCTGGGGACGATGTCGTTATGAGTACAGCCCCAGATCTCATCTTAGACATGTCATCCACTTCCCCAAATTCATCCTCAAGGTTTTCCACAAAAAACAGAGGATTCGTGGTCGTAAACAATTCGCCGTCTGTCCTAGAGCATACCAGATAACGGGGGGGCATAAGCCTCACCTTGCTGATGAGCCCTGCCTTCTTCCCATGGTGTGGCCATGGAAGGAAACGCTTGGGGGTCATAGGTCGCAGCATTAAATTCAGTTCGCCCATGCTTAGAGACGCCAGTTTTGCGTCCGGCAACGACATTTTTTGCTCGTTTCATTCTCGACCCACGAGCACCTAGGGAACTAAAGGTCCACCCAGGCAGAGCCCCGCTTGCCTGGGTAAGCCTTATAAAACTGAGGTGCGGCAGGTTCCTCAGAGGTTGCTCGCTAGCGGCTGTTCAACCTCAACAGCCATGCATCTCCTCGGCACGTAGCACACCTTGAGATTGAGGTTTTTTTTATAGAGGTTTGTACCATCCTCGCGACCCAGGCGGTTAAGCCAAGATCCCTGGGCTCTGAAACGTACAAAGTTCCACCGTTGCGCCGAACGATGGTCGTTGAAGCACGCACAGAGCTTACAGTGTAGCGGACTGTTGGCGTGACACAGCCCACAGCTCAGAACCCCAGGTTCGCCAAGCCCGTACCCAGCAAATTAATGCTGAGCCCATGAGGGGTATCTCGAACGAAAAATGTTGGGTTCTGTAATCCACGTTCTGACTTTCTATGCATAGGAAGAAATGTCTAGAATTCTTGTTTTGCCGCCACTTGTTCCAGCAAACTGGTTAGATATGTTCTCTGCTCTTTTCTTAGGATTTGCTTCGTCTCCCTTCAGACGTTGATAAAATCTCTTTCCTGTTCATTCTCTTCCAGTCACTTTTCCTTAATCTTCCTTATCTTTTCTGTAGCCTTCTGGCATGTCTCGTTAAAATATTTCTTCTTTTTTGTTATCTTATTTCTTCCGAATACTTCCTCCGTGAACTTTATTTCTTTCCACTTTTCCTCCCCGTTCTCTCTTGCTTCCAGGGTTTCTAGAACCTCAACACGGTTTTTGATTTCCATAGCATATTGTTCTTTAATGACACTTTCACGAAGTGTCCCCTTCTTATGCATGTAGGTGAACATCAGTTTAAGGTTGCACACAATGAGTAAGCGTTCTGATGCACGGTCGGTTCCACTATACGACCTGATGTCCATGAGTCTACGGCTAGAGCGCTGGTCCACCAAGATGTGATCTATGTGGTTCATAGTTCTTCCATCCAGTAGGCACTATGTTCCCTTATGTATTCTCTTGTTTTCGAAGTAAGTTGAACTTACTTTCAAATTCTTTGAGATGACTAGGTTGATCATTCTCTCACCATTATTGCTGGTTTCGTATTGTAAATTGTGCCTTCCGATAGTTAGTATAGTCTTCTTTTCCTGCTTTTCCATTAAAATCTCGGAGCATTTTCATGATATTCGTAGTTGGTGTACTATCAATTGTTTATTCTAGTTGGTCACAGAACTCAAAAATCAAATGTTTGTTAAGCTTATGGGACTGAACTGTGGGGTCATCAGTCCCTAAACTTACAAACTACTTATCAACTAGCTTATCCTAAAGACGGTACAAATATCCATGCCCGAAGGGGGATTCGAACCCCCGACCGTAGTGGCCGTGCAGACCGTAACTGGAGCGCCTCAATGCATCGGCCACCGCGGCCGGCGGTCACAGAACTATTGCTCATTCATTTTATCCTCACTAAGGACATGAACATTGACGAATATGATGTCTGACATTTTATTTGGAAGTTATTAACAGCTTTTAATACTTTGACTGAATTTGCTGCATTGTCATGTATTACAAAACCAGTGCCAAAGTCTTGCTTATCCACACACCGGCGTTGAACAGTACATATTTGCTCTCTTTGTGCGTTCTCGTACTAATCATCTTGTCTCTTGTAGTGCCACCAGGTTCAGTTTATATCGGCTAATTTCTGAGACCATAGTCTGGATGGTTCCTGGTCTATATAGGCTCTTGACATTCCTAGATCCCAAATTAAAATTTCTAAATCGTAAACCCTTTTCCTTTGCAGTTTTCGAATTCCATTGTATCCACCCACGTCCAAGTTTGTGTTTCGTAACAAAGGGCTTTTTACAGGATTGGGTTGCTGGCCCAATGCACTCTGCAGCGGAGTGTGTGCTGGAATGAAATTTCCTAGCAGATTAAAACTGTGTGCCAGAACCGGAAAAGTTTCATTCTGGAAAATTCCCTTAGGCTGTGGCTAAGCCATGTGTCCACCATATCCTTTCTTCCAGGAGTGTTAGTCTGAAAGGTTCGCAGGGGAACTTCTGTGAAGATTGGAAAGTAGGAGGAGAGGTACTGGCAGAAATAAAGTTGTGATGACAGACCGTGAGACGTGTCGGGATAGCTAAGTCAGTAGAGCGCTTGCTCAGGTTCGAGTCCCAGTTCCACTCAGTCCCTTGAAAGCCACACACCGAGTTTCTTGGACTTTGGGCATTAACGACCTGGCAGGGATGTGCGGATCTCAAGCTCCCTTTCGGTACCGGTTGTTACCTGCCGCTGTGGCGCGGTACCTTCATACGCCTGACACCGTAGTGAGAGCCACCTTCAGCTACCTGTTTGGTGACGAAGATCTGACAAGGTTGGAGACGATGCACGCACCCACCGAAAGTGACCGACCGGCTGAGGCCGTCTACAGGGGTCACCTGAAGTAAACGGGAGCCACAGCAACAGGGAGAGAGCGTCAACGGAGGCAACAGGCACCAACACGAGTCCGAGGCGGCCGCTGAACCTAGACCAGTGATGACCATATCAGAGCTATGGGAGGCGACGTCACACCTGCGAGCACAGAATAACACGGAGAGGCTACACCGCCTACATCAGCATACTAAGCCATGGGAGCCATATTGGAAGGTTGGTCGATATATGTCTACTTCTGCAAATGGCGCTCATCTCAATTACATCGACATTTGAACCCTGTAGAATAGGAAAAAAATTACCTAATCTTCTGCCTGCTTCCCCATGCAGATAACATGATAGAAAATTGTACGGTACGTTGGAGAAGCGCCACGGAGACATTGTAATTTGTCTACTTTCTTTCATAATTATGATGGTCCTGACTGATGCTTGGTCGACTCGAGGCCGCTTTTGATTCAGAAGACGGCAGAGAGCTCCGAACACAGCTGATGCCTTCTTCATCTTTTCATTGGCATCTTTATCTATCCATCTACATATTTACTCTCCAAGCCACCCAAAGGTGCGTTCAGTGGCTACTCAGTACCACTATTTGTTACTTGCTTTCCTGTTCCACTCCCACATAGGGCGAGGGAGAAATGAATGGCTGTATGCATCCGTACGAGCCCCCATCTCTCTGGCCTTATCTTTGTGGTCTTTACGCAAAATGTAGGTAGGCGGCAGCAGAATCGTTCTTCAGTACGCATGATGTTTCAAAGTCAGCTGCTCATCAACTATGACCCCTAAGTATTTGGCGTTTGCAGGCCAATGAATGAAGTTGGTATAAGCGTGATGTTGTCCACCAGCACCTACACATCTCGTCTTGTATGCAGGAGAGCCTGGCTCTTGTGGGCATTCAACTGAATCATTCAAGTTAGACGCCCATTCCTCTATATCACGGAAGGCAACTTAAAGACAGTGATCAGTGATGAACTATTTCTGTGATTTATTTCCGACACTTGAAGACGGTGTCGTCAGCACAGATAGATATGTTTTACAATATGAGGGAATATGGGAAGGTCTGCAGTATGTACTGCAGAAGACAGGTTCCAACAATGAGCCCTGAGGCGCTCCAGTAAGGACACTACAGCTACAACATGTGTCATCACCAACTCTAACGGCAGAGGTGCTGCCCTTCAGGTAGCAATCGATGACACGATCCAAAGGGCTTGGCATACCGCATGTAACATGTTTGCAGATCAGTCTTCGGTGCCACAGGCCGTGAAAAGCACGCGATACATGGAGGAGGATCGTGCCACAGAGCTCCCCAAGTAACTGCCTGGATAGCTTTCTCGACCATCCGCAGCAGCTGTTGGAGTGTAGGCTGACCTTCCTAGAACCCACAATGACGGTCAGATAACACCACTTCATTAGTGAGGCGTGTACTAATTCGAGGCAGTAAAATCACAGTCTAACACACGACACTTATTACACACTGCGACAGTAGCGTTCCAAGCGACCGGTATTGGATGAGTGCAAATAGTATCGTTTATATTGATTTTAACATAATTTTTACATTAGGGAACGCATGTAATGCCATAAAAATAGCTAATAACTTAAAAATAGCACCACATTCGTTTTACTTAAGTTTCCTAATATTTCTGATAAGGTACGAAACGGTACATTACAAGACAGTTTATCTACAGTTATCTTGTAACCTACAGGCTTCTGCGAAGCAATTTAATTTTCTATTAAAAACAGAAACAAAATTGCTACAAAACATCAGAAGACCTTTCTTTGGCAGAAAGACGTCGCTTTTCTACTCAGGTACGTTAAGGTTTCTTCACTACAATTCCACTCGATTCAGTGTGTGTTGAACGTAGCAAACTTATGTAGAACGCAATAACTACAGTGTTAAATGTACCAAATGAGCTACAGCAGTTGTAGCTGAAAGAAAAGCGGCACAAACGTGTCAATAAAACGACAATAGCAACGAATCTGTTTTCCAACAGAGAAGAAGCCAATTCAACGATTGTTGCTACGACTGAACCACATATGGCAATCACTATCAAAACTTTGTATTTTTAAGCTAAAGTAATTACACACAACAGACTATGCACGTTTCAGAAAGACGTGTGGGACGTATAAGTGTACGAATCATTAGGCTACACTTCGAATTGCTACGCGTCAAAAACTGCCTGTAATGGTAAAAAAAAAAGACCATAACAGAAATGTATTATTCTCTTATGTTTATAGTCTACTTACTTTCAGCGGATTAATCTTGAAATGCAATTCTATTCGTAAGTATTAGTTCAAGACTAAGTTGTTCTTTATACAACTGAATCGGTAAAATTGGGCTGTATTTGCATTAATTTCGGTATTAAGTATGTATCTTGACATTATACGACATCCAATAATAATTATAAACATACATCACTACTTCGGCGGCTTGCCCATCGTGAGGAGCGCTAGTGTCGTTGCATCTGTCAGTCGGTAACAACTTTTACAGCAGTGAGTATCGCAACTGTTAATGCTATACTGTGGCACAACTCTCTCGAAAGTTTTCCCGAGAGTAGAGAGAAGGCTGATAGGCGAGTAGCTTGTCTGGTCTCTGGTACTATTCCCTGGCTTAAGCATTGTTGTACCACGGCCATCTCCCAGATCACAGTTAATTTCTTCTGATTTGCTATATTACTAGGCAATTAAATGACTTCCGCCAATGCTATCAGCGGGAAATTCTTAAGCATTGGGACAGCTACAATAGAAATACGTCCATTCTCGCGAAGTTCCGAAATTTCTGTAGATACTTTATTCTTAGTTCTTCTATTACCTGTGAATATACTCGTCTCCCATCGTTCCCTCTTTCCAGTCAGGGTCAATGCCCACAACTTCTGGTTTTCGTCGCCTGCGTTTCCTCATCCGAAGATCTGCTGTCAGTGCCATGGGAACAGCTCCATAAAACAAGGGGCCCTCTATGTGCACAGTGCTGTATGAAAGTAAATTTGATATGCAATACTTGTGCAACGCAGCGTCGTGATTTAAAACGAACTGTTAAGTCTGTAATTCAGAGCAGTAGTACCGAAATTTCATAATTGGTTCATAAAACGTATACATAATACTAATCTCTACTTATATGAAAGCGAAAGGATATTCATTCACTCACTCATTCATTCACTCACTCACTGACTAAACACGAAATCTCGAAAACTTAAGCCCCTATGAAGCTGAAATTTAGCAGGAATGTAGTTTATAGGTAGTAGACGTCAGCTAAGAAACTATTTAGCGATAGGACAGAATTAAGGTGCAAGGGGGAGGATACTTTTCCTACAGATTGACGAAAGCTACAGTTTTACTCCGATCTTTACGAAATTTTGCATGCGTGACGTTCAGTACAAGAGGAAGGCCAGCGTCTACCTAAAGTTTCATACGGTGCATGGGGGAGGGTATCTTGCAACATAAAAATGTATCCCTGAATACCTTGCTCGCGCCATAACTTGAGAACATCTCGACCGATTTCACACATCTTTTAGGGTTGTTTTCGTTATTCTCAAAACAAGGGTTGTATGAATTAAAACTGGAAAATTTGAAAACGACGAAGTGCGTTTTTGAATGTGACCTTGTTTTTATTGCATACAAATCTATAGTTTTTTTCCCGATACTGATAAAATTTTGCATATCTGACCTTAAAGACAAGAGGAATATCACTGTCTGTTTAAAATTTCGGTTGTTACATGATGGAGGGTAGTTAACTTACTGACTTTAACCAAATGCATAGTTTTCCTTAGATCTTAATTAATTTCTGCGCACATGACTTTTAAACTAAGAGGATGGTCACTGGGTTCATAAATGTTAGTATGGTACGTGACAGAGGGTAACCTTGTAAAAAATTTTGCCGAGAGGGAAAGGTGGAAACGGACCGAGAGATGGGAGAGGAAGAAATGGATGCAGAGACAGGAGGGAAGGGGAGGTGGACTACGAGAGTGCAGGATAAGTAAGCAGCCGGGTTTACAGATAGTTTATGTTTAAAACTCACTGAGGTCCGGAACCCTAAAAGCCATGATACGCACAGGCCATTCCTTAACAACCGTTGCGAAGCACGGGCATGTAAGGTAGTATGACATAAAACTACTTTCCATAGAAATTGGAATCATGAGATCACTGAAACAATTTGAAAGCATGACGTTCCGATACGTTTGCCTGGGATTCCTGAGCGGTGTGAATAGACGGTCACAAGAGATCAGGCAGTTGTCTTCACGTTTGCAGCGCCTTATTGTCGTCTTGTGCGCATGCGCAGATTTATGCCAGGAATATCCGGCTCGCCGCCTAACAGGTCGTCGAGGAGTGGCAGCTCCTGCTGTTCGCAGTCTGGGCGCCGCTGCGCAGGTGTGACGCCTCAGGCGTGTCGAATGGTGGGGGATCGAGGTCTCTGCTAAGTGCAGCCCACCCCGCCTCTGTGCCCAGGAGTTCTCGGAAGCCGCGTGTGCTGAGCGTCAGCTGTAGTTGGCACCTACGCCTTACACTTCCATGACAAAGTCACCAGTCCCACTATGGATGTTTATGAAGCAAAGAGTGAAGGAAAAGCCAATAAAAACTTTCCTTTCTTCACACATGGGAGAACAGTGTTGCCAGATCCTCCGAAAGATCTGATTCTTTTAAATATTCCAGTAAATACGAAATTTCGAGTGAATCTTCCAATATTTTCCGAATTCGCTTGAAATTTTATGTGAATCTTCAGAAAATTTCCAAACTTCCTTTTGCAACTCGCCACGCCATCTGTGAGTCAACCTTGTCAACATAAACAGAGGTCGCGCTACTTCAGTACAACTACTACACTACTACAGTATCGTTCAGACATAAGCGTCGCTGACGCCACGAAAATTGCAACTTGCAGCAGCATCTGTGAAACAGCCTTGTCAACATAAAGACATATGAGTAAAGAAATTATTAGCTGCAACACACTAATATGTATTGAATTGTCCAAAAATGTTACGGTGCAGTTTGCTTTTACTTACTTTTCCAACAAGAAAATATTTACAATTAATTGTAAGTTACGTTTATAAATATTTTCACCTAAAATGTCAGTAAGAAAAAAGGTTAAATTGAGTATAAGAGACTGTCTTAATTTCACTCCCCTACTTATGAAATAACTTCGTTCTCGATTTTTTCTTTCTTAATATATATAGTTCGCATACCCTCCGATTTTTTACCTCATCTTCCGAAGTCATTAAGGTTCATCTTCCGAAAAAAAAAATCGGATCTGGAAACATTAAGGGGAATGAGTTGTTAGTAAATACTATGGAAATATCTTTCTGCCGTACACTGTGCATTACAGAGCGAACACGGAGTGTTTAAGTAGGAATGGTAATTATAAAGGTTATGGCAGTTTTTTACAGCACATAGAAACGGCTGAGTTCGCTATAGCTTCATTTCGTGCGTTCGCCCACCGGTCGCTGTGGGATGCTATTGGCATACTTATCGAATGTGCGCAATAGAAGTTTCAGGTGTGGTCTGTTGGTCCACTGATCTGTAGAGTGTACAGGTTTTCACACATGCTAAGTATGCCATATGGTATTTGTGTATGTGTTCTTTTTTAATTATTTTTTATATATGTTTTCAAGGAAACGCTCCTGATGCTTGTCGAGAATACGGCGTAAGATTTTATAACCGTATACTATCATACTGAAGAGTGTTTCTCCGTACTACAAGAAGCACACGTAGAATTGCTGCAGGTATCGCTGTTCCACATCAAAGAGTATGGCTGAGTTTGGCCTAAAGCAGGCGTTACGCCTGCATCACTTACAGCTCATTCAACACCTTCGACCAGGAGACGACGGAAAGCGATTGAAATTTGTCGTGGATACTTCAAAGTCTTCAGTGATGAAGTCAGGTTCACTCTCGACTTCATCGATGATATTCGTAATTCACATCAGTGGTCTCCCGGCCGACCGTGGTGGTCGAGCGTTCTGCGGCGCGCCAATCACGTTCTGCATGGCCACTACGGTCGCGAGTTCGAATTCCCCCTCGGGCATGGATATTTGTGCCGTCCTTAGTTTTAGCTAGTTCATAAGTAGTTTGTAAGTTTAGAGACTGATGACCCCGTAGTGAGGTCCCATCAGCTCTACAAAAATTTGAACACTTTTTGGTCTGACGAAACCCCTCATGCCATCGTGGAGAAACATATTCGAGAACGCTTCTCTGTAAATATGTTCTGCGGGTTGAAACAGAATCTGTTAGTACGGCGTGTTGTGTTACCGTATCGTCTTGTAGGACCCAGTTATCTACACATTTTTGATAACGAACTTCCAGCATTATTGTAAGAAATCCCTTTGGCTACAATAATTGTTTATAATGTCAGCCGTAATTGAAAATGCCGATGCGTATGAAATCAGAACTATGATTCATTTTATAATGCAAAGAAAGTAAAACTGATGGAAATTCACCAGGAAATCTGCGAGGTTTACGGAAAAAATGCCTTAAGTGATTCAATGATACAAGATGTGTCAGACTGTTCAATGAAGGACGTTATCAGGTGCACGTTGAGGAACGAAGTGAACGCCCGTCTGTCGTTACTGATGAACTCGTTCACACGATTGAAGAGAACATCAAGCACAAACGTAGATATACACTTAGCGCCCTTGCCATGGAAGTTTCTCAGATTTCACAATCATTTATTCATGAAATTGTTACTCAAAAACTGATATTTCGAAAACTTTGCCCACTTTGGGTACCCAGAATTCTTGTTGTTGTTGTGGTCTTCAGTCCGGAGACTGTTTGATGCAGCTCTCCACAATACCCTATCCTCAGCAAGCATCTTTAACTCCACATAAGAACGGAAACCTACATCTGTCTGAATCTGCTTACTGTATCCATCTCTTGGTCTTACTCTGTGGTTTTTACCCCACATACTTCCCTCCAATGCTGAATTCACGATTCCTTGATGTCTAAGAATGTGTCCTACCAATCGATCCCTTCTTTTAGTCAAGATATGCCAGAAATTCCTTTCCTCCCCAATTCTGTTCAGTACCTCCTCATTAGTTATGCGACCCACCCACATAATCTTCAGCATTCTTCGGTAGCATCACATTTCAAAAGCCTCTATCCGCTTCCTGTCCACACTGTTTATCGTCCATGTTTCACTCCCATACAAGGCAACACTCCACACAAATGCCTTCAGAAAGGATTTCCTCAGGCTTAAATCAATATTCGAGGTTAACAAATTTCTCTTTTTCAAGAACGCTTTGCTACCCATTGCTATTCTGCATTTTATATTCTCTGTACTGCGACCATCATCTGTTATTTTACTGCCCAAGTAACAAAACTCATCTACCTCCTTTATTGTTTCGTTACCTGATCTAATTCCTTCAACATCACCTGATTTTCTTAGACTGCAATCCATTACCCTCGGTTTACTCTAGTTAATGTTCATCTTATATACACCTTTCAGCTCACTGTCCATTCCGTTCAGCTGCTCTTCCAGGTCCATTGCTGTCTCTGACAGAATTACTATGTCGTCGGCAAAAAGCAATGTTTTTTAATTCTTCACCCTAAACTTTAATTCCTTCTCCAAATTTCTCCTTGCTTTCCTTTATAGCTTGCTCAATGTACAAATTGAATAACATTGGAGAAAGGCTACAACCCTGTCTTACTCCCTTCCCAACCACCGCATCCCTTTCATGCCCTTCAACTCTAACAACTGCTGTCCGGTTTTTGTACAAGTTGTAAATAACCTTACGCTCCCTATATTTTACTCCTGCTTGCTTCAGAACTTGAAAGAGTTTATTCCAATCAACATTGTCAAAAGCCTTCTCCAAATCTACAAAAGATAGATATGAAGGTTTGCCTTTTCTTAATCTATCTTGTAGGATTAGCCGTAAAGTGGTTATTGCTTCCCGTGTTCCTACATTTCTCCTGAACCCAAACTGATCCTCCCCGAGGTCGGCTTCTACCAGCTTTTCCATCCTTCGTGTTAATATTTTGCAACCATGACTTATTAAACTGACGGTTCGGTAAGTTTCACACCTGTCTGCGCCTGCTTTTTTTTTTTTGGAATGGGGATTATAACATTTTTCTTAAAGTCTGAGGGTACTTCGCCGGTCTCATACATCTTACACACCAGGTGAAACAGTTTTGTCATGGCTGGTTCAACCAGAGACTTCGGTATCTCTGAGGGAATGTCATCTACTCCAGGAGCCTTGTTTCGACTTAGGTCTTTCAGTGCTCTGTCAAATTCATCTCTCAGTATAGTAGGTCCTATTTCCTATTTCATCCTCATCTACGTCTTTCTCCCTTTTTACAACATTATCTCTAAGTTCATTTCCTTCGTAGAGCTTCTCTATATACTCTTTCCACCTTTCAGCTTTCCCTTCTTTGCTGAGAACTGGTTTTCCATCTGTGTTCTTGATATTCATAGAGCTGGTTTTCTTATCTCATAAATCTCTTTTATTTTCCTTCAAGCTGTATCTATTTCTCCCCTAGTTATACATTCTTCTACATCCTTGCATTTGCATTCTAGCCACTCATGCTTAGCCATTTTGCACTTCCTGTCAATCTCATTTCTTAGTCTTCTGAACTCCATTCTGCCCTATTAATTTACTGCATTTTTATATTTTCTCCTCTCATACATCAAATCCAGTATGTCCTGTGATATCCAAGGATTTTTCGTAGGTCTTGCCTTTCTACCTATTTTGTCCTCTGCTGCCTTCACTATTTCATCTCTCAATGCTACCCATTCCTCCTCTACTGTCTTATTTTACCCCATTTCTGTCAATTGTTGCCTAAAGCACCGTCTGAAATTCTCAAGAATTTCAGGTTTCTTCAATTTATCCAGATCCTATCTCCTTATTTTCCTACCTTTCTACAGTTTTTTCAGTTTCAGACTACAATTCATGACCAATAAGTAATGGTCAGAGTTTATATCTGCCTCTGGGTATGTCTTACCCAAAATTCTTATTGAACAACATAAAAAACATCGGATGGGCAATGAACTTCAGTTTTTGACACGCTACAATGAAGAAGGCGATGGATATCTTTCTCGGATAGTTACGGAGGATGAAACTTGCGTATCGCATGACACTCTTGTAACAAACCGGTAATCAATTGAATGGAGGCACACTTCATCCCCAACGAAAGTTGACACCTCGAAGTGTCATCTGCACGTTGTATCGTGACAGTAAAGGTATTTTGCTGATTGATTTTTTACAACCCGGGCAAACAATCGGTTCACATGGTTACAGCAAGACCATTAAGAAATGGCTCCGCGCAATATAGAACAAGCGCCGAGGATTACCGTCAAACGTTTTTTTAATTATTTTTATTTATTTATTTATTTATTTATTTTTTAGACGATAATGCCCGACCTCACACGGCGAACGTGACGAAATTAGCTCTTATCGGAGTTTAACTGGGCCATGTTTGATCATCGTCCGTACAGCCCGGACCTCGCTCCTAGCGACTTTCATCTCTTCTTACAGCTAAAATCTGTCCTTGTTGGTTAACACTTCAACCATGATGACGAGCTGAAAGAACATGTTACCACATGTTGGAATAAACAGGCGACAACATTTCATAAATAAGTCAAGCAAAAACTTGTGTCATGTTATGACAAGTGCCTACAAAATTTTGGAAGCTATGTAGAAAAAAAATTTAACAGTTGTAGAATTTGTACAATAAATATTTTTCTGTGTCTGTTCACGTTTGGTATATATAACCAAGCGAAACTGACATTGTCGGCATACCTCGTATTTATTTATTCATCAATATACCTGTTGACCTCTTCAAAGTAACCCCCCTCTGTTACAATGTACTTATGTCAACGCTTCTTCAGTCCTCTAAGCACTTGTCGTAATCTCTTATTGATGATTGCTTGTGTACATCCAGCGAATCACTTTTTATTTCCTCTATCGTTACAAATCTTCGTCCCTTAATGGGTCTGTTCAGTTTTGGGAACTGGAAAAACTCACAGGGGGGTCATATCCGGGTATTACATATGCTGATACATGATTCTCGTGTTATTTTTGGCCAAAAAATCTCTCAAAAGCAACAAGGTGTATTGTCGTGATGCAGAAACCTTGATATTTTTTCCCACAATTCCGGGCAAAAAATAAATATGTAAATAAATAAATAAAAATAAATTTAAAAAAACTGTGTAAAATTTAGACATTTGATTGAACTTGGCGGGTTTTTTTTTTTTTTTTAATTGCTATCCGGGATGGTTCCAATGGGACGAAATGGCTTCGGCTTCGACGTCATAACCGTAAACCCACGTGGCATCACCAATTATTGAGCGTTTTAAGTAAATAAAAATGATCATTCACGTCAATCAAGCATTGCTCATGCGACCGTTATTCCGGTCAAAATTGAAATGTTTTCTAACAATCTTCGCTGCCAAACGTCTCCTAGCCAAAACATCCGAAAACATTGTATGACCAGAGCCCATTGCTATGCCAATATCTCAGAAACTTTAATTCAACGATTTTTCAAACAATGTTCTTCACAGAATCAACGTTATCATCTGTTGTTCATTAAGCGTTAAGACCGAGGTTCGTCATTTGCTTCTTCTCGGCCATCTTGGAAGAGCTTGCACCACTCGTAAACATTTTTTTTATTATTAGAGCAGACTCACTGTAACGCACCGCCAACATTTCAAGTGTTTTAAAGCAGATTATTCAATATTTTACACAAAATTTGATGCATATTCTTTGCTCCATGTATTGTAATAATACAAAATCGCCGAGAACTCTGAAACCTTTTACCTATCCAAAACAAACGATGTATGGTGTACACTTGAAACTGTGACCATATGTTTGCGATATGTATAATACGTATCAACCCAAACAAATCCGATTGTACGTTTGCCTCACTATTTGAAAACCATAGTTTTTGAATAGCCCTCGAATGTCCAAAGTGAGAAAGTCATGAGATATGGGAAAACTGCATGATTGCAGTCAGGAACAAAGTCTACTGTATTGGCAGTTGCATACCACTCTGTCCTCAGTATCTACGTTTCAATTATATCAGTAAATGTGAAGAGTTCAGGAAATTATGTCAGTAACCTGTAGAGGTAGGTGCACATTATATAAAATATGGACACGTAAACTTTAACGATGTCCATCATGCTCAGCACACACGTCAGAATTACCTACTGTAGCTGGCGAATATTGTGTCGTTATTTTTAAAACGTGACTGAATTAATGAGTTAACTACGTTTGTGTCTCAAATTGGGAAGGTGCGATTATCGAATCAGCGCTTTCACTGTTTGTTCACTGTTTGTTCACCCCCGTTAGCACGGTGCATTGGAAATGTTATACGACACGTGTTGCACGAAGATAAATTTCCTATCAATCTGCGCCCCGGACGTTTAGATTAAGAACACGAAACAGTATCGTAAAGTACTAAATGTTCAAATGTTTGTTAAGCTTATGGGACTTAACTACGGGGTCATCAGTCCCTAAACTTACAAACTACTTATGAACTACTTACGAACTAGGACGGCACAAATATCCATGCTCGAGGGGGGATTCGAACCCCCAACCGTAGTGGTCGTGCTGACCGTGACTGGAGCACCTCAGTCACCTCGGCCATCGCGGCCGGCGTAAAGTACTATCAACCTGTCTGTGTAAGATTCTTGTGGAACCAGTGAAGTCGATGATACATACCTGCTGCAATATGGCTGGCGATACGACTGAATCTGTGGTAAATGTCATTGTCGAGATCACTCATATTAGCATAATGGGACAGTCCTCTCCAACTCGGGTGCTTGGCAATCATCGGTGCCCTGCTGCAGCGCCAGTGGGGTGAGTCACGTGATTTGAGCGTCGTTCTTCTATATATTTTTTGTATATTTCTGTAAAGTTATGATTTATTTATGTCGCTAGATTATCATTTTGTTAAAACTTGAACTCCACTCTTTTCAAGGCTTCAGGAATAGCGTTTTTATTTCATGTGTTAAAATATTAGTTAATATTGCCAGGTTTTTCTTATTTTGTTATGTTAATAATTTATTACTATATTAATTAATGTGGCATAAATGTGACTTCTCCGCTAGGCCACTGCTCCTGCGAGCATGTGTACTTGTCTTACTTTTAAGTGGATGTGCGAGAATCTATGGCTGTCTGAATGTGAGGGGTGATAGCTCGCTTTGCATCGCTCTCTCTGGCTCAGAGTCGATAGCTGCTGAGGCTACCAAAGAGGTTTCTACACCCTTTGGCTACAGTCCAGTCAGCGATCCTACTCTATGGCGAGTCTCTCCATCCCCACCGCCGCTGATCTAGCTTTCTCCAGCTTCCGGTGGCTTCCCGCGTCTCGTGGACACTCGGTCTGGTCATTCTATACTGGGCGTCTGGCGAGGTAAGGTTGGTTCTTCTCTTGCATCCGTGAGATAGTAGCATTTCATTGGCTAGCACGTTTAACTTAGACTCGTGAACTTAGAATCATTTTTTTGGAATATTTTCTCCGATCGTGTGTGGAAATGTGTTCTCGGTTTTCAATTCAGTAATTTCCAATAGATAAACGCGGTGTGTATGATTCCAGTTGCAGTGTAAATACTTTCTAGCTTTGTGGGGTTCGATTTCTAATAGGTGATATGTTCATTTTTGTACATGGCAAGAAAATATCTTCTCATTGTTTCCTTCCGTGAGTGATATGTGTTCCATGTGTTTGGTTCATAGAACAAAGCCTTCACCTTCCACTCGTGTTTGCTCCATGCCCATCAGGAAAGTAACTATATGGGTATCCTTCTGATTTCCACTAAAATTATGCAATCTTCTCTCCCCGTCTATTTTAATTTTACTGTTTCTTCTCCGACTTGTAGTACGCATTCTGTCTCTGTCTGTAATTCTCTCTGAGCCTTGTAAAATCTCCTTTAATAGCTTCCTGGTGTAATTCTAAACATTTCTATGGGTTGCATGTTGTAATTCTTAATTTTATTATTCAGACTTTGTAATTATTTCACTTTTACGAGTTATTTGAGACTGGACTTCATCCGTCTCTGTAAGCGCTCCCTATCGCGTGTGGCTGTATTTCTTTCGCTTCATCATGTAATTCTAAACATTTCTATGGGTTGCATGCCGTAATTTTAATTTATTTTTCTTATTTTGTAATTATTTCATTTTTGTGGTTTTCCTGAGACAGGACGTCATCCGTCTCTGTAATCGCCCCCTATCGCGTGTAGCTGTATTTCATTCGCTTCCTTATATAATTCTAAGTACTTCTATTGGTTTCATGCTGTAGTTCATTTTCTTTATTTTTCGGAAACTGAATTTATTCAATTTTATCGGTTTTCGGAACCACGTGGGTCCATGTTCAGACTTCCGGTGTTTGCAGCCAGTTGCCTGAATTTACGACGCTGCTCATATAAAACCAGTACCTAGATCGATTTCTAACAGTCTGCAAGTTAAGAATCCACCGTGATTTTGTATAATGAATCCGATTTTCAACCACTTCACCTTCAGTGGAGTGCCTTCATGTAACGTAGCCGTACGTCGCCGTTAGCGTGTTTGCTAACAGGTCGTACCCACCGAGGATTGTCTGCGGCCCAGTAGTGTATGATATGGCGATACACTGCACCATTATTTGTGAACGTGGACTCATCAGAACATAACACTTTTTAAATACTTCAGCGTGGTTTACGCATAGCCCACTCACAGAATGTCCCATGCAGCTCCTAGGTCAGTATCAGGCGGTACGGGTGAAACCTGTGGCCATGTGCTATGCGCCACACATATGTGAGACTGACACCAGCGACTGCAGCAACGGCTCCTAAGCTGACATGAGCATCATGGTGTAGTGCAGCTGAAACAAACACCTCCGTCTCCTCACTTCTTGCAGGTCTTCGTCTGTTACTGCGGCGCATTACCAAGCTGCCTGTTTCCCGAAGTCGTTGTTCAGCATGTAAGAACGTAATGGCTGCCGGGGCTCTTCGCCTAAGATATCTCACGGCATACGCCGTGGCTGCTTCAGTGGCATTGTGTCGGCACTCTCCCAGCATCAGTAACATGTGAACGTACTCGTTATTCGCGTATGCCATCGTCATCCAATGTCAGTATCTGTGGTATATTGAGCCCTGGTTGTTTGTATGGCTCCAACTGTCGGGTATACGGCTGTGTGCGGCGACTGTCGGTAGTCTAACAGCGCATCGCGGAAGCTTCTCGCTCCGTGACACCGGCGACGTTACAACTCGACAGCACCACATTTAGAAGGCGCATTGCATTATGGGCAGCGTTTGTGGTATCTGCCCCTGAAACTTTGAAGGGTTGTAGCTCCCAAACTAACAGTGATAGGGATGTAGTTTTAAATTGATTTGGACGCAGTTGGTTTAAACGAATCCAATGAACTATAGAAAAAACTAGTGTTCCATTTAAAAAATATATCTTTGTGCTGTAACTCTTTGGAAAATGATACAATAAACTATGTTCATAGCTCCGCAGAAAGTGTAACATTTCTTGTGTTGACCTTCCGGATTAAAATTTCCCGTCACCTATTACTTTATAAGTTACAGAGGCAAACACAGTGAAACACCCTGTATATATATATTTACAAAAAAGTACGGCCAAACTTTCAGGAAACATTCCTCATTCACAAAGAAAGAGAATATGTTTTGTGGACATGTGTCAGGAAACGCTTAATTTCCATGTTATAGCTCATTTTAGTATTTCTCTTTAAATGTAAATTGAAATAATTCGTGCAGACAATTGTCAAAATATCCAATTGTTTCCTTAGTATGTATAGTATTTCCTTGATTCACGTCATCAATATAGATTTCCTGTGAACGTTTAGCCAGGAATTGTTGGTGATGTCTTGATTGGGCCTCATGTTCTTCCACCTACGCTCACTGGAGCACGTTATCATGATTTCATGCGGGATACTCTACCTGTGTTGCTAGAACACGTGCCTTCACAATTACGACACAACATGTGGTTCATGCACGATGGAGTTCCTGCACATTTCAGTCGACGTGTTCACACGCTTCTCCTAAAGAGATTCTGTGGCCGATGTATTGGTAGAGGCGGACCAATTACATGGCCTCCACGCTCTCCTTACCTCAACCCTCCTGACATTTATGGGGGCATTTGAAAGCTCTTGTGTACGCAACCCCAGTTCCAAATGTAGAGACTCTTCGTGCTCGTATTGTTGACGGCTGTGATACAATACGCCATTCTCCAGGGCTGCATCAGCGTATCAGGGATTCCATGAGTGCTGCGGTGGAGTAGCCGAGTGGTCTAAAGCGTCTCGCTGCGGAGCGCGCGGTTGCTTGCTGTGGAGGTTCGAGTCCTCCCTGGGGCATGAGTGTGTGTGTTGTTCGTAGGTTAGTTTACCTAGGTTTAAGTAGTTTGTAGGCTACGGATTGATGACCACGCAGTCTGGTCTGATAGATTTACAAATATTTGAACATTTGATTCCATGCGACGGAGAGTGGATGCATGTATCTTCGCTAACGGAGGACATTTTGAACATTTCCTGTAACAAATAGTTTGAAGTCACGCTGGTACGTTCTGTTGCTGTGTGTTTCCATTCAATGATTGATGTGATTTGAAGAGAAGTAGTAAAATGAGATCTAACATGGAAATTAAGCGTTTCCGGACACATGCCCACATAATATATTTTCTTTATTTGTGTGTGAGGAATGTTTCCTGAAAGTTTGGCCATATACGGCTATGTCGTAATTCTGTATGATAATTGGATGATATATTGTTCCACTGAACTTCCCTACTTCTGGTCTATAGCCTTCCCCTGCCATTTCTATTCTATAACTGAATAACAGAAATCCCTGCCAGATGAGAGGAAGTGCGATGCTGGCAGCGGTCACAGCAATAGAATGATAACAGTCACAGTCACCTTTTAATTGGGAAGCGGAAGTTGTTTCATTTGTTTGTTCTACCTACCAACCACCAGAACAGTAGGCGCTGCAAAAGGAATCTCTTCCAGTAATGCTGGAAGTTCATTCTAAAAAATCTGAAAGACACACAGGCCCAATCAACTGATTGCCTATCAAACCATGCCACAGTTTACAGAGAAGCCCGCCTGAAAATGTGTCTCTACAGTTGCATGTGTTCTTTCATCTGATCACTGATGTGAAGTGAGACTTGTAAAGAATGAAAGTCAATTCGTCAGTGAATAATAAATGTTCGATTGTTTGCCGAATTTCGTGTATCCAATGAAACATTCCAATGGTCCATCCTCATCTCCTGCTCAAAGTTGTTGAAACAGCTGTAGACGATACGGATCGAACCTGTCTGTATTTAATGTCCGCCACACTGTTGCATGTGGAACACCAATACGTGCAACAATCATGCGTGTACTGCTTCAAGGACTACATCCTACCGACTCAATAATGTCTTCTACTTCGTGCACAGTCCGCTCATCCACGCGTTCAGATGCGAAATGACTGCTCACACTGCAATAGTGTCATGCATTGTATTGAACACAAGAGTAAACAGTCTTGAATATAGTTATTAGGGAATAATACGACGTATTCTCTACAAGCATTAGCAGCAGCGTTTCCATTACAGTTCCATGCACAAATACCATGTCGGAAAACCATTTCGATAGTGTTCTTTATAGTGTGTATCATCATAGACACTAAGATCCTGGAAGAGAGCTTCAGTTCTACGTTTGTCAGCGTTGTAGTACTTTGTTCATTGGCTAAGTGCATCAAACAACAGACTGCGATAAAACTTCCATTGCTTTTGTTTTAACCGCAAATGAAAACTTTAACATGGCATTACATTTCATATGCACAATTCTTTAAAATAGCGCTGTATGTAGGTAAGAGACTGCGAATTTTCGTTCGGTTAACGTTATATGTGTTCCACCGCGTGGCGTCGAAGGATACTGCTATCTAAAATTACACGCATTAACTGGCCGTTTCTGACACGTTCCATATACTTTTTTTCCCCGCTGATTTCATATTTCGGTAGAAATTTGCTCCGTACTGCCGAGGGTATAACTTCCGCTTCGTCGCATTTTATTCTGGGCACACAGCTGAGTTTTTTTAATTAACTCTCACCCTGGTGTCGACAAAATAAAGGCTGGTGCAGAATGGCGGCTGCCACCGCCTCGCTCCAAACAGCCACCGTTGTTTGACGAAGCTGTTGTTTATAGCTGACACACTCTCACATCTGATGTCTATTATCTGTCAACAGTCGACAGCAAACGAGCCTTGACTCGCTGTAGCTTCTCTTTTCTGAACCGTGGTTGTCTATCATGTGGAAAGAACCAACTACATCAAGGATTAATATGCAGCTCTTTACGTAGCCAAGCTCTCAGGAATTATCTCTTCAGAGTCTCACAAATATGTCTGCCCACAGTGACAGCGCATCATTAAGATACCTGGAAACTCGTTGGGATTGTTTTGACTTGCTTCCTCGTCACAGCAACAGACTTGAGGCCTGCCGTGTACGTTTCAATCTATTGTCTTGCTTTCTGCCTCGTTGTTTCAAAGATTTGAAAATCTATACTGCTAGTAATGAAGGCGAATACTGAAGGAAGGAGTTTACAGTCGACTATGACATGATGATTGACGGAATGCTAGCTGAATTGGGCGATGGGTGGTATAGGGGACTTGATAAGCTCTTATACTTCGAAGGAACCATCACCATCCTGCAATTTACTTGAGCCACCTAGGAAAATCACGGACATGTTACTCTGCAGGGCTGTACGAGAATCTGAATAAGTGAAATCCGGAAGGCGAGTCCATCATGTTAGATTGGAAGTTTACAAAAAGTGGCAATGTGAACCACATTTTATACTGCAGTTTGCGGAACTGGTGGGTAAGGAACTAACGTTCACTGTCTGCAGGAGACGGTGGCTAACAAGGTGGCTTAACTGACCGCAAATACCTAACGTGTTTGCAGTTTCGCGGTGACTAGTAGATATATTTTGCCGATACGAACTCAAAACTGAAGATGGCGGCAGGAAAAACCCGCCCCTAGCTGCCTCCGCCACTTCCAGCCCCTCAGGAGAACCCGGTGGCCCCGCCAGACTGAAAGTTCGACATGTGGAGACCTGTCCACCCCCGCCTGACTGACGCCACCCCTCCCGACCCCCCACCCCTCGCCGACTCAGGGAAAAGCCGACCACCGCCTCTGGCCCCATCAGATCGGCGTCATCTCCGACATGTCCAGACCTGTCCAACCCCGCCAGCCTGGTGCCACCCCCTGCAACCCCGGCAATCACGTACTTGTAATACAGTGCATATGCCAAACAATTGTCGCTGTGCATTTAAGGTGACCATGTCGTGAGTAAAGCATACCGCTCGCCACCTCCTTGACGTTGTGGGGGATTATTTAAGAGCCCTGAGAAATAAGCGTATCGCTGACCGCGAGCCGCACCTCACACTTCAGTTTTGCCCACCCCTATACCACTCATCGCCCACTTCAGCTAGCATTCCGTCAATCATCATGTCATAGTCGACTGTAAACTCCTTCGCCGGCCACGGTGGCCGAGGAGACTAAGGCGCTCCAGACATGGTCTGCACGGCCACTACAGTCGGGGGTTCGAATCCCCCCTCGGGCATGGATATTTGTGCCGTCCTAGTTCGTAAGTAGTTCATAAGTTGTTTGTAAGTTTAGGGACTAATGACCCCATAGTTAAGTCCCATAGACTATACAAACATTTGAACATTTGTAAACTCCTTCCTTCAGTATTCACCTTCATTATTAGCAGTATAGCTTTTCAAATTTTTGAAACAACAAGGCATAAAGCAAGTCAATAGACCCACTTCCCACGGTTAATTTGATTAAATTTGCATATCTAATTAATTTTGAACAACCTGACAGCCTATGACAAGCCCCGACGCATACCGCCCCTAGCAGCCCTAAAGATTGCCGCTCCCCGCGCCACCTGGTCAAGGACTCGAACCCGCACACCTAACGTAAAAATTCCAAAAGTTAATAATGTTTGACGTACACCAACATTGCGAATAATGTTATTGCATACTTCGGACAGTACAATTACCAGGAATAACACGAGAGTTTCATAAACAAATTGGCCCCACCAGTCGCCAGGCCATCCGCCACCGATACCTAAATACCTTGGTCGCGCCATAGCTTGGGAACGGGTCGACCAATTTCACAGATCTTTTTCTTTTTCTTTCTTTCTTTCTTTTTTTTTTTTTTTTCGTTATTCTCAGAACAAGGGTTGTATGAAATAAAACTGAAATATTTGAGAACAACAAAGTGCGTTTTCAATGTGACCCTGTGTTTCTGTTACATAGTAATCTATAGTTTTGTTCTGATATTGATGAAATTTTGCACACTCTACCTTAAAAACAGGACGAACGCCACTGTCTGTATAAAATTTCGTTCGGTGCGAGGTGGAGTGTACTTAACTTACAAAATGCATAATATTGCTCCAATCTTTATGAATTTTTGCAACCATGACGTTTAAACCAAGAGGAAGATTACTAGGTACATTAATGTTTGTGTGGTACATTACAGAGGGTACCTTGTAGAAAACTTTGCCAAGAGAGGGAGAGGTGGAAACGAACAGATGGGAGAGAGGTGGATTCAGAGAGAGGGGGGAAGGGGATGTGAACTACGAGAATGTAGGATAAATAAACACCCGAGCAACACCGGGTTTGCAGCTAGTATAATATAAAAAGTGAAAAAAAAATGGTGAATACAAGATGGCAGGAATTATCTAGGTTGCTCATGAAGACCTGCGTTCAAAAAAAAAAAATAAATAAATAAAAAATAAAAAAAATAGCCGTGCATACAAGATAACTGTCAAAAACTTATAAGTCTTTTCACTTTGTATATTTTTATTTCTTTTTATATGTAAACGAACGTCAGTATCTAGGAGTTGTTGTAGTTAATGGTTAAAATATATACTAAAAAAGTGCAAAGATCGAACAAAGAACGAAACAGAGGATAGAAGATGGTGTAAACTACAACAAATAGTTATTTCATTTCAAATACAATTATTCATTTTGTAAATGTTACAAAAATATCTTTTCCCGAAAATACGATTCTGCATTACGCCCTTCAGATGAAACTGAAATTTAAAAGAAAGAATAAAATCTGTGTTAGACTTTTCATTCTTCTAATTATTTTTTCCGTATAATGCTTCTAGCGTCGATAATAATTTAAATTGTACAAATGAAACACATAATTAAAAATTGTATTGTCATTTTTGAAGATGTCTCAACAGTGATATATTGCTTTTTAAACATGGCTCCAAGACAGAGTAGAAACTAATAGCAAGTTTTGTAGCTTAATTTACAAAGGAAATAATATACACTTGCTGATGCAGTGCAAAAGAGAGCAGAATGTCGTGGAATTCGTAACTTTACTCTATTTTTAAGCTCATTTTACACTTTTCTCGGCCATTCTACTGTAGTACGTCAACTGAAAAATAAGCATGAATAATTGATGATTTAATAGTGATATAAATGTTTTTTTTCATTAGTACTCATCTGGAAGACCTTTCATATTGAAAGCATTGGCTTCAGTAGCACAAAACACAAATAACTGTTTTCAACAACAAGACTGTTTTTGTAGCCTGGCCGGCTACACGCACGCTGACAATTAACTGTCGCATCTGACCCCAGATGTAATCTATCGAATGAACATCTGATTGTTCACAAAGCTGGCATTCAGTAAATTAGATTAGATTAGATTGGTTGGTTCGTTCCATAGACCCGGGTTGAGGTGATCCTCGTGGATGTGGAACATGTCAACTTCCCCCCCCCTTTTTTATGTTGATAATATAATATTACTAATAGAGGTACATGCACTTTTTACAGGCTGATAATATAATAATATTAATAGTATGAATACAGATACATGTACCATTTGGTTCTATTTAAGAATTCGTCGGTGGAGTAGAAGGAGTTGGCCTCTAGAACGTCCTTTAGGCTCCTCTTAAACTGATCTTTATTTGCAGCTACGTTATTTATGGTTGTTGGTAAATTATTCAAAATTTGTGTTCCTGAGTAGTGGACCCCTTTTTGAACTAAAGTAAGTGCTTTTGTGTCCTTGGGTAGCTCATTTTTGTTCCTAGTAGAGCTGCTTGTTGGGAAAAGGGATGTATTATTTATGACACATTTCATTAAGGAATAAATATACTGAGAGGCAGTAGTTGATATACCCAATTCCTTGAAGAGGCTTCTGCAGGATGTCCGTGAATTTACACAACAAATAATACGTATTACACGCTTTTGGACTCTGAAAACTTTTGCTTGACCTGAAGAGTTACCCCAAAATATTATACCATATGGCATTATGGAATGAAAGTAAGCAGAATATGCAAGCCTTTTTTTATTTTTATGTCTCCTATGTCTGATACCACTTGTATTGCAAATACACATTTGTTAAGTCGGTTCTGCAGTTCTGTGGTGTGCTTCCCCCAACTGAATTTATTACCAAAGCTGTAATCCCAGGAATTCTACATCTACATCTACATACATACATCGCAATCCACCGTAAGGAGCGTGGCGGAGGGTACACTGTACCACTACTAGGCATTTCCTTTCCTATTCCACTCCTAAATAAAACGAGGATAAAAATAATGCCTGTATGCCTCCATACGAGCCCTAATTTTTCTTATATTGACTTTGTGATCACTACGCGAATTATAAGTAGGCGGCAACAGGATCGTCCTATACTCACCTTCAAATTCTGGTCCTCTAAATTTCCTCAATAGAAATTGACGAAAGGAACGTCGTCTTTCCTCCAGCGATCCCCAATTAAGCTTCCGAAGCATTTCCGTGACACTCGCGCATTGGTCGAACCTACCAGTAACAAACCTAGCTGCTCGCCTCTGAACTGCTTCTATGTCTTCCTTCAAACTGATCCGCTTCGGGTCCCAAACACTAGAGCAATACTCAAGTACGTGGTCGTACAAGCGTTTTATACGTGGTATCCTTTACAGACGAAATGATCTTCCCAAAATTCTCCCAATAAACCAACTCGGCTGTCCACCTTACAACTGTTCTTACATGTTGGTTCCATTTCATACCGCTCTGCAATGTTACACCTAGATATTTGAACGACGCGACGGCATCAAGATGTTCACTAATAATGCTGTATTCGAAGATTATGGGATTGTTGTTCCTACTCATGCGCATCAATAACAGCGGTCCTAACACACTCCCCTGGGGCACACCTGACGATACACTCGTCTCTGATGAACACTCGCCGTCGAGAACAACGTACTGCGTTCTACTACTTAGGAAGTCTTCCAGCCAGTCACAAATCCGTAAACCTATTCTATAAGCTCGTATCTTCGTTAGCAGTCTGCAGTGTGGACCGCGTCGTATGCCTTTTTGAAGTCGAGAAAAACACAATCCGGCTGTTGTCATTCATCCATTGCTCGGAAGATGTCATGTGAGAAAAGGGCAAGCTAAGTTTCTCATGAACGATGTTTCCTAAACCCGTGCTGCTTCATAGAAAGAAGCTTTTCCGTTTCAAGGAAATTTACTGTATTCGAAATGAGAATATGCTCCAAAATTCTACAGGAAACTGATGTCAACCTCTTCTGTCTGCTCTTCTTCGTACTTTATGCATACACTGTTCTGAACTGCATGTAGTGTGTCTTTTCAAAGTTTAATGTCAATGGGTTTAAACCATTTATTAATGTTAATGAAAATATCGTTAACAGACCTTTATAAAACTAAGCTAAAGTGGTTCCAGCATTGCTGAAGCCAACCTGATAGTCCAAAATTCCCAGTAGAATTTTTTTTTTTCTTTTTTCTCTTTTTGGCCACGTTGTCAATATTCCGGTCCACTGTGCGTTGGTGCTCAGTGCTGCCTGCTCGTCAGGCGCTGTCGTAATGCAGCCACGGCCCCGCTTGCGGGCGATTTACGGCGCTTCCGCGACAACAAGCGCCGATGAGACTGACGAGGCAGCAACAAAAAGAGAGAACAGAAGTGAAGGTTCAATTAGAGCACGCCCAATTTGATTTATCGGGCCGAGCGCAGGCGCACATCCACATCGAAATCGACATCTGTAGCCCATAAACCGCCTGCGGGTACATGCTGGAGGGTACGTTCTACATCAGTGTCACTAGCTCGTTCAACTGCTCCAGTGCCGTACGTTTCGCGGCAAAAATATTTGGCCAGTAAGCCACAGTGCGGGGTCTCATCTCTTCAATTCTATGTTCTTGGTATTTTTGCCGCATACAGATTTCCGAAAAGAAATCTTGCACTCCTGGAAAGTTGGCGACGATTTTCATCCGACGAGTCTTAATGCCACCTTGAAAAACGACCATCTGTCGTCTTCCATACATTTTTTGTTTATTTCTGTAAAGTTATAATTTATTTAATGTTGTGAGATAATCATTTTGTTAAAATTTGAAGGCTTGAGGAATAGCATTTATATTTCATGTGTTAAAATATTAGTTAATATAGCTAGGGTTTCCTTATTTTGTTATATTTTTTTTGTCCCAGCCTCGTTGCCACTTTTGTGTTTCGTTTCCGTCGTAGGTGTCGATGGCCTCGTAGAAAGAGACCGACACAGGAATAAAGGATGCATGCGTGTCCAGGTACGGAAGTGACCAGCCAGTGGGACAGCAGAAACTAGAAACACTAGAGTAAATTCGAACGAGATATATATTTCATAGAGACTTAGTAATACTTTTACATAGTTCTTGACTGCAGAATGCTGATACATAGATTAGATAGAGGCCTACCTACTGATGATTCCTAGTGCCCATCCGATAGCCAAGTCTTAACTGGTGCCTATCTGATTCCCAAGTGGCCGATGCAGCAGTCGAGCGGAGTTGCAGCAGAGGGCGCTTTGCATCGTTCTCTCTGGCTCAGAGTCGATAGCTGCTGAGGTTACCAAGGAGGTATCTACACCCTTTGGTTCCCAGTCCACTCGACGATCCTTCCCTAGGGCGAGTCTCTCCATCCCCACCACCGCTGTTACTTGGATTTTCCGACTTCCGGTGGATTCCCGCGTCTGGTGGCCGCTCGGTCTGGTCATTCTCTGCTGGACTTTTGGTGAGATAAGGCTGGTTCTCAATTCTATGTCCGCGAGATGGTAGCGTTTCATTGTATAGCACGTTCAACTTAGACTCGTGAACTTAGAATCATTTTTTGGAATATTTTCTCCGATCGTGTGAGGAAATGTGTTCTCGTTTTCAATTCAGTGATTTCAAATAGATAAACGTGGTGTGAGTGATTTTAGTTGCAGTTTGATAACGCCTTGGTATGTTAAAACCTTTTGTGATAGTGTGGTACTGTACGAATTCTGTGTACATACTTTCTAGCTTTGTGGGGCCTGATTTCTAGTAGGTGATATGTCCATTTTTGTACAGTGCATGTAAATATCTTCTCATCGTTTCTTTCCGTGAGTGATATGTGTTCTACGTGGTCGATTCATAGAACAAAGCCTTCAGCTTGCACTCTTTTTTGTTCAATGCCCATCGGGGAAGTAACTATGCGGGTATCCTTCTGATTTCCACTAATATTTCGCGATATTCTCTCACCGCCTATATTAATTTTGCTGATTCTTCTCCGACTGGTAGTAGGCACTTTGTCTTTGTCAGTAATTCTCTCTGAACCTTGTACAACCTCATTCCATAGCTTCCTTATGTAATTCTAAACATTTCTAAGGGTTTCATGCTGTAAGTCTTAATTTTATTTTGCCGACTTTGTAATTATTTCACTTTTACGAGTTTTTTAGACTGGACTTCATCCGTCTCTGTATGCGCTCCCTATCGCGTGTAGCTGCATTTCTTTCGCTTCTTCGTGTAATTCTAAACATTTCTGTGGGTTTCATGCAGTAATTCTTAATAGTATTTCTCCGACTTTCTGTTATTGAAGTAATTTGAAACGAGTCAGCTCTCAGTTTGAGCCACGGAACGAGGCTTTGTAGGAGGGAGTAGCCAATAGTTTACACGAACCTCATTTGCTAATTTAAGTGATAAAACAAAGCTCTTGTTTCGCACAGTGGTCGAATTTTAACCTAGAGGATAGTTTCAAAGCCGTTCTCTGAAATATTGCGGATTGATGAAGCTGTTTTCCGTGTCTACCCATTAACAGGGAGATTGATAGCTATAACGCATAACGCTCGGTGTGATATCGACGTGTGATGCAAACAGCCGCCATGACACGGAATCCCACTCGTGCTTCTTGTCATTTGATAGGTGTCCAATTGTCGTCTTCCGAGTGAGCAGTTGGTACTTGCCTTTAATTGTCTCGCAAGTTGAACGAGCTGCGTTAGATGTGCAACAGTACAAGCGGCAAAGGTCACGTGAACATTTTCACACGCTAAGACGAGATTCTGATTGTGATTCTTCAAGCTGTCTCGGCGGATACGTTGCAAATTGTCTTCACGGGTTTGCCGCCAGATAGCGTTGTGTAAACCCCACAATACATCTTCGGAGCAACTGTCCGACATCATCAGGTTGTTGCAACTTGCTGATGGCCAAGTACGACTGACGGTATCTGCTTATGGGCGCCGATATATACAGCACACGCTCGCGAAGACTGCGCCCATATGCAGATACCGTCAGTCGTACTGGGCCATCAACAATGTGCAATCACCTGAAGATGTCGGACAGTTGCTCCGAAGAAATATTGTGAGGTTTACACATCGTGATCCCGAGACCAATACGTGAAGACTACACTACTGGCCATTAAAATTGCTACATTCGCGCTATTCCACGCATTGTATCAGAACCACGACCCCTGGACCCTTCCCAAAGATTCCCTCTTGTTTGAGATCACTAAGGAGCAGCGAAGGCGAACAAAAGGCTACGTAAGTGGGACTGACGGAGGATTTTGAGATAGTGAAGAGAACGGCAGCTCGTTTTGTGGTCCTTTTTCCCAACGCGCTGTCAGAGAGTGGAAAAGTACAAAATAATATCATAAAAGCGGTTCGATGAACGCTCTGCTGTCTACTTCAATGTGACTCGCAGAGGATTTACGTAGATATAGATGTAGACGTGTCAACTTCTGCTGATTTGTATCACTGTTGACGCTAGCCACAATAAATTTCATGGATATGTCATTTCTGAACTTAAATTTATTAATGAGAAAGTGTAATTACGAAAGCCAAAGACAACCCCGTATTGGACCCACTGCCTGGCTTGGCTATCAATTGGAAGGGTCACCCTCCCGGTCTCTCGAGGGCTGTTGGCGGGCGGGGTGCACTCGACCCTTGTGGGGACTACTGAGCAGCTGTTCGACTGAGGAGTGGTGGCAGTGTTTGCGGAAACCGATGCAACGGCCAGGAGTGCCCCTCTACAAACCGCATTCTTTGACGCTCCGGCCGGTGGATCACGCGGTAACCACTCGGCACCTGCTAGATTAGATTAATATTTATTTCCAGAGATCAGTGTTTTTCAACCATTGAGTCGCGACCGATGAAAGACTCGATGCCATGTGCGGCCGCATGTTCGTCATGATTCCGTTGCTCGGATTTCCCCCTCCCCCCGGGTCACCGGGTCCAAAGGTCGCTATGGCCCCTGTGGCTGTGTTGCTGAGATAGTTGTCTTTTCAAGACCACTATCTGGACAAGCAAAGGATTGGCGAGAAAAAATAATTCACGCGTTATGCGACACAGCTACTAGCGCCATGTAGTTACAGTTTCGTGTTCTGCTAGGTTAAATAAGTAGTTAAATGAGTCTTTAAACACAGGACAACATGGTTCAATACAGTAAAAAGGAGAAATGTTATAAAAATGTTTTAATATTTGTAAACCTTAAGGGACTTAACTACGGCGTCATCAGTCCCTAAACTAACAAACTACTTATGGACTCCCTTATATTAAAGACGACACAAAAATCCATGCCCGAGGGTGAGGGGGGATTCGAACCCCCGACGGCGGACGGTCGCGTGCACCTCAACACAGTACGGGCGGCAAATCCGCCGCGGCGAGTAACTTTATACTCAGGACCGGTGGACGATATTGAAATGGCGGAAAAGGGGCTGTCGCGTGTTGTCCCGCCGAGATAATAGTCCAGTTAGGACATTATCTGGGCAAGCAACCACGCCAGTAAATGATTGGCACAGTGAAAATTAATCATTTTAGAGCGCCATGCAGTGACAGGTTTTTGTTTTGTTTCGTATATAAACGCTGAAACTAATAAAATTTATTTAGTCAGCACAATGTCGTGGGTAGGAAAAATAGCACTGACATGTTTTACGGCCCACTTTACATTTGTACTTTTATAAGTTTTTGCAAACATTTTGGACCGAATGAATAATCTAAACAATAAAAAATTAATTAATACTTGTGTCTGAAACCCTTTTAGGAAATAAAAAAAAGTTAGTAGTGGCGCGTTCTGAACCACTTACCTTCAGCGTCATAGTCTAACGCCTCGCCCACTCCGACACTCCTATCAACCGAAAGTTGTGCCCTTTAATCTCATACTATTAATGGCCGTTGTTAACTGATGGCATTTGTAGACACTAGATTATATATCGCACAAAGAACGATGTGATTTTGTTAATTCATAAGTGCGCCATTGCTTTGAAATGCCAACGTGTAAGTTACTATAAGAAAATCATCAAATACGCAACGCAAGATGGCGTATGCCAGAGAAAGTTATGGGCGAGGAATGTCACGTGAGATCCCTGAACGGCCGGTTATCGTTAATTCAATGGAGGGTGTCAAATCTCCGTTATTCTTGCAAATATCTCTCAAACGATACGAGATACGAAAAAAACATAAAGGAACAAAGTTGTAGAGAATTTTCTCCTCTATAAATTTCGTTATTCAATTTTTGCGTCGGATGAACCGTTTATTTACAATTAAAATACATTACAATCGGCTTTTTTTGGTATTACTAGCGTATTTCTTGTACGAAAAATTTGAAAAAGGGAGGTTCTGGTATCTGACGGCCTGCAATTATCTGTGTAAAATTTGGTGCTGAACCGTTGAACGGTTCGTCTTAAAAACAGGGAACACGTTACGGACAGACCGACGGACAGACAGACATACATCCCAAAATCGCCGTTATTTTTGAAAATATCTCTGAAACGCTAAGACATATAAAAAAAGAGAGCAAAGTTGTAGAGAATTTTCTCCGCCGGCCGCGGTGGCCAAGGGGACTGAGGCGCTCCAGTCACAGTCTGCACGGCCACTACGGTCGGGGGTTCGAATCACCCCTCGGGCTTGGATATGTGTGCCGTCCTTAGTATTAGTTAGTTCATAAGTAGTTTGTAAGTTTAGGGACTGATGACCCCGTAGTTAAGTCCCATAAGCTGTACATACATTTGAACATTTTTTGAATTTTCTCCTCTACAAAATCGGTTATTCGTGTCAGATGAATAGATAAGCCGTTATTTTCATTTATATTTCGAGCTGTCAAAATACGATCGCAAAGGCCTACTTTCAGTATTACTACCGTAATCTAAAGTGGGCCAAAGTATTTGAACCATAAAGAAAGGTAATAATATTTTTTTTTCTAGAATCAAACACTGTTTCATTTCATCATCACTGTTGTTACATTTCGCTTCATCCTTTGCTGATGAAATAAGTATGGAAGGACATATTGAACAATGGAAAAATAAAGAGTAAGAAAAATGTAGTTTGTTTGGCCGGCTGCGGTGGCCGAGGGGACTGAGGCGCTTCAGTCACGGTCTGCACGGCCACTGCGGTCGGGGGTTCGAATCCCCCCTCGGGCATGGATATTTGTTCCGTCCTTAGTTGTAGCTAGTTCATAAGTAGTTTGTAAGTTTAGGGACTGATGACCCCGTAGTTAAGTCCCTTAAGCTCCACAAACATTTGAACATTTTAGTTTGTTTGTTTCTTTAGTCTATGGGACTTAACTACGGGGTCATCAGTCCCTAAACTTACAAACTACTTATGAACTACTTACGAACTAGGACGGTACAAATATCCATGCCCGAGGGGGGATTCCAACCCCCGACCGTAGTGGCCGTGCAGACCGTGACTGGAGCGCCTTAGTCCCCTCGGCCACCGCGGCCGGCAAAAATGTAGTACTTTATCCATCAGCAATGCTTGGAGGATTTTGTAAAGATTATAAGGAAATTATATGGGAGAGAGATTTAACAGTATGTTTTACGTGGTCTTCGAGGGCTGGAGATTCTATTCATCGTTGGAGAGACGAACAAGCTAGAATGGAAGACATTACGACACTTCTAAAACCGGGGAAAATTATAATTCATTACCTTGATATTCCTCCTCTCATATTGTCAAATATGAACCAAATTACGACCTTGAACAACGAGAAAATATTCTGCAAAATCTGAAAATTCCGATAGCATTTTATGAATTACAAACAGTATAAGTTACTGGACTGAATGTAAAGCATAATTTTTGAGTTAGAAATCACGAATTGCTGTAACTCATTGGAATTCGATATGCCATATTTTATCTTTGTTGTCTTGCAGACTAATCAGAAAAATAATCAGTTATTGGATTCTTCATTATTCGATCGTCTTAAACTACAGAACAAATACTTGAAAAATGGCAGAAAGGAAATCCTCCCACAAGAAAATTGTAATTTAGAACTTCCAAATAATTTTCACAAAGTATATGATGCATTTCTTGACTTTAAACAAGTTACACTACTAAATGAGGTCTGTGTGAGTACATTCAGTTTTATACAGAATTATTCCAAGGACCCCGCGGACGGGGAGGGGGGGGGAAGGGAGGATCCGAGCAAGCCAATCATGAAGTACGTACGACCGCGAAGTCTTACTTAGAGGGGTCGCGGTCGAGATACGAAGTGAAAGCAGTATGGCAGTATGTCACACCAAAGTGAAAATATTTCCTGAAACCTTACTATAAAGTCTCTTAAAATTATATGTGGTACTTATTTGTAGTAATGAATAAGGATTTATTTTAATCCTGTGGAACGCTTCAAATTCGCTAACGTTTGCACGGGAAGGAATTTCACTATGTTAGTTTGCAGAATAAAACTAGTGCGGTGAGACACTGAGTTCTGTGCAGACTATTCACTGGATACTATGATCGGGCGAGGACTACAGTGACTTGTTCGTGGTGACAATTTCCTGCGCAGTACCTCACAACTTTTATTTTTGTGGGTGCTTAACAATGGTTTCTTGTTGACACTGGATACCTAAAAATCACTTAAAGTTACAGTTAAAGTAGGAAAACAAGTTAATAATCAAAAACATATGGTTATTATTAATTATAATTTGTCCATTGTTATTTTACTCCTCAATATCAATACTATTTTATCAACGGAGTCATTATGTTTGCTGCTGGTTAAGCGTTTTTGATTACATCTGGAAGAACTGTTGAAAGACGGCTGTCTGCCGTCTTCCCTAGGTTTGTAACTTTGTAATTTATCTAAGCTCACTAGACGGGCTTGTTTGCTAAACGAGGACCCCTTTCGTTCGGAGACATGAGGAATGGCATTTCATTTAATGTTTTTAAATGTTAGTTTCTGTAATACTGCTAGGATTTTATTATGCTAATAATTTATCATTGTGTCTATGAATGTGGCAAGATGAACGATTTCTCCGTGAAGCCACTGTCCCTGTGAGAATGTGTACTTGCTTTATTCTGTATGTGCATGTATGAGAATCTTCTAGCATGGCAGTCTGAGAATTTTCGTCGTCGGCTGCTGGCTGCGCGCTTTTTATCTCTGACTTCGAGTCGATAGGTAGTCGATACCAACCTCTGGTTTTGATGCTACCAAAGAGATCCGTCCACCGTTTGGTTACAATTTGAGTTGTCAATGCCTGCTAGTGAGCCTCGGTAGAACGCGCGAGTTTAAACTATCCCCACCACCTTGTTTTTCCTGAGTTTTGCCGATTTCTGGTGGATTTCCGGACGCCGGTGGCGGGGACTTGCAAGCCGACTTCTATGCTCGGTAGCTGCGCTTCGACCTGTTAAGACGTTCTCATTTTCTTTCCTCTCTTGAGATGGTAGCGATTCTTCGTCTGGTGTCAAAGGTAGACTTCAAGAACTTAGGCTAATTGTTCGGAATAAGTTTCTCCGATCATGTATGGAAGTGTACTCAGTTTCATTTCGGTGATTTTGCATAGGTAAACGCGGTGAATATGTAACTAATTCAGTTTGCTAACGGCTTAGAATCGGTAACCTTCGTGAGGCTAGTTGGCGGTGTACGAACTCGGTTTAATTTCTTCTAGCTTTTTGGGGTGCGACTAATGTGCGGGAATATTTTTATTCTGTGTAGTGCATGTGAAATATTTCTTTCCGTTTCCTCCTTCCGCAAGTGATATGTACTCCACGTGACATGTTCTTAGAACAAAGCTTTCAGCTACCCCTGTGTCTGTTTGTAGGCCCTGCAGGCAAGAAATCATGTATGTATCTTTCTAATTTCCCGTATTACATCGCGATCTCCTCTCCGTCTATTTTAAATTGCTGTTTCGTTTCCAACTTGTACTTTGCACTGAGACTCCCCCTGTAAATTCTCTTCTAGCCTTGTACAACCCCATTTATTAGCTTGCTTATGAAATATTACGTCTTTCGAGGGGCTGCATGCCGTATTTATTAGTTCATTTACTCCGACTTTGAATTGATTCCACTTTTCTGAATTTTTGAATACTGGACTTCGTCCATCCGTGTAAAGCCTTCCAAATCGCGTCGAACTGTATTTCTTTAGCTTCCTTATGATATACTACGCATTTCTAAGGGTTGCATGCCGTAGCAAATTTTCTTTATTTATCGGATATTGAATTTTGTACTTTATCTGGATTTCGAAACCACGTGGTTCCAAACTCCGACTTCAAGATTTTATACGTAGTCACTTAGTCACTTGAGTTCTCCCCACTGCTCACATACCAGTGCCTTACTATTGTGTATTCTTGCTTCGTAATCTATTGTTCAGTTGATTTTGTTTGAAATGAATACGACGTTCATGCACTTCGCCTTCAGTGTGGTGCGAATATGTAATGTAGCAGACACGTGCCGTGTATCTCAGTAAGTCTGTATGCTCACGGTTTGATTTAAATGGAATTTAATCTCCCTATTATCGCGTACCATCTCAATTAAAGAAAGACAGTCCAGAGCCACCTACGAAGTTTCTTTTTTCTTGTGTTATGTGATACATCCTGTTTCACTTAATTTTGCCTACGATAGCGGCGCCTGCTTCTGCTTCGTATCAGCACGCTGCGTTGGGTGAGTTTCACTTTGATTCGCGCGTCTGAGTGACTGAATGCTTGTTGATTGTAAATCCCTGCCCCGACGATGTTCAGTTCAGATTACTTTAAGTTAGTAGTTCAATGAGATGCATTTTTATTGTTTAACAGAATTAGTTCCCCCATTTTCTGTGTTTGAACTCAATAAATAAGTCATTGTCAGTGAAATTTCATTCAACTTGAATATTTGTTAATTAATACCTTTCCATTTTATTTAATGTTGTCTTTGACCAGTGCTGAAAACAAATTCAGATGCATATTATCATATTTTTTAATTCCGTTGTGCCATAAATGTTCTCTCAGCCACCTTCATGAAATTGTTTAGTTCGCGGCGGCTTGTACTGTAGCCGTTTATTAACTTCCTTGGGACGTGTACTTGGGATGTAGTGTATGTGTTTTGATGCTGTCACACTCCCATGTGATATTACTTCGCTGTAAATTACAAATTGAAATGTAATCTTCATGACGTAAAACTAACGTTACATAACAGCCAGAGAGTCTATATTCTTTGCCATTCTGATTCGCTTCGCCACTGCCACTTGCACTAGATTGGGACGGTATCAAGGTTTTTTTGAGAAGCTTCTCCATTTTGCGAAGCACAAAGACTCAGCGTCTCTATTCGTTGGCGTACTCCGACATCTAATGGAAGCGAACAGAAACACACATCCACAGATTCTGTCACCTTATCTCGCTCCCACGTCTTCGCACTGCGACTAGCTTCCACAGAGCGCTGGGTTTTTTGATCAGTATAGTATCAATAGATAGAAAAGTCGTTGACATTGTTGTCTTAAGATTCTGGGGGGTCGCTGCAATTGTTTATACTATGAAGGGGGTCGGGTATTAAGATAGATTGAAAAACACTGCCACAGATCATAAATAAGACATATCGCAATGTTGTGGAACGTGTCAGTTTAATAAAAGGTATCTGTACTTGATAGTCAATACTTGAAGAATTCATTTCTTATTTTTTTTACTCTATTTATTTTATTCATTTATTTACTTATTTTGTTGAGAAATCATTAAGTTTTATCTAAAACTTCATCTAACGTGTAGAAGGAGTTGCCATTCAGAAATTCATTTAATTGCTTTTTAAATACTAACTGGCTGTCAGAATTTTGATGTTATTTGATAAGTGACCAAAGACGTTTGTGAAAGCGTAATTCACCCCTTTCTGTGCCTAGTGTTGTAGTTATGCACACTGCTACTACTTTTGAAGTAGGTCAGATTGTAAATAACAAATTTCATAAGTGAATACAAGTAATTTGAAACAACTGTGAAGATCCCTTAATGTCTTCAGGATGATCTTGAGTGGGCTCCAGCATTCTGATTACACGCTTTTATGTAATAAGAAATTTCTTACTAAATGTTGAAGTGCCCCAGAATCTGACATCATACGAAGGCAGAGAATGAAAATAGGCTTAGTAAGCTAATTAATGATATGTATATCACAGAAATTTGCAACGAACCTGATAGTATAAGTAGTTAAACGTTTCAGCAGGTCTCGAGCAATGGAGAGAAATGAATATTCCATCTTAGCTACAGATTTCTGTTGAAAGTCTATATTTATTAATGGTTTCATGCCATTTACTACATAAATTTTGTATATCAAAGTTTATGATAGTCCATCTATAGAGAACCACTTAATAATTTTCTAGAAGACATTTACAATTTCATGAGTTAATCCTTGTTTGTCAGCCATGATAGCTCGACTTCTATCGTCAGAAAAAAGCACAGGCTAGCATCATCGTGAATATTGAATAGCAAGTCATTAATATATCCTACAGGCCCCTTCAGACCTGCAGGACGGATTTTACAGTTTACATTAATTACACGAATTGAAAAATATTAATGATCGTCTTGGATATCTGAAGTGTCTTATACGTAATAAGTGCTAAAGTTTTTACTTCATTTCACGATTGTTCCCGTCGTTCAGAAGGATCTACCAGACAGCAATATATCGAGCTAACAGAATACGGCCGGATGATAATTAATTAGAACTAATATCGGAAAGCAAATTGCTCAGTTCGTATTCCTGTTTCCAGCTTTGATAATGTTCGCCACAGATTCTCTGTTCAAGAATTACACCACTGGTCATTACAACTGCTACACCAAGAAGAAATGCCGGTGATAAATGGCTATTCATTGACCAAATATATTATTCGCGAAATTACATCTGATTACATTTTCACACAGTTTGGGTGCATAGATCCTGACAAATCAGTACCCAGAACAACCATCTCTGGCCGTAATAACGGTCTTGATGCGCCTGGGCATTGAGTCAAACCGAGCTTGGATTTCAAGTACAGCTACAGATGCCCATGCACATTCAACACGATGCCACAGTTCATTAAGAGTAGAGACTGGTGTATTGTGAAGAGCCAGTTGCTCGGCCACCATAGACCAGACGCTTTCAATTGGTGAGAGATCTGGAGAATGTGCTGGCGAGGGCAGCAGTCAAACATACTCCGTGTCCAGAAAGAACCGTATAGGATCTGCTACATGCGGTCGTGCACTATGCTGCTGAATTGTAGGGCTTCGGAGGGATCGAATGAAGGGTAGAACCACGGGTCGTTACACATATGAAATGTATCGGCCACTGTTCAAAGTGCCGTAGATGCAAACAAGAGTTGACCGAGACGTGTAACCAATGGCAGCCCGTACTATCACGCTGGGTGATACGCCAGTATGGCGATGACGAATATACGCTTCCAATGTGCGTTCACCACGATGTCGCCAAACAAGGATACGACCATCATGATGCTGTAAACAGAACCTGGATTCATTCGAAAACATGACGTTTTGTCATTCGTGCTCCTAGGTTCATCGTGCGTACACCATCGCAGGCACTCCTGTCTGCCAAGGGTAACCGCAGCCATGGCCTCAGAGCTGATAGTCCATGCCGCTGCAAACCTCTTCTAACTGTTCGTGTACATGGTTGTTGTCTTGCAAAACGTCCCCATCTGTTGACTCATGGATCGAGACGTGACTGTGCAATCCGTTACAGCTATGCGAATAAGATGCCTGTCATCTCTAGTGATACGAGGCCGTTCGGATCCAGAACGGCGTTCCGCATTGCCCTCGTGAATCCACCGATTCCATATTCTGCTAATAGTCATTGGATCGTGACCAACGCGAGCAGCATTGTCTCGATACGGTAAACCACAATCGCGATAGGCAACAATTCGACCTTTATCAAAGTCGGAAACGTGATGGTACGCATTCCTCCTCCTTACACAAGGCATCACAACAACGTTTCACCAGGCAACGCCGGTCAACTTCTGTTTATGTATGAGTTATCGGTTGGAAACTTTCCTCATGTCAGCATGTTGTAGGTGTCACCATCGGCGCCAACCTTGTGAAAGGCTAGGCGCACACTGAGACGCAGGCGACGAAGGGCAGGACAGGGCAGCACAGCACAGGTTTCTGTGACTGCCGGGTTCAGATGCAGTAGCGCAAGTTGCGGCACAGGGCAGGCCAGGGCAGCGCAGCTCCTGCCTCCGCCTGGGCCGCACAGTGTCCGGGGCACAGATTGCTGTGCGAGTGCCGCGCAGCTTTGGCGGCAGGCAGGCCACCTGCTGGAGTGGGGGTACAGTTTGCTGCCACACAGTCCGTTCGCTGCCAGTCTTCTCCAGCTGCTTATCGTGCGTTTTTCCGACTCTATGTTTGACATTGTGGAAAACCTAATTCATGCAGTTTCCCCAAACCTGGTTTTTTACGATACCAATCACAATGACTACATGAAAACCAAATTAAGAGATCAAATTTTTTAGTTTCTTTTGCAAAAGATCTGGATATGCAGAATGGTACGTATTATGCTCTATTACTTCAGTTGGATTCACGTACATTTTGTTAAACATCAAAGCAAGGTGCTTTAATTATTACAGGGAACTTCACTTTATGTCAATGACTAATTTGTCTATGCGAATTAGACTCGTACAATATGTCAATTGTTTTGTATAGTATTTTCCTTTTGTAATACTGTCTGTTTACCGATATGTACTTAAGATACTCAGGACTTAAGTACTTAAGATACTCAGTAAACTTCTTTTTCACAACGAAAGTACTTAGATTACTCCTACTATTGTTAGGTATCGAAGGAAGCTCATGTTCAGGATGTGAAGGTACCTGTAAATTTTGCCTCCGCTACTTCTTTGCCAACGTAATACTTGAAAAAATATTCCCATCGCTAAACCTGCTCACTGACCCCACATCAATAGTGAGAATCTTGTAGTTTGCATCGAGGGTAGTCATTAGCACTACATAATGTGTGTAAGTCAGTTGTTTTAGAATGATGGACCACTGGTTGCTGGTTTCTTAAACATAATATGCTTTCCGTCGAGAGCGCCGATTCAGCGTGGAAACTGTCATCGTTATTCGAAACATTCTCCGATTGTTTTCCATGTCTGTGCTGTGGGTTGTGGAAAAATGCATGGTGTTCCACATCGCATGTGAGACAGCATTAACAATATCTGACACAATTCGATCGCCCATTCTGTAGCAGTAGACAATACTTTTCTCGCCGCGCAAGAGTAGCCGAGCGATCTGGAGCGCTACGTTGCGGATCGCGCGGCCTCCCGCATCGGAGGTTTGAATCCTCCCTCGGGCATGGATGTTTGCTTTGTCTTTAGTATAAGTTAGTAAATAAGTAGTTTGTAAGTTTAGGGACTGATGACATCGTAGGTAAGTCCTATAAGCTTAATAAGCATTCGAACTTTTAATTCTGCTGTGGCTAAATACCCGTTGGAAAAATGTATTTAAGGAAAATGCATGGAATGCGCTGTAGATGCTGTGTCATTATTGTCACGTACAGTATTAAGTTTACGTAATAAGTACGCAGACTACAAAAAGAATAATAATACGGTCTGGGGAAAGTGAGGGCATTGAGATTACATAAACTTTAATTTTTTGTAAATACTTGTGATGCAACCATTTGCTGACGATGACATAGACTATAATAGGAAAACATAGATTTTCTCATCAGCTTGTGAACCTCGTGGAATTGACTCTGGTCTAAACGGAAGTAGTTCTGAACTGTTTATAAGAAAACTCTGATGTCATAGCGAATTCGCCATGGGTGCTTATCTTTTCATGTTACTGCTTTTCCAGTCTGATTTCTCGCGTTATATAATAATATCAGCATGTCCATTTCCTCATCAGAATCACACTCCGAACTAAGGTTCATGAATGCACCCATAACTGTACTAGGAAACATGGTGCACTGGTTCAACAAGGTACGACTGTGTGACAATGGCTAGAAACTGTCTCCCAATATGCGCAGACGCTGTGCAGCAAAGTGTTTCCTTCGCTGTGTTGCCCTGCCCTGCCCTGCATTAGCTGCGTCCCAATGTGCGCCTGGCCTAAAATGCCCTGAAAAGCTAATCATGCGCAAATCAAAGCATCTTCTTCCTGTCGGTTAAATTTCACGTCTGTATCACGTCATCTTCGCGATGTAGCAATTTTAATGGCCAGGAGTGTACTTTAATCAACGAACACTTCCGCGAAAGGTAACGTTTTTGAAGCTCAACTTACTTTTTGTGATTAGATCTTCGCAACGAGCTGCCAAGACTTCTCCAAACGAACTGAACTTTAAATAAATTTGTGAGAGACATAAAAGTAGATGTGCTTATGAGAGGAAGTCGCATTTTAATCAGGAAATTTGGATATTGTAATGCAGAGGCAAATTCAAATGTTCAAATGTTTGTACAGCTTATGGGACTTAACTACGGGGTCATTAGTCCCTAAACTTACAAACTACTTACGAACTAGTTAATTCTAAGGACGACACAAATATCCATGCCCAAGGGGGGATTAGAACCCCCGACCGTAGTGGCCGTGCAGACCGTGACTGGAGCGCCTCAGCCCCCTCGGCCACCGCGGCCGGCAATGCAGAGGCACCAATCTGAGCTGACGTTGTTTGCTACATGATTCCTGTAGTGTAACACTGTATATGACGTTTCTGTTGCGCTGGAATGCCGCGGAGGAGTGACCGAGCGACCTAAAGATACGTTTCCCTGGGTGCGGGAACTGATCGCAGCTTGGTGCGGCACAAGCCTGTATCCTCCGCTGCCTGCTGCGGGCCGCAGGTCGCTGCGAGAAACGTTCTCCTAGCTGCGGAACGGGGCGCGTCACAACGTAAAAAATAAAAGTCGCCAATTTTATGATTTGGCAACTGAATATGGTAGAGTGATCCGAGAACTACCTTTCGACACCTCTTCCCCACCGGAAAAGAGAAACATTTAAGATTTTGAGGAAACTTGGTTTTTAGCGTTACTCTATATTTATCACGCTAATCTCTTAAACTATGTTTCGCAAACCAAATTAATTCTATAATTCTCTTCAGTAGTATATGTTTATGACGTCTGCAAATTTCCTGGTCAATAAAATTAGTAATAGTGAAGTAATAAAATAAAGTCTTACGTCTGACGCAGAACTTGTACCAACTCATCATCCGTAATATAGTAAGTGACAAACTTTTGCCCTTTACATTTTTCTGTGGGGGTGTAAGCGAGAAAAAGTTTTGGATAGGTTTGAATTAAATTTTGAAATTTGTTGCATATTTTAGGTTCACCCCTAAACTGTCAGTTTCAATATCTTCTATCATTAGTTGAAGACAAACTGAAAAGCTATTCCTGCAACCGAGAGGCGCGATCAGTCACAGCAGCAGGTAAACTCGCTGTTATCTTGATGTTAGTATCTTATTAATAGAGTTAATGTAAATTGGTACACAAAGCGAAATGCTATCTATTGGCGCATTATGTACTACTTTAGCAGTATTCCAGTAGACCATTTGATGAATTTCTTTTATGCATACTGAAAGTATTGGAACGATTGTTATGTCTACTGTTATGCCATTGTTCCAATGCAATAAATGCTGATTTGACGGAGGTGTGTTATATATGATGAAAATATTCCCTTACTGGATCGTACTGCATTTTTTCTTTCCGCGCTAAATAAAACACATACACATGTAATTTTTACTGTTTGTTAAGATGGGGAATGGGCCTGAGAACAGCACAAAAATATTGATTATGTATTTTGAATGAATTATAATTTATTGCGACAGAAACAAAAATAATAATCCCACAAAGCATAGAACACAGGGTAAGTTTCACTTATTGTATTTATCGATGTCTGCATTGGTGACACTGTCACAGATTGTAGGGTGTTGTTCATTGATAACAGTTGAGACAAAAGCAGGAGGGCAGGTTGACGATGTTGCGCTGCAGTTTTCGTACTGATATGTCGAGCTGTTGATCTCTTTGTTTCATGAAATCCATCACGATATTGCAAATTTGCTTTCTGGCTCTGCCTATAAGATCAGGTCTAAAATTTTTTACTGTTGCTGCTATGGATTTGAAGGATAAGTCAGTTTCGTCCTCAATTTCAGGTTCCACTAGCTTGTCGAAAAATTTCGAATAGATCTGTCGATCCTCACGTCTTTTTTTTTAACAAAATCCTGTAATAAAGTGTTAGTCACGAGTTTTGTTTTCTGTGCTGCGGGTCCGTGGACGAGCTGAGAAGAGCTCCTCCAGCCACGCCAGTCGCTGCGGCGTGCGGGACAGAACAGAACAGAACAGAACAGACTGCTCTCGGAGCACAGAAGGCAAGCGTTTCCCGCAGGTAGAGCCCGCAACGGCATGCGGTGTCCCGCAGCCTGAGAAAAAACCTTTCCAATCAGACGTTAAAATCTCAAATTGTATCATAAGAGAAAACCGAAAATTTAAGTGCTACCCTATTCAGTGCAGGTTACACATAACGTACTATGGTAAAAATTCCACACGAAAGTAGCGACGTTGCGTTCAACAGTATTATAGAGAAGCTCGTGTATAAATTATTCGTATTCAGTGTCATATACATATGCGTGGTAATTACAATTGTGGAATTGCTAGGTGGAATATATTCTCAACAATGGAGATAAATCATGGAAGTAACGAACTCTGGGAGTTACATTGTTTATTAGTGTCGAGATTGCAATTAGTGATCTGTAAGGGTAGCTTTGTGAGCATTTTCCTTCGTTACCACGAAATGGGAAGTAAATTTACAATTTTTAATTATTCACTTTTCATATCATTGAAAACCTAAGGCCAATATGGAATTATTAATAAAAATACACCTTATCTATATTCTTTCACCAAGACGGCTGATAAAATGTATTTATTTTCCAGGACCGATTTCAATGATGATGCTTGGGAATGTTTTACATGGTCTTCACTTTGGACCACGTATCAACTGAAGAGTTTCTCTACGATATATAAAATGATTAAAGAAAGCGTTGTCAGCATGTAAAAAATACGTCACAAAAATCTAATATGACGGTCTATTTTGGTGACGTATTTCTTAGCACGTCGACCACGCTTTTTTATTCTTTTTATATCTCGACGAGAAACTCTTGGTTTGATATGTGCTCCTAAGTGAAGATCTTGTAAACCATTCTGAACGTGGTGATTTAAATCTTTGAAACCACATTAGGAAAAAAAATTAAAATTTATCATGCGATCTTGGCGTAACAACCTAAAGAAGGTATTTTTCTTAATACAAAATGTTCAAATGTTTGTTAAGCTTAAGGGACATCACTGCAGGGTCATCAGTCCTTAAACTTACAAACTATTTATGAACAACCTCATACTAAAGACGACACAAACATCCAGGCTCGAGGGGGATTCGAACCCCCGACGGCAAGCGGCCTCGCGCATCGTAGCATAGCTCCTCAATGCATCCGTCCGCTCCGCCGCGGTTTTTATTAATGCTTAAACAGATCTCTCTGCATTGCCGTAATATTCCAGGCAACGACAAAAAATGGACAGATAGTTGTAGGAAGTGGATATAGCCTCTAGCGACCTCATGATCATATATGATACATCCATTCAAACAAGGTTCCTTCACATTGGGGGCTGTTTTCTGTAAAAGTGTCGTCTGTATCGTATCCCCTAAAGTCGATAGAACTACGATGCAGTCTACTCGTTCTTCTCACCACTAGTTGACAGGAGCAGTCAGTGACAAGTGTGTTTCGGAAGAATAAGCATGGCCTCAAAAAAGAAGTTTAGTATTATCACTTTGTCAATTATTTCTTTTAAACCTTTACTAAAATGTTGCTAAAGGGTCCATGATAACAATTACATCAAAGAAGGTGACATGGTTTACCTTCTGAAAAGTCATGTTAGATAAACCAAATATTTAATGACCAAGCAGTTAAGTCATATAGATGTACAAATATTTGAACATTTGAACATAATTTGATAGGCATTACTAATTTTTCCAGTAAGTATAATACTTCACAAACGTGAATTAAGAAATCTAAATCTAAATATTACTGACAGGTCTATCTGATGCAGAAACTGCTCAACTTCGGGACAAGGTCTTTGATGCTAATTGTTCTGATATCGAAATTGATCATGAGTGTGATGATTATGACGATGACGCTGAAGTTCACAATCAAGGAACACAGTTGATAACACCTGAAGAAGAAAATCAGACAGGGAAACATCAGTATACCCAACACAAATTCATGTAACGTGATTTCCTAGAGTTCCAACGCATCGCTGGCGCAATAGAACAGAGTACGTAGTGTTTTCTAGTAGTTTTAATAGGTATGAGTGTTAACTACTGCAAAAAAACAAGAGAAGCGGCAAAGGAAACAAATATTTTTCTTTCAAGATGGATATTGCTGAAAGTTTGATGTTCAGTAGCTCTGAAAGAAACTGAAACAATCCGGATACGTATGAAATGGAAGATGATGAAGTGGGACGTCAAGAAAGCGAAGGGGCAATATAAAGAAGAAATGATCAGTTCAACCATTACCACCACAGGTAAATAGATACAAAATGTGCTTTACACGAGTCAGAAATGGCTACTGAAAAAAGAGCAGATCACGGTGCGGAGCAATGGGCTGCTCAAAGTTACTGAATGTGGTATGTTCTGGATGCAGGGTCTTTTCGTGCTTCACTTCAGAAACTACCTGTTTGTAATTTGTATAAAAAGAAACGTAATTTTCATACGTCACAACATCTTCAAAAACTTGTAAAACGTTTTTGTAATATTTTATTTTTTATATTTTTTCTCAAAATTTTATTTCAACAAAAACATATAATGAGGCAATTCTAACAATTATGGGCATTTTCTGCCATTAGCAGCAGCATATGTCATTCAAATTAGCAAAAATAAAGTAACATTTATTTTTGCTCCGTGTGTAATATTGTCTTGATAGCAACCCAGTGTATCGTATATGATACATAGTCTGCAACAATATGTAGCCGGCCGCGGTGGCCGAGGGGACTGAGGCGCTCCAGTCACGGTCTGCACGGCCACTACGGTCGGGGGTTCGAATACCCCCTCGGGCATGGATATTTGTGCCGTCCTTCGTATAAGGTAGTTCATAAGTAGTTTGTAAGTTTAGGGACTGATGACCCCGTAGTTAAGGCCCATAAGCTTCACAAATATTTGAACATTTTTTGAACAATATGTAAAAATAAAATAAAAAAGAATCATAAATATTTCACCATCAGTGGAGCCAATAAACACATTAAATGTTGGTGGTTCAATGTTCAGTATAAATCTGACTTCAGATCTCTAGAGGATAAAGAGATTGAGGAAGAAGAAAAGAGGGGAAGAGATGGACAGAAATGGTGCATAAAAACGGGAGGATGTAGAATAGTGTAAGAGTAATATAACAATAATTCCTCCAGTGCCTTCACAATAAATGACTATTTTCTGTGAAAATATCTTTTGTCCCGACCTTCCTTTCACTACACTTAGCTGCAGCAATAGAAAGCTAGTTGTCGAATTGATTAATGTTGTCTGTGTGATGGCAAATTTTTTTTCTGTTCATATCACGGCAGACTGAACCACAGTGGAGCGCCACCGGGCTTACCTAGGATTACTCTAACACTTGAACAGGGAAACTAGAGCATCTATTTATAATACTGTTAGGACAATGTATTCTATGAATGAGTGGAAAGGTACTTTTATGCAATAAATGAAAGTCGCCTCTACTCAGCCGCCGCACGGAAGTGGCCGTGACCTCCAATGCCCTTAACTGGGGCTTGCACGTGTGTTCCCCGTAGGAGGTTCGATCCCTCCCTCGGGCTTGTATACAGGGTGTTACAAAAAGGTACGGCCATACTTTCAGGAAACATTCCTCACACACAAAGAAAGAAAATATGTTATGTTGACATGTGTCCGGAAACGCTTACTTTCCATGTTACAGCTCATTTTATTACTTCTCTTCAAATCACATTAACCATGGAATGGAAACACACAGCAACAGGACGTACCAGCGTGACTTCAAACACTTTGTTCCAGGAAATGTTCAAAATGTCCTCCGTTAGCGAGGATTCATGCATCCACCCTCCGTCGCATGGAATCACTGATGCGCTGATGCAGCCCTGGAGAATGGTGTATTGTATCACAGCCGTCCACAATACGAGCACGAAGAGTCTCTACATTTGGTACCGGGGTTGCGTAGTCAAGAGCTTTCAAATGCCGCCATAAATGAAAGTCAAGAGGGTTGATGTCAGGAGAGCGTGGAGTCCATGGAATTGGTCCGCCTTTATCAATCCATCGGTCACCAAATCTGTTGCTGAGAAGCTTACGAACATGTCGACTGAAATGTGAAGGAGCTCCATCGTGCATGAACCACATGTTGTGTCGTACTTGTAAAGGCACATGTTCTAGCAGCACAGGTAGAGTATCCCGTATGAAATCATGATAACGTGCTCTATTGAGCGTAGGTGGAAGAACATGAGGCCCTATCAAGACATCACCAACAATTCCTGCCCAAACGTTCACAGAAAATCTGTGTGGATATCGTGATTGCATAATTACGTGCGGATTCTCGTCAGCCCACACATGTTGATTGTGAAAATTTACAATTTGGTCACGTTGGAATGAAATTTACATTTAAAGAGAAATACTAGAATGAGCTCTAACATGGAAATTAAGCGTTTCCGGTCACATGTCCACGTAACATATTTTCTTTCTTTGTAGGAGAGGAATGTTTCCTGAAGGTTTGGCCGTACCTTTTTATATCACCCTGTATGTGTGTTGTCTTTAGCATAAGTTAGATTCAGTAGTTTGTAGCTCTAGAGACTAACGACCAATGCAGTTTATTCCCATACCTAGAGAAACATTCGAACATTTCTACTCAGCTGTCAAGAGTGTTAAAAGGAAGCAGAATCTGATGTCTCCATACCTATAAATGTGCCTTCTCTAGCACACGTCAAAGTCTCCCACTGTAAGTGACTGAAAAATGCTCGTGTTGGAGCACAAAACAGGAAAATACGTTCCCATTTAAACAACGTTGACAGAACAGTGGGGACACAACTGTTTTAGTGCCCATTCCGCCTTGCTGAGCAAATGTTTCGTCACGCGGCCGTATTCGCGGTCTTTCGGCGCACAACACGCCCCCTCTTTCTGTCTCCTCCGTCCTGGCAGTGAGGTCTCCATGCACAGCGCCTCACCCTGGCTGCACAGGCGACTAGAGGCAGCTTAGGAGGGCACCCAAGATTTCTCGACCGCCCGATAGATATCTCTACTGTTACGCTACCCTACTGGTATTTCCTTGACTCGATGCAGAACACGCCGTCGTTCATTCTGGCATAATATGTACACTGTTTCGTCTTAAGGTTGCCCAGTTTCATTTCAAAGTGACACTGCATCACAAGGAGATTTACCTTATTATTACATATGAAATTGTACTGCAGCAATAAGATGTTGTAATGAATTTAATAATAAAGCCTCGAAATGTTTATCGTCAATGTGGTGTAACGGATAGCGTTCAAGATTGTTAATATAAGGGAACATAATTCGTATTCGCACACTTCCTTTAATTTTTTTGAAATATTTTATTTAAACACATTCTAGGAGTTGCTTATTAATGTAAGGCAAGTATGATTTGCAGTGTTCTACATTACTTATATTTCCTTGTGATTAGAAAATGAAGGACGCAAATATTTCGCCGTTTATTTCCCAATCTATGATAATTTCACAGTGTGCCCTTAGGTAGGAACCCAATAGGACAGCTTCACGAGCGGCAATAATATTAATATTCTTCCTTGCTACATATATTTGGCTGTCTGCTTCCGAAATACAGCGCTCTCAGATAGTATTATCAGAGCGCACTCTAGATACTATTGTAGAGATTTATTGAAACAGCTGACTTTCTTCAATAAGTCATGCTACAGTACATTTTATTACTTATGTGCTCTCTGAACTATAATCATACTGTTCACAAAACTAAGAGTGCATGTGAACTTGATATTACAAGAAGTAAACACGATCTTCGAATATAGTATTTTATTAAAAATTCTAGCAGGAGACAATGAGGAACACGGTAAATTATTCAGGCAGAATAGTATAAAATAAACCTATAGTTTATATTACATCAGTCGGTGGTGATATGGCTAAATTCATAAAGCAAGAACCCCTCGTCTTCTATATATCTATTCTTTAAAGGAGTTGATTAATAATCTGCGTTACTTCCTGTTTAAGTTTTAGCTTCACTATAAGAACTGACCATGTCACTCTCATGGGTAAATCACTTATTGGCTGCATACTTTTTCTGCGAATTAGAACGTAAGTTTTATGGTACAGACGTAGTGTGTTGGTGTTGGCAACCACATTACACGTTCTCTGAAAAAAAAAATATATATATATATATATATATATATATATATATATATATATATATATATATATAATTAATCTTTTGTGTTTGTCGTGAGATAAGTAATTAAAGCTGTTCCTGCTCTATGGCTGACAGGTTCTTGTATATAACCTAGTCCGGTTAGTAAATTGATTACCATCGTAAAGCGAAAATTTCATTGCCAACATTAACACACTAAGCCCTTGCAGCCCGTAAGTAAAGTGTAGCCCTTTTCATGCATCTGTTTACAAACAATTTAGTCAGTAAGCCGCTTGACATTTACCTATGATTATTACAGCAATAATATGACACATTCTACATCCCAGCGATACACTCCCGTCACGATTTCATAGACCTCGAAAATAAATAAATAAAATAAATCTGGACAGGCAGGGAATTATGAGGGCAGCTTAAATTGCTCCGAAAGCAGCAATAAAATTCGTATTCGCCTGCCTGAACACACTCTCGGAGATCGTCACATATCTGGAAAGAAACACAAAAATTTGTGATAAGGAAGAACATGATTTTTCCTTCTATTGGCTACGTTTCACTCGAAGCTATTTTTTCGTACTTCGTTCTGAAATCAGATGGAAATGTAAAAACGTCGAATGTTGCAGAATATACTCGCATTACTTTCATAAGAAAGAAGCAGAATGCGTTCAAACTGCCCGCATCGAGGCAATTAATGTTTACCCCAGAATGCAATTCTTTTGGCTCTCGCTAACTTGTGATGCTATTGGTTGTTTTCATTTCGCACAGAGCTCTGGTAGCGTAACCGTAGAGACATCTGCGTAACCGTAGAGACATCTATCGGGCGGTCAGGAAGTCTTGGGTGCCCTCCTAAGCTGCCTCTAGTCGCCTGTCCTGGCTGCCTCTACCTGCACGTATCTCTCCCTGCCGCCTCATTTTCCTCCAAAACGTTCAAAAGTTTGTAAATCTGTGGGACTTAACTACTATGGTTATCAGTCCCTAGGCTTACAAAATATGTAAAACAACCTAAGGACACACACACACACACACACACACACACACACACACACACACACATGCACGAAAATGGACTGGAAAATCGGACGGCGAGCAGTCGCGCGCTACGCAGCGCGGCGCCTTAGAGCGCTCGGCCACTCCTCCGTGGCTGTTTTTCCTGCCACGGCCACGTTGCGCCACCTGTTGCTTCCGTTATCACTGCCTCCATGCCTGCTTCTCGACCTTCCTCACCACTGTCTTTTCCGCTTTCGCTCTCTGTTATTGTCGTCCTTTTACACTCCTTGCCATTAAAATTGCTACACCACGAAGATGACGTGCTACAAACGCGAAATTTAACCGTCAGGATGACTATCTTTTCAGAGCATTCACACAAGGTTACCTCCGGTGGCGTCACCTAGGACGTGCTGACATGAAGAAAGTTTCCAACCGATTTCTCATACACAAACAGCAGTTGACCGGCGTTGCCTGGTGAAACGTCGTTGTAATGCCTTGTGTAAGGAGGAGAAAAGCGTACGATCATGTTTTCGACATTGATAAAGGTCGGTTTGTTGCCTATCGCGATTGCGGTTCGTCGTATTGTGACAGTGCTACTCGCGTTGGTCGCAATCCAATGACTGTTAGCAGAATATGGACTCGGTGGATTCAGGAGGACAATACGGAGCGCCATGCTGAATCCCAACGGCCTCGTATAACACTAGCAGTCGAGATGATCCGCTGTAACGGATCGTGCAGACTCGTCTCATCCTTGAGACAACAGATGCTGACGTTCGCAAGACAACAACCATCTGCACGAGCAATTGGATGACGTTTGAAGCAGCATGGACTATCAGCTCGGAGACCATAGCTGCGGTTACCCTTGACGCTGCATCACAGACAGGAGCGCCTACGCAGGGACGAACCTGGGAGCTGGAATTGCAAAACGTCAGGTTCTGTTTACAGCCTCGTGATGGTCGCATCCGTGTTTGGCGACATCGCGGTGATCGCACATTGGAAGCCATACAGGCGTATAACCCGGCGTCATGGTATGGGTTGCAATTGGTTACACTTCTCGGTTACCTCTTGTTCGTATCGACGACAATATGAACATTACATTTCAGATGTTTTACGACCTGTGGCTCTAACCTTTATTCGATCCCTGCGCAACCTACATTTCAGCAGGATAATGCACGACCGCATGTTGTAGGTCCTGTACGGGCCTTTTGGGTACGGAAAATATTCGACTGCTGCCGTGCCCTCAACATTCTCCAGATGTCTCACCAATTGAAAACGTCTGGTCAATGGTGGCCGAGCAACTGGCTCATCATAATACGCCAGTCACTACTGTTGATGAACTGTGATATCGCGTTGAAGCTGCATGGGCATCTGTACCTGAACACGCCATCCAAGCTCTGTTTGACTCAATGCCCAAGGCCGTTATTACGGACGGAGGTGGTTGTTCTGGGTACTGATTTCTCAGGATCTATGTACCCAAATTACGTGAAAATATAATAACAGCTCATTTCTAGTACTTGTGAAATGAATACCCGTTTATAATCTGCATTTGTTCTTGGTGCAGCAATTACAATGGCCAGTAGTGTAGTATTCTCTCACATTGTCACTGGGTCTTTCGCAGTTTGCCGCAAATATCTTCAGTCAGTAATTTCTCCTTTCTAAACCTGCCATTGCAGATAAATAAGTCAGACTTGAGAACCATATACCGTAAGACCTCATAACACGTGGGTTGATCTTATTCTCCCGCCGAGGGAGGGACACCAGCAATGCCGGAATTCTGACACAGGTCGTCTGCATAGCACGGTGAGCATATGATGCCGAACACACTGCATTTTCGTTGTGACCACAAAGGTTTTCCCGGCGTAATAACAGTTTGTAATCTTCTCGGGCTTCAGCCGGATACTAAAGTTAATATTTCAGCGGTGCAACTGCCCGCCATCCTCAGGTAAGCGTGTCGGTACACAATCTCGCCGGAAATGAGTTCCCAGTGCAATCGGCGGCTCCTTTATACATCGCGGAAGACCCATAGCGCGTGCGCAAGGAGTGACAGTAACTGCCCTCTGGCGCACAAGATATACAGCGCTCCGGTGGTAGAATGCGGCGAAATCGATAATCGATGATAAAGAAAATTATTATTCAGATTTATGTAGTACCAACCGTTGTTTTTAACATCTGATAACACAGGGTTCCAAGATTTACTAAGAAGGTAGCCTTTGGCCCTGTTAATCAGATTGCCAGATAATCGGATCTCTATGGATTTCTTTAAGACACAGTCCCAGTAACGAGGCGCTGATGCAACCATGTGACTTACATTATACAACATTCTATGTCCCTCATCGAGACAATGCGCAGCTACCGCCGACTTCTCGGGCTGGAACAAACGTGTGTGGCGTTGATGTTCAACACATCTGTCCTGGTCTGTCTGAATGGTACGGATTGTCTGACCAAAGTACGTTTTCCCATATTGACAGGCAATCATATACACCCCGGGTATCCACAGACCCAAATCATTCTTCACAGATCCGAGAAGTGATTTCGTCTTGTGCGCCAGAGGGCAGTTACTGTTACTTCTTGCGCACGCGCTATGGATCTTCTGCGATGTATAAAGGAGCCGCCGATTGCACTGGGAACTCACTTCCGGCGACATTGTGTACCAGCACGCTCATCTGAGAATAGTGGGCAGTTGCGCCGCTGAAATATTGTGTCAAGTTGACTTTAGTATCCGACTGCAAAACCCGAGAAGATTACACACTACATTTTCATTCGAAGTTTCCAGGATATTTGGAAACAATCCAAAATAACAAACATTTCGCTTGTTTTAATGGTAGCAAACAGAAAATTTTATGCAGAAAATTCGGCGTAGTGATTGGCTCTTGTGTGTTGTCGTAATGACCGTTCGTATCGCATCAGCCCGGCCCCTCCGGCAGACAGACACCGCACAGTCCATTATAAAACCTGCTGGCAGCGAGCGGGCTGGACGGAGTTCCGCGCGCCCAACAGGTCCAATTAGGCTCGCTGTGCGCACGAGGGGTGTGTGGGGTGGCTGGCTGCATACGGGTCGCTGCCGCGGTCGGCCGTTTCAAAAACATAAGCGTACTGCACTGTACTTCAGTGTATGCAGTTCCTTCACGCATAACCAGCATCTTTCCAACACCTGCAGTTGGCTTGTATCAAATGTACGAATACCAAAGAAGAGCCGGGTGATCAAAGAGTCAGTATAAATTTGATAACTCAATAAATCACGGAATAATGTAGATAGAGATGTAAAATTTGACATACATGCTTCGAATGACATGGGGTTGTATTAGGGAAAAAAGAAAACGATAAAAGAAAGTTCAAGAATGTCCGACAGATGTCGCTTCATCTGATCAGAAAAGCAATAATTGTCATAACAAATTAAGACAAAGCAATGATAATGTTCTTTACAGCAAATGCTCAATATGTTCACCATTGACGCCCGGGAGTAGCCGAGCGGTCTGGAGCGCCACGTTGCGGATCGCGCTACCTCCCGCGTCGGAGGTTCGAATCCTCCCTGGGGCATGGATGTTTGTGTTGTCTTTCGTATAAGTTGGTTTGTAAGTTTAGGGACTGATGACCCCGCAGTTAAGTCCCATAAGCTTTACAAATACGAGGCGCGTCCAGAGAGTAAGTTCCGTTTGGTAATAAAATGAAGTTGCACACAGACACAGAAGAAATTTTTATTGCACAAAATTCTACAACTCTTTAACTACTTTTCCACATAACTGCCGAAATTTTGCAGGCATTTGTCATAGCGTGGCACCAGGTTTTATATACCTTCTTCATAGAAATCTGCCGCCTGTGTCTTCAACCAGTTGGAAACAGTGAAATTTGGGGGAAGTCGATAGAGAGAGGACTAATTGTAAACCTACGGTTTTCCTGGATCTTGTCATCAATCGCGTGAACCAGTTCTGAAACCGAAGTTGGACGCCCACTTCGTTCTTCATCGTGCACATCACTACGCCCGGGCCCATCTCACCATCGAATCACTCATCGCATTTGGTTCGTAAACATCGCAAATTTGCCTATAAATTTCACTTTACTCGCATTCAGAAACCGAATCACCGACGTGTTTCACAGGCGGCGGGATTTTCAATCAACGCCGACATTTCAAACAAGCACAACAAAGCGTACGTAACTAACAGCGATCTCCAAATGGCGCACGTTCTTCTCCTTGGTACACATCGTCTACAGCGTATGTGCGGAACTGCAATCGCAGCGCTGCAGCAGAGATAAATTGAAACGGAACTTACTTTCTGGACGCGCCTCATATTTGAACATTTTTTTTTTGTTCACCAACATTCCCGAACAATAGTTGTACTCGACGAATAATGTTGTGAACAGCACTGTAAAGCATGTCAGCAGTTACGGTGAGGCATTGGCGTCGGATGTTATCTTTCAGCATCACTAGAGATGTCGGTTGATCACGATAAACTTTCAATCTCAGGTCATCTCAAAGCCAATAATCGCACAGATTGAGGTCTGGGGACCTGGGAGGTCAAGCGTGACGAAAGTGGCGGCTGAGCACACGATCATCACCAAACCACGTGCGCAGGAGATCTATTTTTGAACTTATTTTTGATTATAATAAAACCCCATGTCATTCCAAGCATGTGTGTCAATTTTTACCTCTCTATATACATTATTCTCTGATTTATTAAGTTTTCAAATTTCTACTGACTTTTTGATCACCCGGTAGTTAGGTTTTTAAAATATAGTCTAGTCACATTTGTTGACAGTGCCAACAGCAACATTTTTGTCAAAGCTCATCGCATGGTAGCTAAACTATATAAATAGGAAATAGTTGTAGAGAAAATACTTCACCTCATATTCACTAGTCTTCAACAACAAAACTATGCAACAGAAATACACTGTCGAAGGAAAAGTGGTATGACACATGGAAAGACGCTTTTCAACCGTTCACAAAGCTGCCAGACCATTCTCTATGTCTATCTTTTAATAGGGGTGCTACAGCCATTGAGCTCGTTTCAAACGGGATTATATTGTGGGCTTCTGACTAGTAAAGTGGTCCTTTCAGAGAATAGCTATTTTAATTTTAACTGCTGTGTCAGTTGTCGAACGATTCTGGTCACAATGTTCCCATGAACATCATCACGCCTGTTGATTAGGTTCTAGAGGTACATGCAGCACAGTTTAACACCACATCGCAATCATATCATTAGAATCGCTATTTTTCATCATTTCGTAATTTCCATGAAGTTTTTTAAGAGGCAGAGATTTCGCATTATTCCAGATTTTAGTAAATTCAAACTATATCAGTGTAGTTCGAAATAGTAATGTCCAAGGAATAAGGGGGTCAGAACACCTCGTATTTCAGAGATCATTTGCTAGATTTCTATTAAAAATAGTAGCCACGGTTAGGTTACTCGCTCTCTCTGTGCTTAGTTACGTCCGAGTTCGGATCTCTCTGTAACTAGTACGAAGTAATACACGGGGATCATTTCATGATAGAAAGTGATCCGATAAATTATTCATTTCTTACAACAATCTTTAGTATGTAGATCATATACTGTTGCGTTGCAAGGTCTTTGGACTTTTGATAGGGACAGGCTAGGAAGGAAGAATTAGAAATTTCTGCCTCCCGTAAATAGACTGATTCATATTTGTGATATTTGAACTTCAACTTATTTTGCGAATTTAAAGAATTGACATTATAAACCTTATCCTGAAGCATTAAAGTTAATGGACAATGAAATACGATCCAGAGACTTACATGTAATGAGATTTTACGAAATATAGTCACGCGTTGTGAAAGTTTGAAGTGCTTTTTGTGAAAGTGATTTCATTGTAACTGTGTTAATTTCAGAATATAGAATCAGTGAAACTTCAAAAAGTGTCTCGAACAGTTATTCAAGTATTTAGATCCCTTATATAGTCGATGATTAATACGAGTATAAAAGTGAACCTGTGATAATATCTTTGACGTTCGTAATAAATCATTTTATATGTGTGTGGAACATATTTTAACAGTTTCGGTTAGGAGAGATTTTGAACAAAATGTTACTAAAGAATAATTCAAAGGACAATTTGATAGGAAAACATCAGGCATAAATAATATCTTTTGTGACTGGCTTCAAACTGTCTGAACTACCGGGACTTAATTATTCAAAATATCAGTTTATTATCAGCCCCTAAGTGACAGAATTTCATGTTCAAACATTGCAGCAAGGTTTTAAGATGCAATAGATTCACAGAAATAATATTTACGGTGTAAAAATCCAAGAAAAATATAAATCTTATTCATTACGAAAGAAGTACCAGGCCTACCAACCTAAAGTTTATACTGGTGTGACGCAGTTTTGATGTTGTCTCCTTATTTACACGTGTTCCAATCAAAGACTGCATGGATCTCCTCTCGCATTTTTTCTACAGTACAATTATGGGACTGTATAAAAACACATTGACATCGCACTATTTCATGTATGGCGGCCAGTATTTCGTCCAGACAGACAGCGTGGCAATGGGCAGTCCGTTAGCTCCATCAATTGCAAACCTTTTTATGGAGAAATTTGAGGACGCTGCTCTGAACACTGCTGCGGCGCAGCCAAGTTGTTTTTACCGCTACGTCGATGATACATTTGTCATCTGGCCTCTTGGCCGTGAGAAACTGGAAGAATTCTTGGATCATCTGAATAGTGTTCACGACCACAATAAAATGGAAATACAATGGAAAAAGAAGGTTGTTTACCGTCCCTAGATGTCCTAGTTCGCCGGAAAACCAATGGTCACCTCAGCCTACAGAAAAATGTTCAAATGTTTGTAGAGCTTATGGGACTTAACTACTGGGTCATCAGTCCGTAAACTTACAAACTACTTATGAACTAGCAAATACTAAGGACGGCACAAATATCCATGCCCGAGGGGAGATTCGAACCCCAGACCGTGACTGGTGCGCCTCAGTCCCCTCTGCCACCGCGGCTGGCCAGAGTCTACAGAAAGACCACTCATACGGATCGGTATCTGAAAGCGCTCAGCCACCACCACCCTGCGCAAAAACGCGGCGTTCTGAACACTCTAGTTCACTGCGCAAAAGTCGTTTCAGACGCTGAGAGTCTGCCACAAGAGCTAACCCATCTCCGAAGGGTCTTCGGGGATAGCGGCCATAGTCACCAACAAATAGAACAAGCAATTTCTGACGATAAAAGTAGGAAAAGTATGTCAGAAGAAGAAAGAAAATATAGCTTTTTTGCCTTTATGTGGAACTGTGTCGGGAAATAGTAGCCGTATCCTGAAGAGACATATCATCGCTTCTGTGTTCATGCCACCAGCAAAAATTCGACAGATGATGAGGCCAGTAAAAGACGACCTCGGTCTCAAAACACCAGGAGTATATAAAATACCGCGTGAGTGTGGCTGCTGTTATATTGGACAAACTGTACGCACTGTGAAGCAACGCCGGACAGAACACGAGAGGTGATTACGTCTTCGCTACCCGGAAAAATCAGCCGTGGCAGAACATTCATTAGAAAATCGACACCGAATTCTGTTCGACGAAACATCTGTCATTGCTAAAACGAAAGGATTTTGGGATAGCGTTCTAAAGGAAGCGATTGAAATCAAAATATCTGAGAACACCATTAATAAGGACGTCGGTTTGCAGCTCAGCACAGTGCGGGACCCGGCCATAGCGCGGTTGAACCAGACGCGGCGGACACGGGACGAAGAAACCGAGCCCCAGTGACGTCACAGCCAGCAGCCAAAAGCGGACGCAGCCGACTCAGGATGTAAACATTGCCTCATATGGCGAAGCAGAAGCCTCCAGTGACGTCACAGCCAGCAGCGCGGCTATATACAGCAAGGCGACGGCGATACTGCAGTGATTTTGCCACTTGACAATGGACAAGGAGAAAGCTCGTGGGTTCACAACCACTTGACGCGGCTGGAAGCTCGAGAAGATTTTATTAATCTTCCTAGTTAGTACACCTAATTTAAAATTTCAACATTACTGTCTTCCAGAATTGCTTCAGGATGTTTCCTTTCAGCCGACCGCGGTGGCCGAGGCGACTAAGGCGCTCCAGTCATGGTCTACACGGCCACTGCGGTCGGGGTTCGAATCCCCCCCCCCCCCGGGCATAGATATTTGTGCCGTCCTAGTTCGTAAGTAGTTCATAAGTAGTTTGTAGGTTTAGGGACTGATGACCCCGTAGTTAAGTCCCATATGCTATACAAACATTTGATTTTTTTGTTTCCTTTCAGCAACGACAGAGTGTGTGGTACATGCATGACGGAGCTCCGGCACACTTTTGTGCTGCTGTGAGACGGAATGTAACGCGCAGACACGGCCAAAGATGGATAGGTCGAGGCGGACCTGTATCTTGGCCTCCAAGACCACCTGGTCTAAATCCTTTGGAATTTTGTGTCTGAGGTCACGTCTAGCGAAGAGACGGGCACAGTAATGCTTCCAGATTTAACGAATACACTTCCAACACATCCTATAACATGTAGCCTATATGTGAAATTTGAATTAAATGTGATATAGTATCTAATAGTATAGTGTAAATTGCAAACTAATTTGTGTTAACTAGGACGATGTGTACAATAAAGTCAGTCAAAGGTGAACTAAATGCGATGTATCTTAACAGTAAAGTCTAAATTTCAAATTAAAGTGTACTAGATGAAGATGAAGTAGGAGATACTATACTGAGAGTAGAAATTTGGCAGAGCACTGAATGACCTAAGTCGAAACAAGGCCCCTGGAGCGGACGACATTCCTTCAGAACTACAGAAGTCTCTGGGAGAGCCAGTCATGACAAAACTATTTCACCTTGTGTGTAAGATGTATGAGACAGGGGAAATAGCCTCAGACTTTAAGAAAAATTTAATAATCAGCATTCCGAAGAAATAAGGTGCAGACAGGTATGGAAATTGCAGAACCATTAGTTTAATAAGTCATGGTTGCACGAATTAATTACAGAAAGATGGAATAGCTGGTACAAGCTGACCTTGGGGAGAACCAGTTTGGATTCAGGAGAAATGTAGGAACTCGGGAGGCAATCTTCACTTTACGGCTTATTTTAGACGATAGATTAAGAAAAGGACAACCTATTTCTAGCTTTTGTAGATTTGGAGAACGCTTTTGACAATGTTGACTGGGGTACACTCTTTCAAATTCTGAAATTAGCAGGAGTAAGATATAGGAAACGCAAGGTTATTTACAACTTGTACAAAAACTAGACAGCAGTTATCAGAGTGGAAGGACATGAAAGGGATGCAGAGATTAGGAAGGGAGTAAGACAGGGTTGTAGCCTTTCCCCAATGTTATTCAATTTGTACATTGAGCAAACTAAAAAAAAAAAAAAAAAAAAAAAAAAAAAAAAAAAAAAAAAAAAACACTCGCGTTTTGCTGATGACATTGTGACATTGTAACTCTGTCAGAGACAGCAAAGGACCTAGAGTAGAAATTGAACGGAATGGACAGTGTGTTGAAAGGAGGATATAAGATGAACATTAACAGGGGCAAAACAAGGGTAATGGAATGCAGTCTTAAAAATCTGGCGATGGTGAAGGAATTAAATTAGGTAACGAATCAGTAAAAGTGGTATATGAGTTTTGTTACTTCGGCAGTAAAATAACACATGATGGTCGCAGTACGGAGGCTATAAAATGTAGAATGGCAATAAGAAGAAAAGCGTTTTTGAATAAGAGAAATTTGTTAACATCGAATATTAATTTAAGTGTAAGGAAGTCATTTCCGAAGGCATTTGTGTGGAGTGTTGCCTTCTATGGAAGTGAAACGTTGGACGATAAACAGTGCGGACGAGGAAGAGAATAGAGGCTTTTGAAATGTGGTGTTACAGAAGAAAAGGTGGGTGGATCTCATAAGTAATGAGGAGGCACTGAATAGAACTGGTGAGAAAAGAAATTTCTAGCATACCATTACTAAAAGAAGTGATCGATTGGTAGGACACATTCTTAGACATCAAGGAATTGTGAACGTAGCGTTGGAGGAAAGTGTGTGAGGTAAAAACCGCAGAGGGAGACCAAGAGATGAATACAGTAAGCAAATTCAAATGGATGTAGGTTGTCGTTCTTATGAGGACATCAAGAGGCTTGCTAGGGATAGAATAGGGTAGAGAGCTGCATGAAATCAGTCTCCGGACTGAATACCACTACAACAAGTACGGCAACGTTTACAATGACGTGAGTGGTGGCGACGAACCATAAATTCGTAATTTCTCGGAAACAGCTCTTTAGCAGACCCATGTTTACTGTGCCATTATCGTGTAGTTTCAACCGTGTAAGTTTGCGCCACCCTTTTTGGTACACCCTGTATATCAGTAACTAGCTGTAAACCCGGCGTTGCCCGGGTGTTTATTTATCCTGCATTCTCGTCGTCCACATCCCCTTCCGCCCTCTCTCTGCATCCACCTCTTTCTCTCCCATCTCACTGTTCGTTTTTGAGGTAGAGTGTACAAAATTTCATCATTATCGGAACAAAACTATATATTTGTGCAGAACCCGTTGAAGCAACGTGGAAAGCGTACTATATTGTTGGCACAGCCTGTTCTCTTGATGGTTTTAGTGTTTTATTTATTTATTATTATTTTTCCTTATTCGCATGCTTATCCTTACAGAGAAAGAGCTGAAGACATTGCAGCACGCATAGACCAAAGATATGGTCTGTGGCATCACGTTTCGCTGTATGTAACCTCCTTGCTATAGAATCGCAAACGTCATTGCTGGCCTTCAGTCCGAATTTTTTTTTTTTTTATAATTTGACGATTTCAACCACCATATCTTCCACCCCCTTGTAGCTATCGGCATGGAACTGCTATGGTGTACAACGGGAGACATCGGACAACAATTACACACAGACCATTCGTTTGCGTTCTGTAGTTTTCGCTGCAGAGCGAAATATTAACACACACACCCGTAGAATTTTATATACACCGATAACTTTCCATCCCAATATACTCCACCCTTTTATCATTATCAACACTCAAGCAACAATACAACCAAGAAAACCATTTTCAAAGAGTAATTATTGTTCCGCATTTCGCGTTATATTTTTCAATTTACTATATATCTATTAGATCAGTGTAAAACCGTGCCTAAAACCTTCCTCAGGTATAAATTAGTAACTGTACAAATATTTAAGTCTCTGCGTCTTGTCGTTAGGACGTGATAAGCGTACACCGAACAGACACTCACATTAATATATATATATATATATATATATATATATATATATATATATATATATATATATATATATACGATCGCCATAAAACCGTGCCTACAGCCTTCCCTGGGTAAACATTAGTAACTATACAAATTTTTAACTCTTTATGTCTTGTGGTTCAGACGTGATAAACGTACACCGAGCAGACATTCACATTTATAGATATAGATAATCAACACAGTGGCATATGTAGGTACAGCTGGAAGCAGTGTAGTATATTTACGGAGGTAAAGAATTTTTATTACCAACATGGAGGCAAATATGACAGAGTTAACGCTTGAAGTTAAAACATCGCAAATGAAACAACTGGGCTGCCAATTCTCGTTTCGTTTGGTGGCTCTTCCTTCGAAATAACTGAATACATAGTTTTATGTCAACTCAAATTTATTCTATTATTCATGTCACTGGTCAGGGTAATGAAGCACCGGGCAGTATTTGCGTATTAACTGGGCAGAAACAGCTTCCAGTCCACCGTGCGTGGCTCGCTGCACGGTCCCTCAGTATATGATACGCCGCTGACAACGGCGAATTCACTCGTTCAGCCTCGTGTGAAGCGCACAGCTTTTAACACGCCAGGAAACTTCCCCTCAGCACACACGCGGCTCCTGTGTGGAAGTTCCGCTCTCTGATAATAAATCCCTGCTCTGCGCCCGACCGTCCATCTCCATTCCCGTTACAACGGGGAGCTGGCGGACGAGTTGGGTGGGTGAGGTCGGGAAACTATGAGGCAGCTGCTGCCCTTTGAAAACTCTGTTTCGTATGGTGGGAAAAGAGAAACAAGTACTGTCTATACGTATACGTTTAACCTTTCACTGCGGTGTGGCATTTCTCTGTTTACACAGTACCGCATAAAATTTCAGCGGAGAGATCGTCGTTCACAGCGAGTGCAAAAGCTGCAGCCACGGTGACATATTATCTATGACCACAATGTATATATATCAGTGCCAGACAGTTTTGAACTGAAACAATACTCATTATATTAGTGAATGTTTCACTTGTTAGCGCATGAGAAGTGATTAATGACAGAAGATTCATTTATTTCTATGTTTTCCCGTCAGAATCATCAGAAGAAACAATTATCATTAGCAAATACCATATCTAAATAATTATGCTCCAGCTCACTGCTACTTCACCTATCATGTTCCAGTCCTCATAACTGGTCTTTTTATCCAAGAAGGTTACAGCAATCACCGAGACACCTGCTTGCTGGATAGATCTTCTGCACAGCCACATTTGACAGTGCCACAGTTGTTAAAACCCCAAATCACCAACTTAAATTTCTCCCTCCTCTGCTATCGAGCGAGGTGACACAATGCTGACACACTGAACTCCCATTCGTTAGGACAGTAGGACAGTGGTTCACATCCACTTCAAGATATTCGTTTTAGGTCCGACTTCATTATCCTAACACAAAACTGGTCGTGAGTTCCGTCTCTTAAGACGACGATGTCGACGGGTCGTTAAACCGTATGCTTATTTTTATCCTTCCTTCCTTACTCCCTTCTACTTGATTGAAATCTCGTGAAAGACTTTCCAGACCGTCCATTGCAGACAGATGAAAACCTTTGTTACAGCGTCGTCTCCTCGGATACTTGGCGGATCTACATCTACATGCAAATCACATTTGAGTACCTGGCAGAGGGTTCATCGAACCACCTTTATACTATTTATCTCCCATTCCATTCTCGAATAGCGCGCGGGAAGAAAGAACACCTGAATCTCTCCATTTGAGCTCTTATTTCTCGTCTTTTATTCTGATGATCATTTCTACTTATATAAGTGGGAGTCAACAATATATTTTCGCATTCGAAGGAGAATGTTGGCGATTGGAATTTCGTAAGTAGCCCACGGTGCAGCGATAAGCGCCGTTGTTGTAATGATACCCATCCCAGATCCTGTATCACTTCCGTAACGTTGTCTTCCCTGTATCATGAGAATACAAAACGAGCTGCCCTTCTTTGGACTCTTTCGATGTCCTCCGTCAAATCCACCTGATAAGGATCCCACACTGGGCAGCAGGACTCCAAAAAAGGACGGACAAGCGTAGTGTATGCAGTTTCTTTAGTATTTTCTGCCCCATCTTGTAAGGGTTCTGGCAATAAAACGCAGTCTTTGGTTCGCCTTTCCCACGACATTATCTACGAGTTCTTTCCAGTTTAAGTCTGAAGTAATAGTAATTCCTAGGCATTTTGTGGAGTTTACGGCCTTCACTTTTGATTGATTTACCTTGTTATCAAAGTTTAACGGATTTCTTTTCGTACTCATGTGGATGACTTCACACTTCTCATTATTTAGAGTCAACTGCCAATTTTTACACCATATTGATATCTTATTCAGATAGTTCTGCAGCTGGTTTTGATCTTCAGATGATTTTACTAGACGGTAAACGACGGCATCATCTACAAGCAACCAAAGAGAGCTACTTAGATTTTCTCCCAAATCGTTTATGTAAGTAAGAAATAACAGAGGACCAATAACACTACCCCGTGGAACGCCCAACATCACTTCTGTTTTAGTCGACGCTTTACCATCGACTAGTGCAATCTGTGTACTCTGACAGGAAATAACCTATCCAGTCGCAAATCTGGGGTGTCGTTGATGCTGAGTTACGCGGTTTGACATGAGGTCAATTTAACCATACAGGCCAGCAAAATTCAGAACATAAATACCGAGTAGGATAGAATAAATGAAGAGGGCATTAAGCATGCTGAAAACAGGCACTGGCTGAGGCCATGGGCCATGATTTGGTGCCCAAGTCAAGGAGTTCTTACTTCCTGTATGACTCTTGCACTCAGCCACCCATCGACAGTGAAATTCACGTATGTACTAAGAGATGGTGCGCATTTCCACCACATACATATACTAATGGTTTCATAAAAAATTTCCGAATCACAACCAGTTAACCACTTACTTAGCTTACGCAGCACTAAATCACAAGTGACTGGAAAATAGTTTTGGTGACCTCTGAACCTACGAAGAATACGAGGCTTGTTCAAAACAGCCCGGAACGTCAGTAATTCAGTGTTGGAGAGATATGCCGTTTCCACCCCTGCAAACACCTGTGTTGAGTGTAGTGTTGTTTCACAGCCGAAATATTTGTTACATTTTGTAAAATGTAAACGGTTTCAAGAGCATGAACTACAGCTGATTTCATCACATTATTTGTCTATATTTCTTACGGTAATAGTACTTACGTAAGAGACCGTGTTTGCAAAAAGTAAGAAAATAAGGCTGGAAAGTGGAAAAATCTTTCAGGACTGAAAAACACGGGACACTTAGAATACTGACATGCAATGTTTTCCTTAAGGTCATCTATGACACGAACCTTTTTTAACGTTCTGTCATTCATATTTACGCCAAAATCAGTATTTCGCAAACAACGGTCACGAAGTACTGCAATATTGGAGAGTTTGTCCAACTTTCACTACACAAATCGTACTGCAGTTACACTGAGTACTGGGATGTATAAGCTTGAAAACCTGAGCTACCTTTTCCACACGTTAGAAAGTATAACACCTCGACACCAGCGCCGATGAACAGTTTTGAATCAATTATCGCGATATTAGAGGGTTTCAAGGAAAAAGTCAGTCATTTCCCACTACATTTAATAAAGCTTTATCTCAATCTGTATAAAAGCGAAGGGATACTCATTCACTCACTCACTTACTTACTAACTCACTGACTAAACACGAAATATGTGCAGTGGTTGAGAACATATCACTGCATTTTGTTTATTTATTTGTTCAATCTCCCACAGTTTCTTTCGCGTTTTATTAAGTCGTGAATTTATTTTAATTTTATTTATTAGTATTTGTAGAATTTCTGATCAGAATTCTGTAAATAGTGAGCTATTCGTCCCACGATTAACTAACTTCGACTCTCATGTTTCCAATAAACCCGGTAAATAAATAAACAAAGTACCCAGGTATAGCGCGACAAAGCAGCTGTATCTGGCTTGCTACAAAATTTTGCGTAGTAATTACAAGGAATGAAATTCTGTTGCTTTCTCATAATCGAAGTATCTAAATCAGCTAACACAATGCCTTTATTGATAGCTGTAGCATATGAACGAAATGAAGCGCATAAACTCATTCAATGCGTCAAGAGACTAATGCTTTTGGAAATAAGTTTACAGATGACCATGAAAGATTATTTTGTCTCAAACCATTCTAAGTATTTTCAAGTTTTATTTCTTTTTGTCTCTACTTTAGCTTGTTTTACCTTCATTGTGTAATATGGTACTTCAGTACCGCATATTCAGCCCTTTGTAATAGATTATTCTGAAACAAGATCATATGAGGTTAGGTATAAAAAAGAAATTAAGAAGTTTTCATTAGTAGATTACATTGCTCTGGCATGCATTGTCTGTTTTAGCAGCATATGAACGGGGGAAGATATTCTGCTACTATGAAATAAATTAACTGATGAAAGGTGTATGGAAGTCTCGAAATATTAAATCAAGTACGTTGTGACCTCGTCGCCTTTTGTTTAGTACTCGTCCCGATCTGGTTGTCAATAAAGGTACTGGTGCAGGATTATTTTGACATCTAAAAATTTGATATATTTAGTATTACAATATATTTATTGACTGAAATTTACAATACTGAACTTTCGAACATGTGTCTGTTTCTTCTCTCTTCTTGCGTCTCGTGGTGTCGTCCGTATGATACTAGCTGCGCTAAGACGTAGTGACTGCTAAGTTCGTAGCCGCGTTCTGACTTAGTAACTGCATGGTACGGAGCCGCGTTCTGACCTAATGACTGCCATAGATCTCACTAGTAACTGTTCTATTCCTGAATAGCAACTGACGAGCTGTCCAGACGTATGTCGGCCTAGATATAGCCGCTTGTAGAGGGCGGGCTTTCGGTCGATCGCTGCCTGCTCCACGATCGTTCTCTTACGTCTGGCGTGTGACGCTGACTTTACGCCACAACAAAGTATAGTATCAAAACTTTAAGTTTTTGAGCCTGCAAAATTTCTCGTATAATACTGAATAATTTGAACAAAGTAATAAATAACCACATGCATCGCGCGTATAAAGAAAAAGTCTCGATTTCAGAATACATCGATTTCTCGAAAGTTTCCATTCATTGAAGAACAGAGATACCATCCAAAGCAAAGAATTCAATTTATAATGTTCATTCATTTAAATAGGTGTGAAATAATTTATATATATATATATATATATATATATATATATATATATATATATATATATATATATATATATTGTGGAAAGTTATTTTTAAAATGATTTTACCGTCACTTAAAAAACGATGTGGATACCCGCTGGTATCATTTTCAAAATTACGCTTCAGCTGTCATACAGTCACCTTGAGTTCGAGATTTCACGTGCATACAATGCAGCTAAGAACCAGTAGAGCCTATCAGTGTCCGTGCCAAGATCATGGACGCCCCCTTATATGCGCTGACCTCCTTGCCGCAGCCTCCTCAGTGAGCAGCGGTGACCTTACAAGCTTCCTTAGGGTTTATTTTGCGGACGGAGAAGTTAGTTTCGGAAGACAAAGTTCCTCACTGCTTCTTCCCACAAATCCTCTAAACCTCCACAATCTTACGGATGTTGATGGGTAGCAGTGTCCGTTTGTACCACCCTACAGTACGCACGAGGTGCCGTAGTTGCTGTCCAAAACATAATGGAAAGCATAGAGTCTGTTGTCTTCTATAGTTGTATCCCCAGCGCAGAAGACGGCACCCAGGTCGTTGGTTCTTCTTCAGCTTACGGGTGAGGCTAGAATAAGTTCGTAAGATGGAAGTACAAGAAGCGACTCGCGAGATATTCAATTGTCAAGGATGCCATTTATTTCGTCTAGTTACAAAATGATAGTAATTAATCAATTACTTAGCATGAGGATTACTTCCTATATAAGCAACTGTTATCAGTACTACACGGCATACGCTGCCCGTAGTTCATAGTGAGACCTCGAGTGTTAACATAACTGCTTGACTCATGACCGGCGCGTACCTGCGCGTATAGTGGTCAGCTCGAGACTGAATCTGCGGCGCGGTGCGAGAGGGCACCTGACGCTCTATTTAGCGCCAAAACATGGCCGTCGCGCGCCTTCTGTAATATCATTCTTCTCTTGTTACAATAAGAGAAGACACCTTAAACTTCTTAAACTGTCAAAACTTAGTTGCTGGTAGAACTTCCGGGTTATAAGGCCATGATCCATAAAACTTTTCAGTTTCACCTAACGTTTCGTCCAGAGCTGCGACGTACATCTTCAGAGGTCTTTTTACTTGCGTTGAGTCTTGCCGACTGATGAGTCGGGTGTCTGAGAGCGCCATATATACTGTGAGAAGTGGGCGTGGTCAAGCTGTCACGTTATCAGCAGAGATAGTCCTTGTCAAAGATAAAACATTACTATCAATTGCAATCGGTCAGAGATAAAACCTGTCGCTCTTTCAAAGCTACTGTCCATATTTCGCTAAGTTTCATAGCTTCTTCTTTCCTGTTAAAACTTTCTTTATGTTTATATATTTCAATAGCTTCCCTGTATTGTCGTGCATAATAATTCGTCATTGTAGATAATACTGATGTTTCGGAAAACCTCACTATATGACTTCCAGATTGAAGAGCATGCTCTGCCACAGCCGATTTCTCTGTTTTTCCTAGTCGGCAAAGACTTTTGTGTTCCTTCAGCCTAGTTTCTATACTTCTTTTTGTGGTTCCAGTATAAACTTTACCGCATGTACACGGAATTTTATAAACGCAACAAGCAGAAAGAGTAGGTCGCTTATCCTTCACAGAACGGAGTACCTGGCATATTTTCTTAGTTGGTCTGAAAACCGGTCTGATGTTGTGTTTGTGTAATATTTTTCCTATTTGATCAGTTAATTTTCCGATAAATAACAGGGAAACTGTGTTCTTCCATCGCTTTGTTTGATCACGTGTTTTTAGTCTATTGTTATTTGGTCGCAGAACCCTGTCCTGACAAGGACTATCTCTGCTGATAACGCGAACAGCTTGACCACGCCCACCTTTCACAGTATATATGACGCTCTCAGACACCCGACTCATCAGTCGGCAAGACTCAATGCAAGTAAGAAGACCTCTGAAGGTGTCCGGCGCAGCTCTGGACGAAATGTTAAGTGAAACTGAAAAGTTTTATGGACTCGGCGTTATAACCTGGAAGTTCTACCAGCAACTATGACATTCTGTCGTGAAAGCCTTCATTTTATGTCAAAACCTAGCCTTTCCTTGAGAGATATTTATAACAAATTCTCAGCTCTGAATAATTAATAGTTAATAAATAATAACTGAAACTAATATCAAAAGAAATCACGTGACATGAAATGCAGTAGCCAATGCGAGGAGAGTGCCAGTAACATAGGCGGGCTTTCCCAGGGGAACCAGCACCTACTGTGCCATATGCTAAAGCTCCCCACCCCACATTTCAACATATGCTGCACTTCTGTCTTTCTTCCGCGTTTAAGAAACATACAATGTTAGCAAAGAAACGACCAGCGGCCAGAAATATAAAGTGGCCATAGGCCAGGAATATCACAACCCCTGGAGAGGCCACCAGCTGGTTAAGTCCTTCCTTTCTGCTTCCAGGCCAAGCGCTGCGGGCTAATTCCTTCCAGACTTATTCCGCGGCCCCGTCTCTCTCACAACTTGAAAGCCTTATCGGGCAGTGACCGCACAGAAGACTCTGAAACTTGCGAAATTCACTCTGCTAAGCTGCGCTTCGCACTGCTAGTCACGTCTTAGTTTAACGTCAACGAACACGACTACTTCGCCCAAGGTGTTCTACGCCACCTGTTGACTTGTTTGGTAGGTAATCTGCTTTACCTCTTCAGAATCTTGTTCTCTCTCTCTGTGAAGTTCAACATTTTAACTGCACGTGTCTCAGAAGATATATCCTAGAATGACACCATTCGGTGTTTATATTAGCCCCGCTTTATTTCCTACTACTTTCCTAATTCCCTCTCGATTCCAATATCGATTCAGCGCAACCGACCAAGGCGCCCTTGTTCCGTCGGCAATTAATCTAGCAAACACATGTGCAGTGGTGCTGTTTGGAGACTGAGCACACTGATTTATGTGACAACACTTGGCTGATGCTTTTTTCCGTTCCGTTACCGTAAAACAGAGAAAATTGTTTCACTCTGAGGGTCGTTTTCATATTCAACGTAGTGTTTGAAAGGTCCATTCCTCAGCCTTGCAGTTTTTCGTGATTCATGCTCACTTGAGGTAGCTTATCTGGTGTGTTGCTTTAACAACACGCCAGCAGTTTGTTCGTAGAATTTTACTACAAAATTGATGTATTTACACGGGACAGTAACCTCAGACTTCTAGAATATTTTCGAATCTGAACTTCACAAACTTCCTGCTCGGTAGTTCAGATTAATGAGCAACTCTACGTGCAGATATGATTTGTACGATACAGTTATTATCTAATTTTGTTACACTAATAGGCTGTTACTTTATCACCGTATGCTTGCCATATTACTTATGATATAGTTTCTTCTCATGAAGAGATTTTAATGATTTAAAAAGCTACAGTTTTTGAGAAACACAGCTGGTCCTTTATTCAAATTAAGTAATGAGCGGTATCAACAAGGGACATCAAATCGTATCCATAATTCTAGCTCTGTGGGATCCTTTAAACAGAACCTCACAATCAACTGATAATGAAATTGCGTGTTTGTGGATTATCGCAACTGTTTAGTTGGTGTGGCAGCCCTGCGCAAACCGGGCTTGCGGTTGAAGAGCGCTCGTAAAATATAAGGAATTAAGCGAGTAATAAATTGTAATTTAACGGTTTTAACTATTAAATACGTTCATTGGCGTGCTCTTAAAGCCCACCAATGAAAGTTTATGTTTTATTTGCCTATTGTTTTAGTAATAGCGAAAAGTCGGATTTGTTTACTTACTGCTGTTAGGTCTAATTTCCGTGGGTGTATATTCAGCGTGACACCGCATATTTAAGTGCATTTTCTAATAGTCTCCATACATATCAGTGTCTCAAAAAAGTCGGTATACATTTGAAAACTTAATAAACCACGGGATAATGTAGATAGAGAGGTAAAAATTGACACACATGCTTGAAATGACTTGGGGTTTTAAGAGAACAAAAAGAAAAAAGTATTGCCAGATGCGTGAAATATCTCTTGCGCCGGCCGCGGTGGCCGAAGAGACTGAGGCACGGCCACTACGGTCGGGGGTTCGAATCCCTCCTCGGGCATGGATATTTGTGCCGTCCATAGTGTTAGATAGTTGGTAAGTAGTTTGTGAGTTTAGGGACTGATGATCCCATAAGCTATACAAACATTTGAACATTTTTGATCTCTTGCGCTTCCCTGGTCCACAGACCTCAGTCCATGCGAAAATTGGCTGCGAGGTTACCTGAAGTCGCAAGTGTATCGTGATCGACCGACATCTCTAGGGGCACTGAAAGACACCATCCGACGCCAATTCCTCACCTTAACTCCGGACATGCTTTACAGTGCTGTTCACGACATTATACATTAACAGCTATTGTTGAGCATTTACTGTAAAGAACATGTTTCCAGAATGAATCTTTCACTCTGCAGCGGGGTGTGTGCTGATATGAAACTTCCTGGCAGATTAAAATTGTGTGCCGGAACCGGGACTCGAACCTGGGACCTTTGCCTTTCGCAAGCAAGCGCTCTACCGACTGAGTTCCAACATCATCTTTGCTTTGTCTTAATTTGTTATGCCAATTATGCTTTTCTGAACAGATGAAGCGCCATCTGTTGGACGTTTTGTGAAATTTTTATTTTTGGGTTCTAATAAACTCCATGTAATTCCAGGCATGTGTGTCAATTTTTACCTCTCTATCTACATTATTCCGTGATTTCCTACATTTTCAAATTTATAATGACTTTTTGGTCACCCAGTGTATATATATTGTAGCGTTGCCATAGGAATAGGTAAAAAAGAAATATACATTAAGAGCGATAGAAGAATTACTTCTTACAATATTTATTTTTACAATTGATGTAATGAGTGTACATTTTTTTACTTTCTGTATATTCATGTATATAATATTATTATATTATTCAGATGTTAATGAACAGAAAAAGCGAAGGAAGCTTAGATAGAGACAGTCTCTTTTTTCTTCTCGTCAGTAGTAGTATGTTTTTTTCGTAGCCGTTCGAGAATGTAAGAAGTGCAAATGTACAAAATGTCAAAGTTTCTTTCTTCAAAATATATACGTGAAGTTTCAAACGGAATTGAGCTGATTTATTTTTAATCAAGAGGATCTACCCCATGTAACTTGAATTGGTCTTAAATCTGGAATTACGCCTGAGATTTCCTACGTCTGCTGCAGCATCAATACTACAATGTCGGTAGAAAAGAAAAGAAAAACAATGATTTATTTAAAAATATTAACATATTACTAACGTCTTTTTTATATAGTGTTTTAAAGGATTAAGCCGTAGCTGAGAAACTATACATAACAAGCCCAATAGTGATTGAACGTGGTAACTATATACAAATTTTCCATTAATTAACTTATAGACAAAAAAACTTGAATATAGTAGGAATTTTAAATATTTATTTGTCCATTTCCAATACTATTAGTTAAAATAAAATACCATTCTATTTACTACACGTTATATATATTTTAATTAATAATTATTATATTTTTAGTGTATCAAATTGTAATTGTTCTATATATATACAGGGTGTTTCACTAAGTGTGTTTGCCTCCGTAACTTATAAAATAATAGGTGACGGGAAATTTTAATGCGGTAGGTCAACACAAGAATAGTTACACTTTCTGTGGAGCTATGAACATGGTCTATTGTATCATTTTCCAAATAGTTACAGCACAAAGATATAATTTTTTAAATGGAACAGTAGTTTCCTTCTATCGTGCATTCAAGTCGTTGAAACCAGCTACGTCCAAATCAATTTAAACTTCATTCCTATCACTGTTAGTTTGGGAGCTACAACCATTCAAAGTTTAGAGGGCGGAGGCTACAACAGCGTAGCCCACTAGCTGGTGGTCATGAGACAGTAGGCCGTGTCCCAGGTTATAGCCACTCGGCCAGTTAGCTACGCTATCGCAGCCTCCGGCCCCTGAACTTTGAAGGGTTGTAGCTCCCAAACTAACAGTGATAGGAACGTAGTTTAAATTGATTTGGACGCATCTGGTTTCAACGATTCCAATGCACGATAGAAAAAACTATTGTTATATTTAAAAAATTATATCTTTGTGCTGTAACTCTTTGGAAAATGATACAATAAACTATGTTCATAGCTCCACAGAAAGTGTAACATTTCTTGTGTTGACCTACCGCATTAAAATTTCCCGTCAACTATTATTTTATAAGTTACAGAGGCAAACACACTTAGTGAAACACCCTGTATATGCTTGTCCTCTTGAGAATTGTCTTTCTGTTCATGGTGCACAGCTAGTTACAGTAAATGACATGTTCTCTCTGTAATTCAAAACAACCCTCCAAACTTGTGCGTTCATTTAACGATTCAACAATTAGAAATTTCAGGGCAAACCTACAGCAGATAGTCTGGGCTGAGGTGTATAAGGAAGCTGATGATTATTTAAAATATAATTCGTTTCATTTGACATTTGTAAGAGTATTTGAAAATTGTTTCACCCAAGAAATAGTTTAATATAATAATAAGAAACCATGCTAGAAACTATGGCATACTAAAAGGAATAAGAATACCTTGTAATTGAAAATGGGAACTGTATCTAAAAGGAAGAAGAGTAATGACTCATAAACAGTCAAATGTTATAAAAACAACTATGCTACATTAAGAAAAGTTATTAAGAACTCCAGAAACATGTGCATAATGTCTGAGATTAGTACCTTTGATAACAAAATTAAAACAATTTGGAATATTATTACCAGGGAGACAGGATAACCAAAGGCGCAGGGAGGCAGCATTACCATCAAAGTGAATTAAAAGCTTCCAATTAACCAGCCAGAAATTGAAAACTTTTTTCGTAATTATTCTTTAAATGTGGAGAAAACAGGATCTAAATGTTCATTAGAAGAAGATACGCAGTTAACGGAACAGGCCATACCTACACAATTTGTTGTTGTTGTGGTCTTCAGTCCGGAGACTGGTTTGATGCAGCTCTCCACAATACCCTATCCTGAGCAAGCCTCTTCATCTCCACATAAGAACGGCAACCTACATCTGTCTGAGTCTGCTTACTGTATCCATCTCTTGGTCTTCCTCTGCGATTTTTACCCCACACACTTCCCTCCAATGCTAAATTCACAATTCCTTGATGTCTAAGAATGTGTCCTAGCAATCTATCCCTTCTTTTAGTCAAGGTATGCCAGAAATTTCTTTTCTCCCCAATTCTGTTCAGTACCTCATTAGTTACGCGATCCACCCACCTAATCTTCAGCATTCTTCTGTAGCACCATATTTCAAAAGCCTCTATCCTCTTCCTGTCCACACTGTTTATCGTCCATGTCTCACTCCCATACAAGGCAACACTCCATACAAAGGCCTTCAGAAAGGAATTCCTTAGGATTAAATCAATATTCGATGTTAACAAATTTCTCTTGTTCAAGAACGCTTTTCTACCCATTGCCATTCTGCATTTTATATCCTCTGTACTGCAACCATCATTTGTTATTTTACTGCCCAAGTAACAAAACTCATCTATCTCCTTTATTGCTTCGTTTCTCAATCTAATTCTTTCAGCATCACCTGATTTTCTTACACTGCATTCCATTACCATAGTTTTGCTCTTGTTAATGTTCATCTTATATGCACCTTTCAGCACACTGTCCATTCCGCTCAATTGCTCTTCCAGGTCCTTTGCTGTATCTGACAGAATTACTATGTCATCGGCAAAACGCAATGTTTCTAATTCTTCACCCTGAACTTTTAATTCCTTCTCCAAATTTCTCCTTGCTTTTCTTCAAAGCTTGCACAATGTACAAATTGAATAACAATGGAGAAAGACTCCAACCCTGTCTTACTCCCTTTCCAACCACTGCATCCCTTTCATGCCCCTCAACTCTGACAACCACTGTCTGGTTTTTGTACAAGTTGTAAATAACCTTACATTTCATATATTTTACTACTGTTTGCTTCAGAACTTGAAAGAGTTTATTCCAATCAACATTGTCAAAAGCCTTCTCCAAATCTACAAAAGCTAGAAATGTAGGTTTGCCTATTCTTAATCTATCTTCTAGGATAAGTGAGTATTGCCTTCCGTGTTCCTACATTTCTCCTGAAACCAAACTGATCTTCCCCGAGGTCGGCTTCTACCAGCTTTTCCATCCTCCTGTATATAATTCGTGATAATATTTTGCAACCATGACTTATTAAACTGAAGGTTCTGTAGTTTTCACACCTGTCAGCACCTGCTTTCTTTGGAATGGGGATTATAACATTTTTCTTAAAGTCTGAGGGTACTTCGCCTGTTTGATACATCTTACACACCAGGTGAAACAGGTTTGTCATGGCTGGTTCTCCCAGAGACTTCAGTAGCTCTGAGGGAATATCATCTACTCCAGGGGCCTTGTTTCGACTTAGGTATTTCAGGGCTCCGTCAAATTCTTCTCTCAGTACAGTATCTCCTATTTCATCTTCATCTACATCCTCTTCCCTCCCTACAATAGTGTCTCGAAGTTCATTTCGTTTGTAGAGCCCCTCTATATACTCTTTCCACCTTACAGCTTTCCCTTCTTTGCTGAGAACTGGTTTTCCATCAGTGTCCTTGATATTCATAGAGCTGTTTTTCTTATCTCCAAATGTTTCGTTATTTTCCTATAGGCTGTATCTATTTTTCCCCTATTTATACATTCTTCTACTTCCTTGCATTTGCCTTCTAGCCACTCCTGCTTAGCCATTTTGCACTTCCTGTCAATCTCATTTCTTAGTCGTCTGTACTCCATTTTGCCTGTTTCATTTACTGCATTTTTATATTTTCTCCTTTCATCGATTAAATTTAGTAGCTCCTGTGATATCCAAGGATTTTTCGTAGGTCTTTCCTTCCTACCTATTTTGTCCTCTGCTACTTTCACTATTTCATCTCTCAATTTTACCCATTCCTCCTCTACTGTTTTATTTTCCCCTGTTTCTGTCAATTGTTGCCTAAAGCTCCCTCTGAAATTCTTAAGAACCTCAGGTTCCTTCAATTTATTCAGGTCCCATCTCCTTATTTTCCTACCTTTTTGTAGTTTCTTTAGTTTCAGCCTACAGTTCATAACCAACAAGTTATGGTCAGAGTCTATATCTGCCCCTGGGTATGTCTTACACTGTAATACTTGGTTCCGAAATCTATGTCTTACCATTATAAAATCTATCTGGTATCTCCCGGTGTCTCCTGGTCTCTTCCACGTATACAACCTTCTTTCCTGATTCTTGAACCAGGTGTTTGTTATAACTAAATTATGTTCTGTGCAAAATTCTACCAGGCGGCTTCCTCTTTCATTCCTTTTGCCCAGACCATATTCACCTACTATCTTCCCTTCCCTTCCTTGTCCTACTACCGAATTCCAGTCTCCCATAACAATTAAGTTTTCCTCTCCCTTAATTGTCTGAATAATTTCCTTTAGCTCCTCATATATTTCTGCGATTTCCTCATCATCGGCAGAGCTAGTTGGCATATAAACCTGTACTACTGTTGTCGGTGTTGGCTTCGTATCTATCTTGACAATGATATTGCGATCACTGTGCTGGTCATAGTAGTTTACCCGCATTCCTATTTTCTTATTCATTATCAAACCTACTCCTGTGATACCCCCAACTGATTTTGTATTTATAATCCTGTACTCACCTGACCAGAAATCCTGTTCATCCTGCCACCGAACTTCACTAATCCCCACTATATCTAACTTCAACCTATCCATTTCCCTTTTTAAATTTTCTAACTTTCTTACTCGATTAAGGGATCTAACATTCCACGCTCCGACTCGTAGAATGCCAGTATTGTCTTTTCTGATGATCACATCCTCCTGAGTAGTCCCCGCCCGTAGATCCGAATGGGGGACTATTTTACCTTCAGAATATTTTACCCGAAAGGATGCCATCATCATATGTTCATACAGTAGAGCTGCATGTCCTCGGGAGAAATAACGGCTGTTGTTTCCCCTTGCTTTCAGCCGTTCGCAGTAACTGTGTGGCAAAGCCACATTAGCTGATGTTACAAGGCCAGCTCAGGCAATCATCCAGACTGTTGCCCCTGTAACTACTGAAAAGGCTGCTGCCCCTCTTCAGGAACCACACGTTTGTCTGGCCTCTCCACAGATACCCCTCCGCTGTGGTTGCACCTACGGTACGGCTATCTGTATCGTTGAGGCACGCAAGACACCCCACCTCGGCAATGTCTGTGGTTCATGCGAGTGGACACAATTTGATACAACAGAAATTCCACCCTCCTCTCCTGCAATTAAAACTAAAGTAAACTCTCTCAAGAGTAAAAGCATGGAATTCATGGTATTTCCAGCAGGGTAATAAAAGCTTGTTCTCAAGATTCTTAGCCACATATGTAATAGTTCTCTGAAGCAGGGTGTTTTTCCTATTAGACTGAAATATGTTATTGTTAAATGACTGCACAAAAAAGGGGATACGTCTGATGTCAACAACTACCGCCCAATCGTAATTCTGACAGCCTTATACAAAATTCTAGAAACAGTAATGTATTCTAGAGTAGCTTCACACATATGTAAAAATAAATTTCTAACAAAATGTCAATTTGATTTTCAGAAAGTTTTTCAACAGAAAATGCTATATATACTTTCACCAATGACATATTAAATGCTCTAAATGACCGGACATCACCAGTTGGGATTTTTTGTGATCTCTACAAGGTTTTTCATTGTGCAAATCATTGAATTCTTCTAGATAAACTAATGTCGTATGAATGGGGCAGTGTACAAATGGTTTAAATTTACCTAGCAGGAAGAGTGCACAAAATTGACATAAGTAGTGCACATAATATGCAAAAATGTGAACTGGTGAACAATCAGAAATGGGGTGCCACAACGTTCGGTCTTGGGCCCTTTGCTGTTCTTAATATATATTGATGAATTGCCATTCTATATTGATGAAGATGCAGAACTGGTTCTATTTGCTGATGATACAAGTATAGTTATCATACCTGACAGACAATAACTAACTGAAAAACTGTAAACGACGTCTTTCAGAAAATCATTAAATGGTTCTCAGCAAATGGACTATCATTAATTTTTGATAAAACACAGTACATACAGTTCCGTACAGTAAATGTAATGAGACCATTAACAAATATAGATTTTGATCATAAATCTGTAAAAAAGATAGAATATTAAAAAAAAATTGGTGTATGCATTGATGAGGGGATGAACTGGAAAAAAAAAAAAAAAAAAAAAAAACATTGAAGATCAGCTGAAAGTGCAGTCTGTAAGTGCACATAATTATGTGCACCTTTCTTCGTAAACTGTTTTCTCTTTCATTGGCGTATTTTGTGTGCTCAGACGGCGAGTGCACAGTCGTGTACCTTTCTGCTTTCAAATGACGCCACTTGTATAACCCTTGCAGCAGTACTTCTGGAGCTACACGAATCAGAAGGTTGATGTTAGTGAATCTGTCAGCCCGGCAGCGTCGTTATGACAGCAATCAACAAGTGAATATTACATGAAGCTTAATGTGTTTATCTTTGTTGTAATGAGTTATATGTGAAGTTTAAAGAATCATCTGACATATAGCAAATGTGAATTATTTCCATTTTCCTGGGCAATGCCGATGTTTCCATATTACACATCAGTGTACCTTGGTTCTTAATGTGCACTTTTACATTAGCTCTGTACTTCATAACGTACCATATTTAGGCAGCTCATGTGCTAAGTGATGAAGAGATATCACGCATATTAAATGGAAGTGTTGCAGAATATTCAAATTCTGTATCTGAAAATGATTTATTTGCTGCAATGAAACGACAGCGTACGAATTCGACTCCCCACGTGATGCTCCTAACGAAATTCAGTCTCAAAACATGAAAGGCTTAATGAATAGTGATATTAAAAAAATCCATAAGAGGTATGACGTGAAGAGCTATTTGGTTAGTATTGCTATACTTTTAAGAAATATATTTTTGTTTCTTTCTTTATTTGTACAAAAATGTGTAAATTTTCACATTAAATTTTAAGAAAAAGGCAGGTTTGGTGCTTATTCATGGTTTGTTCGTTACTTTTTTTAGCATGCCTACCATTGGCGCATCTCTGGAGAGGAAAGTTATTCCTGTGGACTCAAAGGAGTCTTGGAATCTTTCACTGAATTCTTTCAAGTTGAATTCTGAGAGGTTGTGACATATTAGATAAACCTCAAATCTGTTGAGACTAGTTAACTTAGTTTCAAACTAACATCATCAGAAACTTTTCATCATGTTGGAATTAAAGTTGTCATGGGGACTAATACAAAACCATCTGACAATAACAAATACTTGTAAATATGTACAGTAAATTTCTTCTTGTAAATAAAATATGTAGGTTGTACAAATAAAACACACTGTAATTCGTTTTACCCTTACATACAGTATGTTCCCTTGAGAGAATTTAAGAAATATGATTACGACTAGAACCTGAGGTACACAAATGTGTACCATCAACGTTCAAAAAGTGAAAATTTTCCAAATTGCAAAAGAGCAACCTAATAAACATATATCAAAATTTTAAATTTACCTTGGCACTGAGACCTAAGAGGTTATGCTATTTGGGTAATTGATACTTTTGGTGATACATATTTCAGTAAATTAGCTTACTATGCCTATTTACATTCTCTGATTTCGTATGGCATCATTTTCCGGGGTAATTCATCATTGAATAAAAAGGTATTCATTGCACAAATACGTATAATCAGAATAACTGCTGGAGCCCATCCGAGATCATCCTGTAGACACTTATTTAAAGAGCTATGGATCTTTACAGTAGCTTCACAGTTTATATATTCACTTACGAAATTTGTTATTACCAATCCCACTGATTTCAAAAGCAATAGCAGTGTTCATAACTATAACACTAGGAGAAAGAATGATCTTCACTATTCAAGGTTAAATCCATCTTTGGCACAGAAAGGGGTGAATTTTGCTGCCACAAAAGTCTTTGTTCACCTATCGAAGAGCATCAAAAGTCTGACAGATAACCAACTAGCATTCAAAAATAAATTAAAAGAATTACTGAATGGCAACTATTTTAACACTATAGATGAATTTTTTGCTATAAATTAGTAAATCTGAAAGAATAAAATGAAATAAATTTAAAAAATCTAAAATAAAAAAATAAAAACTCTGTGTCATGTAATATTTAGTACAAAGTAATAATTGGTAAAGACACCTTTCATTATCCTCACGAAGTGTCGTATTCATGATCTGTGGAACAAGTACCAATCTTTAGCAATTGGGACATGTTTAAATGCACTGGAACTGATGAGCTTTCACTCTGAATACCAGACATCCAGTGGATATGTCGATATCAGCACTCTGATGAACGCTTCACTAATACTATACTGCTTGACAAGTTCATTAATTTCAATAACTCTTACTAACTATAAAATTGGTATTTGATTGCAGTATATGCGGGCAGTTTTATCGTTATAGAAATATGCTAACACGAAACTGTGGGTACAGATTTTTAATAGTAATCATACCAGGAGGCCAATGAAAAGTACATAATTCGAAAGGTGGTTTGGCATAGATGTTGCGAATATAAAAATTAATCGTGCCCGTAGCCGTTAAGAGTGCTAATAAGAAAAGGAAATTTTCGGATGATACTCCAAATTCTCCATAAGTTTTGCCACTATATTATAACCCGTTATAGGTGATGTATTGGTACAGGTAAAATTAGGTCAGTCAGTTAGCGATTTGAATTTCAATCTTAAGTTCCTGGGTTCGATTCCCACTATTCCTCGTTGTCTTTTAATTATTCGTAATGTTCAATTCTTAACTTTTAAATAAAGTTTTTTAATATAATTAAATAGTTAAGTTTATGAAAGCAGTATTAATATAGTCAGATTCATTAGAATAATTTCAATTAATGTGTTTAAAGAGCAATTGTCTTAAATAATAAATTTCAAGTGTCTCCGTTGATTTTACATAAGAATATGGTTTTATTGAAAAATGGTAACTCAAGAAGGATTTTCCGATAGTGAAGTGAGTGTTGGAAAAATCGCAAATACAAATTTCAATGAATACTTAACGCTCGAGCAGACGTGCTGGGGTATTGAATACTCCATAGGTCGTAGGGGAATTTCGTAGTGCTGCAGCATAGCAATGTAACTGGAATATATAAATATTTACCTGGTTTCTAAGGAAATTGTAATTTACGATAGAAGGTGGTGTACTGATTACCCCGCGAGCCTTCTCGTGGAAGAACTTCGGTAGGATTAATAAAATCAGGAGTAATGAAATGTAATGAACTACGGCTCGTCTTCACTTAATAAATTTGTTATGAAATTGGCCCACTGAGAATTTTCAAAGTAACATGATTACCTCTTTGCCTTTTCTTTCACCTGTTCTCATAGCAAGTAGAGTTCGATCCTTTAGATGGTTTGAAATTTTATTATTTGCGAACAAATAGGACAAGGGCATCTAGCGAATGATGAAAGGATTTTTACGAAAAATTTTGTATTTGATAGAGTTTTCTGATGTGAAATCATGAAATAAAGCAATTTCTTCCCTCATTTGTGTTCTTTCATTCTCTCATTTTTCTTCATTGCCCTTTCGTTCCACCTGTTCTCGTAGTATTCACATAAAACCTATTTTTTCATGACTTTGCCAACACAATTAGTCGAATTTCGACCATGGGCAATACTAGTATAAATAAATTAGTTGCACCACCTGTCAGGGTGTACAGAATATCATAATTGCTCTTTCCTAATAACACGCCTTATTCTGGTTCGTAGCTAACCTGATTACAGGTTCCTTTTATAAGTCTCATACAGAAGTAATGTTCTCCTTCCCAACACAATCTAAATTTTAAAACAGAACGTTCTACACTAGCTGTAATCTTCATCATCAAAATTATTCCAACCTACTTGCATGTTCTAACGTTACTACAGCTTTCTCTAATCCTATTTTGTTATGTAAGCTTCCTTCGCTTTTAACTTCATTCTACATTTTTAATCCTTTTCCAATGTAATATTTTCCTTCCTCTCCAACTTAAACACATGCTTTTAAAATTCCTTTTCCTTGCTGTTGGTTACACACTATTTTATTTCACACTCACAACCAACTTACAAATATCAGTACTTCACAAACTTTCACTTAGTTCGCCTACTTCAGGGGTACCCAACATTTTCTGCTCTGAGGCCCATGAAAATGTTTACACAATGCTGTATTGTCTAGTCGGCAAGGGTACGTAAACTTTTTGTCACTGTGTACTATTGGCATTTTTTTTTTTGAAATTTTTGGCGTACCACTAGAACTTGTTCATTTTCTTTACAAACCCTGGGGTTGCAAAGGGAGGGTAGGATGCTTAAGGTTGACTGGTAAGTGGCGCAGGAGTGAGGTAATAAGTTAAATAAGCTAACTGCGTCAATAAGGTTTCTTTGGTCATAGTGTCTATGTGGGCACTTCCAGCTCAAATTTCATACAAAGCAGAAATCATTACTTTGTCACGAGGCTCATATCTTAACAATACTGACGACAGCCATCGAACCTCGGAGCGAAGTAGAAGCTTTTTGTGTTCACTCCCCATTTCATCACACTAAACACTAAACAGTCTCGAATTTCTTGACCTTGGGTTAGTAAAATTTACAATTTTTACTGCATCGTCAAGAGTTTTTTTAAGATTTTCGTCAAAACCTTTCACTGAAAGAGCCTCTCTATGTGTGTTGAAATGTGTCCGTTGAACCAAGGGAGCGACTGATCTGACGACTGGATGTGTAGAAAACTTAGCTAAGAAACTAAATGAAGTACACTCCAAAATAAAATTCACAGTTGAACACCAAACACAACAAGGTATTAATTTTCTTGGCCTTAACATAACACATCACAACAACCAACACAAATTCCAAATTTACAGAAAACCAACAACTTCAGATGTAATTATAAATAACTCCTCTTGCCATCCACAACAACACAAACTTGCATTTTTTAAATCAGCATTGAACCGTATAAATAAAATTCATGCTGAACCTGCTACAAAAACAAAAGAAATTAACATTCTAAAAACCATAGCCTACAACAATGATTATGACCCAACCATAATTGACAAATTAGATAAAAAATTAAAAACCAACCATACAGAGCCTATAAACCAAACATAAGAAGCAGAACAATCCAAATATATCTCAATGCCCTTTGTCGGAAACATATCATATCAACTTGCAAAACTCTTTAAACCACACAATGTCAAAATATGTTTTCACACAAACAATAAAATACAAAATAAAATAGTTCACAACACTAAATCAACCAACACACCTTTGCAAAAATCTGGCATATACAAATTAAAGTGTTATAGCTGCTCATGCTACTATATAGGACAAACAGGAAGCAATTTTGAAATACGATACAAAGAACATATTGATGCACTCCGTTTAAAAAATTTAAACAAGTCAAGCTTTGCAGCCCATCTGGCTGAAAACAGCCATTCCATAAAAAACATAAAAAACTAATCTCCAAATACTACACACTGCAGACAAAGGAATAAAGATGGACCTTTTAGAACAGTTAGAAATTTTCATCCATAACAATAAAGCACCACACACCATCTTAAATGAACAAACAGAACTGGCAAACAACTCTTTATACAAAAATTTTAAAGACTCTTTAAGCCCGAGGAAACCAAACATACATATACATACTTAGATCACATAACACCTACCCCCCCCCCCCCCTCTTTGCCATTCCCAAGTACTACTCCAACCACAGATGTTTAATCTTAGAAATCCAATCTATGAATTTTTCTTCATATGTAACAATAGTGCTACCATTACAGTAATAAGAAATTAAGAAGCCACCACTGTAAGAAAATATTGTAAATAGAAATGTATGAACACTTAAACCATTGAAACTGTAACTGGTAAATTAGTTTAAAATAATATCTATGCATCAACTGTCATCTTTGACAATTAGCTGTACATATCTCTGAATTGTTTACGTTTGTAAAACATGTGGAAAGCGAGTGTTGTGTTGTGTGTGCATCCATTGAGCACTAAAATGCTTGAAAAATCACAGACCATCAATCAGAAATGTGAACCAACTGTAAGTAGCTATTTAGAATACAATTTAAACTTGCAAATATTGAAATTTAGTGCCAATGACAAAGCTCACACATAATAATTTTCTATCTCACCACAGCCAAACGTATTCCACAATATTATAAGCAACATCTAAACCATGTACACCGCCTGATGATGAACTGCCAGGCAGTTCGAAACCGGTTGTGGAAATAAATACATACAAAAGGTGACTGCTTGCTGTTATTTTCTGATTTCTTTAATCAACACAGTCGCAGGTTCCACACTTCCAGAATGGATACAAGTTTAGTTTATTTTTGTGATTTTGACGTCATCCATATACATACTGCACTTTGCACAATAGCCTGTATATATCTGATATATGTACATGGAATCGACTGAATCGTCGCACCGTTAAATGTACTTTTGACCGTTGTCAGGAGTTTTACTTTTTTCTCGCTTTCATAACTAAATCGCATGTAGCATTTCGGTAAGTCTGTTGGAAGTATGGAGTAAAAAATCATTTTTACAATTTTTTTTTAGTTTTTATTTATTTATTTTTTCTTTATCTTTTATTTTTTTTATTTTTTTTATTTTTTACGGTGCTATTTGCTTTCACCATAACTCAATGTATGGGACTTCTGCTTTCTGTTGTCTTCGCCGCGGTGGAGCGACCGAAAGTTCCCAGGCGTCTTGGTGCGGACCGCGCGGTTGCTTACCGTCGGAGGTTCGAGTCTCTCCTGGAGCAAGGGTGTTCAAATGTTCAAATGTTTGTATAGCATATGGGACTTACCTACGGCGCCATCAGTCCCTAAACTTACAAACTACTTTTGAACTAACTACTACTAAGGACGGCACAAATATCCATGCCCGAGGGGGGGATTCTAACCCCCGACCGTAGTGGCCGTGAAAACCGTGACTGTAGCGCCTCAGTCCCCTCGGCCACCGCTGCCGGCGGAGCATGGGTGTGTGTGTTGTTTTAGCATAAGTTAGTTTAAATAGTTTGTAAGCCTAGGGACTGTTTTCTTAGCCGCCGGCCTACACGCAGCAGTCGCCGCTTTCATATTTTGTAAGTGAAACCGGCTTCTGATTAGAAGTCACGTATAGTATTTTGATTTTTGTCTGCTCGTTTTAGTTTCAGTTTCTAATTGTATACTTTGCTCTCGTGCATATTAGATTAAAATCCTCGTTATAACAAACAGTGTATTCTTCCTTTGAGTGCATCCTAACTGTAGTTTTTGTTTTTCTCGGCACTATAATCATGAATAGGGGCTGTGACCAGTGTGTGCGGATGCAGTCTGAGCTGGTGACACTTCGCTCTCAGCTTCAATCTATGTTAACCTCGGTTGCACAGGTGAAGACTGCGATCGAGGGGCGTCGTTGTTGTTGGCCGTAGTGGGGACAGAACGGACTCCCGTCGTCTCCACCGATCGGCCTGCGCCATCGACATGCCCTGATATTGCTAGCAGTGAAGCAGACACCCCACCCGTGGTTGTCTGAGAGGTTGCTCCAGTGCGTGGCAGGAGGCGCAAGACATTCCGGGGGACCGATCGTGAGGCCTCCCCTGTTCGTCTTGCGTACAGGTTTGAGGCGCTATCTGATCAGGACAACGTCCCTGAGTCGGGTGGTGGTTCTCATCCAGAGGTCACCACTCAGCCTGCAAGATACGGGCTTTCACAGAGGATGGGTTTGCTTGTAGTTGGGAGCTCCAACGTCAGGCGGGTGATGGAGCCCCTTAGAGACATGACTGCCAAGGAGGGGAAGCAGGCCAACGTGCACTCCGTGTGCATACCGTGTGGAGTCATTCAGATGTGGAACGAGTCCTTCTGGAAGCCATGAAGGGTACAGGGTGCAGCCAACTGAAGGTGGTGGCTCACGTCGGTACCAATGTCGTGTGTCGCTTCGGATCTCATAATATTCTCTCAGGTTTTGAGCGGCTATCTTGCTTGCAAGATGAAAGCAGAGCTGACCATCTGCAGCATAGTTGACAGGACCGACTGTGGACCTCTGTTACAGAGCCGAGTGGAGAGTCTGAATAAGAGGCTGAGACGTTTCTGCGACCGTGTAGACTGCAGATTCCTTGACTTGCGCCATCGGGTGGTGGGTTTCCAGGTTCAGGAGTGGACTATACGCAGGAAGCTGCTACACGGGTAGCGGGGTATGTGTGGCGTGGTTTTGTAAGATAGAGGGCTTCGCCGAAAAACAAAATGGGCAATCTCAAAGGGTGCAGGTGGATCACAGGAGAAATGTAGATCTGGGAACTATCGGTATAACAGTTGTGAATTGTCGTAGCTGTGCCAGGAAACTACCAGAACTCCAAGTGTTAATAGAAATCGCTAACACGCATCATTGTAGGCAGTGAAAGTTGGCTCAAGCCGGAAATAAGTTCAGCAGAAGATATTTCAAAAGATATAACTGTGTTCAGAAACGATAGATTAAATAAAATAGATGGAAGCGTGTTTGACGCCGTCAAAAATAGTCTTTCGTGTAGCGAAGTTGAAGTTGATAGTTCCTGCAAGCAATTAAGGGTTGAGATTGTACCTGAAAATCGTAAGAAGTTAATAATTGGTTCCTTTTACCGGCCTGCAGAAAGGTTCAAATAAAACCGGAGTCTTATTACAAAAACGTACCCAACTGGCACGGTAATAGTAGGCGAAATTACATTTTCAAATCAGGAGGTACGCACAAAACATCGTGTGAAATTGTAGTCAACGCATTCTCTTACATCGAACAATTAGTTCAGGAGCCAAATAGAATTGTAAATGGATGTCAAAACACACTTGATCTCAAGCAAAAAATAATCCTGAGCTCATAACGAGCATCAAAACGGATACTGATATTAGTGAACACAGGGCTGTCGTAGCGAGATTGAATATCGAAGTCCCAAAGATACCAAAACTGAACGAAAAGTATATTTGTTCAGGAAAACAGATAGAAATACAATACATTGCTACTTGACAGACAGCTTCCACTCGTTTCTAACACTAAACGTGGGTGTAGACCAGATGCGACTCAAATTCAAAGAAGTGGTATCGACAGCAATTGACAGTTTTACATCAAATAAATTAATAAAAGTAGGTGAACCTCCTTGGTACACAAAACAGATCAGGACACGGATGCAAAAGCAACGGAAAAGGCATGCTAAATTTAAAAGAACACAAAATACCCAGGATTGGCGATCCTACACAGAAGCTCGAAATTTAGCAAATACTTCAATGCGAGATGCCTACAATACTTATCACAACGAAATTCTTTCTCGTAATTTTACTGAAAACCCAAAGCGATTTTGGTCATATGTTAAATGTAATAGGGGCAAAACACAAACAATACCCTCACTACGTGATAGTAATGGCGACCCATTCGATGACAGCGCTTCTAAAGCAGAGTTACTAAACTTAGCTTTTAGAAACTCATTCACCAAAGAAGACGAAACCAATATTCCAGATTTCGAATTACGAACAAAGGCCGTAATGAGTAACGTAGAAGTAGATATCATCGAAGACGTGAAGCAACTAAAATCGCTTTAGAAAAACAAGTCTTCTGATCCGGACTGTATAACCATTACATTTCTATCTGATTATACTGAAAGATAGCTCCTTACTTAACAGCAATATACAACAGCACTCTCTCAAAAAGAACAAATAAAAGAGACCTGTACCAAAAGGTTGGAAAGTTGCCCAGGTCACACCTATATTCAAGAAAGGCAGCAGGAAGAACCCACTAAACTACAGGCCTATTTCATTGATGAAAATATGCAGCACGGTTTTGGAACATATCCTGTATTCAAATATTATGAATTATCTCTAAGATAATGATCTATTGACCGAAGGTCAAAACGGATTTAGAAAACACTAGCTCACACGAAGTGATGCGTGCTGTCGACAGGGGTTCGTAAATCTATTCCGTATTTCATCCCCAAAATTGCGACTTGATAACCGTTTTCCTGTTAGAGAGGACATAGTTTGTAGTATTAGCTCGTAAGGCATCGACTAAAACAGAGGTAATATCGAGCGTTCCACAGGGTAGTGTTATTGGTCCTCTGCTGTTCCTTATTTACATAAACGATTTAAGTGAAAAACTAAGTAGCTCTTCTAGGTTGTTTGCAGATGATGCAGTCACTTACCGTCTAGTAAAATAATGTAAAGATCAAAACCTACTGCAGTACGATCTGAATAAGATATCACTATGGTGTAAAAATTGGCAATTCACTCTAAATAATGAGAAGTGTAAAGTCGTCCACATAAGTACGAAAAGAAATCTGTTAATGTTTGTTTACAAGATAAGTCAAAGAAATTTCAAGGCCGTAAACTCCACAAAATACCTGGGAATTACTATTACATCAGACTTAAACTGAAAAGAACACGTAGATAATGTCGTGGGAAAGGCGAACCAAATACTGCGTTTTATTGGCAGAACCCTTGAAAGATGCAACAGAACTACTAAAGAAACTGCATACACTACGCTTGTCCGTCCTGTTTTTGGAGTATTGCTGCCTGGTGTGGGAGGATCCGTATCAGGTAGGTTTGACGGAGGACATCGGAAGAGTCCAAAGAAGGGCAACACGTTTTGTATTGTCACGATACAGGGCAGACAGCGTTACGGAAATGATACAGGATCTGAGATGGGAATCATTACAACAACCGCGCTTATCGCTGCGGCATGGGCTACTTACGAAACTCCAATCGCCAACATTCTCGTCCGTATGCGAAAATATATTGTTGACTCCCATTTACGTAGGTAGAAATGGTCATCAGAATAAAATAGGGGAAAACAGAGCTGGAACGGAGAGATTCAGGTGTACTTTCTTCCCGCGCTTTTCGAGAATTGAATGGGAGATAAATAGTATTAAATGTGACTTGCAGATTATCTCATGTAAATGTAAATGTAATAACCGCAACATTGACAAATATTTGAACTTTTTTTTCCTGCTGTCTTTCCTGAGTTAATTTCCTGTGTTTAAACAATGAATCCTGACTGTTCTCAGCGTTGTGGCATACTGAACACTTTGGTAATCAACGTTACGAGGAATTTATGTAATACAGTGTAAACTATCAGCTGTAGTTGCATGACGCCTTATAGGCTTTGTCACTTGCATATTGAACCAAACCTTGATTCTATTTTATGGCTCAAGGAATGTCTGTCGAAAATAATGATTAAAATATGAGAGATAATATACCGTGGCTTAGAAAACATAAAAGTATGGTTTTTTGGAAAAGAAACGACGAAGCAACATCGAGTCGTAAGGGGGAGCATTACCGTGGTGCAATTTCCACGAGCAGTTTTGTCAAAAATTATGTCGATATTTTGGGATCGCTTCGCAGAAACGGCGCTCATTTTCTGTTGTTGTGCAGCGAGTGAACCTACTCACTGGTTGACGTTATCACTGCAATGGTCGCGTCACGAGGAGGAACATTGGTAATCGCGTTGTATCTGTGAGATGCGGGATAAACATTGCTCTGTTAGCTCCAATTATCACTAGATTTTGTAGTCAATAAGTAAACAAAACGAGGGAAAAACACGTCAGTATTGCAATAGCATGAAATTTACATTTATTTTATGAACGTTAACAATAGGAGGATAGTTCCTCTCACCCGCGGGTTGCCTATTCCGGGAAGGTGTATCTGTGTGATCCTACGGACCATTGGAGCGTTAATGACGTGACGCTGGACTGTATCGACAAGCGTGGCGGGCCGCTGCTCGGTTACAGGGGACGCTGGTCAGGCAGGGCGGGAACTTCACTGGCGACGTTGATCAGCAACTCAGACGAGAGCTACCCTGTAAGACTGCATTCCGGGCAGATGTCATGGAGGTACAGAGCTATAAACGAGCTACAATGTTTTTCGGTATCTTTGGTTACATTAAAATATCGTAACAATGGTAGTTCCAACTAGAAATGCTACGTTATGAACTGACGAACAGAGCTGGTGGACACCCTGTCGACAGCTTACAGGCGACTCGAACGAATTACAGTAGAAAAAATGAACGATTTATGAATGCGAAGAAGCAAAGAATTACACGACACGCCATTAAAATTGCTACACCAAGAAGAAATGTAAATAATAACAGGTATTCATTGGACAAATACATTATACTATAACTGTGATTACATTTTCACGCAATTTGGGTGCATAGATCCTGAGAAATCAGTACCCAGAACAACCACATCTGGCCGTAACAATAGCCTTGATACACCTGGGCAATGAGTCAAACAGAGATTCGATGGCGTGTACAGGTACAGATGCCCATGCAGCTTCAACACGATACCACAGTTCATCAAGAGTAGTGACTGGCATATTGTGACGAGCCACTTAATCGGCCGCCATTGACCAGACGTTTTCAGTTCGTGAGAGATCTGGAGAATGTGCTGGCCAGGGCAGCAGTCGAACATTTTCCGTATCCAGTAAGGCCCGTACAGGTCCTGCAACATGTGGTCGTGCTGAAATGGGGGGGGGGGAGGGGATTTCGCGGGGATCGAAGGAAGTGTCGTAAAAGGGATAAAACATCTGAAATGTAACGGCCACTGTTCAAAGAGGTGACCGAGACGTGTAACCAGTGGCACCCCATACCCTCACGCCGGATGATACGCCAGTATGGTGCTGATGAACACATGCTTACAATTTGCGTTCACTGCGAGATCGCCAAACACGGTTGCAACCACCATAATGCTGTAAACGGAACCTGGGTTCATCCGAAAAAATGACGCTTTGCCATTAGTACAACGAGGTTCGTCATTGAATACACCATCGCAGGAGCTCCTGTCTGTGATGCAGCGTCAAGTGTAACCGCAGTCATGGTCTCCTAGATGACACTCCATGCTTCTGCAAACGTCTTCTAACTGTTCGTGCAGATGGTTGTTGTCTTGCAAACGTCCCCATCTGTTGCCTCAGGGATTGAGACGTGGCTGCACGATCCGTTACAGCCATGCGGATAAGATACCTGTCATCTCGACTGCTAGTGATACGAGACCGTTGGGATCCAGTACGGCGTTCCGTATTGCCCTCCTTAACCCACCGATTCCATATCCTGCTAACAGTCATTGGATCGCGAGCAACAATGTCGCGATAAACCGGAGGCGCGATAATCGGAAACGTGATGGTACGCATTTCTCCTCCTTACACAACAACGTTTCAGCAGACAACGCCGGTCAACTGCTATTTGTGTATGAGAAATCGGTTGGAAACTTTCCTTATGTCAGCACGTTGTAAGTGTCGCCACCGACGCCAACCTTGTGTGAATGCTCTGAAAAGCTAATCATTTACATATCAGAGAATCTTCTTCCCGTCGGTTAAATTTGGCGTCTGTAGCACGTCATCTTCGTGGTTTAGCAATTTTAAAGGTGAGGAGTGTGTAAATATAACAATTCAGTTAAACTAAATGAGTAGAAAGAGAATTTAGAAATAAAAATTTGGCACCTTCGGCAAAATTCTAACCTACTGTTGTCTGCACAGCAGTCTATAATCGTAACAAATGGCTGTCCCAAAAGTCTGTTCAGTCTCTACTCTATGATTCTATTTCCCCTCAGACACCGAACTGCCGATATCATCGTTCCATATACTTAAGATAATTAAGAGGATTTGTACAGCCCAAAATGAGAAAATTTCACAGTTTTACTTTTATGAAAATTATAAAAATATGGACGTTTACCCTTAATTTGGTATCGGTTTTAGTGAAATATTAGATTATTTACCATTTTAAATAAATATTTTAAGATAATCATACACTGACATTCATGAGAATTTTGTTTTTCCATCATTTCACACATTGACAGTTTTCTCTGGAACTATATAATCAAGAAGGCTGTACTTTATTTAGTTTTGTAGAGAACTTTCCGCTTCGCAAGTTTCTTACACTACCGATACGTCGAAGTAAACTCTTTGAACAGTATATTTGTTTGTGTTTGACAAACAACAGTGATCCACAAGCTGTGTTTTAGTTTCTGTTTTTCCTGTGATAGTTTTCATTATGACTTGGTGTTTATGCTGCTGTTCTTAATTTTAATGGTGGCTACACTGGAAGATTACAGGTTTTGGAATATCTTGGAATTCATAAACGTTACAACACCACTAAAAGTGTGGCGAACCAACTGCGAATCATGAAGCCACAGATTGAAACAAACAATACGTTAAAAGAAGACAGGAGGGCAACACTGAATGAGGAAGCTGAAAGAGGAGTTCCCCACTCTCTTTGCATCCGCCTCTTTCTCTCCGATCTCTCTGTTCGTTTCCACCTTTCCCTCTCTCGGCAAAGTTTTCTGCAAGGTACCCTCTGTGTACGCAGTCATCTTCCTCTTTCTTTAAAGGTCATGTGTACAAAAACTCATCAATATCTAAACAAAACTATAAATTTCTATGCAATAGAAACAACCCAGTTTTCATTCACACAACCCTTGTTCTGAGAATAACGAAAACAACAAAAATGATCTGTCAAATCGGTCGAGCTGTTCTCAAGTTATGGCGTGACCAAGATATTTAGGGATCCATTTTTATGTTGCAAAGTATCCTCCCCCGTGCGCGGTATGAACCGTAAGGTAGACAGTGACGCTCCTCTTGTTTTGAAGGTCAAGCCTGCGAAATTTCGTGAAGATGGTAATGATACAGTAGAGTCTGTAGTGGAAGTATGTTCCACCATGCACCTATCACAAATTACTTTCAACCTATAAACTACATTCCTCTCAAATTTCAGCGTCATAAGCGAAGTAGTTTTCGAGATTTCATGGGCGGTAGACATCTTTTCGTTTCATCATTGTGTGTGTGTGTGCCCGCGATTGGGAGGGGGGGGGGAGGTCAGTTCCAAAATCCTTCATAAACGTCCGAAATCACATACAAACTTCGTTGCAGGTCCCTAACTACTCCTATTTTCCAATAATTGACCCACGGCTAGCGCACGTCCTGAGACTCAGGCGAGAACCCCACGCTGCTCAGGACGTGCGCTAGCCGCGCGTATCGCGTATTTCAAGCGTCAATTTCGCGGCGCAATATATCGGGATGTAATTGGAATATTGCGATGCAATCAACGCCATTGTTTATGTGATTTCTCATACTATGGATTGCTGAAGGAAAACATAAGTTTGTGTTAAAAAAAACACATTTGCTTTCGTTTTAGAATGTTTCCAAATATGTACATTCATGGGCCGCAGCCGTACATTGAAACCGGTGAAAGTCGTTTTACAATAGCTGTTGTTCCAGAGATATTTTGGGTAGACGAGATAGCTGGGACACCTTATATATATATATATATATAGCAGAGGTCGGCAAGTAATCTTACATGGGGTCCGGATACTTTTGCAAATTTTGATCGAGGTCCAGAAGTATTTTAATTAAGTTTCACTCACAAAATAGTATGAACGGAACAGACAGGCATATTTGAATTCGAAAATTCATAATAAGTAATATTCTTTTCTAATTTTATTTTAATTTTCACTCTCAAACTAATACGAAATACAAAATATGTGAAATAAAAATGTATAATAATCCAGAAAACTTATATTATTTCTTATTTATTTGTTTTTATTTTCACTCGCAAAAATATGAAATAAAATGTTAGTCAAACTTTATTGGAAAATCCAGTAACAGATAATACATTAAACATACTATTTTTTTTTAATTTTCATTAAAAATTATGAAATACCATGAACTGTACGTATTTGTGTTAAAAAGCAATGCAAGAAATTACATTCGCAGTCTTCAACCAGTTTCTTAAAGTTAGATTCACAAGCGGAGCTGCTTATGCTAATACCGTCTTCAAGGTGGGCGGCCGTTATTCTTGAGCGATACTTGTTCTTCAAGAAGTTAATCGCTTAAATAAAATTTGACAAATATATGTGGAGCCAAACATAGCATCCAGGTAGATGGCAAATGTTTTGCAAATTACGTATTTTTCGGATACATGTTTACGCCACAGTTCGTCAGTGGACTCGTTTTTATACGTTCGCAACGAAATGTTGTCCTGCAAGTCCATTATCTCCATTTGGAGTAAAGGCTTTTGAGAGGTGGAACAACTTCGCAGCCACATCCGTCCGTTCTGATGCTGCAGAAACCTCAAAAGGTGTTTCTCAGAGCAAAAATGTGGTGTTTAAATGGATGCGTCCTGACTGCTTAAATAGAGGGACTGTCAGAATATGTAGTCTATTTATAGAATTTCTTTTTTCATTAGATAAAGTTCTTGCGCTGCATTCGTGTGTACGGAGCTCTTATACGGCTCTCCGGCTACCTTGCTCCCTTTTGCCGCCGCTCGTCAGCGTACTTTCAAGCAACATCATGTTGACCATTTATTTAATCTACCCACAAAATTATTAAGGGCTGTAATTGTGCAACAGGAAACTAACATTCTAGAAAAACTATAAGGGTGGCTCTCATGCGAATTATTGTCTACAGAAGGAAAAGCTTTTTTTTTATTTTTTTTATTTATATATATATAATTTGTGATCCTATACTTTCAAAATATTTATGCCAGTCCAGTTTTTGGTCTTCCGCGGTCCGGGCCTGGACCGCGGTTCGCCAGTTCCCGACCGCTGATATATAGATTTAACATTGTCGAGATAGGGCTTCATGACTCGTCATAAACACTACTTAAGGTAGCTTAACCTTCCTACTGTGTTCGAAACAGAGACACACATATTGTGAATGGGTCAGTTAGACCCACAGTTTAAAAAATACATATATTCTTCGATATTACTTCAAAATATATTTTATATATAGTTTTTTCTTGTGTAAAAACAGATATTGAAGCTTTCCAGCATATATTGAACGTAATTAGTGCAAAAAATTATTACTTTTTAGATTGTGAAACAATGATCATACAAGTTTTTATAAGTGAATAGTTGCATAAAAGTGCAAGCTAAAGCTTAAATTTTGTCACTTATTGCAAACACTAATTAACATAAAGTTACAATGAAATATGATAATTAATTCTGAAGAACAATATTTAGCTTCAATATATGCGTGTTGTGTTAGCTTACACTATTATTGCAGTAAATATTTGCATGATCTTGGCATAGGAATGATTGACAAATGTTACATTTCTTATTAGTCTTTCGATCTTTCTTCGGTCCACGCTCTTTGTACTCACCCCTTTTCTGTTCCTTTTCTCCAGAACTCGTTACTGCAATATTTCGAAATTTAATTTTATCGTTTTAGGAATATTTTTGGACACTCTGTTTTCTTGCATTCTTCTTGTTAGCTCTCTTAGAAAAAGGCGTCTTTTGTACAGTTTGTTTCAATAGTAGTCTGCGTTAGTGTGTACATGCAACACATAAGCATTTATTGCAGCAATGTCTAGCATGTTATAAAATAAACAGGCCTTCGCTTAGTACACCTTTTACAGGAATACATACTAGCGAGTGTATCTGTCATGTCAACTCCTCCTTTCGTTTTGTTGTAATGCAGTATTACCTCCGGCTTCTTACGCTCTTCTGCAGACACGGTAGAGTCATGGAGCATGGTAGAGAGTATTACGAAGCTTTATTCTTTTTTGGCACATACGAATCCCGTGGTATACAGTTCTGAAATCCAAAGATTATTGAAAACACATGTCTACTGTTGTTTGTCAGCATTTCTTTCGGAATCTCAGCTTTGTTCTTTCTCAGGATTCAACTAATGTTAGAATTTTCTGCATAAGTTGTTTGGCCAGAGTGTAGTCCGTAAAGAAATTATCAGTGGTAATGTTTCGCCCAGTTTTCTCAATTCTTTCCACAAGCCTCAATAAAACATTTCTACCTTGATTTACTTCTTGTGGTCAATTTTCCGGCTTTCCTGTATAGACTTCTGCTGCACAAACATATGCTGTTTTCACATCAGATAACAACCATAATTTTATGCCATATTTTCCTCTTGGTTTCGAAATAATGTACTGACGGAAGGGACACCTACCTCTGATTGGAACCTGTAACTCGTCCACTGTGACATTTTCATAAAGAATGAACATTTTAGGAAACTGTTCCTCAAACATTTCAAAGACAGCCAGTTTATCATGGCGTCGCCTAGTTGGTCGATCTTCTTAGTTGTCATATCTGAGAATTCTGATTTTATAGAAACGCTGAAGTGACACTGTGACGCGAAAAACTGGCCCACCATTCATGTTGTCCCGTGGCTATTGGAGAGATTCTCCAGCAGATCTCTATACACCAGCTAATATAAGAAGTCTCAAATAAGCCTTCATTTCCTGATTTGTAATAGAAATTTATTATGCTCACCTTGGTTTTGACACAGCTGGAGGGTTTGTAGACCACTATGTACCATTGTGAGACGTACGTACATTTCCAGTTACGCTGGTTTCTTTAGACAACAAAACCACGCTTTCGTCTCCTTCGATCACATCACTCTCCTCACTTCTAATCGATACATTAGCAACATCACTTGAACTGTCAACAGAATCTTGATCACTGACAGTATAATATTCTGTTTCATCTTATGACTCATTTACAAGCTTTTCTAACTGTTCATCACTTAGAAACCGACTAACAAAATCAGACTGTACGCCTATATGCAGTCGTTATACAGAGTCCCACAACAATGTGAATGCCTCTGAGACATTTTAGACCAATCACAATTATTTCTAACAATTTATTCGTAGAAACTAAATAAAAATTTCCGCCTGGGTCTAAAAGACCCATTCAGAATAAGTGTGTCAAAGTTACGTATCTCCTAAAGTATTTTAGTTTTTGAAACGAAAATTGAGGATATCATAAATAATGACGTATTTGAGGAATACATAATCCCATGTTGCAAAATAAATAACATTTAGGGGTTTACGTTAATTTTAGTAAACGAACTGGGTCAGTTAGACCCATTCACAATAGGAAGGTTAAACTAACTTATTCTCATACAGCACACACACCGAAGCCCGAGTGAGGTCTCTCAACTGCGGCGGTAGCGTCCGCGCAATTTCTGACGCGGTACCTCAAACTGCATGGTGACCTCGCCCGGCTGCTTCGTGACTCCGGGTGTCCATTCGCAGCAGCTGACTTCAGCTTTGCAAAGGTCCGAGATCGCCGGAGTGACGCGAAGCTGAACGAAACATTAGGCGACCCCTGCGACACTGTGCGGCGTCGACAGGTCCCGAACGTCGCTTGCGAAAACGCCACTCTCCAGGAGTCCACACGTCTGGTTCTGCTGACCGCACTGATGAGGGCTGAAGTATAGTGCAGAGCTCCAGTGACAGCGACCATTTGTATACGTATTTGAAGAACAGGCTACAGCGGAGGTCAAAAATGCAAACATCACACACTTCCTGCTAGTCAGCGGAATTGACAAAGAGGTTGGTTCTTGTGGATAACGTGTGTAGTGTGGAGACATTTGTGATGGTCTATAGAAGCACAAATTGTTCGTCATTGGTTGGTGAGAAAACTACGGGAAACCATGGTCATTCTCTAAGGAACTACAAATTACGGGGATACATACACAAAAGTACACTTTCAGAAAGACTGCCAGTATCTAAACCATTCAAACTTCGCGCGCCACAACACAGACACGTCACAGAAACAAATGCAGCACCATACAGCCACCACAACAAGAAAAATGGCGATATAAACAGTGGTATTTCACAGCAAAATCGCACTGAATATCATAAAACATAAGAACACGCCATAAACAAACAAGTAGCAACACCACAGCTCAATTGTAAGTGAGCCAAAACAGCCACATAGAAATAATTTTCAATATAATTTCCAGGCTAATATAGGCCTACAATAAAACAGTCAGTTTTCGGAAATAAAAACATCTTGTGTTTGCAGATGACAGGCTGTGAAAACTTGTCATGCAAATCCTGCGAATGACATAATTTAAGTACCTTGAATAAATTAGGTCTAAAATGTCTAACAAAATTGTCAAACCAAACAACTTGTCCAAACGATTGTATAACCAAAACATATAACATGTTATTACAGAAAATAACACGGAAGATGGCACAATAAGTGCCGAATCTAGTTTGGGTATTAAAACAAAAAAAGTGTCTTGCATCAGACGGAATCAGTCAGAAATCTAATACTGCAAACACGGAAGATACAAGAGATGCACCATCACAAGATGGCAACTCCTGTCCAAATTTTTAATACATGTTTTGAAGGCGATATTCCTAAACTAATCTGCAAATTACTAACATGCAGACGTTTAAAGTTACCATACTTGCGTTCAAAATCACAAAACAGAATTTTTAGCTATTCTTGCTGCATAGAACGCAAGTATCTGAATAACTGATCACAAGAAATGACTAAAGATTTAACTGTACATACTTTAAATTTTAATCTAGTAATCCAGTTCCGTGTTTTCCAAGTTCTTAATCCGATGTCATGATGAGGACGAAAAACAATTGTGTTTGGATGGGGAAAGTGCGGGTTCTGCTGTGAGAAGACGTTCAGACCGTCGTGAAATTCAGCATCGTGTTTAGTGACGTGTACTGGGTGGATGATTTGCATTTCATTTTTGTTATTCGTCACAGTTACTTCGTTGCAATAATTAAATAAAGTATTGCACATTATTTTAAAGAAACCGCAGTGATAAAAACACATTGGGCAGATTTTACGTATAGCTGATTCTAGGTCATATCAAGCGAGGTATCAAATTCAGACGAGTTGATGAAAATTCATTAAAAGTCGAGAGAGCAGCAATATCTCATTGCATTCTCGAGGTATTGGTTAATGTTCGCGGTGCCTGAGCTAGCTGACTTATTGGCCGTTACGTAATACTAATAGTTCCATTTTGAGAGAACTGATCCATATAGAAAGTTCATTTTCGACAATTGATACTTCGATATCTTCTCTAAAAATTACTGGATTTCTATTTGTTATTCGTCATACCATGCAGATTTTCACTGATTTACAGAACCTTTCTTACATAACAATCACACCCTGGTGTTTGAAGGCCAAGAAGGAAACACGCTAAGAAAACATCCAATTGGAGAACAAAGAACGGCATTATGTGAGATTCTGAAGGGATAGCTGTCCTCATTGTTCCTTTCTCACCTTTTTGGCTGAAAGGGAATAGAAGACAATAGGAGTGTAAGAGTAAAGTGACAGGCCAATTGAGGGGAAGAAAGGGAGGGAGGGATGCAGGGAATGAGGGAGACAGAGTGGTAGTGGAAGACAGAGATAAAGAGCACAAAGTCATCATGGTAGCGAGACAGTGTCAGTAGTAGGGTAATGGCGGTACGAAATAAACGAGATTCTACTCATGATAAATTGCGCGAGTACCATTACCCTCACCCCTTCTCCATCGGACACTCGCCCGACCGCCAATGTACCCACCAAAAAAGTAATGTTCAAATGTTTGTAATTCTTATGGGACCAAACTACGTTGGTCATCAGTCCCTAGACTTACAAACTACTTAAACTAACCTAAGGACAACACACTCATCCATGCTTGAGGGGAGATTCGAACCCTCGACGCGGGAGGCCGCGCTATCCGTAACGTGGCGCTCCAGACCGCTCGGCTACTCCCACCCAGCGATGTACCCACCCCTTCGCACTCGAACAACAGCACACTTAAAGATGATTGTCATCAAACATGTAATTGCACTTAGTAGGACGAGTGACAAATAACAAGTAACATTCTTATAAACAATATGTCCACCTCCCCAACTAGTCTAAAGAGTCTCTCGTTCGGGTTGATAGAAGTGTTTGCGATTATTGGGTTGCAATTACACAGACGTACTGTAACCAAAAAGAGTGTAGATGCACCATATTCCTTCAACGATCAGGTACTGTGGTGTGTAGGTTAGCAACCTATACATCTTCTTTTGCGGTAGTCAGCTACTTGTAATTATCGATTTAAAAAGTAAATCCGAGTTTGGTTTAGTGGAATGAAAAAAGGAATCACAGGAAATAAGCTTGATTTGATTTGGAATAAGAAAGTTTTGTCATTTCGAACAAGGATGTTGTTAAGTGAGTGCTTAAAAAAAAAAAAAAAAAAAAAAAAAAAAATTGGTGTAGACGGTCAGACATCGGTAAACTGCTGATCTTAAATTATTTCATGCACTTTTTTATTGTTTATTGTAGATATTCAAGGAAATACCGTCGTATTACTGGGTTTACTTTTGTTTAAATGTACAGAATGAACAATTTTAAACGTCTTCTAGAGTTTTAGAATACCAGTATTTGACCTGTGTCAGGTAAATGGTGTCAAGTAACGTTTGCACTCTTTCACATTGTAATAGTGTATAGACGATAGAGAAAAAGAGAGTATTAAATTTCTGAACATGATAATTTTAAATGTGGCCACAAAGTGCAGTTTGGTGTTACGAAGATCGTCCAGAAAGTGAGTTCCGTTTGGTTATATAAAACGAATGGGTACAGATAAAGAAAAAATATTGATTGTACAAAAATCTACTACTGTTAAACTACTTTTCTACATAGCTTCCGAAATTTTTTAGGCAATTGTCATAGCATTTCACAAGGTTTTGTGTGCCTTTTTCATAGAATGTTGCCGCCTGTGTATTCAACCATGTGGTAACATGTTCTTTCAGCTTGTCATCATCGTTGGAGTGTTGTCAGATCTTAGGTGTAAAAAGAGGATTACTGTCAAAAAAAAATTTTTTTTCACGATAATGCCTGACCTCACACATTGAATGTGACCAAACAATTCTTACGGAAATTTTAATGGGACCTGTTTGATCATCCTCCATACAGCTCGGACCAGTCTCCTAGCGACTTTCATCTCTTCTTACATCTAAAATTTGTCCCTGGTGGTCAACACTTCAACGATGATAAAGAGCTGTTACCACATGGTTGAATACACTGGCGGCAACCTCCTGTGAAGGATGCATGCGAAAACTTGTGGCACGCTATGACAAGTGCCTACAAAATTTCGGCAGTTATGTGGAAAACTAGTTTAAGAGTTGTAGGATTTTGTGCAATAAAATTTTCTTCTGTATCTATGTACAATTTCATTTTATTACCAAACGGAACTTACTTTCTGGACGTGCCTCGTATTTCTCGCAGATCTAAATTAAGACGCATTCCTTCCAAATATAACGGTGATTGAGTGGCCGAGCGGCTTTCGGCATGTTCGGTAAAATGCCGTGTGTGTAAGCCGCAGTGTTCGAAATCTATAGTTTCAATGTAGACATTGTACTTGAATAACAAGTTGTCCTTTCCTATTTTAGCGTTTTCCGTCTGTAATTTCGAATGTTGTTGTAAACAACATGTCTTCTGCTGCTGCTGCTGTTGTTGTTGTGGTACCGAAAGAGTGTTTGACACACACGTTTGTGGCGTTCGTAAGCGTTACATGCTAACGTGCGCTATTTTTAACTCATTCGTCGGCTGTTGCACACATCTTCTGTATGAAGAGATACATTTATTTTGCCAGACATCTTATGAGGCGAACCGACGGAACACTTTTTTGTTGGATAGTCCAAAATGTTTGTTTTAATAAAAGTGTCGTTAAATTTCTTAGTGCCTTTAGCATTACACCGAATTTCTTTATTTATCTGCAACATTGCGAGTTGCACTTAAGGTTCGATGTTTGAGGGTCACTCCATAGAAAGGCACACAATTGGCCCACTTTAGGTTATGGTAGTAACACTAAAAGCGAGCCTGTGCGATGGCCTTTTGACAGATCGAAATTTAATTGAAAATAACGCTTCAACCGTTCACCTGACACGAAAATTAAAAACATGAATTTGGAGACGATAAAATTCTCTACGACTTTACACTGTTATATATTTTTCCATATCTCTCATAGTTTCAGAGATATGTTGGCATCAATACATATTCAAAAACGGCGGTAAGTATAAAACAGCGTCTGAACTAGTTCTGAATGCTTTTTCTGATAAATTCTTCGAAGAGTTAGTTAATGAACCCACTAGAATAAGAAATGGTTGCGAACATACCCTTGACCTCCTAGCAACAAATTATCCTGAGCTAGTAAAGAGCATCAAAACAGATACAGGGATTAGCGAACACAAAATTGTAGTAGCGAGACTGAATATCGATATTCCCAAATGCACCAAAAATAGACGAGTAATACAATTATTCAATAGAGCAAATAAAAAGTCGCATCACGTTTTTCTGATTGATAGTCTCCAGTCTTTCATAACTAAAAATGCGAGTGTAGATCAGTTGTGGTTTACTTTCACAGACATAATATCAGTAATCAAGGGATTTATACCAAATAAATTAATTAAAGATGGGGCTGACCCCCATGGTAAGCGAAACAGGTAACATCAATGTTGCAGAAGCAAAGAGAAACGCATGCACAATTTAAACAGACACAGAATCCCCAAGACTGGCAATCTTTCACAGAAACTCGCAATCTAGTTCGGACTTCAATGCGAGAAGCATATAGTAGTTTCCACAACGAAATCCTGTCTCGTAATCTTTGCAGAAAATCTACAGAAAATGTCGTCATATGTAAAGTACACTAGCGGCAAAACACAAACAATACCTTCACTACGCGATAGCAATGGTAATACTACCGATGACAGTACTGCTAAAGCAGATTTACTAAACACATCTTTCCAAAATTCGTTTACCAAAGAAGACGAAGTGAACACTCCAGGATTCAAACCAATAACAATTGCCAGCATGCTAAATAAAGACGTAAATCTTCCTGGAGTAGTAAAAGAACTTAAATCACTAAACAAAAACAAATCTTCCGGTCCAGATTGCATACCAGCTAGATTCCTCTCAGTGTAAGCTGATGAAATAGCTCCATACATAGCTATCATATTTAACCGATCACTCAGCGAAAGATCCGTACCCAAAAACTGGAAACTTGCCCAAGTTACTCCAATATTCAAGAAAGGCAATATGAGTGATCCCCAAAATTACAGGCCAATCTCATTGAATTCGATTTTCAGTAGGATTTTGGAACATATACTTTGTTCGAACATTGTGAACTACCTCGAAGAGAACGGCCTATTAACGAATTGGCAACACGCCATTGAGAAAGTATCACTCTTGCGAAACACAGCTTGCCATTTATTCACATTAAGTGATAAGTGCCATCGACAAGGGATTTCAAATCGATTCCATAATTCCGGATTTCCGGAAGGCTTTTTACCTGTACCTCACAAGCAGCTTCTAATGAAACTGCGTGATTACGGAATATCGCATCAATTGTGCGATTGGATTCGCGATTTCCTATCAGACAGGACATTGTTCGTAGTAACTGACGGTAAGTCATCGAGTAAAACAGAGGTGATATCTGGCGTTCCCCAGGGAAGCGTTACATGTCCCCTACTCTTCCTTGTGTTTATAAACGATTCAGCAGAAAATCTGAATAGCTCCCTTAGGGTGCGTTTATTCTGCCACCTTGCTGCTCGCCGACATGGCACGGCAATGATGAATCATAGCCTCAGAGTCTTAGCGGTCTAATTAGCGTGCATCATCGCAGCTCGCTACGATCCTCGCCAGGCGATGATATCAAACGGGTTTGTGTTTCGCACTACAACCATCGCCGCCCAACCTGAAACTTGCACTGTGATAGGTTGCTTCAAGGTCACTCTAGTTCAAAAATGTTCAAATGTTTGTAAATCTATTGGACCAGACTGCGTGGTCATCAGTCCGTAGCGTACAAACTACTTAAACCTAGTTAAGCTAACCTACGGACAAACACACACACGCCCATGCCCCAGGGAGGACTCGAAACTCCTCGGCGAGCAACCACCCGCTCCGCAGCGAGACGCTTTAGACCGCTCGGCTACACTCTAGTAGAGCGGCGTTTGACTGTTGTGTGCGTGGAACTCTCGTGCCCATCACGCATAATATTTTTTGTTAGAGGTAGTTTCAATACAGACAACAAGGAGTGAAGATCTGAATCAGATGATTATTATGTCTGAAAAAGCGATATGGATAGATTTTGAGCTGTTGTTGGTACTTGTGAAAGTATCTGTAGTGACTATGTTCTGCATTCAAAGGATGCACTCCATACCTCCTCTTCCTTCTCCTTCCCAATAACATTTGTGTAGCGAACAAATCACTGTCACTGTCGCCAGATGATGTGGATAAAATGTTTCACACTTCAAGCCACTGCAGTTGTGCACTTTGCTGTAATGTAACAGGAGAATACACATGGCGAGCAGCGAGGTGCATGCAGTATGATCGCAACAAGGCTACAGGCGAGCAGCGAGCTGCCAGATACCAGCAGTGAACAGCAAGCTGACAGCAGCAAGATGGAAACATAAACGCACCCTTAGACTGGTCGCAGATGATGCTATCGTTTGTCGGTCAGTGAAGTCAACAGAGTAGCAATAGCAACTACAAAGCGATTTAGACAACATTTTTAAATGTTGGGAAAATTGACAATTAACAGTAAATAATGAAAAGTGTGAAGTAACAATTACGAACAACATAGACTGGATACAACACATAGAAAATATTGTGGAGAAGGTGAACCAAAGGTTACGTTTCATTGGCAAAACGCTTCAAAGATGCAACAGTTCCACAAAAGAGACTGTCTACATCACACTTGTGCGTCCTCTCCTGGAATACTGTTGCCCAATGTAGGACCCTAACCATTTGAGACTGACGGAAGACATTGAGAAGTTTCAGAGAAGGGCATCTCGTTTTGTTTTATCACGTCACAGAGGGGAAAGCGTCACGGAAATGTTCCACGATTTGAGATGGAAAACATTAAAAGAAATACTTCATACGTTGTGGCGAGATTTATTTGCGAAATTTCAATCACCGACTTTTACTTATGAATGTGAAAATATTTTACTAGCACCCACCTAGATAGGGAGACATCCTCATACAATCAGATCGAAATCGGAACGATTTATGTGTTGCTTCCTCCCGTGTGCTATCAGAAAATGGAACGGCAGAGAAAGGTTACGAAAGTTGTTAATCAACCCTCTGCCAGACACTGAAATGTGATTTGCAGAGTATCTGTGTAGATGTAGATGTAGAAGTAGAAATAGAATGATAAAAACCACTTGAACGAATAAAGTTAAAAAGACTATCAGCCGTTGGGGCGTTGTGAGCAGGCAGCTAAGGCAAAGTGTCAGGGATATTAAAATTCCGTCTCAAGGCTGACAGTTCAGGGCAGTCCAGCAATATGTGTGCCACTGTCAATTGTGAACCGCAACGACACTGTGGAGGGTCCTCTCGGTGAGAAAAGTGGCCATGTGTATGCCAGGTTTGGCCAATACAGAACCAGCAAAGGACGAAAGATTCCCTGCGACAGGCTCGCATAGAGGATCTCCATACATTCGAATTCTCCTTGATAGCCCGTAACTTGTTTGGGACAGTCCCGATCCCAGATACTTTTAGGTGTAAAACTGATCGAAGATTGGGACACCAATCTCCAGAAGTGATCTACTAATAGCCTGCTTAGCAAGTCTATCGAACAGTTCGTTTCCTGGAATTCCGATGTGCCCTGGTGTTCAAACGAAAGTCACCTGAGTTCCAGACCGGTGCAGGGCATAGATTGACTCCTGGATAATCACAACCAAAGGATAGCGAGGGTAACACTTGCCTATGGCTTGTAAGCTGCTCAGCGAATCACTACAGAGAAGGAAGGACTCACTCGAGCTGAAGTGGATATGCTCAAGGGCGCGGTAGATAGCCACCTTCTTCACTGTGGTACTGCAGCTATTTGGTAAGGAGTGCGAAACCGACATGACCATCAACTTTCGAGCCATCAGTATAAACTATTTCAGAGCCCTGGAAATCGTCGATCATGGACAGAAAGTAACTGGTCTGATCGTGCACAGAATCTTTTGTTTTAAGGGCCAAGTCGAAGCAACGTTGTGGTTTCGGTATACACGCGAATGAGGCCTGAATAACAGATAATATTTATCTCGGGTATGCAGCCGGATACCGTCGTCAACCAGACACGATATTTCAGCAGCCAACTGGCTGCCACCTTTAGGTGAGAGCGCAGAACACTAACTCGCCGGAAACTGATAAAGAACAAGAAACAACAGCCCCTTTATACATTGCTGACGACCCACCACGCGTACGCGAAACCAAAGTAGAATCCACCTAGGTGCAATAGAACCAGTAGCGCGCCGGTGGAGAAAAACGGCAAAAACGATGGGTCGAAAACAAGGCTAGTTAAAAGAAACAGCAGGTCGAAATGAAGACCGTGGTTGCTTGATGTCAGATAAAATCGGGTTCCAAGTTTTACTTAGTGGAAAATTTTGTGTCCCAGCCTCGTCGCCGCTTTTGTGTCTCGTTTCCGTCGAAGGTGTCGGTGGCCGAGTGGAATGAGACCGACACAGGAATAAAGATAGCACGCTGGTGCAGGTACGGAGGGAGCAGCCAGAAACTAGAAACACTAGAGTAAATTAGAACGAGATATATATTGCACAGAATTTATACAATACTTAACATTTACACAATTCAGTACTGCAGAGTGCTGATATATAGTTGAGCTGGAGGCCTGCCTAGTGCCTGTCCGATAGCCAAGTCTTCACTGGTGCCTATCTGATTCCGAAGTGTTCGCTGGTTCCTCCGGCGGCGACAGCGGCGGCGCCGCGTCGATCTCCATCGGGACGATCCCGTAGTCGGGGGCCGCTGGACCCGTTGACGAACGATGTGTTTGTGCTCCCTGGCGGTGAACTGGGTCTGGAATCAAGAAACCGGAGACAGGATCGCGCGGCCTGTGCAGGCGCAATTGGTTTGCGTGGCACCGCAGCTCCGACCCTGTGGAAGAACGTACAACATACATATTGCGACCGAGCACAAGCTGAATGTTGCGCGTCATCAATGTCTTCTTCCCAGCAAACACCTTGTACAGCACCGGCGTAGAAACCTGAAAACGCGAAGCGCCATACGAACCGACTCGGTGCGTGGGAGGCTGCAGCAGGTGAAGGAGAGTGCGGTGACGACGGCCGTGTAGCAGCTCGGCAGGAGACGGGCCGTCACGTGGCATGCACCGATACGTAGACAGGAAAATTTGAAGAGCTTGCTGCCTGGAGTGCTGACCTTTCATCTTTTCCATGTGAGACTTGAATTTTCGAACGAAACGTTCTGCTTCACCATTGGACTGAGGGTGAAAAGGTGCGGTGGTTATATGCTGAATGCCATTCACACGACAAAACCGTTGAAATTCCGCACTAACAAACTGAGGTCCATTGTCACTGACAATAATTTCAGGCAAACCTTCGATGCAAAACACCGATGTTAAGGCACTGATTGTACTAGACGCCGTCGTTGAGTTCATGGCAATCACAAAAGGAAATTTGCTGAAAGCATCTACAACGATTAAACAGCGCGTATTCCAGAAAGTTCCGGCAAAGTCAATGTGTAAACGTTGCCATGGTCCCTTGGGGAGTTGCCAGTCTGAGAAACGTCGCGGAGGAGCCGCCTGATGCTCCGCACAAACTGTACACTGTGACGTCATGCGCTCTATCTGAGCGTCCATACCAACCCAGGTACAATGACGTCTGGCCAGTTGCTTGGTCCTAACAATACCCCAATGTCCTTGATGCAGAAGGCATAACACTACACGTTGCAGGGAACGAGGAACAATCACTCTTGTTTGGTCGTTGTCCGTATGTAACAACAGAACACCCTGACTTAAAGATAATGCATGACGTTGCGCAAAATAACGTCGAACCAGAGACCGATCAATGTCTTTGGCTCTGGCAGGCCAACCAGAGCTAACAAAACGTGCTACCACACTTAGGTCTGCATCCGCAGCTGTTTCCTGCGCAACCCGACGAGAGTTCAAAGGGAAATCTGCGACAGCGGTAGCATCTCTGGAGTCTATCTGATAACATGCCATTTCCGAAGAATCAAACGACACATCCTGGCCAACCGGAAGTCGAGAAAGTGTGTCCGCGTTGGCATGTTTAGTGGTAGGTCGGTACAAAATCTCATACTGATAATTAGACAATATCAAGGACCATCTCTGAAGCTTTTGTGCCGTTCGTGGCGGAATTGGCTTTGTGGGTGAGAACAACGACGTGAGAGGCTTGTGGTCTGTCAACAAAAAGAAATTTCTGCCATAGAGATAATGATGAAACTTTGTGACGCCGTAAATGATTGCTAAGGCCTCCTTTTCTATCTGACTGTAATTCTGTTGCGTCGGCGTCAGTAGCTTGGATTCAAAGGCAATAGGACGATCGTGACATCCAATACGATGTGACAAAACTGCACCCACACCGTACGACGAGGCATCAACTGCTAGCACTACAGGCTTCTGTGGGTCAAAGGGAATCAAACATGCATCACTGAGTAGTGCAGTCTTTAATTCGTCAAAGGCAACCTGGCGATCTTTAGACCATACAAAAGAAATATTCTTCCTACGTAAACGATGCAGTGGAGCTGCAATCTGAGAGGCATGGGGAATAAATCTGAAATAATAGTTAAGCTTTCCCATTACTGCTTGCAATTCCAGCACATTCTTAGGAGGAGGCAAGTCTTTGATTGCTCTAAGATGTGACTGTAAGGGATGAATTCCTTGGGCATTAATCACATGGCCTAGGTACTCTATTTCAGTTTGAAAAAAACGAACACTTTGCTTTATTACAACGTAGACCTGCTGCAGTCAAAAGTTTGAAGAGGCACTCCAGGTTTGGTAAATGTTCTTCAACTGTACGTCCGGATACCACTATATCATCTAAATAGTTCGAGCAACACGGTACAGAAACTGTCAACTGTTCCAAGAAACGCTGAAAAATAGCAGGGGCTGAAGAACTGCCAAAGGTTAGGCGTTGAAATTGAAAAAGGCCCATGTGAGTATTAATGACGAAAAATTTTTTTGACTCGTCATCAAGTGGAATCTGTCAGTATGCCTCTGCTAAATCAATATTAGAAAAGAAGCGAGACTGTCCTAATCTGTCCATTAGTTCGTCAGGTCTGGGCAAGGGATAAGTGTCTACAATTGTTTGACTGTTCACTGTTGATTTGAAGTCCGCACAAAGACGAAGTTTTCCTGACATCTTGGGTATAATTACTAAAGGCGAGGCCCACTGACTCGCGGAAACAGGAGAAATCACCCCACTATCTTGCCAACGTTTAAGTTCTTCTGCCACTTTATCACGAATTGCGATAGGCACTGGTCTAGCTTAACGAAATTTTGGAACTGCAGATTCTTTTAAAGTTACATGTGCCACGAAGTCTTTTGCACAACCTAATTCCGGCGAAAACAAGTCACTACATTTTTCACACAATGCATTGATTTTGTCCTGAGGCACTACTGACGAAATTTGAAGTACATCTCTTACTACAAAAGAGACAGTTTTCGTAACACCTTGAAAAGAAGCAGACAAGCTACACGTTCGTAGCACGGGAATATTTTGACCTGTGTAAGCCGTTAGCACTTGTTGTGACGGCGACAATTTTGGCGCACCCAGAAGTTCATAAGTGTCTTTTTTAATAATGTGTCAGCGGAACCAGTATCAAGCTGAAATTTCACAGTCTTATTTTCTATGCAAAGAGTCACAAAAAGTTTTTGCCTGTGGCGCTCGACAGGTGCGCGAATGTGAGCAACGTCTGCTACGCCTTGTTTGATGTGCTTGCGCATGCGCGGGCTGCGTAGTGAAGGAAGCGGCGCAGACTCGGCACATAGATTAATATCACTGTCACTAGATGGCACTACCGCCGGATCGGCGTCGCGCAAGCATGCGAAGCTACTCCAGATTTACTAACTATTGCACTACACTGTTGAGTAGCTACTTGAGGTCTACTGTCACTAGCTACACAGTACTGGGCACTTTTACAATAATAAGTTGCAGAAGGCACTAGGTTCACTACAGGATTGCACTGTACATAATCATTTTGCTTGTCCCGAACCCGTTTCCGTTGCACAGATTTACGCGCTCGTCGGCGCTTGCGGCGTGGCTCACTACATAATTTTGCAATAGGTGCAGAAGAATACCTGGTACATTGCCACGCCTCCACCACTGTATTCCCCCTACTCTCCACTTGTCCACCCTCCGGATCCTTTCCCGTGGCAACTTCTGTACCCTCCCCCTCCCGGATGATGCCCTCCGACCTGACATCTATCCTTCATACCAGCTTTGATCCTTCTCCTTGCTCCCTCTCCCCCTTCTCTCCCTGAGGGCCCCGACTATCCCTCCCTTCCTGTCCCTTCTCCCCTCCTCCGTCCCTCCGGATCCTCCTCTTACCGCCCCCCCCTATCCTTCTTCCACGTGGCTTCCTGGGACATCATCCCCCCGTCCCTTCCCTACCGGCTCTGTGGCTCCTCCCCACCCTCTCCATCTCCTTCATCTCTTTTCCCCCCACACCACATCTTCAATGCTGGCAGTGCCCCACCATCTATGGAACCTCCTTTGTGCTTCGACAAGTGTGGTGTGTTTTAGTTTAAATTGTTTTATCTTACAACAGTGAACGGCCAACCCGCAGCCGACACCGTCAGTTTTAACTTGTGTATCTCTGGAAGTGTGTGTTGTGTTTTTTGTTTTAACTCCAAATAGCGGACGGTCTCACATGGCCGCCGCCCTATGCTCATTTTAATTGTGTGTGTGCGCCACTGACATTCGAGTAACTTTTTATTCACCACTTTCGCCATTACAAGTGTTTTATGTCACCACTGTTTCCTCCATTTTATGTACTTTGTTTTATCTCCATTTTAAATCTCCATTTTATGTCTGTGTTACCTCCAAAATTTTATCTCCTTTGTGTTTTTATGTTCTCCGCTCACAAATTTTATTTCTGTAGGCCGAAGAGCGCAAGTGAGCGCTGCCGGCCCGCCCCTTTTTTAGGGGAATTGAAACGACAGTAAAAAAAAAAAAAAAAAAAAAAAAAAGCAGAAGAATTTTCTTGCATTTGAGAATCAGAAGCACTGTCCAAGTCCACGTCGTGCATAACATTGACTGCATGAACTGTGCGTGCTCTGTGCGAAGTTCTGTTTCTAAGGGCACCGTTCGTAGGATATTTAAACTGCATACACACTGTCTGTACGTGTCCTGATTTGCCACATTGATAACAGGTTGCGTTGCGACTAGGGCACTGTGCACATTTGTGGCGTGATACACACTGGGGGCAAGATTTACGAACATTTTTCTGAAATGAGCGTTTGCGCCCGTTATTCAAATTACTGTTTCTAACACGACTCGGCGACCTTTGTGTCGCACTTTTACACTGACTACTGTTTACTGACTGTTCAGCACGGCCGGTAGAATTTAAAGAAGCACTAGTGCTATAGTGAGAACTACGGCTAGGAAAGCGTCCGTTACGGCGCACTGAATTAACACTGTGGCTTTGCATTTCTACATCAGCTAAGTCAAAAGTATCATGCGCTTCTATAAGCTGCAGTACACTGTCTAATGAAGGGTCAGATTGTTTCAGAATTGCTGCCCGAATTCTGGGGTCCTGAATGTTCTGCGTAATCGCATCTCTTAACATCACATCACTATAAGAAAGACCACAAGAGCAAGTAAATTTACATTTGCGTGTTAAGCCCTTCAATTCAATGATCCATTCCTGGTGTGACTGCTCAGGTAATTTTTTCAGTCTGAAAAATCGGTACCGTGCAGCGGCTACAAGAACTTTTCTCTCATCATGAGCATTTAGTGCCTCTACTATTTGTTCAAAGTCTACATCACGAGGAGATGCTTGCGGGAATAGTTTCTGCAGTAATACGAAGGTTTTGGGGCCCACCACGGACAATAAAAGATGCTTAACAGTCTGACCTGTAAGTTGATGAGCCGCGACGAGTTCTTGAAACTGTGCGAAATAGTCGCTCCATTCTTCCTCACGTTCGTTGTACTGGCGAAACGTAGGAAGCGTTGCGGCGGCAGGTGTAGGCTGCTGAAGCGGCGGCTGTTGTTGTTGGTTAGCTGCTTGCGCTGTGAGCTGGGCCACTGCTTGCAGGAGTTGTGTGATTTGCGCCGTCTGTAACTGAATAATTTCCATTAAGTTTGGGTTCGGGGTAGTGGCCATGCTGACCGATTAGGCGCCGCGTATACAAGTAAACTATATCAAAACACAAATGCAATAGGAAAGAGGACGCTCTGCAACAAACAAGTCCACAAAACACGTAACTGAAAACGTTCCCCCAAAAATCTTATAATAAGGGTGGGCGGGCGGGAGCAATTTCTGCGTGCTCCGACTGCTGCTGTCTGGCTGCTGCAAGTGGGCTGGTCCACGGTTCTTCGATCACTCCTCGTCACCACTTTGTGTCCCAGCCTTGTCGCCGCCTTTGTGTCTCGTTTCCGTCGAAGGTGTCGGTGGCCGAGTGGAATGAGACCGACACAGGAATAAAGATAGCACGCTGGTGCAGGTACTGAGGGGAGCAGCCAGAAACTAGAAACACTAGAGTAAATTAGAACGAGATATATATTGCACAGAATTTATACAATACTTAACTTTTACACAATTCAGTACTGCAGAGTGCTGATATATAGTTGAGCTAGAGGCCTGCTTAGTGCCTGTCCGATAGCCAAGTCTTCACTGGTGCCTATCTGATTCCGAAGTGTTCGCTGGTTCCTATCTCAGTCCCAAGTGAACGATGTCGTTCAGTGGTGGCCACGAGCGGAGTTCTCGCAGAGGGCGCTCGTGTCTGACGTCGTAAGTAGGTGGCGCGCACTTTGGACTTGTGCGACACCACAGAAAACCCTTGTCCCTGTTAATAATATTATCGGCCATACGAATTTCCATGGATTCTTTGAGAACACATTCCCAGTAGCGGGAAGCAGAAGCAATCAGTTTAGTTTCATCGTATAACATCTTGTGTCCCTCATTCAAACAATGTTCAGCAACAGACGACTTTTCAGGTTGGAACAAACGTGTATGACGGTGGTGTTCCACACACTGATCCTGAACTGTGCGTATCGTTTGGCCAATGTAAGTTTTACCACAATAACACGGAATACTATAAACACCGGGTTTCATCAGTCCTAAATCATCTTTGACTGACCCAAGGAGGGCCCTAGTCTTAGGTGGGGGCATAAAAACACTTTTAATGTCGAATCTTCTTAAAATTCTTGAAATTTTCGAGGAAATATTCCCGACGAAAGCCAAAAAGGCAATAGACTTGTAATTGCCTTCTAATGGTTCACCGAATTGAAATGCACGACAAATGTGTTGAGCAGTGTACCCATTCTGTTGAAAGTCCACTTTGAGATGCTCCAGTTCTTCACCCAGATGTTCAGCATCAGAAATGGCGTACGCTCTTTTTACTAAAGTACACAAGACTCCCATACGTTGGTGTGGCGGATGACAGCTCGTCGCATGAAGATAAAGATCGGTATGCGTTGGCTTGCGATACACTCCATGTCCTAAGGTCCCATCACTGTTCTTTTGAACCAAAACATCCAGAAAAGGAAGTTTCCCATCGTTCTCCATCTCCATCGTAAATTTAATATTGGGATGGAGACAATTAAAATGGTCTAAAAAATGATTTAAAGCATCCATACCATGAGGCCAAACCATAAAAATGTCATCGACGTATCTCCAAAAACAGGTAGGCTTAAGAAATGACGTCCTTAAAGCCATGTCTTCAAAGTCCTCCATAAAAAGGTTTGCGACTATAGGGGAAAGACGACTCCCCATAGCCACACCGTCAGATTGTTAAAAAAACTTATCATTAAAAAGGAAATACGTCGAAGTCAGCACATGACGACATAACTTGAATGTTTCATCATCCAATATATTACTAATTAATAACAATGACTCTTCAAGAGGAACCCGGGTAAAAAGGGAAACAACGTCGATACTGACAAGCAAGTCTGATGGACCAACACAAACTGACTTCAGCCGCCGAATAAAATGTGACGAGTTCAATATGTGATGATCACTCTTTCCAACATGAGGAGCGACAACAGAAGCTAAATATTTGGCCAAATTATAGGTAGGGGAACCCAAATTTCTCACAATAGGACGAAGAGGAAATCCATGCTTGTGAACCTTAGGTAGGCCATACAAACTCGGAAGGACAGCAGCTCCAGGGCGAAGTTTCTTAACAACATCCTCTGACAAGGAACTCTTCTTTAAAAGTAAAAGAGTCTTCCGGTTTATACGTTCGGTGGGATCATTACGTAACCTACGATAGGATCTTGGACACATAGTCTCCACGTGATATAAGAACCGTTGCGTTCCCTTTATCGGCCGTAAGGATAACCAAATCCTTATCCTCTCTCAAAGACCGGATGGCCGCCCTCTCACTACTAGAAATATTGCTTCTAGGAGGAGGTGCTCTGCGAAGTTTGTAGGCAACCTCTTGTCTAATTTCATCAGCCTGATCTTCTGGAATACGAGATACCGCTTGCTCAATAGCTCTCACCTGAAGATGGCAGCCAGTTGGTCTGCTGAAATATCGTGTCTGGTTGACGACGGTATCCGGCTGCATACCCGAGATAAATATTATCAGTTACTACGCTGGGAAAGTCTACGCAACCACAGGCCTGAATAACGGTTGGAGAGGCCAGGATTCCAGATCAGATTGAAGGGACCGAACGTTTTCCCCGATCTGGGCCGTCGTGGTGCGAGTTGGATCGCTGTATTTCGTAAAAGGAAATTATAATTTGGATGCCTCGGTGAACCAGCTATTTGTGCAACGCAATTTGCAAGCAGCTGGTAGCGCCGGAACATTAATGGAGGGACCCCAGCCTCAACAAGTAGCCTATTCACTGGACCTGTCCACAAAGCTCCTAAAGCAAGTCGAACACCACCGTGGAATATAGGGTCTAGGATCTGCAATGACGAGGTTGCTGCAGAACCACATGCAATGCTCCCGTAGTCTCGATGGGACTGTAAGAGGGCTTTATAGAGACGTAGGAGAGTGGAGCTTTCTGCACCCCTGTTGGTACTACTCAGGCAGTGAAGAGCGTTGAGGTGTTGCCAGGACTTTTTCTTAAGCTGTCGGATGTGCGGGAGCCAAGTCAGCCAGGCGTCATAAACCAAACCTAAAAAGCGGTAAGTTTCCACTACATTCAGCAGTTCGTCATTTAGGTAAAGTTCTGTATTAGGATGAGCAATGAGACGGCGACAGGAGTGCATGACACATATATTGGTGGCTGAAAACTGGAATCCATGGGGTTGCGACCAAGACTGCGGCCTGCGATTGGCGACCTGCAGCCGTCGCTCAGCGACACTAATATTAGAGGAACTAAAATAAATACAAAAGTCATCTGCATATAACGACGGCATTACTTAGGACCCGACTGCTGCTGCAAGGGCCATTAATTGCCACTAAAACAGGGGGATGCTCAATACCGAGACCTGCGGGACCCCATTTTCTTGAATATGGAGTAAGCTATGCGATGTTCTGACTCTAACTGTAAAAGAACGTAATCTTAAGAAGTTCCAGATGAAGGTTGAGAGTGGGCCCCGGAGGCCTCATTCACGCAATGTCCTGAGGATATGACGTCTCCGTGTTGTATGATAGGCCTTTCGCAAATCAAAAAACACTGCAACGAAATGTTGACGTTTCGCAAAAGCTGTACGGATAGAGGACTCCAGGTAGACTCCAGAAGCTAACACAGCCGCCAACTCACCATACCTTCTAGCAGTTTACACAGAACGTTTGTAAAGCTGATGGGTCGATAGCTATCCAAATCACGCAGTGGTTTTCCAGCCTTAAGCACGGGAATGATGATACTTTCCCGCCACTGTGACGGGAATTCACCATCGTTCCAAATGCGATTGCACATTGCTAAAAGATGTTGCTTAGACTCCTCCGATAGGTGCTTTAACATATGATTATGGATGCGGTCCTGCCCAGGAACCGTGTCAGGGTTGTGTGTAAGGGCCCTGAGCATTTCCGATTCAATGAATGGAGCATTGTATGTTTCGGTATGGCGAGTCGAAAAGGACAGTCGCTTTCGTTCTACGCGCTCTTTCAGGGTGAGAAAAGATGGCGGGTAATTGGCAGATGCAGAACTCTAAGCATAGTGCTCAGCAAGATGTTCGGCGATTGCATGTGGGTCTGTACAAACGTCTGCATTCATAGCGATCCCAGGTACACCTGGAGCCCTCTGGTATCCATACAGACGTCTGATTTTGACCCGCACCTGGGATGGAGAGGTGCGTGATCCAGGAGGCCACGTACAGTTGCCAGCACTCTTGCTTACACCATATAATTAAGAAACGGTCTCTGGCGCAGAGCCGCTGAAAAGCAATAATGTTTCCCAAAGACGGATTTCGCCTGTGACGCTACAGTGCTCGTCTGCGGTCCCTAATGGCCAGAGGTCGAGTTGCGATAGTAAAGTCTCGACATCTCTACCACGGCCAGTGATCGTAGTACCACCCCACAAGGGATTGTGGGCGTTGAAATCGCCCAAAAGAAGGAATGGTGGGGGGAGCTGAGAGATTAGTGTAGCCAGAACATGTGGTAATATCAACTGTAGTCTTTGTCCTAACTGCCACAGCTTATATAGGCGTTTGGAGAGGAACTTGTTCACTGTATACGTAGATACATAATCCACCTGACACCCTGTCTTATTCTGTATGATTCTTGTAATAACCCTGATAGCCACAGGAGGCAGGGTACGGCAATGTTGAAAACCAAGTTTCCTGCAGGGCAATTCATAGTACAGGTGAAGTGGTGAGAATCTGTCGTAACTCAGCTAATCGTGGGAAAAACCCGCCGCAATTCCACAGGAGAATGTGATGTTCAATGACTTGAAGGGTCATGATACAAAGGATAGAGAAGATTATTCCATGGTTTCTCCTGCTGCCGCCGATTGAGAACCTACAGAATCCAGGACTATTCGTTCTGGGTAATCAGTGAGGGCGAGATCCTCAGGAGATGCAAGGATCTCCACCTCATCTTCAGAGGCAGAAGATGTATGAAGTTTTGCCTTATGAGCCACTGTGCATTCTTATATCTTCTGCTTTTTAGTTGTCTTAGGCTATCGCTGACCAGCTTCAGAAACCGATGTTGATCGGGAAGCCTTTCGACGAGCGACTTGTGGATCCTTCAGCCACTGTCTAGGATCCCTTTTTTCACTGTGAGAGCCTTCTGAAGGGAGTGTCCCTAGGGACCCGTTCCTAGCGAGAGAAGCCGGAGATGGCTGTTGTTTCTCTGGCAGGGTTTGATGACTGATGTGCCGAAGGTTTGGGGAAAATTGCTTCTGCAGGTGGTGTTGTAGAAGCAACAGAAGGAGCCCCCCCCCTACCTTCATGGATATAGGTTGATAGTTATGGCCCTTAGAGACCACAGAACATAATTGAACCTTCGTTACAGTCGTCCCCAGAGAGGGTGCAAACGATGTGACAGCTGCAGCAAAGAAGTGACCATGGTTACAGGATGAAGCCGCTCGTAATTTTTCTTTGCTTCTGTGTGGGTCAGTCGGTCTAAAGTCTTGATTTCCATAATTTTCCGCTCTTTGCGGGAGATGGTACAGTCCGACGAGCAGGGAGCATTGTGCTCTCTACAGGTGACACAAGTGGGACGAGGTGTACATGGAGCGTTTTGTAGAGATGGACGCCCCCAGTCCCAGCACGTCAGGCTGGAGGTTCATCGTGAAGACATGAGACCAAATTTCCAGCATTTAAAGCACCTCATTGGTTGAAGAATATATGGCTTGACATTACATCGGTAAATCATCATCTTGACTTTGGCAATGTGTCACCCAGAAAGGCAGGCCAAGCTCATTGCACTGGCGGCAACCCTACGATTTTTTGGTCCCCTACAGACTCGTCTAATGAAGTGAAACCCTCGTTGCTGTACATTGTCCGCAATTCCTCATCAGAATATAGCAGGAGGTCTCGGAGGAAGATAACACCCTGTACTATGTTAAGAGTCTTATGAGGCATGATGGAAACAGAGATATCGCCAAGCTTGTCACAGGCGAGCAGAGCCCGTTGTGACATTACAGATACAGGCGGATTTTGCCAGGTTGTTGGGTTCCCCAGTTGGCCGGCTAACAGTTTGGACCTAATGAATGGAATACGAGTAGTTACGATTTTCCTAATCTGCTCGGAAACCGGAAATGACGCTCTTGGATGAGCGAGGGCGACTCTCCTAGATTGGAACTGAAATACAATATAGCCACAGACATTATTCTAAAAATCCATATAAAATAATGGAATGATCATACATCAAATATAATTATATCAATAGATTCAGGAGACTTGTGAGAATCAAACGCCGTAATTATAATTTCAATATCCCTTACAGATAAAAAGCCGACAATGTTTATCAGTAACAGTGTAAGAAGCAAATGGGAAGTTTTACACCAAGCTACCTATCTTAAACGACGTACCACGTTATTGCCGTATTATTTCAATAAACATTGTTTTACTCTCTTGTTCTGCTTTTCGTTGAGGTAGTAATAAAAGACAAAGAAACATTACTTTTTATATATCTGATAGAAACGCAATTTCTTCAATAAAAGCTTCGGGTTAAAAGGTAATTGTAGATAAACCCTACTATAATGTACCGTTTCGTGCCGTGTCAGGGATCTTGGAAAACCTAAGAAAGATAAATGTGGAGCTATTTTTAAGTTATTTCCTATTTTTATGGCAGTTCATACGTTCCCCAATGTAAACAGTGTATTAAATACAGTATAAACGATACTATTCAAACTCATGGAATATCGTATTGAGAAATGTAGTTTACCGGCCATTGGAGCGCTACTGTCGCATTATATAACGGATTCAGAGGCAGTTCAAATTTTCAAATGATTGTCAAGCTTATGGGACTTAACTGCGGGGTCATCAGTTCCTAACTTGCAAACTACTTAGAACTAACTTATAATAAAAACTACACAAACATCCTTGTACGAGGGGTATTCGAACCTCCGACGGGGAACGGCCTCGCGCATTGGAGCATAGCGCCTCAATGCGCTCGGGAGCTCCGCCGCAGGTCAGAGGGAGTGTCGTGACTATATGGTAGACTGTGAAAACTATCACGGACATATCGTCTCTAGATAATGTATGACGTCATTGTTCAAAGCCGACGGGTGGTATCGAAAGTTCAAGTATTGCCGTGTATGCTGCCACACTTGTTTTTTCTCCCTTGATCTGTTCCAGGGAGAACCAGGTTTAACACTGTGAGCGCCAAGGTCTGTTACAGACCTCCAGCGAGGTCATAGAGCGCACTTACATGTGCATGTGAGCGCATGAGGGTGCAGGCGACAGCCGATGCCGGCGGGGGCGTCGTTAACCTTTCCATGCATGAATTAATTTGGAAAAAGAGAATTGTGGGTTATTAATTTTAATAAATAACACTTACAAGTAATCATATTAATTTATTGATAATTTTTAGATGACTGCATCGCAAAATTTAGTGATGTCCACTACAGTGGACACCATGCAACAATGCACATTTTCATAAATATAGTTACGTCATTTTTGGCGCGAACATTTTGGAAACAATCAGGGCACAAAGGTTCATTACATTTGATACAGATATACTTTGTTTTCATTTTACAATTTTCATCATGATAGCGATTTCCTTTTTAACTTCTTTTTACTGTTATCGGTAATATGTAGAAATCTCATGATCATTTCAAATCGATTGACTGGCATGTTGTTGGCTATCAGATCCATTCTGAGTGTAACGTCTGCAGACCAATAGGTCGCAATCCTACGATATTTGGTGTAAGGTATGATGAAATCTATACACAAGAAATTCTTCAATTCTGGCACATTCCTTCACATTCGTGTTGTGTAAAGATAAATTTGGTAAACAATGGTTTCCAGCAAAGCAGAAGAGAAGAGAGAAAAGAAAAATAGGTGTCTTCTGATCAATTTTTACTTTGTGCTCCCGCTATAAAATGCGGAACATGTCTGTCAAAACCACCGTCTGCCACAGTTCATGTACTGTTAACTTTCCTATTTCCTCTTTGAACTGGTGTAGCAGTTACAAATCAGATCGGAGTTGTCCCTTCAACGCATTCTACGGTCCTGCAACCATCCTGGTCTCAACCTAAGATAACTTCCCATCCCTGCACCCTACACCTAACATCATCCCTCTCTCCCCTCCTCACTCTACTTATAAAATTTATATAAAACACAGTATTCTGTATGGATGTGAAGTATTACTCCCAGCGAATGCATCTAAATTGGAGGTTCTTCAAAATCAAGCTCTACGCCTGATTACAGGAGCAGTAAAAACATCACCAATTTCGGCTCTTCAAGCAGCGATTGGCATTCCACCTCTAAAATCTGAAATTAAGAGACTGGCACTACTCCAATATGAAAAATTAACCAGATTACCCAATGACACACACTGGAACATGTACCAACATCATGCTACCTGGATGAAATAACAGAAAGGCTGTATGCAACGTACTGTTGCAGCAAGACAAGACCATTGTCCACCAATCGGTAAGGAAGACTTCACTCTCTCAGTCAGTCCACGTAAACTATGCCCAGTCATATTCAGACTTCAACTGAATGAAAAGGTTGTTAGGAGAGAAACGAATAAAGAAGTTCTAAAAAATATGGCTCTAGAAACGGTAAATGCTAACTACACGCAAACAGAATGGCTGCATATACATACAGATGGATCCTTGACTGAAGCAAATGGTATCGCTGGTGCTGGAGTTTACAGTGAAATATGTTGTTTTTACAAAGCTTTAGGACAGTATTACTCCCATTTTGATGGAGAGTTGGAGGCAATAAACCTGGCACTAAGACAATTTTCTTACGTATCCAAAGGTCACAAAAAGGTTGTTACATTTTGTGATTCAGCGTCTGCAATACAGGGAATTGCATCCTTCCAAACACATCTAAGTGCTTGCATGAATGAAATAAAGTCCTCTATTGTCTCAATCACCAAAACTGGAACTGAAATAGTTTTTCAGTGGATGACTTTCTAGCCAAAAAAAAAGGTACCAAGATTTCTCAAACAAATTGCCCAAAATTATCATACATCTCCATTAAAACACTTATCAACAACAGTTTCAAGATTATATTGTACGAACACTTGACAACGCAAGGGCAAGGAAAAACATGGCTTTGCTGTTAGAAGACGAACATCCTAACCAACCACGAAGGGAAACGGTGGCAGCATTTACAAGAATTACTGGCCACGACTGCCTTGCGGAACACCTGCTCAGGATTGGAAACTTACCATCACAGAAGTGTGTTACATGTGAAAGAGAAGACACCATTATGAATTGGGAGCATCTCAGAAACTGTGAAAGACTGCAGTATTGTGACGGGATGTCAGATGGTCAATTGTATTGGGAAGTTAGAAGACTAATGACTATGTATCAAATGTCTGAGCATTAAATAAATAAATAAATAAATGTTATAAGTGATATCCACAAGGGATGCAAATATGTATTCGGAAGGCTTTAGACTCTGTACGTGGCTAGCCTTCTAAACAAATTACGTGCTTATGGAATATCGCCACAGTTGTGCGATTGGAATTCGTGATTTGCTGTCACAAAAGACACGGTACGTTGTAAATGACGGCACGTTGTCAAGTAACACGGAAGTGATATCCGGCGTTCCACGGGGAAGTGTTATAGTGCCCCTACTGTTCGTCATTTTTATAAGTAACTAGCTTATATGCGCGTGCTTCGCCACGGTTGTTAAAGACGGACTTGTGTATATCATGGTTTTCTAGGGTTCCGGACCTAGGACAGCAAAAACCTACCTGAAATTTTTACTTGCAGTGGCAGCGGCTCAGTTTGCTATCGTTGGCAACTAACTATTCACTTTAGGAGGATGATTAATTTACTGACCAGGACAGCATAAATTATTTATTTCATCGTGAACATAAAGAATTATTCCCCTCACTCTACGTGACTGAATTTTGAAAAAGTATTCAACGGCCGTTGCTAACATCAATACTCTACACCGCTGCAGTGAGGAAAATCGTAGCCCTAGTTTCAATGTATTAAACCTTAGTTATGTGACTAAAAATGCAGCATCGCCATTTTATTATCTACATCTACATCTACATCTACATCTACATCGATACTCTGCAAATCACATTTAAGTGCCTGGCAGAGGGTTCATTAACCACCTTCATAACTTTTCTCTACCGTTCCATTCTCTAATAGCGCGCGGGAAGAAAGAACACCTAAATCGTTCCGTTTTCGATCTGATTTCTCTTATTTTATTGGGATGGTCATGTCTCCCTAAGTAGGTGGGTGCTAGCAAAATATTTTCACATTCAGAACTAAAAGTCGGTGATTGAAACTTCGCAAACAGATCACGCCGCAATGAATAACGTCTTTCATTTAATGATTTCCACCCCAATTCGTGCAACATTTCCGTGACGCTTTCCCCCCCCCCCCGTAACGTGATAAAACAAAACGAGCTGCCCTTTTCTGAACCTTCTCAATATCTTCCGTCAGTCCCACCTGGTGAGGGTCCCACAAGGGGCAACAGTACTCCAAGAGAGGACGCACAAGTGTGATGTAGGCAGTCTCTTTGGTGGAGCTGGTGCATCGTCTAAGCGTTCTGCCAATGAAACGTAACCTTTGGTTCGCCTTCCCCACAATATTTTCTATGTGTTCTCTCCAGTCAAAGTTGTTCGTAATTGTAACTCCTAGGTATTTGGTAGAATTTACGACCTTAAGGTTTGACTGATTTATCGCGTAATTGAAGTTCAGCGGATTTCTTTTAGTGGTCATGTGTATTACTTCACACTTTTCTTTATTTAGTGTCAATTGCCAATTTTCGCACCAAGTAGAAATTTTGTCTAAATCGCTTTGCAGTTGCTTTTGATCCTCTGTTGACTTCACTAACCGATAAACGACAGCATCATCCGCGAACAGTCTAAGGGAGCTATTCAGATTATCTCCTAAATCGTTTATAAACACGAGGAAGAGTAGGGGACCAATAACGCTTCCCTGTGGAACGCCAGATATTACTTCTGTTTTACTCGATGACTTACAGTCAATTACAACGAACTGTGTCCTTTCTGATAGGAAATCGTGAATCCAATCGCACAATTGGGGAGATATTCCATAAGCACGCAATTTCATTAGAAGCCGCTTGTGGGGTACAGTATCAAAAGCCTTCCGGAAATCCAGAAATATGGAATCGATTTGAGATCCCTTGTCGATGGCACTTAACACTTCATGTGAATAAAGGGCAAGCTGTGTTTCGCAAGAGCGATACTTTCTGAATCCGTGCTGACTATTGGTTAATAGGTCGTTCTCTTCGAGGTAGTACATAATATTCGAACAAAGTATATGTTCCAAAATCCTACTGCAAATCGACGTCAATGAGATAGGCCTGTAATTTTGGGGATCACTCCTATTGCCTTTCTTGAATATTGGAGTAATTTGGGCAACTTTCCAGTCTTTGGGTACGGATCTTTCGCTGAGTGATCGGTTGTAAATTATAGCTAAGTACGGAGCTATTTCATCAGCATACTCTGAGAGGAATCTAGTTGGTATACAATCTGGCCCGGAAGATTTATTTTTGTTTAGTGACTTAAGTTGTTTTACTACTCCAGGAACATCTACTTCTAAGTTTCGCATGCTGGCAGCTGTTCTTGGATTGAATACTGGAGTGTTCACTTCGTCTTCTTTGGTGAAAGAATTTCGGAAAGCTGTGTTTAGTAATTCTGCCTTAGCAGTACTGTCGTCGGTAGTATTACCATTGCTATCGCGTAGTGAAAGTATTGTTTGTGTTTTGCCGCTAGTGTACTTCACATATGACCAGAATTTCTTTGGATTTTCTGCAAGATTACGAGACAGGATTTCGTTGTGGAAACAACTATAAGATTCTCGCATTGAAGTCCGCGCTAGGTTGCGAGTTTCAGTAAAAGATTGCCAGTCTTGCGGATTCTGTGTCTTTTTAAATTTTGCATGCGTTTTTCTTTGTTTCTGCAACAGTGATCTGACCTGTTTTGTGTACCACGGGGGGTCAGCCCCCTCTTTTATTAATTTATTTGGTATAAATCTCTCGATTGCTACTGATATTATGTCTTTGAATGTAAGCCACAACTGATCTACACTCGCATTTTTAGTTTTGAAGGACTGGAGACTATCACTCAGGAAAGCGTGAAGCGAATTTTTATCTGCTTTATTGAATAGATATATTTTTCGTTTATTTTTGGTGCATTTGGGAATTTCGATATTCAGTCTCGCTACTACAACTCGATGTTCGCTAATCCCTGTATCTGTTTTGATGCTCTTTACTATCTCGGGATTATTTGTTGCTAGGAGATCAAGAGTATTTTCGCAACCACGTACTATTCTAGTGGGTTCATGAACTAACTGTTCGAAGTAGTTCTCAGAAAAAGCATTCAGAACTAGTTCGGACGATGTTTTATATTTGCCCCCGGTTTTGAATACGTAATTATGCCAACATATCGAGGGTAAATTAAAGTCGCCACCGATTATAACAATATGCTTCGGATACCTATTTGAAATATGATTCAAGCTTTCTTTGAACATTTCTGCAACCGCATCGTCTGAGTCGTGGGGCCGATAAAAAGATCCAATTATTAATTTATTTCGGTGGTCAGGTATAACCTCTACCCAGACCAATTCACAGGAAGTATCTGCCTCAATTTCGTTGCAGGATAAACCGTTTGTAACAGCAATAAACACGCCACCCCCTGTTTTATTTATTCTATCCTTTCTGAAGACCATTTGGCCCTTTGAAAAAATTTCGGCCGAATTTATCTCAGGCGTCAGCCAGCTTTCAGAACCTATAACGATTTGTGCCTCAGCACTTTCTATCAGCGCTTGGAGCTCTGGAATTTTCCCAACACAGCTACGACAATTTACAACTGTTACACCAATGGTTTTTATGTCTACTTTCTTCCCGTGTCTGACCTGCCCCCTTTGAGACTGAAACCCATTTTGTGTATTCCCGATGCCATCTAACCTAAAAAACCGCCCAGTCCACGCCACACAGCCCCCGCTACCCGCGTAGCCGCTTCCTGAGTGTAGTGGACTCCTGACCTATTTAGCGGAACCCGAAAACCCACCACCCTTTGGCGCAAGTCGAGGAATCTGCAGCCGACACGGTCGCAGAACCGTCTGAGCCTCTGATTCAGACCCTCCACTCGGCTCTGAACCAAAGGTCCGCAGTCAGTCCTGTCGACAATGCTGCAGATGGTGAGCTCCGCTTTCATCTTGCAAGCAAGACTGGCAGTCTTAACCACTTCTGATAGCCGCTCAAAACCAGAGAGGATCTCTTCCGATCCAAAGCGACACACATCATTGGTCCCAACATGAGCCACCACCTGCAGTTGGCTGCACCCTGTGCTCTTCATGGCATCCGGAAGGAGCCGTTCCACATCCGGAATGACTCCCCCCGGTATGCACACGGAGTGCACATTGGAATTCTTCCCCTCCCTAGTAGCCATTTTCCTAAGGGGCTCCATTACCCGCCTAACGTTGGAGCTCCCAACTACCAACAAACCCACCCTCTGTGAATGCCCGGATCTTGAAGGCAGAGGGGCGAGTACAGGACAAGCGACACCATCCGCATCAGGAACATCCCCTGCCACAGACAGCGCCTCGAATCTGTTGGCAAGACTAACCGGGGAGGCCTCCACTTCGGTCCCCCGGGAAATCTTACGCCGCCTGACACGCGCTGAGGGGACCTCCCAATCCACCACGGATTGGGGGGCTACCTCCTCGCGAGCAGTGAGCGGGCTGGCCACAGCCGCAGGCCGATCGGAGGGCACAACAGACGCACAGGGCGTCTGCTGTACCCCCGCGAGCGGCCCACAACAGCGGCGCCCACCCACCGTAGTCTCAAGCGTTGCCAGCGAAGCCAACGCCGCCTGAAGCTGCGAGCGAAGAGTCACCAACTCTGCCTCCATCCGTTCGCAGCAGTCACAGTTCCTAGCCATTCTAAAAACCTTTGTTTCTTCCAAGTAAGTACGTCAGAGGACTCAGTAGTTTGATAAACAGTGAGCTTTGTAAAGTATAGACCTAACGCTGAACTGTTTATTAACGGCGAATCTGAAAAATATATACGCGAGCTAATAAATAAAAAATTCAGTAACTGAGCTGACAAATAAACGCGATTCTTAATAAACAATCACGCGAGCACACTAAAGTATAAAGAGCTGCAAGAGAAAGTACACACGAAATGTAAATAAGTCGCTTCTATTAAGAAGCCGGTTACCGTACAATGTAGAGCTGCTGCTGGTCACGTGTGCACTGGCCGCCGGTCACTGAGCAACTGAAGTGTAGGACTACCAACCGCGAGTACGATCAAAACAAAACAGAAGCAGTGAGTGGCGGATTTACACTGCGGATGAATACACTGAACTGACTAGTTGAACGCGAATCTAAGTAAATATACACAGCAGCAAGAGAAGTTTGATAAACAACGAGCTTTGCAAGGTATAAACCTAACGCTGAACTGTTTATTAACGGCGAATCTGAAAAATATATACGCGAGCTAATAAATAAAAAAATTCAGTAACTGAGCTGACAAATAAACGCGATTCTTAATAAACAAACACGCGAGCACACTAAAGTATAAAGAGCTGCAAGAGAAAGTACACACGAAATGTAAATAAGTCGCTTCTATTAAGAAGCCGGTTACCGTACAATGTAGAGCTGCTGCTGGTCACGTGTGCACTGGCCGCCGGTCACTGAGCAATGTATGCAATGGAAGTAACAGCGCCTCTATACTACACTGCAATTCAAACATAGCATACACCAGTAACTACAAATTATACCTTTCTTCTCCTTATCCGATTTTGATTAAATAAAGCTTATGTTGCCCGAAGGTCCTCTCAATTGACCTATGAAACCCCATGAAAGTTCGTATACTACTTTGGAAATTTGCTGTACTACACCGACGGGGCGTTAAACGCTAATATTCCTTCCTGACGATTAAAAATATTTCTCGTGACTTGTCCAGGATATTATATGAATATTTTTCTATGGAGACGCCATGCCTGAGCAGGCGATATAAAGCTGTCCGTGTGAGAAACATGGATATTTCAAATACTCTCCTCAGTATTGAGTAGATTGCTCTGTGATTTATTAATGGCAATTGAAAGTAAAAGTCCCCCTGCAAACTGCAGTCTGTTAAAGTTAAAAGCCAGATCTGTCGGAAATAATGAGTATTCCTCGGGTGTACACTGTTTCATTTGCTTCCTTTCCTTGTAGCTATATGGATATCTGTTGCTTCTTCCTACAGAGGTATGCACTTGACAGTTTAAAGTTGCTTCAAAGCTTTCAACAGCACTGTCTTTCAGGAATTTCCTTAAGCTGACTGGAATATAGGAGTGTCTTAGCAGTAAATAAGAAATGTAATAAAACGTGACACCTGATGTGAAAAGTTTTACCCATCGCAGTATGTATGATCTCATATTTACTGAGTTATATGTTGTACAATTGTATAATTTGTCAAGTATATATTCATTTGTATAAGTTCTGGTGTCTGAAAAATCTGTTGCGAATGTAATTAATAGTAAAGAAGTAATAGATTAAAATTTGGTGCGTGATGGGGCGGTTTTCCATGAACGTTACTCTTTATGTCCTCGTATCCCATGAACTACGTGTCGTACTGTGATACAATTTAGAAGGTACATCAAACTATATGTGTGTATACTGTTGGTAAAATTTCCTGCAAGTACAATATGTAGTGTAGAAATTATAAATTTCAACATTATACCGAATGCCGTAGTTTTATTCCGTGGACAGCGGAAAAGTAGTAAGCGAGAAACTTTTTTCCTTTCATCATTTTGCTATGGTTGTCAGCGACATAAAGTCTCCTAAAGGTTTGAAATTATGTTTAAAGTTTGTTGCAAGTCGTTAAGTGCCCTCCTTCTCAAATAGTGGAAAGATGAAGTCACTGTATCACGTGCCGCAAGACGGGGAAATTGTCACTATTTTTGACGTCATATCTCCTATCACAAAATCGTTTCTTACCTGACGTCTACTACGTATAAACTACGTCCCTGCCAAATTTAAGCTTCATAGGTGAATTAGTTTTCGAGATTTTGTGTTTAGTTAGGGAGTGAGTGAGTGTATGAATGACTGTCCTTTCACTTTTATATAAATAGAGATTTAGGACACAATCCGAGTAGCTCTCTTACACTGTTCGAGAATTGATTATGCTATTTATTACTTAGTAATGACCAGAAGATCAAAAGCAACTGCAAAATAATGTAGATATCTGCATCGTGCAAAAAATTTACAATTGAACCTGAAAATGATAAGTGTGAGATCGTCCGTATGACCACTAAAGGAAATCCGTTAAACTTCATTTACACGATAAATCAGTCACGCCTACGGGCCGTCAAATAAACCAAATACCTAGGAGTAACATATACGAATATCTTATATTGGCAAGAACAGGGAAGTCGAACCAAAGGCTTGTCAGAATACTTAGAAAATGCAACAGTTCTACTAAAGAAACTGCCTACACTACACTTGTGCGTCCTATTTTGGAGTACTGCTGCGAATTGTGCGACCCACACCAGGTGGAACTGACAGACGACTCAGAGAATATTCAGAGAAGGGCAGCTCGTATTGTATTATCGCAATATAGGGAAGAGAGTGAAAGAGTGTCACGGAAATGGTGCACGACTTGGGGTGGAAATCATTAAAAGGAAGGCGTTCCATTGCGATGATATCTGTTTGCGAAATTTCTTTCACCAACTTTCTCTTCCGAATGCGAACACATTTTGTTGGGAGACATGATCATCATGATAAAATAAGAGACACCAGACGCCGTCATTTATGGTCTAGTAAAGTCATCTGAAGATCAAAATCAACTGCAGAACGATCTAAATAAGGTATTAGTTCGGTGTAAAAATTGGCAATTGATTCTAAATAATCAGAAGTGTGTAGTCGTCCAGATGAGTACGAAAAGAAATCCGTTACCATTTGTTTACAATATACATTAATCAAATAAGAAGGCCATAAAGTCCACTAAATACCTAGGAATTCCTATTACTCCAGACTTAAACTGGAAAGAACACGTAGATAATGTCGTGGGAAACGCGAACCAGAGATTGTGTTTTATTGGTAGAACAGTCAAGAGCTGCAACAGAACTACTTAAAGAAACTGCATACACTACGCTTCTCCGTCTTTTTTTTTTTTTTTTTTTTTGGAGCATTGTTGCCCAGTGTGGGATCCTTATCAGGTGGATTTGACGGAAGCCATCGAAAAGGTCCAAAGAAGGGGTGATCGTTTTGTATTGTGACGATACAGGGGAGACAGCGTATAGGAAATGATACAGGATATGGGATGGGGAACATTACAACAACGGCGATTATAGCTGCGGTGTGGCCTGCGTATGAAACTCCAATCAGCAACATTCTCCTCCGAATGCGAAAATATATTGTTGACTCCCACTTACATAACTAGAAATAACTAGAAACTACCATCAGAATAAAATACATGAAATGAGAGCTCGAACGGGGAGATTCAGGTGTTCTTTCTTCCCGCGCCCTATTCGAGAGTGGAATGGTAGATGAATAGCATAAAGGTGATTCGATGAACTCTCTGCCAGGCACTTACATGCGATTTGCGGAGTATCCCATGTAGATGAAGATGAATCTATCTAGGGCAAGTACACAAACGTCCTCAGTAAATTCGTAAGCACCGTGACACACAATCCCCACGGCGAAGCGGCCGAGCGCATTGAGGCGCTATGCTACGACGCGCGAGGCCGTCACCGTCGGGGGTTCGAATCCCCCCTCGGGCATGGATGTTTCTGCTGTCCTTAGTATAAGCTAGTTCATATGTTGTTTGTAAGTTTAGGGACTTATGGCCCCGCAGTTAAGTCCCATAAACTCTACGAACATTTGAACATTTTTTGACACACAATAACTGAGAAAACATAAGTACTTTCTGGAGAACGTGTAATAGGGGTAAGCCAACGAAGAGAGTATTGGATGCTCTTAGTAACCACGACGGAGGTACTTCCAGAGGCCTCGTCACGATCTTACAACTGCAGCTGCGGTGGCTCCGACAGGGCTCTGATCGCTGGGCCATGGCTAACGTACAGTGGCCAAGACTGGTCGGTGCGGCGATCTGGCCTGATGTCGAGATACGCCGCCATAAGTAACAGCAGCTCACACTGTCTGTATCTGCGCACGTGAACAGGGGAAGGCCAGCATCTCAGGGTGGGGGCGGCCTGTGCTGTCTGCAGGGGCGGCGCCTGGCTTTTCTGCACTCCCGCCGCGCGACTCTGTGCGAAGTGTTGCCGACTCGTTAGGGATACTGCCGGTCTGCGACGTACAACTACATGATTAATTGAAACTAATAGAAATTTGCAATACTGACCGGAAAGTTTCACGAAAAACTTAAATTTAAATTATTCTACTTGGTCTTCTAAATTCAGAGATTAGACCTTGGACGATCTATATCGATAACAGTGCTTTGTTGCACCGGAAAATGGCGTCATTAAATGACTGTAGGAGCATGCAAGATGATATAATTAAATGTATAGTTGGTCTGAGAAACTGAAGGTACTTAGAAATGTACAAAAATGTAGTTGACGGTGATGAGTAGGAAAAACCACCCTGGCTTTTTTCAATGCGGTTTCAGTAGTGGGCTGCTTCACATGTAACACCGTAAAGTTGCAGAGTGGTGTGAACTTGTCTGATCAGTCGAGGGAAAGGCAGATGGTCGATTTCCGTTTAATGGGAGCAGTTTTGGAAAGTGATGCCGATCTGTAAAGGAGACCGCGTATAAAGCGCTTGTACGATCTCAGCTTCACTACTGCTAAGTGATAAATGAATATTATTAATGCCGCGGTGGAGTAGCCGAGTGGTCTAAAGCGTCTCGCTGCGGAGCGCGCGGTTGCTCGCCGTGGAGGTTCGAGTCCTCCCTGGGGCATGGGTGTGTGTGTTTGTCCCTAGGTTAGTTTACATAGGTTTAAGTAGTTTGTAAGCTACGGACTGATGACCACGCTGTTTGGTCCGATAGATTTACAAACATTATTTCAATATTATTAATTGTGATTGTTGTCTGAAATAATAAATACTGCCTTATATGAAAGCCATTATTATATGAAAGACCATGTCAGTACATTTTATAGTGCAGAATAGATTCTCGCATGTGATGTAAATTAGGTTTTCTGTTACAGCAGAATTATTTCTCGCAGTCACGCAGTCAGATTTACCTCAGTCTATCACTCCCATCCCGTAAATGTTTAAGGAAAAGATTTTATTCACATAAACCATTGTAGAATGTCTCTTCTAAATTAACATATATTATCAATAGGGCCGTGATAAATTATCTTTAAGGACTTGATTAATGACAAAAGTTTGTGACAGTGTTTGTACCAAATCCCTTGTTTGGCGATCAAACCGAACATTTTATTTAGTTGGCAATTAATTCAGAACTCTATTTACTTCAATACATCACAGAGAGTTTTACCATTTCAAAATTATCTGAATACTGCTTGTAAACATTGTTGACGATATTTAGAAGGCTGAAATTTGGTGGTAACTGCAAAAAGGATTCTGGTGGTGCGGAACAACATTTCATGCAAAATACACAAAGGTAAGAGAAATTATGCGTCGTACAGAGGCATATAGGCAGTCGTCGGTTCCCTGTTCCTTCTGGGAGTGGAACAGTAGAGTACATGACTGGCAGTGGTACGAAGTACTCTCCATCGGGGACCTTTCTGTGGATTGCGTAGTAGGTACGTAATTGTAGATAATGATGTCAACCACAAATAACGCCCCAAAAAAATTAATCCCAAAGTTGATGCCGGTATTAACTAGGGCGGAAAAGAGCCTGTGAGTGGTGATTTATACAACAGCTGAAAGTATGCCTTGAAAGTATGCCTAAGTAATTCAAGCACCACATCCTGATTTGTGATAAACTAATTGCACTTAAATCATAAATCATGGAATTGCATAACCTCATAAGTCGTGAAGGGTGAAATTTGACACCAAATGCTGCATAATTCGTGGAGCCATCACGACGAGCGCTACTGGTGCACGACGTTTTCAGTTGTGCCAGTAAATGTCAGTAGCATTCAGTAGATGGTTGATAGTTGTCTCTGGAGCGTTCTTCCGTCCACAGTAATCATATGAAAATGGCGGCGCGCCGAAAACGGAACAAGCGTTTCTTGGATCCAGGTAAATAATAAATTTACCATTAAATATTTAGTTGTCTTTAAAAGTAAATTGCTTTGTATCAATTAAACTATGAAGAATATTCTGCCATAAGAAGAGATTTTGTACGGTTTTGTGTTTAGACGGTATACAGATGTGAAATAGGTGGTGTCAGTTTTATGACATTGGGTCTCAATAACTACTAACAAGAAATTTGCTTATGGGTGTTATATGTTGACTTATTTAATAATTTTGTTTTTGGGTACCTTTTATATAGTATTTAAAGATTGATTTAAAGAGGTACAAGAAAGAAGGAAATGAGGAATCTAATTCCTCTAAATATAATGAAGACAATCAAACTTCAAGATTCATTCCTCAGCGAAGCAAAAAAATAAATAAATAAATAAATAAATAAAATAAAAAAGCGAAAAACCAAAGTTGGTCACATGCCTTAGTTGCATCATGACACATATAAAAGGTGCAGATCCCTAGCATGCAGAAACAAAACTAATATTTCATGCTGTGAATGAAAGATGTTTCTATGCCTAACTTCAACAAGGAATCATTATGCTCAACAACACACAGATTAAAACAGTTTTCTCTATGTGTAATGTTCACTATATTTATATTTTTGAACACATTAATAAAATATGTATCTTCAATTAGTGTATTCATTGAGTCCCGATGTCCGAAATTTCACTTACCTTTTGTATCAAAATGATAAAACAAAATCTTATTTGTGAACATCATAACACACTAAAGGCCTTTTTAATGTTTTTGTTAATAAAATAATTCCCAGGGCTTAGTAGGTTAAACGTTCTCGTAACTTTCAGTTACTACAATACTTTGAACGTACACTATGATTTGAACACTTTCTTACGAGGGGAAAATAGTTCCGCACGGTGGAAACTGCGCAGCCATTTAGAATGCACGCTGGTCCTGGCGTCGCCTCAGCGGGCAGTGCCTCGGCTTGCTGTCCAGTCGCAGCCCTCACCTGTTCCAGAAGGGCAGCGGGCGACCTCAGGGTGCGTGACTGTTCCACACACGACACTCCGCGGACACCGTACAGGTTTTAGTCGCCAGACGCTCTTCGTGATCATGTTTACTAAAAATTCAGAAGTTGCATCAGTCCCCATACTACTTCCCCATAAGTAATCATTGATAGCTATGCTAAAGCAGAATTGCTAAACACGGCTTTCCGAAATTTCTTCACCAAAGAACACGAATCAAATAGTCCATAATTTGAATCAAGAACAACCACCATCATGCTTGATTTACAAATAGACTTCCATGGAATATTTAATCAACTTAAATCAGTTAAGAAATGGAAGTCTACTAGTGCAGATACTCTACCAATTACGTTGCTTTCAGAGTATGCTGATGGAATAACTTCATACTTTTTTCTCGACTGCAAAAAGGCGTTTGACACGGTGCTACACTGCAGACTTCTAAAGAAGATACGAGCGTATGGAATAGGTTCACAGATTTGTCACTGGCTGGAAGACTTCCTGAGTAATAGAACTCAGTACGTTGTTCTCGACGGCAAGTGTTCATAAGAGACGGGTGTATCGTCAGGCGTGCCCCAGTGGTGTGTGATAGGTCCGCACTTATTTTCTGTCTATATCAATAATCTGATGGACAGAGAAATTTGTAATTTGCGGCTGTTTGCTGATGATGCTGTGGTGTATGGGAGGGTGTCGTCTTTAACTGACTGTAATAGCATACAGGATTACTTAGACGAAATTTCTAGTTGGTGCGAAGAATTGCAGCTAGTTCTCAAAATAGAAAAATGTAAGGTGATGCGCTTGAGTAGGAAAAACACTCCCATAATGTTCGAATACAGCATTAGTAGTGAGCTTCTAGATGCAATCGCGTCGTTCAAATTTCGAGGTGTAACATTGCAGAGCGATATGAAATGGAACGAACATGTAAGGAGAGTTGTGAGTAAGGCTGACAGTCGACTTCGGTTCTTTGGGAGAATTTTGGGAAGATGTACTTCATCTGTAAAGGAGACCACGTATAAAATGCTTGTACGACCACGTCTTGAGTATTGCTCAAGTGTTTGCGACACGCAATAGATCAGTTTAAAGGACATAGAAGCAGTTCAGAGGCGAGCAGATAGGTTTGTCACTGGTAGGTTCGATCAATGCGCGAGTGTCACGGGAATGCTACAGAAACTCAATTGGGGATTGCTAGTGGAAATACGACGTTCTTTTCGTGAAATTCTGTTGAGGAAAAGTAGAGTGTCGAAATATGAAGCTGAGTGTAATACGACCTTGCTGCCACCTACTTACATTTCGCGTAGTGATCACAATGACAAGAGAAATTAGAGCTCTTACGGAGGCATATAGGCAATCTTTTTTTCCTCGTTCTATTTGGTACTGGAATAGGAAAGAAAATGTAGTGGTATACTGTACCCTCTGCCACGCACCTTACTGTGGATTGCGGAGTATGTATGTAGATGTAGATGTAGATGTACTTAGCTGTCATATACAACGGGTCGCTCTGAGAAAGTCGCTTATCCAAAGACTGGAAAGTTGAACAGATCACCTCAACATTCGATAAAGGCAACATGACCGATCCGCAAAATTACAGGGCTATATCATTGACGTCGGTTTGCAACAGGATTTTCGAACATACACTTTCCTCAGACATTATGAACTGTCTCATACAGAACGACCTACTGTCCAATAATCTACATGGATTCAGGAATTATCGCTCTTTACTCACATGACATGATGCGTACTATTGATAAGGGACCTCAAATCGATTCCGTACTTCTAGACTTAGGAAAACCTTTTGACACTGTAAATCACAAGCGACTTCCAATGAAATTGCGTGTTTATGGAATTTCGACACAGTTGTGCAGTAGGATTCGCGATTTACCACCATAAAGGAAACAGTACGTAGTATTTGAAGGAAAATCATCGAGTAAAACAGCGATATCTGGCATTCCCCTATTGTTTATAACCTTATAACCGATTTACGAAGCAGTATGAGCAGCTCCCTAGCACTACTCGCCGATGATACCGTTGTTTATCGGTTAGTAAAGACACGAGAAGATAAAAAGAAAATGCAAAATCATTTAGATAAGAAAGCTGCATGGTGCAAAAATTGCAAATTGTCCCTAAATAATTATAACAGTCAAGTAAACCTTATGAACACTGAAATAAATCTTCTAAACTCAATGTACACGATAAATCAGTCACAAACGCTGTAAATTCAACAAAATGCCTACGAATTACAATTACGAATCATTTAAACTTGTAAGAACAAATAGAAAATATCTTAGAGACGGTTAACTTAAGACTATGTTCCATCGGTATAAAACTTAGAAGCTGCAACACTTCTACTAAACAAACTGCCTTTACTACATACGTGTGTCCTATTTTTGAGTTCTGTTGTAGGCTGAGGTATCCCAACCAAGTGGGTCTCGCAGAGGATATAGAGAATGATTATGGAAGAGCTACTCGTTTTTGATTAAGGCCATGTAAAGGGAGAGAGTAACAGAAATTATATTCGGGTTGGGATGGAAATGTTAAAAGAAAGGAGTTATTCTTTGCGTCAAGATTTATGGCGAAATTTTTTCTCAAACGTATTTTTTTAGTAGGCAGCTATACAGGAGAGGTAATAAAAGCGTAAATATTGTTACTGTAGATATTTCAACTCCAGAGACTTACATGTTAGTAAACACCTTCATTCGTTCTAACACCAAATAATTAACTCTTACAATGCCATTAATACTTGTATTACAATTACTGATAATCGACAAAAATTATACTGTGATCCATGTAAAATGTGTTTAAATTATTTTCAATGGGTGTCATATCTATGTGATACCTTAATAGTCAGTTTATTTGACTTAAACACAATGAAAGGTATATCTACATCAATTTGTCATTACTTTTCACAACCTATTAATAATTGTACAATGGTTTTTGCACACAATGCGCTTTTAATAATTATAAGATTATTTTTGCACACAATAAACATACACGTTTTATTTTACTTGGCTCGTGGTCAGGTTGTACAGGGATCAAATAAATTTACCTTGTTATTTTTGTTTTTTTATACCAAACATTAGCAATACCAGTTTCAATAAAAGCACGGAAAAATATCGCATTCCAATATATACCGAAAGAGAAATATCAAACGTATTTAGTTCCGTGACACAATAGATACTTCGTTTATTCGCTAGCATGAATAATTTTTCCTAATGTGATATCAGACCCGTCTACCGGGAGCTCTTGTAGTGACAGTAGCAAAACCTTTTAGCTGCTAGTCGTTGCCGGCCGCGGTGGCCGAGAGGACTGAGGCGCTCCAGTCACGGTCTGCACGGCTACTACAGTCGGGGGTTCGAATCCCCCCTCGGGCATGGATATTTGTGCCGTCCCTAGTCTGAGCTAGTTCATAAGTACTTTGTAAGATTCAGGACTGATGACCCCGTAGTTAAGTCCCACAAGCTCTTCAAACATTTTTCTTATAGTCGTTGCTAGTATTAAGTTTTAGATTGGTCGAGCAATCAATTCTTCTTGTACATATTAGCTCTTCTCGTGATAGAGAACGGAGAAAGAAAAGAATTACATCTTAGTATATTTTCTCTTCACTCGATATAAATCGTTTTGGAATTATTTTATAGCGTCAACTATTAAAACTAGTAAACTTTTGCCTTATATAAGCTAATATGTTCTGCCACCGAAACCACTTTATTAGCAGAGTAGCAATGTAACACAACCAACGAGGTGGTAACACTTCGTGGCTGAGCGTCCTAAGGCGCCTTGCTGCGGATCGCGTGGTTGCTCGTCGTCGGAGGATCTCGGGTATGGGTGAGTGTGTTGGCCTTAGCATACGTAAGTAAAGTAGTTTCTAAGCCTAGGGACTGATACCTGCGGCAGTTAAGTCCGTTAGATTTACAAATATTTGAACATTTTGGTACCCGTCGTTATGAATTAATGACAGTTAGCAGACTTACCATTTTGAGATCACACTGATGAGTTACCATAAATTTATTTTTAAAAACGTTGTGTTTGCTTTAATTTTGTTGCTCCTGTGCAGCTGCAGTTGATACCTTTGGATAATTTGTAAAATCAGAGAGGGACTTTGTTTAATGGTAAACTACAATGCATTTTTTTCATTTTTTAGTTTACATGTTGTGCTAAGCGTACTAGCTTACTCTTCGCACTTACATGTCCATACTTACGTAGGAAAATGGTTTAATATCAGTGGACTAGAAAAAAGATACATTTTAAGTTACTATATATTACAACAACTAAATGGTAGATATAAAATATGAGATTTTATTACAAATTCGTCATCTTTTACAGTGTCAATTAATGTAACACACCAAGTGCAGTGGAAATGAAGTGCCACTTAATAATATATTTGCAGCAACGTGTTTATATGCGTATGGCTTTGGTTCCAATTATAAAACATATGTGGTGTGTGGTGCAGACAAACCATTAATAAAACATTCGTGTTAGTTTCGGTGCAACACCAAATATGACAATTTCAGAGTCCATCAATGATCAAATACTTCTATTTAAAAACTTCTTATTGGTTACATTGAGAATCAGAGTAATTGGCTATTATTGATTTAACACATACATCCGATAAAAGAAATAGAAATTTACACTGAGTCACACAGGGGCACACGGTTTTTACAAACACTTCTGGAAATAACACGTTTCTTATTCCAAGTAAAATCGTATTTCACTGATGTGCTATGTCTTTTAACGAGGTATTTCCTCTCTACCCCTCAATATTGACCTGATCTGAGTCCTTGTGACTATTTTCTAGTTCCAAAAGTGAAAAATGTTCTTCATTTTGCGTGTCTGAAGAACTAGAAATGAATGTGACTGACATGTTAGGAGTAGTACTAGCTCAAGCTTTTCAGCAGTGCAACCAAGACTGCGAACATTGAGTCCGTAAATGTACAGCTGCCGAGGGTAATTACTCTACAGGAGACGATATTGATGTTTGAGGGGAAAAGATGACTTTGTGCGAAAAAATCTAACTCACAACTTTTATCGTCCACCTCGCCTGAACTTTCATTTTTCAGTTCGGTTTGGTGGTGACATGTGAAGCTTCTGGCGATCGAAGCAGGAATGCAATCTAGAAAATCAGACGGACTCTATTGCAGGGTTTGATGGTAAATTTAATCCACGTTTTAGTAGACAGGAATAGCAAAGCCTGCTTCGTATAATTGTATGCGAAGGAAACACTTTTTCAGTCTGATAGTAAATAAGTTTTGTTACTTACGCAGCAAAATTAGTTACGACGGTTGGAGTAGAGAAGATTGAATGTGCAAAAACTGCAGCAGGAAAAAAAGCATTTCTAAACAAAGAAAATTTCATAAGATCGAAGAGTAATGAAAATATTTTGTGAGACATTTTTCTGGGGTATAGCTTTGTACATGTGTCATATGTGGACGAAAAGTTGTTCAGAGAAGAAAAGGATACCAGCTTTTAAAGTTTGGTGTTACAAAAGAATATTGAAGACGCGATGGGTACATTTGGTAACAAATGAAGAGGCACTGTTCAAATCTGGGACGAAGAAATTTCTGCCATATGTGTAGTTAAGGAATGAATAGTTTAGTAGGGATATTATGAAACATAAAGGAATATCGGTTTGATAATGAACAAGTGTGGTTGGTGAAAATCTCAAAGAGTGACCAATAGACGAATACAGTAAGTACGTTTAAGAAAATTTGTGTTTCCGTTCTTACTTAGAGATGAAGAGGTTCACGATGGATAGCGTAGCGTGGAGGACTGCAAGAAACCAACGTTCGGACAGTACACCACAACAACAGCGTCGTAGATAAATAATGAAGTGTGAGTTAGATATTTCTGTGCACAAAAACGAGATTAATCAATACCTATTGAAATATGATAGGGGGCATGCAAATATGCCCTTCGCAGCAATAGGCCATTGTACCTTTCTATGTTATGTCAGTAATAAAAGAAAGTGAACTAGCAATTCTAGGAGAGGACTTCGGAAGTTCTGTAAGATATCTGTCTCGACATTTACGGGAAGAATGTAAGGGTAAACTGCTTATATCATTTTTAGCACTTTCCATTGCGTTAGAGGACGGTGTAAAGTTTTGTATGAGTACGGTGGGCCTCTAACGATTGCAGTATTGAATGGTGGTGGGTAAGTGAGTTACGGAACTACTAGTGTTCGCGGAGGACTCTTGTATCTAATTTCGTGACAACGACCGTCTGTATGAAAACTAAATCTACGATTCCTCTTTTGAGATCAATAAGTATGGGACAGTTTTTACGAGAAGATCGTAAAGCACCTTCGATGAGTCATATGGTTCGTATATTGTTCAGAAACCCCACTGATCGACCACTGTTGGTGCACGAGCAGTTTATGTGAAGTACCCTTGAGCAGGGACTTGTAGCTCGGGCAAAGCAACACAGTCCACACCACACGAGAAAGCGTCGGTTGTGACGTCAGGTCTACCGTAGGGAGTACGGGTAACACCTCCTAGAGAAGGCCTTACAAATGTTTATGTCACGTCGCGATCGCTAGCTGACTGACTGGCAGCAACGACGCAGTGAGCTGTGCCCCAGTGGCAACGAGCTTAAATTTCAGAGAGTGCCTGATACCAGGAGTTACAGCGCTCTTTGAGGCAACCTGTGTAAACTCAGCCGCCATATAATTGATGGTCAGTACACTTCAGACGAGTCTGTTTATGGTATGTTGTTGTTGAGTTTGAAGTTAAAAGGTTCAAAGGTTTGTTAAGCTTATGGGACTTAACTACGGGGTCATCAGTCCCTAAACTTACAAACTGCTTATGAACTACTTACGAACTAGGACGGCACAAATATCCATGCCCGAGGGGGGATTCGAACCCCCGACCGTAGTGGCCGTGCAGACCGTGACTGGAGCGCCTCAGTCCCCGCGGCCACCGCGGCCGGCGAGTTTGAAGTGTTGTATTTAGTGTATAATGTATTTAGAATGTATTGTCAGTACAAGTTTTCGTGTGTTCAGCATTTTAATACACGAATCGAAGTGATAAAACTACAAGTACTTCGTGCAAGAACACCAAATATTGTGCCTTGTTTGATCTCAGCCTATCTATACTCAAACAACATTCTTGACTAATGGCACTTAACTGCCCCTAAGGTGAAGCTTCATATGGCCTATCCTGCAATTCTCTTGAAATACACACCGTAAAAGATGTTCAGATTTCTACCTAGTGTTCACTGTTTACACGTTCTTTGAAAATATCTTCCTTTGTAGTTGACAATACCACATCGAGCATGACTGACATGTAACCAGTACAAAGGATGAAGCCAGAATTTTTTCACTTGTATATGTCTCTGATCTTTGCAACAAATGTATACTAGACTTTATCAAAGAAGTTGTTATAACACAAATGCAAATCCATAGTAATCACTTTTCGTCATAACAATTACTGTCCACTGTATATTTCACAGCTCGTTTAGACCATTTACTCGCATTAAAATCAACACAAATATTTTTACAGCGGGACTTTCGTTGTCATTCCAAAACTCAGCTGTTACACTTCGAATTGGAAATGTATTACTGACAGGTTCGTAACATTTCATTGCCTCTTTTTTCGGAAATATAGTACGAGGCTCGTCCATTCACAGCCTCGATATAGTCTGACAGAACTTGCTACACATCCTTTTTAAATAGTCAGTCTTTATGCAAAAGCATTGAAGCAGATGAAAAATAGGAAGGCACCAGGAGCAGATAATATAACATCTGAGATGTTGAAAACAGACTTGGAAACCACTGTTGAGTTATTGTACATCCTCATAGGGAAGATATGGAAAGAGGAGAAACTGCCAACAGACTGGAAACGAGGTAATATCGTGAAAATACCCAAAATAAGGAGATGTTACTAACTGTAACAACTGGCGAGGTATTACCCTATTGTCAATACCGACTAAGGTACTTTCGAGGATTATTTTAAACCGCATTAAGGATTCTGTGGAAACGAAATTGAGAAGAGAGCAGGCGGGTTTTAGGAAACATCGAAGCTGTGTGGACCTTATCAATACTCTCCGAATTGTTCTGGAACAAAGTGCAGAGTGGCAACACACTCGCTACCTAACCTACGTTGACTTTGAAAAGGCTTTCGACTCTGTCAGTTGGAGAGTCATGTGGGATACACTTGCAAAGTACGACATCCCAACGAAGATCATTAACATCATGAAGGAAGTGTATCAAGACTATGAATGTCAAGTACTACATAATGGAGAACTGACCGAGCCTTTCGGGAGTACGACAAGGCTGTATTCTCTTGGCAACATTATTTCATTTCGTTTTGGATCATGTGATGAAGAGAGTAATGCAGGGACGGTAGAGAGGGGTGGAATTGGGGATGCGGGACACGCTAGAAGATCTAGATTTCGCAGACGTCATCTGTGTAATGGTACAGCGATATCAAGACATCGAATAGAAACTGGCCAGGTTACAGAGAGAAGGAGAAGCTGCAGACCTCAAGATAAATGTTCGCAAAATCATAGAAATGCGAATAAACTCGACCACCACCACTAGACTGACCATTAATGGAGAGGACGTAGAGCAGGTCCAATCTTTCCTCTACCTCGGAAGTATAGTCACGATTACAGGAGGCGCCGAGGAGGATGTCCGCAAAGCTAATGGTGCGTTTGTCCAGCTGTGCCCCATTTGGAGAAACAGGAACATTTCAAACAAAACTCCGTCTTTTCAATAGCAACGTGAAGGCACTTCTGATATACGGTTGCGAAACTTGGAAAGTGACTAACCACATCAAAAACCAGTTCCAAGTTTTTATTAACCATTGCCTCCGGCGTATTTTAAATGTAAGATGGCCAAATATAATGACAAATCTAGATCTTTGGGGAGAGAGAGACAAATCAGTAACCAATCAGCATACAAATCAAGGAAAGAAAATGGAAATGGATTGGGCATACGTAAAGAAAGTCTGATGAGGATATTGAAAAGGTGGCGTTGAACTGGAACCCTCAAGTTGTTATGAAACGTGGTCATCGCAAACACACCTGGAAAAGAAAGAGCCAGAGAGAACCTACAGAGGATGGGAAAACATGGAGTGAAGTGAGGAGACTTGCCAGAAATCGCATCAGGTGGAGATATTTCGTTTCGGCACTGCGTTCCAGAGGGAACTAAGTCAAGTTATGTAAAACAAAGAGCTGTAAATAGGTAAAATTCTCGAGTGGGTGCGGCATACCAGCTGTCAACCGATACTCCAAGTAACATGGCGGACGGCAGTTCAGTTTGTCTCAAACATGGCGGACCTGTCGCCACTCTGTGAAATTCGAGCTCGTTCCCAGAGGCGAGGTAGTCAGCTAGCGATCGCCGCCTACCGCTGTGACGTCACACAGACGATCGGGTGGCTTAGTGTCTAGGAAGAGTTGGTACGTCATGCTTGCCATCAGGAACCTCTGACGGCGCATGCGCGTGGCGGGTGCGGCGACAGCTGGGCGGCTAGGGTGCTGCGAGTAGCGCTCAGCCTCACTGCCGGCCGTCGCCTTCGCCTTCGCCGGGGGCGGCTCGACGTGTCGACGAGTGGGGCGGCGCCGGGGGCGGCGGGGGCGGGGAGGCGGCGCCTGGCACCGCGCGGCTACAGCGTCGTCTTGATGCTGCCGGCGCGAGAGGCGCGGCGCAGCAGCCGCACCGACAGGCGGCCCGCGGCGGGGGCGGCGGGGGCGGCGCCGGGGGCGGCGGGCGCGTCCTCTATGGCGACCAGCGTCGTCTCCTCGGCGGCGGGCGGCCGCGCGCGCCGCAGACTGCCCACCAGGCTGCGCTGCGTGAACGTCGAGCAGTCCCTGCGGGCACACGGTTGTAGGAATTATCCGTATTTTACAAGAAGATGTACGAGGAGTAACAAAAGACATATGTCACTAATTGTTGAATCAGGCCATTGGGCGTGACGCCGATATCACAGCGCTCCAAAATGTGCTGAAACGTGTATGACAAAGCTAACTAAAATTGAATTGTCTTACACACAGCTGAACATCGTTACCATTACAGTATAAGGTAATACAGTTGAAACAATAGCACGTCTTTGGAATGCATATTAGTAGTGAGCTGCTTAACACTGTCACACTGGTGAATTATGTAGGCGTTACGTTGCAGAGCGATATGAAATGGTACGAGGATGTGGTTGGGCGGAAGGCTGCTGGAAACCTTAGCTTAATGGGCGACTTTTTGAAAAGTACGGTTCACCTGTAAAGGAAATCGCGAATAGAATGATAGTGCGTCCCTATTCTTGAATACCGCTCAAGTGTTTCAAAGAAGACACAGAAGCAATTCACCGGCGGGCTGTCAGTGAGATATTTGGGGAATATTCTATACGGGAATTCCTCGAGGCAAGGCGACATTTATTTATTAAATGTAATGAGGAAATTTAGAAGACCCACATTTGAAATTGACTGCAGTACTAATCTAGTACCACCAACCTATGTGTTTCGCAATTATGAGAAAAATAAGGGAACTTGGGGATCGTAGAGAAACATTTATGAGCTCTCATATCCGTCGCTCTGATTCGGAGCGGAATAACTGCAAGAAAGAGACTTTCATGGAAATACTGCAATTTTAGAATTTGTTGAGAAAAATTGGTACGTGCAATGTAGTTCCACAAGCCATCTTGTTAATTGCTTATGCTTAAATCTTAAACCTTTTCATTCCGCTGCAAACACCCTTGACCACATTCACGCAATGGCTAATTAAGTCAAATGAATCTGTGCATATTGATATATCATATGGTTGGAGCCACTGAATTCCCTGCGTATATTTTTAAAATGACTTAGGAGATCATGTAAAAAGCGCTTTATTTATTTATTTACTTTCTTTACGCTGCGAAGTAGACGACTGTGACGAGATTACAAAGCGTTGCGGCGGTCGGATGGGAGCGATGAAATAGAATCTGAGAAGGTGCACACATGAAGTGTCTGAACTATAAATCGTTATATCGGTGTATTAAACGAATTCTTAAGAGGTTATCCTAACGACTTGTTTTCCTGCATATAGCATGAATGTAGCCCCTAGGATCTCAGAAATAAATCTAAATGTTTTAATAACTGCGCGCTACAATTAAAAGCCTCGAGAGATGTGCTTCGTTCCAAAACAATGGCAGATCTACAGTATGCACTGACGAAAGGAGGTCGGATGTTACTGTAGTCGAGAGGGAAACCAGCAGTTTAGGTTCCTTTCAAGACGAGATCATAGGGACGATCTGTAGTGGTACCACGACACAGATATTATGGAACTACCGGATGGCCCGTAACCTTGCTGTAAAGAGTAGATGAATTAAAGTTGTCACGCAGCAGTATCCTTTATCTTTCGTCGGTAACAAAATTTACAATAAATTTTAAGAACTGTTTTTTTTCCATACTCTACCATCTAACTGACCACATACGGGCGACTGGTTAATTTACTCATTACAGATTGTGACGACCGCTCCCAACCACACAGGCCTAATAACGTCGGAGCATGCTGGTAGTGATGTCATCAGTCTCATGTTGATGTCCGTTCTTCCTGCTGAGGTGGTCGCAACTTTTGGAGAGTGGGTGGTGGACTCTAGCATGAGGCAACCTCTATCTCCAGTGAGCCCTAGACTTGCTCCACGGAATCCAAATCGGAAGAGAGAGCAGGACAGACCAAGCATGCTGCGTGTTCCGTATGCAAGACATCAGACACACGTACGTATCACGCCGAGCATTATCGTCCATCAGGTAGAGGTCTGGATCCACAGTGCATGAGGTCCCAAGATCTCGTCATGATGCATGACACTGGTTAAACTTCACAGATTTTCCTGTACGATTTGATCAAGATGTGTTCCACTGGTTAAAATACATCTACGTGGGTCTGCAAATCACATTCAAGTTTCTGGCAGAGGGGTCATCGAACCACCTTTGGACTATTCATCTCCCATTCCACTCTCTAATAGCGCGCAGGTAGAAAGAACATCTGCATCTCTCCGTTCGAGCTCTGATTTCTCGTATTCTATTCTGATGATCATTTCTACCAATGTATGTGGGAGTCAACAATACATTTTCGCATTCGGAGAAGAATGTACGTGATTGGAGTTACGTAACTAGGCCACGCCTCAGTGATAACCGCCGTTGTTCTAATGATTCCCGTCCCAGATCCTGTATCATTTCCGTGACGCTGTCTCCCCTGTAGCGTGACAATACAAACCGAGCTGCCCTCCTTTGGACTCTTTCGATGTCCTCAGTCAAACCCACCTGATAAGGATCCCACACTGGGCAGCAATACTCCTAAAATGGACGGACAAGCGTAGTTTATGCCGTCTCTTTAGAGTTCTGTTGCTTCTTTTAAGCGTTCCGCCGATAAAACGCAGCCTCTGGTTCGTCTGTCATACGACATTATGTACGATTTTAACTCCTGTCCACACCATTAGACATCCTCCTCGATATCCCGTATTTCAACATTGTCTGAGCCCAGAAATCTTATTCCAAGTTCCAGTCAGATAGTAATCCGATCTTCGGACCGATTCTGGGATTATCTGTGAATACTCGAGACGTTTCCTTCGGTGAAGACGTGTCGGGAGTTCGCATACCTTAAGTCTCCGACAATGACGGCCACTCTATCGAAGCCGCCTGCACACAGTCTGCCTTGGTAGAGCTCTCCCAGTGCGTACCGTGACGTCAGACGCCAGTTGACCCAGGTGTACCGCTGTGTTCTAGAGCCTCTCTCTGATGCCACACGTTATCGGACTTGTGCTGGTCTTCAGGATACAGTTTCGGTGTCTGTAAATTGTCGCCACGTCCGAGAGACAACAGAACGATTCACACAAAGCCGTCAGGCCACATCTGTTTGAAACTGTGCAGTTTGTATCTACTTATGGGCACATTGGTTGAGACTCTGCTGCACACATTTTTCCTGTGGCCCTACTCTTTGCCTCCCCACCCCTCCGCCCTCTGCACCATCTGTAGGTGTGTGCATGGCGACTAAGGGTGTGGCACTACCCAGCAAACATAACCCCATTTAATGGGAACCAAGGCTCTATAGTTGGTGTGGATATATCCATACCACAATGCGATCATCAGTGCCAGAAAGACTGTACGAAAATCTATGACAGTTTGTAACATTATAGGCCTATCATGGTTTCGACACAGAGCGGCCCGAGGGACTAGCCGAGCGGGATGTGTAATGAAACGTGTTTCATTTATTACCTTGCTTACCATCTCGCCAAGGAGGAGAATAAGTTCTCCGTTTGACTTGAAGCCGAACTGTGGCCCATCGTGAATTATTTTGTTTTGCTGTGATTTTCGAAGAAGGATTTCAGTTAAGTTTTCGATGATGGATCAGCAGAAACCATCACCTCCTGACTAAAGCGAAAGAAAGCTCGCCAAAGAAGGAGTTCATGGTGAGAGTAAGGACGGAGTGTAGGGAGAAGGGAGCCCCGGGAAAAAAAATTAAAAAATAGATGAAAGCGGTCGGGAGCGTCACGTTGCCCATCGTGAAGCCTCCCGCGTCGCGGGTTCGAATCCCCCTCCTCCGGCATGTTTGTGCCGTCTTTAATATCAGGTAATTTATAAGTAGTTCGTAATTTTTTTTTGTCATAATGAATATTTAAATGCAAAGTAAAGAAGGAAGTAATAGCATGGACGATGCAGTAGTCTCTGAGATATATTCCATGTTGGGGTATATAAGCAAAATTCCGAGATTGTTACAAAAAATCTGCTATTATTTCGGTTCAGTTTGGAAGTGCGTTTTTGAGAAGTTAAGTTTAAAGTTTTGTTTCAGTTAGTTTGCGGCTGATGAAGATAGAACAGTCGATGAGAACTTTAATTTAGATTTTCAAGGATGATTAGGTATCATTTCATCATCAGTGATTTCATCTGAAGAGACAACTGTTAAAATATACGGAAGTGAACTTTTAATTGTCGGTACAAACATTTTTATCGCGAATGTATCTTTGGTGCGAACATTATCCTAACATTTAAAATATGGAAACCTTGTTACGGGAATGTATTATTGTTCAGTATTATTAATTTTGAATATGTAGAATATAAAATAACAGTACATTCCGTCAAATGACAGAATTTAAACAGGATCGGAGCGAGAAATATGTTAATAAGTGTACTAAAGCTACTAAATGAATGTATCGCCAGGCAGCGATATGTAACTAAATAACACAAACGAAATACGGACTAAAGTTTTCTTGAATCAAGGCATAAATTTCACAAAACGGAGAAATCTGATGAACTTCAATTCAGCAAAAATCGTCTTGCCTTGTCCATCGAGTGTTATGACCCAAATCCTTGCAAACTATAACTACATGGCTGGGATTAAGTGCAGAGGGAAGGATGAAAGAAGGCTCATAAACTGATGACCCAGTTAAGTCCCATAAACTTTAGAAACATTGGAACATTTGAAACTCAACTAGGAAACAGTAGATTCACACTTTACTTTTGTATACCAGTGTACAATATTTCCAAATAACTTACGAAGACAATAGCGGAAACCCAGTAGCATTAGCATGCGTTTGCCAGGCGACCGTGCTAGCAGTGAGATCTGATGATTCGAGTTGTGGGCCTTGGTATCTGTTATTCCGTATTTTCTTTCGCATCGTATCAACATTAATTTACAAGATTCTAATTTGTTACGCTATTTAATATATTATGTTGGATGATAATTTCTTTTAAACTGCATGGCAGAAGAAACTCAAGAAATCTTCTCTGCAATCAACTGTGCAACACCATCACGCTTCATGATGTCAGTCGATAATCTATGAAAAAATTTCCGTATGTCAGAAATCAACACTAGACACATTTTTAACAAATTTTTTTTGATCTATGAAAAAAAATCAAATTTTATATGGCTCTCATTTCAGACCACTGTTGTTGTGGTCTTCAGTTCGTGGACTGGTTTGATGCAGCTCTCCACGATACCCTGTCCTGTGAAAGTCTCTTCATCTGACAATACGTTCGGCAACCTACATCCTTTTAAACCTGCTTACTATATTCATCCCTCGGTCTCCCTCTACGATTTTTACCCCACACGCTTCCTTCTAATGCTAAGTTGACAATTCCTTGATGTCTCAGAATGCGTCCAAACAATCTATCCCTTCTCTTAGTCAGGATATGCCATAAACTCCTTATCTCCCCGATTCGGTTAAGTACCTCATTAATTACGTGATCTACCCATATAATTTTCAGCATTCGTCTGTAGCACCACATTTCAAAAGCTTCTAGCATCTTTTTATCTGAACTCCTTATAGTCCACGTTTCACTCCCATACAGTGCTACACTCCAGACAAATGCTTTCAGAAAGGACTTTTTAACATTTTAATGAATGTTGTATGTTAACATGTTTCGCTTCTATAGAAACGCTTTTCTTCCCGTAGCCATTCTACATGCAATATCTTCTTTATTTCGGCCATCAGAAGTAATATTGCTACCCAAATAACAAAATTCATCTACTACTTTTATTGTCTCATTACCTAATCTAATTCCTTCAGCAACGCCTGATTTTCTGACATTGCATTCCATTACCTTCGTTTTAGTCTTGTTAATGTTCATCTTATATCTTCCTTTCAAGATACTGTCCATCCCATTCAATTGCTCTTCGAGATCTTTCGCGGGCTCTGACGGAATTACTATATCATCAGCAAACTGCAATGTTTCTCTTTCTTCTCCCTGCAGTTTAATGCCCTCTCCAAATTTCTCCTTCCATTCCTTCACTGCTTGCTCAATGTACAGATTGAACAACATCGGGAAAAGGCGACAACCCTATCTTACGCCATTCCCAAACTCTGCGTCCCTTTCTTGCCCTTCGACTCTAATAACCGCTGTCTGGTTTTTGTATAGGTTGAATATAACTCTTCGCTCCCTATATTTTACCCCTGCAACCTTCAGAATTTGGAATAGTGTCTTCCAGTCGATATTGTCAAAAGCTTTCTCCAAATCGACAAACGCTAGAAACGTAGGTTTCCCTTTCCTTAGCCTATCTTCTAAGATAAGGTCTCTTATACTCAGTGAAACGAAACACAACTGATGAAAAACGGTCACACTTATTGTAGTGACGTACACGGACAAATAATACCCTTCATAATTTCTACAGTTTATTTGCTTGGAATTCTAACTGAAAATAACAAAATCCATGACGTAAGTTTTAATCATATAAATGAACCTTGATTCCATGAGCAATTAGGAAGCACAACGAAAGGCAGAACATCCGGACAAAAACTGGAAATAACAACGAAAATGTAAGACATTATTTTAAATTTCTGCTTAGCTTTGTGTTGAATAAAATAGAATTTTTGCTTAAATACAAACAGCTGACGGTGAAGGTATTGTGCTGGTGTTTCTAAAGCCTCGTCTATGCTTTAAGTCAGGGCGGTCGCAAAATCTCGCTGTCACAGCTGCAGGTACGGATCACGCACTTTTACATGGCCCCACTGTAAAATAACTCCATGTAACCTGACGACTCCTTTGAGAGAAAGGAATGCTGTCATTGAAAATGGTGTCGGAAATTTAAAATTAGTTTTATTCAGCGATGCGACCATAAGAAAGAGGAAGAAAGCTTTGCTACACCTGCTTAGTAAGTCCCAAATATTCAAATGTTTGTAAATATATCACACTCAACTGCGTGATCATTAGCCCGTAGCTTACAAAGTACTTAAACTAAGGTACATTAACTTAAGGGCAACACAAACACCCATGCTCGAGGAGGATTCGAACACCCGACGGCGAACGGCCGCGCGCACCGCAGCAAGGCGCCCCAGTGCGCACGACTAATCCGTCGCGGCTTAATAAGTCCCTTAAATATTCATATTTCCTACATAAAAGATCCAGATTTCAATCAAACAAACATTAAAGGTGATGCTAAATTTCGTGTTCCTTCTGCGACGCTTCAACCTATTACACTTTGTTTCTTTCGAAACGTGTAAGCTATACGACGTAAAGTGATAGAAAGAGACAGGGGTTGTTCTGATAGTCAGTGCACTACGACCTGAATGCAAGCTTCTGCTTCCAGGGTTCAGCACACAGGGGCCGCCTTAAAGTGCGTAATCTGTACCTGCACAAAAAATAACCAGGGGTTCGGTAATACAAAAAAGTATACCGAAATGGAATATATGTAATGTTAAAAATACGGTGTTCCTCCTGTAACATTCATTATGAATCGAACATATCACAGACTGTGCTATAAAACAGTGCGTGAAAGACGAAAGAATGTCTATACATTGGGACCTTTCTTAATTACACTAATTCACTTCTGAATCTAGCATGAAATGCGAAACAGTCGTTAACAAAATACACTTTTTCTGGTGTAAATCAATTAAAAATAGGATGTGCTCCATTCCGAAAAATTCGTAAAACAAACTTCGTCCAACAGTTTAAAAGAATGCTGCAGTAAAAGAAAGATTAAATATGTTTCCTTTGATTTCACGTAATTGTCTTATGGTCCTTGAGAAGGGGGGATTCACCAGAATATTTTTATCCGGGAGAGAGTCACCAAAATATTTCAATTTGGGATGGAGTCACTAGAATATTTTCACTTGGAAAGGCGTCGCATATTCGGGTGGGTTGAAAAACACTGCTTTAAATGAAGGTATTCAAACAAAACTTGCTGTTATACAGTTGTTTTTATAATACATTAATCTTCATTTTTTTTAAACTACCTGCAATGAGGAAATTACATTTACCTTTGGCTTTACAAAATCTTATTTTGGAAATCTTTCTCCGCAAAGTAGTCTGGGCTTAATGCATAGCTTTTATTGAAATTCTCTGGGATGCTCTTTCTAAAAAATTTACCAAAGTCAGCTCTTCGCATACAAATAACCTATTTCCTGTATCTATGAAGAACTTATAAAAAGGGTAAATCAAAGAGTTAAATACACTATTTATTAAAAGGAAACGATCTCAGTAGGCCTAAAATTAGTCTCCTTAAACTATCATATTTAGAATTCTCTGTTTTTCTGGAACCTGAAGAAAGATTTCGGAATGTATCGCTGTTTGTAGTTAGCTATTTCCTACATTCGTGAAGTACGCCGACGAATGATGTGTTCTGAGTCTCGCAGTCCTTATCGGCCACTCCCACCTTTAGTTTACAACTCACGCCGCTAGGAGGTACTCGGAAACGCTGTCGCACGTTTCGAAAAATTTCAAATGTTTGTATAGCTTATGGGACTTAACTACAGGGTCATCAGTCCCTAAACTTACAAAATACTTATGAACTAGCTAATCCTAAGGACGGTACAAATATTCATGCCCGAGGGGGGATTCGAACCCCCGACCGTAGTGGCCGTGCAGACCGAGACTCGAGCGCCTCAGTCACCATATATATATATATATATATATATATATATATATATATATATATATATATATATATTTTAATTTCATAGAAAATGTTTTTGCTTGTGGATGGAGATTTTTTTGGGTCTCCTTCCTCCCCTTCAACTCATCCTTACGCTCGCCAAATTTTGCCTTCTCGGCCCGGCTTCTTCGCCTTTAAAATAATTTATTTCCTCTATGTAAAATAACATTGTAGCTCTCTACAGAAGAAGGTGCATAATCTGTTTCCGTCAGTGAAGGCACTGCATAGAAACTGGCATTAACAAAGGAAACTTAAAATTTCTTCGGGAAAGAAACGTACTCCCTCAATACCTCTTACGTCATTGATTAATTTTGTGTTCCTTTTATTTTCTCCATACTTCAACCTCAGCATATCCACAGCACTCAAGGCTCGTCTTCTCGATATGTGCTTTATTATGTTTCCCCAAGGAGAATGCCTGGTCTCGTTTTCCCATTTGTCATCGTGCGTTCTCTCAACTTGTCGCCTCTTAGCCCTGAGTGCGTCAGTCACCGAAAGTCGCGCGTGTTCTGGTGATGTGCGGGGATATGAAGTTCCTTTGTCTTTCCCTAAGTACTGGAGATGAAGGTCTTTTGAAAATAAAAACGAAAATATAAAAGAAAGGTAACTCAACCCCTCTACGTCGAGGATAGGTAATGTTAAATAAACCATCTTCTCAAGGAATTGAAGAAAAGTGATTTAAATGAAACAGTAATAGATAAACGGCGACAAACCTTGTCACCTCGGCCACCGCGACCGACTCGCAAGTTTCGGTGAAGGGTTTCCGCCAATATCTTCATAAGTGTGTGAGGCCACACGGTAGGGGTGTACATACCTGCCCCTCTCGCTGAGGCGACCCCTGCGCTTGGGCCGCCAGAGGTGGAAGGCGCCGTAGATGACGGGGTTCACCAGGCTGTTGGACATCCCGAAGAAGAAGATGGCCGACTGCAGGTCCTCGCTCAGCTGCAACACAGACGGGGACACACGATCATAATGGCGCAGAGGGCGACACCGATCAGCCAGTGAGCTGAGAACCACACTGCGGAAGAAGGCTACGACTGTAACACGTAACCTAGTCATGTGGCAATCAACTAGAGTAGTGGTGTCCAATTGTAATGGTGATTATTCATTGACTGCGCTCCATACATCAAGGCATTAGGAGTAACCCACTAAACTACAGGCCTATTTCATTGACGTCAATTTCCAGCAGGGTTTTGGAACGTATCCTGTATGCAAATATTATGAATTGTCTCTAACTGAATGCTCTATTGACCCTAGGTCAACACGGATTTAGAAAATGTCATGCGAAGCACAACTAGCTCTATACTCACACGTAGTTGTGAGTGCTATCGACAAGGGTTCGCAAATCGATTCCGTATTTCTTGATTTAAAAAAGGCTTTTGACACCGTACCTCACAAACGGCTTTTAATCAGATTGCGTCGTTATGGTATATCGCCCCAAATTTGCGACTGGATAGGTGATTTCCTGTCAGAGAGTACACAGTTTGTAGTAATCGACGGTAAAGCATCGACTAAAACAGAGGTGATATCGGGCGTTCCACAGGGCAGGGTTATTGTTCCTCTGCTGTTCCTTATTTACATAAACGATTTAGGGGAAAGTCTAAGTAGCTCTCTTAGGTCGTTTGCAGATGACGCCGTCATTTACCGTTTAGTAAAATCATCTGAAGATCGAACCCAACTGCAGAAAGATCTGAATGGGATATCACTATGGTGTAAAAATACGCAATTGACTCTAAATAATGAGAAGTGTGAAGTCGTTCACATGAGTTAGATAAGAAATCCGTTAAACTTTCTTTACAGGATAAATCAATCAAAAGTGAAGGCCATAAACTCCACAAAACATTTACAAATTATTATTACTTCAGACTTAAACTGGAAAGAAAACGTAGATAATGTCGTGGGAAAGGCGAACCAGAGACTGCATTTTATTGGTAGAACCCTTAACAAATGCAACAGAACTACTAAAAAACTGCATACACTACGCTTGTCCGTCATATTTTGGAGTATTGCTGCCCAGTGTGGGATCTTATCAGGTGGGTATGATGAAGGACATCCAAAGAGTTCAGAGAAGGGCAGCTCGTTTTGTATTGTCACGATACAGGCCAAGCGTTATTCAAGAATGGAATGGGAGATTAATAGTATGAAGGTGGTTCGAAGAACCCTCTGCCAGGCACATGCAGAGCATCCCATATAGGTGTAGATCTAAACCGCGATAACCTTTAGAGACTTGAATGGATCGACATGTAGGATACATTAACATCTGAAAAGGGCGTCATAGAAACATAATCAGTAGACTAATCAACAACAACATATCTGTTCGCAGTTGAACGGTATTCGTTCTTATGTCATCTAAATTTAATGAAATTATTTACTGAGATACAAGCTACTTCGGAAAATAAATAAATAAAAATCTGTATAGAAACATCACCTCTACGATCGTACTGAAAATAAATGAAAACTGAAGGTATTCATTTGTAACATGTGAAATGTCGCAATATATTGTCTTTCGATACTGGATGTCCACCTGAACAACCTGTTCCCACTATATCTGTGCTCTCTCTCTCTCTCTCTCTCTCTCTCTCTCTCTCTCTCTGCCCGTCTCCTACTTCCCCAGTCTACGTTAGTTTCCATCCCCTATTCTATATTCTATTTCACCTGTGTCTAACGTACAAAACCTTGTCCGAATGCATTGAAATTTTTAGAAAACACCCATGGTTGTATGTACCTACTTTTTAAAATATTTCGTATATTCGTGAACATAAATTTTATAGTGGTGAAACTATGTTACATAAAATCTCAACCGCGGCGGATTAGCCGTGCGTACTGGGGCGCCGTGCAGCGGTGCGTACGGCCGTTCGCCGTCTGGGGTTCGAGTCCCCCTCGAGCATAGGTGTTTGTGTTGCCCTTAGGTTAGTTTACCTTAGTTTAAGTAGTTTGTAAGCTACGGACTAATGACCACGCAGTTGAGGCCGAAAAAAAAAACTCATGCTTACATACACTTGTACATAGTTAATATTTATTTGAACAAACGAACATTTATATTTTAATTTATATAGATTTTCTAATTTATAAAAACAGGATCCTATTTATAGAGCACCTCCCATTTAGCTAACAGAAATTCAAATCCATAAATGTGAATAATATCTAGCTAATGAGGTACATTTTCCAATTTCTTGTAGACAGTCAGAGGTTTCCATTCCCTGTCTTTTCGTCATGTGGGAACCTGTTGAATATCCGACCACCAGACTAGGCCCAGGTAACTACATTGTGAATCCCAGAAATGGAAGCAAAGTCAATGTGAAAATTATTTGTGCCTGTACTATGCTGACTATTTATATTAGTTAATTAAAAGAAAAGAAAAGAAAAAACACTATCCACACAAAAACATTTACGGAATTAATGTTTTGGTAAAGAATGTACCAATTCTAAAGTCGTTTATAGGGCTTCTCCTTCATGCACTCGTCTCTAATACAGGCCTACACAATTCTCTTGTTCCTCGCCTCCGCTGAACGAACGCTTCATTTACTTCATGTCCGAATTCCAAGATGGTAACTGTATGGGACAACAGGGGCTCAAAGTACGCGAAAGGCGCCAAAAATCGTGTTAATTTTTAAATCACTGTAATGAGAGATGTTTATAGGAACAGAATTTTCTAAACTGAGCTCCTTGATTGGTTCATTCTTGTGCTAACTACCCTTTACTCGTTATCTATCTACTCACTGTATGTTGAGAAGAAACGATTTCCAGCCTCACGGGATGCTAAATGCTGAGAAGGTTGCCGGCCACGGTGGCCGAGGGGACTGAGGCTCTCCAGTCACGGTCTGCACGGCCACTACCGAATCCCCCCTCGGGCATGGTTATTTGTGCCGTCCTAGTTCGTAAGTAGTTCATAAGTAGTTTGTAAGTTTAGGGACTGATGACCCCGTAGTTAAGTCCCATAAGCTGTACAAACAGTTGAACAGCTGAGAAGGTTCAGTCGGTGACAGAATTCGCGAGACCCCTCGCCTAATCGCTATGCACAACCGCAAAGTTTTGCTGTCTGTTTGAAAGTATAATCAGATAGGATACACGATCGAACATACTGTCGATTACACGTGAATCTGACACGAAATCTGAAAGGTATACAGTTATCTTCCAGGATCGCAGCAAATTGTAACAACACGCGCGCTTTCTGTGTGACTGAAGAGGACTTTTAGAAACTACTTGCGTTTTTGCTATAGTGTTTTAAGCTATTCGCGACTGACATATTTCTTTCCACATTTGTTACAGTTTCAGTGAACGAAGACAGTTATAACAATTGAGATACTGCAGTTCATGAATATTGCCAGACGTTACTGACACATTCGAACGGAAAAAGTAACATACAATTAATTGAATTACAAGACAGGAAGCAAGTTATCGACATTAGCCACTACTTAAAGTAACCTTCATCATACAAGTGCAAGTCGACAAAAGTATAGTGGTCGCCAAAGCGGCACACTTGCTGCAGACACGCTACAACACTTATTCTCTGAGTTAGCAGACAAAACACCCTGTTCTAAACACTTTGTTTAGAATCACTAAGGGTTACAGAGCAATTAACATTCGGAGGGATCTCGTAACCGTTTCCGCACACTGCCTTGGTCGCATTATAGAAACAACAACCGTTTAGGGCGGCAGATCGCTGGTGGTATTTTCGAGACTGTCATTTCCATTGGTTCTCTTTCGGTTGATGTTGCAACTGAGATATTACCATAAATTTAACAAACATAAGTTAGCTGTGTTACCACAAATTACAGTTGCCCTCAGACAAATGGTGTTGCTATAGTACGTTAACGGACATAGTTGATCGACCATGAAACAAAAGTTCTAACGTTATCCAATGAAAATAAACGACAGAGTTGCTGGATATAGTGTTCATGAATTTTATAAATTGCCCGTTTAATATAGAAACGAATATTACAGTTACTCAAGTAAGAACAGCAAACGTATAGAAAACTACCAATGCGAGCAAGTGATTGTGAACATCTGTAGCTGCATCTAACTGATTCATTGTCCATGTCTTGCTGCGATGGACTGGCTGAGCGCATTGCGGTACTATGCAACGATGCGCGGGGCCGTTCCCCGTCGGGGGTTCGAATCCTCAATCGGGTATGGATGATTGTGGTGTGTTTTTCTATAAGATAGTTTATAAGTAGTTTGTCCACTCCCATGAACCACAGACATTGCCGAGGTGGGGTGGCTTGCGTGCCTCAGCGCTACAGATAGCCGTACCGTAGGTGCAACCACAGCGGAGGGGTGTCTTTGGAGAGGCCAGACAAACGTGTGCTTCCTGAAGAGGGGCAGCAGCCTTTTCAGTAGTTACAGGGGCAACAGTCTGGAGGATTGACTGACCTGGCCTTGTAACATCAGCTAATTTGGCTTTGCCACACAGCTACTGCGAACGGCTGAAAGCAAGGGGAAACTACAGCCGTTACGTTTCCCAAGGACATGCAGCTCTACTGTATGAACATATGATGGTGGCATCCTCTCGGGTAAAATATTCCGGAGGTAAAATAGTCCCCCATTCAGATCTCCGGGCGGGGACTACTCAGGAGGATGTGATCATCAGGAAAGACAATACTGGCATTCTACGGGTCGGAGCGTGGAATGTTAGATCCTTTAATCGGGTAGGAAAATTAGAAAATTTAAAAAGGGAAATGGATAGGTTGAAGTTAGATATAGTGGGGATTAGTGAAGTTCGGTGGCAGGATGAACAGGATTTCTGGTCAGATGAGTACAGGATTATAAATACAAAATCAATTTGGGGTATCACAGGGGTAGGATTGATAATGAATAAGAAAATAGGAATGCGGGTAAACTACTATGACCAGCACAGTGATCGCATTATCATTGTCAAAATAGATACGAAGCCAACACCGACAACAGTAGTACAGGTTTATATGCCAACTAGCTCTGCCGATGATGAGGAAATCGAAGAAATATATGAGGAGCTAAAGGAAATTATTCAGATAATTAAGGGAGAGGAAAACTTAATTGTTATGGGAGACTGGAATTCGGTAGTAGGACAAGGAAGGGAAGGGAGGATAGTAGGTGAATATGGTCTGGGCAAAAGGAATGAAAGAGGAAGCCGCCTGGTAGAATTTTGCACAGAACATAATTTAGTTATACCAAACACCTGGTTTCAGAATCACAAAAGGAGGTTGTATACGTGGAAAAGACCAGGAGATATCGGGAGATACCAGATACATTTTATAATGGTAAGACATAGATTTCGGAACCAGGTTTTACAGTGTAAGGCATACCCAGGGGCAGATATAGACTCTGACCCTAACTTGTTGATTATGAACTGTAGGCTGAAACTGAAGAAACTACAAAAAGGTAGGAAAACAAGAAGATGGGACCTGGATAAATTGAAGGAACATGAGGTTCTTAAGAATTTCAGAGGGAGCTTTAGGCAAAAATTGACAGAAACAGCGGAAAATAAAACAGTAGAGGAGGAATGGGTAAACTTGAGAGATGAAATAGTGAAGGTAGCAGAGGACAAAATAGGTAGGAAGGTAAGACCTACGAAAAATCCTTGGATATCACAGGTGATACTAAATTTAATCGATGAAAGGAGAAAATAAAAAATGCAGTAAATGAAGCAGGCAAAATGGAGTACAGACGACTAAGAAATGAGTTTGACAGGAAGTGCAAAATGGCTAAGCAGGAGTGGCTAGAAGGCAAATGCAAGGATGTAGAAGAATGTATAAATAGGGGAAAAATAGATACAGCCTACAGGAAAATAAAAGAAACATTTGGAGATAAGAAAAACAGCTCTATGAATATCAAGGACTCTGATGGAAAACCAGTTCTCAGCAAAGAAGGGAAAGCTGAAAGGTGGATAGAGTATATAGACGGGCTCTACAAAGGAAATGAAGTTCGAGACAATATTGTAGGAAGGGAAGAGGATGTAGATGAAGATGAAATAGGAGATACTGTACTGAGAGAAGAACTGGACAGAGCCCTGAAAGACCTAAGTCGAAACAAGGCCCCTGGAGTAGATGATATTCCTTCAGAGCTACTGAAGTCTCTGGGAGAATCAGCCATGACAAACCTGTTTCACCTGGTGTGTAAGATGTATGAGACAGGTGAAGTACCCTCAGACTTTAAGAAAAATGTTCTAATCCCCATTGCAAAGAAAGCAGGTGCAGTCAGGTGTGAAACTACAGAACCATCAGTTTAATAAGTCATGGATACATAATATTAACGCGAATTATATACAGAAGGATGCAAAAGCTGTTAGAAGCCGACCTCGGGGAAGATCAGTTTGGGTTCAGGAGATATGTAGGAACACGGGAGGCAATACTCACTTTACGGCTTATCCTAGAAGATAGATTAAGAAAAGGCAAATCTACATTTCTAGCTCTTGTAGATTTGGAGAAGGCTTTTGACAATGTTGATTGGAATAAACTCTTTTAAGTTCTGAAGCAAGCAGGAGTAAAATATAGGGAGCGTAAGGTTATTTACAACTTGTACAAAAACCAGACAGCGGTTGTCAGAGTTGCAGGGCATGTAAGGGTTGCAGTGGTTGGAAAGGTAGTAAGACAGAATTGTAGTCTTTCTCCATTGTTATTCAATTTGTACATTGAGCAAGCTATAAAGGAAAGCAAGGAGAAATTTGGCGAAGGAATTAAAGTTCAGGGTGAAGAATTAAAAACATTGCGTTTTGCCGACGACATAGTAATTCTGTCAGATACAGCAAAGGACCTGGAAGAGCAATTGAATGGAATGGACAGTGTGTTGAAAGGTGCATATAAGATCAACATTAAAAAAAGCAAAACTAGGGTAATGGAGTGCAGTGTAAGAAAATCAGGTGATGCTGAAGGAATTAGATTGGGAAACGAAGCAATAAAGGAGGGAGATGAGTTTTGTTACTTGGGCAGTAAAGTAACAAATGATGGTCGCAGTACAGAGGATATAGAATGTAGAATGCCAATGGCTAGAAAAGCGTTTTTGAAAAAGAGAAATTTGTTATCATCGAATATTGATTTACGCCTGATGGCCTTTGTATGGAGTGTTGCCTTGTATGGGAGTGAGACATGGACGATAAACAGTGCGGACAGGAAGAGGATAGAGGCTTTTGAAATGTGGTGCTACAGAAGAATGCTGAAGATTAGGTGGGTGGATCGCGTAACTAATGAGGAGGTATTGAACAGAATTGGGGAGAAAAGAAATTTCTGGCATACCTTGACTAAAATAAGGGATAGATTGGTAGGACACATTCTTAGACATCAATGAATTGTGAATTTAGCATTAGAGGGAAGTGTGTGGGGTAAAAATCGCAGAGGAAGACCAAGAGATGGATACAGTAAGCAGATTCAGACAGATGTAGGTTGCCGTTCTTATGTGGAGATGAAGAGGCTTGCTCAGGATAGGGTATTGTGGAGAGCTGCATCAAACCAGTCTCCGGACTGAAGACCACAACAACAACAACACGTAGTTTGTGTGTTTAGGGACGGTTGATCCTGCAGTTAAGTCCCATAAGATTAACAAACATTTGAACCAAATACGATTACGTCAAATGACTGTGCAAAGAAAGAAACTATGCTTAAAGATAAGCTTATTTCTTACACCTGAGCACATGGCCAAATATTGATCAGCGAGCGACATTTCGATTACTGTCTTTTTCATATTTTTCTTCTATTTTGAAATGTGGTTCACTATGTTGCTCACGTGACAAAAACAATCGCACATGAAAAATGAGTAATAATCTATACCGAAAACATCGTGAGGAAATTATTGTTGTCAGTCACAGTATTACTCCGTAACCATGAAAATATATTGATAATACGAAATGAAACATGTGCAACAGAGAATTGCGTCGCATGAAATTAATTTCCTTAATCTATCGTAACCAACCCATGATTATATTTTTATTCCATATCTTTCAATAATGACGCAAAAGCTACGTTTTATGTGTAAGAAAAATTATGAATAATTAACTGCTGTGATATTCAAATGGGTAGTGGTTTAATGTAATCCAGTTTCACTCCAACCGGTATTACGAGGACAAGAATTCCGAATAACGGCTAGCCCGGTGTTCGCCACTTGGTATCCCCAGAGGTTAAGGAGATCTTTTCGTGTGAGTTTGTCGCTGGCGAGTATCGAAAACGTGACGTTTCGCATACTTATCTGTAACATAAAACTGCCAAGCCACCCGCACATACGAATACATCATGTAGGAAGAAGACTGATCAATCACCTGGGAGTAAAATCGGCCATCTTTTCTAAGACTCAGGCATTAATTTGATACTGCGAACAGCGAAAGCAAGGAGGTAGAGTAACTTGTAAATTCTCGAGATCAGTAGTCAACTTTTGCTATTATTTTATCGTAGCATGTGAGAAAATGAGACACATGAAGAAAAAATAGTGGAGGAAATAATTCGAACGCTGATCTCTTTGATTTAGAAGCCGACCCCGTTTGCTCTGATTTTTTTTTAATTTCTTTTGTTTTTTTGTTTCTTGTTTTAGAAATATTATTTTCATTTAAATCTTCATCGAGTTATGGAAATTAAATACGGTATATTAATTAATTAAATTAGTTATAACGAAACCGAATGTATATTAATTATGTACTGAAATTTCATATTTAATAGTTAAAACTGCAAGGGTTAATATAAGAAAAATATTTTGGAAGAGGCGGGTTTCGAACCCGTTTCATTCATAAGCTAATCATGTAGCCACTACACAACACCGAAATCAGCAATGCTGATCGTTAAATTAGCTGATATTACACCTATCTGTAGTTGGAAAATTTTGGCATTCTCTTTTCCTATGGGCTACACAGGGGAGAGATTGTATGAATTAATAGGTTCATATTCGTATTTCTTTTCACACCATTTGGGCCAAGTAGGTGAGACCCATATAGCGATCTCTATTGTTGAGACTTTCAACACAACTGCAGAAGATCTGCACGCAAATAGACTGTCTATTTCGTTTACTCATTAAAAAGTTCTCTTTCTTAGTAAAAGTACTCATATGAACTGGCTGAGTGAAGAGTTAAACCCTTTGTATACTATATTCGTTTCAATAGTTGTTACTGGCAGAAAAGTTACGTATGTGAAATATATGGATTGAAACTTGTCTTCTCGTGCACTCGTGCAATTGAGAGCACATTAAAAAAGAAATCTGCTGCGGATACCAGCTCGATCCTAGGACCTCGTCTTAACGTCTGCGCATTCACGCCGGCGCCACCAACACAGACTTTCGCATCGGCGTTTTCGATCCTCTGCAGGAACATAGGCCTACTACCTACTCAGAAGTGGTAGACCTTATCTGACACTACGAACCTTTTTGACTAAAAACCGCGGTTTTGAATTCTGCATAGTAACTGAAACCCACCGGTATGCAATGCTGTCCATTACATCAGCGTTCTTATCAAAATAAACGACGCCGGCTTCTAAATCCAAGACATCAATGTTCGGATCTATTACTCCTCTAATTTTTCTTCGGTTGTCTCCTTATTTTCACATAGCAAGGCTCTTGCTACGATAAAATAATACCAAAAGTCGACTCTTAGACTCGCGATTTAATACGTAGGTGCGGGTGGTTTGGAAAATTGATGCTTTTGATTACAATGCGAAACGTCACGTTCTCGATAGTCGCCAGTGACAAACTCACATAAAAAGATCTCCTTAATCTCTGGGGATGCCAAGTGGCGAGCACCGGGTTCGCCGTTATTCAGAATTCTTGTCGTCGTAACACCGGTTGGAGTGAATCTGGATTTGATTAAACTTCTGCGGATTTGAATGCCACAGCGATTTAATATTCCTAATGTTGCTTACATATAAAACGTAGCTTTTGTATCGTTATTGAAATATACGGAATAAAAATATAATTGTAGTTTGGATAGTATAGTTTAAAGAAATTCATTTGAAGCAACACAATTCTCTGTTGCACATGTTTCGTTTCGTATTATCAATATATTTTCATGGTTACGGAATAAGACTGTGACTGAAAGCAATAATTTCCTCACAATTTTGAGATACAGATTATTACTTATTTTTTATGTTCGGTTGTCTTTGATCCGTGAGCTATATTTCAAAATAGAAGAAAATGTGAAAAAGACAGTAATCTAAATATAATAAATATCATTATCTTTTACCATAGTTTGTTTCTCTGCTCATTGGTTTGACATAATCGTATCTGGTATTTTAACGGCCCAATATGGAGTCAAATATCTAGCATTAGGTATTTTAATAAGACATGAACAATGGATCAGTTAGATGCAGCTGTGAATGTTCACAATCACTTGTCCACATTGGTAGTTTTGGATACGTTTGCTGTTCTTACTGGAGTAACTGTTGTATTTGTTTCTATATTAAATGTGAAATTTATAAAATTGATGGCCATAAATCCTGCAACTCTAGTATTTATTTTTCTTTGGGTACCGTTAGAACGTTTGTTCCAACGTCGATCAACTATGTCCGATAACTTATTACAGCACTGCCATTACTCTCAGCGGGACTGTAAATTATGGTAACACAGTCGGCTTATGTTTCTTAAATTTGTGCATATGTCTCAGTTGCATCATCAAGCGAAAGAGAACCAGTGGAAATAACATACTCAATTATATCTTCACTCTCGAAAATACCATCAGCGAAACTGCAGCGCCAAACGGTTGTCGTCTCTATAGCGCGACCGACACAGTGTGCGGAAACTGGCTCACCCATGAATGTCAGTGTGGCTCCCGTTTGACAATAGTCCACATCTTGTTGGACTGCCCGGTCCTAACGTATTATCAGATGTTATAGGTGACGATGCTACAATGGCAGATTCCGTTTTACGTTTTATTCGAGCAGGGGTTTCTTATTCTAAGTGGAGGTTCCCTTGTCCTGCCGAGTGGTTGACTTTTCCTTTTTTACCCTTATGCTCGGCCAATCAGTGACATCGGCTTCTGTCGTTAGGTGTCTTTGTGTGATCGTCTGTTTCCGTTTTAAAACTTTCTTGGCAGATTAAAATTAAGTGCCGGAACCGGGACTCGAACCTTGGACCTTTGCCTTTCGCGGCCAAGCATCTGTGAAGTTTGCAAAGTCGGAGGCGAGGTAGTGGCGGAAGTAAAGTTGTGAGGCGGCATTGTGAGTAGTGTCGGGATAGTTCAGCCGGTAGAGCGCTTTCCCGCGAAAGGCAAAGGTCCCAGATTCGAGTCCCGGTTCCGGCACACAATTTTTAACTGCCAGGAAGTTTCATATCAGCGCACACTCCGCTGCAGAGTGAAAAGTTTCATTCTGTTTCCGTTTTGTTTCTTGTCTACTTTGTTTATTTTTTATGTACTCCGTTGGATTACCCTTCCACTTTGTAATTTTAAACTCTAGCTACTTTCCTTTCATGTCCACGGTTTTTACTTGTGGCGCTTAGTGATGGAACGGGGGATTGATGACCGTTGCAGTATTGTCCCCCTTAAACATCCAACCAACCACCAACCAACGACTATTCTTTTCTTATGAAGCTCCAGTATGCACAGTCTCATCACAATCGGATCAACGCTAGAGTAGCGTATAAATACGAAGAAAGTTGCTGCGTCAATTTCCCGCACGTCTCACTGTTTATGACGTCATATCTGCTGAACTATAAGTCGTACAATGAAGTAACTTTGTAGGTTGATACAGTGGTATAAATAGATAATACCTGCGAAATATTTTACGAATACAATAAGTAGGAAAGAGGTAATATATTTAAACGTCATTCATAATGCGGCAATTTTTCACGAATCGCACTCTTCCTGTCGTCTTATCTCCTGAACTGTGTGCCGTTAAAAGTTGACCACTGTACGAAATAAAAACTTAATTCTGGTAGGAGGTACCCAGATAAGAATTTTCTGTTCTAAAAAAGCTCAATTTTAGCAGTAAAATTAAAAATAAAAAGGTCCGTGTGAACAACCGGCTACTCCCTGCTGCAAAACCTTGTTTCCTGGCCCTGATTGAGAACTGGTCCAATTTACTCTAATAACAGGAAGTTAACGATACAGTGGCCAATATACGTAGCAGCTCACACGAAATTACACACAAGCATTAATAAACTAGGCACCAAAATTAAAGTTATTTCATAAAGGTGGTTAAAGAAAATTTTTTATGGCGCAACGGAACTTAAACATAAAGTATTGCATCTGAGCTTGTTCTCAGCTCTGGTGAGAAGAACCAACCTTACCTCACTGCGGTATGAGCACAAAGTGACTACCGAGCGGCTAGGAGCCGCGGGAAAGCTTCCGGGCAAAAAGAACGAGAACAGCAGTGGTGGGGAGAGATGATCGCGGTACTCGCCCTGGGGAGGGCTCGTTTACTGTTTTGTGACCAAAGGGTGTAGATACCTCTTTGGTCGTATCAGCAGCAAGGGTTGGTAACGACTAACTATCGACTCTGAGCAAGAGAGAACCATGCAAAGCGAGTTATTACCACCCACATTCAGACAGTCATTAGATTCTCACACATCCACTTAAAATTAAAACAAGTACACATTCTCACAGGGACAATAATAAATTATTAAAATAACAAAACCCTAGCAATATTAACTAACATTTCAGAAATCAAAATATCCATGGGTGTACAGCCGGTCTATAGTGTCCAACGTTGGACATTCTAGACCGGCAGTACACCAGTGGATATTTTGATTATCAAATACGACGGGAGAAACTGAAGAATCACAACATTTCAGAAATTAATAGCCGGCAGCGGTGGCCGAGGGGACTGAGGCGCTCCAGTCACGGTCTGCACGGCCAATAAGGTCGGGGGTTCGAATCCCCCCTCGGGCTTGGATATTTGTGCCGTCCTTAGTCTTAGCTAGTTCGTAAGTGGTTTGTAAGCTTGGGGACTGATGACCCAGTAGTTAAGTCCCATAGGTTCTACAAACATTTCAGAAATTAATATTTTAAAACATAAAGTAAATGCTATTTCCCATGCCTTGAACAGAGGGGTTCTCGTCTTAACAAAGTGCTAATCTAGCGACATCAAATAAATTACAATTTTATAAACATATATGGAAGACGACAGACGGTTGTCTTTCACCGTGAATTGATATAATTAGACGTACAATCTTCACGGAATTGCAAGTGATGTGTTGACAAGGTCACCCCGCAATGGGATAAACAGTGCGGCAGCACATAAAACTCCAAGAAACGTACAAATCGACAAGCATTCATTTTTATACAGGGTGAATCACCAAACACTTGCACCACAAATATTGCGGAAACGGTAAGTGCGATTGATGTGCGGTTTTCACAGAATAGATTGGTAGTCAGGGGCTCGTATTTTTAGCCAACAAACTGATTGTAATGTTACTTAGAAAGAGTATTTTTATGGAAACTTACAGTTTTTTTAAAATGTGCCAATGGTTGTTTCTATCATGCACTGGAAGTTTTGTTACCAGCCGTGAACAAAGAATTTTGAACGACATTTTTATCACGTTTAATTTGGCAGCCATAACCGTTGTTTCGGGGACGGAGGCTGCTAAAGCGTAGCTGACTGGCAGAGTGGCTATCCTCTGGGGCACGGTCCACTGTCTCATGACCACCAGCCAGTCAGCTACGCTGTCGTAGCCTCCGTCCCCAAAACTTTGAATTTGTTGTAGCTGCCAAACTAAACGTGATAAAAATGGTATTCAAAATTCTTCGTAAACAGCTGGTGTCAAAATTGCCAGTGCATGATAGAAACAACCATTTTCCATTCGAAAAATTGTATGTTTTCATAAAAAGTACACTTTCTAGGTATTTTTACAATACGAGTCCTTGACTACCAATCCATTCTGTGAAAACCGCACATCAATCGCACTTTCCGTTTGCGCAGTATTTGCGGTTCAAGTGTTCGGTGATTCACCCTGTATATTAGATTTTTGTGGATTCGAGTTACCAAGCAGGACGATACCAAGGAAACGAAGAAGAGATGATGGGGCGCTGAATTGGATGTCAAAGACGCTCACTTCAAGTCGCGATGGAAGTTTTATTAACGAAAACTAGGGCGCGCGTCCCTGCTGAAGAGCAGTTCCAGTTACACAAGTAGGAGTGGCGCGTGATGAAGGGCGGGGGGGGGGGGAGGAGACGCGGGGAGCCTCTGACTATACAACCATGGAATGCTGCCTGTTTGTGTCCTGATATGTCTGCTCATTTTTGCCGAAATGAAGAAATGCAGCCGTTATAACACCTTGATGGCGAATACACATTACTTTAAACTTCTTGGCAGATTAAACGAAAGTCGGGTCAATAAAAACACATAACACCTTGCATCACTAGAAATAGCAAGTTCATATTCACAGGACACGTTCATTCCCATGTTCTGCGAAACGTCTAACATTTCAGTCAGCTCGTTTCAACATGTGTCCTGTTACCTGGTAGGCACATGATCCGCCTTGAGCCCCGGTAAACTCTTACACTGTTGATGGCATCTCGCTTTTAAGGGGGGATGTGTTGGAAAATGTAAACATTCTTTTAAAAAATTCATGATAGCCATATGTATTAATGTACAAATCTAAAAGTTTGCATGTTTTAAGCTGTATTTTTAGAAAAAAAAAAAAAAAAATAAAATAAAATATGCATGGAAAATATTTTGCCCTAAGGAAAAACAGTCATCAATCCGAAGATTGGTTTGAACACCACAGTGCTTTACTAGGCCTGGTCCTGTTTGGAGATGGTATGCCGTTGCCTTCCTCCGACCTTCGAACTGACTTACCCAGCCAGTTATAGGGGGACCTACAGTTTAACGTGGGTTCCGAACCACGGTGCTACTCGGTATTTTCACATGAGCAATACTGCCAGAGGTGAAAGAAGTGGAAAGTGACAGATAAAAATCCTAGGACCTTTGGATTTGTAGTCTGGTACTCTACCACTGTGCAACCTAGGCGCACAAAATGTAGGCCTAGCAGAGAGTGGTTTCGATTCACGGACCTCTGGGTTATGGGCTCAGCACGCTTCCACTACGCCACTCTGCTTGCCCTAAAATTTTAATTTTTTTTTTCTATAAAAAGCCATAACTCAAATTCTAATAATGCAATTAATTTGAAAAAAAATTGTAGTGTTCTGAGAAGGGTATAAGACCACTGAACTACAGTTATTAATTTGTGGTAAAAACTGTATCATGTACAAACTTTTTAATTCTGCACATGAAAAATTCAAGTTTTTTCTACATAAAATCATCTAAAACTCAGAATGTAATTGAACGATCTCGTATTTGTTAGTTCCAGGAAGACACCAACACCATGCGAACAGATCCTGAAAATTTCATAACGTTAGTGCATATAATTTTTGAGAAAGGGCTTCTAATAGCGTAAAAAATGTAAAACCGAGAAAATGATGTCCAAACATTTTTTTTCTAATATTTTCACATGTTATAAGTTCACCTCTGTTTTAATATTCTTCATACTTATACTCCTCATCCTCCAGCTTCCACTTACCTGCTCTTCGAATCTGCCTGGCCTGTATTTGCAGTGATCTGTCAGCTTTATTGACCCTACTGTCGTCGATGTTGTAAAATGCTTTTGTTGTGAATACACCAGGGTTTATACCAACTCTCTTTAGCACTTCAATTGTGCCATCATTTTTGTCATTGAAACATAAAATTGCATCATACACACCTATTTTTACTTCAAGTCCACAGAATGTCCTTTTTGAGTTCTAATCCAAATTAAATTATTGAGGCTTTCATTCGCATTTTGTGTCTTTCCGTGAAGACATTTATTCAATAAATTAGAGTTTGCAAGAAACCTTAATGTGAAGACTTTATATCCTCAAAGAGAAGTTCTACATTAATAACGCTGAATCCAGTGAAATCCATATCAACATCACTCACGCACCTGTGCAATTCTCCTATAGCAAGTTTCAATTCTGAAGCTGACATCTCATCTTCTTCAACTGCGGCTGCTTCCACTTTTTCGTTGGTATACTGATTCCCATAAACCTCCGTTTTCTAAACAAAGTTTTTCTACCACCCATTATACATAAATATTAACTTCCATATAAGGTTTTGAGATTTCAACCTTCCTCCTAATAATGTGTTAGTATTGTCGAAACGTTAATATACCACATGCAAGAAAATTTTGAGGCAGATATATAGATGACAGCCAAAGATATCGAAAGAGAAAGCCTTGACACTGACAAAAATTCCGCTGAAGCGAGCAGAGCAGCTGCCCAAACGGCGGGAAAGGTGGGAGTGGCCGCCAGTGCAGAGTTAAGTGGTTTAACAATTTAAAGGCATTTCTAAAGCTGCTATCACGATAACATTCATATAAAACTTTGATTAAATTGTGTACGTTAAGAAAAAAAATATTTTTCGAAAATCGATTTTTGGGACCAAAATCCATGACATCCCCCCTTAAGGCGCGAATGGCGTCCTGTAGTGTTGAATTCTCTCTCTCTCTCTCTCTCTCTCTCTCTCTCTCTCTCTCTCTCTCTCTCTCTCTCTCTGTGTGTGTGTGTGTGTGTGTGTGTGTGGAATCAGACAGCCGGCGCGCGGCTGAGTGATACCCGACGCTCGCTGACGTCGCTCCAATGCTGCTTTACGTCACACACGCGGATAATTCGAGCTTGGGTTGGCCGCGAGGCATCTGCGTTCGCTGAGACATTTATTCAGCCAATAAATTCTAAAATTCTGGATGTCATGTAGGCTGTGAGATGTTGTATTAAGTAAATTGAAATCAAATAGAAGATTGTTTAAAGTTTGAATTGTGTGTAATGCTCAAACACTTGTTGTTTAATATTTTTTACTTAATAATCAACCAAATTAGTTAAACGAAAATTTGCTTTCTAGGTATGATCCGCCTTAAGAAAACACAATTGTTTTTAGTTCTACCTAAACATGTTTCTCTGGCGTTGCAGCAGCATCAGTGGGGTATTTATTTTATACTGTCTGTCAAATGAACAATGAAATGATTGTTACTTTTTGTACATTAAGTATAGAAACTACAGATAATTGTGAAAATTAATATAAATCATTTCTTATTTTTATAGGTATACTAGGCCTACCTTAATGCCACATGTGTTTGTGTTTGTGGTTCTATAACTCACAAAATATCACTGTGTTTTCTTCACAGTTTGTCCTGCAAACCAGAACGTGTGTAGTGTGAATGGTTAACTTGTAAATATCGCGTTTTGTTTACGAAAATATAGTACGTAATTTTTGTGTTTTGGTTTATTTTACTTTTGCGACCGTTTCTACAACAAAATGTGTGTGTGTTAATAGTAATTTTTGTCACTTACTTTGGTGAATTTGCGGTGATACAAGCTCTGTGGCACATTCACTTCACTCAATGTTGATGTTATGAAAAATGGTGGGCAATTGAATTCTGGGAGTAGTGTTAAGAACAGCTGACTGTGGCGGGGATGGGAGTTTTTCAATTATGTTACTTTCATTTCAGTGTGTGTGTGTGTGTGTGTGTGTGTGTGTGTGTGTGTGTGTGTGTTTATGGGTTTTCTGTCAGTTCTTTAACGGCAGAGAATATAGTTCCGTTACAGAGGGCTGTGTATTCATTTGTTATTTATTTTCTTTCTATTATGGCTTTGTGTATGTGGTAGTTCTCTTCGATTGTTAATATTTGTGGGAGGCTTTTGCTGTGTTTCAGAATCTTTAGATCAGTATTAGTGTCGGTTGGTTTGTGGTTCATGCTTATGAGGTGTTCTGCAAATGCAGAATGACTATTGCTTTGTAGTGCTCTTCTGTGTTCTGTGTACCTAGTATTGAAATTTCTGCATGTCTGTCCAATGTAAACTGAACAACAATCCTGGCATGTCAGTTGGTAGATGCCAGAAGTTTTATGTTTGTCTGTGTTGGTGTTGGTTGTCTTCAGTTATCTCTGTATTGAGTTATCTGTTCTGGATGCTATTTTCAAGCCTTGTTTTTTGAGTATGTTTCCTATATTGTGGGTTGCTTTATTGTCATATGTGAGAGTGTGCCATTTATTTGTTGTTTTGTTTGATTTTTGTTCCTGTGTGTGGATGTTTTGTGTATGGGAGTTGAGTGGTGTGCTTGTGGCGTGTTTCTGGTCTGTTTGTTTTTGTGTGTTAGTTTTGTGGTTTAATTTGGCTATGATGTTTGTCTTTCGCTATTTTATTGATTGTTTGTAGTTCATTTTTGTATTGTTCATCACCAATTGGGGATTTGTTCAGTCTGTGCAGCAGGTATAGGAATCCAACTTGTTTCTATGTAACTGATTTATTTGAGTCTTTGTGTATGGCTGCGATTGTGGTGGTAGGCTTTCTGTATATGGAGAATTTGTGTTGATTTTTGTCTCTGTTTACTGTGAGGTTAAGGAAGTTTAACCTTCTGTCATTTTCTGTTTCTATGGTGAATTTCATTTTTGGGTGAACATTGTTGATGTCATTAAGAAGTTCTTGTATACGAATGGGTGTTTCATCCAGGAGGCATCTACATAAACATGCTTGACTAGTGTTCTTCTTACTATTATTTCATCCCTTTTTTATATTAATAAAAAATAAATTAAATTTCACCTAAGAAATATTGTATTTTCTTTAAACCATTTTAATAAGACTTGTACAATGTTATATGCACACACAAGACTATTATTCCTGAGTCGATGGATAGCAGGACAGCATAAGGATTCCAGGTCCTGGATTGCCGCATACTTGTAGATTCGACGTAGCCAGCCAATCTTTTCTTTGCCTTTCACATAGATAACAGCATCTTGACAGTCAAATGCTCAAAGAGTTGCAACCGTTATAGGGTATACCGGGAGCATTCCGCTGAAGTCCATGGTAGTTATGAGTCAACCACAAAGCACTCTTGTCTTGTTTTAGCAGACGTCACAGCTTTGAATGGTTTCCGTGATGCAATGCACGCCGAGAATATTTCTAATATATCACCATCTTCCGTAAATGCTATGAAGGCACACTCCTTAACTATAAACTGTATGTGATCGTGATCATAGAAGCCTTGAGCATCCACTATGACGTCGACTCGTCGAGAGCACATCGTGGAATAAAGCAAGTATGGTATGACACTTCTTATTCTTCTTAAGCAGCATGCTGCACAAAGCTGGTAAGTAGTGAGTATTTGAAAATAGTGTCATGAAGTATTAGTGCATACACAGAAGTGTTAGGTTCAATATTCTCAGAGGCTTCAAACTCGATTCGGACATCGATAGGACCAGTTTTAATAGTCTCAATTTATTTTGAACAGTCAATCACAACAAGTGAGGCCACGTCCGTAAAATTCTGTGGACTGAGCACGCTATCAGTTCCCTCTGTCCCATAGTAAGACGAGCGGAATCTTGAATACATGTCATACAGCAGACTATATTTACTGTCGTAAATTATTGGCATATGGGAAATACTCGGAGTTCAAGAAAACTCTTCACTGGTCAACTTGCAGTTATCAAACACACTTGAGTCATTCTTCGGGTTGCCTCTTCTATCTGTTTGCAGAGTTATAATTATGTAATGAGATGTCTTTAACTGCACAGATGTTTTAAGAGTCCAGATATGTTTGCTTGTTTCAGGTGGAAACGGATATTCAAACAAATCCCACGATCAAAAACCTTATGGCAACATCGCACCGTAATTCAAACCAGCAGGAATTTCATTTTCTCTTCATCCGAGACCGAAAGATGCGGCATTCTCAACTCTATTTTATCCAACACAAATTTACTCTCTTCGACCGTGGCACCATGTTTGTACACATTTTTGTCTGTTGCAGAACGTACGAGAATGAGCTCTTGTTTCTTCGTGTCCTCAAAGATGCCCATCAGTATCTTGAGTGGAATGTATGCACTAAAGTATTCAATGTTGTCAGTAACTTCATTCTCAAACCATTCGGCGTTCAGCATTCCATTTAATACAGACGTTGATGCATATATGTACGTTTTAATGATCGAAGTAATCCCAAGATTACTTGTGAGGCTGAGTTCAACTCAGTTGAGCTCATAACGGATATCTTGAAAAAGGTAGGTCAAGGCGTTTTTCGTAGCATGCGATGGAGTTGCAGTTGTTCCAGCAATCTTCAGAAATTTCCCTTCCATGTATTGGAAGCTCTCGCTCTGAATTGTTAAAGTAACCTAGTGCTGAATGAATATTCGTATCTCAATTTTATTACTAAATGTATACGAGGTGTAAGGTAGGTGAGCGAAGTATTCTTGACGGATAAGTTGCTCATCATAATCTGCAGGTTGAATTACGTCGAGTTACATCATCACGAGGTTTCAGACCAATCAATTTAAGAAACTCGTAGTTAGCAGGTGTTAACAACTGGCGCTTCTGTTGCGAAATGGCAGGTAGTGGGCTGTGTGTACCGCCTTTATATTTCCCTACCACCCCGCTTTAGATAGTGGTATGATAATCTCTTCCTCGCGAAAATCTACTAGTGTATTATTCTGATCCACAATGCGAACTTCCAGGTAGTTAAAATGTTTAAATATTTGTTCAGTTAATGGGACTTAACTGCGAGGTCATCAGTCCCTAAACTTACAAACTACTTATGGACTAACTTATACTAAAAACAGCACAAACATCCATGCCCTAGGGGCGATTCGAACCCCCGACAGGGAACGCTCCTCAATCCGCTCTGCCACTCCGCTGCGGTGAGGTAGTTCATTGTCTCAACTGTCACAGGGTGATGTATTGGATTGCTGGGTTTTTCAATAATTTTATACCCTGACTCAACTGATGAGAAGACATTACACTCTTGGATTGTCGTGACTGGTAGTATATCCAGAGTCTGTTCAGAGACGTAGAATTTCGTGGAATCAGCCTTTAAAATCTGTTTCTCTGTGAAGCCCAGTAGTTGTCCTATTGTGTCCTTATAACTAAAGTCAGTCGTTGCATTTACTGTTTTTATTTCAGTTTTATGTGTATTTTCATTCGCGCGTAACTCTATTCCTTGTTCCCATTCCAATCAATGCAATAGTCCACCTACCTTAGCTTAAATCAATAGGTGGAAAGTAATGTGCGTGTAATACCGACGATCTGTCTATTAAAGTCAGACTGTACGACATTGCATTTAATCATCAACTGTATACCTAATGCTTACTGCTTATCCTTATACACACCTGTAAACATGAGGAGGAACATGATGCAAAGATGTCCACATAGGTACGTGTTAAAGTTCTGATAACGTTGAAAATTATAGAACACACATCTTCCACTGGTGAGGTACTGCAGTAGCTTCTCTGGTAGTTGCAAGTCGCCAAATGAATCGAACTAGCAGACGTCGCTGCTGTGGTTCTTGACGTACGCCACCCAGTGAGTACCAGGTCCACCTTCATCATCCAGGTTCACTCTGATTGGAAGCACACACAACAGTTTATAAACATTACGCCGCACGGGAAAAAATACCCTTAAACAATAATTTCCGCGAGCTAGGGAATATTAACATTTTTTATTGAGCAATTAATTTAGCAGTACGGCTATTAATTGATTTCTGATTGGTTGTTCTCCCTTCCACACTTGTGTAACCAGCTTGGGATAGCACCCCCATCTATAGCCTGGCATAAAGAATTGAGTTTGGCTTAACACCCCCATCAATGGTCTGGCATAGTCCTCGTGAAGTCATCCGTTTGGCTTGATACCCTCATCATTAACCGTTCTCTCGTGTGCTATGTTGTCGTCTGGCATCTTACTCGGCTACCTCACGATCTCTATTAGTTCTCGCTTTGGTCAGTCAGTTCCATTTAGTTGTAGTCATTGTTTGTCGCCTCTGGGTATATAGTTAAGTGTTGACCAAGAGCGGCGAGTCCCTCGTTCGGTAGGTTGTTCTCTAGTCGCCCTGTCAGTAGTCTGGTCCGACGTCGGTCGCAATTCTGCTGACGCCCTCAGTCGGTCGGTCGGTCGTTCGTGAGTCGCTCCCAACCCCGTATGACCTTTGGTCTCAATAACTGGCGACGAGATAAAAGGTTAGAAAAGTCTCATGGACGAAAAACCCGTGCAACTCGTGGAGCAGCAACGACAATATCTGCTCCTACAGCAGCAACAAACTGATTACTTACGACAGGAAATTGAACTTTTGGCGGAATGCTTACTGGTTCAGAGTTCGCAAACCGTCCAAGCAGTGGTCACGTCGGCAGCGGATTTCGCCCCCCCCCAGCCTTTCCGCCATTTGACGACTCCAAAGAGGATTGGGATACTTACTTACAGCGGCTGAAACAGCACTTTGCCGCATTTCAGGTCTCCCCTCTCCAATCCGTTAGCACTGACGTTCGAGGAAATGTGTGCTTTGCTGTAAAATTATTATTCACAACGATTTCACGTTGTCACATCGTGCCGCGAAATAAATCACTACCACAAACAACCAGGTCAATGATATCGGTCATAGGTGACGGATTTGCAAGAACGGAGTTGACGTTGCGATTTCAGTTACTCCAATCCGTGTTGTAAAACCTGATATGCAGACTCTCTGATCCGTGATGTTGTCGTTTAGCTGGCTCAGATCCAGAAATGTGTATGGCAGCCCTCTAGCTGGACGACCCCTCTTTGGAGGACATCCTGAAAATTGCAAATTCTTTCGAGATAGCAAAGGCAGCAGATGAGCGCCTCATGGCTCGTCCTCAGGTAGCAACTGCACAACCACCACAAAGGGGACGTAACGTTTGTAAGCCAGTCACTGGTTTACCGTCATGTCCTGACTGTTTAACGGCGCACCTTCGGGCAGACTGTCCAGACCGCTGAGCCCACTGTAGTCATTGTGGAAAAGATGGACATCTCCGTTCTTTATGTCGTCAAACGGCAGGACAGTCAAACCTGACTCCTCACTACCGTCAAGTGACATTTCATGAACTGCAGGCCATAAAACTGTCAATTGCTGTCGATACCACTTCTTTGAATTTGAGTCACATCTGGTCTACACATACGTTTAGTGTTAGAAACGAGTGGAACTTTCCTGAAAAAATATACTTTTCGTTTATTTTTGGTAACTTGGGGACTTTCGATATTCAATCTCGCTACGACAGCTCTGTGTTCACTAATACCTGTATCCGTTTTGATGCTCGTTATGAGCTCAGGATTATTTGCCGCTAAGAGATCAAGTGCGTTTTCACATCCTTTTACAATTCTAGTTGGCTCATGAACTAATTGTTCGAAGTAATGCATTGTTTACGTCGAGCATTGTGCGTGACCCCATTCTGAAGACTATCCAGTACTAAAATGTGTTCATTACCAGAGACACAAAACGAGACACCAGGACGAAACACTTGTCAGAAGGCTGCAGACTGCATTGTCACATGACGCGTCAACTGTGAGACATGGTTTTCCTGCCATTGTGTTGCACGTAGCTTCTTTGGATCATATCCATGACTGTTAGTTTTGTTTTTCAGTACACATTTCCTAAGGCTATTAATCCTACTACGACCAGGAGGACACATTTGTAACTTGGTGTGTATGTTAACGATTTCTGTATACTGTGATTAATGTTATTTTATTCCAAAGTACTTTGAGATTTGTGATCATCCATAACAATATCTAAATCTTAAATTGAAACTTTAAGCGCCTGAAAGTAGTATTCGCTATATATATATATATATATATATATATATATATATATATATATATATATATATATATATATCTTCATTAAATTATATTTTTTTGTAAAATTAAGAGTTGTCAATTAAAGTTTCACGCTATGCGGGGTAATTTTAATAGCTCTCTTTCTCCTACCACATGTTTGTAGAACTATGGGACCAAACAGCAATTCAAAAAATGTTCAAATGTTTGTAAATCTATCGGACCAAACTGCGTGGTCATCAGTCCGTAGCTTACAAACTACTTAAACCTAGGTAAGCTAACCTAAGGACAAACACACACCCATGCCCGAGGGAGGGCTGGAACCTCCACGGCGAGCAACCGCGCGCTCAGCAGCGAGACGCTTTAGACCGCTCAGCTACTCCACCGCGGCTCCCTCCCACAGGTTGGTAGCATATGATGACAGATTCATCCCTCTGAAAGGTCAACTTACCACTTTGGCAGCTTAAAATCGGACCTGTAACCCTATTTGTTGTCAATATCCACTCAGCTGGAAACATTTTCGGCTTAGATAAATTCTCACTGTTTGGGTTCTCCATCATAGGCGAGATGCACGTCATCTCAGACACAATGCCTTTCCAAGAGCTCGACGACCTTTGTGCCTCTTTGCGTCTCCGTTTAAAACTGGTCAGGGGTGTGTCACCAATTTTGAGGCACATATTACTTTACGTCCAGATGCAGTGCCCTGTTTCTGCCGAGCACGCCCTCTTCCGGTCTCCCTATGGATGGAACTAGACTGTCTGCACGCAGATGCGATCATTGAACCTGTCAAAACAATTGTCTGGGGACACGCCAGTGATAGTGGTAATGAAGCCAAACGGCGCCCTCCGCCTCTGTGGCGATTTTAAACCCACCATCAATGCCCAGCCACAAACCGAAACACCATTCCACACATCAAGAGGACCTCCTCACAAAGCGTGTTGGAGGCGAATACTTTTCTAAGATAGACCTAGTGACGCATATTTAAAAATCCCGCTGAATGAGGAATCTCAGCGGATCATAGTCAAAAATACACATTTTGGCCTTTACAAATACAAACGTTTGCCCTTTGGGATTTCTTTGGCGCCAGCCATCTTCCAGTGGTATCTTCGTATCTGGAACAGTTATCCATGCCTATACCCGGTTGTGCCAACTACCTTCACGATTCACTGTTAATGGGGCTACACGACAGGATCACTTGCATAACCTCTGCACTCTCTTTACTATGTTGCGGGGTGCCGGGCTCAAGTGCCGCCTACATAATGGCCAGCTTTTCCAGATTCTGGTATAATACCTTGGCTACTTGCTCTTGAAAGACGAAATCCAGCCCGCGGATTTCAATGTTTCGGCGGTCGATGTTCTACCACGCCCCCAAGACCTACAGGAGTTGCAGGCGTTTTTGGGGAAGGTGAGATATTATTCAAAGTTCCTTCCACGATCAGCCCACATTGTGCACCCACTCCACCGTCTGCAGAAGAGAGGTGTAAACTGCCGGTGTTCAGATGCCTGTGAGCATTTCTTTACACAGCTAAAGCACCTGTTGCGTTTGGCACCCTGCCTTATGATCGTTTCTCCATCCGTCCTCTTTTTTCGGCAGTTGACACATCTCACTACAGTAGTGGAGCTGTGTTCGCACACCGCAGTGTTGATGGTACTGATCAACCGATAGCCTATGCATCCAAGACACTGACACCTTTTCAAAAGAACTACCCTAAGGTAGAAAAGGAGGCATTAGCGATGTTGTTATAAAATTCCATGTGTACCTTTTAGGGTCCACATTTACCCTCAGTACAGACCACAAACCGTTGGTAGCTCTATTTGGGCCACACTCTCGGCTCCCAAGCATACTGCTCAAAGACTCCAGTGTTGGGCTCTTTTCCTTAGTTTGTACACCTACACCATTAAGTACAAGCCTACTACACAACATCCGAAACGTAGATGGTTTTTGTCGTCTGCCCTCGGGACCTGCACCAGCATTCGACCGACATGTCGAACAGTTCCTGTTTTCACTTTGACTTCGAACGGCAAAATGCTTTAGATTGGTTCCCCATCACGGCAACGAACATTGCAGCGGACACATGCCATGACACTCTCTTACAACGGGTCATACATCATGTGCTTCATTGGTGTCCTACGTGCTTCCCGAAATCGATGGATTCACAGCCACGGGCTTGGTCCCATCTCTCTCATCGATTGACTGTCAATGAGGGCGTTCGACTGCTCGATGCACCTGGTGGTTATCCCACCGGCCTTACGCCCGCAGGTTCTTGTTATTCCCTATTGTGGACATTGTGGTATGTCTCGTAAAAAATCCCTGGCCAGGAGGCACGTTTACTGGCCAGGTCTGAACAAAGATGTGGAGGCCATCGTCTGCCATTGTTCCACTTGAGCTGAGCACCAGGCTGCTACGGGTCAATCTTTGTCTCCCAGCCCTGCTCCATGTCGCCCTTGGGACCGCATCCATCTTTGCAGGCCCCTTTCTAAGATCTATGTGGCTTATTGTCATCAATGCATATTCCCACTACCCCTATGTGGTCAGAATGGCGTCCACCACCACGACCATCACACTCAATGCCCTCACACAAATTCTTGCTATCGATGGTCTACCCTATACCATCATATCTGACAATGGGCCCCAGTTTACAGCGACGGCCTTTGAGCAGTTTTCTGATGCCAATGGCATCAAACACATATTTAGTCCCCCATTTCACCCAGCCTCCAATGGCACTGCTGAGCGGCTGGTGCGAACATTCAAACAACAAACGTGGAAATCTGTGGGCATGTGCACCACCACAGCAACCCTTTCATTGTTCCTATGTACCTATAGAACTACCCCTATCCAAGATCAAAGCCCGGCAGAACTCTTCCGTCGATGACAGCCATGCACCCATCACCATCTCTTGGGCCCACTGCCCTCAGGACCCAAGATCTGGTACACTGGGCAATATGCACCAGGTTCCATTGTGTGGGCCCATTATTATGGAACAAAGTCCAAACGGATGCCGGCTACAGTAGTAGCCACTCACATGCAACACCTCTTCTTCATCAATAATCTGATGGGTTAGAGCACCGACAAACTAACCTGCTGCATGCCCATTTACCTGCATCACCCCAACCAGTAGCCCACTCAGACTTGAAGTCTCCATCATTGCCAATTGCCCAACTGCACGGGTATAATCTGTGCTCTAAGCTGTTGTCAGCGGCTCCAGTCAATGCAGGTTTGAGGGCGGCACACTCCCATCCGCGAAAAACGCTCACAAGACAGATGACCCTCGGACAAACCCTCAACCACAGCGGCTCCATATGCGCTTCAGGGCAGTGTTGTGCGACCCAAGGGAACACGGGCATGGAGGTGGAGCCCTCGCCTCCACATTCACACTCTCGGCAATCGCCTTTCACACTGACACATTCTAGCACCTATCCGGAGCCCCCACATCCTCGGTGGGCTGTGTAACTGGGACACCACTCGCGCCATCAGTCCACCTTCTGAAGCACCGTCCTGAACGCTTCCATCCCTACGTGCCCATTTCAGGGGGGAGGGATCTGGTATCCTGGCCCGATGAGTTCGAGTGCCTGCCAGACCACATGGACATCAACAGCGGCCGTTAGGCAGAGCACACAACCCGCAAGCGCTGTCATCGCCACTACAGTGCTGCCCACAGTAACGCGCCACAGCGCAGGCCATGTGAGCAGGCAGCCGCGCCATTTAGGGCCCGTACCCACAACACTCTCCTGAGTCGTGTCTCGACTGCGCTCCGCATACTTTCGTGTACTACGTTGCCGTCTGACATCCTACTGGACTACGTCTCGGTCTCTATTTGTTCACGATTTGGTCTGTCAGTTGCATTTAGTTGTCGTTGTTTTTCGCTTCTGGGTGTCTCGTTAAGTGTTGATAATTAGCGGCTATTCTCCGCCGACTCCCTCGGTCGGTAGGTCGTTTTCTAGTCTGGTCCGACGTTGGTCGCAGTTCTGCCGACGCCCTTAGTCGGTCGGACGGTGGTTTGTGAGTCGCTCCCGACCCGATCCGAACTTCGGTCCCAATAATAAATGTAGGTCAATCAGGTAGGGTTATAACTAGTCGACTGGCTGAACATGAGTTGGGGACTCAAAAAGAGATTCCTCCTTTGCACAACATGCCTTAAATTAGACGTTCTCCACAGAGCAAATAAAGGCAGAAAGCTAACATCGTTTGAAATTGTCTCTGTCAACAAACACCAAGCCTAGAAACCAAATCTAATTCCCAATGATCATACCCTTCACCATTATTAAACTAACAGCTATTACGTTGAAATTGTGTTATGTCTCTTACCCATATTCCAGTATTTTTCCTTCCTTGTGTTACACCGATCTCATGAAAACCAGCGAATTTTAATATAGTTTACATACTTCAATATGTTCCTTTCTTTCATATTCACAAACTCCAAACTTAAGTAAGTGTTCCCCACCAACATTTCATTTTTATGTCTTCATCACTCACCTGTTCCCCACCTTCTTTTAATTGGATGGGCATCTCTGTTTCTTATAAAATACTTAAAGGCTATATAGTCTATGACTGACAAATATCTTTGTAAAATCTTTGTCCTTGAGAGACATCGGGCGCTGATGACCACCATGTTGTGGGCCCTAAAGCCCCAATAACAACAACAACAACAACAACAACAATCGAAAGACAGCAGCTGGTGTGATGTGGCTAATCTGCAGTACTAAGTTTTCCGAAGATAGCCTAAGAAGCCAAAAGCTAGCTCACAACAAAATAAATATTATTACGGAACAAATATCTAGTGTATACAGTTATTTAATAGTGGACGAATAAAGTCTCGTTAATTACGCGTCGCGTGATTGAAAAGTTTTTGTGACACATTGTTAACGATGTCATATCTCCTGAACTGTCTGTTGTAGGCAATTTTTAACCCCATAGATATTTTGTCTGAAAGTAAGCAGTATGTGTACCAAGTTTAGTTTAAATCGGACCAGTGGTTTAGGAGGAGACGTGGAAAAAATTGCGCATCACGTAGCAGTTATTCGGAAATTTCATTATTTATGATGTCATATCTCCTGAAATATGTGTTACACAGTGATATAAATTTGAAGGTGTATTCAGTGGTTTATGTGCCTAATGTCTGTGAAATATGTCGTGATGTGTGCTAGTAATAAAGACGTAATAAATCGAAACCCCATGCGTGATGATGCGTATTTTCGTGAAGAAAATTGTTTATGACGTCAATTCTCGTGAACAGTATGTCGAACTATAGATAGAATATCGAAGTAACATTCATTGGTATGTATGTCTACTGTTTGTAAAAGGTCTCAGGAATACAATTTACAGTGTAGATGTAATAAAGTGTAACGTCAAGTCAAATGCCGCAGATATACTTCAGGAATTTCGGATAGGTAATAAGCGATAAACTTTGTTTTTTCATAATTCTATTGTGGTTTTCAGCAAGAAAAAGTTTCGTACAGATTTGAAAATTTTTAATGTTTATTGCATGTCGCTAAGTGTACTACATTATCAAATAGTTGATGAATAAAATCACGATATGACGTGAAATGATGGGGCAGTTTTCATTGTTTATGACCTTATATCGTATGAACTATGTACCGCAGGTGGTTTTTGCATCCATAGCAAATGATTCCTGACCTTGAAGAGTATTTGTGCCAAATTTGGTTGCATTGGGTCTATTAGTTTAGGAGCAGATGTAGAACATATACAACCACACACATGCAGCCTGTTTTATAATATGTATAGATTTTTTTACCTTTGCATGGGGATGTCGTCAGACAGGCATCTTGTAGTTGGATCCATATTACGTGAACCGTAATGGTCGATTTAGTAACATAGATACCATTTTTTCTCATAGAGTTGTAGAGAGGAATAAAAAAACTTGTAAAAGTTGGTCTCGGGGAAGATCAGTTCTGCTTTAGGAGAGATAAGTAACACGTTACACAATACTCACCTACATTTCACAATAAGTTAAGAAAAGGGAGGGGAAACATCGGTTCATAGTTTCTGTGCATTTGAAGAACACTTTTGAAAAATGTTACTGTAATGCTCTTCTTAAAATTGCAAAGATGTGCACAGGTAGAATGCAGTGAACAAATATAGTTTTATTTATCATGTACAGAAACTAGACAGCTCTTATCAGAGGCGAAGGGATGAGATGAATGCAGTGATTGGAAATGGAGTTGTACCCTGTGCTCACTATGATTCTACCTGTGCATTGAGCAAGCTGTGAAGAAATATGAAAACTCTTGATATTGAATATTATTCTCAGTGTTAGGAAGAAATTTTGGAGTCTTATGTCTGTAGTGTAGCACTGTATGACAGTAAAATGTAAATGAGCGTATGGCTTTCTTGGCCGGGAGATCCCTTACGGGATTTTTCGGCCGCCTGTGTGTAAGTCTTTGTATTTGACGCGGCGTGGGCGACTTACGTGCCAATGATGATGAGATGGTGATGATTAGGGCAACACACAACACCCAGTCCCCTGCCAGGAATCGAACCCGGGCCCCTGTCTGTAAGTCAGCGATGCTGCCACTGAGCTACGTAGGTGGACTGTATGACAGTAAAACACGGACATTAGGAGTACAGAAAGAAAAATGATTTACACTTTATCACCTATTAATTCAGTCATATTACCGCAAAAATGACTGTTCTCAACAAATCATAAGGACATTGGTACCTTCTTATTTGGTGTATAAGCTGGAATAGTAGGAACATCAAAAAGAATAATTATTCGAACAGAATACTTTTATTCGTTATGGATGAAGATTAGATTAGATGGGTAGATCGTATAACTAATGAGGATGAAGATAACAGAACTGCGGGGAAAAAAATTTCTTACATACATTAACTAAACAAGGGTATCGATTGGTGGGACATATTCTGAGATATCAAGGAAGTGTCAGGTTAGTATTGGATGGAAGCGCTGGGGGTAAAAGTCGGAGATGCGAGACCGAGAGACGAATACAGAAACTGGGTTCAAACGGATGCCGATTGCCGTTAATATTCAGATACGAAGAGGCTTGCTTAGGATATGGTAAGGTGTAGACCTGCAGTGTCCAAACTGGAGAACACAACAACAAGAACAAGTACATGGCAGTAGCGAGAGTTGGTGAACTCACGCCCTTGTCCGGGTTGAGGAACAGGAAGATGACCATCATGGTGTAGTAGGGTGTCCACCAGGCGATGAAGGCGGCAGCAACTAGTAGATGGCAGTAGCGAGAGGAGCGGTACTCACGTGCTTGTCCGGGTTGAGGAACAGGAAGATGACCATCATGGTGTAGTAGGGTGTCCACCAGGCGATGAAGGCGGCAACAACAAGTAGATGGCAGTAGCGAGAGGAGCGGTACTCACGTGCTTGTCTGGGTTGAGGAACAGGAAGATGACCATCATGGTGTAGTAGGGTGTCCACCAGGCGATGAAGGCGGCAGCAACAAGTAGATGGCAGTAGCGAGAGGAGCGGTACTCACGCACTTGTCCAGGTTGAGGAACAAGAAGATGACCATCATGGTGTAGTAGGGCGTCCACCAGGCGATGAAGGCGGCAACAACAAGTAGCTGGCAGTAGTGAGAGGAGCGGTACTCACGCGGTTGTCTGGGATGAGGAAGAGGAAGATGACCATCATGGTGTAGTAGGGTGTCCACCAGGCGATGAAGGCGGCAGCAACAAGTAGATGGCAGTAGCAAGAGGAGCGGTACTCACGTGCTTGTCCGGGTTGAGGAATAGGAAGATGACCATCATGGTGTAGTAGGCTGTCCACAAGACGATGAAGGCGGCAACAACAAGTAGCTGGCAGTAGCGAGAGGAGCGGTACTCACGCGGTTGTCCGGGATGAGGAAGAGGAAGATGACCATCATGGTGTAGTAGGGTGTCCACCAGGCGATGAAGGCGGCAGCAACAAGTAGATGGCAGTAGCAAGAGGAGCGGTACTCACGTGCTTGTCCGGGTTGAGGAATAGGAAGATGACCATCATGGTGTAGTAGGGTGTCCACAAGGCGATGAAGGCGGCAACAACAAGTAGCTGGCAGTAGCGAGAGGAGCGGTACTCACGCGGTTGTCCGGGATGAGGAAGAGGAAGATGACCATCATGCTGTAGTAGGGTGGTCACCATGCGATGAAGGCGGCAGCAACAAGTAGATGGCAGTAGCGATAGGAGCGGTACTCACGGGCTTGTCCAGGTTGAGGAACAGGAAATTGACCTTCATGATGTAGTAGGGTGTCCACCAGGCGATGAAGGCGGCAACACAAGTAGCTGGCAGTAGCGAGAGGAGCGGTACTCACGCGCTTGTCTGGGTTGAGGAAGAGGAAGATGACCATCATGCTGTAGTAGGGTGGTCACCATGCGATGAAGGCGGCAGCAACAAGTAGATGGCAGTAGCGATAGGAGCGGTACTCACGGGCTTGTCCGGGATGAGGAAGAGGAAGATGACCATCATGGTGTAGTAGGGTGTCCACCAGGTGATGAAGGCAGCAGCAACAAGTGGATGGCAGTAGCGAGAGGAGCGGTACTCACGCGCTTGTCCGGGTTGAGGAACAGGAAGATGACCTTCATGATGTAGTAGGGTGTCCACCAGGCGATGTAGGCGGCAACAACAAGTAGCTGGCAGTAGCGAGAGGAGCGGTACTCACGCGCTTGTCCGGGTTGAGGAATAGGAAGATGACCATCATGGTGTAGTAGGGCGTCCACCAGGCGATGAAGGTGGCAGCAACAAGTAGATGGCAGTAGCGAGAGGAGCGGTACTCACGCGCTTGTCCGGGTTGAGGAAGAGGAAGATGACCATCATGGTGTATTAGGGCATCCACCATGCGATGAAGGCGGCAGCAACAAGTAGATGGCAGCAGCGAGAGGAGCGGTACTCACGCGCTTGTCCGGGTTGAGGAAGAGGAAGATGACCATCATGGTGTAGTAGGGCGTCCACCAGGCGATGAAGGCGGCAGCAACAAGTAGATGGCAGTAGCGAGAGGAGCGGTACTCACGCGGTTGTCTGGGATGAGGAAGAGGAATATGACCATCATGGTGTAGTAGGGCGTCCACCAGGCGATGAAGGTGGCAGCAACAAGTAGATGGCAGTAGCGAGAGGAGCGGTACTCACGCGCTTGTCCGGGTTGAGGAACAGGAAGATGACCATCATGGTGTAGTAGGGCGTCCACCAGGCGATGAAGGCGGCAGCAACAAGTAGATGGCAGTAGCGAGAGGAGCGGTACTCACGCGCTTGTCCGGGTTGAGGAAGAGGAAGATGACCATCATGGTGTAGTAGGGCATCTACCATGCGATGAAGGCGGCAGCAACAAGTAGATGGCAGTAGCGAGAGGAGCGGTACTCACGCGCTTGTCCGGGTTGAGGAACAGGAAGATGACCATCATGGTGTAGTAGGGCGTCCACCAGGCGATGAAGGCGGCGACGATGACGACGGAGAGGCGCGCCGCCTTGTTCCTGGCGCGGTGGATGAGGCGCCGCCGGTTGGCGTCCAGCAGCTCGCCCTTCACGCCGGCCGCCACCTCTGCGCGGAACGCCCGCTCGCTGCCTGCGGCACCAGAGGGCGCGTCAGACGCCGTACCACATCCCTACCTTACATAGTGAAGCTTCGAGGAACTCTTTAAGCGAATAGGTAGTGATAAATTGATCTTGATGTCCAATAATTCCTGATTGTGTAGGGAGATTCCGTGGCAAATCCAACACAGTATGCAGAGGCAGCTAGGTAGAGAATGAGAGAGGGGGGAGAACTACATGGACTGACTCAGTATGGACGAGGTAAATATCCAATCAACGGTGGGTTCTCAGCTATCTGTCTAAAGGGACACAGAGGGAGCTAAGGGATAGGCATACACAAGGGGGAGGTGATAGGCAAATTGATTTGGAGAGGAGGTGTAGGACGTACATCCAACTTCCATGCACATTTACACTACTGGCAATTACAATTGCTACTCCAAGAAGAACTGCAGATGATAAACTGGTAGTCACTAGACAAATATATTATACTAGGTCTCACATGTGATTACATTTACACGCAATTTGGGTGCACAGATCCTGACAACTCAGTACCCAGAACAACCACCTCTGACCATAATAACGGACTTGATAAGCCTGGGCATTAAGTCAAACAGAGCTTGGATGGCGTGTACAGGTACAGATGCCCATGCAGCTTCAACACGATACCACAGTTCATCAAGAGTAGTGACTTGCGTATTGTGACGAGCCAGTTGTTCGGCCACCATTCACCAGGCGTTTACAGTTGGTGAGATATCTGGATAATGTGCAGGCCAGGACAGCAGTCGAACATTTTCCGTGTCCAGAAAGACCAGTACAGGACATGCAACATACGCTCGTGCATTACCCTGCTGAAATGTAGGGTTTCGCAGGGATCGAATGAAAGGTAGAGCCACGGGTCGTAACACATCTGAAATGTAATGGCCACTGTTGATAGTGCCGTCTATGACCGAGACGTGGAATCAATGGTACCCCATCCCATCACGCCGGGTGATTCGCCAGTATGGCGATGGCGAATACACGCCTACAATGTGCGTTCACCGCGATGTCGCCAAACTCGGATGCGGCCATCATCATGCTGTAAACAGAACCTGGATTCATCCGAGAAAATGACATTTTGCCATTCGTCCACCCAGGTTCATTGCTGCGTACACCATCGCAGGCGCTCCTGTCTGTGATGCAGCGTTAAGGGTAACCGCAGCCATGGTCTCTGAGCTGATAGTCCATGGTGCTTCAAACGTCGTCGAACTGTTCGTGCAGATGGTTGTTGTCTTACAAACGTCCCCATCTGTTGACTCAGGGATCGGGACGTGGCTGCACAATCGGTTACAGCCATGCGGATAAGATGCCTGTTGTCTCGACTGGTAGTATTACAAGGCCGGTGGGATTCAGCACGGCGTTCCGTATTTAGCTCCAGAACCCACCGATGCTATATTCTGCTAACAGTCATTCGATCGTGACCAACGCGAGCAGCAATGTTGCTATACGATAAACCGCAATCGCGATAGGCTACAATCCGACCTTCATCAAAGTCGGAAACGTGATGGTACGCATTTCTCCTCCTTACAGGAGGCATCTCAAGAACGTTTCCACTGGCAAAGCCGGTAAACTGCTGTTTCTGTATGAGAAATCGGTTGGAAACTTGCCTCGTGTCAGCACGGTGTAGGTGTCGCCGCCGGCGCCAACCTTGTATGAGTACTGTGAAAAGCTAATCATTTGCATATCACAGCATCTTCTCCTTGTCGGTTAAATTTCGAGTCTGTAGCACGTCATCTTCGTGGTGTAGCAATTTTAATGGCCCTGAGTGTAGAAATTTCGTTCTTAGTGTAATTTCACGTTTAGGGACTCATGTACACCGCATACCATTTTTAACAGTTAAAATACATAAAATGACCTATCTGGTGTGCATTACATATTGAACTCAATGCTTGATCTCGTAATAAAGCGCAAAGGAAATTAGAAAACTGAAAAGTTGTCATATTGTTTCGTGGTTCCACGATTTTGTAACTGAATTCATTTAACAGTTGCCAATCAGAGAAGATAGTTTTCATTTGCCACGACAGTTGCACACGAAGACAAACAAATGTAGAAATCAAGAAACGTAAACACTCACCCCTTTTACATGGGCTCCCTAAACTGGATCTCGTACATCGATTTCCCAGTTCGCATTTAGCTGGTCAGGTAAACACTCCAGAATAGATTCTGGAAATTCGTTTTAGTAAAATCGGTTTTCCGGCTGACAGCTTGGGCGCCCCAGAAGTATATTTCTGGTTGCAAGTGCCTAGCTTTCGGTTACTGCATAAACAGTAAATAGTCATGCGGCAAATAGCTGGTAGCAGAAGAAGACGCTGCTTGTACTTCAGATCTGCGCATGAGCGAATAGCCTGCTGGCAGCTGTCTAAGAGAACCTAGAGATTGGCCATAGATGATGTCGCTCGTGATTGGCTAATCAGCTACTACGCCATTTTACTGCCACAACTCGTATGTGCGTAGCGCTTTTTAGGAGTGTATCAATGTTTTGTACCTTTTGAGACCGAATAGAAGGAATCTGAAATAAATACAAATTTCTTATGCTATCCGTATGTATGTGAACTATAGCTGGACCTCTTTTTGCATGGAACTTGAGGGTGTGGGTTAAATACGAATAGTATGTTATGATGAAATCAGAACGGTTTTCAATATCAACTGTACCGTATGTATTTGTACATCTGCAACTGATTCTTCAGATATTTTTGATATCTTAACTGTCCAGAGAGGGTGGATGTGACTATTTTAATTAGTATTCCGTAGTTCGCGGACGAACTAGTTCGGAAGAGCACTCCCACAGGCGAACTACGCGAACTAGTTCGAAGATCCCTCGCTTCTTAGTTCGTCCGCTCCTCTTCCGAAGACTGACGGGGAACAGCGAAAGGACGCGAAAGCGCGCAGAATCGCGTGTTTCCCTTCTTCCTGTTACCATCATTTTGAGCTGAGATGCAGCTCAGCTGTAGTTTCATAGTTCACTGTCACAAATTTTCTTTTCTAAGGTATTTAGAGTGTCTAAATATAACCCTCATTCCATAGTGTAAAGAAGTAAAGAGCACTTAAAATTGTTTAGTAAAGAGTACTTAAAATTGTTTGCATTTGTATGCCACAAATTATGCATCAACTATTTTCTCTCCCTGCCAGACACTGTTGACGGCTCGCGGGGTAGAATGTTGAGGATAACATCGTAAAAGCGACATTAACACTGTAAAGTAACGAACCCGTATAGAATTAATTAGCTACAAAACTGTAGTTTACTGCCTCTCGTTGGTATCTAAAGGTCGAAACCAAATGTTCAAATGTTTGTAAAGTCTATGGGACTTAACTACGGGGTCATCAGTCCCTAAACTTACAAACTATTTATGAACTAACTAATACTAAGGACGGCACAAATATCCATGCCCGAGGGGGGATTCGAACCCACGATCGTAGTGGCCGTGCAGACCGTGACTGGAGCGCCTCAGTCCCCTCGGCCACCGCGGCCGGCAGGTCGAAACCCATTGTCATCTATGTCGCTAACGTGAAAATAAAAATTTCTTCTATTTTATTCGTTAAAAAATCAATTTCTGGAGTAAGTGTGAGGTTGACCGGACTGGCTTAACATTCGATGTAACTGAGGCGGCCGCCCCACCGAAACAAACGATTGTACTCGCCCAGCACCCCCCCCCTCCCACCCTCTCAATCTGAACCATGGTCCCACGCGCAGAGCGCAGAAACGCCTTTTTGTCTTCGGTGCTGGGCATACAGAGTCTGTATGCAAAGCAGTTGAATATCATTGTATCACCCATTCGTGTAAATACCTGGTTTATTTCCTTAAGTATATGATGTCTAATTGCCCAAAAATAAGGGTAATAGCACGCGCTTGGGTAACATTGATCATTTTATAAAGAAGCTGTCATAACAAAAGAAAGAGCTGTTTTAGTAGCGATAGCAAAAACCAAAAAGAGCGGACGAACTAATAAAAGCGACCTACTTCCCGGCCGCGCTGGAAACTAAAAGGAGAGCTACCGGTCGCGAACTAAAATATGCGCGATCGGTCGCGAACTAAAATATGCGCGATTGGTCGTGAAGTTTTATGCTAAACATATCTTGCTTCTTAGTTCGTTGGGATTCTTTTCCGGAGACCGACAGGCAATATCGAGAGGGCGCGCAGCGGAATTAAAAATTACGTGTTTGCCTTCTGCTGATAATAGCCATTTCGAGGTTAGCGTCTGCCTGCTAGATTACATAAATTTCTGTATTGAAGTATTCTGCACTCTGCAATATCTGACTAATAAATTCCATAACGCCAAGATATAGAGATAACTCTAAACTTAAAAGCAAGAAATTATCCACAAACTGTTGCTTTTGGTTTGCGTGATATCGTTAGCGGCTCAAGCACCAATCGCATGAAGCAGCTAGGTGGGGGAACTTCTCCCTCCACCTGCATGCGCAGACCACGCCGCGCAGCCGTCACTGGGAGCGGACGAACTAAAAGAACGAACTATGTCGAGGCAGAGCCACGAACTGAAGTGGGCGCTCCTGATCGCGAAATATTATGCGCAATTTTAATCATCGCAGAATTAATCTGAAGTTTTTAGCAGATGTAGTTGGATGCCTCAGCTATACTCATTGTGAAAGAAGTAAACTACTTGAAAATATCGTCACGACAAACTTCTGACGTGAAGTACTATGCAGTTACGATTTTTATACTACTCTTCGAACTATTTGTAGTGCACAACAGACAAACCTGACCATCTAATGTATCCGAGGCTCCTGCAAGAAAGACATCAACAGCATTGCGCATAGAATTTAGAAAGATGTTCCTTGTCTATCTACAATTCGTGAAACTTCATCACTTATCCAAAGACAGACGTAGATTACATCACCTGTGAGAAAAATCTTAAAATTAGCAAAGTGTAACTAGTGCGGATCAGTTCGGGTACTAAAGTGAATTCGCTAGTTACTGGTATAAAAAACTGACCGTAAATTTTGGCTTTACTAACTTTTAAGAAAACTAAAATTAATAAAGAAACAAGTAATTTTTTTTCAATTTCCAAGTTCTGGATAGGTTTACAGGATAGAGGAAATGTATAAATAATTTCAAAGTCGGTAGAATGGCTGATGAATAGCACATACTTCAAAATTAATTCAATTTCGTCAAGTTACGATCGAGGCTGTCGCAATGTCAGAAATGTTATGCAATGGTAAAAAAATGTATTTGTTATTAGTGTGGGGATGGGTGGAGTTCACCAAAACGATTCGCGCACAACACCGTTAACTGCGTCGACGGCTGCTAGCTGCGTCTTCACTGAAATCAAAACTAAATATTGTCTATCTTGATCGACTACTCTCGACCGCACTTTCCATCTTCTTGACGAAGTCAAGAATGACCAGTAAATCCTACTCTCACTATAAATTGGCGCGGTATGTTAGTCTCAGACTAACCCACCACGTTGCCACTCAAAAATTGCTCACAAGCGTTACCTAATGTACTCTATGTTCCCATCAGATATTAAGTATCTAGGTCAACACTAAGAGCAGCTTGCAATCATTAGTACTCTCCAAGACAGAGGTACTCCTTACAGTACAATACTGTACAGGAGTCTTTATCGCCTCTCACTCAAGAAATCGCTGCAAGAGCTTCATCCTGCTAGCTTGCGTGCACAGCGACACACTCAGCCAGTGCGGGCGAGAGAACAAATCTGCCATAATTTTTCTCATTCTGCTTGTGTATATGCTTCTATGATGCTGGTGCTTACACGCCAGTGGCTTGCCTACCAATCAGATGGTGCATCTTAAAACGCAACATGGCTCACCGCCAATAATGAGCCTCATTCAGGAATTTCCTCTCCGACTTAATGGTGCCAGTTTGGAATTCACGTTCCACCTGCTGCTAAAAGCTGCAAGTAAACACGTTTTGTTGATAGTGGTATTGTGTGGCTTTTAAAAAGATTTTAAGCGTCTGTATTTCCCCAAGAAGGAAAGTGGCTTTCGTGCTGAATACTGCCTGGGGCGACGGAGTGGAGTGAGGACCTTTCTCCCCACCTGCTTATTTTCACCGGTCGCCGCCACAGGGATGCGTCGCCCTGCTTTAGAAAAGCAAGTATGTGACACTTCAGTCTGGATCTCATAATTTACAAATCAAATTGTATTTATTACCGTTAAAAATGCTCGTTACCATTTAGTTTGTATTCAAACGATTCGTGCTGATGAGCAGAATGTGATTTTAAAGTCGGAATATGCAGAAAATGACTGTGAGGAAAACTTGACTACTTACAAACTCTTCGTATAGAGCATTTCATGTCTGGAGATTTCTGCCTTGGATACAAAATTTATGAACAGAATTACGTTTGCAGACTTTCGTGGAGTCGTATCTAGATGTATCAGGAGTCCTCCAACTGCCCGCGGCCCACACCATTACAGCACCACCAGCTTCAACAGTTCACTGCTGACATTCAGGGACCACGGATTATTGAGGTTGTCTCCATAGCCCTACACATCCATGCACTTAGTAAATTGGAAACGAGCTTCCTCAGATGAACAAAATGTTATTATTATATCCATTAGTTTTGGTTAGAGAATACTTCAGTTGTATCCATCATAACCCTGTAGTAAGTACTGAAACCAGCCACAAGATTTTTATGAATCATTTTTTTTCACCGTTACTAGTTTCAGGCCGAGGCCATCATCAGACGATAGTACTGATTTCAGCTTTACATTGGTGTCCTAAAATTACAAAGTTATTTGAATTCATTAGGATACAAGTTTAAATATTTGTATCCTAAAATATAAATTTTTTGGATTGTTCACACTTGAATTAAGACTACATCTACTGCTTATACTTCACAGGAAAGTCTTCTTTTTACATTAACATCGGAGATAGATGTATATATTTGTATTGCTCCATGTTGATCTTTTATGTTCACTAAATTCAAGATGGTGGCGTTTGTTTCATCAAATGGTTTGATGCATCAAAGAAAATGACACATTTACAGGTTTGGCATACTGCAGTGCAAGTCAAAATGTACTTATGGTCATTGTTAAAAATACATTTAATTTTAAATTTGAAATCAGCAAATGAGTAAACATTCCTGTCAGTTAAATATAATCATTTTTTTGCAATGTTAAACAGAATGTCATGCTCACACTTCTTGATGGTTCAGCACTGAAATTCACAGTAGTTTGTGTAGGGGTCGCACTTCTGAGAAGTCGACCGATTATCTTCAGACGTCGTTGCCCTTGTTCCTGCATAACTTTCTCTGGCCGCATCGACGTCGGACATTTGATCTTTTGCCAGATTCCTGATATTAACGTTGAGCTCTTTAACTGATCTTACAGGGGAATTTCCACCTCATCGCTACTTTGCAGATTCTGTGTCCCACGTATCATGCGCCGACTATAACACTGCGTTCAAATACCTTAAATCGCGATAATACGAGTTTGTAGCAGCCAGGCCGGCGCTAGACGTTGCTGACGATACCACCATCCTCTCAGTGAGTGTTTGCATATCTATCTGTTTTGCATATGTATGCCTACAATAACTCTAACCTGGGACCTTTGCCTTTTGCAGGGAAGCGCTCTAATCCGACATGACTCACCGTCCATCCTCCAAGTTTACTTCTGCCAAAACCTCGCCTCCTACTTTTTAAACTTCACAGAAGTTGTCTTGAGAACCTTGCAAGACTAGAACTTCAGAAAGAAAGGATATGTTGGAGACGTGGCTTAGCTGCAGCCTAAGGGATGTTTCCAGAATGAAACTTTCTCTCTGCAGCGGAGTGTGCGTTGATATGATACTTCCTGCCAGAATATAATTGTATGCCAGAACCGAGACTCAAACCTGGGGCCTTTGCCTTTCGTGGGCTATTCGCTTGCTCGCGAAAGGCAAAGGTCGCAGGTTCGAGTCCCGGTTCCGGCACTCAATTTTAATCTGCCAGGAAATTTCATATCAGAGCACATTCCGCTGCAGAATAAAAGTTTCATTATGTCTACACTAGTTCCTTTTGCTATTGAGTGTAACAGTTGTAAATTGTCGTAGCTATGTTGCGAAAGACACAGAGCTACAAGCCAGGGTTCTGAAAGCTGGCTGACGCCAGAGATAAGTTCGGCCGAAATATTTACTATGGCCCGAATGTTCTTCAGAAACGATAGATTAAATAAAAATAGGGGTGGCGTGTTTGTTGCTGATACAAACGGTTTATCTTGCAGCGAAATTGAGGCAGATACACTGCTATCAAGTAAAATTGCAACAACCAGGCGGAAATGCAGATGATAAGCAGGTATTTTTTGGACAAATATATTATATTAGAACTGACATGTGTTACATTTTCACGCAATTTGGGTGCATAGATCCTGAGAAATTACTACCCGGAACAACCACCTCTGCCCGTATTAACGGCCTTGATACGCCTGGCCATTCAATCAAACAAGTTTGGATAGCGTGTAAAGCTACAGATGCACATGCAGCTTCAACACGATACCATAGTTCATCAAGAGTAGTGACTGGCATATTGCGACGAGACAGTTGCTCGGCCACCATTGACCAGACGTATTCAGTTGGTGAGAAATCTGGAGAATTTACTGCCCAGGGCAGCAGTCGAACATTTTACATATCCAGAAAGGCCCGGTCAGAACCTGCAATATGCGATCGTGCATTATCCTGCTCAAATATAGCGTTTCGCAAGGATCGTATGAAGGGTAGAGGCACGGGTCGTAACACATGGGAAATGTAACGACCACTGTTCAAAGTGTCGTCGATGCGAACAAGTGATGATCGAGACATGTAACCCATGGCATCCCATACCATCACGCCGGGTGATACGCCAGTATGGCGATGACGAATACACGCTTCTAAAGTGCACTCAACGCGATGTCGCCAAACACGGATGCTACCATCATGATGCTGTATACAGAACCTGGATTCATCCTAAAAAATTACGTTTTGTCATACGTGCAACCAGGTTCGTCGTTGCGTACACCATCGCAGGCGCTCCTGTCTGTGATGCAACGTCAAGGGTAACCACAGCCATGGTCTCAGAGCTGATAGTCCATGCTGCCGCAAACGGCGTCGAACTGTTCGTGCAGATGGTTGTTGACTCAGGGATTGAGACGTGGTACGCATTTCTCCTCCTTACGCGAAGCGTCACAACAACGTTTCACCAGGCAACGCCGGTCAACATTTGTTTGGGTATGAGAAATCGATTGGAAACTTTCTCATGTCAGCACTTTTTAGGTGTCGCCATCGGCGCCAACCTAGTATGAATGCTGTTAAAGGCTATCATTTGCATATCTTCTTTCTGTGGGTTAAATTTCGCGTCTGCAGCACGTTATCTTTGTGGTGTAGCAATTTTAATGGCCAGGATTGTACTTACTATGAGTTTATATGGGTAGAGGTTATACCTGACAACCGGAACAAGTAATAATTGGATTTTTTATCGGCCCACTGACTCAGAGGATGCAATTGACGAAATCTTCAAAGGAAGCTTGGATCTCATTTCAAACAGGTACCCGAAACCTACTGTCATAATCGGTGGCGACTTAAATTTATTCTCGATATGTTGGCATTAATACGTATTCAAAACCAGAGGCAAATATAGAATATCGTCTGAACGAGTTCTGAAGCTTTTTCTGAAAACTACTTCCAACAGTTATTTCATGAACCCACTACAATACTAAATGGACGCGAAAATACCCTTGATCTCCTAGCAACAAATAACCCTGAGGTAGTAAAGAGCTTCAAAACAGATACAGGGATTAGCGAACATAGAGTTGTAGTAGCGAGACTGAATGCACCAAATGTAAACGAAAAATGTATTCGAAAGAGCAGATAAAAAATTCGCTTCACGCTTTCCTGAGTGAAAGTCTCCAGTCTCTCATAACTGAAAATTCGTCTGTAGATCAGGTGCGGCTTACCTTCAAAGACATATCAGTAGCAATCGAGAGATATATACCAAATAAATTAATAAAAGAGGGGGCTGAGCCCCCTCCCCCCCACCCCCAGTAGTAAACAAAACAGGTCACATCATTGTTGCAGAAGCAAAGAAAAAATCATGTAAAATTTAAAAAGTCATAGAACCCCCTAGACAGGCAATCTTTTACAGAAAACTAGCAATCTAGCGCGGACTTCAATGCGAGAAGCTTATAATAGTTTCCACAACGAAATCCTGTCTCGTAATCTGGAAGCAAATTAAAAATAATGACAGTATTGCTAAAGCAGAATTGCTGAACACAGCTTTCCGAAATTATTTCCCCAAAGAAGACGAAGTAAACACTCCAGACTTCCAACCAAGAACAGCTGCCAGCATGCGAAATTTAGAAATAGATGTCCCTGGAGTAGTAAAACAACTTAAGTTACTAACAAAAACAAACCTTCAGGGCTAGATTGTATACCAACTAGATTCCTCTTTGAGTACGCTGATGCAGTAGCTCCATACTTAGCTCTCATATACAACCGATCACTAAGCTAAAGATCCGTACCCTAAGACTGGAAAGTTGCCCAGGTCACTTCAATATTAATGAATGGCAATAGGAGTCATCCCTAAAATTTCAGGCCCATCTCATTCACTTCGATTTGCAGTAACATTTTGGAACATATACTTCGTTCGAACATTATGAACTACCAAGAAGAGAACGACCTATTAACCAGTAGTCAACACGGATTCAGAAACACAGCTTGCCCTTTATTCACATGAAGCGATAAGTGTCATCGACAAGGGATCTCAAATCGAGTCCATATTTCTGGATTTACGGAAGGCTTTTTGACACTGTACCTCACAAGCGGCGTCTATTGAAATTGCGTGCTTATGGAATGTCCCTCCAATTGTGCGATTGGACTGACGATTTCCTATCAGAAAGGACACAGTTCGTAGTAATTGACGGTAAGTTATCAAGTAAAACAAAAGTGATATCTGGCGTTCCCCAGGGTAGCGTCTTAGGTCCCCTACTCTTCCTAGCGTTAATAAACGATTTAAGACACAATCTGAACAACTCCCTTAGACTATTCGCGGATGATGCTGTCGTTTACCGGTTAGTGAAGTCAACAAAGGATCTAAAGCAACTGCAAAGCGATTTAGACATAATTTCTACATGGTGCGAAAATTGGCAAATAACACTAAATAATGAAAAGTGTGAAGTAATACACATGACCACTAAAAGAAATCCGCTAAACTTCAATTACGTGTTAAATCAGTCAATCATTAAGGTCGTAAATTCTACCAAATACCCAGGAGTTACAATTACGAAAAAACTTAGACTGGGGAGAACACACAGAAAATGTTGTGGGGAAGGCGAACCAAAGATTACATTTCATTGGCAGAACGCAAGCTGCACCAGCTCCACCAAAGAGACTGCCTACATCGCACTTGTGCGTCCTGTCCTGGAGTACTGTTGCCCAGTGTGGGACCCTCAACAGGTGGGACTGACGGAAGACATTGAGAAGTTCCAGAGAAGTGCAGCTCGTTTTGTTTTATCAAGTTATAGGGGGGAAAGCGTCGCAGAAATGTTGCACGATTTGAGGCGGAAATAATTAAAAGAAAGACGTTATCTGTTGCAGGGAGATTTATTTACGAAATTTCAATCACAGACTTTTACTTCTGAATGTGAAAATATTTTGCTAGCACCAGCCTACATGGAGAGACAAGATCAACCCAATAAAATAAGAGAAATCAGATCCGAAACGGAACGATTTAGATGTCCTTTCTTCACGCGCGCTATTAGACAATGGAACGGTAGAGAAAGATTATGAAAGTGGTAAATGAAAGCTCGGCCAGGCACTTACATATGATTTGCAGAGTTTCTTTGTGTTTCTTTGTAGATGCAGATTTAGGTGCTGTTGTGATCACAGATGTTTTCAGCGTCTAGATCTTTGTTTCTCATTTATTTCGATGTGCAGCAACGGTGTTTAGCGTTGTAAAGAATGTAACTGTCATGAAACTTCCTGGCAGATTAAAATTGTGTGCCGGAACCGGGACTCGAACTGGAACCTTGTACTGTCCTTCAGACAAACAGGCCACCATTTCAGCTACTAAGCATACAAGAAATTTATTTCCAGTTGCGAATATGAATCAGCCGTAGCTGTACAATTTATTGATGACACACAAAAATTTGTGTAGGACCAAGATTTGAACCAGAATTTTCAGAATGTCGCGAGCAGTAGCGATAAGAATTAAGCTACCCACGCACGTCTCCCGGACCGACACGAACTTCCATCTGTCACACACATCCATGCCAGAGTGAGGACTGTATCCTCCGCGGGGAGAAACCGCACGTTCCGCAGCAAGGCGCCATAGAACGCTTGGCCATTCTTACTGCGGCATTCAGCATCAATTGAAGAATTTATTCATGACACAAGAAAATTTATGCCGCTCCGAAAATCGATGCCGGATTACCTGTTTTCCGGTCGCGTTAACCAGTACGGGATACATGCACACCTGCTGCAGCCACCCACTCTTCCATTCCCAACTCCACATCTAACTCCCCATGAGCCTCGTACTACTCGCATATTCCGTCATGTAATTGCCATAATGGAGAGACGTTCATTACAAATGTCGCATGCCGGGATGCGTGAAAGGAAAGCGTAAATGGTTAAAGCGACCATTAGCGAATATCTGGATGTGCTGGCCTTAACTGCGGTATGGAACAAATTTTAGTATGTCAGCAATGTATTCTACATCTGGTGCTGATTAACATTCGTAATGGCGAATAAATGTCTTGTACATAGCATTTGTTTTCATGTGTTTTGACTTAGTGCAGCAGTATGGACTATCAGGTCGGAGACAATGGCTGCGGTTACCGGTTACACTTAATGCTGCATTACAGACAGAAGCACCTGCGATGGTGTACGCAACAACGAACTAAGGTGCACGAATGGCAAATGTCTTCTTTTTTTTTCTTGTTTTCGGATAAGTCCAGGTTCTGTTTACTGCATCATGATGGTAGCATTCGTGTTTGGCGACATCGCGATCAACGCACATTGGAAGCGTGCTTTCGTCATCGCCATACTGGCGTATCACCCGGAGTGTTGGTATGGGGTGCCATTGGTTTCACGCCGCGGTCACCTCTTGTTCGCATCGACGGCACTTTGAACAGTGGCCGTTACATTTCAGATTTGTAACATCCGTGGCTCTACACTTCATTCGATACCTGCGAAACCTACATTTGAGCAGGATAATGGACGACCGCATGTTGTAAGTCCTGTACGGGCCTTTCTGGATACGGAAAAGGTTCGACTGCTGCCCTGACCAGCACATTCTCCAGATCTCTCACCAATTGAAAACGTCTGGTCAATGGTGGTCGAGCAACTGGCTCGTCACAATACGCCAGTCACTATTCTTGATGAACTGTGGTATCGTGTTGAAGCTGCATGGGCATCTGTAGGTGTTATCAGTCTGTTTGGAAGCCAGTATAGTTTCTCCAGAAAGTACATTTTAATTCCTGTTGGTATTATATTTATGACTTTCATTGCCTTTATTATATGGTCAGTACCTTGTTTTGCATCTTAAAGTCACTGAAAAAAAAAATAAAAACAAAAAAGACTATTACCTGTCGTAATCCTTGCTTTTGTGTTTAGTAGTGGTTTTGTGTTCCTGCAATGTATTCGCCTTTTGATATATTTAAATTTAATTATTATCGTATTTGGTAGTTTGTTCAGTTCGGCGGGTATACGTCCTATAAATGTTTGTTATCTGTGCCTCTTAAGGCACTACCTGGTGTAGACTTTCTTTGAATGATTCTAAAACTGCTACAGCAGCACTGGGGGGGGGGGGGCGGTAAAAAAACCCAGCTATTAACTTTACTTCTTTTAGACCTGTATTACGTGCCCAAATAACTTCACAGTTACTTTCAACCTCGATCTCAATAGAAACAATATCTTTGTCCACAGCGATGAACGCTCCTCCTCCAGTTGTATCCGACTATCTTTCTGATATACATTCCACGCCTCGCTAAATATTTCTGAATTTGCCACATCATGATTTAGCCAGCTTTCGGTGCCTAAAATTATTTGAGCACAATAATTTCCATGCAGTGCGGCAAATTCGGGTAATTAGTTTCTAATACTTTGTAAGTTCGCGGCTAATGTTTTGATGTTCGAATTTTTGTTCCGAACGTGGCCTGAATTCGCTGTTAGAATCTTGACGAGCGATTGCTCATCAGAGTTAGCGCCTAGCCTAAAAAAACCCATGTGCACTCCACGAGTACTCTGCTACCCGAGTAGCCGCTTCCTTAGTGTAGTGCTCCCCTGATCTATCTAGGGGCACCTTACAATTCCCCACCCGATAAAACAGATCCAGAAATCTGCAGCCATGACTGTCACAGAGTAGGCGAAGCCTCTGGTTCAGATCCTCCACTCGGCTCCAAACCAAAAGACACCGATCAACCCTGGGAACAATGCTACAAATCGACAGCTCTGCTTGCACCCCGCGTGCGAAGGCAGCAGCCTTCACCAATTCTGCCAGCCGCCCGTAGAACCTGAGGATGTCTCAGAACCCAAGCGACAAGCGTCATTGGTGGCGACGTGAGCCACGACTTGCAGTCGACCGCACCCCGCACGCTCGATAGCGGCCGGCAAGGCCATCCGGCAGACACACCGTATGCACGTTGGAATTCCTTCCAGATCTGGACGCTATCTGCCTAAGGGGCTCCATCACGCGCCTGACATTGGAGCTCCCAATAACTAATAAGCCCCTCCTCCCGTGCACCTGCTCGGACCTTGCTGAAGGAATGGCCACACGCTCACTCACAGGACGAACGGGCGCGGACGGACTTCCAGCCTCCACATTGGCCTACCGCCTCGAGCGACGCGAACGCCGTACAACCCGCCACTCCCCTTGCGGAGAAGGCGGCTCGACGACGTCCGGTACACCTGAAGGTGCCTCGGTAGCAGGGACAGAGAGCGAAGCGTGAGACACCTGAGGTGTCCCACTCGACGCACCAGACTCCCCACCATCGCTGCACCCCGAGACAGCAGCCTGAAGACGGCTGACCGTAGACAACAGCACGCTCAGCTGTTCGCGAACTGCGGCCAACTCCTCCTGCGTCCGCATACAGTAGGTACACACCCTATCCATCCTATCGATACGATTAACTGTAGAAAGTAGAAAACTAAATAATCAACTTTTAAGTAGGCTAGTACTTTAATAAAGGCGGTTGGCAGCTGACTGAACTGTGGTCAATTGTAAGTTCACTGTCAAAACAACGAAACTGAGCCCGGCAGTTTTCAAAATAAACAAGAATATCTGTGGAATACACCGTTATCAAAAGCGCGGGAATATAAGGTTTCTCAAAGCAGAACACGAAATAAGGTAGTGACAATATGACACGTAGCTTGCAGCAGACGAAAACTATACACACGGTATTTATCAAAATATAACTCATAAAGCAGTAGCACAAAGGAAACGTGACAAATAGGAGAGAAGAAACCTCTTAAAAACAGAAACACTGAAAAAATTAAGAAATTAACTGGCAAAGGAATTTCATGCAATTAAATTATGATACTTGGCGGTCTGGGTGATGGGGCAGCGACAACAGCTGGCACTGAACTGACTGCTAACTGACTGAATGCTAATCTGCCAAGTACGCGGGAGTAAACCTCTAAAACCGAAGTACTAACCAATTGAAGAACTAGACTGGCAAATTAAATTTGACACAAATTAAATTAAGATACTTAGCGCTGTTTACGATGTGACACGGGCAGCAGCTGGCTCTGGACTTCCAGACGTAAAATGTCTGCAAAATACGTCGCGAACAGAGAGAGTAGAAAAGACGCAATAAATCAAAACGTTATGCCTTATGTGGTGGTTTTTGATTATCCTAATTGTTTATGACTCCATATCCCATGAACTGCGAGACGTACTACGACGAAATTTTGAACGTACGTTCACTGGTTTGTGTGTATACTGTCTGTAAGATTTCTCATGAATACAATTAATAGTGTACGAGCAAGAAATTGTAGCGTCATGCCAAACGCCGTAATTTTACTGCATGACCACCGAAAATGTATTAAGCGAGAAACTTTTTTCCTCTCATCATTTTGCTATGGTTGTCATGGAGAAAAAGTTTCCCAAAGATTTGAAATTATGTTTAAAGTTTGTTGCTAGTCGCTAAGTGCTCTCCTTCTGAAATAGTGGACTGATAAAGTCACAGTATTACGTGCCGCAAGACGGGGAAGTTTATATTGTTAATGACGTCATATCTCCTGAACTGTAGATACTATCGCAATATCGTTTCTTAGCTGACGTCTACTACCTATAAACTACATTCCTGACAAATGTCAGCTTCATAGGTGTAGTAGTTTTTCAGATTTCGTGTTTAGTCAGTGACTGTATGAATGTGTGTCCATTCGCTTTTATGTAAGTAGACATTTGTGCAATGAATACCCTTTTATCATCTGTATTTCTTCTTTTAACAATTTTAATGACCAGTAGTGTAAATGTGCATGGCAGTTGGATGTACGTCCTACACTCCTAGCCTAAATCAATTTGCCTATCACCTCCCCCATCTGTATGCCTATTCCTTACCTCCCTTATTGTCCTCTTAGGTAGATAGCTGAAAACTCGGCGCTGATGGGATATTTACCTCGTCCATATTGAGTTAGTCCATTTCGTCCTCCGCCCCCCTCCCTTTCTCCTTCTCTACCTCGCTGCCTCTGCCCGCTCCTCCTCCTCCAAATGTTCAAATGTTTGTAGAGTCTATGGGACTGAACTACGGGGTCATCAGTCCCTAAACTTACAAACTACTTATGAACTAGCTAATCCCAAGGACGGCACAAATATCCATGCCCGAGGGGGGATTCGAACCCCCGACCGTAGTGGCCGTGCAGACCGTGACTGGAGCGCCTCAGTCCCCGCGGCCACCGTGGCCGGCCCTCCTCCTCCCCCGCAGCCGTCTTCCCCCTCGCTGTTGCCTCCTCCTCCTGCCCTCCCGTCCACCTCTTATGCCTCTTCCTGCTCCACCTCCTCCATCCCCTGCTTCTGTAGTTACCTATTCCTCTCTCTGTGTTTATCTCCTCCCTCCACTGTATATGAAATGTTACGTATACCTGCGAAATTGTATTTTGAGTTTTCTTTCCTCCGTCAAGCACAGTATCAAATCTGATGTAGAGAGTGTTGTTTCTTTAGTTTTGAAGATCAAGTGTGAGAAATTGTATCAAGACGGGAATAAAACTGTATGTTGCTGTCGAAGTATATTACGAGATACCTTCTCCTCTGGATGTACAAAATCTCATGTAGACAGTGTGTCCCTTCTTGTTTTGAAGGTCTGATGTCCAGAATTTCATTGAGATTGGAATAACACTAGAGATTGTTCTTGGAGTAATTTGTAGATCGAAGGTTCTCTCTGACATGCACCGTAGGAATCAATTACTTCGCTGTTCCTTTTTAAAGCAGCATTCAAGAAATAGAAGCTGACCTACATATTTCCAAATTCTCGAAAATTAAACCTCAAGCTTCCATGCAGTTAGGACAGGAATTGCGTCAGTTGTAGGTATGGGCTTGTGAGGTATTGTCATAGACATGGTGGGGAATATTTCGCAGGTTGAGTGCGACCTCCCTCTTCCCTACCTCTCAAACACCGCTCTTGTGGGTGTTTTCTCTGCCGTTCCCTCCAGCTGACACTCTGATACAATTACGCACAAGAGGCGTCGTCCCAAAAGCGAAACAAGGTTAAGAGCGCCGGTGATGGGACGTAATCGCTTCCGGCAGTCCGCCCGGCTCTGCATCTTCGTCGTGGCGTTCACTGCTGGTAGTTTCTGGTCCCGCTTTGTAACGTACGGGGCGTAACTTCTCGTTTCTGCCGAAATCTTCCTCACCCTCCTTTGTCGCTTAAATGGTTTGTTACTGCTTATGGCAGCCTTGCAGCTTTCACTCATATTATTGTCCCATTACTACTGCCTTCCTTACTGTCTCTTACCATTCAGAATTAGTTTTACAGTTCTTCACAGCTGTATGTTGACAGACCAGAAAGTATTGTAAATACGGCGAAATTACAACTCAACATGTCAAAGCGAAATTTTGCGAGTCAGCGACCTGTAAGTAGCGACCATAACGAAGCAACGAGTAACGTATTCGCTACTGTCATAAGGTCTATTGACGTTTCTGCGTGTTACACATTTTCAATGAGTCAAGTGCACTTCTATCTGGTTGTATCTTGTAAGCTGCAGCGACGTGCAGCATGCACTTCAGGGTAACATCCCCAAGGACTGACCGTTCTTTGTTTCTTATCTCCTCACTGGAAAGAGGAGCTGCTCACAAAAGCAGTGAAGGCTGGTGGGCTGCTTATTTGGAGGAACCTCATATCTGTTCAGACGGATGTACTCGGCATTTAGTACCTTCAGAACATTTCTTGGACAGACAAAATAAACCATTAATTTTATTGGCTGGGGATGTATTTAACCCTTCATCTAGCACGACGTTTTCCTCTGATACCAAAACAAAAATAAAATTATGCAAAAATACGTAATTTTCAATATTTTCTGCAGGCAAAACAGAAACATATCAATGGTGGGCAATGTAAACTGCGCATGTCCATTTTCTTACATTTTGCAAAAGATCCAAAAATTGTATCTTAAAAGTAATATGAACTGGTAAGGTTGGTTCGTTGGTCATCAGTCTCTTATTCCAACCGCAGAGATGACATAAAATATCTCTAAAGTAGGACAAAGTGTTAAACTACGTCAAACCGTAGATGGTAAATATCAGAAATAAAAGACAACAAATGAAAGGGAAGAAAGAAGAGATTTAGAAGAGAATACCGCTGTGTCTTTTCTGGGTGTTTGTAGAAATAAAAGTAAAACGTTCAGCAACTCTGTAACACATTAAAATCACCTGCCTAAAAATGTTAAGCAGGTGCAGATGAAATACATGAAACATACTCAATGTACGTCAAATGGAATAGTGTAATTTACTGTTACGGATAAAATTTAAAAAAAAATCAGCCACAGAGGCATTATCAGCTAAAACAAGGTTTAAGTATTCATGTCTCAAGTCGGCCTTTGAGCGGTGAAATTAGGGCATTCCATTACACCGAGGAGGGTCCTCCCGCCGGAGAAGGTACCCGTGCGTCAGCCAAGTATGGCTGATACGGAGTCGGCAGAAGACCACAGAATCGCTGCTGGTAGTCCGCATAGAGGACTTCCATGAAGTGGTAAAAATAAAGTTGTATGTGCAACTATATAACTGAGTGTTTACAAAGCCCAGCTACTATGTTAGTAAGATAATCCGAAAAAAAAGAAAAAAAAAAAACATGTTGAAATGCGAACTGCAACTGTAGCTTAAACTGGCGATTTATTTTGGAAAAAAATGTGCAGTTTGCAGTTTTTATGGACGTATTCATTTCACAACTACTTTTCAAGCCACTGCAGGCCCATGATCAGTGGATACGTTACAGGACAACTTAGTATCTTGCACCAAGTGTACGCTCACGCTGTGATGATGGTTTGTGTTTTTATTAGCGGTAATAAAATAACAATGTTGTACATTGGGCACTGACAATTTTCACATGTGACAGCATGTTGCTACACTTTCAGTCACACTTTTCACTTTTCACTTGTATGGTTGATATTTTTTACCGAAATCAATCGCCAGAAAACATAGTATGTTACTGGAATTAAAAATTTTACCGGAAAAATTGAGTCACGAGGTTTTCATTGCCTACCACAAATGATAAATAAAATCACAATAGCGTTCTTACACTATAATACTTGTTTTCGTTCTTCCATTGATGATCGAGATCAAGAGAAACATCCTAGAACATTTAAATTGTGTGCAGTAGCCGGGATTCAAACCTCGGACCTTCGCCTTTCGCGGGCAAGCGCTCTACCGTCTGAGCTATGGCGGTACGTTTCACGGTCGGTCCTCACAACTTTAAAAGGTCCCAGGTTCGAATTGCGGTTCCTGCACATAATTTTAATCTGCCAGTAAGTTTGATATCAGCACACACTCCATTGCAGAGTGAAAGTTTCATTCTGAGATCAAGAGAGTTTATCGTCAGTTTTATATTGGACTTGATATCGGATATATTCTTAAGAGCTTCCACACTATGGTCATGTCTCTGATGCAGCTGATTAAATAAAATGTCGTAGTGTGGTAAGACATTATTCAAAACTCAAGCCAGAAGAAAATTCTTGGTCGATGTTAAGTGAGCTAAGTCAAAATGCTTTCCCAGTTGCTGAATAATCATTCCTGCCGTTATCTTCAGTGATCCTAAGGCACTCAGATATCTATTTTATGTACTTAAGTACGGTGTTTACACATCGCGTTTTAGCCCTTTGCTGCACATCAGATTATATTTTCCTCAAAATCAGCAGTTGTTCCACACAAAGTAAGGTAAAGGACCACTAATGTTTATATGTAAATATATTTTCAGAAATTTCTTTCACATAATTACAAAATTATAGCTGGTATTATCACAATACCACTAAGACAAAAATGACTCAAAATCCTACACTGATACCCGTACATATGCTGTAACATTTTATTATCTGAAATACAATGTCACTGCTTTTACACAAATGTAAGTATACATTATTTCCTGTGATATCCTGAGAAACACTTTTTCTTGTCTCGGAGACAGCGACACCACATGTTTTACAAGATCATCATGACCGCTGCTGGTTGGAAGGTACATATTTTCCATGTTCCTCTGACTGCTAGGTGACCATTCCCTGTAAATCCCATTTCCTGAGGAACCATGGGCTTCAATTTGTTGATTCTGGCCTTCTTTTGATTTTGTTTTGGTGTGTTCATTGGCAAACGTCCATCAATACCAACGGAAAGTTTTTCAGGTTCATTTCTTTCAGAAAATAACAGTTACCGGTATGAGTTGAAAAGTATTATATCCACAAAGTGTCAGAAGTTACGTAAATACCACCTCTTACACTTCCTGTTAATGCTATAGCAAGATTTCAGCACACTGCTTTTATTTACATATCCCATATGAGTATTAGAGTCTTTGACAAGCAATGGGAAGTGTACTGAAAGTTGCGTTTCATCCTTCCGTCGTCTGTCTGTAGTACACACCTCTTCAGGTGCACGAAAATTGCTCAGGAAATGCATCCCTTTCCTGTCCTTCCACTTGGATTACTCCTCCATTCTGAATCTCCCCTCGGTAGTTCCTTATCAACTTTTAGATCTTTTGTTAGGTGTTTCCTATTCTTCCCGACAGTTCCACAGGCTTGAATCTGATTTTGTTTTAAATGGTCCATCAATGGAACTGAGGTGAAGTACTTGTCGAAGTACACTTCAAAACCCTTCATTTCGAAATCTCCGTATAGTGAACTTACTGTTCGTCCTCCCAGATCCTTCTCAGTAGCCTCTCCTACTTTACCAGTGTAAATATCAAACTGACTCACATACTCTCTCTGATCTGCGGGTACCCAGCCTTTATAACCTCGCTCGATAGGCTTAGCTGCCATATATTGTTTCAAGAATGATATACCCGTGAATATAATCATTCCTTCATGAATAGACTGTAGTTGGGTTGGCAAGTAGTAATCCCTACATGATTTTGGCGATGTAATACACATGTTCATACATCAACTAAGTTAAACATATTGTTTGTATAGTACTATGTAATTGAAAAATAACCACACTGTATACCGTAATTATTATTTTCGGAAAATACTGTTGATATTTGTAATCTGTCGTACTGGTATTGTAGGGGTACCACCTATATCTCCATATAGAATATGTGTTCATAAATGTCAAATATCAGAATTTCATATTATTCTGATGAGTATTAACAATAATCGATGTAAACCACTGTCCTTTATAAGCATTAAAACAGTAGATATAGATATTATTAACACCTGGCATCAGCAGCTGGAAGAACAGACACTCAGTAGTTGCGTACTCTTTGCAACAATTTCAAAGCGATCGCTGACTGAAATTTACAAAGTAGTTTTGAGAAACACCGCTAGACTGAACCTGCTGGCAGATACTGATCGTGGTATCAAGACAATACCACCATGTTTAAAAGGCGGAGAAACTAATAAAATAGCGGTATAGTGAGAATATTACTTTGAAGCAAAGGGTTAAATTTCCATCTCGCAGCATTTCTTGGAATATGAAGATTAAAGTACACAATTTTTGTTTGTTTTACGGTTTTGTTTATTTAGTGAATCGATTTTCGGCTTATTAGGCCATCATCAGACATTTATTGAAGTTACGTCAAAGAACTTGTGTTGTCAGTAAAACAGATGATACGTTACACACAGAAAAGTAAGTTAACTTCTTTGATGGAGCAGTTGCAGTTTATATAAATATTTGAATGAAATCTGTAAATTAATAGTACTGAAAAAAGGAAACATAAATACAATACACAGAGAAACAGTGCAAACATAAATTCTTACAACATGACAACAGTGAATAAGAATAAAATTAAATAAGAATCTGATGTTTTAGGGGTTGTTCAAAATGCAAAGTGATGCAAATATTAGAAACCTGACACACTATTATAACAAAATAAACAAATAGAAAAAATATAGGCGTTGGATAAGTGGGTATAGGTGGGGTGCATTAGAGAATTGAGAAGCTTTTACAAATCGGAGATATGCAATCGAACTGAAAAATGGTGTAGATAAAAATATTCAATTATAGTGTTTACAATTAAAAAAGAATTATTGTAAGGGCAGAGTGCAGAATAATTTGGAGTATTAGTACTAAAAAAGCGAGATACAAAGCTTGGGTAATACAATGGGAGGTTAGACAGGTATTAACAAAGAAAGTAGATGAACAGTGATTGTACAAAATTTAAATTAGATACACAACTTCATATCAGTAAAGTAAATGGTAGCCAAAAGTACTGGGAACTATTACAAACACATGCTGACTCCAAAATAGAGTAAGGTAAAATATGAAGATACAAGAAGTGGACGAATAAAATTGAACACGCCTGGAAATTCTGTGCATTAGGGTGGGTTCAGCAGTGGTGATGTACCGAGGACTGTTTGGTTATTGTATTGAGGACTATTTGGAATATGTTCCTTCACAACATTATCTAGTACAGTGGTTCTTTGCACTAGCTTTGAGAAGAAAGTAGGGAATCCCCATTAACTGCTAAAATATTATCAGTTCATTGCTCTGTGTTGTGCAGCGGTCCAGAATGAGACTGAGGCGTTCGGCATCAGCCCTGACGAGAGGGTGCGGGGGACAAGGGGTGGGGGCAAAATCGCCGGGGCGTAAGACTCATGACGGACCCAGGGCAGTAAAGGGTTCTCCTCTCCGAGCTGCTCAGATGACAAATACCGAAATGTTAAACATCAGAGTGATATTGATTTAAACTTTGTATCAGACTGCACAGCAGACACACAGGGAAGGTGGCCTGGTTTGGTGACGCCCAGTGAGGACCGCGCAACATTTAGAGCTACTGCAGCAGTCAGGTGGGATAATACAGGGCAGGGCAGACCAGGAGCTGGGCGGTGGCAGCGCCCACAGCCCTGCCTCGCCTCTGCTCTGTGGCTGCGGCACCTGTCCTCCAGTTCGGCGACCCCTGGATTACAGCAGTGCGTACAGCAGCTTTAAGCAGACCGGTCGTTCAGCGCTTTGGCTCGCGTGAAAAGAATGTCTTACAATGGGAAGGCTTCAGACACGGCCAACCGATTCGGCTCAAATTTGGCAGATCGCTCGTGTACAACCTAAAACGAAGGGTTATATATTTTTAACGACGTTACCCAAAATAAATTCCTTCGTTTTAATGAAAGAAATCTCAATTTGCGATCACTTATAGATTCACTACATTAGGTTTAGATGAAATACCAACAAATAGGCTGTGGTAATAGGAAAGAGACAGCGTGGCGAATGGAGATTTCGGTGTGGCGGGAGACGTGGAGGGAAGAGTCCTCTGCAGTCGGGTCGGTCACTGTGTCCTCGGTGGCGGAGTGGTCAACGCGTCTGACTAGTAAGCAGGAGTTCCCGGGTTAGAATCCCGGCCAGGCACAAATTTTCATTCGCCGCAATTTGGTATTCCATGTAAACCTAGTATAGTGAATCCATAAGTGATCGCAAATTGAGATTTATTTCATTAAAACGAAGGAATTTATTTTGGGTCAACACCGCCGCGTTTTTGAGAAAATCACCCCTAAAGGACGAGCAATCGAAACAAACTTGGAGGGTCGATAGATAATTGTAAATAGAGCATTTGTCATCTTCATGTATGGGGTCCGGAAACGCATACTTCTCCAGAAATCGAGGAAAGAAACTTTTACAGCATGGTAAACGTTTTTCGCCGATAGCGGGGATAGCGCAACGGCCAAGGTAAATAGCTGGGTTCGAATCTCGAAGAAATCTAGCGGATGTTATTCGTATCGCTTGTGTTTTTCTATGTCTCACCTGATGCGGATAAGAGGGATAATAAGGTAAGTAAATCAATAAGGAATCATAAAATAGTAGCAAGATACTTAATGTATGGCCAAAATGTCTTGTTTGCTGGCATTTAGAAATGCCGTTTTCGTTCGTTAGTTGCTGCAGCAGGTGAAGACCGTGAGAGATCGCTGATCCAGTACGGTCGTCATTTGTGTACACTTTTCGCCGTCCTTTTTTCGAAGGACTTTGCCCGGGGTGTACCATCTTGGAGGTTGTCTCTCACATGACACATGACATGTTCTGTCATAATATATCATTGATCACTTACATGAACCGAAAATGAGCTCTTTTACTGATAATTGTTTATATATATTCTTGTTCTTTGTTTAATTATATTTGTATATATGCTGCTGTCATATGCCATACCATAAATTAAAATAATAATAATAATAATAATAATAATAGCAAAAATTTATTTACCTACTTTATTAGTCCTTGCAAGTATTGTGTCTTTTGGGATAGAAAGCAACTGAACTGTTACTCCAGGTCACTTCACAATGGCTCTTCCAGTCACTGTCACGTGTCCTCACTTTTCTTCGAACAACTACATGGATGGTACTGGCCATATAAACATTCGAAAAATAATATACTCATGGCACCAAGAACATCTTCCGACAGCTGCATTGTTCCTTCCGAAGAGACGGTTTACATTTAAAAATATGTCTTTTCCGGGAATAAAATTTGATGCTTACCGCGTAAACGATATCATTGCCTGAAAAATCTGTGTTGAAAGTTGGTTACGAATTATTGTTGTGAACGGTTATGCATCCGTGCGGTTGTGCAATTCCCGCTCGGTTTCCAGAAGCACACTACAATTCTGAAGCCTGGAAATAGAGTTTTTAACCTGGCGATAGAAATACACGGCTGGCATACAGATGTGTAGTTTGGCGGTATTACTTTTACTGTGAACCTTATTAACCTTCCTATTCCTATCAAGTGAGATATGGAAAAATACAAACGAGACGAATAACTTCCGCTAGGTTTCTTCGAGATTAGTACCCGGGTTCTCTGATTCCCAGCCAGTTACCTTGGCCATTGCTCTATACGCACTGTCGGCGAAATTCGTTTAACACGTGGATACAGAAGCGACAAATCTAAAAGTTTCTTTCCTCGATTTCTGGAGAGGTATGCGTTGCGGACCCCATACCTAAAAATGAAAAATGCTCTATTTACAGTTATCTATCGATCCCTCCAATTTTGCGTCGATTGCTCTTCATAAGCTTAGGGGTGATTTTTCTCAGAAACGCGGCGGTGTAGACCCATAATATCTTAGATTCCTTGGTTGTACACAAGCGACTTGCCAAATGTGAGCCGAATCGGTTGGCCGTGTCTGACGCCTTCCCCTTGTGAGATCAACTTCCCATCAAGAACGTCTCATAGATTTGGGAACTTCGACGACTGAAAATCTTATTTGTCAAGGACAGTTGGCTTTGATGATGTGATACAAACGTGAGCCGTACCAGTTGGCACGTGTTGCTAACGCCACAGACGCGCTAGAGGCAGGGCCCAGCGATATCCGACCGCTATCGATCTCGCGGCCTGGCGAGAGCATCTTTGACAGGCGCATTTGGCGAGCATTTCATGTTTGAAATACCGGACGTGTTGGCAGCTTGGCTATGAGGATGCTTCGAAGCGTTTGTCCTGTCAGTGGATTTCGTACGACGGGTGTAACATACCAGGAAGAGCACGGCAACGGTGCTTGGAGTGTCTTGCGTGGGGCCGGAGACTAATAGGATGAATGGATATGGGGTTTTGGTCGCTCGAGCAGCTAGGTCTTCAGCGTCCGGGTAAATTAAAAAAGTTAAGAAGTAATGAGTGTGAACAAACAAAATAAAACAAACGAGAACAATCCAGCTGGTAACATGAGCAACCGAAGTTAAATACAAATAGTAAATGTTAGAGGTGAAGATGAAAAGATTACCCCAGGGAAACGCCGGAGGAATAGTGAAAGGAAATAAGTAGATGACCATGGCTAACTGACCATGGTGATTAAAAAAAAGAAAAGAAAAAAAAAGAAAAACCGTTGAGCTAGCCACTCAGCAACATATTAAAACCCCCAGCCTAAAAGCTTAGGCCAAAGTTTACACAATTCATTAAATTTTAAAATTTTGCACTCACTCGTTTCATCATTACCTAAAATAGACGCCATATCTACACCAAGATTCGCAGCGACCTTCTCAGCCTCAAATAGAGCACACTCAGTTAAAATGTGGCAGACAGTTTTCGGCACACCACATGTATCTCAGATCGGGTGCTCCTCTCGTCGGAGTAAGACACCCTGTGTAAATGGGCAATGCCCGATTCGGAGGTGGGTAAGGGCTACTTCTTCCTTCCTCAGGGGCCGGGCGGAGGATCGCCAGAGGCGGACAGTGGACTTCATCAACCGCAGTTTGTTGTTAACCGTGAAAGCCATTCGTTCTCCCACAATTGCAGAGACCGCTGTCGTGACAAAGAAGTGATGTCCTGCAAGGGAGTCGGACACATGGTCACTTCAGGCACCCTACAAGCCTATTTGGCAGTCCGATCAGCTTCTTCATTCCCCTGAATACCCACGTGCCCCAGAACCCAGCAAAACGACACCACCTTCCCACGACGTTGGAGGAAGAGTAGTTCGTCATGGATTTGTTGCAACGAAGTTACAGATGAATAGAGGTCTTTCAACGACTGTAGAGCACTGACAGAATCAGAGCACAGCAGACATCGTTTTCCCTGTATTCGACGTATCAGCTGTAGTGCCTTGTAGATTGCATGTAGAACTGCGGAAAAAAACAACAGAGTAATTGTTGGGGAGGCGAACCTCCTTAACAACACGGCGGGGGCAAACAATGTAACAACCGACGGAGTCCCCTTGCTTGGAGCCATCAGTGTACACCACTGTAAAACCGTGATGTTTATCTAAAATTTTAAAAGAACACAGACTGGAAAGTAAAATCAGAAGTTTCATCTTTCCTGAAACTCGTCATATCTAAAACAAGACTCGGCCTCTGGAGATGTCAAGCAGTGGCCCTGCTCCAGCCACGGTGTAGAACATTAAAACCGGACACTCACATTTCAAAAAGGCAATCCCTCTTACGAATCTCGTAAGGCCCCGTAGCTCGTTGCCGATTGTGAAAGAGCCTTTCCAATGGAGGTCGAGCAACGGTATGGTATGTCGGTGTGGAAGGTGTGGGGAGCGACTTGTATGCATGGCACACCATGAGCAGTCGTCGCCTGATGTACAGTGGCGACTCCGCAGCCTCAGCACAAAGACTTGGTATGGGGCTCGTCCTAAATGCCTCAGTCGCCAGCCGAATTCCTGCATGGTGTACCGCGTCCAACATCTCTAAATAATACGGACGTGCAGACCCATACATCGTACACCCGTAATCAAGACGGGATCGCACTAAGGCTCTATAAAACCGAAGCCCCCCAAGAAGTACGACTGAGGCATTTTAAAATTGACAGTGCTTTCAGGCACCCGGTTTAAGGCCTTAAGGTGTGAGTTTGGAATAGAATGTGAGGTCTAGAAACCTCATAGTGCCCCTATAAGCACAAAGCCCCTCATCCGCAGTTTTCAGGTAAATTACAAACAGAACGTGAAGGGTTAAAAAAGACACCCACAGACTTCTCGGGGGAAAACTTAAAGTCAGTCATTTTCGCCCATTCATCCAGCCGTTAAAGAGTGAGCTGCAACTGACGTGTAGTCGTTGCTAGGTTTGAAGAAGAGCAAAAGACAGATTAGTCATCCACAAAAAGAGAACACTGCACAGGACTTTTCACGAAACAAGTAATACTGTTAATAGCTATTGCAAACAAGGTCACACTTAAAATACTAACCTAAGGGACTCCGTTCTCCTCCTCAAAATGGTCTGAAAGGGCGTCCCCAGTCGGTATCTGAAATAAGGAAGGACTGAATAAAACGGGGAAGAGAACCACGAAAACCCCATTCGTGGAGCTACCTTGGGATAAGATGCCACAAAGTAGTGTCATAAGCCTTTTCAATATCAAAAAATACACCCAGAACGTGATGTCGACGTTGTATTGAAATGGTACCGTCGTTCCGCTTCATGATTTTAAAAAGTTTTGAAATAAAATTTGTTCACTTGCCATTGCAAGTGTCGCCTATTTAGGTGATCAGTCGGCCGTGGGGCTTTTTACTTAAACTTGTTTCATTCGCCTAAGGATATAAAAATGGAATTTGCTTTATTTATTTCCCCATCATATTTTCTGACTTACATCATCCTTTCCGACCTTTCCTAGGACGAGAGGGGGGCTTGCTGGATTGTACTATGGTGGTGGTGGTGGTAAGTGTCAAAGAACTGGTATTGGAGAGCTGAGAGATAGGTTAGTTTGAGAACTCGAGGAGCTCTTGCAGACGGTATCTAGTTCGTTTGGTGCGCCTTGGGCGCTGAGCTTTGGCAGGTAGGCCTTCAGCCAATAGGAGCACTTGGCGCAAAAAGCAGATTCGGTTGGCGTGCGAACAACGGCTCCGCGAAGACCATGCTGGGGCCTTGGAGAACACGGAAGAGTGCTGCAGATGCTGGTTCCGCTATGGTGAAGTACGGAGTAGTTAGGCCGGTCAGTTCAAACTCTGTTGTAACGGTTTAAGAAATTCAAGTTCCTTTCAATTTATCAGTATTTTGGTTGGCGAAATTAATTACTTTAAGATGTTTGCTACCAAATGTGTAACGGGTTTCTTGGAGACTAGCATTCGCTTGATCTCGAATGAGTCTCTTCCCTGCAATATCATTCGCTATTTCTACTCTGTGGTCAGAAAGCCTGTTGATTTTGGTAATATTTCTGTTTGCGGTTTAACACTTAGAATTTTCACTGACGTTGTGAGTAATTCAGATAATCTGTCATTACAAGACTATTTTGGTAAACTATTTTGGAAGGGATTCTAATTTAACAAATCTCAATTTATGTCATCCTGTTCACTAGATATCAACCTGTTCTCAAGCTAACACATCTCTATACCAGTTCTATCGTAGCGCGTACAGTAACTTTGTATGTGATTGGTTTCTAGGCTACAAATTATTGAAATATCCTTCCTGCCCCTTTATAGTAGGGATGCAAGCCCTACTTTATGCGTAAGAGATCTTGTAGGCTTAAGGTTTTGCATCTATTATATTGCTGTTTGTAATTAAATGTAACTATAGAGTCAAAATGTCATGATCTGAAAGACAAGAAAAACTGTAATTTTTCTTACATAGATGTTGTTTAACTGTTCCACTTTTCCGTGTCTATCTGAACTAATAAATATGGTTAAAAGGGTACCTACTGTTTCCATATGAAGTTTGTTATGCCCGCCCTTGTCTCGATGCTATTCCTTACCAAGATTAACGCGTTATCCGTCTTTGAATCTGTTGACTAAATATCACGATTCGGGGCTAAAAATCGTATCAATGTGTGAAATCATTGTAATACTGTAGGGAGCCGTAATTCGATATTAGGTGCCTGATCTGTCCAGGCCAGTCTGCTGTATGCAGTTCACCCAATTAGCTTTCCAGACTCAATCGATAAAGACAAGAGAGGGATAAAGTTTACACACAGTCCCAAATTAACCCCAAGTTCCTTACTCCAGCAGCGCGGGCTCGGTCAACACAGTCTGAAGAGAAGGCCTGCGCGCTGCCTTGCCACGTCACGCGGAGTAGGTCGCGAGCGCGTAGCTGACTGGCTGTCCAGTGGAGCACGGCCCACCGCATCGCATCGGCCAGCCAGTGAGATACCCGCTCGCGACCTACTCCGCGTGACGTGGCAAGACAGCGCGCAGGCCTTCTCTTCAGACAGTGTTGGCTCGATTCAGTATAGCCGCCACCAGCGAGGCCAGGTTATCAAAGGTGGAGCAATATCTCTTGAAGCCACACTGAAAGCGGCCGAGGAGCTACCTGGATTCCAGCATCGGCGCATCAGCGGCGGCTGAACATCCGCTCTAAGGTCTTTCCTACACGTCTGGTCAGAGCGACGATACGATAACTACTTGGGCAAGTGCGGTCTTTCCCTGGTTTTCAAAGGGGAATTAAAGTAGCCTCCCTCCACGAGTGAGGGGAATGACCAGATGCCCAAATAAATTAAAAAAGATTGAGGAGGACTACCTTGTTCTACTCTGTGAGATGTCTTAACGCGCTACAGTGGATACCATTGTGACCTTGTGAGATGTCACGAGACACAGATAATGCTGATTGCAGTTCCCATATAGAGGGCAGTTATACTCCAATTCTAGACCGAAAGTCTAAAATACCGCTCTCAGCAACCACCCGGTGGCGCTGGAATGCTGGGTCGTGACCGGCGGTGGCAGTAACTGTAGAAAAATAGACCGCCATAACCTGGGCAATGTCTCGTGGGTTGGTCTGGAGAATACCATTCCCCACCACGGCAGCCACTGGACACCGTCCTCGTCTCCCAGAGTTCCTCCTGATGGCTTTCTAAACTTTCGAGCTCTTTGTGGAACGATTAAGGGTATTTAAGAACTGTTGCCACGCTCGTTTCTTGCTCTCACGTATACTTTTACGGCATTTTGCCTTCGCCACACGAAAGGCTGCGAGAATCTCAGCAGTTGGCCGGAGTTTGAACTTACCCAGAGCTACACGCCGCGCCCTTATTGAAGAGCGGCAGTCGTCACTCCACCATGGTACATTCTGCCTTCTCGGTCGTCAAGAAGACTGCCGAATGGAAGCTGCAGTGGCGTGGAGGATCGTGTTGGTGATATGATCCACCCATTTCTGTACACTAACACGTTGATCTAACACAGCACATTGTCTGTAGAGTGTCCAGTGCGCGCGGTGGAGCGCCCATCATGGTGGTTCTTGTACAGGCTCTGTGCTATCTGGCTGACTGATCCAGATAGGGAAGTGATCACTGCTATGAAGGTCATCGACCACTCCCCACTGAGTACTGAGGGCAAGGTTGGAAAGCATAACGTAAGATTGATGGCAGATAACGACTCTGTTGCAGCATAAAAGTGTGTGGTCATACCTGTATTTAATGAATGGGCACATGAAGATAAGAGAAACCTCTGAAGCATATAGTTAATGGGTGGCTCGCATGTACTGACACTGCAGCAGCATGTAGCGTTGTATTGAGTGAGATTAGAGCAGAGTGGTGAACTGTGTTGACAGAAACAGCCACTCCTCCTCTAGCTCTCTCTCCACTAAGGTCGTCCTTTCTGTGGAGACTGTAACCACATATCTCAGGATTATCAGAGGGCTTCAAATTATTCTCCTGGAGACATATACACATAGGTCGCCCCTGAGATAGTAAATGTAGTTCCTTCACGTGAGTCCTAAATCCCTGCAAATTTCACTGCAAAATGGGAGCTTTCAATGAGATTGTATTTTCACTTTTTCCTTCAGATTGGGCCGGGAACCCGTGATAGATGGAGGCTCAACCTTGGGGTGGGATGATTGCCCCAGTTGGAGGTCAGCCTTGGGGCGGGATGTTTGCCCCAGACTGACATCAAGCTCTTGTGCAGAGTCCGATGGAGCATCATTAATAGTAATGGTGACAGGTTCAATCTGTTTCGTTTCTGATTTCGACTGTGATACCAATTTAGGTGTGCACTTCTTAGTTTTTTCCGGCTTAGAAGGGGTTTCAGTAGGTGTAGGGTCAGCTGAACTAGTTGCTGGGCAGACTCTGCAGTGTTCGTGGTGAGAGACTCTACAAAGTTGGTAGATGTGGCTTTCTCGGATGTCGGTGGGGAAGCGACAGGTGATGAGGCCACCGCCACCTGACAGGTACACTAACATGTGTACGTATTCGTAGCGACACTGACAACGTCCGTTTGTGTGGAGGAATCAACTGTGACGACTGACTTTTGGAGAACGGAGGCAAAAGAGGTTACTAACGAAGGAGGCTGCAGAGCCTTGAAGGCCTTTTTGGCCTCTGCATATGAGATACGCTGAGATGACTTAATTTGTTGTATCTTCTTTTCTTGGAGGTATACCGTACAGTCCCTACTCCAGACTGGATGCTCGCCTGAACAGTTTACACAATTAATAGGTGGAGTGCATTCAGACCCATCATGTGCAGCCTTTTCGCATTTGCCACAGTTAGCTTCCCTCTTGCAACCCAATGTGGTATGACCAAATAGTTGACACTTAAAGCAACACATGGGGTTTAGGAATATAGGGTCGAACTTTTATGCATAGGAAACCTGCCTTCACATGTTACGGTAGTTGAGGACTATTAAACGTTAGGATGAAGGACTCAGATTGGACGAGTTCTCCATCCACCCGTTTCTTAAAATTTTGCACTTCCACTAAGCCTTCTATGGCGCACTCTTCCTTCAGTTCTTCTAAAGGAATGCCGACGATATCTCTACAGAAGGCTACGCACTTACTATAATTCAGAGTACTATGTAGCTCTGTTTCTATTGGATATTCTCTAAGGCACTTACCGGAATGTGGTTTTGACAACTGTTGGGAATTCGACGTTTCCACTATTAGGGTACCATTCCGTAACCGCTTTATAAATTTTAGACCACCTGCAATTCCTCCCAAACTCTTATTTATGTAAAAGGGTGAAACTTTCTCAAAGGAACCGTCGCTTCTTTTGACAATGAGAAACACATTCTGATTAACAGGATGTGTTTTGTTACACTGAACTTATAATTTCTTTGTGGAACCTCAGTCCGGAGGACTGGATACCCAAGCCGTCTTCCCTTCAATGGTACAACCATCCCACTAGGAGGTGGAAAATTTCTCGACAGGTCCATCTCGGTTCCACGAGCATCTAGGGAACTAAATGTCGACTTATACAGAGCGCCGAATGCGTAAAGCCTTATACAACTGAGGAGCGGCAGTATCCCCAGAGGTTGGTAGCTAGCGACTGTTCCACTTCCACAGTCATGCATCCCATCAGCACGTAGCACACCTTGGGATTGAAGGTTTTTCTATACAGGTTTGTACCGTCCTCGCCACCTTGGCGGTCAAGCCAAGATCCCCATTCCCCGGTACACACAACGTTCCACCGCCGCTCTACACGGTGCTCGCTGAAGCGTGCCCAGAGGTTACGGTATCTAGAGGACTGGCTGCGCCTACCAATCCCTAGCTCAGGACCCCGGGTTCGCCACGCCCGTACTCAGCAAATTAATGCTGAGCCCCTGAGGGGTAGAGTCTAATACTGCAGTTGTTGTTGCTGAATGACGGAACAGATCCGGTAATTAAGTGCACCTTGGATGGTCTGAATTGTTGGACGGTGACACAGGAGGCTGTAAACAAGTTCATTTGGTGAGAAACTGAGATTCTAACTCATGTCATTGGGTACTGCTCGCCGGTTGTTGTTATTATAGGTCAGTTTCATGTTTTGAAGCTTGAAGTGAGTTGAAGGTAACTCTTTTATCAGGCCACCGCGTTGAAGCTAGTTTGGTGATTCTGTCTTTTTATTTTTTAAGGGTGTAAATGTATTAATATTCAGTTAGTGAGTTTGATGACAGCTATGTCAGTGTTTTCAAGTAACTTTTTCATAGTGCCGCCTCGATAAAGCCAGTCTATTGATTCTTCTCTTGCTTTTTTAATAAAACTAGGGGTTGTAAATGTGTAAATATTTAGTTAGTCGGTTTGGTGGTAGCTGTACCTGTGTTCTTTAAAAGTGCGAATAAGTAGCCGTAGTTAAATATCTTCTGCCTTGGTAGCGTGAACCTTGAGAGATATTTCGTGCAGTGGCATTGGTCAGTACGCACGTATGTGAAGCGGTTGATTAATTTACAGTCATTTAAAACATTGCCTGCGTTCATATTTGTCACAAGGCACATTAAGATTTTGGACTGTCGTTTATGGGACAGCCAGGCTTGGTGCGTCAGTATTCATAATTACCGTTAGTGTATTTACTGAGGGATTTGCATAAACATAAAACTTTTGCCTCATTCCGACTCTATGCAAAACTTTAATCGTCTATTTGTGAAAGTGTATCGGAAAATTTGTCAAGTGGCTGCTCGTAAAAACTGTCGTATTTTAAGTGAGAATTAATACTCCCATTTGAAAAATTGGATGGATATTGTAAAGCGATTTGTAATTCCTTGTTTTATTTTAACCAAGTCACATGTGAAGGGTCGTGTGGAATAGGATAACATGCTAATTGAAGACGGGTTGGAATGCGCTGAGTGTACTTGAAATTTGCTTAACAATTGGTGGCTGTTTTTTAACAACCGGTTTTTTGCGTTTGCTGGTCATTGACCTCTGACCGGTTGTCGGGAACAGCATTGGATAAATATCTTGCTCTGTGTGATCTTTTCTGTATTATTCTTGTCATTGTCAGATAATGCGCTGATTATGTAATTGCAGTGAGATATTTGTTACTTTCTTTGTACGAGTGTTGCGCAAACACTAGAGAGCACGCGCGGGCAGAAGCGCATGAAACGGTCGATTATTTCCAACAATTGGCGCACAACAATGCTATCGCTTCGTGTGTGCCTCAGGTACGGATCACACTGACTCCCGCGGTACAAAGATGTCTAAACAAATTAGCATCAAGGTCTGCGGGCTACATCTGTAGTTTGCGCGACCACTTGTGGAAGTAAAATTTCGAAGTATACAAATTGTGGTTTTGCAGCAAATTTTCATAATTACTGTAATAAATACGTTTGAAATTACAATGGATGTTTTGTAATTTATAGTATTGTTGTTTTTACACGTTTTTCTTGTTAGCGTAAATTTGTAATCTGTGCATAATGATTTTTAGATGGCAGGTTATTCATCTAATATCGATGAACAAATTCAGAGATGGCTGCTGGATGATGACGAAGTTGGCCAGTTTTGTTGTTATCTACTGTTCACAATGGCGACAAAATCGATGTTGCTAGTGGTGAGGCAAGGAAACCAGAAATCATCAAATTTTATAACAAATGAAAGTGTGGCGACATTTTTGATAAACTGTGTAAACAGTACGACTTTTGTCGAAATAGTCGTCGATGGTCTCTCACAGTGTTTTAAAATTTTCTCAGTATGGCGGACGTAAATGGTCTCTTTATTTATCAGATGATTAAATCTGAAACGAAAGTCGTCCGCCGCTATTACCTGCAAGGAGTTGGATATGGCCTAGCAAGACCTTGTATTGATCTTAAAATATCGCAACAGAACATACCCAGAGGTATCAAACTGAAAGGCAGACTTCTGATTGGGCTCCCAGAGCAAACGATGCACCCTATTATGCCTGATCGTGGAAGAGTTGATCATTGTTCTTTTTGTAGCAGAGCCAGCGACCGCAGTACGCAGAAACATTGCAGCAAATTTACAAGAGCTATTTGCAGCGAACATCAGCAGTATTGTGCCATGAACGCATGCTGGTGGAGTGAAGACGATTGTCAAACGTGGTCCATTGATTCAATTAGATGATATTTAACATGGAACTATTAATTATTACTTATGAAACTCAAAACGTGTGAACATAGGCTAATTAAAGTCCTTGCTTGGACATTCCTTAAAATTTTAATTTTTGCCAATTTGATGTAAAATTGTGATAAAAACAAAGATGTTTAGTCAGGGCCGGATCTAGGGGGGACAAAGGGGGCAGTTGCCCCGGGCGGCAGAATTTAGAGGGCGGCAAATTTCGACCGAATTTTTTTTTTTTTTTTTTTTTTTTTTTTTTTTTTTTTTTTTTTGCAGAATGTATCTTTCTGGTATAATTTAATAAAATTAACTGACATAGGATTATTAAAAGTAAAATGACTGTGGCCGCGGGGACTGACACGCTCCAGTCACGGTCTGCACGGCCACTACGGTCGGGGGTTCGAATTCCCCCTCGGGCATGGATATTTGTGCCGTCCTTAGTCTTAGCTGGTTCATAAGTAGTTTGTAAGCTTAGGGACTGATGACCCCGTAGTTAAGTCCCATAAGTTCTATAAACATTTGAACTTTTTTTTATTTTTATTATTATTATTATTATTATTTTTTTTTTTTTTTTTTTTTTTTTTTTTTTTTTTAAATTTTACTGACCTTTTTACAGTTACAGACAAAACAGGAGAAGGCCTTACTCAAGAGATACTGCAAAAATTGGAACAAGATGGGTTGAACATTTCTCATGACGATGGGGCAAACAGGGCTGGAAAGTACAAAGGGGTCCATTCAATAATACTTCAGAAGAATGAAATGGCCTATTTCGTACCATGTGCTGCTCACTCTTTAAATTTAGTAGGAGCAAATTCAGCAGACATTCAGAAAGACTAGGTGATCTGCAAGAATAGATGCGGTTGAAGCTGTTTACAAGCATTTTCATAAAGTTTTGAAGGCCCTGGAAGAAACTGAAACTTATAAATTGTCAACACCAGAAACAAAATCAGAGACAAGATCTATTTTTAAAAAAAACATGAGAAAACCAAATTTATAACTTTAACTTGTTTCTGGTAAGCAATATTAAAATAAATTGCTCATGTTAATCAGTTTCTGCGAAGTTAATACTTTACAATAGATAAAGTTGTTCGAAACATCCAAGGACTTTTGGGCTTTCTCAAAACTTCCCGGGATTCTTGTACCTCTGAAGCTATTTCTGAGGCCAAAGTGCTAGCAGAAGAGAATGAGGTATCAACGGCATGCTCCGGAAAAAAAAGGATTCGAAGAAAGAAGAAAATGGCAGATTTGCTTTGTGAGGATGAAGTGTCCAACATTCACAGAAAAAATAAGGAATAATTGACACAGCTTAATATCAGGTTTACCGCACTTGAGAAAATTTGTGCAAAAATTAGTTTTCTGTGTGGTGTGCAAATTCTAGAAATGGAATTGGAGGACTTGAAGGCCAAAGCAGCGGAACTGGCAGAAGAGCTTAGCGAGGAAGAATTAGAAGTTGAAAGTTTCAGACAACATGCGCTGGCAGTAGACAGAGCCTTGCAAGATTCCACTGCTTTATCAACATTCATTTTCATTTATAAAAATAAATTGGTGGAGCGGTATCCCAACCTTACTACAGCTTTAAAATATATCTTACCATTATAGTTTCTGTTTCGTCTGGAAAAAGACGTTTCAGCAAGCTGAAACTAATTAAATATACTTGAGGAGCACGACAGCTTAACAAATCTGAGTGTAATATCCATAGAGCACAAACGAGCTGCTTCTCTAAACTATGATGACATCAAAAACAGTTTTGCAGCAAAAAAGTTCGAAAAGCGAAATTTTGAATTGATTTTTGTACAATGAGTAATCTTGTAATATTTTTGTATGTATTAAAACTGTTCTGTTTTTCTTTGATCTTAATTCAGTCAATAAAATAAGTTCATGTTGTGAGATTGTGACATTTATTTAGAATTAGCATCAAAAAGTCGAATCTTACAGGGGGGTGAAAGAAGGTGGCGGCAAATTTTCAGCTTGCCCCCCTTGGCAAATGTCCTAAATCCGGCCCTGTGTATAGTGATTACACAAAGTGTTTTAGTTAAATTACTACGTATGTAGTCTGCTTGCTCAGGAAAGAGAAGCGTGGAGAGCTGCATCTAACCAGTCTCCGGACTGAAAATCACAACACAAACAACAACAAAATGTTCAAAGGACTCCATTGTACAATAAGAATGAAATTTATAGCGTGATCTCATAAAAGGAAGGAAGCTTTGAGTTTATCGTTCCATCGACACCGTGGTCACTAGAGACGGGCCATGATCTCAGCATGGTGATCACTCAAGTGCGCTACAAACGGTTTTGTTTACGCTACTTAATTATACTGAAATACTTTCAAAACTGAAACATATCTAGAAATGTCAATTTAATTTGTAGCTAACTTAATCAATTGTAATTAATGTAAGTGCAAATGAGTTTGGGACTGAGATGTATGAATGCTGAAATACGATTGTAAAAAAATTCATAGGCCCCTTACTGGAAAAAACAAATTTAACTTTCCGTGTGATTTCAATAACTAGTAAGTCTATCTATTCGAAGTTTTATAAAAACAATATTATTTAACACCTGAAACGAATTTTACGGGATATATTCTGTGAATCATAACAACAAGCTACTTCCGGCTGTTCATTGTTTCTCTGATAAGACGAATAGCTGAAACAAGTCTGAGTGATTACAACTGCCTTTGTATAGAAAATCAAGTACTTGCAGATACAGTATATTGATAAGTAATGTTTATAATCGTGTCGCTACAACAGAAAATGGCGAACAGATATTCTGATGCAACTCTATAAAAAATACTACTCTGTGTCGAAATACCGCTCCTTTTCTTCCCTGCTTCCGCTTTTTAAATGCAATGCAATGACGTCGACATCTGCATAATTTCCTCAAATGTTGACAGGCCCTGTAACACAGAGTATAGTTGCAGCCGACATTCAGTCGAAGTCATGGCTATTAATAGTGAATCGATAACATACGTGGATACACCACGAGACCGATGATTAAATCAACTGCGCTGTAAACTATCGTGAGTTTTAATATATATATATATATATATATATATATATATATATATATATATATATATATATATATATATATATATATGAATTGCTGTTCGTTAGTCTCGCTAAAACTCGAGAATGGCTGAACGGATTTGGCTAATTTTAGTCTTAAAATATTCTTGTAAGTCCAGGGAAGGTTTAAACGATGATAATATATGGAAAAGTTGCCCGGATAAAGAGGAAAATCGGGAAAAACTGAATCAGCTTTTTACAGGGAGCTATCAATGCCGTTGGTCCCATTGCGACAAAATTTTGTACATTTCATGTTGAAAGGAAGAGGAAGGTTTCCATCCAATAAATATTTGGAAAAGTCGCCCGGAAAGTAGGATAATTTAGAAAAATCTGAAAGCGATTTTTTTTCTATGAATAAAAATAAATTGCCACATGGTTGTAAGAGCATCACTTGAGTACGGCTTGACAGGACAAGTTTTGTATGAAATAAGGTTTTAGTAAAATCTACCGGAAAATTTGAGAAAAAAATGAAAGTGCGTTCTCAGTGTGTTTTTGATTGAATTCAGCACTATAACTAACTATTCGCAGGACGGGTAATTCATTTTTCGTTTTATTCATTATGGTCTTGGAAAAGATTTCAGTAAAAGAGAAAAAAAAGAGGGACAGTTAACAAACGAAAGTCGCAAAATTCGAAACCAGATCCTTTTTCAATGAGCTTTTAAATGTACTCAACACTATAAGTTGAGAACCGTTCATTTGATTGTGATAAAAGTTTAATCAACGAAATTTGAACCTTCTTAGGAACAAAAAATTTGGGAAAGTTACCCGGAAAATTAGAAAAATAGCGAGAAACTGAAACAGTTCTTTTCAATGGGATATCAATATTATTTGTCTGATTGCGATAAAATTTTGTACATTTGACGTTCAAAGCAAGAGTAAATATATTTAGCAATCGCGAAGCATTGCAGGGTCGACTAGTTTATTTATATAAATCGTTTATGCAACAGAAATAATACAAATTCTTTTGCTATACGCGTTTCGTCTTGATTTGCAAGGCATATTCAGTGGCAATTTTCATAGAGGCTGGTCTACAAGTGCTGTTTGTTGACTCAGGTAGCGGTGTCTCTTTTTTTCTTTATTTCATTTGTATCATTCATTCAGGCGTAGTTCTGGAGTGCTTCTATGAAACAACAAAATGAAATAAAGGAAGAATGAAACAGCAAACTGAGTAAACAAACAACACTTGTAGACCAGCATCTACGAAAATTTTCACTAAAGATGCTTTGCAAAAACGGGTCATATGGCAAAACAATTTGTTTATTTCAATAGCTTAAATGGTTTAGGTAAATAAATATCTCCGTATTAAAATAAGAAGCAACTGTGGGAAAAATGACAGGAAAGAACTTCCAAACATTAGCTTGCGCCTTCTCTGCCGGCAATATCCCATGCAACGTAAATTTGTGTAGTGTAAATTGCATTTGAGAACACATCTTTTCTGTCCGATAAGAAATTAGATTTTACTGTACATCTCAACCCAGTGAGTAGTTCTGTGGATTTCCAACATTTACCGTATTACGCGACGTTCAAAACAAGCCAGACGGTCTTCAAAATAACAGTAAAATCTGATTTACATGTTTGTAGATGGGGCTCAATCGCTCAAACAGTGTACAAATATAGCTCCCTCAGACATTGCTTTCACTCTTGCCTGCACCCCAGAGTGCCTGCTATTCTTAATTGAAGCTCCGTCGTAACTCGGAGTTAAGTGTCATCAATGTTTAGTTTTTTAAGCTCGATTCACTACTTGTTATAATTTGATTCCATAATGGAGATTGTACCAGCCCAAAACAGTACTGCAATAAAAGAATAAGTTTTGGCTTGGTGGGTGATATGAAATATTCATTTTACAGAAACTGACATATAGATTTCGTTCCCATTATGGAACATAATCAGTGCCTATTGTACCTAAGTCATAACGACTCATGTACTCTGCATAAAACATTTAATGGTCATATCCGTAAAGTGTCTTCTTGGTAAACGTCACAAGTTTAAAACTTGTCTACCGGGAAGACGTTTTTAGTTATTCTACGAATTCACCATGAAATGTTTTGTACAGAGTACCCGAGTCGTCATGACTTATTGCTGATTTTCCATAAAAATGTTCAAATGTTTGTAAATCCATCGGAGCAAACTGCGTTGTCATCAGGCCGTAGCTTACAAACTACTTGAACTAAGGACAACACACACGCACACACACACACACACACACACACACACATGCCCTGGGGAGGACTCGAACCTCCGACGGAGAGCAACCGCACGCTCCACAGCGAGGCGCCTTAGACCGCTCGGCTACTGCACCGCGTCGATTTTCCATCGTAGGAACAAAATCGATATGAAAAATTTTGAAAATAAATACTTCATATCGCCCACCAAGCTGAAACTTCTTATTATACTTCACTACTTATTCCATCATCTACATCTGCATGTACATAGATACTCTGCAAATCACATTTAAGTGCCTTGCACACGGTTCATTAACCACTTACATTACTTTCTCTACTGTTCCATTCTCTAATAGCGCGCGACAAGAAAGAAAATCTAAATCGTTTTCATTTCTCTTATTTTATTGGGATGGTCATGTCTCCCTATGTAAGAGGGTGCTAGAAAAATATTTTCACATTCAAAATTAAAAGTCAGTGATTGTAATTTCGCAAATAAATCTCGCCGCAACGAATAACGTCTTTCTTTTAATGATTTCCACCCCAATTCGTGCAACATTTCCGTTACGCTTTCCCCCCTGTAACGTGATAAAACAAAACTAGCTGCCCTTCTCTGTTCTCAATGTTTCCCGTCAGTCCCACCTGGTGAGGGTCCTACACTGGGCAACAGTACTCCAGGAGAGGACGTACAAGTGTGATGTAGGCAGTCTCTTTGGTGGAGCTTTTGCATCTTTGAAGCATTCTGCCAAAGAAACGTAACCTCCAGTCTAAGTTGTTCGTAATTGTAATTACTAGGTATCTAGTAGAATTTACGACCTTAAGGTTTCACTGATTTATCGCGTAATTGAAGATCAGCGGATTTCTTTTAGCGGTCTTGTGTATTACTTCACACTTTTCTTTATTTAGTGTCAATTGCCATTTTTCTCACCATGTATTAATTTTGTCAATATCAGTTTGCAATTGCTTTTGATCCTCTGTTGACTTCACTAACCGATAAATGACAGCATCATCCGCGAACAGTCTAAGGGAGCTATTCAAATTGTCTCCTAAATTATTTATAAACACAAGTACGAGTAGGGCACCTATAACGCTTCCCTGGGGAACGCCAAATAACACTTCTATTTTACTCAATGACTAACCGTCAATTACTACGAACTGTGTCCTTTTTGATAAGAAATCGCAAATCCAATCGCACAATTGGGGCGATATTCCATAAGCACACTATTTCATTAGAAGCCGCTTGTGAGGTACAGTGTCAAAAGCATTCTGGAAATACAGAAATATGGAATCGATTTGAGATCCCTTGTCGAAAGCATTTATCACATCATGTATGACCTTTAGATGTTACGAAATTTATGAGCCTGTCATACACTTCCTCTTTTAATTCACAACGAATAATAAATACTAGTTGAGATAAGGTAGCACAATCTATCGTTTAATCAAATTCAATAGCGAAACAATCTATTTCTGATTTCCTTAGAAGTCATCTGATCTCACACAGTATAAACTGTGTCCAGCAGCTCGTTTGAAATTATTTGGAAAGCCACAAGAAAATAAGATTATTTGTATCTTCAATTTATCCCTTCAACGTCGAATCCATTTCCGCCATCAGATTGGCTAAACCGCGAAAAATACCAGGTTTCTCTGAAGTATCCGTTTCGTTTTGTCCCCTTAGTGCAATTTCAATTTTCCCGCAGAATTTGATAAAGGGGATCAACTTGCTAAGGATGTAACGATTCTAAGAAGCACCTTCATGAAACTGTAGCCGTCTGATATCCAATATCCACTTTGCCACGCGTAACGAACTCAATGTTACGGTTTGCGTGAAGATCCCTTTATTTTTGGCTTTATCTTTATCAGCCTAATGTTTGTTACCCCTATCTGTGGTGCAAGGATGTTTCATAACATTCATTACCAGACAAGTGTAGCAGAATAAAGCATTCTTGATTTCACATTCTGTAAGGGAGTATGCAATCTGCAGGATTAAATGTTCTATCAATAACCGCGTATTTGCCGCGAAGCTGAAGACTCGACGAAAGTGAGGTCGGATGCTAAAACCTAACTACAAGGACTATATTATTATAATACCTCATAAAACACTAAAACCTAGTTCCCTTCGTTCGTTCAAAATCTTGTCACTTTTTTATTTTTATTTATTTAATTTTTATGTTTATCCCCCACAGGTGTAATTCATCGTGTAATACAAGCTTCCTACCCTTAGGTGCACAATTCAGTATTTCTAAACCATCGTAAATATTCTGTACCGTGTGTTTTTCAATGGACAAGTGCATTCCATACTTTGAGAATATGTATTCTCTCTTAACGGTACATCAAGAGAACGACCAGCCCGGCTAATGTAATAACTGTCACATTATTACAATTAATTTCATACCATCAGGATGCTTTTATTTAAGACGTAAATTTTTTGTTTCATATTTTATTATAATTACGTCAGTTATCTTATACCCGTTGGCCACTGAAATTAGTTTAATACAGCAATCGCTATTTCTTTCTCATTGCGTTGTAACGGGAGATGTAAAAAACGATGACTCATGGAGCGAAAGAGAATTTTATATCGCTTGAGGGTGTGATCTAAGCATTAATAATTACATCGGAAGATGATTTCCGATAGATACGTGCTTGTTATCTTTTGTATTTCTCTTCAACTCTGAGTAATGAAATCAGCATTTCTGTTCAGTTTCCACGGTGAAAACGATTTTAGGAAGCATAGTATTCACTGATAACCACCAGAAACTACCATAGTAACAGCTGAACTACGACATGAATTTTGGATTTTGAAGAGAAGACATGCAGTAAAAAAGGTGATACACAAGTGTCTCCCTTGCAAATCATCTAGAAGTGTTTGTAGCAGCCAGATAGAACCGCCACTACCACCTGACCGCATTCAATTCAATAAACCATTTACGATAACTGGCGTAGACTTCGCAGGCCCGCTTTTTGTCAAATTAGGTACCCTGTTACAGAAATGTTATATGTTACTCTTCACAAGTGCAACAACAAGAGCTCTTCACCTCCAACTAGTATCAGATTTGAGCACAGATAAATTTTTAATGGCCTTTAGAAGATTTACTGCACGAGGAGAATTGCCGAATACTGTTTACTCAGATAATGCTAAAACATTTCAAGCAGCGAACATGGAACTGAAGAACCTTATGCACTTATTTGAGGACACTAAAATCAGTCAGCACTTCGCCCATCAATGTGTTTCTTGGAAGTTCATTGCACCACGGGCGGACTGGGGGGGGGGGGAGGATGGTGAAAACACATGGTAGGAACAACGAAACGTTGCGTCAGAATGGTACTGGAAAGATCGCTAGTAGATTAAGTGACTCTCAGAACTTTACTGGTAGAAATAGAAGCCGCCATCAATTGAGGGGCACTCGTACAGGGAGACTCAAATGTACTGCCACCAAGCCATTTTTTAATAGGAGAACGATTGACTACAATACTGTCCGGTCCTGAACCGAGTATAGAGAAGAATCTGATAACAGTAGAGAAACAAAGGAAAAAAAGTGCAAAATGATTTCCTGAAAAGATGGAAGAAGGAGTATCTCCTGGCATTAAGAAACTTTCATGAGCACTTCGCTGCGGAGCGCGCGGTTGTTCGCCGTGGAGGTTCGAGTCCTCCCTGGGGCATGGGTGTGTGTGTTTGTCCGTAGTTTAGTTTACCTAGGTTTAAGTAGCTTGTAAGCTACGGACTGATGACCACGCAGTTTGGTCCTATAGATTTACAGACATTTGAACATTCGAAACTTTCATGAAGTCCAACGGCCTAAAAGGAAACCTGATAAATACCGTGTGGGAGACATTGCACTCTTACAGGATGACTGACAGATAGCCGAGGCATATGTGGAAGAAAGTCCGCATTATGGAAAAAAGATCAGGGAGAGATGGCATAATGCTGACCTTAATTCTTCAGACACCAGACGGAAGAAGTATTAGTTGACCGATGCAACTGAGATTGACCAGAATCGGATGGACCAGGGTGGGGAGGATGTTACGGATTAATAAAGTCTGTGTTTGTTTTTAATCTCCGTATATGTATACTTGTATCTTTCGAATAACGTAAATAAAGTTGTAGAAAGTACACACGTGTATCCTGTCTACTGAGTGTGTGAAATGCAAAAACTTACATCTTCCTCGTTTCCAACAAATAAAGTCATACACATAAAGCTTAAAGCAGCGTTGAGTGGTTAACATGTGTACTATTTCTCACACATATGAACTTACTTCATATAACATTCTTAATGCACAATATTAGTTACCAATTGAGGTTTGCTCTCTTCGTTGCTCTGTGCCCATTTAGTAGCAGTAATTACATTACTTCTCAAACTTATACTGCAAAACGTCTTCCTCAGATGCCGGATTTATTCAGCGTTTTGCATCGCCACGATAAAGAAAAGACCACACTCCTGCCAAGGAAATTAATTTTTATTGACATATTGGCCTAAAGCTTCAAATAGATGTAAATGGTGAAGAGTGGACAGCCACGTCACCTGGAAAGGCCCGCGGCCGGCGCCATGAGGTCGTGGCCTCACCAGCTGAAACGTTGTTGTGATGCCTCGTGGAAGGAGGAGACATGCCTACCATCACGTTTGCCACTTTGATAAAGGTCGGATTGTAGCCTATCGCGATTGCGGCGTATCGTATCGTGACAATGCTACTTGCGTTCGTCGCGATCCAATGACTGTTGGCAGAACATGGAACCGTTGGGTTCAGGAGGGCAATACGGAAAGCCGTGCTGGATCCCAACGGCATCGTATCACTAGCAGTCGAGATGACGGATCGTGCAGCCACGTCTCAATCCCTGAGTCAACAGACGGGGACGTTTGCAAGACAACAACCATCTACATCTACATCTACATACATACTCCGCAATTCACTGTAAGGTGCGTGGCGGAGGGTACACTGTACCACTACTAGGCATTTCCTTTCCTATTCCACTCCCAAATAGAACGAGGAAAAGAAGAATGTCTATATGCCTCCGTACGAGCCCTAATTTCTCTTATCTTGTCTTTGTGATCTTTACGCGAAATGTAAGTACTACACACTGCTTCAAATTCCGGCCCTCTAAATTTACTTAACAGAAATTCACGAAAAGAACGTCGTCTTTCTTCCAGCGATCCCCAATTGAGTTGCCGGAGCATTTCCGTGACACTCGCGCATTGGTCGAACCTACCGGTAACAAATCTAGCTGCTCGCCTCTGAACCGCCTCCATGTCTTCCTTCAAACCGATCTGCTGCAGGTCCCAAACACTTGAGCAATACTCAAGACGTGGTCGTACAAGAGTTTTATACGCGGTCTCCCTTTACAGGTGAAGTACATCTTCCCAAAATTCTCCCAATAAACCGAAGTCGGCTATCCGCCTTACTCACAACTGTCCTTACATGTTCGTTCCATTTCATATCGCTCTGCAATGTTACGCCTAGATATTTGAACGACGCGACAGCATCAAGAAGCTCACTACTAATGCTGTATTCGAACATTATAGGATTGTTTTTTCTACTCATGAGCATCACCTTACATTTTTCTACATTGAGAGCTAGCTGCCATTCTTCGCACCAACTAGAAATTTTGTCTAAGTCATCCTGTATGCTATTACAGTCAGTTACAGACGACACCCTCCCATACACCACAGCATCATCAGCAAACAGCCGCAAATTACAACTTACTCTGTCCATCAGATCATTTATATAGATAGAAAATAATAGCGGTCCTATCACACTCATCTGGGGCACGCCTGACGATATACTCGTCTCTGATGAACACTTGCCGCCGAGAACAACGTACTGCGTTCTATTACTTAGGAAGTCTTCCAGCCAGTCACAAATCTGTGAACCTATTCCATAAGCTCGTATCTTCGTTAGCATTCTGCAGTGTGGCATCGCGTCGAATGCCTTTTTGAAGTCGAGAAAAACACAATCCGCCTGTTGCCCTTCATCCATGGCTCGAAAGATGTCATATGAGAAAAGGGCATGCTGTTTCACATGAACGATGTTTCCTAAACCCGTGCTGATTCATGGAAATAAGCTTTTCCGTTTCAAGGAAATTTACTATATTCGAACTGAGAATATGCTCTAAAATTCTACATGAAACTGATGTCAACGATATTGGCCTGTAATTCTGTGGGTCAGTTCTCTTTCCTTTCTTATAAACGGGAGTCACCTGCGCTTTTTTCCAATCTCTGGGAACTTTGCGCTGAATTAAAGATTCGCGATAAGTAGGGGGCCAATGCCGCAGAATAGTCTTTGTAAAACCGAACTGGTATTCCATCCGGACCAGCAGACATTTTCGTATTTAGCTCTCTCAGCTGCTTCTCTACACCGGAAATACCTATTGCTATGTCCCCCATTTCGGAAATAGTACGTTGATCAAATGATGGTACATTTGTGCCATGAACAGTTGTGCATTAACAGTTCGACGACGTTTACAGCAGCATCGACTATCAGTTAGGAGACCATGGCTGCGGTTACCCTTGACGCTGCGTCACAGACAGGAGCGCCTGCGATGGTGTATGCAACGAACTGGGTTCGCGAATGGCAAAACGTCATTTTTCGGATGAATCCAGGTTCTGTTTACAGCATCATTATGGTCGCATCCGTGACTGACGACATCGCGGTGAACGCACAGTGGAAGCGTGTATTCGTCATCGCCATACTTGCATATCATCCGGCGTGATGGTATGGGATGCCATTAGTTACACGTCTGGGTCACCTCCATTTCGCATCGACGGAACTTTGAACAGTGACCGTTACATTACAGATTTGTTACGACCCGTGGCTCTACCCTTTATTCAATCCCTGCGAAATCGTTCATTTCAGCAGGATTATGCACAAGCGCATGTTGCAGGTCCTGTACAGGCCTTTCTGGGTACGACTGCTTCCCGGGCTAGCACATTCTCCTGATCTCTCACCAATTGAAAACGTCTGATCAATGGTGGCCGAACAACTTGCTCGTCACAATAAGCCAGTCACTACTCTTGATGAACTGTGGTATCGTGTTGAATCTGCATGGGAATCTGTATGTGTACACGCCATCCAATGTCTGTTTGACTCAATGCCCAGGCGTATCAAGTCCTTTATTACGACCAGAAAATTTTAATGGCCAGTAGTGTTGTAGGTGAATATGGACTGGACGAAAGGAACGAAAGAAGAAGCCGCCAGGTATAATTCTGCACGGAACATAATTTAATCATAACAAACACCTGGTTTAAGATTCACGACTGAAGGTTGAATGCTTGGAAGAGACCAGGAGATACCGGAAGGTACCAGGTAGATTCAATGATGGTAAGACATAGATTCCGAAACGAAGTTTTAAACTGTGAGACATACCCAGGGGCTGAAATACTCTAATGAACTGTAGGTTGAAATTTGTAAAACTCAAGAATCTTAGGACAATAAGGAGATGGGACTTGCATACATTGAGGGAATCGGAAGGTCTTAAGAATTTCAGAGGAATCTTTAGGCAGAAATTGACAGAAACGTGGATGGGAGATAAATAGTATAATGGTTGTTCTATGAACCCTCTTCCAGCATCTTAAATGTGATTTGCAGAGTATTCCATGTAGATGAAGATGGGGGGGGGGGAGAAGACAGTACAGGAGGAATGAGTGGCACTGAGAGATGAAATAGTGAAGACAGCAGAGGACAAAATAGGTAGAAAGGCGAGACCTACAAAAAACCCTTGGAAATCACAGGAAATACTAAATTTCATCGATGAAAGGAGAAAATATAAAAGTGTATTATGTGAAACCGGCAGAAAGGAATACAGAGGACTGTTGTTGTTATGGACTTCAGTCCGGAGACTGGTTTGATGCAGCTCTCCACCCTACTCTATCCTGAGCAAGCCTTTTCATCTCCTCATAAGAATGGCAACCCACATCTATTTGAATCTGCTTACAATATTCGTCTCTTGGTCTCCCTCTGCGATTTTTACCCCACACACTTCCCTCCAATGCTAAATTTACGATTCCTCGATGTCTAAGAATGTGTCCTACCAAGCGATCCCTTCTTGTAATCAAGGTATGCAAAAAAATTCTTTTCTCACCAATTCTGTTCAGTACCTCGTCATTAGTTATGCGATCTACCCACCTAATCTTCAGCATTCTTCTGTAGCACCACATTTCAAAAGCCTCTATTCTCTTTCTGTCCGCATTCTTTATCGTCCATGTTTCACTCCCGTACAAGCAACACCCAAAAAATGCCTTCAGAAACGACTTCCTTACACTTAAATTAATATTCGTTGTCAGCAAATTTCTCTTTTTCAAAAATGCTTCCCTTCCCATTGACATTCTGCATTTTATATCCTCTGTACTGCGACCGTCATTTGTTATATTACTACCCAAGTAACAAAACTCATCTACCACCTTCATTTTTCTAAGACTGCATTCCATTATTTTTTTTTATTTTTTTATTTTTTTTTATTTTTTTATTTTTTTTTTTTTATTTTTTTTTTTTTATTTTTTTTTATAGATGTTCATTTTATACGCCCTCTTCAACAGACTGTCCATTCCATTCAGCTGCTCATCCAGGTTCTCTGCTGTCTCTGACAGAATACAATGTCATCAGCAAAACGCATTTTTTTTTTTATTTCTTCACCCTGAACTTTCTTCTACAGATTTGTATTTGGCTTCTAGCCACTCCTGCTTAGCCATTTTCCACTTCCTGTCAATCTCATTTCTTAGTCGTCTGTACTCCATTTTGTCTGTTTCATTTAGTGCATTTTTATATTTTCTCCTTTCATCAATTAAATTTAATATTTCCTGTGATATCCAAGGATTTTTTGTGTCTTGCCTTTCTACCTATTTTGCCCTCTGCTGCCTTCACTATTTCATCTCTCAATGCTACCCATTCTTCCTCTACTGTTTTATTTCCCCTTGTTTCTGTCAATTGTTGCCTAATGCTCCCTCTGAAATTCTTAAGAACTTCAGGTTCCCTCAATTTATCCAAGTCCCATCTCCTTATTTTCCTACCTTATGCTGATTTTTCAGTTTCAGCTTACAGTTCATGACCAATAAGTTATGGACAGAGTCTATATCTGCCCCTGGGTATGCATTACAGTTTAAAACCTGGTTCCGGAATATATGTTTTACCATTATAAAATCTATATGATATCTTCAGGTGTCTCCTGGTCTCTTCCACGTATACAACCTTCTTTTGTGATTCTTAAACCAGATGTTTGTTATGATTAAATGATGTTCCGTGCAAATTTTTCTACCAGGCGACTTCATCTTTCATTCGTTCAGCCCAGACCATATTCACCTACTATTTTCCTTCTCTTCCTTTTCCTACTACCGAATTCCAGTCTCCCATCACAATCAGGTTTTCATTTTCCTTAATTGTCTGAATAATTTCCTTTAACTCCTCATAGACATCTTCAATCTCCTCATCATCGGCAGAGCTAGTTGGCATATAAACCTGTACTACTGTTGTCGGTGTTGGCTTCGTATCTATCTTGACAATCATTATGCGATCACTGTACTGATCATAGTAGATTACCGGCATTCCTGTTTTCTTATTCATTATCAGTCCTACTCCTGTGATACCCGCAAATGATTTTGTATTTATAATCCTGTATGCACCTGACCAGAAGTCCTGTTCTTCCTGCCACCAAACTTCACTAATCCCCAATATATCTAACTTTAACCTATCCATTTCCCTTTTTAAATTTCTAATTTTCCTACCCGATTAAGGGATCTAACATTCCACGCTCCGCTCCGTAGAATGCCAGTATTGTCTTTCCTGATGACAACATCCTCCTGAGTAGTCCCCGCTCGGCCGGCCGCGGTGGCCGAGGGGACTGAGGCGCTTCAGTCACGGTCTGCACGGCCACTACGGTCGGGGGTTCGAATCACCCCTCGGGCATGGATATTTGTGCCGTCCTTAGTTGTAGCTAGTTCATAAGTAGTTTGTAAGTTTAGGGACTGATGACCCCGTAGTTAAGTCCCATAGACTCTACAAACATTTTTTTAGTCCCCGCCCGGAGATCCGAATGGGGGACTATTTTACCTCCGGAATATTTTACCCGAGAGGATGCCATCATCATATTGTCATACAGTAGAGCTGCATGTCCTCAGAAAAAGTAACGGCTGTAGTTTCCCCTTGATTTCAGCCGTTCGCAGTAACTGTGTGGCAAAGGCACATTAGCTGATGTTACAAGGCCAGCTCAATCAATCATCCAGACTGTTGCCCCTGTAACTACTGAAAAGGCTGCTGCCCCTCTTCAGGAACCACACGTTTGTCTGGCCTCTCCACAGATACCCCTCCGCTGTGGTTGCACCTACGGTACGGCTATCTGCATCGTTGAGGCACGCAAGCCACCCCACCTCGGCAATGTCTGTGGTTCATGGGAGTGGACAGACGACTAAGAAATGAAATTAACAGGAAGTGCAAAATAGCTACGTAGGAGTGACTAGAAGGCAAATGCAAGTGTGTAGAAGAACGTATAAGTAGGGCAAAATAGATACCGCCAGGAAAATAAAAGATACATTTGGAGACAAGAAAAGCTGCTGTATGAATCTAAACTACTTAGACAGGAAACGAATTCTCAGCAATGAAGGGAAAGCTGAAAGGTGGAAATATTATATAAACGGACTCTTCAAACGAAATGAAATTGGAGACAATATCGAATGAAAGGAAGAGGATGTAGATGAAGATGCAGATACTGTACTGAGAGAGGAATTTGACAGAGCACTGGAAGGCCTAAGTAGAAACAAGGCCCCTGGAGTAGATGATATTCCCTCAGAACTACTGTAGTCTTTAGGAGAGCCAGCCATGACAAAACTCACCTAGTGCGTAAGATGTATGAGACAGGGTAAATATCATCAGACATTAAGAAAAATGAAATAATCCCCATTCCAAAGACAGGTGTAAAAATTACAGACACTTTAGTTTAGTAAGTCGTGGTTGTAAAATTTTAACACGAATTATTTACAGAAGGATGGAAAAGCTGGATAAAGAATAAATGTAGGAACACAGGAGGCAATAGTCACTTTACGGCTTATCCTAGAAGGAAGATTAATGTAAAGCAAACCTACATTTGTAGCTTTCGTGAATTTGGAGAAATCTTTTACAATGTTGCCAGGAATAACTCTTCCAAATTCTTAAATCAGCAGGAGTAAAATATAAGGAACGGGAAGTTATTTACAACTTGTACTAAAACCTGGCGGTGGTTGTTAAAGTTGAAGGGCATAAAGGGATGCAGTGGTTAAAAAGGCAGTAAGACAGGTTTTTAGCCTTTCTCCATTCTCATTTAATTGTACATTGAGCAAGCTATAAAGGAAAGCAAGGAGAAATTGGGAGTAGGAATTAAAGTCCAAGGCGAAGAAACAAAAACATTGCGTTTGCCGATGACATTGTAATTCTGTCAGAGACAGCAAAGTATCTGGAAGAGCAATTGAACGGACTGGATAGTAAGTCGAAAGGTGCGTATAAGATGAACATTGACAAGAGCAAAACAAGGGTAATGGAGTGCAAATCAGGCGATGCTGAAGGAATCAGATTAGGTAATGAAACAATAACGGTGGTACATGAGTTTTGTAACTTGGGCAGTAATCTAACACATGACGGTTGCTGTACAGAGGATATAAAATGCAGAATAGCAATAGGAAAAAAATGGTTTTTGAAAAAGTGAAATTTGTTAACATTGATTATTAATTTAAGCGAAAGGAAGTCCTTTCTGAAGGCATTTGTGTGGAGTCTGGCCTCGTATGGGTGTGAAACGTGGACGATAAACAGTGCGAACAGGAAGAAGATAGAGGCTTTTGAAATATGGTGCTACAGAAGAATGCTGAAGATTAGGTGGGTGGATCGCGTAACTAATGAAGAGGTGCTGAACAGAATTGGGGAGAAAAGGAATTTCTGGCATACCTTTACTAAAATAAAGGATCGAATAATAGGACACATTCTTAGACATCAAGGAATGTTGAATTTAGCGTTGGAGGGAAGTGAGGGGAATAAAACTCGCAATGGGAGACATAACATATTTCTTTCTCTGTGTTTCCTGAAAGTCTGGCGTACTTTTTTGTAACAGAGTGTATATATATACAGGATGTTTCACTAAGTGTGTTTGCCTCTGTAACTTATAAAATAATATGTGACGGGAAATTTTAATGCGGTAGGTCAACAAAAGAAATGTTACACTTTTTGCGGAGCTATGAACATAGTTTATTGTGTCATTTTCCAAAGAGTTACAGCATAAAGATATAATTTTTTAAATGGAACAATAGTTTCTTCTATCGTGCATTGGATTCGTTGAAACCAGCTGCGTCCAAATGAATTTAAACTACATTCCTATCGCTGTAGTTTGTGAGCTACAACCCTTCAAAGTTTGAGGGGCAGATACCGCAAACGCTGCGCATAATGCAATACGCCTTCTAAATGTGGTGCGGCCGAGTTGTAACGTCGCCGGTGTCACGGAGCGAGAAGCTTCCTCGATACGCTGTTAAGACTGCCGACTGTCGCCGCACACGGCCGCATACCCGACAGTTGGAGCCACACAAACAACCGGGGCTCAATATACCACAGTTAGTGACATCGGATGACGATGGCATCACGAACAACGAGTACGTTGACATGTTCCTGATGCTCGGCGAGTGCCGACACCATGCCACTGAAGCAGCCACGGCGTATGCCTTGAGATATCCTAGGCGAAGAGCCCCGGCAGCCATTACGTTCTTACGAGCTGAACATCGACTACGGGAAACAGGCAGCTTGGTAATGCGCCGCAGTAACAGACGAAGACCTGCAAGAAGTGAGGAGACGGAGATGTTTGTTTTAGCTGCACTACACCACGATCCTCATGTCAACTTACGAGCCGTTGCTGCAGTCGCTGGTGTCAGTTTCACATCTGTGTGGCGTATAGTACACAGACACAGGTTTCACCCGTACCGCCTGTCACTGACCCAGGAGCTGCATGAGAACGATTTCCGTGCAAGAGTGACATTCTGTGAGTGGGCCATGCGTAATATCACGCTGGAGTCTTTACAAAGTGTTATGTTTTCTGATGAGTCCACGTTCACAAATGGTGCAGTGAAACGCCATAACGTGCACTACTGGGCCGCAGACAATCCTCGGTGGGTACGACCTGTCGACCGTCAACGAAGGTGGTCAATTAACGTGTGGTGTGGAATCCTTGGGGATGAAGTAATCGGTCCACACTACTTCCCAGGTACACTAACAGGTGAATTATATCGTGCTTTTATAGCCGACAGTTTGGATGGTTTCCTTGAACATGTGTGTCTACACACGAGAGTCCATATTTGGATGCAGCACGATGGTCACCCAGTCCATTCTGCGCGTGATGTTGTGGAAGAACTAAACTACAGGTTTGTAGGAAGATGGTTGGGGCGCCATGTTCCTCATTTATGGTCCGCAAGGTCGCCCGATTTAACACCAGTAGATTTCTTTTTGTGGGGATATCTAAAGGATCGTGTTTGTCACTGAGCCCACATCCCCAGATGATCTAAAACGGCGCATCGAGGACGCATGTCGCTCCGTCACACCAGCGATGTTACATCTCGTCCGCAGATCCTTTCGATGGCGCATTGCATTATGCATTGAGGAACATGGACACCCATTTGAACATCTCATGTAAATAAACTTCCCACAGCCATAACATCCATCACCCACCACACAGCCATGTATTATGTACAGCCTGTGGTATCTGCACCTGAAACTTTGAAGGGTTGTAGCTCCCAAACTACAGTGACAGGAATGTAGTTTAAATTGATTTGGACGCAGCTGGTTTCAACGATTCCAATGCACGATAGAAAAAACTATTTCTCCATTTAAAAAATATGTCTTTGTGCTGTAACTTTTTGGAAAATGCTACAATAAACTATGTTCATAGCTCCGCAGAAAGTGTAACATTTCTTGTGTTGACCTACCGCATTAAAATTTCCCGTCAACTATTGTTTTATAAGTTACAGAGGCAAACACACTTAGTGAAACACCCAATATATATATATATATATATATATATATATATATATATATATATTCACGGAACTAGATGGTGCAGTGGTAAGACACTGGATTGCCATTCGGGAGGATGGTGGTCCAAATCAACCTCCGACCATCCAGATTTAATTTTTCAGTGATTTCCCTTAATCGATCCAGGCATATGCCGGGATGGTTCCTTTCATCAAAGGGTACGGCCGATTTCCTCCCACATCCTTACCCGAAAGTCCGAGAGCAAACTCCGTCTCTAATGACCACGCTGTCGATGGGACGTTAAACCATAACCTCCTACTTTTTTTATGTACTGCCTCAAGAATACAGTTCCTTAGATTGGCCATCGACGTCTGATAGTACTTACAAATTATTAACAACCAGGTATTAGCAGTGTCAGTAGGACAGAGTAGGAAAAGAGTAAGCTTAGGATTTAACGTCTCGTCGACAGCGTGGTTATTATAGTCGTGCCCTCTGAAAAGAACCATTCCGGAAATTGACTGGAGTGACTATCACGGGGAACCATATGAATGCCCGGAAGTGGATTCGTTGTACCGTCCACCCGATTACTAGTCCATTGTGTTAGCAATGCGTCACCTCAGTCGGTTGACGGAGTGGATAAGACGTGTGGCCAGTTCCAGTGATAACACGAGGAATGAGGAGCAGCGAAAGTGTTGGCTGTAGTTTGATCTCAACCACATCGTTAGTTTGTGTCAGTAGGGACTCTTATCAAGTAACGTTTCCAGAAAACTCGGAGTAAACTAAAGCGATGTCGTTTGGAAGTGCAGGAGGTAAGTAAATACATGAAATGTCGATGATTTGCCTCGCTATGGCAACCGAAAGACTACCACAGCAACTGATGGCCGCTAATTACAGATTTCATGAAAGAGGAACCTTGAGTGGAACGCCACCATGCATCCACAGGACGAGTTTCAAAAAATGTTCAAATGTTTATAGAGTCTATGGGCCTTAACTACGGGATCATCAGTCCCTAAACTTACAAACTACTTATGAACTAGCTAATCCTAAGGATGGCACAAATATCCATGCCCGAGGGGGGATTCGAACCCCCGACCGTAGTGGCCGTGCAGACCGTGACTGGAGCGCCTCAGTCCTCTCGGCCACCGAGGTCGGCGACGAGTTTCAACTCGAACTGAAAATACACTACTGGCCATGAATATTGGTAAAACAAGAAGAAATGAAGACAAACGGGTATTCATCGGACAAATACATTATACTAGAACCGACATATGATTATATTTTCACGCAATTTGGGTGCATAGATCCTGGGAAATCAGTACCCAGAACAACCTCCTCTGGCCGTAATAGAGGCCTTGATACGCCAGGGCATTGCGTCAAACAGTACAGGTACAGATGCCCATGAAGCTTCAACACGATACCACAAATCACCAAGATTAGTGACTAGCGTATTGTGAAGAGCCAGTTGCTCGGCCACCATTGACCAGACGTTTTAAATTGGTGAAAGATCAGGAGAATGTGCTGGTCAGGGCTGCAGTAGAATATTTTCCATATCCAGATAGGCCCATACAGGACCTGCAACATGCGGCCATGCATTATCCTGCTAAAATGTAGGGTTTCGCAGGGACCGAATGAAGGGTAGAGCCAGGAGTCTTAAAACATCTAAAATGGAACTACCTCTGTTCAAACTGCCGTCGATGCGAACAAGAACTGACCATACCATCACGAAAGGTGATACGCCAGTATGGCGATGGTGAATACCCGCTTCCAATGTGCGTTCACCGCGATGTCGCCAAACACAGATCCGACCGTCATGATGCTGTAAACAGAACCTCGGTTTCGTCGGAAAACATGAAGTTTTGCATTCGTGCACCCAGGTTCTTCGTTACGTACACCATCGCAGGCGCTCCTGTCTGTGATGCAGCGATGGTTTCCGAGCTGATAGTCCATGCTGCTGCAAACGTCATCGAACTGTTCGTGCAGATGGTTGTTGTCTTGCAAACGTCCACATCTATTGACTCAGGGATCGAGACGAGGCTGTACGATCCGTTACAGCCATGCGGATAAGATGCGTGTCATCTCGACTGCTAGTGATACGAGGCCGTTGGGATCCAGCACGGCGTTCCGTATTCCCCTCCTGAAGACATTGATTCCATATTCCCTTTACAGTCAGTCATTGAATCGCGACCAACGCGAGAAGCAATGTCGCGAAACGATAAACCGCAATCGTGATAGGCAACAATCTGACCTTTATCAAAGTGATGTAACGCATTTTTCCTCCTTACACGAGGCATCAGAACAACGTATTACCAGCCAAGGCCGGTCAACTGCTGTGTGTGTGAGGGAATTCGATTGGAAACTTTCCCAACGTCAGCACGTTGTAGGTGTCCCTACCGGTGCCATCCTTGTGTGAATGCCCTGAAAAGTTAATCATTTGCAAATCACAGTATCTTCTACCTGTCGGTTAAATTTCGCGTCTGTAGCACATCATTTTCATGGTATAGCAATTGTAATGGCTAGGAGTGTAATAGGTAAGTAATGACATTACAACTTCACTCCTAACGTTTATGGCGAGGGTCACATTTGGCACCTACACACCATGCACTGCGGTACAGATGGGTGCAATAGCAAGTTGAATGGAGGCGTCAGAATTTGCGTCAAGGATAGTCACAGGTGACACATCTGCCTTGAATCAGACAATCGTCGGAGTTTTAGGAGGCAGGCTGGTCAGGCTGGAAGCTTTCAACACGCCTTCCAACGAATGCAACAAGTTGGTGGTTCACTGATATTTTCGGTGGTACTATGTGGCAGAGATGTAGGATGCTAGTGCTGGTAGAAGATACTCAAACGGTTATACTGCACAGGAATGACATTCTCCGACGAATGGCACAACCATATCGGCAGCACTTCGGTTTGTGATTTGTCTTAAAGGACGACTTTTCTCTTACTAGTATTGCACATTTTGTGAATGTATTCCTTCATGATAACGAAACCTCAAGATTGGAATAACTATCGTGTTTCCCAGATGTGGACCCTCATTGACGATGTCTGGCATACACAGAAAGGGGTTTTTTATGGAACACACGACCCACCAACCAGTTTGAGACTTCTACGACCTGTCGCCACTGATGAGAGCGAGAATCTGGTCCCACAGTTCCTCGCGTCGCGCTCTACATTCCACCTCATGTAGAAAGGCTGTCCAGTTTTCAGCCGTTCTGCGCATCCCGCTCCATTACTGCACTGGCAGCCAATAATATGCATTCCCTAGGCGCGTGACTGGCCGTGAGTTACGCAATTTCTCTCTCGCAGGCTCTACTGTTGACACTTGGCCGTAGCTCTTCCCTGTCACGCCTCCCCTATTGCTCTACCTATATGCGCGGAAACGCCTTCTTATATGACGCCAACTATAGTGGACTATATGCTACAAAGACATCTTACCAGGTATTAGGGTTACTGGTGTGCCGGCCGCAGTGGCCGAGCGGGCTGCGACGTGCCAGTCGTGGTCTGCACGGCCGCTGAGGTCGGGGATTCGAATCCCCCCTCGGGCATGGATGTTAGTGCCGTCTTTAGAATAGGCTAGTTCGTAGGTAGTTTGTACGTCTAGGGACTAATGACCCCGTAGTTAAGTGCCTTAAGCTCTACCAACATTTGATTTGATACTGGTGTGTGCTGCAATCTGAAAATTCAGAATATCGTGCAATTTTTTTTTTCAACTTGTTACTGTCTGCTTTTATAAGCATTAAAGGGACCTGTAATATTGATTTTAAATATCTGTATTCAATTTTTAAGTAAATCGTCGCATATTTCTGCATCCATGGCGATGTAGCACCTTTTTATGTGGTTAAGTACAGTTATTAAGTGTTCAATTTTTATAATTGGAAAATATCAGCCCCATAGTTTCATACGCCATTGCTGGCTAAAACCTCTGCTGAACGTCTCGTCATAGAATGAATGTGTGTCTCAATATTTTTTGGGTTATGGCAGTTTGTGCTGCTGCTACATATTTCCAAAGTTGATATGATTCATTGGTGGTCAGTACTGGAACAGTCGTTCCTAGCAATCGTCTATCACATGTTCTCCATAGCTGAGAGATCTGGTGCAACGTGGCCGTCGGCGAGCTACTGTGGTACAGGAGGATAGCAACAACCAACACTTCAGAGATGTAACGCAGGCTGTTGAGTATACTGGCAGTGCATACTGGTGTGACACACTGCTGTAATACAATTACACCCCAGATTATAATTCAGGGCTGCAGAGCGAGTTTGGCAATGGATAAGGAAACAGTTCAACAGCCCATACTCTAATCCACCATCCTGATACTACAGCAGAATCTGGATTGGAAAGTTATTGTTTTCTTGTAATGGAATCCCGAATATGCGTGAACTTCCGACATGGTCGATGATGGTTGCGCGGCGACTAGCCAGACATACACCAACTGCTGGTACACCAGAGAATCTCCGGGAATATTTGGTAGGGGCATAGACTACTATACCCCAAAAACATATAAAGACCGTTCTGATTGAATGCCAAAGCGTGTAGTAGCTATTGTGGCCACAAATGACATTAAAACTCATTACTGATTTCATCATCTTCCTCGCTTCACACGTGATTTTACTTTCAGTAGGTAATCTTAGAACAACGTAGTCTCTCCCGAACAAAGTTTGGCTGTGATACGTCCGATCCATCTTGGCGATCAATGTAGTATGGCTAGCAGTGTATACAAGGCAAGATACACTACTGCCCATTAAAATTGCTACACCAAGAAGAAATGCAGATGATAAACGGGTATTCATTGGACAAATGTATTATACTAGAACTGACATGTGATTACATTTTAACGCAATTTGGGTGCATACATCCTGAGAAATCAGTACCCAGAACAACCACCTCTGGCCGTAATAACGACGTTGATTCGCCTGGGCATTGAGTCAAACAGAGCTTGGATGGCGTGTACAGGTAAAGATGACCATGCAGCTTTAACACGATACCGTAGTTCATCAAGAATAGTGACTGGCGTATTGTGATGAGCCAGTTGCTTAGTCATCATTGACGAGACGTTCTCAATTGGTGAAAGAACTGGAGAATGTGCTGGCCACATTTTTCGTATCCAAAAAGGCCCGTACAGTTCCTACAACATGCGGTCGTGTATTATCTTGCTGAAATTCAGGGTTTCGCAGGGATTGAATAAAGTGTAGAGCCACGGGTCGTAACACTTCTGAAATGTAATGGCCACTGTTCAAAGTGCTGTCGATGCGAACAACAGGTGACCGAGACGTGTAACCATTGGCACCCGATACCATCACGTCTGGTGGTACGCCAGTATGGCGATGACGAATGCACGCTTCCTATGTGCGTTGACTGCGATGTCGCCAAACACGGATGAACCATCGTGATGCTGTAAACAGAACCTGAATTCATCCGAAAATATGACGTTATGCCATTCGTGCAACCAGGTCTGTCGTTGCGTACACAATAGCAGGCGCTCCTGTCTGTATGGCACCGTCGTGGGTAACTGCAGCCATGGGCTCCGAGCTGATAGTCCATGCTGCTACAAACGTCGTCGAACTGTTCATGCAGATGGTTGTTGTCCTGCAAACTTCCCCATCTGTTGACTCAGGCATCGAGACGTGGCTGCACGATCCGTTACAGCCATACGGATAAGATGCCTGTCATCTCGACTACTAGTGATAAAAGGCCGTTGGACCCAGCACGGCATTCCGTCTTGTCCTTCTGAACCCACCGATTCCATATTCAGTTAACAGTCATTGAATTGCGGCCAACGCGAGGAGCAGTGTCGCGATACTATAAACCGCAATCGCGATAGGCTACAATACGACATTTATATATGTCGGAAACGTGGTGATAAGTTTTTCTCCTCCTTTCAGGTGGCAGCACAACAACTTTTCACCAGGAAACACCGGTCAATTGCTGTTTGTTTATGAGAAATTGGTTGGAAACTTTCCTCATGTCAGCACGTCGCCTCTGGCGCCTACCTTGCGTGAATGCTCTGAAAAGCTCATTATTTGCATACACAGCATCTATTTCCTGTCTGTAGCACTTCATATTCGTGGTGTATCAATTTTAATGGGAAAGAGTGTATTTCCTGGATTTTTAAATTTTTTATTTATTTATTTATTTATTTTTGTTTTCTTTGTTACATTTATGACCGTGTTCCCTACATCACATGAGGTAAATATTTCTTGTTCGGATGATGTAATCTTATCGCTGGTTTCAAACTTTGTTTTGTACGCTTCTAATAAAATGACAATCTTACACTGAAGCTAAGAAGTAAGTAGTGCAACTGCCTTATATCGTGTAGTGACCCCGAGAGCACACTGAAGTGTCGCAACGGACATAGCGTGGACGCGACTGGTCACTGAAGCAGAGCATCCTAAAGGGTTGTCCGCAAATCCGTAAGAGTTCGAGAGGGTGAAAGTCTCTTCTGAACAGGACATTACATCTCGTCCCGGTTTGTCCATATCTGGGTAATTTGGTGGTCAGAGGAGATTTAAACTGAGAAGAGGGTTCCTGGAGTCCCTCTGTAGCAATTAGGGACGTTTGAGGTGTTCCATCGTCCTTCTCGAATAGCCCGAGTCCGTCTAAATGCACAATGGACGTGAATGGGACTGTTTATATATCTTGAAACACGTTCACTGAATGTGTGGTCGTGTTCCAGTTTGAGTTATTCATTACTCTTAAGTGCTTCTCCGCCATTAATATTGTCTAATTGTATGTCAGTTATTTTATACCTTTATTAATTATCACTACCACATGTTTCTATATGTTTCCACCTGTGTGATTGAACTTGTGTGTTCGTATGAATGTGGAAGGTTGCTTTTAATATTGACTGACTGCCGCGCAATGGCTTACAGTCTCCGCCTCGCACGTTAGGCCTCGTTTACTTTAATTAAGGACGCATGGCATAGTATGTCGTCTGCATTACCGTCTGCTGGGTGACCATAGACAAGCTTTCTTGGCAAGATGGTGACGTGGCCTATTCTTAGTGTACTACCGAAATAATCACGGACGAAAGCTGGTGACAAAATAGTCCTCTCTGGTGCTCTACTAGAGGGTATTATCTTCTTCAGGTATCAATAGTTGTTAGACAGTAGGCTCTGAACGCACTCTGCATCGCTTTTGAGTGCGCCCTGCATCCGGTGAGGGGAGGGGAAAGGTTTTCCCGTGGCCTGAGGCTTCTTGCTGCGACCGCCCAAGTGAGAATATCGTCGAATCATGCTGACGGGATGGCGAGCTGTTAGAACTTTACTTTTTTCGTGACCAGGCAGTCTTGGTCCATCAGTGATAGTTTTCTTGAGTAATTCTTTCGCTTTGTGAGGTGAAGTGTTTCTTAATTTACAGAGCTCGAGTAATTCAGTGTAAATTTAGTAGTTGCATTTTCATTCTGGTGATGATTTTTTCATTCTGGTATTCTCAAGTTAGAACATTCGTCTGTGGCCTTTAGCCTTTGGGTAAACTTAGTATTTTCGAAGTTCCTTGCTGTTTCTTAACTAACGTTTTCGTGTTGTGTCTGTATCTGCGAGTATCCTAAATTGTACTCAGACTTTTTGGACTGATTCCGCCTTTCCTGTCTTGGTATAACCGATTGCACAAAGTGCTTTCGTAACGGTCTTTATTTCGTCTTCAGCCATGCTTTTACTGATACTAGCTTTCTTCTATATGAATTCTCGTGTGTGATTTTCTCGCTAATTCTAAATTCATTTCTTTTTGTAAATTCTATGTAATTCAATGTGGTCGCACACCACGTGGTACTTGAGGATAGTATGCCACTGCGTCCCCACACATGAGCTAGTTTCGTGCATAGTTTGGTTTTAATTGTTTTTGAAGACACCTGCCATCTCGTCAAAATGTCGCCAATACTTCGTTTGCTGCTGCTAAGAGGTGTTTCCGAGTTAGTAATGTGTCGCAAGCATTACGCGTGTGTCTGTGAGTGAATGAATGTGCTTTCATTTATCCACTGCGTATTTACAAATTTCGTCCCACGTTATCTCCATATTCAGAAAGGGTAGAAACAATTTTATTACGGGCAGTAATTTTATGATTTAATTAACTTTTGTACAAAGTGTGTGCTTTGGTGTGCTTAATTTGGTCTCCACACATTTATTTGCTTGTTCATTTTATTGAATGGATAGTGATTTAAAGTATGAAACTTCTGCTTTATAATTTCATGCACCCCGTCGCATGTTCAATTTTCTATTCCCTTTTTAATATTAATTTTGTGTTTGTCAAAACGCCGGCTGCTCCTTTAAGGAGTGAGCAGTTACATAAATTTCCGTTGCGCTAATACTGTGGCTACTCGCAAAGAAATTTAGAGCACCACTGAGCGTTTTTACTTGCATTTGCAGATCTCTATTGCCCGAGATCTTTCATAGGAAACTTAACAAGGTACTTTCAATCTATGTGCTTGAATACGCAAGTCTATAATAGTTTTATCCTCTCTTTAGTGTGTATGTAAGCGAGTTACTATTTAGAACACGATAGACAGCCTTGCTCTGAAAGCAAATCATTTTCCTTTAATTTACGTTGCTTTTGTAGCTGCTATTCAGGATGAAGCAGCGAAATCGATTCTACACTCAGCGAGTATTCCTGACTGCTAGGAAAAAATGAAAACAACTATCAGAAAATATTTTAATAAGAAGACATTAGAAGCTACGCTATAAACTATTAAAGACAAACCGCTGTCTAGAAATGCTACAAGGACCACACGGTAGGATAGGTAAGCGAGAGGTATGGAGTTTTCTACGACATCTCAGTATCAGTCTAACACGAAATAAAATACATCCAAACATTTTTTTCCAAATCGCATCGCTGAAGAGCTTCTTAAAAATGCTACGACACGCCAACGTGGCAAAAGCGAGAGGAACAGCTAGAAACGAAAAATTTCAATTCCACTTAATGCGAAACTGAACTTCGGGAATCTGTGCAACTGTGTAGTAGTAACAGGGCGGCATACGAATAGAACACAAAAACAGAGAAAGAAATTCGAACCAGCAACATTGAAAAGACTCAGCTTCATTATCGTAACTCAAATGTGAGGCATATAGTCCACAGCTACACGTTTCGTAGGTCGAGAGCAATCTGAATTTATCGTTATCGCTTACACACGCACACATGCAAGAACACGAAACACTCGCAAACATTTCTAATCATACTTTAAAATCCTCCACACCAAATCCTCTCTTGAGTTTGTAATTACTGTAAGATGAAAGTTCCTTACGTCACATATTTTTTAGTGACATTTAACTCACCTTTGCGGTTCTTTGATCATATAGTATTTTATTTATTTAAATTTCAATAAGGATCTAACTTGGGTGTGTGGCATTTTACCGCCATTGATTTGATTTTACGCTACCATCAATGGTTACAATTTGGTTTCAGAAAGTTTTATGTGGGTTTTTGCTACGAGATGGATGTATCCTAGAGAGCAAAACGGAAAATGACATTGACTTCGGGAAACCAAAGGAGGATTTCGTGCTCCAGTGTCCAGCAGCTGAGGCTAAGCCGACGGTTCAGAGGCAGCGGGTTCAAAACAGGGAGGCCCGCTAGGAGCTCTGTGGAAACTGCGCAACGCCTTAGCTGTGGCTGACGTGCAGAGATCGCCTTTGGCTCGGCGACTGCGATTTTCCTTAAGAGGGGAGACTTGCCACTGCAAAATTCTGAGTAAAGTTCAGTTTTTGCGGAAGGGATCTAACAACATATTAAGAAGTTCCGAAATTGGATTCTGGCTCGAGGATAAACGAGTCTTCCTGCAAAAATTGGCAGGAGGAAGATGCTCCGCGGCTCGCTTTGGGTTCCAAGGAAAGCGGGCGGCCTACCGCTATGGACGCTGCCGCTCCAGTGATGACCGGTCTTTGGTAAGACAGAGTTGTCATTGATTACTTGGCGCATTCAGCACATTGGAATGGTGTATTTCTGGAACGTATATTCGATTATGTTTATTAATCCTCCGATCTTGGAAACATTCGGTGATATTTGGCAGGTTTTCATTTCTCGGCGTTTTTAATTATCAGCACTTTCACGTTCCGTGATCTTGTTTAATATGTTCACACCACAGTCTAACATTTACAGTCATGACATTCCCACAGACTTCTGTTATACACTATGCAGGCCGCGCTCAAAGCACCCAGCAAGCTACATTTATGAATATGATGTTGTATGAGTACGAAAGTATCATTCATATTAATTTCAACATAGTTTTTACATTAGGGAACGTATGTAGTGCCATGGAGTAGGTAATAACTTCTACATAGCTCCTACATCAGTCTTTCTTAGGTTTTCTAAGATCCCTGACATGCTACGAAACAATACAAAACAGGACAGTTTATGTACAATTAACTTCTAACCTACAAGCTTTTACTGAATAATTTCATTTTATATTAAAGATAAACATACAATTATTAGATAACTACAAAATACTTGCCCTTTGGCAGATAAACGTCGCTTTCCTACTCATGAGTGTTAAGTTTTCTTCGCTACAGTTCCATTTTAATCGGTGAGAGTGAAAGATAGGAAATGTATATAATATGCAATGTGTACATTATTTAACGTATCATATCACCACCAGAGCTGTAGCTGAAGAAAAAAACGTCACAGATGCGGTAATAAAACGGTAAAAGCAATTGAACTGTTTTCCAACAAAGGCGAACAAATTTCACAATTGTTGTTACAGCTGAACCTGAAACGGCAAGAATCTTCAAAACATTGGCATTTCAAGCTAAAGTAATTACACTCAGAAGAATATGCACGTATACGAAAGATAAGAGGATGTAAAACTCTGCGAATCATTTGAGTCCACATAGAATTCATATGCATAAAAAACTGACTATCACAGTAAGAAAACACCAAAATAGAAATTTGTGTTTCTCTTATGTTTATATTTTACTGACAGCGGAATAAACTGCAGGTATACACGTATTCTTCAGTATTCCTCCATGTGAAAGATATTCTTTATACCACTGAATCAGTTAAACTCGGCAGTTTTTACATTAATTTCAGTATATATCTCTTCATATATTACTAATAATGCTTGTAAGCCAAAAATTATATTACCTACTTTGTTAATTACGTACAAAAATCACTCCATAGGCGGCGTGTCAATCGCTAGTAGAGATAGTGTCGTTGGAACTGTCAGCTCGTAACAACTTTCACAACAATGAGTGTTGCGACTGTATTGTTAGGCTGTGGTCCCACCACGCACCGTTGTCCAAACCAAATGTAGTAGTTTACAATGTGTTCAATGTGGCCGCGGCGGAGCGGCCTAGCGCATTGAGGCGCTATGCTACGATGCGAGATGCCGTTTCACAGTCGGAGGTTCGAATCCCCTCTCGGATATGAATGTTTTCGCTGTCTTTAATATAAGGTAGTTCATAAGTTGTTTGTAAGTTTAGGGACTGATGACCCAACAGATAAGGCCCATAAGCTTTACAAACATTTGAATTTTTTATTTATTTATTTATTTTGTGCAGTGCGTTAATTCAATATCAAATGTTCAGATATACTGGGCTTCAAGCATTAAATCAAAGTTTCATCTATTCACAGTTTCCCATAATCGAAAATGATACTATCATAAGTAATTTAATAATGTGTAATTAGTTTATGCCAGGTTTTCGCGCTGGAACATGCTCGGTTCTCTTCAGGAAACACAATGAATAAAAAATTTTCCATCTGAATACATTGTATGCTAATTGTGGGAGTTTCTGTTGCTTCGCGACAGAGTGAATTAACTGATTGCATCTCCAAGGACTACTCCGATGTACACATCCGACCTCGCACAACTTTTTGTTTCTTTCCTAATGGACGAAAACGTTGAGGTCATTCCTCTCCAAACAAACTCACTATTTCCACATGTCATAATAACCAATCGCTTGTACATATCATTTTACCAAATGGTTATTTCCTGAAAAACGTATGCAAACTGCCAACGTACATCATAACCGCTAATATCAATTAACCCATTGAAGCAGCCGCTACCGTTGTCTGTCGTATGTGTTTGAAACAGATTGCCGCTCTGTTTCCTCACAACTCTCTGTTTTTCTCTGTTTCCTCACAACTTATCGCCAAGTCTTCATAAATGCTATTTAGCGAGAGACCTGTATATTAAACATGCTTGACTCCATCGATTTACTATAATCGTCCAATCTAAAGGCGAAACTTAGGTGCTCATACATGGGGCTCAAGTTCTAAGAGTTGGCACAACATGTGATATTAGTTTCCGTTTCGTTAAAATAAAAACTCAAGCGCTTCTAATAGATTTCTACGTGATATAGCGATACATGATTCCTAATCACTCACTTTCAGTCATTCAGCGTCCAGTGGCGTTGTTCTTTACATCACTTCAGGTATGAGTCAGCCCTGAACACCGACATATGTGGCTCATGAGAGGTGCCGCATGGCGGTTGTATTCCAGTCATAACTCTATCTGCAACGCAGCTAAGCACTTTAGACTGTGAAACACCACCGTTCATTGTAAAATTAATCATGGCTGAAAGGAGCCAATTAAAAGTTTACTTTAAACTCTGGCCGTAAAACCAGCTAAAGGATTCGCGTGAACTAGTTACTACTTCCTGAAAAAGAATCTTGTTAACTGGCCCAGAATTTAGAACTGACTCAAAATTTATTTTAGCAGCAGGAAGACAAAGAGACAGTGGTCAGCATACGTCGTAGATCACGAGAATTACACACAATCATTAATATACAAGCCACCTCGAACTAAATTAATGAAGGTAGCTGAGAGAACATTTATGGCGCAAAGGAATGCATATGATAATATGCATCTGAATTTGTTCTCAGCATTGGTGAAAAACAACATTAAATAAAAAGGGAGGGTATTCGAAAACTAATATTCAAAATTAGAACAAAATTTCCCTGATAATAAATTATTTGTTCAGTTCAAACATGGGCAAATGGGGGAACCAAATTTGTTAAATAATAATAAACGCATCCCATTGAACTACTAACTTAAAGTAATCTGAACTGATCATCGTCGGTGGAGGGATTTGCAATCAACAAGCATTCAGCCACTCACACATCCAAAGCAAGGCGAAACTCACCCAACTCAGCGTGCTGATACGAAGGAGAAGCAGGCGCCGCTATCGTAGGCTAAATTTAGCAAACCAGGATGTCTTTCTTTAATTGAAATGGTACGCGATAATAGCGAGATTAATTTCCATCTAAATCAAACCGTGAGCATGCACACTTACTGAGACACACGGCACGTGTCTTCTATTTTACGTATTCACACCACACTGAAGGCGAAGTGCTTAAAGTTCGTATTCATTTCAACAAATCAGCGGAATCATAGATTACGAAGCAAGAATACACAATAGTAATCCACTGGTATGTGAGCAGTGGCGAGAACTCAAGTGACTAGCTTTAAACCCTTGAAGCCGGAGTTCGGAAACCATGTGGTTCCGAAAACCAGTAAAAATATAAAAATCCAATTTCCGAAAAATAAGGAAAAATAGCTACGCATGCAACGCTTAGAAAATCGTAGAATATCATAAGGAAGCGAAAGAAATACAGTTAGATGCGATTGGGAAGGTTTTACGCAGATGGATGAAGTCCAGTCTTCAAAGTCAGAAAGATAGTATAAATTGAAAGTCGAGTAAATCAACTAGGAAATACGGCATGCAGCCCCTATAAATACGTAGTATTTAATAAGCAAGATAATATAGAGGGTCGTACAAGTTTACAAGAGAATTTACTGATGGAGTCCGAATGCAGAGCACAAGTGTAGATTCAAAACAGCAATTTAAAATAGACGGAGAGGAGATCGTGAGGTACTAATGGAAATCGGAAAGATACATACACAATTTCTTGGCTGAAGGGCATAGGAACAGACACAAGGGTAGCTGAAGGCTTTGTTCTAAGAACACACCACATGGTGTACATGTCACTCGTGGAAGGAGGAAACGGAAAGATATATTTCACATGCACTACACAGAATAAAAAAATTCCTACATATTAGTCGCATCCCACGAAACTAGAAAGAAATTAAACAGAGTTCATACACCGCCAGCTACTCTCACACAGGTTACCGATTCCCAGCAGTTATCAAGACGAATTAGCTGCATATTCACTGTGTTTACCTATGCAAAATCACTTAAATGAAATTGAATATATTTCCGTACGTGATCGAATTAACTTATCCCAAAAAATGAACCCAAGAACTGAAGTCTAACAAACCAGACAACGAATCGCTACCATCTCAAGGGAGGAAAGAAAATTAGAACGTCTTACCAGGTTGAATCACAGCTACAGAATGTCCCAACGGCCCATGAGCCCGCCACCAGCAGGCAGAAATACACTGGAAACCGGCATAACCCAGAAAAATGAGGTGGTGGGGAAGAGCTTAAACTTGCATGTCCTACCGAGGCTCGCTAGTGAGCATCGCCAACGCAACTTGTAATCTTAAGGGGAAAGGAACCTCTCTGGTAGCATCAAAGGCAGAGGTTTGTAACGATTACCTATTGACTCGAAGCCAGAGATGCAAAGTGCGCAGCCAGGAGCCGACGACGAAAATTCCCATACATACACTCAGACTCCCATGCTAGAAGATTCTCATACATGCACATACAGAATAAAGCAAGTACACATTCTCACAGGGACAGTGGTGTCACAGAGAAACCATTTATCTTGCCACATTCATAAACACAATGATAAATTATTAGCATAATAAAATCCCAGCAATATCAACAGAGTATTACATAAACTAACATTTAAAAACATGAAATGAAATGCTATTCCTCATGCCTCTGAACGAAATCGGTTCTTGTTTAGCAAAACAAGTCCATCTAGTGAGCTTAGATAAATTACAAAGTTAAAAACCCAGGGAAGACGGCAGACAGCCGTCTTTCAATTGCTAAGCAAAGTAAGAATTTGGTACTTTGTTAAACGGTATGTTAAATTTCTAATTTTTATAAATATGAATTTTTATATTGCATTGTGTTTAATGAACATTGAATGATTTTATAACATTGTATTGATGAACTACTTCAATTTATGTCTAGTAATACAGTACACCTATATGGAACCTAGGCATTAAGTGATACTTCTATAGCATAACATCTGTATGATTTTATATTACACAGTTTTATGTAGCAATCTGATTGAGATTTCAATATGGGATACAATAAACTTAATGGGCCCTAGACATAAGTAATTAGAAACATGTACATTTCCTATTAAGAAACCATTAGATATTAATAAGTCACACTAACAAATTAATGAATCTGGCATTTCAACAGTCATCATTCGTTGTGGACATCCTAATGAATCTTCTTAACAAGCCTTAACTAAAAAATAAATAAATGATATAAAAAATAAAAAATAAAATGAAATGTGGGTGGGGGATAGGAACTAAGACGTTCTTTCATTGTATAACTTAAATGAGATATTACGGATATTATATTTGTGATAAGAGATGTTTCGATCAGCTGTATTGTATTGTAACACGCTTTAGTCATTTAATTTGGATATGTAGGGTTTGTATTATATTTTGATATTCTAATAATTCAATTGAAAGTGCAATGAATACTGTACAGTATTACAATGTCAGTCTGGATATTTACAAACGTAAATTCTATGTTGGATGTAAGACATATCGATTCATGCCCCCATCCTGCTGCCACTTGGTTTATTACAACGGTACATCTCCAATTCTTGCTGTGATGACACACTGCCTGGACATGTGGGGCAGGAAAGCACATGGTATTGAACTACATGAACGATGAGGTATATTTGCCTGGTGATGCGCCTACCATTTATAGCATGCCACTATAGTGTCAGCTGATCTGAAACATCTGTTTTACCATGCCTGGAGAATTAAGGTATGAAATTGACAAACAGTTTCTGTTTATAAGAAAACTTATTAATTTTTAAGTATTAAAATACCAAGATCTAGAACACTGATTCATTTTTCCTGACGATCGGTTTCGATACACTTAGGGTATCATCATCTGGTCACTTGTGTCCTATGTTTTCGTTTTGTGAAAGCGCATGAGATTAAAATAGTATGTCAATCATAAAACATTTAACTGTGACCAATTGTACGTCACACAATAATCGGTTAAAATACTTAAAACACATTCTCCATTGTATCATGTTGACAGAGTGCCTTCTCTTATACCAAAGCTGAACATTCTTATGTGCTAGTTCCGTTTCCTGTAGATTTGGAGCGTTACTTCCAGACATATCATCGAACGGACTGCGTGAAGAAGCAATTTACTAATGCTGTATTCCAACAATAAAGGATTTTTCCATCTTACCTTCCACTATTATTTAACTTTTAGCAATTTACTAATGCTGTATTCCAACAATAAAGGATTTTTCCATCTTACCTTCCACTATTATTTAACTTTTACATTTTATTTATTTATTTATTTTCACACTTCCTTTACATGACAGCATCATCAGCAAATAGCCATAGTCTGAAGCTAACAATGTCCGTATGATTATTTACTTACATTGAAAACCACGTGAAAAATGCTCCTGTAAGAGCACAAAACAGGCAAATACACTCCTGGCGATTAAAATTGCTACACCACGAAAATCACGTGTTACAGACGCGAAATTTAACCGACAGGAAGAAGATGCTGTGATATGCAAATGATTAGCTTTTCAAAGCATTCACATAATGTTGGCGCCGGTGTTGACACCTACAACGTGCTGACATGAGGAAAGTTTCCAACCGAATTGTCATACACAAACAGCAGTTGACGCGCGTTGCCTGGTGAAACGTTGTTGTGATGCCTCGTGTAAGGAGGAGAAAAGGGTACCATCACGTTTCCGACTTTGATAAAGGTCGGATTGTAGCCTATCACGATTTCCGTTTATCGTATCGCGACATTGCTGCTCGCGTTGATAACAGGCCAATAACTGTTGGCAGAATATGTAATCGGCGGGTTCAGGAGGGCAATACAAACCGCCGTACTGGATCCCAACGGCGTCGTATCACTAGCAGTCGAAATGAGAGGCATTGTGTAGCCACGACTCGATCCCTGAGTCTACAGATGGGGACGTTTGGAAGACAACAACCATATGCACGAACAGTTCGACGACGTTTGCCGCAGCATTGACTATCAGCTCGGAGACCACGGCTGCGGTTACCATTGACGCTGCATCACAGACAGGAGCGCCTGCGATGGTGTACGCAACTACGAACCTGCGAGCACAAATGGCAAAACATAATTTTTTCGGATGAATCCAGGTTCTCTTTACAGCATCATGATGGTCGCATCCGTGTTTGAACGCACATTGGAAGCGTGTATTCGTCATCGGCATACTGGCTTATCAACCCGCGTGATGGTACCGTGTGCCACTGGTTACACGTCTCGGTCACCTCTTGTTCGCACAGACGGCACTTTAAACAGTGGCCGTTACATTTCAAATGTGTTACGACCCGTGGCTCCATCCTTCATTCGATCCCTGCGAAACCCTTCATTTCAGCAGGATAATGCACGACTGCATGTTGCAGGTCCTGTGTGGGCCTTTCTGGATACGAAAAATGTTTCTTTTGGGTTGCAATTTTAAAGGTAAGTAGTGTATGTTCGTGTCCGGAAGAGCAAAGCAGTGACTCTGTGTTTACATACTGAAGAACCCACGACGTGTTCCTAAAGTCTGAATGTCGTGTATGGCGAATGCCCAGTGCACGACATCTGCCACCATACTGTATTCCAGCACTGTTGATGGACGTCGCGACGAACTTGCAAGTCATTTTCAGCCAGGTGTTAGGAAACGTTTGCTTACATAGTGTATGTCTTCCGAGTGTCACTTGCTTATCACTCATGGGGAAAAAACTTCAGGAAAGCCTCCGAGTGAGCTTTAATCTCCATATATTTTTTCAAATTTTATGACCTATATTTTCGCCCGATATTCGGAAGAAGAGGCAGTGTATTGGTTGACTCTATAAACGTACACTCTGCGACAGACGTCGGTACCGTGACGCAGAACCCTGTCTAGGAGAAATGCAGTTTGCCTATCACCTCCGTGACCCTTTTACATTTACTATAAGCACCTGCAAGGAAGCGTGCATGTCTCCTTTGGATTTTTCCCATTACCTATATAAATCCTACATAAAATACACTTAACTTCATCCAGGATCGCTAGTTTATTTGTTGATTTTTTTTCTTCCCGGTTTTGATGAATTATGTCATCATCTTCAAAAACATTTTTTTATGTATGTAACAATTTCCTACTATTTTCACTTTGGGACTCACATAAAATAAAAAAGTTACTTGTGAAAATGAAATATAGGAACATTGTCAAACGATTACAATTTGCATCACCAAAATCGTTTGACAATGTTCTTATATTTCATTTTCACAAGTAACTTTTAACTTTATGTGAGTCCCAAAGTGAAAAGAGGAGAAAATTGTTATATACAAAAAAAAAAAAAAAATAATAATAATTCTGAAGATGATAACACAGTTAATCGAAACCGGCAAGAAAAAACCAACAAATAAACTAGCAATCTTGGCTGAAGTAAGTGTGTTTTATATAAATTTTGATCGCTCTCCATAGGCATAATATGCCACTTAACTATATATAAATCCTGTTTGGAATAGATCCAACAGTAGTTAGCATTATGTTATTGGTACAACGAGTGTTATTCCTACCACTTTGTTTTGTGTCCCTACTTCGTCGCCGCTTTTGTGTCCCAGCCTCGTCGTAGGTGTCGCTGGCCGAGGGGAATGAGACCGACACAGGAATAAAGATAGCACGCTGGTGCAGGTACGGAGGGGAGCAGCCAGAAACTATAAACACTCGAGTAAATTAGAAAGAGATATATATTGCACAGAATGTAACAATACTTAACTTTTACATAGTACTGCAGAATGTTGATACATAGTTGTTAGAGGCCTGCCTAGTGCCTGTACGATAGCAAAGTCTTCACTGGTGCCTATCTGATTACGAAGGTCCTAACTGGTTGCTATCTCAGTCCCAAGTGAACGATGACGTTCACTGGTGGCCACGAGCGGAGTTGTCGCAGAGGGCGCTCGTGGCTGTCGTCGTAAGAACGCCGCGCCGTGCGTGCATGGCGGCGCGCGGCGAAAGTAGGTGGCGCGCACTTTGGACTTGTGCGACACCACACTTTGTATGCACATGTACTACGTTTCTCGAGAATTGTTCCACTGAATCTCATTCTAGGATATAGCACACCCACGAATGAATTGTTCAAATGATTGTAGACCTAAGGCGCCAAACTTACAAAGTACTTACACTGAGTTCAAATAACTTACACTAAGGGCAAGACATGCTCCCATGCACGAGGCAGGACTCAACCCTCGGACGCGAGCGGCCGCGCAATCCGCGACATGGCTTCAGACCACGCGGCCATTCTCGCTTCGCTTTCAGACGATTAATTTTATGTGGTGGTTACTCTTGAAATCGCTCCTCAGGCTCACTCCAAGATATTTTATGAAAGTAACAGCACCCAGACATTGCTCTGCAATATTTAACCTTTCTTTTGATGTAAAAGAAGTGGGGTAAATTAATGTTGACGGACAATTTCCATCCCTTCCACGAAGCGTGAATACGGAGCACACACTCCTGCATTTCACAAAAAGTTTCCGTACTTCATTGTACACCACTGATCATTAAAATTAGTACACCAAGAAGAAATTCAGATGATAAACGGATATTTATTGGACAAATATGTTATACTTTAACTGACATGTGATTACATTTTCGCTCAATTTGGGTGCATAGATCGTCAGAAATCAGTACCTGGAGCAACAATCTCTGGTCGTAACGACGGGCTTGATACACCTGGGCAGTGAGTCAAACAGAGCTTGTATGCCGTGTGCTGGTACAGATACCCATGCAGCTTCAACACGATACCACAGTTCATCAAGAGTAGTGACTGGCGTATTGTGACGAGGCAGTTTCTCGACCACCATTGACCAGACGTTTTCAGTTGGTGAGAGATCTGGAGAATGTGCTGGCCAGGGCAGCAGTCGAACAATTTCCGGATTCAGAAAAGCCCGTACACAACCTGCAACATGCGGTCATGCATTATCCTGCTGAAATGTAGGGTTTCTCAGGGATCGAATGAAGGGTAGAGCGACGGGTCGTAACACATCCGAAAATGTAATGGCACTGTTCAAAGTGCCGTCGATGCGAACAAGAGGTGACCGAAAGGTGTAGCCAATGGCGCCCCATACCATCACGCCTGAGATGCCTGAGAGACCTGAGACAAGATGCCTGTCATCTTGACTGCTAGTGATACGAGGTCGTTGGGATCCAGTACGGCGTTCCGTATTGCCCTGCTGAACCCACCGATTCCATATTCTCCTAACAGTCACTGGATCGTGACAACATGAGCAAACAATGTCGCGATACGATAAACCGGATTCGTGATAAGCTAAAATCCGACTTTATCAAAGTCGGAAACGTGATGGTACCCATTTCTCCTCCTTACACGAGGCATCAAAACAACGTTCCACCAGGACACGCCACTCAACTGCTGTTTGTGTGTGAGAAATCATTTGAAAACTTTCCTCATGTCAGTGCTCTGAAAAACTAATCATTTGCACATCACAGCATCTTCTTCCTCTCGGTTAAATTTAGCGTCCGTAGCACGTCCTCTTCGTGGTGTAGCAATTTTAATGGACAGGAGTGTATATTAAAACTTCCTTCGCTATATGCGTCATAGAGTTTCCGATGTTATCCGTTGAGCCATTTATATATACTGTGAAAAATAATGCAGTGTAACACTCCCGTGTGGTACCAGGAATTATTTCCATGTCGGCTACTTCTCTCCGCTGACAATTATGTGCTGCGCTCTGTTATCTTGACACTGTGTAATGCAGTCCACGGCCGGTCTGATATTTCTCAGGTGGTATTTCGTTCATTAGGCAACACTACCTAACGGTACGGATCACCCCTGCGGAAGTTAAGAGATAGGGAATCAACCTGGGAGCCAGCTTTGTAAATTTATTAAAGGAAGTGCCGGATTCCAAGATTTATATAAACTGAAGCCACTGTCTCTGTTAATTAAATTCGTCCCCAAGCGAATTTCTATTGCTTCTTTCACTACTGAGTCCCAGAAAGATGAAGTGGAAGGTAAAACTTTGACGTTTTCGTACATCATGGAGTGTCCAGTATCAATACAGTGCTCTGCCACTGCCGATTTATTTGGTTGTAAAAGCCGGGTATATCTCTTGTGTTCCGTGCATCTTTCCTGGACTGTACGTGTCGTCTGTCCTATGTACGAAAGGCCACATTCACATGGGATCTTGTAAACCCCGGCCTTCCGGAGCTCCAAATCATCCTTGATGGAACCCAAAATTGCTGCTGTCTTTGGTGGGGGTCGAAAAATTACTTTAACATCATGTTTGTTCATAATCCGTCCGATTTTCGACGACAGGCTCCCAACATATGGCAGAAAGGCCATAGATTTAAAACTTTTTGCGTCATCTTCTGTATTCTTTGCACGTACCGTAGTACCTTATCTATCTGTTGTGGAGAGTACCCGTTTGCTTCAAAGATTCTCTTCAGGTGTAGAAGCTCGTCCTGCAAACTGCTCTCATCAGCAATGACGTGTGCTCTATGGACCAGTGTTGTAAGAACACTCATCGTCTGGGATGGATGATGGCAGCTATTTGCATGTAAGTATAAATCAGTATGCGTCGGTTTCCTATATACTGAATGTCCTAAGGTACCATCGTCTTTACGTCGCACCATTACATCCAGAAATGGAAGGCATCCCTCTTTTTCGACTTCCATTGTAAACTGGATTTGGTTATGGATGGAATTCAGGTGATTTAAAAATTCTTGTAACTTATCTTCACCGTGAGGCCACACAACAAATGTGTCATCAACATACCTCCAGAACACTGTGGGCTTCAATCTGGCAGATTACAGCACCTTTTCCTTGAAGACCTCCATAAACATATTGGCCACCAAAGGGGACAAGTGACTACCCATGGCGACACCGCCAGTTTGTTCAAAGAACTCGTTATTGAATACAAAATATGTCGAGGTCATGACATGTTTAAACAAAGCTGAAATCTCTTTGGCTTCAGTTTAGATAAATCTTGGAATCCGGCACTTTCTTTAATAAATATACAAAGACGCCGCCACAGCACAGATCATAACACATCGATTTCTCCGCAGTAATCAACCATGCAGCCACAGACATAATTTACACATACGTGTACTTCCTTGCCGCCGAGTAACGTATTTGCCGCCTTGTTGTATCTGTGGCCGCATGCGCAGTACCGCGGCCCGCGCGTTTATAAGCACGAAGCACGTGCTGGAGCGTCTCTGAAGATGGCTGAACGTTTCTCAGCCGAAATATTAGAAGAAGTAAACTTTATACGGCTGCACGCCCGAAACTTCTTTGAACAGTCATTGCGCCGCAAAAACATGAAGATTCACATCTTTGTATATTATTCGTCTGAAACAGTTTGAGTCGAGGTGTTAGGAAAAAATCAGGAGTATGCATAGCCGGCGAGTATGGTGAACTTTCAACTTGCACGGTAACACTCGCCCACACACAGCCAATATCGTCCAACAGTTCGTGGAAAGAAAGGGACCGGTGCCAATTGAGCATCCAACATATTCACCAGATCTCCACCCTCCAGGCTTGTTCCTGTGGTGTCCTAACCACCAAGGCGAGGTTGGCAGCACACAACGGAAGAAGAAGTAAGAGACGGTCGCTGCCAGCGGCCCCCAATGAGATCGCGAGGTGGCCGCCACGCCCTCCTGAAGTTCGCAGCGCCACCGCCAACCGACGTTAGCTAAGAAAGCTATGTGAAGTGAAAAGTGAGTTGGATGGTAGACGTGCCCTCGAAGAGTTGACTACGGGTAAGGTTGTCTGTATTAATATGTGGCCGGCTGCAGACTGTTTTAAGTTTTATTGTATATACTCAAGTCACGGAGATCTTGTCTACTATTGAATGTTCAGTTAGACAAGAACAGGACATTGTACCAAGTTTGATTTTTGTTACTGTTTAATGATACAGCAGTGACTGTGAAAAGATAAGTACCGTTATGTTCTCTTGTTTCCCCTATGGAAGAATTTCAGTGTAAAATAAAAGTGTGTTCTGAAACTTCCTGGCAGATTAAAATTGTGCGCCGGAACCGGGACTCGGACCTGGGACCCTTGCCTTTCGCTGCAAGCGCAAGTGTGTTCTGTTTGGAGTACATCGTGTCTCAGCCAGCGCCCTTGCCAGCCACTTGCACCTTCCTCAAATTGCCAGTAAGCAATCCACGCCAGAACGATAATAGGAACTGACTGACGACGAGAAAGCACGAATACATTAATGGCTACGAGAACTGGCGCATAAACTATCGCAGCATCAACTTTTGCAGTGACCCGGGCACGAGGCTGCTTCTGTGAATAAACGGTTCAAATGCTCGTATGTGTGTTCTTCTTACTTAGTGGACTCTTTCTTTCTTCCTTTTCCTGTGGTTCATCATGCCTGATCCACCACCGCAGCAAATGTCTCTAACGGAAATTGTTCAGTTTCAGGCTCGACAACATGAACGCCTACTGAGCAGTGTACAGCAGGTGACTGGAAGCACACTTCTCGGCCTACGATATAACAGGTACAGCGCGCAATGCATTTTTTTTTTTCTTTCGGCTGTGGGTTCTGACGTCTACCGCTTAGCACTAAAGCAATTCCCGGACACGCGCCCTGAACTGTTGTCGTATGAGGACATAGTGAAGAAGTTAGACGAGCACTATGACTCTTTAGTACACGCGGCGGCTGCGCGGTATAGGTTTCTCCGACTTAAAAAGACGCCAAAACAGTCATTGAAACAGTGAAGCACTCACACGTCATTGTCGGTTCACGTGTAGTTGTGGTGCCAGTTATGGTGACGTCATGTTACGCGATGCGATAACACAAGATATACCTGACACCCGCATCCGTGGCGCTATTTTGATACATCCTGATCCAGACTTACAGACAGTGTTATTCATTGTGGAATCGCAAAGCATGTTGGACTCTACGGAGGTGGATTTTGAGACGCCGATTATCTCCAAAGTTAGTGAGAAACGGTGTTCTCCCTCTACGGTGTCACGTTCAGTGGGTTCATCCAGTGTTCCAAGGCAAGGTCGACGGAACGGACAGACTACCGTTAGAGGTCAAAACCAGGACGAGAACAGGAGACGAAATAGGTCGTGTCCGCAATGCTTTACGGAGCATACTCGTAGTGGTTGCCCTTGTCACAGAATAAGGAGTATACAGAAAGGAAACTCCCGCTGCAGTCTGTCGTCCAAAATTTAGTGTGCATGCGAGGATTCGGCCATCTTGAAAAGCAGTAAACGTGTGATCACTCCCTACTCTGTGGTGTGGTAATGCGTCGTCTTTGTTTGTTAATTGTGTATTTTAAATGCCCGAATTGCTTAAAAGTAAACAAGTATTTGGTGCAGTGAAAAGAAAGAACTGCGTGTCAGTAGTTGGAGCTGTTCCGTTTCTATTATGAGCAGCAATAAAAGAAAAGGCGGCCGATGGTATTCAGCACCTAATTGCCGCAATAATTCGAATACAAATAAGGATATAAACTTCTTCACCTTCCCAAAAAATGCTGAGCATTAAGTGAACGTCGCTATATGTGAAGTGAAAGTTAAATGTTATCAGTTTCGAATGAGAGCAATGTGTGCATAATTATTAAAAGTAGCCTCGCTTCTTCTCTTGACGGTAACTTTCGCTGTTGCTGTTGCGGCAGCAGTTCAACAGCATCGAAATGTTGAAGTACATTTATATTTTATAAGTTTAATGTTACAGTGAATAATATAAAATGAATGACAAAGAATAGTGCGTAAGTAGGCAGGTAAAATTTTACTTACGGCCTTGGAGGCGCAGTGTGCTAATGTTGGCAACGAATGCTCTTCGCATACTCAAACAAATAGATTAAGGGGAATAATTATTTTATGCTGTTCCTGCTCTGTGGTTGACAGATTCCTCTATATGCCCTTCTCCGAACAGTAAATTAATGATACTCCTAAAGCAAATACAACTTTTATATATGCCCAGACGTCATTAGTTCTGTGTAATCACGTTGTACTGCTAAGTCTGACTCAATATTTTATTCGTATTTATTCGTGTCAAAGCAAACATGGCAGTTGTAAAGTCACTTTCTTGTTTATAACTAATTTCCCAAATATCTACAAATAAAACGATCATCGATTCCACCGTACATTTTCGTAGTTGTATTAAAATGTAGGTCTATTTCTTTCGTTGGATTACAATTAGGTGCAAGAAGAGGGCGCAAAATAGAGGAGAGCATAATGAAAAGCCGTTTCCTTTCGTAAAAGTCGGTGAGATCAGCTGCAGTTCGTAAGAAGTGCATTTCCAGCCAAAGTACTAAGTGGCTATAGTTCCGCGTTTACTGCTTTTCAATATGGCGTCGAGCGCAACGCTTGGTAACATACAGATCAAAGGCGCCGACCCCAGCTTTCCCTTCTGTATGCTCCCTATTCTGTGCCCTTGTCGCAAATCTACTTGTTTCCTGTGTGGCAAGCGAGGTGACATACAGACAGTTTGTTTACAACAGGCACGCCGCTCGCGACCGCAGTCCGCTGCGCGGCCCGGACATAGGCAGCAGGAGAACATGTGTGTTGTTACTGCAGACGCTTTGGCTCGCGCTGCCGCCCCGACAGCTTCGCTGCAGCCTTCGCTAATTGAGCGTACTAGAAACAAAATGTTTCTTAGGATGCACTTTGCTTCAAAACCAGTCAGGTTTCAATTGAATACTGGTGCTTCGGTCTCCTTACTCAATAAAGACACCTACCAATTCCTGGGCAGTTCACCGCTACATCCACCTACGTCAGTGCTTTTTGCATATAACGGACAGGAACTTCCCGTGTGAGGTGTGTGTACTCTTCCTACCCAGTTTAGGGGCATTACGAAGTGTGTGTCGTTTCACGTTCTTTGTGCCGATGATACTGTTAATATTTTCGGGTTGGATTCGTTTGACATGCAGAATATTGTTCCGAATGCACAAATGGAACAAGTTCAGGAGGCAGTTCCACTTCAGACAGTGTCTGACTTCTGTCACAAGTACAAAGACATCCCCGGGTGTCGGGAAGGCTAAAAACTACGAAGCCCATGTTACGCTCAAATCTACGTCATGTAACGATACAATAATTTTTATTTTTTTATTTATTTTTTTATTTTATTATTATTATTATTTTTATCTTTGATCAGCGATGCTTATCGCCTACGGTTCCCTCTGACTCGCAATACAACTTACTTAATTTCGTTCATCATTTTTACTTAAAAACAAGCGAGACGACGGAACCGTGATAGTAGTTTTACTCACTCTCTTGTCTATGTTCGTTCTGTACGGACGTCTTCCATTCATGTATCTATTCAATGTCAGGTATTGTGATGCAAGTTGTTGTAAAAATATATTACTTAAATTTGAAATCATCCACTCTCTTTGGCTTTTATTTAAATGAATCCCTCCACGTCAAATACTTATTTTCTATTGTTTTCAGCTCCGTAATAGTTTAATGTTCAGACACCATTACAGTCGCTTCGCATTGTCTGCAAAATTTCAATCAATCAATCATCCTTATACTATACTTTGCTTGAATTTAGAACCTGCAGTCATTTCTTTTGTAATTTCACGAAATCCGATCTTTTATTATTATTATTCTATCATTACCAGTAACTTCATGTTTCACCCACGGTCACACAACAATGAAAAGCGAAGTGAACAGTCTGAACATTGATCTGCTACGGAAAGTATCTTCAACGTTCATATATTTAAAAGAAAAAAAAGGGTATTATTTCCAGCTTCTACAAAACGAAGCGCAGGATCCAGCTAGATGCTAGATGCTGTAACGTGCTGTTGCTTGTATGGTGCCCGACTTTAATATGCAACTCGCGGTTCATTTGCTTTAATGCTCATTTTGTGCTGTACTTTAACTAACTTATTTCAAAATTCAAAATAATTCGGTACCATCAATTACTTGTCTAAAAAAATATAATCGCGGAATCTACTTTAACAATTATGGCATCATCCGAAGCAAGGGCAACGTTATAGTCACAGGCGAAGTTTCTTTGGGCTCGTCCCGTCACGCACGCTTTGCGCGAGAAAGTAGCACAGGAATGGGCAGCCGGAGGTGTAATCAAACCTATTTCAGCAAGCTTGTGGGCTTCGCCCCTTGTTATTTTGCCCAAGCCAGATGGCAGTTTACGACTCTGTGCGGATTTCAGAAAGACAGTAAATCCTCAAACCGTGATGGATACGTTTTCGCACCCTCGACCGGAAGAGTTAATGGACAGGTTGGGGCAGAGTAGGTACTTCTCTAAAGTGGATTTACGGGAAGCTTACGGGCAATTGCCGCTGGGCGAACAATTCAAGCAATTGTTTGTGATTAACACGCACTCAGGACTTTACCAGTTTCAAGGACTTCCACATGGCAGTTCTTCGGCTCCTGCAATCTTTCAGCGGTTCCTGCAACAGTTAACCTCACGCGTTCCGTCATGGGCGAACTATTTAGATGACATTTTCGTTGCCGCCCGTACAGCCAGTGAACATTTACAGAACATAGTGTTTGTTCAACGTCCTTCAAGACAATGGATTAAAGTGCAATAAAGATAAATGTGTTTTCCTTCTGGAGGAAATTCCATATTTGGGACATGTGATTAATGCTCAAGGCATCCATCCTACTCAAGCGCATTTGTCGGCAATCAAGGATCTGCCGGCGCCTAAAAACGTCAAAGAATTGCAAGCTATAATGTGTAAACTACCTTATTATATTAAATGTATACCACATGCCGCCCAAATTGCGGTCCCGCTTAACAAGCTTCGCAGGAAAATGTACCTTTGGTTTGGTCTCCGGAGTGTCAGACTACATTTCAGCAATTAAAGGATTCATCGTTGAGTTCTCAATGTCTCCTTCCATTTGACCCGGCTAAACCGGTAGTGTTGGCAGTTGACGCTATGGTCTGGGTGCGGTTCTGTCCCATAGCATTGGTTCTGTTGAAGGCCTGTTGCTTTCGCTTCTAAAACTCTGACGAGAGCTCAGGTTAATTATAGCCAAATAGAGAAAGAGGCGTTGGCCATTGTCTATGGGGTAACCAAATTTCGTGACTATCTGAATGGTCGTAAATTCTATTTAGTTACCGACCATCGCCCCCTCCTCTCGCTTTTTCATTCAGAGAAGTCAGTTCCATAGCGTACTGCTCAAATGCTTCAACGTTGGTCGTTGTTGTTATCTAACTATCGATACGAGTTGTTATATCGACCTTCTACCAAGGACTCCAATGCAGATATGTTGTCTCGCCTACCAGTTGGCCCTGACGTTGAGTTTGATCGCTTGGAAGTATCTTGTGCTCAAATTCACGCTCAGCAGTCTTCAGCGATTTCCAATTGATTTTCAGCGTATTGCTTCCGCAACAGCTTCTGATCCAGCTCTGTCTTTTGTTTTGCAATATGTCAGACGGGGTTGGCCACGTCGGCTTAAGGATATTCCTCACCCCGTAGTGCGCAGATATTTTGCGCAGAGGCATGTGTTATTGGTGCAATCAGGTAGTCTTCTGCTCCGTTCCGACACCGAAAACGTCGGTGTCGTCATTCCACATTCTGTCCAGCGTCTTGTGTTATCCATGTTGCACAGGGGTCATTGGCGAATTGTGCGAACCAAGCAATTAGCTCGCCGCGATTGCACGTGACCCGGCATGAACGCTCAGACTGAGGAACTAACACACCAGTGCACAGCTTGCATAGACCAACAATCTGCTCCACCACAACGATTTTTCCCATGGTCACCTCCTTCCGGCCCTTGGACCCGAGTTCATATCGATTTTGCGGGCCCGTTCTGGGATACACGATGGTTGCTGGTTGTTGATGCATACAGTAATTTTCCTTTTGCGGTACCGCTGCGGTCTACAACCACGGAGAGCACAATTTCGGCGTTCAAAAAATGTTCAAATGTTTGTAGAGCTTATGGGACTTAACTACGGGGTCATCACTCCCTAAACTTACAAATTACTTACGAACTAGCTAATACTAAGGACGGCACAAATATCCATGCCCGAGGGGGGATTCGAACCCCTGACCGTAGTGGCCGTGCACACCGTGACTGGAGCGACTCAGTCCCCTAGGCCACCGCGGCAGGCCAATTTCGGCGTTGTTTGCTATATTCTGTATTGAGGGCTTACCTGAAGTTTTAGTTTCAGACAACGGTCCGCAATTCACGTCTGCGGGTTTTCAGCAGTTTTGTGCTGATAACGGCATTCGTCACATTATTTCGGCACCTTTTCATCCGCAATCGAATGGGGAGATTGTACGGTTTGTTCAAGTCCCAGACGTCATTCTCATCCCTGGCAACGAGCTCTACAACTCTTTTTTTCCTGCTATCGCTCCTTGCCGCAGGGCGGTTGCTCCCCTGCCAAGTTATTGCACGCTCGGCGTCACCGCACGCTGTTGCATTTTTTTGCGCCATCCGCAGACTCAGACAGTTCGACCCGGTCGGCCCAAGTTTCAGTTGGGAGACGACATTTATTTTAAGGTGTACGGTCGGCGCTCGCGTTGGGAACGTGGTCGTGTTCATGGGGTCTTGGGTCGTTCTATGTATCTTATCCAAAGTTCCTCGGGGTTCCACAAGCGCCTTCAAAACCAAGTACGGCGCGCTAGTTGCTGTGTTTCTGCCCCTCGCCATTTGTCCACAGACGCAGACCGCCGCGGGGGCGTCGCCCGCAGTCGTCCCAGACGCTACGTCCGCCGCGGGCCATGGTGGGTACTGCAGTTCCGATGGACGTGGACATCACATCGCCATCGACGCAGCTCCAGCAGCCATTACGGTCCCAGACGCCGCGCTCTCCGCCTCGGGTGGCAGAGGAAATCAAAAATGTTCAAATGTTTATATAGTCTATGGGACTTAACTACGGGGTCATCAGTCCCTAAACTTACAAACTACTTATGAACTAACTAAGACTAAGGACGGCACAAATATCCATGCCCAAGGGGGGATTCGAACCCCCAATCGTAGTGGACGTGCAGACCGTGACTGAAGCGCCTCAGCCCCCTTGGCACAGAGTAACATATACAGAGAAGCAGCCCACCCTAAACCACTGTCCTACGCTCCCCTCGTAGTTCCGTAAGATGCTAGCAGGTGTCAGGCGGTTCGCTGGCTAAGGGTGCCTCTCGCACGTCAGAGGGTAGCGTGGAGGGGAGGCTGAGGGGAGATCTCATGCCGCCTGTCATGAGGCCACAGCTGTGTCCGGCGTTCCTGCGTTTGAGGGTAGGTGGTGGTGGGGACAGCCGCTACCTGCCGCCTGCTCTGGCCAGTTTAAATGGCTGCTTCTGACCGCAGCGCCATCATGGGACATCTTACGGAACTGCTGGAAACCCTCCCTCCCCGCACACCGGAGCGTAGGACCGGGCCCTTACGGATGATTCCCGTCTGTGTATATTTGTCTGTGCCCTCGGCCACCGCGGCCGGCTCGGTCGTCGCCTCCGAGCTCCGCGGTGCCCGGCCAGAAGCCTTGACGGCGCCTCCGTCGCGGTCGGCGGGTGCGGGCGCGCACTCTGCGTCCTGATTTTCGGCCGGTGTTCCCGGTCGCTCTCAAGGTGTATGCCGAGGTGCGGACGGGTGCTACCAGCGGCCATTGCAACACACCCTGTCTCATCATCTGCGCCCGCATTCCGCACAGTCCCCCGCCGTCGTGTGCCGCAGCCATACACTACGACGGTGAGTCGATTTGGAGGGGAGGATTGTGGTGTCCTAACCACCAAGGCAAGGCTGGCACCACACAACGGAAGAAGAAGTAAGAGACGGTCGCTGCCAGCCGCCCCCAATGAGATCGCAAGGTGGCCGCCACGCCCTCCTGAAGTTCGAAGTGAAAAGGGAGTTGGATGGTAGACGTGACCTGGAAGAGTTGACTACAGGAAAGGTTGCCTGTATTAGTACGTGGCCCGCTGCAGACTGTTTTATTGTATATACTCAAGTCACGGAGATCTTGTCTACTATTGAATGTTCAGTTAGACATGAACAGGACATTGTACCAAGTTTGATTTTTGTTACTGTTTTCATGATACAGCAGTGACTGTGAAAAGATAAGTACTGTTATGTTCCTTTGTTTCCCCTATGGAAGAATTTCTGTGTAAAATAAAAGTGTGTTCTGTTTTGAATACATCGTGTCTCAGCCAGCGCCCTTGCCAGCCACTTGCACCTTCCTCAAACTGCCAGTAAGCAATCGTCGTCAGAACGATAATAGGAACTGACTGACGACGCGAAAGCATTAGTTCCTATTCCCTCTATTCCAACTCACATCAAAAGGACGTTATAGGCTTTTTAATACCATCCCAAAGGAACACTTCGTCCAAACTTTCCTGTACATATATCGCAGAGATCAATAGTGCATAGTTATCGGAAATGAATATTTCGAAGGGCAGTAAGGTAATAGTAGTCCATAGTTCATCGATTAATGTTACAGGACTGTTCACCCGACTTTATAGTCAGAGGTTGTGCACACAGAAGTGGCGTTTTACTAACAGCGTCCGCTTTGCGGTTCGCACCGCAGCGGAGGCTGACGTGTGGGACATGACGTCACAGAGGTACAGGAAGGACGCTGTGGCGCCGTGCAGAGTTCCAAGGAAAAGGCTCCGAAGGAAAGGCACAGCGCTGGCAGCAAGATCTTTGTAAACTACTGTTACCTAGAGACACTGGACAGTCAAATTGAGATCTGATACCTTCTAATGACGGAGTTGTGTTTAGTGGAGTGTTAATGGCATGAACAGAAGTTTTTGGATGTTTCTTGCAGTTTTCTCTCTGGTAGCCCAGGTGGAATGGCCGAGTGCACTAAGACGCCTCGCTGCGGAGCGTGTAGTAGTTGCCCACCGGAAGTTCGAGTTCTCCTTTGAGCATGTGTGTCTGTGGGCATGTGTGTGTGTGTGTGTGTGTGTGTGTGTGTGTGTGTGTTTTCCTTTAGTATGAGTTAGCTTAAGTAATTTGTAAACCTAGGGACTGACGGCCACAGTAGTTGAGTCGTACAGATTTACAAACATTTGAGCATCTTATTCTCTCCATTAAATTGGTTTGGAGTCGTTTTGCACGAAAGTGTAAGGAATTGTTGAGTTGTGAGCTAGTGCGACACAAAGAGAGCCGAGAAAGATTGCAAATATCGTTTAAAAATATTAAAAATTTATTCGTAGAGATTCTTTCACACTTATTTGAACCGAACTGTTTTTCTTTCAAGCCCCCACGTGGTAGCAGGACGGCAGCGGCTTAGTACGCCGCTCTTCGGCAGATAGATTGTTACAATGAACAAGTAGATATAAAACAGACATGGAGATGAAATGAGCGAATGTAAAAATAAACATAGAGACAAATGAAGCAGTTTTTGTTCAGAAATTAAAAGGGCCACGGTGGCAGTAAAGAACACTTAGAAAGTGAAACACTTGTCACGGAGTAACAAGTTAAAACACTCTGGCAACACTTGTTCTGCCGGTACGGCAGTTGCAACAGTTTAAGAATACGTACTAACGAAGCAGTGGACAACACACAAAGCACTGTCATTAACGGTGATAAAACACCGAGCCGAGAGGAGTCCGGTAGCGCCGAGGGTGGGAGGCGCAACAGGGTATGCGGTGAGTGGGTGGAGGGAAAACGGGAAGGATGCCAAGTAGTGGTAGGGAGCGGGGGAGGCGGGGGGCGGGGGAGGCGTTGTGTGTTCGGGAAAATCAGGGGGACAAGACTGGTAGGACAGAGGCACGGACAAATATATACAGACGGGAAACCTCCGTAAGGGCCCAGTCCTATGCTCAGGGGTGCGGGGTGGGGGGTCCTGTAGCAGTTCCATAAGATGTCCCATGATGGCTCTGCGGTCAGAAGCAACTCTTTAAACTGGCCAGAGAAGGCGGCAGGCAGCGGCTGTCCCCACCACCACCTCCCCTCAAACGCCGGCACGCCGGACACAGCCGTGGCCTCGTGGCAGGCGGCACGAGCTCTCCCGTCAGCCTCCCCTCCACGCTACCCTCAGAACGGCCTCTAGTGTCATCTACTGGTACTAAGCCAGGGAACCGCCTGACACCTGCTAGCATCTTACGGAACTACGAAGGGAGCGTAGGGAGGTGGTTTAGAGGGGGCTGCTTCTCTGTATATGTTACTCTGTGACGGAGGGGTAAGAAGGGGACGTTAAAGTACCCTGGGAAAAATGTGGAGTGTTTTGTGTCTCGTTGCCGCCGGTTGTACTAGGTGTCGGTGGCCGAGTAGAGAGGCCGACAAAGGGAAATAGAAACCACGCGTATATGGGTACAGAGTCTGAGGTAACCAGCCAGTGGGACGGCAGAAACTGGAAACACTAAGCTAGATTAGAACAAGTTATATACTTCGTAGGAATAATACAATACTTAACTTTGAGGGCAGCAGACTAGTGGAATGCTGGTACATAGTTTAACTGAGGCATGCCTACTGATGAGAGTCCTAGTGCCTATCCACTAGCCAAGTGACCGATCCAGTTCAGTGGTGACCACGATCGGACTTGCAGCAGAGGGCGCTCGTGGCTGACGTAAGAACGCCGCACCGTGCTTGCTTGGTGCTGCACAGCAAAAGTACGTGGTGCGCACTTCAGACTTGTGCGACACCACCAAGCGAGTGGTGAAAGGAGGGAGTGATATAGTGATTTGGGCAAGGCAGAGGCCCAGGGTCAGTGAGCACAGGACATACTCTTCAGTCCCCAGGTATCGTATAGCGCCCACCCATCTGATCGTTTTCTGGTCTGTGGTACCATGTATTATAGATTTTGCACTTGCTGCAACTCATTTATTCGTCCTTCTCGAGGTGGCAGCACCGTCTGAATCTTCTGATTCCGCATCTCCGCAGGATGTCTCGACGAAATAAAAGTAAAGAGATATTTTTTCCTAATTAAATGTGTTTTTACTTGCCTAAATATCTTTTAGCAAGTGTACAGACATCCCTCAGTTAATATCTAACTGTAAATCGATGTAATAAGAAATTATAAAGATTTAAATTTTCAGGTATTATATACGATACCTCGGAATTCAATGCCAACTTCGTTTGCCTCGGTGGAAGTGAGGTCATGTTTTTTTCTCGATTGATTCCTAGGGTTGACTGATGACGAGATCTTTGAGTTGGTGAATAGAATTAATTCGGTTGATTCTGACATAGGAATTGACGAATCTGATGAAGAAGATGAAGTTTTAATGCAAAGAAATGAAACTGAAGGAAGTTCATCAGAGAAAGAAAGTGTTCCTCCTACTCAAATTCAAGAAAGAAACGCATTGTGGAGGCATACAAATGAGTAAGAATAGGTGCATTATTAAAAGAATTATTTATTTCACACTTGGTAGTTTATTTATTTTGCAATTGTCGATTCATGATTCCAGTACAGGGAGTGTGAAATGCAAAATGGTATTGCAAAGAAACATTCAATACCATACTACTAGTTCAAGCTTGATATTGCTGAAAACAATCCACAAATAATCAAGTTTGCAGATGGAACCTGTAGAGCAAGAACCAGACTCCGATGAAGATTGTTCCCAAGGAAGAAAGAGGCCAAGATGTCCTGTTCCACTACCACCAATCGAGATAAGGCAAGCAAGTATGCCTGAAATGATGAACCATGTTCAAAATAACAGGTCAAAATGCAGGACAGAAGTGTAAAGTCTTCCTTCGCGTCACTACTGACAGGAATTGTTTCAACAAATTCCACAACACATAGAATTAATTACTACTTGTAACACAAAATCTTTTCTGACACATGAGGAAAAGTAGAAAAGGCAACGGAAATTTGAAATTTTGTAATGGTAATTTTGCTTCAACATTTTGAATAGTTTACTAACCATTATGAAAAGTTTTGTTACCAAGTTTGAATTTTGAAGTACTATTAAGTGCTACAAGAAATAAGAACTATAAGTGTAATGTTTGTGACGATTTATTTTTGTAATAAAGCAACAGGAAACTACATAGTTGTGTGTATAACTATCCTGCTCAAGTCCCGAGGTATCGTATATGATAGGTACTATAAAAAAAATTATGCTCCCAAAATTATTTCGACTGTAACGTACTGTTTATTAGCATTAAAAGAAACCGAATAGCAAAAAAGTCACAGCGCCGGCGCCTGCGCCGTGGTAACAAGCCGCCATATATATTGCGAGCAGAGAAGCAACAGCGGCAGTTCACCTGAAGATGGCGAGCAGCTGTCTCGCAGAAATATTGTGTGATTACTACAATACGATCCGACGGTACTTCCGTGAACCATTCAAGAATATACGAGGCGCGTTCAGAAAGTAAGTTCCATTTGGTAATAAAATGAAATTGTACACAGATAGAGAAGAAATTATTATTGCAGAAAATTCTACAACTCTTAAACTACTTATCCACATAACTGCCGAAATTTTGCAGGCATTTGTCATAGCGTGACACCAGGTTTTGTATACCTTCTTCATACAAATCTGCCGCTTGTGTCTTCAACCTGTTGGAAACAGTTTCTTTCAGCTCGAGTCATTGGTGAAGTGAAGACCGCCAAGGAACGACTTGAGATGTTCTAGATCTTGTCGTCAATCGCGTGAACCAGTTCTTCTGTAACCAAAGGTGGACGCCCACTTCGTTCTTAATCGTGCACATCACTACGCCAGCCATTGAACTGTCGGACCCATCTTCTCAGCATCGAATCACTCATCGCATTTGTCCGTAAACGTCGCAGATTTGCCGATAAATTTCACTTGGTTTCACTTTCCTCGCATTCAGAACCGAATCACCGACCTGATTTCACAGGCGGCGGGAGTTTCAATCAACGACGACATTTCAAACAAGCACAACAAAGCGTACGTAACTGACACCGATTTCCAAATGGTGCACGCTGCAGCGGAGATAAATTGAAACGGAACTTACTTTTTGGACGTGCCTCGTATTACGTCGGGAAAGCCTGAAACAGCACATCTGGTACCTCTACGGGGAGGAGATGGTCAGCAGTATACGTGAGTTCGATAAACTTTGAAACAAGAAGAACCGATTGTTGTGCTCTGTCGCATTCTTGTTGAGATGTCAGGACCAGCAAATTATACCGACATTTGCTAAGTTCACTCTCTATGTCGACTCGGCGGCTGCCAAGAGGATTAAACAACGAGCCAGCAAGGCACTGGTGAGAGAAAGTATCCGTTACACCAGACGAGAATTAATGTCTCCAAAAACCTGCTTTCTCTCCATCTGAAGATCTCGTCTATCTGTGGATTCCTGAGAGTGGGTGGACACCGCTTCATGGTCGCTTTCGGACTGGACGCAGCAGTAAACCACGGCGCGTCCAATTTCTAAGTTCCAGTTTCTTACAAGTCGATTATCGCAAGAAAGCACATTTAATGGACGGACTGTGTTGAACGTCAAAAATATACCACTGAGCGAACCCGCGATGTCATTACTGGAAAAGGGACTTAATTTTGCGACCACTCCGAAAACCTTACCTATCAAGGACTTCATCAGTGCGGTTGAGCAAGGTGTCTCTAAACTTCCGATTGAAACTGCTGAAGAAATAAGGCGAGAGGCATGCAGAGCCATAACAAGGATGCCCGCACGTAAGCAAAACATCAGCTTTGAAGAAAGGAAAACACTCCGTTCTTTAAGAGAAGAAACAGAGATCGTGATTTTACCAGCTGACAAAGACAACGCTACTGTTCTACTGCCTGCGACGTCTTACACTGACAAGATGAAGAACTTACTACAGGACTCAGCGTATCGTCGCCTCCAGAAAGATCCGACGGATGCAGTACAACGGAAGACATCCACCATCCTCAAATCCAGCGACTTTCCGGAACATCTGAAGAAGAGTTTAAGAGAACGAGCGCCTGTCCCACCTCACCTTTATGGTTTACCTAAGGTGCACAAAAGTGGAGTTCCGCTACGACCGATTGTAAGCAATATTGGAACCCCAACCTATCATCTGGCTGAGCATCTGATATCTCTCCTCAGCCCCCTTTGGTTGGAAAATGTGAACACAACATTCGGAGTTCGTAAGATTTTATACGGCGTCTGAAGAACCTACGCCTTGAACCTAAAGACTTACTGGTGAGCTTCGACGTGGTCTCCCTGTTTTTAAGGGTGCCTCTAATGGATTCCTTACAACTCATTGGGGCCGCGCTGGAAGAGGACATTTTACATCTTTTTAAACACTTGCTCACATCGACGTACTTTTTATTTAACAACGAATATTTTGAGCTGACGGATGGTGTTGCAATGGGCAGCCCTCTGTCTCCCATAGTAGCTAATATTTTCATGAAAGATTTCTAGGACAAAGCACTTTAGATGGCACCATTGAAACCTAAATGCTTTTGAAGGTATGTAGACGGCACCTTCGTTGTATGGCATACATGAATCTGCCACGCTGCCTTCGTTCTTAGAACATCTCAACTCACTCCACCCGAACATCTGTTTTACCATGGAAGTGGAAGAAAATGGGAAACTCCCATTTCTGGACGTCTTGGTTCGCCGAAATGAAGACTGTTCCTTGGGCCATGGTGTGTTTCGTAAACCTACACATACTGACCTGTATCTGCAAGCTACGAGCTGTCATCATCCATCTCAAAGCAGCGGTATACTACGGACACTCGACGTAGAGCAAGAGCAATTTTAGATGCAGATTGTTTACCAGCAGAGTTCAACCATCGTCGCTCTGTATTTTCACATAACGGCTACACCGAGAAACAGTTTCGTGCTGCATTTCGACCAGCTCGCTCGAAATCTGAAGAGGAACTAGAAGATGCGGAGAGCTCCTCTAAGATAGATTTTCTTCCCTATGTCGATGGTGTGTCCTTCAAGATTGGCAGACTCTTTACAAGACATAATATAAAGTGTTTCTTCCGCCGTCCAGCGAGAGTGCAGACAGTATTAGGCTCCGTTAAAGACAATCTCCGCCTCAAGAGAGCGGGAGTATACAAAATCCCGTGCCAGTGTGGAATGTGTTATATTGGACAGACGTGTCGCACTGTGAGAGACAGATGAAACGAACATAAACGCCACACAAGATTGTGTCAACCAGAAAAATCGGCTGTGGCTGATCACAGTCTTGACTCGGGACACTGCATGAATTACGAAGCGACCAAGATCATTTCTTCCGCTTCCACCTACTGGGACTCAGTAATTAAAGAGGCCGTCGAAATACGCATTACAAAAGATTTAATGAATAGAGACACGGGGTTCCATTTTAGTAAAGCATGGGAACTGGCCTTGGCAGTACTGAGCCAGCATCTGTCGCAGATGATGGTCACCATTCGACGCAGATGGGTCATCGAAGTCAAGACGCGTGAAACACGCACTTTTTCCTCCGGTTGGCGCGCGCACAAGGGGTCCACCGCCAGCGGCCGCTCTTGCCCGCTCTGTGTCGCGCCTGCGCAGACCACCAGCGGCCCGCTCAACGGCCCTCCGGTAGGGCAGGAGGCTCTCCATGTTTACGCCGTCGACGTTCTGGTCTGCGATGACGTGACAGCGGCGGCGCCTGCGCCTTGTTAACAAGCCACCATATACGAGGCGCGTCCAGAAAGTAAGTTCCGTTTGGTTATATAAAACGAACGGGTACAGATACAGAAAAAATATCGATTGTACAAAAATCTACAACTGTTAAACTACTTTTCTACATATCTTCCGAAATTTTGTAGGCAGTTGTCATAGCATGGCACAAGGTTTTGTGGGCCTTTTTCATAGACTGTTGCCGCCTGTGTATTCAATTATGTGGTAACACGTTCTTTCATCTCGTCATCATCGTTGAAGTGTTGTCCACCAAGGACAGATTTTAGGTGTAAGAAAAGGATTACTGAGAAAAAAAAATTTTTTTTCACGATAATGCCTGACCTCACACAACTAATGTGACCAAACAGTTCTTACGGAAATTTCAATGGGACCTGTTCGATCATCCTCCATACAGCTCGGACCTCTGTCCTAGCGACTTTCAACTCTTCTTACATCTAAAATCTGTCCTTGGTGATCAACACTTGAACGATGATAAAGAGTTGTTACCACATGGTTGAATACACAGACGGCAACCTTCTGTGAAGGATGCATGCAAAAACTTGTGGCACCCTATGACAAGTGCCTACAAAATTTCGGCAGATATGTGGAAAAGTAGTTTAAGAGTTGTAGAATTTTGTGCAATAAAAATTTCTTCTGTATCTGTGTAAAATTTCATTTTATTACCAAACGGAACTTACTTTCTGGGCGCGCCTCGTATATTGCGAGCAGAGAAGCAACAGCGGCATCAGGCGTAGCTGACTCGCCAGCGTGAGGAGAGGAGAGGAACGCCGCTGCTGCAAGTTCGGCGGTAACTTCGGACGAGATTTCTTACGACGATGGCAGGAACAGCAACAAGACCGGGCCGACGTGGACGGTCGAAGGGCGGTTTCCTCGCGTCGGTAATTCAGCTGCTAGCGGCTGAGGCCTTGGCTTTGGCCGGTGACAGCGGACAAGCGAAGTTTAAGAAGAAGCGGCAGCTTACACAGTGCTTCCGCTGCCAGAAGTTGGGACATCTTGCCACCAACTGCAACAGCGCATTCGCGTGTAAACGTTGCGCTAGGGAGCAAGACACGCGCGAGTGCACACAGGCGCGGGAACTTCCGGGGCTGCGAATATATTCGCGGCTGGAAGTCCACCCGTACGACGGGACGCTCCTCCGAGGGCGCTACACGGGCGGTGGCGACGCCAGTCGCAAATGCGGTTGCCTCACCCAGTCTCCGTAACGGTAGAGGGATGAAACGAGGTGCGGTGGACACGGACATGGCTATGATCACCCTCCAAACTGCGATGGCAGAGGAGAGGGCGCAGTACCGCGCCGACCTCGCGGCTGCGAACCGCAAGATCGACACGCTCGAACGGGAGCTGCAGAAGGTACAGGCTGCAATGGCTGCCTTCACCTTTTCCCCGCATGTGGGGTTGATCAGCAGGGCGGATGCAGCCACACAAACAAACGATGCAGGAACTTCGGCGGGTGCCTCCCTGGCGCCTATGGAGGTGGATGCGCCTCCTCCTTGGAGAGAACAAACGACAGCGGCGCCGACGGAGGCGGCTGCTGCTCCGGAAGAAGAATCGGAGGTGGAAGAAGAGGACGACGAGGCTCTGCCGATGCCTGACAAGCACAACGTCGCGCGGGTCTTGTCCAAGAGCGCCTCCTCTATCAAGGACAAATCCTATCCTCACTTCCACAATCCCTATCCCTGGGGGAGTTTTAGGGGGACTAGACTACTATGGCCATCAGTCAATCCCTATCCCTTCCTTCCCCGCCACCCAAGACCACCACCACCGCATTTCAGGTCCGCCTTCGGGGAGTATGTTCAAAGGTCCATTTGGGCAATCATCGGACGTCATGGGTTCCGAGCCATAAATGACCATCCGGTTTTTACAACAGACCAGTGGCACCAACTTTCTACGTTAGCCAGGGAATGTTTAAAGGACGAAAATGTCGACTCCGATGCAGCTCGGGGGTTCACCTTCAGCTCTTTCTGCAGTGAAGAACTGGCGCAACATCGGCCAAAAAATAAATAAAAAAATTAAGCAAAATTAAGTCACCATCCGGAGGGCCTTACGAGCCCCTGTGGTTCTCAAACGTCCGCCCCGAACGTTTATGTAAATAAATAAAGTTTTTGTGTACCCCGTACCTAGTTAAACTTGAGGTGAAGATCGCCCAACCGCAATGGTACCTCTTTTACCTCGTAATACCTTTTTTCTATTAAAAAATAAAAAACGGCAGTACACCTGAAGATGTGTGATTACTACAATACGATAAGACGGTACTCCCGTGAAACATTCAAGAAAGCACAAAAGTAGTTCATTTAAATTTCCAATATGTGCTCAGACTGAAAAGAATAAACAGCTGGGTCCCTGCCGGCAGCGGTGGCCGAGGGGACTGAGGCGCTCCCGTCACGGTCTGCACTGCCACTACGGTCGGGGTTCGAATCCCCCCTCGGGCATGGATATTTGTGCCGTCGTTAGTATTAGGTAGTTCATAAGTAGTTTGTAAGCTTAGGGACTGATGACCCCGTAGTTAAGTCCCATAAGTTCTACAAACATTTGAACATTTGAGCTGGGCCCCGGGGGTATGTTTTCCGAGTGACGTGCAGGATGCGAAGGTGCTCTAGGAACTGTACTGGGTGACGGAAGGGGGATCATGGCATGCAGTATCCGCGTTGGGGAGGAGAGGTTGAGACAAGTGTCGAGATCTGGATAAAGGTACACCAAACATATCACTATCTCTTAGGTCGTGACAAATTAATTACAAGAAACAATTTCCTAATAAGAAGTATTTCCAGTTGAAACTGTTGCACATCAGTAGAAACTCTGACCGCAGGGAGAGCGCTGCGCGTTCTCTAGAGCGGTGGCGGTGGCAGCCTTGCGCAGCCCCGAATGCCTGCGAGGTGGCGGCACGCAATGGCGGCCAACCTCTTAAGCCAGCGGGGCGGAGGGCGCCTCATTTGGTCGACGCCACCCTTGGGGGAAATTAGGCAGTGCGGTTGAAAATTCACAACCTCTGTTGGGCTCCCCGTTTCCGCAGCGCTCGACTTTAAATTTCCAACCGTCTTGGGACTAAAGCAGCGAGAAGAAACTGTGGCGCTGGCGTTTTTCTGATGACCAACTGTGGGCAGCACGTAGTCTGCTGATTAGGCCGCCTCATGCGTGTAGCGCTCATACAACTTCTACATACGTGTCTAGATGGTTTCCTGGTCACTTGATGTTGGAAGGATAGCCACAGGGTGGGCGACTATTGAAATGTATGAAACAAAACGTACATTCCGGAATGAAACTTTTACTCTGGAGCGGAGTGTGCGCTGATATGTAACTTCCTGGTAGATTAATATTATGTGCCGGAACCGGGACTCGAACCTGGGACCTTTGCCTTTCGCGGGCAAGCGCTCTTCCACTTAGCTATCCCGACACGACTCACGATCCGTCCTCACAACTTCAATTCTGCCATAACCTCGCCTCCTACTTTCCAAATTTAACAGAAGTTCTCCTACGAACCTTGCAAGACTAGCATCCTGAAAGAAAGGATATGGTGGAGAGATGGATTAGCCTCAGCCTAAGAAATGTTTAGAGAATGAAACTTTCACGCTGCAGCGGAGTGTGCGCTGATATGAAACTTCCTGGCAGATTAAAATTGTGTAAGGAACCGGGACTGCCGCGGAGGAGTAGTCGAGCGGTCTAAAGCGTCTCGCTGCGGAGCGCGCGGTTGCTCGCCGTGGAGGTTCGAGTCCTCCCTGGGGCATGGATGTGCGTGTTTGTCCGTAGGTTAGTTTACCTAGGTTTAAGTAGTTTGTAAGCTACGGACTGATTACTACGCAGTTTGGTCCGATAGATTCACAGATATTTGAACATTTGAACCGGGACTCGAATCTCGGACCTTTGCCTTTCGCTAACCCGACACGACTCATGGTCCGTCCTCACAACCTTAGTCCTACAAGTACCTCGCCTTCTTGAGGACCGTGAAGAGTACCCGGATAGCTCGGTGGTAGAGCACTTGCCCACGAAAGGCAAGGGTCACAGGTTCGAGTCCCTGTACCCGTACACAATTTTAATCTGCCAGGAACTTTCAAAACGTACATTAGTTACAAATTACGGTAGGTATACACTTAATTCAGCAAGTTAGTCACTACAGATATTAGGATCTAGGTTATGACATGTTCGATATGCCTGTCTTCCGTGGCAATGATGTAGCGAAGACGGATATGGAAATATCGAATATCGACTCGCTGTAATGTCGCAAAATTTATGGCTGTCGTTGGTGGAAGATTCTACACTGGTTTATTAGTTTTGCACGTAGTGAACTTAAGGTCAACTGGCCTACATAATAATAAAAAAAGTGAATGTTGGCAACGGATATGCATTTGACTACTGTAAATAAGTGCAAAAATAAAAAATTTAAAAAATCGTAATTAATGTGTAACTAAAACAGTGGATCTGTACTAATTCAAAGTCTGTTAATGAATTGTACACAGTAGTGCTCATAAAATAATGAACTCCCCTTGCAAAATCCAATTAACTAAACAAATGATTGGGTCTTTAAATGAAAGTTTGTTGTAAATAGAGCACAGAAAACTTATATTTATTAATCTTAGATCAACACGAATATCAATTAAAACTCAACAATAAGACAATCACTGTGTGGGAAACACGTAAGTGGCAAATGGGGAAGTGAGGGTGACGTTTAGCGTTCACGTTCAAAAATCGGGCAAACTGCTGTACCGAGCTGTGACAGATGTTCATACACTGCACTAGTGTGAACTTCCAGTTGTCTGGTGTAAGACAAGGAACCGTGGCCGACAGACTGTAATTACGAGCCGTGGCTGCTGACCAGTGTTGCCAACAGTTAAAGTGAGCTCCCCATCAGTTTCAAGTGCAAAACCACTAGGAAACCACTAACAAAAATGCCCCTATCTCATAATCGCTCAAATTTCCACTAAATGTTTTTTTTTACATTATTATGAAAGAAAACATTAAGTATATTAGTAGTTAGTTTAATTAATTCCTAAGTGATACGATATTCAAAATCATTATTAGATGCTCTGTTTTATACAAGTGGCCCAATAATAATGACCCTCTTGTTGACAGGTTATTTAATGTATCCTATTTAGATGAATAAAATTAATTTCCATCGTAAAACAAAGATTTCGTGATAAAATATTCCCGTTTTTACGCCATTAACATTGCCGGGATTCAACATCCATTGCCAACATTATCACGCAAAGCCGCCGGGATGGGAATTAAAATTTAACAAAAGAAAGATTATTTACCATTTTATTTAGGAGATTCTTCTTTGACATACCATGACATCTCAAATCTCCATACTGACTCCTTAAAGTTGTGCCACAAAATATGCACTTCGTTACCTCACCCGTGGTTTCTTTAAACGTGTGTATTGAAGCCAAGAATCCTAAAACTTTTGCAAAAGTTTGGTTTTGTCATAGTTATACACGTATGAAGTCGTGAAATAATACCACAAATCGAGACCCACAATAATGTACAGTGCACACCACGAGTACTTTTTCTGCATATGTGACGTGACGCACCCTGCGTGAGCCCAGAAGCACTCAGTGGCTTTCAGAGGGACAATTATATTTGTCCAATGAATACCCGTTTATCATCTGCATTTCTCCTTGTTGTAGCAATTTTAATGGCCAGTAGTGTAGTAAAACACTGCCTTCTGAAAACACGGCGACTCGTCTTGTCGTGGAAGCAGTTACGCCTTGGCAGGTCGCTGAACGTAGCTGTCACCGCACCTGAGACCTCGCAGGTCACCAAAGTTAGGAGCAGCGATGCTGGCACGTTGAATCATGTCCGACAAGTGGTCCATCCGGTTCAGATCGCACGGGGGTAGGACATCAACTGCAACTGCTACTGTATCCCTCAAACCCACTCCGTGACACTCCTGACCTTGTGAAGGGATGCAATATCTTATAAAAATTGTCACTGGTACTGTAAAATATATTGATCATAACGTGATATACGTGGTCTGGAACCAGAGTACGATACTTATTGGACAACATGCTGACTTGCATGAGCTCCACTGGAACCCTAGATTCCTACGTAAATGCTTTTCACAGTATTAATGGACTCCCGCCAGGCTGACTTCATCCCGCTATACAAGTGTCAATGAGCTGTTACCATGGAAGGCGACGGATTCGCTCCGTACCATCGGCATGACGAAGAAGGTATGCGGATTCATCATACTGTGCAGTAGTGTGTAACATTGACAGTGATATTGGATCATCTGCAAACGTAAAATAACAGTTGATTTATTTGAAATCAACTCTTCATAGATAAATAATTCAAAGAAGTAATACTGTGAGTGACCTTTACCAGTTGGAGGTTCGACTCCTTCCTCGGGTATGGTTGTGCATGTGTATGTATGTGTGTGTGTGTGTGTGTGTGTGTGTGTGTGTGTGTGTGTGTGTTTTTTTTATCATGAGTTAGTTTAAGTGGTAGGTAAGATAAGGGACCGATGACCACTGCAGTTAGGTCCCGTAGCTAAAAAAGAAAATAATTTTGTACGATCTAGTCTTGTTATAGTTTCTGCCATATTTGTTTGGCATGTTACCTCCCGTCTTCGTAGACACGATTCACCAGATCTATAAGGAATCCATCATTATAGTGGTCCGTTCATTAGAAACAAGATCGTGTAAACAGTGGCAATACGTGGCACATAACAAGACAGTTCCTCTTCTATATCGGCTGCTCCTTGAAAATGCCTGCCATGCCCACTGGGCCATTTCTTCGCATTTGCGAAGCTACGCACCTTCGTCACACACGTCCAACCTGTTATTATCGCAGCCGCTGTTCCGGCTCGTCTCTGATTACACCGTCTGTTGCTTAAAGACAAATTAGTCCAATTACGCGCGGTGCTTCTGAAAGCTGGCAGCGACGATGTGGTTTCCAAATTAACAGCAGTTTCGGTGCGTCTCCTTCTTCCAAGACGCAAGTTTCTATTAACTCTCCATTGATGCACAGAAACGAAGCCATGTCGTTGAATGTCATTAAACTTACCGTCTCTATCTTAAACGAGAAAGACGCAAGCGAAACACGAGCTGTGAAAACAAATTTGTGGTTGTATCTGCTACAAAGCAAGGCTAGATCTCAGAAAAGATAGCCAACGGCTTCGACTGTTTTTGTTAGCAAAACACATTAGGGGAGACCGGGGCACGTTGGTCACAGGGGCAGGATGGCCCAGTCGAATTAATTCATACAACAGACGCTAGATAGTCTTCAGAAAGAAAATGTTCAAATGTTTCTGAATCTTAAGGGACTTAACTGCGGGGTCATCAGTCCCTAAACTTACAAAGTACTTTTGAACTACCTTATACTAAAGACGACACAAACATCCACGCCCGAGGGGGGATTCGAGCCGCGGTGGATTAGCCGAGCGGTCTAAGGCGCCTCGCTGCGGAACGCGCGGTTGCTCGCCGTCAGAAGTTCGAGTCCTCCCTGAGGCATGGGTGTGTGTGTTGTCCTTAGGTTAGTTTACCTAGGTTTAAGTAGTTTGTAAGCTACGGACTGATGACCACGCAGTTTGGTCCCAGAGATTTACAAACATTTGAACATTTTTTGGGGATTAGAACCCCCCGATAGTAGTGACCGTGCAGAGTATGACTGGTGTGCCGCTACCATTCGGCCACTGCGGCCGGCAGTCTTAAGTATCAATCAGAAAGTAGGTACCATTGATCCTCTCCTTATACAGGGCAAATATCGCAGGTGTCGAAGTTTTGGACAAGCTGTAGTCCTTATTTTTTATTTATTTATTTGCGTATTTCAGTAAAATTCTACTTGTCGGCTATGTGTTTTATTTAACTTCTGCTTGTTTTAGGCGCAATGGGGTGAGTAGTTCAATAAAATGTCTTAGTTTAAGGATTATTTCTGTACGGCATACGGTCTTAATTGTTTCAGTGATTTTTCTAAAGAACAGAATAAATTTTAAAGATGCCGATGGGGCAGGTTGGCCCAGAGAGGACGGGGCACTATGGCCAGCCGAGACAACCTGTCACGTCCTACGTTTTGTTACGTTTCAGAGGTCAAACTATCGTCATATTCGCGAGATAAAAAGCTTTGAATAAACTCCAACCAGTAAATTTTATTTTCATTTTAAACAGTGATCTGAGAACTAAGAATCTCGTTTATTTCCTTGTTTTCAGAACATGAGTTAGGGCTCTGGTTTAAACCTTTGCATCATTTGCAGTATCATAAAAATGAGTCGAAATTACAAATGAACGAAAGAGGAATGATTTCGGTAGATACGATGCAAAGAGCAGTTTTAGAAGTAAAAGGAAAGGAGAAAGGACTGTTAGCGAAGACTTTGTGATTCCAAGAAAATGGTACTGGAGGTACTGAGCTAAGTACAGACAGACCTCACGTCAGTTTTCACAGGTAATTGAAACTCAGGAAACAGAAACTGAATTTCAACCGTTCCCATTGGAGCAAAGCATTCGCAAGAAAAACTCAAGTAAAATTAGATCACAGGCTAGATAAGCCCTTATTCAAAATGGAAATAGTGATAATGATGACGATGTAGAAGACTCACAGTGCCCTTTTGAAACAGTCAGTTGGAGAACAAGACATTCAGTAACCATTGACCTCACCAAAGATGCGTGAAAAATGAAATCCGTGGACTGTTTCAGGAATGTTAAAACTATGGTGATCCGTTGGAGCTGTACATTGATTAAATCTGACTGGTTTGTATTAAGACTCTATATATCATAATAAGTTTAACCTATCCTGTTGTCATAGTCCTCAATGTTAATGTTAGTTTTATTTTGATTTTATAGTTATACTTACCAAAAGACTACATGGGTCAACGTGCCCCAGCCTCTGGGGCAACTTCGCCCGAGGTAGGGTCAGATTGGTCCACTTGACATATGTCCAGTAATTATTTTTTTTTCTAATACTTTAACTCATATTTTCAAGTTTAATAACTGCCATCCAGATTCAGTAAAGACCTATATAATATTTAACAATAATTTCGAAAATTTAAATATGTGAACTAAATTAATATTCACAAAAATAAAATAAAAAATATGGCCAACGTGCCCCGGTCTCCCCTACGTGATCTTGAGGTCGTTACGTCAGTCGACAAAAAGTAGTCTAAGAGAGGTTGAAGAGCCGTCGTCTCCCAAGCGACAGCCAGCCATTGCCATTGATGAACTACTTCCGCGAGTTCAGCAACACCACAATTCGGGAGGGCGGCATGAGCTTCAAATTCAGTTACGGCCATCCAGATATGAGTTTTCCGAGATTTATCTTAATAACTCTAGAGAAATGCCAGAATGGTCTGCACGACTGATATTCTTTCCCGACAAACATTATCCGAGGGTGTGATTCGCCTCTAGTGACCACGATGTCGACGGGACGTTACGCACTAATTTTCCTTCCTTCCTCCGCGATAATGAATACCTTAGGCGGCAGATGTGTGTGCTGGAATCGCTTTCCATTTACTTTCATTTTATTTCTTATGTATATGTATCATTTTCCGAAGAACCTTATTGTGCAGCAAGACTCCATTGTCCTGAAGTGCATCACTACGTTTGCTTGTAACAAAACACTTGTAACAGATACTAAGAGAAACGTTTAGCAATACTATGCGCATAACAGGCCTAAGCGTAAATAAACAGAAACAAAAATAGTTACACAGAAATTAGCATAATTTTTCTTATTGTTACAAGGAATTCATCGACAGTACAGAAGTAGTGAACCATGATCAAACTATTCTGGTTAGCCTTGAAACTACAGCTATTACTATTAAGAATTTTTAATTCTTGTTTCCGATTATTTAAAACTGATCACGCACATCTTTCTGCACAAGGGTCAAGGAGGTGTGATCCAAATCCACATTCTTTTTCTGTCTGGTAATAACTGCAAATGTTCAAATGTTTGTATCGCTTATGGGACTTAACTACGAGGTCATCAGTCCCTAAACATACAAACTACTTATGAACTAACTAAGACTAAGGACGGCACAAATATCCATGCCCGAGGGGGAATTCGAATGCCCGACCGTAGTGGCCGTGCAGACCGTGACTAGAGTCCCCTCGGCCACCGCGGCCGGCGGTAATAACTGCTTGAAGGCTGATAACTCTTGTGAATAACCAAATATTATTAACAACAAACGACAATGTTGAAAATATGTATTCAGGGACCAATATCAGAATCCCCAGGATCCAGAAAAGTTTACGCCACATATTGGTCGAACCAGACATACAGAGAAGTTACCCAAATTAATAATATGCATACAAATGAAAATAAGCGAAGTAGACTACTTTCAGTTTTGAACTATCACTTATTTCTGTGGTATATAACGCAGTACCGGTATGTAGTTTTTGAAGAATATCCTGAATACAGGCTTTCCGTGACAGCGTTCTGCCTACACACATGGAAAATGAAGAAAGAACACCATGAACTACTCGACCCAGCAAAGGGAAATTTTATTGCCACATTCTTCAGGATGTATCAACACACGATCATTGAAGCAGAGCCATACGTACGTCATTGCAGTCACCAGGGCGTACGCGATGCGCGATGTCGGCGCTGGTATCGTGTATGTCCTCCTTTTGCAGCAGTGCAAGCAGTAATTTTTCCAGGGAGACAATCACAGAGGTGCCGAATTTGGTCTTTTCGAATGGTCTGTCACACAATTACCACCTCGTGTCCCTGTTGGACAACATTGTGCCACTCATGCAGGCCGCCCAACATGTCGTTTCACCCGGTGCCAAACATGCTCAGTGGGGAAAATCTGGCCCGATTGAGGCACCAGGTGGAAACTGCGTGGCAGCCATTCCGCAAGAAAACGTCCGACTCCTCGTCTCCGTGGGAGAATTACAGCTTGTAGGCCTATTATTGCAAAAGCTAGATATACTCGGTACTAGCGTTAACATTGCTCAAGCTCTCGTATCTCTGCCTTTGTGAAAGTGTGTTGCATACATCCTCAAGAATGCGTCAATAAAATTTCCCTCTACTGGGTCGACGAACGCATGGTGTTCATTTTCCAGGATTGTATCTGGACGCTAGAAATTAGAATTGTCCACTCTCACGTATCATGTGTCCATTCTGTGTAATCAACATTTCGGTTTTTGTTTCATTGTTCGTTATAAATTGTAAAAAGCGAATCTTACTGCGATTTAGCATCAATTTATGTTCCAAAAGCCATGATGTTATTGCGTTAACTGCATTATTTGATACTGCGTGAATATTGCCAACAACATTCTGCAATACCAAGCTTGTGTTATTGGCAAACATAAATTTCTTAGAGCCGCGGTGAAGTAGCCGAGCGGTCTAAAGCGTCTCGCTGCGGAGCGCGCGGTTGCTCGCCGTGGAGGTTCGAGTGCTCCCTGGGGCATGGGTGTGTGTGTTTGTCCGTAGGTTAGTTTACCTAGGTTTAAGTAGTTTGTAAGCTACGGACTGATGACCACGCAGTTTGGTCCTATAGATTTACAAACATAATTTTAAAAAATCTTAGAATTTTCTGTTATACTTGAAGGCATATCATTTATTTAAATGAGGAGAACCAGTGGTCTTGGCAAAGACCCCTGTGGCACCACACACTTCACTGTACAATACTGTGAGTTGCTGTGACAGTTATTTACAACGCTGCACAGAATTACCTTCTGTAGTCTTCTATTAACCAATTGTGAGCTACTTCCCATAATCCGTAATGTTTCAAATTCTTTAACAGTAGCTCGTGATCAACAAAATAATAGGCTTTTGTTAAATCAAAGAATTACCCTAATGTTCGCAGTTTCTTTATTTAATCCATAAATCGCCTTATAGCAAATTAAGGGAAATTGAATGATCAGCTGATCTTGAATACACAGCCTTCTCAATAACCTTAGCAAAAAAAGGTCTACAGTATCTATATAATCAGTTTCTCCTTTTTTTAATGGTTTTCTTACAATGTAGTCCTCCCTGTCAGGAAACTGACCATTTCGAAAAGAAAAATTACGATTTGGCTAAGTACTTGGGTAACAGAGTAGGATTTAATTATTGACTCGATCTCACCCTTGTCAGTATCATGTAGGACTATTTCAGGTAACAGTCTCGGAATGCTATTTAAGGTGCGTCCACAATACTCGTCGTAGGGAACACCAACTCGCAAACACAATGAACATGGCAAACCACTGCACAACAGCAATCTGACCGGCAATGCCAGCTGAGCCCACAGCCGACCTACAGGCAAAGCAGGGAAACCATATTCAGCGCACTAAACACAAACAAACCTAAACAGTCCCGCACACTTAGCCAGTTCTATTACCGAACTGCCTAAGTACCATGATAAACATGGCTATGTTGCAGGTATACTGCCACAGCCGATGTTCACGGGTAATCTGCCGCAGCCGACCCAGGAGACTTCACAGGAGTTCAGCTGCAGCAGAACCTCGCATCAAACGGACTGATTCTTTATGACGAACCTAGCAAAGTTAACGGTACTGAGAAAATACCCATTACTAACATTACCTAACCTTGCATGATCTGTCGCACATAGCATACCGCTACTGCCCTTCATACCTACCCCACTGTCGCAGAGGATTTTTACCCTTGGCTCTTGCCTTGGCACTTTTTTTCCTCTGCCGTTACATACCTTTACCCTTCGTATACCTTTCGACCAATTCTATCTCCAGATGCACCGTATTAATGGGTAATCGTGCCCACACGTACGGATAACATCGCGGTTCCTACATCCCGTGATCCACCTTAGCAAACTAACCTAAATACGGAGGTGACAGTAGAACTTTTGTGATGGTCACCACGTTGGTATGGGCTTGGTGGGGCCCCATACTTGGTGACTCGTGTGGCTCGTGTACTTGTGAGACTTGGGAGCCTTACGTGTAGTGTGGACGGAGGTGAGGCAGGCTCCGAGGACTCGCCGCCAAACAGGCTTTCGAACCGCCCGAGCATTTGGCTTGTCTGGCTCCGGCTGTTATCGATACGCACAAGCGCAAGTCAGACAAGTTTGACAAGTCTGATGACAGACGCGTATGGCGGCACAAGTCTGGCAAGCACGAGTAGTGTCAACGCACCTTAAGAGAGGTATACGAGTATGACAACCAGTAGGAGCTAAGCTTCCATTCAACTTTCTTGCTATATTGAAAATGTGATTATTAAATACTATACAAATATCTGACCTATTAGCAACACAAAAATATCCTCAACTTTGTGAGATGACCACATACTTCCTTCACGACAAACCAAATGATTATATATATATATATATATATATATATATATATATATATATATATATATATATATAACTTTTCTCTTTCTTGATTAAATTTTCAGAACCTTACAATACAGCTTGTAAAGGAGTAATGCAGCTTGATTTTGACCACTTGTAACATTTTGATTTTATTCCTGCTTTGCTCTACACTATTTTATTATTCCACTTGTCAGTCACCTGAACGTCGATTAGTTGTAGTTCCTTGTTTTGAGCGTTCTAACGAAAAGCAGAAATTTGTTAAGGTGAGCCTTATGTTCGTTATCAAGATCATGAGCGCTGTAGTTACCCTCCTAATTTGCTTCGTTAAGCATTTTACAAAAGGTCTCTATTATAACAGGATTAGCTTTTCTAAATAGGGAATGATCAGATTTAACAGCTAATGTTTGTACACAGAAGTCTTGTATAGTTAAAATTTGTGCATCATGGACTGAGAGTCTATTCACTAATCTAATAAGAAAAAGAATGAACAAAAATCGCTCAAAATCGTAATCACGCTCTTTTACAAAAATACTGTGTAAGAACAATAACTAAATGTATCGCATTGTGTTACAATTCAATTTTTTAGTGTTTTTACGGTCATCAGTGTTTCGTAGGAGATAACGAAAGGTTTAGGCTAATGTACTATTTCTTCTGTTAGTGGTATAATTTATGTATTGCTTTGAAAGCGAAGAAAACATTTGATCCAAACACAAGAGACAAATATTATATCACCTCGTACCTAGGACTTGAAACACGTCCTCTGAATGTGTGGCCGTGTTCCTTTTTATTGATTTATTAAAATAAAGTGATTCTGCAACATTAATGCAATCTATTTGTATGTTAATTATTTTATTCTTTTTATTAATGATCAATGCCTCATTTTTATATATGTTTGCCCCCCCCCCCCATTTATATATGTTTCCACCCGTGTGACTGAACTTCTGTGTTCATGTGAATGTGTGCTCTTAATATTGACTGGCTATGGCTTACAGTCGCTGCCTCCCGCTTTAGGCCTCGTTGTGCTATAGTTAAGAACGCATGGCTTCGTTTGTCGTCTGCCCCAGCGTGTTTGCTTAGTTTTGTCTCCCCACATTTATTTGATTGTTATTTTACTGAATAAATTATGATTTTGAAGTATCAAATCTCTGCTATATGATTTCATGCTCCCGATCCCATATTTAAATATCTATTCATTCATTTTTAACGTTGATTTTGTGTTTGTTAAAACGTTGGCTGCTACCTTAAGGAGTGTGCAAATACGTAAATTTCCATTGCGCTTGTACTGTGGCCACACATAAAGTAATCTAGAACAGCAGTGAGCGTTCTAACTTTCATTTGCGGATCTCAACTGCCAGAAAATTTACTTACATTAATAACAGCGTACTTCCACACTGAAGTTATCAGTTCTGTAATTTGCAAGATGTAAATACAAACTGCTCCAGTAGTTTCAGATTCATAAGTTTACTCTTCCACTTCTTCCCCATAGGTTGGAATGGTTGATATTGTTGACACTGTTACCATAGAAAGACGAAATATTTAAGATTATTATCAAAAGTCTCGGATTTCTAGCCTGATTTATTGTAGTTTCTCACACAGGATACAAACCGTACACATCTAAAATTCAGCTCTTCAAGATACTATCTATAAATTTGAAAACAGACAGAATTGTGTAAACACGTGCTTTAGTTTTTGTGTTTAGTTCCATTACTGTAGTTTTCCTTTAACAGTGTGTCATTTGCAACGTTACTGGATTCATGTATAGTACTTACATCAACATTTTATGAAATGGGAATGTTATTGTTAGACCATATTAGTTGATGCTGTGTGAAGTACGTGTGCATGTATCATTGACATAGAGAGAAAGAGAAAGAGAGAGAGGGCAGGGGATTGTCTTTGTGTACAATACACTGCACCTAGTTGTGCTGTTTTCTCATAATTTTCATAGTAAGCCGTCATTGTGTATGTTAATATAGTCTCGCACTTCATGTAGCAGACCACAAGTGGTGCACAAGAGCTAAGCTAAGGTTTGGTCCGCAAAAGGTTTAGCGCTTTGCATATTTATTCATTTTGGATTATTAAATGCTTGCCACTTTTTCAGTCTATCATGTGGTGTCGCACAAGTACAAAGTGCGCGCCACCTACTTTCGCCGCGCGCCGCCATGCACGCACGGCGCGGCGTTCTTACGACGAAAGCCACGAGCGCCCTCTGCTGCAACGCCGCTCGTGGCCACCACTGAACGACATCGTTCACTTGGGACTGAGACAGGAACCAGTTAAGACCTTCGGAATCTGATAGGCACCAGTGAAGACTTGGCTATCGCAAAGGCACTAGGCAGGCCTCTAACAACTATGTATCAGCATTCTGCAGTACTGATCTCTGTAAAAGTTAAGAATTGTATAAATTCTGTTCAATATATATCTCGTTCTAATTTACTCTAGTGTTTCCAGTTTCTGGCTGCTCCCCTCCGTACCTGCACCAGCGTGCTATCTTTATTCCTGTGTCGGTCTCATTCCACTCGGCCACCGACACCTACGACGGAAACGAGACACAAAAGCGGCGACGAGGCTGGGACACAAAATATCATACTGTGTGACCACGATATCTTGACAACATCACTGGTGATGAAAGATGTTCGTTAAGCTTATGGGACTTAACTACGGGGTCATCAGTCCCTAAACTTACAAACTACTTATGTACTACCTTATACTAAAGACGGCACAAATATCCATGCCCGAGGGGGGGATTCGAAACCCCGACCGTAGTGGCCGGTGATGAAAGAAATTTATTGCATCGGTACATCTGGAAGATATTAATTTATCTCCTAGTGTTGTGAACGTTTATAGAATTTCAAATGATATAAATCTGAATCCATCCTGAATAAGGATTTCCTAATGAAAAATAAATCTAGAAATAGTCTGAAAGTAAGTCATAATACGTGTTTAGCTTTGACCATCCATATTAGCTGACATTAGAGGTAAGATGAAATTTGTAAAGACACATTGCTGCAAACCTATTTTATTATTGAATTAAAAGTTTCTATGACAATAGCGCTATCAATACATATTACTTTTAAATATAATAAATCAGTTAAAAGTTTTACTTAAAGTTGTTTTTAGACTGACGCGGTTCATTTTCCTTGAATCTTATGATCCCTGCTCACAACAAGGAAATCAAAGTGGTGCCTTGTCTAAAAAGCAGTTCCTCTAGAATAACGGGAAAGCCAGCAAAACTGATAGAAATACATTGTATACACAGACAAAACCCACGGACGGCAGTCGTAAAGGAAGGTAATTTTGTATCTTCCACCAGAGATCCGCTTATTTGCAATAATTGTAAATATAAAATTCCATACAGAAACACTACAGGCGTGCAGTCTAGAAGAATAATTAGTGTACACGCAAGAAGGTGTGGGATATTGTAATAGGTGTGTTATGCAGGAAATGAGAGGTAACATTAAGCCACCCGAATTCTCTCACCTACAAGAATTGTCGGAAGGCGCAGAGGTGGTTATTAAACCCAGTCCGATAAATGTTGTAAAGACTTGGATCATTTTGAATAGAATCGTTTTCAGTGTCTAATACTGAAACAGGGTATGGTCGTTGGAGAGAGATGTTTAGTTTCAGCAAGATGGGTACAGACCAAAAGATGTGTACCGCTTTAGCAACTGCGTTATTTTGTAAATAACAGGTAAAAACTATCGGAATTCTCTCGTCCAGAAGAATTGTTGGAAAGTGCAAAACTGGTTATTACAGCCATAAAAGAGGTGGATTACAGGAAGATATGACGATACCTACTGGAGCTCGAAAACTTACCTTCCCTGTACCTGCCGAAAAACTGGCTGGGGAAGGATACAGAAATATATTTGTACAATATGGTTTCGTTCAGCATAGAGCGAGAACAGACTGCTTATTTGAAAAAAAAAAAAAAAAAAAAAAGGAAGGGTCTATAGGTTCTATGCAGTTGTTGTGCTTGAATCAGATGCCCATGCCGATTTTCGCTATTTCCGTCAGTAAATTGGAATGTATTATAAACAATATGTCAGCTGCTCTGGTTTTTGTGTTACACGTCAGAACATCGAAAGGGTGCTTTTTAAGAGGGACACATAATTTTTTATTCTTTTTACTTCTGGTTATCGTTGCTGTTACATCACGTTTATTATTTAACGCGCACTATTGGTTTTTAATCACGTCCCTCAGCTGTTGCACCCGTAGTCTAAACAAAGAATGTGTTTGGTGGTATCGTCACATACCTGTGACAGATGAAATTTTATATTATGTCTTACATGTAGATTTTGCCTACCGTACCAGTTGTAATTGTATTACAATATCTAACAGAGTGTATTAAGAAGTAGGCCGGCTGCGGTGGCCGAGGAGACTAAGGCGCTCCAGTCACGGTCTTCACGGTCACTACGGTCGGGGGTTCGAATCCCCCCTCGGGCATGGATATTTGTGCCGTCCTAGTTTGTAAGTAGTTCATAAGTAGTTTGTAAGTATAGGGACTGATGACCCCGTAGTTAAGTCCCATAGACTTTACAAACATTTGAACATTTATTAAGAAGTAGTACATAGTTATTTTGCCTAGAGACATTAGGCAGCGAACGACTTCCGAAAACGGAATATTTGTTCGGAAAATCCTAAAGGTTTGGGTTTGGTTAGAATAGTTTTTTAAATAATTATCGATAAATGTACGTAGGTTATACAACACTTTTACTGTACACACCCGTAGCATTACAACGGATTTCTTTATATCGCGTCTATATTTACCTGCGAAATTGCGTTGCATAGGAGTTGTAATTAAGGTTGGGTGTATTACGTCACCTACCTACATGTACGGATTCCGAGAAACCGAAATGTTCTTCCGGAAATTGTTAGGACAGATATGTTGTCAAAGTTTATATGAAAGATAGTTAACTTAACACAGTTCATCTAGATATAGTGTACAATTATTTTGCACAGAGAGGAGTTTTGAAAACGATATTTTTCTTCGGAAATTGGTAATGTAAACATAGTTCACTCTGAAATATATCACGCTACTGGTAATTGTTTTTTAAATAATTGTCGAAAAATGTATGTGGATTTTTATTGACCCCTTCAATTGCCTTTCAATGTAGTGACAGTTAGCGGTGAAAATTATAAATTTTTCTTCCCAACAAAGAAAATTAGGTGATGGGTGGTTCTGACCAAGTTTCAAACACAACATTCTTGATTCAGTGTCCGTACTTGAACCCATCATCACGTTGTCACTCTCTAATCGATCTACCGCCGAACAAGATATGCATATATAATCCCTTGACTTTACAGGTGTTCGTTTATAAACAATTGTTGTTAAACATTACTTAGCAAGACATCTACTGTTGCACACAGCCAATTTCCAAGAGAAATGGGAAAGTTCTTTCTGGAAAATTGTTCATGCAAAAACATAGGATATCGCAATTAACCTGATATACAAATTAGGAGTAAAATATAATCGGGAGCGGTGGTGGATGGTCTGGGGGCGATGTTATCCCAAAAGTCCACTTTTTTAGGGGATCAAGTAGTTTACGAAATTCCTGTGGTAAATGCAAGTACATGTTTGATGTTGTCAGTCATTATTCCAGATATTTTACTATCCGAAGAACGGTTACTTGTTATTCTACATTCGTCCTTAAGAACGCCATGGTCTTACTAAGTGCAAGTACATGTTCAATGTCACTCATCCTGTCCTCCTGGGAAGTGCGGCTTCCTTTGATCAGCGTCGGGTAAGTTGCCTAGGGTGGAGTGGTGTGAGGGAAACGCTAGGTGACCCTCATGACACCAACGTAGGCGGTCGATTCTCACTGTTCTCACTGGCATAATAGGGTGTTACCATACTACCCCCAACTTTCTCCATAGTATGTTGCTTAACTTGCCATGACAGAAACAGTTACTGATATGGTTTCTGATTGGCACATCGATACACCTGCGTTACAGTGAGCACGAACATCGGACACGCACACTTCATTTCAGGACCTATGGATCGGTCAGGCAGGCCGCACACCTTAGTCTTCTCTTACCTCAGATCTCATTCCCCTGTAGTTTTGAAGGGGTCTACACTACTCCAGTCAACACTGCGCAGACACTAAAATGTCGTGTCTGAATTCTGTGCAAGCTCGTACTACAACAATGCCAAGTATCAAGTATACTTCAAACGGTGCGTCATTCCTGAGGCGAAGACAGATAAAGGCATTGCCACGTGTGTGTGTGTGTGTGTTAAAATGTTCAAATGTTTGTAATTCTATCGGACCAAACTGCGTGGTCATCAGTCCGTAGCTTACAAACTACTTAAACCTAGGTAAACTAACCTAAGGACAAACACACACACCCATGACCCAGGGAGGACTCGAACCTCTACGGCGAGCAACTGCGCGCTCCGCAGCGAGACGCTTTAGACCGCTCGGCTACTCTACCACGGCTGTGTGTGTGTGTGTGTGTGTGTGTGTTTGTGTGTGTGTGTGTGTGTGTGAGAGAGAGAGAGAGAGAGAGAGAGAGAGAAGAGAGAGAGAGAGAGAGAGAGAGAGAGAGAGAGGTGGATCTTTATATTCGTTGTTTCAGAACTAAAATGCATCTGTCAAGAACCTTTGAAGGATAAAGGTTTTTCAAAATTAACATTCACACATTTACTTATATAGTAGTTTGGCTGTTGCAATTTTCATTGCCATTCTGGCAGACAGTGGTTTTCCACTATTTTGCTTAGTACTTTCGGCATAATATGAAGCCTCATATGTTGAGTCATAAAGAAGACTACAAGTTTCAAACTCGGGAGCTCTTCAAGGAAGAAAAGGAGAGGTAAACTATTTCTTTCGTCGATTTAAGGAAGCTCTGAAGTTTCATTTGGTAGGTCATTTGGTCGCTATCAGCTGTTGTTCCATTTTTGTGCCGGCCGCGGTGGCCGAGGTGACTGAGGCGCTCCAGTCACGGTCAGCACGGCCACTACGGTCGGGGGTTCGAATCCCCCCTCGGGCATGGATATTTGTGGCGTCCTAGTTCGTAAGTAGTTCATAAGTAGTTTGTAAGTGTAGGGACTGATGACCCCGTAGTTAAGTCCCATAAGCTTAACAAACATTTGAACATTTTTTTTCCATTTTTGTTGTTGGTGTTTAGGGGACTAAACAGCTAGATCATCAGTCCGCTGTAAAGAGCGTAAAACATAAAACAAAGCACCGAAAATAAAAACTGACAAAAGGGGACAGGCTGACAATGAACAAGTCGCTGACAACACAAAACAAAGACACACAATAGGTAAAACAAAGTCAGGAACTCAACTAAAACTGGACAGCAGAGTACCATGCCAGACTGATCACAAAGATAAAATAGTATGAGTCAGCCATATTGCACTCACTAAAAACCCCTAGGTATTTTACATAAGGATCTTAAAATGTCTTTAATAGCGCTGGATAGGTAGGGACTGAGATATCAGGTTATATCACGCACCACTAGATGGAGTTATAAAAGCCAGCTGCGCGAATAAAACTTAAACCTATATTATCCATGGAGTCTTCGTCGCCTAAAGCTAAGAGTAGCGTGCCTGGTAGACTGAAAGAGTGCCGCAAGTTGGCTAAATGTGGACAGTCCCTCAGCAGATGGACTACTGTCAGTGCTGCTACACACCGACAAACAGGCGGGGCCTCTCGGCAAAGGAGATAGTCGTAGGTCAGCCATGTATGCCCCATACGGAGGCGACAGAGGATAACTACGTCACGACGTCTGATCCCCACTGCAGTGAAGACTTCCACAGTGCCGTGGATGAGTTGACTATGTGAAGCTTACTCTGCGCACCAATAGTATCCCGTTCAGTGTTAAAAACCTCACGTACCTTCCAGTGCAATGACAACTTCAGGTCCGATTCCGTGACGCCTATCTCCAGAGGTGGTTCTGTAGTGGCCTGCTAGGCCAACATGGCCAACATGTTCATTTCGCGGTATGCCAATGTGGCCACGGGTCCACACAAAGGCTACAGGACGGTCATACCTGCCGAGAGAGTAAACAGTGTCCTGCATCGACTGCTCTAATGTGTGGCGAAACACAAGTCGATTGCCTGAAAGACACTCAGGAAGTCACTACACATGACAAATGACCCCCTGGGGCAGGCTTTGAGGTGTTTTAGAGCCATTATAATGGCAACCAGCTCTGCAGTAAACACACTACATTCATGGGGTAATGAACGCTGCTCGACATGCATACTCAGCACAGCCATCTGCCAGGGAACCATCAGTATAAATGGCTTCAGCGCCATGGAATGAATCGAGAAGTTGCAAGAACTGACAACGGAGTTGCATTGGAAAAACGCAGTCGTTCGACGCACAGGACAGATCCAGACAAAGCTGCAAACCAGGGATGGACCAAGGAGCGGTTTGAAAGGAACATTAGAAAGTGGTAGGGAGTGGATAGGATTCCCAGGAAGAAAGAAGGGAACGATCATGGGCTGAGATTGGGTATCCCGGCCTCGGCCGTCGTGGAGGGATAGGCAGTGCAGCGTCTGGAAAGAGGAGCTTACAGTTCGGGTGGTGTGGTGAAGCCTTAACATGGGCAACATATGAAGCCAGCAGTTAACCTATGCAGCCATAGTCTAGACGTGAATGAATGAGGGCCTTATGAAGTTGCAGGAGCGTTGGGCGTGAGGCTCCCCAAAGAGTGTGGCTGAGACAGTGCTGCATGTTGAGCTGTCACCAGTACATTCGTTTAAGCTGGCGAAGGTGTGAGACGGTTGTTGAACAGCATACCTATTACATGGTGTGTCTCTTCGATACACAGCAGGTCATCAGCCAAATATAGTTCGGGTTCAGGTTGTACCGCCCGACGATGGCAAAAATGCATCACTTTTTGGCACAGAAAACTGGAAACCATTGGCAAACACCCATGACTGCGCCTTTCGATTAGCTATCTGCTACCGCCTTTCAGAATTGCCAATACTGTTGGAACTAAAATACATGCAGAAGTCATCAACATACATGGATGTGATACCAATGACCCCACAGCCAATGCAAAATGATTAATGGAGACTAAAAGTAGAGGGACGCTAACAATGGAGCCCTGTGGGACACCATTCTCTTGGCAATGAGATGAGCCGAGACAAGTACCAACATGAACACGAAAAGTACGCATTGCGAGGAAGTTCTGTATGAATACAGGAAGTGGACCCTGTAAGCCCTAGTCGTACAGCACAGACAGTATATGGTGGAGCCAGGTGGTGTCGTATGCCTTCTGCAGATCAGAGAAGATGGCAACCAGATATTCACAGCTAGTGAAAGCTGTATGGATGGCAGATTACAGCGACACGAGGTTATCGATAGTGGAGCGGCCCTGACGGATTCCACCTTCTTGTGGGGCCAAGAGTCCCCAGTCCTCAAGGATCCACATAAGTCTCCGACTCACCAACAATTCGAGGAGCTTGCATGGAACGTTGGTGAGGCTGATTGGTCGGTAGCTATCAGCCACCTGCGGATCCGCCCCAGGCTTCCTCACTGGAATGATGACACTATCCCGCCATTGGGACGGGATAACACCCTGAACCCAGACACGATTGAACAGGGTGAGAAGCTTGTGCTTATAATCCGCTGACAGATGATGGAGGAACTGACTGTGAATACGATCCAGGGGAGGTGTCAGGGCAGGCAGTAAGGGCACATTCAATCTCCCACTCAGCGAAAGGGTTGTTGTACATTTCCCAGCATAGCTTTCTGAAGGATATTTGGCTTCACTCCATCCATTCTTTAAGGGCGCGGAAATCTGCACTGTAAGCAGCAGTCACTGAGCTGCGAGCATAATGGTCTGCCAGGTGTTCAGCTATGGCGACAGGGTCAGTACAGATTGTACCATGATCGTGGATACACGGGATGCCCGTTGGTGGGCAGTGCCCAAAGAGGTGACGAACCTGTGACCACACCCATAAAGGAGAAGTGCGTGAACCCATAGAGATAACGTACTTCTCCCATGAGTCCGTCCTGCTTTGCCTGTGCCCAGAGATGCTTGAAGGCAATAAGATGATTTACAGAAGGGTGGCGTCAGTGGCGCTGTAGTGTTCGCTGATGATGCTGGATGGCTTCAGCGATCTCCGGTATCCACTTAGGGTGGAGTGACCCAAGAGTGGTGGGAACAGGTCTCCCAGCTGCATAAACAGTGGACTCTGACCTGCTGCACAGCTGCATCACCAGCAGACAGAGGGCAGAGGAAATTACAACAGCTGAGGAATAAGCTGGCCAGTCAGCACTATGGAAATGTCAGCGAGGCAGACGGTCAGCAGGTGGACACTGTGGGAGCGACAGGAAGATAGGAAAATGGTCGCTGCTGCACAGCTCATCATGGACCCTCCAAGTGAGGTTGAGGTGTGGAAGAAGGTTAGGGCTGCAGACAGACAAGTGTATGGCAGAGTACGTCCCATGTGCTATGCTAAAGTGGGTAGGAGCACCGGTGTTGAGGAGGCAGATGTTCTGCTGGGTCAACAGAGTCTCCACGTCTCCATTCCACGCTATGGTCTGTGTGCCACCCCACAAAGTGTGGTGGGCGTTGAAATCCCCCAAAAGAAGAAAGAACGGGGAAAGTTGGGCAACCAAGGCCATGGGAGAGACCTCTGGTGGAAGGTAGACAGGGCAGATAGTAAAATCTTGTAATACCCAGAGCCTAACAGCGACTGCCTCTAGAGGTGTTTGAAGAGGCACAGCAGCACCGGGAACAGAGGCTAGGACGTAGACACTGACGCCACCGGAAACTCTGTCACAGATTGTACGGTTTTTAAAATATCTCTGATAACCTTAGAGGGCAGAAGTCCTCTCGACAGGGAACCATGTTTCCTGCATGGCTAGACAGATTGCATGGAAGATACAGAGAAACTGCTGCAGCTCAGCCAGAAGGGGGATAAAACCGCCACAATTCCAATGCAAGATTACTATTGCTTTGGGCTGAACTGAACAGCCAACTTGTAATAGATAAGGTGGTTATTCCGTAAGGGGTACCTGCTGCCAACTCCGCAGAATCTGCAGGATTGAGAACCATGGGTTCTGGCGATCTTAGTATGGCAAGATCCTCGGGGCATAGGAGGATCTCCACGTCGTCTTCAGAGGCCGAAGATGTGATGGATCGTTCCTTTCGAGCCACTCACGAGTCCTTATTCTTCTACATCTTATTCGCTCTCTCTCGCTGGCCTTTCGATGTTAAGGGCTGGGTGGGCTTCCCGGAAGTAACATCAGGGACCGTCAAAGAGCCGGAATCCCTTCAATTAGCAATTTTTGGTTCCTTCAGCCAATGGCATGGATCCCCTGACGCACTCTGAGAATCCCCGGAACGGAGTGTCCCGAAGGACACCTTTTGGGCGAGAGGTGCCGGAGGAATTTATTGGTTCTCTGGCTGGGGGTTGAGGACTGGTGTCCCTGATGATTGTGGGGAAGTTGCCCCCGCAACAGGTGGTGGAGCAATAGATGGAGGAGCACAGTGGGAGACAGATGGCTCCTAGGACACACTGGAGGAGGCGACACCTTGTTCTGAGTCATACCCATGGTGTGCAGAGACGATGTTACAGCCGCAAAAGAGGTATTCAAATTCACTGGATGGAGTTGCTCATATTTATTTCTTGCCTCATTGTACAATAGCCGGTCCATGGTCTTGATTTCCATGATTTTTCGTTCTTTGTATAGAACTGTACAGTCCAGAGAGCACGGTGGATATATTTGCTTACAGTTCACACAGACGGGAGTGGGGTTCATGGAGCATCCAGATGAGATGGACGTCCACATTCCCTGCAGGCGGGGTTGGAAGTGCACTGGGAGGACATATGCCCAAACTTCTAGCACCTCAAACGGGGCGGGATATACGGCTTGATGTCGCACCGGTAGATCATTACCTTGACCTTCTCGGGCAGTTTATCAACTTGAAAGCCCAGGATGAATGGACCAGTGGCCACCATGTGATCTTTTGGTCCCCTATAAATACTATTAAAAAAGTGAACACTTCTGCTTTCCAGGGTTGGACGCAACTCTTCATCGAACTGTGACAAAAAATCCCAGTGGTAGATAAGACATTGGACCATATTCAGCGTCTTCTGGGGTGTGACACTGACGGAAATATCACCCAGCTTGTCGCAGGCCAATAATGTCCTCGACTGGGCCGGGGATGCCGTCTGTATCAATACAGCCCCACTTCTCATTTCTGAGAAAGACGCCACCTGACCATACTTGTCTTGGAGATGGTCAACGAAGAACTGTGGCTTGGTGGAGAAGAAAGAGTCACCATTGGTCTGGGAGTAAACAAGGTATTGCGGCGAGTGCGATTCTGAACGGTTGAAGGCCCTACGTTCCTCCCAAGGTGTAGCCAGGGAAAGGAACGACTTAGGGTCGTATACTATAGCATGAAAATCTTCATTCCGACGCTTAGAAACGGCGTTTTTGCGTCCGCACACGCTATTAATACCTCGTTTCATGCTGGTCCCACGTGCAGCTAGGGAACTACACGTCCACCCGGGCAGATCCCCGCTTGCCTGGGTAAGCCTTATACAACTGACATGCAGCAGGTTCCTCAGAAGTTGCTCGCTAGCGACTGTTCAGCATGAACAGCCATGCATCTTCTCAGCACGTAGCACACCATGAGATTGAGGTGTTTCTTATAGATGATTGTACAGTCCTCGCAACCTGGGCGATTAAGCCAAGATCCCCGGGCTCTGAAACGTACAACGTTCCACCATTGCACCGAACGATGGTCGCTGAAGCACGCAGAGAACTTACGTTGTAGTGGAATGTTGGCGTGACATAGCCCACAACTCAGGACTCTGGGTTCGCCAAGCCTGTACTCAGCAAATTAATGCTGAGCCCCTGAGGGGCATTTCTGTTGTTCATACAAAGATGGCGACTGCTCAATACAAAGCACTTTTTGTTATCGTGTACAGCAGAAGTGGACCGAAGACAATTGTTCTGTGTGAATTTTGAAACCAGTATGGTGTCCACAAAGCAATGGATCGGCTGTCAGGCAGCCCCATTATGAGCACTTAATCACCGGCCTCCAAAAAGCCCTAACCTCACCCTTGTGACTTTATTTATTTGGGTGCATTAAAGATAGGGTGTTTCGAGCTCCTCTACTAGCTAACATTGAGCATCGAAAAGAAAGAATACTTGTTGCTACTAAAAATATCAAGCCTCAGATGCTATAAATACGGTGGGATAAATTTAAGTTTTTGGTTTCTGTCATTTGAATGTGTGCAAGGGGTTGTAGTGAATATGGACGAAACTTGTTTTCTACTGCACAAATACTTTGTTAAGTACTCTTTGCACTGATTAATTAAAGTTCCATCTTGTTTCTTTGCATAAATACCGATCATCAAGTTTTAGTATTCTTTTTGAACCATCCCGTTTATTCTTCATGTTTGAAAGGAAAATTGCATATTTAAGTGGCAGCCGCACTGAGAAATGCGACGCCAGTGTTATAGGTACACGGAAGTACTCACGAGCGATGGTGATGACGGTGGAAACGTAGGTGCCGATGAGGATGGCCAGCGGCAGCAGGAACATGCACGTCAGGCTGAAGGCGGCGTACAGCTGCTCCTGCCAGGGCTCCGTGTAGAAGCCGTACGTGACGCACTGCAGGAACAGCTCGCAGAAGGGGCCCCTCTCCACGTGGAAGATCACCATCTGTAAAAGAGCGTCGCACGTCAGTGCAGGCACAGGCGGACTGGCTGGGAGGTGTCGTCAGGGCAACGAGCCAGTGCCACCAGCGAGAGAAGTAGGCGAAAGTGATAAATCGAAAATTAAGGGCATGTTCAGCAAAGAAATAAAGCACTATCCCACCTCAACCTCCTCAAACTCCTGTCTGGCCGGAGATGGGGCCTCAACCCTTCCACCGTCCTCTCCACCTACCATTCCATCATGTGTCCTATCCTATGCTGCTTCCACTCCGCTTGGGTTTCCCCTTCCCCCTGCCCACTACCACTCCCTGCAGGTCCTTGAACGCCATGCCCTCCACCACGCTTACTGCATCGATCCCCCTTCCCCCACGTTGATCCTTCATGACCCTATTGCTTTCCCACACCTGATCCAGTTCCTCGAACATTTCCGCCTCCGATATGTAACTCACAAACTTGACTCCCAGCACCCGATTGTATCCTGTCTTTTCCTGTATCCTGTGTCTCTGCCATGCCGATACCGTTTTATCCCTCCCTCCCTTCACCTCCACACCCTCCACATCCTCTCTGTGGGTAACTTCCGTCACCTCCCCCTCCTGGATGACGCCCTCTATGCTGACATTTACCTATCATACCAACGTTAATACTTCCCGTTATTTGCATGCCCCCTCTCCCTCCCTGATCCCATCCTCTTTCCCCAACCACTTGGCTTTCCCCTCTCGCCCCTGTCCTGGGAGCCCTTGCGTCTTCCCCCTCCCCCCTCGCCACCCGTCACTCCCCCACCATGCTTCCCCTCCCATCCTCATCCCCTGTGGGAATCTATGCCATCAGATTTTAATCAGTGCTTCGTTGGTGTTCAAGTGTCAGTATCCGTACCACTGTTCTGTGTTCAGTGTTCCAGTTTTAAGACATCAGCAACTGCCAAAACGGTTGAATATTCGAGTTGCCATGTCGTTTTAAGCGTGTGCTCTCGTTTTCGTCCTGTATCCTCCCATGAGTATGTTTTAATCTCCATGTGTTTTAACACCGCACAAATATGTTTCTCTTAAACCACCATGGCCGTTTTAAATTCAGACTGTTTGTTTTACTGCCTTCTATGTTATTGTTAATTCTCCAATTTCATCTCTTTGAAGTGTTTTTAAAATCTGCATTATTCTCTCCTTTTTTATACCTTTTAAATCATGTCCAATTTCTGTTGTACTATTGGATGAAGAGCGGCACTGAAGCTGTTGTTACTGTTATCGCATTTTGGAAGGGACTAAACTGCAACGGTTGTTGAGAGTGTGGCATGAACAAAGCAAGATGTTTACGGCCACTGGTTCTAATAGCTACCCAACACAAATGTGGTTATAACAATATTTGCACAACAGGAGCCTGATGATGATGTAATGTACCACCGAAACCGGTCACGCAGACTTAATAAAGTATTTAAATACAGCTGTTGGTATTTTCTTCCATCTGTATAATAGAATCGGCTGTGTCCCAAACCATCCAAGATGGAGAGAATTAAGCAACAGTTATCAGTCCCTTGTTCCAGTCATAGAGGTAAGATAAAGTGTTACATTTCCTCAATAAGAGACGTCAAAAATTGAAAAGCAACAAATAAAAAGGAAGAAAGGATTAAACGGGTATTGAGGCTAGATCATCACAAAACTAAAAGTAGAACATCCAGCCACTCTGTTACACAATAAAACCACATACCTAAAAGTCTTAAGCAAGTGGCGAATAGAGACATTTTAGAAACTTTAAATGGAATGGTACAATCCACACTCACCGATAAAATTTTAAACAATACCTACCACAGAGGTATTGGCCTCTAAAACAAGGTCCAGGGTGTCAGGGTTATTAAAATTTCGCCGCTGTGCAGCTAAATCTGGACAGTCTAATAAGATGTGGGCAACTGCGAGATGTGCACCACAGTGACAATGAGAAGGGTCCTCGTGACATAAAATATGGCCATGCATCAGACACATATGGCAGTGCGTCAGCCACATATGGCCGATACAGAGCTGCCAAAATACAACTGACTCCCTGCCCTCAGTGAGGTCTGCCATGCAACGGTAGAGGGCTTGACAACAATGAACTTGTTCAGTTCGGTCAAGCCTGGGCATTCAGAACTCCAAACCCCATTGACCCTGCGGTGTAACTGGGATCAGAAGTCTGTTTTTGGAAGGCCAATATCCAGGAACTGTGAAGTGTGGCCTGCTTGGTTAGCTGATCGACACGTTCATTGCCTGGCGTCCAGACGAAAACGACAGAAGGGCATGAGTCGCCAAAGGCGATGACAGTATCTTGGATTGATCGCACCAAATGGTGCTTGGGAAGAAACTGGTCGAGGGCCTTTTCGCCACTCAGGAAGTCGCTACAGATGACAAACGACCCCCTGAGGCGAGCTCTGAGATGTTCAAGAGCTCTTAAAATGGCGACCAGCTCTGTCGTGAAGTTACTACTTCCACAAGACAACAATCGCTGTTCAGTATGGTCATCACAAATAAAGGCATACCCAGCATGGGCGAGAGAACATTGCTGCATTGTGATACGAATCAAGAAGTGCTCGGAACTGGTGATGGAGATTTTGCGGTGTGACTGAGTCTTTTGAGGCTTCCCAAACAGTGTACCTGAGGCACCCAAGAATGTTAAGATGTCTCCAACGTTTCTGTTTCAGCTGATGAAGATGTGGCACCCAAGTCAGCTGGGCATCGAAAACCATGCCTAGAAAGCGATATGTTTCCTCGACCGGAAGGGGTTCAAAATCCAGGTAGAGCTCTGGGCAGGGTGAACTAACCAACGGCAACAGAAGTCCATTACGCAGGTTTTCTGCGCGGAGAACTGAAATCCCGGAGTAGAGGCCCATGAGTGGGCCTATTGGATGACACCCTGCAGCCACCGTTCCTTTACACCGATATTAACTGAGCTCAAATACAAGCAGAAGTCATTGGCGATCAAGGAGCAAGAGACTGATGACCCCACTGCGGCAGCAGGACTGTTTATGGCCACTAAAACGATGGGACGCTGAGGACAGAGACCTGTGGGACACCGTTCCCTTGAATATGGGGAAGTGGGGGGAGCTAAGAGATGTTCCAACCCTCACACGAAACGAGCGGTGAGAGAGCAAATTCCGGATAAAAATAGGAAGGGGGCCACGTAAGCTCCAGTAATGAAACACAGTTTATGGTGGAGCGAGAAAGTATCTTACGCATTCCGAATATCGAAAAATGCCGCAACCAAATGCTCATGCCTAACGAAGGCAGTATGGATGGCTGACTCCAGTGACACGAGATTGTCAATGGTAGAGCGGCCTTGGCGGTATTCCCCCTGTTGTGGAGCAAGTAGTCCACGCTCTTCAAGCATCCACATAAGCCACCGACTCACCGTGAGTGCAAAGAGCTGGCAGAAATCGTTGGTGCGGCTGATAGGACGGAAATTAACAGCCAACAGAGGATCTGCACAGGGTTTCAGCGGCGGGATGATAGTGCTTTCCCGCCATTGCGATGGGAAACCCTCGCCCCGCCCCGCCTGCCAGAAAGACGGTTAAACAGGGCGAGTATCCAGTGTTGAGACTCTGTTGTAAGGTGTCGGAAGGCGTGTCTGTGAATTCTATCCGACCCTGGAGAGTTATCAGGGCATGCAGTGCAAACATAAATTCTTTTCTCTATGTACGGTATTTATGTTTCCTGTTTCCAGTACTACTAATTTACAGACTTCATTCAAATATTTATTTACACTGTAAGTGCTCTATCAAAGAAGTTAATTTACTTTTCTATACGCAACATCTCTTCTGGTTTACTGACAACACAAGTTCTTTGACTGAACTTCAGTAAATGTCTGATGATGGCATAATAAACCGAAAATTGATTCACAAAATAAACAAACCTGTAGAACAAACAGAAAATGGTGTATTGTAATTCTCTTTAAATTATTAATTCCATCAGCTTCTTTCAAAAATAAAATACAAGAAGCAAATAAAGACATTTCTGCTGAATAGACTAAACAGTGAATGGTATCAAGGACAAACGAAATACGCCTTTGTTTCAACGTACCTTCTGTGTGACTCCTGCAAAGAGGGGATTACCTCGTCTTGTATACTGCTGTACGCATGCATGAGGTCCCATGATGTAAAGAGAGTTTTAGTAACCAGGCATTAAAGTACAGAGTACCTTGCCTGGGAAGCTAACAACGTAAAAACGGGAAGATAATCCAAAAGTTTTACGCACCACAGCTATGACCAGGGCCAACATTACCCATCCAGGCGCCCTGGGCGAGTCGACCACTTGGCGCCATTAGGGGGCGTCCATTAATTACCTGAGGTGTTTTTTGGGAGAGAGGAGGAAGCGAGGGGGTCGAACCGAATTCACTGAATTTCACTTGGTTTAGAGGGGGTCTCAGCAAATCTCACTTTTTTCCGCACGAAACAGTGCAAAACTGGGTTAAATTATGTAAAATATGTTTCACGTCTCTACAAAACACGTCTACACAATAATACTTATCACGCCTATGCAAGCATCAAGTTAGGAGGAAGTTACAGTTTTTTTAAAACCCTAATAAAAAACTGCAACTTCCTCCTAACTTCCACCGAAACTAAACACTGCATAGTAATGAATACAACAGCACCAAAACTTAGGTCACAACCCAAGATTCATAAAAAAGGCCACCCAATACGCCAGATAGTGAATGCAATAAATAGCCCTGGATACAAAATAACTAAAAAAAACTTTAGGAAATCCTCAACAAAGCCTACACATTTACAACAAATTACTCCATTAAGAACAGCTATGAATTAATTTCCAGCATCAAAGACATCAACATACCCAAATCAGCAAATCTTACATTGTTTTACACAGGAAACCTCTGTACTAAAATACCAATAACTGAAACAGTTCAGATAATTAAAGATAATCTACTGCACACAAAAAGCTAAGCAACATAGAAATCTATGAACTAATGGACCTGCTTGAAATGGTGCTATCCCACAATTACTTTCCATTCAGCGGCAAAATTTATATTCAAAAATATGGTTTGACAATGGGCAGTCACTTAGCTGGCCTGCTAGCAGACATTTATATTAATAATCTAGAAACAGAATTTTTCTAAGCAAACCAAACAGAAAAAAATCAAGCCATCTACTATAAACGCTATGTTGATGACACTCTGATACTATGCAATGGCACAAAAACTGACATGGAAAACTTAGCTAAGAAACTGAATGAAGTACACACCAAAATAAAATTCACAGTTGAACACCAAAGACAGCACGGTATAAATTTTCTTGACCTTAACATAACACATCACAACAACAAACAGAAATTCCAAATTTACAGAAAACCAACAACTTCAGATGTAGTTATAAATAACTCCTCTTGCCACCCACAACACAAACTTGCATTTTTTATATCAGCATTGAACCGTATAAACAAAATTCATGCTGAACCTGCTACAGAAACAAAAGAAATGAACATTCTAAAAACTATAGCCTACAACAATGATTATAACCCAACCATAGTTGACAAATTGGATAAAAACTAAAAACCACCCATACAGTCCCTATAAACCAACCATCATAGCAGAACAATCTAAATATATCATATCATATACTATCAACTTGCAAAACTCTTTGAACCACACAATGTGAAAATATGTTTCCACACAAACTATAAAATACAAAACAAAATAGTTCACAACACTAAATCAACCAACACACCTTTTCAAAAATCTGGCATATATAAATTAACATGTGACAGCTGCTCATGCTACTATGTAGGACAAACAGGAAGGAATTTTGAAATACGATACAAAGAACATATTGACGCACTCCGTTAAAAAAAATTTAAACAAGTCAAGCTTTGCAGTCCATCTGGCTGAAAACAGCCATTCCATTACAAACTTAAAAACCAATCTCCAAATACTACACACTGCAGACAAAGGAATAATGATGTACCTTTTAGAGCAATTACAAATTTTCATCCATAACAATAAATCTCCACACACCATCTTAAATGAACAAACAAGACTGGCAAACAACTCTTTCTACAAAAATTTTAAAGATTCTTTAAACCTGGGAAACCAAACGCACATACACATATTTAGATCACATAACACCTATCCCCCCTTGCCATTCACAAATGCTACTCCAATCGCATTTGTTTAATCTTATAAATGCAGTCTATGGATTTTTCTTCAAATGTAACATTAATGCTATCATTACAAAATTAAGGAATAAAGAAGCCACCACTGTAAGAGAATAATGTAAATAGAAATATATGAACAAGTTAACTACTGAAACTGTAACTGGTAAATAAATTTAAAATAATATCTGAGCATCAACTGTGGTCTTTGACAATTAGCTGTATATATCTCTATATTGTTTATGTTTGTAAAACTCGTGGTAAAGTATGTGTTTTGTGGGCAGCTTTTGAGCACAAAAATGCCTGAAAAATGACCTGTCATCAAACAGTAGGGTGAACCAACTGTATGTAGCTGTTTAGAATATGTTTTATACTTGTAAGTATTGTAATTTAGTGCCAAAGAGAAAGATCACACATAATTTTCTATCTCACCACAGCCAAACGTGTTCCACAATGTTATGAGCAACATATAAAAGATGTATACTGCCTGATGATGAACAGCCACGCAGTTCAAAACCGGTCGTGGTAAATAAACATGTAAGAAAGGTGGCTGGTTGCTGTTATTTTCTGATTTCTTTAATCAATACAGTCTCAGGTTCCAAACTTCCAAATTGGATACAAAATTAAGCTAATGTAGATGTTTCGGTTTCAGAGCCTAAAATCGCATCGCTGCTGTCTACAGTACAACTTCTGGCCGCACCTGTGTCTCTAGGTAAGATCCTCTGCAGCAGCCACCACCAGTAATTCCATCATTCCGACAGTATAATGAAAAGAAGAGGACTGGTCACACTGGCTACAACAGTTTGAATCCTATGCCACAGTGCACAGAATACAAGTACTGTCAAACTTCGTTTCTTGTTATTATGTGTAGACTTTCCGTCTTGTGAAAAAACTGTTTCCCACCATGGAGCCTTCAGAACTTTCTTACGATTCCGTGATGGGAGTCCTTATGGCATATTAAGAATAGCAAATCAATGTAGTGGCCGCAAGGTATCAGTTCTTCAGATGTAGGAAAAATCTGAACCAAACATACAGGCAGTGGATAACTGATCTTCAAGGTCTCACTAGGAAGTGTAAATTTAAATGTTTGTGTGGAGTTTTGTATTCAGATGTCATGTTACGAGATGCTCTTGTCTATAATATTCCTGAAGGTAGACTTAGGGAACAGATTCTAAAATTGTCAGATCTGCCATTCCACTAAGCAGAACAGATTTTGGAACTGTATGAAGCAGGTGCCGCAGAAGCGGAAACTTTTAATTCAATTCCACTGTGTAGTATAGCTACATCACGCACCGAGGAGCGTGAGGTAGGTCGCTACGTACTTCCTGCTGCCCGCTCAAAGTGTAAACAACTTGAGACGCAGAGCCTTGCCTAATAAGAAAATGAAGTCTTGCCCGCAATGTTTCTCCTGGCACAAACTGTCACAAATTGTGCGTCCCGGTCAGCAAAATGCTATGCATGTGGCAAGAAAGGTCATATACAGTCTGCTTACAACAGAGGAAAAGAAATTTGCTCTCCCAGCCCCAACAGCGAAAGGACAAGAGTTATTCAATAAATGCAGTATTTTCCATACCAGTGGCTGCCCCTCGTATCATCAAGGACACACAAGTAGCACAAGTTGTACGTCAGGCCAGAAAAATGTATGTTAATTTGCATGTGAATGACATTTCTATGAAGTTTTAACTGGACACATGTGCATCAGTCACATTACTAAATCGCAAAACTAATGAACAGTTAGGATCGCCGCTCCCTTCTCACGCTAAAACAAGGTTGACATCATACAGTGGCAATGAAATTCCTGTACCAGGACAGAGTTCCCTACCGGCAGTATACCGATCGCAAATGCGCTGAGTGACATTTCAAGTGCTTAAATCTTACGAAGGACAGAATATTTTTCGTTTAGATTTTTTTTCATCTTTTTGGTTTTACTGTGCAAAGCAATGTTTTAGTTGTGAACAATTTTGATGCTAAAGACATGTCGACAGATTGCTGAAAGACTTTCCAGATTTATTTTCTGCAGGACCAGAAAAAGCTAAAGATTTTGCTGCAAACATTACTCTGAAGGAAAATGCCAAACCAAAATTTACAAAGGTCGTCTTCTACCGCTCACTTTACATGACAAAGTAGCACAGTAATTTCGGAGATTGCAAGAAAGTGGTGCAATTGAATCAATACAAGCTAACCAGTAGGCGAGTCCGCTTGCAATTTTGCCGAAGCTGTCAGGTAGAATTCGCATTTCTGTTGATTTCAAGGCTACAGTAAATCCACAAACAGTTGTAGACAGTTATACTTTGCCGAGACCAGAAGATTTAATGGACAGATTAGGTGCAGGGAAATATATCTCAGAAATAGATTTGATCAATGCCTACCTTCAGCTGCCACTCGATGAAGAATCACAGCAAATTTGGGCTTGTTTAAATATTTGAGTCTCCCGTTTGGCAGAGCATACGCGCCCGCAATTTTTCAAAGATATTTGAAACAGCTTACAGATCGGGTGCCTTGTTGTTCAAACTACTTAGATGACATAGTTGTGTCAGGCCATACCCCAGAAAAACATATTGCAAATTTGAGGAAATTGTTTTTGGTCAGATGCAGGTCTCAAGTGTCGCTTAGATATGTCTGACTTATTCCAACCGGAACTGCACTATCTAGAACACGTAATAAACAGTGATGGTATGCACCCAATGGAATCACATTTGCTTGCCATTCGTGACCTGCCAGCACCAAAAGATGTGAAAGAATTCCTGGCAGTCTTGGGAAAGCTAACTTACCTATATGAGGTTTATTCCAAACGCAGTACAAATTGCAGTCCCTCTGCATCGGCTACGCCGTAAAAATGATCGTTTTGCTTGGACACACAAATGCCAATGTGCCATTCCGCAGTTGAATGATGCTTTGCTTAGTCATCGTTGTTTGGTGCACTTTGATCCAGAAAAATCAGTTTTTTTTTTTTTTTTTTTTTTTTTTTTTTTTTTACAAGAGGACGCATCATCGTTTGGTCTAGGAGCAGTACTGTGACATAGACATAGGGATACGGACCGTCCGACAGCGTTTGCCTCAAAACTTTGGTCAGACACACAGTGCCGTAATTCTCAAATTGAGAAGGAAGCTTTAGCAATAGTGTATGGTGTCATGAAATTGCATCAGTACTTGTATGGGAGAAAATTTTGTTTAGTCCATGACAACAAGAGTTTGCAGTCATTGTTTCATCCAGCCAAGCCAATTCCTACGCGCACGGCACACAAATTGCAATGCTGGGCTTTGCTCTTATCACAGTATCAGTACGAGACTGTTTACAGACGTACAACTTGCCATGGAAATGCCGACGCACTTTCCCGTCTTCCGGTTGGCCATGACAAAGACTTTGATGCTTTTGAGATGTCGTGTTGTAAGATCGATGCACGGGAAGTTTGTTGCAATCCTTCCCGTTCAGCTATAGGGAAATTGCACGGGCTACAGAAACAGACTCAGATTTACGGATTTTGCGGCGCTACATTCGCACACAATGGTATTGTTCACAGCGTGACATTCAAAATTCACTGGTGCGTCGCTATTTTGCTAGACGGAACGAACGTTCTTCGCATTGATGTGTGATTCTACTTTCAAATGACAGTGGACAATCGCATGTGTTGATTCGGAGACGTTTGCAGAACGAGGTTATTGTGACCGAAGACCTGACGGGGTCGGGAGCGACTAGCGACGACCGACCGATCAAGCGTCGCCGCTAACGAGAAACACTCCACGAAACCACAGAGACGACAATAACAACTAATCGAAAAAACAAAGGTACAAACGAAAGCCAAATCGGAACCGTGACAGAGCAGAGAGTCGAAGCCAGATAACCAATGGATAGCGAAAGTAAACGGAGCGCAGTCAACACAAGACTGAGGAGCGAGCTGTGGCTCCGACCCTGTATAGTGCGGCGCGGTAGGCGCGCCACGGCGTGCAGCGCTCTAGTGGCGATGTCAGCGCTAGTAGGTTGTGCGCGCCGCCTAACGGCTGCTGTCATAGTCCATGTGGTCTGGCGGGCTCTCAAACATGTCGTTCCGGGATACCAGATCCCTCCCCCCTGAAATGTCCGCGTAGGGACGGAAGCGCCCAGGACGGTGCTTCGGAAGGTGGACCGATGGCACGAGTGGTGTCACGGGTGGAGAGCCCGCTAAGTCAAGGTACGGATGTGGGGCCTCCGTAGAGGTACAAGGATGCAGTGGTGTGGAAGGCGATCGCCGAGAGGGTGAATGTGGAGGCGAGGTCTCTACTTCCATGCCCATGTCCCCTGGGGTTGCCGATGCCACCCCGAGGTGCACAAGGGGCCCCGGTGGTGGGGGTGTGTCAGAGGGTGTTCTGCCCTGTGAGCACCGTTGCGGCTGAGAGTGTGCCATCTCTGGGTCTGCATCGACTGGAGCCGTGGACAACGCCCGAGAGCGCAGATTGTAGCCGTGTGATCGAGGAATTGGCGATAGCAGGGGCTCCGGGTCTGGCTGTGCTACTGGTTGGGATGAGGCAGGGAAACGAGGGCGAAGTTGGTTAGTATGTCGGCGCTCCAAACCCCTCTGAGTGTTGACAGAGAGGAGGCGCAGCCCGTGAGTGGCCACTACTGTAGCCGGCACCCATGAGGGCTTCATACCATAGGAACGGGCCCACACAGCGGATCCTGGTGCATATTGCCCAGTGTACCGCGTCCTCGGTTCCGAGGGCTGTGGGGCCAAGAGATGGAGAAGGGTGCGTGGCTGGCGGCCATGGAGGAGTTCTGCCGGGCTACGATCTTGGATAGGGGTAGTCCTGTAGGTACTCAGGAATAATGTGAGGGCTGCTGTGGTGGTGGAGGTGCCCACAGATTTCAGAATTTGTTGTTTAAACATCCTCACCATCCGCTCAGCAGCACCATTAGAATGGAATGGCGGACTAAACAGGTGTTTGATGCCATTTGCATCACAAAACTGCTTAAAGGCTGCCGCTGTAAACTGGGGCCCATTGTCAGAGACGATGGTACAGGGTAGACCCTCGATAGCAAGAATTTGTGTGAGGGCATTGAGTGTGGCAGTCGTGGTGGTGGACGCCATGCTGACTACATAGGGGTAGTGGGAATAGGCATCAATGACAATAAGCCACATAGATCCCAGAAAGGGGCCCGCAAAATCAAGATGGATGCGGTCCCAAGGGCGATGTGGAGCAGGCCAGGGAGAGAAAGATTGGGCCGCAGCAGCCTGGTGCTGAGCACAAGTGGAGCAATTGCGGATGATGGCCTCCACGTCTTTGTTCAGACCTGGCCAATGAACGTGTCTCCTGGCCAGGGATTTCATACGTGACATACCCCAATGTCCCCGATGGAGAAGATCCAGAACCTGACGGCGTAAAGCAGGTGGGATAAACACCCGGTGGGTATCGCCCTCAGCATCGAGGAGGAGAACACCATCAATGACAGACAATCGACGAGAGAGAGAACCAGGTACGTAGCTGGGAGGCCGTCGACTTCGGGAAGTAAGTGGGCCACCAATGAAGTACATGATGGATAACCCGTCGTAAGAGGGGTCCTGGCGTGTGTCTGCAGCAATGCGCGTGGCTGTGATAGGGAACCCATCTAAGGTATGTTGCCGTTCCAGAAACAGGAGACTTCATGTCGGTCAAATGCTGGATCAGGTCCTGAAGGCAGACGAGAAAGAGCGTCTGCATTGGCGTGTTGTGTAGTAGGCTTGTACTTAATGGTGTAATGTAGGAACTAAGAAATAGAGCCCAACGCTGGAGTCTTTGGGCCGTACGTTCTGGGAGCCGAGAGTGTGGCCCAAAGAGAGCGACCAATGGTTTGTGGTCAGTAATGAGGGTAAACTTGGCCCCAAAAAGATACACATGGAATTTCTTAACCGCATAGACGATCGCCAACGCCTCCTTTTCTATCTGAGAGTAGTTCTTTTGAGCAGGCGTCAGGGTCTTGGACGCATAGGCTATCGGTTGTTCAGTACCATCATCATTGCGGTGTGCCAAGACCGCTCCAACGCCATATGGAGATGCGTCCGCTGCCAGAACAAGGGGACGTGATGGAGAAAAGGGCGTAAGACAGGGTGCCGAACGCAACAGCCGCTTTAGCCGCTGAAAGGAATGCTCACAAGCATCTGACCACCGGAATTGCACACCTTTCCTCCGGAGACAGTTGAGGGGGTGCATAATGTGGGCCGCTTGTGGGAGGAACTTTGCATAATAGTTCACCTTTCCCAAAAACGCCTGTAACTCCTGTAGGTTTTGAGGGCGTGGTGGAGCATCGACCGCCGATACATTGCGATCTGTGGGCTGGATTCCGTCTTTGGAGAGCAACTAGCCAAGGTATTCGATCCGTTCCTGGAAAAACTGGCATTTATGGAGGCGGCACCTGAGCCCGGCGTCCCGCAATGTGGTGAAGAGAGTGCAGAGGTTATGCAAGTGCTCCTGGCGTGTAGCCCCAGTAACGATGACATCATCAAGATAGTTGGCACAACCGGGTATAGGCATGGTTAATTGTTCTAGATACCTGTGGAAGATGGCTGGAGCCGAAGAAATCCCAAAAGGTAAACGTTTGTATTGTAAAGACCAAAAGGTGTATTGATGACCACGATTCGTTGAGATTCCTTATCGAGCGGGATTTGCAAATAGGCGTCAGCCAGGTCTATCTTAGTAAAGTATTCGGCGCCAACAAGCTTCGTCAGGAGGTCCTCTTGCCGTGGAATTGGGTAGGTTTCGACCTGTGCCTGGGCAGTGATGGTGGATTTAAAATCGCCACAAAGGCGGAGGGCGCCATTAGGCTTGAGGACCACTACCACTGGTGTGGCCCAGACACTCGTTTTGACAGGTTCGATGACTCCTGCGGCATGCAGACGGTCGAGTTCCAGCTTTACCGCCATTCGTAGGGTGACCGGAAGAGGGCGTGCACGGCAGAAACGGGGCACCGCATCGGGGCGTAAAGTAATATGTGCCTCAAAATTGGTTGCACACCCTGGACCCGGTTCGAACAGAGACGCAAAAGAGGCACAAAGGTCGTCCAGTTCCTGGAAAGGAACTGTGTCAGAAATGACCTGCACCTCATCGGAGATGGAGAACCCAAACAGTGAGAACGCATCGAGGCCGAAAATGTTGCCAGCTGAGTGGCTATTGACCACAAAGAGGGTTACAGGACGTGTAACCGTTTTGTAAGTTGCCAAAGTGGTAAACTGACCTTTCAGTGGAATCGCACTGTCACCATATGCTACCAATCTGCGGGAGGGGGGTAGCCGAGACGGGCATATGTCGGGAGGTTCACCAGGGAGACTGTCGCCCCTGTGTCCACCTGGAAGCGGACGTCATGGTTAGCTATTTTGAGATCAATAAACAATTTGGTAGCGGGAGAATCACCCTGGGGAACAGTAGCCTGCAGTTCATGAACTGTCCCCTGACGCCAATAAGAATTCGGGGAAGACTGTCCTGCCGTTTGCCGACAAACCGAATGGAGATGCCCATCTTTTCCACAACGACTACAGTGGGCCCAGCGGTCTGGACAGTCCGCCCGTTGGTGCGCCGTAAAACAGTCGGGACAGGACGGTAAACCACGTTGCCTACGCCGACGAGAAGTGAACGGTCGTTCATAGGCCATGGACACGTCAGAGAGGGAAGGATCACGACGCTGCCGGCGGGGCAAGATCTTCCGAACGTTACGTCCCCTTTGTGGCGGTTGTACAGTTGCTACCTGAGGACGAGCCATGAGGCGCTCATTCGCCGCCTGTGCAATCTCGAAAGAATGTGCAATCTTCAGGATGTCCTCCAGAGAGGGGTCGTCGAGCTGAGGGCCACCGTCCGCACTTCTGGATCTGGAGCCAACTGAACGACAACATCACGGATGAGAGAGTCAGCATAGGAGGTTTTACAAGACGGGTTGGAGCACGTGAATTCACAACGTCGACTCAGTCCTTGCAAATCTGTCACCCATGACCGATATGATTGACCTGGCTGTTTGTGATACTGATGGAATTCGAGGCGCGATGTGACAACGTGAAATCGTTGGGAATAATAATTCGAAAACAATGCGCACATCTCCTCGAACGTCAGTGCCACTGGATTGTAGAGGGGAGCCAACTTCTTTAGTAAGAAAAACGTCTCGGGGGAAGCCCAAGAAAGAAAAAGCGACCGTTGGAGAGCGTCATCAGAGACCTGAAAGGCGGCAAAGTACTGTTTCAGCCGCTGTAAGTAAGTATCCCAATCCTCTTTGGCGTCGTTACAGGGCGGAAACGCAGGGGGGCGGAAATCCGTCGACGACGTGACAACCGCTTGGACGGGTTGGGAACCCTGAACCTGTAAGCGTTCCGCCAACAGTTGAATTTCCTGTTGTAACAAATCCGTTTGCTGTTGCTGTAGGAGCAGCTGTTGTTGTTGCTGCTCCACGAGTTACACAAGTCGTTCGTCCATGAAACGTGATGGAACCTTTTACCTCGTCGCCAATTATTGTGACCTAAGACCTGACGGGGTCGGGAGCGACTAGCGACGACCGACCGATCAAGCGTCGCCGCTAACGAGAAACACTCCACGAAACCACAGAGACGACAATAACAACTAATCGAAAAAACACAGATCCAAACGAAAGCCAAATCTGAACCGTGACATAGCAGAGAGTCGAAGCCAGATAACCAATGGATAGCGAAAGTAAACGGAGCGCAGTCAACACAAGACTGAGGAGCGAGCTGTGGCTCCGACCCTATTTAGTGCGGCGCGGTAGGCGCGCCACGGCGTGCAGCGCTCTAGTGGCGATGGCAGCGCTAGTAGGTTGTGCGCGCCGCCTAACGGCTGCTGTCATAGTCCATGTGGTCTGGCGAGCTCTCAAACATGTCGTTCCGGGATACCAGAGAGGTATTGAACTTACTTCATCAGGAATATTGGTGAATGGTTCGCACTAAGCAATTGTCACGACGACACTGTACGTGACAGGGTATGGACGCCCAGTAGAACAGATGACGTCACAGTGTTCAGTGTGCGCTACCCATCAGTCACCTCAGAAATTTTTTGCCTGGCCAAAAGCAGCGAGCAACGAGTGCATATTGACTATTCTGGTCCGTTCTGGAACAATAAGTGGCTTAGTGTGGTTGATGCTTTTAGTGGTTACCCGTTTGCAAAATGTTCAAATCTTTGTATAGCTTATGGGACTTAGCTACGAGGTCATCAGTCCCTAAACTTGGAAACTACTTATCAACTAACTTATCCTAAGGACGGCACAAATATGCATGCCCGAGGGGGTATTCGATCCCCGGACCGTAGTGGCCGTGCAGACCGTGACTGGAGCGCCTCAGTCCCCTCGGCCACCGCGGCCGGCTCAATTTCTTGTCTGGAAGGTCTGCCTGAACTGATAGTCTGTGACAACGGCCCTCAGTTCACATAGCGAGAATTCTACTCCTTTTGTGAACTCAATGGAATTACGCAGCTCTCCAGTGCACCGTTTCAGCCGCAGTCAAACGGCGCTGCAGAACGCTGCGTCCGGACATTTAAGCAACAGATGTTCCAAATTCGCTCGGTGCACTCACGGGAGGCAGCTCTGCCACTTATCCTCGCCCCCACCGCTCGCATCAATGAGGATCGTCGCCGGCTGAACTTCCACACGGCCGCCGCCACCGCCATCGCACCCTGCTCCATCTGCTTCATCTACTCCACCCCCGTCGCCGCCCGGAGCAGCAGCAGGCGCAGACACACAAGTATCGCTTCGGTCCGCGTAACCCAGTCTGTTACAGAGTTTTCAGCGGTCGCAGACGGTGGTTGCAGGGCGAGATCCTAAAAAGTTTCGGTGCTTACATGTTTGAAATTTCAGGTTCCGATAGCATCGTACGCAGGCACCACAACCAAATTCGCTCTTAGAATGAAACTTTCACTCTGCAGCGGAGTGTGCGCTGATATGAAACTTCCTGGCAGATTAAAATTGTGTGCCGGAACCGGGACTCGAACCTGTGACCTTTGCCTTTCGCGGGCAAGCGCACTACCGACTGTGCTATCCCGACACGACTCATGATGCCGCCTCAAAACTTTACTTCCGGTAGTACCTCGCCTCCTACGTTCCAAACTTCACAGAAGCTCTCCTGCGAACCATGCAAGACTAGCACTCCTGGAAGAAAGGATATGGTGGAGACATGGCTTAGCCACAGCCTAAGGAATGTTTAGAGAATGAAACTTTCACTCTGCAGCGGAGTGTGCGCTGATAAGAAACGTCCTGGCAGATTGAAATTGTGTGCCGGAACCGGTACTAGAACCTGGAACCTTTACCAGGAAGTTTCATATCAGCGCACACTCCACTGCAGAGTGAAATCTGCCATGTAGTTTCAAATTCGCCCTTGTTCTGTACCCTGCGATCCTTATGCATTTCTCTCGGCAGATTCACGCCACACGCAGAACCTCGGCAGCCGCCCCCACAGCAGACCTACACGGCACCGAGGCCTGACGTCATGGAGACCGAGCCCTCGCAGCTTCCGCCTCACCTGGACGAGTACTCAACTAGTGGCAGAAAGAATGGAACAAAAAAAGGCGAATCATCACACTTTAAAAAAATCGCACTGACGTGGTTTACGGCCCACTTTAGATTTGTAGTTTTATAAGTTCTTGCAAACATTTCGGACCAAAATAATAACAATAAATTATGGTGATATGATTACGACTCGAGTATTGTGGTAATATCTATGCACCCAACACGTAATATTCTGACTGTATTTTAACAAACAGCCAAAATTATGATATTTGAGTTTAGCTTTGACAAACATACTCTTATTTGAAGTTTTATCTCTTAGAACTATCATTTTAATATCTCTCACTCCGGCCGCAGTGGCCGAGCGGTCTGCGGCATGCCAGTCACGGTATGCGCGGCCGCTGCGGTCTGGGTTTCGAATCCCCCTTATCCCCTTTGGATGTTTGGGCCGTCTTTAGTATAAGCTAGTTCATAAGTAGTTAGTAAGTTTAGGGACTGATGACCCCGTAGTTAAGTCCCATAAGCTTAACAAACAAACATTCGAATATCTCTCCCACATTTTCGTTATATTTTTCACCTGTCTTGCCATGGTAGTTCAAAGTTGATTTTCCTTGCCTGTACTGGTTACGAATGACTATACCCTGGAAGGAACGTAGCTCACTGGTGGTCGCTGTGAGACAGTGGGCTGTCCCCATCGGCCAGCCAGTGAGCTACGCGATCGCGACCTACTCTGCGTGACGTCACGTGGCTCGGCAGTACACAGACCTTCCCTTCAGACGGTGTTGGTTCAACACCATCTGTAATACAAAACTGAATAAATTTCTGAACGAATAACCCAGAACGAATATGAACAAACGACCTTATATATATTTCCTCTTGCTTCCTAAAAGGTAACAGCGCTTTCTCTGAAAAGTGCATTTGTTCTGTTTCGAGAATATGTGATGAAATACATAGCAACGATTTGTGAAGATAGACTTCTTTATCACAAGTACATAAACTGGGGAGATACTGTAAAAATGACTGTTGTAAATATAACAAATAGCTTTGTATATATGTTAAGTACTAGAGTTATGTGGAATTCAGTATTACCAAACTTATTCCGTTTGTGATTATAGCTGTAAACGAAAACGTATAATATTTGCTGTCTATTTTACAGAGTAACATGAAGTAAGTCATATCTGAACTACAGGAAAGGTAATAACATCTACGTTAAAACCGGCCATAGCAACCATGTCAAACATTTTAGTAGATGAAATGATTCTAATTAATGACTTTAAATATATTCCATAAAGAGTGAATAAACGATTAGAAAAATAAATAAATAAGGTAATTTGTTGCAAAGTATACACTCCCCTTTCGTTTCATTAAGGAACTACACTTGCCACAGAAATCTACATCTTACTTTCTATATACGAAACTACGTGTATCAGCACGTTTTTCAGAATGTTCATTATTACAGTATCCTCACAGTTTATGGGCATATGCTTCAGAAGTCCATTGTTCAATTCGTAGTTACGTATTTCACGGCATGTTCACGAAATAGCAGAAACACGCACTTTAGAGGGAGCATTTTTACATATGCACAACTCTAAACATTGAAGAACATAGCTCTATTTAATTAATAAAGATGCCAGAAACCCTTTTAGTAAAAAGGGAGAAAAACAATTTTGTCCCACCAAATTCTTTTATTATTATTATTGTTTTATTGCTCCAGTTTATGACCCACCATCTAAAACCTTACGCTTGGTTTAAAAGTGAAAGAATTACAAGAATTTATATTTAAAAGATGATAGGAAAGAGAAATTATTAGAAGATTGAGCCCAGCACCTTATGATTCTTAAGAGCCTAGGAATTGTCATGTTCATCAAGTCGTCAATAATCAACCATCGTTAGTTGTATTTAAATGTTATACGAACTGCTAATTCAAATTATTATTCAGTAAGGGTACTCGTCTTCTATTTTGTTATTATCTTTCAACAGGTAACACGCGACAAAAAGCGACAATTCGCTGACACTTTCATAGTTGTTCTTAAAACTATGTTTACACTATTTACTGTCTATTAAATGAGGATCACTGCCCGTGTTGGTGTCTGCTTTGGGGTCCGTGTTTTTGTTGTTTCTGTCATGTAACCATTTTCGGTTCCTTTGCTGGTACACTCTCTTTGCTTGCTGCATACGTTGCTGTCTTCTGTGTGGCCTGTTTCTTTTGTGTACCTGATATGTCGCATGCCAGATTTTATCTGTTAGTGTACTGAGTGCTGTCAATTAGTCTTCTTACCGATGGCCTGATATATTTGTTGCTTGGTGTGAGGGTATAGTGCTGGTAAGATCTGTCTGAAGTGATTGTAGATCCTGCAGAATATCACAACGTGTTCGGGAGATCTCCTCTCCCACAAGTTGAAGTTCGGCGTCTCTCTGAGACACACGTCGTGTAAGGTCGTGGGATGAGGGCCGTCTCCTGTCAAGAAGTGCACTATGCCGCGACATGCTTCATTCTTAGTCTCTGTGAGAAAATAATGAATGGCCCCTTCGTCCTTTGCCACATGTGCCCCATTCCTGCAGCCGGACGTCAGTTCTCAAGCGTCTCAGCCGCTTTAGATTTTCCAGAGCCGTTCCAGTTACTAAATTCACTAGATCTATGATTATATCGGGATGCGACATGCTAGACCGAGGTGATCCGGAAACGCCCGACAGCCTGAGCAGGGCGCTCCTATGCTCCCGCCATACCTCCGCGCCGTGACATTGGTGGCTAGCATCAGACAGTGTACCCAGGTACTTGATCCAAAGCTTGGTAATGATTTGAGAAGTAAAAAGGTAAAGCAGTCAACAATCCGAAGATTGGTTTGAACACCACAGTGCTTTACTAGGCAAGGTCCTGTTTGGAGGAGGTAAGCCGTTGCCTTCCTCCGACCTTCGAACTGACTTTCCCAGCCAGTTATAGGGGGACCTACAGTTTAACGTGGGTTCAGAACCACGGTGCTACTCGGTATTTTTCACATGAGCAATACTGCCAGAGGTGAAAGAAGTGGAAAGTGACAGATAAAAATCCTAGGACCTGGCGGGGATCGAACCCGCGACCTTTGGATTTGCAGTCTGGCACTCTACCATTTTTTTTTCTTTTTGTTTTTTAATTTTTCGGGCCTCCATCCTCCCCTTTAGCCCGTCCTTCCGCTCGCCATAAATCGACTTCCTCGGCGTGGGCTTCAAAGCCGTACAGAAAGAAAAACTGTGTCTTCTTAAATAACTAAATTTCTTCTTTCAAGAAAAAAATAAGTATTTCTGCCTCCATGTTAATGTTGAGCTGAAGGGTCTTATGGCTCCATTGCCGTTTATAACCTAAAATCTTTTCTCTTGTTAATGTTGCCATTTAACTGTTCAAAATAAACCAACAGAAATTAAAAGCATGTCCTATCTTTCGGTAAAACGTGGTGACCATCCTGTCCTCAATATTAAAACATAATACTTTGACTCCTGAACTGAAGGAAAGGTAAAACAATGGCGATATATAAATTTGGCTTCGAAACAAACATATAAGTAATGTTGTATAAATAAAAATTTCCTTCCTTCCTTGTTATGGTAATGTGTTTAGTAAGAAATTAGCATAATGTTTCTCGTAATGTCTTGTTTTCATCAGCTTTTCATCTGATGCTCCGTGGTAAGGTATACCCAGAAATCTTCCAATTTCATGTCCGTGTTTGAAAAAATGTAGTGGACCGATGCCCCCTTTAGCCAGTTGATGGCGTTTACCACTGTGCAACCGAGGCGCGATTTGAGAAGTACACAATGGTAAGTCCGTGTAACTGACGAAGGAAGTCTGTAACGTTCTGTGTTCAGCCATACCACTTTGCTTACAATTCTCCGTTTGCATCCTGTTGTGTTCCTTGTAATTTAATTTCGGCCGTCCGCGGTGGCCGAGCCGTCTGTGGCGCGCCAGTCACGTACTGCACGGCCACTACGGCCGGGGGTTCGAATCCCCCTCAGGCATGTATATTTCTGCCGCCCTTAGTATTCGCTAGTGCATAAGTAGTTTGTAAGTTTAGGAACTAATGACCCCGTAGTTAAGTCCCATAGACTACAAACATTTGAATTTAATTTCTAGTCAATGTATAGGCGTAGATAGGATGTGACATTACCTCTTTTAATGTTTCTTTCCCCGATTTCGATTAATGCATTACTTTATAGAACCATTTTTAGAATTGTGTAAGTACACTACTGCTCATTAAAATTGCTACACCAAGAAGAAATGAATATGATAAACGGGTATTCATTGGACAAGTATATTATACTAGAACTGACATGTGATCAGATTTTCACGAAATTTGGGTGCGTAGATTGTGAGAATTGAGTACCCAGCTGGCCGCGGAGGCCGAGGGGACTGAGGCGCTCCAGTCACGGTCTGCACGGCCACTACGGTCGGGGGTTCGAATCCCCCCTCGGGCATGGATATTTGTGCCGTCCTTAGTCTTAGTTAGTTCATAAGTAGTTTGTAAGTTTAGGGACTGATGACCCCGTAGTTAAGTCCCATAGACTATACAAACATTTGAACATTTTGATTTGAGTACCCAGAACAACCATCTCTGGCCGTAATAACGGCACTGATACGCCTAGGCATTGAGTCAAACAGAGCTTGGATGGCGTGCAGGATGTTGTCTTGCAAACGTCCCCATCTGTTGACTCAGGGATCGAGACGTGACTGCACGATCCGTTATAGTCATGCGGATAAGATGCCTGCCATATCGACTGCTAGTGATACGAAGCCGTTGGGATCCAGCACGGCGTTCCGTATTGCCCTCCAGTACCCACCGATTCCATATGCTTCTAACAGTCATTGAATCGCGTCCAACGCGAGCAGCCATATCGCGATACGATAAACCGCAATCGCGATAGACTAAAATCCGATCTTTATCGAAGTCGGAAACGTGATGGTACATATTTCTCCTCCATACACGAAGCATCAAAACAACGTTTCACCAGGCAACGCCGGTCAACTGCTCTTTGTGTATGAGAAATCAGTTAGAAACTTTCCTCATGTCAGCACTTTTAGATGTCGTCACCGGCACCAACCTTGTGTGAATGCCCTGAAAAGCTAATCATTTGCATATCACAGCATGTTCTTCCTTTCGGTTAAATTTTGCCTCTGTAGCGCGTCATCTTGGTGATGCACCAATTTTAATGGCCAGGGGTGTTGTTTAATTTTTTTATATCTCGAGCTTCTTTATGGTGCACCATTGCGTGATTGTGTTGAGCATGCCAGTCGCTTTCTCCTCTAGCAGGAATTTGCTATTTACCAAAACAATAACCAGCAGGTTGTCTGCATGAGCGACATCTTCGTCTGTCCTATTGTCCTCGTCTATTAGGTTTAGCAGAGGTTCAATAGTGATGTCCCAGAAGTTGGGCCCAGAACACCTAGCGATTGCACACTCGCAATTCTTCCAATTTGTCGGGCCCATTTGTCTCGGTAGAAAGCACTGCAATGTTAACCGAAGGGTCGCGGGTTCGAAACCCGGTCGGATCTTTTTCAATCTGCCTTTAAACCCAGGCTTCACGTCACAACGATGTGAGGAGTCACCAGAACGACACGTGATTCGATTTCCACGTTAAGGTGTAGGCCACCTTTTCCCGGTTCGATACCTGGGGTACGTTAAGGACACGCAAGTCACGGAAGTGACATCGAATGCAAAGAGTTCCACCAGGCCAACGAGCCACATGAAATTATATTGTTATTCTATCACTTTACAAGAGTCAGCTATTGTAGACAGTACGGCGTACCTCCAGTTGTCTGAGCTTCGAAAAGAAGGCAGGCCATCACAAGTTGTCCAATGCACCTGCGATGTCTACCATGATTGTGATAGCGTACATTAGTGTTGAAGTTTGTACTAGTTCTACTACCTTGTTGAGTGCATCATCAATTGATTTCCCCTATTATTTAGACATGTTTGTAGGATTTTGGATCTGAAGGATCCCACTCTGGTACATTTTGTATGACTGCGTAGGAGGTCTTCCAAAATATGGGAAGCCGCGATGGAGTGGCCGGGCGTTCCAAGGCGCCTAGCTGCGGAGCGCGCCGCTGCTCGTCGTCGGAGGTTCGAGCCCTCATCGGGCATGGGTGTACTTGTTGTCTGTAGCATGAGTTAGTTTAATTAGTGTGTAAGCCTACGGACTGATGATCAGAATGGTTAATCCCATACATTTATGAACATTTGAACATTATTTTTGAAAATATGGGTCCCCTATTGCTATATTCCTAGAATGAGCGATATACTAAAGTTTGCAGTTCATTATAAACAGCAGCGTAACTGAAACTTACTGACAAATTGTAACGTGTGCCTGACGGTTCTCGAATTTAGGACCTTTGACATTTGTAAGTAAGCGCCCTGGGAAATTCAGAAGGAATGAGGCCAGATACTGGCGGAATTAAACCTGTGAGAACAGTCTGAGTCGTGCTCGGATAGCTCATACAATCTAGCCACTTACGATAGGAAAAAAAAAGAAAAAAATGAAAATCTCACCCCATGACGACAAAGAAGCGATGTGCCTAAAACAGAGCCAGGAGAGAGCTAGCTGGCTGGCTGAAGCCAGTGGCCTCTTTTCGACCCCCACGGCAGCTCACAGCTTTAATTTGCCATGACATTTAATACCTGCGCAGGATCCGCTGCAGAGTGAAAATTTCATTCTGGTCTAATGTAATTTACTTTGGAAAGCCAGTAAAACTATTAGAAAAATCTGCTGATATTTTGCGACAAGGTGCCAAATGTTGTGAGCCACTTCTCAGGATCAGAGTACCTCGCTAGTAACTAATTGGAGATCAAAAGCACTGTTTTCCTGAGAGAAATCACGATGTTTATAAACTACGTGGCGTTTGTGTTCTTAACCAGTTTCCTCCATTTTCGGCCGTCGTATGTTTCCATTTCGCTTAGATCTGCCTCAAGCTTTCCGCGTCTTAAATTTTATCACTTGATATATACTCTCGATATTCCACGTTCCATTAATGAAATTTCGACACTCGTTACCCATGTATATAGCACTAGCGAACACGGCAGTGCTTCACAGTCGCTAATATGTGTGGCAATTCGATGCGCAGCCTGCCCTCCTTCCGCTTCCCACTCTCCTCCTACCACTCCATTAGTCCATCTCCTCCTACTCCTACTCCGCCTTCGTCTCCCCTCCTTCATCCACTCATCTTGTTTCTGTACGTCTCATTTTCCCCTACAACTGAAATAAACAGCTCAAAAAATGTCCAAATCTTTGAGACACGTCCACTGAATGTGTGGTGGTGTTCCATTTTGAGTTATTCATTACTCTTAAGTGTTTCTTCGCAGTTAATATTGTTTATTTTTATGTCACTTATTTCATTCCTTTAATAATGATAATGCCCGATGCTTATATATGTTTCCATCCGTGTTACTGAACTTGTGTGTTCATTGACTGACTGCCGCGCAATGGCTTACAGTCGCCGCCTCGAACTTAGGGCCTCGTTTACTTTAGTTAAGAACGCATGGCTTCGTAAATCGTCTGTACTGCCGTCTGCTGGATGGACAGAGACAAGCTTACTTGGCAAGATGGCGACGTGGCCTGTTCTTAGTGTACTACCAACATAAACATGGTCGAAAGAGGTGACAAAAGAGACCTTTCTGGAGCTCTAGAAGAGGGAATAATCTTCTTCAGGTAGCAAGGCTTGGTAGACACTATGCTCTGAACGAGCTCTGCGTGGCTTTATCGTGCTCTACATCCGGTGTGTGGTGGGGAAGGCTTTTGGCGTGGCCTTAGGGTTCACTCTTGCTGTGACCATCGAAGTATATCGTTGAAACATGCTGAGGGGATGGCATGCCGTTAGAATTTTCCTTTCTTCGTGACCAGGATGTCTTGGTCTATCTTGAGTAATTCTTTCGCTATGTGAGGCGACATATTTTATAATTTAGAGAGTCCGAGTAATTCAGTGTAAATTTAGTATTTGCAATCTCATTCCTGTGATTATTTTGTGTCCAGTTTTTCTTAAGTTGCAATACATGTGTGTGGTCTTCAGACTTCGTATAAATTTAGTGCTTTACTTGCTTATTCTAAATTAATTTCTTTTTGTAAATTCTACGTAATTGCACGATATGGTACTTAGGGATGGTATGACACTACCTCCCTACACATGAGTTCGTTTGGTGCATAGAGTTATTTTAATGAGTGTTTCAAGCCACCATCTTGTCAAAATGCCGCTGACACTTCGTTTCACGGCTGCTGTCAACTGTCGTAGCATGAGTAATGTGTCACAAGCATTATGCTGGTGTCTGTGAGTGAATGAATGTGCTTTCGTCTATCCACTGTTACCCAATTTTACGGGCAGTAACTTTATTATTTAATCCACTTTTGTACAAGGTGTGTCCTTAATTTGGTCTCCCCACATTTATTTGCTTGTCCGTTTCATTAAATAGATGATGATTTAAAGTATCAAAACTCTACTATATAATTTCATGCTCCCTGTTCCATGTTTAATTATTTATTCCCTTTTTAACAATAATTTTGGCTGCTCCCTTAATGAGTGAGAAGTTAGATAAATTTCCATTGGGCAAGTACTGTGGCCACTCGCAATGTAATTTAGAGCATCAGTGAGCGTTTTATCTTGCATTTGCAGATCTCAACTGCCCGAGATCTTACATAGAAATCTTAACAAGCTTCTTCCAAGTTATGGGAGATAACTGTAGTGGTCATTGGTCCCTAAACTTACAAACAACTTGAACCAACTTAACCCAAGAACAACACACATTCCCATGCCTGGAAGAAGACTCGTACCGCCGTTGGTTAACGACCGCGCACACTGCAGCAATGCGCCTAAGTGGGCAGTGCTATTCCGCAGCATCGATATGAACAGTGTTACGTGTATTTCCCATTAACATTTCCTACATTATGTTTTTCTTCGAATCTTCCATTAGTCCACCTCTTCTCTCTCTGTTTACCTACTCATCTCCTTTTTCTGCTTGTCTCCTTCTGCCCTTCTCTCTGTAAATCTCCTCCTCCTCCTACATATGTCTTCCTCCCCGCTTTCTGTTAAAGATTACACATATCTGTCAACATTCATGGTCAGTGACCAAATCAGGCCCAAACATGTTCCTACGTCGCTGTCCACCATACACCACGCAGAGTCATTCCGGATAGCGCATGAGAATTTCTCTTTCAATTCATCTCCAAACGCTGCCTACGATCCACGTCATTCTCATTGACCCTCCGATCACGTACTTGTATTGCGTTGATCGCACGCCAACCGATATTACGACGCCTCAATAAACCACGAAATGTATAAAATTTGTTCATAACACACAAATACATATATATATATATATATATATATATATATATATATATATATATATATATATATATATATATATATATATATATAAAACAAACTCTATTTGCAATGCTTCCAATATCTGTTTACAACCGATAACGCGGCTAACACACTGAAATGTCACTTTCAATCGTTTTCTTCTTTGATCAATATCAATATTCAAATGTTCAAATGTCTGTAAATCTATCGGACCAAACTGCGTGGTCATCAGTTAAACTAACCTAAGGACACACACACACACACACACACACACATGCCCCAGGGAGGACTCGAACCTCCACGGCGAGCAACCGCGCGCTACGCAACGAGTTGCTTTAGACCGCTCGGCTACTCCACCGCGGCAATATCAATATATAATGTGTAAATTATTGTTGTGTTTCGCGTAGGCAGACCGATGTTTCGACTCCTCACTTGTTTTAATTTTTTTCCCCAAGGAAATTAACCATGAACGGAAATCAACGAATGGTTTATAACATATCAAATTACCGCGAAATGACGTCAATTCAATAGTTGTACCACCAAGGAGATGGTGACCACCAATAACACACTGAACCACCACATTCAGTTGTATTCTTTTTCTCAAAATAACCGTATTCAAAGCGGATTTTGTTATGGAAACACGTGACTGCAGGACTGAATAAATGAACGTTACTTTTTTTTATTAAATTAGGTGACATGAACTGTCAAACTGACAGTCACATTAGTTCATTTCGCGGATATTCATATAAAAACACCATCAAAATTTTCCGTTTTTCCGGTGGAATTTCGAAAACTATTCTATCATACAATTTTTTTCTCTAGTAATTACGAACAGAAGAACAACAAAATGTTCCAAATCCGTCGCGTCGTTCTGAGGTGGCGGTCTGGCGTCGATGTCTATAGCGGGGTACGCTCTGCTATGCACAAGACACCGTGGGTCGCGAAGCATAAACACCGTCTCGACAAAAATGTGATGGTCATCCGTTAAACCAAATCCGTTATCCCTATCGTCTGCTATGATGGAGAATGCATACAAAAGTTTAGATTTTTGTACTTTGTTCCAATTTTCCGACTTTCCTTTGTAGCAGTTCCCACTATTTAACTTTTCCAGAATCATAGGAACAAAATAAAACAAAAAGTTACCCGTCTCCAACGTCCGAATCGTAAGTTGCGGTGTTTATATTATTAAAAAACACAATGAAATAAGAACTTTCATTTTTTGTCAATTTTTCGAATTTTCCGGTAGAATTTCCAAAAATATTCTTTCATACGAAGCTTGTCCTGAGTAATGCGAACACAATAAAAAAGATCAACCGAATGCATCAAGGTTTTCTCAAGTGAACCATATACCGGGTGATCAAACTGTCAGCATAAATTTGAAAACTTAATAAATCACAGAATAATGTAGATAGAGAGGTAAAAATTGACACACATGCTTGGAATGACTAGAAGTTCTCATAGAACACAAAACAAAGAAACAAAAATAATTTGCTAGACGCGTGAAGGATCTCTTGTGCGCGTCGTTTGGTGATGGTCGTGTGCTCAGCCGCCACTATCGTCATGCTTGGCCTCCCAGGTCCCCAGACCTCAGTCCGTGCGATTATTGGCTTTGGGGTTACTTGAGGTCGCAAGTTTATCGTGATCGACCGACATCTCTAGGGATGCTGAAAGAAAACATCCGACGCCAATGCCTCACCATAACTTCGGACATGCTTTACAGTGCTGTTCTCAACATTATTCCTGACTACAGCTATTGTTGAGGAATGATGCTGAACATATTGAGCATTTCCTGTAAAGAACATATCCTTTGTCTTAATTTTTTATGCTAATTATTTCTTTTCTGATCAGATGAAGCGCCATCTGTCGGACCCTCTTTTTTTTTTTTTTTTTTTTTTTTTTTTTTTTTTTTTTTTTTTTTTTTAAAACACTCATTCCAGCATAAGTGTCAATTCTATCTTCATTATTCCGTGATTTATTAAGTATTCAAATTTATACTGACTTTTTGATCACCCGGTACATTCGTGGACAATTGATTTCTATTCTGTATTTTACACTAATAGCAAATTATATTTCATTTGTTAATTGATCCTAAGACCAGCGATAAGAAAATGTTTTTTGTTCTTCTGTTTAGAGTAAAAATGTACAAATTTTATGGTGTGCCATCTTGGCAGCAAGCAACATGCAATTGGCCGAGGGAAAAGCACGAATCTTCAAATTTAAACCATCAATCGTGAACGATCGGTATTGTGCTTCTTTGAGGCTTATAGCAAAGGCAATACACAAAGAGAAAACGCGATAATAAAATTTAGTTGGTAAATTGTCGCAATTCGTCGGTATGTGTGGAATCATTATGTTTTGGTCTTTGAACCTGCCGCTGATGATTGTTGCCAGGATTAAATTTGTTCCAAATATTTTGTTCGTCAGTCTCGTTTTCTTGTATAACTTCGGCGCTGTTAAGCCGCTAATGTACATCACGGGTAATCCAGCCTTCAATCGTAAAACGTACGGTAGCATTCCGACTGGTTTCAATGAGATAAAAAAAATTCATTTGATTTCTTTAGCCTGATAATGAAACAGGAGAGGCAAGAACAGAAACGTCTCAGCTTGTAACGCGCCATTCTTTTGTTACTGCCCTGCTGCCACTTGGAGCGCTAGAGTCGCTTCCGTGACTGTTGTCGCTAACCTAGCTCTTTCTCCGCGAAGGACGGGGCCGCTACTTCGTTCCAATTACCTAACGTAAACTTTTACGTACACCTTTTCCAGTAAATGACCAGTTTAGTTTGATCAGAGAATAGAGCCAATTACATGAAAAATGGCGCACAACTTTGCGGAGCCACTGCCATCTTGCTGAGTGCCTTGTCTAAAGCTTGGATCCATAGCTCCATCGCCTTTTACCAACTGAAATCTGCAAATGTGATCCAGCCACGGTTTTGCTATGTAGGCTCCAACCGACGAGCTGTCGAGTCCAGGAGAGCTGCTGAAGCCAAATGCAGTCAATAAATAGGCTTTAGTCGATTGTCTGCTGCCACAACCCATTAATGCCAAGTTGCACAACACAGTCCTAACGGGCTCCTTCATCCTACGTCCAACGTTGATATCTGTGCTCATTTCACTAAGCGCTACTTGTCTGTTATGAGTGACAGTTCAACGCAAACGCTCTCCACCACTCTGTTATTACTGATCAGTGATAATGGTCTGAGGTTTGGTACTTTGGGACTCTCTTCACAATATTGAACTCAGCGAAGATTTAGCAAACGTAATGCCCCATACGTCAAGCTCTATGTAACAGTGTGCGTTGGAAGTCTGTCGAAATCCCGACGTCACTATGGCCGGATTACATTCACAATTCACATGATTGTTTAAACGGGGACAATGGTTTTTTTTTTTTTTTTTTTTTTTTTTTTGGAAGCTTATGGGACTTAACTACGGGGTCATCAGTCCCTAAATTTACAAACTACTTACGAACTACCTTATAAAAAGGATGGCACAAATATCCATGCCCGAGGGGGGATTCGAACCCCGACCGTAGTGGCCGTGCAGACCGTGATTGGAGCTCCTCATTCTCCGCGGCCACAATGGCATTGAACGGACCTTTCTTAACTTATGTACACGATACCAGCGCTTTCAGTGTATCTCCATAGCGCTATTCCATGACTTTTGTGAGTTCAGTGTGCGGAACTTTTCACTGAAGGCGACAGTCAATTTAATAAACCCCTCCTATTGAATAAACCTATATTCAGAATGTAGGCGTAGTTAGAAGATAGTAGGGAGCGTGCGGATTTACCGGCCCTCAATGTCCATCAGGGATCTGCAAAATAAGCTGACCCACCTTTGAGCCGTGTTATTGGCCATACCTATTTTATAGGAAATGGAAATGAGCGTATGGCTTTCTTGGCCGGGAGATCCCTTGCAGGATTGTTCGGCCGCCTTAGTGTAAGTCTTTTTAGCTGACGCCGCGTGGGCGACTTACGTATCGATGATGATGATTAGGACAATACACAACACCCAGTCCCCTGCCGGGAATTGAACCTGGACCCACTGCGTGGTTATCAACGGCGCTGGCACTGAGCTACGGAAGCGGACTGTTTTGTAGGAAATGCTATAGACGACGTGGTCCCTGCGCAGCTAGATAGCACAATGGAGTGTTGCTGGAAGTGCTGTTAAATGAGCTGAAATACGGATAGGTATTTCGTTTAAATAAAATCAGGGATGCCAATTATGGGACTTTATTACTAACTGCCCCATAATACAAGACTGTTCACTGACTTTCATTGTAACAACCATCATTTTATGGCTAATATTGAGAGGTTGGTTCCTAAGAGACACGTCCGGATTAGGTCCTAATGCAGACTGACTATAGTCTGTCTGTTAACTCATGAACGAGAAGGGCTGTTGGTGGGGGGTAAGCGGTCTTCCCGGAAAAGCCCTGTCAGCGTCCTGTCGGCGCCCTGCAGGGAGACCAAAAATCAGTTGCCCATAACCACAGAGTAACATATACAGAGAAGAAACCCTCCCTACACCACTGTCCTACGTTGTCCTACTAGTTCTTTAAGATGCTAGCAGCTATCAGAGGTTCCCTGTCTTAGTAGCGGTAGGTGACACTGGAGGCGCTTATGAGGGTGCCTCTCGCACATAGAGGGTAGCGTGGAGGGGAGGCTGAGGGGAGAGCTCGTGCCGCCTGCCCACAGAGCATATAACTACCTTCTATGCTCTGTGCGCCTGCCACGAGGTCACGGCTGTGTCCGGTGTGCCGGCGCTTGAGGGAAGATGGTGGTGGGGGCAGCCGCTACCTGCCGCCGGTCTGGCCAGTTTTAAAGGGCTGCTTTTGATCTCAGCACCATCACGGGACACCTTACGCAACTGTTCGACACCCTCCCCACCCGCACTCCTACGCGTGTGACTTACGGAGGTTTCCCCTCTGTATATTGGCCCACTTTAGGTTACGGTAGTAACACTAAAAGTGAGCCTTTTCGATCATCTTTTGACAGCTTGAAATTTAAATGAAAATAACGGCTTAACCGTTGATCTGACCCGAAAACTGAATAACCCAATTTGTAGAGGAGAAAATTCTCTACAACATTGCTCTGATTTTTTTAATTTTCTTTTATTATTACTATTTTTTTAAATTTTGTTTTCATATTTCGTAGCGCTTCAACGACGATTTTGGGATGTCTGTCTGTCTGTCCGTATTGTGTTCCCTGATTTTGAGACGAACCGTTCAACCGATCGGCACCAAATTTCGCAGACATAATTGTAGGCCGCCAGAGACCATATTCTCCCATTTTGGACAAAAATACGGTAGTAATACCAAAAATAGCCGTTTGTAATATAGTTGTAATTGCAAACCAACCGTTTACCTGGCGCAAAAATTGAATAACCGAATTTGTAGAGGAGAAAATGCTCTACAACTTTGTTCCATTATGTTTTTTTACTGTCTCGTATATTTGCAAAAATAACGGAGATTTGACTCCCTCCATTGAATTAACGAAAACCAGCCATTCGGAGATGTCATGTGTCATTCCTCGCCCAGAACTCTCTCTGGCATACGCCATCTTGCGTTGCGTATTTGATGATTTTCTTATTGTAACTAACACGTTGTCATTTCAAAGCAATGGTGCACTGGAGAATTAACAGAAATACGCCGTTCTTCGTTTGATAAATGATAATCTAGTGTCCACAAATGCCATATTTGCATCAGTTAACAACGGCCTGTAATAGTATAAGATTGAAGAGCACGGCTTCTGATTGTTAGCTGTAGCGTAGTGGGCAATGCGTGACGCTGAAGGTCGGGTTCGGAACCCGCCATTACCAATTTTTTCCCCTAAAATGGTTTCAGACACTCTTATTAATTAATTTTTTCATTATTTGGATTATTATTTTGGTCCAAAATGTTTGGAAAAACTTACAAAACTACAAATATAAAGTGGGCCGTAAACACGTCAGTGCGATTTTTTTGTCGTGCCGTTACCTGCCAGTGTCAAGCGGTGTACTGAAGCGTGCGGTGCCGTGATTTGCATTGCGTTGGTTCGCCTTGTGTGCTTCATTACTAGTGAGCGGCAGTTCAGTGCCTATATTTGTTGGCATACTTACTGGTAAGAAATGGCTGAGTGTGCTACATCTGAAGAAAATGTGCACCGCAGGAAGAAGAGGTATTTACGGAGTGGCGAGCGTTCTGTCGTCGCTGATGTCATTACAGCGTGCGTTACAGAGGCGGCTCAAAAGGTACTGCTGGCTAATATTAGCAGTCAAAACCAAGGGGCTGCAATATACACCAGCCTTTCCAGAATTCTTCCACTGGAAAGAATGCGCATCAATTTGATCGTCATATTCATAAAGAGCCGCTTCATTATATGTTATGGCTAGTTTCAATACTGTAGTTCCGCATTATTGTTAAAATCGTCTGGCGACACATGAAAAATTTTCACTAAACAATATTTTTATTCGAAATCCAACAATTTTAGTACACTCCATAAACAATTATGTCACTCCATAAACCCGTTTCTGTATCAAGGTCTTCAGAGACTTCTATGATAGTTATTTAATAATCGTTCATAAAGAGTTGTTCATGGGGTGTGGGATAACATGAAGGCGATTTATTTAACACATGGCTAGTTTCAAGTTCGGACCAGTTTTCAGTTCTTAAATATTCCTTTACTCTCTCCATATTGAATATTAGGGTACCCTGATTAAATAAAACGCAAGTTATATGGTGGTAACAAACCACACAGACGTGGAAAATGGAAAATGGCAAAGTGACGTGTTGAAATAATGGTAGCGGGTCTTTTTCTACATCCAGGAAAGGAAAAGATACACACTTCAGCTGCATCCATTATGGAGGAAAATCGCTCACTTCCTTAAGTTGTTCTGCGATGTTGTCGGATGGTCCACTGGGCGCCCAAGGTTCTACTCCTTATTTTCATCAACTTCTTTGAAACTCTTACTCAACTCATAAATCGCTGATTTACTCATAGGTGACTTACAGGAAAAAAAAATCCCCTCACCCCTCCCTGCCGCGGATGCGCCCATATGCTGCCTCCAGGGGGTTCAGAAGAGAATTTGAACCTCAGCCGCGCATGCGTATTGGAACGCTGCAGCCACTGGCGCCTGTGTTTAGCGGCCGCGCTACGACTCGTATACGAGCTGTTTCCGCGACGTAAAACGTTTCTCATGCGATAAAAATACTTTGAATGTGTATATATTAAGATGTGATAGAGTAATGAAACGATGAGTGATAGTTGTAAAACACTTTTTATTAATTTACTTACTTTTCTTCCCGATTAGCTTTTTTCCGGGGTTCACTGACTGTGATAGCGTACAGGATGACTTTGACAAATTTTGATGTTGCTATGAAGAATGGCAGCTAGCTCTGAATGTAGAAAAACGTGAGGTAATGCCCATGAGCTGCAAAAACAATACCAGAATGCTCGAATACATCATTAGTAGTGAGCTTTTTGATGCGGTCGTGTCGTTCAAATATCTAAAAAAAAAATGTTCAAATGTTTGTTAAGCTTATGGGACTTAACTACGGGGTCATCAGTCCCTAAACTTACAAACTACTTATGAACTACTTACAAACTAGGACGGCACAAATATCCATGCCCGAGGGGGGATTCGAACCCCCGACCGTAGTGGCCGTGCTGACCGTGACTGGAGCGCCTCAGTCACCTCGGCCACCGCGGCCGGCTTCAAATATCTAGGCGCAACATTGCAGAGCGATATGAAATGGAACGAACATGTAAGGACAGTTGTAAGACGTACAATCGACTTCAATTTATTGCGATAATTTGGAAAGATGTACTTCATCTGTAATGGAGACCGCGTATAAAACGATTGAATTTGAGTATCTCTCAATTGTATGGGATCCGCAGCAGATCATTTTAAAGGAATACATGGAAGGAGTTCAGGGACGAGCAGCTAGGTTCTTTGCTGGTATGTTCGACCAATGCGCGAGTGTCACAGAAATGCTCCGGCAACTCAAATGGGGATCGCTGGAGTAAAGACAACGTTCTTTTCGAGAAATTCTCTAGAGGAAATTTAGAGGGCCGGAATTTAAAGCTGAGTGTAGAACAATCATTCTGCCGTCCACTTAAATTTCACGTAATGCTCACAAAAACAAGATAAGAGAAATTAGGGCTCGTACAGACGCATATAATCATTCTTTTTGGGAGTGGAATAGGAGAGGAAATGCCTAGTAGTGGTACACGCAACTTACCGTGGATTTTGAGATAAACATGTAGAGGCAGATGTGAATATTACATTGGTCAAAGAGGCAGGTACTTCAAAATGCGTTATAAACAGCACACTGATTGTTTCAGCCGCTGCGGAGCGGCAGAGCGCATTGAGGCGCTATGCTACGATGCGCGAGGCCATTCCCAACGGGGGTTCGAATCGCCCCTCGGGCCTGGATGTTTGTGCTGTCTTTAGTATATGCTAGTTCATAAGTATTTTGGAAGTTTAGGGACTGACGACCCCGCAGTTAAGTCCCTTAAGCTTAACAAATATTTGAACATTTTTTATTGTTTTAGACGTGACAAAAACAACAAATCAGCAATAAATAAATATGTGAATGAAAGAGGGCAAAGCTTTATAATAGAAAACGATCTTAAAGTTTTGAATACTCTGGAAAAAAGCTGGAAAGTGGACATCTTGGAAGAAATGAAAATTTTTATCGATATGGAAAACTAGAAAAATGGGATCCTGGACGAATGACAGAGTCCAAGATTTCCCATTTCTTCAGTAAATTTAGGCCCGTACTTTTAAAACAGCATTTAAATAAAGTACACACAATCCAATGACCATGTAATTCTCTATGACGTAAATCTTTAATATATGATGCACCTGTTTCAGTAACGACAAATATGCCGCAGTACATCATACATCTCGTCAATTTTACGGCAGAAGGATAAGCAGAAGACATCTGAAGCGACTCACGACGCTAAACATCGTTATGTCAATACAGTAATCGATAAAGACTTTGTTTTGACTGCCGTCTTGTTCAGTTCGTTAGCTTTGTGATGACAGTACAATCATGAGGCAAAGTGCTGTGTTGTGGGGCTATCAAGTCGAGATGTATAAAACGTATGCACTCAGATAATAGAAGAAGAGAACTACTCATCATGAATGTTTTTGAAACGAATACGAACAGACGATATTTCAGCCCATAAAGAGACTTAAAGTTACATCTTTCTGTTTCCACAGGTTCATTGCCACAGACAGCAAGATATTGTCTACGTATACCTGTAGTAATGGCAATGTTGTATGGTAAAAGCCTGATGATGATACTGAACAGCGAAACATTTTGCTATCAAATACCGGGTGATCAAAAAGTCAGTATAAATTTGAAAACTTAATAAATCAAGGAATAATGTAGATAGAGAGGTCAAAATTGACACACATGCTTGGAACGACGTAGGGTTTTATTGTAACGAAAAAAAATATCCAACACATGGTGCTTCATCTGATCAGAAAAGCAATAATTAGCATATCAAATTAAGACGAAGCAAAATGATGTTCCTTACAGGAAATGCTCAATATGTTCATCATTCCTCAACAAAAGCTGTAGTCGAGGAATAACGTTGTGAACTGCACTGTAAAGCATGTCCGGAGTTATGGTGAGGCATTGGCATCGGATGTTGTCTTTCAGCATCCCTTGAAATGTCGGTCGATCACGATAAACTTGCGACTTCAGGTAAGCCCAAAGCCAATAATCAAGTGGACTGAGGTCTGGGGACCTGGGAGGCCAATCGTGACGAAAATTGTGGCTGTGCACACTTTCATCACCAAACGATGCGCGCAAGAGATGTTTCATGCGTCTAGCAATATGGGGTGGAGCGCCATCCTGCTTAAAAATCGTACGTTCCAGCAGGTGTTTATCAGCCAGGCTGGGGATGATGCGATTCTATAACATATCGGCGTACCTCTCGCCCGTCACGGTAGCAGTTACAAAACCAGAATCACACAGTTCCTCGAAGAAAAGAACCCCACGTCATTCCAAGCATTTGTTTCAATTTTTACCTCACTATCTACATTGTTCCGTGGTTTATTAAGTTTTCAAATTTATACAGACATTTTAAACATCCGTTATTTTTAAACTCCTAAATCATATTTGTGACTGGTAGTGGAAATTTCAAGCAACCTTTTAATAATTTAGAAACAGTCACGGTCGATACAAAGTTAGCATGGCTTTAAATTGTTTATGTTTAATGCTTGATCTGTGTTGAGGGGAGTGGGCGATGTGATTTGCGATGGCCACGAACTACGAAAGATGGTACTGCTACGAGCCTTGCTAGAGGAGGAGGGGTGGAGGGGAAAGGGGGGGGGGGACTTTCCGCAGGCAATACAAGTGCTGCGGAAAAACACGCCAACGCATCCGCCCACCACGTCAAAACATTACTGCTCTGGTAGCCGCCAATTAAGCTAGTCGCTTTTATCCTTTTACTTAACTCTGACAGCCACTGCGTTTTCATAGCTTTTTCAGGGAGTAAGTGAGAGATTATTCAATTACGAATGCGGAGATATTCGCCCTTCTGCGTAATGAGCAACGGTGTGTGGTGGATTGGCGTTTACACAGCTCGGCAGCGCAGCATTCTGTGGTGGAGGCAGCAGCCGGCCAGGGCGCGCACAACAGCAGACCGCTCGCTGTGCCCGCCAGCCTACGCTGCCAGTTTATTAACCCTCGCCTCAGCCCTGGGCTTCCCCACACGTCCAGAATCTCCCATTTCTCTCCGCCCCAACTACTTGGCATCCTTGGAAGACATTTTTCATAAGCGCGGGGGCTACCTAAAAATTCTTCATAACCAGCCTATTGACTCGTTACAGAGTACTGGCTGAGTAATTTTGTAGTTCACTTTTTTAAAATGAAGTCCGAATAGGAAAAATAATATTACATATACATATCCACAATGAAAATATCTAAGATGTATTTCACACTGAGAAAAGTATAATTACGTGCATGTCAAGAATCATCTGACAATTGAAACAAAAGTTGCAACTGATGTTGTTATTTATACCACAATTTTCGATTCTTAGAAAAGAAAATTTCTTTTGTGAATCTAAGCATTTTCAGGAAGGTCATTTGCTTGCTTTTCGAGTACTGTACTACTTATAACTGAAATACAGAATGATACAGAGAAACTGGAACATTTCCACAATTCGATAAAACCTGAATTGATAGAGGAAAGAAATTTAATTCCTAGTAATTGAAATCTTATAGTTTTGCTGCTTATGTAACATTAAAGTTATTTATCATTCATTTGTAAATTACGTCCTTTAGTTACCGTCCTCCTGTACGAATACAGAACTATCGTTACAGGGCAAACACAACCTAATAACGTTCAAATGAAATGTTCAAATGTTTGTAGAGCTTATGGGACTTAACTACAGGGCCATCAGTCCCTAAACTTATTAACTACTTATGAACTAGTTAATACTAAGGACGGCACAAATTTCCATGCCCGAGAGGGTATTCGAACCCCCGACCGTAGTGGCCGTGCAGACCGTGACTGGCCCGCCTCAGTCCCCTCGGCCTCCACGGCCGGCTGATGACGTTCATGAGAGCTCTTTATACTCTGGTAAACTTATATTATGGTATGGTGTTTCATACCATTGGTTTATCCGGCCGTATTTTTTCGTATATGAACAGGGAAACAAAACAAATGTCAATGCCGATCGTTACGTGGGTAGTCTATGTTACGAACTTTTACACCTGCACTGAACAACTTTCCAAACGCTCAGGAAGTGTGCTTTCATCAGGACAACAAGACATCACATCGTGGTCGGCAAACAAAGACATGTTTGCGACAACTGTTCGGTAACCATACGAGCTTACGATTCGGTAACATTTCTTGAACCCCAAGATCACAATATTTATCTGTCTGCGGTTATTTCTTGTGAGTCATCTCAGGAGCAAAGTCTAAACGACACGACGATGAAACGTGGATAAGTTAATGTGGTGTCGCACAAGTATGATGTGCGCGCCACTTACTTTCGCCGCGCGCCGCCATGCACGCACGGCGCGGCGCTCTTACGACGTCAGCCACGAGCGCCCTCTGCTACAACTCCGCTCATGGCCACCACTGAACGACATCGTTCACTTGGGACTGAGATAGGAACCAGTTAACACTTCGGAATCAGATAGGCATCAGTGAAGACTTGGCTATCGGTTAGGCACTAGGACTCATCACTAAGCAGGCCATTAGCTCAACTATGTATCAGCATTCTGCAGTACTGAGCTATGTAAAAGTTAAGTATTACTAAGTCTCTAAGAAATATATATCTCGTTCTAATTTACTCTAGTGTTTCTAGTTTCTGCTGTTCCACTGGCTGGTCACCTCCTACCTGCACAAGCGTGCATCCTTTATTCCTGTGTCGGTCTTTCTACTCGGCCACCGACACCTACGACGGAAACGAGACACAAAAGCGGCGACAAGGCTGGGAAACAAAAGTGGCGACGAGGCTCGGACACAAAAGTTAAAACAGATAATTCACTATGAAATTCACAGTCTCCCAGTTGGGAAGTTGCAGCGGTCAATGAGGAATCTCCACAGCAGATTTCACGAACGTATTCGTACAGGAGGACTCCATCTAATTGAAGAAGTTAAAAAAGAAATGATAATGAAATCTGTGTTTCTTACATGGGAAAGTTGTAAGATTTCTGTATTTTTATTGGATTGTGGAAATGTTCCCGTCTTTGTGTAGCACCCTGTAAATCTACTATACACTTTCAGAAAGAGGTGCATAATCGTAAAGTAGGTACCTCATTAACTGTATGCGTAAGACATTGAGAAACGACACGAAAAAGGGCGTGAAAAAATAAATACATATTGACCTCCTAATTTTTGTGCATGCATAGTTTGCACATCTTTAGACCGCGATCTGTTTTAATGGTAAATGTGCCAAAGATTTTTTTTTGCGTTTCTTTATTTTATTTTTTTTTAAATTTATTATTATTATTATTATTATCTTCGCATAACCAGTTTCAGCAGTCTAGCTGCCATCATCATTTACATCAAACAGCACAAGATTGTTGATGTTTATGGAGAGTGCTTAGTTTAAAAAACTTACATTTTCATCTTATATTTTTAAATACACACGTCCAATACGCTAGGAGACATTTTCAAATTAACGATCATACTCCAGAGACGCTGTTTAAGAGGCTCTTTGTAATAGTTACCAGATTAGTCACTAGATGGCAGTGCAGAGTTAACCCGATCAGTCCTGAATTATTTTAAAGATAGAATACAACATATTCTTGTATTTTTTCATGTCTATGAGATCCTAAAAAAGGTAAAGCAGTCAACAATCCGAATATTGGTTTGAACACCACAGTGCTTTACTAGGCATGGTCCTGTTTGGAGGTGGTATGCCATTGCCTTCCTCCGACCTTCGAACTGACTTACCCAGACAGTTATAGGGGGACCTACAGTTTAACGTGGGTTCCGAACCACGGTACTACTCGGTATTTTTCACATGAGCAATAGTGCCAGAGGTGAAAGAAGTGGAAAGTGACAGATAAAAATCCAAGGACCTGGCGGGGATCGAACCAACGACCCTTGGATTTGTAGCCTGACACTATACCACTGTGCAACCGAGGCTATATATTGCATATTTGAAAAAAATTAACATTTTCATATTTGGTTTCCAAAATAAAAAGCGTCAAATAAATTGGACACTGCACCCTTAAGGGAGTTAAGGATATGAAATAAGAAGTCAACAGTTATATATGTCAACAGTTATATATGTCACACCATATACGTCATTTTTTAATTGCGTGCGTGCATTTTTGTGGTCCAGTTATTGCTCACAGCATGATGTCGAGGTGGAAATTTATTTATCTATTTATCAAGACTACGTCAACTGAATTTTATCTTGATCAAACGCCTCGCCCACACTGTAAAGCATTATCGAAACAATGACTTTCCCTTTTAGCACCTGTTCTATATTCTCTATAATTCTTGTTTCAGCTTCCATACTGTCATCAAATGAATAATTCCGGAATAAGAATGAAAATAATCCCCCAACTATTACACGATACAACTGTTAGCTTAAATACGTTCAATGTAATCGTGAAAAGGAAGGATTATTAGTCTTTAGTGGGCCGTCGACGGCGAGATCGTTAAGGACTTTGGTCGTGTCCCACTTACAGGGTTGATGCCGGCATGTGATTTAGAAATTGAGGGTGGCCACAAGAATCTCAAATTAGAATGGACTAACGGAGATTCATCCAACGACTTCTTGAATATAAATACAATATTTCAATCACTGTTACACTTCTATTGGCACAACACACGATTCAAAGGTGAGGCGTGCTATTTAGGGAGGTGTGGTGCATAATAAATAAAATTGAGACGTTTATTACTTCGTACTGTGCCGCATATATAAACACGCTTAGCTATTTGCCTCGCGAAAATGGCCGCTTGGTCTAAGACGCGTTGCCGGGAATAACGTGGCTGTCTCAATCAAAGGTTCCAGTCCTCCCTTGGGCATGGACGTGGGTGTGTTGTTCCGAGATTAGATTATCTTTACAGTTTTAGCCTCTTTTAGCTATCGAGACTGGCAGAACATCAGCCCTGGAAAGAGCAAAGAGGGTGTACTGCTTTTAAGTTTGAAAATAAAATTTTTCTCTAACTTCTCATTTGGTAATGTAGTTACGCATGTTTATATTCCCTGTCTCCGAGACAACAGGAAATTACAAATCTTTAGGTTCATCCACCTAACTAATTATAATAACTTCGTTTGGATCATTGTTCTGGTGCAAGTCTTTTCAATTGTACGCCATTTCGACGACTTGCGTGTCCCTAGCCTAGTCCAGTTATCCCACCGGGGAAAGGGGACCTACATCGTAACGTGCAATCCAAACCACGTGTCATTTCTGGCGACTCCTCACTTCGTGGAGAAGTGAGGGATGGGTTAAAGTGCAGACTGAAAATATCCCGGGTCCTACCGGGTTTCGAACCCGCGACCCTTCGGTTTCCACTCGAGCGCTTTACCCCAAGACCACCGGGCCCAATCTATCCACTTCCTTGTAAAATTATTATTCTACCTCGAAAAGTTGCGCGTTTTCTTCGGCGGTTTCTGCTCTTTAAGTACAGTCGAATTACGTCACGAACTACATAATTTCCTGTAATCTTTACAGGCAATGAATGTAATATATCCCTACACCCAACATATAACTGAAGTTATAGTTGAGCGAAACACGATGATCCATGGCTGCTCCTACTAGGCTGGGAGACAGCCCCGTTGGTAGAATCAGAATGCAACCATGTTGCCAAATAGTTGGTTGGCTGTCGGGCAGTATTGCTAACGGTCGCTGTTCTGTGACAGAACTGGCAAAAGTGCACAAAGCAGCCAGACGTGCGCATGCGCAGAGCAACGTTCGCGTTTGACTTACTCCAATGGTCTGTTGCCGCATCCTGCGCTCAAAGCCTATTGGTGCATCCAACAGGGATCATTTTATTTCGGATCGACTACAGTGCTGTTAATATTGGATCAACTGTACACGTGTGCATACTACCAGACCTAGGATTAAATCAGCTGCGCCGTAAATTAGTTTGCTTGAGTTCTGCTGGCAACACCTCGTTCAATGTATATTACCATAGTTTAAATTTAATTTCTGAACAAATTTTTCTTTGTAACAATAAATTAGATTTTACCCTACATCTCAACTCAGTGAGTATATTTAGTGTCTATTCAATAATCACCGAATTACGTGACGTACAAGACTAGTTACACCGACTTCTTCACTTATAGACATAGAGGCGGTTCAGAGGCGAACAGCTAGATTTGTTACTGGTAGGTTCGACCAATGCGCGAGTGTCACGGAAATACTCCGGCAACTCAATTGAGGATCGCTGGAAGAAAGACGACGTTCTTTTCGTGAATTTCTGTTAAGTAAATTTAGAGGGCCGGAATTTGAAGCTGAGTGTAGTACGATCTTGTTGCCGCTTACTTACATTTCGCGTAAAGATCACAAAGACAAGATTAGAGAAAATGGGGCTCGTACGGAGGCATATAGGCATTCTTTTTTTCCTCGTTCAATTTGGGAGTGGAATAGGAAAGGAAACGCCTAGTAGTGGTACAGTGTACCCTCCGCCACGCACCTTACGGTGAATTGCGGAGTATGCATGTAGATGTAGATGTATTTGTATCATCCCTGCTCCTACATGCTAGTCGCACTGCGTTGCATATATCCTGCACCAACAGCCACACACTGAAAGTGAAAAGGATTCTAAGGACAATTACGGAATATTATCTCAAGCATTGAGTCTAGTTTGTTTTGTGTAGCCACGCGGAAGGCGACCGAGCGCTCTAAGGCGCCTTCGTGCGGAACGCGCTACTGTTACCCGTCGGAGGTTCCACTCCTCCCTGGGAGAAGTTTTTCTATGACGACATTAACATAAATTAGTTTAAGTAGTCTGCAGGTCTATAGACTAATGACCATTTCTGTTTGGTGCCATAGCTTTACAAAGATGTGAACATTTTTATTTCCTGTAGGACAAAGAGAACTATTGAAATAATCCCGCATAGCGAGTAACTTTAATTGACAACTCCAAATTTTACAACAACAAAAATTATTTAATGAAGCTAGAAATATATATATAAAAACAGTAAATACTAGTTTCAGGCGCTTAAAGTTTCAATTTAAGATTTGGATATGTTATGGATGGTCAAAAATTACAAACTACTTTGGAATAAAATAACATTAATCACAGTATACATAAATCGTTAATATACACACCAAGTTACAAATGTGTTCTCCTTGTCGTTGTGGGATTAATAGACTGAGGAAATGTGTACTGCAAAACAAAACTAAAAGTCATGGACATGATCCAAAGTAACTACGTGCAACAGAATGGCCGGAAAACCATGCCTCACAGTTGACGCGTCACGTGACAATGCAGTCTGCAGCCTTCGGCCAAGTGTTACAGCCTGATGTCTCGTTTTGGTCTCTGGTAATGGACGCATTTTAGTGCCGAATAGCCTTCAGAATGAGGTCACGAGCAATGCTCGACGTAAACAATGCATTACTTCGAACAATTAGTTCATGAGGCAAATAGAATTATAAACTGATGTGAAAATACACTTGATCTCTTAGAAACAAATGATCCTGAGCTCATAACGAGCATCAAAACGGATACAGGTATTAGTGAACACCGAGATTGAATATCGAAAGTCCACAAGTTACCAAAAATAAACGAACAATATATTTGTTCAGGAAAGCAGTTAGAAATAAAATACATTGCCTCTTGAAAGACAGCTTCCACTCGTTTCTAACGCTAAACGTAGGTGCAGACCAGATGTGGCTCAAATTCAAAGAAGTGGTACCGACAGCAATTAATAGTTTTATACCAAATAAATTAATAAAGGAGGTGACCCCCTTGGTACACAAAACAGGTCAGGACAGTGATGCAAAAGCAACGGAAAAGGCATGCTAAATTTAAACGAACACAAAATCCCCAGGAATGGCGAATCTACGCAGAAGCTCGAAATTCAGCGAGTACTTCAATGCGAGATGCCTACAATACTTATCACAACGAAATTCTTTCTGGAAATATGACTGAAAACCCAAAGAGATTTTGGTAATATGTTAAATGTACTAGGGGCAAAACGCAAACAATACCCTCACTACGTGATAGTAATGGCGATCCTGCCGATGACAGCGCTACTAAAGCAGAGTTATTAAATATAGCTTTTAGAATCTCATTCACCTAAGAAGACGAAACCAATATTCCATATATCGCATTACGAACAGAGACTGCAATGAGTAACGTAGAAGTAGATATGATCGGAGTAGTGAAGCATCTAAAATAACTTAACAAGAACAAGTCTTCTGGTCCGGACTGTATACCCATTAGATTTCTATCTGATTATGCTGAAGCGATAGCTCCTTACTTAACAGCCATATATAACCGCTCTCTAAATGAAGGATCTGTACCAAAAGATTGGAAAGTTGCACAGGTCACACCTATATTCAAGAAAGGCAGTAGGAGTAACCCACTAAACTACAGGCCTATTTCACTGACGTCAATTTGCAGCAGTGTTTTGGAACATATCCTAAATTTAAATATTATGAATTACCACGAACTAAGTAATATTTTGACCCAATGTCAACACGAATTTAGAAAATATCGTTCATGCGAAATACAACTAGCTCTTTCTTCACATGAAGTGATGAGTGCTATCGACAAGGGTTCACAAATCAATTCTGTATTTCTTGATTTCCAGAAGGCTTTTGACACCGTACCTCACAAATGGCTTTTAATGAAATTGCATGATTATGGTATATCCCCCAAGAATTGCGATTAGATAGGGGATTTCCTGTCAGAGAGGAAACAGTTCGTAGTAATCGATGGTAAGGCATCGACTAAAACAGAGGTGATAGCGGGCGTTCCACAGGGTAATGTTATTGGTCCTCTGCTATTCCTTATTTACATAAACGATTTAGGGTAAAATCTAAGTAGCTCTCTTATTTTTGTTTGCAGATGACACCGTCATTTAAGGTCTTGTAAAATACTCTGAAGATCAAGACCAACTGCAGAACGATCCGAGTAAGATATCAGTATGTTGTAAAAATTGACAATTGACTCTAAATAATGAGAAGTGTGAAGTCGTCCACATGAGTACGAAAAGAATTCCGTTAAACTTTGTTTACAAGATAAACCAATCAAACGCGAAGGCCGTAAATTCCACAAAATACCTAGGAATTACTATTACTTCAGACTTAAACTGGAAAGAACACATAGATGTCATGGGAAGTGCGAACCAGAGACTGCGTCTTATTGGCAAAACCCTTAAACATTCAACAGAACTACAAAAGAAACTGCATACACTAGGCTTGTACGTTCATTTTAGGAGTATTGCTGCCGAGTGTGGGATCCTTATCAGGTGGGTTCGACGGAGGACATCGAATGAGTCCAAAGAAGGGCAGCTCGTTTCGTACTGTCACGATACAGGGGAGACAGCGTTACGGAAATGATACAGGAACTGGGATGGGAATCATTACAACAACGACGCTTATCACTGCGGCGTGGGCTACTTACGAAACTCCAATCACCAACATTGTCCTCCGAATGCGAAAATATATTGCTGACTGCCACATACATATGTAGAAATGATCATCAGAATAAAATACGAGAAATCAGAGCTCGAACGGAGAGATTCAGGTGTTCTTTGTTCCCGCGCGCTATTCGAGAATGGAATGGGAGATAAATAGTATAACGGTGGTTCAATGAACAAAAATGTTCATATGTTTGTAGAGTCTATGGGACTTAACCACGGGGTCATCAGTCCCTAAACTTACAAACTACTTATGAACTAGCTACAACTAAGGACGGCACAAATATCCATGCCCGAGGGGGGATTCGAACCCCGACTGTAGTGACCGTGCAGACCGTGACTGAAGCGCCTCAGTCCCCTCGGCCAGCGCGGCCGGCGGTTCAATGAACCCTCTGCCAAGCACTTAAATGTGATTTGCAGAGTATCCCATGTAGATGTAGATCCGTACTTTTTCGTTCGTCGTGATACGCTACGTACCGCAAATGTTTTTTATTATAAAATAACGCAAAATATTCTACAAAGGGAAAGAGAGAGGAGTAATATCACGTGTATTATGCCTTAAGAATAGATGCAATTATTAGTCCCTTTCCAAATTCTGTGAAGAGTGAATCGTAAGGCAAACGAAACATCAGAGAAGTGCTTTAATTTGAAGCAGCAGTCTGATTTCCCTAATGAAATTTAAATGAACAACGCAGATTTGTTTCTGTCAGGCCGCTGTCTCTTGCCTTGCTAAGCGTCACCCTCCTTAACTGATGGGAAAAGGAAATTAAGGATTTCGGTTCTTATAGTACGCCAAGGCTAAAAGAGATTAGCGTCATAAATTTTCAGCACTGCCTTGAGTATCAATATTATATATTTTTCTTACAGTAAAGTCGAACATGCACTAATCAGTACAAATATTTTTCGGAACTTCTATACTTGACTAAATATATGCATTCTACTGTTAAAAAAGACACCGCATTGTGACATTGTCGAAGATACAAAGGAATTCGGAGAGAAAAAGAAGATATATTTCCCGTGTGGTAGTTTTCTTCCAGAAAGGACAAAAACAGTTTTCATTATGTTAGTGCAGGGCAAAATTCCTCATATACTACTTACCACAGGTGCCCACAGGAAAGGGGGCGGGATTCATGACGCAAACTGCGTCGCTGAAATTTCTAGGGAGGGTGAAAAATTAGTACTTTTAGCTAGTCTGGAGGGGGGGGGGGCTTTATAAAACAATTTACAAAACGTGAATAAAAGATATTTAATTTCAATATTGAATGATAAAACAGGACCTAATATCTCGCTTGTGGAGGGGGCGGTTGGTCGCAGTTTGGGGGAGGAGGGTAACAAGGCTAAGGAGGGATGGGTGAGCATCTTTGCTACTTACAGTGTTGTTACTGTAGTAAAACGTGATACAACTTCACGAACTTTTGCCATTGATGTTCTACTAAACTACTGAAGAAAAAATGTAAACTTGTAGGTACACAACACTGTTCACATAACCTTTTACTCCTTCTGAGTGTGTACTTATCAAGAAGCTAATTATAACAAACACTACACATCTTAGCTATTTACCAGTTTTCAGGATCAAATTTTCACTCTGTGATGGATTGTGCACTGATATGAAACCTGTCTGTGTGACCGGCATTCCAACCCAGGACGTTCGCCTTACCCGTGAACGTCGAAGTTCCTGGGTTCGAACACCGGTCAGGGACACATTACAATCGGCAGGAAGTTTCAGCATGAAAGTTTTTTTCCTATATTATGAGTTGACAGCCACTATTCCAAAGTGGCAGCGAACCAGTTCCATCACCGACTATTTCGTGAAATACTGAGAAAATAAAGTTCGAGTTCTTTAGAAGATTAGATTTTGTCATTTTTTTTAGGTTTTGTAGGATTACTAGGCATAGAAAGTAGAGATAGTCAAGAAAGGCGTTTATAGTTGCTCCAGATGTAAATTTGGAATTAGATTTATCCATATGAAATTTTAAATGTGGCTGATCGATTTTTATACACCCTTTACAACTTTATGTGCAATATTACGCGACAGTTAAAAAACTATAACCAAGACAATTACACTCCAGGCCATTAAAATTGCTACACCACGTAGACGACTTGCTACAGACGCGAAATTTAACCGACAGGAAGAAGGTGCTGTGATATGTAAATGATTAGCTTTTCAGAGCCTTCACACAAGGTCGGTGGCGCGATCTACAACGTGCTGACACGAGGGAAGCTTACAACGGATTTGTCGTACACAAACAGAAGATGACAGGTGTTGGCTGGTGAAACGTTGTTGTGATGCCTCGTGTGAGGAGGAGAAATGCGTACCATCACGTTTACGACTTTGACAAAGGTCGGATTGTAGCCTATCGCAATTGCGGTACATCGTATCGCGACATTGGTGCTCACGTTGGATGCGATCCAATGACGGTTAGCAGAATATGGAATCGGTGGCTTCAGGACAACAACCATCTGCACGAACAGCTCGACGACGTTTGCAGCAGCATGGACTATCAGCTCTGAGACCATGGCTACGGTTACACTTGACGCTGCATCACAGACAAGAGCGCCTCCTATGGTGTACGCAACGACGAACCTCGGTGCGGGAATGGAAAAACGTCATTTTTCGGATGAATCCAGGTACTGTTTACAGCATCATGATGGTCGCATCCGTATGTAGTGTCATCGCGGTGAAGTGTGTATTCGTCATCGCCATACTGGCGTATCACCCGGCGTGATGGTATGGGGTGCCATTGGTTACACGTCTTGGTCATCTCTTGTTCACATCGACGGCACTTTGAATAGTGACCCATACATTTCAGATGTGTTACCCCCGTGGCTCAACCATTTTTTCGATCCCTGCGAAATCGTTCATTTCAGCAGGATAATGTACAACATAATGTTGTAGGTTCTGCAGGGGCCATACTGGATACGGATAATGTTCGACTGCTGCCTTGGCCAGCACATTCTCCAGATCTCTCGCCAATTGAAACCGTCTATTCAATGGTGGCCGAGCAACTGGCTCGTCACAATATGCCAGTCACTACTATTGACGAACTGTGGTATCGTGTTGAAGATGCATGGGCATCTGTACCCAAGGGCGGATTCACGGGGACACAGGGTCATGAGAGAGAGAGAGAGAGAGAGAGAGAGAGAGAGAGAGAGAGAGAGAGAGAGAGAGAGAGAGAGAAGGGAGAGGAAACGAGAGATGTGGAGAACGGGAGGGTTAGGAAGGGAGGGAGAGAAAGTATCTCAGCATTAGAATAATTAACTTTTACTTACGGACAGCATGTAACTGTGAGTTTAAAAATGAAAGATCCCTTTCACTGACATAACGTAATTAGACTTTTGTGTTATGCTTCCATTTGATTGCTTCTTACTCTCTTTTGTTTCTCGCACCATCGCGTCTTTCTCAAGCTCCTATGATTAAAAAAAATATTAAAATGTTTCAACCACTTTCAAAAGTGAAAAGTTTTATAATTTAGCATAAAATAAAATAAAAAGAGTTTCGGAATACTATATTTACCAAAATGACAATCCAACCATGTGCGCCAAATGTTCAAATGTTTGTAACGTCTATGGGACAACTACGGGGTCATCAGTCCCTAAACCTAAAAACTACTTATGAACTAACTAAGACTAAGGACAGCACAAATATCCATGCCCGAGGGGGGATTCGAACCCCCGACCGTAGTGGCCGTGCAGACCGTGACTGTAGCGCCTCAGTCTCCTCGGCCACCGCGGCCGGCCAATGTGCGCCGCAATGGAATGGCTGTGTGATCTGGTTCGCAAAGTCACGGAGTACGCGGCCACTCCCATCAGAGCTTCGACTATTCCCACGGGCATGTGTATTTGTGTTGTCCTTAGAATGAGTTAGTTTAAGTAGTTTGTAAGTCATTTGGCTCATCTAATGTAATAATCCTGTTGGCATCATTGGACAAAAATGTTATTTTTCAACCACATTTTACAATTGTTTGACTTTTCAAGTGGTCAGTCATATTCAGTCTTCAAATATTCAAAAGTTGTAAATATATAGAGAGACCTATGCGAATTTCGCATGGCTTCCTCTGTTTAGGGATTCGCACATACTCATCTGGCGAAGCTCAGAAACAGTTACATACGGAATTAAATTCAGAGCCTGAATGCCCTGTGTTCAGCTGTTGGCAAATGTTTTATCCTTTATGGTGATGAAGGATGAAACAAGTGTGGCCACGGCTGAAGACAGGGCACTCAAGGTCTAAATTCTCTGTTTTTATTTTGTGGTAAATTTAGAAAATGTACACTGATGAGTTTGAATCACTGTATTATTTTTGTGATCATAGGCATTTGAAAATGACGTAATAGAGCAGTTATATGTGACAATGACTGTTATATATTAATTAGCCGTCAAGGACATGTTCACCCACCTTAGCGTTGTGCCGTCCACCCAAAGATTTCGTATCCGCCACTGTCGGTACGTGTGCACACCATCCAAGCTCTGTTCCACTCAATGCCCAAGCTTATCAAGACCGTTATTACGGCCAGAGGTCATTGTTCTGGGTACTGATTTCTCAGGATCTATGCACTCACAATGCGTGAAAATGTAATCGTATGTCATTTCTCTTATAATATATTTGTCCAATGAATACCCATTTATCATCTGCATTTCTTCTTGGAGTAGGAATTTTAATGGCCGTAGAGTATACAATGAGAATTTCATCCATCTTATTAAAAATGATAAGGTCAGTAAATTTACAACAAAAAATTGTTAATTTTTTGCATCAGCATCCGCATGTACAATTGTCTTAATATAATTGGAGCTTGCACTCACAAGGGGAACACCAAGTATGGTACAAACGAATTTTGATGGGTCGCAGGTATATTGTGCAGGAACTTCTTCAGACCACCAAGCTAAAAAAATGTTCAAATGTTTGTAAAGCTTATGGGACTTAACTACGGGGTCATCAGTCCCTAAACTTACAAACTACTTATGAATTACTTACGAACTAGGACGGCACAAATATCCATGCCCGAGGGGGGATTCGAACCCCCGACCGTAGTGGCCGTGCTGACCGTGACTGGAGCGCCTCAGTCACCTCGGCCACCGCGGCCGGCACCAAGCTAAAAGGATTTGTTCCAATGCGCCTTGGTTTCCACGAAAATCGAGATCAAAGACCAACGCGTAACTGATATATCTGTACTGAGTAACCAGCAGTACTTGACTCAGCGCGGTGTAATTAGCAAGACGCTCGAATGTCACGCAAACAGCCTGCGCTTAAATCCTGCTTGGAAGTTTTTTATTTTTTAACACTTATCCGACTACTGATTGTGCGTAATTATTTACTTTTATAGCCACTCTTATGTTAATGCCTGAGTAATTGGCCATAACAATAACTTATGTTAACTGCTCAGTATATTATGTATTGCACACAATTATTTTATGTTATTCGTTATTTCGAATCATACTTTTACTGCGATTGAAACATCAGTAAACCGTCTGTAGTTATTAGCTATAACATTTGTGCAGCATTTGCTAGCTGTGTTTACGGCCCCGGCCCCACTATTGTTATGCTGTAGACTGCAGTGTGTGCGCACTTGATACGATTATTATGCTGAGGCCAGGCGGCTAGTCATTCGTAGCTTATCGTTCATAAGTAACTGTAATTACCTGATATAACTTTATCTTTGCAATAAGAATTGATAAAGTGGGAAAAAGGAATATAATTAAACACAATCAATAATCGGACAATGGTAAAAAAAGAATCCCAAGCGGGATTTGAAGTTTGGTCGTGTCTGGGGCAGTCGAGCGCCTTGCTAATCACACCACACTGACTCACGTACCGCTGGTGACCTAGCACATGTACAGCAGTTACGCGCTGGACTTTGATCTCGATTTTCGTGGAAACCAAGGCGCATTGGAACAAATCCTTTTACCTTGGTGGTCTGGAGGAGTTCCCGGACAACATACCTGCGACCCATCAAAAATCGTTTGTACCGTACATGGTGTTCCCCTTGTCACACCTGGCCGGTCTATGGGGGACCTACGGACCGCCCACAGTGGACTGTGGACTGAGGCGCCACTTGCAGTCAGCACCAGGTGTTATCGTGGCAGCGAGTGTTCAGGTTGCTCGCATGAACACTACACGTCACAAACAACAGTCTGATCGTCATCTCGAATACAACGTGTACGCCATCAAGCTTACTGTTTGGCCAGGGTGTTCACTGAACTCAGGAGAGGCTTTGGTGTGAGAGGCCACTTGTAATGACCGACTCTGCCGCGTTTGCCGTGAGTAGCCGGCAAGCGCTAGTTGTGCTGCATTTGATACGCGGGTTTCAGACCTGCTTGTGCGCCGTTATACAGAACCTGGAACTTCTTATCCAGTGTTACAGGACAATGGGGGATGGTTCGGTGCGTGCTGTACAAGTTCAATGCTCAGCTCTTTTGTGACAGAGTAACCCTGTCGACATGTTTAAGCTTTGTGACTGAATTGTTATGTCCATTGAAATATTTCAGGTGAGGGGAGGGGCTGGTGTTGAAGAAAAGAGCTTAAGAAGATTGGTTGCTTAGTTGGTTTGGAAAGTGGGTGTTAGGAGGACTGGATTACTATGGCCACCAGTCCCCCATTGCATAGCCACGCGACATGCAGAAAAACTGAATGATTGATAAATGCGTCTACGCTGGATTTAAAATAGCGCAGAATAAAAGAACCCACTGTTACTCAAATATTGACAAAGATTGAAGATAAAAAAGATGCCAGTCACACAGTAACAGATATGAGATAAAAAGGGGTTGAAACAATAGAGCCAGTGAATGCAGTTGACCGACCATGGGGATAAAAGGGGAAAAGCCAACAACATGACTTATGGAAGAAAAGCTGTATTCGGAAGACGCTTTAAGTAGAACTTAGGTAATGAACTAAAAGACCAACCAGAAAACTCATATCAACTGCTAAATCCCCCCGCACGAAGAAATCATAAAACAGAATCAGCCACAGAGACATTGTCACCGAGCAGCAAAGGGAGAGTGTTCGGGAGGTTAAATGAACACCGTAGTGGATCTAAAATGGGACAGTGAAGTAGAAAATGGACCACTGTCAATGGAGCACCACATTGGCACCTTGGCGGATCCTCTCGATGGAGGAGGTGACCATGCTTCAGACGGAGACGACAGAGGGCCACGGAGTCCCTACAGGACCCCAACTGCAGGGACTTCCACACACATGTTGTTGCCTTGATCGTTCGCAGAGTATTGGGCACGTCCAGAGCAGACCATTCGGTGTTCCACAGTTCTCTTAATTTATTGCGAAGCAGCGAGTGGAAGTCTGGTCCTGGGAGGCCAATCGCCAGAGGGCGACAAATGGTAGCTTGTTTGGCTAGCTGAGCAATGCTCTCGTTACCTGGAATCCCGACATGGCCCGAGGTCCAAATGAACGTCACCGAGCGACCAGAGTCATCGAGTGGTGGTATCGACTCCTGGATGGCCCTAACCAATGTATGATGGGGGTAAAACTGATAAAGGGCCTGGAAGCCGCTCAGTGAGGCGCGACATATCAGGAAGGAGTTCGCAGGACAAGTGCGGATGTGTTGGAGGATGCGGTACATAGCTACCAGTGCTGCGGCGAAGACGCTGCTGCCAAGTCGTAAAGAGCGAATGCGGCCACCGTCGAATTAACATTTTTTTTTTCTTTTTTTAGTCATGAACATTCTTTATTCCATATAAGGGGGACGAGTCAGATTAGCTGAGTTGTTGGAGAAGACATCCTTGCTGGTGGTGGGAGGACGTGAATACAACATGGCGGAGCACCGCTTCACTGCAGTGTGGATGTCCACAGCCATCTCAGCACTATGGTTCCTGGTCACTAGACTGGGAGGGGAGTTTCCACTCCACGGTCTGGGACGACTCTTGACCTGAAACCCATTGATTATTTTGTAAGGGGTTATCTAAAGCCACTTACGTATGTGACCCTAGTGGACACCGACATGCAGTTAGCTGCTGGAATAGTACCTGTGGTGTCGCACAAGTCTAAAGTGCGCGCCACCTACTTTCGCCGCGCGCCGCCATGCACGCACGGCGCGGCGTTCTTACGACGTCAGCCACGAGGCGCCCTCTGCTACAGCTCCGCTCGTGGCCACCACTGAACGACATTGTTCACTTGGAACTGAGATGGGAACCAGTTAACACTTCGGAATCAGATAGGCACCAGTGAAGACTTGGCTATCGGACAGGCACTAGGCAGGCCTCTAGCTCATGTATCAGTATTCTGCAGTACTGAGCTATGTAAAAGTTAAGTATTACTAAGTCTCTAAGAAATATAGATCTCGTTCTAATTTACTCTAGTGTTTCTAGTTTCTGCTGTCCCACTGGCTGGTCACCTCCTACCTGCACAAGCGTGCATCCTTTATTCTTGTGTTGGTCTTTCTACTCGGCCACCGACACCTACGACGGAAACGAGACTCAAAAGTACCAGCTAGTGATGTGATTCAAACTGCACCAGGGATATTTGTCAGGGTTTGTCAGAAAAGTGTTCACTGATTCATGGTTTCATTGAGTCTGATGACCCTCATTAGCAGTATATTTTGTACGTTACAGTGCAAATGCCAGGGTCATTGTGTTAATGATAGTATTTGTTTTGTGTCTTTGCGATGCGGCAGTAGAAGGATCTGGACTTTGGTTTGTAACTAAAAGAACTCATTAGTCTACACATACTTTTATTACAGTTGAAAAGAATACTGAACTTTGATGTACTTGTGGTGGTACAAACATCTTGTATTATTACATAGTTCTGCAAGGTATTACATAGTGTGGTGCTGCCTCTCGTGGACTCTGCATGAATCAAAACATGCCCAGTTCGTGCAGGTTTACTGAAATGTTAATGTGTGAGAAATTACAGAGTCATATACACTGGAACAACAAATGAAACCCAAAATAATAACTGGCTGGATTCTGACATGAAAGATATTGTTCCACCTGAAGATGAGAGAGTAAACTCTCGAAACACGTCGTGGTAGAAATAAAAATAAATGACAGATGCAGATAGTTGTTTTTATTTGAACTTTTATTGACGGTACAAGCCATCTGTCGTATCAGCTAGCTGGCTTTCTATATAGAAGAGTTGTAAGGAACTTAGCATGTGTGCTCTGAATCATTACGGTCCGTGTCAGGCTAACTGGCCATTGGCGATCGCACTGTTGACGCTGACATCAGAGAAGGCAACTGGGTAATCATAATATGTGACGGTCGAACAGTAACTACCACGGATGGAAGCTACCCAAAACTTTAACGACAGCTGTGACGAGCTCTGTACGATTTACAATTGTCCATTACTTCTGGTTCGATCTCATGCTTGATCAGGACTGTAATACTGTAAACTCCATCCTAACGGACTCGAATTGCCAACCGACCGGCCGCTGAGTCATCCACTGCCAGAAGGCGTCATCAGATGCGGTATGGAGGGGGGCGTGGTCAGGCCCCGCACTCCCGGCCCTTATGTCAGTCTTCGTGGCCGCAGCTGCTGCTTCTCACAAGGGACGCCGCCAAATGTGAAATTCAGATTCGATTCATACTGCTCATAATGAAAGCTCATGGCCAGAGGTGTAATTTGGCAAAGCACCAAGATGCACTTCTTAGCCGTTGGCGAGAAAATCGACAATTTAAAAAAGCCGTTGCGGTGAAATACTCTCTACGATGAGTAGTATTGTAAAGAGGCGTGGCGTAGAGGTAAACGCTCGTGTTCGTAATCCGGAGGTCACCGGATCGAATCTCGTAGCACGCGATTTTTTTATTATTTTTGTTTTATATATATATATCGCACGAACCAGAGTGATAGTTATCATAGAAATATGGAAAGCAGAAAACAGCACGACATCGAGCACATCTGATAAACGACGCGTTTTTACAAGAACAATTGTATTTTTTTTTAATTATCTGTTGGGAAACACACCTGAGTGACATTCTGAAAAACTGTTCTACCGTCCGTCAAGTTTGACTTACACTATACGTATTCGTTTCGGAATAACGTTTATACTTCTTCCGTTAACTATACGTGGTAAACATCATGAAGACAATAACATTTGTGAAATACAATTTTGTTTTCGGAAAACATAATGATGGTCAAAGTCGTCAGTTGCATGCAATAAGTTGTTTGAAAGTAGTTTGCCGTGGAAAATGTTATTAATTGTCTATATATACAGGGTGTTTCACTAAGTGTGTTTGCCTCTGTAACTTATAAAATAGTAGGTGACGGGAAATTTGAATGCGGTAGGTCAACTCAAGAAACGTTACACTTTCTGTGGAGCTATGAACATACGTTATTGTATCATTTTCCACAGAGTTACAGCACAAAGATATAATTTTTTAAATGGAAAGATAGTTTTTTTCTATCGTGCATTGGAATCGTTGAAACCAGCTGTGTCCAGATCAATTTAAACTACATTCCTATCACTATTAGTTTGGGAGCTACAACCCTTCAAAGTTTCAGGGGCAGATACCACAAACGCTGCACATAACGCAATGCGCCTTCTAAATGTGGTGCGGCCGAGTTGTAATGTCGCCGGTGTCACGGAGCGAGAAGCTTCCTCTATGCGCTGTTAGACTGCCGACTGTCGCCGCACACGGCCGTATACCCGACAGTTGGAGCCACATAAACAACCGGGGCTCAATATACCACAGTTACTGACATCGGATGATGATGGCATACACGAACAATAAGTACGTTGACATGTTGCTGATGCTCGGCGAGTGCCGACACGATGCCACTGAAGCAGCCACGGCATATGTCGTGAGATATCCTAGGCGAAGAGCCCCGGCATCCATTACGTTCTTACGTGCCGAACAACGACTTTGCGAAACAGGCAGCTTGGTAATGCGCCGCAGTAACAGACGAAGACCTGCAATAAGTGAGCAGACGGAGGTAATTGTTTTAGCTGCACTACACCACGATCCTCATGTCAGCTTACGAGCCGTTGCTGCAGTCGCTGGTGTCAGTCTCACATCTGTGTGGCGCGTAGTACACGGCCACAGGTTTCACCAGTACCGCCTATCATTGACCCAGGAGCTGCATGGGAACGATTTCCGTGCAAGAGTGACATTCTGTGAGTGGGCCATGCGTAATTTCACGCTGGAGTCTTTACAAAGTGTTATGTTCTCTGATGAGTCCACGTTCACAAATTATGGTGCAGTGATCGCCATAACATGCACCACTGGGCCGCAGACAATCCTCGGTGGGTACGACATGTCGACCGTCAACGTAGGTGGTCTATTAACGTGTGGTGTGGAATCCTTGGGGAGGAAATCATCGGTCCACACTACTTCCCAGGTACACTGACAGGTGAGTTATATCGCGCTTTTACAGCCGACCGTTTGGGTGGTCTCCTTGAACTTGTGTGTCTACACACGAGAGTCCATATGTGGATGCATCATGATGGTCACCCTGCCCATTCTGCGCGTACTGTTGTGGAAGAACTAAACAACAGGTTTGCAGTAAGATGGTTGGGGCGCCATGGTCCTCATTCATGGCCCTCAAGGTCGCCCGATTTAACACCAGTAGATTTCTTTTTGTGGGGATATCTACAGGATCGTGTTTATGTCACCGAGCCCACATCCCCAGATCTAAAATGCCGCATTGAGGACGCATGTCGCTCTGTCACACCGGCGATGTTACATCTCGTCTGCAAATCCTTTCGACAGCGCATTGCATTATGCATTGACGAACATGGACACACATTTGAACATCTCATGTAAATCAACTTCCCACCGCCATAACATCCATCACCCACCACACAGCCATGTATGATGTACAGCTTGTGGTATCTGCACCTGAAACTTTGAAGGGTTGTAGCTCCTAAACTAACATTGATAGGAATGTAGTTTAAGTTGATTTGGACGCGGCTGGCTTCAACGATTCCAATGCACGATAGAAAAAACTGTTGTTCCATTTAAAAAATTATATGTTTGTGTTGTAACCCTCTGGAAAATGATACAATAAACTATGTTCATAGCTCCGCAGAAAGTGTAACGTTTCTTGTGTTGACATACCGCATTCAAATTTCCCGTCACCTATTATTTTATAAGTTACAGAGGCAAACACAATATATATATATATATATATATATATATATATATGTGTGTGTGTGTGTGTGTGTGTGTGTGTGTGTGTGTGTGTTTGTGTATACATTTGAATTACAAAAAACAAATATTAAAAAAAGGTTCATGCCGCGGGATTCGATTCGGCGCCCGAGCGCCGAGCGCTTACCGTTACGCCACGCCTCTGCACAATATTACTCATAGTAGAGAGTATTTCACCGCAACGGCTTTTTTAAATTTTCAATTTTCTCGACAACGGATGAGAAGTACATCTTGGTGCATTGCCAAATTACACCTCTGTCCATGAGCTTCAATTATGCGCAGTATGAATCGAATCTGAATTTCACACTTGGCGGCGTCCCCTTGTCAGTCGAGTAGCTTCTCAGTCGGCCTCACAGGGGTTTATTGCACCCGCTTGCCAACAGAGCTCGGGAGCCCCGGAAGGTCACCCACCCAAGTGCTAACGGAGCCGGACGTTTCTTAAAACCGGTGATTAAGCGGCAACCGGTCAATCCACTGCTGCACGGCTGTTGGCTTGGTCAGGAATGTGGTTGCGGTAATCACGCTCTCAGGGTACTGCAGTCAGCGTTCAGTCACACCCTCGACCAAAACGTTAGAACATCTATGTTTTAATCGATAATTAATTAATTACTATGTAATTTTTCTTCTGTCAGCATCATCATTCCATGAACGAGCATATAATTTGGACCTCACAAAGTCTTAATCAGTGTCTATGCAATGAGAGGGTAAGTGAGTTTGCACGAACTGTGCAGTTGTAACATAATATTTATATATCCCGATCAGATTAGGGCCACCAGGCTTTCTCTTACAGCTTTTTACACATACAGAACTTTTTATATCTGAGTTATCTATAATATAACATTGATTTTCAAAAAATAGATTAATAATATATTAATAACGCAACTTAAACACCTAGAATACACCTAAAGAGGATTTAAATAAAAAGAATTGACTACAGTCTAATAAAATTACTATTAGCAGTACCACTGAGACAGATTCCGCTGCTGCCGATGTAATAATGGAAATAACAATGATATTAGGCCGCGGCGGAGCGATCAAGAGCATTCAGGCGCTATGCTACGATGCGCGAGGCCGTTCCCCGTCGGGGGTTCCAGTCGCCCCTCGGGCATGAATGTTTGTGCCCTCTTTACTATAAGCTAGTTCATAAGTAGTTTGTAAGTTTAGGAACTGATGACCCCGCAATTAAGTCCCTTAATCTCTACGAACAATTGAATTTGAATGACATTGGCAAATACAAAAATATACTTCTGAATTTGCAGAATTTGATTATGACTTGGCGAATTGTAGTATAAGAATGTTAGGAAAGTTGTGCCTGGTTAGAGCGAAGCCAATCTGAGGATATGTGGGACGAGGTACGGATGTGCCTGTGTAAGATGAACATAGTGAAACAGAGATGGCATTAATAATTTTTCCATTTTTGTTGGATTGTTGAGCTGCGTGACTCTGGATTATATTTGTTATTTTAATAAATTCAGTAACATCAAATAGAAAACACAAGACCAACACCCAGAGGAGACTGTAAGTACTCTCAAGCACAGAATTGCGACCCTTGCACGGAATGACACTTGTCAAGACAGAGAATTCGTTGACACTTGCTAGGAGGCCTGGACACTGCAGGTAGTGGACAGTGTTCCACAAGTAGGACACAGCAGCCTGTCTACCGCAGGTAGCTCTGGACTCGCTTGCCGTCTGAGTTGTGAGAGTTCACGTAAAATGAAACAGCCGGACGTCGTTACGTAGTACAACATGGAGGAATAGAAGTGCGGGAGAAGTGCCAAAAGTTTAGTGTCTTCTGAGGAACCAACATAGTTAGGTTTGGAGTAGACTTATAAACTAACATACTGCATATGGCGAATTGTTTAAGGGGAGATTACATCGAAAATTTAACTTTTATTCTAGTTTGGCAATGGCAATATTATTTTAAAATCGTGGCTGTTATGTAATGATGAGTGCACCTTGGTTGCACAGTGCTAGAGTGCCAGACTATGAATCCGACGATCGCGGGTTCAATCCCCGCCAGGTCCTAGGATTTTTATCTGTCACTTTCCACTTCTTTCACCTCTGGCAGTGTTGCTCTTCTGAAAAATACCGAGTAGCACCGTGGTTCGGAACCCAAGTTAAACTGTAGGTCCCTCTATAACTGGCTTGGTAAGTCAGTTCGAAGGTCGGAGGAAGGCAACGGCATACCACCTACAAACAGGACCATACGTGGTAAAGCACTGTGGTGTTCAAACCAATCTTCGGATTGTTGACTGCTTTACCTTTTATGTAAAGATGAAGCAATACCCAACGTTTTAAGTCGATTAATTCATTGATTTTCAATGACATGTTTTATAGGTACATTCACAACACATAGATCAACAGTTCTGTGCATTTATTTCAGAAGATGTATTGATGGTTTCAGTGTTTATTTCAATTTTCAGCCGTAAATTTTCTTTATTAGTACTTAAACTAGATCATAAAATTACAGAAAATACATGTTCAATAATATTAAATGCATAGAAGTATGCAAAAACATCAAGATTATAACTGTAAATGCTCCAGTGGCCAGCCGAATCCCTGCATAGTGTACCGCGTCCAAAACGTTTACATAAGAGGAGTGTGCAGAGCCATACACTGCGCAGTCATAATTCAGACTAGACCGCACGAAGGCTTTGTTAAACCGGAGCAGACAGGTTCTGTCTGCTCCTCAATAAGTGTGGCTAAGACACTTTAAAATCGCCAGTGCTTTGAGGCACCATGTCTTCATGTCCTTAAGGCGGGGCAACCATGTGAGTTAAGAATCGAACGTGAGGCGCAGAAACCTCACTGTGTCTTTAAAGTGCAAAACAGAACCCTTCATCTGCAGGTCAGGTAGATTAAAAACAGTACGTGAAAGATTAAAAAACACACTCTTGTAATTTCTGTCCTTTTACCCTGTCTTTATTTTTACTTGCTCTCTTTAAACTTTGAAGTGTTAATGCAATTACTTAGGGAATCTTAATACACTGTTTTACTTCCATGGCTAGAACAGGGAACTGATAAACGTTACTGTTTAGTTCCTTCCAAAAACAAACAAAACAACCAAGTTAACTGCTACTGACGTGTAGTCGTTGCCAGATTCGATGAAGAGCAAAAGACAGAAAAGTCATCCACAAGAAGAGAATATTGCAAAGACGTTTCACGACGGCAGTATCAAACAAGGTCACGCTTGAAACACTAACCTGAGGGACTCCGTTCTTCTGCTCAAAGCGATCAGAAAGGGCGTCACCGACCCGATATCTAAAATACCGAGAGGAAAGGAAGGACTGAATAAAACGTTGAAGATAACCACGAAAACCCCATTCGTTGAGCTGCCTTAGGATAAGGTCAAAAAACATATTTATTAATAAAGAACTGTCTAGAATGCACTAATTTATTTCATTCAACTAGTTTCAGTCTTATTTAGACCATCTTCAGGAATTTGTCTCCATCGATGTGGAGCTGGCAGGTAGCTGGGAGCCTTCCAGTGCGTCACTGCTCACTGCACTGGAAGGCTCCCGGCTACCTGCCAGCTCCACAACATCGATGGAGACAAATTCCTGAAGATGGTCTACATAAGACTGAAACTAGTTGAATGAAATAAATTAGTGCATTCTAGACAGTTCTTTATTAATAAATTTAAAGAGAGTGCTGTTAACCCAAAAATAGAGAAACAAAAATGTTCCCAAAATTATGCAAAAAATATATCCAAAAGATTTTGTCGGCGCAGGAAAGCCTGTTGTATAGCCGCCTCCAGGAAGGCCAGGTTATCAAAGGTGGAGTGATATCCCTTGAACCCACACTGAAGGTGGCTGAGGAGCTGCGTACATTCCAGCATCTAGACAAGGCGGCAGTTGACCTTCCGCTCTAAGGTCTTTCCCACGAAGCTGGTGAGAGTAACACTACGATAACTTCTTGGGCTGGTACGGTCTTTTCAGGGTTTTAAAATAGGAATTAAAATGGCCTCTAAAAATATAAATGTTTGTAGAGCTTATGGGGCTTAACTGGGGCTTATCTAAACTTACAAACTACTTATGAACTACCTAATACTAAGGATGGCACAAATATCCAGGCCCAAGGGGGGATTCGAACCCCCCGACCGTAGTGGCCGTGCAGACCGTGACTGACGCGCCGCAGTCAGCTCCGCCACCGCGACCGGCCAGAATGGCCTCCCTCCATAAGTCTGGGAACTGGTCTGACGTCCAGATGACATTAAAAGATTGAGGGGGATTTCTTTGTTCTGCCTTTTAAGTTGTCGTAACATGCTGTAGTGGATACCATCTTGACCTGGGGATGTGTTACGAGTCACGGACAATGCAGAATCCAGCTCCCATATGGAAAAGGGGCAGTTATATTGTTCATCATTGCTGGACCGGAAGTCCAAAATTCCCCTCTCAGCAGCCACCCGGTGGGGCTGGAAAGCTGGATTTTAACTGGCGGCGGCAGTTACCGTAGTAAAATAGACCGCCATGGTCTGGGCAATGTCTCGTGGGATGGTCTGGAAACCACCATCACAGCAGCTACTGGACACCTGCTACCTCTTCGTGGTATCCTCTTGACAGTCTCCCTTACAATGGAACTCTTAGTTGTTCAGTTAATGGAATTTAAGAACTGTTGCCACAACCTCTTCTTGCTCTCTCGAATATTCTGGTGACACTTGGCCACTGCCACCAGAAAGTTTGCGAGGTTTTCTGCAGTCGGTCTGCACTTGAACCAACGGAGGGCCACCCATCTGATCCTAATGGCTTAACGGCATTCATCATTTCACCAAGGAACTGGATGTCTTTTTAGTTGCCCAGACGACCGCGGAATGCGTAAAGTGAACAGCGTAGTGGATCTTAGCGGTAATATTATCCACCCATTTTTGGACGTTGTCATGGGATTCAAATTCGGCAAGTCGACCGTAAAGTGTCCAATCTGCCCTGCGAAGAATCCATCGTGGCGGCTGTCTTTCGGGTTCTTCTCTCTCTGGAAGGTGAATCCAAATGGGGAAGTGATCACTATCATGCAGGTCGTTTTCCACTTCCCATTGAATGGGTAAAGGCTGGAGACTAGAGAGACAGAGAACGATCCCGTTGCAGTGCAGAACTGTATGCTCTGACCTGTATTTAGGAAAGTGGCACTTGAAGACAAGGGATGCCTCTCAACAGCTCGACCCCTGGGACAGGTGGTGACGGAGCCCCAAACCACATTATGTGCATTAAAATCCCCACAGAGGAGGAATGGGTGGGGGAGCTGTGTAAGAAGGTCATCCAGAGCCTCTTCATCAAGTGCTTCACGTGGTGGCAAATACTGCTTGGAGGTTAGTGTTGAGAGAGATGGGTTCAGAGTGGTAGGCTGCGTCGATGAAAACAGCCACTCTCCACTAACGCCGTCCTTTCTGTAAAGAACGTATCCGCGTATCTCAGGGATTTCAGGAGGCTTGAAATTTGTCCCCTGAAGACTGATACACAAAGGCCGTCCCTGAGATAATAAACGTAGTTCCTCCACATTCGTCCTGAATCCCTGCAAGTTCCATTGTAATATGGGAGCCATCTATCAAGGTGGTTTAACTTTCACCCTCTCCTTTGGACGGGACTGGGAGCCCGTAGCGGGTGGAGGATCACCCTTGGGACGACATGGTTGCCCCTGTAGGAAGTCAGTCTTGTGGCTAGTTGATTGCCCCAGAGAAACATCAAACTCCATACGCGCTGGTATTGATTTGTTTGCCACATCAAGCATAATCGCGTCAACCTGGTCTTTCTCTTCGTACACTCCTCAACGTAGCCCTTTCTGAGTCCTTTTTGACCTTGGCTTGCTTTTTGGAAACGTCCACTGCGGTAGTAGTAGCGACACTGATCTTTGGAGTTGGTTCTGGCATTGAGGGTGGCAGGGGCTCGCTGAAGTCAGTAGCTGTGCGCTAGTCCACCGTTTTTTTTTATTTGGGGGGGGGGGGGGGACTGTAGATGCTGAACCATCTGACGTATTGCACTGTCAGGAGCAGGTGTTAGTGCCGACGCTGGTGAATGCAGTTTGCGTAGACACATCAAGTTTTGGAGCTGGCGTTTGAAGAGGTGGTAAATGACGGCGGTTGCATGGCCCTGTACATCATCTTAAGCCTCACCATACGACATGCGCTTTGAGGTTTTTATTTCCTGTATCTTTCGTTCTTCAAAGTACACCGCACAGACGGGGTGCTCTCCGGAACAGTTAACACACTTAAAGAGCGGCGAGCAGTCGTCTCCTTGATGAGCAGCCTCACCACACTTTCCGCAGGTTTACTGTTCATTGCAACCCAATGGGGTGTGCCCAAAGCGCTGGGATTTAAACAACGCATTGGGTTGGGGTGGGTAATAAGACTGCACATTTAGTCTAAGAAAACCGGCTTTAACATGGTCTGGCAGCTTCGGAGTGTTGAAGGTCAAGATGAAGGACTCGGTCTTAACCAATACGCCATCCAACGTCCTCTGAACATCCACAATACCTTCAGAGATCCATTCAGCTTTCAATTCCTCGATAGGAATGTCAACGAGGTCACGCCATGTTACCACGCCCTTACTATAATTCATTGTATCGTGACGTTCCGTTTCGATTGCATAGTCTCCAAGTTGCTTGGCGTTTTGAAGATTAGCGGCCTGTTGGGAGGTATCTGTCTCAACCAAAAAAGTACCGTTACGCAACCTTCTCACAGATTTGAGGCCCTCAAGACCATTTTGAAAATAAAACGGTGACACCTTTTCAATTTTTGCAAAAATACACCCATTAAAATTTACCGGCGCCATTACCTCTCCCCTTCCTGCTTACATAAGGCTGCTTCTCACTAAAATCTGCTCAAAAATTTCCCGAAGAAGAGGGCTGTTATGGATATCTGATTATTCTATTTCCTTAGAATTCTTTGATTGTACTGAATAAAGATTCATTGTATTTACACAGTCAATAGGCAAAGTGATTAATATGCAAAGATTAGCCACCAATAGTTTCGCTTCAGTTGTCCTGTAAACCTGCCAAATTGTTACTTCCTGGCCTGCACGGCCACTACGGTCGGGGGTTCGAATCCCCCCTCGGGCATGGATATTTGTGCCGTTCTAGTTCGTAAATAGTTCATAAGTAGTTTGTAAGTTTAGGGACTGATGACCCCGTAGTTAAGTCCCATAGACTATACAAACATTCCTGTTTGTGTTTATACCAAGTTCAGAGTAAAAAAAGATTCTGTTCAATAGTGACACAAATCAGAAATTATCTTACACAGTTCGTATTTCAAATATTCGTCAGAAATATTTTTATTTCGAATACAGCCAAATCGTTTTGCTGTGTAAGAGTTGAACACTCCAAATGTGAGAAATAGTAATTTTTTTTCTTTGTGCTTTAGGGTGGAGTTTTCCAGTAAAATGAGGAGTAGTGCTTTCAAATTGATGAAGAAAGCATGATGGTAGGGTTACACACAACAACATACCTGTGCAGGATGGGTAATGTGTTTATTCTACGCTTAGTGGTCTAAACAATATGCTTTAAACAATAAGTGAAGAAAGTCTTCATATTTTAGCGCAGATATAAACTTTCTAAACATTTTCGCAATGAAAATACATTTTTGTTTACAGGAGGTACACTGAACGAATTAGTCGATAGTTAAATCAAGTTACTGTACTGCTCCTCATCTATGGTTTTATTGGCGTTAGTTGATTTAACAACTTGTTTTGCTGTTCAAAGTTTTCAACGACGAAATGAAGTCAGCTTCCGATGAATCCTACTGTGTTAAGTTCCCTCAGGGATATTATGAAAATCGTATAATACAACTTTTGACGGCAGACACATGGTGCCATAATGACCGGAATACCACTACTGCCAGGTATCAAATTACAGCGACTCCACTGTACAGAATGGTTGTTCAGTTTTACTGATTTTCGTGTTATGTTTACAGTGTGGAGCTTGTCTACAGCTAGAAGTTTACATTATTAGTTTCATACCAAAACTAGACTACTAGACTTCTCTCTCATCAATGTAAATTTCCAGCTACCATGCTTCTACATGCAGCTTTTTTACGTAAAGACGAAATCTAACCACAGAAGCTCGCTGTCGGATTTCAATGAAGGGCGTGTCTACGAATTAGCTTTTCTGCAACAGTGGTACCATTGTTCATTTAATGAAAACTAAAATGATTTCTGGCGTTCCACATGGTAGTTTTATTGGTCCTCTACTGCTCCTTATTTACTTAACGATTTGGGAGAAAATCTAAGTTGCTGTCTTAGGATGTTTGCAGATGACGCCGTCATTTACCGTCTAGTAAAATCATGTTAAGATCAAAACCAACTGGAGAACCATCTGAGTAAGATATCAGTATGGTGTAAAAAATTGCAGCCGCGTGGGTGTAGCCGAGCGATCTGGAGCGCCACTTTGGGGATCGCGTGGCCTCCCGCGTCGGAGTTTCGAATCCTCCCTCGTGCATGGATGTTTGTGCTGTCTTTACTATTAGTTAGTTCATAAGTAGTTTTTAAGTTTATGGACTGAAGACCCCGCAGTTAAGTCAAAAAGTTCAAATGTTTGTAGAGCTTATGGTACTTAACTATGGGGTCATCAGTCCCTAATCTTACAAACTACTTATGAACTAGCTAATACTAAGGATGGCACAAATATCCATATTCGAAGGGGGATTCGAACCCCCGACCGTAGTGGCCGTACAGAACGTGACTGGCGCGCCGCAGACCGCTTGGCCACCGCGGCCGGCCGCAGTAAAGTCCCATAACCTTTACAAACAATTGACTTTAAATTATGAGAAGTGTGAAGTCGTTCACAAGAGTACGAAAAGAAGGCCGTTAAAGTTTGTTTACAAGATAAATCAGTCAAAAGTGAAGGCCCTAAACTACATAATATACGTAGGAATTACTATTATTTCGGACTTAAACTGGAAAGAACACGTATATAATGTCGTGGGAAAGGCCAACTGGAGACCGTTTTATTGGTAGAACCCTTAAAAGATGCAACAGAACTACTAAAGAAACTGCATACAATACGGCTGTCCGTCCTTGTTTGGAGTATTGCTACCCTGTGTAGGGTCCTTATCAGGTGGGTTTGACGGAGGATATCGAAAGAGTCCAAAGAAGGGCAGCTAAATTTGTATTGCCATGATACATGGGAGACAGCTACGGAAATGACACAGGATCTGCGGTGGGAATCATTACAACAACGGCGCTTATTGCTGCGGCGTGGGCTACTTACGAAACTACAATCGACAACATTCTCCTCCGAATGAGAAAATATATTGTTGACTTCCACTTAAAATAGGTAGAAATGATCAACAGAATAAAATACGAGAAATCGAAGCTCGAACAGAGAGACTCAGGTCATCTTTCTTCATGCGCGCTATTCGACAATGGAATGGGAGATAAATATTGAAGGTGGGACAGTGTAGTCTCTGGGCATGTCGTGGAGGGTGTAATGTTGTCGCGTTGCTGGCTGGTGGGAGATTTTGTGATACAAAAATGGAGATAAATAGTATATGAAGGTGGTTCGATGAACCCTCAGCCAGACACTTAAATGTGATTTGCAGAGTGTACCGTGTAGATGTACACACTGACATTCGGTATTCCTTTGTTTACTGTTTAAATGAAATGCAAATGGTTTATAAATTTGTCAATTTAAAGATATTCCTAAACCAGAAATAAGGCTATAACTGCCTTATTTCGTACTTAGCGGCCACTCGATTTCCGAATCATCAAAATATTAGAGGTCATTATGAATTTAACTGTCCATCTCGTTACAACAGTCATAAAAATAAATTTGCCACGAAACGCGTTAATCAGCCACTTTGAAGAGATACGCGGTTGCTTACTACGGTGGTGTGAGTGCCAGCCAGCATGCAGGAGCAGCTGTGCTCAACTGCTGGACACCTGTATCTGCGAATAGCTGGTTAGCGCGGAAAGAGCTGTGGTATCCGTGCAAGTGTCACTCTGTACAAATGTCACCCCGGGAAAGTGTTCCAACCAACCCCTGTCAGGTGGCCTCAGAGACGGGGGAGCAACCACACTGCTACCAAAGTCAGCACGGCCTGTTTCGGCCGCACGGCAGTAAGACACCAAAGGGGTGAGTGGGAGGGGGGGGGGGTGAGGGAGAATCTCGGCATGCAAAGCCAAAACAATCTGTGTGGAACAACATTAAATCAAAATAACAATAACAACACTAGAGTGGGCGATTATCAATGATATGAGGAAACTATGTTAAAGAAAAGTGAATTTATACCTAACCTAGTACAGTAACTGATAATATAAAATGGATATTATTACAGTCTTCATAATTATTATGTCATCACTTGTCAAATTTTTATATTGCATTATTCAGTATCTTTAAACGCTCTTCACATATCATCAGACTTGATATCATGGGTTTCTACATCTGCATACATACTCCGCAATCCACCGTAATAGACGTGGCTGAGGGTACACTGTACCAACACTAGGCATTTACTTTCCTACTCCACTCCCAAATGTAACGAGAAAAAAAAAAGAATTACTATATGTCTCCATACGACACATAATTTCTCTTGTCTTCTCTTTGTGATCAATACCAGAAATGTAAATAGGCGGCAGTAAGATCATTCTACACTCAGCTTCAAATTGCGGCCCTCTAAATTTCCTCAATAGAATTTCTCAAAAAAAAAAGGACGTCCTCTTGCCCCCAGCGATCCCCATTACAGTTCCAGAGCACTTTCATGACACTTACGCATTGGTCGAACCTACCAATAACAAACCTAGCTGCTCGCCACTCAACTGGTTCTATGTTTCCCTTTAAACTGATCTGCTGAGGGTCCCAAACACTTCAGCAAGACTGAAGATGTAATCGTACAAGCATTTTATACGCGATCTCCTTTACAGGTGAAGTACATCCTCCCTAAAGTCACCCAATAAACGGAAGTCGGCTGTCCACATTACTCACAACTGTAGTTTCATTTCGTATCGCTCTGCAATGTCAAGTCTAGATATTTGGACGACGCGACTGCATCATGAAGCTTACTACTAATATTGTATTCGAACATTATGGGATTGTTTTTCCTAGTCAAGCGCAATACCTTACTTTTTTCTACATTTAGAGCTAGCTGCCAACAGCGGACTCTTAGCTGTCATTGTTCGCGCCAACTAGAAATTTTGTTCAAGTCATCCTCTACACTATTACAGTCAATTAAAGACGACACCCACCCACACAACACAGCATCGTCAGCAAACAGCCGCAAATTACAAGTTACTTTGCCCATCAGATCATTTATATAGATAGAAGATAATAGCGGTCCCATCACACTCCCCTGCGGCACGCCTGACGATACACTCGTCTCTGTTAATCACTCGCCGTCGAAAACAACGTACTGGGTTCGATTACTTACTCTTCCAGCCAGTGACAAATCTGTCAACCTATTCCATATGCTTGTATTTTAATTAACAGTCTGCAACGTGGCACTGCATTAAACGCCTTATTGAAATCGAGAAAAACACAATCTGCCTGTTACCGTTCATCCATAGCTCGCAAGATGTCATGTGATAAATGGGCAATCTGCGTTTCACAGCCTCGCGGGAGTAGCCGAGCGGTCGGGAGCGTCACGTAGTTTATCGTTAGCCCTCCGGCGTCAGAGGTTCGAATCCTCCCTCGCGCAAGGATGTTTGTGTTGTCTTCAGTATAAGTAATAAGTAGTTTGTAAGTATAGGGACTGATGACCCCGCAGTTAAGTCCTATGAGCTTTATATATATTTCAGTTTCACGTGAATGATGTTTCCCAAACACATGCTGTTTCACAGAAAGATTTTCCGTGTCAAGGAAATTTGCTATATTCGCACTGAGAATATGCTACAAAATTCTACAGGAAACTGATATCAACGATATTGGCCTGTAATGACGTGGATGAGTTCTCTTTCCTATCCTATAAACGGGAGTCACCTGCGCTTTCATCAAATCACTAGAATGTTGCGCTGATTGAAAGATTCGCGATAAATGCAAGCTTCTTGGCTCCGAAGATTTAGGATCTCTGCACAATTATGGGCCTTGGTTTTCAGGATTCTGCTGTTTTACGCCGCACTCGTTTTATTTTCATTTACTAAAAATGTACGGATTTTGTGCTACTTTGTGTTAGACTCCCTATTGATGCCCCCTTCGTCTAATTTTTAGACGAAAGTGGAGATCGTTGATCTGTATTAATACAAAAGTGTCCCTGCCGCTGTATTTCATTCATTATTAGATTGACTCACAATCTACAAAAACGTTATGGCTTTCAACAACAAAAATTTTGGAAGATTCCGAAACCAACTTTCAAATCCAACCAACTTTACCGTAGTTGTTTAACATTTACCGTTCTAAATTGAGATTACTTTAAGTATTCATAAACATATTTAGAACTGTAATCATTCAGATCATACTACAGTCCAATTCATAGACGTTTGAAACAGAAATTCGATATTCAAATGGTCGTTGAAAGAGATGCGAACCCGAGATACTTTATTGACTTCCAGCAGAGACAAATTGATACGTACACTAATGTTGGAAACAAACCTCGTCTATCCTCACCAGTGATGCTACTAGAACTGAAATTGCATTCGAAAGCACGAACTTGCATGAAAGCTGAAACACGGTGGCGGTAGAGTGTCGGAAACCCAATTCAATTTGAAACAGCGGCGAGCGTAAATTTAATCCGATTAAGCTAATTAATTTTCTGCTTGTCAGTAAACAATTTCAGTTGGTTGCGGCGACGGCGAACAACATTTTAACACACAAAGGGAGCACTTCAGACATCTATAAAGCGAAATGTCCTTTTAAATTAATTAACATCAGTAAGTAATTTTTACCATTAATGTATTTACAACTTTGAGACACTTAGGCAGCAATTATATGTACTCCGCTAATTACGACATATTTGTTGCTCAACATGTGCAGTATTACTTTGATTCCGCCGACGTTCAGCTGTGATTTTTTCCCAACACTTGATCGTCTCTACCCTCATATCGATTGTCATGACTATGTATTCTACCAAAATGGACGAAAGACGTGCACCGTTGCTTATCTCTTTTCATTTCCTGTCAAGTTCAGCAAACTATCTGTGGACCAACTTACGCAGTAAATTAGGTTTTGTTTGAAATCACTAGTTTTTCACGAGGATATTTACTCATGTAAGTATCTCCAATGCCATAATACACCTGTCAATAACCGGAACGCGGTCTCTGAACCGCTATCGAAGATCGCTTGTCACCTGCATTCTGTTACTCTTTGTTTCGCATGGTGATGCTTTCCGCTTCAGATAACTATTATTCAAACTTTCGATGATGTTTCTGGCTCACTTTCAGACCGAAATTTAAGTTTTTTTCCTACGGTTGCCACGCTTTCAAATGTAACTCATACTTTCCTTGGGACTATACTTTGTCCTTTGTCCTCGTAGTCTCCCATAAGTGAGTTAGTCAGCAAGCATGGGAAATGAAACTAGCAGAATAGACAAAGGTAATATATACCCGTGAAACATACCTCCCTAAAATATTTTTAGTAATAATAACAGTTGTAATGGTTGTTAATTTGAAAAAAAAAATTATCGTAACTGAATCAAAAATGATTTATACAGGAAAATCGTTATCTGTGTTCAAAATTTTAGTGCCCCAGAAAATAAATAGCTTCGCCAATTAATTGATGTAGTGACACAAATTTTGCGTAAAGTTACGAACTGCAATTGGCGCAAAATATTAACCGGGAGGTATATTCCAAATTATTTAAAGTTACGTATCTGCATTTTATAAGTGAACAGAAATTTAACCAGCACTGCAAAAGCAACGCAACCAATGCACTATTTAATCAGTGGACTATGTGGTTTTAACGCTTGATTCTGTTGATGATATCCGAGATAAACAAAAAGTCATTTAACCAGTATGTCTCCAAAAATTAGTTGTTTTCCTAAGTTGGTGGCGGGAACCATAATCGTTGTTTGCTGTAAAATGAAACATATATTACTAACGGAGAAATAAAAGTTATGTTTGATTATTTAAATAAATCCACTTACGAAATTGAAATCATCTTTATTATTAGTACACATTTTTCATCATCTACAGTTAAGTTTTAAAATTTAATGCCCCCTAGAATCCTCATAGGAAATCAGAGCAAAAGGACAATGCGTCCGTACGCTACGACAACCTATCAGAGAGAGAGACAGACGATCTGCCGACAGCAGCAATCGCTTCGGAAAATAACATGGGAAAATTTATAGAACGTGCTTATGTACAGCGATATATACACAGTTGTGCATTCGAATTTAAAAATTGTTCATAGCGTATTACATTATTTTATACAGAAAATTCAAATGGTCACTGAATTTTAATTGTTCATTTTAGCACATTCCTTTGCAGGAGGCACGTGTAATAAATACTACACCCGGATACATAGCAAAATATACATTAACACTGATAACACCCTATAAAGTAATCATTCAATATCGTTGGCACAAGTGTCAAACATAGAACGTATAGTAACTGTTTATAAATATTGATTTTATAAAATACAAAAACAGTAAACGACCGTTTGACATGTTGACATTCTACGATATCGAATGGGAAACGAAAAAAATCTCACGTGTGACAAACTAAATTTAAATCAGAATTAATTATTGTATAGCACACAGTAGAATTACTTGCATTAAGTACGTATAACGGTAATTACAGAACAGCTGAAGATGGCACTTAATACCGAAATAAGCTTACTTATCCAATTAAAGCTGTCGTCAACATTGAAAAGCAATGTATATGGGGCTAAGGCGCCTTGCTGCGGTGCACGCGACCGTTTGCCGTCCTTAGGTTAGTTTACCTTAGCTCCTCTCAGAGCTAACAGACCAGGCCCTTTGGACCTATCATCAAGGTGTGTCAGATCAATATAGAAGGAATAAGCTGTGCTATAGTCTGGCCGCCGAAAGAACGACCCTGGCAGTTCTCGCACGTGAGTCGCAGAGGCCTGAGCTCTGGAATTCAAAAACGTTGCCAGGGTAACGGTGCCGCGTTGCCACCAATCCACTCAAGATGCTCAACATCTGTCATGTGTTCATCCTTACTGGTTTTATTCGTATCGTGTTACGAAGCTGATCTGATGATATTACTCGGACACTACAGTACGTCAGTGAACAGCTACCATCAATGAATGAGGCAAAAAAAAAAAAAAAAAAAAAAAAAAAAAAAAAAAAAAAAAAAAAAACCACTCTTCCTTTTTAAGTTAGAAGACAAATCATTTCACTGGAAGAGGCGATTTTACTACTTGTAAAGTAGTTCTTATTTGTTTACCCTCTCGGAAGACTGCCACAATACAGTGTCCGAGTAATAACACCGAGTTTGTGGAAAATTATTATAGAAGATGAAATATATAAACAAAATTCTTCAACTAGCGACCATTGGCTGAAGACTAAATTATACATTATATTTAATGGAATACTGGAACATATGATACTTTACTTTAACTCGACATATATTTCTAAACCTTTCTTTTTAACTGCAAAAGAAAAATGTGTTGCATCACTTCGTGGTTGTTATCGTTCGTTCACACTTTAGTAGTACATAGCAACGGTTCCAAAATATTCTGACGTGATTTTCGTATGCCGACGATTGGCACGGCGTAACAACAAACAATCGCGTAGCAGCATTGGCAACATAGCCGCTAGCTGTCAGAGTCGTTCTTTCGGCGGCTCGACTATAAATGCCAAGATTTTATGTAATGACGACATTGATCTTGTTGTTGTTCAGGAAACTGACATGAAGACGAAGACCAACTTAAACGGAGAGGCATGATCGCAGGCTACAACGTAGTTGGAGCAACGTATCATCGTGCTTATGGCATGGCTAAATATGTGCGATCATCGATTGGAGATGGCCACTTGTGTTCAGCAACAGTGCACGGCGACATACATGAAGTTGTTGTCAAGATAGGAGATCCATAGGCGTCTGCGCTGCACTATGGTATGCTGGTGTGTATGGCGTCGACAGCGTTTTGTATCCCTGGCGCCCCACAGGCAACTGTCGCCTGATGGATAGAGGTGGTTCAGCAGCCTCGGCACAGAGACTGGGACTGGAGCTAGTCCTAAGTGACCCAGTCTCCAGCCGAATCCCTTCGTGGCGCAGCGCGTCTGGCATCTTCGAATAAGAGGGTCTGGCAGAGCCATACACTGTGCATCCATAATCAAGGCGAGATCGTACGAACGTACTGTTGCGGCACTTCTGCTCGATCGCTGGTATCCCACACCATATTACGCAGGTGTACCAGTTTCTTCGGCTCTTCATAGTTTGCTTTCTTACAGTTACACTAGTACGCCGTTTAGCGAAATCGGACAAAAATGAGTGAGCAGAAACGGCATTAACTTTCGCTTTCCGCAGAGGACGGACGGAATGCGACGTGTCAGGCTATCTGGCATTTGGACCCGCTGCTAATTACTTATCGATTCCGGGGTTGGAAGCGGCACGAAGCTAAAAGCAATGGCCGGAATATTAGAAAACTTGGGTCACAGCTGCGGTCGTAATGAAATCTGACACCGGCCGCCTCTGCCGCTGTGGCCCGAGAGCATTTCCAGAGGGAGCCCGGGAGGGGGGGGGGAGTGTCTGGGTGGGGGCGGGGGGATCTGTAAGGCGTTTGAGGCAGTTCAGCTCGGGGGACGGACTGTCGGCTGACAGAGGCGCAAGAACCGCCACCGCAGAACGACGCGCAGGCACGGCGTCGTGGACGGGCCTCACCAAGTGCCTACCACGCGTAGCGGAGGAACGAGACAAGTGTCACCGAACTGAAGCGGCTGATCGCCGCCATTTGCAGGGAAGAAGCCTAGTACTGGTGTTCTGATTTGTAGAATATGAGACCCAACAAGAGCAAAACGAAAGACAGAATAAACACATCTTACTTCTTAAAAAATTATTGATTATTGCAGTCTGTTTAAGAAGTATTCTTAAATGAATCAAGTTTTCGAATTTCCGAAATACTCCTGCGCAGAGACACGAAATTTAATAATGTATGGCTCTTTTCTGATAAGGTAGAGCGACTTTTGATCGAGTTATTTGGCATAAGATTATTCCATGAAACTTGTAAAGTAGCAGAGAGTGGGATTATTATTTTATTATTATTATTATTATTATTATTATTATTATTATTATTATTATTACTTTATTATTGAGATTTTACGCATCACAGGGAAGAATCCTAGTACTGGGGTTGTGATTTGTAGAATATGAGACGCAACAAGAGCAAAACGAAGGACAAAATAAACACATCTTACTTCTTAAAAAAAAATATTGATTATTGCAGCCTGTTTAAAAAGTATTCTTAAGTGCATCAAGTTTCCTAATTTCCGAAATACGTCTGCACAGAGACACGAAATTTAAGAATGTATGGCTCTTTTCTGATAAGGTAGAACGACTTTTGATCGATTTATTTGCATAAGATGATTCCATGAAACTTGTAAAATAGCAGAGAGTGCGATTATTATTTGATTCGCGTAATTTTTCTGTCAGGTCCTGTTTACTTTTGCCGACTACTCTGTACGATTTGTATGCTTATTTTTGTACACCATATTTTTGTCTACATTCCTTTACATATTACATAGAATTTTTGTTTCAACTTCCTCAACTTTGGATACGAATAATTGTAATAACTCTAAAATTTTTAAATACGCATTTCATTCGCACATTACTTTTTAACAGAGTAAAAAGTGGTTCAGTATGCAACATTCGATCAAGTAATGACCATTTACGACGTACAACCACCACTTGTTATGTGTCGAAAAAACAATTATTCGCCCTACTTCTGCACATACACACACACACACACACACACACACACACACACACACACACACACAACACACACACACACACACATATATATATATATATATATATATATATATATATATATATATATATACCTCTTATACGCCTAGTCATTTATTCAGCTCAAATTAGTATTTTTAGTAATTTATATGCAAATAAAATTTAAGTAATTTACATGGACCAAAGTACACTTCTCAGTTTGAAAAGGAAACCTAAAGAAACATACGCTCCTGATTTATTGTTTCTCCATGAAAGTACAATACGGTATACAAGTAATGACTGAAATGTAACATTGTTTCCGTCTTCGCCTTTGCTTCCATTCTTACTATTATAATTAAAAGCAGCACACTAACGATCCATGTTTACGCACTGTTTCCCTGCAAATGGCGGCTTCTGTCACGTTCAATGTGGGGACGCAACACTAGCGCCAGAGAGCGGTCTAGTTTTTATTTAGTAAGTCTATGGGCCTGAACCACTTCGCGGCGAAGACTAGACGGCGAGACCTCAGCCTCCTTGGGACGTGACGGCTGTAGTCGCAGGTAGCAGAGTCACAAGTCAGTTAACGCACAGCAGTTATGTTCACCTCGTAGAAAGAACAATTCCTTGCGGTCGACACGTAGTGGTAGTACTACAGCGGAATGTAGTGGCCATTGCATTTTACAGTCGCTGATCCCGATCTTTCTAGCTAAAAAGTGTACAATCTTTTTTTTTTTTTTTTTTCATTCTCTTCTTTCGCTTTTAACGCAGTGAACTTAGAGACATGGACAGATGAAAAATGGTTCTGCAGGTTTAGTGAAAGGTGATAACAATGAAGAGAGAAGAATCTCTCCAGAAAGAAGAATAACTGTACTAGAATGTTTGTTAAAATTTAAAAATCCAAATATCCAAATTTACCTACATTTTTGTTTTAATTAACTAACACATATCTACAATGAAAATGCTTGTATTTTTGCGTGACAAACATCAACCGACATCAGTAATTACGAAATTACTTCTTTCTTGTAAGGCAAGGTGCTACAAAGTAAAATGTTTAACGGTAACAAGAAGGAAATGCTTTTAGTTAGAAAAAAAAATCAATAAACGAGAGGTTGTTACAGTTACAATATTGCTCAAAACCATCTCCAAGATAAGATAGGGATTAAAAATTACTTTGCAAGCAACAAACTCTAAACATTTAAGTCTGAATATCGACGAGATTATTTTTGAAATATATTACTGTTAACGGAAATATTTCAGAATTTATGTACGACAAGGAATCTTGAAATTTTTGCTTTCCAGAAAGGAAGAAAGAGAAATTTCGAGACTTAAACATATATTTACGAAACATAATCATTGTAAATTCCATTACAGCACTTAGCTGAGCAGCATGAGTACTATACATGTAGTATGGTGGGGAAGAGATCGGTGATACAGTTGATATTAAGAAACAGTAGTTTGTGAAGTTGAACTACATCTGAAACGGATAGATTGAGTAACGTTGAATATGATTTTCTAGCCCGGAATTCCGAGAACTATGTCTCAGTCCTGAGATCTCTGGACTGTGAAAACGTTCAGCACATAGGATTTCCAGTATTCATTCTTTAGGCCGCCCGGAATGGCTGCGTGTTCTAAGGCATCACGCTATTGATGGGCCGGATGTTCCCACTGGAGGTTTGGGTCGTCTATCGGCCAATGGTGTGTACATTCTTCTTAGTGTAAGTTGCTTTAAGTACTTTGTAAGTCTAGGAACTGATGATCATAGCAATTTGGTGAAAAACATCTGAACATAGATATTAAGCATAAGGAGAGGCACTGAATTAAAATTTATGCTGTGGCCGTGATTCGAACCCGGGACCTCCTACTTCGGCCTGAGGAACAAGGCGGGAGAGTTCCTATTCGCGTTTTTTTTCTGTGGTGCTGTTCCAAAGTAGGAGAGCCCTGGCAATTTGATACGTATTTCACAGGGAACATGAGACATAATTAAAGTATGTGGTGTGGTGTGTAGTCATTTTGGCTACAACGCTGTGTTAGCTGAGTGGCAGACCTACACAAAGCCAAAGAAATCCATAATAACATGATTAAAACTAAAAAGAGAAACAGAATAGAAGAGAAATATAACGAGTATCACTGGGGAAAAATCTGGGAAAACGTTCATGACCCACACGTACCGACAAAAGTTCGGTCAACATGGTACTTGGTAATTAACAGGAAAATTCCAATAAATTCAAAGTTACATGCAATTCATCTAGCAGAAACGCTAAATTGCATCAACTGCAATTTAGTTGACATGGAGGAACACCATTTCACATGTGACAGCGCTAAAACCATCTGGACGCTCGGTACAACAAAACTCGCAAGTATACTGCGAACATCGCCCCGAACGTTAACCCCAGCCAGACTTCTCCACCCAGACGAAGTTACCTACACAAGCGCAAAACGAAGAGCAGTAAATTGGGTTAAGGACAGACGGTGTATTACATTTTCTCAGGAAAAGGCAAAAGTAAAGAAGACTATTGAATTTATCTTACAACATAACACGAGAAAATTAAAAGAACGAAGAAGTATAAAGAAAAATACACGAAACTTCTGTGATTTTCGAATGGTAGTCGTAAGGTACTGCTGACTGGTACTTCAAAGTCCAACGATGAAGACAAACAAAACAAACAAATAGACAAGCAGAATTCAAAGAGAAAAAGAAACGATACAAACGGCTGCAGTAGCAGCCTATACTAGAAGACAACTTTGAAGTCCTCGGTAAGCCGAAAGTACAGAAGAATGGAATGGAAAAACTACAATTTACCTAAAGAAAATTCGAGGAATATAATTTCATTCTTAACAAGTAGAGGCTTTAATTTGGTTTTAGTACTCTTTTAATCGTCTATCGATGAAGTCACCGAGACGATATGAATTATTATCTAAGAAGAGGCTTCATTTATGAATGAAGAAGAAGTTCTCTTTTTCCTCGTTTGTCCACTAAGACAATGTTATATCCGTAGAAGCTAGGCGGAGAAGGCAATATTGGAGAGCGGAAGGACGGGTGGTAGGGGAGGAAGGAGACCCAGAAAAAAGTGGTCTAAAGCGCCTACCTAGTAAGTAGGAGGTCCTGGGTTTGAATCCTGGCCACAGGATAAAATTTAATTCAATGCCTCTCCTTATGTATAATATGTTTGGTATAACGAGACAATGTTATCTAAAGGAATTGATTTATTTGTTGATATTTAACATCTCAACTCATTTTACATACTCTAAGCCGATGAGTTTCCTTTGCTTTAACTTTCTTTCCATTTAGAAAACGAATGACAGATCTGATTCCACACGAGGCGGCATTGTCAATTAAGGCTGAGATTATAATGAAGGAGGAGGAAGGAAGCTTTCGGTTTAACGTCCCGTCGACAGCTTGGTCACCAGAGACGGAGCTAATGCTCGGAGTTTTGGTTAAGGATGGGGAAGGAATTCGGCCGTGCTCTTGCAAAGGAACTATCCCGGTATTGACCTGGAATGATTTAGGGAAATCACGGAAAACCTAAATCCTGATGGCCGGAGGTGTAATTGAACCATCGTCCTCCCGAATGCAAGTGTAGTGTGTTACCACTGCGCCACCTCGCTCGGTGGGATTATAAATAATCACCACAAGGGACATATCGGCAGCAGCGATATGAAAATGGCGTACATGTCTTGTTCATCTTGAATCAGAGTAACTGCCAGTTATGCTCAGAACTGCGATCGTAACGCTGCCGCGGATAGAAATTGAAACAGAACTTACTCATGCATTAATAAGCCATTCAATGTATGCGTTTCATTAATGAAGAATTCTCACGTGGATGCGTCGCTGGGTTTGGAACTTCTGCGACTCGGTCCTCTGTCACCTTTAGACCCTCACGACTGCAGAGGACTCATCGTCCAGTGTGGTGAAGGACCAGACGGCTTTTGCTGGTGCACGTGAGCTGGCATCCGGCGTCGAATGACCAACGGCGACATATGGAAATACGTGGCTGTGCCTGGATTCTAACACAGCTCTCTTCCTTATCACGCAGTTGCGGTAACCAGTTACATCACATGCACGGTGGTTCCTCCCCTCCAACTCCCCCCCCCCCCACCCCCACATACTCACTGCCTTTCGTCACGCACTTACGCAGTATGCCCTGACTATCCACTTCCCCACTCCCTGCAGTTTCCTTTAAACACGGAAAGCGTCACGTCGGATATTGGATCAGATCAGAGATGAGTGTAACGTCTCCTCTCTAAGATGTCTGAAAAACCAGACACTGCCGTTGCCGTAGATCTGACTTATACAGAGTGCCTCCAGATGAATTATAAACTACCGCAGCTCACACTTGGAGGAAAAAAATGTATGTTACCGTACTTTTTAAAATCATAGCTGTCTGTACGGGACAAAATTTCACGTCCCTCTCCCTATTGCTGTGCCACACAATGAAGTATTGCGACAAACAGGAGTGATATCTGTCGTTCCCCAGGAAAGCGTTATAGTTCCCCTACTCTTCCTTGTGTTTATAAACGATTTAGGAGACAATCCGAATAGCTCCCTTAGACTGTTCGCGGATCATGCTGTCGTTTATCGGTTAGTGAAATCAACAGAGGATCTAAAGCAACTGCAAAGCGATTTAGACAAAAGTTATACATGGTGCGAAAATTGGCAATTGACACTAAATAAAAAAGTGTGAAGTAATACACATGACCACTAAAAGAAATCCGCTGAACTTCAATTACGCGATAAATCAGTCAAAAGTTAAGGTCTTAAATTCTACCAAATACCTAGAAGTTACAATTACGAACAACTTAGACTGGAGAGAACACATTGAAATTATTGAGGGGAAGGCGAACCAAAGATTACGTTTCATTGGCAGAACACTTCGAAGATGCACCAGCTCCACCAAAGAGACTGCCTACATTACACTTGTGCGTCCTCTTATGGAGTACTTTTGCCCATTGTGGGACCGTCACCAAGTGGGACTGACGGAAGATATTGAAAAGGGTCAGAGAAGGGCAGCTCGATTTGTTTTATCACGTTACGGGAGGGAAACCGTCACGAAAATGTTGCGCGAATTGTGGTGGAAATCATTAAAAGAAAGACGTTATTCATTGCAGCGTGATAAAAGAAAGACGTTATTCATTGCGGCGTAATGTGTCTGCGAAGTTTCAATCCCCAACTTTTATTTCTGAATGCGAAAATATTTTGCTAGCACCTACCTATTTAGGGAGACATGATCATCCCCATAAAATTAGAGAAATCATATCGAAAACGGAAAGATTTAGGTGTTCTTTCTTCCCGCGCACTATTAGAGAATGGAACGGTAGAGAAAAGTTATGAAAGTGGTTAATGAACCCTCTGCCAGGCACTTAAATCTGATTTGCAGAGTATCTTTGTAGATGTAGATCATCAGCAAAACCCTGCAGAAGTTCCAAACCCAGCAATGCAACCACGTGAGAATTCTTCATTAATGAAATGCATACCTTGAATGGCTTATTAATGCACGAGTAAGTTCTGTTTCAATTTCTATCCGCGGCAGCGCTACAATCGCAGTTCCGAGCATAAGTGGCAGTTACTCTGATTCAAGGTGAAGAAGACATGTACGCCATTTTCATATCGCTGCTGCCGAAATGTCCCTTGTGGTGATTTTTTATAATCTCACCGAGCGAGGTGGCGCAGTGGTAACATATTAGACTCGCATTCGGGAGGACGATGGTTCGATTACACCTCCGGCCATCCAGATTTAGGTTTTCCGTGATTTCCCTAAATCACTCCAGGCCAATACCGGGATACTTCCTTTGAAAGAGCATGGGCGAATTCCTTCCCCATCCTTAACCAAAACTCCGAGCGTTAGCTCCGACTCTAATGACCAAACTGTCGACGGGACGTTAAACCCTAAGCTTCCTTCCTCCTCCTTCCTTATAATCTCAGCCTTAATTGACAATGCCGCCTCGTGTGGAATCAGATCTGTCATTCGTTTTCTAAATGGAAAGAAAGTTAAAGCAAAGGAAATTCATCGGCAAATATGCGAGGTTTACGGACAAAATGCTATGAGTGATTACTGTCAAAAGATTTTTTTTCCCACTAAAATTCCCGAGCTTACACGTCGAATGAGACCAACCAACTCTTACAGAAATTTCACTGGGAAGTTTTTGATCATCCTCAGTACAGCACGTACCTCTTACTTCTTACACCTAAACTGTTTCCTTGGTGGTCAACACCCTCAACGATGATGACGAGATGAAAGAACATGTTACCACATGGTCGAATACACAGGCGGCAATCTTCCATGACGAAGGCATATAAAGTCTTGTGCTACGCCATGACAAGTGCCTAAAAAGTTTTGGAAGCTATGTAGAAAAGTAGTCGAACACTTGCAGGTTTTTGTATAAAAAATATTTTTTCTGTATCTGTACACGTTTGTTTTGTATAAACAAACGGTACTTACTTTGTGGACATACCTCGTAGTCCTTATAAATCCATTCGTGATAAGTCCTAATATAATTACCGTTTCTAGATTTTCTTTCCTTTGAGCCAGGTACTAGTATCAGAGCAGCACAAGGGTTGGAGTGTCATCATGACCCCTTCTTGTTATGCCTCTTGAAATATTAAAATCTCAAGATGGCATTCTAAGCTGAAAATTGGTTAATTAAAGAAAAGTAAACTTGTAGGAAATAGACCTAATTGTTCTTTTAATGGTATATGCGGATGTTCTACCAGGAACCGCCAGAAGAATCAGTAAAATGTCCTCATTTAGCTTTGATGGAAGTTTGTGTTAGATACTAAAACATCCGTTTATGTCCTTACATGTAAACGTACAGTGTCTGTGCATTTCTAATGCTTAAAAGTCTACAGTCTTGCTCCAGTCCTAATGATTTTTTTATACTTGATATTCATATTACAGGTACGTCACTGTCACGTAAGGATCACGTCCACCACATAGTTGAGGAAATATGGTGTAGTGAACAATGAAATGCGCTAAGAACTGTTGCATCACGCGAAAATATTGCACAGCTCACCTTCTAAACAACTGGAACGATTTTCCTTACAGAGAGGGAAAAATAGCTGTACGAGTAAGGATCTACTACGTCTCATATATCAGGAGATATGCCACAATAACAGATGATAAACCAGCCACACACCCAGAATATTTGTTCGAAACGCATTCAAATCTACAGTTCTATACCGATCCTAATGAAGTTTAGAGCAATTCACCTGTGAAAGAAGACGAATGTCACTGGCTAGTAAAAAGCCTGTATGGTGCACGCCACGGGGTACTTTACCTACGGACTCCAACAAACAGTTATTTTCCGATGTGGATGAAGTTCTGCACACTTAATCTTTCAAAACAATTATGTCACTGTTTACGTTACATTTTGTACGGTGTATGGAAGAGAGAGTTTCAAAAATCATATGTTTGTAAATTTATGGGACTTAACTTCTCTGGTTACTAGTGCCTAGGCTTACAAACTACTTAAACTAAGTTAAACAACAGACACACCCATGCCCCAGGGAGGACTCGAATCTCCGACGGCGAGGAACCGCGCGTTCCGCAGCAAGGCGCCTTAGACCGCTCGGCCACTCAACCGCCGCAGAGAGTATTTCGGAACAGATTTCGACCCGAATCTACTATTTTATTCCGATCTCTAGTTTTTTACTGATGTGATTTAGCAGCCTATAGTTTCAAAACAAGACAACACAGCTGTCTACACAAAATTTCATAATGAATGCCGAAGGATACCTTCCTACAATATCGACACCGTTTCAGCGATTGCCATGAAATTTCGAAGATAATGTTTTTTGTAGATTGGGAAAAAAGAGATGAACTGAGAGTCAAGGAGGCGATAAACAAAGCCAGGGAAGAGGAGGTCATGGACAGAGATGAGCAAACATGAAGTGGATTAACAGACGATTCAATAAATAATAGCCCGGGTTTTCTCACAGTCTTTATGTATAGATTGTCTGTGCATTGGTCTGTGTGTTTGAATTGAATTCAAATCTACAGATATTGTTGCAGTGTTGATAAAATTTTGCGCATTTGATCTTCAAACCAAGGGGGACGTCTACAACACATATTTCACGAGATATGACGTCGCGATTTGCGAAGCATATACATGAATACAATGAAATCCGCTTGAGACTGCTGCATCACGTGACAATGCTGCATATCTGCTCCGAACCACCGCAACGATTTCAACCAAATTTGGTGCTCTTATTCTTCACCGTTAGGGAACAATTGCTGTAGCGGGACCAACCCATACGACATACAGTTCAGATATAACAACATGAAGAATGAGACGCTTATCAAACAGCCCACTAGCGCAACAGATCTGTTTGCAAGCCATATAAAATTCAACACGCTTGACCTTCAAACCAAGTGCAACATCACTCTGAGATATCGTAAGGAGAATTCCGGAGTGTACCTTAAGCAGAAGTCAAAATCCATGTAGTTTTTTATTCCGATATTGATGTAATTTTGCACCCTACAGCTTCCAAACAAGACGAACATCGTCGTCTACACAAAATTACTCAATGTGCATAGCGAAGGACACCCAGTTATTTTTCCCGCCGTTTTAGAGACTCCCATATTAATTCCTAGATACATGTAGTGTGTAGGGTGTTGGGTGTTTTTACCGGCCCCCCAGTGCTGCTGTAGCAGTTTTAGAATCATTCAAGGAAAGTCTACACCAGGTAGTGCATAGGTATCCGGGCCATGCAATATTAGTCGGAGGTGACTTCAACCTTAAGAGTATAGATTGGGACCTCGCTAGTTACATTTCAGGCGGTACAGACAAGCAGTCTTGCGAGCTACTTTTGGACACATTCTCCGAAAACTGTCTTGAGCAGTTAAACCGGCAACCCACGCGCAATGGAAATATTCTAGACCTTATAGCCACAAACAGGCCTGACCTTATTAACGATGTCTGTGTAGAGACAGGAATTAGTGATCACGATATCGTCATAGCGTCGATGGTGACCAAAGTTCATAAACCAGTCAAGAAGGCTAGGAGCGTGTTTTTGTTGGGAAAAGCCGACAAGCAAATGTTACGATCGCACTTAGAAAATGAATGGGCATCGTTTAATTCTGGGACTATGGATGTAGAGGAATTGTGGACTAAATTTAAATGCATTGTTAATGAAGGGTTAGAGAAATATGTGCCAGTAAAGACGATTAAGGATGGAAAAGATCCACCGTGGTATAATAATAATGTTAGAAAGCTGCTGAGAAAGCAAAGGCTGTTGCACTCTCGATTCAAAAAGGAACACGCAAATAATGACAGGCAAAAGTTAGTAGAGATTCGTGCGTCTATAAAAAGATCGATGCGTGAAGCATACAATAATTATCACAGCCATACCTTAGCAAAAGATCTTTCCGAGAACCCGAAAAAATTCTGGTCCTATGTAAAATCGATAAGCGGGTCAAAGCCCACTGTCCAGTCACTAGTTGATCATTCCGGGGCAGTAATAGAAGAAAGCAAACGGAAAGCTGAAGTTCTAAATTTAACCTTTAAGAAATCTTTCACGCAGGAGGACCGCACAAATATACCATCATTTGATCAACGTACCAATTCCGAAATGGGGGACATAGCAATAGGTATTTCCGGTGTAGAGAAGCAGCTGAGAGAGCTAAATACGAAAAAGTCTGCTGGTCCGGATGGAATACCAGTTCGGTTTTACAAAGACTATTCTGCGGCATTGGCCCCCTACTTAGCTTGCATTTATAGCGAATCTTTAATTCAGCGCAAAGTTCCTAGTGATTGGAAAAAAGCGCAGGTGACTCCCGTGTATAAGAAAGGAAAGAGAACTGACCCATACAATTACAGGCCAATATCGTTGACATCGGTTTCATGTAGAATTTTGGAGCATATTCTCAGTTCGAATATAGTAAATTTCCTTGAAACGGAAAAGCTTCTTTCCATGAATCAGCACGGGTTTAGGAAACATCGTTCATGTGAAACTCAGCTTGCCCTTTTCTCACATGACATCTTGCGAGCCATGGACGAAGGGCAACAGGCGGATTGTGTTTTTCTCGACTTCAAAAAGGCGTTCGACACGGTACCACACTGCAGACTGCTAACGAAGATACGAGCTTATGGAATAGGTTCACAGATTTGTGACTGGCTGGAAGACTTCCTAAGTAATAGAACGCAGTACGTTGTTCTCGACGGCGAGTGTTCATCAGAGACGAGTGTATCGTCAGGCGTGCCCCAGGGGAGTGTGATAGGACCGCTATTATTTTCTATCTATATAAATGATCTGATGGACAGAGTAAGTTGTAATTTGCGGCTGTTTGCTGATGATGCTGTGGTGTATGGGAGGGTGTCGTCTGTAACTGACTGTAATAGCATACAGGTTGACTTAGACAAAATTTCTAGTTGGTGCGAAGAAAGGCAGCTAGCTCTCAATGTAGAAAAATGTAAGGTGATGCGCATGAGTAGGAAAAACAATCCCATAATGTTCGAGTACAGCATCAGTAGTGAGCTTCTTGATGCGGTCGCGTCGTTCAAATATCTAGGCGTAACATTGCAGAGCGATATGAAATGGAACGAGCATGTAGGGACAGTTGTGAGTAAGGCAGACAGCCGACTTCGGTTTATTGGGAGAATTTTGGGAAGATGTACTTCAACTGTAAAGGAGACCGCGTATAAAACGCTTGTACGACCACGTCTTGAGTATTGCTCAAGTATTTGGGACCCGCAGCAGATCGGTTTGAAGGAAAACATAGAGGCGGTTCAGAGGCGAGCAGCTAGATTTGTTACCGGTAGGTACGACCAATGCGCGAGTGTCACGGAAATGCTCCGGCAACTCAATTGGGGATCGCTGGAAGAAAGACGACGTTCTTTTCGTGAATTTCTGTTAAGTAAATTTAGAGGGCCGGAATTTGAAGCTGAGTGTAGTACGATCTTGCTGCCGCCTACTTACATTTCGCGTAAAGATCACAAAGACAAGATAAGAGAAATTAGGGCTCGTACGGAGGCATATAGGCATTCTTTTTTTTCCTCGTTCAATTTGGGAGTGGAATAGGAAAGGAAATGCCTAGTAGAGGTACAGTGTACCCTCCGCCACGCACCTTACGGTGAATTGCGGAGTATGTATGTAGATGTAGATGTAGGGAGAGGAGAAGTGGAGGAGAGGGTGAGCAAAGGTAGGAGGGAGGAGGTGATGGGCAGACGGAGGAGGGAAGGGGAAGTGGGTTAAAAGAGGATTCAGATAAATAAAAGCCCGGGTAACGCCATGTTTTCAACTAGTACTCAATATAAATTGGACACATGTTACGGGACATTTTACTGCAGTTCTTTTATCGCAATACCTCCTGAAATATTTATTATTGTTCCTGAAGCACCCTAAATAGCAAATGTCGTTTTACACACACAAGTTTCGTTAACATTTTCACGCTACGCCACTGAAAGCGACATTCGTTGTGGGAGTCACCTCTTGTGTGCATTTTTTAAGGGTTTTGACACAACAGCTTGCATCAATACCCTTCATAAACTCGTTGATGTTGCTTTTTAGGGAACTAAACAGCTATATCAAGAGACCTGGCCGAGGCCGTCTTTGAGGGGACGGGAGTGCAGCAGTCGGAGAAAGGAGCCTGCGGTTCCGAAGACTGACTAAGGTGTGGACGTGGGCAACATACGAGGCCAACAACTGTTGCCGACGGAACTGCAGTGGGGGAATCCCAGCCTCAGGGAGTAGGCTCGTCACTGGGCTCGTACGAAAGCCCCAGCATTTAGGATGGGGTCAAGACCCCAAGCGCAGAAGTGGCTGCCGAATCATACACCTGGCTCCCATAATCCATGCGAGACTGGATGAGAGCCTTATAAAGCTGTAAGAGGGTTGGACGGGCGGCTCCCCAAGCAGTGTGGCTGAGGCACCGCAGTGTAAGTACCACCAGCACTTCTGTGGAAGCTGTTGTGGGACGCACGTGGGCCGGGCATTGGACACCATGCCGAAGAAGCGATGTGTTTGTTCAAGTCGAATAAGTGAGTGATACGACTTTTGGAGGCAGAAAACCGGAACCCATGGGCTGAGGCTCAGGACTGCTCCTTTTGAATGGTTCCCTCCATTCTCTTTTCAGCGAAACCAATACTACCGGAACTGTAATACAAACAAAAGTTGTTGTTGTTGGGTTTTTAGGGGACTAAACAGCTAGTTCATCAGTCCCCTGTTCCTAGCTACGAGTCCACTGTCAAGAGCGAAAAAATTAAAACAAAGCACCGAGAATAAAAATTCACAAAAGGGACAGGCTGACAATGGACAAGTAACTGCCAACACAAAACAAAGACACACAATAGGTAAAACAAAGTCAGGAACTCAACTAAAACTGGACAGCAGAGTACCATGGCCGGCTGATCACAAAGATAAAACAGGATGAGCCAGCCATACTGCACACACTAAAAACCACTAGGCATTTTACATAAGGGTCTAAAAATGTCTTTAAAAGCGCTGGGTAGGTGGGGACTGAGATATCAGGCTATAGCATCCACCGGTCGGGGGTTCGAATCCCCCCTCGGGCATGGATATTTGTGCCGTCCTAGTTCGTAAGTAGTTCATAAGTAGTTTGTAAGTTTAGGGACTGATGACCCCGTAGTTAAGTCCCATAAGCTTAACATACATTTGAACATTTGAATTATAGCATCCACCATTAGATGGAGTTGTAGAAACCATCCGCGCGAGTAAAACTTAAATCTGAGTTATCCATGTAGGCATCGTCGCCTAAAACTAAATGTAGGATGTCTGGTAGAGTAAAAAACTGCCCCAAGTTGGCTAATAGTGGACAGTCCATGAGCAGATGGATTATTGTCAGCGCTGCTCCACACCGACACATAGGCAGGACTTCACGGCGAAGGAGATAGACGTGATTCAGACATGAATGCCCTATTTGGAGGCGACAGAGAACAACTGCGTCACGATGTCGGGGCCGCAGTGATGACTTCCACAGTACCGTGGATGACTTGACGGTGCAAAGCTTCTTCTGCACACCCATGGTAGCCCATTCAGTGCCGCAAACCTCACGTACCTTCCAGTGCAAAGCCAACCAGAGTTCCGATTCCGTGACGCCGATCTCCAGAGATGGTGTTGTACCGATCGACATGTTCACTCCCGGTATGCTGATGTAGCCTTGGGTCCACAGAAAGACCACACTAGTTAAGAGAGAAAACAGTGTCTTGAATGGACCGCACTAAAAGGTTGCGTGGGAAGCACTGGTCGATTGCCTGCAAGCCACTCAGGGAGTCACTACAGATGACAAATGACCCCCTGGGGCAGGTTCAGAGATGTTCTAGAGCCTTTAGGATGGCGACCAGCTATGCGGTAAAGACACTACTTTCACGGGGTAATGAATGCTGTTTGACATGGTCACCATGGAGACGTGCATACCCAGCACGACCATCTGCTAGGGAACCATCGGTTCGGCGCCACGAAACGAATCAAGGAATTGCAGGAAATGGCGACGTAATTGCGTTGCAAAAACGGAGTCCTTGGAAACATGGGATAGATCCAGTCAAAGCTGCAAACGGGGGATGGACAAGGAGGAGTTTGACAGGAATATTTGAAAGTGGCAGGGAGTGAATGGGATTCCAGGGGCAAAATAAGTGAACGTACACTGACTGCAGTCGTATAACCTGAGCTTGGCCGTCGTGGAGGGATAGGGGGTGCAGCGTCTGGAAAGAGGAGCTGGCGGTTCGGGTGGTGGAATCTCAGGGGAAGGACCCCTGCTTCGGCAAGGAGGCTTTTCAAAGGGCTCGTCGCCAAACGAACACCACAATGTAAAATTGGGTACAATGCCTGCAGTGCTGAAGGTGCGGCCGAATCATAAATTGTTGTTTTCCTCAGCGTTGCCATCTGCAGTTACGGAGCAACTGACTGGGGCCGAGGACGTGGAGTAGGCCCGATTGGAACTCTGCAACCTGAAGAGCATTTATAATAGATGATAATTTACTGGACAAACACTTAACTACGTATTAACACTGTCATCGGCGGCAGGTGCCGCTTTAACCTAACGTAATACAATTCTACGATCTGCCCCCAACACAGGTGCACTAACACCAGTCACTATTCCGAGTCTCCTGCCAGAAGTGAACTACTCCGCGGCACTGTCCAACGTTTCTCCAATCACTCTAGATGGCGCACCTGCTCCACTCGTCTATCATGTGGCGCCTCTATATGACGACTCCGTCGGCGATGTCTGTGGGGCGCGCGCGCGTTCAAACTTGCGACGCCACATAAATTATGCAGACATAGTCGAGGCGCGATTGAATGAGCGCCTTATAAAGTTGCTTCCCAAACAGTGTTGCAAAGACAGCGCAGTATATTGAGGTGCCGCCAGCACTTTTGTTTGAGGTGGCGAAAGTGTGGCATCAAGGTGAGACGGTCGTCGCACAACATGCCTAAAAAACATTGTGTCTCTTCGACACGCAGCAGGTCATCAGCCAAATGTAGTTAGGGTTCCGGGTGTACCGCCCGACGCTGACAGAAATGCATGAACAGAGTTTTCGATGCAGAAAACTGGAAACGGTGAGGAAACGCCCATGACTGCGCCTTTAGAAAAACTATCTGCGACCGCCGTTTAGCAACGCCGATGCTGGTGGAACTAAAATACAGGAAGAAGCCATCGAGGATGTGGATACCGATAACCCCACAGCCGCTGCAAGATCATTAATGGCCACTAAAAATTGAGGGACAGTGAGAACGGAAGCCTGTGGGACACCATTTTCTTAATGAGGTGAGCTGAGGCAGATACAAACACGAACGCGAAAAGAACGAAGCGCGAGGAAGTTCTGTATGAATAAAAGACGTGGAACCTGTAAGCCCCAGTCGTACAGTGTAGACAGGATATGGTGGTGCCAGTTGGTCTCATACACTTTCTGCAGGTCAAAGTAGACGGCAACCACAGGTTCGCGGCGAGTAAAAGCTGTACGGATGGCCGACTCCAGCTACACGAGATTGTCGGTAGCGGAGCGGCCTCGACGGAACCCACCTTGTTGTGGGGCCAGGAATCCTCGGTCCTCAAGGATCCACATAAGCCTCCAACTCACCATCTGTTCGAGAAGCTCGCATGGAACGTTGGTGAGGCTGATGGGTCGGTAAGTATCAGCCACTTGCGGATCCGCCCCAGGCTTCATCACCGAGATGACGACTCTACGCCGCCACTGAGATGGGAAAACCACCTGAAACCAGAGACGACTGAGCAGGGCGAGAAGCTGGTGCTTAGAGTCCGCTGATAGGTTTCGGAGGAACTGGCTGTGAATTCGATCAGGTCCAGGGGAGGTATCTGGGCAAGCAGCAATGGGCACTGACAAACTCCCACTCAGTAAATGGAACGTTGTATGCTTCCCAGCGTTGCGTTCGAAAAGATATTGGATTTCGCTCAGTGCGCTCTTTAAAGGCGCTGAAGTCCGCACCATATGCAGGGGTCGCTGAGGTGCGAGCATAGTGTTGTGCCAAGTGCTCAGCTATGGTTAGAGGGTCAGTACAGATGCTGAGAATGCTGAGACACGGAATTCCCACTGGTAGGCGGTGCCCTAAGAGGCGTCGAACTTGAGACCATACCTGTGAAGGAGATGCACGGGATCCAATGGTGGCGACATACCGCTCCCAGGAGGCGCTCTTGCTTTGTTGGATCAATCACCGTGTCCATGCCCGGAGACGCTTGAAGTCGATAAGATTATCGATGGAAGGGTGGCGTCAGTGGCGCTGTAGTGCTCTCCGACGTTTCCGGATGACCTCAGAGATCTCCGGTGTACCAGGGGACCGACTTGCGGTGGAGTGGTCCGAGTAAGGTGGGAGTTCGGTTTCCTCCGCAGCAGAAATGATGGTAATTGTGACCTGCTGAACAGAGGCATCAATATCAGCCAGAAGAGGAGAGGTAGTCGCAGCGGCTATGGAATATGCTGGCCAGTCAGCCATTTGGAGGGACCAACGAGGCAGACGGTCAGCAGGTGGACACTGTGGGAGCGACAGGAAGATAGGGAAATGGTCGCTGCCACACAGGTCATCGTGGACCCTCCAAGTGAGATGTGGAAGCAGGCTTGGGCTGCAGATAGACAAGTCTATGGCAGAGTATGTTCCGTGTGCTATGCCAAACTGTGTAGCAGCACTGGCGTTGAGGAGGCAGATGTTCAGCTGCGTTAGTAGAGTCTCAACATCTCTACCATGAACCAAGGTCTGTGTGTCACCTCACAAAGTGTGGTGGGCACTGAAATCCCCCAAAAGAAGGATGGTTGTTTATCGAGTTATTTCTGATTTACATTATCCCATACTTATGCCCTGGCGAGGAACAACTCAGTTTTATACCAATCTCAACACACTTTATGCAAAATTTTCTTAAACAATATTTCACTTTTCCACTATCTACTAGAGGCCAAGTTTTTCATCACACTTCTTAAACATTTCTTTGTTACATAGCATCTCCAGGTGACCGCTTCACACCTAAGGAGTTTTCGAAAAATCTCCCCATATCAGCGCTGTTTTATATCATCTCCCTTGCGTACGTTTAGACATTGCAAACTGCGTCGGTAATCTATTTTGGTGCACTGGTGCTGTGACAGGAATTTCCTCTGTTGTTGTTGGAGATATTTGCAGTTTTGTTTCTGTATGGTGTAACTACAGTCACTTCAATTTCGACGAAAGTTCTGGTTTGTTTGCCACTATATGCAAGAATTTTATGCTTCCCAAAAGTTGTCTAGAGCAATCGTTTCATTTTATTATTCAGTATTTAATTCGTTTAATAATACTTCCTGTTAGGCTGATTACCAGAAGCGTTCGAAACGATAGACACTGGTTCACTTTCAGTACCATCATAATATCTGAAGCTTTCTGCAGAAGCAAACGGTCCCACCACTCTCGTATTTAGCAATATGTGTCCCAGGTGGAGGCCTGTACTTTTAGGGAACACACGCTATAGAGAAATTAGTGTGAAAACCTAACAAAGACCTAATCTTTAACTATTTGTAAATAAATGACCCACCCTTGGCTTTGAGAACAGCTGCAACTGTTCGAGGAATAGGGTCGTAAAATATTTTCATCATTTCCAACAGAATACTACTCGTCCTTGTATCAAAAAATCCCCCAAATATTTCAACTGTACAGGAGTTGTCAATCTCGTCCCACACAGACCCATTAATAAAAAAAATGTATTAGCAAAGTCTGTATGTTGTTTTTATATATAAAGAACAGTCTAGAGTGTAAAAATTAATTTTTTCCACTAGTTTCGGTCTTCTTTTAGACCATCTTCAGGAAATTTAGCTCTGAAATATATTATTTAGAGGACTTTCAGCAATATACATAAGTGTCAAACTTAAACTAAATTGATAAAGAGAAATATAACGATGTTATACCCATTGATGTTGTGGAGCGGGCAGCTATTTAAGAGCAGCAAACCTTGCTCCAGCCAGCAGTGACGCACTGGAAGGCTCCAAGTTTTCTGCCCGCTCCACAACATCAATGGGTATAACATCGTTTTATTTCTCTTTATCAATTTAGTTTAAGTTTGACACTTATGTATATTGCTGAAAGTCCTCTAAATGATATATTTCAGAGCTAAATTTCCTGAAGATGGCCTAAAAGAAGACCGAAACTAGTGGAAAAAAATTAATTTTTACACTCTAGACTGTTCTTTATATATAAAAATAACATACAGACTTTGCTAATACATTTTTTATTAATGGGCCTGCAGCAGTGAATATATCGTAATATCACATTTTTAATAAGTATGGTATCCTTTACTGTTGGTTATTAGCTTTATTTATTTATACACTACAGCTGTTTCGCCGTATTGGGCATTGTCAAGTGGTCTGCAATAGTTGAAATAAATTTTGTGAAATTATTTTTTCAAAACAAATAGGGAGTACATTACAGAGTTTTAAATTTATTACTTACATTCCATTTGTTGGTAAGACATACACAGCATCTGTAGCTCTATATGATGTTTATAGGTCCCTACCGAAATTCTCAATGGACACACAGATTTTAAACACAAAATTTTATCGATCTAATTAGGCTTGACAACAGCTAAATTCAGAGATGTAATGTTCCACAGTCAAGGATAACGCAACATTTTGATAAACATAAAATATCTCAGAAAACAGAGTTAATTTTTTTTTCGAATTCTCTTCAGAAAGCTGATTATCAGTTTATAAATCTTAATATTTTTAGTGGTCAATGGACAAGGAGCAGATTGAGGCATGGAGTAACCCATTCTTGACAAAGATTCCAAAAACACTGAACGTTCACTTTCATATTTTGGACACGAAAACAGGATGCGGTTAACGTCTTCATCACTCACAAAATCACAGTCACAGGCAGATGAATTATATATGTGAATGTTATGTAGATGAACAGGGAAAGATGCATGTTTAAATCGGAGTCGGATAATGGTAGAAATCGAAGAGCGGACCAAATCCTTTTTCGCAAACCATGGTCTTGTTGGAATTTCAGGCTGTATGGCCGCATAATATACACCTTTAAATTGCTGGGTCATATTCCACATTTTTTGCCATCGCGGTTTTGCAAGACTCTTAACCTCCTTTAAGAAGTCAGTGCTTGGCAGTTTCAAATCTATAATGTTTCCTGAAGTAATAGCTTGTTTTGCTAATTTATCAACTGCCTCATTATGACATATACCATAGTGGGAACGAACCTATAACAATGTTATATTTTGCCCTCTCTGTTTGCAGTGCATATATCCGTGTATCACTCCAATATCTAATGATTACTTGTTTTATTCCTCCTACGGTATTGAATGTTTTTAAGGACACTCAGAGTCTGTCACAATTAGTATCTTACGAAAGGAGGTAGAAGCGACAAACTTTATAGCTTGTAGGATTGCTACAGTCTCTGCCGTAAAAATTGAAGCACTCTTCGGCAATCCATATATTTTACTTAACTGGATCTGTGGGTACATAAAAGCACATCCTGTATACTCCTCTTGACTAATTTTAGATCCATCAGTATAGATACAAATATAGTCATGCCACTGAGTTTCATCTAGACGATTGAACCTGTGATTTACATCAAAATTCTCTGAAGTGTCCATAGAATTACAATATATTGATATTTGGCAGTTGAGTGTATCGAAATCATAATCAAACATAGGCAGATGTGCAGAACAAATTATAGAAGGAATGACGTGAGACCAGGTGTCGTAGCTGAAGTAAACTGCTGATTTGTTATTTCTTCTATTATAATTAGCGGATTGTCGGTAAATGATGTCTATACTCTTATAGATGGAACGATCCATAAAGGCCATCCCTATCAAATAAAATTTATCTGCTAACATCTGTCGTCGGTTGTTCAAGGGCATTTCTCCTGCCTCTATTAATAGGGCATTGGTGGGTGTTGAATGCATAGCTCCAAGACAGGTGCGAATGGCTCTGTATTGAAGGATATCTAATTAGATGAGGTATATCTTAGGTGCATTGTGATATATAATACATCCATAATCCAGTCGTGATCGAATAATCCCTCGGTACATGTTGAGTAATCTACTCTGGTGTGCTCCCCACCACACTCAAGTGAGTGAACGAAGTAAATTCAGACCTTTTTCACACTTAGTAACAATAGACTGTATGTGAGGACCCCAGCTTAACCTTGAATCAAACATCATTCCTAGAAATCGAGCATACTTTCCACATATGATATGATGATCTATGTATTCAATATTTGTTTTGAAAAATGGAAGGATCACTGATTTTTCACTAGAACTATCCAACCCGTTGGCAGAAAACAGAGAAAAGCATTTTCATACTCAAAGATATTACAAAATTCCAAATAGCAAGCAATACCTCAGAGACCAAAGAGACACACTACAAAATCCAGAGTATAAAACATTTGTAAATACAATGACATTCAAAGATATCACAAAATTCGAAATTAATCATCTCGGGGAAGCTAGATCGTTACCAAAGATATAATGAAATATAAGAACTTTGTAAACACATAGCATCATAAATAACGTAGGATGGCCGCAGTAGAGATGGTAGCATGTTCTGAATATCAATGGCAAGAAAAGGATTTATTAAAAATAAATAAAATAAAGAGAGATCGAATATTAATTTAAGTAGAATGCAACTTTTCACTCTGCCTTCTGTGAAACATGCAAGACTAGCGCTCCTGGAAGAAAGGATATGGTGGAGACATGGCTTAGCCACAGCCTAAGGGATGTTTCCCGAACTAAAGTTTTCACTCTGCAGCGGAGTGTGCGCTGATATGAAACTTCCTGTCAGATTAAAATTGTGTGCCGGAACCGGGACTCGAACCTGAGAGCTTTGCCTTTTGCGGGCAAGCGCTCTACCGTCTGAGCTGTCCTGATACGACTCAGGATGCCGCCTCACAACTTTATTTCCGCCAGTACCTCGCCTCCTACTTTTGCACACTTCACAGTGTCGGGATAGCTCAATCGGTAGAGCGCTTGCCCACGAAAGGCAAAGGTCCCAGGTTCGAGTCCGGTTCCGGCTCACAATTTTAATCTACTCCCTATTTGTTTCGAAAAAATATTGTCACATAATTTATTTCAACTATTGCAGACCACTTGACAAATACAGCGAAACAGCTGTAGTGTATAAATAAATAAAGCTAATAAGCAGCAGTAAAGAATATCATACTTATTAAAAATGTCATATTTGCTGATACAATTCACCCACAGGCCTGAAGCCATGGATAGTACCGGTATTTGCGTCTATGCATATCGCTACCCTGTGACTTTATTAGTTCAGAGTAGTGTAGATGCAAATGTCCACACTGTATGCGCAGTGCAACAACTAATATTGTATACAGCTGACGAGTTTATGAGTGCTGGAAGAGACTAGTGAGAAAAATGGGCCCCAGGCTGACTGTGACGTAGGGGGTGGGGGGATTCTCTTCCGGGATATGAGGCAGCTGGCACTAGCAGCGGGTGGTGCGGATGCGGCCGTATCTAACTGGAGCGAGAGTGGCGGTGGGGCCGGGAGGCGCATGCGCTCCAGCCGGCGACACAGACTGCCGTCCGTCAGCCACGGGGGCCGGGGGGGGGGAGTCGGAGATTCAGCAGGGTAGTAGAGGGGCCGGGGGGTTGCAGGGGACAGGGCAGCTGCGGGAAATAAACAGCAGCGCGGGACTGCAAACACTGCGCCGCGGCTCAAATCACAGCCCCCACTGACTGCATTACGCCCACCCAACAGCTGCGCTGCTTCCCCTGGCCAGATGGGCAGTTGCAGGCGGTTCCCTGGCTTAGTACCGGTAGACCACACTAGAGGCACTACTGAGGGTGCCTCTCACACGTCAGAGGGTAGCGTGGAGGGGAGGCTGAGGGGAGAGCTTGTGCTGCCTGCCACGAGGCTATGGCTGTGTTCGGCTTGCTGGCGTTCGAGGGGAGGTGGTGGTGGGGACAGCTGCTGCCTGCCGTCTGCTCTGGCCAGTTTAAAGGGCTGCTTCTGACCGCAGCGCCATCATGGGACATCTTACGAAACTGCTTCAGCACCTCCCGCCCCGCACCCCTGAGCTTGAGACCAGTCCCTTCCGGAGGTTTCCCGTCTGTATATATTTGTCTGTGCCAGTTGTCACCTGTCGCTTTCTATGTACAAAACCATTTCAGAATTATCGATACTAGTATATGAAGGCATTATTATGATGCCTGCGATCAAGTTTCTGGCAGAGGGTCCATCGAAACACCATTATACTATTTTATCTCCCATTCCATTCTCGAATAGCGCGCGGGAACAAAGAACACCTGAATCTCTTTGTTTTAGCTCTGATTTCGCGTAATTTATTCTGATGATCATTTCTACCTATGTAAGTGGGAGTCAACAATATATTTTCGCATTCGGAGGAGTATGTGGGCGATTGGCGTTTCGTAAGTAGCCCACGCCGCAGCGATAAGCGCCGTTGTTGTAATGATTCCCATCCCAAATCCAGTATCATTTCTGTAACGCTGTCTCCCCTGTATCGTGACAGTATAAAACGAGCTGCCCTTCTTGGACTCTTTCAATGTCCTCCGTCAAACACACCTGATAAGGATCCTACACAGGGCAGTAATACTCCAAAAATAGACCGACAAGCGTACTGTATGCAGTTTCTTTTGTAGTTCTGTTGCATGTTTTAAGGGTTCTGCCAATAAAACACAGTCTCCGGTTCGGAAGTAATAGTAATTTCTAGGTATTTTGTGGAATTTACGGCCATCACTCTTCATTCATTTATCTTGTAAACAAAGTTTAACTCATTTCTTTTCGTACTCATGTGGACGACGTCACACTTCTTATTATTTATAATCAATTACCAATTTTTACACCATAGTGATATCTTATTCAGATCTTTCTGCAGTTGATTTTGATCTTAAGATGATTTTACTAGACGGTAAATGACGGCGTCATCTGCAAACAACCTAAGAGAGCTACTTAGATTTTCCCCCAAATCGATTATGTAAATAAGGAACAGAAGAGGATCAGTAACACTACCCTGTGCAACCCCCGATATCACCTGTTTTAGTCGATGCTTTACCACCGATTACTACAAACTGTGCCCTATCTGACGGGAAATCCTCTATCCAGTCGCAAATTTGGGGCCAGATACCATAACCACGCAATTTGATTAAAAGCCATTTGTCAGGTGTCAATAGCCTTCTGGAAATCAAGAAATACGGAATCGATTTGCGAACCCTTGTCGATAGCACGCATCACGTGTGAGTAAAGAGATAGTTGTATTTCGCATGAACGATATTTTCTAAATCCGTGTTCACCTTGGGTCATTAATTCATTCTGTTCGAGATAATGAATAATATTTGAATACAGGATATGTTCCAAAACCCTGCTGCAAATTGACGTCAATGAAATGGGCCTGTAGTTTAGTGGGTTACTCCTACAGCCTTTCTTTTAGCGAGAGTAACTGATTGTTGGAACCCATTTCACTACGAAAACGTATGAATACTTGAAAGTACAACGTGGATTTTAACAGTTTACAACTCATCGGACAGACGTACGTCGTGCAGCCACAGTCACATAAATAAAAGACACTCACACACACACATACAACACAAGCTTCCTCCCTTTGCACAATCACGCAGGCATACTTCACAGACTCGGATTCGGAGTACAGCAGCTGCAGATGACGGTTGTGGTATCTGAATAATGCTGATCAATACTTGAGCTATTCGAGAGCCTATATTGTAAAATTTGAGGACAGCCATATACCATGACTCCTATAAATCGAATCCCAGGGAAAACATCCAGTGGTATGCGCTCTCGAAAGGTGCAGCACACCATTCATCCTACGAACAATGGCCATGAAATTTAAATTGTCACATTGAAGCAATCCAGATACAAGCGATAATGACTCGCATACTGATAATTTCGTCCAAACTTTACGCATATTTGGATCTTGCCCAGAACTGACAGTCTTCACTGTTTTTGCCTGTTGTCTATTTCCGTACAGACAAGAAACTGGTCACAGGAGTTGCAAGAACTTAGAACACTTTATTTTCAACGTTTAATTTTTAATTTCTCTGTAATTTCTCATTCGGCATTGAAGGGAAGCTACAGACAATGAAATTCTGAATAGTCCATCGAAATAAAAATTCGTAATTAACTACAATCATGACAGCTAGTCCTGTCACAAGATTCTTTTAACTGGCACTCACAGACTGTAGCCTCTGAGCGAACAATAGACTCACTGTAGGACAGGGTGGAAATGCAAAGATCGCGCAACACTTTTTACGAATTCCCATACAGAGCTAAGAAACGAAAGATAGGTATGGCACTACAATTCTCATCTCTAGACACCTGTCAATGGCGCTACACCCAAAAAGGTGGCACACAACTGAAGAGACAACATACAAATAACATACAGTTCCATATCAAGAAGGGCTATTATTACAAGTACGTAAAATAAGAGACACAAACCGCTGATAATAATCTAGAAAAATCATCGTTACCCTAAACAGTAATGCAGTCTACAAATGCTGGAAGAATGTCAGTATAACTTGCTAGTTGTGACCAGCAAACAGCAAATGTGTTGAAGGTCTTTGCAGTGCGCAGCAAATGGTGTTTATGCGTATTATAAACTAGCTGAAAGTCCGGCGTTTCCCGGGTATTTATTTATTTATTCCCGCCATTATTCAGGCATATATTCATTTGTATAATCGTTGTATATCTGTAAAATCTCTTGGGAATCCAGTTAATAGTAAAGAAATAATAGAATAAAACTTGGTGCGTGATGGGGCGGTTTTCTATGAATCTTACTGTTTATATCCTCATACCTCATGAACTATGTGTCGTACTGTGATACAATTTAGAAGGGTACACTCAGATATATGCATGTATATTATCTGTAAAATGTCATGTCGCTACAATTTGTAGTGTTCAAATTATAAATTGTAACGTCATACCGAGAGCCGTAGTTTTACCCCATAAACAGCGTAAAAGTAGTAAGCGAGAAACGTTTTTCCTTTCAACATTTACACTATGGTTGCCGGAGAGAAAAAGTTTAATAATGGTTTGAAATTATGTTTAAAGTTTGATGCAAGTCGCTAAGTACTGTCATTCTCATACACTGTATTTCGAAAGTCTCGCCGCATTATATGGCATTTATTGCGATTTCCATATGTTATGACGTAATATCTTTTGAACCATGTGCCCTATGTGATTCTTAAACATGCACCAATTGTCACCTCACGATAAGGAATGTGTGTACCAAATTTGGCTTAAATCGATCCAATGGTTTAGGAGAAAATGAGCAGCATTGTCGCAAAATGCAGCAGTTTTTCGCGCATGTCATTGTTTATGAAGTCATGTCTCGTGATATGTGATTATTACACTTACGGCGACCGTCCTCGTTGATTTAAGCTTACATGTACAAAATTTCATAAAGATTGTAACAAAATTGCAGATTTGTATGCAACACGTACAAACATACGGACAATCTGCTTTATATATTAGAAGAAGATGTACTAGAACCTCTTTTGATTCTTCAGTTGCCTGCAGATATACTGTATAACAATCGTAAGTTTCATGTGCGTCACGCTGGTAAAGTTTCGATGAAAAAGTGTGAATGTATTTTGACAAGGTGTTCCACAAAGTTAAAGAAGGCATAGTTTTAATTCAGAGTACGTTGCATTTTGTGCTCAATTTCAGTTATCAGTGTGCCTGACATACAGAGGTGCCCACCGCCCCGTGGCCAATGACTTAACCCCCCCCCCCCCCCAAAACGCGCCCAACAGGCCCCACCCCACCTCATGCGCACACACACACACACACACACACACACACACGCGCGCGCGCGCGCGAGATATTAGGTCCTGTTCTGCCATTTAATAGCGAAATTATATATCTTTTATTTAACGTTTTGTAAATGGTTTTATAGAGCCCTCCCCAGGCTGGCCAGAAGTATTAATTTTTTACCTCCCCCAGAGTTTACGGCCCGCCCCTCCCTTCCACCCCCTCTGTGGGACCTCTAGCCTGACAACGAAATTTGAGTCAATTTTCCCAAATAACTTATCTATCATATACATAGTATGACATCATTGGTTTTATGTGGTGTGCCTACATTAAGTAATCATCTTCTAGAGTCGTTTTATTTTGGGATAGTTACAAGGAATTACATAGTTAATTTTTAGTTCTGAGTGGTTTCATACTGATAACATACTACAATTTTTGCAATGCATGTTATGTATGATAAACTGTTTTTGAACACACTTTTGTATTTGGTGTTCAAGAAATAAAACAATTCATCACATTCACTTTAATTTCATTCTGATAAATAGAAGAAAAAGCCCTCTTTCTACTGTGAAACAAATAACCTGATACCTTATACCTTACTCCCATGTTTTACATTACTGTAAAAGAAATAAATAAAGTGCCATTTTGAAAAATTCTAGAAATACTATATGTGCAAAATCATTTTCGTCATTGTCACAATGTGCGTCATGAAGATACAAATTGAAAATCATTTCGCAAATGATTTTGCTTTTCTGAGGGGCTTACCAGTCGGCAGCATTAACTGCCACAAATCTAAGACCAATGTTCTGATTTCTCATTAAATATTTCGAATGTGTATTCGAAACAGGAGTAGACTATTTCACTTTGCTGGAAGAATTACGCTCGTCACGTCCTTTGACTGAGTAACTCGTCGTCAGCTACTCCAAACTATTACCTTGCAGACAGGACATCATCATCCCAGTCGCACAACAGTTACTATACTCCTTAGGAAGGGGACATGTGTGGTGTCGCACAAGTCCAAACTGCGCGCCACCTACTTTCGCCGCGCGCCGCCATGCACGCACGGCGCGGCGTTCTTACGACGACAGCCACGAGCGCCCTCTGCGGCAACTCCGCTCGTGGCCACCACTGAACGACATCGTTCACTTGGGACTGAGTTAGGAACCAGTAAAGACTTCGGAATCCGATAGGAACCAGTGAAGACTTGGCTATCAGTTAGGCACTAGGCAGGACTCTAGCTCAACTATGTATCAACATTCTGCAGTACTATGTAAAAGTTAAGTATTGTATAAATTCTGTGCAATATATATCTCGTTCTAATTTACTCTAGTGTTTCTAGTTTCTGGCTGCTCCTCTCCGTACCTGCACCAGCGTGCTATCTTTATTCCTGTGTCGGTCTCATTCCACTCGGCCACCGACACCTACGACGGAAACGAGACACAAAAGCGGCGACGAGGCTGGGACACAAAAACATGGTTCGAAGTTGTTTATGACTGAAGATCAGGACGACCTACTGGGGGGAGGAGCGGGTGAAAGAATTCTCATCGTCAACTAACTCACAACAGTAAAGATTTCAAAATCTACGCTGGTGTGTTTGTATGTCCTCTATGTGTTCATAAACCATTCATTCGTTTCCAATGAGACTTTGGTGAACTGTTCACCGTACGCCCACGACGGTTCCTGACCCAAAAACAAAAGAGCACGACACTTAGCTCAGGAGATATGACGTCATAAATAATGAGAGCCTACCGCGTGAGAATACCCAATGTATGCGTCAATTATTGGAAAATAGGAGTAGATAGGAATGTGAACCAAAGTTTGCATGTAATTTCGGATGATTACAAAGCGTTTTGTAACTGATCCCCCTCCCCCCTCACACACACATCCAAATGATGAAAGGAAAAGAAGTCTACCGCTTACAACAGTTTCGCTGTAGATGCCGTAAAACTGTTGCATCAGGCATGAACTTGGACCAAATAAAGTTAGCGTTGCAGATTTGCATGTTACTATTTATTTTTGTCTGCAGGTCTCCCTTATTTCTCTTGCATCCTAAGTTAAGCAATCTGTTTTCTTAATCTCTATCTATATAAAAGCGAAAGGACACTCACTCACACACTGACTAAACACGAAATCTCGAAAACCGCTTCACGTATGAAGCTGGAATTTGGCAGAAATGTAGTTTATAGGTAGAAAACGTCAGCTAAGAAAGCATTTTGTGATAGCTGACGGAGCATACTTCTCCTACAGACTCACGAAATCTACAGTTTCATTCCGATCTTCACGAAATTTCGCATGTTTGGGCTTCAAGACAAGGTCACCGTCTACCTAAAATTTCACATGGTTCATGGGGGAGGGTACTTTGCAACATAGAAATGGACCCCTAACTTGAGAACGGCTTGACCGATTTCACTGATCCTTTTTATTATTATTATTATTATTATTCTCAGAACAAGGTTTGTATGAAATGAAACTAGAATATTTGAGAAAAACAAAGTGCGTTTTTCAATGTGACCCTGCGTTTCTATTGCAAAGAAATGTATAGTTTTGTTCTGATATTAATGAAATTTTGCACACTCTACCTTACAAACAAGATGAATGCCACTGTCTGCATCAAATTCGTTCGGTGCGTGGTGGTAAGAAAATCCGATACGTGATATTTGATTTTACTTAGTTAATAATCCGATTATGTGCTGGTTTCGTATATTCGTCACAGAACTTCACATCATGCATTTCATCTTTAAATCTGTGAGCACTTTGTCTTCTGAATGGAGGTATATCAGACATCTTTCGAGGTACGTTAACAGGGACGAAAGGGTCTTAACAGGAGTCCCGGTTTATTACAAAAACTGTCGTCTTTTGTTTTGAAGTTTAGATTTGGTTACTGGTGAAAGTTTCGGTAATTCATGAATCTTCATGGCTAGTCGGGAATATCATATGATTAGATTAGATTAATATTTGTTTCCGTAGAAATCTGAATACGACATTCCGTAATGATGTGGAACGTCATTTTAATGAAAGATTTCTTTACACATCAGAATTCAATTTCTTTACAACAATTTTCTACTCTCTCCCTTTTCTCTCTCTCTCTCTCTCTCTCTCTCTCTCTCTCTCTCTCTCTCTCTCTCTCTCTCTCACACACACACACACACATACATACATTCTTTTTTTATTATTATTTGTTTGTTGTGCTCGACTGTCAGCCAGGCACGGAAACGTCCGTGAATGAGTATCTTAGTTTTGAGAACACTTACGAAAGAAATAAAAAAAAACATTTATGAGATTTACTGCTTTATGGTGCTTGGTTTGCAGTCAGTTCTGAGTATTATTAATAACTACGCTCCAGTCCCTAACCCTAGCTACAGAAATGCAAATCAGACGCATTACGTATTCCAGGCCGTAGCAGCCGCGTCTTTGAGACGCCAGCTATGGTCACTTCGCAGCCTGCTGTAGGAACACGTCGGTTCATCTTCTTCCTGCTAGTACTTTAACTGAGATTTGGCAACAAGGCAAGGTATGTTTGGCAACTCTGTGATGGACGAGATACTTCGTGGTGCGAACGGTACTAAGCCTCAATGTTCACTTGATTTTACCTGATATATCCATTGAATAATCTGAGTTATTATCGTTTGAAGTTTAACAAAAGATTGTAAATTTACGGTTTTCAGCCCAGGAAAGACGTTGTACGTGGAAATCGCAATTAATCTCCTCCTTCAATTAGCGGTTTACGAGTTCTAGCCATTATTTGCCTTGTAGGATGAAGCTAAGACACATACCTCTTCGCAAGCTCTGTGGTAACGTGCTGATCTGTTAAACAGCGTCTGTTATGGTTCGCAGATCCAGGCTCGCTGACTGCAAATTTTGTATACCTTCTGTGAAAGAGCTACAAGCAGTCAGATCAAACATCAATAAGGAAACAGCAAGAAAATACTTTTAGCTCATACTGAGAAGGAGAAAATCCTACAATGCTGCACATCAGGTAACACCTCTTTCCGCTGCTGACAAGCAAATTTTGGGTTTCCAGGAATACATAATTTTATTTATGAAATGCCACATTTGCATATCTCCTGAGTATACCAATTAAACACAGATCCAATCGAAATCCATGTGAGAAGTATTTTACTAATACGTGCCAATAGAGTCACGTTTGTTTACAGATGCTCAGTTTTATTAAAACAGACTTTCGTCCTAAGGTAACCGTGGGTAGTTTTATTTCATTTCTTATAATACAGTGCCCAATTTTAGTAAGGTGTCTTTTAGTGTTGTGAAAACAGTAGTAAACATGAGAGAGAAATTAATCATCAACGATGTTAGTTATAACAGTCTGGCAATACACACGCAGTTTATTGATTACATGTATGTAGAAAACTTGTTCTGAGTTAAAGCTGTCAAACAAGGTTTGAAGAAGAATAAAATTCCACTACCACACGACACCTAATGTAGAAAAAGCTTTTCTCGCGTATTTTTGCACGTTGCGCTCTCCCCATACATAATACAAAAGTTTCGAGATGCATCTTCTGCCTCCACCCGTCTATTAAACCTGAAAAGAACAAAATGTTGCAGAAGTTAGCCCTTTTTCCACATGTGAGTATTTTTGGGTTAAGTGAAGCGAATTATGTTCATAGTTCCATTAGATTCATAACTTCAGCAGACAGCATAATTGCATTTAACAAAATGTACATCTTATACTGTTGGCAGTAGCGAGTGAGCGGCAGTTACTTGATTTTATTTCTGTGATTACAAAATAGGGACGAATGTATGCACTGGGTAGCCGAGGCAGCTAGTTCATGGCGATTGAGTCAGCCAAATAAATGAATGTACTGAACATGCTGCAAACCACTTGGCCTACAGGTAGCCTGAGTCAGAATTCTCATACAGTGTGGCGCAACGGCGTTACGATAGGAAAATGAGTCCCAGAGAAGATGATTTGGTGGTCTGTTGGATTGATGATAGGTTGATATACTTATGGTCTGGGTGCGATTGCTACTTCCGCCGATGATTTTTTGATAGGGAGAGACAAATTTTATTCACTTCTGCCTACGCCAAGTGAAAAAGGTATAATGGTATTGTGGCCTGAATTCACTTTAAACATGATATTCCTTCTCCACCAAGTAGAGGTAAGGTTGTTGTAAATGTTCAAATGTTTGTAAATTTATCGGACCAAACTGCGTGCTCATCAGTCCGTAGCTTACAAACTACTTAAACCTAGGTGAACTAACGTAAGGACAACACACACACCCATGCCCCAGGGAGGACTCGAACCTCCACGGCGAGCAAACGCACGCTCCGCAGCGAGAGGCTTTAGACCGCTCGGCTACTCCACCGCGGCAGGTAAGGTTGAACCACAATAAAGTCAGGAGGGGTGAACATGTAGAAAAATGTTCAAATGTTTGTAAATATAGGGGAGACAACTGTTTGGTTTTTAGTCCCTAGCTTACAATCCACTTAAACTAAGGTAAACTAACCTAAGGACAACACGTACACCCATGCCCGAGGGAGGACTCGAACTCCCCAAGGCGAACAGCCTTGCGCACCGCAGCACGGCGCCTCAGTGCGCACGGCTAAACCGCCGCGGCGTGACACGTAGAAACTCTATCACAGTAACCTTTCTTATACTAGTTATTTATTTATAGTGACGGAACAAACGCTATTGAGGGTCCCAGGACACTTATTCATTTTTTTAATTATTATTTGAGCTTCTGTATGTCGATACAATTGGTTCTGGTTTGGGAATGCAACTCAGACCGCCCTCGACGTGGATTTTGATCCCTTAGTGTCAATACAGCTCGACTATAATTTGTTGTTTGTTCAAAACTGAAGATTCCTCAACAACTCCACATATTGTGCTTGAATGGGTTCGAATCCTGGACTGGCACTAACGTTTTCATTCCGTATTATCAAGCTCTAGCATGAGAACACCTATCTCACCTATCTACTGGTGGATAATAATTTTGATTTTCTATTTATTTTTATTCGTTGCCAACACAAACGATATCTGGTGTTTTAGACTCCCAGTGAGTCACAGACCTATTTGCGGAATCACTGTAATTTCAAGGTTGTTATTCCGAGCTGCTGATGGAGAAAAATTTGGTAGCTAACGTCTCTTTTTGTGTGGGGTTCCATTCTCAGTCATCACTGAACACTTCGTCATATTTAGTTCAAACATGCTCATATGTCGCTGCTGGTGTAACAAACCCAAATTTAACGTTCATTTTCTCTAGAATATAACAGCGACAGGTGCCGGGTTGGAGTCTTGGGAATGAGAAAAATTAATGTTTCGTCTCGTCATTTCAGTTAAAAGCTGTAGCTACTGCCGTGAAAATCCGATATGCCGCAGTTGATTGTGCTTCGATAACAATCCGATTATGTTGTGGGTTCGAATCTTTGTCCATCACAAAGCTTTACCTCGCGGCATTTCAAGTAAGTTACTGGTGAAGAAGCAATATTTGACATCTCTCGAAGTTCGTTAACAGGAACAATAGATGCTGGGTAGGAATTCACGTCCATTAAAAATGTTTACGTTTTGTAATTTAAAGTTGATATTTGCTAACTGATACTGTCTAAAATCGAGGTATATCACTCTCTGTATGCTTAGTCAGGAATGACTGTTAGTTTCAATCAGTCACGAAATCTTTGTTCAGTCTGCATGACCTGGGTTTGAGTCTGTTGTGGCGTAAAGTCGGCGCCACACACCAGACGTATGAGAGCGATCGTAGAGAAGGCACCGATCGACCGAAAGCAAATAGCAAGCAGGCGTCCCGCATCCTGGAGGGAGTAACCGAAGATGCGCGCCCACTACAAGCGACTATGTCTAGTCCGACATTCGTCTGGTTGGCCGGCAGATACTATTCGGAGATATCGGTAGATACTATTCAGGAAGAAGTCAGTTACTATTCGGTAATACGTCGACAGTTACCAGTAAGCTACGAAAGCAGTTGCTAGGCAGCTACGTAGTCTGAACGCAGTTACGAACTTAGCAAGTAACTAGGTCACAGCGCAGCTAGCATCATACGGACGACGCTGCAAGAAGGGAGAAGAGAGAACAAACAGACATTTGTTACAAAGATGAGTATTGTTCATGTCAGTCAATAAATATCTCGTACTACTAATTATATTAATATTTTAGATTTCAAAGGATCCTGCACGAATACCTTTATTGAAAACCAGACCGGGACGAGTAAACAACAAAATGGCGACGAGATCGCAACAGAATCCATATTCAGAACAAGACGGTTCGTCGTGTCATTTGAAATTCATACTTATTCTCAACTGGCTGCTCGTGAGAGACAATTTTAACGTCTGAGGAAATGCATACTGTAAACCATCAGCTGTTTATTATTTATCAATCTTCTACCGGTTTCGGTTATAAACCATCTTCACGGAAGAGAACTACACAGACTGATCAAACAGGTGCATTACGTGCCTCCTTATGCATACTGGCATGCATGTCACACAATAAAAATAAATAAGACGTCACTAAGCGTCAAGTCGTAATTCAAATGTTCGTTAAGCTTAAGGGACTTAACTACGGGGTCATCAATCCCTAAACTTACAAACTACTAATGAACTACCTACAACTAAGGACGGCACAAATATCCATGCCCGAGGGGGGATTCGAACCCCCGACCGTAGTGGCCGTGCAGACCGTGACTGAAGCGCCTCAGTTCCCTCGGCCACCGCGACCGGCAAGTCTTAATTAAAAACATAAAATCAATGCCAGGCATTATAGAGGGAGCATTCTTACACATGCACAACTCTAAACATTGAAGAACAGAGGTCTCTTTTATTAATAAGAGTGCCCGAAACTCTTTTACTAAAAAAGGAGATTTTTTTTTATTTTTTTTTTTATTTTTTGTAGTGGCGGGCTGCGAACCACTGACCATGAACATTACAGTCCAACGCGCTGCCCACTACAACACGACTAACAATTAGGACATGCGACCTTTATTCTCGTCTTATTGATGACAGTTGTTAACTGATGCTAATATGACATTTTTGGACACTAGATTATTCCTTATCGTCCGAACAACAACGTGTTTTTGTTAATTGAAATGACGACGTGTTCAAATGTTCAAATGTTTGTAAATCTATCGGACCAAACAGCGTGGTCATCAGTCCGTAGCTTACAAATTACTTAAACCTAGGTAAAGTAACCTACGGACAAACACACACACCCATGCCCCAGGGAGGACTCGAACCATCAAGGCGAACAACCGCGCGCTCCGCAGCGAGACGCTTTAGACCGCTCGGCTATTCCACCGCGGCGACGACGTGTTAGTTACAATAATAAAATCATCAAATACGAAACTCGAGATGGCGTATGTCGAGAGTGTTCTTGGCGAGGAATGTCACGTGACATCTCCGAAGGGCTGGTTTTCGTTAATTCAATGGAGGGTGTCAAATCGCCGTTATTTTTGCAAATATATCTCAAACGATACGAGATATCAAAAAAAACATTAGAGAGCAAAGGTGTAGAGAATGTTCTCCTCTACAAATTAGGTTATTCAATTTTCGTTTCAGACAAACGGTTTATTTGGAATTATAATTACATTACAAACGGCATTTTTTTGGTGTTACTAACGTATTTTTAATACGTTGCTTGCAGTGGCCATTTGAGCAGCAGCTGAATATTATGTATTTCACTGTAATGTTTTTAAAGGTAACGCCTTTTGCTACTGCAATTGAACGGTTTTATTTTTATAAGTCACTCATACACTTTTCGCCTTTGTCACAAGGCATCATCAGCGATGTCCTGAAATATTTACATGTTTGTTTTTAGATTTTTTACATATGTACAAAACATTTCCCTTCTGATTTAAAACAGTTCGTTATTTGCTATAAAATGGTATACTTACAGCACTTGCTACTCCACATCAGTCTCTTTCTGGCAACCAGGTCGAAAGGTTCAACTGTTTTCTAAAAAACTTTGCATTTTCTGTCATCTGTTGCCATACTGTGTCCACTGTAGTTTGTTTTGTAGTGTTGTCAGCTTATTTCAAATTACACTGTTTCATTGAGAGTGTGTTGAAGGTATCTTAGCATGTGTGTTTGTGTGTGAGCGTTTGTAAGGATGTTTTTTTCCTGTTTGTGTGTGTGGGGCGGGAGGGTTGGGTTTGTGATTATGTGTTGGGATTTGTGTCTATCATATGGTCAATCAGTGAGAACAATGATTAATTGGTCAGGAACCAGAAAAATGCCAAGTATTGTAGAAAACAGTGGAACCTTTCGACCTGGTTGCCAGAAAGAGACTGATGTGGAGTAGCAAGTGCTGTAAGTACACCATTTTATAACAAACAACGAACTGTTTTAAATCAGAAACGAAATGTTTTGTACATATGCAATAAACCTAACCTTTATGTTAAACAGAAACATGTAAATATTTCAGGACACCCACTGATGTTGCCTTGTGACAAAGGCGAAACGTGTATGGGTGACTTATAAAAATAAAACCCTTCATTTGCAGTAGCAAAAAAACATTACAAAGGAATACATATTTTTTGTTCGTAATATTTGAAAAAGTGAGGTTCTGGTGGCCAACAATTATGTCTACAAAATTTGGTGCCGATCGGTTCGACCTAAGAAACTGGGAACATATTACAGACAGACAGACATCGTTAAATAACCGTTATTTTTATAAATATCTCTGTTACGATGCAAGATACGAAAAAGACATTAGAAAGCAAAGTTGTATAGACACGGCCACTATGGTCGGGGGTTCGAATCCCCACACGGGCATGGATATTTGTGCCGTCCTTAGTATAAGGTAGTTGATAAGTAGTTTGTAAGTTTAGGGACTGCTGACCTCGTAGTGAAGTCCCATAAGCTTAACAAACATTTCAATTTTAAAGTTGTATAGAATTTCCTTCTCTACAAATTCGGTTATTCGATTTTCGTGGAAGATGAATGGTTATATAGTGCCGCGGTGGAGTGGCCGAGCGGTCTAAAGCGCCTCGCTGCGGAGCGCGCGGTTGCTCACCGTGGAGGTTCGAGTCCTCCCTGGCCGGCCGCGGTGGCCGAGGTGACTGAGGCACTCCAGTCACGGTCAGCACGGCCACTACGGTCGGGGATTCGAATCCCCCCTCCGGCATGGATATTTGTGCCGTCCTAGTTCGTAAGTAGTTCATAAGTAGTTTGTAAGTTTAGGGACTGATGACCCCGTAGTTAAGTCCCATAAGCTTAACAAACATTTGAACATTTTGAGTCCTCCCTGGGGCATGGGTATGTGTGTTTGTCCGTAGGTTAGTTTACCTAGGTTTAAGTAGTTTGTAAGCTACGGGCTGATGACCACGCAGTTTGGTCCGATACATTTACAAACATTTGAACAATTGGTTATACAGTTATTTATTTATTATTTATCGTATGGCATATGACAGCAGCATATATACAAATATCGGTAAAAGATTGTACAAGAGCTCATTTTCGGTTATTGTGACTGATCAATGATATATTATGACAGAACACTTGTTCTTGGTTATACAGTTATTTTCTTGGTAATACAGTTATTTTTGTTTAAATTTCGAGCTGTCAAAAGACGATCGCGAAGGCCCACTTTTAGTGTCACTACCGTTACCTAAAATGGGCCAAAATTATCGAGAAGACAACTGGAAGATCTTTACGGGGCCGTTAACAGCCTAATACGACTTCAGAAACCTGGACAGCTGACCAGAGCAGCCTTGCAGTAGGGTCCCACAGTAAGTCAGCGAGACGCCGCTGCTCCTGGGAAGCGGCACACCGCTGCTCCCGACGGCCTTCCTTTTTAATCTAGCAGGCAGGCCCAGTCCATCAACTGGGAGGTCGTGCTCACGGCCGTGTAGCAGTGCCACCGCGAGCGTGACCTGACTGCGGTAGGGCCGATCTGTGTCACAGCCACCAGCGCCGCTGTCGCAGCCACCAGCGCTGCCGTCTTCGAGTTGTTGTTGTTGGTCGTTTTGAGGGGACTAAACTGTTAGGTTATCAGTCCCCTGTTCCTAGCTGAGAGTCCACTGTCAATAACGTAAAAATAAAACAATGTTCTTGAAATGACAACGCACATGAGGGACAGGTTGACAATGGACAAGCCACTAACAATACAAAACGAAGACACACAGAATTGGTAAAATAAAGTCACGAATAAAACTGTCAATAACGTAAAAATAAAACAATGCTCTGAAAATGACAACGCACATAAGGGACAGGTTGACAATGGACAAGCCACTAACAATACAAAACGAAGACACACAGAATTGGTAAAATAAAGTCACGAATAAAACTGGATAGCAGAGTACCTTGGCTGGTTGATCACAAAGAAAAAACAGGATGGGCCAGCCATACTGCACACACACTAAGAACCCCTAAGGGTATAAAAGGTAAAAAGCTGGTTTGGTGGTGGCCTACAATATCAGGCTACAGCACCCACCGTTAGATAGAGTCATAAAAACCAGCAGCGCGGATAAAACTTAAAACTGCATTAGCCGTAGAGGCGTCGTCTCCTAAAACTAAAGATTGCGCGCCTGGAAGATTAAAAGAGTGCCGCAAGTCGGCTAAAAAGGGACAGTCCATCAAAAGATGGGCCACATCGACACACGGGTGGAGCCTCTCGCCGAAGGAGATACCCGTGGGTTAACCACGTGTGCCCAATACGGAGGCGGCAGAGGACGACTGACTCTCGGCGAATCGGCCGCAGTGAAGATTTCCACAAAGCCGTGGACAGCTTCACTGCCCGAAGCTTATTCGGTGCATCCGCCGTAGCCCACTCGGTGCTCCAAGCCTCGCGTACCTTCCGCTGCAACACCAGTTTGACATCCGGTTCCGTGACGCCAATATTGAGAGGTGGTCCCATAGTGGCCTGCTTCGACAATAGATCAACATGTTCACTCCCTGGTATGCCAACATGGCCTGGGGTCCACACAAAGACCACAGAACGGCCTGATTGGCATAGGGAGTGAACAGTATCCTGGATCGACCGCACGATTAGGTGCCGAGAGAAACAGTGGTCGAACGCTTGTAAGCCACTCAGGGAGTCAGTACAGATGATAAATGACCCCCTGGGGCAGGCTTTGAGATGTTGTAGAGCTCTGAGAATGGCGACCAGCTCGGCGGAGAAGATGCTACTCTCACAGGGCAGAGAATGCTGTTCCACTTGGTTGTCATGCAGAAAGGCATACCCAGCACGGCCATCTACTACGGAACCATCTGTGTAAATGGCGTCTGCGGCACGGAGCGACTCTAGCACTTGCAGAAACTGGTGACGGAGGTGTATTGAAGAAACAGGGGCCGTCGATGCATGGGACAGGTCCAGACGGAGCTGCAAACGAGGAATGGACCAAGGAGGAGTATTAAAGGAATAGTGGAAAGTGGTAGGAAGTGGATAGGATGCGAGAGACGAAAGAAGGATACGAACACGGACCGAGATCGGGTAACCCGACCTGGGCCGTCGTGGAGGGATAGGGAGTGCAGCGTCTGGAAATAGGAGCCGGCGGTTCGGGTGGAAGGGCGAGGCCTGAACACGAGCAACAGTTCGCATCCTGCCAGTCGCTAAGCTTCAGCCTTTGACACCGCAACTGAGCAGCATCAACGGCTGTTGACCTAAAAGCCAATAACAGCGAACCGACTACCGAAGTTACTGTATTGCAATATAACATCCGGGGAGTCATTTTCAAGTTGACCGTGCTTCTGCGTTAGATAGGCCTTGGGAAAGTACAGTCTGGACATCTATATCTACACGGGATACTCTGAAAATCACATTTAAGAACCTGGCAGAAGGTTCATCGAACCAACGTTATACTATTTATCTCCCATTCCATTCTCGAATAGCGCGCGGGAAGAAAGAACACCTGAATCTCTCCGTTCGAGCTCTCATTTCTCGTATTTTATTCTGATGATCAGTTCTACCTATGTAAGTGGGAGTCAACAATATATTTTCGCATTCGGAGGAGAACGTTGGCGATTGGAGTTTCGTAAGTAGCCCACGACGCAGCGATAAACGTCGTCGTTGTAATGATTTCCATCCCGGATCCTGTATCATTTCCGTAACGCTGTCTCCCCTGTATCGTGATATTACGAAACGAGCTGCCCTTCTTTGGACTCTTTCGATGTCCTCCGTCAAACCCACCTGATAACGATCCCACGCTGGAGAGCAATACTCCAAACAAGAACGGACAAGCGTAGTGTGTGTAGTCACTTCAGTAGTTCTGTTGCATCTCTTAAGGGTTCTGCCAATTCGCCTTTCCCACGACATTATCTAGGTGTTCAATCCAGTTTAAATCTTAAGTAATAGTAGTTGCAAAATATTTTGTGAACCCTCCCCACCGTCTAGAATAATGAGATCGGCTCAGAATCTCTAAAGTTAAACGATGTTGCTCACCTTTCGACCAATAGGCTACTTTTCTCTAAGGTGATTTATGAAATCGTTCCATTTTTAAACTCGTTTTTATGTAAAACCGCCCATTCGGTAGCTCCAGCTTCCAAATGCTCGCATAAAGCTCGCCTCCAGGTTTAATGGTCGGAAATTTATTTGCTATGTTAGATCCTGTTGTTAAATGTTATTCTTCCCAGAAATCTGTCGGAGGGCCTTCACTTTTGATTGATTTATCTTGTAAACAAAGTGCAACGGATTTCTTTTCATACTCATGTGGACGACTTTGCACTTCTCATTATGTAGAGTTAATTGGCAATTTTTACACCATAGTGATATCTTATTCAGATCGTTCTGCAGTGGGTTTTGATCTTCAGATGATTTTATTAGACGGTAAATGACGGCGTCATATGCAAACAATCTAAGAGAGCTACTTAGATTTTCCCCTAAATCGTTTACGTAGGTAAGGAACAGCAGAGGACCAATAACACTACCCTGTGGAACGCCCGATATCACCTCTGTTTTAGTGGATGCCTTACCATCGATTACTACGAGCTGTGTCCTATCTGACAGGAAATCCCCTATCCAATCACAAATTTGCAACCTATTGGAAACCTATTTAAAACAAATTTTTAGGATCTGTTAGATCAATTAAATCAAAATAACGAACAATTAACACGAGAGATCTTTCAGTAATAACAGTCTCAGATTGAAACACGAGAACAATTATCGAGGCTCATATAAGCGTATTCCGGGCTTAATAGTAGACTAGAAGAGCATATCCGACAATTGCTGAATTGACATAGCGTTTAAATCACAGACGTATATCACTTGACTGACAATGCAGTACACTGCATCATTGGTGTCGGTGAAGTCTCGCCGCCATATTTCTGTACTATAAACGTGCCAGCAGTCGTGTGAGTTATTAAATAAAACAGTTGTAAAAATACGGATGAACTGGCGTAACTAAGTTGTCCTTAGATTTTTGACATGTTTTGACGTGTTCCTTATATTGCTATAACTTTTTCAGCTGGAGTAAGCTTCCACACATACAGTTACCAATTATATTCCACTTCGGATTTTCTTTTAGTAGTATGGTTATTATAAAAGTGTTGTTTATTGTGGATAACACATATACTTATCCTTTTAAGAGTTCTTACGAAATCTACAGTCTACTTCGCCATATACACTAACGAGTGGCGTCTCCTGTTTTTATTAATCTGTTACCAGTTTGGATCAACTTTGGCTTCTCTTTTAATAGTAGGGCCGTCATAAATGTGCGGTTTGTCGTCGATAACACAAAGCATTATTCTTGTAGTGTTTTTCAGATAATTACCTCTGCTTTAACTGTACGTTACGGTAAAATTTTATCTACTATCCCGGCTACCTCTCATGATACGTAGGCAACATCACCAAAACGGTAGAAAGTCTTTGCCGAGATGTTAATATTGTTAGAAGTCCACACAGAGTGACTTGATCAGTATTTCGTACAGACGAAGAAGTAAATAAATATTGTCATTTCTGCTCTATGGCTGACAGATTCTTGTTGTACTGCTCGTTCACTAAGTAATTGCCCTCGTAAAACGAAGATTTCATGACGAAAACTTCTTCGTTGTCACACTATTGGCTAATGCCAACGTCACCTGATTGAATACACAGTCACGGAAGACCACCAGGACGGTAAGTAAAATTTAACCGTAAATAACAAGTTCTTCTCTTGACACGATTGGACAATCTAGGCATATGTGTTAAATTCAATTACTGCAGAAGTATTAGCTCAAATGCAAATAATTTTCAAAGCAACTAGTAAAGCTTATAACATCACATTGTGTCAGATCATCGTACTACTAACGTACAGAAACTTTCTGACCTGAGGTGAGGCAAGATGGCGGCACCAGGAATCACTCACTGAAGCACGTTTGCCAGTCTAGTAATGTATGTCTGTGGTTTAGATAACATTAGTGTTCTTATAGTTACAGATATAGAAACAATGTCAAGTTTCGAGAGGAAATACAGAATGAAAGTTCTAGTCAAACAGAAAGTTTACGTAAGGAGGTATTAGAAATTATTAAAGAAGTTTCTATTAAGACAGCAGAAATTTCTTAACCGTCGAGCGGCAGCGCTGGTGCAAATGTGTTACCACTTTTCTTTAAATGCTCACTGTTGTCGCAATAATGAATATCCCGTATTCCCGCTTTAGCTATTACTTAAACAAGCCTTAAGAATGATGTCAGTGAAGGTACTAAGTTCCTAGAGCACGGCTGTGACTACCCAAAAAAACTTTTGTTAGGGGGTGTATCACTAGTAGCAGATTTGCACCGCGCTGCCTTTCGTGTAAATAGATTTGAATTGTTTCGTGCTATGTCTAGTTTTCATTGCAGATGGATTTGTGACAGTCTCTAGTAAATATTTATTGTATAAATTTTACTTTATATATTAGGATACTCAAAATTTTAAATTATTTAGTAAATAGAAGTTTAGCTATCGATAAATTGTCCTCTAGTTTCTCCTGATTAGCCATGCTGCAATTTCCGCCAATCTCATTTTTAACCCTAGGTAAGCCTGGCACAATGTGAAAATGAGTGTTATTCTCCTGCATAATGTAATCCTCAGGTCTCGTAGACGTGGTATGGGCCTAACAGATGAGGAAATAGACTTTTTTCGACAAGTAATAAAGATCTTATTGATTTTAGATTCCTTGTAGGGGACTACTGAATGGAAATCTCGAATCCTAAGTTTACTCTATATAGGTTGGCAACAAATTATACAGCCATCTTTGTTTCGGTGAAGTAAGATTATCTTTGGCGGCCGGTAGGCAATGGTTTTGCCTCTGAGTAAGAAGAAGTAGCAGTCTGGAATCGGTCGGGGAAGGATCGCGTCTGGTAGCCAAGCGAGAGGATCGGGTGGTAGATGGAGCTGGCACCTGCTGAGGTTTGGAATCTATCAGTGCAAGATAAGTGTTAATACATTTATTTACTACTTTAATGAAATGTTGGGTTTGTATTTCTTTTATTATTAATATAGATTTCCACTCAGTGAGACTCCATTTAATTAATTTATAACAATGATTTTTGAGCGCGATTAGTGTAAAGAAAAAGGGATTGAAAGTATAACAAACTAATCATTCATATATTGACATTGTCAATTCTAATACCACTACTTGGGATAGGGTTTCCTTAAGTTTCGAAACATCCTCATTGCACACTTCGCAATAATACGCACATTCTTCGATTCTGTGGTTTGTGATACTTGAGGTGAATTTATTACTTATTATTCTTAATATTTTAATTAAGGTGAATTTAATTAGTTTCATTGATTATTTCTTTTAATTTCTTTTGAAAGGTAAAGGTGGGATCAAGTTTAGTATTACATGGATTTATAGCTTAGTGATAGTTGAGTGCATTGTAGAAATTCAGTCTCATGAACTAATTGAAGTGAAGAATGTGAAGTACTGCGAAGCGAGGTGTCACTTTCCAGAACTGAATATTTGCTTCGTTTATTTCATTGTTAATTGAGAATGATGTCGGCTGGATTTCATTACTTATAGGTATTTTGCCTTTTTATAACTTTGTTAGTAAGACAGTCAGATAGCGTTAAATTAAATAATTCTTTGCCGTTATATAAAGTAACAAAATCAATAAGTGCCCCCCCCCATTGCTATTATTGCCAAACCTCTTAACTTAGACTCATCACCCAGTCCCGTAGCATCCTAATCATATCATGAACAGGATACCATTATTCAAATGTAAATCCTAGTTCCGATCCCGAACAAGATTTCCGATGCAATGAATCTGATATTGACGACAGTACCACTATGTGGAGTAAAATGCTATACGAGCAGCACTCCAAAACACTGAAAAAGAATCTTTCCTGGTTCAAAAGGGAACGCAAGGGGCATGAGGTCAGAGAAGCAAGCTCCCTCGTTCATGATAAATGATAATATGATTGATGTAATTATGTCTATTAAGTTCCACATAACACAGAGAAAAGCTCAAATTAATTACTCAAGAGACAGGAACCACAGGAAATTACAGTACTGGTGGTATTATGATACATGTTTATTGTCCACATTCGGAATAATGTTACATTTGTTATATTTATACGCTGAAGGCAATTGGCATAATAATTCAGATATTAACAAATGTGATATTTCTACCTGTACATTAAAGTACTTTTATCATTACGATCACTTAGTAGGTGTATACTACGTTTGTAACTCAGAATACACAATGGTAGTAAACCTGCACCGCACTTCTGCTGAAGTTATAATAATTGGCGCTGCCGCCAGAGGGTTAAATACATAACCCCAAATTAAACGCTCTGACTCATAGAGCTGAGAAAGACTATTCAGAACTTGAGAATGTTAAAGTATTTGTCTGTAAAATATGTAATAACCTGGAAACTGTCAGAGATAACATCAATAAATCCGAGGTAGAGCATTCATATTACGAACAGCTGAGGGAGTCAGAGTTAGCAAATCGTTTATCTCATTCAGAGATAAGTATCCAACAAAGAACGAACGTTTAGCCGAGATCGATAATCAAGAAAATATCCCTAGTAACAGGGCTGCCAAACTTTCGCAGAACGATAGTCGTATCGTGATTAAAACTTTAGATGCTAACAATACCGTCTCGGAGAAAGTTTCAGATAACAACAAAGGCGATACGACTTCGCTCTCGAAGTCCCAACAGAACTTTGTAATCCCTCCGACAGATTGCTGGGAAGAATAACATTTAACAACAGGAGCTAACATAGAAAATAAATTTCCGACCATTAAACCTGGAGGGAAACTTCATCCGAGCATTTGGAAGCTGGAGTTGCCGAATGGGCGGTTTTACATAAAAACGAGTTTAAAAATGGAACGATTTTGTAAATCAGTTTAGAGAAGAGTAGCCTATTGGTCGAAAAGTGAGCAACAGCGTTTAACTTTAGTGATTCTGAGCCGACCTCATTATTCTAGACGGTGGAGAGGGTTCACAAAATATTTTGAAAGGTATTTAAACCATGTGAACCTTAAAATACAGCGTTTAACTTTAGACTTGTTGGACTCCACTCTATTATTCTTGGCGGTGGGGAGGTTTCAGAAAATATTTTGGACGCTATTCAAACCGTGTGAGACTTAACATTAAAAATATAGTATAAGCTATTAAAGCAGATAAGAAAATCAATCTTCAATTCAGTGAAATTATACAGAATCTTGTAAATGGACAGGAGATTAGTAATACACGAGGTTTATATTCGTATGATTTACTATACTGGAAAGCACGAGAGGAACACCTTGGTTTTTGAGGAAATTATTTGAACGATTAATTTTGAAGGGTATCCGTCTTTGGGGATCTGTCCTCTATCTTCTTTCGACCTCAAAAAACCCATCTTCTTTCTCTTCCCGTTCTTGCTTCTCCTTCTGGTAATACCGATCTATCTATCCCTCTTTCCATAACCAGTTGTTCTATCGCAGAACCCTAACATGATTTGTGCCGTTATTACAAAGTCTGTCACTAAGATTAGCCCGGGAGTGCCAACTTAAGTCTTGTCTTGAGACTCTAACTTACACTTAAACAGTTCTTCCTTAGTACAAAGGCAGGGCAGACGCTCTGTATAGAGGACCTCTAACATAATCCTCGTCTTTTAGACAGCGGAAGCGAATATTGTGACACGTATTTCTTTTATCTACAGAATGACAATAGAATTTATTTAATAATTAAAGTGGCAACACAAAAGGTCATTAATATAGATTACTTTCCCCACAGAATAACTTTTAGATAGTTTTATATATGTTATATTAAGGTTTATTGGGGATCTACATGAGTTATATGTCATATATTGATTTTACTGTTGGAATTGTTGAGAGGCTGTGTGAGCCACAGAGACGCACTCCAGGCTGAGAAATGGAGACCATTGCAGATAACATGCTAAAACAGACACGTATATCTTACGAGATGTAGACACTAAAGGAATCTCCTAGCGAACTGCTGATGCCCTCGGCCACCGTCCCAGGGTGGAGGTTACCTTTCGGAGAAGATGGGCGTAACTTCATATAGCGTCTAGTCGCTGTTATAAGACGTTACATTAGTACTTGGTGGCCAACAGGCACATTTTAATGTACGTAGCAAAGTTGATACCAGTCACTTGGGAACAGCAACGTCAGTGGTTCCACGAGGCTAGAGTGAGAGGGTAAAGAAGAAAAACTGCAAGTTAGCAGCTCCCCTGAGGCGTGGCCTAAGGCGGAGCGTAAGGTGTGGCCAACTGACGTAAAACATTGTTGTTGTTGCCCATATTGGGTAGCGTCGTGACGTTTTACTTTCAGCTGAACGATGTTGCTACCAAATATGGATTTTGTTAGTGCACAAACAAGCCACCTCCCCACCCGGGGAATGGCAGAAAGGACAGGGCTGAAACGTATTTCGCTAGAGGACTCAGAGAGAGGGCAAGCCACAATTTAGATTGGTTGAACCAAGCAGCGGCCAATAGGAAATTGTTAACTGTCTGAAACTGGGGAAAAGAGGTGTGCCCACACCGGCCGTTAAAACCCCCGGTTTTTTGATCAAGAGGGAGTTCTCAGTCAGACGAGTCGGGCACCAGCCCGTGACTATCGCCGTCGGCCTCGGGGTGCTCCATGACAGTCTGTTTCTCGCGGGGAGTGCGTCTGTCTAAGGGATGCTGTTAGGTAACGTAATTACTGGCTTCTGTTGTGGCAAACGATTTATACTTCTTGTTTAAAAAAAAACTAACCCAACTGTAGTAGATGCAATAAATCCAATGCAAGGTACCTAGGAGCTCCATAAAGTTTCCTAAACAAGTATCCTCTCGAGTCCCGAAATCCGCATCTCTAGTAGATGCGTGTACTGTCTCTCTGCAATCACTCCTTTCCGCTCGGGATATGCAGACTGACCTTGCTACCCCTTCCCTCTTTCCTATGTAGGACACAACAGATAGACATATAAAACTCGGATGGAGACGTAAAGGAATAGATTTTAATTCGTTGAATGGAAAATTGGGACTTGGAAGCATTCGGCGCTGAGGATCGCGAGATATTGTGAAGTGTCTTTGTATGAGTTTGCATGGAACCAAACGTGACAGTTTCACAGTCCTCGTAGATTGGTTATGCTACCTGTATTAATCACTGAAACGATCTAAGGCAAAAGAGTGCCGCGCTTTTGTGTCCAGGGTCTAAATGAACTGATCTCCTCATTACCTTTAATATCAATCGAAAATAATATAAATGCTAAGGAATAGGCAAATGTACCATTAAGTTATATTCTGAGGGAAAGATAAGTCTATAAATGATTATTTTACCACACAATGCTTGCATAATGTACTTCGATGCTCACCTGCTAAAATTTTATTCAAGGCGTCGCCTTCCTGAAATTTTACTTACGGTGTCGTTCTCCATCAAATTTCCCTTACGGTATCACAAAGCTAAAATTTTAATTATGACGCAATCGAATTTAATAATTTGCAATTACTGAAGAACTTAATTGACACGTAATATTATAAATGTCAGGTGGACGTTTTATGATTATTGTAGGAAAAAATGGTGCAAATAACCTCGTAAACGAAAAGCACCTAATTAATGATATACGATTGTAACGAGGATTAAAGACGTTATATTTTAATATGTTGCTACCAAAAGATGATACTATGCTCTTCCTGTAGTCCCTAGGTCAGATGTTACCTATTATTACAATTGATATATATCGTTTGGTACCAATAGTAGTCTGATCGTCTGCCATCTGGAACTCTGAGTGTGAGAAGATGTGTTTATAAATTAAACGCAGCTGACTAGCGAAGCGGCATAGAGTAAGATACCTGCTATGGGAAGCTATACATTTCATATTCAAGTGTACTGCGAATTTGAGACCAGTGTCAAGCTAGTCAGGCAGGTGTTGTTTATCTTTGGTAGCAAGCTTATTTTTCGATGGCGGTACTATCGTTATTGGAGACGGTGATAGTATTGTTGCCGGGAAGTAGGGTTGTGATTATTGAGAGGGCAGAATTTGCTAGGCGTGCGCATACGTTTGCAGAAGCATGGGGACCGTGGTTGTGTGCAGTTGTCGTTCCGGCGGGATAGCCGAGGAGATGAGATTTTGAGACTTGAATGCTGAGCCAAGCTGTTTCTTTGAGGTAAGGAGACGAAAGGAATAGATGACGTTGGAGAAACGATCTTTTGAAGTTTTCATAAGGTAAAGTTTTTCATGATATATTTGACATGTTTCTATGGCACAACTTCGCATTGTTAGGTTGAACTGATGGTAATAGTAACGGTCGGGAAAGATCTTGCTGTTAGCTTGTGGTCTCACGATTCATGCTAGGGACTCCTGTCTGTGTTAGGAAAAGTATTTATTATAATAGTTTAGTTTTGAAAGTGCGTTTTTTATGAAATAGAAATTTCACGGGTAGTGTTCTTGAAATATGGTATTGTTGTAACATTGTCTGTGTGAATCGAGTTAAATTTATTAACAGTAAAGAAATGTTTACCTTTGTTTAAAAACAATTTTGTAGGCAGATTAAATATCTGAGTAATTTTTTTTTCTCTGAAACATTTTAAAATCGAAAATATGACATTGTTTTTTTGTTGTTTTTTTTTTTTTTTTTTTTTTTTTTTTTAGTTCGATTTTCTTAAACAGATTACCAGCTTATCCCTCCTCAAATTTTTATTAAAAGTGCCATAGATGTTTTCTGTAGTTATCTTTCTAGTAATTAGTACAGCAGGAAGCAGTTTGGTGTTGCGCAAATATATGCAGTAAGTAAAAGTGAGAAAGGATCAGTTTTTGTTGTCATGCTTACAGTTCAGTATGATTTACAGATTTCAGGGTAGGACAATTCATACAGTGTTCAATACAGGTTAACAAGTGTTTGCACTGATTCAGATTGAATTGATAAATATTGTTTCGTTATATTCAGTGAAAGATTGTTAGTTCAGTCAGAAACAAGTTCGTAGGGCCAGAATTATTAACACAGCGATTTTTAGTATTAGTAATTTTCAGACAGTTAACTTTGTTACGATGTTTTCGTACAGAAAGAATTAGCTGTTTATGTTTCATTATAATGAACAATATGCAGTCGGATAGGTTTTGCAATACCTTGAAATCCACACAGAATACAGTTACAAAAAATACTCAGTCAGGCTATCTCTGGTAGAGGTCTGCATATTGGCGAATTTGCTTGCTTGTACTCGCTCGATCGCGCCGCGCTGGGTTTTTGCTTGACCGATTATGAATGTTTGCGCAGCCAGCTGTTTACCAGCCGTGGGGCTGGTGGACGGGGCAGTACTGTACCGGCGAGCTGTGGCTGCGGACCTCACAGCAGCTCTGGGTGTGCGCGCGCTGCTACCGCTTCTGCTATATTCCAGCCAAATGACGCAACTATACCAGAATCCATTTATTTATGCAGTACGCTAACATTCTAGCAGGGTTACAGTAAATCATACGAAACACGAAAGTCTAATGTCGACGTTATGGGAATGAAACATTACATTTCGCACCCCGGCAAGGAAGAGTGAGACAATTTTAAAATCGGCAGTTTTTAGTTTATTATTGAAAAATATGTTTGACGAGCTCCAACTTGTACCAAAAACGCCACATCTTTTGTCCGCTTGAGGAGAATAGTATAACTTATGTTTTAGGATAGTCCATAATAATTTGTAATGGCAAGAAAAATGTTGCTCATCTCATGTATTACAGTTTTGAGTTATGTCACTGTTCAAGACGGAGTGCGATTTAAGTTTCTTTCCTAATTATATACTTTACTGATTCCTGTTTAGAAAAGTCAGTATTTCCACCTAATACATTACAAACATAACAAATAATACTGTCTCCATATTATTCATTGTTAGCATTATAATTACAATTAATGGTCAGAATATCATCGACCCGTTTTGGATGAAGTCTGCTTCTTTTGTCGGAGATAAGATTCCCTGCAGCACTGAAACCTCTTTCACTAGCTACGTTTGAGGCCGGAACTCAAAATAGCACCTAGATCAGTGAGAAAAAGAATTATTATTAACGTCCTGCGGATTTACTCCTAAATTAAAAAATGTTTCCTCAATATTGTTCTTAATATATTCCCCGGATTTCTTCTTCTAAGAAAAATGGGTTGTTGCCAAAAGTATGTTCCTTAATGTCCACTGTTCATCAACAAAGTGCGCAGTAACTCACACGTAACATCTTTTTCGAAACGGGTTGGTCCACAAATCAGCTGTGCACGCACATGCATTTGCGTCTACAGCCTGGACAATACTGGGCGTAAAATTTACCCGTATTTCTTCGGCTTGTCTTTCTATGTTTCGTGCCACTGTCGTAGGTTGAGGCAGGATTTTGGTGATGTCCACCTGTCCAAATTCCGAACCATTATTTCCATTATCCTGGAAAAAAGAACGAAATCCACTTCCTGAAATCATTGTAAATGGACAAAGATTCCTGGCACAGATTTAGACTCATTTTTAGTGACAGAGTCTTTAACTGATGCCGGTAATGTTTCAGAACGTCCTTGTTCTTGTTGTCTTCTGCAGACATGTTCCTGTGGGTTTGTTGTGTTTCGATAAGGTAGGAGAGCAGAATAATTGTCACAATAAATGTAGACAACATAATTTCCCTTGATTAAAAATATTTTCATTTAAAATAATTTCCCTCCTTATCATTTACTAATGAAAATGTTTTCCAGACACTACTATGACCACTATTTTCCGTACTGAGGATATAGTCTTTCGAATCAATTTTCGCTTTCCCACTGTCCTTTGTCTCGCGAACATGCGACCATACCCATTAAGGAGATGCTCGGCATCCAACGGAGGCGACTTACCGCTCCCAGGAGGCCCTCTTGCTTTACTGGATCAATCGCCGTGCCGTTGCCTGGAGACGCTTGAAGGCGATAAGATTTTCGATGAAAGGGTGGCGTCGGTGGCTCTGTAGTGCTCGCCCAGATGGCCTCAGGCAGCGACGTATGGTGGAGTGTTCCGAGTGAGGTGGGAACGGTTTTGTCAGCAGCAGAAATGATGGTATCTGTGACCTGCTGAACAGTGGCATCAGTATCAGCCAGAAGAGGAGAGGTAATCGGAGAGGCTATGGAATAAGATGGCCAGTCAGCCCTATGGAGAAACCAGCGAGCAGGCGTACACTGTGGGAGCGACAGGAAGATAGGAAAATGGTCGCTGAGACACAGGTCATCGTGGACCCTCCAATTGAGATGTGGAAGCAGGCTTGGGCTGCAGATAGACAGGTTTCTGGCGGAGTATGTTCCGTGTGTAGCAGTCCGGGTGTTAAGGAGGCTGATGTTCAGCTGTGTTAGTAGAGTCTCGACATCTCCACCCCACGCCGAGGTCTGTGTTTCCATCCTCAGAAGATGCGAGGATCTCGACTTCATCCTCTGAAGTAGAGGATGTGGGTGATTGTGGCTTTGAAGCCACCGAACATTCCTTTTTCTTATTTCTCTTCTTCCTCTCGCTGCCCCTTTGGTTTGCAGGGCCGAGAGGGCTTCTCAGAAGTGACATCCAGGATGGAGGAAGAGTGGGAGACTCTTCGACCGTATGGTTGTGGATCCTTAAGCATGCAGTGATGATCCTCTGGAACACTCTGAGTAACCGCAGAAGAGGTTTGCTCGAAGGACTCCTATCGAGCAATAGAGGCCAGAGAAGGCTTCTTCTACAGCTTAGGGGTGGGGACTGGTGTCCCTGATGTTTTGTGAGTTGTTTCGCACACAGTGAAAAGCGTGGGAGCCATCAGAGAGGAACTGCCCCCAGCTGGCAAGGGTGCAGGGTCAGTTGATTGGACCTGGGAGCACACCAAAATAGGTGGTACAGGCTGGAGACCAGGCACTGTAGACGATGACGGCGAGGCTGCTGTGGCCTACGAGTTGCCTCTGAGTAGGTCAGTCGGTCCCAGGTTTTATATCCATGATATTTCTTTGCAGAAATGTGCACGTAGGTGAGCAAGGGGAGTGATTCAGGCCAATTCTGGAGGAGGGGTGCTAGGGACGTTCGAATGGTCGGCACATCCGCACTCCTAACATGAAGGGTTGGTATCACGTCGCCAGCTGAAAAATGCTCCTGCCAGAGCACATAAAAGGAGAATATGTTCTCTGACACAAAAGTGTGGGACCAGATGCCTCAATCCTCATTGCGACTTCCTCGCCAAAAATTTTGACATGCGAACATATTCGCGTACTTTTAGTTGCATAACTTTGTAAATACTTTTGCCCAGTTAAGCCGTCATAGTCAGCAATGTCGTCTCACTGTCAGTGTCTATATACGAGTATGTCCCTGTCCGTTTATTTGCTGTCCTTCGCACTGCCGCTTTCTGTCTGTGTCAAACTTTCAATGTCTTCATCCTTTTCACTCGCGATTCCTCACCGCTGTCTATTTCTGCCAGTTTCGTCGTCTCTCTGGCCCACTGACGTTGTCCCATTCACTTCCTGTCCTGTTGCCAGTATCCTTTCTTTCTCACTTAGAGTGTCTTTCAATCACGATTGTCTCCTTTAAACATATGTGCATGGGGATGGTTTCCTTGGAGTTTGACCTGTAGACCGGGAAAGTTTAGCACGCCGGAACTGGGGATGGGAAAAACTGGACAAATTGTTTCGTATTCGAGAAGCGCACGCTCATGCTTTATGTATGGTCTCCATTCGTCTCAGTTTCTCTTTTACTCCGATTGTTACTATCTGCATCTGTCTTCGTTTGTTGTTGTCACTGTTCCTGACTTCCGACACGTTTTGCTTCCCACTGCTGTTTTCATGCATATGAAATCAATGGTCAGTAAAATTTTGATAGTATTTTACATAGACAGCATGACGATTTGCCATGAATAGAAGTGTAGTTTTGCGAATGCACGCAGTTGGATCTTTTGATTCCAAAAATTATGATTTTTGAAGCGTATCGCGATAACGAATACATATTTCCAAAACCGGGAAACGGATTTTCCAGAGAAACACCTAAACAACATACACATAACATTTTAGTAATTTCCTATTCTTCAAGATACGTTACCTCACAATCAGAAATAGCGTTTTCGAACCTATTACTGTCGTGTGCTATCATTCCCGGACCGATATCTCAAGAACTACATAAGATATCATTCTGCTCTAAGCTTTAAATAAAATTTCGATATGTTATCTACATTTCATAAACAGCTATGTGTAGCCTAAAATCAACCATACGAGAAGTCTACGCAATGTGTTTTTACCTCGGCAAACTCTTTTAAATATGCTGCAATAGTTCACTAAACCGGATGCTGAATATTAACTGTAAAGTGAACGAAAACAAAAATCAGCCCTACATCGAGCGAAGATTTCAATCTTTAAGACGTACAAAAAATCAATATTTTTGCCAAGTACCTTTTTTCAAATCGCATGGTAAATTTCACAGCTGTCCGAAAGACGTCTTTCGGCACAATATGCACTCTTTCTACCAAAATATAGCGGTTTTCCGGCCGTTTCTTGCTAACGCACTAAGATTTACGAAAACTGAAAAATGCCGCTTATAGATAACTGTCTACTGAACGTATTGTAAATATTTGAACAATTTTCTATGGTTAGTTATATAGATATTTGCCATTCACGGTGCTAAATGGCTAAAATTGGGTTTTGTGACATTGTGCAGAACTATGATAAGTTTCAACCTCTGGATCTCGGTTACGGATAACGATATCAAAAAAATTTAAAAAACGGCCTCGAGAATATCATCATAAGAACATATAGTAAAAATTTCGAAGATTTGCAATGAATAGAAAGTATCGAAGTGACCATCCCCACAATTCGTTTTTTGGTACCCAAAAATCATTTTTTTTTTTTTTTCATGAATGAATAGTGCTTTTGTAAACCGTTTAAAGCCCACCATAGACTACACGTCATGTGTGTAACTTTGAACATTTGGACGATGTACTGTATGATCCCTATAGTATACCCATTCTTTTAATATGCAGACAAATGACCACTAGGCCATGATCTATCCAGAAAACTTTATCCCTTCACACTGAGATGAATAAAACCTGAAATATGGGCCCCTAAAGAATCGCAAATTCGCACGCGCCGTTTACGAACATATTAATACCGCATACTGCCGTGCAGTATGCGCTTTCGGAGGCGAATGGCAACTCGAGTACCCTTGCTGATTGCACAACACAAAGCCTTACGTCTCGCCTGGGCCCGTCGACACTGATATTGGACTGTTGATGACTGGAAACATGTTGCCAGGTCTGTCGAGTCCAGCTGTATCGATTATTGGGGCGTGTAGTGGTGTGGAGCCAACCGCAGGAATCCATGGACCAGTGCTTGTCAGCGGCGGACTGTTCAAATTGATGGAGGCTCTGTAATGGAGTGTGGCGAGTGCTGTTGGAGCGGTATGGGATCCCATTCTAACAGGCAATACGTGTCCATGCAGCCTGGGTGATCACCTGCATCCATTCGTGCACACTGTGCATTCCGACGATCTTGTGCAATTCCAGCAGAACACTGAGACCCCACAGACGTCTTTGAATTGTGAGGCTCCGAGAACTTCTGAGTTTAATCAGCTTCGCCGGCTACTAACCTCCCAAGACACGGATATCATGCAGAAAATACGGAATGCCTTGCAACGTGCTGTTCAAAAGAGATTTCAACCCATTCTTACTCCTATGTATGTATGGATGTTCAGACAGTGTTTGTAGGACGCATGATGTCAGTTCTCTCCGACACCACTTCAGACATCAAGCGAGTGCACACCACGTCGCCGTAGGACCCTGCACGATGTTAGGCAGATATATCAGTTTCTTTGGCTCCTCCGTGTATGAGTATTATAAGAATTACAGAAAATGGAGTTGTACAATCAAATACAACGTCACGCCGCATGAAAGCACGGAAATGAACGTATATTCAGACTTTAATTAAATATATGTAAGTTAGTGACAGCAGATATTATATACTTCAGGATAACGTAGACGTCAGTTGTATAAGCTACACAATTTAGTGAATTAAGATGCAGTAATAACATAAAAAATTCTTGTATGTAATTAGTATCCTTCTTCCACAGTATACCGGGGTAATCAAAAAGTCAGTATAAATTTGAAAACTTAATAAATCACGGAATAATGTAGATAGAGACGTAAAAATTGACACATGTTTGGAATTACATGGGGTTTTATTAGAACAGAAAAAAACTTCAAAAAATGTCCGTCAGGTGGAGCTTCATCAGATCAGAAAAGCAAATATTAGCATAACAAATTAAGCCAAAACAAAGATAATGATCTTTACAGGAGATGCTCAATATGGTCCCCATAATTCCCCAACAATAGCTGTAATCGAGGAATAATGTTGTGAACAGCCTGTAAAGCATGTCCGGAGTTATGGTGAGGCATTGGCTTCTGATGTTGACTTTCAGCATTCCTAGTGAAGTCGGTCGATCACGATACACTCGCGACTTCAGGTTACTCCACAGCCAATAATCGCACGGACTGAGTTCTGGGGACCTGGGAGGCCAAGCATAACGAAAGTGGCGGCTGAGCACACGATCATCACCAAACGACGTGCGCAAGAGATCTTTCACGCTTCTAGCAATATGGGGTGGAGCGCCATCCTGTATAAAAATCGTACGTTCCAGCAGGTGTTTAACAGTCAGGTTGGGGATGATGCGATTCTGAAACATATCGGCGTACTTCTTACCCGTCACGGTAGCAGTTACAAAACCAGAATTACCCAGTTGCTCGAAGAAAATAGGCCCGATAACGATAGATGTGGTAAATCCAACCAATACCGTGACTTTCTCGTCGTGCAATGCAGTTTCCACGACAGTTCTAAGATTTTTGCAGTTGTGAGCGTTGAGACACCCTCGGAGCGTGAAATGAGCTTCGGCGGTCCACATTCCCCATTCTGATAATACAGCTTTTCTAAAAGGTAACGTCAATATACTGCCACTGTTGGTGCATCTGATTCTCTCTCTCATTGCAGCTCCTTTTATGCACGATTTTCATGCGCAGTCACACATTTTGCTGTCCAGCGCCAGCTGTCGGACATTTTTTGAACAATTTTTTTTTAATTTTTTTAATTTTTAATTTTTATTTATTTATTTATTTTTGCTTCTAATATAACCCCATGTAATTCCAAGCATGTCTGTCAATTTTTACCTCTTCATCTACATCAGGACCTGGAAGAGCAGTTGAATGGAATGGACAGGGTGTTGAGGACAGCGTATAAAATGAACATTAACAAGAGCAAAACACAGATAATGGAATGCAGTCTTAGAAAATCAGACGAAGCTGAAGGAATTAGACTACGTAACGAAACAATGAAGGTGGTAGATGAGTTTCGTTAATCGGGTAGTAAAATAACATATGACGGTCGCAGTTCAGAGTATATAAAATGCAGAATGGCAATGAGAAGGAAAGCATTTTTGAAAAAGATGAATTTGCTAACATCGAATATTAATTTCAGTATAAGGAAGTGTTTTTTGAAGGCATTTGTGTGGAGTGTTGCCTTGTACAGGAGTGAAACATTGACGATAAAACGGCGGACAGGAAGAGAATAGAGGCTTTTAAAATTTCGTGCTACAGAAGAATTCTGAAGATTAAGTGGATCGCGTAACTAATGAAGAGGTACTGAACAGAATTGGTGAGAACAGGAATTTTTGGCATACCTTGACTAAAAGAAGGGGTCGCTTGGTGGAAGACATTCTTAGACATCGAGGAATCGTAAATTTAGCATTGGGGGGGAAGTGTGTGGGGTAAAAATCGCAGAGGGAGACCAAGAGACGGATAAAGTAAGTAGATTCAAATGGATGTGGGTTACCGCTCTTACCAGGAGATGAGAAGGCTTGCTCAGGTTAGAATAGGGTGGAGAGCTGCATCAAACCAGTCTCCGGACTGAAGACCACAACGACAACAACATCTACATTATTCCGTGAGTTATTAAGTTCTCAAATTTATACTGAGTTTTTTATCATCCGGTATATGAAGCCACTTTATACTGGCAAATGACCTACAAAACTTTAATGGATTACCAAGAAATTTATAAGCAGCGATATTGCGCCGTTCCTTACAATGTCCCATCTTACTGTTTCTTACTGATCTTTGTATCAGGAAACAAACGACTCGAACGTACACAGTTTCCGCCTGGCGCTCACTGAAAGTAACAATTAATTTACGCCTAGAAAACACATTTTCACTAGTGCGAATCAGGGCTAGAATATTGAATAACTGATACGCAAAGCTTCTGAAGGATAGTCGTGTTGTGGAATACTTCGGACAAGAAAACCAAGATTGACACGTAGCAGCTACTGTAGGTACGCGATGGCACTGTGATAATGCTACTGAGAATATGTTCCATTGAAAGGCTCCAATCATATCTTCTTCTTCCATTTTGCCATTTCCTCCTGTCGAAACGCCGAGACAGGTTCTTTTTTTCCCTATCTGCGACGCAATTTTTCGCAGGCCACTGCAGGCCCCTTTGACGACCACTTCGCTCCCCCTGTGAGGCGCAGTCCACGGTTCCGGACTCGTCCGCTGCTCTGGAAATGGCCGGGCTGCCTGCAGACCGGGTTTTTCCGTCAGAGAGTCGCTCGCCATGCATTGTGTTCTGCAGCCGCACCGCGGCCTCGTTATCTGATTGCTGCCGAAACGAGGCATTTCTTCGACGGACCAATACGGCCGCTCAGATTCTCAGGCTTGGTCCATTGAGCTGCCTGCTCCCTTCCGCTCGCTGTCTGGATTCAACATTTCGTTGCGTCACTGTCAATACAGGCTGCGCAGTTCTTATTCCCTGCCAAAGGCACGCCATTCCGTTTCACGACAAGATTTTATTTCCACGAAATTCTCTGGAAAAAATACGCATTTCCTGTAGGGCTCGTAATGGCCAAGCGTAGAGGTAGTCGACTAATAGGATACATTCTCTTCGACCACCAACATAAGCACGAATCCTTAGTGAACATTAAGCGTAGGTCACATAATGTGATTCAAAACCCAGAATGAAACTTTCACTCTGCAGCGGAGTGTGCGATGATATGAAACTTCCTGGCAGATTAAAATTGTGTGCCGGAACCGGGACTCTAACCTGGGACTTTTGCCTTTCGCGGGCAAGCGCACTACCGACTGTGCTATCCCGACACGACTCACGATGCCTCCTCACAACTTTACTTCCGCCAGTACCTCGCCTCTTACTTTCCAAACTTCACAGGAGCTCTCCTGCGAACCATGCAAGACTAGCACTCCTGCAAGAAAGGATATGGTGGAGACATGGCTTAGCCACAACCTAAGGGATGTTTCCAGAATGAAACTTTCACTCAGCAGAGGAGTGTGCGCTGATATGAAACTTCCTGACAGATTAAAATTGTGTGTCGGAACCAGGACTCGAACCTGGGACCTTTGCCTTTCGCAGGCAAGCGCACTACCGACTGTGTTATCCCGACACAACTCACGATGCCGTCTCACAACTTTACTTCCGCGAGTACCTCGTCTCCTACTTTCCAAACTTCACAGGAGCTCTCCTGCGAAACCGTTTACAAACATCCTAGGACTTTTAGAGGGCTGTGAGGACGTTGCAGTCTAAATAGTGACCCATAGCTGGAAATGTCGTCCAGGGACTCTACCAACTCTTCTTCATCTTCGGCACTGTACTACACTTCTGCAGTGCTTGTAGTGTGGAACACTTTTACCATACTTTACACTTGTTTCCCATTTCTTCCCAGAAAATTTAAATTTTGCTCAAAGATTCACCACAAATTCCCATTGTAACGCATAGCACAGGAGTATTCCGCTCTGCGGAGTCATCCTCGTGCACGTGTGACACTTCCACCAGAACGGAGTTGGTCGACATGCGGAGGAAAAAGGTCTGCGCAGAGGTATTCATTTGAGGTGGAAGGTGCCATTATTACGTCACATTGCTACCCAGTTTTATTATAAATCTTTTGACATACTATTTTGTTGGTAAGAACAGCAATGCGCAGCGTTGAAATCACAATGCTTTCATATGATTAACTGAAAGACATTTGCAGGCACCTTGCTGGTGAGAACAGATGCGAAGAAGCTTGAGAGCCTGGCTTAATGGTACTCAGAGAAATCCACCATTCTTTCGGGAATTCATTTACGCACAGTTCAAAGATTCAAACAACAGTCTGCACTGTTGTGTGCAACAAACCGGCGTAGTTGAGCACTTTTCTGCTACGATCACGACAGTTGTCATGTTGCGTGATGCAGACAAAAACTGACTTCGCAGAACATTTTTCATGTGTTCATGAATACAAACATTAAATAAAATTCTGTGAGTCTCTTCCATAGCAGTTGTTCTGGAGAGTACATACTTCATTAATTAACCATTTACATTAATTTATTCCGCAGGCAGTACTTCCTGCAGCAGAACACTTGAACACTTCTACATCTACATGGGATACTCTGCAAATCACATTTAAGTGCCTGGCAAAGGGTTCATCGAACCACCGTTATACTATTTATCTCCCATTCCATTCTCGAATAGTGCGCGGGAAGAAAGAACACCTGAATCTCTCCGTTCGAGCTCTTATTTCTCGTATTTTATTCTCACAGGAACAGTGTGTAGCGGAGAAGCCGTACTTATTGCCACATTCATAACCAAAATAATAAATTATTAAAATAACAAAACACTAGCAATATTATCTAACACTTCAGAAACTAATATGTTAAAACATGAAATAAAATGTTATTCCTCATGCCTTGAAAAGAAGGGTCGCAGTTTTAGCAAAATGCTAATCTAGCGATATCAAATAAATTACAATTTTATAAAAAATATATGAAAGACGACAGATGGTCGTCTTTCATCACCTCTTCGTTAATTGAAAATTTTGATGTAGGCTGAGGTAATTATATTACAACAGAGACAGCAAACTTTTCTAAGCTAGCATGTGGTTGCCTTATGGGCAACATAGACAGCTGGGGCACGTCACTTAAACACAGCAAATACAAACAACACATTATAATTTTTTTTTAATATTCCCGCACGCATTTAAAGCAAAAAACTATTTCAATGAACAGATGATCCGGTAGAAAAGCGACTCCTGCCAGCGGTAAGCCAGGTAAAAGTCGACCACTGTACGAAACAAAAGTTTTATTCTGGTAGAAGGTACCCAGATAAGAATGTAATGTTATAAAAAAGCTTAATTTTAGCAGTAACTTTACCAAAAGATCCGTGTGAACTACGACTTCTCCCTGCTGTGAAACCTTGTTCCCTGGCCCTAATTGAGAAATGACTTGGTTCAATTTACTCTAATAACAGGAGGTTAACGATACAGTGGCCAATATACGTAGCAGCTCACATGAAATTCCACACAGGCATTAATGAACAAGCCACCACAATAAAAGCTATTTCATAAAGGTTGCTAAAGAAAAGCATCTATAGCACAACGGAACTTAAACATAAAAAATTGCATCTGGGCTTCTTCTCAGCACTGGTGAAAAACAATATTGAATAAAAAGGGGGAAAGTGCTAGAAAATTACAATTTATAGGCAAGTCAAAATTATATGGAACTTGACTTGTTTATTCATGTCGAACGCAAGCAAAATGGGAAACCAATAATTTTGGTACTACAATAAAAATGCATCTCCTTACATGAGCTAATACTGACGATATCCAACATTGAATTTAACATAAATCACACAGAACTTAAAGCTATTGGGGGGAGGATTTACAAACAACACTCACTCGCCCACACACAGCCTATGCAACAGCGAAACTCATCAAAATCAGCGTGCTGAAACGAGGCAGAAGCAGGCGCCGCTATCGTGGGCGAAATTTAGCAAAGCAGGAGGTACCACACAACACAATATACAATAAAACTGCGAAGATGCCTCTGGTCTGTCGTGCCTGATTTGACATGGTGCGTGAGTATAGCAAAGTTAAGTTGCACGCTAACGGCGACGCGCGAATACGTTACATGATCGCACTCCACTGAAGGTGAAGTGGTTCAAAATCGTATTCATTATACAAAATCACGGCGGACTTTTAAGTTGAGAGTAAACTATCTAGGCACTGTTTTTATGAGAAGTGGCGTGAATTCAGGTGACTAGGTGCAAACACCTGAAGTCGGAGCTCGGACCCACGTGATTCCGAAAACCGATAAAAATGTATAAATTCAATTTCCAAAAATAAAGAAAATTACTACCGCATACAACCCCTAGAACTGCGTAGAATTACATAAGGAAGCTAGTGAAATGCAGCAACATGTGATTGGGAGCGTTCACGGAGACGGAGAAAGTCCAGTCTCAAAAAATCAGAAGAATGAAACAATTACAAAGACGGAAAAGTGAGAATAAAAACTACGGCATGCAACCCATAGAAATACATAGAAATTATTAAGCATGCTATAGAAGGAGGTTGTACAAGGATCGGACAGAAATATTGACAAAGACTGAGTACATACTACACGTTTGGAGAAGAAACAGCAAAATTAAAATAGGCAGGGAGAGAAGTTCGCGAAATGTTATTGAAAATCAAAAGGATACACACATAGTTACTTGTCTGATGGGCATGGAACAAACAATAGTGGAACCTGAAGGCTTTGTTCTAAGAACCAACCATGCGGAACACATATGACTCATGGAAGGAAACGAAAGCTTTTAGATGCACTGTACAAAAATGAACATATTGTCTGTTAGAAATCGGGCTCCACAAAGCTAGAAAGAATTTACACAGAGTTCGTACACCACCACATAATCACAAAAAGTTTGAATATACCAGGCCATTATCAAACTGCAACTAGTAACACATACACCGCATTTATCTGTTGGAAATCACTGGATTTAAAAACTAGGACACATTTCCGCGCATGTTCAGAAAAAATATTCCAAAAAATGAATCTAAGTTCAAGAGTCTAAGTTAAACATGCTAGACAACGAATCGCTACCACCTCCACAGACACAAGAACAGAACCAACCTTACCTCACCACGGTCTGAGTACAAAGTGAAGATCGAGTGGCCAGGAGGCGGGAAAGCTACCGGAAACTGGGACACCCAGCAGTGGTGGGGAGAGAAGTTCGCAAGACTCGCCCTGGAGAGGGCTCATCGACTGGCTTGTAGCCAAAGGGTGTAGAAATCTCTTTGGTCGCAGCAGGGGTTCGTAACGAGTAACTATCGACTCTGAGCCAGAGAGAACTATGCAAAGCGAGCTATCACCACCCACATTCAGACAGCCATTACATTCTCACACATCCACTTAAAAGTAAAATAAGTATACATTCTAACAACGACAATTATAAATAATTAAAATAACCAAATCCTAGGAATGTTGTTGTTGTGGTCTTCAGTCCGCAGACTGGTTTGATGCAGCTCTCCACGATAACCTATCTTGAGCAAGCCTCTTCATCTCCACATAAGAACGGCAACCTACATCTGTCTGAATCTGCTTAATGTATCCATCTCTTGGTCTTCCTCTGCGGTTTTTACCCCACACACTTCCCTCCAACGCTAAATTCACAATTCCTTGATGTCTAAGAATGTGTCCTACCAATCGATCCCTTCTTTTAGTCAGGGTATGCCAAAGATTCCTTTTCTCACTAATTCTGTTCAGTACCTCCTCATTAGTTATGCGATCCACCCACCTAATCTTCAGCATTCTTCTGTAGCACCATATTTCAAAAGCCTCAATCCTCTTCCTGTCCGCACTGTTTATCGTCCATGTCTCACTCCCATACAAGGCCACACTCCATACAAATGCCTTCAGAAAGGACTTCCTTAGGCTTAAATCAATATTCGATGTTAACAAATTTCTCTTTTTCAAGAATGCTTTTCTACCCATTGCCATTCTGCATTTTACATCCTCTGTACTGCGACCATCATTTGTTATTTTACTGCCCAAGTAACAAAATTCATCTACCTCCTTTATTGCTTCGTTACCGAATCTAATTCCTTCAGCATCACCTGATTTTCTTACACTGCACTCCATTACCCTAGTTTTACTCTTGTTAATCTTCATCTTATATGCACCTTTCGACACACTGTCCATTCCGTTTAACTGCTCTTCCAGGTCCTTTGCTGTCTCTGACAGAATTACTATGTCGTCGGCAAAACGCAAAGTTTTTAATTCTTCACCCTGAACTTTAATTCCTTCTCCAAATTTCTCCTTGCTTTCCTTTATAGCTTGCTCAATGTACAAATTGAATAGCATTGGAGAAAGGCTACAACCCTGTCTTACTCCCTTCCCAACCACTGCATCCCTTCCATGCCCTTCAACTCTGACAACCGCTGTCTGGTTTTTGTACAAGTTGTAAATAACCTTACGCTGCCTATATTTTACTCCTGCTTGCTGCAGAACTTGAAAGAGTTTATTCCAATCAACATTGTCAAAAGCCTTCTCCAAATCTACAAAAGCTAGAAATGTAGGTTTGCCTTTTCTTAATCTATCTTCTAGGATAAGCCGTAAAGTGAGTATTGCCTCCCGTGTTCCTACATTTCTCCTGAACCCAAACTGATCTTCTCCGAGGTCGGCTTCTACCAGCTTTTCCATCCTTCTGTATATAATTCGTGTTAATATTTTGCAACCATGACTTATTAAACTGATGGTTCTGTAGTTTTCACACCTGTCTGCACCCGCTTTCTTTGGAATGGGGATTATAACATTTTTCTTAAAGCCTGAGAGTACTTCATCTGTCTCATACATCTTACACACCAGGTGAAACAATTTTGACATGGCTGGTTCTCCCAGAGACTTCAGTAGCTCTGAGGGAATATCATCTACTCAAGGGCCTTGTTTCGACTTAGGTCTTTCAGGGCTCTATCAAACTCTTCTCTCAGTACAATGTCTCCTATTTCATCTTCATCTACATCCTCTTCCCTTCCTACAATATTGTCTCGAAGTTCATTTCCTTCATAGAGCCCCTCTATATACTCTTTCCACCTTTCAGATTTCCCTTCTTTGCTGAGAACTGGTTTTCCATCAGTGTCCTTGATATTCATAGAGCTGTTTTTCTTATCTCCAAATGTTTCTTTTATTTTCCTGTAGGCTGTATCTATTTTTCCCCTATTTATACATTCTTCTATATCCTTGCATTTGCCTTCTAGCCACTCCTGCTTAGCCATTTTGCACTTCCTGCCAATCTCATTTCTTAGTCGTCTGTACTCCATTTTGCCTGTTTCATTTACTGCATCTTTATATTTACTCCTTTCATCGATTAAATTTAATATCTCCTGTGATATGCAAGGATTTTTTGCAGGTCTTGCCTTCCTACCTATTATGTCCTCTGCTGCCTTCACTATTTCATCTCTCAATTTTACCCATTCCTCCTCTACTGTTTTATTTTCCCCTGTTTCTGTCAATTGTTGCCTAAAGCTCCCTCTGAAATTTTTAAGAACTTCAGGTTCCTTCAATTTATCCAAGTCCCATCTCCTTATTTTCCTACCTTTTTGTAGTTTCTTCAGTTTCAGCCTACAGTTCATAACCAACAAGTTATGGTCAGAGTCTATATCTGCCCCTGGGTATGTCGTACAATTTAAAACCTGGTTCCGAAATCTATGTCTTACCATTATAAAATCTATCTGGTATCTCCCGGTGTCTCCTGGTCTCTTCCACGTGTACAACCTTCTTTTGTGATTCTTAAACCAGGTGTTTGTAATAACTAAATTATGTTATGTGCAAAATTCTACCAGGCGGCTTCCTCTTTCATTCCTTTTGCCCAGACCATATTCACCTACTATCTTACCTTCCCTTCCTTGTCCTACTACCGAATTCCAGTCTCCCATAACAATTAAGTTTTCCTCTCCCTTAATTGTCTGAATAATTCCCTTTAGCTCCTCATATATTTCTTCGATTTCCTCATCATCGGCAGAGCTAGTTGGCATATAAACCTGTACTACTGTTGTCGGTGTTGGCTTCGTATCTATCTTGACAATGATAATGCGATCACTGTGCTGGTCATAGTAGTTTACCCGCATTCCTGTTTTCTTATTCATTATCAATCCTACTCCTGTGATACCTCCAATTGATTTTGTATTTATAATCCTATACTCACCTGACCAGAAATCCTGTTCATCCTGCCACCGAACTTCACTAATCCCCACTATATCTAACTTCAACCTATCCATTTCCCTTTTTAAATTTTCTAATTTTCCTACTCGATTAAGGGATCTAACATTCCACGCTCCGACCCGTAGAATGCCAGTACTGTCTCTCCTGATGATCACATCCTCCTGAGTAGTCCCCGCCCGGAGATCCGAATGGGGGACTATTTTACCTCCGCAATATTTTACCCAAGAGGATGCCATCATCATATTTTCATACAGTAGAGCTGCATGTCCTCGGGAAAAATAACGGCTGTAGTTTCCCCTTGCTTTCAGCCGTTCGCAGTAACTGTGTGGCAAAGCCACATTAGCTGATGTTACAAGGCCAGCTCAGTCAATCATCCAGACTGTTGCCCCTGTAACTACTGAAAAGGCTGCTGCCCCTCTTCAGGAACCACACGTTTGTCTGGTCTCTCCACAGATACCCCTCCGATGTGGTTGCACCTACGGTACGGCTATCTGTATCGTTGAGGCACGCAAGCCACCCCACCTCGGCAATGTCTGTGGTTCATGGGAGTGGATCCTAGGAATATTAACTAACATTTCAGAAACTAATATTTTTAAACGAAATAAAAATGCAATTCTTCATGCCTTGAAAAGAGTGGGTTTCTATTTTTAACAAAATGCTAATCTAGCGACATCAGATAAATCTATATCTATATATATAAGGCTTGTGTGTGTACGTGCTGACAGACTTTTCTCCATGACCACATACTGCCACCCACTCATGGTTGTGGTGGTAGATAGCCCTTGGTCTAATGATGTTAGTAAGGGAGTTTGGTCGCGGTGCGTGGCAGTGGGTGAGTGTGCCGAGCAAAAATTCGCAAAATATGCAATAAATACTCTTAGGAAAAGCTATATACTCTGTGACTTACGAACTTTACGGTACGAGTCAAAATCTGTTCATTCTTTCAATCGTCAGACAATGCGGTCCTTTCAGACATCAATAACGACGAGGAATATCAAATACGCATTTTTTTTTTTTTATTTTTTTTTTTTTTTTTTTAAATAGATCACATGTTTCCGTCAACCAGACATTACCGACTATGAACAGAGACACAAAACAAAGATAAAAATCCAGATAGACTCAAAGATAAAAAATACTCGTGGAACATTGATCACTGTCGAGGAAGCGTGGTGGAAACACAGACATACATTAATGAATGTCTCTTAGGCCATAGATATTGATATGTCTGTGCCAGTAAGCTCACTGGTGTGTGCTAATCAGTGATCTCTGATACCTATAGCCGCGACACTCTGCTGTGAAAAGTGTTATCGTTTGAAAGCTGGGTCAAGAAAAACTATGCGACGTAGTCCTACTCATATCCTGGCGGCCTCCTGTGATAATGTTGGCAACAGATGTTGAATAACGAGAATCATGTGACATCGCCATAAGCCAGTCGCGTGACACGCAAATATTTTGTCGTGAATCAAGCATACAGCAGGAACAGCAGTATTTATCTACTCTCTATGTGATTCGGTCATCTTTGCAACGATTTTATATCGTGTTATTGATGTTGCCAACATAAAAACACGAGGCCGCCAGGATAGAAAGTAAAATTTTACCGAATCAGATGCATACGTTGTTGTCACATCTCATCATGACTAGCACTTTTACGCGAAACTCTTTTGTATAGAGTCTCATGATTCACACAGTCTTACAATTCATTCCAAATTCCTGTTCGAGAAGATATTTGTGAAAACTGTTACAAATCAATATTCGCACTTATCGAATATCGTTTTCAGAAATGTAATTTGCCAGCCGCTTTCGGCGCTGCTGTTGCAATGTGCAACTTTATGAACACAACCTAACATTGAATTTACATTGTTCCGAAGCACGGACTTAAATTAATTTCACTCTTAGTATGAAAAACTTTATGAACATTCATCGTTTTCGACAATGACTTCTACTTAAATTTGACATCTTGGCTAGGAGAACTGAGTTTATTGCCAGAGAGATCCAACAAGGTTTGTGTTTTTGCTGACCTACGTCCGGAACCCAAAGAACCATGATATACACAGGACCTTCTTTAACAACCGTTGCGAAGCACGGGCATATAAGCTAGTTACAATTATAAAAAATATATGAAAGACGACAGACGGTCGTCTTTCAAGGTAAAGGATCATGACTTCCTAGTGATCGGGCTCGTCAGTCTTGTTGCTTTTCAAGAATTAAAGAATGCACAGGTGAATAAACAGCAAAGTATATGTAAAATTGTTCTTATTTTTGTAAATAAGCTGGAAAACAGGTAATGCGAGACAAAGCGCTAGGCCAGTTACATGCCTCCTTACTCCGGCTTTTCCTTCTTCAGGTTCCATATTTCAAATTGTTCAGTGGAGCATCGTCCACGTCTTATTATGGTTTGGGACGCCCTGACGAGAACACTATGTACATAAGTATCGCGTAAACAAGGCACTGGGGCTGGAACTTGAATAGTGGCAACTATTTGTTCACAACCGATACAAAAGCGTGACATGTTTGCACCTGTTACTGTCCTTCAAAGTAGTCACCAGCGTTGTGTACAACCCTTTCCCAGCGATGTGGAAGGCGCAGTATACCGTTAGTAGAGCATGTTCTGTTCATGGAGCTAATGGACCAATCTACTGCCTGGAACAGTTCTGAAGCGAATGCCACGGGTTGGTTACTTCATCTTCGGAATCAAAGTCACAAGGACCTAAGTCCGGGGAGTACGGTGGATGGTACAGTACTTTCGAGTCCCATCGACCGAACATAGCAACCATAGTTTGCGCTGTATTCGCTCGTACATCATCGTGCAAAATGATGAGTGAGTTGCACAGAATGTTGCCACTTCTTTCACAAAACTGGTCGCAGGTGATGCTCCAAAAACGAACAGTAAGAAACGTAATGCGTTAGGATAACACCATCACAGTCGTACACGAGAATTGCCATAACATTCACCATAATGGGTCTCTGACAGAGTTTCGACTTTCGCGGCAACCCATAATGACGTCAATCGTTGGATTGGCGTTCCAGTTTTGGCTCGTGCTATGTGACCCATGTCTCATCCAGTGTTACGATACGGCGAAAGAAAGCCTCTCCTTCGCGCTCATAGTGCTTCAAGTGCGTCTGAACAGCGTCGTAACGCATCCATTTCTACGTTTCCGTTAACTGATTCGGAACCCATTGTGATGCAATTTTTTGCATGCCGAGGCGTTCCTTCAGGATGCGAAGCATAATCATATGGGCTAATCCCGTTTCTTGGCCGATCTCAAGAATCGTCTGGCGTCGATCACTGTCCAATAACGCGGCAACAGTATGCACTTCTTTTTCAAAGACGCTAGGACGACTTGCCCGATGCATGTCTGCCACAGTTTTCTTACCTAGCGTGCCATTGTTCTGTATGGCAATGCCGATTCCCCGCACGGCTCTTAAAGACCTGGATGACACTGTCGTGCTGTACGACCACTCGCTCATACAATCTTGATGCAACACCGTTGTTCCTGTTTCGCAAACATAGTGACAGCGTTAAGCTAGACCACTCGCTCGCAAGTGACTGTATTCCCTAGATTGTGCGCACGGCGTTGACGTGGGAAGGGCGAGTTCATTTGTGCGGAGGTAAGGTAGGTATGTCAACAACGGTTGGTATCAGCGACAATAGCAGATGCCAGTGTATAGTGTCGCCGCAGCAGTGTTGCCACTATTAGTTCCAGTCGTCGTATAAAGAGCGCCTAGAAATTGACGCAGATCGCTTTGGTACTGATGACGGCAATAACGCAGTAGAGAGTGAAGGTGAGGTAAAAGTAAAAAAAAAAAAAAAAAGTTTTGCTTATTCGTTTATGAATTCTTTGGTGAGTATAAATGTCCTGTACATGAGTATTGAAAACAACCGGTACGTAATTTTTGTATTTCAGGTATTTACTTGAACAAAAAGTGGCTTCTGCTAGCCAACAACTGCTATTTAAGAACAGCATGCACATATATGTATATATAATGTGTGATAAATTAATTAAGAAATTTAACATATTTTGAACCAGTCGTACCATTCAGTTTGCTAAATTTGTGCCTACAGTACCCTCCCCAATTTCAGAAATTAAAGAAGTTGGGGAGAAAGGTGGGTACTAAAGCCGAGTAAATACGGTAATAACAATAACAATAATACGTGTTTATGAATCTGTGGTGTCGCACAAGTCTGAAGTGCGCGCCAAGTACTTTCGCAGCTCACCGCCATGCAAGCACGGCGCGGCGTTCTTACGACGTCGGCCACGAGCGCCCTCTGCTGTAACCCCGCTCGTGGCCACCACTGAACTGCATCGGTCACTTGGCAATAGGACAGGAACCAGTTAATACACTCATCACTAGGCAGGCCTCTACCTAGTTAAACTATGTATCTACATTCCACTAGTCTTCAGTTAACAAAGTTAAGGATTGTACTATTTCTACGAAATATGTATCTTGTTCTAATCTAGCTTAGTGTTTCTAGTTTCTGCTGTCCCACTGGCTGGTCACCTCAGACTCTGTTCCTGCACATGTGTGCATCCCATTTCCCTGTGTCGGTCTATCTCTCTACTCGGCCACCGACACCCAAGACAACCGGCAGCAACGAGACACAAAAAAAAAATCTATGGGGCTTAACTACTGTGGTTATCAGTCCATAGGTTCACAAACTACTTAAACTAACTCATACTAACCAAAGGACTACACACACACGAAGGGAGGTCTGAAAGTAGGTCTCGAACCTGCGACGGGGAGCAAACGCACGCTCCGCAGGAACACGTAATAGATAGCTCGGCCATTTCACCGCGGCTGAGGAATGGTAGTTGGAGCTAGATAGAGGGGGCATTGCAATTCAGAAGTTATTGGGGAATTCAAATGTCCCAAAAGCACAACGGCAACTGTGTGCCGAGAATAACAAACTACTGGCATTACCTCAAAAATGTTCAAATGTTTGCAAATCTATGGGAGTCGGCTGCTTGATCACTAGTTTGTAGCTAACAGACTACTTAAACTACGGTTAACTAACCTAAGGACAACACAAACACCCGTTCCCGAGGGATGACTCCAACCTCTGAGGGCGGCATTACCTCTCACGACGAACAGCACACTGGCCGACGATATGCAATTTTTGACTGAGAGCGTAGAGTTGTCAGGGCTTCCAGACGACCAACGATGCGCGAAACAAACCCAGAAATCAATATGGTAGGTACTCGAAAATATCCATTAAGGCAGGTGGGCGCAGTCTGGCGTAAGTAGGCTGTGGCACCAGACGAACGACTAGAGTGCCTCTCCTAACAGCTCGACGTCGTCTGCAGCGCCTCTGCTGGGCTCGTGACAACATCGGTTAGACCGTAGATGAATGGATACTATGGATTCGTTATATGAGTATTATTCTAGTTGCTCAGAGCCGATGCCAGGGTTCGAGTGTCGGCCAACCAAGGCACTGCCCAAATTGTTGGTGTCTGCAGCATGGTGTCGGCTATTGGTACATGGCTTGCACAGCAGACTCTAGTCCTACTGCTACCACCGTTCACTGGTTATGTTCTGCTACTTGTACAGCATGTGGACTTCGTGTACATATACAACGAGGGAGTTTTTGTGGGTGACTGTGTATCACACCACGAAGATACCATTGCACTCGACTGATCTGAAGAATGTTATGCACAGATTCGCCGAAAAGTTTGGCCACCCAAATCACCTGACAATAATCCAGTCGGAAATTTACTAGACAATTTAGAGGCAATTGTGGACGCGTTCTGTAGGCAGCTTGGCTGCGTATATCTGCGGAAGTCTTCTAACGAATTGTCTTGCTGTAAGGCAGATACCTACCACACTGAGCAGCCAGAACAGTATGGCGGTCTCCTTAAGAGCCGGTGTGCCCGCGTCAGCTCCTGATAACAGCGGAAACGCCCATGTGCGAACACCCCATCACATTCTCGACGAATGACGTGGCGCATTAATTTGTGGAGAATAGCCACTCCAGTACGGAAACATGATCATCATGTAAACGCGTACAGCGTACCAGCGTACGATATCTCCATGCCCTGAGGCGCTCCAGTCACGGTCTGCACGGCCACTACGGTCGGGGGTTCGAATCCCCCCTCAGGCATGGATATTTGTGCCGTCCTTACGATTAGCTAGTTCATAAGTAGTTTGTAAGTTTAGGGACTGATGACCCCGTAGTTAAGTCTCATAATCTATACAAAGATTTGAACTTTTTTTTATCTCCATGCCGCAATAGTGCCTTGCACAACAGCTGGACCCACGAACATCCTTCTTATATGTATGTATACAATTATTTCGAACACTCTCTGCAAAGCAATGTCCTCCTTATTTTCAGGTACATCAGAAGAAAGAAAAGTCATCATTATGGCTTATTCCAAGGAGTCTCAATCATCTGAAAGTTTGTTATCCTATTCATTGGCAGATTACAATTATGCGAAATTATATCAGTGTAACTTCTACCATTAAACATTGCGCCAATACACAGTACAAGAATGATACAAAACGCCTTACCCATTAATGCTGAACTACTTCTATCACTAATTGAGATTTTGTTTGCAATAACAGTTAACAATGCTCAAAGACGTCTGGGTGGAAGACGGACATGGTCAAAGAGAATTAAAACAGCAAGGCATGGACAAGGGAACGAGACGAAAAAGACTGGGCAGAGACGAAAAAGGGAGGGAAAGTTTAGGATGTATGCGCACCTCCCATATATGTTCCCAATCATGAAATATTGATGTACTCGCTAGTTAATTACACGATAACCGTCAATTAACATCCAAAACATTTATTGCAGAGGGAAATAAACGTGAAATACACATTTCAGTTTTATGGAAATCTGTCGTTCTGTGCCTCTTTGTTTCGAACAATGGCGTGGTTCTGATACGAAAAATGAAAGAGCGACTCAGTGATTTTGTTTCGTCGCTGCATAACGTCAATGAATTGCGGCCGTCCGGCCTAAAAGAGGAAAGCTGCATTGTTCTCTGATGAAATGTGGCCTCGTCGAGAGCTATGTGAAACCGAGGCAAACGTTCGGTTTGGCTTCTGGTCCTGTGTTAGAAATAATTTTCCAACACGCAAGTAGAATTCAAAATCGTTTATGGTTTTCCTAATGTCACATTAAACCGGTAATTTTAAGTTGTCTGGAGTAATGAAGTACGTTCGTATCAATACTAGATCTCCTGACAATTGCATTTTATAGAGTAGTTACAATTACTTGAAAAAAATTTCTGTGACTTGAGGCTTTCTGATTTCACACATAATTACAGTCATATGATTATTTCAGAGAAGTATCTGAATTACAGTGACAAGCTGAAGTACTTTCTGGACGTTAGAAAAGTTGGAAGAAGCTGTCATTAGCACATCCAGCGACTATTATTAACTGGAAGACAGTACGCGTCTTTCTTACTACTAAATCTTACGGTCAATGGAATTCACTGTAAGTGTTAACTGAAATTATGAACTGCTATTAGTAATTAAAAGGTTGATTCAAATTTCCGCAACCAGTCACAAGTACAATTTAAATATTAAAAAATATCTATTAGTGACATGTTTCGATGACTTGCATCAGCATCAGTCTATAGGCGTCCAAAATATATTACTAAAGGTATATATTAATCCAAATTGACAATATCTTGATGTCTGTGGCCAAGAACATTCATCTTGAGTAGCTCTTCTTCGTTTGACTGAGTGCATAGCACTTACATCTCTGGGCTTGGTAGCCCCACAACACAGCACTTTTCGACACAATATCACTGTCATCACAAAGTTGACACTCTATTATTGCCCAGTAATATAAGTGCTATGCACTCAGTCAAATGAAAAAGAGAGTTACTCGACATGAATGATCATTGCCATAAAGATCAAGAAATTGTCAATTTCGATTAATGTATACCTTTAGTGATATGTTTTGTATGTATTTAGCCTTATGATGATGGACAGCATCTAAACATGTCGCTAATAAGTATTTTTTAATACTTAAGTCATGTTTGTGTCTGGTAGCCGAAATTTGAAGCAATCTTTACATTTTTTAGATACAGCCCTGGTCGACACAAAGTCAGCATAGCTTTAAACTGCTATTAGCATTATTAGGTGTGTTGTATGAACTTATTTTATCTTTAGTATATGCTGAAACGGCTGTTTTAAAAGAAATGTACACATTTTAAATTCAATCTTCTTTGACGCGTAAAAATACAATTTTTCGACACCCAGCGTGTCACAGGCAAGCAATGCTCGTGACTGTGCTGGGGATGACGTCGGATTGAGGACTCAGCCAGACCACATCTTTGACATGCCCTCCAACTCGCCAAATTTATCCTCAATGGTCTCGACAAAAACCAGGGGTTTTGTAGTGGTAAATGAATCGCCGTCATTCCGCATACTAAGTATCGAGGGGCATATGCCTCACCTCGATTTCTCGCCGTACGTTCCTCTCACGGCGTTGCCACTAGACGCACAGGAGAAAGACCGCCGGCCGTATAACAACAAGCACAGAGCTGTTGTGTACAGCCCAGGAGATCTGATATGGCTTTTACGGAAAGTTGGGTTATAGGAAAAGTTACTGAAGCGATACTTTGGTCTGTATCATGTCATACGCCGTCTGTCAGATGCCACATACGAAGTCGAGCATTATGAGCCGTCCTCAAAACGACAAAAACGAAGAGACATTATGCGTGGTGTCGCACAAGACTGAAGTGTACGCCACGTACTTTCACCGCGCGCCGCCATGCTAGCACGGCGCGGCGTTCTTACGACTTCAGCCACGAGCGCCCTCTGCTGCAAACCCGCTCGTGGCCACCACTGAACTGGATCGGTCACTTGGCAATAGGACAGGCACCCGATAAGTCTCTCATCAGTAGGCAGGCCACTACCTAGTTGAACTATGTATCTGCATACCACTAGTCTTCAGTTAACAAAGTTAAGTATTGTACTATTTCTGCTAAATATATGTCTTGTACTAATCTAGCTTAGTGTTTCTAGATTCTGCTGCCCCACTGGCTGGTCACCTCAAACTCTGTACCCGCACACGCGTGCATCCTATTTTTCTGTGTCGGTCTGTCACTACTCTACCACCGACACCTAGGACAACCGGCGGCAACGAGACACAAAAGTGGCGACGAGGATGGGACACTAAATTATGCACTTCCTCCGTATGAAGCATTACCACTATCCCAAAGAAAGGATAACCAGAAACGGCCTCTTGTTCAAGAACTCTGCAGACCATTACGATAATGATGAAACCACGACAGTAGGGTCTGGCACCGGTCGTCATCACCGTAAGGAAGGCGTGCAGGCAAAATGGCAGTATTCTCCGGATCTGCCACACACAGGACCCACCACAAGGCCCAGGACACTGCAGCAGGCTCCAAATGGAAGCTAACACGGGTCGCTGTTCTTTCAGGCAGGGAAGCAATGCCGCGACTCTTCCGGCGAAACGCTTGGCGCAGTGTTCAGCATTGCAGATCGCTGTGCTTATGGTCACCAGTTCAAATCCAGCCATGGGCAAAAAAAGTATTTCTTCGGATCCACTATTTCTAGTTGTGTTCAAAATGTTCAAATGTTTGTAGAGCTTAAGGTACTTAACTACGGGGTCATCAGTCCCTAAACTTACAAACTACTTATGAACTAGCTAATACTAAGGACGGCACAGATATCCATGCCCGAGGGGGGATTCGAACCCCCGACAGTAGTGGCCGTGCAGACTGTGACTGGCGCGCCGCAGAGGGCTCGGCCACCGCGGCCGGCCGGTTTCTAGAATGTTCTTTATGTTTCTTATTTTTGATGTACTCGTAAGTTTCAGAAAATTCTATCTATGTATAATTAGTGGAGCACTCCAAGCAGGAGGTAGTTAGTACTGAGAGCACGCTTGTGTTAGCAATAAACGTGTTCTAAGTGTATAGTGTTGTGCTTCGAATTGCGGACCATCTGCAGTTTTCAACATGACAATATAACTTGAAGTATGTATGTTATATTTCCACACCTGCCACCAAACCGATTTTGACCAAGCTAACACAAAATTCTGTAATTGCACACAAAGTCGCTGTGACTTTAAGAACCACTTGTGACACATATTTAAGGAGACGTTAAGTTATAAAGAACTAATCGCACGAAAAACTACTACAACTTGCGTCAATGTTCCACATCTAATACTAAACTAATGAACCGATTTCAACGAAATTTGGAAAATATGTTCTTCGACGCCCGGAAACAAACTTTACATGTGATGTCAAAGATGCAGGAAACATTTTCTTGCTGTCAGCCAGAGAAAAGTCACGAAAGAATTGTATCGCTTAATATTTTCCCGCTCTTAAGGCAGTGATCTACGGCATTTGGCATGACGATAAATTTTATTACTGGCTACTCTACTTAATGTCTTCGAGATACATTATACAGATATTATGTATACTGCTGAATGTACTCCGGAAATTATAGATACCTAAGTTCGACACGTACTTCAGGAGTTACGAGGTCCTAAACAGTGAAGTCCATGAAATACCGGCGCGTCACATATTAGATTTCGATTTGGTACGTCATCAGGGGCGTTGACTCCGTGGGTGCTCCGGGGCCCGTGAACCTCCCAACAATTGTTTGGAGGTGCTGAGCTCCCACATAACATTGAGGTGGAAAATAAAATTGCATAAATTAAAAAAAAAAATCGGGAAAAATAAAACCCTATCTTATGACTCAAGAGGCAAAGCAACCTCCCAACCTGACCATAGCGAGAGACGATATTTCATACGTGAAAGAAATGGTCAGTTTTGTACGCGGGGCCGCAAGCGAGTATTAATGAGTGTCCGTGTTTTACCCACTATGCTAGCTTTATGCATCCTGAAGCAGGTCGGTCCTTTTCACCTTTCTGGTGTACGTATTTGTGAACAGTCAAGTGTGTTCTTTCAGGAATTTAGCTTGAAGAATCTGATGCTGATGCTAAAGTTACTAGTTTTTCATTTATCTTTGACACTTCCCTTGTTATTAAAATTATAGATTCAGTTGAAATTTGTAATGCTTTTCTCTCAGACTTGAAAAAAACCTTGGAGTATATTAATATTGTCAGAGATGTAATGAAGTTATCTGGAAGTGATGAAACTTTCGATTAAGTATACAGCTCTTGCTTGGAAGTGACCAAAAAAGTTTGATGTCGGACTTCAAAATCTCAAAATATTTCAAAGATTTCTTTAAACCTTGGTGACGGCGTTCTACCAAATGCTTTTGTCAGAAAGAATAGCTCCGCACAAAAAGTGTTAGATTAGTGTACAGTGAAAAATTATTTCATTGGTAGTGTAAAAGTTTTGGGGGTGTTACTTATATGGAAATATCCACTTCAGCCAATTAGATCGCTTTATTGTAATGTCCTAATGCAGCCATGCTTTCCTTTTCTTCCTCCTCCTTCTTCCTTCTATCTTTAAAAGGCCAGACAACTGTCAATTTACTTTTATCAAGTATAGCTCAATCAAAAAATGATATTCAGGAGGGTTGGTTTCTAACATTTGTGAACCGTGATATAGAGCACCCACAATGATTTTCAAAAGTCGGCGCCTATGTACGTCTTTACTTCTATTCGCTACACATTTTTCAGAAAGTACGCACATACAGCACCGAGTGGAGTGGAGTACCAAAATGGAGATGCATAAGGCAACCACTCAACAGTGTCTGACCTCGGTGTCTCCAGACTGTTTCGACGATCGTGGAGATGCAGCCAGAATAAGGATTGGTAAGCTTCATTTTCTTCTCCCCCCCCCTCCCCCCACACACCCAACAGATACCGTAGGGGCTCATGGTGGTGAAGTCTGAATTTTGACATGTCCAGATGCTTTCCATTAATGTGTGTTACCTTTGTCAGAAGGAAGCGCAAATGAGGGAACTTGAATGCGTGAGGCTGACACACGTTGTGGGGACGATGCCTCTCCAGCCCTCACGGTTGAGCTTAGTGACACGCTAGGCAAGCGTAGCCCTGACGTCATCAGGAGCTGAATGCGATACATCGACCTGTCGACACGAGTTCTTATTTCGACAATCGACACGCAAAAATTGTCTCCGGCCAAAGAGAACTCGCTAGCCAGTGAGCCAGTGAGCTACGCCGTAATACTTACCAACGACCTATATAAGATTATATAGCTCCTTGATACTGACAAACATATGCCAGCAGACGACTTGTAGCGATACATTAATATTTTTTTATTGAAAATTATATCTGCGACGCTTGTCGCTAGCATCCGTTCTCTCTGCCAATAAATCTCTGATTATCCTTGTTTCAAGTTATACCTTCAACTATTTCAAACGATCTGGAGAGAAAACGGAATCGCTTGTCGTCTTTCGTTTTTCTACCTTTGTACTGAGCGGACGTATTTTACTCGACCTCCATAATCATGTAAGTGTGAGCTCTGGTTAGCACCCTTTTACTTGATAAACTTTAACTTTCATTTGGAATTCCTATTTCATTTAAATAATGACTATTTCTCCCCATCTTTCATTTAATTGATTTATTTTCAGCAATATTAGTAAATTGATGCTTGGTCATTGTTGCCTATTGTCTCATGATGACAAAAGAATGCAAAATTTATTTACTCTCATTTTGTGTTAAACATTGAATTCAATGCCTGCAGGAAATCTTCATTCTGTTAAAAGCGAAATCCGATAATTTCTTTAACTTTCGATAACAATAGTGATCAAAATCACACACGGTCTTAAAACTTTAATAATTAATAGTCATGAAACCAAGCATCAGTATACGAGAACGAAGATGTTAATCAATTCATACAGGTTCAACTGCAGTGTCACAGCTTCCACCAATGAATGCATACCAGGTAACTTATTCCACTATTTTCTTATGTAATGGTGCTTTCTGATGTTGTCGTAATTTTTAATTTACATTGCTACTGAGAACTGATAACCATTTCAAAAATTAATATTCATTGCTGATCTTACGATTATTTAAATTTCAATTACGGTTTTCAACCTTGATCTTGTGACAACACCAGCGATATATATATATATATATATATATATATATATATATATATATATATATATATATATATATATATATATATAAAGTAACATTACATAAGAATTGGCGACAGTGACAGGACTTCGATTCGTTGTAAAAAAAATTGTAATTTTATGTGAATTAATTATACCATTGTTTGAATTTTTTTATAATTGTAATCATTCACCAATGTATGACATCTAATCTACATAATGTGTTTATTTTTCATGAACAACTGCTGACCGATTGTGACGTGAAAATCATAATTACTACCCGGAGAATAATAAAATAAAAGTTTGGAGCCACACCCGATCACGAGAAATTCAACAGCAGCGAACAATGAAAATTGTAACACAGGTAAGGACAGACTGATTGTTTCGCTTATTTGGTGCTTTCTACTTCCTCTTAGTCTTTGCAAGTACGCAATTTCACATTCAGTACCTCATTCTATTAGCAAAAATCTATTTTCCAAATTTCTTTTGTAGTGAGATATTTATTTAAAATCACAAGGTGGAAAAATGGCCAACATGGCTGCTAAATCGATATAACAAAGCGATCCTCGCTTGTCTCTCACTCGAAGCGTCTCGCATGCGTGTGACGAATATTAATAGTGATTTAATTGTTTCTCAACAGTGCTGATAAAAGAAATTTTTTGCGTGTGAAGTGTGTAGGTTCCCCACACTATTCCAAATTTTTGATAATTTATTAGTATGGTTAAAACCCGTAGACAAATTACTACAATGGAGTCAGAACAAAACACTAATGTTTCACAGCCCGCGCAAAATGTTGAAAATAATGTGGCTGCGAGATCAATTGAAATGATTCCACACATAGTGGAGGAAAATCTTGCAACCACATCACACGTAACAGATTTTCCCACACAGACAGTACACCAATCTGAAAATCCGCAAGAAGATTGGTTAAAACGATTTCAGATATTATTTACGAACATGTCGCAACAAATTAACAATTTACAAACATCTACACAAGCTACAAACAATCAGATTTCAGGCTTGACCGATCAAATTAATCATTTGCAGGCCAACACGAAACATGATTTAGAGCAGTTGCAAAATTCCACCAAGCAACAATTAGACAGAGTAGAGGAACAGCAAAATCAAATCGCGGCTCAAATGATAACTCGGGATGAATTTGAGTCGAGATTTAAAAATCTAGAATCAGTACAACAAAATTTACCCTCAATTATTTCTGAGGAAGTAAACAAACAGATAGACGCACAGATACTCAAAGTCGAACAGGCTATCAATGGTAAGTTTTCTGAAGTACAAAACAAAGTAGTGGATCAAATCATGGACACAGTAGATGCAAAAATCTCTTCTGTAGTCGATGATATAACTAATTGTAAAGAAACCGTTAAAACACTACCAACAGCTATCGACAGTCTCACACAGAATCTTACACAGCTTAAAATTCAACAAGAAAACTTGGAAACAACTGTTACGAGAATTACGAGTCAGGCAGAAAACATAGTCAAAGAAAATCATGATAGGGTACAACAATTCTTATCTAATACAGGAGCGAAGTTGAATGAAAAGATAGACGCAGAATTAACCACTGTAATTCAAGACGTAGCTACTAAAGTGTATGAAAAACATGGAAATACTGTTAAAACTTTACAAAAAGATCTTACAAACGTGAAATCAATTTTAAATACACAGATGACACAATCTAGGCCAAATGAACCTGTGACAAATGTGTTCCATGATTGGAAATCTCCCAGAATTGCAACAAATATTCCAAGCTCTCCATATAATCCGGGTACATCTAACAATTTGACGTCAGACAGGACGCAGACTGACTTTTGCTTGACGACCTCTAATGACCTTGATCGACTAGGTACGGAAATGAAATCAAACATACCCCCCTCTTATTCACCACGAAATCATGCTACTGCCGAAAAACTTGACGAAAGTATGATAAAGCACCACCAATTTCAAATCTTTATTAATGAGAACCGTACTGTGCACCCAGTCATTTTCCTGCAATCTTTTAGAGGTTTATTACCTGAATCGTGGTCCGAAAAAAGAAAGATAAGATTTGTTGTCGGATACATTCAAGGTGAAGCGGGAATCTGGGCTGCAGAAGCCCTACAGAGTTGTGAAACTTATGGTGAGTTCGAACGGGCATTTTTAGTCACCTTTTGGTCGTCTGCTGTGCAAGAAAGGTTTCGAAATGAAGTTTATAATCCGCAACCTTTCAATGAACGAAACGGGAGTCTGCGGAGATATTTCGAGAAGTACGTAAACAAAGCTAAATTCTTTGATGACCCCCTCCCGCACAGGGAAGTACTACGCGTATTAATAAACAAATTGCCTACACGGTTGCGGTTGCAACTAGCACACGTTTCAACACAAAACTTAGAAACTTTTCTCACTGAGGTGGACACACTAGATTCAATCTTTGAAGATGACCGAGCAAGAAATAATAGATACAGGTACGGTAACGCAAATAATTACTTCAACTATCCTAGTAATCAGCTGATTCATGTCAGCCAGCCGCAGCCTAATAATCAAAACATGTCACGCCCTCCACAGATGTTACCGCAACAGTCATTTATTAGCAATACCGGACAGCCGCAAATGCAACAAGTGACTAGTGGAGTAAACAGTGGAAACGCAGTACGAAACGTACCTAACGGCGGTCAGTATTACCGACGCCGTCGTGACAACAGATTTAATCCGGGCTACTACAATCACAATAATAATAATTTCAATAACAATGCAGCTACTTTCCCTAACCAATATAATGGTAACACACAACCGCTCTGGCGTAATGGAAACTACTACAATAATAATAACAGTAACAGAAATTTTTTTCCTAACAATAACAGTAATCAACAAATTCCGAACTTTTCTACTACTCCTGCACAACAACCAAATTTCAATCAAATACCAGTAGCAACGATGACGACTGACAGTACAGATCAAACAAACTGGATACAAAATGAATCGACCGTGACTATAACTGACGTGACAAAGACTTTAAATAAACCTCAAAGACATTCTAACGGGATGCAGAAGTCAAACTAAATCAGCTCATGTCTGGCCCTCCGACATTGAGCGACAGAGGCAGTGAGGGCACAATTCTCACAGTAAATATGCTGCGTTGCAATAAAGGAATCGATATCAGGGAAGAGTCACTCCAGGAACAAACACAACAAAACAAAGTACCTATAGTTGTCTATCAAGCACACATATTAATAACAGTAGGAGACATACCTACATCGATTTTAGTTGACACTGGAGCAGCTGTTAATGTATTGTCTTACATTCTATTTAAACGCATAAACAACATTCAGAGGTTACCTACCTTTCCTGTACAGAACTGCAAAATCATTGGTGCAGTAGGTGCAAAATCTAAGCCAGTTAAGTTACAAACACTTGTTCAACTACAAATCTGTGATGAAATTGATACTTGCTCATTCCTTGTAGTAGATGCTGTCATAGAAGACTGTATACTTGGTTTAGAATATCTTCAAAGTCGAGAAGCAAAATTAGATTTTAAGGAAGGTAAATGTTATTTGACAGTAAACCACTGTGTCTGTATTTTGAATCTGACTAAGAAGGAAGTGACACCAAGAAAATCTTGTAACTCTGTTAGGTTGAAGCAAGTCACTGCTAATCAAATGCAATTTGAAAATTATACTGGTATTCAGGAATCTGAAAATGAATCTCTTGAATCTATAGTTCAAAAGGTTAACGAATCCACTAATGCTACAGATAGTCAGAGACAACAACTTCTCCACTTGCTACACAAGTACATACGAGTATTTGACAAAAGGCCAGGTGTAATTAGGACATATCAGTATAACATGCAAGTTAAGCCTCATGAAGCATTCTGTAGGCAAACATATTCTATACCTTGGGCAAAACAACCAGCTGTCAAAGCAGAAATTAACCGTATGCTTAGATGGAACATAATAGAACCTTCAATGTCACAGTATTCCAGTCCTCGTCTTGCAATTTTTAAATCAGATGGGTCTGTTCGTCTTGTGCTTGATGCACGTCAAATCAATAAGATTATCATTCCAGTTAGAACTAGGCCAGAAAACTTAGAAGAACAGCTTCAGAAGTTCTATGGAGTCAAATATCTATCAAGTTTTGATCTTAGAGCATCATATTGACAGGTTCCTATAACAGAAGAGTCTCGTAAATATACTGCTTTCATTTTCTCAGGACGATCGTACCAATTTAAGGTACTGCCTTTTGGTCTAAATGTGAGCTCTGGTGTCTTTATCACAGCACTTGATACAGTACTTGGTCCGGAATTACTAGATAATATTACAGTTTACGTTGATGACATACTTGTTGCTACTTCTACATGGGAAGAACATGTCATCCTACTTGAAAGAGTGTTAGATAAATTTCTGTCATCTGGAGTAACTGTCAACTTGAAAAAGTCTAAGTTTGTTTAAACTGAAATCAAATTTCTTGGGCACATTATCTCACCCACGGGCATTGTTCCTGACCCTGAAAAAATTAAAGCAATTCAAAATTTTCCTGCACTTCGCAATAGGAAGCAATTAAAAGCCTTCTACGGTTTATGTTTATTTTTTCTGCGCTTTGTGCCACAACAACTACTCAAAAGTACTGCTCTTCTTTCACTTCTTCGAAAAAACAACCCTTGGAATTGGACAGAACAGTGTCAGCAAGACTTTGACAAAATTAAACAAGCCCTTGTTAACTCAGACATATTAAACCACCCTGACATGTCACAGGATTTCTGTATTGTTACGGACTCGTCAAATTTTGGGGTTGGGGCGTGTCTGTTCCAAATTTCAAATAATCTGGATCCACAGTCCCTAAAAGTCATAAGTTTTGCTAGTCGCACGCTCACTGAGTGCGAACGTCGATATTCAACCACAGAGTTAGAACTTCTTGCAATTGTTTGGGCATTCAAAAAGTTTCATCATTATATCTTTGGTAAACATACAAGAGTCTTCTGTGATCATCAGGCACTTAGCTTTTTGATGTCATGCAGACTATTACACAATAGATTAGCCAGATGGGCCATGATACTACAAGAATACGATTTTGAAATTGAACACATTAAAGGATCAGATAATGTCATAGCTGATGCACTTTCCAGACTTCCCCAGGGTTTACCAAAATTTGAAGACTACCTTGAGTCAAACACAGAGTTTAAGATAATGCTCATGAAGGACATGGAATTTAGAACATATTATTTAGATATGTGCAAAAACATGCAGGTATTACAGCAAGCAGATGACAGGTGGAGGAAAATTATCACACAAATTACAGACAAGTCAGATGCACATCTAAATCAACACTACAAAGTCTACAAAGGAGTACTTTTCTTTCGTAGACAAGTACAATCGCAACTCTGGCGTGTTTGCATACCTGCTACACATGAAAAATCTCTAATTTGGCACACTCATAGAGTTTGGGGACACTTTGGCGCACTAAAGTGTCTCCGTAAGCTTAAGCAATACTGTTATTTTCCGAATATGTCACGAAAAATCCATTACACATTGAAATCCTGTTTAATCTGTCAGAAATGCAAGCCTAACAATCAGTCAAACAAGATGCCGCTTCATACTATCTTGCCATATAAACCTGTTCAATTAGTTTCAATTGATACTGCAGGACCTCTTCCGATTGGACGCGGAGGCGTCAAACACATTCTTGGCATCTATGATGTGTTTTCAAAATTTGTGAAGTTATACGCCTTAAAAACTACTACCGCAAAAGCAGTGATTCGGCGCCTGGAGCGCGACTATTTCCCTTTTGTCGGGAAGCCGACGACAATTCTGTCCGACAATGCAAAAACTTTCACATGTCACGCATGGAAAGATTTCATTCATAAAAATTACCTGAATCACATTCTCATTTCACGTTACAATCCTTCTGCCAATCCAATGGAACGCATGTTCCGTGAATTAAATCGCTTCATCAGAACATATGCTTCCAACAAACAAACATCCTGGGTTGAATATATTGGACTATTTGAGCAAGTGGTTAACAACCTACCTTTGTATTCTACACCCTATACACCCACCGATTTAGTTTTACAAACCAAAGAGACAAACGAATGGGTAAAACCGATACCAAAATTTCCCCGAGGTGACGTATCACTCGAAGAAAAGGTAAGACAAATATTAGTAGCTCTAACTGATGCAGCTATAAAAAGAAAAGCCTACTATGATAAGCAGCTGAAAAGAACACAAACATTTAATATCGGAGACCTAGTACTTCTGCGAAATCATCCTAAACCATCAGCTATCATAAAACGTAATAAAAAGTGGCAACATCTATTTTCTGGACCCTTCAGAATTGTTCAAATTCCGCACGAGGGAAGTTATTTATTATCTACAGTACACTCGGGAAGAGTGAGAGGTTTATATCCACACAAGCATTTGAAAAAGTTCTGTGCTTAGATTTTAAGCTGATCACTGAAGCAAGAGAAACAAAAATGATAAATATGACACCTAGTTCCTAGTGAATAAGTAAAACATTCACAGATCCAAGGAGAATAAGCTGAACAAAATATTTTTTTCTCTTACAATGTTACGTAATGGACAACAAATATTAACAGACGGTGTAACTGTTCTCATGTCAAACACTTAGCAAATAACACAGATTTATCGAACCACTGTTATGTTTAATACAACATAAAACACTTACTATGGGCATTAATTATTATAATTATTAGTATAAGTATAAGAGAATATATATGATGATGAAAATGAGTATATGGAGCAAATGATTTATTTTAGTACGATGGATCTGAAGTAGGAGACTTTTTTTATGAAAGAAATGTAGTGATAAGGATATATTAATGTTTTGTTTGCCCAACGGCTCCTAATACGAGCCACACATACACACACACACACACACACACACACACACACACACGCACGCACGCACGCACACACACACACACACACACACACACACACACACACACTCAAATCCAAACAATGTTGCTATACGAGACATGATAACGTAACGTATTTGCAGTCAGCTATATTTTCAAAGACAGTAAAAATGATATGAAGTTTTATAAGCCACTAGGAACCTGTAGATTAATGCTGATCAGCTGACAGGTAACACACATGTCAACAACTGTGCAATTTATTTAAGAGGGAACATATGACCTTTAAAGACATCTAAGTTTAAATTGAACAATTCTAGTTATGTATTGTGGGACAAAAATTTCTTAAAAATTACACAAGACTCTATGCTGATGCTTATGAGCTTGGCAGTAATTAAGATAACAGTGTCATTACGATGTTGCGTCAATACTACTATTTACATATTAAAACATTTGCAACAGATATGAAATATTTTGAACAACATTACAAGCTGATGTGTCAGAAGCGTTCACTAATTGAAAAATCAATCTTTAGACTAAACAACCTTTAGTATAAGCAGTAGTTTAAGACTTCTTTTTCAGCTGACGACGTGCACAAGAATTGTGTTCCTGCCAACGGTAAGAAGATCGACAACTCAACATCAAAATGACGGAGGAGACACACACATATATATATTATATGACTATTATTTTGTTTTCAGACACTTTAAACACATACGTACAACACGACGATTGAAAATATTAGACACGTAGCATGATGTTTCTAGACTACAGACACGTTGTATTTAAAACAGAAAATCTAAACTACACATTTCATTTCTGAAAAGGAAAGAACAGGCAATAGCAGGTCAGACCGCATGCAAAACTTAAAGCAAAGTGAGAGAGAAGCATGGAGTGCTTTGCTATGAGAGACTTTAGAATATTTTAGTTAGACGTAATATTTTATAATAATAATAATATAAATGGTAATTTTTGCAAATGATGGATTGATGTGCTGAATTTATGTTGTGTACTATTTTAGAGAGACTTCTCTAACTATAATGCTGTTTTTCTCTCTCACTCGATCTTTATTCTGAATGCTATTTAGCCCGAATCTATGCACCAAATTAGCTGATGAGTCTGACCTTGCCTGTGTCAACAAAATTTGCATTACCTGTTTAAAAGAAAAGAACCATCCCAAATTTATACGCTAACTGCTAATGTTGTATGACAGACTTCACCTCCCATTTTAATACTGACAAAATCCGATATTAAAAATTCCAAAGATCCATTTCTCAATCTATATAAATAAATAAATAAATAAATCTGACATATCCAATGTGGTGATATGAATGCTTAATGACGAACCTTTAAGCTCAAAAATAAAAAGATTATGATGAATAATATTGCTGAAAACAAGGACCCCACTACCGACCTCTGACATGAACATAGGCCGCGACTTATTGTACAATGCACTATATTGTCTAAAAAAAAACTATAATGATGACTAAATAATAACCAAAAACGATAAAATGTGGCTTGTATATCATTTGAAAATTTATGAACTCTGTTAATGACTAGTATTTCAGAATAATTTGTCACTGTATATAACCTTTGTAAATAGTAAAGTAACGATAGGTTAATATGAACTGTATAAAATCCAGAAGATATGTGTAGAACGTGATAAAACGAACTGAAAGGACAGTGATACTACTGTGAGTTATTAGTGACAGAAAACTTTAAGTGATAAAACTATCCACACAAACCGTGTTTGTATTCACAAAACTAGGACGCATTTATAGTCAAAGTGCGCGACAGAAGTCTATGCCTTCATGAACATATTAATTAATTAGTGAAGTGATTTTGTCATTGACAATAGTGAGCTCGGACTACAAAAGGTAGCACTCGCATAATAAATTAAAGTGATAAGTGAACGTGTAGACTGATAAGTACTTGACTATATGTATATCTGCATTATGGTTGTGGACACTTAAATAGTGTGGTCTGAAATAAACCGCAAAAACTTGTTACGTGCGGCATACCGACATAAACAGTCATGATAAAAAAATCGTGCAGTGAAGTGACTTTCGAAGTGCATATACGAAGTGATGGCTATTCGTATATATTTGCATACGAAGTCGTAGGTCTTATCTCAGCTAATGGACTTTAAGGCAGCTGAGATGACAGCCTAAAAATAAATGAAGAAAGCACAGCAAGTAAGCGGACCTAACCACCTTCATATAAATAATTAGGTACTCACCGCGCTGCGACGATCTTCACTATGAACTGTTATGGATGAATCTTCTACTCTGGAAGAAAGATGAAAAACACACGCGAAAACACAAAGTCGGCGAGTTGTGTGCTGTACGCAATGCTCGCGAGGTTGCCGCTGCCACATTTGAACGAACACTGCTGAAGCTGGCCAGCGGTAGAAATTTATTCATTGTTGACGCTTGACTGTTACGTCACGCAACCAATGGCGATCCCGCCGTGTGAAAATTCAAACTACCACTGTGAATGGTTTCAAAATAAACAAATGTATCTAACATTTGTATAATGAACACAGCGAAAACCGCCTCTACGGCATTTCCCAATCAAAGAACTGTGCTATGATACGTACAAAGAATACCCTATGTCAAAAAATAAACAACTTAAATTCGCTAAAATGTAACATCCAGTTACCAATGCCTGTACATATTTTTTAAATGTCTATATGTATATATGTGAATTAGTACGTAAGTCTTAGTAAATAATTTCATGAACGATTAAAGCTCCCACAGTGAGCCAATGAAAATTTTTTATTTACGTAATATGTTAATTATAAGTCTTGGTAAAGTCATAAACTGAACATATGCCTTGTATATAATTTAGTTTCCATTAATGAATTTATGTCAAGAATGGGCATATGTTCATGTCAGTTGGTTGCGATATTTGCTATTAAAATCAAAGCTCACACTTACATCCGTTCGCTAAAAACTATAATAGTACTGAAACACTCAACTGAATAAAACAGAAATAAACTCATTCAGTAATCAAACCTGTAATTTTTAGTTAAGGGATAAATCTTAATGGCATATGTACAACTTTCATTTCATGTAAAACCACACCGAGGCGATGCGGGAAAAGCAGTCCGTGCTCTATCAAAGGGCACCTCATCCTGGCATCTCACCCCACCGCTACGCTGGGGCCGAGTCTGCGACGCATTCCTCCGTCATCAATCGGCCTGCCGCCTTGCACCGCGTCGCCGCCGCACCGCCACGCCCACCAGTCAACAATCCGGGCGCGCTGGGAACCGCTCGCTGCACCGTTGGTCCGACCATCGACTCTTCACATTGTACAATTTGAATATGAGATTAAAAAAAATTAATGAAAATTGTTAAAAAAATTTAAAAACTATATATATATATAAAGGAAAAAGACACAACTGTAACTTCTAATCTCATATCTAGTGGGCTCACACAGTCTTAAATAATCTTAAAAAAAAAATTGTATAACAAGAAATTATATAACAAGAAATTTATGATGTCTTTGAGTAGGAAATGCGCATTTGCCAACTCAAAGCCAGAGGGGGCAAATGTAGCCATACATTAATATTTTTTTATTGAAAATTATATCTGCGACGCTTGTCGCTAGCATCCGTTCTCTCTGCCAATAAATCTCTGATTATCCTTGTTTCAAGTTCAACTATTTCAAATGATCTGGAGAGTAAACGGAATCGCTTGTCGTCTTTCGTTTTTCTACCTTTGTACTGAGCGGACGTATTTTACTCGACCTCCATAATCATGTAAGTGTGTGCTCTGGTTAGCACCCTTTTACTTAATAAACCTTAACTTTCATTTGGAATTCTTATTTCATTTAAATAATGACTATTTCTCCCCATCTTTCATTTAACTGATTTATTTTCAGCAATATTAGTAAATTGATGCTTGGTCATTGTTGCCTATTGTCTCATGATGACAAAAGAATGCAAAATTTATTTACTCTCATTTTGTGTTAAACATTGAATTCAATGCCTGCAGGAAATCTTCATTCTGTTAAAAGCGAAGTCCGATAATTTCTTTAACTTTCGATAACAATAGTGATCAAAATCACACACGGTCTTAAAACTTTAATAATTAATAGTCATGAAACCAAGCATCAGTATACGAGAACGAAGATGATAATCAATTCATACAGGTTCAACTGCAGTGTCACAGCTTCCACCAATGAATGCATACCAGGTAACTTATTCCACTATTTTCTTATGTAATGGTGCTTTCTGATGTTGTCGTAATTTTTAACTTACATTGCTACTGAGAACTGATAACCATTTCAAAAATTAATATTCATTGCTGATCTTACGATTATTTAAATTTCAATTCCGGTTTTCAACCTTGATCTTGTGACAACACCAGCGATATATATATATAAAAAAAAGTAACATTACAGACTATGTTCTGAGTATGCTGTATACATTTGCAAAAGACATTAGAGTTATCCTCTTAGGATCACTGTTTAGCAAATACACTACAATCGTGACATATTCACAAATAAATTGCCAAATATTGGTGACAAGTAAGGAATATCAATAAAACCACGTCATCAGGAGCTGAATGCGATACATCGACCTGTCGACACGAGTTCTTATTTCGACAATCGACACGCAGAAATTGTCTCCGGCCAAAGAGAACTCGTTAGCCAGTAAGCCAGTGAGCTACGCCATAATACTGACCAACGACCTATATAAGATTATATAGCTCCTTGATACTGACAAACATATGCCAGCAGACGACTATGTTCTGAGTATGCTGTATACATTTGCAAAAGACGTTAGAGTTATCCTCTTAGGATCACTGTTTAGCAAATACACTACAATCGTGACATATTCACAAATAAATTACCAAATATTGGTGACAAGTAAGGAATATCAATAAAACCACACTCTCGAAAATCACCACGTATTCGAAACTAAGCAGCAAAATACTGGGGGCAAACAAGCAATATTACTAGATATTAGAAAATAAACAGCCAAATGTTACTGACTACCGAATAGTGTGAATATCACTGATACTTATTTCATTGAGCCTACCAGCAATTTAAGCGTTTCCCATTCGTTTGTCACTTACCATTGTCTCGGAAATCGTAACATATTTGGAACAAAGGTCAAGTATTTTTGTGAAGGAAAGACAGTAATATCATTGATAGTCTTACCTCTTGCAGCAGTTTCATTCTCCATTTTTTAGTCAGACACAAATTTCCAAATCGATGACACCTATTCCGGACATAGCATTTTGTTACAAAATCTGTAACATACTACTGTTATATGAATAAGAAAATCCCACAATATGTTACGAATAACTACTACAATGTGATACAAACAACAAAAGTAAACTTTTTCGGTGGGACATATTTGAACCCTATACCTCCCAATTGGTGATATACTGTTCTATCTACTACACTACATGCCACAATCGTCTGTAGTTGACCTTAGTATGTGCTTTTATTGTTAATGAGTGTTTTTATTTTCATTTAGTTATAACAAATTGATCCGGATACGATTTTGTTATATATCTTTGATGCGCTCTTAGCCTGAAACACCTTACTGCGAGTTATGAAAACGAAACAGCTCGCTGGGCGTGGTGACTGAGGCACTCCACTCACGGTCTGCACGGCCACTACGGTCGGGGGTTCGAATCCTCCCTCGTGCATGGATATTTGTGCCGTCCTTAGTATAAGGTAGTTGATAAGTAGTTTGAAAGTTTAGGGACTGATGACCCCGTAGTTAAGTTCCATAAGCTTAACAAACATTTGAACATTTTGAAACTGGTCGTTGGTTAAACAAGAAATTTTTTATAGTACGTGAGGGCGCGTAGCGTCCGAATCTCCGGTTAGGAAACACACAGCATCACATTGGCCGGAGACAATTTCTGCGTGCCGAAATAAGGACTCGTTTGTTCTATAGCTACAAAGATCGATAGCGCCCAGAGGTGGCCAAAGTCGAGTTTCATTTATTTCATTTCATTTGGGCCTGCAGCATTTTGTATGTCTTTTAAGAACATATTGTTAATCTAAGTAATGCCAAAATGCTGCTTCACTTTATAGATGTTAAAAACTCTTTATTATTATAGCAATAAGCCTATTTCGGCACTGTGGCCATCATCAGGCTATTTCCATATGGCATCGTGGAGGTATAATTTATTACAATGACTGCATATAATTGCAGTATATATGCTCTTTAGATGGTATATATATATATATATATATTACGTTTATCAGGTATTAATACATTACTTCTAATCTGTCAGTTTGACATATTCTCCAGCGATGCTCTATATAGCTGGAGGATATGTCAAACTGACAGATTAGAAGTAATGAATTAATACCTGATAAACGTAATATAGATACCATCTAAAGAGCATATATACTTAGATTTAGATTAGATTAGTTATTCGTTCCGTAGATCCATGTTGAGGGGATCCTCGTGGATGTGGAACATGTCAAGAAACAAAATTTACAAGTTGAATAATAGATAACACTAATAATATAAATACAAATACATACACTTATAATATAAATACAGATACATAAATTTTTAAGGGCTTTTTTTTTTGCTGATAATATAATAATACTAATATAGTATGAGTGCACGCATCATTTGGTACAATTTAGAAATTTAATAATGGAGTAGAAGGAGTTGGCCACTAGAAAGTCTTTTAGGTTCCTCTTAAACTGATCCTTATTTGTAGCTAAATTTTTTATACTTGATGGTAAATTATTGAAAATGTGTGTTCCTGAGTAGTGGAACCCTTTTTGAACTAAAGTAAGTGCTTTTAAATCCTTGTGTAGATCATTTTTATTTCTAGTATTGTATGCATGAACTGAGCTGTTTGTTTGGAAAAGGGATATATTATTTATGACAAATTTCATTAAGGAATAAATATACTGAGAGGCAGTAGTTAATACACCCAGTTCTTTGAAGAGGCTTCTACAAGACGTCCGTGAATTTACTCCACAAATAATACGTATTACACGTTTTCGGACTCTGAAGACTTTTGACTGACTTGAAGAGTTACCCCAAAATATTATACCATATGACATTGGGGAATGAAAGTAAGCAAAGTATGAAAGCTTTGTTATTTCTTTGTCTCCTATGTCTGATAACACTCGTATTGAAAATACAGATTTGTTGAGTCGTTTCTGCAGCTCTGTGGTGTGCTCCTCCCAACTAAATTTATTATCAAGCTGTAATCCCAGGAATTTAATACTGTCAACCTCTTCTATCTGCTCTTTTTCATACTTAATGCGTATGTTGTCAGGAAATCTCTTGCATGTTCTGAACTGCATGTAGTGCGTCTTTTCAAAGTTTAATGACAATGAGTTGGCTTTAAACCATTTATTAATGTTCATGAAAATATCATTAGCAGACCTTTCTATCACTATGCTTGACGCACTTTTTATTGCAATACTTGTATACTGCAATTATATGCAGTCATTGTAATAAATTATACCTCCACGATGCCATATGGAAATAGCCTAATGAGGGCCACAGTGCCGAAATAGGCTTATTGCTATAATAATAATAATAATAAAGAGTTTTTTAACATCTATAAAGTGAAGCAGCATTTTCGCATTACTTAGATTAACAAAGTCGAGTTTGTTTGCGAGTTGTGACTGTGACGTCAGCAGGACGCTTGCCTAGCGTTTCACTAAGCTCACCCAGTTCACACACAGCACGGCGGTCTACTGGTAGCGGACTTCGGCCGCTTCCCTTGGTTGTCGGCGACAGCAGAGGTGGCACAGGTCGGTTCCCACGCCACCGCCTTCGCCTTTCTATGCACATCGCGCGCCGTGGCTCAGCCCAGACAGACGACCCGCCATAACACGCACAGCCCGCCAGTGAGGACGGAGGCTTCCTGACGGCTTGCCATTTAGTCACATGAAGTGTTAAGTGTCATCGACAAGGGATCTCAAATCGATTCCATATTTCTGGATTTCAGGAAGGTTTTTGACACTGCACCCCACAAGCGGCTTCTAATGTAATTGTGTGCTTATGGAACATCTCCCAAATTCTGCGATTGGATTCACGATTTCCTATCAGGTAGGACACAGTTCGTTGTAATTGAAGGTACGTCATCATAGCTCCGTACTTAACTATAATTTACAACCGATCACTCAGCGAAAGATCCGTAGCCAAAGACTGGAAAGTTACCCAAGTTACTCCAATATTCAAGAAAGGCAATAGGAGTGATCCCCAAAATTACAGACCTATCTCATTGACGTCGATTTGCAGTAGGATTTTGGAACATATAATTTGTTCGAATATTATGAACTATCTCGAAGAGAACGACCTATTAACCAGTAGTCAACAAGGATTCAGAAAGTATCACTCTTGCGAAACACAGCTTGCCCTTTACTCACATGAAGTGTTAAGTGCCATCGACAAAAGATCTCAAATCGATTCCATATTTCTGGATTTCCGGAAAGCTTTTGACACTGTACCCCACAAGCGGCTTCTAATGAAATTGTGTGCTTATGGAATATCTCCCCAATGTGCGATTGGATTCACGATTTCCTATCAGAAAGGACACAGTTCGTTGAAATTGACGGTAAGTCATCGAGTAAAACAGAAGTGCTATCTGGCGTTCCACAGGGAAGCGTTATAGGTCTCCTACTCTTCCTTGTGTTTATAAACGATTTAGGAGACAATCTGAATAGCTACCTTAGACTGTTCGCGGATGATGCTGTCGTTTATCGGTTAGTGAAGTCAACAGAGGATCAAAAGCAACTGCAAAGCGATTTAGACAAAATTTCTACATGGTGCGATAATTGGCAATTGACACTAAATAAAGAAAAGTGTGAAGTAATACACATGACTACTAAAAGAAATCCACTGAACTTCAATTACGCGATAAGTCAGTCAAACCTTAAGGTCGTAAATTCTACCAAATACCTAGGAGTTACAATTACGAACAACTTTGACTGGAGAGAACACATAGAAAATATTGTGGGGAAGGCGAATCAAAGGTTACGTTTTATTGGCAGAACGCTTCGAAGATGCACCAGCTCCACCAAAGTGACTGCCTACATCACACTTGTGCGTCCTCTCCTGGAGTACTGTTGCCCCTTGTGGGACCCTCACCAGGTGGGACTGACGGAAGATATTGAGAAGGTTCAGAGAAGGGCAGCTCGTTTTGTTTTATCACGTTACGGGGGGAAAGCGTTACGGAAATGTTGCACGAATTGGGGTGGAAATCATTAAAAGAAAGACGTTATTCATTGCGGCGTGATCTGTTTGCTAAGTTTCAATCACCGAATTTTACTTCTGAATGTGAAACTATTTTGCTAGCACCCACCTACTTAGGAAGACATGACCATCCCAATAAAATAAGACAAATCAGATCGAAAACGGAACGGCTTAGGTTTTCTTTCTTCCCGCGCGCTATTAGAGACTTGAACGGTAGAGAAAAGTTATGAATGTGGTTAATGGACCCTCTGCCAGGCACTTAAATGTGATTTGCAGAGTAATTATGTAGATGTAGAAACAAAAACACACACTCCTGGCGATGTGGTGTCACCACCCATCACCGAAGACAACACTACTGTTGTTCCTAGTGCGCCAGTATAACGACTCTGGGCTATAATAAAGGGGTCACAGTAATCGCATTAAAAGCGGTGTTTTGCAGCGAGAACGGCTTCACGGGCTTAGAACTGCGAGGCGAAAATAGATGGGCAATTACTTTCTTTACTTCTTTCATTTACTAGATTAACGCTCTCAGTAATAGATGCAAGAAACAGGCGTTTGCCTTTTCCCTTAATTATCCTCTCTAGCTTATTTACGACTTCTATTTTAAGACGGAGTCTAGCACTGGTGCTGCATACCTCTGCGGTACGTAGAATATGCATGAAGTTCTTCATTTATCAATGAATAAGCGCTGAAAAGAAAGGGTAAAATTATATCGCGTATTTATTTACATTGACAAATGTTCCAGTTTACTATTTTAACATTGAGCTGCCTACCGACTGGTATGTTCACTTTAATTAGACAACATTGTCATAGGAGAAACAGCGATCTATTTGGTATGACCAATATACAAAAAACAGTCTTGATCGCAGAAATTAACAGTTTCAATTAACCGGTTTGAACCTGATGTAGGTCATCTTCGGAATTACAAAAAGCCCATGTGCCCAGTGCTGCACTCGGCTGACCTGGGCTGTTCTGATGCCAGCTGGTAACTGTTAACAGCCCAGGACAGCCCAGCCCAGCCGAGTGCACACTGGCCACACGGGCTTTTTGTAATTCCGAAGATGACCTACATCAGGTTCAAACCGGTTAATTGAAACTGTTAATTTCTGCGATCAAGACTGTTTTTTGTATATTGATATGTTCACGCCAGGCCCAGTAAAAGTTGTTTGTTTATACTATATTATCAAATGAAATTGATCCTTGTCTCAGGAGCTACTCTCCAATAATTCCTGATTACGTTTTACAATAAGAAATTCGTTTTTTAGCGGGAAAACTTATGAAGTTTTCATCATCTGACAAGAATAGTGCTACTTGATTAAATTACCTAGTTATTCGTTTACGAAAACTTTCATTACAAGCTGACACTTTGCCCACTTTGGTTCACAGAAAAGCGAGAGTGGGAGAGTGTGGAAGTTTGATAAACGTATATGATCAAAGCTATTGTGGTACACGATTTACGTCTGAAACCAACAAGCTGCGATCCAAACAAATTAACACAAAGACTAAAGGCTTCCACAAATCGTATTTAAATTTATTTCTGTTAACATTCACCATTCTTTATTATTCCCACAACGCGTTTCAGTGGTTTAAAGCTCCATCATCAGGTAGAAATTTATAATATATTGTGTACATATGGGTCGTACGACAATACGTGTTGCACTGTCTAAAAGAGAAAATACAAAACACTATGTCAGAATGTGACTTTCTACAATTGTTCGCTGAGGTTTAATGTAATTTTTCCCGGATATTGGATCCTATTCAAAATGTTATGTCCTCACTAAACTCTACGAGTCCTACAAGTTTGTAACGGGAATTGCAAACCACCCTCTATATATGAATGTAGAAATAAGCAACTGAAATGTCGTACCTCCAGTTGTCGCAGGTTTCTTGCACTGCGATAACCTCAAATACATGCAATCATCCACAGACACTATCTTTGTTAAATGTAACAGATCAAAAAAACTTACACTAAAGATAGTCTCTAAAATTTTATACGCGTATTGTCATTTGTAGAACAGTCAACAAACCGCTCTCTCAAAGAAGGATCTGTTCCAAAAGATTGGAAAGTTGCTCAGGTTGCACGTATATTCAAGAAAGGCAGTAGAAGTAACCCACTAAACTTCAGGCCTATTTTATTGACGTCAATGAGAATAAAGTACGAGAAATCAGAGCTCGATCGGAGAGATCCAGATGTTCTTTCTTCCCGCGCGCTATTCGAGAACGGAATGGGAGATGAGTAGTATAAAGGTGGTTCGATGAACCCTCTGCCAGGCACTTAAATGTGATTTGCAGAGTATCCCACGTAGATGAATCCGAAGATAGGTTTGAACACCACAGCGCTTTACTAGGCATGGTCCTGTTTGGAGGTGGTATGCCGATGCCTTCCTCCAACCTTCGAATTGATTTACCCAGCCAGTTACAGGCGGAACTACAGTTTAACATGGGTTCCGAATCACGGTGCTACTCGATATTTTTTCACATCAGCAACACTGCCAGAGGTGAAAGAAGTGGAAAGTGACAGATAAAAATCCTATTACCTGGCGGGGGTTGAAACCACGATCTTTGGATTTGTAGTCTGGCACTCTACCACTGTGCTACCGGGCCACACAGTAAAAGTTTCAAAAAGTAATGTTCAGACTAATAAATAGTTATGCTAAAAGTTTAAAACCTTGAAACGTGTAGTGGGAATAACAAAGAATAGTGACTGGTAACAGATATACCTCGTGTTTTAATCAGTTTCATAAAACAGGCGCTGTAAAGCATAAATCATAAATGTTTTCATTAAAAGTAAATCCCATTGAATTTAAAATTTAACTTGTGTAAAGTAAACTCCTTATTTCGAAAAAAGTTGTTTCTTTTCTTTCCATTTCAAAAATGTTACTGAACTAAGAATTGGCCATTCATTTTCATGTTACACTTAATCTTTCCGTTAACATTAATCCCTGTATAGCAGTTACAGTGCATTTTTATGTCGTGAAAATTTTTCAGGAAGATTATCTCGTTACGAAAAAGATTTGGAGGAACCACTGATATAAACATATACAGGAGCAACGTCGCGTCTTCAGCTGGTAACAACAGGCGCTGGTAGACAGTTCAGCCGTGGAACGAGGACTGGTCCGCCCTCACAAGCGGCGGTCGCTGGGTGAAGCTCAGCTCGCAACTACGTAGCAAGAGGCAGCTACAGGGACGCTTTAAGGAGCTAAAAAACCTGATTTGAATGACCACAGGAGAAGAGAAAACGCTCGCAAAGTATTCCTGATTACAGTAGAAGCGAAGTACTAACCAGTTTGAGAAGCGATGATGACAATGTTGGCGTAACGCAGTGGGTAGGCTGTTGTTGTTGTTAGTTTTTGGAAGGGACTAAACTGCAATGGTTATCAGTCCCTTGTTCCATTCTTAGAGGTAAAACAGTGTCATTATTGATAGAGCTGAAGCATTGAATTAAAATTTGTGGTGCGGCCGGGAATCGAACCCGGACCTCCATGCTTACTAGGCAGACGTCTTAACCGTTAGACGTCTGCCTAATAAGCATGGAGGTCCGGGTTCGATTCCCGGCCGCACCACAAATTTTAATTCAATGCTTCAGCTCTATCAATAATGTCTTTGACATATTTGAGACGAAAATCCGTCTCAGGGATTCTTTCATTGTATGTAAAACAGTGTGTTAAGCATCCCCAAGTCTATGCATTAACACATGAAAATTTAAAAAGCACAAGGAAAAACGAAGAAAGGATACAAGTAAAAAAAAAACCTAAGAAAGGATAAAAGGAATGCAACAAAAGAAAAGCGTTATTGCTGGGTGATCACAAAAATATGGCATCCAACCACTCTGGTACACATTAAAAACACTTACCTAAAAGAGTTAGGCAAGTGGAGAGCAGATCAAGAAACTTTGGGGTAGGGTTGTTTGGTTGGGGTAGGGGGACTAAACTACTGAGGTTATCAGTCCACCGGTGGGGAGAGGAAGGAGTGAGGATAGGAACGGAGGGAAGGGGGAAAGGAAATGCAGTCGGGGAAATAAAGAAGGAAGGAAGACTGCATTAGTTCGGGGCCCTGTGCTCGCCACGCACGTACTCACGAAGGAACCGTGAGAGCCCTGGGGGGGGGGGGGGGGCAAGAAACTTTAAATGGATTGGTACAGTCTACACCTACGGATAAAATTTAAACACAGTCAAGCATGGAGGCGTTGTCAGCTAAAATAAGTTTCAAGGCGCCAGGGATATTAAAATTCCGTCGTTCCGCGACTAAATTGGGACATTCCAGTAAGATGTGGGCGACTGTCATAGGCGCATCACATCGACACTGAGGAGTGTCCTCACGACGCAGAAGGTGTCCATGCATCAGACAGATACGACCAATATGCAGCTGGCAAAGGGCCACCGACTCACTGCGAGAAGCCCGCAGTGAGATCTGCCATGCAACGGTAGAGGGAGCTTGTTTGGTTCGGTGAAGCTCGCCCACTCATAATTCCAAACCCCAGAGACCCTGCCGGGATCGGAGGTCTGTTTCTGGGGCAGTGAAGTGGTGGCCTGCTTGGCCAGCTGATCAACACGTTCATTGCCTCGTATTCCTACGTGGCGCAGCGTCCAGATGAAAGCGACAGAACGGCCTGACTCGCCAAGGGCGAAGGCAGCATCTTGGATTGATCGCACCAAATTGTACTTGGGAAGAAACTGGTCGAGGGCCTGTACGTAACTCAGGGAGTCGCTGCAGATAACATACGACCCTCTGGGACGAGCTCTGAGATGTTCAAGAGCTCTTTAAATAGCGACCAGCTCCGCGGTGAAGATGCTACTTCCACAAGGCAATGATCGCTGTTCATTGGGTAGGTAAACAGAAAGCTACCTTTATGGCCTGGATCATATTCCTACCCATCCAAGTTCTTTTTTTTTTTATTATTATTTCTTGCAACCTTGAACGTTTAATTATGAAATTTGTTTAAACACTAGGAGAAAATATTCTGAAAAACAGCTGAATACCTTGCCTTCCCTCTTCACCTTCTGTTCCCGTCTTTCTCTCTCCACCTCCTTCCTCTGCCTCCCTCTCTCACTTCATCCCCTCGTCTGTCTGCCCTCTCTTTGTTAATCGCCTCCTGCCCATCTCTCTGTCCACCTCTCTATCGAACTCGTCCATCACCTCCTGACTCCTCAGTGCATTGGCGCTTCCATCTGCAACGACTGATACAACTCTGTATATTTTAATGGTGATCAGTGAAGTAGTGTGTAATTTTATTGCAACGCACCCTCCGCCATGCACCGTAGGGAATCTCAGTTCAGGGTGATTTTCCTCATGTTTCCAGTGTTAACTGTGCAAATTTTCATCAAAATCAGAATGAACTGTGGATTATGTCGACTTGAGAGTAAAGTACCCTCTAGCATGCACCAAATTAATTTGTACGTAGGAACTTGCTTCCCTCTTGTTTGCAACACCAAAGTTTCATCCCGTTCCGATGACCAGTACTGTAGCACACATAATACGAAGAAACACACAAAGAAACATGCATTTATTTTCAAACATTAGATTGTAGTTGATATTCGAAAAAATTATTAACCGGTCTAGTTACAATTTCTTTAAATTAATTAATAGGCGGCCCGTATTCAAAAGTTTATTTTGCGCCATCCTGTTTTGAACGCAAATAATATATACCGCAGTTGTAGCAATTGATTATATGCGGAACAAAGGTTACAGCTTTAGAGTGGTAATCGTCAGAAAACGTAATTTTCACTCCATGCAGTTTTTATGACAGCACTTTTTCAGCGGAAACATTTTTCCCAAATATCCTTCGCTGCAAACATACTTTATTGATCTTCAGTGAATTTATTAATTTTATTTTTCAGCAGCACTGTTACATATTATAGTTTTTTGTGTACATTATATGTTTTTTCAAAGTTGTTTCACGGAGGAAGATGGCTCTTTAGTTCCTCCTGTAAACCATAGCATAGACGATAAAACGGCGGGCATTGAAATAAGTGTCGTAGACATAGAAAAGCAACAGGAATCGCTCAACATAAGAAAGGCCGCAGGAACTGATGGGACACCAATGCGATTTTACTCGGAGTATACAAAGCAGCATTGAGTCACAGCATTAAGTTTTTAATAAGCGTAGGTGACATGATAAACAAGTGTTTCCTTGTAGAGAGACCACCAAACAGAATTAATGTCCGTTGAAATTCATATTCATTTTAGCGTACAGTATTATTTCGTTACATTTGTAAAAGACTTAATATGAGTACTAGTTTTGTACAATGCATGTGTATAGAAGTATTTGCATTCAATATATAGAAACACGATATGCGTAAAATTTACGTGCATCTTGTCATGTAATTAGAACAACGGTTTCTAAGGAAATTATTGTTGAGCACTTAATGATGAAGTTGAATAACATTCACGAGTAACACATTGCTTTCTTTTAAAAAAAATGAATTATTTAGGTTTAATAGTCAAAGTTTCGGTACTTAAATTTTACTAAGTGTTATATGTTCTCGAAGGCGAGTAATTTCAGGCACTAGCCCGTCTACATTCTTAATGGTGCAGCGTGACCTCCCCATATTTCTGTTGTAAACAGAAACAGTGACAGACACGATTCGATTAACTATCAACACACATCAGTGTACAAATTGAAACTGAATAGAAATAATATTTTCATCAGTATAGCTTTCTACATTACAGTTTCACCTTCTCGTAATCGTTAAGTTTAAACAGAACGGTTTCACAGCGAATAAAAAACTTCATATAGAAAAAGAAGAAGAAGAAAGTGGGAGTAGGGAAGGAATGGGGAAATAACTGGCAATTACTGCCGGGAACTGAAAAATCTTGCAAGAGTAGTCAATTTCATTGTGCAGTGCTCAGGAATAAATATCAGAATACCTTTCCACTACCATATACAGTGCTCTCGATGAAATCGCGATGATGTCAGGGCATCTCCTGCAGGTACGTGTGAGTGATCACTATGCTGCAGCTTCTGTTCATGAAGGAAGTGAGAGTTGAACCTCAGTACACTCTGTGATGTGTAGTGTCTCATACAACGCACTTTGTGGAGATTTCTAGAGTGCAGAGGTAGGTTGGAGTAGTTTCTGAAGTGACTAATGAATGTGTCCAAACAAGGCCGTGCGATAGTGAAAGGAAAAGATATCAACGGCTTGTTTGATGATAGTTCCTTACCTTGGAGCCTCAAAGACGACCGAAGATGTCACACAGGGCACTTCATATGGAGCGCTTACCTGCAAAACAAGAAAAAGAAGACGTTAACACAGTTCTTCCGGAGAGATCTGGCACGTAAGACAGAATATACAGGGTGATCAATCCTCAGCGCAACCGCTTTTAAAGCGTGCGACTCGCCGGCGATCGCAGCTGTGGTGCCCGCTTAGTGGGCCGCCAAACGTCCGCACTAAATTATATACCCAACACAAAGAAAAGTTTATTAGTCACCTGTATTACGCAAGGAGCTGCGTCTCTTCGTTGTTCAAGCATTTTTGACACCTGCTGAGGAAGTTGCTCATTAGAATGTGAAGTTCACCTACAGTTATTTCATGACGAATGTTTATTTTTCGTTCATCTGAAGTGTGGGGATTTCATTTGTACACTTTCTCTTCTAATGATCCCCACAGATAAAAATTCGTACTGGGTTAAATCGGGAGAACGAGGGAGTCAAATGTTCTTAGTGATAATTCCTTCACCGAACACTTTCCCAATTTCCCGTAACGATAAGTTGGCTGTATGTGCCGTCGCAGAGTCTTCACGAACTGTCGCAAATGAATGTTCTTGTAGTGAATTGGGCAAATAAAGGCCGCAATATGTTTTCAACATACCTGTCACTATTAATTGTTTCCTGAAAAAATATAGGGCCTATTATTCTCTCGCCGGTAACAGCGCACCACACTCCTATTTTTTGATCGTGTAGGGGCTGTTTGTGAATTAAGTTAGGCTTCTCCTAACTCCAGTAGCGATTATTTTGAGAATTAACATACACTCTTAAGTGGAAACATGATTCGTCCGAATAGAAGTTCAGGTCAATTTCTTAGTCATGCACGTTTTTCAGAATCAATGAGTGTAATGAGCAATTTCTTCAGCAGGTGTCAGAAATGCTTGAACAACGAAGGGAGGCAGTTCCGGCACCTTCTTGGATAATACAGGCGATTAAGTAAAATTTCAAACAAAAACGTCTTGTTGTTGCAGATGACAGGTTTTCAAAATTCGTCATTCCACAACCAATGCACATATCCTTCGAATGACACAATGTAAGTACCTTGAATAAATTAGGCCTAAAACATCTAACAAAATTGTCAAACCAAACAACTTGTGCAAACGATTGTATAATCAAATATGTAACTAGTTATTATAGAAAATAAACAACAGAAACCCACAGAAGATGGCACAATAAGTGCCGAAACTAGTTTGGGTATTTTTTTAAGTGTTTTGCATAAGGCGAAATCAACCACAATTCTGTTCGTGTTATGTATGACAGTAATAACTTACGCGCCAACCCGTATTAAATTTAGTGCGGATGTCGGGCGCCCACTGAGCGGCAACCGCAGCTGCCGTCGCCGTTCAGTCGCAAAGGCGGTTGCACTAAGGGTTGATCAGCCTGTACCGCACACATTCAACGCAAGAATCCTCAGGAAATGTGCCGCCCAGCAAGATAGGAGGCAGCTCACTCATGCAGCCAGTACTTTAATACTCCTTTCCAGTGTGGGATCTGTAGTAGTGTTCTGTAGTTAGCGAACGAACTATTTCGGAAGAGCGCTCCCACAGGCGAACTACGTGAACTAGTTCGCAGATCCCTCGCCTCTTAGTTCGTCCGCTCCTTTTCCGAAGACTGCCGAGGAACAGCGAGAGGACGCGAGAGCGCGCAGAATCGCGTGATTTCCTGCTGCCAATTACCTTCATTTCGAGTTGAGATGCAGCTGAGCCGTAGTTTCATAGTCCACTGCCGCATGAAATCCGTTTCAAAAATGAAGTACTACGAGTACTCTGTATGAAAAGTAGTTGAATACCATTGTATCACCCATAAATAACTGATTTATTTGTCTAAGTATTTGAAGTCAAATTGCCCAAAAATACGGGTAATAACACACGCTTTGGCAACGCTGATTGACTATATAAAAAAGCTGTCATAAAAAAGAAAGAGTTCTTTTAGTAGCGGTAGCAAAAGCCAAGAAGAGCGGACGAACTAAAAAAAGCGGACGAACTAACAAGAGCAGACGAACTAAAAAGAGCGGACGAACTAAAAAGAGCGGGCGAACTAAAAGACAGCTACTGGTCGCGAACTAAAATATGAGCGATCGGTCGCGAACTATTATGGCAAACGTATCTCGATTCCTAGTTCGTTAGATTCTTTTCCAAAGACCGACGGGCAATACCGAGAGGGCGCGTAGCAGAATTAAAAATCACGTGTTTGCCTTCTGCTGATGAGTCATTTCATAATGCCAAGATATAGAGATAACTGTAAACTGTTTCTTTCGGTTTGCGTGATATCGTTAGCGGCTCAAGCAGCAAGCACGCAAGCAAGCGCAGACCACGCCGCTCAGCCGTCACTGGGAGCGGATGAACTAAAAGAGCGAACTAGTTCGTGGCAGAGCCGCGAACTAAAGTGAGCGCTCCCGATCGTTAACTATTATGCGCAACATATTTTTGGAAACATTTTCGTTTCACTATGTTTGGGTCAACAGCACTCTTATTTAAATTTATGAGTAAAGAACAGTCTAGAATGCAATAATTTATTTCATTCAACTAGTTTCAGTCTTATTTAGACCATCTAGTGACGCACTGGAAGGCTCCCAGCTACGTGCCAGCTCCACAACATCGATGCAGTCAAAATTCCTGAAGATGGTCTAAATAAGACTGAAACTAGTTGAATGAAATAAATTATTGCATTCTAGACTGTTCTTTATCCATATATTATGTGCAAGTCTAATCTGTAGCGGACAGGAATGTTAAAAGGACAAGTTCCAAAGGAGAGCAGCACGCTTCGTGACAGGTTCACTCAGTAAGCGGGAATGTGTCACAGACGTATTGGTCAAACTCCGCTGGCAGACGTTGCAACAAAAACATTCTGCAGCACGGTGTGGCTTTCTGTCGATGTATCGAGATCGTAGGTGTCTAGGAAAGTCAAGCAATATGCAATGCTGCTTCCTCTGAAGCACATCTCGCGAAAACCGCTTGACAGTAGAGACGACACGCAGGCTTACCTGCAGTCCGTTTCCACCCACTCCATACAGCGGTGCTCATAGCAGCCTCCGCCAGACGCCGGCACAGCGGCAGTAGACTCGCAGAGTGTGGATGTGGGAGGCAGGGAGATTAAAAAACTTTGAAAAATGTCGTGAAACTGGCGGCCCGCTCCGGCTTCCTACGAGTAGCGCTAATTGCTGCCATCAACTTCTGGTGGACAGAAGGACACCGTTTGAGAAAGGTTTAGCCGATAGTTAGATTCCCCTGCTACGACAAACGAAAATAATAATAATAAACAAAATAAAATAAATAAAAAACTTTTACTCAAGATAAATCAGAAATTATATTTCTTTCAACATATTATCTTCAGGCCAACGGATAGACAATCTTCTTTATTTACAATAAAAAAAAAGCCGGCCACGGTGGCCGAGGGGACTGAGGCGCTCCAGTCACGGTCTGCACGGCCACTACGGCCAGGGGTTCGAATCCCCCCTCGGGCATGGATATTTGTGCCGTCCTTAGTATTAGCTAGTTCCTAAGTAGTTTGTAAGTTTAGGAACTGATGACCCCATAGTTAAGTCCCATAAGTTATACAAACATTTGAAACATTTACAATAAAAAAATTTTGGTGTGACGAGTCGGGAGCAAACCACACACAACTGTCAGTGAGAAAATCATGTAAGCTCCAAATCTAAGCCAGCCATAGCGAACGATTTGCATCGTGCTTTGTTGATGCTATAACTAAAGGGTACGCTCAAAAGAAACTGGAGCCGCTTAAATTTGATTTGTAAATCGTTGCAAATCATCCGTATACGTGGATTACGTACGTCTTCGCCTTCGAATCTGCCACCGAAGACTGCAGCCTCAATTACATTTGGTCCCATCTGTTTTTAAATTCTTTTTTATGCTCAAGCGCTGCATAATTTTGGTGTGGTTAAGTTGCAAACGAACATCACCGGTGATCCCACCTTCAATGTTAAAACGTGTGGCGGCATTTCAGACGGTTCCCGGTTCAGAAATTCATTTGGTACACTGTGCGAGGCTGAAGGTCGGGGTGAGAGTTTAAAATAGGGAAAGTTTAATTTTTAAAACTGACAACCACCAACTGCGAACCAAATTCCTAAACATGCAAAAACACTGGAACTGTGATAGCTACTGTTTGACTCGTTTTCTAGAGTATGATGTCACACGTTCGCAGCTTTCCTACCCTGCATATGATTAACAAAAAAATTCATAATAAAGTAAGTTCATGTGAGAAAAGGGTGTACTAACTACTATTTTTGAAAACACGTGAAAGTTCACTTTATGTTGTTTATTACACCATATTAAAACACTGTGGTTGATACGTCTGTACGTCGACACATTTATCAAATAAAGTTATAGCTCGTGAGCCCCCAGACAAAATGAATATTTGTCACAAATTGTTTTCACACCATGTGCCTCTCTCAAACACCGTTTATGTTCATGCCTATGCGACAACACGTGTTACACAAACAAAACACAGTCACTTTAATTCTGTGCGATGCACACCTTGTTCCACCGGCTAAATATTCACAACACACAGTAGCACTCGATACAACTTGGTGCAGTCTACGACGAGCAATCACACTTGGCAATTTCCACACAAAAATCTAAAGTCTCCATCTGGAGATCCACATGCCGACCGAGTAGAGCGACCCGCCCGGCCAGCTACACCACTTGCTCCCGACTCGTCACTTCCTGCCCACGCGCGCTCGCACCAAAAGCCCAACTGCCGGCTTTTTCCCTACGTCATCAACTTCCCCATGTGAGCTGTTCTAACCGACTTGCCAACGTACAGCGCTCAGCCAATACATTTCTAAAACTTTACTTAAAATCAAAATAATTACACTACACATTAAACAAATTTCTTCTTAATTTTTTATGTTGGTATAAACATCCTTTGTACTATTTATTATAATCGTGCAATTTCTTATATCACAGATAAGTGATTTAACTGAATACTTCAAGATAAAACACAAGATTAATTGAAAATTAAATGAGATATAGTTAATATATTATTTTTATAAACAAACATTGCCATGCTGGTTGTGTAACTGTCTTGTATTCATTGGTAATTAATTACTTTTCATTGTCAATTAAACATATTACGCCGGATGTGACTATATCAGCTAATATATTGTTTATTTATCAACAGGCTATTTTGTAATGAGGGCCTTAAAGGTTCCTAACTGCAACGTATTACTTCAAATGCAAGTAGTATTAGAATATTTTATTTCACGCTGTGCACTGCACTGCACCTGGCACTCGCCATTGTCCCTCTCTCCCCTCGCCGGAAACGAACCTGGAAAATCCTAAGCTGGAACAAGCCACCAACGTCGGCCTGCTCGCTGGCCTCCGGTCAGCTACAAGCACACAGCAAATCTCAATGTGGAGAATTTCTACCTATGGCCTAACTATAAATGTTGTCACCCAACTGCGTACATACATTGCTACCATAATTAATAAGATTAAAATTGTGGAACATTTAGTGCATTGGCATGGTCAATGTTTGCAGTGAACTTCATACTGTTTAGTTATCAAATGCTATTAATTACCAATATTTCTATTGGGCGGTAATCTCACAACTGTCAATATATTCTTAGCCCATTACTGCGTCGATTGATCTGTATATGACGTGGAAATAACAGCATTACAAGTAACAAGTTCTCCATTTCAATCATGTCACTCTGTTTTACCGGACTGTTGCCGCTTGGAGCGCCAACCAGTCTTTGTTAGACCGTGCACGGATAATGCCGCTGTGGTTGTCTATTTCTCCGCTAGGAGCAGTACTACCGTTCCAAGTGACTGACGTAAACATTTACATATTCATTTGACTGTGATATATGTAAATATGGGTGAAACACATTCAGGGTTTGTATAAGCATGGTCCTCATTGTGTTGGGTCATATTACGAAGAACTTATTAATAAATAAATAAAAAATTCTGAAATATGATGAAGTTAGTAAATACCATTTCCAAAGAGAAGCTATTGTTCCATATTTCGCGTTATATTCTTCAATTCAATAAATATCTTGATCTACGTACACACACACACACACACATGTAGATAAATGTACTGAAATCTTTCTACGGCACTCCCGAATAACTTAACACTCGTTCAGTTAATATTGTATGGTAATTTAAGACTGTCCAGAGCCATCAGTGAGGGTTTCCCAATTCCTGACCGACTGAAGTGCGTACAGGATCTGTTGGCTTCAGCACGTTTGCGATTTGTGTCTGTGCGCTGCGAGCCTGAGGAATGTCCCAGGATGACGCTTTGGTCACCATTGAAAGCTACTGCCAAGCCGTCTTGTTGTACCGGAAACTAATCACGCATCGAGAGGCCAAGAGGGTAGGTGACGGTTTTTACGTTATGAGAAAATAAAGCTGAAAGTTTAGTGTTTCACACCATATCTAATATTTGTACAATCACTGTGGTTTTCTGTCTCTCATTACAAAAATATGTAACTTTATTCAACCTTTCGTATTGATATTTTCATAATATTTCTGATATGATGCCGTACTAAACTCCATGGGCTTCTCAGGGGAAGTATCGAATTAAGAGAGAAACATTCAACTGATCATTATAGTTCAGAAATTTTTAAGACATTAAAACAATAATAACGCAATAACACTAAAGTATTAGCATAGCAATGTACTTCAGAGCAAATAATAATATAGAAGGACAACAATGTTTGTATTTCTACAAAACAGAAGGCTTTATACTCTTCATCATAAGCAGTAAAATATATTTCATTTGGAAGCTCACATGGTAGCTTTTCGTCCTCATTATAATTCCCTTCATCATGTCTCTGTCTGTCTTCTGTTGTTTTAGAAAAACGACCGTCTGTCGTTTTCCATATATTTTTTGTGTATTTCTGTTAAGTTATAATTTATTTAATGTCGCTAGATCATAATTTTGTTAAAACTTGAACCCCACTCTTTTCCAGGCTTGAGGGATTGCATTTTTATTTCATGTGTTAAAATATTAGTTAATATTGCTAGGTTTTCCTTATTTTCTTATGTTAATAATTTGTTATCATATTAATTAATTTGGCATAAGTACGGCTTCTCCGCTACGCCACTGTCCCTGTGAGAATGGGCACTTGTTTTACTTTTAAGTTGGTACGAGAATCTATGGCTGTCTGAATGTGGGGAGTGATAGCTCGCTTTGCATCGTTCTCTCTGGCTCAGTGTCGATAGCTGCTGATACTACCAAAGAGGTTTCCACACCCTTTGTTTGCTGGCTAGTTGGCGAGCCTCCCCTCTCCAAAAATCCCCTCTCCAGCGCAAGTCTAATCGCTCTCCATCCCCACCATCGCTCATCTTGGATTTTCCGGCTTCCGGTGGCTTCCCACGTCTCGTGGCCGATCGGTCTGGCCATTCTGTGCTGGTCTTCTGGTGAGGTAAGGCTGGTTCTGCTCTTGTTTTTGGAGATGGTAGCGTTTCATTGACTAGCACGTTTAGCTTACATTTATGAACTTAGAATCATTTTTTGGAATATTTTCTCCAGCTGTGTGCGGAAATGTGTTCTCGTTTTTCAACGCAGTGATTTCCAATAGATAAACGTGGTGTGTGTGATTCTAGTTGCAGTTTGATAACGGCCTGGTATGTAAAACCTTTTGTGATCACGTGGCGGTGTATAAACTCTGTGTAAATACTTTCTAGCTTTGTCTGGCCCGATTTCTAATAGGTGACATGATCATTTTTTTACAGTGCATGTAAAAATCCTCTCGTCCTTTCCTTATGTGAGTGATATGTGTTCCACGTGGTTGGTTCATAGAACAAAGCCTTCAACTTCCACTCTTGTTTGTTCCATGCCCAACAGGCAAGTAACTATGCAGGTAGCCTTCTGATTTCCACTAATATTTCGCGATCTTCTCTCACAGCCTGTTTTAATTTTGTCGTTTGTTCTCCGATTTGTAGCACACCCTCTGTCTTTGTCAGTAATTCTCTCTGAGCCTTGTACAACCTCCTTCAGTAACTTCCTTATGTAATTCTAAGCATTGGTATGGGTTGCATGCCGTAATTCTTATTTTTATTTTTCCGACTTTGTAATTATTTCATTTTTGTGGGTTTTTTTATTTTTATTTTTTTTTTATTTTTTTTTATTTTAGACAGGACCTCATCCGTCTCTGTAATCGCCCCCTATCACGTGTATCTGTATTTCATTCGCTTCCTTATATAATTTTAAGCATTTCTATGGGTTGCATGCCATAGTTCTTATTCTTATCTTTCCGACTTCGTAATTATTTCACTTTTTCGAGTTTTGGAGACTGGACTTCATCCATCTCTGTAATCGCTCCCTATCGCGTGTAGCTGCATTTCTTTCGCTTCCTTCTATAATTCTAAGTATTTCTATGGGTTGCAGGCTGTAGTTAATTTTCTTTATTTTTCGGAAACTGAATTTATTCAATTTTATCGGTTTTCGGAACCACGTGGATCCGAGTTCCGACTTCCGGGCTTTCCAGCTAGTCGCCTGAATTCACGCCACTTCTCATAAAAGCAGTTCGTAAAACGATTTCTAACAGACTGCAACTTAAGAATCTACCGTGATTTTGTATAATGAATCCGATTTTCAACCACTTCATCTTCAGTGGAGTGCGTTCATGCAACGTAGCCGTGTGTCGCCGTTAGCGTGTTTGCTCGCGGTCCAATTCAGATGTAATTTAACTTGGCTATACGCACGCACCATCTCAAAACAGGCACGACAGACCGGAACCAGCTTCAAAGTGTTTTTGTATATTGTGTTTTGTGCTACCTCTGACTTGCTGAATGTCGCCTACGATAGCGGCTCCTGCTTCCGCCTCGTCTCAGCACGCTGTTTTTGGTGAGTTTCGCTGTGGCACTGCGTGTGTGTGAGCGAATTAGTGTTGTTTGTGAATCCTTCCCCCCAGTAGCGTTAAATCATGTATAATTTAGGCTGGGCACCGTCCTCATTAATACATGTAAGAGATGCATTTTTATTGTATTAACAAAATTGGTTCCCCATTTTGCTTGTTTTCTATCTGAATAAACAAGTTTAAGTTCAGTATAATCGGTAAGTTGCCTATAAATTGTAGTTTTAGAGCACCTTCCCTCTTTTCTTTAATACTGTTCTTCACAAGTTCTCAGAACTGCCTCAGATGCAATGTTTCTTATATCTAAATTCCGTTGCGCCATTAATGTTTTCTTAGCCATCTTTCTAAGATAACTTTAATCGTGGTGGCTTGCTTATTAATGTCTGTGTGTAATAACGTGCGAGCTGCTATGTATATTGACCACTGTAGTATTAGCTTCCTGTAATTTAAACAATTTGAAACGAATCAGTTCTCAGTTTGGGCCAAGGAACAAGGCTTTGTACCAGGGAGTAACCGGTAGTTCACACGGACCTCATTTTTTTTAATTTTGGTGATAAAACAATGCTCTTGTTTCGTACAGTGGTCGACTTTTAATATCAGCCTCTATGCCCTAAACAGCTACCCAAACTGCTTAAATAAGATCAATAATTAATCTGTAGTTTAGCCAGTCCATCAGTTTGCAGATGATGATGGGAAAAATGTATGTAAACAAACAGAAATTAATCTCTTAATAATCAACAAAATGGATTCTAAGATCAGAAGAGATTCAATTGCGATTTTATATGGTTTTTATTACTCTTTTTGGACATAAAAATGCGGAAGTGGTCCTATTTTGTACATCGGTAAATAGCATAACATTTTCAAATTTCAAATGTTTGTATAGCTTATGGGGCTTAACTACGGGGTCATCAGTCCCTAAACTTACAAACTACTTATTAACTAACTAATACTAAGAACGGCACAAATATCCATGCCCGAAGGGGGGATTCTAAGCCCCGACCGTAGTGGCCGTGCAGACCGTGACTGGAGCGGCGCAGTCCCCTCGGTCACCGCGGCCGGCATTTAACATTTACCCAACTATTGTTCATGAGAGGCACGATAAGTATCAGACGCACTCGAGAGTAGAAGTTACATTTATCACGAGTAAATTAATGAAGTCCATCGAACATTGCAGTTCCAAATTAATCCGCGAGTAATTACAGTATTTGTTATAAAACACAGTTTGTCATCACCCAAGTACACTATTGCTGGATTAGTTCCACAGCCCTACTACCGTCCATGGTTTACCGCTTTTTAACCAGAGACTAAGTTCTGCAGTCACAGTCCCGTTCATTTTCTAAGTTCACACATGCCCATCTCTTAAAATCACAAGTTAGTAACGCGGCTTCAGACCGCCCAGAGTAACATCCTCGTACCACCGCGTCCAAGTTACGAGTCCCCTCCCAAGCGTTCGAAAGCGTGCTCTTGCTGCTCCCAAAATTGTATCCTTCCGGTCATCCTAACGCCTCATCTTTAAAATACAATTTCCCTTCCAAAATAGTATACGTTTGAATATCACAGAATTAAGTGCTTCGAGTACCTCACTACAAATGTTGTTTACCTTTAAGAAACAAATATATATTTAATGATACTAAAATCGATTGAGACTGAAGCTCTTTTCTCAGGTAGCTATTAAGTCTGTCGTCTCACTGTTCAAATATACTGCCGCCGTCGAAATATGCTTACACATTTAGTATTTAATTTATCATGGTTTTTACGCAAATATATTCAGTTCTTGTCCACAAATACATATAATTGTTTATGAATAAATTATCTGCTGCATATCTTCTGTGTTTAGTCGGTCATGAAATATTTAAGAGGCAGTCTGCATCATAAAAGGAACGTTACTAAGATTAATATTAAATGTAATAAAATACACATGTAAATGTAATGCGCTTTGCTGGGTTAATGCTTTGTGTTTCTGTGTTGGAATCTATGTTCTGACACAAGGACATTACTACCTCGACGAAAAGCAGAATAACAGAGTAAAACAAAGTTTATTGAAAGAATGTGGAAATAACGTGGCACGTCTTTTAAGATAGGTAGCGTGGTGTAATGCTATCCATTTGCTTCTTAAACTGTTACTGATCCACTACGTATCAACAATTGTAGATATAAGTCTTATAATACTATTATCATAGTACCGACTTTGTATCTGCAAGGGATATTGAAATTGTAATTACGACGTTTGATTCTCCCAAGTCTCCTGAATCCATTCATATAATTATATTTGCCGTATGATCACTCCCTGATTTTATATGGATTTTTAGAATAATGTGTGTGGCTAAATTGTATTTCAATTGCAATCTTGGATAGCCACCATCGTTAATGCAAGACCGCCGTTTCCTGTTTCTGAACAGATTACGGATTTCCTAACGACGTAGGAAATCACTAGGTCCAAACTGTTAGCCGGCCGACTGGAGAACCAACAGCTTGCCAAAACTTGCTCTTCACGTGGAAGCAATCAGCTTCCCCCTTTGTCTGTAATTTCACAATGTGATTAACTATTATATGCTTGAAAACCACCGTATCAGGCATCAGGTTGAAATTTATTACGGTTGATCGCAGTCGGAGGTTCGAGTTCTCCCTGGGGCATGGGTGTGTGTTAGTTTACCTAGGTTTATGTAGTTTGTAAGCTACGGACCACGCAGTTTGATCAGATAGACTTACAAACATGTGAACATATGAATGTGAAATTTATTATGTCGTAACTACCAAGTTGATTTTAATCCCATAATACAGTCAGTTGCGTAATACTGAAGTCAACGTACCTACAAATTTCTGTTGTTGTACCCCTTATTACTTAGATATATGAGTTGATAAGGGTTGAGTTGCATGAAAGCGATACTGAAATGGTTGGAGAGTAGGGCAGAGGCGACTGAAAGAGAGGGAAGGAGGTGACGGAGCTACACAGAAAAGGAATGAAGACACACACGACTAATGCTGCAACTGCTGAAGTTTGCTACAGAAATGTCTGTTTATCCTAACTGCTAAGTATTTGCACCAGTTGGTTCTGCATATTAGAACAGAAGCAGGTACGTTAATAAGACGTAACTACGTTAATGTACCGCTACGTTACAGAGGAAAATTGTTACTGTCGTGGTAGAAGAATTACTTATTGTGAGAACCCAGTGAAACAAATAAAGAGAATGCGGTCGTAATTCACTTCGCCGGTTCATATACCGACTCGGCATTTCGAGGTTTAATCCTGTAGAATTTACTGTACTGTTTAGTGTTCTACATCTACATCTACATGGGATACTCTGCAAATCACATTTAAGTGCCTGACAGAGGGTTCATCGACCCACCTTTATACTATTCATCTCCAATTCCATTCTCGAATAGCGCCCGGGAAGAAAGAACATCTGAATCTCTCCGTCCGAGCTCTGATTTCTCGTATTTTATTCTGATGATCATTTCTACGCATGTAGGTGGGAGTCAACAATATATTTTCGCATTCGGAGGAGAATTTGGGTGATTGGAGTTTCATAAGTAGCCCAAGCCACAGAGATAAGCGTCGTTGTTGTAATGCTTCCCATCCCATACACTGTAACGCTGTCTCCCCTGTATTGCGACAGTACAAAATAAGCTGCCCTTCTTTGGACTCTTTCGGTGTCCTCCGTCAACACCACCTGATAAGGATTCCACACTGGCTAGCAATAATCCAGAAATGGACTCACAAGCATAGTGTATGCAGTTTCTTTAGTAGTTGTGTTGCACCTTTTAAGGGTTCTGGCAATAAACCGCAGTCTCTGGTTCGCCTTTCCCTACGACATTATCTACGTGTTCTTTCCAGTTTGAGGCTAAAGTAATAGTAATTCCTAGGTATTTTGTGGAGTTTACGGCCTTCAAGTTTTATTGATTTATCTTGTAAACAAAGTTTAACGAATTTCTTTTCGTACTCATGTGAACGCATTATTCAGAGTTAATTGCCAATTTTTACACCATAAATCTCTCGGTCATTTACAGCCGAAGAAGTCAATACAGCCATCAGTAAAATAAAGAAAGGGAAGGCCCCCGGATTTGATGGAGTCCTTCCTGAATTCTTAATACACAGCGGCAGGCGGACGAGAGAATGGCTGAGCCAGTTCTTTTCACATATCATGCAGACTGGCGTTGTACCACCCGTGTTTAAGAAAGCTAAAATAATATCTTTGCTGAAGCCCGGTAAACCGAAGGATAAACCAGAGAGTTACCGACCGATTTCCCTCCTGAGCACAACCTACAAGCTGCTGGAGAGGCTCATTTTAGGACGTATAGAACCAATATTGGAAGAACATCTACCAGTGGAGCAAGCTGGCTTTCGCCACAACAGAGGCTGTGAGGACCAGGTGCTCAGCCTAACCAGCCACATCGAAGCAGGCTTCCAGCAACGACTCAAGACGACGGTTGCCTTCGTGGATCTCACTGCGGCTTATGACACTGTATGGAAAGATGGCTTACTATATAAACTGTATCGCACTATCCCTTGCCAGAAGCTCTTACGTATCTTTAATAATATGCTACGTGACAGAACTTTTCAGATAATAATGGGTGACAAAAAAAGTAGAGTCCGAAAAATAAATAACGGCCTCCCTCAAGGATCGGTGCTGGCACCTGCACTTTTCAACTTGTATATATCAGACATGCCAGAAACAAAAGGACGCAAATTTGGATACGATGACGACCTGGCAATAGCCGTTCAAGCAAAGAGGATGGAAGATGCTGACACACTCCTTTCTCAAGATCTTGAAATCGTTGGGAAGTTCTACGCTGATTGGAGACTGATTGTCAGCACAAGCAAAACGGAAACAACTAGTTTTCACCTTAACAATAGGGAAGCAACAAAATCTCCAAAAGTACTTCTCAACGATAAAGTGCTCCCCCATAATCAGTTCCCAAAGTATCTTGGTGTCACACTGGATCGCACCCTCTCCTTCAGAAAACACCTGGAAGCAACGGCAGCCAAAGTCAACACTCGCAATAATATCTTGCACAAACTGTGTGGCAGCAGATGGGGAGCACATGCTTCCACTCTTAGAAGTTCTGCCCTCGCACTTGTGTACTCTGCCGCAGAATACTGCTCCTCTTCATGGTTGAATAGTAGTCATGTAAGCAAACTAGATGCCAGACTGCACGACACCATGCGTACCATCAGTGGATGCATCAAAAGCACACCTGTGCAATGGCTACCTGTGCTGAGTCACATTGCTCCACCTCCGCTACGAAGAAAGGGCTGCTTGGTCCGACAGATGAAGAGGATCCAAAGTGACCCAGACCTACCAGTGCATAAGGACATTCCTTACCTAGCACTGAGGAGGTTGAAGTCCAGGAAGCCTCCACTAGTCTCAGCGCAACTACTACAAGACGCGGATTTCAGCATCACTGAGCAATGGCGAACGGCCTGGAGCACTGTCAACTTCACAGCTCTCTGGCCCGACCCCACAGAAAAACCTACTGGATTCGAACTTCCCCGACGACAATGGAAAGCACTGAACAGAATCCGAACATCTCACGTAGTCTGTCAGGATTCTCTATATAAGTGGGGCATATCGACAAGTCCTCAGTGCGACTGCGGTGCTTCGCGTCAGACAATAGACCATATTGTGTATGACTGCAACATCAGGTCTTACCCAGGTCCAAAAACAGACCTGTATAAAGTGACAGATGATGCACTTTCATGGCTGGCTGGTTTAGACATTAATATATAAGGACCATGTACGCTGCTTATGTTTCTCAATTCAGTTAATATAAATTGTGTAAATTTACTGCTCATGTCATTGTTATTTTTTTCTATTACTTATTTTAGTTTCCTAACTTAATATTCTTATATTAGTGTTGATTCAATTGTTCATATTACTGAAAGATGTAATATATCTTTCATAAATTTGTATTAATATTTTATAATCGTTTTTTTTCCAAATTCTATTGCATCACACATAGTAGTGGACTTTTTACTGCATACCTGTATACGTCTCTGTAATTAATGCACTTAAATTTTGATGTAAGCTGTATGTTGTCTCTGCTTCCCACCTGGGGAAGTGTCATTGTGCAATGTATCTTGCTTGTCCAAGTGTTTATGTCATACGATAAATAAATAAATATTTTACACCATAGTGATATTTTTTTAGATCGTTCTGCAGTTGGTGTTGATCTTGAGATGATTTTATTAGACGGTAAATGACGGCGTCATCTGCGAACAACCTAAGAGAGCTAGTTAGATTTTCTACCAAATCGTTTATGTAAATAAGGAACAGCAGGGGACCAATAACGCTACCCTGTGGAACGCCCGATATCACCTCTGTTTTAGTCCATGCCTTACCATCGATTACTACAAACAGTGTCCTCTCTGACAGAAAATATCCTATCCAGTCGCAAATTTGGGGCGATATACCATAACCACGCAATTTGATTAAAAACAGTTTATGACGTACGGTGTCCAAAGCCTTCTGGAAATCAAGAAATACGGAATCAATTTGAGAAACCTTGTCGATAGCGACCATCAATTCGTGTGAGTAATGAGCTAGTTGTGTTTCGCATGAACGATACTTTCTAAATCCGTGTTGACGTTGAGTCAATAGATCATTCTGTCCGAGATAATTCATAATATTTGAATACAGGATACGTTCCAAAACCCAGCTGCAGATTGACGTTGATGAAATAGGCCTGTAGTTTAGTGGGTTACTCCTACTGCCTTTCTTGCAGCGTTGCCTCGCTGTTACCTGGCAACGTACTGATCGGATGCTGCCGCCCGACAGGCACGGCGCCCCCTGGACACGGGATGGAGCGCGCGTCCGGCCAATCGCGTGCCGCGGGCAATTAGCGTGTGATGCGATTGGCGGGCGTTAAGTGGTAGCCCCGGGTCAGCGAGCTCTGAGGGGAACTGCCGTGAACTATGAGCACGCGGCTGCTGGTAGCTGTTGGCACGCCCGGCAGCTCATGGTTGTTTTTGGGTGTTTAAATAGGACTAAACTACTGGGTTATCAGTCCCCTGTTCCCAGCTAAGAGTTAACATAAATAAAACTTAGCCATTTATGATTTAGTACTCCACGCCCAGTAAACGCTGGGGAAAGAGTGTCAGTCGATGGTAAAATACAATTTAAAAAGGAGTCACAGTTGTTGTTGACCAAATAGGCAACGAAACGCTGGCTGATCACGAGGATAATACAGGATGACCCAGCCACTCCGTACACACTGAATCCTCCAGTTAAGAACCGGACAGAAACTAAACAAAAGGCAACAGATTAAAATCTCTGTAAGGGTAAGCGGACCCATAAATCAGGCAAATGAGCGCACCCCTCAGTAGACCGGTAAAAGCGGGCTGCACCTATAAAACCTAAAACACGGTCAGCCATTGAGGCATCGTCAGCTGAATGAAGAGTAGTTGGCAGATTAAAGGAGTGGCTCAGAGCCGCTAAAAGCGGACAGTCCATTAAAATGTGGACCACTGTCAGCAAAGTACCACAACCGCACTTTGGTGGGTCCTCTTGGTGAAGGAGGTGGCCGTGTGTTAACCACGTATGGGCAATACGTACTCCGCACAGACTAACAGATTCCTTACAGGAGGCCATTGAGAAGACTTCCATGCACTTGTAGAGGGCTTAACGGCACGGAGCTTATTTGGTACACTCAAGTCAGCCCATTCATTGTTCCAAAGCCCTAGAACCTCGCAGTTTAACTCCCATCGGAGATCCCTGTCCTGGAGGCCAATCTGCAAAGGCCGAGATGTGGTGGCCTGCTTAGCCAACTGATCAACACGTTCGTTCCCACTTGTGCCAATATGGCCACGGGTCCAAACGAAGGTCATAGAACGGCTTGACGTAACCAGGGCGAATACAGAGTCATGGATGGCCTGCACCAGCGGGTGTGTCGGAAAACACTGGTCAAAAAATGGCTGCAAGCCACTCAGAGAGTCGCTACAGATGACGAAAGACTCCACGGGGCAGGCTGGGAGATGTCCCAGACCGCCGTCTCATATGTTTGCAGAGTGGGTAGTACTTTCCAGAAGTCCCCCCCCACCCCTATAATTCCTCCACCCCACCCCTACTCTCGCTAATCTTTAGATATAAAAATGTTCTGTTGCTGTGTCTATAGCCATTAATCTCCGAAGGGCCTTGAACGATTGCTTTGAAATTTTGAGACAACGTTGCACTGTAATACGGGAAGGTTTCCCAGGTACGTATTTTTAATGTATTGTATAAAACCTAGGTTATATTAGATTTGAGAGTTTTCGTATCGACGTTTGCCCATTATAAAATTTATATAAATTGGTATATGACATATACTGAAAAATTGTGCATGTAAAACAGACGTATATTCCAGTAGAACGTTGTGTTAAAATTTCAAAACATTCGGTGAAGAAAATTCGGAGATATAAGATTTTGAACACATCAACGATCATGACTCTAGGTTAGATATAGTTCTATGAGGAGACAATGGAGGCGGATGAAACTGATGTGGAGAGAGGGGAAGGGGACGAACAGGTAGATAGTGATGATGAGATGAATATTAGCACGTAGTTGCTCATTAAACGAGAAAGGTTCATTGCGACTACTGTTTCAATAAGTTCTCTGTACTTTTAGTTCTATTTCAATCGCTGTAATTTAGGGTATTAAATGCATCGAACATTAAGGTATCTTCTGTCAAACGTTTTTAATAAATTACGTACACACAGCTGACGAAGAGTGTCATTATAAAACGACTGTTATGAATTAAGAAAAGGTTAATGTTTTATTAGAAATCTAAGATGCTATACTATCACGTGTCATCTTTAAACTGTATGCTTTCTTCAAAAGAGAGTGAGAAGCGTTATGAAGTAAAACTCAAACAGAATGAAAATTACGCATTTTTGATTGTCACAAGCAGTGTAAAACATGCAAGGAGAAAATAAGTTGATAAAACGATGTGGGGTAGTCCTCATATGTTCAAATGTTTGTCAAGATTATGGGACTCAACTACGGGGTCATCAGTCCCTAAACTTACAAACTACCTATGAACTAGCTGATACTAAAGACGGTACAAACATCCAAGCTCGAGGGGGCATTGGAACCCCCGACGGGCAACGGCCTCTCAAATCGTAGCATAACGCCTCAATGCGCTCGGCCATTCCACTGCGGTGGGGGTAGTCCTATGTACCGTTAACAATTTCTATAGGAAAAATTATTTCACCCTTTTTCCCAGCCCGTCGAGACCTGGAGTGGACATCCCCAGCGGGTCAATATAAATAACTATTTCTTCAAATCGACAGTGGGTATTTTACCCACCCAATTTTTTGAATGATTGCAGCTACCGCAGTACCCACTTCAACCACATGACCTGAGTTTAGCGGCAACATCAAGAAGTGACGTGCTGGAACAAACTGAGCCATTCAGCGTACCGACAATCTTTTTACGTTCGCACTATGTCCGAAAACGCTTCCTGTTCACCACTAAATGAGTTAGCCTCTCCGGTAAGTCGTACATTTTTAACATTTCCTTTCTCAAAATCCTATCTTTTGAACCCTATCTTTTCAAGATGTTTCCACTTTTCATTCGTAATATGCTACTGGAAATAAAAATTATTACACCTTGTTGCCGGCCGCGGTGGCCGAGGAGACTGAGGCGCTTCAGTCACGGTCTGCACGGCCACTACGGTCGGGGGTTCGAATCCCCCCTCGGGCATGGATATTTGTGCCGTCCTAGTTCGTAAGTAGTTTGTAAGTTTAGGGACTGATGTCCCCGTAGTTAAGTCCCATAAGCTTAACAAACATTTGAACATTTACACCTTGTTAGAGTTTTACAATTCACTCAAGATATATTGTTGCAACAGTACATAAGCAGTACACGAAATTATTAGTTTCACAAGTCAACACCTGATGAGGTACTGAGGTACCCCGTGTCGCTACATGTTATTTTGTTCAAATCTGTTCAAATGTTTGTTAAGCTTAAGGGACTTAACTGCGGGGTCATCAGTCACTAAACTTACAAACTACTTATAAACTACCTTATTCTAAAGACGGCACAAACATCCATGTCCGAGGGGGGATTCGAACTCCCGACCGTAGCGGCCGTGCAGACTGTGAATGGCGCGCCGCAGACAACTCTGCCACCGCGGCCGGCCGTTTGTTGTTGTTTATAGGGGACTAAGCTACAAGGTCGTCAGTCCCCTTTTCCAAGTAAAGATGTGACATTTGACGACACGAAAACAGAGACAACAGGGATGAGAGAAATCCTTGATGGGTGTAGAAAGAAAGTAAACACTTCAGTGAAAGACAGAGCAGTACAGAAAACTGATAAAACTACTATTGCATGAGACCAAAATTTTACAACAGAATGCCCTGGCTGGGCGATCACTAGGACAAAAACGGATGAACGAGCCATGCTGTACACACTAAAAACCTCCTCAACCGAAAAGGAAGAGGCTATCAACGGCCTAAAAGCACTGTTAAAATGTGGGCCTGAGAATCAGGCTTAAGCGCCTTCCATTAATGTTAATGTTAATGTTAATGTTTGTAAATCTTATGGGACTTAACTACGGGGCATCAGTCCCTAAACTTACAAACTACTTATGAACTACTTACGAACTACTTACGAACTAGGACGGCACAAATATCCATGCCCGAGGGGGGATTCGAACCCCCGACCGTAGTGGCCGAACAGACCGTGACTGAAGCGCCTCAGTCCCCTCGGCCACCGCGGCCGGCCGCCTTCCATTAAATGGAATAGTAAAAACCAGATGCGCGAATAAAATGTAAAACATTAGTAGCCATGGAGGCATTGTCAACTGAAACTTAAGGCAGCGCCTCTAGTAAATTGAAGGACTGCCTCAAAGCGGCTAAAACCGGACAATTTAACAGTATGTGGACCACTGTCAGCAGGGCGCCACAACGGCAATCTGGTGCGCCCTCTCGACGCAAGGGGTGGCTGTGCGTCAACCATATATGGCCGACACGGAGTCGGCAGAGTACAACAGAGTCCCTACGAGAGGCCCACAGGAAGGATGTCTCTACATGCTAAAACACCCACGTCATTAGGCCTACATGGTGTAGACTCCACGGGCGGAATACTGGCTCTGATTCTGACGTCCATTCGGTGGTGGAGACGGCGATAACCTCCTCTGAATACGTTACTGCACGCCTGCTCGACCTGTTCACGACGTTCCGACAGTTGTGGGGTGACGAACCACTCGTGTCAACTGTCGTCCCGTCATGATCCACGTGTCCTCGGTTGGAAGTGAAGTCCTGAGAACGTGCTGGCCAGGGAAGTTGCCACACGTCTTGCAAATTCAACACGCAGTGTGTAGGCGAGCGTTATGTCGATCCTGCAACATGTCACCTTCCTATTGCCAGAATGGCAAAAGAAAGGTTATGAATAACATTCTGTACGTGCCCAGTGCTGGTCAGCATTCGTCTGGAGTGAGGTTAGTGTGTCTTGGACACTTTCCAAGTCTACATCGTATGCACAAATGATCAGTGTAAGTGGAATCCGCTTTCATCGCTGAAGACCACGGCCCGTCATTCCACCTTGGAAGCGATCCTGTGGGCGGCACCAGTCAAGCCGCTTATGTCCAACATCACCTAGAAGACAAGGCCTCACAACTGGCCGTGCCTACGTCACACTTACAGGCTGCGGCAACACCACCTAGAAGACAAGGCCTCAGAACTGACCGTGCCTATGTCACACTTACAGGCTGTGGCAAAACCACCTAGAAGACAAGGCCTCACAACTGGCCGTGCCTACGTCACACTTACAGGCTGCGGCAACACCACCTAAAAGACAAGGCCTCACAACGGGCCGTGCCTATGTCACACTTGCCGCCATCTGACTGGCCGTCCGCTATGGAGCAGTGGGTGTGCCCCAGCAGGCAACCAGTAAGCTGGCGACTGCAGCCTGTAAGTGTGACGAAGGCACCGCTAGTTGTGAGGCCTTGTCTTCTAGGTAGTGTTGCCGCAGCCTGTAAGTGTGACGTAGGCACGGCCAGTTGTGAGGCCTTGTCTTCTAGGTGGTGTTGCTGCAGCCTGTAAGTGTGACGTAGGCACAGCCAGTTGTTAGGCCTTGTCTTCTAGGTGGTGTTGATATGTCTCTGCTGTGGTGTGAGGAGTGTGCTTGCCAATTATCACATTGCTATAGTGCGTTCAAACTTACTTGCGACTTTTGTCGTTTGGCTTGCCGGGTGGCGAGACGCTGTTGCACAGGTAACACCAGTGGCGAGTCGGGTTTTCCCACACCTCCGCTACCGGTTCGGCTGGTAATGCAGCTTGCACACGAAAAGAGGCAGTTAACGTTAACGTGCGCTGGAACGGGGTATACGACGCTACGAGGCTCAGGTTCGTCGGCACACGGGAGAAGCTGCTTAATGTGATTTGGACTTTCAGAGCTCTCTAGCGACAGTTTTCAGCGCACAATCCTCGTCTGCTACAGCTTTACTTGGGGCGCGAAGCACGCACGTTGAAGAGTAAGTGTTTAAAATGGATCCTACTAAATTAGCTGTTTTGGCGTCATTATCTATTGTCGAAGATGAAAAGAACAAATCCCGCAGAAGATTATGGGTACAGGAGTAGATTCACTGACGAAATAATGGCAGGGGAACCATTTATAGGCAATACTTGATCTTCCGATTACCACCCATCTGCATTGACCCATAACGTCAGGCACAATGTCATGACGATAATTGACATTCATATTGCAATCCGAACGTAATGTGGTGTCGATAACAACATGAAATAAATAAGTACAAAAATATAAATGTAAGCGAAAAAAAGACTACCGTGGGAATAAGAGGTTTTGGAAGGGGATTTCCTAAATAGAAAAACAATAGAAATAGCAATATTGAAATAAACTGAAACATGAAGATTGACGTCGCACTTTCGTTAACAAAATAACATCGCAAAACGTAACTTCACTTTCACACTTCGTTAGTCTCTCGCGCCGTATTGCACCAAGTTTCGTAATTGTACGTCATTATTAAGAAATAAACCTCTCCTGACGCTACATCGTATTCAACAACTTCAATAAACGAGCCGTTTTTAGGGTGGTTTTCTGTCCTATATTGTACGGAAATGCTATTTACATACAATGACACGTTATCATTACATGTTTTTGTTTCATCTTTATTTCAATATTTCTATCTCTATTGTTTTTCTATTTATTATATAAGCACTGTTATTCCTTTGTGGCTTCAATTAAACCACACATTGGTTATTCCACGCAGCAGCCAGGTTGCTAGACGAAAATACACTACTGCCATTAAAATTGCTACACCACGGAACAATGCAGATAATAACGGGTATTCATTGGACAAATATATTATACTAGAACTGACACGTGATTACATTTTCACGCATTTTGGGTGCATAGATCCTGAGAAAACAGTTCCCAAAACAACCACCTCTGGTCGGAATAACGGCCATGATACGCCTGGGCATTGTGTCAAACAGAGCTTGGATGACGTAGACATATACAGATGCCCATGCAGCTTCAAAACGATACCACAGTTCATCAAGAGTAGTGATTGGCGTATTCTGACGTGCCAGTTGCTCGGCCACCATTGAACAGACGTTTTCAATTGTTGAGAGATCTGGAGAATGTGCTGGCCAGGGCAGCAGTCGAACATTTACCGTATCCAGAAAGGCCCGTACAGGAGCTGCAACATACGGTCGTGCATTATCCTGCTGAAATTTAGGGTTTTGCGGGGATCGAAAGAAGGATAGAGCCACGGGCCTTAACACATCTGCAATGTAACGTCCACTGTTCAATGTGCCGTCGATGCGAGCTAGAGGTGACCGAGACGTGTAACCAATAGGGTATTTTCCTGTGTTAAAAATATGGTTCGAATTGTTGTTATTCTGGATGATTATAACATTCAGACAGCATTTTCGCTCTTAATTCTTACAAAAATCTGTTATTTTTACGTAATTAAAGCTTAAAAATCATCAAATTTTACTATTAGATCACGTGATCGAAAACGCTCCGTTATTGGCTGAAGTACTGGTGACGTCATAGAACACCAACAGCGCGGCAACTACAAGTCGGAGCTGTATTATTGTACTCGTTTCCTCCATTTTGCAGCTTTTAAGTTCAATTTTTTCGTGATCTAAACGCGTTTACAGTTTTTATGCCACAATGGAAGATGGTTATGTGAAGGCTGACAGCGGAAACCTCCCCTCGGTCTAAAGCGTCTCGCTGCGGAGCGCGCGGTTGCTTGCCGTGCAGGTTCGAGTCCTCCCTGGAGCATGGGTGTGTATGTTTGTCCTTAGGTTAGTTTTCCTAGGTTTAAGTAGTTTGTAAGCTACGGACTGATGACCACGTAGTTTGGTCCGATAGATTTTAAGAAAAGAAAAAAAAAAACCTCCCTAAAGTTGATGCAATTATGGTGTCTTCATTCTTTAAAAACAATCCAAATTTTTACGTGCCAGAAATAAGAAACGTGAAAACTGCATTGTAAGTAATGCATACCTACATTTTAAAGCTAATTATTTCGAGAGATATTTTATGCCATTGGAAAAAGTACCCTATTTGTTGATGTCAGCAGACTTAATCTGAAGTCACCATATTATGCAATAAATGGTGAAATTTTATCTTCTGTCCAAGCGGCCTTGAGTGATTATGTTGGCAACATCAACAACACGTTAGAAAATCTTTGTCCAGATGTTCAGACCACATAGAATGACTAGATTAGTGTATCGTACAGACCACGAAGTAAGTAAATAATGCTGTTCCTGCTCTATGATTCTTGTATGTACCCTTGTCCGGTCAGTAAAAGTAACTGCCCTCGTAAATCAAAAGTTTCACGACAAAATATTTGCGCTGTCACGCGATTGGCTAATGGCGACGTCTCATGATTCTCGCTATTCAGCATCTGTCACAGGAAGCCGCCGGGATAGTTAGTAAAATTTAACCCAGTAAAGCACGCAGTTAAGGGAGTAATTTTATTTAACTACTTCAATACTGGTGCAAAGTGAAACATCAAAACCTGTAAAATACAGCAAAAATGCCTTGTGTATAGTTATACAATATATCTATAGTCTAGAACAGGGACAGAGGGTTGCGTCGGCGGTGATTTTGTATTGCTCGTAGGTTGGCAACGCACATTTCGCATAGCCAAAGGCATGTCACTTTCACGTAAACATTGCGAGCGAGACACGATGGAATAAATTTAAGCGCCGCGGAATCACAGCGCTTTTCTGGTTTGTTGTTTTTGTGAGTGAATGTTTGCGATTGTGTGTAAACTTTCTGCCATGCATATTAGTATTTTCCTTACATATTCAACATTTGGTTTGATATGAATGTGTCACTACTTTTGACACTACACACTAATCCATTTACGTTTACTCGTCCACATACGAAGCACCAGGCTTTAATAAAATAAAATTTAAAAAAAAAACGCTAATCAGTTGAAACGTTATTTACTTGCAATGAAAATTGCTTGGTAGAGCCCTGTGCAGAAGAAAAGGCTTACGTTATTTTATTTGTGTTTAGTAAAACTTTTGTTTTCCATCATATTTTTCGCCGAAACACTGTGTCCTGCTGCCTTACTCAGTGGACATAGTCAACTAACTCACAGAAATACACACATGGAGTAGCCGCTATTTCATTTGGATTTCTTCGCGCCAGTGTCACCCACTTTTTGCGTATCTTCTCATTTTTTGGTACTTTCAAGAACAATTTTCCCAGAGTCTTGACAGATGTATTGGTACAGTGCGGAACAAAGCAATATTTGGAGGTCATTATGCAAACGTTAACGCCCAAACACGAGGCCTCGGCCCAAACAATATACAGGTACTAGTTTATCTTACGAGAGCAGCAGCAGCGTGTTGTATGACGTCACAGGCATGACGTGACTCAAATGCAACGTTTTAGCGGGCTTACAAATTATTTGAATTTCATTTCTTTTTTTAAAAAAAGTACTGAAATCCACGAGGTAAAAAAGCATGTTCGGACCATATTATGACATAATTAACAATTTAAAACGATTACCAGAAAACAGTCAAATATCCTATTGCACCCCATACCATCACGCCGGGTGATACGTCAGTATGCCGATGACGAATACATGTATCCAATGTGCGTTCACCGTGATGTCGCCAAACAGAGATGCGACCATCATGATGCTGTTAACAGAACCTTGATTCATCGGAAAAAATGACGTTTTGCTATTCGTGTACCCAGGTTCATCGTTGTGTACACCATTGCAGGCGCTACTGTCTTGTGATGCAGCGTCAAGCGTAACCGCAGTCATGGTCTCCGAGATGATAGTCATATTGCTGCAATGGGTGTGTGTGTGTTGTCCTTAGGTTAGTTTACCTTAGTTTAAGTAGTTTGTAAGCTACGGACTGATGACTACGCAGTTTGGTAAGATAGATTTACAAACATTTGAACATACTGCTGCAAACGTCGTCGAACTGTTGGTGCAGATTTTTGTTGTCTTGCAAACGTCCCCATATGTTGACTCAGGGATCGAGACGTGGCTGCACGATCCCTTACAGCAATGAGGAAAAGATGCCTGTCATCTCGACTGCTAGTGATACGAGGCCGTTGGGATCCAGCACGGCGTTCCGTATTGTCCTCCTGAACATACCGATTCCATATTCTGCAAACAGTCATTGGATCGCGACCAACACGAGCAGCAGTGTCACGATACGATAAACCGCAATCGCGATAGGCTACAATCCGATCGTCATCAAAGTCGGAAACTTGATGGTACGCATTTCTCCTCCTTATAAGAGGCATCACAACGTTTCACCAGGCAACGCTGGTCAATGCTGTGTATGAGAAATCGGTTGGAAACTTTCCTCTTATCAGCAAGTTGTAGGTTTCGCCACCAGCGCCAGCCTTGTGTGAATGCTCTGAAAAGCTAATCATTTGCATATCACAGCATCTTCTTCCTGACGGTTAATTTTCATGTCAGGAAGACAAGAAGTTACGAAATACGGGTAACAAAATTGGACGAATTCTTGCAAGATGTAATACTAACACATGTGTATGATTATTACCAAAGTAAGGAATATTCTTCCGGGTGATCTAAAAGTCAGTGTAAATTTGAAAATTGAATAAATGACGGAATAATGTAGATAGAGAGGTAAAAATTGACACACAAGCTTGGAATGACATGGGGTGTTATTAGAACAAAGAAAAAGGTCCAAAAATGTCCGACAGATGGCGCTTCATCTTATCAGAAAAGCAATAATTAGCATTACAAATTAAGATAGAGCAAAGATGATGTTCTTTACAGGAAATGCTCAATATGTTCACCATCATTCCTCAACAATAACTATAGTCGAGGAATAATGTTGTGAACAGCACTGTAAAGCATGTCCGGAGTTATGGTGACGCATTGGCGTCGGATGTTGAGTTTCAGCATCCCTAGAGATGTCGGTCGATCACGATACACTTGCTATTTAGGTAAACCCAAAGCCCATAATCGTACGGACTGGGCTCTGGTGACCTGGGAGGCCAAACATTGGCCCGATTTCCACAGTTGTTATGGACAATGCACCGTATCACTCAGTTGTTCAAATGTTTGTATAGCTTATAGGACTTAACTACGGGGTCATCAGTCCCTAAACTTACAAACTACTTATGAACTACTTACGAACTAGGACGGCACAAATATCCATGCCCGAGGGGGGATTCGAACCCCCGACCGTAGTGGCCGTGCAAACCGTGACTGGAGGGCCTCAGTCCCCTCGGCCACCGCGGCCGGCTCACTCAGTTGTGCTGGACAAAGCTCCTACTACGCAGTGTAAAAAAAGAAATATATGTTATTCTGGGTGGAAGAAAATGTTGCATCGCATAAAGTAGAGGCTGGAATGAATAAGGCGGCGTTAATAGAACTTGTAGCGATTACAAGGCAAAGTCCCCACGCTACCAGGTCGACGAATTAGTTAAAACGAAAGGACATAATGTGATTCGACTTGCTCCATATGAAGCTCACTTAAATCCATTTGAGAAGATACCATCACAAATGTTATCCCACATGACAGGTCTCATGTTGTCAGCTATACATAAAGGGTTGTTGAAGCGACAAAATACGACCACATGTATAGTTACGAAAGCGTCCTAGCTGAGCTGCATCCGCCGCGCTGCATGTTGCCCGCGATAAGTGGCGACGTTTGAATTCAAACGCAGTTGAATCTTGTCGCTGTCGCACGCGAAAAGTGTCGAGTTCGTTGAGAATCGTCTGCTTGTCGAGGTTATAAAGGATGTCATAAGAATTCTGCGAGCTAATACTGCCTGAAGTTTATGAAACTGCAACTTTTTTTGAAATAACAGAATATAGTCTTTTTATCTGTCACTTTCCACTTCTTTCAACTCTGGCAGTATCGCTCATGTGAAAAATACCGAGTAGCAACGTGGTTCAGAACCCGCGTTAAACTGTAGGTCCCCCTATAACTGGCTGGGTAAGTCAGTTCGAAGGTCGGAGGAAGGCAACGGCACACCACCTCCAAACAAGATCATGCCTAGTAAAGCACTGTGGTGTTCAAACCAATCTTCGGATTGTTGAATGCTTTTTTAAAACTGCAATTGTACATATACTTTAGAATTTTGATTGGGATATGAAGTGTACAAAAATGACTATCTAGTAAATTTATGACTGAAGTTGAGTTTTTAAATTGTTTCTAATATGGCAGTCTTTTGATTTTATTCTGGGTGGTAGTTTGATTTACCCAATGATGAACGTGTTTTGAACAATTGCACTTGTGTGCTTTTTAAGCATTTGCAGTAACAACAAACTTACTCCAGAGAGAAAGATAAAACAACTAGGATCTCACACAAGATGTGTGTAAAATTAGGTTTCTGAATAAAATATCTTGATATAATGTTTCAATAGGAATTTAATGTGTTTAATACGCCTTCAGTGGGATACGTGTGCTTGCAGTAAAGATGAATATATTGGTATTAACATTTTAAAAAATTACAACTTGGTAGCCCACATCACTAACCCTATGCAACGTCCTCCGCTAGTAGTTCTGTGCAGAATGAAATGATTTACTGTTGGCTTACAACAAGACTCATTTTGTACTTATTTAGTTGTCGATGGTTTTAGGGACAGATGACCCCGTAGTTAAGTCCTATAAGTTATGTAGTCACAAGAGAAAAACTCGAACGTATCTGTACTCGTCGTATTTCGCTGGTGATCTCCACTGTCTATTTTCGTATTTGAAGTTATGAATGACATAGTCCACGAACATTCATCACTTTCTAAATTTAATGCACAGCACTCTTTTTACGTCTTATTTCCTAAAGTAAATAAAACTTCATTGCCTTACTCTGGAGCTATCGTCATTCAATCGGTCACAGGTCCCAAATATTAGAAACAGGTGATCGGTTGTAGTGGCAATCTGTAGTGGCGAGAATCTGTAGTGCTCACGTAGGCCACCTGGCCATGTCGCCGAATGTCGCCGCTTGTAGCTGCAGTGTCGCGTCGCCGTATATCGCGCGCTTATAGGTGCAGGTGGCGTCATCAAGCTGTCGGTTGGCGCGCAAACCACGCGCTAGCAACCACCCGTCTGTGCTGCGTGGACGGCCAGAACCCCGTACTAGGGCGACACCACTGCAACCAATATCGCTGCACAAGTGACGCAAAACGTCAAACGCGTGATGCACTTCTCCCAAAGAACGATATCGCCACTCGGATGACCACAATCTGACCGCTTTAAAACTCGCCCAGTTGGCTGTAGCAAGCAGAGGCAGGATGGCGACTGTTTCTTTTCTACGCTGATGTCGCATTCAGCCTCGCCGCGCTGTAATATTGCCTATTGCATGGTAAAAATTCCCTACTAAATGAAACACAAAGAGGGCTCTTTGGAGGCTGTGGCAACACTGTGTCTGGTGGAGGACGGCTCTGGAAACACTATCAGTACATCAACATCGATGTCATTTTTCCATGCGTACTTCTTGTTTCTTTTTCCTTTTTTTGCGGTAGTATCGTCATTGATGATTAGGTTTTTAAGCCCACTTTAGATTTTCCTGTAGTTTAATGATTTCTTGCAAATATTTCGGACAAAAAAATAAAAATTATATATAATTAATTAAAAATTATGGACAGTACTATTACGACTCTACTATTGTGATAATATCTATGAACTCAACACGAAATATTCTCTCTGACAGTATTTTAACAAACATCCAAGATCATTTAATATTTGACTTTAGCTTTGACAAACACATACTTTTTGTCCTTTTACCTCTTTAAACTATTACTTTAACATCTCTCCAATATTTTCATTATCTTTTTCCTTTACAATATCATCACCTGTCTTGCCTTGGAAGTTTGTCGTCTTTTTCAAGTTTATTTCCTTCGTCTCTACTGGTTTACTCAAGATCAAGCATCAGCGTCAAATCGCCGTATCTTCTTGCAAATATATCTGAAACGGTGCCAGATATGGGAAAAAACATAAAAGAGCAAAGTTGTAGAGAATTTTCTCCTCTATAGATTTGTTTACTCAGTCTTCGTCTAGGATGAACGTTTAAGGCGTTACTTGCAATTAAATTTCCTGCTGTTAAGAGGCCACTACAAGCGGATTATTTTTAGTATTACTAACCTATTTTGTGTCACAAATACTTGAAAAAAGGAGGTCCTGGTCGCTGGCGACCAACAATTACATCTGTATAATTTTGTGCTGATTGGCAACCTAAAAAGTGGGAACACGTTACAGACAAAATGTTCAAATGTTTGTTAAGCTTATGTGACTTAACTACGGGGTCATCGATCCCTAAACTTACAAACTTGTATAAGGTAGTTTATAAGTAAAGACAACACAAACATCCATGCCCGTGCGGGGATTAGAACCCCCGACGGGGGACAGCCTCGCGCATCGGATCATAGCGCCTCAAACGTTACAGGCAGGCAGTGTCAAATCGCCATTACTTTTGCAAATATTTGTGAAACTATGCGAGATATGAAAAAAAGATAAAAGAGCCGCGTTTAGATAATATTCTTCTCTACAAATTTGTTTATTCAATTTTCGTTTCAAATGAAGTGTTAAGCCGTTATTTTCAATTAAATTTCGAGGGATCAAAGGGCAATCGCAAAGGTCCAGTTTTAGTGTTCTTGCTGTAACCTAAAGCTGACCAAAAAAGAAGAGGAGGTCATGTGTGTTACCCATCCTATGATAGGATATAAGAAATTGTTGACTGCATTTTGATTAGGTTTTGATACGAAACCCATAACTCGAGAATGAACCGTTGCACCCTGTCAAGGTCAGCCCGCTACACAGCACTTACTGAACGTGGCAAGGAGTGTTCTCGAACACGAAGAACCCGTTAGGCTCGTATGTATGTATGTGTTTCCTTGTCAACGAAACAGCCTCTGGGACTGGAACTGAGTCTGATGGTCTATTTGCATTTTATCTGTATTCAAATTGGCGGTAGGGAACAGTTAATAAGGTAAGTACATTACCAAAAAATATAATAACAATGTACACAACAAATGAATTTCTTAATTTTTAATAATGAGTTCAAATCGTAAACCTTGCAATGACTCTATTGTACAGTCCGCTACATGTCCTCAGCTACATAATCCGGCCGCGGTGGCCGAGGAGACTGAGGCGCTCCAGTCACGGTCTGCACGGCCACTATGGTCGGGGGTTCGAATCCCCCCTCGGGCATGGATATTTGTGCCTTCTTTAGTTGTAAGTAGTTTGTAAGTTTAGGGACTGATAACCCCGTCATTAAGTCCCATAGACTCTACAAACATTTGAACATTCAGCTACATAACGCATGAAGAATGGAACCAGATACACATCACCGCCAATGACGTTTTCCAGTTGTACAAAGCATTACTGTTCAAGGCCCCAATCTCTTAAGTTCGGGCAGCGGCGGAATAGCCGTGCGCACTAAGGCATCGTGATACGGTGTGCGCGGCCGTTCCACGTCGGAGGTGTGTGTGTGTCTGTGTGTGTGTGTGTGTGTGTGTGTGTTGTTTGTTAGTTTAAGCAGTTTATAAGTTGGGACCGATGACCCCTACTTAGGTTCATAACTTTACAAACATTTCAACATTTCTGAAGTTCTGAACTAACAGACTGATGATGACTCCGTGTGACTTTTTTGGCCGTTAGATCTTTAAAGCCAGCCGCGGTGGCCGAGGTGACAGGCGCTCCAGTCATGGTCAGCACGGCCACTACGGTCGGGGGTTCGAATCCCCCCTCGGGCATGGATATTTGTGCCGTCCTAGTTCGTAAGTAGTTCATAAGTAGTTTGTAAGTTTAGGGACTGATGACCCCGTAGTTAAGTGCCATAAGCTTAACAAACGTTTGAACATTTAGATCTTTAAGTGGCTTCACTTGGGTGACTTGCGAGTCGGTTATGATGAAATGATGATGAAGGACAACACCCAGTCCCCGAGTGGAGAAAATCCCCAACCCTACCGGGAATCGAACCCAGGACCCCTTCCTGGTATCCCACCACGCTGTGCACTGGTCTACGGAGGCGGACAAATTTAAAGTGGACAGTAATCTTCCTGCAGTTTTAAAGGGCAAGGGTTCTAAATTTCAACAAGATCGAGTTAAACGGGATACGGGGGTTGAAGTCTGTGATAAAGTACCCTCCACCAAGCACCGCACGAAATTTTATGTCGACCTTGAACTTTTCCTTGTTTTGGTATCTGAGTATGCCTTCTTTTGTATCTTTTTTATTTATTTATTAAGAAAAATCGGAATAGAATTAGAAACAAACAAACATATGGACATACTTCTTTATACAATAAAAATGGCGTGTCACACGAAACTTGCACTGCATATGTTACAGAACTGGGAAGTGCATTCGATGTGCAGATTTCTCATACTGGACTGGTAGTGAGGCTCTCGCGGTGTTTTAGGAGGAGCCAGCATCGTCGGCGGTCGACCAGAGTCTTCGTCTGCGCATCTGCGTCACCCATCCACTATCAGCCAATGAGTGTTGTTTACTGAAATTCTACCTGACCAAGCGACAACCAATATTATCAGGCCAAAAGGTTTCTTCAGGCACGAAACACTTGAATTAGCGTACTTTAGTTGTCGTTTGAAAACTTCAAAGATGCTTTTCCGCTCTTTGTCTAGACTTGCGCCGCCGACAATCGTTTGTGTATCGAACTATAGCTAAAATAGCAGAAGTCGAATGTTTTGTCTACAATCATACATTTTTGTATGTGGAACAATTGCTGCTGATATTAACATACTAAGTATACGACAGCACAGTGGTGTTTGTTGCAGGATTCTAGTGCAAGTCGAAATATTCAAATGTTTGTAGAACTTATGGGACTTAACTACGGGGTCATCAGTCCCTAAGCTTACAAACCTCTTATGAACTACCTAAGACAAAGGTCGGCACAAATATCCATGCCCCAGGGGGGATTCGAAACCCCGACCGTAGTGCCTGTGCAGACCGTGACTGGAGCGCTTCAGTCCCCTCGGCAACCGCGGCGGGCGGTGCAAGTCGTTTACTTGATAAAGTATTTTAAGAAGTTCAGACACCAACATTTGAAAAATAACGAAGTAGCACAAAATTATTTTAAAACATTGCTCTCAGCCTGGAGTGGGTTCTGAGTTCACTTTATAGAAAGTACAGAAAATCAGTTATATGCGGTCTTTAAAATTGTGTAACTGCTTGTACAAGAAAGAAATTGATGTTTGATATTATTAACTGTTATCCATGTTGAAATCGGTATTCTCTCCAACGTCAGTGCGAGGAAACATCAGCGCAACCATAGGCAGTATTTTTGTTCTTTCTTCATTGCTAGCAGAATATTGTATGACATTTCAGATCGCGATTCACATATTTTAAGTTTAAATGTTTTTTTGTCCTTAAACACTCACTAAAGATAATTATAAACTAAAATCATGAACATGGCTATTATTAGCATCTGTACGAATTATCGCAACAATCAGCTTATACTGCAAGTACTTCTGTCATTTTGACCCAGATTTCGACACTACTAAGACTGTCTTCATCGGAAGGAAAATATAACCTAAATGAGATATGAAATACAAAGCCGTAATACAGGCAATTAAATGACATTACAAAATGGCAAAAAGTGTTTAGTAAATTACAACCGTTTTACTTACTTAGATTACATTTACTAGTTACAAGATATTGCTAACCCTTCGTAATAGATAAAGGAATGAAGCAATTGATTACATAAAACTGGATTAAAGTGGTACGACATGATGGTCAAGATAGGACTAAACATGGACCACAATGAACATAGTTAAAGTTGAACAGCCTAAAGCGCTTCACATATGATGGGTTGTATGTGCCCGTTTCAATTTTACGTTTTACACAGAGTGCAATAAGTTCCTCTAACGCGATAAAAAAAAAAATATTGACCAGCTTTGTCGAATATTTAACAGCTTAAACTGATCTGAGAATTTCAAAATGAACATCACGTGATAGCCTTGTTAGACATCAATCTCACGATCACACGAAAGAAAATGAATTTTGTTATTTTTGGTAAGCGCACAACCACACATCAAATATCCTCCGACTCCACTCACCCTCATTCCTACAAGACGGTTTTCTTTCACTTAGCTGTAGATAGTGATTGTGCTACGCCTTGATCTCCATAAAAACTTGGGAAACAGTTGCTGTTAATAAAAACTCTAGCACTTAATAACGGATACGAGATCCATGTTAATTGGCAACATTTTAGAAAAACCACCTTAGATGTTTGGAAAAATGAGGAAGATGAAAATGGAAGTTTTTCTGATTCCCTTTATAGAATAAATGTTATACGGAAACATACGGTTGTTAGTTAAGAAATGTGGTTTCAAAGTAGAACTGACAACAACGTACTTAAAAATTTAATCCATAACCTTCAATCCGAAAATGAACCTTTAGGCCACTCAGATGTTTACAAAATCTAATGTGCCAACTGTCCAGTATTTTACATCGGACAAACTGGTAGAGCTTTTAGGTAAGGGTATATAGAACATCTTTTGGGCAAATAGGGCACCAACGTTTGTAATTCAACGTTTGCAGAACACCTGTTAATTGCTGGCGTAATCCAAAAGGAGTAGGCGATCTAGAAATTTTACATGAAATAAAGATAAGGTGGAGACTTGAAAACTGAAAATTTTTAGGAACGCTGTGAGTAAAGATGGATTCCTTCCAAACGAACACTTACAGTTAAAGAACATGTCGCAGTGGCGTATTCGTCAACGCCTCTTCCCCAACACAACCGCTGTTTTCCTCAAACATGGTGATTATAATTTTCTGTGTTTTCAAAAGATGGAATTGTTATCTGTCAGCTTTCGCATCATATGAACGCAGCAGTTTTATTGATTTTTTTTTTTTTTTTTTTTTTTTTTTTTTAATATTGTAATCACGTTTTCTATGCCCTGGTATATCCGTGCGCTTTAAAGCGTGTTGCTGCAGAGTGCGCGGCCGTTCCCCGTCGGAGGTTCTAGTCCTTCCTCTGACATGTGTGTGTGTGTGGTTGTTCTTAGCATTAGTGAGTTGAAGTAATTTTAAGTTTATGGATCGATGATCACTGCAGTTACTTTCCAGAACTTTGCCAACCTTATTATTGATGTTTTGGTTCTGTTTGTCTCTGTACTCAACATATTTTACATATTTTGTCTATTTATTTTCTATTTGCCAACATTATTATATCCTGATTTTCACAGCTAATGATTTATTAAAAGACAGCTGTGACTTCACAGCACCATTACGTTTCTAAATAACTGCCAATGCGAAATACGTTATTTCTGTTCTACATACGTTTGTCTATTTCATTCCATGTTGCATTTTGTTTTTGCATTGTGTGTAAAATGTAAAATTCGAACACTCACTAGGCCATCAAATAAGACTGAATCTAGACTACACACGTTAACTACGTTCACAGTGGAGAAACGTTTAGTCTGACTTCTGCCAATATTTCGTACCACTTTTATCCGGTGATGTAATAAGCTTCTGTATCCCTTTTTAATTTATGAAGTGTTCAAGATACCTTGTAACGCAGGACAAGTAACATAAGTGAGTAAAAGTTTTGCCTTTTTGTAATGGTGTTTCGTAGCCTGTATGAGTATATTGTATTTCATGTGTCGTTTAGGATACACTTTCCTTACGATGAAGACCCCCTTAGTAGTATTGAAACATAGGCCAAGAATTTCAGAAGTATCTGAAACTGACTGAGTGTAAGCTTATTACGAGGGGTGTTCAGATGAAACGGTACGAAACGTCTTAACAACAAAAACACCGGTTGAAAAAAGCCGCTTTGGGATAACGTACGGCGACATCTAGGACCCAAAGTATGCGTGGTCACCTATCTCTAAAAAATTCCAGGCTGTGTTCTAAGCAGACAAAGTGATTCTCACCGTCTTTTTCAACACAGAAAAACCATTAACAGTAAAGTGCACTGTAAGTCAGTCCGTAGCCAACGCAAGACCATCATGGGCAAACAGCCTAGACTGCTAGTGGAGGGAGTGATTCCGTTCCGTGATAACGCGCGTCCGCACGTCTCCAGGGTCACCCTAAGTGTACTGGCCAAGTTCAAGTGGCAGCAGCTTGAGCATCCGTCCCACTGCCCGGACATGTCGTCCCGTGACTTCCATCTGTTTGGTCCGCTAAAAATGAAATCTTAAAGAGAAGCGCTTCAACTCGGATTACGAACTTACGGACTCAGTATAGGGCTTGCACTTATCACAACCACAGGAATTCTGGGATCAGTAAATCCTGAAGCTCGTTAAAAAGTGCGATAATTGTGTTCAAAAGTGTTCAAATGTTTGTAATCATACGGGACCAAACTACGTTGGTCATCAGTCCCTTGTCTTACAAACTACTTAAACTAAGTTAAACTAACTGAAGGACAACACACAAATCCATGACCGAGGGAGGATTCGAACCTCCTACGCGGGAGGCCACGTGATCCGTAAAGTTGCACTACAGAACTTTTTTTTATTTTACATGCCGAGTTTCTCCGGACTTGGATTACATTTGAAAATTAAGTAAAACACAAATATATAAGTGGATCTTCTACTCCTGCTGTGAACTCACAACACTGGAGGGTGCTTTTAACAATAAATTAAGAAATGCAGTCTTCTTCTACGTTATATCACGTTGGCTTTTACCATATTTGCGTTGAATGTAAAATGTCTTCGGAATATGTAACACAATATAACCAAAAAAAAAAAAAAAAAAAAAAAAAAAAAAAAAAAAAAAAAAAAAAAAAACGAAACACATGTCATCCTTCATATTCCTTTGTGAAATAAATACTTTTCCTTATGCAGGTGTCCTAAGGATTATCTGGTCAAGGCTACCCCAACCCCCCCCCTCTTCTTTTCCGACGAAATAAAATTCTCGTATGAGAATTGAAAACTGGAATCGTAGAATTCACATGAATTCCATGAAGCACAATAAAATAGAACATAACGTTCAAAACTTGAATAATTAATAAAATAAACTCTTCCCGTTTCGTGTTGTCATCCCTTGTTGCAGTGGCTTAACTGGGGTTGGCACTTGTTCATCCACACCCATTCTGTCGCATACAATTTTTACGTGGTGCCCTACTGTTTCTTATGGTCTTTATATGTAGTTATTTTTGTATATTCACTTTTCATATATATTCGAAAATCTATTACATTGTCTTATTCTAGATTATTGATGACATAGCTGACATATTTCCCCATCAACCAGTTTATGGCGTTATTTTTTGTTTTCGGAAAATATTTCATTACTGGCCTGTAGAGTAACATTAACGTTATGTGTTGTGTTGAAGATCTGGTAAGAAAAGCTATTTGTTGCCTAATAGCCGCGGTGGAGTAGCCGGGCGGTCTAAGGCGCCTCGCTGCGGAGCGCTCGGTTCCTCGCCGTCGGAGGTTCGAGTTCTCCCTGGGGTATGGGTGTGTATGTGCTGTCCGTAGGTTAGTTTACCTTAGTTTAAGTAGTTTGTAAGCTACGGACTGATGACCACGCAGTTTGGCCAGATAGATTTACAAACATTTGAAAATTTTGTTGCCTAATCCAAATCCAGTTATCCATATTGTCGCTGCAGGTGAATCTATGTAGGACTGTTTCAACTAACTTGCATTTGCTGCAGAGATTTGTTTGGCTTAATCCGATTGATTGGAGCCTGTCGTTTGTGTTGAAGATGTTATTAACGGTCTTATACCAGGCAGAAATTGCATCTGTAAACAGACCAGCAAAAGTGCCGTTTTGCCATATAACTAATCAGTTGTAATCGTTGAAATTTTTTGCAATGTTATTTCTTCCCTTATTCTTCTTCCTTTCTCGTATGATGTCTCTTGCTGTTATCCGTCGATGACGTCTGAGGACGTCACTAAGGTAACTTGCCTCAGTGTAAAAGTTCCGTAAATATTGTAGTCGGCTTTTAATACTCCGTACATGAACCGGAGGTTGAAGACTCTGTGATTGGACCGCATCAAAAAGCTTGGAAATAAGACTCTCTGGGTGCTCCCTGAGTATAGGGAGAGTCCGTGCAAGAAAAGTGCAGACGCATTGCTTTCTATATCTATTACTTCCAGTTCTCCATTTCTGGCATCCAGTGTGATGGTTGACACAGCAACTCTGAACATTTCCCCTCGCCATAAAAAGTTGGTGACAGTAGACATTATCCCCTTCGCTACCAGTTTTGGAATTGGAAAGATCTGTGCAGTGAAATAAGCTTTTGACAGAATGCAGCAGTTGATGAACCTTATTCTTTGCAACTGGTTCATACTGCGGTATAAGTTTTCCATAACAGCCCGATGAATCTTTTTCCGGACATCTTTCCAGTTAAAAGCAACCATTTTCATCAGACATGGCATTACATTTATTTCCAGGGTTACATGTTTCGTGTCTGTTTGTGCCCAAGCCAGTCGTAATTGATGCAGACCCCTCAGATTTATTTGCGTTTGTTCTCGACCCAGAAGCCAGACAGTACTGTCTGCTCACCCTTTCTAATGTTAAGGGTTCGTCCCCGTTTGTAATTACCACTCCCACGTCGTCGGCATAAGCTTTTATCACCGTTTTCTCGCCAGATAATGTTAGGCCCGTTAGTCTGGCGTGAACGTTGTGTAAAAATGGTTCCAAGGAGACGGAAAATAAACATAGGTAAAGGACTGCCCTGGGGAGCCCCTCGTCTTAACATGATAGGCTTAGATGTTTGACCATTAATTGCTACTTTCGTACATATACTTGCCGCGATATTTTTGATAATGTTACTAATCTGAAAGTGGAAGGTCATATTTCCATTGTAGCAACCAGATATCTATGACTAAATAAATCAAATGCTTTATAAAAATCTATAAAGATTAAAGCACAGTTGACATTGGTCACCTAAGTAATGGCAACAATGTCTCTGTACACTGATGTGCTTTCGAAAATTGTTCTATTTGGAGCACAAGACTGATTGTGACTTAAATTTTTTGTGACGCGTTATGAGAGTCTTCTAGCTATAACCCAGGAAATTATTTTGTAGTCCGAATTAAGGAGCGAAATAGGTCGATAATTATTCAGATCTGTTTTACCTCTTTTCTTGGGAATGAGAACTATTTTGCTTTCCTTAAACTGAGCTGGGATCAATTTTCCATGAATGACTTCACTGGCCATGCAAGTGAATTTGTTCCCAATCAGTGACAGTATCGTACGTAAAATTCCACAGGGAGACCATCTGGTTTCGGGGACTTTTTAAGTGCTGACTTGCATGCTATCTCGTATAAATCTCAATTGCTGATTTCAGAGAGGATTTCTTCACTAGCCGTTGCCGACAACCGTGGAACTAAATATCTGATAAATTCTTATGTAGATTCGGCATCGACCGGTGTGAAGTTATATAAGTTGTCATAATACTTGTGTATTTCTTCGAGTATGTCTTTACTTTTATGTCTTGACCACTCGGCTACTCTCGCGCGGCTTTGTTGTGCTTATTGCTTTTGATAAGGACTTCAACTCTACTCGCGGTGACGTTTCGTAGCTTTTCATTTGAACACCCCTCATATATTTAGAAATTCCAATCCAGTTGCGAGAGATGTCTTTTTAAACATACTTAAGGAAATTGAGAGGCAGGTCTATAACAGTGCTCATAATGTAGATAATAAATATAATGCTCTCCTTAACAGAAATCTCATATTGTTTTATATCTGTTTTCTGTTACAACACTCAAGGAACGGGACTACCACTAACACGCAGTCTGGGGGGCTGACAAGAGACTTAAGAATATCGTGTAGAAGAAAGACAGAATTATGTCAAAATGTCAGAGGCAGTCCGAATCAAGTTACAGTAGCCCATTTCAAAAGTATATGTAATACTATGATAAATGTCATTAAGAAGGCAAAAAGTATGTGGTACTCAAAAATAATAGCTAATTCTTGGGATAAAATTAAAATCGTATGATCAGTTGTTAAAGAAATATCAGGTGTGTATCTCAAAGCTGACGATATATATTCAGTGCATAATGGAAGTTTTCTCTTACTGACAAGGCAGATACATGTACAGTACTTAATAATCAATTTCTGGATGTAGGACGTGAAGTAAAGAGAACCTTCGCCTCTGCAGGTAATCATACAAGTCTGTTAGAATACGAGTTTGTGACGGTTGCACGGGGAGACACTTGACCGGAGACGGAAGTGTTGACACTTGCCCGGAGTCCCGGACACTGCAGGTATTGGACAGTCAGTTCCACAAATAGGGAACGGCGGCCTGTCCACCGCAGGTAGCTTTGAGCTCGCTCGCCGACTGGGTTGAGACAGCTCGTAGTAAAACGGAAGGGCTCGACGTCGTTCCTTAACACAGGACGGCCGAAAGGAAGCGCAACGAAGTGAAAACAATGTGCTATGTTCAGAAGAATGATCGCAACTATGGTTCGGCGTAGTCTTATAAACTAAAGTACAGCATATACGACGAAGTGTTTAAGGAGAGACTCCACTAAAAAAATTTACATTTCTTCTACTTTAGCAATAGCAACAAAATTTTAAATTGTATATATTATGCAAAGATACAGCAACACACGACGTTTTTAGTCAGTAACTTCATTGGTTTTTTTTTTAAGGGCTGAATTTTTAATTTGCTTTAATAGTATTCTAGATAACGACTTTTGGTAGTGAAAAATGATTTTGTAAGTACGTTCATAAGACACATTTCAACAATTATATGGCCGGCCGCGGGGACTGAGGCGCTCCAGTCACGGTCTGCACGGCCACTAAGGTCGGGGGTTCGAATCCCCCCTCGGGCATGTGATATTTGTGCCGTCCTTAGTGTTAAGTAGTTCATAAGTAGTTTGTAAGTTTAGGGACTGATGACCCCGTAGTTAAGACTCATAAGCTATACAAACATTTGAACAATTATGTGCATTCATTTTATAAGATGTATTGAATATGCTTTCAGCGTTTATTTCAAATTTCAGCCTTGAATTTTCTTCAATTAATGGTGCTTAAAAGCGATCATAAAATAAACAAGCTACGCGTTCCACGATATTAATGCATTAAGACTACTTCCTGCAAAAATTGGTTATTGAAGACAAAAAAAAAAAAAAAACTTCTGATTCTGCAGTGGTCATTGTTTTCATATTCAAGAATATAGGACTTCAACTTCGAATGGGCAAAGCTGAAAATGTGTACCCAGCCGGGATTCGAACCCGGGTCTCCTGCTTTCAGCGAAACTGCCTAGAAAGCAGGAGACCCGGGTTCGAATCCCGGCTGGGTACACATTTTCAGCTTTGCCCATTCGCAGTTGATGTCATATATTCTGTGACTATGATTTCGCCTTTTTACTTATATGACGCTACTTCTCGTAATTTCGACACCAGTGTCGCCTTTTTTTTTTTTTTTTTTTTTTATTAATAAAAATGTATCCATAGACTTGCTGAGGAGGAGCAGTGATACGGCTATCTGATTGTAAGCCTCTGCCTAAATCCATAGAACTCCTTGGTTGTACTGAACATAAGTTCAACGTATTCCCGTAATATGCAAAGATTTGCTGCCAATTCAAATGTTTATAAAGTTATGGGACCTAACTGCAGTAGTCATCGGTCGCTAAACTTACAAACTACTTAAACTAGCTTATCCTAAGAACAACACACACACACCCATGCCCGAGGGGGATTAGAACTCCGACGCGAAAAACCCCGCGCACACCGCAGCAAGGCGCCTTAGTGCGCAAGACTACTCCGCCAGGGTGGCTGCCAATCGTTTCGCTTCAGTTGTCCTGGAAACCTTCCAACTTGTTTCTCCCTGTTTGTGTTGATACAAAGTTCGTTGTAAAACGGTTTTGTTTTATAGTTACAGAAATCAGAAATTGTCGTTGGCACCTTTCGGTGTGTCACAACCCCTTTCACAGTCGGTATTTTAAACATTTCTTAGACATTCTATTTCGAATACAGCCAAATCGTTTTGCGATGTAACAGTGAACACTCTAAATACGTGAAATAGTCTTTTGTCTTTAACTGTAGCTTTAAGGTGGAGTCTTCCGGTAAAATGCAGAGTAACTGTTTTAAAAGGGATGAAAATAGCAAAATGGCAGAGTTAGAAACATCAACATATATGTGCAGGCTGCCTAATATGTTTATTCTATGCTTAGTGTTCTAAATAAAATGCTTATAAAAGGTATGACGGAAGAAAAACATATTTTGGAATAGGTATAAACGTCCCAATAAATTTCCAATCATTTCCACATTTTGATTACGAGAAGAACATTCATCTACATCGTAAAGTGCGTGGCGGAGGGTACACAGTACCATAACTAGGCATTGTATGTTGTTGTTGCTGCTGCTGCTGTTAGTTTTGAGGGGACTAAACAGCTATATCATCAGTCCCCTGTCCCTGTCAGAAGCTTAAAAAAAATAAAGGAATACGCCGAAAATAGAAACTCACGAAAGGGACAGCTGACAATGAACACAAAAGAAAGACACGCAATAGGTAAATGAACCAAATCATGAACTGAGCTAAAACTGGACAGCAGAGAACGATGGCTGACTAATCACAAAGATAACACAGGATGGCTGACTGATCACAAAGATAACACAGGATGAGCCAGCCATGCTGCACACACACTAAAAACCACTTCGCATTCAATGCAAAAGTCGTAAAAAGACGTAAAAGTTCTGGGCAGGTGGGGACCTGATAGGTCAGGTGGTAGCAGCTACCATTAAATGGAATTGTAGAAACCAGCTGCGCGAATAAAACTTAAAACAGAGTTACCCATGGAGGCATCGTCACCTAAAACTAAGGGGAGTGCGTCTGGTAGATTAAAAGACTGCAGCAAGTTGCAAATTGGCTAAACGTGGGCAGTCCATCAGAAGATGGACTACTGTCAGCGCTGCTCCACACCAACACACCGGCGGGGCATCACGGCGATGGAGGTACCCATGCGTTAGCCAAATAGGGCCAATTCGCAGTCGGTCAAGAACAACAGAATCCCGACGAGATGCCCTCAGGGAGGACTTCCACACGCCACTGGAGTGTTTGACGGCGCGGAGCTTATTCGGGACGCTCGAGTCGGCCCATTCGGAATTTCAAACCCCTAGTATCTTGTTGTTAAACTCACTTGGGAGATCCTCTTCCTGGAGACAAATCTCCAAGGGGCATGAAGTGATGGCTTGCTTGGCCATCTGATCGACGTGTTCATCGCTTGCTATACCAAAGGGGCCCAGTGTCCAAAGAGAAGCTGCAGAACGGCCTGACTTGCCAAGGGTGAAGACTGCGTCCTGAACTGACCGCACTACCTGATGTTTGCGACAACACTGGTGTAGTGCCTGTAAACTACTCAGGGAGTCGCTACAGATGACAAACGGCCCCTTGGGGCAGGCTTGGATATGCGCGAGGGCTCGTAAAATTGCCGCGAGCTCTGCGGTGAAGACGCTAATACCGCAAGGCAAGGATTGCTGTTCACTATGGTCACCACAGACAAAGGCAAACCCAGCACAGCTATCGACCAAAGAAACATCTGTGTAAAGCACTTCTGCATTATGACATGATGCGGGAGTACTTGGAACTCGCGACGGAGATTCAACGGCAGTCTCGAGGCTTCCGAGTCCTGGGTCAGGTCCAACCGAATCTACAGGCGAGAAATGCAACAAGGAGGGTTATGGGAAGAGTAGTGGAAAGTAGGAGAGGAGGAAAGGGATTCAAGGGATGAAAGGAGGGAATGGACACGGACCGTGATCGGAAGACCCGATCTGGGCCGTCGTCGTTGGGATGGAAGTGCAGCAGTCTGAAATAACCTGTGATTGAGATGGCGGGACGAAGCGTGAACGCAGACAGCGTACGAAACCAGTAACTGTTGCCGGCGGAATCGCAAGGGGGGGGGGGGACCTTAGCCTTGTCAAGGAGGCTGGTCACTGGCCTTTTGCGAAAAGTCACCGTTGCTAGACGGACATCAGTATGAATGATGGCGTGTAAGAGCCGCAATGCGGAAGGCGCTGCCGAATCATACACAAGACTCTCATAATCCAGACGCGATTGTATGAGAGCCTTGTAGGGCTGCAGGAGTGTTGGACGTGCGGCTCACCAAACAGTGTGGCTAAGGCAGCGTAAGATGTTCAGGTATCGGCAGCAATTTTCTTTATTCTTTGAGCTGTCGGATGTGTGGCATCCAACTGAACCGGTTGTCGAAGAGCATGCCGAGAAAGCGATGCGTCTTCTCGACACTTAGCAGTTCATCAGTCCAGAAGAGCTCTGATTCCAAGTGAACAGTCAGACGACAACACCAGTGCATGACTCGGGTTTTAGATGCAGAGAACTTGAATCCTGTACTGAGGCACATGAATGTGCATTGTAATTGCTCCCTGCAGACGCCTTTCAGCAACACTGATGCTCGTGGAGCTGTAATACAGGCAAAAGTCATCGGTAAATAGGGAACGAGATACAGATGATTGGTTGGGTTGCGATTTGAAAGGGACGAAACTACTATGGTCATCAGTCCCTTTTTCCAATCACAGAGACAACATAATAGACCGCTAAAATAGGACATAACGTGTTAAACTATATCAAATCGTAGATGGAAAATGGAAAATCAAAGAAGCAACTAACGGGAAGAAATAAGAGATTTAAAAGGGAAGACCAGAGTCTCCAGGCTGGGTGTTCACAGAAATAAAAAATAGAAGGTCCAGCCACTCTGCACCACATTAAAATCACCTGCCTAATGATATTAAGCAGATGTAGAATAAATAGATAAAGCATACTCAATGACGTCAGAATTGTAGAATACACTGTCACGAATAAAAGTTAAAACAGAATCTGCCACATAGGCATTGTCACCTAAAAGAAGCTGCAAGGAGTCAGGAAGATTAGAATTCCGCCTTTGAGGGGTGGCAAAGGAAGGGAACGTCTTGGGATCATATGTCGTCACGTTAAATTCTGTCTCGGTATGGCGGATTGTTGATGCGACACAGTCCAAAGCTCGGGAGCCCAGGTTCGCCAAGCAAATTAATGCTGAGCCCCTGGGGTTCTAGGCATTTTCTTTTCTTATTCCACTCCCAAACAGAACGAGGGAAAGAAGAATTTTTGTACGCCACTGCACAAGCCCTAAATACACTCATCTTGTCTGTCTTATCTTTACGCGAAATGTAAGTAGGTACCAGGACGATAATTCTCCTTCAGATTCAAATTCCGGCCCTCTAAATTTCCTCAACAGAAATTCACGAAAAGAACGTCGTCTTTCCTCCAGCGATTCCCATTTGAGTTCCCAGAGCATTTCTGTGACACTCGAGCATTGGTCGGACCTACGAGTAACGACCCTAGTTGCTCGCCTCTGAACTGCTTCCTTGTCTTCATTTAAACTGATCTGCTGCGGGACATAAACACTTCAGCAATACTGAAGACGTAGTCGTACAAGCGTTTTATACGCAGTCTCCTTTACCGATGAAGTACATATCTCCCAAAATTGTCGCAATAAACCGAAGTCGTCTGTCCACCTTACTCACAACTGTCCTTAGTGTTCATTTCATTTCATATCGCTCTGAATGTTACGCCTAGATATTTGAACGACGCATCTGTATCAAGAAGGTCGCCATTAATGCTGAATTCGAACATTATGGAATTGTTTTTCTTATTCATGTGCATCACCTTACATTTCTCTACATCTAGAGCTAGCTGCCATTCTTCACACCTACTAGAACTTTTGTCTAAGACATCCTGTATGCTATTATAGTGAATTAAAGATGACACCCTCCCATACACCACAGCATCATAAGCAAACAGCCACAAATTACAAGTTACTTTGCGCAACAGATCATTTATATAGATAAGAAATAGTAGCGGTCCTATCACAGTACCCTGGGGCACGTCTGACGATACAATCGTCTCTTATGAACACTCGCCGTCGAGAACAACGTACTGTGTTCCATTACTTAGGATGTCATACATCCAGTTACTAATCTGTAAACCTATTCCATACGTTCGTATCTTCGTCAACAGTCTGCTGTGTGATACCGCGTGAACGCCTCTTTGAAATCGAGAAAAACACAATTTGTCATGTTGCCCTTCATCCATGGCTCGCATGAAGTCATGTGAGAAGGGCAAGCTGAGTTTGAAAGGAACGACGTTTCCTAAACCCATGCTCATTCATAGAAAGATGCTTTTCTGTCTAATGGATATTTATTATATTCGAGCTGCGAATATGCTCCAAAATTCTACAGGAAATTGATGTCAGCGATATTGGCCTGTAGTTATGTGGGTCAGTTCTTTTACATTTCTTATAAAAGGGAGTTACCTGCGCTTTTTCCAATCACTAGGAACTTTGTGTTGAATTAAAGATTCGCGATAAATTCAAGTTTAGTAAGGGGCAAATGCCGCAGAATACTCTTTGTGAAACCGAACTGGAATTCTATCCGGACCACGAGACTTTTTCGCATTCAGCTCCTCAGCTGCTTATCTACACCGGAAATACCTATTACTATATCCACCGTTTGGGAGTTACCTCGTTGATGAAATAATAGTACGTTTGTACGGTCCTCCTGCGTGAATGATTTCTTAATGGTTAGATTTAGAACTTCAGCTTTCCGTTTGCTTTCTTCCATTACTGCCCCGGAATGATCAATGAGTGACTCGACAGTGGCCTTTGTTCAGCTTATCGATTTTACATAGGACTAGAATTTTTTCTGGTTCTCGGAAAGATCTTTTGCTAAGGTATGGCTGTGATACTTATTGTATGTTTCGCGCATCGATCTTCTTATAGACGCATGAATCTCTCCTAACTTTTGCCTGTCTTTGTTTGTGAGTTCTTTTTTTAACCGTGAGTGCAACAGCCTTTGCATTCTCAGTAGCTTTTTTAGTATTATTATTATTATACCACGGTGGATCTTTTCCATCCTTAATTCACTTTATAGGCACATCTCTCTAACCCTTTACTTACAATGCATTTAAATTTAATCCACAATTCCCCTACATCAATTGAACCGGAAATAAACGATGCCCATTCATTTTTAAGTGTGATGCCAACAATTGTTTATCGGCTATTCCCAACAAATACACACTCCTAGCCTTCTTGATTGGTTTTCGAACTTTGCTCACCATCGACGCTAAGACGATATCATGATCATTAATTCCTGTCTCTACACAGACATCGTTAATAAGGTCAGGTCTGTTTGTAGTTATAAAGTCTAAAACATTTCCATTGCGCTTGGCTTGCCGTTTTAACAGCTCAAGACAGTTTTAGGAAAACGTGTCCAGTAATAGTTCGCAAGACTGATAGTTTGTACCGCCTTAAATGAAACTAGAAAGGTGCCAATCTGTACTCTTAAGATTGAAGTCTCCCCCGAGACTGGCCCGGATACGTACGCACTACCTGGCGTAGACTTTCTTTGATCGACTCTAAAATTGCTACAGAAGCACTGGAGGACCGGTAAAAACACCCAACTACTAACGTTACTTCTCTTAGACCTGTTATACCAGCCCAGCTACTCTCAACCTCGACCTCAGTAGAAATATCTTTGTCCACTGCGATGAATGCTCCCCCTCCAGTTGTGTCCGATCTGTCTTTCCGATAGACATTCCACGCCTTGCTAAATATTTACGAGCTTCCCACATCATGATTTAGCCAGCTTTCGGTGCCTAAAACTATATGTGCACAATAATTTCCCTGCATCGCGATAAATTCGGGAACTTTGTCGTTAATGCTGTGAAAGTTTACGGCTAATATTTTGATAGTCGAATTATTTTTCTGAATGCGGCTTGAATTCGCTGTCTAAATGTTGACCGGGGAGTGCTCAGCAGAACGAATTAATCTGTAGTTTTATCAAGTTACTATAACGCTCTTCAGCTAGCAAAGAATTTTGCCGTTTTACTGATTTTCGTGTTATGTTGACAGTGTGGAAACTTGTCTACAGCTAGAACCTATGCACCTACAGCGTGAAGTGTGCGTTATTAGTTTCATAGCAACAATAGTCTCGTAGACTTCTTTTTTAGAAATGCAAATTTTCAGCTACGATTATATCAGTTTTAGATTTGCTTGTACGTGCTGTTTTATTACGCAAAGACCAAATCCGACCATAGAAGCTCATTGGCAGATTTCAACTAAGGAACTTGTCTTTGAATTGACTTTACTGGGAAAGTAGGATCATTGTTCCTTCAGCGAAAAGGAAAATAAATAATATTAATTAAACAATTTTTTATTTCATGTTTAAAACGAACGCTGATTATACATAAATTTTCTAAATTACATTTTGTCCTAAAACGGCAGTAAGGCTGTACCAGTTGTAAGAGTTACCATGTTTTGTACTTGGTTGCCACCCGATCTTTGCAACGTCAAAATATTAGAAAAGAGTATGAATTTCGTCGTCCGTTCTCAATTTGCTGAATTTCATTGTCAGTTCTCGTTATAACAGTCTTAAAAATAAATTTACCACGAAACTCGCTAATGAGCGATACACGGTAGCTCACTGCCCGTGGTGTGAGGGCCATCCAGAGCGCAGCAAAGGCAGTGTTGAACTGCTGTTCTTCTGTGTGGTCCTGTACCGACCAAAAGACGGATAGCCCGCCAAGAGCAACGGGCTCCGTGCAAGTGTCACTCCGCGCAAATGTCACTCCGTGCAACTGTTCCAACCCCAGAAAACAGCATTCAGAGACTGTCACATGTAATAGTAGACACCTTTATACCTATTTGCACACCTTAGGTTACGGTAGCAACACTAAAAATGGGCCTTTGCGATCGTCTTTTGACAGCTCGAAATTAAATGAAAATAACGGCTTAACAATTCATCTGACACAAAAACTGAATAACTGAATTTGTAGAGGAGAAAATTCTCTACAACTTTGCTCTTTTATGTTTTCTTCATATCTCGTATCGTTTCAGAGAAATTTGCAAAATAACGGCGATTTTGGGATGTCTGTCTGTCTGTCTGCCCGTAACGTGTTCCCTATTTTTAAGACGAACCGTTCAACAGATCAGCACCAAATTTTACAGACATAATTGTACGCCGCCGGAGACTAGAACCTCCCTTTTTCAAATTTTTTCGCACAAAAAATAGGGTAGTAATAAAAAAAAAGGAGTTTGTAATATAATTGTAGTTGAAAACGAACCGTTCATCTGACACGAAAATTGAATAACCTAATTGGTAGAGGGGAAAATTCTCTACAACTTCGCTCTATTATGATTTTTTTTCATATCTTGCATCGTTGCAGAGATATTTACAAAAATAACGACGATTTGACGATGCTTATCAGTCTGTAACGTGTTCCCACTTTTTAGGCCGAACCGTTCAACCGATCGGCACCAAATTTTACGGACCTAATTGTTGGCTACCAGAGAACAGAACCACGTTCTTTCAAATATTGCGGACAAGAAATACGTTAGTAATACAAAAAAAGTCTTTTCTAATGTAATTTTAATTGCTAACAAAGCGTTCATCTGACGCGAAAATTGAATAACGGAATTTGTAGAGAAGAAAATTCTCTACAACTTTTTTAATATATATATACATATCTCGTATCGTTTGAGAGATATTTGCAATAAATAACGGAGATTTGACACCCTACATTGAATTGACGAAAACCAGCCGTTCGGAAATGTCACGTGATATTCCTCGCCCAGAGCTCTTTGTGGCATACGCCATCTTGCGTTGCGTATTTGATGATTTTCTTATTGTAACTTACACGTTATCATTTCAAAGCAAGGGCGCACTGAAGAATTAACAAAAACACATCGTTCTGCGTACGATAAATGATAATCTAGTGTCTACAAATGCCATATTAGCATCAGTTAAATCGGCCATCAATAGTCAGCCGTAGCGTAGTGGGCAGTGCGTTGGTCTGTGATGCTGAAGGTCAGTGGTTCGGAACCCGCCACTACCTAATTTTTTCCCCTCAAAGGGTTTCCGACACTGTTACTAATTAATTTTTTATTATTTAGATTACACAGGTCGACATGGATTCTGGGGTTTGGAAAGTAAGTGGTGTTCTTTACTAAATTTGCTTCACTGAATATGAAAATCATATCAGTTTTTTTCCATCACCCTCAGTTTTTCTGCACATATACCCCCCCCCCCTCCAAACCTACCATTGGCTCCGAAATCTATGTCCACAACTACAGAAATGTGCCAAAGCTGCATTTTTTGTGTGAAGGTGAGGTAGAGGGGGCTAATGAGCTTGGAGCTGACGTTCCATTATTGCCACAGAAATCAGTGAGTGAGAGCTACAGCTACAAGAAGGTGCTTTTGCGCTTTGTTGTGAGTGGTGGTATTTCACTGAAGGTGTGTTAAAAATGTCAGGAAGGCAGTGTGTGAATAGCCCAGATACATTTTGTTATATCTGTGGAAATTATGTGATACGTGCAAGACGTCGACAGAAATCGACGTCGATAGAAATCGTGATAAAGATTTCAGGGAATTTTTTGTTGAAGACGGTTTAATGGTATTCTGCAAAGACATCGCCGGATTAGTGATGAAAATACAATACCATGAAAATACTTCTACAAAATGTGAAGTACAAAGAACACCAGTGGCTTGTGTGTGGTGACTTTAAAATGATTGGCATTCTTCTTGCTCAGCAAAGCAAGCAGGGTGCACTAAGATGCTTTGCTATATGTGTGAATGGGACAGTAGAGCTTATCATGAGCGTTGGAGAAGGAGAGAGTGGCCTAAGAGGCAAAATCTGACAGTGGGATCAAAGAACATAGTGAATGAACGTTTGGTTAATCCAGATCATATTTTATTGCCTCCACTGCACAAAAAATTAGGACTCATGAAGCAGTATTTTAAAGCACTGGACAAAACAGGAAACTGTTTCCAATACCTCTGTAGGCAATTCCAAATCTATCGGCTGCAATGTTGAAAGAAGGGATATTTTTTGGACTAGATATAAGGAAGTTGATGTCTGATGAGCACTTTGACAGTTCTTTGACGGAAATAGAAATTCAAGCTCGGAGAAGTTTGAAAAATGTTGTGCATCTTTTCCTTGGCCAGAATATGTAGCCTGATTACAAGGAAATAGTGGAAGACATGCTACAGTCCTTTAAACAGTTACGATGCAAGGTCTCTCTAAAACTACATTTTCTAATGTCACACTTAGAGAGTTTTCGAGAAAATTTGGCTGACACATCAGAGGAACATGGACAACGATTTCATCAGGAACTTAAAACTATGGAACATAGTTATGAAGGTCGTTGGGGAATAAACATGATGGATGACTACTGTTGGTGCATCACACGTGAAGGAGAAGTAACACACAACAGGAAGGATATCAAGCGTTCATTCACGGGCAAACGAAAACGGAAGTAATACCTGGTAAGTGCCCACCATAATATTTGCTTCTTATAGTTTATATGTCTTTCTTCCAATTCTTTTTTAACCACTTTACTGTTCCATTTCGTTTCTATTGTCCCCTAATTGCTTTCCAATTTCCAATTTCATTGGGCGCAGACTTAGATAATGGTGAATTTGATGATGATAGTGGTGGTGCAAAAACCTGACGTGCTACAGAGAAACAGGCTGCAGATTTGTGATCAACAGGGTCAATTTAGTCATCAGTTCATATTTTCATGCAAACGCCAGACAAAAAGTCAAAATTTGTCGACCTATTTTGGTCCAAAATGTTTGCAAAAACTTATAAAACTGCAAATCTAAAGTAGGCCGTAAATCACGTCAGTGCGATTTTTTTATGACATCAGTTTTTGCTGAGGTCATTAGAAAAGCAGTACATTCAACCTCAATTGATCATTTCACTTCCCATAGTTTTGTGTCGAATGTAGGGTTTCAGAAGTGCTTTCACAACCTGAAATGCTATAATCTCTTTTCTCTGTGAGGCACTGGGTGGTATAAAAGTATGCCAACACTAGGCGTATTCTTTGACTTTACAAAGGCGTTTTATTGTGTTTATCACATAATGTTGCCGCGGAGGAGTGGCGGAGCGCATTGAGGCGCTATGCTCCATTGCGCGAGGCCGTTCCCCAGCGGGGGTTCGAATCCTCCCTCGGACATAAATGTTTGTGTTGTCTTTAGTATAAGTTATTTCATAAATAGTTTGTAAGTTTAGGGACTGATGACCCGGCATTTAAGTCCCATAAGCTTATCAAACATTTGAACATTTTGAATATAATGTTGTTGCATAATTTCGGTCGTTATGAAGTAAGGGTAGTATCTCACAACTGGTTAACTTTTTACTTTAATAATGGATAATGGACAGCAGCATTGTGATCTTCCGCTGTGTTGAATATGGCTTTGATATGCACTCACGATAGGACACATTTAAGTGGGAGGTGACCCAGGGCTCTGTTCTGGAGCTGCTATTGTTTCAAATTTAAATAAAACATATGTGTTCTAGCTAGTATAACAAATACGATACCGTATTACTGTTTATTAATGACAGCAGCTTGGGAGTGAACGACGTTGTTTGGATTATTGATGCGATGTAGTACCGTGACAACGGAGATGTGCTCCTAATTTTGGTCCTTCGAAACATGATAAGTAAAAAACACCACAGTGTAGACGTGGTCCTCTTTGATGTGGTATGCCGTTGCCTTCCTAAGACCATCGAACTGACTTACTCAGCCCGTTGTAAGGGGACCTAACCACGGTCTACTCGACATTTTTCACATCAGTAGCATTTCCAGAGGTGAAAGAAGTGAAATGTTAAAGATGGAAATCCCAGGACTTAGTCCAGGCACCGATATTGTTTAAGAGGTGTTTGGTGTTGAGAGCTATCGTGTAGCGTGTCGGTGCGGGCCGGATGGAGCGTGTGTATTGATGATACGGACGTCGATGACCATAAGCGCCGCTTCTCTCGTCGATGGCAAGTTTGCTGCGTCCTTGACTTGGATTCCCTCTACGGTCAGGATTGCAGTGATGGATGTGGGGGGTATAAGCGCACAAGTAGTTGAGGTCGCCTCCCTGGCTTCTTGCAATAGCTTGATATCTACTTCCACCACCCGCAACATGTCACTCAGTACTTGTAACTTCTATCCACTGCTGATTTTGTTGATGTTTATTGTCGCGATGCCATATTTTTGCAGGGGGTTTATTCGGGCCCGCCTCACTACGCGTCTCAAGGCCCAGCTTGCCGTTCTTCGTCGTTGACGACTACATCCACATCTGCATAAATACTCTTCAAGTGACACTGAAGTACAAGGAATGTTTCTCTAGATTCCCATTCTCTAATATCTCGCGGAAAAAAGGAAAACCTAAATATTTTCGTTTTCTCTCTGATTTCTGTTATTTTATTTTGATGATCATATATTCCTATGTAGGTGGGTGCTAACAAAATCTGTTCCCATTTGGTGAAACAAATTTCGCAAACAGATCTCTTCTCAACGAGTAACGCCTTTCTTTCAATGATTTCCACCCCAGCTGGTTCATGATTTTCGTGACACTCTCTCTCCTATATCGCGATATTACAAAAGGATCTCCTCTTCTCTGTACTTTCTCTATATCATGTTTCAATCCCACAATGCGCAACAATACTGCAAAATAGAATACAGAAGAGTGGTGTAGGCACTTTCTTTAGCAGAGCCGTTGCATCTTACAGGTGTTCTGACAACGAGACATAGTCATTTATTCACTATCCCTACAATATTCTGTGTTCTTTCCAATTTAAATTGTTTGTAATTGTTACTCCTAAGTGTTGTGTTGGATTTACGGCCAAGTGGGTTTGACTGATTTATCGTGTGGCCAGCCGCAGTGGCCGAGCGGTCTGCGTCGCGCCAGTAACAGTCTGCACGGCCGCAACGGTCGGGGGTTCGAACCCCCCTGAGGCATGGTTGTTTGTGTCGTCTTTAGTGTAAGGTAGTTCATAAGTAGTTTGTAAGCTTAGGGACTGTTGACCCCGCACTTAAGTCCCTTAAGCTCAACAAACATTTGAACATTTGATTTATCGTGTAAATGAAGTTTAAAGGGCTTCTTTTAGTGGTCGTATGGATGAATCGCACTTCTCATTATTCAGGGACAAGTGCCAGTTTTTGGCACCATGCAGATATCTTATCTAAATGATTTTGCAGTTCCTTTTGACCTTCTGGTGACTTTACTAACCGATAAGTGACAGCATCATCCGCGAACACTCTAAGAGTGCTACTAAATCGTTTATACGAATAAGGAACAGTAGGGGCCCTATAAAACTTCCCTGGGGAATGCCAGATATCACTTCATTTCTGGTCGATGACTTTCCGTCAATACAAAGTAGTGTATCCTTTCTGACAGGAAATTATGAATCCAATCGCACAAGTGTCGCGATATTCCGTAAGCACGCAGTTTGATTAGAAGACACTTGTGAGGTACAGTGTCGAAAGCCTTCCGGAAATCTAGAAATATTGAATCTACAGAATCTGACATCCCTTGTCGACAGCACTGATCACATCATGTGTGTAAAGGGCTAGCTGTGTTTCACAAGAACGATACTTTCTGAAACCGTGTTGACTATGGGTCAATAGGTCGTTCTCTTCGAGGTAGTTCATAATATTTGAGGAAAATATATGTTCTAAAAGCCTGCTGCAGACCGACGTTAATGATATAGGCCTGTAATTCTGCGGTTCACTCCTATTTCCCTTTTGAATATTGGCTTCTCCTCTTGCACCTTCTTGTGTTATGTTTGTCTTAACGCCTTTGCTAACGTTTCCTTTTCGTGGGTTTTTCAATCACGTCTACATATTCATTGCACTGGTCAACGCCCTCTGTCCAGTCTCCAACTTTGGCCAGGGTCGAACTACGGCGAGATCTGAAAATTTTGATCTGGAACACGCTTCTTTTAGTGGTCGTATGGATGAATCGCACTTTTGCACTTCTCATTATTTAGGGACAATTGCCATTTTTTAGCACCATGCAGATATCTTATCTAAATGATTCAGGTTGCTCCACTGAAACCACGTCCATGATAGACGCGTCATGTCCTTCACAGACCAGCTGACCACCTGACTCTCCATATATAGCTCCTTGACTTTTGGTACAATCTATTTCAATTGAACTTGGCAACATTCTAGCAATTCTGTGAGCGTTTTTGCGATATGGGCCAACTGTCTCGCCGACGTCAGGGTGCGCATTTCGTTGTTTCTTGCGTTTCCTGTTGTGTGGTCGTGGGGAGCGTTCTTTCTCCGTAACGGAGAATTGAGACTGTCGCATAACTGTAGTTTTGGGATCCTCTCCTTTATCGTGCGACGTGATTTCCGTCTCCGCACCTTCAGGTCTCACGTCACGACAGCATGAGTCGGGGTTCTCTTCCTCCGTTTGCGGTGGATGGGTACCCGCTAGTCACTGCTGCTACGCTGCCACCTCTGGTACGTCGTTGATTGGCACTTGTTCATGATCGGATGGTAAAGCGGTTTCTAGCGCTGCCTGAACATATGTGAGAGAGCAGAGTTCGTAAACGTTGCGGTAATTGGCTTTTACCCGTCGGCAAATGCATGATACGTCGTTGTAGACATTCTGAACGCACGTGGCCTTCCTTGACACACTGGCAGAGCAAGCGCTCGCTTGTCCGTCATACATAATTACGGCACGGCACCCACAAACGTAAACATAATAGCAGGCTTGTTTCTTGATGTCTATCCGGTCTTGCCGAACATCACTGAGAATATGATACGTCTGAAAAGTAGTCCACTTTTCTTCCATATGGGCGAGTACTGTCCCGTTCTGCTGCAGCGCCATAGTTACTTGTGCCGAAACCTCAAATGATGATTCCAACACCTGTTGGAATTACAATGCTCGCTGGTTACACAACGAAGTTTCCTACATTTCTGTCGGAGTCCCTCCGGGACTCACGCGTCGTTATTAATTCGACATTTACAAAACTCACAAAAATTGCAAAGTGAATATCAAACAGTTCGTGTGGATCGAGATTGACCACTTCTCTCTAACACCGTTCAACTTCAAGGATTTCTAGTCTGGTAAAACGGTTCTGAAATGTGAACATCACAGTCGATATCCGTTGGGGGTCAGCCATGTGAACAGCATTTGCATAGAATACGCGCGCCGCCGCTAAACCTACAGTCGCACTTCCTCCCCACTGCTAGCTACGGCTTGCATTTGGATGTAAACAAGACGTCCTCGCCCTCAGGCCGCCCTGGCTAGACTGTGCTACCGACGCACATGCCTGATAAATATAAATATATAAAAAAGAAAAAAGAAGTAACTCGGTTATAAGCACAAGTAATGTGCATTCTGGCCAGTAGCGAGGACAACTAACCGCCGAGGTGTCACCGATCGAGGCGGCGCAGTGGAAACACCATGGAGTCTCATTAGGGAGGACGGTGGTTCAAACACACCTACGATCATACAGGCGTAGGTCACCCGTGATTTCACTAAATCATTCCAAGCAAATGCCTTTGAGAGGGCACGGCCTATTTCGTTCCCCATCCTTAGCAATAACTTATACCAGGAGCTCGGTGTGTAGTGACCACACCGTCTAAGGGGCGTGAAACGGTAGGTAGGTTGCATATAGAACAAGTCCCCTTCGATTTTATAGGGCAGCGGTCGGCAACTGGCGGACCGCGGTCAACGTCCGGACCGTGGAAGTCGAGACACTGGACCGCGAAAAATATTTTGAAAGTGGAAGTTACATACTCAAATTATTAAAAGAAAAATTCCGTAGATAACATCGCTACAAGGTAATGGGAAATTAAAATGTCATTTGCTCCAAAGTGTATCATCATTACACCGCAAGCAGGTTTTTTGAAGGAGACATTTTAAGGCAAGAATTTCTTCATTTCGCAACAAGTTTTGAATATAAAATTAATTCTTAAATAGACAATTATGAAATTTATCAGCAGATCTTAAGATGGAATTAGCAGTAATATTCAAAGACTTTTCCAAATAGACAGGTTATGACGATTCTTAAAATCACCTTTTCAGGTTTCTCCTGTAGCAGAAAGTTGTTCTACCCTTCAAAGCATTTACTGCAAATGGAGGTAATAGAATTGCAGGAAGACATTTCCTTGCAAACGTATAAAACTGTGTCTACTGAAGAATTTTGGCGTCAACATGCCCCGGAAAAATATGAAAATTGCAAAAAATTAGCGATCTACCTGACTGCTATGTTTAGCTCCAGATATATTTGTGAAATTTCATTTTCAAAAATGAATTTCTTGGAGATTAATTTTCGCTCAAGACTAACAACCACCTATTTTGAAGACAATATTCACATAAGCTGCTCCGCACGTGAACTTAAGATTAAGAACCTCCTCGAGACTACAAATGTCATTTTTCCCAAAGAGGTTTTTTTTTAACAGAAATACACACATTTCATTGTATTTCATACTTTATTAGTGAAAATAAAAACGGTTGTATAATGCGTGACCTGTTTCTGGACTTTTCATTAAAAGATTGACTATCCCTTTTTTTTTCCTTACTTTTTCAGAGTGAAACTAAAAATAGATAAATAGCAATATAAGTTTTGTATCCCATCCTCGTCGCCACTTTTGTGTCCCAGCCTCGTCGCCGCTTTTGTGTCTCGTTTCCGTCGTAGGTGTCGGTGGCCGAGTGGAATGAGACCGACACAGGAATATAGATAGCACGCTGGTGCAGGTACGGAGGGGAGCAGCCAGAAACTAGAAACACTAGAGTAAATTAGAACGAGATATATATTGAACAGAATTTATACAATACTTATCTTTTACATAGTACTGCAGAAGGCTGATACATAGTTGAGCTCGAGGCCTGCCTAGTGCCTGTACGATAGCCAAGTCTTCGCTGGTGCCTATCTGATTCCGAGGTGTTGACCGGTGCCTATCTCAGTCCCAAGTGAACGATGTCGTTCAGTGGTGGCCACGAGCGGCGTTGTACCAGAGGGCGTTCGTGGCTGACGTAAGAACGCCGCGCCGTGCGTGCATGGCGGCGCGCGGCGAAAGTAGGTGGCGCGCACTTTGTACTTGTGCGACACCACAATAAGTTCTTCTGGAATATTTTATACATTATTATTTTACATCTATTGTATTTAATATTATTTTGAGACTGAAAATTAAAATCATTTTAGAATGCTTTTCCCGGATTTTTTAATACAAATTTGCCTGACTGTTTTAATTCATATTGTTTTGTGAGTGAAAATTAACACAAGATATTAATAAGGAACATGCGATTTTGTATCTGGACCTCGATAAAAAATTTCAAAAGTATCCGGACCGCATCTAAGATTACGTGCCGACCTCTGTTATCGGGCCTTCGTGCGATCTCGCCTTGATTGTGGATGCACAGTGTATGGCTCTGCCAGACCCTCTTATTCGAAGATGCTAGACGCGTTGCACCACGGAGGGATTCGGCTGGCTCCTGGGGCGTTTAGGACTATCCCCATTCCCAGCGTCTGTGCCGAGGCTGCTGAGCCGATTCTGTCCATCAGGCGACAGTTGCTCATGGGGCGCCAGGGATACAAAACGCTGTCGACGCCATACACACCAGCATACCACAGTGTAGCGCAGACGCCTATGGAAAGGCTGTTTGAAACTCGGCAGCGGGCGACTAGGCTTTTTAGGATTCGCTTGAAGAACTCTGTTTCACGAATGGATTTATCTGATTTTATTGTACTATGCAACGTCACAGCTGCGTCCACCTAATCCTCGATGGGTGAAGTTGCCGTTATATTCTATTTGCTGCTTAATCACTTAATAATTGTTCCAATGATTTGACGGTATGGGATGCGGACAATTACTGGATTGGTCCATAACAATGAACTTTGTTAACTTCCTTTATTTGGGAACGACAAATGTTAATAACTCTTCCTTTAAATATACTGTTTAGATAACCGCGTGCCACTACGATGAATGTCTACAAGTCCACACTGAAACATTTCAGTACGCAACTGAAACTCATATGCGATACGACCGATGGGCAAAAACTTTAGCCACCGCTAAACTCGGGTTACGGACTCCTCTGTCAACATGCTACTGCCTCGCTCTGCGGTCGGCGGGAGACTGCCGCACACCGGCCAACAAACAAAAAACATTCCAACCTAAGAAATGTTGCCAGCAGCTCTCGCTGCACGCCAACAATAACTATCGTTCGACAAAAACGTACCAAAGAGGTTACTAACCTAAAACCCTCTATCCTCACAACTAGATCCGGGTTGCAGCAGATTCCCTCCTTGGGTCCTTCTGAGGCCCAGATTTATTTCTGAATTGTAAAATTTTAACAAAGGTTGCACTCCCGATTTTATATAGCGATCTGAGTTTTTGGACATTTTAGACAGACATCACGACTTTACGGTTGTTTATACCGATGGCTCCAAACATGGGGATTCCCTTGGCTGTTCGACAGTGTTCCCAGACCATGTTACTAGGATTCGCCTCCCCACAGCCTTTTCTGTTTCTATAGCAGAACTACACACAACCTTGAAAGGTCTCGAGGAATAGCATCGTGTTCAGGGCAATCGATTTCTTCTCTCTTCCGATTCCCTCAGCGCACTGCAATCATTTCAGTGCCTGTACCCACCGAAGAAGGTTCCGCAGCTCATACAGGACCGACTGTACTCCCTCCAGTGCGGGAGAAACAGCTGTCATTTTGCTGGGGTCCTGGTCATGTGGGCATTAGGGAAAATGAGGTTGGTGATCGGGCTGCAGAGGCAGCCTGCAACGACCATCACGTCGTACACTCTGCCATTATCCTTCAGAATGTCCACCCTGTTGTTCGGCGGAGGTCCTTCAGTCTTGGGAAGAAACATGACAGGTAATAAGCTGCGGTCAGTGAAACCCACTGTCCGGCCGTGGCGAACCTCCTGCCAGTCATTGAGAAGGCATGAGGTGACACTGAAACGGCTCCGAATCCGAAATAATAATAATATTAATAATATGGTTTTCTGTTTCGCATGACCTAATTGAAGAATAAGGCTCCATGGTCATGGAACAAGTCAATACACGAAGTTCAACACAAGAGTGGTAACGGTCCTATGCACATGAGTATCTTAAGCCTAAGTAAACAGAATCAATAACGGGGAAAAAGGAACTAGCTTAATTGCTTAAATTTTCCAGGAATTCCTCGACAGACTAAAAGCAGTGAGCCATGAGGTAAGTCTTCAGTTTATATTTGTAAATGCGTGGCTTAGTGCAAATAGTCTTGAGTTCTTGTGGCAGCGTATTGAAAATGGATGCTGCAGAATACTGCATACCTTTCTTCACAACTGTCAAGGTGGTCTTATGCAAATGTAGATTCGACTTCTGTCTAGTATTCACCGCGTGAAAGCTGCTAACTCGTGGGAATAAACTGTATTATTGACAACAAATTACATTAAAGATAATACGTATTGTGACGCCAGTGTCAGAATTTCCAGACTACTGAAAAGGGGTCGACATGACGTTCGTGGACTTAAACGACGTATAGCTCGAACCACCGTTTCTGTTCCAAAAATATCCTTTTTGTATCAGTTGAGTTTCCCCCCCCCCCCCCAAAAAAAAAATAAAATAAAATAAACGCCGTACGTCATAAGTGAATGAAAGTAAGCGTAGTAGACTACTTTCCGTGTTGAAAAATCAGTTATTTCAGATATTGTTCTAATGGTAAATAAAACATAGTGTACTTTTGGAGCAAAAACCTGAACATGGAATTTCCACGACTACTTACTGTCTATCTGAAGACCTAGAATTTGAAATGTTCAGTCTCACTTATCATATGCCCATTATGTGTAATCAAAATGTAAGCTTTCGTTAAATTATACGTTAGAAATTGTAAAAGCTTAGTTTTACTGTGATTTAAATCAAATGTTTGTTAAGCATAAGGGATTTAACTGCGGGGTCATCAGTCCCTAAACTTACAAACTACTTATGAACTACCTTATACTAAAGACGGCACAAACATCCATGCCCGAGGGGGGATTCGAACCCCCGACCCTAGCGGCCGTGCAGACTGTGACTGGCGCGCCGCAAACCACTCGGCCATTGCGGCTGGCTTACTGTGATTTAACATCAATTTGTTTTCTACAAGACATGATCTCTTGAACTGCATTATTTGATACTGTGTCAATATTAAAACAACAACCTTCACTGCCAAGCTGGTATCATCAGCAAACAAAAATATTTTACAATCATCTGTTATACCCGAAGGCATATCATTTATATAAACAAGAATACCAGCGGCCCCAAAACAGACCCCTGGTGCACCCCACACTTAACTGTGCCCCATTTTGATTGTACACCATAGCCAATTTCAACATTGCGGAGAATTACATTCTCTGTCTGTTTTAAAGTATGAGGAAAACCGGTTGTAAGTTACTTCTAGTGTTCCATAATGTTCCTACTTCTGCAACAATATTTTGTGATCAACACAATCAAATGCCTTTGTTAAATCAAAGAAGACGCCTAATGTCCACAGCCTTTTATTTAACCCATCAAGTGCCTCACAGAGAAACGAAAATATGGCATTTTCAATCATTAAACTACTTTTAAAACCAAACTGTAGGTTTGACAACAAATTATGTGATTCGAAATGATCAATTAATCTTGAATATACAGCATTTTCAACAACTTTAGAAAAAACCGATAGCATAGAAATAGGTCTATAGTTGTCTACATTATCCATCTCTCCTTTCTTTATAAAGTGGTTTCACTACTGAGTACTTTAATCTGGCGAAAACTGACCATTCTAAAGGAAAAATTACAAATATTGCTTAGTACTGGCCTAACATATGGAGAACAGTACTTTAGAATTCTGCTAGATATCCCATGATATCCACAAGAGTCTTTAGTGATATAATTATTGACTCAATCTCCCTTTTGAAGTGTCATGGAGGACCATTTCAGGTAACAGCCACGGAAAGCTATTTTTTAACAATGTTATATGATTACCTGTAGAAATTAGGGTTCTGCTTAGTACCTCTGCTACAATCAGAAAGTGATTATTGAATACTGCACATATATCTAACGTATCAGTGACAGTAACATTTCTACTACGCACTGGCGTTATAACCTCCATTTGCTGCTGCTGATGGCCAGACACTTTCTTCACGACTGACCAGATAGTTTTAATTTTATCCTGAGGGTTTGCTATTCTTTTTGCATAACACATACTTTTTGCCTTATTAATAACATTTTTCAGAACCTTACAGTATTGTTTGTAATGAGCTACTGCATCTTCACTCTGACTGCTTCCAACATTTTAATTCGATTCCCGCTTTGTTCGACATGTCACTCTTGACCCCTTTGTCAGCCACCCTGGCTGCCTGTTACTGAAAGTACCCTATTTTGAGCGTTCTAGCGGAAAGCAACTTTCAAACAGCGTAAGAAATGTGTTCAGGAAAACATTATATTTATCATCTGTATTAACAGCACTATAAACAGCCTGCAATTCTTGTTCCTTAATTAGGCTTAAAAAGGTCTCAATTGCAACTGTACTAACATTTCTAAGTAGTGTATGATTATATTTAACATTTGTTTGAGATCAAATACATTTTAGAATTAAAATGTGTGTATCGTGGTCTGATACGCTGTTTACCATTCTGCTAACAGAGTGCCCCTCTAATAATGAAGAATGAACAAAAATATTCGCAGTGGTAGAACTACTGCTGCCTTTCACTCTAGTTGGATAGAATACTGTTTGCATCAGAGTATAGGAATAAGGTAGATCTAACAGGTGATTATTTTCTTGAGCTATCACTTACACGATCAATGTTGAAATCTCCAGAAACAACTAACTTTTTATACTTCCTATAAAGTGAACCCATTACTAATTCTAACTTGGGCAGGAACATTTTAAAATTTGAGTCAGTGGACCTATAAATAACAACAGTTACTAGTTTAATTCCATTAATATTAACAACTCCTGTACAACATTCAAATACCTTTCCTGTGCATTGTTTAGAATACAGTAATCGATTGTCTCCGATAAAAAATTATTTTCAACATACATGGCTACTCCCCCACAATGCCAGGAACTTCTAGAGAAGGCAGCAGCTAACCTCTAACCTGGCAAAGGAAGTCTCTGAATTATCACATCATTAAAAAAGTGCTCTGACATACCAATAATGTCAGTCGACATCAATAAGCAGTTCATTAACTTTATCTCTGATACCTTGCATATTTTGATGAAATATAGTAATTCCCTTATTACTTAGATTTTAAACTTTGTCGAAAGTATTCTTTTGTTAGAGGGACTTCCTTTAAGCAGGAATACCTATCAGATGTCTTCAGTATAAAGAAGGTGCAACCCTAACACCAACTACTACAGGAATTTTTCCATGAGTGGAACCCCCACCCCCTACTACACTGTCACCTATGAGCTTTGCCAACTTCCCCTTCCCATACCTATTGAGGAGCAGAGCGTGCCTAGTGAAATCCGACCTTTGGATAGTCTCAACCGGCACCACTGCGTTGTGATCTATGCCCTCCGCCATCAACGCCTGCTCAAGCCTTCTGTTAATACGCCTGACAGCTGTATTAAGACGATTCCTATCATGACGCTGAAACAGATTCACGAAATGCACATTTGTGCCACCAGTTACAGTTGCTATTCTTTCCAGATCACCACCTATTTCATACTCCCCGTCCCTATCAAGACTATTTCCGGCCCCATCCACTATCACTACCTGATCCTCTTTTGAGAAATTCCTACATAAGTCCCCTACGTCACAAGTAACCTGAGCTAATCCTGTACTGGGCTTCACTGCGTTGGTGACCTAGTATTCGCTCCCAAGTATTTCCTACAATTGTTGGCCCACACCTCTGCCATAAGAACTGCCTAACAGCAGGACCATGTTCTTCCTAATGTCTCTACAGATTCCGGATTCCTAACAGCTAAGGTCTGCTGCATACTTCCTACACCTGCAGCTACAGGAGGTTCATCACCACTCAAGACTGACAGTTGGACAAACCTATTTGAAACTCGCAACGTGAAGCTATCTGAGTACATCCTCCTTCTTGCCAAGTGTCACTTCCCATTCCCCAGCCCCCTTTCCCCTCCTCAGCTTACCTAGTTCCTCTTCAAAGTTTTTCAACTGCTCCTGAAGGGCGCAGATCAAACGCTCCTGCTCCTCTATCAGCTTATTCCTGATGCATATCCTGCAATTTCAGGAGAGAACCTCACCACAGTGTCCACTGGCTTCCCAACTACGACCCCCCCCCCCCCAATGGAAATACTTAGTACAAATCGCACACTGTAGCCCACTACCCACGAACCTACGACAGGGCCCACACTTTTCACTCATGGTAAAATTTTACAGTTACTTGTCAAGAAAAATTAGACGTGTATGTTCTGTAAGTTACGTTTATATAAAAGAACGAGGAAGTACCTTAACTACAGCAATCAACAAAAAAACTCAGTCTCTACAAATCAAGTAACAACAACAACTAATAATACTACTAGTAGTAGTATCAATACAGAGCAAATAACACCACCAAAAAAATTTACACTGTAGTTTGTATAAACAAGAACAAATTCAAGCGTCACTAACTAAACACATTGATTGAAAAAGAGTTAGCAAACTCCGTAACGGAAAGTTTTTCTACCGGAATTACGTTAAAAACAGCAAAACGACACCGTTGAAAAGTACTAAATGTAATAAATAATTAGCGCGCTAACACCTCTTGAAATCTACTAACGTTAATAATTCAACAACAATACACAAGAATGTTTTGGAACGTAGCCGGCCGTAGTTGCCGAGCGGTCTGAGGCGCGCCAGAAACAGTCTGCACGGCCGCTACGGTCGGGGTTCGAACCCCCTTCTGGCATGGATGTTTGTATCGTCTTTAGTATAAGGTAGTTCATAAGTAGTTTGTAAGTTTACGGACTGATGACCCCGTAGTTAAATCCTGCCGGCCGCGGTGGCCGAGGGGACTGCGGCGCGTCTGTCACGGTCTGCACGGCCACTACGGTCGGGGGTTTGAATCCCCCCTCGGGCATGGATATTTGTTCCGTCCTTAATCTTAGCTAGTTCATAATTAGTTTGTAAGTTTAGGGACTGATGACCCCGTAGTTAAGTCCCATAAGCTTAACAAACATTTGAACATTTTTTAGTTAAGTCCCTTAAGCTTAACATTTGAACATTTGAACATCTTTCGGAGACCGTTCCAGCTGGAACTACTCGCCACCAGATGTAAACAAAACACTAAGACGTCGACGCCGGCGCACACGCGAACACACACTGCCCATCGACACACAAATTTTTGCTTTCCCTGGGAGAACCCCCTTTTTCAGAAGCCAGTGTTGTGTAACTTACAGTACATCACATTTTAACTGAGTGCAGTTCATATCTTTCTGCAAGGGCAGATACTAATCTTAGGGGTGCCCTGCCCTCCATTTTAGCTGATGATGAGACGAGCGTGGCCAAAATTTTAGAGTTCTGTGACTCATCTGTGCTCTGGACTAAGATGCTAGACTGGAGATTTTAGTTCGTTGCAGAGTGGCTGGCTCACCCTTTCTATTTTGTGTGATCCGCCAACCGTTACTATCTGCTCTGAAGCTTCTACTACACATACATTTTTGGCTCCCGTGATAGGAAGGAACTCCTTGTGATGTCCTATACATTACTCTTGTCTTATGTTACGTTTTACACTCGTCTCGCAATGGTTTCGTCAGGGCGCTAAAGACCTTTATGTCGGACTCCCTAGCAGAATATACACACCATCACCACCGAAACCCTAAGATTCTTTCTACCCTCATCGCAGTTGTTCAAAATGACCACGAGCGGCGTCAATTTACTTTGCAGGAAGACTGCTGTCTGCGGGCTAGCATTTCACCGGATGTGTTCGAGCAGTAATAGGTCACGGCGTATCTTCGGGTGTAGTCATCATGCTCTGACAAGGACAGCCATTATATTGTTCGAAGAATTCCACCTGATCTGCCGAGAAACGTCTCCTGGCGTGCGTCGAAGATAGTCTGTCACAGGCCGCAATATTTGAACCTGTTCAGTAGTCCGTATGAAAAGAAAAAAAAAAAAGAAAACAATGGCAGTATAAGCTGATGGTTTACAGGTTTACTCTCCATGTATGCTGTAGCACGTATCGAAGTCTGTAACAGACCATCGTCACGCACGCTAGAAGTGGTTCCTCAGCAGTCTACGTGGAATTATTCGATCAATATAATGACTGCCCATGTCAGGACGTGCTGACTACACCCAAAATACGACGCATATATCCGGTGAAATGCTACCCGCAGGCAGAAATCTTTCTGCATCAGAGTGGAAGCTTAAATTGACGCCGCTCGTGGTCGGTTTGAACAACTGCGATGAGGGTAGAAAGGAGCTTAGGATTTCGGTGGTGATGGTGTGTATATTCTATCAGGGCGTACGTCATAAAGGTGTTTAGCGTCCGGACGAAACCATTGGGAGACGAGTGTAAAACATAACATAAAACAAGAGTAATATAAAGGACATCAGAAGAAGTTCCTTTCTATCACGGGTGCCAAAATTGTGTGTGTAGTAGAAGCTTCAGAGCAGATAGTAACGGTTGGCGGATCACACAAAATAGAAAGGGCGAGTCAGCCACTCTGAAACCAACTAAAACCTCCAGTATCTCCAGTCTAGAATCTTAGACAAGGGCGCAGATGAGTCACAGAACTTTACAATTTTGGCCACGCTCGTCTCATCATCAGCAGTAATCCGTATTTCGACTGATTACCTGGACGTGACTGGTAAATGTCCCTTATCATTAAATAAGATCATCAGCTGGAGTGTCTTTTTTCAAGGCTCATTGAACAGAACGCAGTTCTCATAATCGTTTCCGTGCAACTCTTGGAGAGAGGCGTGATGCAGATAGAACCTGTTACGTTGGAGAATGCGTAGGACTCCTATCTAACTCATGCCACCTCCACGTGAGATTGCGCAGGAACTGAAATACTAATTAACTATAACAGCTGCAGATACATTAATTTACCCCGCTTTTCAATTGTTTCCTCCTGTAGTGTTGTCTAGGTTCTAAACTGCCACATTCACGTAACTCAAGTTAGACCTTGATAAATAATCGCCGAGATGATTGACTTATTGAGATATGTTTCCGTATACACTGTACAAAACGAACAGTATTCTTCCTACACTCTCCATACTCCGTAAGCATGTCGCTTTTTCTGCGTTGATAAACCTCATCGTCCACTCCCGACCGACTACTTTCAATATAACGTTGACTAGTAAGTCACAGCTGACTTATTTATTTTTATATATACATAATTTTCTGCAGGATCAAATTGAGTGCTAAGTCTCTAAGGTCTTAGAACGAGCCAGTACATGAAGTAAACACAAGCACAGTGTAATTCAACACAACGGTGTTCGAACTACGCAATTTGAATGACAAACAAGTGTTGGTGCAGGAACTTTTTAAAACGCGACATGTCGTAAAAACTTTCACTGAAATCGTGCATAAAACATCGCTACCTTTCTAATTGATCCTACATTTAGTTTTATAAAGCCTCTAGACATTTAAAAATGTATATGTCTGAAAAAAATTCTGACGTATTACTACAATATGTTTATTGGCTTACAATCCGAGCCTCTGACAACCAATCCATTCTGTGAACATCTCACATCATCTGCATTTTTCATTGTGGCAATATTTGCGGTGACGATTATGACGATTCACTGTGAATATGGCCAATTTAATTATGAAATGAAATTTAGGATAGCTCCAATAAGAGGTTGGAGTGGGGGGGGTGGGGGGAGCACCATATCTCGTTGCAATGAAGCGTCGGGTGGTCAGCTGATTTGTGAAACGTGACGAATTCACATCAGTACATTCAAGACAGTCATGAAAGTTTATTTGCTTGATTTCTACAAAAATTACATTTTAGGGTCTCTGCTATGTGACGTAAAATACTCAATTTAAATTATCTACACTTCTCGTGAATTTTAATTGCTTATTTTTAGCAATTCGCCCTAACAATACACAGTCATACATTTATGCATCATTGCATTATCGGCAACAATTCCTTATTTAAAAAAGAAGACAATACCTTGATCAGCTATCTTATAAGCCGCCATAGAGTCTGTATATACTGTCGTTTTTCTGTGTTTGCTCGGAAGCCACGTTTATCTCAGGTACGCTGCTATCAGGCTTTGAATTATTGTTTAGACAGTACCTGTCAGGAATTTAGAGTCATATTAAACTGACAGCTCAATAAAATTCTTGTCTATTTGGATTTTTCTTCCTCGGAATAGGTGATTTTCCACGTTTTTTAAAAAAAATTTAATGTGTCTAATGTTGTAAGGAAACTTGTAATGGGTCATGTTCTACTCTTCCAAGGATCTAAACTGTTCTGAAAGAATACCACTTGTTCTATGTACATGGAGTCCACTTAAGTCTTTCACAACAGTGTCAAAATAGTAACATCTGCGCCATTTCTTCTGTAATTCTTACCTTTCTATAATTTTGTCTCCGTGTTACTTTCCCTTACAGAAGCGTTCTATGTATTCCTTTTGCCTTGCAACGTTCCTTTCTTTCCTTAGCTCAGCCTTGCAATCTGAGTTCTGGACACTGATCCCTGTGGATTTCCTTTCTCTGAATCCGTCTCTTCTTTGCTGATCGCTGCATCTATTTTACCTACCGTCATGAAAGCTAACACAGCCCTTTATTTCTCTACCAGCTATTCCAGTTGTGACATTTTTCATTTTTTGCCATTGGCATTTTATAGGCACCTGTATTTTCTTTCAAAATCTTCATTAGCTTCTTTTCTATTTTCTACTTTTTTTAAAATTAAATTCAATATTAATGTGTTATATAAGGAGTCCAACTGATTGAATTTCTTTTGCCTGCTTGATCATCATCTGCCTTTAGTGTTATACCTCTCAAAGAGGATCGCCCATTTAGGATCAAACAAACGTAACTACAAAAACAGTGTTTTGAGATAATTCGATTTAAAGGTTTTGTTCTAAAAACTCAGCACTTTGTAATATTTTTAAAGACCTTTATATGAAGTATACTTCATTGACTGTTGTTTTCTACTATGTGTTACATATTCTAGTCACTGGGTGGGCACTAATGAAATATTTTATGAAATTATACACATAGTTCCGTTTGTCCGAACCTTAACTTAATGCCTGCTGCTGCTGAACATATGAACACCAAACGTATAATATGCAGCTTTAAGCAATATTATCATATAAAAGATTACTGCAGTTGTGTTAACAATGTCTTCATAAACGCAGATTACGCGGAACTAGTTATGGGAATCTGTGTCAGTGCTATCAAATAAGTACTATATGCAAGAGAACTGTTTCTCAGGAAGTTTTATTAGCAGTATATGATGTATAATACATAAAAGTCGTTATTATTTTCACTTTGATTTATTTGTCTACAGTGTCACTGAACATATAATAAATAATTTACAGGTAACAAAAGAAATACATGTTTTTTTCAATCTTAGTGTAACAAACATAGGAATAATCATTTTAACGAAATGCGGTGTTCCCCACACCAATTTTTCTGTTTGAGGATTACAGTTTCGAAAGTAATACAATAGAGACCATTTAAACAAGCCAAAATTAGTGGTTTACATGAAACAGCTAAGCTGATGAACTAGCAACAATAATGAAGGAGACAAAAAACAGATACTAAACATGAAGGCTATTCCTGTGAAACTTCCACGTTTTCCTCAGTTTCTAAATTGTGAGCAGCATTCAGTCCTTAGTATAACGTGTGATACCTAGAAGGTATAATGTCCTTATTACATCAGTGTATAAGATCTTTTTTCTTTACTTATACCGAAAGGACTGTAATATGCTGGGGACAAAGTACTGTCTACAGGTCCTGATTTCGAATACTTTCGTAGGCTACATCTTTTATTGGTGTGCAGAACGTGAAAGTCACGATCGTACTCCAAGAAACTGGCACTAATGTTTACAAGATTCCGTTGAATTCTCCAGGTAAGTTATATCCTAGTAGCTTGTAAACGCATTCACAACACAAACAATATTTATTTTTCTTGCCAGAAAGTCGAATTTCATTGTTGTCACAGGGCGACGGCGACAATGCGTCTAAAGAGAAGAAGCGGGAGAAGTAACTTAGTCCTGTTAGGATTAGAGAAACGTAAGAGCTGTTCCGTCTCACAAATTATCTGTAAATGCTGTGCTCTAAAAACGGATCAGCTCTTAACATCTGTCCTAAAATATTCAAATGTTTGTATAGCTTAAGGGTCATCAGTCCCTACCTAAACTTACAAACTACTTATGAACTAACTAAGACTAAGGACGAAACAAATATCCATGCCCGAGGGGGGATTCGAACCCCCGACCGTAGTGGCCGTGCAGACCGTGACTGGAGCGCCTCAGTCCCCTCGGCCACCGCAACATCTGTCCTGTCCTTACTATATTTCGTAAAATGTAGATATGCTGATAACTAAATCGAAAACCGCATAAGATAGAGTTATGCTTGTTAGATCAGAACGTGGATGTTATATATATATATATATATATATATATATATATATATATATATATATATATATATATATACTTTCGTAAAATATACTAGTGTCTAATTAATAAGATAAAAACATATCTCTGTCACAGAACCAAGTTCAAGCCCTTTAACCACTGGACAGCTTCCTGACTGACTAGATGGAGTTCGGTCATCCCTTCTGTGAATGATCGAAATGGGCAGTTATTAAGTATGTGGATCATCGTTTGTATGTCTGCTCCACAGTCACATGATTGGTCGTCTGCCTGTCCCCATTTTAATTTGCAATAGCGACCAACAGCAGTTCGGAAGCGGTTGGTCAAAGACCATTCTCTCTTGGGGAGGTCCATTCCTTGGGGTTCCTTCGAGGGATCGTCTATCCAGATGCTGTTTTGTCCATTAAACGAGTTCCACGTCCTTGCCAGTTCGATTTAGGCTGTTTTAAGAGGTGGTTTACGTGATTTCAACCGGCTTACCTGTGGTGGAAGGTCTTGTAGGATAGGAAGCTCAGGAGTGGACAAGATCTTATAATACTCTCTCATTAAGGCTTCCTTCCGTCTTAGATCAGGAGTAACGATGTTGCATAATATTGGGAGCCATTGATGTGGTGCAGCCATCAGAGTGCCACTGATAGCCATGGACATTGCCTCTTGCACAGTTTTTTAAGATCTTCTTGTAGAGCAAGGACGTCAATATTGTTACTCAGAAGATTCTTACTGAGGAAGTCACATTTTGACCTTCTTATCCCTTCAATATTCAAATGGCACACGTTTAGGACTGGACCTATTGCTCTGATCAAATAGTTTTGCTAACAATTTTGTTGGCCCTGACAATTCTGGATGGTCTTGGTAGCTGACATAGGAGATCACCGTGGTGACAAGACCAGCTACCAGAGATTCTTGTCTGTTTAGAACCACCCAGGGGGCACGTGGAGCTTTGAGGATTGCTTCCGGACGCGAACAACTTGGCCCCCCATACATGTTGATTCCGTGTATCTTATGGTACTAACAACTCAAAAGCGGCAAACATGTAGTTACGTCTGTCTGATCATAAATGGGCGAATTGGTCTTTCTCTGTGATCCTTCTGCGGATTTCAATCCAGCTTCTTCTAATACACCATTTAAATGACTTTTACTTCATTCAGTTTGCCCATATTTTCACTAAATTTTTTTCTGTAAATTATTTGAACCGTCGTGTGTCGATATCTCACGCTCTTTGGCGGAACTGTGAGGGGTATCGCTGGCCGGTCACGTGGGGTGGTCGGTGGAGGAAACAGTTGACAGGCGGCAGGAGGACAGCGGGGCAGGAGGCAGGAGGCAGGTCTCAACACCTGCAGCGCAGAAGTGTGTGGTTACGAGACTTCTCAACTACCTTATACTAAGGACGGCACAAACATCCATGCGCGAGGGGGGATTCGAACCCCCGACCGTAGTGAGACTTCTGTATACTGCTCTCTCCTGATGAGGTAACAAGAGCTATGCCGGCCCGGCACTGGAGTTTGATGTTGTGTAGGGTGACCAGATTTTTCACGCGGAAAAACGGGACATTTGCGAAAATTTGGTATAAAAACGGGACAAAATAGGACTCTAAACAAAAATAAGAAATTGTGCACTTATGACTGCATCACTTTACTAAAGTGAAATAAGTTTATACTCATAAAAAAAGGCATATATTTTAGCAAAATATTTCAAAACATACTTTTAATGGCACTGCATAATGTGTAATTGTTTTTCCAGGAACTGATTATAATTCAGAATATCGAGTAACTGACAGAAAGATTTCTAACAAATGAACACTAATCTGTATACTGTTGAGCTCCTGTATCATGAACACTACTGCCGGCACTAAGTTTGTGTCGGCACGTCCTCCATTTTCAATGGAAAAAACTGAACGACACAATGTACATTCTACCTTCGTACTAGTGGTTTCCTTCAATAATGGAAACTCGTCTTTCTTGGTTTTCGAGAAAGAACACTTTCTTTTCCCTATTCTAAGGGCACCTGGTTTTGTCACACGCAGCAACGACAGACAATGGAGCGCAATAAAGCAAATTGGCCGAACACAGTATTCAAACAGCCGCCTACTTCTCATTTTTGTCCTTAATAGTCCAAAGACAATCTCAGTTGGATCTGCAGTTTGGCGTCCCGTTAAATATTTTGCGGGACAACGGAACACAGAATGAAAAAAAAGGACAGTCCCGTCAAAAACGGGACGTCCGGTTACCCTAATGTTGTGGGTAAAAGTCTCGATCAGCGGCATGGCCTCAATGTATTTACGTGACGTGAAGCGGCAATGTTGACAACAGTCGCCGTGTATGCTGGGATGAATGGCGGCACACAATGTTCACAAGATTTGAAAATGACTGTGTTAACATCCCGTTTGAATGATTTTATTTATGAAATGTATCGCAGCTCTCGAATGTAGAAGGTCGCAAGCTACAAAACTACGTTTCTCCGCATGCACTGTCTTTCGGTTCAGATGTAACATTTTGTTGTTATGTAAATCGAAATACGTGTGTGTCTGTCTCTCAAACGATACGAATTACAATAATTTTTTCAATGTTCATAATTTGATAAAACGCTTGCAACTATTTAATCTGTACTCTTCGGTTCCTGCCTAACTACTTTCTTTAATATCACGACATATTCGTAAAAATCATAACCTTCGCTCACAACAATTTAAGCTGTACTCTTAGGTTCCTGCCTAACCACATATTTTTATATAATGACAAATTCGTAAAAATCATAACATTCGCTCATCGAATGATGAGGACATCGAAAGAGTCCAAAGAAGGGCAGCTCGTTTCGTATTGTCACGATACAGGGGAGACAGCGTTACGGAAATGATACAGGATCTGGGATGGGAATCATTACAATAACGGCGGTTATCGCTGCGTCGTGGGCTACTTGCGAAACTCCAATCGACAACATTCTCCTCCGAATGCGATAATATATTGTTGACTCCCACTTACATAGGTAGAAATGATCATCAGAATAAAATACGAGAAAATAGAGCTCGAACAGAGAGATTCAGGTGTTCATTCTTCCCACGCGCTATTCGAGAATGGAAAGGGAGATAAATAGTATAATTGTCGTTCGATGAACCCTCTGCCAGGCACTTAAATGTGATTTTCAGTGTATCCCATGTAGATGTAGAATTTAAGCTGTACTCTTAGGTTCTTGTCTAACCACATCTTTTTACATAATGACAAATTCGTAAAAATCATAACCTTCGCTCAGAACAATTTAAGTTGTACTCTTCGGTTCCTGCTTAACCACTTCCTTTAATATCACGACATATTCGTAAAAATCCTAACATTCGCTCACAACAATTTAAGTTGTACTCTTAGGTTCCTGCCTAACCAAACCCCTAAAATCATTATATAATTTTAAAAATTAATAATATTCGTCGATGTACCCTTGTACAGTCAGTAATTGAATTATCGTTCGCGCCATAGGCTACTCGAAATGTACTACGTTGCCAACCTAGTACTGCTACGGACGCACAGCGAAGTTACCCATCGCCGGCCGCGGTGGCCGAGGAGACTGAGGCGCTCCAGTCACGGTCTGCACGGCCACTACGGTCGGGGGTTCGAATCCCCCCTCGGGCATGGATATTTGTGCCGTCCTTAGTCTTAGCTAGTTCATAAGTAGTTTGTAAGCTTAGGGACTGATGACCCCGTAGTTAAGTCCCATAGACTCTGCAAACATTTGAACATTTTGAAGTTACCCATGCCACTGATCGAGACTTCAGCCGGTGTTGTGTTGCCTGACTCCGCACCATTCTCCTCCTTCTGGGCACCTGTTGCTCGAGACGTATTAAAAACATGTCTGTATTCCGTGGTGCCCCGCTTGTCCTGGTGGGATCCTTTCTGTCCCGGTTTGGGGAACGCTTGTGATGTTGCGTTTGGTTCTGCGTCTGCCTTTCTCGCTCAAGCGTCTGACGAAATACTAACCGTAATGTATTAATGTATACCTGATCTCTGTAGTACTATGAATTCCGCGAGGTTATAAAATGTGATTCTTACAACAAATATTAACCCTTAGCTACCCAGGTTATTTTTCTGTTACACTCTGTCCCAGGTGCGGTCTGACAGACCGCAATTTTTAAATAATCATAAATAGTTCTGATTGTTATTTAAGTGAACTAATTCAATTTATTACGCAAAAACGCTAATTACCTCTACATAAATTCTGTAAAAGGAATACATTTTAAAAATATGTTTTTGAAATATATATATTCAAACGTAAAACTGCAGAAAATGTATTTCACATGACATTAATTTATTAACACTGTAAAAAGTCAAATACCCTGGCCTTTAAATTTTACTTTCCGCCATATTTTTATTGTTTACTATGCATTTAATGGTAAAAACAAAAGAAACTCTCCAAAAGAATTCACAAAAATAAAAATTTCACTACTGCTTTGTTGGTAACTTTTTGTCTTATCAAATATTGACTTGCCCTCGATGCAAATTTTGGTAGAACACTCAAGGCAGAAGGGCTTTTGCAACAATGGCAAACATAACACGTCTTTCTCTCCTGTTTTTGGGTCACAGGTGGAGCATGTTCTACTGTTCACAGGTGCCAATACAATTTCTTCGTCACTTTCAGACTATTCTAAGTCTGAATTATGTTCACTTTGAATCTCATTGTCACTGTCTGATTCCACATCACTTCCTAAAGGGTCTTCAAACAACTTCAAAACAGTATCCTCGAAAAGATGGTCTGTAACACGCACAGTAGAGGAAGAGCGATCTCTGAGACCGCTAGCACAAATTGAGATGTAATAATATTGCTCCGACCCGCGTTAACATGGCTACTGACAATGGAAAACAGTTTGGGTGTTGAAATCAACAATTACACAGCGCTGTATTATTCTTCCCACCCCTGTCCATTAACAACTGACCAACAATAAGCGCTTGCGGTCTGTGAGACCGCACATGGGACGTTAAGGGTTAAAGCGTATTCTTTGTGTTATATTTGACAATTTTATGGGATCATTAACGATAATCAAGTGGGCGTGGACGATAAAGTGTAGTGGTTTATTTAAGGCAGTTGCCGAAATATCCCGATGAAGCTTCAAAATATTGGTCCGTTCATTAATTGTGGCTATCCCGGCAATGATGTACTTTGGCAAATAATAACAGTAATAATAATATACTTTCCTATTGTGATGCATCACTGGCCTGCAGAATATTTGCTGTCTATTGGCACATACGTCAGGTTCTGTGTGTTATCAAGTGGCGGTTCTGTAATTACATTGGTTCCTTCAGAGGTGTGTGGCCGCTTCTTTCGTGCCATCTCTCGTCGCTCGAGGTCTAAGTGGCGGCGTCACTTGTTCAGTTCCGGCACGGCTGTTGTCACAACCAGGTGCGTTGGCATACTTGGGCTACAAACCAGGAGACACTGAAGCGACGCTTTACCTTATGCCACTACTGTTGAGGCATCGATAACATATTTGGCTTTATGTTAATTTATTATTGTTGCTGTTGTAAGTACGATTTAGATCTTTTTTTATTGATCTTATGTTCTGTAAGACTTAGAAGTCTAAAGGAAGTCATTACTTGATTCAGGCACTTATTAAAATCAGTTACATAATTGTTCTATGGGTTGTTAGTTTTATCTGAGACGTATTTCAGAATTGGAAGGAATTTTCTTACTTAAAGTTTTGTCCCTTTAATATTACTTATGTCATTGTGTTTTAAATATATCTGAGGTTTATAATACCAGTTAATGTTTTGCTTAAGGTATTTTTTAATATATATGTCGTATTACAATATGAATGGTATTCGATTCTTTGTAACATGCCAGTAATATCACTACAGTTTTAATAATTACAAATATGGAAGAGTTCACACCTACCCATGGTATGTTTTAACGGTGAGACAGATTCTCCATGCCGATTTAACCTTCTGCAATGCGCCTGAAACCTTCCAGTCATTCCGAAACTCTCCAACGAACAGTCTTGCTTCTTGGTAGTTTAACAACGCTTAAGAAACGATGAAACTGCATTCAATGCAAATTCGAGCGGGCGTTCTTTTCCATTCAGTTCTCCACCTCAGTCGATCTTTTATTGTTTTTATTTTCTCTTTGTTACCATTCAGTTTCAGTTCCAATTAGCACTAAATTATCGCCCCCTTTCACTGAATCGATTTTTATTTTATCTCACCGCACATCCTTTCAGCCTTATCATCTGTGGACGTAGACAGCAAAGTAAGCATGCATTACAGTATTGAATGTTTCCTTTGTGTCTTTCTTACCTAGCATAATGCTTAACACCAACTCCATTTTGAATTTTTAAACGTACAGTCACGCGATGGGAATCGCGTTCTTCTGACAACATTCATCACTAACTCTCCCTGTATCCAACTACAGTCTATAAGTTCCCCTGTTTAAATTCTCTAACAATCTACCCAGTCAAGTACTGTCACACGCCACGGGCAAAAGCATAGAAAGCTAGTTTCTATCCTCCTACTCATGTGAGTAATCTCCGGCCGAAAATAGGATTAGGAGAATAAAGGACTGTAAGAGAGAATTAACGTCACGTCGAGATCGTGGCCATTAGAGTCGGAATTCAAATGCGACCTTCTTTTTTCTAAGGTTTTGGAGAAAAACGGCCTTGCCCAGTGAAAGGAGCTATTCAGAAATTTCCGTGGAGTGATTTAAGGAAACCAGGGTAAACCAAAATCTAGACGGCCAGAAGCGGATTTTAACCACTGTCCTCCCGAATGTGAGCGACGGAGACAGTAATTGATTTCCACAATATTTTAATGCTTAACGGTGCCGGCCGCAGTGGCCGAGCGGTCTGCGGCGCGCCAGTCACAGTCTGCACGGCCGCTACGGTCTGGGGTTCGAATCCCGGCATGGATACTTGTGACGTCTTTAGTATAAGGTAGTTCATAAGTAGTTTGTAAGTTTATGGACTGATGACCCCGCAGTCCTTTAAGCTTCACAAACATTTGAACTACTTTTTTTTTTCTTTCTTTCTTTTTTTCCCCTTGACGGTGATCAACGTTACAGCATGGAGTAGAGCTATATGTTCTCGGGAAAAGCAAAGACGGTAGTGTCCCTTTTATTTCAGACGTTTGCAGGAGGCATTAATACAGCAAGGCCATGCTGCTTAATGGTACAAGGCCAGGCAGCTCATTAACCAGACGCAAGACCGTACTACTGAAAAAGCGGCTGGCCTTCATTCGGGAGCGACATCGAAGAGGCTGGTTTTCGGTAATAGAGGGATTCACAAGAAGTATTCGTTCGTATAATTTGCAGCTATCTCGTCGTTACTGGCTGAGTTGGAGCCTTATACTTGTTGCCACCTGCCACTGATATGCATCAGGCCATTGATATGCATCAGCATATGAGAGGGAAGTGACGCTGATATCTGTTGTAACGGCACAAAATATTAAGTCTGGATCGTTACGGAGTTCTCGAACAGTTTCGTTTCAATTTATTACAAAAATATGTTATATTAACTTTAACCCGCGGCTCCGCTCGCGTGTTGGTTGATTATGATAGATAAGCTATCTTTCAGTAGTGTGCTATGAGACTGGTTTTGAAGGATGAAATGAAATACAATACCTTCTTTAGAAACAAACTGAAAACTATTCCTATCAAATTTCAGAAGTCTATGCACTTACCGTTTATCAGGAAAGTAAGTAGTGTAGATAAAATCACACGTAAAAATTCAATCGTTTCTAAGAATCCAATCACGAAATTCAATAATAATGATTGTAATAATATCGCAGACCGATCACTTGATGTAATGCGCGAAACGTCAAAACCATTTTTTTTAAAGATATGTATTAAAAGAAATTTCTTTTTTACTGCTTTATTTATTTATTCTTATATTTCCTTATTCGTATGCTTATCCTTACAGAGAAAAAGCTGAAGACATTGTAGCACGCATAGAGCAAAGATATGGTCTATGGTATCACGTTTCGCTGTACGTAACCTCCTTGCTATAGAGTGGCATATATCATCGCTGGCCTTCAGTCCTAATATTTTTATAATATGACAACTTTCAACCACTATATCTTCCACCCCCTTATAGATGTCGGCATGGAACTGCTATGGTGTACAACAGGAGACTTCGGTCAACAATTACACACACACCAGTCGTTTGTGTTCTGTAGTTTTCGCTGCAGAGCTAAATATTAACACACACACACACACACGTAGAATTTTATATACACCGGTAACTTTCCATCCCAATATACTCCACCCTTTTATCATTATCAACCATCAAGCAACAGTGCAACCAATAAAACCATTTTCAAAGAGTAAATATAATTTTCAAAGAGTAATTATTTTTCCGCATTTCGCGTTATATTGTTCAGATTACTAAATATCTATCAGATCGCTATAAAACCGTGCCTAAAACCTTCCTCGGGTATAAATTAGTAAATGTACAAATATTTAAGTCTCTGCGTCTTGTCGTTCGGACGTGATAAGCGTACACCTAACAGACATTCATATTAGATAAATAGCTGTCGATCGCCATAACATCGTGCCTAAAGTCTTCCCCGGGTAGACATTAGGAACTGTACAAATTTTTAGCTCTTTATGTCTTGTGGTTCAGACGTGATAAACGTACACTGAGCAGACATTCACATTTATAGATATAGAGTAATGATTGTTTCTCAAATTTTCATTGAAGTACAATTGTACATAATATTTGTAAAATTACAATATATTTGTTTGTTGTATGTTCTAGATTTTTCTGCACTGAAGCAAAAGAAAAATTGGTATGAAACTCCAGGCATGATATCAGAGATAACATTTAAAAGCAAAGGAGTTTGAAGAGAAAAGAATATTAAAACTATTGTAAGGTGAAAGATGAAGATCTCCAAAATGTGTTGTTGGTTCCTAAGAGTGAGTTGCTTGTGAGAATTCGATCTGTGAGCTTGGATAAGCAGATCATCACGTAATGGTGGAGGCTAAACTGTCAAACAGTTTAGCCTCATTGTACGGATCGGAAATAATTATTGTTATGAAAAGTAGTAGGAATGCAGTTATCCCTTGTCAAGAAAGGTAGCTGTGGAGAGTGAAATTTTACGAGGTCTGGTTTGAAGCTAATGGAAGTTAGGTTGGTAATTCTGATAACTGCGTAAGTTTGCAGCGATATGTCAGTAGTACTAACGCTGGTACTTTGAAACTGTAATTTGGTTTCCCGAAAGGATATTCGAAATATTTGCTGTATAACACCAAAACGTAACTCAGTTAAAGAATGATTTTTTTTGTCTGAGTGTGTCAGTCTCGAGCGGAGTTGAAGTTAAAATTTCCCACAGCAGTTTATTGGTATTGAAATGAGATTTGGTAAAGTTAAATACGGAACTGTAGGCGGTGGTGAGTACGTAGTGTTTATTTATTTTTATTTACTTAAAAAAATAGAGACGATCACACGATAGGAGTCATTGTAATGCTGATATCTGTAAATGAAATAAATAACTTCCAATAAAATGAAATACTAAGCCCGGAGGCAGAAAATAAAAATAAATTGGATTATTTTTTATTTATTTAAGTAGATTGCAAGTCCTTCAAAGAGATATAAAACTGAATAAAATATCGATCTGTAGGAAGAGATCGAAACGAATCAAAAAGAAATAATATCTTTGGTAAACGGAGATAAATATCAGTAATAACTGTTTCTTTTAGAAATAGATGGCACTGAAGTTTGTCGATCTGTGAAGCGAAAGGTTTTAAATCAAAGTAAGTATAGAAGAGATTGTTCGTATCGGGTTAAAATAAAGACTATATTTTATTCACAAATTATCAGTTGAGAGTGATACAACTAGAATCTTTGCTTCTGGCAAAGTAATATATGTAAAATTTAAATGTTACGTGAAAATATACGTAATGTACTAAAGAAGTAAGAAGCATAAATTACATTGCCCAAATTCATCTTTGAAAGTAATTTGTTTTGTAATACTTTCCCTGACGAAAATAATTTTAAAGTAAAGAAGAAACGGAACTGTTTTTTTATATCTGTTGTTAGAATCCAATGTTTCATAAGGTATTCAGTCACTGGTAAAAACTATGGTTGTATCGTTCCTCTTATTAACGAATATCAGATTAAATGATGTATAATAGTCTTGTATGATGACTAACGCTAATGAAGAAATTCATTTTTATTAATAATGTAGCATATTAAGTAGGTGGATGTTAACTATGAGTGGGTAACAACGTTATTTTTCGTAACCATAAATTTTAGTTGAGTGACTACGCTCTTTTATTTAATATACTGAATACAAGTTATCTCTCTAAGGCTGGTTTTGTGATCACAACCGAAGTAAATATATTCATCCTGGATGGTATCTCATGCTTTTAGAACCTTTGATTTTCTGGGATAAAAACGAGTCAGATGCTTAACATTTCTAGCATCAATACCGTAATATTGTAACGTTGTCATTAGTTCTAACTTAACAGGTGATCATAGGACTAACTAGTAACAATTTTTAACTTTAAGGATGTGACAAAAAGCAGGATTTCACCGTTACAAACTTGGCGAATCTATCTAAGAGATTTATGAAGCATTACACAGTCGCGGGGCTGCACTTCCTTTGTCCAGGATGAAGTTTCCGATACCGCATGAGGTGTCCAGTGAGGCGGTCCACAGCCGGCTGCCGTTTCCTCCTCAAAGGTAGTCAGCGATCGCAACAATGGACGAGAACAGAGTGTAACATTTATATATATGCACACCCTACATCACTAACCATTAGTGTCAGACGCAATATCATTATGAAATTATCCCAATAAGTGTTACCTTCGGGAGACAGCATTAGTTAAAAAAAACTATATAATGTATTCTAATTGATTGTAATTACACCTAAATGCCAGAATAACAATACATAAGTGGACCATCCATAATTTTACCCTAACTCGAAAAATTTATTAGCTATAATACGGCAAAAAGTACATAATAGTAGGCCTAGGCCAAAATATACTTTCGTGTATAATATAAAAAAAGTGACACACCCTTTTTCTGTTAATAAATAGAAGTAGAAGCAAATAGTGTTGGGTGACACATGTTGCAATAATTTGAAAGTATAAATAAAATTATAACGGCGAAACCTATTAGCACACGTGAATCTTTAATGCTCACTGATAACGAATATTATGTTTATAGACTCAATAACACTGAATCTTGCCATTAATGGCCGATTTAATAAATATAACGGGACTTTCCAAATTCATGTAAACATTGGTCATTGATGAACGAAACAGATAAACCAAAATATATTAACGAAAATAATAAGTCATTTAATAACACGCACAAAGAACATTAAACTCGTAACAGATCGTTCAAAACATTTAATATACTCGAAGTAAACAAACAGACGCCATTTTTCGAAGTCATTACAACTACTTTGTTAGACATACATTTTAAAACTATCTTACAAATAACTAGCAAAACACAAACACCGTTAAATTAAAGAAATGAAATATGTATATTGTTTACTACTTTTACGTAATATGTAAATAACATTTACCTTGCTTTAAAATTTTAAGTGGATAAAGACATACTTGTAAACCTCAGAGTGGGAATAAAAGCATCGAACTCGCAGACGCTGGGGCACTCTCACTCTCGCAGGACACTGGCAGTGACACACTGACTCCTGCTCTGAGGCCATGAATCTGATATTGTGTTATTTATATTTGTGAAAGTTTGCGCAAGAGAAGAAGTGCAGTAATAGTTAATAAAAAGTATAAACTCTACTACGCGTTTTCATTTCAACAAATATTTCCTGAAAAAATAATATTTACAGTGAAATAACAAGACAGCTAATGGTACACAACGCAAGAACATCGCAGCAAGCAACGCAACCGGCCAAGATAAAAGATAAGTACAAGATTTTATTTGACTCTGCATAACAGCCATCCAGCAGATACTTAATTGTCCAATCCTACGTCTCTGTAGAGGACAAAAGATATATGTTGGAAGAAGAGCAAAAAGAGAGAGAGATGTCGCAAGAGCACGTCAATTTCTCTGTAATTTCCAGTCAGCATAGCGTGTTACTACACTTTCAAAATCAAGAAAGAAAAAGTTACATTAGGCAATGCGAAATTACACGAACATTTAGATTGTAATAGGAACTCCTTTTGAAATTTCTTTGAAAGTGTCTTGTTTTCATTTCACTGCGTCTCTCTGGCCCATGTGCAGACACTCCTCCGATGTGGCTACGAATTGCAGTGCGGCGACGTATACCGTCAGTGCCTAAATTGATCTCACCTCACTCTTTTAATGCGTATGCTAGTAGTAAATATCAGCTGCACAAGTTTACCACAGCCTTATTCGAAAACAGGTTCACCAGAGTAATTCATTAGTATTTCCAAAATGTTCTAATGTTTGTAATTCTATGGGACAAAACTAATTTTGGTCATAAGATAGGATAGGATATTTAGGGCGCACAACAGCAAGGTTTTTAGCGCTCTGACAAAATTTTTAGACGACAGTAAATAATTAAGAACAGACAATAGAAGGATGTACTGCAATGTCAACAAAACAAACGCACAAACACATATTGTAAATCAACGATGTAAGGTGGCCTACTGAAGTATACAACTTTAGGAGTACTTAAAACACAATATCAGAGTATAGAAGTACGCTGATCTCTGATGTTAAAGATATCAGAGAGTCCTCCTGTAACACACTAAAACCTCCAGCCTAAGAGCTTAGGCCAGAGTCGAGAACATTCACAAGGTTGTCAAACGTTCGTCACACTCTCCTCGACGTAAGCCAAAACAGTGGGCAGGCCACGACCAAGATTAGCCGCTGCCCTCTCAGCACGATATAAAATACTCTCAATTAAAATGTGAGTACATTGAGTTGCACGCCACAAGCATCACAAATCGGTGGATCCTCTCGAAGGAATAGAAAGCTGTGGGTGAAAGGGCAGTTCCCAATGCGGAGGAGTGTCAGGGTCATTTCAAAACGCCTGAATGGCTGGCAGGAGGTTCGCCATGGTCGGACAGTTGGCTTAACCAACCGCAGTTTATTTCTTGTCACTGCCAGCCACGTCTCCTCCCACAACTGAAGGGACCTCTGGCGTAGCACAGGGAATTGCACACCCGTTGACATTTGGGTCACTGCCGGCCGCCTTGGCAGCCACATCAGCCGCTTCATTTCCCCGAATCCCCACATGCCCAGATACCCAAAGAAATGACACCACCTTACCCCGCCGTTGGAGAAGGTACAGTTGGTCATGGAACAACTGTGTTATAGCTTCAGCCGGGTACATGACCAACATTGATTGTAGGTCACTAAGGGAATCGGAGCAGAGTAGAAATTTTTTACCTCGAGCACGCCAGATGTGTTATAGTGCCTGGATGATGGAATGCAGCTCTGCTGAAAAAAAAAAACGAGTAGGCAGTGGGCAGGTGAATCCCTATGATGTGACTTGAAAACACTACAGACCACTCAACAGGGTCCCCTTGGTGTGATCCATCAGTGTACACCATTGTACAACCACGATACCTATCTACAGTGTTAAAAAATTCTGACTGATACGTTATGTCTGGGGTGCAATCTTTCTTAAATCTGGTTAAATCTAAAAGTAGTCCTTAGTACGAATCCCAAAAAGCCTCGTAGTTCGAAGCCGATTATGAAACAGCCTTTCCATAGGCGGCCGAGCAACAGTATTGTAAGCAGGTGTATATGGAGTGGACAAAGTGGAAAATGCGGCTTACGCCTGACGCAACATGAGCATCAGTCGCCGTATGGAAAGCGGTGGGTGGCTCAGCACCCTCGGCGGAAAAGCTTGGTATAGGGCTGGAACGAAATTCCCCAGTATCCAACCGAATCCCTTCATGATGCACTACGTCCAACATTTTTAGGTAGGAAGATCTTGCAGACCTATACACCGCGCATCCGTAATCAAGTCGGGATCGTAGAAAGGCTCTATAAAACTGGAGCAGACGAGTCCTCTCTGCTCCCCATGAAGCGTAAGACATTTTAAAATACTTAGTGCTTTGAGGCACCGTCTCTTCAAGTCTTTAAGACCGGGTAAGTTTAGAGTAAAATGTGAGATCCAGAAAACGCACAGTGTTTTTAAAATTCAGAACAGTGTCCCTCATTCACAGTTAGGGTAAGTTAAAAATAGAAGATAAACGGTTAAAAAGAACACACACGGACTTCTCTGAAAATTTAAAACTGGTCTTCTGTGCCCATTCGTCCAACCATCTGAGTGTTAGCTGTAACTGGTAATTTGTTGGTGCAAAACTGGAGGAAGAACAGAAGACAGAGAAGTAATGAACAAATAATGAACGCTTACAGGATTTTCACAACAGAAGCAATGCTGTTAATTGCTACAGCAAACGAAGTAACACTTAAAACACTACCCTAGGGGCACTGTTTTCCTGCTCAAAGCGGTCGGAGAGCACGCTACCAACCTGATACCTAAATGAACATGCAGAAAGGAAAGATCGAATAAAAAATGGGAAGGCAACCACAAAATTCCCATTCGTGAAGATTCAGTATAAGATACCTCCAAGTAGTATCGTAGGCCGTCTCGATATCAAAAAATACACCCAAAAGGTGGTGACGGTGCAGGAAAGCCTGTTGTATAACCGCCTCCATAGAGGAAGCGTCAAAGGTGGAACGACATCTCCTGAACCCACAATGGAAGCGACTTAGGAGCTGCCTGGATTCCAACATCCAGACTAGGCTCCAAGGTATCTCCAATGCAACTAGTGAGGGCGACACTACAGTAACTGCTTGTGCATGTTCGACCTTTCCCATGTTTTAAAAGGGTGATTAAAATTGCTTCTCTCCACGAGTCAGGAAAGTGACCTGACGACCAAATGGCATTAAAAAGATTCAGGAGGATATCTTTATTTCGCAGTGTTAGGTGCCGCAGCATACTATAGTGGATCCTATCATTGCCAGGGGATGAGGTATGCGCCACAGTCAAAGAAGAAACCAGCTCCCACAGTGTGGAAGGCCAATTATAATCCTGTGCACCACTGGACCTGAAATCCAAATTGTCTCTCTCAGCAACCAATCTGTGGCGTTGGAATACCAGATCCTGACTGGCAGTAGCTGAAACATTGGGCCGGCCGCGGTGGCCGAGGGGACTGAGGCGCTCCAGTCACGGTCTGCACGGCCTCAACGGTCGGGGGTTCGAATCCCACCTCGGGCATGGATATTTGTGTCGTCTTTAGTATAAGGTAGTTCATAAGTAGTTTGTAAGTTTAGGGACTGATGACCCAGTAGTTAAGTCCCATAAGCTTAACAAACATTTGAACATTTACAAACATCAGCTCTGGCAACTGGCTTTTGCAGTACAGAAGCGAAGGAGGTGGTTAATGCAGGAGGCTGCATGGCCTTGAAGGTCTTCTTGGCCTCTTCTTAAGAGATAAGCTGAGTTGTTTTGATTTTCTGTATCGTCTTCTCCTGAAGGTAGACCGCACAGCCCCTACTCCAGACTGGGTGGTCGCCTGAACAGTTGACACAGGTAGTCGAGGGCTATTGAAGGTGAGGATGAAGGACTCAGAGGGGACGACTTCTACATCAACCCTTTTCTTAATTTTCTGAACATCGACTTCGCCGTTTGCAGCCCATTCTTCCTTCAATTCGTCGACTGGATGTCAATCAGATCTCTACAGTAGACTACGCCCTTGGTATAATTAAGACTTGATACTCCTCAAGACTCTTTGTTGTTTGTAGTTTGGACACCTATTGGGAAGTTGATGTTTCCACCATCAGGGTGCCATTCCGCAACCGTTTTACTGACATCAAGTTACCAGCAATTCCTTCGAGACCTTTGTTGATAGAGAAGGGTGGTACCTTTACTAACGAACCTTCTTCTGTCTTTACGACAAGAAACACAGTCTGGCTAACAGGCTGTGTTCTGTTACACTGAACATACATTTTCTTTGTGGAACCTGAATCCGGAGGACTGGATACCCGAGCCCTCTTCCTAGAGTGGGTTTGTTACCCCTCAATGGTACATCCATCTCACTAGGAGGTGGAACATTTCTCGAAAGGTCTACTCGGTCCCACAAGCAGCTAGGGAACTAAAAGTCCACCTAGACTGAGCCCCACATGCTTAGGTAAGCCTAGGTAAGCCTTATACAACTGAGGTGTAGCAGTATTCTCTGAGGTTGCTCGCTAGCGACTGTTCCACTTGAAGAGCCATACATCCCATCAGCACATAGCACACCTTGGGATTGAAGGGATTTTTATAGAGGTTTGTACCATCCTCAAGACCCAGAGGATCAAGCCCTGATCCCCATTCCCTGGTACACATAACATTCCACCACCCTACCACACGGTGGTTGCTTAAGTGTGTGCAGATGTTCCAGTGTCTAGAGGACTGGTGGCGCTTACGAATCCACAGTTCAGGACCTCGGGTTCGCCAAGCCTGTTCTCAGCAAATTAATGCTGAGTCCCTGAGGGGTTTTGGTGATAAGTCCCAAGACTTACAAACTACTTAAACTAAGTTACACTAACCTAAGGACAGCACACAGATCCTTTCCCAAAGCACGATTCGGTGACCTGGCACAGAAGTCTGCGCGATCCGTAATATGGCACTCCAGACCACAGTTCACAGAACTGTCTACGGTCACTAATTGCTAAGGCAGAGCCTCAATGTCCATGGCTTCTGAAGACTCAGCAATTGCCAATTCCCCAGGGGATTTGAGGATCTCTACCTCTTCCTCTGAAGCTGAGGTATATTGTGGTGGCATGGTAACCACCATGGAATCTTCCTTCTTGGGGTTTATCTTCTTTTTCTCTCCCAGTTCCTTAGGTTTCTCTTGCTGAGAGAGCTTTGCGTCCCATCCCCAGGGACTGAGAACACCCTTGAGGCCCTGCGACCATCAATTGGTTGTTCTTTCAGCCATTCACTGGTACCTACTGTACCAGTGGGAAAAAGTTTGGAAGCCCTTCCTCGCGAGAGGAGCCAGATATGGCTGTTGTTCCTCTGTCACAGGGGTGGAGGTCGATGTCCCAGTTTGTGGGGTTGTTGCTTCCAAATTAGCCACCTTGGGGGCCCCAGAAGAAGAGGCAACCCAAAAAAACTGAGGAGGCAGCTGTTAACGGTTGGGCCTGGGGCCCAAAACAGAAAGTGGAGTTGACTGCAATAGCAACGGTGATGGAGCATAAGATGGTTTATTCTTTTTCTTTGCCTCCGAATATGATAGCCTGTCCAGGGTCTTATATTGCATTACTTTCCTTTCCTTCTGAAGGACTGTGCAGTCAGGTGAGCAGGGAGAGTGGTGTAGACAGCATTTATCACAAACTGGAGGAGGAGTACATGGAACGTCTGGGTGTGACGCACGTCCGCATTGCTGACAGGAGGGGACGGCAACACAGCGCGAGTATATGTGACCAAACCTCGAGCATTTGAAGCAGCGGATAGGGTTAGACCATCACCTTCACCTGCTCGGGCAGTGAATCGCCCTCAAAAGCCTAGATGAAGGCACCGGTGGCAACCCTGTTGTCCTTCAGTCTCACCCCGAATAAATTTTACTCCTCGCCTCTCCAAGTTCGTACGCAGTTCGCCATCCGACTGCAATAAAAGGTCGCTATGAAATATAATGCCCTTCACCACGTTCACGCTCTTGTGTGGAGTCATACTAAAAGAAACATCATCCAGCTTATCAAAAGCCATGACTTGGCTGGGTATGAAGTCGTTATGAGGATAGAACCATATCTCATCTTGAATATTCTCTCCACCTCACCGAACTTGTCCTCTTTATGATTAACAAAAAACAGAGGCTTAGTCGACATAAATGATTCACGATCTGTTCTACTGGAGAACACGTATAGGGAACTATATGTCCAAATCAAATGTTCAAATGTTTGTAAGTGTTATGGAACTTAACTACGGGGTCATCAGTCCCTAAACTTACAAACTACTTATGAACTACTTACGAACTAGGACGGCACAAATATCCATGCCCGAGGGGGGATTCGAACCCCCGACCGTAGTGGCCGTGCAGACCGTGACTGAAGCGCCTCAGTCCCCTCGGCCACCGCGGCCGGCATTATATGTCCGCCCAGGCAGAGTCCCGCTTGTCTTGGTAAGCCTAATACAACTAAGGTGCGGCAGGTTCTTCAGAGGTTGCTCGCTAGCGACTGTTCAACCTGAACAGCCATCTCTTCGGCACGTAACTCACCTTTGTTTTTTGGTTTTTTTTTTTTTTTTTTTTTGTTTTTTTTTTGTTTTTTTTTTTTGTGGTCGGGGCGGAGAGGGGGATATTATGGTTTCGCGACTCGGGCGATTAAGCCAAGATCTCCAGACTCAGAAACGTACAACGTTCCACCGCCACGCCGAACGATAGTCGTTGAAGCACGCACAGAGCTTACGATGTGCCGGCCGCGGTGGCCGAGGTGACTGAGGCGCTTCAGTCACGGTCTGCACGGCCACCACGGTCGGGGGTTCGAATCCCCCCTCGGGCATGGATATTTGTGCCGTCCTAGTTCGTAAGTAGTTCATAAGTAGTTTGTAAGTTTAGGGACTGATGACCCCGTAGTTAAGTCCCATAAGCTTTACAAACATTCGAACATTCGCTTACGATGTGGCAGACTGTTGGCGTGACAGTCCACAACTCGGGCCCCGGGTTCGCAAGCCTGTACTCAGCAAATTAATGCTGAGCCCTTGATGAGCCCGCTTGATTCCCATAACTGTATATTCTCTAATGTTTTGATGTGTTAACATATTTTGAGGCTGGTGCCTCCCTTCAGTCAGAATCTCTGTTACGAGGTAGTACTTTCAAAACAAAGAAACAAAAACATACGTAGGAATTTCACACACGGTTTTACTTTTAAATATTGCTTCAAGTCATAATAATTATTACTTGCTTACAGTACGTAACTGCGAGCTCCATCCGGGTTCCCAACTTTCACGACGATAGGTAGTCCATTTTTGTTTCTCTCAGCTTTTTTTGGAAAATGAACCATTCTAAAGGCACTGCCGGAATGATTTGAAACTACTTTAATTACGTACTAAAGTGCTGTGACGCAAATCCTATAACCAGTAGCGGACTAAGGGAAAGGGGGGGGGGGGGTCGTATGTGGCGAACCGCCCCAGGCCTTAGGGGGGGGGGGGAGATTCCAAATACGTGGAAAGCATTTTTCTTTTTGGAGGGGGGCGCCCTTCGTTGGCTATTTTTTAGACTAACTTTTGAGATTTGGAGGCCCTCCAGGACGAGAGGCACGGGATACTTAGCCTTATTTTGTTTTGCCGCCGCCCCAGGCCTCCGACAGACCTAGTCCTCCACTACCTATAGCACAGCAGCATGTGAAACTTAAAAGCGGTGCGGATGCGCCGGCACGGGTTTATAGGAGCCTTAGACCAGAAAACGAGGTAGCACACGCTTGCGATCGTTGCCTGCCTCACAATCTGGGTGCCAGCCTCACATTTATCACCATCACCACGATTAGTTTAGGAACAATAAACTTTAAAAAGGAACTAGGCCCAACTGACGTATAATGGGAAGAAAGGTTACGCGAGAGCATAAGCAAAATATTATAATGAAAGACAAATATCATTCTATAAATTTATTTTTGTAAATTAAAGACTGACACATATCTTTATTACACTCACAGTAACTTACATCAGCAACCGCTAACTATAGGGAAAGCCGACTGATGGCGAGAACAAAGTTTCTGTTGTATGTTTTTTCCGATTCAAAGATTCCATAGGTATGTGGATGATCAACTGCAATTAGCTGCAAATATTAATTTTTGTCTGAGATCTATATTTCCGCCACTGTGTGGATGTTATCAACTGGAAGATTTAAAATAAATTGTATTATTTAAACTACGTTTTAAGCAATGATAAAGGTCACACAGTGACCGAAGTCCAGGTTTGTAACAATAAATAAATATTTACGACTGATTTTTGTTCATCGTCTACATATCATAAAAGTCGCTAACCACGTGGATTCAGCATGGAATTAAACTTAAGTCGATAGGTACTTCAGTTTAAATAAAATTCTCTGGATACAGATTAATTTCTTGAGATATGTTCGTAGTAAGGAGATTGATGTTAACATTAAACTAACGCCAGGTAAAATTTAATTATGGAAAAAAAAATCTGAGTGGTATCACTTCAGGCAGCTGGTTTTATGATTTCGCAATTCGCTGATTCATTGAACAAAGCGGTAAATGTCGTTTCAGAATTCTGTATGAACTGTAACAATAACTATTCAGTGGAAACTGACCAACTGTAATGCGTTTAAAAACGTCGTCCCATTAGTATGCTAATAAACATATCGTCATAAGCCGAAGGATATTATCAAACTACTCACTGGAACAATCTCACTTGCAGTTCACCACCATTATCGCAAAATACAAGACGCGCATAATAATCAGCCGTAGCTCGAATTCCGTAGGGAGGAATATGCCCATGACGAACGATGTGAGTTAGCAGTTCACAGACAACGTGTGTCAGTTCTTCCTAAAGCGACTGGTGGTGATGATAGCTTCAAATACGTTCCGGAAGTTTCGCCTAAAATTCAGGATGCGTGCTCGGCGTCGAGGGATCGCGATAGCCTTTCGTCTGTGACGCGAAAGGGCCGCCTCTGTGTGAATACATAGAGCGAAGGCGCGCTGTGAACGGCGATGTCAGCTCTCAGGCGTCACGGCACGGGCCGCATCAGGCCATTCAGAGCCAACGGAGGGGAATGCTCCTCGCGGGGCCGTTGTTTACTGAGGGGAGGCGAACAACGCGTTGTTGGCGGGGGTTGTGGGCTGTGGACGGACACCGGGCTGCCGTCGGCCATCGCCCTGCCTGCAGGCCGCGAATCGCGTCAGTTGCCACAACCTGTCTGAAAATTAATGTCAAATGCTGGGAGAAGTGTTTTTATGATTTTATTTTAATGAATTCACAAATTATCACACGAAACGAAACTAGTTCTGTGAGAGTATAAAATCTACATACATACTCCGCAATTCACCGTAGGTGTGTGGCGGAGGTACACTGTACCACTACTAAGCATTTCCTTTCCTAACCCACTCGCAAATAGAACGAGGAAAAAAAAAGAATTCCTATATGCCTCCGTACGAGCCCTAATTTCTCTTATCTTGTCTTTGTGATCTTTACGTGAAATGTAAGTAGGCGGCTGGAAGATAGTACTACACTCAGCTTCAAATACCGGCCCTCTAAATTTACTCAACAGAAATTCACAAAAAGAACGTCGTCTTTCCTCCAGCGATCCCCAATTGAGTTGCCGGAGAATTTCCGTGACACTGGCGCATTGGTCGGACCTAAAAAATAGAACGTCCAGCCACTCTGCACCACCTTAAAATCACCTGCCTAATGATATTAATCAGATGTAGAATAAATAGATAAAGCATACTCAATGACGTCAGATGGAATTGTAGAATCCACTGTCACGAATAAAAGTTAAAACAGAATCTGCCACATAGGCATTGTCACCTAAAAGAAGCTGCAAGGAGTCAGGAAGATTAGAAGTCCGCCTTTGAGGGGTGGCAAAGGAAGGGAACGTCTTGGGATCATATGTCGTCACGTTAAATTCTGTCTCGGTATGGCGGATTGTTGGTGCGACACAGTACAAACTTGGGAGCCTAGGTTTGCCAAGCAAATTAATGCTGAGCCCCAGGGGGTCTAGGCATTTCCTTTCCTATTCCACTCCCAAATAGAACGAGGGGAAAAAGAATGTTTGTACGCCACTGTACAAGCCCTAATTTCTCTCATCTTGGCTGTCTTATCTTTACGTGAAATGTAAGTAGGTACCAGGAAGATAGTTCTTGATTCAGATTCATACTCCGGCCCTCTAAATTTCCTCAACAGAAATTCACTAAAAGAACGTCGTCTTTCTTCCAGCGATTCCCATTTGAGTTCCCAGAGCATTTCTGTGACACTCGCGCATTGGTCGGACCTACGAGTAACGAACCTAGTTGCTCGCCTCTGAACAGCCTCTATGTCTTCCTTTAAATTGACCTGCTGCGGGTCCCAAACACTTAAGCAATACCCAAGACATGGTCGTACAAGCGTTTTATACGCGGTCTCCTTTACAGATGAAGTACATCTTTCCAAAATTGTCCCAATAAACCGTAGTCGGCTGTCCGCCTTACTTACAACTGTCCTTATATGTTCGTTCCATTTCATATCGCTCTGCAATGTTACGCCTAGGTATTTGAACGACGCGACAGCATCAAGAAGCTCACTACTGATGCTGTATTCGAACATTATAGGACTGTTTTTTCTACTCATGCGCATCACCTTACATTTTTCTACATTGAGAGCTAGTTGCCATTCTTCGCACCAACCAGAAATTTTGTGTAAGTCATCCTGTACACTATTCCAGTCAGTTAAAGACGACACCCTCACATACACCACAGCATCATCAGCGAACACCCGCAAATTACAACTTGCTCTGTCCATCAGATCATTTATATAGACAGAAAATAATAGCGGTCCTATCACACTCCCCTGGAGCACGTCTGACGATACACTCGTCTCTGATGAACACTTGCCTTTGCGTTCTATTACTTAGGAAGTCTTCCAGCCATTCACAAATCTGTGAATCTACTCCATCAGCTCCTATATTCGTTATCAGTCTGCAGTGTGGCACCGCGTCGAACGCCTTTTTGAAGTCGAGAAAAACACAATCCGCCTGTTGCCCTTCACCCATGGCTCGCAAGATGTCATGTGAGAAAAGGGCAAGCTGAGTTTCACATGAACGATGTTTCCTAAACCCATGCTGATTCATAGAAAGAAGCTTTTGTCGTAGTTAAGTTGCTCTTACAAGGGAACATCCCCATCGCACTCCCCTCAGATTTTATTACAAGTTAGCGCAGTGGATAGGCCTTGAAAAACTGAAAACAGATCAGTCGAGGAAACTGGAAGAAGTTCTGTGGAACTCTTGAACAAATAAGCAAAATACGAGGCCCGTCGAGAAAGTAAGTTTCGTTTGGTAATAAAATGAAATTGTACACAGATACAGAAGAACTTTTTATTGCACAAAATTCTACATCTCTTAAACTACTTTTCCACATAACTGCCGAAATTTTGCAGGCATTTGTCATAGCGTGGTACCAGGTTTTGTATACCTTCTTCATAGAAATCTGCCGCCTGTGTCTTCAACCAGTTGTAAACAGTTTCTTTCAGCTCTTTAACATTGGTGAAGTAATGACCGCCAAGGAAAGACTTGAGATGTAAGAACAGATGAAAGTCGCTAGGAGCAAGGTCAGGGCTGTACGGAGGATGGTCAAACACGTCCAAGCCAAATCCCTGTAGGAGGTTTTTCGTCACATTTGCAATGTGTGGCCGTGCTTATTCTGAATTGCACGGCGCAATTTCCGAAGTGTCTCGCAATATGCAGCTGCTTTGATTGTTTGACCACGCGGCGGTATGAAGACAATGAGTAGGATGCCATTCCAATCCCAGAACACTGTGCACATCATTTTCCGAGGTGTCATGATTTGCTTCGGCTTTATCTTTGATGGGGATGAAGTGTGCCTCCATTCCATTGATTGCCGCTTACTCTCACGGGTGTCGTAAGAAACCTACGTTTCATCTCCTGTGACTATCCGTCTCAGAAATTCTTCGCCGTTTTCAGCATAACGGGTCAAAAACTCAAGTGCACTACCCATCCGTTGTGTTTTGTGTTGCTCAGTGGGAATCTTTGGTACCCAACGTGAGCAAAGTTTACGGAATTTCAGTTGTTTGGTAACAATTTCATGCATCAGTGGTCGTGAAATTTGGGGGAAGTCCATAGCGAGAGCACTAATTGTAAACCTACGGTTTTCCTGGATAATGTCATCAATGGCGTGAACTAGTTCTTCTGTAATCAAAGGTGGACGCCCACTTCGTTCTTCATCGTGCACATCACTACGCCCGCCATTGAACTGTCGGACCCATATTCTCACCATGGAATCACTCATAGCATTTGGTCCGTAAACATCGCAAATTTGCCGATAAATTTCAGTTGGTTTCACTTTCCTCGCATTCAGAAATCGAATCAACGACCTGATTTCACAGGTGGCGGGATTTTCAATCAACGCCGACAATTCAAACAAGCACAACAAAGCGATCTCCAAATGGCGCACGTTCTTCTCCTTGATACACATCGTCTACAGCGCATGTGCGGAACTGCAATCGCAGCGCTGCAGCGGAGATCAATTGAAACGGAACTTACTTTCTGGACGCGCCTCGTACAAAAACTTAGCAGTCCATGCGAAAGATAGGTAACGTAGAACATGTCGTCAACTCCGCGAGCGCTGTAGGTCTGTAGCGAGCGTAAGGAACTACTTTCGATACTTTCCACAGGCGAAAATTTTCATTTTGAGACTATTAAACTGATGCATTCATTTGTTTCAGTTTATGTGACAAACTATTATGTTTTCATCACTTTTTTGGGTGTGATTATCACATCCACACGAAAATCGGTTGACCTATGTTTTAGGTTCCCATTGGAGAAGCACTTCCTTTCGTCTGCTAATCGCTCGGTTTTGCGGTGCAGTCGCAAAACACAGATGCTAAACTGATTACAGCGAACAGAGATGTCACTAAACGGACGGACAGATCATAATGTTGCGAAAACAAAAACAAAAAAAATCGTTTGAGGAAAGGCTCGAACCAAGGACCTCTCGCTCCAAAGCTCCTCACGCTAGCCACAGGACCACAGCAACCCTACGCTCAGAATCTATCTTGGCATGTACCGTTCAGTTTTTATATTTTCTCGAATTATCTGTGTTGAGTTTTTCACGGCCTATCCACTGCGCTAACTTATAACTAAACCTGAGGGGGTTGCGGTGGGGAAGTTCCCTTGTTAGTGTTAATTACAAGGTTAATCCTACAGCACATTAGTTACTAAGCGACAAGATGAAACTTCAAGAAGATTGGATAAATACGAAAAGGAACTGTTCAGCACTCTTTCTCCACTCGTGTTTTATAAGTCAAAGTTGCCAAAGTATTTATTACACAATTTTATTGAATATTTATAAGGATGCGTGATATAAGGTGCAAAATCAGCTACTCTGTAAGTTTTCAACGTTCACAGATATCGTTTTTTTTTTTTTTTTTTTTTTTTTTTTTTTTACAACAGTAGAGGGCTGCCGTAGCAGCACTACGCGGCAAATGAGCGCGCCTTCGTTTCCGGCCGCGCCGAGCGTATAGAAGGGAACTCTGCACTCAGGCAGGGGCTGTGTCCGACTCCCTATGCGGATCCTCTATGACCTAATCCCCTTCCCTCCTCTCCTACAACACCTCGAACATCTCAGAATCCTCTACACTACCCGCAAAATAGAATCCCAAAACCCCCTGGTGTGCCCTATCCTCACCGATCCCGGGCCTCTGCCACGCCTCCACCAAACTGTCCCTCCCGGCCTTCACCTACATACTCTCCATATCCTTTCCCAGGGCAACTTCCACTTACCGGATAACGATCTTCGTCCCGATATCTACCCCTCCTACCAACCCTGATCCCTTCCCCATAGCATCAGCGCCCCTCCCCTTTCCCCCATCCTCTCCTTCCCCCCGCTTGGCTGCCCCTATCCCGCTCCCAGAGTCTCGTCCACCCCCCTTCCCCCCTTTCTCCCCTCCCTCTCCAATCGCCTCCCCCCTCCCCCGTGCTGACTCCGTCCCTCTCCCATCCCCTCCCCCTCCTCCCCATCCCCCACCCCGTGGGGGCGTCTCAACCTTTTTAAACAGTGGTCCACTGCCAGTGTCAGTGCTTAGTGATTTTTGATGTGTTTTAACCAGTGCCTCAGCAACCACTTTTTACAACTTTTTAGCGTGTGCACCGTTCAACTGTCTCCGATTTGTGCGTGTGTGTATCTCAATGTAATTTTAACCGTTACCGGGGGGTCTAAACAGTTTTTACGAATATGTTGTTGTTGTGGTCTTCAGTCCAGAGACTGGTTTGATGCAGCTCTCCACGCTACTCTATCCTGAGCAAGCCTTTTCATCTCCTCATAAGAGCGACAACCCACATCCACTTGAATCTGCTTACTATACGCGTCTCTTGGTCTCCCTCTGCGATTTTTACCCCACACACTTCCCTCCAACGCTAAATTCACAATTCCTTGATGTCTAAGAATGTGTCCTATCAACCTATCCCTTCTTTTAGTCAAGGTATGCCAGAAATTTCTTTTCTCCCCAATTCGGTTCAGTACCTCCTCATTAGTTACGCGATCCACCCACCTAATCTTCAGCATTCTTCTGTAGCACCACATTTCAAAAGCCTCTATCCTCTTTCTGTCCACACTGCTTATCGTCCATGTTTCACTCCCATACAAGGCAACACTCCATACAAATGCCTTCAGAAAGGACTTCCTTAGGCTTAAATCAATATTCGATGTTAACAAATTTCTCTTTTTCAAAAATGCTTTTCTTCCCATTGCCATTCTGCATTTTATATCATCTGTACTGCGACCATCATTTGTTATTTTACTGCCCAAGTAACAAAACTCATCTACCTCCTTTATTGTTTCGTTACCTAATCTAATTCCTTCAGCATCACCTGATTTTCTTACACTGCACTCCATTACCCTAGTTTTACTCTTGTTAATGTTCATCTTATATGCACCTTTCAGCACACTGTCCATTCCGTTCAATTGCTCTTCCAGGTCCTTTGCTGTATCTGACAGAATTACTATGTCGTCAGCAAAACGCAATGTTTTTAATTCTTCACCCTGAACTTTAATTCCTTCTCCAAATTTCTCCTTGCTTTCCTTTATAGCTTGCTCAATGTACAAATTGAACAACATTGGGGAAAGGCTACAACCCTGTCTTACTCCCTTTCCAACCACTGCATCCCTTTCATGCCCTTCAACTCTGACAACCGCTGTCTGGTTTTTGTACAAGTTGTAAATAACCTTACGCTCCCTATATTTTACTCCTGCTTGCTTCAGAACTTTAAAGAGTTTATTCCAATCAACATTGTCAAAAGCCTTCTCCAAATCTACAAAAGCTAGAAATGTTGGTTTGTCTTTTCTTAATCTATCTTCTAGGATAAGCCGTAAAGTGAGTATTGCCTCCCGTGTTCCTACATTTCTCCTGAACCCAAACTGATCTTCCCCGAGGTCGGCTTCTACCAGCTTTTCCATCCTTCTGTATATAATTCGTGTTAATATTTTGCAACCATGACTTATTAAACTGATGGTTCTGTAGTTTTCACACCTGTCTGCACCCGCTTTCTTTGGAATGGGGATTATTACATTTTTCTTAAAGTCTGAGGGTATTTCGCCTGTCTCATACATCCTAGACACCAGTTCAAATAGTTTTGTCATGGCTGGCTCTCCCAGAGACTTCAGTAGCTCTGACGGGATATCATCTACTCCAGGGGCCTTGTTTCGACTTAGATCTTTCAGTGCTCTGTCAAATTTATCTCTCAGTATAGTATCTCCTATTTCATCATCATCTACATCCTCTTCCCGTCCTACAATAGTGTCTCGAAGTTCATTTCCTTTGTAGAGCCCCTCTATATACTCTTTCCACCTTTCAGCTTTCCCTTCTTTGCTGAGAACTGGTTTTCCATCAGTGTCCTTGATATTCATAGAGCTGTTTTTCTTATCGCCAAATGTTTCTTTTATTTTCCGGTAGGCTGTATCTATTTTTCCCCTATTTATACATTCTTCTACATCCTTGCATTTGCCTTCTAGCCATTCCTGCTTAGCCATTTTGCACTTCCTGTCAATCTCATTTCTTAGTCGTCTGTACTCCATTTTGCCTGTTTCATTTACTGCATTTTTATACTTTCTCCTTTCATCGATTAAATTTAGTATCTCCTGTGATATCCAAGGATTCTTTGCAGGTCTTGCCTTCCTACCTATTTTGTCCTCTGCTGCCTTCACTATTTCATCTCTCAATTTTACCCATTCCTCCTCAACTGTTTTATTTTCCCCTGTTTCTGTCAATTGTTGCCTGAAGCTCCCTCTGAAATTCTTAAGAACTTCAGGTTCCTTCAATTTATCTAGGTCCCATCTCCTTATTTTCCTACCTTTCTGTAGTTTCTTCAGTTTCAGCCTACAGTTCATAACCAACAAGTTATGGTCAGAGTCTATGTCTGCCCCTGGGTATGTCCTACACTTCAAAACCTGGTTCCGAAATCTATGTCTTACCATTATAAAATCTATCTGGTATCTCCCGGTGTCTCCTGGTCTCTTCCACGTATTCAACCTACTTCTGTGATTCTTAAACCAGGTGTTTGTTATAACTAAATTATGTTCTGTGCAAAATTCTACCAGGCGGCTTCCTCTTTCATTCCTTTTGCCCAGACCATATTCACCCACTATCTTCCCTTCCCTTCCTTGTCCTACTACCGAATTCCAGTCTCCCATAACAATTAAGTTTTCCTCTCCCTTAATTGTCTGAATAATTTCCTTTAGCTCCTCATATATTTCTTCGATCTCCTCATCATCGGCAGAGCTAGTTGGCATATAAACCTGTACTACTGTTGTCGGTGTTGGCTTTGTATCTATCTTGACAATGATAATGCGATCACTGTGCTGCTCATAGTAGTTTACCCGCATTCCTATTTTCTTATTCATTATCAGTCCTACTCCTGTGATACCCCCAACTGATTTTGTACTTATAATCCTGTACTCACCTGACCAGAAATCCTGTTCATCCTGCCACCGAACTTCACTAATCCCCACTATATCTAACTTCAACCTATCCATTTCCCTTTTTAAATTTTCTAATTTTCCTACTCGATTAAGGATCTAACATTCCACGCTCCGACCCGTAGAATGCCAATATTGTCTTTCCTGATGATTACATCCTCCTGAGTAGTCCCCGCCCGGAGATCCGAATGGGGGACTATTTTACCTCCGGAATATTTTACCCGAGAGGATGCCATCACCATATGTTCATACAGTAGAGCTGCATGTCCTCGGGAAAAATAACGGCTGTAGTTTCCCCTTGCTTTCAGTCGTTCGCAGTAGCTGTGTGGCAAAGCCACATTAGCTGATGTTACAAGGCCAGCTCAGTCAATCATCCAGACTGTTGCCCCTGTAACTACTGAAAAGGCTGCTGCCCCTCTTCAGGAACCACACGTTTGTCTGGCCTCTCCACAGATACCCCTCCGCTGTGGTTGCACCTACGGTACGGCTATCTGTATCGTTGAGGCACGCAAGTCACCCCACCTCGGCAATGTCTGTGGTTCATGGGAGTGAATATATGTGTGTATTTTATCGCGCCTTCAACGGCAACTCGACCGCACCGTCCGGTGGTGCAGAGACAACAAGGTCCAGATCAATGCGGAAAAGACACAAGCGGTCTACTTCACGAAGTTGCGCCCTGAACTGAGACACTCTCTACGGCTGCACGGCCATCGGATTCCGTGGAGCCGGTCTGTCAAATATCTAGATGTCGCCCTGGACCAGGCCATGTTCTTCCACCACCACATTCAAGACCAGAAACGGAAGGAGTCGGGGATGGTGAAGGAGTTGTTCCCCCTCTTCTACAGCACGGAACTGGGGGTCCACACCAAGATTAGATTAGATTAGATGAGATGTAATTTTCGATCCAGTAGATCCGAATTGAGGGAATTTTCTTGGATGTAGAACATGTCAGAACAAAATACACAATATATACTTACAAAAAGAGAGCATATGTGCTAATGTACCTTCCACAGACCCCAAATAATTGCCCTTGTGGATGTGGAATTGGTCAGGAAAAACAATTACCTTAAAAACATTTACATTTTAAAGGACACAAAACTTATTACTACTTACTAATTTACTAGGGGCATATTAAAATTCTTAGCAATTACTTTCTTTTTTATTGTTTAAGTTTTTATTTATGTATTTATTTATTACACTGATTTACAATGATTACGTTACTGCACAAAACTTGTACTGAAGTCAAACTGAACACAGTATTCATATTTGTGAATATTATATACAATAAGTTACAATCATTCTCTTCTGGTAAGAAATTCATCAGTAGAATAGAAGGAGTTGGCCACCAAAAATCCTTTAGAGTCTTTTCAAACTGTACTTTATTCTGAGTTAATTTTCTATGGCTGCTGGCATGTTATTGAAAAGGTGTACTGCTGAATATTGGACACCTTTCTGAGCCAAAGTAAGTGACTTTAAATCTTTATGCAAGTTATTCTTGTTTCTAGTATTGATACCATGGACTGAGCCATTAGTTTAAATATATATATATATATATATATATATATATATATATATATATATATATATATATATATATATATATATTTTAACGACTAATTTCATTACAGAATAAATGTATTGGGAAGCAGTAGTATGTATCCCCAGTTCCTTAAATAGCCCCCTATATGAGGTTCTTGAGTTGACACCACAAATGATCCGTAACGCACGTTTTTGTGCTCTGAAAACTTTTGCTTGGCCTGATCAGTTGCCCCAGAAAAAAAATCCCGTATGACATTATGAAGTGAAAGTATGCATAACTTGCTAGCTTTTTTATTTTTATATCTCCTATATCTGACAACATTCGCATAGCAAACAAGGACTTAGTTTAAAAAAAAAATATATATATATATATATATATATATATATATATATATATATATATATATATATATATATATATTAACGACTAATTTCATTACAGAATAAATGTATTGGGAAGCAGTAGTATGTATCCCCAGTTCCTTAAATAGCCCCCTATATGAGGTTCTTGAGTTGACACCACAAATGATCCGTAACGCACGTTTTTGTGCTCTGAAAACTTTTGCTTGGCCTGATCAGTTGCCCCAGAAAAAAAATCCCGTATGACATTATGAAGTGAAAGTATGCATAACTTGCTAGCTTTTTTATTTTTATATCTCCTATATCTGACAACATTCGCATAGCAAACAAGGACTTGTTTAGGTGCTTCAGCAGTTAAATTTATTATCCAGCTGTAATCCTAAGAATTTGATACTTTCAACTTCTTCTATTTCCTTGTTGTCATATTCTAGGCATATACTGGCAGGAAACCTTTTACAAGTCCTAAACTGCATATAGTGTGTTTTTTCAAGGTTTAGCGACAGAATTGGCTAAGAACCAAGGAGCGACTCTACGGACAAACGGTGCAATCGTCTATGATGTATGGCAGCACATCGTGGGGCATGGATAGCCCAACACAGAAACGCCACCTCCTAGTGGTTCAAAATCGGAGCCTCCGCTGGATACTGCGGGAATCTCGGTATGTCCGGATTGATGACCTTCACCAGAGAACTCGGATGGTCATGCTCGACGCACAAGTTCGCTCACCTAAAAATCGACACCCTTCGGGAAACCAAGAGGCGTTTACGTGGCATGGGCGTCACCTTCCCTCAAGCCTGGCACCGGTTTCGCGTCCCACGCTCTCTGATAGATGACGTCGAAGATGCCTGACGAGGAGTGACTAGCGACCATTAGGGAGGGTTCACGGACCCACTTCGGCCCTTACAAGCCCCCCCCCCCCCCCAAAGAGAAAATGAAAAATAAATGGTTCCCCCAAAACGAACCCTAACCTGCACACCAAGAAGGCGACATCACCTCAGGTGATGGAACTTCAACACACACACACACAAAAAAAGCAGGCAGGGGCAGTGCACTTGATTTCGCGTTGCGCTCATAGACATTTGAAAAGACGCGTGGCAAGTGTAGAAAATCTCCACTTATGACGCGAGCATAATTGACCGTAACTGTTTGATAAATGGAACAGTAAAGCTAATTATAATTACGTAGGCTTCCGCGGCCAGAGTCAGATGACATAAAAGTTTTCTGGGTATGGTACCGCGTCATGATGTAAGGCAATTACATATGTCATCAGTAAAGCTAATTATTTGGCAGTTTGTATGGAAGACATAGCGGATGCGGAGTGGCCGAGGGCATTGAGGTGCTACGCTCCGATGCGCGAGGCCGTTCTCTGTCAGGGGTTCGAATCCCACCACGGGCATGCCTTTTGTGTCGTCTTTAGTAGTTGCTGTTGTTATTGATAGGTGTTTAAATGGGACTAAACTGCTGGGTTTCAGCCCCTGTTCCCAGCTAACAGTTAACATCCATGAAACATACACTCTAAGGTAGTTCATACGTAGTTTGCAAGTTTAGGGACTGATGACCCCACAAGTAAGTCCCTTAATATTGACAAACATTTGATTTGGAAGTCGTACCGGAACTGTTTTGAGTGCTGTTTACACTGTAACTTGACAATTTAATATCTTATGGTGCGCGTGATGTTTGTAAACAATATACCAGTTTACTGAGAACATTCTACTACGGTTTCGATGAGTTAAAGTGTGGACTAGCTGACTCAGGACTAAGAGCAGTGGGTTCTCCATCGCTTTCTGGCTGCTCATATTAATTTTCAGACTCTAGAAAAGGCAACGGTATAGAATATCACGGCCAATAACAAACCATTGATTAGTGAGACTAACGACAGGCCTAACGTAGGAAAATCGTAAGTAATTAGGAAAAATAAAACCAACCCGCTGCCCCACAGTAGCAACTACTTATTATTACAGATGTAGCCTTCAGTCACTATGTGACCATCCTTACGGCGTGAAATGTACGGTAAAACATTACACTCGCGTCTGTATACTCAAATTACTGCACTGACCCTTCGTAGTATAGGCTGACATTCTGTGAACTCAACCACTATTTGAAGAGTGGAAGAAGTAATGTACACACACACACACACACGCTAGCGAAAGTACAGTGGAAACATATTGACAGAAATTTTGGGTCGGTGAAAAGGGATTGTTGCCACATATCGCTGGTGTCTTTTAATATAACATTTCTCGGATCAATGATGCTAAACTAAAAACAATGGAATTATCTTACTGAATTCAAGGCCCTAGTATTGTATCGTTAGTTGGTGATTCCGATAAAATTAACTAATAAATAATAAAAATAACTAATAATGATAATGAAAATAGATAAAACAAAATTACACTTAGTGCCTTGCAAAGCGTTCAACGAATCACAGTCTTACAACGTATGCACCATTTCCTTCTGCTTCCAGTGATGCCCTTCCAGCTGTGTGGACGTCCAGAACCTTGTCTACGGATCTGAGAGTGTTCACATGGCCATCCTAACGAGAATCGTGGCACAACTGGCGCTTCACGTCCTGTTTGTGTGGCAGTTCTCTGACAGGACCAGCCCGCCATTAGGAAGGTAACAATTCGTAATCGATCAGTTGGCGGTAGAAAGCTCGAATGTGTCACCGTGGCTTGGCTACTGTTTGCTCCATACGTGGACTTCACACAGAGCCTTGTGGATGTAAGCATTGCCTATTGCAGAGTAGTCACAGCTGGCGGTCTGGCAGATGTACCACTGCACAGTAGAAACTGCTGTCATTACATCTTCCATTCCCGAGGTAGGCTCTGCCATTATCGAATGAAAATGCACGTCTCCTCTCAAGGTGTACTAAGGTTCCCTATTTTTGTTCCAGCCAACTACTTGGCGCTACTTGTTGGGTGATAGGAGCAGTTTTCACATTGGTGGGTGTCTGCTCACGATGTACGCCACGGTGAGGTCGGCCATTTCTCAGGTAGCGCCCCCGCAGACACACGCCGCCCCCGCTGCACGCAGACGGCCGCCACGCCGCCTCATCCGCCCCCAGCGCTGCCCCCACCGCAGCCGCAGCTAACAGAGCCACCACCCGGCTCCTCCTGCCGGTATCGACTTTCGCATTAGGCGCAGCTCAGAAATGGTAAAATATCGTCCCCCGCGTTCGCTGCCGATATCACGTCAGGCCGCCCCTCGCCCCCCCCCCCCCCCCCGTAAGACGGGCCGGCCGGCCCCTTTGTCGACCACTGACAGCCTCCCCCGCACACAGGAACGGGAGCGGGACTCACCCTCCGCGATCCACTGACTCAAGATACTCGTCACGCTACTCAGAAGGTCCATTCGGAAAGTGTCTCACCGATACTGGAATAATCTTATTTAAAATGGAAAATCAAGGTGTAATTACTAATTACTACGTCAGTTTTAGCTCCCAGATTCAGATGTTCAGATGTCTGTAAATCTATCGGACCAAACCGCGTGGTCATCAGTCCGTAGCTTACAAACTACTTAAACCTAGGTAAACTAACCTAACGACAAACACACACACCCATGCCCCAGGGAGGACTCGAACCTCCACGGCGAGCAACCGCGCGCTCCGCAGCGAGGCGCTTTAGACCGCTCGGCTAATCCACCGCGGCTTTAGCTCCCAAAAACGTTACTCGTGTTGGCCAGCCCTATCGATAGTGGCGTAATAATGAATACTACAGGAAGCAGAGGCACAAGAACAACACATTGTTCAAAGATTTGTAATCGTAAGCGACCGAACAGCTTAATTCATTGTTTCCTAGATTAGTGAAACTGGCTAAAACCAAATAGCTTATAAAGATAATAGCGGAGACTCAGCCGTGAAACGGGCGGCAGCGCATACGAACACCTCCTAGCGGCTCGAGTTGTCAACTAACACAGGGCCTGGACAGCAGCTTTACATTGTAGCACATGGAAGACTTTCTTGATCGTCGTCCTAGTTGATATAACTAGGAAATGGTTCGAAGAAGTATATGTCCTATATACGGCTGTAGTAACTATAAACAACAAAGCACTCCACAATAATTCTTCAGGTTTCCAAAAAATAAAATGGCACTGACGTGTTTTACGGCCCACTTTGTAGTTTTATAAGTTTGTGCAAACATTTTGGACCAAAATAGTAATCTAAATAATAAAAAAATAATTAACCCATTACTGCCCAGAACTTTTTTTGTCAGTAAAATGTTTCATTTTACTAGAATAGGCTCAATAAGATAAAAGAAGCGTGAATAAATTGATATTTATTTTTTTCTATATACACATTACAAAATATGATGTGGTGCACAAACGCACCACCGAGCATATGGAATATCAAACGTCCTATTTTAGAGTATCAAATGAATACAAACATTTTTCATGGAAGGCTACATTACATTTTGTGCACTTACGAGTTGTATGTGATTTACAAAGTGCACATCTTGTTCTTTTGTTTTGAGGAACAATAAGAGCATCTGTGTTCCTCCTACATTGCAAATCACTTTTTAGAAGGCAGTTTTCAGTTCTGTTGCTTCTAATTGTTCCACTTACACCAATACCAGTTACAGTCAATTTGTCCACTATTTTCAAGGATATGAAGTAGTTGTCTGCAAAAAAATGATGGGGCAAAATGTCACCACAACCATCTTTAGCCAGAGATTACTGAACTGTATAAGAATTCCCACTCCCAAACCAAAATCTTCTTTGTATTTATTTTGTGCTCCTTTTGATCCATGTAGACTACAATATTTACAAGGGAACCTAGTCTGAAATTATGAATCCACTATTTGTATCCAAAACGTATAGGTTTACCCCTAATGAATTGCTTGAGCCTATGCCGTCCGAAGTCGGTATCATGGCTTCATCTACACTGCTTTCTTTCTCCCACACAGCATACTCAAGAAAGCAATTCCTGAGGTGGTAAAAGTAGGGCCGAATTTTTGAGAGTCTATCGTTTGTATCTAGCTTAGTATTGTCATTTAAATGCACATTAAGCATGATATCTTCAAACTGGTTTCTTCTCATTCGTACATTCGTTTTCGAGATAGAACATCATACCTACTAACCAGCAGTATCCCAAAGAAATCCTTCAATTCTTCAACAGATAATGCAAAGTTCATTCTACCTTTCTGTACCGCATACAAAACACTTTGTTTCAAAATATCTGCAATAAAATCGTCACTGAAAAACCAATCAATATATCCAGCAGAGTTAGGGGTCTTTGAACATGTTTAGGTCCATGAAACAAGTAACCAAGTTCAGTCATTTTCTTCTTCATATGGTTTCTTTCAGGCAACTCAGAAGCCAACCATCTTCTGCTAACTGTTTTTGAACTTTATGTCACATGAGGTACATCTGTTGATGAAGTTGTAATGTTTTACTGGAAACCAAGTGGTTTGTCTTCATTAGTATTTCTTACAGATACTACTTCACCATATGTAGTCAATTTTTGAGTGTTTGTCCTTTGATGTTCATATCCAGTGTCACAGAATCCAATTATTTTATCATCGTTAGCCTTTCGTCCAACTGCTTCACAGTCTGCTGTAAACTGATGGCAATTCAAATTATTGATGACACCACCTAAATCCTCACCTGCGCTGTCTTCATCTGTGTCGTCCCTGACATCAGGGGAAGCAGAGCACAGATCCGAAGAATTTGCCGTTTCAAAATCTTCAATATCAGACTCATCTAGCAAAGCCAAGATCTCTTCCACACTTAGGCCTCTGCAATCACAATAATAAGCTCTTTGTGGTGTGAAAAGCAACGTATAAATTACGCTATGAATATATTCATTCATAAAATTCAATATAGAAAGCTGAGTGCCATTTCGGCAGATTGTATACCCATGTGACCGGTGGTGCGTTAGTGCACCAACTAAGTTTCAGTAGAAATTACAGCCACAGAATTTTGCATAACCTTATGCCATCTTAAAGAAATATGGTATACTGTCCTCCGAAGGCAATTCAAACAGTAGTTTCCAAAATATTTAAGATTTTTTGCAATATATTTATCTTTTGTTGTAATGATGTGCAGCCATTTCGCTCTCTCAAACAAACCAACAGTTTAAGCCCTGAAAAGTACCCCACACTTCAATAATCCAGCAGTACAACAATGCTGTAAATGTAGTGCCATATTTTTGCTGTACTGAGACAAGAGCAGGAAGATATATCTACTTTTCTTTGTTTCCAATGTGCAAAAGGGAGATTGTGCAACGTGGTGCACAAACGCACCATCGAGCGTGAATGGGTTAATAGGAAACCCTTTTAGGAAAAAAATTAGGTAGTGACGGGTTCTGAACCACTGACGTTTGGCATTATTGTGTAACGCCTTACCCACTGCGCTACGGCTATCAGTCAGAAGATGAGACCTATAATCTCATACTATTGATGGCCGTTGTTAACTGATGCTAATATGGCATTTGTAGATACTAGATTATCGTACGAACAACTATGTGTTTTTGTTAATTCTTCAGTGCGCCATTGCTTTGAAATGACAACGTGTAAGTTACAATAAGAAAATCATCAAATACGCAACGCAAGATGCCAGAGAGAGTTCTGGCCAAGGAATGTCACGTGACATCTCCGAACGGCTGGTTTTCGTTAATTCAATGGAGGGTGTCAAATCTCCCTTATTTTTGCAAATATGTCTCAAACGATACGAGATATGAAAAAAACGTAAGGGAGCTAAGTTGTAGAGAATTTTCTCCTCTACCAATTAGGTTATTCAATCTTTGTGTCAGATGAACGGTTCGTTTGCAATTACAATTATATTACAAACTTTATTTTTTTTTATTTTTTTTATTTTTTTTTTTTATTTATTTTTTTTTTGTCCGAAAGATTTGAAAAAGGGAGGTTCTGGTAGCCTACAATCATATCTGTAAAATTTGGTGCTGATCGGTTGAATGGTTCGTCTTAAAAACAGGGAACACGTTACGGGCAGACAGACAGACATCCCAAAATCGCAGTTAATTTTGCAAATACGAGATATGACAAAAACACAAGAGAGAAAAGTTGTAGAGAATTTTCTCCTCTACAAATTCGGTTACTCAATTTTCGTGTCAGGTGAATAGTTAAGGCGTTATTTTCATTTAAATTTCGAGCTGTCAAAGGCCCACTTTTAGTGTTACTACCGTAACCTAAAATGGGCCAAAAAGATGTAAGTATGATACCTTAAGCAGGCAACTATTAGGGCTATTCAGATCATTTGCTTTTACGCTCTGATTACCTTCTTTTCCTTATAATTTGGTTATAGATGCAGCCAGTGGGTTATTCTTACCTTTGAGAAAGAACGGTACTGAACATTTGAATAAAAGCTACGTAGTATGCTCAGAGCAAGATTTTAGAATTAATAATTTGTGAATCCAAGAGTAAGTGTTGTAATTTGTTATTTGCGTGTGTTTAAAACCATGTGTTAATTGTAATGTAGTCACAAAGTTGAATCGAAAGTTTTATTTTAATCTCTTTACGTATTTAAAGAAGAGGCTGTCAAACACCAGCACGACACCTTCACTGGCAGCAGAGGTCAATAGTTTACTGTCTCCCTGTCAAGACAGTAACTTTGGAGTACATGCAGCAGCATTCCTTGTAAAATTAAATGAATTGAAAAAACTTCCATTCAATTCATCCGTGAGTGAAATGTCTTCTGAAGATAGTGTTAATGTATGCTGATATCAGTATCAATGAAGATAAATATATGGAAACAACTGCTAGGAATTCTATTATGGGCTGGATATGTACTGGGTTGGAACACGAAAAATGTAAAATGGCTCTGGATTATATAATGATAATAAACATGAAGTTTCCAACTTCCATGTACAGATGAAGAGATATGACTCAAACAAAATTTTTTTCCCAATGGTTGTGCTCAGAGTATGTACTATAAAATGTCAGAAATTTTTAGACAAATTTTTATAAGTCCATTGTAGAAAGCACTTATGGTGTGAGAAGCAAATTGGTTTCATTTCTCATAAATGAATCTGCCGAATTAGGATGCGTGTGTAACAGTTGTTATTTGTTATTAGTAAAAAAAAAAAAAAAAAAAATGTACTTCTAATTCAAATGTTTGTAAATCTACCGGACTCAACTTCGTAATCAGTCCGTAGCTTACTAACTACTTAAAATAGGGCAAACTAACACGAGGACAACACAAACAACCATACCGGAGAGGGGACTCGAACCCCCGACAGCGAACAGCCGCGCGTACCGCAGCACAGCGCACCAGTACGCACGGGTAATCCGCCGCGGCCACTTCTAATTAAAGCATTTGTTTGTAAGGAAAATGATTCGTCAGCATGACAAATTAGGAAGAGTTGCCTCATGTTACAAAACGTAACACACAAATAGGCCTAAATGCTCACGAAACGTGCGTAGATGTATAGGAGGTTAGGTTAGGTTGTTTAACATCCATGCTCGAGGGAGCATGGGCGTCACCGACGGGGGGGACAGGGGGGCCGTGTCCCCCCACCCCAATATATTTTTTTTTTTTTTTAAGTTTTAGTTGACAAGTATTGACATTGTTAAGTTAACCACCCTTCGCTTCCTACCAGTTGCCGCCTTGCTCAATGATTATTTACGGTGTTAAAAGCAGATGTTATTGCCCCGATAAAATTGTATTGCAACGGATAACGACTTTTTACACACAAAAGACTGCAGCAACTGATAGCATACCGGTGTCAGTTCCCTTACTAGATGAAATTCCCCCATTTATATTCTCGCAATTTCCCATTAAATATTCTCATTCTCTTTTTAATCATTAATTAAGCATAAACGGGACTCATAATTTCATAAGAACAACCAGAGACGAAATGTTTAACTATTTACACAAGTTCATTAAATTCACTGTACATCTCCCTATCATCATTTTAAGGGCAAAAATACAAAATATTCCTTCGCTAAATGTATCGGTTATGGATTGAGACAAGGATCGTAACCTTACATTCATACCACGTGGCTACACACAACATTCCCAAGTCTCGACAAAGAAAAATTCCCCTGAAATTATCTAAATACCGATATTCAAATATCGCCCTCACTCTTACAACATTTCTAAGCAGTTCCCTTCACATAATTAGGATTAGGGCTGTTTAACTACGATATCCCTTTGTGCACTGCCTCTCCCTATGCTCAACATATCTCACGTGAGCCAAACTCATGTTAATCTAATCAAAAACCCCATAAAATTTACTAAAAACCACTTCTGCTAAGCTTCCCATTATATAAAATGAAATTAACACAACCAACACAATTCCTGATACTTTTCCACGGAGGCCACCATTCTCACATTCTTCCTCTTCTACAGCCGGAAACGTTCTCCCTCTCGTGGCCGCTCCCCGTCCTAACCGATCCTCCCGTTCCAGTTCGCGAGTAGGCGCACCCTCATTGTGATCTAACGGGAACTTCTGCCAACCTCCGAATTCTGAAGGAACTCTCAAGTCGCAGCCACTTGACCATCTCATCCCCAAGGAAACCTCTATGCCACACCCCAAAACCAAAGTTGGCAAACCTAGCGAGTGTTCTGCATCTCTGCCTTACCAGCCGCGGCTTCATGCACACTTACAGACCCTCACACACACAATCACATAGGGTATAAGAGGAGTTGGGTACTGTGGAGCAAAGCTCCTTATGTGAGCGGCGCTCACTTATTTGTCCTGCAATAACAATTTTAATAAATAATACAGCATTCTTGTATCCAGCTAGTACATCCCCCATTACAGTGGCACTAAAGACCAAGCACACTTTTACGAAATGATAATCAGATGAAAGTAACATACACTGTAGTATACAAGGATTTAATGGAATGATACTACAGTATCGTTTCAACATTGTTGAACGAATATCTCCAAGCAAAACTAATAATACGTGCTGAGAGTTCTTATGCACTATGACTTACTTATTTACATGATTCACTAATGTCCTTGGAACGCGCCTCACCACAGCCACCAGATCGTCCCTCTAGTAACGATGCTGTAGACTGTTCATTCGTCACGTATCGGCGCAAAGTTACAGTCAGGAGTAGCTATGAAGAGAGTAAAAGGCAGTTCATCAATACTGTCTTTCTTTAAAAAGAAAAGGAATGATGGAAAGTAAATATTTATTAGAAAACTAGTTTCAGCAACGGGCGCTGCTTGCGTATGTATTTTTTTCCGTTGTTTTGTTACACGTCTCCTTCTTTCCATTCTGTCCATCACCTTCTGTCCCGTTCTATTTCACCTGTATCTGTTGTGGATATTGGTTTCTAGTTACGTTTTCCACATCTTAGTCCTCATAACGTGATCTCCAGAACAACATACCCTACAAGAATAAGATTTTCAAGGTACCTTCATTAGAATATTAGGAAAGTGCCTCCCAAATATGTTGCGAATATACCTAGTAGTAGAGGAGAGCGGGGCAAGATGCGGTGGAGGGCAAGACGGGGTTTTTGTAATTTCTACCACGAAAGATACAGCAACGTAGCTACGAATAGTTAAACTCATAGGCACTTGCTATGCGAGTGCCTGACAATGCTGGTAGCCATTTTGAGCAAACCAATCGGAGTGAATACATCCGAACGTGTTTTCGTCTGTGCTGATGTCATTTTTCGTCGTTTACAAACGTGAAAAGGTAAGAGAAGTAATTGTTTCTCATCCTTTTAAGTGTTAACAATGAAAAAACAGATTGTTTAGCAATAAATTAATGCATGCAATAACTATTTGAATATATCCTTGGTGCTATAATATTAACCTAACGTAAAAATGGTCCCTGGGGGGCAAGACGGGGTACCTAGCGGCAGGGCAAGATGGGGTATCCCAAGAGTTCACCTGAGAAGTCTGTTAAAAAAAATCCCTCCTTTTTTGTAAAGGCAAAAGTGGCAAGAATAAAAGCAATGATGAACTTGGCAAAGAAGATAAAAAAACGTTGAAGTAGAAAGCACATTAGTAGAAGATGACACTGCGTGCCTGTATTGCGGCTGTTTCTACTCGCAGTCAACAGAAGGATGGGTGTCATGCGTCTCCTGCAAAAAATGGGCTCACTGTTCATGTGCGGGAGAAGAGGACGAGGATGCCGAGGTACATCATGTGTGTGAATTTTGCTTACAAAACGACGATAATAACTGAATAACAATAAACTGAACTTTAACATCACACAATGTTTACTTAATGCATTTCCATTAGATATTAAAATAAATCTTTTTTTATGAATTTATAAACCTGTATTCATTGAATCATTTAATTACTTCTGCCTTACACAGTATTGAGGTAACCCATCTTGCCCCACCTGCCGTACCCCATCTTGCCTTCACTGTAGGGCAAGATGGAGTACTTGGTGAACCGTAGGAAAATATACATTCTAATAGTAAATACTAACTATTTTGGTCCTATTATTTTTATAAACTCTAGAAATACTGAAGTTTAAGGTGGTATATCTGGTATTTTACTAGAGCATTTTGTAACCCTACAAAAATTGTTAAGTGCTTAAGTACCCCGTCTTGCCCCGCTCTCCCCTAAAGATGTCCGAATAAAAAACTTTAAATTTGATGGAACGTTATTTAATGCATCTTTTTGTCGATGATCTCATATCTCATGAGCTATGAGTCGTAATATTAAATAATGTAGAAGCTAAATTTAGTGTAGGCCTAGATTTGCTTACTGTATGTCAAAAATGTCAAGAATACAGTTTGTAGTATTCAAATAACAAACTGTGACGTCGAGTCGAATGCCATAATTTTATTTCATGAATAGTGGAAAGTTCCTTTGCGATAAGCTTTTTCTTTTCATTACTTTGCAGGCATTGTCAACTACAGTTTTTTAAGCGTTCATCATTTCGTCTAAAATTTGTCATAATAATGTAACCGCACCCTTTCTCAAAGTGTGGATGAATACAATATAATACAATATGGTTACTCACACGCATCGCGGACTAATCTTCCTTTTTTTCGCCCATCTGTTGGAAGGTAGTTTGTTCTTACCCCCACAGATTCTATTATTTGAAAGGAGACGACAGTATAAACGTATGTATGCACGCAGTCTGGAAGTTACCTCTGTATAGAATCAACGCTTTATAACTTCTTTTTGTCTGACCGAGCAAGCCTGCCCGACCAGTTTCAGTCATACATTATTTAAGGACAGAATTGATACTGGTCGATTCCTTCTTGAGCTCCTAACCGTCACAAACGCAGTCTGCAAACTTGTAAATGCTTCACCATCAGCCGGTATTTCTGGACTAATGATTGATAAGATGCTGGCGGCGTGTTATTACTGACAGTGTTTACAATTTCACTGTCCTGCATGATTTAATTCCCTGAATCTGCATCGTTGACACTAATTCATTCTTCCACGCCTTCTTCATAAAATTCAAGGTAGTTGAGTTCCATAAATAACTCCAGGTTAATGCCAGGATGGTCCTTTTGCAAGGGCACGGTCGACTTCGTTCTATGCTGTCGACGTGCCAAACTCTTCATCTTCCTTCTTCCTTTTGGTCATTGACTGCTTTTCGAATGTTGAGCTTTTCCAACACACAATTTTTTCTATTTGAGTTGGACTTTGAGAACTATACGTGATACGCAAATTATTATTCCGTGACTTTTTTTATTGTCTTCCATTACACTATTCCACGCTAACCAGTCATGCAGGACGCACCTTTCAAATCAGTTTTTTTGTTGATTCTTAGCAGATTTTACGACCTTCCTAACTTCGGTAATTATTCTTATCTGTAGTACCGTTTGGATGGTGGTTACGGTATATAGAAGAAACATCACTTTTATGAATCCATCCTTTTCGTTTGAGATAACAAATGACTGACGAGTTACTGTCTCGTGAAGAAGCAGTAGTGTTTTGTCGCTTCCGCCATTCTTCAACTGATGATCTTATTAACATGTTTGAATAAACGCAGATTCTTACTTTTATCCATGAGAAAAGGTAAGCTATAGTTTAGAGTAAGTATAAACAGTAATACGATGCCCTTATTTTAGTGCCAGGTCCGCAAGAAAGTTTCCGTTGGCAAAGCTTTCCAAGTGATCGTCATAGAGAGCAAGCAGTTACTCTTCCTGATAGCCCAGACAAAAGTGATTTAATGAGATAGTTGTGCAGCATATCATTAATGTAAATAGGCTGTTTCATAAATGACTTTTCAGAATCTTACCTCAATGTACATGAGTCTGTCTTTATGTAAATTAAGTATCAATGTACTTTTTTTGAAGCAGAATATTTCCTATTTTCTTACAACCTTTTGTGTCATTATTTCAAGTATTCTTCGCTTTTTAATACAAAGTTAATTCATTATACATTCTGACAATTCACACAAAATTGTTATAAATTAAATCAAAATCATACCACTTTTCTCATATATTACTTATGTGCTTCATACACATGGCTTTAAAACATCGTGCCCAATGAGATTTTGCCTTAATACTCCAAGCGTCTGTTCCAAAGGAACGGCGACTGGCAATGGTACGCAGCTATAAAATTAAATAATGCACTGATAATTCACAGTTTGCGAAGTCTTCCGACTCTAGCTGCACTACTAGAAGTGACCTATCGATTTGTGACAAATGCCGATATTTTCAATTGTCACAAATCGACAGACCACTCGAGTCGGAAGATTTCGCAAATTTCTAATCATCAGTGCATTATTTTGCTTCTATGTCTTTACTCCGAAGACAAACTGCACAAATTGTAGATCTTCTTCATCGTCTGTTTCCGTGTTGCTGTGACGAGAGAGAACGTCATTTCATCCTTTTCATCTGCTTTAGGAGATTCATCTAATACCTTTTGCAGAAGATTCCGCAGGCTTTCTTGTTCTGTTTTGTAAGGATCAATTGCTGAATTAATGCCATAGAATGGAAAAAGAGAATCAGCTGCTATGGAATTAACTTTAAGCTTTCTCAGGACATAGTAATGTAGAGTCGCGCGGGTTATTGCTCATTTTCTTGGTACTTTGGTTTCCATTTTAGATTGTATTGCTACCCAACGGCCACACATTACTTACTATATAGGAACCACAGATTATGAAAGTACACTCGTATCAATCATGTAATAATAATTCATTGGGTATAGTCAACACTCTGAGTAATCACCAAAGGTTTTAAGCATTTATATTCGACGCACCGAGAGACGGGACACTGCATCTCCAAGGTAGCGATGAAGTAGAGTTTTCCCCGCACGAAAGTTCCAAAAGTGAATCTCACAAACTAAGTTAACCTGTCGGCCTCCTTGTGGTTCGGGATGGAGCAACTTTAAAAATAAGTGTTCGTAAATCTAAGGGACTTAACTACGTTAGTTATCAGTTCCTAGGCTTACGAACTACTTATACTAACTTAAAGTAACTTATGCTAAGGACAATAGAAACACTCATGCCCGAGGGAGGACACGAACACCCGACGGCGAACGGCCGCGCGCCATAGGAGAGCGTCTTAATGCGCACGGTTATTCTACCGTGGCCAGTGACTTCATACCACCTGCATCTGCTTCTACACATTTTTGCTCTGCAATTCACAAGGCAGGCAGTTTATCTAACCCCTTTCATAACATTTCTTTACCGTTCCGTTCCCTAATAGCGCGTGGGAAAAAGAAATACCCAAATCTTTCCCTTTTCCATCAGCTTTGTCTTATGATGATCATACGTTTCTAATTATGTGGGTGCTCACAATATATACACTACTGGCCATTAAAATTGCTACACCAAGAAGAAATGCTGATGATAACCGGTATTCATTGGGCAAATATATTATACTAGAACTGACATGTGATTACATTTTCACTCTGTTTGGGTGCATAGATTCTGACCGTAATAACGGCCTTGATACGCCTGGGCATTGAGTCATACAGAGCTTGGATAGCGTGTGCCGGCCGCGGTGGCCGAGGGGACTGAGGCGCTTCAGTCACGGTCTGCACGGCCACTACGGTCGGGGGTTCGAATCCCCCCTCGGGCATGGATATTTGTGCCGTCCTAGTTCGTAAGTAGTTTGTAGGTTTAGGGACTGATGACCCCGTAGTCAAGTTCCTTAAGCTATACAAACATTTGAACATTTTGGATAGCGCGTACAAGTACAGATGCCCATGCAGACGTTTTCAATTGGTGAGAGATCTAGAGAATGTGCTGGCCAGGGCAGCAGTCCAACATTTTCCGCACAGGACCTGCAACATGCGGTCGTGCATTATCCTGCTTACATGTAGGGTTTCTCAGGGATCGAATGAAGGATAGAGCCACACATGTAAAAATGTAACGGCAACTGTTCAAAGTGCCGTCGATGCGAACAAGAGGTGACCGAGACGTGTAACCAGTGTCAACCCCATACCATCACATCGGGTGACACGCCAGTATGATGACGACGAATACATGCTTTCAATATGCGTTCACCGCGCTGTCGCCAAACACGGTTGCGACCATCATGGTGCTGTAAACAGTACCTGGATTCATCCGAAAAAATGACATTTTGCCATTCGTGCACTCAGGTTCGTCGTTGCGTACACCATCGAAGGCGCCCCTGTCTGTGATGCAGCGTCAAGGGTAACCGCAGCCATGATCCCCGAGCTGATAGTCCATGCTGCTGCAAACGACGTCGAACAGTTCGTGCAGATGGTTGTTGTCTTGCAAACGTCCCCATCTGTTGACTCAGGGATCGAGACGTTGCTGCACGATCCGTTACAGCCATGCGGATAAGATGCCTGTCATCTCGACTGCTAGTGATACGAGGCCGTTGGGATCCAGCACGGCACTCCGTATTGCCCTCCTAACCCACCGATTCCGTATTCTGCTAACAGCCACTGGATCGCGACCAACGCGAGCAGCCATGCCGCAATACGTTAAACAGCCATCGCGATAGGCTACAATCCGACCTTTATCAAAGTCGGAAACGTGATGGTACGAATTTCTCCTCCTTAAGCGATGCATCACAACAACGTTTCACCAGGCAACGCCGGTCAACTGCTGTTTGTGTATGAGAAATCGGTTGGAAACTTTCCTCATGTCAACACGTTGTAGGTGCCACCGGCGCCAACCTTGTGTAAATACTCTGAAATTTGCATATCACAGCTTCATCTTTCTGTCAGTTAAATATCGAGTCTGCAGCAGGTCATCTTCATGGTGTAGCAAATTTTAATGGCCAGGAGTGTATTCGCATTTGGAGGAGAAAGTTGGCGAAAGAAATTTTTCAAATAGATCTCTGTGCAATGAATAACGCCTTTCTTTTTACTATTTCCACACCAACTCATGCATCTTTTCCGTGACACTCTTTCTCCTGTATACAAAACCTCGATGTCATCGGACAGTCTCATCTAATGAGGATCGCACAAGCGCAGCAATAGTGTGAAACAGACAGGACAAGTGTAGTGCAGGCTGTTTCTTTAGTAGAACTGTTGAATGTTCTGAGTGCTCTGCTGTCATATTTTCACTTATTCATACCTTCTACTCTGGGATCACATAAGCCATAGGACATCGACATTGACAGATACAGATGGAGATAATGTCGCGTAAAGAAGGCGGTGCGTTTCCGCAGTTGCGATTTTGTATGCCGCCTACTCATGTTATGAGCTTTCCTGCGTCATTAAAGTAGCATGAAGGGCATTTACAGACCTGTAATGCCGAATAGCAGTTCGAGCTTGAGGTACGGTCCATTGCATTTGGGAAGTGATGTGACCTCGTCGCCTTTTGTTGTTTCCTCGATCCAGTCTAGTTGTCAGTAAAGGTACTGGTGCAGGAATTGAAGTTAACTGTAACAACTATTCAGATTAATAATACCAGTTTTATTGACTGAAAATTATAATACTTTTGAAAGAGCATTCTGCGGCATTTTTCCCCTACTTAGCTTGCATTTATCGCGAATCTTTAATTCAGCGCAAAGTTCCTAGTGATTGGAAATAAGCGCAGGTGACTCCCGTTTATAATAAAGGAAAGAGACCTGACCCACACAATTACAGGCCAATATCGTTGACATCAGTTCCTGTAGAATTTTGGACCATATTCTCAGTTCAAATATAGTAATTTTCATTGAAACGGAAAAGCTTCTTTCTATGAATCGACACGGGTTTAGGAAACATGATTCATTTGAAACTCAGCTTGCCCTTTTCTCAAATGATATCTTGTGACCCATGGATGAAGAACAACAGGCGGACTGTGTTTTTCTCGACTTCAAAAAGGCGTTCGACACAGTGTCACACTGCAGACTGCTAACGAAGATACGACCTTATGGAATAGGTTTACAGATTTGTGACTGGCTGGAAGACTTCCTAAGTAAGAAAACGCAGTACACTGTTCTCGACGACGAGTGTTCATCAGAGACGAGTGTATCTTCAGGCGTGTGTCCCAGGGGAGTGTGATAGGACCGCTATTATTTTCTATCTATATAAACGATCTGATGGACAGAGTAAGTTGTAATTTGAGGCTGTTTGCTGATGATGCTGTTGTGTATGGGAGGATGTCATATATAACTGACTGTAATAGCATACAGGATGACTTGGAGAAAATTTCTAGTTGGTGCGAAGAATGTCAGCTAGCTCTCAATGTAGAAAAATGTAAGGTGATGCGCATGCGTAGGAAAAACAATCCCATAATGTTTGAATACAGCATTAGTAGTGAGCTTCTTGATTCAGTCGCCTCATTCAAATATCTAGGTGTAACATTGCAGAGCGATATGAAATGGAACGAACATGTTAGGACAGTTGAGAGTAAGGCGGACAGCCGACTTCGGTTTATTGGGAAAATTTTGGGAAGATGTACTTCACCTGTAAAGGAGACCGCGTATAAAACGCTTGTGCGACCACGTCTTGAGTATTGCTCAAGTATTTGGGACCCGCAGCAGATCAGTTTAAAAGAAGACATAGAAGTATTTCAGAGGCGAACAGCTAGCTTTTTACTGGTAGTTTCGACCAATGCGCGAGTGTCACGGATATACTCCGGCAACGAAACTGGGGATCGCTGGAGGAAACACGACGTTCTTTTCGTAAATTTCTGTTGAGTAAATTTAGAGGGCCGGAATTTGAAGCTGAGTGTAGTACGATCTTGCTGCCACCTACTTATATTTCGCGTAGTGATCACAAAGACAAGATAAGAGAAATTAGGGCTCATACGGAGGCATGTAGGCATTCTTTTTTCCACGTTCTATTTGAGAGTGGAATAGAAAAGGAAATGCCTAGTGGTGGTACAGTATACCCTCCGCCACGCTCCTTACGGTGGATTGGGGAGTGTGTAGATGTAGATACTCAATTTTAGAACATGTGTCTGTTTCTTCTCTCTTCTTGCTTCCCACGGCGGCGTCCGTATGATGCTATCTGCGCTGTGACCTATATACTACTAAGTTCGTAGCGGCGTTCTGACTTACTTCTGTACTATTTATGACTTCGTAGCTGCCTAGTAACCGCCGGCCGTCCAGACGTATGTCGGCCTAGATACTGCCGCTTGTAGAGGGCGCGCGTCTTCGTTTACTCCCTCCAGGATGCGCGGCGCCTGCTTGCGATTTGCTTTCTGTCGATCGCTGCCTTCTCCACGATCGTTCTCTTACGTCTGGCGTGTGGCGCTGACTTTGCACCACAACAGAAAGTCTTTGGGAAATTGAATATTCAGAGATTTACAGTGTCAGTACTGTGCTGAGACCACAGCCCCACATTCGATTGCGGACCCTGGACCCAGAAGCAGAGACGTCTTTTTTTACTGTTGTGTGCAGTATTTTGTAATTGCAAGTTTATATCTCAATCAAGCTCAATTTAGAATGTACTTTAACTTGGTATAACATGGTAAAATTTAATAAGGTAAGGTTCTTAATTTATAAAATTATTTTACTTAAACTTGAGACTTCACTTACAATGGCCGTAGCAGGTCCGTAATCAGAATTCGGTTTATGGAGACGGGGGGATCAGGCAATGAAGTATATTCTAACTCGCGAAGCTTTACAACATAAATTGAACTAAAGGTGCAGATGTATTTCAATAAAGACAATATTAAATTTTATTCGATACAAATCTGGAAGAAGCAACTTCAGCATACTTTTGAATTACTTTAAACGGAATTAGGTGGATGGTGAGACTTTTCGGGGGGGAGGGGTGATAGGTCCCCTTCATCCCCCTTCCCCTGGCTACGGCCCTGAGCCACAGTGCGCCCTAGCTTAGCTTAACAGAACACTTGTTCGTACTTCTGGCAGGCACTGCGCCAGGTAAGGCGGAATCGCTGCACACACCTGAAAATCTCATCTTCGCAGGAAATTGGCGAAAGGAAAAAAATCTATCACTACATTACACCAAAAGCTGATACATCAATTCCTTTTCAAGCCACGGCATGACTTGAGAACGAATGCAACCAGAGTAAAATGGGTAAAGGAACTAATTATATCATGCTTTTACATCTGCTATCTAGTCTACTTGGCATTTAATACTAGAAGGATCGTACGTATAAGAATCTCTGGGGCCAAATTGGTCCCAAGCAGTTTTATTGCTTATACGGCCATATTGTGAAAGATAATTCAGTGTAACCATCATAATGTACTTTCATTGATTTCTAACAATGTAAGTTCCAGTTTGGAATGTTGATAATATAAGGATAGCTAACAACTCACCATAAAGATGATCGCTGAGCTGCCAACAAACTCATATTCACATACATACAACTTGTAAATTTCCGGCCATGACCTTCGTCAGAAAAGATCACACTCACTCACATAATCACTCAGGCACAACTCATCCATACATGAACGCCATCCCCAGCTGTCCTACCGCAATCAGTGCTGGAATGTATGGCATTGTTGTCGCATATTGATGCAGCAAGGAGACAACACTAGGTTTTATTCCATACACAGTGTTACAAGGAAACATGCCGAAAATGCAGAGAAACGCTATGAGGGGCCGAATTGGCCCTGCGGTCCTTCTAGGTAGTAATCTTAATATTAAGGAATCGATTTGAAGTAGAACGCTCTAAAAGAGGGTGCACAATAGATTCGTCACCTTAGTTAATACACACATACAGTACCGACCGATGGCAATAACTAAGAGCATCAATCGAAGTAATCGTTTAAGATAAGTGGTTTATCATAAATATCTACTACAATGCCTGTAGAATCATCTAAAGTTTCGTTGGATGAAAAATGTTCAACATATTTTTACTAGTTTGTTTATAATTCCAGTAACCAAAGAATTGAACCATTTAGGGTTGGGCTCGGGCCCCCTTCAGCACCGGGCTCTGGACCCAGGGGTCCACCCAGCCCCACCATTGAGGGGGCCATGGCCGAGACCATCAGCCCAGACCAATATATACAGACAGGAAACCTCCGTAAGTGCCCGGTCCCACCCTCAGGGGTGCGGGGCGAGGGGTGCTGAAGCAGTTCCGTAAAATGTCCTATGATGGCGCTGCGGTCAGAAGCAGCCCTTTAAACTGGCCAGAGCAAGCGGCAGGTAGCGGCTGTCCCCACCACAACCTCCCCTCAAACGCTGGCAAGCGGGACACAGCCGTGGCCTCGTGGGAGGCGGCACGAGCTCTCCCCTCTGCCTCCCCTCCACACTACCCTCAAACGGGCGAGAGGCACCCTCAGTAGTGCCTCTAGCGTGGTCTACCGGTACTAAGCCAGGGAACCGCCTGACACCTGCTACCATCTTACGGAACTGTGAGGGAAGCGTAGGACAGTGGTTTAGGGGGGGCTGCTTCTCTGTATATGTTACTCTGTGCCGGCAGGCTTATGGCGTTACCTACCACCAGGGGCCTCGCAGCGGCAGTCGGCCTGCATCTGATGGATCAGCGAGAGCGGCGGCGTCTGTGGACACATCTTACTGCTGGCTGAGAAGCGACGCCGTGCGAAGTTATCTCTGGCGAAAGTACTGGTTAGGACAGTGCGGCACTGTTTGGCGGTAGTGAGCGGTCTCAACTGCTACGCTAACAATGTTGTAGTCACTGATGCAGGAACATACTGGCTCCTACAGTGACCGGTAGAGTAGAACGACGTGGGCAAACTGGCCTTGCCATTAAGCTGGTGCAACGCTTTATCACTGAACGTGAATTATTTTCTCAAATTGTGTTTAGTGTAGATATCTGTCAGTATGTGTCAATTTCCTAAAAACTTTGTGTTCCAATTTTCCATCGGTTCGGCTGACAACTAACACATCCAAGAGGGATAACCTGATGTCATTTTCTGTTTCCATGGTTGATTGGATTTTTGAATTTATACTATTCAGGTAACGAAGGAATTCTTTCAAAGGTTTTTTACCATGCCTCCAAGCCACAAATGTATCATCGACAAACCGATACCACCTGAAAAGTTTCTGATTTACTTTTTCGAGGGCAGATTGTTCAAATTTTTCCATATAAGTGGGGTTTATAAAATTCCATGCTCCTGTGGTAAAGTCTACATCGGAACCACTAAGAGAAGTCTAAACACAAGTCTAAGGGAGCACAAAAGTCTATGCCGATTTGGAAAAACTGAAAAATCGGCTATGGCGGAACACTGCTTAAAATCGGGAAATCATATAGTAAAATACTCTGAGACAGAAATTTTATCTTCAATGGTGAATTACTATCCAAGGTTGTATAGAGAAGCGATTGAAATATATAAACATAATGATAATTTCAATCGAAAAGAAGAGACTATGAAACTCAACGATATATGGACTGTGGCTCTGCAGAATCGATGACTGTTTTTATCTTAGACATGGTTCGATAGTATAGCTTTATCTTTGACAAGGATCATCTCTGCTTATCACGTGGATCTTAGCCACGTCCCCTTTTAGACGGTATTTAAGAAGCTCTCAGACACCCGACCCGTCAGTCGGCAAGACTCAACAGACGGACAACTTCCGACAAAGTCCGACGCAGCATTGGACGAAACGTCAGGAAGCAGCAAGATTCCTAGAACACGGCCTTACAACCCAGAAGATATAATACAATGTCAACCGGTCGTGAAAGCCTTCACTCTATCAATATATAGTATTTTATACCGGATGATTCTTACAATGAAGAAAACAGCAAGCAACCACATTTGATTATGCTATTTATTTACTAAATAGCTCCATTACCCGTTTCAAACTTTCCAGTTCATAGTGAGAAGGCTGTTCACGTCCACATACATGTCATTTACGTTTTATTTATGCACATTATTTTACTTGTGGTGAAACGTCCTTGGCTATGTGCTGCCCTGCAGTACATAAAGATGATTGGAACTGCTTACTCGAGCGTAAATATGACTCATTAAATTGAGGAATGTTGTAAACAAACATTTACGATAGGATTTTTTCGTGCTATTCATTTACTCACGTCGAAAAGTCGGTTCCATTACATTGTACTGCTAATACTGCAGTTGTTGATGAAATGAGCGTTTTGTGTATCACTTATGTTTATTATGTGGAGCAACATTTTCTCAATACGTGTATTTTTTTCACTCTGTTATTCATGAACAGAACCAATCTGATTTAAATCGAACATTTACCAGCAATTGCGAATTTCTCTCAGCTCCACTTTGCTAGGTATACACGTTTCACCAGATAGTTATATTCAAAAATTTGTCCCGATTCTGGATTCGAACCAACATCCTCGCGTTTGGCGAGCTGTCGCCTCACCTATTCGTCTTGAGTAGTTCGTGAGCGCTCCCACAGGTGAACCACGCAAACTAGTTCCCAGATCCCTCGCCTCTTAGTTTGTTCGCTCCTTTTCCGAAGTCTGACGGGGAACAGCGAAAGTATGCGGGAGCGTGCAGACTCACGTGATTCCCTTCTGCGAGTTACAGTCATTCAGAGCTGAGTCAGTTTTTTTACATAAAAATGTATTTGTTATTCACCAAAATAAATGCATTTTGCATATTTTGTACGTAATGATTCTTAAATGACCCAATAAATAAATAAATTTTAAAAATCAAATACTACGAGTAATCTGTATATGCCAATTTGCGGGAATAATTGCTTTATTTGCCTATTTGATGTGTAATTGCCCAAAAATACAGATTATAGCACACCCCTGACAACACTCATCATTATAAAAGAAACTACCTTAACGAAAGCGTTTACAGCAGCCGTAGCAAAAGCCAAAAAGAGCTCACGAGAAAAGATCTGTCTCGGCAATGGGAGCTGACGAACTATAAAGAGCGACCTACTTCGCGACGGAGCAGCGAATTAAAATGAGAGCTACCGGTCGCGAAATAAAATATGCGCTACCGGTCGCGAACTATTATGCCAAATGTACCTCGCACCTTAATTCGTTGGATCCTTTTCCCGAAGATTGGCGGGAAATAACGACAGGGCGCGCAGCAGACTTAAATATCACGTGTTTGCCTTCTGCCGATGAGAACTGTTTCTAGGTGAGCATCTGCCAGCTCGAGTTCCATAGCTCAGTGCTACAAGTTTTAAAGTATTCTGCACTCTGCAGTATCTGACTAATAAATTCCATAATGCCAAGATATAAAATTGACTCAAAACTTAAATGCGAGAAATTATCCACAAACTGGTTCTTTTGGCCTGCGTGATATCGTTAGCGGCTCACGCAGCAAGCGCATGAGGCAGCTCTGTGGGGGAACTTCTCCCTCCACCTGCATGCGCAGACCACACTAGGAGCCTACGAACTAAAAGAGCGACAGAGCTGCGAACTAAAGTGAGTCGCGAACTATTATGCGCAAGACTATTACCGTCTAAACTTCCATGACCCATCTAAACTTCCTTGTGTCATACTGGCCTACATACAGTCAAATACATGAATCCCTTACTGCTCACAGCTACACTGTATTCTCACATCAGGGAGAACGAAACAACGAGGAATAAAGTACAAGCTGCGAGTTCTAAGATATCGATGTAGTTGACTATTATTTATGAGGAGCAACTAATGAAAATGTAATGTATGTTGTCCACTTCCTGACAAAATTGAGTTTCATATGATTTTCGGAGGTATTTAACGTGCTTTACACACTTCTGCATTCAGATTTAATCTATTTGTATATTTTAACACTGAAATAGTATGTTGAAAATGCATGGTTAAAACCAGTCGTATATTGTCCACATCAACGAATGAATCAGAACGTATAATGTCCACCATTTAAGTTTTTATTTTGCTTTTTTTCCTCCCATTTGGCAATACTGGCGAGTTTAACACGTGTCAGGGCTTACAATACTTCAAAGCATTGTAGCCTACGGCATTGTCGACTTCTGGCATTGTTTAACACTACTTGAGCCAAAGATATAGATAGTGGGACCAAACAAAAAATGAAGAAGAAATCAAAAAGAGAAATGGAATCTGAAATCAGGTAAATCTCCAGATTCGGCACACATTGGAAAGAAGGAAAAGAAAAACATAATTTTTTCGTGTCGGCTTTAGAAGTTCCATCCAGCAGCTTCACTCGTGAACATATTGATTGTGATTGCTTACATGAAGAACCTGGAATGGGCAAAATGTTGTGCATTTACTGTACCCTATAATATCCTACCTGTAACAGAATGTTGTGTTATCCAGTTTTTCACAGTAATGTAAAGCTTTGTAGCATTCCTTGAAGTTAACATTAATCTTATGTTGTTATAAATTATGCAACTCATCTGAAGCGCGAATGTCGAATATAAGATAAATTTTTCAAATATAAAAATTAATTCGAAGTAATGAAGGTGTGTTAACTAAACACGCATCAAAACGTGTAACGTCCTATATGACGGATCAAAAAGTGTATTGTCCGAAATATAAATGGATCTGTTGCAAGGTATATTCTAGTTCAGTACCTCAAAACGGATCTAACTGTGAAAACAGCTTAAAATTTTATTGAGTAGTTTAGCAGATATCAGTTTTTCGCTTCTTCTGAAAAATTTGAATCAACGGACATTATACGTTGCTCCTCATTATGTAGTCAGTGTGGACTACAACAGTGTGGAACGGTCCTGGAAACATGTTGGGGTAGCCGAATAGTAAGGCGAGGGCAAGCAAAAAGCGGGAAATCCGGGTTCGAGTCCCGGTCCGGCACCAATTTTCGTATCTTACCATTTCGTGCTACATCTATACATAACCCTGTAGTGCTGGGGGTGCCGGGAGAAATACTGTATTGCGAATAAATATTCGTATTTAATTATTGGTCTCCAAGCAGGAATAGACTCACTCTGGCTTAACAAAAATGTGTTACAGCGACTATTGATATCGCCTCGTACCTTTTCCAACTCGTGGTCAGTATCTTGCTTTTCTACAACGCTACTTCTATTGGCTCATTGCACCGCGTCCGTAACTGACTAAATTTATCATTGAGGAAACATTGGTTGGTTGGTTTTTTGAAGGGACTAAATGGCAATGGTTATTAGTCCCTTTTTCCAGTCATACAGGTAAAACAGTGTGTTAAGCTTCCCTAAGTAATTGCGTTAACACTTCAAAGTTTAAAAAGAACAAGTAAAAACAAAGAAAGGATATAAGGACAAAATATAAGTAAGACATCCAGCCACTCTGGTACGCATTAAAAACACCTACCTAAAAGACTTATGTAGGTGGAGAATAGATCAATGACGGCCGATCAAGAAACTTTAAATGGATTTGTACAATCCACACTCACGGCTAAAGTTTAAAACAGAATCAACCATGGAGGCATTGTCGGCTAAAGCACGCTTCATGTCGTCAGGGATATTAAAATTTCTTCGTTCTGCGGCTAAATTGGGGCACTCCTGCATGATGTGGGCGACTGTCAGAGACGCACCACATCGACACTGAGGAGGGTCCTCGCGACGCAGTAGGTGACCGTGCGTCAGCCAAGTATGGCCAATACGCAGCCGGCAGTGGACAACCGACTTCCTGCGAGAAGTGCTCAGTGGGGTCTTCCATGCAGTGGTGGAGGGCTTAATGACACGGAGCTTATTCGGTTCGGCTGAGTCTGCCCATTCAGAACCCCAAATCCCAAATACCTTGCAGTGTAACTGGGATCGGAGATCTGTTTGTGGGAGGCTTAAGTCCAAGGATCGTGAAGTGGTGGCCTGTTTGGCCAGCTGATTGACGCGTTAATTGCCCGGTATACCTATGTGGCCTCGTGTCCAGACGAAAGCGACTGAATGACCCGACTCGCCAAGGGCAAAGACAGCATCTTGGATTGACCGCACTAAATTTCGCTTGCGAAATAACTGATCAAGGGCCTGTAAGCCACTCAGGGAGTCGCTACAAATGACAATCGACTCCCTGGGGCGAGCTCTGAGCTCAAGAGCTCTCAAAATATCGACTAGTTCTGCGGTGAGGATGCTGCTTCCACGAGGCACCGATCGCTGTTCGATGTAGTCACCACAAACAATCGACCAAAGAACCGTCTGTGTAAGTAATGTCTGCACCACGAAATGTGTCAAGCAGTGCTTGGAAACAGTGACAGAGAATCAGCGGTGGAATGGAGGCTTTTGAATCCCGGGACAAATACAACCGAAGCTCCAAGCGAAGAATTGTCCAAGAGGGGGTATGGTGAGAGTAGTGGAGAGGAGGAGGGAGAGGAAGGAAATCCAGTGAGGAGAGAATGGAATGGATACGGACTGCAATTAGAAACCTGACTTGTGCTGTCGCTGGAGGGAAGGGAGTGCAGAAGCTGGGAAGAGAAGCCTGTGGTTCAGATGGTGGGGTAACGCATGGACCCGGGCAATATAAGACACCAACAACTGTTGCCGGCGGAAACACAGAGGGGGAATACCAGTTTCAGCTGGAGGACTGGTTACGGGTCTGGTGCTAAAAGCCCCTGACGCAAGAAGCATACCAGTGTGGAGAATGGGGCCTAAAACCCGCAAGGTAAAAGGGGCTGCCGAATCGTAGACTAACCTCTCATAATCTAGCCGTGACTGAATCAGAGCCTTGTAGAGCTGCAGGAGGGTGGAACGGGCTGCTTCCCTGCCAGTATAGCTGAGGCATCACAGAACATTTAAATGCCGCCAACATTTCTGTCTTAGCTGACGTAGGTGTGGCACCTAAGTCAGCCGGACATCGAAAACCATGCCCAGAAAGCAATGTGTTTCCTCGACCTGAAGTAGTTCACCACCCAGGTAGAGCTCTGGGTCAGGGTTAACTACCCAACGGCGACAGAAGTGCATTATGCGCGTTTTCTGTGCGGAGAAATGAAATCCGTGAGTAGAGGCGTATGAGTGTGCCTTTTGGATGGCACCCTCCAGCCGCCTTTCAGTTACACCGATACTAACGGAGCTGAAATACAGGCAGAAGTCATCGGCGAGCAGGGAGCAACTGACCGATGACCCCACAGACGCAGCAAGTCCATTTATTGCCACTAAAAACAATCGGACACTGAGGACGGAGCCCTGTGGGACACCATTCTCTTGAATACGGGGGGGAGGTAAGAGAAACCCTAAGCCTCACCCAAAACGAACGGTGGGAGAGGAAATTTCGAATAATAATATTAAGGGCGCCACGTAAGCTCCAATCATGACAAGTAGTCAACATACGGTGGCATCAAGTGGTATCGCACGCTTTACGAAGGTCAAAAAATACCGCAACCAAATGCTCACGCCTAGCGAAGGTAGTACGGATGGCCGGCATCAGTGACACGAGGTTGTCAATGGTAGAACGGCCCTGGCGGAAGCCCCCCTGTTTTGGAGCAAGGAGTTCACGCTCTTCAAGGATCCACATAAGCCGCTGACTCACCATATGTTCGAAGAGCTTGCAGATAACGTTGGTGAGGCTGATCGAACGGTGTCAGCCACCTGGGTATCTGCACCAGGTTTCAGCAACGGGATGATAATGCTTTCCCGCCACTGCGAAGGGGAAAACCCCCTCTGCCCACAGATGGCTGAATAGGGCGAGAATTCAGCGTTGAAACTCTAGTGAAAGGTGTCGGAGGTCCTGGCTGTGAATCCTTTCTGATCCTGGAGTGGTATCAGGGCACGCAGAAAGGGCAGTTCGGAACTCCCACTCACTACACGGGTCGTTGTAGAGTTTCAGACGACGAGCACGAAAGGATAACTGTTTCCGCGTCGTACTTGCATCCATACCTGAGTCAGGGAGGTGCGGGAGCCGATAGTGGCTACATACCGTTCCCAGGAGTCGTGCTTGCTCTGCTGTATTAGTCGTCGAGCACGCGCACGGAGCCGTTTAAAGACGACCAAGTTCTCCATGGAAGGGTGGCTTCGATGGCGCTGGAGCGCTCGCTGACGTTCCCGCATAACCACAGATATTTCTGGTGTCCACCAAGGCACGGATCTACGCCGAGGGGAACCGGTGATTTGTGGAATTGCTGCCTCAGCGGCTACGATAATACCGACAGTCACCTGCTGGACTGCATTATCGATGACCCCCGGAAGTGGTGCATCAATTACAGCAGCTGAAGTATAAGCATGCCAGTCAACCCTACGGAGGCACCAACTAGGCAAACGGTCTGCAGGTTGGTACTGCAGAAGCGACACAAAGATTGCAAATGCCACACAGGTCGTCGTGCACCCGACAACCGAGGTGTGGTCGAAGGCTAGGGCTGTAGACAGATAGGTTATAGGTCCCGCAGCTAGGGGAATGAGGGTCCATCCAGTCAGAGCCCCGCTTGCCTGGGTAAGCCTTATACAACTGAGGTGTGGGAGGTTCCTCAGAGGTTACTCGGTAGGGACTGTTCAACCTCAACAGTCACGCATCTCCTCGGCACGTAGCAGACCTTGAGATTGAGGGATTTTTCATAAAGGTTTGTACCGTCCTTGCGAGCCGGGCGATTAAGCCAAGATGCCCGGACTCCGAAACGTATAACGTTCCACCGCGCCTAACGATGGTCGTTGAAGCACGCAAAGAGCTTACGGTGTGGCGTACTGTTGTCGCGACACAGCCCACGGCTCAAGGTACGCCAAGCCCGTACTCAGAAAATTAATGCTGACCCCTGAGGGGTTGAGGAAACAGCCCAGGCGCTTTCCTCCACTACGGTCAGGGGTTCTAATCCCCCCTCGGGCGTGGATATTTGTGCCGTCCTAGTTCGTAAGTAGTTCATAAGTAGTTTGTAAGTTTAGGGACTGATGACCCCATAGTTAAGCTCTACAAACATTTGAACATTTGAGATTTCCTCCAGCAGTTGTACGACCGACATAGATAACCGAATGCTGTGACACTGTTTTTATCGACGAATCCAAAATGAGGATTAGTTTGTGGAATCTGTTACACTGCTGCTTCATGACATACTCGTCCTGCAGCCGGTGTAATCTTTAGGGACCCTACCGGTTGCATTCCTGCACCCCTCTAGTATGCATCGCTGGAACATTTACCAATCAGCGGTACATCTCTGATGTGTTGGCACCTGTTGTCCTCCCATGTCTTTAGTGCTTTCCAACGGCCACCATTCGACAAAACAGTACCCGACCACAAGTGGCACGCAGTGTTCAAGGCTTCTTCGTCGCCCATCTGTTGCCCTGGTCCCCTGATCGCGCGATCTGTCGCCTAATCAAAACGCCATGTTTTCAATCATTGTGTGGTGGTCCAAAAAGTAATATCACTTTTCACTTGATACCTTCTTTTGCCAAGGCAAGTCCTCTCATATCTTCTTCATCCTCGACCATACTACCCAAATACATCAAGTTAAGTAGTTGCTCTATTTCCTCTCGTCCTATATTAATACATTGTTACCTCCTCCTCCACCTATCATGTTCTAGGTATTCTTCTTCTTAGTTGTAATCCCGCGTCTTCTATAACCTTTTTGAGGTCATTTAACATTTCATCCGTCTCTCTCGAATTTTCTGCCATCACTACCATGTCATTCGAAAATCTTAAACACTTTTCTCTCCGGCCCCCAATACACACTCCTCATGTTCCAGTAAAAATTTCATTGATTACTTCCTCGAGATATTGAACAGTGTCGGGTAAAAACAGCGGCCCAGTCTTACACCTCTTCTCAATTCAGTTTCTTTGCACATCGTATCTTCCTACTGTTGTTAATCATCTTGTGATAGGGCAGATCTTTTTTTATTATTATTTTATTTTCGTGCTTCCTACAATCGATTCTTAACGAATCCGACTTATCAGAGGTGAATCTCTTCACCCTACTTAGGTTCTCCGGTTTCATAACAAGTTCTTAATTAAGACCATGTTTAACACGCTTGAGTTAACATTGAGTTAACAGCCCTTCAATCTGAGTGCTGTAATTCCCAGTTACGCTCTAAGTCTCCTACACCCAGTAGGGAAACTGGTCAGAGACGTGCAATTCAGCTAACTGACATCCAGTTGATTTAAATCGTTTAACAACAGCTGCATAGTGGGAGAACTTGCGAACAGAATCCTTCCTCTTTCAATTCTTTGCGCACAAAGCAAAACGTTTTCCGATAATGTGCTTCATAATGCGACGCAGCTTCCTCTCGACTTTCAGAGAAAGTTTAGGAGCAGCGCAGTAGAAATTTCAAGTTTAAACATTTTGTTTTCCTTGCGAATGTCATTCTCTACAAGGAGGGGTGAAAGAAATTACTTGTTGAATCCCTTTCAAATTGTATGTCAGATAGTTAAACGAATCTCCAATGGCGACGAGAGATTTACGTCTTTTAAATATCACACAGGCATGGCTACGATCTTGTTGATAGGATTCCGAAATTTCATGTCGATGAATACATAACATTTTGAAATAGTTCTACACATGTGAGGGACGAAGGTCGAGGTATGATGAGAATGTCAAACTACCAGTTTCTGCTGTGCACGGATTAGCAATATTCACCGCACTTTATTTTCACCGGACAATGAGTTACTCAACTTGAAAGTAACGAAGCAGTATGATCAGTAACGAAAAAATAAAATAAAATAATATAAAAAATAAAAAAATATATAAATCTATTTCTATAAACGTGAATGTCTGTTCGGTGTACGTTTATCACGTCTGAACCACAAGACATAAAGAGCTAAAAAATTGTACAGTTACTAATGTCTACCAAGGGAAGGCTTTAGGCACGGTTTTATGGCGATCGGATAACTATATATATATATAGTCTGTTCGGTGTACGCTTATCACGTTCGAACGACAAGATGCAGAGACTTGAATATTTTTACAGTTACTAATTTATACCAGAGGAGGGTTTTAGGCATGGTTTTATAGCGATCTGATAGATATTTTGTAAATTGAAGTATATTATGCGAAATGCGCAACAATAATTGCTCTTTGAAAATTATATTTACTATTTGAAAATGTTTTTATTGGTTGCATTGTTGCTTGAGGCTTGATATTGATATAAAGGTGGAGTATATTGGGATGGAAAGTTATCGGTGTATATAAAATTCTACGTGTGTGTGTGTGTGTGTGTGTGGCGATCTTAAGTTTGTGTTCAAATGTTCAAATGTTTGTTAAGCTTATGGGACTTAACTACGGGGTCATCAGTCCCTAAACTTACAAACTACTTATGAACTACTTACGAACTAGGACGGCACAAATATCCATGCCCGAGGGGGGATTCGAACCCCCGACCGTAGTGGCCGTGCTGACCGTGACTGGAGCGCCTCAGTCACCTCGGCCACCGCGGCCGGCTAAGTTTGTGTGTTCTCATAATGACAAGTACGCGTGTGAGTAACCTCTGTGGTGGACAGTAAGTTAACTGATCTTTGCCGTTATTTTCTGATGATAATTTCTATGGATTTTTGCGTTGCTATATCAATAAACATGTGTTATTCTCTGTGGTTTTGATGTCGTGTGAAGTTTTAAATAAAAGTATTCTTGTTAGGCATATTAAGTTTGTTTCACTAATGTGTGGTAGAATTACGACTACATAATTGGTGACTCCCGACTAAGGTTTTGAAGAAATAGGTCTTTTTCTTTTTTTTTTTTTTTTTTTTTTTTTTTTTTTCGCCTTCCGTCTAAATACTTAATATCAGGCTTTATGATGAGCGACGAAGGCATATCGGAAGAGATCAAACTGCTTCAACATGAAATAAAGAATTTGGAGTTACAGATTTCAAGAAATACGAGTAACAAGCATGTAATGATGAATAGAGAAAATGTTGATTCGACAACTCGGCCGCAATCTGGTGGAAAGGAACTTCCATACAGTACGATGGTTAATTCAAGCGAGTTACAACTTGATACAGCCAGACAAAATTCTGCCAATTTTATCAGTTCACCTACTCAACGGCTGCAATTAAGAGCACCTCCATTTATGCCTTTACAACCACGCACTTGGTTTGCAGTAATGGAGAATATATTTCGTCAGCAAAGGGTTGTAGACGATCATGAGAAATTTACCTTGGTGATTAGTAATCTTGATCAACAAAGCACGACGTTGATATCAGACGTGATAACCGACCCACCATTAGAAGGAGCCTACGGCAGATTAAAAGAAGAGCTTATCTCTCGGTGTTTGAAGTCAGCAGACATAAGAATTAAGCGAGTGCTGTACCAAGAGAGAAGAGGGGACAGAACCCCGTCTGAATTCTGGAGACATTTGCGAGGTTTAGTAGATAGTACTACTGTATCTGACAACTTATTGTTTCATGTGTGGCAGCAACAGCTACCAGTACAAGTAAGATCATCGATAGCAGTACTTGAAGAGAAGTCGACGGACGAATTATTACAAGCAGCAGATAGAGTCTACCTGACACAAGAATCTACTGCAACAATGGCAATGACGTCGATAGATGCAACATGTGATAACACACGTTCTCAACACAATTCAGCCGGTGGAACCACTGCAGACTGCGCAGCAGTTAGCCCACGTCACGGATCAAGCATGTCAGATGAAATTAAAGGCTTAAAAGCTTCAATAGAGGCACTGGCAGCACAGCTAAGTACCAGTGTACGACAAAATGACCGAGATGGAAACAGCAGAAGGAGAAGTTGGACAAAGCGTGAAACACGAAGCCAAAAAAGAGAATTCAGCGGACTCTGCTGGTATCATAAGCGATTTGGGAGAGACGCTACAAGATGCACATCACCATGTGCTTACACCACGAACCAGAGAGCATACAATAACAGCGCAGTCTCTACGAGTCAACAGAGTCGACGGTCAATGTATGAAGACATCAATTCGAAAAGGCTGTATGTATCAGATATACGTACCGGTACAAAGTTTTTAGTTGACACAGGGTCTGATAATAGCACGCTTCCTGTCAGCTACGCACCTCACAACAAGCAAGATGGACAACCGAGATTAAAGGCCGTGAATAACTCTGCGATTAATACATATGGACGTAAAGTATGTGACGTTGATGTAGGATTTCCTAATAAATTCACCTGGTCTTTCGTGATTGCAGATTTAGGAGAGCCCATACTAGGTGCAGACTTCCTAACACATTTCAAGTTGGCAGTTGACTTGCAAGGAAAACGTTTACTGAATTTAGAGAATAACATTGCAACATCAGGCAACAGAGAAAGACAAACTTCTGAGAAGATGCAAGGAATTGATAACGGCCTGTCGACAAGTCAGGTTAACTTTACACAGGTTAAACATAATACAGTACACTATATACGTACCACACCAGGGCAACCCGTCGCGCTCCGAGCGAGAAGAATTGCACCAGAGAAACTGACAAAAACAAAGGCTATCTTTGAAGAGATGTTACAGGCTGGAACAATCCGTCGGTCAGACAGTCCGTGGTCGTCACCTCTCCATCTGGTTCCCAAGAAGGACGGCTCATGGAGGCCATGTGGTGATTACCGGGCATTAAACTCTCGAACAATTCCTGACAGGTACCCAGTACCTAATATACAAGACTTTACATACGCACTAGCAGGCGCAAAAGTTTTCAGTGTCCTTGACTGCAAGAAAGCGTACAATCAGATTCCGGTAGCCCCGAGTGACGTACCAAAGACAGCTGTAATTACGCCTTTCGGACTATTTGAGTTCTTATTCATGCCTTTTGGTTTAAAAAACGCTGCTCAAACATGGCAGCGTTTCATTGATGAAATACTAAAGGGACTTGCATTTTGTTTTGCTTACTTGGATGACATTTTGGTGTTCTCTCCAAACGTTCAAGTGCATGAACAACATCTACACCACGTTCGCAACCGATTATCTGACCACGGAGTAGTTTTGAACCACGATAAGTGCATCATAAAACAGGCTGAAATCACATTTCTGGGTCATATTGTTTCAGCAGAAGGCGTTATGCCGAATGCGGAGAAAATCGCAACAATACAGTCGCTACCGAAACCATCAACCTATCGAGAGCTAAGACAGTACTTAGGAATGATAAATTTTTATCGACGTCATCTGCCAGGAACCGCTAAAGTACAAGTACCACTTACTGATGCGCTAACTGGACACGAAGCTACAGGTCGGCGCCTTGTTAATTGGACGTCAGAGATGAATAAAGCATTTAATGACCTGCAGGCGAGTTTAAGTCGTGCAGTGTTGCTTGCACACCCAATTCCTTACGCACAGCTGGCTATTGTTGTGGACGCAAGTCAGGTAGCAATAGGGGCAGCTCTACAACAACGAGTACAAGAACATTGGCAACCACTAAAATTTTTCTCTCAGAAGTTACAACCAGCGCAGCAGAAGTGGAGTGCTTACGACAGAGAACTGCTGGCTATCTATGAAGCAATTAAACACTTTCGTCCACAAATTGAGGGTAGACCAGTTACTGTGTTTACAGATCACAAGCCCATAATTGCAGCATTTAAAACTACTAGTGACAAGTGCTCTCCAAGACAGTTTCGTCATATCGAGTTTGTGAGTCAATTTACGACCGACATTAGACATGTGAATGGGGCAGAGAATATAGTTGCTGACTATTTTTCACGGATTTGTGGCATATCAGAAGTTATAGACTATCATAAACTTGCAGAAGAGCAAACCAGAGACCCAGAACTGCAACAACGTTTAAATGATCCATTAACTGGGCTTAAATTTAAACAGATTACCGTACCCAACTGTGATGCTAGACTGTGGTGCGACATGTCACAAGGCAAACTAAGGCCATTTGTGTCTAGTAAATTTCGTAAAACAGCGTTCAACAGTGTTCACGGTCTTGCACATACGGGAGCCAATTCGACAGTTAGGTTGCTGACAGATCGTTTTGTGTGGCCATCAATGAAAAGAGATGCACGTGTTTGGACACGTACATGCATTCCCTGTCAGAAAAGTAAAGTGGGTCGTCATGTGCACGCACAAGTAGGAGACTTTCAAGGAAATTCAGCTAGATTCTCTCACGTCCATGTCGACTTGGTAGGACCTCTACAGCAGTCAGAAGGTTACAGGTACTTGCTTACAGTCATAGACAGGTGCACAAGGTGGGCCGAGGCGATTCCTATAGCCGATATATCAGCAGAGACGACAGCGAAGACGTTTACAGGGACATGGATTGCACGCTTTGTTTGTCCACTCCATGTTACCACTGATCAGGGAAGACAATTTGAATCTGTACTGTTCTTAGAGCTCGCAAGAATGTGTGGTTTTCAGCGGCATCACACGACCACTTACCATCCAGCCAGTAACGGGATGGTCGAACGTTGGCACCGAACTTTGAAAGCAGCATTAATGTGTCACCAAGACAAGTGGACAGAAGCACTGCCTTTGGTGCTGTTAGGGCTGCGGACAGCATTTAAACCCGACATAGGTGCATCAGTTGCAGAAATGGTTTATGGTGAGGCTATTCGCATCCCAGCAGACTATTTGATACCAGTGTCACTACCTAGCTCAGAAGAGCTTCCTCAGCTGGTGCGTCAGTTAAGACAACACTGTGCTAAAATACATTGTCCACCACCTTCTCGTCATGGCAACCGTCAGGTATTCGTGCACAAAGATTTAAACACTTGCTCACATGTGATGCTTCGTGTGGATTCTGTCAAAGCTCCTTTACAGCCACCTTATACTGGTCCATTTCAAGTACTAGCAAGAAGTAAACGTACCATGGACATATTGTACAATGGTGTTCCGACGAAAGTGTCAATTGAGCGCGTTAAGCCAGCATGGGTTATACCTACAACAACAACAGACAATGAACCGATACTGCAGGAAGATGTGATCCCAGGGCACGTTGACACGTTACCTCAGACACCTCCTGTGACTTCACCACCACAGAATGAAGCAGAGGCGTCGCAGTTGGAAGTTTCACCACCACAAGATCGTCCGATGCACACAAGAGCTGGGCGTCAGATCAAGTTCAAGTATCAAGACATTCCAGGAGCTCCGCTCTTTAAGGGGGGAGCTGTGTGGCGATCTTAAGTTTGTGTGTTCTCATAATGACAAGTACGCGTGTGAGTAACCTCTGTGGTGGATAGTAAGTTAACTGATCTTTGCCGTTATTTTCTGATGATAATTTCTATGGATTTTTGCGTTGCTATATCAATAAACATGTGTTATTCTCTGTGGTTTTGATGTCGTGTGAAGTTTTAAATAAAAGTATTCTTGTTAGGCATATTAAGTTTGTTTCACTAATGTGTGGTAGAATTACGACTACATGTGTTTATATTTCGCTCTGCAGCGAAAACTAAATAACACAAACGAATGGTCTGTGTGTAATTGTTGTCCGAAGTCTCCTGTTGTACACCGTAGCAGTTCCATGTCGATAACTATAAGGGGGTGGAAGATATGGTGGTTGAAAGTCGTCATATTATTAAAAAATTCGGACTGAAGGCCAGCGATGACGTTTGCGACTCTATAGCAAGGAGGTTACACACAGCGAAACGTGATGCCACAGACCATATATTTGGTCTATGCGTGCTACAATGTCTTCAGCTCTTTCTCTGAAAGGAAATAAAAGAATAAAGAAATAAAACATTAAAAAAGAAATTTCTTTTAATACATCTCTTTAAAAAATCGACTTGACGTTTCTCGCATTACATCAAGTGATCGATCTGTGATATTATTACAATCATTATTTTTGAATTACCTTTAATCCCTTCAGATATGCCATTTCAGTTCAGAAGACTTCAGTTTCCAGTTCGTCTAGCTCTTGCCATATTAACAAAGCTCGAGGACAATCATTAAACGTCACAGGAATCTATTTACAGCCCTCGTGTTTTTCACGTGGTCAATTATACGTCGCTTGCTCAAGGGTGGGCAACCCACAAAGCCTCTACATTTACGCTACAAACAATACTACAAATAACGTAGTTTACTAGAATGCCCTAAAATGAAATTAAAATTAATTTGGACATTACTCTCACCATACGTATTGAGATATTGCAACACAGGCTATAAGGAATAATGTATGTATTATTTATTGTAAATCATTAAGCACTTCACATAATTTTATTTTTTATTCGAGTGTTGAATAAAAAGGTTTGTTTCTAGAAAAGTTATTGTATTTCATTTCATTCTTCAAAACCAGTCTCGTAGCACACTACTGAAAGATAGCTTATCTATCATAATCAACCAATACGCGAGCGGAGCCGCGGGTTTAAGCTAGTATAAATATAAAAACATGTCGTCATGTTGTGTCCGAGACAATTTTAAATTTCGCCACTTAAAAAATCATAACCAATAATTTCCCTGAAATCGTGTAAGGACAGTCGTAAACCGAAGAAACCAACAACTAAGCGAAAGACAAAAAGCCGATATTATATTTCATGTTGCAAATGTAAGAATTTTCGTATCATTGCTTCAGCAACTTTGGTTGTTTACATACATTTCGTTCGGTAAGGAGCGGTGCAGATCATTACAGTCATAGATTTTTCCTTTCCTGGAATCAAACCTGGATTGGGACGTGGTTGTCTGCATGGCCTGTAGCCCGCAGCAAAGAGTCTTCACCTCAGTGCGTAGTAAGCTTGACAAGAGGAGTGTCGTAACACGAGCTAAGCATGCAGATCATGCAAAATTTTCTTCCTCTTTTTGTTTTAATTAAAACACCACAACCAGCCTTCTTCACACGTTGCCCATGACATGTCACTCCAAACGACAATTCAACATGGAACAGGAACCATCATGGTTCCAGTGAACTACCCTGGCTTGCGCTGCTTCCATAATGAAAGTTGCAAGAAAGCGTAGGTATTCATTTATTTATTGCAGTACCCTGTTCATGGTTCCTGAACAAAAGACCCTACCCAGATAAGTTGCCCGTGTTCAATAGCCCCCTTCCGAAGCCGGGACGGATTACAACAGTTTCTGTCAGTCTGTGTGTACTCTGTAAAGCTACTGTCGGAGTCAGTCTGTTCTTTGCTTTGTACTTATTGTGACAATTGCTGAACAAATCATCGCCGAATTTAAACCAGCGTCTGTTAGTCACCAGCTACGCTCCACGACTTCGCCAAGTGGCAGTTTGTGTACTTACTGTGTAGAAGTATGTGATACTAAGAGATGACAAACGATACAATTCCTTGAAACAACATTGTCTCGTTATACCAAAGTTATTAAACATGAGGAGAGGCATTGAATTAAAATTAATGGTGTGGCCGGGATTTGAACCCAGGACCTCCTACTTACTAGGTAGGTGCTTTAAAACACTCAGATAACAGCGTTGTAGCCAAAACAACTACACGGACTGTTTTAAAGCACAAATCCCACCACACTAGATACTTTAATTCAGCCTCTTGTTCCCTGTGAAATGCATATCAAATTGCCAGGGCTCTACTACATTGGAATAGCATCCCAGCAAAGAACGCAAATAAGAACTATCCCGCCTTGTTCCTCAGACTGGAGTGATATAAATATCAACAAATAATACAATTTCTTGAGACAACATTGTCTCGTTATATCAAAGATATTAAACATAAGGAGAGGCATTGAATTAAAATTTATGCGGTGGCCTGGATTTAAGACAGTCCTGTAGTTGCGTTGGCTACAATGCTGTGTTAGCTGAGTGGTCTAAAGCACCTACCTAGTAAGTAGTAGGTCCCGGGTTCGAATCCCAACCACAGCATAAATATTAATTCAATGCCTGTCCCTATGTTTAATACCTTTGGTATAACGAGACAATGTTGTCTCAAGGAATTGTATTATATGTTGATATTTATATCACCTCGGCCTGAGGAACAGGGGGGGTGGGGGTGCTATTCCAATGTAGAAGAGCCCTGGCAATTCGATATGTATTTCACAGGGAACATGAGGCAGATTTAAAGTATATAGTGTTGAGGGAAACGTGCTTTAAGATAGTCCGTGTAGTTGCTTTGGCTACAACGCTGTATTAGCCGAGTGGTCGTTGGCGCTTGAGTCGCGGTAGCGTGAGGACGTCCGGGAGTGTGCTCACAGTTTAAAGCGTTCACTAGTCGCGAACAGCTTTCTTTCGTGTTAAGTGTTAACTTGTTGTGCAGTATCGTCACTTAGTGTTCTGGTGCGTGTGTTGTGTAAATGTTAGCGGTCTCGGCCGCTAAAACCGTAAATATGGAAAAGAAGGTCCCCAGGAAGTGCACTCTGCGTTTCGAGTTTGATAAGGCAACCAGGAATAAGCAACCGAGTTCGGTAGAAGTTCATGATTGGATCGACAGCGTTTTTGGAATCGTTTCTGAACAAATACATACCGCTTATTACGATTTGGATGAATACTGCTTTTACGTCAAGTTACTGGAACCCGTTCAACTAGACAAAATCCTGATAAAACACGGAACATCTGCTCAATTTCGACATCGAGACTCAACGGTGAGTACAGTTTCCATATCTAATGCCGGTATTGAATATAAGAATGTTCGCGTTTTCAATTTGCCGCCAGAAGTAGAAAATTGTTATCTTAGGGAGGTGTTATCATGTTATGGCGATATTAAACAAATTAGAAACGAGCGCTGGTCAAAGCAACATAAACTTCAGTGTTTCAGTGGTGTAAGATCAGTAGAAATGCACGTTAGAACTAATATTCCCTCTCATATCACTGTCTGTGGGTACAGGGCTCATGTGACATATTCTGGTCAGGAAGAAACGTGTTACATCTGTAACGAAAGCGGACATATTCGTCAGGATTGCCCGAAAAAACCGGTTATATTAAGAAACAACTTGCAGCAACGCAAAAAACTAACGTTAGCTGAATTAGTTGCACCCACTCGGGAAGTTGATGACCCAACACCCAGTAGCAGTTTTTCTGAGCAACCACCTGTCGTCCCGGCAGACTTTCCACCACTGACACCAAAAGTAAACGTAGATCAGGTGCCCACTAAAGTTATTACCCCAGTTGTAACCCAGTCCATAACTAACAAACGGAGACGGACCTCTGACGAAAGTAGTGTGGATGACAAATTCGAATATTCGTCGCAGGATAACAGGAAAAGCACGGTTAACACCGTGTTAGAAACTAAAGTTCCTACACCCGGTACGGACACAGAGATTTCAAACAGTTCTAGTATCGGATCCGAGCCGCAGCAACGGGAAGAAATTCCATCACCCGTGCTGCAAACATCAGTAGAAGAAATACAGCACGTAGACCTAGGGACACCAGACAAACCCGACACTGTTGTTAGTGGAGAGCAACAAACCGAACCAGTGATAGTAGACAACCCGGACTGTGATACTGTTGTCAATGCACAAACTGCGCCAAGTCAGAGCAGCGTCCAAAACAGAGCGGACGTAAGCATAAACAGGGACGCGGTAATGGAAAGCGAAGCAGGAAGTGGCGAGTCGGCGGGGCCACAGCCTGCCGCCGCGGTGGCCCGCCAACTGTCGCACTCTGATATGGAGCTGGACGTCTGCAGCGAGCCGCCCACCTCGCCTTCTGATGTGGGTTTCACCAGCAGTGGGAGGCGTAGGAGTAAAGTACAGCCGAAAATGAACGCTGCGCGAAAGAAAAATAAAAACTCTGACTCTCAATACAAGACTGATACTAAGAAAACAAGTGGCAAGGCATCAAAGGATTGGGACGCGGACGCAGGAGGGGGGAAAGTTAAAAAGTAGTGCTTTTCTGGACTAGATAGATGCAGGCATATAAAGTTGTAACCCTGAACATCAGTAGAATCACCTCTGACCTGAAACTCGCGGCCTTCAAACAGTTCGTGTACGAATCTGAAGCCGATATTTTGCTGCTACAGGAGGTGTTAACAACGAACCTCCGTATATCGGGCTTCAACACCATAGAAAACATAGCCCTGGAGAACAGTACCGGCACTGCAGTTTTAATTAAAGACGGTATTCCATTTCAAGAGATTGAAAAATTGGAATCCGGTCGAGGTATAAGTTTTAAATTGTATACTGTCACCGTGGTAAATTTATACGCTCCGTCGGGGAATTCTAATAAAACTGAACGTTCCAGATATTTCAAGGAGGAGATTATCTACCTTCTAAGGAAAAACCCGCAATACATATTATTAGGTGGAGACTTTAATTGCGTTTTACATGCGAAAGATCAGCGTCCTCATTTCAATTACTGTAAAGAGCTGCACGAACTTGTGAAACATATAAAGCTGCAGGACGCGTGGGAAGTGAAATATCCCACACTGGTGAGATTCACCTACTTCACCGCCCACTCATGCAGCCGCCTTGACCGACTATATGTGACGGATAACATTAGTGACAGGCTTCGCGCCGCGGAAGTAATCCCTGCAGTATTCTCTGACCATTGTGCGCTTGCTGTAACACTTGAGCTCGATAAACAGCCCACCAAATTATATAGATCACACTGGATGCTTAATATCTCGCTGTTGCAAGACAGAGAATTAGAAGACGACGTCAGGCACACATGGAACGTTTGCCTCAGATCCCTCAGCCGCTATCAATCCAAAGTAGACTGGTGGACAAATCACGCAAAACGAAAACTTCGTCAGTGTGTGATAAACTACGGCAGACAAAAAGCTAGGGAAATAAAAAACACCACAGAATTTTATTACTCTATATTAAGAGAGCTCTATGATAAATCTGACAACAATGGATCGCACTATCAACAAATAAAGTGTATCAAAGCAAAATTACTTAGTATCAAGCGCAAACAGTTAGAGGGTCTGAAAATAAAGTCCAAATCACGCTCTCTGGTAGTTGAAGAGGTAACGTCTCTGTACCATTTAATTAAACATAATACGAACCGAAGACGGACGTTCATTGATGAGCTATTGACGTCAAATGGTAGACTGCTCGTAAATCAAAACGACATAGTACAGGAAATACATCAACATTATAGAGAATTGTATTCTCTGGAAAATGTTGATGAGGGTGCAGTAGGTGAATTTTTTCAAGTACTTACTCCGGAAATTAACTCTGATGATAACAGTGACATATTAACTGCTTTTACAGAACGTGAAGTTTTAGATCTCATTTCAAGGTCGCCGCCCAACAAATCCCCTGGACCTGATGGGTTGCCGAAAGAATTTTATTGTAAATTTTGGCACCTTATAGGACCAACTTTTACGGATATTCTAAATGAAATATTAAAAGGTGTCGTAGTTCTTAAAGAGTTTAAGGAAGGGAAAATTGTTTTAGTTCCAAAAAACAAGGGACGAAAATGCATCGACAACTTCAGGCCTATTACTTTGCTGAATTTTGATTATAAAACCATCGCCCGGGCAGTTGCCAGTAGAATGAGTCATCCCATAAGTAAAATTATTGGAAAACACCAATCCTGTTTCCCTGCACGAACTGTCATGAACACAATTTCTGCTTACAGAGATGTCATATCCATAGCCTCCGTTACAAATATAAAGTGTGCACTATTTTTTATAGATTTTAATAAAGCGTTTGATCGAGTAAATCACCAATACCTGGAAAAAGTAATGAAGGAAGTAGGCCTGGAAGAAAGAGTTTTAAAAGTGGTACGAAATTTGATTACAGAGATAACGACTAAAATAGCTGTCAATGGACAATTAACTGGGGCTATAAACATTGAAAGGGGGGTCCCACAGGGCAGTCCTCTCTCTATGCTGCTGTATGTGCTCTCCTTGGAGCCAATACTCAAAAGGGTTACCACGAAACTCTCTGGGTTACAACTTTCGGGTGTTAAATTCACTACAGGGGCGTATGCTGATGACGTGGGAGTGCTACTAAGAACAGTAGATGAGGTCACAAGCCTAAAAGAGGACTTTGACACCTACTGTGCAGTTTCAGGTGCAAAAATTAACACGGGAAAGTGTAAATTAGTAAATATCAGAGGGTTCGACGACGTAGCCGTGCCATGGGCACAAACCGTCGAACAACACAAAACCTTAGGGATCATCGTTGATAAATGTCCATTAAAAATGGCGGCCCTGAACTGGAGATCGACAGTTAACAAAATGCAAGGAACTACTTTAGAAGCAACTTGGCGATCACTAAACCTTATTGGAGCCGTGAGGATAGTCAACACCTATCTATTGTCCAAGGCCTACTATGTGGCTCAGATTTTCCCGATTCCAAAAGTACAGGCAAATAAAGTAATGCAGTTAGCAGCCAGGTATGTGTGGAGAGGAAACATTTTTAAGCTCACACCCGGAACATTAACAAAACCAAGATTGACTGGAGGACTCGCACTCACTGATATTCATAGGAAGGCAACTGCTTTATACCTTAGACGAACAGAAAGATTAATACATGGCAACCACAGTAATATTACAGAAAAACTCTTTAAAATACTGCAGCCAAAGAGCATGAATCCGCCGATAGATATCAGCAATCATAACTTCCGTCTGAAACATATCAGTCTGTTTTACCTGGAGTATAGTTACTTAAAAGAAAGTCGTGTACCATCTACGACTTTAACTACAACCCAAATCCTACAGATATGGCAACAGAAAGATATGCCAAACAGTATTATGCTAAAGTTTCCACATAGAAACTGGTTAACAGTGTGGAAAAACATCAGCCTTAAAATCCACACGTCAGAAGTTGCGTCCACCTGGTATAAAGTCGTCAACCAGACGATAGCAACGAACGAAAAGCTACATCGCATCGGAAAAAGTGATACAGACAAGTGCAGAAAATGTGGACTACTGGACACCATAATACATAGATTCACATGTAGCGGACATATCGACAACTGGAAGTGGGTGAGGAAACGAATAGCATTACTATCAAGAACCTCCGAAACTAGTTACACTTCAGAAATTATGATGTGGCCGGAAACAAGATATTACCCGAAAACAAAGAACAATACAATTATGTGGCTTCTCGGTAATTATGTAAACTATATATTCCACGGACCTGCAGAAGACAATCCCATAAGTTTTCAATCGTACATGAACACTGCGAGATGGAGAATCATACGCACTATTGATGAGAAAAAACAGTTTAGCAACATGCTAAATATAGCATTTGAAAAGGCTGGAATAGGATAAACTTTTTTTTTTTTTTTTTTTTTTTTTTTGTCTTGAGACTGTAATTACTGCTACTAAGCCATTTAAAACAGCAACAGTTTTACTTACATTTAAAGAAGAATACTTTCGTTTCTGTTTTGCAATGGATATTGCTGTTAATTCCTAGATTTTTTTTTAAACAGTTGCTTTTAACGAAAAAAAGAAAAAAAAGCAGTCTACTGCATATGGTAACGGTGGATTGTGTGGGCGGCCAGACGCCTGCCGCCGGCCTCCTGTAGCCGCGGCAGCGCGCACCTCCCTCCTCTCTACAAGTTTTGTTTGGTTTAGTTAATCTGTAGTAGTGTGTGTGCACTGCTTAAACGCGGTCAGGTGTTGCTTTCCTTTTAAAGAAGAATACTTTTGTTTCTGTTTTGCAATGGATATTGCTGTTAATTCCTAGATTTTATTTAAACAGTTGCTTTTAACGAAAAAAAGAAAAAAAGCTGTCTACTGCATATGGTAACGGTGGATTGTGTGGGCGGCCAGACGCCTGCCGCCGGCCTCCTGTAGCCGCGGCAGCGCGCACCTCCCTCCTCTCTACAAGTTTTGTTTGGTTTAGTTAATCTGTAGTAGTGTATGTGCACTGCTTAAACGCGGTCAGGTGTTGCTTTCCTTTTAAAGAAGAATACTTTTGTTTCTGTTTTGCAAAAAAAAAAAAAAAAAAAAAAAAGAAAAAAAAAAAAAAAAAAAAGTGGTCTAAAGCACCTACATAGGGGTTCCTGGGTTCGAATCCCGGCCGCAGCATAAATTTTAATTCAGTGTCTCTCCTTATGTTTAATACTAAGAGATGAATTCATGAAGTTTGCTTCTTCTCAGAAAACTAAGGTCATGAGAAGAGGGTTTTGTAGACAATGATATGTTACTACACACAGAGCCGGCGTTACCCATCCAGGCGTCCCTGGCGAGTCCCCCACTTGGCGCCCTTAGAGGGCAGCCATTAATTACGTCAGGTGTTTGGGGGGGAGGGGGGAGGAAGAGGTCACGTGGTGGAGAGGGGCTCTCGACAAATCTCACGATTTTTTTTCCGCATGAAAGAGTGCACGACGTATTTATATATATATATATATATATATATATATATATATATATATATATATAATATTTTTTTTTTCTTCACGTTCGTTTTTGTCATTGTAACGCAAACACTTGCGTTAGCAGCAGTGCTGGCCACCCGGGCGCCTCTCTCACGTGAAGCTGCGTCTAGCCCAGGCCAGGCCGCTCGGCTACAGCCACACGAGCGTTCATTTCAAGCGCGTTTTTTTTTAAAATTATTTTTATTATCTTTTTTACTGTAGCACTGCTTCAACGATTGAAGACGTCCCATTGTTCAATTATGCTGGAGCAAAGGCAAATTATGGTTACGTTCTGTTAATAGGATAAATGTGCTTTTTACTTTCTTCAAGAACTTTTTCTTCTTCAGCTTTCATTTTCCGATTTTCTGAACCAGGAATCTCTTGACGGCCGCGGTGACCGAGGGGACTGAGGCGCTCCAGTCACGGTTTGCACGGCCACTACGGTCGAATCCCCCCTCGGGCATGGATATTTGTGCCGTCCTTAGTATTAGTTAGTTCATAAGTAGTTTGTAAGTTTAAGGACCGATGACCCCGTAGTTAAGTCCCATAAGCTCTACAAACATTTGAACATTTGAATAATAAAATATATATGTCTACATGCCATGTTTCGAAACGACGTTATCCCGTTATCAAGTTCTGTAAAACAAGGAAACATAGAATAATATGGGCACTATTTACAAAAAATCAAATGCTTGTATAGCTTATGGGACTTAACTACGGGTTCATCAGTCCCTAAACTTACAAACTACTTATGAAGTAGCTAACACTAAGGACGGCACAAATATCCATGCCCGAGGGGGGATTCGAACCCCCGACTGTAGTGGCCGTGCAGACCGTGACCGGCGCGCCGCAGTCCCCTCGGCCACCACGGCCGGCGCACTATTTACAAACGACTGTACCAACAAATATTCCAATGAAACTAACCTACCTACCATAAAACTTTTCTGCTGCTAGGAAGCATCGGTAAACACAATAGCGGTATATGTACATTGTCAAAACTAAAATTTTGCGCAGTACCACATGTTTCTCTGATGGCAGCATGTTGTGCACTAACGGACTAACTTCAAATATTGTCCAGTGGCAAAATACCTGAAAATTGAACGACATTCGTTGGGCTCCATAAATGATAGCTTGAACGTCATGCACTATGAGGACAAACGTTGGTTATTATCAAATCTCGAAGAAATTGAGATCTTTTGTGCGTTGAGACAGGATTCCAGCAGCATGCTCAACGAAAAGACAGAATTATCTAAAAACCATTACTGGGTACATTCTAGCAATCTCCTCCTTGAGAAACACTGATGTGTGTACATGTTTCAAACATTGACTTCGTGCTTTTAACTTCACTCAAAAAATTGGAGCGTATTTCCGTTTAAAAAATCCTTTAAAAATTCTTTAATTTAATGACTGATTTTATGAATAATGTTAGGTATCTTGATTAGAATATCTTTGGTCTCCAATGACAGCGGTTAAACATATGGACAATCTTTGAAATTAGATCAGCTGTCCGTTAGTGCACAATATGCTGCCATCAGAGAAACATGTGGCATTGTGCACAAGTTTTACTTCTGAAAATGTACATACACAGCTATTGTGTTTAACTATGCTTCCTAGCAGCAGATACGTTTTATGGTATGTAGGTTAGTTTCATTGGAATATTTGTTGGTACAGTCGTTTGTAAACAGTGCCTTTATTATTCTACGTTTCCTTGTTTTACAGAACTTGATCATTGGATAATGTCGTCCCGAAACATATCGTCTGGACAAATATATTTTTTTATTGACCACTGGTGCTTGAAGTACAGTAATAATAGAAATATTTTTCTTAATCGTTCGAGGGGACTGAGGCGCTCCAGTCACGATTGGCACTGCCACTACGGTCGGGGGTTCGAATCCCCCCTCGGGTGGATATTTGTGCCGTCCTTCGTATTAGTTAGTTCATAAGTAGTTTGTAAGTTTAGGGACTGATGACCCCATAGTTAAGTCCCATAAGGTATACAAACATTTGAACATTTATTAATCGTTTCCCTCTCTTCTGGTATGACATACGAATCTGGCAAATGACGGCGTAGACACTGCTCTACTTCGCGACTACAATATTAGATTTATAACAAATAAATAAAATCACCTCCACTAGACATAAATAGAAAAGAAAACACGAACTAAACGATAAAAATGTTTTAAAAACTTAACAAAAGTTGAAATGTTGTCCCCGTCACGACACTCTTTTCAATCACTAAGATTCACCACGAAAACACACGAACCCTGCCTCCGCCTCGTACTAACAGCGCTGCCAAGTGCAGTCCAACACACAATGGGTGGCGCTCTATTATTTCAGGGCGTTAGGGGAGTTACTTTCCATGAATGCAGTGCCTAATGTATTAATTGTTGTAGATGAGTCATTAAGACACAAATATTCGATATAAATCCATTCGGATTAATTAATTTTAAATGTAATGACTATTTCACAGTCCGTCTTTTCCTTTATTTGGACCGGCAGCTACTAGTAGTTTCTGTGGTGCACGAGAGATGGTGCAGTTGCATGAGCAACCCTTTTTACAGTTCTTGAAACAAATAACAGAGGCGCTGTGGTAGACCCGTCTCCCAGACGTCAGACAAAGCTCACGTGAAATAGGCAGCAAATAGGAAGATTGTATTCAGCGCGTTTTCCCTTCTGATATCCAGAATTCAGCGCGAGTTTTTGAGATTAACGACGTATGTTGAATGACATTGAATAACATTTTATTTTCGCAAGATGCATTTGTGCCTTCCTTAGTATAAGGTAGTTCATAAGTAGTTTGTAAGCTTAGGGACTGATGACCCCGTAGGTAAGTCCCATAAGTTCTACAAACATTTGAACATTTGTAACGATGGACCAACTTAACCCGCCTGGGCAGAAGCCTGACACCTGGAAATTCAAACTGTTGCCAACGCCAGATGTGACTTAATTGCCGTTTTGAAGTCGTTGTCCACCCGGCCACTGTCTGAAATGTACGAAAAGAAAGCAGTCGCTCGTTGCACGGAAGGCGATCAGAATTAATACCGGTGAAATTCTTGAGTAACGGCGGCTTAATGGACTTTTGGGAGCACCCTGTGAAGTCGTATTTAGGGACCCCTACTTTTTTTCTATAATATAATTTTCTTTACACTTTATTCGATTTCGTGGTAAAAATGGACCACCAGTTGTAATGTAGTACCTTATGTAGTGAGACAGATTTTTGAGCTCCTACTCTCCCAAATCAGCTATGTTTTGCAGGAGGTGAAAATTAAAGTTTGCGTATTAATGTAAACGATTTATTGAATGTTGCAGGGCATAAAATAACATGTTAACTGGGCGACACTCGTGTCGCCCAGTGCTGAGATTTTGTCGCCCAGTGGCTATGGGTAGTGCCAGCAATTTATTTTTATTGAATGACATATGAAATGTACCGGTAATTAAAATATAACCTCTTGTAAATCTTTTAGAGCATAGGTTCCCAACCTTTTCAGTCTTGTTACCCCTAAGACCTACTAGGGAAACTCATCCCCCCCCCCCCCCAAAAAAAAAATGACCCATTAAAATATTATCAAAGAAACCAATACATGAAAACACTACCACTCTTTGTTTATCATAATACACTGCATAAGACACATCTTTTATACCTTCGATGCAGCAATGAAACAATTATATTCAATGAAAAGGTGTATATTGTTTACCAGTCGCAAGTTTTCTCTTGTTTGGTTTTGTTTTGCTGAAGGCGCATCTTAGGTCATGTTCCACTCAGAGATGGTTTCATGTTCTTGGATTCTTTTAGTTAGGGACTTTGTAACATTTTTATCAATATATTTTTAAACCCAGTAATTTCATTAGCCTTTAAAATTTTGTTGTAGGCCTATTTTAAAATATTTCTTGAAAATTGTTTCTTGTGTGCATTAGAACATTTATAAAAACGGCAAAAGAATTGTTTTTACCTACAATCTTACAAGTGAAGGTATAAAATTACTGTTCAATACTCTTTGAAAGGCAACTGTTACACTAGAACTTTACGTTCTTTAAAGACGTTTTTAGCACCAGCATCTCATGACTCATTTTCTTCAAAATTAATTAGTTTTCTTAGATAGCTTAAAATTGTAATTGTGTTTCTTTCCCGTTGGTGTACAGAATTCTCTAGAGCAAAAATACAATTTCAGAAACAACAACGTAACATGAGCTTTTAAGGCAAATAATGATTTATTAACTTTTTCAGAAAATGCACAGGAAGGTATTTTAAGTAATCTTAGTACTGATATTAATTTAATTTAATACTATTTTCATTTAATAGCCACATCAAATTAAAGTGAACTTATTTACTGTATTCTAATTAACTACTTAACAAATAAAATACAACAAAAACAATTGAAAGATTGTTTAACAAAATTCAAAGTCCAAATTTAGTATTGTTCCACAAACATTTTTATTTATCATTAAAAACATATATGAATAAAAATCTATTAAGGAAAAATGAGGCAGCTTTGATTTTAATAAAAAGGCTTCAAAATACAGTTTTAGGCATCAATATTTTGAAATTTTTACGGGGGAGGGTCCCCGGAAGCCCCGGATTATCCTTCTAATGTCGCCCAATGAAAATCCCTTAAAGTATGCTCTGGAATGTTCAGTAATGATTTTTATGATGTGATACTTTAAAAAAATGTTTTGTGTTTGTTTCTGTTTGTTTCATGGTCGACCGAGGTACTGCAATAAACAGGAGCAGCGTCGCCGCAGCACAGAGCTGTCCGTTACGTCACGTCACGGGGCAGCGGACATCTCTGCGCCTTCTTTATTGCGGGACATCGATCGTTCTCTAAGAAGATTATTTAACATTGTTATTGCTATGGATGTTCGTCAGTTTAGATTACGTCCTTTTGAGTGTATGGTTGGATAAGAAGCAAATAGTATATGCTTGTATTGCAAGTAGAATAATAAACGTGTGATGTTTGACTGAGGAAGATTTTTAAATATTACTTCATCTATATCGAATGATTTATTATTTAATGTGAAATATGGAAATGTTGAAGACATTATTTGATCTTCTACATCTAGAAAGAAAGCGCCATCAGTCTGAAAAGTTTATAACAGGCTATTGAATTTCAAGACGCATTCAAAGTGAAACAGTGGTATTTTAAATGTGAAACTGAAGTATAGTAGGCTGTGGATTTTCGCTCGAACGCCAGTTTCATGACTGAATTGGTGGTAAAGAGTTTAAACTTTGAATGTAAAGTTACGTACTGGCCTTTTATCTTTCTCCCGCGGGTATAAGTTTGTGTTTTAAGGAAAGATAGAAATATAATAGACTTCGGAGGGAAGTTCGGTGCCACGGTTCACGAGAGGTGTTAAGTTGCTAAATGACATTAGAAAACTTATAAATATTTACTTAACAACTGAGCATAAGAGCTATAAACAAGTTTTCTTAATAAGATTGAACCAAATTTAGGATGAGTTTGGTACGATACCAGATTATTTTGACAATTTAAAGTTCTTCACCACCTTTTCCCTTTGTCCCACCGCACTTAGCCGCGACTACACATGGTATACCATTATAAAGTTTCTTGGCTTCAGAAAAATTACAATTGGCCTGCGTGGGAACGTCCAAATTAGAATGAAATGCATGAAGGCTAGAAACGTTATGCATATGAACAATGGCTAATGACACGTGTACGTCGTGGTTTGACCATAGATCACGACCGACCATCAACGTCTGGCAGTTATTTATTAGCATCAAGTGCAGAGACTTTACTGCAACAGGAAGAAGAATACGCGTGATATTCCATTAGAACTTGTCGGTACAAACACATTTTGCCTCTGACGACGACATCGAGCATAACGACGAAGATGATAACAACCCTGAATGAAACTTCATTCTGCAGCGGAGTGCGCACTGATATGAAACTTCCTGGCAGATTAAAATTGTGTGCCGGAACCGGGACTTGAACCTTTCGCTGGCAAGCGCACCACCGACTGTGGTATCCCGACACGACTCACGAAGCCGCCTCAAAACTTTACTTCCGCCAGTACCTCGCCTCCTACTTTCCAAGCTTTACAGAAGTTCTCCTGCGAACATGCAAGACTAGCACTACTGGAAGAAAGGAAATGGTGGAGACATGGCTTAGCCACAGCCTGAGTGATGTTTCTAGAATCAAACTTTCACTCTGCAGCGGAGTGTGCGCTGATATGAAACTTCTTGGCAGATTAAAATTGTGTGCCGGAACCGGGACTCGAACCTGGGACCTTTTCCTGTCGCGGGCAAGCGCACTACCGACTGTGGTATCCCGACACGACTCACGATGCCGCCTCAAAACTTTATTTCCGCCAGTACCTCGCCTCCTACTTGTTTGATTACAACCCTGTTCAACCATTAGTTCCATATTCAGACTCTGACATATATATGAATGCTATGGATGTAGATTCAGCGAAACGCGCAGCAGCGTCGCAAGAAAAAAAAGATGGAAAGAAAGCTAACAAGGCACTTCCAGCCACTGAGTCCCATGAGCTCATGGCATGAGTGATTTTGCCAATACGCGTGATATGCCATTAGGACTTGTCGGTACAAACACATTTTGCGCTCTGTTGCTACAGCTGGAGGGGTACCGACATCCACCTTCTCCAGGAGTTTGAAGTGAATCTGATGCTCGACGACTTAGACTTATCCGCACCTGCTAACAAAGCGTCCCAGGTGTGTGCTCGCCTTACACCTGTCGCTGTTTGTGCTGGGGTTATCCGATTGGTCGCGGTTCCCTGTAGGCAGTAGTGTGCCTGCGCTGATATCAAAATTTCTATTTCCAGTCTTCAACATGGGCGTTGTCAGCAACTGTCCGAAGTATTCAAATAACATGCACGCAACGCTTCAGTTGCAGGTAATATTTTATTGGTATTTACCGAGGCTTCGACACCACTATGGTAAAGGAGCAGATTACCTGCAACTGATAGGCTGCGTGTATGTAAATTGGAATTTGTATTTGGTGTGTTACTGAATGTCTCGTTGTCCATTAATTCCGCTTTCCTAGCCATGTCACTTATCTCGGTACGGAAATGCTGATAGTGATAAAGTGTGGTCTCCGTGTAAGCACCCTTCACATTACGTAAAAGTTTCTGATACGCGACCCTGCTTTGAGCATATGGGCAGTTGATGGCAACCGTCGGACAAGGGCAGTAGTCGGGAGCGCCCACAGACAAACCTTTGGAAAGATGACCACAGCCTTAAAAGCTGCACATAAGGTGCAGAGCGGTGATTTGGCAACACAAGAATGGTCAGTTGCTTAAAATTTCACCTTCACGCGAAATTGGCGAACTGAAATCTGCTGCCAACAGACTACAACAGAGCTGCGCCGTGGATTCGTGGTCACGTCTCCTGTAATCAACGCAACACTGCTACAGTTCCTGAGTGCAAAAGGATGAATTAGTAGCAAGGACGGATTCAGACGGCCCGACGAAAAATGAGAGAGAGAGAAGGAAGAGAAAAACAGAGTAGGGAGAGAGTGAGAGAAAGAGAAGGAAGGGAGAGATAGGGGGTGAGGAAGAGAGGGCGGGAGGGAGGGAAACAATATCAACATTGGAACAATTAACTTTTATTTACGAACAGCATATAATTGTGAGTTTAAAAATGCAAAATCCCTGTAATTAATATAATATAATTTGACTTGTTGTGTCATTCTTCCATTTAACTGCTTCTTGCACTTGTTGACAGCAATACGTTGCGTCCATCCACTACCCACGTCTCCGTCTCCCCTCCAATCTACATCGTCTTCCTCCTCTTCCTCTTTGTCCCCCTCCTCCTCTCTTTTCCATCTCTTCCCACCTCTCTCTCTACCCATCTCCCCTCGCTTTCTGTCCACATCTTCTTTCCCTTCTCATAGTCATTCAAAATGAAGGAATAAAAGAATCATGAACTTACTTGAAACTTTATAGGGTTTGTTTGTTTGTTTAATTATAAGGGGACAAAACTACAGAGGTCATCAGTCTCCCAATCTATCACAGACCGGTACCAGAAAAGTACCAATACAAAATAAAAGCGTCCCCAAAGGAAAAGCACCCAAAATGGAAAACAGCAATGGGAGGAAAATCCCACTTAGGTAGTAAAATGCCGATGAAGACGACAAGCACAAAATAGGGCAATCACACAGAAATACACAACAACTAAAGGAAACAATACAACGAAGCCGAAGACTGTAGTTAGCCGACCATGAGACGAAAAAGAGGAAGGGTCAACCACATAGCTACACAAGGAAGTCCCCAATCAGGGTACACACGACATGGGGAACATAGATGGGGGAATGAAGCAGAGAGCAATAAAAACCTCCAGCACGAATAAAACGTAAAACTGAATCAGCCATGGTGGCATTGTCACATAAAACATCAGATAAAACCCCAGCAAGATTAAAACCCTGCCGCAAAGATGCTAAAAGAGGGCAGGCCAGCAATATGCGTGCCACTGTCAAGTGTGAGCCACAGCGACACTGGGGCAGGTCCTCACCATGGAGGAGATGGCTATGGGTCAACGGAGTGTGACCAATGCGTAGCCAGCAGAGGACAACTAAGTCCTGGCAGGAAGACCACATGGAGGAATGCCATGCAGCCATAGTCTCCTTAATAGCACTGTGTTTGTTGGGCGTGGTCAGGCTACGCCACTCAGTAGCCCCAAGTTCACAGACCCTACGTCACAGCATCGACCGGAGATCAGAGGCCGGAAGGCCTACCTCTAAGACGGAGGCACTGAGAGCCTGCTTGGCGAACCTATCGGCACGTTCGTTGCCTAGGATGCGACCCAGAGACCAAAGAAACACCACTGATCTACCAAACCGATCAAGGACAAAGAGAGCCTCTTGTATAGTCATCACCAAAGGGAAATGCGAATAGCACTGGCCTAGAACACGAAGGCTGCTCAGGGAGTCGATACAGAGAAGGAAAGACTCACCTGAGCAGGAACGAATATGCTCGAGAGTACGGAAAACGGCTACCGGCTCTGCAGTACAAACATTGGAGTCATCTGGCAGAGACTGCTGCTCAACGTGCTCGCCATGGACGCAGGCAAAGCTAACGCAGCTATTAACCAATGAGCCATCCATACAAAATATTCCATAGCCGTGAAACGCAACAAGACAGCAAAAAACTGATGATGGAGAGCCAAGGGGGGAAACTGATTCCTTCAGCCCATGGGCCAAGTCTAGACGAAGATACAGCCTTGGCAGGCACCAGGGAAGTGTACGTGAATAGGCCCAAAATGGAGGTGGAAGAGGCTAGAACTCAAGCTCTCACAGGAGGGACTGGATGCTGACAGCTATTGTGTGTCCTGACCTGGGTCGCCATTGTTGGTGATGGACAGTCACATCAGAAAAAGAAGGCGGTAGTTTGGGTGTCCTGGCGAGATATTCACTGGAGCTGCATAGGCTACTAACAGTTGTTGGCGGCGGACCCATAATGGGAGAACCCCAGGCTCTGCAAGTGAACTGGTCACAGGGCTTGACTAGAAGGTTCCCGTCGCAATGCGAACCCTACAAAAGTGGATGGAGTCCAGCAAGCGCAATGCTGAAGGCGACATAGAGCCATAAGCGAGACACCAAAAGTCTAAGAGGGACTGCACCAAAGCTATATACAGCTGCAACAGGGTAGACCAGTCAGCACCCCAGCACCCAGACAACGAAAAGCGTTGAGATGGTGCAATCACTCCCATTTCAGATGATGAATATGAGGGAACCAAGTCAGTCAAGCATCAAAGATCAATCCCAGGAACCTATGAGTATCCACTAAAGGAAGTAGTTGGTCATCAAGATATAGTTCAGGGTGGGGATGGAGTGTCCGACGCCAGCAGAAATGCATCACACATGTTTTGCCGGCGGAAAGCTGGAAGCCATGATACAGGGCCCATACTTGCGCCTGGCGGATGGCCGCCTGGAGTCAGTATTCAGTAACACCTGTTGTGGTGAAGCATAAAGATATGCAAAAATCATCGGCGTACAGGGAAGGAGACACCGATGACCCCACAGCTGCATCCAAGCCATTTATGGCTACCAAAAACAGCGAGACAATCAGCACAGACACCTTTGGGACCCCATTTTCTTGGACATGGGGCAAATTATGGGCAACTCCGACTCAGACCCGAAACGAGCCGAGTTGGAGGAAGTTTTGAATAAAAATTGGAAGTGACCCCACTCATGCAGTGTGGCGAGAATGTGATGCCGCCACATGGTATCGTAGGCCTTTTGAAGGTCGAAGAAAACAGCAATGAGGTGCTGCCGATGGGAAAAAGCAGTTCGAATCGCAGACTCGACGCACACCAGATTATCTGTGGTAGAACGGCCCTGACAAAACCCATCCTGGGATGGTGCCAGAAGGCCCCATGTCTCAAGCACCTACTTCAAACGCCGCGCCACCATACGTTCAAGCAATTTGCCCATGACGTTGGTCAGGCAAATCGGGCAGTAACTGTAGACGTCAAATGTGCCCCTACCGGGTTTCAGCACTTGTATGACGACGCCTTCCTGCCACTGTGATGGGAACAAATGTTCAAATGTTTGTAGAACTTATGAGACTTACCTACGGGGTCATCAGTCCCTAAGCTTACAAACTACTTATGATCTAGCCAGCTCTAAGGACAGCACAAATATCCATGCCCGAGGGGGGATTCGAACCCCCGACCGTAGTGGCCGTGCAGACCGTGACTGAAGCGCCTCAGTCCCCTCGGCTACCGCGGCCGGCGTGACGGGAACTTGCCACCACCCCAAATGTGATTGAAGATGGAAAGAAAGTGGCGCTGAGTATCTCTCGAAAGATGTTTCAGCATCTGTGCATGGATATGGTCAGGGCCCGGAGCCGTAACAGGGCAATGGCACTAAGGAACTCCCTTTCGGTGAAAAGGGAGTTGTAAGGCTCATGACGGCGCATTGCAAAGGAGAGACGCATTCGCTCCAGATGCTGCTTGTGGGAGCGAAGGGCTACGCAGTAGTTAGCGGATTCAGAGTACTGAGCGAAATGATCAGCAAGATGTTCAGCGATCACACTCAGGTCCGTACACACAGCCCGATGTAAAGAAAGACCAGGGTTTCCAACAGGTGGCCATAAGGGGCCTGATCTTAGCCCACACCTGAGATGAAGAGACATGGGAACCTATGGTAGAGACATATCTCTCCTAACATTATTTCTTACGTCTTTTGATTAATTGCCAAGCCTTGGCACAGAGTTGCTCGAAAGCAATGTGGAACGCCAAAGATGGGTGCCACTTATAGTGCTGAAGAGCCCGCCTACATTCCTTAATTGCCTCAGCGATACCTGGCGTCCTAAAGAACAGGGGACTGCGGACTGTGCTGCAGAAACAATAACTTGTATAACGCTTTCAACCACAACATCAATGTTACCAAGTGGCAGAGATTCAACAGTGGCAGCGATTTGGAATGCATCCCAGTCGGATTTAAGGGCCCAATGGGGCAAACGGCTAGGGCAATGACACTGGGGCATTGACAGAAAAATCGGGCAGTGGCCACTGCCACATAAGTCGTCATGCACTCTCCAGTGAGGAGATGGTAGAATGCCAATGCTGCAGATAGATAGATCTATGGCCGAGTAGGTACCGTGTGCCACAATGAAATGTGTCGGAGCACCTGTATTTACAATACAAAGGCCAAGCTGGAAGACAAGCTGTGCAACATCCCTACTTCAGCTAGTAGTCACGTTTCAACCCCACTAATGGTTACAGGTGATGAAATAGCCCATGATCAGGTAAGGTGGTGGGAGCTGAGCAATCAGTGCAGCTAACACATGATGGGGTACATCACCACCTGGAGGAAGATATACAATGCAGACGGTTATAGCCAATGGTGTCCTGATCCGAACAGCCAAGGTCTCGAAAGGTGTTTCAAGGGGCACAGCTTCCCTGTGGGCAGAGTTGAAGACATGAATGGAAACTCCACAGGATCCTGTGTCGCAAGCAAGACGATTCTTGTAAAATCCCTGATAGTTGAATGCATAGTATATGTGCAGTGCCTAAACGTTATCTTAACTCTGCCAGGTGGCGAAAATAACAGCAATTTCGTTGGAGGAAATTGCTGCCTATCGACTGGGGTGGCATGAAGGTGACTAAGAGGTATGATGCCCCTCAGTGTCACCTGCCACAACCGGTAGAGGGCCTTTGGTGTCCATCTCCAATGCATACAGTTTGTCAGTGAGGGCAAGGTCCTCTGAAGACGCAATGATTTCTACCTTATCTTCGGAAGCAGAGCTTCGCCCCAGCCAGATGTCAGCCAGTTGCTAAAGGCCCATGCATCCGCTGGTAGCCAGGCCTCCCAGTCTGTGTCGACATCAGACGTTCCTTCTGCGAAGCCCACTCAGGCATCGAAGCCCAAACCCATGCGGGAGCAGAAGAAAAAGAAGGAAGTAACGAAGTACAAAGAGATGGTAGCAGACGGCAGCAATGAAGCGGCCTTTGCCACCGGCTCTTTATACTTCGTTACTTCGTTCATTTTCGTCCGCTCCCGCTTAGGTTTGGGCTTCGATGCCTGAGTGGGCTCCAAGAAGGAACGTCTAATGTAGACGCAGACTGAAAGGGGTGGCTACCAGCAGGTGCATGGGCCTTTAGCCACTAGATGGCGTCTAGCTGGGTCGAAGCTGAAGCCATGGAAAGGGTCACTTCAAGAGACCCTTTATGTGCGAGGGGGGGGGGCAAAAGACCCACAGAAGAAGATGTGCCCAAAGGATTCTGGGAAGCAGGGACTGACTTGGCCCAGAGGGGCCACAGAAGGAGTTAGACTAGGTCGCCAGCCACCTCCAATGGAGGTGATGCCACCGTGGCTGCAGCATACGTAGATACCATAGAAGCAGGTCGAAGTTTCTCATATTTTCTACAAGACTTGGAATAAGTTAAGCGATCCAAGGTCTAGTATTCTACTATTTTCCTCTCTGTGTGGAACACGGGACAGTCTCGTGAACAAGGCGAATTGTGGTCACTGCAGTTGACACAGAAAGGAGGTGGGGTACAGATGGTGTCCGGATGTAAGAGACAGCCACAGTCCCGACAAGTTGGGGCCACATTGCAATGGGAAGACATGTGTCCAATCCTACAGCACTTGAAAAAACGCATTGGTGGAGGGATATACGGTCGGACATCACATCTGTATATCATTACCTTGACCTTCTCGGGCAAAGTATCATCGTCAAAGGCCAAGAAGAAGGCCCCTGTCCCCACTCTTTTGTCTTTCAGACCCCAGAAGACATGGTGGAAAAAATTGATACCACGTCATTTCAAGTTCTCATGCATCTCCTCATCTGACTGCAGCAAAAGGTCACAGTGAAAGCTAACTCTCTGGACCAGGTTCAAGGTCTTCTGTGCTGTTATAGATACGGGCATATCGGCGAGCTTAGTGCATACGAGCCGAGCCCATGACTGACCACAAGACTCTGCCTGTATTAGAACCGATCCATCGTGCATTTTTGAGATACGCGCAATCTCACCGAACTTGTCCTCAACATGGTCAACAAAAAACATGGCCTTAGTTGTCTGGAAACATCCCCCATCCATCCTAGAACAAACTTAAAATTTAGGGAGCTGTGGATCATTCCTTCTAGCCTGATGATCCCGCCAAGATGAAGACAGGAGAGGTAATGATGAGGGGTCATAAGTAGCTGCATTAAACGTACCAGGCTTAGAGACACATAGTGTACCAGGATTTTGTAAATGAGATTTGTTTTGCTTCATTGCAAATGATCCACCCTGATGCCACCCATTCCGAACAGGGCTTTCGTCAAGGTGCACCACCCAGCCGCAACAAGGGTCACCTGGCGGGATGACCATTGCCGGTAGTCCTGATGCCCCACAGAGACAGGCATCTTCTCCTTGGCCTTCAAGAGGAGTTCACAGCTCTGGCATCGGTAGTGCGATACCTGTGTAGTCAGGGGGCTACAATCAGAAGGGTATATGACGTGACTACAATGGACTGGCTACCGTGCTGGATTTCTGGTGCTAATGTAGCCATTATGCTGATGGCGCATTGGATAACAGTGCACAATGGGCGCAACTCGTACAACTTAGCCCGTCCACACCCTTGATCCTGCCCAGGGGCTAAAGAGGCCACAGTTACAAGCCCATACCATAAAGGGTGCCTAAGTTGGATCTGCACAGGAACTATACCTTGCACCAAGTAAAGAGTCTTTCCCCAAATGGCTCGCACTGCAAAAAAATTTGGAACTGGTGGAGGTCAAACCCTCAGGGGGACCGACAGTTAATGGCTGGAACGTGTGAAGACTCCTTTTAGTCGCCTCTTACGACGGGCAGGAATACCGCTGACCTATTCTCACCCCCGAACCCGTAGGGCGGGAGAGGGGCGGTGAAATTTTGTGGCAACGGTGGAAAATGACCTCAAAGTTATCTTGCGTCAACATTATTTCGGTTAATGATATTTGGGTAGCATGTGCATTGCAACGCTGCGTCCACTGCCGCGTTTATTAAGCGGCCGCGCTACGACTCGTCTCCGAGACGTAAAACGTTTCTCATACGTTAAAAATACTTTGAATGTACATATTAAATGATCTGTTAGAAGAACGAAACGAAGAATGATGGTTTGAAAACACTTTTATTTTATTTATTTACTTTTTTTCACGACGAGCTTTTTGTGGGGGATCACTGAACCTATGAACAGATAGGACGCGCCGCTACTGCTGAGTGGTATGCAGAGCAGAAGGTGACGTCACTTCACATTTCGATGTTATTATGACAGTTGTAGATTCTAGTGCCGGACATGAAAGATAATGGAACTTCCTGGCAGATTAAAATTGTGTGCCGGAACCGGGACTCGAACCTGGGACCTTTGCCTTTCGCGGGCAAGCGCTCTACCGACTGAGCTATCCCGACAGGACAGATGATGCCTCCTCAAAACTTTACATCCGCCAGTACCTCGCCCCCTACTTGACAGATTTCACAGAAGCTCTCGTGCGAAACATGCAAGACTAAAGTCCGATTAAAATTACTTGCAAGTTGACTTTTTTTTCAGCTGCGGCAACAGTGTTGCCACGACAGCTGCCGGCTGAGAGCTGGCGCTCCGTACACGCGGCACTGCGCCCAGTACTCTTGGCGATTCACACACGTTCAGTACCAGCAGTTGTTGACAATACTAATTAGTCGAGCTTTAAATGTACTGACATGACCTTCAGAGTTAAATATTGTTAACATTGTCCACATCAATAATTCTGTTAACATTTACTGTTGACAATGCGATTTTACAAGGCTATGATGTCTAACACCAAAATGAAATCGTGTAGCGCAATTATTTTCGCTGTAACGAATACAACGAAAAAGACGGAATACTTCTGAGACTGGATGAAAAAATACGTGTGAATGGATGTAAAAGAACAGAGTTATTTTGTGTTATTTACTGATTAAAATGTTGATATGATATACGAGAGATAAACAAAATTCGTTAATGGGACGAGCGATAAACAAAAATCTTTAATGGGATGAGAGATTAAGTGTAGCGCAACTGAGATTATTGGCGACAGACTCTTTAGTGCTGCAGTATCAGCCAACACAATTAACAAAACTGTTATTAAAACCAGTGAAGTAATTATACTTGGGCTGCAACGATACAGCCAGGTAACAAACGTAAAGTATATATTTTTACATTTTTTTCGAAATCTGATAACGCTGATTCATATTTAGCAGTCACTGAATATTTACATATATACTGAAGGGACTTCCATGTTTCCAAATTAATAGAGACATGGCATAGTGAATACGCGGTTCACCACTGTAAATTGTTAGTATTACCACTGCTCCATAGTTTTATTAAAACTGTCAAGAGTTGAGACCCCTTGAAAAACTGAATCTGAAAGTCGTTATACTTAGTGTGTTCACTATTTCACTTAATCTCTAACGCTGTGTTGCTGGTTCATGAAGCTTTGTCAACATTACAATGTAGAATGCTGTCAACATGTCAATACTCGACGATTGAAACTAACATCTACGAGCAAATTAGAAACAGAAGTCAATGCTAGAAACAAACTATAATTTCTCGCCTTAATTAGTTACATGAAACTGTCCTCAATGAGCTGACGCGTTACAGCTTATAGGCGAAACAGTCACGAAACATACATTGCAAAACGAAGCTCGCCGTTTAAAATTAAAGAAATTTTCTGTGTGTACATACCTTCACCTACTGCTAACTGTAAGCTGTTGCATCATCGGAAAGAGGGTGGATACCACTCATGTCTGAATCACTAGAAGTTTTCGAGGTGGATGAACCGCTAACCGCTGAAAGTAATAAGTTCCATCACATTGTCTTGCAGAAGACCTTCATTTTTCTACGCTTCATCTACTACTCGCTTTGTATGCACCATAATAGCCCTCCAGTGCAGACATTACGACGACACCAAATGACAACACACACGCACAACGACAGCAACGAAAACGGTTCCTAACCTAAGACATGCGCTTCTACATAGCACTAGCAAAACAATGGACGCGAGCTGTCCACCTGTTGCGGCAGCTTGGCAACAGGGGGCAGTCTGGGCGTGACGTGGAGCGCTCTGATTGGAGGGAGGTAGCTCCAGCCCGTGAACTGTCAACTAGAAAGTAATTTTAATCAGGGTAAAGCACTCCTGGAAGAAAGGATATGGTGGAGCCATGGCTTAGCCACAGCCTAGGGATGTTTCCAGAATGAAACTTTTCACTCTGCAGCGGAGTGTGCGCTGATGTGAAACTTCCTGGCAGATTAAAATTGTGTGCCGGAACCGGGACTCGAACCTGGGACCTTCGCCATGTCTCCACCATATCCTTTCTTCCAGGAGACTTGCAAGACTCGCGTCGGCCGCGGTAGCCGAGGGGACTGCGGGGCACCAGTCACGGTCTGCACGGCCACTACGGTCGGGGGTTCGAATCCCCCTCTGTCATGGATATTTGTTCCGTCCTTAGTGTTACCTAGTGCATAAGTAGTTTGTAAGTTTAGGGACTGATGACCCCATAGTTAAGTCCCATAAGCTATACAAACATTTAAACATTTTTGCATGTTTCGCAGGAGAGCTTCTCTGATGTTTGAAAAGTAGAAGGCGAGGTACTGGCGGAAGTAAAGTTGTGAGGCGGCATTGTGAGTCATGTCGGGATAGCTCAGTTAGTAAAGTGCTTGCCCGCAAAAGGCAAAGGTCGCGGTTCCGGCATACAATTTTAATCTGCCAGGAAGTTTCATATCAGCGCACACTCCGCTACAGAGTGAAAAGTTTCATTCATGAGAGATAATGCCTGAGTTATATGAAAAAACACACTTTCTTTTACCACTCGTAACGGCTGCTTATTCAGATGAAGTTCGTTTTATGCACATGTATAACAAAGCAACTTTCGAATTATATAGGTTTTATTACCATTTTTGTGCAATCAGTATTAAAAATTGATGGTTCAATTTTCGTGTTTCATATTTATATGATTTATAAGCTGTCGTTACGGTTGTTTTAGTTGCATTGTCCGTTAATGTGGATACGATCAAAATCGAAATATAATTAGTATCTTGAAACTCCTTTAAAGGGGACATGCTCGTAAAAATGACCAAAAATTTGCAATTTTTTTTATCTGTAGGAAAGAGCTTTTCATGCTGATTTCAAAAATGTATAGTTTATTGGCAATATCATTTTCCGTTTGTTCTAAAATTGAGGTAGAACGTAATGGTGCACAGGGGCCGCGCCCATCTGTCAGTTTGAAGTGAGTCAGATTCCGTGATGACATACCATATGGGGACACAGTGATAGAAAAGCTTGTATGTGTTGGTCATGTACAAAAAAGAATGGGAGCTCGGCTGAGTAAATTATGTAAAGACTACAGTGGAAAAAAACTATCAGACGGAAAATACATAGGTGGTGCAGGTCGTCTTACAAAACGTGAAATTTATTCTTTGACACAATAAGGAGAAATGTAGGAGATTTAGAGAACATGAGACCAGCTGTTGGGGCAACATGGTTTCAAAGAGTGTCAACAGAAGAAACCCCACAGCATGGTTTGTGTCCAAAAGGGAAGGATTTATGGTGCAAGTACTGGGTGAGCAATGCTACAGGCATACTATATACCCACAAGCATTCCTTGCCACTTGCTGTAATGGAGGCAATTAAGCCTATATATAGGGATTTGTCAAATGGTCTCTCGAAGAATGCAAATGAAAGCTTCAACAGTTGTTTATTGGAGAGAATACCCAAAACTGTATTTGTTGGACTGACAGTGCTACAGATTGGTGTAATGAATGCAACAGTAACATTCAATGATGGTGCAATTTCGAGGATCAATGTTATGAAGAAATTGAACATCCAGATGGGAAGGAATATGGCTTGGGTTCTAACTACTATTGATAAGCGACGGGTAACCGAAGCAGAGACAGCTGCAGAAGCTGCTACCAAGGAGTCAAGGAGAAACAAAAGAATGAAGAGAAAGAGTGTGGAGGATAAGGAAATAGGAATGTTCTAAACCACCATAGTGGTAAGTTAGTAAATCTGTAAATCTTCGTTTGCGAATTACCGAAAACTTGAATTTTCATCTTTCAGGTACACTTTTCTCCTAAATGACTGACGTTAAATTCACAAAAATTTGTACAGATATTTAGAATGACTTCCTCTACCTCCCTTGCCTATTATTTCTTTGAAAAACTTATATCATGATAATGTTATCGGTTATATTTGATCTACTTTTTTAAATATTTCTGTTGTTGTAAAATAAATTACTTGTCTTTTTCAGATATCAGCATCAGGGAAGGAAATTGGAGGCGTAAAACATTTATGTGAATGTTGTGTGTACTGTGACTCTGTTTTCCAAGCTGTGAGGCCAGTAGTTCCAGAGAAAATGGCACCGCAGTCTACATCTACATATACATGGGATACTCTGCAAATCACATTTAAGTGCCTGGCAGAGGGTTCATCGAACCACAATTATACTATTTATCTCCCATTCCATTCTCGAATAGCGCGCGGGAAGAAAGAACACCTGAATCTCTCTGTTCGAGCTCTGATTTCTCGTGCTTTATTCTGATGACCATTTCTACCTATGTAAGTGGGAGTCAACAATATATTTTCGCATTCGGAGGAGAATGTTGGCGATTGGAGTTTCGTAAGTAGCCCAGGCCGCAGCGATAAGCGTCGTTGTTGTAATGATTTCCATCCCAGATCCTTTATCATTTCCGTAACGCTGTCTCCCCAGTATCGTGACAATACGAAACGAGCTGCCCTTCTTTGGACTCTTTCGTTGTCCTCCGTCAAACCCACCTGATAAGGATCCCACACTGGGCTGCAATACTCCAAAAATGGACGGACAAGCGTAGTGCATGCAGTTTCTTTTGTAGTTCTGTTGCATGTTTTAAGGGTTCTGCCAATAAAACGCAGTCTCTGGTTCGCCTTTCCCATGATATTATCTACGTGTTCTTTCCAATTTAAGTCTGAAGTAATAGTAATTCCTAGGTATTTTGTGGAGTTTACGGCCTTCACATTTGATTGATTTATCATGTAGACAAAGTTTTGGCCGAGGGGACTGAGGCGCTCCAGTCACGGTCTGCACGGCCACTACAGTCGGGGGTTCGAATCCCCCCCTCGGGCATGGATATTTGTGCCGTCCTTAGTCTTAGGTAGTTCATAAGTAGTTTGTAAGTTTAGGGACTGATGACCCCGTAGTTAAGTCCCATAGACTTTACAAACATTTGAACATTTAGACAAAGTTTAACGGATTTCTTTTCGTACTCATGTCAACGACTTCACACTTCTCATTATTTAGAGTCAATTGCCAATTTCTACACCATACTGATATCTTATTCAGATCGTTCTGCAATTGGTTTTGATCCTCAGATGAAATAGTGTTCCGTGTTTTATACTATTTTAAATGTTTTTGTCAGTACCAAACTATAATAAATATTCCAATAATTATATGGAAACTGCTTTGCCTAATGACCCTAATTGTTTGTAAAAAGTTTGAGCTATCTCTCATTTATAGAGCAGTAGCAACGTGAGGGGCAATATAAAGCTAAGAATGCAGCCCGTTCAGGGGCGTGTCCTCTTAACCCGCGGTCGCTCGTGTATTTGGTTGTCACGCGATAACTCCCGTGTTAGATTTTTTCTAACTATGAGATCTTGCACCTTCTCATCTCTTTGTGCCAGAAAAAAGACACGTTTATACAATAAATCATTTCTTGGTTATTATCAAAGCATTATAAATTAGTATAAACTAAACATGGTATGGAACATGTCATTTGACGAATTTGTGGATGTTTGCAAGAAGAGCTATAGTACCGACGCACTGACAACGATAGACGTGATGTTAGAACCATTCCGCGGAAGTTTCAAATTCAGGCAGTATATAGCAAACAAGTCTGCAAAATATGGCGTCAAGGTACAGCGCTTTGTGATGCCAGAACGTTTTATACGCTACATATGGAAGTACATGCAGGCAAACAGCCTACTGGGCAATATCAAGTAGCAAATGATGCAGAGCATGTGGTGTTACGATTGATTAGACCGATTGACAAAACAGGAGAAACGTTGCGATGGACAGTTATTTCTATACCACTGGGTAACAAAATGTATGCCAAACATAGATTCACGTTAGTAGATACTCTACGGAAGAATAAAGGAAAAATTCCAACTGGATTTCTGGACGTAAAATGTAGGCAACTAAACAGCAGCATTTGGAGAAAAACCAAGCAACAACTGCTTCATTTGGTCATACGTCATGAAAAAATAAACAGAAAAACAACGTTCTAATGTTATGCACCATGCACAGCGACGATTCTGTAGACGCTGACAGTGGCGAAGCGAACAAACTTGAAGAAATTACACTACAAAATCTCAAAAAAGGAGGTGTAGATGTTGTCGACCGTTTGAAATCAGAATATTGTTTCAAGAAGAAACTGCTGGCCCCTTACACTGTTTTTCAGTTTTATATACTTCCATATCCGACAGACAATGTCATGTACTCTGTATAAGCAATTGCTTCATTCAATTCGTAAAACGCAATAAGAATATCTACTTTGCTCATAAAAGACGTAACATGTGCTGAACAGTTTCAGGAGAAAACAAATGAACACAAGTACAAAAAAAAAAAAAAAGTGATGGTACAATTTCGATCATTTCGGGCAAATGTTATTGTAACTGCAAATATATTGAGAAAAGAAGTAATTTTAACTATGGCACTTGTTCTTGAATGTTTAATGAATATGTAACATAAATGTTAGACAGTTACAAATGTTGGTAGGGCCACAAAAAAAAGGTTACAGAATTGAGAAATATCGATCTAAAATGTACCACACTAGGTACAGTTATGATCACTTCCTCGTACAATTATGATCACTGACTTTTGCCACATGAAAATCACTTTTTCCTTCGGGCACCAACGCATACTTCGTGGTAACAAACGTTGCACAATAATGAATTTACAAGCGCGCGGAAACTAGGAAATTTATAAGAGCGCGTTCGACGAAGTGGCTCCACGTACATCTTAACAGGAAAAAATTTATATCTCCGTAGCACAAAGTGGTGTATTCTTGAAAAAGTCGGAGAAGCTGTACAAAACCTGCCACACTACAACGCCACACAAAGGCAAGTGCTACCAACACTACGAGACTAAAAACTTGTGTTGATCGGAATTGTACCTATATCGAATTTGTACCGTCTTACACTATGAAAGATTGCATTTCTAGATGGTGAGTTCATTAGCTTTGAAATGTGATGGAACATTCAAGTAAAATCGTGAATGTTAGATTTTTTCTAACCACGCGGGTGATCGCGGGTTAATAACCACTTTGCCAGTTCCCACCTTGGCGCTGGCCTCCAGATTTCAGCCCGACTGTGCGAGCCAGCGCGGAAGCGCTGCACGTGTCATAACCTGCTGGAGGACTGCCAGGGCCTCCACTGGCTGATGCACCCAGCAATCACGGCCTGTTACTGGCAGCAGTCAGGGCCGCGGTCACCGTCGACAACTCGCATAAGCCGTGCGGTTCTGCGGCGGATACCTTAAGTACAGGTTCTGGGGACTGCCTGCCTGCTCGCAAACCGGTTCCAGCTCGCGGCGCGAACGCACCGACTCCATGCCGTACGACAGGTGTCGCTACTTGAGGCACGTTCACACAAAGGTCTGTAAAGCGACTCAAAGTTCTGCGCGGCGCGGCGTCAGGGCAGCGAGGCGCAGCTGCAGAGACACCATGTCCGTGCGGTCGCTGCAGCTGGGATGTGCGTGGCACTTGCAATGAACCGAAACATATCAAAGCGCCGTGTTTGGGTGAATGAATACAGGCACCGCTACACTCATTTGCCTTTAATTACTGAACTGCGCGATCATTTCCCCGACGATTTTAAAAGCTATTTATGGATGGATTGTGCATCGTTTAACATTTTGCTGGATTTGATTAAGCACAAAATTACCGAAACAGACACAGTGATGAAAAAACCATTTCAGTAGAAGAACGCCTAACAGCGACTCTCAGGTTATCTCGTGCTCGGAATGCCGTAGAAAATGCTTTCGGCATTATTTCTTCGCTGTTTAGAAGGTTAAAGATAGCCATTAATATGAAACCAGAAAAAAATATGTTATGTTGTTTTGGCTATCTCTGTTTTGCATAATTTTACGCGCAGAAACAGGCATCCCTATCTATCACCATCAGCTCTGGATACAGAGTAGAGATGGGCAATCTGCTCCTGAACTGATTCAAAGAGCCTGATCCTTCTAAGGAGTGAGTGATGGATGAATCCGAAAAAAGAGTGGTAGTTCATCCGATCCGAAAAGTCCCTCTGGTAACAGCAATGAGCTGAATAAGCACCCCTTACCACATGCTTCAGAAGTTTCCTAAATCCCTTGCCATATGCTTCAGAAGTTTCCTAAGCTACAAAATAAATGTGGTATAGACCATGTGCAAGTATAAAACTGCAGAAAATGAGCGCCTAAAGACGCGCAGCGCCTCTGCGCTGCGAGTCGAGAATCGTTGAGTCGAGAGTCGGCAAGTCACACAAGCAGCATGGTTCAGTGAGCTCGCTGCTCCGCACGACTCCGGCGGAGTCGGTGAGTTAGCTGGTTCACCGGTTCACCCTCTCCCCACCACTCTGCCGACTCCGCTCGCTTGCGGAGCCGCCGGTGTGGCGCGCTGCTCATTTGTCCCCCCACTCCTCTGGCGAACCGCATGGTGCCGAACAAAGCGACTCCGCGCATCTCTCTGTTCTCTCAACTCCTGTGTTCTGATAAATCTTGCACCTCGCTTACAGAATCGATCATCTGAAGCAACAGAAACCGTCATATAGGCAAATGTCGTATTCCGAATAGTATTCGAAATGAAACGTATTTATTTCATGTTATGCTTTTTCTTAATAACAGAAAAACTGCAGTCTGTAGCTAAAACGCGCTACAGTACAAAATTAAATTATATAAAATTTCCGCGAAAAAGATTGTACTCCATTTTCTTGAAGACTTGTAGTTTGCATGAAGGGAGCAAGAGAGACAAAATCTTGTGCGCAATGTGCATTCTCTGTTGCTTAGATAGATTTTGTAAGCCCATATCACGCAGTTTCGTGACTCGATAGACAAGTGTTCTGTATCAAATTACGCGTCTTTTATGCATCTACACTATTTTGGCATGTTGAAAACAATGGCTATATAATTGAATAACAAAGAAAATAACAATGTGCGTTAATGTTTTCTATCTCTAAAATCATTTAGTTTCGGGAATGTGTCCATTTGAAATTTTTGCTGCTGGCGTCAAATCTTTCACAGTAACAACAAACTTGTTTCCCGAGAGAGAGAGAGAGAGAGAGAGAGAGAGAACACTAGGATGTCAAACGAGATGTGTCTAAAATTACGTTTCTGAGTAAAATATCTTGAAATAATATTTCATTACAAATTTAATGTGTTTGGTACAGCGGGATGTGTGTGCTTGCAATTAAAGATAAAATATATTGGGAAGCACTTAAAAATAATTCGACTTGTTCTGTATACATTATATATAAAAACTTTGCACAAATAACTTGTGAAAGGGTGTAGTTACAGGAATTAAAATATAAAATGGAACGGAAATCGTACCAGCAACGGGAAAACAGAATATATGAGCCCAGAACGCTACCCCTGCACTACGCTGACTGTAAGAGTATCACCACAGTTATTTACCTAATTATTTCTTTCGGTAAGACTCTCGTCGCACTTAATCAGTTGTTGCTGGCTTGTGCTCACAAAAGAAAAACTCATTGATGGTTTGTACTCACAAAAGAAAACCTTATTGACGACATAGTCGAAAGTACTCGTCATATTTTCCAAGAATTTGACTTGAGATCTTCCTTCTTTTTTTCGTATTTGAAATTATGAATGAAACAATCCATGAACATTCCTCGCTTCGTAAATTTAATTGACATTACTCTTTTGACGCCTTATTTCCTAAATTAAATAAACTTTATTGCTTACTCTGGAGCTATCATTTTTTACTGTTTATGGGTACCAGACTTTAGTTTTTAGAAACAGGTGATCGGTTCCAGCGGCCATCTTGTAGCGAGAAGCTGTCGCGCTCACGTAGGACACCCGGCCGTGTCGCCGAATGTCGCTGCTTGTAGCTGCCGTGTCGCGTCGCTGAATGTCGCGTGCTGTTACTCGCTTTTGTCGTTCACGTAGGACACGGCTTTATTGCGCACGGCTTTTCTGCCGCAGCAGTTGCCACGTCCTGCATGGAACTCTCGCGATATCTCACATTTCATTCAACTCGCAAACTACTCACTGTATAAATATGGAACTAGTATCATTTTATTCTGCAAAATATTGTATTTTTTGAATGAAAGTACAAAAATAATATTTTTTTTTTCTTTTTCCAATTATTTCACCTGAAAAAATATTTAAATTCTGTTATGACATTTTTAATTTTTAATGTAGGCATAAATAACAAATTTTAATTCTCGAAACTACTAAGGCCTTACAATAAAATGATTATTCTTCTTTCTTCTTTCACAATATGGCCAAATCAGATAAAGGTATAGTAACAAAAAAGTAATGTGACATCGTTTTACTTTTTTATCAGATGGTGAGTCGGTGAGCCATGAAAAAGACCTAGTTCATGTCAGTGAGTGATTATTTCTGATCCGATCTCTGAAAAGATCGGTTTTGCCCATCACTAATACAGAGACCTTCTTACTACGCAAAGCAGATTGACGACAAACAACGGAACTACATAGTTTGCAAAATATGTTATGTAGAAATCCAAACAAAAATGATAAAGTGAATAGAGAGTTATACAAGAAAAATTTTCTTTCAGAAAGGAGTGGCCGGCCGCGGTGGCCGAGGAGACTGAGGCGCTTCAGTCACGGTCTGCACGGCCACTACGGTCGGGGGTTCGAATCCCCCCTCGGGCGTGGATATTTGTGCCGTCCTAGTTCGTCAGTAGTTCATAAGTAGTTTGTAAGTTTAGGGACTGATGACCCCATAGTTAAGTCCCATAAGCTTTACAAACATTTGAACATTTTTGAGAAAGGAGTGTGTCTTGGCAAGACGAAATGTTGAAATTAGGAAAAACCTAAGAATTTTTATTTAGATGTTTGTTAATTAAGTACTGTAATCTCACAACGTATATTTTTGCCTTCCTTTGTTACATCTGTGATTACGTCTTTGAAAAATAAAACAATTTAACTCCAACCTGTTCATTTCCTTCGGTACGTTGCTGCTCCTCAATTACAAAAACCTCTTCTGCGGCGATACTGTCATCGAGATGTTCTTCATTTACTTATCGGCGTCACCCACATGTCTTTCATATTATCCATCCATATTCCATATGCTTGACGACGTAAGCTCCTGATCCGTTATGAATGTTAGGTTATAATAATACGATAGATTGGTAGATTGGGCACATAAGCTTCATCACTCGACGTACCAGATCGATTGCTGTCCAAAACCTTCTTCATTTCTTTTCGGAACGAACCACGTAAACTTTAATTTTTTTTATTTTTCTTTTTTATTTTATTTTATTTTTTTAACAAATTCCCTATCAGCATTAATAAAAATAAGTTACTAGTCTACCGTATGCCTCGTTTTTTAGGTTTTCATTTATGTAGTCCTTACTGCGAATTCGCCACAAACAAGGCTGCTGCCGGTATAATTCAATAATTTCACTCAGGTATTCCTTCGTCCAACAGCGTGAGTCTGCCATGGTTCTGTACTGCAAGCGCGGCCGTGTAAAGCTGTACTGCAACCGCGGCTGTGTAAACGTGAGGAGGTTCCGCGTGCCGGTTCTGCGCGAGGGACGGAGTAGACGAATCCCCCCGGGACCGGCTCAGCCCGGGTCGGTACCTTCATGGCGCGGCGCGGCACAATTCGCGCCGGCAGAACTGTCCGTGTAAACGCCGCTAAAGTTCTGCGCGGCGCGGCATCAGGCCAGCGAGTCACAGCTGCAGAGAAACCGTGTCCGTGCGATCGCTGCAGCTGGGATGTGCGTGGCACTTGTAATGAACCGAAAGAGATCAAAGCGCCGTGTTTGGGTGAAAGAATACAGGCACCGCTATAGTCATTTGCCTTTAATTACTGAACTGCGCGATAATTTCCCGCCGGCCGCGGTGGCCGAGGGGACTGAGGCACTACAGTCACGGTCTGCACGGCCACCACGGTCGGGGGTTCGAATCCCCCCTCGGGCATGGATATTTGTGCCGTCCTTAGGATTAAGTAGTTCATAAGAAGTTTGTAAGTTTAGGGACTGATGACCCCGTAGTTAAGTCCCATAGTTCTACAAACATTTCATTTCATACATTTGATCATTTCCCCGATTATTTTAAAAACTATTTACGGATGGACTGTACCTAGTTTAACATTTTGTTGGATTTGATTAAGCACAAAATTACCGAGACAGATACAGTGATGAGAAAAAGCATTTGAGCAGAAGAACGCCTAACAGCGACACTGGCGTTTTTAGCAACTGGTAGCTCTTTTGAGGACTTAAAATTCAACACAGGAAATTCAGCACCATCACTATGTGTTGTTATCCCAGAGACATGCAAAGCACTATACGACGTTCTGAAAACAGAGTACATGAAAATAAGTGTATACAACTATCATAATTAACAGTTTAGTAATTAGATTAATACTTCTTCCATACATCATGAACACATTTGTTAAGGATGTGAAACGTGTCAGTTTAATAAAAGGTGCCTTCACATTATATTACATGACAATCAATTTGATTTTTTTATGTTTTTAATTTGTTAAATTGTTTTACTTTTATTTATTTATTAAACAGCTAATTTATACCTACCAGATCGATTGCTGTGCAAAACCTTTATCATTTCTTTTCGGAACAAACCACGTAAACCTTGATTTTTTTATCTTTTTTTCCTTTTTTTTTGCAACAAATTCCCTATCAACGTTATGAAAAATTGGTTTGCATAAAGTTACCAGTCTATCGTATGCCTCGTTTTTTAGGTTTTTATTTGTGTACTCCTCACTGCGAATTCGCCACAAACAAGACTGTTGCCGGTATAATTCAATAAATTCGTCCAATAGCGCGAGTCTGCCATGGCTCTGTATGGCAAGCGCGGCCGTGTAAAAGCACAGACAAATATATACAGACGGGAAACCTCCATAAGGGCCTGGTCCTATGCTCAGGGGTGCGGGGAGGGAGGGTATCCAGCAGTTCCATAACATGTCCCATGATGGCGCTGCGGTCAGAAGCAGCTCTTTAAACTGGCCAGAGCAGGCGGCAGGTAGCGGCTGTCCCCACCACCACCTCCCCTCAAACGCCAGCAAACGGAACACAGCCATGGCCTCGTGGCAGGTGGCACAAGTTCTCCCCTCACCCTCACCCTCCACGCTACCCTCTGACGCGCGAGAGGGACCCTAAGCCAGCGATCCGCCTGACACCTGCTAGCATGTTACAGAACTACGAGGGGAGCATAGGACAATGGTGTAGGGGGGGGGCTTCTCCTCTGTATATATTACTCTGTGGTAAAAGTGAGGACGTTCCGCATGGGGGTCCTGCACGAGGGACGGAGTGGACAAATCCCCCAGGACCGGCGTAGCCCGAGTCTGTACCTGTGTGACGCGGCACGGCACAAATCGCGCCAGCAGAACTGTCCGTGTATAGGCCGCTTAGGAGAGGTCTGGTCACGCTATCGTGATCCTTTGCGATGGCAGCCATTTTGTTTCTAAATCTGCTGTAGCACACTGTATTCGGATAATGTTTGTCACTAGAAAGTGTTAGTTGCATACTGAAGCGAATGTAAATTTGCGACCGAGTATACAGGTTAAGAAGAATGTTGCTGATCCATTGTCATTGCAAGGTATATGTGATATGACTAAGGATACATCCACCATTGCCGGCCGCGGTGGCCGAGCGTTCTGCGGCGCGCCAGTCACAGTCTGCACGGCCACTACGGTCGGGGGTTCGAATCCTCCCTCGAGCATGGACATTTGTGCCGTCCTTAGTAATAGCTAGTTCATAAGTAGTTTGTAAGTTTAGGGACTGATGACCGCGTAGTTAAGTCCCATAAGCTCTACAGACATTTTTTGAATATCCACCATTGTGAGGAAAAGTAGCATTTTCATTTTAAAAAAAATTCAGCTTTCCCCCAATCGTATCTATGTAATACAAAGCTGACATGTTTTCTCCCGATGTATATATTGAACGTTCAAATGTTCAAATGTTTGTAGAGCTTATGGGACTTAACTGTGGGGTCATCAGTTCCTAAACTTACAAACTACTTATGAACTAGCTTATACTAAAGACGGCACAAACATCCATGCCCGACGGGGGATTCGAACCTCCGACCGCAGTGGCCGTGCAGACAGTGACTGGCACGATGCAGACCGCTCGGCCACTGCGGCTGGCGATGTATATATTCTTTTCCAGTCAAGTTTCCATATGTCATGGTATAGACATGTGTTGAACCATCTAGAGCAGAATCTTACATGGAATGTTGGCTTGCATTCACATGAAATTTTCCTGGTGTGTGCGTTTCCAATGAATCGACATCACGCAAATGGAAGACATTTCGAGGTACAGGATCTGTGTCACAAACGTAGTGCAGATCCTAGTGTTTTAACTGAAATTAAGTTGGAAAAGGGAGGAGAGATAATGGAAGAAGTCGAAGAAAGTCATAGTACGAAGTGACAAATTAGGAAATTGAAATTTATTTCTGTAAAATTAATGTATTACTTTCAGTTATACTTAATCTGATTACGGTAATTAATGTAACTAATCATTTTCATTATTTGGTGAAATGTCCACTGACAAAAGTATTTATAAAAATTCCAGCAATTATCTAAGAAAGTTATATTACATTTATATTGGGTGATCGTCGTTAATAAACATAAAATTAGCACAATTCACATGTTATGAAAGCATTTTTCATTGGTCACACGCAGGTGGCTAATTTTCTCGTATACTGAAACGGAAAAATCTTCCATGAGAGCTTTCTCTTTTCCTACGGCCCGCTCAGACAAGATATTTTAGTAATTTAAATGGTTCATCTAGCATCTTGTAGCCTCATCTGGTAAGACAGACCAATATAGGCGTTTCGAATTATCAGTATTTAATTACTAAACGTAAGGATATAATTTCTGACTCAAACGGTACGCAAAATGGCCGTAGAATAATAATAATTTGCGAAAGCGACCGTTTTCTGTCCTAGCGATACAGTGCACGGTCCTCTGCTGTAGAACGAAAATGGTGGCTCCGTAAGGAACATTAGTGTCCAGACCTGTCCTCTAAAGACCTTGGTTCACGCTACTGCTGGTGTAGCGTTTAAGGCAAGATCCCCGGGTTCTGAATCGCGCAACGTTCCACCGTCGCGCCGAACGATGGTCGCTGAAGCACGCACTGAGCTTACGGTGTAGCGGACTGTTGGCTCGACACAGTGCACAGATCAGGACCTTGGGTTCGCCAAGCCCGTACTCAGCAAATTAATGCTGAGCCCTTGAGGGGAAAGGTTCGTCATTGTCACACCTATCTACACCTGCTTTGTTTCGAATGGGGATTATTACGTTTTTCTTAAAGTATGAGTTTGTTTCTCCTGTATCTTACATCTTTACGCAGCAGGTGAAATAGTTTTGTTATGGCTGGCTCTCCTAGAGGCTTCAGTAGTTCTGAGAGAATGTCATGCCGGCAGCGGTGGCCGAGGGGACTGCGGCGCGCCAGTCACTGTCTGCACGGCCACTACGGTCGGGGGTTGGAATCCCCCCTCGGGCATGGATATTTGTGCCGTCCTTAGTAGTAGCTAGTTCATAAGTAGTTTGTAAGTATAGGGACTGATGACCCCGTAGTTAAGTCCCATAAGCTCTGCAAACATTTGAACATTTCAAGGGAATGTCATCGACTCCAGAGGCTTTGTTTCAGTTTAAATCTTTCAGTACTCTATCAAATTATCTCTCAGTATTGTATCTTCTATTTCATCTCCATCTACTGCTTCTTTCCTCCCTACAGTATTGTCTGTCTATAACGTTTCATGGGCCGCCTGGACTGTATTTCAATATTTAATTATTCTGCATAATTAACCTCTTGTATGTGTTACGCTTATCCTGTGTTTAATTATTCATGCAAATCATTATGTGTCGAACTTATGCAAAGTAAGTCTAATGTCAACAAGCACATTATTATCTGTACATTTACGCTTATCATATGTTTTACTATATAGGAAGGAGCAGCAGTCTCCATTCTTTCTATTCTTGGTCTAGCATTGGTAGGTTTCGGAGGTAATAGCGCATTGCCATTTGTTTAATTTATCAGAAATAATTGTAAGTGTATGTTCAGCATCTTGAAAATATAAACCGCTAATATCATTTAAAGAAAATTTGTATTTATCAATTTTTTTAATTTTTTTAAAAAAAGCCACCTGGTATAATATTAATAGTGTGTGAACTTTTCTTACAGATTACCATCGGACGCCATTTTCTTGCAGTGTGCGAAATTAAGTTTTGGAACGATGCACAATACTTCATGATAATCTTAGAATCTTTTGTTCCGCACCGAACGTCGCTGAGATATACGCCAGTTTATCAAAATTTAACTATCTTAATTTTTAGCTACCTGTGGACTTAAGATAAATTGGTGTTTTACGAGTGCGTTCCAACAGTTAATTTCTGTGCAATGTATACGTAGAGAGCCAGTCTTCTATTTAATCAGACAGGATTTTAGGCAGGTTACTAAAATTAAATACTTCCGTGCCATTTACTACATTGATTAACTTGCAGAGATTTTTTTGCAGGCACAATATTTTTCATAACAGTGATATGCAACCCGGCCATTAATTTGAAATATGTCTCCCGCTGTAATTTTAGGGCCTTAGTTTTCGTATCAAAATTTAAAATCAATATCAAACTTACTTTGCATTGATTCTAAACTTTCCTTTCGCAAAACATTATTTTTTTAGGCGCTACCTTTTATCATTTTTAAGCAGTAACTTTGTCATTGACATTATTATTGCAGTTATTTACCAATAACAATTAAATTTTAAGGGAGGAATATTTCATCTCACTTCATTTCCATTGTATAGCTCCTCTGCATACTCTTTTGCACCTTTCAGCTTTCCCATCTTTGCTGAGAACTGTATTTCTTTTCGAGTTATTTATTGTTCATACAATTTCTCTTCTTGTGTCCAAATGTGTCTTATTTACCTGTACGCGTTATCCATTTTAACCCATTTATACAGTCTTCTACAGACTTGCATTTCCCCTCTAGCCACTCTTGCTTAGTTATTTTGCACTTCCTGTCAATCTCATTTCTTAGTCGTCTGTACTCCATTTTGCCTGTTTCATTTACTACATTCTTATATTTTCTCCTTTCATTAATTAAATTTAGTATTTGCCGTGATATCCAAGGATTTTTTGTAGATCTTTCCTTTTGACCTATTTTGTCCTTTGCTGTCTTCACTATTTCATCTTTCAATGCTAGCCATTCCTCTTCTTCTATTTTATTTCATCCAGTTTCTCTCAATTGTTGCCTAAAGCTTCCTCTGTAATTCTCATTTACTGCATTCTTTTCTCCTTTCATCAATTAAATTTAGTATTCTTGTGATATCCAAAGATATTTTGTAGGTCTTACATTTTGAGCTATTTTGTCCTCTGCTGCCTTCACTATTTCATCTCTCATTTCCTCTTCTTCTATTTTATTTCGCCCAGTTTCCTTCAATTGATGCCTAAAGCTTCCTCTGAAATTCTCATGAACTTCCGGTACCTTCAATTTATCCAAGTCCCATCTCCGTATTTTCCTAACTTTCTGCAAGTTTTTCACGTTCAGCCTACTGTAAATATTTACGCGGCCTCTAGTTTCACAGACAGGCCGCAGGTCCGTGCGCTGTTCCTTACTCTGTAAATGAATCAAGTGTCGCTGGTGGCGTGCTGGCGTAATTGCGGAATTTGTGTGTGAGGGCCGGTGTTTGATGTTTACACTACGGTACTGAGTGTGAGCTCCACTCTGCAGAGAACACGGCGACGCTTCACACAAACAAATGTTCAAATGTTTGTAGAATCTATGGGACTTAACTACGGGGTCATCAGTCCCTAAACTTACAAACTACTTATGAACTAGCTAATCCTAAGGACGGCACAAATATCCATGCCCGAGGGGAGATTCGAATCCCCGACCGTAGTGGCCGTGCAGACCGTGACTGGAGCGCCTCAGTCCCCTCGGCTACCGCGGCCGGCTCACACAAACAGGCCCACAATGTTTAACGGTGTGGCCACTTCAGACGTGCTCGCACGCAGACGACCGCCGCGATGACTGTAACTGTCACGAATACAGGAAACGTATGCGAAATTGCGACTGTAACCAAGCGTAAGCTGTACAATTTATTGTTGACATGAAAATTTGTGCCAGATGGAACTCGGAACCGGTTTGCCCTCTTTTCCTGAGCAGTCGTCCCATCCAGTCTTTGCTCTTGTAAAACGTGACTTTTTTCACACGACTCTTTTGAGAGCCTTCCAGAAAAAAAGTGAACTGGACCCATGCACTGCACCATGCAGTCCAGACTGGTAGCAGCCACCTGCAGGCCGCAGAAGACCGGTCCGGCTGGACTGGAGTGTCGAGGGCAGCCCACGGTGCCTCCCCTTATCCCTCGCTTGGTTCACAGTTTCATTAATGTTTTTTGTTTCTATATTTTTACTAGCAGTATGCGATGTTATGCCTTGTTACAGATTGAATGCGAAAGACGGAAAAGGAAAAGCACTCATTTCTAATATGCGTAATTTCATAATGTTCCGTGGTTGGGAATTGCTGGTACTCCCCTTCCTCTGCCCCTCTCCTCACTGCCCCCTCTTTGTCCATGTCCTCCTCCCTCCGTGCATCTCCTACTCCATTTCTATTGTAGTGTTATGTTCAGAATCTTATTTCAACGAAAGTTCTTGACCGAATACTTTGACACAACGTCACAGTCAGGGGTGCCGACGGGGTTGGAACACTTGCGGGGAGTGACACTTGCGGGGAACCTGGGGCCCTTGGGGCTGCTAATAGCTTTTCCTGGGTACAGGCACACCAAGAAGTCTAGCACTGTCAACATATCACGAAACTTGTTCTAACTACATATTAATTCGTTGAGTGTTCGTCCTGAAAACAAAACGGTATTTTAACAGTGATAATGTTTGGAGAGTTATTAAGACATTCTCTGCTACTACAAGACGATGACTTTCAACAGTCATACCTCCTAAAAGCATATTATTCAGAACACTAAGCATATCTAGACACCTGCGCAAGCAGTAAATATATTAGGCATCCTGCACAGATACGTTGATGTAATTGACCGCTATGAAGTTACCCCACTATCACGCAACTTCCACCTTTTTAAAAATAGCTACTATGCTTTTTAATAGAAGACGCATCCTTAAACCTTCAATTAAAAACGTTAATAATAAGTCAATTAGTATTTTACATACTTGATGCGTTTATTCGAGACCCCAAAACGATTTCGCTGTATTCGAATTACAAATACATCTAATAAATGTATGAAATGGGGGAATGGCACACACCGAAAAATGCTAAAGATAAATTCTATTTTATATCACCGTCATATAGAACCATTTTTACTCCGAACTTGGTATAAACCAACAGGCAGAAACAAGTTGCAAGACTTCCAGGAAAAATGAAGCGAAATTGGCAGCCAATAGTTGGTTATAAATTGCATTGCCTGTTAACTGTATAAATATAAATTACGGAATACGCGGAACTCCTGTTCAGTACAGTCAAAAAGGTCTAAGGTAATAGGCAGTTGTTTAAAATCAGATATCCGTATCACTCTCCTCCTCAAGAAGTCTGTGAGAAGATGTATATTCAGAACATTCAAGAAAAGGGCTACTGTGGTGTTGAAACTACAAGAAGCAGCTCATTTACTCAGGAAGGGAAAACGTTATGGTTCCCGTAAATTTGAATGGCTGTATCTCTTGTAGTAACATTCATTTTTCGATAAAATGTTAAAATACAATAAACCAGAATTTTGTTTTTCTAAACCCAGTGCCAACTTTTTTTGTCGAAATGTTTGAAGGAAGTAGTCTTGATGTGATTTCATACTTATAGGCATTAAATTGATATTATCAAACATGTAATTTGTGTCACAAATTGCGCGGCCGGTCCGGTGGGCCTTTCCCTGAATACGGCACAGGTAGCGGCTGGAGGGAGTGGAGTAGGGGTGGTGTATCCCTACTTCTGGAACACCCTGTTCACTACCTGCAGCGTCCAGGTCTTCCCGCAAGTGTCTACACATTCCCTTTCCCCGCAAGTGTCACAAACTCGGGTGCCGACTCCGTGGGTGCTCCGGGGCTCGTGCACCCCCCCCCCCCCCCAAGAATCTTTTGGGGGTGCTGGGCACCCACATAAAATCGAGATGGGAAATAAAACCGTGTAAATTAAAAAAAATCGGGAAAAATCATAACCTACCTTATGACTCAAGAAGCAATGCAATACGTGACGAGAGACGATATTTCATACGTGAAAGAAATGATCAGTTTTGTACGCGGTCCCCAAGCGAGGTGTAATGAGTATCCGTGTTTTGCCCACTATGCTAGATTTATTCATCCTGAAGCACGTCGGTCCTTTTGACTTTTCAGGTGTACGTATTTATGAACATTCAATTGTGTTCTTTCAGGAATTTAGCTTGAAGAATCTGATGCTGATGCTAAAGTTAATCGTTTTGCATTTATCTTTGTCACTTCCCTTGTTATTAAAATTATAGGTTCAGTTGAAATTTGTAATGCTTTTCTCTCAGGCTTAAAGAAACCTTGGACTATATTAATACTGTAAGATATGTCATGAAGTTATCTCGTAGTGATGAAAGTTCGTCGAAGTATACAGCTCTTGCTTGGAACTGACGAAAAAAATTTGATGTCAGACTTCAAAATCTCAAAATTTTTCAAAGATTTCTTTAAACCTTGGTGACGGTATTCTACCAAACGCTTTTGTCAGAAAGAATAGCTTCGCACAAAAAGTGTTAGATTAGTGTACAGTGAAAAATTATTTCACTGGTCGTGTAGAAGTTTTGGGGTGTTACTTATATCGAAATATCCACTTCCGCCAATCAGATCGCTTTATTGTAGTGTCCTAATGCAGGCATGCTTTCTTTTTCTTCCTCCTCCTTCTTCCTTCTATCTTTAAAAGGCCAGACAACTGTCAATTTACTTTATCAAATATTGTACATTGAAAAATGCATGAACATGATTTTCAGGAGCTTCGTTTCGAACATTTGTGAACCGTGATATAGAGCAACCACACTGATTTTCAAAAGTCGGCGCCTCTGGTCGCAGTGCTATATTCGCATGTTTCTACGTACCTAATTTTTCTTTCAATAGACAGGGTGAATCACCAAACACTTGCACAGCAAATATTGCGCAAACGGAAAGTGCGATTAATGTGCGGTTTTCACAGAATGGATTGGTAGTCAAGGACTCGTATTGTTACCCAAGAAACAGATTGCAAAAGTACCTACGAAGTGTAATTTTTATGCAAACATATAATTTTTCAAATGGAACAATGGTTATTTCTATCATGCACTGGAATGTTTGACACCATATGTGAACAAAGAATTTTGAATGACATTTTTATCGTGTTTATTTTGGCAGCTACAACCATTCAAAATTTTGGGGGCGGAGGCTACGACAGCGTAGCTGACTGGCTGGTGGTCATGAGACAGTGGGCCGTGCCCTAGCAACTAGCCACTCGGCCAGTTATCTACTGTATCGCAGCCTCCGCCTCCGAAACTTTGAACGGTTGTAGCTGCCAAACTAAACGTGATACAAATGTCATTCAAAATTCTTTGTAGACAGCTGGTGGCAAAAATTCCAGTGCATGATAGAAAGAACCATTGTTTCCTTTAACAACTGTATGTTTGCATGAAAAATACACTTTCTAAGTAATATTACAAACTGTTTATTGGCTGAAAATATGAGCCCCTGACTACCAATCCATTCTGTGAAAACCGCACATCAATCGCACTTTCCGTTTCCGCAATATTGGCGGTGCAAGTGTTACGTGATTCACCCTGTATGTCCCAATGTTATTATGTAAATTGTATAATGGGAAAATTTAGAAACCTCTGAAAGTTACATATATAGGGATTATGTATCATATATTAAAGATAAGTGCCAAACAACTGTCCCGTATTAGAATACAAAGTTATATGAAAGTAACAAAGTAATCGGTCATGAATTCCGAAGCTTAACGATTTTGAACAAACGAACATTTACATTTTATAAGGTTCACATTTGTTAGAAATGTATTACACAGGCAACAAATAACTGTTCAGTATACTTGAAAACGCGTACGAAATCGAATACAACACTGTCTCAGAATTTCAAAGTAATCGTCCAAGAATGTTTGGAGATAAGCAGTTTTTAACAAACGAAGATTTCCGTTTTTATTACTATAATTTTTTTTCACGTTCTGGGCAACAGTTTCGTAGTAAGAGACATATACTTTCATATACTAGAAAAGGTGCCTCGTCGTTACTGCCAGGTAAAATTGTGCCGATAATGAACCTAAAGGGAGGTAACCCAAGGAGATATTAACTATGTTATATTGAAACGTCAAAAAATCATACCATCTTCAACCATATAAAACAAAAACTTAACTTTCTTCATAATACCCTTCTGAATCTTTCCCGCCATTCCTTAGTAGATAGTAAATTGCTGATCACTGTGTGCAAGAGCCAAAAGAAAGGCAATTCCATCGCGTCAACTGCGAAGAAACTAATGTTGGCCCTCACGATTTTCGATGACGACGATTCAACGAAGTGGTGAGGAACAACAGCGCCTCTACGAGCAGACAGGGAACCTGTAGTAGCGCTGTGCAATGGCCGAGCGCTCAAAGGAGCCTAGCTGCGTAGTGCGTGGCTGCTCCTCGTCGGAGGTTGGCTTCCTCCGTGGGGATTGTGTGTTGCCCTTCGTTTACTTTAATTAGTTTGTAAGTCTGGGGACTGTACCCACAGCAGTTTAACCTTTTATAGGTTTATGGTCGATATTTTAACCACACGTATAAGGTTCTAAATCTCTGCTGACTGATGTCTGTTATAGACCCTATCGCATTCAGCTACTGCGCGTGGATGACCTTTGGCTAAGAAAGCGACCACAACGAGCCATCAACAGATGGCAGAACTTGTTATTGTTTGTGGTTGATATAGTAACCACAAAGCGGCGTAGGTATTCGATGTCGTAATTTTGCTGGTACGTCTTTACATTTTCAAAATGAAGTCGATTTATTATGATTTTATGTTATAATATAAATATGGTAAGAGTAATTTGCCTCCAGAAGCACCATGTCTAGAGCAAATCCTACTGAAATGATCGTTTATGTTTCGTGAAAGCCAGGAAAGATAGATAACCTAAATTATTCTCGAGGTTACGTAATATTTCGCTTCTAAACAAATACTTCTGGATGGATTGTATTATGTTATTCTGTTATCTGAGTATTTACGTGATAATTTTATCAAACAATTTCCGAAATTTAGTATTTCGCTTAGATGTTATACGCTTTTCTGAAGAAGCTGCATCTCACGTTAGTAAGAAAGGTGAACTATTTTTGAGCAGTGAGCTGTATAAAGCACGGGAAGCAGAAGTACTAGTTTTCCGTGCAGCGATTACGTCTAATTTTGTTGGTAAGTCTTTACACTTACAAAATTAAATCGATTTATTATGATACTATAGCATAATGGAGATTCAAATAAAATGCCTCTTATTTGTTCAGTAATTGCAGTTTCATAATGAAAGCAATTTTTTACACCCATATTAGGTCATAAGGAGGTGTGCATTTTGCAGTACACGAAGCAAAACTAAGCGTAGTAAGCTGACATGCACTACCTGCCATGCTTGGGACCCTTCCACCAGCAGAACTAAAGAACTGAATAAATGTGATCTGTGATTTTTATGTATGACTCTTTTGTTTGTATTTTTATAGTTATCTTGTATCACTTGCAGTGTAACTTTGTGCAGGCAATGTTTTGACACATCTCCGTATATTTTGTATATATTTTTATGTATGTTTGCAAAATAAAAGAAAGGAAACGGCAAATAAAGATTTTATTTTTTCTTATCTACTGCTGTTGTCATAAAATACCTCATTTAGTGGTTAAATCATCGACCACGAAAGTAACTGTTCCACAGAATGGATTGTGGTCAATATTTTGCCAAGTTTAAAAATTTATACTAATTGATAATAAAATAATTTTCATATCTCAATTATTTTTATGTGTTTGGGTACGATAAGTAATTTAACTAACTGCATTTCAATTCTCTGTTTTAAAAATAAAGTTTTGTCCAATAAAAGGTCAAGTCCCACACATTTACAAACATTTGGAACCTGTCGTGACCACTTGTCGCCTCCAAACGTCGATCCCCAGACGACTCAGCGCAATACGGATTTCTCGAATGTGCCAAAATGTAATGTGGATGCGACCTTAATCAAGAGTTAAAGCATATATCGCTCACTGTGATGGTACAAAAATCTGTGACATAATGGTAGCCCATTCATGACGGACAATCAATGGCACACATCGGACACACAATGCCGATGCTCCGCTTGTGACATCTGAGAGAGATGAGCTTCCTTCTGTACGCTGCTTCGTTAGAATCTCAAAACGTAATTCATACTCGTGATACTTCCATAGAAGTCATCTGGACAGCTGTCGCAATTTCTTTCATTATTATCCTAGAAAAGGCGACCTGTGCCATATCATATGGATTAGACGATACATAAGTGCCCATTACCTGCACGTTGTGCCATATTTCAGTGACACCCTCAATTTCGTCAGTAATAGATTTACAATCCACGGCCGCCATCTTCAACGTTCAATAGTTTACAATAACCTACAAGGATTCATGTCAGTCAGAAAAATATGCGCATGAAAGAACCAATCATCTTGAATATGTCAGTAAGCTCTGTTACCAGTGTGACGAATGAGATTCCTTCACGTCGGCATATACTGAAACCAAGAAATTCCTTCCCTGAAGTGTTAGGTGAGATAATCAGTGAGCAACGCGCTGTAACACTGGTTAAAGAGAAGAAACAGACATAAAGAGTGGGCTGAACAGAGACACTCTACAGACCGCAAATGGCGCTACCAACTGACCACAGACCACGCGGTGTAAGAAGTAACAGATCGTGTAAATAAATAAATAAAAATAAAAAAATAAAAATAAACTGTATTATTATAATTCTTGGCAATACAGTTCCAGCTTGTCTTGTGTAGGTTGCTGGTTCTCGTCTGCTTAACTTCCTGATCGTTGACTTCCTCGTACACCCGTACTGTCCGTCGATGCTATATAAGTCACGTTCCTGGCAAGAGAGCGCCAGTCGTCGCGTAGCTGCCGCACAGGTAACAGCATTGAACGGCTTCAGAGATGCCTCGTTACAGCAGAAGATTTCGTCGTCCCGTCTACCAGTGTATATGACTGTACATCTATTGACTTCAATGCTGGTGATTCAGCTGTTGGTACCACTGCTCAAGAGGAGATTCTGCATGGTCCGATTACTTTTGTGGGGGCCTGATTTGATTTCAGTATAAAAAGTCTCGAAGTGACTGGTGGATCTGGATGGCTTACTGTAGCCTTTGTTCGCGCACGTGATGCTCAAAAGGGTAGACCTGAATCTTTTCGGGAGAGGGACATTGTGGCTTTTCGGACTTTGGAGTATTGCAGCGTACCTAGTAAATCGGGTACTTCTTATTTTGCAGGTCATATGTGCATATGTAGGCTAGCCCTCTTCTCCCAATTGGCCAGCGCGCGAAGCAGGCAAAGAGGTACCGAGACTGAGGGCGCCCCTGGCGGCCGAAGTACCATCCAGCGATTTATCGCGTCTTCATGAAGTGGCGCAGCGACTTGCGTGGTCAGCCGGCGTTCTGGCGAATAGCGATGCAACAACACTCCCCCCCCTCCCCCCAATAGAAAGCAGAGACAGGAAAAAGAAAAAGAAATAAATAAACTAAAAACACACGCACCAAGTTCCATGATGCTCGGTAAAATGGCAATGACATCTGTCACTCGGTCAAGGGGCGCCCAACTCTAATCCGAGGTGTCCCCCACCATGCACTGTACGGTGGATTGCAGTACAAAGAAACCTAGATATGAAAAAACAGTAATGTCCCGAATCCGATGATGACTGGTCAAACCAAATATGTCGTTCCTATCATCCCCTGTGATACTGACAAGGGAAACTCCCCATCGCAATCCCTTCAGATTTAGTTATAAGTTGGCGCAGTCGATAGGCCGTGAAAAACTGAACACAGTTCAATCGAGAAAACAGAAGGAAGTTGTATGGAACTATGAAACAATAAGCAAATTATAAAAAAACTGAACGGTCCATGCGAAAGGTAGGCAATGTCGAACACAATATGAGCATACGACAGCTGTGGTCTGGTGGTTAGTGCGAGGCGCTGCAGACCAAGAGGTCACTGGATCAAGCTTCACTTCGAACGAAAAGTTCAATTTTTTTTTCTAAAATTAGGATCTGTCCGTCCATTCATTGGCGTCTCTATTCGCTGTAATCATTTTACTGTCTATGTTTTGCGATCGCACCGCAAAACCGCGCGATTAGCAGACGAAGACAAGTGGCTTTCCAATGGGAGCCTAAAACATTTGATCACAAGGTGATATGTCAACCGATTCCTCTACAGGAAAAAACGTCTGATGTATTCTGGAAGTAAAGAACAGTCAACTGCCAGCCAGGCAAACTCGTCAACAGGAATTCTCTCTTCGAGATGCACTGTAGTCGAATGACGTCGTTAAGATGTTTGTTTAGGCGTAGCGTCCCCATTCTACGTCGCAGTTACCTCGTATCGGACGGACGGACAGATAATAATTTTCTGAAATTGAAAAAATTGCAATTTTTGCCTCCGGGAAGGCTCGGGCCAAGAACCTCTCGTTCCACAGCTCCTCACGCTAGCCACAAGACCACAGCGTTCCTGTGCTGAAAACCTGCTCGACATTACTTATCTTTAGCATGGACTGCTCATATTTTATATTTTATTTTGTTTTTCATAGTTCCACACAACTTCTTCCTGTTTTCTTGATTGATCTGTATTTAGTTTTGTTGTGGCGTACCATGCTACAATGCGCGAGGCCGCTCCCCATCGGGGGTACGAATCCCCCCTCGGGCATGGATGTCTGTGCCGTTTTTAGTGTAAGTTAGTTCATAAGTAGTTTGTACGTTTAGGGACTGATGACCCGCAGTTAAGGCCCTTAAGCTTAAACATTTGAACAGTTGTTGTGGCGTGAAGTCAGCGCCACACGCCAGTCGCAAGAGAACGATCGTGGAGAAGGCAGCGGATGACGTCCGGCCACATATCGCACGCATCTTGTAGGGACTAACCAATGCAGGGCAAACAGTCTACACGACATGGTATTCAAGCCGGAGTACCCCAAGGCAGCATCCTGGGGCCCCTCTTGTTTAACCTCTACATTAACGTTGTTCCATCCACACATAACACGATGACTGCAATCTACGCAGATGACACCGCCATCATGGCGCAAGATTGGAAGCCGCCAAACATAAATTCACGCCTACAGACAGCACTCAGAACTGCCGAACCTTGGTTGTAGAAATGGCGTGTTAAAGTCAACGTCGAAAAATGTGAGGCAGTTCTGTTCACACGCAGACCGAAACCACTGCGCAAACAGCAATACTGTAGACCAATTACTCTACATACAAACCCAATACGTTTCCGTGAGAAAGTCAAATACCTCGGAGTCTGGCTGGACCGGAAACTCACATGGAGGGGGTCCACATACAACACATGACCACCGAGCAAACGCGAGGCTCAAACAACTACCCGATGCTCAACAGGGAAAGCAAACTGAATAGCCGGGTGTCGAGGAACCTCTACATGACACATATTAGACCTCTGATGACGTACGGTGCTCCGTGCTGGGCATACGCTGTGCCAACACGGCTGCGCCGCCTGCAGCTCATACAGAACAAGGTACTACGCATCATCAGCAACGCTCCACGATACACACGCACCGTGGATCTTCACAATGAATACGGCCTAGAGCGCCTCTGGTTGTATTCAATAAACTCGCCACACGACTATACAGAAACTCGAGACACTCGAACAACCCCTTCATCCTACGCTTGGGGAACTATGATCACAACCATAGGTGGAAACATAATCGCCCAAAAACACTTCTCCTCAGAGACTAACCACCTACGGTCGTAGGGAACAACAACTCGCAAACACGATGAACATGGCAAACCTTTGCAGAACAGGCAACTGACTGGCAATGCCAGCTGAGCTCACAGCCGACCTACAGGCAAGGCAGGGAAACCATATTCAGCGCGCTAAACACAAACCTAAACAGTTCCACACACTTAGCCAGTTCTGTGACCGAACTGCCTTACTAAAATGACAAACTTGGCTATGTTACACGTATTCTGCCGCAGCCGACCCATGAGTCTTCACAGGAGCTTAGCTGCAGCAGAACCTCGCATCAAACGGACTGATTCTTTATGACGAACCTAGCAAAGTTAACGGTACCGAAACATACCCTCTACTAACATTACCAAACCTTGCATGATCTGTCGCAGATAGCATACCGCTACTGCCCTTCATACCTACCCCACTGTCGCAGAGGTTTTTTTTCCCCCTTGGCTCTTGCCTTCGCTCTTTTGTTCCTCTGCCCTTACATACCTTTACCCTTCGTATACCTTTCGACCAATTCTATCTCCAGATGCACCGTATTAATGGGTGATTGTGCCCACACGTACGGACAACATTGCGGTTCCCACATCCCGTGATCCATCTTAGCAAACTAACCTAATTACGGAGGTGACAGTAGAACTTTTGTGGTGGTCACCACGTTGGTGTGGGCGTGGAGGGGCCCAATCCTTCCCTCTCTGAGTTAACAGCGCTACTTGTGGAGGCAACCAGGAACTGTGGCAGCGATTTTTTTCAACGTCTAGTGCGCCGAATACGAAAGTTACACTGACGCTATTTACCTGTTTTATTTTCACATTTTATGTATCGTAGTAAGCTTGAAAGGGTCTTTATTAAGATGAAATCGTGCCCAGTGTATGCGCAGGATATAAATGCATGAATCGCGGTAATAAGACTGTTGGAATATCGTATTTTCAGAAAGTATTTGTATGTTTTCGTTTCTAATATTTCGTGTACTCGTCTTTTGTCCTACTACATTTCTACATACGGTAGTCCTACTGTAACTAAAGTAAGCTGCAAATATATTTTTCAGTTTTCCTTTGAAAAATGAAGAACTTACAAAACGATGGTTAGCCAATATGAGGCGAGATAAGTGGAAACTATTGCATACAATTGCATTTGTACGTCGCATTTTGAGGAGAAGTCATGTAAGCAACAAATGATACAAAGCTGTTTCTGGCTAATGCGATTCCGACGATATTTCCGTTCACCGGACATCTTCAAACAGCAAAAACACCAGCAAGGAGTTCTCCTAAAAAACGTCAGATAGCTGAATCTGCTTCCTTTGAAGATATGTCATATAGTCAAGCAGGAGACATGGAACCCCTTTCATTACCTGTTGTAAATCATGATTTACGTCATTGAGAGAGCAGTAGGCCTATTCATTGTGACAATGACTACGTGGCAGAATACGAATGTTGACATTATATTCCGAAAAATATATATCTGGAAGCATCATTAGACAACTTAAGTGTTTAGATTGCTTGGAAGTTCTCCTTGCTCCTAAAAATGAGAATAAAGCAGCATTATAAGGAATAAAGAACAGTATGTTCAATTCCTCTAAAGATCTAGTAGAACAAATTATCTTTTACGAATTTATGTAGCTGTATTTAGAATTTTGGGAACCAGACCTACTTTATTTACCAACTACGAGCAATTAATGGTATCCTCGGAATTTTGGGAGGAATCTCATTACACCAGTCTAATAAAGCTGTTATTAAAACATTACTTCACTTGTGGAATACATCATTTACGTAAAGCTAAATGTGCGGAGGAAAGAGGTCAGTAGATTAGTTAAATGTACACGAAATTAATAGTGTTAAAAGTCAGTGAAAAGGCATGTTTTTTTGTATGACTGAGACGATGCTGAGCCGATCTAGTGTATGTGCCATTTGTAATTAAACATTACGATTTGCCTGCCACAGACTTGTTTTCTTTAATTTATTCTTTATGCATGTTAGATTGGCTATAAAAATAACAATAAGCAGGTAGAGAATTGTTTGTTAAGTCATTGAACAAAGTGAAAGTGACATGATTCAGTGCTACAGCAGACGACTGGTTACGCCTACGTGACGGTCTAAAAGATGGCGGTCGAGCTTTCAATTTGCTTCAAGTATGGCAGCATCTTAGCTAGTCTATGTTATTTATATAGGTCGTTGGGAGTAACCGTAGATGCGCGCCCTCTACAAGCTGCTATATCTAGGCCGACATGCTTCTGGACGCCCGTCAGAACTGGGCTAAGTAATAGGCAGTAACTAGGTCTCAACGCAGCTAGCATCGCACAGAAGACGACGCCGCGAGAAGCAAGAAGAGAGAAGAACAGATCGAAGATGAGTATTGTATTCTTCAGCAAATAAAACTTGTGTCATTAATCTGAATAGTTGTTCTAGCTACGCATCCTACACCGTAATTTTCCTGACAACTAGACCGGGACGAGAACTCAAGAACTAGCATCGAGGATTACTCTACAAATGGCATCTAGGATGGTACAAGTTTGTCGAGGCTTATCCACTGCGGCAACTTAAAACTAAATCTGAAGGGGGTGCGATGGGGATTTTTGCACTATTTTCCAATTTTCCTACTTATCGTTTTAACTGTCCATTTTTCATGAAGACTTTTCCTAGAACAAAACGAATAAGACGAAACAAAAAATATTATTAAAGCCTTGTCCCAAGAATAATGAACACAACCAACAGGTCAGTGAAATTGCTCGAGACGTTTTCAAGTGATGCTCATACATCAATAAGACAGCTGATTTTTTTTTTTTTTTTTTTTTTTACATAGATTTAACCCAAAGTTCAATAATAATTCTTATATTACAAGATTTACCTCTGTTATTTTAGGAAATGCGATATACATTAAAGTGAAATTATCACATTGCCCAATAAAAAAATTTAACTTTCAACTTTAGTGTTCTTTAGAAAAGCTTTTATAGTTTACCTTTTAGAACAAACACTATTTGTTGGTCTCACGAAAGCAGATACTGCATGTAAACAAAAATGGTCATCTTTAACAAGTACGCGGACCTGCATAGGAAGAAGGGAGGTCGCCCACAGCAACGACAGACAGTACTGCACAGTTCCAGAGCGTACGAAGCAGACTGACGTGCACCCGACAGTCGCACAGTCGCACACCGATCGCCAGTCATGTTCCAGGTGTTCCATCGACTAGGGCCAGCACACTGTCTATGCACCAATCGAAGAGTTTTCTATTGCCACGGCCACAGTCTCGACAGGTTGAGTTTGCTGTGCAGCTGGATGACTTCCACCATTTAAAACAACGGATAGGGGGAGGAATGTAGGGCTTTACTTCACACCAGTAGATCATCACCTTGACCTCCTCGGGCAAAAGCCAAGATGAAGTCACCAGTGGCAACCCTAATATCCTTTGGACCCTATGGACTCGCGAAATAAAATGTACTCTCCGCCCTTCGCATGAAGTCCGTCGTCTGATTGCAGCAAAAAGTCTTTGTAGAGTATTATTCCCTGCACCATGTTTAATGTATTGTGTGGTGTTACACTAACGGAAACATCACCCAACTTGTCACAGGCAAGCAGTGCCCATGACTGGGCTGGGGATGACCCAGAACGCATTTTTGTAATTCCTTATACCCCACCGAACTTGTCCTCCAAGTTGTCCAAGAAGAAAAAGGGCTTAGTCTTCTGAAGAGATTCCCCGTCGGTATGGCTGCAGAAAAGATATTTAGGGGCATAATCCCCACCCAGATTTCTGGCCCGACATTCCTCCCATGGTGTGGTCAGGGAAGGGAACGTTTGGGAATCATATTCTGCGGCATTGTGGTCGCCTTTACCTCTCTTAGAGACGGCGGTAATGCGTCCGTCAACGTTTCGGTATAGGTTTATGGTGTTCCCACGAGCAGCTAGGGATCTGAAGGTCCACCCAGGCAGAGCCCCCGCTTGCCTGGGTAAGCCTTATACAACTGAGGTGTGGCAGGTTCCTCAGAGGTTTCTCGCTAGTGACTGTTCAACTTCAACAGCCAAGCATCTCCTCGGCATGTAGCACACCTTGCAATTAGTTTGTACCTTCCTCATGACCCGGGTGATTATGCCAAGATCCCCGAGCTCTAAAACATACAACGTTCCAGCGACGTGCTGAACGATGGTCATTGAAGCACCCACAGAGCTTACGGTGTGGTGGATTTGCACGACACAGTCTACAGCTCAGGCCCCCGGGTTTGCCAAGCATGTAGTCATCAAATTAATGCTGAGCCCCTGAGGGGGCACGCTGTCAGAAGACTGGTGGCGCTTACCAGTCCCCAGCTCAGCACATCGGGTCTGCCAAGTCAGTACTCAGCAAATTAATGCTGAGCCATTGAGGGGTGTTGCCACTATTTAAGTACCAACCCTCGTAAATGACTAGTGGGAGCCTTCTAATGAGGTGACGTCTCCAATAAGACAAGCCAAAACAGTTTTTAACAATATGAGTAATTAGTTTCAAAATCAGTTGTGGGGGATAAATTGGAAGATAACAATTATATGGTGCTGAAACATTGAATCTAACAGAATGCTTCAGTAAACAGTTGGAAGCCTTCGAAATGCGGCTCTACAGAATAATTTTGATGTTGTTGTTGACCTTTTGTGATTTTGAGGGGACTAAACATCTACGTCATAAGTACCCTGTTACGAGCGAAGAAATCACTGTCAGAAGCTAAAAAATAGACATCGAGAAAGGAGACACACTAAAGCAACAGACTGACAATGAACAGGTCGCTCAAAATACAAAAGAAGGACACATAGGTAAAAAAACTACGTCAGGAACTAAGTTAAAATACTGGACAGCAGAATATCATGCCTGCCTGATCACAGAGATAATACAGGATGAGCCAGCCATACAGCACACACTAAAAATCAATAGGAATTTTACTTCAAAACTCTTAAAAAGGCTTTAAAACGCTGGTTAGGTGGGGACCTGAAATATCAGGCAATAGCATCCACCACTAAATGGAATTGCAGAAACCAGCTGCGCCAATAAAACGTAAAACAGTGTTAGCCATGGAAGCATCGTCACCTAAAACTAAGAGTAGTGCATCTGGTAGATTAAAAGACTGCCGCAAGTTGGCTAAAACTGGACAGTCCCTCAGAAGATGGACTACTGTCAAAACTACTTCACACTGACACACGGGGAGGGCCTCATGGCGAAGGAGATAGCCGTGGGTTAACTATGTATGCCCGATCTGGAGGCGGCAGAGGACGACCGATTCTCGACGTATGGGCCGCAGTGAGGATTTCCACAGAGTCGTGGACAGCGTCACTGCCCGAAGATTATTCAGTGCACTCGCGGTAGTGCATACAGTGCTCCAAACCTCACGCACCTTCCGGCGCGACGCCAATTTGTGTTCTGGGCTGTTGCCATAATGGCCCGCTTGGATAACCAATCAACATGTTAATTCCTTGGTATGCCAATGAGGATCACGGTCCACACAAAGACCACAGAACGGCCAGATCGGCAAAGAGAGTATGCAGTGTCTTGGACTGACCGCACTAATGGGTGGTGGGAGAAACACTGGTCGATAGCCTGTAGACCACTCAGGGAGTCACTACAAATGACAAATGACTCCATAGGGTGGGTTTTGAGGTGTTCCAAAGCCCTGAGAATGGCGACCAGCTCCGCAGAATGAATGCTGCTCTCACGCAGCACAGAATGCTGTTACACATGGTCGTCAATACGATACACATAAACAGCACGGTCATCTGCTACGGAACCATCTGTGTAAATGGCTTCAGCGCCACAGAATAAATCGAGGAGTTGCAGGAACTGGCGGCGGAAAAGTATTGGGGACAATACTTCGAGGCATGGGACAGATCCAGACAGAGCGCAAACGAGGTTCGAATCCCCCCTCGGGCATGGATATTTGTGCCGTCCTAGTTCGTAAGTAGTTCATAAGTAGCTTGTAAGTTCAGGGACTGATGACCCCGTAGTTAAGTCCCATAAGTTATAAAAACATTTGAACATTTTTTTCAAACGAGGAATAGACCAAGGAGGGTTTTCAAAGGAATATGGGAAAGTGTTAGGGAGCGGACAGAATTCGAGGGACGAAAGAAGGGAACGAACACGAACTGAAATCGGGTACCCCGACCTGGGCTGTTGTGGAGGGATAGGGAGTGTAGCACCTGAGAAAAAGAGCCGGCGGTTCGGATGGAAGGTCGAGGCCTGAACATGGACAACATAAAAAGCTAGCAGATGTTGCCAGTGGAACCGCAAGGAGAGGACCTGAGCTATGACGTGGCTCGTGCGAAGAGCCCCCGTCGATAAACGGACACCACAATGTAGGATTGGGGCCAAAGACTGCAATGTCAAAGACGCGGCCGAATCATATACAATACACCCATAGTCAAGGCGCGACTGTATGAGGGCCTTGTAGAGCTACAGAACCGTTGGGCGTGCAGCTCCCCAAACGGTTTGGCCCAGAGAACGCAGGATGTTTAGGTGCCGCCAGAACTTTTGTTTGAGCTGTCGTATATGCGGCACCCAAGTAAGATGGTCATCAAATAGCATGCCCAGAAAAACGGTGCGTCTCTTCGGCATGTAGCAAGATATAGTTCGGATTCCAGGTATACTGCTCGACATCGACAGAAATGCATCACACCGGTTTTGAATACAGAAAGCTGAAAACCGTGGGCAAACGCCTTCGACTGCGCTTTTCTAATTGATAGCTGCAATTGCCTTTGAGCAGCACCGATGCTGGTGCAACTAAAATACATGCAGAAGTCATCAGCATATAAGAATGTGTATACCAATGGGGCCTCTGCATGACCATTAATGGCGACTAAAAAAAGAGAGGGACTCTAAGAACAGAACACTGCAGCACACCATTTTCTTGGTTATGAGGTGAGCTGAGACAAGCATCAACTCTAACATGAAAAGAACGCAACGAATGCGTATGGATACCAGAAGTGGACCCCATAAGCCCCAGTTGTACAGTGTAAACAGTATATGGGGGCACCAGGTGGTGTCGTACGCCTTCCGCAGATCAAAGAAGACGACAACCAGATGTTCGCGGCGAGTAAAGGCTGTATGGATGGCCGGCTCCAGCGACATGGGGTTGTCGACAGCGGAGCGGCCCTGACGAAATCCACTTTGTTTTGGGGCCAAGAGTCCCCATTCCTCAAGGATCCACATAAGCCTCTGATTCACCAGCCGTTCGAGGAGCTTGCTTGGAACGTTGGTGAGGCTAATAGGTCGGTAAATATCATCCACCTGCGGATCCGCCCCAGGCTTCATCACCTCAATGATGACGCTATCCCGCCATTGGGATGGGAAAACACACTCAACACAGGCACGATTAAGCAGGGCGAGAAGCTGGTGCTTAGAATCCGCTGACATATGACGGAGGAACTGACTGTGAATGCGTTTGGGACCAGGGGACGTGTCAGGGCAGGCAGCAAAGGCGCTTCAGAACTTCCATTCAGTGAAAGCATTGTTGTATGTTTCCTGGCGTCGTGTTCTGAAGAATATTTGGCGTCGCTCCTTTAATTCTTTAAAGGCGCAGAAATCTGCACTATAAGTAATAGTCACTGAACAGCGACCATAATGGTCTGCCAGGTGCTCAGCTATAGCGATAGAATTACAGATTGTACCATGAATGCAGAGACACAGGATGCCCGCCGGCAGCTGATGCCTGAAGAGGCGGTGAACCTGCGACCACACCTGTGAAGGAGATGTGCAGGAACCAATGGAGGCGACGTACTTCTCCCAGGAGTCCCTTTTGCTTTGATGGATCAGTCACTGGGCCATGCCCGAAGACACTTGAAGACAATAAGATGATCTACAGAAGGGTGGCGTCGGTGGCGTTGTAGTGCTTGTTGACGTTCCTGGATGGCTTCAGCGATCTCCGGTGTCCACCAGGAAACCGACTTAAGATGGAGTGACCCAAGTGTGGTGGGAACAGTTTTATCGGCTGCAGAAACGATGGAATCTGTGACCTGCTGCACAGTGGCATCAACATCAGCCGGAAGGAGAGAAGAGGAATCATCTGGCCAGTCGGCCCTATGGAGGGACCAGCGAGGCAGACGGTCAGCAGGTGGAAACTCTGCCAGTGACAGGAAGATGGGAAAATGGTCGCTGCCACACAGGTCGTTGTGGACCCTCCATGTGAGATGAGGAAGAAGGGTAGGGCTGCAGACGAACAAGTCTATGTCAGAATACGTTCCATGTGCAATGCTAAAATGGGTAGGAGCACAGCTGTTGAGAAGGCAGAAGTTCTGCATCGACATGAGAGACTCAACATCTCTACCACAGGCTTAGGTCTATGTGCCACAGAGTGAGGTGGGCGTTGAAATCCTCCAACAGAAGAAAGGGTGGGGGAAGTTGGGTGACCAAGGCAGCGAGGTCTATAGGAGAGACAGCATCATCTGGTGAAAGGTAGACACAGCAGATGGTAAAAACTTTCACTACCCAGTGCCTAACAGCCACTGCCTCCAGAGGTGTTTGCAGAGGTACGGCAGCACTGGGAACAGAGAGTAGAATATAGATCCATACGCTACCGGAAACTACGTTATAGACGGAATGGTTTTTAAAATAGCACTGACAGCCTAAAAGGGCAGGGGTCCTCTCAAAGGGGAACCATGTTTCCTGTAGGGCTCAACAGAGAGCTGGGAAGCCGCAGAGTAATTGCTGCAACTCAGCCAGATGATGGAAAAAACCGCCGCAATTCCACTGCAGGATTTCTATTGCACTGGGCTGAACAGCCATAATGGAACGGGTAAGCAGATTATTCCGCAGGTGCACCTGCTGCCAACTCCTCAGAGAACCATGGTTTCTGGCGATCCTGTTATGGCGAGATCCTTGGGGGACAGAGGCAGAGGCAGAGGCAGAGGATGTGTTGGAGCGTTGCTTTAGCGCCACTGAAGAGTGTTATTTCTTTTCCTTATTCTTCTGTTTTCCCTCTCTCGCTGGCCCTTTGGTTTAAGGGCTGGGAGGACTTCTTGGGAGATGGCATCAGGAACTGTCAAAGAGCCGGAAGCCCTTCTGCCTGCAGTTTGCGGGTCCTTCAGCTATTGGCTGGGATCTCCTCGTGCACTCTGAGAATCCTCCAAAGGGAAAGTGCTGGCGGCACCTAAACACCCTGCGTTGTCTGAGCTACACCGTTTGCGGAGTTGCACGCTCAACGCTCCTGCAGCTCTATCAGGCCCTCATCCAGTCGTGTCTCGACTATGGCTGCATAGTTTATGATTCGGCTGCATTTTCAGCAGTGCAGGCATTGGACCCAATTATACATTGTGGTGTCCGACTGGAGCTTTTCGTACGAGCACTATGAGAAGCTTCCTATTTGAAGCTGGGGTCCTTCTCCTGCGGTTCCGATGGCAACACCTGCTAGGGTCTTATGTTGCACATGTTCAGACCTCGCCCCACTACCCGAACCACCGGCTCCATTTTCCAGACGCTGCATTCCCCATCCCTTCACGACGGCTTTGTTTGGGCTACACGATATTAGTCCTTGTTCGTTCTTGCCTTTTGTTCCTTGAATCCCATCCACTCCCTGACACTTTCCAGTATTCCGTTAAAACCCCTCCTTGTTCCATGCTCCGCTTACTGCTTTGTCTGGATCTGTCCCGTGCGTTGAAGGACTCAGTTTCTCCAATACAACTCTGTCGCCAGTTCCTGAAACTTCTTGATACATTCTGTGGCGCCGAAGCCATTTATACTGATGGGTCCCTAGCTGATGGTCGTGCTGGGTATGCATGTCTCCATGTTGACCGTGTCGAACAGCATTCATTACTCCATGAAAGTAGTGTCTTTACTGCAGAGCTGTTCGCCATCTTAAAGGCTCTAGAACATCTCCTAGCCTGCCCCAGGGGTTTATTTGTCATCTGTAGTGACTACCTGAGTGGCTTGCCGGCAATCGGCCAGACAAATACACGGCCTTGGCAGGCACCACGGAGGCGTGCGTGTGGGCCCAATACGGAGGTGAGGTGGTAGTGGGTAAGACTGAAGTTGCTGCAGAAGCAACGGGATTTGAAAGGCGATCGTATGACCTGACCATGCGAGGGAAAAGGACACTGTGGTTTGGGTGGCCTGGCGAGCTAAGCACCTGCACTGCATAGGCTGCAAGCAGTTGTTGGCGGCGGATCTGCAAAGGTGGTACCCAGGCATCCACAAGTAAGCTGACCACAGGGCTGGTGTGAAAGGCATCCATTGCGATGCGAACCCGACAGTGGTGAATGGGATCCAGCAAGCGCAATGCCGAGGGAGATGCAGAACCATAGGCGACACATCCAAAATCAAGACGGAACTGCATCAGAGCTTGATAGAGCCGCAACAGGGTAGAGCGGTCAGCAACTCAGGAAGTACGGCCCAGGTGACAGAGCCAGGTGCTCGGTAATTCCCGTTACAAACTCTGCGGAGTTGTAGAGGGGAGTCAGTAGATAATATTTTAACGTGTTACACAAGACTGGAAATGTTATCCACTGAATCCATGAGACTATCTATATCTATGACACTGTGAAACGATTCTATTGTATAGCTATATTTTTGGTTTCCATGTTTTAGGAGGAGGTAGTAAGTACAGGAAAAAAGCTGATTTCTAATAGACATATTAAGAACACATTAAGAAGGTGTGCATGTTTCTTAGACATTCTGTTGCTGGTTTCTTTAGTGTTATTTCTTTCCAAATATTAGAAAACTAAGACATTGCAGTGGAAAAGACTGGCTTCACGCCTTCAAAGATAAAGAAAGACTCTTAGATTCATTTTACCACATTTCCGGTCGTCTGTTCCTCTTCAAATTATTATATATTCACTACTCTCCACAAGTGTTTGAAGTTTTTAATGGGAAGTTTTGAACACCATGCGTGTCTGCACCGGATGTCTTCTTCTTCTTGTGGGTCCTGTCCGTTCCGGCTGTCATCACTTGTCTTGGCTGTGCCGTTCCTGTGTTCTATCTCTCTACATAAATTCGCAGGTGTTTTGGAGGCCAAAACCCTTTTTGATCAGCTCTTCAGCTCCCGCCAGTGGTTCGAATTCTCACTCAGACTAAGGTGTGTGTGGATTGTCCTTAGATTTCTTTAAATCAGTTTAAGCAGTCTGTAAGTGTAGGGACTGATAACTGTAGTAGTTTGGTCTCTTAGGTGTAGTAATATTTAGTTTGTACAACACTTGGCTCACCTTGTATCTTTCATTCAGAAACATTCTGGTTATTGCTTCTGTTCCTACTGACACATCCCAGGCCCATAATGTCCTTGCTTTCTCGGTTGCCAGCACTTTTTCTCCCCTCATTTTCCGTGGTATCAACGTTTGTGACCTGATCTGTCCATGTCAGTCTCAAAATTATTCCCCTAAGGGGCTCAGCATTAATTTGCTGAGTACGGGCTTGGCGAACCTGGGGTCTTGAGCCGTTGCTTGTGTCATGCCAACAGTCCGCCACACTGTAAGCTCTGTGCGTGCTTCAACGACCATCGTTTGGCGTGACGGTGGAACGTTGTACGTTACTTAATCGCCTGGGTCGCGAGCACAGTACAAACCTCTATAAAAGAACTTCAATCTCAAGGTTTCCTACGTGCCGAGGAGATGCTTGGCTGTTGAGGTTGAACAGACGCTAGCGAGCAACCTCTGAGGAACCTGCCGCACCTCAGTTTGTATAAAGCTTATCCAGGCAAGCGGGGCTCTGCCTGGGTGTACGTATAGTTCCCTAGCTGCTCATGGGAGCAGGATGAAACGAGCAACTAACAATGTGGGCTGTCGCATAAACGCTGTTTTTAAGCATAGAAAGTCGCATTTTGATGCTACAGCCTACGACCTTAAGTCGTTCTCTTTCCTGGATACGCCTTGGGAGTAACGCAGGGCCTTAAACCGTTCAGAGCCATACTCGCCGCGATACCTTGTTTGCTCCCGGACTGATGGGGACTCTTTCTTGTCCACTAAGCTACAAATCATATTGAACACTTCGAAGACAAGTATGGTGAGGTGCCATCTTTCTCAAAAATAAGAAATGGGGCTGTTTTGATACAGACGGCGTCCCCATCCCGGTCTAGGGCATTTTTGGCCTACGACAAGCTGGGTCATATTCCCATCAGTGTCACGCCTCACAAGACGCTCAGTATGGTCCAAGATCTTATTTACCGCTAGGATTTATTGTCACAGTCCGATGAAGCGTTACATATCAACCTAGAACACAGCTGTGTTCACTTTGTCAGGTGTGTTTATAGGGGACCAAAACATCACAGGGTTGCCACTGGTGCATTCATCCTGGAATTTGAAGGCGATACACTGCCCAAGAAGGTGAAGATAATGATCTACTGGTGTGACCTCAAGCCGTACGTCCCGCCCCCTATGAGGTGCTTCAGGTGCTGTAAGTGGGGGCATATGTCATCTCGGTGCACTTCCAGCCCCACAGGCAGGGAATGTGCGCGTCCATCTCATCCAGACGCTCTGCGCACCCCACCTCCCGTCTGTGTGAACTGTAAGCAGACCCATTCACCTTCGTCTTCCGACTGTACAATGCTACACAAACAACGAAAGATCATGCAAATAAAGACCTTGGACCGGCTATTATACAATGAGGCAAGAAAGAAGTATGAGCGGCTCCATCCGGTTAACTTGACCACCTCTTTTGCTGCAGTAACGTCGCCCCCGCTCACTACGGGTACAACACCCAACAAGGTATCGCCTCCTCCTGTGGGCTCTAGAGGCCATAAATCTTCCACTGCCCCCTCGTTAGGTGGGGTCGACCCTCCATAAAACTGCTGAGTGGGGGTAGGTTCCTCCCCCCCCCCCCAACCATTGGGTAAACCAGTCCCCAATCTCGAGCCAGAGAAGCAACAACATTCTCCGGCACCTCTCACTCGGAAGGGGTCCCTCAGGACTCACCCGTCCGAGGATTCTCACAGTGCACGAGGAGATCCCAGTCAATAGCTGAAGGATCCTCAAACTGCAGGTCGAAGGGCTTCTGGCTCTTCGACAGTTCCTGATGTCACTCCCAAGAAGTCCTTCCAGCCCTTAAGACCAAAGGGCCAGCGAGAGAGGATAGGGTGTTTAGGGCACACAACAGCAACGTTTTTAACGCTCTGACAAAATAATTAGACGACAGTAAATAAATAAAAACAGGCCGTAGAAGGATGTAGGTATTGGCAACAACACAAACGCACAAGCACATATTGCAAATCAGTGATGTATCGTGTCATACAAGTATAAACCTTAAAAATACTTAAAACACAATATCAGAGTATAGAGGTACGCTGATCTCTAATGATGAAGTTATCGGCGAGCCCTGTACACACTAAAACCTCCAGCCTAAGAGCTTAGGCCAGAGTCGAGATCGTTCACAAAATTGTAAAACGTTCGTCACACTCTCCTCGCCGTCAGCTAAAATAGTGGGCAGGGCACCACCAAAATTATCCGCTGCCATCTCAGCACGATATAAAATACACTCAATTAAAATGTGGTGTATAGTGATTTGCACGCCACAAGCATCACAAATCGGTGGATCCTCTCGACAGAATAAAAAGCTGTGGGTCAAAGGGCTGTGCTCAATGCTGAGGCGCGTCAGTATCACTTCGAAACGCCGGAATGGCTGGCAGGAGGTTCGCCACGGTCGGAGAGTTGGCTTAACCAACCGCAGTTTATTACCTGTCACTGCCAGCCACGTCTCCTCCCACAATGGAAGGGACCTCTGGCGCAGCACAGAGTAGACATCCCGCAAGGGAATGGCACACTCTTTGACATTTGGGTCACTGCAGGCCGCCTTGGCAGCCACATCAGCTGCTTCATTTCCCCATATCCCAACATGCCCAGGTACCCAAAGAAAGGACACCTCTTTAGCCCGCCGTTGGAGGTGGTACAGTTGCTCATGGATCAATTGTGTTATAGTTTCAGCTTGGTACATGACCAGCAGTGATTGTAGGGCACTAAGGGAATCGGAGATGAGTAGAAATTTTGTACCTCGAGCACGCCATATTTGTTCTAGTGCCTGGAGGATGGAATGCAGCTCTGCCGAGAAATCGGAGTAGATAGTGGGCAGACCAATCCCTATGATGTGACCTGAAAACACCATAGAACTCCCGACAGAGTCCCCTTGTTTGGATCCGTCAGTTTACACCATTATACAATCACGATGCCTATTTAAAATGTAGAAAAATTCTGACTGAAACGTTATGTCTGGGGTGCAATCTTTTCTAAAAGTGGTTAAATCTAAAAGGAGTCTGGGTCTCTGTAATAACCGAGGGGGATATCAACTCCATCCGCGACGTAAAACGGTAAACTCTGAAACACCCATATCTAAAAAGCAGTTCTTAACAAAAATCCCAAAAGGCATCGTAGCTCGAAGCCGATTACGAAACAGCCGTTCCATAGGCGGCCGAGCCACAGTATTGTAAGCGGGTGTATATGGTGTGGACAATGCGGCTTACGCCGGACGCACCATGAGGAGCTGCCGCCGTATGGAAAGCGGTGGCTCAGTAGACTAGGCGCTAAGTCTTGGTAAAGGGCTGGGTCGAAATGCCTCGGTAGCCAACCGAATCCCTTCATGGTGCACCACGTCCAACATTTTTAGGTAGGAAGGTCTTGCAGACCCATACACCGTGCAGCCTTAATCAAGTCGGGATCGTACAAAGGCTCCATAAAACTGAAGCAGACGAGTACTGTCAGCTCCCCACGAAGTGTAACTAACAAGGGGATGGTCAGACTTGTCATGCCGAAACATGTATTGATTTTTTTAGCACTGTTAGTTAACATTGAAGGAATTCTGTATGCAGAATGTTAGCTGCTGACATGACCTGGAAGCCACCTGAAAAATCACGAAAATGGCTGTTTCTCCTGCTTGGCGCTTGCGGTGACGGCTGGCCACCCCTCGAAATGGCGAGTCGCGAGCTGTTATGGTGAGCGTTGTGCGCATGGTCGGGAGCTGCGGCCGTCTTATCGCGGCGATCACTAAAGAGGAATATTGTTGCATGGTTTTGGTGGAAAGCGAAAACGAATATTCGTTTCTGTGGCATGCACTTCCTTTTCATTTCTGGTACCTATTTCGAAACATACCGTCATGAAACTGGTTAGATATGTGAAAGATATTCTGTACATCTACATCAATACTCCGCAAGCGACTTTACGGAGAACATTCAACCTCCCCTCACAGGTGATGGCAAACCCTGTAAATGTTTTGCTGCTTGCCATAGAGATATACCACAGACGCCAAATGAAGCAATCAACAGAAAACACGCGCGAAGATTATGTGATATGCGACATGGTAGTTAAACTTCTAGACGAGCTTGTAAATAGCGCAAATATGTGGCTATAAACGACTGAAACACTGGATATTGCAGACTGTGAATCTACAGACGGAGAAGAAACGGAAGGCAGTTGCACACATGAAGACTCTTCGAGTGATAGTGCCACGTACCATCATCAATTATCTCCAAAAGCGACACAAGCAACCAAAATTACATTATCAGACAAAGAATAAGCGGTGCAGTGTTGGTTGAATAAAAGTGGTAAGAAACGCCTACGTGTCAGTACTGTTAAAATACGTATCGCTTTGTCCGATCTGAACGTGAATTGTATAGATGGAAAAAGGAAATCACTGGACGACGTAAGAGTCAACTGTAAATTGCGACGGAGATAAATGCGCGACTTTGTGAGCAATTTACCGATGCCAGACGACAGTCATTGAGTGTCAGCGACACAACTTTGCGGGATTGTGCGTTAGAGATTGCCAACACGATAGTCGTTAAAGAATTTACAGCTTCTCGAAGTTGGATTAGTCGCTTCAAAAGATCACATAAAATTTTGGCACGAAAAATAACAAAATTTGTATCGAGAAACAGGTCGGAAAATGAAGTGACACAAATGGAAGTGATAGCTTTTCTTACGACTGCAAAAAATAAGCTCTCTAGTTTTAGTGAATCTTATGTTTACAGTGAAGATCAGTCAGGTTTTCAAAAAGAAATGCGTGCGAAAAGAACACTGTCATTCAAAGGGAAAAAACATATTCAGGCAATTGCGCAGTCCACGACTGCACTCACCTATTCATACACTATAATGCCCATAATTAGTCTGGATAGGATACTGCTGCCTAAACTATATGTGTGTCTTCAAGAACCAACTGGGCGTTTTCGACCACGTGTCAAACAAACAATGTTCTACGCAGACAATCTTGTGGTAGACGCATCGAAATGATAACGTTACACTTTTCTTGTGTCATACTTTTCTTCAGTTCCGCGGGAACAAATCTCTTCTCCTTCTATATTCGTGGTGAGGCCATAAAAGTTCTGATTCATTAAAAGCTGTATTTCGAACTCACCCTGACAAATAAACAGAGATACTTCAGATTCCATCCGGCACGACGAACGTATTTCAACCGTTAGACAAAGAACTTTTCCGCCAGTGGAAGGCGTTTTACAGAATACTAAGAGAGAAAATTATTGTTTGCAAGTCACTGCAGTTTCCTATCTACCACCGTGTCAATATTCTCAAGTTGCAATCAGTCATACATTATCAGTTTTCCTCCCCAAGGTTTCAGAATGCGTCAATAACGTCATACCTCATGAAAGTTCTTACAGACGTCCAGGTCATGTCAGCAGCTAACAGTCTGCATACAAACTGCCTTCATTGTTAACTCACAGTTGTAAAAAAGCAACACAGGTTTCGAAGTGACAAGTCTGACCATTCGCTTGTAAGACACTTTAAAAAACTGAGTGCTTTGAGGCACCGTTCCATTCAAGTCTTTAAGATGCGGCAACCAGGTAAGCATACAGTCAAATGTGAGACCCATAAAACGCACAGTTTCTTTAATATTCAGAACAGTGTACCTTATCCGCAGTTTGGGTAAGTTAAAAATAGAACGTGAACGGTTAAAAAACACACACACCGACTTCTTGGTTGAAAATTTAAACCAGTCCTTTGTGCTTATTCGTCTAGCCGCCGTAGAGTTACTTGCAACTGACAAGTTGTTGTTGTAAGGCTGGAGGAAGAACAGAAGACAGAGAAGTCATCAACAAACAGGGAACACTGGACAGGACTTTTCACAACAGAAGTAATACCGCTAATAGCTATAGCGAACAACGTTACACTTAAAACACTACCCTGAGGGACACAGTTTTCCTGCTCGAAGCGGTCAAAGAGCACGCCACCAACTCGATACCTAAAATAACGTGGAGAAAGGAAAGACCGAATAAAAATGGGAAGACAAACACGAAATCCGCATTCGTGAAGCTCCTTAAGTATAAGATGCCTCCAGGTAGTATCGTAGGCTTTCTTGATGTCAGAAAATACACCCAAAAGGTGGTGACGTCGAAGGAAAGCCTGTTGTATAGCCGCCTCCAGAGAGGCCAGGTTATCGAAGGTGGAACGATATCTCCTGAAGCCACACTGGAAGCGACTGAGGAGCTGCCTGGATTCCAGCATCCAGACAAGGCGACGGTTGACCATCCGCTCTAAGGTCTTTCCAATGCAACTAGTGAGGGCAACACTACGATAACTGCTTGTGCATGTGCGATCTTCCCCGGATTTTAAAAAGGGGTTAAAAATTGCTTCTCTCAGGTAGGGAAAGTGACCTGACGACCAAATGGCATTAAAAAGATACAGGAGGATTTCTTTATTTCGCTGTGTTAGGTGCCCTAGCATATTCTAGTGGATCCTATCATTTTCTGGGGATATGACATGCGCCATAGACAAAGCAGAATCTAGCTACCACAATGTGAAACGGCAATCCTGATGACCAGTGCACCTATAATTCTAATTGCCCCTCTCAGTAACCACTCTGTGGTGCTGGAATATCGGATCCTGACTGGCAGTAGCTGGAACATTGGCAAAATAGATAGCCATGGTTTGCGCAATATCTCGTGGGCTGGTTTGGAGAACGCCATTCCCCATGATAGCACCCACTGGACACCTCCCCCCTTTCCCAGAAATCCTCTGTTTGGTCTCCCATACAGTGGAACTTTTAGTGGAGCGGGTAACGGTACTCAGGAACTGTCGCCAAGATCTCTTTCGGCTCTCTCGTATAATTTGGCGACATTTTGCCCTCGCCATCCCAAAGTACGCAAGGTTGTTTGCAGTTGGCCGACTCTTAAACCTATGCAGAGCTGCACGCCTGGCCGTAATTGCCAAGCGACACTCAACAGTCCACCAAGGGACAGGCTGCCGTTTTGGTCGTCCTAACGACGGCGGCATATATGCGTCAGCAGCACTGTGTATCGTTTGAGTCATAAAATCCACCCATTCCTGGACATTGCTGCGTATTTCCATCAGCGAGTTGGCTGAACAGTGTCCAGTCGGCTTTACTGATCACCCATTGAGGTGGTCTGCATTCCGGCTCTACTCTGTCTGGCAGGTGAAGCCAGATGGGGAAATGGTCACTGCCATGCAGGTCATCGACCACTTCCCAGTGCATAGAGTGGGCAAGGGCTGGAGAACAAAGCGAAAGATCTATGGCTGAGAACGACCCCATTGGAGTATAAAAACGTGTGGGCTGTCTCGTGTTTAATAAATGTACGCTCGATGACAACAGAAGCCTTCCGTTTGCTCGAACCCTGGGGCAGGTTCTGGGCCGGCCGCAGTGGCCGAGCGGTTTGCGGCGAGCCAGTCAGTCAGCACGGTCGGGGGTACGAATCCCCACCCTCGGGCATGGATGTTTGTGTCGTCTTTAGTGTAAGGTAGTTCATCAGTAGTTTGTAAGTTTAGGGACTGATGACCCCGCAGTTAAGTCCATTAAGCTTAACAAACATTTGAACATTTTTTGCAGGTTCTGGCAGAGCCCCAAAGCACGTTATGTGCATTGAAATCACCACAGAGGATGAAAGGGTGGGGGAGCTGCGCCAGAAGGTCTTCGAGGACTACTACATCAAACGTGTCATAAGGTGACAGATAGAGGGCGCACACTGTCAAACGGTGGTGCACATATACGGATACTGCAACGGCCTGTAACTATGTAGTGAGAGAGAGCCGTATTACTAAAAATTGCCACTCCGCCTCTCGCTCTCTCTCCACTACGATCGTCCTTCTTGTGGAGTTCTTAGCCACGGAGCTCAGGGTTGTCAGTGGATTTAAATTTTGTCTCTTGGAGGCATATACAAATCGGTCTACCCTGAGTCAATAAACGTAGTTCCTCCACATGCGTCCTGAAACCCTGAAAGTTCCACTGCAGTACTGGGGGCATATATCAGGGAGGTTGGATCTTTACCCTCTCTCTCTTCCGAGACGGAGACACTGAACGTGGTGAAGTTCCAGAATTCGGGCGGGAGGGTTGCCCCCGGGAGGGTTGCCCCTGAGGGATATCGAGTTCCATGAGGTCTGGAGCTGGGTCAGACGAAGGATCATGTTCATTGCTGTTTTTGCCTGTGACTGTCTTTTGCTGGTAACCTTCTTTAGTTTAGGTGGCTTGGTGGTGGATACAGAGGACGTGGTTGCAACTGTGGTGGTGGTGGTGGCGGTGGCGGTGATGACGGGTTCTGCAGTAAGAAGTACCACAGGCTCCCCAAAGGCAGTATCTGTAACTTTGTCAGCTGTTGTCACTGGGGCTACAAAAGATGCTGGTTCTGCGGCCTTACAAGTGCACTGGCAAATGTATGTGTTGGTGTCTGCCTACACTGACAACCTCTGTTTTTGTGCAGGCATCAGCTCTGGCAACTGACTTTTGCAGTACTGAAGCGAAGGAGGTGGTAAACGCAGCAGGTTGTATGGTCTTGAAGGTCTTCTTGGTCCTGTATAGGTGAGACGCTGAGTTGTTTTGATTTTCTGTATCGTCTGCTCCTGAAGGTAGACCGCACAGTCCCTACTCAAGACTGGGTGGTCGCCTGAATAGTTGATTTTGTATCCCCACTTCGTCGCCGCTTTTGTGTCCCAGCCTCGTCGTAGGTGTCGGTGGCCGAGTGTAACGAGACCGACACAGTAACAAGACAGCACGCCGGTGCAGGTACGGAGGTGAGCAGCCAGAAACTACAAACACTAGAGTAAATTAGAAAGATATATTTTGCACAGAATGTAACAATACTTAACTTTTATATAGTACTGCAGAATGTTGATACATAGTTGTTTGAGGCCTGCCTAGTGCCTGTACAATAGCAAAGTCTTCACTCGTGCCTATCGGATAACGAAGGTCCTAACTCGTTGCTATCTCAGTCCGAAGTGCGAAGTGGCCGATGTCCTTCAGTGGTGGCCACGAGTGGCGTTGTACCAGAGGGCGCTCGTGGCTGTCGTCGGAAGAACGCCGCGCCGTGCATGCATGGCGGCGCGCGGCGAAAGTAGGTGGCGCGCACTTTGTACTTGTGCGACACCACACCCCTCCCCCCCAAACCGCCGCGCCGTCGTGGCGTAGGGCTGAGGGCCACGGCGACGGCACTGGGAGGAGGGCCTGAGCGGGGGCGTTACTGGTGGGACGGGCGTCGTAGCTGAGGCCGGGATCGAGACGCCGTCCGCGCCCCGGCATCCGCCTTGCGATCCTCCAGGGAACCCGCCGAAACCTGGGGAAGGGCGCCCGCCCCCGCCCAGAGGGAGCAGGTCATCTTCTTCTGAGGTGCGTGGCCCAAGCTGGGGGGGCCCGCACGGTCCCGGAGTCCCTCTCGGTGACGCTGTCATCTGCGGCGGCGACAGCGGCGGCGACGACTGCGTCGGATGTACGTCGACGTCCATAGGGATCTCGTAGTCCGGGGACGAACGATGTGGTTGTGCTCCCTGGCGCAGAACTGGGTCTGGAATCAAGAAACCGGAGACAGGATCGCGCGGTCTGTGCAGGCGCAATTGGTTTGCGTGGCGCCGCAGCTCCGACCCTGTGGAAGAACGTACAATAAACATATTGCGCCCGAGCACGCGCTGAATGGTGCCCGGCAGCCATGTCTTCTTGTTTCCAGCAAACACCCTGTACAGCACCGGCGTAGAAACCTGAAAACGCGTAGCGCCATACGAACCGACTCGGTGCGTGGGAGGCTGCAGCAGGTGAAGGAGAGTGCGGTGACGGCGGCCGTGTAGCAGCTCGGCAGGAGACGGGCCGTCACGTGGCATGCACCGATACGTAGACAGGAAAATTTGAAGAGCTTGCTGCCTGGAGTGCTGACCTTTCATCTTCTCCATGTGAGACTTGAATGTTCGAACGAAACGTTCTGCTTCACCATTGGACTGAGGGTGAAAAGGCGCGGTGGTGATATGCTGAATGCCATTCACACGACAAAACTGTTGAAATTCCGCACTAGCAAACTGAGGCCCATTGTCACTGACGATAGTTTCAGGCAAGCCTTCGATGCAAAACACTGATGTTAAGGCACTGATTGTACTAGACGCCGTCGTTGAGTTCATGGCAATCACAAAAGGAAACTTGCTGAAAGCGTCTACAACAATTAACCAGCGCGTATTCCAGAATGGTCCGGCAAAGTCAATATGTAAACGTTGCCATGGTCCCGTGGGGCGTGGCCAGTCTGAGAAACGCTGTGGAGGAGCCGCCTGATGCTCCGCACAAACTGTACACAGTGACGTCATGCTCTCTATCTGAGCGTCCATACCAACCCAGGTACAATGACGTCTGGCCAACTGCTTTGTCCGAACAATACCCCAATGTCCTTGATGCAGGAGGCGTAACACTTCTAGTTGCAGGGAACGAGGAACAATCACTCTTGCTTGGTCGTTGTCGGTATGCAACAACAGTACACCCTGACTTAAAGATAATGCATGACGTTGTGCAAAATAACGTCGAACCAGAGGCCGATCAATGTCTTTGGCTCTGGCAGGCCAACCAAAGCGAACAAAACGTGCTACCACACTTAAGTCTGCATCCGCAGCTGTTTCCTGTGCAACCCGACGAGAGTTTAAAGGAAAGTCTGCGACAGCGGAAGCATCTCTGGAGTCTATCTGACAACATGCCATTTCTGAAGAATCAAATGATACATCCTGGCCAACCGGAAGTCGGGAAAGTGTGTCCGCGTTGGCATGTTTAGTGGTAGGTCGGTACAAAATCTCATACTGATAATTTGACAATATCAAGGACCATCTCTGAAGCTTTTGTGCCGTACGTGGCGGAATCGGCTTTGTGGGTGAGAACAACGACGTGAGAGGCTTGTGGTCTGTCAACAAATAGAATTTTCTGCCATAGAGATAATGATGAAACTTCGCGACGCCGTAAATGATTGCTAAGGCCTCCTTTTCTATCTGACTGTAATTCTGTTGCGTCGGCGTCAGTAGCTTGGATGCAAAGGCAATAGGACGATCGTGACATCCAATACGATGTGAGATTACAGCGCCTAGGCCGTACGATGAGGCGTCAACTGCTAACACTACAGGCTTCTGTGGGTCAAAAGGAATCAAACATGCATCACTGAGTAGTGCAGACTTTAGTTTGTCAAAGGCAACCTGACAATCTTTGGACCATACAAAAGGAACATTCTTCCTACGTAAGTGATGCAGTGGAGCTGCAATCTGAGAGGCATTGGGAATAAATCTGAAATAATAGTTCAGCTTTCCCATTACTGCTTGCAATTCTTGCACATTCTTAGGAGGAGGCAAATCTTTGATTGCTCGAAGATGTGACTGTAAGGGATGGATTCCTTGGGCATTAATCACATGGCCTAGGTACTCTATTTCAGTTTGAAAAAACGAACACTTTGCTTTATTACAACGTAGACCTGCTGCAGTCAACACTTTGAAAAGGCACTCCAGGTTTGCTAAATGTTCTTCAACTGTACGTCCGGATACCACAATATCATCTAATTAGTTCGAACAACACGGTACAGAAACTGTCAGCTGTTCCAAAAAACGCTGAAAAATAGCGGGGGCGGAAGAACTGCCAAAGGGTAGGCGTTGAAATTGAAAAAGGCCCATGTGAGTATTAATGACGAAAAACTTTTTGGACTCGTCATCAAGTGGAATCTGTAAGTATGCCTCTGCTAAATCAATCTTAGAAAAGAAGCGAGACTGTCCTAATTTGTCCATTAGTTCGTCAGGTCTGGGCAGAGGATAAGTGTCTACAATTGTTTGACTGTTCACTGTTGATTTGAAGTCCGCACAGAGACGAAGTTTTCCTGACGGCTTGGGTATAATTACTATAGGCGAGGCCCACTGACTCGCAGAAACAGGAGAAATCACCCCACCATCTTGCCAACGTTTAAGTTCTTCGGCAACTGTATCACGCAATGCGATAGGCACTGGTCTAGCTTTACGAAATTTTGGAACTGCAGAGTCTTTTAAAGTTACATGTGCCACGAAGTCTTTTGCACAACCTAGTTCCGGCGAAAACAAGTCACTATATTTGTCACCCAATGCATTGATTTTATCCTGAGGCACTATTGACGAAATTTGAAGCACATCTCTTTGAATTGAGAAACCAAACAAGTCGAATGCATCTAGTCCAAAAATGTTCTGCGTAGATTTGGCCTGAAGAACAACAAAAGCAACTGTTTTCGTTACACTTTGAAAAGAGGCGGGCAGGCTACATGTTCCTAGCACGGGAATATTTTCACCAGTATAAGCTGTTAACACTTGCTGTGACGGCGACAACTTTGGCGAACCCAGAAGTTCATAAGTATCTTTATTTATTAATGTGACAGCGGAACCAGTGTCAAGCTGAAATTGCACAGTCTTATTTTCGATAGAGAGAGTAACAAACAGCTTGTGCTTCTGGCGCACGACCGGTGCGCGAATGTGGGCAACGTCTAATACATATTGTTTTCTGCGCTTGCGCGGGTTGCGTGCGGTAGGAAGCGGCGCATACTCGGCACACAGCGGATTAACCACACTGTCACTAGATGACACTATCGCCGGATCGGCGTCCGCGCAATGCGAGGCTACTACAGAGTCACTAACTACTGCACTACACTTTTGAGTAGCTACTTTATGTCTACTGTCACTAGCTACACAGTACTGGGCACTATTACAAGGAGCAGTTGCAGAAGGCACTATTTTCACTACAGGAATGCACTGTTCATAGTAATTTTGCTTGTCCCGAACCCTTTTCCGTTGCACTGTTTTACGCGCTCGTCGGCGCTTGCTACGTGGTGCACTATATAGTTTTGCCAGAGGCGCAGAACTACTTTCTTGCAATTGAGATCCAAGGAAAGCACCGTTAAATTCCACAGCCCGTATAACATTTACAGAATGAACTGTTCTCGCACTCTGCGAAGCACTGTTTCTAACGGTACCGTTCTTTGAGTTTTTAATTTGCATACACACAGACTGTACATGTCCTGATTTGCCACATTGATAACAGGTTGCGTTGCGACTTGGGCACTGTGCACGTTTGTGGCGAGATACACACTGGGGGCAAGATTTACGTACATTTTTCTGAAATGAGCGTTGGCGCCCGTTATTCAAATTACTGTGTCTAACACTACGGGGCGACCTTTGCGTCGCACTTTTACACTGGCTACTGTTCACTGTCTGTTCAGCACGGCCGGTAGAAAAATAAGAATCACTAGTGCTATACTGAGAACTACGGCTAGGAAAGCGTCCGTTGCGGCGCACTGAATTTACACTGTGGCTTTGCATTTCTACATCTGCTAAGTCAAAAGTATCATGAGCTTCAATAAGCTGCAGTACACTGTCTAATGAGGGGTCAGACTGTTTCAGAATTGCTGCTCTAATTCTGGGGTCCTGAATATTCTGCGTAATCGCATCCCTCAACATCACGTCACTATACGAAAGTCCACAAGAGCAAGTAAATTTACATTTGCGGGTTAAGCCCTTCAATTCCGTAATCCACTCTTGGTGTGACTGCTGCGGTAATTTTTTAAGTCTGAAAAATCGGTACCGTGCAGCGGCTACAAGAACTTTTCTCTCATAATGAGCATTTAGTGCATCTACAATTTGTTCAAAGTCTACATCACGAGGAGATGCGAGAGGGAAAAGTTTTTGCAATAGTACGAAAGTCTGGGGGCCCACAATCGATAAGAAAAGGTTCTTCACTCTCTGACCTGTAATTTGATGAGCCGCGACGAGTTCTTGAAACTGTGCGAAATAGTCGCTCCATTCTTCCTCACGTTCGTTGTACTGGCGGAACGTCGGAAGCGGTGCGGCGGCAGGTGTGGGCTGCTGATGCGACGGCTGTTGTTGTTGGTGAGCAGCCTGTGTCGTCAACTGCGACACGGCCTGGAGAAGCTGGGTAATTTGCGCCGTCTGTAACTGAATAATTTCCATTAAGTTTGGGTTCGGGGTAGTGGCCATGCTGACCGATTAGGCGCCGCGCATACAAGTAAATTATAACAAAACACAAATGCAATATGAAAGAGGACGCTCTGCAACAAAAAAGTCCACAAAACACGTAACAGAATATGTTCCCCAAAAATCTTATAATAAGGGTGGGTGGGCGGGAGCAATTTTTGCGTGCTCCGACTGCTGCTGTCTGGCTGCTGCAAGCGGGCTGGTCCAAGGTTCTATCCCATCCTCGTCGCCACTTTTGTATCCCCACTTCGTCGCCGCTTTTGTGTCCCAGCCTCGTCGTAGGTGTCGGTGGCCGAGTGTAACGAGACCGACACAGTAACAAGACAGCACGCCGGTGCAGGTACGGAGGTGAGCAGCCAGAAACTACAAACACTAGAGTAAATTAGAAAGATATATTTTGCACAGAATGTAACAATACTTAACTTTTATATAGTACTGCAGAATGTTGATACATAGTTGTTTGAGGCCTGCCTAGTGCCTGTACAATAGCAAAGTCTTCACTCGTGCCTATCGGATAACGAAGGTCCTAACTCGTTGCTATCTCAGTCCGAAGTGCGAAGTGGCCGATGTCCTTCAGTGGTGGCCACGAGTGGCGTTGTACCAGAGGGCGCTCGTGGCTGTCGTCGGAAGAACGCCGCGCCGTGCATGCATGGCGGCGCGCGGCGAAAGTAGGTGGCGCGCACTTTGTACTTGTGCGACACCACAGTTGACACAGGTCATAGGTGGAGTACAGTCAAACCCTTCCTGTGCTGTTTTCCTACATTTGCCACAGGTAGCTTTTCCCTTGCATCCCAATGTTGTGTGCCCAAACCGCTGGCACTTGAAACAGCGCATGGGGTTAGGGAAATAGGGCCGTACTTTTAAGCGCAGAAAACCCGCCTTAACATGCTCAGGTAGTCGAGGGAGGTGAGGATGAAGGACTCAGATGGGACGAGTTCTACATCAACCATTTTCTTCATGTTCTGCACATCGCCCATGCCTTCTGCAGCCCATTCTTCCTTCAGTTCATCCACTGGAATGTCAATCAGATCTCTACAGTAGACTACGCCCTTGTTATAATTATGAATACTGTGTAGCTCTGTTTCGATTTGATATTCCCCAAGATTCTTCACCTGTTGGGAAGTTATGTTTCCACCAACAGGGTGCCATTTCGCAACCGCTTTACTAACTTCAAGGTACCATCAATTCATTCGAGACCTTTGTTAATTTAGAAGGGCGATCTCAAACGAACCTTTCTTTCTCTTCACGACAAGAAACAAATTCTGGTTAACAGCCTGTGTTCTGTTACTCTGAAAAAAAATTTATCTTGATGAACCTGGATACCCGAGCCCTCTTTTTTCATTGGGTGTTGGTACCCCCAGTGGTACACCCATCCCACTGGAAGGTTCGAGGGACAAATAAGAATTATTCATCTCGGTCCCAAGAGCAGCTAGGGAATAACGTGTCCACCTAGACAGAGCCCCGCGCGCCTAGGTAAGCCTTATACAACTGAGGTGCGGAGTATCCCCTGAGGTTGCTCGGTAGCGACTGTTCCATTTCAACAGCAATGCATCCCATCAGCACAAAGCACACTTTGGAATTGAAGGTTTTTTTTATAGAGGTTTGTACAATTCTCGCGACCTGGGCGGTCAAGACAGATCCCAAGTCCCTGGTACGCACAACGTTCTACCGTCGCGCCACACAGTGGTCGCTGAAGCGTGTCCAGAGGTTACAGTGTCTAGAGGACTGGTGGCGCCTACTAATCCCCATCTCAGGACCCTGGGTTCGCCAATCCCATACTCGGCAAATTAATGCTGAGCACCTGAGGGGGGGACTGCTAGTGCCGTGAAGCCAGACAGACTGCCCTCGGTCAGACTGACAAGGAGACTACATGGGTATTGGAGTTTAGAATTTCTTTATATTTATGGTACGTGAAGTTCACAACTTAAATAACAATCAGCCAAAGCCATTCGACACAACTCTCAATACTTCTTGAGAAAATCGGCTTTCAAGTTTTGCATAGTACACGTAAGTACCAATAATTAAAACAGTAGCAGCATCCGTCAGTGTAGCTCAGGTGATACCGGGTGCCGTGACTCAGCGCGCCCGGTCAGAGAGGCCTGTACGCCCTCTGTAATAAAAAAGCTGAGCCAAAAGTACGTCTAACGAACACGATCAGCGACTGCAGGGAACAGAACAGGCCATAAAGCATTAAGAAGAGCGGCAGCGTTCTGGCCTCACATCCACAGAGTTGTTGATTCGAATCCCAGAGTAACAGATTTTTTTTTTTTTATTTATTTTTTTTTTTTTTTTGTTTTTGTTTTCGAATTCTGTTATATAATACATTTTGGGATCTAGAATTCCACTTGTTGTGTACGTTTTTCCTTTATGTGTATGTAGACGAGCTGAAACCCTTGTCGTCATGTAAAACGATGGTTTAGTAGGTTTTCTGGATGGAAAGCCATTAGTAGACCTAGAAATGACTTTCCAAGAGCAGTGTTGTAGTTTTACTCAATCTGAACAATCAAAGATTGCCGTCTTCAACTAATAGTGAAGCCAACACTGAAAAAAATGTAATTACCAACAACCTTGTAAAAATATAGAAAATTAGGCATAAAAATACGTGTACTTTTCGTAAAAATTGCCATTTGATATTACAATTCGGTAAGTATTCGATCACAACAAAAAAAATGTATCACGGCGGATTTGAACCACCGACGCTAAGGTTTCAAGGCCAAAAGGCTACTACCTGAGCTACCCAACAGAAGCCGCAATTATTTAATGATTCGTACTTACGCTTACTTGCAAAACTTCAGTCCATTATCTCGAGAATTTTTTGAGCGTTAATAGAATGGCTTTGGCTGATTTCTATTTGAGTTCATGTCATCATGTACCATAAATATCAATAAATTCTAAAATCCGATACCCATGTGGTATCTTTGTGAGGTCAAATGTGCTCCTTCTATACAGCGGAAGCACGGCTAGCTGACACTACACGCACCACGCATGTCCCTGAGTAGCTGCTATCGCCTGGACGACTGTAATAGGTAAGTGGTCTCAGTGTACCGACTGATCAGTATGTCTCGCTGATTGCGTTAATTAACTAAAGATTGTATGATCAAAATCTTCAAATGTTTGTAAATCTAGCGGACCAAACTGTGTGGTCATCAATCCGTAGCTTACAAACTACTTAAACTAAGATAAACTAACCTAAGGACAACACACACACACCCATGCCCCAGGCAGGACACGAACCTCCCATGGCGAGCAACCGTGCACTCCGCAGCGAGGCGCCTTAGACCGCTCGGCTACTCTACCGCGACAAGATTATATGTATGAGAAGACAAAATATTATTTTTAAATATTTAACTAGGTATCATTAAATATTCTGAAAATCAAAGTTTTGCAGCCCGAGCCAACCTGAAACTGAATTAAGGTGACGATATAATCTCATTTGCTGTTTATTCATTTACATGTCACGTAACTCTATCCTTGTGTATATATAGTAACACTTCATGCTAAAATGTGAACATTTTCTACTACTCAAGTACGACATATGCGCAATCTAAGACTTTAGTACACTCCTGGCCATTAAAATTGCTACACCAAGAAGAAAAGCAGATGATAAACAGATATTCATTGGACAAATATATTATACTAGAACTGACATGTGATTACGCAATTTGGAGGCATAGAACCTGAGAAATCAGAACAACTACCTCTGGCCGTAATAAGGGCCTTGATACGCCTGGGCATTGAGTCAAACAGAGCTTCCATGGCGTGTACAGGTACAGATGCCCATGCAGCTTCAACGCGATACCACTGTTCATCAATAGTAGTGACTGGCGTATTGTGACGAGCCAGTTGCTCGGCCACCATTGACCAAACGTTTCCAATTGGTGAGATATCTGGAGAATGTGCTGGCCAGAGGAGCAGTCCAACATTTTCCGTATCACGAAAGACCCGTACAGGACCTGCAACATGCGGTAGCGAATTATCCTGCTGAAATGTTGGGTTTCGCAGGGATCGAATGAAGGGTAGAGCCTCGGCTAGAAACACATCTGAAATGTAGTGGCCACGGTTCAAAGTGCCGTCGATGCGAACAAGAGGTGACCGACACGTGTAACCAATGGCACCCCATATCACAACAGCGGGTGATACGCCAGTATGGCGATGACGAATACATGCTTCCAAGGTGCGTTCACCGCGATGTCGCCAAACACAGATGTGACTCTCATGATGCTGTAAACAGAACCTGGATTCAACCGAAAACAATACGTTATGCCATTCGTGCATCCTGGTTCGTCGTTGCGTACACCATCGCAGGCTCTCCTGTCTGTGATGCAGCGTCAAGGGTAACCGAGCTGATAGTCCATGCTACTGCAAATGTCGTCGAACTGTTTGTGCAGATGGTTGTTGTCTTGCAAACGTCTCCATCTTTTGACTCAGGGATCGAGACGTGGCTGCACGATCCGTTACAGCCAAGCGGATAAAATACCTGTCATCTCGACTGCTAGTGATACGAGGCCGTTGGGATCCAGAACGGCATTCCGTATTGCCCTCCTGAAACCGCCGACTCCATCTTCTGGTAACAGTCATTGGATCGCAATCAACGCGAACAGCAACGTCGCGATACGATAAACCACAATCGCGATAGGCTACAATACGACCTTTACCAAAGTCGGAAACGTGATGGTACGCATTACTCCTCCTAACACGAGCCATCAAAACAACGTTTCACCAGGCAACGCCGGTCAACTGATGTTTGTGTATGAGAAATCGGTTGGAAACTTTCCTCATGTTAGCACGTTGTAGGTGTGGCCAACGGCCCCAACCTTGTGTGAATGCTCTGAAAAGCTAATCATTTGCACATCACAGAATCTTCTTCCTGTCTGTTAAATTTCGCGTCGGTAGCGCGTCATCTTCGGGGTATAGGAATTTTAATGGCCAGTTGTGTATTACAAATTTGAATGTGATGACTGACGTAACTTGATTTTAATGGGTACCGATAACTTAAAAAAAATAATAATAATAAATAAAAATTTAAAAAGTATAATAATAAAACCTATCGTTGGAGCGTTGAGGTTTGCTCTAATATATATATCACTAATTCACTAACAACGTGGTGAGTTGTAATATTTAAATAAGTAACCCAGGAAAATAAAAAAACTAAAATCCAAGTCATTGTTTTCATTTACGTTGCGGTATTTAATGAATATAATAGGAGATTTGAATACGTACATATCAGCTCGGTTGTAGCACTAAGTGTGACACTCCTTTAAAATAAAGTGTATCCGCCTTCAGGGCCGTTTTCAGAAATTTGGTTTCCGGGGAGGATCAGTATGACGTACATCGTAACTTCTAAAGCAATGTAACTTTATTTCTCGGGAGGGATAAGGGGGAATTGTCCCCTTCATTCTCCCTTGGCTACGGTCCTGTCCCGCTCATGTCACACGAGGTTAACAGGGAAAGAAAATATTATACGCTGGAAATCATGCTAGTTTTTCAATCTTCAAATTACGTGTAGTACAGTAATCAAAGCACGCGAGACGAAGAGCTCTCAAGTAAGACAAAAAGATGTAATTTTTTGGTGACAAATAGTGGAATATTTGCAAAAATATATATTACCATAGGAGTTTAGAGATGTAAAGGTCCTCAAATAGGAACATTTAATAGCATTAATTAGTAAAAGTGGTAATTTTCTGTTAAGATAACCTGCTCTGGCTAGTAGCTGTTAGTGGCTGTAGCTAGAGTATCTTTGACTAGTAACAGAGGCAGAGATATGTTTTTCTACTACTAAATATCAACTTTCCATTTCCGCAATATTTGCGGTGCAAGTGTTGGGTGATTCACCCTATATATATAACCCGATGTCATTTCAAGCATGTGTGTCAATTTTTACCGCTCTATCTACATTATTCTGTGATTTATTAAGTTTTCAAATTTATACTGAACTTTTAATCACCCGGTATAAACACTGGACCCGTATGTGAAGGCGGTGGTGGTGAGAGAGCTTGGGCCTACCTGCGGGATGCTGAGCAGCGCGCTGAGCACCCAGACGAAGGCGACGAGGCGGCCGAGGCGCTTGGCGGTGCCGAGGGCGCGCATGGGGTAGCGCACGGCGACGAAGCGGTCGACGCCGATGAGCACCAGCACGAAGGTGGACAGGTAGAGGCTGAAGACCTGCGCGAACTTGAAGAGGCGGCAGGCGGCGTCGCCGGCCAGCCACTGCACGGCGTAGCTCCAGGCGGCCTCGCCGGCGATGCAGAAGGCGGTGACGAGCAGGTCGGCCACGGACAGGTGCAGGATGAGCGCGTACACGGCGGACGGCTGGCGCGCCGGCCGCCGGCGCACGCTCGCGATGGTGGCCGCGTTGCCCAGCAGCGACAGCAGCGCCAGCGCCGCCAGCACGGCCGCGCGCGTCACCGAGGCCCGCGTCCTGGCCGGCGCCGCCTCGCAGCTCCAGTTGCCGCCGCCCGCCGTCGCGTTCAGGCCCGCGGCGCAGCCGCCGTCGCCGTCGCACAGCGACATCGCCACCACACGCTGCTGCACTGCACTCGCGGGGGGCGGACCGGTCTTAACACCACTTCAGTGTCTTTATAGCAACCAGTCACAACACACTCGCTACATTTCTCAATCCTTCACCAGCTACCTGTCCGTGCTCCACTGACCATTCCCACTCGCCAACTGTGGCCCTGCCACACGCACGATTCGTCTCGGTCTTCACTTCCCGAGGAAAGACCTCCAGTACTGTGCCGCGGACGGAACGTTTTCCTCTACCAACTGCGACCGTATCTCTTCACGTCGTACTACTCTCATCCCTTACACTAGGTCACAAAATCTTGCTTGCGTATTGTGCTTAGCCGTTTGATGCAGACGTGAAAAACTTCGCGATTTTTTATGGGGTTACACCGGCTACTAGACGTCCCTGTTTTCAGTATCTGTAACAGAAGACGACAGTTTCGCAGGTGCATAAAGTATCTGTTCTTGTGTCGGATAAAAAGAATCGCGTCAGCAGCGAGATTTTAGCAACCGTTTAAAGATTCCGCCGAATATGTACTTCCCTTTGTATCGACTTAGAGCTTCCATACACAACATACGTCGCATCCTGCCACAAGCGCGGTAGCATGATACGTGTCACTCCAAGCGTGAGATCCCCTGTCGGTGAGTATCGAAGACGACAAAACTTAGGCTCTATTGGTCTCCAGACGGTAAAATAGTCACTTGTAATTCTGGAATACTGTAGTATTACATGGTATTCACTTTAACATCATGTATATAACTAATATAAACTTTTGGTAGTGTTTCCTTCTATTTCATCAGTTACTTATCTGCATGTAACATAACCAAACAGAAATCAAACAACATCCTTCTGCGCAAATGAGGTAACTTTTCTTAATTTTAGGGAATCGTGATGAAATAACACGTCATGAAGTATAGACAATTATTTAACGTAATGTCATAAAAGGAGTGGTGTGACGTAGCGTTTCATAGAAGAGTCTCTTATGAAAATATAGTTTTGTTTCGTCGTAGCCCTGACAGGACAAGGAGTCTCGATACTTGAGGTCCAATAAGTGTCCCTATGCACGAGCACCGATGTCTGTCGTCGCAAGCGGGCAATTCTTACTCGGAATTCTGTGGAGAATACTAGCTAGTACGCCAACTGAGGACCCGTTGCCGGAAGAGCAATGAACGTGCCACACAGCTATGGAGCCGGTCACCACTGTGTACAGCTCTCGTCTGCTGAGACGCGTGGTGCTTCGCGCCCAGCGCCTGTCCACCTGCCACCTGCTGCTGCTGCTGCTGCTGCTGGTGCGGCCGCCGGCAGTCGCGCCGCCACTGCGCCGCCGGCCGCCGCCGCCGCCGCCGCCGCGTCTCCCCTCCCTCTCCCCCCTCCCCGCCCCTCTCTTCCCCCACCACCAGCCCTGATCACGCAGGCGCCTCTGATCGCGGCCGCCGCCTCCTGCGCCCCCGCGGCTGCCGCCCTCCCCTCATTGTTGGACACTCCACGCCGGGAACACCCACACCCGCCACCAACTGTCAGACACTTCGCCTCTTCCCTCCCCCCTTCCTTCATATCTCTCCACCAACAAAATGTTTATATTATTAACCTTTAACTGGGGAAGTGAGCATTCATAACTAGGCGTGTGGGGTGTTCACAAGACCGTACATAAATATAATACTAAGGTGAAACTTCCTAGCAGATTAAAATTGTGAGCCGCAACCGGGACTCGAACCAGAGACCTTTGCCTTTCGCGGGCAAGCTCACTGCCGACTGTGCTATCCCGGCAATACGATGCCGCCTCACAATTCTACATCCGCCAGTACCTCGCCTCCTACTTTCCAAACATCACAGAAGCTCTCCTGCGAAACATGCAAGACTAGCACTCCTGGAAGAAAGGATATGGTGGAGACACGGCTTAGCCACAGCCTAAGGGATGTTTCCAGAATGAAACTTTCACTCTGCAGCGGAGTGTGCGCTGATATGAAACTTCCTGGCAGATTAAAATTGTGTGCCGGAACCGGGACTCGAACCTGGGACCTTTGCCTTTCGCGGGCAAGCACACTACCGACTGTGCTATCCTGACACGACTCACAACTTGGCTAAGCCATGTCTCCACCATATCCTTTCTTCCAGGAGTGCTAGTCTTGCATGGTTCGCAAGACAGCTCCTGTGAAGTTTGGAAAGTAGGAGGCGAGGTACTAGCGGAAGTAAATTTGTGGGGCAGCATCGTGAGTCGTGTCGGGATAGCACAGTCGATAGTGTGCTTGCCCGCGAAAGGCAAAGATCCCAGGTTCGAGTCCCGGTTCCGGCACACAATTTTAATCTGCCAGGAAGTTTCATATCAGCGCACACTCCACTGCAGAGTGAAAGTTTCATTTATGATACTAAGGTTTCTATTTTATTATTAAATTGTTTATTATACAATAATGTGTTAATTGAGGAGCTACTTTTCAAAACGCATTATGTCCCAAAAAGTAATTTTTCAGGAGAAGCGAAAAAGGTATACCGCAAAAAAAATTCGATTCATTATTCCGAATTTTACACCACACACTGAGGTAGGGCTTTTGATCCAAATGTGTTTATTACAAGGAAATTGCTTTTTATACTTTCAAGCTATGAGTACTTTAGTGATGGACAAACTGTGTTTTGTTGGGTTCTGTTCCACAATCTGCCCTTTTTGATTTTCTCTTCATTCGTTTTCTCGTTTCACGTTTCATTTCCTCTCCAACAGTTACACATTTACTCGCTATAATACTCTCCATCTTAGCACAACAATGATTTTATGCTTGACTTCGTAACAGACAGAATGATAAACGTTTGTACACAACAATCCTGTAATACTGAAAACGAATATTAACTGATCATTTTTGGTCAGTTAAATGATTTCGCTTTAGTCCACGAGTCTTATATTGCAGCCAACATAGCTTAATAAAACAAAATAAAGGCAACTGTTGAACTTAATGCAGTTTGATTCAATCATACTAGAGAACGAAATGTTATTTGTTGCATCTGCTATTCATCAGCGCTCTTTTTGAAGGTGTTAAAATGCGTTTTGACACAATCTGATTGCAGGAGTGTGTGGAGCGGGTAATAAAATACCGGATTCCATATCAAACTCAATTTTGTCCACCAATGGACATAACGCGTTTTGAAAAGTTGCTCCTTGTTTAGTCTTTCATTAATTCATTTAAGAACAATCTTAATCACTGAGGTGCTCGAATAATTATCCACAACTATTAAATCAATGACTTGTGTGAAATGATTTCAAATGTTTGTATACATACTATTTTTGAAATTAATTAAATAAGAAAAGCCATAACCATTTTAAAATTATAGATAGTTTTTAACAGACAAAGCAGTGGCGTAACTATGACTTGGCTTTGGGGTGGAGGGGGATAGATCTGCTTGACGAGCAAAATTTTAGTCAGTTTCCAGACAGACTACCATCTACCATCCCGTTGAAGAAACTAATTCACTCCCATCCAAATGAAAGCTTATGGTAAAACACTCCAAGTTTCCAATCTTTACCTTTATCAGATTGCTTTTATACGATTTATTTTTTTCTTTCTTTCTTTTCGGGGTTTATGGGGGGGTCTGTCCACCTTATTCCCCCTCCCTATAGTTACGCCAGTGAGACTAAGCAACATTCATATTTAGATAACTCAAAACAATCTTTCATGTCAAAAGACTTGAGAAAAATCACATTTCCACATTGAACATTTTCATCATCACTGGAAGAACATTCTGAATTAATATATTGACTGCGGTTGATTTTCATATGATTTAAATACAGAAATTAGTTACTTTTGCAATAGAAGAGCTTCGTTTTTTTGTCAGCATTTCTTGGACAAACTTTGCATCTTCCTGATGTACATTTATTTTGTTTGAACTGCTAGAATAAACTCTTCCATGTCTGAGAATTTAGCTGCCTTCAGTGGTATGGATCTTGGTACAGGCGAATTTGTAGCTCTTTTTAAGACCTGAGGATAAATGTTAAAGGTTGGTGCACTCTGCTACTGAGCGAATTGTTTGCGCATTTGTGAGCACAGCAAAGTATTCTACAGCAGTCTTTCAGTTTTTAGCATAGAGTTTGGTACCAGGAAGCTGAGTTACTATATTTTGCTTCCTTGTTCTGATATTACTAGGCTTCGGCATAGTCATCCATTTAGTTACTCTATCCTCACTAATTAAAAATCTCTCCGGTGTTGCTGAAAAGGAGGTTGCCATATCTCCAGCAGCATCGTCATGAGACTGATCACCTTCAGTTCGCACTGCAATTCTTCTTAATTGTCATCGGAATCTTCAAACTCTGGAATCTCACAGCCTTTATTATCATTGAAAACTTCCTTCAACAACGTTCTAGGAAGTTTTTGGTCCGCCACATATGACATCATGATGTGCACCAATCGCTACAGAAAGTCGCACTACTAGGTAGGTGGGGTGTTATCAGCACCCCTGCGTATAATAATTGATGTCTACAGTGTTGCGTACTTTTAAAAACACGAACAAAGGGTTCACAACAATGTACATTCCCTTGAACGAAGGTAACAAGCCGCTCATCAGTATGACCAACATGCTTCACTAAGTACCAGTAAACTTTTACAGCTGGGGTGGTGTGAACATCCCACATCCCCAGTTAAAGGTTAAGGAAAGTGAACCCGACAATTTATTTCATATAAAATTTCATCATATGATCCGAGAAGGGGTATTTTAAATAAACGATTTTAACTACAGAGAAGGTATTCACTTTTTTAACTAGAATATTACTTGTATGTTACCCACGTAAATACCATTGGATAATAAACTTTAGATTGCACCTGTCTCTATTTCTTTAAAAGGCTTATTATCAGAATTCTATATGTAAACAGATTATACTCGGAATCCCTTTGCGTTAGTGTAACCGCCCCGGTAAAGTAATCTTATTGTATTGGACTGAATATATTTGTTAATGCTAACTACATTACCGACGGTGTGGATAAGGCGTAAATGTTTGTTATAATGACCGTGCACCTAATTCCGCCGGCAGAACTTTACCGTGAGACGATTAATCATTTCTCTCATATAATACTAATCACCAGGGGAAAATATCACCCGGGCAAAGAATCCATATGGCGCCCCCTACAATCCATTGGTATTACTGACTTTAAATTTGCTATGCTACCTTACAGATAGCTGCTTCTAATGGATAATTCCTTGAACTCTATAACTATAAGAATAAATTATCAAACTGAGTAAGATCTTAACTTTTGTCATTTAAATACACAGAGTAAGTTTTGGTTAACGATATACGAAACAATTTTTTACACATGAGCATGCAGAATATTCTACGTCACTGATTAGAAATTCACAGAACGATTCAAGAAACAACGATTTATATAAAATTAAGGTTGATGATGCGATACAGTATTTATTTACACATATATACATAAACAACCTTGTTAACTGCGAAAGAGAACACATATATGAAAAAAAGAATATACAGATATATTTTGTAACAGCATTGTACAAATATTTCGTAATACAAATAATACAACCAGTAATATAATTTTATATCTTTATACAGTTTTATGCAAATTGTCCTTTGAGTTCTTTACAAAACTAAGTAAAGTTAACTTTTCGTGGCTTTTTCTCTGCTAAGTCTTTAATTAAAGTTGGTTAATGCACATCTAACGAGTAAAAGTCTTATCGCTTTGGCCCATGTATCAAGCATCAGTGTTGGTATAGAATGTAGTTATTGCTACTTATATCAATGGGGAAAGAACTTTCTTTGAGTCTGAAGTTCGCCGCGTATCTGAGAGGCCGCCACCCTACCCACCCCAGCCTGCTAAGACGCTACGTGTGTAAACACCTGTACTCTATTAAACGTAATAAAACGAAAATCCGTTACATAATGTAGGCCTGCCTACCTGTACTGTGTTGTTATCTTCTGGAATATTTGTTGATTTCTTGCTGGTTTGCTCATTCTCTGGTTCTACGTTTTCATTTCCATTGTCTGTTTCAGGAGTACGAAAAAATTTCTGTAATGCTGCTGCCTGTTTCTCATTTTCAGCCGCTAATTGTGCTCTTCTTTTTCTGTATACATTTCCAGAAGGCTTATTTTTCCGACATGTTGATAAAGAACACATTAACGCAATGATTCTTCTACTAAGAAAGAAATTCAGGAGACAAAGACGCACACCATGAAGCCTGCACTACATGTAATTGATTTCTGATTTATAATTTTCTTTCACGAGACATTGGACAATACAAACAATATTAATTTCTTTTTGGTTGGCGATAACGCAGTATTGTTTGTGTATATTCTTAGAGCGGCCGACATAGCTTTGTCGCAAGAAGTGAAATTGTCAGCACTGCGGCGATTGTAATTGTCAAAGCGTGTTGTTTTTGCTCAAAACTCACAACTCTCAACACTAGCCTTTAGCTTTGTCAGCGGAGATTTTTTATAGACAAATAATGTGAGGGATGAAGGGATTTTCTTTATAGGAGATTAAAGAAGAAACCGGGGTTGTTATAAAGAGTGAGGCCTATGGCATGAGGTAGTAACCAATGCTGCTACACAGTTTATGAAAAAGTTAAATTTTAGTTCACTGTTTACAACAATATAAATTTAGCAAGGATTTTGGCGCCCCCCAAACTTCCCTAAAATTTGGCGCCCCTCGCGGTCGCCCGGCTCGCCCGGTCCTTCCACCGGTACTGCTAATCACAAAGTCACAGCATGTATTAGATAAAACACACAAACACGTGGTTGCACCGCTCAACAATTTAATAACGGCTCCCCTGAAATGTTTAATCAGTATAAAGAAAGACGATGCACCTCAAATTAAACAGACACGTCCATGAATGCGTAACGATGACAATAGTCTCATGTGGTCCAGTTTACACTTTCACACAGATTGACAGTTCATTATTTCGCGGCGCGGTTGCCCGATCTTTCTTGGTGTGCGGATGGCGCTACGATAGTCTGTGCTCGTTAAGATAATTAAAATCACAGTTTGTTAATAATCGAGTCCAGCCAGTCAACACTTCTCACAACGATAATGCATTTCCATACTTGTCTACTGTCTCGCGGCGCAGCTCTCCGAAAATCTGGATGTGCGGTCAGCGATACGAAGGCTCCAGCCGTTTAATTAACATAAGCTCAACTTCACATATTCTGACAACGACCGTTACTGTCGTGGCGCGGTTGAGACAACACATCAACAATACGGCAACGATACGCGTAATGAAATAATGATATGTTTCACTTGTGCTTTCACGCGATAGGATCCTGAAATGATCCACTTTACTTCATAGCACACTTGATAAGCTTCTTTCACGACGACTTTGCTCATTTCCTCGGACATGTATCGTGTCACTCCCAGACACAACTCCAACTGAGCGCGCGGGCTCGTAATCGCACCAACGCAGTGTTGCCAACTCATGAAAATTTTTCCCGTCAGACCAAAACCCAAAAATCCGTCAAAATCCGTCAAATTAGATATACCTGTATTTTCTTGCAAAGTAAAGAAAAAATAAAATATACGAGTATTTTAAAACTTGAGACCTGTTACTTCGTTTATTCGTCATCAAAATATTTAATAATCCGTCAAAATTAGATGTTCCCCGTTTTCTTTCCAAAATAAAGATTTAAAAAAGTTATACGAAACACAATATTCGTTACTTCGTGTACGAGACGGAGAAGATTTAAAAATCCTCAAACTCAGCCACTGTACTGAGCTCACTATCCAGAATTCCCCGAAGTTACTCCTAAAGCAAAGCACATAATTGTTATCGTGCTGCTGCTGAGCCAAGAGTCATATCTTTGCATCCACACAAATTAGAGCCATATGTCATCTGAGATGTTTATTATTGGGTTTTAGTGCAACAGCTCGTTAATGTACTATGCTACTGTTTTTCAGGCACAGAAAATTTGCATCCGTAATAGCTTATTCAAAGGAAATGTTGTATTTTTTTTCAAAATTTTATTAAACCAATAATATCTGTCAATAAAAAAGTAAATTTCTAATAATTTCCGTCAAAAAATCCGCCAACCGTCAAAGCTATATTTTATCCGTCATACAACATGAAATTCCGTCAAATTTGACGGGGAATCCGTCAAGTTGGCAACGCTGGAACATTCCAGAAACAAGTGACTGGCGGACTGCGCGACATCGATGCTAGCGTTCGATAATGCAAGCGCTGACTACAGTACGCTTACATTATGAACTTTTTCTAGTTTTATGAATAACATATCTGTGACGTTTACGTGTTTATCTCGGTTTGGTTAAGAGACTTGATAATGAGGCCTGTAGTAGAGTTCGGTGGGCGGGGACTATTCGTCTAGATTTTCGCACGCTTCATGCTCATTTCTGTAACCTGTCAGCTCAAGAAGCATTATGAAACATGTACATAATTACCAATGAAGCTCTCTACTCCCCGTCACATACAAAATTTTCTTGCAGTGTTTACTTGGTGGAGCACAAGAGCAGGTGCAACCTAAAACTCGTGAACACCGAGCAATTTTTCCACCAAAAAGATCCTATTTCGAACAAATCTTAATTAATAACTACTCCTCAGACACCAAAGAATCTCTAGCAACAATACTGCATGAAAATTTGTGGATTTTAATGAAAGGCCTACGAGTCAGTTGATCGTGACTCTTTTCGAAACTGTAGGGGAACAATGACTAGATAACAAAACTTTAACTCTGATTAAGGAAAAGTTACCCATCACTCTATAGTAAAATTCATTGAAGAAGTTTCTGAACCATTTCATATAGTGACTGGTGATAAAACAGTGATGGGAGAGCCCTCCCTGTCTAATTGAGATTTGGATAAAGTAATTTCAGAATGGCGAGAGTAAAATTCGAGTCAAAATAGAGATCAATTAATCAAGTTAGGTAGAAGTAATATTAGACTATATTTCTTCACCTTTTTAGATCATCTGACAGGTTTTACTAGCTCAAAAACAAATTGAAAGGAGTTTTGGAAAACGTAGGACCACAAATATCATTAAAAAAACGGAAAATAAGGCATGCAACAAAGAAGAACCAGTTTTAGAAAACGAAACTACTTTTGCAGCAATGCAAGCTTTAATTCTGGCATGGAGACGATAACAGAGTCGCGAATGTAGTCTTGCTGCATGGCATGCCATTTAGTTTCCACTTAGTGCATCAGTTAGACATGATTTCGTTCCGATCGTGCAGACCGCGCAAGGTATTTCACTGGTCTCAAATATGCTCAATGTGGGACGTACCTGAGGAGTGTTCTGTTCAGGGTAGTTGACGTACACCTTGAACAGCGCGTTGAGTGGGTTACATGTGTATCTGCATTCTCCTGTTGGAAAAGCATATCACCTTATTGGTGCATGTAAGATAGCAAGACGGGTTGAATAACGGTTTCAATGTACCGTGAACTGCTCAATGGTCCCTAACGATCACCAGAGAAGAACGGTCAGTGTAGGATATGGCTCCCCACAGCATGATGCCAGTGTCAGCCCCGTGTGCCTCTGTTGAAATACACTTCAGATTTTCGCGCTTACCTGCACAGCGTCACACATGCGTACGACCATCAATGGTACGTAAGAAGAAGCTACTCTTATCACTGAAGACGACACGTCTCCATTCGTCCTTCGTTATGCGCTTATCGTGACATTACTGGAGGCGAGCTGATCGATGTTGTGGCGTGAGTGGAAGACGTCCTAGCGGCACACATGCTAGTGTATCATGGTGAAGGGAGCCATAAACCACACTGGCCGTTCTCGTCTGGGGATAGTCAAGGAAACACTGAGAATGGCATGGTACAATGAAACCATCATTCAACTCGTGATCCACCAACACAAGATTTGCGTTTCGTACAGTACAGTGTACAGTCTCAGACAAAATAATTGATTGCCGGTCGGCCAACGCTGAAGCTAAGTCCGCGTCGGCCGCGCAGTGTGGACAATAAACTCGATCGCCCCTCACAATTCTAAGTCCAGCGTTATGCACGATCTGGCAATAGTGTAGAATGTGGTACTATCAGGAGGAAGTGTTATTTCCTTCTCAAGGCGGTTCTGTACTTCATGAGCGTGTGGTCTCGTTTTAAAAGACGCGTTTACGCGCGTATATGTTATCAGTCGCGAGATGGAATCGCCGGGCGCCGTGGCTCAGCGCGCCTGGGCAGGGGGCTGATCGCCCTCCGTAATAAAAAAAAAAAAAATGCTGAGCCAACCATTCAACGAACAAACTGAACGAACGAAGGCGAACCATAGATGTACCAGATGGAAAAAAATACAATAACTTTCAATTTTTTTAAAACCACATGTCGGCTGTCTTTGTCATCATTGTGGAACAACCTCAAATGTAACAGCGAATACTCCCAGAAACAATTATACAAAAAGGCTCTCTGCTGCATCAGAACTCAACTGTTTACTTTTAGGAGCAGAGAGTAAACGGCTACGGCGACGCACCAGCGGCCGCATCGTAATAATTCTCGCTGATTTCACAAACAAAGCATCCAATAGTGTGCTTTGGAGGTCACCCATTCCTCACCTACTCTTTCCATCATATGTCCTCAAATGCTTATTTTTCCTACCCCCACTCTAATAACCTTCGACAAAAATTATTTCCGGACGAAAATACACGTCGAACATCGATTGGCGGCATCATTAGCTTGGAATCAGTTCGTTTCTACAGGGGCTGAGTCGGTAAACTACCAGAACGTTGTCAGACTTTCCCATAATATGAGAGAGTATAGCAAGTAACCACAAGAGATTTCTTGTTATTTCCGATGTGGATTCGTGCAACTCCTGTCAGAAAAACAGCTAAAAAAAATGTATTCCATTGAGACCCGAACCATTGACCAAAGCCACCTCTCCGTGGCAGACGACTACTTGGTTGTGCACGCCAGCTCTTTCCTACTGCCACATACATCACTAGAACGTATACCTCGCAACGTAAAAGACGAGATTAGTTGCAATCTCGCTGGCGGCCGCGGTGGCGGAGGGGATCACCGCGGTGGAATAGCCGAGTGTTCGCCGGGCGCCGTGGCTCAGCGCGCCCGGTCAGGGGGCTGAACGCTCTCTGTAATAAAAAAGCTGAGCCAAAGAACACGTAGAACCAAAACGAAAAAACACGATCAGCGTCCGCAAGGACATGATCTACACATAGAGCAAAAAAAAAAAAAAAAAAAAAAAAAAAAAAAAAAAAAAAAAAAAAAGTGGTCTAAAGCGTCTCGTTGCGGAACGCGCGGTTGCTCGCCGTGGAGGTTCGAGTCCTCCCTGGGGCATGGGTGTGTGTGTTGTCCTTAGGTTAGTTTACCTAGGTTTAAGTAGTTTAAAAAAAAATTTTTTTTAAAGTCGGCCGCGGTGGCCGATGGGACTGAGGCGCTCCAGGTACGGTCAGCACGGCCTCTACGGTCGGGGGTTCGAATCCCCCCTCGGGCATGGATATTTGTACCGTCCTTAGTATTATCTAGTTCATAAGTAGTTTGTAAGTTTAGGGACTGATGCCCCCGTAGTTAAGTCCCATAAGCTATACAAACATTTGAACATTTTTGAGCAATTTCGCTGTGTAAACAATATTCTGGATCCAAAAGCTGAAAAAATAGCCTTCTGTCGCCTCTTGACTCAGAAACCAGTCAGATTATTCAACGGAAATTACAGGAAATATCAAGTGAATTTATGAGCATAGTTCTGTGCCAACCCGGAAGTAAGACCTCAATATTAGCGTTGACAGACTTCCTTTCAAGACACTGTCCATTCCAATCAATTGCTCTTCCAGATCTTTTGCGGTCTCTGGCATAATTACTATGTCATCGGCAAACCGCAATGTTTTTATTTCTTCTCCCTGCACTTTAATGCCCTCTCCAAATTTCTCCCTCCACTCCTTCACTGCCTGCTCAATGTACAGATTGAACAACATTGGGGAAAGGCTACAACCCTGTATTACTCCCTTCCCAACCTCTGTGTCCCTTTCTTGCCCTTCGACGCTAATAACCGCTGTCTCGTTTTTGTATAGGTTGATCATAACTCTTCGCTTACCCCTGATACCTTCAGAATTTGGAAGAGTGTATTCTAGTCGACATTGTCGAAAGCTATCTCCAAATCGACAAACGCTAAAAACGTAGGTTTCCCTTTCCTTAGCCTATTTTCTAAGATAAGTCGTAATGTGAGTATTGCCTCCCGTGTTCCTACATTTCTCTTAAATCCAAACTGGTTTTCCCTGAGGTCGCATTCCACAAGTTCTTCCATTCGTCTGTAAATAATTCGTGTTAGTATTTTGCAACCATGACTTATTAAACTGATAGTTCTGTAATTTTCACACTTGTCTGCACCTGCTTTCTTTGGAAGTGGAATTACAATATTCTTCTTGAAGTCGAAGGGTATTTCCCCTGTCTCACACATCTTGCATACAAGGTGATACATTTTTTTCACGACTGGCTCTCCTAACGACATCAGCAGTTCAGACGGAATATCATCTACTCCAGAGGTCTTGTTTCGACATAAGTCCTTCAGCGCTCTGTCAAATTCTTTTCGCAGTATCATATCTCCTATCTCATGTTCCTCCACTTCGTTTTCCATTTCTAGAATACTGTCTTCAAGTTTATTTCCTTTGCATAGGCCCTCTATACATTCCTTCCACAGTTCAGCTCTCCCGTCTTTGCTTAGTACTGGTTTCCCGTCTGAGTTCTTGATATTCATACAGCTGCTTCTCTTGTCTCCAAATATCTCTTTTATTTTCCTGTAGGCGGTATCTATCGTTCCCCTAATTATGCATTCATCTACGGTTCTGCATTTATCCTGTAACCACTCCTGCTTAGCCAGTTTCCACTTCCTGTCAATCTCATTTTTCAGACGTTTGTACTCTCTTTTCCCTGTATCACTTGCTGAATTTTCATATTTTATCCTCTCATCAATTAAATTCAGTATATCCTGTGTTATCCAGGGATTTCTATTAGGCCTTACCCTTCTGCCTGTATGGTCATCTGCAGCCTTCACTACCCTATCTCTCAGAGCTACCCATTCTTCTTCTACTGCATTACTTTCCCCCATTTCAGCCAATCTTTGCCTAATGCTCCCTCAGAAACTCTCAATCACCTCTGATTCCTTCAATTTGTCCAGGTTCCTTCACCTCACCTTTCTATCTTTCTGCGGTCTCTTAAGTTTTAATCTGCAGTTCATAACCAATAAATTATGGTCAGAGTCTATATCTGCCCCTGGATATGTCTTACAGCCGCGGTGGGGTAGCCGAGCGGTCTAAAGCGTCTCGCTGCGGAGCGCGCGGTTGCTCGCCTGGAGGTTCGAGTCCTCCCTGGAGCATGGGTGTGTGTGTGTGTGTGTTGTCCTTAGGTTAGTTTACCTTAGTTTAAGTAGTATGTAAGCTACGGACTGATGACCACGCAGTTTGGTCCGATAGATTTACAAACATTTGAACATTTTTTTATGTCTTACAGTTTATAACCTGCTTTCTAAATCTATTCCTTGCTATTATAAAGTCAATCTGGTACCTTCCAGTGTCTCCTGGTCTCTTTCACGTATACAGCTTTCTTTCGTGATGATTAAACCAAGTATTGGTGATCATTGCCGGCCGCGGTGGCCGAGGGGACTGCGGCGCGCAAGTCACGGTCTGTACGGCCACGGTCGGGGGTTCGAATCCCCCTCGGGCATGGATATTTGTGCCGTCCTTAGTGTTAGCTAGCTCATAAGTAGCTTGTACGTTTAAGGACTGATGACCGCGTAGTTAAGTCCCATAAACTGTACAAACATTTGAAACATTTATTTGTGATAATTACATTGTGCTCTGCGCAAAATTCTACCAAGCGATCTCCTCTTTCATTCCTTTTTCCCAGTCCATATTCACCCCTAATACATTTCCTTCTCCTCCCTTTCCTACTACAGAGTTCTAGTCCCCCATCACAATGAAGTTTTCGTCTCCCTTAACTTTATGAATGATTCCTTTTATCTCCTCATACATTTTTTTTATATCCTCATCATCGGCCGTGCTAGTTGGCATATAAACTTGCATTACTGTGGTCGGTGTTGGCTTCGTGTCTATCTTTACTACGAAAATGTGTTCACTATGCTGTTCATAGTAACTTACCCGCATTCCTATTTTCTTATTCATTATCAGACCTACTCCTGCATTACCACCAACTAACGTTGTATTGATAAACCTGTACTCACCTCACCAGATATCCTGTTCATCCTGCCACCGAACTTCCCTAATCCCTACCATATCTAACTTTAACCTATGCATTTCTATTTTCAAATTTTCTAGCTTACCCACGCGATTAAGGGTTAGAACATTCCATGCTGCGACCCATAGAATGCCTGTTTCGGTTTTCCTGATGACGACATCCTCCTGAGTAGTCCCCGCCCGGAGATGCGAATGGAGGACTATTTTACCTCCGGAATATTTTACCCAAGAAGACGCCATGATCATATAGTCATACAGTAGAGCTGAATGTCCTCGGGAGAAGTAACTTTCAGCCGTTCGCAGTAACTGCATGGCAAAGCCATTTAGCTGATTTTACAAGGCCAGCTCAGTCAATCATCCAGACTGTTGCCCTGTAACTACTGAAAAGGCTGCTGCCCCTCTTCAGGAACCACACGTTTGTCTGGCCTCTCCACAGATACCCTTCCACTGTGGTTGCACCTGTGGTACGGCTTTCTGCATCGTTGAGGCACGCAAACCACCCCACTTCGGCAATGTCTGTGGTTCATGGAGATGGTAATCCATGTAAGAGATGCATTTTTATTGTATTAACAAAATTGGTTCCCCATTTTGCTTTTTTTTTTCTATCTGAATAAACAAGTTTAAGTTCAGCATAATCTGTAAGTTGCCTATAAATTGTAGTTTTAGAGCACCTTCCGTCTTTTATTTAATACTGTTCTTCACAAGTGCTGAGAACAAGCTCAGATTCCATTTTTTCTTATGTTTAAATTCCGTTGCCCCATAAATGTTTTTAGACACCTTTCTAAGGTAACTTTAATTGTGGTGGCTTGCTTATTAATGCCTGTGTGTAATAACGTGTGAGCTGCTATGTATATTGACCAATGTAGTATTAGCCGGCCGCGGTGGCCGAGGGGACTGAGGCGCTCCAGTCACGGTCTGCACGGCCACTACGGTCGGGGTTCGAATCCCCCCTCGGGCATGGATATTTGTGCCGTCCATAGAATAAGGTAGTTGATAAGTAGTTTGTATGTTTAGGGACTGATGATCCCGTAGTTAAGTCCCATAAGCTTAACAAACATTTGAACATTTGCACTGTAGTATTAACTTTCTGTTATTTAAGTAATTTGAAACGAGTCAGTTCTCAGGTTTTGTAGCAGGGAGTAACCGGTAGTTCACATGGACCTTATTTGCTAGTTTTAGTGATAAAACAAAGCTCTTGTTTCGTACAGTGGTCGACTTTTAAAGTTTAGGGACTGATGACACCGCAGTTAAGTCCCATAGGCTTTACACAAAGAAAAAAGTGAGGTACAGAAATCGATGCCCAGCGATGGCTTCCGCTAGCGTAAAGCTATGTCTCGTCATGTGTAAAACAATTTTCTTTCCCCTCCCAGTGGGTGAATGTGTGAAATTAGCAGCGCGCATTAATCTATTTCATTTTATGTTTTCTGCACATGTGTTTCAGTGTATTTTTTGTGTGTTTTTTGGAAGGGCTATTTTATGTAATTTTTTTTTAAAGGAGCACAGCCACAGTGCATTGCGTGTGAAGGTTTTAGTTCGTGTTTTGTTACGCGGTTTTTGTTAGACTAAGCTTGTGTTTGTTACTTCTGTTCAAAATTACTTGTGATGATGGAGAATAGTTTTGCCTTGTCCGTTTCCACTCGCTCTAGGCGTTTAAACAAAAGTAAGGACCGTGAAAAGTCGCCCAGGTCAGATCTTTCCACCGAAAGAGAAAAAGTAGCGAGTACAGACGGCCGCGTTTCCGTTGAATACGCGGCTTCTTTAAACGTGGGCGCGACCGGAAGTGAGGGCACGGGCGAACAAAGCGAGCCGGATACAAATATGCAGGCTTCTGCTACTGCGCAAACTAGTTCATCCAATGTTACTAGGCCCGTGTGCACTAATCGACCTCATGGCCTTCATGAGAGAAATAAAAGCAGGGACGGAAGCGCAAAAAGTGCAGGGAGGCGCAAAGAAACACCGTTCAGATTATTAACAACTAACTGTAAACCCGGCGATTCCCGGGTGTTTATTTATCCTACAAACTCATAGTCCACCTCCCCTTCCCCCCTCTCCCTGCATATACCTTTACCTTTTTTTTTTTTTTTTTTTTTTTTTTTTATGGGACTTAACTACGGGGCCATCAGTCCTTATTTTTTTCTCTCCCATCTCTCTGTCCGTTTCAACCTTTCCCTCCCTTGGCAAAGTTTTCTGAAAGGTACCCTCTGTCATGCACCATACAAACATTTATGTAAGATTGGAGCAAAACTCTATGCACTTACCGTTTATCAGGAAAGTAAGTAGTGTAGATCAAATCACACGTAAAAATACACTCGTTTCGAAGAATCCAATCACGAAATTCAACAATAATTATTGTAATAATATCACACATCGATCGCTTGATGTAATGCGCGAAACGTCAAGTCGATTTTTTAAAGAGATGTATTAAAAGAAATTTCTTTTTTACTGCTTTATTTGTGTATTCTTATATTTCTTTATTTGTATGCTTATTCTTACAGAGAAAGAGCGCAAGACGTCTGTGGTCTGTGGCATCACGTTTCTTCAGTCCAAATTTTTTTTAATTTGACGACTTTCAACCACCATATCTTCCACCCCCTTATAGCTATCGGCATGGAACTGCTATGGTATACAACGGGGGACTTCGGACAACAATTACACACAGACCATTCGCTTGCGTTCTGCAGAGCGAAATATTAACACACACACACGCGCACACGAACACGCGTAGAATTTTAAATACACCGATAACTTTCCATCCCAATAAACACCACCCTTTTATCATTATCAACCCTCAAGCAACCAATAAAACCATTTTCAAAGAATAAATATAATGTTCAAAGAGTAATTATTGTTCCGGATTTCGCGTTATATTCTTCAAATTACTAAATATCTATCAGATCGCTATGAAACCTTCCTCAGGTAAAAATTAGTAACAGTACAAATATTTAAGTCTCTGTGTCTTGTCGTTCGGACGTTATAAGCGTACACCCAACAGACATTCACATTAATATATACCATTAATATATACAGATAAATAGCTATCCGATCGCCTTAAAACCGTGCCTAAAGCCTTCCCTGGTTAGACATTAGTAACTGTACAAATTTTTGCTCTTTATGTCTTGTGGTTCAGACGTGATAAACGTACACTGAACAGACATTCACATTTATAGATATAGATAATCTGGATGGGTTGCGCACCGATATCGTGCAGCTAGTACAGGAACGGCATGCGGTAGCAATGAATGGTATCGCAGAAAACGCGACTAAAATTGCAGGGAATGCAGAAGCTATATCTGCTCTCTCTGGCCGTGTACACACGAATATCCACTCTCTGGAGGAGAGATTTAACGAGAGAGTCGATATGGTAGACGGTCGGGCGAAAACGAGCACCGATGAACTAGGCTCACGCGCAGATGAACTAGGTGCGCGCGTTAAGGAACTGGCGCAGCTTCTACAGACCGGGGAGACGGCGGCCGAAAGAGCAGCTCCCGCTGTTGTAAATGAATCGGAGGAAGTTCGCGACTTACTCTGATTCAAGGAACAACAGTGGGAAATTAACCGTAGGCGTCGCGATGTAGCGGCTGAGTTAGAAGAAAGCATCGAGCGTCTGGAGCAAGTCTCCGTTCCACCCCCGCCTCCCCCACAAGTAGAAAACGCCTGCCGCAGTTTGTGTGGAGGTCGGCCCTGTCGTTCCGACCGCGGTGATGATTCGGCTTTCGAGGAGGAGGAAGTCGATTCTTCGTGCCCGTCCTCCCATATCAGAAAGACCGAGTCGAGTGCCTGTGCGAGAGCCTGTGCAGGAACATCATTATAATAAATTTTGACGGTAAAACTGCAAGCGGAATACACCCTCGTGCGTGGTAGAGCTACTCTCTGCCTCCGAACTGGCCAGAAGGACAGACAATCGAGTATGTGTGCGGATATCTCGAGGGGGAGCCCGCCACGCGGATGCGACCTCTCTTGAGATATTGCCGCTACTACGATGATTTTAGAGAACATTTCCTGTCTGCCTACTGGCTATTTATTAAGGACTAAAGGCCTAGGCGATCTGTTCGCCATATGGCTAATGTAAGTGAATTTTTTTTGTTATATACTAATGAGTGTTTTAATTTTAAAATTTTTTGTATGAACCTCTATCGAGGTTATTTGTATTTTTGTTAAATGTTTTGTTTAAATAAGAAGACACTGCACGTTTGTGACGCAATGGAGTTCCTCATAAGTTTAATATGTCCTGTGGTAACCCGGTGCACCAAAGTGTTGGCAAATATCTGAGGGTGTCTGAGGCAATGCATGCGTGCGTCTGTTGGACTTGACGCCAGCTTCGTGCAAGGCAGCAGTGCGAGACCGACCTGGGAGTTGGCAGGGTCCACAGGGAGATGGAAGACGAGCGGCCGCCCTGCCCAACACTGCTAACTGGGTCCAGTTGAGCGGTTCCAACTGGGTACACAATGCTACCGACCCTCGGCGTGCACAAAAGAGTTGGGTGATTAGCAGCAACACACAAGCCGCGCGGCCGCCGGTGGTGCACTGCCGTCCTGCTCCCGGTTGCTGGTCCGTTAATCTCTTCCGGTGGTGAGCCTCTCGCCACAGGGTAACATATACAGAGAAGCAGCCCCCCCTAAACCACTGTCCTGCGCTCCCCTCGTAGTTCCATAAGATGCTAGTAGGTGTCAGACGGTTCCCTAGCTTAGTACCGGTAGACTACACTAGAGGCTTTTATCCATTGTGTAGGAACCTGCGACTGTTTATTGAAATAGGTTTCAGAAATTACAGCAACCAGTCGCCTTTTGTTTCTTCTTAATGAAGATTTATTTAAACCATTACCGGTTTCGAGCTGCCTAGCAGCTCATCTTCAGATGGTATAAAATATTACAAGTTACATTTCAATAGTTATGCAATTTACATGTAGTTTGTCCATATTTGGTCCGCTTATTGATAGAATATCAGAACACTTCTTTTCCATCATCATGCCACAACAAATCACACGAATTTTAGGTGGTAAAATTAATAAATATTTCACACACATTACTTTTTAGCCACTAGCATAACTTACAGCTTGGTTTACAAGCACGTCAGAGGGTAGCGTGGAGGGGAGGGTGAGGTGAGAGCTCGTGCCGCCTGCCACGAGGCCACGGCTGTGTCCGGCTTGCTGGCGTTTGAGGGGAGGTGGTGGTGGGGACAGCCGCTACCTGCCGCCTGCTCTGGCCAGTATAAAGGGCTGCTTCTGACTGCAGCGCCATCATGGGACATCTTACGGAACTGCTTCAGCACTCCCCGCCCCGCACCCCTGAGCGTAGGACCGCACCCTTATGGAGGTTTCCCGTCTGTATATATTTGTCTGTGCTCTCGCCGACGCCCCACACTTGCCAGGCCGCCTTTCACCAATACAAGGGACACCAGGCCTTGCAGACAGGTGCACTAACTATAACCTCCTACTCACGTCGGATGCAGTTGAATAGCTGAGGAAGAGACACAAAAGTACAAGTATCTTATGTGTGCAGGTTTTAGATTCCTCCCAGTACCTTCTAGAGGATTGTCTCCCTCCCTCTTCTAAGACCCTAGTCGATGGTTCGAACTAAGGAGAACAGTGTTTATTGACTTAAAAACCCGTGTTGAGCGGACGATAATGTGAAGGACAGCATCAGGTTGAAAAGTGGTGTTAGTAGTAGAAACCAAAGAGGTATATAAACAACATAGAGAGGCTATAGGCGAGCTACAGCGTGGGTGGCAGCACTAAGCAACACTGGGCGCCATATTTGAGAACGTCAGTTTGATACAGCAGAGTGAGCAGACGCTTCTGTTTGTAATCTAAACTAATGTGTAAGTGCTGTTATTAGTGGCAACTCATGCCCAGTGTATGTTCGGTGTACAACTGCAGCAACCGCGGTGATAAAACTGTTCGAATATCATACATAAAGAAAGAGATATGTAATTATATAGGTCGTTGTGTATCAGCGTGTATTTGTCTATAAAATTCATTATACTTAACTTTCGCATTTACCAAGTTTCAAAATTATGTTTGCTTCACGACCATCAAAAAGCTAGACAGATGACGGATTTATTTTGTGTGTTTTAAAGTAATGACAGTTGTTTATATAGTGAACAAAAGCGTATTAACCATTGGGTAAGTAGCCTAGGTATTTGAACTGTAATTAACTATTCTTTACACAGATTTCCTTTGAAAAACAAGGAGTTGCTAACCTAATGGGTAACCGGTATGAGGCGTGATAAGAGGCAAGCTACAAAGTATAGTTACAAATGCTCTTGTCATTTTGAAGAAAAGTTCATGTATGCTACCACCGATCGAAAGCGGCTACTGGAAATGTCATTCCAACAATATTTTCGTTTCCGGAGCATCTACAGCAACCAAAAGCTGTAAGAAGAGTACCGAGGAAACGACAAATTGTGGAGAGCTCGACAAATACGTAATGTACTTCAAAGCATGAAACATCATTTGAACCACAGGCAGAATAAAGGTAATTAAAGATTTTAATGAAATTCGCCCGTATTTATATGGAAGATATGTCAGCAAATACAAACGATTATTGACATTATAATAACATCAAATAATGCGGCAGTTAGACGATTGTAAACATTACACATAGGATGCAGTGTTGTTGTTATGGTCTTCAGTCCGGAGACTGGTTTGATGCAGCTCTCCACCCTACTCTATCCTGAGCAAGCCTTTTCATCTCCTCATAAGAACGGCAACCCACATCCACTTGAATCTGCTTACTATACGCGTCTCTTGGTCTCCCTCTGCGATTTTTCCCCCACACACTTTCCTCCAATGCTAAATTTACGATTCCCCGATGTCTAAGAATGTGTCCTACCAAGCGATCCCTTCTTTTAGCCAGGGTATGCCAAAAATTCCTTTTCTCACCAATTCTGTTCAGTACTTCTTCATTGGTTATGCGATCTACCCACCTAATCTTCAGCATTCTTCTGTAACACCACATTCCAAAAGCCTCTATTCTCTTCCTGTCCGCCCTGCTTATCGTCCATGTTTCACTCCCCTACAAGGCAACACTCCACACAAATGCCTTCAGAAAAGACTTCCTTACACTTAAATTAATATTCGATGTTAGCAAATTTCTCTTTTTCAAAAATGCTTTTCTTCCCATTGCCATTCTGCATTTTATATCCTCTGTACTGCGACCATCACATGTTATTTTACTACCCAAGTAACAAAACTCATCTACCACCTTCATTGTTTCGTTACCTAATCTAATTCCTTCAGCATCGCCCGATATTCTAAGACCGCATTCCATTATTTTTGTTTTGCTCTTGTTAATGTTCATTTTATATGCTCACTTCAACACACTGTCCATTCCATTCAACTGCTCTTCCAGCTCCTTTGCTGTCTCTGACAGAATTACAATGTCATCAGCAAAACGCAATGTTTTTATTTCTTCCCCCTATTCCAAATTTTTCCTTGCTTTCCTTCACCGCCCGCTCGATGTACAAATTGAATAACATCGGGGAAAGGCTACAACCCTGTCTTACTCCCTTCCCAACTGATGCTTCCCTTTCATGCCCTTCGAGTCTAATAACTGCGGTCTGGCTTTTGTACAAGTTATAAATAACTCTCCTTTCCCTATATTTTACCCCTGCTGACTTCAGAATTTGAAAGAGTGTATTCCAGTCAACATTGTCAAATGCTTTCTCCAAACCTACAAAAGCTAAAAATGTAGGTTTGCCTTTCCTTAATCTATCTTCTAAGATAAGACATAAAGTGAGTATTGCCTCCCGGGTTCCTATGTTCCTCCTGAATCCAAACTGATCTTCCCCAAGGTCAGCTTCTACCAGCTTTTCCATTCTCCTGTAGATAATTCGTGTTAAAATTTTGCAACCATGACTTACCAAACTGATGGTTCTGTAATTTTCACACCTGTCTGCGCCTGATTTCTTTGGAATGGGGATTATTACATTTTTCTTAAAGTCTGAGGGTATTTCGCCTGTCTCATAAATCCTACACACCAGTTCAAATAGTTTTGTCATGGCTGGCTCTCCCAGAGACTTTAGTAGCTCTGAGGGTATGTCATCTACTCCTGAGGCCTTGTTCCGACCTAGGTCTTTCAAGGCTCTGTCAAATTCATCTCTTAGTATAGCATCTTCTATTTCATCTTGATCTACGTCCTCTTCCCTTCCTACCACATTGTCTGTAAGTTCATTTCCTTTGTAGAGCTGCTCTATGTACTCTTTCCACCTTTCAGCTTTCCCTTCTTTGCTGAGGACCGGCTTCCCATCTGAGTTCTTGATATTCGTAGAGTTGCTTTTCTTGTTCCCAAATTTCTCTTTTATTTTCCTGTAGGCGGTATCTACTTTTCCCCTTCTTATACATTCTTCTACAAATTTGCATTTGGCTTCTAGCCACTCCTGCTTAGCCATTTTGCACTTCCTGTCAATCTCATTTTTTAATCGTCTGTACTCCATTTTGCCTGTTTCATTTACTGCATTTTTATATTTTCTCCTTTCATCCATTAAATCTAGTATTTCCTGTGATATCCAAGGATTTTTTGTAGGTCTTGCCTTTCTACCTATTTTGTCCTCTGCTGCCTTCACTATTTCATCCCTCAATGCTACCCATTCCTCTTCCACTGTTTTACTTTCCCCTGTTTCTGTCAATTGTTGCCTAAATCTCCCTCTGTAATTCTCCACAACTTCACTTTCCTTCAATTTATCTAAGTCCCATCTCCTTATTTTCCTACCTTTCTGCAATTTTTTCAGTTTCAGCCTACAGTTCATGACTAACAAGTTATGGTCAGAGTCTATATCTGCCCCTGGGTACGTCTTTCAGTTTGTAACCTGGTTCCGGAATCTATGTCTTACGATTATAAAATCTATCTGATACCTTCCGGTGTCTCCTGGTCTCTTCCACGTATACAACCTTCTTTTGTGATTCTTAAACCACGTGTTTGTTACGATTAAATCATGTTCCATGCAAAATTCTACCAGGCGACTTCCTCTTTCATTCCTCCTGCCCAGTCCATATTCACCTACTATTTTTCCTTCTCTTCCTTTTCCTACTACCGAATTCCAGTCTCCCATCACAATTAAGTTTTCCTCTCCCTTAACTGTCTGAATAATTTCCTTTAGCTCCTCATATATTTCTTCGATCTCCTCATCATCGGCAGAGCTAGTTGGCATATAAACCTGTACTACTGTTGTCGGTGTTGGCTTCGTATCTATCTTGACAATGATAATGCGATCACTGTGCTGCTCATAGTAGTTTACCCGCATTCCTATTTTCTTATTCATTATCAGTCATACTCCTGTGATACCCCCAACTGATTTTGTATTTATAATCCTGTACTCACCTGACCAGAAATCTTGTTCATCCTGCCACTGAACTTCACTAATCCCCACTATATCTAACTTCAACCTATCCATTTCCCTTTTTAAATTTTCTAATTTTCCTACCCGATTAAGGGATCTAACATTCCACGCTCCGATCCGTAGAATGCCAGTATTTTCTTTCCTGATGACAACATCCTCCTGAGTAGTCCCCGCCCGGAGATCCGAATGGGGGACTATTTTACCTCCGGAATATTTTACCCGAGAGGATGCCATCATCATATGTTCATACAGTAGAGCTGCATGTCCTCGGGAAAAGTAACGGCTGTAGTTTCCCCTTGCTTTCAGCCGTTCGCAGTAGCTGTGTAGGAAAGCCACATTACCTGATGTTACAAGGCCAGCTCAGTCAATCATCCAGACTGTTGCCCCGTAACTACTGAAAAGGCTGCTGCCCCTCTTCAGGAACCACACGTTTGTCTGGCCTCTCCACAGATACCCCTCCGCTGTGGTTGCACCTACGGTACGGCTATCTGCATCGTTGAGGCACGCAAGCCACCCCACCTCGGCAATGTCTGTGGTTCATGGGGGTGGAGGATGCAGTAGTAAACGAGAAATGCTGTTCGTAGTGGGAATTACTTTCCGAAATGCGTCACCCAGAAATTAAGGAAAAATTGAGACTGGCAATGATTAATATAAAACCTATGATTCAGTTGTTATCAGACGCCCAATAACACCTGGCGTGACACTGACGTTCTCAAAGATGGCGGAAAACTTTTCAATTCGCTTCAACTATGGCGGCGCTGTGGCCAGTCTATGTTGTTTATATAGGTCTCTGGTAGAAACAGTGAACGCTCTGAGAGTGCAAAATACGATTCACCTGCTAAAAGGCCCTTTCCCTGCTGTAGCGACCCTGGTCGCCCTCAATAACTTTAAAAATGTCATGAACATACTGTAATGCTTACTGCACTTTTTTCCTAATTTTGAATGATTTAGAAACATTTTATCCATTTTTTTATTGAGGAACTGTTTTCGCATAACAGGACACATTTAAAATTGTGACCCCCCTTTTTTTGTGTTTCAACCTCATGTATATTTTATAATTATGATTTATCTATCTATGTTTCCTTGTAAATTTTGCATTGTTATACATATTGTTCCAATCCCGTGGTCTCACCAGCCACATCTGCATCTCCATTGTCTTAGTTTTTATGGCAATTATTATTTTTCAATGTGTATACGATGTAATATACATACGTAAGAGAAAATCAAAATTTTCAGTTAATGAAGGGATGATGAAAAACGACAGTCTGACGTCTTGCATATATTTTTTGTATATTTCTATGAAACATTATAACTTATTTTATGTCGCTAGATTATCATTTTGTTAAAACGTGGACCCAACACTTTTCAAGGCTTAAGGATTTACATTTTTATTTCATGTGTTAAAATATTAGTTAATATTGCTAGGTTTTTCTAATTTTGTAACGTAAATAATTTATTATTATATTAATTAATGTGGCATACGTACGGCTTCTACGCTACGCCACTGTCCGTTTGAGAATGTGCAGTTGTTTTACTTTTAAGTGGGTGCGAGAATCTATAGCTATCTGAATGTGGGTTGGAGTAGCCCGCTTTGCATCGTTCTATCTGGCTCAGAGTCGATAGCTGCTCATGCTACCGCAGAGGTTTCCACACCCTTTGGTTGCAAGCTAGTGGTGAGCCTTTCCTCAGCATGAGTCTACTCTCTCTTCGCCCCCACCACCGCTGTTTCTTGGGGTTTTCAACTTCCGGTAGCAGTTTCCTCCTCATGACCGCTGGGCCTTCATTCAATACTGGGCGTCTGGCGAGGTAAGGTTGGTTCTCCATCTTGTGTCTGTGAGATGATAGCGTTTCATTGTCTAGCACGTTTAACTTAGACTAGCACGTGAACTTAGAATCACTTTTTGGAGTATTTTCTCCGATCATGTGTGGAAATGTGTTCTCGATTTTCAATTCAGTGATTTACAATGGATAAACGCAGTGTGTGTGGTCCTAGTTGCAGTTTGCTAATGGTCTGGCATGTTAAAACCTTTTGTGATCATGTGGCGGTGTATAAACTCTGTGCAAGTACTTTCTAGCATTGTAGGACCCGATTTCTAATAGGTGATATGTTCATTTCTGTACAGTGCATGTAAAAAACTTCTCATCGACTCCTTCCGTGAGTGATATGTGTTCCACGAGGTTGGTTCATAGAACAAATCCTTCAGCATCCACTCTTGTTTGTTCCATGCCCATCACGCAAGTAACTATGCGGGTATCCTTCTGATTTCCACTAATATTTCGCGATCATCTCTCCCCGCCTATTTTAATGTTGCTGTTTCTTCTCTGACTGGTAGTATGCACTCTGTCTTTGTCAGTAATTCTCTCTGAGCCTTGCACAACCTCCTTCAATAGCTTCCTTATGTAATTCTAAACATTTCTATGGGTTGCATGCTGTAATTCCTAATTTTTATTTTTCCGACTTTGTAATTATTTCACTTTTATGTGTTTTGGAGACTGGACTTCATCCGTCTCTGTAATCGTTCCCTATCGCGCGTAGCTGCATTTCTTTCGCTTCTTCATGTTATTCTAAACATTTCTATTGGTTACATGCTGTAGTTAATTTTCTTTATTTTTCGGAAACTGAATCTACTCAATTTTATCGGTTTTCGGAACCACGTGGGTCCGAGTTCCGACTTCCGGGGTATGCAGCTAGTCGCCTGAATTCACGCCACTTCTCATATAGAACTGAATTCGATCGATTTCTAACAGACTGCAACTTAAGAATCCACCGTGATTTTGTATAATGAATCCGATTTTCAACCACTCTACCTTCAGTGGAGTGCGTTCATGTAACGTAGCCGTGTGTCGCTGTCAGCGTATTTGGCTATACACACGCACCATCTCAACACAGGCACGAAAGAACAGAGCCAGCTTGTGTTTTGTGCTACCTCCGACTTGCTGAATTTCGCCTACGATAGCGGCGCCTGCTTCCGCGTTGTCTCAGCACGCTGATTTTGGTGAGTTTCGCTGTGGTATTGCATGCGTGTGAGAGAATGAGTGTTGTTTGTGAATCCTTCCCCCCAGTAGCGTTATATCATGTATAATTTAGGCTGGGCACAGTCCGCATTAATACATGTAAGAGATGCATTTTTATTGTATTAACAAAATTGGTTCCCCATTTTGCTTGTTTTCTATCTGTATAAACAAGTTTAAGCAGCATAATCCGTAAGTTGTCTAAAATTGTAGTTTTAGAGCACCTTCCCTCTTTTATTTAATATTGTCCTTCACAAGTGCTGAGAAGAAGCTCGGGTGCAATTTTTCTCATGTCTAAAAGCCGTTGCACCATAATTGTTTTCTTAGCCACCTTTCTAAGATAACTTTAATTGTGGTGGCCTGCTTATTAATGTCTGCGTGTAATGACGTGTTACCTGCTATGTATATTGCTCACTGTAGTATTAACTTCCTTTTATTAGAGTAATTTGAAACGAGTCAGTTCTCAGTTTGGGCCAGGGAACAAGGTTTTCTAGCAGGGAGTAACCGGTAGTTCACATGGACCTTATTTGATAATTTTAGTGATAAAACAAAGCTCTTGTTTCGTACAGTGGTCGACTTTTAAAGTTTAGGGACTGATGAAACAGCAATTAAGTCCCATAGGCTTTACACAAAGAAAAAGTGAGGTACCGAAATCGATGCCCAGCGGTGGCGTCCGCTAGCGTAAAGCAATGTCTCGTCATGTGTCCTGACTGAAATCACGGCTTATATGAGGAGCGGATAGTGTTACTTTCTTCGTTTTCGTGTGACATCGTGTAATACACATTTTATAACCCAAGTGATCAATCGTGATTACTTCATCCCACACTTCATCTTCATCCATGGCACAGCAACGAATTACGAAAATAGGTTTTCCATGCTGTAAATTACGAGAGACATTGTAATTTACTTTTCAAATGAGGTTCTTGGAGACGAAAACGTAAATTTCCTATGATTATTGCACGAATTATATTTAACTGTTTGTCAGACAATAAACGTAATGGCATTTCAACGGTATTCATTCAGCAGAGGTTGTTTGTGAAGAGGCCAAAGTATGTCAAATACTTGTTTCTTGGAGTGGGAAGTGTATTTATTCAAATAACTAATGGTCCATACATTTCGTAACAGTGGAAATATTGCAGCAAACTGATTGCTTAATTTTAACATATAAACTTGTGTAATGGTTGCCATTTCAGTTGCGTAACAGACGGTAATTTGCCTAAGCAATTATTTGCTAAATTCATTATTTACCATACGATTTAACTGTGCCTCTCCTTATTCCCATTCAGACGGGTGTATCGTATATTGGAGTGTAGCAGACAAATGAGTGTTTTCTTTCAAATGTTAAGGGTTCTTGGTTCCATTCTCTGCCTGTTCTAGATGGTCTGCTGGTCATAAGAAGAGAAGACGCCACCGACACTTACGATGTCAGCGCTAGATTAAGCCCACCAGGACTTAGCCGGTAGACAGCGTGACGCCGTGTCGTTCTCTAAGAATCCCTAGTGTTCTGATGTACAAATTCTACTGTCCGACATTAACGATGGTTATAATATAACTGAGGCTGATGATTTGCCGCGAAACGTGAAGAGTGCCTTACATATTAGAATTTTTGTTGCAGCATGCCTCGATTCATGAGTTAGTTCTAAATAAATTCCAGGCAGTTCCACAATAACAAACATTTTAAGCCATCAAATTAAACGCATAGGAATTATCCAAGTGGAACTGCTGGATCACTCAACTGATTTAATTAGTAGCCTACTCGATTTTTTGATGAATATGACTCAGAAAGTGATGTCAATTTTATTACTGTCTATCTCCTGTCTCTGAATGATCTGACAATTGCGTTAATTTTCTAAAGCGTTATGGCAACAGACTCAGTGATGAATGAACACATGCGCAGCGATATTCACCGATGAAAGGAGAGGGCGGGTGTACTTGCACCGTTTTTGTCCCCGCGTCTATAAATAAAAATATTAGGCATATAGCCGTTAATCTCCGAAAGTTCTTGATTCATTGCTGTGAAATTCTGACAACATTGCATTCTAGCCCAGGAGTGTTTTTAGGTACACATTTCTTGAATAAATTATATATAAAACCTTTTTACAATTATTAAGTTTATATAAATTCAAATATAACACACATTGAAACTTTTGGTATATGAAAACATGCACATATTTTATTAGAACGTTGTTTCAGCATTTCAAACTTTAGAACAAGAACTTTCGATAATATACGATTTTGAACATAACACTAAACATGGCTCTAAGTTAAAAAGAGTTCTAAGAGGAGATAGGAGGAGACGAACAGGGAAAATGTAATGATGAGATGTAGAGGGAGAGGGAGGAGGGAAAGATGCACAGAAAGAGGGGGGAAGAGATCGGACAAAGGAAAGGCGAGGAGATGGGGAGGAGAAGATGGAGAAGGAGTGGGGAGGTTATGGACGAAGAGAGGGGAACGAGGAGAGGTGCAGAGAAGGGACAGAGAGGGTAGCAGAGAATGTAGGACGTGCACTCATCCACAAGGCCGTAGGAAATTACGTATATAAGAAATGTATGGTTCCTCTTATCTTTCTCTTCCATTTAATCTGTAACAAGCCACAGATGACGAGATGGATAGATCAAGCAAATTCAAAGAGATGTGGCCTGTCTTTCTTACTCAGAGACTAAGAGTTTTGCTCAAGACAGGGTAGCGTGGAGGTGGACAACTGCATCAAACCAGTCTACGGACTGAATACTACAACCACAACAACAACAAACCACATCATTACGTAGTGTATGTCATGTAAGATTATTCAAAAATAGTCATTTTAGATAGTTAGTTAGTTTCGCTAAAATTCGAGAACGGCTTGAACCGATTTGGCTAATTTTAGTCTTGAAATATTCGTGTAAGTCCAGGGAAGGTTTAAACGGTGATAAAATATGGAAAAGTGGAAAATCGTGAAAAAACTGAAACAGCTTTTTCCAGTGTGCTATCAATACCGTTTGTCCAATTTCGATAAAATTTTGTACATTTTATGTTGAAAGCAAGAGAAAGGTTCGCATCAAATAGAAATCATCTGGGAAGTAGGAAAATTTAGGTAAAACCGAAAGCGATTTTTTTGCTATGAATAACAATCAATTCCCTCATGGTTGTAAGAGTATCACTTGAGTACGGCTTGACAGGACAAGGTTTGTATAAAATAAATATTTTGGAAACTTCGTATCACTTACCTCTTAATATAAACCATATTAATTTAAATCAAATATTATTTTAGACCCATTAGCTTTATAAAAGCATCACCAGATACACTAAGTATCGGCTCGATACTTGGCAAGTCACATATGTCCAGAATAATGTTTACGTCACATTCGTTGAAGTTCATGGAAGGTTTAAACTGAGATAAAATATGGAAAAATTGCCAGGAAAATTTAAAACATGTAAAATAATGACTTGGTTGTTGTGTTGTGTGCGTTCTGAAATCTACTTTGAAAGAGTTAAGGTCGCCTTACATGATCTGAACCCGTATATGCACTGTCAGAGATAAAAAAATGAATTGCTGTTCGTTAGTCTCGCTAAAACTCAAGAATCTGGAAATAATGTTTTTGTAGGACACATAGTGCAAGAGATATGACGTATAGACAATGAGATGCGCGAAAAACTGCTGTATTAAGCGAAAATAATGCTCATGTTTTCCTAAACCACTACACTGATTTCAACCAAATTTGATACACATATTCCTTACCATAACTGAAAGTGCATTTTTCATTGTGTGTTTGATTGAATTCAGTACTATAACTGATAACTGACTATTCGAACGACGGAGAGGGACAATTAAGATGAACGTTCTCAGGAACTAAAAATTAGGGGAAAGTTACCCGAAATTTTGAAAATTTGCGAGTAAATGAAAGAACTTTTTTAAATGGGATATCAATATCATTCGTCTGATTGCGTCAAAAATTTTGCACTTTTGACGTTCAAAGGAAGAGTACATACACATTAGCAATTGTGAGGCATTGCCGGGTCGACTAGATTACTAGATGACCGGTGAACTTCGTATCACTTACCTCTTAATATAAACCATATTAAATAAAATCATATGTATTTTAGACACAGTAGCTCTATAAAAGAATCATCAGATAGTCTAAGTATAGGCTCGATAGTGGGCAAATCATGCATACATGTCCAGGATAATGTTCATGTCACATTCGTGGAAGTTCAGGGAAGGTTTAAACGGTGATAAAATATGGAAAAAATGCGAGGAAAATTTAGATTTAAAACCTGTAAAATAATGACTTGGTTGTTGTGTTAGGCGCGTTCAGAAATATACTTAGGAAGAGTAAAGTTCTCTGTACACGATCTGAACCCGTCAAAGATAAAAATGAATAACTCTTCCTTAGTCTCTCTAAAACAGGAGTACCTGGTAAATCATGCTTTTGTAGGACAAATAGTTCAAATGTTCAAATGTTTGTAAATCTATCGGACCAAACTGCGTGGTCATCAATCCGTAGCTTACAAACTACTTAAACCTAGGTAAACTAACCTAAGGACAACACACACACCCATGCCCCAGGGAGGACTCGAACCTCCACGGCGAACAACATCGCGTTCCGCAGCGAGACGCTTTAGACCGCTCGGCTACTCCACCGCGGTGACACATAGTTCACGAGATATGACGTCATAAATAATAAGTATCGCGAAAAAGTGCAGTATTAAGCGACAATGCTGCTCATATTTTCCTAAACCACTGCAGCGATTACAACCAAATTTGGTACACATACTCCGCACCGTGGGGGAACAATTGATGTTAAGGGTAAGAACCACATACAAATGTTTGTATAGCTTATGGGACTTAACTACGGGATCATCAGTCCCTAAACTTACAAACTACTTATGAGCTAACTAATACTAAGGAAGGCACAAATATCCATGCCCAAGGGGGGATTCGAACCCCCGACCGTAGTGGCCGTGCAGACCGTGAATGGCGCGCCGCAGTACCCTCGGCCACCGCGGCCGGCAAGAACCACATACAACACATAGTTCAAGATATATGACGTCAAACAATAGGAACGGCTAGAAACTGCCGCACCGTATGATGAGACTTTATTCATACATTTAGCGACATGAAACACACATTGAACATAATTTCAAACCTTTATTACAACTTTTCTCGCTGACAACCACAAAGAAACGATGAAAGGAAAATAATTTTCTCGCTTACTACTTTACTATGGACTAAATTACGGCATTCGATACAGCTGAATGTGCCTTCGTAATTGTATCACAGTACGACACGCAGTTCATGAGATATAAATAGTTAACGTTCACTGAAAATCGCCCCATCACGCACCAAGTTTTAATATATTACTTCGATACTACTAACTGTATTCGTAACATATTACATATCGTTTGCATCTTGATGCCTACATTTCTTTGAACATTGTGCAAGACGGCCTTATTCCTGGAATACCGTGCCATAAATGTGGACAGAGAGGGAAGAGATATGAGAAATACTAACTCAAAGCTTGAATAAATAAATAAATACCCGGGCAACGGAGGGTTTTAAATTGCTGCTCGTTAGTCTCGCTAAAACTCGAGGACGGCTGATGCGATTTGGCTAATTTTAATCTTGAAATATTCGTGTAAGTCCAGGGAAGGTTTAAACGGTGATAAAATATGGAAAAGTTGTCCGGAAAAGAGGAAATTCGGAAAAATTGAAAAAGGTTTTTCCAGTGAGATATCAGTACCTTTCTTGCAATTGAAGGGGCGAAAATCACAACTGTATAAGTGGCATACAGGTTATTCTGAGAAAAACGACCTTAAATATTAAAATGTTTATTTAAAGTCACAGGTTATACAAAATGAAAGAAAACTTTTATACAATTTTTTGCACTTGAGGTGCATATATTTGGTAAGTATCTGAAGGTTCTGAGTGTAAGGCATCATTGTGTAAAATATTCATAAAGTTTATTTGTACCATTATGCTTTCCAAACGTCTTCATAAAATGTCACTTGTACCACTATGCTTTTAAAGAATGAACACTTTTTGCTTACTCTCTTTCATTCACTACACCACTATCACAGTCATCAGGGTAGGATTCTTTATCACTTGGCTGTGCAGTGTTATGAGGAGAGAGTGAAAGATGCTGACCTCTGCCTCCGCTTTGATTAAATTTCCTAAACGGTCACAAGTATTGCATGTGTCACATCGTAGCTTATAAAATGATAGATTAAATTCTGAATTGAACACTTTACGGTAAATACACTCCTTCACTGGCAAAATGTTTTCTTCTTCACATTTCTCAGTATACAGCTTATACATTTTTGAAACAGATAATTCTGGCGACAGTTATTTCTTGTGGGGATTAAATTTACGAGAAAAGTGACTTGTGTAATGAGGAAAGCTTTTTATGTGGTTCATTACGGTAGCGAGGCGATCTTCTGGTATTTTATTTCCAGGAGCATGTTTACCACGTTTATCAACAGGAGACGCCGGCCGCGATGGCCGAGGGGATTGAGGCTCTCCAGTCACGGTCTGCACGGCCACTACGGTCGGGGGTTCGAATCCCCCCTCGGGCATGGATATTTGTGCCGTCGTTAGTATTAGCTAGTTTATAAGTAGTTTGTAAGCTTAGGGACTGATGACCCCGTAGTTAAGTCCCATATACTTTACAAACATTTGAACATTTCAACAGGAGACAGACCTTCCACACTTGGTTCGTTTAATACAGCTGTGGTAAATCGGCGATTGCTTAGTTTCTTAACGATGAACTCCTTACACACTCATTTGCCATCCAGGAACATTGCACTACTTCGTTTTTTAGACTTGTTACAATTTCGTTTTGGACGTCTTGGTTTAGTAGTTGAAACACTTTTTACTATTGCCAGGATTATTGTTGCCAGGAACCAGTTTTCCAGTACTCCGTGGATAATTCTTCGTCTTTTTTCTGTGAAAGTTTTGCATTCATATCAGCAGATATGTTGAAAAGGCTGGATGATTTAGGCGTTATTTTTCCTGTTGTAGATGCGTACTCTTGTCCCAGGTTTCTTATGCGTTTTCTTTTATTCGTTTTCCATGACTCCAAGCTCCATTTTTCTTTTTCTTTAAACACTGTTTTCTTGAATCTCTTCATGAGTGCTCTCAAACACAACACTTCAGCTGTATTTAGGTTTTTTCATTGTTAGGGTTCTTGTTATGATCTTTGTTTTCATCTGAAGATTATGCATCTGGATAGAAAAGGAAATATACCACTTAGGCACAGATATAAAGCAAAGATCCTTATAAAGTTCCTAAAAAAATTGTCTTCTCATGAATGTAATTGTCTCAAGTGAAAGCTAACGTACCTCAAAGATGTTAAGCATTTGAGTGGCATACCGGTACAAGTGAAAATATTTTCATGACTGTGTTTTTCTTGAGGAATGTAATTTTTATTGACAATAAGGAGACGCTATTATGCTAGTTTTAAGTGTGCTTTTGTACTAAAAAATAGTTTAAGAAGTTTTCCTCAGCCACAAAATTTCTTAAAAATTTGAAAACCTAACTTTAAGTAAGCACTAAAATGTTGCACAGAATGCCTCAACTTCAGTTACCTTGAACAGGGACATAGTCTACATCTGCGACTGAATCATCATCTGATAAATCTTCGACAGTCGATTCTGAGAAACACAGAATACTTTCAAAGGTAGAACTACTCATTGTTGATCGAGAATTCGTCAGTAATTGAGCTGCTAAATCGCAAATCTTTGGACCGTTCGCCATGTTGTTGCTTGTACCGTCCTGACACTGCATATCGATAGTGATTCGATAAATGTAGATGTACCACATACTGCTAGAGGGTAGACGTTAACACTAGGCACCTGGATCTTTGTGCCACTAACAAGTATCCCTTGTTTTTAGGTCGAATGTACACTTAACTCAATTTTGCAAAAAATGTCACTTATACCGTTATGGTTTTCAGCCCTTCAATTGTGATATAATTTTGTGCATTTCATGTTGAAACCAAGAGGTAGGTTAGCGTCAACTAAAAATTTGGAAAAGCTGCCCGGAAAGTAGGAAAATTCACGAATAACCGAAAGCGAGGGGATTTTTTTTTTTTTTTTTTTTTTTTTTTTTTTTTTTTGTTGCCGCCCGAAGTGGCCGAGCGGTCTGCGGCGTGCTAGTCATGGTCTGCTTGGCTGCTGCGGTCGGGTGTTCGAATCCCCCTTGGGCATTGGTGTTTATGCCGTCTTTGGTATAAGCTAGTTCATAAGTAGTTTGTAAGTTTAGGGACTGATGACTCCGTAGTTAAATCTCATAAGCTCTACAAACATTTCAACATTGATCTTTTTTTTTCTATGAATGAAAATCAGTTGCATATGGTTGTAAGAGCATCACTTGAGTACGGCTTGACAGGACAAGGTTTGTATGAAAAAATTTTTTTGGAAAATCTACCGGAAAATTTGAGAAAAACTGAAAGTGCGTTTTTACGTGTTTTTGAATGAATTCAGCACTATGACTATGCGTACGACAGAGAGGTGTAACTCCTTTTTTTTCCACTATGGTCTTGGAAAAGACTGAAAAAATAGAGACAGTTAAAACGAAAGTCGCAAAATTCGAACCAAGTTCCTTTTTCAATATGTTTCTAAATGTGTTCAGCGCTAAGTTGAGAACCGTTCACCCGATTGCGAAAAATTTTGATCATTTGACATTCAACGAAAGATAAACGTTAGTACGTTATTATGAACTAAAAATTTGGGAAAGTTACCCGCAAAATTTGAAAATTCGCGAGAAACTGAAAGAGAGTATTCAATGGGATATCAAAATCATTCATCTGACTGCGATAAAAGTTTGCACATTTGACGTTCGAAGCTAAAGGAAGGTTTGAGTGAAGTAAAAGTTTGGAATAGCTGGCCAGAAAACGAAACTTTGTGGAAAACTGAAAAAGCTCTTTCCTTTGGAATATCAATATCATTCGTACGATTGCGATAAATTTTTGCACATTTGACATTCACCGATACATCGACTATCTGATGATGCCTTTATAAAACTACTGGGTCTAAAATACATATGATTTAAAATAATATTGTTTATATTAAGAGGGATATGATACGAAGTTCACTGGGTCATCTAGTTTCATTAACAAAGCACCATCATTACAGGAGACGTTCTTCAACGGTGTAGTCCGTTTGTTACCGAATGGATTGCAGTATCTTCTTAGGCATTATCGTTTGCTGCACCAGAAAAGAATTACGAACAGTATATGTTGCACAGGTAACTGAAACACCAATTCTTGGAGTACTGTCCACATTTCATGGAATATGCAGGTGATACCGGAAAACACAATTTATTTAAATTCCAAAAATTATTATTATTGCGATCAATTTAGATGTTAACCACGCGCGTTAAACAGATGCAGAACAAAATGTATTTTTATAGAAACTTCCCTTGAAGTATTTTCTCTATTAGGCTTATGCAAGTTGTCTGCTTTATAAATTTTTAGTGAAACTTTAAACCTGCCTGCAAAAAGAAACATCACAGAATCAGTAAAGTGGATACATGTTCGTGGGATAATTCTTCATTGCAGGAGCCTACGTTTCTTCTCTCTACAAAGTTTTGATCGAAAAGTGCCTGATCAGTCTGGCCGGCCGCGGTGGCCGAGGGGACTGAGGCGCTTCAGTCATGATCTTCACGGCCACTACGGTCGGGGGTTCGAATCCCCCCTCGGGCATGGATATTTGTGCCGTCCTAGTTCGTAAGTAGTTCATAAGTAGTTTGTAAGTTTAGGGACTGATGACCCCGTAGTTAAGTCCCATAGACTATACAAACATTTGAACATTTGAATTTGATCAGTCTGGACTCAAGCGAATGTTATTCACACACCTGATAGTGCAACTACCTACCAGAAATATAATTCATGTTTGAAGAAAGTTTGTTTACTAATGCAACTATTACGAGAAAAGCACTTTTAGAATAATTTTCCATGGCAAATTATAACAATGTTCTGTACACGTCCACATGACACTGCAAACCATAACCACAGCACCACTCTATCTCAGAACAACGCTCACGTTAATGCTTTAGGAGATGCGCAAAAACAATATCTACTTCGGAGGAAAAGCCGGTAGCCACGTACTGATTTAGAGGTCTAATGGTCTCCTTAGGAAGTATAAAAGACACTGGACAGTTTGATATTCTAAGTTTGCCACAATACTGCGCACATAACTCCCATCGATGTCTTTACAGGTAACGACCGCACAAGGGACGTTGAAAATTATAAATAGTGCCAGGATTGTATAAATTCTTATACATTATGACATGTGATGCTAATACTAGAATGAATATTTAAATATTAGTTTTAGTGTTGCAAATATACACCTTATCAGATGTGCAGTCGACACAAAAAGAATAATAAAGGGATTATAAGAAAGGAAATATGTCCAAGAGAAAGTACAGACGTTTGGAAAATCCATAGTAATGAGACCTACAAAAATATGGAAAAACATATCAGTCGGAGTGGTTAAGTGAGGGTTAACATTTGTTGGACATATGTATGAAATCAATGATAAAAATCTAAAGAAACAATTGTTCGTATACTTCTGGAAGAATAAATCAACACTAGCATAAGCAAAGATGTAAATAAATAATTACAAAGAAACATCAAACAATCTGAACTAACGACAATAAAGAATGTTTAAAGTTAGAAGCTCTTGAAAGAAGACGAAATAAGAAATTGGAAACAACCTGAAAAAAATATGTAAAATACAACATGGGAGATTATGAAGGATAAATTGCTATACATTACTGTCCCTAATTCTACGTTCGGCTAATAGAAGATTTTATTTTAAACTCTATGTTACGAAGCCTTCCCAGAGATGTTCGCATTTGAAACTAATGCTGCAGTGATTTTTTTTTCGTTTGTTTGCCTCTGTTTGCGGATTGTGCTACTGACAGCGATATCAAAAACAAGTTTCTTAGTCTTTAATTATAAATAAAACTGATGTTTTCATCTAATGATTTCAGTATAATCAATGGAAATATCCAGAGAAATGGGAAACAGCACTGGTGAATGACTTTGTTGTCATTACGCTTAAGAGAGAATACCCAAATAATTGAGACACTTATTAATATGTTGGAGGTCGGGGCATATGTATATTTTCATTAGTGATAACGATCGACTCATTAAAGCTACTTACGGAAATACAAGCAGGGCTCATTGAAACATACTTCAAGTGTTCGGACCCACAGCAGGCGCGCGAGATGCAAGCTAAGTCTCTGTCAATCTCGCTTGGCAATCACCTCGACTCTTGTTCTTCCTGTTGATAATATGACTGAAGGTTGGCAACATCGCAGTGTAAGTCTGTCAACGCTGGTACCAAGGTCTTACTTCCTGGTTAGCACAGAACTATGCTCATAAATTCACTTGATGTTTCCTGTAATTTCCATTGAATAATCTGACTAGTTTCTCAGTCGAGAGGCGACAGAAGGCTATCTGTTCATGCTTTTGGGTCCGTAAAATTTTTTTTGTACAACTAATCTCGTCTCTTACGTTGCGTGTTATATGCTCTAGTGATGTATGAGACAGAAGAAAACAGTGGCGTGCACAGCTCCTCGCTAGCTCTAAGGTAAAGTAGTCGTCTGCCACGGAGCGGTAGCTTTGGTTAATGGTTTAGGTCTCATTGTAGTACAATTTTCTTAGCTGTTTTTCTGACAGGAGTTGCTCGAATCCACATCTAAAATAACAAGAAACCTCTTGTGGTTACTTGCTATACTCTCTCAGATTGTCGGCCGCGGTGGCCGAGGGGACTAAGGCGCTTCAGTCACGGTCTGCACGGCCACTACGATCGGGGGTTCGAATCCCCCCTCTTGTGCCGTCCTAGTTCGTAATTAGTTTGTAAGTTTAGGGACTGATGACCCCGTAGTTAAGTCCCATAGACTATACAAACATTTTTTTCTCTCGGATTATGGGAAAGTCTGACAACGTTCTGGTAGTTTACCGACTCAGCCCCTTTAGAAACGAACTGATTCCAAGCTAATGATGCCACCAATCTATGTTAGACGTGTATTTTTGCCCGGAAATAATTTTTGTCGAAGATTATTGGAGTAGGGGCAGGAAAAATAAACATTTGAGGACATATGATGGAAAGAGTAGGTGAGGAATGGGTGACCTCCAAAGCACACTATTGGATGCTTTGTTTGTGAAATCAGCGGGAATTATCATGGTGTAGTACTAACACATGAAGTAATTTTTTAGGTCGTTTGTCCTTATAGTGCGACTAAATGTTGTCTGAGTTGTTTGAAAACAATGAGTACTCTCTGGCGTTGTGGTTTCACTTTTTGCCCAGTATAAAAAGTGTTTTAGTACTCAGTCATTAATTTCTTCTTACGATGTCGGCTTGAGGGTATCATAACTCGTTACTAGTAACAATTGTGAGAAGGAATACTGAATGAGCGGCCTGATAACGTTCAAGAGAAATGATGTAATAGTCACCCCTATGACCCTTTTTCTCCGATTCTACTTTCCGACGTTTAGTTTATGTTGATATATCAGTCAGAAAAATTCAATACGTGACTGTAACATAAGTATTAGAACTGCCGGTAAATTCGCTCACAGCAGCGCGCCACTGTCACTGAGTCTGCAGGTGGCTGCCACGATGCGGCCGCTGGTGCGTCGCCGTAGCCGTTTACTCTCTGCTCCCAAAAGTAAACAGTTCAGTTCTGGTGCAGCACAGAGCCTTTTTGTGTAATTGTTTCTGGGAGTTTTCGCTGTTACATTTTAGGTTGTTCTACAATGATAACAAAGACAGCCGACATGTGGTTTAAAAAAATTGAAAGTTATTGTTTTTTTTTTTTTTTTTTTTTTTTTTTTTATCTGGTAGATTTGTGGTTCGCGGCCGTTCGTTCAGTTTGTTCGTTGAATGGTTGGCTCAGCTTTTTTCTATTACGGAGGGCGTTCTGCCCTCTGACCGAGCGCGCTGAGCCACGGCACCCGGCGATTCCATCGCGCGACTGATAACATATACGCATGTAAACTTACACTAAATCATGACATATAGAGTGTCTACAGGTCTACAGAGCAAAGTGTAAATACTGGGGCGCCGATCACTGAAGACAGCGTCCGCCGCTGGCGCGTGGCTACTGAACGAGTGCCAGCTACTGGGGTTTTGGCGCCTTCTACATCTACATGGGATACTCCGCAAATCACAGTTAGTGCCTGGCAGAGGGTTCACCGAACCACCGTTATACTATTTATCTTCCATTCCACTCTCCACTAGCGCGCGGGAAGAAAAAAACACCTGAATCTCTCCGTTCGAGCTATGATTTCTCGTATTTTATTCTGATGATCATTTCTATTTAAGTGGGCGTCAACAATATATTTTCGCATTGTGAATGTTTGAGACTGGAGTTTCATAAGTAGCCCTCACCACAGCGATAAACGCCATTGTTGTAATGATTCTCATCCCAGATCCTGTAACATTTCCGTGACACTGTCTCCCCTGTATTGTGACAATACAAAACGAACTGCTCTTCTTTGGACTCTTTTGATGTCCTCCGTCAGACCCACTTGATAAGGATCCCACACTGGGCAGCAGTACTACAAAAAAGGACGGACAAGTGTAGTGTATGCAGTTTCTTTAGTAGTTCTGTGGCATCTTTTAACGGTTCTGACAATAAAACGCAGTCTCTGGTTCGCCTTTCCCATGACATCATCTACGTGTTCTTTCCAGTTTAAGTCTGAAATAATAGTAATTCCGAGGTATTTACTGGAGTTTACGGCCTTCACTCTTGATTATTTACAAGGTAAATAAAAGTTTAACGGATTTATTTTCGTTCTCAAGTGGACGACTTCACATTTCTCATTATTTAGAGTCAAGTGCCAATTTTTACACCACGCTGATGTCTTATTTAGATCATAATGCAGTTGGTTTTGATATTCAGATCACTTTACTAAACAGTAAATGACGGTGCCATCTGTAAACAACCTAAGAGCTGCTTAGATTTTCTCCCAAATCATTTATGTGAATTAGGAACAGCTGAGGACCGATAACACTACCCTGAGGTACGCCCGATATCACCTCCGTTTTAGTCGATGCCTTACCATCGATTACTACAAAGTGCCGTTTGTGTTGTACGGTGTCAAAAGCCTTCTTGAAATCAAGAAATACGGAATCAATTTGAGATCCGTTGTCGATGGGGCGTGGGCCGACATCTGAAGCGCCGGCGGGATGTCGGGCATCACTGTAGTCTATTCCAGTGTGTTCAGCAATTAGCATCCTCAATTTTTTGTTGGAGTCTTTGTTTATTTCCAAAATCACAGCAGAAGTTATTCTGTAACGTAGAAAGCTTTCAATACCGGTAACAGCTTTGGTTTTATGAACAATTGTTTCCAAGTTACTCTCACACTTCTTCGTTTATGCAAGATATTTTCATTATATATATGGTTATTGTAACCTTTCGGAACGACATAAAAATTAAGGCATTACCGCTCCCAAAGTTTACTGCAGTGTTTTTTATTCGTATTTTATTCGGTGCATTTATTGTAAAAACAATTTTCGTTACCATATTACTTTCGATTACAGGATCAATAGTTTCTTCTCTACTGGGCCCGCAGCATATATATGCAAGGTCAAAGTATGACATTATCGTAATACAGGAATCCAAGTTTGCTGCTAAAAATATTTATTCAGCTTGTGCAAATTGACTCCACTACAAGCTTGTTTCCACTTATGCCATTTTCAAGTGGAGCTGGTGATGTATAATAAAATAATTACCTACGTTTACAATATACAATTCTGTATAAAAAAATTAAAAAATTGTTTCATTACAAATTGACTTACGAAGCTGGACTGACGTCCATAAAGCATATTAGAGTTAGTGTCTTTTTGTGACAAGATGGTATAGTCACGTTTTATCTCGTTAATTTTTTTTATTTGACACATATAGACAGTGTTTACTCTTTTAATGCAGTAAAATATATCTGTGCCAGTCAGAGGGTGTACTCGTGTGTCACGATACTACAATAACAGAGAAAAGCATCCTTTCTTTTTCTACACACAGTTCCTAAATGCCATATTCTAAATACCCTGTAACAACTAGAAATTTTCACACACACGAAAAAATATCCATTTGATATTCTCAACGAACAGATTTAAAAGATAAATATTATATAGAGAACTATATTGAAATTTTGGGAAAGGAAACGGATAAAACCTTCACCCAAGAAAATGAAACGATGTTTTTCTCTGTTATTGTAGTATCGTGACACACGAGTACACCCTCTGACTGGCACACATATATTTTACTGTAAACATAAAGCATTAACAGAGTAAATAGTGTCTATATCTGTCAAATAAAAAAAATTAACGAGACAAAACGTGACTGTGGTGTCGCACAAGTCTAAAGTACGCACCATCTACTTTCGCCGCGCGCCGCCATGCACGCACGGCGCGGCGTTCTTACGACGACAGCCAGGAGCGCCCTCTCCTACAACTCCGCTCGTGGCCACGACTGAACGACATCGTTCACTTGGGACTGAGATAGGAACCAGCTAACACTTCGGAATCAGATAGGCACCAGTGAAGACATGGCTATCGGATAGGCACTAGGCAGGCCTCTACCTCACCTATGTATCAGCATTCTGCAGTACTGAGCTATGTAAAAGTTAACTATTACTAAGTCTCTAAGAAATATAGATCTCGTTCTAATTTACTCTAGTGTTACTAGTTTCTGCTCTCCCACTGGCTGGTCACCTCCTACCTTCACAAGCGTGCATCCTTTGTTCCTGTGTCGGCCACCGACACCTACGACGGAAACGAGACACAAAAGTGACTATACCATCTTGTCACAAAAAGACACTAACTCTAATATGCTTTATGGACCTCAGTCCAACTTAAACGTAAGTGAATTTGTAATAGAACTTTTTTTTATTTTTTTATACAACATTGTATATTGTAAACGTAGGTAATTATTTTATTATACATCACCAGGTCCACTTGAAAATGGCATAAGCCGAAAAAAGCTTGTAGTGGAGTCAATTTGCACAAGCTAAATAAATATTATTAGCAGCAAACTTGGATTTCTATATTACGATAATGTCATATTACTGTTATCACTACGGCGTTTCTCTTGACCACATTGTAGTTTCGTGGTATTTTCCTGGTACAGGCGAATGGAACGGAACGCCGGCCGCGGTGGCCGAGGGGACTAAGCCGCTCCAGTCACGGTCTGCACGGCCACTATAGTCGGGGGTTCGAATCCCCCCTCGTGCATGGACATTTGTGCCGTCCTAGTTCATAAGTAGTTCATAAGTAGTTTGTAAGTTTAGGGACTGATGACCCCGTAGTTAAGTCCCATAGACTATACAAACATTTGAACATTTGGAACGGAACTTTCCCCAAAAAAGAGAGGGGCGGGTGCGGAAGATGTGGCGCACGCACCCGGCGGTCCTGCTGACGCCACCTGCACGCCACGCCGCGCAATTACAGCTGGTTATCGGGAGCGGCGGCAGAGCGCGTGCCGTCGCGCCCCGGTGGTGTAGCGGCGCCGACATTCCAAAGCCATTAGCGCTAAGCGCGTGCGGCCGCACAGCACAGCGTTACGAGGCTGAGGCTGCTCAGTATTCTGCACGCACCACGACAACCACTTCCCCCCTCCCCCCCCCTACCCATCGAATATCACCACTGCAGGATTCGCCGCACCTGCCTGCTGCCCTCCCATTGTTCTACACACAGCGACACGGGAAAACTTTTCCCTGACATGGCACGACTCTTTCCCTCCTTCCTGTGACCAGACAGTCGAGGCCACACGCAGTCATTAATCCCATTTACACTATCCACTTTTTTTTATCTCACTAGCAGACCACATGAGTATAGGATTACAGATTTTTTTTATTATTATTTTATGGTACGTGAAGTTCAGAACTTAAATAATGTGATGATACTGCTGGCCCTCTCATCTCAATGTTATCGTACGATACTGTCTGCGTCGGACCCGGACTCGTGTGGTTCAAAAGTGATATATGTTGCGTGTGAAGTTAGTTAAAAACGAAATAGCCAACCTAGGAATCAGTGTAGGACAGTGTCTCGGTGATACTGTGATTAAAATAAGTGATAGATTTCGTTAATTAAATGATTCATATATTTTCTTTTCAGACAGTTCTATAAACAATACTTTTGTCATTGTATATTATTTTAATAAATAAACAGACGAAGGGTAAAAACTTTTGTAAAACATAAAGAAATGAAAATAAATAGCATTGTATATATGTCAGGCTCATAAACAAGTTGTGTTGATCAGCTAATTGTGTTAATTAATGTAATAGTCGAGATTTAAAATATTTAATTATTTGTATATATTGATTGAAGTGAGTTTTTGAGTATATTTTCCGAATTGCGAAAATATTTGATAGTTCAATATATGTTAGGAACATGTATGATGTACTCATTAATTGACAGTTAACATTGCTCTTTGTTGTAAAACAGAAAGGTCGGAGATTAAGACTTAAAAAGATATGCACCATCTAAAATTATTGTATGTATAGTTCTCATTTTATATTGTGATTATTTTTGTGTACATGAAATGTTTTACTGTTGTGTTCGTTAAATGTAAATTAGTATATTCAATTGTTATGAACAATGCATAATGTAATTATTGTCAATGTTATATATTTGCCTCACTGCCTTGCGTGGGAGAGTTCGAGTTTTGGCGATCGTTATGTGCTTTGGAATCTATGTCACTGTGTTGTTGTGGTAAATTGTTTATGCATGTTATAAAGTTATGATGTTTTGGTGGAGAAGCAGTTTGATTTCAAATTAAAGAAGAAGTGAAAAATTGTAGCTACGAGTATTTATTTCTACCACGACGCCCCAGGAGAATAATGTTGCAGCGAGCAGAACCCCCATACATCGTAATGTTGAAAAGCTAAGTATCTTGTTTGGAAGTGGTACAATTAACTGTAATTACTCAAGTACCAAATAAACATTACAATAACAATCAGCCAAAGCCATTCGACACAACTCAAAAATTTCCAAGAAAATCGTTGTTGTTGCTCTTTCAAGGGGGCTAAACTGCGAGGTTGTCAGTCCCCTGTTCCAAACAAAGGCAATTCATGGTAGGTTACACGAAGACAAAATCATCGTTTAACACCTTCAGAGGTAACCCACGAAGTAGAGAGAGCGACAATAATCACTACACTGATAAAATGAGCGTAAAACAATAGAATACTAAAGGCCCAGGCTTAATGATTGACTCTTAAGAGTACAGAAGAATAGTGTGATTTGCTGATCACTTGCTCATACTAAAACTACCGGTCAAAAGTACTTGCGACAATACAAAACGAACAAGAGGTTTAAGTGTTTGAGTGGAGGGTGCCTCAACTATCAGGCATAGGTACCACCATTACATCACATGATAAAAACCCGCTGCGCGAATAAAACCTAAAGCCATAGAGTGTCGTCAGCTAAAATCAAGCTAAGCTCAGAAGGCAGGGTAAAAGACTGCCGCAATGTGGCTAAAAGTGGACAGTCCAACAAGATGTGGACCAATGTCAAAAGAGGGCTCAACGGCCATCTGGTTGGTCCTCATGGAGGAGCTCTACACAGTTGTAGAAACCTTGACTACACGTAGCTTATTCGGCTCTTTCAAGTCTACCCATTCCGAGTTCCAAAGCCCAAGAATTTTGCACGCCTGTTGCAGTTGAAGGTCTTTATCCTGCAGACCAATCTCCAATTGCCGCTTTGTGGTGGCGTGCTTGACCAGGCGATTGACTCGTTCATTGCCTGGAATGCCAATGTAGCCTAGGCTAAAAACAAAAACCACTGAATGACCCGACATACCAAGGGTGAAGACGGCGTCTTGGAGAGACCGCACCAAACGGTGCTTTGGAAAAAATGGTCGAGGGCTTGTAAGCCACTCAGGGAGTCACTACAGATAACTATACATTCCCCAGGGCTGACAAGGAAATGTCTTAGAGTTCGAGAGATAGCCACCAGCTCAGCTGTAAAAACGCTACTCCTGCACGGTAAAGAATGCTGCTCGATGTGGTCACCGTGAACATATGCACACCAAGCACGACCGTCTAGAAGGGGTCTGTGTATACCACGGAGAGATAAGGTACTTCATAAGTAGTTTGTAAGTTTAGCGACTGATGACCCCGTAGTTAAGTCCCATAAGCTTAACAAACATTTGAACATTTTTTGTGAATGGGGTCCAGAAGGCGCAGTGCTAAAGGTGACACAGACCCATAGGCAATGCACCCAAAATCGAGACGGGAGTGCATCAATGCTGAGTATAGCCGCAACAGTGTGGAGCAGTGAGCACCCCAGGTTGGAAGAGAATGTTGAGACGGCGCGAGCACTCCTACTTCAGCTGACAAATGTGGTAAAGCCACATCAGCCGAGCGTCGAAGACCAGCCCTAAAAACCGATGGGTTTCTACTACGTTACGTAATTCATAGTCGAGGTAAAGTTCAGGGTGAGAGTGAACAGTCCGACGCCGACAGAAGTGCAGAACTCTGGTCTTGGTGGCAGGAAACAAAACCATGGGTAAGTGCCTTCCGAATAGCGCTCTGCAACCTGCGCTCGGCAAACTTGCGTGCTGCAGGAACTAATAGAGATACAAAAGTATTCAGCGTAAAGAGAAGGGGATACTGACGATCCAACTGCTGTCGCTAAACCGTTGATGGCAACTAAAAATAATGGAACGCTTAAAACAGAGCCCCGAAGATCCCAATTTCCCTAGATATGAGAGGTGTTCAGGGAGGAACCAATTTGGACACGAAAGGTACGGACAGCTAAAAAAACTCTGGATAAAAATCGGTAGGGAGCCCCGGAGGCCCCAGTCATGTAAAGTGTTGATGTGTCGTCGGCAGGTTGTGTCATACGGTTTGTGCAGATCAAAGAAGGCAACAAGGTGGTGGAGCCTGGAAAATGTTGTGCGGATTGCAGACTCTAGGTACAACAGATTGCAGGTGGTAGATCAATCGCCCTGGCGTGGAGCCAGTAAGCCCCGAGTCTCAAAAATACAACAACCGCCGAATTACCATCCGCTCTACAGTTTACATGGTACAGTTTACAACTCACCGCAAAGACGTGTCGTCGAGCTGCGACAGACACATACAAAAGACACACACATACAACACTTTCAGTTATCGGCCATGGCCTTCTTCAGATAATAGAACACTCACGCAATCACACAGGCACACAACACAGTCGTACAACCATCACCTCTGGCTGTCACATTTCGAATTAGATTCTCTCTCAGAATACAGTATTCCAGGCTGTCACCTTTTAAATGATAGACATCTTTATTACCTAATTTATATTATCAGTTTTTGCTATGGTTATTAAAAAAGTTTTATCTTTATGTCAGTTGATAAATTCAGTTCCCATAATTTGCTATCGAATGTACAGTTAGCCTTCAGAAATGGTTTCACAGTAATTGCTATATTCTCTTTTCTCTATGAGGCACTGGATGGATGAAATGGAAGATGATTTTATAAAATGTTCAAATGTTTGTAATTCTTATGGGACCAAACTTCTTTAGTCGTACGTCCCTACACTTACGAACGATATGGAGTAACGGGAGTAGCTCAAAACTGTTCACTTCTTGTAACATTAATGTATTAGTATACAATTTTTTTCGATTTATATAATATTTTTCTACTGGTGTCTTCGAGTTTCTAAGGTCTTTGAGCTGTCGATGGTAAAGCCTTTGTATTAACCGTCATGTATGTGTTACTTTATAATTTATTTATCGACAAAAACTTTATTTTACTTGTGTTGGTTATATAGCAAATTTGTAATAATATTTATTGTAATGCCTGTAAAGAGATGAAATCTGATCCAAACGCAGGGCATATAATAGGGAATTTTAAATGTAGAACCTTCATTACATCCACGTTGCTGATGAGGAAGGCGCCAATTCTTGGCACACAAAGATAGTCGCGAAGGCAGCTGCAATCCACGTCTGGGTCAGTGAGCGAGCCTGTGAACATCTATATGTGGCGAGGCGTACGGAAGGCAGTGAACTGGAGGCTTTAGTCAGTAACAAAAGTTTCCAGAATTGGCCTCGGATGCTGGTGGTGTATCCATTTGAATGTGGCATTCGAAATCTGGGCACAATACAGAAGTGAACGACGCCAAGGAGGAAATACTGTACCGTACAGCGAGAGCCACACTTAACAACGGACCGCTGCAAGTTGTGCAGTCACGCAGCTGCTCGAATCCAGCACGGGGTATCCAGCAAGGTTACGTACTTAGAATTGTAACGCGAATGGATCAGTTAAACTGCGATAAGTTTTGCTAATAATTATTCTGTTGCATTAGAATTGTGTCGTAATCGTGACTTATCACATACCTTGTCATGTTCCTAAGCAAAGATATATACATCCGAGTATCCGTAAATGTTAAATAATGAAAGTGTCTTATGAATGTGTTAGTTAAAGATTTAAATGATTTAGCTTGTTTTGAAGCATATAAGAGACGTTCAGTGAAAGACAATTGCATCGTGTCTTTTAGTAGTTCAAGGTTGCGCTTTGGAGTTTAAAATCAATTTAAGTGAGAAAGCAAGAAGCAATAGGCAACGGCTAACCCCCACTCCCTCCACCTCAGCATCCTACCATAATAAAGTTTCCATTCTTCCGCCAAAAATTCACCAATAACATCGCTTATTTTTAAAAAATTATGACTTAATGTCTAATTGAAAGTAAATATAAAGTGTAGTAAGAACCAGCTTCGCGTCAGTATACCCAGATGAAGGCCACTGTAACGTTAGCCGAAACGTCGGTTATTTAAATAATAGCCTTCTTATATCATGACGCGTTACAACATCCAGAAAACTTTTATGTCAAGAAATAATAAATTACTCAAATCAATAGTAAACAATGTAGAAATAAAATGAATAACCAGTAAATATTTGCCAATTACAATTAGCTGTTTGAATTCACTAGTATAGAATATAATTTTATGTTCATAAAAATCAATCCTATGGTATTAATATTTACTAAAAAATGATAAACGTATATTAAAGTTTGTCAGAACAGTTGGTGATTCTAAGAAGGATAAATAAAAATAATTTTAAACTATAACAGTTTAAGGGCCACCGTTATACCCATATAAAATTCAATATAAAAATTCCATATACATGTATATAATCCTGGATCGTCATTAGAAAGTTGTGGTTGATAATTTTGTGTATTTCGTTTGCTATGCCTAAAGTGATATAACTAGGGGAACCTATGCCCAAAAATTCTTTACTAGTAATGAAGTAATAGTATGGTGTAGACTACACAATCCACTATGATATAAGACAGTAATCCAGTACTTTGGTCTGCCTTGTGGGTAATATTTTTGTATTTGCCAAATCTCAGAAATTAAAGTAGTCGAAAACGTAACATTTTCTGCTTGTCTGTGTAAAGTTTCGTTGAAGCAATAATAGTAACAGGTTTGATTAAGTTGAGGTTATTAATTTTAACAGTTTAATGCCTAATTTGGCTGACGACCGTAAAAATATAGTCTAACAAACTGTCTGTACTATAGGTTATGCAGACCCTGCTTTTTATCAGTTCATGAATCCAGAAGTAATATGCCTGCGGAAGATGCATTGTCTGTAGGTAAACACACGGTTCAATTTAAAAATTCCCTGCATTTCTTAGTGTTTTCACGGTAAGTTTAAGTATGCAGATCTGGCGACAGGACAGGGCAAGGTTACATTCTTACTATAATAAGAGACAGCAGGTTTCAAAATAGCTGCCGCGTCATTGAAAATGATACGAAATTACAGGAAAAATATACAAATATAAGCATAATTAATTTAAATATGGGCAAATAAATATTGTTTTGTATGTGGAGGCGCATGTAACACTACATGGCCCCCACGAGGTCTGGAGGTCACTTTGTTATCGACAGACCTCGTCAAGTTAACATAATTACGTATTGAATCATTTCTGATCAAGCATAAGACATGTATGAATACATCACTAAAAAACAAGTATATCACTGCAATATTAGACAAACAGTATGTTCAAAAGGTAAAATGATTTATAATAATCACATATTTTTATGTGGTTACTATTAGGCCTACATTTATGGACATAAATCAGTCACATAAGCGTATTAACCTGCCTCAGTGAAAATAAGTATTTACTGTCAAAGCTCATTAGTGATTGCATTTTTTGTTATCAATTGCTCATAAATGTATACATTTTCCTTTTTTAGTATAGGTGTATAGACATAATTCATAGATACACATACACATGTTTAGAGATTACTACTTTTCATTTAAGTTTGTTTCTTGTTAATTGGCATGAATAAATCGACATAAATTGCTCACATAAGCACATACATAGAAATATTTACAGGACTCAAAAGACAAGACAAATGAATAAAAATGAGATTTATGGCAAAATATTGTAATTTTTCATAGCGAGATTTTTTTTACTTTAATACACGTTCCATTCTTCGTGTGGTTTTGTTATCACTAATTTCACAGTGGGCACTATCTATTTTTTAGATTTTAGCGACACTTGGTCGTCTGAATAGAAATTTTGCGTCACACGCTTTCACTTGCGACATTTTGTCGTCTAAGTAGAATTTTGTGATACACACACTTTTACGCACTTTTGACGTATGTCAGCTGCAGCGTGGGAATTATCAGCTGATGACAGGATGATGAGCCTAGATGATGGGCCCCGCCCCCGATGGCTATGATTAGTCTGTTATTGGGTGTCGGCTCACCTGCATCTGGCTCCGGATTGGCTGCCGTTGACAGGCGGCGTAGGTAAAGGCGTGCAAGCCGCATTTGCGTTCGTCCGCCCCCTTGTCGACAGGCTCGGCATGAAAAATACAAAGTCACAGCCGCACTTTTTTATGCCCTGCGTCATCACAGACTTTGTGTTTGTGTGAGTTACGTGTGTTACTATTTGTGCATGTACGTCCTTTTCATATTACACGGTAACCACACTAATTGTTTTTGAGTCCGATCTTCATTGTTGTTTCTTAAACAGTATATTTCATTTAAAAATGCTCATTGTTATCCGTACTTCAGCTCTGGTTAATGTCCTTTCATTACATGCTGAAGTACTGATATTGCTGCGTATTGGTAGGCAGGCGTAATTTCCTTGAGTTCGGTTGTGTTGCCAACCTTACCAACACATTCTTTGTGTGCCGCTAAGTAAGATTTTACCCAACTCCGTCTTTGAGCATAGATAGTCTTTGTTTTCGTTTCTTTATGTAATGTTTCCGTCTGTAGGTAGTATCTGAACTGGTTTATGTCTACCTTTGTCTGTAAGTGATAGTATTATGTAGACTGCTTTAAATAAATAGAACTTTCGTGAGAGTTAACTTTTAAATGGAAGAAAACTGTAAAGATTATTCGCGTGAGCAGAAACTTTGTTTTTTCCTTTTCACATATATTCTTTCCTATTTTTATTGTTTACTTCAAATTGAAGTTTACATGGTGCATTTTTTTTATCACATATTGTGATATATAGGCAAAATTATGCTCTTTTCTATGTATGGTGAAGGTTGTGTCAACCTGTGATTCACACATGGCTAGCATGACAATTAAAATACACAAAAAATATTCATAAATAAAATAACAGTAATTCAAGTAATAAGGTAAAGTAAAGGTATGGAACACCTGTTCCCTAACCTTGTGAGAGTAAATCATTTTACTGAAGTGTCATGTGCGATTTCCTACTCGTATTTTCTTAGTCAGAATGATGTGTATTCACTGAGAAAGAAAACTGGAATACATTCTTCCTACGTGGACATATCAATTGGCTCATGATATACTATTTACATGACTTAGGCTACTTTTTATACTAATACATTGAAAATTAGGAACTAGGCTACATGACATATATACCTTATGATTTAAAACATGAACTTACATCTAAAATTGTAGTTTCTTTCAAAAAGAGAATAGTCATTATTGGTAATGTGCTGACTTTTGAGTAGGTCAGAATTTCTCTACCTCTTTACTATGCAGTGTCTGCATGATTTTTCATTCTTTCGTGAATTTTTTTTTTTTTTTTTTTTTCACAGGTAATGTTCCTGTCCATGTTATACTTATTAAATCACTGTATCGCTCTAACACACTTTCCTTTATCACTGATAGAAATGTTCACTCATAATAGTATCATAAATTTCTATACCAGTCTTCTGCTATAGTGTCCTTGTTTCTTATAATGTTCATGAACATCTTTTCATTAAGATGACTAAATATACATTTAAACCAGTATAATAATAGTAAATACACTTGGATTCACAATGAATAAAAATCTTTACTCTATACATGCCCTGTCTCATATCACTCCATCAAAATCTATGATTAAATAGAACCTTTTGTGGTTCAGGAATAGTCTTAGACCAACCTTTTACTTATGAAGGATATATTTCCTTTCCTCCATTCATTCTCCATGACAATTTGACTAATTAAAATAAAATGTGTCTGCAGGTTAGGGTGTGCAGACATGACCACTGATAAAAAATATTGTAAAGAAAATATCTCATCTTGCCTGGCTACTGAATAAACTTCTTTAGAAGCAGTTAATAATGGACTTGAGCACGGTGACAAAGATGCTTCAATGATTCCCCATGCTAACATTTTCTTTATCTCTTTTTTAACCTCCTCTCTCCTTGACCATGGAATGGAATAGGTTCGGCAACAATAAGTTAAGTGAGGTGCCACATTCATACGATAAACGTATCCCTTTATGACACCAGGTTTTGTAGAGAAAACATCTATAAAATTAGCTAAAAGATTATGTAAATCTGTTTTCTGTTCATTAGATAGGTAACTACTTTCTGAAACCTTCTCTTTCAACTGATCTATCGTAGGAATGTCTTCTTCTAAATTTATTGACACAGTATCTGTTGGATTTAAACCTGTCATAGGATCCTCTTCCTGGCACATACATAATTCTACATTCGTTAACTTGATATTAACCTTGTTACACAACTTACTGTCTGTGCTGTGGGTCCGTAGCAAATCTGTACATAAAGTCTTCCCCTCAATCTCAACAATACACTTTCCTTGGCGAAGGTCAACTACAGCGTTGCCTTGCCTTAAAAATTGCATACCTAAAATACATCCTACTGACAATTCATTTACAACGAGAAACGGACATTCCACTGTGCCGTTCTCAAAATAAACCTCCAACAACACTTGCTTTTGTATTCTTTGCACACGAGACCCAATTGCACTCGAGACTACGCAGTTTTGAACAGGTAAAGTAGGTACCTTGACCTCTTGCTTAATTCTGTTAAATAAATCTTCACTAATTCCATTCATTCTAGCACCTGTGTCAATAATAACGAAAGTTGAAATTCCCGCGATTCTAGCTAATACAGCTGCTTGGATTATATCTTTACTATTTTTGTGCGGACAAGGTTTTTCTTGTATCAGTTCATTTCTTATGTCCCTTCCTTCGTTATACCTTAAGAACAAAATTCTACCATACTTAGTGGTCGCCCCCATTCCCCTCCGCAGCCAATATTCGGTGGCCAAATATGACCGCCTCTAGTTTGACGCTTGTTCGGTAGGTGGAGATGCCTCGTTTGATTCTATCACCTCCACAATTCGTATCAGTTCAATATCATCTTATGATAGGGTTTGGTTCAAGTTCTGACTACTTGTCGGTTGTTCATGCGTTGTTTGTACATGATTCCACGACTGTGGACCCCATTATTATAGTTCCCGTTATGGTTTTGATTACCTTGCCTTGGCTGGTTGTAACTCGGATGGTACCTATTGTCAAATGTGCGTTTTATAAGCAAAGCGCCGTTATGTCCATTTATGGCATTTCCATTGTTTCGGTTATTCCTGTTACTATTATTCGCTCTTATCTTGACACGGTACAATAATTTTACACACACACACAAACACACACACACACACACACACACACACACACATATATATATATATATATATATATATATATATATATATATATATATATATATATATATATATATATATATAAATTTACTAAGTCACAAGAAAGACATTCAACAATACAATAGTTCATGAACAGAGCGCGTCCATCTTGATATGAGCGGCAGAAGCCATGTCTGACAACCTTTGCATTAGAAGTTAAATTGCTATAAATAAAATTTTTCAGAGTATTAAAACTTTAATTACTCATGAGCAAACTGATATTTCCCGCAGAAAGTTGTCACACATAACCACTGAAATATTCGTAACTGGTGTTCCTTACCTTATCTTTACTGCATTGATGAAGTCCTTTTTTCCGGCAATGGTCGTTCTTTTTTTCAAAATTCGGTTCAGTCTTATGATTACTTTTCATATATCTCGTTCATTTGTAGAGCATGAAACAAGAACAAATGTCCAAATTAGATCGCAGCTTTTTTTTAAATTTCAATCGAGGCCTACAAGTTTGGCGACAAATTGAAACATTTCTCCCTTTTATTTTCTTATTTTAATTTAATTATTTTAAGTCAGTGTAATTTTTTGCAAGTTAATGTGAGCACGAAATAGAATAACTGTAAAGAGTGGTTGGGAGAAATATTTCAATACTGGTTACGTAGCAAAGCCATCTATCTATTGAAATGAATCTACTATGCTGTACTTTTAGAGAAATTAATGAGCTACGCACCAAGAAAGTAGTTAAAATCCTTTTCTAACCTGGCTGATACTGATAAGCAACGTGAACCTAACTGTTGGAGACATTATCACTATTGCTGATTTTGTAACTAAGTTTGCGGCTAGTTGATCTGTTACTAATCGAAAATGGCAAGTCGCTCGTAATCTCAGGGTCGCAGTTAGAATAATTATTTAATAAAAGAACGTGATAAAAATGGGTCCTATGGTACACATCTCCAACAATTAGATTCGTAAATCAGTGTAATTCATTATTCTTTTGTCCTGAAAAATAAATTGCAATATACAGTTAAATGAAAAATGTGAAAGGAAAAAATAAGGTTCTAATCTCAATACAAATAAGTACTCCGACTAATTTCGGTAAACTCACGAAACAATTATCATTGAAATAAATTAAGCATGTCTACATATACATCTCATTCAAAGTTCAGTTACCTTTGTGAAATCTGATTAAATTCATACAGTCAGGATCTGGTCATAAATTCAGTACATCATTTCAATTACAACTTTCTCATTGAGATATATCGTACAGACATTTTCACAATTCATCAGGTCATACAAGCGTAATATGGAAGAGAAGTTTACTAGACGAGAGCATAATGCAGGAGAGAAAAATGGCGTCACTACTCCTTATTAAAAAAAATAAAAAAAAATAGTTAAATCTATGTATTATTCTAATTGCTCTTTGTTCAGAGTTAGTCTTTGACTTAAGTTTTTCAAAGAATATATTGCGCCTTTAAGAATTTAGTGACACATTGAAAATGATACGAAATTACAGGAAAAATATACAAATATAAGCATAATTAATTTAAATATGGGCAAATAAATATTGTTTTGTATGTGGGGGCGCATGTAACACTACAAGTGCTCAGCTAAGATCTACTCTCTTCTGCAAGAAGGAAGTCATTACTAAGACTAAGTTAGCAGCGCACCGCTCTATATTTCGACCAACTTTTCATTACTAAGACTAAGTTAGCAGTGCACCGCTCTATATTTCGACCAACTTTGTTGTATGGGAGTGAAAGTTGGGTGGATACAGGTTACCTTATTCATAAGGTAGAGGTTACAGATATGAAAGTAGCAAGAATGATTGCAGGTACTAATAGATGGGAACATTGGCAGGAGGGTGTCCATAATGAGGAAATCAAAGAAAAACTGGGAATGAACACCATAGATGAAGCAGTTAGGAGGAATTTTATTAGAGGTACTATGCTCCAGACTGAACGTTGAAAGGCATAATCAGTCTCTAATGATGATGATGATGATGATGATGATGATGATGATGGTACAACTGCGTACTTGCAATGTAATGCTCGCAAACGTTTCAATCGCACAGCAACGAGAGACTGTTTCGACGTGTCATCACAATGCAGGATATTGCTACAGGCCTCCGACAAATACGCATTCGTTGGCCATCATATTTCTATACGTTTTCCTGATTACCATGAAAACGCAATGTACCAATCAACTAACACTTAAGACAGCAAATTTCCTATTGGACAGAGGAGTTCGCTAGATTTACGGACACAAAAGTCATTTTTCGGTATTCTTATTAACCCAGTAAACAATTTGCAAAACACGCCTGAACACAACACAACATCTGTTCCCTAAGGAATTTGTCAGCTGAGACCACGTGGGTGGGACTGACACACTGTACAGAGGTGCACTTTGTAAATATTGGCTATCCTCGTTTAAAACACCTAAACAGTATTGCAGAGAGTCAAACCTACGATCTATCCGGTAAGTGTATATTGTAGCCTCCAGCCTGGTAATGTCTTCTTCTCGACCAAACGAAGAAGTAAAAGTCTCCCGCAAATGCATGTCAGGACACTTTATAAAACCGATACAGCGAATACCGGTAATTTTCTTGACTCCAGAACTCGTGATTCGACAAATAAATGTATTGTATTTTTTTACTCTACAATTCGACGTCAAGCACATTAAAATCGATTTTCACTGTCTTATCATTGATCACATTGTTGCCTATACAGCTTCTTTCCAAGCGAATGTCATGGTTGGATACTACGAAATCTAATGGGATGCCCAAATCCAGAAATAAAAGTAAACTTCACGAAGCTGTCGTAGTATAGATGGGAGCTCCTACATTACATCTAGTTTAACATCCGTTAGTTCCACTTTATAGGGTATAGCTACCGAATTTGCATATTCCCCCAAGATGTTCTCCAGTGATTCCTTGCCAATTTCACTCCAGCATTCCACGTGATATCACCAAGCTGCCTTCAGGTGGGAGAAATTGTAACTTCACCTTGCTCCCATGGCTTACATTGACGAACTTGTCCAATTTACTATGCGTGAATAAGTTAAAAGATCAGAAATAATTTACCACCACAAGCATCTACGCTACATAAATGACATCAGTCATAAAGTAAACATCACTAACACATGATCAAACAGGTATTACATTGTAACGTACACAGTGCAAACTTTTTTACAACCACAAAAACATAATTTTAGCTTGAATTATTTAGAGCTCCATCGCAACACATCATCCACAACTGGAAACAGACAGTGCAGACCATATTTTAGAGTATCGGAATTACTTTTTTCTTAAATTCTTTCCCAACTAGCCTGTGTCACTATGTAAGCGCTTCTAAGAACAATCATCTGCAACCCAGCGAGCGAACTACAAATGCAATCAACACTCACCTATGACAAAGTGATCTTGCCAACCCAGCTCTTTTCTATTAACGTTCTAAACTAACTAGCATGCGACAATTTCGGTATCTCTGTGTGCTAGAGGATCCCTCATGAACATCTATACGATAGATCACGTATCTTTTTGCATTGCATACTCCACCAGACAGTATTTGTGAAACGTTTTCTATCAGTCACTACGCCACACACATCATACGTTTAACAATCACTCAAGCACAAACAGTCATCGTATTCCCCCTTCTAACAAATCAATTCTTTAGAGACTAAAAAAAAAACATTAAACGCGCCTTCCAACCCCGGTAACTACCCAGTTTAAAATCACCTAACTATAGGATGTCGCCTTCCAACACCGGTAACTACCCAGTTTTAAATCACCTAACTATAGGATGTACTGAAATAGATGCTTGTCGACCGAATAACAATAATTTACCACCGCAAGCAACTCCAATACACTACCGAGAGGCATCCATTCGTACAGTAAACACCACTAAAAGACGAGATATATACACCACAGCCATAACACATAACCATACTACGAATTAACAATACGCAGTCCACAAATGAAGAACACCTCTATGTTGCAACAAACTGTACGACTAAACAGTTCGAAGTTGGTATTTCGCACAAGCCAGGATACATCATCTGCACCAGAATACGAATACACAATATCTAATTTTACGAAGATAGAATATTACATTTCTTCTATCAACAGCCATAAGAATAAAAAACGAACGATTTCTCATACCATCGCTCTTAATGCAACTTCAGCACAATAAAGACCATCTCTAACTAACTTATACAGGTCATAAATAGACATCCGCATACATTCGAATTATCGACAAATACTGCAACACTTCTATGGATCTTTTCAAAATGTTCAAATGTTTGTATAGTCAATGGGACTTAACTACGGGGTCATCAGTCCCTAAACTTACAAACTACTTATGAACTACTTACGAACTAGGACGGCACAAATATCCATGCCCGAGGGGGGATTCGAACCCCCGACCGTAGTTGCCGTGCAGGGAGCGCCTTAGTCCCCTCGGCCACCGCGGCCGGCTATGGACCTTTTCCTCGAAGCTGACACAAACGAGATATTTACCATATGAGTTGACTACAACAACCGTTATAACTTGCATGATGAAAATGTATTTTATACATAAGCGCTAAATTGCGATGTGAAGTCAAACTCCAGTCCATACACCAAAGTATTGCACAACATCGATTTAAACGAACGCTTGCTTAGCTGTAGACGAGAACAGCACAGAATTACATCTCCAATAACTGACCAACTAACAGATAGTCTTCCAATCGACGCGCTGCTCTTCTGACACGTAACCTGTCTTCCAGTTTTTTCTCATAGATCCATAGACCTGTAAAACCGAAATGTTCACATGAAAAGCTATAGGTGTTAACAGCAAATAGCTGTTGCAGATGCAAACTCTTACATATTTTAGGTAAATACACCGACGCTGGAGTACTCCTCGGCACACTTGAGCCCCCTACAGATCTTATGATCTACAGCAAACACCTCCTAATGCTCTTTCCACAGAGGGAAGAAACCTAGAATGCGTGTAAGTCGATTCCCACATTGCGAAAGCAAAACTGTGCTACGACAGATTATCAGCTTACAACACCCTTTTTAGGACAAAGCGACCTGCAGAGCGGTGATTTGTCACATCAAAACCATAGGATTACAACACAAAACATCCAGATCTAACGCTTTTTAGGACAAAAAGAAACCACACCTAGTAAGACACACAAATGTTACTCGAAATATGATTTTTTGCTTATTATTCTATACGAAGACCCTTTTAAAATCAACATCAGAACGTTATTGTTCGACTCTTCTGAGCCTAACCACTTCTTTTTATATACCCTAACAACCCTATAGTTCAGAAAATCCCGATACGTGCTACACGACAAGTTACAAATCTTTACACTGATTAAATGATAAGATCTAATTCTCAACCACAAGTGAACCTCATGTGGTTCAAGTAGCAAACACACCGAAAGCTTAGCCATTTACAACAGATTGCAATATAAATATGCAAAATGTAGAGTTTGATTCGGCAGATATCAAAATGCAGCTCAACACTAATCAAATACTGGGAGATACGTGCGTCTTCCACCAATCTTCTTAGACTAGACAACAGAGCCAGTGCCATTCGCCTTGTGTTCTCCAGCAAACAACAAGTACCGTTTGTATGTATAATTTATACTCTCGAAAGGTTAAGTTTAGATCAGCGCTTCGTCTACATTGTTTATATGTCACATCCTGTTCAAATGTTCAAATGTTTGTATAGCTTATGGGACTTAACTACGGGGTCATCAGTCCCTAAACTTACAAACTACTTATGAACTAGCTAATCCTAAGGACGGCACAAATATCCATGCCCGAGGGGGGATTAGAACCCCCAACCGTAGTGGCCGTGCAGACTGTGACTGGAGCGCCGCAGTCCCCTCGGCCACCGCGGCCGGGTGTCACATCCTGCACCACGAAAAATGTACAGAGATACAATAACTTAAAAAACACAACGGACCCACTTCTATCCCTTTTTAAGGCAAATAGACCCACAAACCAAAGAAATACACATTCCAACCTTCGAATGCTTTTCTATTAAGACAGCGGAATGTTCGTCGAATTATGCTTTTGTGTAATATAGTAGCTGGAGAAGTATTTAAATCCAAACACAACGTGAGGTTGTACGACTCCTGCAGCTATCCACGTTTTTTATGTTTAAGATGAAAACACAACGATAGATTAGACATTTTAACCCCACATCGATAAGTACAACATGCAACAGCTTTAATGTATCTTACTAGCCGATTCTATGAATGTTATATCAGCGTATAGAGGAGGAAACAGAGTTGATAAAATAGGTCATAAACGCCTCTAGTTATGGTCAGGACTATACTAACCACAGAATCGAAACAATCATCGACTGTGTTTTCCAGGTAGAAGGTGAAGCAGAGGTTAACGACCACAAAACATACCTCTGAGAACCCGATAAAAACGTACAATGGAGAGACAGATTACTGTCTTCGTTATTCAACTCTTGTTAGATATATCGTATACACCACATGCACCTTACAGAATATATCCATAATAACAGACCAGTTTAGTTTAACTTTGTAGAATACATACTCGATCGTATTTTAGGTAATCATTTATTTGACTACAGATGCATCAGCGCACATCGATAACGCTGCAAAAGCAGTTTAAGGTATCTTACGGCTCCAATAGGCAACTCGCAAATCTACACACTCCACCGAAGGATAAAGGGTCTGTCAACAGAAGAATATTCCTAGATTGCATATATTCGCACCCAACACCACGAAAAATTGTGCAGAGGCACAAAAAAACTTAAAATGCAACAGACTAACATCTATCTCTTTTTAGGCTAAATCAAGCTACTGAGTACGAAACTTAGCACCACAAGCAAGGGATCATATGATAGTATGACTCCTAATCGTTCTCCAAATTATGCTTTTGAGTGATATTTCTTGGCGAAAGACCAAATAGCCCACATGTGGCCAAGAGGTACAACGCATCGCTCGATTTTAGATGTTTCTTCGAGGTGCGTGGTACAGAGACAGATTGATCACATGGCAGAGTTATTTAGATTGAATAGTATGGTGCTGTTACTCCTGGCCATTAAAATCGCTACACTACGAAGATGACGTGCTACAGACGCGAAATTTAACCGACAGGAAGAAGATGCTGTGATATGCAAATGATTAGCTTTTCAGAGCATTCACACAAGGTTGGCGCTGGTGGCTACACCTACAACGTGCTGACATGTGAGAAGTTTCCAACCGATTTCTGATACACAAAACAGTAGTTGCCTGGCGTTGCCTGGTGAAACGTTGTTGTGATGCCTCGTGCAAGGAGGAGAAATGCGTACCATCACGTTTCCGACTTTGATAAAGGTCGGATTGTAGCCTACGCGAATGCGGTTTATCGTAACGCGGCATTGCTCTGCACGCGTTGATCGCGATCCAATGACTGTTAGCGAAATATGGAATCGGTCGGTTCAGGAAGGCAATACGGAACGCCGTGCTGGACCCCAACGGCCTCGTATCAATAGCAATCGAGATGACAGGCATCTTATTGGCATGGCTGTAACTGATCTGGCAGCCACGTCTCGATCCCTTAGTCAACAGATGGGGACATTTGCAAGACAACAACCATCTGGGCGAACAATTCGACGTCGTTTGCAGCAGCATGGACTATCAGCTCGGAGACCATGGCTGCGGTTACCCTTGACGCTGCATCAGAGACAGGAGCGCCTTCAATGGTGTACGCGATGACGAACCTTGGTGCAAGAATGGCAAAACGTCATTTTTTCTGATGAATCCGGGGTTCTTTTTATAGCATCATGATGGTCGCATATGTGTTTTGTGACATCGTGGTGAAAGTACTTTGGAAGCATGTATTCGTCATCGCCATACTAGTGTATCACCGGGCGTGATGGCATGGGGTGTCATTGGTTACACGTCTCGATCACCTCTAGTTCGCATCGACGGCACTTTGAACAGATGTATTACCACCCATGGCCCTACCCTTCATTCGATCCCTGCAAAACCCTACATTTCAGCAGGATAATGCACGATCACATGTTGCAGGTGCTGTAGGGGCCTTTCTGGATACGGAAAATGTTCCGTCCCTGGCCAGCACATTCTCCAGATCTCTGACCAATTGAAAACGTCTGGTCAAGGTGGCCGAGCAACTGTTTCGTCACAATATGCCAGTCACTACTCTTGATGAACTTTGGTATGGTGTTTGAAGCTGCATGGGCATCTGTACCTGTACACGCCATCCAAGCTGTGTTTGACTCAATGCTCAGGCGTATCACGGCCGTTATTACGGCCAGAAGTGGTTGTTCTGGGTTCTGATCTGATTTCTCAGGATCTACACACCCAAACTGCGTGAAAATGTAATCCTACGCCAGTTCTAGTATACAATATGTGTCCAACGAGTACCCGTTTATCATATGCATTTCTTCTTGGTGTAGCAATTTTGATGGCCAGTAGTGTACATCTAGAATCGACGGACGCATTGTACACCTCGCCCATATGGGGGTTATTTGGTCTTTCGCCCAGAAGTATCACTCAAAAGCACAATAAGGTATAGCTGGTTCGAGAGACAGGGTTGTGGCTGGTCTGTCTATGCGAACGCGTGTTTGTGTCACTCATCGTTCTGCTTTCAGGAGGCGGGGTTGGTGTTTACTGCTGCCGTTGGGTGCTCGGCTGAGCCCAGCTCCATCATAGCACGTCTAAATGAATGCTTCTTAAATGCAGGCGTGCTGTCCTCCGGCGAGAGCGGCCGCGCATCCCTGGCAGGGCGCCTGGAGCGGCGCGCCAGGGACCGCGGTGTAGCAGCATCTGCGATGCGCGCCTGAACTTATATCCTGTAAGCCACGTCGAAACGACGCTGTTGTATCGCTCCACTTGAAAGACGACCGTCTATCGTCTTCCATATATTTTTTTTTCAAGGCATGAGGATTAGCATTTTTATTCCATGTTTTAAAATATTAGTTTCTGAAATGTTAGTTGCTAGGATTTTGTTATTTTAATAATTTATTATTGTCCCTGTGAGAATGTGTACTTGTTTTACTTTTAAGTGCATGTTCGAGAATCTAATGGCTGTCTGAATGTGGGTAGTGATAGCTCACTTTTCATGGTTCTTTCTGACTCAGAGTCGATAATTAGTCATTACCAACCCCTGCTACTGATGCGACCAAAGAGGTTTCTACACCCTTTGGTTACAAGCCATTCGACGAGCCTTCTTCAGGGCAAGTCACGAGATCTTCTCTCCCCACCACCGCTGTTTTCTTGGATTTTCCAGTTCCCAGTAGCTTTCCCGCGGCTCCTGGCGGCTCGATCTTCACTTTGTGCTTGGACTGCGGTTAGGTAAGATTGGTTTTGCTCTTGTGCTTCCAGAGATGGTAGGGATTAGTTGTCTAGCATGTTTAACTTCGACTCTTGAACTTAGCTTTATTGGCCCACTTTAGCACTTAAAATGGGCCTTTGCGATCGCCTATTGACAGCTCGAAATTTAAACAAAAATAACGGCTTAACGAATCATCTGACGCGAAAATTGAATAACCAAATTTGTAGAGGAGAAAATTCTCTACAACTTTGTTCCCTTATATTTTTTTCATATCTCGTATCTTCTGAGAGATATTTGCAAAAATAACGGAGTTTTGACACCCTCCATTGAATTAACGAAAACCAGCCGTTCTCAGATGTCACGTGACATTCCTCGCCCAGACTCTCGCTGGCATACGCTATCTTGCGTTGCGTATTTGATGATTTTCTTATTGTAACTTACACATTGTCATTTCAAAGCAATGGCGCACAGAAGTATTAACAAAAACACGTCGTTCTTCGTACGATAAATGATAATCTAGTGTCTACAAATGCCATATTAGCATCAGCTGACAACAGCCATCAATAGTGTGACATTATAGAACGCAACTTCTAATTGTTAGCTGTAGCGTAGTGGCAATTCGTTGGACTGTGACGCTCAAGGTCAATGGTTTTAAATATTCCTTCCGATTGTGCGCGGAAATGTGTTCTATTTTTCAATCCAGTGATTTCCATCAGATAAACGCGGTGTATGTGTTACTAGTTGCACTTTGATAACAGCCTGGTATATTCAAACCTTTTGTGATTTTGTTGCGGTGTACGAACTCCCCACTCCCATGAACCACAGACATTGCCGAGGTGAGGTGGCTTGCGTGCCTCAACGATACAGATAGCCGTACCGTAGGTGCAACCACAGCGGAGGGTATCTGTGGAGAGGCCAGACAAACGTGTGGTTCCTGAAGAGGGGCAGCAGCCTTTTCAGTAGTCACAGGGGCAACAGTCTGGATGATTGACTGAGCTGGCCTTGTAACATCAGCTAATGTGGCTTTGCCACACAGTTACTGCGAACGGCTGAAAGCAAGGGGAAACTACAGCTGTTACTTTTCCCGAGGACATGCAGCTCTACTGTATGAACATATGATGATGGCATCCTCTCGGGTAAAATATTCCGGAGGTAAAATAGTCCCCCATTCAGATCTCCGGGCGGGGACTACTCAGGAGGATGTGATCATCAGGAAAGACAACAGTGGCATTCTACGGGTCGGAGCGTGGAATGTTAGATCGCTTAATCGGGTAGGGAAGCTAGAAAATTTAAAAAGAGAAATGGATACGTTGAAGTTAGATATAGTGGGGATTAGTGAAGTTCGGTGGAAAGAGGAACAGGACTTATGGTCAGGCGAGTACAGGATTATAAATACAAAATTAGTTGGGGGTGTTACAGGAGTAGGTCTGATAATGAATAAGAAAATAGGAACGCGGGTAAACTACTATGAGCAACACAGTGATCGCTTTATCGTAGTCAAGATAGATACGAAGCATACACCGACCACAGTAGTACAGGTTTATATGCCAACTAGTTCTGCAGATGATGAGGAGATCGAAGAAATATATGAGGAGCTAAAGGAAATTATTCAGACAATTAAGGGAGAGGAAAACTTAATTGTTATGGGAGACTGGAATTCGGTAGTAGGACAAGGAAGGGAAGGGAAGATAGTAGGTGAATATGGTCTGGGCAAAAAGAATGAAAGAGGAAGCCGCCTGGTAGTGTTTTGCACGGAACATAATTTAGTTATAACAAACACCTGGTTTAAGAATCACAAAAGAAGGTTGTATACATGGAAGAGACCAGTAGACACCGGGAGATACCAGATAGATTTTATAATGGTAAGACATAGATTTCGGAACCAGGTTTTAAACTGTAAAACATACCCAGGGGCAGATATAGCCTCTGACCATAACTTGTTGGTTATGAACTGTAGGCTGAAGCTGTAGAAACTACAAAAAGGTAGGAAAATAAGGAGATGGGACCAGGATAAATTGAAGGAACCTGAAGTTCTTAAAAATTTCAGAGGGAGCTTTAGGCAACAATTGACAGAAACGGGGGGAAATAAAACAGTACATGAGGAATGGGTAGCAATGAAAGATGAAACAATGAAGGCAGCACAGGACAAAATAGGTAGGAAGGCAAGACCTACAAAAAATCCTTGGATATCACAGGGATACTAAACTTAACCGATGAAAGGAGAAACTATAAAAATGCAGTAAATGAAAGAGGCAAAATGGAGTACAGACGACTAAAAAATGAGATTGACAGGAAGTGCAAAATGGCTAAGCAGGAGTGGCTAGAAGGCAAATGCAAGGATGTAGAAGAATTTATAAATAGGGGAAAATAGATACAGCATACAGGAAAATAAAAGAAACATTTAGAGATAAGAAAAACAGCTCTATGAATATCAAGGACTCTGATGGAAAACCAGTTGTCAGCAAAGAAGGGATAGCTGAAAGGTGGAAAAAGTATATAGAGAGGCTCTATGAAGGAAATGAACTTAGCGGCAATATTGTAGGAGGGGGAGAAGAAATAGATGAGAATGAAATAGGAGATACTATACTAAGAGATGAATTTGACAGAGCACTGAAAGACCTAAGTCGAAACAAGGCCCCTGGAGTAGATGATATTCCCTCAGAGCTACTGAAGTCTCTGGGAGAACCAGCCATGACAAAATTGTTTCACCTGGTGTGTAAAATGTATGACACAGGTGAAGTACCCTCAGACTTTAAGAAAAATGTTATAATCCCCATTCCAAAGAAATCAGGTGCAGACAAGTGTGAAAACTACAGAAACATCAGTTTAATAAGTCATGCTTGCAAAATGTTAACACGAATTATCTACAAGAGAATGGAAAAGCTAGTAGAAGCTGACCTCGGGGAAGATCAGTTTGGGTTCAGGAGAAATGTACGAACACGGAAGGCAATACTCACATTACGACTTATCTTAAAAGATAGATTTAGAAAAGGCAAACCAACATTTCTAGCTTTTGGAGAAGGCTTTTCACAATGTTGATTGGAATAAAATATTTCAAGTTCTGAAGCAAGCAGGAGTAAAACATAGGGAGCGTAAGGTTATTTACAACTTGTACAAAAACCAGACAGCGGTTGTCAGAGTTGAAGGGCATGAAAGGGATGCAGTGGTTGGAAAGGGAGTAAGACAAGGTTGTAGGCTTTCTCCAATGTTATTCAATTTGTACTTTGAGCAAACTATAAAGGAAAGCAAGTAAAAATTGGTGAAGGAATTAAAGTTCAGGGGAAAGAATTAAAAACGTTGCGTTTTGCCGATGACATAGTAGTTCTGTCAGATACAGCAAAGGACCTGGAAGAGCAATTGAACGGAATGACCAATGTGCTGAAAGGTGCATATAAGATGAACATTAACAAGAGCAAAACTAGGGTAATGGAGTGCAGTCTAAGAAAATTAGGTGATGCTGAAGGAATTAGATTAGGTAACGAAGCAATAAAGGAGGTAAATGAGTTTTGTTACTTGGGCAGTGAAATAACAAATGATGGTCGCAGTACAGAGGATATAAAATGCAGAATGGCAATGGGTAGAAAAGTGTTCTTAAAAAAAGAGAAATTTGTTAACATCGAATATTTATTTAAGCCTAAGGAAGTCCTTTCTGAAGGCATTTGTATGGAGTGTTGCCTTGTATGGGAGTGAAACATGGACGATAAACAGTGTGGACAGGAATAGGATTGAGGCTTTTGAAATATGGTGCTACAGAAGAATGCTTAAGATTAGGTGGATGGATCGCGTAACTAATGAGGAGGTACTGAACAGATTTGGGGAGAAAAGATATTTCTGGCATACCTTGACTAAAATAAGGGATAGATTGGTAGGGCACATTGTTAGACATCAAGGAATTGTTAATTTAGCGTTGGAGGGAAGTGTGTGGGGTAAAAACCGCAGAGGAAGACCAAGAGATGGATACAGTAAGCAGATTCAGACAGATGTCGGTTGCCGTTTTTATGTGGAGATGAAGAGGCTTGCTCAGGATAGGGTATTGTGGAGAGCTGCATCAAACCAGTCTCCGGACTGAAGACGACATCATCAACAACAACAACAACAACACGTACGAACTCCGTGTAAATTCTTTCTAGCATTGTGGGCCCGATTTCTCACAGACGAAATGTTCATTTTTGTACAGTGCAGGTAGTTTATATATTTAAAACCAGTCAGTTTTCAGTGTGGGCCAGGGAAGAAGGTTTTGCTGCAGGGAGTAGACGGTAGTTTATGCTAATTTTACTGCTAAAATTAAGCTTTTTTATAACCGTAAACTCTTATCTGGATACCTCCTCCCAGAAGTAAGCTTTTATTACGTACAGTGGTCAACTTTTTCACTTAACTTCCATTAATTGGTTCATGTTCTCTCGGAAACCACAGGGTTGTGTACGTATTTCATTCGATTTAATTTAGAGACTGGCCTTTCGTGCCACTTTATCATTCCTTTCGAGTCGCTTACTGAGAAAATTGGAGACAGCAATGCTCACTGTTGTATTATTATTAATTAGGAGTATAATAAGTGAGCCTCGCTCACAAAGGAGCTTTCGCTCTGCAGCTCACATCTCCCCCACCCTACCGAGAGTGAATGTATGTGTGAGTCTTCGTGTGTGGTAGGCTGTGGATGGAAGTCAGAGATGCTTGGGAAGGTGAAGGGCAGCCAACGTGGAAATTATGTATTCGACAGAGAGGATTCCTGGCGGGTTTGGTATGCAGGTGCCTATGTCGTACGATTCGCAAGTTGGTATGTGAGAAAGTTTCAGACTGGAACTTGTAACTTGCAACGGTTCGCGTGGTGCAAGAGCAAGAGCCATCAACCGTGCGAAAGCGTGTGACAATACTTATTGTATTGGTATGGTGTCTGTTCTTTCGGACGTCCGAAAGAACAGACACCACACCTGCTTCGCAGGCAAATAGCATTTGCAAATGCAGACGCAAATGCAAATGCATATGCGGTCATACGTCCGACCTCGCACGGGAATCCGTAATGGCGAGTGTAAGAGGGCATGGACAATAGGGATGCTACAAACATAGCGTGCGACTTGTGAGAATTTGCGACGGACGGGAGGCGAGCACGGGTGACCAAGTAGTTAAGACGACCACTAGCACGAAGCGGGAGACCTGGGCTCGATTCCCGGTCCGGCTCACGTTTTCACTTGTCGCCATTGCTTAAAATCAATGCCCAAATTGCGGCCACTGTCAATTCTTTCTTTCCTATCCTTCTTTCTTCCCTTCCTTTAACTATCATTTGCAAATATTCCGCCAATTGTATTGCAAATGTTTCTGTGATCCGCCGGGATCTTTCCTTGTAAATTTCCCCGTTGATGCTAGATCAATTTTCAGTTCTTTTCTCTGCGATTCAGCTTCAGTCTATGATGGCGACATTGTCGTGTGTTCGGTTTTCGTCAGACTAGTTATGGTGGAAAGTGGAACATCATTTTTGCAGTGGTTATTAATTACCCTGTTGTGCGTGCGGAGGAAACTCGTTCTTTGACATTTCGTGTGATTTTAGTAATTCTTTTGTCTTCTGCACTTAGATACATGTGTTCGTTATCATACCACATGGAGGAGTACGTCTCACAAAGAGAAGTGTGTTGAGAATCTTTCTGATCTGATTTAACGTAATTTCATTACGTTGCTGATGAGTAGTAGGCGTCCGCGATGTATTATTTCTGACCGTTAAAGATGTTCAAAATGTTCAAATGTTTGTAATTCTATCGGACCAAACTGCGTGGTCATCAGTCCGTAGCTTACAAACTACTTAAACCTAGGTAAACTAACCTAAGGACAAACACACACACCCATGCCCCAGAGAGGACTCGAACCTCCACGGCGAGCAACCGCGCGCCCCGCAGCGAGACGCTTCAGACCGTTCGGCTATTCCACCGCGGCTAAAGATGTTCTTTGATGAGTTTTCCTTGTCGCACTTAGAGTTATTGTCCACGGTGTCACGTGGGTTGTATGAAGATATTGAGCATAAAACCGTAATGTTTGGCATAGGTAAAGGTTACAATATTTCTTTCATGCAGAAAAGGGCCCATCTTGACTTATGTGTCATTATTCAGATGAAAAGTTACGATTAGTTTCACCCTTAAAGGTAAGCGACTGCTACCGTTATCTTGCTAGTTGCCATGGTTTCCGGAGCAAGGCCTTTATCCGTTGCGCGATATTCAATCTGAACAGGGAAAGTCCGTTTAAATTTCAGATATGCTAGGAACAGAATGACAACTAGGAGACGGTAATCTTTCAACATCACTAGATCCCAATTGTTGCCCAAGACCAGACACTCAAACCGTACGATCGTTATTCACCAGAACCAAAGTGTCCATTCCTGTAGAAATATTTCAGGAAGTTAAGTGAATATTTTCCAAATGTGCAACATATTTATAAACTAAATTACAACACATTGTTGATAACTGAATCTCAACTACTTTTCTATCCACTAAGAATCCTCCTGTATTTTCAATGTGGGCTAAACTTTTTTTTTTTTTTTTTTTTTTTTTTTTTTAAGAATGGTGAATCTACATTTACTGATACTTTAGATGGTTGTAATGACATATAAATTGCTTCTAAATATTAAAACTGTCCAACTAAACAGAGGTTTTGTTTAGGCGTAGGTGTTGTTCATTGTAAAACAGTACTAACAGTTCCACCTGAAATATTTTTAACTAAACGTTGAAGTTTGACTAATTTCTGATTTGAAAACTGTGTTCAATGTTACGCTGGTTTTCACGAATTGTGGACTGATAATTTTCGACGATATTAACTACGAATGAGGAGAAATAATGATTTTAGTGGCATTATCCTAATGTCTTCACCACCTATATCATTTTAGAGCTAACAATTTATTGGGGGGAAATATTGATCAATTACTGTTGCTTTGGAAGGTTAAACGTCCCCATAAGTGACAAATTTTCTTGTCACCAACTTTAAACAAAATTTTTAGACCTTAATACATTCATCATCTTCCGCACGACCCAATTGACAAGCAAGTCTCCATGGCCACGAGAAGAGTGATTTCAACAGATGAGCAGTAATAGATAAAGAGCATAAGATTTTAGAGTTCTTGTGGCATCTTATCGCAGAATACTGCACATCTTTCCGCACAAAGGTCAAGGAGGTGTGATCATAATAGAGATTGGATTTCTGTCCAGTATTAACTGAGTGAATGCTGGTAACTCCGATATTGTTCACAACAAATGACATTAAAGAAGATATGTATACAGAGGCCAGTACTAGAATTCCCAAGCTCTGAACAAGGATCGACAGCCCGTTTTTGAACTAAAAGGTTTCCAAAATTTATATTGTTGTCTAACAGAAAAATTAATATCACTTTCTATCTTACGAATATCTCGCCACTTCCAATATTTCAGAGTTAATACACCTATAATGATCTTTCAGAACTAATTTCCACAACTGGAAAACTAATATTATACCGCAGGATTAAATATTACTTTAAAATCCTACAAAAAGGAAGACTTATCTGGAGACATTCTGCTGTCCTCCGCTGAACAGCAATGGTACTCCTCATGGTGAATTCTTTCGTGCACGTGTGAGATAATCCTATCAGTACCTCATCAGACCACTCCAGTCGTTTCAAGAACAAATTCTCTTAAAACAAAGAAATATCATTATCTACCAAGTGTGTGATGAGCCATGTAATTATATCAAGAGATTAGAAGATAGTCGTGTTTGTGCCTGTTGGTGTTTATATCTGATATATAAAAATGAATGTTCGTGTGTTCGTATTTTGTGCACGGCCGTACCGTTCCACTGATTGTGATGAAACTTTGCTTGCACTTTCGTGATTGTCATAGACACCATTCTATGACTGTACAACAAATAGTTCAGGAGATATGATGTAATAAACAGCGAAATGCGCGAAAAAGTGCTGCATCATGCGACGTCTGCTTCTAAACCACTGTACCCATTTCAACCAAATTTAGTACACATATTTCCTCCATGAGGTTACAGTTGACCTAGGGTTAAGAACTGCTTACGACATATAGTTCAGGAGATGTGACGTCATAAACTATTACATGGTTGGAAACCTGTGGCATCATGCGACATACAAACAAGGACACTTTATTCATCCTAAAATCTTCATGACATTTTGGACACTTGACCTTCGAACCAAGAGGAAGGTCACTGTCACATAAAATTTTGGATGGTGCATGACGAAGGATACTTTACATATGGACTTGGTCAGATTCTACAGTTGTATTCTGATCCTGATGAAACTTTTTTAAATAATTGAGCAATTCAGTTTATCAGTGCAGTATTAAAATCTGCAGATTACCTACAATGATTTCAATTAATTAACGTGACTAAACATTTAATTTTCAGATTTCGGCGAAGTTTTTGAATGAAATAAAACTTCTGAAATTTCTAGCACCTCTCTCTGGAAGTTACATTTTTCAGGGTGATAATCATCAAAGAAACAATTAAAACATAAATATTGTTCACACCACGTTAATTTTATGTAAGCAGTTTAAAGCAAGAATTTTTTAAAAATATGCTTTAGTGGAAAGCATGCTTCATTTAGATTTTTAAATGGCGGTTTTTTTGCTGTCTGCTTTGATGCATACAAAGCGTACCGAATCACTGGGGTGAAAACCACTAGCAGAAGGAATTTGTTGTTACCAACTTATGGTTTCAATGCGAATTTGAAAATAAATACCGATCTATTATATAAAAAATAATATTTGTCTTTTTGTTCGTATTTGATGCATGGCCAAACCATACATCCGATTACAATACGACTTTGTCAGATCATTGCTTGTACTCGCGCGAACGTTGTAGGCATACTAAAATTAACTTCGCATGGGGCACGGTGGAGGGTGCTTTACAATTAGTTGATTGATTTCTTACGCCTTCACACTGAAATGGCTGGTCGAATATGAAAGAAATTTGGAACAGAGATAGGTTATACCCTGATTAATACATGGGCTACGTTTTGTAAAGCAATGTACGGTGCGAGGCGAAGAGTACCTTACAATGTGTCATTATGTTTGCTACTCCTTCATGCTGAAACGGATGGACAGATTTGAATGAAATTTGGAATGAAGATATCTTATACCCTGCATTAATACATGGGCTACATTTCGTACACCAACGCACGGAGGAATGTGAGGTCTCAAATGGTTTCACACGATAACTGAAATGGCATAGCAGGCGTGACAGGAACCCTCTGACTTATTGAAAGCAGTAATCACTCCAGTTTTCAAGCATAGAAAGAGACAAGTAACAAATACAGAGGTATCTCTTTAATTAGGGTTGTGGGAAAATTTTTCCTCAGGTATCGTTGACTGGAGAGTGCGGGAATTGGTGGAAGAAAAGTTTGATGAAAATCACTGTAGGTTTCGACCGTTTACAGGCTGTCAGGACCAGATCTTTAGCTTATGATAGATAATGAAGAAGTGCTACGAATGGAACAGGAAGTTGTATCTATCAGTGTTTTTGTTAAATAGAATTAACAGCCATCAAATCTAATCTAATATATAAAAATTAATTTTTGTTTGTTTGTCCTTTTTTCCTATTTTATGCACGGCCATACCGTACATCCGATTGCGATAAAACTTCGTCAACTGATTGCTTGCACTGGCGCGAAGTTTATAAGCATACTGAAATTAACTTCGTATGGTGCATGGCGGAGGGTGCTTTACAATTAGTTAATTTGTTCTTACCCCTTCAACCCGAAATGTCTGAACGGATATGAACGAAATATGGAACAGAGGTGGCTTATGCCCGGCATTAATACATGGGCTACCTTTCTTAAACCACTGTACGTTACAACAAACATCCAAATTGTTTGATTGGTCACCATGCAAGTCAGCACATAATTGTATGTTGTAATGAAGGAGATTTTTATGATCTGCAAGCCAGTGAATTTAGCATGGCGGACGGTACCTTGCGACTTTGACACCGTTTGACCAGTCATCATGAAACTTAGCGCATTCCTGTATTTTTTCATGTATAGGCGTGGAGGAGGAGACGGATAGAAAGGAAGGGAGGTGATAGATAGAGAGGGTAGAGGAGGAGATGAACAGAGGGAGGGGGAGGAGGAAATGGAAAGAGAAAGGGACAGGAGGAGACGGGGGGAGGGTAGGAGGCAGAGAGGAGGCAAAGCAGGAGGTGGAGTAATGGGAAAGGAAAGTGCCTTATGGCGCATGGCAGAGGGTAATTTACCTACGAACCTCGACAAAATCTACCGTTCTATTCCGAACTTGAAATTTTGCACACTTAAGCTTCAACATCTAACGTTTACTATGGTTCAAGGCGAAGTTTAGCTTGCAATAAACTTAGACACTAGACTTGCGCATAATAGTTCGCGATCGGAAGCGCTCACTTTAGTTCGCGGCTCTGCCGCGAACTAGTTCGTTCTTTTAGTTCGTCCGCTCCCAGTGTCGGCTGAGCGGCGTGGTCTGCGCATGCAGGTGGAGGGAGAAGTTCCCCCACCTAGCTGCTTCATGCGCTTGCTGCGTGAGCCGCTAACGATATCACGCAAACCAAAAGAAACAGTCTGTGGATAATTTCTCGTGTTTAAGTTTAGAGTTATCTCTATATCTTGGCAGTATGGAATTTATTAGTCAGATATTGCAGAGTGCAAAGGAGAAATTTTGCAGCACTGAACTATGTAATCTAGCAGGCAGACGCTAACCTCGAAACGGGTCTCATCAGCAGAAGGCAAACACGTGATTTTATATCTGTTCGCGGCCTATCGCGCATCTCTTAGTTCGCGACCTATCACGCAGATTTTAGTTCGCGACCAGTAGCTCTCCTTTTAGTTCGCACGTCGGCCGCGAAGTAGGTCGCTCTTTTTAGTTCGTCCGCTCGTTTAGGCTTTTGCTACCGCTACTAAAACTACAGCTAAGCTGCAGCTCAGTTCGAAATGACGGCAACTGGCAGAAGGGAATCACGCGATTCTGCGCGCTCTCGCGTCCTCTCGACGGTTCGGCCAATGATTGGCTTCTGTAAGTGAGACAGCGACCGAAGCGCCGCTGTCTGCACGGCGCGGCCCACATGTCCCGGCGTACGGCGGCGGTCGTGGCCGAGCGAGTCCTGCCCTCTGGTGGATAGGTCCTTGTGAATAACTAGGTCCACACATTTGTACTCCTTTCTAAATGTCGGACTCTTTGCGAACCTGGCCACCTCTGAGTGATTAATTATATTCCCCTCCGCTTCAGCAGTCGTTTATACTTACAAAGATAGAGACTGGAGCTGTACCTGGACCAGGTGACGGATGACCCAATTTGTCGGCTTGTTTTGTGGTGCTCAGCCCCGGCTACAGGGGTAATTTTGATTCATCTACGGTTACGCTCACTGACGTCCGTGTGTGTCTTCTGGACCACCCCATTGTGGTGGGAGGGGCAATTTGATGGACGGATCAGTCAAGTATCAGCTATTTTTGTAGGGGTTCCAACCGGCTACAGGGCTGTTTTGATTGGTCGATGGTTACGTCCACATTGGATCATCCAGTCCCACAGCTGCTGGAGTGAGGGATGGAGGGAAGAGTTCATCGATTGATTACCTAATCGTAGCCTATTTTGTGAGCGTGACAGTGATTGTTCGACGGTGGTGCAGCTGCGTCGAGACCACCCAGGGGCAGAGGGACCTGCCCTCCCCCCCCCCCCCCTTTATGGCTCCGCCCAGATTTTACAGAATACTGGCGATTTCTGTACTAATTAAATGGGGAATGCAAAAATTATCTTGGTACATCTAACTTATGCTCCTCTATGCAGACAGTATATTGGCAGAGTCTGTGAAACAGGCAAAATTAATGTAGTTGAGCGATTGTTAATTAATTAATGGACCACTCTAGGTATGCTATCAGTGTGCCATTCACATTTTAGATACATCGAAAGTACTTGATAATTTCTTTGGCGCTAGCCTAGAGCTATCGGGTGCTAGAGGGCGCGTGAGTGGTCTGGGGAGCTCTTCCTAACTTGTCTCCGGGTTGCCGCGAGTCCAGTCTGATTTTCCGGGGAGTACGAGGCGGATCATCATGGAGCAATGGCTTGCCCGCCAGGTGGAACAGACGGTTGCTAGAGGATGCCACAACTTGGACGTGGTTCCTGCGCAAATGCGCATTGCTCCGCCTCGCTGCTAAACACGTCGGCGGGGCAGCCAGCCGTTTGCATTGCCCCTGTGGTCGGCTTCCGTGCAGAGTGGAGCAGCAGAAACGCGAAGAAGTTCTGGGTGAGCATCGCGTACCGTAGTGTGTGGTGACTGCTGAACTGCACCTAAGAACTGTGTTCCGAGGAAACCGGTTTTGAGACGGCTTTACCCGTCGCTGCATTCGTGAAGTTGAATTGTTCAAATGTTTGTATAGCTTATGGGACTTAACTACGGGGTCATCAGTCCCTAAACTTACAAACTACTTACGAACTAGCTACTACTAAGGACGGCACAAATATCCATGCCCGAGGGGGGATTCGAACCCCCGACCATAGTGGCCGTGCAGACCGTGACTGTCGCGCCGCAGTCCCCTCGGCCACCGCGGCCGGCTAGTTGAATTGATGCCTTAGTAATAACTGTTACACGCATTGACCTTGGTGCGGTGTCATAATACACGAATGTTGCAGACAGAACCTTAGCATTCCTCATACATAAATTATTTGCGAGTGTGTTAATGTAATATCAAGTTAGTTGTTACTGTGTGAAGAGTACTGATAGACATTTGAAATTCTCGAAGATTCTCAGTTTAGTAGCAATTCCTAATTACATTTCCTGAACCAAGTGTTTTGTCTATGTAAATTGTTTTAGCGACTTATCAATCAGATTTCTGTTCTAGTTTTGGTGCTTGTTAACGACGTCACTCCCAATGTAAGGATGGCAGTGGTGCCGAGTGCAGAGTAAAATTGAACTCGGAAACTGGAATCAAACAAGCCATAGTTCTCTCGTTAATCGTAAACATCTCCGGACCTTTAACACAAAAGATTAATAATTGATTGCATTACTGACTAGATTACTAGAGGAAGACATTTGTACCATTTTTTTAAATCACTAATATAAGGTTTCCACTTCCTTAATATACGAGGCGCGTCCAGAAAGTAAGTTCCGTTTGGTAATAAAATGAAATTGTACACAGATACAGAAGAAATTTTTATTGCAAAACATTCTAAAACTCTTAAACTACTTTTCCACATAACTGCCGAAATTTTGTAGGCACTTGTCATAGCGTGCCACAAGTTTCTGCATGCATCCTTCACAGAAGGTTGCCGCCTGTGTATTCAACCATGTGGTAACAGCTCTTTATCATCGTTGAAGTGTTGACCACCAAGGACAGATTTTAGGTGTAAGAAGAGATGAAAGTCGCTAGGAGAGAGGTCGGAGCTGTATGGGGGATGATCAAACAGGTCCCATTGAAATTTCCCTAAGAATTGTTTGGTCACATTCGGTGTGTGAGGTCGGGCATTATCGTGAAAAAAATCTTTTGATAGTAACCGTCTTCTTACATCTAAAATCTGTTCTTGGTGCACAACACTTCAACGATTATGACGAGCTAAAAGAACATGTTTCCCACATGGTTGAATACACAGGCGGCAACATTCTATGAAAAACGCACACAAAACCTTGTGCCATGCTATGAAAATTGCCTACAAAAATTCGGAAGCTATGTAGAAAAGTAGTTTAACAGTTGTATATTTTTGTACAATCAATGTTTTTTTTTTTCTGTATCTGTACCCGTTCGTTTTATATAACCAAACGGAACTTACTTTCTGGACGCGCCTCGTATTTGTGTATCAGTTGTGAATGTGCTTTGTTTTCTTTTGTTTATTCAGTTTAGGATACCATACTTATGGAAGATTTCTTTAATTCAAAGAAGTGTTTTCTTTTTGTTTTTGTTTCTTTTTTATTTATTTTTATTTTGTATAGTTGATGTATCCCAATGTGCATACAAAATCAGATATTTATTTGACCTGTTAAATGTGTAAATAAAAATGTCTTTTCTGGCATAAAACATTAACTCCTGTTTCCTGGCACGTTACCACTCCAAGCTCATAGCTAGCTACACCGTTTGGATCAGTTTGCTGGAATTGGAGTCGGCAGTCAGAAATGAAGTGTTGCTTGCCACAGCGTCGCTCTCACCGCTCTGCCACCCAGCTGCGGCTCATCCACACCTACAGCGGTTTGTGTTTGGAGCCACAGAGCGTCGAAGTTGCTGGAGGGGATCTCTAACTTCAGCAACTGGTGCCTCTAACTTGGACTCTCCGTAGCGTCTTTGAATGGCGTTTCCGGGCATGGGTTTCTATACCTACTTCGTTCCTCAAGACACCTCCCACATCCCCTAGAAGTTTGTTGGTGTAGCAGTGTAATTCTGAAACACACTGACGTATGAAACACACATCCATTTCAGTCTTCGGCGTCGATTTACTGCCCGGAAATATGTGAAGGATGAAAGTTTGCGAGAGACTTTTTTTTATCCAAATGGGTGGTTTTGCAGCAATCAGTCGTTATTTGTAAGAAACTGCTTTATTTTGCAGATCTAGATTTCGGCAAGTGACTTGCCATTATCAATGTTAAATTAACAAGAAGTCATTGACTGTATACATACATTATATCAAATATAACATTGACAAATTAGAAAAGAGTCAATAAAATGTACTTTACATACCATACATTTTTATGTTAGCATGTTATGCATGTGTATTGTACCTCATAGATGGTCTGTAATGCATTGTTTTCCACAGTTAGATGGATTGCTTTTGTCAGTAATGTGGTTTACAACTCGTGAAATGGAACTGTATGCAACAATGAACCATATGCAACAATTTAAATACGAGGCGCGTCCAGAAAATAAGTTCCGTTTCCATTTTTCTCTGCTGCAGATCTCCGATTACAGTTCCGAACATGCGCTGTAGACGATGTGTATCAAGGAGAAGAACGTGCGCCATTTGGAGATCGTTGTCAGTTACGTACGCTTTGTTGTGCTTGTTTGAAATGTCGGCGTTGATTGAAAATCCCGCCGACTGTGAAATCAGGTCGTTGATTCGGTTTCTGAATGCGAGGAAAGTGAAACGAAATGAAATTTATCGGCAAATTTGCGATGTTTACGGACCAAATGCGATGAGTGATTCGATGATGAGAAGATGGGTCCAACAGTTCAGTGGCAGGCGTAGTGATGTGTACGATGAAGAACGAAATGGGCGTCCACCTTTGGTTACAGAAGAACTGGTTCACGCGATTGATGACAAGATCCAGGAAAACCGTAGGTTTACAATTAGTGTTCTCGCTATGGACTTCCCCCAAATTTCACTGTTTCCAACTGGTTGAAGACACAGGCGGCAGATTTCTATGAAGAAGGTGTACAAAACCTGGTGCCACTCTATGACAAATGCCTGCAAAATTTCGGTAGTTATGCGGAAAAGTAGTTTAAGAGTTGTAGAATTTTGTGCAATAAAAATTTCTTCTGTATCTGTGTATAATTTCATTTTATTACCAAACGGAACTTACTTTCTGGACGCGGCTCGTATTTAAATTAGCTGTTTGTTTGTTTATGACTGGTCTTGTAAAATATGTCGTAAAATAGTTAATACACTGCCAAAGTATTAATGTAAATCTGTTTGCAGAAGTTTCTATTTATAGTTATGGTATTCGTACAGAAATATGTCAGTGGCTGCTACATATTGGTAAGGAAAGATTTTTTTTTTTTTTTTTTTTTTTTTTTTTTTTTTTTTTTTGTGGTTTTAGGGCGCACAACTTCTATGGTCATTAGCGCCCAGCCAAGAACATAGATTCGCTATGATCTAAAAAAATGTAGACTGTCAGAACATCAACAAGAGGCTAAAAACGAAAGATAAAAGACAATTAAAAGGGTTAAATATCCTTGGATAAGTTGGCCAAGTTGATAAAACGCAAAACTCGAGCAGCTGCTCGTGTGTCATCAGCTAAAATTTCCTCCAGAGTAGACGGAAAGTGAAGGGCTACACGGAGATGATTAAAATTAACACAAGTCAGTAAAACATGTCGCACTGTCAGCAGTTCACCGCAGGAGCATAGCGGTGCAGGTTCGGCGGATAGCAAGTGACGGTGGCTGAAACGGCAATGACCGATCCGCAACCGAGCCAGGATGACCTCCTCCCGCCGAGAGGGGCGTGAGGATGTCCTCCAAGCGGTCGGGATCGGTTTGATAGTTCGCAATTTATTGTTGTACAGTGAAAGCCACACACTGTGCCATTGCGACACGATACTCCGGCGAAGAGCCCGTTGAACATCGTCCGATGGGACGCAAAAGGTAGCCATGCGAGGCAAAAGAGCTGCTGCCTTGGCTGCTGTGTCGGCGGCCTCATTCCCGGGCACACCCACATGGCCAGGGACCCACAGGAAAGAAACGTGACAGCTGTCATTCGCCAGCAACTGGAGGGAGCGTTGGATACGATACACGAGAGGATGGTTCGAGAAAGGGTCCTTAAGACTCTGCAGGGCACTAAGGGAGTCAGAACATATGGCATAGAAAGGGTGGCGGTGGCGGCAGGTATACAAAACGGCCTGGTGGAGGGCGAAAAGCTCAGCCGTGAAGTTTGAGCACCGGTCAGGGAGCTTGTATTGGAAACGGTTGTCCTCGACGACGAAGGCAGACCCGACACCGGCAGTGCTCTTGGAACCATCAGTGTAAATAAATATGGCGCTATCGAACCGCGAACGGAGTTCGACAAGCCTCGAGCGGTATACCAAATCCGGAGTGCTCTCCTTGGGGAGCGAACTAAGTTCGAGGTGTGTGTGAACCTGGGCCTGATGCCACGGTGGCAATGGGCTTTCGCTCAACCGAAGGGTGGAAGGAACGGTAAAATCGAGCCGCTGTAGCAGGCGGCGAAACCGAACTCCAGGTGGAAGCAGGGCAATCGCAGACAACTGATATTGGCGATCGAGTGAGTCGTCAAAAAATGATCTGTAAGAAGGATGGTTGGGCATCGACCGTAGGCGGCATGCGTACCGACACAAGAGTATGTCACGTCGATTGGTCAAGGGTAATACAGCAGCCTCGGCATACAGACTTTCAACAGGGCTGGTATAAAATGCACCGGTCGCCAGACGTAATCCACGATGGTGGATAGAGTTGAGACGGCGGAGAATCGACGGCCGTGCTGAAGAGTATACAAGGCTTCCATAGTCGAGCTTCGACTGAACAATGGCCTGGTAAAGGTGAAGCAGGACGGTACGATCCGCTCCCCATGACGTGCCACTGAGGACACGAAGAACGTTAAGGGATCGGGCACAACGGGCAGCCAGGTAGGACACATGTGTGGACCAGCAAAGTTTCCGATCCACCATGAGTCCCAAGAATTTTGTAGTCTCCACGAAAGGGAGAGCAACAGGGCCGAGACGTAGAGAAGGTGAAAGAAATTCCTTGTATCTCCAGAAATTGATACACACAGTTTTCTCAGTGGAGAATCGGAAGCCGTTTGCGATGCTCCAGGAATATAGACGGTCAAGACAGCGTTGGAGAGAACGCTCCAAGAGACACGTCCGCTGGGCGCTACAATAAATTGCGAAATCGTCAACAAAAAGAGATCCGGAGACGTCGGCTGAAAGGCAATCTACGATCGGATTGATTGCAATGGCAAAGAGCGCCACACTCAAGACGGAGCCCTGTGGTACCCCATTCTCCTGGCAAAAGGTATCTGACAAAACAGAGCCCACCCGTACCCGGAACTTGCGATCCGCCAAAAACGCTTGAATGAAAAGAGGAAGGCGGCCCCGAAGGCCCCATGTGTGTAATGTGCGGAGAATGCCCGCTCTCCAACAGGTATCGTATGCCTTCTCCAAGTCGAAGAACACTGCTACTGTTTGACGCTTCTTTAGAAAGTTGTTCATAATGAAGGTCGACAACGTAACGAGGTGGTCAGCAGCAGAGCGGTGTCGACGAAAACCGCATTGGATATTAGTCAGGAGGCGGCGAGATTCGAGGAGCCAGACCAACCGAGCGTTAACCATGCGTTCCATCACCTTACAGACGCAGCTCGTCAGAGAAATGGGGCGATAACTGGAAGGAAGGTGTTTGTCCTTCCCTGGTTTGGGGATGGGGACAACAATGGCTTCACGCCAACTTGTGGGAACATGACCTTCAGTCCATATGCGATTGTAGGTACTAAGAAGAAAGCACTTGCCCGCAGGAGAGAGGTTCTTCAGCATCTCAATATGAATGGAATCGGGCCCGGGAGCAGAAGACCGGGACAGGGCGAGAGCACGATCTAGCTCCTGCATGGTGAAGGCGACGTTATAATTTTCACGATTAAATGAGCGGAAAGAAGGCGGCCGTGCCTCCTCTACCTGTTTGCGAGGGAGAAAGGCAGGGTGGTAATGGGCAGAGCTCGAAACCTCCGCAAAGAAACGACCCAATGCGTTTGGAACATCAGCTGGGTCCACGAGGACTGCGTTCTCCACGGTCAGGCCAGGAATCGGGGAGTGGACCTTGATGCCGGACAAACGGCGTAGGCCACCCCAGACAACCGTGGAGGGAGTAAAACGGTTAAAAGAACTAGTAAAAGCAGTCCAGCAAGCTTTCTTGCTGTCGTTTATGATACGACGGCACTGCGCTCTCATACGTTTGTAATTGATGCAATTCTCCAAAGTTGGGTGGCGGCGGAAGGTGCGTCAAGCACGGCGCCGGGCTCGAAGCGCGTCGCGGCATGCTGCAGTCCACCAAGGGACCTGGACACGACGTGGAGAAGAGGATGTACGAGGTATGGAACGTTCAGCAGCAGTGAGAATAACCTCTGTGAGGTATTCGACCTGACTGTCACAGTTGGGAAAATTCTGATTGTGAAAAACAGCCATGGAAGAATAAAGCCCCCAGTCGGCTTTACAGATGTTCCAACTGGTGGGACGTGGAGATGGGGAATGATGTAGGAAGTGGATGATACAAGGGAAATGGTCACTCGAGTACGTGTCAGAAAGTGCATACCACTCAAACCGACCGGCAAGCTGAGGAGTGCATATTGCGAGGTCTATATGGGAATAAGTGTGTGTTGTTTCAGAAAGGAAGGTCGGTGCACCGGTGTTGAGGCAGACAAGATCGAGGTGTTGGAGAAGGTCCACCAAAAGGGAGCCTCTCGGACAAGGTGCCGGAGAGCCCCATAGGGGGTGGTGGGCATTAAGGTCGCCTACCAACACGAAAGGTGAAGGGAGCTGGTCAACAAGGTTTAGCACATCTGCCCTAGTAAGGGCAGATGACGATGGCGAATATATATTACAGAGGGAGAAGGTAAATGTCGATAAGGTAATGCGGACGGCAAATGCCTGTAGGTGAGTGTGCAAGGAAATGGGATGGAAAGAGACGTCGTCTCGAAGGAGCATCAGAACCCCTCCATGGGCTGGGACACCTTCCACGGGTGGCAGGTCGAACCGCACAGAGGTGTAGTGTGGAAAGTCTGCACGATCACGTGGACGCAACTTAGTTTCCTGGAGGCAGACTAGAAGCGGGCAGTGCAATCGAAGGAGTAGTTTTAACTCCTCCCGATTAGAACGAATACCGCGAATGTTCCATTGAAGGAGCGCCATGATAGAAATGAGAGAAGAAATAAGGATAAAAACCAAGTAGCGAGCGGGGTCACCTCGACGGCCGCTGAGGACCGGATTTCGAGGGAGCACTGCTATCGCTGTCTGGGGGCAAAGGGTCATGTTCCATTGGTTCGACCGACGCGCCTGCCACCTCCCTGAGTTGATCAGGAGGGGCAGTTTCCACCGCCGGTAAAGGGCCGGGCGCCCAGCAAACGGAGCGTCCCGGTGAAACAGAAGACGGCCGAGGCCGGCAACTGTTGGACGGCGTGACAGATGGGTCACGCCTCGGCGGGGAAGGAGAGGATCTCTTTTTCTTGTCAGCTCTTCTGGAAGAGTGACGGCGGGAAGAGGCAGTTGACGGTTGGGAAGCCTGAGAACGCAGAAAATCCTCACGGACGGGTTCCTTTTTCAAGGTCCGGGCATCTTGTTTAGGTGCCCGCGGTTTACTAGAGGTTGACGAAGACTGTACCTTAGAAGCAGCAGGAGGAAGCGGGGACGTGGAACGGGCAATCTTCGGGCTGGCGGATCGCACAACTGTGTCAGCAAAAGTGAAGTCACATGTCTGGGTACTGGAATCCTTGGTAGGTCGAGTTGAGGTGAGTACCTTACTGTATGTACCCGCTGGGAGAACAGTGGGCTTTCGACTCGCCAACAACTTACGAGCGGCAGATGTCGATACCTTCTCCGTAACCCGAATTTGCTGGATTACCTTCTCATCCTTGTATACAGGGCAGTCGCGAGAGGAAGCCGCATGGTCACCGTTGCAGTTTAGGCAGTGAGGGGACGGAGGTGGGCAATCCCCCTCATGGGCGTCCCTACCACAAGTGACACACTTTGCTGCATTTGGGCAATGTTCACGGGTATGGTTGTACCTGTGGCACTGAAAACAGCGCGTTGGGTTAGGCACATAAGGTCGGACGGAGATGACTTCATACCCTGCTTTGACCTTCGACGGGAGGTCAACTCTGTCGAACGTCAAAAACACAGTACGAGTCGGTGTCAGATGGTTATCGACCTTTTTCATGACCCTGTGGACGGCTGTCACACCCTGATCGGACATATACGATTGGATATCTTCATCAGACAACCCGTCAAGGGATCTCGTGAAGACTACCCCCCGTGACGAGTTGAGTGTGCGGTGCGCTTCGACCTTAACTGGAAAAGTGTGCAACAACGTAGTACGTATCAGTTTTTGGGCTTGGAAGGCACTTTCCACTTCCAGCAACAATGTGCCATTGCGCTGACGTGAACAGGTTTTAACAGGGCCAGCAATTGCATCTACACCTTTCTGTATAACGAAAGGATTGACAGAATTGAAATCCTTTCCGTCAGTGCGAGAGACAACCAGAAATTTAGGTACATTAGGCAGAGTCTTTTTAGGCTGAGGCGAGTATAACTTACGTTTATGGGTCAACGTCACGAAAGAAGATAAGGAAGTCATCGCGGAAGTGTCCCCCGTGATTACCGGCGTCTCCGATGGCGCGCTCCTTCCTAGTGGGGGCCCTCTCCGAGGGCTTACCCGCCTTAGGTGATTGTTCACACCTCAGGTCACACCTCCCGAGAACTGACGGAGGGACCAATCGGCACGTTCGGAAGGTACCAGCTCGGGTAATCACCCCTCCCTGGGCCTGGCCTTTACCAGGGGGTACGTACGTGCCTTACTTGTCTACCCGGGGCGGGGAATTACGCGTTACCCCGTCACCTGCTACGCACGATAATGCGTGGGTCGGCCTTCAGACACGCACAGGGAGGAAAGAAGAAGAGGATAGGAAAGGAAGAGAAAGAAGGAAAGAAAAGAAGTGTCTCAAACGCCGAGGCGGAGACTAATGAGGAGAAGAAGGCTAGGAGAGTTCAAGGAGAGAAAGACAGAAAACGAAGGGTAAGAAAGGAAGGAACGAAGGAAGAAAAACCACAACAAGAACCACCGTATCTCACGAAATATGCCCGTCTCCGGGCGAAGGCATAAACCGGGAGGGAAAGTGAAGCAGCCTGGGGCAGAAGAAAGGCTGCTCCGGCTCGGGGCCCCGTGCGCGCCACACACGTACCCACAAAAGAACTGTGGGCCCCCTGGGGGGGGGGGGTAAGGAAAGAAGATCTATTGCGTCCCTCCTGGGTCGAATTCTTGTTTATTGTTACACAGAAAATTCTCAAATAATTCCCAAAAGGTTGTAATTTTCATAGTAATTTGGTCATTAAGTAAGGTATGTCCCACGGATCTTGAGTGGCAGAGGATCTCAAGGTCTTCGTGTAGATCGAGAAATCTTCCCTTCTCACCCCTATGCAGCAACATCACATTATTTGTTATGCTTGGTATCTGGTGCTTTGTTTCAAGCAATTGGGCTGCCATGCTTGATCTCTGAGCTGCGTATTTTCTCTCAGGCGCAGTGTGGTCGGCAAACCTAGTTTCTAGCTTCCTTTCTGCCTGCCCCACATAATATGCACCAGATCTGGGCAGTCAATCTTGTAGACACCTGAAGCGTGGATTGGATTAATTTTGTCTACACTGTGCTCGAGTATGTTGCCTATTGCCAGCATGTGAGGAATCGCGCTGCGAAGCCCGAGTGCGCAAATTTAGATTCAACCTGTATATTAATGAGCTCGTAGATACCATTGGAAGTTCAATGAGGCTCTTTGCAGATGATGCTGTGGTTTCTTGAGAAGTCGCAAAGTGGGAAAGGGTAACAAAATTACAGGATGATCGCCGGCATGTCGGCGCACGGTGCGGGGAATGGCAACTGAGCCTCAACGTAAACAAGTGTAAAGCGCTACATTTGTATAGTGAAAAAAGGTTCTCCGTTATGTAACTTGGAAAGAGCAGGACAAACAATGGAAGCAGTTAGTTCCATATAATATCTGGGAGTAGGCAGAGGTGGCGATCTGAATGTAAACACCATACAAAATCAATCGTGGGTCAGGCAGATGCCACACTGAGATTAGTTGGAAGGATCGCTTGGTTGTGTCATCTGTCAACACAGGAAGTGGGTTACCAAACTCTGGTGACTAGCGTGGCATCTGTACCTGGTGGGACGATGCAGGATCCAAAATCTCCAGGATTGGCGAAGCTCGAAATTTAGTGAGGATTTCAATGCGAAATGCCTACAATATTTATCATAACGAAACTCTTTCTCAAAATTTGACTGAAAACCCAAAGATATTTTGGTCATATGTTAAATATACTAGGGGCAAAACACAACCAATACCCTCACTACGTGATAGTAATGGCGATCCTGCCGAAGATAGCGCTACTAAAGCAGAGTTACTAAACTTAGCTTTTAGAAACTCATTCACCAAAGAAGACGAAACCAATATTCCAGATTTCGAATTACGAACAGACGCCAGAATGAGTAACGTGGAAGTAGATATCATCGGAGTTGTGAATCAACTAAAATCACTTAACAAGAACAAGTCTTCTGGTCCGGATTGTATACCCATTAGGTTTCTATCTGATTATACTGAATCGATAGCTCCTTACTTAACAGCCATATACAATCGCTCTCTCAAAGAAGGATCTGTACCAAAAGATTGGAAAGTTGCCCAGGTCACACCTATATTCAAAAAAGGCAGTAGGAATAACCCACTAAACTACAGGCCTATTTCATTGACGTCAATTTGAAGGAGGGTTTTGGAACATATCCTGTATTAAAATGTTATGAATTATCTCGAACAGAATGATCTATGGCCCAAGGTCAAAACGGATTTCGAAAATATCGTTCCTGCGAAACACAACTACCTCTTTATTCAACGAAATGATGGGTCCTATCGACATGGGTTCCCAAATCGATTCCGTATTTCTTGATTTCCTGAAGGCTTTTGACACCGTACCTCACAAACGGCTTTTAATCAAATTGCGTGGTTATGGTACATCGTCCAAATTTGCGATTAGATAGGGGATTTCCTGTCAGAGAGGACACAGTTCGTAGTAATCGATGGTAAGGCATCGACTAAAACAGAGTTGATATCGGGCGTTCCACAGGGTAGTGTTATTGGTCCTCTGCTGTTCCTTATTTACATAAACGATTTAGGGGAAAATCTAAGTAGCTCTCTTAGGTTGTTTGCATATGACGCCTTCATTTACCGTTTACTATAATCATCTGAAGATCAAATCCAACTGCAGAACGATCTGAATAAGATACCACTATGTTGTAAAAGTTGGCAATTGAATCTAAATAATGACAGGTATCAAGTCGTCCACGTGAGTAAGAAAAGAAATCTGTTAAACTTTGTTTACAAGATAAATCAATCAAACTCCACAAAATACCTAGGAATTACCATTACTTAAGACGTAAATTGGAAAGAACACGTAGATAATGTCGTGGGAAAGGCGAACTAGACACTACGTTTTATTGGCAGAACCCTTAAAAGATGCAACAGAATTACAAAAGAAACTGCATACACTACGCTTGTCCGTCTCTTTTTGGAGTATTGCTGCCCAGTGTGGGTCCTTATCAGGAGGGTTTGACGGAAGACATCGAAAGAGTCCAAACAATGGCATCTCGTTTCGTATTGTCACGATACAGGGGATACAGCGTCACGGAAATGATACAGGATCTGGGATGGGAATCATTACAACAACGGCGCTTATCGCTGCGGCGTGGACTACTTACGAAACTCCAGTCGCCAGTATTCTCCTCCGAATTGGAAAATATATTGTTGACTCCCACTTACATAGGTAGAAATGATCATCAGAATAAAATACGAGAAATCAGAGCTCAAACGGAGAGATTCAGATGTTCTTTCTTTTTAAATGTTCAAATGTTTGTAAATCTATCGGACCAAACTGCGTGGTCATCAATCCGTAGCTTACAAACTACTTAAACCTAGGTAAACTAACCTAAGGACAACACACCCACCCATGCCCCAGGGAGGACTCGAACCTCCACGGCGAGCAACCGCGTGCTCCGCAGCGATGTTCTTTCTTCCCGCGCGCTATTCGAGAATGGATTAGGAGATAAATAGTATAACGGTGGTTCGATGAACCCTCTGCCAGGCACTTAAATGTGATTTGCAGAGTATCCCATGTAGATGTAGACACAGGCAGGATCGAACGGGCATTGACTCGTTTAGTAAGCGCGAAAGCGTCACAGGGGTGACGAGGGAACTCCACTGACGGACGCTGCGTTTGCTGTACGGGCATCTATCAAAGTTCTGAGAACCCATTTCTCCATCATAATGTTGCTTGTTCCTTTGTATATCACAAGACGCGACCACAAACATGAAATTGGAGAGATTAGAGTTGACACGGAGGCATACAGGCAATCATTTTTCCCGCGAACCCTGAGCGACTGGAATAGGACGGGAAGACTGGCTCAAAGCCACACACCTTGCGGATTTCAAATGTGGAAGCGCGTCTGGGGTAGCCGCCTGCCGCTCTGAGCCAAAATTTGCAAGTTTTGTAAGTAGGTATTAAATTTATGTTCCTTATTCTACACTGTAATAGCTGCAGTTCAGTTATTTGTAGTGCCGAGTTCTCTATGACGATATTTTTCGAAAACAAGCTACAAAAATGAAACTTCCTGGCAGATTAAAATTTTTTGCCGAAACCGGGACTCGAACCTGGGGCCATTGTCTTTCGCGGGCAAGCGCTCTACCGACTGAGCTATCCCGAAACGACTCCCAATGCCGCCCCACAACATTTTTTCCGCCAATACCTCGCCTCCTACTTTCCAACAAGCTACAAAAGTTTTCGCTCTTTCTTCGGCACAGTATTTAACCTATCATTCTCTTGCTCGCTGGTGACGATGATGATCGTCTGGCATTTATGGCCGTTGGACCGCTTCTGTGGTCGTCTTCAGCCTGCCTGTTCAGTGATGATAAAGGGTAGCCACTAGAATGACTGAAGGAAGGAAGGAGCATTATTGGCACGATATTTTACAAGTCTCAAAAGAGGAAACAGAATCTATGGCTCGATCTTGAAAAAAGATAATCGAGGCATTGCAAAGGAACTCTTATGTCTTCAGTGGCCATGTTTGATTTATTTATTGAATACTTTTCTTCAATATAAGGGATATGAATTTCAGTTATGAGAGAAGGATATGCACATTGTTAATCACCAAGAAATCTAGAAATCGGTTAATTGTCATGTACTAATCTGTGTTTTGTGACAACTTTTTGCAAAGGATGTTTCTGAAAGTAATGAGGTTTCAGGAACGCACAAGAACTGAACTGTAGGATATAAGATTATGAGAAACAACTTCAGGAATAAATATTAATTTATTATGTCTTATTATACAGTAGTCCTTAATTTATATCAACAGTAACATTTCTACATTCAGTTATCCAAATTTAATACTAGTGACTCAATAGTTAAAAATATACAAAAATAATAACATAGGTTTGAGTCTTACATCTGCAAATAGATCAAGAGTACAACTTCTGGCAGTGTAAATAGTTTAGCATGTGTACTTATACAACTGAAATTGTTAAGAGCACATTTCACATTCTTCTAAACTAAGAGTTGATATCTGTAAGACGTTTAAACAGTAACACAATAAATAAACTATGTCAGAGAATGCTGTAGTGTAAGACAGCAAATATAAAAAGTACAGTATTGGTCACCCAAGTGGAAGTTGCAGGAATGAAGAGTTGAACCCGTAAGGAACCACCTTTTGCAGGGGGTTCAGGGACATCTGAAAATTAAATGAGTTGGTGAGGTAATTTACAGCAAATCTGATGCATCTGACAAGTGTCGTTTGGGGTACACAGTCAGGACAGGCCTCTCCAACTGTAGTGCTTGGCGAGCACCGGTGCTCTGCTGCAGCAGTCGGTGGTGTGGGGCGCGTCATGTGATGTGATGTGATGTTAGCGGGGCAAGCCAGCGCCGAATGCAGGCGAGGACGAGGCCTCACGACGGCCCGTGACCAAAGACGTTGTAAAAATAACCAGACCCCCTGACGGCGCTGCAGTCGCGGGATAATTTGAACCTTCACCCGGCCGCCATGGTAGTGGCAAGCGTCACATAAATACCATGTGTTATTAGCAGGTAAATCGTGAATTAAATAGCTACTGCGGGATATATGCACAATTGATAGTCACGTATGTATTGTTTGACTGTGCATGAAGCACGATAGTGAAGAGCTGCTCAGCATTTAAATGCATAAATCAATCAATTTATATTTCTCAGGAATACAAGTAGCCCTACTACTTGTGTTCAGAGTTAGACAATATACGATTGAATGAAATAAATAACAGGCATTTACAATATTGGTAGCTCTTAAAAAGGAGCTACTGTAGGCAGTACTGGTGGGCAGGAAGTTCAAAAAGTTTCATTTTATGATTGTGTAAAATAACTAGTGGGGTCACGAAATTAGTTGCCTCACTGCATTTCGAATTTTTGTTTATGAAATATTAGCAACTTGTAATGCAGAATTTGAAGGTAATCTGTTTATATACAGGTATAACAACTGAAAGGGGTATGCAGACCTGTTTATAGTTCCATATATGAACGGCACATAGCCACAGTGGATGCAAATTGTGACGTTCAACCCTGTGACGATAGTTGCTGACTTTTGAGCAGTACACTCTGCTATAAGGTAATTGGCTTACAGCATTAGAAATGCTAATTTTGTTGCTAGATACCCTAACGTTAATGTTAGATGCCTTAGTTAAGAAAAAGATATGGCATACTTCGTCTTCTTAAAAGAATTTGGTAGTGGCTGATTGCTGTATTCACAACGTAAGAAGCATTTTTCAGTTATGTATCTGATGGCAGATTTCACTTTCACAATCGAGTTTCAACATTAGCTGTTGCAGTCAGCCCTGTTTGATTTTTTGATGCTATGAATTATCTAAATTTTGGAGAATACGGCACTAAAGCAAAGACGTAAAGTGTGAAACTACTCCGGAATTAATATTTGTACAAAAGTTTCACAGTCGTAGAATATACTGACAAAGTGCCAAAATATCGTGTCTGACAATAAATCGCATTTATATGCTGCACTTAGAACGCAAAAAAACTAAATGTCATAGTTCGGTTTCGTTTGGAAGAGGAAACGCTGTTGGCCCATTTCTACACCGTACGTGTTTTAAATTTACACACTACCGATAGTTGCTGTATATTCAAGGAGTCTGAAGCTGTTTCGCAGTTATATGTTTCAATTAGGCATAGTTTTCGTGACTTAACGCAAATGAATACTCTCGCTAATCAGAAGCATCTTACGCACATTTAAAGTTGTCGCGGAAGTTTGCCACTACAATGGCCGCCGAGGCGCTCTTCAATTTGTCCGCCGCTCGCAGTCGGCCGCTTACGCGATTGTGCGGGCTTGTCCGTGCCACGCCAGCAGCCAGGCAGTGGGCCAGGGTTGCCAAATTAGCTGAATTTCCGCAAAATTTTACGCATTTTACACCCAGTCAGCGGGTTAAAATTGTCATTTAGCGATCAAATGATTTTTTTAACGGATTTGTGTATTTTTATCTGAAACAATATTTTTTTTTCATTCATTGTTTCTATTACACTTCCTATCACTCATGTACTTATTGCATACACATGAAGTTTAATAATCGATTTCGATATAGTGATTCCCCTGTCTCAATACAACAGAGACCTTGCGACTTGCGACTTTGATACCGTTTGACCAGTCAACGTGAAACTTAGCACATTCAAGTTTTATTTTTATTTTTTTTTCATATATAGGTGTGGAGGAGGAGACGGGTAGAAAGGGAGGGAGGAGATGAACAGAGGGAGGGGGAGGAGAGAATGGACAGGGAAAGGGACAGAGATAGGGCAGAGAGAAGGGAAAGCAGGAGGTGGAGTAATGGGAGATTGGACAAGAGGAAAGTGCCTGCCTATGTAAAGATTTTTATGGCTCATGGCAGAGGGTAATTTACCTACGAACCTCGACAAAATCTACCGTTGTATTCCAAACTTGAAATTTTGAACACTTAAGCTTCAACATCTAACATTTACTACGGTTCATGGCGAAGTTTAGTTTGCAAAGAAACGTAAACATCACGGATTACTCTGAAAGTTAACAGATATAATTTCGCACACATGAAGGTGGTAGAGAAGTAGTTCAATAAGGAGAAAAGGAGGTGATTGGCAGGCAAAGGGCCACACATGAGGGTAGACAACATGTAGTAGGAGATGAACAGAAAGAGAGGGGAGGTGATGAGATGAACTGAAAGAGAAAGAACGGGAAGATTGAGGGGGGGGGATAGGAAAGGAGAGGTAAATACTGTAAACAACAAGTATGTTACAGCTAGTTATCTATTTGATGGGAGATAAACTGACATGGGAGTCCCTAAATGTGTCTATGAAAACCATTAAAAAGACAGCTTGAGAATGATATATCAAGTAAGTTGGTATACAGACTGGAAGGCTTTCTGTGTAACAACAGAAGTAGGATACTATTTGGCATACTGGCACATAAAATTGATATCAAATTAATTAGAGTAACTGTGTAATTAGAGTAATTGCATAATTGCAATTACATGTACTTAGAGTAATTGCATAATTGCAATTTTGTGTACCTAGAGTAATTACATGTACCAAGAGTACTTGCAATTACATGTACTTAGGGCAATTGTTTATTTATTTATTGTAATTGTTTATTGTTATTGCAATTGCACGTGTTCACTCCTCCACGTCTGGTGTGGAACTGAGCTCACCCCAAGCATCACGTGACTATCTACGTCACCCCTACCAGTTACGTGACCACCACTGGCCAATGAGAGCACAGCCTGTGACCGCCCCTCCCCCACCCTACCATGTGACCATCCCCAACCGACATTCTTCAGTTATTCAGATGCAGAGTGGCAGAGGGACAGTAGCAGCATAGGAAGGATGCAATTACGGTAATTACATTTGACTTCCAGGGTTGGGAGGTTCCTGGTACAACCACAAATTGAAGGGAAGGCCGATTTCTGGTTGCCCTAGAAGGCTTTCACCCCTCTGATCCAATGGAACACCCTTAGACTGCACCTGTTTCTATATATAAAAGCAAATCAGATCATTCTGATAACATGATAAAAAGAGCCTTAATTAGAGCTCAAATCGCATCCAAAATTAGATGTGCATATAGATGAATCATATATAAGATCATCTGTAATGCTATACGTATGTACTCCCATTACTCTAGTAATTATATCGAATTTTCAATCCATGGCCATTGAAATTGACTGAAAGCAGCAGTTCCACCCATTAACAACAGATGGCTCTCTTTCCCTCCCCCCCCCCCCCCACCCAGTGCCTACACAATGAAGCCTTGTGTGCAGACGCTGGCCACCTGCATCCTCCTCTGACCAGTCTCTATTGTGTGTCTCAGTCCGCCGCCCGTAGCCGCTGCGACCACGGAGACGGGACACACACGCCGACTGCCCACTCACCCAGCCTCAGCCCCCTGACGATCATGTACTTGCCTACATACGCGAAAAACTACTGCACTGCACTTACGGGTGTGCAGTTTACCGGCGATCGCGTCAGCCGCGGCCGGGAATTAGCCGCGCCCCGCACCTCGCGAAACAATTGCTGCGGAGCCCGCGCCGTAAAAATTATTTAAGGGCGTCACCGCCCATTCCCGGCCGCCGGCTGTAGAACACGGAAGAGCGAGCTGCAGCGACCTGCATGTGAAGTCTGCACCGAAAAAAATATTATTATTTAACCGCGCCACCGCCTCTCCTCGCCCATCCTCGGCGATGCGGACACAGTGATCCGACCGGCCCGATTATTATTATTTTATTTTGCGTTACAATTTTTTTTCCTACAGACGTTATAGCTCCTTGTACTGCCGCTACACCAACGTCTACAAAGTTCTAATTCGCAGTAGAACAGTCCGCCCGCAAGAAAACAATTTGCTGTGTCTCAGCTGGCGAGAAAAGCAGAACTCAGATGGACAATAGCGGCCGGCCTCGCCATTCAACCCCTTGCTGACACCTGCTCCCCCTCAGCCTTTCAAAACAGCGCGCCGCCGCATCACTAGCCGACAGACGGCGGTGAATCACACACGTGCTCTGGCCGAGCGTTACCTGTAAAGGCTAAGAAAATAGCTACACTCCACACACGCGAGGAAGAAGCACTGTCACTGTACTCTGCGGACAAACCTTAAAAATTATCAAACGTATATCACTTCTCAAAAACAGTGGCAGCAGACTGAATCATGTTTTTTTTTTTTTTTTTTTTTTTACGAACCTCTCTCTCTTTCCTATTCCCCACAAGTAAATCTAGCAGAGAATGCGAGAAATATGTTTTTAATGTAATTTATATAGCCCTTTCTCGAACCAGTATTATGTAGGGAAAAAACGCATCAGGCTTATTGCATACGTCATATTCCAATACACACACGCGACCACTTTTTTTTATTTATTTATTTATTATGCACTGCATCCAGGTTGCATGTGTATCCATAGCAAAAACATTAATTAAAAAAAAAAAAAAAAAAAAAAAAAAAAAAAAAAAAAAAAAGGCTCGCTACTACCGTGAAAGTCACAGATCTTTTCGTGAAACTAAAAACGAATCCCTATTGCGCTACTTCACCTCGGCTGTTAACACTTTGCAGCGAAATTCATCTCGAAATACAGCATTTTTAACTGATATAGTCGGATGCGCGTGTTTTTCAGCGTCTGCCTGAAAACTTTCGTGCACTGCAACCATTCTTGAGAATACAACGCGCTAATTTCAATTTCCCTAGATGTTTGTGTTTTACTTCGACTTCCCAGCGGTCTTGCTGCCAATGTGGGATGTATGTTTTTTCTCTCGATGTCACCATCATCGACAAGTATTCAAACTACAGTTGTAAGCAGATTTAGCCATACACTGCGTGAATCGCGACTACACATAAGAAGCTGTATTTTCAAAATAACTCTCGCACATCCTTTTGAGACATGTCGATAACAATTCCAGGCACCAGTTTCAACTTTTAGCTTTACGATATAGCAAATATTAGCCACACTTTGCATCCGCTCTCTAGCGACCATTCCCAATTACAATATTAGAACGTCTTCAGAATCGCTAGTGCACTTTACAAATGGAATACAGCTCTGTGAAGGGGCTATTTTTTTTTTTGCTCGCCTACATGCTCTAAACCTTCCACGCTCTCTGTCACCATATGATACAGTTTTCGATACTCGAGAAAATAAAGTCGATGACATATAGAATGCCAGACTCCCCACGTAAATTACAGGTATAAGCTTTTCTCAACGGATTTGTAGAACCCTCTCAATCAATGTTTTACGCATGTTAACCAGTACAGTGTAAAAATACCAATCGGTTTTTTTAATACCCTTCGAAATCTAATATGACATACTATGACATACAACCCACGTCATCTTGCGTGAACACTATCTGCTCTTCCCACTCTTGTGGAATTTCTGTAGTTATTTACTTTGCAAACAGCTTCTCCGATGATAAAGTTGTACAACATCCAGGCCGCCATTCTTAATCTGCATGATGTGGTAAACATGCTTGAATCCACTCGTTTTCGACGATTCTAAAATGATATCAGTGCGCCGTCCTGAGATTAATCTGTATAATTATTTCCACATACCAGCTCACATTTTTCCCCAAAGTAACTACACGATTTAATATTAACACTATTTTTCACGATAGATATCAGTTTTCGACTTATTCCGTATAACCTTCATCTGGGTACATCGCGACATGTTTTCCGTTTGTGACCATTCTCCCTGGTTATTTACCGTAAAAACAAATATTTTTCTCCAAGCCCTCTGCTATAACCCAACCGAATTCCATGATATTCTCACCCATATACAAAACGTGTTGTACTCTTCGAAAATAATTATTCGGAAATAATGTTAATCGCATGCAATCACACATTCGTTACAACCCTTCCACGCTCTCTATCGCTATATGATACAGTTTCCGCTACTCGAGAAAAATAAAGTCGATGACATATAGACTCCCCACGTAAAAATTACATGTATAAGCATTTTTCAACAGATTTTTCGAACCCTCTCTATGAATTTTCATGCATGTTAACCAGTTCACTGTAAAAATACCAATCGTTTTTAGTACCCTTCGAAATCTAATATGACGCTCAACCCACGTCATCTTGCGTGAACAATATCTGCTGTTCCCACTCTGTGGAATTTCTGTAGTTATTCCAGAATTCCTAAACTCTGAAAAAAGGTTTCTCCGATGCTAAAAATGTACAACATCCATCCCGCCATTCTTAAACAGTATGATGTGGTAAAGGATCTTCAGCCAAACGATTTCATCAAGATGTTCTCCAGAGTCTCCTTGCCGACTTTCGATCCAGTATGCCGCCATGTAACGTCGCATTGTCTCCGTGACGAACTAGTCGAATTTACTACGTATGTATAAGTTAAAAGATCGGAAATAATTTACCATCGCATACAACTCGTTAAATTAAACACCACTAACACGCGATCAAACAGGCAATACTTTGTAACGTACATAGCGCAAAGTTTCACGAACATAATCCTAAAGCGATTTCTTTAGAGCTCAATCGCAACACAACTGTAGCGCATATTTCAAACACTTTTACTTAAATTCAACCCCATCCAGCATACGGCACAACAACCACCTCCAACCCAGCTCTTTTCTACTAACGTTCTAAACTAACTAGGATATGACAACTCGGTAAGTCTACGTCGTTGGTAGATCCTTTCCGAACATCTAACCGATTGATCATGCACCTCTTTTGCATTGCATACTCCACCAGATAGTATTTCTGGAACGCTTTCGCCGGCTGCGGTGGCCGTGGGGACTGAGGCGCTCCAGTCACGGTCTGCACGGCCACTACGGTCGGGGGTTCAAATCCCCCCTCGGGCATGGATATTTGTGCCGTCATTAGTATAAGGTAGTTGATAAGTAGTTTGTAAGTTTAGGGACTGATGACCCCGTAGTTAAGTCCCATAAGCTTAACAAACATTTGAACATTTGGAACGCTTTCTGTCAGTCAATAGACTACATACCTCGAGCATTCGAGCACAAACAGTCGCCGTATTCCACCTTCTAACAAATCTATACTCTCGATATACATCTGTAACACACCCAATTACATCGTAAAAATGACTGACACACATAGAACAGCTAACAAGGAACGATTCAGATCAACAACAAACTCTTTTCTTATATTTATATATCTACTAATACAACACCCGAAAATTTTTTATCGAACGCCAAGAGCAGTCCTTTAGAGACTAAAGAAACGATTAAAAACGCCTCGCCGGCCGCGGTGGCCAAGGGGACTGAGGCGCTCCAGTCACGGCCTGCAAGGCCTGCACGGCAACTACGGTCGGGGGTTCGAATCCCCCCTCGGGCATGGATATTTGTGCCGTCCTTAGTATTAGCTAGTTTGTAAGTTTAGGGACTGATGACCCCGTAGTTAAGTCCCATAAGCTATACAAACATTTGAACATTTTTGAAACACGCCTCCAAAAGAAGGTAACTACCCAGGTTTAAATCACCTAACCATAGGGTTTATTGAATTCGATGCTTCTCGACCGAAGGACAATAATTTACCACCGCAAACATCGCTACAACGCTAGCAAGATGCATTCAAGACACCAAAGTATCTGAATTATGTCGAACCCTATGCTTCTCGACCGAAGAACAATTTTCCACTACCAACATCGCCACAACGTTAGCAGGAGGTATCCATTCACATCGTAAGCAACACATGAGATGAATACACCACAACCATCTACAACTTAGCTCCCTGTAAGAGGCTGAGATACTATTTTTTTTTATTTTTTTTTTCGGTAAAGAAGAATCACTTCTGTATTGTAATGAATCGTATGACTAACCGGCCCTTTTTTTAAAAAAAGAGGAAACCATCCAACTGTTAGGTTTGAGCTATCGCATGCACAAACGTCAACAAGCAGCGTTCCGGATTTTAACTATGTATCCTAAATAATAATACAACTACTCCAACAGCATTCCATGCTATTTTCCCAGACGAATCACCTCGGTATTGTAACGAATCGATATTTTTTCTGAAGAAGAGGTTGAAAATTACTGAATTTTTAAAGAAATTGCAACCGAAATAGGTATTTCACGCTATTTTTTTCTGTAGAAGAGCTTGAAATTTATATAAGTGAATTTGAAAAAAATCGGTATTTTTAGCACATTCAAGACAATTTTCCGGAATTTACAACCATACACACACACACAAGCGTATTACCGACAAATATTGCAACATTTCCATGTACCCTCGCAGCTGGCACAAACATGTTTTCTTTTTAGCACACAAGACGAGTATACACGGTCGTTATACATAAACTATATGACAACCTGTCTTCTGATATTTTTTCTCCTAATCCCTGTAAGTCTCTACAAGAAATAGCTGTTACAGACTATTTTTCCCCGTTTCCAGCACAGCGGACACGTATCTAGCTAGCCCTTTTTAGAGCAAAGTACCAATCCAGCTTTTCGGTCTGAACTATCGAAATACATGCAAGCATGCATACTCACATCCCATGCTATTTCTGGCTGCAGCGAGTGCGGACCTGTTGACTCATCGTAGACTCCTGTTTGGAGCGTGTGTACGTAAACATACCTGTCCACGCTCGCACCTGACCTGGAGAAGTTATGGGTTTAATTTTTCCCGGCCGCACCAGAATCCGAATGTAGATGTAGACACAGGCAGGATCCAACGGGCATTGACTCGTTTAGTAAGCGCGAAAGCGTCACAGAGGTGACAAGGGAACTCCAGTGAGGGACGCTGCGTTCGCTGTACGGGCCTCTATCAAAGTTCTGAGAACGTATTTCTCAATTATTATTTTGCTTGCTCCTATGTATACCACAAGAAGCGACCACAAGCATAAAACTGGAGAGATTAGAGCTCACACGGAGGTGTACAGACAATCATTTTTCCCGCTAACCGTGAGCGACTGGAATAGGACGGGACGACTGGCACTCGGCCACACACCTTGCGAATTTCAAATGTGGAGGCGGGTCTGGGGTAGCCGCCTGCCGCCCTCAGCCAAAATTTGCAAGTTTTGTAAGTGGTTATTAAATTTATATTCCTTATTCTACACTTTTAGAGCTGCAGTTCAGTTAGTTATTTTGTAGTGCCGAGTTCTCTATGACGATATTTTTCGAAAACAAGCTACGAAAATGAAACTTCCTGGCAGATTAAAATTGTGTGCCGGAACCGGGACTCGAACCTGGGACCATTGTCTTTCGCGGGCAAGCGCTCTACCGTCTGAGCTATCCCGAAACGACTCCCAATGCCGCCCCACAACTTTTTCTCCGCCAGCACCTCGCCTCCTACTTTCCAACAAGCTACAAAAATTTTCGCTCTTTCTTCGGCACAGTATTTAACCTATCGTTTCTTGCTCGCTGGTGACGATGATGATCGTCTGGCATTTATGGCCGTTGGAGCGCTACTGTGGTCGTCTTCAGCCTGCCTGGTGAGCGATGATAAAAGGCAGCCTCTAGAATGGCTGAAGATGGAAGGAGCATTATTGGCACGATATTTTACAAGTCTCAAAAGAGGAAACAGAATCTATGGATCGATCTTGAAAAAAGATAATCGAGACAGTGCAAAGTAACTCTGATGTCTTCAATGGCCATGCTTGATTTTTTTATTGAATACTTTCGTTCAGTATGAGGAATATGAATTTCAGTTATGAGAGAAGAATATTCACATTGTTAATAACCAAAAAATCTAGAAATCGGTTAATTGTCATGTACTCATATGTGTTTTGTGTACAGTTTTTTGCAAAGGATGTTTCTGAAAGTAATGAGGTTTTAGGAAGGCACAAGAATTGAATTATGAGAAACAACTTCAGAAATACATATTCATTTATTGTCATCCTGTTATGGCTTATTATACAGTAGGGCTTAATGTATACTAACAATAACACTTCTACATTCAGTTATTCAAATTTAATAATACTAACTCAATAGTTAAAAATATACAAAAATAATAACATAGGTTTGAGTGTTACATCTGCAAATAGACAAAGACTAGAACTTCTGGTAATGTAACTAGTTTAGCATGTGTACTTATGCCACTGAAATGGTTAAGAGCACATTTCACATTATTCTAAAATAAGAGTTGATATCTGCAATACGGTGAAACACTAAAACAATAAATAAACTATGTCAGAAAATGCTGCAGTGTAAGGTAGCAAATATAAATAAGTACAGTATTGGTGACCCAAGTGGAAGTTGCAGGAATGAAGAGTTGAACCCGTGAGGAACCATCTTTTGCGGGAGGTTCAGGGAGATCTGAAAATTAAATGAGTTGGTGAGGTAATATACAGCAAATTTGATGCATCTGACAAGTGTCGTTTGGGGTACACAGTCAGGACAGGCCTCTCCAACTGTGGTGCTTGGCGAGCACCGGTGCTCTGCTGCAGCAGTCGGTGGTGTGGGGCGCGTCATGTGATGTGATGTGATGTGATGTGATGTGATGTTGGCGGAGCGGGCTAGCGCCGACTGCAGGCAGTGGGTGGCAGGAATACCGGATTGACCAGGGTACTACTGACGTATCGCGTGACCCACCACAGCCGGAAGTGATCTGCCGAAGTAGGCTTTATTCACCATTGAGCTCAGTGCTTTTGGCGCATACTTGTTCTCGAACTTAAATAAATAAACCGAAAAAGTGAAGAATGGATTCAAAGAAAACATTGGAAGACTCTGAGAAAATTCTGAAAACACTTAAGATTAACAAATTTTCCAAGCGCAATGTGAATCAGAAACTATTTTTAGATGTTAAGCGTACCTTTAAGTATTGGACTGTATCAAGGCTATAAATGGTGTTACAAAAAGGTAAGGCTAAACTTTCAGGAAACATTCCTCACACACAAAGAAAGAAAATATGTTATGTGGACATGTTAGAGGTCAGTTTATTACTTTTCTTCAAATCACATTAATCATGGAATGGAAACACACAGCAACAGTACGTACCAGCGTGATTTCAAACACTTTGTTACAGGAAATGTTCAAAATGTCCTCCGTTAGCGAGGATACATGCATCCACCATCCGTCGCATGGAATCCCTGATGCGCTGATGCAGCCCTGGAGAATGGCGTATCGTATCACAACCGGCCACAATAGGAGCACGAAGAGTCTCTACATTTGGTACCGGGGTTGCGTAGACAAGAGCTTTCAAATGCCCCCATAAATGAAAGTCAAGAGGGTTGAGGTCAGGAGAACGTGGAGGCCATGGAATTGGTCCGCCTCTACCAATCCATCAGTCACCGAATCTGTTGTTGAGAAGCGTACGAACACGTCGACTGAAATGTGCAGGAGCTCCACGTGCATGAACCACATGTTGTGTCGTACTTGTAAAGGCACATGTTCTAGCAGCACAGGTAGAGTATCCCGTATGAAATCATGACAACGTGCTCCAGTGAGCGTAGGTGGAACAACATGAGGCCCAATCAAGGCATCAACAATTCCTGTCCAAACGTTCACAGAAAATCTGTGTTGATGACGTGATTGCACAACTGCGTGCGGATTCTCGTCAGCCCACACATGTTGATTGTGAAAATTTAAAATTTGATCGCGTTGGAATGAAGCCTCTTCCGTAAATACTAAAATGAGTTCTAACATGGAAATAGAGCGTTTCCGGACAAATGTCCACTTAACATATATTCTTTCTTTGTGTGTGAGGAATGTTTCATGAAAGTTTGGCCGTACCTTTTTGTAACACCCTGCATACTGTTTCGTTTAGTGCACTACTGGGAAATGTTACTTAGTGTGAATTTACTCCAAGGAGATTAGTCGGTGTTTGAGCGCTTTCGAAAATTGTTTGCCGTTTTGTAGGGAATTCGGTTTGCTATCTAAGGACGAAGTGCAAATAGCGTGGCCTGTCGCGAGAAACAGTGTGAGAGACTTGTGCGGAAACTAAGAGTTGTGATTACCCCGTCGAGTTGTCATGTTGCAGGTGCAGGAAGACAAGGAGAGTAACTAATTTACTGGTCGGACAAGGTTACATGCAAGAACCTGTCAACCATAGAGCAGGAACAGAATTAATTATTTACTTCATGATCGGCACAAAAAATGTATTTCCGTCTCTCTGTAAGATTCGGTTTTCAAATAATATTAGCCGCGGCAGACTAGCCGCGCGTGCTGGAGCGCCGTGTTGCGGTGCGCGCGGCAGTCCGCCGTCGGGGTTCGAATCCCCCGTTCGGGCGTGGATGTTCGTGTCGTCTTTAGTATAAGATAGTTCATAAGTAGTTTGTAAGTTTAGGGACTGATGACCCCGTAGTTAAGTCCCTTAAGCCTTACAAACATTTGAACATTTGAACAAATAATATTAGCTGAATGTTATAGAATTACAGGAATACTTTTTGGTCCTGACCATGAAGTAAATAACTGATTCTATTACTGCTCCATTGTTGACAGGTTCTTGTATATACCCTTGAGCACTCGGGAGCTACAAAGCGGCAAACAATTTTCCAACTCACTCAAACAGGGAATTAGCTCACGCCAGGTAAGAGTGCATGTACGGCGGAAATGGGAAAATACAAGGCAGTATAACGCCTCGTGATCAGACACAGGACAATGATGTTCTAGCAATAATCTATTTCGCGGAAATAAGCTGAACATATACAACCGTATTTAGACGCCTGCAGGTTGTCTCCCTGTATTGTACCGTCCTTGGTATGAACGCCGACGCTTCCATTCAACGATATGCAGCTAACTTCCGGTTTCGATGGTCACGTGATACATTTGTACCCTGCTCAATCCAATATTCCTGCCACCCAGGCAGTGGTCCACGCCCCAGCGGGCAGGCGTGCCAGTGGAATCAGAGAAACGGGTCGAAGCGCGTAGCACGGTGACAGTCTTCTTGTTGGTGAATAAGAGTAATAATAATGCCAATTTTTGTGTACAGACAAAAAAAATATTGCGCTCCTTATTTTGCACAAATTTTCAACATTCTGTGTTGATCTTTGGCATCGCTTTGAAGCCACAATTTTTCTCATATTATGCACAATCGTTTTCGCAGTTGCAAATTGAAATACAGCTTACAACGATGCATTAAACTTTAGCTCGTTTTTGTTTTGGTAATATTCATAAATGAAAACAATATTTTCACAAATGAACGTAGTTCAGAACATTGCAACGCATTTTAGGGCAAGGGCATGAATCCTCACGAATTTTTGTCGATCAACGAATTTATAAAAATTAATTGAAATCACTATTATAATGGTAGAAGCAGTCTGTCAAAATTGAATCGTACTGTAGTTTTATCAGTTCAATTTAGAGACATGATGGGGGTTCCTCTGGGTGCACCGAAAAAGGCGTCATGAAAACTTTTGAGTGCAGGGTTAGTTATTTTATTTCTTCAAACCTATCTTCAAGATTTTTATGCAGTGAATGTAACTCTTCCGTGTTCTCCCTGATGTGGACATAAGTACTTTAAATGTTTTTGAGAGGGTAAATTTTTCCGAATTTCCTTCTTGAAACTGACTTTTATAAAACAAAACCTGAAATTTGGAACTTCCAGTATGGTCACACATAGTACCGATTAATTTATTTTTACCCTGCAACAATTTATTTAAGTCATGTAAATAACCCGTGATGTCTTTCTTAAAAGCGAGGTCAGGGATCCAAATGTCCAAATGTTTGTAATCCTACGGGACAAAACTTCTGTTGTCATCGGTCCCTAGACTTACAAAGAACGTAAGCTAACTTATACTAAGGACAACACACACACGCAATCCCGACGGAGGACTCGAACCTTCGATGTGAGGGGCCGCACGATCCGTAGTAAGTACAATTTTAAAAGAGGTATATTTTACTTTTTCTTTTATAATAAATAAGATTTACCTCTTCAGATTGTGGCAATTGTGCTTTTAATTTAGCAGTCAGTCTGGTCTGACAATTCCCTTGTGTGTTAAGTAATGTTTATTTCCGTAGTAACGGTGCTTTGTCGCTGCTTTGATATTTACGGTAGAGCAGCGTATTAAGCATTGTGCTTTCCCATCAGGCTTAAAGAATCTTCCCACTGATATATTAAAAGTGGCACATACAAATCAGAAGCATTTGTGCTCATCATAAACGATCGCATGGTAGATTAACAGTGTCCTATATGATAAGACTAAATGACCCGGTGAACTTCGTATCACTTATCTCTTAATTTTAGTATTGACTTGATAGTGGGTGGAAAGAGTGGGCAAATCACGCACACAAGTCCAGGATAATGTTCATGTCACATTCGTGGAAGTTCAGGGAAGATTTCAACGGTGATGAAATATGGAATAATTGCGAGGAAAATTTAGATTAAAACATGTAAAATAATGACTTGGTTGTTGTGTTGGGTGCGTCCAGAAATATAATTCGAAAGATTAAAGTACGCTTTACACAATCTGAAAACCCGTATATGAACTGACATAGATAAATATGAATTGCTGTTCGTTAGGCTCGGTAAAACTCGAGAACGGCTGAACCGATTTGGCTATATATCATTACATAAACCACTGAATCTATTGTGATGAAGTCTGGGGTGGAGATAGCTTGAGCGCTGATGTACCGGATAAGATACTTTAGACAGTGTGTAATTCAAGATATTTTTTGAAGTATATAAAACGAAATATCGAACAATAATTACTCTCTGGAAAAGCTGTTTACTCTGACTTCTTCACTATTTTTCAGAAATTATAATTAACTTTTAAAAATGCATTATCCCTTTTGTAAGAAGTGGATAGAACGGCAGAACAACAGAAGTACTTGTCAGTTTTCCACAAATTTACTTCACTCAAACCTTCCTCTCGTTTTGAACGTCGAATGTGCAAAATTTTATCGCAATCAGAAGAATGCTATTGATATCTCATAGAGAAATCTATTTTTTCTGAATTTTCCTATTTTCTCGGAAACTTTTCCAAATTTTTATTTCATAAGAACGTTACTCTTGCTTTCAAGGTCAAATATGCAAAATTTTATCGCAATCAGACGAAAAATATTGATATCCAATTGAAAAATGCTCTTTCAGTTTCTCGCGAATTATCAAATTTTCCGGGCAACTTTCCCAATATGTTAGTTCACAAGAACGTACATCTTTCGTTGAATGTCAAATAATCAAAAATTGTAGCAATCGGTTGAACGATTCTCAACTTATAGTGTTGAGTACATTTAGAAACACATTGAAAAAGGAACTTGGTTCGAATTTTGCGACTTTCCGTTTTAACTGTCCCACAACCATGTGGCAATTGATTTGTAGTCATAAAAGAAATCGCTTTCTGTTTTTCGTAAATTTTCCTTCTTTCCGGAAGACTTTTCCAAATTTTTTGTTGATGCTAACCTTCCTCTTGCTTTCAACATCAAATGTACAAAATTTTATCGCAATTGGACGAACAGTATTGAAATGTCACTGGAAAAAGCTGTTTCAGTTTTTCCCGATTTTCCTCTTTTCCCGACAACTTTTCCATATTTTATCACCGTTTAAACCTTCCCTGGACTTATACGAATATTTCAAGACTAAAATTAGCCAAATCGGTTCAGCCGTTCTCGAGTCTTAGCCAGACTAACGAACAGCAATTCATTTTTATACACTAGGTGATCAAAAAGTCAGTATAAATTTGAAAACTTAATACATAACGGAATAATGTAGATAGAGAGGTAAAAATTGACACACATGCTTGTATTGACATGGGGTTTTATTAGAACCAAAAAAAAGTATTGCTAGATGCGTGAAAGATCTGTTGCGCGTGTCGTTTGGTGATGATCGTGTCCTCAGCCGCCACTTAACGTCATGCTTGGCCTCCGAGGTCCCCAGACCTCAAACCGTGCGATTATTGGCTTTGGGGTTACCTGAAGTCGCAAGTGTATCTTGATCGACCGACATCTCTAGGAATACTGAACAACAGTGCTTTACAGTGCTGTTCACAACATTATTCCTCGACTACAGCTATTGTTGAGGAATGATGGTGTACATATTGAAGATTTCATGTAAATAACATCATCTTTGCTTTGTCTTAATTTGTTATGCTAATTATTGCTTTTCTGATCAGATGAAGCGCCATCTGTCATCTGTCGGACGTTTTTTTGATCAATTTTTTGTTCTAATAAAACGCCATGTCATTCCAAGCATGTGTGTAAATTTTTACCTCTCTATCTACATTTTTCCGTGATTTACTAAGTTTTGAAATGTATACTCACTGTTTGATCACCCAGTATATAGATTCGGAACGAATATTCAGCATATCCAAGAATATGACTATCAGAATAAAATACGAGAAATCAGAGCTCGAACGGAGAGATACAGGTGTTCTTTCTTCCCCCGCGCTATTCGAGAATGGAATGGGAGATAAATAGTATAATGGTGAAACTTACTGGCAGATTAAAATTGTGTGCCGGAACCGGGACTCGAACCTGGGACCTTTGCGCACTACACGACTGACGATGCCGCCTCAGAACTTTATTTCCGCCAGTACCTCGCCTTCTACTTTCCAAACATCACAGATGCTCTCCTGCGAAACATGCAAGACTAGCACTCCGCCGGCCGCGGTGGCCGAGGAGACTGAGGTGCTTCAGTCACGGTCTGCACGGCCATTACGGTCGGGGGTTCGAATCCACCTCGGGCATGGATATTTGTGCCGTCTTTAGTATAAAGTAGTTCATAAGTAGTTTGTAAGTTTAGGGACTGATGAGCCCGTAGTTAAGTCCCATAAGCTTAACAACCATTTGAACATTTTTTTGAACTAGCACTCCTGGAAGAAAGGATATGGTGGAGACATGGCTTATCCACAGCCTAAGGAATGTTTCCAGAATGAAATTTTCACTCTGCAGCGGAGTGTGAGCTGATATAAAACTTCCTGGCAGATTAAAATTGTGTGCCGGAACCGGGACTCGAACCTGGGACCTTTGCGCACTACCGTCTGTGCTATCCCGACACGACTCACGATGCCGCCTCAGAACTTTATTTCCGCCAGTACCTCGCCTCCTACCTTCCAAACTTCACAGATGCTCTCCTTCGAACCATGCAAGGCTAGCACTCCTGGAAGAAAGGATATGGTGGAGACATGGCTTAGCCACAGCCTAAGGGATGTTTCCAGAATGAAATTTTCACTCTGCAGCGGAGTGTGCGCTGATATGAAACTTCCTGGCAGGTTAAAGTTGTGTGTATTGCGGAAGTAAGCTTGTGAGGCGGCATTGTGAGTCGTGTCGGGATAGGTCATTCGGTAGAACGCTTGCCCGCGAAAGGCAAAGGTCCCAGGTTGGAGTCCCGGTTCCGGCACACAATTTTAATCTGCCAGGAAGTTTCATATCAGCGCACATTTCACTGCAGTGTGAAAGTTTCATTCTAGAAACATCCCTTAGGCTGTGGCTAAGCCATGTTTCCACCATATCCTTTCTTCCAGGAGTGCTAGTCTTGCATGTTTCGCAGGAGAGCTTCTGTGAAGTTTGGAAAGTAGGAGGCGAGGTACTGACTGAAGTAAAGTTGTGAGGCGGCATTGTGAGTCGTTTAGGGTATCTCACTCGGTATAGCGCTTGCCCGCGAAAGGCAAAGGTCCCAGGTTCGAGTCCCGGTTCCGGTACACAATTTTAATCTGGCAAGAAGTTTCGTATCAGCGCACACTCCGCTGCAGAGTGTAAGTTTCATTCTAGTATAATGGTGGTTCGATGAACCCTCTGCCAGGTATTTAAATGTGATTTGCAGAGTCTCCCGTGTAGATGTAGATGTAGACGCGAGAGCAGCCGCGGTGGAGTAGCCGAGCGGTCTAAAGTGTCTCGCTGCGGAGCGCTCGGTTGCTCGCCGTGGAGGTTCGAGTCCTCCCTGGGGCATGTGTGTGTGTGTTGCCCTTAGGTTAGTTTACCTATCTGTAAGTAGTTTGTAAGCTACGGACTGACAACCACGCAGTTTTGTCCGATAGAATTACAAACATTTGGACATTTGAACGCGAGAGCAAGCATTGTCTCTGCCACACACGAGCTGCTACAATCCGAGGAAACAGTGGTGGTGGGAAAGCACCGGTGCCGCAGTGCGCCAGTTGGAGTGGCCTGCGTTAGGCAGTGTGGGATGTACCTACCGGAGTCGGAGGCCCTGGTGAAGTATGGCAGGACGTCGAGTGGGGCCGGGTAGTCGAACAGCCAGACGGGCCCCCGGTAGACCGGGCGCTCCGGGTCCGCCTCGTCCGTCCAGTTCCCCAGCGGCAGGTAGATGTCTCTGCTGACCGCGCCCTGCTCCAGCACTGGAGCCACCAGCAGGTCCTCGCCCAGCAGGAACTCTGCACGCGAAAAAGGCACTGGTCACAAATCTGTCTGAAACTTAATGACCTCCAGTGTAACGTGTTGTTGTTGTGGTCTTCAGTCTGCAGACTGGCTCTATGCTGGTGTCCACGCTACCCTTGCCAAGTGCAAGCCTCTTCAGCTGAGAATAAGAATGGCAACCTACATCCTTATATAAATACGCTAACACGAAAATTGTGGTACAGATTACTAATTTATTCGTACAAGAAGGCCCATGAAAGTTACATAATTCTAAAGATTGTTTGTCGTAGATTTCACGAATATAAATATTATGTGTGCATTTAGCCATTAAAAGTGGTAAAAGGAAGTAGAAATTTTCCTATCTACAGCTTGGATCAAGTTCTACATTCTCCAACAATCAGCTCACTGATTGGCTATTCGCCTCTACCAAAGACGCTGTAATGCAGCGCATCTGCAGTATTAAAATAACGTATTAAAATAAGTGAATATCGAAACATGGAGTGCTCCCAACTCACTTTCTTGTGCCGTTCAATGCTTCATTTTCGCAGTGATTAAGAGTGGTTAAAGGAAATCGATGTTTTCATATGAATGCCGATATAAGGGATGATGCGCCGGGAGAGGCATCTAGCGGTGCTCGGGTGGAACTACGAAGTCGAGAATACCGATATAAGTGATGATGAGCCAGGAGAGGCATGTAACGGTGCTATCAGCTCTGGAATTCTGAATATCGCAGTATCGAAATAACATTATTTCTTGGCGTTGTATATACAGGGTGTTTCACTAAATGTGTTTGCTTCTGTAACTTATGACGGGAAATTTTAATGCCGTAGGTCAACACATGAAATGTTACACTTTCTGCGGAGCTATGAACATAGTTTATTGTATCATATTCCAAAGAGTTACAGCACAAAGATATAATTTTTAAATAGAACAATAGTTTTTTCTATTGTGCATTGGAATCTTTGAAACCAGCTGCGTCCAAATCAATGTAAACTACATTCTTATCACTGTTAGTTTGGGAGCTACAACCCTTCAAAGTTTCAGGGGCACATACCACAAGCGCTGCGCATAATACAATGCGCCTTCTAAAAGTGGTGCGGCCGAGTTGTAACGTCTCCGGTGTCACGGAGCGAGAAGCTTCCTCGATGCGCTGTTAGACTGCCGACTGTCGCCGCACACGGCCGCATACCCGACAGTTGGAGCCACACAAATAACCGGGGCTCAATATACCACAGTTACTGACATCGGATGACGATGGCATACACGAACAACAGCGCATCGAGGAAGCTTCTCGCTCCGTGACACCGGCGACGTTACAACTCGGCCGCACCACATTTAGAAGGCGCATTGCATTAGACGCAGCGCTTGTGGTGTCTGCATTTGTATAGCTTATGGGACTTAACTACGGGGTCATCGGGCCCTAAACATACAAACTACTAACGAACTAACTAATACGAAGGACGGCACAAATATCCATGCCCGAGGAGTATTCGAACCCCCGACCGTAGTGGCCGTGCAGACCGTGACTGGAGCGCCTCAGTCCCCTCGCCCCTCGGCCACCGCGGCCGGCAGTGGTGGTGTCTGCCCCTGAAACTTTGAAAGGTTGTAGCTCCCAAACAGTGATAGGAATGTAGTTTCAATTGATTGGGACGCAGGGTTTCAACGAATCCAATGCACAATAGAAAAAATCTACTGTTTCATTTAAAAAATTATATCTTTGTGCTGTAACTCTTTCGAAAATGAAACAATAAACTATGTTCATAGCTTTGCAGAAAGTGTAACATTTCTTGTGTTGACCTACGGCATTAAAATTTCCCGTGACCTATTATTTTATAAGTTACAGAGGCAAACACACTTAGTGAAACACCCTGTATATACGAACACCGAAATTGTAGTTCCATTTCAAATTTTGGGCTAGTGAAAGTTATATAATTCGAAAATGGCATGAGAAGTATATACTTCCGTTTTTATTTGTTGTTATTGTGTCAGGCATTTTTCTTAACACGTAAAAGATACTGTTTCGTACCTCCCAGTGCCGGTTAAATTTTATCAAATATCTCAGCGGCCTCCTATGAAAAAGTTGGCAACAGATGCTGAATAGTGAGAATCCTGTGAGTCTTCATTTTAGCCAATCGCTAGATAATGCTGATTTTTCTCATGTAATCTTCGCTTTATAAGGGCAATTATTTTTACCATAAAGCAGGAACAGCATTATCTGTTTACTTCATGGTCTGTACGATACACTAATCGAGTTAATGTGGTTCGAACAAATGGGCAAAGATTTTCCATCGTATTGTTTATGTTGCCAACACAATCACGCGAGGCCGCCGTCATGATGCGTAAAATTTTCCCCCCAGTGACCATTGTAAATACAATTGGTCGATTTTCGACCACAGGCAATACTAGTCCTTATAAATCTGCTAACTGTATTTGTCTGTCAGTCTCCCTCTACGATTTTTACCCCACACACTTTCTTCTAACGAAAGTTGACGATTCCTTGATGTCTCAGCATGTGTCCCACCAACCTATCCCTTCTCTTAGTCAGGAAATGCCAGAAACTCCTTTTCTCTCAAATTCGATTGAGCACTTCCTAATTAAGATTACCTGACATAGTCAGGTTTGGAGGCGATCTGATCGTTTTATAGTTTTCATAAAGAAATGTCAAGATTGCGCAGTAATAATTTATTCAATGACGACCGGTTTCGGTGAACTTTGTCACCATCATGTGGTCACATATATATTTTACTAGCTGGCCATCTGTCAAAAATATAAAAGACTTGCAAGAAATAACGTAAAAACATAAAAAATAACATACATTTGGGATTAAGAGGCACTAATCCTACCTTGTTAAAATGGGTATAAAATAATAAGTGCAACATTGCACTTAGGCACTATATAAAAAATAAACAAGTTAAAAACATGACAGCTTACAAAATACTGACAGCTTTGAAGATTCTAGTCTAGATTTTGGCGCAAGGTGGCAGCACCATAGCTCGATACTGTTTGTAAGCTGGTTTCACAGAAGTCATTTATTGCATAAAAACCAATTGTCACATAATTTTAGTCTAAGATGACCCATATTTATGTATGGGTGACATTACAATTATATATTTTTTATATAATACATATGGTATACCATATATAGGAGTTCAATTTCTAATTAAAGTTTACAGTTCGCTGAAAGGGCATAATAAGATGGATGGTGCAAACCAATACCAGTTGCAGTGATGATGGCCTACTAGAAAGAACAGAGGTGTATTGGATGGGAGACGACACACGTCCTAAGATGATAATCTTTAAAAAAGATACGTAAATCTAGCATTTAAATGAGCTAAAATTTGTGTCCATCAATAAAATTGAAGATTCAGTCATCACAGATTAATCAAATACATTTATAAAAAGAATATTCTTCTTATAATAAACGATTTATCTATTTGGAATTGCCACAGTCCATGAATAAAATTGAAGATTGAATCATCACATGTTAAATGTATACATTTATAATAAAGAACATTGTTCTTATAATAAAGGTTTATCTATTTGGACTTGCCAAAGTCTAAGTTATGAAGCTGACTAAATGTCTAGGTTGCAAATGTAATGGAAATGTTTAGATTGACGTAGGTATCGTCCAAGGTCTAGGTGCATTGTAACCCAATTGTAAGCTATTTATAATTGCTTAGGTCTAGGTATAGGAATGACCCAATGTATATGTTGAAGCTAATCCAGTGACTTAGCTCTGGTGTGTCTCAATGTCTAAGCTGTATTAAGTTCAATATGATTGTAAAGGTCTGAGTTATAGGAAGAACACAATGTCTGGGTTGTTGATATAACTGAATTTCTACGTTACCCAGATGTAAATATACATGATATAAGGATAAAATTGGAATACGGGTAGTTCCTGATCTCCTAGGAAACTGGAAACGCTCTTGTCTGAGCAAGAGTGGCTCTCCCAGATTGCAACTGAAATACAATATAGCCACACACATTATTCTAAAAATCCATATAAAATCAGGGAATGATCATACGGCAAATATAATTATATGAATGGATTCAGGAGACTTGTGACAAACGCCGTAATTACAATTTCAGTATCCCCTACAGAGAAAAAGGCGACAAATTCAGTACTATAATAAGACGTATATTTACAATTATTGATACTTAGCGTTTATCAGTAACAGTTTAGGAAGCAAATGGGTAGCATTGCACCACGCTATCTATCTTAAAAGATGTACCACGTTATTTCCGTATTCTTGCAATAAACGTTATCTTACTCTCTTATTCTGCTTTTCGTCGAGGTAGTAATATTCCACCACATAAACACAAAACATGAACCGAGCAAACCACATTACATTTATATATGTATTTTATTATATTTAATATTATTCGTAGTAACGTTCGTTGCTGTAGATTGCCACTAAAATATTTCATCGCCGTCTAAAAATAGTATATACGCAGCAGATAATCTATATACAAACAATTAGATGTATTTGTTGACAAGAACTGAATATATTTACATAAAAAGCCATGATAAATTAAATATTAATTGTGGCAGTATATTTCAACAGTGAGACGCCATCCTTAATAACTATCTGAGCAAAGAACTACAGTCTCAACAGTTTTTAGTATTGTTAAATATATATTTGTTATATGTAAACAACATTTCTAGGGAAGTGGTCAAAACATGTTGTATATGTGGAAGAGACCAGGAGATACCGAAGATACCAGATAGACTTTATAATCGTAAGACATAGATTTCGGAACCAGGTTTTAAACTGTAAGACATTCAGGGGCAATATATCTTATTGGTTATGAAATGTAGACTAAAATTTAAGAAACTGCACAAAGATAGGAATAGAAGGAGATGGGTCCAGGATAAGTTGAAGAAAGAGTATACAGAGATGCTATACAAATGAGATGAACTTATTTGCCAAGATCATAGGAAGTGAAGAGTAAGTAGGTGAAGATGAAATAGGAGATACTACACTGAGAGGCGAATTTGACAGAGCATTGAAACACCATAGTCCACACAAGGCCTCTGGAGTAGATGACATTCCATCAGAGCTACTGCAGCCTCTGAGAGAATCAGCCAGGGTAAAACTATTTTACCTGGTGTGGAAGATGTATGATACAGACAAAATATCCTCAGACTTTAAGAAAAATGTAATAATCCCCATTCCAAAGGAAGAAGGCTCAGAGAGGTGTGAAAATTCCAGAAGAATTCCAGAAGAATCAATTTAATATGTAATAGTTTATTTAATATGTAATAGTTGCAAAATTCTGACACGAATTATTTACAGAAGGATGGAAAGGCTGATAGATGCTGACCTCAGGGAAGATCAAGATTAAGGAGAAGTGTAGGAACATGGGAGTCAATACTCGCTTTATAACTTGTCTTAGGAGAGAGATTAAGGAAAGGGAAACCTACATTTCTAGCTTTTTTTGGATTTCATGGAACACACTCTTTAAAATTCTGAAGTCAGCAGGGGTAAAATACAGGAAACAACTTGTACATAAAGCAAACGACAGTTGAAGGGTATGAAAGTGACACAGTGGTTGGGAATATCTGGTTGCAGCCTTTCTTCGATGTTATTCAATTTGTACATTGAGCACACTGTGAAGGAAAGCAAAGAGAACTTTGGCGAAGGAATTAGAGTTCAGGGGAAAGAAATTAAAACACTCCATTTAGTTGATGACATTGTAATTCTGTCAGAGACAACAAAGAACCTCGAATAGCAATTGAACGGAATAAAAAGTGTGTTCAAAGGAGCGTATAAGATGAGCATTAACAAGAGCAAAACAAGGATACTGGAATGAATGCTTAGAAAATCAGGCGATGCTAAATGCGACGGAATTAGATTAGACAACGAAACAATAAAGGTGGTTGACGAGTCCTGTTAGTTGGGCAGTAAAATAACATAGATTGTCGCAGTAAAGAGGATAAAAAATGCGGACTGGCAGTGGTAAGAAAACCATTATTTTGCTAATATCGAATATTATGGTAAGGATGTTTTTTCTTGAGGCATTGTGTGGAGAGTTACCTTGTATGGGAGCAAACTAGGACGATAAATATTTCAGACAGAAAGAGGATAGAGGTTTTTGAAATGTGATGTTACAGAAGAATGCTGATAATTATGTAAGTAGATTACGTAAGTAATGAAGAGGTACTGCACAGAATTGAAGAGAAAAAGAATTTTCGGCACACCTGTACTAAAAGAAGTGGTCGCTTTGTAGAACACATCTGTACCATCAAGGAATTGTAAATTTAGCTTTGGAGAGAGTGTGTGGGGGAACAATCACAGAGGGAGATCAAGAGGCCAATACAGAAAGGAGATTCAGATGGAGGTGGCTTGCTGTTCTCATCAACCGGTTTGCTCAGAATAGAGTAGGGTGGAGAGCTGCATCAAACCAGTCTCCGGACCGAAAACCACAACAAGAACCCTGTACTCAAATGATGAGAAATCTTGTTCATGCTGCCACCGAACTTCACTAATCCTCCCCCCCCCCTCCCCCCATGTCGAATTTAAACCTATCATTTTTTTTTTTTTTTTTTTTTTTTTTTTTCATTTGCTATTTTCTGACTTACCTACCCGATTAAGAGATAGAACTTTTCATACTCCGATCTGTAGAATGCCTGTATTGTTCTTGATGAAATCGACCTACCCATAGACTATTTTACCTCCGGAATATTTTACCTGAGAAGACGCCATTATCATATATTCATATAGTAGACTTACATGTTTCCCCTGATTTCGTTCGTTCGCAGTAACTGTGTGGCAAAACCACATTAGTTGATGTTACAAGGCCAGCTCAGTCGATCATATAGACTATTGCCCCTGTAACTACTGAAAAGGCTGCTGCCCTTTTCAGGAACCGCACGTTTGTCTGGTCTCTGCGCAGATACCCCTGCGCTGTGGTTGCGCCTATGGTACGGTTATCGGTATTGTTGAGGCACAGAAACCATCGCACCTAGGCAATGTCTGTTTCACTGGGGTGAAGAATTGTATGTGGTGACGAAATACAAGCGCCGGCAAAATCATAATGGTATCTACTGTTTTTATCTGAAATGGCTTTATGAACACACCTTCAATACAGTCGCTGCCATTATTCATGAACTTCCCCAAATGTTACAAAGGCATTGTGTAGCACATGCGTCTCTACTTCTGTCCATGTCATGTATTGCCTGCCATATGGGGTTGATGGTGTGATGTGATGTGTGGCATTGTACCAGTGCCTCGCATTCGTTCTTTCACTTCCCCCCCCCCCCTCCCCTCTGTAAAATAATGACTGTTGCATGATATTATGTCACATGGATATTACTCCCGTCATACATTTCACTGTCTTAGACAGAACCCAAAAAAGCTTTTATCTTCTTTGGAAGCGAAAGCGATGCAAGAAAAATCTAAAATAAGATTTGATAAATTTCGTTTTCTTCAACTACTAAGCGGCAATAGGTTTTTGCACCAATAGGTTGTTTAACTAATATGTGTTTTAAGAATGATATTTTCATTCTGAAGCAGAGTGTGTACTGATATGATACTTTCTTTGCGGATTAAAGCTGTTGCCAGAGCATGGATTCGAACCAGGGACCTTTTTCTTTCACGGCCAAGCGGTCTACTGACAGATATTGATAGTCTGTTATCACAGCTTCACCTCACCTTCTACTTTCCAAAGTTCCGTGAAGTTCTCCTGTGAAACTTGTAGGACTAAGACTCCTGGGAGAAAGGACATGGTGGAGACATCCCCTAGGGTGTGGCTAAGCCATGTCTCCACCATATCCTTTCTTCCAGCCCTGCAAGTTTCGTACGAGAACTTCTCTGAAGTTCGGAAAGTGGGAAGCGAGGCACTGGCGGAAGTACTACTGTGAGGACTGACCGAGAAGTGTGTCCGAATACCTAAGTCGGGTAAGCGCTTGACCGCGAAAGCCAAAGGTCCACGGTTCGAATCCTGATTCCGGTATACAGATTTAATCCTCCAGGAAAAATTAATATTTTAACGAAAATAGTATTAATATCAGGTGCTATGAATTACTTCTTAACGTGATGGCTAGACCTAAGAGGTGAGGAAGCCCAACACCCACCCACACACACACAAACACACACACACACACACACAAAGAGAAAGAGACAGCCTCAGTCTCAGAGGGAGCCACTGCGGCCACCGCACCTGAGTTGACGGTGAAGGCGACCTGGTCGGTGGGGTCGAGCCACCAGATGGGCGGGTTGACGGGGCTGCCCTCGCTGACCGCCTTCTCCATCAGCTGGACGATGCGCGGCGCGTAGCGGGCGTGCAGAGCTGTCAGCTGCCGGCTGATCTCCACGGTCTGCAACACGGCCGGCCTCTCAGACACTTGCTGGACGCCACACGTTGAAGAATTTGCGGTATCAGCCCCAAGGTGCACAATGGTTGTCGTGACTGCTATAAGACAGCCAGAGAACCACTATCTCGAGACCCTAAGTGATTATATTTTGCGGAATGAATTGTCTAGCAAAAGGCCCAATCAGTCACTCTAGATGCAAAGACATGCGAAATTCCTCTCTGTATTATTTTTGCTACTCGTATTGGAACATGTGTAGTACGTGAATTAAACAGTGACGGCTGGTGATAATGTGCTAATGTGCTGCAGCACACTGTAAATATATTACTAAAATTATGCCATTTCTCTTCGAATGCAAGCGAGAAATGCTATAAAAATACATCCTTTCTCTTGGAATATCAGCCAGATATCACAATAAAATTATGCCAATTCCTTTCCAATGCGTACTAGAATGATAGTAATTAGGATGAAAACGCATTTCGGAGCGCTCTCTCCGCGATAGATGGAAACCAGCTCCGTGAGCTGAAATGGGATTCAGCCGCACTGGTACGTGCGCAGAGAGGCGGCGCAGTCGTCTGTTCGCTAGTGCGCATGCGCAGACGTGATGTCAGGCCTGGCGACTCGTGTGCTGAGACCGACTGCAGCACCAGATCAATATTTCTCTTCGCGCTGCGTGTAACGGCTGCGGAAGAATAGTATATGACGAATATTGCGGCATACAGAGTGAAATAGCGCGCTGGATGAGGCGTCTTGCGCATTGTCTCTCAAACCTACCTGTGTGAGGGTCGTATTCAAATACCCCCGAGTCTAAATTTTTAATTTCTTTAAATAAAATTAATATTTTTAAACGTTATATTTACTATCTGCAGTGAATATATGCAGTTGGCAACGCTGTTATAGTTTCCCCTGAAGGTCTTACTGTCAGTACAATATTAATTGATATTTAATTAAAGGCAATCATACAAAGGTTGACTTTTTTATTTTAGTACATTTTGTTTCCTGTTTATTTTTGTAATATTGTAGCACACTGGTCAAATTTTGTACGAGCCGCCACTGGAATTAAATGGTACTATCTGTAGAGTTCTGATTTCACCAAGGAACACTACATGACTACTTTCCTCCCTTTTCCTTTTTTCCCCCATTGGATTAAACTGTTGGGTCATCAATCCCTAGACTTACACACTACTTAAATTAGCATGTGGTGAGGACAGCACACATATGCACGCCTGAAGGAGGACTATACCCTATGGAAAACACGACCTTGCTGTCTGTGACATGGCGCCTCACACCACAACGCCACCCCATGACTATAAATGTGACCATGGGAACCCAGACAGTTGGCATGGCATCCCAGAAGAGACCACTCTTTGTGAACAGTAGCGTGTGGGCGACAACCAATTGGCTGAAGCGTAGTTAAATTCTGACTCATGCAGCCTACAGGACATTGTGTATAGTGTGCTTCCAACGAGAAGAGTGCAACAATTCACGACAGAATGTTGAAGAAACCGCACATTCTTACAGTGCCTTGTTGTAAACTGAGGTTTGGAAATTCTTCTGGGCAGTGAGTTGAATTTTGAAACACCTACTCTATACTTAGACTTAATGAGTTGAGTTTCTTTTTATTCCCACCAATGGCATCTGTTACAATTGGCTGTACTACAGCGGAATCCTGTGCTGACTGCGCACTGTGTTCAGCATTGTCTCGAGACACATCACTAGAGACTCCAAGCAGATGTTTCTCGTTTACCGACTGATGTAATTAACGCCAGCTGCTTAAAATGTTCTTGTGTTTCCAAAGCTTCTAAGGGTGGCAGTAATTTTCAGCCTCCTTACATGCAGTTATTAAGGAATATTTAATCATTAATATCTAAATACAATATGAGGTAAGCTTATTGATATGGAAGTTATTCGGTTTTATTCATCTAGCTGGTACAGCAAAACCACTGTTGAAATCGTATTTTAGTTCTTGACGGCATGTGTCCGCTGAACAGCGGTGAGGCTAGTACAGTGGACTCTCAGAACAATGGCTCTCCACGAGGGTGGCGGGCAGACAACAGCGGGGAACTGCCCACCCGGGGCGCGACATTCACGCCGAAAGTGAAGCCACGAGTCGTGACTGGCAGTCGTGGTGACTGTTAGTCGTTGCATTGGCTACCTGCCTCAAACAAGCCAGAATGTTCTTGAACCTTCTAGAAGCTAGTGCATTGGGTGAACATTGAGAAGAAGGTTTTTTTTACGATAATGACGTGATTGGCAGATTCCTGTGTGGGACTGTATGGCTTCACGGACAAGCGGGAGTTTTCAGAATATCCTTTTTTTTTTTTTTTTTTTTTTTTTTTTGTTCTATGGATAGTTCTCTTAGTTGCGGTCGCTGTTCGTTTGTGTTCGTTCATGTTCGGTGTGTTGTTGGCTCAGCTTTTTTATTGCAGAGGGCGTTGAGCCCTCTGACCGGGCGCGCTGAGCCACAGCGCCCGGCTTGCTTGCATAGCGTAGCAGCGAGGCCTGGCTGGGAGTGCATCCCGGCGGCAAAAATCCATGCCCGAGGGGGGTTTCGAACCCCCGACCGTAGTGGTCGTGCAGACCGTTACTGCAGCGCCTTAGTCTCCTCGGCCACCGCGGCCGGCATTTTCGGGTTGACCTAGTGAGAGAACTCTCGCGAGGTGTCACTGACAATGTGTCTGTCGATTGTCCTTGTGATAAATAACACTGTGAAACTGTTTGTCTTTAAACAGTGTGATAGATTCACACTTCACTTGTGGGTTTTCACCCTCTAAAGAGGTCATTAATGCTCGTCACTGGAAACTGCCGAGTGCTCTTCGCCATTACGGTAACTAGGTATATGGCCAGTTTTGTGAGCAAAAGCACTACTCGAGAAACTCTGCCTGTAGGGGTTTTTTGAACCACTGTTCTAATTCAGTGAGCAGGAAAGATTTCTAAGCTCTGTTAGGAAGCATTACTGTGTTCGCAGCTGCAGGACACGCTCCATCAAATTCTGACCTCAGTACCACGCTCCTCGAAGTTCCCGGTATTGCCACATAGTATTGGCTAATAAGAAACGGTAACGATAAGTGTATACCATCACATAAGCTTGCGTCACTGTGTTCCTTGTGCTCTAAACCACTGTAGATGGCAGTTATCATATAACTATTGGGCTCTTGAATGTTGATAGAGTTGAACAACTGCAGAAAAGTATCCAAATGACCAGGTGTTGTGACAATAATTGGTAAGGGAAATCATCAATATTGTGGAACATTTATCAGAGTTTCGCTATTGTTGATGCTCATGCTGTTTTACTTTAACAAAGTTAGTTTTATTCAACCTTGTTTCATTTACTAGGTAGCATTCCACTTTATTCAGTAGATAAGTAAGATGACAGCAATCCTCCTCTCAAATAAATTAGGTAAAATTGCAGCGTAAAAGCAAGAAATGTTGACAGAATAACAAGTGCCTAGACCAGTGGCATTCACTCTGTACCTGCTGAATCTAAATTACTAATAGACCAAACACCTGAGGCCTTCAGCCTTTAAAGTTACAAACTACTTCAAGTAAGTGATATACACAGCCATGCTTCAGGGAAGACTCACGTGTGCCTAATACGATGCTTTCTGCTATATTAAATAGCCAGGACGTACGGCCCGAGTGAAACACTTTGTCAAACAGTGTCCACAACACGTTACAGTGTAGTCCTTCTAGACTGATCACTACATACTCTGAGTGAATGTCACAGCTTTACGCCAGCCGCGGTGGCCGAGGGGACTAAGGCGTTCCAGTCATGGTCTGCACGGCCAGTATGATCGGGGATTCGAATCACCCCTCGGGCATGGATATTTGTGCCGTCGTAGTTCGTAAGTGGTTCATAAGTAGTTTGTAAGTTTAGGGACTGATGACCCCGTAGTTAAGTCCCATAGACTATACAAACATTTGAACATTTTTTTTTTTTCACTTCTTTATGTTGCCAATGCTCTGAATTGTGGATGACTGACTGAAGAGAATTCTAAAGTATCACACTGGGTTTGGAAAGGAAATTTGAGCAGTATAGAACTACTGTGTTTTCCTCAATGCCCAAATATGACTTTCCATATGTTTCAGTAATTATTACACGTTACAATATTGGTGGGACTGTATCTGTCAGTGCCTCCCTGTGCCACCTTACTCACACTTCTCACGACAAAGTAATGGAACATTTGTCAACACGTACAGACAAAGTGAGGACAGACACGTGCTACGCACCTCGTTGTCGAATTCCCACGGCGTGTACAAGAACTGAATAGCGGGCATGAAGACGGTGGCCTGCAGCCAGCGCACGAACAGCTCCTTGGTGGGGGCGCCGCTGCCACTGCCCCCCACCACGTCCGGCAGCACGAACGGGTACCCGGCGACGTTCATCTGCAGCAGCGTCGTCACCAGCGAGGCCAGCCCGTTGTCCAGCCCCCAGCCGGAGTCCTTGGCGCGCATGCGCAGGAACGCGGCCAGCGCCTGGCTGTGCTCGGCCACGCGCACGCGCGTTCCTGAGCCGAACTGCGCCGCCGCCTCCACGTAGTCGCGCGTGAACTGCGCCGGGCTCAGCTCGACCGGCCGGATGTCGGGCTGCTCCGGCAGCCAGCTCGCCTCGCCCGCCTCGAACGCAAACGACTCCACGCCCGTCTCGTTCCGGAGTGCCTAGTAAGGAAACGAAGGTTGTGAAGACACGAGGTAGTCACACAGGAACATCAGCCTCAGAATTTGAACTACTGAAATGTGGTAGGATATAAGAGCTGCGTAGATGGGTGACGAGAACTATTAATTTTCTCTTACAAAGGGAGGCCGCCAATTGTGAAATTCAGATTCGATTCATAGTTATAGCGATCCGATCGCCATAGAACCGTGCCTAAAGCCTCCCTGTGTAGACATCAGTAACTGTACAAATTTTTAGCTCTTTATGTCTTGTGGTTCAGACGTGATAAACGTACACCGAAAAGACATTCACATTTATAGATATAGATTACACTATTTGGCCACCCGGTAGGGCACCATTTTTTTACTATTACTAGCTTAATTCCCGCTGCTTCCCACGTGTAGAGTGGATGGTCTGCAATGGTTGTTTCTACATCCAAAATTTAAATTTTAATAGATTTAGCTTTAAAAATGCTTTACTAATCAAGTATTTTAATACAACTTGCCACACCCTATTGCACCATTGCTGGCAGAGTTCAAAACATCCCGAAACATTTTCTTTTCTTTTTTTTTTTTTTTTTAATTTTAACCATGGTTCCAAATCCAATTTTTCGCATTTCTAGAAGCCGGGTGCACATTGAGACGCAGGCGACGAAAGGCAGGGCAGGGTAGCACAGCACAGGTTTCTGTAACTGCCGCGTTTAAATGCAGCAGCGCAACTTGCGGCACACGGGAAGCACAGCTCCTGCTTCCGCCTGGGCCGCACAGTGTCCGGGACACAGGTTGCTGTGCGAGTGCCACGCAGCTTTGGCAGCAAGCAGGCCACCTGCTGGTCTGTTGCCCCACTGCCCACTCGCTGCCAGTCTTCTCCAGCTGCTTACTGTGCGTTTGACATGGAGGAAAACGTAATTTAAGCAGTTCCCCCGAGCCTGGGTTTGTATGATACCAATTACAATAGCTACATGAAAAACAAATTAAAACAACAAATTTGGGTTTCTATTACAAAAGCCACTCCCATGAACTACAGACATTGCCAGGGTGGGGTGGCTTGCGTGCTTCAACGATAAAGATAGCCGTACCATAGGTGCAACCACAGCGGAGGGGTATCTTGGAGAGGCCAGACAAACGTGTGGTCCATGAAGAGGGGCAGCAGCCTTTCCAGTAGTTACAGGGGCAACAGTCTGGATGTGACTGAGCTGGCCTTGCAACATCAGCTAATGTGGCTTTGCCACACAGCTACTGCGAACGGCTGAAAGCAAGGAGAAACTACAGCCGTTACTTTTTCCGAAGACATGAAGCTCTACTGTATGAACATATGTTGATGGCATCCTCTCGGGTAAAATATTCCGGAGGTAAAATAGTCCCCCATTCGGATCTACGGGTGGTGACTACTCAGGAGGATATGATCATCAGGAAAGACAACACTGGCATTCTACGGATCGGAGCGTGGAATGTTAGATCCCTTAATCGGGTAGGGAAGCTAGAAAATTTAAAAAGGGAAATGGATAGGTTGAAGTTAGATATAGTGGGGATTACTGATGTTCGGTGACAAGATGAACAGGATTTCTGGTCAGGTGACTACAGGATTATAAATACAAAATCAGTTGGGGATATTACAGGAGTAGGCAAGACATACAAAAAATCCTTGGATATTCCAGGATGTACTAAATTTAATCGATGAAAGGAGAAAATATAAAAATGCAGTAAATGAAACAGGCAAAATGGAGTACAGACAACTAAGAAATGAGATTGACAGGAAGTGCAAAATTGCTAAGCAGGAGTGGCTAGAAGGCAAATGCAAGGATGTAGAAGAATGTATAAATAGGGGAAAAATAAATACAGCCTACAGGAAAATAAAAGATACAATTGGAGATAAGAAAAACAGCTCTATGAATATCAAGGACTCTGATGGAAAACCAGTTCTCAGCAAAGAAGGGAAAGCTGAAAAGTGGAAAGAATATATAAAGAGGCTCTATGAAGGAAATGAATTTAGTGGCAATATTGTAGAAAGGGGAGAAGAAGTAGATGAGGATGAAATAGGAGATAGTATACTGAGAGATGAATTTGACAGACCACTGAAAGACCTAAGTCGAAACAAGGCCCCTGGAGTAGATGATATCCCGTCAGAGCTAATGAAGTCTCTGGGAGAAGCAGCCATGACAAAATTGTTTCACCTGGTGTGTAAGATGTATGAGACAAGTGAAGTACCCTCTGACTTTAAGAAAAATGTTATAATCCCCAATCCAAAGAAAGCAGGTGCAGTCAGGTGTGAAAACTATAGAACCATCAGTTTAATAAGTCATGGTTGCAAAATATTAACACGAATTATTTATAGAAGGATGGAAAAGCTGGTAGAAGCGGACCTCGGGGAAGATCAGTTTGGGTTCAGGGGAAATGTAGGAACTCGGGAGGCAATACTCACTTTACGGCTTATCCTAGAAGATAGATTAAGAAAAGGCAAATCTACATTTCTAGCTTTTGTAGATTTGGAGAAGGCTTTTGACAATGTTGATTGGAATAAACTCTTTCAAGTTCTGAAGCAAGCAGGAGTAAAATATAGGGAGTGTAAGGTTATTTACAACTTGTACAAAAACCAGACAGCGGTTGTCAGAGTTGAAGGGCATGAAAGGGATGCAGTGGTTAGAAAGGGAGTAAGACAGGGTTGTAGCCTTTCTCCAATGTTGTTCAATTTATACATTGAGCAAGCTATAAAGTAAAGCAAAATATTGCGCTTTGCCGATGACATAGTAATTCTGTAAGATACAGCAAAGGACCTGGAAGAGGAATTGAACGGAATGGACAGCGTGCTGAAAGGTGCATATAAGATGAACATTAACAAGAGTAAAACTAGGGTAATGGAGTGCAGTCTAAGAAAATCAGGTGATGCTGAAGGAATTAGATTAGGTAACGAAGCAATAAAGGAGGTAGATGAGTTTTGTTACATGGGCAGTAAAATAACAAATGATGGTCGCAGTACAGAGGATATAAAATACAGAATGGCAATGGGTAGAAAAGCGTTCTTGAAAAAGAGAAATTTGTTAACATCGAATATTGATTTAAGCCTAAGGAAGTCCTTTCTGAAGGCATTTGTGTGGAGTGTTGCCTTGTATGGGAGTGAAACATGGACGATAAACAGTGCGGACAGGAAGAGGATTGAGGCTTTCGAAATGTGGTGCTACAGAAGAATGCTGAATATTAAGTGGGTGGATCGCGTAACTAATGAGGAGGTACTGAACAGAATTGGGGAAAAAAGAAATTTCTGAAACACCTTGACTAAAAGAAGGGATAGATTGGTAGGGCACATTCTTAGACATCAAGGAATTGTGAATTCAGCGTTGGAGGGAAGCGTGTGGGGTAAAAACCGCAGAGGAAGACCAAGAGATGGATACATTAAGCAGATTCAGACAGATGTAGGTTGTCGTTCTTATGTGGAGATGAAGAGGCTTGCTCTGGTTAGGGTATTGTGGAGAGCTGCATCAAACCAGTCTCCGGACTGAAGACAACAACACACATTGCAAAAGACCTGGATATGCAAAATGATACATATTATGCTCTTTTACTTCAGTTTGATTCACGTACATTTTGTTAAACACCAAAGCTACGTGCTTTCATGATTACAGGAAACTTTATGTCCATGACTAATTTGTCTATTCAAATTAGAGTCGTAAAAATGTCATTTGTTTTTTCTAGTATTTTCATTTTTTAATGCTGTCCGTTTACCGAGATGTTCATCCAACTGTGTTATGGTACTCAGTAAACTTCTCTTTCACAACGAAAGTAGTTAGAGCACTCCCATTGTTAGTTATCAAAGCTAGCTCTTGTTCAGAATGTGAAGGTACCTGTAAATTTTGTCTCCGCAACTTCTTTGCCAACGTAATACTTGAAAAAATATTCCCACCACTCAACCTGCCCATTGACCCCACATCAATAGTGAGGAACTTGTAGTTTGCATCGAGGGTAGCCATTAGCACTACATAATGTGTGTAAGTCAGTAGTTTTAGAATGATGAACCACAGGTTGCTGGCTTATTAACCACAATATGTTTTCCGTCGAGAGCTCCGATACAGTGTGGAAACTATCATCGTTGTTCGAAACATTTTCCGATTGTTGTCCGTTTTTTTTTTTTTTTTTTTTTTTTTTGGTTTTAGGGCGCACAACTGCTGTGGTCATTAGCGCCCAACACTGCCCAAAATAAAAAAGAACCGGGGTTAGAAATTAAATGGCTTTCGCCATATTTGCACGATGTATAAAAAGTAAAACTCTGTTAACCGATTGCGGGTCATCAGCTAAAATGTCAGACAATTCAAATGGGAAACACAGATCATGACGGAGACGGTTAAAAAATGGACATTGCACTAAAAGATGGTTCACAGTAAAAGGTGCATCACAGTGCTCACATAAGGGAGCAGGACCACCACGTAATAAATGCTGGTGGCTAAAACGGCAGTGGCCAATACGAAGCCGGGCTAGAACAATCTCCTCTCGGCGGGAGGGTCGAGATGACGTTGACCAGATATCAGGCACAGGTTTAATGGCTCGCAATTTGTTCCCTGACAGGGATGACCAATGTAGATACCAACGGGAGATAATACGCTGGGAGATACCAGCGCGAAGGTCATCAGAGCTGGTGGAAAAGGTAGATAGCCGAGGAAGGAGAACTGCTTCCTTGGCAGCCATATCCGCAGCCTCATTCCCCAACACTCCCACATGGCCAGGGATCCACAGAAACGTCACCGTAGTTCCGCTCGTTGAAAGAGAAGTAAGGCAATTGCGGATGCTTTGTACCAGGGGATGGGCCGGATATAGGATGCGAAGGCTCAACAAAGCACTCATAGAGTCCGAGCAAATGACAGTCTTACTGAGCGAGTTTCGCCGGACGTATTGTGTGGCTTGGTATAATGCATACAGCTCAGCTGTAAAAATGTAACTCCACTCAGGAAGACGATATTTAAAAGAGACGTTGCCAAGTACAAAAGCACACCCAACACCCTGGTCTGTCTTTGAGCCATCAGTGTAAATGAACAAATTGTCATCAAATTTAAACCGGAGTGCGTGAAATTCTCTCTGGTAGACGAAACGAGGTGTGGAGTCCTTTGGAAGAGAATGAAGATCAAAGTTAACACGGACTTCAGGGCTTCGCCACGGTGGAGAGGTGCTCTCTCCAGTCGAGAAGATAGCAGGCATTGTAACGCCAAGCTGGCCGAGTAGCGAACGCAAGCGTACTCCCGGTGGTAGCAGAGCAGACGGGCGCAGAGTGAAGAGACTGTCAAGTGAGTCGTTAAAAAAAACTGCGTACGTCGGGTGTCCTCGCATGGACGACAAACGACTAGCGTAACGGCTAAGCAGGAGTTCCCGACGGTAAGAAAGGGGTAGTTCGGCGGCCTCGGCATAGAGGCTCTCAACGGGGCTAGTATAAAACGCTCCTGTCGCCAGACGGAGACCGTGGTGGTGGATTGTATTAAGGCGGCGCAGTATGGACGGTCGAGTCGAAGAATAAACGATGCTACCATAGTCCAGTTTGGACCGAACTATGGTGCGATACAGATGGAGGAGAGTAGACCTGTCAGCTCCCCACGAGGTGCCACTTAACACCCGCAGCACATTGAGAGAGCGGGTACAGCGAGCTGCCAAACGGGATATGTGGGGAGACCAACTTAACTTCCTGTCGAGAACAAGTCCCAAGAACGTCGTGGTATCCACAAATGGAAGTACTATGGGGCCCAGACGAAGGGACGGGGGAACGAACTCCTTCCGCCGCCAGAAGTTCATGCAGACTGTCTTGTCGGCTGAGAATCGAAAGCCAGTGTCCATACTCCACGCGTGGAGATTTCTAGGCACCGCTGGAGGCGCCGCTCCAGGAGACCCGTTTGCTCAGAGCTGCTGTAGATCGCGAAGTCGTCAACAAATAGGGACGCCAACACTCCCAGTGGAAGGTGATCGGCTATAGAATTGATTGCCACTGCAAATAAAACAACGCTCAGGACCGAGCCCTGGGGGACTCCGTTCTCCTGATTAAAAGTGCTCGATAAAACCGAACCAACACGCACTTTAAAAACACGGTCTGTTAAAAATTCGCGGATAAAAATTGGCAGGCGACCCCGAAAACCCCATGTATGCAGAGTGCGGAGGATGCCCATCCTCCAGCAGGTGTCGTATGCCTTTTCCAGATCAAAGAACACCGCTACTGTCTGGCGCTTCCGTAAAAAGTTATTCATTACTGAGGTAGATAGGGCAACAAGATGATCCGCCGCAGAACGGTGCTTGCGAAACCCACATTGGACATTAGACAGGAGATGTCGCGTTTCAAGCCACCATACCAGGCGCCCGTGAATCATGCGTTCCATCACCTTGCATATGCTACTGGTGAGGGAAATGGGGCGGTAGCTGGAAGGGAGACATTTGTCCTTCCCAGGCTTTGGTATGGGAATGACTATGGCTTCACGCCAGCGTCGCGGAAAGGTGCCTTCTATCCATATGCGGTTGTAGGTGGCCAGTAGGAAGTGCAAGCTCGTTGGTGAAAGGTGTTGCAGCATCGCCACGTGAATGCCATCTGGTCCTGGAGCGGAGGACCGCGAAGACGAGAGTGCGTGGTGAAGCTCTCGTACAGTAAACTCGGTATTGTAGCATTCACGGTTCTGAGAGGTAAAGGGCTATGGAGTCGCCTCCACCGTCCGTTTCCTAGCTAGGAAAGCGTCAGTGTAATGTGAAGAGCTAGAGACCTCTGCAAAATGTCGACCCAGTGCGTTGGCTATTTGTGGAGGATCGACGACGGTGTCAGTTGCGACACACAGACCGGGAATTGGGGAATGAGCCATAGTGCCCGAAATTTTTCGAAGGTTACCCCAAATGATGGAGGAAGGGGTAGACCTATTAAAAGAGCTCGTGAATGAGCGCCAACTGGCGCGTTTACAGTCGCGAAAGAGGCGACGACAATAGGCCCGCAGCCGTTTGTATCGGATGCAGTTGTCGAGCGTGGGCCGTTGTTTGAAGATTCTAAGGGCACGTCGCCGTGCTCGCAGAGCGTCACGGCATTCCGCGGTCCACCACGGGACAAGGGGACGACGTGCGTGGGAAGTCTTGCAGGGGATGGAACATTCTGCGGCTGTCAGAATAACTGTGGTAATGTGTTCCACTTGGTCGTCTATACTAGGATAATGGTAAGTACCAAAATCCGCCAGTGACGTGTAGAGCTCCCAGTCCGCTTTCGTTAACTGCCAGCGGTGTGGATGCTCAAGGGTGTCAGGCATCATTAGGTGAATTACACACGGAAAATGATCGCTCGAATGTGTGTCTGAGAGAGCAGACCATTCAAGACGCTGTGCCAGCTGAGCAGTGCAGATAGCTAGATCTATATGGCTGAAAGTATTTGTGGTGTCTGAAAGATAAGTTGGTTCACCAGTGTTAAGGCAGATGAGCTGAAGGTGGTTCAGTATATCTGCCAGGAGGGAGCCCCGTGCACATGGTCGTGGGGAGCCCCAAAGCGGGTGGTGGGCATTGAAATCTCCCACCAACAAAAACGGACGCGGAAGCTGGTCAATAAGATCTAGGAGATCTGATCTAGTGACGGGAAAAGAGGAAGGAGCGTAAATATTGCACAGTGTGAAGACAAATCCAGGAAGGTATATCCGGACAGCAACAGCTTGTATTGGAGTACACAAAGGAACCGGTGTACTGTGTACGTCATCCCGAATAAGCAACATTACGCCCCCGTGGGCTGGAATTCCTGCCACTGGAGGAAGGTCAAAGCGAACGGTAGTGTAGCGTGGGAAAGTAATTCTAGTACCAGGGAGCAATTTTGTCTCCTGTAGAGAGAAGATGATTGGATGATATGTTCGCGTTAAAAGCTGCAGTTCTGTCCAATTCGACCGGATACCACGAATGTTCCATTGAAGAATATCCATAATGGGATAAAATGAGATGAAGGTGGACATCAGCCCGACGAAGGCGAATGTGCGAATGTTCGCAACTGGTGGTGTCTGAGACAGGAGGGTCTTGCTCCATATTCTCAGAGGTTACCACATCAGCTGCGTGAGTGTGGTCGGCAGCCCCATCTTTGGCTGATGCACCTGGAGAGACTATAGGTTTCCAGGGGATGCCATCGTCACATTGTGAGGTAGGAGGGGGGAGAGTTTTCCCCCTATTTGATTTCTTGGAGCCCTGGTGAAGCTCTTTGGTTGGCTCAGATGTTTTGGTAGGGGTGCGGAGGAAATCCTCGCGCGAATGCTCTTTCTTAGACTTTCGCGTCTCTATCTGTGGTTTCACAGCTGAAGATGAAGACTTGGAAGAGGTACTCACACTTTTCGTTGAACGTGACGCCGTTGTCGATGTAGACTGTTTGACAACTACTGTCGTAAACTGTAGGTCACAAGTCTGTGTGGCCATATCCCGTGTTGTTGGAGGCGTTGCAACTACAGTACTGTAGTTACCACGCGGCGGGGTCTTGGGCTTACGACTGGCGTACATCTTACGTGCAACTGGTATGGGAACCTTTTCCTTTACACGGATTTCCTGGATGACTCGTTCATCAGCAAACACAGGACATTCCCGGGAGGAAGCAGCATGATTTCCGTTACAATTGATGCAATGAGGGGACGGTGGTGGACAAATCCCCTCATGGGCCTCTTTACCACAGGTGACACATATGACTGGGTTCTTGCAAGACTGGCTTGTGTGGTTAAATCGATGGCACTGATAACACCGAGTAGGGTTAGGGATATAAGGTCGTACTGTGATGACCTCATACCCTGCCTTGATCTTCGGCGGCAGAGCCACTCGGTCGAAGGTCAGAAACACTGTGCGAGTGGGCACTACAACATTGTTCTCTTTTTTTGTCACCCTGTGTACTGCGACGACGCCTTGAGCTGCCAGATATTCTTTCAGTTCATCCTCAGTCAGACCGTCCAAACTGGCCGAGAAGACTACCCCTCGGGAATAATTGAGGGTCGGATGGAGCTCAACACGAACCGGGTAGCTGTGGAGCAGAGTAGCCTTAAGCAGCCGCTGTGCCTGGGAGCCACTTTCTGTTTCTAACAGTAGTGTTCCATTACGTAGGCGGTTGCAGGTCTTAACTGGGCCGGCAATGGCATCAACCCCTTTTTGAATAATAAATGGGTTCACCGACGAAAAGGATTGTCCTTCCTCAGTACGGGTCACCACAAGGAACTTTGATGTCTGTAAATTTTTCTGTTCAGACACACTATTGTCTAGTACATCAATTTCTAAAGACTCTTTACATTTTCTTTTTTTTAGAACCATCGCGGTTGTATCCCCCACGATTGCCAGTGTCTCCGATGGCACGCTCCTTCCTGCTGGGGGCCCCCAATGGAAGCACACCCGCCTTGGGTGATTGTTCACACCCCAGGTCACACCTCCCGATCTACAGACGGAGGGACCAATCGGCGAATCGGGAAGGTATCAGCGCAGGCAATCGCCCCTCCCCTGGCCTGGCCTTAACCAGGGGGTACGCACGCACCCTACATGCCAGCCCGGGGCTGGGACTTACGCATTACCCAGTCACCCATATGGGTGGCCTTCAAGTGCGTACAGGGAGGAGGAAGAGAGAAATAGTAGGAGGAGAAGCCTCAAACGCAGACGCGGAGGCAAAGAAAGAGGTGAAAGAAGACTGTAAAGCCAAAAGGGTCAGAACTTCGGTTCCCCGAAGGATGCACAGACTCGGTCCCCAAGAGAGGGGAAAAGGACAGTAGAAGAAGCGTCATGTAGCACGGAAAGGAAAGAGTGCTACAAAGGCTGGGGCCCCGTGCTCGCCACGCACGTACTCACCACAGAGCGGTGAGTCCCCTGAGGGGGATTGTTGTCCGTGTCTGTGCTGTGGGTTGTAGTAAATATGCATGGTGTTCCACATCGCATGTAAGACCGCATTAACAATATCTGGCACAATTTGACCGCTCATTCTGCAGCTGTAGGCAATACTTTTCTAGCCGCACGGGATTAGCTGAGCGGTCTGGAGCGCCACGTTGCGGATCGGGTGGCCTCCCGTGTTGGAGGTTCGAATCCTCCCTCAGGCATGGATATTTGTATTGTCTTTAGTATAAGTTAGTACATAAGTAGTTTGTAAGTTTAGAGACTGATGACACTGCAGTTAAGTCCCATAAGATTACAAACATTCGAACTCTCCTGTGGCTAAATACCTGTGGGAAAAAATGTATTTAAGGAAAATGCATGGAATGCGCTGTAAATGTTCTGTCATTTACGTAAGACGAAGTGAACACTCCAGTATTCAATCCAAGATGCCAGCATGCGAAACTTAGAAGTAGATGTTCCTGGAGTAGTAAAACAACTTAAGTCACTAAACAAAAACAAATCTTCCGGGCCAGATTTTATACCAAGTAGATTCCTGTCAGAGTATGCTGATGCAATTGCTCCGTACTTAGCTATAATTTACAACCGATCACTCAGCGAAAGATCTGTACCCAAAGACTGGAAAGTTGCCCAAGTTACTCCAATATTCAAGAAAGGCAATAGGAGTGATCCCCAAAATTACAGGCTTATCTCATTGACGTCGATTTGCAGTAGGGTTTTGGAACATATACTTTGTTCGAATATTATGAACTACCTCGAAGAGAACGACCTATTAACCAATAGTCAACACGGATTCCGAAAGTATCGCTCTTGCGAAACACAGCTTGCCCTTCATTCACATGAAGTGTTAAGTGCCATCGACAAGGGATCTCAAATCGATTCCATATTTCTGGACTTCCGGAAGGCTTTTGATACTGTACCCCACAAGCGGCTTCTAATGAAATTGCGTGCTTATGGAATATCTTCCCAATTGTGCGATTTGATTCACGATTTCCTATCAGAAAGGACACAGTTCGTTGTAATTGACGGTAAGTCATCGAGTAAAACAGAAGTGATATCTGGCGTTCCACAGGGAAGCGTTATAGGTCCCCTACTCTTCCTCGTGTTTATAAACGATTTAGGAGACAATCTGAATAGCTCCCTTAGACTGTTCACGGATGATGCTGTCGTTTATCGGTTAGTGAAGTCAACAGAGGATCAAAAGCAACTGCAAAGCGATTTAGACCAAACTTCTACTTGGTGCGAAAATTGGCAATTGACACTAAATAAAGAAAAGTGTGAAGTAATACACATGACCACTAAAAGAAATCCACTGAACTTCAATTACGCGATAAATCAGTCAAACCTTAAGGTCGTAAATTCTACCAAATACCTAGGAGTTACACTTACGAACAACTTTGACTGGAGAGAACACATACAAAATATTGTGGGGAAGGCGAATAAAAGGTTACGTTTCATTGGCAGAACGCTTCGAAGATGCACCAGCTCCACCAAAGAGACTGCCTACATCACACTTGTGCGTCCTCTCCTGGAGTACTGTTGCTCCTTGTGTGACCCCCACCAGGTGGGACTGACGGAAGATATTGAGAAGGTTCAGAGAAGGGCAGCTCGTTTTGTTTTATCACGTCACGGGGGGGGGGGAAGCGTCACGGAAATGTTGCACGAATTGGGGTGGAAATCATTAAAAGAAAGACGTTATTCATTGCGGCGTGATCTGTTTGCGAAGTTTCAATCACCGACTTTACTTATGAATGTGAAAAAAATTTTCTAGCACCCACCTACTTAGCGAGACATGACCATCCCAATAAAATAAGATAAATCAGATCGAAAACGGAACGATTTAGGTGTTCTTTCTTCCCGCGCGCTATTAGAGAATGGAACGGTAGAGAAAAGTTATGAAAGTGGTTAATGAACCCTCTGCCAGGTACTTAAATGTGATTTGCAGAGTATCTATGTAGATGTAGATGTAGATGTAACAAGTGCCCAGACTACAAAAAGAATACCAATACTGTCTGGGGAAAGTAAGGGCATTGAGATTACATAAACTTTAATTTTTTGTAAATAGTTGTGATGCAACCATTTTTCTGACGGTGGCAGAGACTATAATAGGGCATTACAGCCTTTGGAAAAAAAAATAGATTTTCTCATCAGCTTGTGAACCTCGTGGAATTGACTCTGGTCTAAACGGAAGTAGTTCTGAACTGTTTATAAGAAAGCTCTGATGTCATAGCGAATTCGCCATGGGTGCTTATCTTTTCATGTTACTGCTTTTCCAGTCTGATTTCTCGCGTTATATAATAATATCAGCATGTCCATTTCCTCATCAGAATCACACTCCGAACTAAGGTTCATGAATGCACCCATAACTGTACTAGGAAACATGGTGCACTGGTTCAACAAGGTACGACTGTGTGACAATGGCTAGAAACTGTCTCCCAATATGCGCAGACGCTGTGCAGCAAAGTGTTTCCTTCGCTGTGCTGCCCTGCCCTGCCCTGCATCAGCTGCGTCCCAATGTGCGCCTGGCGTAATGGCAGCCACAGCAGTCGGTACAAAGCTGTGAGCCGAGCGGCCTAAGGCGCCACGCTGCGGAGCGCGCGGTTGCTCGCCGTTGGAGGTTCGAGTCCTTCCTGGTGTGTGTGTGTGTGTGTGTGTGTGTGTGTGTGTGTGTGTGTGTGTATGTGTGTGTTGTCCTTAGGTTAGTTTACCTTAGTTTAAGTAGTCTGTAAGCTACGCACTGATGACCAAGCAGTTTGGTCCGAAAGATTTACAAACATTTTGAACAAAGCTACAGGGGGTGAAGTGGCAAAAGGCGTCCTCCGTGTACTCCTGCCGGACTGACTGGACCTCAAATGAGTGCGACCAGATGGCCTAATAAGCCGAAAACCGGTTAAGTATACAAAAATAAACTTGTAGGACATACACAAATTTGTGTTTTTTAATTTATTTATAATGTTCTACAAAGAAGCGACGGAAGAATCAGTGAAAAAAATGTACTTGCAACTGCTAGCAACGTCGGTGAGAAGGTTGAAACACGTTCACTGAATGTGTTGTCGTATTCCATTTTGATTTATTCATTAATCTAAGGTGTTTCTGCACCATTTATGTTATCAATCTGCGTGTTAATTATTTGATTATTTTTATTAATTATCAATGCCTCATGTTTGTTTATGTTTGCCCCATATTTATAAATATTTCCATCCGTGTGATTGAACTTGTGTGCTTATGTGAATGTGGAAAGTTGCTCTTAATACTGACTGACTGGCGCGCAATGGCTTACAGTCGCCGCCTCCCGCCCTAGGCCTCGTTTTGCTGTAGTTAAGATCTACCTAATCTTGGAAGAAAGAGGTGACAGGAAACCTCTCTGGGACGGACTGTCTTGGCCAGGTAGCAAGGGTTGGTAAACACAACTCTGGACGTACAGTGCGTCGCTTTTAGCGCGCTCTACAGCCGGTGTGTGGCAGGGGGAGGTTTTTCCCGTGGCCTTAGAGCTACACTCTTCACTCTTCATTCTGGCTCCGTTGACTTTGCAAGTACGTATTCCGCCGAATCATGCTGAGGGGAAGGCATGCTGTTAGGACTTTGATTTCTTTGTGATCAGGTCGATTTTCAGTGATAGTCCTCTTGAATAATTTTCACTATGCGAGGCGAAGTGTTTCTTAATTACAGAACTTGAGTAAATTCAGTGTAAATTTGTTATTTGCATTTTCATTCCAGTGATGATTGTGTGTCCGGTTTTGCTCAAGTTAGAATACATGTGTGTGGCCTTCAGTCTTAGTGTGTTTGAATTCCTTGTTGTTTTAACTGAATTTTCGCATTTTTACTGCACCCACGAGTATGCTAAATATTTCTCGGATTTTTTGATTTGATTCCGTCTTTCCTGTCTTGCACCACCTGCTTTCGTTACGGTCGCTACTTCGGCCTTCAGCCATGCTTTTGTTATTACCAGTTTTCTTCCACACGAATTCTCATGTGTGCTTTACTCGCTTATGCTAAATTAATTTCTGTTTCTAGATGCTATGAAATTCGGCGTGGTCACACACTGCCGGCGCGGTGGCCGAGGGGACTAAAAGGCGCTCCAGTCACGGTCTGCACGGCCACTACGGTCGGGGGTTCGAATCTCTCCTCGGGCATGGATATTTGTGCCGTCCTAGTTCGTAAGTAGTTCATAAGTAGTTTGTAAGTTTAGGTACTGATGACCCCGTAGTTAAGTCCCATAGACTATACAAACATTTGAAACTTTTTTTTTTTTTTTTTTTTTTTTTTTTTTTTTTTTTTTTTTTTTTTTTTTGTCACACACCATGTGGTACTTAAGAATAGTGATCTCCACATTTGAGTTCGCGTAGTGCACAGCATATTTAAAAATTTGTGATCAAGACACCTATCATCTTGTCAAGACACTGCCGACGCTTCGTTTCGCCGCTGCTTACATGTGTCCAGCAGAGTAATGTACCACCTAGCTTTATGTGCGTGTCTGTGAATGAACGAATGTGCTTTCAGCTACACATTATGTATTTGCAAATTGCCTCCCACGTTACCTCCATATTCATAAAGGGCACAAACAATTTTAATACAGGCTGTAATTATATGTTTTAATTCACTTTTGTTCAAGGGGTGTGCTTAATTTGGTCTCCCCTCATTTATTTGCTTGTTATTTTACTGAATAGATTATAATTTTAAAGTATCAAACCTCTGTGATTTCATGCTCCCCGTCCCATGTTTAATTATATCTATTCATTTTTTTTTACATTGATTGTGTGTTTGTTATAATGGTGGCTTCTCCCCTAAGGAGTGAGTAGTTAGATAAATTTCCGTTTCGCATGTACTGTGGCCACTCATATAGTAATTTAGAACAGCGGTGAGCGTTTTAACTTACATTCGCAGATCTCGACTGCCGGAGATTCTGCTTATTTTAATAACAGGCTACTTTCACTTGTCTTACCGCTGCCAGGATTTGTCCTTCAGGCGTGTCCTGATTCTTTTTTTTTTTTTTTTTAAATTATTTTCGTTTCTTTCTCTAGATGGCCTCCCATCCTTTGAATTTGTGTGTGTGCGTGTGAAAGAGTAGAAATCACAAGCGCTAGTGTACTTCAATTGCGTTTTCAGCGCGCATTGCCAGTGCATTTGTTTTCTCTTTTAGCAGGGATCATTTTACTACGTGCATTTTTGGGAGGAAATAATTGAAAAGTTTACGCTTTGTGAAACGCGAGCGCAATTACGACTGCGTTGCGTGCGAGAACACATTTTGCGTGTGAAACTCTTCAGAGGCACCACTCGTTGTGACTACGTGAGTGGGCAGGAACTTGCTTTGGAATTTCATTGTGAATATTTTAACGTGCGTGTGAATATTTCTCGTGATTTCAAAAATGGATAGCGTTTCTGTTTCACCAATTGAAACACGTAGGACAGCCGCTCTTAAGGAGCAAGGAAAGGGAAAGCATGATAGGTCGTGGGAATCAGATGCGGTGGCGACTGAATATCAGCACGTTCCTTTAAATGACACTGTGAAAACGGGAGATGTTTCTAAAAAAAAAAAAAAGTTCAAATGTTTGTTAAGCTTATGGGACTTAACTACAGGGTCATCAGTCCCTAAACTTACAAACTACTTACGAACTACCTTATACTAAGGACGGCACAAATATCCATGCCCGAGGGGGGGATTCGAACCCCCGACCGTAGTGGCCGTGCAGACCGTGACTGGAACGCCTCAGTCGCAGCCGGCGATGTTTCTCAAACAGAAAATAATCTTTGCTTCGGAAACCGCGTACAAAGCGCAGGCGATTGGTCAATTTAGAGATGAGCAGCTCGTAGGAAACCGGCAGCCAGGGCACTCTTGTGTTTCGGATTATGGGAATAACACAGGGGCGACCACTTGTTCGCCAATAGACGCTTTACCTGACACGCTCGCTGCTCTTTTCAAAGAAATGACCGCGCTAGGTTAGCAAACAAATGAGACAGCAGTCGAAGAGGTTGTCGAAAGTTTAGCTAAAATAGACCAACACACTAACGACCAGTTTCACGAAATAAAAGAACAGTCGGAACAGGTCACCAAACAAATGATAGAACGGTCGCGAAAGATTGATGAGTGACTTGACGAAGTGAAAGAACAGGTTACGAATCAGGAGGCGTCGGTATTGCAAGAGATGACTAGCCTCTGTGAGCATCTCGTGGAGGGAGTAAGCAGGAACAGCGCGGAGATAGAATCCGTAAAATCTCGCTTTGAAAGCGTGGAGACGCGGGTAAGCGGTCTACATCTACATCTACATCTACATCTACATCTACACGGGATACTCTGCAAATCACATTTAAGAGCCTGGCAGATGGTTCATTGAACCACCATTATTCTATTTATTTCCCATTCCATTCTCGAATAAATGTTCAAATGTTTGTAAAGCTTATGGGACTTAACTACGGGGTCGTCAGTCCCTAAACTTACAAACTACTTACGAACTAGGACGGCACGAATATCCATGCTGAAGCGCCTCAGTCTCCTCGGCCACCGCGGCCGGCCCATTCTCGAATAGCGCGCGGGAATAAAGAACACCTGAATCTCTCCGTTCGAACTCTCATTTCTCGTATTTTATTATGATGATCATTTCTACCTATGTAAGTGGGAGACAACAATATATTTTCGGATTCAGAGGAGAATGTTGACAATTGCAGTTTCGTAAGTAGACCACGCCGCAGCTATAAGCGCCGTTGTTGTAATGATTCCCATTCCAGATCCTGTATCATTTCCGTAACGCTGTCTCCCCTGTATGGTGACAATACGAAACGAGCTACCCTTCTTTGGACTCTTTCGATGTTCTCCGTCAAACCCATCTGATAAGGATCCCACACTGGGCAGCAATATTTTAAAAATGGACGGACAAGCGTAGTGTATGCAGTTTCTTTTGTAGCTCTGCTGCATGTTTTAAGGGTTCTGCCAATAAAACTCAGTCTCTGGTTCGCCTTTCCCGCGACATTATCTACGTGTTCTTTCCAATTTAAGTCTGAAGTAATAGTAATTCCTAGGTATTTTGTGGAGTTTACGGCCTTCACGTTTGTTTGATTTATCTCGTAAGCAAAGTTTAACGGATTTCTTTTCGTACTCATGTCGACGACTTCACGCTTCTCATTATTTAGAGTCAATTGCCAATTTTTACACCATACTGATATCTTATTCAGATCGTGCTGCAGTTGGTTTTGATCTTCAGATGATTTTACTAGACGGTAAATGACGGCGTCTTCTGCAAACAACCTAAGAGAGCTACTTAGATTTTCCCCTAAATTGTTTATGTAAATGAGGAACAGCAGAGGACCAATAACACTACCCTGTGGAACGCCTGATATCACCTCTGTTTTAGTCGATGCCTTACCATCGATTACTACGAACTGTGTCCTCTCTGACAGGAAATCCCCTATGCAATCGCAAATTTGGGGCGATATACCATAACCACGCAATTTGATTGAAAGCCGTTTGTGAGGTACGGTCCCGCCGAACGCGTCGAAACTGTAGATTCACGTGTCGACGACGTGCTCACGGAGGTGAAACCAGTGCATGAACACGTCGAAGAACACGTAGAAACGGTTCAAACCACTGTCGGTGCGGTTGTGACCGCTGATGTTGTGACTGCTGCAGTTACTAGTGTGTAGAGCACGCTAGATGATGTCGTGCAGAGGATTGCACGAGTAGAATTAAACCCAGCACAGCCTTTAAGGGAGGATTGTGGCCACGGTGTCAAACTACGTGTGTGCGTGGGTCAGCATCAAGAGGTGCCCGCGTGCAATAACAGCCGCGCGGCCTGCGGCACTTGTAGAAGCGGCAACGACAGTGCCAGCTGCGATTCCGATTCTGCTTTTGAGGACGAGGGGGAGCCTCACAGGGCAAGCCCGAGCCGTGCTCAAAACAGGATCGTGCGCAGTGGCGGCTGGTGACAATGTGCTAAAGTGCTGCAGCACACTGTAAATATACTACTAAAATTATGCCATTTCTCTTCGAATGCAAGCGAGAAATGCTATGAAAATACATCCTTTCTCTTGGAATACCAGCCAGATATCACAATAAAATTATGCCAATTCCTTTCCAATGCGTACTAGAATGATAGTAATAAGGATGAAAACGCATTTTGGAGCGCTCTCTCCGCGATAGCTGGAAACCAGCTCCGTGTGCTGAAGTGGGATTCAGCCGCGCTGGTACATGCGCAGAGAGGCGGCGCAGTCGTCTGTTCGCTAGTGCGCATGCGCAGACGTGACGTCAGGCCTGACGGCTCATCAGTGCTGAGACCGACTGCAGCACCAGACCAATATTTCTCTTCGCGCTGCGTGTAACGGTTGCGGAAAAATATTATATGACGAATATTGCGGCATGCAGAGTCAAATAGCGCGCTGGCTTAGGCGTCTTCCGCGTTGTCGCTAGTATTTAAATACCTCTGAGTCTAAATTTTTAATTTCTGTAAATAAAATTAATATTTTTTAAACGTTATATTTACTACCTGCAGTGAATACATGCAGTTGGCAACGCTGTAATAAATTACCATGATGGTCTTACTGTCAATACAGTATTAATTGGTATTTAATTAAAGACAATCACACAAAGGTCGACATGTTTGACGTAAAACTTCAATGACAAACAACATTAGTAATGTTTAGCCAACATGCGAGAGAAACTGCGCTTTTCAGCCAAGCAGTTTCATTGGTCGCTTGTGTAGAACGCAGATGAAGTGGTGGGGATATTGCTAGCTTCGTTATTTCCATTGTCAGTCACGCTTTGTGCGCTCGCTGAAGAAGTGTTTCGCGGTGTATTTCTTCGTGAAAGTGCGCGATACGTACTCTGCGAGGAACATGGAGAATTCTGTCAATGAACTGCTACAGAGGCCATTTTCCAGTAGACCTTTGGAAGAGAAACTGAAAGTGAAAGAGTTAGTTAGACCTACTACAGTTTTAAATCTCAGTCAAAAGGCTATAGGAGATGGCAAGAAAAGTGAGTACACGAGGAAATTTAGAACGAAAGTGTATGAAAACAGTTGGATATGCGGATGTGATACTCGCAATCCACTTTTTTTTTCTTTCCATGTTTGTTGTGTGGGAACAGTGATGCGTGGAGTACAGGGGGAGTGAAAGACCTCGGACATCTTAATGCATTAATAAAAAAACAGAAAGTAAATCATAAACATATAAATAACATACTTGATCTTAGTTCATTAGGTAAAGCTAATATCACAACAATTTTAAGTCGGCTTTTCATTTTAGTATATTTTGTTTCCTGTTTATTTCTGTAATATTGTAGCACACTGTTCAAATATTGTACTAGCCGCCACTGACCGCGCGTTGTAATCAGGACCCAGCCCCGGGCTTCGATAACAACCACTTCCTAACTGTGCGCAAATTTGAAATATTCTGGAACGCGCCAGGTGGAATACATCCGCAGGCGTGGGGAGACCACTTTGACTTTTCGCTTCCGTCGAACTGGCCCAAAGGGCATAAAATCGATTTCATGCGCATACATCTGGAAGGTGAACCCGCGACGCGAATGAGGTCTTTCGCAAGGTTTGGCGAAAGCTATGAGAGCTTCCGCCAATACATTTTAGCTACGTACTGGTCCAAGAACGAGCATGACCGCGTGCACAACAACATACAAATGATGCCTCCTTTCGGACAGTCGAACTTTGCCAGTCCGACCGAGTTTTTTGAGGACATGTTAAATAAGAAATATTATTTAACCAACCCGTACCCGGTGCCTGAACTCATTAGAATTTGTTTGGGTAAGCTGCCACGACGTCTGTGCAACGCTCTCTTAACAGGGAGACGACGTGGAGCACTTTTAAGCACTCCTAGAAGATCTAGATTTTCATTATGACACCCCGCAAAATAATTTCCAGTCAAACTGGGAATGGGAAATAATAATAATCAAAATCAGGCACCGGAGAAGGAGCAAAATAATGGTTCTAACCGACAGACCTGGGGAAACGGCCAGCGAACACAGCAAAACGGGCAATGGCGCAATCAAAATGAGAACGGGTACAAAAGTGACTTCCGCGGAAAGAAAAAGCGTAACTCGGGGAACGGCAATAACCGGCACGCCGATAATAAAGAACCGTGTGAGGAAAACTTCAAGCGCGTTCTCTGGGAGCGACCGAACACTCCGCCATAGGGTGTCGAAGAGCGTTCGCCCGACCCGAAACATAACAAAATACCAGATATGCAACCCGGACCATCGACGTCAAAACAATGACGTCCTCACTCTGTTCCCACCTGCTCGGAGTCGGAAGACGAACAGGGGACGGAACAAGTCAGACTGATAGGGTTTGACGACTTAGGGGAGGTCCTCTTAGAGGAGGAACCCGAGCCGAGCGATAATATAATACAACCAGTCCTGACGATTTCAGTCAGAGATGTGGAGCTACGATACATTCTCGACAAAGGCGGTGTAGTATCCGTAATAAGTGAGACGGCATACGAGCGCTGCCAAGCAGTGGCATCTTGGCCGGAATTCCCCCTGCAACGAACCAAGGTCAAGCGCGCCTTGGCTGGGCTAGCGTAGAGGTACGGAGGCCGACCGAGATTGAAGTCTCCTGTCAGAGACATGTTTTTAGGACCAACTTTAACGTTGGCTATCACTAGTTGTAGATGTGTTGCTCGGTGTGTAATTTTTGGTGGTACACCATACTACTTTGCACTTTGGCGAAGGTGAAGCACGCCTTCGGCTGAATCAGAAAGCAATTAGGTTAAAATTCAGCGAGTGCACCACGAGGCTGACCTCTGCGGGTCTGTGTTGCCACTTTTTATCAGATTATCGGGCGATACACTCGCCAGATCCAGTGCTCTCGGAGTATGATGACCTTTATGTACTTCTCGTTGATTGTGAGAAAGTAGACATCTTGGCCGAGATCGACCGGAAAATGAATTCGTTAGACAGTGGCCCACCCCGAACGAAATCTGATTTAGTTTCCATTTTGCGGAAACATGCAACGGTTTTCTCCGATGCCCCGGGCATGATCAAAGGTTTGCAATATAAGTTTAAAGTGTGGCCACAAAACAAGTTCTTGGTGAAGCCATACCAAATTCTATGGGTATACAAGCGGGAAGTCGAGGAAGAGATCGCGTGGATGTTAGCAGATGGCGTCAAAGAATGCACTGCGAGTTCATATAACAGTCCATTGTTGATCATCCTCAGGAAGGATAAATCGATCACGTTTATCCTGGATTCGAGGCAAGTGAACACCATAACTGAGCTGAAGACTGATCGACCGCAGACGTTAGATGAACTCTTGCAGAAATTCCAGGCGTCCGTACTCTCCTCGGTCGACTTACGGTCCAGCTACTGGCAAATAGAACTGGACCCCGCTTGTCAGCCTCACATGGCCTTCCTTTTGTTTCGGAACCTTTTATCAGTTCCGAAATCTTCCTGTTGGTCTTAACATCTGCTGCCTTTACTCTATCTTACCGGAGGAATTGCGGCGGCGCATCACCACCTACGTGGATGATGTGCTGATCGCGGAAAATTCGTGTGCAAGCCACAACCAAGTTTTAGATCAATTATTGCATGTTTTCCAGCAATCAGGGGTAACGGTTAATCATTATTACGAGAAAGGGTATTCTCCCGGACGCTAGTAAATCCGAAGATTTCCGTTCCGACAACAAAGAAGCAAGTGCGTGCCTACTTGGGTCTCATAATTTTTTACAAAAAGTTTCTGCCTTTTCAAATCATGGGTACACCTTCCTTCAGCGCACTCACGAGTAAAAACAAGCCGTGGAACTGGGACGCGGAAGCGCAATCTGAATTTGAAAGTGTTAAGCAAGCCCTTCTGGCTGCGCCTTTGCTAGAACACCCCGATCTTTCGAAGGATTTATGCCTTGGAACGGACAGTTCAAAAACCGGAACTGCTGCCGAGCTCTTCCAGGAGTTTGAAGAAGATGCGTTCGCGAGTCGTGTTCTCACTAAATGTGAGAGGAATTACTCGGTGACAGAGCTGGAAGACCTAGCGGTCGTTTTCAGATTTACCAAGTTCCGTAGATTTCTTTTCGGCCGAACGATCACCATGTGTTGCAGTTCTTCATGTCGGCGAAACTGATGCACGTACGGTTGGCCAGGTGGGCGCTCTATCTCCAGGAATTTCGTTTCACGGTTCTAGACATACCCGGGAAAGAGAATGTGGTGGCTGACGCCCTTTCTCGTTCCTCGTTGGGTTTGACTCAGGGATCCAATGATGTGCCTAATGAAAATAATTACAGCCTGTTCTACGTGTGTGGCGTAGCTTTTGAAAATTTCATTTCTGCTTCACTCCACGACACAGGCTTTATGTCATAACAACAATCCGTCAATTAGGAACTAAACCTAATTATAAATAGCGTCTTGTTCCGCCGTAGAAACCCCAGGAAGTCCAACTGGGTTGTATGTATACCGGATGAGTTGGTGATCAAACTCATTATTTTGGTATACACACTTTAGCTACACACACTATGGGCCCCGTAAATGTTTTAGTAAGCTCCGTGATACCTGCTACTTTCCAAACATGAAAAAGAGGATCCGGAAAGTTCTTAAGCATGCCAGAAGTCTAATAAGGCTCCCACAGTGTCTCACCTTGCTCCTCAGTTTCCCATTATCCAAAAGAACAACAAATGTTTGTAGAACTTATGGGACTTAACTATGGGGTCATCAGTCCCTAAGCTTACAAACTACTTATGAACTAGCTAAGACTAAGGACGGCACAAATATCCATGCCCGAGGGGGGATTCGAACCCCCGACCGTAGTGGCCGTGCAGACCGTGACTGGAGCGCCTCAGTCCCCTCGGCCACCGCGGCCGGCTCCCATTATCCCTTCTCGTTTACGAGAAATTGCTGTCATGGATCTGTTTGGTTCCTTACCACGGACAGCTAGTAGACACAGTTACATATTCGTTTCCGTCGAGTTGACCTCGAAATATGCAACGTTAACCCTCGTAAAAAGAGCCACGAGCAGGTCTGTATCACATGCATTTGTGAAAGACTTCCTGTCCCAAGTTGGATACGTCGAGAAGGTATTATCTGACAACGGTCCTCAGTTTCGCACTTCTGTCTGAAAGAGGACTCTCCAGCGGAGGCGCATAAAGCCGATTTTCATTTCCGTTTTTCACCCGGAGTCAAATCCGTGCGATCGCCTGATGAAAGAACTGGGGAAATTGTGTCGCTTATACTGCTAACGACATCATCGCGGCTGTGACCATTATCTACAGGGGTTCCAGCACGTCATCAACGAGTTGCCGAGTGATTCTAACTCTATGCCGCCGAGGCTAGTTTTGAAAAATGAATGTGCAGAGGACAAGGTACGGGAGATAGTACATTTTGATCCACCGGTCAAGTTGAGGCACAGCGAGGTGGTTAAACGTGCCATTGAACGTATCAAACAGGCCGCTGAGGAAAGGCGCCCCATGTTTAATTATATATTCATTTATTTTTTAACATTGATTTTGTATTTGTTAAAACTTTGGTTGCTCCCTTAAGGAGTGAGCAGTTAGGTAAATTTCCGTTGTGCATGTACTGTGACCACTCATAAAATAATTTGGAGCATCAGTGAGCGATTTTATTTACATACGCAAATCTCAACTGCTCGAGATTCTGCTTATTTTAATAACAGGCCACTATCAAGGTTTGGAAGCAAAGAGTGTTGTTGTGTCGCTATTCGCCACAGCATCTGCAGTCCACGCATGTCACCTTGCCAGTACAAGAAGGCCGGTAGTTGCTGTGTAGTACTTGAGCCATTGGGGACGCCCACAGTGTTGGCCAGTAGGGAGAAGGGCGCTCGCCTGCATTTGCTGGCGCACCACAGTAACACGAAGGCAGTTGGGCTATTCTACAGTTCCGATCCAGGAGTCGACAGAAGAGTTCGATATACGAGATTCTTCAGTCTACTTTAGCACCAGCCGGAACATTATACTTTGACGACACTCTTCATGATACATTGCAGAACTGAATTAGTTAAAAAAGAATTGTGTGCCACACAAGGAGAGCAAAGTTAAGTATTCTTTTCATCCTTTTAATAAACATTATGTGGACTAATCAGTGAGAGACCTTGTCTACATCCTTGCTCCTCACGGCCCACCTCCCGGAACTGCAGCATTTGGAGACTCGACACCAAATAAAAACCCAAATGACTTCCTGGTTCACAACTAAATTACCGGTATCGGTTTTAACTGGTCGGTTTTTCGCACCCCTACCGACACTACCTCAATATACACAGAGGGCAGGAAAGTACTCACCCATAGTTTGGCAGCCCACCACGCTGCTGCATCAGGATTGGTCAAGTCGACGACACTGGCCTCACCGTTCCACCAGGTGGTGTTGTGACTGCCGTTAGTGCCGGTGACAAAGTACCCCTCGGCGAGGCCCTCGGAGTGATACGGCTCGCAATCGAGGTTCACGAACGGGTGGACCCAGAGGGCGAGGCCGAAGCCCAGGTCGCTGAGGTCTCGCACGAGCTTCTTCGCGTCGGGGAACTCAGTTTCGTTGAAAGCCAGGCTGCCATAGCAAGTCTCCCAGCTGCCGTCCACCTGCACTTGGCTGGCGTTGAAGCCGTTCGCCACCACTCGAGCGGCCAGCGTCCTCACCTCTTCGTCGCCGCCGCGGACCGACCAGATGGGGTAGGCGACCACGCGCTCGTCTGGAACGCCGGTCGGTCTGCCGAGGAACCTCTGGAGGGCGTCTTCGTGGGCCCGCCTAGCGTCTGGATAGACGCAAGTCGTCTTGTTGAGGACGATGCCGGCGCGCTCCAGCGAGTAGGGAGGCTTCTTCTGGGCCTCCAGGCACAGCCAGCCGACGGAGTCGTTGACGTTCTGGTTGATGAACAGCGGCACGTTGGCCTCGGCGTGCACGTACCGGCCGTCGGAGAAGAGCCAGTAGCGCTCGGCGACGGCCGCGTTGTCCTGGTGGCTGCTGACGTACGGGTAGTGGCTGTAGACGTGCGACTCTATGGGCCACAGCTGGCTGTACTGCTCCGCGCCGCCGAACAGGTGGCTGCCGTTGTGGGGGATGCACGTGGCCACTATGATCCCCGTTATGTTGTACGAGACGGAGAACTTATAACAGATTCCCGCACTCTCGGAACCCTCCAATGGAATCGGTGATGCTTGTAACTGAAAACAATCCTCTGAGGAGTCAGCATTGCCACACACACGAGGAATGCCCTCGTACCCTGAGACACTGATGTAATCGATGTCAACATTTTCCCCACCTAGAAAATCAAAATACAATTATTTATTGTAAAGCATAAACATACTCCACTAGCATCAGTACAATCTGTCGTGGGGGTAATTCGTACTGTCGTGTCGCACAAGTATGAAGTGCGCGCCACGTACTTTCGCCGCGCCCCGCCATGCACGCACGGCGCAGCGTTCTTACGACGTCAGCCACAAGCGTTCTCTGCATCGACCACTTGGGAATCAGATAGGCACCAGTTAAGACTTGGCTATCGAATAGGCACTAGGAACCATCAGTAGGCAGGCCTCTAGATAATCTATATATCAGCATTCTGCAGTCAAGAACTATGTAAAAGTTAAGTATTACCATGCCTCTATGAAATATATATCTCGTTCTAATTTACTCTAGTGTTTCTAGTTCCTGCTGTCCAACTGGCTGGTCACCTCCGTACCTGCACACGCGTGCATCCTTTATTCCTGTGTCGGGCTCTTTCTATTCGGCCACCGACACCCAAGACAACCGGCGGAAACGAGACACAAAAGTGGCGACGAGGATGGGATACAAAACGTACCATTACTATTCGCGTCTCTTATCTGTTTGATAAGAGTCTCTCCACAGTGAAACGGGGTATTTTTTCTTTGCATGTACAGTACATCTTGAATAATGATGATCTGGGATATTTAATTTTATGAATTAGAAAACATTCAGCTGCTAATGTTATGGAACATTAACTTAACCAATTTTAGTAATCCAATATCATCATCTTCAGACCCCTTTTTAGGACACAAACTTTTATGTATATTGAATTGCATCCTCTAAACAGGGTACATTTTCCTCTACGAGTGTAACGATACATCTCTGTGCAACATGCCTAACGATGTTTCATTTTCAGGCATCTGTGCCTGATTTTAATTTCAACAATGGGTAATATAAGTCTGAAACATAAAATGAAGATTACGTAATTCTGATTGTGTAATTCTGTTTCATTATAAATGATTAAAAAACTATCAGTAGTGTGGACGTGACCTTATGTAATATATACCATGTTGTTTCAAGTTTCGAATGGAAAAAAGAAAAGGTCACTGTTTGTTAATTAAGGAAAGATTTCCCGGAATTTATGTGCAAGAAAGTGTTTTCCATGTTTTGGAATAACTGGTTGTACTTTCAAGATCATTGAAGACCTGCATCGAATTTTTGTAGTTACTATTACTGCGAAACTATTTCAAGTTCAGGAAAATGATTTTGTGCACTAAAGACTGTACAACGTACGCAATAGGAGTGTGTGACAGTAAAAAAACAGTTGATTTCCAAGGGATCACAGTTTTAGTCAAACTTAACTCTCACGTGTGGCGCCAGTTTATACGATGAATATTACACATAAGCAAATTGTGCGTCTCTGCTTCTGATTTAGTCTTCAACTTGCAATTCAGAATGACAGTGACCAAATCTGCCTTCAGAGACGAGTTCTATAGACTGATATTTGTTTAAACTTAGTGAATAGAACAAGATAACTTGACTGATGAAATGTTATTAAAATACGTCAATATTACATTCAGCCAACCAGAGATTGTCGGTTGTGCAGTGCACAGTGCTTCAAATGCTGGGGTTCTCCACTGACAGCAGTGGACACTATATCTATTTATAGCTAAATAATGTTGCAGTACCAGCAGTCGTCACACGGGAGGAGTGACGTCACCTGTTGTGACGGAGACCACGGTGCGGCCGGCGGCCTCGTCGTAGCGGGTGCTGACGTCAGCAGCGGCCGACGCTGACGCCAGCAGCAGCAGCAGCAGCGACAGCAGCGCCGCGGCCCGCGCGCGGCACCTGCAACAAGCGCGGCTCTGCCTGAGGGCGCTGCTAGTGGCGAGCAGAGGCGACTGAGAGGGCGAGGAGAGGGAGGCCACAGCCGGCAGTTATATGTGGCATGTACAAGCCGCAGTAGTGGTGAGTCCAATAATTTTTACTATAAACCTTCAAGTGCACCACTGACCATTAAAATTGCTACACCAGGAAAAAAATACAGACGAGAAACAGGTATTCATTGAACAAATATATTATACTAGCCCGCGGCTCCGCTCGCGTATTGGTTGATTATGATAGATAAGCTATCTTTCAGTAGTGTGCTATGAGATTGGTTTTGAAGGATAAAGTGAAATACAATACCTTGTTTAGAAACAAACCGAAAACAATCCCTATCAGATTGCAGAAGTCTATGAACACGTAAAATGCACTCGTTTCGAAAAATCCAATAACAAAATTCAACAATAATTATTGTAATAATGTCACAGATCGATAACTTGAGGTAATGCGCGAAACGACAAATTGATTTTTTAAAGAGATGTATTAAAAGAAATTTCTTTTTTACTGCGTTATTTATTTATTCTTATATTTCCTTATTCGTATGCTTATCCTTACAGTGAAAGAGCTGAAGACACTGTTGCACGCATAGACCAAAGATATGGTATGTGGCATCACGTTTCGCTGTATGTAACCTCCTTGCTGTAGACTCGCAAACATTGCTGGCCTTCAGACCGAATTTTTTATAATTTGACGACTTTCAACCACCATATCTTCCACTCCTTATAGCTATCGACATGGAACTGCTATGGTGTACAACGGGAGACTTAGGACAACAGTTACACAGAGACCATTCGTTTGTGTTCCGTAGTTTTCGCTGCAGAGTGAAATGTTCACATACACACACACGTAGAATTTTATATACACCGATCGATAACCTTCCATCCCAATATACTTCACCCTTTTATCATTATCAACCCTCAAGCAACAATGCAATCAATAAAACCATTTTCAAAGAGAAAATATAATTTTCAAAGAGTAATTATTGTTCCACATTCCGCGTTATATTCTTCAAATTACCAAATATCTATCAGATCGCTATAAAACCGTGCCTAAAACCTTCCTCAGGTATAAATTAGTAACTGCACAAATAATTAAGTCCCTGCGTCTTGTCGTTCGAACGTGTAAAGCGTACACTGAACAGAGATTATCATTAATATATATAAATAAATAGCTATTCGATCGCCGTAAAACCGTGCCTAAAACCTTCCCCGGGTAGACATTAGTAACTGTACAAATTTTTAGCTCCTTATGTCTTGTGGTTCAGACGTGATAAACGTACACGGAACAGACATTCACATTTGTAGCTATAGACTAGAACTGACATGTGATTACATTTTCACGCATTTTGGGTGCGTAGATCCTGAGAAATCAATACCCAGAACAACCACCTCTGGCCGTAATAACGACCTTGATACGCCTTGGCATTGAGTCAAACATAGCTTGGATGGAGAGTACAAGTACAGATGCCCATGCAGCTTCAACACGATACCACAGTTCATCAAGAGTAGTGACTGGTGTGTTGTGACGAGCCAGTTGCTCGGCCACCATTGACCAGACGTTTTCTGTTGGTGAGAGATCTGGAGCATGTGCTGGGCAGGGCAGCAGTCGAACATTTTTCTGTATCCAGAAAGGCCCGTACAGGACCTGCGACATGCAGTCGTGCATTATCCTGCTGAAATGTAGGGTTTCGCAGGGATTGAATGAAGGGTAGAGACGCGGGTCGTAACACATTTGAAATGTAATAGCCACTGTTCAAAGTGCCATCAATGCAAACAAGAGGTGAACGAGGCGTGTAACCAATTGGCACCCCATACCATCACGCCGGTGATACGCCAGTACGGTGATTACGAATACAGCTTCCCATGTCCGTTCACCGCGATGTCGCCAACACGAATGCGACCATCATGATGCTGTAAACAGAACGTGGATTCATCCGAAAATATGACGTTTTGCCATTCGTGCACCCAGGTTCGTCGTTGCATACACCATCGCAGGCCGTTCTGTCTGTGATGCAGCGTCAAGAGTAACCGCAGCCATGATCTCCGAGCTGATAGTCCATGCTGCTGGGAACGTCGTCCAACTGTTCGTGCAGATGGTTTTTGTCTTGCAAACGTCCCGATCTGTTGACTCAGGGATCGAGACGTAACTGCACGATCCGTTATAGCCATGCGGATAGGATGCCTTTCATCTCCATTGCTAGTAGTGATACGAGGCCGTTGGGATCCATCACGGCGTTCTGTATTGCCCTCCTGAACCCACAGATTCCATGTCCTGGTAACAGTCATTGGATCGCGACCAACGCGAGCAGCAATGTCGCGATACGATAAACCGCAATCACGATTGGCTACAATCCGACCTTTATTAAAGTCGAAAACGTGATGGTACGCATTTCTCCTCCTTACACGAGGCATCATAACAGCGTCTCACCAAGCAACGCCGGTCAACTACTGTTTGTGTATGAGAAATCGGTTGAAATCATGTCGGTTGAAATCATGTCAGCACGAGGTAGGTGTCGCCACCGGCGCCAACCTGATGTGAATGCTCTGAAAAATCTAATCATCTGCATATCACAGCATCTTCCTGTCAGTTAAATTTCGTGTCTGTAGCACGTCATCGCCGTGGTGTAGCAATTTTAATGGCCAGGAACGTATTTTCAAAATTTTTGTTACCTCTATCATGTAAGTAAGCTAAAATTTACTCCAAATGTTCAAATATTAAAAAACTACCAACATTTACACACAGTCCTGCGAGTGGGTCAGAGCTGTGACCTGTAGGAAAAATTGCAAACAATTATCCCAAATATGCCCGAGTTCGTTCAAGATGTGAAACAACTACAGAAATAGATAACTTGAAAATAAAAGAAATTTTCCCGAATATTTATATTGTAACAAGGTAATTAAAAATTACTCAAAGTAGAATGAGTCAGCACAGACTTTCAGTTACATGAAATTAAAATGTGTTCATTTTGTAAATAAAAGTTTGTTAGTATAAAAAAAATACGTATCTTCATAAAATATAGCCTCTTGCGCCACCTTGGGGCGTTGAAAACTTCATTTTGCCCACACTACGTTTTGGTCTTGCCTCGCCACTGCCTACACTAAGTCATTAATCCGATATGGGCTTATGTTTCCCTCAGAATACGTATAAACACATAAAGATACACTTACCTGTTCGTTACCGTTTCTATTATTTTTAATTGATATTAAAGGTGAGGAGAGAAATTTATTTAGACCCTGAAAACAACGGCGTAGAATTCTTTTGCCTTAGAACATTTCAATGGGTAATAGCTGTAGAATAACCTGTCTATGAGAACTGTGAAAATATCAAGCACACTCAGTTCACAATATTCTCAGGAGCCTCATCTCTGACAACTCTTTTAAATAATTTAGCTCTCCAATACACCTTAATTGTGTTTCTTTTTAATACAATGTCTATAAAATTACATAAAATGATTCTATTGCGAAGTAATCTACATTAATAACCTTCTGTGTTGCCACTTGTTGTTCATTTATATTGTTATTTTGTAGATAAACATATGTGTCACAAATTTCGCTTCCGCTATCTAGGAAACGAGGACAACTTTAGTGACCCTCTACACAAAACCGCTGGGCTTCCTTTCTACACAGGAAAACTGTTTAAATGCAAGTCATCGTCTCTAGTCACACCTTATGTTGTCACTCCAATCTGTAGTGACAGTCATTGTAATAACGGTACAAATCAGGGTAGAGCTCTGCAGTAGAACTATTGAATATGGAAAGAGGGCTGGATAGATTGGTACTCCCGTAAGGACAAGTACGAAAGGATAACAGAGATGATGGATTCGTTGAGGCCGAAGTAAGATAGAAGACAGATTCCTAAAGACGGACACGCTTTCCACCCCCTCACTTCAGGAAACCGCTGTCCAAGTGTTCAAATGTGTGTGAGCTCTTATGCGACCAAACTGCATGGTTATCAGTCGCTAGACTTAAACACTAATTACTTGGACTAACGTAAACTAACGTACGCTAAGGACAACACAAACAACCATGCCCAAGGGAGGATTCGAAGCCCCGACCGTAGAAACCGCTGTCCCTTCCGCCCTTCACTACAGCACTGGAGGGCAACTAAATGTCCTAAAATCTCAGTGGCATGTCCTAAAATCTCAGTGGGAAGTAAACCGGTTGTTAAGTGTGGTAATTCATTTAAATTTTTTCAAATTCAGGCATTAGTCTAGCCCGCTTGGTATATCCAAACGAACAATATGTTCGACATAATCGCCCTAGTTCTTTCACGACCCTCTCCACTAAGTTACTCTGTAGGTGGTACTTGTATATTAAGCTATGTCATATTGGTTACCCATTTCCTTAAACTTGTTACTAATAAATGAGATATCATTATCAGTCATTAGGAATACCCCAGTATATAAAATAATCTCTAGTGAGACAACTTATTGCGCTGGAAGCATTTGCTCGTTTTAAGATATATAATCGTACATGCCTGGACCAACATTCCATAACAACTAACACATAAGTGAGACCTCCGAAGAAAGAAGATCCCATAACCCTCGAGGAACTGTTGAATAAAACAGGGTTACTACCAACTTTAAATTTATGGCATATTTCACAAGATCTTATTATAGCTTTGACAGTACACGATATATTTCTAAAATAATAATATTTAATAAGATATTTAATAAACTTGAGTATACCGTAACGCCTATAACCTTCATGAATATAAATAACTAAATCGTTAATGACAGTTTAAGCACTACAAATTTTCCAATTCAGATATTGCGCTTGTCCTTTCCAGTACAGTAAATCCTAAAAATATGACCAGTTACCTCGTGTATTAATATTTCCCCGTCCATTTACAAGATTCTGCATAATTTACTACATTGAGGATTGGTTTACTGATCTACTTCGAAAGCTTTTACTATATTCTTAACCTTTTTCTCATTTGCTTGGATGATAAGGAAGTAAATATGATAATTAGTACCAGATTAGTCTGTAATACTAATGTTATCCATACCAACAGGAAGCCTAGATAAAGCGTCAGACGCTGACACCCTTTAATATACCTAACCTCATACTGAAATTCCTGTAGGCATAATACCCATCGCAATTATCTACGATGGAGTAATCAGCAATTATTTAAGAATACTAAAGCCTGATGGTCAGAGTTCACAATAGTTTTTCTTCCAGATAAGAATCCTCTAAACCTCTGAAATCCCCAGATAACTGCAAGTGCCTCCTTTTAGGTCTTTTTAGAGTTCTAATAACGAATGCAATTGGTCTATATGAAGTATTTTCATCAGTTAACTCTCCTTGGGATATTATACAAGATAAACCACAATCAGAAGCATCAGTACACGTACAAAAATCTTGGCTAAAATTTAGATGATGTAACATGTTAGCCCGTACTAAAGTATCTTTTAATCTGTTGAATATTTGCTCCTCTTCTTTTCCTCAAGTCCATACTGATTTTTCCTTCAGTAGATCGAGTAATTTAGGATTTATTATACCTTTGCCTGGAAGAAATCTCCTTAGAAATTCTACCATCCCTAAGAATGATGAATGATTCTAGTCGCTTCCGATTTTCTAAAAAAAAAATCCTCTTTTTTACTATGATAATTTTAGACCATTATAATCTCTGAAAGGAGAAAAGTAAAGAAAGTAACAGCCATCAATTTCAAAGTCACGTTCTAGAACAACTGGACGGGTTTTGCGACCATTTGAACCTGTTTTTTTCCCGTTATAGTAACTACTAAAATCATCTTCAGAGTTTTCGTCTTCAGAGACATGTATATCAGTTAATGATGTGCCTGTATTGTGATTTCTGTGTTCACTATCGCAAGAACTTACATCGGATCGTCTTCCTGGCTTCATTCTTCTGCAGATTTATTTTCTATAGTTTTATCAGAAAAGTCCATAACCACTTCTGCTGTCATACCATGTCTGTCGATACCAATAGGTTCACTACCCATTGTTACATCTCACACCACTTCAGGAAACAGGATCAAGAATGACACTACTTACCATAACAAGATTCCTTGAAAACAACTCACTTCTAAGAGATGACATAAACGTTAAATTAGTAGTATAAACATTTTCATTGTATCGTACCAAACCCACTTCATATCTAGTTATTTAATACAACAATTAAAACTTTCCGCTTTCAATTTTCAATACTGACGTAACAAGCTGCTTTCCATTAACATTCGAACTTTTTTAAAAACGGTCACTTCACTCACATGTCAACGTGGATTTTAATGCCTACTAATTCAATTAGCTGTTTGTTTAAAGATAATGTTTTTACAGCCACCTGCTTATCAATGGGATGGTAGAGTCGATTTTAATTACAGTCAAGAAATATAACGCAAAGAAAAAAAATTTGAGTGCAGTATGTCGAGCATACCCACTCCAATTTTGGGGTATTCTTGGGCGACCGAGCATACCCATAGTGAGCGCCTATGACCGGAAGGCATTTTCCCAATATAATTGACAACGAGCACTCAAACAAAAGTAGGCTATTGCGAAGATGTGCAGTTTACTCAAAGCAGGAAGTGCGCCGAGAAACGAGTGCAAACCAGTATGAGTGCAAAACGGGCAACGTACCGTGTGCGGTGCCAGGTTTTGGGGAATATCGTCCAAACAAAATTATTATCTGTCGATTATCGCACTGCGAAATTAATTTTTTAAAGTAAATGAAACCAAAAGTAAATAAAAAATGAAAAAGGGAAGAAAATTACTCACCGCAAAACGAAATTTTTAAAGTAAATAAAAGCAGAAATAAAAAAAGAAAAATATTACAAACAAATATATTTTTACCTTCGCCAGCTCCGGTCCAAAGCCCGGATAAAAAAGGATGGAAAATATATTCAGAAGGTGTAAACGTTAGTAACGTTTAACGATCGTCAAAACAATTGTGACTGAGATATTGTCACTTGTATGGCTTGATTCACAAATTTGAACTCAGTTTAGTAGGTATGGGAAGGAGGTACATAAATTAAACTTTACATTTGAGAACCTTGTGTAGTTAGGATACTACGTACCAAGTTTCACTATCGTAGTACTTTCAGTCCCTGAGATATAAGAAGCCGAACTTCGAGATTTTTTTACTGACGCCGATTACTTATGGCGAATTTGCTTAACATTTTCAGCTCAATATGGCTCGTAAAATTCTTTTCTTTATTATTCCTAAGATAACGAATATACTTGTACAAGATGACCGATTTTAATATACCTTAATAAAATATTAACCGAGATATAACAGTTCAAATTCCCCAGAAATTTAAGCGCACTCTGCGCAACATCGCACATGAAGTCAAACAAGTGACTTCTCACATGCAGTACTACATCGACGGCTGTTAAACTTCACCAGTGTTCACAGTGGACGTATGATAACCAACATTCATATAAAATTACTTCGATATCTGTTTCAGTCGATCTGGCGGGAAAATGTTCCGAAATTTATTTATTTGACGTGGAATGACCCACAAGTAGTTTCATTGCACGTACTGTCTGTTCAGTAATTCATATGTAGTAATTTTGCCACAGAGGAAGTATGCAGATGGCGTACAAAGTTTGCCGGCGATGACACTCATAAGGGGACACAGCCGTGACCGCCCTGGCTACAGGAATGTTCAGCACAGGGCGAGGTCGTAGGTGGGTAGTGTTCCTGAGCCGGATGGTGCCACAAGTCCTGTTGTCACCACTCAGCCAGCAAGGACCGGGCAATCTCAGAGGGTGCAGTAGGGAGCTCCAACGTTAGGCTGGTAATGGGGCCCCTTAGAGATTTGGCCAGTCAGGAGGGGAACACTCCGTATGCATAGCGGAGGCAGTCGTTCCAGATGTGGAACGGATCCTTCCAGATGGCATGAAGTGTTCGGGGTGCAGCCAACTACGGGTGGTTGCTCATGTCGCCACCAACGTCCAAGAGATTCTCTCCGGATTTGAGCGGCTATTTGAGATGGTAAAAACTGCCAGTCTCGTTTGTGAGATAATGGTAGAGCTCACCATGTGCAGCACCGTCGACAGGACCGACTGCGGTCCACTGGCACAGAGCCGAGTGGAGGGTCTGAACCAACCAGAGTCTCAGACGGTTCTGCGACCGTGTAGGCTGCAGAATCCGCCAAAGGGTTGTGGGTTTCCGGGTTTCACTAAATAGTTCAGGAGTCCATCACACGCAGTAAGTGGTTACATGGATAGCGGCTTCGGGGGAAAACAAAATGGACAATCTCAAAGGGTGCAGGTGGATCACAGGAGGAATGTTGATCTAGGAACTATCGGTATAACAGTTGTAAATTGTCGTAGCTGTGTCGGGAAAGTACCGGAACTCCAAGCGTTAATAGAAAGCACCGAAATGCACATAATTATAGGCAGTGAAAACTGGCTCAAGCCGGAAATAAGTTTATCAGAAGTTTTTGCAAAAGATCTAACTGCGTTCAGAAAGGATAGATTAAACAAAATAGGTGGAAGCGTGTTTGTCGCCTTCAAAAGTAGTCTTTCGTGTAGCGAAGTTACAGTTGATAGTTCCTGTGAGCTATTATGGGTAGAGGCTGTCCCTGAAAATCGTAAGAAGTTAATTATTATTGGTTCCTTTTACCGGCCCTCCGACCCTGACGATACAATAGCAGAAAGCATCAAAGAAAACGCGTCTCAAATTGTAAACGCATACCGTGCTCATACAAAAATAGTAGGCGGTGATTTCAAGTTACCCTCAATCTGTTGGTGAAATTATATGTTCAAATCAGGAGGTACGCATAAAACATCGAGCGAAATTGTACTCAACGCATTCTCAGAGAATTACTTCGAACAATTAGTTCATGAGCCAAATAGGATTTTAAAGTAATGTGAAAACACATTTGATCTCTTTGCAGCAAATAATGCTCATAACCAGTTTCGAAACGGATACAGCTATTAGTGAACCCAGGGCTGTCGAAGCGAGATTGAATATCGAAACTCCTAAAGTTACCAAAAATAGACGAAAAGAATACTTGTTGAGAAAAGCAGATAGAAATACATCACTTCTTGGAAGAAGGCCATGGCCAACAGCTCTACGTGCGTGAATTTTTGATGTGCCTGTCGCAGATCCTCGTCACGTCTTTGCAGTGAGTCGTAAACTATCGATTTACTATATTGTTAATTCCAACTTGTACTTTCTATTATTAGAAATTGTCTCAAAGGCTTTATGCAACCTTCAATGTAAGTTTTTCATCTCGGTATTAGTGTTTTCGCCTTGTTGGTTTAAAATACTCTGTACCTTCAGGGGCAAAAGTTTTCGTTAATTCGGTTGTTTAAGCACTCAATGATAGATTCAAGTATATTTTTTGCGTTTTATATTTCTGAGTGTGTACCGTGCGTCATTGACTGGACGAGAAACAACTAGGCCTCCGAGAAAGACTCTCCAAAAATCTGTTTTTATCAAAATGGGTGGTGGTCCTTCTTAGCTTTTAAAATAATTTTATTGCCTCTCAGAGCTTCAGAAGTCTCTCAACACTTGGAAATAGAATTATCTGTCTTCGAACGAAAGAAGCTGTTTGTATACATCCCGAGAAAATCAGAAAGCCGGACAGAGTGCAAAACTGCGCCCAAACGCAGTGGACGCTTAATGTCGAGACTGTCGGAAGCCGTATCTGTGGTCACTTGGATTCAAATGTTCAAATGTTTGTTAAGCTTAAGGGACTCAACTGTGGGTCATCAGTCCTTAAACTTACAAACTAATAATTATCAACTACCTTACACTAAAGACGACACAAACATCCATGCCCGAGGGGGGATTCGACCCCCCGACGGAAGCCGCCTCGCGCTCCGCAGCACGGCGCCTCAGTGCGCTCGGCCACTCCGCCGTGGCAGTAGCGCCTGTTGTCTCTGCTTTGCAGACGACACGTGAAACGCAAATCATGACAATGTATTATTTTAAGGCGATTGTAGATTGAAGATTTATCACAGACGCTTCGCTTTGTTTCGTTAAATGTCAATGAAGAACGAATATCAATGATACAATAACGATGAAACCAAAGCAGGACATATAAGAGTAGAAATCGTGCAGCTGCAGACATGATATCACTCAGGTCTTGCGGTTAGAAGTAGTTAGAAGTATTAGGTCCAACTCCATACTAAGGAAAATTTTTGATTCGAGTCCTGTGAGAACAGATTATCTTTTTTTTTTTTTTTTTTTTTTCTTTCTCTCCGATATCCCAGAGTGTCGTTATTCAGGAACCTGGCAGTGTACGTTAAATTTGTGTGACAAACGAATGTGAATGTGATTTACATTCTTCCTTCTCACGAAGATGTTGCTGGCGATATATTTCAGATTATGTTTCGATTTCCGAGTTTGTATTAAGGTAGGAGCCTAAAAAGAAAGTTGCCGCGCGGGAGTAGCCGAGCGGTCTGGAGCGCCACGTTACGGATCGCGCCACCTCTAGCGTCGGATGTTCGAATCCTTCCTCGGGCATGGATGTGTGTGTGTGTGTGTTGTCCTTAGGTTAGTTTAACTTAGTTTCAATAGTTTTTAAGTCTATGGAATGATGACCAACGTAGTTTGGTCTCAAAGAATTAGAAACATTTGAACATTTTTTAAGAAAGTTTAAATCACTGTGGCTGAAACGAGTAACCTACAACGGAAATTTACATTCTGCCACTTCACAAACACAGTTGGTTGTTTATAAAATAATATGTCCCGAATTCCGAGTGACTGAAACGAGTACAATACCTTTGACATTTACATTGTTCCTCGTAGCTTGATCATTTTCATTTGTAGGGGATCAGTTAATAATAATAATAATAATAATAATAATAATAATAATAATAATAATTATTATTATTATTATTATTATTATTATTATTATTATTATTATTAGAAATGATTTGTAATTCAGTTATGGTTTCTGTAGCAAAATCAGTTTTTAATTGCCACAAAAAAATTTTAAATTGTCAGCCATGTCTGAGTAACGTGCCGTCGTCGTATGACCACTCATTTAGTTTCACAAAACAGGTTGTCAAGTTCCATAACTCAGCACAAATCGAATATTTACTGCATGAGTACTCGGAAACGGGACATAACAGAAACGTAAAAAGTATTCCGCGGTCGACATTCTAATATGATCCTGCTTCACTTTCGTTTACACGTCATGTAGCAGCAGCATATACAGTAATAAGGCCGGGACCAATAATGTGAATTGAAAAATGACAGATGACAGACAGTTAACTGGCTTTCCTTTAAAAGGAATAGTTGGCAGTTTATTTCTGAATAATAACCGCTTTACTAGTTTGTGACTAGGTGTGAACCTAGCAGATCATGTGCGAATGAGTTGTTGTCGTCTTCAGTCCGGAGACTGGTTTTATGCAGCACTCCACCCTACTCTGTCCTGAGCAAGCCTCTTCATCTCTTCATAAGATCTGCAACCAACATCCATTTGAATCTGCTTACTGTATTCATCTCTTGGTCTCCCTCTACGGCTTTTGCCCCACACACTGCCCTCCAACGCTAAATTCACAATTCCTTGATGTCTAAGAATGTGTCCTACCAATATATCCCTTCTTTTAGTGAAGGTATGCCAGAAATTCCTTTTCTCCCGAATTTTGTTCAGTAATTCTTCATTAGTTACGCGAACCATTCATCTGATCTTCAGCATTATTCTGTAGTACCACATTTCAAAAGCCTCTATCCTCTTTCTGTCTACACTGTTCGTCGTCCATCTTTCAGTCCCATACAAGGCAACACTCCACACAAATGCCTTCAGAAAGGAGTTCCTTACACTTAAATTAATGTTCGATGTTAACAAATTACTCTTTTTCAAAAACGCTTGTTATTTTACCGCCCAAGTAACAAAACTCATGTATCACTTTATTGTTTCGTTACCTAATCTAATTGCTTCGGCATCGCCCGATTTTCTTAGATTGCATTCCATTGCCCTTGTTTTGCTCTTGTTAATGTTCATTTTATACGTACCTTCCAACACACTGTCCATTCCATTCAACTGCTCTTCCAGGTCTTGTGCTGTCTCTGACAGAATTACTATGTCATCGGCAAAACGCATTGTTTTTATTTCTTCACCCTAAACTTTAATTCCTTCTCCAAATTTCTCCTTGCTTTTCTTTATAGCTTGCTCAATGTACAAATTGAATAACATTGAAGAAAGGCTACAACCCTGTCTTACACTCCTCCTAACCACTGCATTCCTTTCATGCCCTTCAACTCTGACAACCGCTGTCTGGTTTTTGTACAAGTTGTAAATAACCTTAGGCTCCCAATATTTTACTCCTGTTTGCTTTAGAATTTGAAAGAGTGTATTACAATCAGCACTGTCAAAATCTTTCTTCAAATCTACAAAAGCTAGAAATGTGGGTTTCCCTTTCCTTTATTTACCATCTAAGATAAGCCGTAAAGTGAGTATTGCCTCCCGTGTTCCTACAATTTTTCTGAATCGAAACTGGTCTTCCCCGAGGTCGGCTTCTACCAGCTTTTCCATCCTTCTGTAAGTGATTCGTGTTAAAATTTTGCGAGCATGACTTATTAAACTGATGGGTCTGTAATTTTCACACCTGTCTGCACATGCTTTCTTTGGAATGGGGATTATTACATTATTCTTAGTCCGATGAGTAGCGACGAAATTCAAAATGTTGTATGTAACAAGTCGTCGTCTGCTTGTTTACGTGTATGTCGTGTATGTTGTGGACGTGGTGTGTATTGACACGATTCGATGGCAGAACTCTATAGTCGGCCTAAATTCACGCTCTGGTAACTTCCGAGTCCCGGACGCGCTCCAACCTTGGAAGCCCGGCGACGCTTGCTCCTGGACGAGGGAAAAAATGTTCAAGTGTTTGTATAGCTTATGGGACTTAACTACGGGGTCATCAGTCCCTAAACTTACAAACTACTTATGAATTAACTAATTCTAAGGACGGCACAAATATCCATGCTCGAGGTGGGATTCGAACCCCCAACCGTAGTGGGCGTGCAGACCGTGACTGGAGCGCCTCAGTCCCCTCGGCCGGCCTGGACGAGGGACGGCGTTCATTGTGACGTGGTCGCCCGGCTCCGTGGTCGCCGGAGCCACTGGATGGATAACGTTGTGACGATACTGCTGGCCCTCTCCTCTCAATGTTATCGTACGATACCGTCTGCCTGGTCCTCTCATCTCAATGTCATCCTACGATACCGTCTGCGTCGGATCCGGAATCATGTGGTTCAATAGTGATAAAAGTTGCGTGTGAAGTTAGTTAAAAACGATATAGCCAGCCTAGGAACCAGTATAGGACAGTGTCTCGGTGATACTGTGATTAAAACAAGTGACAGATTTCATTAATTAAGAGATTTGTTTAGATGCTTTCCAGACAGTTCTATAAACAATAGTTTCGTCATTGTATGTTATTTAAAGACTTAAACAGACGAACTGTAAAAACTTTTGTAAAGCATAAAGTCGTGAAAATAAATAGCATTGTATATATGTTAGGCTCATAGACAAGTTGTGTTGATCAGATAATTGTGTTAAGGTAATAGTCGAAATTTCAATGTTGTGATTCTTTGTATGTATTGACTGACGTGAGATTTTGAACCTATTTTGAGAATGACCAAGATATTTGATAGTCCAATTTATGATAGGAACATGTATGATGTACTCATTAACAAATTAATTGACATTTAACATCGCACTTTGTTGTGAAACAGCATAATCGGAGAATTCAATTCAAAAAGAAACGTGTCATCTAGAATTATTGTATGTATAGTTTTCATTTTTTATTGTGATTATTTTTGTGTACATGAAATTTTTTTCTGTTATGTTTGTTAATTGTAAATCAGTATATTCAATTGTTATGAACAATGCGTAATGTAAGGTCATTATTGCCGATGTTATATATTTGCCTCACCGCCTTGCGTGGGGGAGTTCGAGTTTTGGCTTTTCTGAAGTGCACTGGAAGCTATGTCAGTTTGAAACGGAAGTACTACCGTTCTGATGCTTTGTATACGTTACTAAGTTGTAATGTTTTGGTGGAGAAGATGTTTGATTCAAATTAAAGAAGAAGTGAAAAATTGTACCTACGAGTATTTATTTCTACCACGACGCCCCAGGAGAATAATGTTGCAGCGAGCAGAACCCCCATACGACGTAATGTTGAAAAGATGAGTATCTTGTTCGAAATTGGAAGTGGTAGAATGAGATGTCATTACTTAAAAATCTACTAAAACATTATAACGTGCAACGTAACAGATCTGCGGTGGCCATCTGTTAACCCGTAACTGCTGAGGTGATATTTTTGTAACGAAACTGGTGAGGTCGGCTTATAGATACCCAATAAGCCCATAAAAATGTTGCAACGTCTTACATAATCCATATATTGCTAACTTTTTATAAACAAACAGAATTTTAGTATTACAGTATAAATAAACAATGACCCTTTATAAAAACACATTATTCTTTGACAAATTATTACTCACACAAGAATTTGCAAGTCATTACTCTAGACAATTTCGGCATACAGAAACTGTTCAGGTCCGCAAAGCGGTGTGTTACAGCTGTTACAGATGTTTTTGTTTTTCTGTCAGAGCCTGGTGGGTGTTTCTTACACCTCATGTTTGCCCAAGTCTCGTCAGATGTCATATCGAACTGGTATCTGGAATATTCGACGGATGTTTAGCCGCAATTCACGGGGCAAATTATTGTTAAGTTGACGATTGAGATAAGGTTCTACAAGTTGTTTGGCAAGGTTTTTGATGTATTCAAGTCTGGTTAGCTCTGGATTTACTGGGAATTCACGGGAGATAACATGAACATTCAGCAGCGTAATGTTCATGAGAGTGAAAAAAATGACTAATAGCTATTGCCTCGCAGCGCGCGGTTGCTCGCCGTCGATGGTTCGAGTCCTCCCTGGGGCGTGTGTGTGTGTGTGTGTGTGTGTGTGTGTGTGTGTGTTTGTCGTTAGGCTAGTTTACCTTAGTTTAACTAGTCTGTAAGCTACGGACTGATGACCACGCAGTTTGGTCCGATAGATTTACATTTTTGGTTCGAGTGGAAAGTTAGGCGACCTGTGGGCTCGCTTCTGGAGGCCACAGTGTTCACTGTCTGCAATAGAGTTCCGCCGTCGCTCTCATACAGAGACGTTTAAGTGGAGGCGGTAGGCAAACATTCTCAAAAACTGATTTTTTTTCTGCCGGCCGCGGTGGCCGAGGGGATTGAGGCGCTCCAGTCACGATCTGCACGGCCACCACGGTCGGGGGTTCGAATCCACCCTCGGTCATGGATATTTGTGTCGTCCTTAGTATAAGGTAGTTGCTAAGTAGTTTGTAAGTTTAGGGACTGATGACCCCGTAGTTAAGTCCCATAAGCTTAACAAACATTTGAACTTTTTTCTCTCACTGAATGATTTGGACTCTTCTGAATGTAATGATGCAAAATTTATTGTGATCTGTTGAGTTTAAGTTTTTTAAAAATACATAGTATCTTTGTTCCGCAATATTATTTATTTGCTTGTTATTAGCAACTTTCGGCTTCTTAGGCCATCGTCAGATAACTTCATACTAAACAGATAGTCGACACGTAACATTGAGGTTACATACACAAAGATGGTTTTTGAAAGATATGTGAACTGCAAATTAATTATGTCTATGAATCGATACTACATAACAAACATACTCCCACAAAACAAATTGATTTTAAATGAACATACCTTGGGCTACAATGGTATTACAGTATTAAAACTGCGTAATTTTATAAAAAAAGTATTGTCAACAGGTGATGGTAGAAACAAAATGTGGGTTTTTCATGAATAAGTATCACTACCGCAGAACGTGCATAATAATAATAAAAATAATAAAAGAAAAAACACAAATGGGATCCGAATGGGTACATCTTACCCGCTAAGGTTACAAATATTATAGATGTCCTGGTGAGCGATGGATGATTGTACAAGCAAACTGTAAATTATGGCAAGGAGGAGAAAGGTATATGGAGTATTGGTATGAAACACATATGACAAAATTATTTATACACAGTGAGAACAATAGGCGTATTAATAAGTTGACATTAGTTTAGTAAAGGGTGAATGATGTAATTGTGTCTGGTCATTCAGCACAAGGTCAGGATTCTTGGACTGGTTTTTGTTAATGGCCAGAATTTCTAACAATGTGAGTTTTCTACCTTTTTCTTTTTTCCTTTATGGAGAACATCACATTTAGTATCATAGGAATGACATTCATTCAGAGCATGGTCAGCAAAGGAGGAATCTTTCTTTTTCAATCTCCAGCTCCTTTCGTGCTCAGATAGTCTAGTACCTATAGCCCTACCTTTGAAGGCTTACCTACATATAGCAAATAAATAATATTGTGGAACAAAAATACTACGTATTTAAATTTTTAATATGTCTTTGTTCCTTCAAGCACCGACGGAATATTCCATAAACATGTTTAAGTATTTTATTTATATTTTTAATGTAATCTGTAACGCATCAAGAGTCTCAATCGTATAACTATTCGCGGATGATGCTGTCGTTTATCGGTTAGTGTAGATAACAGAGGATCAAAAGCAACTGCTAAGCGATTTAGACAAAATATCTACATGGTGCAAAAATTGGCAATTAACACTAGATAATGAAAAGTGTGAAGTAATACACATGGCCACTAACAGAAATCCGCTGAACTTCAATTACACGATAAATCCGCCAAACCTTAAGGTCGTAAATTCTACCAAAAAACCTAGGCGTTACAATTACGAACAACTTACCCTGGAGAGAACACAGAAAATATGTGGGGAAGTGGAACCAAAATTCACGTTTCATTGCCAGAACGCTTCGATAGATGTAACAGCTCCACCAAATGTTCAAATGTTTGTATAGTCTATGGGACTTAACTACGGGGTCATCAGTCCCTAAACTTACAAACTACGTATGAACTACTTACGCACTAGGACGGCACAAATATCCATGCCCGAGGGGGGATTCGAACCCCCGACCGTAGTGGCTGCGAAGACCGTGACTGGAGCGCCTCAGTCCCCGCGGCCACCGCGGCCGGCCACAGCTCCACCAAACAGACTGCCTACATCACAATTGTGCGTCCTCTCCTGGAGTACTGTTGCCCATGTGAAACTGACGGAAGTCATTGAGAAAGTTCAAAGAAGGACAGCTCATTTTGTTTTATCACATTACAGTGGGGAAAGCGTCACGGAAATGTTGCACGATTTGAGGTGGAAATCATTAAAAGAAAGACGTCATTCGTTGCGGCGTGATATGTTTGCGAAGTCTGAATCATCGACTTCTACTTCTGAATGTGAAAATATTTTGCTAGCGCGCACCTACTTAGGGACACATGACCATCCCAATAAAATAAGAGAAATCACATCGAAAACGGAACGATTTAGCTGTTCTTTCTTCCCGCGCGCTATTAGAGAATAGAACAGTAGAGAAAGACTATGAAAGTGGTTAATGAGCCATCTGCTAGGCACTTAAATGTGATGTGCAGAGTATCTATATAGATGTAGATGACATCCCTATTTTTGAATGTTCCTAATTTTCTACCTGTTTCATATAAAAAACTGTGGTTTTCAACCAAGCTATTAGAGATTTTCTACCATATGTTGGCTACACTGCCGTGAACAAAATATATTCCATTTGTGCGCGAAATTATCAACAACTTCGGGCAGTAAGTTACTGTAGTTGTATCGTGCTGTTACCGTGTTTCCTTGGCCGTGTGACATTCTGAAGCCGCTGAGAATGCCTAAAAGTACCGGAAACTTTAAGAAACGACATAACGAAGATGGTAATATGGGCAGGATTCGGGTATTGAAATTTCTCGGTATTGATCCTGTTAAAAATACTATAAAATGTTAGCAGCTGTTGCACAGCATACGACTGGTCAAATCAGACTACACCTCTGAAATGAGCATTGGAGAAGCGAAATTAATCAGAGAAAAGGAAGCTTTTGAAGCAGCAGCAAGAACTGCAAGGCGATGATCATTATGGAGCAGGCTGTTTCTGGAGTTGAAGGAGATAAAATTGTAAGTATTAAGAAAAATAAACACTTTCTGCTTTTTCTGTACTTTTCCTCGGACAGTAATAAAATAACTGTGTTCAAATTTTCAGATCTGGTTCAGCAGAGCACGGCGCACACACACTGGACCAGGATTACTAGGAATTACACAATAATGGTGGAGTAATGTAGAAAATATTAATAAAAATTTATAAATTATATCTCAAACTAAATAACAACATGTTTTTATCCTGGTTCAGTGTATGGAAGATATGTGTCATAATAAGCTACAAACATTTCGTATCATTGTCTTTAACAGTTCAAGAGAGAAAGGTAGATAAATTTTGCTAATTTAACATTGGCGAGATAGGGCCTACCGCCTCCCCTTAAGGGAGTAGGAAATCGTGTAGCGTATAGCCGACATCTTGGGAGGACGGACTGGGAGGAAAATGTGGCCGACCGATGCGTGTGGAAGGCCTCCACAGGCCACCAGTTTTGTGACCGGTTGATTCAGCATTCCGGGACCTGTGTCATTAGCGCGACCAACTCTCCCGTATCATACGGGTTCTCCCGTATTTTAGCACTGTTTTTTTTATATTCTCCCGTCTCCCTTATTGTCCTATTTCTCACCTAAATTTCGTCGGTGATGGCTGTTATAATCTGAAACCCGTGAGGTACTATCCATTGTAATCGATATTACTCTCGATTTCGAATGCATGGAACAGTGTCGGATATTTTGTTTCTCGATGAATACCGTCAACTAACGTACGCGCTGGCGTCATACCGATTAGCAGTTGACGTTTTTATAATGTAAGACATGGAAGTAATGAGTCGCGAAAACAGATTATAGAGACGCTGACGTTTAAATAGAAGCTTTTCACTAGTAATTTCTAAGTTGACTCATACGACACAACATTTCGTAGCGCTGCGAGGGAGTCAATAGTCTGCGTTCTAAAACTGAGGAAAGGTAAGCCTAAGACTGTTTTTATACCACAAGTCAAGAATTATTGAACAACTTACGTTCGTACATGGAAAAATGCGTCAGAGATAGTTTATTAACTTCTACCACAAATATATTATAACAATAAATGTTCAAATGTTTGTAATTCTATCGGACCAAACTGCGTGGTCATCAGTCCGTAGCTTACAAACTACTTAAACCTAGGTAAACTAACCCAAGGACAAACACACACACACCCATGCCCCAGGGAGGACTCGAACCTCCACGGCGAGCAACCGCGCGCTCCGCAGCGAGTCGCTTTAGACCGCTCGGCTACTCCACCGCGGTAAATATATAACAAAAATATTGACATATCAATGGGGGTCCAATACGTTTTGGCATATTCTTCTTAAATTTACTTCACAAATGAGATTTTCTCTCAGCTTGTAGAATAAGGAAGGAATCTTAGGGTTTAACGTCCCGTTGTCAGCGTAGTCATTATAGTCGGATCAAACGCTCGGGGTTTTCGATACGGATGGGCAAGAATATCGGCCGTGCCCTTCCAGAGGAATCATCTCGGTATTTGCCTAGACCGATTTAGAGAAATCACGGAAAACCTAAATCTGGATGGCTGTAGGTGGATTTGAATCACCTTCCTCCCAAATGCGAACCCAGTGTGTTACCACTGCGCCACCTCGCAGTGGCTTGTACAGCTACCAAAAATATGAAATATGAGTAAAAGTAAGCAAACTAAGTCTGGCTGTCTACTTTTACATTCCCATTGCCATACGTACCAAAGAAATACATTTAGTTATGCATTTGAAATTTACTGTGACATAATCTCCGTTATTCTACCTTACATTTGTAGTCAGATTCTGGTCATCTCCCTTAAACCCGTGATCGAAAGTTGGTCGCCCTATGTGTCAGCCATCCTATTCATATATTCTGAGGCCACATTTGGGCGGAGTGGTATCGTCAACTTTTAGAGACGTTCAAATGTTTGTAAACCTATTGGACTAACTGCCGCAGCCATCGGTCCCTGGACTTACAAACAACTTCGACTAAGGTCGACACGCACTCACATAGCCAGGGAGGACTCGCACCTCCGACGGCGAGCGACGCGCGCTCGGCTTCCACTGGCCCGCTCGCTGGTGGCGCGCATGCGCAGTTGCTCCAGCCGCCTCTGTCACTCTTCCAGAGCTCCCAGCCACTGTTACGAAAATTGTTTAAAATTACGAGTTTACGATTCGAGTGGTTCGGATTCCGATTTTTCCGGTCCAAATAACAGATCGGTGTCATTTGTTTTCCGCCGGTGAAAGTCGGTTCTTTTCGAGTACGTTCGTGTGATGTCATCGACAAAAATGAACTAGTTATGAGGAACACCTTCTATCATGTCCTTAAGGAAATCATCAGTACTGAAAGTAACAAACTTGAAAACTGCGTAATACGGCATACGGGATGAATTCACTGTCACTGAAACTGTCACGAATGCTTCAAAAAACAAGGAGAATAATTGAATTACGTCATGTAACATGCTGGAAGAAGAGGGTGTACATAGAGACATCAGAACTTGAACGTGCATACTCAACTAAATATCTTAACCTGCACTCTTACTGCAACTTATCTTGTGTTTGTGTGTAATTTTTAATGAGTAGGTTCATATCAAATGTTCAGATGTTTGTAAACCTGTTGGACCAAACTGCTGTGGTCATCAGACCCTGAACTTGCAAACTACTGAAACTAACTTACATTAATCTGGAAATCACAAAATCTAAGACGTTCAGTTCTGAGGAATACATAATTAGCTGTTAAGTATGCTCCACCCCATCCATACAAATTCGTACTGTACACATCTCAGTGATGTAGTAATATGCTGCCCCTATCTCATCTGCAACCTTACAGAAACTGTTTTCAGAATTTTGATGATTCCTTATTCACTTATTCCACTTGGACACCTAACTAGGATGACCAACTTTTGATCACGGGTTTAACGGAGATGGCAAAAATCTGATCATGATTATACGGGAGAATAAAGGAGATTTAATCACAGTAAATTTCAACGGCATAACTATACATATATCTTCGGAAGTATAGCATTGGAGATGTAAACATTAAAAAAATCAAACATACTTTGCTTATTTTTACTCATTTATCGCATTTTGGGGTAACTCTACAACTCTACAAACAGTGTGCCAAAGCCTATTGAACTTGCATTTAACATAGCAATTTTATTTCGTTATATAACTATTTAAACAATTTTAGAAGTTAATATAATCAGCTCCAAAGAACTTTTCTACGGATGTATTGAAGCTGTTCAATAATTTCTCAGGGGTACAAAAAACTGTCTTTAATCTTCATTTTCACTGTAAGAACACAATATGAAAACCGATTCATTTTAAGCCAAATGAAAATACACACGAAAACAAAGAAAATAGCTAAAGTAGAAATATTTGGTGCTAACTTTCCTCTGATTTCGATAGCTGACAAGCGAACCATTAGTAACTGGTTCTTTCGAATGGTTGAGAAATGTTGTGTGAGTCAACTGAGAAATAACTGAAGATACGCTTCTGTTTAGTTTCTGACATCCGCTTTCGTGAGTCATTTCTTCCGCGTGTTGTTATGGTATATAACGCTAACTGCTGGTAGATACGACGCGATCGCATGCTTGAGATGCCAGTATTGACCAAGAAAACAACGAGTATTTCCTCACAGACCCATGCATTCCAAACGCCGTAGAAGCACCAACAGTAGGAAGGAAGCAAGCTTGGAGTTTAATGTCCTGTCAACAGCGTGGTCAAAGAGACGGGCACCAACAGTGATCGGGAATAGTATCGTGTTATAAGAAAAGTTATTTGTGATATCTCCCTGAGAGTATTGCAAGTATCGATAGTACTTCACGGATTTCAGGATGTGATCACTGACGATATATACGGGAGAAGCAGGCAGAGAATAAGGGAGACGGGAGAATTAAAAAATAAGTGCTATAATACGGGAGAGTTGGTCGCCGTACTTCTAACCCCCCTACCCCCACCTCTCCACTCATTAGGTCGCATTACTGTTTACCATATTCAAAAGTTGGAACCCCTGCTGCTCGGATGCCATCTGGCGACCATGAACGCGCGCCTACTTGCAGCGCCACACGGCTGGAGTTGGGCAGCGCGATTCTTTTTCAGGAATCGATTCTTGCGATTCAATCCAACATTGTGAATCGATTCCTACGATTCGTTCACGATTCTTTATAGTCTGCAATCGCACGATTCTTACTTTCTACATTCTGCTCAGAGATGGCATTGGAAACTAACCTTGTGAATCCTTTCCTAAGATTCGTTCGCGATTCTGTCTGGTCTGCGATAGCACGATACTTACAGAATGGCAAAAGGAGACAATATGGGTATCCGATTTATAAATATTTATGGTGCGTAAATTTCAGCCTTAAAATAATGGCACAGAGAAATATATACAGACGGGAAACCTCCGTAAGGGCCCCGTCCTTTGCTCAGGGGTGCAGGGAGGGAGGGTTTCCAGCAGTTCCGTAAGATGTCCCATGATGGCGCTGCGGTCAGAAACAGCTCTTTGAACTGACCAGGGCAGGCGGCAGGTAGCGGCTGTCCCCACCACCACCTCCCCTCAAACGCCAGCAAGCCAGACACAGCCGTGGCCTCGTGGCAGGCGGCACGAGCTCTCCCCTCAGCCTCCCCTCCACGCTACCCTCTGACGTGCGAGAGGCACCGTAACCGCCTGACACCTGCTAGCATCTTACGGAACTATGAGGGGAGCGTAGGACATTGGTTTAGGGGAGGGCTTCTCCTCTGTATATGTTACTCTGTGATAATGGGCAGACCCGAATTGGGCAACTTTTAGTGGCCATTAGAAGGGCAGTCTGAGAAGGACAGTTAATCCCACACTCCAACTGGGCAACTTCCGCTCGCAGGTAGCAGGACGGTCCGACCCAAGGCGTTCCTGGCCCTCACCGAACTCGTCAGTCCTGTGAATGACACCAAGTCGCTGACCTGTGTAGAATCACATAGTGTTTCGTTTTGTACTTCAGTTTAGTCATGGAGACGAATAATACGGCATAAAGAAGGAGATCCAGCCTTTCCTCCAAACGTTTGGGCAGCAGATTGCGCTTCCTTGTAGAGGACGACTAATGCTTGCGAAAGTTTTCATTCCCGATTCAATGGTTCATTTGAATCTCAAATTAAAATGTTTGTTAACCTTACGGGACTTAACTGCGAGGTCATCAGTCCCTAAACTTACAAACTACTTATCAACTAACTTATACTAAAGACAACACAAACATCCATGGGGGAATTCGAACCTCCGTAATGTGGCGCTTCAGACTGCTCGGCTACTCCCGCGCGGACATATGAATCTCCTCTCCCAAACATCTTTCAGTATGTGAAAAGTCTGAAGCATGAACAAACTGATACATGTATAAGAATCAACTCAAAAAAAAAAAAAAATCACCATCCAACCGGACTCAAAAACCAGGAAGAGGCACGCTTTTCTACCAACAAAAATTTAGAATTACTAAGGACTGGTGAAATTTGCAAATTAGACTTTGTAAGGTGCGTTTCATACCAATCAGCCGTGAGCAGAAAATGAGCTAAACTAAATGCATTTCTTTTCTGTAAATATTTTTGTATGTGAAATTTGTAATAAAATCTTTGTATTTGTAAATAATTGCTTGTTTTGATACCTGGTTCTTTGGCACAGTATTGACATTATTCCTTAAGAACTCTACAAACAGGGGTAGATGTTGCGACTTGGTAAGTATAGATTTGAAAGCATTTTGGGAGACAGTGCAGTCTGTCTGCCAGGAGCAGGTAGGAGTTGCCCAGTTCGTGCGTGCCACTCATTGGGCAGTTTGGGGACAGTTGCCCAGTTCGAGTCTTCCGTTTATCACTAACAGGTAGAAGTTCCCCTGTTCGGACGAGTCCAAAATAATAACCAGCCAAAGCCATTCGATTCAACTCACAAAAATTCTCGAGGAAATAGTGTTTGAAGTTTTGGAACCGGATTTAAATACATATTGCGGTACCTATTAATTCTGCTGTCAGCGTAGCTCATTTGGTAGGATTGTAGATTGTCAAAACCGTGAATATAGGTCACGTATTTCGAATGTTGCTGCTATTTTAATTTTTTTCGTTCTTTGGCAATACTTCTGCCATTTAAATGTAAATTTCATTAAATGTATGGTAATTAACAACTATCTAATCGTTATAAAATACTTTTTTTGTAAAATCACGTAGTTTCAAGAAACACAAATATATAGATAAACTAAAAATCAAAATCCACCTTTGAATACTAAATTTTATTCGAAATACAAAAAAATTGCGATTTACATAAAACATTTCTAAGGAAAGATAAACATAAAAAACGTAAATAGTAAAAAAGATTTTCGAGATGTTAAAAAGCATTTAAAATCGCGTTTTATATAAAAAGGATATTTTTGTAAAATTGAGTTTTTACGTAATCTACAACTATGTAGATGATCTCAAAAAGCAAAAACCTCTCTAAATACAAAATATAATCCAAATCGTTAGAGCCATTTCCGGGATACGCCAAATATGAATGTGCAAGAATTGCTCATTCTAATATATTACGGTACGGTACATGTAAATTGTGTAAACGACGTATGTGTGTTGCAGTGCATCTGCAACGCATAGGTGCGTAATTTTTCATGAGACTATGATTTCTTGATGTTAATCGTGTGTATCAGCAGGTGTGTATTTCGCTTCCATTCGTGTCTGCCACCTGTAATTCGTGATTAATAACTAACGGCTCACGATCTTCGTCCTGTGCTTCCTTCGTTCATACGTGTTCTCCTCCTTGACTGTTTTCTGGCTTTCGTAATCATTCGGCACGATTCGCAAGTTGCCTTCGAATCATGAATCGTTGGAACCTGGAATCGTCAAGAGACAAGCAATTCTTTTGAACGGCGATTCGCTCCGATCACGATTCGATTCTTACGATTCTTTATTTATATTCAGAAGAAGACGGCGGTGACGACGATGATGAAAAATTTCCATTCTTCAGCTTCATAAATTTTAAAATTGTATGAAAATTATACGAAACCCAGTCATAAAAACAATAACAAATTACTACCGCTAAATAACTTCTGGACTTGCGTTTGGAAGCCCACTAGCGCTACGAAGCGGATATAGTTAAAACTAAAGTTAACGTGTAGATAACCTCACGGGAACGCGCATTTATCTTTAACGGACAGGTAACTGCGGCTGTGACGGTAACTGTTGTTTCGGAAACCCATTTTGTACTTAACGTTCAGGTAACTCACAGATAACTATAACGGCACAGGTTACTACTGTTTCAGAAACCGGCCACGTGCGTTTCCGTTCATAAGTGCATAACGTATTTTCTGTTACGAATGGTCTCCCCGATTCGTTCCTGCACGCGCCAGAGACGACAAACTGTCATCTGTATCTCGAGTCGCAAAACCGACGATCAAAATATATATTCATTTTAGTTATAGTATAATGATTTTCTCAGAAAACATAATTTTTGTAAATTTGTATACTTTCCACGTAGCCACGGGAACGCAAAGCAGGACACATATTCATATAATTGATTGATTTGTTTGTGGCAATTGTCGACAGCAATAAACTTAGCTGTCACGTAAGATTTATTTATTATGTAACTAGTTTCGAATCGAAGTACAATCCATTACAGCTTCAAAACGAAGGCTAATTAAAAACAAGTGTTTTGTTTTGTTTTTATATAAAAAAAATTCTAAGGCGAACAACCCTTATATTGCCGCACTCGGTCGAAACTGCCCATGAAACACCTTGTGAATCTATATTTTTGAACTGTTCCCTCTGTTTAATATATTGGCATAAATCAGAATATGAAGTCGCTATAATTTAAAAGTAGATTGTACAGTATTTTGAAAGTCGCATGTCGAATTACTGAGAATTCAAGTATTTTTTCGAGTTTTCGTCTGCTTTGGGGATTGGAGATATTGAAATTTGAAAATCTGAATTCAGATTCAGAAAATTTAAAAACCGTTATATTAATGAGTTGAAACAGTTCAAAACTATAGATTCACAACGTGTCTCACACACACTATCAAACGAGCCCGGCAGTATGAGTGGTGTTTACTCTTCCTATGTTTATATTTAAAAACAAAACCAGAAATGGTGTTTTTAATTTTAAATTTTTATAGATTCTACTTCTATTAAATCAAAACTAAATTTTGTTGGGAGGAATTGGTGTCCTTCGGGATAATTGTCACCCTAATTTTTACTCCCCGTGTAGTATACTTAGGCGGATTTTCGTCTTTATCATAAGATACTTTCAAGACATAAATCATTAATACTCAAGTTACCAGAATTTTTTCCATTTTAGCCTCCAATTTGGAGCAACCGTTTCACCCCTTAAATATGTTTCACCGCCACTAAAAAGAAATTCGTCTCTCTTAGTTTTTATGTATTTTAACATATCCAAATTTCAGAAAAATCGGAGAGTGACACTTCCTTAGGTTTGGTTGTAAGTTACCGAGAATCCCTTTTATTTTACTTTCCCATTGGTATCATACCGAGCCCCATTGGTAGCTGGTAGATGTAAAATCACACCGAGTAAATACATAATACTATGACACCAGCCTGCAGGTGAGTAAATATATCACACCATGACACCAGCCTGAGGTTAATATTAAAAACAGCTTTCCTTACGTACTGAACGTCGCAGCTTACCTTTGTTGAAATGGGACAATCATTGTAGCACGGCCAATACGATACGTTTTCAGTGTTCTGTCTTCTTATAAGTAGGACGTTCATATCAGCAAAAGACCTTGCCGCCACTATCAGAATGCTATCAGATTCATAGACAACATTGTCGCGACCTACAAGACTGGTCCAGAAAAGAGCCCACTTATCGTGTCTGCACCTGTTGCAGACAACACGACGAGTATGAATGATATTTACATTCTTCTTTCTCATAAAGACGTTGCTGACGATCTATTTCAGAATATGTGGCGATTTCCGCTTTTGTATTCAGGTAGGAATCTAAGCTGAAAGCTTAAATTACTGCAGCTGAAACGAGTACCCTGCCAGTGAGGCTTAATCCTAGCCTTGTCGTAAATAGTTGACTGTTTACAAATGAATATGTGCCGATTTCAGAGTGTGTAATTAGGCAGAAAGACGAGGAAACAGCTAGGATTACTGTCACTGCCAGTGACATTTAAATTCTTGTCCAAAACAGTTGGCTGTTTGTAAACGAATATGCGCTGATTTCCAAGTAAGTAATTAGGCAGGAGTGCGAGGAAACAGCTTGAATTAACTGTGACAAACGGGTACAGTACCATGTCATTTATATTCTTCCTTGTTGCTGATAGGTGTCTGCTTGATCATTCTCATTTGTAAGGGATCAGTTAAATACAATTTTTTGAAGGACAATAGATTGTCATCAATTATCTGTCGAAAAATCCATTTTCATGTGCCACAAAAATATTTTACCTTGTCAGACACGCCTGACAAACATGTCATCGTCACATCACCTAAGATTTAGTTTCATAAAGGAGGGAATTAAAGATCAGGGGGGAGAAATAAAAACTTTACGGTTTGCCGATGACATAGGAATTTTGTCAGAGACTGCAATGGATCTGTAGGAGCAATTGAATGGAATGGACAGTGTCTTGAAAGGAAGATATAAGATGAACATTAACAAGAGTAAAACGAAGATAATGATGGAATGCAATGTCAGAAAATCAGGTGATGCTGAGGAATTAGATTAGGTAATTAGACAATAAAAGTAGTAGATGAATTTTGTTATTTGGGCAGCAATATAACTTCTGATGGCCGAAGTAAAGAAGATATAAAATGCAGAATGGTTATGGGGAGAAAAGCGTATAGATAGATTGGCTGTATGTGTGTGTGTGTGTGTGTGTGTGTGTGTGTGTGTGTGTGTGTTTGTTCCACATCTCCTCCTAAACTACTGAACCGATTTTAACCAAACTTCGTACACATGTTCGTTACCATCAGGCAACATTCGCTGTCGGGGTAAGAACCACATACGACGCATAAGTCAGGAGATTTGACGTCATAATTAGATTCATGAAAAACCGCCGCATCATTCGATAATATTCTACATCTACTCGTAAACTAATGAACTGATTTCAACCAAACTTGGTTCAAATATTCTGTAACGTCAGGTATCATTTGATATGGTGACAAAAACCACCTTAGATACATAGCTCATACGATATCATGTCATAAACAATGAAAACTCTCCCATCTTGCGGCGCGTGATTTTATTCGTCAACTATTTGAGAATGAGAGCACTTAGCGACTTGCAATAAACTTTAAACAAAATTTCAAATCTTTACGAAACTTTTCCTCGCTGACAACCCCAACAAAATTATAAAAGGAGAAAAGTTCATTGCTCACTTCTTTTCCGATGTTCGTAATGTATATCTACGGCATTTGGCATGACGTTACAAGTTATTACTTCTGCACTGTTAATTGTATTTGCGAGACATTTCAAAGACAGTACACATTTATACCACTGCATGTTCCTTCGATATTGTATCACAGTTCCACATATAGTACATGAGATATGAAGTCATAAAGTAACAACATTCACCATATATTATGCAGACTTTAGGAACATATACCACTGAATGTGCCTTCACATTTACATATATTTCAAGAGATATGACGTCATAAACAAAGAATAACTGGTAAAGCTTGAGCTATTTTCCTACATCTCCTCCTAAAATAATGGACCGATTTCAACTGAATTTGGTAGCCATATTGCTCACTATCAGACAACAATCGCTGTGGGGTTAAAAGTACCTACGGCACATAGTGCAGGAAGTATGACATCGTAAACAATGAGTCGCAAAAACTTTCCTATTTTGCGACACGTGATTTAGTAGACTTTATTCATCCACTATTTATTCACCACAGACAGTTTCCTAATATTACGTTCTAAAAATCTGGAACATTATATTATTATAGGGCACACAGTCAAAGATATATGATGTCGTAAGTATTGAGTTGCATAGTTCTTTGTTTTACTGTTTCATAATTTGTAAAGTGTTTTCTTGAATACATGAAGATGAAGTCGTTTCCGAATTTTTATTTTCGTTTCTAATATTAGACTGAAAAAATGCATACACTACCGGTCAATACCGGGTTCAGTAGTGTAATGGGGGTACTGCTGCATGAAATGGACGTTAATTGTAATGATAATAAAGATCCTCCAGAATTATTAAAAACAAGAAAGTAGGGAAAAACGGAGTGGTTCGATTTATACTCCTATGTAAGAAACTGTAGTGAACAAGCAGGTAAATGAGTACAAGCAGCATGTAATAGCTACTGCTATAACTATAAATAACCTAATATATTACGTCATATTTTACATAAACTGCACATCATAGAACGTACACTGTGGGCCAGCTTCTTACCATATTCTCTAGAAAAATTGTCTACCATTTTTTAGACTGTGAAACTTAGTGTAAGGAGTAAGTATTTTATGACCACATTACAGTCAATTTTTAAAAAATGTAGAAGGTACGTATTTTACAAGTCACTCAATATGATACTTGAAACAATATCTTGTGCTGATGCACTTGCTGATACAGCTGTGCGACGAGAGGTTGATACCGTGCACAGCGCAGCTGACAGAGTCCAGCTGGGGAGATAAGGCACTGCTGGGGCGTCACTGCATGACGTGGACATTATGGTAACCATCCTCCAGAATAAAATTGTGCATCACTTTTTCCCCCTTTTCAATACAGCCGCAAAACATTTTCCATGTTCACTGTGTGATAAAAGGGCTCAAACATTATATACAGTGTGTCCCATTTATCTTGACCACATTAAATAACTGTTTGTCGAGCTGCAAATTACAAAATGTGTGATTGCCTACTTTGCAGCTTTATAAAAAAAAACTAAGACATGAACAGTGGTATGAATTTTTTTAATGGCACCCTGTATTTTTTATTCGATAAGTCGTTTCCTCTCCTAAAGACCTATTCAAATTGTATCACAGTGTACCATGTTCACTGAAACACAAGGTTATTAATTATATAATACAACATTGACTTTCAGCCCAGGAGCACAAACTCATCCACTAGCTGCAGTTGTCATAAAACAAATGAAAACCAAGTAAAAAACACGCACACACAAAAAATTGACTGACTCTCCTGCACCATTTTCCCGGAATATAACATTCAAAGGAGCTCAAAGTGGTGACCCTGGACACCGATACATTGGGACACCCGTTGACAAAGAATTATATACCGCTTCCAGTATTGCCTGCTGAAGAGAATTACAAGCAAGCACGATACCTTCCTGCATGTCCTGTGGAGTTGTTGGAATATCGCGATAGACATTTTTTTAATAGATCTTTAGGCGAGGAAATGAATTACCGAATACAGGGTGCCATTTAAAAACGTCATAGTGCCGTTCATAGCTTTGTAAAAACAAAGCTACAAAGAAGGCACTCAGGCTGATTGAGGTTTTCTGGCAGGTGAAGAACATGTGCTTGAAACGTTTTGTAAATCGCATCTGGACGAACAGTTATTTGGGGTGGTCAAGGTAAATGGGACACCCTGTATTGATGTTGTTGTTGTTGTTGTTGTTGTTGTTTTAGTCTTCAGTACGGAAACTGGTCTGATGCACACGTCCACCCTACTCATCTACTCATAACGTTTTTGTGAGGCTTGCACGGAGTGATGCTTGCTTGGAGAGGGAATGTGTTGACATTTTCCCGGAGTCCTGGACAATGCAGGTAGTGGACGGGTGTTCCGCAAGTAGGGTACATCGGCCTGTCCACCGCAGGTCCCTTTGGGCTCGTTCACCGTCTGACGTGTAAGAGCTCACGATAAAATGAGACCTGCCGACGCCATTACATAGCACAGCACAGTACGGCAGACAGGAAGCGCAGAAGAACCAATCATAATTAGCTTCGGCATAGACTCATCAACGAACATACAGCATATGCGACGAAGTGTTGAAGGGGAGACTACACCCAGAGATTTAACAATTCTTCCCCTGTGGAGATAGCAAAGAAATATAGACATTGTGGCTACTATGGAAATATGTAGTAACGTCCAAGGTTTTAAGTCCATGACTTAATGAGTTTTCGAATACTCAGTTTTTAATTTGTTTTAATGGTATACTAGAAAAACAACCATTCGTACTTCCAAGTATCAGATTTTGTAGATACATTCACAAGATATAGTTCAACAGTTGTGTGATATATGTTGATCATATGTTTTAGAGTTTATTTCAAATTTAGCCATAATTTTTTAACTATTGGCACTTAAACGTGATCATAAAATTTACATGTTCGATAATATTAATTCATAGAAATATGTAAACACACTAACACTAATTCCTGCTAATATTTAATTCAGATTGGTTAATATTGATGATAAACAAGTTTGTGCCAAGTTAAAAAATAAACTTCTGGTAAATGGATTTTAACATTTTATATAAAAAAATGAATGTTACTGCAAGACAGATATCCATTAAAATTTACCGGCACCATAAAGTTTCCCCCTATTGCTTAAATGAGGCTTCTTCTAGCCTTTTACGTGATTTTCTAAATGAAAATGTACTCACAGATTTCCTGAGGTGGAGCAGTGGTAGGGATATGTGATTGCAAGCCACTGCATATTTCCTTATAATCTTCTGATGGTACTGAACAGGAGTTCAGTGTCTTCTTTAAATTTTTTTACACAGTCAACAGGCAAAGAAATGGATGTGTAACTATTGGCTGCGAATTCTTTCGCTTCAATCTTCCTTTAAATCTTGCAACTTGTTCCGTTTGATGGAGAAAAAAATCAGAAATTATCTTTGGCATCTTTCGGTTCGCCACAGTCCCTTACACAGTCCGAATTTGAAACATTTCATAGAGACATCTATTTTTCGAATGCAGCCGAATCGTTTCGGTATCTGAGGGTAAACTCTCGAAATATGTAAGATAGTGTAATTTTTTCTTTAACTGAAGTTTTAGGGCGGAGTCTTCCTGAAAAATGGAGAGCAGCTGCTTTTAAAGCGATGAAAGTAGTATGACGATAGGGTTAGACACATCACCATATCTGTACAGGATGTCTAATATGTTTATTCTGTGCTTAGTGTTCTAAGTAAAATGATTTTAAGAAGTACCAATATGACTCAAGAAAAGTCATCATGAACGTCTGAGTAACTTTCCGAACAATTTCACTATGAAAATACATTTTTGTTAACAGAAGGAACACTCAATGTATTAATTTGTAGTCAGATGAAGTTGAAAGTAGCCTGTTATTAAAATATGCAAGATCTCAGGTGTGGTGTCACACAAGTCCAAAGTGCGCGCCACCTACTTTCGCTGCGCACCGCCATGCACGCACGGCGCGGCGTTCTAACGACGTCAGCCACGAGCGCCCTCTGCTACAACTCCGCTCGTGGCCACCACTGAACTACATCGTTCACTTGGGACTGACATAGGAACCAGCTAACACTTCGGAATCAGATAGGCACCAGTGAAGACTTGGCTATCGGATAGGCACTAGGCAGGACTCTAGTTCAACTATGTATCAACATTCTGCAGTACTGAGCTATGTAAAACTTAATTATTGTATAAATTCTGTGCAATATATATCTCGTTCTAATTTACTCTAGTGTTTCTAGTTTCTGCTGTCCCACTGGCTGCTCACCTTCGTACCTGCACAAGCGTGCATCCTTATTCCTGTGTTGGACTCATTCTACTCGGCCACCGACACCTACGACGGAAACGGGACACAAAAGCGGCGACGAGGCTGGGACACAAAATCAGGCAGTTGAGATCTGCAATTATAAGTTAAATCGCTCACTGCTGCTCTAAATTCTTTATGAGTAGCCAAAGTACATGAGCAACAGAAATTTATCTAATCGCTCACTCCTTAAGGGAGCTGTCTACGTTTTAACAAACCCAAAATCAATGTTAAAAATAAATGAATAGATAATTAAACATGGGACAGGGAGGACGAAATCATAAAGCAGAAGTTTGATACCTTGAAATCATAATCTATTCAGTAAAATAACGAGCAAATAAATGTCGGGTTACCAAATTAAGCACACACCTTGTACAAAAATTAAATTAAATCATTTAATTACTGCCCATATTAAAATTCTTTGTGCCCTCTATGAATATGGAGATAATGTGGGAGGAAATTTGCAAATACATAATGTGTAGCTGAAAGCACATTCATTCATTCACAGACACACACATAAAGCTAGGCGGTACATTACAATCCTAGAACACATGAAAACAGCGGCGAAACGAAGTGTCGGCGGCGTCTTGACGAGGTGGCAGGTGTCTTGATCCCAAATTTTTAAATGCACTGTACACTAAGCGAAACTCATGTTCGGGGAGGCAGCGGCTCACTATTCTTAAGTACCACGTCGTGTGCGACCACGCCGAATTTCATATTATTTACAACCAGTTATTAATTTAGAAATAAGCGAGTAAATCACACGCGAGAATTCGTATAGAAGAAAGCTAGTATTATCAAAAGCATAGGCTGAAGGCCGAAGTAACGACCGTTACGAAAGCAGGTTGTGCAATCGGTCATACAAGACAACTTCTTTCACTTATTCCATAACCACTATATATGTTCTTGTGAGATAAAGCCTACAGAATATGCAAGCCTATCCCACAATACGTGTTATTGTCAATCAGTTGAAACCAGCTGGAAGTAGCCCAGGGACAAGATGCTTCGGGAACTGAAATGGGAGTCGCTGGAAGGAAGGTGACGTTCTTTCCGAGAAAGAAATTTAGAGGGTCGGAATTTAAGGCTATCTGCAGAAAGAGTCTACTGCCATCAACCTGTAGTTCGCATAAAGACCACAAAGAAAAGATCAGACAGATGATGCATACAAGCATTCGTTTTTCGTCTCGTACTTTTTTTTAATTTTTTTTATGTGGTTTTAGGGCGCACAACTTCTATGGTCATTAGCGCCCAGCCAAGAACATAGATTCGCTATGATCTCATAAAAACAAACGGTCACTGTCAGAACATCAACAAGAGGCAAAAAACGAAAGATAAAAGACAATTAAAGGGGTTAAATATCCTTGGATAGGTTGGCCAAGTTGATAAAACGCAAAACTCGAGCAGCTGCTCGTGTGTCATCAGCTAAAATTTCCTCCAGAGTAGACGGAAAGTGAAGGGCTACACGGAGATGATTAAAATTAACACAAGACAGTAAAACATGTCGCACTGTCAGCAGTTCACCGCAGGAGCATAGCGGTGCAGGTTCGGCGGATAGCAAGTGACGGTGGCTGAAACGGCAATGACCGACCCGCAACCGGGCCAGGATGACCTCCTCCCGCCGAGAGGAGCGTGAGGAGGTCCCCCAAGCGGTCGGGATCGCTTTGACAGTTCGCAATGTATTGTTGTACATTGAAAACCATGCACTGTGCCATTGCGACACGATACTTCGGCGAAGAGCCCGTTGAACATCGTCCGATGGGACGCAAAAGGTAGCCATGCGAGGCAAAAGAGCTGCGGACTTAGCTGCTATGTCGGCGATCTCATTCCCGGGCACTCCCACGTGGTCAGGGACCCACAGGAAAGAAACGTGACAGCTTTCATCTGCTAGCAACTGGAGGGAGCGTTGGATCCGATACACGAGTGGATGGTTCGAGAAAGGGTCCGTAAGACTCTGCAGGGCACTAAGGGAGTCTGAACATATGGCATAGAAAGGTTGGCGGTGGCGGCAGGTATACAAAACGGCCTGGTGGAGGGCAAAAAGCTCAGCCGTGAAGTTCGAGCACCGATCAGGGAGCTTGTATTGGAAACGTTTGTCCCCGACGACGAAGGCAGATCCGACACCGGCAGTGCTCTTGGAACCATCAGTGTAAATAAATATGGCATTATCGAACCGCGAACAAAGTTCGACAAGCCTCGAGCGGTATACCAAATCCGGAGTGCTCTCCTTGGGGAGCGAACTAAGTTCGAGGTGTGTGTGAACCTGGGCCTGATGCGACGGTGGCAATGGGCTTCCGCTCAACCGAAAGGTGGAAGGAAGTGTAAAAACGAGCCGCTGTAGCAGGCGGCGAAACCGAACTCCAGGTGGAAGCAAGGCAATCGCAGACAACTGATATTGGCGATCGAGTGAGTCGTCAAAAAATAATCTGTAAGATGGATGGTTGGGCATCGACCGTAGGCGGCATGCGTACCGACACAAGAGTATGTCACGTCGAGTGGTCAAGGGTAATACAGCAGCCTCGGCATACAGACTTTCAACAGGGCTGGTATAAAATGCACCGGTCGCCAGACGTAATCACCGATGGTGGATAGAGTTGAGACGGCGGAGAATCGACGGCCGTGCAGAAGAGTATACAAGGCTTCCGTAGTCGAGCTTCGACTGAACAATGGCCTGGTAAAGGTGAAGCAGGACGGTACGATCCGCTCCCCATGACGTGCCACTGAGGACACGAAGAACGTAAAGGGATCGGGCACAACGGGCAGCCAGGTAGGACACGTGTGTGGACCAGCATAGTTTCCGATCCAACATTAGCCCCAAGAATTTCGTGGTCTCCACGAAAGGGAGAGCAACAGGGCCGAGATGTAGAGAAGGTGGAAGAAATTCCTTGTATCTCCAGAAGTTTATACACACCGTTTCTCAGTGGAGAATCGGAAGCCGTTTGCAATGCTCCAGGAATATAGACGGTCAAGACAGCGTTGGAGAGAACGCTCCAAGAGACACGTCCGCTGGGCGCTGCAATAAATTACGAAATGGTCAACAAAAAGAGATCCGGAGACGTCGGCTGAAAGGCAATCTACGATCGGATTGATTGCAATGGCAAAGAGCGGCACACTCAAGACGGAGCCCTGTGGTATCCCATTCTCTGGCAAAAGGTATCTGACAAAACAGAGCCCACCCATACCCGGAACTTGCGATCCGCCAAAAACGCTTGAATGAAAAGAGGAAGGCGGCCCCGAAGGCCCCATGTGTGCAATGTGCGGAGAATGCCCGCTCTCCAACAGGTATCGTATGCCTTCTCCAAGTCGAAGAACACTGCTACTGTTTGACGCTTCTTTAGAAAGTTGTTCATAATGAAGGTCGACAACGTAACGAGGTGATCAGCAGCAGAGCGGTATCGACGAAAACCGCATTGGATATTAGTCAGGAGGCGGCGAGATTCGAGGAGCCAGTCCAACAGAGCGTTAACCATGCGTTCCATCACCTTACAGACGCAACTCGTCAGAGAAATGGGGCGATAACTGGAAGGAAGGTGTTCGTCCTTCCCTGGTTTGGGGATGGGGACAACAATGGCTTCACGCCAACTTGTGGGAACATGACCTTCAGTCCATATGCGATTGTAGGTACTAAGAAGAAAGCACTTGCCCGCAGGAGAGAGGTTCTTCAGATTCTCAATATGAATGTAATCGGGCCCGGGAGCAGAAGATCGGGACAGGGCGAGAGCACGGTCTAGCTCCTGCATGGTGAAGGCGACGTTATAATTTTCACGATTAAAAGAGTGGAAGGAAGGCGGCCGTGCCTCCTCTACCTGTTTGCGAGGGAGAAAGGCAGGGTGATAATGGGCAGAGCTCGAAACCTCCGCAAAGAAACGGCCCAATGCGTTTGAAACATCAGCGGGGTCCACGAGGACTGCGTTCTCCACGGTCAGGCCAGGAATCGGGGAGTGGACCTTGATGCCGGATAGACGGCGTAGGCCACCCCAAACAACCGTGGAGGGAGTAAAACGGTTAAAAGAACTAGTAAAAGCAGTCCAGCAAGCTTTCTTGCTGTCGTTTATGATACGACGGCACTGCGCTCTCATACGTTTATAATGTATGCAATTCTCCAAAGTTGGGTGGCGGCGGAAGGAGCGTAAAGCACGGCGCCGGGCTCTAAGCGCGTCGCGGCAGGCTGCAGTCCACCAAGGGACCTGGACACGACGTGGAGAAGAGGATGTACGAGGTATGGAACGTTCAGCAGCGGTGAGAATAACCTCTGTGAGGTAGTCGACCTGACTGTCACAGTTGGGAAAATTATATCGTGAAAAACAGCCATGGAAGAATAAAGCCCCCAGTCGGCTTTAGAAATGTTCCAACTGGTGGGACGAGGAGATGGGGAATGATGCAGGAAGTGGATGATACAAGGGAAATGGTCACTTGAGTACGTGTCAGAAAGTGCATACCACTCAAACCGACCGGCAAGCTGAGGAGTGCATATTGCGAGGTCTATATGGGAATAGGTGTGTGTTGTGTCTGAAAGGAAGGTCGGTGCACCGGTGTTGAGGCAGAGAAGATCGAGGTGGTGGAGAAGGTCCACCAAAAGGGAGCCTCTTGGGCAAGGTGCCGGAGAGCCCCATAGGGGGTGGTGGGCATTAAAGTCGCCTACCAACACGAAAGGTGAAGGGAGCTGGTCAACAAGGTCTAGCACATCTGCCCTAGTAAGGGCAGATGACGATGGCGAATAGATATTACAGAGGGAAAAGGTAAATGTGGATAAAGTGATGCGGACGGCAACTGCCTGTAGGTGAGTGTGCAAGGAAATGGGATGGAAATAGACATCGTCTCGAAGGAGCATCAGAACCCCTCCATGGGCTGGGATACCTTCCACGGGTGGCAGGTCGAACCGCACAGAGGTGTAGTGTGGAACGTCTGCACGCTCACTTGGACGCAACTTTGTTTCCTGTAGACAGACTAGAAGCCGGCAGTGTAATCGAAGGAGTAGTTTTAACTCCTCCCGATTGGAATGAATGCCGCGAATATTCCATTGAAGGAGCGCCATGATAAAAAATGAAATAAGGATAAAACCAACTAGCAAGCGGGGTCACCTCGACGGCCGCTGAGGACCGGATTTCGAAGGAGCACTGCTATCGCCATCTAGTGGCAAAGGGTCATGTTCCATTGGTTCGATCGACGCGTCTGCCACCTCCCGGAGTTCATCAGGAGGGGCAGCTTCCACCGCCGGTAGACGGCCGGGTGCCCGGCAAACGGAGCGTCCCGGTGAAACAGAAGACGGCCGAGGCCGGCAACTGTTGGATGGCGTGACCGAAGAGTCACGCCGCGGCGGGGAAGGGGGAGGCTGCTCTTTTTTGGAAGCCTTCTTAGAAGCATGACGGGTTGAAGAAGCGGTTGACGATTGAGAAGTCGGAGTCTTGAGAAAATCTTCACGGACGGGTTTCCTTTTTGAACTCCGGGCAGCAGATTTGGGTGCCCGGGATGTGTGTGAACTGGTCGACGAATTCACCGTAGACCGGGTAGAAGGCATCGGAGAGGTGGAACGAGCAATTTTCGGGCTAGCCGACCTGACGACAGTGTCACTGAACGTTAAATCGCAAGTCTGAATGCCTACCTCCTTAGTTGGTCGAGAGGAGGCGAGGACCTGGCTGAAAGTACCTGATGGGAGTACTGCGGGCTTCGTACTAGCTAATAACTTCCGAGCGGCATAGGTCGAGACCTTCTCCTTCACGCGAATCTCTTGGATGACCCGCTCTTCTTTATAAACGGGGCAGTCCCGTGAAGAAGCAGCATGGTCACCCATGCAATTAATGCAGCGAGGGGATGGAGGTAGACATTCACCCTCATGAGCGTCCCTGCCACAGGTGGTGCACTTGGCTGCATTTGGACAAGATTTACTGGTATGATTATACCTTTGGCAATGGAAGCAGCATGTAGGATTTGGTATGTACGGGCGGACGGAAATGACCTCTTAGCCCGCTTTCACTTTCGATGGTAGGTCAACCTTGTCAAAAGTCAAGAAGACAGTACAGGTTGGCACGAGGTCATTGTTAATCTTTTTCATCACGCGATGAACATCCGTGACTCCCTGATCGGACATATAGTTCAATATCTCCTCGTCCGATAACCCATCCAGTGATCTAGAGAACAGTACCCCCCGCGAAGAGTTGAGGGTGCGGTGAGCCTCCACTTTCACAGGGAAAGTATGTACAAGAGTAGCTCGAAGTAACTTCTGCGCCTGGAATGCATTTTCTATTTCGAGCAACAAGGTCCCGTTGCGCTGCCTAGAGCAGGTCTTCAAGGGACCAGCGATCGCATCAACACCCTTCTGAATAATGAACGGATTTACTGCAGAAAAATCCTTATCGTCGGTACGTGATACCACCAGGAACTTAGGAATGTTCGGCAATGCTTTCTGTGGTTGAGAATCATGTTTCCGCTTATGGGTCAGGGTTATAGATGATGTGGAAGGTTTCATAGCGGAGGTGTCCCCCCATGATTACCGGCGTCTCCGATGGCGCACTCCTTCCTTGTGGGGGCCCTCACTGAGGGCGCACCCGCCTTAGGTGACTGTTCGCACCTCAGGTCATACCTCCCGAGAACGGACGGAGGGACCAATTGGCATGTTCGGAAGGTATCAGCTCGGGTAATCACCCCTCCCTGGGCCCGGCCTTTACCGGGGGGTACGTACGTGCCCTACATGTCTACCCAGGGCGGGGAGTTACGCCTTACCCCGTCACCGGCTACGCAGAGCGTGGGTCAACCTTCAGACACGCACAGGGAGGAAAGAAAGGAGGAAGGAGAGAAAGGGATGAAGGAGGAGGGAGAATCTCAAACGCCGAGGCGGAGATTAAAGGGAAAAAGAGGAGAAGGCTGAAGAACAGGAAAGGAAGAGGACCAAGAAGAGAAGACAGGAAGCGAAAAAGAAACCTTTGACTGACGAAAAACGCCCGTCTCCGGGCGAAGGCACAAACCGGGGGGGAAAGAGGGAAGCGGCCTGGGACGGAAGGAATGTCGCTTCGGCTCGGGGCCCCGTGCGCGCCACACGTACCCACAAAAGAGCTGTGGGCCCCCTGGGGGGAGGGGCCTCGTACCATTGTGTATGGGAGTGGAACAGGGCAGCAGGTATCCAGTAGCGATGCTGAGCTCCTGTGGCTAGATTGCGGAGTTCGTATGTAGAGGCATTCGCCCCGTGGCTGGCTGTTCAAGAGTGGTCAGTCCTCACAAGAAAATCGCTCGTGTAAAACGTGCTTAACACTACAAGTACCACGTGGGTCATTTTTGACCCTTTGGGGCTGTTTTAAGTGGCCTAACCCCTCTCGTGACTTTTAATCATTTATGGAGTTATGTAAAGCCCTTTGTATACTAGACGTGCAAGACGCACAAGGAAGTCGTCAGCTGAAGTGCTCATTGCGGTAGACCGTCGAACTACAAAGAAGCGTTCAAACGGTACACATTCGCTGAGTTTTCTGCTTCACGTGTCTACTTGGTTTGTTGCCAACTTACAGCAAATGAATCGACGAGTTAAGATCACTTTTCGAAACTGTAATATATATAATTACTGTGATCATTTGTATTTGTTTTCGTGCAGTTCGTGCGTAACTACGTCGCTCACATGTGTTAACGTCGTCATTATAAAATGCGATTACATACTTCCAGCCCCTACTGTTTGAGGCGCCTATGTATATGATGAACAAGCTCAGGTGTCTATACACAGACCTTTCACTGTCATAAAGCAGCAAATAATGCTCACGAAAAATAAATATTTCATCTGTTTTCTACAGCATGTTTCAGGAAAAATAGCAAATATTTTAGAAGGTGATAATAAAGACTATTTGCAGATAAAATTTCATACAACGTGTGTCCAATTTATATTGGGCACAGAGATACTGTTCTTGGTATGTACAACAAACTTAAAGCACATGGAAATTTGGATATTTTTACTGATTCTTTCGTCAGTTCTTGATAGATCACCATACTGACTTTTATTGAAATAACCGGTTTTCGACGTACTTTAAAGTTTGAATATGTCCTAGTAAGCCGAAAACCGGGTAACTAAGTGGAAATGAACTGTAGAACATACAAAAAATTTTACGTTGAAGTCAGTGTGATGTCGTACTACCAAGAACCGACGGATAAATCAGTGAACTTTCTGATTTACATTTGGTCTAAGTTTGTCTGGCTTTCATATTAACAGCTATATCTCTATTCAATAAAAATTGTACACATGTTATATGAAATTTTTAATGCAATTCCTCTATAGTATCACCTCCTAAAATACTTACGACCGAGTCGAAAAACTACATTCCTCTGAGCAGGAGACAAGTACACATCCTCAAACAAATTCGCGACTTGGCTTCGTTTGTCAGCTGGGTTTCCCATTCAGTCGTCTGCGCATGCGGGAAGCATGTCCATACGCGTGAAAATAGGATCCATCTTATTCCATCTACTGACGATCGTATGTCTGCATCTTGTGCAAGTTGACGCGTCTACACTGTACGCGTAAGCTCTCACTTTCCTTGTAGAAAGGGCTTAACTCACCGAAATTTCATCATCCTGGGCCAACTAGAAGTATGAATAATTTATCTGTTATACCATTAGTACCATGTGGGGCATTTTTTGAGCCATACACAGTTTTAACACAATTTGACGTCAGTAAACCAATTTTTAGACGGGCAACACTTAATACATTCTGGGCTTTCCTCGATGTCATTAACGAGATGCTTGAGTATATTACTACACTTTGGGCCAAAAACAAGAGGAAATATTAAAAATTTGTAGCTCGGGCGACGCCCTGTATCAGCGCGGCTTCCGGCGACATTCAGATCTACGATGTGATACTGGGTAGTCCCAGAATAATAGCTCCTGTGTCTGAGGTACTACTAGTAGTTCTGTGACACGGCAGCAGATGTGTGGCGCGTTTCCCCCCTGAGTATCGTCGTCTTTGGTCCAGCTGAGTGGGTTGCGCTAGTTGCGAAGACATGGACGTTAGCTTGTGATTCATTTTCGTGAGTTCGCGCCACTGAAAACAGGATGGCAAGGCGAGGCAGTCTCACATAAATTCAGATTGTCTGCTATCTACATTTCACCGACCCAAGCAAGCGACGAATCCGGTAGCGAAACAATCGGAAGGAGCTGATCATGTATTTGAGATGCATCAAGTGAACGGCAAAAAATAATAGTAAACATAAATTAATGAAATGCAGCAACCAGTTGCTTGTGGCTATTTATTTTTAACTTTAACGACCGGTTTCGGGCACTTGAGTGCCCTTCAAATGTTCAAATGTTTGTATAGCTTATGGGACTTAACGACGGGGTCATCAGTCCCTAAACTTAAAAACTATTTATTAACTACTTACAACTAAGGACGGCACAAATATCCATGCCCGAGGGGGGATTCGAACCCCCGACCGTAGTGGCCTTGCAGACCGTGACTGGAGCGCCTCAGTCTCCTCCATAATCTTTGCACATAGCGTTGATTCCACTACTAGCATGTATATTTATTAAGCAACAGTACAAAAATAGACTAGAAGAAGGGCACTCAAGCGCCCGAAACCGGTCGTTAAAGTTAAAAATAAATAACCACAAGCAACTGGTTGCTGCATTTCATTAATTTATAATCTGAACAGTTGCTGAAATGGATAAAATACTTTAATAATAAACATCTAACGATCGTTTATCTCTTGCACAACATAAGGATGTACCATTCTACCTAACTTTTGAGTCAACAAGCGCATATTACATTGTATGTCCTTCTTTTGCTTTGTTATTTAGGTGTCGGTTTATGAATCTCTTTGTTCTACGTAATGAGCCTACTGGATGTCAGGTCAATGACGATACTAAGAGGAAAGACGCAGAAACTGTGAACTTTTGTAATGAAACCAAAGGTGGAGTCGATGTAGTTGACCAAATAACAAGACACTGCAGCAGCGGGCGGCAACTGGCGGACCGCGGTCCATGTGAGGACCACGGAAGGCCAAAAACTAGAGCCGCAAAAATATTTTGAAAGTATAAGTTACATACTAAAACTTATAAAGACAACTTTTTCTGTAGATAACAATTCGTTATGAGAGCCATCCTTATAATTTTTCTAGAATTTTAGTGACCTGCTTAATAATCAGAATCCTTAATGATTATTGTAGGTAGATTATCATTAAGTACAACGCTTGAAAGTACGCTGACGAGCAGCGGCAAAAGGGAGCAAGTTGGTCGGCGATCCATACAAAAGGCAGCACAAGAACTTTATCAAATGAACAAGGAAATCATATAAATAGACTACATACTCTGACAGTCTCTGAAAACTCTATTTAAGTTGCCAGGGCATATCCATTTAAACACCATTTTTGTGCTCTTAAAAAACACCTTTCGAATTTTCACCAGCAGTAGAACGGACGGATGTGGCTGCGAAGTTGTTCCACGTTTCAAAGTGTTTACTCCAAAAGGATATAATAAACCTGCTGGACGACATTTCCTTGCAAACGTATAAAAATGAATCCACTGACGAATTGTGGAGTGAACATGTCCGGAAAAAATATGAAAATTGCAACACATTAGCCATCTACCTGGGTACTACGTTTGGCTCCACATATATTTGTCAAGTTTCATTTAAACAATTAATTTCTTGAAGAATAAGTATCGCTCAACATTAAAGGCACTGTTAGCATAAGCTGCTCCGCATGTGAATGTGACTTTAAGAAACTGGATGAAGACAAGCAAATGTAATGTCTTGCATTGATTTTTTTAACACGAATACGTAAAGTTCATTTTATTTCATAATTTTTTAAACAAAGAATGGTATGTTTAATGTATGACTGGGTTTTTCAATGCAAGTTTGACTACACATTTTGTTTCATATTTTTCGTGAGTGAAAATAAAACAAATGAGTAGCAAATATACGTTTTTCTGGATTATTATACCTTTTTGTTTCACATCTTTTGTATTTCGTATTAGTTTTAGAGTCAAAATTAAAAGGAAAAAATTAGTAATGAATATGAGTTATTCTGGATTTTCGAATACAAATATGCCTGTCTGTTGTGCTTCATACTATTTTGTGAGTGAAAATTAAAATAAAGAATTGAGAAGGAATATATGGTTTTACTTCTGGACCTCCATTAAAATTTTCAAAAATATCCGGACCGCATGTAAGATTACTTACCGACCTCTGCACTACAGTGTTCCAGCATGTGTATGTGTTTACAAAGTTCATGACGTTGCAATGATCAGTGCTCACACAGTTTTTTTTTTTTTTTAATTTTATTTATTTATTTATTTATGTTCATCTGTGAAGATGGCAAGGTGAGAATGTATGAGTTGAGCTTCCTGTCCCCTTCAAACTGTAAAGGGAAGCCAATCTCCCTTTGCAAGCACTTGGCGGTAGCGCTGCCCAATGTGGAAGTAGAATGCATTTTCAGATCCAGGATTCCTACAAACAACAAAATGGGAATAAAACACCAAACATAGGTTACAGTTGCAACGTGTGCAAAACCTGCCAAGCCAAAACGTAGTGCGTCCGGGAATCGAACCCGGACCTCTATGCTTACTTGGCAGACGTCTTAACCGTTAGCCCACCACACCACTAACGATGAAGACGCCTTAGAATAGTCTAAATACGATTTCCGTCCCCGTCACAAAGTTTAATTCAGCTTCTGTATTCCAAAGATTTCCGAGGCTCTCCATATAGCGGAATAGCACCTCGGCAATGGACATATTGGAACAATCCTGTAAAGGTGATATAAATAACAATTTAATACAAATAAACAATCCCTGAGACGGATTTTCGTCTCAAATATGTCAAAGTGAGTGAATGTGAAAGTGACACAGTGCCTGTCCACAACACGTGAAACAGCGGATATCCACCAAAATGACAAACTGTCAAAACACATCAGAGACATTTTGTGAGTGGAAAAACCACAAACACAACAACATGTGGTATTAAGATAATAAACATCCCACTGATGATGCTGCAACGCCAGCGAAACATGTCTGGGAAAAATTAAAAAACATTTGTGTTTGCTCAAGGCGGACAAAACCTGTAAAGCAAATTTATGTCAAAGACATTATTGATAAATCTGAAGCATTGAATTAAAATTTGTGGTGTGGCTGGTAATCGAACCCCGACCTCCATGCTTACTAGGAAGACGTCTTAACCGTTCGACCACCACACCACTAACGATTAATGCGCCTTTACAGGATTGTTTTAATATGTCCATTGTCGAGGTGCTATTCCGCTACATGGAGAGCCTTGGCAGTAGTGGCAATTATCTTTGGAACACAGAAGCTGAATTAAAGTTTGTGACGTGGAGGGAAATCGTATTTAGACTATTCCAAGGCGCCTTAATCGTAAGTGGTGTGGTGGTCTAACGTTTAAGACATCTGCCTAGTAAGCATGGAGGTCCGGGTTCGATTCCCGGCCGCACCACAAACTTTAATTCAATGCTTCAGATTTATCAATAATATCTTTGATATATTTGAGACGAAAATCTGTCTGCGGGATTGTTTATTTGTATTAAATTGATACTCGTTCTTAAATATTTCCAAACACCGTTGCAATCGTTTTATACTGATAATTACGGTAAAATTATTTTATTTATTTGTTTTAAAGACGTTTGATGGAAGACTGGAAATATTTAAATAAAGTAACATTTACTCCTGAAAATTTACTTTTGATTGTGAACTATGAATGTTTAAGTACAAATTTTATTTTTCTTGCACCCAGAAATCTTCTTGAATGTAATACCAACATGGTGAAACCCAAAACGCCACCAAAATACCAATAAAATGATACTTTGCTGCTATGGGTAAAAAGTTTCCCCCATGGCAGTAAGGAAAAGTCTGGTAGGCTACTTGTAGTGTTAACGTCCTGCACCGCAATCTAGACAGCAATATCATCAGTAATCGTCACTCGTTTTGGAGCACGCATTCCTCGTTTTTGCAGTTATTTATTTCCGTCGAGCAAGTGTTCTCTATTATTGTGGGTTCCAGAAGACTGTTAGTCGCCTTGTGCTTGCGCGGCATTTACGACACGTGTACGTTGTAGCCTCTGAAACCTGGTTCTACGTACGTGGCCCCACGTATGCCTCATTGTTTCGTGGAATAAACAACTCTCTTATCGGAGGTGTTAAAGGTGGAAATGGCGTTCATTAGGGTACGTTTTCGCGGAATTTATTGCTCAGTTCGGCTAACGAGAAAGATTTTAATATTTGCACGTCGTTGGCGGATGTACGTTTCTCGGAATGAAGAGCACTACTTTCGCGTTAAGCGGTGAAGCGCTTTATTCTGGCGCGCTGGTGCGTCGTTTACTTTACGCCACCTCGCCACGGCAGCAGTCGCTGTTCAGGACCGCCTGAGCTCTGCTGGGCGACATAGAGGTGAGTCCAGAGTCGAACATAAGAATCAGGAAACTCCCAGTGAACTTCTGCAAATTCGCGACTGCAGCGCTGCCAAGCGGCTGGATCGTAGAAACAATGAGTAATGAATGTGTATGTGAAGCAGCACACTCAAAATATCTCCGTATTTACGAATTTCTGAGGCGTTATAAATTGTAGCAACTACCAAAAATATGAATCGTAAACCTCTCATTTGCAAATGATGCTCAGAAGCGACAGAATAATGTTATGAATAACAAGTGTTCGTTTACGGTGGTTAGTTATACTTTTTAGTGCATAGAAGTAAATTCTGCTCTTAATCAGAATTGCAAATACTTGTCCACTATTTCACAGTATTACTGCTGTACAAAAGTAATATCTGAATGCTCCCAGTTGCAGTTAATCAACTATTTCAGTAGAACCTGCTTAGTTTCGTACCTCAGATTCACAAAAATGACAAGCCTGTATACTAAAATATTTTGACGGTTACCTAATAGTTTGATAAAGTGAATACGTAGCTACAAATAAATAATATGTCCATTCATAAATTGTTGCTGTTAGCATGTTAGATTCTTGAAGATATTCAGTTTGATACCTGTCAAGTAGTTAAAAAAATTACGATGGATACACGAAAGCAAGGACAAGGTTAATATATCGTTTATAAGGCGATGTAGAATCCAGTCCCCTAAGGTAAGGTAAAGCAGTCAACAATCCGAAGATTGGTTTGAACACGAAAGTGCTTTACTAGGTATGGTCCTGTTTGCAGGTGGTATGCCGTTGCCTTCCTCCGACCTTCGAACTGACTTACCCAGCCAGTTGTAGGGGGACCTAAAGTTGAAGGTGGGTTCCGAACCACGGTGCTACTTGGCATTTTTCACATTAGAAATACTGCCAGAGGTGAAAGAAGTGGAAAGTAACAGATAAAAATCCTAGGACCTGGCGGGGATCGAACCCTCGACCTGTGGATTTGTAATCTGGCACTTTACCACTGTGCAACCGAGGCGCACCCAGTCCCCTAAGACGAAATTTACCAGTCCCCTACAATGTAAAATTCGTCTGTACTTTATTACCATGTCCGAAATTCGCTAAAACAAAACTCGTGCAACGTGTCAGTACACACCGAGCACCAGAACATAATCATAACCATTTCCTTTTATATACTTCGCAACATCAGGTTGCAATTCATTTCTGCTTTCAAAAGGTTTTGAACGATATGAGTATGACTCGGGTATTGCGAACTGTATGAATTACACTGCACTGACAGTTTGTTATTATAGGCTGCCATTAACAGAAGCAGTGATATTTTAATTATGTTTTCATATTTGTATTAGAAAGTTCACAGGAACGTTCAGTGACTAGGAAATATGAAAGTAACAGCGTTAAAAACGGTAACTTCTCCGTTTGTATCTGCCATACTACTGTTATTCCGTACTGGCCTCTTGGAGAGCTTGTATCGCTTCAGCTGCAATTTTTTCTTAGAGAGATTCGCGACTGTCTTGTGCCAGACAGTCGGTGAGTCACAGCAGCCAGCTCCGTGGAGCACCAGTGCTGCTGAAACTGCGCCAGCCAGCGGGCAGTGACATGGTATACAAACTATTTTCAGACCTGTTACTTTCATATTTCCTAGTCTACATCTACATCCATACTCCGCAAGCCACCCGACGGTGTATGGTACCTGGGTACCTTGACTACCACTATCGGTTCTCCCTCCTATTCCAGTCGCGTATTGTTCGCGGAAAAAAAGATTGTCGGTATGCCTCTGTGTGGGCTCTAATCTCTCTGATTTTATCTTCATGATCTCTTCGCGAGATATAGGTAGGAGGGAGTAATATACTGCTAGACTCCTCGGTAAGGATATGCCCTCGAAAATTCGACAAAACTCCTTACCGAGCGACAGAGCGTCTCTCCTGCAGAGTCTTCCACTGGAGTTTATCGATCATCTCCGTAACGCTTTCTCGATTACCAAATGACCTGTAACGTATCACCCGATTGCTTCATCAACTACTTGGACCTAACTCTCACCTTATCCAACAATCACATCACATTTGCGATTTACAGAAAGCCCACAACCAGTGACGCTGTCATCCACTCAACATCCTGTCACTCGTATAGTCATAAAGTAAGCTTTTTCTCGTCAATGATCGACCGCTTATGAGACCTCCCTTCAAACAGTGAAATAGTTGAGCAAGAACTAGCTAACCTGCGGCACATTGCTAGAACCAACGGATACCAGGCGAGCCTGGTCGACCGATTGTACAGCAGAAAAATCTCTAAAAATAACACCTCCCTGCTCCCTAGCACCATCACTACTGAATCCATGTACGTCTCCTTACCATTCATAGGAAATCTCTCTTACAGACTCGCCGCACTTCTTAAAACCACCCACATAAAAGTAGCCTTCATGTTCAATGACAAGATCCAGTATCGCTTTCACCACAGTGAACGGCTAGTTAAAGACTCTTTTAGCCAGTCAGGCGTCTACAAAATACAATGTTTGCAGTGCCCCTTATCATACATTGGCCAAACTAGACGAGCCTTCAAAACTAGGTTCCAAGAACATCTTTTAACTAAGAAAGGCGCTGCCAAAAATAATTCGCCCTTTTCCTAAGAAAGGCGCTGCCAAAAATAATTCGGCCTTTTCCTAAGAAAGGCGCTGCCAAAAATAATTCGGCCTTTTCCGAGCATCTCAAAAGAAGCCAACACATTCAGCCCCCCCCCCCTTGACAAATTACAAGTTCTTCACATCGCCCCCAAACGAAAAAAAACTATCACTTCTTGAAGAATTAGAAATCATTAAGTTTGTAAAACGGCCCCCAGAACACAGTCACAACAACAACTCATCACAAAAAGTCAAACTTTTTACGACATCATGTTATCCATCTTTTTCCAAAATGACCCCCCTTCTGACAATTCACAACATCTTTCTCCCGCCCCACCCTCAAGCCTTTAATAATTTAGTTTTCATTCATTTATTATTGTTTCATACCAACATGTATCATTTCACAAGATTCATTCCCCCACGTCACAAATATCTCTAATAATACCAAGCTAGCGCTTGGCAAGCCGCTCATTCTCGCAGGCGTAACTCTGCCCATACCGCTCTGTTTAACGGTCGCATTTATGTTCCGCAGTTATTAAAAAAACTACCAGTTGTGAACATGGACCTGCCGCGACAGCGACTCCTCTGCTGCTATGGTGAGTTTTATCATATAAAAGCGTTCCATTAATTTCCATACCACACCCCTTTAGTCCCTAGTCATTCTAGTTCAAATAAACCTTACGTACTTTGCACGTTTACCTTTTTGCAGGCGCCCAATGACAACAATTGTTAAGATTCCTCCTACACAGCTATAGTAGTTCTCTGGCTCCATCTCCGCCCAAGTAAGTCTGAATTTTCAAATTTACTCACCTTAGCCACATTAGATTCGCTGCCCGCCAGGTACACGGACTGTAACAAAACATTTGTCTTTTTCCAGTCTGACGATGCGCTAACAGCGCGAAACGCGGTATTGGATAATAAAATATTGCAACAGAGACAGAACATTTTAATTAAACATTCAGAATGTATTAACAGTAACTGAACAGTACATACACAGACAAGTTATTTGTTTGCAGCTACGCATTCACTTTTTCTAATTATTACGTAACCGCCAAAATATATCTACATCTACATCTGCATGGGATACTCTGCAAATCACATTTAAGTGCCTGGCAGAGGGTTCATCGGATCACGCTTATACTATTTATCTCCCATTCCATTCTCGAATAGCGCGCGGGAAGAAAGAACACCTGAATCTCTCCGTTCGAGCTCTGATTTCTCGTATTTTATTCTGGTGATCATTTCTACCTATTTAAGTGGGAGTCAACAATATATTTTCGCATTCGGAGGAGAATGTTGCCGATATGAGTTTTGTAAGTAGCCTACGCCGCAGCGATAACCACCGTTATTGTAATGCATCCCATCCCAGATCCTGTATCATTTCCGTGACGCTGTCTCCTCTGTATCGTGACAATACAAAACGAGCTGCTCTTCTTTGGACTCTTTCGATGTCCTCCGTCAAACCCACCTTATAAGGATCCCACACTGGGTATCAATACTCCAAATGAGGACGAACAAACGTAGTGTATGCAGTTTCTCTAGTAGTTCTGTTGCATCTTTTAAGGGTTCTGCCAATAAAACGCAGTCTCTGGTTCGCCTTTCCCACGACATTATCTACATGTTCTTTCCAGCTTAAGTCTGAAGTAATAGTAATTCCTAGGTATTTTGTGGAGTTTACGGCCTTCACATTTGCTTGATTTATTTTGTAAACAATGTTTAACGGATTTCTGTTCGTACTCATGTGGACGACTTCACACTTCTCATTATTTAGAGTCAATTGCCAATTTTTACACCATCGTGATATTTTATTCAGATCGTTGTGCAGTTGGTTTTGATCTTCAGATGATTTTACTAGACGGAAAATGACGGCATCATCGGCAAACAACCTAAGAAAGCTTTTTAGATTTTCCCCTAAATCGTTTTTGTAAATAAGGAACAGCAGAGGACCAATAACACTACCCTGTGGAATGCCCGATATCACCTCTGTTTTAATCGATGCCTTACCATCGATTAATATGAACTGTGTCCTCTGACAGGAAATCCTCTATCCAATCGCAAATTTGGGTCTATATACCATAACAACGCAATTTGATTAAATGCTGTTTGTGAGTACGGTCTCAAAAGCTTCTGGAAATCATGAAATACGGAATTGATTTGCGAACCCTTGTCGATCGGTATGATGACCCAAATTGTTGTGAATTTCAAGTACGAATATAAGCCGTCTGTACTCAGATATTTTACAAACTGCAATCGGAACCTTCAGACATTACTTTCAATCAGCAGAAATATTATGTAGTTGTGGTAAGGTATAGCGAGTGAATGGTTCGTTATAGATATCTTTTCATGCTGCGCATATTTTGTGCACCCTGTCTGCTAATATTTGAATCACGCCTCTTTTAGATCTTGCGTGGTGGTAAGAATCTTTTTGCAGAAAACGATCAGTGTGTGTGTCTGCCTCCTGTAAACCTTATGATACAGTGATCCGTCCTCTCGTTTGATTACCGTCACATCTAAGAAGTTCAGTTGACCATTGCTTTCCTTTTTCACAGTGAACTTCACCGTGTGTCCATGTAACAAATGTGTCGTCAACATGACAATACCATACGGCTGGCCGCCTTCTCGCTATCTGCAGCGCCCGTTCAATTCTGTTTACTATGGAAACGGAAAGGAATGGTCAACTGAACTTCTTAGATGTGACGTTAATCAAACGAGAGGACGGACCACTGAGTCATAAGGTTTACAGGAAAGACACACACACACACTGATCGTTGTCTGCAAAAAGATTCTTACCACCACCCAAGATATAAAAGAGGCGTGATTCAAATATTAGCAGGCAGGGCGCACAAAATATGTGAACCAGCTCACTTCGATGATGAGACTGAACACCTTAGAGTGACATTCAAGAAGAATGGTGGATATTGTAACAGAGAGACGGATCGTGCACTACGCCCTAGACTGACACCCAGGACAGACGAAGAACGACACCAACCCAAGAGGAGCGTTAGCCTACCATTTATCAGTAAGGTCTCTTATCGTATTGGAAAATTCTAAGCAAAGACGGTGTCTAAATTGTTTTCAGACCCACCACGAAAATAAAAGAATGTTTAAGATCCGCATAAGATAAGCGACATCCCCTGGATACGCCAGGTGTCTATAGAATTCCCTGCAGTTGTGGACAAGTTTATATAGGCACAACAAAAGAAATGTCAACACTCGTACATATTGATAATTCGGCTGCAGCGGAACACGTGTATCAAGAAGGTGACCACGAAATAAAATTTAGCGAGACGACCGCCATAGCAAAGACGTCGCTTTATTATGCCTATATGTACAGAGGCCAGTGGGATTTTTAAACACCGCAATAATTTTGACAAAAAAGAGGAAGGTTTTAAACTTGATAAGATCTGGGTTTCAACATTCCAGAATAGCATAACAGTCGATTAATTTCAATCGAGAAGGTTGGCAACATCAGAGACCATAGCACAGCAGGCGTCAGGTTGCGACCTTTCTGTCGGTACTCACCAATAAGAAATGGGCAGCACACAACGCAGGGTAGCGAAAGGTTTATGGTTTGTTGTCTCTGTTCATAGGGGGTGAGTTATGCATGTCGGCTTCTATGCCCTAAACAGCTACCCAAACTGTTTAAATAAGATCAATAATCTGTAGAATGAAACTTTCACTCTGCAGCGGAGTTCAGCGCACACTCCACTTCATTCTGGAAACATCCCTTCGGCTGTGGCTAAGCCATGTCTCCACCATATCCTTTCTTCCAGGAGTGCTAGTCTTGCTTGGTTCGCAGGAGAGTTTCTGTGAAGTTTGGAAAGTAGGAGGCGAGGTACTGGCGGAAGTAAAGTTGTGAGGCGGCATCGTGAGTCGTGTCGGGATAGCACAGTCGGTAGTGCGCTTGCCTGCGAAAGGCAAAGGTCCCAGGTTCGAGTCCCGGTTCCGTCAAACAATTTTAATCTGTCAGGAAGTTTCAATTAATCTGTAGTTTAGCCAGTCTATCAATCTGCAGATGGTGACGCGAAAAATATATTTAAACGAACATAAATTAAAGCTCTGAATAACCAACAAAATGAATTCCATTATAATGTTCAGAGAAGATTCACTTATGAAGTAATTTTTTTTTTTTTTTTATAAATGTAGTTATTACCCCTTTTGCACATGAAAATGTGGAGGTGGTACTCCTTTATACATCCGAAAATTTCTGAGTATTTCCCCAACTATTGTTCATGAAAGGCACAATAAGTATAACGCGCACTCGGGAGTAAAAGTTCCAAATTACCACTCGTAAATAATAATTAATGAAGTCCATCGAACATTGGAGTTCCAAATTAATCCGCGATAAATTACAGTATTTGTTGTAAAACACAGTTTGTCATCACCCGACAGCTGAATTATCACAGTTCCACAGCCCTACTACCGTCCATAGTTTACCGCTTTTCAATCAGACTAAGTTCTGCAGTCGCAGTCCCGTAAATTTTCCAAGTCCACACATACCTATCTATTCAAATCACAAGTTCGTAACGTGGCTTCAGACCGCCCAGCGTCACAACTTATCTCCTCTCTGTCCAAGTTAGGAGTCCCCTCCCAAGCGTTCGAAAGCGTGCTCTCCCTGCTTCCAAATTGTATCCTTCCGAGCAGCCTAACACCTCATCTTTAAAATACAATTTCCCTTCCAAATATTATACATTTGAATGTCACAGAATTAAATGCTTTGCCGCGGCGGAACGGACGAGCGCATTGAGGCGCTATGTTCTGATGTGCGAAGCCGTTCCCCGTCGGAGATTCGAATCTCTCCTAGGGAATGGATGTTTTTGCCGTATTTAGGATAAGCTAGTTTATCAATAGTTTGTAAGTCCCATAGGCTTTACAAACATTTCAACATCTGAAATGGTTTGACAACTTCGCTACAAATGTGTGTTTTTTCTTTTTTTTCTTTTCTTTTATATATATATATATATTTTTTTTTACATTTAACAAACAGATATATATTTAACAATACTAAAATCGCTTGACACTGAACCTTTTTGCTCGGATAGTTAAGTGTGGTGTCTAACTGTTCAAACATAGTTACACAATTAATATTTAATTTATCATGGATTTTTATGCAAATATACTCAGTTATTGTCCACAAATTACTATAATTGTTTACGTATAAATAATCTGCTGCATATCTAATATTTTTTGTCGGCCATGAAATATTTAAGAGGCAGTCTACAACATAAGACGAACGTTACTAAGAATTATTGCGTATTAAACATAGTAAAATACATACATAAATGTAATGCGCTTTGCTGGGTTCATGTTTTGTGTTTCTGTGGTGGAATCCATGTCCTGCGACACGAATGTTACTACCTCAACGGAAAGCAGAATAAGGGAGTAAAACAAAGTTTCTTGAAACAATACGGAAATAAAGTGGTGCTTTTTAAGATAGGTAGCGTGATGCAATGCTGTCCGTTTGCTTCTTAAACTGTTACTGATAAAAGCCCGCTTATCAAAAAAAAAAATTTCAAATGTTTGTAAATCTATCGGACCAAACTGCGTGGTCATCAGTCCGTAGCTTACAAACTACTTAAACCTAGGTAAACTAACGTAAGGACAACACACACACACACACACACACACACACACACACACACACACACACACACACACCCATGCCCCAGGGAGGACTCGAACCTCCACGGCGAGCAACCGCGCGCTCCGCAGCGAGACGCTTTAGACCGCTCGGCTACTCCACCGCGGCTGCGTATCAATAATTGTAAATATAAGTCTTATAGTACTATTAATATAGTACTGAAATTTCTCTTCTTTTTGTTTGTAAGGGATATTAAAATTGTAATTATGTCTTTCGATTCTCTCAAGTCTCCTGAATCCAATCATATAATTATATTCGCCGTATGATCATTTCCTAATTGTATATGGATTTTTAGAATAATGTGTGTAGCTATGTTGTATTTCAATTACAATCTGGGATAGCCGCCCTCGCTAATGCAAGACCGCCGTTTCCTATTTCAGAGCAGATTAGGGTTTTCCTAAAGACCTGTATTCCATTCACTTGGTCCAAACTGTTACCCTGCCGGCTGGGGAACCCAACAGCTTGCCAAAACTTGCTTTGCGCGTGGAAACAACCAGCTTACCCCTTTATAGATGTCATAGCGGCACCCTCTGTCTTATATATACGCCGCTCACTCGCGCTCTCGTTGCAGGACGCCGCTTTAGCTCGGAGGATGCCTTCCGCAGTCGAAGACGAAACGTCTGGAGGAAGTTTTATGTAAGGACCACGGCATCTCAGCCATGACCATACCTGCCGTGAAAGCCTTCATTCTATGAGTGCTCGTTTACATATACCAGTGAAAGAAAACAAAAGACATTCTTAAACAGAAGTGGTACAAATGTATATTACAGACGTGTTAAAGTAAGTAAAACGGTTGTCATGTCACTTAAAGTGTACTTAAAAGTGAGTTTTCTTTTCATTTTTACATGACTCCCAATGATGAAAATTCCCAGATATAATCACCGAGCCGGCCGCGGCGGCCGAGGGGACTGCGGCGTTCCAGTCACGGTCTGCACGGCCACTACGGTCGGGGGATCGAATCCCCCCTCGGGCATAGATATTTGTTCCGACCTTAGTCTTAGCTAGTTCATAAGTGGTTTGTAAGCTTAGGGACTGATGACCGCGCAGTTAAGTCCCATAAGCTATACAAATATTTGAACATTTTTCGATAATCACCGAGCATTCTTAAATTATGCTTTCCGTGGTACTTCCCATTACACACTTGTACTGATGAAACATTTCAACATTTTCCTCCGAATATGCACCTATTGCAGACTTGAAAATATATAGATATCTACATCTACATGGGATAATCTGCAAATTACATTTAAATGCCTGGCAGAGGGTTCATCGAACCACCATTATACCATTTATCTCTTATTCCATTCTCGAATAGCGCGCGGGAAGAAAAAACACCCGAATCTCTCCGTTCGCCGGCCGAGGTGGCCGAGGGGACTGAGGCGCTCCAGTCACGGTCTGCACGGACACTACGGTTGGGGGTTCGAATCCCCCCTGGGGCATGGATATTTGTGCCTTAGTCTTAGCTAGTTCATAAGTAGTTTGTAAGCTTAGGGACTGATGACCCCTTAGTTAAGTCCATAAGTTCTACAAACATTTGAATTTTCTCTCCGTTCAAGCTCTGATTCCTCGTATTTTATTCTGATGATCATTTCTACCTATGTGAGTGGGAGTCAACAATATTTTTTCGCATTCGTTTTTTTTTTTGTGGTTTTAGGTCGCACAACTTCTATGGTCATTAGCGCCCAGCCAAGAACGTAGATTCGCTATAATCTCAAAAAAATGGTGACTGTCAGAACATCAACAAGAGGCAAAAAACGAAAGATAAAAGACAATTAAAAGAGTTAAATATCCTTGGATAAGTTGGCCAAGTTGATAAAACGCAAAACTCGAGCAGCTGCTCGTGTGTCATCAGCTAAAATTTCCTCCAGAGTAGACGGAAAGTGAAGGGCTACACGGAGATGATTAAAATTAACACAAGTCAGTAAAACATGTCGCACTGTCAGCAGTTCACCGCAGGAGCATAGCGGTGCAGGTTCGGCGGATAGCAAGTGACGGTGGCTGAAACGGCAATGACCGATCCGCAACCGAGCCAGGATGACCTCCTCCCGCCGAGAGGGGCGTGAGGATGTCCACCAAGCGGTCGGGATCGGTTTGACAGTTCGCAATTTATTGTTGTACAGTGAAAGCCACACACTGTGCCATTGCGACACGATACTCCGGCGAAGAGCCCGTTGAACATCGTCCGATGGGACGCAAAAGGTAGCCATGCGAGGCAAAAGAGCTGCTGCCTTGGCTGCTGTGTCGGCGATCTCATTCCCGGGCACACCCACATGGCCAGGGACCCACAGGAAAGAAACGTGACAGCTGTCATCCGCCAGCAACTGGAGGGAGCGTTGGATCCGATACACGAGAGGATGGTTCGAGAAAGGGTCCTTAAGACTCTGCAGGGCACTAAGGGAGTCAGAACATATGGCATAGAAAGGGTGGCGGTGGCGGCAGGTATACAAAACGGCCTGGTGGAGGGCGAAAAGCTCAGCCGTGAAGTTCGAGCACCGGTCAGGGAGCTTGTATTGGAAACGGTTGTCCCCGACGACGAAGGCAGATACGACACCGGCAGTGCTCTTGGAACCATAAGTGTAAATAAATACGGCATTATCGAACCGCGAACGGAGTTCGACAAGCCTCGAGCGGAATACCAAATCCGGAGTGCTCTCCTTGGGGAGCGAACTAAGTTCGAGGTGTGTGTGAACCTGGGCCTGATGCCACGGTGGCAATGGGCTTTCGCTCAACCGAAGGGTGGAAGGAAGGGTAAAATCGAGCCGCTGTAGCAGGCGGCGAAACCGAACTCCCGGTGGAAGCAAGGCAATCGCAGACAACTGATATTGGCGATCGAGTGAGTCGTCAAAAAATAATCTGTAAGACGGATGGTTGGGCATCGACCGTAGGCGGCATGCATACCGACACAAGAGTATGTGACGTCGAGTGGTCAAGGGTAATACAGCAGCCTCGGCATACAGACTTTCAACAGGGCTGGTATAAAATGCACCGGTCGCCAAACGTAATCCACGATGGTGGATAGAGTTGAGACGGCGGAGAATCGACGGCCGTGCAGAAGAGTATACAAGGCTTCCATAGTCGAGCTTCGACTGAACAATGGCCTGGTAAAGGTGAAGCAGGACGGTACGATCCGCTCCCCATGACGTGCCACTGAGGACACGAAGGACGTTAAGGGATCGGGCACAACGGGCAGCCAGGTAGGACACATGTGTGGACCAGCAAAGTTTCCGATCCAACATGAGTCCCAAGAATTTTGTAGTCTCCACGAAAGGGAGAGCAACAGGGCCGAGACGTAGAGAAGGTGGAAGAAATTCCTTGTATCTCCAGAAATTGATACACAGTTTTCTCAGTGGAGAATCGGAAGCCGTTTGCGATGCTCCAGGAATATAGACGGTCAAGACAGCGTTGGAGAGAACGCTCCAAGAGACACGTCCGCTGGGCGCTGCAATAAATTGCGAAATCGTCAACAAAAAGAGATCCGGAGGCGCCGGCTGAAAGGCAATCTACGATCGGATTGATTGCAATGGCAAAGAGCGCCACACTCAAGACGGAGCCCTGTGGTATCCCATTCTCCTGGCAAAAGGTATCTGACAAAACAGAGCCCACCCGTACCCGGAACTTGCGATCCGCCAAAAACGCTTGAATGAAAAGAGGAAGGCGGCCCCGAAGGCCCCATGTGTGCAATGTGCGGAGAATGCCCGCTCTCCAACAGGTATCGTATGCCTTCTCCAAGTCGAAGAACACTGCTACTGTTTGACGCTTCTTTAGAAAGTTGTTCATAATGAAGGTCGACAACGTAACGAGGTGGTCAGCAGCAGAGCGGTGTCGACGAAAACCGCATTGGATATTAGTCAGGAGGCGGCTAGATTCGAGGAGCCAGACCAACCGAGCGTTAACCATGCGTTCCATCACCTTACAGACGCAGCTCGTCAGAGAAATGGGGCGATAACTGGAAGGAAGGTGTTTGTCCTTCCGTGGTTTGGGGATGGGGACAACAATGGCTTCACGCCAACTTGTGGGAACATGACCTTCAGTCCATATGCGATTGTAGGTACTAAGAAGAAAGCACTTGCCCGCAGGAGAGAGGTTCTTCAGCATCTCAATGTGAATGGAATCGGGCCCGGGAGCAGAAGACCGGGACAGGGCGAGAGCACGATCTAGCTCCTGCATGGTGAAGGCTACGTTATAATTCTCACGATTAAAAGAGCGGAAAGAAGGCGGCCGTGCCTGCTCTACCTGTTTGCGAGGGAGAAAGGCAGGGTGGTAATGGGCAGAGCTCGAAACATCCGCAAAGAAACGACCCAATGCGTTTGAAACATCAGCTGGGTCCACGAGGACTGCGTTCTCCACGGTCAGGCCAGGAATCGGGGAGTGGACCTTGATGCCGGACAAACGGCGTAGGCCACCCCAGACAACCGTGGAGGGAGTAAAACGGTTAAAAGAACTAGTAAAAGCAGTCCAGCAAGCTTTCTTGCTGTCGTTTATGATACGACGGCACTGCGCTCTCATACGTTTGTAATTGATGCAATTCTCCAAAGTTGGGTGGCGGCGGAATGTGCGTAAAGCACGGCGCCGGGCTCTAAGCGCGTCGCGGCAGGCTGCAGTCCACCAAGGGACCTGGACACGACGTGGAGAAGAGGATGTACGAGGTATGGAACGTTCAGCAGCAGTGAGAATAACCTCTGTGAGGTAGTCGACCTGACTGTCACAGTTGGGAAAATTCTGATTGTGAAAAACAGCCATGGAAGAATAAAGCCCCCAGTCGGCTGTAGAAATGTTCCAACTGGTGGGACGTGGAGATGGGGAATGATGTAGGAAGTGGATGATACAAGGGAAATGGTCACTCGAGTACGTGTCAGAAAGTGCATACCACTCAAATCGACCGGCAAGCTGAGGAGTGCATATTGCGAGGTCTATATGGGAATAAGTGTGTGTTGTGTCAGAAAGGAAGGTCGGTGCACAGGTGTTGAGGCAGACAAGATCGAGGTGGTGGAGAATGTCCACCAAAAGGGAGCCTCTCGGACAAGGTGCCGGAGAGCCCCATAGGGGGTGGTGGGCATTAAAGTCGCCTACCAACACGAAAGGTGAAGGGAGCTGGTCAACAAGGTTTAGCACATCTGCCATAGTAAGGGCAGATGACGATGGCGAATATATATTACAGAGGGAGAAGGTAAATGTGGATAAGGTGATGCGGACGGCAACTGCCTGTAGGTGAGTGTGCAAGGAAATGGGATGGAAATAGACGTCGTCTCGAAGGAGCATCAGAACCCCTCCATGGGCTGGGACACCTTCCACGGGTGGCAGGTCGAACCGCACTGAGGTGTAGTGTGGAAAGTCTGCACGATCACGTGGACGCAACTTAGTTTCCTGGAGGCAGACTAGAAGCGGGCAGTGCAATCGAAGGAGTAGTTTTAACTCCTCCCGATTAGAAAGAATGCCGCGAATATTCCATTGAAGGAGCGCCATGATAAAAATGAGAGAAGAAATAAGGATAAAAACCAAGTAGCGAGCGGGGTCACCTCGACGGCCGCTGAGGACCGGATTTCGAGGGAGCACTGCTATCGCTGTCTGGGGGCAAAGGGTCATGTTCCATTGGTTCGACCGACGCGCCTGCCACCTTCCTGAGTTGATCAGGAGGGGCAGTTTCCACCGCCGGTAAAGGGCCGGGCGCCCGGCAAACGGAGCGTCCCGGTGAAACAGAAGACGGCCGAGGCCGGCAACTGTTGGACGGCGTGACAGATGAGTCACGCCTCGGCGGGAAGGAGAGGAACTCTTTTTCTTGTCAGCTCTTCTGGAAGAGTGACGGCGGGAAGAGGCAGTTGACGGTTGGGAAGCCTGAGAACGCAGAAAATCCTCACGGACGGGTTCCTTTTTCAAGGTCCGGGCATCTTGTTTAGGTGCCCGCGGTTTACTAGAGTTTGACGAAGACTGTACCCTAGAAGCAGCAGGAGGGAGCGGGGACGTGGAACGGGCAATCTTCGGGCTGGCGGATCGCACAACTGTGTCAGCGAAAGTGAAGTCACATGTCTGGGTACTGGAATCCTTGGTAGGTCGAGTTGAGGTGAGTACCTTACTGTATGTACCCGCTGGGAAGACAGTGGGCTTTCGACTCGCCAACAACTTACGAGCGGCAGATGTCGATACCTTCTCCGTAACCCGAATTTGCTGGATTACCTTCTCATCCTTGTATACAGGGCAGTCGCGAGAGGAAGCCGCATGGTCACCGTTGCAGTTTAGGCAGTGAGGGGACGGAGGTGGGCAATCCCCCTCATGGGCGTCCCTACCACAAGTGACACACTTTGCTGCATTTGGGCAATGTTCACGGGTATGGTTGTACCTGTGGCACTGAAAACAGCGCGTTGGGTTAGGTACATAAGGGCGGACGGAGATGACTTCATACCCTGCTTTGACCTTCGACGGGAGGTCAACTTTGTCAAACGTCAAAAACACAGTACGAGTCGGTGTCAGATGGTTATCGACCTTTTTCATGACCCTGTGGACGGCTGTCACACCCTGATCGGACATATACGATTGGATATCTTCATCAGACAACCCGTCAAGGGTTCTCGTGAAGACTACCCCCCGTGACGAGTTGAGTGTGCGGTGCGCTTCGACCTTAACTGGAAAAGTGTGCAACAACGTAGTACGTATCAGTTTTTGGGCTTGGAAGGCACTTTCCACTTCCAGCAACAATGTGCCATTGCGCTGACGTGAACAGGTTTTAACAGGGCCAGCAATTGCATCTACACCTTTCTGTATAACGAAAGGATTGACAGAATTGAAATCCTTTCCGTCGGTGCGAGAGACAACCAGAAATTTAGGTACATTAGGCAGAGTCTTTTTAGGCTGAGGCGAGTCTAACTTACGTTTATGGGTCAACGTCACGAAAGAAGATAAGGAAGTCATCGCGGAAGTGTCCCCCGTGATTACCGGCGTCTCCGATGGCGCGCTCCTTCCTAGTGGGGGCCCTCTCCGAGGGCTTACCCGCCTTAGGTGATTGTTCACACCTCAGGTCACACCTCCCGAGAACTGACGGAGGGACCAATCGGCACGTTCGGAAGGTACCAGCTCGGGTAATCACCCCTCCCTGGGCCTGGCCTTTACCAGGGGGTACGTACGTGCCTTACTTGTCTACCCGGGGCGGGGAATTACGCGTTACCCCGTCACCTGCTACGCACGATAATGCGTGGGTCGGCCTTCAGACACGCACAGGGAGGAAAGAAGAAGAGGATAGGAAAGGAAGAGAAAGAAGGAAAGAAGTGTCTCAAACGCCGAGGCGGAGACTAATGAGGAGAAGAAGGCTAGGAGAGTACAAGGAGAGAAAGACAGAAAACGAAGGGTAAGAAAGGAAGGAACGAAGGAAGAAAAACCACAACAAGAACCACCGTATCTCACGAAATATGCCCTTCTCCGGGCGAAGGCATAAACCGGGAGGGAAAGTGAAGCAGCCTGGGGCAGAAGAAAGGCTGCTCCGGCTCGGGGCCCCGTGCGCGCCACACACGTACCCACAAAAGAACTGTGGGCCCCCTGGGGGGATTTTCGCATTCGGAGGAAAATGTTGGCGATTGGAGTTTCGTAAGTAGTCCACGCCGCAGCGATGATTCCCATCCCAGATCCTGTATCATTTCTGTAACGCTGTCTCCTCTGTATCGTGACAATACGAAACGAGCTGCCCTTCTTTGGACTCTTTAGATGTCCTCCGTCAAACCCACCTGATAAGGATCCCACACTGGGCAGCAATACTCCAAAAATCTACGTGTTCTTTCCAGTTTAAGTCTGAAGTAATAGTAATTCCTAGGTATTTTGTGGAGTTTACGGCCTTCACTTTTGATTTGATTTATCTTGTAAGAGTGGAATACACGGAGCTTTAGGGGCATTCTGCACGCTCTGGCTTTGTAGTTTTCTATACCACATCCTTCTGTCTATTGTGTGATTACCTAGGAAACAATGGACAACATCCCTGAAGGTTTTCCACAAGTTCGTTGAATGATAGAGGCTTGATGAGGAACGTTCCATCACGAGTAATGTTTTCACTTGTGGGTCCACAAAGATTCCACCCATATTATTAGCTTCTGGTAGTTTGGGGAACACATTCTGAACGTACTTCGTTGCATCTGATGTATTTAACGCCTTTACAATTTGCTTGACGAGTCCAAGCTGAATATGGAGGTTCGCATTAGTATTTTTACCTGCTGAATAACTGTTTTCCATTTCACATTTTGCTAGCATACCACAAACTCCGATCTCTGTAATCACTCAACGGTCTGAAAATGTCTGAATCCGTGCTATCCCAAATCTAGAGCAAACAGGAATTCTTTATGTTTCCTCATTGCAACTGAATCTGAAATAATATTTTGAAATCATCAATTACTTCCCACTGATGTTCAGCATATTATACCACCTGAAAGAGATGCTGAACACTGTTTAGGCGAGTCGAATGAGCGATTGGAATTGAGGTATACGTATTTCCATTATGAAGGGGAACTGCTTTCAGACCTTTGTATCAGTTTCTTTGAAAAGACCTAATACATCGCGGAAATAGTACATCTCGTCTGTCTGAGTCAAGTATTATGATAAATTTTCATGGCGCTTCCTATGCCTCGATGTTCTGAAACTCTTCCTAAATAGGCCCACTTGTTTGGTCTTGATGTTAGAATTTCTGCTTTAGATTTCGGAAGTATTAGATCTCTGATCATGGCATTTAACTCATTTTGTTTCGGGTAGTTACATGTATGATCATCTTCTTAGAAGTCTTCTTTTTGGTAGATGTCGATATTTGATTCGCTACTGTCTTCACACCCTTTCAGTAATGGAGGAGGAAACAGATTTGGGAATCTTCTCACCATGTGGATGGGCCTAAGAGATGATGGCAAGTGTTGATATGCGAAACACTATCTTTTTAAACCGTTATGATGAGAAAAGTCAGTAACACAGATATAACAGTTGTAGAAGAGATCTATTGGTTCCAGAGAAATTCCAAGAACACCAAATCTCCTTTTTTATTTTCTTCTCTATAACAGGCCTTAAGAGTGTATCTGCAACACCCATACACATTGCCCAATTGTTGTGAGACCTGCATGTTAAGCTAAACTGGTCAGCATTCTTTATTCTATGATTTACTGCTTTCAAGTGCTGGAAGACGCCACACAGAGACCAAAAGCAGTCGCGATTGTGCTTACCGTAACGGTAAAACACCATATTTCTTCAATGACGTCATTTTGAAATGTATTACATAAATTCGAACCGTCTCATATATGACGTGTTCTTAGCTAATATAATTTTAACCACTTTCATATTATTGGATATAAAAACAAATAAACATATAAAAATAGGAATATTCAGTGTAGTTCAGTTGTGGCATAATTAACGCAAAAGAAGGTTAAAATTTATTTAAACAAACCGAGGTTTTCTTGTTATGTCATCATTGCTATGAGTTAGGAAGATACGAGCTTATGGAATACGTTCACAGATTTGTGACTGGCTGGAAGACTTCCTAAGTAATAGAACGCAGTACGTTGTTCTCGACGGGGTGTGTTCATCAGAGACGAGTGTTGTCAGGCGTGCCCCAGGGGAGTGTGATAGGACCGCTATTATTTTCTATCTATATAAATGATCTGATGGACAGACTAACTTGTAATTTGCGGCGTTTGCTGATGACGCTATGGTGTATGGAAGGGTGTCGTATTTAACTGACTGTAATAGCATACAGGATGACTTAGACAAAATTTCTAGTTGGTGCGAAGAATGGCAGCTAGCCCTCGACGTAGAAAAATGTAAGGTGATGCGCATGAGTAGGAAAAACAATCCCATAATATTGGCATACAGCGTTAGTAGTGAGCTTGATGCAGTCGCGTCGTTCAAATATCTAGGTGTAACATTGCAGAGCGATATGAAATGGAACGAACATGTAAGGACAGTTGTGAGTAAGGCGGACAGCCGACTTCGGTTTATTGGGAGCATTTTGGGAAGATGCACTTCATCTGTAACGGAGACCGCGTATGAAACGCTTGTACGACCACGTCTTGAGTATTACTCAAGTATTTGGGACCCGCAGCAGATCAGTTTAAAGGAAGACATAGAAGCAATTCAGAGGCGAGCAGCTAGGTTTGTCACTGGTAGGTTTGACCAATGCGCGAGTGTCACGGAAATGCTTCGGCAACTCAATTGGGGATCGCTGGAGGAAAGACGACGTTCTTTTCGTGAATTTCTGCTGCCGCCTACTTACATTTCGCGTATTGATCACAAAGGCAAGATAAGAGAAATTAGGGCTCGTAAGGAGGCATATAGGCATTCTTTTTTTGCTCGTTCTATTTGGGAATAGAATAGGAAAGGAAATGCCTAATAGTGGTACAGACCCCCCGCCACGCATCTTACGGTGGATAGCGGAGTAGATGTAGATATGTTGTAAGAGCAAAAAAATAATTTCAGCGTGACATGCTCAGGTTTTGAATACCTTCAGCAGGTGACGTGCTAGTATTAACAGTAACTGAACACTGCATACCGATACACGTTATTTGCTGCTACGCGTTCACTTTTTCTAATTAGTACGTAACCGCCAAAATATATCGGTATGATGGCCCAAATTTTTGTGAATTTCAAGTACGAATATAAGCCATCTGTACTCAATTATTTCACCAACTGCAATCGGAACATTCAGGCATTACTTTCAAAGAGCAGAAATGTTGTGTAGTTGTGGTAAGGTATATCGATTCTCATTAAGTGAAAGATATCTTTCCATGCTGCACATATTTCGTGCACCCTTTTTGCTAATGTTTTAATCACGTTTGTTTTGTATCTTGCGTGGTCGTTAGATCCATTTTGCAGATAACGATCAGTGTGCGTCTCCCTCCTGTAAACCTTATGACCCCGTGATCCGTCGTCTCATTTGACTACCGGCACATCTAAGAAGTTCAGTTGAGCATTGCTTTCCTTTTCCGTAGTGAACTGAATTCTCCTCTTCACCGTGTGTCCATGTAACAAATATGTCGTCAACATGACAATACCATACGTTTGGCCTTCTTCTCGCTATCTACAGCGCCCGTTCAATTCAGTTCACTATGGAAACAGAAAGGAATGATGAACTAAACTTCTTAGATGTGACGGTAATGAAACGGATCACTGGGTCGTAAGGTTTACAGGAAAGACACACACACTGATCGTTATCTGCAAAAAGATTCTTACCACCACCCAAGATATAAAAGAGGAGTGATTCGAATATTAGCAGCTTCAGACCGCCCAGCGTTACAACTTATCTCCTCAGCGTCCACGTTACGAGTCCCTTGCCAAACGTTTGAAAGCATGCTCTTCCTGCTCCCAAAATGGTATTCTTCCGCGCATCCTAACGCCTCATCTTTAAAATACAATTTCCCTTCCAAAATATTATACATTTGAATATCACAGAATTGAAGGCTTTGCCGCGCCGGAACGGACGAGTGCATTGAGGCGCTATGTTTCGATGCGCGATGTCGTTCCCCGTCGGGGATTCGATTCCCCCCTCGGGCATGGATGTTTGTGCCGTCTTTAGTATAAGCTAGTTTATCAGTAGTTTGTAAGTCCCACAGGCTTTACAAACATTTCAACATCTGAAATGGTTTGATCAACTCCCTACAAATGTTGTTTATATTTAACAAACAAATATATATTTCCAGAATGAAATTTTCACTCTGCAGCGGAGTGTGCGCTGATATATATTTAACAATACTAAAATCGCTTGACACTGAACTTTTTTGCTCGGGTAGCTATTAAGTGTGGTGTCTCACTTTTAAAATTTATTTAAACTAACCGACGTTTTCTTGTTGTGTCATAATTGCTATGAGTTAGCAAGATACGAGCTTATGGAATAGTGGTGCAGTGTACCCTCCACCACGCACCTTACGGAATATGTCTGCAGATGTGGATGCAGCTAATCAGGTGGCGTCTGCCGTTTTGCAGGGTGATGGGTCCTGCAGCACCTATGCTACTGCCGCTGCTGGTGGCCGCTCTTGGAGGAGTTCCCTCCTACATGCGTTCACACTCCGCCCTCAATATCACTGCTCGGAATTTCTACTTAGCAGGTACGGCTCATATCCGTCATTTATTATTAACTAGCTGAACCCCCGCTGCTTCGCATGCGAGGGCTGGTTGGTCTGCACCAGTTGTTTCTTTTTAATCCTGATCAAGAATCTGTAATTTCGTAGTTATAGCTTGAAATTTGAGTTAACAGCACCATATTTTTTAAAATCAATTTTTGCATTTCGTATTTCACCCCCTTATTGGTCTAATTTCCAAAAATACCGAAACACGTATTTTTTAAATTCTCACTAACAATACAAATATCAATTTTTGTAGCTATAGCTTCAAAATTGTATTGACAACAATGTGTTTTCGAAAATAATTTTTGATCCCCTCTTTTACCCCCTTAGTTGTTGAATTTCCAAAAAATACCAAAACACGTGTCTTTTTAAACCTGATCAAGAGTCCATATCCTAAGTTTCGTAGTTATAGCTCGAAATTTAACAGCAACATATTTTTGAAAATCAATTTTTGGATCCCGTATTTCACCCCCTTATTAGACTAATTTCCAAAAATACCGAAACACTTGTCTTAAATTCCAACCCCAAAGCCAAATCCGAAAATTTGTAATTTTAACTTCAAAATTGCCTAAATAGCAACATATTCTCGAAAAACACCCCCTCTCCAATTTAACCCCGTTGATGGTTGAATTTCCAAAAATACCGAAACACGTATGTTTTAACGTCTAACCAATTATACAAATATCAATTTTTGCAGCTCTAACTTCAAAATTGTATCAATAGCAACGAGTTTTCAAAAAGAATTTTTGATCCTCTATTTAACCCTCTTACTAGTTGAATTTCCAAAAATACTAAACATCATGGATTTTTAATCCTGACCAAGATTCCATATCCGAAGTTTCGTAGTTGTAGCTTAAAATTTGAGTTAACGGCAACATATTTTTGAGAATCCAGTTTTTGCGTAATCTATTTTACCCCCTTATTTGTCGAATTTCAAAAAATGCCGAAACACGTGTCTTTTTAATTCGAACCCTGAATTAAAATCCGAAATTTTGTAGTTCTAGTTTCAAAATTCCCTAAACAGCTACGTATTTTCAAAAAAACGTTTCAGCCCCTATTTCACCTCCTTACGGACGGAATATCGAAAAATCGCTTCTTAAATGAAGCCTACACAAAGTTTCTATCTTCAGTGGTTTGGGCTGGGCGATGACGAGTCAGTCAGTCAGTCAGTCAGTCAATCGGGACACTTCCTTTTATATATAGAGATTTATATGCATAACCCTACTTACAATCAAATCCTAGATAGTTATAGTGGTTCTAAACCACGTCCTAAGCTGAGATCACTGATTATTCTTCGTGACAGGCGAGCACCACTTACGAAACTGAGCCTGGTAAATTGGGTTAAGGGTCGACAATTGCGAGGTTACCCACAGTGTGCTCGGAAAGCAGGAAAGTTGCCTACTGTTCTTACTGCTTCAAATTGGTAATTAATCTTCGCTTTCCCATTTCGAGGACGATCGAAAATTGTTGAAGGATAATTCCATTTCCGAGCCTGATTTTTGCAGGGACTCTATAATCTGCAAGAGGATCATTTAATAATGCTTTTTTTTCATTTCTAACCGACTTCCAAAAAAAGGAGGAGCTTCTCAATTAGACTGTATTTTCTTATGTTTGTTATCTCAGAATCATCGACTGTGTGACCCGATTTTAGTTACTCTTTTTTTTTTATTTGAAAGCTGGTGCTTCCCGTGTGGTCCCATTTCAAGTTGGTCCAGTTCTGACATTGTTATCCGTAAGAAAACCATAAAAGTCTTAAATTGGCAATAAATATATGCGCGACAAATGGACGAATAACAATAGAACGCCAACAGATTTCGATGATTATTTTTTCATTGGAAAGGATGTACTTCAAGGATAGTTAAATCAGAGTTTGGTTAGTTTCTGATTATGGGATCCATGACAAAGTAACGGAACTCTTCAATTCTTAGGAGCAAATTAACGATACTCGGCCGAATCTTTTCTAGGCTACCCGGATATTTGAGTCATCTATCGTAACATCGTTATGGTAAAGTAATACCCCGTTCAAAACTTTTATGTAAAGCCGAATTTTTAAAAGTCTACTTTTCAGGTCTTCGCAAATCTCTTTTGAAATTTTCCTCGAGCTAGATTTCCTCTGTTGAGAAACGCGTTTCTCCGTAACTTCGTTTGTTTCATTATTTTGTCAAGTAGGCTCAACCACAGAGATCGCGTAAAAACACTAAAATACGACGCGTTACAAGGGTCAAGCCCTCATCATCAGATAAACTATACAAGAATCTTAAAACCTACGACAATAAAAATCTAAAACGTAATAAAAGAAAAAGTGGTTACTTCTCTTGTAACCGTGTCTACGCAGAAAGGTCCTCAGCATACTGTGCTTCGTCAAGATTCAAAACAGACCCCAGCACTGGCGGCGCATAACACTAGTGAAGCGCACGGAGTCAACAACACGAGTGGGGCGCACGTATGCACATGAAAACAAAGACCTCTAAATAGCAAAGATCATCTACAAGGCAGTGTGTACATGCAGGTGTCGCGAAATTGTTTGCACAGTAAGACAGAGGTTGAAATTTAAAATAAATGACTTTTGTTACCATAGGTCCACAAAGTTTTTAAAAAAGAAAAGAAGAAAGAAAATCTGAATCTCTTCGTTCGAGCTCTGGTTTGTCGTAATTTATTCTGATGATCATTTTACCTATGCAGGTGTCACTCAACAATATATTCTCGCGTTCGGAGGAGAATGTTGGCGATTGAAGTTTCGTAAGTAGACCACGCCGCAGCGATGATTTCCATCCCAGATACTGTATCGTTTTCGTGACGCTGTCTCCCCTGAAGCCGCGGTGGAGTAGCCGAGCGGTCTAAAGCGTCTCGCTGCGGAGCGCGCGGCTGCTCGCCGTGGAGGTTCGAGTCCTCCCTGGGGCATGGGTGTGTTTGTCCTTAGGTTAGTTTACCTAGGTTTAAGTAGTTTGTAAGCTACGGACTGATGACCACGCAATTTGGTCCGATAGATTTACAAACATCTGAACATTTTTCTCCCCTGTATCGTGACAATAGAAAACGGGCCGCCCCTATTTGGACACTTTCGATGGCTTCCGTGAAATCGACCTGATAAGGATCCCACACTAGCAGCAATACTCCAAAAAAGGACGAACAAGCGTGGTGTACGCAGTCTCTTTAGTAGTTCTGCTCCACCTTTTAAGGGTTCTGCCAATAAAACGCAGTCTCTGGTTCGCCTTTCCTGCGACATTATTTACATGTCCTTTCCAGCTTAAGTATGATGTAATGGTAACACCCAGTGGAGTTCACAGCCTTCACATCCGATTGATTTATCTTCTGCGGGGCGGCGCTGCACTCCAACAGGGAGCAAGAGCCTGGCAGTGTGGCCGGGCGATACGGGTGTGCTCTCATTTAGGCCCGATCAGCAGTCCTCGAGGCACGACATCAACGAGAAGCGCGCTGCATGTTCACTTCTGCATACGCCGGGTAGAAGGTGTTAAATTTACCTTTAAGCAATAAAGTCTGTTGTGTTCAGAGTACCGTTTCATTTGCGCCTCTGCCTTGATTCGAGGTCCGAATTCACGTCCCATAGCTAATGAGAATGTTCTCGCTATCCTGTAACCATTGATCTTGACAAGACGTCACGAATCTTTTATCACATAAGACCCTCCGCCACAACCACATCCCATTACACTACCGTTGTTCCCGTTGCCTCACATATAATGACAATCTTTCTGAAAACTGCCGCCGCCTACCTGTCTGTCCACATTGCCAAGGCCCCCATTTCCAGACCCCCTGTCCCAACCTAACCACCCCCCCCCCCGTCCTTCAAAACCTGTGGCGATGCTCACCCAAACTACTCACACAAGTGTAAATGTCCTCCCCCTCCCATCAAAGCAGAATTCGCTGTCTCCGTTAGCTCCACCGATCCTGCCATCTCCGCCAACAATTCCCTCTGTCCACCCTGCAGGAGAGGACATCGTCAGCTTCCTCGCCATTGTACTTCAAAATATCCACCCTTTTCAATGACCCCACACCCTTCACCGAGTCTCCCTCGTCGCCCGTTCTCTTTTCAACCTCGATTTTAAAGCCATGACGTCCCAGGACCAAGTACACTACTTCTTTTCCCGCATTGACCGTCGACTGACTTAGTTTAGTCCCTATCCATCCCCTTTCCCTCCCCTTTATTCTTTATCCCTTTCATGGTGTAGCAACAGACTACTTTTCATTATGCCAACGTCCACTCCCTTCCCATCAATAAACTCCATCTTATAGACACCCTTTCCCAACACGGCATGGACTCCTTTCTCCTGAATGCAACCTTTCTCCTTCCCTACCACCATGTTAACAGCAACCCCTACCTCTTCCATCAGCATGAATCCCCCACTCCCCTGCCCAAGGCAGAGTGGCTTGTGGATACCTTTGCCACCACCCGGTTCAGCTGCATCCTCTCCTTAATATCCCCTATGAACGCCTTATCCATACCTTGTTCCATTCTACCCTTACCATAACCTGTGCCTCCATATATGTCCACTCCCACAACACCGTCCCCTATGACCTCCTCGTCCATATTGATATTGACTCTTCCTTTTCTACCTATGTGATCGCTGCCATGCCTCAATATCCATCCTGCACTCTGGTCGAACTCTGCCAGTGGCATCAGTGGCAAAATCGTCCCCTCCCTTGCCATATCTGTCCATAATGTCTTGGGGATTGTCATAGTTTCCCCTAACGTCTTGGGGTGTGTCATGACTGAAGTCCTTGACACTATTGGCAGTAACCACAACTATGGTTTCCCCACCTTTACCACAAACGTCCATCACCCCAACAAACCCCACCCTCTTCTACCTCCTCACCTCGTCCGTGATTGTTTCCGAGCAGACTGGGATGCCTCCTGCCTTTCGCTCACCCAACAGGTCGAAAGTCTTCACCTTCCTCTCCATTGCCCTGCTGACATAGACCATACCGCCACCATCCTCCAACAGATTCTCAGTGTCAATGTGGTGAGCATTTGACAGTCGCCCACATCTTAATGGAATGCCCTTCTTTCGCTGCAGCAAGACAGACATTTAATGTCTGTGACTCCTTAAACCTTGTTTTAGGTTACAATGCCACTGTGGCTGTTTTAAATTTTATTCCTATCAGTGTGTTATACAATTCCATCTGATGTTTCTTGTCTGCTATTTCACTATTTGCTCTGCGGCAGTTTAATTTTTTTTAGGCAGGTGATTTTAATGTGTTACAGATTGGTTGGAAATTCTTTCATTTCTGTGAACTCGCAGCCTAGACACTCTGGTATTCTCTTTTAAATTTCTTTCTTCCCCTTTTATTTGCTTCTTTTATTTCTGACATCTCCCATCTATGGTTAGATGTAGTTTAACACTTTATGTCCCATTTTATCGATATTTTATGTGATGTCTGTGACTGGAAAAAGGTATTGATGACCATAGTAGTTTGGTCCCTTTAAACCCCAACCCAACTAACCAACCTCCAATAGACCTTGTCTGACTCCATCCAATCTTCTGTCCCCACCAAAGCCATACGACATCACTGAACCTTTCTTCTCCCCACAGGTAGTCCTTCTCCTTCAGGAATCTCGCTGCCTCTACCGCTTCTTTTTCCATACCCATGATAAGGATACACTTCTACTCTCTAATGTGTGAGTCGTAGCTGTGATATAAAATTATGCTTGCAACCAATATTAAATGCGCAAGATATCTGACTCGTGATGTACCCTTGGCTCCTGCAAGGAAGACATCTACAGCAAGAACATGGTGAAATCAGAGAGCTGCCCTAACATTTATCTAATGATGCCAACACTGGTGTTCCACTGTCACTCGCTGTCACTATCGCTGGCAACTTCTGAAAGAAAAAGCTTACAAGCTAGTAACTGGTGGGGCTCAATAAGGGTACGTTATGATGCCTCTAGCTACAAGAAACGTAAGTTGTTTTACTAAAAGATGACTGGTTAGTTTACTTTAACAAGTGAGATAAAAAGCAAATGTATATACATTGTTTCTCTACTGCTCCCAGTTCATTTTAAAATCATAGGATAGGTATAGACTGGATAGTAAATAATAACTGTAGTAGGCTGATAGAATGGCTGAAAATCGCGCCTACTGGATTTTACACAATTTACCGTACTCTGTTTGGCAAACGAGGTTGTCACGATGCTGTCAACTATGGTGAGAAATCTGTAAATGCTGTAAGGGGTCTGGGAGGACTCGCCTATCGCAAATTCCTCACTGTACCTTGTTACTGGGCCGACGACAAGATGGCTGCCGCTGGGCTCTGTCACTGCGTCACAAACTACACTCTTTACTGCCTTGATCGACCACCGCTGATCGCAATGTCCCTGAATCTTGATGAAGTCAAGATAGCTACAAGCCCTAGGTTAATTCTACTGGCGTGGTTGGTCGGCCTTTACCAACCCACCGCAATGCCACTCAATATGCGCTCGCAAGCGTTACACTATCGCCACTCTGTCACTTGTTCACAGCCGGATATGAAGTATCGTGACTCAACACTCGAACAAACGTGTAATCACACGTACTTCACTAGAAAGTACTGTATGATTCGCTCGCCGACAGAGCTGCTCTTCACGGGAAAGTCCGTGAAAAGACTTCGCCCACACAGAGGATGGCGTCAGCACACACGACTGCCGCCTCCTATGGCGGCGCACCAAGAAGAAGTGAAGCTTCTCGCTGCTTTCAGGAGCTTCCTTGTCCATAGTTCTTGTCTTTTCCTATGTGTGGCGCGTGTGTCGCTTCATCTACGAATCAAAACGTCTCTCTGAGAGGGTTATGCTGGGGGAACAGCCAATCGCGTCTCTCCCTTTAAATATCCCGCCACCGGCGTGCGCCGTTTCGTCACTAGGCTTGGCGTAGCATCAGCTCGAAATCTTGCCGATTATTGCACCATGAAATTTCGGGTTGCGTCAGCCGTGACTACAAGACTGCTGTCGCACAATTAACTGGGACTGTTAACGCACAACGCACAATTAACGCTGAACTGTCTCACAACTATCTCTGTTACCTGTGCTGTCTTCCGCTACCCTGTTCTCTGTTACGTGTGCTGTCGAGGGCTGGCTTATCGTCGAGTGCCATCTGTCGCTCGCTGCTCGCTGGGGTGTAGGGGACCGCCCACCACCTGGTGTTTACGCCCGGCGCTCCGCATTCTTCAAAAATACCTCCAGTGTATAAAAGCGTGTGTGTGCGCGACAAAGCGGTTAATTATTCCTTTCCTTGTCGCATTGCGACATGGCCGTAATTACTATAAGCAATATGATAACTTCGTTATTAATTAATTGAATACTGTCGAGTTTATACTCAAATTGTTCGTCTCGATGAGCAGAAAACGCTTCTGAGGAAATATGTCGGAAAACAATGTAAGGGAATCTTGACTCCTTACAACGCCACTGGCAACTACAGCAACACATACAGAGTTTACTGACTGCGAAATAGCGACAGGACTGACGGTAGACAGTTACATGGCTTAATGCCCACATCCCTGTAGACCTCTCCCAGTATTGAAAAGCCATCCACTGCCTTACTGGTTCCAAACCCACCTGCACCTATCCCCTCCTACACCATGACCAACCCCTACCCTATGATGTCAGTAAGGCCGACCATTTTGCCTCCTTATTGTGCGTGAAGCATGCTCAGCGGGTGCCCACAACAGGCAGACGTCTCAGGTTCGAGTCCCATCTGGTATGCAATTTTAACCTGTCAGGAAATTTCAAGAATCACCTCTACTCTCAGCTGACACAAAGTTTTTATACTTTCGCAACACAAATTTCATTTGTGTTAGTAATTTGAGAAATCAATAAAATACAACCAAAAATTCCTAGCACTTCACACAAATTCAGACTTCAGTCAGAACTTTATATTTTGCAGCATTATTCACTAATGCGTCTATTCCATAGCTTCAATATTGAGCTGGAGCGAATGTTGTTCTCAGTTGTAAGTGTGGCTGTACAGCATGCGCACAGCCATTCATCTTCAACTGTCATAGGGAGAGCGCAGGGAATACTTGCTGCCCTTCACAGGGCTCTCAGATTTGATTGTCGAGTACCACTCGATGTACACTTACTGTTGGTTTCCTAAAAGTCTATTACTACATACTTTGAATCATCGATGGTGACTATCCAAATCATGGAGCTATATGTGTTTTGCATCATTTCAGGTAAAGCGGTGGAAGCCTGGACGCCATGTTCCGAAGTTGCCCCGTGGGAGTTGAGCAAGTGAGAAGGCGACCGCTTGCCCCCAAGAGGCAACTTGAGGAAGAGGAGAGGAAGTGGCCAGATAGAACTCTGCTGTATCTTATATACGAGCCTGATTTCAGTAAGTGAATGGAAGTATGAGGCAGTATTATAGAAGTTACAAATAATATTTTAGCAATTTCACTGGAGCAAGTGTGCTATTGTTCAATAAAGAGCCAAACAAATTGGTATAGGCGAACATCATATCCTGCTTTATATCCTGACTTTGTTTTATCATATTACTATTAATTTCCATTTGTCTTAACATTTCCAATAAAGCGTTCTGTCCTGCAGTGCTTTATATTGCTCAACTGTGTACCCACAATTTATTATTTTCTCTTCTGTCATTTTCGCATTTGTTGGACTGAATTGTGATGCATCCAAATCCGCCTATTGTACCGGTCTGTATTGCCTAACATTGTAATTGTATTGAGAAACAGTTGCGTCTGTCACTGTGCCATGGAGTGCTGCATGAAACTCCGCAAATGAACTCCCTGTTCTCTCTGAGTCACGTGTTGGTTACAGAACCATGTAGGATAATGCATAATCCTGATTTGGAAAATGCCTTCCATGAAACATCATAATCTGGTATATCATTAATACGCCATTCCTGATTTTGAACTGTTTTATCAATCTCAATATTCTCTACATCATCTAGAGCCGGCTATTTCTGCTGCTCTGAATCTTGCCTACTCCCGACTACATCATCAGTCTGTTTACCCACTTGCTCATCTCCCATCTTTTCAACCTGTCATATAGATTATGCTAACCTGCTCGATTGGGCTCTGGTAAACACCGACCTCTTTCGCCGTACCTTTAAACACAACAACGCGTATCTACAAAACTGCGCTACCACTTAAACCAATAACATCAAAGTAGAAAATTCTCACGAACTGTCCAGCTGCTCAGCGACAATCTTTAAATCACGACCCGTACACTTGCAAAAGAAGTACAAAACATAAAAAATTAACTCTTCGTTGGCCTGTACAGCGTCAGTCTGCATCCATTTGAATCCTGCCTACCTCTGAAAATCCTAAGTCCTACTATCTACAAATTTGTTTAAAGAAAATAAAGAATAATTTTAACCCAATAATGTATTACCTTTTTACAACAACACTATTTCACTATTATTTGCACCTATCTTTACAATGGCCTTCATCAAATAAACTCTTAAATATGCTTTCCTGAAAAAAGTCAGTATTGCACAACTTCTTACGAAAAAAATATTTAATCAATATTTCACGAAAAACGAACTTAATACCTTTAACTAAACCTAACACTGTTTGTATATGTTAAGAAATTTAATAAGAAATGTCAAATACTTTTTACACTTTGAGCCAGAATTGGTCTAACTCAATTACTTTTGACACGAAAAATATTGTTTCAAACAAATTAATAATAATAATAATAATAATAATGAATAAGTTGCAGCCCTTGCCGTATTTGTCTATCTCCTAAGATTTATTCCTCCTAACTGCTTCCCTACCCTGGCAGGGTCGCCATTTTCTAATGCAAAAGTCGATGCTTGCTGTGGCGTAATTTTGCATAAACTTCCAACTGATTTTTATTGCGCACTACATGGAAGAAACTAACATCATGTCGCGTAGAGCTCATCAAGATGCTCCTTGTTGAATTAAGATTTGTTTCTATAACAGTACTTAAACTCAGATTACATTTCCTGTAAGAAAACTATATCTCTCTACATTACTAGTAAGGTGAAACTGGCTACAAATTTGGCGTCACTGGCTACTGAAAGTAAACACGATTTCAGTGTATTTAATTTATTTAAACAAAGAATACGTATTGACTGAAATAAAATTTCACAATAATTCAGGTTTGTCAGGACAGAAGCTGTTAACTGGAGGAACAGAAATTACAATGAAAAATCATAGAAACGAATTTTTAAATGAATAAATCTGCACTCAGCAAAATGGCTGAAACACCGTATCTAACTTGACTTTAAATTAAGAAAGCTATAGATACGTTCGAGGCTGTCACACTAAATGCGTGATGGTTTTTGTTGCCTAAGCATGAGCACTGCACACAGTACTGTTCGTTGAGATGGCTGGAAGATGGCGAGCCGACGCTGAAAATCAGCCTAACATGCCTGACTGGATCAACTTCCGTCGATCGAAATACTTTTTATGTCTCAATGATGTTGGGAACACCTAACACATCCTAGTCTCGCTACTGGCGTGGTATGCTGAGTGCATGAATCAACCCACTGCGATGCCACTATAATTCGCCCACAGGCGTTAACTGTTTTACTCTGTTCTTATTCGCGTCAGACAAGAAGTGCCTGACAACACAGCAAATATTGAACAATCTGATTACTCTCAAACAAGAAGTAATTTCAGATCTGCTTTGCACAGAGCTGCTCTTTTCAGTGCAGTACTGAAAATGAGTCTTCTCTCTCACTCATTTTGTCCACATCTAACGACCGTCACCCCTTTTCGGAATGACTCAAACTGGGCCCTAATATTTTCCTAAATCATGGAAAGTTTTATTAGTTCACAGTCTCTATAACAAAGTCATTCCACTGTAGGTGAAGTTGAACTTATCTTATATGCTGGCTGAAGTCCATTGCGTTGTGAGCTGTCTTCGGCATTCACTAAAAGATTTGACGTTACAGGATCTTTTCGTAAATCATAAACATGTCAGTTGATATGGAAACGATTTTTATTTCTATTTAAATAAAGTTTAAATCAACTGTTACACAATAAAAAAAATGCAGCGGCAAGCCAACAGAGCTGCTTACAGGTTTGTGACTGCTAGAAGACTAACAAAACATGGTTTCTCTCAAACATCTTTCTACGTAACCGTGTAATAAGATTGATGACAAAGTTTTGTAATTCACAATTAAACAATATTGTTTTACATTAAATATGCCAAAATACAGAAATTAAAGTATTACATTTCAGCTTTGACTATTTATCTCAATGTATGTACACGTTTCATGAAATTTGTATTTAATGTGTAACATAAATTTAAAGTCATCCTTTGACCAGTGTTTACAGTGCTCAAATTATTTACATTATTTGTGTTTTCGAAGTGCACACATATTTGTTTTGCCAATATTGTGACATGGAAATTTTAATGTATTTCAGTTTGTGGTCTAATTTTTTATTAATACGGATTTGTTTATGGTTGTCGTAGTTCTGTTAATTTCGAAGATAGTTTCTTAGTACCAAACGGATTATTAATTTTAGTGCATGAAAAATTATCAGTATTTAATTTAGGATCCAGTGATATATAAAACATGGTCTGCCCTAATTTATTTAAACAAAAGGTATATATGAAACCATGTTGTGCAATAGTTATAACATGTAGTATTGTTGTTTTTATACAAATTAGTATCTATGTAGGGTCAGCAATTTCCGGAACTAAGTGTAATGCATTTTTAGTGTTTGCAGCTATTATTTATGAAAGCATTAAAAATTGAAAATTATGTAAAAGGACAGCCAAAGTAATGTTTAAATCAACGTACTATTTCTTAAAGGTGTTTTACTAATATTATTAACAGAATTTCAAACTGAAGGCGAAAATGTGATATTTTTCGTGTCTGGTAGTGATGGTTTTATATTAGGTGTCAGATATTTCGTGTTTATAATGTTGGCAACTGATTTTTGTAAGGAGTGTGCAACATAGCAGAAACGTTACACACGCTCGAAAATGCGCAAATCGCTCTCCGTCAACATGATGTGTCGTCCACGGAGCAGAAAGTGAGACTGTCTCTGTCCCGCGCGTCTGCAGAATATATACCTCGCCACTTTTCTCCCCCTCTTCGCCACGTCACGTCTTCACGTCAGCATCCCTTGGCTTATCCAAGCCGTGCTATTGTTCGGCTTTAGGCGGGCCCTCGAACCGGCCAATCACAGACCCACTACTACCGCGTTTAGGCTCACCCCCGCTTCCGAGGTCGCCTGCCGCACCACAGAGACTGGCTCCTGCGAATAACGTAGTATTGCACCCTACTTCAAAACCACATGAAATACCGTTGCCAAGTACTGTCTGCCATGATATTTTAAATGACAAATTGTATCCAAACATATTCGCTCAGTGTATCTACATCTACATCTACATAGATACTCTGCAAATCACATTCAAGTGCCTGGCAGAGGGTTCATTAACCACTTTCATAACTTTTCTCTACCGTTACATTCTCTAATAGCGCACCGGAAGAAAGAACACCTAAATCTTTCCATTTTTGATCTGATTTCTCCAATTTTACTAGGATGGTCATTTCTCCGTAAGTAGGTGGGTGCTAGCAAAATATTTTCGCATTGAGAAGTAAAAGTCGGTGATTGAAACTTCGCAAACAGATCACGCCGCAATGAATAATGTCTTCCTTTTAATGATTTCCACCCCAATTCGTGCAACATTTTCGTGACACTCCCCCTCCCATTCCCTCACCGTAACGTGATAAAACAAAACGAGCTGCCCTTCTCTGTACCTTCTCAATATCTTCCGACAGTCCCACCTGGTGAGGGTCCCACAATGGGCTGCAGTACTCCAGGAGAGGACGCACAAGTGTGATGTAGGCAGTCTCCTTGGTGGAGCTGGTGCATCTTCGAAGCGTTCTGCCAATGAAACGTAATCTTTGGTTCGCCTTCCCACAATATCTTCTACGTGTTCTACCCAGTCTAAGACGTTCGTAATTGTAACTCCTAGGTATTTAGTAGAGTTTACGACCTTAAGGTTTGACCGATTTATCGCGTAATTGAAGTTCAGCGGATTTCTTCTAGTGGTCATGTGTATTACTTCACATTTTTCTTTATTTAGTGTCAATTGCCAATTTTCGCACCATGTAGAAATTTTGTCCAAATCGCTTTGCAGTTGCTTTTGATCCTCTGTTGACTTCACTAACCGATAATCGACAGCATCATCCGCGAACAGTCTGAACTGTTACTTGCTTCAGCCTGCGAAAAGCCAATTATCACACTTGCGATCTAATGCTGTATTTCGAATAATAACTTCTTTAACAGCAATTAGTAAATTAATTAACATGTCAGATGTTACTTGTAAACAATAAGTACTGTTTTGAAGGTCCCAATATGTAGGAAGATGTATCTGAGTGCCTTGACTCCTTACACCCTTAAAGTGCCATTGCGCTTCCTAGGCGGCAGAATCGCCTGGCTCCGTTAGCTTAGTGGTCGCCTACGTCTCCTGCTCTCCTTTATTCTTCGTCCTTCTTCAGTTTACCTACAATCCTTAGTGTTTGCTCTTTACACTATTCATTCCATTCAATCGGTCATCTTCCTCACTTCCACAGATGATAGCAATGTCGTCAACTGGCCATACGATTGATACCCTTTCCACCTGAAGTGTAATCCCAATCCTGAAATTTGCTTTCACTTCGTCACTGCTTCCGTGATTAGTAAATATACCAGTAAGTGTGAAAGTCTACATACGTGGGTGTTACGCAATTTTTAATTCAAGATTGTCTTTATGACTTTGTTTTGGTACATCTTATAAAATACACATCTTTCTTTAGAGATTATACCTATTTTTCTGAGACTCTGATGCATATCGCACTATTTAGTTTTGCCGAATACCTTACGTAGGCCGATAAATCGTAAATAGCGAGCTGATTATTCTTAGGCGTTATCTACGTTGTCACTCACAACCTCTAAAATGTCACTTTCGGCCATTACCTTTCCAACAGTCAAATTATACTTCATCGACGAGATCCACAAGTTTCATCACTCGCACTTTCTGCCTTCTTCTGTCATTTCGTCTGTGTGAATAACATTTTATCCCACAAAATCTGATATTCCGACAAAGAGATTTAAGTCGTTGAGCCCTTATGACTTTCTACAACGCAATTCTGTTAGAGGTCTGTTGAGCTCCTACCACATATCAGATTCCAATGCATAAACGCTTTCAGCTTATTCCTCCCACCTATCCGCACAACTATCTGTCGAGGTGGTGTACAGGATGATATTTTTATCGATTTGGGTCTGTTATTTCGGACATGTCCGAAATAACAGACACATATCAAACTGCTAAATGACAAAATGATTACTGATACACAGTCAATTCCTCTCCCTTGTGGGGATACTGTTAGAGGAGGGTACGCATAACCTAGCAGTTTAGTCCCTATAAAATCCCAACAATAACAACAAGAGATGGAAGTGTAATAACGAACAAGGCGAACTACGTTAGTAGTGTTCTGTAAGTTAAGAATTTGAGAAAGACGAGATTCGTATCTGAGCAGCCTAATAGATAAGGCGAATGCTGGCCAAAGCTGTTTGAAACCAGGTCTGGCACAAATTTTCAACTTGGCCATTGAATTTAATTCAACACTCTGCCACAGGCGTGTTTATTGGTACCAGTCTGACTGTAAGCATTTTCTTTCGTAAGTAATTACCGTCAGCAAATTCCATTCAATCAATTTTTTTACCCTGTGAGATCACTTTAACGCATCACTATTAGTTTCAATTTGGTCCTACACTTTGCTAATTAAAAATCACCCTTGTACAACACATCATCTTTTCCTACAGGCAAGCTCTACTAGCATTGAAACTGATTATCTTCTGCCATCCAAACTGTTCCATTCACAAGCCGTGTAAAAACTTCGATACAACACTTTGAGAGATGGCAGCCCATCTCTAATCTTTATTAACTGTGTTTATCGTTCGTGTAATGATGTAAAGTGACCAGTACATGCATTTTCCTATTGCTGTCGAGAATGAAGTACAGGGAAGATTTTTGCTGAGGCGAGAAACAGAGCCGAGTCTTTCTTGACGGGGGAGAGTGGAATTCTAGTGGAGGCGTTCATTACAGCACTCTCTACCTGCGGCCTGTGGCGTGCCCTGGGGCACAGAGTAACATATACAGAGGAGCAGCCCCCCCTAAACCACTGTCCTACGCTCCCCTCATAGTTCCGTAAGATGCTAGCAGGTGTCAGGCGGTTCGCTGGCTTAGGGTGCCTCTCGCACGTCAGAGGGTAGCGTGGAGGGGAGGCTTAGGGGAGAGCTCGTGCCGCATGCCACGAGGCCACGGCTGTGTCTGGCGTGCCGGCGTATGGTGTACAACTGGAGACTTTGTACTATAATAACACAGAGAGATTGTTGGTCTCCATTGCAGCTCAACCATTTATTTATTGCTTTACAAAAACCAAAATAAAGTATACTAACACAGATGTTAATTGCTCACCTACCTGAATGGTATTAATCTGTTGGTAACGCGATTCTGTCTGCTAAATCAAAGTAACCTAGGACATACGAACTTTCCGTCACAGACATACATTAACGTACGTCTACAGTCTGTGTATTGCAGTGAGCTCAAAGATAATATGGAGATGGTACTACGGATTATGAAACCGTGACGCTCGACGTATATTTGTCTCTCTAATCCAGTTGTCAGTATACTAATACTAAGCACAACAGCAGTCTTTCCAGTGTTTATATTGAGATAAAAAAATGTTCAAATGTTTGTATAGGTTATGGGACTTAACTACGGGGTCATCAGTCCCTAAACTTACAAACTACTTATAAACTAGCTAACACTAAGGACGGCACAAATACCCATGGCCGAGGGGGGATTCGAACCCCCGACCGCAATGGCCGCGCAGACCGTGACTGGAGTGTCTCAGTCCCCTCGGCCACCGCGGCCGGCTATATTGAGATCATTGGTGTAATGCCAGAGTAGTTAATGCTGAGTTAAAGTATGTCTGTGTTTCCTAGTGTTTTATCTTTGAGTCTTTTTATCTTTGAGCCTCTGTTGATCGTCGTATTGCTCCACATTTTACGGATTTTTGTTCACCACACTCACCCACCACCACACACCACGACTAAAACACCATAGTGCACACCGCAAACCTGAAGACTACTCTCATGCATAACCGCCATTGGTCTGCAGTGAATAATTTTGGCTACCAAGTGAAATATACGGACGCACGTCCCACGTTCCATTTTTATGCATGCATATTGATTGATTTATTATATTGAAATGTTCAAATGTTTGTAAGCTGACATGAGGATCGTGGTGTAGTGCAGCTAAAACAAACACCTCCGTCTCCTCACTTTTTGCAGGACTTCGTCTGTTAATGCGGCGCATTACCAAGCTGCCTGTTTCCCGAAGTCGTTGTTCGGCACGTAAGAACGTAATGGCTGCCGGGGCTCTTCGCCTAGGATATCGCAGTCATACGCCGTGGCTGCTTCAGTGGCATCGTGTTGACAATCGCCGAGCTTCAGCAACATGTCAACGTACTCGTTGTTCGTGTATGCCATCGTTATCCGATGTCAGTAACTGTGGTATATTGAGCTCCTGTTGTTTGTGTGGCTCCAACTGTCGGGTATACGGCCGTGTGCAGTGACAGTCGGCAGTCTAACAGCGCATCGAGGAAGCTTTTCGCTCCGTGACACCGGCGACGTTACAGCTCGGCCGCACCACTTTTAGAAGGCGCATTGCGTTATCCGCAGCGTTTGTGGTATCTGCCCCTGAAACTTTGAAGGGTTGTAGCTCCCAAACTAACAGTGATAGGAATGTAGTTTAAACTGATTTTGACGCAGCTTGTTTCAACGACTCCAATGCACGATAGAAAAAACTATTGTTCCATTTAAAAAATTATATTTTTGTGCTGTAACTCTTTGGAAAATGATACAATAAACTATGGTCATAGCTCCTTAGAAAGTGTAACATTTCTTGTGTTGACCTACCGCATTAAAATTTCCCGTCACCTATTCTTTTATAAGTTACAGAGGCAAACACAGTTAGTGAAATATATATGAATTGCTGTTCGTTAGTATCGGTAAAACTCGAGAACAGGTGAACCGATTTGACTAATTTTAGTCTTGAAATATTCGTGTACGTCCAGGGGGGTTTAAACGGTAATAAAATATGGACAAGTTGTCCGGAAAAGAGGAAAATCGGGAAAAACTGAAACAGCGTTTTCCAGTGAAAATTAAGGAAGAATCGAAAGCGAGGGGGATTTTTTTTCTTTCTATGAATTAAAATCAGTTGCCACATGGTTGTAAGACGAGTTTTGTATGAATTATTATTTTATTATTATTATTATTATTATTTTTTTTTTTTTTTTTTTTTTTTTTTTTTTTTTTTTTTTTTTTTTTTGGAACATCTGCCGAAAAATTGGGAAATTTGAGAAATACTGATAGTACGTTTTTCAATTTTTTATCTAGTTCAGAACTATAACTGACTATTCGCACGACAGAGAGGGGTAATTCTCTTGTTGTTTTGTTCATTACGGTCTTGGAAAAGTTTTCACTAAAAAAAATAGAGACAGTTAAAGAGGAAAGTCGCAAAATCCGAACCAAGTTTCATTTTCAATGCATTTGTAAATGTGCTATAAGTCGAGAATCGTTCATCCATTTGCGATTAAATGTTTGTCATTTGTCGTACAACGAAAGATGAACGTTCTTATGAACGAAAAACACGGGAAAGTTACCGGAAAATTTCGAAAGAAAATTGAAAAATACAGAAAAAATAGAAAGAGATTTTTCTATGAAATATCAATAACATTCATGCTATTGAGATAAAATTTTGCACATTCGACGTTCAAAACGAGAGGAAGGTTTGCGTGAAGTAAACGTTTGAAATAGTTGGCCATAAAATAGGAAAATTTGTGGAAAACTGAAAGAGCTCTTTTCTTTGGGATATAAATATCATTCGTATGATTGCGATAAATTTTGCACATTTGATGTTCAAAGCAAATGCCTTTATAAAGCTACTGGGTCTAAAATACATATGATTTAAATTAATATGATTAAAATTAACAGGTAAGTGATATCACCTTATATATATATATATATGGTGTTTCACTAAGTGTGTTTGCCTCTGTAACTTATAAAATAATAGGTGACGGGAAATTTTAATGCCGTACGTCAACACAAGAAATGTTACTCTTTCTGCGGAGCTATGAACATAGTTTATTGTATCATTTTCCAAAGAGTTACAGCACAAAGATATAATTTTTTAAATGGAACAATAGTTTTTTTTCTACCGTCGTTGAAACTAGCTGCGTTTAAATCAATTTAAACTACATTCCTATCACTGTTAGTTTGGGAGCTACAACCCTTCAAAGTTTAGGGGGCGGGGCCTACGACAGCGTAGCTCACTGGCTGGTGGTCATGAGACAGTGGGCCGTGCCCCAGGGGATGGCCACTCGGCCAGTCAGCTACGCTATCGCAGCCACCACCCCCGTAACTTTGAAGGGTTGTAGCTCCCAAACTAAGAGTGATAGGAATGTAGTTTAAATGGATTTGGGCGCAGCTGGTTTCAACGATTCCAATGCACGATAGAAAAAAAACTTTTATTTCATTTAAAAAATTATATCTTTGTGCTGTATCTCTTTGGAAAATGATACAATAACCTATGTTCATTGCTCCGCAGAAAGTGTAACATTTCTTGTGTTGACCTACCCTATTAAAATTTCCCGTCACCTATTATTTTATGAGTCACAGAGGCAAACACACTTAGTGAAACACCCTGTATATAACAGCGCTATCAATCACCTACCTATCGAACTGCATATACCTGGTTACTCTTATTGCGGACCAGGCACAAAGTTAGCAAAACGACGGCAAAGATGTGATGTTGGAATCAATAAACTAGACGCAGCTTGCAAAGAACATGATATTGTGTATGCAAAACACCCAAACAGTTTGTCTCACAGACATAGAGCGGACTTCATTCTAGCAGATAAAGCAGTGCAAAGAATAAAGACCTCAGACGCTAAGCTCAGTGAAAAAAAATAGCTACTCTAGTGGTGGCTGGGGCAATGAAGGCTAAAGTTAAACTCGGTATGGGTATTAATAATAAAAAGACGAATATGAATAATAATAAGAAGAAGAAACATATGAAGAGGAATAAAAAGATTGGAGATAATGAGGTGAAAAAAATTCGCACTGGTGTTAAACCTGGCGGAGCAGTGAAAGCAAAGAAGAAATCACGCATATTACCGCTTCCCAAGAGAGGTAGTTTTTTGCCTCTCATTCCGATTTTCGCAGGTTTATCAGCACTTGGCAGTCTGGCAGGAGAAGCTGCAGTCATTGCTAAGGCAGTGGTAGATGCGAAAAATGCTCGCAAAGAGCTGTCGGAGCTGCAACGACATAACCAAACTATGGAGGCTACAGCGCTTCGCAAAGGCAAGGGGCTGTATTTAAGAGCTTACAGGAAGAATGGTTTCGGGCTAAATGTGGGGAAGAAAGAAACAAACAAAAAATTCTCATTAAAAAGTCTTCCGAAAAGAGCACTTACAAGCATCGACTTAGAACGCTATGCTAAAAATCTTGAAATACCCCACGTTCGACGTGTCTCCATGAGTAACACTTTACCAAATAAGCTTAAAAGATATGAGAGTGCAATTGTCAACCTCCAGACAAATAGTGAGCCCGGCTCTCACTGGGTTCCTTTTAAGAAAAGGGGTAATGTTGTCTACTATTTTGATAGTGTCGGCAATTTACCGCCTCCTCTATAAACTGTCAGATATTTCAAAAATTGTACTATTAAGTATAAATACAATACGTTTCAGTCACCTAAGAGCTATAGGTTCAAATTCAAATGTCTGTAAATCTATCGTACCAAACTGCGTGGTCATCAGCCCGTAGCTTATAAACTACTTAAACATAGGTAAACTAACCTACGGACAAACACACATACCCATGCCCCAGGGAGGACTCGAACCTCCGACGGCGAGCAACCGCGCGCTCCGCAGCGAGGTGCTTTAGACCGCTCGGCTACTCCACCGCGGCAGTGACGTTTAGCCTGACGGGTAAAAACTCGATTGTAACCTCAACATTTAATCTCACAATTAATTTGTCTCATTGTCATTCCTACGAAATTGCATTACTCAACTTATTTACATACAATTCCATACCAAATATTACGTCTAAAACCAATCATTTTTACTTCTATAACTACATTGGTAATAATGAAATTCTAGACAAAGTTATTATAAAACCTGGAACGTACGAACTCAACGATATATTTTCATCTTTACAAATGGAAATTGAGATGTACAATACCAAGTTTGTCAACGGTGATGATAAACGGAAATTCAAAGTCGAACTGAGAATATCTTACCATAAACCATACCAACGATGGAAAATGTGGTGTAATGTAGCTGTTGATTTTACACCAGATAATAATATTGGCTTAGTCCTAGGATTTGAGAATATGTATACTGAGAAGGAAATTTCAACGCTAGCTGAGTACAGTTTAAATATTCATAACGTTAATGTGCTATGCATAAATTGCAACATTTCGGATGGGTCCTTCCACAATGGCGCTCCTACGCATATATTACACCAGTTCTGGCCTGCAGTCACACCTGGATATAAGATTGTGGAATCACCAAATTCGTCCATTTACATACCAGTTGTTGTACAATACATTAAAGAGTTAAGTATATCTATCAGAGATCAGGACGGGAATCTAGTAGATTTCGACGGAGAGGAAATAGCTGTGAGATTACATTTAAGATGGTAAACCTCTACAGATAACAAATTGCGCATCAACAGATGAAAGTATCTACAAATAGAAAATATAAAAGTGAAACAAATTAAAAAGAATAAGAAGACTGAAGTAAAAAAAGTGTTGACTTCATACAGTCAAGAACTACAAAAAGAGAATGGGCTATGGTGTGCTGTAAATAACAACGTCTGTCTTTCAAAATTGCTAGCAAACTGCTTGTGTCATCGATCCATAGACTTTGACATATATTTCACAGAGCACTTTTCTCTCTCTGACATTCTTTTTTTTTTCGGACAAGAGAGAGAGAGAGAGAGAGAGAGAGAGAGAGAACAGCATCTGCTAGTATCTTCCGCCACCATTATTCGTGCAGTCATTGTTGTGAATTTGTTAATTTGACCATGTTCATACGTAGATATAAGCCGTATGGTCAACCAGCTTACGCTTGTATTGATAAAATATCGATAACGATAAACGATAAAAACCTGTACCTGTTGCCTTGTGAGAGCCATCTTTATATTCACGGTCGACTATTAAATGCGGATGGATCGGGAGTGGCTACTGAGATTCATTTAAACAAAAATTGAATGCCTCACTTGTTTTCTGAAATTCAATATTATTTGAATAACAAGCAAATAGAAAATGCACGCAATCCTGGAATTGTAACGCTGATGAAGGGGTATACCTCATTCACGCCGAGCGAAAATGCAGGATGCGGAGATATAGGAGAACTGAAACAATAATTATGTTAACTCTGATGGAAGTTTCATATTCTGCATTCCACTGAGCATGGTATTCTGCTTCATTGAGTATTACAAAAAGACTATTGTAAACGCTAAACATGAACTTGCATAGGTTCGTAACAGTCATGATGCAAATAGCATTATCGCAGATACTGCCGATACTAAGTCGAAAATTGTTATTGAAAATATCTCCTGGTATATACCTGATATTGAGGTGTCCGAAAAAGAGAAAACGTGGCAAGTAAACTGCAAGCCGGCTCTCGAAACCGCTCGATATGTAATTATCGCATTTCAAACAGACAGGAATGCCATCAACACTGCTTGTAGTACATTAGACGCTATAGATTTAACAAAATTAGAGATAAAACTGAACTCATCAATATATCCGTTCGGGGACTACTCGGTTAGCTTTACCACGAAGGACACGGCGCTAGCGGATGAATATCTCGTTATTCCCATGTAACCCATCCCCACCACCGTGACGTAACCTTTCTATCCCCTCCCCCTCCCCTCCCCTCCCGTCCCCGATTCGCTGCAGAGCGTGATTCGAAGTGTGGCAGTCGGAGGTGATGGTTGTATGACTGTGTTGTGTGCCTGTGTGATTGCGTGAGTGCTCTATTTTCTGAAGAAGGCCATGGCCGATAGCTGAATGTGTTGTATGTGTGTGTCTTTTGTATGTGCCTGTCGCAGCTCGTCGCCACGTCTTTGCGGTGAGTTGTAAACTGTCCTCACTATATTATTTATTCCAACCTGGACTTTCCATTATTATATAAATTTCAGTCTGTGTATTACGAGAGAATTGGAAAAATTGTAAAACCTCTCATGAGTCGTAAACAGTTTCAGAAATGTCCAATTCATGTCTTTGATTGCTCACAACAAGAATAAAAACTGTCATCTTCTAACTGTGATACGCAAATTCAAATGAAACTAGAAAAACCAGTTCCAAAGAATACTATTGCATACTGTCTGGTTATTCACGACGCCGAAATAACGCATAAAAAGAGGAAACATGTATACACTAATAATAATAATTTATCTTTTCTTCTTAATCATTTTTTTATATTTCAACCTTCCTGTAATATACGAGGGTAAGTCAATTATTATCCGCAATTTAGTTATATTTTTGTTTACGTTGGTAGTACTGTCGTTTTACGTTGGTGACGCATATTTTGTTTATTTGTTGTTATATCTTTGGAATTTTCAAGCTACTACGTTAGTTTCGTTGTCGCTGCCGTGCTGTTAATCATGGCTGCTCCGCTGTCTATTTGCACCAAAGAAGACCAACGTTCAGTGATACGTTTTTTGTGGGCGGAAGGTGTATCAGGGGCCGAAATTCATAGAAGACTCTCAGTACTGTACGGGAGCAGTGTTTTGCCACAACGAAGTGTTTACGAGTGGATTGAAAAATTCTGAAATGGTCGCACGAGTGTTAAGCACGATGAAGGTTTACAGCCACAAATGAAGAAATCATTGAGCGATCATGTAAAATTATTCTCTTAGACAGACGATTAACTATTGATGAAGTGGCTCATCGTCTTCAAATTAGTCACGGTTCTGCCTATGAAATTATTCACAACAGACTTGGGTTTCGTAAAGTATGTACAAAGTGGGTCGTAAAACAACTCACACAGTTGCATAAGCAAACGCGCCTCGACGTCTGCAAAAAACAGTTGGATCGCTATGATAACGAAGGGGACAACTTCTTAGACAGAATCATTACTGATGACGAAACATGCAACCATCATTACAAGCCGGAGAGTAAACGGCAGAGCATGGAATGGAAACATCCAAATTCGCCGTGCAAGAAAAAGTTCAAGGAAAACTGATGCTTACGATTTTCTGGGATGCCCGAGGTCCTGTACTGGAACATTATTGTGAAAGGGGCACAACAAAAAACAGTGTACCTTACAGTGAGATGCTTACTGACAGGCTAAAGCCTACCATTCAAAGCAGACGCCGAGGATTGCTGTCAGAAGGTGTTGTGTTGTGTTGTTGCATGACAATGCCCGTCCGCAAACTGCTGTCCACACTGCTGAAACGCTCCAGAAACTCAAATTCGAAGTACTGGATCATCCTCCATATAGTCCCGATCTGGCCCCTTCTGACTATGGTTTGGTGCACTCAAACAAGCATTAAGGAGCCGCCGATTTGACTCGGACGAAGCAGTGAAGAAAGCGGTGCATTTCTGGCTCGCAGCTCAACCGAAAACCTTCTTTTATGAGGGCATAAGAAATCTTGTAGAGAGATGGACGAAGTGCATTGAAAAGCAAGGACACGATGTCTAAAAATGATGTTCTTCTAAGTTTCGTATTTTATTACAATAAAATTTTATAACTACTTTGCGGGCAATAATTGACTTACCCTCGTATAAGTAATTGTACCATTCATTCATGCAGGCTGCAATAGCAGAGCAGTAGAGGAAGCGAGAGGAAAGCTGAAGGATAGGGAACCAGCCTAGCAGAAATGTTAACCGAACCACTATTGGCCAGAGCACCATACTGCGTTTTAAAATGAACAGTTGATCGGTAGGCAATGCCCGCGATGTGGTGTCGCCGACAGCGACTGCCGGATACACTTGGCGAGACGTTCACAGCAAGTGCGTAGAGAAACAGACTCCTTCACAGTACTTCACTGTAGGTGGCGCCTCTGTTGGTGCGAATCTTAGTGCACCTCCAGACGAGGATCTACATCTACATTTACACGGGATACGCTGCAAATCACATTTAAGTGCCTGGTAGAGGATTCATAGAACTACCTTTATAGTATTGATAGATTTGAAGCATTGAATTAAAATTTGTGGTGCGGCCGGGAATCGAACTCGGGTCTATATGCTTACTAGGCAGACGTCTTAACCGTTAGACACCACTAACGATTGAGGCGCCTTGGAATAGTCTAAAAATGTTCAAATGTTTGTAATTCTATCGGACCAAACTGCGTGGTCATCAGTCCGTAGCTTACAAACTACTTAAACCTAGGTAAACTAACCTAAGGACAAACACACACACCCATGCCCCAGGGAGGACTCGAACCTCCACGGCGAGCAACCGCGCGCTCCGCAGCGAGACGCTTTAGACCGCTCGGCTACTCCACCGCGGCTGGAATAGACTATGTACGATTTCCCTCCACACCACAAACTTTAATTCAGCTTCTTTGTTCCAAAGATAATTGCCACTACTGCAAAGACTCTCCATGCAGCGGAATAGCACCTCAGCAATGGACATGGTGGAACAATCCTGTTATTGTTATATAAATAAACATTCCCAGAGACGGATTTACGTCTCAAATTTGTCAAAGACATTATTGATAGATCTGAAGCATTGGATTAAAATTTGTGGTGCGGCCGGGAATCGAACCCGGACCTCCATGCTTACTAGGCATCTGAAGCATTGAATTAAAATTTTAATTCAATGCTTCAGATCTATCAATAATGTCTTTGACATATTTGAGACGTAAATCCGTCTCTGGGAATTTTTATTTGTATTACCTTTATATTATTCATCTACCATTCTATTCTCTAATAGTGCAGGCAGAAAGAAAATTTCACTTTTGCAATTATTTTGGTGAAAAATAATATAAATGTAAATACTATTGATAGTATAAATTTAAATATATATAAATATTGAATATTAAGTTATAACTATATATGTGTTTAATTTTGTATTACTTTACTAAAAATCATAGATTTAATTTTTATTACTTATACTAGCTTCATTCCCACTGCTTCGCACGTGTAGACTGGATGGTTTACATTAGTTGTTTCTACTTCTACATATAAATTTTCGTAGATTTAGCTTTAAAAATGCTTTCCTAATCAAGTATTTTGATAGAACTTGCCACCCCCTATTGCACCATTCAGAATTCAAATCATACCAAAACACTTTTTTTAATTCTAAGAATAGATCCAAAATTTCGCATTTCTAGCATCAAAATAGTCTTATTAACACCCTTGCAAGATTTTGCCTTATTTCACCCGCTTCATGGTTGTATTTCCAAAAATATGGAAACTCGTATGGTTTTTTTTTTTTTTTTTTTTTTTTTTTAATTCCAATCATAAACATGAAACTAAAGTTTTTAATTTCTTGCTTCAAAATTGCCTGAATAGCATGGTATTTTTGAAACAACCGTTCATGCCATTTTTCGCCGCCTTAGGGATGGGAAAAGCGAAAAATCGCGGATGCCTACAGTGTAAGATAAACAAGGAAACGAATTTCAAGTTTCTGTCTTCTATAGATTCACTTTACAGCGCCGTTTTCTGTCTTTTAAAACCAGATCGAGAACGCAAAATTTCTTTCTTACGCGTTGACATCTTTCTTAGTAGTTTTAGTTTTCAAACTGCAATATGCACTTATTTTTCTTTATTCGTACAATTGTGGCAGAGAAACAATTGAAGAATGTGCATTACGTCTCGCTGTATGTAGCGTCATTGCTATTATAGTGTCAAAAGTCATCGCTGATCTTCAGTCTGAATTTTATATAAGCTAACGACTTTCAATCACTATATCTTCCTTCCTGTAGTAGCTATCGACACGGAACTGCATTGGCGTACCACGGGAGACTTTGTACTACAACAAGACAGAGAAATCCTTTCAATTGTATAGCTTTTGGTGAACAGCAAAATATTGACTCCCACACATAGAATTTTATGTAAGTCGGTAACTTTCAACTCCCATATCATCCAGCCCTTTATCGTTATCAACTATCTACCACCATAGTGCACAATGGGAGACTGATACCTACTTTCGCATAGAAACACTATTCGCTTTCGATGTGTAGCTTTGGCTGCAGAGTGAAATATACGCAAACACACACACACACACACACACATGTATATGAGGCGCGTCCAGAAAGTAAGTTCCGTTTCAATTTATCTCCGCTGCATCGCTGCGATTGCAGTTCCACACATGCGCTGTAGACGATGTGTATCAAGGAGAAGAACGTGCACCATTTGGAGATCGCTGTCAGTTACGTACGCTTTGTTGTGCTTCTTTGAAATATCGGCGTTGATTGAAAATCCCGCCGCCTGCGAAATCAGGTCGGTATTTCGGTTTCTGAATGCGAGGAAAGTGAAACCAACTGAAATTTATCGGCAAATTTGCGATGTTTACGGACCAAATGCGATGAGTGATTCGATAGTGAGAAGATGGGTCCGACAGTTCAACGGCGGGCGTAGTGATGTGCACGATGAAGAACGAAGTGGGCGTCCACCTTTGGTTACAGAAGAATTGGTTCACGCGACTGATGACGAGATCCAGGAAAACCACAGGTTTACAATTAGTGCTCTCGCTATGATGGACTTCCCCCATATTTCACGATCACTGATGCATGAAATTGTTACCAAACAACTGAAATTCCGTAAACTTTTCTCAAGTTGTGTACCAAAGATTCTCACTGGGCAACACAAAACACAACGGATGGGTAGTGCAGTTCAGTTTTTGACCCGTTAAGCTGAAAGCGGCGAAGAATTTCTGAGACGGATAGTCACAGGAGATGAAACGTGGGTTTCTTACGACACCCCTGAGAGTAAGCGGCAATCAATGGAATGGAGGCACACTTCATCCCCACCAAAGGTAAAGCCGAAGCAAATCATGACACCTCGGAAAATTATGTGTACAGTGTTCTGGGACTGGAAAGGCGTCCTACTCATTGACTTCTTACCACGTGGTCAAACAATGAAAGCAGATGCTTGTTGCTAGACACTTCGGAAATTGCGCCGTGCAATTCAGAATAAGCTCAAAAATGTTCAAATGTTTGTATAGTTTATGGGACTTAAGTACGGGGTCATCAGTCCCTAAACTCACAAACTACTTATGAACTACTTACGAACTAGGACGGCACAAATATCCATGCCCGAGGGGGGATTCGAACCCCCGACCGTAGTGCCCGGGCAGACCGTGACGAGCGCCTCAGTCTCCTCGGCCACCGCGGCCGGCTTAGAATAAGCGTCGGGGACTGCTGTCAAAAGGTGTTTTGCTTCACGACAACGCACGACCAGCCACTGCAAACGTGACGTAAATCCTCCTACAGGGATTTGGCTGGTACGTGTTTGACCATCCTCCGTACAGCCCTGACATCGCTCCTAACGACTTTCATCTGTTCTTACATCTCAAGTCTTTCCTTGGCGGTCATCACTTCACCAATGACGACGAGCTGAAAGAAACTGTTTCCAACTGGTTGAAGACACAGGCGGCAGATTTCTATGAAGAAGGTATACAAAACCTGGTGCCACGCTATGGCAAATGCATGCAAAATTTCGGCAGTTATGTGGAAACGTAGTTTAAGAGTTGTAGAATTTTGTGCAATAAAAATTTCTTCTGTATCTGTGTACAATTTCATTTTATTACCAAACACTATTTACTTTTTGGATGCGCCTCGTATATATTAAGATTATTATTATTGTTTTCTTTTTAAATAGCTATGTAAAGCATTATGTAGTGACGTAAACAAATGTCATCCATTTGAATGTAATTCGTGTTCTTTTGTGCAACCGAGGATGACATGCTAATCATCGAAAATGTCATCGAAGAACTGAACAAACTGGATTGTGTGACTGTGAAGCCGAGCGACGGCAACGACACGGACTGCGTGCGCTTCACCGGCAAGAAGGAGGGCTGCTTCGTGGAGCACTGGCGCCGCGAGGGCGGGAGCAGCTCATCAACCTGCGTGCCTGCAGCGCGGCACCATCTACCACATGATCTTCTGCCACGTGCTCAACCACCCCCTGCGAGACAAGTACCTGCACATACTGTTCCACAACGTGGCCAAGGGTGAGCGCTCTCCAGTGTCTCCAGTTACTCAGCTGCTACCTCCACTTTACACTTTCTCATAAATTCACGGACGATTCAAATTACGTGCTAGTTGACGCTTGTCACTAGACTTGAGTGTTGCCACAAAGGCACCGGTCTGCCGCTTGGATATAGGCGACACACAAACACGGTAATGTCACATCACAAACGCTGTTAATATACGTTATAATGCAGAGCAGAATAATAGTGATAATAATAATAATAATGGTATTGATGTGATTCTTCAGTTTCTCCCGGCGTATTTGATGATCAAAATATCCACGGGTGTACTGCCGGTCTATAGTGTCCAACGGGCACGTTGGACACTATTGACCGGCAGTACACCCGTGAATATTTTGATCAATAATGGTACTGGTTTCTGATCTGCAGGACCTAACTAAGGAGCAAGACTCCATGGTCATGCAATAACTCAGTAGCCCACAAAATTATAACAAAAGAGTTGTTGTTTGTTGTGATCTTCAGTCTGCAGACAGGTTTGATGCAGCTCTCCACACTACCCTGTCCTGTGCAAGCCTCTTCATCTGAGAAAATGTAGGGCAACCTACATCCTTTTGAATCTGCTTACTATATTCCTCCCTTGGTCTCCCTCTACGATTTTTACCCCAGGCGCTTCCTTCTAATGCTAAGTTGACAATTCCTTGATGTCTCAGAATGTGTCCAACCAGTCTATCCCTTCTCTTAGTCAGGATATGCCAGAAACTCCTTTTCTCCCCGATTCGGTTAAGCACCTCCTCATTTGTTATCTGATCTGCCCATCTAATTTTCATCATTCGTCTGTAGCACCTCATTTCAAAAGCTTCTAGGAGATGGTGGACAGGAGCCAAATAAGTGACATCAAGGATTCGATCGAGTCGCCAAGTACAATAAGTGAGACCAAATTATGTGCTTGGCAAACGTATATTTCTACCTGGACGGGACGACCCAGCAGTAGTTTGAAAAAAATGAGCACAAGCTCTATAGCTGGGAAAAATTGCAGACAGAAGTTAAGAAGACGTTTGAAGACCACCAGCAACAAGTCCGTTTATCAGAAGAGCTACCCTCAGGGGCTCAGCATTAATTTTCTGAGTACGGGCTTGGTCAACCTGGGGTCTTGAGTTTTAGGCTGTGTCGCGCCAACAGTCTGTTAGTCCGTAAGCTCTGTGCGTGCTTGAATGACAATTATTCAGCGCAACGGTAGAACGTTGTACGTTTCAGAGCCTGAGGATCTTGGCTTAATCACCTGGGTCACGAGGACGGTACAAACCTCTATAAAAAACACTCAATCTCAAGGTGTGCTACATGCCGAGGAGATGCATGTCTGTTGAGGTTCAACAGCCACTAGCGAGCAGCCACGGGGGAACCTGTCGCACCTCAGTTGTATAAGGCTTACCCAGGCAAGTGGGGCTCTGCCTGGCCGGCGTATAGTTCCCTAGCTGCTCGTGGGACGAAAATGAAACGAGCAAATAATGGCGTCGCCGTACGCAAAAACGGTCTCTCAAATTGTGGTAGAGTAGATTTCGATACAGCAACACATAACCCCGTACGTTCCCTTCCCTGGCCACACTGCGGAAGGAGAAAAGGATGAGCCTTACTCTCCCAAATTTCTAGTATGCAGCAGAGCTGATAGGGAATCTCTTACGTCAACTAAGTCACTTCTCTTTCTTGAACATCAGTCCGATGACGAGCTCCACGCCAACCTCGAGCAACGGGGTGTACACTTTGTCAGGCGTGTCTACAGGTGGTCGAAGGACAACAAGGTAGCCACCGGTGCATTCATCTCGCCCTTTGACAGCGACTTTCTACCAGAAATGATCGATGTGATGATATACTGGTGTGATGTAAAGTCTTATATCCCTCCCCAAAAGTGGTGCGGCCACATGTCTTCCAACTGTACTTCCAGTCCACCATCTAGAGACTGTGCGCGTCCATCCCATCTGGACGCTCCTTTTACTCCACCTCCTGTCTGTGTCAACTGTATACAGCAACACCCCCCCTTTTCGCCGGACTGTACCATGCTCCATAACGAGCGGAAAATTATGGAGTACAAGATGATGGAGTGACTTTCTACACAAAGGCAACAAGGCTATATGAGCAGCTACACCCAGTGAAAATGACCACCTCTTTTGGTGCAGCAGTGCTCCCTGGTACATCTTTTTTTGTGGGCCCCCAGGGCCACCAACCTGCACCTGCCCCCACGTTGGTTGGGGGTTCTCTTCCTTCTGCTGTTCCCAAGGATACTACTTTGGGATCACCCCCAACCCCTTATTGGAGAAACAGCAACCCTCTCCGGCTTCCCTCGATCAGAAGGGGTCTCTTGGGACACTCCCTTCCCAGTGTTCTGCCAGTGTTGATATAAACTCTAGCCAGCAGCATGCAAAATTGCAGGCTGCTGGACGCAGGGGTTCTATTTCTTATTCAGTCCCTGCGACTGAGGTGAGAAGCCCTGACCACTGGTAAAGCCCCTTAGCAACAAGAGGGTTTGGATGAAGAAAGACAAGAAAACCAAGACGAAGAACACCACGGTGTCTTCCACATCACCACCCCCTCCAACTCTGCTTATGAAGACGATGTGGAGTTTCTTGCATCCACTGAGGACTACGCTCTCAAGGACGCCTTAGAATCGATGTATATAGAAGCATATACGTCTCAATCGGTGGATGCACGTAACGAGGTGTAATTAGCCTGCTCCATTCATTGATGCCTTTCCAGCTGTCGGTAAAACGTCATCCTTCAGTGGAACTGCGGCGGTTTCCCCCCCCCCCCTGGCTGATCTGCGACAACTTTTGAGCGCAACATCTGCTTCTTGCATTGCACTCCAGGAAACCTGATTTCCGACAATGTGGAACCCTGCCCTTCATGGGTATAGAGGATACTTCTGTATTCGCAGCGTGTATAATAGGGTCTCAGGTGGCGTGTGTATCTATGTCCTTACCTCTGTCTATAGAAAATTTGTGCCCCATCAGACACCTGTGGCTGTCAGGGTAAGGGCAACACAGGAGATCATGATCTGCAGATGGCGATGTCTCTCTGAACGTTTTGGCTCCACTTGTATCGCAACTCCCCGCACCTCCTCCTGCTATTGGGGGACTTTAATACCCACAATCCCTTGTGGGGTGGTTCCACGATCTCTGGCCGTGCCAGAGTTGCCGTGGACTTACTCTCTCAACTCGATCTGACACTGGTGTCCCCACACATTTTAGTGTGGCGAATGGCACGTTCTCAGCCGTTGATTTGTCGATCTGTAGCCACACCCTTCCACCATTCACTGGAGAGTCCACGATGACCTGTGTAGCAGTGATCATTATCCATTCCTTTTTTTCACTTCCACAGCATCAGCGCCTGCCCAGGTGGGTTCTACACAAGGGTAACTGGGAAGGCTACTCCTCTTCTGCCATCGTTGGCCCTCCCCCACTTGATGACATCGATGTGCTGGTCGCAAACTCACCAACTCCATAGTTTCTGCTGCAGGAGCTCCGCGTTCATCAGGGTGTGCACGGCGTAAGACAGTGCCACGGTGGTCGCCGAAGTTTGCTGAGGCCATTAAAGACCGCAGGCGGGCCTTACAGGGATATAAATACCCCCCCCCTCTTGGGAGCACCTAATCAGCTTTAAACGGCTCCACACCTGTGCTTGTCAGCTGATTAAAAGACGAAAACAGGAGTGTTGGGAGAGGTACATCTCTACCTTTGGTGAGGCACCTCAACTGCCCAGGTCAGGAGGAAAATTGGGCGCCTCAAGTGATACCAGTCGTTGCCATGCATCCCTGGGATCTCCACTAATGGCGTGGTATGTACTTACCCAGTCACGCTTGCAGTGATATTTGCTCCGTTACGCTTGCACCTCTGGCTCAACAAATTACCCACCGTCTTTTCGTACATTAAAGGAGCGGGTAGAATGCCAGCCCCTCTCCTTCACCGTCCGCCACTCGGAGGCATATAACGCGCCATTTAGTGAGTGGGAGTTCCTTAGTGCTCCTGAACATGTCCCGACATGGCAGCTGGGCCTGATGGCATCAGTAGGCGGTTGTGTTGTATCCTCGAGAATCGAGGCGTATTGGCTCCCTGTCTGGGCGGTTTCTTCCAGGGTCGCTCTACCACTGACAACCTGGTGTACCTCGAGTCCAAAATCCGCACAGCGTTTTCCAGGCGCCACCACCTCGCTGCTGTATTTTTTGACATTCACAGGACTTATGGCACTCTCTGGGACTCACTCCCTATTTTTATAAAAAAACTTTTTAGATCTCTGTACCTCTCATGTTCAAATTTGTGCCTCCTGTAGCTCCTGTAGCACCTGTCGTGCAGGAAAATGGGATTCCTGGGGGCTCCACATTTCAGGTCACATGGTCGCTTTCTGCGTCCAGTCTCTTATGCTGGAACTAGAGTCTTTTCCTTTACCATCTCCATGTCGGTCCTGTGCACAAACACCTCCGTGGTGCATGCCAAGGCCGCGTACTCGGCTGGACTTGGTCCATGGAGACAAAGACTCTGTTCCCCCTGAGACTCTTTGATGTCAGTTTCTTGCTGTTGTTGCCTCGTTCCCTGGACACAACCTTGTCTTCACGGATGGTTCAATGGTTCAGGGTCACATTGGCTTTGCTTACATCCATGGTGACCACATGAAACAGCGCTATTGGCAGATGGCAGCGTTTACACTGCAGACCTGGTGGCTATTTACCAGCACATGCGGTCCTCCTCAGGTGAGTCTTTCCTTATCTGCAGCGACGCCCTGAGCAGCCTTCGTGCTATGGAACAGTGCTACTTTCGTTCTCTCCTGGTTGTACCCATACAGAAGACGCTTTCTGACCTTGACCAGTCCAGTTCGTCACTGGTATTTTTGTGATCTCTGGATCACATTGGTATCCTAGGCAATGAATATACTGACAGGCTTGCTGAACATGGTGTCGAGGAGTCTCTGTTGGATACCGGGCTAACGCCTTCTGATCTCCAGTCTGATTTCTAAGCTATGGGATACCGAGTGGCGTGCTATGATGGTGCCCAATGAACTTCGTGCTGTAAAGGAGACCACGGCTGTGTGGCGTTCCTCCATCCGGGCCTGTCACCGGGACTCCATAGTCCTGTGTCGCCTCCACTTTGGCCATACTTGGTTGACACACGGCCATCTTCTTCATGGCCAAGACCTGCCTGAGTGTCGCTGTGACTCCGCGCAACCCCAGAAATCGGGTTCTACTTTCCATTTCTTTTCGTTATTCGGTGTTTCTGTTTGATTGTCTCATTTTGTGTTCTCTTGTTCCCTTTGTTGTCCTTTTACTGACTAGGGTTGATGTTCTTCCCCTTTGGTATTTTAATGCTACACTTCAGACAAGTACTTCCAGAAAGGACTTGCTAATATTTAAACTAATATTGAATGTTAACAAATTTCGTTTCTTCAGAAACGCTTTTCTTCCGATAGCCATTCTGCATTTTCTATCTTCTTTACTTCCGCCATCAGAAGTTATCATGCTACCCAAATAACAAAACACATCTACCACCTTCATTGTATCGTTACCTAGTCTAATTTCTTCAGCATCATCTAATTTTCTGACAAAACATTCCATTACCTTTATTTTACTCTTGTTAATGTTCATCTTATACCTTCCTTTCAAAACACTGTCCTTTCCGTTTAATTGCTCTTCCAGATCTTTTGCTGTCTCTGACAGAATTAGTATGTTGTCAGCAAACCGCAAAGTTTTTATTCCCTCTCCCTGGACTTTAATTCCCTTTCCAAATCTCTCCTTGCATTCCTTCACAGCTTACTCAATGTATATATTGAATAACATTGGGGACAGGGTAGACCCCTGTCTTACTCCTTTCTCAACGAGTGCGACACTTTCGTTACCTTCGACTCTAATAAAATTGCTGTCTGGTTTCTGTAGACTACAAATTTAATATAACTCTTTGCTCTCTGTATATAATACGCGACTGTGTGGTGATGGATGTTCTTCAGGTGAAATACTGATTAGAATGAGGTGTTTAAATGTGTGTCCATGTTCCTAAACGCACAACGCAATGTGCCTTCTAAAGGATTTGCCGGTGAGCTAAAACGTCACCTATGTCACGGAGCGACGAGCGGCATCGATACGCCGATTGCATCATCTGAGTTTGAGGGTTCCGCGATATAAACGCGATTCTGCAGATATCGCCACATAATAAAGTCTACCGGTGTTAAATCTTGCAGCTGGCTGAGGCGCTCTCACGACCGTGGTGGCGCAACCGTCTGTCCGGCAGGTTGTGGATCAGTACTTACAGCACATCATGTGCAGAATGGGCTGCGGCTACTCGTGTTCAAGGAGAGCACACGAAATGTCGACTGTAAGAGCGCGATACATTTCACCTCATTGTGTATCTGTGAGGTAAAGTGCATTGATGATTCCATCCACAAGGATTCCACACAATACGAGGGGCGTTTGAAAAGGCCGTAAAAAGCCCAAGAAATGGCACCATCGGCGCATATCGAGGTCATGTTTAGTTAGTAACAGCTTTGGAAAGAACACACACCAAGTTTCAGCCATATTGGGGTATATCTCTGTATTTCGCATTCGTGTGAATCGAGGAAGTAGAGTGATTGTCAGAGAATCGACGAAAAAGAATTTCGTGTTATGATTAAACGTTAAGGTGAGAGAAGCTTGATAACATTATGGTGACTCTGCACCTTCGATTAGAACAGTTTATAAGTGGTTTCAAAATTTTCGGAGTGGCTATATGGGTACAAGTGACGCTGAACGTTCTGGACGCTGGCCGAGGGGACTGAGGCGCTTCAGTCACGGTCTGCACGGCCACTGCGGTCGGGAGTTCGAATCCCCCCACGGGCATGGATATTTGTGCCGTCCTTAGTCTTAGTTAGTTCATAAGTAGTTTGTAAGTTTAGGGACTGATAACCCCGTAGTTAAGTCCCATAGACTTTACAAACATTTGAACATTTTTTTCTGGACACACTGTGGAGTTTACGAATCAAGAAAAAATTGATGACATCCGTGACATGGTGATGGAAGACAGAACAATTAAGGTGCGTGAGATTCCTAGTGCCGTGGGCATCTCGAATAAACGGTACGTAATATTATGCATAAAATGAAAGAAATTATGCCACCCGTCAAAGACAACCTCGGTCTGAGAGTGCCTGGGGTGTACATCAGTCCTTGCGAGTTTGGCGAAAATTACTTGGGGCAGTCAGTAAGAACTGTTCCCGAACGCTGCGTCGAACATCAGCGTCACCTGAAATACAGGCATTTAGAAAAATCTGCTGTGGTTGAGCACAGCCGGTTAAATAAACATCGGATTTTGTTTGAAGAAAAGAGAATTGTGGCTCACGCTTCAAGCTACTGGGATTCTGTCATTGGGGAGGTGATTTAAATCCGGTTATGTGTAAATAATATCAACAGAGACTCCGATATGCACTCAGCAATGCGTGGAAGGGAGCACTGGAGAGAGAGAAAGAACAGAGGACGGCTCCCAGAACCTTTAGTACTTCCCGCAGATTACCGTCTGCCGCGAGCGATGGCGCTGCTAACAACGCGGAATAGAGTGCGCTAGAAAATTCTAGGTCGTTAGATGGCATCACCCAAGTAAATTTATTATCAATCTGTAATCCCAGGAATTTTATACTGTCAACCTCTTCCATCTGCACTTCTTAATTCTTTATGCATTACTCGATGGGAATCTCTTACATGTTCTGAACTGCATGTATTGAGTCTTTTCAAAGTTTAATGTTAATGAGTTGGCTTCAAACCATTTATTAATGTTAATGAAAATATAATTAGCAGACCTTTCCAGAACTATTCTCGACATGCTATTTATTGCAATACTAGTATCATCTGCAAACAAAAATAACTGTGCTTCTGGCAGTGTGACTGATGAAAGGTCATTACTGTACCCAAGAAAAAGCAGTGGACCTAAAATGCCTCCTTGTGGGACACCACATGTAATTTCTTCCCAATCTGATTCTGACTGTTGGCTTAATTCACCAGTCCTTTATCTCCTGTTAGCGAGGTACGACGTGAACCATTTTGCAGTAATTTCTGTGACACCATAGAATTCTAATTTACTTCATAGGATGTTATGGATCACACAGTCAAATGCCTCTGATAAATCACAGAAAATATCTGTTGCTTGTAAAGCAAGGCGCCAACGGAAGGCCGTGTACGTAGGTGATTCAACCTCTGTGCACAGAGTGAATGCGTCGGGTCAGGCCGCGGTCGGCTCTTGTCGTCGAGCAGTTCATTCACAGGACAGGTGCTGCTGTGCTAACCTCTTTATATGTACAGTAACTGCCATCCATTTCAACCTGCTTGCTACGGTCTAGTTTCAGTCACCCTCAAACATTTTACCTTCCCTTCTTTTTCTTCCATTAAAATTTCAGGTTTCTTCACTACCACAGGCTGTGTTCCATCAAGACACCTTTTCTTTTAGAATTGTTCAACCAGAAGTTATTTTTCACAATTGCATTTACTGCTTTCTCATGTGTTATTCAATTTGCTCACGTAGTATTCGTCATTCTTCTGTAGTTACTATTATCATTTACATATGTACCCAACAGCACCATGCGAAGTACAATTAATAAATGTAGCTTTTAATGGTTGGCTCCCCTTTGTGCCCAAACGTGTTTCAACCTTTCAGAATAAAGACTTTCTTTCATTGGGCCACAGTGTTCCTGTCTAGTCTGATCGTTAACTGTAGGGTAAACAAGGCATGCAAAGCATGCCCTATGATCCAGATTGAGGTATTTTTCGCTTTTGGGGGGAATGGGTTCAAATCCGGTAAAGTTTCGCCTGGCACCGTTGTCTCGCGCACAGCCACCGTGGTGGTGTAGCTCAGCAGTTCCTTAGCGGTTCCCCACACTTCACAAGTCTTGCGAAACACAAAACGGTGCTCGATGGTATCTTCCGTTCTGCACTCTGGGCAGCCACTCGTTTGCAATAGGCGAATGTAGTGCAGCTTGGAATTGGTCTGGACGGCGCGATTCGCGACCTTATACCACACCGCTTGGACAGCTGGGCCCGGGAGAAACGGTGAGCAGTTCCTCTCTGGTATCCAGGCCTCCCGCTTATTGGGGGTCGGAATACCACTGAGGGCGGCGGTGATGATGCCGACAGGGTTGGCGCGCGCGTCCCGGCCACGGAGGTAACTATTCTCGAAAAAGAACCGGCGGACATAGTTCAGCGCATGCGGCACCTCCAGGCGTTTCATCGGCGCGTCCAGTGAAGCTGCTCGCAGGTGGGTAAATAAAGCCGAAGGTGGACCGTCGAGATGCTTGTTGAGGGCGGCCTTCGTTCTCCGAAGGAATAAAGCTCTGCATCTCGTCGGGAAATCCACTAACCCGAGGCCTCCCTGCTCGTGACTTAGCGTGCAAGTCTCCAAGGAGACTTTGAAGAGGCAACCATTCCAAAGCATCCAGCAGATCTCCCTGTTTATAAACCTGGCTATGGTCTTGGGGAGAGGCAACACCTATGCCAAGCTGGTCACGGGTAGGTAAATAACGTCGCAGATGGACCGTTGGGATGCTTGACAAGGACGGCCTTCGGTCTCCGAATGAATGAAGCTGTGCATCTCGTCGAGGAAATCCACTAACCCGAGGTCTCCCTGCTCGCGACTTAGTGTGCAAGTCTCCAAGGCTACTTTGAAGAGGCAACCCCTTTCAAAATTCTGCAGGGCAGTGTGATCGCTGTCCAGGTCAGCCGACCGATCGATAAAGACACCCAAATCATCGGCATACGCCCTACATTTTAGCGATGTGGGGCCCATCGGGAGGTCGTGGCACGCTGCCTGGATGTGTCGCAGGAGGGGGTCGAGAGCGATAGAAAACAGCGCCATCGACAAGGGGCACCCCTGCCGTACAGACTGCTGTACATGAAAACCTGTTCTCAACTGCCCGTTCACAAGAACTTTCGACGTCGCCTCAGACAACAAATTGGAGATCGCACGAGTGAATGCCGGCCCAAACTCTAGTCGCTCCATCACCACCTGGAGGTAGGAGTGACTGAGCCGGTCGAAGGTGTTACTAAAATCTACAAGCAGAAGCGCCGCGTACCGCATCCTCGACGACTTCACGAACCCAACGCAGTCCCTGTACGCCAACACGGCATCAAAGATGTTACGGTCGCGAACAGCGCACTTTTCATGGGAAATGATGATCTGTGGTAAAACGAGCTTCAACCTGCTAGCCACACAAAGCGCCACGATCTGGTAGTCTGAGTTTAAAAGCGTTGCCAACGTGCGGTACGGCGTTCGTTTTTGGCAATAGAATCACAGCCCCTTCCACAAACTCGGTCGGTATGGGGACACCCGCTGTACTTCGCAGGCAATGGCAATAAAAGTATCAGCTAAAATATCCATAAAATGAGCATAAAATTCTACCGGGATCCCACCAACCCCTGGGAACTTCCCCTTAGGACTCCCTTTAATAGCATCAATTTTTTTTTTATTTGTATAGCTTATGGGACTTAACTATGGGGTCATCAGTCCCTAAACTTACAAACTACGTACGAACTACTTAACACTAAGGACGGCACAAATATCCATGCCCGAGGGGGGATTCGAACCCCCGACCGTAGTGGCCGTGCAGACCGTGACTGGAGCGCCTCAGTCCCCTCGACCACCGTGGAAGGCTTAATAGCATCAATCAGCAAAGGGTTCATTGAGGCGGTCCCGGGCATTAGCAGGAAGTAGGTGGTCATTAGAGACTGATCTTACGCTATGAGTATTTGGGTAAGGATGTGGAAGGAAATCGGCCGTGCCCTTTGAAAAGAACCATCCCGGAATTTGCCTCGAGTGATTTAGGAAAATCACGGAAAACCTAAATCTGGATGGCCGGAGGTGGATTTGAACCACCATCCTTCCGAATGCGAGTCCAGTGTGTTACCAGGGCGCCACCTCGCTCGGTAGTAAGTAGGTTAGGGACATGATTCAAGAGGCTGTCCAGTGCTTCGGAATGGACGTGCACATTGCTAAACAAGGAACTGAAATGGTTGTAAATGTCCCGACGGATCACCGCTGGGTTCGCGGGTGCGAGTTCCGTCTGCCCTCTTCCAGTCCTCAATGTGCAATCGGGAACGCCTCTTCCGTTCCCGGGTGAGGTGGTAGACCGACAACCAGCTCCCTGTCCACCACACCTATCGGCTGACTCCTCACAATGCCCCCCTCGTTGCGAAAACGTAGTTCACTTAAAAGTTTTGACTAAAACCTTGGAACTTGGGAAACAAGTCCAGGTCAGAGGACACTTGCTGCGCCAAGTCTTGCAGACACTTGCGGTAAAAAGTCGCAGTCGTTTCGGCGTCAGTACGCCCGTTCTCTGCTAAAATTTTGTAAAAAGCGCCGGATGGTCGGCTTCGCGGTCGTGACCCATTAGTCGATGGTCGTTCCCGTAGTCGGCTTCGCTTCCAGGAGTGTACGCCACAAGGAATTAAAATCTCGGGCTAAAATGGTATCATGTAAAATCCCACAATTAAGTTTCCACAAGTTCCTACTGCCGACGACACATAGATACAGTCGAGCCTGCTCTTGCCGTCCCTGTGGAAGTACATATATTCCATCGTGTGTGGGTGAAAACACGCCAGGAGTCGTGTAGACGCAAGTTGTCCACTAGGGTCCACGGGGCTCGTATTGGTGTGTGGCACCTGGTCCTCATCCTGCAACACCGCGTTTAAAACCCCCATTGAGGATCAGCTGGTCGTTGTTCCTATATAATAACTGGTAAGCGTCGTGGCGGAAAAACACCTTATTGGCGTTTCTGTCGCCAGAGGGACAGTACCCGTTAACGCAAACGATGTCGTGGTGTACACATGACATGGCCCGCCCACGGGGCAACACTTCCACATCCGTCACGTGGACCTCATGGTGAGTGAGGATCGCTGTGCCCGTCTCTATGTCGGCATCAACGTTAGCGTGATCCAGAGCCTCCAATGAAATTTCTTTCACAAGTGCTGTATGGCAGCTGGTGTCACGGAAAAACTTTGAGAGTGCCATCACCTTGACCGTGCTGTGCATTCGGTAAGCGTTGACTGTTAAAATATTAAAATGCGCGGTTCGGACGCCGTGGCGGAGTGAGTAGTACTCATCGACGTCTTCAGACCACTCCATGTGGGTTCGGTCCGCCGTACCAGAGGCGGAGGGCTCCCCTCTCCCGCCTCTCCTATCGTCCGGGTCTCTCTTGGCAGTGGGGTTGGTCTCCTCGTCACTGCTAACCTCATCCCCCTTCCTCTTCGGCCCGAAAGAGTACGCCAAATCGGCGATGACCTCATCGAGGGACTGGTCGTGTCCGGAGGCAGTGGGTGTGTCCTTGGTGGGTAGCGGAGGCGTGACGTGGGAGGAGGAGGACGCCGGATCCTTCGGAGTGGGCTGCGGTAGGCCCTCCTCGGTTACTTTGACCTCGTTCGGTGGTTTGGACTTTCTGCGACGGTTTTTCTTCGCGCCAGGCGGGCGATGTGGCTGAGCGGCGGCGGTGGACCCGCTCTCCGCATCACTCGGCGCGGAGGACACCGAACCCTCTGTCTGCCTGCCCGTGACTGCTACGGCTTTCCTGTCCGGCACTGCGTCCCCGTCCGCAACGCGGTCCGGCGACACCTCAGTCGCAGTGACAATCGGGGCGGGTTCGAGTCCCGCCACAGTGGTGGCCTTCTACATCTACATCTACATCTACATCGATACTCTGCAAATCACATTTAAGTGCCTGGCAGAGGGTTCATTAACCACCTTCATAACTTTTCTCTACCGTTCCATTCTCTAATAGCGCGCGGGAAGAAAGAACACCTAAATCGTTCCGTTTTCGATCTTATTTCTCTTATTTTATTGGGATGGTCATGTCTCCCTAAGTAGGCGGGTGCTAGCAAAATATTTTCACATTCAGAACTAAAAGTCGGTGATTGAAACTTCGCAAACAGATCACGCCGCAATGAATAACGTCTTTCTTTTAATGATTTCCACCCCAATTCGTGCAACATTTCCGTGACGCTTTCCCCCCCAGTAACGTGATAAAACAAAACGAGCTGCCCTTCTCTTACCTTCTCAATATCTTCCGTCAGTCCCACCTGGTGAGGGTCCCACAAGGGGCAACAGTACTCCAAGAGAGGACGCACAAGTGTGATGTAGGCAGTCTCTTTGGTGGAGCTGGTGCATCGTCTAAGCGTTCTGCCAATGAAACGTAACCTTTGGTTCGCCTTCCCCACAATATTTTCTATGTGTTCTCTCCAGTCAAAGTTGTTCGTAATTGTAACTCCTAGGTATTTGGTAGAATTTACGACCTTAAGGTTTGACTGATTTATCGCGTAATTGAAGTTCAGCGGATTTCTTTTAGTGGTCATGTGTATTACTTCACACTTTTCTTTATTTAGTGTCAATTTCCAATTTTCGCACCAAGTAGAAATTTTGTCTAAATCGCTTAGCAGTTGCTTTTGATCCTCTGTTGACTTCACTAACCGATAAACGACAGCATCATCCGCGAACAGTCTAAGGGAGCTATTCAGATTATCTCCTAAATCGTTTATAAACACGAGGAAGAGTAGGGGACCAATAACGCTTCCCTGTGGAACGCCAGATATCACTTCTGTTTTACTCGATGACTTACCGTCAATTACAACGAACTGTGTCCTTTCTGATAGGAAATCGTGAATCCAATCGCACAATTGGGGAGATATTCCATAAGCACGCAATTTCATTAGAAGCCGCTTGTGGGGTACAGTATCAAAAGCCTTCCGGAAATCCAGAAATATGGAATCGATTTGAGATCCCTTGTCGATGGCACTTAACACTTCATGTGAATAAAGGGCAAGCTGTGTTTCGCAAGAGCGATACTTTCTGAATCCGTGCTGACTATTGGTTAATAGGTCGTTCTCTTCGAGGTAGTACATAATATTCGAACAAAGTATATGTTCCAAAATCCTACTGCAAATCGACGTCAATGAGATAGGCCTGTAATTTTGGGGATCACTCCTATTGCCTTTCTTGAATATTGGAGTAATTTGGGCAACTTTCCAGTCTTTGGGTACGGATCTTTCGCTGAGTGATCGGTTGTAAATTATAGCTAAGTACGGAGCTATTTCATCAGCATACTCTGAGAGGAATCTAGTTGGTATACAATCTGGCCCGGAAGATTTATTTTTATTTAGTGACTTAAGTTGTTTTACTACTCCAGGAACATCTACTTCTAAGTTTCGCATGATGGCAGCTGTTCTTGGATTGAATACTGGAGTGTTCACTTCGACTTCTTTGGTGAAAGAATTTCGGAAAGCTGTGTTTAGTAATTCTGCCTTAGCAGTACTGTCGTCGGTAGTATTACCATTGCTATCGCGTAGTGAAGGTATTGTTTGTGTTTTGCCGCTAGTGTACTTCACATATGACCAGAATTTCTTTGGATTTTCTGCAAGGTTACGAGACAGGATTTCGTTGTGGAAACAACTATAAGATTCCCGCATTGAAGTCCGCGCTAGGTTGCGAGTTTCAGTAAAAGATTGCCAGTCTTGCGGATTCTGTGTCTTTTTAAATTTTGCATGCGTTTTCCTTTGTTTCTGCAACAGTGATCTGACCTGTTTTGTGTACCACGGGGGGTCAGCCCCCTCTTTTATTAATTTATTTGGTATAAATCTCTCGATTGCTACTGATATTATGTCTTTGAATGTAAGCCACAACTGATCTACACTCGCATTTTTAGTTTTGAAGGACTGGAGACTATCACTCAGGAAAGCGTGAAGCGAATTTTTATCTGCTTTATTGAATAGATATATTTTTCGTTTATTTTTGGTGCATTTGGGAATTTCGATATTCAGTCTCGCTACTACAACTCGATGTTCGCTAATCCCTGTATCTGTTTTGATGCTCTTTACTATCTCGGGATTATTTGTTGCTAGGAGATCAAGAGTATTTTCGCAACCACGTACTATTCTAGTGGGTTCATGAACTAACTGTTCGAAGTAGTTTTCAGAAAAAGCATTCAGAACTAGTTCGGACGATGTTTTATATTTGCCCCCGGTTTTGAATACGTAATTATGCCAACATATCGAGGGTAAATTAAAGTCGCCACCGATTATAACAGTATGCTTCGGATACCTATTTGAAATATGATTCAAGCTTTCTTTGAACATTTCTGCTACCGCATCGTCTGAGTCAGGGGGCCGATAAAAAGATCCAATTATTAATTTATTTCGGTGGTCAGGTATAACCTCTACCCAGACCAATTCACAGGAAGTATCTGCCTCAATTTCGTTGCAGGATAAACCGTTTGTAACAGCAATAAACACGCCACCCCCTGTTTTATTTATTTTATCCTTTCTGAAGACCATTTGGCCCTTTGAGAAAATTTCGGCCGAATTTATCTCAGGCGTCAGCCAGCTTTCAGAACCTATAACGATTTGTGCCTCAGTACTTTCTATCAGCGCTTGGAGCTCTGGAATTTTCCCAACACAGCTACGACAATTTACAACTGTTACACCAATGGTTTTTATGTCTACTTTCTTCCCGTGTCTGACCTGCCCCCTTTGAGACTGAAACCCATTTTGTGTATTCCCGAGGCCATCTAACCTAAAAAACCGCCAGTCCACGCCACACAGCCCCCGCTACCCGTGTAGCCTTCCGTAAGCCTACTACCGACCCTGCTACCTGTACCTTGTCGCGGTCAGAAGTCTCCTCAGTCGTGTGCGGGGGTTTGGGAGCGTCCTCGACAGTGACGGATGCCACTGGAAAAACGTCCATCTGCTCTCTGACCGGAACGTCTCTGGGAGAGCGTCACGTTCCGCGTGAAGAGGGAGCGGGCCTGAAGCCACCGCTGCGTACGAGGGACTCTGCGGTGCGCCACCTGTCGGGCGTTGTAAGGGACCGCGACGTAGAGGGCAGTCTTGCCGAAAATTCCCGGTCTTGTGGCAGTAAGAGCACGTCTGCGGCTGTTCCCCGTAGGTGACAAACGCGCGGTACTCTCTGGCGTAGATGAAGGACGGGATGTGGCGCTTCACAGTCATGCGCCGTCCTTGACGGGAAGGGGTACGCACTAGACCACTGTTCCCACTGTTCCCACGTTACCGATAAAACGGTTCCGTACGGGGGCCAAATTTGCTTTGAGCGTGTCGTCCCTGAGCTCAAAGGGCAGGTTCATCATCCGCACAGTACGGATACCATAAGGTTGGTTGTTTTTGGGGACTAAACAGCTAGGTTATCAGTCCCGGATACCATAACCCGCGGTTAACGGGTAACGGTTGATATTGTATCGTTTCGATGTCTGAACTGTCGTTCACCATTATTGACATTTACGATAGCATCGCATAACTCGGTGCTCGGCAGTTTCACGAACAAAGAGTTAATAAAGGTATCGTATTGAATGCCCACAACCAAATCAACAATCAACAGTCAATTTCAGGTCGTCCCGTAGCCACTCATGAATTTCGAAGCCTGTCGGTCTTTCAAATACACTGTCAAATTGGCATTGTATCGTATCTTGCTCGTCCTCACAAGTTTCACGATTCATATTTCATCATATCGAACGATAACAACGCCGAAACAAATCCGAAAAAATTACGACCGACGGGCCAAGCGCAGCGAACAACGACGATAACAACGACAACGTCGACCGCACGCGATCCTGGACGTAGGAACCACGGTATCTCCTACGCCAGGTAAGTATCTTTCTGCTCCATAACGACATTCAGGTATGATTACAGTGCTGTAAAGCTTAAGTTTACTGAAATAAGAAAGTGATCTTTTGTTAAGAGTATTTAGTATTAATCTAAATACATATGACATTTTTTGACGGTGAACTTCGTTTGCACCTTTTTCCAGACCATAGCATTATATTTCAGTAGCTTTTATGTTCAACTTGTTCGTCCTGTTTGTCATCTACGTTTAACTGCCCTACACACCTACACCCTAATCCCACCGCCAGTTTGCGAAAATTTGTTTCTTCAATTACATGTTTCGATCTTGAGATCCAAATAAAAATGGCAACGATATTCGTAATTTTCTACGCAATTATTTTTATACAAATAGTATCTCACAAGTTCCAAAGCAGACACTACTTCTGAAAAGTAGTGGCACCCTCGCACTCCCCTCCCTATGACGCTGCCGCCACTTCCCCCCCCCCTTCCTACCCGCTCTGTCCCCCTCCCCTCTACCTCCAGCTCAAACCCAATTAAAAATTATTGAATGTGCTTGTAAAAGACACTGCCTATAAGGCGGTCAAGAAAGGTGCAGACGAAATTACAAGACATAATCTTTACTTATGTACAATTCAATAAAATTTAAATGGATGTAAACAGGTAACCGAACAAAAAGTATTAGCAACTGTTGATGGACAAAAACTGGTATTGTCTTATGTGGTATAGTAAAATTTCTCTATTAAGTTGATTATGTCGATTGTGTTAAAGGCTTTAATTTGTGTGAGATAATAAATACGGCTATCACTTCGAGAAATGGTTCCCTTGCTCTTCCCAAATTTGTATTTTATCTATTTCGCGCACTGTCACTTATTTTGTTACCCGAATAGCAGAATGAATCTACTGATTCTACATAGTTATTCCAATTTCCTCTGCATAGCCTAGTTAAATTCGACTATAGAGCAACGATTCTATTCTATTTTTGTTACTCTCTTCTGTAACCGCTTTACGAAAAGCTATCCATTGTGTGTCAGTAGTCCTCCAAGTCCTGTACAGCCTATGTCTTAACCACAGTGCCATGCTGGCCCTATTGAATTATAATTGGATTATGTTTTAATGAATTGTTCAAGATAATATGAGTGCCAGGGAAATCTATGAAAAGCGTTATACTGTTTGCTTCCCATCATACTATGTTTTGAGGAATTAATCATTTATTTGGAAATATTTATGAAGCTTAAATGAACTTTTGTTTGCAAGTAAAGACACCTATCTCGTCAAATACCCAAATGATACTAGAATAACCGATTTCGGGTTTCGATATGACTATGACAGTGTTATGCATGCTAGCAGAAGAGCATATTCGAGGAACAATATGGACACAATTGAAACAGTTGTAAGTATTTTAGATGTTAATTAACAAAACTTCAAAATGAAAACGCACATCTGTCTTGAACATGTATCTTAATAGATAAAGGTGACTGACGTTTCGCACATTTCTGAGACTTACATATTTGATCATGACGGAATGCCAAATAACTGAAGCCTTTCTATGATACATCTATGGAGAACAGTTTATTTATTTGTCTGATTACTTATAATTTGCACTTTAAAGGAAACCTTCATATTACACCTGTCTCTGTTTTGCTACAACTTCAAGAAGAAAACATTGTACTCAATCAAAAATAATATCTTACTTGCGGTGTGATACTAGATAGTAAAATTCCATTATCTTAAGAGATCATGGACTTAGATACAGTTGCGCTCATAAGGATTTTGAAAAAAATATTTTTCCAACATTTATTTGTAGGATTGGTTGGCCTCAAGAGCAATATTTTACTCGAACTATTAATGACAAAACAAACATGAATAAAAATAAACACTTGTGGGGATTGTGCATTGTATGTTATAAAAGTAAAACTATGTTTGTTGTTTCGCAACGTGACAGCTAATATTTCGTTGAACAACTGTTTTCTTTTATAACCTACCTTTCTGCTATGGTAGCTATACGATCTTTACTGTCTTAAGAAATTTTCCTCCCGTCACATGTCATCACGACGCAAAAATCCACTTTATTTGAAAACTGTCTTCTTGTGATACATCTCTCTTACACCTCCTTCTTATGTTCTCTCATATTCAAGTCATATCTTTGAATTCGCCATGGAAACAAACCGTAGTCTATTACACAATGAGAACGATGTTTTGGATCCTTATGATGTTGAAAATTCCAATTTTGGGGCGTAGAGTTTTTATTATTGTTTCTATATAATATGGTTACCCAAGATATCCATGTAGTCCTGACCGATCAGTACACCCTCCATGCGCTCTAGAGGACCTATACCCAAAGTGGAGAAGCACCTCCCACGGCATTACCATCTGGTAGCGTGAAAAAAATATTCACCTCAAGGTCGACTAACATAGTGAATACCGTCAGACGACATCTACAGAATTACCTTGCAACTCACTTTAAAGTGTATGGCGGAGGGTTCATCGACCTCCTTTTATGATATTTCTCTACCGTTCCATTGTTTAATAGCGCGCAGGAAAAAGGAAAACTGCTCCATCAACAGTCCACGGTGATTCCCGTCTACACTGTTTATCGTTCTTATTTCACTCCCATACACGGCAACATCCCACGCAAATACTTTCAGAAAGGACTTCCTTATGCTTAAATTAATATTCTATGTTAACAAATTTCTCTATTTGAAAAACGCTTTTATTCCCACTGCCTTTCTGCGTTTTATATCATCTGTACTGCGACCATCGTATGTTATTAAAGCCCAAGTAACAAAACTCATCTACCACATTCTAAGTCCTTCAGCGTCCCCTGATTTTCATAGACTGCACTCCATTACCCTTGTTTTGCTCTTGTTAATGTTCATCATATATGCTCCTTTCAACACATTGTCCATTCCGTTCAATTGTTCCTCCATGTCCCTTGCTGTCTGTGACAGGATTACAATGTTACCGGCGAAACGCAAGGTTTTTATTTCTTCGCACTGAACTTTAATCCCTTCTCCAAATTTCTCCTTGCTTTACTTCATAGTCTGCTCAGTGTACATATTGAACAATATTGGAGAAAGCCTACAACCCTGTCTTACACTCTTCCCGACCTCGGCCCTTCAACTCTGATAACTACTGTCTGGGTTTTGTACAAGTTGTAAATAACCTTTCGTTCCCTAGGCTTTACTCCTGCTGATTTCAGAATTTGAAAGAGTGTATTCCAATCAACACTGTCAAATCTACAAAGCTAGAAATGTAGGTATGCCTTTTCCTAGTCTGTCTTCTAAGACAAGCCGTAACGTGAGTATTGCCTCTCGTCTTCCTGCATTTGTCCTGAATCCAAATTGGTCTTCCCCAAAGTCAACTTTTCCATCCTTCTGTAAATAATTGTGTTAAAATTTTGCAGCCATGGATTATTAAACTAAAGATTCTGTAATTTTCACATCTGTCTGCGCCTGCTTTCTTTGGAATGGGGATTATTACATTTTTCTTAAAGTCTGAGGATATTTCACCTGTCTCATACATCTTACAGACAAGGTGAAATACTTTTGTCATGGCTGGCTCTCCCAGAGACTTCAGTAGTTCTGAGGGAATGTCGTCCACTCCAGGACCTTGTTTCGACTTAGGTCTTTCATTGCTCTGTCAAATTCTTCTCTCAGTATAGTATCTCCTATTTCATCTTCATCTACATCCTCTTCCGTTCCTACAATATTGTCTCTAAGTTCATTTCCTTTGTAGAGCCCCTGTATACTCTTTCTATCTTTCAGCTTTACTTTCTTTGCTGAGAACTGGTTTTCCATCAGTGTCCTTGATATTCATAGAGCTGTTTTTCTTATCTCCAAATGTTTCTTTTATTTTCCTGTAGGCTGTATCTATTTTTCCCCTATTTATACATTCTTCTACATCCTTACATTTGCCTTCTAGCCACTCCTGCTTAGCCATTTTGCACTTCCTGTCAATCTCATTTCTTAGTTGTCTGTACTCCATTTTTGCCTCTTTCATTTACTGCATTTTTATATTTTCTCCTTTCATCAATTAAATTTAGTTGTTTCCTGTAATATCCAAGGATTTTTTGTAGGTCTTGCCTTTCTACCTATTTTGTTCTCTACTGCCTTCACTATTTCATCTCTCTTTCTTCTTCTACTGTTTTATTTCCCCCCTTTCAGACAATTGTTGCCTAAAGTTCCCTCTGAAATTGTCAAGAACTTAAGGTTCCTTAAATTTATCCAGGTCCCATCTCCTTATTTCCCTCCTTTTTCTTTCAGCCTACAGTTCATGACCAACAAGATATGGTCAGAGTCTACATCTGCCCCTGGGTATGTTTTACAGTTTAGAACCTGGTTCCGCAATCCGTGTCTTACCATTATAAAAACTGTCTACTGGTTTCTTCCACGTATACAACCTTCATTCGTGATTCTTAAACCAGGTGTTTGTTATGATTAAATTATGTTCCGTGCAAAATTCTACCAGGCGGCTTCCTATTTCATTCCTTTCACCCAGTCCGTATTCACCTACTATTTTTCCTTCTCTTCTTTTTCCTACTACTGAATTCCAGCCGCCCATCACAGTTAATTTTCCTCTCCCTTAACTGTCTGAATATTTGATATGCTGTGGTATACCACAACCACCTTCATCATACGGACTCTTGATTTTATCCAGTGTTCTTAATGGAGAGGCCCCTACACTGAACAACTAAGAAGAATTGCAAGAGACTCCTCAACTAACGACCTCTAGCCCCATTTCGTAGCTGCATCTGTGGCAGTGTTTTTCAAAGGGAGGATTAATGGCTCCGTTGTCAGTATTATTGTTGCAAAGAAGTCATTGGAGTTTTACTTTACCAAATACTGTAACTAGCTTGGGTATTACCACAGTCTTTGAAGATTTTGTCACCTTTCGATGCAAAAGTCTTTTGCAGTGAAATACGACTGTCTCAATGCAGTAGTCAATTTGCTGGCGCCTGGGCCCCAATTATGAAGAGAACAGTAAATGCATAATTGCGACGAAGATGGAAACGAAGCCAACACGAACCGTGGTAGTGTGAGTTTATGTGCCAACTATCTGTGCCCGTGATGAGACGATTTAAAACGTGTATGATACATTATTGAGACAGTTAAGGGAGATGAAAAATTGATTATGATGCGGGAACAGAACTCATTAGTAGGAAAAGGATGAAAAAGAAAAATTGCAGGTGAATATGAACTGGGGAAAAGTAATGATACATCAAGTTGCCTGGTAGAATTTTGAGCAGAGTACAATTTAATCATTACAAAAATCTACATCGATACTCTGCAAATCACATTCAAGTGCCTGGCAAAGGTTTCATTAACCACTTCCATAACTTTCTCTACCGTTTCATTCTCTTATAGCGCACGGGAAGAAAGAACACCTAAATCGTTCCGTTTTCGATCTGATATCTCTTATTTTATTGGGATGGTCATGTCTCCCTAAGTAGGTGGGTGCTAGCAAAATATTTTCACATTCAGAAGTAAAAGTCGGTGATTGAAACTTCGCAAACAGATCATGCCGCAATGAATAACGTCTTTATTTTAATGATTTCCACCCCAATTCGTGCAACATTTCCGTGACACTCCCCCCCCCCCCCGTAACGTGATAAAACAAAACGAGCTGCCCTTCTCTGAAACTTCTCAATGTCTTCCGTCAGTCCTACCTGGTGAGGGTCCCACAAGGGGCAACAGTACTCCAAGAGAGGACGCACAAGTGTGATGTAGGCAGTCTCTTTGGTGGAGCTGGTGCATCTTCGAAGCGTTCTGCCAATGAAACGTAATCTTTGGTTCGCCTTCCCCACAATATTTTCTGTGTGTTCTCTCCAGTCAAAGTTGTTCGTAATTGTAACTCCTAGGTATTTGGTAGAATTTACGACCTTAAGGTGTGACTGATTTATCGCGTAATTGAAGTTCAGCGGATTTTTTTAGTGGTCATGTGTATTACTTCACATTTTTTTTATTTCGTGTTAATTGCCAATTTTCGCACCATGCAGAAATTTTGTCTAAATCGCTTTGCAGTTGCTTTTGATCCTCTGTTGACTTCACTAACCGATAAACGACAGCATCATCCGCGAACAGTCTAAGGGAGCTATTCAGTTTGTATCCTAAATCGTTTATAAACACGAGGAAGAGTAGGAGACCTATAACGCTTCCCTGTGGAACGCCAGATATCACTTCTTGTGGAACGCCAGATATCACTTGGTTTAAGAATCATGAAAGAAGTTCAATACGTGGAAGACACCATGAGACGCCGGGAAGTACCAAATTGACTTTATAATGCTAAGACACAGATTTTGACACAAGATTTTAAACTGGAATACATATCGGGGGGCAAATATAGATTCTGACCATAAATTGTTGTTAATGAACTGCAGATTAAAGCTTATGAAACTCTAAAAAAGTAAAAAAGCTAGGAGACGGACATGGATAGACTCAAGAAACCAGAGGTTGTCTTGTTTCAGAGCGAGTATTAGGCAAGGATTGACTGAAATGGGAGAGAGTAATAAAGTAGAAAAATAATAGGTAGCTTCAAGAAACACAGTAGTGAATGCAGCAGAGGATCATATATGTAGAAGCACAAGTTCTAGTTGTAATCCTTCGATAACACAGGAGATACTGAAGTGATGAAAGTAGAAATAAATAAAAATGAATCAAGTGATTCAAACAAGAGAGAGAGCAGACGGCTAAAAATGACGTTGACATGAAGTGCAAATTGGCTAAACAGCAGTGATAGAGCAAATGCAGTTCCGTAGAGAATATATATATAGAAGAATATTTAAAATTTCCATGTTGAATGTGAACTGCACCTGTAGCGTAAATTGACGGTTTATTTTCGTTAAATGGAAAGCAACCAGCTGCCTTTATGGCTGTTTTTTTATTTAATCCAGAACTAGTTTACGAGGCACTGCCGGTTCATCTTCACTTGATACTTTACAGGAACATTTATTATCTGCCGAAAAGTGTAGGATTTTGCTGTCGTGGTGGTTCTGGTAACATAACTGAACTTAAGTAATCGAGAACAGAGTAAATCAGAATTAAACGTTACGTTATTCTATTTTATGTACTTACTGTGTTTTTATTGTAGGTATAAATGTAACCAAGTTGTGAATTGAGCACTGACTTTTTTTTACACCTGACAGCACTTTTGCTACACTTAGCATAACACATTCAGAAAATATTTACATTGAATGTGGTGCAAAGAGGATGACTGTGGAAGATGTTGCACTTCTTTGCTTTGCGACACTGCATATGCTTAAAAAGTATATAATGGACGAAATTTGTATTTTACATATCATATTGAATTTTGCTAGTATATAGTTACATTAGTAATGAAACAAGTGAGATACATTAACACATGTAAAGTAAATATGAAAGGGTGAAATATCTACAGAGTGGTTGGACGACAATAGCTAATGTGGCTATGCTAATATAAGCAGGTTGAACAATAACGGGACATTTATTATTTTTCTGACACACATTACAAATAGAGCATACCTATGAATGGATATGGGCAGATTTATTTTACTGTCTAGGTGATAGAATCTCTTGGGAGTTTTGAAAAAAAAGTTGTGGTGACTCTGTTTGTTCATTCAGGATTTTAGGGGGTAATTTTAGTTTATGGATGAAAATCTCCAATTGTTCTAGGAAATTCATATGTAGCCCTTTATCAGCAATATGTAATATCGACAGAGGTCATGGATGTTACCAAAGGGGTGTTTATAATAAGCCATGTGTGATGCAAAGCTGGATTTGCTTAAGATTTTTAGTCTAAGGGCATCCATATGTTCCTTGTAAAGGGTTGAGAAAGGTCTTCTTGTTTGTCCAACATAGAAGAAACAACAGGAGCATGTCAGTTTACATATGCCTGATTATTGGTGCTATTCACTAGTCGGTTTGTTCTTAATGACAATTTTATTTTTTAATTTATTATCTGTGCAGAAAGAAAGTTTATATGACACATTGCCAAGGTATGGAAAACTAGCAAATTTGGGACTTCCGTCCACAGGTTTTAATGTTGATGATAATTTATTTTACTTTTTGTGTTTTGGACTAGGCTATCTATGAGGCTGCGGATCTGTTTTAACTCCTTCCTCACTAACCCCATGGCCCAAGTACATCACTTCTTTGAAAGTGAAGTTACACTTCTCCAAATTTACTGTCAGTACCTGTAAAATTTTACGTAGCCAATTCACATGTTACCTAATATTCTTCGAAAAGACAATTATGTCATCCAGATATACACCACACTCCCGTGTTTGTAACCCTCGTAATATCCCATCCAATTACCACTGAAATGTTGCCGGAGCGTTCATCAGTCCAAACGGATCCTCTTATATTGCCAATGCCCGCCAGGGATGCAAAAAGCCGTCTTGTACCTATCCTCAGGTGCTACTTCCAGCTGATGGTATCCGCTTCTTAAATCAATGGTAGAAAAATACCTACTGTTGCCCAAGCTGTCAATTATGTCCGAGATGTTCGATAGTTAGTACACATCGGAAACCGTCTGTTTGTTCAAATGCCTGTAGTCGCAAAGATCCTGTAACGTCCGCAGAATTTTTGGGAACAATGACCACGTTAGCACTGTCTGGTGAGTCGGAATTTTCTATGATCCCATCCTTCAACTGTTGCTCGATAAACTCATCCAACGCAGGCTGTAAATGGCGTGCGATCTTAAGAGGTTTCCTATAAACTAGTGGGATGTTGCCTTTGGGATTTCTATGGTGTGTAATTTCTGCTCCCGGAACGGTTCCCGCGGATTAAATAGATCCTGAAACTCATTCACTACGCGTTCCATCTGATCCCGACCATTTCCTTCTGAATGCGAAATCTTTTGACAGAATCCAGTTTTTAGGCGTCTGGCTCATCATCCGACCAATCGAAATCTTCTTCCTCAAAAGTACTTACACTAGCTAACAACATACCCCTTTTAACTCCTTATCTTCTGCCCCGAAATTATCAATGAATATCTGTACGTTCTTTACTCCTTCAGTTTCTCTTAAACGCACTATACTTATCTGCGCTAAATAGTGTGCCGTATCCAATTCCTCATTGGATTCCAAAGGTTCCGCCAAACAGGCAAGAAGATAACAACGTCTACCCAGGGCAATGTCACAGTACCTGACGGTACTCTATCGTGTTAATTCACCTTTAAGAACATCGCTTGCAGTTTAATTGGTTTTTTCTCGTGCATCGAAAAACCTTGCAACGGTGCATTCGTCGCAGTAGTGTCACTTATTGAGAACTTTACCGCACCAAGCTCCACCGTCTGCTGACAAAGGTTGACTATAGCACGATGTTTATTCACGAAATCTAACTAGAATTGCGCCATATCCGTCGCTTACCTTTGCAGCAACCTACATTTTCTTATGAAAACGCGTGCTATCCACAAAAACGCTACTGAGGTGCATCCTACTGAATGCACTTCCCCCCCCCCCCCCCACCTACCCAACTTATACCTGGGAGGGTCAAACCTCAACACATTAACTACTGATAATTGACACGTTGGCCCCTGTATCTCCCGAAAACCTAAGCGTCCTTCCTCTTGTGATTCCCAACAACCAGCAGTCAGCCTTTGCATTTCGTCGCCACATGAAAATCTAACGGCTGCTTGGACCGGCGGTTCTTGAATCCCCATTCCCGTTTAACGTTCCTCTATTCGTGAAAGGTTTCCTGGCTCTACATTCCCTTGCTATGTGCCCTATCTTAGCGCAGACACCACACTGTGGCTGTCTACAATTCTTCGCAATGTGTCCCTAACGGTCACACCGAAAACACCGTACTCCTGTGGAGAGAACATTGCGTCGCTCCCTAACCCTTGTCGCTGAGTCACTTTCTTCGAAAGCTCGCCCCTAATACGACGTGGAGTTTCTGAAGGTAATCCGCAGGGCCGCGGAGGAGCGGCCGAGCGCATTGAGGCGCTATGCTATGATGCGCGAGACCGTTCCCCGTCGGGGTTTCGAATCCCCCTCGGGCATGGATGTTTGTGCCGTCTTTAGGATAAGCTAGTTCATTGGTAGTTTATAGGTTTAGGGACTGATAACCCCGTATTTAAGTTCCATAAGCTCTACAAACATTTGAACATTTTTGGTAATCCGCACAAAAAGGCATGCAAGGTTCTATTCTCGGCTTCCTGTAGAATGATTCTATTAGCCTCATCGTTTTCTGTTAACTGGTATCTATTTACAGTAATCTTTCTAATTCTACCCACGAACCTTTACAGTGATTCATTTATTTATTTATTCCTGTACGAACTACATCACAAATGTAACTGAAAGAAGCCAGCACATAATTTAAACTACAAAGTAAGTGCTTTTACAGAAAGCAATAGTCAAATACAGAGATAAAATATAAAGTACAGAATTAAGTCCTTTTACAAAAAACAGTAGTCAAATACAGAGATAAAATATAAAGTACAGATTTAAAACCATAAAAACAGAGATAGACAAATACAACATACAGTACAACTGAATCATATTTTGCTCGTACAGAAACCAGTGTAAGCTGCGGCTGTCCCAGTGTATTTCAGGACGTCCTCTTGAGTGCACTCTCTAGATGCATCCACTAAAGGGCATTTTAGAAGGTGTTCCATCGTCTGCATTGCACCACACTCACACTCGTCACTGTCTGTGTAGCCCCACCTTTTCATAAGTTGTTTTGACCGCCCCACGCCCACATGAAGTCTGTTCAGCGTTTTCCAGTGTTTCCAGTCTAGGTGGGAGCCCTGGGGTAAGGCTTCCTCTGTGATAAGGGCTTCAGGATATTGTTCTTGCCACAGTGATTTTATGGAAGCTACGGTTGGTTCCACTGAGTACATAAAGCTTCGTCTATATTGTAGCCTTTTGGACACAGGTTGGTTTTTGTACAGCAGGTGATGATGGTCGTTCGTTTGTTTATTCCTTTCTATCGAGCTATGGAAAGATCTTCTAATATTTGGTGGAGCGATACCCGATAAGGAATATAAGTAGTCCACTCTAGTAGGTTTCAGGCAGCCAGTTATCTTCCTGCAGGTGTTGTTTAGGACCACATCTAGTTTTTTGGTGTGGTGAGATCTTTCCCAATCTGGGCATCCATATTTAGCGACCGAAAAGCATGTGGCTAGGGCTGTTGAACGAAGTACTTTTGCGTTGGCACCCCACTTTGCAGATGTCAGTTCGTTCAGTATGCCATTATGTGTTTGTACCTTAGCTTTTGTTTGTTCAATATGTTTCTTATATGTCAGGGTTCTGTCAAGAGTGATGCCCAAATAGGTAGGATGAGAACTATTATTCAAACGTACATCATTCCAGATGATAACGAGCACCTTTCCTGCTTCCCGGTTGTTGAGGTGGAAGAGACAGACTTGGGTCTTGCTTGGGTTTCGTTTCAGGTGATTACGACAGTAGTGAGGTCTTCATTGAGGATTGCTTCAAATTCATTAGAAGTTTTTGCTTGGCATGCAATTGCCCTGTCATCTGCGTAAATAAAAGATTTGGTCTCTTTTCCAATAGGTTGGTCATTGGTATATATGTTAAACAGCAGTGGCGACAGCACGTTGCCTTGTGGCAAACCATTCTTCTGATTTCTCCATTTACTTCTCTTCTGTTGGAAATCAACGAAGAATCTTCTATTAAAGAGCAGTGCCTTAAGAACTTCCGCCAACCTGTCACTGTTGGTCATTCGATGTACTTTGGACATGTTTACAGTGTCGTAAGTCGTAAGGTAGTAAGGTCAATGAATACTACTCCTGTCGGAAGACCTCTCTCAAATCCGTCTTCAATAAATTGAGTCAGGTTTAAAGCCTGGACTGTGCAAGATTTCCCTGGGCGAAAACTTACCTGTTCATCAATTAGGCAGCTGTCAATGTAATCACCTATTCTGTTCATAATCAACCTTTGAAAAACTTTCAGGAGCGAACACAGGAACGATATTGGTCAATAGCTCTTAGGGTCATTTGGGTCCTTCCCAGGCTTAAGAACTGCGATGAACTTTGCGTGTCTCCATATTCTGGGAATTTTTGCAATCCTCCAGATGCAATTGAAAAATTTCAGTAATCACTTTTTGGCATTTTCGGACAGATTTTTAATTATTTCATTCCTGATGTCATCAAGTCCCACAGCTTTTCCTACTTTCAGACTGCTTATGGCCTCTTCTAGTTCTTCCGCAGAGAAATCTACATCTGATTCATTATGCTTCTGGCTCACTGCATTTCATTTCCTCCTATAATATCTGCAGCTTTTCTGCTTTTGAAAGTGTTCAAGGAATCCCTGTTTCAAATCATCAAATGTTAATGCATTTTGCAGTTCCTCATGATACAATCCTTGCGTTTTAGCCTTCCTACCAGTCGTAATTTTGTCATTTGCAACAATTGTTCATCCGTCCATAACCCTAACTTAGATGCTGCTAGTAAATCATCAAAGAAAGCCGCAATATCCTCCCCAGGTTTGCCAGAGAATGGAGTCACAAGGGAAGCCGCGGAAGAGTCGAGGGAGGGTGGAACGGAGCCTGTTTGCCGAACGTGACTCAATTTCTGATGCAAAGCTTCAGCCGTGCTGCTCGATTTATCAACTCTGAATAGCTTCTGTCGTGAAAACTCCCAGCGCTTCCTCCTCTGTACCGGTTTTCTTATCCATCCTGACTATTTCCTATTAGCGTCGACAAAACAAATTAGACTTGCAAAACAAAGATCAACTAAAACACCCATTCGTATTAAAACATGACTACAGCTACCACGCATCCAAATGCGTCTAACAACCAGGACACTTTCCTGATACAGTACTTAACTATTGTTATTTACCTTGTCTCAGAACAAAACGTTCCGATTACTTCTTCACTTTCCTAACCCCCAATATCATTGACTGCTTGCTCCACGCATACCTCCTACCGAGTCGAGTTTTCTGACACCGAATTGTAACGCGATATTGTGGGGTGGGAGAGGGGACAAGCGGTGAGACAGGAGCTGCAACTGTTGTTAATAATATTTAATAGTATCGTAAGTTTACCACCCTCCGCTTTCCTATCAGTTGCCACTCTGTTCCGGGTATAAAAAGATTTTAAAGCAGATCTTAGTGCCCTGATTTAATAAATGACGCGCAACGGAATTCGCCTTACGGAAACTATGGCAACTAATTGGATAGCGGTGGCAGTAACTTACCTCAATGGATGTGCCTAACATGATTTCCTATCTGAATATTTTGCATACAAAGAAGGACGTGGAATCAGTATAAAGAAAGCAGTTTCCCTTTTAAGAAATTCACGTTTATTTACTGATCTTGTTGTTATTCGATTAATCAAGAAATATGATTGGCCGTTTCAGTTAAAACATTTAGAACACCATTAATATTTCATGGAGGGATAAAGAAAGGGACCAAAAGCTTTCACACTCATTGTCTACTGGCTGGATTCCACAATCGTAGTGCCATGATGTACTACCCACGTGGCGACACACACGTAAATTCAAAGAGCCACAAAGAAAATCCCCACAAAATAATTGATTACACAGAAATTTATGTCACGGATACCTACTACTCACTAGCTAACTGTTGCAGTTACTTTAAATTCGCTTCAGAGGGTTTAACGTCCACTTCTCTTTGTGTATCTTCGCCCACCCTGTCGCATGGTCACCAGCACGTGAATGTAAGTGGACGACAAAACGATAAACGTAGCCACACGAGATTTCATTAATAAATTTCCTCCGCGCACATAGTAGAATGTCATATCGACAAAGCGAACATCGTTCCACTTCGCGCTCACTTTAGTTCGCGGCTCTGCCGCGAACTTGTTCGTTCTTTTAGTTCGTCCTCTCCCAGTGACGGCTGAGCGGCGTGGTCTGCGCATGCAGGTGGAGGGAGAAGTTCCCCCACCAGGTGCTTCATGCGCTTGCTGCTTAAGCCGCTAACGATATCACGCAAACCAAAAGAAACAGTTCGTGGATAATTTCTCGCGTTTAAGTTTAGCATTATGGAATTTATTAGTCAGATATTGCAGAGTGCAGAATACTTCAAAACAGAAATTTTGTAGCAATGAACTATGTAATCTAGCAGGCAGACGCTCACCTCGAAATGGCTCTCATCAGCAGAAGGCAAACTTTCCTTAGGCTGTGGCTAAGCTATGTCTTTCTTCTGGGAGTGCTAGTCATGCATGTTTCGCAGGAGAGCTTCTGCGAAGTTTGGAAAGTAGGAGGCGAGATACTGGTGGAAGTAAAGTTGTGAGGCGGCATCGTGAATGGTGTCGGGATAGCTCAGTCGGTAGAGCGCTTGCCCGCGAAAGGCAAAGGCCCCAGATTCGAGTTCCGGGTCCGGCACACAGTTTTAATCTGCCAGGAAGTTTCACGTGATTTTTAATTCTGCTGCGCGCCCTCTCGCTATTGCCCGTCGGTCTTCGGAAAAGATTCCAACAAACTAAGAAACGAGATACGTTTGGCATAATAGTTGGCGACCGGTAACGCATGTTTTAGTTCGCGACCGATTGCACATATTTAGTTCGCGACCGATCGCGGAAATTTTAGTTCGCGACCGGTAGCTCTCCGTTTAGTTCGCAGCTTGAGCTCGGCCGCGAAGTAGGTCGCTCTTTTTAGTTCGTTCCGTCTTTTTGACTTTTGCTACTGCTACTGAAAAAGCTCTTTCTTTTGTTATGACAGCTTTTTTATATAATGATCAGCGTTGACCAAGCGTGTGCTATTACCCGTACTTCTGGGAAATTAGACATCAAACACTTAAGCAAATAAACCAGTTATTATTTAGACACGGCTGAATACCTTAGAAAAGAAAATTTGTAGCAGTGAACTATGAAACTACAGCTGAGCTGCATCTCAGCTCGAAATGACGGTAACTGGCAGAAAGGAACCACGCGATCTGCGCACTCTCGCGTCCTCTCGCTGTTCCCCGTCAGTCTTCGGAAAAGGAGCGGACGAACTAAGAGGCGAGGGATCTGCGAACAAGTTCGCGTAGTTCGCCTGTGGGAGCGCTCTTCCAAACTAGTTCGTTCGCGAACTACACAAGACTATTTCTGATCCACTATGCACCACTCTAATTTGGTCACGTACTCCTGTCTCTGTCTGAAACTGCTCACCACGTTTTCAGTTCAACTGATTTCCAATCGCCATTATTACCCACTCTTCAACTGTGTAGTGTATTTTAACCAACATTTTTATTGTTTGTATCTCCAGTATCTCCAGGTGTTTTGAAATTAACAATCAAGAAGAAAAAAAAGTTTCATCAGGCCATAGCTTCATATACTACCTTTTTGTAGCATACTGTATGACACACTTTAGACTGTGAGTCACTTCGTGGTGTTAATGACAGAGAAAAAGAAATTGCACACAACGAACCAGAATGTCTCCGCTTATACCCCTAAACTGCCGTATGTCGCATCAAAATGGACCATTCAAAATTACAAGTTGACAAAATTCACAGCGTTAAATCAAGATGACATGATCTGCTCTGACTCGCCCAGCTTAAAGTAGCAAATCAGGAAAAGCTGGAGTAAATGAAGAAGATTCGCTACTGGGGAGAACAACTTAATGGGGGTGGGGTTTATGCATAATCAAACATTTACATCTACATCTACATGGGATACTCTGCAAATCACATTTAAGTGCCTGTCAGAGGGTTCATCGAACCATCGTTATACTATTTATCTCCCATTCCATTCTCTAATAACGCGCGGGAAGAAAGAACACCTGAATCTCTCCGTTCAAGCTCTGATTTCTCGTATTTTATTCTGATCATTTCTACCTATGCAAGTGGGAGTCAACAATATATTTTCGTGTTTGGAGGAGACTGTTGGCGATTGGAGTTACGTAAGTAACCCACGCCGCAGCGATAAGTGTCGTTGTTGTAATGATTTCCATCCCAGATCCTGTATCATTTCCGTAACGCTGTCTCCCCTGTATCGTGATAATACGAAACGAGCTGCTCCTCTTTGGACTCTTTCGATGTCCTCCGTCAAACCCACCTGATTAGGATCTCACACTGGGCAGCAATACTCGAAAAATGGACGGACAAGCGTAGTGTATGGCGTTTCTTTAGTAGTTCTGTTGCATCTTTTAAGGGTTCTGCCAATAAAACACAGTCTCTGGTTCGCCTTTCCAAAGACATTATCTGCGTGTTCTTTCCACTTTAAGTCTTAAGTAATAGTAATACCTAGGTATTTTGTGGAGTTTACGGCCTTCACTTTCGATTGATTTATCTTGTAAACAAAGTTTAACGGCTTTGTTTTCGTACTCATGTTGACGACTTCACACTTCTCATTCATTAGCGTCAACTGCCAATTTTTACACCTTAGTGATATCTTATTCAGTTCGTTCTGCAGTTGGTTTTGTTCTTCAGATGATTTTACCAGACGGTAAATGACGGCGTCATCTGCAAACAATCTAAGAGAGCTACTTAGATTTTCCCCTAAATCGTACAAAATAGAGCAACACAGCCGTTAACGGCCAAACTGAATGATGAAGGATCCAAAATTAATCACTAGTGCTTGCCATTGCGGACACGACAAGTACTTCTGCCGGTGACAGCCAAATTGCGATGCACGCTAATACCATCATTAGCATAATATGACAACAAAGCCGCAACGGACACCACGCAATTCTCAAGATGTACCAATCAACACAGTACCCGTCCATTCCTCAGAACAACTTTTGTTTATCGCACTCATGCCCCGCTGCCACTTTTTTACAACACTAGATTCATTTATTTCCTTGCTTCGGACCAGCTGCCTTTGGGTATAAAGCTGGTCAATTTACATAGACAGTTGAGTTTAACAATTACTTTTATGATGATTGGGATAGTTTAGTTAACCATTTTCTTAAATATTTAAATTTTTACATGGTTTATTTTACCTATATTTTTGCGTTACGCCATATTATACTTAAATAAAGGTGGGGAAGGTTGGAGAAAAAGGATATGACTAGAATAATTTAAATTGAAACTAAGGAATTTGGTATTTAAGAAGGCTGCAAAAAGAAAGATCGGAAAGTTGGGGGTTGTAGAGAGGGGGTAGGTTTGGGCTGTGACCAGCCAGGATCAGAGGCCTCGGAATAGACCTCGAGCCCTGTGACCCTGGTGTGTCACTGAGGGTAATCTATTATGTTTATATTCTACTTTTGTATTACATGCAATTTAGGTTTCTATAATATCATTAACATAGCGAATTTTACTTAACATTTACAATAATTAACGTTTGGAATCCTCCATTTAATTCTACAACTGAGAGGTATCAGAATTTATTTACACTTCGTACACAATTGTTGATTTGAGTGCTTTTTTCCGTTTTTTGTGCATTTGAGGTTTGTATTTCTTTCAATCGCTGTCGGTATCCGTGGTTGGAGTGCCATCATTTGTAGGTGTTGTGTCTCATGCGTCTCGATCACTTTCATGCCAGGAGGTATCTGGCCTGTGGGTTACACGTCGGGCGATCTGCTGTCTACATGTTTCATTGTATTCGATTTGTTTGAGTGTGGACACCTCATCAACGATACGGTTTAGAATATCCCATTTGTCCTTGTCTCTAATTATGTTGTCGGCCGCGGTGGGCGGGCTGAGGCGCTCCAGTCACGGTCTGCACGGCCACTACGGTCGGGAGTTCGAATCCCCCCTCGGGCATGGATATTTGTGCCGTCCTTAGTATTAGCTAGTTCGTAAGTATTTTGTAAGTTTAGGGACTGATGACCGCGTAGTTAAGTCTCATAAGCTATACAAACATTAGAAACATTTGATTTCTAATTATGTTGTTAATGTCGAAATTGTCCTGTAGTAGGGTATGTGATTGTGTTCTGTATATGTTAGAATTTAGAAGTGTGTATTCTGGGGTTCCCTGTTCCCCACATGTGCAGTTCTAATTGTCACTTAACCCTACGCGGCTCAAATGCGTAGGGTAGGACCGTGCCCCATCAAAAAACTAACCATTCCCAGGACTGGTATAGTCCATTCTCAGACGTTCCCTGATGTTCGGGAAGAAAGCATGCACTCGTCGTCCCTCGTCACTGTTGTCCCACTCCTCTTGCCATGTATTTACCCGCCATTTGTTGAGTTGGCGCGTCTGTTATATTTTGTCCCGTCATTTCGTGGACTTTGTCCTGTATTCCCGCCTTCAGTCAGTACATGGCCGCTCTCTGTCTGATTGTGAGGTCAATCGGGGGTATTACCAACACGACGCACAGTGCTTCGACTGATACGGTGTTGGAAGCCCCCGACAGTCTTAGAAGAGTCCTTCTTTGTCCTTGCCTCACAATAGTTTTGTACGTTAGTAAGTGTAGTCTATGGGCCCACGAGCTGGCAGCGAAGCATACAACCGACTCAAAAAGTGCTGTGTGATATAGTTTGAGTGTTTGTGTTTGGAGTTTTTATGTTGTGGTGTTTAGCCTGGCGAGTTTTTGTGTCATCTTGGTGGCCCTGTGTGTCGTCAGTTTTATGTGATCGTTACACGTAAGTCGTTCGTCGAGTTGGACCCCAAGATATCGTGTTGTGTGGTATCTGCGAATCTTTGTGTTATTGAATTTTATTATTGCCACTGCTCACGCGCCTTCCCGCGCCTCCATCTGACTGGGGGTTCTCTTCTTCCAGTGTCGGATCTTCATACTGGCGCCGCCAGCCCTCCCCCCCCCCCCCCCACCACCCGTTCGTTGCGGCGATGTTTCGGCGCCCCCCTCCCTCACACACCCTTTATATGTATTTTCGTTACAAGATCTCCAGAATGTCTTACCTCGGTTTGTTTGCGCTTGCTTCAAGTCCAGCTGAGGCGTCGGCCTACAAAACTTCGTTATTTCAGACTTCTCTTCCAAGCTTCATCATCATCATCATAAGTCGTTGTCCTCATTGCTGAGCGTCGTGACCCCATGAACCAAGCGTCTCCATCCCAGACGGTTGTCAGCTTCTCTCAGTGCCTGCTGAAGAGGTAGACCGGATATCTTTTTAATTTGGTCTATCCATCCGCTCGCTGATCTTGTTATTGGTCTTGTGCCCTCGCTCTTTCCATGTAAGATTATTTTTCCTAGGTTTTCTCCGTCTCTGCTCACAATGTGGCCAAATAACTGGAGAATTTTTTCGTTAGCTCGAGAAGAAAGGCGTCTGGATATATTCAGTTGTTCAATAATGGACACATTTGTTCTTCTTTCGGTCCATTTTATGCGTAGCATCCTACGCTAGCACCAAAGCTCAAACGAATCAATGCGTTGTTTGTGTCTGGCCTTGAGTGTCCATGATTCACAGCCATAATGTTTGTATAGCTTATGGAACTTAACTACGGGGTCATCAGTCCATAAACTTACAAACTACTTATGAACTAGCTAATACTAAGGACGGCACAAATATCTATACCCGAGGGGGGATTCGAACCCCCGACCGTAGTGGCCGTGCAGACCGTGACTGGAGCGCCTCAGTCCCCTCGGCCACCGCGGCCGGCTTCACAACCATAAAAGAAGAAGAAAACACGAATGTTTTAACTAGCCGATCTTTGTGCTATTTGTTATTGCTCTGCTCTGCCAGATCTTCGTGAGCTTCTTCATAGCCACTCGTCCTAGTGTGATCCGTCTTCTTATCTCCTCTTCACAACTACCTGTGCTGCAGATGGTTGACCCAAGATAGGTGAAGGACTGCACGACTTCCAGTTCCTTTAATTGACCTGTGAGCTGGATCTGTTGCTCTCCATCAATTAACACGATTTTGGACTTACTGAGGTTGATGTCTAGTCCATATGCTAGACTAATGTCTTTTATTCTAGTTAGTAGCTCTCAAGTTCCTCTTCGCTGTTGGCTAAAAGTACAGTGTTATCAGCAAAACGGAGGTTGTTGACAGTTCTTCCGCCAATTGAGCTGCCTTTGGTCAAACCATCAAGAGCTTTCCTAATGAAGGTTCTGCATAGATGTTGTATAGTTGTGGGAATAGAACACAACCTTGTCTCACACCTTTTGAAACTCTGGGGGAATCAGACGTGCCAGCACTTGTCTTTACAACTGCGGAGTGATCATTGTACGGATTCTTGATCAATGCTGTCAAGTGGGGTGGGACACCGATCTCTGCAAGTACCTGCCACAACTTTTCCCACACAACACAGTCAAAGTCTTCCAAGCTTAAAACTGACCAAATTGATTCTAAAAGATAATGAACGTTGTTCACTTTTCTTTGATAATGAACACCCACATCAGGTGGGTTTGACAAAGGTCATCGAACGAGTCCAAAGAAGGGCAGCTCGTTTCGTATTGTCACGATACAGGGGAGACAGCGTTACGGAAATGATAAAGGATCTGGGATGGAAATCATTACAACAACGACGCTTATCGCTGCGGCCTGGGCTACTTACGAAACTCCAATCCCCAACATTCTCCTCCGAATGAGAAAATATATTGTTGACTCCCACTTACATAGGTAGAAATGATCATCAGAATAAAAGACGAGAAACCAGAGCTCGAACGGAGAGATGCAGGTGTTCTTTCTTCCCGCACGCTATTCGAGAATGGGCTGGCCGCGGTGGCCGAGGGGACTGAGGCGCTCCAGTCACGGTCTGCACGGCCACTACGGTCGGGGGTTCGAATCCCCCCTCGGGCATGGATATTTGAGCCGTCCTTAGTCTTAGCTAGTTCATAAGTAGTTTGTAAGCTTAGGGACTGATAACCCCGTAGTTAAATCCCATAAGTTCTACAAACATTTGAATATTCGAGAATGGAATGAGAGGTAAATAATATAACGGTGGTTCGATGAACCCTCTGCCAGGCACTTAAATGTGATTTGCAGAGTATCCCATGAAGATGTAGGTGTAGATGAAGAACACTACAACACAGTAAGTAAGTAACTACACTGTTAAGTGGCTGTAACAAAATGAATCTGTTACGATGAAGAGACAAGCTACTCTCTGGTCACTTGACATTGGAAGCAGCACCCCGCCCCTCCTCCTAACCTTACGCATGCGCAAAAGCTGCTCTTTCCCACAACTTTTGAAACAGTCAAATATTTGAAACTTCTTGACAGATTAAAATTGTGTGCCGGAGCCGGGACTCGAACGTGGAACCTTTGTCTTTCACGGGCAAGCGCTCTACCGACTGAGCTATCCCGACAAGACTCAGGACGCAGCCTCAGAACTTTACTTCCGCCAGTACCTCGCCTCCTACTTTCCAAACTTCACAGAAATTCTCCTGCGAACCTTGCAGGACTAAATTAAAAACACAATTTTGTGTGTGTTCTACAAGTTTATTTTTGCTTACTTAACCGGTTTTCGGCTTATTAGGCCATCTTCAGAGTATTTACTGCTGTGGCAAAGAGGTTATATTGTTTAGAAGCAGTATGGGAAGAGATGACAAATGACTACACTTAGATCGACATACATAATATAACACTTCTTTGACTTTGTGTTATTACAGTTATGAACTTAAAAACTAAACTGTAGTACAAGAATATACAATGTGTGGAGGATAAAACAAGGAATAAATTTGAATATAACTAGGGAATTGAAACTACCTGCTATTACAAACAAACTGATAATGCTGATACCTGACTACCTCTACTGGAAGAAAGGATATGGTGGAGACACGGATTAGCCACAACCAAAGGCATGTTTCCAGAATGAAACATTCACTCTGCAGCGGAATGTGCGCTGATATGATATTTGTGAAGTTTGGAAAATAGGAGGCGAGGTACTGGCGGAAGTAAAGTTGTGAGGCGGGATCGCCAGTCGTGTCGGGATAGCTCAGTCGGTAGAGCGCTTGCCCGCAAAAGGCAAAGGTCCCAGGTTAGAGTCCCGATTCCGGCACACAATTTTAATCTGCCAGGAAATTTCAAATCAGCGGAGACTCAGCTGTAGAGTGAAAGTTTCATTTCAGTCAAATATTTCTTAGAACGAAGTGTATAAATGTTATTTACCCTCAAAATTGCGGCACATTTGCAAAAACGTCCGAAGTATACGTAGCAAGTAACAATACAAAAGCATTGTTGTTCCCGTATCTGTTAAATGAACATTGGTTTTAAAAAAATTGCTTGCAGTCTGTGTCTCGAAGCCACTACCCCCATTAACTGTGTGGGAAAGTCAGAAGATAGGAGCAAGGCAACGACATACCACACCAGCGAACAGGACCATCCCTAGAGAAGCAATGTGGTGTTCAACTGTTGACTGCCTTGCCTCTTTTACCTTAGCTTTAATAGCTCTATATCAAGTACCTTCAAGCCTCCCATTTCTGTATCATTTTAATTTAGAAAAACTCAATACAAGGAGACACATGGGTTTCGGGTTTAATTATATATGGTACGTGAATCAGAACTCAAATAACAATCAGCCAAAGCCATTCGACTCAGCTCCCGAAAATCCTTGATATTTTCAAGTACCGCAGCATTTGTCGGAGTAGATCAGCTGGAGACGTTCTAACTTGTACTTAGACGTAATATACTCGGCAATCCACCGTAGAGTGCGTGGTGGAAGGTACACTGTACCACTACTATGCATTTCCTTTCCTATTCCACTCCCAAATAGAACGAGGGGAAAAAGAATGTCTATATGCCTCCGTACGAACCCTAATTTCTCTTATCTTGTCTTTGGGATCTTTTAGTGAAATGCAAGTGGGTGCCGGCCGCGGTGGCCGAGGGGACTGAGACCCTCCAGTCACGGTCTGCACGGCTACTACGGTAGGGAATTCTATTCCCCCCCTCGGGCATGGATATTTGTGCCGTCCTTGGTGTTAGCTAGTTCATAAGTAGTTTGTAAGTTTAGGGACTGATAACCTCGTAGTTAAGTCCCATAAGCTATACAAACATTTGAACATTTGTAAGTAGGCGGCTGGAAGATCGTTCTACACTCAGCTTCAAATTCAGGCCCTCTACATTTCTTCAACAGAAATTCACGAAACGAACGTAGTATTTCCCCAATTGAGTTTCCGGAGCATTTCCGTGACACTCGCGCATTGGTCCAAGCGATCAGTAACAAACCTAGCTGCTCGCCTCTGAACTGCTTCTATGTCTTCTTTTAAACTGATCTGCTGCGGGTCCCAAACACTTGAGCAATACTCAAAACGTGGTCGTACAACCTTTCTATAAGCGGTCTCCTTTACAGATGAAGTACATCTTCCCAAAATTCTCCCAATAAACCGAAGCCGGCTGTCTGCCTTACAACTGTACTTACATGTTCGCTCTATTTCATATCGCTCTGCAATGTTACGCCTAGACATTTGAACGACGCGACTGCATCAAGAAGCTTTAAAATCCCTGAGGTCAGTGGTTCGAATCCTGCCTTGGCAGATTTTTTTTTCTCCCCGTGTTGGAATACTTACACAATTTTAATATCCAATTGTAACTTTTACGAAAAGCGCACGTATTTTTGTTTGTTCGTAATTTTCTGTATTTTATAAAAGGTTGTTCAATCAAAAGAACGTAGCAAGTTGCAATTTTTTACAGTATTACCTTCACTATTCGTTGACGACAGTGGACTTCAATTGTTGAGTTTGTGAAGAGCTACGACACTGGTTTTGGAAAGCCATCTCCGTTGCTAGTAATGGCTTTCCAAGCAGCTAACCCACTCTATCGTCGTTTTACTTGACGACAAGGTTCTCAGCTCGTCTACGTACACTTAAACAAAAACTGACACAACACGTGGAATTAGAGATCCCAAAATGTTTTATGTAACTGAATTCGAAAAAAAATCTGACAGAGTGGAATTCGAACCACCGACTCTAGAGTTGAGGCCATAACTCCACCACATTTTTTTTTTTAAGGTCTCTTTTATGCGGTCCTTGGTTCAGTTCGTTCGTGGTTGTTTATTGATTATTTTTTATTACAGAGGGCATTTAGCCTGCTACGTCGGCTATACCGACAGATAATGCAGCTGCTTCAGTTATTGATATTTACGTATACTTTGTAAAACTTCAAGGTCGATTTTCTCGAAATTTTTTGAAAGTTGACTCAAATGGCTTTGGCTGATCGTTATTAAGTTCTGAACCTCACGTACGATAAATATAAAGGAATTCTAAAATCCGATACACTTATTGTCACCTTGTTAGTCTTAAAAGATATGTACATTGTTAAATCTGTTACTGTTATATTGTGAAACTTTCTTTTCCAGGATCCAACAGCAAATATTGGTCAACGAGAAGGACCTAGTTACTTTGATTTACAAAAGCTTCGAAAACTGTATGGATGTTCATATACACCACCATTCTTGGAGGGCGGAGACAATAGTGTGACTCTATTGCGGAATCTGTATAACCATAGTACATAGGTAGCAATGCTTTGTGACTACCTTTAACACATTAATTTTAGTTTTCATTAACCACATTACTCTGTAATAACTTGCCATGGTATAGTTAGTAAATTATTTCATACTGTACAATACGGTCAGTTAGCATCAATTTTATCTGAACAATAATACCATCACACAGCTTGGTAACACTGTTTGAGAAATTTTAGCTGAACAAAAAGCGTTTCAACAATGTTGTACATCACCAGAACTGCAGAATACTTTTTACTGTACCGGAGCAGATTGCAGCAGTTACGTTCTATGACGCCAATTTCAAAATTAATGAAAGTAATTATCAAATGACATTTTGGTTGAACTTCTGTAACTTTTCCACTTTAATTACAAAAAATAGGAAAATTCACCCTAATTGTTGCCTGACCATCAAAAATCAGTTTCAGTTCACTAAATTTTGTGGTACATTTGGAATTATTTTGTTCTTGGCTGTTGCACTATGCTGTTAGTTGTCTGTAAATTCACTTACAGTAAGTTATCGCACATTACTACTAATCAGTGTAATCGAATACTTTGTTCAAATAAGAATTATTTTAACTTGTCACACTTTACAGCATAAGTTAAATCATACAATAATCTTTTTCATAATGGTAATCCAGATTAAAATAGTTGCCCTAATACAATTGAAGATCCATTAGTATGTACCATAAATTCATACTGTGTGCAGCTGTAGTGTATACACGCCGATTGTTTAAATAACACGCGTCTGCACTGAGATCTACTGTATTAGGGCCTGCTATAAGTAGTAAAAGTTTTACATGCATGTACAAAGCCATATTTTTATTTCACATGAATAGTTTTAGCTTGAACTACTTATACACTACCTTATCCTGAGGACAATACAAACATCCATGTCCGAAAGAGGATTCGAACCCCCCGGCGGGAAACGGCCCCGTTCATCGGAGCATAGCGCATCAATGAGCTCGGCCACTCTGCCGCAGATGTTCTTATTAGACTGTAATGTGATGGCACATCCTAGTGTACTCTTTCTCCACCAGGGGCGCTGTTGTCATCCACCGGGCCGCTTGTGAAGTTTTACATATGGTTAGACTGCGATATTTGATAGGGTAGCAGTCTGCTTATCATCCAAATGGAAGCCAAGGACGGAAGGCCGGGTCCATTGATTCAATTCAGATTCCTCAAAAATGATTTATTAAACTAATATCCTTGTAAAAGATATTTAAATTAAAGCCCCACACGATTTTAAAGTAAATGACAGAAAACGGTAAATAGTACTGAGTTTGGCAAAATTCTAAATGAAATGAGCGAAAACCACAATAAATTACGCAAATGTGTTAGCAATAGTTTTACAGAAAAGGCTGAAGGCCACAATAAATTACAATATGTGCTGGCACTAATATTAAATAAATGGTTGAAGTCCACAATATATTACAGAGATGTGCTGGCAATAGTTTTTAAGTAAAAAAAAATAAATAAATAAATAAATAAAACCAGGGAAATACACATTTCCAGCATCAGAATAATTCAGAGCCAAATCAGGCAATTAGCTGCAGCAAACAAGTTACGGAACTTAATATGTGAAACTCCAAACACATGTTGCTCCAAGAAACTGAGGTGGTACTAGTATACCCCCTCAATTTTTTAACATAAGCAATGAGATATGATATCAAGATCAGCATCTCGAAAATGAAAGTAATGTCTGTGGGAAAGAGGTTTAAACAGACTGAGTGCCAAATAGGAGGAACAAAGTTAGAACAAGTAGACAGTTTCAAGTACCTGGGATGTATTTTCTCAAAGGATGGCAACATAGCGAAAGAACTGGAATCGAGGTGCAACAAAGCTAATGCAGTCAGTGCTCAGCTAAGATCTACTCTCTTCTGCAAGAAGGAAGTAAGTACCAAGACTAAGCAGTGCACCGCTCTATCTTTCGACCAACTTTCTTGTTTAGGAGTGAAATTTGGGTGGATACAGGTTACCTTATTCATAAGGTAGAGGATACAGATATGAAAATGGCAAGAATGATTGCAGGTACTAATAGGTGGGAACAATGGCAGGAGGGTGTCCATAATGAGGAAATCAAAGAAAAACTGGAAATGAAATGAATACCACAGATGAATCAGTTTAGAGCGAACAGATTGAGATGGTGGGGTCATGTTACATGCATGGGAGAAGCAAGGTTACCTACGAGACTCATGAGCTCGGCAGCAGAGGGTAAGTCCATTGGTCTATACACTGGCATACGTAATAAATCATATTGAAAACCCCCAACTAAGATCTCAGATTAGGTACAGTATTATTATTAGGTATAAAGTTTTTCCGAACTGATGGTAAACATCCACCTACACATTATTCATTCATATTTTCAAAATTTAAACTGATAAATAAAGTTTAAGCTTCGCATATTTAAAATTTCAATAGGCATAGAGCAAAAACGTACATATCAAAAGGTATGTCTCAGCTGTTTTCATTTGCCAGTGGTAATTAAAAAGCTTTGTCAAATAATCAAATATTTACACTGAATGCAAACTTATAGACTAGAATTTTTTTCTGTAGTGCGAAAATGATTATGAAAGAACACAGCACACGACTGGGGACCAGACCTGGTGTCAACAGCTTCGCCATTAAAGACTAGTTGCGCCCCTGAGGTATTACATCAGTACATAGCCTGATGCATCTCATTTTGTCTGTCATCAGGTAGAATAGGTAATGGTACATTACAATTAGGTCCAAAATTAAATGTTAACAACTGGGTCTGGTTTTCCCAAGAACATACTTTACACTTGAGACTTTGCTTAAGTAACATAATTTCTAATGTGTCATTCAAATCTGACAAAAACGAATCCTTGTCCTGTGGCATAAAATAAACAGGACGAAATTTCTTTTTAGGCCTACAAGGTAACCTCACTACTGGTAAACTACTTACACTATTACACCTAGGAGTACTCAAAGTTTCTGTTATGTAGAAAGTCATAGTTTAATACTAGAATTGAAGGAACAACAACGCTAAATGCTATGGACGGCCAAAGAAAACTTTACAGTTTATGTTTCTGGCCAACTTACTGGGAACTGAAACAACATTTCAAAACATCGACATCTATTTTCAAGCGAAAAATAAACATACGAAAACATCAAACAATACTTATAAGAGCATAAATAGCGTCTGTTTATTTTATCCATTACGATTTGCCCGCTAACATTGTTAATAGGCTACCTAGTACGGTGCAATTAGACTTAAACCCAGACATCCAAAGTAAAAGTTGCAGAAGAAGTCACATTTGTGGGCAGTGCTGCAGTCATACAATTTAAACAATGTTTCTCTTTGCCTTCTTGACTTTTTAAAGTGACCAGTAGTCCGTAAACATATAATGGTACTTTCCTAATTATATAGCAAAGGTATGTTGGGTGAGATTCATGGAATTGTAAAGCACATAGTCACAAGTACCTGCAAAGCTGAGAAACATAATGTACTATCAGATGCTGTGATCTTCCCAAAAAAGAAAAAAGAGTGGTAAGTGAAAGATGATATTTCTATCAGTGGCGTAGCTATGTCACCAAGGACCCCGGGGCAAAAATGACATTGGGGCCCTCTTTAAACTTAAACTATACAAATGCAAAACTACTTCATCATCAGCTCCTTACCGCCCACTGGAAGACATAATAAGGCAAACCTAAGTACTACCAAGTAAATTATGTGTCACGCAGCAGATAATATTCAATCGTAATCTCTATTATAATTATAACTGTGAAAATTTGTTTGTTTGATATGCTTTCACGCAAAAATTACTGGGTGGATTTGGGTGCAATTTTGCAGAGGGATAGAGTTGGAGGTGGGTAGGACGTACAGATAAAACGACCCCATGGGATAGTTTTGGAAATTGCGCCATACTAGACAGAAGCTAGTAAAAAATAAACAGTGAAGAGGAATTACTCAACCACGAACAGCAGGCGGGCTGTTGTCAGTGGCGACAACTCTTTCTCTCGCTAAATTGTTGCGCTGTTAGCTTATTGCTCAGTACCGATCAGCCAATTTCGATGATCGGCCAGTTAAAGAAGGAACATAGGGAAAATATTCGTTTCAGCAAAAGGAAAATGCAGGATTTTGTTTGATGAAGTACTTTTGATTGAGCTGTGCCCTACCAAGCTTCATGAAGTATATGTTAGTGTCTGTCCATGAAAAAGGAATAAATAAAATAACTAAGTCGACATCTTCGCTTGTTATTGTGTCAGTGATATAGAAGGCAGCGTCTTGAATGAACAATTCACTATTGTGACAAAGTAATTATTACACGAAACCTCTGATCTGTGAATGTATCTAAACCGTTTAATGGCAGAATAAAAAAAGTAGTTTGCGGGTAGAAACGTACCTTAAAAGACATTACCTGACATCGCAGGTTGTGGAAGCGATCTGATGGATTAATTAGCTTCAAAAGTAGAAGGCCAAGATAGCAAAATAATTATTTAGTTTATGACGACCGATTTCAATGTGTTTATGCCACCGTCATCTGGTCGTATAAAATTACACAAGTTGGTGATCTTAAGTTATTTAAAAAATTTAGGTTAAATAGCATTTGTAACATAGCTCTTAGTCGAAATATAAAATACATCAGTTAAACATCAACAGCTTAGAGTCCAAGTATACAGCCATAAATATCACCACTTCAGCTGTTTTTTGCTTCACTGACGACGCGCCGATCAGTAATACAATCCACAAAAACATCTACGATCCATATTTTCTCTTCCTCTTGCACGAATTTCAGAGTGCAGTTAGTTACAGCACTTCATTTGGGAGAATTCACTGCACAAACAGCTGAGTTAGTATAACGATACCGTTCTGTAATAATACATTGTAGAGACTTCATATTCAAATGTGGTGAAACCCTGTACACTCACTGCTAGTTATTCAGCGCCATTCACTGTTATTTCGCAAAGATTGGCAGCCATAGCAACGGCAAGGTCCACGTCTTTTGGACAAGCGATATACCTTGTCATGTTTATATTATAAGGTGGGAATAATTTTTGGACTTCACTTCGTGGGATTGAGGTTTGCTGGACAGGGTTCAAAAAGTTATGCTACTGGCCATTAAAATTGCTACACCAAGAAGATATGCAGATGATAAAGGGTATTCACTGGACAAATATATTATACTAGAACTGACATGTGATTACATTTTCACGCAGTTTGGGTGCGTAGATCCTGACAAATCAGTACCCAGAACAAGCACCTCTGACCGTATTAACAGCCTTGATACGCCTAGGCATTGAGTCAAACAGAGCTTGAATGACGTGTACAGTTACAGATGCCCATGCAGCTTCAACACGACACCATAGTTCATCAAGAATAGTGACTGGCGTATTGTGAAGAGCCAATTGCTCGGGCACCATTGACCATTCGTTTTCAGTTGGTGCGAGATCTGGAGAATGTGTTGGCCAGGGCAGCAGTCGACCGTTTTCCGTATCCAGAAAGGCCCGTACAAGACCTGTAACATGTAGTCATGCATTATCATGCTGAAATGTAGAGTTTCGCAGGGTAGAGCCACGGGTCATAGCACATCTGAATGTAATGACCACTGTTCTAAGTGCCGTCGATGCGAACAAGAGGTGACCGAGACGTGTAACCAATGGCACTCCATACCATCACACAGGGTGATATGCCAATATGGCTATGACGAATAAACGCTTCCAATGTGCGTTCACCGCGATGTCGCCAAATACGGATGCGACCATCATGATGTTGTAAACAAAACCTGGATTCATCCAAAAAATGACGTTTTGCCTTTCGTGCACATAGGTTCGTCGTTGCGTACACCATCTCAGGCGCTACTGTCTGTGATGCAGCGTCAAGGGTAACCGCAGCCATGGTCTCCGAGCTGATAGTCGATGCTGCTGCAAACGTCGTCGAACTGTCACCATCTGCACGATCCGTTACAGCCATGCGGATAAGACGCCTGCCATCTCAAATGCTAGTGTTACGTGGCCGTTGGAATCCAGCACGGCGTTCCGTCTTGCCCACCTATTCCATATTCTGCGAACAGTCATTGGATCGCGACCACCGCGAGCAGCATTGTCGCGATACGATAAACCGCAGTCGCAATAAGCTACAATCCGACCTTTATCAAAGTCGGAAACGTGATGGTAGGCATTTCTCCTCCTTACAAGAGGCAACAGAACAACGTTTCACCAGGCAACGGCGGTCAACTGCTGTTTGTGTATGAGTAATCGGTTGAAAACTTTCTTCATGTCAGCAAGTTGTAGGTGTCGCCACCGGCGCCAATCTTGTGTGAATGATCTGATAAGCTGATCATTTGTATATCACAGCATCTTCTTCCTATCGGTTAAATTTCGCGTCTTTAGTACGTGATCTTCGTAGTGTAGCAATTTTAATGGCCAGGAGTGTAAAAGTAGAAAATCATTCATTCAACTAAATATTATATACAGAAGAATGTCGATTAACCGAAGTAACTGGGGGACATGAATGTTCGGTAAACCGGTTTATTTGTAAATCGAAGTGTGCACTTCTGTTTGCCAATAAGAAGTTGTTGTTGTTGTCTTCAGTCCGGAGACTGGTTTGATGCAGCTCTCCACAATACCCTATCCTGAGCAAGCCTCTTCATCTCCACATAAGAACGGCAACCTACATCTGTCTGAATCTGCTTACTGTATCCATCTCTTGGTCTTCCTCTGCGATTTTTACCCCACACACTTCCCTCCAACGCTAAATTCACAATTCCTTGATGTCTAAGAATGTGTCCTACCAATCTGTCCCTTCTTTTAGTCAAGGTATGCCAGAAATTTCTTTTCTCCCCAATTGTGTTCAGTACCTCAGTACCTAATCTTCAGCATTCTTCTGTAGCACCATATTTCAAAAGCCTCAATCCACTTCCTGTCCGCACTGTTTATCGTCCATGTCTCACTCCCATACAAGGCAACACTCCATACAAATGCCTTCAGAAAGGACTTCCTTAGGTTTAAATCAATATTTGATGTTAACAAATTTCTCTTTTTCAAGAACGCTTTTCTACCCATTGCCATTCTGCATTTTATATCCTCTGTACTGCGACCATCATTTGTTATTTTACTGCCCAAGTAACAAAACTCGTCTACCTCTTTTATTGCTTCGTTTCCCAAACTAATTCCTTGAGCATCACCTGATTTTCTTACACTGCACTCCATTACCCTAGTTTTGCTCTTGTTAATGTTCATCTTATATGCACCTCTCAGCACACTGTCCTTTCCGTTCAATTGCTCTTCCAGGTTCTTTGCTGTATCTAATGTACAGTAAATTAATTTATACAGTATTTGGAGGAGCGCGATTCTTCTGACAGCGCCGAGCGGCAAGTGGCAACACTTGGAAGGCGTAGCTGCTACTTACTGCGTGCAGCTTTGATGCTGCCGCTACGCTGACTGAAGTGTGCCGATTGTTGTACATAGCGACCGTCGTGTGAAGGCCCCATTAGAAGCAATGTTCCGCCATCCGGTGGTGCAGTGTGGCTTCTGTAGGAAATTTGGTTTGAGGGCGGGCGCTCTGCTATAACTTTTTTCGAAGGTCGCTGACGGAGGCCGAGGGTCCCCTAGAGCTCGGGGGCCCGGGGCACTGCCCCGCCTAACCCTATGATAGCTACGCCACTGATTTCTATGCCCCAGTATAGCAAACTGCAGAAACTAAGAAATTAAATTGTGGATGGTAATAGTGCCCCTAGAGCAGACCATCCTTTCTGTTACATTTCTCCTTATCAATTTTCCTACCCCAGATGAATGATGTAAATTATAATATACAGGCTATTTAAATTTCCATAAAATTGGTATGAATGTAGAGTGTGAAGAAAAACCCAATTGTGCAAAAACTTTCTGCACTTGCTATAGATGAAAGGAGTGCCATTTTTGCCACCCAATAAGCACTGTAGTATGAAATTGGTTATTTTCTGGTTAATTCCATTCTGTTGCCATTTTTTTTTTTTTTTTTTTTTTTTTTTTTTAATTTCGGAAGCAAAATATTTTATGCATTGAGCTCGTATACCATTTTGTTTCCCATTGATTCTTCTTAATAACATACTGTGAATTTTCTCACCATTACGTAGAGCTGTTATTGTATTAAAAATAAAAGTAAGCATGTCTGATTTTTTTTCATTCTATTGACAATATATTTTTTAAGATATATCTAGTTTTTTATGAATGAAGCAAAATGGTACACTAAACAAATTGTTTCTTCAGTTATGTACAGAATACATTGTTCCTGTGTATGGGTTTATGGTTTACTTGTATTTAATATGGGGGTGGAGAATCAGTCATTCTGTTACTTGTGAAACTCCACAGAACAGTACGCACTGCACTGCAACAGGAAATATCTTGTGTATGAATCCATTTGACTTGTACTTTCTTCCGATATGATGAACTTTAGTTTTTGAAATTTGCACTTTTTGGTACAAAACTATGAAGCTTTCGTTAATCTTGTTTTTGTAAGGGATTGTCGCAACCATTCTGACTGAAAGATTCTTATACACCATTCATTATATGTATTCAAAATGTGAACATACATGTTCCATAAGGAAAGCTAAGTAGACAATGGACCAAAAACCCTGAACGTATTTGTATTTATTACACCTCATAGTGTGAATAAGGCCATTGTCACCAGGAAAACATTTTTCTGCTTTCATGTGATAATATATAAGTAACAATAAAATTAAGCATGCTGCTGTCTTAAGGATGCATAAATAAGACTATAAGCTATAAGAAGTTATATATATATATATATATATATATATATATATATATATATATATATATGTTCATTAGTTTCGCTAAAACTCGAACGGCTGAACCGATTTGGCTAATTTTAGTCTTGAAATATTCGTAAAAGTTCAGGGTAGGTTTAAACGGTGATAAAATATGGAAAAACTTTTTTCATAAATGGGCCTGCAGCAGTGAGTATATCGTAATATGATATTTTAATAAATATAATCGCCTTTACTGATGCTTATAACTTTATTTAATTGTCCACTACAGCTGTTTCGCCGTATTTGGCATTGTCAAGTGGTCTGCAATAGGCAAATAAATTTTGTGAAAATATTTTTTTCGATCAAATAGGGAGCATATTATACATTTTTAAATTAATTACTTACTGTCTATTTGTTGCCAATATACACACAGCATCTGTACCTCTGTATGATTTTAATAGGTACTTTCTTAGAAAGTCGTTTTTTTAATAATTTTTAAATTAATGACTTTCTTGTTTGACTGCTATTTTGATGCTATGTGTTTACAAAGATGTTCTATTGCATTATATCTTTGGTAAAGATCTAACTTCTCTGATATGATTAATTTCAAATTTTGTGATATCTTTGTTACAAATGTTTTATACGTTTGATTTTGTAGTGTCTCCGATTATGAAATAGTGTGTCTCTTTGGTCTCTGAGGTATTGCTTGCCATTTCGAATTTTGTAATATCTATGAATATGAAAATGCTTTTCTCTGGTGTGTGAGATATTGTATGTTAATCGAAATTTTGCGTTATCCTTGACTGTGGAACATTACATCTCTGAATTTATCTGTTGTCAAGCCCAATTAGACCGATAAAATTTTGTAAATAAATTTTGTGTTTAAAATCTGTGGGTCGGCGCAAGTTTATAAGACGAAGATACCTTGGTTTGAACTGGCTGACTCTTTCTTAAGAAAAATTGTACATAGAAGAAAAGGGTACACAAATCTGGTAAGCTGAATTCTTTTATTTTAAATATGTATTTAAAATGTGTTTTACATTGACATTTATTTGTGAATATTTAAAACGTGGCAGTGTTTACATTCACAATTGTAAATATTTAAAACGTGACGTCCAGGTTTTCTACATTCATAGTCTTTTTGGATACTTTTAAACAAGCTGATATTGCCATGGTACTGATCCCTCTGCAAGAAAGTGGTTAGCTAATGATTGTCTTATTAACGCAGCATGCCTTGAATAGTTATTGCTGCCAGCATGCAGCCTTGTATCAATTAGTCCAGCAGCATTTATTTCTCTCCACGTTCCTGGCTGGTATAACCCACTGTCCACATTCTCTTGATCAACCAATTGTGGCTGCACATATTGCTGAGGAGCTGTTTTTCTTTGCCAGTTGTGTAAAGCACATGTAGCTCTTACAACCTTGTCCACTATTTGTGGACGAAGTGGAATTGGCTTTTCATACAGACGAAATTTGGAAACGAGAATTCCAAACGCATTTTCCACTACACGGCGAACACGCTAAAGTCTGTAATTGAAAATCTTTTCCAGTTAAGTTAGTAAACCATGTCTGGAGAAAGGCTTCATTAAGTAAGGTGTTAATGGAAAAGCATCATCACCAACTAAAACTGCACCTTCTGGTAGACTAAGAGTTCTGTTTTATATTGCAGCTTTTAAAGTAGAATTGGCAAATATGCCTCCGTCAGACGCCCTTCCTGCTTCACCTATATTAACATAAGTGAAACAGTAATTACTGTCTACAACTGTAAAAAGGACAATACTGAAAGTGCCCTTGTAGTTGTGGAATTCTGAAACACTTTTTGGTGGGCACTTTATGACAACATGTTTGCCATGTACTGCCCCAAAGCATGGAAAATGTCATCGTATTTCAAAGTTTTTAATTATTTCCTTCCATTCATCTTCAGTCTGGGGAATCTGTAAAAGAAAGTAATCAGATTAACAGAACGAAACCTTGTAGTTTATTTCAATAAAGCAAATTGTGTTCAAGTAAGCCACATTTCAAGCTTTTAAACCATCTCATTCTTTCCCTTCCAGGGTTGCAAGGAAAATCAAACAGAAAGTGAACCGTCAGTAGAAGAGTCACTTACTAGTATAAGTGAACCTGAATCGCCCACAACGGCAAGTGTGATAAACAGTGACCATTTGAGTCAGACATGTAGCAGCAGCAGCTACAGCTCGCAATCATCGTCGTCAGCGAAAGCAAATGCGAAGAACAGGCGTTCTGTTGATCCTTTTCAGCAACTAGAAAGTGCTGTGGAGGCACTCAGGTCCATAAATAATCGACCAGATGAGGAGGAGGATGAGATTTCAACATTTTGTAAAAGTCTAGCAAAGCAGTTGAGAAAACTGCCAGAAAGCTACAATTTAGAACTAATGGAGGAAATGCAATCGCTTGTGACTTATAAGAGGAAGTGTTTCTTGGCCGAAAGGCAAAATAAAGACGAATTGCAAGCAGGACAGTCCGTTGCTGCTGAGGAAATACTTGAGAGGGAAGAAGTGCTATCAGAGGCCGATACGATAACTTTGTTTTATGATACCTCAAATTAGATGCAATTTTTATTGTAATTCAAAAAGTAAAAACCTATGTATGTATCCTTCACAATAATAACCATAATTTCAAAATAGTGTGTTATTTTTTACTTGCACCAGTGATGTAGTGTGCTTATGTTGGCAACAAGAATGCTGCATGACAACGCAGTAACATAGAATAAAGAGAATAAACTTTTGTGTTGGCCAGGATATATAAATAATTAATGTTGTTTCTGCTCTATGGTTGACAGATTATTATATGCACTTTTGTCCAGTCAGTAAAGGAAACATTTCGTTGCCAACATTAGCACACTACGCCGTTGCCACAGTTAAAATTTAACCTTACCTTCATGTATTCTGCAAGTCCCGTGTGGATGGCATCCCAAACAGTTGGAACAAATTTCGCAATTGTGGATTTCGGAACACGGTACAGGTACTGTAGAGACGAATATGAATCCCCCCTTGCCAAGAAACGTAGTGTAATTTTAGTTCTGGTGACAACGCTTCACGCATAACAGTATCTTGTTTCTGTATTGCATTTTTGACTTTGTTTAAAAGAAATGTAAACTGCTCTGGTGACATTCTAAGATGATTACAATAACTTTTAGGGTCTTCAACAACAGTTTCTTTCAGCAAGGTTGCTGAGCAGCCGAGCTGATGTCGTTTCTTAATCCAGTCACGAACCCAAACACGTTTCTTTTTTTTTTTTTTTTTTTTTTTTTTTTGTTTAGTCTTTTGCAGCGATTTTGCACAGACAAGCAACAGCTCCGCCACAACTCGTACAGCTGCCAAAACTTTCATTTTACGACGACTACAGTACTCACAAAACAACGAAACTGAAGTGTGTGTTTTTGGCGCCGTGTCGACAGACATACACGAAACCAATTCCACGCAACTCATTTCACGCAACCTAGTGTCGTCGTGTAGGCTAGCCTTAAGTGTGACGTAGGCACGGCCTGTTGTAAGGCATAGGCGATCGGGAGTGCGGAGCCAGCGCTGCAGGCGGAAGCAACGGGAACAGCGTGGCCAGTGTCGACTGCCAGTTCAGCCGTTAGCGCGTTTATATTAGAGATGGGATAATTGAAACATCTGACGGTTTCGAAACCAACGAAACCGTACCCTCTGTGGTTTCGAAACAAACCATGAAACCGTGAAGCAATGTATGTTTTATCCTGAAATCTTCGTTCTAGGAGGGCAATATTTTTCACTATGTGGACAAGGGTACATACAAGAACCTGTCAACCATAGAGTATATATTCACTTCTTGGTCTGTACGAAACATGTTGATAAAGATTTTCTCCCGTGTTGTTGATGTTGCCAACATAGTCACACGAGGCCGCCGGTATGGTAAAAAATGTTCAAATGTTTGTAGAACTTCTGGGACTTAACTACGGGGTCATCAGTCCCTAAGCTTACAAACTACTTATGAACTAGCTAAGACTAAGGACGCCACAAATATCCATGCCCGAGGGGGGATTCGAACCCCCGACCGTAGTCGCCGTGCAGACCGTGACTGAATCGCCTCAGTCCCCTCGGCCACCGCGGCCGGCCCGGTATGGTAGGTAAAAGTTTACTCCGCTAGGAACTCACAAACTGCAATATGGTACGCATATTACAGTGGATCATAAATGCTATTTTCTATACATACTAAATAAATTATAGGGAATAAAGGGCACACTAAATAATTACAAATAATGCTATGGAATTACAAAAATAATAAAATAAGAGACAAGTTCACCACTTCGAGGTCTTGACCGTTACACTACCGCCGCAATTCCTTTAACATGACAGTCGAAAAATTATAACGATTGGAGGTAACATCGTTTTTACTCGTAAGAAACCAACTCTTTAACACGAGATTAAATATGCGATGTACTCTTGTTCGTATAAAAAATGTCATTTCAGGCTTCATGTTGTATCTTATTTTAAAAAAATGTAGTTTCACTCGTGTTTTTAATATGGTAGATAAACCTAGAATTTAAGTGGTTATTTCAATGCAAATAGTGAACGTTGTTTTATTGTTCTTTTACATTTATAAAGCAGGCATTATGACATTTCGGAATACAGCAGTCTCTTGCAAACGAATCTTGATTTTAGTAATCATAAGCTGCAGACTCACGAGTGTCAACTACTATTTGACACTCTCTTCAGTCTTTCGATACCATTAGTCTGTTCCGCCTTTCTGCATTAGTGGTTTGAAACCGACACGAAACCGTGAAACCGACACGAAACCGTGAAACCGACACGAAACCGACACGAAACCGTGAAACCGACAGGAAGAAACGGTTTCAGTGTATCGACAATCGATCGCGAATGTGATCCGAAACAGAACGGAATGAAACCGCATGGTTTCGAAGCCGTGAAAGATGCCGGTTTTGAAACCCTGAAACTGTTGTGTGTAGCGAAACCTGGTTTCGAAACCACGAAACCGTAGCCAACTCTAATTTATATACACACCGTGGAAGTACCAGGCAGCTCCAACAAAAAGCCACTACTTCAGGACCACCGTATTTCAATGCTGCTTGGGAGCAGCTACACCTTCTTACGGAGAGCAAGATGCACATTGTTGTTCATACTCTGTTCCACTGTCTAATTGTAAATTAGTACATGTCTCGGTTTAGGTGAAATTCAGAATTAATCATTTATGGAAACAAACATCCAGCTATATTAATTAATAAAACACTTCTGATTTGACTAATAGCTTTATGGTTTTCCATAGTATGTGATGGGTGGTTCAGATACTATTTTATTTTCTGGGCGATTACAGTCAATCGGGGTAACTTTGTACCACTTTTGCTGCATTTTTTTTAAAAATACTGTACTTAAAATAAATTACACATTACAACAGACATTGTAACATTTTACATCTACAGTTACTGAGTGCTTGGGAAAGTAAAAATGTATACTAATTATGCCCTATTAGGGTAAAATTTCGATTTTAATACTGGTACAAAGTTACACTGTCATTCAGGGTAACTTTAGACCAGACTTAAAAAACACAGGATGTTTCCTATATCTGATGCTCTGGGTAACTTTATACCATGCCAAAAGGAAATCAGGTGTTAATATGAAGTAAAAACAAAGTGTTAATTCAGTACTGACGTTTTACTCCGAAATATCGAGATATTTGTGTGGAGCTGGCACTGACAGCTCCCGTATTAAGTAAATACAAAGAGAGAAAACGACATTTATTGCAGTGAATTGTTTATAATACACATTGCAAATAATAGTACCCACATTTTCTTCATAACACAACACAAGATATTCAATAATACTAAATAGGAAATAGACTCCTTCAAATATCCTCATCTGATGAACACAGGAACTCATCACTGATATGAACCATGCCCCTTTTATTAATGGGCTTCATGCAGGATTCATCAATTATTTTTAATATACTGTCCTTTTTGTACCAAGTTGAATTCTCTCTGTCAGGCCAAACGTATTTTTTTTTCCTTTCTTAACGATGCAACTTATTTTGAATGTCATACGATTGCCTCGCTCCTCCACTGCAGTGATTTTTTCAGGATAACATTTACCTTTATACACTTCAATGACACAATCATTTACATGAAAGTCATCTTCACATGTAGATGATTTGCTGAATACATCAGTTATCATTCCTTCTACAACAACGTTCCCCTCAGCTATTACAACAGGGCCGTTTACAATTTCCATTTCATCGGTCATAGTTATGTTCACATCTAATTGAGTAATGATACTACAGCTGTCAGAAGCATCTGCTGACACATTCTTTTTATTCAAAGTTCTGAGTGTTCTAGCATGGGTGCTTATTCCACCTCTTGTCTTCGGTCCTGATTTTGGTCGTGATGTACCAGGTTGCACAAATTCTAGCACTTCCCTCGGTTGATTTTCTTCTTCTGCCTCATTTCGGGTTCGTCTCTTCTTTCCATTGTTACCACTTACTTCTTTATTCTCATAAAATGCCCTAACATCTTCTGCAGACAAACTCTTCCCAGGTTCTATGAGCAACTTAGACTTTTTGACAGTCTTCACATAGAGATCTGACTGTCTTACTATCTCCAAATAGTTATTGAATAATTCAGTTCCCACACTGCTTATCATTGCTTATTATTGAACCTCTATTGAAAGTTTTGAATAATTTAGAAATGAGTGACAGCAGTTTTACAATCATCTGACAAATGTTTATATATTTATTGGGATGTGAATTTCCAAATTTGTACTCACAAATACGCTGAATTGGTAGGCACAACCATCAAAATTACGTAATTCATGCCATACCAAGTCATTTTAGAAATTTTAATGCTACAGGATCTTAATTTATTATTCTAATTTCAATTTGGTAAACATTGTACCATGATCCTGGTGATTTTGTACTGGTACAAAGTTACCCTGAAATGAGCATGAATCTGCCACTAGCTATATAACAGTGGTTATGTCAATATAGGAAATCAGAATTTCAAATCAAGTTATATCACTGCAAACTCAAAGCTTTATTTATTTGTTTAAAAAAGAAATACTATTAAGGAGGTCATTACTTGTACTTACAATCACAAATTGAAATCACTAAAGTCAGATGCTCTCTTCACAGTCAACACAATAAAAGACTAACCACAACCAAAAGAGCTTGTAGGAATGTGGAAAGGTAGTTGAAATACGAAATATAAATAACAGAGATAATAAAACTGTTACTTTTAGTACAAAATAATATCACTAGACGGAACACCAGGCAACTGAAACAAAAATAGCGAGTGGTACAAAGTTACCCTGACTGGTACAAAGTTACCCTGATTGACTGTATTGCGTTTTCTCATTTATATGGGACTAGCTGCTCCCCGCGGTGTTACCCGCGGTTCAATATTCAGACATTAAAGTGCCAAGAAAGGGCATAAATAACTACATGACTGTTTGCGACATTGTTAGCACGGAATATATAATTGGCTTGGAACAGATGGAGAGCAAAAAATGTATTTCAATACGTCCCTGTAAACGACGTTTCTAGACTTCTTGTTCTCAGAGTATAAGTAGAGATTTCTAGCTCTCGATACACGGGAGCAGCCTACGTAGAGCTGTCCGTGCGAGAAACATGGAGTAGCCAGATGAATACCTGCCAATTTTAATGTTTGTCCTTGACTCTTGTTTACAGTAATCGAGAAGGCCACTTTCAATGGAAACGGTAACCCTTTAAACTGGCATGGCAAGTTTGTTGGGATGATGGGAATTCGTGCTATTAATACAGTCTCTCCCTTGGCTCCACCGGTGACGATGGTGGCCTGCACGATATGCCTTCTCAGGTCCGTGATGCGTAACCTGGTGCCATTGCATAATCTTGGTGCATCCAAGTTACGCATCAATAAAAAAGGTCCACCCACCTTCAGCTCCAACCTGTGGGATGGCACCCCTGACAGCTCTAATGAGTTTAGGAACTCTACAGGGTATGAAGTTGCGTCATCTGTTATCACTCTATCGATTGACATGTAAGTAGTCACCTTACCAGGTACTTGAGCAATAATTATTGATATTTCTCACCGATTTATTCTTAGGTGCCAAGATAACTCTTTCACATAACCATTCCTCATTGCTCAAGTTGTCATGTAAACTTGGGAAAACCCCATTAATTAGGTTATCTTCCGAGCTTACAACATTGCAAAAGTAGTTTTCAAATTTTATTAGGCCTTCCGCGTCCGTTGCGATGCGGCCCTCACCTATCGGTGAAAACAAACGCCAAGTAAAGGAACAAAATAAACAGCAAACCTAACGGAGAAAAGTAACAAAATAAACAACAAACCTAAGGGAGAAAATCAAGGAAATAAAAAATAAATCTAACGGAGAAACGAACTGTTGAGATCCTACAAATGCAAAGTGAACCAACAAAAGAAACAACAAATTTAACGAATACAGAAACTGTCCCTGATCCTATAAATACGAACTAAACGAATGAAAGAAACAATAAATATAACACGGAAACAAACCATCGAAATCACCAGAGAAAGATTGAATCAGTGAAATTTAACCAGCAAAGTCACATCAATGCACTAAAAGCAAACGTTCGAATGCTATAAATAATCGAAATCCCCAAAGAAACTATTATTCATTAAAATCCAAAGAGAATACAATTTTAAAGAATTACGATAACATCACAATGTTCGAACATCTATAGTTGAAGGTGACAGTCCAATACACGTCATCGGAAACCAAGGAGAAAACAATATTAAAGAACCTGGATATCACAATTAAATACACATTATAAGTCCTGAGAAATATTTTTATGAGTGTTATACTGCGTGCCATCTGTTGAGTTCATTTGCTACTACTTTCGTTGCAGTTGGCCGGAACACACGTTTCATATAATAACTGCAGTGTACCGCCTGCCATCTGTTGAGTGCATTTGCTACTACTTTTCGCTGCAGTTTACGTACGCTATGTATACGTGGCAGTTCGCGCTTTGTACACAAAATAGGGCTACAAACATACAAACTTTCGCATTTATAATATGTATAGGATTACTCTATTGGTCGATCTAAAGTAGGCCTACCTATGGTTTCATCTCCAGTCGACCGCGCAGAAGCAGAAGAGAAAGTTAACGGACGACAAGCTGAAAAAACTATGCATTAAAAAAAAGTGTATTATGTATTATTTCACTCAAAACACATCTCCAGAATTCGATGAAATACAAGAATGAAGGAAATGAGGTACCGTAGAGTGATGTTACTTCAACCCTGCAGTGTAACTTGGACACAAAACAAAACTGTTTTAAATCAGTCCAGGATCTGCTGTAATGCGTTTCGCGCCTTCTCATAGGTAACGTTATATTGTCGTGTAGTCAAACCAACTATTGTCGCCATCGGAAAACTTCCACTGACGACACTTTAGTTGCATAGAAAATAAGCTGATATTTACATTTTATGTACATTCCCTAACACAATAACAATTGTAGTAATTATATAGATAAATAACGCATAGTAAAATTTTTATATTTCGTGAATATATGGGGTTACTTGGACCCAGCTCAGAAATGGCTTATGGTAGCCACTAGCGCTATATTTCAATTGCACACTTCCACATTTCACTACGAAGTAATGTATGACAGTAAGGTATTACAATTTCATTCATGAAATCATTTGTACACTGTTCATGTTAATTTATTTGCAGGTATCGAGCCAAAAAAGACCAGAAATTACAAACGATCCCCTGGGAGAAAAATGTATACGAATTTCACAACAAATAATTTTCAAAAATGCTTAAATGCTATAAGGTCTAGAGAAATGTCTTAAAGAGTAGCCTCAAAAATAATTAGATCTACAATAAACAGGGGACTGAAAAAATGTTGTACTAGTGGCGTGATATTTTTAAAAAATGACCCACCCACTTTAATTAAAAGGTCGATTTTCAGTGGTAACATAACGTAACTTTATTGTGCTCTTCAAATTATTATTACAACTATTTACAGCAATGTAAACAAATGCTAATATATTTCTTTCAACCAAACACAGTTTATTGTATATGTTTAGAATATATTCAATTTTAATATAAAATAATTTAGTTTTTAGACTATCATTTGGTACTAAATGCACAAAAATGATCACTGTTTGGACCCCAGTGACCTCAGCTTACGGTGAATTGGCTGGGTTCATTGTACTGCGTATTTTAAACATTTTGTTTCGTGTGGTATATTTCGAAGCAGGGCTCAGTACGCAATCCCACATCACATATTTTACACATGTAACTAGTATCCTAACTTTTTTTGCTTCGTGCACCCAACGCATCTGCGACGTTGTTTTCGCCCTCTTTTAGGGTCAAAGATCGAACTAGGGAAATGACGTTGCGTTAACCGAAGGGGTGACGCACTTACCGACGGTTTGCTGATGTCAGGTTTACTCTTCTCTTTGCAATACTTTTCCAACATTTCTCTCACGAGGCAAAGATGGAATTGAGCCATTGAAAGATCTTTTGCAGTTTTAAGTTTGTATATGATGTACGCATTTAAGACAGATATGTCCAAAATATGAAAAAATACCTTATTGTACCATTTAATAGTTTTTCTAATAGATTCTATTGAACTCAGTATCACATCCGCTCTGTCCACGGCTCCCGTTGACTCATTGTAGTCAAGAACACACTTCGGTTTCTGGACTTTCTTCCCGGTTGTGTTGTCAATTTTCTTGCTATCAACTAGCTCCGTTGTGTTGCAGGTTGTTAGCATCCACACGTCTCTCTTATCACACCATTTCACTGCCAATAAAACGTCAGGTGACTTACACTGCACCTCTCATTTTGCCAAGTGTTCGTCAATTTTCGGAATATTATGCCTGTTTTTGCGGACAGTGCCACAGGCATTTCTACCTCTGACATGCAGCTACCTAAACAGTGCAGGACTCGAGTACCTATTATCCATATACACCGTATGCCCTTTCTGAAGATATGGTTGTAGAATTGTGGCCACAACATCCCCTGATTTCCCCAGACCGTATTCTTTAATGTCACTGGTGGCTCCTGTATAAACAATGAAATCCAGAACGTAGCTCGTATTGCAATCGCATAATACAAACAACTTAATTCCAAATCGTCTTTTTTGGCAGGAATGTATTTCTCGAAGAATAATTGCCCTTTGAACAGCAGCAAACTTTCCTCTATATATTAATTTTTCACGTGGGGAAAACACACTTCCAAAGGTCTGACTTATTTTATTAAAAACGGGTCTTACTTTGAAAAGTCGATCGCTACCAGCATCAGTTGTGTTGTCGGAAAAATTAAGTACACTAAGAATCAAACAAAACCGGTCTCTCGACATCACTTCTCCGGAAACAGGCGTTGTTAGCAACGAATCTCGTGACCAATACTCATGTAGTGACAACTTCTTTAGGCGAGGCATAAGGAGGCACAAAGCGAGGAAACTATAAAATTCATCACATGTTATATCTTCTCACATAGTCATGCGAGAAAGAATGGGACGTTTTTCCATAGAATAGTATAAAAACTTATTGGTTTCTTGTACAATACATTCCACGAACGACGGTGACATAAAGCACTGAAAACACTTCAAGATTGAACATTCTGTGTCTAAATCACAAGTAACTCCTACATTCGAGCCATTGAAAGGATGCACTACTGGATGGAATTCGTTTTCATTGTCATCTGTAAACGATCCTCAAATAACACGCCTTGGGGTTTCGTGTGTAATACCTGTCGAGGTCGTCGGTTGAGGTGACGTGGGTCTTCGTTCAGAGCATGTATCTTCATCTGACAGACTAAGATCTGACAAATCCTCAGTATCACTTTTGGTAAATATTTCCATTAACTCCTGGTCGGACATGTGACGTCATTTCACCATTCTCAGCAGCTGCACATTGTTATTGTGCGTAACTCACAAAGTATCACACAGATTGCTAAATGCTCAGTTACTGTGTATACGTTATCCACAGGACAGGCAGTTAGCACAGAAAGCAGGAAGTGATGGAGACAACGCTCCACTGTCTGTTTACGAACAACTGCTATCACCGGCCATCATATGACAGGCTTCGTAGTGAGGGCAAATTACCATTGGTCCATCATATAATGGACCCCATAGAGGGGGCACATTATCATCGGTCCATCATATGACGGGCCTCGTAGTGAGGGAACATTGTAATCGGTCTGTCATATGACGGGTCCCGTGCTTAAAGGGTTAATACAAAACATGGGAAATATGTTACAGTCAAATTGCTCTCCCCACTGATGCTGTTAGATCCTACATACTAACATTTTTTTCCTTCAGTCAGCCTCTACAAGATTTCAATTCTATAATTAGTATTTTGCCAAAAAGTTCTGCAATATTCACAACTGTTAGTGTTTTGATTTTTTTCCCTTCTTTTACTGTAGACATTTTGCCTGTCATCTTGCAAATGAGGTGGATTTTTGTGTAGTTACTGAAAGATCTCCAACCAAGGTTAGGGAATTTTGTCTTGTCCTGTGAAATTCTCATAGTAATCACATAACCTATCTCTAGCCTTTACTTGCTTCCTATGGTATTGTATTCCAATTCATTTATCTTGTAATAATCATTAGGTGAAGTAATAGCTCAGTTGTTTTCTATAGGAACTTACAGTATGATATTGCTTGGAATTAAAGGTACAGTAACATATTCAGAAGGGTATACAATGTCTTTGCATTTCTGGTCTGACCACATACACACTTCAGGCCTGTGAGTTTTTCCACTGTTAGAAACTGGATTCATTACATGCAGTTTCAACCATTGTTTATTTCTATAGAAGGATGCCGGGATATGATCACAGCTGCACTGAATGAAAATGATTAAGAGTATACTTTGATATATCTGGGGAACCAACAACCTAACAATGCCTCCTACTCCACCAGAAGGAAGTTACCAGCCATTGCAGAGTGAATCTGAAACATGAGGTTGTGGTACAATATCCGCCACTATTTGTAAACTTAATGCTTGCAAAAGCAGCCCCCCCCCCCCTCAAAAATATATTAAATCTAATAGGAAAAACAAACACAGGTGGCAGAATGCATGATTACTTTAGAACCAAATCAGCAACTGTGAAACATACACCTTGAATATCTTTTGTCCATTGCAAACTTACAAAATTCAAAGTTTCTGGCTGCTTTATGGTGACATTATGTAGTACTGCCTTAGTTTTTGTAAACAGGCACATAATCTACAGTAACTGCCTATTTTATTATAAAATAGCCATCATTCACAATTCATCATACTATATAATTATATAAGAAGCAAACAAAGAAATATTAAAAATCAGTTTATTTTTATCAGACATTTACATATTAAAAATAGCCAAAATAGTTACAACAATTAAATGAACATTACTCACTACTTACAACCCATTATCCATGTATCAAAATATGAAACCAAAATGATTAGATACATTTGAATTGTGTCAGCATTAAAAAAAAGGACCACATACTAGATTACTGATTTCTCATTGCAGAAATGGAATACATTTTTCCAACTATAATTTATTCTGGGCTCAGATTTGAAGGAACTCTTATCTTTACCACCTTATGTTGTACCAATGTTGTGGCTGTGGCAACATTGTGCACCATCATCAACTGTTTAGAAATTGTGTAGAAGTTCAATTTTCTTGAAAATTTATTACATTTATGAGTCTGAATGAACAACATTGCATGCAAAAAAAGTGTGGGGGTTACGTTCAAATGCACTTGTTGCCTCTACACAGAAGATGCCAAAAGTTTCTGGGGACATGGACACTTTTGAAGCCACAAATAAGATGTTGAAACATTTTCGTCTTAAATGCAATTTGAACAGGGCATATTACAACTTTTCTTCCCATCACTTTTGAAAATAATATTGGAAAAATTTGGCTAAGTCCGACAGCAAAGTTGTCCGACTCTTTTCACATATGACAACCAACCATTTTGTGAAACATGATGCAACCATATAGATCAGCTGAAGCCAGGTTTTCTCAAAGATCAGCGAGTATGATGTATAAAGGTTTGTTTAGTGTGGAGAGCGATGGATGTAATTATATTGTAAACTTCAATGAACCAAACAACACATGTCCAGACTTTCAGAGGTATAAATACCCTTGCAGACGTTTCTGTGAGTTGTTATTTATCAATCAGAGAGGGCTTTTGATCAAATGCCTGAACATTACAGAAATCAGCCATTCATCTCTTGATGAGATGTATCCAATCACCTTTAATGTAAGCCTATCTGTATTTATCTCTCAAGATGTCATTTGCAATAAGGGTCAGTATAAATTGAGATAAACTACCTTGAAACCTCAAACATTCCTTTTCAGAAAACAATTCAAAAATATTTGTTGTTGTTGTTGTGTGTGTGTGTGTGTGTGTGTGTGTGTGTGTGTGTGTGTGTGTGTGTGTGTGTTTGCAATTAGCAAACTGTGAAGTTGGTGGTCTCCTTTTAGTAGTCTCAGAAAGAAAATATGCCATTAACCACACAGGAAATTGTAGAAAAACGTCAGTGTATGACGAGTCAGAAAAATAGACATTTTATATTGCTCTTTGTACATATAAAACATGGAAAAATGGAACAGAGAGGTATTTATCCCCGCTAAGTCCTAGGAAATGTAGCTCTCACTTTTCACTTCTTTCACCAGCTGGCAATGTTGCTGATGTGAAAAATGTCGAGTAGCACTGTGGTTTGGAATCCACATTAAACTGTATGTCCTCCTGTAACTAGCTAGGTAAGTCAAGTCCAAAGGTTGGAGGAAGGCAATGACTTACCACCTTCGAACAGGACCATGCCTAGTAAAGCACTGTGTTGTTCAAATTGATCTTCGGATTGTTGACTGCTTTACCTTATACCATACTCCGTATCTATTTTGTTGCACTTAACGTTAATGCAGCACTATTTCCTTTACCCAACCAAAGACTCATACTCATTACAAGAAGTTCTTTGATTGCTCACAAACTGCAATCAAGTTGCCAACATTTATGTGCCACTACATATGAGGATTTGTTAAACACGAGAAAAACTGTATGTCTAGGGTTTCCCTTCAGCAAATCAATCCATCATCCAGTGTTTTTGGATTACTGTTGTTGTTGTTTTTGGAGCTTTAGGGCACTCAACATCATGCTCATCAGTGCCCGGTTATTTGGAGTAGAACAATCTTCATGCAATGTGGTTTGAAGTTTACCACAAATCTTCCGTAACTGCACCTACTAAATAAATTAGGAGCATTGGAATATTATACAACATGTACATTCAAATGACAGACAAGAAGTTTTCAAAGTATGACTGAAAAATTGAATAGGCCCTACTCATGAAAAATGTTCAAATGTTTGTATAGCTTATGGGACTTAACTACGGCGTCATCAGTCCCTAAACTTACAAACTACTTATGAACTAGCTAACACTAAGGATGGCACAAATATCCATGCCTGAGAGGGGATTCGAACCTCCAACCGTAGTGGCCGTGCAGACCATGACTGGCGCACCTCAGTCCCCTCAGCCACCGCGGCCAGTGCCCCCTCACATATTTTACTCTTTGTTAACATTGCTCACCAGATGCAAAGCCCAGAACTCTTTCATAATTGAATATAATAAATCTCCATGCACAATGTTTGCTTGTGTGAATATTTGCTTGTGTGTGGCATCTCCAGTAACTCTGCTTACTATTTCAGACTGCCATTAACCATCAACATTACAGAAATATTAATTAAGATCAGTTTGACCAAGAATGTAGTTGGTCTACCAGCATATATCATGTAGGTACGCCAGACAGAAGCATATAAAGTTTTCAAAATAATATTAAAAACCAAATACTCACTTGTTTGGGTCCCCAGTGTGACTGCTAACCTCGTGCAACTTCCAAAAGCAATAACAGAGGCAGTAAAAACACACCGATTGTGTGGGCAATCGCTCTCAGGTTCATGAACATGGAAATCTTGATCCTTTTGTTGGTTTCACATTTTTAACCTTGTAAATGCATAGAAGCAAGATGGGTAAGTATACATTCTTATATGGGCAAAAATTGGAAGTAATTATAAGCCATAACTGAATACTGTATGTTAACTTTCTGTAACACACTACTGTTGAGAGATCTAAAATATTACATTCCCTGAATTACACAGACAGTGTTCAAGGACACCATTTTCTAGTTATAACCAACACTCAGCTACTCGATGAGTCACTATAGTCACAACATCAATGTAATAGATGTTATGGATTTGTGCATTTACACATAGTACAATTAAAGGGGAATTATAAACTTATTGGAAATGAGAACAGAGGTTACAGTTAAATAAGATATGCATACTCCCTCTCTGGTCAGCGAACTGGCTTAAAATGCATTTGTAATAAATAGCCTAATTTAATAAATTGTAATAATAATGTCCGGGCAAGGGTACTTACAAGAACCTGTCAACCATAGAGCAGGTATAGCATGTTTTATTTATTTTATCATCTGTGTAAAAGTGTAATCATGTGATTTTGAAAATAAAATAATTGAAACTTCGTGTTAACACATTAATTACCACATCTTGTAAACATTGTGTGCTTTCATGTTTAGAAACATTACTGCATATTTAATTTCCAACGTCAAAAATTTATTATTATTTGCATGTTGCTGTGGCAGTAAGGTTTGGTTATCATTGGCTGACCAGTGACCATGGTACTCTACCTTTGTGATTTGCTAACAACAGGTTCATTTACACAGCTGGATTGTGAAAACTCTGATAGGCAGGAATTTGAATTGCAGCAATGAGTACAGTGAAGGGTAGGGAAATGAAAGGGTAAAAGGGGAGTTGGACGAGTTTAGGGAGGGAGTGGGGGGATTTGAAACGATGTAATAAGGAAAAATGAAAACAGGAAAAACAGAAAGAGGATAGAAAGAAATAATAAAACAGGGGAAAAATAGAGGGTAGAATAAATAAAATAAAAAATAAAGATAAAACGTGATTAATTAATGGGATATTGTAAGGGGCAACACACAGTTGCAAGGAAGACGTGAATTGGAGAGAGGCAGGATAATGAGTGGGGAAGGAAGAGCCATGTGTTATGCCAACTCTGCTGCAATCATTGCACAGTGTTTTATATTGGTATGACAACAAACCAGCCATCTGTCAGGATGAATGACCACCGCCAAACTGTGGGAAAAAGCAAGTTGGACCACCCTTTGGCACAGCATTGGTATGAACACAGTGCTCATGATTGCAATGGCTGCTACACTACCCCAGCCATCTAGATCCTCCCCTTCGCCACCAGCTCTTCTGAACTACACAGATTGGAGTTGTCCTTTCAACACATTCTTGCAACACGGTCCTGCAACCATCCTGGCCTCAACCTAATAAGATAACTTCTCACTTCCCATCCTTACAACCTATGCCTAACGCCTTCCCCCCCCCTCTCTCTTCGAAGTGCAGCAGCTGGAGGTGACGGTGACTGTGTTATATGCCTGTGTGATTATATGAATGTTCTATTTTCTGAAGAAGGCCATGGCCAAGAGCTGAAAGTGTTGTATATGTGTGTCTTTTGCATGTGCCTGTCACAGCTCATTGCTATGTCTTTGTGGTGAGTTGTAAACTGTCCTTAGTACTATATTATTAATTCCAACCTGAACTTTCCATTATAAGTATTTGCAGATTTACATTGAACTATGTCATAACTTACTTTCCTACCAATGGATAGGCTGTTTCATATCAGTAATTTACTTTTGATAATAGTTTGATTATCCACTGTGTACTTGGATATATTTTGTGGATATTTGTTTACATTTTCCCTTGTATATCAAAAATTAACAGTTACAATTTAGTATGATTAGCCCAGAAAATGTGGTTGTAACTACACTTAAATATTGCCAAAAGTCTTGCCTGTTACATGCCCCCCTCCCCCCAGTGGTGTTTTGACATTCACCAAATTTATGTAATATCCTTGTCCAACCCTACTCCATCACTGCTCCCAACTCCATGTCCCATGGCTCATATCCCTGCATTGATGTAGATGCAAAACCTATCCTCTCCACCATTCACTACCACCTACTCCAGTCCTGTCGCATACATTTCCTGCCTTTTAAAAGGCAGGGAAACTTGTGAAAGCAGTCATATTATCTGCAAACTGAGCTGCAACATTTGTGCAGCTTTCTACGTGAGGTCAACCAGCAACAATCTGTCTGTCCAGATGAATGGTATAACATTCACATGCTATATAAGTAATTACAGTTCATTCTACCACTTTCAAACATAATACTCATCTTTTCAACAATACGACGTGTGGAGGTTCTGCTCGCTGCAAAATTATTCACCTGGGGCGTCGTGGTAGAAATAAATACTCGATATGTACAATTTTCACTTCTTCTTTAATTTAAATCAAACTTCTTCTCCACCAAAATATTACAATAACGTACACAAATTACCACAACACAGACTGACATAGATTCCAAAGTACTCAACAAAAGACAAAACTTGAACTCCCCCATGCAAGGCGGTGAGGCAAATATGTAACATCAGCAATAATGACCTTACATTATGCATTGTTCATAACAATTGAATATACTGATTTACAATTGCTGAACACACAAATAAAACATTTCATGTACACAAAAATAATCACAATATAAAATGAAAACTATGCATACAATAATTTTAGATCGCACCTATCTTTTTAAGTTTTAATCACGCTACTTTTTGTTTGACAACAAACCAAAATGTTAAATGTCAATTAATTAGTTAACGAGTACATCATACATGTTCCTAACATATACTGAACTATCACATATCTTTGCCGTTCTGAAAATAGGTTCAAAATCTCACATCAATCAATGTATACAAAGAAATATAATATTTAAATCTCGACTATTAAAGTAATTAATACAATTAGCTGGTCTACAAGACTTGTTTAGAGCCTAACATACATACAATGCTATTAATTTTCATTTCTTTTTGTTTTTTACTAAAGATTTTACAATTCGTCTGTTTAAGTCTTGAAATAACATACAATGACGCAACTATTGTTTATAGAACTGTCTGGAAAGAAAATATGTGAATCTCTTAATTAATGAAATCTATCACTTGTTTTAATCACAGTATCACCAAGACACTGGCCTACACTGATTCCTAGGCTGGCTATTTTGTTTGTAACTTCACACGCAAAATGTATCACTATTGAACCACACGATTCCGGGTCCGACGCAGACGGTATCATACAATAACATTGAGATGAGAGGGCAGCAGTATCATCACAATGGCCATCATCAAACTGTGGCCAGGAGACAGTTGGCCCATACTGTTTCAAAGCATGCAGCTGCACAAAGTGTCTCACTTCAATGATCTCTACACAACCTATTCCATAGGGATCCTCCCCACAAAAACCGTCTTTTCTGAATTTTGCAAGTGGGAATTCACCGTGCAATGTATCCTATGCTCCTGCAATCCCCCGGGAATAAACCTTTGCTGATTCCTGTCCCCACCACCCTCTCCTCCCCTTCCCTTCCCTGCCCACACTTACCCTCAAATATGTTTCCCATTCTGCTACACACCCAGTCCCCCCCCCCCCCCCCCCGCCTTTCCCTTCCTCCCTGTTATGTGCTCAGTTCTGTCAGTTCTGCAGAGTGGCCACAGAGGCCAGAGATGGTGGTCGTGTGTGTGTGTGTGTGTGTGTGTGTGTGTGTGTGTTTCTCTCTGACTCATGAAAACTGTAACAGACAAAAGCTATAAGTTATATTCTGTTATGTGTGGCTTTCTGCAGCTCATTGGACATTTTTGTGGTGAGTTGCAACCTATCCTTCTCAAAAATGTTGTTGATAACTTACATCCTGTCTGTTTCAGATGGCAATCATGTGATGTTGGCATTAGCCAATCATGTGACAATGCAAATGTTTTGTGATGAAATCTTCATTTTAAGAGGGCATTTACTTTTACTTTCGGACAAGGGTAGATACAAGAACCTGTCAACCACAGATAAGGAACAGCATTATTTATTTACAACATGCTCTGTTCAAAACATTAATCAAGTCATTCTATGTGGATTTCTAAGAATATTATCAGACTGACAAAGATTTTCTACTGTAAGGCTACTGGAACGGTAGGGAAAATTTTACCATGTGCGGTGGAACCCACATGGATCAATCGATGTCACCATCCAAGATGATGTCAGTGTCTCTGTTATGGAATGGGCCCCTTAGTTATTTTGGAAGGGGACTATTAATGGTTTTCAGTATGTTGAGATGCTCAGAGACCATCTCCATCAATTATTACCCTTCCGGCACTATGGCAGTTCTGCAGTGTTTCAGGGAGTTAATGTGTCACCACTTCACTCCCAGGCTATTTAAGAATGGTTTCAGGAATATGCAGGGGAGATTCAAAGACTAAATTGACCATTCCTTCAAACATACCATGGACATTAAGGAATGCAGGCTCCATTCCATGCATAGACCAGAATTGACAGCAGCTCTGGAAATGCTTTCATGTCATGTGTCCAGAGAAGCCCTAGGGACTTGTAGACTCACTTCCACAGTACTTCACTCTATTGGCAGGGTAAGGGCAGGTCCCACATGATATTATATGCCAATACAATGAGATTTGCTAAATCAGAGTTCATACTGTATACACTAGACATTAGAGGAAACATAAATACCATTTTCATGGGCACAAACATTAGAGGCCTGAGTTGTCCACTCACAATTATTTTCTTTATTTTCCTTATGTTACCAAGCTGTGGATTTCCTCCCACAAAAAAGATTACATTGTGACATACAAGTATTCTCTCTTTTCTTTCATGCATTTTGTGATTAGAGGTAACCAAACAGTGTGAAAGATTGATAGATTCTTCTGTTGGTGCAGTTGTGAATGCAAGAGAGCTTAAAGAACTGGGTCTAGTTGTTGGGAGATAATTGAAAACAGGCGATATTCTGTAAATAAGAAAATCAAGTAACAAAACATAAAAGAAATAACAGATGATAGAAAGAATAAAGTTGGAGGACTGAGATAATGTTTGACGTAAAAACTATTTCCTTTCTTTATAGTCCTCTCTTGGGTGGTGAAATAAAAAGAGGTATGTGAAGTTTCTAAGTGTGATTTTTAGAGAAAATATTAACTGTGTAACTGAATTTATTTATTTATCCAAAAATCTTTCCAGATTTTGGGATACAAACATATACACACACACACACACACATATATATATATATATAATATAAACAGACATATATGGCTTTAAGAATGTGCACTACTGGCAGTATTTACACTGACTTGGTTCAAGCGTTTTATATCTGAGGTGATCTAAAAACTCAGTTACTGAATAAAAGCAATAGTCTAATAAAAATGCCCTTAGGGTTCTGCAGTAGAGTGGGTATGATGATATTATTTTTATTTTATGTAGTAGGGTATTGTAGATTTGAACAGTACTATTTATTGTGGAACATTTATAAGCTGCTGTTCTTGTTTGCTGGACATGAAAATTTTCCTTTTCCCTTGTTTCGTGCTCATGAATATTGAAATTTTTGTTTGAGTCCTTTAAATTTTTCCTAACATATTTACAAATTTCAAGTATATACATACAGCGGAGGGGGAGGATTGACGACTTATGAAAGAGGGGTTTTAGGAATCTGTTTGCTGGGCATGGTGGATTGCTCTTACAGCTCTTTTCTGGGTTAAGAAAACCACTGAGCTAGTTGGTGTATTGCCCCAGAATATAATCCCGTACAGTAGTATGCTGTGGAACTGTGAAAAGTAGGCAATTCTGGCAGTTTCAAAACGAACTTCGATAGACACTAAACGTAGACTACAGCATAGTTTACTCAGTGTTCCATTTATTTTGTTTATATGTACATGCCATTTGAAGTCGTTTTGTAGCCAAATGCCTAGAGATTTTGTATGCAAAGAGGGCGAAATTTTGTTGGAGCTGATTGTTACAGTGTAATTGCATGGATCACCTTTTAGACAGAAATTTAGGTAAATTGTTTTCTTTGTGCTTACCAGGAGTTTATTATCCTCAAACCACTTATTTAGTTGTGCTGTAGTTTTATTTACAATTTTTTTTTTTTGAGTTGGCTTATGGTATTTCCGGTAATATGTATGCTTGTATCGTCTGCATAGAAAGTATTTGTGTGTGACTCGATGTTTATGTCTAGAGCATTGATATATAGGATAAAGAGGGTTGGCCTGAGGTTGAGCCCTTGGGTACTCCTTTTTTTATTGTTGCTGCATCTGAGAAGCATATTGTGGTTTTTCCCTTTAGCTCATGTTTCATTTCTATTCTCTGTTTTCTGTTAGTCAGGTACGATTTAAACCATTTTAGTGCGACTCCTCTGATTCCATATGCTTCAAGCTTCTTCAGTAGTATGTTGTGGTCAAGGATGTCGAAGGCTTCACTTAAATCTAAAAATATGCCAGTGGCATTTTTGTACACTGCTTCCATAGCATTTTGTACAAAATCATAGATGGCACTAGTTGTTGACTTAGTTGTTCTGAATCCATGCTGGGCATCAGTGATTATTTTGTTTTGTCTAAAAAGTTAATTATCTTACTGTACATAATCTTTTCTATGATTTTACTAAACCCTGAGAGCAAGGCGAGTTGTCTGTGGTTTTCTATATTTAATTTATCTCCTTTCTTATGTATAGGTACCACTTCAGCAATTTTTAGACTCTCTGGAAATGTGCCTGTCTGGAAAGATGAATTTACTATATCTGTAAGTGGCAATGAAATGTTTGTAATACATTGCTTGATGATTTTATCTGGTATATCATCAATACCTGATGTCATCTTATCAAAGCTTGAAGCAACACAGATGACTTTATCTGGTGTTGTTTCGTACACTTAGACTGAAGAGAAATAAGACTGCATTTTGTTTCCTTGTATTTTTCTATTATCCTCTTTGTCACAGACTGCTTGGTATATCACCCTTCTATAGATTTTAATGTACTTTTTTTGTCCCCTAAGGTAAGTCCTTCCACTCCTGGGATTGGAATGACTCCTTTTCCACTTCCTTAAAACCCATATCCTTCCCTTTCTCCTCCCCTTTTTCCTCTTTTTCCTGAAGAAGCTGCCAGTGGTGGCGAAAGCTAGTAAGTGTGTTTTGAGTGTGATTTTTATTTTTATTTGTGTCTATCGACGAGCCGGTCCTTTTGAGTAAGTCATCCGTTTTCTATATCGTCGATAGACACAAATAAAAAGAAACACATAGGCATGTCAGTTGGTAAATCACGTGGGTGCTATCGAAAGTGGTTCTGCCCTTGATCGTGTACACCTTTCGGGTTACTGGACTGGAGTAAGTGGTGGTGGAAGGGTGCAAAGGGCAGGTTTTACAATGGTGGCAGTTACATGGGTAGGAGCCAGAGGATAGGGAAAGTGGTTTGGGGATTTCATAGGGATGAACTAGGAGGTTACAGAGGTTAGGTGGGCAGTGGAAAGACTCTCTCGGTGGAGTGGGAAGGATGTCCAGTCTCCCATCCTTCATCAAAGACACCAACCACTTCCTCGATCCCCTGAAATCCTTACCAAGCCTGTTACCTCCAGAAACCATCCTTGTAACAATTGATGCCATTTCCTTAAACACAAGTATCCCACATGCCCAGGGCCTCGCTGCAATGGAGTATTTCCTTTCACGCCGACCACCCACTTCCCTACCTAAAACCTCTTTCCTTAATACCCTAGCCAGCTTCATCCTAACCCACAATTTCTTCACTTTTGAAGGCCAGACATACCAACAACTAAAGGGAACAGCCATGGGAACCAGATGGCCCCCTCGTTCACAAACTTATTTACGGGATGCTTAGAGGAAGCCTTCCTGGATACCCAAGCCTGTCAACCGAAAGTTTGGTACAGATTCATTGATGACATCTTCATGATCTGGACTCACAGTGAAGAAGAACTCCAGAATTTCCTCTCCAACCTCAGCTTTGGTCCCATCAAATTCACATGGTCCTATTCCAAATCCAATGCCACTTTCCTCAGTGTCAACTTCCATCTGTCCAACGGCCAACTTCAGACATCCATCCACATCAAAACCAACCAATAAACAGCAGTACCTTCATTGTGTCAGCTGACATCCATTCCACATCAAACATTTCCTTCCCTACAGCTTAGATCTTTGTGGCAGTACACCAACAACCTAATTACAGCTTTCACATCTCGCATCTATCCTCCTGATCTGGTACAGAAGCAAATTGCCAGAGCCACTTCCTCATCCCCCCAAATTCAGATCCTTCCACAGAAGAACCCCAGAAGCGCCCCTCTTGTCACCGGATACTTTCCGGGACTGGGGCGGACTCTGAATGTGGCTCTTCGCAACCTAGTTGCTTCTCCAGGCAGAGTAGGGAAGGAGAGGGAAAAGGAAAGGATGAGGGTTTTAAAGGAGTGGGTAAGGAGTCATTCCAATCCTGGGAGAAAAAAGACTTACCTTGGTGGAAAAAAGGGAGGTGTATATTTCAAGGGCAGAGCCACTTGCAATAACACCTATGTGATTTACCAACTGACATGCCTGCACTGTGAAGCATTCTATGTGGGAATGAGCAGCAACAAACTGTCCATTCGCATGAACGGTCACAGGCAGACAGTGTTTGTTGGTAATAAGGATCACCCTGTGGCTAAACATGCCTTGGTGCACAGCCAGCACATCTTGGCACAGTGTTACACCATCCGGGTTATCTGGATACTTCCCACTGACACCAATCTTTCAGAACTCTGGAGTTGGCAACTTGCCCTTCAGCATATTCTCTCTTCCCATTGGCCACCTCTGCTAAATTCAAATTCCCGCCCACTATCTTTAACATCTTTGCCTCAGTTCTCTGGATAGAGCCTCTACCTCAAGTGGTGTCTCTGTCCAACTTCTTTGCTTTCTACAACATGTCTGCCTAGGTGTGTTTGCATGTATATATGTGTGAGTGTGTGTGTATTTGTTTACCTTCCTTTTTTTCTCGCAAGGTAAGTCTTTCCTTTCCCGGGATTGGAATGACTCCTTACCCACTCCCTTAAAACTCTCATCCTTTCCTTTTCCCTCTCCTTCCCTACTCTTCCTGAATAAGCAACTAGGTTGTGAAAGCTTGCTTTTGTGTGGACAGGCTCATAGGTAGACATAAAAACACAGACAATCACAAGATACAAGCTTTTGCAACCAATGGCCGTTTCTTCAGGAAAAGACGAAGGAAGGAGGGGAAAAAGGGAAGGATGCGGGTTTTAAGGGAGTGGAAGAGGAGTTATTCCAATCCTGTGAGTAGAAGGACTTACCTTAGGGGGAGATGTATGTTTACCTTGGTATGTGTGCATGTCTATGTGTGTGGGTGTGTGTGCACTTGTTTACCTTTCCTTTCCCCCCCCCTAATGTAAGTCCTTCCTCTCCTGGAATAGGAATGACTCGTGTTTCACTCCTTTAAAGCCCACATCCTTCCCTTTTTCCCCTCCTTACTTCCTTTTTTCCTGAAGAAATGGCCATTGGTTGTGAAAGTTTGTATCTTGTATGTGTGTGTGTGTGTGTGTGTGTGTGTGTGTGTGTGTGTGTGTGTATTTATTTGTGTCTATCAACAAACCTGTCCTTTGGGTAAGTTATTCGATTTCTATTTTTATACATATATATATACTGGGACAACATGATTCTTCAGCTTTGAACCATGATGTGTTACATAGCATTATTCACAATAATTAAGGAATTCTTTTCAGTTTTCCCAGTAATGAGACAAAACTATAATTACCATTCACATGTCCTTTCAATTATTTATACATAAGTCTTTCTTTTGAAATTAAAACTTTTGCCTGGAATACCAGGTTGTTATAGTGATGTAAATTATCATCACTGGCATTTCACTTTTGTGTCATTTACTTAGATTCATTATGTTGTTTTATTGGCTACTAATCCCTAGCTGTTATTTTCATACAATTAAACCTTTAATTTTAATAGCCTTATGTTATGGTGAGAGACAGTGGATTTTTACAGATGTTGGAAATGTTGGAAGAGTATTGTAGCAGCCATACATGCAGGGCTAAACATGAATTTCTGGGTGATGGAATCGAGGAGTGCCGACATTTTTACTGAAGGACACCCAGCAGTTTTCAAAGCAACTACTTTGCATGTAAATGTAAAACTTGGGTTTTTAATAAAAATAGGAAGATGCCACACAACAAACAAGCAAGCAACAGTCTCATAACACAACAAAAGATCATAAATGCCACAAGTATCAGTAGGAAATATCATTGATCAATGGGTGAAGCTGTAGTGGAACAAACCACTACATAGGCCTAAATCACCTTGATTAAATCCAACATCTCCTATCCTATCATTTTGTAGTAAATAATAAATTCATATTGTCCCCTAAGTCAGTCGGCGCTGTCGGAGATCAGGTTATCTCGCCAGCGCCACCTCCCGTGGTGCTGCAGCAGTGCGAGGCAGCACGCCGGCTCCTCAGAGTTTGTTTACCTTTCGTAAGGTGCACCTCGGCGCTTCAAATGAAATATATGAACAGTATCTTTTGTTATCGGTGACTTATGTCACATGTGTGTACATTACCGTGTAATTGTTCCATTGTGAAATACAAGATTCTTTAAGCATTTTCTAAGAGTGTTCATAAAATTGGCGACGAGGATGGGATATATCAAAACAATGTGTTCAATCATGCCTGCCACCGTCGAAGAACTTCTACAAGCTTTTTCTACAACAGCAAAAAGTACTCACCGATCATGTCCTGCAACTTCCAGAGCTCTTCGCAAACACCATCAAAGCGATCTTCAATGCACCACAGTTCGATAGGAGGCAACAGCTTTCAATGCTGAGTTTCCAGCCATATGACAATGCCGCAGAAGACTGGACTGACTACGAGAAACGACTACGTCAACACTTCGCAGCATTCGGCGTTGTTGACACCAACCTATATAAGTCTCTTTTTCTCTCATGGCTTTCGCCCCGTCTTTATCAGTTGCTTTCACAACTGGCCCCACTTCAGGAACTGGCATCATTGTCATTCGACGAAATGTATACACTTCTAAATTCTTTTTATAAGAACCAAACACACGTTGTTGCCTCTAGGGGCTTTCTACCAGTGCAAAAAACTTTCAAATCAGTCATACTGATCTTGGGCCACACAGCTGGAAGGGCTCAGCAGAAAGTGTAATTTTGTGATGAAAATCCATCAGGAATCGTACGCCAATCAAATGGTACGTGACGCTATTCCCCACTCGGCCCCTGACAAAGAGGTTTGACAAAAAGCACTTCAATTAAATGACCCTACCTTGGCAGAGGTGTTGTCAATCACAGAATCATTTGAAATTACTCGAGCTGTGGGTGCTCAGCTGGATTCGTGGGGTTATGTAGGAGAGGTTGCGTTAGATAGGGCTGTTGCTACCGCCGCTCACAGCGAAGCAAGTGACGACGTTGCTGCTATATACCGCCCCTCTCAGCAGAAACAAAAAAAAAGCAAGATGGTTTTTCAGAGAAAACCATCACCAAATGCTCTGCCCTCTTGTCCGAAATGTTTCACGCAGCACTCGCGTGACGACTGCCCTCAAAGATGGGCACAATGCCACAAGTGCAAAAAACGTGGTCAAATCTCATCCGTATGTCATTCCAAACCAGTTCAAGCAATTAATGATATGGAATCTGATGCTGGTTCAGTCATGTTTGTCAACTCCATTTTTTCCTCAAACAATAAACTTTTTGTCTCCGTTACTATCCTAGGAAAGGATATTCAAATGCAAGTTGACACAGGTTCCGCCGAGACTATTATTACTTCTCACACTTACGTTAAGCTAGGGGCGCCTCCCTTATCACCTGTTTCCCGCAACTTGCGCACTTATACCCATCAACAACTGGCTCTCAAAGGCCAATTTGAAGTACCAGTCACATATAAACATGTGACATGCACACTCACTCTTTTCGTTGTAGACAAAGCAGCTACAACATACTTGTTTGGCTATGATGCATTTTGCACTTTTGGATTTTCCGTAGATGACACTATAAATATGGTCTCAGACATTGTTCCGTTTGACAGAATAGAGGCTTTATCTACCTAATTCTCTGATCTTTTCTTCACAGGCTTAGGTCGCGCTGTTGCTTTCACAGCCCGCATATCACTTAATGATGGTTCTTGCCAGCGATTTTTTCGCGCGCGCCCTCTTCCAGTTGCATTTTGCGATTCTGTTAAACAAGAACTCGAGCACCTTACAACTGCGGGTGTTCTTCCTATCACTTTGAGTGAATAGGCTTCTCCTTTGGTAGTGGTTCTCAAGCCAAACTGATCCCTTCGCATTTGCGGCGACTTTAAAAACGCCGTGAATTCACAAAGTATTATTGTCACGTATCCCATGCCACGCCCAGAGGAACTCTTTGCCAAATTAGTGGGCGGACAATATTTTTCAAAAATTGATTTGTCTGAAGCATATCATCAATTGCCTCTTGATGGCCGGCCGCGGTGGCCGAGGTGACTGAGGCGCTCCAGTCACGGTCAGCACGGCCACTACGGTCGGGGGTTCGAATCCCCCCTCGGGCATGGATATTTGTGCCGTCCTAGTTGGTAAGTAGTTCATAAGTAGTTTGTAAGTTTAGGGACTGATGACTCCGTAGTTAAGTCCCATAAGCTTTACAAACATTTGAATTTGCCTCTTGATGAGCGATCTCATCAATTTCTTGTACTCAACACGCCCTTTGGCCTTTATCAATACCAAAGGTTACCGTTTGGCGTTTCCAGCACGCCAGCTATTTTTCAAAGATTTTTGGAACAACTTCTTGCGCCGGTACTGGGATGCATTAACTATCAGGATGATATTGTGGTCACAGGGGCATCCACAGATGTACATCTCAGGAACCTTCGACAAGTGTTTACTGTTTTGCAGCAAGCAGGGTTATAAGTCCAAATTTTTTCAACCTTCCATCGCATACTTGGGCTTTCGTCTCTCACATGAGGGTATCAGCCCTTTAAAAGATCACATTGCTGCAATTGAGTCTCTTCCTTGACCTACGTCCATGAAGGACTTACAAGCCTTCCTAGGTAAAATAGCCTATTATCACAAGTTCATACCGTCTGTTGCGGAAATATCACATCATTTAAATTGTCTTTTGAAGAAGAATGTGCCTTTTGTTTGGTCTGATGCATGCGAAGAGGCTTTTAAAACACTCAAATCTCATTTGCAAAAATCACCTTGCTTAGCAACGTTCAGTCCAGGGCTGCCTTTAATACTTGCAGCTGACGCGTCACAACATGGCATTGGGGCTGTACTCTCTCATAAATTACCAGACGGTACAGAGCTACCAATTGCTTACGTATCCAAGACTCTCAATGCTTCACAAGCAAAGTACTCCCAGATTGAAAAGGAAGCTTTATCCATCATTTATGCTTTAAAAAAAGTTTAGTGTCTTTCTATATGGCACTAGGTTCCACCTTATCACAGACCACAAGCCATTGGTCTCACTTTTTCATCCGTTGGTATCTCTTTCTGAAAAAGCAGCACACAGATTGCAACGTTGGGCTTTATTCCTGTCTAGATTCAATTATGAGATTCATTTTCGGCCTATGACACAGCATGCGAATGCGGCTGCTCTCTCCCATCTTCCTATGGGTCCTGATCCCATTTTTTATGCAAATGAATTGCTCTGTTTCCACATGGATGAAGCTGCTTAGGCGGCAGTGGACGGATTTCCGATCGACGGGCATCGCATCGTGGAAGCCACAGCTGCTGATCTCGTCCTCCGCCAGGTTGTCCACCACATCAAGCACGGATGGCCATAAAGACCATCAGGAAAAGTATCAGATCCGCTCTGAAACTACTATCATCTTTGTCTGCGTCTGTCCACACTTCGTGGGGTGGTCCTGCTGGCCACCGATGACGTCACACCCAGAGTCGTTGTTTCTTTGGCTCTTCGCACTGATGTCCTGAATCTGCTACATCAAGGCCACTGGCGTATTTCCACCAAAAAAATCTGGCCTGTCGTCATGTGTACTGGCCGGGAATAGATGCTGACATTGCGCGCATGGTAGCTGCCTGCAACCCGTGCGCCACAAATGCTCCAGCACCCAAATATTCGCTCTCGCCATGGCCCACACCTGAACAACCATGGGAACGAATTCATATATATTTTGCTGGCCCTTTCCTTCATTCCTATTGGCTTCTGGTCATAGATGCGTACTCAAATTTTCCATTTGTCTTTAAATGTTAGACACCTACAACGGCCTCCACCCTTTCGGCCCTCGACAAAATCTTTGCGCTTGAAGGCCTCCCTAAAACCATCGTGTCCGATAATGGTACACAGTTCATCTCTTCTGATTTTGCACAATTCTGCAGACGCAGAGGCATCTCCCATGTCACTGCACCGCCTTTTCACCCTCAATCAAACAGGGAGGTGCAAAGGCTGGTGCGAACATTTAAAACGCAAATGAAAAAACATCTAGAATCATCCTCCACAGAGGAATTACTCCTCAGCTTTTTAGCATTATACAGATTCACACCAATGAGTAAACAGAAATTCTGCATGGCAGACAACCCCAGACATTACTGCATCTCCTATTACCCTCAAAGGAACAGTCCACCAACACAAATCAGGGATGATATAGAAAGGGCGCCTCTGTTTTGGCACGAGGCTATGGACATCATCCAAAGTGGATAAAAGGATGTATCACTGTTCAAAGGGGGAACTGTATGTACGAGGTTAGCACAGCCGGAGGTGACGTCACAAGACATGTGGACCAGCTCTGTCCTAGGATGACTACGATACCCTCGGATAACAACGATGAAGAAATGGAGATTAACTATGAAGTGAACTTACCCGAAAGTGTCAAAAAAGATGATACACAGTGTGATACGGACCTAACTTTACCGTTCTTGAGTGAAGTGTGCAATAAAAACAGTGACAGTGGATCTATGTCTCCTATAATATAAAAAAAGAATGTGATACCTATACCAAAAACACAGGACTCGCCCATAATGACAAGAAAGTACAAACCTGGACATTACAAACCTTATGAATGTGCACCTACCCGAACATTTCATGATGGACATTGGGCATGTGAAAATGTTTACCAAAAAAGGGGATGTATGTAGTAAAAAATAAATTTGTATTGTCCGCTACGACTGTCGCCGCTGTCGGAGATCGGGTGATCTCACCAGCGCCACCTGCCATGGTGCTGCAGCAGTGAGCGGCAGTGCGTGGCAGCACACCAGCTCCTCAGAGTTTGTTTGCCTTTCATAAGGTGCACCTCGGCATTTCAAATGAAATATACGAACAGTATCTTTTGTTATCGGTGACTTATGTCACGTGTGTGTACATTACTGTGTAATTGTTCAATTGTGAATTACGAGATTCTTTAAGCATTTCTACAAGTATTCATAAAACATTTTTTGGACAATTTCTGACCACACTTGAATTGTTACTGCCACCAGAATATCTATCTGTGTGTTGCAGTTTCTGGTAGTATGAAGTGCAGCAAAGTGGTCATAGTGTCTATTTAATTGGTCTACTGCAGCATGGAATGCCACAAGCGATGGATGGGGCTATGGAACATGTATATCCATTATTAAACAAATGACATTCTGTTTATTCCAAGAGTAACTCATTCTACTTTCAATAGATTTTTGTTAAAAGGTTGCTCAAGAGTGAGCTAGAACCTTATTGTTCAGTTATTTAAAGTTAAATATGAATACATATGCTTCTCAGGTGTAAATGGATGAGAATGCTCATTCAAGTAGTTTGAGAAGTATAACTATTTAAGTAACAGCGCCTCTACCAGGTCTTTCCTATACAACGCTGCAATTCAAGTGTAGTATACACCAGAAAGTACAAACTATGGTATGCTTTCCTCCCCTGATTTGATTTTGATGAAATGAAGCTTACATGTTGCCCTAAGGTACTCTCAGTTGACCTATGAAACCCCATTAGTTTGTATATTACTTTTGGAGATTTGCTGTACTACATCATACTTATAAGCATAGTATACACAATTTTCTTTCCCATCCTTATCCAAACAATCCAAGCGTAAGGTCCACTTCTAATGACTGCATTGTGAACGGGACATTAAATGATAATATTCCTTCCTTCCTGACCATAAACAATATTTCTTGTGACTTGTCCAGGATATAGGCCTAATATGAATATTTTCTGTGGAGAGCCCACGTCTGAGTAAGCAATATAAAGCTGTCTGTGTGAGAAACATGGAAATTTCAAATACACTCAACATTATTGAGTAGATTGCTCTGTGATTTATTAATCATAAAACTAACTGCAACACCCACTGCAAACTGCAGGCTCTTAAAGTTCAAAGCCAGATCTGTCAGAAATAATGGATATTCATCAGATGTACTCTGTTTCATTCTCTTCCTTTCCTTGTAGCTCTATAGATATCTATTGCTTCTTCCTACAGCAGTATGCGCTTCAAGTTCTAAATTGATTCAAAGTTTTCAACATCACTATCATCTTTCAGGAATTTCCTTAAGCTCACTGGAATACAGTAGTGTCTTAGCAATAAATAAGAAATTGAACTATCAAAGCAGCCTGGCCCTGAGTTGAATGACTTTCAACATAAGCAAAGTGATTGTTACTTTTGTAGATGCTTAGTAATTAACCAGTTAATGAATTCCAAGCCGGCAGTTCTTCTTTATGAAGACTGAAATTCAACTATTAAAACTTTCTTTCATGTTCACAATATGAAAGAGTTGAAACAATGAGGTCCAGCAATAGCTGTGCCTGTAAGTACTTTTAGTCATTAAGTAATTACCAAATGAATTTGTCATTTCTCACTTGTATATATACTTCATAGAATAAACCACTCTTTTAAACATTTAACTCCATATCGTAACCTCCTAGTCCATCCCTATGAAATCCCCAAACCACCTTCCCTACCTTCTGGCTCCTACCCTTGTAACCGCCCCCGTTGTAAAACCTGCCCTATGCACCCTTCCACCACCACTTACTCCAGTCCCGTAACCCGGAGGGTGTACACAATCAAGGGCAGAGCCACTTGTGACAGCACCCACGTGATTTACCAACTGACATGCCTGCACTGTGAAGCATTCTATGTGGGAATGACCAGCAACAAACTGTCCATTCGCATGAATGGTCACAGGCAGACAGTGTTTGTTGGTAATGAGGATCACCCTGTGGCTAAACACGCCTTGGTGCATGGCCAGCACATCTTGGCACAGTGTTACACCGTGCGGGTTATCTGGATACTTCCCACCGACGCCAATCCTTCAGAACTCCGGAGATGGGAACTAGCCCTTCAGCATATTCTCTCTTCCCGTTACCCACCTGGTCTCAACCTCCGCTAAATTTGAATTCCCACACACCATCTTAACATCTTTGCCTTGGTTCTCTGGACAGAGCCTCTGCTTCAAGTGGCATCTCTGTCTAACTTCTAACTTCTTTGCTTTCTACAGTTCTACAGTGTGTCTGCCTAAGTGTACTTGCGTCTGTGTAATTGTGTGGGTGTGTGTGTTTTTGTTTACCCTCTTTTTTCCCCCCAAGGTAAGTCTTTCCTGTCCCGGGATTGGAATGACTCCTTATCCACTCCCTTGAAACCCTCATCATTTCCTTTTCCCTCTCCTTCCCTTCTGCCTGATGAAGCAGCTAGGCTGCGAAAGCTTGTATGTGTGTTTGTGTGTGATTTTATTTATTTTATTTGTTTCTATCGACGAGCCGGTCCTTTTGGTAAGTCATCTCTTTTCTATTTTTATTTTTGTTTAACTCCATATTTATTTATATTCAAGGAGTTATTCTACCAATTAGTACATAGGAATATGACACAAATATCTTGACAGACATCAGAAACAGAATATAAATTAAAATCAACAACTTTTTCTTCTTAGCAACCATCGAAGCACACACTTTCTCCAAGGAACTTCAATATATATCTTTAACTGGGTAGACATAACATCTGAGGCCACTTGCTGTCACCACCACCTCCAGAATCTGGAACAAACAGATTCTTGCGGCAGCTACTGTTCCTATCGTACCTAATCAATTCACTAAAATTTATTGATAAAAATATGGGTATCTCAGGGTATTGAAGAAGTGGGGGAAAGTGGCTTGCATCACTACATACGCCCTGCCTCAGCCTTGAGATAACCATAAAAAATTTTAGGCAAAACATTTAAATCAAGCCAGTCAGATTAATTAAGATGTGGCTATGGACAGATAAACGTGAGGTCAGTTACCATGAATACATTTTACAGAACATCTGACACTGGATAGTTTAGGTGAACTATGACAATTTAAATTCACAATAGGCAAACTTTCATTATCCATCTTTTGTTTGAAAGAATATAAACAAACTTAGTCTCTTTTAACTCTCCTGGTGGGGGTTATTTTCTTAAATTAAGGAGAGAATGTCTAACTCCAATAGCTTTCTATTTAAATATTTGTGCTGATTTTTTTCACCTATTGTGAAATATAAGCAGTATTGTAGTACAAGTATCCTCGGACTAGCATAACTTGTGTGAACCGCTATTTAGGGAGTAAGGGGCATTTCTACTTATGTGTTATTCATCCGACATAGAAAAGACAAAAAAAATTGATGTACCAAGCTTTATGCTTAAGTTACTTCTAGGTGTCAGTCGCTATCTGTCAAACCGCACACCAATATAAATATGTTAGGTCCTCATTATGGGCACCTAACAGGAGCTAACAACCTTATTTTACTGGTATGCCACTCCCAACACTTTCTCCATCCCTTCAATTGTCTTCTGAGAACAAATATTATTTAATGTCCTTCCTTTTAACCCTTTATTTGGTTCTAGTCACATACCTCTAGCTTAATCTGGGATTTCTTGTTATTGCACATGATCTTGGAACAATACATGTATACCTACTCTGTTTCACAGTATTGTGCACTCCTAATCGTCACAAATCTTACTAATTTCCTTCTTTCCCCCCACCTTAAAGGAGTGTACAAGTAAAGAAAAAAAAAAAAAAAAACCTGAAGTCCACTTGTCAGACTTGACTCGTGTGCTGACAATTCAACTTAAAACTAATAATGCAACTACAATTGACAACAAAAGAATAAAACTTAGCCTAAACCCCCATGTATGTGTGAAATATGAAAAATAAAAAATCTGACACGGAAAATAATAAGGGTTTCCACAATAGAAACTATTGAAATATGGAAAGGGGACTAAAAGGCTGGTGCTCTATAAAAGAGTAGTATGAAAAGGAAGAAAAGATATGGGAGTTGGAGCCAAAGAAAGACAGAAGGTATCCCAAAAGACAGGAAACCCATACCTCCCCGTTCCCTGGGAACCCCTGATCTATCCAGCATGGCACCTAACACACCAGAGGGCAATGCTATGGCACGTAGGATGTTCACAGCCCCGTTGCAGAACGGACATGAAAGGCCGCTTTCAAGATCCTCCGAAGAAAGGCTCTAACTGCCACTATTGCAATACCTTGGCGAGTATCTAGTGTCATGAACTCGTACAGTGTGCACCTAACCTCCCAGAATAGAAAAATATAAATCCAATCCTGAGTAAACATGAGAAAAGGAAAAACATATAAAAAAAAAACTTATATACTAACGTTGATAAATCATGTGGTACTATGGACCACTATAGAACAATACCTATTTACTTTACTCTGGGTCATCTTCTACTTTGAAGGTAATATGGAAATGAAAATGTCATTTAAAAGTATTTTCTTTCATTCGTTTCATTATAATGTCATGTCACAAAATTTAAGTCGAGTCCTTAACCAAGTTATCTCGACACAACAACTCTCAAGGTCCTGGACGAGATTGGGTGGATGTTGATCCTCCCTTGTTCAACTGTTAGCTGATTTAATATTCACAGAATATATGACATCAACTGTGTTTGGGCAAAACTGAAAATGTGTACCCAGCCGGAATTCGAACCCGGGTCTCCTGCTTTCTAGGCAGTTGCGCTGACCCCTACACCACTGGGGACACAGTGATCACCGCACCTGCAAGGACTACCTAAGCACGCCTCCCGTCAGATATAAATTCCCAGCTTTGCCCTGGCCACAGTACTCAAACTCGTAGTTATGAAACTAATTTCTGTAAGAGTAAGGGCTTCAAACTGTGTCCCCTGTGGTGTAGGGATCAGCGCAACTGCCTAGATAGCAGGAGACCCGGGTTCGAATCCCGGCTAGGTACACACACAAAAAAATTGTGCAATTGACTTAACTATGGAGTCATCAGTCCCTAAGCTTATGAACTACCTATGACTAAGGACGACACAAATATCCATGCCCGAGGGGGGATTCGAACCCCCGACTGTAGTGGCCGTGCAGGCGGTGACTGGAGCGCCTCAGTCGCCTCGGCCACCGCGGCCGGCCTGGGTACACATTTTCAACTTTGCCCAATCGCAGTTGATGTCATATATTCTGTGAATATTAAATAATAACAACTGCAGGATCAGAAGTGACATCTGTTCTTTCAGAACAGACGCCACATGTATATATATGTTAGCTGATTGTCTCAGACTTATAATGGGCCATGACACAATATACTCAAAGGGAATAATTCCCTGAATAAAAATTACATAATATGTTAGATAATATTGACCTTTTGTCAATAAATGACAAACAAATTGGCATTAATTACTAGTATAGAAAGTCATAAATTGGTTACATACATAAAATACAGTATATAACTCACTACATAAATCTTACTCTTAATGATAGAGACATCTATTAATTACGTTAGGCATCTGATCAGTCAATCAATATTTTTTGTTGGTGGATATTCTTAAGCATAGATTATAACAAATTGCTAAAAAAAAAACAACACACAAACTCGGGCACCTAACAAGCATCAGTTGTTTCATGAACAAACTGTTCAAGCCCTACGGTTTTTAATGTATGTATGTGTTTAACTTCGAAGTGCTGGCTATAGGTTCAGAATCAGTTTGAGTTGAATACTGAACCGAAGAAGTGTGATAATATTGGACTTTCCTCCCACTGTTTTTGTTGTTAAAGTATTTTTTTATTTCTAAAAGTTTTAGATGTATCTTTACTGTCATTTTGATTTTGGTGAACTTCACACAAATAAACTTCTTTTGGTTGTTTTCCCGTTTTGAAATTACCCTGGGGTTTATTATTATTAAAGTTTTACCATGATTTATGAAAGAAATCGATGCCTTCAGCTGCATCTAACAGTTCTTTGACATATTTCCATCCCCAACACCTTATCTTATTTTGTATCGAAATAGGTAAATGCCTAACTAAAACATTGGCAAGGTATTCTTCGTCACTAGGTTTGACAAGAAATTTGGCTTTGGTTAAATAGTCTTGTATATACTGCTTAATAGTACCTCGTCACTTATCATAGTGAATAGGATCAGAAAGTTCAAATTTAAATTTTTCTTGTGTGTTTTCCGACCAATATTTTTCCTTAAATTTGTTTTCGAAATCTGTCCATGTAGTACACTCGTCAGTGTTGGCTGCACCCCACTCTGCCACCTCACCGACTAAATAACATAATGTAAAGTCAATTTTCTGACTGTCTGGCCAATTACTTGGTAACGTTCCTGGAAAAAAAAAAAAAAAAAAGTATAGAATGGTTTGGGTGGGTTTCTCCCCCTGGTTTAAACTTTGGCAATTGTGTTGACAGGTTTATACTTTGTGAGAAATTAAATACATGTTTTTTAGAATCTACTGGTGATGTAGAACTAATATTTTTGGGTTTTGCAGACTGTATGAGGTGCTGGGTGTTAATATTGTTATCCAAAACGTTAATATCATTGGGACAATGTTCTCTGACCTTTTTTATTTATTAAAGTTTCTAATTTAAGTTCACACAAATTATCCCTATCCATAGAATACTTGTCACTACCTTCATAATGTACCTTTTTTAAAGATTCTAATTGATTTTCTGTGGCTATAATCCTCTCCTTGATTTCTGAAAGGTCAGTGTTAGATTTCTCTTCGAGAGTTTGCAACCTCTCTTGACAGTTAGTTAAGTTGCCTATCAGATAACTCTTGTGGAACTGTACTAAGTTCTTGGTGTTTAATAGTGACTACCTCAACAATTTCATCTAATAGATGTTGTTTATGTGCAAAAATTTAGTTGAGACAACTTTATCAATCATATCTGGTAAATCGTTTTCAGATATGAAACTTTGCTTCACAGATATTAATTCCTCTTTTATTATTATTATTATTATTATTATTATTACAGGATTAATTAAAACAAAGATGAATTAATAACAACATCTTGTCATATTCCTGTTATCCTCCACCAAGCCTCTTTATCCAGCGCTTCTTTCTTGTCGATGCCGCAATGTTCCATCACTCCATTTATCTGGTCTGTCCAAGAGCGTAGTAGTCTTCCGCACTTACATCTTTTGGGTGGTTTCCATTCATAAACATTCTTTGGCCACCGATGATCTGGCATTCTCATCATATGGCCGTACAATGTCAGTGATTTTCTTTCAATTCTGTCTATCACTGTATCATTTGCCTTCATTATAGCTCTTACTTCATCATTAGTTTTTTGTTTGATTCTTGATATTCTGGCACTCCTACGCAAATAGTCCATTTCCACAGCTATTAGTCTTCTTTTGAGATCCGTGTTTAACATCCATAGTTCTGATCCATAGCATAGCACTGATTCAACCATTATCTTACTTACTCTTTTCTTATTATTGTTGGAAATATTCTTATCCCACCAGAAAGAATTCAAACACCCTAATACCTTTCTGCTTTGCTTTATTCTGTATTTTACTTCTGTGTTGCCCAATCCATTTTTATCAATATGTGCCCCGAGATATTTAAATTTCTCTACCTGTCTCATAACTGCTTCGTCATTGATGTTTACTTCAAATTTAGCATCACTATTCACCACCAGATACTCTGTTTCTGTTAGACTCATTTGTAGCCCCCAGTTGTTGTATTCGTGATGTAATCGTCGTATCATGAACTCAAGGTCATAATCATCTTGTGCTATATTCCTCTTTTAAATTGTCATAGTTTTCTTGACATTTATCAGTATATTGTTGCAACATAATCTGAAATGTGTTGAATTTTTTGTCCTGTTCTGTAATGTGACTTTTTCTATCTACTAAAGTATTATGTACTTCATACTTCAGTTTTTGTGCATTAAATGAAGCTGAAAGATTATTTATCTGTTTAGTGAAATCAATTGTAAGTTGTATAATGTCTGATTTAAGCTCAGCTTTAAGTTCTTTAAAATCCTTACTCTGTTGTGTAATTTTTGCTTTAAGATTAGCTCTAAGTTCCTTTTTTTTTTTTTCTGTACTTTCTTTAAACTCTATAAAATCCTTACTCTGTTGTGTAATGTCTGCTTTAAGCTCAGCTTTAAGTTCTTTAAAATCCTTACTGTGTTTTTCTGTAAAATTGTTAAAGTTCTTGTTTTGTTGTTCTGTAAATTCTTGGAACAATTTGGTTATAGTTTGTAAATTAAGATTCTTTTCTTCTTCCATTTTGTTCTGTGCAAATTGTTGTTGTGTGATGGGCATACAATAGATTGGAATAATCACACTACACACAGCACTAACACTATATCACTGAACATTAAAATGAAGAAAGAAAAAGGCACTCTCACTACGGAGACATGGCTGGTACTGCTCTCAGTAACATAAAAAAGAAGCCATGTGCCGCTGCCCTGGAGACCGGAGGTGAAGTTGAGTTGAGTTTTACCGGACGTTGTAGGTCAGCTGCTCACCAAATCATCTGTTTTTGTTGTCCTAGATGCACAAAAATTATTCTTCTTTGTCTTCTTGAAGATATTGTGTATTTGCTACAAGTTATTATATAGACTATGGCAAAGTCCATATAAAATATAATTTCTTGATGATGTCTTGATAGTATTGGCAATTATGCAATTAGTTGGATCTTCTCGTAGTCAGGTTCTTGTGGTTACTTTTGTAGATGCTTAGTAATTCACCAGTCAATGAATTCCCAGCTGGCAGTTCTTCTTTATGAAGACTGAAATTCAACTATTAAAACTTCCTTTCATGTTCACAATATGAAAGTCTTGAAACAATGAGGTCCAGCAATAGCTGTGCCTGTAAGTACTTTTAAGCATTAATTAATTACCAAATGAATTTGTCATTTCTCACTTGTATATATACTTCATAGAATAAACCACTCTTTTAAACATTTAACTTCATATTTATTTATATTCAAGGAGTTATTCTACCAATTAGTACATAGGAATATGGCACAAATATCTTGACAGACATCATACAGAGAATACAAATCAAAATCAACAACTTTTTCTTCTTAGCAACCTTCTAAGCACACACTTTCTCAAAGGAACTTAAATATATACCTTTAACTGGGTAATCATAATATCTGAGGCCACTAGCTGCTGTTCCTAATCAATTCACTAAAATTTATTGATAAATATTTGGGTAATTCAAGGTATTGAAGAAGTGGGGGAAAGTGGCTTGTGCCACTACAAAATGTAATAAAACATGATGCCTGGTGTGAGAAGTTTTTACCCATTGCAGTATATGTGATCCCATATTTGCTGAGTTATATGTTGTACAATTGCGTAATTTGTGAGGTAAATATTCATTTGTATAAGTGGTGTATGTTTGAAAAATCTGTTGCATATGTAATTAGTAGTAAAGAAGTAATAGATTAAACTTGGTGCGTGTTGGGGCAGTCTTCCATGAACATTACTGTTTATGTGCTCGTATCTCATGAACTACTTGTCATACTGTGATACAATTTAGAAAGTGCATTCAACTATATGTGTGTATACTGTTTGTAAATTTTCTTGCAGGTACAGTATGTAGTGTAAAAATTATAAATTTCAACATTATACCAAATGCCATAGTTTTACTATGTGAACAGCAGAAAAGTAGTAAGCGAGAAACTTTTTTTCTTTCATAATTTTGCTATGGTTGTCAGCGAGAAAAAGTTTCCTAAAGGTTTGAAATTATGTTTAATGTTTGTTGCAAGTTGCTAAGTGCTCTCCTTCTCAAATAGCAGACTGATAAAGTCACACTATCATGTGCCTCAAGACGGGAAAGTTTTCATTGTTTATTATGTCATATCTCCTGAACTATCGGTCCTACCGCAAAACCGTTTCTTAGATGACATCTACTACCTATAAACTACATTACTGACAACCTCATAGGTGAAGTAGTTTTCGAGATTTTGTGTTTAATCGGTGAGTGAGTGTATGAATGAGTGTTCTTTCGCTTTTATATAGATAGAGATAAGCTTGAACAGACCAGAGGTTTGAGGTTTTGGGGTACTAGGAAGGCCTCTTCCAGATGGCCCATAAACAGTTTCGTGTAGAATGGTGCCATTCAGGTGTCCATAGTTTTGCCATTGTATTTGATGGTTAACTTTCAAAGGAAAAGTAGTTGTTTATTAGGATAAAGTTGGTGAGGGTTATGAGGAATGAGGTATTGTGCTTGAATTCAGAGGGACATTGAGAGAGGTAGTGTTCAAGAGCAGCAAGGCCATGGGCATGTGGGATGTTGTTGTATAGGGTGGTGGCATTCTAACGCCCATCACCCCTTTTTGAAATGACTCAAACTGAGCCCTAATGTTTTCCTGAATCACGGAAAGTTCTATTAGTTCACAGTCTATAACAAAGTCATTCCACTGTAGGTGAAGTTGAACTTATCTTATATGCTGGCTGAGGTCCATTGCATTGTGAGCTGTCTTCGGCATTCACTAAAAGATTTGATGTTACAGGATCTTTTCGTAAATTAGAAACATGTCAGTTGATATGGAAACGATTTTATTTCCACTTAAACAACGTTTAAATCAATCACATTGTTACACAATCAAAAAATGCAGCGGCAAGCCAACAGAGCTGCTTATAGGTTTGTGGCTGCTAGAAGACTCTTAGAAGACTAACTAAAACATGGTTTCTCTCAAACATCTTTCTCCATAACCGCGTAATAAGATTGATGACAAAGTTTTGTAATTCACAATTAAACAATATTCTTTTATATTAAATATGCCAAAATACAGAAATTAAAACATTACATTTAAGCTTTGACTATTTTCTCAATGTATGTACATGTTTCATGAAATTTGTATTTAATGTGTAACACAAATTTAAAGTCATCCTTTTGACTAGTGTTTACTGTGCTCAAATTATTTACATTATGTGTGTTTTCGAAGTGCACACATATTTGTTTTGCCAATATTGTGTAGGCGTAATATTATTGTGACATGGAATTTTAATGTATTTCAGTTTGCGGTCAAATTATTTATTAATACGGATTTGTATATGGTTGTCATAGATTTGTTAATTTCGAAGATAGTTTCTTAGTACCAAACGGATTATTAATTTTAGTGCATGAAAAATTATCAGTATTTAATTTAGGATCTAGTGACATATAAAACATGGTCTGCCCTAATTTATTTAAACAAAAGGTATATATGAAACATGTTGTGCAATAGTTATAACATGTAGTATTGTTGTTTTTATACAAATTAGTATCTATATAGGTTCAGCAATTTCTGAAACTAAGTGTAATGCATTTTTAGTGTTTGCAGCTATTATTTATGAAAGTATTAAAAACTGAAAATTACGTAAAAAGGTCAGCCAAAGTTATATTTAAATCAACGTACTATTTCTTAAAAGCGTTTTACTAATAGTGTTAATAGAATTTCAAACTGAAGGCGAAAATGTGATATTTTACATGTCCGGTAATGAAGTTTTATTTTAGGTGTCAGATATTTTGTGTTTCTATGTTGGCAGCTGATTTATGTATGGAGCGTGCAACATAGCAGAAACGTTACAGCATCCAATGTAACAAAATAAGGATTCAGGAAGTAGAGGGTTGGGCATTGTGGAGAGTTAGTGAAGAAAGTGTTTGGAATCATCATAATGGGAGGATAGATTTTTGACAATGGATTGAAGGTGTTATCCAATGTAGACTGAAATTCTTTTGGTAGGAGCAAGTAGAAAGCAGTAGTAGCAGGTGTAGAAAGCTGTTGGGTGAGGAGGGAGATATATTCAGGAGAGAGCTTCTGGGAGGTGATGTATAATTTAAACAGGGATTGGATATCTTGGTGGACTTCTAGGATGGAATCATTCAAGCACATTGTGTAGGTGGAAGAGTTAGAATGTTGACAGAGCCCTTCTGCCAAGTAGTCACTGCAATTCATAACTACAGTGACGGAACCTTTATCTGCAGGGAGGATGATTACATTTGAATTTGTTTTGAGGTCGTGAATGGATCCCCTTTCTTCTACCAATAGGCTTCAATTCTTCGGGAGGAACTGGGTGAATGATGGTGAGGGCAGGCTCTAGGTGAGAGATTCTAGGACAATGACCAGGAGTTCGTTAGCTGGGTGTGCATTGGGATATTAGTTGGATGGTGATATGAACTGGGAAATGCAGAGTTCAGTGGTGGGATGATGTTGGCTTTGGTCAGAGGGAGAGGTGGCAAAGTAGTGTTTCCATTGCAGGGATCAGGGAAACAAGAGCAGGTCTTTGACAAGTCCAACATGGCTGAATTGAGTTGTATGGCTGAAGGTGAGACCTTTGGATAAAACTGAAATTTCTGTGGGGTTGAGATTTTTGGTGGACAGGTTAATGACAGTGTTTTGGGCTTGTTTTGGCACTGGGTGTTGTGATGTGATAACAGTGAGTTTGGAGAGACAAGGAAAGTTTAAGAGGTGGGCTAGGCAAGGTCTGTGTGCTATGAGGAGAATCTGTGGGTACGATAAATATTGCATGTTGGAGCTCCATGGCGGCAATGTGGCAATAAGATTTCAAATCAATAATTTTATTTCTTGGCAGACTTTCTTCTCCTGCCCCCTTCTCTTTATAACAAATATACAGTAAGTATTTCTGAAATACTGTTTTTTTTTTTTTTTTTACCTACCTTGGGTTATATTAAGAAGCTTACAGTAGGTGGAAGGAACAACAGTTTTCGGATTGTCTTTTTCACTTATGATTTCACATGGATGAGTTGATGTGTTGTCAAGCAGCACTAATGTTTTCTTCCTTTTGCCATTCTGTAAATGATTAACTTTTACAGGCAGTATAAAAATGTCCATTAAGCATTTCGTGGAAATCTTACTCTCCATCCAAGCACTGTTTTGTATTGTGTCAAATAATATGTATTGCAGACACATTAACATACATAAAATGAAGTGAATGTCTAGCAACAATGAGCATAGGCAAGGATTAGCACTAGGTAAGGGAGTAATTTGATGCTTGTACAACATTTTAAAATATTTCGGCCAGAAACGCTTTCGTTCAGTGACTTTGCCAATGGAGGCATTTGCGCACACCATGCCAGCCTCCAGCCTGAAGCATCCCACCAGCCTGGGGCCGGTGCCAGTGGGAGGCACCCCCACATTCTCCCGAACCAGCCTGACTTTAGGAGCGTGCAAATAAATGACGACAATTGATGCAGTGAAGAGAGGTCATTAGAACTAAATGGACACAATAGTGCGCATGCAGAGAAAGCCCTTATCTGCAGATACCAAAGGTTTCTAAAAAGTGACAGAATCACAGATAAAACATGGACCCCTGCAGATGGGAAGAAGACAAGCAAACCCCAGCAGTGCACGTGTGTGTGAGTGGCAGAGAGACTGGCATGCAGTACAGCTAAAGTGGTTCCATCAAAACAATGTTTCTGGCCAGGGAGAAAGACTCTGATCCATGGCATATACTGGACAGGCTTGACACAGCTAACACAAAGAACTGTTTCTTCTTTTTTTTCTTTTTTTCAAGTCTCTTATTATGTGCAGCTCGGTAGCACAGTGGTAAAGTGCCAGATTACAAATCCAAAGGTTGCAGGTTTAATCCCAGCCAGATTCTATGATTTGATGATCTGTCACTTTCCACTTCTTTCAAAATTTTTTTTTTTTTTTTTTTTTTTTTTTTTTTTTACCAAGTCTCACTGCAGCCCACAGAAAATTTCCACCAGGGACTGAGAGGTGTGGTCATGAAAACGGCGATCAGCTATTGGATGAGACATTGCAAAAGCAACCCACCAATCACACAGCTAGAGAGACGCAAAATTTGAGGAGGATCTGTAGCTGGAGAGGGAAGAGACTTGGTGAGAGACCACGGAAGGTGAGGCTTGGTCCACCACTGGAGAAGCAAAGAGACATGCAGGCAGCTCCCGCGTGGGCCGACATGGCACTTTGACTGACGCCTTTGCTACGGGGTTGTGCCATGCAGCACATCTTCACAGCCAGGCATAGCAGGGCAGGCGCGTGCTATGCTGCTGCGACTGCCAACACACTGCACTGTGCAGATCTAATGCCTGATGCCCACGTGAAGTCAATGTTGGTTAGACAGGAAATTACCTCCCCCTTCCTCGTTCATATCTGCGTTGTGTCCACGCCCAGTCAAATCGACCCTGAGAGATTATTGTTTTTCAAATCTTTTAATAAATTGTGCTAAATTATATGTGGTAATCCTTTGTGTAAACTGTTATGTTCTCAAATCAATCCCTTGAATCAAATATCCCTATCATTCTAGTTCCATAATTAATCATTATATTTTCATTAAATTTTACTGCAGTGTTTCAGCAATATGGTGTGTGATTCTAGATGACAAATGTTGCACATATCTATTATAGGAACTGAAATTATATTATATATTTATTGGGATTGTCCTCATTACAGAGCTTTACCTCCACATAATAATTCACCCAGAAATGAGTACACCTAGTACATAAGGTTTTGCACTAATTATTCAGTATATTCCTCCAGGTGTCTTGATTGTGTGTGTCCTCTTCTTCTGCGCCCAGTCTTCTCATTGTGAGGTGTACATTTTAGATCCAGGTTGTTGCAGGTTGTCCTCTACTTCTTCTCCCCTCAGGTTGCCACTCCAGTAACAGTTTCGGTATTCTGGTGTCCTCCATTCTTCGTACAAGCTCGTACCACCATAATTTCTTTCTATGCATCACATCATCTATCCTTTCTTTTATTTCCACCCTCTTTATTACTTTGATGTTTCTTCTTTTTTCTTTCCTGGAAATTCTGGCTGATCTTCTCCAGAAATCCATCTCTAAAGCTTGTAGTTTCTGAGTGTGATTTAGGTTAATGGTTCAGGTTTCCACACTGTACAGAACTACACTCTCAAACATAGATTAATATATGATTTCTTTTCTGTTAATAACATTTCTGCTCCATAGTACTGAGTTAAGCATCCCAATGACCTTTCGTCCACTGCTAATTCTTTTATTAATTTCTAGGTGTGTTTGTGTTTGGATATGTGTGAGTGTGTGTGTATTTGTCTACCTTCCTTTTTGTCCCCTAAGGTAAGTCCTTCCACTCCTGGGATTGGAATGACTCCTTTTCCACTTCCTTAAAACCCATATCCTTCCCTTTCTCCTCCCCTTTTTCCTCTCTTTCCTGAAGAAGCTGCCAGTGGTGGCGAAAGCTAGTAAGTGTGTTTTGAGTGTGATTTTTATTTTTATTTGTGTCTATCGACGAGCCGGTCCTTTTGGGTAAGTCATCCGTTTTCTATTTTTTATATTTGTTTATCCCACCAGAATAATTTCCTTCTATACTTTTCGTTTCATAAATTTATATATTAATTTCTACAAATGTCTGCCTTGGTGTGTGTGTGTGTGTGTGTGTGTGTGTGTGTGTGTGTGTACACTTGTTTACCTTTCCTTTCTTCCCCTAAAGTAAGTCCTTCCACTATTCATCCACTCCCTTAAAACCCGCATCCTTCCCTTTTTCCCCCCTCCTTCCTTCCTCTTTTCCTGATGAAGTGGCCAATGGTTGCGAAAGCTTGAATCTGTGTTTGTGTGTGTTTTTATTTGTTTTTGTGTCTGTCAGCGAGCCTGTAGTTTAGGTAAGTTAAATGACCTCTATTTTTTATACATATATATTAATATAAATAGCTGCTGGACATGAGACATTTCTGCTCAAAAGTGTGGACATAAGGGGTTTCTATGTCAAATAAATTGCACAAATATGTCATTTTGAATGTTTTATTAATGAAAGGAAAAAATATATTATAGAAAGTTAACTAATGTATGTAAAATACAACAAAATAATTTATGTTTCTCTGTGTGTGGAAAGCCCAGCTACTTGAGCATAAAACTCTTTCACCTAAGTTTCTTCAGGCAGGTAAGGCAGAAGAAACTTCTTGATATCTTCCATTTTCTTTTGACACATTGAACATATATGTCATGAGCCCATCAGTGAAGGGCTTTGCTGTCAATATACCTTTCATATGTTTCTTAAACACAAACTGGTTGTGAAACTTCCTGGCAGATTAAAATTGTGTGCCAGAACCGGGACTCAACCCTGGGACCTTTGCCTTTCGCGGGCAAGCACTCTACCGACTGAGCTGTCCCAACATGACTCTCAATGCCACCTCACAACTTTACTTCCGCCAGTTGGAAAGTAGGAGGCAAGGTACTAGCAGAAGTAAAGTTGTGAGGCAGCATTGAGAGTCGTGTCAGGATAGTTCATTCGCTAGAGCGCTTGCCCACGAAAGACAAAGGTCCAGGTTCGAGTCCCGGTTCCGGCACACAATTTTAATCTGCCAGGAAGTTTCATATCAGCACACACTCCGCTGCAGAGTGAAAAGTTTCATTCTGGAAACATCCCTTAGGCTGTGGCTAAGCCATGTCTCCACCATATCCTTTCTTCCAGGAGTACTAGTCTTGCATGTTTCACAGGAGAGCTCCTACAAAGTTTGGAAAGTAGGAGGTGAGGTACTGGCGGAAGTAAAGTTGTGAGGCGGCATTGTGAGTTGTGTCAGGATAGCTCAGTCGGTAGAGCACTTGCCCACGAAAGGCAAAGGTCCCAGGTTCGAGTCCCGGTTCCAGCACACAATTTTAATCTGCCAGGAAGTTCCGTATCAGCGCACACTCCGCTGCAGAGTGAAAAGTTTCATTGGACAAACTGGTTGTATTGAGAGAGCTTAAACTTTATTTTCTTGTCTGGTGGTCTTTTGGTTTCCTCAGAAACAACAACCTTTTTGTAGTACTGAGGCCACCAGTCGTGTATATTTTTAATATCAGAAGTTTCAATCATTTTGACTTCAAACTGATTTTGCACACTTGACTGTAGAATAAGTTCTGTTTATTCTCTGTTAGTATAGATATGGGCAATCTTTTTTATCTTTTTCTTGACCATGCTGAAGTCCCTGTCACAGGGTAGATATTAGTGGCCTCTCATAGGGAAAAAATGTGTATTTGTTTCAAATCTTCCTGCTTCCACCAACATAACAAGACACGAACAAGACAGTGCTTTTTGTTCTGTCCACCACGACAACCATCTCTCATGAAATATAGATGTTTCACATTGCTGCTGACTTTCTCTTCAATACAGTCAATGAGCAAACTTCATTTGGTCCTTTCTTAGCAGTACCTTCATGGTAAAGGTAGAACTTGGGCATGTTAGTTTTGAGGCAATGGATATCAAAAACATTCACTGTCAGTTGGTAGAGATAGAATGTTTCTTGAACTGGAGTTACAGGAAGTATCACATTCTGCATGAAACTGAACATTATCCCAGCTACATCGCCATAGGTTATTGTTAGTTCTTTGACTTCTTGATGTTTGTAACAAAACTTCTTAGCCCAGTGCTTATGTCCCATCAGTTCTGTTATGCAACTCTTTTAGCACAGTTGTTGAGAAGAAGACGTTTAATTTTGACATTCAGCACTTCACATAGACATGTCCATCTGAGGTTGTCTGAACTTCAGATCAAAGCTTTATTTAAACACTTTCATGTATAACCAGTAAGTTAGAGACTCAGGTGATTTGCTCTACTGGGGGATTAACTCTGGATGTAATTGCAGAAATGTTTGCCACATTATTATGACATTTAGTTTTGGACTGATACTTGTATTCGTTGCTACTATAATGTGTCCTATATGCTGTACACTTTATGTGATCCTGAACCAGCCACAAAAGTCTGATGAATTTATTGTTTCCTTATGTTGATTTCCCTCTTTTGTCTTGTGATGATTCACCAAGAACCAGATGTTTTTTCAATCTTTTCAGTTTGTCATCACTCACACCATAAGCAGACAAAAATGCATTTTTATACCCTTTTTCTTCCAGATGAACTATTTAGCCAATATGCATATTTAGTTCCTTTGGTTTGCTTTTTTTATCTTCATTTGCACCATTTTCTGTTAATCTAGGCAGCCTGCAAGCAACAAGTTTTATCTCAATAATATTTTCAAGGTGTGCATCTTGTTCATTTTTGGATGCAAAGGATGCAAATTTATTATACATTTTCTTTTGATCATCTTTTGAAATATATTCATGGCATCTCATGTGCCATCTAAAATGTATAAAACAGTCAAAATGAACAGTGGAAGCTACAAGGGATGGAACTTCAATAGTGGCAACTATTTATTCATAACTGATGCAAAAGTGCTATTTTTGTGGCAACTGCTCAACTACCAGATCGTCCAAACCAAACATGTGACAAATCTTTGTAGTGAGATGTTTGGAGTTTCAGTTTCCCGAGCCCGCCAGCCGTGCTAGCTTAGTCAGTTCCGTATTGTCTGTGTGTCTGTTCAGTAATAAAGTTAACTAAAGTACATGTCATTAATATTGGGGCTGAAACCCCACATAAAACCCAAACTGTTGACCCCGAAGTCAAGTACACTGTCAATTTATGCAAGTTATGCAGCAGCATCCAGTTTTTGTGTGGAATTTTGCTGTAAACTACGGAAGTCATTGTCTCGACGGTTGGTACAATGACCATGACAGTGACACCTCTGCCTGGATTTCAAGATGCGGCAACTTTATCACCACAAATTCACTGTATTCCTTCTTAGAGTGCTTCACATTTGTATTCTCAGAACAATTTCTCACAGGACATGTTCGCCACGCCAATTTCCTCTGGTGCTACAAGGAAGTTAATGAACTGAGGCCTCAGTTCACCGCTTATGTTTTCTAGTGTTTCATCCACAAACAGTGTTAATCCGTTACCTCACCACATCTTGTGTGCTCCTAACATTCAAGTTTCACAGAACAGTAACATACTGAACATGGAAAATTTGAATTTCAGGCCAGCAACTGCCCTACCAAATGTGTTTATGTATCTTCTGCCGACTATCTGCTCCATCAACAAGCTGCAGTTTCCGCTAATCAGTCGAACTCTTCCGGTGCTTCTGGTCTTCATCTCTGCTGAAGGCACCAACCACAACTCATTTATCAACAACTTTGCCAATAGTGGACAATTTATTCAAGCTGCAGATGCACCTTTTACCGTCTGCACTGCTGACCTGGATAATGCAAGTGTTGTGTTGACTAGCCTTGTGCAATCTGCACCATTTACTGTGTTCAGTGAGTCTCTGACCAGGCTTGTTAGTGGTCACTCACATGACAGAAGATACCATTCGACAGATCATTTACTTATTTATTTATGCATTTATTTTACCTGGCAAGATTAGGCCCTTTAGGCCTTCTTTTGCAACTAATGAGGCTTACTCAAAGTAAATATTAGAGACACACACTACATAATAAAAGTATTACAAAATTTTTTACTCAAGGTAAGGATGTGTCCATGGTGCTACCCACATCACGTGATGCATCTTCCATATTGTGTATTCCACAATCACTTCCGTTGTTCCACACCATTGACACACAAGAAGATTTGCAGCCACACCCAGTCACGCATCCGCCCACTTTCACGGCACATACCGGTGCCTCTGTCGCGACGGTCGTCCGTGTCATCTTCCCTCTAGCTGCTCGCTCATCTTCGAAGCTCCACCAGAAACAACAGCGTCAAGCTCCATCTTGAGGCCACAGCAAGTCAGCACCTCCAACGCCACTGATGTTCCGGAGGCACCTCCATCACCACCTTCTGGCACGCCTTCCTAGGCTGCTGCCTTTCTCCTTCGAGGCTCCCTCAATGTGGCTTGCTTGGGCTGAACAAATATTCGACCATTAGTTGCTTGTTACCTGTGCCTAATCATGCACCTTCGCGAACATGTTAATTTTATCCGTGACCTTGTGACCTCTCCTCCAACAACAGACCAGTACGCCTTTGCCAAACGAACAATCCTGGAGCGGGTAACTCGCATGACAGAAGATACCATTTGACAGATCATTTACTTATTTATTTTACCTGGCAAGATTAGGCCCTTCAGGCCCTATTTTACACCTAACAAGGCTTACTCAAAGTGAACATTACAGACACACTCTGCATAATAAAAGTATTTAAAAAAAATACAGATTATTACTAGAATGTAATTGTAACAATAATACATAGATAATTTATATGAATCAAAAAATAATAATAATGACAACTATACTAACAATAATAATAATGACTTTTCAGAGGACAGTGTTCATGTTTTCATGTAGGACACTTGTGGGACAAGTAGCCATGACAGCTCTGGCATCGTTTTTATCTTTTGGTCAATAAACATGACATGCCAAATTCCCCCTTCATGGCTTCACGGCTTACAGTCCAGACTGTTCTGACTTACAACATTCTGCAAATGCTGAGCAAGCTGATACATATCACTGACAGCGTCAACAATTTATATCTAAATGAAACACACAAGCAGTAGGCTTCCTCTTATGTGCAATCTTGCCAACACGCACCTGCTACTGGGTGGGACTGCTCACACATCAAACAGTCTGCTGCAAAGAAACTGGGTGTACACTTACACCTTCATGCAGACCGGTTGTCAGCTTCACCATCTCTGCCATGCCCTCCTGCACTACCTGCAAGCAGCTCCTCCAAAGTCAAGATGGCCCACTGCCATTAATTCCCACCCTGCAAGAACAAGCTCCATACTATCCCTACTGCTATTTCAATAACCAGTTTGGTGATACTGCAAGGAAGTGCTGTTTGCCATATCACCATCCAAATGCTGAGTGCATGATGGTTTAGGTGCTGCCTCCTGCTATGACACCCTCTGGCATCTACAAGTTTTTCATTCCATTAGTGACTCTTCACCACTGTGTAGTCATTTGTACATATGTGACTGTGCTTCAGATGTTCGTTTCTTGATTGACACTGGTGCTGATGCATCACTAATGCTGCCTTCAGTGGTTACCGGCCCTCTCTGCCCTCACAGTGCTGTACTTCATGCTGTCAATGCCACTCAGCTGCCACGTGCAGGTTCAATGACATTTACCGTTTGCTTGTCACTGAAGTGCAAACGTTTGTTGAACTTTTTAGTAGTGGATGTGCTGAAGCTCATCCTAGGTATGGACACCTTATCTCATCATAAACTTTCTTTGGATGTTGTGTGACGTTTGGTATTTCACCACCCTACAAACACTTACTTTTCTTGTGTTCTGTAGAGTTTTGACTCTTGCCCTGCTTGCAAGTGCCTCCAGACTATTGAAAAGTTTGATGTGCTATTTTCAAAGTTGTGTTAGAAACATGAAAAAGTGATGAAACTGTGTTGCAAGAAAGAAAATGCTGTTCACGAGTGCTTCAATACTATTAAACAATCTGAGTCACTCCTGTCGAAGTAGTTGAGCAAATGTGAAGGTGTGCTCCATATGCCCCACGAGAATGAGGACTTAGCCCGCCACTAATCCCTGTGCCAAACAACAGGCTGAAAAGCAAGGCCAGAGGCAAATCATACATAAAGTGCATGTTTCATCAAACATGCAATAGTGCACTATCAATAAGTAATCCAAGTTCTTATAATGTTAAAGTCCCCTTAAAATACCAAACTTATCACCCCCCCCCCCCCCACTGCCACACTGTATGACGTTATGTCACAAAAAGGAAGGGATAACCCCACTGAGTGGATATATGAGTATTTTTACTCATCAGAGATGGTCCACTGGTATGCAAATGTGCAAAATCACAGATATGCAAATTAATTGTAAATATAATTCTCATTAATGTTAAGATCAAGGGTCACCACCATATTTTTTATTAGAAACATGGAAAAAGATCCAACACCCTACATCTACAAGCATGGTGGTGAGATAATTGATCAGAATGCTCAGTCCTCTACCTATCTATCAGATTACCCCTCCAAAATATTGAATTACGAATTTGTAAAGGAAAGTAAATTTGTGACTTATACAAATACATTTATTTATTAAAGCACACAGAAATTCAGGGGATAGTTAACAGTTAGTATAAAGGATTTTGTAAATGAAATCACAGTTAAAAGTGTAGTCAAGCAATGGCTTACAAGTGAAAACGAATGTTTATAAAAAGGATATCAAATGCAGTAAAATCGGTTAACAACGCAGAATATATGTGTGTCCAGCAAATTGTTTGAGTTTTAAAAAATAAGTTTACAAATCAATATACGAAGTAATAGGAGTGAAACAAATTGAGCCATAACTTTTACATGTAAAGTTTTTAGCATTAAATTATTCAATACAGTGAAATATCTGGCTATATATGAGGCGTTGTCCTATCGTGAAAAAATAGAAAGGTGGACAGAGGCGCTAAGAAATTAGTTATAGGAAAGACAAGTCAACTTCAATCATACACACTGATGGGAGATTACTCCAACTATGTAAACCACCCTAGCAAATAGTGAGCATCACTTTACCAATAACCTTTAGTCAGCTTGATCTGTTGATGCTGGATCTCGCTGGCAACTGGATGATGTTGAAGGAGTGGAGCTGAAAGAGAATAAATTCTTCCGCCCAGGAATCTCATTACAATCTGTGAAGCAGGATCGACATTTAACTATAACAGCTCCACTATCACGGCAAATAGCAGTTGTCAGGTAAGTGCTTCCAGTATCGGCTAGGGCATACACTCACAAATTCAAGTGCATAATTTGAGTATTGAGCACAAGTGTCCCAAGAATGGAATTGCATAAACCACTATCACGTCGGTATGGCCATTATGATGGTGGCTGTCCAATCTCAAGTCTCGACTGAACAAGAATGTAAAACACAGCAGTTTCGCAAAGCGAACAACTGCAACTGAGTTCCTGTCCAGATTGAGATGTAAAATTCTCAAAGTCCACGATCTACGGCAGGCAGATACCTCAGAAAACTAAAGTCCCACAAACGCTCAGGACTCAACCCAGAAGAGCGAATAAACTCTTCAGGTCCTATCTGAAAGACGATGTCTGAACTAGCCAGAGCCTACAATGAGAAGTCACTCACCACTCTCCGTCCACCCAAGCCAAAAACTGGGCGTCACCGCCCCCTAAACTTGATATATTAATCACTGGAGAGCTCTAACCCTCTGGCCAATGAGATGGACAGGCAGCTATGATAGATAGTTGGACCAGTCACCTACAAAAATGGAGCCAAATGGATTGCCTCCAGAGGACACCACCCAACCATCCTTTCAAAAATTCCCCACGCCTATTGTTTCCCAACCTTTTGCTCTAAAAGGAATTTAAAGTCTTATCTAGCGAGCTGCTAGCCAAAATAGCCACAGATAAAAGAGCAAAGTGGAAAGGGGACACGAAACACCAGTCAAGAGAAGACTCCATTGTGCGCCGAAATTCCACAGGACCCCAGGCAGTATATCACACTGAAAAAACATGGCCCGAGTCAGCCTCCGGCTGTAATTCTGCAGACAAGAAAGGCTAACAGATACTTAGAAGATAACCTCCCCAAAGGTGTGCACTAAGAGGCTCTGTGATGATAGGAATCCCACGAAATGCAGCCCACACTACCCGCTGTCTAAAAGGGATGCGATAAATTATCAAGTGTTCTCCAGAGAGTGCAGCCACCTCAGGTAGTGAGCCTACCGACAGATAGGTCCCGCCTCGCAAACTGCCCCCATATACGTGTTGCCAGCGACCGCAGGCAGGGACAGTGCCTAACAGCTAAGGAATACAGTTCCCTAGAACAACGAGAAAATTGTCATCCAAGACACATACTGCAGATTCACCAAACAATACATTCTGAGGCACACCCTTACGACATGCAAGAATAAATAAAAAAAGAACAACGAGAAAATTGTCATCCAAGACACATACTGCAGATTCACCAAACAATACATTCTGAGGCACACCCTTACGACATGCAAGAATAAATAAAAAAATAAAAGGACTAGCAAATTACTCCCACTACACACAGCACACATAAAGGCACTAGAAAGAGAGAAAATAAATGAACAATTCAATAAAACAAGAACAGATGCAATCTCGCACACAATAGTTCTCTGATCATAAATAATGAACTAACAACAGATAATCAAATATCCTTAAAACGTTAAACAGCTATTTAAATAACAATTTTATAACATCCACCCATGTAGGTTCCAATCAATGAATAAGTAAATGAGAGAAATATCTACAGCCAAATTTAGGGAAACAAGTTTTTAGGAGTGCAAATAAATATTCTAAGTAACTGTTTTCAGTGATGGTAGCATTCAAACCAAGCACCAAAAAAACAGTGACCAACCTGACAACTTATTAATAGACAATAATTCATATTCAGTATCACACATGCAAGCACTAATACAACCTGATTCATAAGGAGAGGCATTGAATTAAAATTTATGCTGTGGTCAGGATTCAAACCTGGGACCTCCTACTTACTAGTTAGGTGCTTTAGACCACTCAGCTAACACAGCATTGTAGCCAAACCAATTACACGGTCTTTCTTAAAGCATGTCTCCCTCCACACCACATACTTTAATTCTGCCTCATGTTCCCAGTGAAATGCGTATCAAATTGCCAAGGTTCTCCTACATTGGAATAGTGCCCCAGCAAAGAACGCGAATAGGAACTATCCCACCTTGTTCCTCAGGCTGGGGTGATATAAATATCAACAAATAATACAATTCCTTGAGACACCATTGTCTCATTACACCAAAGGTATTAAACATTAGGAGAGGAAATGAATTAAAATTTATGCGCTGGCAATTTGATACGCATTTAACTGGGAACAGAATTTAAGTATGTGGTGTGGAGGGAGACATGCTTTAAGAAAGTCTGTGTAGTTGCTTTGGCTACAACGCTGTGTTAGCTGAGTGGTCTAAATCTCTCCAGATGATGGAATTACGATTGTCCAGCTGAACAGACAATCTTGACTCATCTGTGAACAGAACCCAGTTAACTGAACACACATCATAATCCTCCATGCATAGAGGTTACATTTCCAAAAGTGGTTTCGGACTGTTTGTGTTGATATTGCACACCCTGTCGCTGCCTGGAGTATGCATTGCAGCTGAGTTGCATTCAGCCACCTGTCTCAGTAGTTTGTTACCAGAGATAACAGTGATCTCTTGCTGCTGTTACCTGTGGATGACCTTGGCCTTCCATTCTTTTAACAGTTCCTGTTGTCTGAAAGTGAGTGCAGGTCCTGGAAATTACACTTTGGGACACTGCAATAGCTGCAGCCATCTCCCTCTGTGTCTGTCCTGCTTCCAACCTTCCTATGGCTCTCCATGCCACAGCTTCGGGTAAGTCACATTGTTGTTACATTGCACTACCTGCTCACTACACAATCTGAACCTAACTGCTTATGTAATTAGTTTGATGGAGAGAAAACAAGTCAACACCAACACCCCTGTGCAGCCAATTTCTGTTATTACCACTACCTCGACTGCCATTATGTTGTTGTCTCCACTCCATAGAAGCAACAGAAAGATGTCAAACCATATTAGCTTATTCTGTCGATCACAGTATTTCAGAATCTAGATATCTCAACTGATCTGCTAATTGTTTTGACCAGTATGTGGGGATATCCTTGACATAATAACCTGACACAGTAGTTAAAATTTCCTCTAATTCATAGATGAGTTGTATATGTTGGCTTTGTATTATAAATCTCTACATTATAAATTTTAGGAAAGACAAACGCTTATCAGAGCCATTAAAATTAAACCTTTTAAAATAAAAGATTAATATTTTCAAATAAGAAGGTGGAAGGTGAATTAATATAACATACAAATATCAATACTTTGGGTAGTGTGCATAATGTATAAGATTACACTGTATATCCAGATTTGTCATACAGAGATTTCACACCACATACACAAGGATTATCATTACTGTTACCATTGTCAGAAGTAGGGGTGCAATAAGTAGATGCACTGGTGGGGGAGGATGGATCATAAAAAGATTTATGGGTGGGGGAAGAGATTGAGACAGTAGATTACTATTTTTAAAAGTAAAAGAACAAAAAGTTTTGGTGGAAGTACTTATGGTACAAAAAAGTTTCAGTATATCAGTTATAAATCTTCAGTAATATCATACATCAATTTTCAAAATTACTGAGAGAATGATTAGCCAAGAAGTATTGATCGAAGTGTGTTTTACAGATTACTGGAACTGTGGAGGATGATGTCCATGATATAAAATGTTAAACAGTAGTTCAGATCAACCAATTTACGATACTAAATACATTATCTCCTATTTCTTAAAATATTGTAGTGTTCATAAAGTAACAGATTCCCACTAACTTTTGATAGTTTATGCAGAAAGTTGAGGGGGAAGGTAAATAGTGGAACTGGGTCTAGGACAGTTTACAAAATGAAATTTGATGGTACAGATGAAATTTGTATGTAGTAATATAATTGGCTTTTCACAAATGTCTGTCTAGGTGTGTTTGCGTTTCGATATGTCTGAGTGTGTGTGTATTTGTTTACCTTCCTTTTTTTCCCCTAAGGTAAGTCCTTCCACTCCTGGGATTGGAATGACTCCTTTTCCACTTCCTTAAAACCCATATCCTTCCCTTTCTCCTCCCCTTGTTTCCTCTTTTTCCTGAAGAAGCTGCCTGTGGTGGCGAAAGCTTGTATGTGTGTTTGTGTGTGATTTTGTTTCTCTCGACGAGCCAGTCCTTTTGGTAAGTCATCTCTTTTCTATTTTTATTTTTGTAATATAATCTCAGTTATGCAGTTCCCTTACTGTTTGGATTTCTTTCAAGAGATTGCAATTCTAATATTTGTGAGCAGTGGTTTACTACCTGGTCCAAAAGTTGTGAAAGTACAATGTAACATAAACTGTTTTGTACAGCACTCAATTATTTAAAATGAGAGATTGTGAAGTTATTAGAATATTAAAAAGTGAGTGAGAGAGAGACGACAATAGCACAATCTGGTGGAGGCTCCACAGTTACTGCAGATGTCAGTATGTACTTATATTGTAACAGAGGTGGTCTGGGGATACGAATTTTAAACATCACCATTATATGTAATGACATATATCTGTGACAAAAATTATTTTAAGGGGAATTCTTAAACCAAGGTTTGATAAATGTTATTTTATTTATTAGTAATTTGTGATGTTTTAACAATATGTGTGATGAAATACTGATATCAGCATCTTTTTGTAGCCTACAAAAGTGACAATGCGTAAGGCATAAATAACTGCTAAGTGTGGTCAAGACATTTATATTATTTTCAAGTACATCCAAATGGCCACTTGTCTCACCACAGACTAATGCAGACAGCTAGAAACCTAAGTTTGTCAAGTGTTTCAGAGGAAGCACTTGGAAAGGACTGACTGAAACAATGGAAAGTATTACAGAAGAAAAAGAATGTGTAGCTTTGAAATATAAAGAAGTATCATACAGATAAAAAGACAAGGTGTAACAGAAATCCCTTGGTAACATACAAGATGCTGATTGATGCAGCAGGAGCGGTAAGAGGATGAATATGAATCTGGAGGAGAGAGAGAGAGAGAAAGAGAGAGAGAGAGAACACATACAGGAAAATAACAGGCATATTTAAAGACAAGAAAAGCAGCTGCATAAATACGAAGAACTCAGGTATAACACCAGTACTAATCAAGGAAGGGAAATATGAAAGGTAGAAGAAATAAATAGAGGGCCTGCACAAGGGAAATGAACTTTAAAGCTATTGCAGAAATGTAAGAGGCAGTAGATGAAGATGAGATAGGAGATACAGGAATTTGACAGAACACTGAAAGATCTGTGTTGAAACAAGGCTCCTGAAGTAGATCATATTCCTTCTTGACAGCTGATATTGTGAGAGCCAACATGAAGAAACTGTTGTACATTGTGTGCAAAGTATATGAGAAATAAAACAATAAATTTCCAGCTTGGTAGAGAGATATAAAATATTTCTTTTAAAATATCACATACTGTTTTTATTCAAATGATTGATCATCACCAGTGAAAATTTGAGACCTGAGAACACACATACAATCCATAAAACATTTTAACAGTCAAATCCATGAAACACACAAATACAAAGGACTCTCCAGTGCATGTTACAAGTTTAAACTGGGCTCCAATCATTTGAAGGAAATCATTGTATGATGTTTTTAAATAAATATTTTATATCACAGCACCAAGATGGAAATTTGTTATTTTATTATAATATTGTGGTAGTCCATTATGGAATCAACATACAAGTATAAGAGAAAAGTGAAATACTCTCAGACTTCAAGAAGAATTTATTAATTTCAATGAAAAAAAATTACTTAACTATCAGTATAATAAATAATAGTTGCAAAATACTAGTAGAAATTATTTTCATGTGAACAGAAAAACTGGTAGAATATACTCTAAGGAGAGACAGTTCAGATTTAGGAAAAATGTAGAAACACATGAAGCAATACTCTCATTATGACCTATCTCAGAAGACTGGTTAGGGGAAGGCAAACCTACATTTCTAGCTTTTGTAGATTTGGAAAAACCTTTTGTCAGTGTTGACTAAAATACACTCGTTCAAATTCTGGAGGTAGCAGGGGTGAAATATAAGGAACAAAGATTTATGTACAACTTGTACAAAAACCTGACAGCAGTTACGAAAGTTGAAGGGCAGGAAAAGGACACAATGGTTGAGAAGGAAGTAAGACAGCATTGCAGCCTTCCCCCAGTGTTATTCAAGCTTTACATTGAGCAGCCTGTGGAGGAATGCAAGGAGAAATTTGGAGAAGGAATTAATATTCAGGGAGAAGAAATAAAAACTTTGTGGTTGCCAGTGACAATATAATTCTGTCAGACACAGAAGAGCAGTGGAACAGCAATTGAACAGAATGGACAATGTCTTGAGATGAATAGAATTGAATAGAATCTTTATTGTCATGTGATATGTTATATACAATCACTCAATTGGAACACAGGTGACTCGTCAGTCAATGGAGTTGTATGCCTATGTAAGTATAGTGTAGATTTTTTATTTATTTATTTATTTAATTTTTTTTTTTTTTTTTTTTTTTAGGGCGCACAACTGCTAAGGTCATTAGCGCCCAGACAAGAACAGAGATCCGCTAGATCTAAAAAAAAAAAATGGTATCTGCCAGTTAGAATATCAAGAGAATGCTAAAAAAACAAAAGATAAAAAAACAATTAGAAGGGTTAAATATCCTTTGATAAATTGGCCAAGTAGATAAAACGTAAAACTCGAGCAGCTGCTCGTGTGTCATCAGCTAAAATTTCCTCCAGAGTAGACGGAAAGTGAAGGGCTACATGGAGATGATTAAAATTAACACAAGACAGTAAAACATGTCGCACCGTCAGCAATTCACCACAGGAGCACAGCAGTGCAGGATCGGCGGTTAGCAAATGACGGTGGCTGAAACGGCAGTGACCGATCCGCAACCGGGCCAGGATGACCTCCTCCCACCGAGAGGGGCATGAGGAGGTCCTCCAAGCAGTCGGGATCAGTTTTACAGTTCTCAATTTATTGTCGTACAGTGAGAACCACGCACTGTGCCAGGACGACACGATACTCCGGCGAAGAGCCCGTTGAACATCGTCCGATGGGATGCAAAAGGTAGCCATGCGAGGCAAAAGAGCTGCTGCCTTGGCTGCTATGTCGGCGGTCTCATTCCCGGGCACACCCACGTAGCCAGGGACCCACAGAAAAGGAACATGACAGCTGTCATCTGCTAGCAACTGGAGGGAGCATAGGATCCGATACACGAGAGGATGGGTCAAGAAAGGGTCCTTAAGACTCTGCAGGGCACTAAGGGAGTCCGAACATATGGCATAGAAAGGTTGGCGGTGGCGGCAGGTATACAAAATGGCCTGGTGGAGGGCAAAAAGCTCAGCCGTGAAATTCAAGCACCAGTCAGGGAGCTTGTATTGGAAACGGTTGTCCCCGATGACGAAGGCAGATCCGACACAGTTAGTGCTCTTGGAACCATCAGTGTAAATAAATATGGCATTATCAAACTTCGACAAGCCTCGAGCGGTATACCAAATCTGGAGTGCTCTCCTTGGGGAGCGAACTAAGTTCAAGGTGAGTGTGAACCTGGGCCTGATGCCACGGTGGCAATGGGCTTTCGCTCAACCGAAAGGTGAAAGGAAGGGTAAAATCGAGCCGCTGAAGCAGGTGGCGAAACCGAACTCCAGGTGGGAGCAAGGCTATCGCAGACAACTGATATTGGCAATTGAGTGAGTCGTCAAAACATAATCAGTAAGATGGATGGTTGGGCATTGACTGTAGGCGGCATGCGTACCAACACAAGAGTATGTCATGCCGAGTGGTCAAGGGTAATACAGCAGCCTCGGCATACAGACTTTCAACAGGGCTGGTATAAAATGCACCGGTCACCAGACGTAATCCCCGATGGTGAATAGCGTTGAGACGGCGGAGAATCGACAGCCGTGCAGAAGAGTATACAAGGCTTGCATAGTCGAGCTTCGACTGAACAATGGCCTGGTAAAGGTGAAGCAGGACGGTACGATCCGATCCCCATGATGTGTCACTGAGGACATGAAGAACATTAAGGGATTGGGCACAATGGGCAGCCAGGTAGGACACGTGTGTGGACCAGCAAAGTTTCCGATCCAACATTAGCCCCAAGAATTTTATTGTCTTCATGAAAGGGAGAGCAACAGGGCCGAGATGTAGGGATGGAGGAAGAAATTCCTTGTATCTCCAGAAGTTTATACACACTGTTTTCTCAGTGGAGAATCAGAAGTCGTTCGCGATGCTCCAAGAATATAGACGGTCAAGACAGCGTTGAAGACAATGCTCCAAGAGACATGTCCGCTGGGCGATGCAATAAATTGTGAAATCATCTACAAAAAGGGATCCGGAAACATTGGCTGAAAGGCAATCTACGATCAGATTGATTGCAATGGCAAAGAGAGCCACACTCAAGACGGAGCCTTCTGGTACCCCATTCTCCTGGTGAAAGGTATCTGACAAAACAGAGCCCACCCGTACTCGGAACTTGTGATCCACCAAAAACATTGATTGAAAAGAGGGAGGTGGCCCTGAAGGCCCTATGTGTGCAATGTGCAGAGAATGCCTGCTCTCCAACAGGTATCGTATGCTTTCTTCAAGTCAAAGAACACTGCTACTGTTTGACGCTTCTTTAGAAAGTTATTCATAATGAAGGTCGACAACGTAACGATGTGATCAGCAGCAGAGTGGTGTCGACGAAAACATCATTGGACATTTGTTAGTAGGTGGCGAGATTCGAGGAGCCAGACCAACTGAGCGTTAACCATGCGTTCCATCACCTTACAGACGCAGCTCGTCAGAGAAATAGGGTGATAGCTGGAAGGAAGATATTTGTCCTTCCCTGGTTTGGGGATGGGGACAACAATGGCGTCATGCCAACTTGTGGGAACCTGACCTTCAGTCCATGTGTGATTATAGGTACTAAGAAGGAAACACTTGCCCGCAGGAGAGAGGTTCTTTAGCATCTCAATATGGATGGAATCGGGGCCGGGAGCAGAAGATCGGGACAGGGCGAGAGCACGGTCTAGCTCCTGCATGGTGAAGGAGACATTATAATTTTCACAATTAAAAGAGTGGAAAGAAGATGGCCGTGCCTCCTCTGCCTGTTTGTGAGGGAGTAAGGCAGGGTGGTAATGGGCAGAGCTCGAAACCTCCGCAAAGGAACGGCCCAGTGCGTTGTAAACTTCAACGGGGTCCACGAGGACTGCATTCTTGACGGTCAGGCCAGAAATTGGCGAGTGGACCTTGATGCCGGATAAACGGCGTAGGCCACCCCAAACAACCATGAAGGGAGTAAAATGGTTAAAAGAACTAGTAAAAGCAGTCCAGCAAGCTTTTTTTGCTGTCGTTGATAACACGACAACATTGCGCTCGCAGTCGTTTATAATTTATACACTTCTCCAACATTGGGTGGCGGTGGAAGGTGCATAAAGCACGTCGCCGGGCTCTAAGAGCGTCGCGGCAGGCTGCAGTCCACCAAGGGACCGGGACACAACGTGGAGAAGAGGATGTACGAGGTATGGAATGTTCGGCAGCTGTGAGAATAACCTCTGTGAGGTATTCAACCTGACTGTCACAGCTGGGAAAATTCTGACTGTGAAAAACAGCCATAGAGGAATAAAGCCCCCAGTCGGCTTTAGAAATGTTCCAACTGGTGGGACGAGGAGATGGGGAATGATGCAGGAAGTGGATGACACAAGGGAAATGGTCATTCGAGTACGTGTCAGAAAGTGCATACCACTCAAACCGACCGGCAAGCTGAGGAGTGCATATTGTGAGGTCTATATGGAAATAAGTGTGTGTTGTGTCGGAAAGGAAGGTCGGTGCACCAGTGTTGAGGCAGACAAGATTGAGGTGTTGGAGAAGGTCCACCAAAAGGGAGCCTCTCGGACAAGGTGCTGGAGAGCCCCATAGGGGGTGGTGGGCATTAAAGTCGCCTTCCAACACGAAAGGTGAAGGAAGCTGGTCAACAAGGTGTAGCACATCTGCCCTAGTAAGGGCAGATGATGATGGCGAATAGATATTACAGAGGGAAAAGAAAAAGGTGGATAGAGTGATTCAGACGGCAACTGTAGGTGAGTATGCAACGTAATGGGATGGTGATAGACGTTGTCCCGAATGAGCATCAGAACCCCTCCATGGGCTGGGGTACCTTCCACAGGTGGCAGGTCGAAACGCACAGAGGTGTAGTGGGGTAAGTCTGCACGATCACTTAGACGTAACTTAGTTTCTTGGAGACAAACTAGAAGCGGGCAGTGCAATCGAAGGAGTAGTTTTAATTCCTCCCGATTGGAACAAAAGCCACGAATATTCCATTGAAGGAGCACCATGATAAAAAAATAAGAGAAGGGAAGATAAAAAGGAACAAGCAGGTCGGGTCATCTCGATGGCCGCTGAGGACCGGACTTTGAGGGAGCACTACTGTCGCCATATAGAGGCAGAGAGTCATGTTCCATAGGTTCAAACGAGTCATCTGCCACCTTCCCGAGTTTATCAGGAGGGGCAGCTTCCGTCGCTGGTAAAATGCTGGTTGCCTGGCTAACAGTAGTGCATCCCAGCGAGACAGAAGATGATCGAGGCTGGCTACTGTTGGACGGCGTGAAGGATGGGTCACGCCTCGGCGGGGAAGGAGAGGAACTCTTTTTCTTGTTGGCTCTTCTGGAAGAGTGACGGTGAGAAGAGGCAGTTGATGGTTGGGAAGCCTGAGAATGCAGAAAATCTTCATGGACAGGTTCCTTTTTCAAAGTCCAGGCATCTTGTTTAGGTACCCGTGGTTTATTAGAGGTTGACGAAGACTGAACTTTAGAAGCAGCAGGAGGAAGCGGGGACGTGGAATGGGCAATCTTCGGGCTGGCGGATCGCACAACTGTGTCAGCGAAAGTGAAGTCACAGGTCTGGGTACCTGAATCCTTAGTAGGTTGAGTGGAGGTGAGGACCTTACTGTATGTGCCCGCTGGGAGGACAGTGGGCTTTCGACTCGCCAACAACTTTCGAGCGGCAGATGTTGATACCGTTTCCATAACCCGAATTTGCTGGATGACCTTTTCATCCTTATATACAGGGCAGTCTCGAGAGGAAGCCGCATGGTCACCGTTGCAGTTAAGGCTGTGAGGGGACGGAGGTGGGCAATCCCCCTCATGGGTGTCCCTACCACAAGTGACACATTTTGCTGCATTTGGGCAAGATTGATGGGTATGGTTGTATCTGTGGCATTGGAAACAGCGCGTTGGGTTTGGTATATAAGGTCGGACGGATACAACTTTGTACCCTGCTTTGACCTTTGACAGGAGTTCAACTCTGTCGAATGTTAAAAACACAGTACGAGTCAGTGTCAGCAGGTCATCTACCTTTTTCAACACCCTATGCACGGCTGTTACACCCTGATCGGACATATAGGTTTGTATGTCTTCATCAGACAACCCGTCAAGGAATCTTGTGAAGACTACCCCCCGTGACAAGTTGAGTGTGCGATGCACTTCTACCTTGACTGGAAACATGTGTAACAACGTAGTCTGTATGAGTTTCTGGGCCTGGAAGACACTGTCCGCTTCCAGCAACAATGTTCCATTGCACTGACGTGAACAGCTTTTAACAGGGCCAGCAATTGCATCAACACCTTTCTGAATGACGTAAGGATTTACAGACGTGAAATCTTTACCGTTGGTTCAAGAGACAACAAGGAATTTTGGGAGATTAGGCAGAGTTTTCTTTTGCTGAGGCGAATCTATCTTTCGTTTCTGGGTCAAAGTCACAGAAGAAGAGAAGGAAGTGATCGCGGAAGTGTCCCCCGTGATTACCGGCGTCTTCGATGGCGCACTCCTTCCTAATGGGGGCCCTCTCTGAGGGCTTACCTGCCTTAGATGATTGTTCACACCTCAGGTCACACCTCTCGAGAACTGATGGAGGGACCAATCGGCATGTTTGGAAGGTACCAGTTTCGGTAATCACCCCTCCCTGGGCCTGGCCTTTACCAGGGGGTACGTACGTGCCCTACTTGTCTACTCGGGGCGGGGAATTACACGTTAATATTCATAGAATATATGACTTCAACTGCGATTGGGCAAAGCTGAAAATGTGTACCCAGCCGGGATTCGAACCCGGGTCTCCTGCTTTCTAGGCAGTTGCGCTGACCCCTACACCACTGGGGACACAGTGATCACCGCACCTGCAAGGACTACCCATGCACGCCTCCCGTCAGATACAAATTCCCAGCTTCGCCCTGCCCATAGTACTCAAACTCGTAGTTTAACTAATTCCCGTAAGAGTAAGGGCTTCAAACTTGCCCACCCCTCCCCACTAACGATAGGATCATTGCCCGTCACCGGCATATTATATATATATATATATATATATATATATATATATATATATATAAAATATAAAAAATAGACGAAGATTACTCACCAGGCGAAGGAGCACAGGTGTGACAGCATCACAAATAAATAAATGAATACACACACACACACACAATCGCAAGCTTTCGCAACCCAGTTGCGTCTTCAGGCAGTAGGGAAGGAGAGGGAAAAGGAAATGATGAGGGTTTTAAGGAAGGGGGTAAGGAGCCATTCCAATCCCGGGAGAGGAAAGACTTACCTTGGGGGAAAAAAAGGAGGGTAAACAAATGCACACATGCCCACACATTCACACAGACACAAGTACACCTAGGCAGACATACTGTAGAAAGCAAAGAAGTTAAGTTATAGAAGTTAAGAAGTTAGACAGAGATACCACTTGAGGCAGAGGCTCTGTCCAGAGAACTGATGCAAAGATGTTAAGAAGGTGGGTGGGAATTCAAATTTAGCGGAGGTTGAGACCAGGTGGGCAACGGGAAGAGAGAATATGCTGAAGGGCTAGTTCCCATCTCCGGAGTTCTGAAGGATTGGTGTCAGTGGGAAGTATCCAGATAACCCGGACGGTGTAGCACTGTGCCAAGATGTGCTGGCCGTGCACCAGTGCGTGTTTAGCCACAGGGTGATCCTCGTTACCAACAAACACTGTCTGCCTGTGTCCATTCATGCGAATGGACAGTTTGTTGCTGGTCATTCCCACATAGAACGCTTCACAGTGCAGGCATGTCAGTTGGTAGATCACGTGGGTACTATCGCAAGTGGCTCTGCCTTTGATCGTGTACACCTTCCGGGTTACGGGACTGGAGTAAGTGGTGGTGGAAGGGTGCATAGGGCAGGTTTTACAACGGGGGCGGTTACAAGGGTAGGAGCCAGAAGGTAGGGAAGGTGGTTTGGGGATTTCATAGGGGTGGACTAGGAGGTTACGGAGGTTAGGTGGGCGGCGGAAAGACACTCTCGGTGGAGTAGGAAGGATGTCATGAAGGACGGATCTCATTTCGGGGCAGGATTTAAGGAAGTCGTATCCTTGCTGGAGAGCCACATTTAGAGTCCGCTCCAGTCCCGGAAAGTATCCGGTGACAAGAGGGGCACTTCTGGGATTCTTCTGTTGAAGGTTCTGAATTTGGGGGGATGAGGTAGTAGCTCTGGCAATTTGTTTCTCTACCAGATTAGGAGGATAGCCGCGGGATGTGAAAGCTGTTAATAGGTTGTTGGAGTACTGGTTCAGAGCTTCAGGACTGGAGCAGACTCGTTTGCCACGAAGACCTAAGCTGTAAGGAAGGGAACGTTTGATATGGAATGGATGACAGCTATCATAATGCAGGTACTGTTGTTTATTGGTAGGTTTGATGTGGACGGATGTGTGGAGTTGGCCGTTGGACAGATGGAGGTCGACATCGAGGAATGTGGCATGGGATTTGGAATAGGACCAGGTGAATTTGATGGGACCAAAGGAGTTGAGGTTGAAGAGGAAATTCTGGAGTTCTTCTTCACTGTGTGTCCAGATCATGAAGATATCATCAATGAATCTGTACCACACTTTGGGTTGACAGGCTTGGGTATCCAGGAAGGCTTCCTCTAAGCGTCCCATGAATAAGTTTGCGTACGAGGGGGCCATCCTGGTTCCCATGGCTGTTCCCTTTAGTTGTTGGTATGTCTGGCCCTCAAAAGTGAAGAAGTTGTGGGTTAGGATGAAGCTGGCTAGGGTATTAAGGAAAGAGGTTTTAGGTAGGGAAGTGGGTGGTCGGCGTGAAAGGAAATACTCCATCGCAGCAAGGCCCTGGGTATGTGGGATATTTGTGTATAGGGAAGTGGCATCAATGGTTACAAGGATGGTTTCTGGAGGTAACAGGCTGGGTAAGGATTTCAGGCGATCGAGGAAGTGGTTGGTGTCTTTGATGAAGGATGGGAGACTGCACATGATGGGTTGAAGGTGTTGGTCTACGTAGGCCTACGTAGACCAACACCTTCAACCCATCATGTGCAGTCTCCCATCCTTCATCAAAGACACCAACCACTTCCTCGATCGCCTGAAATCCTTACCCAGCCTGTTACCTCCAGAAACCATCCTTGTAACCATTGATGCCACTTCCCTATACACAAATATCCCACATACCCAGGGCCTTGCTGCGATGGAGTATTTCCTTTCACGCCGACCACCCACTTCCCTACCTAAAACCTCTTTCCTTAATACCCTAGCCAGCTTCATCCTAACCCACAACTTCTTCACTTTTGAGGGCCAGACATACCAACAACTAAAGGGAACAGCCATGGGAACCAGGATGGCCCCCTCGTACGCAAACTTATTCATGGGACGCTTAGAGGAAGCCTTCCTGGATACCCAAGCCTGTCAACCCAAAGTGTGGTACAGATTCATTGATGATATCTTCATGATCTGGACACACAGTGAAGAAGAACTCCAGAATTTCCTCTTCAACCTCAACTCCTTTGGTCCCATCAAATTCACCTGGTCCTATTCCAAATCCCATGCCACATTCCTCGATGTCGACCTCCATCTGTCCAACGGCCAACTCCACACATCCGTCCACATCAAACCTACCAATAAACAACAGTACCTGCATTATGATAGCTGTCATCCATTCCATATCAAACGTTCCCTTCCTTACAGCTTAGGTCTTCGTGGCAAACGAGTCTGCTCCAGTCCTGAAGCTCTGAACCAGTACTCCAACAACCTATTAACAGCTTTCACATCCCGCGGCTATCCTCCTAATCTGGTAGAGAAACAAATTGCCAGAGCTACTACCTCATCCCCCCAAATTCAGAACCTTCAACAGAAGAATCCCAGAAGTGCCCCTCTTGTCACCGGATACTTTCCGGGACTGGAGCGGACTCTAAATGTGGCTCTCCAGCAAGGATACGACTTCCTTAAATCCTGCCCCGAAATGAGATCCGTCCTTCATGACATCCTTCCTACTCCACCGAGAGTGTCTTTCCGCCGCCCACCTAACCTCCGTAACCTCCTAGTCCACCCCTATGAAATCCCCAAACCACCTTCCCTACCTTCTGGCTCCTACCCTTGTAACCGCCCCCGTTGTAAAACCTGCCCTATGCACCCTTCCACCACCACTTACTCCAGTCCCGTAACCCGGAAGGTGTACACGATCAAAGGCAGAGCCACTTGCGATAGTACCCACGTGATCTACCAACTGACATGCCTGCACTGTGAAGCGTTCTATGTGGGAATGACCAGCAACAAACTGTCCATTCGCATGAATGGACACAGGCAGACAGTGTTTGTTGGTAACGAGGATCACCCTGTGGCTAAACACGCACTGGTGCACGGCCAGCACATCTTGGCACAGTGCTACACCGTCCGGGTTATCTGGATACTTCCCACTGACACCAATCCTTCAGAACTCCGGAGATGGGAACTAGCCCTTCAGCATATTCTCTCTTCCCGTTGCCCACCTGGTCTCAACCTCCGCTAAATTTGAATTCCCACCCACCTTCTTAACATCTTTGCATCAGTTCTCTGGACAGAGCCTCTGCCTCAAGTGGTATCTCTGTCTAACTTCTTAACTTCTATAACTTAACTTCTTTGCTTTCTACAGTATGTCTGCCTAGGTGTACTTGTGTCTGTGTGAATGTGTGGGCATGTGTGCATTTGTTTACCCTCCTTTTTTTCCCCCAAGGTAAGTCTTTCCTCTCCCGGGATTGGAATGGCTCCTTACCCCCTTCCTTAAAACCCTCATCATTTCCTTTTCCCTCTCCTTCCCTACTGCCTGAAGACGCAACTGGGTTGCGAAAGCTTGCGATTGTGTGTGTGTGTGTGTATTCATTTATTTATTTGTGATGCTGTCACACCTGTGCTCCTTCGCCTGGTGAGTAATCTTCGTCTATTTTTTATATTTTATTTTTCCTGCTAGGAATTTTTCGTCTTAATAATCGTTTCATATATATATATATATATATATATATATATATATATATATATATATACATGTGGCGTCTGTTAGGAAAGAACAGACGTCACATTCTGATCCTGCAGCTGTTATTATTTAATATTCATAGAATATATGACTTCAACTGCGATTGGGCAAAGCTGAAAATGTGTACCCAGCCGGGATTCGAACCCGGTCTCCTGCTTTCTAGGCAGTTGCGCTGACCCCTACACCACTGGGGACACAGTGATCACCGCACCTGCAAGGACTACCCATGCACGCCTCCCGTCAGATACAAATTCCCAGCTTCGCCCTGCCCATAGTACTCAAACTCGTAGTTTAACTAATTCCCGTAAGAGTAAGGGCTTCAAACTTGCCCACCCCTCCCCACTAACGATAGGATCATTGCCCGTCACCGGCATATTATATATATATATACATGTGGCGTCTGTTCGGATTACACGTTACCCCGTCACCTGCTATGCATGATAATGCGTGGGTCGGCCTTCAGACCTACACAGGGAGGAAAGAAGTAGAAGAGAGGAAGTGAAGAGAAAGAAGGAAAGAAGTGTCTCAAACGCCCAAGCGGAGACTAATGAGGAGGAGAAGAAGACTACGAGAGTACAGCAAGGAGAGAAAAGCAGAAGCAAAGGTTAGGAAAGGAAGAAACCAAGGAATAAGAGAAACCATGACAAGAAACCACCTTAACTCGCAAAGGACGCCCGTCTCCGGGCGAAGGCATAAACCGGGAGGGGAAAGTGAAGCAGCCTGGGGCAGAAGATAGGCTGCTTCGGCTTGGTGCCCTGTGCGTGCCACACACGTATCCACAAAAGAGCTGTGGGTCCCCTGGGGGGAGTATACTGTAGAGGCTGAATCTCACTCATATTCGCCACCACTCACCGGCTAGCTGCATAGCCGGCACTCTAGGCAGGCACGGATGAGGCAGCAGGTATTCTAAACTCAGCTCGGGGACAAGCAACTGACTTTTGGTTCAATCGTGTGTACTTGTGAAGTTTAATAGAGGTTTGACAAGGTTACAACACTATTGGTGATATAGGAGGGACATACGAGAAGTTCTACAAAAATGAAAAACGACATGACTCCAACGGAAAAAATATTAGCTGCTCTGGTAGAGCAACAGAAACTGCTTATAAACAACATAATCAAGCTACCGAAGGTCCTCACCACAGCACTGCAGGCATTTCTCACTATGCCACATCACAACAACTCACCAGTGCTGAACAAACCAATGTTCACACCCTATGAAGAATCTGCAGAATATTGGATAGATTATGAAAAGCATCTATGCCAACATTTCATCCCCTTCAGCATTGATTATCCACAGCTCTGTAAGTCTCCCTTCTTTTCTTGGATATCTCCTAAACTGTATCAGTTGCTGGTCCAACTTGCCCCTCTCAAGGAACTGTCTTCTTTAACATTCGATGAGATGTATTCTCTCCTTACGAGATATTACCACAAGCAAACGCATGTAGTGGCTTCCCACTTGGCCTTCTACCAATGCAAAAAGAAACCTGACCACCCGTATAGGGCATTGGTGGCTGAGGATTAAGCCACAAATGCCACTTTGTTATGGAAAAACACAATGAATCGTATGCCCACCACATGGCATGGGATACCATTTAACGCTCTGCACCTGATTGTGAAATCAGAAAACATACACTGCAATTAATCTATCCTACTTTAGAAGAAGTGCTTACTATTGCATCCACTTTTGAGATAACTTGCTTCACTGGAGCACGAATTCAATCATGGGGTGATGTTTGTGAGTTGTAGTCGGATAAGGCCCCCTATGATGTCACCATGCAGGACGCGGTAGACGACGTTGCTATAGTTCAATCCTCAGTCCGCAACAGGAAATGTAAACAACAAACAGGATTTAAGAAAAAGCTCACTACCAGTAATATGGTGTTGCCCTCATGCTCCCGTTGATTCACACAACACACAAGGGAAGATTGCCCCCCAGCATTGCACCATGTGTCACAACTGCAACAAGAAAGGTTATTTGTCTGCTGTCTGTCGTTCTAAAAACGTGCTATTAATTCAAGACAGGAAAGATGAGGATACATCAGTCTACTTCATGAACTCCACTTTACCTCCCTCCAACAAGTTGTGTATTGATGTCAAAATTTTAGAACAAGACGTTCAGAAGCAGTTCGATACAGGTTCTGCAGCTACCTTGATCACTGCTCAAACTTACGCCACACTTGGTTCTCCACCCCTGTTCCCTGTATCATAAAACCTGAGATCTTACAACCACCAGTAAATATCACTTTTATGGGAACTTGAAGTTGATATGACTTACAAATCAGTATCTCGCACACTTAAGGTATTTGTAGTAGATCACTCTGGGTCTGAAAATCTCTTTGGTCACAATGCTTTCAAGCTTTTCAGATTTTCCATGGACGTCACAGTGCATGTCATATCTGAGGAAATTCCATATTCTCAATCAGAGGAATTATCTCGTGAATACTCCAGGCTTTTTTCACTTAGGCTCAGGTGCGCGTCAAATTTTGAGGCACATATCACTTCAAAACCGCAGCCCTTCCCAAATTCTTTCGCACGTGACTAGTACCAGTATCCATGCACAATGATGTCAAACAGGCTTGCTGCAGAAGGTGTGTTATTGCCAGTCACCGGAAGTGAATGGGCCGCGCCTGTAGTAGTCGTTCATAAACTGAATGGCAACTTATGCCTGTGTGGAGATTTCAAGGCAACTGTAAACTCACAATGATTAATAGACACATATCACGTGCCCCGCCCATAAGAATTATTTTCTAAACTCGTGGGTCGGCAATATTTTTCCAAAACTGATCTCTCGGAGGCCTATGATCAACTACCACTTGACGAAGCTTCACATACATTTTTCATGATCAATACTCTGTTCGGCTTTTATCAACATCAGAGTCTCCCATTCAGAGTTGCTAGTGCCCCAGCTATTTTCCAAAGTTTTCTTGAACAATTGTTGGCTCACATTCCTGTCTGTATTAACTACCAAGATGACATTGTCGTGATGGGCACCACCACAGCCGAACACCTTCATAATCTGAAAACCCTTTTTTCAGTGCTACAGGATGCTGGCATAAAATGTAACTTCCAGAAATCACAGTTTTTTCAGCCATTGGTTGTCTACATAGTGTTTCAGTTATTCAAAGAGAGAATATGCCCACTCAATGTCACTGCCATAGAGGCTTTGCCATGCCCTACAAATGTAAAGGACTTACAAGTTCTTTGAGGACACCGGCATACTACCACAAATTTCTTCCATCAGTTGCAGAAGTCACACACCCATTACACAGACTTCGAGAAAAATGTTCCTTTTCAATTGTCAGATAATTGTGTTCACATGCCTCAAAACCTTGCTTCACACAGCCCCATATTTAGCCACGTACAGCCCAGTTCAAATGTTAGTCCATGCAACAGACGCATTGAAGCATGGCATAGGTGCAGTCTTGACACATCGGTATGAATGGCTTATAGCATACGCCACCAAAACATTGAACGAGACTCAGTAGAAGTACTCACAAATCACAAAGGAGGCCCTTGCAGTCGTTTATGCTCTGCAGAAGTTTAGTGTTTTCTTGTACGGATATAAGTTCCATAGCCGATCCAATGCTTCTTAAGGTTCTCCAACACATTGCCATAGGTTGGCCTGAACATCCTCCTGGCAAAGCCTCTGATCCCCTTCCCAACTATTTCTACTTACACTACAGACTTACAGCTCGTAACAGCATTGTTCTGCTTTCTACCGACTACACCACGCCTCGAGTCATCATACCAGCTGGACTCCACAATGAGGTGCTGCGACTTCTTCATCAAGGACACTGGGGCATCACTAGAACAAAAAAACCTCACCCGTGAACATGTCTACTGGCCGGGCATTGACTCAGTGATCTATCACATGGTTGCCTCCTGCACTGCATGTGCCCAACAGGCGCAGGCACCAAAATTCTCTACCACCACCTGTCTGACACCAACACTTACTTGGGAATGGACCCACATCGACTGCACCGGGAGGTTTCTTGGCGTCTTCTGGCTTCTAGTAATCGACGCCTGTTCAAACTTTCCTTTTGTAGCCCATATCTCATCACCCTCATCTGAATCCACTATACAACCTCTAAATAAAAAATTCACCCTTGAAGAGCTGCAAAACACCATTGTCTCTGACAATGGCCCACAGTTCACATCCACTGAATTCTCCACATTCTGTTTACAATGGGGGATAAAGCAAGTCACGTCACCCCAATTCCACCCACAATGGTGAGGTGGAAAGACAAGTCCGCAGTTTCAAAAATCAGATGAAGAAGCTCCTAACCTCATCCTCTAATGAAGATACACTCACTACCTTTCTCGAAACCTACCAGTTCACACCATCCAGAAATCAGTCCAGCGGAACTGCTTCACGTATGCCAACCACGCACAATACTTCACATTATCCACCCACCTAGTAATACCATACAACTGACACCACAAGGCAAATTCAAGATTGGAACACCAGCATGAGGGCACAGTTATGGTCACCAGCAAAAATGGATTCAAGGAAGTGTAATCCACCAACAGGGCAGCCACAGGTACTGAGTTAAAATGGCAGATGGGGATGTGGCTCGTCACGTGGACCAGCTACATTCAAGAATACTGTCATTGCTCAAAGATCCCCTTCTCCCCACCCTCCCCCCCCCCCCAACCAAGCCAGGAACCAATGGATGTTGATGTTGACATTCTCCCAGGGTCTTCATCAGCATCTTCCAAGGCGTCAGCAGGAATGCTGCGCCACTGAGCAGTACCCTGCCACTGGCATAAGAAGCCCCGCCAACTCCAGCGTCCCCCACATTTCCATCGATGCACCCTCAACCAGTGGATATGTCACCGGTCCTGGGATCATGGGTACAATTCCATTGAAGACGACACTATCGACCATATGCCGGAGTTCCACCTCAGGAATTCGCCGTGGTAGGCGAAGACAGCATAGATGTGAGTGTTGTTCAACAATCAGTGTCAGTGCATCAAAAAGCAGTGCAAAATCCACAGGTGTAGTGATATGCCAACCACTGCAATAAAAATTAATTAATTAATTAAAAAATTTAAAAAATTCTTTTGTTCTCAACCTTCCAATGTCTCCTTCTGTTTCCCTTTGCATATAACAAACAGTGCCAACACACAAACTAAATGTAAAAATTAATGATCTGTGACTAAATTGTATGCTGTTATGCTAAAGTAATAATAATTAATATTTACAAGTTCCTGTGCTGTGCACATCCTTCAGCTGACCTAGCAAAGACTTGAAATATTGTACATTGCTTGCCTACTTAAATAGAGATGCTCACCCTCCTATTGCCTTACTTTGAATGAGTGAGATCTGTAAATTCTTTATTTGAGACCCTCATTTACGAGTGGTCGAAAGTTGTTGAGAAATGATGTTTATTTGTTGCTGTTATACATGTCTACCTTGTTGTGTTAGCATGTGTATGCGTGTGTGTGTGAGTGTGTGTGTGTGTGCGCACTTGATTGCCTTTCCTTTCATCCCCTTAAGGTAAGTCCTTCCACTCCTGGGATTGTAATGATTCCTTTTCCACTTCCTTAAAACCAGTATCCTTCCCTTTCTCCCCTCCTTCCTTCCTTTTTTCCTGAAGAAGCTACCAGCGGTGGCAAAAGTTTGTATGTGTGTGATTTTATTTGTCTGTCGACGGGCCTGTACTTTGGGTAAGTCATATATACGAAAAATTCCTAACAGGAAAAATATATGTAAAAAATAGATGAAGTCCACTTACCAGGCGAAGGAGCACAGGCAGTGATAGCAACAAATAAACACACAGACACACACACACACACACACACACACACAAATGCAAGCTTTCGCAGCCTAGCTGCTTTGTCAGGCAGAAGGGAAGGAGAGGGAAAAGTAAATGATGAGGGTTTTAAGGGAGTGGATAAGGACTCATTCCAATCCCGGGACAGAAAAGACTTACCTTGGGGGGAAAAAAAAAAGGAGGTTTACAAATACACACACACCCACACATTTACACAGATGCAAGTACACTTAGGCAGACATACTGTAGAACTGTAGAAAGCAAAGAAGTTAGAAGTTAGACGGAGATGCCACTTGACGCAGAGGCTCTGTCCAGAGAACCGAGGCAAAGATGTTAAGATGGTGGGTGGGAATTTGAATTTAGCGGAGGTTGAGACCAGGTGGGCAACGGGAAGAGAAAATATGCTGAAGGGCTAGCTCCCATCTCTGGAGTTCTGAAGGATTGGTGTTGGTGGGAAGTATCCAGATAACCCGGACGGTGTAACACTGTGCCAAGACGTGCTGGTCGTGCCCCAAGGCGTGTTTAGCCACAGGGTGATCCTCATTACCAACAAACACTGTCTGCCTGTGACCATTCATGCGAATGGACAGTTTATTGCTGGTCATTCCCACATAGAACACTTCACAGTGCAGGCATGTCAGTTGGTAAATCACATGGGTGCTGTCGCAAGTGGCTCTGCCCTTGATTGTGTATACCCTCCGGGTTACGGGACTGGAGTAAGTGGTGGTGGAAGTGTGCATAGGGCAGGTTTTACAACGGGGGCGGTTACAAGGGTAGGAGCCAGAAGTTAGGGAAGGTGGTTTGGGGATTTCATAGGGATGGACTAGGAGGTTACGGAGGTTAGGTGGGCGGCGGAAAGACACTCTCGGAGGAGTGGGGAGGATGTCATGAAGGATGGATCTCATTTCGGGGCAGGATTTTAGGAAGTCGTATCCTTGCTGGAGAGCCACATTCAGAGTCCGCTTCAGTCCCGGAAAGTATCCGGTGACAAAAGGGGCACTTCTGGGGTTCTGTTGAAGGTTCTGAATTTGGGGGATGAGGAGTGGCTCTGGCAATTTGTTTCTGTACCAGATCAGGAGGATAGCTGCGGGATGTGAAGGCTGTTATCAGGTTATTGGTGTATTGGTTCAGGGATTCAGGACTGGAGCAGACTCGTTTGCCACGAAGACCTAAGCTGTAGGGAAGGGAACGTTTGATGTGGAAAGGATGGCAGCTGTCATAATGCAGGTACTGTTGTTTATTGGTAGGTTTGATGTGGACGGATGTGTGTAGTTGGCCGTTGGATAGATGGAGGTCGACATCGAGGAAAGTGGCAAGGGATCTGGAAGAGGACCAGGTGAATTTGATGGGACCAAAGGACTTGAGGTTGGAGAGGAAATTCTGGAGTCCTTCTTCACTGTGAGTCCAGATCATGAAGATGTCGTCAATGAATCTATACCAAACTTTGGGTTGACAGGCTTGGGTGTCCAGGAAGGCTTCCTCTAAGCATCCCATAAATAAGTTTCCATACGAGGGGGCTGTCCTGGTCCCCATGGCTGTTCCCTTTAGTTGTTGGTATGTCTGGCCCTCAAAAGTGAAGAATTTGTGGGTTAGGATGAAGCTGGCTAGGGTATTAAGGAAAGAGGTTTTAGGTAAGGAAGTGGGTGGTCGGTGTGAAAGGAAATATTCCATCGCAGCGAGGCCCTGGGCATGTGAGATATTTGTGTATAAGGAAGTGGCATCAATGGTTACAAGGATGGTTTCAGGAGGTAACAGGCTGGATAAGGATTTCAGGCGATCGAGGAAGTGGTTGGTGTCGTTGATGAAGGATGGAAGACTGCACATGATGGGTTGAAGGTGTTGGTCTATGTAGGCAGAGATTCGTTCTGTTGGGGCTTGGTAACCGGCCACAATGGGGCGGCTGGGATGATTGGGTTTGTGAATCTTCGGAAGTAGGTAGAAGGTGGGGGTGCAGGGTGTCGGTGGAGTCATGAGGTTAATGGAGTCAGGTGAAAGGTTTTGTAGAAGGCCTAAGGTTTTGAGGATTCCTTGAAGCTCTGCCTGGACATCAGGAATGGGATCACCTTGAAAAACTTTATATCTGGTATTATATGAAAGCTGACGCACTCCCTCTGCCACATACTCCCGCCGGTCAAGTACCACTGTCGTGGAGCCCTTGTCGGAAGGGAGAATGACGATGGAATGGTCAGCCTGCAGATCACGGATAGCTCGGGATTCAGCTGCGGTAATGTTGGGAGTGGGATTAAGGTTTCTCAGGAAAGACTGGGAGACAAGGTTGGAAGTAAGGAATTCCTGGAAGGTTTGAAGAGGGTGATTTTGAGGAAGAGTAGGTGGGTCCCGCTGTGACGGAGGACGGAACTGTTCTAGGCAGGGTTCGATTTGAATGATGTCTTGGGGAGCTGGATCATTAGGGGGAGGATTATTTTTCTTTGTGGCAAAGTGATATCTCCAGCAGAGACTACGAGTATAGGATAGTAAATCTTTCACAAGGGCTGTTTGGTTGAATTTGGGAGTAGGGCTAAAATTCAACCTGACTCTGAATGTGGCTCTCCAGGAAGGATACAACTACCTAAAATCCTGCCCTGAATGAGATCCATCCTTCATGACATCCTCCCCACTCCTCCGAGAGTGTCTTTCCGCCGCCCACCTAACCTCCGTAACCTCCTAGTCCATCCCTATGAAATCCCCAAACCACCTCCCCTAACTTCTGGCTCCTACCCTTGTAACCGCCCCCGTTGTAAAACCTGCCCTATGCACCCTTCCACCACCACTTACTCCAGTCCCGTAACCCAGAGGGTATACACAGTTAAGGGCAGAGCCACTTGCGACAGCACCCACGTGATTTACCAACTGACATGCCTGCACTGTGAAGCGTTCTATGTGGGAATGACCAGCAACAAACTGTCCATTCGCATGAATGGTCACAGGCAGACAGTGTTTGTTGGTAATGAGGATCACCCTGTGGCTAAACACGCCTCGGGGCACGACCAGCGCGTCTTGGCACAGTGTTACACCGTCACCGTCACACAGTGTTATCTGGATACTTCCCACCGACACCAATCCTTCAGAACCCCGGAGATGGGAACTAGCCCTTCAGCATATTTTCTCTTCCCGTTGCCCACCTGGTCTCAACCTATGCTAAATTCGAAATCCCACTCACCATCTTAACATCTTTGCCTCGGTTCTCTGGACAAAGCCTCTGCGTCAAGTGGCATCTCTGTCAACCTTCTAACTTCTTTGCCTTCTACAGTTCTACAGTATGTCTGCCTAAGTGTACTTGCATCTGTGTAAATGTGTGGGTGTGTGTGTATTTGTTTACCCTCCTTTTTTTTCCCTCCAAGGTAAGTCTCTCCTGTCCCGGGATTGGAATGACTCCTTATCCACTCCCTTAAAACCCTCATCATTTACTTTTCCCTCTCCTTCCCTTCTGCCTGACGAAGCAGCTAGGCTACGAAAGCTTGTGTTTGTGTGTTTGTGTGTGTGTGTGTGTGTGTGTGTGTGTGTGTGTGTGTTTATTTGTTGCTATCACTGCCTGTGCTCCGTCGCCTGGTAAGTGGACTTCATCTATTTTTTACGTATATATATATATATTTTACAGTGTGTCTGCCTAAGTGTACTTGCATCTGTGTAAATGTGTGGGTGTGTGTGTTTTTGTTTACGCTCTTTTTTTCTCCCCAAGGTAAGTCTTTCCTGTCCCGGGATTGGAATGACTCCTTATCCACTCCCTTGAAACCCTCATCATTTCCTTTTCCCTCTCCTTCCCTTCTGCCTGACAAAGCAGCTAGGCTGCAAAAGCTTGTATGTGTGTTTGTGTGTGATTTTATTTATTTTATTTGTTTCTATCGTACACACACACTCACACATATCCACAAGCAAACACCTGTGGATATATAATTAATAATTCACTGCAAAGATGTGGCGACGAGCTGCGACTGGCACATACAACACTTTCAGCTAACGGCTATGGCCTTTTTCAGAAAATAGAACACTCACGCAATCACACAGGCACACACACAGTCATACAACCAACACCTCCGACTGCCGCACTTCACGTCACAGTGGTGGGATGGGTTAGTTGGGAATAATGAAATGCAGCTTAGGAGTGCAGTGGTGAGGCAGGTGAGAGGAGAAAAATAAAATAAAATAAACAAAATAAAGTAAAATAAGTATACAAAATGCGTGCACACTGTAAGTACACAAGACTGCATGCATACATACACACACACACACACACACACACACACACACACATACACACACACACAGCACATGCGCGATTGCACATTCACGCGCCACTAAAAATAGTTGAGCTTTGGGATAGAGAGGTAGGAACTGTAAGGTATGGGGGAAAAAAATAGGGAAGTTAACATAGGTACATTTCGGTATCGGAGAATGTATTGTATTGTACTTTCGTAAAACCCATATCCTTCCCTTTCTCCTCTCCTTCCCTCCTCTTTTTCCCAAAGAAGCGGCCAGTGGTGGCGAAAGCTCGAATGTTTGTGTGTTTTTGTGTGTGTTTTATGTTTCTGTCGACGAGCCTGTACTTTAGGTAAGTCAAAAATCTTGGTGTGTTTGCATTTGGATATGTGTGAGTGTGTGTTTATTTGTTTACCTTTCTTTTTTTCCCCTAAGGTAAGTCCTTCCACTCCTGGGATTGGAATGACTCCTTTTCCACTTCCTTAAAACCCATACCCTTCCCTTTCTCCTCTCCTTTCTTCCTCTTTTCCTGAAGAAGCGACCAACGGTTGTGAAAACTTGTGTGTGTGTGTCTGTGTGTGATTTTATTTGTGTCTGTCGATGAGCCTGTCCTTTGGGTAAGTCATCCGTTTTGATACCATAAATTTATATTAGGAATTCAAAACTTGAAAGAATGTCTTTCAGTGTTAACTATGATCAAATTCAGGGCTTCATTTATTTTCGCAGTAAATACGTCAATTTTTCCCTTTGGCTGTGAGACCCACATGGCTACATTATTAGCATAAAGAGCTGTTTTAATGCCCTTGACTTTTTCTATTTCTCCTGGTAATTCATTAATCATGATATTATATAGTGTTGGGCTGATCACACCTCCTCTGGGTACTCCAGTATTCAGTTTTTTATATTGCCATGAGAGACCACGTAAACCAACTGCCAGCATGGCGACATTTTTTGGTGGAGGCGCTGGGTAACCTGTGCAACAGATCACCGTGGCTCTGATTAGGCAACGTAGAAGCCGTCACTTACATGGACTAGAACCGGAATACAAGGGATATACCGAGTACATCCTTCTGAAAGTCCGTATCATCAGAAGAACCATGGACACGAAATCAACGGTAGGCCAGCTGCACATCAGACACCCATCGGTGTTCTCTGGAGACGCTAGACAGGATGCCAATAAATGGCTAAAAGGATTCGACCGAGTCGCCAAGTACAACAGGTGGGATCATACATTGTGCTTGGCCAACGTTTATTTCTACCTGGACGGAACAGCCCAGCAATGGTTCGAGAACAACGAAGACAAACTGAATGGCTGGGAAACGTTCCAGGCGAAACTTAAGAAGATGTTTGGATACTGACAGTGACACATCCACTCGGCGGAAGAACAACTGAAGAACCAGGCCCAACGACATGGTGAGCCAATACATTCTTACATACAGAATGTTTTGGCCCTGTGTAACACTGTCAATCCGAACATGACTGAGGCCAACAAAGCCCTTCTGATAAAAGACATCGCTACAACAGAAGAGTTCATCAAGTGGTGCCAGCGTATTGAAGAGATGCAACAAAGGAGAGTTGGAAGCAAGAAGTATGACCGACTCCCCAATGTAGTCCCTATGGCCGTTGTGGAAGACCAGCATGACTTCGCTTCTCTCATACGACAAATTGTGAGAGAAGAATTACAACAGTGCATGGCAGCCAGGACTATTAGACCGAGCGAGCATCAGATTATGGCCATGGATGTAAGCCATGTAAGTCACGAGGGAGCCGATGCTGCTGAGGAAGAGGTATTTTAGACATTAGCTCCTGTCTGCCCCGCCAATCGCACCCGATGTGAAGAATGGCGTCGCCCTGCTATGACATATGTTGCAGCCGCCAAATGGCAGCCTATGAACCAGCCGACGCAGCCACAACCAACTCCCCCAGCAACAATCACGCCCCGCAGAAGAACAGACGTCTGGAGGACAGAAGACAACACACCACTGTGTTTCCACTGTGGGTGCCCTGGACATGTCGTACGCTACTGCAGAGAGAGAGAAGGTGAGTATTCGACGTCAGCCATCAGAGCAGCTCTATCCCAGGCAGTCACCTGCTGATTAGTTCCATCGACCTATGGGAAGAAGCCCATCACCGTGCCCTAGACGAGGTCGCTCCCCGACGTGCCGCAGCCATTCACCGGCGCCATACAGAGGTACCAGCTGCTCCCCTAGCCACCGCGCCCAGGAAAACTAAGCGAGGCGACCATCTATGGAGGTGAGGCTGCCGCAGATGAAAATCCTCCATGGATGACAGTCGCTAAGATGTTGGGAAATCTCATCGACGTCATAATCGACAGCCAACCTGTCCTGGAACTTCTTGATTCAGGAGCATCTTTCTATGTATTGTTGGATAATTACCACTGCACACTAAAGAAGACAATGTTCTGTGATACTGGGGCAACAGTGCGGAAGGTCGCGAATGGAAAGTACATCCAGCCAGCAGGAACTTGTGTCGCAAGAATAACCATCAACAACAGGACCCAGCCATTTGAATTTGTTGTGTTAACAGAATGTAGTCACAATGTCATCCTCGGATCGGACTTCCTTCAGGCATCCCAAGCTATCATTGACTGTGGAAGATCTGAGCTGCAAACTGAAGAAGTTGTTCCAACAGATACATGTAATACAGAATTTTCTGGGAAGTTATTTGCCGTTGACAATGTGACGATCCCGCCGTTGATGATGAGAAGAGTTGCTGTCACAAATACAGATGGGCAATTAAACAGTGAAGTCCTTGTTGATAGTAAAACATTTATCAGGCTCACAAAAGAAATTTACATACCAACGGCTATCATAAGCATTACCGGTGGTCAAGGAGAGATTTGGATCACAAATTGTCACGAGCAGTCACAACTTATCCCCAAGGGAATGTGTATCAGGACAGCTGAACCAATCCAGGACAGTGAGCTCAACGTCATCCATGAAGACCCATGCCCTGCTGGTAGTATGGGCAACACGCTGGAGGAAACAAACATGGAACTGCCAATAGGGCCTGGACTGACCAAGGAACAATGTCAGCGGGTGTTAGCTATACTACGTCAGTTTTCGAGTGCATTCACACCTCAGCAGGTGAAAATTCAGATGAAACAGCCCACGATAAAGCACTGTATCAATACTGGGGATCATCTGCCAATTAGCCAGCATTCGTATTGAGTGTCGCCAGCTGAGAGACGGATAATTTGGGAGGAAGTGGAGAAGATGTTTCGAGATGACATTATTCAATCTTCGGAGAGTCCTTGGTCATACCCGGTGGTCCTCGTAAAGAAGAAGAATGGCACGTGGTGATTCTGTGTCGACTACCGGCGGCTAAACAAAATCACAAAGAAAGATGTCTACCCATTGCCGCGCATTGATGACACCTTAGACTGCTTGAAAGGAGCAACATACTTCTCAACTATGGACATGCAGACAGGTTACTGGCAAATGGCAAATTGAGGTTGACGAAGCTGACAGGGAGAAGACGGCTTTTATTTGACCTGATGGCCACTATGAATTTCAAGTAATGCCATTTGGATTATGAAATGCTCCAGCCACATTCTAACGCATGAAGGACAACTTGCTTCACACCTTAAGTGGATGACGTATCTTTGCTATTTAGATGACATAGGCGTTTTCTTGAAAACATTTGAAGAACATCTGAGTCACCTGTCAACTGTGTTAAAGTGTGTTCAGACTGCAGAACTCTGCCTCAATCCAAAGAAGTGCCTCGTTGTCGCCAAGGAAATAAAAATCCTGGGGTACCTAGTTAACGGAGATGGTGTCCGTCCTGACCCAGATAAAGTAAGCACAGTCACAGAATTTCCAACTCTTCAGCACATCCGTGATGTGAGAAGTTTTCTCGGGCTGTGCTCATACTACCAACATTTCATAAAAGGATTTTGTAACAAGGCACGTCCATTACAAGAACTTCTGCAGGGAGACGCCAAGTTTTACTGGGATGAGACAAAAGAAGGAGCTTTCCAGGCACTTAAGGAGGCTCTAACTTCTGCACCAGTGCTAGCCTTGTACGATGAGAATGCAGAAACAGAACTTCACACAGATGCCAGTGGTCATGGGATTGGTGCAGTGCTTGTACAAGTTAAGGAAGGTGCTGAAAAAGTGATAGCCTACACATCAAGAGTACTCTCAAAGTCCGAGATAAACTACTCTACAACTGAGAAAGAATGTCTTGCAGTTATCTGGGCTATCAACAAGTTTTGGCTATATTTATTCGGCAAACCATTCACCATCGTGACAGACCACCATTCTTTGTGTTGGCTGAATAGCTTAAAGGATCCATCAGGTCGACTAGCAAGATGGGCACTAAGACCCCAAGAGTACGATGTCACAGTTGTATTCAAGAACGGGCGCAAACACAAGGATGCTGACTGCCTTTCGAGGAATCCATTAGTGGAACACAACACCATGAATGAAATTTCAGCCCTCAATGAATTAGATGATGTTATAGCTGAACAGAGGGAAGATCCAACACTTTTAAAAACGAGAGAGACCTTGGAGAAAGGAGAACCAACCAATGGAGAGTTCCAACTTATAAACATAACATTGTATAAGAGCAACTATGATCCACTGGGGCCCAAATGGCAACTGGTTGTTCCAGCTCATCTCCAGCCAGCTATTCTCAAATATTTCCACGATGCTCCAATATCCGGTCATCTGGTATTTGTGAAGACCCTAGACAGAATCAGACGCAGGTATTACTGTAAAGGTCTCTACCGATCTGTCAAGCACTACGTGAGTCACTGTAAGGAGTGCCAGCGACGGAAGCATGTGCTGCAATTACCTCCAGGGCATCTCGTACCGATTCCGCCATCAGCAGCACTATTCCACCGAGTTGGGATCGATCTTTTAGGGAGGTTCCCGATGTCGACAACTGGTAACCGATGGATAATAGTCTGCACTGACTACCTCACACGCTACGCTGTCACCAAACCTGTGCCGTCTGCAGAAGCTCCAGAGATCACAAAATTCCTTGTAGAAGACATTATTTTGAAGCATGGAGCACAATGTGTCATGATATCTGACCGTGGAAAAGTATTCCAGTCAAAACTAGTATCAGAGGTAATGTCACGGTGCGACATTGTCCACAGAATGACAACTGCATACCATCAGCAGAGAAATGGTCTTACGGAACGTTTTAACAAGACATTAGCCGATATGTTGCTGATGTACGTCGATGTTGAGCAGAAGGATTGGGGTACAATTCTGCCAGTTGTGACATTTGCTTACAATACTGCAAGACAAGACACCACAGGCTTCACTCCGTTTTTCCTGCTCCATGGCCATGAAGCTGAGACGACAATGGATACGCTGTTTCCGTTCCAACTGGATGACACTCAGGATGATTATGTTAAACAGCTAATCACCAGGGTCGAAGAAGCAAGACAGCTGGCTCACATACAGACACTGGACACCCAGGAGAAGGACCGTCAGCGGTATAACGACAAGCAACAACCTGTTGTGTACAGCCAAGGAGATCTTGTATGGATGTTTACCCCTGTACGGAAGGTTGGACTGTCAGAAAAGTTATTGAAGCAATACTTTTGTCCGTATCGTGTCATACGCCGCCTGTCAGACGTCACATACGAAGTTGAGGATTATGAGCCGTCGTCGAAACGACAAAAGCGAAGAGACATTGTTCACGTCCTGTGCATGGAGCTTTACTATGATCCTGAAGAGCAGGTAGACAACAATGGTTTCTTGTTCAAGGACGCTAAGGACAGTAATGTTACTGATGAAGCCACGGCAGGAATGTCTATCGTCGATAATCGTAGAGAAAGGAAGGATTCCCTTGAACTGCCATACAGAGGACCTATGACAATGTCAAGATCCAGGACATTGCAGCTAGCTCCACAGGGAACGTAACAGCGGGTTGCCATTTTTCCAGGAGAGGAAGCAATGCCGTGAGAGACCACGTACACCAACTGCTGACGTGGCGCAGGGGATAGCGCCACAGACTGCAGTGCTGAAGGTCGCCGGTTCAATCCCGACCATTGGCAAAAATTTATTTCTTTGTAATTAACAATTCCAGAATGTTGTATATCTTTCTTATGTTCAGTTGTAAACTCTACTTGTTTCTTATGTTAACTGTTCTTCTAATTTCTGGTAAATTCTGTCTGTGTATAAATAGCAGAGCAATCTGCCTGAGAGGCAGTCTGTGCTGCATGTATGTTAAGTTCGTAATAAACGTGCTTTGAGTATAAGTGCTGTGTTCAGTTGCCTTCGAAGCCAAGCCTGCTCCGATTTCAACGCGACAATATTGTTGTTATGGTCTTCAGTCTGGAGACTGGTTTGATGCAGCTCTCCACCCTACTCTATCCTGAGCAAGCCTTTTCATCTCATCATAAGAACAGCATCCCACATTCATTTGAATCTGCTTACTATATGCGTCTCTTGGTCTCCCTCTGTGAGTTTTACCCACACACTTCCCTGCAATGCTAAATTTACAATTCCTCAATGTCTAAGAATGTGCCCTACCAAGTGATCCCTTTCTTTTCTAAGTGAAGGTAGGCCAAAAATTCCTTTTCTCAACAATTATGTTCAGTGCCTCTTCATTAGTTATGCGATCTATCCATCTAATCTTCAGCATTCTTCTATAGCACCACATTTCAAAAGCTTCTATTCTCTTCCTGTCCGCACTGTTTATCGTCCATGTTTCACTCCCGTACAAGGCAACACTTCACACAAATGCCTTCAGAAAGGACTTCCTTACACTTAAATTAATATTCGATGTTAGCAAAATTCTCTTTTTCAAAAATGTTTTTCTTCCCATCACCATTCTGCATTTTATGTCCTCTGTACTGTGACCGTCATATGTTATTTTACTACCCAAGTAACTGCCCAAGGAACAAAACTCATCTACCACCTTCATTGTTTCATTACCCAATCTAATTCCTTCAGCATTGCCCGATTTTCGAAGACTGCATTCCATTATCTTTGTTTTCCTCTTGTTAATGTTCAATTTATACATTCTCTGCAACACACTGACCATTCCATTCAACTTCTCTTCGAAGTCCTTTGCTGTCTCTGACAGAATTACGATGTCGTCGGCAAAACGCAATGCTTTTATTTTTCACCCTGAACTTTAATCCCTAGTTCAAATTTTTCCTTGCTTTCCTTCACCACCTGCTCGATGTACAAATTGAATATTATCAGAGGAAGGCTACAACCCTGTCTTACTCCCTTCCCTTCCTTTCATGCCCTGTGAGTCTAATATCTGCGGTCTGGCTTTTGTTCAAGCTGTAAATGACTCTCCTTTCCCCATATTTTACCCCTGCTGACTTCAGAATCTGAAAGAGTGTATTCCAATCAACATTGTCAAAAGCTTTCTCCAAATCTACAAAAGCTAAAAATGTAGGTTTTCCTATCCTTAATTTATCTTCTAAGATAAGTTGTAAAGTGATTATTGCCTCATGTGTTCCTACGTTCCTCTTAAATCCAAACTGATCTTCCCCGAGGTCAGCTACTATCAGCTTTTCCATTCTCATGTAAATAATTTGTATCAAAACTTTGCAACCATGACTTATCAAACTGATGACTGTAATTTTCACACCTGCCTGCACCTGATTTCTTTGGAATGGGGATTATTACATTCTTCTTCAAGTCTGAGGGTATTTCGCCTGTCTCATACATCTTACACACCAGGTGAAATAGTTTTGTCATGGTTGGCTCTCCCAGAGACTTTATTAACTCTGAGGGAATGTCATCTACTCCTGTGGCCTTGTTCTGACCTAGTCTTTCAGAGCTCTGTCAAAATTCATCTCTCAGTATAGTATCTCCTATTTCATCTTGATCTACTTACTCTTCCCTTCCTACAACATTGTGCCTTTGTAGAACTCCGCTATGTACTCTTTCTGCCTTTCAGCTTTCCCTTCTTTGAGGAGAACTGATTTTCCATCTGAATTCTGATATTTGTAGAGCTGTTTTTCTTTTCCCAAAATGTCTCTCTTATTTTCCTGTAGGCAGTATCTACTTTTCCCTTCTTATACATTCTTCTACAGATTTGCATTTGGCTTCTAGCCACTTATGCTTAGCCATTTTGCACTTCCTGTCAATTTCATTTCTTAGATGTCTGTACTTCATGTTGCCTGTTTCATTTTTATATTTTTTCCTTTCATCAATTAAATTTAGTTTTTCCTGCGATATCCAAGGATTTTTTGTATGTCTTGCCTTTCTACTTATTTTGTCCTCTGCCTTCTTCACTATTTCATCTGTCAAAGCTACCGATTCCTCTTCTACTGTTTTATTTCCCCCCGTTTCTATCAATTGTTGCCTAATGCTCTCCCTCTGAAATTCTTAACAACTTCAGGTTTCTTCATTTTATCCAGTTCCCATTTCCTTATTTTCCTACCTTTCTGCAGAATTTTCAATGTCAGCCAACAGTTCATGACCAATAAGTTATGGTCAGAGTCTATATCTGCCCCTGGGTATGTCTTACAGTTTAAAACCTGGTTCCGGAATTTGTGTTCTACCATTATAAAATCTATCTGATACCTTCTAGTGTCTCCTTTTCTCTTCCACGTATACAACCTTCTTTCGTGTTTCTTAAACCAGGTGTTTGTTATGATTAAATTACGTTCTGTGCAAAATTCTACCAGGTGACTTCCTCTTTCATTCCTTCTGCCCAGTCCATATTCACCAACTATTTTTCCTTCTCTTCCTTTTCCTACTATCGAATTCCAGTCTGCCATCACAATTAAATTTTCCTCTCCCTTAATTGTCTGAATAATTTCCTTTAACTCCTCATACATTTCTTCAATCTTCTCATCATCGGCAGAGACAGTTGGCATATAAACCTGTACTACTGTTGTCGGTGTTGGCTTTGTATCTATCTTGACAATGTTAATGGGATCACTGCACTGCTGATAGTAGTTTACCCACATTCCTATTTTCTTATTCATTATCAGTCCTACTCCTGTGATACCCCCAGCTTATTTTGTATTTACAGTCCTGTACTCACCTGACCAGAAATCCTGTTCATCCTGCCACCAAACTGCACTAATCCCCACTACACCTAACTTCAACTTATCCATTTTCAAATTTTCTAATTTTCCTACCCGATTAAGGGATCTAACATTCCATGCTCCGATCCATAGAAAGCCAGTACTGTCTTTCCTGATGACAACATCCTCCTGAGTAGTCCCCACCCAGAGATCCGAATGGGGGACTATTTTACCTCCGTAATATTTTACCCAAGAGGATGCCATCATCATATTTTCATACAGTAGAGCTGAATTTCCTTGGGAAAAGTAATGGCTATAGTTTCCCCTTGCTTTCAGTCATTCACAGTAACTGTATGGTAAAGTCACATTAGCTGATGTTACAAGGCCAGCTCAGTCAATCATCCAGACTGTTGCCCCTGTAACTACTGAAAAGGTTGTTGCCCCACTTCAGGAACCACACATTTGCCTGGCCTCTCCACAGATTCCCCTCCACTGTGGTTGCACCTACAGTACGGCTATCTGTATCGTTGAGGCACACAAGCCATCCCACCACGGCAATGTCTGTAATTCATGGGGGTGGCAGTTGTTTATAACCTGACATAACGTTATTAACCCTACCAGCACAGTATCACTGGTGGATAAACAAATACAACCATTTCAGCATTTTGCCAGTAATACAATAATTTTACAAATTATCTAATAGTTTTAGTCTCCACACAGTATCATATGCACCCTTAAAATTAACAAAGATGGATGATTGGGAGAGGACTACACTGAGAAGAAAAAATGTGAACAACTTAAATATATTGCAATGGAATGCAGGAGGGATGTCCCAGTCAAGGAAAGCAGAATTGCAAAAAATTCTACACGGTTTCAAGATCAATGTCTTTATAATATTAGAAGCTTATATCTCTTCAAATGTTTGTAATTCTATGGGACCAAACTACTGAGTCATCAGTCCCCTAGGCTTACAAACTACTTAAAGTAAATTAAACTAACCTAAGTACAAATCACACATACCCATGCTCGAGGGAGTACTCGAACCTCCAACGCGGGAGGCAATGAGATCTGTAACATGGCACTCCAGATCACACGGCTCTTCCCGCGTAGTGCTAATCTCTCTACAGCAGCTCTAACATACTTCAGTTTCAGTGGATACGAGATACATCTCTTACCTAAATACTTCTAGGTTGCAAGTGACATACTTGTGGGCACACAAAAAGACATAATAAACCAGTTTGTGATAATTAAAGATATGAATGAGTAGATAGGTGTTGTTATTTGGAAAACAGAGTAACTTCAAATGGCCAAAGTAATGAGGATATAAAATGCAGAATTGGTATGAGAAGAAAAACATTTATGAAGAAGAAAAATTGGTTGACATTATTATTATTATTATTATTATTATTATTGTTATCAAGGAATTAATCAATACAAAGATTAATTAATAACAACATCTTGTATTCCTGTTATCCTCCACCAAGCCTCTTTGTCCAGCACTTCTTTCTTGTCGATGCCGCAGTGTTGCATTACTCCATTCATCTAGTCTGTCCAAGAACGTAGTAGTCTTCCGCACTTACATCTGTTGGGTGGTTTCCATTCATAAACATTCTTTGGCCACCGATGTCCTGGCATTCTCATCATATGGCCGTACAATGTCAGTGATTTTCTTTCAATTCTGTCTATCACTGTATCATTTGCCTTCATTATAGCTCTTACTTCATCATTAGTTTTTTGTTTGATTCTTGATATTCTGGCACTCCCACGGAAACAGTTCATTTACACAGCTATTAGTCTTCTTTTGAGAACTGCATTTAATATCCATAGTTCTGATCCATAGCATAGCACTGATTTAACCATTATCTTACCTACTCTTTTCTTATTGATGGAAGTATTCTTATCCCACCAAAAAGAATTCATTCACCCTAACACCTTTCTGCTTTGCTTTATTCTGTATTTTACTTCTGTGTGGCCCAATACATTTTTATCAATATGTGCTCTGAGATATTTAAATTTCTCTACCTGTCTCATAACTGCTTCGTAATTGATGTTTACTTCAAATTTAGCATCACTATTTACCACCAGATACTCTGTTTTTGTTAGACTCATTTGTAGCTCCCATTTGTTGTATTCGTGATGTAATCGTTGTATCATGAATTCAAGGTCATAATCATCTTGTGCTATAATGGCTTGATCGTCAGCAAAACTTAATGAAAATATCTTTAATCGATTAATGATGAAAATTCTCCTCAGAGATGATAAATATTGTTGAGACGAGATAGAATGGCTGGCCAGTACTTACCATTGTGCTGTACCGCCGATAGTAACACAAAATGAAAAAACAGGAAAATAGGGGACAAAGGGCCAAGCTTTCGGAACAGAGTTCCTTCGTCAGGTGGGAGAGAAGGGTTCCCATCCTTTCTTCTTCCCTTCTCTCCCACCTGACGAAGGAACTCTGTTCTGAAAGCTTGTCCCTTTGTCCCCTATTTTCCTGTTTTTTCATTTTGTGTTACTATCGGCGGTACAGCACAATGGTAAGTACTGGCCAGCCATTCTATCTCGTCTTGAAAATATCTTTACATTGTTGACTGTGATTCCCATCCCTCTGCAGCTGTTCTTCCAATTTCGGAGAGCCACTTCTACATATAAATTGAATAAGATGGGTGACATACTGTAACCTTGTCACAAACCTTTAATGACATTGGTAGGTTCTGATAACTTTGAATCTCGTTCAATCTGTACCACATTATTACTGTACATTTCAATAATAATTTGCAAAAGGTGATCATCCATACCAATATCTTTCATAGCTTCCCACAGCTTAGATCTAGGGACTGTATCATAAGCTTTTGCTAAATCTACAAAGGCAATGTGTAGCTCCTTCCCTATTGCTATAAATTTTTCCATTAGTTGTTGTAAAATAAATAGGTTATCTGTACATGATGTGTTCTGCCTAAAGCCGCTCTGGTCTTCCGCAATATGGTGACCAACATTTTGTCTAATTTTTTCAAACATATCTTGCCAAATAAGTGGCTTATTGCACAGTTGACACTAATGCCTCTACAGCAGTTTGCGTCTTTTCTATTCCCTTTTTTGAAAATGGAAACCATATACGACTTTTTCCATTCTGAGGGAATTTCAACCTTTTTACAACAGTTGTTCATCAGGCAGGCTATTCACTTCTTCAGTTATCTTCCTATAGCCTTCAATAATTCAACAGAAATGTTTCCTGAACCAGGTGATCGGCCATTCTTCATTTTATTTAATGCACAATTCACTTCCTCTGTTGTAATGTATATTGTTAGACCAGTTACTTCCATTTTCTCTTCTTCCCTTGCGTGTAATATGGCCTATCCTCAGTTAAAAGGTCTGCATAATGCTTTTTCCATTCCTTTAAGGGAATTAGGTTGTCTACTGCTTTGTTTACTTGTGTTTTCTTCATACTGGTAGTTGTCCTCCACACTTCTGTTGCTTCTGATCCATCTATTAGACGCTCAATTTCAATACATTTCTGTTCCCACATCTTGTTCTTTTCGAATTTAATTCTGTTTCTTAATTCGTAATTCGTTATCTGGTGGTTTTGCTGTCTTGTTGTGATTTAGTTGATAACCACTTTTTGTAGAGATTTTTCTTTTTCCTAATCAACATCTTCAGGTCATCAGACATCCATGGAGTATTCCGTTTACCTAGATTCTTACTTTCAGTCCCTAATACCTCTAGAGAAATATTTGTAAGCGCTGTTTTAATATTTTCATACTCTGCCTCAACGTTGACATCTTCTTGAATTGCTTTCAGTTCATTTACTAATCTACATTGTAATAAATCCTTGATACTGAAATGTTTCAGGAGGAAGAGTTTATATCTCTTGCCTGCTCTAATGTCTGATGACTGCTGTGGTGGGCCACTTGTCCATTTGTTGGTGAGTTTCTCCTAAGTGGGTTGACATCCAATATTAATTTCAATGTTGGGAAGTCGTTTCTGAAAGCATTTGTCTCGAGTGTAGCATTGTACAGGAGTGAAACATGGATGACAAGGAGTACAGACAAAAGATGATAGAAATTTTTTGAAATGTGGTTCTACCGATGAAAGCTGAAGATTAGATAGATGGATTGCACACCTAAAGAAGCGTGAATGAACAGAATTGGGGAGAAAAGAAATTTATGCTAGGCACTTAAATGTGATTTGTGGAGTATCCCATGTAGATGTAGATCTTCACTAAAAGGGACACATTCAGCAACATCAAGGTATTACCAGTTTAGAACTCCATGCAAGTATGAGTAGTACAAATTGCAAAGGTACAATGAGAGATGAATAGAATCAGCAGGTCGGTAGTTGCTGTTCTTGTTAAGAGTTGAAGAGGCATGTACAGGATAGGCTAGGAAGGAGAGCTGCATCAAGCCAGTCTTTGGACTGACACTCATGCAGGAATACAGGTAATGCAGCAGGAAGTGGACTACTGGACAGAGGGCACTACAATACCAGTGTGTAATAAACTAAGAATTTAGAATGGGCAAGAGGGTTGTCTGCATAGCCAAACAGTTAAGAGAGAAGCTGGACCTGAGTGGGATATCCTGTTGCAAGTTCCAGTTGAACACAAATTTTCAACATTGCCTATGAATTTAATTTTACACCCTGAACTGTCAATACGTTTAGATATTTTTAATCCATAATTGTCTTGCTCTCTAAATTGGTGCAATGGTACAAACCATGTTCAAATGTTTGTAGAGCTTATGGGACTTAACTATGGGGTCATCAGTCCCTAAACTTACAAACTACTTATGAACTAGCTTATACTAAAGACAGCACAAACATCCACACCCAAGGGGGGATTCGAACCCCCGACCACAGCGGCCATGCAGACTGTGACTGGCACGCCGCAAAATGCTCTGCCACTGCGGCTGGCGGTGCAATGGTAGAATTATACAATTTGTACAAGACTGAATCATTAATAATCTTCATATTTAGATAGCAACATTTGTAATTTGTCAACATGTTTACTGCCATGTGACAGGGGCAACTATTCCACGAACTTTACACCCCATTTCACAACAAGGAAAACCTGTGCATGCTGTCTCACATTCTGTTGCAAACCACATCTGTACTGCAGACATGGAAGCACATTCAGTCTAGTTACAGATGAAATGGTAAGACATTAAATTCAGATTAGTTCCACAGTTAAAGTAGTGAAGTACAGCTTAGCTGATTCACATAATACCATGGAAGCCAGTAAAAAAAACTGCAATAGTACCAGTAGCTAAAAAGAGTGTTGTTGATCTATGTTTCATAGTAACAGAGTGGGTTACACATTCACCTCTTTAAAATTCTGAAACAACTTTGAGAAAAGTGCAAGAGTTGTTCAGTTAATAATGAAGAGTTTTTACTTTTATTACTTTTTTGTTTTTATTACTTTTTTTTGCAGATATTAATACATTACTATTTGTAAACTAAAACATCAAGTAGGAGACATTTGATTACAATGTAATTGATCTCATACACACATGACAATTCATCAAACATTGGTACTACAGGACTGTACATACACTTTGATACAGTATAATATGAAGGCATTACATGCCGGGATCAAACAACTAAACATGAGGTTCAAATCGAAGAGGGCCTGGCTGCACTACTGGACAGCATGATGCCACACAATTTATTGGTATGTCCACAAACGGTTGTGATAGCTTGTATGTGTGTGATTTTATTTGTGTCTGTCGACAAGCCGGTCCTTTGGGTGTGTGTGTGTGTGTGTGTGTGTGTGTGTGTGTGTATATTATAGAGCGAAACTTTCCTGGTGGGATAAATAAAAATAGAAAAGAGAGTGTGTTTGTGTGTGATTTTATTTGTTTCTCTTGACGAGCCGGTCCTTTTGGTAAGTCATCTCTTCCCACCAGGAAAGTTTCCTTCTATAATAAACATTGATATTGGTTGCAGGAGAACTAGAATTAACAAGTGTCGGGCATGCACATTCCGCCCCATATATTCTACTAAAGAAACTGCCTAAACTATACTTGTGCCTCCTGTTTTGGAGTAGTGCCGCACATTATGGGGTCCCCATCAAGAGGGTCTGACACTTACTGTCATAGCAGCATGAAAGATGTGACCTCTTAGCTAGGAACAGGGGACTGAAGACCAAGTTGTTTAGTCCCCTTCAAACATCCCAACAACAACAGCAACATGACAGCATGCTCTGCATGTGCCACAGCATTATAGTATGACAAATGTATCTTCCAACAACTAAGTGTTTTGCTTTGTTTGAACTTACTCACAAGATGATATTGCAACCTTTCACATTGACAATGCATACACATAGTGAACTATAAAGATGTGTGGGTGTATGCAATACATTCATTTCAAGCAATGTGCTGGTTGCTGAAATTGGGACAAACTTTGAAGATAATAAGAGTGTAGCTCATGGCTAGAAAGCCAGGACAAGATCTTTTATTACCAGTACCGAATGAGGTGGTGCAGTAGAAACACATTCTGGACAATGGAGGTTCAAAACCACCTTTGGCCATCCACATTTAGGTTTTCTGTGATTTCCCTAAATCACCCCAGTATGGCCGATTTCTTTCCCCATCCTTAACCAAGAGCTATGGGAGCTTTTGGTCTGTGTTTAATGACTGACCGCACTATTGACAGGATGTTTAGCCCTAATCTTCCTTCATTTCTTGTTGGTCTTACACAATACAGGTGTAATGCTGTAGAAATAGTATGTGCATAAAAATGCAAAGTTGATTAACATTTTCAACAAATATTCTCTCTTCTGAATATACATGTCAGAAAAAACAAAGTATTTACTTATATGTTGAACAATACTCTTATTCAGACTACTGTTTTCTAATGTAAGTTACATTAGTACAGTGATGTCGAAGACTTTTCGATACCACAACAGATTCAGTGGCATCTGTTCCATTCTGCAACCTGGTATCACAGCTGCCTAACCAAGTCTTGAGTGGCAAAAGCAACATCTGGAAATGGCATATAGGATGGCTTTGTGGCAGCTACCATTCAATAGCCAAAAGAGTGTAGGAGACATGCTTCACGGGATACTTTGCAAACATGATAGTCAGCAGAGTTACATTTCTGAGTCTGCTGCTTAGCAACCTCATCACCTAGACAGACAATGATAGGACACTACATATGTGCATCATGAACTGATGACAGAAATAATACAGATTCTGTAGTTATATTTGATGTATTGTCAGTGTCACATTGCTTTATATGTGTACATTGGACTCCACCACAGAAAGCACAAGTTAGTTAAACACAACATTATTACAGTGTATCTTGTGTCACCTATATTATTGTTTGCTCCTGGATAGATAGCATAAAATGACAGCTCACTGTGTACCACTCCCAGTTGCTCTTAATTATGGGTGTTTCCACAAATGGACACCCAAGTATACAGGCATTTCTCTTTTGATTGGGTGTTACTCATTTGGTTACATGTACAATAAACTGGCAGGTTAAAGTGAGCGGGTATGGGATCTTACTTCTGAATTATTTACCAAAGTATTTAGTGAACACACTAGCTGCCAAGTGATCAGATCTATTTTGCAGACAGTAGAAAGTGTCTGTCATTGAGCTGCATTCTCAATGGCCATCAACCGCTCACACTCAGTTCTGAGGCCGTCCACAGCATATCGGTCAGCGGCAGCCAGCAGTTGGGGACCCATTCCGTCCAGTTGGGAGAGGTGGGTAGCGTACATGAAGGTCACCAGCTTGGTGAGCACGGGGCCCTCGACGTCCGGGACGGTGAGCTGGGCAGTGTTGTCGGCCGGCAAGTCTTGCAGCATGGCGCCCAGCACGGGGCTGCTGGCTGCCAGCACGCCCCTGTGTACGCCCAGGCGCGTGTTCCCGGCCACCAGCTGCACCATGCCGAGGTTCTCGTCCAGCAGGAAGGCCAGATCTGTAGTCTTTACAGGCGACATGCTGGGCGAACCTGAAACACGGCATTATTGACCTGCTCAGTATCCTTACTGCAACAAGAAGTGTTTCCAAATATGAACTACTGAATTGGGGTTCTACTACGGATGGTGCCCAATTAAGAATAAGCAGCTAAAACACATGGACATGGCTCCTCATTATTATAAGCGACTGCATCATTAGACATCACATGGGCATCAGCATTTGTTAAGTGCACCAAGTCCTGCCTACTGTTTCTCATGTCCTTTGGAGTTGTGTTATCTTCAGTTTGGAGGACATGAGAGCAACATACTCTTTGCTTCAACAAACCTTTCAGTATAACAATTGGAAGTAGGGAGCAGTGGGAGAAAATAGTTCGACACCGTACGGGGGATATTGTCTGGTTCACTGACGGGTCAAAATCAGACCAAGGTGTTGGGGCTGGGGTATACGGGGTGCAGCCAAGACTGAAGGGCGTCATCTCTATAGGAAAACTGGCCTCAGTATTCCAGGCTGAAATCACTGCCATCAGGGAGTGTGTGGAGGAGAATTTGCGTAGGTGCTACAAAGATCGTAGCATCTATATCTATTCAGACAGCCAGGCAGCCCAGAGATCACTGGCAGCTCCTGCAACCAGGTCTAAAATTGTTGCAGAATGTCACAGGGTTGATCAGTGGCAACGAACATGCCGACAGATTAGCCAGGATGGGGGCAGAGACTCCATTTCTTGGACCGGAACCTGTCCTGACAATCACCAAGGCAATGATCAAATTGGAGCTACGTAACTGGCTTAGAAGACAGCATGTAGAATATTGGACCAAAGTCCATCAACAAAAACATGGCAAGGTAATGATGCCAAATCCATGTTTTAAAAGAAGCTCTGCAATCCTGGGTCTGAACAGGAGAGAGATTAGACTCATGGTTGGATTGCTGACAGGCCATGGGAATTTCAAAAAACACCTCCGTCCAATGGGAATAACAGAAGAGGACCCTAAATGTAGGATCTTTGATGACGGTGATGAAACTGCATCACATCTAATCTTCGAATGCATCGCATTGGAGAATAAGAGGCACAGAATATTTGGGACAACCAGACCCGAAGAAATTGTGTCTAATAAAGAACTTGTAAAGGGACTCCTTGCACTGTTCAGGGGCATTGGTTGGCTTTACTAGATATACAGGGAGCAATACTGCACAATAAACTTAGTTTTGGTGCGTGCAGTGGCGGGTTGGACCAAGACTGTTTTGGCTTCCCTGGAAAAATCAATCAATCAATATACTCCTGAGGCACAAATAGTACCCATAATTTACACATTCATGTGCACTGCAAATGAAGAAAGAGCATATACTGCAAATTATGCCTTTGACATGCTTTTGTAGAATTTTCCATATGAGAACCGTGTGAGGGTAGTTTGAAAAGTCCATCCAAAAATAAAAACTACTAACATATTTGGGGAAAACCACTTTTATTTTTCGATTTAGTCTCCTTTTAGACTTATACACTTCGTCCGACGATGTTCTAATTCGTTGATCCCTACCAAATAATAGGCATTGTCCAAGCCTGCAAAATAGCTATTAGTTTGTGCAATCACCTACTCGTTTGAATGAAATCTTTGTCCCACCAGCCATTGCGTCAAATTGCGAAACAAATAGTAGTCCGGGGAGACAAGTTTGGCGAATGGGGGGGGGGGATATGAAATGAGAGTTTGACTCCTATTTCCAATAATTTTGCGACCACAACTGCTGAGGTGTGTGCTGGTGTATTGTTGTGATGGAAAAGGACTTTTTTGTTTCCCAATCGTCGGCTTTTTTCTTGCTGCTCGCTTTTCAAGTAGTCCAATAACGATGACTAATATAGACGTGTAATACATTTCACTCCATTCCATGATGGTGGTGGTGGCGTGTAATAGTTTTACCTGTTCCAGATAGTCAATGAGGATTATCCCTTGTGAATCCCAAAAGACCGTCACCATAACCTTACCTGCCGAAGGACCAATCTTCACCTTTTTTTGGTGCATGTTCTCCCTCGGTAACCCATGGTTTAAATTGTTCTTTGGTCTCAGGAGTATAGTAATGTATCCATGTTTCAACAACAGAGACGAAACACATTTAAAGTCCAGCAGATTCGTCCTTGACAGCTGCAAACCTTCCTTGTAACACTCCACACTTTTCTGTTTTTAGTCAAGCGTGAGAAATTGCAGCATTCATCTCGCAGATAGCTTTCTCATGTCCAAATATTTATGCAAAATATTATGTACCTATTCATTCGAGATGCCCACAGCACTAGCAATCTCACGCACCTTAACTCTTCTGTCAGCCATCAAAATATCATGAATTTTATCAGTGATTTCTGGAGTGTTAGCCTCCACAGGGCGTCCAGAACGTTCAGCGTCATTTGTGTCCAAAAATTTTGAAACCACTTATAAACTGTTCTAATCGAACGTGCAGAGCCACCATTATGTTTATGAAGCTTCTCTTTTGTCTCCTGAGGCGTTTTGCCTTTCATAAAGGCATGTTTAATCACCACACGAATACTAACACAAAGAAATAGACCAATACGGCTGAAACTTGGTGTGCGTTCTTTTTCTAAGATGCTACTAACTAAACATTGACATCGATCTATTTCTTTAGTAAGTCTGTGACCTCGATACGCACCGGTGGTTCCATCTCTCGCACTCTGCACGGACTTTTCAAACGCCCCTCGTAAGTGGTGATAATCTACAGCAAATGGAATATAACTCACTGAATAACTTGGTACAACAACATGTAATGGTCGCAATGGCTATGACATTCACAACAGAGCAGTTAGAACACTACTGCTGGAATAAGCATGATGTAAATGGAAGAACTTTGAACTCCCTTAAATATGCATTGCACAGGAACGTGACATGAACACACAAGGCTAGTTGTGGGGATCAAGACATCGAGATCAGCAGTGTTTTAGTGAGGTGAACGTTAGCGCTGATTTGTGTTTCGTTTTTGGGTTTTTGTTACCCATGGTACCGGTAGTGGATTGATGTTTGTTGACGACGACATGGCAACCGGCAAGGACTTTGCACCAGACTTTGTAGGCCTACTGGGTAAAACTACAATCCAGCAACCCAGTGACATCAGTACACATGGAATGAAGGCACTGACTATACCTGACACTAAAGAAAAGCACCGAGAAGCGAAACATGCGGACCGCCAACGCGGAAGAAAACAGGCGCTAGAAGAAATACGGCGTATTCAATAAGTCCAACTGGATGATACTGATTACGAGACCGAAATCACGACGACTGACGACGACGCATTTTCGTCGGCAGTCGGGTTCCAACAGTTAAAGGAGGAACCGTACTGACCAAAGGCGACGACGAAGGTTTCCAAACTGTCCAAAATCGCAAGTCAAGCCAGAGAGCCGCTCGCGTCCGACATCGGCTGTTACATAAGCCAGTGGATACTTCTAACCGATTCTATGCACTCGCTGGGAACTCTGCCACAGAACCAGTCGTTCCTGATTAAGAATCACCACCTCCTCCCACTCCACGAAAGACGCAACTACCGCCTATTGTTATTTACAACTGCACGGACCATGTTAAAATGTGCAGGGATCTCAAAGAAGTGCTACACAGGTGATGGCGTGAAATTCTATGTCGATTCCCTGAAGACAACGACAAAGGTTTCAAATGTTGTAAGGATAATAGCCTCCCATTTCACACATAACAAGATACCACCAGTAGGGCACTGCAGGTATGGTAAAAGATCTGTCACCATTGGTCACTGCTGATTAAGTCTGTGACGATCTATGCCAACAAGGTTTTACCGTGAACAATGTCCACCAATTCAAGAGGAAAAAATAAGGACACTCTACCCTCTTCCAGTATACGCCGTTACTCTTCCTAAAGGTGGCAAATCTGATACAATTTATGGTGTACGATATGTACTTCATACCAAGGTTCGTGTGGAAGACTACCGTTCCCGCAACAAACCTCAGTGCATACGATGTCAGTGATGAACTCACACGACAAACTATTGCTGGCAACCTGCCCGCTGTGTGAAATGTGGTGAATTGCACCCTAGGAAGGATTGCAAACAACCCCAAGGTTTCCCTCCTAAATGTGCTGGATGTGGTGAGGTACATACCGCATCCTGGAAAGGTTGCAATGAATTTCAGAAGGCTCTGAAGTAGTACAGAGCCCCACAGAGTACAAACAAGACGCTGAAGAATTCCAATGAAGTGAAACTGGTGATAGCCGACACAGCTAGGAAAGCAACACAACCACCACCACCGGAGATCCACAGACGAGACACGGCTGCAACACAAGACAAACATTCGTACGCTTCATCACTACCGGGTGTCAGAAGAGACACAGGGAGAAGACCGGCAAAGGTACCAAACGAGAAGGATGCTGACACATCTCCGACTGAAGTGACTACAGTCCTGAAATTCCTTAGCAGTCATAACGTCTTGCACAAATTGATCACCGCAGGAAACAAGATGTTGGTGGCCCTGGACAAGTTGACCAAAATTGTCATCCTGGTCGAAACGTTGGCGCAATTAGAAGGGGCAGCCTAAATAGCAACTCACCTACATGATATCCACATATGCATCGGGAACGCTACTGGGGTGCGGAACAAGAAATTGGAACTGCAAGATTTTATAGCGAGGCATAAAGTGGACATTGTCTTGCTCTCGGAAACGCACATATGGCCACAACTAACTTTCAAGCTCAGAAATGTGGTAGGATATCGCACCGACAGACAGCAACAAGGTGGCGGAACCGCCATATTTCTTAGACGTACGATTCGACACCAGGAGGTACACCGCCTACACTAACTGGAGGCCACGACAGTAGCTGTATGAATGAGCCTGGGCGAGGTGACTTTTGTCGCAACATATCTACGACCTGCAGCACAACTTATTGACGACGACTTGCGAGCAGTCCTAACCCCTAATGGACTAACTTTTATAGGCGGAGATTGGAATGCCAAGTATCCCACCTGGAACTCGCGAGTGACTAACCCAAAAGGACTTCCACTCCCCTGTCTGGAACAGGAAATCGATCTGGAAGTGGATCCGACGCATACTCCATCACCACGCAATCACCACCCTTAGACATTGCTATAACACAAGGCCTTCGAGTAGACCCACGTCTGGTAATATCAATGACATGACGTCTCGACACGACCCTGTTCTAGCGACACTTCCGGGCTCCCTCCAACTGCCGACGCAGAGGATTCACTATGAGACCAACTGGACACAATTCAAACGGTATCTACATAATAATGTGGTCCCCACATTGGACGTTCAGACACCCGGGCGAAGATCAGACAAGAACTAGTCTAACAACCCCCAGTGAAGTTCGAACACTTATCGGGAAACTTAAGACTAACAAGACACCTGGAATTGACAGGATTACAAATTCTTAACTCAAGAATTCACCACGCAAGTCTCTGGTCCTTCTGACGCAGATCTACAACGGCTGTCTCACAGCAAAATATTTCCCTTCAGCCTGGAAAATCGCCAAGGTGGTGCCCATCCCCAAGGCTAGGAAAGACTTGACAGTACCCGCAAACTTTCGACCTACAAGTTTACTGACCAGCATGGGTAAAACCTTCGAGCGAGTCCTACATACGCGACTCCTGGAACCTCTTGTGGCCGATGGCACAATCCGTGCAGAACAATACGGTTTTCAAAGGAAGCTCTCCGCGGAATTACAGCTTCTCCGCGTCGTCGAACATGTCACCCGTAACGTTAATATTTCCAGCGCCACTCCAGCGGTCTTCATAGATGTATAGAAGGCTTTAATGTTTGGCGAGAACTTATAATTCGCAAACTACACGAACAGACAACGATTCCAGATTGCTACACGAAACTGATGGCAAGTTCTGTCATGCGACAGAAACATGGTTGTTACAATTGATGGTCACTCCTCTGACACCAAACTGGCACTGGCTGGACTACCACAGGGTTCGGTTTTATCGCCATTACTATTTAATATTTATGTGAACGTCATGCCTACTGTCTCCAGTGTAGATATCGCACAGTTCGCGGATGATACGGCGTTTGTCACCAGCGGCCGGCATGTGCGGACTAATATTAGCAGACTGCAGCAACAACTGGACGCTACGATCACTTGGTGTAAAACAAACAAGGTTCGCCTTAATGCAGCGAAAACGACGGGCCATCTATTTTAGTAAGAAACGGTCCCAGCTACCCACCACCTTACGGCTTAACGAACAGGACCTACCACGGGCCGCAACAGTGACATACCTAGGGGTCACCTTAGATCGACAGTTCTTCCTCCATCGACACGTTGAGGCACTCCGCTATACGGCACACGGCATGGGAAAGCAATTACTGTATTCTTTTTTTTCCCACAGCACCGACCTCAACACAGCTAAATAGATTAGATTAGATTAATACTTGATCCATAGATCATATATACGACATTTCGTAGTGATGTGGAACGTGTCAGTCTAGTAAATGTTTTCTGCACTTGACAATATTTTAAGGATTTTTTATTACATTTTGTAGGTTTTTTTAAAAGTTTTATCTAAAAATTCATCTACATTGTAGGAGTTGCCATTCAGAAATTCCTTTAATTCCTTTTTAAATACTAGTTGGCTATCTGTCAGACTTTTGATGCTACTTGTTAAGTGACCACAGACTTTTGTGGTGGCATAATTCACCTCTTTCTGAGCCAAAGTTAAATTTAACGTTGAATATTGAATATCATCCTTTCTCCTAGTGTTGTAGCCATTCACACTGCTATTACTTTTGAATTGGGTCGGATTGTTAATAACAAATTTCATGAGTAAATATATGTATTGTGAAGCTACAGTGAAGATCCCTAGATCCCTAAATAAATGTCTGCAGGATGCTCTTAGGTGCGATCCAGCAATTATTCTGATTACACGCTTTTGTGCAATGAATACTTTTTTACTCAGTGTTGTATTGCCTCAGAATATGATCCCATATGAAACAAATGAATGAAAATAGGCGTATTAAGCTAATTTACTGAGATGTATATCACCAAATTTTGCAAAGACTCTGATAGCATAAGTAGCTGAACTCAAACGTTTCAGGAGATCTTCAATATGTTTCTTCCAATTCAATCCCTCGTCAATGCAAACACCTAAAAATTTTGAATATTCTACCTTAGCTACATATTTCTGTTTAGAATCTAAATTTTGTTAATGGTGTCATGCCATTTACAGTGTGAAACTGTATATACCGAGTTTTATCAAAGTTTAATGAGACTTCATTTGTAGAGAACAACTTAATAATTTTCTGAAAGACATCATTTACAATTGCATGAGTTAATTCCTGTTTTTCAGGCATGATAGCTATACTTGTATTGCCAGCAAAAAGAACGAGCTTAGAATCTTCGTGAATGTAGAATGACAAGTCATTAATGTATATTAAGAACAGCAAAGAACCCAAGACGTACCTTGTGAGACCCCATTTTTCATGACTCCCCAGTCAGAGGAATTATTGTTTCTTCTGTATCATGTGATCTGCTTATTCAACTTTCTACTCCCAACGGGTGATGTCCAGTTATTCAAAGCATTTAATATTTCATCACTGAAGGTATATATAGCAAACTGATATTTTGTTAGAACTTTATTTTTACTAATATATGAAGGTACTCGAGAATACATAACTTTTTCAAAAATGTTGGATAAAATTGTCAGAAGTGAAATGGGCGGCAGTTGTTGACGTCAGATGTATCCCCTTTTTTTATGCAAAGGTTTAACGATAGTATATTTCAGTATAACCGGGAAAATAGCTCTGCTTTAAAGAGCTATTACAAATATGACTGAGAATCCTACTTATCTCCTGGGAACAAGTTTTTAATACCCTGGTGGAAATGCTATCAATTCCATATGACCGTTTGCTCTTGAGAGAGTTTATTATTTTCCTAATTTCTGAAGGTGAGGTGGGTGGAATTTCAATTATATCAAATTGTGTGGGTATGGCCTCTTCCATTAATTGCCTTGCTCCTTCTAATGAACATTTAGATCCTATTTTATTCACAACATTTAAAAAGTAATCATTAAAAATGTTTTCAACTTCTGACTTTTTGTTAATAAAGCTTTCATTTGTTTTTATGGTAATACCCTCCTCCTCTGCTCTTGGTTGCCCTGTTGCCCTGCCTCCCTTCATCTACATCTACATCTACATACATACTCCGCAATTCACCGTAAGGTGCGTGGCGGAGGGTACACTGTACCAATACTAGGCATTTCCTTTCCTATTCCACTCCCAAATTGAACGAGGAAAAAAAGATTGCCTATATGCCTCCGTACGAGCCCTAATTTCTCTTATCTTGTCTTTGTGATCTTTACGCGAAATGCAAGTAGGCGGCAGCAAGATCGTACTACACTCAGCTTCAAATTCCGGCCCTCTAAATTTACTTAATAGAAATTCACGAAAAGAACGTCGTCTTTCTTCCAGCGATCCCCAATTGAGTTGCCGGAGCATTTCCGTGACACTCGCGCATTGGTCGAACCTACCGGTAACAAATTAGCTGCTCGCCTCTGAACCGCCTCTATGTCTTCCTTCATACCGATCTGCTGCGGGTCCCAAATACTTGAGCAATACTCAAGACGTGATCGTACAAGCGTTTTATACGCGGTCTCCTTTACAGGTGAAGTACATCTTCCCAAAATTCTTCCAATAAACCGAAGTCTGCTGTCCGCCTTACTCACAACTGTCCTTACATGCTCGTTCCATTTCATATCGCTCTGCAATGTTACGCCTAGATATTTGAGCGACGCGACCGCATCAAGAAGCTCACTACTGATGCTGTATTCGAACATTATAGGATTGTTTTTTCTACTCATGCGCATCACCTTACATTTTTCTACATTGAGAGCTAGCTGCCATTCTTCGCACCAACTAGAAATTTTGTCTAAGTCAACCTGTATGCTATTACAGTCAGTTACAGACGACACCCTCCCATACACCACAGCATCATCAGCAAACAGCCGCAAATTACAACTTACTCTGTCCATCAGATCATTTATATAGATAGAAAATAATAGCGGTCCTATCACACTCCCCTGGGGCACGCCTGACGATACACTCGTCTCTGATGAACACTCGCCGTCGAGAACAACGTACTGCGTTCTATTACTTAGGAAGTCTTCCAGCCAGTCACAAATCTGTGAACCTATTCCATAAGCTCGTATCTTCGTTAGCAGTCTGCAGTGTGGCACCGTGTCGAACGCCTTTTTGAAGTCGAGAAAAACACAATCCGCCTGTTGCCCTTCGTCCATGACTCGCAAGATGTCATGTGAGAAAAGGGCAAGCTGAGTTTCACATGAACGATGTTTCCTAAACCCGTGCTGATTCATGGAAAGAAGCTTTTCCGTTTCAAGGAAATTTACTATGTTCGAACTGAGAATATGCTCCAAAATTCTACATGAGACCGATGTCAACGATATTGGCCTGTAATTGTATTGGTCAGTTCTCTTTCCTTTCTTATACACGGGAGTCACCTGCGCTTTTTTCCCTTTCGATAATATTCCAAATTGTTTTAATTTTATTATCAGAGGAGCTAATCTCAGACATGATGCACATGCTTCTTGATTTTTTAATAACTTTTCTTAATGTAGCACAGTAGTTTTTATAATAATTTATTGTTTCTGGGTTATTACTCTCTCTTGCGGACAGATATAGTTCCCTTTTTCGATTAGAAGATATTTGTATTCCTTTAGTAAGCCATGGTTTTTTACAATTAAATTTTACTAAACTTCGACTCTACAAGGCGACGGTGCTCTCCAAGATACTGTACGGCATCTCGGTCTGGACGGCTGCAAGTGGTCCAGAACGTGGTCATGCAATGGATCCTGGGTGCCAGCAGACATACTCGTATCATAGACCACCACGAGTCGCTACAAATGGACATGCTACTAGACATAGTTAAGAAGCGATCAGCTAAATTGCACCAAAAGATTGAAACCTTACGTCATACGGTCTATCACTTCCAAACTCTTGGTACAACAGTCCCGTTACCTTGGCATCGCTTTTTGGTGCCTCGATCGTTAGTTACGTAACTCCCTTCAGTAACTACATCAACAGTGGTATCTTATGGGTCCATATACTGGCCCTTAGAAGTTATCCACCAACATGTAATAAATAGTAAAGTGACCTCAAGTGTTTTTGTTGTGGTCTTCAGTCCGGAGACTGGTTTGATGCAGCTCTCCACAATACCCTATCCTGAGCATCTCCACATAAGAACGGCAACCTACATCTGTCTGAATCTGCTTACTGTATCCATCTCTTGGTCTTCCTCTGCGATTTTTACCCCAAACACTTCCCTCCAACGCTAAATTCACAATTCCTTGGTGTCTAAGAATGTGTCCTACAAATCTATCCCTTCTTTTAGTCAAGGTATGCCAGAAATTTCTTTTCTCCCCAATTCTGTTTATCAGTGGCTTTTTCTCCAACTGCTTAATAAATTTTTTATGGCAATTTCCACAATTTCTTGCTCAACATTTAACACTGTATACCCTAACAATTTCATAATATTCATTACCTAATACTTCAATATTATTATATTTAACACACTTGTTACTTATCTTTGAAATGAACTATTTTTAACAGCTTTTACCTAAGTTTTGGTGGGTTGTTTTTCTGGTTTTGGTCCTGGACAGTTGCGGCTGTTGCTCCAGATAACTGGGGGGGGGGGGGGGGGGGGAGGGGGGAGTCACTTCTTTCAGTGCCGGATCTACAATATTTCCGAACCAGGCCGAAAAGATCTACAGAATGTCTTATCTCGGCTTGCTTCAATTCGAGCTGAGCCATCGGCCTAGCAGCTTCTTAATTTCGAACTTTTCTTTTAAGCTTAAATCTGAGAAATTTGTTTCTAAAAGATATTTAACGTTGTTTATTTTTCTCTACTAATAAACATATGAACATGCACATGAACACTAAGCCAGTAAGTAACTGATTACACTGCTAACTGACTGTAACAAACAATGTTACGACGAAAAGACAAGCTACCTTCGGGTCACGTGACATTGTACATTGTAAGCAGCACCCCCTGCTAACCTTAACCATAACCATACGCAAATGATGCTCACCCCCACCTCGTTTGGAACACTTCAATATTTGTTACGAGAAGAGTCTAAATGTAATTCACCCTCAACATCGCAACACGTTCGCATATGTGGTAAATAAAGTCAGAAGTGACATTCTTAGGGACCTCATCAATGCTCAAGGAATCTCACCACCTCAAGACAGAGTGAAAGCTATTGTTCAGAACCCCAAACCCACTACGGTTCGAGAACTACGCCATCTCTTAGGGTTAATTAATTTTTACCGACGTTTCGTGCGCAATCACGCATTATTAGCAGCTCCTCTTAACGAGATGCTCAAAGGTTCGCCCAAACCTGGAGACACACTACAGTGGACTGAAGAGACAGAAACAGAAACGTCCTTAGCCAAAGTAAAAGCGGCTATTGCAGACGCCGCATTGTTGCCTCATCCTCTTCCTGACGCACCTCTCGCAGTTATGCCTGATGCATCAGCAGTTGCCATCGGAGCAGTGTTACAACAATGCGTGCAACACGACTGCCAGCCTCTCGCTTTCTTTAGCAAGAAGCTTTCACCGTCACAAGCAAATTGGTCAACATATGAGCGTGAGCTGTATGCAGCATATGCCTCTATCAAAAAATTTAGGCACATGCTCGAAGGGAGGCATTTCACGCTTTTCACAGATCATAAACCACTCGTGTTTGCATTCCGTCAGAAACCAGAGAAGGCATCACCACCCCAGTTAAGACATTCATTCGATATGTTGAAGGTGAACAAGCCAGCAGAAGTATTATCTCGCATTGACGTTATCGCGAAAGAAGTAGACTATGAAGCACTTGGGAACGCCCAAGAGGGAGACAGCGAGCTGAAGACTTATCTTGAATCGTCCGGCAGGATTGCAGCTCCGACGTAACGCCACAAGCACGTCCATTTGTTACGGCAGATTTTCGCAATCAAGCGATATCATCTCTTCACAGCCTCTCCCACCCAGGAGTGAGGGCTACGATACGACTTGTGAATAAAGCATTTTTTTTATTGGGCAAGTTTGGAAAAAGCTTGCAAAACTTTTGTTGCAATAATTGTCAGTGCAACAAGATACTCGGCATGTAAGAGCGCCATTCGGTACTTTTATTCCATCGAATCGACGCTTTGATCACGTTCACATAGACATAATTGGACCTCTTTGTCCATCAGAAGGTTACCAGTACTGCTTGACAGCGATTGACCGCTTTTCTCGCTGGCCTGAAGCTTATCCTATGAAGGATATGTCGGCGACAAATGTAGCCGCGACCTTCTTCCGTGAGTGGAACACGCTTTGGCGTACCTCTCCGTGTTACTACGGATCAAGGCAAACAATTTGAATCGTATCTTTTTAAAGCACTCTCAGCACTGCTTGGTATGAAACGTATTCGGACCTGTGCATACCACCCTGCAGGTAATGGCCTTGTAGAACGACTACATCGACAGTTGAAGACATCACTCAGTTGCCATGCCACAGAACGTTGGACTGAGAGCCTACCCATAGTTTTGCTGGGTCTCAGGACATCCTTCGAGGGAGATATTAATGCAACAACAGCTGAATTTGTGTATGGGCAGACGCTTCGACGGCCAGGTGAATTTTTTGCAGACACACATAACAAAGTTATTGAAGCCTCAGACTTTGTACAGTGTCTTCGCTCGCAGATCCGCAAGTTCCGTCCTGTCATGACAAAAGAACACACGAACCGGCGTCCATTCATATTCGGTGACTTAAAGTCATGTGATCAAGTTTTTGTCAGACATGACGCCATCTGCAAGCCACTTCAGCCACCGTATGATGGTCCTTACACTGTGCTGAAACGTCGAGATAAAACGTTTGATATCAACGTTAACGGTTCTGCTGTCACGGTCTCTATCGACAGGCTCAAACCTGCCTGCATCTCAGTTAAAATCGAGATGCCAGTAGTGGAAACTGAAGTTATAACACGTGGGATGGACAACGCGTCTGTTTCAATCCTAAATATCGTTGACATTGGGGGGGGGGGGGGGGGGGAAGTCATGTGGCAAGTGATTTCGTGTTCGACCATGTGAAGTGATTTCGTGTTCGAGCAAGAGTTGTGTAAACTCTTTGACTGTGCACGCTCTTTGTATAAAGTTTCTCCGATACATATTCTGTGTTTTAAGTGGTGTAATTATTAGTGCCAATGTTGTGTGTATTTTAAATAAAATATTATTTAACATCCAAAAAAGTCAAGAATCGATAGACGGAGTTTATGACATGTTTGCCTTTGGTTGTTTATCATCTTTGGGGTCAGTAATGAGTTAAGTACTTGATAATGGGCTTATAACCCGAAACCTAGGTCGTACATCACCAATAAAGTTTGCGAAACACGGTTAAAAAGTGTTTCTTTTAGTTTAATTCATAAATTAATTTAAAGGCATGTTCTCATTGTACATAGTGATAGTCCCCAATCATTCTTTACATTTTATTTTTCTGTCTAGGCTGCTCAGAAGAGAATTTGAACCTCGGCTGCGCATGCGCATTGCAACGCTGCGGCCACTGCCACCTATATTGAGCGGGCGCGCTGCTGTCTCCGCGACGTATACAGTGTATTCTACAACATCCAACACTAGAGTTTTAAAAAAATGGCAATAGTAGATTGTATTCGACTGTATTTACCGTGGTCGAAAATAAGCAACCGTATCGAGTATTTGTAATTATAGCTGTTATTTCCCACAAAATTTTCCAAAATTAAAGGCTCCATTAAAGCCAAGTGCCATGGTCGCGGGACAATGCCAATGATATGGCAAGGCAACGGACTGATGATACTTCCATTCAGTGGCGTCTCATAAACAAATGTTTTGGGCGTTGTGTGTGTGGCTTTCGATCGATGGACGACGGGCGAGGGAGCTCGCTTTTTACAGTTTTCAATAACTATTTCGAAAGGCACAATCTCACATAGAGCAGCCTATATGAATGTACAACAAATCACACCAGACGTGTCCCCCTCCCCCCACACCCGAGATATTAGGTCCTGGATTCGGTAGATATATGTATTTTGTATATAAATATTAGTTTATTGTTTTATTATTTCACGTTTTGTAATTGTTTTATAAAGCCCCCCCCCCACCACCACCACCACCACAGGCTGGCCAAAAGTACTAATTTTTCACCTCCCACCCCACCCCAGAAGTTTGAATGACGCAGTTTGCGTCGTGACACCCCCCCCCCCCTCCCTGTGGTTATCTCTGAATCACACACTCACTATGACCTACTGCTCTCTAAAGTACAGGCTCTACTCAGACAATGCCGTATTCAGCTGTACCGGATTAATGAGCCTGTTTAATATCTCCCTGTTCTTTCCCACTATTTATTGTAAACCTCTATTTCAGCACTTCAAATGTTCAAATGTTTGCTAAGCTTAAGGGACTTGACTGCGGGGTCATCAGTCCATAAACTTACAAACTACTTATGAACTACCTTACATTAAAAAGGATACAAACACCCATGCCCGAGGGGGGATTGGAACCCCCGACGGGAAACGGCCTCGCGCATCGGAGCATAGCGCCTCAATACGCTCCGCCGCGGCCTTTCAGCTCTTCGTTGAAAATCCAACAACATATCAATTCTAGTATGAGACGACGTAAATTTCTTAAACTGGAATGATGAATTTCAGACTCGCTGTGTTTATTCACGACAGTGTTCAGATGTTTCAGATCATCGTATCCTTTACGATTTCATATAGATTTTTTGTTTGAAAACAGCAAACACGCCCAACAATAAAATTTGTTCACCACCTCACACACGCAAAGCCACTCCGCTACATCGTGCAGTTCTCTGCGAAAATGTCTTTGGAACCTTCCTCTCGCACATTGCACATGTTTAGACGTCAACATCTTGATAACTGGACATGGCCGACCACTATCAGCCCCTTTTTTTGTTTTCACTGTAAGAAAGTGATGAAAAACTGGTGTTTAATAAGTGTCTTACTACACTTTCACTGTCCATATTAAATGTTTTAAATGCCTGATTTGATCGCATAAGCATGGCCCCCACATTCGATTGCGGGACCTGGACCCAGAATCGAGACGGGCCCTTCCCCCTGCATTTTTATTTATTTATTTTACAGTAGCTTGTAATTGCAAGTTTATATCTCAATCATGCTCTTTTTAGAATGTACTTGAAGTTGGAATAACAATGTATAAATTTCATACGGTAAGCTTCATTTATAAAATTCCTTTACTTAAAATTGATACTTTACTTACAACGGACACAGCAGACCCGAACTCAGAATTTGGTTTCGGAGAGGGGGGGGGGGAGTCAGCCAATTATGACGTATATTCTTACTTGTGAAGCTTTACAACATAAGTTGTACTAAAGGCGCAGATGCATTTCAGTGAAGACAATATTAAATTTTATTCAATAGAAATCTCTAAGGAGCAACTTTAGTATGCTTTTGAATTACTTTATCAGAAATTAGGTGAATAGTGAGGCTTTTTTTGGGGGGGGGGGCATTTATCCCCTTTATTGCCCCCCCTCCCTGGCTACCGTCCTGGGCCCACAGTATGCCCTAGTTTAGCTTAACAGAACACTTGTTCGTACTTCTGGCAGACGCTGCACCAGGTAAGGCGTAATTATCGTACAAACATGAAAATCACATCTTCGCAGGAAGTTAGCGAAAAGAAAAAAAAAAACACTACATTACACCGAAAGGTGATCCATCAATACCGTTTCAAGCCACGCCACAAGTAACGTCAAACTACTGCGCCAACGGCATGACTTGAGAACGAATCCCTAAAGCGGTATTACAACCAGAGTAAAATGGGCAAAGGAACTAATTATATCATGTTTTTCTAGCTGCTATCTTGTCTACTTGACATTTAATACTAGAAGCATCGTATGCAAGCTACTACTTATAAGCATCTCTGGGGCCAAATTAGCACCATGCAGTTTTATTGCTTATATGGCCAGATTGTGAAAGATATTTCATTGTAACCATCATATGTATTTTTATTGATTTTTAACAGTGGAAGTTTCTGATTGGAATGTTGATAATATGAGGATAGCTAGCAACTCACCATAAAGATGATCGCTGAGCTGCCAACAAACTCAAATTCACATTCAAACAACTTGTAAATTTTCGGCCATGAACTACGTCAGAAAAGATCACACACAATCAATCACTCAGGCATAACTCATCCGTAGATGTCCAGTCATCCCCAGCTGCCCTACCGCAATCAGTTCTGGAATGTATAGCATTGTTGTCGAATATTGAAACAACAAGGAGACAACAATTGGTTTTATATTACAAGAAAACATGCCGAAAATATAGAGAAGCGCTATGAGGGTCCAAATTGACCCTGCGGTCCTTCGAGGTAGTAATCTTAATATTTAGGAATCTATTTGAATTAGAACACTCTAAAAGAGGGTGCACAATAAAGATAAAAAAAATGACAGAAGTCAACTCATTTCATTTAACGGTTTGATCAGGACACATGGGAAAAAATTGGTATAGGAGCCAATTCGGCCTCTAGATACTTCCAGTGTAAAATGATTTTTAAACAGCGTATAACGTGTTAAGCTGTACTGTTCAGAATACCTGGTAGATTAATTTCGTATCACCTCCGTTTATTTTTCTTCTGCATTTAATCACGACCGTACTAACACCCGGATAGTTCACCAATTGGCTTTGCCAGCAGGGCGTTGACACTCAACTTGCACACCCTAACAAAATGCCACGCTTCCAGGCAGGATTATCAGACAAAATGGACACACCAAATGTCGCAGTAATTTTGCCTATTATGGCATACTCTAAATGCATTACATTTTTAGTCTGTACACTGCAGAGATTGCTGTTTGCAACATTGAAAACATCTCCCAAGCATGCTATCGTAAAGTTACCCCCTGTCCTGTTTCCCATAAATGTTGATAATCAGAGGGCATCCCTCTGTGTTACTCATTGTTATTTTGGTGTTTTCATTGGTCTCTTGTAAGATTTTCGTGGGGACGTCATGGGTTAACTTTGGAATATTTTTCAGGTAGTTGCTTTTATCTCTGATCCATTGCTCTCATGTCCTCCCTAGATAGAGGTATACTGGTCTTTCATTTCATGTCTGAGACAAGGCACATGGACCATTCCTAACGCTGCTCTATATACAAGATGAAATGACTCTGCCCACAACTGTTAATGAATGACGGTGTGTTCTTTATTGGGTCCCTTTCCACAATCCGCACACCCAAATATACCGAAATTCGGTAAGATCTTGAACATTTCTCCCTGGTGAGATCGAAAACATTTATGTAAACTTTGCAGCATTCAATTGACTCCTCATGAGGAATTTTTAAAGTAAATTGTGGATTCTGTCAATTAAACTTACTAATTTGGTGTGGGAGACGTTTATTTTTATTTATTTTTTTTCTATTTCTTATTTTTATTTTTTTAGCTACTATTTTCTGGAGTTTTGCTTTATCAGTCATCTCTTCCATTGTAGGGTGGGAAGGGATAACCAGAAATTGGGATTTTTTCGTGGCAATGAAAAAGAATTTTTGTTTTAATGGGTACTGCCTCCAATCTGTGAATCAATTGCGTTTAGCAGCTACATACACGATGTGATTGATTTCCATTGATAAACACTCGAAATTTCATGGTAAACTCCGTTTATGCTATTCTTGGAGTAAACGAAATCCAAGTCGAAAACCTGTCTTAAATCATTGTCCTAAGCAGGCGAGGGGTGGAAGCTGGCTGCCCCGGAAGGCAGTTGCATACGTGATGTGCCCGTGAAGAATTGGGGGGGGGGGGGAGGGGGGGCAAAACGTATGCTCATCAGGGGGAGGGAGAGAATGACAGAAGCAGTGCTTTAGTTGCGCCGGTACGGCGTATCGCCTAAAATTCAAACTCGCTATTAACGTACCGGCTAAAATTCTTTCTCAAATCTGTAAAAAATAGATAAACTGTAAAGTTTCGAATGGATTTCGGAAAGAAAAATTGGAAAGTGTTAGGTTCGTTCGAGTTGCGATCATAACCGTCGAAGCGTTCAAATTGCACATTCGCACAATTCCATTGGAATCTGAATGGCGGTCAAATGTTCGATTTAGCCAGCGGAGAGTTCCGACTAGTCTAAACCGAGACATAGTAAATGCATCTTACCGACTCCAAAGTGTTTAAGAAATTTGCTCCAAAGAGATACGCCACTGCATACGCAAAGTCGTTGCCTATTCGTTTCTGAAAGCTAGTGCGAAATCCCGGCAATTCTTTTAAAAACTTAAGGGACAGTTCATCGCAAAATTTTGACTTAATTTTCATTGATTGATCATGAAACACTGCACGAGTTACGCGTGTTTTCATGCTTATCGCGACACGTTTTGAGAAGGACTTACTGTCAAGATAAAATATTATGTTTACTTAACCGTCTTTTCGTACTGTAGTCAGTTTAAGATTTTAAAATGTGTCGTAGAAGCTAATTTTAATCTCTTTGACCAATGCTTCTTCAATCGGCTGGATGTGTTCAACTGTTAGTAACACTGCCAGTTTTGTTTCTTGCGGCAGTAAACGCTTGGTTTCGTCTTAAAAAGTTCCACGCAGATCCATTGTCCGAATTTTCTAATGGTTTTGGTGTGATATAAGTCTTCTTTGTCAAGTACTGTTTTTGTGAAGTGTGTGACTTTGTCTGAAGTCGATGGGTGGTATCCTCATTTACACTAAACGCTTGAATACAATAAATATGATTTTCACATCTGTAAATTATAGCTACATTTTGTAAGTGTATTAACGTGCCTAAATCTTCACTTTCTTGATTTTCTAAAAATGTCCATTTGACAGATATCATGTGAAATGAGCAAACTACTGCCTAAATACTTTTTCCGCCGAGCACAATACCGCGTAAAAAAAAAATCAAGAGAATATCCCCCGTCTGGAGTCACTGTTTATGATACGAATCCGCAATGATGAACATCTGACCTTCCTTTCCACTAACCCTCTGACGTGATGCCATGGATAGTTGCCAGATTTCTTACCCAGTCCACGGATGTCAAAGTGGGCCTAAGCCAACTGTACAATGTATTAAATGGCGAGAATTCAGGACAGTCTAGTAATGTGTAGGTTTACCGTAGTATCACAGATCGATACTACACGTAGTCGACCGCGGCTAGGTAGTTTATTCATCACAGGAAAGCGACAGACTTGGTTCTGTTATGAAGAATTGACTGCGCCAAGTGTCAAACTATTCACATCACTTAAAATTTAAGTATCAAAGTTAACAATTGTCTTTCGTTTAACTAATAAATGCAGCTTTTACAGAAGTCTGTACCTTCAACGCTATCTAGCAGCCACGGCGTCCTTCTCCCTAGCACCTATTTTGTATAGGACTTGTGAGAAGTCTCACTTTCGCCGCAGCAAGGCCTACACAACATTTACCACTTGGACTTAGTAACAAAATATTGACCTTTATTTCGGGCAATTGTTCTCCTCAATTTATGAGAACAAAGTGCGCGAAATACTTCATTTTACATTTCGATTTTTTTTTTAATAAGACTCATTGCATGTAAATCATTAAAAGACGACAAACGTTAGTAGCAATTTTACGTATGACGGATCGCCTGAATATAGTACACATGACTGTCAAGAAAGTAAATATCTCTCTATAGATAATTTATTTCATAAAAAGTTAGATGAACTGCGAAGAACTACTTATATATAAAAAAATAGCCGAATCATTTCGTGTCCTTCAATTGCCAACACAAAATTGTGACTTTTGTTCCACGAGCAGACTTATGTTGTGCTTTTCAGTTTTATTTGTAGGGTGGGTTGATTGCAACGAATTTCGATTAATCAGTCATAGTTTCATGGAATAGTGAATCAGGGATAAAGCCAATTTTCATAAACTGCATACCTATGAAACTTAAGTCTTAAGATTGACGATTATGATCAAGAGGTACAAATATTACACCGAAAAAAAAAAAAAAAAAAGAAAAAGAAAAAAAAAAAAAAAACTGATCTATAGTATATTAAACAAAATGACTGCAGAAGTTGAACAAAACAATTACAGAAGTCAATGTGAAATCTAATATGGTGGATAGTTAACGAATGATTTAAGGTATCCTCGCAGTAGTGAAACAGCTTAAATCACTTAATAAGAACAAGTCTTCTGGTCCGGACTGTACACCCATTAGATTTCTCTTTCACTATGCTGAAGCGATAGCTCCTTACTGAACAACCATATACAACCGCTCGCTCAAAGAAGGATTTGTACCAAAAGACTGGAAAGTTACTCAGGTCACACCTATATTCAAGAAAAGCAGTAGGAGTAACCCACTAAACTACAGGCCTATTTCATTGACGTCAATTCAAATATTATGAATTATCTCGAACAGAATGATTTATTGATCCACGGTCAAAACGGATTTAGAAAATACCGTTCATGTGAAACTAAACTAGCTCTTTACTGAGCTTTCAATCAAATTGTGTAGTTATGACATATCGCCCCAAATTTGCGACTGGATAGAGGATTTCCTGTCAGAGAGGAGACAGTTTGTAGTAATCGATGGTAAGGCATCGACTAAAACAGAGGTGATATCGGGCGTGCCACACGGTAGTGTTATTGGTCCACTTGTTCCTTAATTACATAAACGATTTAGGGGAAAATCTAAGTAGCTCTCTTAGGTTGTTTGCAGATGACGCCGTCATTTACCGTCATCTGAAGATCAAAACCAATTGCAGAAGGATCTAAATAAGATATCACTATGGTGTAAAATTGCCAATTGACTCTAAATAATGAGAAGTGTCAAGTCGCCCACATGAGTACGAAAAGGAATCCGTTAAACTTTGTTTACAAGATACATCAAAATAAGGCCGTAAACTCTACAAAATATCTAGGAATTACTATTACTTCAGACTTAAACTGAAAAGAACATGTAGATAATGTCGTGGGAAAGGCGAACCAGAGACTGCGTTTTATTGGCAAAACCCTTAAAAGATGCAACAGAACTACAAAAGAAACTGCATACACTATGCTTGTCCGTACTTTTTTGGAGTATTGCTGCCCAGTGTGGGATCCTTATCAGATGGGTTTGACGGAGGATATCGAAAGAGTCCAAAAAAGGGCAGCTCGTATTACATTGTCACGATACAGGGGAGACAGCGTTACGGAAATTATACAGGAACTGGGATGGGCATCATTACAACAACGGCGTTTATCGCTGAGGAGTGGGCTACTTACGAAACTCCAACCGCCAGCATTCTCCTTCGAATGCGAACATATATTGTTGACTGCCACTTACATAGGTAGAAAAGATCATCAGAATAAAATATAAGAAATCAGAGCTCGAACGGAGAGAATGGATTGGGAGATAACTGGTTCAAAGGTGGTTCGATGAACCCTCTGCCAGGCACTTAAATGTGATTTGCGAAGTATCGCATGTAGATGTAGTTTCAAAAAATTCTTTTACAAGAACGTTGAATGACCGGAATACTTGGGCGACAGCAACAACCGAAGTGCAGAAATTGAGTGAGGTTACCATCGTATTTGCAGAGGTGTTACGTTTGTTAAAAATAATTTGGCGAACATCTGCTATTTCAATACATTCCGTTTGAACATCGAGCGACAGAAAACGATCCATGCGTTTTACTCATTGTTGCGGCGCTTCCAATTTGCTTAAATGTCATTTAATAACAAACTCCGTCGAAATGACAAATTTTTGGGCACCTCGTTTGTGGCGGTCACCTCTAGAAGCTAAACCTCTTCCCGTGAGAGAAACAATATTACAAGTATTACGCGACGTAGTACTTTGGTACTGTACTAGTCTTGAGAAGTCTTCAACCACTTTATTTTTATTACGCAAAATTTTGTCAAAAGTTCGAGGCCAAGAACGACAAGGTGTTATCATGCAACACTTATGCCCAGGACACACCAGTTAGCACTTCGCCCATGTAGTAAACACATCAGCGACCGATGATGTGGAGCACGCGTGTGTTGTGATTGCAATCATATGTTTTGCAAAGAGTATGTGAAGCTGTTCAGTAGTGATATTTATGAATAATTTTAAAAGCAGTAATAATACACAGGATGGAAACAGTATAAGCTGCCCAAATTACACGAGGGTACATCTCGGTTTGCTTGACAAAAAGTCTAATGAATATGTTGTATCATGTTCTTTATTTCTGTATCCTGAAATCTAGTATTTGTAGGAGTGACGGTAGACCTATTTCTGTTTACAGCAGACATCACTATGGTAGTCATAGACAGGTAACGCACCAATTAGAACAATAAAATCAATGGAGATCCTAACGTTTAACAGAATTTCAATGTCTGCACACCCACTATTACGACTGTTATCGTTCAGCGTATTGTAAATAACGTAACCATGCTGGGCGTAGTTTCGACTCATGCTTTCGATATCAATATGCACAGCGGTCAGTAACACGAACCCGTTACTGACAACAATGCACTGCCCAATCCACATTATCATGAGATGATTTTCCCCCCTTGCACAATGGTAGGAATACGACAAAAATTTTAGTAGACATTCTATCATTTGCTTGTGTTCTACTTCAAATGTTTGTAAAACTTATGGGACTTACCTGCGGGAGGCCATCAGTCCCTAAACTTACAAACTACTTATGAACTAACTTATACTAAAGACAACACAAACATCCATGCTAGATGGGGGGATTGGAACCCCCGACGGGGCACGGCCTCGCGCATCGTAGCAAAGCGCCTCAATGCGCTCGACCACTTCGGCGCGGCTGTATTCTACTAACAGGATTTTTTGGCAGCTTTATATGGCTTACACCGTCTTTATTTTAATAAAATACACTACTGACCATTAAAATTGCTACACCAAAAAGTACTGCAGATGATAAACGGGTATTCATTGGACAAATATAGTATACTAGAACTCACATGTGATTACTTTTTCACGTGTAACCAATGGCACCCCATACCATCACGCCGGGTGATACGTCAGTATGGCGATGACGAATACACGCTTCCAATGTGCGTTCACCGCGATGTCACCAAACACGGATGCGACCATCATGATGCTTTAAACAGAACCTGAATTCATCCGAAAAAATGACGTTTGGCAATTCGTGCACCCAGGTTCGGCGTTGCGTACACCATCGCAGGGGCTCCTATCTGTGATGCAGCGTCAAGGGTAACCGCAGTCATGGTCTCCGAATTGATATTCAATGCTGCTGCAAACGTCGTCGAACTGTTCGTGCAGTGTTGTCTTGCAAACGTCCCCATTCGTTACAGCCATGCTGATGCCTGTCATCTCGACTGTTAGTGATGCGAGGTCATTGGGATCCAGCACGGCGTTCCGTATTGCCCTCCTGAACCCACCGATTCCATATTCTGCTAACAGTCATTGGATCGCTACCAATGCGAGCAGTAATGTCGCGATACGATAAACTGCAATAGCGATAGGCTGCAATCCGACCTTTATCAAAGTCGGAAACGTGATGGTAGGCACTTCTCCTGCTTAAAAGAGGCATCACAACAACGTTTGACCAAGCAACGCGGGTCAACTACTGTTTTTGTATGAGAAATCGATTGGAAACTTTCCACATGTCAGCAGGTTGTAGGTGCCGCCACCGGCGCCAACCTGAAAAGCTAATCATTTGCATGTCACAGCATCTTCTCCCTGTCGGTTAAATTTCGCGTCTGTAGCACGTCATCTTCGTGATGTAGCAATTTTAATGACCAGGAGTGGAGTAACAGATTCATTTTGTTATAGTCACTTAACAATGTCATCAGTTACTGGGTTTTAGTGTTCATGCGCATTTTTGATGTTCTTGGTGTTTATTGTCAAAGAGTGCAAACTGGGACTTTTCCCCCGGCGATACTCGCAGATGTGCGCCAAATTCTGTCTTTGGACGCCGAACGTGTGGGGTGAGGTGGCGCAGATTTATCGGCGAGCCCAGTGGGGGTGGGGGGGTGGGGGGGTGTGGGGGGGGGGGTGAGGGTGACGAGGGGCTGGCGTCGCTATCAAGATCCGGCACTCAAAGAACCAAACCCGCAGTCACCTCAAGCAGCAGCCACCATTGGCTGTCACACAGGTTTGTCAATTGTTGTAAGCAACTGGACAGTGAGGTTAGTGCAGGTGATCGGCTCAATAGTGTGTTGTTACCTCTTTAATGCGCTGCTCAGAAGCGATTCTACGCGATACAAGGTCTTAGAAGGTTCCCATAGTTATATTTATGTGAAGTAAAATAACCTTAGTGTACGTTAATGTCGTGTGTAAGTCTAGGAACTGACGACCGTAGCAGTTTGGACCAAAAGCTTTACAAAATATATGAACATTTTACAACCCAGTAACACGAGAAACAGCAATTGTGGTAATTATGCGCGGTTCTAGTAAAGGGTGGACATAATGATATGAACACCCAACGGACAATATTTGATTATTTACTGAAAAGTAGTTGGCCCACCATTGGATTCGAGAAGAGCTGCAACTCTTCGAGAAACAGATTAGTAACATGTCGATGGTTTCCATCAGAATTTTGTCCATTATTGCACCAAAACATTCGCCAATGACTTCAACGATGCTGGTGCTATAAATCTGGTCTTCACTGTCTGGTCTAAAACTCCCGTAACGGTACAGTTACGTTCAGAAATGGCGATTTTGCTGTCCAGGGACGATGTCTGATTATTTTCTGATACTGTACGATGCACGGCTGAAACTTTTGCCTGTGTGTGTGGACGCATTAACGTTGTGGCATACGACTATTTGTTAGCAACATATTATTCATAGAAGTTTGCTGCCGGGAGTGGCGAGATACTCATTGACAGTTATCGAGCAGTGAGGATAATGGAAGAAACAGTTGAATACTACGATACAGATGGCTACTCATGACAACCTCCCCAAGCTTACTGAATGAATATGGCATGTCAGATTGTAAGATCCTGGGGTTTTCTATACATAAACGTCTGTAACTACATACACTACACACACAGGTGTGTAAATATGGGGGGGGGGGGGGGGGTGTTCAAACACCCCTCCGCCCAGAAAGTTTTTGTCACTTCTGCTAAAATTAAAAATTGACAATAATTTGTGTAATGAATATGAAAGTTAGACTGAAAACTTTGCCAACAAAGAGAGGTACCAGGGTGTCTGTGAGTTGTAATCGCTGCCTAGTTGAGCTTTGGCTTGTTGTTCTTGAGACACTTTGTCTCGAGTGTCTTATCGGTGGCCTTCGTGAGGCCTAGGCAAGCGACACGCACAACTTTCACGACTGTAAATCTTGCCAGTTAAAATAATAATAATTCTTCAGGTAACCACCATCTAACCTTCAGTAACAATGAACAAGTATTGTTGAATTTCAGTCAGAAACACGTTCCACAGACTGTTTAAAGTACCGCGCGAGGTTTGCCTAGCGTGTAACGAAGGCCACCGTGTCCAGAGTTGCCAGGTTTTCCTATTGCTCTGTCGCCAAATTTTAAACAAATAGTAGCCAAAATATCGCCATCTTTTCATCAATAAAATGCCAAAATATAACCATCTTTTCATCAGTAAAAACAGCCAAATATCGCAACCTTTAATCTGTCAACATTATTATGCTATGGTAATTATGGAATGTTACACGACAATAATAATCCTGAAATTCAGGGAGTAAGCTGGTTACTGAGTAAAAAGTAACACAGACTGTGGCACTCTCACATTGACAGACATCGGACTGAACTTCCCAAGGAAAGTCATGCTTCACAGAAACATTTACCTCAGTCCATCCAAGAACTGAACCCAGACACACAACCGAGTGACTACGAGGCCAGTTAAAATATTTCTCACTTTGTCAATATAACAGAGACTCCGGAAATTCGGTTACATTTAACTATCACATTTATTAATTCCATAACTTATAAAAATTACAACACAAAAGTGTTCAAGAATCATTCTATCAAACTTACACAAGGGATGTTCTCATGCATAGCCTCGATTACCAATCACTTTCATCTCCTAAAAACAAATATTTACAGATGTTAAATAAATTTATTTAATCTTTCAAACATTTCTTTAATACACACAAAAACATTACAACATTTTGAGGTGAGGTAATTTATAATAAGCACTAAGCAATCCATACTTTGAGGTGAGATGGACTTTAATTCGTAATAATCAGCCATGAGACTTTAAATCGTAATAATCAGCCATGAGAACGATTGGGAAATCACCGCGTGTTCTCCATCGACATTTATACTCTGCAGACCATTGTTAACCACTGTAAAGTGCGTAGCAAATAGCTCACTTCACAGTAGCAGTTACGAATTTCTGTTGTGCTGACGTATGGAAAGCGGAAAAAATACAGTTTAAATACCTCCTTGCATGCTGTAATTTACATAATATTTATCCTTATGTTCTCAGCGGGAGCCATACATACGGTGTTGTAGTGTACTTCAAGATGTCATTTAAATCTTGTTCTTGAACCATCGTAAGTAGGCTACGTGAGGTAGTTTACGTCTATCTTCAAGTGTCTGTAAGTTGAGTTTGTTTACATCTATGTGACACTCTTCCACACATCCATGATACTTGAAAACATTTGTCCTAACTAGCGTAGATTGATTACATTTCCTCAGCATTCTACCGAAGTTTCAAAAAATGTTCAAATGTTTGTAATGCTTATGGGACTTAACTACGGGGTCATCAGTCCCTAAACTTACAAACTACTTATGAACTAGCTAACACTAAGGACGGCACAAATATCCATGCCCGAGGGGGGATTCGAACCCCCGACCGTAGTGGCCGTGCAGACCGTGACTGGAGCGCCTTAGTCTCCTCGGCCACCGCGGCTACCGAAGTTTAGCCGGTATCAGTGACGCAATGTCTAAAGAGTGATTGCTTTACATTCGTTGTATTTGAAGTAAAATAAAATAGCCATTAAGTCGCCAACTAATTCCTTTAATAGCCAAATTTAATCGCCCGTCGCCAGACTGCTAGAATGTCTACTATTATAAGAAAAAGATAGCCAAGAATGCGGAAAATCGCCATACCTGGCAACCCTGACCGTGTCTTATGTTCACTACTGCTACCAACTTCAGTGGTCTACTAACTCCATTACTATAGTAGGGCGGCGAACTTGTTCGTGACACGGGGAAATATATTTTTTCAAGGACTAAACGAGAACAAATGTATGAAATCACAACCTTGTTACTTCCGTATATAATTTATACCACAAATGCTGATTAGCTGCACGCACGCATGCCTAAAGTGGCAGCATTGTATAGCAGACAGATTACATTTCCCCTCTTTTGACAGATATTAATCGTGTGAAAGGAATTGTTAGTTTCGACGTTTTGGATCTAATTTTCGAGTTTGTATTTTATTGAAATAAGTAGCTCTATAGGCTGTCAGTGCTTTTTAATACTCGTTTTAACGTAACCTGTAGATATTTAGCTTCGATTTCGTGTCTCTAATTGTTTCGCAAAATCTTAGGCTTTAAATCGACGTTCTTAGCCATATTTTGCAACTGGGGCAATGACGCCATGGTCTTTCAACTCACACATGTGTTGGCAGACTGAAAGACGTTTTTTGAAATTTTAATCACGTAAAAATTGATAACAAGATAATGTATAGTACGCAGTATTAGATTAGGTAATGAGATGCATTTTTATTGTATTAACAAAATTGGTTCCTCATTTTGCTTGCGTTCGACCTGAATAAACAAGTTCAGTAAATTTTTGACTTGCCAATAAATTGTAGTTTCCGAGCACCTTCCCCCTTTTATTTAATATTGTTTTTCATCAGTGCTGAGAACAAGATCAGATGCAATTTTTTATGCTTAAGTTCCGTTGCGCCATAAATGTTTTTCTTAGTCACCTTTATGAAATAACTTTAATTGTGGTGACTTGTTTATTAATGCCTGTGTGTAATTTCGTGTGAGCTGCTACTTATGTTGGCCACTGCGTCGTTAACTTCCTGTTATTAGAATAATTTGAACCAAATCAATTTTCTCAATCCCTACCTTATAAGGAACTAAATGATACCACCCACAATACTGTACCATTAAATTGCACACGGGACACCACAAGAATACCCACTAAAGTGAGAAATCAAAGTTCAGCTGTGTGATGTGCAAATGTTATGATTAGCAAATCAGAAGTCAGAGTTCGAGTAGAGCATATTGGCTGGAACTAGCTGATTAGGACTCAGCAGCAGTGAAATTTAAAAATCATCTCGTCAGGAATATTCGGCTGGGAAATTTCAGCCATACTCTACTGTTCCAGTCTAACAATGACCTCGAAATTTGCTATATAATAGGGAACATTATTTAATGCTGTTCATGCAATGCTGCTCTGTGGTTGACAGATTATTGTATGTAGGCCTATTCTTGTCCATTCAATAAATTATTCTCCTAAAGTGCAACCTTTAAAATGATGACATATTAGTAAAAACCAAATATACTTTTGACAAGCAAGGCAGTAAATATGATTCCTGCTCAATTCACTGGTAGCAATTTAAACTGTACTCTCAGGTCCCTGCCTAAAATAGTGTCACATTCGCATACAAACACCCCAGTATATTTGCCGGCATAGAAATGTGAGGGCATACCTTTGCCTCTTACTATACGGCACGCATATCCTCATTTACTATTTTGGGGTCATTTCGGACTCCATCATGATCGTTATGTAATTTATCTCTGTCATGCCGCCGCTCTTGCTCAAAACCTTCGACCATGGTTGAAGATAAAACGTTTTATGTATGCTCTTACAAGCCAATTGTCTCCAGGGAATCGTGTTGGTGTAAATAGTGGCATTTATCATCCTGTTTACTAGAGCTCCTAAATACCTAGGCTGAATCGTCCGCCATGTTTTCTCCAACATGGTTGGAATCGCGCTGTACTGAAGGCATGGAGGCACACGTCTAGCAATCTTTCACAAACGATTACGCAAAAACTAACAGGCAGAAAAATTTAATTTTTTCGCTATTTAAATCTTTATATGTCAGCATTGTGACGAAGTGCGCATAATTTCGTTAGTAGTCATAGTTAGTAAGATACTGGCTTTCAAATAAGAGACTGCGCTAGGTTAGGAAAAGTTTGCAATAAAAAATAGGGGCTGCTATGTTATTCCGTTTGGTGCATGTTACACCATATATTGCCGCGGATGAAATTTTCCTAACATGTTGAAATTTATTTTAGACTTAGGAATCTTTACCTTTCACCCATGTCACTAAAAATTATTTTATGTCGCGAACTCATTTCCGACGGCGATAAGGCCAGAATGAAATACGGTGTCTCATACACGGTTAGAGATATCAGAATGATATTTTGGCAAATGATAACATGCAAAGAGGGGCGTATTTTGCGATATGGTTATTACGCAAAACTACATCAACTGTCACGTTATTCAATGAAATGTAGTTTTTTTTTTTTTTTTTTTTTTTTTTTTTTTTTTTTTTTTTTAATGAAAAAGTAAAGTTGGTGATTTATTAATCGGTGTACAGGTATTTCTTCATCAGTCACAAATGGTTATTTATTTGCTTGTTGTCCATCGTGTTTCAGAGCTACTACTCCGTTTTCAAAAACTAATACGAGTTACATTTACTTCAGTTTAACATCAAGCTGTAACATAACGAAAGTTACTAGATCTAATAAATAATATAGTGAGGACAGTTTACAACTCATCGCAAAGACGTGGCGACGAGCTGCGACAGGCACATACAAAAGACACACACATACAACACATTCAGCTATCGGCCATGGCCTTCTTCAGAAATAGAGCACTCACGCAATCACACAACACAGTCATACAACCATCACCTCCGACTGCCACACTTCGAATACTAGATCTAATGTGGATTTTATGTGAGAATACTAGAAAATGACCAATACCAAGAATCTCTTCACTACCTAACGAACTGACGTGTTCTCAATTCCTCACATAATAAAGTACTCTGTATTGAGATATTTAGAATGTCATTTCATATAACTGAAAAATTAAAATTGAATATTACATAGAGACGTAGCACTTTTGTAGTTAGGAACTGTTAAATTTAATGGGTTAAGTAAGGTTGTTATGCAATAACAACCTATGCCAAATTATTAGTTCTAATACTGAAGACGAGGTATTACTAGACGGGCGGGCGGATTCCAGTGCTTCATATTTAATGACAATGTCTCAGATTATACATTTCTCCCAGAGTTTCTGTTTCGAGAGGATGAAAATTTGATGTATTTTGAACATTTCATTCACTTAATGTGTTCATCTAACTTGAAAACAAAAAAAAAAAGTTCCTCGCATGTCGAAAATTCCGTAACGTAGTCAGAAAGTGCATGTTCGTAAACTGGCAGCCGGCCGCGGTGGCCGAGGGGATTGAGGCGCTTCAGTCACGGTCTGCACGGCCATTACGGTCGGGGGTTCGAATCCCCCCTCGGGCATGGATATTTGTGCCGTCCTAGTTCGTAAGTAGTTCATAAGTAGTTTGTAAGTTTAGGGACTGATGATCCCATAGTTAAGTCCCATAAGCTTTACAAACATTTGAACTTTTTTTTTTTAACTGTCAGATATCCTCTTAATAAACTATTACCGCAAATGAAACTAGTGTAGTGTAGTGTAGTTCGTCACGAATCATTGATGAAAATTCCACGTTCATACAGTGTGTAGTTTGCGAGTGTGAGCGAATTGAATGAAACTCGAGGTAACGCGTGAGCTTCGTCCGGAACGTGGCAACTCCTACAGCTTGGGGAAAAAATGGCGGACAGTTCAGCTCACATTTATAGGAGTCTTACTGTTTACTGAATTGTTGTGTGACGTAACAATGGGTTGTAAAACTATTGGTTTTAACAGACATGGCAGAAGTGGCTTATGAACTATTTTGGGAATAGTGTATAGAAAATAAATATGCAGTAGAATGAACCCAGAAAGACGATCCGATATAATTGATTGCACACAGTATTCACAAAACAGGCACATCATTATGTCTGGGGGGGGGGGGTCTGCAGCAGGAGGGCAAACGCCCCCCCCTCCTCCCCATGGATACGCCACTGAGCCTGTGTTGCCAGAGCCTCCGAAAAATCGGAAGATCTTCCTATTTTTTTTTAATTATTCTAGAAAATACGAAATTTCGAGTGAATCTTCTGAAGTTTTCCGAATCGTCCTCAAATTTCGAGTGAATCTTTCGAAATTTTCCAAACTTCTTTTTTACAGCATTCCACGCCATATGTGAAACAACCTTGTTAACACAAACCAACTCAGGTCATGCTAACGGAGTATTGTTCAGACGTTGGCAACGCCACGAAAAACGCATCATGCAGCACCATCTGTGAGCAGAGATGCCAACTTAGCCATTTTATAACTAGATCTCGCGTCTAGCCACTCAGGGGGGCGCAGTAAGCGATGCGCAGTTGGCAACGCATTTTTGCCGTTCTGCACATGAAGTCACTGTGGGACACCTGGGAGCAAAAGAAAATGCAGTGTTGGTTGCTATTGCTAAGTAACTCGTGTGCGTGTGTGTTACCGTTTCTGCTGTATTTGCTTAACCCTGTCATTCCTACGTCATGAATTCAGCTTTGGAAAAAATAAAATTCACTGTTTTCTGTATTAATACAGTGCACTAAACATCTAAATACACGTTTTAAAAATTTTGATCGAACTATTGTTTTTTTTATGTCATGTATTTCATTTGTTACATAGACGTTTGTATCGAGGTATATTACTACTTGGGACGTTATTTTGTTGATGGTTAATACTATCAGATCAGTAATGCTAGCATAAGCTTCGCCACAGCGCCAAAAACAAGACAATTCACTGCTGAAATAAAATAACACGAATCACACTCACGCTCATACAAACAGCCACCTACAGACGACAAAGTAACACACAGACTAATGCCTCAGAAGTGGCTACACGCCGTACCAAGCGGCAAAAATATCTTACTAGAAGCATGTTATTCATCAAGAACAATGCGACTTTAAGGATTTATACACAAAATACGGTATAAATCAGCTTTTAATACGTTGTTGTCGAGGAACAACACCGAATGAAAGCGTTTATAGTTTGTTTTGCTTCATAGTTCGGAAGTAAAACGTTTCTAGTGGTAAGTATATTGATTTCCCAAGTGTTTGTCACGAGTGCTACCATTTCTACTGTCATTATTTGGAATACTTCTGTTATTATTTATACAATCCCAGGCTGTGTTATTACGGGTTATAATTCCCACAGCCGAAACACAAAGGGAACTGAAATAAAGTTTAATATTTTTCCTCGAGATGAAACGTTAAAGAAACTGTGGCTCACGAAATACTACAGGAAGGACACTGTAAACGTTACACACTCTCGAATACGCTCCCGGCATTTCAAAGCAACCGATCATGTAAGGGATTTACAGTCGGAATTGTTTAATTTGCCACGAAAAAATGTGTTTCAAAGATTCCTGTTCTTTTAAAGTCAGCAGTTCATATTATAGACATTGTCGATATGTTTGTGATCTGATGTTACTGACACTTAAGCGTAAATCTACGATAGAAAATGACCCAGCAGTCTTAACTACAATATTTTACAGCAGACTAGCACTTTGTATTTCAGGTAGAAACAACATCTTTCGTCAAAACCTTAATATATATGCACATTCCGTGCCATAGCGGACTAAGCCTGTGCAGGCCGTTTGGGAGCGCGCAGTCCCACAGTGACGTCACAGCGCTAGCCAATGGCAGAGCAGAGCGCTTACTGCCCAACCTTATATTATTAACCGTGTAGCCACTGTTTTTGAAAAAAAAAGCTACTGCTGGCATTTCTAGCCATTTTGGCGATATTATATAGCCATCTCTAGCCATTTTTATTATTCGATAATTTTTATAACAAAAATTCAAAACTCTGAAGTTTTTATTATGAATAGAAATGTATTTATTGATTTATTATTTTTAACATTCCACCAAAGTACGACAAATGAAACACCACTGTATCGAAACAGTGGTACCTGGAAGTTTAGAGACAATGAAACAGTTCCGCATATCGATTCATTGTTTTGAAACACAAACAATGGCCAACACTATGTAGTTGCACTTGCTTGGAAACGCTGTACAAGTTACAACAGTGTAGCGTGAAGTGTCTCTTTTTTAACGTGTGTTAACATTGAGTGTTGGAAGAATACCGTGTGCTGTACCAGTGTTTTGTGACTGTGATAGTTAATTATCTTTACGTGACGGATGTTAGTTCCACAAAAAAGCTGGTTCATGAGCTTCAGAATAGGCTACTTTGAAGTACTCCAACAAATATCGCTACTAAGAGTGAAAGAAACATTGAAAACAGTGAAACAGCCTATTACTGGTTTGGTATTAGCAATGGGTTTTGAGCAAAATACCGACAAAATTGAAAAACAGTGGCGAAACAATAATTACATAAAATGGACGAATCAAACATCGACTTTTACATTCTGGCAAGAGGTTAGTCAATACAGTGATGCAGGAGGAGAAAATGCTTTTGTGGAGTCTCACTCGCATTTTCAGTTTTAACTTTACCATACTCCAATTCGAAAGTCGAGAGAATTTTTAGGGACAGACTTAAAACGAATACTCTCTCTACTATTCTGAGTGTAAGGTATGGAATGAGACGCGAACATAAGTGTTGTTTTTCATATGAAATCCCAGAAGAAATACTGAAGCTTGTTGGTACGAATGCTACATATATTAGGGAGACCAGTGAAATCTGCAGCAGCAGTAGCAAAGAAAAAGAGGATGAGGACATTATTTATTTTTGCTAGGTGAGTGTTTTTCACATTTTAATAAATATAAATTATAATTTAGCCATTTCTGGCCATTTTTTGTTGGACTGTTTTGCCATTTTCTCTGACTGATAGTTGGCAACACTGTCTGTGAGACCGGCCTGTCGACATAAACTGAGATTATGCTAACAGAATACATGTTAAATTGATTATAAGAGACTGTCTTAATTTCACTCCCCTAGTTATGAAATTGCTGCGTTCTCTACTCTTTTAAGTTTTCATACCTTCGGATTTTTTACTTCATCTTCCGAATTTTTTACGGTTGATCCTCCGAAAAAAAAAAAAAAAATTGGAACTGGCAACACTGCACTGAGCATACCCCACCATTTTCAAAAGTCGGCGCCTATGCGTGCTAGTGAAACACGTCTCTTCGATTGACCTTGCATTTTCGACTTCTCTGTTGATCGCTTGGAGATAGCTGACTCGGTATGGTGGGAATACCGTTAGCCGCGTGTTGCTTGATTTCTGCACGAACTGATGTGTTTTTATCAGGTAATATAAAGGTTATCTGGTAGATGTGTGATAAGAGCTCTTAACTGCTCTGCCATATGACGAGCATTCTACATTATCGTAGCCAGGTAACCAACCATCAACAATATTACAAAAAGATTTTCTGGTAATATATCCGAAAACAGCTTACAAAACTTTTGAACAAAGCTCTGTATGAGGGAAACCAATACTAATGCTCAACTGGTAATCTATCAATTGCTGTTCCTAGTCCTGTACTTCATTTTTTCTAAATTATGTTAGTCATACGCCAGTTCATTTGTTATTTATTGCAAGGTAATCTCATCTCGAATAGTGTGCGCATAAAGACAGATATAACCTAAATGAACCTAACGTGTAAACTTGGTTCTTAGATTATGATCTTTTGTAACTTTACTCATAAATGAGAGTGTAAGATAAGTACAGAAAGTAATATGCTATCATAGCACAACAAAAGGACAATATGTCCTAGCCAGAGTGGAAGATGTAAGAGGGACTATCTTTCTCCACTCACATGGCAGCTTCACAAAGATTTAAATCAAAATACTGAAATAATTGCACTAAAAACGAGGGAACCCTAATATTTCGTACAGTAGTTATCTATCAAAGTGAGGAAAGGAGGGGAGGGGGGAAGAAAATGCCTTCAGCCTAACTTCAGTGACGTTGTGCACAATATACCTGCCATGTGAAATGCGTCAAGTTAGATCACGTCATATGAGAACATATACAATCTGACAAGACGTAGTTCTGATCCATTAATCACGATGCCAGAGTTGAGTTTGTGTAACATTTCGCGGCCGCAAGACTGCACTTGTTACCTCTTAACCTTTCCTAAAACAAAGTAATTTTAAAAAGTAGAGAAGTCTTGTATATGGAATTGGTCAAAACACACACACACAATATCGTATACAGGGTGTTACAAAAAGGTACGGCCAAACTTTCAGGAAACATTCATCACACATCCGAGTGTTATCATATGCTAAATTTAACTGCGTTTCATACACGTGTGAACAACGCGTACTGATTAGGCGATAGGTGGGGTAAAACAACGCACCGAATTTTTTAAATCAGCGCCACTGATCAAGCAATCGACTAACAGGTGGCACCTTTAACTGCAACTTTTTACACTCTCTACAACTTACTGTCTCGTGAAAATTCGTCAAACCAGGTCCCTCCAGAGAAGAAAATGAGACAAGTGGTAATTCTTCTGTGTACATTTTAGGTGCTTTACTTCAAAATTGTGTAATAGTTTAGGATTTGAAAAGAAGAAACAAGATTGACTCCGAAAATCAACATGGCCATTTTCATTTTTTACTTATTTATTTTGTCTTCAGAAAACGACGAAGGCGGATAATTGCTGCAGGTGTGATGGTGTAAAATAACTGCAGCTCAAAAAATTCGGGGATTTGCTCCACTTAACCGCAAATTGTTTATTCTATGTTATAAACATATACAACGTTTTTCCCCCTATTGATTCTCTTTCAAATGATATTTGGACTTTGGTAGTAGGTACCTACTCACGAAATCTGGAGTGCCAATGTTATGTTTTTAATTCAAATTGTATAATTAATTCAAATCAAAATGTTTTTAATATATGCCACTAATAATTTTTACCCCCATGAACTACAGAGGTGGAGTGGCTTGCGTGCCTCAACGATATCGATAGCAGCACCGCAGGTGCAACTACAACTGAGGGGTATCTGTGGAGAGGGCAGACAAATCTATGGCTCCTGAAGAGGGGCAGCAGCCTTTTCAGTAGTTACAGGGGAAACGTTCTCAATGGTTGAGATGGCCTGTAATATCAGCTAATGTGGCGTTGCCATACAGTTACTGCTAACGACTGAAAGGAAGGAGAAATTAAAACCGTTACATTTCCTCTGGGCTAAAATATTCCTGAGGTAAAACGAGTCTCGTTCGGACCTCAGAGCGGGGACTACATCAGGAAAGACAGCACCTGCATTCTATGGCTCTGAGCGTGAAATGTTACATTCCTGACTATTAAAATTGCTACACCACTAAGAAGACGTGCTACAGACGCGAAATTTGACAAAGAAAGAAGAAGCTGTGCTATGCAAAATATTAGCTTCTCAGAGCATTCACAAGTTTCCAACCGATTTCTCATACACAACAGCAGTTGACCGACGTTGCCTGATGAAACGTTGTTGTGATGCCTCGTGAAACTAGCTGGTTCCAGTTCGGTTCACTAGCGTGGCAGTGAAATTTGACTCACCGAAGCAAATACATTAAACATCACTCAAATGATTCTCCTGCAACCAGAATTCATAGTTACATCTACCACTTTTCAAGTTGCAATTTCCTACTTAAATAAAAGCTCACATAGTTTATATGTTAAGAGAATTTTTTTTCCACCTTCTAATATTATGGTCATACCTTCAAAGATTGTGAGTTCTAAAATTATTTCCAGTGACTTCAGAGCCGCAACTAGCTTTTAAAAATCTCATTTTTGTTATACTGATAAGGTACACTTCAGGTTTTAAAAGGAATCTGAATTTCTGAAATGCACCTAAAAGAGACACCGTAAAACAGATCCGCTCCTAAGATTGACAAGTTCGGCAGCTATAGCGTTGAAATAATTGCCATATCTCCAAACTTAGACAAGGATAGAAATAAATTTACAGTAGATGCAGATCTCATGAACTACATTTAGCTGTAGTCCTTAAAAAATTAAATTTTCTCACTATATTATCTTTAATCAGGCCAGTAAAAGCTATTGAAACAAGGCAAGGAGCTTACTGTTCAAAAATAATTGTTACAAAACAATATCATAAACAAGTGTTGTTGTGGTCTTCAGTCCGCAGACTGGTTTGATGCAGCTCTCCACGCTACCCTGTCCTGTGCAAGGCTTTTCATCTGAGAAAACGTTCGGCAACCTATATCCTTTTGAATCTGCTTGCTGTATTTGTCCCTCTGTCTCCATCTACGATTTTTACCTCTCACACTTCCTTCTAATACTAAGTATTAGAGTATTTTTCTTATCCATTAGAAACTTTTTGAAAATATATTTTATCATTTCGTCTGCAACGTCACTTATTTGATAAAATTATTTGCTTTGCATCACTAACGGTATCTACTTATATGTTATGTTTGCAGCAGTTCTCATTTCGAATTGTGGAATATTTACTTCGTCTTCTTTGGAGACAGAATTTCGGAAAACTGCATTTAGTAACTCAGCTTTAGTGGCACTGTCATCAGTAGTATTACCTTCGCCATCGTGCAATAAAGGCATTCACTTAGTCTTTCCGCAGGTGTAGATAACATAGGACAGGATCTCTTTGGATTTTCCGCCTACATTTCTACAAAGAGTTTCGTTGTGAAAACTATTAAATGAATGTCGCATTGAAGGCCCCGCTAAATTTCCAGCTTCAGTAAAACTTCGGCAAATTTGGGGATTTTGCATTCGTGGAAATTTTCTGCAAAATCTTTGTTCTATTTTGTGTACCACGGGGGACCACTTTAGTCTCTTATTAATTTATTTGGTAGGAATTCCTCCAGTGCTGTTGATACTATTTCTTTGAATGTAAGCCACATATGGTCTTCACTTACATAGTTAATTTAGAAAAACTGGAGACTGTCTCCTAGTAAGAGGTCAACCGAATATTTATCTTTTTTGTTTTTTTAATAGATGTACTTAGCGTTTAGGTTTGGTAAATATCTTTGTTACGGATTTGAGCTTGATACACCTTTATGTTCACTTATGCCTGCATCCGTAGTGATCTCAGGAGTGTGTGAGACTAAGAGCTCAAGTGTGTTTTCGAAACCATTTACAATTTGAATGGCTTCGTGAACTAATTGTTCAAAATAATAAGAAAAGCCTTTAGAACAATTTCGGAAGATGTAACTGCCACCCTATTTGAAGATGTAGTTCTGTCAACATACGGATGGTAGATTTAAGTCACTGCCAACTATAATTATATGAGTAACGCACCTATTTGTAATAAGACTCAAGTTTTCTATGAACTGTTCGGCGGCTGCATCATGAGATTGCGGGGGCCGGCATACGAAGTCAGTTATTAATTTATTCCACCTGTTGAGTATAACATCTCATACTAACTCACAGGAAGTATCGACTTCCGTTTAGCTTGTGAGCTAGTACACAAATTACATTTCGATTTCCTTTTGTGCTTTTTGTTTCTTTTATAGTGCAGATAATAGGAATTATGGCGTTTCCCTTAAAAACTAGGGGTGCTTCCTCTGCGACTCAGCTAAACAATGTAGAATAACCGTACGTTACAAGCATAACATTCTATAATCCTTATTTCAAATATTTTAAAATTGTATTTCGACTTTAGGTGACCTGTCAAACACAGACGCTCTTATCTCTGGTAAATGTATTTTCTGTCATTGTTTTGAACATTGTCCCAATATACTTTATTAACTAATGTTTCGCCGCAAGAGAGTAAAGTTATGAAGTGTATCGTTCTTCTTTCCACTATTTTTAATGCAGTTGTAGCAATTAATAATTGTACAAATAAAGTGATCAACTTCAATGACCAGCGAACATTCGAATTATCTTTATGTCGTTCCTTCCGTGTTCCTTCATAGCAATGGAATGTTTCTATAGCAATCAGTAAATGTGCAAGAAAGCTACCGTATAGACGGATGGAGAATGGATCCATATTTGTGATGGAAGAACTAATTATACACTGAAATATACGACTGTATTGCTTTAGTTTCCCAATAGTTATAAATATTTAGATTTCGGGATATTGGAAAGAATTTTACATTTGGGCGAGATGTCGAAGAAAAAGATCTCTTCCGTAAGGACTGTATCAAGTAAGATCGGAGACGGATGTTTGGAAGTAAACAGCAGGTGTACAGGGAAGGCCGTCCCTTGCCTGAGGGGCCGCTAATCCGACTACCTGGCGAAGGGTCAGGTGTGGCAAATGTCCGGCGTGGCAAGTGTCCGGTATCCGTCTGTTCGCTACTGCGCATGCGCAGACGTGACGTCAGGCCTGGCGACTCGTGCGTGCTGAGACCGACTGCAGCCAACACCCCCTAGGTGGTGTTGCTGCAGCACCGGATCAATATCTCTCTTCGCGCTGCGTGTAACGGTTGCGGAAGAATAGTATATGACGAATATTGCGGCATACAGAGTCAAATAGTGCGCTGGCTCAGAAGTCTTGCGCGTTGTCTCTCAAACCTAATTGTGTGAGGCTCGTATTCAACTACCTCTGAGTCTAAATTTTTAATTTCTAAGATAAAATTAAGAGTTTTGAAATTTATATTTACTACCTGCAGTGAATATATGCAGTTGGCAACGCTGTTATAGATTTCCCTGAAGGTCTTACTGTCAATACAGTATTAATTGATATTTAATTAAAGGTAATCATACAAAAGTTGGCGTGTTTGAGATAAAACGGTAGTGTTTAGCCAACATGCGAGTGAAACTGCGCTTTTCAGCCAAGTAGTTTCATTGGTTGCTTTTGTAGAACGCAGATGACATGGTGGGATACTGCTAAGTTCCATTATTTACATTGTCAGTCACGCTTTGTACGTTCGCCGAAGAAGTGTTTCGCGGTGTATTTCTTCGTGAAAGTGCGCGTTACGTACTGTGCGAGCATCATGGCGAATTCTGTCGATCTGCTACAGAGGCCATTTTCCAGTAGACCTTTGGAAGAGAAACAAAGTGAAAGAGTTAGGTACACCTACTCCAGTTTTAAATCTCAGGGAAAAGGCTATAGAAGGTTGCAAGAAAAGTGAGTACACGAGGAAATTTTAGTACGGAAGTGTATGAAAACAGTTGGATTTGCGGATGTGATATTCGCAATGCACTTTTTGCTTTCCATGTTTGTTGTATGGGAACAGTGATGCGTGGAGTACAGGGGGAGAGAAAGACCTTGGACATCTTAATGCACTAAAAAAATAAATAAATAAATAAATAAATAAAAAAAAGGAAATCATAAACGTATAAATAACATACTTGATCTTAGTGCATTAGGTAAAGCTAATATCGCAACAATTTTAAGTCGTGCTTATTATGACGAAATAGTGAAACATAATCAGAAGGTTGACAAAAACAGATATGTGCTATCTATGATTACTGATTGTATAAAATTCTGTGGTGCTTTCGAATTTGATAGACTTAACCCATTCGCGCTCGGTGGTGCGTTTGTGCACCATATTGCGCTCTATAACTTTTGCACCTTGGAAACAAAGGAACGTAGATATATCTTTCTGCTCTTGTCTCAGTACAGCAAAGATACGGCACTATATTTACAGCATTGTTCACACTTCTTTTATCTTATTGAACCTATTCTAACAAAATGAAACATTTTTCTCACGAAAAAAGTTCTGGGCAGTAATGGGTTAATTTCTGATACTGATAATGCAGTAAAAGAACATGTACAAGGTAATCAAGATTTAAGGGTATTTTAAAGTCCATTCAAAATGAATTCTATTGTATGTTAGAAATTTGCCGTGAAGCTATTTCGGAAGAAATAAAGAAGGCTGAGTTTGCTGCTGAAATGGCAGATGAAGCGACTGATGTTTTCAAAAAGACACAGTATTAGTGCTGCGCTATGAAAGGAATGGTGTGCCATATCAAAGGTTCTCGGGTTTTTTCTCTCCTGATGGACATAATGTTGATGCTCTAGCTATTTGTATTTTGAATGTCAGAGCCTTTCTTCAAAGATGCACCGCAAAAAATTATCGTTTAAACATACGATGGTACATCTGTCATGAGCAGTTGCAAAGGCGGTGTGCAGGCAAAAATTAAAGCAGTTTATCCTAATGCAAATTTTGTGCAATGTTATGCGCACTAGCTAAATTTAACTATGGAACACGCTCCTTACAGAATCAGTCATCTAGAGTATTTTTAAATGTATCAGGCTTCTCAGCCTCCTTTTCAAGGTCATCAGAACGACTTTCCGCCTTAGAGAAATTGGCAGCAAGAAGGATTCCTAGTGGGTCAGCTACTAGGTGGAGTTTCAAATCACGCACCATAAATGTGGTCCATGAAAACAAATCCTTGCTGCTGGAATGCTTATCAATGCTGGAAAAAAAAAAAAAAAAAAAAAAAAAAAAAAAAAAAAAAAAATCGCCTTTCGACCAAACTTGTTGCCAAGCAGCTGGACTCCGTCGAAATCTACAGGATGAAGAATTCCTCTTCTGGCTATCATTCTTCCACAAAATGACGCCTCATGTAGATATGTACATCCAGTTGCAGGCAAGATCGGTCGATGATGTAATAATAAAAGGTTCAGTATCCCGCTTCATATAGGCCATTAATAATATAAGAGCTTCAATCGATTGATGCAGCAGCCACAGCAGCAGCTACCTCTCAGAGATAAGTCTTTGTCGACATTCTGATGCACGAGAAGTCTGCGACAGGATTACCAAAGAGGCCCTGATCGTTTCCAAGCCCTGGATCTTCTAGATGCAGCAAATCTTCAAAGTTTAAAGAATACTCAAGACGCTTCCCAGGCAGAGAATGTTGCGGTCCAAGCTAATACCATATTGGAGAAACAGGCTAATGACGGAGCTCTAAGTATTGTACGAGCGACTAAACTTCAGAAATATTGCAGGAGCGGTACCATTACTACAGTTCATTTTCTTCTTTGAAGTCAGAACAACGACTGAATGCCCTTGCAATGCACTCAGTTGAGAAGAATATGGTAAGTAACATTGAGGGCTTCAACACGAAAGTTATCGATAAATTCTGCAGCAGAAAACAACTACGTATGGATTTCATTTTTCGACACTGAGCGAGTACTAGTTTTTATTTTAGTACATTTTGCTTCCCGTTTATTTTTGTAATATTATAGTACACTGGTCAAATTTTGTACGAGCCGCCACTGCCCCTCCCCCCCCCTCCTTAGTCCGTCACTGCTCGTACTGTTCAGGGAGGTTCGAATGTGAACGTCTGATTCTGTTATGTTGAACTACGAACTTCTGCATTTTTGTAGTGGGTGGAAAGGATATTTTTGCGTCTAAAATCGCCACTTCAAGAGATATTTCATTTCAATAAACAGTTTTCACATTTTTCTGAAGATTTCTGTAGTATAATGTTGAACTATTGAAAATATCAGCTTCCACTGAAAATGATTGACTTACACAGGGCAGCTTTGAACTTTAAATAATACCATTAAAAACGTTTATCACCTCGGAAATGTTGCAGAACCCAAAAGCTATTGGCGTCTAATTTCTGAAGAGTATGCCGTAGTCTGGTTTGATGCAGCTCTCCACCCTAATCTATCCTGAGCAAGCCTCTTCATTTCCTCATAAGAACGGCAACTTACATCAATTTGAATTTGCTTACTTTATTCATCTCTTGGTCTCCCTCTGCGGTTTTAACCCTACACACACTTCCCTCCAGCGCTAAATTCACAATTCTTGATGTCTAAGAATTTGTCCTACCAATAAATCCCTTCTTTTAGTTAAGGTATTTCAGAAATTCCTTCTCCCAATTCTGTTCAGTACCACCTCATTAGTTACGCGATCCACCCACCTAATCTTCAGGATTCTTCTGTAGCACCACATTTCAAAAGCCTCTATTCTCTTCCTGTCCGCACTGCTTATCGCTCATGTTTCACTCTCATACACTCCACACAAATTACTCCAGGAAAGACGTTCATATGCTTAATATTCGATGTTAAATTTCTCTTTTTCAAAAAACGCTTTTCTTCCCTTTGCCATTTTGCATTTTATATCCTCTGTACTGCGACCATCATATGTCATTTTATGCCCAAGTAACTAAACTCATCTACTCCCTTAATCGATTCGTTAATTCCTTCAGCATCACTTGATTTTCTAAGACTGCATTCCATTACCCTTGTTTTGCTCCTGTTAATGTTCATCTTATATGCTCGTTTCGACACACTGTACATTCTGTTCAATTGCTCCACCAGGTCATTTGCTTTCTCTTACAGTTACAATGTCATCAGCAAAACGCAAGGGTTTTTATTTCTTCACCCTGAACGTTAATTCCTTCTCCAAATTTATCCTTGCTTTCCTTTATAGGTTGCTATCATGACTTATTAGACTAATGCTTCTGTAATTATCACACCTGTCTGCACCTGATTTCTTTGGAATGGGGATTACTACATATTTCATAAAGTCGGTATTTCCCCTCTCTCATACATCTTACGCACCAGGTGAAATGGTTCTGTTATGGCTGGCTCTCCCATAGACTTCAATAGTTCTGAGGGTATGTCGTCCACTCCAGGGGCCTAGTTTCTACTCAGGTCTTCAGTGCTGTCAAATTCTCTTAGTAGAGTATCTCCTATTTCATCTTCCTCTACATTGTCTTCCCTGCTTGCAATATTGTCTCTAAGTTCATTTCCTTTATAGAGCCCCTTTATATACACTTTCCAACTTTCAGCGTTCCTTCTTTGCTGAGAATTGGTTTTACATACAAAACCAGAGTCCTTTATATTCATACAGCTGCTTTTCTTGTCTCCAAACGTTTCTTTTATTTTTCTGTAGGTGGTATCTGTTTTTCCCCCTATTTATACATTCTTCTACAGACCTGCATTTGCCTTCTAGCCACTCCTTAGTTATTTTACGCTTCCTGTCAATCTCATTTCTCAGTCGCCTGTACTTCACTTTGCCTGTTTCATTTCCTGCATTTTTATATTTTCTCCTGTGATCAATTAAATTTGGTATTTCCTGTGATATCCATGTAGGTTTGTCTTTCTACCTATTTCGTCCTCTGCTGCCTTCACAATTTCGTTTCTCAATGCCACCCATTCTTTTTCTACTATTTTATTCCCTCCTCCCCTGTGTCTATCAAATGTTTAAAGCTCCCTCTGAAATGCTCAATAACTTCGGGTCCTTCAATTTATCCAGGTCCCATCCCTTTATTTTCCTACCTTTTTGCAGTTTTTTCGTTTCAGCCTACAGTTAATGACCAAGTCACGGTCAGAGTCTATATCTGCTCCTGGGTATGTCTTACAGTTATAAAATCTATTTGGTACCTTCCAGTGTCTCCTGGTCTCTTCCATGTATACAACCAACCTTTCGTGATTCTTAAATCAGGTGTTTATTATAATGTTGTGCAAAATTCTACCAGGCGATCTCTCATTCCTTTTGCCCAGTCCATATTCACCTATTTTTTCTCTTCCCTTCCTTTACCTACTACCGAATTCCAGTCCGTATCACAATTAAGTTTTCTTCTCTCTTAATTGTCTGAATAATTTCCTTTAGCTCCTCATACATTTCTTCGATCTCCTCATCGGCAGAGCTAGAGGGCACAAACTTGCACTACTGTGGTTAGTGCTGGCTTTGTATGTGTCTTGACTATGATAATGCAATCACTTCGCTGCTCTTAGCAATGCGGGTAAACTATTTCCTTATGTATAATCAGACCTACACCTGTAATACCCCCAACTGATTTTGTATTTATAATACTGTACTCACCAGACCAGAAATCTGGTTCCTCTTTCCACTGAACTTCACTAATCCCACTAACTTCAACCTACCCATTTCTCCTCTTAAATCTTCTAACTTCCCTACCCGTTTAAGGGATCTAATATCACACGAACCGATACGAAGAATGCCAGTGTTGTCTTTCCTGATGACGTCATCCTGAGTAGTAGTCATCCTGAGATCCGAATGGGGGAACTATTTTACCTCCGGTATATTTTACTGGAGACGATGCTGTTATATCCATACAGTAGAGCTGCATGTCCTCGGGAAAAGTAACGGCTGTAGTTTCCCCTTCCTTTCAACTGTTCGCAGTAACTGTGTGGCAAGGCCACATTTAGCTGATGTAAGGCCAGCTCAGTCAATCGTCCAGATTGTTGCCCCTGAACTACTGAAAAGACTGCTGCCCTCTTGAGGAACCACACGTTTGTCTGTCCTTTCCACAGATACTCCTCCGTTTTGGTTGCACCTACGATACGGCTATTTGTATCCCACTTCGGCAATGTCTGTGGTCCAGGGGGGGGGGGGTAGTCTGAAGAGTAATACCCGTTATTCGTTAATGTTGCAATTCGAATAAACGCCTTGTGTGCTACTTACCTGTGCGAACAGGTGGACTCCATTATCCAAGTTGTTGTTGTAAGGCGTTTTACACCAAATATGAAAGCCATTTGTTAACGAAACATCTACTCAAGCTTCACATTAAATGTAAGTGGCAAAAGTAACCAATGTGTTTATAGCGCCAGAAGTGTGTTTTGTACTGTTGACGAGTGTGTGCGCGTTTTCGTCCGGTTATGGCAGGCAGTCCCTTAATTGGACTTCACTGAAAAACTGCACGGCGACGTCATTTAATGGTGTGTGTGTGTGTGTGTGTGTGTGTGTGTGTGTGTGTGTGCGCGCGCGTGTGCGCGCCGTGAATTGATAGCTAAAGGCGGAGTAAGAAACGCGATGTTGGCTTGGTGTTGCATGGAAGTGCAACATGAGTGGGCATTTAGTAAAATATTCAATCACAAAGAAAGAAATCTTAATTTCTTGGTTTCCAATCTCTACCATTCTGCAATTCAGGTATTTGTGAGTGTACGAAAGCCAATAAGTTTATCCCAAGAGAGCTCAACACTTCCGCTGCGGCTGACGCTATCCTAAGGTGAGCGCGGACGCTTATAAGCGTCAGCCGCAGCGAAAGTTAAATTAGGAAAATGGTAGTCGATTGGCAAAACTTTTGTTGTGAAGTGAAGTGTGCACAGAAATGAGTCCTCTGTCAGAACGAGAAACGGGGTGGTGAAGGCCGCATCGTCGAAATCTACGAATCCAGTTCAGGAGAGGGAACAAGAAATGGGAAAATGCGACTTCGGTGTCATTGAAAAAGGGTACTCTTTAAGTGCGTCTTTAGAGTTGTTCCTCGGCGTTCCAAGAGTTCTTCAGTTGATATTTTGAAAGCGACAATATTTGGAACTTTTTCCTCTTGCAAATGTTTGGAACATTAAGGTTTTAAACACTTACTGAATCACAAAGTCACACTTAAGGACCTATAAAGAAGTGCCCATACAAATACAATAGCCGACTGCCATCAAACGCACGTTACACGCCAGCAGACAGTGCAAAAAAATCTTAGTTTCCTACCTTTTCGAATAGGTATGGAGGAAGCAGCACAAGAATGAAGCAGATTTATTCTCATGTTTTTAGAAACCTGCAGCAACCACGTATTATCCAAACAAGTTGCATATGACGATGCGAAAATAAGTAGTACTTGTTTTGCTATGAATGAGTCTTTAATATGTGATCCAATTTTGGGGCCAACTGGAGCACGCGATACCATCCTTCAACTGACTCGTGGCATGTGTGTTGCATCGTATGCGGTAGTGCGCTCCTGTTTTTATTATGCAGTTACTTTTACTGACCGGAGAAGGATACATACAAGAACCTTTCAACCTTAGAGCACATATGGCAGTTTCATTTATTTTACATCTGTATGATACTAATCACGTGGTTCTAAATCATTTTACATGGATTACACTGCCCGAAAGTGCTACTTCTATAATGGAAAGCGTTACCTGTGTTCGTCACACGTTTATTTTCCACTCTCTTACTACTATTGCTATAGTTCGTAGGAAGAATTGGTATCATACATGGAGTGTGGAAGAGGGACAAGATACGCATCAACGTGACTAAGTTTCAAAAGACTTTTCCCCTGGAGAGTGGCCATTGTATCTTCAAAATGTACTTAAAAGCGATTTCAATGTTCACGATACTATAACATTATGTGGATTTTGTTATGCCTAGAGTAGATCCAGATTGTGTGTGGATTTCGTGTTCACGATATCAATCCAAATTTTGTCGTGTTTTTAATCTCTTAGGTGGTATAAAAATTTTAGCTAGTCATCTCCACCTGAAAAATACATTTTCTTTAAAATTTATCAACAAGGCTAGTGTTGAATTTAAATCGCCGGCCAGTATTTGTACCACTACGTGGTACAAGGGGTAGAAATGAAAAAGAAAAATTATGAACACTGAAAAAATTATAGTAACTCTCATCATTTGACAAACATTTCGATTTGCCCATGCAGCTGATCGAGACTTACCAATGTAAGTTAATATCTGTTATGTAATATTTTTTATTTTAATGTTTTGAATAGTTAAATATGGTTGATTTACAGTATTGAGAAATGTAACAATTACTGTTTTATATACACATCTCACTGACATGATGGTAAAGTGTTTGGGGAAATTTGTATTGTTGCCTACCCCGGCACTACATGGACATGTTAACTGCCCACCTCCTCTAACCTAGCTTTTCTTGCTGTCTCAATACCAGTTTCAATCTTCCTTTCCATTCAAGTCTACTCAAGTTTCACCCCCCCCCCCCCCCCCCTCCCTTGCTGCAGTGTCATACTAGGTCCCTTCTATTGAGTGTATGATATAAACAGTAATCAGTAAGCAGTGAGCAGTGAAACTTTTCATAATTGTTTGCCATAATGTTATTTTGCACTAGCCAGTTTTTAATCAGCAACAGTTTGATAACTATGGTTTTATCTAGTTTTTACTGTTACTGTACTTTAACATTACAATCTATGATACCTACCAGATGAAGTAATGGGAGACATCAGGACCCATGTAAGTTACCTTTCCCTATCATACAGAATTGTAGTAATGTGGAAGTAACTGTAATGGTAGGCCTATCAACAAACTGTTTAGGGCCATTAATGGCGACTTCTAATTGGAAAGTGGTAAGTAATATAAGAAAAGTTGTCACCTGTATGTTGAGTCAATATCCTTTAGATTTGGAAGTTTTATTGTACCAGGATCCCTTTTAATCAACTATTGAAATCTTTAGTTTCATCAAGAGGGAATTGCTTGCTAGACAGGAAGGCATTTTAGAGGCACATTAAACTATTGAGAGATCACTAATATACACTAGTTGACCTGTGCAAATAATTCTCACACCATCCCGATCAGTCACATAAGATAGCAATGGAGACAAGGCAGATGCAAGAAGATATGTATAAAAGAAACCTAAAAGTAGCAACAAATATGACTCATTGTAAGAAAATGTCTATAATTAAATATTAATTGTGAAACATAAATCTGACTTTTGTGTTTATTTTTGAAAACTTTATTTTACAAAACTTTGAAAATACTATTAGTTATGTGATTATCTCTTACTTTCTGGTAGCATGTATCAAATTATTGTGTGTTTTAACAGTAAGCGGTACTTACCTGCGATGATGTAAGTCAGTTCATTAGTGCAGAACAACGCTCGCTTAGAGTGTACAATTCCAACAGTTGTTGACCATTGACATGTGAAACAAATCTCGTGATAAACTACGCTTCCATAAAGAATCTAAACAACTGCAAGAGCCATCTTGTCTAAAACTTTTTTTTATTTTTCGTCATTACATTGATGTGTAAAGCCATAAACTACACATTACATCAACGTGTATAACCGAAATCTTGTAATAAATTATGCTTGCATCAAAAGTCTTTGGCTTGCATACATAATCTGAACTGCAAGACCTTGTCATTCTTGTTAGTTAAACATTTTATGGCACCTATATTGCTTCTATATCGGCTCCGCAAACTAAGTTGATACTCTGTTGTGAAAGTTGAAAGGGAAGTGATCAAGAGGCTTGTGGGGAGGGGGTGGGGCGCAATACGACTGGGTACAATGGGGAGGGATCATAAAGTAAAATATTTAGGCTATTATGGGGCAGGGGTTGAGTGGGTGGTGGCTTGGGTGGTAGGGGTCAGGGCAGTAAGAGAATGGGGCAGGTGTAAGAGTGGGTGGGAATGAATGGGCGAGGTTGTAGGTGTTGGGGAGGTTGGTGTTGAAGGTCAGGAGACTAGGAAAAAAACAATGTTCTCATTATCCCATAAAATACTGTGGAAAATGTTTAAAAGGTGGGGTGGAGGGGTGAGGCCACAATGCAAGACTAGTATTGAAACTCCTCAGGAGCCATGTCAGTAGCTAACATGGAATCTATGGATTCTATGAACTTCAAATGGTATTTAAAAGCAACAAGGTTTAAGACCCATTATGTAGTAAAACTGGAATGAAAATGGGTGAATCGCAAGGAAAGTACAGGTAATGGAAATTAAAACCATCTCAAAACATATTGAGAACATACCTTAAGCAAGGTTTAAGAGGAAGGTCATATTCAAATAACAGACTTTTTTTGAGAAGTGTTATTTATAAATAGCTTTATACAGACAAGATTGTAGACTGCTTGATAGGTTAGACTTTTCAAGAGATGAGGTTACCTTTATGAGCCACATATTCAGTAGTCCTTAAATGGGTACAGTGGTGATACCTGTACAAGTTATGTTATGTTGTGAATGGGTGTTATCCTCATTTACTCTTATGTTTTACAGCATGTTTAGTTGGAATTACTATACCTTGACAGATGTGTCTAGAAATGATTAAGTTTCATCCTTTAGGTCCCTACATTAAATAACTAATATTTGGCTTTTATGAATCTGATGTGACATTCAGTTCACAACCACTCTATTCCTTTAGTTTATAAGATTAGTCATACTAGGTATATTTGCTCATTTTCACCTTTGCCAATAAGATTTTAAATATAAAATCATCTTCCCCTTAAACCCTGCAAAAGATGTTCTCAATATATTTTTGAGATGGTTTTAATTCCCCATTAACTGTATTTTCTTGGGATTCACTCCTTTTCCTTCCAATTTTACAACATAATGGGTCTTGTTGCTTTTGAATACCATTGCATGTACATAGAATCCATGGATTCAATGTTAGATAATGACATGGTTCCTGATGAGTTTAAATACTGGTCTTGCATTGTGGCCCTACCCTCCACCCCACCTATTAAACATTTTCCACAGTATTTTATGGGATAATAAACTTTTTTTACCTAGTCTCCTGTCCTTCAATACCAACACCCATACCACCTCAACACCCATACCACCTCAACACCCATACCACCTCAACACCCATACCACCTCAACACCCATAACACCTCAACACCCATAACACCTCAACACCCATAACACCTCAACACCCATAACACCTCAACACCCATAACACCTCAACACCCATAACACCTCAACACCCATAACACCTCAACACCCATAACACCTCAACACCCATAACACCTCAACACCCATAACACCTCAACACCCATAACACCTCAACACCCATAACACCTCAACACCCATAACACCTCAACACCCATAACACCTCATTCCCACCTCCTGACACCCATCTCATCCTTACACTCACCCCCTATCCTCTTACCACCCTGACCCCTACCACCCAAGCCACCACCTACTCAACCCCTGCCACCATAATAGCCTTAATAACCTTATGATCCCTCCCATTGTACCCTACTCTTTTTGCTCCATCCCTACAAGCCTCTTTATCACTTTCATTTCAACTTTGTTGTACAACAGAGATCAACTGTAGTTGGTTCTAATGTTACAGTATAGTTAGATTTCATTTTTTGTCTTTATTAATATTCATAACATCCAGCCTTTAATACAGGAGAGTTGGATTTGTATTGTTATGCTTGTTCCCCACTGGTCCTTAACCCTATCTACCCCTGTCCCACTCTGATGTTCAACAGAACTTTAACATTACTTGGTTCCTAGATGTTTTATATTGTTAGACCCATAGTTTATTTTCTATCAGTGTTTATCACAACAAGGGTTAGATCAATTTGATTTTAATTTATGGTTTAATTTCCATTATGACACATTCGACCACAGGTTTTACCCCCATCCTTCCAATTTTACTATAAAATAGAACTTTAAGTCTTTCATTCGAATGTAATTATGGATGGTTAATTTTTGGGGAAAAACATGACGAGATTCTACCACATTATTTTTGATCATTTCCATGTGTAGACAGATTCCATATGAAATTGCATCAACATCTGCGACATACAGATTGTGATATGTAAGAAGTCAGGTGTTGATATGACTGTTCCTAATTTAGTTTCAACCTTTGCCTACTCCAGCCCTGCACTTCAGTATATAACAAGACACGAGTTTTTCTTAGTTCCAAAACGTTTGTAGATGAGTTTTATTCCAGTCAATGCTTACAAGGAATGGCTTTTACTATATTGAAGTATAGTGCTCTAATTTAACACTTTCACCGCAGCTGACGCTTTTAAGCGTCCGCACTATGTAGGATAGCGTCAGCCGCAAAGTTAACTAAAATGCAGTACTTGGTTTTGAACTGACCCATCTTCCCATTTTTATTACATGTGAGTATCTCACATCTACAGGGTCTAATATATTTAGGTTCTGGTAGTTTTTTGCTATTAATATACATTGAATGCTTTTACTGCTCTACAGAAGTCTAGTATTTCATAAATTTGAAGATCACCGTAGCTCTCATTTTTTAGAGTGACTTAATATTAAACTCTCGATATATACAGGGCTATTTTCATTACCAGTGGACACATTCCATTACAGTGACCATTGTACAACGAAATTTTTCTTTTGTATGCTTTATCTGTTTTTACTTTAGATATGTTGCTCTTTTAGAAGAATTGTAAACTTGTTTGTTAAATTTCAATGCAATGGTATGGCTGAATCTGTTTAATGTTTATCTATGTAGGGGCCTGAAGATGGTACAATTGATGTACCGAAACTAGTCGCCTAAATAAAATTATAATGTGCTGTTGGAATTTTTTTTTTTGTGAGAACTAATCACTTAGGGGTAAGGTTCTAAATAAATTTTTCTGTCATTCAAAAGATATGCTCTTTGGATAATATGTACAAAATACTCCTGTTTAGGCATGATTTTATTATGTATATAAATGCATATTTTTCCTGTTTTTAGTAAGAATATTTTCAAAAATAAATTTGCTGAAAATTTTGCACAATTTAACTGATTATTGCAAAATATGGACTTTTGAACTTTGTTTCATAGGGAAAGCTTACTTCCATATATTTCCGTTTCTTCAGAATTTACAGCAAGGAAAGGAAGGTTAGGGTTTAACATATCAACAGCATGGTCATTAGAAATGGAGCTTACACTGTTTGGATAAAGAAATCTGCTGGGCCCTTTAAAAGAAGCCATTCTGGCATTTGAAGTGATTTGTTACTCACAGAAAACCTAAATGTGGATAAATTAGAACCACTGTCCTCCTGAATGACAGCCCAGTGAGCTAACCTCTGTGCCACCTCACTGTCACTGCTAAGACTTACCTTTTCACTTCCCCCCCACACAGCATGTGACCTCAGTAATGCTACTAACCCATCTTCCTGCAGAGTGGCACGAATGTGGCTATTAAGGGACTGGTTGGAACTATGACAGAGCTGCTTACGGTGTAAGCTGCAATGTGTTGACATTTGATTTCTGTACCTTTTCTAAACTCCTTATATTCATAACATTTAATACAACACTTGTGTCAAAAGACATTTTAGACATCTCCAATTATCTTCCTCCAGTTCTGTCTGTGGAAAATCAGTTTGTATTTTGTTGCGTGTCGAGTACTGGCTTGTGGCTTGGTGGTGTATATTAAGTACTTCATCGGTGAGTGTGCTTGTAAAATGAAAACAGTAAGTCTAGAATGCAACAGTATGGGTGGGAGTATGAATGGGAGCTAATGGCAGTTGGAAAAATACTTTATTAGTAAGCATGTGTAGGAACAGTTAATAGTGAGAAACAGTAAGGATGTTTACACCAAAAGTCAAGGGAACATATGGAAAGTGCTCTTCTCCAAATGATAGGTGAATTAGCAGTAATGTGAGCTTTAAATGTAATGAGTTTCTTGCAAATATTGTAATTGAACTAGAAACATTCAAACCTCAAAAGTTTATCAGGACATTGGAATAAATTCAGTGGCAAAGTTCAACATTTGTGCTGAACTAGCACTAAGCCTAGTTTCACACTTCTTGCCAGCAGTCAGCTTACCCAGTCAGTCTACTTTCACATGCTTTCTGTCTTGTCTTAATTATTGCACATGAGTAATGTGCCATTATCTCTTAATCCTCTTGCTATCAGTGTTATTCTCACAAGGGAGACAACAGTCATTTGTCTATTTTAGGTATACACTAAGTTGCTTTTCCAGATGTCTGAAAGAACACCCCTATCTATGAATACTGTAATTGAGTCCCTGAACTACAGTGTACTGTCAGTGCTGTAACTACTTGCAACAGTTGTAAATGACAGGTCTGCATGTACCCATTTTTTCATTCAATGAATTTACTATAGCCAATTGGCGAACTATGCAAGTTTTCACCCTGTTGACAATTTTTAGTTTTTCCTCTTTTCGCTGTGAAGATGCTTGTTGAAGCCCTTATAGAAAACAATACTTCAGGGCAGCAGCACTTAACATTTCCCTACCAGCAGAACTAAACACACTGGGGCACAGGGTTGTCTTCGATGATTTATTACACTGAGTCATTTGTAAAATGAAGTCTCCAAGTGAAGCTAACAGTTTGAACTGCTTAATATGTTGGAAACACTAGAGAGACACGAGCTAACCTTGCATATATGTATACCTTCAGCAGCACTTTTTTTAGTTCTGAGCATACATTCAAAATCCAAGACTGTGACATTAAATCTGAAGGACATTAAACATTTAGACAACAAAGACACTAATAGTGAAGCAAGTAGGCTAGCCACTTTCATAACAAGTTCCTGTGAGGCAGAGAAATTCCTTTTGCAGTATGCTTATTTTGCTAGGCAACAAGAGTTGGCTTACTTTCCAACACATACAGTGACTTAACACAAAGGAAGTGGAAAATTAAAGGAGTATAATAGCATTCCATGAATTAATATAAAATTCTTTTATCTATTAACATTTATTTGTTAATTATTCACAGGCTTTATTAAAATCTTTTTGCCCTGAGACAATGCAATTCATTTTATATTATTTCCTGTGATCAGTTTACATGCATCTTTATTTGTATATTTTAGATGCATGTATAAATACATGTACGTGTGATGGATTGTCACAGCTCAAAAATGTGGTCTGTATCGTCAATCCACCTTACATTTAGCCTCGGAATAGCCAGAGAACAGATCATGCCCTAGGATCTATTTTTCTTTCGATGAGGTCATAAGTGCATTCATTTCATACTACACAGGTAGTGGCAAAGAAATATTACTTATTAAATAAGAACCAGTCAGTTAACACACAGCCAAGTCGTTCGACCTGTTCCACACTTCCTCAGTTGTTTGCGTTCTCCTCATTTAGCAGCTGCTCGCACACAGCCCTCAAGCCAGACACGCCGTACCTATCGGCGGCAGACAGGAGCTGGTGGCCCATGCCCTGGAGCTGGCAGACCCTCAGGGTGTACATGTAGCTGACCAGCTGCTGCAGCACCGGGCCCTCTATGTCCGAGATAACGAGCTCATCGCTGCCGTCATCCGTCGTGTCTTGCAGCATGGCCGCAAACACGGGGCTCCTGGCTTCCAGCACCGCCTTGTGCACCACCAGCCGTGTGTTACCGGACACTAGCGTCACCATGCCGAAATCCTCGTCCAGCAGAGCACCCAGGTCCAAAAATGAAGTTATATCGAATGTTTTTACTGGCGACATGTTGGATCTGAAACAGGTTTATTGAGCACTTCTGTATCCTTGCGCCATCCTCACAAGTGAAAAGATTCTTTATGAATTATTCAGATGTGGCTTCCAATCCACATGCTTAGTAATGACTTGGTAAATCACAGAAGAACCCGATTATTTTAAAGTACTTGGCACACAAAAAGCAGACGTCAGGACAACAAAGAAGACTTAGGTGAAGAAGATCTGCTCCCTATGAAGCAGAGTTAAAAGAAAGTGAGAAAGACAAAAGCAGACTGACACAGGCAAGAAGGGTATTCTTAACCAAAAAGGTCTAGTATCAAGCTTTGTACATTGGATTTCAGTACTATATGGAGCTTAACCACAGACTGTTGGAAAATAAAATTTAAGAGGATTTTAAATTAGGCTGACGAAAGTAATTGAACTGTCTTGTATATTTTCACCATTCCTTCAATACTAGCTTAACAACTATAACATTGCTTAAATATCTTGTATGTTCTACACAATATTTTCACATTAATTATAGTAGGTTATTACACTATTTGATAATCTGGTAGCTGAAGTAGTTTGTTAATTATGCCATCTGAATTCATGTAACATTTAAGCTGAAATACATTGACACTTTTAGCTGTTAAATCTATAAACGATTTAACTTTTAAACATGCTTTAGTATTTCTTGAATGCTCTACTTTCAAACTAAACTCAGACTCCTTTACAAGGAGATTTTTCCCGAAATGATGCATGGATTTTTAATTTCTAACTGAGAAACCAAGAACTTTCATACATTCCAAATTGCCTTTTGAAATTTTCAAAAATATTATCCCTTATTTCACCCCCTGAAGAATAGAATTTCAAAAACGCCTTCTTAAAGCATGCCTACAACATAACAGCATGTGCACTGGCGTGATTCCATGAATCAAAATTAAGTTCACCTAGTTTTCTCAAGGACGAGTTTGTGGTCATGCTAGTTTCTCTGTCTAGGAGCTTTGTCATAAGGTAGGAAGATAAGGGTTTAACATTGTCAAAGTGTTTATGAGAGAGAGCACTAAGTTTTTGTCAGGGATGGCATAGGAAACATACCTTAAGTAACCACTCCTACATTTGCCAGGAGCAATTTAACAAAATCATGGAAAGCTTTAGGATTGCCAAGGTAATTTGGCCTGCCATCATCCCAAAAGCAAGTTCTGTGTTTCCACTGTGCCACCTCACTTTGTACAAACAACCAAGTCCTTACAGTAGATCTCCATCTCTGACCTCTACATATTCTGTAACTACCACCTGTAATTTTCCCAGGGAAGTAAGAGTACCATTCCTTAATCCAGTTCTTAGGACTACATAATATGAATCTAAAGTCTGGTTCCAGAGTACTGACCTGAAGAGTCAGTTTGGCAGTTGACAATTTGGACATTTTGTCATTGAGTTAATTCCCAGGATTCAGAAATGATTAGTTGGTTTTGTTGAAAGGACAGCACTGCAAGGTCATCAGTATGTTTCGTCCAGTTGCCATGACCAGGGGTAAGCTGACCCCAGTGTCCGAGTTGTTAAAGGGCATAAGAAATGCTGGATAGTGAAGACCAATGGATAGCAAGGTTAACATTTCTGAAGCCTATGTAAACTGCTCAAGGAATTTCTACAGATGCACTCACCAGAGCAGCAACAGCACAAGAAATCTATCAAGTTCGCAGACAAAATGCAGCCATCTGGCGAGGAAATGTGTCTATTTCTTGTCAACATAAGGAAAAGGCAGCATGATCTAGCATAAGAAGACCCTGCCCATTGTCAACAAGAGCACTTTCAATCCACTGACAGAACCTGCAAGTGTTGTCAGCTTCTCATCAAGATCCAATGGGTTCAACAACTACCACAACAATCACAATAGGTGTCAATTGTCCATTCGACAGGTATGCAAATGACTGTCATTAGGGTGAGCAGTATCCTCAGTCAGTTCAAAACTGATTTCGTTACAGGAAATTCTTACCCCATTGAAAATAAACAGGTGAACAGCTCTAGACACCTTTCGTGTCTTCAGAAACTTGTACGGAAACTTTTGAGTGCTAAATTCTTTAACTTTCATACTTCGATGATCTGCCACTGAAAATTCGCAGTTTCATATCAGTGAATCGAGAACTATTTTAGGATCCATGCTTCTCTACAGGGGAATATCTTTAACCCTCCGTTAGACAGTATTGTTCAGGTCAGGGGGTTGGCAACTAGCACACGCCAGGACATTGCACGAGTTCTACATGATCTGACCTGTTTGTGATAGGCCTATTCAGAATAAACTATCGAGACTTTTCGATGTAAATGTAAGAATGTGTGCGCAACACGAAAGCTGCTGTTCTTAAGCCGACAAAGATACGGCTTGCTTATTGCATATTTCATTGTCAAAATTGAACAACCGCTTTTCATAGGACCGATTTCTTAAGCTTACTTATGAAACCGTGCACTGCTAAACCGCAGGTCTCCCGCAGCAGAGGGACCGCACATTATAAACGCACTATTACCACAGCTGCCGCGTGCAAACGCACTGATTCTTGCGCTCCAAAAACCGTTACACGCGGAAAGTCGGTATGTGGCTTCAGACTGACAGCATTTCTGCAGTCAGAAATCCCTCTCCCCCTCCCTCATATCGAAATAAGAGATCAGAGCTCTGCATAAATTGGAGAAGACGATTGCTTACTGTCTACTGCAGTGCAATTTGTTAAAATATTGAAATCTTATTTCAGTTTATGTCACTGAACTCGCTAATTTCTGAGAAATTGCGGCACAAATCTATACGCTCATTTAGTTTTTTCGGAATAAATGAAATTCTTCGAAAATACAAAAACAAGTTTCTGAAAGCTGCTACTCTATCAAATTTGTATGGCTCATCACGGAAGAGCTTTACACACGCCGCCGATAATCTACGAACATATTTCGTGTAAGTTAACACCTGTGGTTTCTTACTGATGAAAATCAGTTCGATAACAGTACCTCCTAAGAACCAGCGTATCTTACAAAAAGCAAGCACACTGCCGTACTCTCAATCATGCAACGCAATGCTGACGATGCCGCATCCATTCGGTATTTCGTTATCCGCGACTACGCATGGTTTGCTGACAAGAACGTTCAGCTGCCCGCGTCATTTGAATCACCGCCACCCGTTTGTTTTAGAATGCCGTCCTCGCGGGCGCCTGGGGGTTAACGGATCGGTAGAATTTACTGCCGATCCTGAACATTTTCGGATTCTTAGCTAAGCAACTACCAAGGATTTGCAACATAATTGCAGCAATTCAATCACAGATCATGTTAGACTATGTTCCGTAATCAAGAATGACAGCTGTACTACTGTCATGTATTAGGACCAACTAAAGGTGGACTCCACATTTAACTCGTCGAGATAAACTATCTGAAACACAGGGAGCTAAGCAGTATTAGGTACGTCACTTTTCTGCCAAAATCACTTATTTCTGTTTGCCCATCGTTTGCTATTTATTCAGTACATATACGAATAATTAAAGCAGTGTAATCAACTCACAAATTTTTCACCGCTGAAAGCACTAATTTTGCTCTTATCCACATGACAGCGACATTTCCTTGCAAGTTGTTTGAAGGAGGACAAAATAGGGGGCGAAAGAAAACACGTTATCAATGAGTAATTTCCAGAAGTGATTACTAGAATACTTTGTTGTACCCGAGAAAGTTGAGCTTTCCTGTATATAACAACGGTTTTTTAATTATTTTCGCAACTTCTTAAGCGCAGAGCTACGTCCAGGTGTCGTTATCCAGGATTCTGACTAAAAAACACAAACACGGTACAAATTATATATATATATATATATATATATATATATATATATAATTGCTGTTCGTCAGTCTCGCTAAAACTCGAGAACGGCTGAACCGATTTGGCGAATTTTAGTCTTGAAATATTCGTGTTAGTCCAGGGAAGGTTTAAACGGTGATAAAATATGGAAAATTTGTCCGCAAAAGAGGAATCAATACCGTTCGTCCAATTGCGATAAAATTTTGTAAAATTCATGTTGAAGGCGACAGGAAGTTTCGCATCAAATAATTGGAAAGTCGCCCGGAAAGTAGGAAAATTTAGGAAAAACCGAAAACGATATTTCTCTTTGATTAAAATCAATTGCCACATGGTTGTAAGAGCATAACTTGAGTACGGCACGACAGGACAAGGTGGTTGTGAAAAATGTTTTGGAAAATCTACCGGGAAATTTGAAAATTTGAGAAAAACTGAAACTGCGTTTGATGTGTTTTTGATTTAATTTAGCACTGACTTCACAACACAGAGGGGTAAGTTCTTTTGTTCATTATGGTCTTGGAAAAGTTTTCAGTAAAAAGATAGGGACATTTAAAAAGGTGAGTCGCAAATTTCGAACCAAGTTTCTTTTTTTAATGTGTTTCTAAATGTACTCGACACTGATAAGTTGAGAAACGTTTATCCGATTGCGATAAAATTGTGAGCATTTGACGTTCAATGAAAGATGAACGTTCTTATGAACTAAAATAGGAAAATTCAGAAAAAATAGATTTTTCTATGAAATATCAATACCATTCATCTGATTGCGATAAAATTTTGCACATTCGACGGTCAAAGCGAAAGGAAGTTTTACTTCAAAGTTTGGAATAATTGACCAGAAAAAAGGAAAATTTGTGGAAAAAAAGCTCTTTTCTTTGGGATGTCAATTTAATTCGAACGATTGCTATAAAATGTTGCATATTTAAAGCGAGAGTACATACATATTAGCAATTCCGAAGCATTGCCGGGTCGACTTAATATAAACCATATTAATTTGAATCCTATGTATTTTAGACGCATTAGCTTTATAAAGGCATCATCAGGTAGTCCAAGTATCGGCTCGATAGTGGGCGGAAAGAGTGGGCAAATCACGCACATGTGCAGGATAATGTTCATGTGGAAGTTAGTGGAAGGTTTAAACGGTGATAAGATCACCGGGTCATCTAGTTTTCAATAATATCCGATCCTTCAACCTCGCTGACTCAATGTGACCAGTTATCGTCTGCACACAAGCTGCACAGATATTGTAGTTGGTCTTGCTCCACACCTGGACGTGTGACAATCCGTGACGGCCACACTTTGGTGCAACGTGCACCGCTCGTCAGTGCTCTGGTGTAGACGGTAAGTAGGTACCGCATGTACTGCAGCATCTTTTCTACATCACGCACGTACACTTTGGCAGTGGAGGTCTAACGGCATGCTGATGGCGGAGCAAGAAGGGAGCAAATGACTATCCGTCATGGTCTTCAGGGTGCGGGATCGTTGGATGCCCATTAACCTGAGGGATAGGGCAGGTGACAGGAAACTAAGCATCACATGGCGAGCACTCTGCGTGAAAAGAACCGGCAGAGGCTTCCATTCACGCAGCGTCAGAGGCCCGGGTGGCCGGCACTGTTGCCGCCGCGCGCCAAGCGTGCCAATGCCGACAAAAACAAGCGTGTCAAAGTCATATCCTTCAAGAAACAGTCGAGGGACTGTCTGCATAACCGCGATAAATATTTTGTTAAATTTAGCCATATTCTAGACGTGAAACATGTTTCACTTCACTTATATCTCAGTATTACACTTTCTTACAGGGAAAAAAATTACGTGATAGTTGCCAAGACCCTCCCCAAGTGAGATTAGGGCGAAACCCCTCTTAGACACCTCACATATCGCACGTCCTTTTAGTTCATCTCCGCCGGCAACGCTGCCTCTTCCTCTGCCTCCATCCCCTTGTCCTACCACCTCCCTCCTCCATCTGTACCTCTATCTTCCTCCCTGTATCGAACTTTGCCTTAGAGTTTTACAGTTTAGTCGATTACAAATTAGGCAGATGCATCATACAAAATATTAAGATTGCTCTTTCTCTTTGTTTTGAAGGTAAATTATATGGCGATTCACGAACATATGCAGTCATTTTAATGTTTTTTCTACAAGTAAAACTAAAGAAAAGTTCGTATACACACAGGTCCGCAAATGTTCAGTTAAGACTAATTACAGATTTTTGCCTGACATTTAGCAAGCTCACTAATATGAAACCACCGAAAAACTGTATGAGGTTAACGTAAACCTCTATTTCCATTTTATTGTTGATTTGTTTTATGTAACGAAACTTATCCAGACATGTAGCTGCAGTAGTTATCCAGAAATAGAGGAGCAAAGAAAATGTATAACTTGGCCCATTTTTTAAATCCCAGACAAACGAAGTTTTCGATGGCAGTAGTAGATAATTTTGGAAAATTATGGTAATACAGTTAACTATGAATGTCTCAATCTGCTTTTATTAATACCACAGAAAAGAATTCATATTAAACTGCAAAAAGATCAGAGTTAAAAGTTTTACAGTGTAAATTGTGGACCCCTTTTCGAACTAAAGGAAAAGTTTTTAAGTTCTTGTATAGATTTTTGTTCGCAGTATTGTATGTATAAACTAAGCTGTTTGTTGGAAAAAGCGACATGTTCGACAAATTTCATTAAGGAATAAATGTACCGAGATGCAGTAGTTGGTATAGGCTACCCAGTTCTTCGAAGATACTTCCACAGGATTTTTGTTTTGTTTTAGGGCGTAGAACTGCTGATGTCATTAGCGCCCAACACTGCCCATAGTAACTTAAATGGCTTTCGCCATATTTGCACGATGTATAAAAAGTAAAACGGTTAGCAGAATGCGGATCATCAGATCAGCTAAAATATCAGACATTTCAAATGGTAAACATAGATCATGACGGAGACGATTAAAAAACGGACATCGTACTAAAAGATGGTACACAGTAAAAGGTTCATCACAGTGCTCACATAAGGGAGCAGTATCACCACGTAGTAAATACTGGTGGTTATAACGGCAGTGGCCAATACGAAACCGGGCCAGAACAATCTCCTCTCGGAGAGAGGTTCTAGATGACGTTGACCAGAGATCAGGCGCAGGTTTAATGGCTCTCAATTTGTTCCCTGACACGGATGACCAATGTAGAAACCAACGGGAGATAATACGCTGGGAGACACCAGCGCGAAGGTCAGAGCTAGTAGAAAAGGTAGGTGGCCGAGGAAGGAGAACTGTCTCCTTGGCAGCCGTATCCGCAGACTCATTCCTCAACACTCTTCTACAGGATGCCCTTTAATTTACAAATACGCATCACACGTTTCTGGACACTGAAAACTTTTGCTATATTTGAGTAACCCCAAAATACGACGGAGCAGCGGAGCATACTCTGCGTTCCTGTTGAATGAATTGAATAACCGCAGAACTATGTGGGAGGTAGGCGAACGTCTGCGTCAGGACAGAGGCGCAGTTTTGCGAGGCAGTGTGCAAGACTTAGCTTCATATGGTATGGGCAGTTTTTACACACAGTTAACTGCAACCTCTGATCCAGGTGAAACGATTGACTGGAAATGGTTATGTTCGGCTACTGTCACTATTCGCAGCCACCTATTCTTATCTCTTCTAATTCGTGTTCCAAAATAACTACGCAATTTTTAAGATTGGCAATTGCCCATCTCAGCGCAACCCAGTTGTTCCCGATTGAACAGTTCCGGCGAATTATTTGGTAACCCAAATCGCCCGACATGAATCATTTATGGAACAATCCGCGGACAGTTCGTGCAGAAAAGACCTGAACGTGTAACACTAAATTATGAACGATTATATAGGCAACATGGTCCAAATTCCAGCGCGGTACTTACAAGGTCCCACACGCTACTTGCACGTCTTCCAGGACTTCTCACCTGAGTGCAGATATTTTTAGGACTGTCAACATAGGCTATTTATGTAGCCCCCCCCCCCCCCCCCCACACACACACACACTCTATAATGTCAGCGGCAATTTTACAAGGTTAATATGTATAGCGTCCGAAAGAACTGTCAGTTCCAACAGAAGAACTAAAGTGGCTTCCAAAGAAGAGTTGTTGCGTAAGTTAATAGACTAAACTAAAATCACGTTCTCGACGTATTTATATTTTCGAATAAGTTCTGTACCATACCGAAGACTGATGCCGGTAAGTAATCAAATTTAATAAAAATTAATATTGGATCAACGGTTGTCCCTTTCTATCTGCAGGCTGGTCATTCTGATACTTTAGTCATGTTTTACCATCAAAACTACTCAGTGGGGTATGGGGGGGTGGGGTGCTGTGGGACCGCAGCCCCTCTTCCCCTACATCTTGCTGCAGCCAGAGAGAGAGAGAGAGAGAGAGAGAGAGAGAGAGAGAGAGAGAGAGAGGCGCAGCCCCTTTTTCAGTGCGGTGTTGACCTCAGCCCCCACTAGACCACGATCCTCGCTACGCCATTGAAACTACTAGTAAAACATGTCTAACTAGAAGGATATTCAAGTTGAATTTTGTGTTTTGTGGTAATTAGTTCAAGTCAGCATGCCTTTTCGCAGACGTCTTACTACTAACTCCAGATTTTTTTAACTTTATTTTTCCTGATTTACGTAATTCACTGACCAGTGGACTATTTCTTATACGGTAAGGAGTATTCCGTTGGCTATCGTATAAATGGTATGTACAATTATAACCCTCAAAATTCTTCTATGGTGACTTTGGAATTAAGATATGATACGCTCAAGTACGAAAAAAAGGGCACATTTATTTTGGGGGCTCAAAGCTCTGTGGAAATAGGAACGATGTTACTGTTTAATAGTCAATCCAACTCATGTTCGGTACGTACTGACAGTTTTAGTATTTTCCTTTGATCAATTTTGTCAGTCTACATGTGTCCTCAGAGACCTCTGACATACCCTTCTTGGGGTTCGTGTTGCGGCTGCAGCAGCAGAAGCGGAAGGCGGCTCCAATGCCGCACACACACCAGAATGCACCCTCCCCGCCCCATCCCATCTCCCAGGAATTCCAGCTACCTGGAACAGCCCACGCCGGCCGATGCTTTGTCTGCGACGATACGCACCCCAGAGACGAGCACTGCTCACCACATCAGCTGTAAACAGACTGTAAACGCAACCTAACAGGAAACCCCTAAACCGCTGACCACGGTGTTATCTTAATTCCTTGTCTGTGCCACAATCACAGAGTTACATCACAAGTTCTCACTGTTCAACACCGATTTAGAAAATCTTTCATGCGAAACAACTAGCTCTCTTCACACGAAGTGATGGGTGCTATCGACGAGGGTTCGTAAATCTATTCCGTATTTCTTGATTTCCAGAAGGCTTTTGACACCTTACCTCACAAACGGCTTTTAATCAAATTGCGTGATTATGGTATGTCGCCCCAAATTTGCGACTGGATAGGGGATTTCCTGTAAGAGGACAGTCCGTGGTAATCGAGATGGTAAGGCATCGAGTAAAACAGGTTATATCGGGCGTTCCACAGGGTAGTGTTATTCGTCCTTTGCTGTTCCTTATTTACATAAACGATTTAGGGGAAAATCTAAGTAGCTCTTTAAAAAAGGTAAAGCAGTCAACAATCCGAAGATTGGTTTGAACACCACAGTGCTTTACTAGACATGGTCCTTTTAGGAGGTGGTATGCCGTTGCCTTCCTCCGACCTTCGAACTGACTTACCCAGCCAGTTATAGGGGACCTACAGTTTAACGTGGGTTCCGAACCACGGTGCTATTCGGTATTTTTCACATGAGCAGTACTGCCAGAAGTGAAAAGTGACAAAAATCCTAGGACCTGGCGGGATCGAACCCGCGACCTTTGGATTTGTAGTCTGGCACGCTACCACTGTGCAACCGAGGCGCATTTACCACAGCATTTATCGACGAGTTACAAAATTTAACTGGAAAGAGGTCATAAGTGCGGAAATTTATTATTTTTTTTACTTCACATATCGTTGGCTTCTATTTTAGACGTCATATTTCGGAAAGTTGAGCTTTTTTAAACTTTAAATGACTGCCTAGCAACATCCATTTATTTTTTCTTGATTGGTACTAGGACCTGTCATATGAAGTTTTGAACCGGCTAATGCAACTACGAAGTACGTGAATTTGTGAGATAGGTTTCCCATGTCGGCTGACGCGATACTTTCAAGTCCATTCATATTCTACATACGAACACAATTCAATATTTACTTCTAGCAGTAGTTTTGACAAGGCGCTGATCCATATATTGAGAAGCCGGTGAAGTGATACCAAATTTTCTGTTTATGTAGCGTCTTGATCCGTATGCGCTTATACTCGTCACGGACTTGTCAGCAACGAAGTTAAAAACATTTTTCATTAAGCCAATAAAATTCTGTCGGACGGTGCAAAGTGTTTTATATACTATAATGAAAAACTGTACCTTTTGATTAGTTGTACACAATTTGACACAGCTCGTATTTTCTGGCAGAAATCCTATTTTTTACACCACGTAAATGCCTTAACCAGAGTTAGACGACCAGTAGAAAACAGTTTTTAACAAGAGATTGGTGAGTTATTTCCTTCGATTCCCTGCCCCTCTATCGCTACTGACTTCAAGTTGAAGTCCGTACGCAGAACACGCTAGAAACCCGCAAAAAGAGAAAACTTTACCACTAAACGTCTATAGCATGGCTTTCGCCCTTATAACTGCCTTTTGTATCTATCACAATTTCTTGCCTCGCATGGCCTTATGCCTCGCGCTTTTGCCATAGCAATCAGAGCCTATAGAAAATCCTAATGACGCAACATTCGTTGCCTTCGTACAACTGATATCTACAATAGTATTTCCAAATTACTCTGGAGTATACATACACTTATGAACACGGCAAAATTTATCTCTTGTAACTGCGACAAAATGCAACACACTAATGCACTGTGAAACATTTTTGTGCACCTAGGACACGACAGCCGCGCTAGCCAGAATGCGTCCGTAGACAAAACTTCGCCATTGTTAGAAATAAGTCACCCGCAATGTCTATTCTGAGTGACACGCATATCAAATTCTGAAACCAGAAGGGAACATACTAAATTGTGACTTGAGAATATTGTTACGGTGTCAGATGGGAAACTGCAGCGATTCTCACTTTCATATAAAATACCTTCCACAAACGGAAACATTTTGTAGCTAGTTACGGTCTTCGTGCCGATGGAGCCAGAAGTAACTGTCAGGTTGAACTCTAAATACAACTTGTAATAACCACGAATCGAGAAGAGCTTTGCTCCCCCATGACAGAACCATGAAAAAGTATTTTCCCGGTTTTTCTCGAGATCGATGCGTCTACCACACGATTGCGTAGACACTGCTCTCTTGACAGGTGGTCGAGAAGTTGAGGCAGCAACTGTCCATCCAGACTGCTTATAGCCATGTGGTGTATGGCGCTGTGAATTTTGTCCTCTTTTCTCCTTTGTTTTAGTAATGTTTGAAAACTGGAAGATTTCTTGAAACTAGCGATCTTAACGATAGTTTTGCTTCGAGTGAGAGGCATCTCAGTTTCGATCACTATTTTTTGCCAATATATTTTTTGAAGCGACTATTTCATCTGAGAGGTTTGGTATTATGAACGCCTGTCTAGTACCGAAGCCCAATCAAGTACAGTTTTATTGCTGACACTAAATAGCCAGGCGGGTTTCCTTAATTTGCTCTAATAGTCGCGCGTTCAACTCCGTCGCGATTTCCTGTCTACTCGTACGTCGTCCATCTATACATTCCACTCTCAGAACGGGCAAAACTGTTTGGAACAGACAGACGTGGGCGTTTAACAAATAAGTTTTAAAGTTCAACACTTATTTTGATAAGCTAATTTTAGTACCTGGAGTTGCTTTCGGAGTTGATTATACAGGGCAGAGCCGGCCGCGGTGGCCGAGGGGACTAAGGCGCGCCAGTCACGGTCTGCACGGCCACTACGGTCGGGGGTTCGAATCCCCCCTCGGGCATGAATATTTGTGCCGTCCTTAGTGTAAGCTAGATCATAAGTAGTTGATAAGGTTAGGGACTGATGACCCCGCAGTTAAGTCCCATAAGATAAACATACAGGGCAGTAGCAATTATTTCTGTCTTTCCTAGCCGCATGTCTGCACTATTCATGTTGTCTGAGAAGTTAACATGATGTGATTTCCATGCCGCCGCGGTGGGGTAGCCGAGCGGTCAGAAGCGTCTCGCTGCGGAGCGCGCGGTTGCTCGCCGTGGAGGTTCGAGTCCTCCCTGGGGCATGGGTGTGTGTGTGTGTGTGTGTGTGTGTGTGTGTGTGTGTGTGTCTGTGTGTGTGTGTGTGGTCCTTAGGTTAGTTTACCTAGGTTTAAGTAGTTTGTAAGCTACGGACTGATGACCACGTAGTTTGGTCCGATATAATTACAAACATTTGAACATTTTGTTTCCATGCCCCATTCGTGATTGTTACTGGAAAGGTCCAGTTCTGAGTTAGTCAAATGTTCAAATGTTTGTACAACCTATGGGACTTGACTACGGGGTCATCAGTCCCTAAGCTTACAAACTACTTTATGAACTAGCTAAGACTAAAGACGGCACAAATATCCATGCCCGAGGGGGGATTCGAACCCCCGACCGCAGTGGCCGTGCTGACCGTGACTGGAGCGCCTCAGTCACCTCGGCCACCGCGGCCGGCTGAGTTAGTCGATCACCCCAAATCTCAGACGGAAATAGCCGAGTTAACAACATTTCTGCAATGTTCATCAATGTTAGTCTCTTCTAATAGGCTCAATACATCCTGTATTTGATTTTTATGCCAGTTATCAGAACATCCCGTCACTTTCATATCAACGTATATTTTAAGCGAAAAATTAGAGATTGTTGTTCGCGGCTAATACGAATATTCTTGAATGTGAACGAATCTTTTCGAATGGTCATCAGGACTAGAGCTTTCTAGAATGTCCCGGTGTTTTAACTGTTTCACACTATTTCCAATTAAAGTACTGGAAAAACTAATGTAGATTTGATTTTTTTGTACTGGAGTGCATTACAGAAGTATTAACATTTTTATTGTTTTCCTCTTGAAAGTACATTTTTCGATGTTTCGAGTACCTAATTAGTTTTCTGAAAACATTCCAAGCGCGTTTTTAATGTAAACTTTCCCTTATTACTAGGCGGATGATGTATTGCCTCTTGTCATACTTCGACGGCGTCAAGCGAGTAAATCGTTAACGAATTTAAGACTTTCCACTACTTCGCTCCCCGTTCTGTAGCCTTAAGACCCGTACATATTCCTGCCTCGTTTCTTTTATCTAATTCAGCTGGGAAACAGTGTTGAGGCAGCCCGAAGTATTCATCAGATTTTCTTTGTCATATTTGCCAGTTACATCTCACCACCACAAACGAGACAATTCTAGAAGCACGAGCACTACGCTGCTTATGTCGCTAGGGAAGGAAAGGTAGCGGAGCGAAACTGTCAGAGGGGAAACTGGTTTACTGGAGTGGGGGAGGGGGAGGGAGGGGAAGTGTAAGCTGGCACCGACAGCCTCTGCGCGGCATCGCGTGCGCGCGCGCTTTCCAAGCATAGCGGCGTAGCCGTACGTGGCTACATCACGAGTGCTGTTAGGCATTCAGGTAGACCCACCACTGTTACCGAATAGTGGTGCGCTGCAAGACAACCACGCCGAAAGAGGATAGGGTTTAACGACCCGTCATCATTAGAGATTAATCACATGCTCGGAAAATTGTGATTGGAGTAAGATAGGCCGCACCCTTTCAAAGGAGCCACCTCAGCATTTGCCTGGAGTGATTTAGGGGAACCACACAAAACCTAAATAACGATGGCCGTTAGCGGGTTTGAACCGCCATCATCCTGAATACAAGTCCAGAGAACGACAGCGAATAGCACTACTACGAAATTAACACAAGTCATTGGGAGACCTATCAATCAACAAATCGGGGGACCGATTTAAAATTAACAAATCAGTAGAAATTAGCTTGTAATATCACTGACGACCATGTGCATTTACATATTGTTCCCATAATGGCTACTAACAACCCATATCTTTAAGTCTGACGTCAATGAGAACACGCTAAGTTAAAGTGAAAAATGTTGAGCACATTTGTAAAGTACAGTTAAAACAAAAACAAAACAAAAACATTCGTTTAGTACAGTTGCGATAGCAACTTTGTCAAACTTCTTTTAGTGGCGAATATAGCATATATTTTCGTGGGGGAGGGGTGGGGAGCGCAATACAAAGTTATTTTAAGGAGACACCCCATTATTTTGTATCAGTTTTACTGCTGATATTCACTGGATAATTTGCGCTGAATCCTCACTTTAACGAGATTAAGCTTTGTCATTGACATATCTGTCATTATTGACATTAAGGTAGGTAAAGCAGTTATCAATCCGAAGATTGGTTTGAACACCACAGTTCTTTACTAGGCGTGGTTCTGTTTGCAGGTGGTATGCCGTTGCCTTCCTCTAACCTTAGAACTAACTGACCCAGCCAGTTATAGGGGACCTGCAGTGTAACGCGGATTTCGAATCATGGTGCTACTCGAGATTATCCATATCAACAATATTGCCATAGGTGAAAGAAGTGGAAAGTGACAGACAAAAATTCCTAGGACATGGCGGGGTCAAACCCGCAACCTTTGAATTCATAGTCTGACTTTACCACTGTTCTACGGAGCCGTACTATTGACAAATTGTGCAAAATATTTTTTTTTAATTCACAAATACAGGGAAAGAGGTCGACCGCCGCGATACCTTCTCGTATCAGTCATTAAAGTAATTCAGATGTATTTTTTCTTTGCCCATCGATCACCCACAACATAATAGGCGGTGGTACCGATAAGTTTTTTTTGTGGTTTTAGGGCGCACAACTAATGGTACCGATAAGAATGGCGACGTGGTAAGTCATTTGTGGGTGCTGACACCCCGAACTGCGCACGTAAATCATCTAACTCCCTAAATTTCGGAGGGGGGGGGGGGGGCGGCATGAACTAACGCCACGTTCTTCGATCACAACCAAGACGTGTGTTCAGATCTGGCCAGTTGAGATTTCTTAACTGCACCTCGTCAATGTGTTGCTCTAACCATTCCAACACTGCTCTCCTTGTGACATGGCGCATTATCGAGAAGCGCCACTGCCGTTGCAAAAAGTGATCGTCATGGTCTGCAACCCATGTACGCTTCGTAACCATCACGATGCCTCGCACGAGCTCCACTGGACCTGTATTCGGCCAAGTTAAAAGTTCCCAGAGCGTGACAGCTTGTCAGTACAGATGTCTAGGGCTGTTCCCCTTCGACATTACGGATTCACAGCCTCGCACCGCCTTGACTGATTCATCACGCCATGCGAAGCTCTGCCAGTGACGATGGCCACGTGGGCATTTGAGTCTCCGTTACCGCTGTCGTGGCCGAAGCACGAGGCCCACGTTACGAGTGATCGGTGCACAGCGTTCAGACCTGTTTACTCTGGCCGGAATCAATGTGATTCATCGCCTGTCATTACCAGTCCACCCAGTCTACGACGAACTGTTATGAGGGATGGCTGCCCAGCCCCTCTACGTCTGGACGTTGTGCAGTTCCCGAAATGCCCGTCAATCTGCCATCACAATCTGCCCTAGCACCAACTCTAATATTACATGCACCGTGTATCTTATTGTAGTAGTCCAATATCTCTTGTTATTGGGTTTTGAGAAGACCCAGTCTTTTGTTACTCCTTTCCATTTGCACTTTTAAGCCGCGAGATGAGCTTCCACTCAGTGCGGCGCCACAGAAGCAGTAGACGTAGCTACCTTTCGGCATTATCCAGGGTGTACCACGTGGGGCAGTCTACTTTTACATACTTTACTGGGGCCACCTAAACATTACTCCGAACAATCGTCGTCAGAGATCCAGAAGACCACCATGGAGAACAGCTCAAAATTTTATATCCATCGCTTTCGATGCCATGACCATCTGGAAAAATGGTTGGTCCAATTCTGGCATAGCCAGGAATCTTAGGGAAATATCACCTGGCAGAAATGTACCTGGTACAGAACTGCCAAGAAGAACATGGGTCATACCCCTCGGACTCTGCACAGGCCATGGTAGAAGTGGAGAGATGGGGCATGCGAGATACAACCCAGTGCATCTGTGGACGTCTTGAACAAACGGGCCTGCACATCATTTTGGAATGCCCAAAACTTGCATTCACAGGAACTATTGGAGAACTATATGAAGCCTCCCCTAAAACCTTCGAGTGGATGGAAAAACTGGACATACACTTTAATTTTGTAGTTTTTGTTTGCTTGCTAAATTGTTAATTTCAATGCCATTGTATATATCCATATGTATCTAGGTAAGTATGTAAACCATTTGTACTTTAAAACCACAAACGCTAAATAACTGTAGTAGTAATCATGAACGACGGCGGGCGAGTTTTGCTTGATCTGCGCATTACGTCACGCATTCTCCGATAGTTTACGAGCATTCGGTAGTTTCTGAACGCTCTTGCGTCTGTCGTAGGCATTGCGAAAATTATACTTGATTGTAGAGTTATTCAGTGGCTTTTATTCCATTTGTTGCAATTATCTCTGATGATGCTAGCTGGCAACAAATTTTACCTAAGCACGCAAGAGCCCTTATTTGCAGGTTAAAGTTTTTTGAAGCGCAAAGTACAATTATACGCTTACTTCAACAGTCGCTTGAAACCGCCAAAGATGCTTTTTCCATATTTGATAGACATGCACGACCCGCCTTCCTCCATGGGTCGATCTACAGCAGTCTTTCTTCATCGCGAGTTGCTATCATCTGAGCGAGTTCATATCTAAAGGAGATAAGTGGTCATGTTATCAACGCCGTGCCACCCGAGTCGTTCGGACGTACACAGGCTAGATACAAGTACCTTGGATTTTCAAGGAACTTTGTTTACGTGTTCCGCGTTATCTGTAGATAAGCGACAGTTCCCAAACGTTTGCGACAGACATCAGGTGACTTCTAGCGCATGGAAAGTTCCTGAAGCAGCTAGTGTCGCCGTTTCAGTACTGCCAACTTTCGGCACTTTTCAAGAAAGCATATTTTAACTATACTAGCGTTCAAAAATGTATTTAGGTTTTGTAGCTCTATCATTAAAAATTGAGTAATATTTCGGGGTACAATGAAAATAAAACTATACCACGTACATGAGACGGGGAAAAAAGACATTTCCATTAAATTTAGCAGTTTTTTTTAATCTCAAACTTCAGTGAAATAATGCCCATGGACTGGCGTAAAATTTACAGGAAGATTTTATCGGAAGACAGAAGCTTTACAATTACCTTTATAAAAATAAAAATTCAAGGGACATGACCTTGTATGGTAATTTACTTTTATAGAAAGGAAGTTATCACCGAACGAGGGGGCTAATGGTTAAGACACTACTCGCATTCGGGAAGACTGATTCAAATGCACCTTCGGCCATCCAATTTTAGGTTTTCCGTGATTTACCTTCACTCTAGATAGACGCCGGGATGGTTCCTTCCAAAGGGCACGGACTATTTCCTTCCACATCCTTACCCAAACACTCCGTGTGTAAGCTCCGTCTCTGATGACCACGCTATCGACGGGACGTTGAACTCCCAGCTTTCTTCCAAGTTACGTAAGTACATTAGAGTCGTGCACTCATGGCCACGGCTCTAACTGCACAAACTTGTGCAACTTCGATCGCTTGTTCTGCATATGGAATTGGTTTTGCAACCAGATTTGCAGTTGTGTGATATACTGGAAAGTACTTGCTCCGGTGTAGGTTCGTTTTGGTCTGAATTAGTTTAAGCAGAGGAACCTGAAGACGATGTAAATCAGTTGAAGATTAGTTTTTATTAGAAGAATTTTGAAAAAGTCATACGGTGGTTCGTGGTAGTGCCGCCAAATTTAAAATGTTTTCGCATACTGCTTTGCAACAGTTTACGTTGTTTTCCGAATCATAGCCATACAAAGCTTTAATCTTTCTCGAACTGCTGCGATTTCCTGCTAGATGTGTAGCATTCTTGGATAGGAAAAAAACAGTTTTCCGACTCAACAAGGGAGAATCCACTTTTGTCGCAAGGACAGTTTATCGGGCATTCTTATTTCAATGAAATTTTTCTTATGCTGTTTTAATTGAAATGTGTACGTACTAAAGTGATACACAAAGTTTGAAGCCGCAAGTCGTCTTCCGTATACGAGATTTGTTGGCTGGGGTCCACATCAAGGAAAGTTCAGCGACAAGTCCTTTTTGCCTTTTCTGAACGGGGAAGTTGCCTTCCATCTAGTTGCTACATGGGAAGAGGTTATTACTACGTCACGGATTTCTAGGTCGTAAAAAGGGAATTTTAGATGTATGACTTATTACCTAATTTAGGTCAAATAAAATCTAAAATGGGTCCGAACAGGTATTCCTTAAAGGAAAAAGCGCGTTAACTAACGAGAAAACTTATTAGAGTTTATAATAAGGAAACGGGCACAGTTCCTCAACAACAACATTAGCGATCAAGCTGAAACTATAAACGTTTTTCCAAGATAAAATACAATTCAAATCAGAGGCCGTATGTTGAAATAAAAGTAATACTATTTAACGAAGGCTGATTAAAGTAGTGGTTTAAACATTCAGACTGTAGCTGGTTTCTAAGGAAATGGCAGAAATTCGTCGAGTGTTCGTAAATGTGTTCAAGAGATGTCAGGCCGCTCTTTCCACGGAGGGACACGATTTTGAGCAGCTACTGTAAATAAAGTTAAGCTTAGGTTACTCAGCTGGCAATGTTTTTTTTAAGACTGTATGCGCCCGCGGCACAATAGAGTCCGAGAATCGGGCGCTGCCTTGGCCGGCGGATGCGGTGGCGGCGGCCGGGAGCCGTACCGCGCGATCCGCGGACGCCTGGCAGGCGTCTTTCGTGAGACACTATGTAGGTTTTCCAGAAACAAGCCATGGCGCTCGTCATTAACATATGCCGAGAATGCACGTTCCTTTACGAACATATGAGACAGGGACATACTTCACATTCGGAGCATATTAGACAGGAACGTTGCATTCGGCAGAACAGTATTTTCCGATAAATATGGATGCGGCCACGCAGATAGGTCTCTTCCACCATAAATGAAGCCAATTTGAACTGGGACATCTTTGAGTAACTTGTGTAAGTTACGAAGTGCCATTCTCCGGAAGATTTTCAATTATTTTCTGGACATCTGGAAGGTGCTTACCGTTGTATTCTACTTCTGCTAACCACATGACCTAGCGGGAAACTATTCAGATGCAAGGGATATCTTGACACTTCTTTGAATGCCTCCTGCTCCCTTAACGAGGCCTTATCAAAAACTTACCATTGAGGTTAATTTTATTTGCAGTACTCTGATTCTTCAAAGCATGGCATTTCGAAATACAATATATGCCTTGAATGATTTTAGTGCTGAAATAGGCAAAAGTAGGTGTTAACGCCAAACGGTTATTTTAGGTACTATAGAAGTGTCGGTTTTGATTATTAATGAAACGCATAATTATAAATTTATATGCAACTATGAACTCAGGAAAAGGTTACAACCTAAGGATCCGCGGTCTAGTTACTACGAAGGCCTTTGAGTCGTAATTATTCACTGTCGAAAAACCAGAGTTCGGAGTATTCCTTTCTTGGTCTTACAGTTCCGAGTTTAACTCCACTGTTGTATGTAATGGCCATTAGGGCGAACTGTCTTCGCCAATCACTTCACCACCACATCAGTGTCCTCTGTTCCTACTTTGTTCCCAACTTTTGTCGGTAGTCTCGATAACACAAGAGGCATACTTTGCCCTCAATATTAGCCAAAAGGATACTTGAAAAGATGGAGCACACTGTTGGTTACGGCTTCTGCCGGTGCTTCCCTAGCATTTTGCGAGGCGCGCTGTGAATGCTGCAATCTACACTATTAATGCTGCAACTGCGCAGCTTTACCCAGCATTTTTCGTTTATAATTGCACTCACGGCGCGACACAAAAATTCAGTGCTGAGAGAACTAGTACAAAACAGACATTCAAAGTTATAAAACGTTAAATTGACTAATTTTTTTACGGGTCACTGTGACCCTGCAGTACACTTCACAACTGATTTCTCACTGAGTATGAAGTAAGGCCCAAATAAGAAAATGATGAAATGACAGTTTACTAACAGATGTACGCCTGACGCGTTGTTAGAAGACCTTAACCGCGACTGAACTAAATGACTTTCCTGATTAAAGTTATTCAGCAACGGACGCCACTATAGCGGTAATGGACAATGTCGAAAATGATAGGTCTGCCGTATCTTCCAACACCGATCAATAAAATACGCACATTCTATGCTAAGAGACTGGAATGGAACGTAATACACCAGGAACACCAGTTACCAATAACATTTTAGTCCATATTCAAATTGTTGTGGCTGAAGACCGAAAAAGCGATACAATTGAAATAGTCAATCCGTGTACTGTGTTTAAAAACCTCCAAACATATTTCGATCCGGATCACATTCATATTTCATCTTTAAAAAGCTTTGGCTGGTGTGCTGTTCGCATAAAAACGTTAGGTGCAACTGCTACAGTTAATTTGTATACGGCAAAGCAACCAGAATCAGTAAGTCTGAATGCCGGGAGGTTAGGAGCGGCAGTTATTTGGTTCTTTGATACAGCCAATATTGATGGCTGACGGTACTGTCACCATACTATATCAGACATTGTCGTCTGAATTTTTTCCATGTTACTGTTCGGAGTGTTTCGTATTTTCCAACGCTTTAATAAAAGACTGCAGTTGCTGTCCCTTGTCTGAGTAGTCTTAAAGCACCTCCCGGATGAAATTCTAGTTTCGTATAAGCTACATTATACTGCGTCCAAACATCTGAATATTCTAAAATCCTGGATACCACAAGTGTAAAATCCATCGAATCTAAAAGATGTACCATTAAAAAAAGGGAGGGGTAGGTTTGGGCAGATAGTAACTACAGATATAGAAAAATGCTGAAAATATGGATAGTAGCGGAAGTCATATCCCCACACGGCAACACGAACTGAAATCGGCAACAAATTAACCTTTACAGGTCAAATCTGCCTAGCGATTTGAACTATAGGCCTACACGCTGAAAATAATTTATAAGAATCCGTGTATCTCGAAGTTCCGATATATATCGAACGGAGCACTGTCGAGGTATTGAGAACAGAACAAAGGGTTAAATCTTGCCAATAGCCAATCGTGTGACAACACAAATTACGAAACATTCGTTATACGTGTTCAATTACTCATCTTGAGCGGCTCTGAACCGGAGATTCGGGCCCTACGTGCCCTCACGTACTATAATTTGTGTAACTATACCTAACAGCAAGGCTACACCAGCTTGTTGGTTTTGAAATTTACAGTGTGGTGGAGACATCTGTCACAGTTATTTGCAGAGTAGCCTTAAGGAGGTCAGGTATAGGTTAAAATTCTTTTCTTTACACGCGAGGGCGCGTAGCGCCAGAATCTCCGGTTATGAAACTCAAAAATGATTGCACTCGTAAACTAACATTTCATACAACATGTGTGTTGTCAAGCGATCGTCTGTCCCGTTCGATATACACCGATCCGCGTCGATCGTAACTTCGTAATACATCGGAACTTCCGATATGTACCGATTCTTCCAAATTACCGATTATTCTATCATTACTAAATACAAAGTGATTTCCGGAGCTAGAATTTATATATAAATTCTACAGCAATATAGTGTGCTGATATTGCCAACGACTGTTGAATGCACTTTAAAAACTCAATCACCTAAAATTAGGGGAATGATTTTTTGTGTTTTAGATTAAATGAATAATGCTCTTCCTGCTCTATAGTTGCCAGTTTATGTGCACCATTGTCAGGTCAGTAAATATATCAAAGCGAACATTTCATTGATAACATGACACTACATCGCCGCAAGTAAAATTTAACTTTTCCAACAGTCATTCATATTATTTGACAAACATTCCTGATTACCATTCTTATGTTTACATCTTAACAGCATAGTCTGAAAACAGTAATTGAGTGACAACTAAGAATAGAAATACACCGATGTACAATATCTGACAATCACAAATATCTGTGGCGGGTGAAGTTATGTAAGATATGACTTTGTTTAAAGCCGACGAGTGAAATTTTGACACTAGAATTTACCCTAAATTCGGCAATAATTCCGATAAACAGGAGTACTTCAGTCAATGTACAGAAAATGAACTCGCTAGCCAACATACAAACTCTTCCTATAACGATTGTACACACCAGACGTGAGTTGCCCAAAACAATAACAAAACACCTCTAAGCACCCATAATTACAGTATAACAATGTACAAAGACGACTAGAGGAACAAGTTAAAGCGCCCATAATCTTAACTGGTAAAGGTTTTATACATTTAGGCATAATTTCTCCGTACTTTATTACGACATATCTTACCTTATACGTGTTTTGCAAATGTCTTTCTAGCACCGTTACATTTAATCTGCCCACTTTCGTAATATTAAAGTATAAACATAAAATACGGCACATTTCCGATCACCTGAATTGGACGCTACGCAACGCGATGTTTATTAGTTGCAGACCACGTGATTATGTCGTCAGCGAATCACAGCACTAAAGAAGAGTTTCGTCAGCCAATGGTAACCAAACCTTACCGCCGCAGCAACATGCAAGTAAATATGCAGTAATACGTTTTATAGACTAAAGCACGTAATGTTTACAAGATGTGAAAATTAACGTGTTAACATGAAATTGCAATTTTCTAAATCATACTTTCAGATGAAAACATGCTATACCGGCTCTATGGTAAACAGGTTCTTGTATGTACCTGTGTGTGATCAGTAAAAGTAATTGGCGTCGTAAAATGATTTAGAATCACTATCATGTCAACCAAAGAGTACTATAGCATGTTTTATTTACTTTATATATACGAAACAGTAATTCTAAATCATTTTATGAGGCCAATAACTTACTGACCAGACTAGGGTACATAAAAGAACCTGTCAACCATAGAGCCGGTATAGCATGTTTTATCATCTGAAAGTGATTTAGAAAATAAAATTTAAACTTCATGTTAAAACGTTAATATTCAGATCTTGTAAATGCGTGCTTTCGTCTATAAAACGCATTACCGCATACTTAATTTCGAACGTCAAAAATTCTTATTTTGCATGTTGCCGCGGCGGTTTACCATTGGCTACTCTTCCTTTGTGCTGTGATTCGCTGACGACAATCACATGATCTGTAACAAATGAACATCGCGTTGGTTGCGTAGCCTCCATTTCAGGCGATCGGAAGCAAATGTACCGTATTTGGCGGATTTTGTACGTCACTATTACGAAAGTGGGCAGATTAAATGTAACGGCGCTTGAAAGACATTTGCAAAACACGTATATTAAGATACGGTATGTCGTAATTACGTATGGAGAAATAATGCCTACGCGTATAAAACCTTTACCTCGTAATGCGTGGAAACCATTTCACACAGTTGACAATCACTAGGAAAGATTAACATTGAAGCGAGACGGTTTGCGCGTTTCTGAGAATTTCATATTGACAGCGTCTTGATTAATAGTAATTGGCAAACCTAAATGACGTTTTAGTGATTTTTTTCTCCTTGTATTAAGAGAATTAACTTCTTTCGGCAATATTGTAAATTATTTGAGCACGAAAAACCTTTCTATGAAGTAAAATCATACAAAAGTTTGAAAATCGGTACGTAAATAAGTTTGAATGCTTACCAAAACAAGCTATTTAGAATAGAAAAGAGGGGGGGGGGGCGGTTGAAATGGTGATTTACATGTTACACACGACCTGACATTTAAACCGAGCCTTCAGTCAATACTTCCCAAATTAACGGCAGATAAGATATACCAACATTTGTAAATATACGACATTCGATCCTGTCTGTCAAAGCCAGTTAAATGTCTTGAATTCATCGTTTGGAATAAAAACAAATTTAAGGTATTAGCAGTATTGTGAGGTAGTATGATGTGAATAAAATCTTAAAAGCGCGCCGAACATGACTCAGGTTAATTTTTCCCAGAGAGTATAACACTTTGTTTTGGCAACATTGAAATTACTTTTTAAGCGAACGTTCTGTTGAAATTAATTGACCTACACAAAATTTTACATTACTAAAATAAAAGGTTTCATTGCAACAGCAAATTACGTACATCAGGAAACCTTAGTACGATTTGGAGACGGAATTTCACGTCTGTTGACAGCAATTACGGTACCCAGATGAACAGAACGCCATTTTACATTCTTCACACGTTAATTCACTTTGGTTTTTAGTGTTTACTGACGATAGCAGTGATGAAAAACAACGAATTACAAGTTTGAGCCGCAATCTATTTGTAAGAAACGACTCTAATTCAAAACAGCGTAATAGATTTTCATTGCACCAGCGATATGAGCGAACCAGCAAACTACACAAAAGGAACCATATGAAAAATGCGACAGCCACAGCAAACATTCCAGTGCAGTTCCCATATCAATTTGCTTACCTTGAGAGCTGTTTCGTGCTTGCTACCTCGCTGCTATGGCGCTACTAGACAGCAAAACGAACAGACAGCTGAGTGCTGCAGCTGCTCCGTCCTTGGTGTGACGTCACAGCGCGGAGTTGCCAGGTCAGCACGCGCGCGTCTCTGCAGTCTGGCCCCTTTGCGCATGCGCGCCAATAAATGAATTACGATTTACGCGAAATTTCAATGCAGCCTACTTGTGTCTCCGAATTACCGTAATCGCTGTTGGATCACATAAGACGAAATCAATCACCCAAAGCTTTCTACAAATGCACGAACCGAGAAATTAGGTAGGCGCAGGGCCGGCACAAGGACCATGCGGAACATGCGGCCGCATGGGGCGCCGAAAGGGAGAGCTGGGAGAGGGCGCCGACGCGCCGGCCAAATCCCGGGATCAGCGGCGGCGAAGGGTCATGGCGTCTTCAAAATTATTTTTGCGCCAAAAAATGTTTGCCTAAAGACGTGGCCGCCTTTTGTGGGTTATAAAAAAACGGCCTATTTCTGTTTAGCCCTTCTGGACAGGCAACATACACCGCTATGGAGCGCCACGCATTTACAATCGGCGCCCTTTAGTTACAGTAATAGTTTCACCCCCCCCCCCCCCCCTAAAGACAAGTAAACACCCTATATCTTTTTTACGCATCTTTATGGACGGACACGATCACATACACCTGTATAGGGCGCCATCCTTTCCAAATCAGTGAAATAGTTTCTGAATGGTATGAGGGCCGAAAATTGTCTCAATAGTGTAATGACCGACGCAACTAAACGTTGCACCAGAAATCCCCAATGCAGTCCAAGTGAGGCCTAGATATGCGAAACGGCCACTTTCGAATGAGAGCGAAGATGAATCTGTTAAGTCCGGGAAAGTGTTCTTTAAAATAGGTTTCTTTTTTGTTGTTTTCGTCAAGGCAATAAACTTTCTGAATGGAAGATTCCAACTACTACGGAATCATGACAACCATTTCCAGTTTCTTTGTGTTTTAAAATAGGTAGAGGAACTGAAAGAAGAAGAAGTTACAGAGAAATGCAAGAACCTGGAAGCAGTATTGACACCAGCTAATAATAGTGACATAAGTGGAGAGCACCTGATGAAATAGATCGTTAAGATAGCACCTTTGCTACCTAAAGATAATTCGCCTGAAGCTGAAGGGACACTAAATTATATGACTAAGCCGCACGCGGTGGCCGAGGAGACTGAGGCGCTCCAGTCACGGTCTGCACGGCCACTACGGTCGGGGGTTCGAATCCCCCCTCGGGCATGGATATTTGTGCCGTCCTTAGTTGTAAGTAGTTTTTAAGTTTAGGGACTTATGACCCCGTAGTTAAGTCCCATAGACTCTACAAACATTTTTATATGACTAAAAATGGAATGAATGACCTTTCCCCGAACGTATTTATTGCCTTGAGAATTCTTCTTACGCTCCCAGTCTCAGTGGCCAGTGGAGAAATAAGTTTTTCAAATCATAAAATGATAAAGAACTACCTGCGTTCAGCCACTTCTCAAGAACGACTTAGTGCGTTGGCAAAACTGGCAACTGAGAACGGCATTCTGAACTCATTGGACACTGGTAACAATTTTGAGAGACTTTGCCAAGATTAAGGCAAGAAAAGTGAGAATATAGTATTATTCTGTTTCATTCAGTTACGCCACTTTTCATGTATGTGTGAGACATTGTAATGTTAATCTTACAATGATACCATTTGATGTTAAAATTAAAGAAATTTCAAGTAAATACTGCAATGTGATTAGGTTCGTGTTTTCAATATTTCACTTCCCACTTCCACCTTCGTTTAAGATCTAAAAAGCCAATTATATTTATGCAGAAAATATTTATATTTACTTTTATTCTCATAATTTTTATTCAATGTTGTATTTTAATTTGATTGTATATAATATGTTAGTGATGCGACCATGTATAATACCCACACACTGTGGAACAGACCTAAAAGCTAATTTGTCTGGATAAATTAAATATTATGCGAACTCGGTAATAAATTAGTAACAACAACATTATTCATTCATTTGCCATTTTATCAGAAATAATAAATAAATAGCGTAGTAAAGACTGTACAAGTAACACGTGGTGTTGCTATTCTTAGGATATAGAAATCCTATGCTCTCATTTAAAAAAGGCGATCTGAAGCAAGGAGTAATTCATCACCTCTTTATGTGGCTGCACGTAATGCTAGCAAGCGAAACACGCTATCCAGAAAGCTCACTAGGCATGCCATTCCTCCACTCTCACTTATTTATTTATTTTAAGTAGTATCTCTCTGTAATAATAATAATAATAATAATTAAAAAAACTGATCCAAGAAGGCAACGATCAACGTAGTACAAGCATGTCCGCGAGGAAATGATCAGCCCAGGGGCGAGGACCGGCTAGCGCTCGACGGAGAACCAAGAAGTCGTATGTTCGGAACCCGGTCGAATCACCGATATTTTTAATCTAGCCGTCATTTGTTAACAATGTGAGGAGTCGCCAGAAACGCCACATGGTTCGCATATGAAGTAGGTTAGGGACATGAAATCCGCCAAAGTGTCGTCCAGTTGAAAGAGTTGAACCAGGCTAAGTGAAAAACAGTACGTTATAACAATAACAAAGTATCGAGTGGATAGATAACTATGATATATCTGTTACAACGGTAAGTAATCTTTGGAAAATTTATTTTATACTGATTTTTACGTATTTTGTTGTTGAGGTCTTCAGTCTGGAAACTGGTTTGATGCATCTCCACCCTACTCTATCCTGAGCAAGCCTCTTCATTTCCTCATAAGAACGGCAACCTATATTCATTTCAATCTGCTTACTGTATTCATCTCTTTGTCTCCCGTTGCGATTTTTACCCCAAACACTTCCCTCCAATACTATATTCATGATTCCTTCAAGTCTAAGACTGTGTCCTACCAATAGATCCCTTTTTTTAGTCAAGGTATGCCAAAATTCCTTTTTTTCTTTTCTTCCCAATTCTGTTCTGAACATCATCATTAGTTACGTAATCCACCCACCTAATCTTCAGCATTCTTCTGAAGCAAAACATTTCAATAGCCTCAATCCTCTTCCTGACCGCACTCTTTATCGTCCACGTTTCATTCCCATACAAGGCAACACTCGACACAAATGCCTTAAGAAAGGACTTCCTTAGGCTTAATTTAATATTCGAGGTTAACAAATTTCTATATTTCAACAACGCTTTTCTTTCCGTTGCCATTCTCCATTTTATATAATCTGTACTGCGACCATCATATGTTAGTTTACCGCACAAGCAACAAAACTCATTTACCACCTTTATCGATTCGTTACCTAATTTAATTCCATCAGCGTCGCCTGATTTTTTAACACTGCATTCCATTAGCCTTGTTTTGCTCCTGTTAATGTTCACCTTATATGCTCCTCTCAACACACTGTCCGTTCCTCCAGGTCCTTTGCTGTCTCTGATAGAATTACAATGACATCAGCAAAACGCAAGGTTTTTGTTTCTTCACCATGAACTTTAATTCATTCGGTGTTGGCTTTGTATCTGTCTTGACTGCAATAATGCTATCACTGTGTTGCAATAGTAGTTTACCCGCATTCCTGTTTTCTCATTCATTATCAGACCTACTCCTGTAATAGACTTGCCAACACCGATATATGCCAACTAGCTCTGCGGATGATGAGGAGATCGACGAAATATATGATGAGCTAAAGGAAATATTCAGACAATTAAGGGAGAGGAAAACTTAATTTTTGTGAGAGACTGGAATTCGGTAGTAGGACAAGGAAGGGAAGGGAGGATAGTAGGTGAATATGGTCTGGGCAAAGGGAATGAAAGAGGAAGCCGCAAAGTAAAATTTTGCAAGGAACATAATTTAGTTATAACAAAAACCTGGTTTAAGAATCACGAATGAAGGTTGTATACGTGGAAGAGACCAGGAGACACTGGGAGATACCAGATAGATTTTATAATGGTAAGACATAGATTTCGGAACCAGGTTTTACAGTGTAAGACACACCCAGGGGCAGATATAGACTCTGACCATAACTTGTTGTTGTTGTTGTGGTCTTCAGTCCAGAGACTGGTTTGATGCAGCTCTCCACCCTACTCTATCCTGAGCAAGCCTTTTCATCTCCTCATAAGAACGACAACCCACATCCACTTGAATCTGCTTACTATACGCGTCTCTTGGTCTCCCTCTGCGATTTTTACCCCACACACTTCCCTCCAACGCTAAATTCACAATTCCTTGATGTCTAAGAATGTGTCCTACCAATCTATCCCTTCTTTTAGTCAATGAATGCCAGAAATTTCTTTTCTCCCCAATTCGGTTCAGTACCTCCTCATTAGTTACGCGATCCACCCACCTAATCTTCAGCATTCTTCTGTAGCACCACATTTCAAAAGCCTCTATCCTCCTTCTGTCCACACTGCTTATCGTCCATGTTTCACTCCCATACAAGGCAACACTCCATACAAATGCCTTCAGAAAGGACTTCCTTAGGCTTAAATCAATATTCGATGTTAACAAATTTCTCTTTTTCAAAAACGCCTTTCTACCCATTGCCATTCTGCATTTTAAATCATCTGTACTGCAACAATCATTTGTTATTTTACTGCCCAAGTAACAAAACTCATCTACCTCCTTTATTGCTTCGTTTCCCAATCTAATTCCTTCAGCATCACCTGATTTTCTTACACTGCACTCCATTACCCTAGTTTTACCCTTGTTAATGTTCATCTTATATGCACCTTTCAGCACACTGTCCATTCCGTTCAATTGCTCTTCCAGGTCCTTTGCTGTATCTGACAGAATTACTATGTCGTCGGCAAAACGCAATGTTTTTAATTCTTCACCCTGAACTTTAATTCCTTCTCCAAATTTCTCCTTGCTTTCCTTTATAGCTTGCTCAATGTACAAATTGAACAACACTGGGGAAAGGCTACAACCCTGTCTTACTCCCTTTCCAACCACTGCAACCCTTTCATGCCCTTCAACTCTGACAACCGCTGTATGATTTTTGTACAAGTTGCAAATAACCTTACGCTCCCTATATTTTACTCCTGCTTGCTTCAGAACTTGAAAGAGTTTATTCCAATCAACATTGTCAAAAGCCTTCTCCAAATCTACAAAAGCTAGAAATGTAGGTTTGCCTTTTCTTAATCTATCTTCTAGGATAAGCCGTAAAGTGCGTATTGCCTCCCGTGTTCCTACATTTCTCCTGAACCCAAACTGATCTTCCCCGAGGTCTGCTTCTACCAGTTTTTCCATCCTTCTGTATATAATTCGTGTTAATATTTTGCAACCATGACTTATTAAACTGATGGTTCTGTAGTTTTCACACCTGTCTGCACCCGCTTTCTTTGGAATGGGGATTATAACATTTTTCTTAAAGTCTGAGGGTACTTCGCCTGTCTCATACATCTTACACACAATGTGAAACAATTTTGTCATGGCTGGTTCTCCCAGAGACTTCAGTAACTCTGACGGGATATCATCTACTCCAGGGGCCTTGTTTCGACTTAGATCTTTCAGTGCTCTGTCAAATTCATCTCTCAGTATAGTATCTCCTATTTCATCATCATCTACATCCTCTTCCCTTCCTACAATAGTGTCTCGAAGTTCATTTCCTTTGTAGAGCCCCTCTATATACTCTTTCCACCTTTCAGCTTTCCCTTCTTTGCTGAGAACTGGTTTTCCATCAGTGTCCTTGATATTCATAGAGCTGTTTTTCTTATCGCCAAATGTTTCTTTTATTTTCCGGTAGGCTGTATCTATTTTTCCCCTATTTATACATTCTTCTACATCCTTGCATTTGCCTTCTAGCCATTCCTGCTTAGCCATTTTGCACTTCCTGTCAATCTCATTTCTTAGTCGTCTGTACTCCATTTTGCCTGTTTCATTTATTGCATTTTTATATTTTCTCCTTTGATCGATTAAATTTAGTATCTCCTGTGATATCCAAGGATTCTTTGTAGGTCTTGCCTTCCTACCTATTTTGTCCTCTGCTGCCTTCACTATTTCATCTCTCAATTTTACCCATTCCTCCTCAACTGTTTTATTTTCCCCTGTTTCTGTCAATTGTTGCCTGAAGCTCCCTCTGAAATTCTTAAGAACTTCAGGTTCCTTCAATTTATCTAGGTCCCATCTCCTTATTATCCTACCTTTCTGTAGTTTCTTCAGTTTCAGCCTACAGTTCATAACCAACAAGTTATGGTCAGAGTCTATGTCTGCCCCTGGGTATGTCCTACACTTCAAAACCTGGTTCCGAAATCTATGTCTTACCATTATAAAATCTATCTGGTATCTCCCGGTGTCTCCTGGTCTCTTCCACGTATACAACCTTCTTTAGTGATTCTTAAACCAGGTGTTTGTTATAACTAAATTATGTTCCGTGCAAAATTCTACCAGGCGGCTTCCTCTTTCATTCCTTTTGCCCAGACCATATTCACCCACTATCTTCCCTTCCCTTCCTTGTCCTACTACCGAATTCCAGTCTCCCATAACAATTAAGTTTTCCTCTCCCTTAATTGTCTGAATAATTTCCTTTAGCTCCTCATATATTTCTTCGATCTCCTCATCATCGGCAGAGCTAGTTGGCATATAAACCTGTACTACTGTTGTCGGTGTTGGCTTTGTATCTATCTTGACAATGATAATGCGATCGCTGTGCTGGTCATAGTAGTTTACCCGCATTCCTATTTTCTTATTCATTATCAATCCTACTCCTGTGATACCCCCAACTGATTTTGTATTTATAATCCTGTACTCGCCTGACCAGAAATCCTGTTCATCCTGCCACCGAACTTCACTAATCCCCACTATATCTAACTTCAACCTATCAATTTCCCTTTTTAAATTTTCTAATTTTCCTACCCGATTAAGGGATCTAACATTCCACGCTCCGACCCGTAGAATGCCAGTATTGTCTTTCCTGATGATCACATCCTCCTGAGTAGTCCCCGCCCGGAGATCCGAATGGGGGACTATTTTACCTCCGGAATATTTTACCCGAGAGGATGCCATCATCATATGTTCACACAGTAGAGCTGCATGTCCTCGGGAAAGGTAACGGCTGTAGTTTCCCCTTGCTTTCAGCCGTTCGCAGTAGCTGTGTGGCAAAGCCACATTAGCTGATGTTACAAGGCCAGCTCAGTCAATCATCCAGACTGTTGCCCCTGTAACTACTGAAAAGGCTGCTGCCCCTCTTCAGGAACCACAGACCATAACTTATTGGTCATGAATTGTAGGCTGAAACTGAAAAAGCTGCAGAAAGGTAGGGAAAAAAGGAGATGGGACGTGGATAAACTAAAGGAACATGACGTTCTTGAGAATTTTAGAGGGAGTTTTGGGCAAGAATTGACAGAAACGGGGAAAAATAAAACAGTAGAAGAGGAATGGGTAGCATTTAGAGATGAAATAGTGAAGGCAGCAGAGGACAAATAGGTAGGAAGGCAAGACCTACAAAAAAATCTTGGATATCACAGGACATACTAAATTTAATTGATGAAAGGAGAAAATATGAAAATGCAGCAAATGAAACAGGCAAAATGCAGTACAGGCGACTGAGAAATGAGATTGACAGGAAGTGTAACATAACTAAGCAGGAGTGGCTAGAAGGCAGATGAAAGTCTGTAGAAGAAGGTATAAATAGGGGAAAAATAGATACAGCATACAGAAAAATAAAATATATATTTGGAGATAAGAAAAGCAGCTCTATGAATATCAAGAACACAGATGGAAAACCAGTTCTCAACAAAGAAAGGAAAGCTGAAAGGTCGAAAGAATATATAGAGAGGCTCTGCGAAGGAAATGATCTTAGAGGCAATATTGTAGGAAGGGGAGAAGAAGTAGATGATGATCAAATAGGAGATACTATACTGAGAGATGAATTTGTGAGAGCACTGAAAGACCTAAGTCGAAACAAGGCCCCTGGAGTAGATGATATTCCCTCAGAGCTACTGAAGACTCTGGGAAAACCAGCCATGACAAAATTGTTTCACTTGGTGTCTAAGATGTATGAGACAGGTGAAGTACCCTCAGATTTTAAGAAAAATGTTATAATCCCCATTCCAAAGAAAGCAGGTGCAGTCAGGTGTGAAAACTACAGAACCATCAGTTTAATAAGTCATGGTTGCAAAATATTAACACGAATTATTTACAGAACAATGGAAAAGCTGGTAGACGCCGACCTCGGGGAAGATCAGTTTGGGTTTAGGAGAAATGTAGGAACTCGGGAGGCAATACTCACCTTACGGCTTATCCCAGAAGATAGATTAAGAAAAGGCAAACCTACATTTCTAGCTTTTGTAGATTTGTAGAAGGCTTTTGACAATGTTGATTGGAATAAGCTCTTTCAAGTTCTGAAGCAAGCAGGAGTAAAATATAGGGAGCGTAAGGTTATTTACAACTTGTACAAAAACCAGACAGCGGTTGTCAGAGTTGAAGGGCATGAAAGGGATGCAGTGGTTGGAAAGGGAGTAAGACAGGGTTTTAGCCTTTCTCCAATGTTATTCAATTTGTACATTGAGCAAGCTATAAAGGAAAGCAAGGAGAAATTTGGTGAAGGAATTAAAGTTCAGGGGGAAGAATTACAAACATTGCCTTTTGCCGACGACATAGTAATTCTGTCATATACAGCAAAGGACCTGGAAGAGCAGTTGAACGGAATGGACAGTGTGCTGAAAGGTGGATATAAGATGAAGATTAACAAGAGCAAAACTAGGGTAATGGAGTGCAGTCTAAGAAAATCAGGTGATGCTGAAGGAATTAGATTAGGTAATGAAACAATAAAGGTGGTAGATGATTTTTGTAACTTGGGCAGTAAAATAACAAATGATGGTCGCAGTACAGAGGATATAAAATTCAGAATGGCAGTCGGTAGAAAAGCGTTCTTGTAAAAGAGAAATTTGTTAACATCGAATATTGATTTAAGTCTAAGGAAGTCTTTACTGAAGGCATTTGTATGGAGTGTTGCCTTGTATGGGAGTGAAACTTGGACGATAAACAGTGCGGACAGGAAGAGGAATGAGGCTTTTGAAATGTGGTGCTACAGAAGAATGCTGAAGATTAGGTGGGTGGATCGCGTAAATAATGAGGAGGTACTGAACAGAATTGGGGAGAAAAGAAATTTCTGGCATACCTTGACTAAAAGAAGGGATAGATTGGTAGGGCACATTCTTAGACATCAAGGAATTGTGAATTTAGCGTTGGAGGGAGGTGTGTGGGGTAAAAACCGCAGAGGAAGACCAAGAGTTGGATACAGCAAGCAGATTCAGACAGATGTAGAATGCCGTTATTATGTGGAGATGAAGAGGCTTGCTCAGGATAACGTATTGTGGAGAGCTGCATCAAACCAGTCTCCGGACTGAAGACCACAACAACAACAACAGTAAAAATTTCGATGTTTTGCCATGTATGGAAGTGTAGATTTGCCAATACACGCAGTTTGATCTTTTGATACCAAAAATAATGATTTTTGTAGCGTATCGCGATAACGAATACACAATTCCAAAAACGGGAAAGGGATTCAAAAATGTTCAAATGTTTGTAATTCTATCGGACCAAACTGCGTGGTCATCAGTCCGTAGCTTACAAACTACTTAAACCTAAGTAAACTAACCTACGGACAAACACACACACCCATGCCCCAAGGAGGACTCGAACCTCCCCGGCGAGCAACCGCGCGCTCCGCAGCGAGACGCTTTAGAGCGCTCGGCTACTCCACCGCGGCTGGAAAGGGACTTTCCACATAAACACCTAAACAACATACACATAACATTTTAGTCATCTCCTATTGCTCAAGATACGTTACCTCACAGTTAGCGTTTACGAACCTATTACTGTCGCGTGCTATCATTCACGTACCGATATCTCAAGAACCACATAAGATATCATTCTGCTCTAAAGTTTAAAGAAAATTTCGATATGTTATCTACATTTCATTCGCAGCTATGTGTGACCTAAAATCAACCATACGAGAAGTCTACGCAATGTGTTTTTACCCCTACAAACTCTTTAAAACATGTTGCAATAGTTCACTAAACCGGATGCTGCATATTAACTGTAAAGTAAACGAAAACAAAAATCACCCCTACATCGACCGAAGATTTCAGTTTTTAAGATGTACAAAAATCAAATTTTTTCTCCGAGTACCTTTTTTCAAGTCGCGTGGTAAGTTTTAGAGCTGTCCGAATGCCGTCTTTCAGAACAATTTCTAGCAAAATATGACGGTTTTTCGACAGTATCTTGCTAACGGACTAAGATTTATGAAAACTGAAATATGCCGTTTATAGATAAATGTCTACAGGATGTATTGTAAATATTTGAACCATTTTCCTATGGTTAGGTATTTAGATATTTGCGATTCATGGTGCTAAAACGGCAAAAATGGGTTTTGTGATTTTGTGCAAAACTATGATAAGTTTCAACCTCTGGATCTCGGTCACGGAGAACGATATCTAGAAAATTTAAAATGGCCTCGAGAATATCATCATAAGAAATCATGGTAAATATTTCGAAGATTTGCAATGATTAGAAAGTATCGAAGTGACCATTCCCATAATTCGTTTTTTGGTACCCAAAAATCATGGTTTTTTGAGATTTTCTCAGGAACCGGCCATGAATGAATGGTGCTTTTGTAAGCCGATTAAAGCCCACCATGGACTACACGTCATGTACAAAAGCCAACTGATTTGCTCAATTTGGATGGGCTCCAGGTAACTTTGAAAATTTTGACCATGTACTGTATGATAGCTATAGTACACCCATTCTTCTCATACGTACACATATGATTACTTGGCTGAGATCCATCCAGAACACTTTACCCCTTCACTCTGAGATGAATAGAACCCTAAAGAATCGCAAATTCGCACTCGCCGTTTTCTAACATATTAATACCACGCACTGCCGTGCGCGGTATGATTAAAGTGGTGCTAAATTTCGTGTTTCTTCTGCAATGCTTTAACCCATTACACGTTGTTTCTTTTAAAACCTGTTAAGTTACACTCCGTAAACTGGCTGCACTGGGAGAAAGAGGAGGGGTTTGTCCTGACAGGTGTATGCTAACGTCTGCTCCCAAGATTCTCCGCTCAGGGGCCACGTAAAAGTGCGTCATCAGGAGGAATATCTGTTCACATTGAGCCGCGCGGGGATGGCCATTCCTGGTCGGACCGGACAGTGAAAGGGGGGAAATCTCTTTTCCGAATTTCGCGCTTTAAAAACAGTTGACGGTATGTAGGATCACCACACATCGTTTTGTCGACATATTTTTCCATTGCTTGTGAAAAACGAAAATACCTAATTTTCATAACGCTTCTCACTCCATTTTGAAGAAAGCATACGGTTTACAGATCTGATTTTTTTGACGCGTGGTAGCACCGTATCTAGGATTTCTAATAAATCGTTAATCTTTTCTTAATTCTTAACAGTCGCGTTAAAATGACACTCTGTCAAGTATGTGTGCGTATTTGAATGTATAGAGATTATTGACAGAGGGAGGGGGAAGGGAATTGGGGGAGGGGGGTTGAGGCAACTTTTGGGGAACTTCCCACTCTTACAAGGAGACGGCACGACCGTGGGGTCGGGGATTTGTCCGAAATTTTGTGTAGTGAAAGAGGACCCCTAACAGCTCACGAGGTTAAAATATTAGGATGCGAACATTAAGTACAATTCACAGTATAGACACAGCATTAAGAAATTCGGTGTAATGCTACGGGTAGGTGTTGTACATTTATCGACTATTATTTAAAACCAAACATTTAGGACTAATGTTCTGTCTTTTGTAAATCATTCACTCCCTAAGGTGTCTGGGCAAATTATATGTATATACGATGCTTGCAACACCAGACAAAGAAAAAAAAAAAAAAAGGCGCATATTAGAATGTAATGGTAACAATCACCACAAACATGTGTTCAAATGTTTGCATAGCTTATGGGACTTAACTACGGGTCATCAGTCCCTAAACTTACAAACCATTTATGAACTAGCTAATCCTAAGGACGGCACAAATATTCATGTCGAGGGGGGATTCGAACCCCCGACCGTAGTGGCCGTGCAGACCGTGACTGGAGCGCCTCAGTCCCCTCGGCCACAGCGGCCGGCACAAACATGTCTGCGCCCATCTTGACACTCTGTAGATGTCTAGACGTGTTAAGAGTAACTTGAGTACAGCGCAATCCCCAATGCGACCACAAACACACAGAGTTCTCTCAGCAAGCTACATAAAACAATTCTATAAACATATGCTAAATGGTTAAACAAAATATCATTAAGTTTTAGCTGTGTCTATATTGTGAGTTGTACTTAAGGTTCGATGTATTAATAAACAGATACTGCACTTGCATATGAAAATTACTCCATGTTATGTGAGAATTAATAGCTCATCACGACAAGTTCAATGAGAGACGCGCGGCTGGAGGCTCCGCTGCTCCATGCGAGTACACCGGATCCATTTCGGTCGCATATGGAGAGCAATCTGGTGATTCACGCGCTTTCTCCTCCTGTCTGCAGCGTCAACTTGTAGCGAATATTACGCTGTACACTCCTCCAACCATTTATCATTTCAAACATATTAATCTTGAAACTTCCTGGCAGTTTAAAATTGCGTGTCAGAACTGGGACTCGAACCTGGGACCTTTGCCTTTCGCGGGCAAGCGCTCTACCGACTGAGCTATCCTGGCGCGACTCACGATGCTGCCTCACAACTTTACTTCGAAACATGTAAGACTAGCATTCCTGGAAGAAAGGATATGGTGGAGACATGGCTTTTCCACAGCCTAAGGGATGTTTCCAGAATGCAACTTTCACTCTGCAGTGGAGTGGGCGCTGATATGAAACTTCCTGGCAGATTAAAATTGCGTGCTGGAACCGGAATTCGAACCTGCGACTTTTACCTTTCTCAGGCGGTAGAGCGCTTTCCCGCGAAAGGCAAAGGCCCCAGGTTCGAGTCCCGATTCCGGCACGCAATTTTAATCTGCCAGGAAGTTTCATATCAGCGCACACTCCGTCGCAGAGTGAAAATTGCATTCTGGATATTAATCTTGGTTCGGTTCTCATTGGAGAGTAAGTTTCTGGATGGTATCCAAACTGTACATAATAGCATTCATAAAAAACATGGGTTGACATAATTAATAAATAAATGCAAAGTACGACTATTATGCAAATTAATCAGAGGCAGACTTGTCGGTGGTGGGTGCAGTCAAGTTGTTCAAATTTAATTGGGGGTGGCAATCGCACAAGTGTGCAGTTGTCAGAGGCATGGGCAGCACTCGCACAAATGAGCAATTGTGCAAGGTGGTGATGTAGTTTACGAGAGCGTTAGTTGTCATTCGGCCTTAAGAGTGACATTGTCTTCACAAGTTGGTCTACGTCTATAAGTAATAACATTTTTAGGGGCGCAGGTTCAAGTCCCGGACTGGGTCCCATGGGGGCGGCAATCTTTAGGGCTGTCAGTGAGGTGGATGTGTGGGGCACTAGTGGGGGTGGAGGCAGGGGGTGTACACATGTAAGTGCTTACTTGTGGAGGCAGTTGCCCTTGTTACTGTTTTTTAGGTTGTTACAAAGAAATTGACACTAAAATTTAAATAAATTAATTGGGGGCAGAGGTTGGGCAAGTGGGCGAGGGTGGAGAGGTGGAGGGATAACGGTACTTGCATGACGTCATCAAAAGAGTAACGGTAGATTGGAAGTCGGGCAAGTGAGCGAGTGCGCAGCGTCGGCGGCATGGGAAGTGTGTCCAGGTAGCGAAATGGTACCCTGGCGTCGAACCTGCTTTGCTATACTACTCTTATGTCATGCGAGAATAAATGTTGGAAAAAAAGGACTACTCCCAATAAGCTACACACGGCACACGTAAAAGCAATAGAATGATAGAAAATAAATGAAAAAATAATTGACCACCCAACAACACAAGAACTTCTGGCAAATCTTCTGAGACCGTCGATGACATGGTGATTGCAAACTGAAATTTGCTGTAAGCCTGAGTCACTAGGAGCCATCGCGTGGTTTGGTAGGGAGCCAACCGCAAAATCAATATGCAGTCGCTGCCGTGGGCCAGAGGGACGCAGCCGAAGAAAAAGCACAGACAGAACAATGACAAGTCATGGCTTGAATTTGGGCATCCGTGTCGTTTCAAGTGGAATGATGGCAAGCGAGTTGTTCCGTTCGAACGAAGCCTCAGTGACCTTGATGCAACAACGACAAATCTTCCCGTTTAAGGGAATGTGAGATCACAACCTGAGCATCGTCATGATCAGTGCGTAAAAGCAAAACACCTGACACGTGCCCCCCCCCCCCCCCCCCCCACAGAAAGCCTGACCAGAAAAAATGAGAGATGGAGAAAGAAATAGAGAGGTAGAAAGAGAGAGGGAGGGAGAGGGAGGCATCGACTAAAACAGAGGTGGTATCGGGCGTTCCACAGGGTAGTGTTATTGGTCCTCTGCTGTTCCTTATTTACATAAACGATTTAGGGGAAAAGCTAAGTAGCTCTCTTAGGTTGTTTGCAGATGACGCCGTCATTTACTGTCTAGTAAAATCATCTGAAGATCAAAACCAACTGCAGAACGATCTGAATAAGATATCAGTATGGTATAAAAATTGGCAATTGACTCTAAATAATGCGAAGTGTGAAGTCGTCCACATGAGTACGAAAAGAAATCCGTTAAACTTTGTTTACATGATAAATCAATCAAATGTGAAGGCCGTAAACTCCACAAAATACCTAGGAATTATAATTACTTCTGAATTAAATTGGAAAGAACACGTAGATAATGTCGTGGGAAAGGCGAACCAGAGACTGCGTTTTATTGGCAGAACCCTTAAAAGATGCAACAGAACTACTAAAGAAACTGCGTACACTACGCTTGTCCGTCCTTTTATGGAGTATTGCTGTGGGATCCTTATCTGGTGGGTTTGACGGAGGACATCGAAACAGTCCAAAGAAGGGCAGCTCGTTTCGTATTGTCACGATACGAGGAGACAGCATTACGGAAATGATACAGGATCTGGGATGGGAATCATTACAACAACGGCGGTTATCGTTGCGGCGTGGGCTACTTACGAAACTCCAATCGCCAGCATTCTCCTCCGAATGCGAAAATATATTGTTGACTCCCACTTACATAGGTAGAAATGATCATCAGAATAAAATACAAGAAATCAGAGCCCGAGCGGAGAGATTCAGGTGTTCATTCTTCCCGCGCGCTATTCGAGAATGGAATGGGACATAAAATAGTATAACAGTGGTTCGATGAACCTTCTGCCAGGCACTTAAACGTGATTTGCAGAGAATCCCATGTAGATGTAGAGAGAGAGAGAGAGAGAGAGAGAGAGAGAGAGAGAGAAAGAGAGAGAGATAGAGATAGTGGGAAGGGAAGGAAAGGGTGTGAGTGAGAGAATCTCCAGCATGTAACAGTGAGTTTAAAAAGGCAAAATCCCTGTAATTACCATAACGTAAATTGACTTTATGTGTTATGCTTCGCTTTAATTGGTTGTTGCTCCTTTTTTGTCAGTAATTTACGATATAACTAAATAAAAGTCGTATATTGTTTTGTGATTGCTTGCGAGATAAATGAGATGTTGTGCACGTTTTATTCGTACGTAAATAAAGTTAAAGAATTTAACAATGTTAAACAAAATCGTGAATTTCTAGGGCTGCGTTCAGGTGTTTTCGGTGATCAGTTTATCACTTTGGATTCTTTTCCTAGACACTAGGAAATAGTACTGCCATGCATTATAAACAGTTTTATTTGAAGCTACACGTTTCGATTTTCCAGTTATTGGAGCAAGTTAGAAATTTTAATGGCATTTTCCCGCACATCAGGTAAAAAGTAGAAATTCTTCTAGAAAGACAATCACGTGTAGTTTTGTTCATCGGGAAAGCTTTCTTGAAAACTGATTACGTTTTGCGTAGTAACTTTACAAAGCACGAAGAAGAAATTGATTCAGTACAAAGCGACATAGAAAATCTGATTTTAGCTGCCGGCCGCGGTGGCTGAGGAGACTGAGGCGCTTCAGTCATGGTCTGCACGGCCACTACGGTCGGGGCTTCGAATCCGTCCTCGGGCATGGATATTTGTGGCGTCTTTGGTATAAGGTAGTTGATAAGTAGTTTGAAGTTTAGGGACTGATGACCCTGTAGTTAAGTCCCATAAGCTTAACAAACATTTGAATTTTTTGATTTCAGCTTTTGAGGGAATATCAAACTTAGAGCGACATATTTACTGGCTGTTTGATTGTTGATCAGTGTATTGTTTGATAATGAAACAGTAACGCCGGTAAGTTGACGATTCGTACGCTGGCTATTGGCAGCGTCAGGAGGCGTGTGCCATGGCTGTCGGGAGGCGAGGAACAGTGAACGGAAGGCAGCGTCGCAGTGTTTGGAATGTTACCCGTAACAATGTGTACCGTAATATTTCGCGTCTAGGGGCAGCGTAACGTTGACAGCGCTCCGAAATAAATGAATGTCCTGCAACCAGTGCAGAGGTTTTCTGCTCCTGACATCATCAGGTAAAATCGTATTCACTTGTCGAGTTAATGTAGTTCCAATTCACTATGACATCATTCTCTAAGATAACAATAAAATAAAATAAAAATAAAATAAAAATGATTCAAACAACATTAACAGTCAAAAGTTTAAAAATTTACCAAAAAATAAAAAAAAATGGTGTCGGGTGTAAGGAACTCTGCATTTATCAAAATGACAATCAAAGCATGTGTGCCGTGCGGGAATGGCCGTGTGATCTGGGGCTCAGCGTCGCGGAGTACGCTGTCACTCTCGCCAGGGGTTTGAGTCCTCCCTGTCCGTGTTGTCCTTAGAATGAGTTAAAGACTAGGGACCGAGACCGTAGCAAATGTTTGTAAATATATCGGACCAATCTGCGTGGTCATCAGTCCGGAGCTTACAAACTACTTAAACTAAGGTAAACTAACGTAAGGACAACACACACACCCATGCCCTAGGGAGGACTCGAACTTTCGACGGCGAGGAACCGCTAGCTCCGCAGCGAGGCGCCTTAGACCGCTCGGCTACTCCACCGCGGCAAAACCTAAACAGTTTCGTTTTTTAGGAAACATTTGTATATTTTTTGGTGCCATATATCCTAGGTTTATGTACAGTCACCATTAATTCATTTGACACAATTAGAGTTTCAAAGTGGTCACTCTTATTCAATTTTATAGTCCCACTAGATTAAACACGCGACTCCGCTCGCGTGTTGGTTGATTGTGATAGACAATGCGCGAAACGTCAAATCAATTTTTTAAAAAGAGATGTATTAAAAGAAATTTCTTTTTTGCTGTTTTATTGATTTATTCTTATATTTCCTTATTCGTATGCTTATCCTTACCGAGAAAGAGCTGAAGACATTGTAGCACGCATAGATCAAAAATATGGCATGTATGGTCTGTGGCATCACGTTTCGCTGTATGTAACCTCCTTGCTATAAAGTCTCAAACGTCATCGCTGGCCTTCAGTCCGATTTTTTGACGGCTTTCAACCACTATATCTTCCACCCCCTTATAGCTATCGGCATCGAACTGCTATGGTGTACAACGGAAGACTTCCGACAACAATTACACACAGACCATTCGTTTGCGTTCTGTAGTTTCCGCTGCAGGGCGAAATAGTAACACATACACGAATTTTATATATACTGATAACTTTCCATGCCAGTATACTCCACCCTTTTATTATTATCAACCCTCGAGAAACAATGCAACCAATAAAACCGTTTTCAAAGACTAAATATAATTTTCGAAGAGTAATTATTGTTCCGCATTTCGCGTTATATTTGTTGGATGTTAAATAATATTTTATTTAAAATACACACAACATTAACACTAATAATTACAGCACTTAAAACACAGAATATATATCGGAGAAACTTAATACAAAGAGCGTGCACAGCACAACTTTTGCTCGAACACGAAATCCCTTCACATGTTCGAACACGAAATCACTTGCCACATGACTCCACCCCCCCCCCCCCCCAGGGTATCAACGATATTTCGGATTGAAACGGAGGCGTCGTCCACAACGTGTTAACAACTTCAGTTTCCTTCGGAGGTGCAGGCGGAGGCTGTGGATTGATGATTCTGTCTGGTACAGTAGGCGGTGTTGTAGTGTTGATTTGTTTGGCAGTTCCACTACTGGCATCTTGATGTTAACTGAGGTGAAGGCAGGTTTGAGTCTGTCAATAGAGACCGTGACAGTAGAATCGTTGATGTTTATATCAAACGTTTTATCTCGACGCTTCAGCACCTTGCAAGGACCATCATACGGTGGTTGAATTGGCTTGCGGATGGCGTCATGTCTGAAAAAACTTGATCACATGACTTTAAGTCACTGAATATGAATGGGGCGCCGGTTCGCGTGTTCTTTTGTCGTGACAGGACAGAACTTGCGGATCTGCGAGCGAAGACGTATGAAGTCGGGAGGCTTCAATAACTTTGTTCTGCGTGTCCGCAAAAAATTCACCCGGCAGTCGAAGCGTCTGCCCATACACAAATTCAGCTGTTGTTGCATTAATATCTTCCTTGAAGGATGTCCTGAGACCCAGCAAAACTATGGGTAGGCTCTCAGTCCAACGTTCTGTGGCATGGCAACTGAGTGAAGTCTTCAACGGTCGATGTAGTCGTTCTGCAAGGGCATTAGCTGCAGGGTGGTATGCACAGGTCCGAATACGTTTCATGCCAAGCAGTACTGAGAGTGTTTTTAAAAGATACGATTCAAATTGCTTGCCGTGATCCGTAGTAACACGGAGAGGTACGACAAAGCGTGCGATCCACTCACCGAAGAAGGTCGCGGCTACATTTGTCGCCGACATATCCTTCATAGGATAAGCTTCAGCCCAGCGAGAAAAGTGGTCAGCCGCTGTCAAGCAATACTGTGATCAAAGCGTTGATTCGATGGAATAAAAGTACCGAATGGCGCTGTTACATGCCGAGTTATCTTGTTGCACTGACAATTATTGCAATGGCGAACAAAGGTTTTGCAATCATTTTCCAAACTTGGACAAATAAATGCTTTCTTAACAAGTCGTATCGTAGCCCTCACTCCTGGGTGGGAAGGCTGTGAAGAGATGATATCGCTTGAATGCGAAAATCTGCCGTAACAAATGGACGTGCTTGTGGCGTTGAAACGTCACAGTAAAGCGCGACATTCGTTTGGTATTCGAAAGAGTCGGAGCGGCAATCCTGCCAACGATTCAAGATAAGTCTTCACCTCGTTGTCTCCCTCTTGGGCGTTCCCAAGTGCTTCATAGTCGACTTCGTTCCCGATAACGTCAATGCGAGATAATACATCGGCTGGCTCGTTTCGTTCACCTTCAACATATCGATTGTCTGTGGTAAATTGAGCTATAAAGTCCAAATGTCTTAACTGGCGTGGTGATGCCTTCTCTGGTTTCTGACGGAATGCAAACACGAGTGGTTTATAATCTGTAAAAAGCGTAAAATGCCTCCCTTCGAACATATCTGAAAGGTGGAGAGAGTTCATAGAGCAGCTCTACAAAGGAAATGAACTTAGAGACGATGTTGTAGGAAGGGAAGAGGAAATAGATCAAGATGAAAAAGAAGATACTATACTGAGAGATGAATTTGACAGAGCCCTGAAAGACCTAGGTCGGAACAAGGCCCCAGGAGTAGATGACATACCCTCAGAGCTACTAAAGTCTCTGGGAGAGCCAACCGTGACAAAACTATTTGAACTGGTATGTAGGATGTATGAGACAGGCGAAATACCCTCAGACCTTAAGAAAAATGTAATAATCCCCATTCCAAAGAAAGCAGGCGCAGACAGGTGTGAAAATTACAGAACCATCAGTTTGATAAGTCATGGTTGCAAAATTTTAACACGAATTATCTACAGGAGATGGAAAAGCTGGTAGAAGCTGACCTTGGGGAAGATCAGTTTGGATTCAGGAGGAACGTAGGAACCCAGGAGGCAATACTCACTTTATGTCTTATCTTAGAAGATAGATTAAGGAAAGGCAAACCTATATTTTTAGCTTTTGTAGATTTGGTGAAAGCTTTTGACAATGTTGACTGGAATACACTTTTTCAAATTCTGAAGTCAGCAGGGGTAAAATACAGGGAAAGGAGAGTTATTTACAACTTGTACAAAAGCCAGACCGCAGTTATTAGACTCGAAGTGCATGAAAGGGAAGCATCAGTTGGGAACGGAGTAAGACAGGGTTGTAGCCTTTCTCCAATGTTCTTCAATTTGTACATTGAGCAAGTTATAAAGGAAAGCAAGGAGAAATTTGGTGAAGGAATTAAAATTCAGCGGAAAGAATTAAAAACATTGCGTTTTGCCGACGACATAGTAATTCTGTCAGATACAGCAAAGGACCTGGAAGAGCAATTGAACGGAATGGACAGTGTGCTGAAAGGTGCTTATAAGATGAACATTAACAAGAGTAATCTAGGGTAATGGAGTGCAGTCTAAGAAAATCGGGTGATGCTGAAGGAATTAGATTAGGTAACGAAGTAATAAAGGAAGTAGATGAGTTTTGTTACTTGGGCAGTAAAATAACAAATGATGGTCGCAGTACAGAGGATATAAAATGCACAATGGCAATGGGAAGAAAAGCATTTTTGAAAAAGAGAAATTTGCTAACATCGAATATTAGTTTAAGTGTAAGGAAGTCTTTTCTGAAGGCATTTGTGTGGAGTGTTGCCTTGTATGGGAGTGAAACATGGACGATAAGCGGCGCGGACAGGAAGAGGATAGAGGCTTTTGAAATGTGGTGCTACAGAAGAATGCTGAAGATTAGGTGGGTAGATCGCATAACTAATGAAGAGGTACTGAACAGAATTAGTGAGAAAAGTAATTTTTGTCATACCCTGACTAAAAGAAGGGATCGCTTGGTAGGACACATCTTTAGACATCGAGGAATCGTAAATTCAGCATTTGAGGGAAGTGTGTGGGGTAAAAATCGCAGAGGGAGACCAAGAGTTGCGTATAGTAAACAGATTCAAGTGGATGTGGGTTGCCGTTCTTATGAGGAGATGAAAAGGCTTGCTTACGATAGGGTATTGTGGAGAGCTGCATCAAACCAGTCTCCGGACTGAAGACCATAACAACAACAAGGACGTTTCTGCCTCCTCAGGCCACTGTAGTGTGTCTCCAGGTTTGGGGGAACTTTTGAACATCTCGTTAAGAGGAGCTGCTAATAATGCGTGATTGCGCACGAAACGTCGGTAAAAATTAATTAACCCTAAGAGACGGCGTAGTTCTTGAACTGTAGTGGGTTTGGGGTACTGAACAATAGCTTCCACTCTCTGTCTTGAGGCGGCGAGATTTCTTGAGTATTGATCAGGTACCCCAAGAATGTCACTTCTAACTTTCCGAAGACACATTTTTTTGTGTTAATTATCAAACCATTTTCTTTTAGCCAAGTGAATAGTTGTTGTAAAGGCACTAAATTCTCTGCCTCATTAGATGACATTACCAGCAAGTCATCAACGTAAACATAACAATAATCTAAGTCTCTAGTTATTTCGTCCATAAAACGTTGAAAGGTCTGGGCAGCATTGCACAATCCGAAGGGCATTTTCACAAATTCGTACAGTCCAAATGGAGTACAAACAGCTGTTTTTGGTATATCTTCCAATGCTACTGGTATTTGGTAATAAACACGGACAAGATTAATCGTGGAGAAAACAGTCTTACCGTGGATGTTCAGCGCAACATCTTCGATATGTGGAACAGGATATTGATCAGGTACTGTTCTGTTGATTAGCTGGCGATAGTCACCGCATGGGCGCAACCCATTGTTCTTCTTAGGAGCTGCATGGAGTGGAGAAGCCCAGCTACTGCTTGAAAGACGACATATCCCCTGTGCCAACATAAATGAGAATTCCTGTTTTGCGATCTTCAGTTTCTCTGGGTGCAAACGACGTGGCCGTGCATGAACCGGTGGTCCTGGCTTAGTGACTATGTGATGTACTGTTGAGTGCCGTACTGGTGCTAGAGTTGGCGATGGTCTGGTAATTTCAGGGAACTGACGTAGCAAGTCGTTGTATGCTGAATCACCTGTAATCACTTTGATGCTATTAAGTTTGGCCTGACGTAAGTATCCTCCAGTAGACAACTGTGTTGTGGAGTCCAACAATCGACGATTGCAAGGATCTGGGAGAAGGCCATAAAAAGATAAGAAATCTGCTCCAACAATCGGATATAGCACGTCAGCAACAACGAATCTCCAACTAAATTCACGTCGGAGGTTAAAGTTCAGGTGTAAATTGACATATCTGAAAGTTTTTATAGTTGTTCCATTTCCAGAATACAGGCAATTTCCATCTGTACTACTCCGTGGAAGACGAGATCAGCACCAGTGTCAACAAGAAATTGCTGCTTAGTAGAGTGTTCCGTTATGAATAGACGACGGCTGTCTAGGTTGAAGTCATTTGCCATCGCTACATATTTTTGGTGACGCTTCCTTTGTCACACGGTGGTCGACATTGCCGGGCATCAGCTCCAAATTTTCTGAGATACCAGCTTGTAGTCACCCTGCTGGGAGAACGCTTATGTCTGCTGGAAGAGCGCCGTCGTCGCGACGTGTGCGAGGAACGTCGTAGTTGTAGGGCCGCAACTTGCTCAGACAGTTCAGCTGTTTGCGCCTGTAGTGCTTCTAACGACGTCTCAGGTTTCATGGACACTGTTGCGACACTTGTCGACGGATACAAATCGACTATTCTGTCGGCGTCGAGATCACCTGCCCAGACTGTAAGAATCTTCTGTGTATCAGCAGGTAAGTGTGACAGTCATATATTCCGTAGAATATCATCATTAATTGAAGACCTAACATTCTAAATGTGCTAAGTACCACTTTTTTCAAAAATGTTTTTTTTTTTTCGCTCTAAAGGTGCTACATCAATGCAAGAATATTAAACTAAAAGCACTTTGTCATATGACAAATGTAAGAGGTTCTTACAGTTACTGACAGATGGCATTGGTGTTAACTATACAGCCTTCTTCGTTCCAAATGTGCTCGACAATCAACTTCTGTGTTCATGCTCATGATATTAGTGAAGCAATAATGCGTTTATGGCGTAAGGGAGAAAGGTCTCGAGGAGCTAACAGCAAAGCAACATGCTTGTTCCATGTCTCGAATTGCACTAAAAGTATTACCAGTGTAACTTGTTAAAAAAAATAAAACTTGTGATTTGGAGTGACAAGTGCTGTGGACAAAATAAAAACCGTGTACTTATATATATGTACATGTTTACAATGGGCCGCGGTGGAGTAGCCGAGCGGTCTAAAGCACATCGCTGCGGAGCGCGCGGTTGCTCGCCGTGGAGATTCGAGTCATCCCTGGGGCATGGGTGTGTGTGTTTGTCCGTAGGTTAGTTTACCTAGGTTTAAGTAGTTTATGAGCTACGGACTGATGACCACGCAGTTTGGTCCGATAGATTTACAGCCATTTGAACATTTTTTGTTTACAATGACTTGTGGTCTATTTGACTGTATAGTGCATAAGTATCTGGTTTCAGGCCACAGTTTTCTATCTTGTGATAGAAATTTTACCTTAATAGAAAAGAGCAAGAATGTAGTTAAATATTACGTACCTGATGATTTACAATAAGTAATTACTTCAACACGCCCTTCTCTCCCATTCTAAACACTCAGAATGGAAGAAAATGACTTTATTTACTTCGGGCTGCTGCTGATAAAGTGATCAACGCAACAAAGCTACACACCAGTTCTGCTGCACAAATTAAAATCACGTCACCTGGAATAGTGTACATAAAACGGACATTCAGTGAAATTGAACAGTGGGAAAGTGGAAACGTCCTGAAGAAAGGGAAAACTGACGGTTTCATTCATACACAACTTTCAGTGTTTCCACGTGTTCCACGATTGTCTGCTGAAAAAAATAATAATAAAAGTAAAATAAAAAGAAAGACTTGCTTGTTAGGGTACCCTTTATACCACATCTTCATCGTCAGTTTTTTTATCTCACATTGTTTCATTTCCTATTTATAGATATGTTTCGTCAAGCGCTACAGCTTGATATCTCTGTTGGACTAGGCCCATTTAGTCTGAATAACGCAATGTGTAAGACACCTTCTGCTTTCATGTTTTTAATTTTCTTCTTCTCGCTAGTTCAATGCAATTTTCTCTTCACTTGCTCTATAGTTTGTGTTAAATGTTCAAATGTTTGTACAGTCTATGGGACTTAACTACGGGGTCATCAGTCCCTAAACTTACAAACTACTTATGAACTACTTACAACTAAGGACGGCACAAATATCCATGCCCGTGGGAGGATTCGAACCCCCGACCGTAGTGGCCGTGCAGCCCGTGACTGGAGCGCCTCAGTCCCCTCGGCCACCGCGGCCGGCTAGTTTGTTTTAACTGGATGTTAATAAACTGTATAATACTATAAATTGTGTATATTAATTTCGTACGATAAACAATACAGTTTTTTTGCTAGATCACAGAAGTTTATTTTTGGTCCTTAGCACATTTAGAATGTTAGGTCTTCAATTGTGCTGCCCGCGAGCGTGCGGAGACGACGTAGCAGCTGAGATGGCGTGCGATCGCCGAGTTCTTCTGCGCGCAGTAATTTTTCAAGACGTTTAGCTTCCGACTGTGACAAGCGCGCTACAAGTGCACGCTTGATAGTATTTGTCGGTGCTCGGCGGAGAAGCTAGAATGTCTTGGATTTCCGTGGCCATTTGCTCGTCGAGTGCTACCACAACATAACTGTATATAGTGTCGTCGGAGGCGATGCGAGCCAAGAACAATTGACTTTCTAGTTGGGCGAACCACAATACGGGATTGTCCGACCAGAAGGGTGGAGGGTTTACCGCAATTGGACTAAGGACCACTTTTGCCGTTGAGAAGTCTGTGCTTCAAGTATCTTGCATGATATTCACCTTTTACGCGGCGCGATCCTAGTGAATTCTACGCGGGTGACGCGAAACTTACGTACGTGACTTGATTTATCGTTTCTGCACGCAACCCAATTCATATGGCGTATCTGACGACTATTGTAGAGCGTAATTTCATAGTTCGGGGTCACCAAAATGTTGGATGTTAAATAATATTTTATTTAAAATACACACAACGTTAACACTAATAATTACAGCACTTAAAACACAGAATATATATCGGATAAACTTTATACAAAGAGCGTGCATAGTCAAAGAGTTTTCACAACTCTTGCTCGAACACGAAATCACTTCACATGCTCGAACACGAAATCACTTGCCACATATTCTTCAAATTATTAATATCTATCAGATCGCTATAAAACCTTCCTCAGGTACTGTACAAATATTTAAGTCTCTGCGTCTTGTCGTTCGGACGTGATAAGCGTACACGGAACAGACATTCACATTAATATATGTAGATAAATAGCTATCCGATCACCATAAAACAGTGCCTAAAGCCTTCCCCGGGTAGACATTAGTAACTGTACAAATTTTTAGCTCTTTATGTCTTGTGGTTCAGACGTGATAAACGTACACCGAACAGATATTCACATTTTCACATTTATAGATATAGTTTATTCGAAAGTTGTAAATATGTGGAGAACCCAATACCAATTTCGCATGGCTTCCTCTGTATAAGGTTCGCATATACCCATCTGGCCAAGATGAGAAACAGTTACAAATCGAATTAAATTCCGAGCCTGAATGCCCAGGGTTCAACTATGAGCAAGTATTTCATCCATTACAATGATAAAGGATGACACAAATGTGCTCACAGCTGAACACAGGACGTTCAGACTCTGGATTCCGTTTTTTTTTTTTCACTTTGCAGTAAATTTAGAAACTTTTTACTATTTAATGTGGTTTAATCAACTTAATATTTTTGTAAATGACGCCATAAAACACAGAAACTAATAGTGCGTTAATAGTACTAATAATCAGATGAAAGTATATTAAAAAGGTTTTTCATGGCTTTGGAGTATATTTTAGGTGCCTATATCAATTATAAGTGATAATGATTGTAATAAAATTTATTTCCAATTTATATATATATATATATATTACCAACAGTTGAACATGTACACATCCAGCTGGTTGAAAAAGCATAGGTCAAAGAGATTAAAATTCGCTTCTATTTTAGTTCCTACTAGAGCTACGAGACACTATTTTATAATATTAACTGACTACAGTGCGAAAAATAAGGTTAAGTAAACATAATATTTACGGTAAATATTTTATATTGACAGTGAGTCGTTCTCAAAACGTGCTGTGCCAAGCTTGAAAACATTCGTAACTCGTGCAGTCTTTCATGATTCAATCAATGAAAATTAAGTCAAAACATTGCGATGTACTGTTCCTTAAATTTTTAAAAGAATTGCCGGAATTTCGCACTTACTTTCTTCGATGAATAGGCAACGAGATTGCATTACTAAAGACTTTGCGTAAGTAGTGGCATATCTCTTTGGAGCAAGGTTATTAAATGCTTTTGAGTTGGTAAGAAGCATTTCCTCTGTCTCGGTTCAGACTAGTCGGAACTCTCCACTGGCTAATTCGAACATTTGATCGTCAGTCAGATTCCATCGGAATTGTGCGAAAGTCCAATTTGAACGCTTCGACGATTATAATCGCAACTCGAACGAACCTAGAACTTTGCAGTTTTTCTTTCCGAAAGCTATTCGGCAATAGACGGTTCGCTAATAGCGAGTTTGTATTTTAGGCGGTACGCTGTACCGCCCCTTTCCGGCCCAACTAAAGCACTGTGTTTAAGTAGAGATAGTATCGATATTTTTCGATTTTCTGTGATCTGTGTTGCTAAAAGTATGTACATAATGACGTTTTTGGTATTTCCCAGTGTAGAAAAAATTATGATATCGGCAGAAGCACACTCAAAATGCACTATATCGAGGCGGAAAGCGATAATAATGTACTAATTTCAGCGATGGATATGCATACAGAAAGCTTCGAAATAGCATAATTTTCGTTGGGATACCTAACATGAAATATGGACCTCTTTTTCTTATTAATTAACATTAGACAGTCAGAGAATCTGTTTCACGAGACTTATTTGCTTACAAATTTGTTAGGCCTGTCTAAAAGTAGATCAATGGTATTTCTTTGACGACGTACTGATTAGTAAGCTAGAAAATGTGCTTTGGCCTCATAGGTGGAACAAATGTATTATTTTAATCGATAAGTGGCTGCTTCCCTGCCTGGGTCGCTATGTAAGTGCACAACCCACGCGCAGTCTGGTAAAAACATGGCGGCTACCCACCGGTTGTCCACTAGCTCCCTATATAGACTCTCTAGGTGGGACTGAATAAAGCCGTCAAAGTCAGGTGATTCGTGATCAAATAGAATTTGGTGCTCAAGGATTTGATGGGATTTGTAATACACGGGAGAGGCGGAGTCACAGGCGGGGTGAAAACTACAGAAGACGGGACGCATGATAGAGCGACAGGTGTGGAAGATGGTATGTTGAAGCTCCCATGTACGGCTGGAGACGAACTTTATTAGGTACAGGCGGTTAAGAGCTTTCTTAAAGACTGTTTTGATGTGATGGGCGATCAAGGATAAGGCCAAAGTACTACAGTGTGGGGATGACACGGGCATGGAGGGTAAAGTAGAAATCGTGGAGGCGGGATGAGGGTTGTATGACCTATGAAGATTGCATGGGATTTGCCAGGAATGACGGAGTGAAACCTTAATTATTACAGGACTATTCACTGGACGTCATTGTTAGAGGTTATATCAACCTCAAACCATTCTTCGTGTCTCAATTAAATGACCTGCAGCAAAACAGTAAGACGGTAGAATCATGTAAAGAATATAGAAAAAAAAAAAATCAAACAAAAATTACTCTATATTAAATTCTGAATAAAGTGCGGACCTCTAATGGCCTCCAGCAATGTCGCCAGACGAAGGTTCTGGTTGGCAACAAACACGTCTGTAACATTTGGTGACAATCGGTAGAACGGCGCAACGCGACGTTAAAAGTGGGAGCTGTTACGGATAGAAACTAAGACATATTTTTTCAAATATCTCTGAAACGGTGCGAAATATGAAAAATACATATGAGAGCAAACTTGTATAGAATTTTCTCCTGTACAAATCCGTCAATTCAGTTTTCGTCTCAGATGAACGGCAAGGCATGATGTGCAGTTTGATGTCAAAAGGCCATCGCAAAGGGCCAACTTTTAGGGTTACTGAAGTGGGTCACAACTATAGATATCTGACAACAATCATGGGGATCGCTGAATAGGTGTACAAGTTTACTTTAACGTACCGTCTGTCATGTTCTATATGGTGGCTTGCAGAGTATATAAACCTTCTCCATAACATAATAATAAATCGCAATTTGCGACCAGTTATGTCTTCACTGTACTAGGTTTAGATGGAATACCAAAGTGCGGCGAATGAAAATTTGTGCGACAGCATAGCGAAAGGAGATTTGGGTGTGGCAGGAGAAGTGCAGGGAAGAGTCCTCTGCAGTCGGTTTGGTCACTGTGTCCTCGGTGGCGGAGTGGTCAACGCGTCTGCCTAGTAAGCAGGAGATCCCGGGTTCGAATCCCAGCCGGGCACACGTCTTCATTCGCCGCACTTTGGTATTGCAACTAAACCTAGTACAGTGAAGCCATAACTGGTCGCAAATTGCGATTTATTTGATTCATTGAACGCTGTAATGTCGTCAAAAATACGTAATACTGATATGTGCCAGCTTTCATGATGAGTGGCTATACGGTGTCAAAGTCTGAAGTAAGGTACCCTCCTCCATACGAAATGTTTTGTAGACACAGCTGTCCCTTTTGTTTAAAAGGTCAAGCGTGCAAAATTTCATCAAGATCAGAGTAAAACTGTAGATCTCTATGAACCACAAAGAAACAAACGGAAACTTTTTCATGTATGAGAAGCAGAAGATAAAGATGGAGGAGGATTAGATTCATTGTATGTGTATATTCTCGTATGTTGCACTACATGGATGTTCAGTGATGTTGTATTTCGGGAAGAAGGACCACGGTTCGATCCCTGGGATCTTCACAAATATTTCCTGAGGTATAGAAGTGTGGTGAAGACCTCACTCAGTCCTTCTGAGGCGGAATGAGGAACTGCTTAAATAAAAAAACTGTGGCATCGTCAGGATATATTTAGCAGCAATAACGGCTAGAAGGTCTGGCGACGTGTTTATCACATGTCCGCCATCACAAGTCGCCCTTTCGGCCAGATAAACTTTCCATTCGTGAGTGGTGTCAACGTTATTTGCATTCAAGTGAAGTGTTTGTCTTATACTCCACTTGGGAACCTCTTACTACAAGCGTGGCGTCCACTCTGCAGATATCTCAAAGTATTTTCATAAGATTCGAGGGTCCATTGAACGTATCGGTAACAAATCAGGCAGCACGCCTCTATATCGCTTCTATGTCTTTCTTTAACCTCATGTGGCGGGGACCAAACCACTGGAACAGTACTTGTTAAGCAGGTTGTACTAGTGTGCACAATGCTTTCCCTTTTGTAGATGAGATGCGGTTTCCTAAAATTCTCTCAATAAACCGATGGTGACAACCCGCTTTTCTTCTGGCGACCGACCTCGTACCTTTCCATGCCACTTTACATCCTTAATCCTACATCTGAGGACATAATAATACGAACATCTAACATAGGTACAGTATTTATTTATTAGTAAGCGGTTGGCCTAGCATTGGCTTTGAGAAAAGCTGCAACTTTTACAGGAACCGATTCATAAAGTGTCCTTATACATTCAAACAGAATTTTATTCATCCTTGAACCAAAATATCCGCCAATTCCTTGAACAATGTCGGAGCTGTATATTTGGGGCAAACTCTCTGCTCTAAAAGTCGCCAAAACGGTTCAATTATGGTGAGACATTGCGATGTTGCTGTCTATGGGACACGTTAATTTTCTGAGCTTGCACAAAGAATGCCTGAAACGTTTTCTGGCTGTGTGGATATGAACGCATTATAATTTTTAAATATGGCAGTATTTGGTAACTACATGTTAGTCATAGTAAACATTTTCTTGACGAGGATAGCGAGTTATTGATTCACAGTTATCCGACCACTAAGGGTAACGGTATAAACAGTTTGAATATCGCGATGAAGATGTTGAAGCCGGCCGCGGTTGCCGAGGGGACTAAGGCGCTCCAGTCACGGTCTGCACGGCCACTACGGTCGGGGGTTCGAATCCCCCCTCGGGCATGGATATGTGTGCCGTCCTAGTTCATAAGTAGTTTGTAAGTTTAGGGACTGATGACCCCGTAGTTAAGTACCATAAGATTTAAAAAAAAAAAAAAGTCACGATTTTTTTCACATTGTTAAATAGACTATACAAACATTTGAAGATGTTGAAATCATGACGGAATCTCTCCCATGCTTTACTGAATTCGTATTGTAAGCTTTCTTTGGGGTACATTACGCGCGTTGTTTATAGGAAACAATTAGAAGATGATTTATCGAACCATGGAGTACAGCCTAAGAAAATCGGGTGATGCTGAAGGGATTAGATTAGGTAACGAAGCAATAAAGGAGGTAGATGAGTTTTGTTACTTGGGTAGTAAAATAACATGCGATGGTCGCAGTACAGAGGATATAAAATGCAGAATGGCAATGGGAAGAAAAGCATTTTTGAAAAAGAGAAATTTGCTAACATCGAATATTAATTTAAGAGTAAGGAAGTCTTTTCTGAAGACATTTGTGTGGAGTATTGACTTGTATGGGAGTGAAACATGGACGATAAGCTGTACGGACAGGAAGAGGGTAGAGGCTTTTGAAATGTGGTGCTACAAAAGAATGCTGAAGATTAGGTGGGTAGATCGCATAACTAATGAAGAGGTACTGAACAGAATTGGTGAGAAAAGGAATTTTTGGCATACCCTGACTAAAAGAAGGGATCGCTTGGTAGGACACATTCTTAGACATCGAGGAATCGTAAATTTAGCATTGGAGGGAAGAGTGTGGGGTAAAAATCGCAGAGGGAGACCAAGAGACGCGTATAGTAATCAGTTTCAAGTGGATGTGGGTTGTCGTTCTTATGAGGAGATGAAACGGCTTGCTCAGGATAGGGTATTGTGGAGAGCTGCATCAAACCAGTCTCCGGACTAAAGTCCATAACAACATAACAACTACGTACATGCAGCCATAAAGTGACCAGGTTTTATAATCATGGTACCACTTCCTTTGGAGCTTTGCGTTGGCTTCCTTTTATTATGGGTTTAGCAGCTGCAGTCCTTTCATGAATGTTACGCTCAAACCGTACTATTTTCATCGAGACAGTACTAGGCCTTCCTCAAGTGAGTGTAGAGTATTGCAGTCCCTCTGGGCATGCGTTGTCGTAAAACAATCGTTCGTAATGCTCGTCGGTGGTTGGCAGTTAACTTCGGGTCACCCACTGTTCCTCTTCGTCCTGATGTCTTACCTTGTTTTGTGTACGCCGTCGTTACCGAGGACACCGCCGCTAATTAAACGTTAAACAGTGCGGCCATGTTCGTCACAGATGCTCCCACTAACTGCACACCATCGATTTGTCCTTCTGTCTGAGCGATCACGTGTTTCACTCGAGATTCGTGCTTGCCGTCGGAAATCTAAACTTTTAATATACTGCAAGGTAAAGTCCAGGACTCTGTATATCAATTGTCCACTGCAATTTCTACTCAGCGTAAACTTGTACGGAAAGTGCTAAGGTACTTAAACACTGCCGCAATGCCATTTGCGTAATACGAGGCGCGTCCAGACAGTAAGTTCCGTTTGGTAATAAAATGAAATTTTACACAGATACAGATGACATTTTTATTGCTCAAAATTCTAAAACACTTAAACTACTTTTCCACATAACTGCCGAAATTTTGCAGGCATTTGTCATAGCGTGGCACCAGGTTTTGTATACCTTCTTCATAGAAATCTGCCGCCTGTCTTCAACCAGTTGGAAACAGTGAAATTTGGGGGAAGTCCATAGCGAGAGCATTAATTGTAAACCTACGGTTTTCCCGGATCTTGTCAACTATGGTGTGAATCAGTTCTTCTGTAACCAAAGGTGGACGCACACTTCGTTCTTCACCGTACACATCACTACGCCCGTCATTGAACTGTCGCACTCATCTTCTCACCATCGAATCACTCGTGGCATTTGGTCCGTAAACATCGCAAATTTGCCGATAAATTTCACTTGGTTTCACTTTCCTCGCATTCAGAAACCGAATCACCGACCTGATTTCACAGGCGGCGGGATTTTCAATCAACGCCTACATTTCAAACAAGCACAACAAAGCGTACGTAACTGACAGCGATCTCCAAATGACGCACGTTCTTCTCCTTGATACACATCGTCTACAGAGCATGTGCGGAACGGCAATCGCAGCGCTGCAGCGGAGATAAATTGAAACGGAACTTACTTTCTGGACGCGCCACGTATTATGCCATACATTTAAGGAGTCCTTTAAACAAGGTATTGTCCCAGAAAGGATGAAATACGCGGATGTCGAACCACTATATAAGAAAGGGGACAAAAAAAACTGATTCTTCATACTACCGCCCTATCTCCATGTTAACATATTTCTCCAAACTTCTTGAAAAACTTATGAATAACAGAATTGTGGAACACCTTAAGATCCACAAGGCAGTTAGCCAATATCAGGATTCCCAATAGGCCTATCAAATGATGATGCTATATTTTCCTTTATAAATAATGTTTTAGAATCATTAAACAATAGATTATCTTCAGTTGTCAAAAGCATTCTATTGTGGTTTAGGTGACAACGTAGGAATGTGGCTTAGATCATACCTAACTGACAGAAAGCAGAGAGTATCTGTAAACCAGGAAGATGGAACAACAGCCTCATCTGACTGAGGCACAGTAAGAACATGAGTGCCACAAGGTCCTTGCTCTTTATAATTTTTATTAATAACTTTTCACTTTGTACAAAAGCCACTTCCAAATTTATTCTCTTTGCAGATGATACTTCTCTTTTAGTTGAAAAACCACCTATTAATGACCTTATAACATCCGTCAATATTGTGCTTGATGATCTTCAGAAGTGGTTCAGCTGTAATGGCCTCGCTTTAAATTTAACAAAAACCCATTACATTTATTTCAATGGGTCTCAGAAATTTCAGGAGGCGTTAAGGCTAAGTTGTAACAATGAAGACGAACATCAAGTTTATTCCTCTAAATTTTAGGCCTCCATATTGACAATAAACTAAACTGGTCTTTCCATATTCTGCACTTGAGAAAAAGACTCAGTTCAGCATACTACACCCTTCGTGTTATAGCAACAACTGCTAATACTGATGTTATTATGGCTGCTCATTTTGGTTATTTTCATTCATTGTTGTCGAACGGCATAATATTCTGGGGTAACCAAGCAATGGCAAAAAAAGGTCTTAGTCATTCAGAAAAGGCAATACGTATTATCATTGGAGTTTACAGAAAATATTCCTGCACAAGTCTTTTTAAAAAACTTAAAATATTAACATTTAATATATACTATCCTTTACGTGCTTTTTAATTACGAACCTTCCTATGTACAAAAGTAATAGTGCCACGAGAGCCCACGTTAACCGCCAGCCGGGGTGACGCAATGGATAGCATTATCGATTGCGGCGTTGAAGGTCGCCAGTTCAATACCATCCATCGGCAAAAATTTATTTCTTTGTAATTATCATTTCCAGATTGTTCTACATGTTTCTTATGTTCACTTGTAATTTTTACATGTTTCTTATGTTAACTATTCTTCTAATTTCTGGTACATTCTGTGTATAAATAGCAGAGCACTCTGCCCGAGAGGTTGTCAGTGCTGCGTGTATGTTTCAGTTTGCAATAAACTTGCTTTCAGTATAAGTGCTGTGTTCAGTTGACAACCCTGCCTTCAAAGTCAAGCCTGCTTCCATTTCAACGCGACAACGTAACAACACAAGATCATAACATGAATGTTAACAGGAAAAACTTGAGTCTTGCGCAAAACGGTGTTCACTACTCAATCACAAAGATATTTAATGCACTACCATCTGACATAAGAAATCTCACAAGTGTAACAACACAATTCAAAAACAAGTTGAAAGAATATCTGCTGTAAAGCTGTTTGTACTCATTCGATGAATTCTTTATGCCAAATAGCGTTGAAGTCCTTCCAGAAGGACGAGAACGGTGACTTTATTTATCATACTTGTAGTTACAAATTCGTGCACAGCGTTGTATTTCATTTCTTTTATCTCCTCCTTCCAATTTGGATAAATTTTATTTTGAATTGTTCATTGCAAATTTGTAGGTTACGGCTGCAAGTTGAAGTACATACAGATGACATTGAAGATTTCCTCATTGTCAGGTCCATATTTCTTGAACATTCTTTACTTTCTGCGACATTTATATGTATATATTTCATTCTAAGTAGTGTTTTAATAATAATGATTCATCATAATGAAAATTCTAAAACATTCATTTTGACGTCCTTCCATAAAGATGGGAAATATTCCAAAACTAATTATGTGTTTACGAAAAAAATCACTAATGAGGTTCTTGTGAAGTCGTATGAAGGTAATTTAAATCTTTTGAAATAAAATTAAAACAAAAAATAATTCCGCGCTATCTGGGTTAATGTAAATGCCTCTATATTGTAACTGATAAGATTCAAATCTGAAATATTTACCATAAGGACTCGGTAACTTAAGACAACCTACACCAGCACGTTAACTATTACAAATAATTATGTAACTCAATACCAATAAAATTATGTCTTGTAACTAGAAAAAATTGTAATTTATTTTAATACCTTTATAACTTTGTATGTAAATGTATATAAACTTGAAATTATTAGCATATGTTGTTTCTGTACATACATGGAAATTTAACTATTGTACCATTCCCATGTAAAATCATGACTCTTTCCATATCCACGCAATTCCCTTGCGTAATGGGTCAACGGAACACGAATAAATAAATAAATAAATAAATAACAAGATGTACTGCATGGTGTTCAAATTACTTTGTCCACCCCCTGTAGGTATTTATAAACCTGGCTATGCACAGTGTCTGCTCATCTGCACTAATGTGTAGTTATTTGAATTTAGAGTAAGATTTCCTTCATGGCCTCAAATAGATATTCTGTCTAAGTCAGTGTGTGCCCTCCTATAGTCATTTAACGGCAACGCACATGTATGCTACAACGCCATCAGCAAACAGTCGCAGGTGGCTGCTGATCTTATCTGTCGGATTGTTTGTGTACGTGTGGAGATAAGAACAGTCATACGATACTTGTCTGACCCATCCCTGATAAAAACGTCGCTGTCGAGAACAGCGTACTGCGTTGTATTTTTTTATTTTATTTTTTTAATTTTTATTTTTACATAACCAATCTTCGAGCCACTCGCATATCGAAAAACTGTTATGTATGCTTGAGCCTTCTCTAACAAAAAATGTTCAAATATTTGTATAGTCTATGGGACTTAACTACGGGGTCATCAGTCTCTAAACTTACAAACTACTTATGAACTAGGACGGCACAAATATCCATGCCCGAGGGGGGATTCGAACCCCCGACCGTAGTGGCCGTGCAGACCGTGACTGGAGCGCCTTAGTCCCCTCGGCCACCGCGGCCGGCCTTCTCTAACAGGTTGCAAAGCAACACTGTGTCAAACGCTTGTCGCAATTTCACGTGTACGGGATCTGCCTGTTGTCCTTCGCCTGTCGTTCATAGGTTGTCGTGTGAACAACGGATAAGCTTAGATTCTCACAATATATGCCTTCTAAACCTGTGCTTATTTGTGGGCAAGGGCATTTATTATATCAGAATATTCCCTAGAATTAAGCAAAAACCGATTTACGGACATTCGTCTGTAATTTTGTTGGTCCCTTTTTTTTATTTTTATTTTATATCAGTTACTTGACTGGGACTTTGTGCCGGACAAGAGAGTCGAGATAAACGTAAGCTAAGTACTGGAATATTTCCGAAGGCTTGATTCACAATGCCAGGGATGCCTGTTGCTAAACTATTGGCATTCAAAAGGCAACAATAAGCAGGACCGCGGGCATCGCAGCCAAATTCTGCTCATAAGACGTTGTACAAGTGTCACGTGATTGAAAAGGCAGCCGCTAGTGAACTGAGGAAGATGATCAACACAGCACTTTCGTTGTTGTTGCTGACTTCAGCTGTTATTGGCCTATTTCGAACTGGAACTGTATCCTGACAGGTTCGTGATATTTCATTACAGAATTTATAGGAAATACAAAATCAGACTCGTTAATTTGCAGCTTCGATAAAGTCTGGAAACACCAACGGATCCTTATGCACATCCGTATTCTTTATTTAAAACGTGGAACTGTTTAAGTACACTGCTCAAAACAGTCAAGTGTGATATCATACACAATATACATATGGTAACGTATTTTATTCAGATATTGATTACAGCTGAAGACCTGAATGGTAAAACATCTCAAGCCCAGCGAACAAAATTTTTTAGGAAAAGCAAAAAAGTTATAACTGGAGATGTTTTTTGCTGTTTAACGTAATTTTAATTCATCGCTTATGACTTGCGAGTTTCAGACACTTGGAAACAATACCTTAAGAGAAAATTATTAATATATAGTCTTGGGATGTTTTTCAACGAATAGTAAGAAAGAGACATTCGTGAGAGGAAAAAATTAATTATATTTCTTCACTCTCTTTATGGTTTATGGCATAGAATATATGAATAAAACAACATTACCTTTGGAAATGAAACAAAAATGTTTAAATATTTTCTATAAAGAAAAATAACTTCTCTTTCCTTCACTGTGTTGTTTCTTCCTCTTCTCTTGATTCCACTGCTGTTACTTCTGGTTGTAATTCGAAGCAAATTAGTGTGATTCCAAATTTCATTTGGTTATCAGTTATGGAAGTGATTTAAATTTCAGTGAATAATTTTTGTTATTGCTTCGTCTGTCTAGATTAAAATTTAAAACAGAGAGATGTCAAGTTCTTAATATAAGTATGAAATAAATAATGTATTTCACCCAAGGATAACATTAGCCCATGATTTGGGGTTACTTTGGCTCGAATGATGTTAGGCTTACACTCTGTTTATTTTGTTATTACCAATAACTATTTTAAAGTTTCATTTCTCTTTTGAAAGAATTCTTTCCATTGAGGGTGAAAAATATTTTATTTTTATTGTAGAGACAGTGGCACGAACACACAAGAAGAAATTTGTTTGTAGATCATACGTAATGAGGATTATGTTGTAAATGACTTTGTAAGTGTCCTTTGCAATGGGGAAAAGTATCCAGGAAAAATAACAAAGATTAATGAAATGGGCTGACTTGTTGAATGAACGTAGAAAAGACTTGAGTGTTGGAGGTGGCCTGAACGACCAGTTTCGATGTTGTATTGCTGGAAAGATGTGTTGTTCAAAATAAAGGAACCCCAAAAAGTATCTAAAGGAACCAATTTTCAGTTCCCGAATTGGACAACTTTATTTAATCAATTTCTGTAATATTTACACTGTTCTGCGCTTTTACAACAAATAATCAAATAAAAATAAACTAATCATTATTTCCTTTCTCATTCTCTCTCTTCAAATGTCAGTTATCTAACTCAGTTTTTGAATATAAATGACTTACTGAAGTTTAGTAACATTGTATGATCCTTTTTGGTTGGTTGAACATGGGCTCATTGCATTTTTTAGCTTTTAGTGTACAGAAATGAACATGTGGGACAGAGTTACCCCACGTAAGGGTACCTTTGGCCCAGTTAAAAAAAAGTCATAAACAGTTTCTAAAATTTGATAACAATACACCAGTCTTGTCACACATGGAATATAGATGCTGTAACAAATATTGTATTACAGTTTACTATTTCTCTGTCAGCTACCAAGACCTTAACATGACAAAGATTGTAGAAAAGTGGGACAATGTTACCCCTGCTGACGGTAACTGTTTTACCAAACTGGTGGCCCTTTTTAGCTTTTAAGGAACGAGTGTAAACATGCAGCATTTAAATGAAACTGTCATATATCAGAAAATAAGAACTTCTTAAAGATTTATTAAAAGTTCATAATAGCTGCACGCAATAAGTACATACGTACAATTAGCGTAGCAGAAAGAATAGTAAGTTTTATGACATATTGCTTGAAAATGGCCTAAGGCCGACACAGCTGTCGCTATAATAATTGAATAATTAGCAGCATCAGAAGGACCAACTTTTTTTATAACGTCATTTTACGATATATGTTTTCCTGCTGACCCAGTAATGAAGAAGCTATTATAAAAATTATATCGGGCTGTAGCTGAAAACTAATTTTTCACTTTCCGATGAAGAAAAATATGGCGTGTTGTGTAACCCATGGACTCCTTCCGAGAAGTACAATTTCCCTTTGGCATCACAGTGTGGTAATCATAAGCGGACATTTCAAATTAAATGGTTAAGTGACTTTCCTCTGACTTTCGTACAGTGACAAAGACATCATTTGTGTGTGTTGTTCGGACCAAGAGAAGCTGGTAAAGGAAACCAAAAGCTAGGTGCACTCAGTGCACGGTTTTCACACGGTATAAGAATGTAGTTGCGGAATTTTCGGATCATGCAAACCGTATCATAAAATGTCAGTCATCAAGGCGGAGGCCTTCAGAAGCTCAATGGAAGGTATGGGTGAAAGTGGTTCCGTTATGTTTAGCTCCAGACTGGAACAACAAGAAAACAAAAATCGAGAGCGCCTTGTATCTATTGTTGAAACTATCTTAATCTGTGGTCATCAGAATTTTCCACTTAGGGGCCACCGTGATGGCGGACAATTTTTACTTGAAAATTCAAGTACAGAAAAGGAGAGAGGAATGCACACCCGAAACGCGCCTAAAATGCCACTTTTGTTAGCAAAACAACACAAAATACTATCACTGAATGCTGTGGTTGCATAATTGTAGATAAAACTGTCGCAAAAGTGAAACAAGGCCGTTACTTAAGTATATTGGTTGATGAGATAACAGATGTCGTCAGTACACAGGAAAAGCTAACTTTTTGTGTTTGATATTTAGACATGGGAACTATAATACTGCGGGAGAACTTCCTCGGCTTCAATACAGTTAATCATTAAACTGGTGAAGGGCTTACACAGACAATATTGAACATGTTGAATGAAGCTGGGCGTAGTATGAAAGATTTACGAGGGCAAGGCTATGATGGAGGAGCTAACATGGTAGGGAAACTTCGTGGTGTGCAATAACGTATTCTTAAAGAACAGCCATTAGCTTTATATCTAGCCTATCCACTGATCTAGTCGCGGTTTAAATGTAGCACAATCAAACTTTTGTAATATGCAAGCTGTTCGAAATGTTTTAGTCACAAATGGTGAAATTTGCAACTTTGTTAGTGATTCACCCAAGTGAACAACAGCTTTGGAACAAAAGATAGGAGAATAATTCCCTAAAGTGAAAGTTAAAAGACTGAAGTCCGTTTGCGACACACTTTGGATAGAAAGACATGTTTCTTTGTTTCGTGAAATGATCCCAGCCGTAGCAGATTTTTTAAAATATGTCATCTCTAACGCAGAAGGTGGGGTGTTAACTTCCCGAAATGGCATGTTATTTGCAGTCACGGAATTTCAATTTCTTGTAACTTTGGAAGTAGTTGTATAACTATTGCCAGGTTCTTAACCACTTTCCTGCCAACTTCAGGATTCCAGCACTGACTTGTCTCAAGCACATAGGATGGCAGCTAATACAATCGACGTATTTCATCGTCAAATGAAAGCGTCTGATTAGTGTTTTATGAACATTTTAAAGCGTGCACTATCATTGGCTAAGGATCTAAATGTCGATGTTTCTGCTCCACACAGAGAGATAACATTCCAACTGGAGATCCTTGCATGTTTTATCGCACAACATTGTACATATTGTTGTCAGATTTCCTCGTATCTGAGCTTAGTGGACGTTTATGCACTGAAAAACGTGAGACCCTTGCATGAGACTATGTTGAACTTTTAAGGACTTTTATCAGCGTTTACCTTTACACCGGATAGCGAAACAGAGAGTACGGAATTCTACACTACTGGTCATTAAAATTGCTATACCAAGAAGAAATACAGATCATAAACGGGTATTGACTGAACAAGTATATTGTACTAGAACTGACATGTGATTACATTTTCACGCAATTTGGCTGCATAGATCCTAAGAAGTCAGCACCCAGAACAACCACCTCTGGCCGTAATAACGGCCTTGATACGCCTGGGCATTGAGTCAGGCAGAACTTGGATGACGTGTACAGGAACAGATGCCCATGCAGCTTCAACACGAAACCACAGTTCATCGAAAGTAGTGACTGGCGTATTGTGACGAGCCAGTTGCTCGGCCACCGTTGACCAGACGTTTTCAATTGGTGAGAGATCTGGAGTATGCACTGACCATGACAGGAATCGAACATTTTCCGTATCCAGAAAGGCCCGTACAGGACCTGCAATATGCGGTCGTGCATTATCCTGCTGAAATGTAGGGTTTCACAGGGACCAAATGAAGGGTAGAGCCACGGGTCGTGACACATCTGAAATGTAACGTCCAATGTTCAAAGTGCCGTCGATGCGAACAAGAGATGACCGAGACGTGTAACCAATGGCACCCCATACCATCACGCCGGGTGATACGCCAGTATGGCGATGACGAATACACGCTTCCAATGTGCGTTCAATGCAATGTCGCCAAACACGGATGCAACCATCATGATGCTGTAAACAGAACCTGGATTCATCCGAAAACATGACGTTTTGCCATTCGTGCACCCAGGTTCGTCGTTGCGTACACCATCGCAGGCGCTCGTCTGTGAAGCAACGTCAAATGTAACTGCAGCCATGGTCTCCGAGCTTATAGTCCATGATGCTGCCAACGTCGTCGAACTGTTCGTGTAAATGGTTGTTGTCTTGCAAACGTCCCCATCTGTTGACGCACGGATCGAGACGTGGCTGCACGATCCGTTACAGCCATGCAGATAAGGTGCCCGTCATCTCGACTGCTAGTGATACGAAGGCATTGGGATCAAGCATGGCGTTCCGTATTGCCCTCCTAAACACACTGATTCCATATTCTGCTAACAGTCACTGGATCGCGACTGACGCGAGCTGTAATGTTGCGATACAATAAACCACAATCGCGATAGGCTACATTCCGACCTTTATCACAGTCGAAAACGTGATGGCATGCATTTCTCCTCCTTACACGAGGCACCACAACAACGTTTCACCAGGCAACGCCAGTCAACTCTCGTCTTCCATATATTTTTTATGAAATTGTAATTTATTTGATGTCGCTAGATGAGCATTTTGTTAAAACTAGAACCCAACTCTTTTCGAGGCTTGAGGAATAGCATTTTTATTTCATATTTTTAAATATTAGTTTCTGAAATGTTAGTTTAATACTGCTATGATTTTGTTATTTTAATAATTTATTATTGTATTTATGAATGTGGCATCAAGTATGGCTTCTCCACTACGCCACTGTTCCTGTGAGAATGTGTACTTGTTTTACTTTTAAGTGGATGTGCAAGGATCTAATGGCTGTCTGAATGTGGGTGGTAATAGCTCACTTTGCATGGTTCTCTCTGGCTCAGAGTCAAAGTTAGTCGTTACCAACCCCTTCTGCTGATGCGACCAAAGACGTTTCTACACCCTTTGGTTAGAAGCCAGTCGGCGAGCCCTCCACAGCGCGAGTCTCGCGATCTTCTCTTCCCACCATCACTGTTTCCTTGGGTTTCCCAGTTTCCGGTAGCTTGCCCGCCTCCTGGCCGCTCAGTGGTCACATTGTGCTCAGATCGTGGTGAGGTAAGGTTGGTTCTGCTCTTGTGTCTGCAGAGGTGGTAGCGATTCATTGTCTAGCATGTTTAAATTAGACTCTTGAACATAGATTCAAATTTTGCGGAAAAAATTTTCCAATCGGGCGCGGAAATGTGTTCTAGTTTATCATTCCAGTGATTTACAACAGATAAACGTGGGTGTATGTGTTCCTAGTTGCAGATTGATAATGGCCTGGTATATTCAAACCTTTTGTGATTATTTTGCGGTGTACGGACTCTGTGTAAATTTTCTCTAGTTTTGTGGGGCCCGATTTCTAACAGATGATATGTTCATTTTTGTACAGTGCATGTAAAAGCTTTCTTATCGTTTGCTTCCGTGAGTGATATGTGTTCCACATGGTTGCTTCATGGAACAAAGCATTCAGATTCCACTATTGTTTGTTCCATGCCAATCAAGCAAGTACCTATGCATGTATCCTTCTGATTTCTACTAACATTTCGCGATCTTCTCTCCCCGCCTATTTTATTTTGCTGTTTCTTCTCCGAACTTGTAGTATACACTCAGTCTTTATCAGTAATTCTCTCCAAGCCTTGTACAACCTCCTTCAATAGCTTGCTTATGAAATTCCATGTATTTCTAAAGGTTGCATGCCGTCGTTTTTATTTTTATATTTCCGACTTTGTAATTATTTAATTTTTCCGTTTCTTGAGACTGGACTAATTCCGTCTCTGTGAACGCTCCCAATCCCATGTTGCTGCATTGCAGTAGCTTCCTTATGAAATTCTTCGCAGTTCTAGGGGTTGCATGCCGTAGTTAATTTTCTTTATTTTCGGAAATTGAATGTATACATTTTTATCGGTTTTCGGAACCACGTGGGTACAAACTCCGACTTCAGGGGTTTGCACCTAGTCACCTAAATTCATGCCACTTCTCATAAAACCATTGCCTAGATAGTTTACTCTCAGATTGCAACTTAAAGAGTCCGACGTGATTTTGTGTAATGAATACGATTTTAACCACTTCACCTTCAGTGGAGTGCGATCATGTAACGTAGCCGTGTGTCGCCGTTAGCGTGTGCCCGCGGTCTAATCTAAATGCAACTTAACCTTGCTATACTCACGCACCATCTCAAATCAGGCATGACAGACCAGAGCCATCTTTGCAGTGTTAGTGTATATTGTGTTGTGTAGTACGATATCGGCGCCTGCTTCTGCCTCGTTTCAGTTCGCTGATTTTGGTGGGTTTCGCTGTGGCATTGCGTGTGTGTGAGCGAGTGAGTGTCGTTTGTAAATCCTCTCCCCAGTAGCGTTACGTTCTGTGCAATTTATATTAATTTCAATGCTGGGCATTGTCAGTATTATACTAGGTAATGAGATGCATTTTTATTGTATTAAACACAATTGTTCCCCATTTTGTTTGCGTTCGACCTGAATAAACAAGTTAAGTTCAGTATAATGTTGACTTGCCTATAAATTTTAGTTTTCGAGCACCTGCTCCCTTTTATGTAATATTGTTTTTCACCAGTGCTGACAACAACCTCAGATGCAATTTTTTTTATGTTATGTTCCGTTGCGCTAAAAAATGTTTTTTTCTTAGCCACCTTTATGAAATAACTTTAATTGTGGTGGCTTGTTTATTAATGCCTGTGTGTAATTTCTTGTGAACTGCTACGCATATTGGCCACTGTATCGCTAACTTCCTGTTATTAGAGTAATTTGAAGAAAGTCAGTTCTCAATTTGGGCCAGGGAACAAGGTTTTTGCAGCAGGGAGTAGCCGGTAGTTCACACGGACCTTTTGCTAATTTTACGGCTAAAAATTAACATTTTTATAACAGTAAACTCTTATTTGGATACCTCCTAGCAGAATTAAGCTTTTATTACGTACAGTGGCCTACTTTTAACTGATGTTTGTGTGTGAGAAATCGGTTGGAAACTTTCCTCATGTCAGCACGTTGTAGGTGTCGCAACCGGCGTGAATATTCTGAAAAGCTAATCGTTTGCATATCATAGCATCTTCTTCCTGTCGGTTAAATTTCGCGTCTGTAGCACGTCATCTTCGTGGTGTAGCAATTTTAATGGCTAGGAGCGTAGAAGCTACAAATATGTATGAAAGTGATTTGCCAGATTCTATCAATGAACTTAAAGGAAAACTACTACTTTGGATTTCTTACTGGGAAAAATATCAAAAATAAACAGACCAATTACATTCGTAGAAAGTATTACAGCGGCTAGTAGCGGCTACTGCGAATTTGCCAACATCTAGTGTGTGTTTCTTCCTCTTGCTGTGCTACCAGTGACAATATGTCCAGAAGAAAGATCATTTTCAATTTTGAGAAGAATGAAGACATATCTGCGATCAACTATGGATGAAGATCGGCTCGCCGCGGTGGAGTGGCCGAGCGGTCCAAGGCGCCTTCCTACGAAGCGCGCCACTGCTCGACGTCTGAGGTTCGAGTCCTCCCTCCGGAATAGGTTTATTTGTTGTCCTTAGCATAAGTAGTTTGTAAGCTTACTAACTGATGACCAGGAAAGTTAAATCCCATAGATTTACAGACATTTGAACATTTTCAAAATCTGCTCAGCGGATTGGAATTATTTCATATCCATCGTAACATCGACGTGGAGCCCCAAGAATCACCGAGACGTTTGCTCGCAAACATCGAGGACGTTTGCAGTTGACTTATATCTTTCGCTTTGCCATGTTCCCGCACATGCAGGGTCGGCTTTGTTAATCGGATTTGGCGTGTTAATATTTACAAGTGGTCTGATGCCCTTCCTGTCGCAACCCCATGTCCCATGGGAGGAAATGTCTACCCCAAATGTCTGCGTATAGTGTTATTTGTGTGAAAGTTTAAACTGTTACGAAATGTTTGCGGGACTTGGGGACCAGCCCGATATTCACCTAGAGGGATGTGCAAAACAGCCTAAAAACCTCATTCAGGCTGGCTGGCACCACAGACAAAGATATACAGACGGGAAACCTGTGTAAGGGCCTGGTCCCACGCTCAGGGGTGCAGGGCGGGGGGGTGCTGAAGCAGTCCCGGAAGATGTCCCATGATGGTGCTGCGGTCAAAAGCAGCCCTTTAAACTAGCCAGAGCAGGCGGCAGGTAGCGGCTGTCCCCACCGCCACCTCCCCTCAAACGCCAGCAAGCCGGACACAGCCGTGGCCTCGTGGCAGGTGGCACGAGCTCTCCCCTCAGCCTCCCCTCCACGCTACCCTCTGACGTGCGACAGGCACCCTCAGAAGTGCCTTTAGTGTGGTCTATCTGTACTAAGCCAGGGAACCACCTGTCACCTGCTAGCATCTTAGGGAACAACGAGGGGGCATAGGACAGTGGTTTAGCGGGGGCTGCTTCTCTTTATATGTTAGTCTGTGCCGGCACTCCGAATCCCTTCATTAATTCGCCGGGAGGATTCGATCCGGGACCGGTACGGCTCCCCGTCTCGGAAAGAGGTACGTTAGATCACACGCCTAACTGAGCCGGTTGTTGGCGTACATCTAATGTAAGCTTTTTAATGTCTTACTCTTTAAACCTCACGCACCAATATCTATAATAATGATGAGAATATTATTAATATTAAAGTATAGTAATAATTTACTAATAATACTTAAAAAATTTGCATTGGTTATTACCATCATTATCGTTGTTGTTTTTGTAGCTTAAATAAGTTGTTCATGAGATGCAATTTGTATAACACAAAATTAGTGTTTCCTTGTCCCCCTGCCTTAAGTGTGTTCTGGATCCGCCACTAGGTGATAAGTATTTTCCCAGACGTGATGTTTAAAGCTTTCCCGGCGTATAGATATATCCATAAAATCTCGGGCGAACTGCCGGATGTCAGTAACTTCCTGCCACGATATTTCGGCGCAGAGTCTTCTGGCCATCTTCAGGTGAGTACCGCCGAAGTACTGGCGAAGACGCACTGAGCTGTGCTATTTATGCCCAATTCAGCCGACATTGCGCATGCGCGTACCTAGCGTGCGCGTTCACTACAGCTACGTACGCTGCTCCGAGCGCCCTCCGTGGTGGAGGCTTGCCGCTTCTATATCAGATCGATTCTCATCGTCATTCAGTTGCAGGAAACTACGCCGACTACGAAGTTTTTCAATCACAGGATTCCATGCAGCATTTATTTGGAAACCGCTGTCTCGATTAATAAGAGTCTCACTGTCAGACAATCTTATTTCCACAGCTTCATTAATAATTGAGCTCCAAAAGTTTGATGTATGGGCCACAATTTTCTTTTCATTGTATTTCATTGAATGACCTGTGGAAATACAATGTTCGGCGATTGCGGATTTGGTGGGTTGGAGTAGCCGAGTATGACGCTGATGTTCCACGATGCGGTCCTGCACAGTGCGCGTCGTCTGCCCTATATATGACTTGCTGCACTCGCACGGAATTCTGTAAACACATGCTTTACGAAGCTCCAGATCGTCTTTGACAGAACCCAACAGCGATGAAATTTTAGGAGGAGGGCGAAAGATGACTCTTACTTTATGCTTTTTTAGTATTCTGCCTATCTGCGATGAAATGTTCCCAATATATGGGAGATAAACAGTCGATTTGAATACCTCTTCTTCTTCTTCCTAGTTCTGTCGTTTGGAGGCGTGCATCGCTCGATTTACTTGCTTCCTTGTATACCCATTATTTAGGAATACTGTCTGCAGGTATCTTCCATAAACAACGAGTTTTATGAACAATCTGACGGAGTCGCCATGGGGAGTCCTTTGTCTCCCCTGGTGGCCAATCTTTTTATGGAAGATTTTGAGGAGAGAGCACTTGAGTCAGCTATTTTTAAACCACCTGTCATGCGTAACACATTGAAATTTTCCTCATGCTTGACAATTATCTTCCAAATCTCTAGGAGTTTCTACCTTTCTTTCTTGTAATCTTTTCTATTTTTGCGAAATTGCCGTCACATGGAAGAAAGTTATAGCCTTTCATGGGAAGGTAATGATTAATGTACTTCAATGTTTCAGAATCAGCATGTAAGATTACTAGTTGTTGCAATGATTACCTAAAACAATATGCCTAATAATGATTAATTTTGAAGAAACAATTCTGGCTAAGGATACGAGAGAGGAGGAATGAGAGACGTTAGTCAGAGGAAGAACACAAAGAGGCAAAAAGTTATAGGAAGAGAAATTATTACGAGTATTTTATATAAGAGTTCAGACATTCAGAAACAGAGAACCATGTTTGATCGTGGGCGTAAATAATAAAAAAGGACAAACATTTTACTCGCCTGATATTTCATTGTAAAGGATTTCTGGGAATGTTCATTAGTGTGGGGTCTTCGGCGAGGAACAACTATAGTTGAAATCTGCCCATAGAGATGAACACATTGTTTAATGTTCACATTTAAACCATTACAACTGCGTAAGACAGCTGACTTTTGTTCTTCAGTGAGCAAATCACACCATTTTTCGATCCGGATATATTTCTCTCTATGTGAGGTATATTCTTCTTCCGAATCGCGCTTTTGTTTCGCCTCATTTCTTTTCCACTTGTAAGACATTTTACGTTTTTTTTTTACCATTAACTTGTGAATTGTGAATACTGGAAACTGCCTCCATATTATACTGGAAAATATCTTCTTTCACATATGGGCATTCACTACATAAGCTTAATGGAAACTCAGTGGGTAGTAAAATACATAAATTATCATAAAAAAATGTTCAAATGTTTGTATAGCTTATGGGACTTAACAACGGGGTCATCAGCCCCCAAACTTACAAACTACTTATGAACTAGCTTATATTAAAGACGGCACAAACATCCATGCCCGAGGGTGTATCCGAACCCCCGACCGCAGCGGCCGTACAGACCGTGACTGACACGCCGCAGACCGCTCGGCCACCGCGACAAATTATCAATGCAGTATCTTGTAAATCGGACTATTGCTGAGGAAAAAAAATATTTTGATTGTTGCAGCTGCCATGAAGTACTAAAAATTGAATGTGGCTTTCAAGGTGTTACTAAATGGAAAAACTGCCCAAGGACTTGGGATATTATTTCATTCATTTGAAAATACATTCTGCCATTTCAGAGGGAAGGAACTGGACTTGGAAAGTTCTTCTAGGGACATAGAATGTTAGAAGTTAAAATTGATCAATGGTGGACTTGGGATGTTTTTCCATTGACGTCTTAAATTCTAATTTGTATGTGATACTGTACGATTTTTGCTGTCTCAATTCTTTACTTGAGATTTACATGGCGTTTACTTAGAACGAGGCAACATAGGGCTACCATTATAGTGAAAAAGTCATTCTCGTTGCTCTCTAATATGGTGTGTGATCACCTCGGACGGCTAGTACAGTTGCACATCTTCCTGGCATGGTCAGTATGAGGTTATGAGTCAGCTCTTGAGGGATATTTGGTCATTCGTCCATGAGTGTAGTATCCAGCTCTGCAACCGTTGTGGGAGTTGCTAGTCTGGCTGTAATGCATCTGTCAAGAGCATCCCAGGCATGTTCAATTGGTTTTAAGCTGAGCACTCCATTCGTTGAATTCCGTCAGCTACAAGCATGTTGTGAACAAGTGCAGCTCTTCCGGGTCGAGCGTTATCGTCCACCAGAAGGAACCCTTCTCCTGTGGTACCAGCGTAGGGCCAAACAAAAAGTTCAAGAATCTCGTCTCTATCACTCTGTGCAGTCAAAGCGCCATTCTGAATGATGTAGAGGTATGTGCGTCCACTGACGATTGCCCACACCATTCGTCCACCACCATTGACATAAGCAGGATTGTTACTTCAAACTTCCTGGCAGATTAAAATTGTGTACCGGAAACGAGACTCGAACCTGGGACCTTTGCCTTTCACGGGCAAACGCTCTACCGACTGAGCTATCCCGACGCGACTCACGATGACGTCCCACAACTTTACTTCCGCCAGTACCTCGCCTCCTCCTTTTCATCCCTTAGGCTGTGGCTAAGTCATGTCTCCACCATATCCTTTCTTCCAGGAGTGCTAGTCTTGCAAGGTTCGCAGGAGAGCTTATGTGAAGTCTTGGAAAGTAGGAGGCGAGGTACTGGCGGAAGTAAAGTTGTGAGGCGGCATCGTGAGTCGTGTCGGGATAGCTCAGTCGGTAGAGCTCTTGCCCGCGAAAGGCAAAGATCCCAGGTTCGAGTCCCCGTCCGGCACACAATTTTAATCTGCCAGGAAGTTTCGGATCAGCGCACAAAAAAATGTTCAAATGTTTGTAGAGCTTATGGGACTTAACTGCGGGGTCATCAGTCCCTAAACTTACAAACTACCTAACACTAAGGACGGCATAAATATTCATGCCCGAGGGGGGATTCGAAACCCCGACCGTAGTGGCCGTGCAGACCGTGACTGGAGCGCCTCAGTCCCCTCGGCCACCGGGGCCGGCACATACTAACTCACAGGAACTATCAACTTCAGTTTCACTTGTGAGCTAGTACACTAATTACATTACGATTTCCTTTTGTGCTTTTTGTTTCTTTTATAGTACAGATCATAGGAATTATGGCTTTTCCCTTAAAAAACTAGGGTGCTTCCTCTGTAACTAAGTAGATACCAAAGCTAAACAATGTAGAACAACAGTCTACGTTACAAGCATAACATTCTATATTTCGTCATTTCCTTATTTTAAATATTTTAAAATTGTGTGTCGATTTCAGATGACCTGTCAAACGTAGACGCTATTATCTCTATTTTGTAAATGTATTTTCTTTCATTGTTTTAACATTGTCCCAATACTCTTTATTGACTAATGTTTCGCCGCAAGAGAATAAAGTTATGAAGTGTATTGTTCTTCTTTCCACTCTATTTTTTAATGCAGTTGAAGCAATTAATATATGTATAAATACAGTAATCAACTTGAATGATCAGTGAACATTCGAATTATCTTTATATCGTTTCTTCCGTGTTCCTTCCATAGCGATGGAATGTTTCTATCGCAATCAGTAAGTGTGCAAGAAAGCTACCGTCTAGACCGAGGGAGAATGGATACATATTTGTTATGAAAGAACTAATTATACACTGAAATATACAACGGTATTGCTTTAGTTTCCCAATAGTTATAAATATTTAGATTTCGGGATATTGGAAAGAAGTTGTACATTTCAGCGAGATGTCGAAGAAAAAGATCTCTTCCGTAAGGACTGTATCAAGTAAGATCGGAGACGGAGGTTTGGAAGCAAACAGCAGAAGCACGGGGAAGGGCGTCCCTTGCCTGATGGGCCGCTAATCCGACTACCTGGCGAAGGGTCAGGTGTGGCAAATGCCCGGCGTGGCAAGTGTCCGGCATCCCTGGAAACATCCCTTAGGCTGTGGCTAAGGCATGTCTCAACCATATCCTTTCTTCCAGGAGTGCTAGTCTTGCTAGGTTCGCAGGAGAGCTTCTGTGAAGTCTTGGAAAGTAGGAGGCGAGGTACTGGCGGAAGTAAAGTTGTGTCGCGACATCGTGAATCGTGTCGGGATAGTTCAATCGGAAGAGTGCTTGGCAGGAAGTTTCATATCAGCTCACACTCCGCTGCAGAGTGAAAGTTTCATTCATGATTGTTACTTGTTCCACGTTCTCTCCAGATCAGAAAACGACGATTGTCCGGGAGAAAACAAAATCTTGTCTCGTCTGTAAACAGTTCTTGGCGCCGTTCGTTACGACTCCAATCCTAATGTTTCTCCGCTCAATTTCTGCGGGCTCAACGGTGTCATGGTTATAACGAGATACGCACCATAGGCCTCTATGCGTACAGGCCACATTACGGACTGTTTGTGTTGATACTGCGTGTACTGTTGCTGCCTGCAGGGTGCGTTGCAGCTGAAGTGAGTTGAATTCAATGTTCAAATGTTTGTTAAGCTTAAGGGACTTAACTGCGGGTTATCAGTCCCTAAACTTACAAACTACTTATGAACTACCTTACACTAAGTACGGCACGAACACCCATGCCCGAGGGTGGACTCGAACCCCCGACCGTAGCATCCGTGCAGACTGTGATTTGCGCGCCGCAGACCGTTCGGCCACTGCGGCCGGCTGAGTTGCATTCAACACCCTGTTGTAAGAGCACCGTTAATTGTAAAATTAATTCTAGCTGAAAGAAGCCAGTTAAAAGCTTACTTTAAACATATAATTCTGGCCGTAAAAACCAGCTAAAGGATTCGCATGAACTACTAACTACTTCCTGCAACAGAATCTTGTTACCTGGCCCAGAACTAAGAACTGACTCAAAATTTACTTTAGCAGCAGGAAGACAAAGAGACAGTGGCCAACACACTTCGTAAATCACGAGAATTACACACAATCATTAATATACAAGCCACCCCGAACCAAACCATTTCATTAAGGTGGCTTTGAGAACATTTATGGCGCAACGGAATTAAAAATGATATTATAATATGCATCTGAATTTGTTCTCATTGAACTACTAACTTAAAGTAATCTGAACTGAACATCGCCGGGGGAGCGATTTACAATCAACAAGCATTCAACCATTCAGGCATATGAAGTAAAGCGAGAATCACCCAACTCAGAGTGCTGATGCGAAGCAGAAGCAGGCGCCGCTATCGTAGGCGCAATTCAGCGAATTAGGATGTACCACACAACACAAGGAAAATAAACTTTGTAGGTGGCTCTGATCTGTCTTTCTTTACTTGAGATGGTATGCGATAATAGCGAGATTAATTTCCATTGTCAAGTTAAACCGTGAGCATGCAGACTTACTGAGACACACGGCACGTGTCTGCTATATTACATATTTGCACCTCAATTAAGGCGAAGTGCTTAAAGGTCGTATTCATTTCAACAAAAATCAATGGAATCATAGGTTACGAAGCAAAAATACACAATAGTAAGGCACTGGTCCTCTCCGGGGGACACCACCTTGACGAAGCACTGTCCGTGCGGGTGGAGAGGCTTGCGCATCCGTGTGAAACTGAGGGCTATACCAAAGGTAGAGAACCTACTGCTGGAAAGGCCTCAGCTGATGGATCTGACTAAGCGTGTCCCACAATGTCCCGTCTTCCTTATCCTCTCCCAGTCCTTTCCCAACCCAAGGTGTGATGCTATCCGTGCCAAGGGGTGCGTGGCACATGGGTGGATGTGTCTCGAATGGAGCCTCAGGGATACCAGGCGACTTCCCTGAGTAAGTAGCCTTGCACCGTGTGGGGTTATCGTGGGGTGGACCATATAAATCCCCAAATCTCTTGAGACTAAGATGAACACAGAGAAAGAAAGTATTTTAAAAGAATCTGAGGGGCAATCTGAGACCTCAGATACTCAGACATCGGGATCGGGACCGATGGAGTGCACTCCTACTTCTGAATCAGGGTCTAGACCTGAGCAAGAAGTGGGAACTGTAACAGAGAAGTTGGACCAGATTAGGATTAAGGCCTTGTCTGGGGCTCGGAGGAGGAAACTTCTCAAGGAACAGAAGCAAAAGGAAGGAAAGGAATGGCTTCCTAAGCATAAGTGGAGGGAATCAAAAGGGCTTGAGCCCAAGACCCCCAAAAAGAAACTGCCTCAGGTCGAAGGGGATACACAGACCCCCTCGACGTCAAAGACAGGTGGCAAGAGGGTTAGGGAGAAATCTAAGACTCCCTCCTCTCTGGACAAGCGTGATCCTAAACGGCTGAGGCAGGAAATACGGAAACAGACCTATAGTACTGCAGTCTCGGTCTTTAGCATGGCGGTGGACCAAGAAGGATACCAACTGGTAAGCATCACCTCACAGCAGAAGGAGCTCGTGCAGATGGCCCTCTTTGAAGAGATTGGGGAGGACGCTGGTCCAGGACCCAAATTCAGGAGGGTCTATCTAGATCGCGGTGCCCTCATTTTTGTCTGTGAGGGGGAGCACTCAGCAGAATGGCTTAAGGACAAGGTGCCCATGATATCCCCATGGGAGGATGCGAAGCTGCTGGTCAAGACAGCAACCGAACTCCTGAAGACCGCAAAGGTATCAATATGGGTACCAAAGATCCTTAAGGATGTCCCTCCAAAGACTCTGTTCGAGAAAATAAGGGTCCAGAACCCAAAAGTCTCGACAGAGGATTGGAGGGTAATTAACCAAAAGGTAGTTCCGGAAGAATGAACCGTGGTGGTGGAGTTCGGAGAGAAGTCCCTGAAGGCAATGCAAGAGCAAGGCCTGAAACTGTTTTTAGGGTTCTTGCAGGTCGCCGTCAGGGTAATCAAAGAGCCGTCGCCTGGGGAGACAGGAGGTGGACGTGGCCTTGATACAAGAACACTGTTTATACAAAGGGGTCTATCGGGCCTCGGTGGTACTGGAGATAAGCTGATTTATGCTAGAAATCTAGAAAACTCCAGAACATACATTTACGTTAGAAATGGAATACCTTTCATACCAACGATGTATTTTTGTTCCAGGGACCTGGCGACCATCAGGATGGAGCAACGTGAGGAAGGTATCATGAGGGAAATTGTTTTGGCCTCAGCACACCTTCCTTATGAAGACAGCTCTCCTCTTTCTTTGGAAGTGAGGAGACTGACGGAAGCCTGCCATCGGCAAGGTGACGAACTGTTGGTGGGATGTGATGCCAATGCCCACAATCTATCGTGCACAGTAGAAGTGAGCACCTTCTTGAATTTCTCCTATGTAACAACTTGGAGACCCTGAATAGGGGTGATGAACCTACATTCAGGAATAGTAGAAGGGAAGAAGTAATTGACATAACTTTTGGTTCCATGATGATGGGAATTTACGTCAAACAGCGGCATGTGGTCCTGGAGCCATTCTCATCAGATCACATGTATATTAAATTCAAGGTTGAAATGGGAACCAGACAGACCATGGCCTATAGGAATCCCAGGAAAACGGACTGGGAGACATATAGGAGAGACCTTGACTTCAGCCTATCGGAAATTAAAACTTCTATAAGGAATCCAGCAGAGTTTGAGGAAGTAGCAGAGGCCGTAACCTCTGCTATAGTGACCTCATACCAGGACAACTGATCAGTCACCAAGAAGTGCACAAATAGGAGTGTGCCTTGGTGGAATAATAACCTGGAAATGTAAAGGAAACAGGTACAAAGACTGTTTAACCTTGTGAGGCGCAAAGGACAATGGGCAAAGTATCGTGAGGCCCTTGTCATTTACAACCTTGCCATCAGACGGACAAAGGAGGCATCCTGGAAGGTATTCTGTGAGGAAGTGGAGGGCATGGCTGCTCAAGCGAGACTTCATAAAATCCTCACTAGGGTCCCAACTAATCCAGGAGGAACATTGAGGAAGGAGGATGGGGAGTATACAAAGACAGCACATGAAACGCTGGAACTGCTCCTCAAGACTCACTTTCCTCAATATACTCTGGGGGATAACTCAGACCAGAATGCGATTCCTAAGAGACAATGCTTCTCAGGTATTCGTAAAGAGGACTGGGATTTGGCCAAGGAGTGTGTCGATTTCAGTAAGGTCCGATGGGCGGTGGGAACATTTCAACCGTTCAAGTCACCTGGACCCAATTGAATCTTTCCAGCTCTCCTGCAACAAGCGTAAGAAAATCTTATTAGATTCCTATGCAGGTTATTCAGGGTTAGCCTAGCAGCAGGAATCTTCCCAATGCCTGGAGGGCAGTGAAGGTTGTCTTCATTCCAAAACCAGGGAGAATTGATCATACTAAGGCCAAGGATATGAGACCAATCAGCCTGTCCTCCTTCATCCTTAAGACATCGGAAAAGCTGGCTAATGTGCATGTTGGAGAAAGGAGGTTAAGTAGGGCTCCTCTACATTCAAACCAACATGCATATCAGCCAGGTAAATCATGTGAGACAGCTCTCCACCAGCTCGTTGGGAAGGTGGAGAAAGCACTACACTTTCAGGAAATAGCCCTCTGTATCTTCCTGGACATCAAAGGGGCTTTTAGCAACATGGCCTTCGATTCCATGGTTAGGGCAGCAGAGATGCATGACCTAGGGACCACTATATGTAGGTGAACTATGGCCATGCTCAGTGGAAGAAAGGTAGAGGCTACCATTGTGGTGTCGCACAAGTATAAAGTGCGTGCCACGTACTTATGCCACGCACCGCAATACACGCACAGTGCTGCGTTCTTACGACGTCAGCAATGAGCGCCCTCTGCTGCAACTCCGCTCGTGGCCACCACTGAACGACATCGTTCACTTGGGACTGAGATAGGAACCAGTTAACACTTGGAAATCAGATAGGCACCAGTTAAGACTTGGCTATCGGATAGGCACTAGGAATCATCAGTAGGCAGGCGTCTATCTAATCTATGTAACAGCATTCTGCAGTCAAGAACTATGTAAAAGTTAAGTATTACTAAGTCTCTATGAAATATATATCTCGTTCTAATTTACTCTAGTGTTTCTTGTTTCTGTTGTCCCACTGGCTGCTCACCTCCGTACCTGCACAAGCGTGCATCCCTTATTCCTGTGTCGGTCTCTTTCTACACGGCCACCGACACCTATGACAACCGGCGGACGAGACACAAAAGTGGCGACGAGGCTGAGATACAAAAGTGGCGAAGAGGATGGGACACAAAAGTGGCAATAAGGAGTGATCGAAGAACCGTGGACCAGCCCGCTTGCAGCAGCCAGACAGCAGCAGTCGGAGAACGCAGAAATTGCTCCCTCCCACCCACTCTTATAATAAGATTTTTGGGGGAACATTCTGTTACATGTTTTGTGGACTTCTTTTGTTGCAGTGCGTCCTCATTTACCTTGCATTTGTGTTTTGTTATAAGTTACTTGTATGCGTGGCGCCTAATCGGTCAGCATGGCCACTATCCCGAACCCAAACTTAATGGAAATTATTCAGTTACAGACGGTGCAAATCACGCAACTACTCCAAGCGGTGTAGCAGTTGACGGCACAGACAGCTCACCAACAACAACAGCTGCCCACATCTACCGCCACACCGCTTCCTACATTTCGCCAGTATGACATACGTGAGGAAGAATGGAACGTTTACTTCGAGCAATTTCAAGAACTCGGCGCGGCTCACCAACTTACAGGTCAGAGAGTGAAGCACCTTTTCTTATCTGTTGTTGGGACCAAGACCTTTGTGTTCCTGCAGAAACTTTTCCCCCACGCATCTCCTCGTGATCTAGAATTCGATCAAATTGTAGATGCACTGAATGCTCATTATGAGAAAAAAGTTCTCGTAGCTGCGGCACGGCACTGATTTTTCAGACTAAAAAAATCACCAGACCAGACCCACACGCAATGGATTACGGAATTGAAGGGCTTAACCCGCAAATGTAAATTTATTTGCTCTTGTGGACTTTCTTATAGTGACGTGATGTTGAGAGACGCTATCACACAGAACATTTAGGACCCCAGAATTAGGGCAGCAATTCTAAAACTGTCTGACCCCTCATTAGATAGTGTACTGCAGCTTATTGAAGCGCATGATACTATTGACTTAGCAGATGTAGAAATGCAAAGCCACAGTGTTAATTCAGTGCACCGCTACGGACGCTTTCCTAGTCACAGTCCTCAGTTTAGCCCTAGTGATTCTTATTTTTCTACCGGCCGTGCTGAACAGACAGTGAACAGTAGCCAGTGTAAAAGTGTGACACAGAGGTCGCCCCGTCGTCTTAGACAAAGTAATTTGAATAATGGGCACTAACGTTCATTTCAGAAAAATGTTCCTAAGTCTTGCCCTCAGTGTGTATCTTGCCACAAGCGTGCGCATTGCCCTAGTCGCAACGCAACCTGTTACCAATGTATCAAATCGGGACATGTACAGACAGTGTGTATGCAAAACAAAAATTCAAGGAACGGTGTCATTAGGAACAGTGCTTCGCAGAGTGTGAGAACAATTAATTCTGTAAATGTTGTACACGCTGTGAACTTGGACAGTGTTTCTCTTGATTCTAAAATGCAAGGAAGTTCTTCTGTGCCTATTGCAAAACTATGTAGTGCGCCACGTAGCAAGCATCGTCAAGCGCGTAAATCTGTGCAACGGAAATGGGTTCGGGACACGCAAATGACTATGTACAGCGCAATCCTGTAGTGAACCTAATGCCTTCTGCAACTTCTCCTTGTAAAAGTGCCCAATACTGTGTAGCCAGTGGCAGTAGACTTGATGTAGCTACTCAACGTAATTTTAGCGCAGTTGCCTCGCATTGCGCGGACGCCGATCCGGCGGTAGTGCCATCTAGTGACAGTGATATTAATCTCCGGTGTGACGATTCTGCGCCGCTTCCTACCTTACGCAGCCCGCACATGCGCAAGCACAGTAAACAAACTGTAGCAGATGTACCCCACGTTCGCGCACCTGTCGAGCGCCACAAGCAAACACTTTTTGTGACTCTTTACATAGAAAATAAGACTGTGCAATTTCAGCTCTACACTGGTTCCCCTGTCACATTAATGAATAAAGACTCTTACGAACTTCTGGGTTCGCCAAAACTGTCGCCGTCTCAACAAATGCTCACAGCATATACAGGACAAAATATTCCAGTGCTAGGAACGTGTAGCCTGCCAGCCTCTTTCCAAGGTGTTACAAAAACAGTTGCTTTTGTTGCATTCGATTTGTTTCACCTATCAATTCAGAGAGATGTCCTTCAAATTTCGTCAGAAGTGCCTCAGGACAAAATCAGTGCATTGTGTGAAAAATATAATGATTTGTTTTCGCCGGAACTAGGTTGCGTAAAAGACTTCGTGGCACATGTAACTTTAAAAGAATCTGCAGTGCCAAAATTTCGTAAAGCTAGACCAGTGCCTATCGCAATCGTGATAAAGTTGCTGACGAACTTAAACGTTGGCAGGATAGTGGGGTGATTTCTCCTGTTTCTGCGAGCAGGGGGCCTCGCCTTCAGTAATTCTAACAAACCCGTCAGGAAAACTTCGTCTCTGTGCGGACTTCAAATCAACAGTGAACAGTCAAACAATTGTAGACACTTATCCCCTGCCCAGACCTGAGGAACTAATGGACAAATTAGGACAGTCTCGCTTCTTTTCTAAGATTTGATTTAGCAGAGGCATACTTACAGATTCCGCTTGATGACGAGTCAAAAAAGTTTTTCGTCATTAATACTCACATGGGCCTTTTTCAATTTCAGTGCCTACCCTTTGGCAGTTCTTCCGCACCCGCTATTTTTCAGGGTTTTTTGGAACAGCTGACAGTTTCTGTACCGTGTTGCTCAAACTATTTAGATGATATTGTGGTATCCGGACGTACAGTTGAAGAACATTTAGCAAACCTGGAGTGCCTTTTCAAAGTGTTGATTGTAGCAGGTCTATGTTGTAATAAAGCAAAGTGTTCGTTTTTTCAAACTGAAATAAAGTATCTAGGCCATGTGATTAATGCCCAAGGAATCCATTCCTTACAGTCACATCTTCAAGCGATCAAAGACTTGTCTCCTCCTAAGAATGTGCAGGAATTGTAAGCAGTAATGGGAAAGCTTAACATTATTTCAGATTTATTCCCAATGTCTCTCAGATTGCAGCTCCACTGCATCGCTTATGTAGGAAGAATGTTCCTTTTGTATGGTCCAAAGATTGCCAGGTTGCTTTTGACAAATTAAAGTCTGCACTACTCAGTGATGCATGTTTGATTCCCTTTGACCCACAGAAGCCTATAGTGTTAGCAGTGGATGCCTCGTCATACGGTCTGGGTGCAATATTGTCACATTGTATTGGATCTCACGATCGATCTCTTGCCTTTGCATCCAAGCTACTGATGCCAACGCAACAGAATTACAGACAGATAGAAAAGGAGGCCTTAGCAATCATTTACGGCGTCACAAAGTTTCATCATTATCTCTAGGGCAGAAAATTCTATTTGTTGACAGACCACAATGCTCTCACATCGTTGTTCTCACCCACAAAGCCAATTCCGCCACAAACGGCACAAAAGCTTCAGAGTTGGTCCTTGATATTGTCTAATTATCAGTATGAGATTTTGTACCGACCGACCACTAAAAATGCTAACGTGGATACACTTTCCCGACTTCCGGTTGGCAAGGTTGTGTCGTTTGATTCTTCAGAAATGGCATGTTGCCAGATAGACTCCAGAGATGCTTCCGCTGTCGTGGACTTTCCTTTGAACTCTCGTTGGGTTACACAGGAAACAGGAACGGATGCGGACCTAAGTGTGGAAGCACGTCTTGTTCGCTCAGGGCTTCAAAAACCACGATGAATGAAAAAATGGTAATCAACACCACTAGGGGTTGCCCGCAAGGAGGAATTGTTTCCCCTTTATTGTGGAATCTAGTGGTGAATGATCTCATTGGAGAATTAAACTCTAGGCAGTACTTTTGCCAAGGATACGCAGATGATCTTGTCATAGTAATACTTGGCAAATCTGCTGACACAGTGAAGAATATGGCACAAGGTGCATTGCACATTGTACAAGACTGGTGCAGAAAACAGGATCTGGGGGTTAGTCCTAAGAAGACTGTTGTTGTACCATTCACAAAAAAGCATATCCAACATTCAAGTTGGAATCTAAAGCTTTTCAATGAAGCGCTACTTGTGAAGGGGACAGTGAAATATCTTGGGGTTACCCTAGATGAGAAACTGACATGGACCCCTCACATTAGGAATCTCACACAATGAAGGAAAAGAGTTTGTTGATAGAAATACGAATTCTGACCTTCAGGTGTAATTGTTGTCAAACGTCGCAGGCAGAGGCCAAGTTTTCGTTGCGTTACTGCAAGCTTTAGTATTCCCATCGCAAACCTGATTCGGCAAGAAGTGGAGCACACAACTCCTTTGACTGATTTAGGAGTGTTAGTAAAAAAAAAAATCTCTATTCAAAGTAATTCTGGAAAGATTAGCTCCCTTGGAAAAAAAATATTTTTCTCTCTGTGGCAACAATTTTGGACCCCCGGTTTAAGAGAATCCATTTTGAATCCCCACTTGCAGTGTCAGCTGCAGTAGCTCATATTAGCAAAGAAATTCGTACCGAACATAGGCGAGAAGGACAAATCTCTCTTGAGCATTGCGCTTTAGATGTTGAACAAGAAAGCCCAAGGAAGACTTCCATTTGGTCGCGGCATGAAAAACTGTTGACCCATAGTTCAGTTTCACAACAAATTTCAAGCCATGATTCTGTATCAAATGAGCTGAAGCAGTGCCTTGATCAACCATATTTAGAACGTAACAGTGATACTCTGAAGTTCTGGACTGACACTCGACACTTTACGCCCATTTTATTAGACATTGTGCAGAAGTACCTGATATGCCAAGTCTCTTCTGTTTCGTCGGAAAGAGTGGCTTCATTGATCAATTTAGTGGTGCAAGACCACAGAAGTAGAATAACTGGTGTACATATAAAGCAAAGAGGTCTCCTAATGTCTATTACTGATGACTACTGGCTCAATTAATTTTTTTTCAAATAAATATCTTACTCTACATTGCTTCTTTTATTGATTATACATTGTGCTTTTTTATTGATTAATGTTTAAATTTATAAAATATTTGTCTATTTTTAATTGTATGTTGATAATTTCTGTGGTTTTGATTAAAATTATTAATTTAGCATTCTATGTAAAGATTTCACCGATATATCGAAATATCGATATTCTTATTTCAATAAAATCGATATTTTTTATATTTCTAAAATTTTGCCCATCCCTACACTGTGCTAACTCTGCAAACATGTGTGCTACACAGCATGTGGTTCCGTGCGCCGTGTCTCCGGGTGTGCCTTCCGCGACGCGAAGTGTTCCCCTTCCACACCAGAACTTTGCCGGACTTTTTGGACCGTCGCTCCGGTGCGACCTGGCACCTCTTCCACACCGTGCGACGCATCCGCACCTTTGCCAATCGACGACGCTGACACTGCCTGGCTCGCCTTCTTCCCTGCCGCCTGCTGAAGCTGCCTCAATTCTCATTCGACTCTCCGACCACCTGTTTCGCTCTCATTGAGCACATTTTCGAGCAGTATGATTTGGACGACTCTGCTCGCTACCTCTGCTTAATTACTTCGCTGAACGACCACGTGGATCCAATTTGTGACCTGGTTACCTCCCCCTCTCCCATTTTGGGACCGCTATGACAGTGCTAAAAAGACAATCCTGGAGCCTGTCACCCGGTCTATGGAAGAGACTGTTCGATACATAATTGAAGAGGAGAACCTGGGTGACAAACGTCCATCTGAACTTCGGCGATACCTTCGGCTCTTGATTAGCGAGCAGGTCACGCCTGACCCCTCACTCATGGCAATCTGGCCGTGCAAACAGCGGTAATGTACAGCGTGCTCAGGTCCCCCAGTGAGTGCATTCGCATTGCGGACCGAATACATTAAGCACATCTTCGAGAATCTCATCTTACGCAATCCACTGCGCTGAGCCTCACACCACGTCCACCTTCCTTCGCACTGGGCTGTTTCCACTTCCCACTGGAGATCATGGATCCGCCTGGCATTCCGCACCAATCGTCACTGCACTGCTGCAACTGCTACCAGCACTGGAGGGAATTAGGTCTGGCAAAGACGACACGCCCCCTTCCCCTCCGCGCTTCCTTCAGCAACAGGGACCTCGCTACCCGTATAGCTTCTTTCACGCCCATTTTGACAGTGCTGCAAGGAAGTGTAGGTCCCCTTGCAGCTACCCAAACGAGGTGGGCGGGCTGGTTTAGGCGCTTATCTACTCTCCCCTCTGTGTGCACCGTCGCCGCTGCAGGCACTCATCTATTACTGATCTGAACTCTGGCATAAATTTCCTCACCGACACTGGTGCTGATGTCTCACTTCTGCCTCCTGGACTGTCTCCGAACACTGTGTGACCGAACAACATGCTTCTTCGAGCTGTCAACGCCTCACAATTTCGCTGCTCACGCTCGACAACTCTCCGAGTCGAGCTCTCACCTTCGTGCTTCTTCTAGTGGGATTTTCTATTGGCCTATTCTCGGAATTGACTTTATCTCGTGTCATTAATTATCTCCTGATGTTGTTCGACGTGCAGTGATTCACTCCCCCTCAAATACTTGAGTGTGCTCCGTCGAGCTGTGCAGATCGTAGTGTAATTCGTGACTGTTTAAATACTGTCACTGAACTTGGTAGCACCATTGACAAGTTACGTGTGGAACAAGTGCAAGTCGCGCAGTTACGCCGTGAACGCCTCGATGTAATTCGTGAGTTCTCAGACACTGCGGCCAAACTACAAATTGTCATTCATAAGATTAATTCGGAACATGCGCAAGCAGAACATTTACGACGCGAACGACTCGATCTGTCTCGGCGGTTGGCTGAAAATCAATCCGCGCTCCACTCTGCAAGAAAAGTCCTCGAGCAGCTCTCCGGCCGCACGCCGCACAAATCACAGGTCAGTCACAGAGCTGCATTTGTGGAGACCAAAGATGTACATAAACAACATAGAGAGGCTATAGGCAAGCTACAGCGCTCTGGGTGGCAGCACTAAGCAACACTGGGCGCCATATTCGAGAACATCAGTTTGAGATATCACAGTGAGCAGATGCTTCTGTTTGTAATCTAAACTAACGTGTAAGTGCTTTTATTAGTGGCAACTCATGCCCAGTGTATGTTCGGTGTACAACTGCAGCAACCGCGGTGATAAAACTGTTCGAATATCATACATAAAGAAATGATATGTAATTATATAGGTCGCTGTGTATCAACGTGCATTTGTCTATAAAAAGTCATTATACTTAACTTTCGCATTTGCCAAGTTTCAAAATTATGTTTACTTCATGACCATCAAAAAACTAGGCAGAGGACGGATGTATTTGGTGTGTTTTAATTAAATGGCAGTTGTTTATATAAGTGTACAAAAGCGTATTAACCATTGAGAAGTAGTCTAGGTATATGAACTGTAATGAAACTATTCTTTACACAGATTTCCTTTGAAAAACAAGGAGTTGCTAACCCAATGGGTAACCAGCATGAGGCGTGATAAGTGGCAGCCTAGAAAGTATAGTTACATATGTTCTTGTCATTTTCAAGGAAAGTTTATGTATGCTACCACCGATCGAAAGCGATACTGGGAAATGCCATTCCAACAATATTTTAGTTTCCTGAGCACCTTCAGAAACCAAAAGCTGTAAGGAGAGTACCGAGGAAACGTCAAATTGTGGAGAGCTCGATATGTACGTAATGTACTTCAAAGCATGAAACATCATTTGAACCACAGGCAGAATAAATGTAATTAAAGTTTTTAAAGAAATTCGCTCGTATTTATAGGGAAGATATATCAGCAAATACAAACGATTACTGACATTATAGTAACATCAAGGAATGCAGCAGTTCGACAATTGTAAACATTACAATTAGGATGTAGTAGTAAACAAGACCCCTCGGCTATGGATATTTGTGCCATCTTTAGTATTAGCTAGTTCATAAGTAGTTTGTAAGTTTAGGGACCGATGACACCGTAATTAAGTCCCATAAGCTCTACAAACATTTGAAGTAAACGAGATATGCTATTCGTAGTGGGAATTACTTTCCGAAGTGCGTCGCCCAGAAATTAAGGAAAAATCGAGACTGGCAATGATTAATATAAAACCTATGATTCAGTTGTTAGCAGACGCCCAGTCTCACCTGGTGTGACACTGACGTTCTCAAAGATGGCGGCAACCTTTCCAATTGGCTTCAACTATGGAGGCGCTGGGGCCAGTCTATGTTGTTTTTTTAGGTCTTTGGTGGAGACCATCACGCATCTACACCTTGACGAATAATATCAGAACAATCATGTATGTAGGCTGTGTGTGTTTTGCAGATGGTTTTTGGCACTGTTAATACAAACTGTAATGACGCTGAGGTCACGACTTAGTTCTCTCCTAAGGTATTGCTATCATGTTACATTGTTTCTCTGTATTAGAATATCACTTCTGGTAGGATGCGAAGTTTAGCCTGGAAATAAGAGACCAGTGCTCTTTTGCGATAGAATTTATGTACGCAAGACTGTCGTAACAGCAGCCCCTTAAGGAGCGCATATTCAGTGGTAGGACGACGTGACATTCGCATGTTGACCATAAGCAGACGTATAAAAAAGAGGACAAACGGCTTGAAAAAGGAGGACAAAGAAAAGAGAGATCACACACATATACGTTCAAATTTAAGAAATCAATTAATTAATAGATATGCACTACTTAAAATTTATTGGTAATTCTCTGAAGATCTAATTTTTTGGAGAAGTAACATAGCAGATAGCTTTCGACGAAACGGAGTAAAATTCTTTTAAATTATTCTTGACCATCAACATACCTGTAACCGATTAAACGTTTAACCTTTTCCTGCTATCAGTCCGATGTGTTATAAAGAACGGAAATACTCTTTCTCAATTCTTTGATTTGTGTTATACCTTTCTTGAAGGCAGGATATATGCAAGTTAAAAAATTTCAGACTGTACACCTTCCACACATTTTATAAAACTCACTCGGTTACAGTAAACAGCAACTCTCACACATGAGTACTGAATACACGACATGAAACCTATAATATCAGGACAAGAAAATGTGTATCTGGAACAGAAAATACGGTTCGGAAATATGAAATGGCCAATATTTGCACTCACTTATGGATCCAGATTTAGGTTTTCCGTGATTTCCCTAAATCACTCCAGGCAAATGCCGGGATGGTTCCTTTCAAAGGGCACGGCCGATTTCCTTCCACATCGTTACCCAAATACTCCGAGTGTAAGCTCCGTCTCTAATGACCATGTTGTCGACGGGGCGTTAAATTCCAAGCTTCCTTCCTTAAAATCAACGATGCTAGAGCCATGTGTAGATATGGTATGTAAAGAAAGAGCAACAGAACGGTAATAAATGAAAACTTTATTACGGTAAACGTAGGAAGACAATGTAAAAATCCGCCCGGACAAACAGAAACGATGGTATGTTATTATATTATGAATTATCTCGAACAGAACGATCTATTGACCCAAGGGCAACACGGATTTAGAAAATATCGACATGCGAAACACAACTAGCTCTTTATTCACACGAAGTGATGGGTGCTATCTAGAAAGGTTCGCAAATCGATTCCGTATTTCTTGATTTCCAGAAAGCTTTCGACACCGAACCTCACCAACGGCTTTTAATCAAATTTCGTGGTTACGGTATATCGCCCCAAATTGTGATTAGATAGGGGATTTCTTGTCAGAGAGGACACAGTTCGTAGTAATTGATGGTAAGGCATCGACTGAAACAGAGGTGATATCGGGCGTTCCACAGGGTAGTGTTATTGGTCCTCTGCTGTTCCTTATTTACATAAACGATTTAGGGGAAAATCTAAGTAGATGACGCCGTCATTTACCGTCAAGTAAAATCATCTGCAGATCAAAACCAACTGCAGAACGATCTGAATAAGATATCAGTATGGTGTAAAAATTGGCAATTGACTCTAAATAATGAGAAGTGTGAAGTCGTCCACATGAGTACGAAAAGAAATCCGTTAAACTTTGTTTACAAGATAAATCAATCAAATGTGAAGGCCATATACTCCACAAAACATCTAGGAATTACAATTACTTCAGACTTAAATCGGAAAGAACACGTAGATTATATCGTGGGAAAGACGAACCAGAGACTCTGTTTTATTGGCAGAACGCTTAAAAGATGCAACAGATCTACAAAAGAAACTGCATACACTACGCTTGTCCGTCCATTTTTGGAGTATTGCAGCCCAGTGTGGGATCCTTATCAGGTGGGTTTGACGGAGGACATCGAAAGAGTCCAAAGAAGGGCAGCTCGTTTCGTATTGTCACGATACAGGGGAGACAGCGTTACGGAAATGATACAGGATATGGGATGGGAATCATTACAACAACGGCGCTTATCGCTGCGGCGTGGGCTACTTGCGGAAGTCCAACCGCCAACATTCTCCTCCGAATGCGAAAATATATTGTTGACTCCCACTTACATATGTAGAAATGATCATCAGAATAAAATACGAGAAATCAGAGCTCGAACAGAGAGATTCAGGTGTTCTTTCTTCCCGCGCGCTATTCGAGATTGGAATGGGAGATAAATAGTATTATTGTGGTTCGATGAACCCTCTACCAGGCACTTAAATGTGATATGCAGAGTATCCCATGTAGATGTAGATTCATCCGGACGTCTTGCCACCCAAGCAGCGCCTCGTGTTCCCAGTGAACCCGTTCCTACTTTTGCCTTCTCCGAGTATTTCTCCTGCTCCTACCCATTCGTACGCAGAGGTCTGCAACGACAGCAAGCTCTCGCCTCATCGCGTGCTCCACAAACTATTACGCCATCGAACTCTGCACTAAACAGACGGTCGCGCATTCGTTCGAGTGTGCCACTGTGTTCACTGCCCCTGTCTCAACAGACTCTAGTGAAGTGTCTCAGTGAGTGCCCGTCAGTACTGTTGCTTCCGCTTCCCACAAATCCTTTGTCAAACAGTTATGCGCGCGCCGCCATACAGAGCCTTATTGCCCCAACCGGCTCGCCGGCCCTCGCCGTGATTTTGGCAACGCTGTCTCGCCGCCAGTTCGCGTCGCCTGGCCTGCCACTCGCTCAGCTGCAGGCGCATCGCCCCCCCTCAGCGTTCCGGCTTCTGTTTCTCCGACTCCGACGCTCGCCGCTTCCATCTCCTCGGCGCCACGTACACCCACCTGCGCGCCGCCTGTGGCAAACACGCGCACCAAGCGCTCGCAGCCGCGGTTCAACTGTTCTGCGGCTGCCAACTCAACTTCGGCCGCCGCCACCGCCGCCGTGTCGGCGCCACGCTCGCACACTCGCGCGCCCCTAGCGTCCACTTTGTCACCTAGGGCTCCTGTTTCGTCTGCTGCTGCTTCGCCAGCGCCACCGTCCGCCCACGCGGCAATTACTTGGAGCCGGCTGGCGACACGCGCGCCGCCCGCGGCTTCTGCAGCTACCTCCTCGCCGCCGCCGGCTGATGTCACACGTGCACGGCGTGCCACGCCCACCTGTACCAGCTGTCATTCCGCGCGACCTGCCCTCGTGCCCGCCACGTTCTTCGCGCCTAGTGCCGCGTCCTCACCTGCCTCGCAAATAGTTGTCACGAACAGTACGCTTCACAGACTGCGCCTCACTGACAATGTCCCTGTGTTCTCTAAACCGCGCCCTGTGTGTCCCGAAAAATTAGCCACAGTTGACACGCAATTATCTGAACTACTGACAACTGGTGTGATCTAGCGATCTTGTAGCAGTTGGGTCTCACCATTCACTTACATCTACATACATACTCCGCAATTCACCGTAAGGTGCGTGGCGGAGGGTACACTGTACCACTAATAGGCATTTCCTTTCCTATTCCACTCCCAAATTGAACGAGGAAAGAAAGAATGCCTATATGCCTCCGTACGAGCCCTAATTTCTCTTATCTTGTCTTTGTGATCTTTACGCGAAATGTAAGTAGGCGGCAGCAAGATCGTACTACACTCAGCTTCAAATTCCGGCCCTCTAAATTTACTTAACAGAAATTCATGAAAAGAACGTCGTCTTTCTTCCAGCGACCCCAATTTAGTTGCCGGAGCATTTCCGTGACACTCGCGCATTGGTCGAACCTACCGCCTCTGAACCGCCTCTATGTCTTCCTTCAAACCGATCTGCTGCGGCTCCCAAATACTTGAGCAATACTCAATACGTGGTCGTACAATCGTTTTATACGCGGTCTCCTTTACAAGCGAAGTACATCTTCCCAAAATTCTCCCAATAAAACGAAGTCGGCTGTCTGCCTTACTCACAACTGTCCTTACATGCTCGTTCCATTTCATATCGCTCTGCAATGTTACGCCTAGATATTTGAACGACGCGACAGCATCAAGAAGCTCACTACTAATGCTGTATTCGAACATTATGGGATTGCTTTTTCTACTCATGCGCATCACCTTACATTTTTCTACATTGAGAGCTAGCTGCCATTCTTCGCACCAACCAGAAATTTTGTCTAAGTCAACCTGTATGCTATTACAGTCAGTTACAGATGACACCCTCCCATACACCACAGCATCATCAGCAAACAGCCGCAAATTACAACTTACTCTGTCTATCAGATCATTTATATAAATAGAAAATAATAGCGGTCCTATCACACTCCCCTGGGGCATGCCTGACGATACACTCGTCTCTGATGAACACTCGCCGTCGAGAACAACGTACTGTGTTCTATTACTTAGGAAGTCTTCCAGCCATTCACAAATCTGTGAACCTATTTCATAAGCTCGTATCTTCGTTAGCAGTCTGCAGTGTGGCACCGCGTCCAACGCCTTTTTGAAGTCGAGAAAAACACAATCCGCCTGTTGCCCTTCGTCCATGGCTCGCAAGATGTTATGTGAGAAAAGGGCAAGCTGAGTTTCACATGAACGATGTTTCCTAAACCCGTGCTGATTCATGGAAAGAAGCTTTTCCGTTTCAAGCAAATTAACTATTTTCGAACTGAGAATATGCTCCAAAATTCTACATGAAACCGATGTCAACGATATTGGCCTGTAATTGTATGGGTCAGTTCTCTTTCCTTTCTTATACACGGGAGTCACTTAGTAAAGAAACATGACGGCACGTGGCGCATGTGCAGCCACTATCGCAAGCTCAATGCAGAGACTATTATGGACCGCTTCCCGATTCTGAACATCACCGATTTTTCCAAATTACTTGCTAAAGTTTTCTGGTTGTTCACTGCAAGCGTGCTTAACACCAAATTCACCTGGCCCCAGCGGACATTGAAAAAACACCCATCACCAACCCCCTCGGACCTTTTCCAGTATCGTTTCACGCCACACACACCTGGCAGCGATTTATCAGTGAAGTTTTACAAGACTTAAAATTTTGTTTCGTGTATTTAGACAACATTCTGATTTTCAGCTTCTCAGTCAAGGAAAACAGAAAACATTTGTAAATCATTCTTGACAGTCTGGCCGAAGCAGGGATCGAGCTGAATGATGACAAACGCCAACTGCATCTACCCTCGGGTATACAGTTTCGCCGGAGGCCGTTGCTGCCCCCTTGACAAGGTTAAATCAGTAAAAAACATCACACGCCGCTGCCCCCCCCCCCACCCCCCAAAAAACTTACAAAGAGCTTCGTAGGTTTCTCGGCACCATTAAACTACTACAGGCAGCACCTGCCCAACGTGGCTGAGGTTCAGGTCCCCCTTAGAGTCGCGTTGGCTGGCAAACTCGCGTCAGGTGACCACACAGTGCCCTGGACGGACCAAATGATCGAATCCTTCAATGCACTCAAGGAATTACTTGCTCGAGCAATAACGCTTGCTCATCCGCATTCTGACGCGGAAATTTTTCTCACTACAGACGGAGTGAAACCGCCATCGGTGCAGTTCTCACGACGGTGTAATCTCTCCCCTGCAGTTCTTATCCAAAAAAATTAAACAATGCACAACGCAAGTACTCGGCCTTTGGCAGGGAACGTCTTGCCATCTACGAGTCCATAAAGCATTTCCGTGCAGAACTTGCAGGTCGCCCATTTCACGTTATTACCGATCACAAACCGCTGGCTGCTGCCGTCAAAAATCCCCCAGCTGACCCGCATCCTAGGTGCTTCCGCTACCTCGACTACATATCGCAATTCAAAACGGACGTGCATTATATCGAGGGCGCGGATAATTTGGTGGCAGATTTCCTCTCTCAGATCGATGCTGTCTCTACTGTCATCGATCTCTCTAACTCTTCCGCCCTACAATACACCCACGATGATCTCCTTGATCTCGTCTCTGACCCTTCCTCTTCCCTACATCCCATCCGCACCACCTTTCCGGGTGTCACCGGCGAAGTACGGTGGTGTGATGACTCGATGGCTAAACTCCATCCTTTCATATTCCCCACTCTCTTCAATGTCCCATCTTCCAGAAGCTCCACGAGCTCGTGCACCTGGGTATCAAAGCCTGGAAATGCCTGGTGTGTGAGCGTTTCGTTTGGCGCAACATGAGGCGGGATTGCCAGGCCTGGGCCCACTCTTGAGTCGTATGTCAGCGGAACGAGGTCGCATCTCACACCTCCCCTCCGCTTGGTTCATTTCCTCCTCCATCCGGCAGATTTCAGCACCTTCACTTGGATCTTGTTGGCCCTCTGCCACCGGTCGCCGGCTATCGGTACATCCTTTCTATGATCGACTGCACCACGAGGTGGATGGTGGCCACACCTCTGCTTAACATCACCGTCTACTTCGCCGCTCATGCTTCTATTTCTACCATGCTTCTACTTCTACCAGGATTGCTTGCTTTGGCTGCCTCTCGGTCATCACAACTGACCAGGGACGCCAATTCGAGAGTGCCCTTTTCACTAATATCTGCCACTTCTGCAGCATTCGCCGGATCCACACCACCACCTATCTTCCGCAGATTAACGGGCTGGTGGAGCGGAGTCACCGGACCCTTAAAAACGGCCCTTCAGTACCAAGGGTCACTTTGGCTCGACGCCATTCCCCTAGTTCTCCTCGGCATGCATTCGACATACGAGGAGGACCTCTGTGGTGCTGTTGCGGAGTTCGTATACGGGCAACAACTCACCTTACCGGGCTAGCTTGTCACCCCATACCCACCCCCCTCGCTCGAGGATCTCCCTTCACTGGTCGACTCAGTCCACATCATCTATGCTGCAGTCTCCACTTACCCTCCTGCCAGCCATTCTCCTCCACCTGTAAGGGTACCTTCGGATATGCAGACTTCCGACTTTGTGTTCTTGCATGATGACACCGTCCACCCGCCCTTACAGCCCCCTTACTCCAGTCCTTATCCTGTACTCCTTCCTGCAGCAAGCACCTACACCATCCTCCTTAACAGCAAACCTTACGCTGTAACCATCACCTGAAAACCACACACCTCGATCCTGCTTCCCCTCACAAGGTCGAAGCTTCCTCCACTTCCTTCTCCTTGTTTGAGGCTCCCCCCTCCCTCCTGCACTTCCCCCCCCACTCTCCTTTTCTGTCGGATCACGCACTGCCTTCAGTCTGTGACTCCTCTTCGTCTTCTTCGTCCTCCCCCTTCAGAGGTTTCTCTCGTCCCCTTCCTCCCTATGATCCTTGCTATCAATTCTTCATCCCCATTCCCCCACCACTCACAACAGAGCTTTCCATTGTGGTGCGCGATGATAACTTATTCGTAATGTGCACGTCATCCTCCAAATGCGAGCTCATTAAATGTTTCCAGCTCGCCCGCGATTCCATACCTTCCGAGGCTTGGGCCTTCCTGCTCCCATCAAGCACTGTATTAGTCGTAGTTCTGGTCTGTCGCTCCCACTCGAGGTGGCGTCTCTCGCGACAGGTTACGGTACCTCTTCAATTACAGAACTTCCATTGTTTGAGGCCTTAGCGCATATTGATTGCCTCCCCCTCCTGTCCTACCAGATTGGACTGCAGAACTCACTTTGTGTGTGATGCTCACGGCGTGTGCCTCTTCTAGTGCTCGTGACTCTTCCTCCCTCCCCCCTCCCCACCTCCATGGCTCTCAGGAATACTCCATACTGGTGGGGGGGGGGGGGGGGAGCTGTGTAGTAGCACTAGCCACCAATCCGATTCGAGTGTGCGTGTGTATCGAACATAGTCAAGAACTGAGTGGCACATCTTTATGACAATCTTTGTTGTGATTCCTTGCTCTTATTCGCCATGTTTAAACTAGTTTGTGTTTGTACTCTGTAACGACAGCATCAATAAAGTGATTGTTCCATACAGTGTGTGGTCATTGGGCTCCACAAACTCCTGATTTATTAATTTCATTTGTTGTGTCATAAATGAGTTTCTGCCTCAAATTGTCGTTGGTTGCAAATGTGACTCGGATATCTGCATTTTTTGAAAAGTTTGTAGTCTCCATCAACTGTACCGTCCTTGAAATTTCACGAGAAATCTCCTGTTACTAAGGACGTTAGAGATTAAGGTGGTTAGAATGGAGTCTTGGCAGTTCACAACCATTCTCTCCAGGATTTTGTATAGGTCGCAAAGAAGACACATTGGGCACCAATTCTTAGCATCAGACAGATTTAAGGACAGTGATGACATGAGCTTTCCTCCAGATTTTGGGGATCCTTCCGGAGAATAGACAGTTATTGAAAAGATTTAAAATCCATTTTTGTGTTTTTGGTCCAAAACACTTTATTTGTGTATTCCTAATATCACCCAGCCCAGCAGCCTTTTCTGTTTTACACTTACTGATCACACTCCAAAGGCATCAGGATTTGAAATGGCAACCCAGAATGTATCAAAATCATCCTTATCAGGATAATCTTTGACTATAGTCTCTGTGAATATAGAGGACTTATGCAATCAAAAGGAGGAACTTCTTAAAGATTTGTGCCAGTGCAGTTGTTGTGAGGAATAATTAAAAGAACACAGGCACAACTTGTTCTGGCAATGTTGGTGGTATAACAGTATAAAATAATGCTGGCATATACGGTGCACAGACGAAGCACTTCTTAGAAACACTACACTGGAGGGACTCCACAGGCACTGGGAGTGGGGTGGGGGATGCAAGTGTGGAAGGAGGGGATAGGGAGAGGAGGAGGAAACGGAACTGCAAGGTGTCCGAGATGAGGGAAGGGAAGCTAAACGAACAGAAGGAACGGCCCTGGATGGTGGGACAGGAGAGAGGGGACTCTGATCTACAGGGAGGGAAGAGGATTACAGCTGATAGGAAGGATAGATGTGAGATGGCATCATCTAGGAGAGGAAGGAGGCAGAACGTACCCTGGGAAAGGATTAGAGAGTGTAGAGGTGGAGGGTGGGAGGGATACAGTGGTGTAGGTGCAGCAGAGACCCAGGGTCAGTAAGGATGAGATAAACCAGTGGCTCATGGGAGTCTATCTTTTGAGTGATGTAGAGGAGGCAGATGCATTCAAGAAACTTCAAAAGGTGAGGGAAGGGGCTGAGATCATGAAGGAGCTGCACAGGAAAGAGGAGGAGAGGCAGATACGGTAGGCGACGTGAAGTGTGTGTCTCTCAGGATTTGAAGGGATTTATAGTATTTAGGAGAAGCAGAAATCCAGGTGCTGCATAGGACGGAAGGAACGATGGATCGATAGGTATATAAGATTGTGGAAGGTTGAAAGCCCTATGTCCAGGCAGAGAGGCACTTCAAGAGATGGAGGCAGATTTGGACTTTCTGCTGGACTGTTTTCAGGTGAGGATTTCCAGAAGGGGGCTGTTCAAAGATGAGATTAAGGTATTTAAGTGTGGGGATGAAGTGAATAGATTGGTTATGGATGGTAAGCTAGAAGTCATGGAGGCAGAAGGAGGGGGTGGTGTGTCCTATGATAATTGCCTGGGACTGTTCAGGAGAGGAGCCACTGGTTGCAGCAAGTGAAGAAACAGGAAAGGTGGATTGGAGAAGGTTCTGAGATCGGGCAAGGGCAGTGTGGTCATTGTATTGGAGGAGGGGTCCTGGGAAAAGGTAGCATAGGTTTCGACTTGGAAGGTGGTTCAGGCGGCAAGGGCCATCTGATGGAGGGGGTTAGGGCAGTGGAATGAGTGGATATTCTGGAGGACAGTTGTGATAGCGGACGACATCCTCAGTGGTGGGAGGGGACAGAGAGAGTTATTTGGGTGAACGGTTAGATTCATGTGGCGGACTGGAATGGTGAGTTTGGCAGAGACAGTTGGTTTGGAAGAGGAAGAGGTTGGATGGTTTTTGGCACTGGTGTCACAAGTGGGTGGAGAGGCGAGGTTGGGGCAGTTCTTTAGGAAATTGGAGCATCTGTTTTAGTTCTTGAGGAAGTTGAAGGTGGGGGGGGGGGAGCAGGAGGGAAGTTTCATCAATTTATAACACTAGTTATTAATTTGAGAATTTGTATACAGGAATATTGGGATTTTATTAAGTAGGATATTTATATTTTGGAGTTTTATAAGGTAGGTATTCAGTTTTGTAATGGAGAATTAATTATCTTTGGTTTTAAAGAAGGGGTACCGGCTTCGCGGGTGCACTAGTTATGATATTTTCACCATGTATGGGGTTGTTGTTGCAGTCTTCAGTCCGCAGACTGGTTTGATGCAGATCTCCTTGCTACCCTGTCCTATGCAAGTCTCTTTATCTGAGAATAAGTTCGTAACTTACTTCCTTTTGAATCTACTTACTGTATTTGTCCCTCAGTGTCCCTCTACAGTTTTTTTCCCCACACACTTCCCTTTAATGCTAAGTTGATGATTCGTTGATGTCTCAGAATGGGTCCCACCAAGCTATCCCTTCTCTTACGATACATCAGAAACTTCTTTTCTCCCCAATTCTGTTGAGCACCTCCTCATTCGTTATGTGATCGACCCATCTAATTTTCATCATTCGTCTGTAGCACCACATTTTGAAAGCTTCTATCATCTTTTCATATGAACTCCTTATCATCCCCATGTCACTCCCATACAATGCTACACTCCAGACAAATGCTTACAGGAAGGAATTCCTAACATTTAAATTAAAATTGGATGTCAACAAATTTCGCTTCTTCAGAAACGCTTTTTTCCCCATTGCCATTCTGCATTTTATATCTTCTTTACTTCAGCCATCAGAAGTTATCTTGCTACCCAAATAACAAAACTCATCTACTACTTTTATGTCTCATTACCTAATCTACTTCCTTCAGCAATGCTTTCTGATGCTACATTCCATTACCCTGTATTACTCTTGTTGATGTTGATCTTATACCCTCTTTTCAAGACACTGTCCATTCCATTCAATTGCTCTTCCAGATCTGACAGAATTATTATGTCATTGGCAAACCTCATAGTTTTTATTTCTTCTCTCTGAACTTTAATTCCCTCTCCAAATTTCTCCTTGCTTTCCTTTACTCCTTGCTCAATGTACAGCTTGTACAACATTGTGGAAAGGCTACAACCCTGCCTTACTCACTTCCCAACTACTGTGATCCTTTCATGAACTTTGACTCTAATAACCGCTGTCTAGTTTTTGTATAGGTTGAATATAGCTCTTCGCTCCCTATATTTTACCCGTTACCTTCAGAATTTGAAAGACTTTATTCCAATCGACATTGTCAAATGCTTTCTCTAAATCTACAAAACATAGGTTTGCCTTTCCTTAGCCTATCTTCTAAGGTAAGTCGTAATGTATTTCCTCCTGTGTTCCTAAATTTCTCCTAAATCCAAACTGATCTTCTCCAAGGTTGGATTCCATAAGTTTTTCAATTCATCTGTAAATAATTAGTGTTAGAATTTTGCAACTATGACTGATAGTTCTGTAATTTTCGCATCTGTCTGCACTTGCTTTCTTTGGTATTGGAATTACTACATTCTTCTTGAAGTCAGAGATACTTCCCCTGTCTCATACATCTTGCATACCAGGTGGGACAATGTCTTCATGACTGGCTTTCCTAACAATATCAGCAGTTCAGACAGAATATCATCTATTCCAGGGCCCTTGTTTTGACTCAAATCTGTCAGTGCTCTGTCAAATTCTTCTCACAGTATTGTATCTCCTACCTCCACTTCGTCTTCCATTTCTAGAATACTATCTTGAATTTTATTTCCTTTTTACAGCCCCACTATATATTCCTTTCACATTTCAACTTTCCACTCTTTGATTAGTACTGGTTTTACAACTGAGTTCTTGATATTAATACAGCTGCTTTACTTGTCTCCAAATACATCTTTTATTTTTCTGTAGGTGGTATCTATCTTTTCCCTGGGGATATAAGAGAAATTCTGGGATTGTTAAAAAGATTCGTTGTTATTTCTGGCTAGTTGAGAAGTTCATGTTAGCTGTTCCAATTCACTATGTATGTTATTAAAACTTCATTACGACTAGAAGCGAAGGGAAAATAATTGAAGCCCAATCAACATTGACATCAACTATTGCAATTGATACCGCAACAAGCAGGGAGTGTGTGGACAGAATTAAATTGAATATTTATTATGTTTCTTTTATGTTCCATGATAGTAACAGTGATGCTGAATTTAGTTCGAAACTCTAGAAGACTTTACGACTCATCTCATGGTTCAATCATTCCATCTAAACAGTTTTTCAGAATATAAATTAAATGAAACTTTACATGCATGTATAAAATTGATATCTTTGTTGTATGAGATATACAGACATTACATGTGAAAATCGGATCATATGAATGATTTATCATTAAATGTAGGCACACTAGGAGTGAACTATTAAATTAAATAAAAGAAATAACTGAGGACAATTTTTATCTGAACTTAATTTTTGTGTGATTGATGTGTTAGATAATCATGGAATTGTTTAGTTAGGAAAAACATCAATAGGCAACTATTTACATCATCTCTGGCAATCTAACACAGTGCTAGATACAACGCAAATATAATGAAAAATGAATATGGACTGGAAATCACAACTCTCAACAAGATATTGAATTTCCGAATGTCTTTAGGCTATTTCCAACTTGGAGCTTTGTGTGTATTATAGCCACAAGGGCCAGTATCAAAGCATAAAACTTAAAAAATGAAAAACTTAACAGCCGGGTACTAGTACTACAGGAAACTGGAGGATAAATCCTTACTTTGTAGAATATCGTCCGAGGGAAGAAGTGATGAGTGTAATTGTAAATTAAAATATATTTGGGTCTACCTTGGGCAGACATCAATTCATCCTACATTCTGTCCACTCTTGGTTGATGAATGAGAAAATAACATCCTTTTTGATTAATGATGGAAATTCTCCTCAGAGATTTAAAGTATTTTTCAAAAGCGATAGATTGGCTGGCTAGTTCTTAGATAGTGATACAAATGAAGAAAAAAAGAAAAAGGACAAGCTTTCTGAACACAGTTCCTTCTTCAGGTGGGAGAGAAGGGAAGAAAACAGGATGTGAATGGAAGGGGAAGGTAAATCACGACCTAGGTCAAGAGGACAGTGTTTAAGGTTTAAACATGTGCGAGTGAAAAGCCAGAAATTACCCTCCATCACTGTCCCATCTGCCTCACTCCCACCCTCAAGTACATGGGTCTCACCATAGATCGCACCCTCTTCTGGACCCCCCACTTACACACCATCCAAGGAAAAGCCCACTCCTGCCCACCTCCTCAAACTCCTCGTTGGCCAACCCTGGGGCCTGAACCCTTCCACCATGCTCTATACTTACAAATCCTAATCTGCCCCATCCTCTGCATCTCCTATCCTGCCTGGATCCCTGCCCCTCCATCCTTCTACGAGAGAGATCCTGGAACGCCACGTCCTCTGCCTCGCTTTCCGTATCCCACCCTACCCCCCATCCACCACGCGGCTCCTTTATGACCTCATCCCCTTCCCCTGCCTTGTCGGCTTCATTGAGCACCTTCGCCTCCACTTCCTCTACCATAAACTGGAAGCCCCTCACTCTATTGTCCACCCTACCCCTTCCTGACGATGCCCTCCACCCAGACATCTGTCCCTCGTACCAGCTCTGATCCTCCCCCTTCTCCTACTCATCTCCCTTTGGTCATTGATCCCACCGAGAGGGCCCCACTCCCCTCCTTTCTGGCACCACTCCTCCTGCCGGTCTCTCCAGGACCCCACCTCCCGCTCGTTACGGCTTCTGTGGACAGCCACCCGCTCGCTTTTCCTTGGCCCTGTGGCCCCTCCTCGCCCTGTCCCCACCTGTAGCCTCTCATCTGCTCCCTCCACCTCTTCCTCTCCCTTTTCTCCCTTCCAATCTACACCCGTTACTTTCATCATCATTCGCGTGTGCATCACCTATGTCTCCATTGGAGTTCAGTCATCAGTGTTTTGTGTTCCTTTTTAACATAACAGCGAATGGCGATTTTTTTTTCTTTTTTTAACTTTATGTATGTCTAAGTCCTTCAGTGTAGTGTTTCTCCGCTTTCGACACTGTGTGATTTTATGTACTGAACACAAAACCCCATGTCAAATTAATGCTCGTCTTCCATTTTCCCACTGTGTTTTATGTATTGTCTCCTTTTATACTCCATTTATCTTTTGTTTATTTCTTCATGCCATGTGAAATTTCTGTAGGATGAAGAGTGCTTCAGGTGCTGCCAGCCAGCCCCATCCGGGAAATGAAATGACAGAAAAAAAAAAAAAAAAAAAAAAAAAAGGAGGAAAGAAAGCCAGAAAGTTCAACATCAGTGGATGACAAAAGTGAAACTGTAAACCTGAGCACTGAACCTACATGTGAATATGCAGTGAAGGAACATGTGAATGAGAAAAAATTAAATGATTGTCCAGAATGTTGCACTTTGGAACAAGAAATTGCATTTCTTGAGGAAAATGACTGGTTGATTGGTTCATACAGATAACTTGGTTGCAGAATTTTCAAAGAAGTAGGAAGTTTGTGTGTAGAAAGAAATAAACAAGGTGTGGACATTGCACAGCCTAAGGTTACTGAATCTGTGTCATCTTCAGGTGAGTCCAGAAAAGAAGACATGGTTTCTTTTCGGAAAAGAAAATTAAACTTGAAGAAAGTTATGCTCGTCAAGCTGCTGTCCAAATAATACATTGTGCAAACAGAAGACTATGAAAAGTGGTTGCATTAATATGCAAAATGAACAGGTGACAGCAAATATATTTGCACTGCTTATAAAGTCACAAAAAAGAACCAATCATTCAATGATTCTGAGACCGAAACTGACTTGCAAGAACTTAATGAAGTTGACATGGGTCACATTTTACATTCGGGAAATGCATGCGCTAACATAATTAATCACACTGCACAAGAAATGAGAAAGAGAGTGATTAAAACAACTATTGAAACAAAATGAAAAATGTCGTTAAGGATTGATGAAGCACAACAATTAGTCAGTACTCAACTTTAATAATTTATTTACAAACTAAATTGCCTGACATGACAGAGCCCACAAATATTTTTATTGATGTAGTTTAGTTGAACAGAGTTATTGCTGATACTGTCCCCCCCTCCCGCCCCCCTCCTTGTAGTTCTACATATTGATGATGTCATGGGTGAAAGTCGACAAGTGGTATCCCATGCTTCAGTTAGAAGCAATTTTTGCTGCATTATATCTTATATCGGAGTACCCCCAAACTTTTCTTTAGAAAAAGAGCACTGTGTTAACCTATCTTTTGTAAATTGTGTAACTATGAGAGTATTCTCTACTCATTTATTCTGGTGATGTGTCAATTTCTGCCTTGCACATAATGTAATTTTTCTAACTTACATCCATTTAAATACATGATTTTATACTATTTAAAAGACTTAAAATTTAATTCAATAAATATTTACATTACCTAACTGCAAGGGGCAGACATGGATGGAGATGTTTGGGATGAGAAAGGTCACCAATCAGGCTTTCAGTTTTGAGTGGGTCATGATTCAGAATAGTCATTTTGTGTGAAATGACTACAACAAGAACAACAGCAATAATAATAATGATGATTAATAGTAATAATAATAGAAATGATAATAAAGTGACAAAGTCTAGGAATTTGTAAATCAGAAATATTTTATTATATAGCTTCGTCCCTCCCCTTGACGAGGGGCAGTATTGTAACATTTTTATCTGGTATGGTGTTAATGCTAGAGGAGGCTCTGGCTTGGAAGTGGATAGGATTCTGTCTATATTGCAGAGCTTCTTTATATATACACGCCACAGCCAGCAAGTGATGACCCACCTAGCATTCTGCGGGAGCTCTCTTTTTTAGTACAAAAGTACTAATATCTCTGTGCATTGAAATCTTACAGCAGTCACTGATTTTTCTACTTATAACACATGTTAAAATGAATATTAAGTACAAACTTCAAATAAATATCTTGGCAATTTTGATGTTTGTTGTGCTGTGTTACTTCCCCATTCACCATACTATACACATTGCAATTTAGTTAGTTGCATACTGATTGTCGATACAGTGATGATGGCATTGTTCAGTCACCTTGACTGACCATACTAACATCTTAGTGCTAGAAATTTACCAGCAGTCATTTATAACATGAGAGTATTTTCCTATCATTCCAGTTTAATTAAAGTTTGTATGTTTTATATAGTCATAAAGTTAACAAATTTGTTATTAATTACTTATATTTTAGAAGGAGACTTTCTTGTTGGGAAAAATATGTATAAAAATAAAGATTGTTTGACTTACCCAAAGCACAGACTTGCTGATAGACACAAATAACACAACTGATAACACATACAAACAAACATTCAAGCGTTCACAACCGTTGGCCGCTTCGTTAGGAAAAGAGGAAGGAAGGAGTGTTATTTTTGTCTGTCGGTGAGCCTGTGCTTTTAAGTCAAACCAATCTTTATTGTTATACTTATTAATTATTTAGGTGTATCAAGGATACATTAATAATGGATTATGAGAGAGAATGTGAACTTATCAGAAGCTTACTGGAAGAAACTCTGGATGAATTTGAATCTGAACCAAATTTGGTAAAGAACAAGTGTTAGAGGAAAGGGGAGAAGACACAGAAAACTAACAAGAGCTGAAGCCTGATGAAAATCAGACCTTTCTGCAAGAATATTATTTTAATTCAGGTAAATATTCCGATTATTATTTTCGAAAGGACAACACTATACGCAGGATTCATTGCTGACCTAAACATGTAAAAACATGACCGTAAAATATGGTGACTCAGCTTCCTGGGGTCAGAGGTTCTCTCAAAGGAGTCATAAATCCTATTAAAATTTGGAGACTTTTTTTTTATATAAAGAATATTTTTGGTATAATTGTGAGTATGCTAACCAACATATTCAGATAACTTAAAAGTAAATACTGCAATGACTCTTGCACTCAAGAAACAGATCACAATGAAATTAACAGTTTAATTGGTATTTTAAACCTGAATAGAAAAAAAAAACCAAGCAAATTAAATTCAGTATAATTATTTTTAACCAATGGAAACTCACTGGAAGTCTTTTTCCTTCAATGCCACATCAAAAATTTTGTTTCCTACTTGCTCATCTTCAATTTGATGATTTAGATAAAAAGGTGCAAAGGAGGAAATTAGATAAAATAGCCCCAATTAGAGAGATTTTTGTTGTATTTGTAATAAATTGTGAGACGTCTTTCAGTTTGAGTCAGTTTACAACAGTTGATGAGCTGTTACTACTTTAGGGGAAGGGTTGGATACATGTCAGTGCATTCCATCCATCCAAACCAAGCAAGTGTGGGATGAAAGTGTTTGCCTTATGGCTGTTTTGCCCAACATTTCCAAGTTCGTGACCCCCTTCCAACAAAAATTATTTTGAAGATCCCCATATCCTCTCCAAACCATAATACAACCATGGGTGTAATTTCAAAGGCAATAAGTGTAATTTTCTTCTGGTGATGCAATTTTCTGGTAAAAAAAGATAATAATAATAATATAAATTTACAGTATTGTACATTGTAGGATAAATGTTATCATTTTTCTCAATGGCACACATCCTATTATTACATGAATTCTGACAGAAAAATAGATGTTGCATAATGAGATTCCACATTGCAGGAAAAGGACAGATGGGAATTTAGCACATTGAGCAAGGTCCCACTCTATAGTTAATTTGGAAACAATTTAACTTCACAAAATTATGTATTGAATCTTGTAAATTTAGCTATCACCTGGTACCTGAAAATAGTTTTTAGGCCTTTCATTTCTGTATTGTTAACACAGTGTATTTACCATAAATCAATGTTTGTCTATTCAACTGAAAATTATGATCAACAAGGAATCACATATTTCTAATGTAAATATATTTCACTTTTCTTAGGCCTTTATTTTTGCATTTTGGAACATCTAGTATTCAGAAATGCTCCTGGTTTGTGGTGCAACTACTTCCTCTTGTGACGGTGACGCCTCGAACAAGACCTTGCGACCCCCTGGGGGTTGTGGTTGAGAACTTAACTGTGCGGTCATCAGTCCCTAAACTTACTAACTACTTATGAACTACCTTATACTACAGATGACACAAACATCCATACTCAAGGGGGATTCGAACCTCTGACAGTGGATTGCCACGATCACCACAACAAGGAGCTCCAACATGTGTGGCTAATCCACCGCGGCTGAAAAACACTGCCTTCTAAAATTTCAAGATGTTTGTTATCTCAAAACTGGAAGGTTATGTAACAAACACCCAGAGGGGTCTCCGTTTGTAGTAAGCAATATTCATACTGATGTTGTAGAAAGAAAGGTCCAGCCAATTTCCAGGACAGAAAGAAATGTAACTATTGACGATTTGTTTACCATTATTGAACTTAGTGAAAGACTACTCAACATACATAATATCACACTTGTAGGCAGGGGAAAAAAAAAGGTGGCAGGAGCCTCCGCAGTTTATTCGACAATTTTCAAGGCCAATAACCAGTGCCGACTGGTTTTAGAGTGGGGTGACCCGGGTGGTTGCCCAGGGTGCTGGAGCCCAGAGGCACCGCATATCAATAAATAAAATAAATGCCACTGCTATAGTATTATAATTAACAGTCATCCATTTTGTGAAACTGAAATATTATTCATTCTCTTTCAACATTCATTCCTAATCTTATGAATACATGATGAATGCAGTCTTCCTACTGGCTGCAAACGTTCACGCTTCACGCGAGCTTTGTCTGATGTCGCAAGCAGCCAGATGAGAGTCAAGACTACCACTGCACCGCTCTTATTTGTTTCATAAACCCCAACAAGGGAGCTCCCATGGAGCATTATATTGTGATTTAATTAATGGAGTATACTCCCCTGATGTACTTTAATAATACAGTGCTATCCAATGGTGGTTAGACTGCGTGTTTTGGTAGTGCTACAGTTTAAACTCACACGTCAATAATTGATAGTTGGAGTCAGGTGCAGGGGTTATGTTTTCATGGCTGAATAGTAGTACAAATGACAATGTTAGCTCACTAATCTGTACATAATAAACTTTTAAAAGTGTGCACTTGCAGACCATAATAAATAACAGTGAATTATTACAACCCAATATGATCCTCACATGATTAAATGCACAAAGTGATTGCTATCTTATTTGGTATCTATGAGCGTGTTTCAACCACATTTTACACATACTTGTGTAATTTGGAACATGCAAAAACAACTTTTCTGGAGGTTTTGTAGATGTATTTGTACGTTGCTATACTATGCAATATTTTTTTACAAATTTTCATACTCACTAATTTGATAAAGATTTACATCGCATTCAGTTCACATTTTACTGACTTTATTGTAAACATCATCCTATATACTGTATATATAAAATACTCAAATTCACTAGATAAAAACATATGTGCATTAGTTAATGTAATTAACCATTTGAGATGATTTCTAGAAAACAGTGAAATACCTTGTTGCAAAGCACTTGCCATTCACTGTTTATGTAATAAAGGGCACCAAGAAGGCGACTCGCCTAGGGCGCGTGGATGGTTAAAGCCAGCTCTGTCAATACCATCAAGTATCTTTGCATTTCATAACTCCTGTGTTCTAGTATCGTATACACCAACCAAAAAGAAAAAAGTACTACTCATCTCGTCCATGCATGATGATTATTATACTGATGAAAAAACTGAAAAACCAGAAATAATTTTGGACTGCAAACGAACAAAGGAAGGTGTAGATGTGATGGATAAGCTTTGTGCCAATTACAATTGTGTGCGGAATACTGCCAGTTGGCCAATGGTAACTACAGTCCTCTGTTCATTCCAATTTATACCATTATATTTATAGCATGACCTAACATAGTTCAATCATTTGTATTAACAGCATATCCTATTTCATTTAAGATAAGTATAGTGCTCATTAACTTAAAGAATTCAGCATCAGTATCATTAAAAATCAACAGTCAATGATATAGAAAAATCCAGTAGATGTATAAATACCACATTGTTATAATTAATACTTTTGTCAATTAAGCAAATCATAAAAAAATAATTCAAACCCAAAATAAGATCACAAGTTTAACTTTAAATCATCTCTGTATATTTTTGTGCTAATGATTAACATTTCTGAATGTATATCCAGACAATTATTAATGTCACAATTAGATTATGTCATACAAAAATTTCAAGTAATTTCTGGTATATATAATTAATAACTCAGGGATAAATAATGTATTAACAGATGATGTATTAATGAGAAATTGGACTGTAACCATCAACTTTCATTGTAATTAAAAAGTACTAATTGTAACGAAACAATTATGACATTGTATTAATGCACAATATTGTCAAGGATGTATAAATAGACATAAGTGACTGATGTAGGTTTGTTAGTGAGTGCAAGTTTGAGAGAGAGTTCAACTCCGTATTTGTTCCAGTTTATGTCAGTTAGTTCTGTTGGATGAAGCCAAATTTTAATAAAAGAAGTGGAGAGAAACCGTATCTCAATTATTTACCTCCTTATCAAGATATGTATTGTGTGAATTAAGAATAATTTATGTCTAAAGAACCTAATTTAATTTTCAATGCAACTAAATTGTAGTGTTCCCAAAAATTAACCAAAAATAGAAAGGAACATTAGAACTGGTGGAAACGAGCTGGGATCTCGAACAGTGTATTAACATTTTTTAAGTTTCAAGTGAAAAGCAAAGTATTCATCAATCACTGTGGCATTACGAATCGGAGAAAGTACATAAACTTGTGTACTAATCAGTCTAAAGGTAGTGATGTCAATGACATGGACTTGGTCAAAATTGTAGATGACTTGTTGTATGAGAGTGCTGCAGAAAGGGAAAACACAGTCCTTATATTTATGTTAAGGTTAATAATTGGGAAGGAGAGTGCTTATTGGATAGTGACAGTCCTGTTTGTGCTATTTCTGAAAAGTTAAGAGACAAAATATGTAAGGAACCTGACTTTGTTGATGTACCTGTTGTAAGTATAAAGATAAAAGTTGCAAATGGGTGAAGTTGTAAGGTCATAAAGCCACAAGTATTTCTTATGTTTACTCTCAAAAATGTCAAATTTACACAAAGATGTCTTGTAATACCAGATTTAAGAGAATAAGTTCTCATGGGAACAGATTGGTTAACTAAAGTAAATCTGAATTCCAACTGGTTTGACAAGAAATTAACTATGATTGAACCATGTGTAGACTTACTTATACGTAATTGAGTAAATACTAATAATTTGATTAGAAAAGTAAGTTGTAGTAATGTTTATTGTTTGTATGATGAAGATAGTGTTGCAGAGAATGATGTAATGCAGGGATATGTCAATTTAGTAGATAGTAAGGTTGATGAAGCTGATAATTTAGACTACAAACAGAAAGAACAGCTAAAAAGACTTTTGTACCAATATTGTGATGTATTTGATGTTAACCTGGTAGAGTAAGAAATTAAGAATGAAACCACATAAACCATTTTTTGTCAAACTGTATGGTATATTTTTTGCTAAAAGACATGCTGTATAGCAGGAATTACAGAAGATGGAAGACTGGGGTTTAATTCAAAGAGGTGAAAGCCAATATAACAATCCACTTGTGGTTATTTAGAAAAAAAAAAAAAAAAAAAAAAAAAAAAAAAAAAAAAAAAAAAAAAAAAAACCAGGAAGTGTCAGGTTAGATTTAGACTCTAGACAATTAAATAAGTTTATTGACAGGGAAACAGACCACCCTGAAAACATAGATGAACTTTTACATAAATTTGATAGCTTAGAATTCATGTCAAGCCTAGATCTGACATCTGATTTCCATCAGGTCCCATTAGAAGTTAACTCTAGAAAATACACTGCATTTCTTTATGGAGGAAGATGTTATGTTTATTGTGTTGTGCCTTTTGGATTATATATACCTGTTGCTGAATTTATTATAATGTTAGACTCTGTTCTGGGTAAGGAATTACTTAGAAAACTTGTAATTTATGTTGATGACATTCTGGTAACAGGGAAACATGGGAAGAACATTTCACTTTGCTTGAGGATGTATGTATAAAAATTAGGGAAGGAGGAATGTCTATCAAATTGGAAAAGTGTAAGTTTGCTGTAAAGGAACTTAAATTTTTGGATCACAGCATAACTAAGCATGGAATTGTCCCTGACAATGGAAAACTAGAAGCAATAGAGAAGTTTCCTACTCCAAAGACAAAGAAGCAGTTGAAGACATTTTTGGAAACCTGTGGGTACTACTGAAAACATGGGAGTAATCAGGCACTTAATGCACCCTTTTTAACTAATTTATTAAAGAAGAACCATTAATGGGAATGGAATGTCAAGTGCTAGAAAGCTTTTGATTCTATTAAGAAAGAACTTGTTATGGGAGGATGCCATATAGGCCAGACATGTCATTACCATTTTGTATCATGACAGACAGTACTAGCTATGGACGAGGAGCACATTTATTTCAGGAGAAAATTGTAGATGAAGAAACTATTCATAAATCCATTGCTTTTGCTAGTAGAACTCTACAGAAACACGAAAAAATGTACATTGTAACCGTAAAAGAACTTTTAGCTTTATATTGGGGATTCTGTAAATTTAAAAATTATCTGTTAGGACACAAAATAATTGTATACACTGATCACAGAGGCCACTCCCATGAACCACAGACATTGCCGAGGTGAAGTGGCTTGCGTGCCTCAACGATACAGACAGCACCATAGGTGCAACCACAGCGGAGGGGTATCTGTGGAGAGGCGAGACAGAGGGGCAGCAGCCATTTCAGTAGTTACAGGGGCAACAGTCTGAAGGAAGGAAGCTTGGAGTTTAACGTCCTGTCAACAGCGTGGTTATTAGAGATGGAGCTTACGCTCTGAGTATTTGGGTAGGGATGTGGAAGGAAATCGGCTGTGCTCTTTCAAAGGAACCATCACGGCATTTGCCTGGAGTGATTTAGGAAAATCATGGAAAACCTAAATCTGGATGGCCGGAGGTGGATTTGAACAACCATCCTTCTGAATGCAAGTCCAGTGTGTTACCATTGTGCCACCTCGCTCGGTGGCAACAGTCTGGATGATTGACTGAGCTGGCCTTGTAACATCAGCTAATGTGGCTTTGCCACACAGTTACTGTGAAAGGCCGAAAGCAAGGGGAAACTACAGCCATTACTTTTTCCAAGGACATGCAGCTCTACTGTATGAACATATGATAATGGCATCCTCTTGGGTAAAATATTCTGGAGGTAAAATAGTCCCCCATTCGGATCTCTGGGTGGGGACTACTCAGGAGGATGTGATCATCAGGAAAGACAGCACTGGCATTCTACGGATCGGAGTGTGGAATATTAGATCCCTTAATTGGGTAGGGAGGCTAGAAAATTTAAAAAGAGAAATGGAGAGGTTGAAGTTAGATATAGTGGGGATTAGTGGAGTTCGGTGGAAAGAGGAACAGGATTTTTGGTCAGGTGAGTACAGGATTATAAACACAAAATCAGTTGGGGGTATTACAGGAGTAGGTCTGATAATGAATAAGAAAACAGGAATGTGGGTAAACTACTATGAGCAACACAGTGATCACATTATTGTAGTCAAGATAGATATGAAGCCAACACCGACCACAGTAATACAGTTTTAAATGCCAGCTAGCTCTGCCGATGATGAGGAGATCAGAGAAATATATGAGGAGCTAAAGGAAATTATTCCGACAATTTTAAACACCCAAGACTTCTAAATGATCATTTGACCTCAAAAGACCATACATTTTTCGACACTTTTATGGAAATTTTTAAGTAATATTCTGTTATATAACTTGGCATCCCTTCAAATTTGTTTCATGTGATATTGAGTAAGTTACGTAAATTATGCCCATATTTGAAATTAACAACTGTTGTCTGACCGACCTAAAGTGTTGACAGCGGATACTCGCTGTAGACATTTGAATGCTGCCCCTGGCAGTGCCAGTACCAATACCGACGGATGTCGTGTATGAGTTGAAGATCTACTATATGGCACAGGGTCATCAGATAAGGTAAATCTCAGAGTATACATTATTTCAATATCCATTCAGTTAATCATTTTATCAATTTGTTTAATGGTCCTTGTTACCGCTGATCAACGGATTACATTGTTATTGTCTTGGCAAGACATACTATGGTTGCATTTTGACCTAAACACCCTGTATCACAGAGTAGGTAAAACATCAGTACCTACATTATTACAATCACTTATTTCTGATTTCAACATTGTTTAGTAGCTAGCAAAATTAATTTTTTTGTAATATTGCCATGTAAAGAAATGTAAGATGTGGATCATTTTTTCTTCTTTGTCAGAAATCTGAAGTTGCACTAACCGAGCAAAACACGTCATTTCAATAAAAGTTTTTGCAACCAAGACATTCTTTTATTCAAGAGTTTGACTTAACATGGTTGCTGTATCACACCACACAGAAATCGAATGGGAAGAATTTTAAAATAGCAAGGGTCGCATGCAGAGTATATTACCTAAAGAGAAACCAGAAACTGTTGCTGTAGATTTTTATGGATGTTTGCCTAAGACTAAAGGGGGTTACTGTTACATTTTTATTATGGTAGATCTAGTCTCTAAGTACATCAAATTGTATCCTTTGAAAAAAGCAACCAGTCAGTGTGTAATATCTGTGATCAAGTCTGATTATTTCATATGTATGGGAAAACCAAAAAGTATTTTGTCTGATAATGGTAGTCAGTTTACATTGAAGATATGGAAAAGGATAATTGAGGACGAAGGTGTTAATCATTTATTAATTTTAGCATATCACCCAGCAAGCAACCCTGCAGACACATATGCGAGAAATTGGTACAGTAGATTGTTTAGAACATATTGCAGTAAAAACCCCGTACAGTAGATTGTTTAGAACATATTGCAGTAAAAACCATGCAGCTTGGATAGATTATGTGAGCAAATTTGAAGATAAAATGAATAGTCTACAGCATTCTTCTACAGGGTTTTCTCCATATGAAATCATACATAATAGTGTGCCAGCTAACTTAATCAATGAACTTATTCAGTTCCCTGCTTGCAAAAGTTTAATGCCACAGGAACAAGAAGAGGTAGTAAGAACTGTTATGGAAAAACAAGCTCAAGTAAGGAAACTTAGGCACAACTCAAAAGGAAAAATGACTACATTTAGCGTAGGGGATCTGGTTTTGTCTAAAGTTACTGAAAAATCTAAGGCACTGTGTGGAGAGTTGAAAAAGTTGTTTGATATTTACATTGAGCTATTTATGGTAAAAGAAAACCCTCATCCTAATGCGAATCGTATTTTGAACTCTAAATCAGGGAAACTGTATAGATTACAAAATGTAACAGAATTGAAACTGTATAAATAATTCCACATACTGTACATAAATATATATAAACTACTCAAATTTTATACGTGTTACCTATAGACTTATATATTTGATTCTGTATAAGCATGTAATTTTAGGGATGTCTAAGTATACATTATGACAAAGAGATATAGTGACTTTTAAGAATGTAGTGGGTATGTAGTAATGGTAGCGCAAGTTGCATATCAGTTTGAGAAATAGATCACATATTTTTTGAATAGCAGTAGAGTGGAGACTACAATGTACACATAATATGCTTCTGTCAGCATTTATTTGTGGGGGATGAATGATGAACCCTCATCCAATGTTAGGACAGTTGTCGTATGACCAATTCCACATATATGGTTTGCCTGGGAAGTAAGTTACAGTGCTTGTATATACAGAATTTATAATTAAGATATATTGTTGATTTTGTTGTTGTTGTCTTTGCAATATTTCTATCCTGTTAGAATAAGTCATGATTTTTGACTCTACACCAAAATGATTTGTATATATGTTATGTTAGATACTTTTGTATTTGAAGAGAACTTACAGCAATAAAATTGTCAAGACATTTTATTGCTGATAGAGTAATGGTCATTTGTACAGTATATTTAAAACTTTTAGATTCTGACTAAAACAAGGCAATTAATTTTCATTGTATGAAACCAAGTAGCATATAAAAATTCTTTCAGATACATTTGTTTAATTTAACAACTCTAAGGTTAAGGATAGAAAATTTTGAGAAATCTTAATTTGTCTTGTGCATTTTATTTGTTATTATAAATAAATGCATGTAATGATAAATTTCAAATCAGGGGTGGCAGGTGTTGACAAATGAGTATTAAACTGGATTTGTTAATAACCTGGTCACCATTATGATAAATTTCAAATCAGGGGTGGCAGGTGTTGACAAATGAGTATTAAACTGGATTTGTTAATAACCTGGTCAACATTGGTTTGAATAGAGCATTTTCGTTCTAATAATTATGCTGGTGCTATTTCAGCTTCTTCCTATGGCTGCATAATATCTTGATTGTTGAAGACTGGTGACCAACCATAGATGAATGCACCATTTTATGAGATGATGTATATTGAACAAAAATCAAAATTTTAACCTGAAGAAAACAGAATAATCTGTATGTATAAAAATCCACTTGATCAAAATTTAATATCTACAAAAGAGTTACACTATCTAAGCAACATATTTGTTTTCTCACTAAATTTACTGTCAAGTAAGCATGTGAAGGTCAAGTTATTAATATAGTGTGTAATCGTGTCCCATTATGTCCTTTTGTTATTCAAATAATAATTTCACTTGTTTCCTTCTTTTGCAATAATTTTCAGTCTCATTTTGCTGCTTTTACCAGGCACTGCATGTACTGGCAGATCATTTGTGTGTAGTAACCAACACACAAAGGACCTGGGGGTGTGGGTAACGTAACGGTAGAAGCAGATATTCAATTATACCTTAACGATTCCATCCTTTAATCTACCACCTGATACCTAATCCTTATGTAACTACCCAATGTCAATTCTTCTGTCCTCTGTTCATTCCAGTTTATACGTCCGCCTCCGTAGCTCAGTGCCAGCATCGCTGACCACCACGCAGGGGGCCCGGGTTTGAATCCCGGCAGGGGACTGGGTGTTGTGTGTTGTCCTAATCATCATCATCTCATCATCATTGGCACGTAAGTCGCCCACATGCGTCAACTAAAGAGACTTACACTAAGGCAGCCGAACAATCCTGCAAGGGATCTCCTGGCCAAGAAAGCTATATGCTCATTTTCATTTCATTTCCAGTTTATACCATAATATTTATAGCACGACCTAACGTAGTTCAATCATTTGCATTAACAGCATATCCTATTTCATTTAAGAAAAGTATAATGCTCATTAAGTTAAAGAATTCTGCATCAGTATCATTGTTTAATTAAAAACCAACAGTCAACAATGAAGACAAATCCAGAAGATGTATAAATACCACATTGTTATAATTAATACTTTTGTCAATTAAGCAAATCACAAAAAATTAATTCCAACCCAAAATAAGATCACATATTCAACTTTAAATCATTTCTGTATATTTTTGTGCGGATGATAAACATTTTTGAGTGTATATACAGACAATTATTAATGTCACAATTATATTATGTCATATGAAAATTTCAAGTAATTTCTGGTATATTTAATTAATAACTCAAATATAAAAAATAGGAAACGGATGACTTACCCGAAGGACAGGCTCGTCAACAGACACAAATAAAATCACAGACAAACACATATACAAGCTTTTGCAACCGTTGTTCGCTTCTTCAGGAAAAGAGGAAGAAAGGAGAGGAGAAAGGGAAGGATATGGGTTTTAAGGAAATAGAAAAGGAGTCATTCCAATCCTAGGAGTGGAAGGACTTACCTTAGAGGAAAAAAAGAAAGGTAAACAAATACACACACACTCACACATATCCAAATGCAAACACACCTAGACAGACATTTGTAAAAAGCAAAGAAGTTGGACAGAGATGCCACTTGAGGCAGAGGCTTTGTTCACAGAACCGAGGCAAAGATGCTAAAGATGGTGGGCAGGAATTTGAATTTAGCGGAGGTTGAGACCAGGTGGGCAACGGGAGCAGAGAATAAGCTGAAGGACAAGTTCCCATCTCCAGAGTTCTGAAAGGTTGGTGTCGGTGGGAAGTATCCGGATAACCCAGATGGTGTAACACTGCGCCAAGATGTGCTAGCCGTCGACCAAGGCATGTTTAGCCACAAGGTGATCTTCATTACAAACAAACACTGTCTGCCTGTGATCGTTCATGGGAATGGACAGTTTGTTGCTGGTCATTCCCACATAGAACGCTTCACAGTGCAGGCATGTCAGTTGGTAAATCACGTGGGTGCTATCGCAAGTGGCTCTGCCCTTGATCATGTACACCCTCCGGGTTACTGGACTGTAGTAAGTGGTGGTTGAAGGGTGCATAGGGCAGGTTTTACAACGGGGGGCAGTTGCATGGGTAGGAGCCAGAGGGTAGGGAAGGTGGTTTGGAGATTTCATAGGGAGGGACAAGGAGGTTACGAAGGTTAGGTGGGCAGTGAAAAGACACTCTTGGTGGAGTGGAAAGGATGTCATTAAGGATGGATCTCATTTTGGGGCAGGATTTAAGGAAGTCGTATCGTTGCTGGAGAGCCACATTCAGAGTCCGCTCCAGTCCTGGAAAGTATCCGGTGACAAAAGGGGCACTTCTGGGGTTCTTCGGTGGAAGGTTCTGGATTTGGGCAGGTGAGGAGGTGGCTCTGGTAATTTGCTTCTGAACCAAATCAGGAGGATAGCTGCGGCATGTGAAAGCTGTTATTAGGTTATTGGTGTACTTTTACTGGGATTCGGGACTGGAGCAGACTCTTTTGCCATGAAGACCTAAGCTGTAGGGAAGGGAACGTTTGATGTGGAATGGATGGCAGCTGTCATAATGGAGGTACTTTTGTTTGTTGGTTGGTTTGATGTGGACGGATGTGTGAAGTTGGCTGTTGGACAGATAGAGGTCGACATCGAGGAAACAGGCATGGGGTTTGGAATAGGACCAGGTCAATTTGATGGGACCAAAGTAGTTGACGTTGGAGAGGAAATTATGGAGTTCTTCTTTACTGTTAGAAGATGTCATCAATGAGTCTGTACCAAACTTTGGGTTGACAGGCTTGGGTATCCACAATACCCTAGCCAGCTTCATCCTAACCCTCAACATCTTCACCTTTGAGGGCGAGGCATACCAACAATTAAAGGGAACAGCCATGGAAACCAGGATGGCCCCCACGTATGCAAAATTATTTATGGGATGCTTAGAGGAAGCCTTCCTGGATACCCAAGCCTGTCAACCCAAAGTTTGGTACAGATTCATTGATTACATCTTAATGATCTGGACTAACAGTGAAGAAGAACTGCAGAATTTCCTCTCCAACCTCAACTCCTTTGGTCCCATCAAATTCACCTGGTCCTATTCCAAACCCACTTTCCTCGATGTCGACCTCTATCTGTCCAACAGCCAACTTCACACATCCGTCCACATCAAACCAACCAACAAACAAAAGTACCTCTATTATGACAGCTGCCATCCATTCCACATCAAATGTTCCCTTCCCTACAGCTTAGGTCTTCGTGGCAAAAGAGTCTGTTCCAGTCCTGAATCCCTGAACCAGTACACCAATAACCTAATAACAGCTTTCACATCCAGTAGCTATCCTCCTGATCTGGTTCAGAAGCAAATTACCAGAGCCACCTCCTCATCCGCCCAAATCCAGATCCTTCCACCGAAGAACCCTAGAAGGGCCCCTTTTGTCACAGGATACTTTCCGGGACTGGAGCGGACTCTGAATGTGGCTCTCCAGCAACGATACGACTTCCTTAAATCCTGCCCCGAAATGAGATCCATCCTTAATGTCATCCTTCCCACTCCACCAAGAGTGTCTTTCCGCTGCCCACCTGACCTTTGTAACCTCCTAGTCCATCCCTAGAAAATCCCAAAATCACCTTCCCTACCCTCTGGCTCCTACCCATGCAACCACCCCCATTGTAAAACTTGCCCTATGCAACCTTCAACCACCAGTTACTCCAGTCCAGTAACCCGGAGGGTGTACATGATCAAGGGCAGAGCCACTTGCGATAGCACCCACGTGATTTACCAGCTGATATGCCTGCACTGTGAAGCTTTCTATGTGGGAATGACCAGCAACAAACTGTCCATTCGCATGAACGGTCACAGGCAGACAGTGTTCGTTGGTAATGAAGATCACCCTGTGGCTAAACATTCCTTGGTGCACGGCTAGCACATCTTGGCGCAGTGTTACACCGTCCGGGTTTTCCGGATACTTCCCACTGACACCAACCTTTCAGAACTCCAGAGATGGGAACTTGCCCTTCAGCTTATTCTCTCCTCCCGTTGTCCACCTGGTCTCAACCTCCACTAAATTCAAATTCCCATCCACCATCATTAGCATCTTTGCCTTGGTTCTGTGAACAAAGCCTCTGCCTCAAGTGGTATCTCTGTCCAACTTCTTTGCTTTTTACAAATGTCTGTCTAGGTGTGTTTGCATTTGGATATGTGTGAGTGTGTGTGTATTTGTTTACCTTTCTTTTTTTCCCCTAAGGTAAGTCCTTCAACTCCTGCGATTGGATTGACTCCTTTTCCACTTCCTTAAAACCCATATCCTTCCCTTTCTCCTCTCCTTTCTTCCTCTTTTCCTGAAAAGAAGCGACCTACGGTTGCAAAAGCTTGTATGTGAGTTTCTGTGTGATTTTATTTGTGTCTGTGGAGGAGCCTGTCCTTTGGGTAAGTCATCTGTATTCTATTTTTTATATTTGTTTATCACACCAGGAAAGTTTTCTTCTATAATTTTCGTTTCATCAATTTGAATCTAATTAATAACTCAGAAAGAAATAATGCCTGTGTTATACAACAGATAATGTATTAATGAGAAATTGGACTGTACCCATCAACTTTCATTGTAATTATAAAGTACTAATTGTAATGAAACAATTATGACAATGTATTAATGCATCATATTGTCACGTTGCAATGGAAGTAGGCTTGACTTCAAAGGCAACTAAACACAGCACTTATACTGAAAGCACGTTTATTACGAACTCAACATACATGCAGCACTGACTGCCTCTCAGGCAGAGTGCTCTGCTATTTATACACAGACAGAATTAGAACAGTTAACATAAGAAACAAGTAGAATTTACAAGTGAACATAAGAAAGATATAGGACCTTCTGGAATTGTAAATTACAAAGAAATAAATTTTTACCGGTGGGTGGGATTGAACCGGGGACCTTCTGCACCGCAGTCCGTGACGTTGTCCCCTGCGCCACGCCGGTAGTTGGTGTTCGTGGTCTCTCGCGGCATTGCTCCCTCTCCTGGAGAAACAGCGACCAGCTGTTATGACTCCTGTGGAGCCAGCTGCAATGTCCTGGATCTTGACCGTGTCACGAGTCCTCTGTAGGACAATTCAAGAGAATCCTTTCCTTCTCCGCGATTATTGACGACAGACGTTCTTGTCGTGGCTTCATCAGGAACATTACCGTCCTGAAAGTCCTTGAACAAGAAGCCATTGTCGTCTACCTGCTCTTCAGGATCGTAGTAAGGCTTCATGTGCAGGACGTGAACAATGTCTCTTCGTTTTTGACGTCTCGACGACGGCTCATAATCCTCAACTTCGTATGTGACGTCTGACAGGCTGCATATGACACGATACGGACCAAAGTATCGTTTCAATAACTTTTCTGACAGTCCAAACTTCCGTACAGGGGTAAAAATCCATACCAGATCTCCTGGGCTGTACACAACAGGTCGGTGCTTGTCGTTATACCGCTGACGGTCCTTCTCCTGGGCGTCCAGTGTCCATATGCGAGCCAGCTGTCTTGCTTCTTCGACCCTGGTGATGAGCTGTTTAACATAGTCATCCTGAGTGTTGTCCAGTTGGAACGGGAACAGCGTATCCATTGTCGTCTCAGCTTTACGGCCATGGAGCAGGAAAAACGGAGCGAAGCCTGTGGTGTCTTGTCTTGCGGTATTGTAAGCAAATGTCACGACTGCAGAATTGTATCCCAATCCTTCTGCTCAACATCGACGTACATCGACAGCATGTCGGCTAACGTCTTGTTGAAATGTTCCGTAAGACCATTTGTCTGAGGATGGTATGCAGTTGTCATTCTGTGGACAATGTTGCACCTTGACATTACCTCTGATACTAGTTTTGACTGGAATCCTTTTCCACGATCAGATATCATGACACGTGGTGCTCCATGCTTCAAAATAATGTCTTCTACAAGGAATTTTGCAATCTCTGGAGCTTCTGCAGTCGGCAGCGTAGCGTGTGAGGTAGTCAGTGCAGACTATTATCCAACTGTTACCGGTTGTCGACTTCGAGAACCTCCCTAAAAGATCGATCCCTACTCGGTGGAATGGAGCTGCTGCCGGCGAAATCGGTACGAGATGTCCTGGAGGTAATTGCGGCACATGCTTCCGTCGCTGGCACTCTTGAAGCAACGCATTGATTGTTTGCTAAAACGTTTGGGTTCAGGTACGTATGCTATTAGGATTTTAGCAAATTTTGGCGGTAAGAATCTCAGTAAAAGCGTTTACTACGCCTATTTTCATTTATGGCTTTCGTATGGTATCATATTATGAGGTAATTCTCTATTGAGTAAAAATGTATTCATTGCACAAAATTGTGTAATCAGAATAATTACTGGAGCGCGCCCAAGATCGTTCTGGAGACATCTATTTAAGGATTTGGGTATCCTCGCAGTTACTTCAGAGAATATATATCCACTTATGAAATTTGTTGTTAATTATCCAACCCAGTTCACACACATGTTCACATGTTTGTAAATCTATCGGACTCCACTGCTTGGTTATTAGTCAGTAGCTTGCAAACAATTTAAACTAGGTAAATTAACCTAAGGACAACACAAACACCCATGCCTGAGATGGGACCCGAACCCCAGATTGCGAACGGTCGTGCGCATCCCGCATGGCTAATCCGCCGCAGCAAACCCAGTTCAAAAGTAAGAGCAGTGTGCATAGGTATAACACCAGGAGAAAGGATGATGTTACTATGCAGGGTAAAATCTCACTTTGGCACAGAAAGGGGTGAATTATGCTGCCACAAAAGTCTTCGGTCACCTACAAACAGCATCAAAACCTGACAGATAGCTAACTAGCATTTAAAAATTTATTAAAAGAATAACTGAATCACAACTCCTTGTACTAAATGGATGAATTTTTAGATATAAATTAGTAAAACTAAAAATAAAAAAATAATAATAAAAAGAAAAATAATACAAAATATATTTGTGTCATAACATTTTGTGTAATATAATATCTTGTACAGACACCTTTTATTACACTGGTACGTTCCACATCATTACAACGTGTCGTATTCATGATCTATGGAAGAAGTATTAATCTAACCAGTCGGCCGCAGTCGCTGAGTGCGCCGGATACTGGCGACCTACCTAGCGTAGGGCGCGCTCGGCTGAGCGCTGGCGATCGGCTGCCCGCAACCGGTTAATGAGGACGCTCGGCCGCATACTCCCGAGAGACAGAGGGGTGAGCGGGACTCGCCGGTAAAAATCGGACATAATGCAGACCTCTACAGAGTCCGTATAGAGTGTCGCCAGCTGAAAGACAGATAAGTCGGGAGGAAGTGGAGAAGATGTTGCGAAATGACATTATTCAACCTTCGGAGAGTCCTTGGTCGTCTCCGGTGGTCCTCGTAAAGAAGAAGGATGGCACGTAGCGATTCTGTGTCGACTATCGGCGGCTGAACAGTATCACAAAGAAAGATGTCTACCCATTGCCGCGTATTGATGACACATTAGACTGCTTGAAAGGAGCTACATACTTCTCAACTATGGACATGCAGACAGGTTACTGGCAAATCGAGTTTGACGAAGCTGACAGGGAGAAGACGGCTTTAATTACACCTGACGGTCTCTATGAATTTAAAGTAATGCCATTTGGATTATGTAATGCTCCAGCCACATTCGAACGCATGATGGACAACTTGCTTCGACACCTTAAGTGGACGACGTGTCTCTGCTATTTAGATGACATTGTCGTTTTCTCGAAAACATTTGAAGAACATCTGAGTCGCCTGTCAACTGTGTTGAACTGTGATCAGGCTGCAGGTCTCCGCCTCAATCCAAAGAAGTACCTCTTTGTCACCAAAGAGATAAAAATCCTGGGGCACCTAGTCAACGGAGATGGTGTCCGTCCTGATCCAGATAAAGTAGGGGCAGTCACAGAATTTCCAACTCCTCAACACATTCGTGATGTGAGAAGTTTTCTCGGGCTGTGCTCATAATACCGACGTTTCATAAAAGGATTTTGTAACAAGGCACGTCCATTACAAGAACTTCTGCAGGGAGACGCCAAATTTTACTGGGATGAGACAAAAGAAAGAGCTTTCCGAGCACTTAAGGAGGCTCTAACTTCCGCACCAGTGCTAGCCTTGTACGACGAGGAACTTCACACAGATGCCAGTGGCTATGGGATTGGTGCAGTGCTTGTACAAGTTCAGGAAGGTACCGTTGTGAGAGACCACCATTCTTTGTGTTGGCTGACTAGCTTGAAGGATCCATCAGGTCGACTAGCAAGATGGGCACAGTGGTATTCAAGGACGGGCGCAAACACAAGGATGCCGACTGCCTTTCGAGGAATCCATTAGTGGAACACAACAGCATTAATGAAATTTCAGCTCTCACTGAATTAGATGACGTTACAGCTGAACAGAGGAAAGATCCAAAACTATTAAAAATGATAGAGGCCTTGGAGAAAGGAGAACCGACCAATGGAAAGTTCCAACTTATAAACGGAACATTGTACAAGAGCAACTACGATCCATTGGGCCCCAAATGGCTACTTGTTGTTCCAGCTCATCTCCAGCCAGATATTCTCAAATATTTCCATGATGCCCCAATATCCGGTCATCTGGGATTCGTGAAGACCCTAGACAGAATCAGACACAGGTATTACTGGAAAGGTCTCTACCGATCTGGCAAGCACTATGTGAGTCACTGTAAAGAGTGCCAGCGACGGAAGCATGTGCCGCAATTACCTCCAGGACATCTCGTACCGATTCCGCCGGCAGCAGCTCCATTCCACCGAGTAGGGATCGATCTTTTAGGGAGGTTCCCGAAGTTGACAACCGGTAACAGTTGGATAATAGTCTGCACTGACTACCTCACACGCTACGCTGCCGACTGCAGAAGCTCCAGAGATTGCAAAATTCCTTGTAGAAGACATTATTTTGAAGCATGGAGCACCACGTGTCATGATATCTGATCGTGGAAAAGGATTCCAGTCAAAACTAGTATCAGAGGTAATGTCAAGGTGCAACATTGTCCACAGAATGACAACTGCATACCATCCTCAGACAAATGGTCTTACGGAACATTTCAACAAGACGTTAACCGACATGCTGTCGATGTACGTCGATGTTGAGCAGAAGGATTGGGATACAATTCTGCAGTCGTGACATTTGCTTACAATACCGCAAGACAAGACACCACAGGCTTCGCTCCGTTTTTCCTGCTCCATGGCCGTAAAGCTGAGACGACAATGGATACGCTGTTCCCGTTCCAACTGGACAACACTCAGGATGACTATGTTAAACAGCTCATCACCAGGGTCGAAGAAGCAAGACAGCTGGCTCGCATATGGACACTGGACGCCCAGGAGAAGGACCGTCAGCGGTATAACGACAAGCACCGACCTGTTGTGTACAGCCCAGGAGATCTGGTATGGATTTTTACCCCTGTACGGAAGTTTGGACTGTCAGAAAAGTTATTGAAACGATACTTTGGTCCGTATCGTGTCATATGCAGCCTGTCAGACGTCACATACGAAGTTGAGGATTATGAGCCGTCGTCGAGACGTCAAAAACGAAGAGACATTGTTCACGAATCATACCTGTTGTGCTTGACTGGTACGAAAGTATAGTATCGCATGTGGTACATTGCACGAAACCAGCAGAAACCTGTGTGACAGGATCCACTACAAGTGCAAAAGATTTCCAAGCTTCTCTTTTCGACTCCTCTTCCGACGTGTCTTTCTTCTTCAGGACTAACGAGCCGCTCCTAATTCCCTCCACAATACTTCTTTTTGTTTCATGAATGGAGCCTTTACGACCTGTAGTTCGTTGATCCATAACGCTGTCTGCGCTGCTCAAAGCCAGGTCGGTTTCTCATGTGATTCCGCAATCTTGAGTGAGCGGCGGTCACCGGCCGAGACTACGAGTGCGCTCGAGTGCCCGGCAGTGCTCGACACTCCTGCTGGTAACCGAGAGGCGGACGGCGACCGACTACGTGGGGGCATTAGACGGCCGCAGCCGTGCCGCAGCGTGCGCCTACCCCAGCCGTCGAGCAGCGGCAGGAAACGGGAAATGCTCGAGCGGTTGTTTTCATCGAAATTCAGAGCTCTAAAACTCTGGCTAATTGGTGGATGGTCCCCAGTATTGATACGGTGCTTTATCGTGGGCCGTTTCGTCTGACTTTTCCCCTGCTGAGGTGTGAATGCACCCGAAAATGGCGTAGTATACCTAACACCCGCTGGCGTTGTTTCTTGGTCAGTCCAAGCCCTATTGGCAGTTCCACGTTTGTTTCCTCCAGCGTGTTGTCTGTACTAATAGCAGGGCATGGGTCTTCATTGATGACGTTGAGCTCACCGTCCTGGATTGATTCAGCTGTTCCGATACACATTCCCTTGGGGATAAGTTGTGACTGCTCGTGACAATTTGTGATCCTAATCTCTCCTTGACCACCGGTAATGCTTATGATAGCCGCTGGTATGTAAGATTCTTTTGTGAGCCTGATAAATTTTTTACTATCAACAAGAACTTCACAGTTTAACCAGTCATCTGTGTTTGTGACTGTAACTCTTCTCATTGTCAACGGCGGTATCGTGACATTGTCAATGACGAATAACTTCCCAGAAAAATTCTTCACGTCGGGTGCAATTGACGGGGCAGACAGGAGCTAATGTTTGAAATACCTCGTCCTCAGTGGCGTCGGCTACCTCGAGACTTACAGGGCTCAAATCCATGGCCATAATCTGATGCTCGCTTGGTCTAATAGTCCCGGCTGCCATACACTGTTGTAATTCTTCTCTCACGATTTGTCGTATGAGAGAAGCCAAGTCCTGCTGGTCTTCCACAACGGCCATAGGGACTACATTTGGGAGTCTGTCATACTTCTTGTGTCCAACCCTCCTTTGTTGCATCTCTTCAATACGCTGGCACCACTTGATGAACTCTTCTGTCGTAGCGACGTCTTTTATCAGAAGAGCTTGGTACATATCTTCTGCAATTCCCTTCATCAGGTGCGTGATTTTGTCCACTTCAGTCATGTTCGGATTGACTATGTTACACAGGGCCAAAACACTCTGTATGTACGATTGTGTCGGCTCACCATGTCGTTGGGCCCGGTTCTTCAGTTGTTCTTCCGCCGAGCGGATTTGTCGCTGGCGGTCTCCAAACGTCTTCTTAAGTTCCTCCTGGAACGTCTCCCAGTCATTCAACTTGTCTTCGTTGTTTTCGAACCATTGCTGGGCTGTTCCATCCAGGCAGAAATAAACGTTGGCCAAGCACATTGTATTATCCCACCTGTTGTACTTGGCGACTCGGTCGAACCCTTTTAGCCATTTGTTGGGGTTCTGTCCAGCATCTCCAGAGAACACCGACGGGTGTCTGATGTGCAGCTGGCTTATTGCTGGTTTCGTCTCCATCGTTCTTCTGATAATACGGACTTTTGGAAGGATGTACTCGGTGTATCCCTTGTATTCCGGTTCCACTCCGTGTATGCGACGGCTTTTACATTGCCTAATTGGAGCCATGGTGATGCAGCTGTTGCACAGTGTACCCGGCGCCTCCACCAAACAATGTCATGTTGCAATGGAAGTAGGCTTGACTTCGAAGGCAACTAAACACAGCACTTATACTGAAAACAAGTTTATTACGAACTCAACATACACGCAGCACTGACTGCCTCTCAGGCAGAGTGCTCTGCTATTTATACACAGACAGAATTTACCAGAAATTAGAAGAACAGTTAACATAAGAAACAAGTAGAATTTACAAGTGAACATAAGAAAGATGTAGAACCTTCTGGAATTGTAAATTACAAAGAAATAAATTTTTACTGGTGGGTGGGATTGAACCGGGGACCTTCTGCACCGCAGTCTGTGACGCTGTCCCCTGCGCCACACCGGCAGTTGGTGTGCGTGGTCTCTCGCGGCAATATTGTCAAGAATGTATAAAAAGACATAAGTGACTGATGTAGGTTTGTTAGTGAGTGCAAGTTTGAGAGAGAGTTCAACTCCAGTTTATGTCAGTTAGTTCTGTTGGATGAAACCAAATTTTAATAAAAGAAGTGGAGAGAAACAGTATCTCAATTATGTACCCCCTTATCAAGATTTGTATTGTTTGAATTAAGAATAATTTATGTGTATAGAACCTAATTTAATTTTCAATGCAACTATGTTGTAGTGTTCCCAAAAACTAACGAAAAATAGAAAGGAACATTACACCCATCAACACATTCTATGGTCCCACAACCATCCTGGCCTCAACTTAAGGTAACTTTCCATCCCTGCACTCTATGCCTAACATCCCTCCCTCTTTTCCTTCTCCATTCATTATCCTGTATCTCATGTCTTCCTTGCAACTGTGTGTCACCAGTTACAATATCCCCTTTGTATTGTTACTAATATTTTACTTTTTGCTAAATTTTCTAACTTTATTTTTCCCTGTTTTCCAATTTTTATTTTCCTTATTATTCATATCATTTCAAATCCCCCCACTCCCTCCCTACAGTCCTCTACGCCTCCCTTTTGTCCTGTCCCATCCCTTCCATTCACTGTATTCATTGTCACAATTCAAATGGTTGTGTGTGTATACTTGTCCGAGTGATTGCATGAATGTGATTTTCTATATTTGTGTCAGTCAGCACCTCATTGAGCCTCTTTACAGTGAGTTGTTACCTATCCTCCATTATTATTCCTATCAGATTTTCCATTGTTGAAATTGGCATTTATTATGGAGCCATTTAGCACTACATCTGCCTTTGATTGTGGCACCATACACAATCATTCGCCCAGCTCCAGGGAAGTAGGTTCCCATTCTCTGTTCCTTCACTGGGATAACTCTTGCCAGGCGCATCCATGTTGCAGGTGTGGGCATCCTACACTTCAGTAGGCCGGAGTAAGACAATGGCTGAGTTCAGGCAGGGACCCAATCCCGTGGGGTATATCACCCGTGCCCAGGGTTACAGGTGTAGACCTTAATGGCAGCAACGGTGGAGAAGAAAGACTTCGGAACAGCAAAGCTGGCAGATGAGGCAACCCTCCTTTTTGGTGATTAAATGAGAAGGGAAATACCATTTAGCTGCAGCATCTGTACTCCTGAGGGGCGGCTGCAAAAGGCGTCTGTTCTCCAGGTTAGGGGTGGCCTATTGTATGCTGGCAGTAGCTATAAAATGCCCTCAGTGACAGACAAAATGACCCGTCGGTTGAGGTACCTTTCATCCCATCTATGTCTACGTCTCTTCGAAATTCAGAGCATGCTAGGGCGTCCCCACTAAGCGATGCACGCCACTTGCGCCCGAGTGACGCGAGAAATGAGCAAGGGTTACCTACTCATGGACAGGGTAGGTTAAAGTAGTTAGTTCAACCAAAACCAAAACAACAAATGAGATTTGCTACCCTCAATGTTGGTACATTGACTGGCCGACATCGTGAACTAGCAGAAATCTTAAAAACAGACATGTCAACATTGCCTGCATTCAGAATACCAAGTGGAAAGGTTCAAAGGCAAAAGAAATTGGAGATGGCTACAAACTCATCTATCATGGTGCCAGTACACAAAAAGGCATAGCAATAATAGTCGACCAGGACTACCGCAATAATGTCACTAGTGTTAACAGGGAGTCAGATAGGCATATGTCTACCAAGATTGATTCAACAGCTATCACTGCCCAAATTGTATCTTGCTATGCACCTCAAACTAGATGCACTGATGATTAGAAGGACGAATTTTGGAACAGCCTGGAAGCCCTCCTTCAATCAGTTCCCCAGGATGAGTCCGTTATTGTTGGAGGAGATTTAAATGGACATGTCGGAACTCACAAAGGAGAATATATGCAATGCCATAGAGAACATGGGTTTGGTGTTCGGAGCGATGAAGGATGTCGGATACTTGATTTTGCAGAAGCCCACAATCTCATTGTGACCAACACATATTTTAAGAAGAGGCCAACACATCTGGCTACTTATACAAGTGGAAGTTATGCTACTCAAATCGATTATTGGCTAGTTTGTCAACAAGATATGAGACTAGTAATGGATACCAAAGTAATTCTGTATGACAGCATCACCCGTCAACACCGATTGCTTGTGCTCGATATTCGTAAGACAGTTACAGACCCCAAACCTAAACCTAAGACTGGGCCTGAGCGAAATAAGTGGTGGTGAATGAATACAAAGTTGATGACAGCCTTGGTAAACTCCTGGAAGCCCGATTAGTCAGTTGAAGACATGTGAAAAGATGCTGTGGAACAAATACATGAAGCAGTGACAAAAATGTTGGGAAAAACCATACCTGGTCGAAAATTCATTGACAAACAAATCTGTTGGTGGACAGATGAAGTCAAGTAAGCAATGAAGGAGAAAAAGATGGCATATAAGACTTGGTGGAACTCACGTCTTGATACTGATCTCCAGAAATATCGCAAAGCAGTGTGGATTTTTTAAGGGATGCTGTACCATCGATGCTACCCATGCTACATGCCTTTTGATGGAAAAGCACAGAGAGAGTCAGAAGAGTGTACACATGGCATTTCTAGATCTAGAAAAGACTTTTGACCATATCCCACATGATCTTATCTGGCGAGCTCTTCATTATCATGGTGTCCCTGAAGAGTATGTAAGGTGGGTGCAACTTCTGTACCACAATTCTACTAGTGCAGTTCTGAGTCCTGTTGGTATCTCTCTGCCTTTTGGTATCATTGTGGGTGTTCATCAAGGTTCTGCCCTTTCACCCTTACTATTCACCCTCTGCATGGATATGGCAACAGCTGACATACAGACTTCACATCCGTAGACCCTTCTTTATGCCGATGATGTGGTACTTGCCGAACAAACCTGCCCAGAACTCCAAGACATGGTTCAAATGTGGAAGGACAGACTGGCTGAAAATGGACTGCACCTCAATTCCCAGAAAACTGAATACTTAGAATGCGGTTCCCAAAGCAGAGGCACCGTCAGTATTGGGTAAGAAGACCAGCCGAAGATTATGCATTTTAAGTACCTGGGGTCTGTTGTCACCCTAGACTGTGACACAACTCTCGATACTCAGATCAGAATGAATCCAGCTTGGGTCACGTGGAGACAGGTCACTGGGGTCCTTAACGATAAAAAGATGCCTCAACGTCTAAACGCAAAAGTTTACAAAACCATTGTACGTCCAGCAGCAATCTATGGGACTGAGTGTCGCCCTATGACGAAATAGCAGGAGCAAATGTTGCATATGATGGAAATGAAGATGCTTCATTGGTCCATGGGGCTGACCCAATGTGACCGTGTAAAAAATACAGAAGTCCAGCAAAAGTTTGGGAAACAGACAAACTAAGGGAAGCCCATCTCCGCTGGTACGGCCACGTCAGCAGAAAGGAGGACAACTCAGTTGCGAAGGCAGCATTCCACATCAATCCAGGAGAAACAAGACCACAAGGGAGTCCGGCATAGAGATGGACCTACAACATCAGGGCAGCCATGGTCGCTATTGGTTTAAGGCAAGAAGATGTCAACAACTGAAAAAAATGGAGGAGATGCAGCAAAGTATCAGACCCTGCAAGTTGGGATTAATGCTTGGAAAGAGAGAGATTTAGCACTACATCTGTACTGGTTGCCATCCATATTCTTTTTTTTCTATGGCTGTTTCCTATCCTCATAATGTCAACCATCTGGTATCTTCTGTGTCTTCTTCCATTCACTGTTCCCTCCATAACATCCATCAGTAGATAATCTCTTTATCTCTTTTCATCCAATGGCCAAGACAGTGATGTTTCCTCTTTCTGATTACCTTCAAAATATTTCTCTCTTTATCCACTCTACAATGACTCCTCATTTCTCCTTTTGTCTACCCTCCTTATTACTTCCATCCACCTGCAAGTCCACATCTCAAATATTTCTAATCTTCTTATGTTCTCATTTCTCAATGTCCATGTCTCAGAGGTATACAGTGCCACACAGCATATAAAACATTTTGTCAGTCTGTTCCTCAGATTCCTGTTGATACACCCACAAAGAACCCTCCTCTTCTTATTAAATGTTTTCTTGGCAATTGCTATGTGGGTTTTCACTTCCATGTGGCATCTCATATCATCTGTAATTATGTTTCCCAGATATTTGAAAGCACTAACTTGCTCAATTATTTTCTGACCTAGTCTTATGGTTGTTCCTACTTTTCTCAGGCTAATAACTATATATTTTGTCTTTTTCTTATTAATTCTCATTACAAATTCCTCACAGATCTTATTGAAGTCCTTTAACATTTCATTCATAGTTCTTTCTTTCTTTCTTCACCAGTAACACCATATCATCAGCAAATCAAATAGCTTCTACTCTCCAATTGCTGACTTGTACACCTCTGTATTGTTTCATACATTTCTGCATAATGTGTTCCAGAGATATGTTAAACAGTGTTGGGGAAAGACAGTAGCCTGGCCTCCCGCCCTACCTCCTGTGCTTTCCTTTTTCATCTCATTCGAAATCTGTACCTATATTTTCTGTTTCAGGTATAGAGTCTTAATCAGCCCCCTGTCCCTCCAGTCAACTTAGTTCTGCCTTAGTATGACCATTAACTTATTCCAATGAACTCTGTCAAAGGCCTTCTCCAAGTCAATGAAAACAGTATACACTTCTCTTCCTAGTTCAATGTATATCTCACCTATAATACTTAGCAGTTGAATAGGATCTCTTCAAAAATAAATAATAATCCACAAATAACTTAATATAGTGCAGTGTGAATGACAAATACAAGAGATTTTTGTATATCTTTGAAGTAATGGACCACTAGCGGTCATTGCTGAATGATTCTCTGCTGTTGTTGTCATCTTGCATCCAGGAAATATCTTTAGTTGGCCATGCCTGTAGGCCAAAATTTTGTAAATAGTTAGGAGACCTATCAATGCTGAGTAGAGTGCTGTATGGTGTTTTAGCTGTATGTAATTAAAATTTGTTAACACAGTGATAAACTACAGACTCAAGGTACACAGCATTAGGTTAAAGGTCTGCTATGTTTGTCAGTGGCCATACAGTATCTGGGGTGTGGTTGCTAATGATCATTTCAGCCACATGTCACTCAACATGACAAGAAAGAAACTTTTTGTTATAAACTTCGAAGAAGGTTAAAGATATGTCTATAGATTGAATTGAAAAGGTTTAGACTGAAGCCAATGAAAGTAATTTCATTTTCGTACTGTGTTTGTGGCCATTTTCTAGAGCATCTGTTAACTATCAACACTTTTTCCGTTATAAATTGACTGCAATTAAAGGCAAGGTTACACCAGACATGGGTTGAATTTTACTTACCATCCTGGCAGTCTCATGTGATAATGTTGCAATCATGTGATGTTGTCATTGGTCAGTCACATGACAATCCAAATGTTTTGTCATGAAGTCTTTGTTTTAGGAGTGTGGTTACTTTTACTGAGTGGACAAGTGCATAGAAGAACCTGTTTCTCATAGAATAGGAATAGCATTACTTATTTACTTCAGGGTATATATGAAACACTAATCGAATGATTCTATGTGGATTTATAAGAATATTAACATCTTAAAAAAGATTTTCTACCATGTTGTTGATGTTGCCAACATAATAAAGTAAGGCAATTGGGATGGTAGGTAAAATTTTACCTAGGCATGTTTTGCTTTTTATTTGTAAATCATCTGTGATTGGTATTTGTGTGTCCTATTTACATGTTGTGGATCATACTAATCTTTCCCTTCTTGTTTTCTGAGGTTGATGTCAGTTTTAATTATTGTATTAGTCAAATGACAGGCTGATTTATATCACATACCAGATCTACATTATTGGCTTAATTATACAAATGATCAGGGTATAGTTTAGCTGAGGATGTAGTTTGCTCTGTCTGGCTAGTCTGTATTAGGTTTTAGTAAATCATCTTGGGCAAATGTCAGCATGGTTCCTATGGTAAGGCTGTGGCTGACAATCTGTCCAAACTCCAGTAGTTACAATACTGTGCTTAAAAATTGTGTATGTAGTTAGTAAATTTGCTTCATGGATCATAGGAATTTTAAAGAAAAGAGAGAACTAATGGGCGATCTGAAATGATATTGACAATAATAAAACACAGAAACATGTGACAAAACCATTTCCAATAAAGAAAACACACATCTGAACCATCCAAATTGGCATTTGTACAGCATATTTAACTAAAGGTTCCACAGAGTTACAAAATCTGGTTATACCAGTAGTATAATAATTATTGGCAACTGATTCAACAACTCACTTAAATAAACTATTGTATAGCATTATCATGTGGGTCACTCAATGCACTAGATGGAATTAATGGAATCTCCATCATCTACCACAAGAGTAATGAAGCTAAGAATATAGACAACTTCCACACTCCAGGAAGATTTTTTGTTAGCCTTCACTACAGAGGAGGGTAATAAGCAAGAAGAACACTATCTCAAACTGCATGTGACTTAGGTGTGCCTAGTGAATTATCCTGATAACTAATGGAAATTCTCCACAGATGAAACATTCATCTTCAAAGGAGATAGATTGGCTGTCCAATACTTACCTTTGTGCTGTACTACCAATAGTCACACAAAGAAAGACAAAAGATGAGAAACTAGGACAAGCTTTCAGAACTGGGTTCCTTCATCAGGTAGGAGAGAGGAGAGATGGGAAGAAAAAAGGAATGGGGACAGAAGTGGAAGGTAATGCACGACCTAAAGAGAGGTGAACCGAATGATGCTGAGTGTGTGTGTGTGTGTGTGTGTGTGGGAGGGGGGGGAGAGGGTTATCTAAGAGTCATTGATTAACAGGGAAAGATATTGAGAAACAAATGCACACACAAACAAACAAACACAAACACTATATATGAGGATAAGTGAGTTGAGGATGGAGGAAAGGGGATAGGTTACTGTAGATTTAAGTTAGTTGGTATTTCGTTTTGGAAGGGACTAAACTACAAAGGTTATCAGTCCCTTGTTCCAATCATAGAGATAAAACAATGTCTTAAACTTCCTCAATTATAGGATTTTAACATGTCAAAGATGAAAGTAGGAATTAAAAACAAAGAAAGGGTAAAAAGTTTTAAAGCTAAGACCAAAGTGTTTTGGCTAGGACAGCACAAAAATAAAACTACGACTTCCAGGCACCCCATACAGATTTGAAAACCATCTGTCTAAAAGTGTTAGGCAAGTGGAGGATCGATAGATACTGAACACTCAGTACAAGTCATACGGAACAGGGCACTTGCACAAATAACATTTAAAACAGAATCAACCATGGAGGCATTGTCAGCTAAAACAACGTTCAGGGAATCAAGAATAGTGAAATTCCACCTCTGGGCAGCCGAGTTGGGGAAATCCAATAAGATGTGCACGGCTGTCAGATGCGTTCCACAGTGACACCGATGAGGGTCCTCATGACAAAGAAGATGACTGTGCGTCAGCCAGGTATGACCAATACGGAGCCGGCAAAGAACAACTGACTTCCTATGAGAGGCCCTCAGTGAGGACTTCCATACAGCGCTGGAGGGCTTGACAATGTGGAGTTTGTTTGATTCAGTTTACTCCGCCCATTCAGATATTCAAACCCCAAGGATCTTATGGCATAACTGGGAGACCAATATGCAGAGTCAGTGAACTGGTGACCTGCTTGGTCAACTGATCAATGCATTGATTGTGGCCTGTTGTCCAAACAAAAGTGACCAAATGGCCTGACTCACCAAAGGGAAAGACAGCGTCTTGGACTGACCACATCAAATTGTGCCTGGGAAGAAACTGGTCAGGGGCCTGTAAGCTAGTCAGGGAGTCAATAAAGATGACAAACGACCTCTGGGGGTGAGCTTTCAGATATTTAAGACCTCATGAAGAAGCGACCAGCTCCACGGTGAAGACACTGCTTCCACAAGAAAACGATCACTGTACAGTATGTGAGCCGGTGGGCGGCAGGCGCCAGTAAGTTCCACCCAGATTTATCGCTGGCGGAGCATATCGTTGCTCTCGGATCATGTCTCTGCCGTGGTCTTCCTTAGCGGCGGCAGAGGGCTGGTGGAGAGTCTAGTGTTTGCTACAGGCAGGTGGCGGTCAGCGGCGAGTTGGGCCGATCGATGTGCTGGCTGGTTCCTTCGGTTGTTGTGCAGACAGCGTGGGAGCGTCCGATGGCGGCAAATCGATTACCGATCGCAGTTCCGTATTGACAGAGCTGACCGGAGTGGAACTCAGGCTGTGCGTCTTTGACAACTCAAATGGATTTTCCATGGTGAGCTCCCGCGCAGTGTATGGAAGTGTGAGCACCTTGTGTCCAACCTGCACTCCCGCACCCACTCAAATTCCTTGCCCAGTAACTGTGTCCGGCTTCCTGTTAACCGTCAGACCGGCATTGCGAACCTTGTGCCTGTTAAAGTGGTGTTACGCAAATGCCGTGATTCTATAGCTAATTCCATTTGTGTTTATGTCAGTGAATTTGATAACCGTTGCCCACACATACTGTATCTGGAAGGTTTTGTTATGTAGTAACTGCTTAGTTCATGTACGTATTGAAGTTGAGTAATTGCTGCCCACATATCTTGTTGTACTTGAAGGACATGGTTTTCGGCTAGTGTGCTATTTTATGTAGGCAACATCATTCTATAACTGATTCTAATTATGTTTATGCCAGTGAAATTTGATAACTGTTGCCTACACGTACTGTATCTGGAAGGACCTGTTATGCTACAATGTTGTTACATGGCATCTGTGAGATTTAGTAACTGTTTAATTAATTTATGTATGTATTGAAATTGAGCAATGGCTGCCACATATCTTGATATATTTGAAGGACACTGGGTCCGGTAAGTCTGTTATTTTACGTGGGTGGCATTATTCTGTAACTGAATTGATTAGAGTTGACACTAGTGATAACCATCAGTACTTGTTATCGTCCAGCTGAATTCGTGTGCACTGAACCGTGTGTGTTACGGCAGCATGTAGGGCGTATTCCTCTTATATCATTAGGATGTCCTGTTGACGGTGAACTAGAGACTTTGGCCCTTCATATACTGCGTGTGTTTGAATGCCTTAAGGCCATGTTCAGAACTTTATTGAAGTCATAGGTGTTTAACTGGTGTTTTATGTTTATATGTAAGTTATCTAGCAGATTTCTGGCACCTGTTGTGAACATGTTTCAGAGCCACGCTGTGTTTGGAGGGCGACTGGAGGAGGCGTAAAGGAAAGGGCCGGCTAGACGTCATATTCAGCTAAATCTCGATTACCACCGGCCTCTGCAAATTCTGGCACATGCGGTGCTTCAACAACGCCATCCGGAGTGCAAGTTGAGTAGTTAAATTTGAATTCGTTGTACCGAACAACTAACTAGCCCCCCTCCCCTTCCCACTAGTCACCCTCCAGGTCTGCTCATGTATTATTACCCGAGTTATATGGGCGTTAGATATCTCCTAACTGAGTCTAGCTGATAGATTTCAAACCCAAATTAAAGGGGCAATTGTTTCTGTAATATTTACTTATTGTCTTTAATGAGTGTAGGACTCTTAAGCTCGGCTTAAATGGGTGACAATTTGTGTTCTTTCTGCTTACTTGTTGGTTTTATTTAGGGTTCCTCCAGCCTGAATTAAAAGGGTGTAAGTTCTAATTCATGTTGTGCCAAACCTTTTATCATTTGTTTATGTTAAAGATCAGAGGCCTCATTTAAAGGGGCGTTTTTATTTTTTTTTTCTGCTTATTTGTTGATTTTATTTAGGGTTCCTCCAGCCCGAATTAAAAGGGCGTAATTTTCTAATTCACATTGTGCCAAACCTTTCATCGTTTATGTTAAAGATCAGAGGCCTGATTTAAAGGGGCGTTTTACTTGCTTTGAATTGGAATTGGTTTGTGTAAATTAAACCTTTCTTTTAATGAATTGTAAATAAAGCAATAACTATTGCAAGCATTGACTATATACGTAATCCTCCCCCCCCCTTTCTGGAGTTAATCCCACTTCCACCGCCTCAGTATGGTCACCACAAATAAAGGCATACCCAGCATGGTCATCAATGAGAGAACTGTCCATGTAAATAACTGCTGCATCATGGTATGAATCAAACAGTGCTTGGAACTGGTGACAGAGATTTAATGGGTTACCGAGTCTTTCGAGACCCGTGATGAGTCCAACGCAATCTGCAAGCAAAGGATACACCAAGGAGGGGTATGGAAACAGTAGTGAAAATTGGGACGGTAGGAAACGAATTCAAGTGATGAGAGAAAGGAATGGATATAGACCGCAATCAGAAGACTCGACCTCGGCCAACGTCATGGGAAAGGGAGGGCAGTAGCCAGAAAGAGAAACCTGCGATTTGGGTGGGAAACGTAGGAAGTGAGCAACTGTTGCCAGCAGAACTGCAGGGGAGAGACACCTGCTTCAGCTAGAAGACTCATCACCGGACTTGTGTGAAAAGTTCCTGTTATCAAGCGGACACCACTATATAGGACTGGGTCCAGGACCTGGAGTGCTGTAGGCGCTGCTGAATCATACACAATGCTCCCATAGTCAATCTGTGAATGAATAAGAGGTGGAATGGGCTGCTCCCCAACGAGTGTGGCTGAGGCATCAAAGAATATTTAAATGTTGCCAACATTTTTGCCTCAGCTGACAAAGGTGTGGGACCTAAGTCAGACGGGCATAAAAAAACATGCCTAGGAAGCTACGTGTCTTCTCGACACAAAGGGGTTCATTGCCCAGGTGTAACTCTTGATCTAGATGAACTACTCGACAGTAACAGAAGAGCATTACATGAGTTTTCTGTGTGTAGAACTGGAATCCATGGGCAGAGGAGCCTTTCAGATTGCACCGTGAAGCTGCCGTTTGACAACACCAATACTAACAGAGCTAAATTACAGCCAGAAGTCATCAGCGAAGAAGGAGCAACAGAGCGATGACTCCATAGCCACAGCAAGATTGTTTATTGCCATTAAAAATAATGGTACACTGAGGATGGAGCCCTGCGGGACACCATTCTCTTGAATGTGGGGAGAGCTCAGAGGCTCTGACCCCTCACTTGAAATGAGTGGTGGGAGAGGAAATTCCAAATAAAAATTGGAAGGGGGCCCCGTAATCCCGTCATGCAGCAATGCTAGTATATGGTGGTTCCAGGTGGTATCATACACCTTACAAAGATCAAAGAATATCACAACCACGTGCTCGTGCCTAGTGAAGACAGTGTGAATAGCCAACCTCAGGAACATGAGGTTGTCAATGGCAGAGCGGCCTTGCCAGAAGCCCCCTGTTGTGGGGCAAGGAGTCCACGCTCTTCAAGGATCCTCATGAGCTATTGACTCACCATACGTTCATAGAGCTTGCAGAGAATGTTTGTGAGGATGGTAATTGTCAGCCACCAGAGGATCCGCACCAGGTTTCAATACAAGGAAGATAGTACTTTCCTGTCATTGCGTTGGGAAAACCCCCTCTGCCCATAGATGGTTAAACAGGGTGAGAATCTGGTACTGCAACTCTGTTGAAAGGCATTGGAGGAACTGGCTGTGAATCCTATCCAGTCCTGGAGTGGTATTGGGGCATGTGGCAAAGGCAGTCTGGAACTCCCAGTCACTAAATGGGTCATCGTAGATTTTCCAGTGACAGGTGCATATGAGAAGTTTTCACTCAGCTCACTCTTTGAGGGTGCAGAAGTGGTCACAGAGCAATGTGCATAGTGCTCTGGCATGTGCTCAGTGATAACTGTTGGGATTGTGCAGAGCATACCCTGGATGATAAGGGATGGGATTCTTGTCCGTGGGTGGTATCCAAAGATGCGCTGTACTTACGTACATACCCAAGATGGGAGCCGATAGTGGCTACATACTGCTCCCAGGAGTCCTACTTACACTGCCGTATTCAGTCACCGTACAGGACATCGTGCACCTGCCAGTTGAGGTGTGGTTGGAGACTTGGGCTATAGATAGAGAGTTCGATAGTGGAGTATATGCCTTGCACCACGCAAAAATGCATGAGGGCACCAGTGTTCAGAATGCAGAGTTCTTGCTGCACCAAGAGTGCCTCAAGGTCCCTGCCATGGCCCCTGATCTGAGTTCCACCCCGCAATGGGTGGTGGGTGTTTTAGTCCTCTATAAGGAGACATGATGGGAGAAGTTGGGCTACTAAGGCAGCAAGGTCTGCTGGAAGCACTACCTCTTCCAGTGATAGGTAGAGCGAACACAGTGTAAACTCTTGCACTGTCTAGTTTCTATCAGTGACTGCCTCGAGATATGTATGGAGAGGCATGGCAACACTGGGGATTGAGGCAAGGACATATAAACATACACCTCTGGATACTCTGTCATAGATGGAGCAGTTCTTGTAGTAGCCCATGAAGGGCAGGGGACCGCTGGGCAAGAAACCAAGTTTCCTGCAGGGCTAAGCGGAGTGCAGGGTAGCAGCATAGTAGTTATTGCAGCTCTGCTAGGTGGTGAAAAAAGCTGCCACAATTCCGTTGGAGGATTACATTTCTTCCATACTGTAAAGCCATAATGAGGTAAAAAAAGGTTATTCCATTGAAACTCCAGCTGCTGAAGTTTCATAAGTTATAGGATCTAGAACAATAGCTTCTAGGAATGCTGTTAGTGTGAGATCCTCGGCTGAGGCAGAATATGCAGGAGTCTGTGGTTTTAGAACCACTGAACATTCCTATTTCATTTTCTGGTTAGCCTCTCACTCTCCCTTTGGCTTCAAGGGCTTCTTAGTAATGGCATCAGGGGCTACAAAGGAGGAGGAGGCCCTTTGACAGCAGCTTGGGTATCCTTCAGTACCCAGCTGGGATACTCTTTCACACTAGGAGAAGCCTCAGAAGGGAGCGTCCTGAGGGACCCCTTCCGAGTGAGGGGGGACAAAGAAGGTCACTGCTCCTCTAGCTGGGGGGTGGGGGCCAATGTTCCTGATGTTTGGGGTTAGTTTCTCTCTAGGTGGAAAGACTGGGAGTAAACAAAGAGGATGTGCCCCCAACTGTCACAGGGGTAGGCAGAGATAATCCGGCCTGGCGGCCCATTTGCGCTGGTTGCACTAACTGTTGTATTGCTGCTGGGGATGGCAACAATAAAGCTGCTTTTGCGTAAGATGAGAGAATGTTCACTGGATGAAGCTTTAGATATTTCTGCATCACCTCCAAGTAGGTCAGCCTATCCAGGCTTTTATATTCAATTATCTTCCAGTCCTTCTGGAGAGCTGTGCAGTCTGCTGAGCAGGAGGCATGGTACTGGCTGCAGTTGACAGAGGAGGGTCATAAGGAATGTTAGGATGAGAAGCACATCCACAATACAGGCAAGTGGGGTTAGCCTCACAGCCTGAACTCCAGCACTTGTAACACTGCATAGGGGAAGGAACGTAGGGCTTTACATTGCACCGGTAGATTGTCACCTTGACCTTATTGGGCAATGAATCACCCTCAAAAGCCAAGATGAAGGCACCGATGGCAACCCTGTTGTCCTATGGACCCCTAATAATTCGCCTGATGAAATGATCGCCCCGCCGTTCCAAATTTGCTCGTAGTTCATCGTCTGACTGCAAAAGTAGATCCTTATGGAAGATTATATCCTTGACCATATTTAGGCCTTTGTGAGAAGTTACAGAAAAGGGAACATCACTCAGCTTGTCGCAGGCAAGCAAGGCCCATGACTGGGCTGGAGATGACATTATAAGGACTGACCCAGATAGCATTTTGGACATGCCCTTCACCTACCCAAACTTGTCCTCCAGGTTCTCTACGAAAAGCAAAAGCTTCATCATCATAAAAGATTCCTTCATCCAATCGACTACAACTCAAGTAATTTAATAATTCACAGTCTCTGTTGCAATATTCTTTATTATATCCAATAATGTGTTTTGCACTGTTATTGCATCATCAGACTGGAAACAGACAAATGTATTATTACAGTCCCTGTACCTGGTGGGCCATGAATCTAATATGGCTAAGGTGAGTAAATTTTGGAAAGTCAGAACTTACTCGGGTGGAGATGGAGCCATAGAACTATTTAAAGTTTTGGTGGAAGTAGTTTAACATTTTGTGTTCTGTCATTGGGCCCCTGCAAAAAGGTAAATGTACAAAATATGTAATGGCTATTTGAAGTATAACTAGGGACTAAACGGGTACAGTATGGAGATTAATAGAATGCTTTTTATATGATAAAACTCACCATAGCAGTAGAGGAGTCACTGTTGCGGCAGGTCCATGTTTACAACTGGAAGTATTGTTAATGAGCGGCTTGCTGAGGGGCATTCTCGCAGGCTGTAACTGCCCATACCACTTTGTTTAACGGTCACATTTATCTTCCACAGTTATTAACAATACTACCAGTTGTAAGCGTGGACCTGCCGCAACACTGATTTCTCTGCTGCTATGGCGAGTTTTATCATATAAAAACCATTCTATTAATTTCCATTGTACCCTTTTAGTCCCTAGTTATTCTACTTCAAATAGTTGTTATGTACTTTGTACATTTACCTCTTTGCAGGGGCCAATGACAGAACACCAGTTGTTAAGCTACTTCCACCACAGCTTTAAATAGTTCTATGGCTCCATCTCCACCCAAGTAAGTGATGACTTTTCAAAATTTACTTAATTAGCCATAATAGATTCGCTGCCTACCAGGTACATGGACTGTAATAAAACTTTTGTCAGATTCCAGTCTGATGATGCGCCAAAAGTGCGAAACGCGTATTGAGTATAATAAAGAATATTGCAACAGAGACTGGAAATTATTTAATTATACACCTCTGTTGCTGCACCAGCCACCATCACCATCATGGAATGGAATGAAATGTACACACCAAGTACTTAGGGGCATAAGCTTCAACTTGCTGATGGGCCCTACATTTCTCCAATGGTATGGCCAGGGATGCAAATGATTGGGGGTCATACTGCACTCCATTATATTTGCCTCTTCCTCTCTTATATGCGGCGGTTATACATTAGGGTGGCCGAAAAAAGTGAATTTTTGAGTATCGAGTTGTAATAGGGCTCGAAAGTTGCATATTTGTGTGCTGATTAACGAAAAAATAATTTAAAAAATCTAACTTAATATCTTCAGTTCACGCAAAGGGCTTAAAGTTTCTAAAAAAACGATAAATTTATAGAATTTCTGAAAGGTCATATAAAAATATATCTTTCAGTATCACATCCTAATAGGACTAAAAAACTGTGTATCCATGTATAGTTTAACATAAAAATAGTTTTGATAGTCCTAGCTTATGTAATCAGTTCGCACTAAAGACCTTAACTATCGAAATATGACAACATTTCTAAATGTTCAAAATGTTATGGAAATTTACTAATATCTCGTTTTTATATCTATGTTTTAAATATGTTAGGTTTTATTTATTGTGATTTGATTATTTAAAGAGATAACATCATAACTTTGCAGCTCTTTGCCCATTTCACCAGCAAATTTGGTTAACTGACCCAGAACTCACCACGAGGAGGTGGCTGCAATTCGAGTTCCACCCACATCCTGCCCAACCAACTAACCGCCCAAGGACGTCATACTAATTATATATTCATATTTAAAATATATACAATTATTTACATTTTTATACCTTTATTTGCATACTAGTCAAAGATGTAGTTGGCTTGAATTCTGATTTGTGTCCAAATTTTGGCATTATTGATCTTGACAGCAGAGTCGCCTAATGAATCCATCTCTGCTATCTTGCCCAAATACTTTTTCTGCAGCCTCTGTTACTAATTTTACATATCTTTTTACAGCCTGAGTGTGGCACGGAAATTTCAGAAATTCAAATACTGGGTGGAAAAATGGTGTTATTCGCAATATAGAACTATAAATTCAACGACAATTACAGTGGTTCATTTGTTTACTTCACTTCAATGAATTACCTTTCAGACACTTATTTCAGTTTTTGGATGGAGAGTCAACTGGACCATCTTCGTTTAGTGCAATAATTGGAAAAAGATTGACTGACTGTAAAAAGTTACCTGTTATTGATTTTGAGGCTGTGGAGTCAGGGTTGTCAGAAAAATTGGATCTAAACATACCAGATTTAAGCAAAGATCAACAATACCTCCTGGATATAGTAAACTATTCAAAGTGGAAAATGTACTCCAGCCTGGCTAATCGTGATCCTGGACCTCTAAGTCACTCCCGTTGGTTGACATGTGCGAATAGAGTGTTGCGCTTGTATATTTCTGAAGTAAACCCCACAAATGAACTCACGATTTTAGTTGACTACATTCTAAAGACATATGCGCCAGTCTGGTTCGATATTAAGAGATACGCCTCAGTAAAATATGGTCCAAAGCATGATTTTAAGGTTATTAAAACTTCCAGACATCTTTCGGAGAACATAAAAAAGCAAATTTATCTGGTGATTCAACGTGTTATTGGCTATGATAGTAGATGAGAGATCACATATTAGAGAGTTGGGTTTTAGAAAGTCCTAAAAGCAAGAAATATGAAAACTAACTGAAAAGCTGCAGTAAGAATGTTTACTACACCGACACTAGATTTTGAGGCTACTGACTACAGTGAGCTTATAGATTGGTCAAAATGTAAGCTATCGCCTCCCCCAGTGTTGCAGAAATTGACGACAGAATCCATTTTTACATATTTGATGAATAAGACTTTGCCCGAATTTGAATTTCTGATCTTTCCGTGCCACACTAAGGCTGTAGAAAGATGTGTAACAGAGGCTGCAAAAAAAAAAAAAAAAAAAAAAAAAAAAAAAAAAAAAAAAAAAAAAAAAAAAAAAAAAAAAAAAAAAAAAAAAAGTGTTTGGACAAGATAGCAGAGATGGATTCATTAGGACGACTCTGCTGTCAAGATCAATATTGCCAAAAATTGGACACAAATCAGAATTCAAGCCAACTACATCTTTGACTAGTATGCAAATAAAGGTATAAAGATGTAAATAAATGTATATATTGTAAATATGAATATATAATATAATATAATATAACTTAACTTCTTTGCTTTCTACAGTATGTCTGCCTAGGTGTACTTGTGTCTGTGTGAATGTGTGGGCATGTGTGCATTTGTTTACCCTCCATTTTTTCCCCCAAGGTAAGTCTTTCCTCTCCCGGGATTGGAATGGCTCCTTACCCCCTTCCTTAAAACCCTCATCATTTCCTTTTCCCTCTCCTTCCCTACTGCCTGAAGACACAACTGGGTTGCGAAAGCTTGCGATTGTGTGTGTGTGTGTATTCATTTATTTATTTGTGATGCTGTCACACCTGTGCTCCTTCGCCTGGTGAGTAATCTTCGTCTATTTTTTTATATTTTATTTTTCCTGCTAGGAATTTTTCGTCTTAATAATCGTTTGAATATATAATTAGTATGACATCCTTGGGCGGTTGGTTGGTTGGGCAGGGTGTGGGTGGAACTCGAATTGCAGCCACCTCCTCGTGGTGAGTTCTGGGTCATTTAACCAAATTTGCTGGTGAAATGGGCGAAGAGCTGCAAAGTTGTGATGTTATCTCTTTAAATAATCAAATCACAATAAATAAAACCTAATATATGAAACGATTATTAAGACGAAAAATTCCTAGCAGGAAAAATAAAATATAAAAAATAGACGAAGATTACTCACCAGGCGAAGGAGCACAGGTGTGACAGCATCACAAATAAATAAATGAATACACACACACACACACAATCGCAAGCTTTCGCAACCCAGTTGCGTCTTCAGGCAGTAGGGAAGGAGAGGGAAAAGGAAATGATGAGGGTTTTAAGGAAGGGGGTAAGGAGCCATTCCAATCCCGGGAGAGGAAAGACTTACCTTGGGGGAAAAAATGGAGGGTAAACAAATGCACACATGCCCACACATTCACACAGACACAAGTACACCTAGGCAGACATACTGTAGAAAGCAACTTGCTTTCTACAGTATGTCTGCCTAGGTGTACTTGTGTCTGTGTGAATGTGTGGGCATGTGTGCATTTGTTTACCCTCCATTTTTTCCCCCAAGGTAAGTCTTTCCTCTCCCGGGATTGGAATGGCTCCTTACCCCCTTCCTTAAAACCCTCATCATTTCCTTTTCCCTCTCCTTCCCTACTGCCTGAAGACGCAACTGGGTTGCGAAAGCTTGCGATTGTGTGTGTGTATTCATTTATTTATTTGTGATGCTGTCACACCTGTGCTCCTTCGCCTGGTGAGTAATCTTCGTCTATTTTTTATATTAAACAAAACCTAACATATTTAAAACATAGATATAAATACGAGATATTAGCAAATTTCCATAACATTTTGAACATTTAGAAATGTTGTCATATTTCGATAGTAAAGGTCTTTAGTGCGAACTGATTACATAAGCTAGGACTATCAAAAATATTTTTATGTTAAACTATACATGGATACGCAGTCTTTGAGTCCTATTACGACGTGATACTGAAAGATATATTTTTATATGACCTTTCAGAAATTCTATAAATTTATCGTTTTTTTAGAAACTTTAAGCCCTTTGCGCGAACTGAAGATAGTAAGTTAGATTTTTTAAATTATTTTTTCGTTAATCAGCACACAAATATGCAACTTTCGAGCCCTATTACAACTCGATACTCAAAAATTCACTTTTTTCGGCCCACCCTATTATACGTATGCCAATGTTTTGTTATCTTTTCAGGGTGGTCCCATGAGCAGCTAGGGATATAAAGGTCCACCCAGACAAGAGTCCTGCTTGCCTGGGTAAGCCTAATACAACTGAGGTGAGGCAGGTTCCCCAGAGGTTGCTTGCTAGTGACTGTTCTAGCTCAGCAGCCTGGCATATCTTCAGCATGTAGAAAACCTTGAGATTAAGGTTTTTTAATAGAGGTTTGTACCGTCCTCGTGACCTGGGCAATTAAGTGAAGATTCCCGGGCTCTGAAACATACAATGTTCCACCGTCATGCCATATGGAGGTCGTTCAATCATGCACAGAGTTTATGGTATGGCAGACTATTGGCACGACAACTCGGGACCCCAGGTTTGCCAAGCCCATACTCAACAAATTAATGCTGAGCCCCCGAGGAAAGCATAGATTTAGGCCAGGAGAGTGGCAGGAGGAGAGGATATGTTGGAGGGAAAGTTCCCATCTCTGCAGCTCTGAGGGACTGGTGTTTGTTGGTAGTTTGGTACTGCCACCAAATACCAGTGCTCCAGAGATACGGAGATGGGAACTTGCCCTCCAACATATACTCTTCTCCCACCACCCTTCTGGCCTAAATCCAAGCTAACCTCTCAGTCCTCCTCCAATCTCAATTCACTTATCCATTAATCGTTTCTCACTCTCTTCCTTACTTTCCTCTCATATATGTATTTGACTGTGTGTATATGCATGTGTGTGTGTTTCTTTATATCTTTCCCTGTTAATAACAACATTTTAGATAACCACCCTCCTCCACCCCCCCCCCCCGCCCCCCCATTCAGCATCATTTGATTCACTTCTCTTTACTGCTTGATCTATCCTCTTTGGCATGACTCAATAATGATATACAGTATCTCCGACTTCCACAATCCTCTAACATTATTCTTATGACCTAGGTCATCAATTACCTTCCCCTTTTTTCCCCATCCTCTTTCTTTCCTTCTTTCTCTCCTACCTGATGAAGGAAACCTGCTCCAAAAGTGTGTCTTATTTTTTTCCTTCTTTGTGTAACTATCAGTGGTACAGCACAATGGTAGGTACTGGCCAGCCAATCTCTCTCTTTTGAAGAAGAATTTGCCCTGATAACTGTTCATTTTAAGACAGGTGCACATTTATAGGTCCAGTAACAGAACACACAGGCTTTGTTTCACAGATTCAGTTTAGTATCTTGTTGTTGTATATCTACCATGCAGATATGTAGGATAGTGATTTATTCCACTATGTAATACTTAAAGCCTCTTAAGTTGCATCAGTTTTTGTATATAGAATCAACAATATGATGACGATAGTTGACATGTGACAGATAAGACCTACAGCAATATTTAAATGCAGTTACCACACCATTTCATGAGCTAAACAAGCTAAATTGAAACTTTAACGTTTTTATACACCAGTGAATACATAAAGAAAGGTCCATGAGATATGTTTGAGTACACAGTGGATCATCTAACTAGTATTAAATGTGAATAAGCAATATGAAATAGCCTTTTAATTGGTAGGAACATAAATTACCAAATACTTTAATGTAAATCTTCAAATGTATGAGAGCACATGGCTGACCGAATACACATTATGAATTTTAGCTCAAATAATGTAAATAATGTCGTATGTGAACAGGTAAGCTTTGAGTCATAATCAGTTTTAGATTACATTGTAATACAACAATGAATATGCATTATTCGTTCCAATCAGTTTGGTTACAAAATTGAAAATACTCCTAAATCATAGCTCCATAAATGTCAGGAACAGTTTCCTATTAATATTTTTCAAGTTATTGTGATAAATTTAATATTCATTGTTACTTTCCATATTTAATATATGTGTGGTTAAAAACATTTACAAAGGTTTAAATGTTATTAAAAGATAAAGTCAGCCTTATGTTTGTTTTATACAATCTGAAATGTTATTAAGATTCAATTAGAAATTTACTAATTTCATGTTTTTAACAACTCTTACAAGGCAAGGCACTTGCATATAAAGGCAGCCCATAGAGGTTGTAGTAATACAATTTTTAATCAGATTTCGAGGCAGTCACTATGTCCATCAGCACATTGACTTTTCATGGTTAAAAGTGATTATTGTACATACACAGTTTGTTTAGAGTGTCATATTAAAACACTAATTCAAACTTACCTGCTGTTGCTCAACATCAGTGTTTTTCAAACTGTGGGTTGCAACCCCCAGGAGGGGTGCAATGTATTGCTCGGGGGGTTTGCCATCACAGATGGTGGTATATCTACCATAAAAACAAAATAGCAGTTCAGTAATAAAAAAAAAAAAAATAAAATAAAATAAAAAAAATAAAAAAAAATAAATAAATAAAAAAATAAAGAATAAAAAAAAAAGCTTAGGCCATATAGTAAGGACAGTTTACAACTCACCACAAAGACGTGGCGATGAGCTGTGACAGGCACATACAAAAGACACACACATACAACACTTTCAGCTATCGGCCATGGCCTTCTTCAGAAAATAGAACACTCACACAAGCACACAACACAGTCATACAACCATCACCTCCGGCTGCCGCACTTCGAATTACGCTCCGCAGTGAATCGGGGACAGGAGGTGAGGGGAGAGGGGATAGAAAGGTTATGTCACGGTGGTGGAGATGAGTTAGATGGAAATAACGAGATGCAGCTTAGGAATGGAGTGGGGCGGCGGGTGATGGGAGAAAATAAAATAAAATAAATGATACGAATATTATAGACGAAAAATTCCTAGCAGGAAAAATATAAAAAATAGACAAAGATTACTCACCAGGCCAAGAAGCACAGGTGTGACAGCAGCACAAATGAATAGAACACACACACACACACACACACACACACACACACACACACACAGACAAACACAAGGTTTCGCAACCCAGTTGCTTCTTCAGGCAGAAGGGAAGGAGAGGGAAAAGGAAATGATGAGGGTTTTTATAGTATGTCTGCTAGGTGTGTTAGCATCTGTGTAAATGTATGGGTGTGTGTGTATTTGATTACCTTCCTTTTCTTCCCCCAAGGTAAGTCTTTCCTCTCCCGGGATTGGAATCGCTCCTTACCCCCTTCCTTAAAACCCTCATCATTTCCTTTTCCCTCTCTTTCCCTTCTGCCTGAAGAACAACTGGGTTGCGAAAGCTTGCGTTTGTGTGTGTGTTCTATTCATTTGTGCTGCTGTCAAACCTGTGCTTCACCTGGTAAGTATTCTTTGTCTATTTTTTATAAAATAAAATAATGTAAATAAATATAATAAATAAATATATATCCAAAATGTGTGCACACTGCAAGTACACAAGACTGCATACACACACATGCTCATGCTTGCCTAGGTATGTTTGCGTGGGGATATGTGTGAGTGTGTGTATATTTGTTTACCTTCCTTTTTGTCCCCTAAGGTAAGTCCTTCCAGTCCCGAGGATCACCCTGTGGCTAAACATGCCTTGGTGCATGGCCAGCACATCTTGGCACAGTGCTACACCGTCCGGGTTATCTGGATACTTCCCACTGACACCAATCCTTCAGAACTCCGGAGATGGGAACTAGCCCTTCAGCATATTCTCTCTTCCCGTTGCCCACCTGGTCTCAACCTCCGCTAAATTCGAATTCCCACCCACCATCTTAACATCTTTGCCTTGGTTCTCTGGACATAGCCTCTGCCTCAAGTGGCATCTCTGTCTAACTTCTTTGCTTTCTACAGTTCTACAGTATGTCTGCCTAAGTGTACTTGTGTCTGTGTAAATGTGTGGGTGTATGTGCATTTATTTACCTTCCATTTTTTCCCCCAAGGTAAGTCTTTCCTGTCCCGGGATTGGAATGGCTCCTTACCCCCTTCCTTAAATCCCTCATCATTTCCTTTTCCCTCTCCTTCCCTTCTGCCTGATGAAGCAACTAGGCTGCGAAAGCTAGCATTTTTGAGTGTGTGTGTGTGTGTCTGTCTGTGTGTTTATTTGTTGCTATTACTGCCTGTGCCCCTTCGCCTGGTAAGTGTTCTTCATCTATTTTTTACGTATATATATATATATATATATATATATATATATACACACACACACACACACACACAATGAAAATTATAGAAGGAAACTTTCCTGGTGGGATAAACAAATATAAAAGATAGAAAACGGATGACTTACCCAAAAGGACCGGCTCGTCGATAGACACAAATAAAAATCACACTCAAACACACATACAAGCTTTCGCCACCACTGGCAGCTTCTTCAGGAGAAAGAGGAAAAAAGGGGAGGAGAAAGGGAAGGATATGGGTTTTAAGGAAGTGGAAAAGGAGTCATTCCAAACCGAGGAGTGGAAGGACTTACCTTAGGGGACAAAAAGGAAGGTAGACAAATACACACACACTCACTCATATCCAAACACAAACACACCTAGACAGACATTTGTACAAAGCAAAGAAGTTGGACAGAGATACCACTTGAGGCAGAGGCTCTGTCCACAGAACCGAGGCAAAGATGCTAAAGATGGTGGGCGGGAATATGAAATTAGCGGAGGTTGAGACCAGGTGGGCAACGGGAGGAGAGAATAAGCTGAAGGGCAAGTTCCCATCTCCGGAGTTCTGAAAGGTTGGTGTCAGTGGGAAGTATCCAGATAACCTGGACAGTGTACCACTGCGCCAAGATGTGCTGGCCGTGCCCCAAAGCGTGTTTAGCTACAGGGTGATCCTCATTACCAACAAACACTGTCTGCCTGTGACCATTCACGCAAATGGACAGTTTGTTGCTGGTCATTCCCACATAGAACGCTTCACAGTGCAGGCATGTCAGTTGGTAAATCACGTGGGTGCTATCACAAGTGGCTCTGCCCTTTATTGTGTACACCTTCCGGGTTACTGGACTGGAGTAAGTGGTGGTGGAAGGGTGCATAGAGCAGGTTTTACAACTGGGGCAGTTGCATGGGTAGGAGCCAGAGGGTAGGGAAGGTGGTTTGGGGATTTCATAGGGACGGACTAGGAGGTTACGAAGATTGGAGGGCGGCGGAAAGACATTCTGGGTGGAGTGGGAAGGATGTCATTAAGGATGGATCTCATTTCGGGCCAGGATTTAAGGAAGGCGTATCCCTGCTGGAGAGCCACATTCAGAATCCGCTCCAGTCCCGGAAAGTATCTGGTGACAAAAGGGGCGCTTCTGGGGTTTTTCGGTGGAAGGTTCTGGATTTGGGGGGATGAGGAGGTGACTCTGGTAATTTCCTTCTGAACCAGGTCAGGAGGATAGGTGCGGGATGTAAAAGCTGTTATTAGGTTATTGGTGTACTGGTTCAGTGATTCGGGACTGGAGCAGACTCTTCTGCCACGAAGACCTAAGAAATTGTCTACACAGTTCGACATTTCTTAATGAGCATAATTTGCCTGAAGTCTGACTCAATGAACAAAATAAGTCAGAAATCATGTAAAAATAGGATAATGTGTATCATTCCGAAAGTACATGAAGAACTTTGCACAATTTAAAAGTAAGATGTAGAAAAAAAATAAGATTAAATTTATTTTCTTTGTGATAACATAGTTCTGTTATGTTTTGTGAGGAGGAATGCAGGAATATATATATATGTCTGCCTAAGTGCGTTTGGATGTGGATATGTGTGAGTGTGTGTGTATTTGTTTACCTTCCTTTTTGTCCCCTAAGGTAAGTCCTTCCACTCCTGGGATTGGAATGGCTCCTTTTCCACTTCCTTAAAACCCGTATCCTTCCCTTTCTCCTCTCCTTCCTCCCTCTTTTTCCCGAAGAAGCCACCACTGGTGGCGAAAGCTCGAATGGTTGTGTATTTTTGTGTGTGTTTAGTGTTCCTATCGACGAGCCTGTACTTTAGGTAAGTCAAAAATCTTTATTTTATACTTATGTGTGTGTTTGTGTGTGATTTTATTTATTTTATTCGTTTCTATCGACGAGCCGGTCCTTTTGGTAAGTCATCTGTTTTCTATTTTTATTTTTGTTTCTGTGTGAATGTGTGGGTGTGTGTGCATTTGTTTACCCTCCATTTTCCCCCCCAAGGAAGTCTTTCCTCTCCCGGGATTGGAATGGCTCCTTACCCCCTTCCTTAAAACCCTCATCATTTCTTTTTCCCTCTCCTTCCCTTCTGCCTGAAGAAGCAACTTGGTTGCGAAAGCTTGCGTTTGTGTGTGTGTTCATTTATTTATTTGTGATGCTCCTTCGCCTGGTGAGTAATCTTCGTCTATTATATATATTACTAATACCTTTCAATATGATATGTATTAGTATTCATGGTGTACTTGTCACTTAACAAAATTGATGTAATGTCAGATATATTAAGATGCCTTTGCACACCAGACTTGTCAATAAACATTATGTACCGGACATGACTATATACCTTGTATTCTGTGTTAGGGAAATATTTTGCTCCTGACAACTGGGGTCTTTTTGGGGGTAGTTTACGAAGTTATTGGGGTGAGACTGTTATTATACAATGAATTCATATAATTATATGAAATAATCTCTATTCACGAGAAAATGAAGTTAATAATTATCATAATTTTAAACTCACTGGTAAACTTAACAGTTGTCTTTATTGTGGCGTCATGCCCATCTGCTGACCTGTAGGTGTGCAGGCTGTGGATGTAAAATTTATAGCAGCAAATTTTTTTTTGCAAATTTTTAGGTGCTTGTGGGCGGTTCGCACAAGTGCCGAGCAAATATGAATAATTTTTTTTTTTATAAAGAACAAAACTTGTGACATTAATTTGTCCGTATGGTCATATACATATGTTAGCCTGTAACTGTGCAGGTTGTAAAAAAAAAATCTATAGTAGCATATTTTGTTTAAATATTTTAGATATTTCTGGGTGGTTCGTACAAGTGCTGAACTGGCAGGGTTTCTGTTTATATAACTTATAACTTCTGGTCGCACTTGATGTATTATGTCATAATCTAGCTTTGCTCTTTTATTAAGCCATTAAGACATATTCCTAATTATTTTGCTTTCAATGTTCTCATTGTAATAATCCTCACATAATTATCAGGATCAATGTTGTTATGACTGTTTGATAAACAGGACTTGATGAATCTTTATGCACTTTGAAAATCGTTAATTATTTTGCATTGTCAATTTCTTTTCAGTATTAAAAATTGTAATAACTGCTTAAGAGCTCAATTAATGTGCACTTGCAAACAAAAGTTTCATACCTTGATACTTATATTAATCATCTTTATACTGTCTTTATGAAACTTGATGTTTTCTCATTTTTTGAAATTTATGTACTGTCTACACAAATGAAGTGTGCACTTATTAACATGAAACTTCATTAAGCTTATCCTACGTATGACTTTGGACTACTCATGCTATGTAAATTTGGTTCAGCACAACTTTGTCTGTGGGTTAATGCTTGTTCCATAAAAAAATTTATTGTTCTTCTGTATCTAATGTAATGGCAGTTAATTTATGGAATTGCGCATTTCAGTAATCATATCACCAGTAGTAAAATATTATTTTGGTAACTTGTTTTCTATAAAATCAGTCATTTTATGCTTGAAATGCTATAGACTGTAGCATGATTTAAAATTGAATTTAACAGACATGTAGTGTAAAATCAAAACTTTTGCTGATTGTAAATACTCCTCAATTCTGTTGTCACACAATGTTATACACATGTGATGTCTGACATTGTGTGAAGGGTGGATTGTAATATATTTAGCCAGGAGAGTTCCGTTTGTTTAAATAACTGAAGTATTCGATACCATAATTGGGCGTAGTATTGTAGCCTAATAATCTATGTTTATATTACATCAGCATTTTATGGCGCTTCTGTCAAGTCTCATTATTATCAGATGCATTACTATGATCTTCTAACAAACTGAATTAATTAAGTATTGAAAGTCATAACAACAATGTAAACATATATTAACACTGCGCTAATTGTTGTTTACTTACTATCTTTTGTATTATTTCATTTTGATATGGAAATATTTTATGACATCTGTCATACTTTTATGTATCTTTACGTAAAGCAAAATATGCATATGTTTCATGAACAAATTGTTAAAAATTTAAATGTTGTACTTCCGTGTTCTAGAAAGGCGAGTGTGTATTTATACACGCGAATTGGCGCGAACTAGGCAGAACTAGGGGAATGTTACGGCAGTCTTAGTGGAGTAACATCTTAGTTAGTATGGAAGTGTGTTGTGAAATGCTTTATCAGGAATGGATGGAAAAACATACTTTAAAAAAATGAAAGTGTCACAAATGATGTTTTCTGAAAACCCTAGAACCTGTCGACATAACGTAATTTTGTAATGTGTTAATGGCAGGCGAGCTACAAGATCTTTGAGACCACTGAACATCTACAACAGATGATGTATAGAAAAATGTGGCGTTAATGTATGTCCAGTAAAAACAAATGTGCCACAACGCGAATCTCCTGGATGACCCGCTCTTTTTTATGGATGGGGCAGTCCCGTGAAGAAGCAGCATGGTCACCCATGCAATTAATGCAGCGAGGGGATAGAGGTGGACATTCACCTTCATGGGCGTCTCTGCCACAGGTGGTGCACTTGGCTGCATTAGGACAAGATTTACTAGTATGATTAAATCTCTGGCAATGGTAGCAGCGCGTAAGATTGGCTACATACGGGCAAACGGAGATGACTTTGTAGCCCACTTTCACCTTAGATGGTAGGTCAACCCTGTCAAAAGTCAGGAAGACAGTACGAGTCAGCACGAGATCATTATTAACTTTTTTCATTACGCGATGAACAGCCGTAACTCCCTGATCAGACATATAGTTGAGTATATCCTTGTCAGATAACCCATCCAGGGATCTTGTGAAGACTACCACCTGCGAAGGGTTGAGGGTGCAGTGAGCCTCCACTTTCACAGGAAAAGTATGCACAAGCATAGCCCGAAGTAATTACTGTGCCTGAAAGGCATTCTCAATTTCAAGTAACAAGGTCCCATTACACTGTCTGGAGCAGGTCTTCAAAGGACCTGCAATTGCATCGACTCCCTTCTGAATAAGAAAAGGATTCACAGAAGAAAAATCCTGATCAAAAGTACAAGATACTATGAGGAACTTTGGAATATTGTCACGTTGAAATGGAAACAGGCTTGACTTCGAAGGCAACTAAATACAGCACTTATACTGAAGCACGTTTATTACGAACTCAACATACACGCAGCACTGACTGCCTCTCAGGCAGAGTGCTCTGCTATTTATACACAGACAGAATTCACCAGAAATTAGAAGAACAGTTAACATAAGAAACAATTGTTAATTACAAAGAAATAAATTTTTGCCGGTGGGCGGGATAGAACCCGGGACCTTCTGCACCGCAGTCTGTGACGCTATCCCCAGCGCCACGCCGGCAGTCGGTGGTCTCTCGCGGCATTGCTCCCTCTCCTGGAGAAACAGCAACCAGCTGTTATGATCACTGTGGAGCCAGCTGCAATGTCCTGAATCTTGACCATGTCATGGGACCTCTGTATGACAATTCACGAGAATCCTTTCCTTCTCCGCGATTATCGACGACAGACGTTCTTGTCGTGGCTTAATCAGGAACATTACCGTCCTGAAAGTCCTTGAACAAGAAGCCATTGTCGTCTACCTGCTCTTTAGGATCGTAGTAAGGCTTCATGCGCAGGACGTGAACAATGTCTCTTCGTTTTTGACGTCTCGACGACGGCTCATAATCCTCAACTTCGTATGTGACGTCTGACAGGCGGCATATGACACAATACGGACCAAAGTATCGTTTCAATAACTTTTCTGACAGTCCAACCTTCCGTACAGGGGTAAAAATCCATACCAGATCTCCTGGGCTGTACACAACAGGTCGGTGCTTGTCGTTATACCGCTGACGGTTCTTCTCCTGGGCGTCCAGTGTCCATATGCGAGCCAGCTGTCTTGCTTCTTCGACCCTGGTGATGAGCTGTTTAACATAGTCATCCTGAGTGTCGTCTGGTTGGAACGGGAACAGCGTATTCATTGTCGTCTCAGCTTTACGGCCATGGAGCAGGAAAAACGGAGTGAAGCCTGTGGTGTCTTGTCTTGCGGTATTGTAAGCAAATGTCACGACTGCAGAATTGTATCCCAATCCTTCTGCTCAACATCGACGTACATCGACAGCATGTCGGCTAACGTTTTGTTAAAACGTTCTGTAAGACCATTTGTCTGAGGATGGTATGCAGTAGTCATTCTGTGGACAATGTTGCACCTTGACATTACCTCTGATACTAGTTTTGACTGGAATACTTTTCCACGATTAGATATCATGACACGTGGTGCTCCGTGCTTCAAAATAATGTCTTCTACAAGGAATTTTGCGATCTCTGGAGCTTCTGCAGTCGGCAAAGGTTTGGTGACAGCGTAGCGTCTGAGGTAGTCAGTGCAGACTATTATCCAACGGTTACCGGTTGTCGACTTCGGGAACCTTCCTAAAAGATCGATCCCTACCCGGTGGAATGGAGCTGCTGCCGGCAGAATCGGTACGAGATGTCCTGGAGGTAATTGCGGCACATGCTTCCGTCGCTGGCACTCTTTACAGTGACTCACATAGTGCTTGACAGATCTGTAGTGACCTTTTCAGTAAAACCTGCGTTTGATTCTGTCTAGGGTCTTCACGAATCCCAGATATTGGAGCATCATGGAAATATTTGAGTATAGCTGGCTGGAGATGAGCTGGAACAACAAGTAGCCATTTGGGGCCCAGTGGATCGTAGTTGCTTTTATACAATGTTCTGTTTATAAGTTGGAACTCTCCATTGGTCGGTTCTCCTTTCTCCAAGGCCTCTATCGTTTTTAATAGTGCTGGATCTTCCCTCTGTTGAGCTGTAACGTCATCTAATTCAGTGAGAGCTGAAATTTCATTAATGCTGCTGTGTTCCACTAATGGATTCCTCGAAAGGTAGTCGGCATCCTTGTGTTTGCGCCCGTTCTTGAATACCACTGTGCCATCGTACTCTTGGAGCCTTAGTGCCCATCTTGCTAGTCAACCTGATGGATCCTTCAAGCTAGTCATCCAACACAAAAAATGGTGGTCTGTCACGATGGTGAATGGTTTCCCGAATAAATACGGCCGGAACTTTTTGATAGCCCAGATAACCGCGAGACATTCTTTTTCAGTCGTAGAGTAGTTTATCTCGGACTTTGAGAGTACTCTTGACGCACAGGCTATCACTTTTTCAGCACCTTCCTGAACTTGTACAAGCACTGCACCAATCCCATAACCACTGGCGTCTGTGTGAAGTTCCGTTTCTGCATTCTCGTCATACAAGGCTAGCACTGGTGCGGAAGTTAGAGCCTCCTTAAGTGCCCAGAAAGCTCTTTCTTTTGTCTCATCCTAGTAAAATTTGGCGTCTTCCTGCATAAGTTCTTGTAATGGACGTGCCTTGTTACAAAATCCTTTTATGAAACGTCGGTAGTATGAGCACAGCCCGAGAAAACTTCTCACATCACAAATGTGCTGAGGAGTTGGAAATTCTGTGACTGCCCTTACTTTATCTGGATCAGGACGGACACCATCTCCGTTGACTAGGTGCCCCAGGATTTTTATCTCTTTGGTGACGAAGAGGCACTTCTTTGGATTGAGACGGAGACCTGCAGCCTGAACACACTTCAACACAGTTGACAGGCGACACAGATGTTCTTCAAATGTTTTCAAGAAAACGACAATGTCATCTAAATAGCACAGACACGTAGTCTACTTAAGGTGTCTAAGCAAGTTGTCCGTCAGGCGTACGAATGTGGCTGGAGCATTACATAATCCAAATGGCATTACTTGGAATTCATAGAGGCCGTCAGGTGTAATAAAAGCCGTCTTCTCCCTGTCAGCTTCATCAACCTGGATTTGTCAGTAACCTGTCTGCATGTCCATAGTTGAGAAGTATGCCGTGAGAGACCACCGACTCACCGACTGCCGGTGTGGCGCAGGGGATAGCGTCATGGACTGTGGTGCAGAAGGTCCCCGGTTCTTCAGTTGTTCTTCCGCCGAGCGGATTTGTCGCTGGGGGTCTCCAAACGTCTTCTTTAAGTTCCTCCTGGAACGTCACCCAGTCATTTAACTTGTCTTCGTTGTTTTCGAACCATTGCTGGGCTGTTCCGTCCAGGTAGAAATAAACGTTGGCCAAGCACATCGTATGATCCCACCTGTTGTACTTGGCGACTCGGTCGACCCCTTTTAGCCATTTGTTGGGGTCCTGTCCAGCATCTCCAGAGAACACCGACGGGTGTCTGATGTACAGCTGGCTTATTGCTGGTTTCGTCTCCATCGTTCTTCTGATAATACGGACTTTTGGAAGGATGTACTCAGTGCATCCCTTGTATTCCGGTTCCAGTCCATGTAAGCAACGACTTTTACGTTGCCTAATCGAAGCCACGGTGATGCAGCTGTTGCATAGTGTACTCGGCGCTTCCACCAAACAATGTCGTATTGACATGGAAACAGGCTTGACTTCGAAGGCAACTAAACACAGCACTTATACTGAAGCACGTTTATTACAAACTCAACATACATGCAGCACTGACAGCCTCTCAGGCAGAGTGCTCTGCTATTTATACACAGACAGAATTTCACCAGAAATTAGAAGAACAGTTAACATAAGAAACAAGTAGAATTTACAAGTGAACATAAGAAAGATGTAGAACCTTCTGGAATTGTTAATTACAAAGAAATAAATTTTTGCTGGTGGGCGGGATTGAACCGGGGACCTTCTGCACCGCAGTCCGTGATGCTATCCCCTGCGCCACGCCGGCAGTCGGTGTGTCGGTGGTCTCTCACGGCAATGTTAGGTAAGACTATTTTGGACTGAGATTCGTCATGTTTTCTTTTTTGGGTCAGGGTCAGAATAGATTTGGAAGGTTTCATAGCGGAAGTGTCCCCCATGATTACCGGCGTCTCTGATGGCACGCTCCTTCCTTGTGGGAGCCCTCACTGAGGGCACACCAGCTTTAGGTGACTGTTCTCACCTCAGGTCACACCTCCCGAGAACGGACAGAGGAACCAATTGGCATGATCGGAAGGTACCAGCTTGGGTAATCACCCCTCCCTGGGCCCGGCCTTTACCAGAGGGTATGTACGTGCCCTACAGTCTACCTGGGGCAGGGAGTTATGCCTTACCCCATCACTGGCTACGCAGAGTGTGGGTTGACCTTTAGACATGCACAGGGAGGAAAGAAGAGAAAGGGATGAAGGATGGAAAATCTCAAACACCAAGGTGGAGATTAAAAGAGTGGGTCAAGGATAAGCAAGGAGCAAGAGGGGAAGGCAGAAGGACAGTAAAGGAAGAGGACCAAGAAAAGGAGAAGTCTTTGAAAAAGAAAACCTTTCACTGAATGAAAACACCCGTCTCCGGGCAAAGGCACAAACCAGGGGGAAAGAGGGAAGCAGCCTGGGACAGAAGAAAGGCCACTTCGGCTTCGGGCCCCGTGCGTGCCACACACGTACTCACAAAAGAGCTGTGGGTGCCCTGGGGGGATAGCCTTAATTTATGTGGAGTACATTCAGCAGATAGTTACCCTGAAGCAGATATGATTTTTGGCATGGTGCAGCAACTTTACAATCTTTTCAGTTGCAGTTCATGACGATGGGAACTTCTAAAACAGTGTGTTGGCTCATCTTTACATTGTAATTCCGGTACCCGTTGGAGTGCTTGGGTTGATGCTGTAAGACCAGTTGCTGCTCTCTTGGATAAGATTGTCCTGGCAGTTGGAAGTCTTTGTAAGTTAAATCTGTCATCTGAATCACATTCTGTAGCACACAATGTTTTGGGTTATGTAACTTAAATCTGTCATATGAATCACATTCTGTAGCATGTGGTGTTTTGGGTCATGTATACACAGCTGCCATCCATTCCAAATCAAATGTTCCCTTCCCTACAGCTTAGGTCTTCTTGGCAAACAAGTCTGCTCCAGTCCTGAATCAGTACACCAATAACCTAATAACAGCGTTCACATCCTGCAGCTATCCTCCTGTGGTACAGAAACAAATTGCCAGAGCCACTTCCTTATCCCACCAAATTCAGAACCCTCCACATAAAAACCCCAGAAGTGCCCCTCTTGCCACCAGATACTTTCCAGGACTGGAGTGGACTCTGAATGTGGCTCTCCAGCAAGGATACAACTTCCTTAAATCCTGCCCTGAAATGAGACTCATCCTTCATGACATCCTTCCCACTCCAAGAGTGTCTTTCTGCCGCCCACCTAACCTCCGTAACCTCCTAGTCCATCCTTATGAAAGCCCCAAACCACCTTCCCTACCCTCTCGCTTTTACCCATGTAACCGCCCCAGTTATAAAACCTGCCCTATGAACCCTTCCATCACCACTTACTCCAGTCCTGAAACCCGGAAGGTGTACATGATCAAGGACAGAGCTACTTATGATAGCACCCACGTGATATACCAACTGACGTGCCTGCACTGTGAAGCGTTCTATGTGGGAATGACCAGCAAAAACTGTTCATTCGCATGAACGGTCAGAGGCAGACAGTGTTTGTTGGTAGTGAGGATAACCCTGTGGCTAAAAATGCCTTGGTGCACGGCCAACACATCTTGGCACAGTGTTACACCGTCTGGGCTATTTGGATACTTCCCACCAACACCAATCTTTCAGAACTCTGGAGATGGGAACTTGCCCTTCAACATATTCTCTCTTCCCATTGCCGACCTGGTCTCAACCTCCACTTAATTACAATTCCCATCCACCATCTTTGCCTTGGTTCTGTGGAGCCTCTGAATCAAGTGGTATCTCTGTCTAGCTTCTTTGCTTTCTACAAATGTCTGTCTAGGTGTGTTTGCATGTGGATATGTGTGAGGGTGTGTGTATTTGTTTGCCATCCTTTTTTCCCCTAAGGTAAGTCCTTCCACTCCTGGATTGGAATGACTCCTTTCCTTAAAACCCGTATCCCTTCCTTTCTCCTCTCCTTTCTACTCTTTTCCTGAAGAAGTGACCAATGGTTGTGAAAGCTTGAATGTTTGTGTGTGTTTTTAATTGTTTTATGTGTGTGTGTGTGTGTGTGTGTGTGTGTGTACATCATTACTTTTTATATAAATTTTTCCTGCTAGGAATTTTCCTCTATAGGGGTTAGTTACTGACTGAGCAGTGTAATAGTTGGCTGTCTCTTTAAAAGTGAAGTGCAAACAAAGTTTGTAAAAAGAATTAAATGAAGCGAACAAACATTTACAAAAATAAATCTTTACTGAGTAGCATCTGAAGTCTAATTTGTAAGACATATCAGTTTTCTCTCTTGTCTTGTATGTCTCGGCTGAGCTATCATCCAGTTCCTTAGCTGTCATTGTCTTAGTTTTCTGAAATCTCTATCACTACTGTCCTAATCAATATTCATTACTATATTTCTGCATTGGTTTCTAATGAGTGTATTTGTAATATTTACCTTTTTGTGTTGTGTTGAAACCATGTCAAACTTCTTAAAAATCTTTTGAAAGTTTTTAAAATGTTTAGTAAAAATGAGATTTTTATAATTATATTACTTTATACTGAGTATTTTTTGTTTATTTGCTACATTACCTAATGATGTAGTGCCTGAATTAATTTCTACAGCAAAGAAAAAAAAATCTTATCTTTGTGTTTAGTATTGGGATATTAGAAGATGAATAATATCACATGTAAGACATGTAATATGTAGTTGATATTATTAGGTACCTCTTAAATTTGTGACTACAGGTATCTGAGAAATAAAAGGCTTACAATTCTTCATTGAGGGAAATTTTTTATTTTTCTTATAAGAATAGGAAAAAAAAAATTAACGTGTGTTTGAATTACATGTGTGCTTATGTCAAAACCTAATTAATGAGATAAAGGTTCGTTTGCTCACGAAATCGCTTGAAACAATTTGAGTATTTCTTTCCAAGGGTGAAGCTTGTATTTTGTACACATAATGAGTCTGCCCTTTACAGCTAGATCTTTTGCATCTTTGCCTTCCTGTTACAGAGAACCAATGACCTACTCCATCAATAAGGGGAGACTTACCTGGGGCTGGTTTTGCTGGAGCCCAATGCTTCTTTCACTGAAACTGCGAAAACATCAGTCACAAGCGAAATCTGGCAATGAAGTATGTTAGCACCAAAGATGAATGGAAAATATTTCTGCATTTTATTTTATTTCTTGCATGTGCCTATAAAGATGCCTAAGTGCCTGATGATACATAAACATTATTTTCATGTCAACTAAAAGTGAATTGCAACACCTAGCAAAACAAACTATTTTCAGATTAAAACTTCCCTGTGTATTTAGTTTTATCTCATTGAGAATGAACATAAACTCGACTGTTCGCAGCATGAGCACAATAAACGAGGGTCGTTGTACAAGTACAGTCAGCTTTCAGTTAATGGCAACACACATCACACACACTGGGCCTGTTAGTGTAGAATCTGCTTCAGTCAGCACTGGCTCTCGAACATACTTATTCTTCCACATTTAAAGATTACAACGGTATGATGCGAATTTGCAACAATTTGAAATGAAGGGTTAAACATGACGTAAAACCTTCTTAAAAAATGACTGCTATATTTTGAGTTGGGGCCCATCTTGCTTCCTGCCCCGGGCCCGGTGCTGGCTTGCAGTGGCCCTGAGGGCAGGGTCACCAGTATCAGAAGTTGCTGCTTAATTGCAAATTCACGTGTTGAGTTATCAGAAGTTACACCAAGCCTCAAGGACACTTTATATGCACCATTCCAAATTTTGTGGCAGACTTTAAACTATTGGGGCCTAATCCAACTTGAGTGGTTATGTCACAATTGATGGAGGAATGAGCTGGCTTGGTCTTGTCACATAGTTATAAGTAACTGCAAAGATACACCAAGTTACAGCAGGCACATAAAAAATAAATAAATAAAAATATAAAAGTAAAAGAATTACACATACAACACTTAGGATATCGGCCCTTTGCCTTTGTTAGAAAATAAAAGCAATCACACAATCATAATTCACAGACACACAACTGTCATCTCTGCCATCACACTTTGAATCATGATCTGTGGTGAAGATAGGCAGAGAGGAGAGGGGAGGGGGGTATTAGGCAGGTTGAAAGGTGCAAGTCAGAGGTGGGGATGGATACAGCACTACTAACATAGCATGCAAGTACTAAATGAGTGGAATGAGATGCAGGTTAGGAATGGATCAAGGAGGTGAGGGAGTAAAGGGAAGCAAAATAATAACACACATGGAACATGAAATGGGAGAGGTGTGGGATATGTTGTGGGGGGCAGGGTGGGGGGAGGCCAGGAACTGTTGGCTATAGAGAAAGGAGGTTATTGTATTCAGGAAGTGCTGGGTGGGTGGTCTGGGTAAGTCTTGGAATTTGGGTTCTTCAACAGGTATATCGTCTCTGCAGCAGGTGGGCTCAGGGATCGACTGGGATGTTATGGAGCTTGCAAGGACAACAGTACACTATTTTAAGAAGCGTGAGGAGGATCTTTGGCAGGATTTCTCATTTCTTGGCATGACTGCAGAAAATCATAAGCGTTGTATGTGAGAGTGCCCCCCCCCCCTTTTGTGCCTGTTGCTGCTTATCATACATCTTTGTGGCGGGTTGTAAACTATCCTCTTTATATTGTTGAATTCCATCCTAGACTTTCCATTATTGTATTTAGCAACACTCTGAACTGTGTGGCATAGAACTGACAGCAAATATTACATCACTTGTCATATTATTAATTTACTGGGCACTCCGAGGAATCAAGGAAATTTTTTTTCCAAGGTGAAATAACCTAGTCAAACATTTACACAAACATTTCAGTCATGAGCAGAACAAGAGCATAAGGAAAGTAAAGCAAGGAATGGAAAATGAGCTGCATACGGCAACTGTACAAGTTTTGACAAGTCACCCTAATGTAAAATTGTCAGTCTATAATTATCAGTGTATGAAACATAATTTATAACTTTAATTATTTCAAAACAATGAATGCTGACACTTTGTCCATAAAAGAAAATATTGTTTGATGTTATGACTACTAACACAATTATACACAATATCCCGACTAACACTGTTGTTAGGGCCTTGAGCCATCCCATCAAAGTCACAATAGATATGTCCGTGAGCACCCACTCTTATCCTGGTCAGTATAGCAATGTCCGAAGACCCGTTCGTTAGCACACACAGTACGTAACTGAGGTGAGGTTCTCAGCTGTCCCCGTGCCTCTCTCAAACGCCGCGCGGCCAGCAGGGTGCAGCACGGTAGTGCCACCAGAGCCGCACAATGGCCAGTTCTGGTAACAGGCGGCGCGCCGTCTAAACACACGCGCCGCGTGTTACCACATTCCTTCCCCTTTACGGTGTAATGTCCAGGGGTGCCAGGCTACGTCCATGGGTGAGGTCTCGTCCATCTCTGGCTGCCAGTGTCGGGCTGGTACTACCCCATAGGGCTGATAATGTCCTGTTCGTCTGTCCCAGGAGTGGCTGGTACCTCTGTGTATGTTGCTCGCAATGACCGGGGATGAGGGCGCACCGTCAGATCCCAGAATTGGAGATAAAAAAGGAGCAGTTTCCTTACTCACAGGTTGAGTCATGGTCCTTTATGGTGTCTGGATGTCCATAGACTCAGAAGCAGTGGCTCCCTCCCCCCTGTCCAGTGCCGGATGCTCAGTGAGGGGAGCCGAAGCAGGAGGTGACCCGTCGCTCAGAAATGTGGCTGCTGGGACTGGTGCCAGTGCCGGGAAAGGCGCCCTTACCGCCGACAGAGCTCGGGCGGACACAGCACGCAGCGCAGAAGTCAGCCCCCCCGAAGATGTTGGCACGGAGCATGCCGGCGAAACAGGCCCCGGAGGAGGCGGGGCTGGCGGAGGTGCCTGTGAATCTGCCGGGAGTCGCGGGCGCAACTGATCCCATTGTCGACGAAGAGTGCCCATAGCAGTGTCCACAGTGCAAAAGGCGACGGCCGAGACACAACTTCACCTTACCCGGCAGCCAACGAGGATGCCGGCCAAACCCGCGCGCCCACACTAGCGACCCCGGAATACACCGACCTGATGGCCGTGGGGGCACACTCGGTGGCTGAGGCAACAACAAATGAAAGAGTGCGAGGTTGCCGGCCATGAAGCAGTTCCGCCGGGCTGCGTTCCCCCGCCAGAGTGAACCGATACGACATCAAGAAAAGGATAATGGCATCATCCACAGAGCAAGAGGCAACATATTTGCGCATTTGAGTTTTAAACGTACGCACAAACCTTTCCACTTCGCCATTAGACTGAGGATGAAACGGAGGGGCCATAATATGACGAATACCAAGACGAGCACAAAAATTTCGAAAAACAGAAGAAGTGAAAGGGGTGCCATTATCTGAAACGAGTGTGTGTGGAAACCCCACCAAAGCAAAAACCTTAGACAGTGACTGAATAGTTACTGCAGTGGACATGGTATGGCAACAAAAACTGTATGGAAAGTTCGAGTACGCATCTACGAGAAAAAACCAATAAGAGTTCAGGAAGGGGCCCGCGTAATCTATGTGCACCCGCTCCCACGGCTGTCGGGGCTGCGCCCAAAAACAGAGAGACGCCCGAGGCGCCGCTTGCTGTAAAGCACACAACGAGCACTTAGCTACCAGCCTCGTAATGTCCCCATCAATGCCGGGCCAAAACACATGCCGGCGAGCCAATGTTTTCGTGCGGGATACTCCCCAGTGTCCTTCATGAAGCATCTGAAGCACTTTGGAACGGAGATCCGCCGGAATCAGCACCCGCGGAGCCTGTCCGTCTGTAGCCAAAATGAGAACTCCGTCCCATTCAGACAGGCGAATACGGAGGGAATAATAGTTACGGAGGGGATCTGAAGCCTGACGTGGAGGGACGTCAGGCCAGCCCACTCGAACGGAGTGAAGGACGCGCCGCAGCACGGGATCTGACAACACCGCCTTGGCCAACACTGGCGCCGTAATAGGAAAACCATCAACAGTAGCCTGAGCTTCCTCATCCAAATAAAAGCATAAAAGTTCTTCACGGTCAAAGTCAGGATCAGGCCCCACCGGAAGGCGCGATAATGTGTCCGCTTTAGCATGCTGTGCCGTGGGACGGAAATGGATTTCATAATTATAACGGGAAAGAAAGAGACCCCAACGTTGCAACCTATGAGCTGCCTTGTCGGGAAGTGCTACTGTAGGGTGAAATAGAGACACCAGGGGCTTATGGTCAGTAATAAGATGAAATTTGACCCCATACAAGTAAACATGAATTTTTTCAAAGCATACACAATGGCTAATGCCTCCTTTTCAATTTGAGAGTACTGTTGCTGAGTTGCCGTCAACGTCTTAGAGGCGTACGCAGTGGGGCGTTCCGATCCATCGGGATACTTATGGGCTAAAACCGCTCCAATGCCATGTTGGGACAAATCAGTGGCCAGAACCAAATGTTGCCAAGAAACATACGCCGTCAAACAAGGTGCAGAAACCGGTAAGTGCAAAACGCCCGTTCACACTCAGACGACCAGGCAAAGGGAACACCCTTGTGAAGCAGACGATGTAAATGATGCGGTACCGAGGCAGCCCCCGGTAAAAAACGGTGGTAATAGGCAATGTTGCCGAAGAAGACCTGTACATCCTTAACAGATGTGGGACGCGGCAGGGACTGTACCGCGGCCACGCGATCTGGCAACGGGCGGACGCCCACTGAAGACACCTCAAACCCCAAATAAGGAATAGAAGGTTGGAAAAAATGGGACTTTGCCAGGTTGCAGCGGAGACCAACTGCTTGTAGGACAGATAAAAGTGCCCGCAGGTTTTGTAAATGCTCGTGTGGGGAGGCCCCAGTCACAACAATATCTTCTAAGTAGTTAACACAGCCCGGAACCGGACGAAGAAGCTGCTCTAAGTAGCGCTGAAAAATAGCCGGGGCACTAGCGACCCCGAAAGGGAGTTGCTGATATTGGTATAACCCAAAGGGAGTATTGACGACCAACAGATGTTTAGTGTCGTCGTCCAAAGGGAGCCGAAGATAGGCTTCCGCTAAATCAATGTGAGAAAATGAGTGGGAATCAGAAAGTAAAGCAAGGAGTTCGTCCGTCCGAGGCATGGGGTATGAGTCAACCACAGACTGTGCATTGATGGTGACTTTAAAATCCCCACATATACGTAAAGACCCCCCAGGCTTCTTTACAATAACCAGCGGCGTAGCCCATTCACTAGAAGAAATGGGAGTTAAAACCTGCAAGTCCTGTAGGTGATCTAATTCCGTCTTAAGTTGATCGCGCAGGGCCACCGGCACCTGGCGCGCGCGAGAAAACTTGGGTCGTGCCGTCGGTTTCATGGTAATGTGGGCTGTAAAGTCCATGGCACAACACAGGCGCCCGAAAACAAGGAAGATAATTCCTGACAAAGAGCATCTAACTCCGAGAAAGGAACCGAATCCGACAGGAGGTTGACAGAATCATCGATAGAAAAACCAAAAACATTAAAAGCATCCAGGCCGAAAATGTTAGCAGCCGCAGTGTCATCAACAACAAGAAAAGTGACCGGCCTGACGACACATTTATACACCGTGGGGGCCGTGAATTGACCGAAGAGAAGAATGCGCTGGCGGCTGTAGCCATGCAAAGAACGGTTGACAGCCGCCAGAGGGGGCGAACCAAGTCGTACATAATGTGATATAATTGAGAAGAGAAACGGAAGCTCCCGTATCAACAAGTAAAGTAACTGCCCTGTCAAAAATCTGAACGTCAACAAAAAGTTTGGGAGACGAACAGTGAACAGTCTGGACAAGATTAACATCCATCTCGTCATCTTGCTCATTCGGCCAAGAACGGCAGACAGAAGCCATGTGGCCTTTTTTCTTGCACGAGTGACAAGTAACCCATCGCTTGGGGCAATCAGCCCTGTCATGTTGTACAAAACAAAGAGGAGAGGATGGAAAGGGCCGCTGTGCGTGAGCGGGAGAGTGCGGCGCGGCCCATGCCTGCCGCGAAGCCGCGGCCTGTTTACGACTGCGTGCGCGGCGAGTGGGGCACTCCCGTACGAAAGCGACGTCCGCGCAATCAAAGGGTGCCGAGCCTGACTACGAAACTGCCGCGACATCACCCCAAGTCTCAATTTGATACCCTGCAGCCCGTGAAACTTCAAAAGGTTCTCGGCTGTCCCCGAGCCAATCTCCAACGCCCCGCGGCCAACAGGGTGCAGCAACGGTAGTGCCGCCAGCGCCGCACAGTGCCCAGTTCTGGTAATGGGCGGCGCACCGTCTAAACACATGCGCCGCACGTTACCACATTTGATAAATAAGTTGTTACATTTAAGGTATGCTAAAGATAGTGAAATATGGAAATATCAATAAGAGGTTCACCTAGTCGAATGTGGGCCACATTTGCAAAGCAATGCCTTGCAAAATATTTTAATGCTGAAACTTCCTGGCAGATTAAAATTGTGTGCTGGAAACGGGTTTTGAACTTGGGACCTTTGCCTTTCGCGGGCAAGCGCTCTACCGACTGAGCTATCCCGACACGACTCACAATGCCGCCTCACAACTTTACTTCCGCCTGTAACTCGCCTCCTACTTTCCAAACTTCGCAGAAGCTCTCCTGCGAAACATGCAAGACTAGCACTCCTGGAAGAAAGGATATGGCGGAGACATGGATTAGCCAGGCCTAAGGGATGTTCCCAGAATGAACACTCCACTGCAGAGTGAAAATTTCATTCTGGTATTTTAATGCTCTTTTTTTGATGGACCCTATGATACAATGCCCTTAAATTCTCAACTTGTGGTGCATTTGTTTTTTACTGGACATTAATTAAAGCCACATTTCCCTAGATGAGAAACTGACATGGACCCCTCACATTAGGAATATTTGCTCCAAGGCAAAAGGTACTTTAGTAAGTACCAGGAGAGCTTGTGGCAAACATTGGGGCCTGAGCCCCAAGGGATATACACCACAGTGATTAGACCCAGGATCACCTATGGGGCGGTCGTGTGGTGGAAGAAGGTAGAACACCAGGTACAGAGGCTAGCCTGCTTAGCCATAACAGGCAGAATTAGCAGCACACCAACTGCTGGGATGGAAACCATGCTAGATATGCCCCCATTACACCTTTGGATGAAGATGGAGGCAGCAGCTGGTGCCTACAGACTCAAAATTGGCAACAACTGGAACTCTTTGGGATATCCAGAATCGCACACTAAAATAGTGAGTGAGGTAAATATAGGAAAGGTTGGGGAAATGCCAGCCGACTATATTATAACCCCCATACTGCTTCAACAAGCCTTTCAGTATAACAATTGGAAGTAGGGAGCAGTGGGAGAAAATAGTTCGACACCGTACGGGGGATATTGTCTGGTTCACTGACGGGTCGAAATCAGACCAAGGCGTTGGGGCCGGGGTATACGGGGTGCAGCCAAGACTGGAGGGCGTCATCTCTCTAGGGAAACTGGCCTCAGTATTCTAGGCCAAAATCACTGCCATCAGGGCATGTGTGGAGGAGAATTTGCGTAGGTGCTACGAAGATCGTAGCATCTATATCTATTCAGACAGCCAGGCAGCCCTGAGATCACTGGCAGCTCCTGCAACAAAGTCTAAAATTGTTGCAGAATGTCACAGGGTTCTGGTGGAGCTAGGGGAAAGCAAGAGAGTAAACCTATTGTGGGTCCCTGGCCACTCGGGGATCAGTGGCAACGAACATGCTGACAGATTAGCCAGGATGGGGGCAGAGTCTCCATTTATTGGACCAGAACCTGTCCTGACAATCACCAAGGCAATGATCAAATTGGAGCTACGTAATTGCCTCAGAAGACAGCACGTAGAATGTTGGACCAAAGTCCATCAACAAAAACATGGCAAGGTAATGATGCCAAAGCCATGTTTTAAAAGAAGCTCTGCAATCCTGGGCCTGAACAGGAAAGAGATTAGACTCATGGTTGGATTGCTGACAGGCCACGAGAATTTAAAAAAACACCTACATACAATGGGAATAACAGAAGAGGACCCTAAATGTAGGATTTGTGATGACGGTGATGAAACTGCATCACATCTAATCTTGGAATGCATTGCATTGGAGAGTATAAGGCACAGAACATTTGGGACAACCAGACCCGAAGAAATTGTGTCTAATAAAGAACTGGTAAAGGGACTCCTTGCACTGTTCAAGGGCATTGGTTGGCTTTACTAGATATACAGGGAGCAATACCGCACAATAAACTTAGTTTCGGTGTGGGCAGTGGCGGGTTGGACCAAGACTGTTTTGGCATCCCTGGAAACATCAAATCAAATCAAAGCCACATTTTTCACCTGTTATATATGTTCAGTGGTAGAATGCTCTTAGACCTCGTAGCTTGCCTGCCAATAATACATCACAAAATAATAAGACGTCGGGTTCTTATACGTCATGTATTGAACCAACAATGTGACACGTTTCATTTTTATCCGTTTATTTATTTATCCATTCTTGGTAAAGCACAAAAGTAATGTAAAAGTAAGACTGCATGACTACACTGTGACTGACAATGCTAACAACTGACTGATTACTAACTTCATACTACTACTCCAGACTGACTTAGACTACTTCATACTGACTGAATTCACGCCAATTCACGCGTATTATTACCTGTTATAGTTTTTCTAGAACCTTCTAGAACACGGAAGTACAACATTTAAATATTTAACAATTTGCTCAATAAACATTAATGACTCCTGCTTTATGCAAAGATGTAATAATAAGTTTTTTTACATCAGAATAAACAATAGAAAAGATCGTAAGTAAACAACAATTAGTGGAGTGTTAATAATGTTTACATTGTTGTTACGACTATCAATAATTAATTAATTTAGTTTGTTAGAAAACCCTAGTAATGCAAATAATAATGAGATTTGACAGAAGTGCCATAAGATGCTTATATATTGTAAATATCTAATATTAGATTACAATACTACTACCAATTATGGTATCAAATACTTCAGTTATTTAAACAAACGGAACCCTCCTGGCTAAATATATTACAATACCCCCCCCCCCCCTCCCTCACACAATGTCAGACATCACATATGGATGACATTGTGTGACAACAGAATTGGGGAGTATTTACCATCAGCAAAGATTTGAATTGCAAACTACAAACCTGTCAAATTCAATTTTGAATCATTTTACAGTAACTAAATATAGCATTTCTAGCATTAAATGACTGATTTTATACAAAACGGTTACCAAGCAAAATATTTTTACTACTGATTACCATCAGTAGTAAAAATATTTTGATTTCTGAAATACACTATTCTTTAAATTACCAAAACATTAGATACAGAAGAACAATAAACTGTTAATGGAACTATCAGACAAAGTTTTGTTGAACCAGATTTACATAGCACGAGTACAGTCTAAAGTCATACATAATAAGCTAAAGCTGCATGTTAATCAAGAGTGCACATAACATTTGTGTAAACAGTGCATAAATTAAAAAAAAAAAAATAAATAAATAAATAAATAAATTAGAGAATATTAAATTTCAGCAAGACAGTATGAAATGATTGAAGTATCATTGTAAAAAAAACTTTTGGTTTCAAGTGTACATTAAGTGTGCTCTTAAGCAGTTATCACAACTTTAATACTGAAAATAAATTGACAATGCAAAATAATTAATGATTTTCAAATTGCATAAGATATGAGTACTTCTTCATGTCTTGTTTATCAAACAGTCATAACAACATTGATCCTGATAATTATGTGAGGAATATTACTATGAGAACATTGAAAGCAAAATAATTAGGAATATGTCTTAATGGCATAATAAAAGAGCAAAGCTAGATTGTGACATACACTAGCAAATGTAATCAGAAGTTTTATAAACAAAAACCCAACCAGTTCTGTACTTGTGCGAACTGCACACAAGCACCTCAAAATTTGTACAAAATATGCTGCTATAAATTTTATATCCACAGCCTGCAAAGCTACAGGTCAGCAGATGGGTATGGTGCCACCAAATACACGGCTGTTGAGTTTACCATAGAAATTCACTAATAAAAATTATTAAATTCGTATTACTCCATGAACACAGTATCCTTCTATATTATTTTATGAATGCAGTATCTAATACAATCCTCATTCCAATAACCTCCATGAATAACAACAAAAGACCCCAGCCGTCAAAGTCAAAGTTAACTACATCAAAACTTTCCATATAATCAGAGCACAAAATGTATAGTCAGGTTTGGTACACAGAAAGTTAATATACAATGTGTCAGATCAGTTAAGTAATCATAATCAAATTTTTAAATTACAGATATCCTATCAAGTATCTTACACAAAGATCTTTTAACCCCCCACTTTATAAATAATTTTGTACAAGACTGTTGTTAACATAAAAAATAGTTACAATACGCAAAAGTCAGCAATTAATTTGAAAAATGTCATGAAAGCACCTAATAATAAAAATATCTGTTGCTCATACAGTTAAAAAAAATCATGATTATGGTGTATAATATTAGTATGCTCTATGGTTTAAGTAATGTATTTAGTGATGCATGAAAGATGCAGCTTACTTTAAAAAATCAATTTGCAACATATTTAGTAAAACATGAATATACAACTTCCTTACAAAAATAATTTGAGAAATTTTATGAAATGAAAGTATCTAATCATTACATATTCAAGATCTCAATATTTTGTAAGAAAAATCAAACATTAGTAACAGAAGCATGTAACATACAAGTATTTCTGATTAGTCAAACAAGACACTGATGTAACCTGAAAATACCATTTTATCCAAAAGTGTAACATTACAGACCGTTAATTTTACATGCCACTCCCATGAACCACAGACATTGCAGAGGTGGGGTGGCTGGCGTGCCTCAACGATACAGATAGCCGTACCGTAGGTGCAACCACAGCGGAGGGGTATCTGAGGAGAAGCCAGACAAACGTGTGGTTCCTGAAGAGGGGCAGCAGCCTTTTCAGTAGTTGCAGGGGCAACAGTCTGGATGATTGACTGAGCTGGCCTTGTAACATCAGCTAATGTGGCTTTGCCACACAGTTACTGCCAACGGCTGAAAGCAAGGGGAAACTGCAGCCGTTATTTTTCCCGAGGACATGCAGCTCTACTGTATGAACATATGATGATGGCATCCTCTCGGGTAAAATATTCCGGAGGTAAAATAGTCCCCCATTCGGATCTCTGGGCGGGGACTACTCAGGAGGATGTGATCATCAGGAAAGGCAGCACTGGCATTCTACGGATCGGAACGTGGAATGTTAGATCACTTAATCGAGTAGGAAAATTAGAAAATTTAAAAAGGGAAATGGATAGGTTGAAGTTGGATATAGTGGGGATTAGTGAAGTTCGGTGGCAGGATGAACAGGATTTCTGGTCAGGTGAATACAGGATTATAAATACAAAATCAATTGGGGGGTTCACAGGAGTAGGATTGATAATGAATAAGATGAGGAAATTGAAGAAATATATGAGGAGCTAAAGGAAATTATTCAGACAATTAAGGGAGAGGAAAACTTAATTGTGATGGGAGACTGGAACTCGGTAGTAGGACAAGGCAGGGAAGGGAAGATAGTAGGTGAATATGGTCTGAGCAAAAGGAATGAAAGAGGAAGCCGCCTGGTAGAATTTTGCACAGAACATAATTTAGTTATAACAAACACCTGGTTTAAGAGTCACAAAAGAAGGTTGTGTACGTGGAAGAGACCAGGAGACACTTGGGAGATACCAGATAGATTTTATAAAGGTACGATATAGATTTCGGAACCAGGTTTTACAGTATAAGACATACCCAGGGGCAGATATAGACTCTTACCATAACTTGTTGGTTATGAACTGTAGGCTGAAACTGAAGAAACTACAAAAAGGTAGGAAAATAAGGAGATGGGACCTGGATAAATTGAAGGAACCTGAAGTTCTTAAGAATTTCAGAGGGAGCTTTAGGCAACAATTGACAGAAACAGCAGAAAATAAAACAGTAGAGGAGGAATGGGTAAAATTGAGAGATGAAATAGTGAAGGTAGCAGAGGACAAATTAGGTAGGAAGGCAAGATCTACAAAATATCCTTGGATATCACAGGACATACTAAATTTAATCGATGAAAGGAGAAAATATAAAAATGTGCCAGTAAATGAAACAGGCAAAATGGAGTACAGACGACTAAGAAATGAGATTGACAGGAAGTGCAAAATGGCTAAGCAGGAGTGGCTAGAAGGCAAATGCAAGGATATAGAAGAATGTATAAATAGGGGGAAAATAGATACAGCCTACAGGAAAATAAAAGAAATATTTGGAGATAAGAAAAAGAGCTCTATGAATATCAAGGACACTGATGGAAAACCAGTTCTCAGCAAAGAAGGGAAAGCTGAAAGGTGGAAAGAGTATATAGAGAAGCTCTATGAAGGAAATGAACTTAGCGGCAATATTGTAGAAAGGGGAGAAGAAGTAGATGAGGATGAAATAGGAGATACTATACTGAGAGATGAATTTGACAGAGCCCTGAAAGACCTTAGTCGAAACAAGGCCCCTGGAGTAGATGATATTCCCTCAGAGCTACTGAAGTGTCTGGGAGAACCAGCCATGACAAACCTGTTTCACCTGGTGTGCAAGATGTATGAGACAGGCAAAGTACCCTCAGACTTTAAGAAAAATGTTATAATCCCCATTCCAAAGAAAGCAGGTGCAGACAGGTGTGAAAACTACAGAACCATCAGTTAAATAAGTCATTGTTGCAAAATATTAACACGAATTATATACAGAAGGATGGAAAAGCTGGTAGAAGCCGACCTCGGGGGAGATCAGTTTGGGTTCAGGAGAAATGTAGGAACACGGGAGGCAATTCTCACTTTACGGCTTATCATAGAAGATAGATTAAGAAAAGGCAAACCTACATTTCTAGCTTTTGTAGATTTGGAGAAGGCTATTGACAATGTTGATTGGAATAAACTCTTTCAAGTTCTGAAGCAAGCAGGAGTAAAATATAGGGAGCGTAAGGTGATTTACAACTTGTACAAAAACCAGACAGTGGTTGTCAGAGTTGAAGGGCATGAAAGGGATGCAGTGGTTGGAAAGGGAGTAAGACAGGGTTGTAGTCTTTCTCCATTGTTATTCAATTTGTACATTGAGCAAGCTATAAAGGAAAGCAAGGAGAAATTTGGAGAAGGAATTAAAGTTCAGGAGGAAGAATTAAAAACATTGTGTTTTGCCGAAGACATAGTAATTCTGTCAGATACAGCAAAGGACCTGGAAGAGCAATTGAACGGAATGGACAGTGTGCTGAAAGGTGCATAAAAGATGAACATTAACAAGAGCAAAACTAGAGTAATGGAGTGCAGTGTAAGAAAATCAGGTGATGCTGAAGGAATTAGATTGGGAAACGAAGCAATAAAGGAGGTAGATGAGTTTTGATACTTGAGCAGTAAAATAACAAATGATGGCCGCAGTACAGAGGATATAAATTGCAGAATGGCAATGGGTAGAGAAGTGTTCTTGAAAAAGAGAAATTTGTTAACATCAAATATTGATTTAAGCCTAAGGAAGTTCTTTCTAAAGGCATTTGTATGGAGTGTTGCCTTGTATGGGAGTGAAACATGGATGATAAACAGTGCGGATAGGAAGAGGATTGAGGCTTTTGAAATTTGGTGCTACAGAAGAATGCTGAAGATTACGTGGGTGGATCACGTAAATAATGAGGAGGTACTGAAAAGAATTGGGGAGAAAAGAAATTTCTGGCATAACTTGACTAAAAGAAGGGATAGATTGGTAGGACACATTCTTAGACATCAAGGAATTGTGAATTTAGCATTGGAGGGAAGTGTGTGGTAAAAACCGCAGAGGAAGACCAAGAGATGGATACAGTAAGCAGATTCAGACAGATGTAGGTTGCCGTTCTTATGTGGAGATGAAGAAGCTTGCTCAGGATAGGGTATTGTGGAGAGCTGCATCAAACCAGTCTCCGGACTGAAGACCACAACAACAACACAATTTTACACGTGCCCAAATATTTTTAGAATATCCTACACAGTGTACTTTGGAAAGGAAAAACATCACATCTAAAACTTTCACTATAAATTTAAACAGTAAACATTTCACAACTATAGCTTATGGCATCTGTATATTACTTGGATTATGCAACAATTATAGTTTATTATGAGAGATACAGTTAGCTGCTGAATCAATTCGAAAGTTTTCTTACAATGTAAGTGTCTACTAATGGCTGTTACAAGATTTTTATGACAGTGGCAAATACTATCAGAACATTTTCATATTAGTTAATAAAGACTATGTGTGACCAGAAAAATAGTATCTTATCCAAAAAATTCCATTACAGACAGTTAAATTAGATTATGTCATCAAAATTCTCAAACTGTTTTGCTCAAAGTACTTCAGAAACAATATTACCATCACAGAAACCTAATCAGTTTAAGCAATGAAAATTTTTACAGATTTTAGAGATATGAAAGCATATCTGAGTGCATAGTATGTAGGATGACACATTTACCAAGAAACAGAATGCAGATAGTGACCATTTAAATTATATATATATATATATATATATATATATATATATATATATATATATATATATATATATATCCTGGAACTAAAGGTTAACTCTCCTACCAGAATAACGAACTACAGTAAAACTTGTCTAGACCAAGTAGCTACTGACATAGATTGCACTGCATGTTCTGTAAAGCTAGGTTTTTCTTACCACAATGCTCTACTCTTACAAATAAATGTGCCAGAAAGCAAGCCCCCTCTAAAAAAGTTTTCAACACAAAGTAGAAACTATTGTGAAAGCAATGTCCACACCTTTCTGTCCCACAAGCAAACAGAAAACTGGTACGAAGTATATCAGTCCCAAACTGTAGATAGCAAATTTGAGGCTTTTCTCAATACTTTTAATTATTACTTCAAATACCATTTCCCCTTAAAAACAAAAAGTATTTGTACTAACAGTAAACCCTCTAAGTGGATAACCACGTAACCACGGGTATTATTACCTCAGCAAAAAGAAAAAGAGAACTTTTCTCCCTCAGCAAGACCGAATTTGGCAAAACTGAAGAATTTAAGAATTACTTCACTAAATATAAAAAAATCTTTAAAAATGTAGTTAATGCAGCCAAAAAACTGCAAAATGACACCCTCCTCAAAACATCAGCAAACAAAAGTAAATGCATGTGGAAAATTATTAATACACACAGTGGTAGAAATCAGCATCCGACAAGCAATGTCAACTTAAAAATAAATGGGAAGTTAACCTCAAATAAAAAAGAAATAGCAGATGAATTTAACTCATATTTCATTAAATCCGTTGAAAGTCTTACAGATCACCTAAAAAATAATCACCTTCCAAAACTTTACCCAAATAATTGCACATTGTTCTTAGCACCAACAACAGAAGCAGAGATTGAAAAAATTATTCAAACAAAAATTTTAAAAAAAGTCCTCTGCAGGACAAGATCAGATCCCTTGCTTCCTTCTTCATAATTGTTGCAAGCTTATTAGTAAACAACTTTCCCACATAATAAACTCCTCATTCCTCAATGGCAAATTTCTAAGCAAACTTAAAACTGCAAAAATCATACCCATACATAAAAAAGGAAATAGAGATGACCGACCAATTTCAGTACTCTCAGTATTCATCAAGATATTTGAATACACAATGGCAGACAGACTTAAGTCATTCCTGAGGAAAAATAATATCATATCACCTGCTCAGTTTGGCTTCCAAAGGGAAAAAACTACAACTGATGCTATACAGAAACTCCTAGATCACACTCTAACACTAGTAGACAAGAAGCTTCCAGCCATAGGCATTTTTCTTGACTTAACAAAGGCCTTAACAGATTCGTATGGATTGGTTTCCGATATACTGCATGTCCTAATGTACCATCAGCTTTTTTGGATGTACTTGTTCGTCGAAAAGCTGATGGTACATTAGGACATGCAGTATATCGGAAACCAACCCATACGAATCTGTATTTACATGCCAGTAGCTGCCATCATCCCTCACAAACCGCAGGGGTCCTTAAGACATTGGTGCACAGAGCACATTGTATATCAGACGATGACAACTTGCAGGAAGAGCTCACACACCTGAAGAGCATTTTCAAAGCAAATGGATATTCGCAGCAACAGATTCGCAGAGCATTCGATGTGAGTCCAAGAATGCAAGCACGAGACGTGGAAGAAGAAGACGAAAATAATAGTTATAGATCAAGAGCCTTCTTACCTTACGTGGGCGCTCTTTTGTCAAAGATAAGCCGCATTCTCGACAAACATCGTGTTAAGGTTATCTTCCGGCCACCAGTGAAGATTGCAGCCTTACTCGGGTCAGTGAAGGATGATTTTTTGCTTCGCAAGTCAGGTGTGTACCAGATCCCTTGCGGAAATTGTGATAATTCATATACAGGCCAGACAATACGCACTGTTCACGAGAGATGCGTTGAACACAGAAGATATACTCGCCTATTACAGCCAGACAAGTCAGCTGTGGCTGAACATTGCATAGAAACTGGTCATTCAATGAACTATAGCAATATGAAGATTTTGACACCCATATCTTCGTTTTGGGATGCTATATTTAAGGAAGCTGTTGAAATTAGACTGGCCAACAACTTATTAAACAGAGATAAAGGTTTTAATTTAGACAAAGCTTGGAACCCTGCACTTGGAGTATTGAAATTACAGAGAAGACGTGAAGGTGTTGCCGCTACCGAGCATATATCGATAAGTGAACACCGAAGCGCTTCCGCCACGGGGGGTACACGTGTGAGTCCAGTGCCAGCTGTCACCAGTGCCACATCGTAAACAGCGCTAAGTATCTGAATTTAATTTGTGTCAAATGTAATTTGCCAGTCTAGTTTATTTTCGGTAGTACTGTTTTAAGAGGTTTATTCCCGCGTACTTGCAGATTTCGTTTGTACTACTGTTTTAATTGTTTATTCTATCGAATTTGATAAATACCGTTGTGTTTAGTCTTCGTCTTTGACCGGTGTATTTCAAAACAAGTCAGAGACCGTTACTAAGCTCGTTATCAGTCAGTCCAGTGCCAGCTGTCACCAGTGCCACATCGTAAACAGCGCTAAGTATCTGAATTTAATTTGTGTCAAATTTAATTTGCCAGTCTAGTTCATTTTCGGTAGTACTGTTTTAAGAGGTTTATTCCCGCGTACTTGCAGATTTCGTTTGTACTACTGTTTTAATTGTTTATTCTATCGAATTTGATAAATACCGTTGTGTTTAGTCTTCGTCTTTGACCGGTGTATTTCAAAACAAGTCAGAGACCGTTACTAAGCTCGTTATCAGTCAGTCCAGTGCCAGCTGTCACCAGTGCCACATCGTAAACAGCGCTAAGTATCTGAATTTAATTTGTGTCAAATTTAATTTGCCAGTCTAGTTCATTTTCGGTAGTACTGTTTTAAGAGGTTTATTCCCGCGTACTTGCAGATTTCGTTTGTACTACTGTTTTAATTGTTTATTCTATCGAATTTGATAAATACCGTTGTGTTTAGTCTTCGTCTTTGACCGGTGTATTTCAAAACAAGTCAGAGACCGTTATTAAGCTCGTTATCAGTCAGTCCAGTGCCAGCTGTCACCAGTGCCACATCGTAAACAGCGCTAAGTATCTGAATTTAATTTGTGTCAAATGTAATTTGCCAGTCTAGTTTATTTTCGGTAGTACTGTTTTAAGAGGTTTATTCCCGCGTACTTGCAGATTTCGTTTGTACTACTGTTTTAATTGTTTATTCTATCGAATTTGATAAATACCGTTGTGTTTAGTCTTCGTCTTTGACCGGTGTATTTCAAAACAAGTCAGAGACCGTTACTAAGCTCGTTATCAGTCAGTCCAGTGCCAGCTGTCACCAGTGCCACATCGTAAACAGCGCTAAGTATCTGAATTTAATTTGTGTCAAATTTAATTTGCCAGTCTAGTTCATTTTCGGTAGTACTGTTTTAAGAGGTTTATTCCCGCGTACTTGCAGATTTCGTTTGTACTACTGTTTTAATTGTTTATTCTATCGAATTTGATAAATACCGTTGTGTTTAGTCTTCGTCTTTGACCGGTGTATTTCAAAACAAGTCAGAGACCGTTACTAAGCTCGTTATCAGTCAGTCCAGTGCCAGCTGTCACCAGTGCCACATCCTAAACAGCGCTAAGTATCTGAATTTAATTTGTGTCAAATTTAATTTGCCAGTCTAGTTCATTTTCGGTAGTACTGTTTTAAGAGGTTTATTTCCGCGTACTTGCAGATTTCGTTTGTACTACTGTTTTAATTGTTTATTCTATCGAATTTGATAAATACCGTTGTGTTTAGTCTTCGTCTTTGACCGGTGTATTTCAAAACAAGTCAGAGACCGTTATTAAGCTCGTTATCAGTCAGTCCAGTGCCAGCTGCCGGACTCAGTTTTGTTGATTCGACAGTGTAGTTACCACTGACCACAGTTAAGTCAGCAGCCAGCCGCCTTCATTAGAGTACTAGGCTTCTTTAAAGTTGTTAATTGCTGTTAATTGTATCGATAGGATGGATAGGATGTGTGCCTGCTGTGTGCGGACGCAGGAGGAGTTGGCCGCGGTTCGCGAACAGCTGAGCGTGCTGTTGGCTACGGTCAGCCGCCTTCAGGCTGCTGTCTCGGGGTGCAGCGATGGTGGGGAGTCTGGTTCGTCGAGTGGGACACCTCAGGTGTCTCGCGCTACGCTCTCTGTCCCTGCTACCGAGGCACCTTCAGGTGTACCGGACGTCGTCGAGCCGCCTTCTCCGCAAGGGGAGTGGCGGGTTGTACGGCGTTCGCGTCGCTCGAGGCGGAAGGCCAATGTGGAGGCTGGACGTCCGTCCGCGCCCGTTCGTCCTGTGAGTGAAAGTGTGGCCACTCCTTCAGCAGGGTCCGAGCAGGTGCATGGGGGGAGGGGATTATTAGTTATTGGGAGCTCCAATGTCAGGCGCGTGATGGAGCCCCTTAGGCAGATAGCGTCCAGATCTGGAAGGAATTCCAACGTGCACTCGGTGTGTTTGCCGGGGGGCCTCATCCGAGATGTGGAGGCGGCCTTGCCGGCGGCTATCGAGGGTGCGGGGTGCAGTCGACTGCAAGTCGTGGCTCACGTCGGCACCAATGACGCTTGTCGCTTGGGTTCTGAGGACATCCTCAGGTCCTACGAGCGGCTGGCGGAATTGGTGAAGGCTGCTGCCTTCGCACGCGGGGTGCAAGCAGAGCTGTCGATTTGCAGCATTGTTCCCAGGGTTGATCGGGGTCCTTTGGTTTGGAGCCGAGTGGAGGGTCTGAACCAGAGGCTTCGCCGACTCTGTGACAGTCATGGCTGCAGATTTCTGGATCTGCGTTATCGGGTGGGGAATTGTAGGGTGCCCCTAGATAGATCAGGGGTGCACTACACTAAGGAAGCGGCTACTCGGGTAGCAGAGTACTTGTGGAGTGCACATGGGTTTTTTTTAGGCTAGGCGTTAACTCTGATGAGCACTCGACTGTCAGCATTCAAACAGCGAATTCAGGCCACGTTCTGAATAAAAATTCCAACATAAAAATATTAGCCGCGAACTTACAAAGTATTAGAAACAAAGTTCCCGAATTTGCAGCGCTGCATGGAAGTTATTGCGCTCAGATAGTTTTAGGCACCGAAAGCTGGCTAAATGATGATGTGGAAAGTTCAGAAATATTTAGCGAAGCGTGGAATGTATATCGGAAAGATAGATCTGATACAACCGGAGGAGGAGTCTTCATCGCTGTGGACAAAGATATTGTTTCTACTGAGATCGAGGTTGAAAGTAATTGTGAAGTTATCTGGGCACGCATAACAGGTCTAAAAGAAGTAAAGTTAATAGTTGGTTGTTTTTACCGGCCCCCCAGTGCTGCTGTAGCAGTTTTAGAATCATTCAAGGAAAGTCTACACCAGGTAGTGCATAGGTATCCGGGCCATGCAATATTAGTCGGAGGTGACTTCAACCTAAAGAGTATAGATTGGGACCTCGCTAGTTACATTTCAGGCGGTACAGACAAGCAGTCATGCGAGCTACTTTTGGACACATTCTCCGAAAACTGTCTTGAGCAGTTAAACCGGCAACCCACGCGCAATGGAAATATTCTAGATCTTATAGCCACAAACAGGCCTGACCTTATTAACGATGTCTGTGTAGAGACAGGAATTAGTGATCATGACATCGTCATAGCGTCGATGGTGACCAAAGTTCACAAACCAGTCAAGAAGGCTAGGAGCGTGTTTTTGTTGGGAAAAGCCGACAAGCAAATGTTACGATCGCACTTAGAAAATAAATGGGCATCGTTTAATTCTGGGACTATGGATGTAGAGGAATTGTGGACTAAATTTAAATGCATTGTTAATGAAGGGTTAGAGAAATATGTGCCAGTAAAGACGATTAAGGATGTAAAAGATCCACCGTGGTATAATAATAATGTTAGAAAGCTGCTGAGAAAGCAAAGGCTGTTGCATTCTCGATTCAAAAAAGAACACGCAAATGGTGACAGGCAAAAGTTAGTAGAGATTCGTGCGTCTATAAAAAGATCGATGCGTGAAGCATACAATAATTATCACAGCCATACCTTAGCAAAAGATCTTTCCGAGAACCCGAAAAAATTCTGGTCCTATGTAAAATCGATAAGCGGGTCAAAGCCCACTGTCCAGTCACTAGTTGATCATTCCGGGGCAGTAATAGAAGAAAGCAAACGGAAAGCAGAAGTTCTAAATTTAACCTTTAAGAAATCTTTCACGCAGGAGGACCGCACAAATATACCATCATTTGATCAACGTACTAATTCCGAAATGGGGGACATAGCAATAGGTATTTCCGGTGTAGAGAAGCAGCTGAGAGAGCTAAATACGAAAAAGTCTGCTGGTCCGGATGGAATACCAGTTCGGTTTTACAAAGACTATTCTGCGGCATTGGCCCCCTACTTAGCTTGCATTTACAGCGAATCTTTAACTCAGCGCAAAGTTCCTAGTGATTGGAAAAAAGCGCAGGTGACTCCCGTGTATAAGAAAGGAAAGAGAACTGACCCATACAATTACAGGCCAATATCGTTGACATCGGTTTCATGTAGAATTTTGGAGCATATTCTCAGTTCGAATATAGTAAATTTCCTTGAAACGGAAAAGCTTCTTTCCATGAATCAGCACGGGTTTAGGAAACATCGTTCATGTGAAACTCAGCTTGCCCTTTTCTCACATGACATCTTGCGAGCCATGGACGAAGGGCAACAGGCGGATTGTGTTTTTCTCGACTTCAAAAAGGCGTTCGACACGGTGCCACACTGCAGACTCCTAACGAAAATGCGAGCTTATGGAATAGGTTCTCAGATTTGTGTCTGGCTGGAAGACTTCCTAAGTAATAGAACGCAGTACGTTGTTCTCGACGGCGAGTGTTCATCAGAGACGAGTGTATCGTCAGGCGTGCCCCAGGGGAGTGTGATAGGACCGCTATTATTTTCTATCTATATAAATGATCTGATGGACAGAGTAAGTTGTAATTTGCGGCTGTTTGCTGATGATGCTGTGGTGTATGGGAGGGTGTCGTCTGTAACTGACTGTAATAGCATACAGGTTGACTTAGACAAAATTTCTAGTTGGTGCGAAGAATGGCAGCTAGCTCTCAATGTAGAAAAATGTAAGGTGATGCGCATGAGTAGAAAAAACAATCCTATAATGTTCGAATACAGCATCAGTAGTGAGCTTCTTGATGCGGTCGCGTCGTTCAAATATCTAGGCGTAACATTGCAGAGCGATATGAAATGGAACGAGCATGTAAGGACAGTTGTGAGTAAGGCAGACAGCCGACTTCGGTTTATTGGGAGAATTTTGGGAAGATGTACTTCACCTGTAAAAGAGACCGCGTATAAAACGCTTGTACGACCACGTCTTGAGTATTGCTCAAGTATTTGGGACCCGCAGCAGATCGGTTTGAAAGAAGACATAGAGGCGGTTCAGAGGCGAGCAGCTAGATTTGTTACCGGTAGGTTCGACCAATGCGCGAGTGTCACGGAAATGCTCCGGCAACTCAATTGGGGATCGCTGGAAGAAAGACGACGCTCTTTTCGTGAATTTCTGTTAAGTAAATTTAGAGGGCCGGAATTTGAAGCTGAGTGTAGTACGATCTTGCTGCCGCCTACTTACATTTCGCGTAAAGATCACAAAGACAAGATAAGAGAAATTAGGGCTCGTACGGAGGCATATAGGCATTCTTTTTTTCCTCGTTCAATTTGGGAATGGAATAGGAAAGGAAATGCCTAGTAGTGGTACAGTGTACCCTCCGCCACGCACCTTACGGTGAATTGCGGAGTATGTATGTAGATGTAGATGTAGATGTAGATATGCAGTATACCAGCATCTGTGACGCGCACGCGCATTGCCACCACGATCAGGCTTATAAGGCCGCACTTGGCACCTCGTCGACAGTCTTCGACTCACTCTGAAGATGGCCGGAAGGTACGCGGCCGAAATATCAGCAGAAGAAGTGAATTTTATGCAGCTGCATTCCCGAAATCTATTGGACTACACAGAAAATTGTTTTACAACATACACAGGCCTACCATCAGTGAACATTTTAAACTTACACATTAACATTTACCAAAACTTCAAAAGAATCAACAGATGTCAAATAGTTTACCAAAGGTTTATGAATAAAGTCAAAAATAACTGTACAGTCCAGTCTAAAGAAAATTAAATTAATTACAATTCCAGAATCAGCTTGGGATTGTGTTTCAGTTATGAAAGATCCCATACTAACAATCACTCTTCTATTCCTTTTTATTTTACGATGTTTCCACCACTCTGGGTACAATTTCTCCCAGCTCAATTCTAGCTTTTTCCATATAAAGTATATGTGAATTTTAAACTTCTGCCTTACTGTTCTCTTTACAAAAGTTAAATCATGTAAGTTATGGTCAACTTTAGTTAAAACAGTATCATCCAAGTTTACATTTTCAGTATTATTTTGAAGACACAACCTAGTTTGGTCAACATGTTCCCTACCTTTAATATTTTGATCACAAACATTTTTGAACCCTTCATCATTAGCATTAAGATTACTATTTTCAACATTTACATCTTCAACATAAAACATACTATCAGTTTCATTACCATTTTCCACAAATTTTTCATCATATAAAGTATTCTCCTTACCAGGCATAATATTATCATCATCATCATAAACATCAACATTGTCATATAAAGTATTCTCTTTACAAAGCAAAATATCATCACCATCATAATAAACATCAACCTTTTCATATTTAGATGTAGTATCATTTGTAACATATTCAGAACTATTATTACATACCATATAACTGTCATCATTATGAACTTCAATATTGTCATTGTCAATACACAACACAGCCACATCATTACTGTAAACATACTTCTTATCAACATCATCAGAGCTACTACTTCCAAAATCAGAAATATCATATGTATTTTCATTATCAGTAGGTGATGTTTTACAAGAAACATTAGATACCTCACTTCTGTCAGTATGAACATTATAATTAACCTCAACAATACAATTGTCACACTCTCGTACAATATTATGACTTTCAGTATCATGTACGAAGTTATCATTATCAGATTCAGATACAAATACATCATCACATTTAGATTTTATTTGTGTATGAGCATATATGTATTTTCTGTTCTCATTAAAAGGAGTATTGCCATACCTGTTGTGTCTGTTTCTTTGCCACCCCCCACTCCATCTATTCCTGTAATTAGAGCTTTGCCTTTGAACCAAATTGTCAATTTTGTACACATAATTCAAAAATTCATCAATATCATTATCAGGTGCTGCATTAAGTCCCACTGTAAATACTTTGGTAACCAATTTTTTAACACATTAATTTCTGTCCTAACATCTAAGGGATACTTCAAGTGTATTCTGCAATTCATTTTTACAAAAATCCAACAGTCATCCTGGTCTTCCATTATATGTTGGCCCATACAAAAATCTACTTTTAACTCTGTGTTGGTCATTTTCTGACCAAAACGTATTTTAAAAACTTTGGAAAAATTTTGAACAATTTAAAGAAAGTTTTCTGTTTGTATTAGCCCAGCTTAATGCCTCACCTTTTAGATGATACTTTACATATTTAACTTTATCTACTTCACACATCCCTTCAATAAAACTATTTTCACAGCTTAAAATGAAAACTACAGGGTGTACATCGTGTTCTGAAAACATCTTTACAGGAATTTTAGACCATGAATCAAAATTATGTATGACATTTGTTACAAGATCATTGTTAACCTTTTCCCTATTAATTTCTTTAACAAAGTCTGCACTTTTTTCTACTGTCTGATCTGCTGATTCTGTTTCATGAAAACAAGTCTTCACATAACTTTCATTTATTAGGCCTAACTCAGCATTTTGACACGAAATTTTAAGTTCATAATTAGTTCTTCTTTAATTAGATTATGTTGGTCAGTTACTGTTTTTAATAATTTATTTTCCATTTCGTTCAATACTGATTGTAACATGTTTAAAGTCTTATTTTGTTTCGCAGAAAAACCACTTTTTACATTATTTTCTTTCTCCAGTCTGAATAAATCGTAATCACTTTCTTTTTAATGAAAAAACATTCAAACATTAACTTACTTTCTTCGTCGTCCAGTCCATTTCAAGTTTATACATACCGCACTCTTGTCTTGCTGCAGCGTCCTTATTAAGTAATTATTATAAATCTTCATTTCGTTCTGAAATCCATGCCAGTTTTAATGCTTCATCCATAAAATGTATATACATATATCGTTTCTTCTTCATGTTGCGTCTTCGTTGTTTCTGAAACATGTCACAATTGTAGGTTTTCGAAAATCGACAGGTTTCCCGCGCCGAATGCACCATATGTGGCGCATTTGTTTTTTTACTGGACATTAATTAAAGCCACATTTTTCATACATCACCTGTTATATATGTTCAGTGGTAAAATGCTCGTAGATCTCGTAGCTCGCCTGCCAATAATACATCACAAAATAATAAGACGTCGGGTTCTTATACGTCATGTATTGAAGCAACAATGTGACACGTTTCATTTTTATACGTTTATTTATTTATCCATTCTTGGTAAAGCACAAAAGTAAGACTGCATGACTACACTTTGACTGACAACAATGCTAACAACTGACTGATTAGTAGCTTCATACTACTCTTCCAGACTGACTTAGACTACTGACTGAATTCGCACCAATTCGCGCGTATTAATATCTGTTATAGTTATTCTAGAACCTTGTAAAACACGGAAGTACAACATTTAAATATTTAACAATTTGCTCAATAAACATTAATGACTCCTGCTTTACGCAAAGATACATAAAAGTATGACAGATGTAATAATAAGTTTTTTTTACATCAGAATAAACAATAGAAAAGATCGTAAGTAAACAACAATTAGTGGAGTGTTAATAATGTTTACATTGTTGTTACGACTATCAACAATTAATTAATTTAGTTTGTTAGAAAACCCTAGTAATGCAAATAATAATAGACTTGACAGAAGCGCCATAAGATGCTTATATATTGTAAATATGGAATATTAGGTTACAATACTACCACCAATTATGGTATCGAATACTTCAGTTATTTAAACAAACGGAACTCTCCTGGCTAAATATATTACAAACTGAAGAAGAGAAAATAAGTATTAACATGGAGTGGAATTTACATCCACTGCCCTACAGCTGTATTAAATAATTAGAATGAGACAATTCAGGTTGAAATTGACACTGTAATACATGGAAACTATCAAGAGTATATGAACTGATTATACCAGACAATTACCATCCTCTTAACAACAGCCTTTTAAGGCACTATAATTCATCCAAATCACTTCATCTAATAATTCACAACAAAATATGTAATGGAGAGGCATAAATGGGAAGTAAAATGGTTGAGAAGTTCAAGCATTTAACAAAAATTTTAATAATTGAAAAACACCAACAACTGATATCTAAAGAATAATTTATAGTAATCAGAAGACAGATTTACTTGAAAATACTGGTAGCATTCTGAATTGTTCATTGGATGGGAAGAATAGAGTCATTTTTCTAGTCTGTAGTAGATGCAGCCAGTTTCTCTACAATTTGGTCTCTTTCCACTAAACATTTATCTTGCTTTGTGGAACTGTAAATATATTTTCAAGGATATCATCTCTGATCTATGAGCACATGATTCACATCAATTATCCAAACAATTTCTTACTGAGTTCCACACTCTACACCATTCAATAGTTTCCTTTTTAACTGAAGTTGTGGCAACAGTAAGCAGCCCATAAGCAATGCCTCATAGACATCTTCAACTGTGGTAAGGTTCACTGTCACACTTTGCATGTGTCTTTTTCATTTTCTCTCAGGACACAACTGGGGTGCTGCATGTATGTATGTAGAACATTTATTACATGCTTTCATAGCCTTTTATTTTTATTGGTCCATTTGATTCATGTTGTTGTTTTGGTCATCAGTCTGCAGACTGGTCTGATGCAGCTCTCCAGCTACCCTGTCCTGTGCCAGTCTCTTCAACTGAGAATAAGAAAAGCAATCTACATCCATCTGAATCTGCTTACATCCCTTGGCTTTCCTCTATTATTTTTATCCCACACACTTCCATCTAATGCCAAGTTGATGATTCCTTGATGTCTCAGAATGTGTTCCACCAACCTATCCCTTATTTTAGTCAGGATATGTCAGAAACTCCTTTTCTCCATAATTCTGTTGAGCACCTTCTCATACGTTACATGATCTAGCCCTCTAATCTTCATCATTCGCTTGTAACACCAGATTTCAAAAGCTTCTGGCATCTTTTTGTGTGTACTTGCCAACCACGTTTCACTCCCATACAATGCTACATTCCAGACAAATGCTTTCAGAAAGACTTCCTAACATTTAAACCAATATGGGATGTCAACAAATTTTGCTTCTTCAGAAACTCTTTTCTTCCCATAGCCATTTTGCATTTTATATCTTCTTTACTACAACTATTGTAGGTTATTTTGCTACTTTGGTTTCTATAGTATGTCAGCCTAGGTGTGTTTGTGTCTGTAAATGTGTGTGTGTGTGTGTGTGTGTGTGTGTATTTGTTTACCTTCCTTTTCTTCCCCCAAGGTAAGTCTTTCCTCTCCCGGGATTGGAATGGCTCCTTACCTCCTTCCTTAAAACCCTTATCATTTCCTTTTCCCTCTCCTTCACTTCTGCCTGAAGAAGCAACTAGGTTGAAAAAGCTTGCGTTTGTGTGTGTGTGGGAGGGGGGGGGGGAGGGGGGTTCTATTTATTTGTGCTACTATCACGGATTAATAAAAGAAATCAAATCAAATCACACCTGTGCTCCTTCACCTGGTGAGTAATCTTCATCTATTTTTTATATATAATTTTTCCTGACAGGAATTTTTCGTCTATAATATTCTTGTTAAAGTTCATCTTACAACTTCCTTTCAAGACACTGTCAATATCGTTTAATTGCTCTTCCAGGTCCTTTGCTGTCTCTAAAGAATTACAATGTCATCAGCAAACTGCAAAGTTTTTATTTCTTCTCCCTGAACTTTCCTTCTCCCAATTTCTTATTTCATTCTTCACAGCTTGCTCAATGTACAGATTGAACAACATTGGGGAAAGCCTAAAACCATGTTTTACTCCCTGCCCACCAACTGCAATACCTTTATGTCCTGCTGTCTGGTTTTTGTACAACTTGAATATAACTCTTTGCTCTCTACATTTTATCCCAGCTACCTTTGTAATTTGAAAGAGTGTATTCTAGTAACATTGTTAGAAGCTTTCCCCAGATCTACAAATGCTAAAACTGTAGGTTTCCCTTTCCATAACCTATCTTCTAAGGTAGATTGTATGTGAGGATTGCCTCACATATTCTTACTTTTATTCTAAATCCATACTTGATCAGATACCACCAGTTTTTACATTCATCTGTAAGTAATGTGTGTTAGTATTTTGCAACCATGACTTCTTTAACTGATAATTTTGTAATTTTTACATCTATTTGCACTTCTTTCTTAGGAATTTGAATTACTAGATTGTTGTTGTTGTTGTTGTTGTTGTTATGGTCTTCAGTCCGGAGACTGGTTTGATGCAGCTCTCCACAATACCCTATCCTGAGCAAGCCTTTTCATCTCCTCATAAGAACGGCAACCCACATCCACTTGAATCTGCTTACTATACATGTCTCTCGGTCTCCCTCTGCGATTCTTACCCCACACACTTCCCTCCAATGCTAAATTTATGATTCCCCGATGTCTAAGAATGTGTCCTACCAAGCAATCCCTTCTTTTAGTCAGGGTATGCCAAAAATTCCTTTTCTCGCCAATTCTGTTCAGCACCTCTTCATTAGTTATGCGATCTACCCACCTAATCTTTAGAATTCTTCTGTAGCACCACATTTCAAAAGCCTCTATTCTCTTCCTGTCCCCACTGCTTATCGTCCATGTTTCACTCCCGTACAAGGCAACACTCCACACAAATGCCTTCAGAAAAGACTTCTGTACCCTTAAATTAATATTCGATGTTAGGAAATTTCTCTTTGTCAAAAATGCTTTTCTTCCCATTGCCATTCTGCATTTTATATCCTCTGTACTGCGATCATCGCATGTTATTTTACTACCCAAGTAACAAAACTCATTTACCACCTTCATTGTTTCGTCACCTAATCTATTTCCTTCAGCATCGCCTGATTTTCTAAGACTGCATTCCATTATTTTTGTTTTGCTCTTGTTAATGTTCATTTTATACGCTCTCTTCAACACACTGTCCATTCCATTCAACTGCTCTTCCAGGTCCTTTGCTGTCTCTGACAGAATTACAATGTCATCAGCAAAACACAATGTTTTTATTTCTTCCCCCTGAACTTTAATCCCTATTCCAAATTTTTCCTTGCTTTCCTTCACCACCTGCTTGATGTACAAATTGAATAACATCGGAGAAAGGCTACAACCCTGCATTACTCCCTTTCCAATTGATGGTTCCCTTTCATGTCCTTCGAGTCTAATAACTGCGGTCTGGCTTTTGTACAAGTTGTAAATAACTCTCCTTTACCTGTATTTTATCCCTGCTGACTTCAGAATTCCTTTTCTTAATCTATCTTCTAAGATAAGACGTAAAGTGAGTATTGCCTCCCGGGTTCCTATGTTCCTCCTGAATCCAAACTGATCTTCCCCGAGATCAGCTTCTACCAGCTTTTCCATTCTCCTGTAGATAATTCGTGTTAAAATTTTGCAACCATGACTTATCAAACTGATGGTTCTGTAATTTTCACACCTGTCTGCGCCTGCTTTCTTTGGAATGGGGATTATTACATTTTTCTTAAAGTCTGAGGGCATTTCGCCTGTCTCATACATCCTACACACCAGTTCAAATAGTCTTGTCATGGCTGGCTCTCCCAGAGACTTTAGTAGCTCTGAGGGTATGTCATCTACTCCTGGGGCCTTGTTCCGATCTAGGTCTTTCAAGGCTCTGTCAAATTCATCTCTCAGTATAGTATCTCCTATTTCATCTTGATCTACTTCCTCTTCCCTTCCTACAACATCATCTCTAAGTTCATTTCCTTCGTAGAGCTGCTCTATGTACGTTTTCCACCTTTCAGCTTTCCCTTCTTTGCTGAGAACTGGTTTCCCATCTGAGTTCTTGATATTCGTAGAGTTACTTTTCTTGTCCCCAAATGTCTCTTTTATTTTCCTGTAAGTGGTATCTACTTTTCCCTTTGCTATACATTCTTCTACAGATTTGCATTTGGCTTCTAGCCGGACTGATAAACCCATAGTTGAGTCCCATAGACTATACAAACAAACATTTGGCTTCTAGCCACTCCTGCTTAGACATTTTTCACTTCCTGTCAATCTCATTTTTTAGTCGTCTGTACTCCATTTTGTCTGTTTCATTTACTGCATTTTTATATTTTCTCCTTTCGTCAATTAAATTTAGTATTTCCTATGATATCCAAGGATTTTTTGTAGGTCTTGCCTTTCTACCTATTATGTCCTCTGCTGCCTTCACTATTTCATCTCTCAATGCTACCCATTCCTCTTCTACTGTTTTATTTCCCCCTGTTTCTGTCAATTGTTGCCTAAATCTCCCTCTGAAATTCTCCAGTACTTCACTTATGTAAGTCCCATCTCTTTATTTTCCTACCTTTCTGCAGTTTTTTCAGTTTCAGCCTACAGTTCATAACTAACAAGTTATGGTCAGAGTCTATATCTGCCCCTGGGTATGTCTTATACTGTAAAACCTGGTTCCGAAATCTATATCGTACCATTATAAAATCTATATGGTATCTCCCAGTGTCTCCTGGTCTCTTCCACGTTTACATTCGCCAGGCTGAGCTAAATTTCCACATAAGATTTAAAGAACACATTAAGAATGCAGAAAAGAACCAATCAAAACTTTTTGTTCACCTAAAAGAACGTCGGCACACAGTTCACACAATTGAAACGCACTTAAGATACTCCATAAAATTCCGAAAGGTGTATCATGAGCATTCTTGAAGGAATTGAAATTTATTTATGTATGCGAAACCATCCACAATACATAAGGAATGAACAAAAGGACCTAAAACATCAAAATGATTTTAAAATTTTTATTGAATTTTTCGACGATGAAAAATGTTAGGCTCAATATAATAAAATTCCATAGGTAATGCGAGATAATGGTTAAATGAATATCTATGATCATATTGTGTTTGAATATTGGACTATGCTACAAGTCAGTCTGAATTTATAGATGGTCTGGAGCCACAAACCAAGCAGTTTTCTTAAAATCGGATGGTAAGTAATTATGAGAGCCGCAAAGTCCGCATGTATAGAACTGGGCGCTCTTTCCGCGTCTGTCCGTCGGATATGATTCCCTATACCTCAAGTTTGTTCCGATGTTAATGAAGTTTTGCATACTTGATCTTCTTCTATGTAAGATTTCATTACCTGCATTCTAGTGGGTGCCTTGCAACACAACTGAACGTAAATCTACTGTGTCATTCCGATATTCATGAAGTTTGGTACTTAACAACAGATTTCGACACCAGTTTACAATCTTGATCAACTTTTTCACACCTGGCCTTCCAAACAAGTTGAGGATACTGTCTACATAAAATTGTATATTGAAGGGTACTTGAGAAAAGACTACTACATTAATCTACATAATTACCAGGATCTTGAATAAAATGTACACATCTGAGCTTCAAAACAAGAACTTCACTGTATACATTAGATTTCACACGGTGCATGACGGAGATACTTTATAAGAGACTTTGGCACCGTTTCACAGTTCATAAAGTTGGCACATGTACGCATGTTTTAATGTAAAAATAAGTTCACATAAATGAAACTGAGTAGCTATTTTTTTCCTTTTATCTGAACTTAATTCTTTTTATAGTTCCTTACTTTTATCAGAATACAGCACTATAGTCTAATAATATTTCAAATTTTGACATATTTCAAGAAAGATTTATATTCACTGTACCTCTTGCCCCCTTAATTCAATGACTGAACTTCGATTTTCTGTAATATTTGTACTTGTATATTATTCTTTTTTAATGTACAGATACCTAAAGAAGGGAAAAACTGACTGTAACCGGTTGTTAATAGATATGCCACCCTGAAACTGGTGGTTGTTTCCTTTTAAACTATTAAGAATAGATATAATAAACAATGAAAAACTCTAAATCTGTTGCAACATGCCACAATTTGACATCTCTTCCTAAATCACTGGACCGAGTTCATCCAAACTTTTCGTACAAATTCCTTACCGTGGAGTAGCAATCGCTGTAGAGGTAAGAACTCGTACAACATATAGTTCAAGAGATATGATATCATAAACAATGAGATGGCTGAAACGCCACCGCATTGGTGATATGAGAATAACGTGACTTTATTCATCCACTGCTAGAGAATGAAAGGACTTACAAGGGGAGGCCACGCCGTTGTGAATTTACACAAAATTAAGAAACGCATTTATTTTGTGAAACCGAAATCGGAAGTTATATGATTGCCTCCACTATTGGGTCAGGTGCCTCAACCTCACAGGTCTGAAGCAAAATCAGGTGTTCAAAAGGGACAGCAGACGCCAGTAGGTAGTCCTGGGATCTCCACAAATAGAGCTATATGTACGGATCCAGCCACACTTGTCGAGATGTTTGCTAAGTATTATGCTCGCGCCTCTGTCTCTCTGAATTACGAACCGGCTTTCCATGTGTTGAAAGAGCGGATACAACACAACCCCTCTCCTTTTCAACCTGCCGCTCTGAGACATATAACACTCCATTCAGTGAGAGGGAGGTATCTTGCTCAATGTCCCGACAAGGCGTCTGGGCCTGATAGCACTCATGCTCAAATGCTGACACACCTCAGAGCGGAGAGCCAGCGTAATCTTCTTGCTCCCTTTAACGACATCTGGTGTGATGGTGATTTTCCATTGCAATGGCAGGAATCATGTCCCGGTGCTTAAAAACCCTCTTCATGTGGATAGCTATCGACAAATCCAACGAAGCAAGCATCTCTGTCCATCACCTTCACCCTACTCCCTGTACATGTTTTATCCTACACTATCCATCTCCTCCACTTCTTCCTTCCTGCCTCTATATACTCCCTTCTTTCCATTTAATATTCCTCCTATTCTCTCTGCCCCTCTCCCGTATCTAGCTCTGTCTTCTTCTCCGCCTCCCCTTTTGCATCCGCCAAAGCATCCCCCTGTGTCTTTCATTACCTTCACCAGTTCTCTGCCATCTCCTTCTTCCCCTATATATGAAAAATTACATATATTTACTAAATTTTATGGTGATTGGTTAGACAGTGAAGACATTCGGAGTAAGGTACTCTTCACCATGAACCATACAAAATCTGATGTTTTCCTTGTTTTGCTGTGAAAAATTTTACCAGGTCTGAATAAAACTCTGCACTGGAAGTCTGGTGTAAGCGACCCTCTGCCATGCCCCGTACGAATTTTTATGTTGAAATTCCTCTTGTTTTGATGGTCAATTGACCAAAATTTTATTGTTATCGGAGAAGCGCCATTGATGGACATCTGTCAACTATGTTATTTTTATCATCAGTTATAATCGAGACTGTCAGTTGCATCAATTAAAAGTTTTCTAGCGGTCGCGGCTATGTTACTGACGAAAAATATGGATAAGAACCATCTTTTAAGCGTGATGTATACTGTTGTGTACTGAGTTAAGCTTAATGTTCATGTAACATGAAATTCGGAACAAAAAAAAATTACTAATTTATCGATAAACTCCAGTGGAAGACTCTGCAGGAGAGATGCTCTGTCGCTTGGTACGGGCTTTTGTCGAACTTTCGAGAACATACCTTTACCGAGGAGTCTAGCGGTATATTGCTCCCTCCTCTATTATTTTGAAGTAAAATGTTATTTCCCCTGTCTCATACATCTTGCATACCAGGTGGATCAATTATTTCATGACGGCTCTTCTAACAACATCATCTACTCCAGAGGCCTAGTTTTGACTCATCTTTCAGTGCTCAGTCAAATTCTTCTCACAGTATCGTACCTCTTATCTTCATCTACTCCCTCTTCCACTTCTAAAATATTGCCCTCAAATTCATTTCCCTTGTATAGGCCTGCAATATAGCCTTACAGCTTCCAGATTTAACCTTCTTTGCATAGTACTAGTTTTCCATCCGATTTCTTGATATTCGTACAGCTGCTTTTCTTGACTCCAAATGTCTCTTATTTTCCTGAAGGTGGTATCTATCTTTCGTCTAGTTACACGTTATTCTACGGTCTTGCATTTCTCCTCTAACCATTCTTGCTTAGCCAGTCTGCGCTTCCTGTCAACCTCATTTCTCAGAAGTCTGTACCCCCTTTGGCTTGCTTCACTTAATGTGTTGTTATATTTTCTCCTTACATCAGTTAAGTTCAGTATCTACTGTGTTATCCAAAGATTCATATTAGGCCATGTCCTTCTGCCTATATGATCCTCTGCACCTACACTATCTCTAAGAGGTACCCATTCTTCCTCTACTGTATTACAATCCCCCCCCCCCCCCCTCCGTTTCAGACAACGGTTGCCTAATGGTCCCTCTGAAGCTCTCAACCCAACTCTGATTCACTCAATTTGTCCAGATTCCATCTTCTTAAATTTCTACCTTTTTGCAGTCTCTTAAGTTTTAATTTACAATTCATAACTAATAAGTTATGGTCAGAGTCTATATCGGCCCCAGTTTACAACTGTCTTATAGTTTACAACCTGGTTTCTAAACATTTGATTAATAACACACTGTGATAGTACTTTGAATATAGAACAAGTCAAAACTGAGAAAACAGCAAAAGAGAGAGAGAGAGAGAGAGAGAGAGAGAGAGAGAGAGAGAGAGGATAAATATGACAACATTCATTTCAGATAACAGTCATCAAGTACAAGTAACAAAAACACAATTTGAATTAAACAATATTTTATCAACACACGTAGAAAATGCTTAAAGAATCTTGCATTTCACAATTGAACAATTACACGGTAATGTACACACACATGACATAAGTCACTAATAACAAAAGATACTTTTCGTATATTTCATTTGAAGTGCCGAGGCGAACCTTACGAAAAGTAAACAAACTCTGAGGAGCCGGCGCACTGCCGCAGCACCGCAGCAGGTGGCGCTAGCGAGACCACCCGATCTCCGACAGTGCCGACTGACGTAGTGGACAATACGAATTTATTATTCACTACATACGTCCCCTTTTTTGGTAAACATTTTCACATGCCCAATGTCCATCATGTTGTCTTCGCATTGAAATGTTCGGGTAGGTGCACGTCCATACGGTTTGTAATGTCCAGGTTTGTACTTTCTTGTCATTATGGCTGAGTCCGGTGTTTTTGGTATAGGTATCACGTTCTTTTTTGATATTATAGGAGACATAGGTCCACTGTCACTGTTTTTATTGCACACTTCACTCAAGAATGGTAAAGTTAGGTCCGTATCATACTGTGCATCATCTTTTTTGACACTTTCAGGTAAGTTCACTTCATAGTCAATCTCCATTTTTTCGTCGTCACGTCATTATCCGAGGGTATCGTAGTCATCCTAGTACAGAGCTGCTCCACATGTCTTCCGACTGTGCTAACCTCGTGCATGCTGTTCCCTCTTTGAGCAGTTTATCCACTTTGGATGACGTCCATAGCCTCGTGCCCAAACAGAGGCACCCTTTCTATATTGTCCCTGATTTGTGTTGGTGGACTGTTCCTTTGAGGGTAATAAGAGATGCAGTAATGTCCAGGGTTGTCTGCCATGCAGCATTTCCGCGGGGCTCTGTTTAGCCATTGGTGTGAATCTGTATGATGCTAAAAAGCTGAGGAGTGATTCCTCCATGGAGGATGATGGTAGATGTTTTTTCATTTGCATTCTAAATGTTTGCACCAGCCTTTTCACCTCCCCGTTTGATTGGGGGTGAAAAGGCGGTGCAGTGACATGGGAGATGCCTCTGTGTCTGCAGAATTGTGCAAAATCAGAAGAGGTGAACTGTGTACCATTATCGAACATGTTGGTTTTAGGGAGGCCTTCAAGCGCAAAGATTTTGTCGAGGGCTGAAAGGGTGGAGGCCGTTGTAGGCGCCAAACATTTAAAAACAAATGGAAAATTTGAGTATGCGTCTATGACCAGGAGCCAATAGAAATGAAGGAAAGGGCCAGCAAAATCTATATGAATTCGTTCCCATGGTTGTTCAGGTGTGGGCCACGGCGTGAGCGAAGATTTGGGTGCCGGAGAATTTGTGGCGCACGGGCTGCAGGCAGCTACCATGCGCGCTATGACAGCATCTATTCCCGGCCAGTACACATGACGACAGGCCAGATTTTTTGTTCTGGAAGTACCCCAGTGTCCTTGATGTTGCAGATTCAGGACATCAGTGCGAAGAGCCAAAGGAACAACGACTCTGGGTGTGACGTCATCGGTGGCCAGCAGGACCACCCCACGAAGTGTGGACAGACGCAGACGAAGATGATAGTAGTTTAGGAGCGGATCTGATACTTTTCCTGATGGTCTTTATGGCCATCCGTGCTTGATGTGGTGGACAACCTGGCGGAGGACGAGATCAGCAGCTGTGGCTTCCACGATGCGATGCCCGTTGATCGGAAATCCGTCCACCGCCGCCTAAGCAGCTTCATCCATGTGGAAACAGAGCAATTCATTTGCATCAAAAATGGGACCAGGACCCATAGGAAGATGGGAGAGAGCAGCCGCATTCGCATGCTGTGTCCTAGGCCGAAAATGAATCTCATAATTGAATCTAGACAGGAATAAAGCCCAACGTTGCAACCTGTGTGCTGCTTTTTCAGAAAGAGATACCGACGGATGAAAAAGTGAGACCAATGGCTTGTGGTCTGTGATAAGGTGGAACCTAGTGCCATATAGAAAGACACTAAACTTTTTTAAAGCATAAACGATGGATAAAGCTTCCTTTTCAATCTGGGAGTACTTTGCTTGTGAAGCATTGAGAGTCTTGGATACGTAAGCAATTGGTCGCTCTGTGCCGTCTGGAAATTTATGAGAGAGTAAAGCCCCAATGCCATGTTGTGACACATCAGCTGCAAGCCCTGGACTGAACGTTGGTAAGCAAGGTGATTTTTGCAAATGAGATTTGAGTGTTTGAAAAGCCTTTTCGCATGCATCAGACCAAAAAAAGGGCACATTCTTCTTCAAAAGATAATTTAAAGGATGTGATATTTCCGCTACAGATGGTATGAACTTGTGATAATAGGCTATTTTACCCAGGAAGGCTTGTAAGTCTTTCACGGACGTAGGTCGAGGAAGAGACTCAATTGCAGCAATGTGATCCTTTAAAGGACTGATACCCTCACGTGATAGACGGAAGCCCAAGTATGCAATGGAGGGTTGAAAAAAATTTGGACTTGTGAAAGTTACATTTTCACCCCACTTGTTGCAAAACAGTAAACACTTGTCGAAGGTTCCTGAGATGTTCATCTGTGGACGCCCCTGTGACCACAATATCATCCTGATAGTTAATGCATCCCGGTACCGGCGCAAGAAGTTGTTCCAAAAATCTTTGAAAAATAGCTGGCGCGCTGGAAACGCCAAACGGCAACCTTTGGTATTGATAAAGACCAAAGGGCATGTTGAGTACAAGAAATTGACGGGATCGCTCATCAAGAGGCAATTGATGGTATGCTTCAGACAAATCAATTTTTGATAAATATTGTCCGCCCGCTAATTTGGCAAAGAGTTCCTCTGGCTGTGGCATGGGATACATGTCAATGATACTTTGTGAATTTATGGCATTTTTAAAGTCGCCGCAAATGCGAAGGGATCTGTTTGGCTTGAGAACCACTAGCACTACCCATTTACTCAATGTGATAGGAAGAAGAACACCCGCAGTTGTAAGGTGATCGAGTTCTTGTTTAACAGAATTGCGAAATGCAACTGGAAGAGGGCACGCGCAAAAAAATCGTGGGCGAGAACCATCTTTAAGCGATATGCAGGCTGTGAAAGCAACAGCATGACCTAAGATGTTGAGAAAAGATCAGAGAATTCGGCAGATAAAGCCTCTATGCTGTCAACTGGAACAATGTCCGAGGCCATATTTATAGTGTCATCTACAGAAAATCCAAAAGCGCAAAATGCATCATAGCCAAACAAGTCTGTCATAACTGCTTTGTCTACAACGAAAAGAGTGAGCATGCGTGTCACATGTTTATATGTGACCGGTACTTCAAATTGGCCTTTGAAAGCCAGTTGTTGATGGGTTGCGCGAAATAGGTGATAAGGGGGACGCCCCTAGCTTAACGTAAGTGTGAGAAGTAATAATAGTCGCATTTGAATATCCTTTCCTAGGACAGTAACGGAGACAAAAAGTTTATTATTTGAGGAATAAGTGGAGTTGACAAACATGACTGAACCAGCGTCAGATTCCATATCATTAATTGCTTGAACTTGTTTGGAACGACGTACGGATGAGATGTGAGCATGTTTTTTGCACTTGTGGCATTGTGCCCATCTTTGAGGGCAGTCGTCACGCGAGTGCTGCGTGAAACATTTCAGACAAGAGGGCAGAGCATTTGGTGACGGTTTTCTCTGAAAAACCATATTGCTTTTGTTTCGTTTCTGCTGAGAGAGGCGATATATAGCAGCAACGTCGTCACTTGCTTCGCTGTGAGCGGCGGCAGCAACGGCCCTATCTAACGCAACCTGTCCTACATCACCCCACGAATCCAGCTGAGTGCCTGCGGCTCGAGTAATTTCAAATGATTCTGCGATTTGCAACACCTCTACCAGGGTAGGGTCATTTAATTGAAGTGCTTTTTGTCGAACCTCTTCGTCAGGGGGCGAGCGGAGAATAGCGTCACGTACCATTTGATCGGCGTATGGTTCCTGATGGATTTTCGTAACAAAATTACACTTTCTGCTGAGCCCTTGCAGCTGTGTGGCCCAAGTTTGGTATGACTGATTTGAAAGTTTTTTGCACTGGTAGAAAGCTACCCTAGAGCCAACGACGTGCGTTTGTTTCTTATAAAAAGAATTTAGAAGTGTACACATTTCGTCGAATGACAATGATGCCGGTTCCTGAAGTGGGGCCTGTTGTGAAAGCAACTGATAAAGACGGGGCGAAAGCCAAGAGAGAAAAAGAGGCTTACATAGGTTGGTGTCAACAAGGCCAAATGCTGCGAAGTGTTGACGTAGTCGTTTCTCGTAGTCAGTCCAGTCTTCTGCGGTATCGTCATATGGCTGGAAACTTGGAATTGAAAGCTGTTGCCTCCAATCGAACTACGGTGTGTTGAAGATCGCCTTGATGGTGTTTGCAAAGAGCTCTGGAAGTTGCAGGACGTGATTGGTGAGTACTTTTTGCTGTTGCAGAAATGCTTGTAGAAGTTCTTCGAGGGTGGCAGGCATGCTTGAACACGTTGTTTTGATATATCCCCTTCTCATCGCCAATTTTATGAACACTCGTAGAAAATGCTTAAAGAATCTTCTATTTCACAATTGAACAATTGAACAATTACACGGTAATGTACACACACATGGCATAAGTCACCGATAACAAAATATACTGTTCGTATATTTCATTTGAAGCGCCGAGGCGCACCTTACGAAAAGTAAACAAACAGAGGAGCCGGCGCGCTGCCGCGCATTGCCACAGTACCACAGCAGTTGGTGCTGGCGAGATCACCCAATCTCCGATAGCACCGACTGTCATAGTGGACAATACGAATTTATTATTTACTACACAATAATTACATATTAATTGTTTACAAAGCTGTTTTATAATTAAAAATATCCTTTCTATTGTTTACAAATTTATTTTTTATAATTTAATTTTTTTTTTACAGAGTAAAAACCCTGTTCAACCAGAAATGACTTAAGTTTAAACATAAACACATTTTTATATTGCTGCAGTTTTAAATCACTAGGTAGGCTGCTGCATAGTTGAACTTTTATTTGTAAAACAGTTTTCTGATACAATGCTGTTCTACATTGCGACATGTGGATATCATTTATGTTCCTTGGGTTATGAGTGTGTATATGCATTTTTTTTGTATATTTTTTTTGCATATTTTTGTATATGCATATTTTGTTAAAGATGTCCAGTTCGGTTTTAAAGATAGTAATTTTCAAACAGGATACACTCATATATGTAAAGCCTTAGTATACTCATTATTTTCAGCTGGATGAAATGTGGTTTACATGTTTCCAGTTTATGGAATATTCCGTTGGTACTTGGAGGAACAAAGGCATATTTTTGTTCCAAAATATTTTTTATTTGTTTATTATTAGTAGCTTTTGGCTTCTTCGGCCGTCATCAGATAACTTCATACTAAACAGATAGTCCACAAGTAACATTGAGATTACATATACAAAGATGGTTTTTCAGAGATATGGGAATCTGCAAATTTCTTATGTCTATGAATGACTACTACAGAACAAGTGTACTACAAAACAAATGTATTTTAAATGAACACATCTTAGAATACAGTGATATTAAAATATTGAAACTGTGGAATTGTCAGCAAGTGATGGTAGAAACAAAATGTGGATTTGTTATGAATAAGTATCAATACCATAGAACACGCAAATGGGGTCTGAATGGGAACATCTAACATCACTTAAGGTTACAAATATTATAAACTAGCAAACCCGGCAACGCTTCGCAGTCGCTAATGTGAATGGGATATATACCCTAATCTCTTCTCTTCTTCTCCCGATATCTATTTCTTCCATCCTCCTCTATTTCTCCATCACCTCATCCCACCTTTCTTTGTCCATCTCCTCCTCCACATATATTCACACCACTCCCTCTTACCCCACACCATATCTATCTCCTCCCCACTCCTACCATCCCCCCTTTTTAAATCCATTTTATTCCCCCATTCTGTATCTCCTCCTCTCCCTCTCTCTGATCTTATTTATTATTATTGCAGTCGGGACCCGGGTTGGGAATAGGAGTGAAAAACGATGGGTAAAACAATTGGAAATGGATTATTAGAGAGAACTTTCAAACTGCTCAATCTGTGAGGTTAGTAGCTTTAATGTCCATACTCTTAATGATTTTATTGCATGAACATACATATCAACAGTGAACTGATGAAACAATCTGCGGCATTGCAGTAGCTGATTGTCCTCGTTTCGGTGAATCATCAAACGGTAGGCATAAAAAATTTATACAGTTGACTTTGTTATTTACTTTACCTGTAAGTGAATATTGAACTGTTATTAGGAATCTAATTGAAACACAATTAACAATAATGCTACATACCGGTAAAATTTTACATTCAGCGACACAGGCAACAACTGCTGGATCATGGGAATGAAGCCAACCAGTCGTGGCAAAGCTTGAGACAGCCACTGAAATTTTAGTTGGCGACAGTTGTTTTCTCTTCATACTAAACGATATTATTTTGAGAATCTGCATAATAATTTCGTTTCAACCAAATTAAACTTACTGAGGAAGATGATGGTTTTTCATGTATAAGAGTGAAATGGACTTCTCTCATGGAAAGTCTTACAAATGCTAATCACTTATAACCATGAGGACAATCAATAGTGTTTCCATGAATGAAAAATGTAGTTCTGGCAAGAAATCGGCAAATCTTATTGGACATAGTATACTATCACCCGATTTCCTAACAGCGACTTAAAGCAGTTTCCCGGAATCAACAGCTGTTGCCAACATTGCTCGCTAGGTCTGTGTAGCGGATTTAAAATTAAACCCTACGTATCCTGGCTTCAAGCAATGCCCTCCCTTTCTTCTAACCTCCTTAGTGTATTTGTTTGCTCCATTACAGCGTATTTGATTGCTAGGCAAGTAGTGAATGAATAAGCTGATTGTTGGAGAATCTAGAAAATGATCAGAGCTGGAAGCGTACATTCTGTTATTCTCAAATTCTAATATTAGCCAGTAGATTTTCCAAAAATTTTGTTTCATACAAACCTTGTCCTGAGAATTACAAACAGAATAAAGAAATGATCAGCCAAATTGATGAAGCCATTATCAAGTAATGCACTTTCATACATGCGGCAATTCATTTTTATTAATATAGATAGATGTGTCATAAATAAAATATTACATAAATAGGTATTTAAAAACCTTTCTATGTCCGTCTCCTGCTTCTAAGCTACCTCCTACCAATTTTGAGCCAAATTGGTCCAGACGTTCTTTAGTTATAAATAGTGTAACTAACCTATTTTTTTTTTTTTTTTTTTTTTTTTTTTTTTTTTTTTGTGGTTTTAGGGCGCACAACTGCTAAGGTCATTAGCACCCAGACAAGAACAGATATTCGATATATCTCAAAAAAAAAAAAAAAATAAATAAATAAATAAATAAATAAAATTGGTAACTGCCAGATAGAACACCAAGAAAAGGCTAAAAACGAAAGATAATAGACTATTAAAAGGGTTAAATATCCTTTGATAAGTTGGCCAAGTTGATAAAAGGCAAAACTCGAGCAGCTGCTCGTGTGTCATCAGCTAAAATTTCCTCCAGAGTAGACGGAAAGTGAAGGGCTACACGGAGATGATGAAAATTAACACAAGACAGTGAAACATGTCACACTTTCAGCAGTTCACCGTAGGAGCACAGCGGTGCAGGGTCGGCTGATAGCAAGTGACGGTGGCTGAAACGGCAGTGACCGATCCACAACCGGGCCAGGATGACCTCCTTCCGCCGAGAGGGGCGTGAGGAGGTCCTCCAAGCGGTCGGGATCGGTTTTACAGTTCGCAATTTATTGTTGTACAGCAAAAACCACGCACTGTGCCATGACGACACGATACTCCGGCGAAGAGCCCATTGAACATCATCCGATGGGACGCAAAAGGCAGCCATGCGAGGCAAAAGAGCTGCAGCGTTGGCGGCTATGTCAGCGGTCTCATTCCCGGGCACACCCACGTGGCCAGGGACCCACAGGAAAGAAATGTGACAGCTGTCATCTGCTAGCAACTGGAGGGAGCGTTGGATCCGAGGATGGTTCGAGAAAGGGTCCTTAAGACTCTGCAGGGCACTAAGGGAGTCTGAACATATGGCATAGAAAGGTTGGCGGTGGCGGCAGGTGTACAAAATGGCCTGGTGGAGGGCAAAAAGCTCAGCCATGAAATTCGAGCACCGGTCAGGGAGCTTGTATTGGAAACGGTTGTCCCCGACGACGAAGGCAGATCCGACACCGGCAGTGCTCTTGGAACCATCAGTGTAAATAAATATGGCATTATCGAACCGCGAACGAAGTTTGACAAGCCTCGAGCGGTATACCAAATCCGGAGTGCTCTCCTTGGGGAGCAAACTAAGTTCAAGGTGAGTGTGAACCTGGGCCTGATGCCATGGTGCCAATGGGCTTTCGCTCAACCGAAAGGTGGAAGGAAGGGTAAAATCGAGCCGCTGTAGTAGGCGGTGAAACCGAACTCCAGGTGGAAGCAAGGCAATCGCAGACAACTGATATTGGCGATCGAGTGAGTTGTCAAAAAATAATCGGTAAGATGGATGGTTGGGCATTGACCGCAGGCGGCATGCGTACCGACACAAGAGTATGTCACGCCGAGTGGTCAAGGGTAATACAGCAGCCTCGGCATACAGACTCTCAACAGGGCTGGTATAAAATGCACCGGTCGCAAGAAGTAATCCTCGATGGTGGATGGAGTTGAGACGGCGGAGAATCGCCGGTCATGCAGAAGAGTATAAAAGGCTTCCGTAGTCAAGCTTCGACTGAACAATGGCCTGGAAAAGGTGAAGTAGACAGTACGATCTGCTCCCCACGACATGCCACTGAGGACACGAAGAACATTAAGGGATCAGGCACAACGGGCAGCCAGGTAGGACACGTGTGTGGACCAGCAAAGTTTACGATCCAACATGAGTCCCAAGAATTTCATAGTCTCCACAAAAGGGAGAGCAACAGGGCTAAGATGTAGAGAAGGTGGAAGAAATTCCTTGTATCTCCAGAAGTTTATACACACCGTTTTCTCAGTAGAGAATCGGAAGCCGTTTGCGATGCTCCAGGAATATAGACGGTCAAGACAGCGTTGAAGAGAACGCTCCAAGAGACACGTCCACTGGGCGCTGCAATAAATTGTGAAATCTACTACAAAAAGGGATCCGGAAACGTCGGCTGAAAGGCAATCTAAGATCAGATTGATTGCGATGGCGAAGAGCCACACTCAAGACGGAGCCCTGCGGTACCCCACTCTCCTGGCGAAAGGTATCTGACAAAACAGAGTCCACCCGTACCCAGAACTTGCGTTCCGCCAAAAACGCTTGAATAAAATGAGGGAGGCGGCCACGAAGGCCCCATGTGTGCAATGTGCGGAGGATGCCCGCTCTCCAACAGGTATCGTATGCCTTCTCCAAGTCAAAGAACACTGCTACTGTTTGACGCTTCTTTAGAAAGTTATTCATAATTAAGGTCGACAAGGTAACGAGGTGATCAGCAGCAGAGCGGTGTCGATGAAAACCGCATTGGACATTTGTTAGGAGGCGGTGAGATTCGAGGAGCCAGACCAACCGAGCGTTAACCATGCGTTCCATCACCTTACAGACGCAGCGCATCAGAGAAATGGGGCGATAACTGGAAGGAAGATGTTTGTCCTTCCCTGGTTTGGGGATGGGGACAACATTGGCTTCACGCCAACTTGTGGGAACATGACCTTCAGTCCATATGCGATTGTAGGTACTAAGAAGAAAACACTTGCCCGCAGGAGAGAGGTTCTTCAGCATCTCAATATGAATGGAATTGGGCCCGGGAACAGAAGATCGGGACAAGGTGAGAGCATGGTCTAGCTCCTGCATGGTGAAGGCGACATCATAATTTTCATGATTAAAAGAATGGAAAGAAGGCGGCCGTGCCTCCTCTACCTGTTTGCGAGGGAGAAAGGCAGGGTGGTAATGGGCAGAGCTCAAAACCTCTGCAAAGAAACCGCCCAATGCATTGGAAACATCAGTGGGGTCCACGAGGACTGCGTTCTCCACGGTCAGGGCAGGAATCGGGGAGTGGACCTTTATGCCGGATAAACGGTGTAGGCCACCCCAAACAACCGTGGAGGGAGTAAAAAGGTTAAAAGAACTAGTAAAAGCAGTCCAGCAAGCTTTCTTGCTGTCATTTATGATAGGGCGACATTGCGCTCTCATACATTTATAATTTATGCAATTCTCCAAAGTTGGGTGGCGGCAGAATGCACGGCGTAAAGCACGGCGCCGGGCTCTAAGCGCGTCGTGGCAGGCTGCAGTCCAAAAGGGACCAGGACACGACATGGAGAAGAGGATGTATGAGGTATGGAATGTTCGGCAACGGTGAGAATAACCTCTGTATGGTATTCAACCTGACTGTCACAGCTGGGAAAATTCTGATCGTGAAAAACAGCCATGGAAGAATAAAGCCCCCAGTCAGCTTTAGAAATGTTCCAACTGGTGGGACAAGGAGATGGGGAATGATGCAGGAATTGGATGATGCAAGGGAAATGGTCACTCGAGTATATGTCAGAAAGTGCATACCACTCAAACCGACTGGCAAGCTGAGGAGTGCATATCGCAAGGTCTATGTGGGAGTAAGTATGGGTTGTGTCAGAAAGGAAGGTCGGTGCTCCGGTGTTGAGGTAGACAAGATTGAGGTGTTGAAGAAGATCCACCAAAAGGGAGCCTCTCAGACAAGGTGCCGGAGAGCCCCATAGGGGGTGGTGGGCATTGAAGTCACCTACCAACACAAAAGGTGAAGGGAGCTGGTCGACGAGGTGTAGCACATCTGCCCTAATAAGGGCAGATGACGATGGTGAATAGATATTACAGAGGGAAAACGTAAATGTGGATAGAGTGATGTGTACGGCAACTGCCTGTAGGTGAGTATGCAATGAAATGGAATGGTAATAGATGTCATCTCGAATGAACATCAGAACCCCTCCATGGGCTGGGGTACCTTCCACAGGTGGCAGGTCAAAACGCACAGAGGTGTAGTGGGGTAAGTCTGCACGATCACTTGGATGTAACTTAGTTTCTTGGAGACAGACTAGAAGCAGGCAGTGCAATCGAAGGAGTTGTTTTAACTCCTCCCGATTGGAAGAATATTCCATTGAAGGAGCGCCATGATAAAAGTGAGATAAGAAATGAGGATAAAAATGAACAAGCAAGCAGGGTCACCTCGACAGCCGCTGGGGACCGGATTTCGAGGGAGCACTGCTATCGCTGTCTAGGGGCAAAGGGTTGTGGTCCATAGGTTCGACTGACGCACTTGTCACCTCCCCGAGTTGATCAGAAGGGGCAGTTTCCACTGCCGGTAAAGGGCCGGGTGCCCGGCAGACGGAGCATCCCGGTGAAACAGAAGACGGCCGAGGCCGTAACTGTTTGACGGCATGACTGAAGAGTCACGCCGTGGCGGGGAAGGAGGGGGGCTACTCTTTTTGTGAGCCTTCTTTGAGGCATGACAGGCAGAGGAAGCGGTTGACGATGGAGAATACGTAGTCTTGAGGAAGTCTTCATGAACAGATTCTTTTTTTGAACTGCGGGCAGCGGATTTAGGTGCCCGGGATGTGTGGGAACTGGCCGACAAATGTACTGTAGAACGGGCAAAAGGGATCAGAGAGGTGGAACGAGCAATTTTCGGGCTAGCCGACCTGACAACAGTGTCACAGAATGTTAAGTCGCAGGTCTGAATGCCTACCTCCTTAGTTGGTCGAGGTGAGGTGAGGACCTGGCTGTAAGTACCCGATGGAAGTACAGCGGGCTTCCTACTCACTAATAACTTCCGAGCAGCATAGGTTGAGACCTTCTCCTTGACATGAATCTCTTGGATGACCCACTCCTCTTTATAAACAGGGCAGTCCCGCGAAGAAGCAGCATGGTCACCAATGCAATTAATGCAGCGAGGGGATGGAGGTAGACATTCACCCTCATGGGCATCCCTGCCACAGGTGGCGCATTTGGCTGCATTCGGACAAGTCTTACTGGTATGGTTATATCTCTGGCAATGGAAGCAGCGCGTAGGGTTGGGTATATACGGGCGAACGGAGATGACTTCGTAGCCCGCTTTCACCTTAGATGGTAGGTCAACCCTGTCGAAAGTCAAGAAGACAGTACGAGTTGGCACGAGGTCGTTGTTAACCTTTTTCATGATGCGATGGACTGCCGTAACGCCCTGATCAGACATATAGTTGAGTATTTCCTCATCGGATAACCCATCCAGGGATCTCGTGAAGACTACCCCCCGTGAAGAGTTGAGGGTGCGGTGAGCCTCCACTTTTACTGGGAAAGTATGCACGAGTGTAGCCCGAAGTAATTTTTGTGCCAGGAACGCATTCTCAATCTCAAGCAACAAGGTCCCATTGCGCTGTCTGGAGCAGGTCTTCAAGGGACCGGTGATTGCATCGACACCCTTCTGAATGATAAATGGATTTACAGCAGAAAAATCCTGATCGTCAGTACGCGATACCACCAGGAACTTAGGAATGGTAGGCAAGACTTTTTGTGGCTGAGAATCAACGTGTTTCCGCTTATGGGTCAAGGATAGAGAAGATTTGGAAGGTTTCATAGCGGAGGTGTCCCCCATGATTACCGGAGTCTCCAATGATGCGCTCCTTCCTTGTGGGGGCCCTCTCTGAGGGCGCACCTGCTTTAGGTGACTGTTCGCACCTCAGGTCACACCTCCCGAGAACGGACGAAGGGACCAATCGGCATGTTCGGAAGGTACCAGCTCGGGTAATCACCCCTCCCTGGGCCCGGCCTTTACCTGGGGGTACATACGTGCCCTACATGTCTACCCGGGGTGGGGAGTTACGCCTTACCCCGGCACCGGCTATGCAGGGCGTGGGTTGACCTTCAGACACGCACAGGGAGGAAAAAAGAGGAAGATGAGAAAGGGATGAAGGAGGGAGAATCTCAAACGCCGAGGCGGAGATTAAAAGGGCGGTTCGAGGACAAGGAGAAAGGGGGGAAGGCTAAAGAACAGGAAAGGAAGAGGACCAACAAAAGAGGAAACGAATAAAGAAACCTTGGACTGACTAAAAACGCCCGTCTCTGGGTGAAGGCACAAACCGGGGGGAAAGAGGGAAGCGGCCTGGGGCGAAAGAAAGGTCGCTTCAGCTCGGTGCCCCGTGCGCGCCACACACGTACCCACAAAAGTGCTGTGGGCCCCTGGGGGGAGTGTAACTAACATGACTTTCTTTTATATATATAGATGTCCAGGTGAGTGATGGGTGATTGTAGAAGCAAACTGTAAATCTCAGAGAAACATTGAAGGGTGGGGGGAGGAATTATGGCTAGGGGAAAGATAGGTATATGGAGTATTGGTATGGAACAAATATGACAAAATTATTTACACAGTGAGAAGAATAAGCCTATTAATAAATTGACATTATTTTAGTAAAGGTGAATAATGGAATTGTGTCTGGTCATTAAGCAATAGGTCAGAATTCTTGGACTGGTGATTGTTAATGGCCAGAATTTCCAACAATGTGAGTTTTCTTCCCTTTTTCCCTTTATGGAGAACATCACATTTAGTTTCATAGGAATGACATTCATTCAGAGCATGGTCAGCAAAGGCAGAATCTTTCTTTTACAATCTCCAACTCCTTTTGTGCTCAGAGAGTCTAGTGGCTGTAGCCCTAACTGACTGGCCTACATATAATTTGCCACAAAGGTTACAGTTAATTAAATTAATGACATTTTCTGGAAACTGTTGATGTTTAGCAGTAGATGTTGGAACTGGTTGTAGTTTAGACAAATGTGCAATTTTAGATTTCTGGTGGAGATACATCAAATCTGTTATGGCCAGCAAATCTTTGTGGACTTCTCTATCAAATACATCAAATTCACAGGGTTGAAGGATGGACGAGATCATTATATGAGCGACTTTCAAATGTAGACACATGTTTTACAGACGTGACATGAAGTCGTTAATGAGGTATGTGTTCATATCAGTATTAATTGATAAACAGTGCTATTAGGACACTGTGTAAAATTATAGAGCCACAGATGGTGAGGTGGTCATGCATTTATTGACGCGTTTTGATAAAAATCATCAGTAATGTTCAGCAGGGCCTTGACGGCATACAATTTTATTATGTAAACCCCCTTCCATAATTATGTAGATTATTTTTATCAAAATGCGTCAATAAACGCATGACCACCTCACCATCTGTGGCTCTATAATTTTACATAGCGTCCTAACATCACTGTTTATCAATTAAGGAGACACACATTATCATGCACTACATACCACTTTTTCTCCAGAAGTCCATGTTAACTTGGACCTTCATTCTCTTCCAAAGGACTCCACACCTAGCATCATTTACCGAAGAGAATTTCTTGCACTGCAGTTCAAATTTGATGACAATTTGTTCATCTACACTGATATGTGCCTGGCGCCCAACAGGGAGGGATCGCACATTATAACATGAAAATCCTTCATTGTCATTGGTCTTAAAAACTGCCCAAGCTTTCGAAGTGTTGATGACAGCAAAAAATCACGTCGAGGTTTGGTGGGACATATCGGCTGTTCAGCCTTCCCCCTCTCGCCACCTGCAGTAAGACAAGCCCCCTGAGGAGGGCATTGCCGCAGTTACCCAACACTCTGTATGGTCGAGTGGTAAGCATCCTATGCAACAGCAGAAGCCGCAGGCATGTGGCCCACAAAAACATATGAAACAGGGCTGCTCTAGTGCCCCCTTGCCCTCCTGCCCTTCTTGCTTTGTCAGTCATGATCGGTTGGCTTGGTCCATAGGTATGAAGACGGTACTGAGAGGCCCATTGCTTATGCATCAAAAACATTGAACTCAGTGCAACTCAAATATTCACAGATAGAAAAAGAGGCCCTTGCCACCATCTATGTGTTGCACACATTCTACTTTTTTCTGAATGGCACAAAATTCCATTTGCTCACAGATCATAAACCCTTGGTTTCTCTGTTCAACCGTTCTGCATCCCTGCTGGATAAAGCAGCAAATTCCCTTCAGTGATGGGCCCTGTTTTTGTCACGGTTCAACTATGAAATCCATTTTTGCCCCACGGCCCAACATACTAAAGCTGACATGCTGTCTCGTCTTCTCGTGGTGCTGACCCTGTTTTTGACCGTGATGAATTGCTCTGTTTTCATCTGTATGCAGTGGAACAACAGGTAGTGGATGGTTTTCCTCTTACCGCATCCCATATTGCAGCCACAGTCACAGCCAATCCCGTGTTGAGACAAATGGTCTCTTTTGCACAAAATGGCTTGCAGGAGAGGCCTCTGGGCCGTGTTTTTGACCCACTTAGCAATTGCTTTTCCTTTCAGTATCAGTTTTCGGTCAGGGATGGAGTCCTCCTACTGCCCACGGCATGTGCACCACTTCAGGTGGTCATTCCCTCCTCTCTACTTTGTGGAGTCCTCCATCTTCTGTTTGTGAACCACTGGGGTATGTCATGTATAAAATCATTAGCCCACCACCACGTTTTCTGGTCAGGCCTGGATTGGGATATTGTAAGACTTGTGTCTGCCTGCTTGAAATTTGTGACTCACCAGGATGCTCTGCACACATCCCTATCACCGTGGCCAGATCTGGAACAGGCTTGGGAACGAGTTCATGTAGACTTTGCAGATCCTTTCTTGAATTTCTTCTGGCTATAGGTGGTCAACATGTTTTCCAAGTTTTCGTACATGGTATGTTGCACTTCTATGTCAACAGCCCAACAATCTAAAGAGGAGGTTGAACGTGTTGTGGCGTAAAGTTAGTGCCACATGCCAGACATAAGAGAACGATCATGGAAAAGACAGCAATTGACCAAAAGCCAATCGCAAGCAGGCGCCATGCATCCTGGAGGGGGTAACCGAAGATGCAAGCCCTCAACAGGCAGCTTTATCTAGGCCAACATACGTCTGGACAGCTCGTCAGTTACTAGTCAGTACTCAGACAGTTACTAAGTCAGAACGTGGCTACGAACTTAACAGTCACTAGGTCTCAGCGCAGCTAGCATCATACTGACGAGAATGGGAGAAGCAAAAAGACAGAAGAAACAGACACATGTTCTAAAGTTGAGTATCATTGTAATTTTCTGTCAATAAAACTTGTAATATTAATCTCTATAGAAATGTTTTATCTGACCATTGATACCTGCACCAGTACCTTTACTGTCAACTAGACCGGGACGAGTATGATACAACAAATGGCAATGAGGTCACAACAGAATGTCTTGTCAGAAAGTTTAAGACCCAGATGAAGAAGTTGTGGTCTTTAGTCTGCAGACTGGTTTGATGCAGCTCTCCATGCTACTCTGTCCTGTGCAAGTCTCTCCATCTGAGAATAAGATCAGCAACCTACATCCTTTTGAATCTGCTTACTGTATTTGTCCCTCAGTCTCCCTCTATGCTTTTTACCCTGCACACTTCTCTGTAATGTGATTCCTTTATGTCTCAGAATGTGTTCCACCAGTCTATCCCTTCTCTTAGTCAGGATATGCTAGAAACGCCTTTTCTCCCCAATTCAGTTAAGCACATCTTCATTAGTTACGTGAGCTACCTTTTTAATTTTCATCATTTGTCTGTAGCACCACATTTCAAAAGCTTCTATCATCTTTTAGTCTGAACTCCTTATCATCTACGTTTCACTTCCATACAATGCCACACTCCAGACAAATGCTTTCAGAAAGGACTTCCGGATATTTAAACTAATATGGGATGTCAACAAATTTTGCTTTTTCAGAAACGCTTTTCTTCCTACAGGCCATTCTGAATTTTATATCTTCTTTACTTTAACCATCAGAAGTTATCTTGCTACCCAAATAACAAAACTCATCTACTACTTTTATGGTCTCATTACCTAAGCTAATTACTTCTGCATCACCTGATTTTCTGATGCTACATTCCATTATCCTTGTTTTACTCTTGTTGATGTTCATCTTATACCATCTTTTCAAGGCACTGTCCATTACATTCAATTGCTCTTCCAGATCCTTTGCAATCCCTGACTGAATTACTATGTCATTGGCAAACTGCAAAGTTTCTATTTCTTCTCCCTGAACTTTAATTTCCTCTCCAAATTTCTCCTTGCATTCCTTCACTGCTTGCTAAATGTACAGACTGAGCAACATTGGGGAAAGGCTACAACCCTGTATCCCTGTCTTTATTACTCTCTTCCCAACCTCTGCACCCCTTTCATGCCCTTCAACTCTACTAACCACTGTTTGGTTTTTGTATAAGTTGAATATAACTCTTTGCTTCCTATATTTTACCCCTGCTATCTTCAGAATTTGAAAGAGTGTATGCCAGTCAACATTGTCAAAAGTTTTCTCCAAATCTACAAATGCTAAAAATGTAGGTTTGCCTTTCCTTAGCCTATCTTCTAAGATAAGTCGTAATGCGTGTATTGCCTCCCGTATTCCTACATTTTTCCTACATCCAACCTGATCTTTCCCAAGGTTAGATTCCACAAGTTTTTTAATTCATCTGTATACAATTTGTGTTAGTATTTTGCAACTATAACTTATTAAACTGATAGTTCTGAAATTTCCACATTTGTCTGCACTTGCTTTTGTTGGAATTACTATATTCTTCTTGAAGTCGGAGGGTATTTCCCCTGTCTCATACATCTTGCATACCAGGTGGATCAATTTCTTCATGACTGGCTCTCCTAACGATATCAACAGTTCAGACAGAATATAATCTATTCCAGGGGTCTTGTTGAGTCGATCTTTCAGTGCTCTATTAAATTTTTCTCGCAGTATCATATCTCCCATCTCCTCTTCCTGCACTTCATCTTCCATTTCTCGAATACTACCTTGAAGTTTATTTCCTTTGTACAGGCCCTCTATATATTCCTTCTAGAGGTCTGCAAATCGCCAGTTTCACTCGCTCATACTCGGTCGAGTGCGCAACGCTCGACGATGGCGCGCCGAGTGTGTTATGCTCGCAGTGAGCGTGTTGACACTCGAAGGAGGCTACATGAGGCAGCGCAGGCACAGGCCACACAGTGTAGTGCTGCTGCTGTACTCACAAGGAAACCTACCCAAGTGTCATTCTCTGGTTTTTATGAAATTTTCATATGTTATAATACATGTAAAACTATGGGACACGTATTTTTTTAGCGGCCGAGAAACATATTTAAGGGGTGAAACGGTCTCTCCAAAATTGTCACTAAAATAGAAACATGGTGATAACTTAGACACTAGTGAAACGATTTTAATGATTTTTGGTATGAAAGTATATTTTGGTAAAAGACAAATTTCATAGATTCAACTTCGATTAAATCAAAATAATTTTTTGAGCACAAAAATTGGTCACTTTAGGGGTAGCTGTCCTAATTGTCACTCCCCCTGCAATGTACCTAGACCAATCTCTTATCAAGAGATACTTTCATACCAAGAATTATTAAATTCGCTTCACTAGTCTCTAAGTTATCGCTATTTTTCTATTTTAGCGACAATTTTGGAGGGACCGTTTCCCCCTTAAATATGTTTTCCACCGCTAAAAAAAATACATGTCCCACAGTTTTTCATGTATTATAACATATCCAAATTTCATAAAAATCGGAGGGTGACACTAGGGTAGGTTTCATTGTCAGTCGCTACGGCAGTGGCTCTGTGGCTCTGAGGTGTGGGCTGCAGTTGCGTCTGATGTGCCCCCACCATCTAAAGGAACTAAAATCAGTTATGCTGTAGACGAGTATTCCTGTATAGTAGCATCTAACCGCAATGTCATATCGCAAACGAGACAAAAAAGGTTGTTTTTACCAACTACAACATTTGGAAGTAATGTAAATTGTAAAGGATCCAAAGAGAAACTATGGAACGAACGATGTTTTTATTGCAATGTACAAAAGTCAATGTTACCGTACAACGAAGTATACATCGAAACATAACACCACTATCCCCAAACTATTTGTTGGTGGCATTGTTACTGCAATGTACTGTTAAAATATCATTGACACGTTGTAGATTGAGTAGAGTTCTTCTATCAGAGATCAGGCTCCCTGCCGCACTGAAAGTGCGTTCACTAGCTGCATTTGAGGCAGGCACACAAAAAACTCTTTTTGCCACTACAGCTAGCTTAGGAAAGAAAGTACGGTTGCGTTTCTACCATTCAAACGGGTCGTCGTCATCACCATCAATTCGTGCTAAATAAAGGTCCACCTCATTGGTGGATTGCGTCTCGCGCATGTCACAGTCCAGCCATTCCAAAAACATGCATTTCAGTCTTTTGGCTGGTGCACCCGGGTGACATTCTTCAGACGGCCGTATATAAATATAACACAGATATCACTGAATGATGAAAGGAGAAAATATAAAAATGCAGTAAATGAAACAGACAAAATGGAGTACAGACGACTAAGAAATGAGATTGACAGAAAGTGCAAAATGGCTAAGCAGGAGTGGCTAGAAGGCAAATGCAAGGATGTAGAAGAATGTATAAATAGGGGAAAAATAGATACAGCCTACAGGAAAATAAAATAAACATTTGGAGATAAGAAAAACAGCTCTATGAATATCAAGGACACTGATGGAAAACCAGTTCTCAGCAAAGAAGGGAAAGCTGAAAGATGGAAAGAGTATATACAGGGGCTCTACAAAGGAAATGAACTTAGAGACAATATTGTAGGAACAGAAGAGGATGTAGATGAAGATGAAATAGGAGATACTGTACTGAGAGAAGAATTTGACAGAGCCCTGAAAGACCTGAGTCGAAACAAGGCCCCTGAAGTAGATGATATTCCCACAGAGCTACTGAAGTCTCTGGGAGAACCAGCCATGACAACCTGTTTCACCTGGTATGTAAGATGTATGAGACAGGCGAAGTACCCTCAGACTTTAAGAAAAATGTTATAATCCACATTCCAAAGAAAGCATGTGCAGACAGGTGTGAAAACTACAGAACCATCAGTTTAATAAGTCATGGTTGCAAAATATTAACACAAATTATATACAGAAGGATGGAAAAGCTGTTAGACGCCGACCTCGGGGAAGATCAGTTTGGGTTCAGGAGAAATGTAGGAACATGGGAGTCAATACTCACTTTACGGCTTATCCTAGAAGATAGGTTAAGAAAAGGCAAACCTACATTTCTAGCTTTTGTAGATTTGGAGAAGGCTTTTGACAATGTTGATTGGAATAAACTCTTTCAAGTTCTGAAGCAAGCAGGAGTAAAATATAGGGAGCGTAAGGTTATTTACAACTTGTACAAAAACCAGACAGCGGTTGTCAGAGTTGAAGGGCATGAGATTAGATTAGATTAGATTAGATTATTTATTTGTTCCGTAGATCCATATTGAGGGGATCCTCGTGGATGTGGAACATGTCAAGAAACAAAATTTACAAGTTGAATAACAAATAATACTAATAATATAAATACAAATACATACACTTATAATATAAATACAGATACATAATTTTTTAAGGTTTTTTTTTTTTTTTTTTTTTTTTGCTGATAATATAATAATACTAATATAGTATGAGTGCATGCATCATTTGGTACAATTTAGAAATTCACTAATGGAGTAGAAGGAGTTGGCCACTAGAAAGTCTTTTAGGTTCCTCTTAAACTGATCTTTATTTGTAGCTAAATTTTTTATACTTGATGGTAAATTATTGAAAATGTGTGTAAAGGGATGCAGTGGTTGGAAAGGGAGTAAGACAGGGTTGTAGTCTTTCTCCATTGTTATTCAATTTGTACATTGAGCAAGCTATAAAGGAAAGCAAGGAGAAATTTGGAGAAGGAATTAAAGTTCAGGGTGAAGAATTAAAAACATTGCGTTTTGCCGACGACATAGTAATTCTGTCAGATACAGCAAAGGACCTGGAAGTGCAATTGAATGGAATGGACAGTGTGCTGAAAGGTGCATATAAGATAAACATTAACAAGAGCAAAACTAGAGTAATGGAGTGCAGTGTAAGAAAATCAGGTGATGCTGAAGGAATTAGATTGGGAAACGAAGCAATAAAGGAGGTAGATGAGTTTTGTTACTTGGGCAGTAAAATAACAAATGATGGTTGCAGTACAGAGGATATAAAATGCAGAATGGCAATGGGTCAAAAAGCGTTCTTGAAAAAGAGAAATTTGTTAACATCGAATATTGATTTAAGCCTAAGGAAGTCCTTTCTGAAGGCATTTGTGGGAAAGTGTTGCCTTGTATGGGAGTGAGACATGGACGATAAACAGTGCGGTCAGGAAGAAGATTGAGGCTTTTGAAATATGGTGCTACAGAAGAATGCTGAAGATTAGGTGGGTGGATCGCGTAACTAATGAGGAGATACTAAACAGAATTGGGGAGAAAACAAATTTCTGGCATACCTTGACTAAAAGAAGGGATAGATTGGTAGGACACATTCTTAGACATCAAGGAATTGTGAATTTAGCATTGGAGGGAAGTGTGTGAGGAAAAAATCGCAGAGGAAGACCAAGAGATGGATACAGTAAGCAGATTCAGACAGATGTAGGTTGCCGTTCTTATGTGGAGATGAAGAGGCTTGTTCAGGATAGGGTAGTGTGGAGAGCTGTATCAAACCAGTCTCCACACTGAAGACCACAACAACAACATCACTGAAACAGCAGGAGCACCATAAAATTGTACAGCTGTGTAAAATAAACAATTGGAATAAGATGATTTAAAACAGTTCTATGAGCGAGCATTAGACCGGCATATGACCCTGACACCAAAGGCGCAGCAACCACACACAGTGCCAAAATGCTACGGGAATATATATTAACGGGGTGCAACAGAGATTCACAAACCTAACCTAATGACTGTACATCAATATCGTGTATTTAATATCAATATAAAACATGGACAAAGTATTTCAGGACTTGAGAGTGATAAGAGGAATGGATATAAAATACAATCACTTCCTCATTAAGACGGCAAGTAATACCTACCACTAAACAGGCACTAATAGTCCACAAAATGGGAACAAGAAAGAAAGAAAGATCCTGGAAAACTCATTTACTAAATGATCTTACCACAGAAACTTTATATTAATCCCGTATAATAACCTGTATGGTAATGTATAAAATGCAAAACTGAATGGCTAGTTCAACTGGATCGACAGAACAGCTTTCGAAGCACCTGGGAGAGGAAACAATTCCAAATTTCACAGTAAGGATTTATTCTCAAGCATTTAGTTTGCTCCCGACACTTGCCTTGGACTCGAGTGGCGCTGCGGTGGGTGACCGAGTGGCGAGCGGGCAGTGTGGACGGTCGGGACAGTCGAGCGTGTGCCGCTCGAACGAGCATGGAGGCAGTCGAGTGCAGCCACACGCCTTGTCGCAAGCTGCAGTACCTGCCGGACCTTCATAGAACGATATGCATCACGCGATTCGAGCGAGCAACTGAGCGAGGTGCAGACCTCTAATTCCTTCCTCATTTCAGCTTTTTCCTCTCTGGTTAGTACTGGTTTTCCACCCAAGTTCTTGATATTCATACAGCTGCTTTTCTTGTCACCAAATATCTCTTATTTTCCTGTAGGCAGTATCTATCTTTTTCCTGGTTATACATCTCTATGGTTCTGCATTTGTCCTCTAGCCACTCCTGCTTAGCCAGTTTGCACTTCCTGTCAATCTCATTTTTCAGACGTTTGTACTCCATTTTCCTGCTCCATGTGATGCATTTTTATATTTTCTCCTCTCATCAATTAAGTCCAGTTCATTGTGTGTTATCCAGGGATTTCTATTAGGCTTTGTCCTTCTGCCTATATGACCTCTGCTGCTTTCACTGCTCTATCTCTCAGAGCTACCCATTCTTCTTCTACTGTATTACTTTGCCCCGTTTCAGCCAGTCCTTGCCTAATGCTCCCTCTGAAACCCTCAGTTTCCTTCAGTTCATCCAGGTTCCATCTCCTAACATTTCTACCTTTCTGCAGTCTCTTAAGTTTTAACCCACAGTTCATTACCAATAAGTTATTGTCAGAGTCAATATCTGCCCCTGGGTATGTCTTACAGTTTAAAACCTGGTTCCTAAATCTATTCCTTACCATTATAAAGTCAGTCTGGTACCGTCTAGTGTCTCCTGGTCTCTTCCAAGTATACAGCCTTCTTTCATGATGTTTAAACCAAGTGTTGGTGATCATTAAATTGTGCTCTGCACAAAATTCTAGCAAGTGATATTCCCTTTCATTTCTTTTCCCCAGTCCATATTCAACTACATTTCCTTCTCTTCCTTTCCCTACTACGGAGTTCCAGTCCCCCATCACAATTATGTTTTCGTCTCCCTTAATTTTCTGAATAATTTCCCTTATTTCCTCATACATTTCTTAAATGTCCTCATTGGTTGAGCTAGTTGGCATATAAAATTGTACTACTTTTGTTGGTGTTGGTTTCGTGTCTATCAGACCTACTCCTGCGTTAGCACCAACTGATTTTGTGTTCATAATCCTTTACTCACCTGACAAGAAATCCTGTTCATCTTGCCACTGAACTTCACAAGTCACTACCATATCAAACTTTAACCTATCCATTTCTCTTCTCAAATTTTCTAACTTACCTACAGAATTAAGGGTTAGAACATTCCTTGCTCTGATCTGTAAAATGCCCATTTTGTTTTTTTGATGATGATATCCTCCTGAGTAGTCCTTGCCCAGAGATCCGAATAGGGGACTATTTTACCTCTGGAATATTTTAGCCAAGAAGATGCCATTATCATATAGTCATAGAGTAGAGCTGCATGTCCTCGGGAAAAGTAATGACTGTAGTTTCCCCTTGATTTCAGCTGTTCGCAGTAACTGCATGGCAAAGCCATGTCAGCTGATGTTACAAGGCCAGCTCAGTCAATCATCCAGACTGTTGCTCCTGTAACTACTGAACAGGCTGCTGCTCCTCTTCAGGGACCACATGTTTGTTTGGCCTCTCCACAGATACCCTTCTGCTGTTGTTGCACCTGTGATGTGGCTATCTGTATCAGAGGCATGCAAGCCACCCCACCTCAGCAATGTCTTTGATTCATAGGGGTGAGAAATCTTCACCCAACATGGTGTTAGCGAGGATTCCTGGCTTCCTACCATTCTACAGCAATTGGTGATAAGAGCCCAGCAGAACCATTGCACGGCCGACAGCCTCGGACACTGCTTCACCTGCTGCAGCCCCTGCCAGGCCACCTCTGCATGGTGCCACTGGCCCGTTTCCATCTGGTCACTGCAGTGTGGGCCCAGGGGTTTGGCCGCCACCCTAAATGGATCCTAGCAGTTGTCACTCACTGTTCTGGCTACTGTCTCTGTGAGGTCCACATGGAGGATGGCATCACATCTTGACAGGAGGATCAACTGCATCCTAGGGTGGTAGATCAGGAGTGGGAGGACGTCCCAACCCACCTGCAGGTTCACCCGTCACCTGACGAGATTGAGCACCAAACCCAGCCTCCTCCCAGCTGACACTCCGTGGCGTCCTGGGAGTGGGGTCCAGCGACACCTATGATTTGGCCTGTGTAAGCCCCTCCCCTCCCATGGTACTGCCATCACCGCTACTGCCATCACCGCTACTGCCATCACCGCTACTGCCATCATCACCGCCTCCGCCGCCATCGCTGCTTGCAGTTACATCATCTAAGGCACTGGGTGAGGGTAACAACAGCGTCATGGACTAAAACCCACCTTCTCTGGTCATATCTCACTGGCCACCAACGGGCAGGGCTCGTGGTGTTGCACGGCACTCTCAGTCTGCACATCCGTACTCTTTGGTTCCAGCTCGGCACTTTGGCCATGAGGACGAAATGGATGTGTCATGTGTAAGAGTTTACTTTTTCTCCACAGAAGAGGGAGATGTGCTGTAGTGTAGGGCACACCACATAATTCGAATCGAGAACGCCGACTAAGTACTTGCAATGACTGCCACCAGAGGTGCCCGAGACCAAAGACAAGCAGTGTGCCCTCTACGACAAATGTGTATGTAGTGTGAAGTCACACAGGCAGTTGTGTAGTAAATGCCAAACTCTTAAGTTGTTATGTTCAGTTCTGTACTTAACTGCTGATGCGGGACAATTATGTTAGACTATGTATGATAAAGTTTGGAGGTTACAACAAAGTGCATTCAAAGTCTGCTCAAATTTCTTACAAACCTAATTAAATTAGAAAATTCAACAAGGAAGGTTAGGGAAATGTAATTTCTTAATTACAGTTTGAAAAATTCAAATCGTACACTGTTTCTTACCTCAGTGTACATTCTTCTGTAAAAATCTGAGTAATAAATACACATGAATGGAAATTTTAAGTATTGTAGTACAGTATATAGGTCTATATATGACTACAGACTGCAGCAAATGGTCATTGACCACAGAAGCAGCAGAGGGAAGCCCACATACATAAATACTGAACCATATCCATTGGAGGAGCAGTCTGTATTAGGTTGCACCTGAGGAAGGTTATGAGCTACATAACCACAATATTGTGCAAGTTTGACACTGTTATCCAGTAGAACACCCAACAACTCAAGATGTCTTCAGATTGCCAGGAAAACTGGAAGAGTTACTGCAATGCAGTGTTTACAAATGTACTTTCAGTGACTACAGGTGTTTTATTTATAAAAAGTAGTAATGAACAGTTAACTTGATCAACTGCATATGGTATTCTAATAATGAAATAATTATTTAGATACTTCAGTGAAAGCTAAACACTCAGATTAAAATTACTTTGTGATTGACATTTCAGTAAGTCTAGTGATAAGGGCCAGCCATCATTGAATCTTGATTCTTGCACAAGCATCGTGTCCACTGTGTTGCTAGGTTTGTAGGTTAATCCTGAGTGTTGCGTAGGATGGTCGAGTGAATGCTGCCCCCCTTTTCACTGCATCCACAAAGTAAGTTTAATCAGAGTATAGCTGTATGTAAAATTTAACACACACTTTGACTCATTGTACCTGCCACATTTGACTTCTCAGCAAAAATTGTTTGCAAAATATCTGCTTTGTTCGGATGTTCTTTCTAGTTCCTTTTTGCATTTTTGCCTTTTAATTTCTGGCACTGTGTGTAACATCTCTATTATAATTAGAGTTACAAAAGGTTAGCCAGTTTTCTGTTTCCTTGTCCAATGCATTCTATGTTTGAATATTCAACTTTTATGACATTACCTAGCTTGCCAGGGCCAGTAATTTAGCAGTAAGATCTCTGTAGAACTGTAATTGTCTGTTACTCATTCTTTTCTTTTATGTGACAGAATGGCATATACCTCATCTGTAACAGCAGTTTCAGTTTTTTTGCTTTTCATTTAACAAATAGTGTTTCCATAGTGTGCATGCATTTGCACTCATTTAATGTCAATAGACTGACTGGACATGAGCAACTTGAAATGTGAACACAAATGTTACAAGCCAAACAACTCAGTTTGCAGCTGAATTCACATTTTAGATCTTCTAGAACGTGTAGTACATGCCAGAGGTTTGTGACTATTTTAAATTGTATATTTTAAAAAATTAGCTATAATTTTATTCTTTTTTATTGTCTTTGCTTCCTGATGGTGCCTTTTAACTAACCTAATTCTATTTGAATCATCACCCTTTAGATGTCTGTTCATCCTGTCAAGCATCTTATCCCATACCAATTTTAGAAGTACAGTTAGTAACATATGTAACCAGTTGTTCTGCTTTCCATCCAGGTAACAATACTTAAGCACTTTGGGCACTGCTTCCAAATGCTTGTTTGATTTATGCCTACATCTTGGTGATAGCAATGTGCCCACTGCCATGCACTAAACTCATACCACTCTGAAGTATACACTAAAATCTCTGGTGTCTGCATCCTTTCTTAACCCTATTGCAAATGACTGAAGTAACACGTTAAATTTTTCAGTGTATACTACTTCCAGCAACATGCAGAGGTCTTGTGCACATGTTGCTTATTCAGGCCATGAACTTTTTAAAGATTATTCTGTCAACTGCACTCAACATACAATGTGCATAAAATGTTATGTTTTTCTAGTACCATCAAATGGGGTGATTTTGGACAATTTTGAGATTATTTTCATTATAACTTTCGTAGGTTTTGTCAGATTTCACAGTTTTTTTATGGAAGTGGTGGGGTATATGTATAACCCGAAAAATATCCTAGAAACAGAGCATACATGTGTATCTACTTTTGCCCGAGACAGACAAAGTATCCAAAATCACCCCATGGACTTGGATGATTTCAGACACATTTGTATTTTCAATCTCTGTCTGGTGTTTCGACATGTATTGGGGTGATTTTGGACACAAATTGACTTCGTTTTATTCTACTTTCTTTTTGTTTGATTTTAGTGACTTAACATATTTTAAGGAAGTCATCATCAAAATAAGGGATAAGGACTAAGATAAGTAATTTTATTTATTAAAGGCTTTTGTATACGTTAATTTGCCACACTGAATATCTCTAACAGCTTTCTTTAAAATTTCTGGTTCATAATTACACTGATCTTAAACACATTTCTCACTTTTATACATTCTCAGCAATGCCCAAAATCACGCCACAAAGTACACAATTTCGAAAAAATCTCTGTTACTTTGAAAGTTACATATATTCTCAGTATGACAGGTCAAAACATAGGAATTGCAATATTATCAAGATCACAATCACTGAAGGGCATTCTTGCCCACCAGAGGTGGTACAACTCGTCCCCAGCTCTCAGAAAAAAAAAGTGTGCTGTAATCACATTTCTCATTTTAAGAAGGAAAAAATTAAATGAAAGTGAGGGTAGTTAATCAGCAAAACAATTTAGCAGTCAAATGTTCAAATGTTTGTAGAACTTATGGGACTTAACTACGGGGTCATCAGTCATTTAGCAGTGAGAGTATCTCTGTACTACCTACTATTATTCCAAATGATCAGTGTTGCATCTGCTTTTGTTGTACTACCTTAGATTTCTAGTTAGTATTTCAATTTTTGTTCCACTTTCCTACAGTCACATAAGCTTGTAGTTGACCTTTAATTGCATTGCATGTGGAAAGCTAACAGTTTAGCTTAACAATACCAGGTCAGTACAAATATATACCAAAGTAAAACTGTAATATTGAATTAATACTTTATATTTCTCACTAACACCTGATTTCTTTCCTCCATGAACTAAATTTACACAATGCTTCAGATACAGGAAAATACTTGTTGCAAATTAATCTGAATGAAAGTGTAACATTGGGTTAAAGTTTACTTATGGCAGCATAGTGTGCTAATGTTGGCAATGGAATGTTCATGCTCTAACGGTCACACAACAACACTAGACTCAGACTCTACTGATGCTACAAACCACTTGCTTACAGTGAAACAGCAACTGCCCAAGCTGAGAGTGGCCTCATCTGTCTGGCTACCAGCACTCACTAGGTGGTATGCCGGCTGCTACCAGTACTGTTGTCTCATGGCCCCCTCAGGGGGAGACGTTGATGATCGCCAAATGTAGCCAGGCGATGTCCATCAATATATTCTCAGTAGTAGCTGATTTGGAATGGCATATGGCTGTACAAGTGGTACTGTTGGGATGCGAGAGATGAAGGCAGCCCATCTGTGGTGGTATACAGTCAGCAATGATGGGCAAGCTTGGGGTGGAGGGGTGTCCCAATATCAGAGAGGGTGGAGCCTCCATCTGTGATGATGGGGCCGATGCTTGGGTCACTGCAGAGCCGGCCTGTACTGTGCTGGGACTCACCCCTGCTGTCCCTCCAAAGCCAGAGACAGCCTCCCCGGGTGTGGAGGTGCACCTGCTGGTGGCAGGCATCACCAAGGCACAGAGGATGTCACCAGAGGGATGACGCTGCCCCATCTTGCACAGCAGGGGGCCCCACACAGGGTATGGAACATGGCTCCCATGGTGCCGAAGGAGGCAACGAAGAGGTGAAGATGTCGCCGGCATAGGATGAGGTGCAGGTGCAGGGGAGGTGGTGGAGGTGGAGTCTGCAGAGGTGGAGGTGGCTTGGCCGGGGCCTGGGGACTTAACTGATCCCAGTGGCGACATACCATGCCCCCCAACATTCGGACGGAACAGATGTGACAGCCCTGGCAGGCCATGATGATACCTGGCAGCCAGTGGGGGCTGCAGCCGAACCCCCATGCTCAGATGGTGGGCTCTGGGGAGTAGCGGTTCATCAGCCATACAGCGGGTGCCTGGGCTTGTGGCAAGAGGAGATGGAGTAACATGTGACGTGCATGGTTGGCGGCCGTACAAGAGTTCTACGGTGCTGTGATCACACACACTGGAGTTAACCAGTACTAGCTGGAGGAGAGCCTCAGCCACCTATGAAGAAGCAACATATTTACACAATCTGTCTTTGAATGTGTGGACCAACTGTTCCAACTCACCATTGGACTGGGGGAGGAAGGGTGGGGTCAGGATCCCCAACTCAGCACAAAAATCCTGAAAAGCTGTAGAGGTAAATTGAGGTCTGTTGTTCAAAACCAGGGTATGTGGTAGGCCTTCAGTACCAAACACTTTAGAAAGGGACTGAGTGGTCATGGCTGTGGACATTGTATGGCAGCATACAACATAATGAAAGTCTGAGTATGAATCAATTACATAAAACCAATAAGGGACCAGCATTATCCATGTGGATGTGCTTGCAAGTCATGTGTGGCCAAGGCCAAGGGACAAGGGAAGTCCTCGGAGCTGCCTGCTGGGAAGTGCAAGATGAACAAGCTGCCACCACTTGTATGATATCCCCATCCATACCTGGTCAAAACATGTACCACTGAGACAAAGTTTTTATGTCCAAGGACCCACAGTATCCCTCATGCAGCAACAAGACTCTTGAGCATAGGCTGGCAATCCTCAGTAGCCAATAAGAGAAACACCTCATATTCGAACAAATTCCATTGAAAAGAAAAATAATTTCACAGGGGATCGGAAGCCCGGCATGGTGGAAGATCTGGCCAGCCACAATGAACTTATCTCAAGACCATGCACAGGCACTGGATCGGAAGAGACAGCTGCTGATAATTCGGAAGATGTGATAGGGAACACTTCAACTGTAGTCTTTTCTTCATCATCCACATAAAAACATAGAAGCTCTTCCCGATCAAAATCTGCGTCCGGACCACAGGGGAGGCGCAACAGCGTGTCAGCATTGAAATGCTGGGTGGTGGGCCAGAAGTGAATTTCATATTTGCATTGGGACAAGAAGAGCATCCAGCACTGAAGATGATGTGCAGCCTTATCCAGCAATGCCATAGTAGGCCGAAGAAGGGAGACCAATGGCTTGAGGAGGAACTTGACAGTGTAGAGGTACACATGCAACCTTTTAAGAGTGTAAACAATAACCAACACCTCATTTTCAACTTGAGAATAGTGTAGCTAAGCCTGAGTCAATGTTTTGGAAGCATATGCGATGTAGCAATCAGAATCATCCGGGTACTTGTGGTCTAGCACTGCTCTGGGATATGTCAGTAGCGAGGACCTGGTGCTGTCCTGGAGTGTAGGGGGCCAAGCAAGGAGCAGACACTAGAACCTGCTTGAGCTAACTAAATGCATGTTCAAAGCCGTTAGATCACCAAAAGTGTGCAGGCGGAGATGGGGCTGCACAAAAGTAGTTGCGCCCGACCTAAAATGGTGGTAGTAGGCGGTCTTGCCTAAAACACTGCCAATCCTTGGTGGAGTCTTCATCCACAACAAGTTGAAGGTACACCTCCACCAAATCCACCTGAGAAAAAGCCTGGGAGCCTGACAGTAACGCTAACAACGCATCTATACGGGGCAAAGGATCGGAGTCGATCACAGACTGCACATTAATTGACACTTTGAAGTGACTGCAGATTTGTAAGCAGCCTGAGGTTTTGTTCACAATGACCAGCATCGTGGCCCATTCACTAGAAGAAATGGGACACAAAACCTGCAGAGATTGACGAAGTCCAGTTCAGCGTTCAATTGATCGTTCAAGACCGTGGGAATTTGGCGGGTACAAAAAAATCTTGGTTGCACTGTAGGTTTCATTGTAACATGGGCCGTAAACCTGATACACACCACAGAAAAGAGTGACGAAAATTCCTGCCAAAGGGATTCCAGCTCTTGAAAAGGCACCGTCTCCAACACAAGAGTGAGAGAATCAAACAGTAAAGCCAAAAGAAGTAAAGGCATCCAAGCTAAAAATATTTATTGTTTCCATATCATCCACCACTAAGAAGGTGATTGAACACACCACAGATTTGTAGGCCACGGGACAGTAAATTGACCCACCACTGGAATGCTACCGGAGATAATGGAGGTGACCCCAGTTGCGTATAGGTGTGAAAATTAAGCAAACAAACTGAGGCCCCACATGTTCACTTGTAAATGCACGGATTTTTCAAAAATTTGTACCTCAACCAATAATTTGGAGGGAGAAGACTGCAACCCTTGTACGAGGTTAATCTCCATGTCCATATCTGTACAAGATATTCCAAAGCCATATGCCTTTTTTTCAGCATTTGTTGCACGTTACCCAGTGTCAAGGGCAAGATGTCCTGTCATGATTGATGAAACAGTATTGGTAGGAGGGGAGTGAATTAGCTAGACCACACAGCGCAGATCACTGCCGTTGTTTACCCTGTAGTGGCTTGCAGCCAAGAGCGTGGCGAATGGGGGGCGATCCTCCACTGCCGCAACTTTATCACTGTCCACAAACGATCTCTCTTGCTCCATGTCAGAAATTGCAGCAACATCCCCTCAGGCTTCGATTTGGTCAGGTTGTCAAACTGCAGAGCCTGCTGATGCACCTTCCTGTCCAGGGTGAGATGCAGAATTGCATCCCAAACCATGTCATCTGCATAGGATTCCTTGTGTGTAGCCATGATGAACAAGCAACGGAGGCTAAGCCTATGTAACTCTGCCACCGAAGTACAGTAAGACTGGTTCGTTTATTTATTTATTTATTCTCTCTCTCTCTCTCTCTCTCTCTCTCTCTCTCTCTCTCTCTCTCTCTCTCTCTCTCTCTCTCTCTCTTTTCCGGGTTCCTGCAGGGGAGAAAGTTGACCCCACAACTGACAGAGACGTGGTGATACCCAAGAGAGAAACAAAGCTTTACACAATGCTGGATCTGATACACCGAAGGCAATGAAATGTTGGCATAATCACTTTTCATATGAATTCCAATCTCCCAGGCTGTCGTCAAATGCTGGGAATGGTGGTGGAAAAGAAATAATGCTCTAAGTAGGAGCAGATGAGACTGCCACGCTGACATGCTGGAACCCGATGGGGCGGAATAGCAATGTTCTGCAAGAGACTTTGCGATTGTGATGAGAGTTTGAAGGGAATCAGCCAGAAATTGCGCTCAAGGAGGGAGTTGCATGTCCCCGTCAGCAGGCATGGCTGGCAAATGGCAAACTATCCCACATAGTTGGCAAGAAACACGCGTAAATTCAACGCATCTCGTTGACAATGCTACATGACAACACTAGACCCAGGCTATACTAATGCCGCCAACCACTCCCTCACAGTGATAAACAGCAACTACCTTAGCAGACAGTGGCCATGTCTGTCCAGGTAGTAGCGGTTGCTAGGTGGTATGCCAGCTGCCATCAATGCCACTATCTTGCAGCCAGTGACGTACTCATAGGTCACAGCACGTGTTATTCAGAGTGCCATACGCCATGACATTACAACAGTTCAGATTATGATGATAATTATCATTCAAGGGTACATACAAGAACCTGTCAACCATACAACATGGACAACATTACTTATGTACTTAATGGTCAGCAAAAAATAAAAGTTTCCTCTCATTCTACATGACCACATTTTCAAAGAGCATTCAACAGATAATAACATTAACACAATATGCTGCTGCCACATTACGTAAAATTTTACCTGACACTGTACTAGTGTTGAAATTGAAAGTTTAACAGGGCCTAATTAGTATACATTTTAACTTTCCAAAGTACTCAATAGAGATGAAAAAAATTGCAGTGTGTGGTGTGAAATTTAATTTATTTAAGCTGGTGCTTTCAAAATATGGAAAAAGTGGTACTAAGTTACTCCAGTTGACCATTTTAGTATTAGAAGTTTTAAACAGGTTTCAAACTGGAATTTCTTTTTGGGCACTGGCAAACCATAACTCCTCTTCCAAAATATTAAAAATTCTGCTTATGCTCTTCAAACTGTCATATTGGTGTTCTTGGTAGCAGTAATACCCACAAATTATAAAATTTTGCTCATTTTGTATGGTTCAGTGTGACAATACACATTCAGTCAAAGCAGAATCCAAACAGTAAACATCCTAATGTATTAATCACAGGTGTGAATCTGGTGTATGGACATTTCTGCAGATAGAACAAAACTCACCAGCAATAGCTTCCTAGTCAGTTTTTGAGAGTCATACAGAACCTGTTCTAGGCCAAAACATGTTTTGAAATAAACATCAGACCAAGTTCCACTTGTTTCTCGCACAAGTTCTATAGCATTAGTGTAATGGCTTTCCATCTTGTTACTGCCTTATGTTTTCTAAAGCCTTTTGTGTTCTGACACAGATTTCATATTCCTAGACCTGTGTCAATGAAGAAAGATTTTCTCAGTGCCATTCTTCCCATGCCAAGATCCTCCACACTTAACAAAGCTGCTATTTGTTCTCTTCTCCTCTTTGGCCTTCAAATGGAGAAACTCTGAAATAGCCATTAGAGAAAACATACTGTACCCATAACAAATAGGAAATACATTATAAATAAAATTAGGCCACTGTCTACAGACACCATTTTAATAATTAGAGTAAGTGAAGTGTACACATGAAAAGGTTTCTAAAAGCAAATTCTTAAGCCATACTAAATTTACAACAGTTTAACACTGTGTGCTCAGAACAAGCAAAACTATAAATGTAACTATAGTAGTCTTACTCTACTGTTCTTAGCCAGTTTATAAAAATATAATTTCAAAATGCACACCGTAAACTTATTATACGAAGTGTATGACCATCCCATGTCTGGAATTCAATGGTTTCTTTGAGAATTTTGACCCTGTACTCTTCTGTTATGTGTAGCCTCAAGGGAGCCAAATAGTAGCATGAAACACTACAGTTGTCCTCAGAATACTTAACAGTCTTATCTTCCTTATCTAACTTACCTTGATTACCATACTGATCTCAAGTAAATGCCACACAACACACATTCAAATCCATTACAAGATCATGCAGGTAGTACAGAAAAAGAAAGAATGCTCTTTCTCCTCTTTTCAGGAAATAGCTGAACACCAAAAAGAAACAGTGATTTGGATTGGCTGGTGTGTATAGTTTTCTGATTGGGTAATGTGAGCGACATTACCTCTGCCGCAGAAACAAGTTTCGGCATTCAGTCGACACACAGTAACCGCTTCATGCTTGTGTGTGGCTCGATGATGTTTTAAACATTAGCCAATCAGCATCAGATGTACAGATGTAGATGCCCAGCCATGCAGCAGAGACCTATAGGCTTTGGTTGCCATGCCCAGTTGTGCAATTGTATGTAAATGTGACTGTACAGCAGGTGCACACCCCATGATATACAGCTACCATATGAGAGACTAGGGAAAGCTTACTTTCCTTTACTTTGCTTAAGAGCAAAGGAGGGGGGGGGGGGGGAGAAGACAACAGCCTAAGGTGTGGGTGCCCAAGGGCACAGCAAAATAATTAAGTTAACTCTTTTGTAAGCATGAGCGAACTGACAGCCCACAAGAATTTATTTTAATCTATGTGGACATAGGAGTCACATAAGCTGAGTACCTTCCAACAATCAGCAGTACCATGATACTCTTGTGTTTCATTTCAATTCGAGCAACAGCACGGGAACAGTCAACTTTTGCAGACTCACTGTCTGCACGTGAGAAATGGCTTCTGTAAAATAATTGAGTTGTTGTCATTCAGAGAAATAGTAAAAGGTAAGTTATTATGACTGTATTATGGTTTATTATCATGAGGTTTCTTATTACTTCAGAGTTATCTTCTATATTATTACATTATGTATTTAGGTTCAGGTTACTATATTCTTTTATATATTTTTTGCGGAATGGATGTTTATGAAATACCCCTTCAAGAACTTGTAAGATCTTTCAAATTGAAGGGAACGAAAGGTACACTGAACATCCTTACAAGCAGCGAGGGAGTTGTGCATATTATGATAGGATAAAAAACACACCTACCAATAATAGTTGCTGCAGATGTGGAAAACATCTCTGTTTAAAACATGCATCTCCTGCTTGCTCAGATTGCTTAAATATGGAAGAATGTGACTAGTAATGTATGAGGTAAGGGACTATAGCAACCAAAGTGCGTATTTTATCCTGTTTACAATGTTATTAAGACTATTTGTTTGCAGGAACGAAAGAAGTGTGACACATTAAGTAACTTAGAATTTCAGTGAAATTATGAAGAATGATTTGCTGTATAAAAGATATGTACTTGCTTACCTAAATATAATAAAATATATATTCTTAAGTACTCTGTTGATTTTTACTTATAAATACTGTTAATCTGCAGTGACTAATAATAGGACAGGAAATCATGTGACTACTGCAGTATTAAAGGCAAACTTGTACAATCTTATAAAACTCCAGGCCTATAAAACATTCTTATCTAAAACTGAAAATCATGTTCTTTCATGCATATTGTAATATCAAAACTGGGTTTCCACATTAATTTTGAGTTGATATTTACAAAAACAACTGTTTCAGCAGAAACAGCTAAATGAAATTATTCTGGCTCTGACAGTGTTTCTGGCATGATATTACAATATTATGAATGATTTACTGGATTACCATTAAGTTATTTTTTGGGCATATTTCCTGACAGACTTGTTGCAACAATCATGTATAAGACTAACAATAGTCATGGGAATCATAGGGGCTAGGGCCCCAATAGATAGCACACACACACACACACACACACACACACACACACACACACACACAATTTTATATATATATATATATATATATATATATATATATATATATATAATTAGGGCAGACATTTTCTAGGTCTGTCTGCCTAGGTGTGTTTGCATGTGGATATGTGTGAGTGTGTGTGTATTTGTTTACCTTCCTTTTTGTCCCCTAAGGTAAGTCCTTCCACTCCTGGGATTGGAATGGCTCCTTTTCCACTTCCTTAAAACCCGTATCCTTCCCTTTCTCCTCTCCTTCCTTCCTCTTTTTCCCCAAAGAAGCCACCACTGGAGGCGAAAGCTCGAATGTGTGTGTGTTTGGCGTTTCTGTCGACGAGCCTGTACTTTAGGTAAGTCAAAAATCTTTATTTTATACCTATTTTCCCACCTGGAAAGTCTCCTAATTCCTAGCAGGAAAAATTAAAAATAAAAAATAGACGAAGATTACTCACCAGGCGAAGGAGCACAGGTGTAACAGCATCACAAATAAATAAATGAATCTCACACACACACACAAATGCTAGCTTTCGCAGCCTAGCTGCTTCATCAGGCAGAAGGGAAGGAGAAGGAAAAGGAAATGATGAGGGTTTTAAGGGAGTGGATAAGGAGTCATTCCTTGGGGGGAAAAAAGGAGGGTAAACAAATACACACACACCCACACATTTACACAGACACAAGTACACTTAGGCAGACATACTGTAGAACTGTAGAAAGCCATACATCTTGGTGCAGTGTTACACTGTCCGGGTTATCTGGATACTTCCCACCGACACCAACCTTTCAGAACTCCGGAGATGAGAACTTGCCCTTCAGCTTATTCTCTCCTCCTGTTGCCCACCTGGTCTCAATCTCCGCTAATTCAAATTCCCGCCCACCATCTTTAGCATCTTTGCCTTGGTTCTGTGGACAGAGCCTCTGCCTCAATTGGTATCTCTGTCCAACTTCTTTGCTTTTTACAATTGTCTGTCTAGGTGTGTTTGCGTTTCGATATGTCTGAGTGTGTGTGTATTTGTTTACCTTCCTTTTTTTCCCCTAAGATAAGTCCTTCCACTCCTGGGATTGGAATGACTCCTTTTCCACTTCCTTAAAACCCATATCCTTCCCTTTCTCCTCCCCTTGTTTCCTCTTTTTCCTGAAGAAGCTGCCTGTGGTGGCGAAAGCTTGTATGTGTGTGATTTTATTTGTTTCTATCAACGAGCCGGTCCTTTTGGTAAGTCATCTCTTTTCTATTTTTTATTTTTGTTTATCCCAAGGGGAAAGTTTCCCTCTATGTTCACAATATTCACAAATGTCTGTCTAGGTGTGCTTGCGTTTCGATATGTCTGAGTGTGTGTGTATTTGTTTACCTTCCTTTTTTTCCCCTAAGGTAAGTCCTTCCACTCCTGGGATTGGAATGACTCCTTTTCCACTTCCTTAAAACCCATATCCTTCCCTTTTCCCTCCCCCTTTTTCCTCTTTTTCCTGAAGAAGCTGCCAGTGGTGGCGAAAGCTTGTACGTGTGTTTGTGTGTTATTTTATTTGTTTCTCTCGACGAGCCGGTCCTTTTGGTAAGTCATCTCTTTTCTATTTTTTTTTTATTTATATATATATATATATATATATATATATATATATATATATATATATATATATATATATATATTATAGAGGAAAAATTCCTAACAGGAAAAAAATACGTAAAAAATAGATGAAGAACACTTACCAGGCGAAGGGGCACAGGCAGTAATAGTAACAAATAAACACACAGACACACACACACTCAAAAATGCTAGCTTTCGCAGCCTAGCTGCTTCATCAGGCAGAAGGGAAGGAGAGGGAAAAGGAAATGATGAGGGATTTAAGGAAGGGGGTAAGGACCCATTCCAATCCCGGGACAGGAAAGACTTACCTTGGGGGAAAAAATGGAAGGTAAATAAATGCACATACACCCACACATTTACACAGACACAAGTACACTTAGGCAGACATACTGTAGAACTGTAGAAAGCAAAGAAGTTAGAAGTTAGACAGAGATGCCACTTGAGGCAGAGGCTCTGTCCAGAGAACCATGGCAAAGATGTTAAGATGGTGGGTGGGAATTCACATTTAGCGGAGGTTGAGACCAGGTGGGCAACGGGAAGAGAGAATATGCTGAAGGGCTAGTTCCCATCTCCGGAGTTCTGAAGGATTGGTGTCAGTGGGAAGTATCCAGATAACCCGGACGGTGTAGCACTATGCACCCTTCCACCACCACTTACTCCAGTCCCGTAACCCGGAAGGTGTACACGATCAAAGGCAGAGCCACTTGCGATAGTACCCACGTGATCTACCAACTGACATGCCTGCACTGTGAAGCGTTCTATGTGGGAATGACCAGCAACAAACTGTCCATTCGCATGAATGGACACAGGCAGACAGTGTTTGTTGGTAACGAGGATCACCCTGTGGCTAAACATGCCTTGGTGCATGGCCAGCACATCTTGGCACAGTGCTACACCGTCCGGGTTATCTGGATACTTCCCACTGACACCAATCCTTCAGAACTCCGGAGATGGGAACTAGCCCTTCAGCATATTCTCTCTTCCCGTTGCCCACCTGGTCTCAACCTCCGCTAAATGTGAATTCCCACCCACCATCTTAACATCTTTGCCATGGTTCTCTGGACAGAGCCTCTGCCTCAAGTGGCATCTCTGTCTAACTTCTAACTTCTTTGCTTTCTACAGTTCTACAGTATGTCTGCCTAAGTGTACTTGTGTCTGTGTAAATGTGTGGGTGTATGTGCATTTATTTACCTTCCATTTTTTCCCCCAAGGTAAGTCTTTCCTGTCCCGGGATTGGAATGGCTCCTTACCCCCTTCCTTAAATCCCTCATCATTTCCTTTTCCCTCTCCTTCCCTTCTGCCTGATGAAGCAGCTAGGCTGCGAAAGCTAGCATTTTTGAGTGTGTGTGTGTCTGTGTGTTTATTTGTTACTATTACTGCCTGTGCCCCTTCGCCTGGTATATATATATATATATATATATATATATCTCCAGAAATGCACTTTATTGTGAACACAGACAAGTTCAGAGCCAGACTGGACTAGACATGGCCTAAGGGAGCATGAAGACTGCTCCCAAAATAGCTTGGCCAACAAAGTTCCTGCCCCCCTCCCCCAGTATGGAGCATGCCCTGATGAGGCAGGGGACGGGTGGGGGGGGGGACTAAGGCATCAGGTGGTGCACGGTGTGGCATGTGCATGTGCGTGATGAAGAGCTCTGTTGTGTTGTGCGGCAGCGGCATTGACAGGTGGGGGACCAGAGTTCAATAACTCCAGGTTCCAAAAGTTCAGCAACTTTCTCAGGTTACAGGTGGCATGGTTTGCTAGAAATAGGAGGGCAGTCTATTAGATGAAGACTGACCATTGTTCCATTTGTAACTACCGAAACGTCAGTGGGGAAAGTGGGAAATAATTGTTTATTAGCGTGTGTGACATTTCTTGTGATGGCACTAGGTGGAAGAGAATCATGCACATCAAGGTGTGTGGCACTAAGTGATTCATCCAAAGGCGGCTTGGAAGCTTTTCTGACAGCCAAGGGAAGTTGAGATGCTGAAATAATAGCCACGCTAGCTACAGGAAGGCACGAGGTGACTCACAAACTTCCGTGACAGCTGAGGAAAGCCGAGGCACTGAATTAGTGGCTGCACTGGCCGCCAGTATGCACAAAGGTAGCACAGCAGTGGAATGCTGCTAGGATGCTTTGGCGGCAGCTGAAGTGCAGAGGAAGTAGTGGTGTCAGCTGCCGGGGTGTGTGAGGGAGGCAATGTCATGAGAGTACAAGATGCCAGCGTGTGAGATCTGCTAGAGCAGTTCCTAAGACAAACACAGGCAGGTGAAGAATGTGTCAGAGAAGTTGAAGTTCCAGATACATGGTCGACTAACAGAGCAGGTGAGCATGAAACAGAAGAAGATCACCGCGCATGTTGGAGAGGGGAGCCATACAAGAGGTGGTCGCTGTAGTGGAATGGAGAACTGGTGAACGGTCCAAACAGGGCATTGGCATGGTAACCAATGTTGTTTACTATCCTTCATGTAAGAGTGGTGCTTGGACACAGAGATGACACATGTATGATAACCTTGTGTGCTGGCATGATAGCATTGATAACACTCACGGGGTTGGGGCGGGAGGTGGGGGGGGGGGGGAAGCAAGTGCTGACCTGAGTGGTATTATCCTTCAAAGGTAATCAACAAGTTGTAATAACTTCTGCACGGTGGCCAGCTCTAACACCAGTAAAGGTGGAGATGGTGAAACTGGAATTTTGGCTGCATGTTGGTAGTGAGATGAGCCAGGTGACTTGCATGTGTTGTCTACATTGTGGGAGTGACCTCCACCAGTAGCAGGGAAGTGAAGTGTGACATTTGGTGTAGGCACAAGTTGACTCTGATGGTATTCATGTACATGGGCCTCATAGATCCTGTCTGCAAATGGTATGCACTCACAGGGTGTCTGGAGGAAGTTGCAGGTGATTGCAGTTTGGACAATGGGAGGAAGTTTGCTGGACCAGACTGCCAAGAGAGATTATTCCAGCAAGTCATGCTCATTGTCATTCAGTTGGAGATGGCACCACAGTTGTGAAGGCATCTCATCATTGTATTACCACCATGCTCCTCGTGAATGATGTATCTGATAGTCTTATCCAAAATGTGAGAGACACGTTCGAGGATGGTGCATTTGGTGATGATGTAATGGTCAGCCATTGGAGGCGATGTGACTAAGTCACAGATGAGGTTAACATGCTTGTGGAGGTGGGTGATGAGGCAGAGGTAATATGCCCCATCATCCAGCAAGTAGTGATGAAAGATTTGCTTTACCAATGCAACCCAAAAGGTCAGTGCATCAAAAGACGATGGCTACCAGTTTGACTTTATAAGGTTAGACATAGATTTAGAAACCAGGTTTTAAACAGTAGGGTTTATCCAAGGGTGGATACAGACTTTTACCATAACTTATTAATATGAACTGTAGATTAAAATTTTAGAAACTGCAAAAAGGTAGAAAAGTAATGAGATGGAACCTGGTTTACTTTAAGGAACCAGAGGTTATTTAGTTTTAGAGGAAACTTTTAAGCAACGGTAGACTGAAACATAAGAAAGTAATAGAGGTGTTATCTGGAAAGTAAGGTTACATTATTTGTAGCTTTAGCATGGAATTTCTATGGAGTAAGATGATGCCACTGTCATGTTCTGTGAGCCAACAGAATGAATGAGCATTCCCAACAATCATTAGCTCATCAGTTAGTGTTGTAATGACTAGTAGAAATGAGCATTCTCATCCTGGCTCTTGCAAAGTGCATGCTGTAATTCACTTCCTAAATGATAAGGGAATGTTGTGACTCATCACAAAATTGTTTCAGTTCATGGAGAGTATGTAATGTCAAGGCAGCACGTGGCGAAACAGGAACAGAATTTCAATTTTGGAAGGTTGGAAATTCACAGTGAAGGAAGAAGTGGAAGGCTATTTGTTGTGAGTGATGATGTGTGCAGAAAATAGAAGGACATCTTCCCTTTGATCAACATTTAACAAATAATGACTAGCATGCATTTTGACAGAACATTTCACAAACTGTTGCTCATAACTGAGCAACTAAATTATCACAAACTGTGTGTGTGTGATGGGTGCCCAATGCTTAGTGAAGCACTCAAAGTGACCATTGCCACTAAATTTCTTGACTGCTGAGACTGAAGTCTTTTCATCTCTATGGTATCAGTAGATGAAACTTGGGCTTTTCTACATACTCCACAGAGCAAATGATAACTAATGCAGTGGTTCAATACTAATTATCCTCCAAGAAAAAAATTAAAAATCCAGCAAACAGTGAGGAAAATCATGTAGTGTTTCTGAATTGAAAAGGGGGTCTGCTCATTCTTTTTTTTTTTGAAAACAGGTGAAACAATAAATGTTGCAAGATATTGTGACATTAATAAAGAAACTTCATGGAACCACACAAATGTTGTTGGATATTAACAATGGGAGTCTATCTTCTTAAAGACAATGCTCGTACACACATTGCTCTTGCAATACAAGAATTCATGACTGTTTGGTTGGGATGTTTTAAGCCATTCCTCTCACAGTCCTGAACCTACATCTAGTGATTATCATCTGTTGACTAAATTGCAGGAACACCTTCATGGAAAATATTTTTCTGATGTCAAGGAGGTGAAAAACAAAGTGAAGAATTGGCAGAAATAGGCAGTGGGAAAATCTGTGAGACTTGTCACACTGATTATTAAATGTATTGAGGTAAATGATGATTACATAGAAAAATAATGCAAAACCTGTACTACGATGCATGTAAATTTCAGTAAAGTAAATCCATTGTTTGTACTTAGAAGAAATTTTTCAAACTTATTTTCTGGATTAACCTTGTACAGTAGAAGAAGAATGGCTAGCTTTCAGAGTTGAAGTAGTGGAGGCCACAGAGGATCTTAAAGGTAGAAGGAAAAGGTCTAGTACACATAATTTGCTAACACAGCAGATGCTGAGCTTAGCTGCTGAATGAAGGAAACACAAAAATGCAGGGAAAAATGAAGCATGTTGACAAGAAGTGCAAATTGTCTAAGCAGGAATGACTAGAGGGCAAATGCAACTGTAACTGAAAGATCCTTCCCTTGAACAGGTACTCATGTTGTCACAAGCTTATGAAGTTTTTAAGTCGGCACGGCAACAACTTAACACATGGACGGAAGATGTGGTGGTAAATGTGCTGCATGATTGATGGTTCACGTCCCTCACTACTGCCCCTGCCCTTTGTAATGCCTGCCATGAAATGGGGCACAATGCTGAGGCCGAGGCCTGCAGAAGGGGGTGGCTGGCTAGACCCACAGGTCCAGGGCCCGGTGCTGAAGGGGGTCTGAGCCCAGCCCTAAATGATTCCATTTTATGGTTATTGAAATTAAAAAAACTAGAAAAACCATGTTGAATATTTTTCATCCAACAAAATTTTTGAAGATTTTAAGGGAATTATAGTAGATTTTTTGATTAACTGCTTATCTTAAAAGAGTACATCCATTGATGCTCTAAGTTATTGTTATTGGTTGGTAATGTTGTAGTGTCTCAAACACTACATGCTCACCTTGGATGGACAAGATGTCCAAATGAATTATTTTTTTATATGTTCTAGGATGTTTTTTGTGGACTATTACTGTCTTAAGTTATCTTTTACAGGATAATTGTTGAAAATAAACCTCCCCTTTCTCATAAGAGGTTCCAAAGAGACATCTTATTTCTTTAATAAAACTTTAGTGAACCTCAGAATAATTAAAGCATTATGGAATTGTCATTCAATTGTAATAGTTGTTGATTAGTTGTGAGTGAGCTAACATGTTAAAAAGTAAGACATCTGGATGTACTGTGGTGTAAACCAGATGCTGGACTCAAATATTCTGTAGTTATGGGTCAAATAAAACACTGATGTGTTTATAAGAAATGCACTGTGAAGAGTTCTCATTTCAGTAGTTGCAATTTATCTTCTCCAGGCGAAGGAGCACAGGTGTGACAGCATCACAAATAAATAAATGAATACACACACACACACACACACACACACACACACACACACACACAATAGAAAACGGATGACTTACCTCAAGGACCAGCTCATCGATAGACACAAACAAAATCACACACAAACAAGCTTTCGCAACCATTGGTCGCTTCTACAGGATAAGAGGAAAAAAGGGAAGGATATGGGTTTTAAGGAAGTGGAAAAGGAGTCATTCCAATCCCAGGAGTGGAAGGACTTACCTTAGGGGAAAAAAGGAAGGTAAACAAATACACACACACTCACACATATCCAAACGCAAACACACCTAGACAGACATTTGTAATTATTATTATTTTTTATTTTATTTTATTTTTTTTTTTTACACACACGTCTGTCTAGGTGTGTTTGTGTTTGGATATGTGTGAGTGTGTGTGTATTTGTTTACCTTCCTTTTTTTCCCCTAAGGAAAGTCCTTCCACTCCTGGGATTGGAATGGCTCCTTTTCCAGTTCCTTAAAACCCATATCCTTCCCTTTCTCCTCCCGTTTTTCCTCTTATCCTGAAGAAGAGGCCAACGGTTGCAAAAGCTTATATGTGTGTGATTTTATTTGTGTCTATCGACGAGCTGGTCCTTGAGGTAAGTCATCCGTTGTCTATTTTTTATATTTATTTTTTTTATATTTGTTTATCCCACCAGGAAAGTTTCCTTCTATAATTTTCATTTATATATATGTGGTGTTGTAAGATTGAAGAGGGACTACATTGTCAAATCATACAAAAATAGCCCCCAAAAAACCAAGAAACATCACAATGTATTTGTGCATTATCTAAGGTGACCAACCATACCGATTTTTTCAGAACGGTCACAATTTTTGCTTGTCTGTCCCAAATTTTTTTAAAGGTAATTCAGTACACCTATTTATCCCAGATTTATGAATTATGTCCCAATTTGGAAATTTATCTCACCTGTATCTGTCTAATTTACTATTAGTTTTAATTATACTGGGAACCTGTTTGACAAAAGATTCATTAGACTTAAGGTACTTATGACAAACTGTCGAACAGTTTCAAAATCTTTCCACTGAGCACATATGCACAATCTATACCAGTGAGAAAATCAGTGAATAGACTGCTAATACCACTTTTCCAGGTCAAAGACGGATTGATATTAATTTTCATTTCAGATAGAATCGTGTGGTGTTCTCAAATGTGCTTAAGCTAGTGCAGTTTCTCTTTTGAATTTCCGGAAATAATGCTGTTACTGAAAGGGTATTTTCCCCCACATGAATAACATATGGACGAGTGACAAAACACAACTTGCCATAGAAACTGTAAAATTAATATTAGTAACTAGAGTAAATTATTATGAAACTTGTGTACAATTTTTTCACATGTCGTTGAAAAAGACAAACTTGCTGAAGACTCATTCCTTCATCATAGAAAGTACTAATGAAGTGTGAATTAATGCACTTTTTGTAACAACTTAAAATGGTATTTTGTAATTATTACTTTCACTAAAATCTTCTTCTAATATAATGAAAATATATATACAAATTACCAAATTTGCAATGTGTCGTGAATTTGGATCTAGAAAATGTGGTTCTCCCCCAAATTTGAATCTTTAAAATATGACAATATACAATGTTTTCTCCTTGTGGAGTACACTCACTGAACAGAGACGGTGTTTGTGCTGCTGAAGTGAATTCTGATGTGATTCTGTTTTAGAAATGTTAAGAGTTTTTATTCTTTCTTCTCTATTAGGGCTGGTCATTGAGATTTAGCAGATACTGACAGCTTCTTTGAAATTCTACCCATGTAGACTGCCTTCAGTAGGCCTGCAGTCTGTCAACCATAAAAAGGTCCAATGAATGTTCATAATATATTTATGAGAAAAGCATCAAGCAATTTTTTTGGTACTGAGTAAAACAATTAGACATTTTTGTATGATTCAGGGCCAGATTAAGGCAATCGCAAGTACCGTGGCCGCCGGCGAGGCCCCGAAATAGAAGGGCCCCCACCATGATCGCCTTCCAAATTTGTCACTATTTAACGAAGTCTTATTTCCCAGTAAAAGGAAAAAATCTCATCAAATATAGGATATTAAAATAATGCATTCACACTAATCCTTGCATCAAGAGCACCTTTATTGTTGTCCCTATTTTTCCTTTAGCGGGACAGTAGTGTTGAATACCACGGCAGTTTTACTTCACATGAACCAGCAACAATACCCATTTCGATTTGTGTCGAAACAGCAGAAATTTTTGATGTCACTGACAGTCACAGTTGGCATTTTTGTGCACAATGCATCACTTTAGGCCTATAACAGTGGGCAGTGTCTGCAGAGGCTGCCCTCAGCTGGTGCAACATCTGCAGTAATCTGCAGTTCCCTCCGTTTCTACAAATAATTTGTAAGTAAACTTTTGTTAATAAATGAAAAAGTCTTCATATTCATATTTGCCATGAAATTATTGTCAACTTATAGAAATACTTTATCGGGCATTATGATATCGAATATTGCAACAATGAATTTGTGTTTCGTCAGCCAGAGGGGACTCCAGAAATATGCAAAAATATTGTCACAGGAAAACACCAATAACAAAGGGGCTGAATAGCCCAGTGGATAGAGCAGTGCACTCTGTTGCAGAGGGTCCTGAGTTCGAGATTCACTGTGTATGAAAATTTCAATTTCAAAATTCAGTTCTATTTCAGTTGTACTATGTTCTAGTGTCTTCTTGATTTATCTGTAAACTATGTTCTAGAAGTTTCTAGAACTTTCTTTGTGTATTTATAAGGTGTAAATCTTCCAGCTGGAGGCAGTCTGCTTCATGCTCTTGTATGCGAGTGAACTGGTCAATAAAGCTTTGTTGAACTCAATCCAGTGTTTCTGTATGTACGAGGACTTCTGATCCCTGTCAGCTACGTGACAATATTATACCAGATCTTAGGAAGACCTTTCTTAAAAAGTTTGGAAAAATATTTACCAGTTTACTATAAAGCCATAAATAAGATAAATATATAATAGTTTTAGTGTCACCATAATATTCAAAATATCTAATACATTGTTACATTTCTACTTCTCCAGTTCTATGTTGTGGCAGTATAAGGTACAAGTTCATTGTTTTTAAGTTCATATTGGTATATTTTGTTGAATATTTTCCTTGTTGTAGCTTAAATTGCCCGCATTTTGTGCATATTTGAACACATACATTTCGTTTGGCAAAGCCAATTGGTGAACTATCTGGGCGGAAGAAAGAAACGGAGGTGATGCGAAATTAATCTATGAGGTATTCCGAAAGATACAGCTTAACACGTTTATACACCATTTAAAAATAATTTTACACTGGATAGATCAAGATGCCGAATTGGCCCCTTTACCAATTTTCCCCATGTATCCTGATCACACCATTAAATGAAATGAGTTGACTTCTAGGATTTTGAGCATCCTCCTCTACTGTGCATGCTGTTCTACTTCAAATAGATTTCTAAATATTAAGATTACTACCTAGAAGGACCGCAGGACCAATTTGACCCCCATAGAATTTATCTGTATTTTCAGCATGATTCCTTGTAATGCTGTGTATGAAATAAAACCAACTGTTGTCTCAACATGCGACAACAGTGCCATACATTCCAGCACTGATTGCGGTAGGATAGCTGGGGATAGTGGTCATGTATGGATAAGTTATGCCTGAATGATTGAGTATGTGAGTGAGTGTGATCTTTTCTGATGAAGGTCATGGCCAAATATATAGAAGTTGTACGAATGTGAAAATGAGTTTTTCGGCAGCTCAGCGATCATCTTTATGCTGAGTTGCTAGCTATCCTCATATTATCTACATTCCAATCTGGACCTTCCAGTGTTAAAAATCAATAAAAGTACATACAATGGTTAGACTGAATTATCTTTCACAATATGGCCGTATAAGCAATAAAACTGCATGGGGCCAATTTGGCCCCAGGGGTTCTTATGCCGTAGCTTGCATGCGATCCTTTTAGTATTAAATACCAAGTACACTAGATAGCAGCTGTAAAAGCATCATATAAATAGTTCCTTTTCCCAATTTACTCTGGTTTTCATACTGCTAGGGATTCATTCTCAAGTCATGATGTTGGCGTAGTAGTTTGACGTTACTTCTGGCATGGCTTGAAAAGGTACTGATGGATCAGCTTTTGATGTAATGTAATGATAGATTTTTTTTTCCCACCAACTACCTGCGAATGTGAGACTCATATGTGTACAATAATTCTGCCTTACCTTGCACAGCGTCTACCAGAAGTACGCACAAGTGTTCTGTTAAGCTAAGCTAGGTCTTACTGTGGCCCAAGTAAACATGTGCTGTATTGGTATAGGTATGTGGATGACATCCTGTGTATGTGAAAAAGTTCAACTAGACAACTCCACAAGTTCTTAGAAAAGATGAATCAATGGCATACTAATATAAAAGTCAGTATGGTGTTAGGAGATTCCACCATTAATTTCCCTTACATCGGTGTACAGATAGAAAATAGCAACCACAAATTTAAAATTTACCAAAAATATTCCTTCACAGACACATTCATCCCAACTTCCTCAGAAAATCTTACAGCATACAAACATGAAACATTCCAGCCATATGATCCACCATCTCCTCTCTATCTCCATGTCCCAAAAAGACTATGACAAGGAACTCAAGACAATTAAAACAATAGCCACAAATACATCATTGACAAAATTCTCAACAAGACATGGAAGAAGCCAAGACAGAGCCTCACTGTACCCAGTGATCAACACAGAGAGACTGGAAAGGAAAAAGTGTAGTCTACCTTTTGTAGGTAAAACTTCAAACAGGATAAGCAACATCCTGAAGTCAAAGGGCTTCATTGTGTTTTACCATGTCCCATGGAAATTAGGTAGATGTGTCTTTAATTCTAAAGTTAAACAACCAGCCCTTACAAAAAGTGGAATGTATAAGATATGTAAAGAGTGTCAGTCAAGCAATATTGGGCAGACTGGGAAGTCTATCTGCACTAGACTCAAAGAACACCACAGAATCTGGAGATTGGGGATGCCACATACATCTTTTGCAGAACACTGCTTAAATGCAAACCACAAATACATTACAGATGTAGAAATACTACACACACACACACACACACACACACACACACACACACACACTCAAGGAAAGGGTGCAAAGTTGACTCAGAAATATTATAAATTAATAGATAGATATATGTATCCCCACAGCTATTATTGAATGAGCAGAATCAATTCAGTTATTCCCTCTTTTGGATTATGGGTGATATGACTTCAAATTCTACTCTTAGGCATAATTTCATTTCCAAGGTACATTTAACCATGTGGTTGTAAATGCTGTGCTGTTTTATTTGGTAATCCATTGTAACTTTGTGAAAATCGTCACAAAGATAAACTACGTTTAAGTCAAGAATTGATAGTCTGAGTTTATGACATGTTTGCCTTTGGTTGGTTATCATCTTTGGGGTCAGTATTGAGTTAAGTACTTGATAATGGGCTTTTAACCCTAAACCTAGGGCGTACAGTACCAATAAAGGTTTTGAAACAAGGTTAAAAAATGTTTCTTTTAGTGTAATTCAATGTTTCACGAAGAACTAACAGTTGAATCAATTAAAATATTGGACTTTGATACTAGATTGCTTGATATATCATTCTGTCACAGTGTCACCTTTGATATATATTGTTTGCAAGTGTTCTATCAAATTACCAGGTAGGCTAATCAATTATGAAAAATAGCTGCTTTGACATAGGGGCTTTTTGCTTTATACGGAGGTGGAATCCAAAATTTTCAGGACTGGTGCTGCTAGCTGAGAAGTAGGAGTAATAGATCTTTGCACCACTAGGTGGCGAAAGCTGCATATCAATGATTCAGTGTGCAGAGTGGCATTCATTTGGGAGGACTTTTCTGTCCACATTGTTTTCCGTAATGCTCTGTCTTTGGTGTGTGGCACTTTTGCAGTTGATCCTTGAACAAAACAGCGCATTTGTATTAATCCATTCAGTACTGAATTATTTTAAAAATAGAATAAAACAAATTCTTGCTCTTTTTCATGTCTATAAGACCCTATCTATTGTATATTTGAGCAAGATACCTGGTTTCCAAAATTAAAAAAAAAAAAAAAAAAAGTGAAAAATTCGACACGGGTCTGGAAGGCAGTTAAGGATTTGAAATAAGAAGTCCACAGCTACATATATCACTCCATGTTTATCGTGGAATTTATATCCCAAAGCGGAATTCGTGCAAAATAATTTCAACTATTGATAACATGTCTGACGCACTCTGCAATGGTTTAGCTATGTTCACTGTTTTTCATTGTAGCACGCCTTTCTGGTGACAGATGGCAGCTAGAAGAATGAAACTAAAAGTGACAGATGTCCAGTAAACAAGCCACTGGTTCTCAAAGTAAATCGAAATAGTAGTGTTCTAAAATTAGTAAAAAGCTGGTGTCCAATATATTGGACGCCAGGTCCGAAAGGGTTAAATTCTGCGAGAATCTCGACAAAAGTACTACAGATACCCATGCAATGATTCAAGAAGTGTTTGGGGGATGAGCCCGGGATCTCCAAGACCCAAAAAAGTGAGACAGGTGAAGAGCAAAGTGGAGAGCATGATCATTGTTTTCTTTGATACCAAGGGAATCATGCACGAAGAATTCGTCCCACCCAACCAAACACTGAATTCTGCAGACTACTGTGACATTTTATGATGGCTCTGTGAAAACGTGTGGCAATGATGGTGCAAACTTTGGTGTTAAGGGCTGCTGACTCAGGCCAATGTGCACTGTCTCACACCCTTGCTCACCAGGACTTTTTTTGGCAAAAAAAACAACATGGTAGTTGTACTTACAAAGTTTGGCAACTTAGTACTTCACGCTATTCCTAAAACAAACTCAAGTTGAAAGATTGTCCATTTGACAGCATTACTGGTGGTGCTAAACACTCTCAAAGAAAAGGACTCCATGAAAACATTTAACCAGAAGTGCTGGGACCGGTGTGTATGTGCAGATGGGACCTACTTCGAGGATGATGGTGACCACTAATCCAAAGGTAAGGTTTTCAACAGATGGCAGCACCAGTACTTAAAATTTTGGCTAGCACCTAGTTGTTAAGTCTCTGGCTAGCTGTCTGAAAGTCTCTTTAGTGCCTTGTGTCATGTTTGTGTATTTCTGTGTTCCTCTTTGTGACTTTTGAATCTTCTTTATTAGCATTATGGCTGCTACCATAGGCATGGCATAGACTGTAAGAATATTGGATTTCTGAATAACCTTTTGCAAGAAGAAGTTCTTGGTTGTACTTTTGTAACTATCTTCAAGGCCCTCTTCTGCATTATGAAAACCCTTTTCATATTTACGCCTTAAGTTCCAACCCACACTGCTTATTCGCTATGGCAAATATGGGTATACTAATCCAAAATATACATTCCTTAGGGTTTTACAGTTAAGGTATTGTGATAGTTGTATGGAGACATACAGACTAGATGTTAACAATATAATAAGGACAGTTTACAACTCACCCAAATGATGTAACGATGAGCTGCAAAACACACACACACACACACACACACACACACACACACCCCACTTACATACAATATTTAAGCTATCCTCAGAATAAAGAACACATACACAGGCACACTTCACATGCACACAACGGGTCATATCGAACTGTCGCAATCCGATTCTATGTGTGTGTTGCAGCTTGTCGTTACGTCATTCGTTGAGTTGTAAACTGTCATTGTTGAATTCCAACCTGGACTTTTCATTATTTTGTTATTATATGTTATTTTTTGCAGACATTGTCAACTTTCTGCTTTTGTGAAGGTTAGTCACCTATGTATAAATCCAAAAATTTACATTTTGAACAGATTTTTGACAGAATATCTTTACTCGTGATATTTTGCTTATTTGAGCCAGTAGCTTGAAAGGAACTTTTAATTTACCTGTAAGTTGTCTCTTTCAAAGTGAACTCTATCCTTTTAAATTAAGTTGCGTACTTCCTCAGATAGTTGCGTTCACCACCTCCGCAACAGGCTTCAGACGTGTTGTTAGCATACATAGTAATAAATTTTTTCCTTTTTTAGGGACTTGGAAAATCATTTACATAATATATGAATAAAAATGGACCCCTGGGAATACCAAAATGTATACTAATTCTTGATTACTACCTCTAGTATTTATCCATTATCACATACAATTTCTCTACACTGCCTTTTTAATACGTTAGCAGCAATTACATGTGTTTTCTTGTAACACCACTCATCACAATTTTTGGTAAATGCACATCATTATGTACTCTCTCAAATGCTTTTGAGAAGTCCAGAACTACTACTGCTGCGACACTTCTTTATATTTTTCAAGCACATAATGGAGGCGTTGTACCACTGCTCTTGTCTGGTATGACTCGAAACATTGATCATTTTCCTTCTGTTAATAATGTGACATTAATTTTCCAATATAAAGTGATCAATTTACATTCACCCATCCACCTACCCAAACCCATGTTTTAATTTTAGAAAACCACTAATCATTTTTAACGTTAATCATTCTTAGTGGTAACTTCTTTGCAAAGCACTATTGTACAGGGAAATTTCTTCGTGCATAATGGAGAGTTGAGTTTTTGAGCATTGTTTCCCGTTTCAGAATGTTGCCGCCCCCCCATCCCCCATTCATTGTGTTGCCGCCAATCGCCAATGTCGTTATGGGTCAAAGCCAACGGGTGGTATCCTGGTGTTCATTTATGCCAACCAGCTAGAAATCACATAATATGTCATATTATTGTAATGTTCCAAGATTCTGTTTAACTTATTGACCGCCGCAATGACATTAGTGGCGTGCCAGAGCCACCTGTTGTGGCCACATGGCAGCCAACATGTTAATATTATTTTGTCCATCAGTTTAGTAAATGGTTCTTTCATTTTTTTGTGTAAGAGCTTGACTACTGCCAGTTTCAACTTGTCAGGGAATACACAATTTTCAAGGACACACTTTATTAGATTAAGTAATGGTGTCGATCACGTTTTCATTTCTTCAATGGGTATGCAGAAATTTCATCTAGTACTGCAGATTTTTGTGTTCCTGACGCTACAAGCGAGGTGCAGAATTTCATACAAACTTACTGCAGATAGTATATTGGAGTTTCTGTTTCTTAGAGGACTCAAATCTGCACTAAATCTCCAGTTTTATACAGACATCATTGACAGTATCTATAAAGTAATTGCCGTGGCAGAGCACATTGAGTTGCTATGCTACAATGCACGAGGCCGTTCACCGACGGGGGTGCGAATCCCCGTAAGGCATGGAAGTTTGTGCCGTCTTTAGTACAGTATAAGCAAGTTCATAAGTAGTTTGTAAGTTTAAGGACTGATGACCCCGCAGTTTGGTTCGATAGATTTACAAATATTTCAACATTTGATTTGATCACATACAGAGAGAACAACCTCTGTGGCTTATGCTACAAAACATGACTAAATGTTACACTACTTCTAAATTTTTCAACGGTAGGACTATAAATGTTTGTGTCGACCATTTCCTAACTCTGAAAAGTGAATACTGAAAACCGAGAACCGACTCAGGTTCTCGAGAACAACGAGAACTATTTGGAATCGAGAACATTGCATTCTCAGTACTCGGTTTGCCCATCACTGCTGTGATGGCATGATTCTTTCAGAATACCAAAAAGGAGACCCTATCAGAATCTGATTTTTAAAAAAATATTTATGGTTCATGGTGTGGGTTCTGGTAGTATGTTCCAGTTCATGAACCATGGGCAACGTATGAGTGTTCAAGTAAGTGGTCCTGAGAGCTGGGATACCAGTTACTTTGGAATAAGGTTGGGCAGCTCTGACATATTCTGAGTCGTGGCCACCTTTGTGCTCAGACGGCAAAAAAGCCGATTAGTTCCTCAACCGTTAGGGGTAAAACCCAGTGGGGCCCTGGGCAAGTAAGGTCTCCCAGGTACTTCAATATCATGCTGGCAACAATCAGAGCAAAATGCCTTGGATCTTTGGAGGTGATGGAGTCCCACCTGTAATTGACAGACCAGGGACTCCTCCGATACGACTTGGCAAAGGATCTGGAATGAGATGGGGAGCTATTAATATCAATGAGGATTACAATGGGAAGAAGGTAGAGCTGTCAGAGGCTTCAAGTAAGATGGGGTTAGATGTTTTAGCTATTAGTGACGTTAGAGTAAGGGGAGAAAGAGAGAACGAAGTCGGAGAATACAAGGTCTACCAGTCAGGAGTCAAAATAGGAATTGCACAGTGGGGTGTAGGGTTTTACATCAGAAAAGCAAGTGAACCCAGCATAATTGCAATAATGTATGTAAATGAACGACTGATGTGGATAGATTTGGCCATCTCCAGCAAGAAAATTAGAATTGTGGCTGTGTATTCACCCTGTGACGGGACAGATCAAGATGAGATGGACAGATTTTACAACGCACTTAGTGATGTTGTCGTTAGAGTGAAGGATAAGGATAGTGTTTTAGTCATGGGTGATTTCAAAGCCAGAATAGGAAATCGAACAGAAAGTTATGAAAAGGTTATGGGTAAGTTTTTGAGCGGATATGGAAGCCAACAGGAACGGAAAACAGCTCTTGGATTTCTGTTCCTGTATGGGCTTAGTTATCACAAACTCCTCCTTTAAGTTTAAGGACAATCACCGCTATACTTGGGAAGGAAGGGGAACCAGATCTGCCATTGACTATATAATAACAGACCAGGAATTCAGGAAGACAGTCAAGGAAACATGTGTTTTCAGGGGTTCTTTGATGATACTGATCATTATTTAATCTGCAGTGAAATTGGTTTTGTGAGGCTAAAAGAGCAGAAAGTCAGGTCCATGTGCAGAAGTATAAGCGCGGAGAAACTGCAAGACAAGGAAATTAGGAACAAATACATGATGATCTCGGAAAGGTACCAGTTAGTTGAATGTAATGATTTACCGTCACTGGAAGAGGAATGGTCAAGGCACAGGGACAACTACTGGAAGCAGCTAGAGAATGTCTTGGAACAGTAGTGTGTAAAGGCAGGAGGAAGCAGACAGCTTGGTGGAATGACACAGTCAAGGCAGCTTGTAAAAAGAAAAAGAAGGCATTTCAAAAATGGCTCCATACTAGAAATCAGGCAGACAGAGAAAGTTATGTTGAAGAAAGAAACAAAGCCAAACGGTTAATTGCAGACTCCAAGCAGAAATCATGGGAAGACTTTGGAAATAAGCTAGAAACTCTGGGTCAAGCCGCGGGAAAACCATTTTGGAGCGTAATTAGCAATTAGGAATTAACAAGTGTTTTGGACAGGTCAGGAAAGCTGCTAGTCAATCCTGTGGATGCCTTAAGCAGATGGAGGGAATTTCTTGAAGAATTGCTCAATGTAGGTGAAACGTTCAATGATGTATCAGATTTTCAGGTAGAATGGGATAGGAACGACGATGGAAACAGGATCTCATTTGAGGAAGTGGAGAAAATGGTCAGGAGATTACAGTGCAATAAAGCGGCTGGGGTGGATGAAATTAAGCCGGAACTCGTCAAAAACAGTGGAATATCAGGACTCAAATGGTTACACAGGATAACTGAGAAGGCGTGGGAATCGGGACAGGTTCCATCTGGATGAAAGCGGTAATCACGCCAATTTTCAAGCATGGAAACAAAAGATTGTAACAACTATGGAGGTATCTTTTTAATTAGCGTTGTAGGCAAAATGTTCTAAGGTATTGTTGAAAGAAGAGTACGAGTATTAATTGAGGACAAGTTAGATGAAAAATCAGTGTAGGTGTAGGCCTCTTAGAGGCTGTCAGGACCAGATCTTTAGCTCACTGCAGGTAATGGAAAAGTGCTATGGGTGGAACAGGGAATTGTATCTATGTTTCATAGATTTAGAAAAGGCTTATGACCGTGTTCCTAGGAGAAAGCTACTGTCAGTTCTACAAGATTATGGTATAAGAGGCAAACTTCTGCAGGCAAGCAGCAGTTAGAGTAGATGGCAAACTAAACTCATGGTTCAGGGTAGTTTCAGAGGTTCATACTATTCATGGATCATATGTCAAAAACAGTAGACTGGCAGGGTGGGATTAAAATAGGTCAAAACAAAATAAGCAGTTTCACATATGCGGATGACTTAGTTGTAATGGCCGATTCGATTGAAAGGTTGCAAACTATTATTTCAGAGCTCGATCAGAGGTGCAAGGATTATGATATGAAGATCAGCATCTCCAAAACGAAAGTAATGTCTGTGAGAAAGAGATTTAAACAGACAGAGTGCCAAATAGGAGGAACAAAGTTAGAACAGGTAGACAGTTTCAAGTACCTGGGATGTATTTTCTCACAGGATGGCAAATAGTGAAAGAACTGGAATGGAGGTGCAGCAAAGCTAATGCAGTGAGTGCTCAGATAAGATCTACTCTCTTCTGCAAGAAGGAAGTAAGACTAAGTTAGCAGTGCACCGCCATATCTTTCGACCAACTTTGTTGTATGGGAGTGAAAGTTGGTAGGTAGAGGTTACCGATATGAAAGTGGCAATAATGATTGTAGTTACTAATAGTTGGGAACAATGACAGGAGGGTGTCCATAATGAGGATATCAAAGAAAAACTGGGAATGAATACCATAGATAAAGCAGTTAGAGCGAACAGACTGAGATGGTGGGGTCATGTTACATGCATGGGAGAAGCAAGGTTGACTAAGAGACTCATGAGCTCGGCAGCGGAGGGTAAGAGGAGTCGAGGTAGACCAAGAAGAAAGTACTTAGATTCGGTGCAGAATGATTTTTAAGTAAAAGGTTTAACATCAGACGAGGCATCAATGTTAGCATTGAATAGGGGATCATGGAGGAATTTTATTAGAGGTATTATGCTCTAGACTGAACGCTGAAAGGCATAATCAGTCTCTAATGATGATGGTGATGATTTATGGTTCGTAAAGTTCAGACTTAAAATAATTACCAGCCAAAGTCATTCGATTCAACTCTCAAAAATTGTCGAGAAAAATAGCCCTTGAAGTTTTACAAGCGGATATAAATACATATGCCTATTATGGTAGCAATTATTTCTGCATTGTAGGTCACGTAGTTCGAATCTTGCTGTTACCTTTTTTTATTTTTTATTTTATTTTATTTATTTATTTTTTTGGGAAAGAGACATAAAAACGTAGATAGTAAGAAGAATTTTCGAGATGGTGTCAAAAATATTTAAAATCGCGTTTTTATACAAAAAGAATATTTTTGTAAATTTGAGTTTTTACACAAACTACAACTACCGTATCTAGATGAACTCAAAAAGTAAAAACATCTAAATAGGGCCTACAAAACATAATTCAAATCGTCAGAGTCGTTTCACGGATACGCGGAATATAAATGTGCAAGAATTGCTCGTTTAAATATATTACATGTAAACTGTGTAAACGACGGGTGTGTGTTGCGCTGCATCTTCAACGCATAAGAACTACGTTATTTTTCCATCATACTTTGATTTCTTTATGTTAATCGTGTGTCTCTGCAGCTGTGTATTTCGCTGCGTTTCGTTTCTGTCACCTGTAATACGTGAATAATAATTTACGGCTCACGATCTTCGTCCTGTGCATCCTTTGTTCACACGCTTTCTGACTTTCGTAATCATTCGACATGATTCGCCAGTCACCTTCGAATCTTGAATCGTTGAATCTCGGAATCGTCATTCGTCACTAGAAAGACGATTCTTTTGAACGACGATTCGTCCGGATCATGATTCGATTCTTACGATTTTTTTTTTTAATTTGTATTCGTTCAAATAAACCACTCATTCACGCCACAACTCTACTACACAGGCTTGCTTTGCAGGCGCAAGTATAAAATGTAGCAGCCTGTGAAATATTAGTAGCAACAAACAAATTTCTTTACATAAATACCAACAATACATAAGGCGTATTGTTTCGTCGAATTTTGTCAAGTGCTGGGGTATGTGAAGTTTAATGAAGCACTAGGATTTCAAGGAGAAAGTTATTTATTAAGTGGGGGAAAAAGTTCTAATTGTGCGCCATCCAGATTTCTGTTTCAATAAATCGTTTAAAGTCAAGCTTAAACACGTGTACACCGACTGCCTTTCAAAAAGTGAGACAACTGACACCAACGGGTCGTGTAAAACGTACAAGTGTGCCAATGGAATGATGATACATGGATGTGGGTTCCAAATCAGATTGCGTAGCAGGCATTTAAAAATGTTCGATATCTAAAGCACTACGAGGAATGATGGAGGCTTTGTACTACGAAGGAACTGAGTAACAAGGAACCAAGTGATAGTGATTCAGAATTACCGTACCTGTATCTAATTGCTTTTATAAACATTTCGTAAAATTTGTATTATAAGTGTAATAAAATTGTTTTATATTTCCGCATTTAGTATGCCGTATATTTGAAATCTCTTCTAAAAGCTATTACTTAAAGACGATTGGCAAGCCTGTGTTGCGTCAATATGCCTGACGCTACAACCACTGCCTTCGTGCTACAACTTACGTGTTTTTCTCTTAGGGGCAAGGGATTGAATCGTGATTCGTAAATTCCACACTCTCTTTGCGATAAGAATAATACAAATGTAAACATTACGCCATGTAATCTTCCGTGTTAGCTGTTACCACTTTTAGGGCTAAATTCCGTCTGCCTAACAAAACCTAAAGACAAAGGCGAACGCGGGAGAATACAAGTATCACGTGAATGTTTACATTTTTATTATTCTTATGCTGAACGGGAATAGAAATGAAGCACAGCAACTGACTACTAGTATATACATGTGGCGTCTGTTCCGAAAGAACAGATGTCACTTCTGATCCTGCAGTTGTTGTTATTTAATATTCACAGAATATAAGACATCAACTGCGATGGGGCAAAGCTGAAAATGTGTACCCAGCCGGGATTCGAACCCGGGTCTCCTGCTTTCTAGGCAGTTGCGCGGACCCCTACACCACTGGGGAGACGGAGACGGGCAATGATCCTATCGTTAGTGCGGAGAGGTGGGCAAGTTTGAAGCCCTTACTCTTCCGGGAATTAGTTTCATAACTACGAGTTTGAGTACTGTGGGCAGGGCGAAGCTGGGAATTTGTGTCTGACGGGAGGTGTACTTAGGTAGTCCTTGCAGGGGCGTTGATTACTGTGTTCCAGTGGTGTAGGGGTCAGCGCAACTGCCTAAAAGCAGGAGACCCGGGTTCGAATCCCGGCTGGGTACACATTTTCAGCTTTGCCCCATCGCAGTTGATGTCATATATTCTGTGAATACTGACTTCTTGTACTAATTTTTAAATCTTCTACGAATATAAATTCTGTGCAGACAAGTTACGTGATCTTAAATTTACAAGAAAAATGCGACATAGTAGAGCAGAAAGAACAGACGAACAATTGCAACGAGATAACGAAAATGTTCAAGTGCGCATGTTGCAATTGCGAACAACTAGTCGAAAATTGTGATTGGTGCTATGAACAAAGAATGTTCCCATTGTCATCACTCAAATTCAAACATAGGTCATTTGCGCATCAGGGAAGGTGCCACTACCAGAAACCGAGGCACCACCAGAACCATTGAGCGGCTTGCTCATCTACAAGGGATACTCTGCAAATCACATTTAAGTGCCTGTCAGAGGGTTCATCGACCCACCACTATACTATTTATCTCCCATTCTATTCTCGAATAGCGCACGGGAAGAAAGAACACACAAACCTCTCCGTTCGATCTCTGATTTCTCGTATTTTATTCTGATGGTAATTTCTACCTATGTAAGAGGGAATCAACAATATATTTTCGCATTCGGGGGAGAATGTTGGCGATTGGAGTTTCGCAAGTAGCCCACGCCGCAGCGATAAGCGCCGTTGTTGTAATGATTCCCATCCCAGACCCTGTATCATTTCCGTAACGCTGTCTCCCCTTTATCGTGACAATACGAAACGAGCTGCCCTTCTTTGGACTCTTTCGATGTCCTCCATCAGACCTACCTGATAAGGATCCCACACTGAGCTCCAATACTCCAAAAATGGACGGACAAGCGTAGTGTATGCAGTTTCTTTTGTAGTTCTGTTGCATCTTTTAAGCGTTCTGCCAATAAAACGCAGTCTCTGGTTCGCCTTTCCCACGATATTATCTACGTGGTCTTTCCAATTTAAGTCTGAAGTAATAGTAATTCCTAGGTATTTTGTGGAGTTTACGGCCTTCACGCTTGATTGATTTACCTTGTAAACAAAGTTTAACGGATTTCTTTTCGTACTCATGTGGACGACTTCACACTTCTCATTATTTAGAGTCAATTGTCAATTTTTACACCATAGTGATATCTTATTCAGATCGTTCTGCAGTTGGTTTTGATCTTGAGATGATTTTACTAGACGTTAAATGACGGCGTCATCTGCAAACAACCTAAGAGAGCTACATAGATTTTCCCCTAAATCGTTTATGTAAATAAGGAACATCAGAGGACCAATAACACTACCCTGTGGAACGCCCGATATCACCTCTCATCGGCACGAATCCAGATTCAGACCTGTTCCTGAAGTCCATTTGCACATTCAGTCCATGCTTCCAAATGACTTCGTTCGGAGCAACAGAATACTGCAGCAAATAGTCAATAATTCAACGTTCAAAATCAAAGACCAAGTGTACCACAAAGTAGGCTCATTGCTGCCAATGCCAAACGAACCACTAATTTTTTACAAATCTACTTCATGGACGGTGAGAACTTAATCCAGACGCATCGTCGGCGAACTGGACGCCCTATTGATTGAGAGCAATTAATTATTAAAACTCTTCAAACCACACATTGTGATACTCATCCACCTAGCATTAATGAAAGATCGATTCCACAAGCTCCAGAAACATTGGAGTATAGGATACCGGTGCTGTGGGAACTTTGATGCGTGGCTTGAACAAGAACAATCGTTATGTGATGTATATCAGTACGGAATATTTATAAAGTGATCCGTATAGTTAATTGAGGGACATTTGAGTACTGGGAATTAACTAGGTTAGAGATACGTGGTAAATAACTTCCAGTCGATATCTTTTACAAAACAAATATGACAGCTGCAATGACTGTGAGAAAATATACTAATGAAACAAATAGTCATGCGTAGTTAAGCAGAAAGGGCTGGCATTTTTATGTAAAGACTTAATAAACAATGCATGATCGATCTAGAACTTTCTGGCAATGTATAAAAACGTATGTTGTTTATGAAATATATTTACAGTCTTCTAATATGGACTATTTCTGAACCTTATATCAGAATTACACGTCCGGTTGTCATAATTAATTTATGGAATCATTTATTAGTTAAAACCTGACATATCGGAATTATGTAATCCCGAACTTCTATAAACAGCTAACAGCATGATTATGAAAAACTTTGTAATAGAACCTGTATAATATAATATTCTTCTCGGGTTTCGTGCCGTATAAATACGTCATCTGGACACAATATTTCGGTGGTCCACCTGGCCGCCATCCTCAGGTGTCAGTGCTGATACACCGCCTCGCTAAGACTGCGTACAAGCCGCGAGCGGAGGCCCCTATATACGCCGCAGAAGGTCGAGGTCGCGTGCGCAAGAATGGACAGTTCTGCCCTCTACGTTTCAGCGCCGCCAGTGGTAGAAGTCGGCGTAAACGATAGATCGCTATTCAGCAGATCGAAAGAGAGACCGTTGTTTTTTTATGTCAAACAATTCAGGGTTCCACATTATACTCATGGGAAAACCCTTATCTCTGTTTATAATATTATCAGAGAGACGAATTGCGATCGATTCTTTTAAAATGCAGTCCCAATAGCGAGCCGCAGAGGCAACCATCTCTCGCCATACTTCATTTTATGTCCCTCGGTAAGACAATGTTCAGCTACAGCAGATTTCTCCGGCTCAAGCAATCTATGGCGTTCAGTACATCGATCTTGGATTGTTCGGATTGTCTGACCGATGTAAACTTACCCACAGTGACAAGGAATTTTGTATACGCCGGGTTTCCTCAATACTAAGCCATCCTTTACTGAGTGCAGGAGCGCTCTAACCTTGGCAGGTAGACGAAGAATACATTGGATGTCATGTATTTTCAAAATTCTTCCTATTTTTGAAGAAATACTTCCAGCAAACGGTAGGAAAGCCAGCGACTTGCGAGTCTCTTCTTGTGATTCCCGCGACGGTCCAAACTGGAAAGCACGGCAGATGTGTTGGTCATTGTAACCATTCTTCGTGAATACCGTTCTCAGATGGTCCATTTCTTTAGTCAGACTTTCAGCGTCTGAAATGGCAAAAGCTCTTGTTGTCAGCGTACGCAGGACACCAGTGCGCTGGTAAGGTGGATGACAACTTGTTACATGCAAGTAGCGAATCGTATGCGTGGGCTTTCTGTAAATACTATGTCCCAATGTTCCGTCACCCTTTCTGTACACCATGAAATCTAAAAATGGAAGCTTTCCATCTATCTCCACCTCCATAGTGAACTTAATGCTGGGATGGAGGCAATTAAAATGGTTCAGAAAACGGTTCAGAGCATCTCTCCCATGTGGCCATACCATGAAAGTATCTTCCATAAATAAATTGGCGACTATGGGGGATAATGGGCTCCCCATAGCAACTCCGTCAGATTGTTCAAAATATTGATTGTTAAATAAAAAAGTACGTTGACGTCAGCACATGGCGGCAAAGATCCGTTGTCTCCTCGTCCAGATTTCACTAATTGCAAGATTCTTCCAGAGGAACCCGGGTAAAAAGCGACACGACATCGAAGCTAAGCAGCAAATAGGAGGGACTCATACTCAGAGACTTCAGTCGGTGAATAAAAACTGTAGAATTGAAAATATGATGTTCACAGTTACCGACGTGACGGCTGAGAATTGACGTCAGATACTTGGACACGTTGTAAGTGGGAGCGCTCAAATTACTCACAATCGGTCTCAGTGGGATTCCAGTCTTGTGTACCTTAGGTAGACCGTACAATCTAGGTGGAACAGCAGCACCAGGACGAAGTTTTTTGAGCTCATCCTCAGGTAAGGTGATATTCTGGACGAGGAGACAACAGAGCTTTGCCGCCATGTGCTGACGTCAACGTACTTTTTATTTAACGACCAATATTTTGAACAACCTGACGGAGTGGCTATGGGGAGCCCATTAACCTCCATAGTGGCCAATTTATTTATGGAAGATTTTGAGGACACGGTGTTGAAAACGTCGTTTTTAAAACCTACATGTTTCTGGAGGAACGTTGACGATACTTTCATGGTATGGCCACATGGGAGAGATGCTCTGAACCGTTTTCTGGACCATTTTAGTTGCCTCCATCCCAGCATTAAGTTCACTATGGAGGCGGAGAGAGATGGAAAGCTTCCATTTTTAGATGTCACGGTGTACAGAAAGGGTGACATTGGGACATAGTGTTCACAGAAAGCCCACGCACACGGACCGCTACTTGCATGCAACAAGTTGTCATCCACCTTACCAGCGCACTGGTGTCCTGCGTACGCTGACAACAAGAGCTTTTGCCATTTCAGACTCTTAGAGTCTAGCTAAAGAGATGGACCACCTGAGAACGGTGTTCAAGAAGAATGGTTACACTGATCAACAGATCAGCCGTGCTTTCCAGTTTGGCCTGCACGAAAGCAGATACCCCCAAAGCTTCTACGAGATCTTAGTTAAGTTCAAAATGCTTAATTATTTGTACATCTATGAGACCTAACTGCTTGGTTATTATAGTCGGGCTGAAACACGATGATCCACGGCTCTACCTACTGGGCGGGGGAAACGGAATGCAACCATGTTGCCAAGTAGTTAGTTCGCTGCCAGACAGTATAGCTAACGGTCGGTGTTGTGTGACAGAACTGGCAGAAGTGCACAGCGCAGCCGGACGGACGCATGGGCAAAGCAAAGTTCGCGTTTGACTTACTGCAATGGTCTGCTGCCGCAGCCGGAGCTGAAAGCGGATTGGCGCAAACACCAGGGATAAGTGGATTTCGGCTTACAAACCACTAAAATTAAGTTAAACTAACCTAAGGACAACACACACACCCATCCCCGAGGGAGGACTCGAACCTCCACGGCGAACGGCCGCGCGCACTGCAGCACGGCGTCTCAGTACGCACGAATATTCCGCCGCGGCCTAAGTATTTCAGGTTTTTCTGAGAGCATTTTATTTGTGTTACGATAATTGCTTAGACCAACTGCAGAAAAAATATTATAACATGTACAAATCACACTATTGTCATCAATCCTAATGAAACACCAGCCGGAAAGCACCTGCGTGGTGACATTGATGGAATCATGGTTGACGACTGCACGTCGACGCGACAAATCGTGATTCGAAGAAGAAACAATAATCTGGAGTTCATCGCTGAACGCACCATTACAATATCTACTTGTGAATTTAAGGGGACTCAACTGTTAGGTTATCAGTCCTTTGTTCCTAGCTAGGACGTCGCAACCAAATGCTAGAGAATATAATTTGGCACTCAATACCGCACGAGGTGTACAGAGCGACAATGAACATTACACCGGCAACACGAAAAAAATAAAATACAAAAGGAAGAGCCCAAGAAATGAACTGAAGTAAAACTTTACAGCAGAATACCGTGGCTGGCTGATCGCAAGGCGACTTAACAGACTGCCGCAAGGTGACTAAAAGTGGACAGTCGGATAGTATGTAGACCACTGTTAAGAAACCCACAACGAGACTGTGGAAGGTCCTCTAAACGAAGAAGGTGGCCATGCGTCATCCAGGTGTGACGAATAGACAGGCGAGAAAGGACAACTGACTCCCTATGAGAGACCCTCAGGGAGCAGTTCCATGCAGCCCAGAGAGCTTGATTGCATGAAGCTTGTTTGATGCCGTCGAGTCAGCCCACTCAAAACAGCAAAACCCAAGTATGTTGTGATTTAACTCCGGTCGGAGATTCCTTTCCTGGAGACCAATTTCTAGCGTAATTGAAGAAATAACCTGCTTTACTATCTGATTAAAGCATTCATTCCCTGAGATTCCACTGTGGTTCAGGATCCAAACGAAGGGCCGCGCGGAACTATGCTACAATGCGCGAGGCCGTTCCTCGTCGGGGGTTCGAATCTCCCCTCGGGCATGGTTATTTGTGTCGTCTTTAGTATAAGGTAGTTCGTATGTTTAGGGATTGATGACCCCGCAGTTAAATCCCTTAAGCTTAACAAACATATGAACATTTACAGAATGAAACTTTCACTCTGCAGCGGAGTGTGCGCTGTTATGAAACTTCCTGGCACATTAAAACTGCGTGCCGGAACCGGGACTCGAACCTGGGACTTTTGCCTTTCGCGGGCAAGCGCTCTACCACTGAGCTATACCGACACGACTCACGCTCCGTCCTCACAAATTTACTTCTGCCAGCACCTCGCCTCCTACTTTCCAAACTTCGCAGAAAGTTTGGAAAGTAGGAGGCGAGGTACTGGCGGAAGTAAAGTTGTGAGAACGGACTGTGAGTCGTGTCGGGATAGCACAGTGGTAGAGCGCTTGCCCGCGAAAGGGAAAGGTCCTGGGTTCGAGTCCCGGTTCCGGCACACAATTTTAATCTGCCAGGAAGTTTCATTTGAACATTCCAAAAGAAGGCCACAGAGAATGAACAGAATTGCCGAGACTGAAAACAGAGTTCTCAAGAGAATGCACCAATGGGTGTGCAAGTCATTCAGGGAAGTACGAAACATGACTATAGATCCTCAGGGCAAGGTCAGAGATGTTCAAGAGTGCGAGAAATATCGAACAGTTCCGCGGGAAACACGAGTTCTGTTCGATATGGTCACCATGGACACAGGCATACCCAGCATTGCCACCGACCAGGGAAACGTCTGTGTGCACAACTTCCGAGCCACGGAACGAATCGTGATGTGTTTGGAATTGGCGATTGAGATTCAATGGTGAAACTAAGGATTTCGAGTCACAGGACAACTATCCTAAACTGCAAGCGCTGAATGGACCAAGGAGGGGTACGGGAAGGGTAGCAGGAGGGATGGGAAGGGAATCTAGTGGCGAAAGAAGGAAAGAAACAGAGATCGCAATCGAGAGATCTGATTTCGGCTGTCGTTGTGGGGAGGGGAGCGCAGCAGCTGGAAAAAGAAGCCTGTAGTTCGGGAGAAGAGGCGAGGCTTGAATGGAGACAACGTACTAGGCCAGTAGTTGTTGCCGGCAGAATCACAGGGGCCTCCCCTCGCTTCAGTATGGAGGCTTGCCACTGGATTCGTGCGGAGAGCCTCTATCGCTAAACGGACGCCACTGTGGAGGATTCGATCCTGGAGTAGGCTCACCAGACATCATGTGTTTTATGAGATCGCCCCTTATTTAGCCGAAGTGTCCCTAAGTCCGGACAAAATAAATACGGGACGTATATTGTCCCGTTTTTTACTAACCGTCCCATAAATGTTCGAATAACATGTTCCTAAGGAATGTAAAGTGTAACCAAATGGAGAAGAAATGTGGTCATAAACAAGCATTAAAAAAATCTGCTGCGCCAAATAATTCTACATCTACATCTACATAGATATTCTGCAAATCACATTTAAGTGCCTGGCAGAGGGTTCATTAAGCACTTTCATAACTTTTCTCTACCGTTCCATTCTCTTATAGCGCGCGGGAAGAAAGAACACCTAAATCGTTCCGTTTTCGATCTGATCTCTCTTATTTTATTGGGATGGTCATGTTTCCCTAAGTAGGTGGGTGCTAACAAAATATTTTCACATTCAGAAGTAAAAGTCGGTGATTAAAACTTCGCAAACAGATCACGCCGCAATGAATAACGCCTTTCTTCTAATGATTTCCACCCCAATTCGTGCAACATTTCCGTGACGCTTTCCCCCCGTAACGTGATAAAACAAAACGAGCTGCCCTTCTCTGAACCTTCTCAATATCTTTCGTCAGTCCCACCTGGTCAGGGCACCGGTACTCCAGGAGAGGACGCACAAGTGTGATGTAGGCAGTCTCTTTGGTGGAGCTGGTGCATCTTCGAAGCGTTCTGCCAATGAAATGCAACATTTGGTTCGCCTTCCCACAATATTTTCTGTGTGTTCTCTCCAATCTAAGTTCTTCGTAATTGTAACTCCTAGGTATTTGGTAGAATTTACGACTTAAGGTTTGACTGACTTATCGTGTAATTGAAGTTCGGTGGATTTCTTTTAGTGGTCATGTGTATTACTTCACACTTTTCTTTATTTAGTGTTAATTGCCAATGTTCGTACCATGTAGAAATTTTGTCTAAATCGCTTTGCAGTTGCTTTTGATCCTCTGTTGACTTCACTAACCGATAAACGACAGCTTCATCCGCGAACAGTCTAAGGGAGCTATTCAGATTGCCTCCTAAATCGTTTATAAACACAAGGAAAAATACGGGACCTATAACGATTCCCTGGGGAACGCCAGATATCACTTCTGTTTTACTCGTTGACAAGAAATTTTCAGACATCCCAAAAAATCCTTAATTTCTATGCTTGTCCCGGTTGGTTTCTTATACTTTCATCAATTTATTACCTTTCGTGTTGTGGTAATTCTCTTATACTCAAAAGAAGGAAGGGAAACATTTAAGTTTTAAAGTCCTGTCGACATTGTGGTCATTAGAGCTGGGCAAAACGGTTATTCTCCGATATCAGTTATAATGGGTATCGTTATTCTTTTCTATCAGTTAATTTTAACGGTTATAAATAACTGCACGGTATTTTTCCACTAACTTCCAGATGGATTTGTACAGCTTACTCATACTGCTACTAGGTAGCGCTACTGAGCACTTCCAGATGACGTTGCTACAGCTTACTCATACTGCCACTAGGTAGCGCTACTGAGCAGTGAGCAGTTATCGGGCAGTTATCGTTATGAGTATTCCGTGAATTCTACTAGGTAGCGATACTCTACAGTTATCGTTATCGTTATTAGTACTGAGTAGTCAGTACTCAGTAGCCACTACTGAGAACGGACAGTTATTGATATTACGTAGAAATACCAGTACCCGACAGTTATGGTTATTTCTACTCAGTACTAATAACTTTCTATCAGTATATAGTATATCTGGTGTGATTCAAATTGCGATTGCTGTGTAATGGCAAAAGTTATCGTCCGAATCGTGCAATAAACACACATAACTAAATGTCCTGTGTATTAATATGGTATTACATGAAATCTGTGCCCTGGAAATGTAGCCGTAATTTTCGAAGCTACTATGAACAGTGTATGAAGTGAAAGTGGATTATTAAATATGTGCTTAAACGTGTGTGAAGTGAATATTGCAGTTAAAATTATAAACATAACGTTGCTTCAGTAAGTGTTTTGTGGAGCGTATTTAAATGCAACATAAAAGTAAACGTAATGTGATAGTTTTGTTTATTCCTAATAAAGTTCTATATTGAATTTGAAAAACTGCTTGATTTGCGGAAAATTTTCTTTAGTTCATGACAGCATCCTGGTTTGTAAATATGATTATAACTACGAAGTAAATTTCTCCAATTATGCCGTAACGGGTCAATTGAAGATTGGGATACCACCTGTCGGACTTGACGAAAAAGTTCATAAAATTTATTTGGGAATACAGCTTGCTACTAGGGTGTAACATTTTGCTTTAACAATGTGAACCGACCGACTTTCGGCATTTCTGTATGCAGTGAAAGTGAATATACTAGCTCCAGAATGGACCACACTGAACAAGTCAATACTGCCCAGTACATGTAACTGATATCTGAAATTATCGGTATTTTAAAGTATTAAATCTACTGTTACCAGGTTATCGGTCGTAATTGAGGGTGTAGACCAAATCCTCAAAGCTGCAATGTAAAGTGTACCAAACATTGCTCCAGTACTATCAAAAGTAAACTGTTACAAATGTGCATTTACAAGTATAGGCCTACTACATGCGAAATCAGAAACTTAATAATTTAAATGTGTCTTCAACACAAAACTAGACATCCATATTTCCATATATTGTAAGAGAAATCCCATTTCAGAAAACTAAGGCAAGTTTTATGTGAGCTTTGGAAAATGCTTGATATCTTTGGATATTGACAGGTTATTCAGTTAAATTTTACTTAGTGTATGGTGTGCTATGTTGGTAACAAAATGTTCACTTTGCTAGGGAAATTACTGACAGGACGAGGTTACATATAAGAGCCAATCAACAACAAAGTAGGAACAGTATTATTTATTTAACTCTCAATTTGAAAATTTATTGTTATTCTATAGGCCTACGGTTGAGTTTTAAAAGAGCATTCAAAGGTCATTGCTAACATCAGCATGTTACTCTAGTGAGACCGTAAGAAAACATTTACCATGACAGTTCTTCGTTTTTGGGTGTGAGGATGACTGTTTGTTGCATACACTTATCAATGTCTTTAAAGTGCTCTCTCTCTTATGTTCAAAAGTATTGCAGACAGAATTAGGTTCCCCCTGTCAGGTGCTACATGTTTCTTGCTTTTTTCTTTGTTTTATTCAGTCAATGAAGTAGGCCTGTAAATTTGCGGATCAATCCTATTGACTTTCTTGAATATTGGCGTAACCTGTGCAACTTACCAGTCTTTGGACACGGAACGTTCCCTGAGCGAGCGGTTGTATATGATAACTAGGTATGGGGCTATTGCATCAGCATACTCTGAAAGAAAACCAACTGGTATACAATCGGGACTGGAAGACTTGATTAAGTTGCTTTAATAAACCAGGGTTATCAACTACTAAATCACGCATGCTGGTAGCTGTTCTTGATACGAATTCTGGAGTATGTGCTTCGTCTTCTTTCGTGAAGGAATTTCGGAAGGCTGTGTTAAGCAATTTTGCTTTAGCAAAATTGTCATCAATAGCATCACCGTTACTATCGCGCAGTGAAGGTATTGACTTCATCTTGCCCATACTGTATATTGGTCTTGCCCCGCCTCTTTGCGTTACCGCTAGAATACTTCACATACGACCAGAATTTCTTAGGATTCTCTACCAAATTAAGTGACAGGGTTTCGTTGTGGAATTGAAGTTCGAGTTAAATTTTGAGTTTCTGTGAAAGACTGCCAGTCTTGAGTATTTTGTTTCCGTTTAAATTTGGCATGCGGTTTTCTTTGCTTTCGAAAGAGTGAGGTAACCTGTTTTGTATACCAAGGCGGGCCAGACCCCTCTTTTGTTAATTTGCTTGGTATAAATCTGTCAGTAGTTGTCGATATTATTTCTTTGAACGTGACATCTGATCAACAATAACATTGTCAGTTTCGAAATGGTGATTCTTACACAGGAAATCTGCTTTTTTGAATAGATACATTTTTCATTTATTTTTGGTAGTTTTGGGAAATCCGATATTCATTTTCGCTAAAACAACTGTGTTCACTAATCCCTGTGTCTGTTTTGATACTCGTTATTAGCTCCGGATTATTTGTTGCTAAGAGGTCAAGTAATTTTCACAACCATTTACTATTCTAGTGGGTTCATGAACTAATTGCTCGAGATAATTTTCTGAGAATCCATTCAGTACGATTTCCGTCGATGTTTTATGATACCTCCAGTTTTAAACATGTATTTTTCCAGAATATCGAGGGGAAGTTTAAGTCGCCACCAATTATAATTGTATATAAGTACAACAGTGATCTGTATACAAACTGGATGTATAGCTCTGATCTCTCAGGATAGAAATGCAGCATGCCTGCACATTTAAATATTTTCCATACGTTTTCGCATTGTCCGAGATATTTTAATTTGGCAAATGAATGTCTATCAGTTGTTACGTGACAATTGCTTAATAATGTTTTCAAATTTGAATAAGGGTTCGAAATTTATGAAAATATGCTATGTAACAAACTAATATGGGAGAGGAATTCATTGTAATTTCCGGAATGTCTTGTCATACATCATAGCATCCACATTTGAATTTGACAAGAAACGAAATATTAATATCCACGGCTGGCTCGCTCAAACAGCTAAATATGAAATGAAAAAAAAAAAAAAAAAAAAAAAAAAAAATGGCCAGATGATGGCAACTTCTCTTGCCAACTCAGAATAAATATAAAATATAGCGATGTTGGCTTCGAAGTGAGTTTTGTCTTTTAATTAGTTTGAAGGTCGCCCTAGACCAACACGACATTATAACAGAGAAATTTATAAAGGCAAACATTCACAATTTTTCTGTACGAATTGTTCATCGTGTTTAAAAACAAAACGAAAAACCATAGAAAGCCTGAGCAGAAACAAAACTAAATCGTGCTCTCTTCGAAAACATCTGTGGTATTTCAGTTGCGTGGAAGTTCTGTCATGTAGGTCTTCTTCAACGACATTTCCTCCTCCCATACAGCTTTTGTAGACCATTCCTAAACGTGGACGACGAAACGATTCCCAGACGAACGTTTGCTCAAACCGAGTGGGCGGACCTGCGCTAAGGGTCGCCCTTCATTAGGTTAATGGTTGGTCGTCTACGGCTGCGGCCTCTGTAAAACGCTCCTTAAGGCCGCTGCGTCCTCTCCCGAGACGTGCAACCGCCCAAAGGCCAACGCCCTGCATTCCCAGGCCCCTCACGGTTCGGGGACTCAACCAATATGTCAAATCTCTAATGACAGTGTAGTTACGTGGGTTCCCGTATTTTTACGAATGTTTTCTGTAAATAAAGATACGACTGCCCGCACGTTTGTAGTATAGAAATATGACGGGGACTCCGCCTGTTTCTCATGCCCGCAGGTGACGTTAGCCTTTCAAACGAGTCATAACTTACAGTCGAGGTAATGCTTGACAATGATGTCAGAATATAATGCCCAGCATTACACCAACGTTATGGAATGTAACGATTCGCAACTCTTAAAAACTCAAACCCCGTGTCTTAGAGACTTCTACATCTACTGTTAACTTTTTACGTCTATGGTGTTTCTGTGGTCTCCACCGACGAATGCTGTTATGGTGCAAGACATTCCCCTCATTTTATATCCATCACAATTCTACTCCAGGTTACAACTTCAGTATAGGTCGCACGTCCATCGTGGCCATTTTCTAACGTCATTCTCAATTTCTTTTATTGTATGCTGTTTATATCGCAAACTAAGCTTTCTATACAAGTTAGAATCACTTTAATTTTAGTGTATTTACAGATAATTAGGTTAAGACGTAACATTTACTTATGTGACTTCTACACCTACTATTAGACGAGAGTTGCCAACTCTGCCACAAAGATTCCCTCTAAATTTACTATAAAATCCTCCTAAATCGGAAGAAATCCCCCTAAAATAGAAACCCGAGGGGGGGGGGGTGGCGGCTAGGAGCTGCAGCCTGACTACTTTTCGATAAAAAATAGTAATAAAAAAGCAAAACCTTTTTTATTTTTGAGGCCTCCCTCTCTCTCTCTCCCTCCCTCTCTGTCTCTCTCTCTTTCCCGCCATCTCTTTCATATATATTAACAATTAAGAGCCATGCCCACAAGCAGGAACGTAGGGGTGCGATACCGAAAGATAGCTCATAATAAGAAATAATTACAATCTTACCTTTCAGCAAAGGCTCCGTTACCCAGATCTTCGCATACTTTTGTACATACTTTCTCTTATTTTTGGTAGCCATTTTGACTAATAAAACAATGCATCTACACCACAACTTGAGCTGGTCATTAAAATAAAAATAATGATGGATCACCAATACAACACAATGATCGCTAACGCACTAAACTGCCCATCATAGCACGTGGCTTAACGGTAATTCAGTGCAGAGTCTTCGGGAAATACAATCGCGAAAAAAATAAACCTGGTATTGTTGAGCGACGGGATAGGGGTGGAGAGAAGCAAAATATGCGCCGCCTCTGTGCGCCGTAAGTAAACAGTGCCGGCAACATGAACTGAAGAAACAACGAAAACAGCGCGACAGTAATCAACACAGGCTGACAGTACGCTGCACGTTTGGCAATGAACATCTGCAGTCAGTATGGCAACACGTCTTCTGATTGCTGCATAGACACACACATTTGATGAAAAAAAGAAAAATCTTTTTCCCCCTAAAAATCCCCTGACGCTTCTTTATCCCCCTAAAAATCCCCCTAACATTTCTTTCCCCCTAATTTCCCCCCCCCCCCCCCCCCCCGAAAACAATTTTACCCACTAAATCTGGGGGGGGACCCTCAAGTTGGCAACACTGTATTAGACTGTGGTAGTAAAGAGATCGCTGGTATAGTCGCTCTGATGTTTGCCCGGTCTACTAGTATCTATGGTCGAAAGATTTGATATAGTTGTTAGTAGTTACCATCTGTTATCTTCGCTATTTATCGTGTGCAAATTGTAATTGCACTCAATAATTTTTCCACCCTACCAACATCTGCACATCAACAAGAAGCTAGTGTCACTTGAAGTAGGATTGAACCATATATTAAATCCGGCATGGGGAACGATACAGGCTTCACTCATCGACAAGGTAAGTTACATTACCTATTCCTCACGCATATTTCAAAATCGTCTATCTGTTGACGTAAGTGCAGTGTAACATATATTTGTATTTTGTCCATTACGTGTCAGTCGGTCTTTCAATATGCAAGGTTGAGCTAAAAAAAAATTCGGTGAATAGTCTCAGGAAATATAGGAAACAAGGTTACGAACAAAATACCTTATTGGCCTTCATAGTAATCGCTATTGGCTAAATAAGCTTTTTAAATCGGTTGTACAGCTGTTGGAAACTGTCAGGAAACGCTTCTTGAGGAATCACCGAAGCACTGAGGTTACGTGTTGTTGGATTCCCGCAACCATTCAACATACACTTGTACGAACATCTCCGGTGTCTCCGTCGCCGTTATGCCTAGTTTGAAACAAAACTTAATGTTACATTCTACAGCGTTGTTCCCGCAATTTCCAAGAATGCTTGCAATCGAAGTATCTCGGCCTGAAACGATTATATCGAACGTGCAACTGTATATTGATTACGCAGCTATTCACGCCTGACTTATGAAGTATGTTTCGTTCGTAGTCATTGGGACCTATTTTATTGGTTTCTATGCTCTTGAGTGACGGTGAATTTTTTATTTATTAAGGTTACAAAAGCTACATAGTCAAAGCTTTGCAAAGGAGAAGTAAAACTGACAAACCCATTTAGTGACTAGTTCTCACAATACTTTTCTGAAGATATTCTGCAACGGTTTATTATGCACGATGAAAGTCGTATCTATAATTGTCATTTATTTATACAAATAAAAATGTTGATCTATTGTTTCATATATATTTCTCAGAAATATATAGTGTAAGGATACCTAACGCGAATTCCACATACATTACAATGTATGTCATCAGAAACATTCAACAAATTTCTACGAATATGTCACATAGACACAGATTCAAAGGACAAATTTTACTGTATGTAAATGTCACTTCTAAATACTTTTCCTGAACGTACTTTGTCTTAAAATGCGTGTTTTGAAAATATCTTTAATGCGATATTTCATTTTCCCTCCAAATTTTCGTAGTAAGTAAGATTAAATACGAAATCCGTCAAATACGGTACATTACCTTGAACTGCAGATTACGCAACGCGATGTTCCTTCGTTACGGTAACCACGTGATGTAGTCAGCCAACCACATCACACTGTAATAGCATTAATCAGCCAATAGTAGTCATTCAATGCAACACTTTCCCACCGCGGCAGTCTGTATCTATCTATATACTAATCCTAATATTAATCAATATATATACATGGAACTTGGTACGTGTGTCCGTGTATTTCACTTGGTAGCCAAAATTATTCACTGCAGACCAATTGCGGTTATACATAAGAGAAGCCTTTAGGTTCGCGGTGTGCACTATGATGTTTTTGTCGCGGTATGTGGCGGTAGGTGAGTGTGGCGAAAAAAAAAAAAAAAAAAAAAAAAATCCTTAAAATGTGGAACAATACGACGATCAACAGATCTCAAAGATGAAGACTCGAAGATAAAACACTGGGGAACACAGACATACATTAACTGAGCATTAACTACACTGGCAATACACCCATGATCTCAATATAAACACTGGAAAGACAAGTGTAGTGCTTAGGATCAAAATACTGACAACTGGATTAGAGAGAAAATATACGTCGAGAGTCACGGTTTCATAGTACATAGTAATAGGGATGGATCGAAAATCGCGTATCTGTTAAGTCACAGTGATTTAGAAGTAGCATTTTTCACAGTCGTAACTTTGCATGTCTGACTTCGATTTCAGTCGCAGTTTAGATTTAGAAGCGCAGTAGCAACTAAAAGTAGCAAGTCGCAACTACGAGTAGCAAGAAGCAGTTTGTACTCTGCCATCTGTGGGTCGAAGTTTGTACTAATATCTTTGCATTGGGCAGGCTATAGAGTGTACCTGCTATTTCAGTGACAATCGCGTTTAAGAGTCACGAGTAGCAACTAAGAAGCGCAGTGTAGACGTTGCCGGCTGCTATCTGTTGGCCGTAATTGGTACTTCGAGCTTCTTGCCATCTGCCTCGTTTATGTGTGGATTTTTGTGTATATATGTTGGAGCGAAAGCGGTCGTCTCAAACCAGTGAGCTCGAACGTCCTCACTTGTCCAAACTGCGATTTCAGTGAAAAGTCGCGATGAAGAGACGCAAGTAGCAACTGAGAATAGCGTTTAATATTCCGCCTTGTGCTACTTGTTGGCCAACTGTTATGTTGCCGAATTAATAAGCAAGAAGATAATTTTCTTTGTCAAAATGTTTACACTTAGTAGCGCTATTTTACCTGGCGGCAGCATTTACATGTTGTGAAGCAAAGCCTGATATGTATGTTTTTAGGTTATAGTTGGTAAAGACAACAAATGTGAATGCCAAATAAATATTGTATTGCGGACTTGATCCCTGTTTAAAATAATTTTTCGTCATAGAACTTACAACTATTATGCGAATTCAGAATGCGCATCTTACATTGCAAATCTGGTTTCGACGAATATTTTTGCATGCATTATACATCGTACATAAAATAAAAATTACAAGGGGGTGGTATCAAGTGGTCAACTAAGTAATTTTACGAAATGTTTAATAGTAAGCCAACTCCATTTTCAGTGTGAACTGTGTTAAGTACTGCGATAGATGAGTAAACTTATATCTTCGAGGATTCTATAAAAATATTACACTTGAAAATAAACAAGTTTTTCGCGCAATGGAAAGTTTTATTTTATCAGATTTGTTTTAGGTTTAGGAATGTTGTTTCCCATCTTTTTCCTTTTTGTACATTCCGTCCTGTGATGAGATGAGTGAAAGCAGATGGGTAGTATCGAATCCTTCAGTATTATTAAAACTTTTGTTTACTGCAGTGGTGGCATAGTGTGCTTATGTTGGCAACGACCGATGAATGATCCTAGAAATCTAAATCACATAGAATGATGGAAATAATATTTTGTTTATCATAAACTAAATAATTAATGTTATTCTTAATCTGTGGTTGTAAGGTTTCATGTTTGTAACCCTGTACAGTCAGTAAATTAAAAATTCTTATAAAATGAAGATTTAGTTGCCAACATTAGCACACTAGGTCGGCACGTCGATTAGTTAAGTATAACGCAAGCTCTTATCAATAGTTATTTGGTAGAATATGTAGTGATACCGAAAGGTTTTAAAGGGAAAATAGAATTTTTCAGAAGTCACTCATGGTGTATTTCACATTTACTTATCCCTTTCAAATTGGTAAGTGACTTATATCACACAATGTTAAAAAATCTGTTCATACATTCTACAGGCAAGAACATAGTACTTTCGTTGCACTAACACAGTTGCTGTATAGCTAATCTGCCGAATGTTTCTGTTAAGGTAGATTTGCTAATTTCTGTTACACATTACTTGCGAATAACCTCACTTTGGTAATTTCCTAGACCTCGTGTACATCGAAGAAAACGGCGTTGCGATCGATATATGTTGAAAGTTCGATTCTTACGCCATGGTCGATGTGGTGATAGATGGAAGCGCTGGTTTTTAATCGTATCTTGTGTAGTGTTTACTGAGTAATATTTCGTTGTTCTATTCATGCTGTACACTTAGTTTCCTGCCTAACCACATCCTTTATAATCCTGAGCGGGCGCTACGCGCCATTACGTACTAAAAAGAAAGCTTCTTGTTTAACCTATACCTAACCTTTTTAATGCTACGTTACAGATCACTGTTTTAAAGTAAAAGGCAGGTTAGGTATAGGTTAAACAAGTTTTTTGTAGCATGTGAGGGCGCGTAGCGCCGTAATCTTCGGTTCAGAAACACTAAATTGAACGTAAACACCATATCGAACATTCGATATATATCGATCGCAACGCCGTTTTCTTCGATGTACACGAGGTCTAGGAAATTACCCTCACTTTTAACTATACATTACACACCAAACACTGAAATAGCTTGTAGATGACTAATTGACATTTGCCGATGTGTAAATAATCCGAACATTACACGCAAATGGAGCATCAATATTCTTTTTTTTATATATATATTTATGTGTAGGACGAGGAATCTGTTATAGATGATATATATATTGGATTTGCCACACACATCGCCTAAGTCACGGAAGTAGCAGAAATCGCAGAAGTAGCAATATCAGTAGCAGAAATCGCAGTAGTAGCAATATCAGTAGCAGAAATCGCAGTTTGAGTGCGGAAGGATACATGTCTACGATTTGTACACTGCGATTGTAAACAGTGACAAATCGCAACTAAGAATCACAGATATATAAAAGTAGCAGTCACAAAAATCACTGATAATCGGAATATCACAGTTTAGCCCATCCCTAATGTGGAACAATACCGACAACTGGATTAGAGAGACAAATATACGTCGAGCGTCACGGTTTCATCATACATAATACCATCTCCATATTATCTTTGAGCTCACTGCAATACAGACTGTAGACATACGTTAATTTATGTCTGTGACGGAAAGTTCGTAAGTCATAGGTTACGTTGGTTTAGCGGACAGAATCGCGTTACTAAAAGATTAATATCATTCAGTTAGGTGAGTTATTAACATCTGTGTTTTTATTATTTATTTTAGCTTTACCTCCACGTGAATTCTTTGAATATCATAATATATATATAAAATTGAGATGTTAGTGCCTATATTTCATTCTGCAGCCAAAACTAAACATCGTAAACTAATAGTGTCTGTATTTGGTTGTAGGTATCAGTCTACCACTAACGTGGTAGAGGGTTGATAACGATAAGGGGGTGCAAGATGTGGGAGTTACCGACATATGAAATTTTACGTGTGGGTGTCAATATTTTGCTCTTCAGCAAAAACTACGCAATGGAGTATGTTGTTGTAGTACAAAATCTCCCGTTGTACACTATGGCACTTCTGTGTCGATAGCTATAACAGGGTGGAAGATATAGTGGTTCAAATTCAGCTTATATAAAATTTGGACTGAAGACCAGAGATGACTTTTCACACTGTAATTGGAAAGAGGTTATATACAGCGAAACGTGATGCACATTCTCCAGTTGTTTTTCTGCAACAAGCTTACGATAAAGAAAAATAAGTGCATATTGCAGTTTGAAAAGTAAAACTATCAAGAAAGTTGCCAAAGCGCAAGAAAGAAATTTCACGTTCTCGATCCGTTTCTAAAAAACAAAACGGCGCTGAATAGTGAACCTACAGATGAAAGAAATTTGACATTTGTTGACGTTGTTTATCTTACACTGTAGCATCAGCGATTTTTCGATATTCCCATCCCTAAGGGGCTAAAATAGGAAATGAACGGTTTGTTGAAAATTCGTTGCTGTTCAGGCAATTTTGAAGCAAGAAAAACAAATCTTCGGATTTTTGAATGGAATTTTAAAAACTTTAAGCGGGTGAATAATGGATAATCTTTTAAGGGTGCAACCAAGAATATTTTGATGCTAGAAATGCGAAAATTTGGTTTTGCAACCATGGTTAGAATTTAAAAAAAAAAAGTGTTTCGGGATGTTTTGAAATCTGCTATCAGTGGTGCAATTGGGGATGGCAAGTTGTATCAAAATACGTGATTAGGAAAGCATTTTGAAAGCTAAATCTATGAAAATTTATATTTAGAAGTAGAAACAACCAATGCATACCATCCACTCCACGCGTGCGAAGCAGCGGGAATTAAGCTAATAAATACTAATAATAATAAATAAATACTAATACTAAATCTGTAAATGTAGGCCTGTTGCTGTTCCCTTCAATCTTCAAAACTACTGGACCAATCTTCATGAGGTTCTCACAGGAAATATGAGAAACGTTTGGGTCAACATATAGGCATAACTTTATCAAAATAAGATCACGGAAAAAAAAGATATCGTAATTTTAAGTGTTTTCAGTAACCGTCGTGTCTGTTTTTTCAACTATTAAAAACCTCTTAACTCCAAAACTACTTCACGAATTTGCATGGGGTTTTGACAGGCAACGTGAGCATAACTGGACAATATATAGACTTCGTTTCATAAAAGTCGGATCAGAGAAGAAAAGAATATCGTATATTCAGTTTTTTTTTTCTCTACGACCGTTATGTCTGTCTGCCTCTTTGAACACGTATATCTCCAAAACTACTTGACGAATTTTCATGGGATTTTCACATGTAACGTAAGAACATCGTGCGGTTACATAAAGACTTCAATAATTAAAATCGGATCACAGATATAATTTAATCATTCGCTTAAAAGCCATCGTGTACGTCTATTTGTTGAGGGTAATCTCCAAAGTACTACACGAACTTTCATGGGTTTCCACAGATAAATTGAGAATAGTTTGGAGAGTAACATAGGCTTAGTTTTATCAAAATCGGTTAAGATGAAGGAAATATATCGTAATTTGACGTTTTTGTGTATACTGTGCTTATAAGTATGGTATAGTACCGAAAATCTCCCAGAGTACTACCCGAACTTTTCATGGGGTTCCGTAGGTCAACTGAGAGTCCTTGGGCGCAACATATAAGCTTCATTGGATCAAAATCGGATCAGGGGAAGAAAAGATATCGTAATTCGTAGTTTTTGGTGTATGCAATGATTGAATTGCAGCGTAGTGTAGCAAAGATCCGATAGAGGCGCTGTTATTGACACAGTATACCTAGTAACTAATAGAGGGCGATGCTCCGTTGTCTATTCTCATAACTAAGGTGTAATACACTGAAACAAGGACTACGATTTTCCTTACAGTAGCCGTTTAGTGTATTGATGTTGGCAACGGCCGTTGAATCCATGCAAAACATCAGTCACGTACAATGAGGGCAATAATTGTGTATGTTGATAATAAAATAAATAATTAATGTGTTTCCGACCAGTAAATTAATGATCCCCTAAAGCGAATATTTCGTTAACATACTAAACCGCTGCCACTGCGAGTAAAATTTAACTCAGGTACGACACAAAATAGCTGTATCCCGCATGCCTTGCAATGCCATGGAATGAATAAAAAGTGCTTCTTTCCGCGGATATCATTTGAATTTAAAACATAACGACATTCCTTCGCGTCTATCGAAGCTCTAATTTACATAAGAATTCTTTGCAAGGAAAATGGAATTTATGTGGTTCCCTTTCTGATTTCGGTATATCCTCATTACTTTTTGAGTGCGTTCTGTTTATGAATGTCTCGAAAACGCCATAGTACAGGAAAGGACAAAGTGAGGCGACGTTAGTTACATAGTACACCAAACAACTAATTATGGCGTTGATGCGTTTTTTTTTTCATTCTCATAAGTATGGTGAAATACATTACAAGAAGGGGTGCTATTTCTTATGGCGGCGGCATTGTGCGCTGATATTGGCAACGGGCTTTGAATGCTTTTTCAGAAATTAGTCACGTAGAGTAAGGGGAATAATTCTTTATGTTCACGACGAAGTAAATAATTTATGCTGTTCTGGCCAGTAAATTAATCACCCTCCTAAAGCGTTGTCAACGATAACAAACTAAACCGCTGCCACTGCAAGTAAAGTTTAGCCCAGGTAGAACACACAAAAATTTTTTTTTCTTCCTGGCTGTATCCCATATGCTTTGCAATGTCATGGAAAGAAAAGAATTACATCTTTCGACGGGTATAACCACTAAATTATAGAAAATAGTAGAAATATCTATGGAGTGAACATTGGCTTCTGTGCATCTTTTCAACATTAAACTGGAATTACCAAGTGATACTGAGACAAATCCACTCTTTTCTCACATTTATTTGCTCTTACCATTGGTTTTTACAGCATAGGCTGCAAAGAAGCCCCACCTCCTTTTCGCAGAGCAACCACATGACATGAAATAGTACCTAAATAAATGTGTCACAGAAGCAACAAGATAGTTGAGGTAGCGTCGCTAAAAGGGCCATTTACACATACTCATCCGTCTTAACCGAACAAAAAAAGGACCAAGATGAAGTAATCGATTAGTAGATTTTTCCCAATATCAGATTATAATTCCACCTTAATGTTCAGGACAGAAAATCTGTTCTGCGCATCTGAACGCTCACTCCAGAGATAGTTTTGCTCTGTGCTTGCCTTACAGATAATATACAAACGCGAGCGCCAAACTCATCAGAAACCTCCCTGCTTTCATACTTGTTCTGTACAATGCTGTGATTAAAATTTGTAATTACTTACTTTTGGTGCGGACTACATTAAGATAAGAGAAAGCATCTTCTTTTGCAGAAACAATTGTACTTAGAGTTATAATCCAACTTCTGAATGTTGTTGTTGTGGTCTTCAGTCCGGAGACTGGTTTGATGCAGCTCTCCACAATACCCTATCCTGAGCAAGCCTCTTCATCTCCACATAAGAACGGCATCCTACATCTGTCTGAATCTGCTTACTGTATCCATCTCTTGGTCTTCCTCTGCGGTTTTTACCCCACACACTTCCCTCCAACGCTAAAATCACAATTCCTTTATGTCTGAGAATGTTGTTCTACCAATCTATCCCTTCTTTTAGTCAAGGTATGCCAGAAATTTCTTTTCTCCCCAATTCTGTTCAGTACCTCCTTATTAGTTACGCGATCCACCCACCTGATCTTCAGCATTCTTCTGTAGCACCATATTTCAAAAGCCTCAATCCTCTTCCTGTCCACACTGTTTATCGTCCATGTCTCACTCCCATACAAGGCAACGCTCCATACAAATGCCTTCAGAAAGGACTTCCTTAGGCTTAAATCAATATTCGATGTTAACAAATTTCTCTTTTTCAAGAACGCTTTTCTACCCATTGCCATTCTGCATTTTATATCCTCTGTGCTGCGACCATCATTTATTATTTTACTGCCCAAGTAACAAAACTCATCTACCTCCTTTATAGCTTCGTTTCCCAATCTAATTCCTTCAGCATCACCTGATTTTCTTACACTGCACTCCATTACCCTAGTATTGCTCTTGTCAATGTTCATCTTATATGCGCCTTTCAGCACATTATCCATTCCGTTCAGTTCCTCTTCCAGGTCCTTTGCTGTCTCTGACGGAATTACTATGTCATCGGCAAAACGCAATGTTTTTAATTCTTCACCCTGAACTTTAATTCCTTCTCCAAATTTCTCCTTGCTTTCCTTTATAGCTTGCTCAATGTACAAATTGAATAACAATGGAGAAAGACTACAACCCTGTCTTACTCCCTTTCCAACCACTGCATCCCTTTCATGCCCTACAACTCTGACAACCGCTGTCTGGTTTTTGTACAAGTTGTAAATAACTTTACGCTCCCTATATTTTACTCCTGCTTGCTTCAGAACTTGAAATAGCTTATTCCAATCAACATTGTCAAAAGCCTTCTCCAAATCTACAAATGCTAGAAATGTAGGTTTGCCTTTTCTTAATCTATCTTCAATGATAAGCCGTAAAGTGAGTATTGCCTCCCGAGTTCCTACATTTCTCCTGAACCCAAACTGATCTTCCCCGAGGTCGGCTTCTACCAACTTTTCCATCCTTCTGTATGTAATTCGTGTTAATATTTTGCAACCATGACTTATTAAACTGATGGTTCTGTAGTTTTCACACCTGTCTGCAGCTGCTTTCTTTGGAATGGCGATTATAACATTTTTCTTAAAGTCTGAGGGTACTTCGCCTGTCTCATACATCTTACACACCAGGTGAAACAGGTTTGTCATGGCTGTTTCTCCCAGAGACTTCAGTAGCTCTGAGGGAATATCATCTACTCCAGGGGCCTTGTTTCGACTTAGGTCTTTCAGGGCTCTGTCAAATTCTTCTCTTATTACAGTATCTCCTATTTCATCTTCATCTACATCCTCTTTCCTTCCTACAATATTTTCTCGAAGTTCATTTCCTTTCTAGAGCCCCTCTATATACTCTTTCCACCTTTCAGCTTTCCCTTCTTTGCTGAGAACTGGTTTTCCATCAGTGTCCTTGATATTCATAGAGCTGTTTTTCTTATCTCCAAATGTTTCTTTTATTTTCCTGTAGGCTGTATCTATTTTCCCCTATTTATATATTCTTCTACATCCTTGCATTTGCCTTCTAGCCACTCCTGCTTAGCCATTTTGCACTTCCTGTCAATCTCATTTCTTAGTCGTCTGTACTCCATTTTGCCTGTTTCATTTTTTGCATTTTTATATTTTCTCCTTTCATCGATTAAATTTAGTATCTCCTGTGATATCCAAGGATTTTTTGTAGGTCTTGCCTTCCTACCTATTTTGTCCTCTGCTACCTTCACTATTTCATCTCTCAATTTTACCCACTCCTCCTCTACTGTTTTATTTTCCCCTGTTTCTGTCAATTGTTGCCTAAAGCTCCCTCTGAAATTCTTAAGAATTTCAGGTTCCTTCAATTTATCCAGGTCCCATCTCCTTATTTTCCTACCTTTTTGTAGTTTCTTCAGTTTCAGCCTACAGTTCATAACCAACAAGTTATGGTCAGAGTCTATATCTGCCCCTGGGTATGTCTTACACTGGAAAACCTGGTTCCGAAATCTATGTCTTACCATTATAAAATCTATCTGGTATCTCCCAGTGTCTCCTGGTCTCTTCCACGTGTACAACCTTCTTTTGTGATTCTTGAACCAGGTGTTTGTTATAACTAAATTATATTCTGTGCAAAATTCTACCAGGCGGCTTCCTCTTTCATTCCTTTTGCCCAGACCATATTCACCTACTATCCTCCCTTCCCTTCCTTGTCCTACTACCGAATTCCAGTCTCCCATAACAATTAAGTTTTCGTCTCCCTTAATTGTCTGAATAATTTCCTTTAGCTCCTCATATATTTCTTCGATTTCCTCATCATCGGCAGAGCTACGTGGCATATAAACCTCTACTACTGTTGTCTGTGATAGTTTCGTATCTATCTTGACAATGATAATGCGATCACTGTGCTGGTCATAGTAATTTACCCGCATTCCTATTTTCTTATTCATTATCAATCCTACTCCTGTGATACCCCCAATTGATTTTGTATTTATAATCCTGTACTCACCTGACCAGAAATCCTGTTCATCCTGCCACCGAACTTCACCAATTCCCACCATATCTAACTTCAACCTATCCATTTCCCTTTTTAAATTTTCTAATTTTCCTACTCGATTAAGTTATCTAACATTCCACGCTCCGACCCGTAGAATGCCAGTGCTGTCTTTCCTGATGATCACATCCTCCTGAGTAGTCCCCGCCCGGAGATCCGAATGGGGGACTATTTTACCTCCGGAATATTTTACCCGAGAGGATGCCATCATCATATGTTCATACAGTAGAGCTGCATGTCCTCGGGAAAGGTAACGGCTGTAGTTTCCCCTTGCTTTCAGCCGTTCGCAGTAACTGTGTGGCATAGCCACATTAGCTGATGTTACAAGGCCAGCTCAGTCAATCATCCAGACTGTTGCCCCTGTAACTACTGAAAAGGCTGCTGCCCCTCTTCAGGAACCACACGTTTGTCTGGCCTCTCCACAGATACCCCTCCGCTGTGGTTGCACCTACGGTACGGCTATCTGTATCGTTGAGGCACGCAAGCCACCCCACCTCGACAATGTCTGTGGTTCATGGGAGTGGAACTTCTGAATATATAGTTATATTAGTGATTACTTCGTAAAGCACGAAGTTGAAATCGATCTTGTGAAATATAACTTCTGAATATATAGTTATATTTCACAAGATCGATTTCAACTTCGTGCTTTACGAAGTAATCACTGCAGGACGTGAGGACATGTATCAGCTGGAAGAGTGGCCGACGCTGCTAACACAGTCAAGACAGTTCACTGGAAATACTACTATATTTAATGGAAAGTTGTATTCAGACGATCAGCTGACGCCATTCCTTCAACGATTACACAGACTTACTTTATCGCACATTGACACCACCATGACGTCTCATTTAAACAGACATGAACTGCTCTGTTGATTGAATTGCCAGACTTTCAGTATTCGGCGACTTTTCGATAATTTGGAGCACTGCATACAGAATAACTACATTGTCCCCAGTGCAACATTCTAATAGTTCAGCATACACTTACTTTGAGAGATAAACAGTTTAGTACCACGCCATAGAACCAATACGTGGCGCTGTTATTATTATTACTAATTCTTATCTCAACGATAGAAGCGTTTTCAGAAGTTTATGCCAGGCAGACAATTACACACCTCAGTCTTAACCTTATGAACACGAAATAACAATGAATTTACATCGTTCCGGAGTACGGACTTAAATTAATTTCACTTTTTGTATGAAAAACTTTATGAACATTCATCGTTTTCGACAATGACTTCTAATGAAATTTGAAATCTTGGCTAGGAGAATTGAGTTTATTGGCAGAGCGATCCAACAAGGGTTCTGTTTTTGCTGACCTAGGTCCGGAATTTCTCCTTTATTATTGGTTACCTAATATAATTCCTTTGGCATCGCCTGATTTTCTTAGACTGCATTCCTTACCCTTCTTTTGCTCTTGTTAATGTCTAGCTTGTACGTTCCTTTCAACACATTGTCACTTCCGTTCAGTTGTTCTTCCAGGTCCTTTGCTGTCTCTGATAGAATTACTATGTCATCGGCAAAACGCAATGTTTGTAATTCTTCACTCTGAATTTTAATTCTTTCTCGGAATTTATCCTTGCTTTCCCTCATAGTTTGCTCAATGTACATACTGAATAACATTGGGGAAAGGCTACAACCCTGTATTACTCCCTTTCCGACAAGTGCTACCCTTTGATGCCCTTCAACGATTACAACTGCTGCCTGGTTTTTGTACAATTTGTAAATAACCTTCCGTTATCTATATTTTACGATGCTGCCTTCAAAATATGAAAGAGAGTATTCCAACCGACATTATCAAAAGCATTCTCCAAATCTACGTACCTTTCTTAGTGAGTTTAATTAGCTTCTCAGTCTCGTTCAGAAAAATGTATTTTTGTGTTGGAAATAGTGTAAAAATAGGATATTGTGTTCCATTCCGAAAAACGCACAAGAAACTTCGACCAACAATTTAAAAGAAAGTTGAAGCAAAATAAAAATGAAACATTTTTTTCTATGAGATAACGTAGTTTGGCTACGGTTCGTGAGGAACGGGATCCATAGCATATTTTTATCAGAATATTTTCGGGGGTCATCCGAGAAGGCAGAAAAACACTGCATTAGACTATTATATTAGTATGTAAATATGGATTGAACACGCTGAGGATTGCATAAGCGTGGTATGCTTTGTGTTTAATCATATCTTATAGAACATAGCAACCAACAAGAGACATACACATATTGATTTTTATAAATATACTAACTTATATGCCCGTGCTTCGCAACGGTTGTTAAAGAGTGACCTGTGTGTCTCATTGTTTTTTAGGGTTCCGAACCTAAGCAAAAACAGATTCCTTGTTGGATCGCTCTGTCAATAAAGTCAGTTCTCCTAACCAAGATGTCAAATGTAAGTAGAAGTCATTGTCGTAAACGATGAACGTTCATAAAGATTTTCATACAAAAAGTGAAATTAATTGAAGTCCGTACTTCGGAACGATGTAAATTCAATGTTGGGTTGTGTTCATAAAATTAAGACTGCAGTGTGTAACTTTCTGTTTGGCGTAAACGTCTGAAAACACTTCTATCGTTGAGATGAGAAATAGTAATAATAGTAACAGCGCCATGTATTGGTTCCATGGTGTAGTAATAAACTGTTTATCTGTTTATCACACTAAGTGTATGTTGAATTATTAGTATGTTGCACTGGGGACAATGTAGTTATCCTGTATGCAGAGCTCCCTATTATCGAAAACTCGACGAATGCTGAAAGTCTCGTAATTAAATCAACAGAGCAGTTCATTTCTGTTTAAATAAGACATCATGGTAGTGTCAATGTGCGATAAAGTAAGTCTGGGTTATCGTTGAAGGAATGGCGTCAGCTGATCGTCTGTATAGAACTTTCCATTAAATATATTATTTCCAGGGAATTGTCTTGCCTCTGTTAGCACCATCGGCCACTCTTTCAGTTAATACATGTCCCCACGTATTAAAGCACGAAGTTGAAATCGACCTTGTGTAATATATATTCAGAAGCCATATTATAACCCTAAGTACTGTTGTCTGCAAAAGAAGACGTCTTTATCTTAATGTAATCCATTCCAAAAGTAAGTAATTACAATTTTTAATCACAATATTGTACCGAACAGTTATGAAAGCAGAGAGGTTTCTGATGAGTTTGTGACAGGTGTGTGTATATTATCTCTAGTGGCAGACACAGATCAGAAATGTATCTGGATTGAGCATTCAGATGCGCAGAAAAGATTTTGTGTCCTCAACAATAAAATGGAAAGTCTTGTGATATTGGGAAAAATCTACTAATCGCTGACTTTATCTTGGTCCTTTTTGTGTTCGGTTAAGCCGGATTGACTGTGTAAATGGTCCTTTTAGCGATTCCTCCTGAACTTGTTGTTGCTTCTGTGACACTGTTATTTAGATGTTATTTCATGTTATGTGGTTTTTCTGCGAAAAGGAGGTGGGGCGTCTTTGCAGCCAATGCGGTACAAACCAATCGCAAGAGCAAATAAATGCGTGGGAAGAGTAGATTTGTCTCAACATTACGTGGCAATTCCATCTTAAAGTTGAGAAGATGCACAGAACGCAATGCTCTCTTCATAGATATTTCTACTCTACGTACCATCTAGTGGTTATACCCGTCGAAAGATGTACTTCTTTTCTTTCCATGATATTTCAAAGCATATGGGATACAGCTAAGAAGAAAAAGAATTTTTTTGTCGTACTTGGGTTAAATTTTACTTGCGGTGGCAGCGGTTTGGTTTTGCTATCGTTGGCAACGAACTATTCGCTTTAGGAGGATGATTAATTTACTCACCGTAACAGCATAAATTATTTATTTCATCGTGAACATAAATAATTATTCACCTCATTATACGTGACTGATTTTTAATAATGCATTCAACGGCCGTTGCCAACATAAGCACACAAGGACGTCACAGTAAGTAAAATTGTACCCCTACTTGTAATATATTACACCATGGTCATGAGAATGAAAAAAAACGCAGGAACGCCATAATTAGTTATTTGGTGTACTATTTAACTAACGTCGTAAAAGATGCATGTTCATAAAGTTTTTCATACAAAAAATGAAATTAATTTAAGTCCATACGCCGGGACGATGTAAATTCAATGTTAGGTTGTTTTCATAAGTTGAGACTGCAGTGTGTAATTGCCAGTTTGGTGTAAACTTCTGAAAACATTTCTATCATTGAGACGAGTAATAATAATAATAATAATAATAATAATAATAACAGCGCCGTGTATTGGTTCTATGGTGCAGTAATAAATTGTTTATCTCTCACAGTAAGTGCTTGCTGAATTATTAGTATTTTGCACTGGAGACAATATAGTTATTCTGTATGCAGTGCTCCATATTATCGAAAACTCTGCGAAAGCTGAAAGTCTGTTCAAAATGTTCAAATGTTTGTTAAGCTTATGGGACTTAACTACGGGGTCATCAGTCCCTAAACTTACAAACTACTTATGAACTACTTACGAACTAGGACGGCACAAATATCCATGCCCGAGGGGGGATTCGAACCCCCGACCGTAGTGGCCGTGAAGACCGTGACTGGAGCGCCTCAGTCCCCTCGGTCACCGCTGAAAGTCTGGTAATTCAATCAACAGAGCAGGTCATGTCTGTGTAAATAAAACGTCATGGTGGTGTCAATGTGCGATAAAGTAAGTCTGGATAATCGTTAAAGGAATGGCGTCAGTTGATCGTCTGTATAGAAATTTCTATTAAATATAGTATTCCAGAAAATTGTCTTGATTGTGTTAGCAGCATCGGCCACACATGTCCCCACGTATTAAAGCACGACGTTGAAATCGACCTTGTGTAATAGAACTATATATTCAGAAGACGGTTTATAAATCTAAGAATACAGTTGTCTCTGCAAAAGAAGACGTCCTTATCTTAATGTAGTCCGTACCAAAAGTATGTAATTACAAATTTTACTGGCAATATTGTACCGAACAGTTATGAAAGCAGAGAGGTTTCTGATGAGTTTGTGGCTCGCATGTGCATATTATCTCTAGTGGCAGGCACAGAGCAGAAATATCTCTGGATTGAGCATTCAGATGCGCAGATCAGATATTGTGTCATCAACAATAAGATGGAAATGTCTTGTGATATTGGGAAAATCTACTAATCGCTGACTTTATCTTGGTCATTTTTGTGTTCGGTTAAGACTGATGACTGTTTGTAAATGGATCTTTGAGCGACGCTTCCACAACTTTCTTGTTGCTTCTGTGAAACATTTATTTACATGTTATTTCATTTTATGTGGTTGCTCTGCGAAAAGGAGGTGGGGCGTCTTTGCAGCCAGTGCGGTACAAACCAATCGCAAGAGCAAATAAATTCGTGGGAAGAGTGCATTTCTCACAATATCACGTGGTAATTCCATCTTAATGTTGAGAAGATGTACGGAACGCAATGCTCACTCCATAGATATTTCTACTCTATGTTCCATTTAGTGGCTATACTCGTCGAAAGATGCTCTTCTTTTCTTCCCATGATATTGCAAAGCATATGGGATACAGCGAGGTTAAATTTTCCTTGCAGTGGCAGTGATTTAGTGTGCTATCGTTGACAACAAACTATTCGCTTTAGAAGGATTATCAATTTACTGACCAGAATAGCATAAATTATTTATTCCATCGTGAACTTAAATAATTATTCACTTCATTCTACGGGACTGATTTTTGTAAAAGCATTCAACGGCCATTGCCAGTATCAGCACACAAGTCCGCCGACGTTAGTAAAATTGTACCACTTATTGTAGTGTATTGCACAATAGTTATGAGAATGAAAAAAAAAAAACCGCAGGAACGCCATAGTTATTTGGTGTACTATTTAAATAAAGTCGCCTCACTATGTCCTTTCCTGTACTATGGCGTTTTCGAGTATTCCTCAACAGAACACGCTCAAAATGTAATGAGGATACATGGAAATTAGAAAGGGAACTACACAAATTTGATTTTCCTTACAAAGAATTGTTAGTAAATTAAAACAGTCATAGACGTGAAGAAACGTCATTATGTTTTTAATTCAAATGATACCCGCGGAAAGAAGCACTTTTTTTCTTTCCATGGCATTGCAAGGCATTTGGGATACAGATAGTAAAAAATATTTTTATGTCGTCCCTGGGTTATATTTTACTTGCAGTGGCAGCGGTTTAATATGTTCACGTTGGCAACGAAATATTCGCTTTAGGGGATCGTTAATTTATTGATCGGAACAACATTATTTCATTACCTACATAAGAATTATCCCCCTCATTGTACGTGACTGATTTTTCAAAAAGGATTCTAACGCAGCATCGCCATCTATTAATTACTAGTATTGCCTGTGGTCGAAGATGGACCAATTGTGTTTACAGTGGTCACTGGGGGTAAAATTTTACATATCATGTCGGCGGCCTCGCGTGATTATGTTGGCAACATCAACAACACGATAGAAAATCTTTGCCCATTTGTTCGAACCACATAGAATGACTCGATTAGTGTATCGACAGACCATGAAGTAAAAAATGCTGTTCCTGGTTTATGGTTGACAGGTTCTTGTATGTACCCTCGTCCGCTCAGTAAAAATAAATGCCCTCGTAAAGCAAAGATTCCATGAGAAAACAACGTTGTCAAGCGATCAGCTGAAATGAAGACTCACAGGATTCTCCCTATTCAGCATCTGTTGCCAACATTATCATAGAAGGCCGCTGGGCCGCACTGGGATGTATGAAACGATATCTTTTACATGTTAAGGAAAATGCCTGACACAATAGCCGGGCGCGGTGGCCGAGGAGACTGAGGCGCTCCAGTCACGGTCTGCGCGGCCACTACGGTCGGGGGTTCGAATCCCCCCTCGGGCATGGATATTTGTGCCGTCCTTAGGAGTAGCTAGTTCATAAGTAGTTTGTAAGCTTAGGGACTGATGACCCCGTAGTTAAGTCCCATAAGTTCTACAAACATTTGTACATTTTTGCCTGACACAATAACAACAAATAAAAACGGAAGTATATACTTCTCATGCCATTTTCGAATTATATAACTTTCATTAACCTAATATTTGAAATGGAACTACAATTTCGGTGTTCGTATATTTATACAACGCCAAGAAATGTTCGATACTGTGATATTCAGAATTCCGGAGCTGACAACATGTTGACTTCGTAGTTCCCACCCGTGCATCGCTACATGCCTCTCCCGGCGCATTATCCTTTATAGCGGCATTCATATGAAAACATTTATTTCCTTTAAAAACTATTAATCACTGCGAAAATGAAGCATTTGAACGGCACAAGAAAGTGAGTTGGGAGCACCCCATGTTTCGATATTCACTTATTTTAATACTGCAGGTGCGCTGCATTACAGCGGTTTTGTTCGAGGCGAATAGCCAATCAGTGAGCTGATTGCTGGAGAATGTAGAACTTGATCCAAGCTGTAGATAGGAAAATTTCTACTTCCTTTTACCACTTTTAATGGCTAAATGCACACATAGTTATATTCGTGAAATCTACGACAAACAATCTTTCGAATAATGTAACTTTCATTGGCCTTCTTGTACGAATAAATTTGTAATATGTACCACAATTTTCGTGGTAGCATATTTATATAATGATTTGGTATGCTGTGTAACAGCGCCTCTATCGGATCTTTGCTATACTAAGCTGCAATTCAAGCGTAGCATATACCACAAACTACATACTACGATATCTTTTTTTCCACTGATCCGATTTTGATTAAATGAAGCTTTTATGTTGCGCCAAGGTAGTCTCAGTTGACCTATGAAACGGCATGAAAGTTCTTATATTACTCATGATTTGCTGTACTACACCATACTTATAATCATAGCATACACATGAAATTTCAAATTACGATATATTTCCTTCCTCTGATCCGATTTTGATGAAATTAAGCCTATGTTACTCTCCAAACTGTTATAAATTTACCTGTTGAATTCCATGAAAGTTCGTGTAGTACTTATGCAGATTACCCTCAACAAATAGACATACACGACGGCTTTTAAACAAATTATTACTTTATGATATCTTTATTTTCTCTGATCCGATTTTAACTATTGAAGCCTTTATGCAACCACACGATATGCTAAAGTAACGTGTGTAAACCCCATGAAAATTCGTCAAATAGTTTAAGAGATAAACGTGTTCAAAGAGACAGACAGATATGACGGTAGTTGATAAAATATTTCAAATTACGATATTCTTTTATTGCCGTGATCCGATTTTTATGAAACGAAGTCTGTATGTGGTCCAGAGTTACGCTCAAGTTACCTGTGAAAATCCCATGCAAATTAGTGAAGTAGTTTTGGAGATTAGTGGTTTTTAATAGTTGAACAAACAGACAGGACGGTTACTGAAAACACGATATCTTTTGTTTCCGTGATCCGATTTTCATAAAATTATGCCTGTATGTTGACCCAAACTTTTCTCTTGTTTCCTGTGAAAACCGCATGAAGATTCGTCCATTAGTTTTGAAGATTGAAAGGAACAGCGGGGGGCCTACATTTACAGATTTATTATTAGTATAGGTTAAGTTACACCCATGCGAAGACAGCCGAGTCGCTAGTAACGAATAATCATCTGATTGACAACAAGGCAAATGCGTCGTCTGGAAATATCGACGTTTATGAACATTTGTGTGAAGAATGCAGTATTCCTGTCTACCAAGCGAGAGACTATAACATTTTGTACTGTTTGCCACACAAGCAGATTGCGAACGTTCTATAGGCTTGGCTCTTTGAAAGTACTAAGGCTTCAAGCTGCATTAGCAAATAGTCGGCGTGGCGGCTCTGTGAGACAGTCTCAATGCATCTCCTATTTCTACAAATGTGTATGACTATAGTGAACGAATGAAACTCCGAGGTTTCTGCCTCTGTTTCTTTGGTTAATTAAGTGGTTGGATATTTAACGACTCTTAAACAGTTTCTGGTTCATTCCACTTTTTAATTCTAATATTTAATCATACCATACAGATTAAAGACTAAAATAAAATGAAGAATTTAATAATAAAAAATCAAGATCAAGCTGTTGTGCTCTTCAGTCCGGAGACTGGTTTCATGTAGCTCTCCAACCTACTATATCCTGAGCAAACGTCTTCATGAGAATGGGAATCCACATCCATGTCAATCTGCTTACTGTATTCGTTTCTTGGTCTCCTTCTGCGATTGCACCCCACACACTTCCCTCCAGCATTAAATTCACGATCCCTTGATGTCTAAGAATGTGTTATACCAATCGATCCCTTCTTTTGGTCAAAGTATGACAGAAATTCATTTTCTCCCCCATTGTGTTCAGTACATCCACATTATTTATGCGATCTACCCACCTAATCTTCAGCATTCTTCTGCACCATCACATTTTAAAGGCCTCTATCATCTTCCTGGACGGCCGCGGTGGCCGAGGGGACTGAGGCTCTCCAGTCACGATCTGCACGGCCACTACGGTCGGGGGTTCGAATCCCCCCTCGGGCATGGATATTTGTGCCGTCCTAGTTCGTAAGTAGATCATAAGTAGTTTGTAAGTTTAGGGACTGATGACCCCGTAGTTAAGTCCCATAAACTATACAAACATTTGAACATTTTTGAACATCTGTGTGAATTATTTACTTGTTCATGTTTCACTTACGTACAAGGAAACACTCCACACAAATGCCTTCAGAAAACACCTCCTTACACTTGCATATTCGATGTTAACAAATTTCTCTGTTTGAAAAATATTTTTCTTTCCTCTGCCATTCTGCAAATGTTGAGATATTTCTAGACCTAAGGCACCAAACTACTCTGGCCCTCTGGCCCTAGACCTACAAAGTACTTTAACTTATCCGAAGGACGACACACACCCACGTCCGAGGGAGGAGCCGGAAGCACCGCAACTTGGCGCTCCACAACGCACGGCCTTTCTTGCGCAGCAGAATTAAAAATACTTAACTTACACTAACAAGAAGACCACAACGGTATTGGATTTTAGAATCTCTTAATATTTATGGTACGTGAATTTCAGAACTTCAGTCATCCAAAGCCATTCGACGCAACTCTCAAAAATTCTCGAGAAAATCGACTTTGAAGTTTTGCAAAGTGCACGTAAGTACCCGTAATTAAAACGGCTGCAGCATCTGTCAGTTTAGCTCAAGTGGTAGTGTTTTGGCGTCATAACCATAGGGTCGGAGGTTCGAATCCCCGACAGAAAACCCGAAGTTATACCAAGAACTACGCAAAATTTTTAAACAACACTATCAAGGAACGATTACTGTACTAAGGTATAATAAATGATTCTGATTGGAAGAATGGATGTTTTAGACATTTTTCGAATTGATTGCTTCTGGAGAGGACTACCAGTATGTATAGATACATATATATAAATCATTGCTCATGAAGGAAAAATCATGAAACTTATAGCCATGAAGCTTATGGCTCGTGAAATTCTGCGGAGATAAGAGAAGACGACTTGGTTGATAGAGAAAAGGAAGCTTACCACTACTCATTCGAGAAGACGATCTCCGTCAGGGCAACCGCTGAACCGAAGTGAAATGGAACTAACAGCAAGGTGCTTTCTTTATTTATCATTCTTAGTAAGTTTTTATTTTGAACACAGAAAACGTCGATTACAATACTTTTTATTTTCTTTCTACAAGCGGAAGTCGCAAAGGAAACTGCTATTCACCACATCAACATGTAAAAGATGATTAATTTTCACAGAAAAAAAGGGTTACATTCTGTTTATCGGCCGAGCACCGTATTCGTTGGTCCCTGGATCGAATCCCGTTCGTCACCTTTTCTTTTTCTCCTTCAGCACAGTCATATTCATTACTATTTATATTACAATTGATATAACGGGAACACAAAGTGTATTCATATGGACTTTTATTAAATTTACAATGTCATACAAAAATCCTCCTGGGACATATATATTTTTTGGTTTGTTTTCCCATTCAGTTATATAAAACATTTTGGGATCTATAATTCCACTTGTTTTGTCAGGTTTTGTTTATGTGTATGTAGACTAGTTGAAATCCTTGTCACGTAAAACGATGGTTGAGTAGGGTAGCTTCTTGGAAAGCCATTAGCATCTAGGGAGATGACTTTCCAAGTATAGTGCCGTAGCTCTTCACAAACTGAGCCGGCCGCGGTGACCGAGGGGACTGCGGCGCGTCTGTCACGGTCTGCACGGCCACTACGGTCGGGGGTTCGAATCCCCCCTCGGGCATGGATATTTGTGCCGACCTTAGTATTAGCTAGTTCATAAGTAGTTCGTAAGTTTAGGGACTGATGACCCCGCAGTTAAGTTCCATAAGCTCTACAAACAATTGAACACAAACTGAACAAGCAAAGACTACCGTCGTCTACTAATAGAGTAGCCAATACTGTAAGAAAATGTAACTTATGTTTTTTGATTGACTATCATTATTAGCAACCTTCCATAAAATATAGATAATTACGAATAAACAAAAACACGTGCACTTTTCGTAACAATTACCATTAGATGTTAAAATTGTGTAAGAGTTCGAACATAACGGGAAAATTTTTCCGCTGTAACTCGTAGTTTTATATCCATATCGGCGTCTCCTATTTCCACTCCAGCCAGAAGTTCGGAAGGTACAGGGAACGTATGTTCTCGAACTCCATTACGTATCTTCGTTTCCTCCTGCATTCCAAGTCCTTTATAGCTCTGCACCTTCTGGCAATGCTTCTAGACAAGAACAATCTGGAATTTTAACTTTTCCCATTATTTCCTGGTTATAGCACTAGGCGTCGCTATGTGTGTACGTTACCAACTCCTGTGGTAATTTCCGAATGGAACACTAGGTTTTACGACTATTGCAAACTATTGCTTGTTATTCCAACCGTTTTTAACTCTGAAAATGACGGCCCCCAGTCCTCCACATTTGGGTACAATGTAGTCCCTTTCCCAAACGAGAATGCTACACATTTTTCATGTGTTCCGCTACTTTCGGTCAGTACACCGACGCGTGACCATTCTCCCTGACCGTTTACTGTAAAAAGCAAATATTTTATAAGTCCCAATCGTAGCCAGATTTCTCCACACACTCTGTTTAAGCCTGGCTTACACGTATGCCATAGCTTCGTCTTTCTCCAGTATTAGTTTGTACTCGTCCTTTATGGCAGTTGCTTTAGCCATATATTCTAGCTTCCTTCTCTTGGTCTCGATATCCGCCATTTCCAGTTTCCTTTTCGCGCACATACGACATTAACTGCACGTAGCGATGTAATTTCTTTAATGGGGGATGGCTTAAACAGTCTTGCACCAGATCAAAAACACTATCCATCCGGTAATCGTATATTGTGATACCCCTGCTGTCGACCCAACGACAAAGTAAGTGCTCAAATGCAGCAAATAGACCTCTATCTCTCTTTTTAGGGTAAATCAGGTCACGGATCACAAAATTCACACCACAACCAGCGTATTATCCCCTAGCATGACTCCAGGACGTTCTCCAAATTATGGTTTTGACTGATATTTCCAGGCGAAGTACTAAATAACCTCCATATAGGCGAGATTCTAGATGCGTTCTTCGGGACTTGTTGTATAGAGACAGGAGCTTGGATTCGAATCCTGCATATTACAAAACATTCGGCTGAAACGCGACGGTGACGAGTCCCAAAGCGCAACAACTGGGAGGGCCTTCCGGCTATAGCGAAGACACATCCGCCGCAACTCCCACCTGGTGTTGTGTTGGAATATATAGGTGATGGTCGGAGAAGCCTCCAGGTCACATCCTCGAAAGCATGCTTCTGGACAGTTAAAATGCCCTCTGATGCATAAATCCCTATCCTCTAAGCATCCGTATTCAATTAACACTCTCACAAATATTACGATGTACTTACAGTACATATTAGAATAATGACTTTACTACTAAGGCGAAGTGTTTCTTACACAACTCACCCCCCCCCCCCCCCAATGCGATACTTTAAACTACCATTCAATTACCAATGCTATGCTATCAATCATCCAGCTACCTCTCCGCTACCTTTCCGCTTCCCTTCCAGTACCTTCCTACTACCCATTACCTTTCCGCTACCTTCCCACTACCTATTACCTTTTGCTACCTTTCCGCTAACCTTCCACTATCCTCCCACTACCCATCACCTTTCCACTACCTTTAGCGTATCAGAGGGTATTTTAGCTATTCAGGAGCATGCTTTGCGTTTCGAGGATGTGACCTGGAGGCTTTTCCGACCATCACCTATATATTCCAACACAACACCAGGTGGGAGTTGCGGCGGATGTGAGTGTAGGTGATAATCCGCTGGTTGTGGTGTCAATTTTGTGATCCGTGACCTGATTTACCCTAAAAAGAGAGATAGAGGTATATTTGCTGCATTTGAGCACTTACTTCGTCGTTGGGTCGACAGCAGTGGTATCACAATATACGATTACCGGATGAATAGTGTTTTTGATCTTGTGCAAGACTGTTAAAGCCATCCCCCATTAAAGAAATTACATCGCTACGTGCAGTTAATGTCGTATGTGCGCGAAAAGAAAACTGGAAATGGCGGATATCGAGACCAAGAGAAGGAAGCTAGACTATATGGCTAAAGCAGCTGCCATAGAGGACGAGTACAAACTAGTGCTGGAGAAAGACGAAACCATGGCATATGTGTAAGCCTGGCTTAAACAGAGGGTGTGGGGAAAACTGGTTACGACTGGGACTTATAAAATATTTGCTTTTTACAGTAAACAGTCAGGGAGATTGGTCACGCGTCGGTGTACTGACCGAAAATAGCGGAACACACGAAAATCGTATTGCATTATCGTTTGGAGAAGGGACTACATTGCATCCAAATGTCGAGGACTCGGGGCAGTCATTTGCAGAGTTAAAAACGGTTGGAATAACAAGCAATAGTTTGCAATAGTCGTAAACCTAGTGCTCCATACAGAAATTACCACAGGAGTTGGTAACGTACAGACATAGGGACGCATAGTGCTATAACCAGGAAATAATGGGAAAAGTTAAAGTACCCGATTGTTCTCGTCTAGAAGCATTGCCCGAATGTGCAGAGCTATAAAGGATTTGGAATGCAGGAGGAAACGAAGATACGTAATGGAGTTCGAGAACATACCTTCCCTCTACCTTCCGAAATTCTGGCTGGAACGGTAATAGGAGAGGCCGATGTGGGTCTAAAAATACGAGTTAAAAATTACAGCGGAGAAAATTAAAGTTACACATAGCAAGAATAATAAAGAACGATTTGTATTCTGTGTCTAACTTCTCGAGTAGAACGTTTCGGTCTTACAGGGCTTAAGAGAAGATACCAGAAGACAGGTTGCTTGTTACCAGAGAGCAGTAACTCCCTCGGTAAAGTATCTGTTAGGGAGGTGTAATTCTGTGTTGTTCTATTCTACAGCTAAGCAAAGCGTTCGTTTAAATGGATGTTGCTCGGTACATTGCTGCATGGAGTGGGGTTTGACTTATTGCACATTGATTCATCTTGTATAAATTTCGTTCTTCTTCTTCTTATCGAATTTCTAAGAAAAACTATGTTTCGTTTCTGTAAGAGCTACATCGCAAATTTGCGCTCATCCTACTGTCTGTATATTTATCTGCGTATAAAAGTTATAACAACAGCTCGTACGGTAAAAACATCGCTTGTGTCAGCTGCTAGGAAATGTTGCGGTATTTGTAGGTAATACGTATGTGAGCGGTTGTCTCTTTATGGGATGATTGTGTATTAAGAGCTATGGTATAGCTGCAGCATTTCCATCGTTTTTTATTCTTATGTCTGTTGTTACAATCAATGTAAATCTATCTTCGCGTAAATAGCTCTCTTGCATTCGGAATCTGGTGCGGCCAGGAAAAATTAAACCGAAAACTTCTCCAGGTCATGTGGGAGCGTGGACAGATATGTTTACACGTATAGGACGTACACGCTCCAAACCGGCGTCTACGATGAGTCAACAGGTCCGCGTTCGCCTGCAGCCAGAAATAGCATGGAATGTGAGTATGCATGCTAGCTTGTGCGAAGTACCTATTTCGAACTGTTTAGTCGTGCGTTACGATGCAACGCAGATGTGATCCACAATTGTGGAAATACATATAGATACTTAGTAGCATGGATGTAGGGCATTTATATCTTCTTTTAGCTGTGTTTACGAATGGACGTCTCTCGGTAGCGTATCGGAGATGATTGCAGTGGTAAATTAATGTTCTTTGGTCGATAAGCATCGAGTTAGATAACTTAAAGAGGATTAGTTACCTACGTTGGAGGTGCATTTAATCGTACGTTTAGTCTCTAAAGGATTGCTCTTGGAGATCGTTAAAAAATCTTGTGTTGCATTAGTTCGAAATGGTGTAGACTATTTTGCGTTGCTGCTTGTAAGGATTATAAGAACTTGGCTTTGATCTAGATCTTTTCTTGTTAGCTGTTCTGTGCGTGTACGTCGATCATTTTTTACACTGTGTTACAGATGTTTATCGAGAGTAATAATTTGTTAGAAGGAGTGGAATACGATGGTGGTTTGTGCGCTAATGCTCGGGGTATTGGCTGATAGAGAGCGTTCCAGAAATATTGTCTGCCGGGCTATGCATTGGAACCAAAGTTGTGGTTGGATGTTAGGGACGGGTCAAGCAACCAACGTAGTTATTGGGTGGAGAGAGAGAGATCGAAACATTATTAAAACGCTGTGTGTCTGGAAGATCTTGTCTCTTACTGATCGCGGTTATAACACCATCTGTAGTAACTTGTTTAGAGTTGGTGCTGGGCTAGTGACGGATGTAAGGATAGCTCTGTCTGGGTTGTTAACGAACGTATACATAGCTTGCAGCATGCTAGTTGGGACAAAAAACGAGTTGGATTCGTTGTTGTTGTAGGTTCGTGTCGACTGCAGGTGTACTTCTGTTACTGTGTTGGAAATGTTTGGCGCTTACAGAGAGTGTTGTAGGTTAGATGGGACGGAATTTAAGTAAAAAGTGGTGATATACCCTAAATATACGTCACGGTAAAGCTCTAAAGAAAACGGACTTTGGTGGTGCAGTGATCTTTCGTCGAAGCATCGCCTGTTTAATCGTATGATAGTGTTGTCTGGTGTGCATTACGTTACGTAGCGGATGTGTCTGCTGCGGTAAATCATAATTCTTTCGTCGAAAATCAACGTGTTTTATAAAACTCCTACAGTATGGTAACTTAAAGTGCGCTAGTTGTAGCGCGCGCGCGCGCGCGCGCGCGCGCGCGTTTGTGTGTGTAGTAAATCCGCAAGTTCGATACTGCAAACGCTGGAGATAAGACGAAGTTACTATTTCTGGAATACATGGGGGGAAATATGTACGTCCTGTCGGTATATATCTTATAAACTGCAGCTAATCGATGTTTTTAATGGAGGCGCTCCCATCTACACTACAGTAGCAGCTTCGTGTAGATGGCTTCTATCTCCTGGATTTTTGAACTACACTTTAACCGAGTGGAGTTCGTATCCGAGCATGACTTTCGGACGGAAGGAGCAACAGCAACGTGGTTGCGGGCGAGGATAAGACATTTGGTAACGACTGCTTAACTTGGTTGGCGTCGAATTGTAGAATCAAAATAACTTCATCGAAAAATCACGAGCCCTGGTGTAAGCAAAGTTATCGATTTTATAAAGCGTCCAGGCAGTTGATTGTTAGGACTTTTATTTTTTCGCTGGGTCGAGAAGATGGCATTACCAGGATGGAGGATTTTGCAAGAAGATTGTTTAAGTGTTCTAAAAGAGAAGATACCGTATTTGCAAAGTGCGCGGTTGTACTGTGCAAGCGCTTTTAGATTTGATTACTTGGGTATTAAGAGTACCCGAAAATTGACCGCTCTCTCGGACATTATGTTTTTTTAGTTTCGACTGTAAATTACTTGTAGAGTCGAGCAAGGAGCTATATTTTTTTAGCATTCCAGGACTTTATTATCCACATACGTAGATATCGTCTACGTTATTCCACAAGTCCTAAGAAGAAGAGTAAACGAAAAATGGGTTATATGGCGAAGAGATAGGCTTTTAAAAGGAGACTTTTGCTTATGTGCAAGCCCGGTTTAAACAGATAGTGTGGGGAAAAATATTTGCTTTTACAGTAAACAGGCGTGGGGATTGGTCTCGAATCGTTGTATTGGCCGAAATTAGCGGAACACACGACAAACGTGTTTGTACTGTGTGAGACTCCCATCCATTCTTTAGAGAGCAGGTTATGATCGATGTGTGCGGGAGTTGGTTGCGATATGAGTGTTTGCGAACATTACATTGCATTTACTCAGTTGTACTGTAACAAAAAAAAAAAAAAAAAAAAAAAAAAAAAAAGTAAACATTCCATGTCCTATATAGGATCATGTGTTGCAGTGTGTAGGTTAGCGTCTTCGATTGCGGTAGACATATACTTGTAATTAAAACAATAAATCTTAGTTCGGATTAGTGGAATGCAACAGAGAGAAACTTGGAGTAGGAATTTTGTGGGTAAAGGGCGGGTCGAGCTGGAAATCTGTGTTGCATTGCGCAGGTAACTTCGGTTCTGTGAATGCTGTATTGCCGAATAAGGGTGTTTTTAGGCCAATAATTTCGAAAAGTTTTAGTGTAGACGGTCGGAAATCGGTAAAGTATTTCACGTATTTTTCTTTTATTTCGACTCTCCGTTGCACAATTGGGTTTAAATATCTTCTGGGGCGCTGGAATAACGGTGTCAGATAAATGTAGTTTGCATTGTAACAGGACATAGAGATTTCTTAGATGGGATATGTACTGCTGTAGCAAGGAATTGAGAGGTAAATATGAAGTACCCGAACTCTCGGAAGGCGCATCTATACCTCGATCTAAGTAGGAAACGTAACAGGGGCAAGATCGCTAGAGTGTTAAATTTCGGAACTTTCGGCATGGCTCAGCTCCATTAAATAAATGCAGTGCGAGCTATCCTTGTCAGAGTGGTGCGTCTGCGTAGAAGGTTTTGATCATTTGGAGATGTAACTTAGGTGTTTTTGTTTAAACACTTAGCATACGTTTCTTTTATGTAGCCTGCCGAGAGAGCGCTCTGCGTTCTGGACGATTGTTAATGTTGCTTGCAGATGTATGTTTGGAGACGTGTTAGATGTCATTGCCGATTTTCGTTATTTGGGATTTTTTGTATAAACAATATGTTGTCTTCTGCTGCTGCTGTTATTGTTGCTGTTTTATCTAAAGAGTGGTTGGCATACAAGTTACATTCCGTTCGACGGCTGTTGCTTGCATCGTCTAAACGAAGAGATACATTTATAGATCTAAGGTTGTGGTCGAGTTCCGAAAGGGACCATTTCTTTTCTTTTGGTTAGTTGGCTCTGGTTAGAATTGTTTTTGTATATCGAAAGAGTATATGTTAAGATGGATACGTAAGTTTGTGGCGTTTATTGTCTAACCTGCGCTATTATTATTAAACACGCCTGTCGGCTGTTGTATTTGTAGTCTAAGCGAAGAGCATGGAGAGAGATGGGAGTGTTTACGCATCGATAAATTCTTACTTGCAAATTTTGCATACGAGTTTAACGATGCTTGCAGATGTATATTTAGAGATGTTGTGCTGGATGTCATTGCCGATTTTCGTTATTTGGAATTTTTGTATAAACAATATGCCGTCTTCTGCTGCTGCTGTTGTTGCTGTTTTATCGAAAGAGTGGTTGGCATACAAGTTACATTCCGTTCGATGGCTGTTGCTTGCATCGTCTAAACGGATAGATACATTTATAGATCTAAGGTTGCTGTCGAATTCCGAAACGGACCATTTCTTTTCTTTTGATTAGTTGGCTCTGGTTAGAATTATTTTTATATATCGAAAGAGTATATGTTAAGATGGATGCGTAGGTTTGTGGCGTTCGTTACCGTAACCTGCGCTATTATTGTTAAACACGTCTGTCGGCTGTCGTCTATGCGAAGAGCATGGAGAGAGATGGGAGTGGAAATTCTTACTTGCAAATTTTGCATCCGAGTTTTAATATTTTACTACTACATGCTGTATTATACGAGACCAACTAAGCATTTCTGTTCTAAATTGTTTTTTAGCATTACACCGAAATACATAGGACGAACACTATGGTAGCTTTATTTTTTTACGAGAATAATAATAATAAACGGCGGAAATTGTTGTTACATAAATCGAGACCTGGCGTACGGATCGCTGCGGCGCGCTATATAATAAATATGCAATTTAATTGGCTGCTGACCTGGCGGGGCGCGGTCGCCGTAAAAAGAGAGCAGGGGTCTGCCGGCGGGGGCGGTGTCGATGCTGTCAAGACAATCGTCGCGGTATTGTTTGTTCTCGCTGGTAGGATGGGTGGCGGCGTCCTTTGAGAAGCGGTCGCGAGCGTGGAGGAGGAGGAGGGGGTAGCATCTGTCGGCGGCGGAGGCGGCGGTCCGGCAATCGGCCGAGCGAGTAGAGGCCGCGGGTGCGAGTACAGACATGTCGAGGGGTCTACAGGTCTGGACCTGTCGGAGGTGCCGCCTGTCTGGCGGCGGCGACGAGGGGTGGAGGGAGGGGCGTCGTGTGTGGCCGAGGGAGGTGTTGCAACCTGTCAATCCTCAAGTGCGTTATGGCGGCGTCCTTTGATTAGCGGTCGGACAAGTAGCGTTGATGACAATCAAAAGGTCCTAAATGTAAACTGTCAATCATCTTTCGTTCTTCCAGGAAGACCTATCAATCATCGTGTGGCGGCATCCTGTGATCTGCGGTCAGGCAATTGGCCGAGGGAGGAGGGGTCAATGATCCTATCGTCAACGGGCGAAAGTTCAAGGTTACTGTGCGTCAATGCCCACAGCCCCACTACTGTTATGAAAGCAGAGAGGTTTCTGATGAGTTTGTGGCTCGCATGTGCATATTATCTCTAGTGGCAGGCACAGAGCAGAAATATATCTGGACTGAGCATTCAGATGCGCAGAACAGATATTGTGTCATCAACAATAAGATGGAAATGTCTTGTGATATTGGGAAGACGGATGACTGTGTGTAAATGGCTCTTTTAGCGACGCTTCCTCAACTTTCTTGTTGCTTCTGTGAAACATTTATTTAGATGTTATTTCATTTTATGTGGTTGCTCTGCGAAAAGGAGGTGGGGCGTCTTTGCAGCCAGTGCGGTACAAACCAATCGCAAGAGCAAATAAATGCGTGGGAAGAGTGCATTTCTCACAATATCACGTGGTAATTCCATCTTAATGTTGAGAAGATGTACGGAACGCAATGCTCTCTCCATAGATATTTCTACTCTATGTACCATTTACCGTCGAAAGATGCTCTTCTTTTCTTTCCATGATATTGCAAAGCATATGGGATACAGCGAGGTTAAATTTTCCTTGCAGTGGCAGCGATTTAGTTTGCTATCGTTGGCAACGAACTATTCGCTTTAGGAGGATGATCAATTTACTGACCAGAATAGCATAAATTACTTATTCCATCGTGAACTTAAATAATTATTCACTTCATTCTACGGGACTGATTTTTGAAAAAGCATTCAACGGCCATTGTCAGCATCAGCACACAGGTTCAAATGTTCAAATGTTTGTTAAGCTTATGGGACTTAACTACGGGATCATCAGTCCCTAAACTTACAAACTACTTATGAACTACTTACGAACTAGGACGGCACAAATATCCATGCCCGAGGGAGGATTCGAACCCCCGACCGTAGTGGCCGTGCAGACCGTGACTGGAGCGCCTCAGTCCCCTCGGCCACCGCGGCCGGCAGCACACAAGTCCGCCGACGTAAGTAAAATTGTAGTGTATTGCACAATAGTTATAAGAATGAAAAAAAAAAAAAACGCAGAAACGCCATAGTTATTTGGTGTACTATTTAAATAAAGTCGCCTCCCTTTGTCCTTTCCTGTACTATGGCGTTTTCGAGTATTGCTCAACAGAACACACTCAAAATGTAATGAAAATACATGGAAATTAAAAAGGGAACTACATAAATAACATGTTCCTTGCAAGGAATTTTTAGTAAATTAAAACATCGATAGACGCGAAGAAACGTCGTTATGTTTTAAATTCAAATGATACCCGCGGAAAGGAGCACTTTTTTCCTTTCCATGTCATTGCAAGGCGTGCGGGATACAGCTAATAAACATTATTTTTTGTGCCGTACCTGGGTTAAATTTTTTACCTGCATTGGCAGCGGTTTAGTATGTTTACGTTGGCAACGAAATATTCGCTTTAGGGTTATCATTAATTTCTTGATCGGAACAACATTAATTGTTTATTTCATTATCAACAGAAAGAATTATTTCCCTCATTGTACGTGACTGAGTGTCCCAAAAAGGATTCTAACGCAGCATCGTCATGTATTAATTATTTGGTGTGCAATGTAACAGCGCCTCTATCGGATATTTCCTATACTACACTGATATTCAAGCTTAGTGTGGTGTCGCACAAGTCCAAAGTGCGCGCCACCTACTTTCGCCGCGTGCCGCCATGCACGCACGGCGCGGCGTTCTTACGACGTCAGCCACGAGCGCCCTCTGCTACAACTCCGCTCGTGGCCACCACTGAACGACATCGTTCACTTGGGACTGAGATAGGAACCAGTTAACACATCGGAATCAGATAGGCACCAGTGAAGACTTTTCTATCGGATATGCACTAGGCAAGCCTCTAACTCAACTATTATCAGCATTCTGCAGTACTGATCTATGTAAAAGTTAAGTATTGTATACATTCTGTGCAATATATATCTCGTTCTAATTTACTCTAGTGTTTCTAGTTTCTGCTGTCCCACTGGCTGCTCACCTCCGTACCTGCACAAGCGTGCTATCTTTATTCCTGTGTCGGTATTCCTACTCGGCCACCGACACCTACGACGGATACGAGACACAAAAGCGGCGACGAGGCTGGGACACAAAACTTAGCGTACACCAGAACTACAAATTACGATATCTTTTCTTCCACTGATCCGATTTTGATGAAATGAATCTTATATGTTCCCCCAAAGAACTCTCAGTTGACCTAAAAAAAAAAAACCATGAAAGTTCGTATAGTAGTGTTGGAGATTTGCTGTACTACACCATACTTATAAGCATAGTATACACATAGAACTTTAAATTACGATATCTTTCCTTCCTCCGATCCGATTTTGATGAAATGACGCCTATGTTACTCTCCAAACTATTGTAAATTTACATGTGGAAAGCCATGAAAGTTCGTGTAGTACTTCTGGAGATTACCCAAATAGACAACAAATAGACATACACGATGACTTTTAAACAAATGATTACGTTATGATATCTTTATTTTCTCTTATCCGATTTTAATTATTGAAGCCGTTATGTAACCTCACGATATACTCAAGTTACGGGGTGAAAACCCCATGAAAATTCGTCAAATAGTTTATGAGATAAACGTATTCAAAGAGACAGACATGACAGTAGTTGGTAAAATATGTCAAATTACGATATTCTTGTTTTCTGTGATCCGATTTTTATGAAACGAAGGCTATATGTTGTCAGAGTTACGCTCAAGTTACCTGTGAAAACCCCATGCAAATTCGTGAAGTAGTTTTGGAGATAAGTGGTTTTTAATAGTTGAACAAACAGACACGACGATTATTGAAAACACTTAAAATTACAATATCTTTTGTTTCCGTGATCAGATTTTAATAAAATTATGCCTACATGTTGAAACAAACTTTTCTCTGGTTTCCTGTGAAAACCGCATGAAGATTCATCCATTAGTTTTAAAGATTGAAGTGAACAGCGAGAGGCCTACATTTACAGATTTATTATTAATATAGATTATCTCGAACAGAATGATCTGATGTATTGACCCAAGGTCAACACGGATTAAGAAAATATCATTCATGCGAAACACAACTAGCTCTTTACTCACACGAAATGATGGGCGCTATCGACAAGGGTTCTCAAATTGATTCCGTATTTCTTGATTTCCAGAAGACTTTTAATCAAATTGCGTGGTTATGGTATATCGCCCCAAATTTGCGATTGGTTACGGGATTTCCTGTCAGAGAGGACAAAGTTCGTGGTAATCGATGGTAAGGCATTGACTAAAACAGGGGTGATATCGGGCGTTCCACAAGGTAGTGTTATTGGTCCTCTGCTGTTCCTTATTTACATAAACGATTTAGGGGAAAATCTAAGTAGCTCTCTTAGGTAATTTGCAGATGACGCCGTTATTTACCGTCTAGTAAAATCATCCGAAGATCAAAACCAACTGCAGAACGATCTGAATAAGATATCACTATGGTGTAAAAATTGGCAATTGACTCTAAATAATGAGAAGTGTGAAGTCGTCCACATGAGCATGAAAAGAAATCCGTTAAACTCTGTTTACAAGATAAATCAATCAAAAGTGATGGCCTTAAACTCTAAAAAATACCAAGGAATTCCTATTACTTCAGACTGAAACTGGAAAGAACACGTAGATAATGTCGTGGGAAAGGCGAACCAGAGACTGCGTTTTATTGGCAGAACCCTTAAAAGATGCAACAGAACTACAAAAGAAACTGCAAAAACTACGCTTGTCCGTTCATTTTGGAGTATTGCTGCTCAGTGTGGGATCCTTATCAGGTGGGTTTGACAGAGAATATCGATAGAGTCCAAAGAAGGGCAAGTAGTTTCGTATGGTCAGGATACAGCGGAGACAGCGTTACGGAAATGATAAAGGATCTTGGATGGGAATCATTACAACAACGGCGCTTACCGATGCGGCGTGGGCTACTTACGAAACTCCAATAGCCAACATTCTACTCCGAATGCGAAAATATATTGTTGTCTCCCACTTACATAGGTAGAAATGATCATCAGAATAAAATACGAGAAATCAGAGCTCGAACGGAGAGATTCAGATGTTCTTTCTTCCCGCGCGCTATTCAAGATTGGAATGGGAGATAAATAGTATAACGGTGGTTCGATGAACCCTCTGCCAGAACTTAAATGTGATTTGCAGAATATCCCTTGCAGATGTAGATAAAACATTACCACGTTGCTGCACTTTATTTGGTCCAGCTGGCTAGTCACAGGAATTTTCAAATTCAAAGTTTTTCAAGATTAAAGTAGTCATTATACACGTTGTCACTTTTTTTACTCAACAAATTTAGCAAACATACTTTACTAAAAATGTCAAGTTATATATGTTTTTAAATCTATGTTGTCCAAGGTGAAACATCTCATCTTGTAATATACTCCATGTACATGTAATCAACTTGTAAGTCGAGTTTGCAGCGATGGAGGATACTGCACACCATAACGGAACACGGTGTTATTTCTACTGCTGGCCAGCCTATAGTTAGCACCAAGAAGGACTGCAGAGATTACATCAAAATTTATTTCAGACATAATACGTTGTACGGCGGTCAGGCGATAGAAATTATAGCCTCATGTGGAATGAGGAAGAAATCACTATTGAGTGTTGTCAACATCACTGACTATTAGAGGTGTTACACCTTTTGGCATTCAACCAAAGAGACTCCGATGTATTGTTTGTATACAGTATTCGTTGTTGCTTCCGTGGTGTAGCAGTGGGTGGTGGATCCCGGACTTGTCATTTCACTGTCGTCGACTAGATGTTTTCAATAGGCGAGATATCCTGAGGCCGAGGAAGCAATGCAATCTGATGGGTGACATTGGCAAGATCTTAACATATGGGAGGACAGCAAGGTGACTCCGGACTCTAAACCCAACATTATTGTGGTGCTGGCGGAATTGCGATTCGTCGGTAAAAATAATGTCGTTCCAATCCTGCTGAATTGCTTACGTCATCACGGTGGTCAAACTGGAGTCTGTAATCAGTGGTGAGAGAATGTCCGTTGCCTTATTCACGCACTACTTAGGTTTGGAATAATATTTTATCCCACATTTACACCCCTCTCACCAGTACACATCGCCTATACACTAACAAGCCAGCGTTATATCTCTGAGGTGTTGGAACCTGCTATTTTCCGATACCGTGGAGTTTGCCAACAGAAACTTTGCAAGAGTGTAATATGCGACCATAAGCAGAAAGCAGTGTTCAAGACTTCTGTGCCGCCAAACGGATTGCATTGCTGGCTTGGAGTCTATGTTTCCCTGATATGTCACCTTTCGAAAACATCTGGTCGATTATTTCGGAGCGAGCAGCGTGGGATACAGCAGCTGCCGCTACTCCAGATCATGTTGGTTTCACATATTCCAGAGTTGAAGCGCTATATCACAACAACATATCCAAAGCCTCTTTGATTCAGTGCTGTGTAATCTGCCAAATAAATTTAACTGATATCTGCAGCCTACTTGGTGATGCATTTTGGATGTCCAGCAGACGCCTTATTAACAGCTGATGGTTGTTAATACATACAGCCAGAGTATGACAATTGATGAAGTGCAGACACAGTGATTGAAATATATTCACATCTCATCTAATGACTGTAGGTTGTAAGAGTTTAAAATACTGTTTTTAATGTTAATTTCCATTAACATATCCCACCCCCCACGTCGGCTCGTAGTGAATCAACGAAAAAGTAATATAGCTACATTTCAGTAGTTCATAACATCTTCATCCACATCAGTTCAGTCGCGGTGGAGTGGTCGAACGCATTGAGGCGCCGTTCTCCGTCGGGGTTCGAGTCCTCCTCGGGCATTGATGTTTGTGCTGTCTTAAGTATAAATTAGTTCATAAATAGTTTGTAAGTTTAGGGACTGATGCCAGAGCAGTTAAGTCCCGTAAGCGTTACAAACATTAGAACATTTTGAACACATCAGCTCATAGTGAGACAAGGAAAAAGTTTAAGAAAGACACCTACATTTCAATTGTTCATCTAAGATGATAACGGGACAATAACCAAATTCTGTATTTGATAGATAAAAAAATAGGCTTACTTTGTTCAATGATTGGTGATTTAATGTAATCATGTAACGTTCAAAGCTTTGCATAAATATATTTTCTGGCACTTAGTCCGCCCCTGTAGCTCAGTCGACAGCGTCGCTCACTACCACGCAGGGGGCCCGGGTTCGATTCCTGGCAGAGGATTGGGTGTTGTGTCGTACTCATCATCATTTTCATCATCATCGACACGCAAGTATCCGAAGTGGCGTTAAGACTTCAGTTTGGAGTTAAGAGTTCAGTTTGTTTTCAGAAGGTTTATGTGCTTGGCATTGGTGTGGCTGCCCAAAGCACTTTTTCCCCCACTGTCAGAGTGCTTCATTGTACCAACAGCGTAATATAATTGTTTGTATTTTGATGTTCGCTCTAACCCATTGATAAACTGACTTGTATGAGCTCTGGTATCGAGAGATATTCTATTTCGTCATGACTGAAAACACTGCACTATGAAACATGTTACGAACTTGGCCAATTGCATAGGCACAGTTAAGGTTGATTCTCACTATTTGTGTTCCATGTTGACTATTCCTGTTCCTTGAAGACTCAATTTCATCTCAAAGCAAGGGAGATTAGGCTCTTCCTTTGACAACAAGTTCGTTAGAGACGAAACACAAGCTCTGACTGTGTTTTTGTTAAAGGTGAGGAAGAACATCAGCGATACTGTTTCAAAAACAACCATACCAGCATTTGGCCAGAGCGATTTAGAGAAATCAAGCAAAATTCAAACCTGGATGCCAGAGGTATACTTGTCCTCACCACAGCTCTGTGAAATGAGAGGACTACACCTCATTCCGTGTGTACAGTCGGTGACAGAATTCGCGAGACCCCTCACCTAATCGCTATACACAACCGCAAAGTTCTGCTGCTTGGTGGGAAGTATATACAGGTAGGCAACACGATCTTACATACTGTCGATTACCCAACTGACACGAAATCTGAGAGGAAAAATGTTATCTTCCAGTATCGCAGCCAGTTGTAACAACACGCGTGGTTTCTATGCGACGTGAAGGCGACTTCGAAAACTGATTTTAGGAACTGCTTTACGTATTAGCCATAGCATTTTAAGCTGCTCGCGACCGACAAATTCCTTTCCACATTTCTTTTCTTATAGTTTCAATGAACAAAGACAGCAATTAGAATTGAGATGCTGCAGTCCGTGAATATTTTCGGATGTTACTGATGCATTCAAATGGAAAAATTGCATGCATATCATAGAATTAATTCAATTACATGGACGGACTATGTTATGAAGCTAAGTGTTACATCATGGTGCATCATGTTCCGAGCCGAGTATCGCTGACGGTTTCTGCCCACCGCCTGGGTTGCGCTATAAAGACGACAACCGTTTGGGGCCACAGATCACTGATGGTATTTCCGAGAGTGAAGGTATCGTGTAATTTCCGCTGGTTCTCTTTCGGTTGATGTTGCAACTAAGATATCAGCACAAATTTAACAAATATAAGCCAGCTGCGTCACCACAAATTACAGTTCTCCTCAGATGTTTGGTACTTTTCCATACTCCTTGTCTTATTGAAATGCCTAATAGTAAGCATTCGACAACATATTGGGCTATTATAATACCAGATACGATTATGTCAAATGAATGTGCAAAGAAGCAAACAAATGATACAGATAAGCTTATTTATCTCGCTAAATGGCCAACTACTGATCAACGAGCGACAGTTCGATTACTGACTCTTTCACATTTTTCTTCTATTTTGAAATATGACTTATTATGTTTCTCACGTAACAATAACAAACATACATATAATTGCCGCGGTGGAGTAGCCGAGCGGTCTAAAGCGCCTCGCAGCGGAGCGCGCGGTTGCTCGCCTTGGAGGTTCGAGTCCTCCCTGGGGTATGGGTGTGTGTGTGTTTGTCCTTAGGTTAGTTTACCTAGGTTTAAGCAGTTTGTAAGCTACGGACTGATGACCACGCACTTTGGTCCGATAGATTTACAGACATTTGAACATTTGATCACATGATAATTGAGTAACAATCTGTATCGCAATCATTGTGAGGAAATTATTATTCCGTAACCATGAAAATATATTGATAATACTACATGAAACATGTCCAACAGAGAATTGTGTTGCATCAAATGAATTTCTTTAAACTATCGTATCCAACACTTAATTGTATTTTTATTCCGTTTCTTTCAATAACGACGCAAAAGCTACGTTTTTCGTGCAAGCAACATTAGGAATATTAAATCGCTGTGACATTCAAATTCGTAGTCGTTTAATATAATTCTGTTTCAGTCTCAAACCTAAGGGTGGACTTTTGGTGATTCTCTATCGTAGCAATTAGAGGAGTGAAAGATTCTAAAGCTAATTCGTTGGTTTTAGAAGTCGCAGGCGTTTATTCGGTAGTAGGATAGCATTACACACCGGTGGGTTTCAGTTACTGTGTAGAATACAAAACCACGGTTTTTCGTCAAAAGCGTGCTTAGTTTCCTTCCACTTATGAATAGGTAGTAGACCTATGTTCCAGCAGAGATTCGATAAACGGCTATGCTATAGTATGTGTGGGTGGCGTCGGCATAAATGAGCAGATGAGTAACACGAGGCTCTAGGATCGATCTGACATCTGCAGCACTTTTATTTTTAATTATTCACTCATTTTCACGAGTTTCAATTCGTATTTTTCACATACGTAACTTTTCTGCTCATTAACAACTTTGGTGGCGAATATAGTATCAAAAAGTTTTAACTCTTCATTCAACCAGTTGATATGATAACAAAGAGAGGCTCACCATTGCTGATGACGGTGTTTTCGATGTTGCGAAGTAGCTAAACGATTAGCTTTTGAATGAAACAGCCGTGTTTGAATCCCGTCCCTTCCAAAATACTTTTCTTATATTAACCCTTGTAGTTTTAATTATCAATTATAAAAATTTCAATGCATAGTATATATATTTGGTTTCGTTATACCTAATTTAATTAATATATCTTTATTTCATAATTTAATTTTCATAATTCGATGAAGTATTAATTGAAAATAAGATTTCAAAAATGTCGAAGTTATATTACATTCCTTAGGGTGTTCATCGTCAAAGAAAATCTCCACACATGCAGACTTTACCAAAGTATTTTAAGCGAGAAATTTTATCCGAAATATGCTTCGGTGAAAAGCATACTTTATTCAAGTTTGTAAGTAAAGAACTTTTCACTGTTGATTTTTGTGCATACCAAGTGTATGGATGGGAATTGTGGCACTGAACTGATGCTGTAGGATTGAATGTGTTTTAATTGAGACACCTCTTGACATCAACGTCCGTGGCACACTGAAACGTTTAAGTAAATTTAAATTTCATAAATAAAACGTTTACATTGCGAGGGGTAATATGAAATGAACAAAAATGTAAGGAGTACCGGGGAATCGAACACTGACTTCCAAGGTTGCACTCCAAGCACTTGACCACTACGCTAGGCACACTCCTCAAAGACGGGAAGTTAATAAGCAGCTTATATAACACCTATGTGTCTGTGAGAAATTTTCGCCACCGTATTCGCTTTCCCTTTAGCCAACTCGGACGGGATATTTTGGGAATTTGAAAGGTTTGTCAACTTCCTTCAAGCAGGGTTTGAACAAAATATTTGAAAACCATCCCGCAATCTACTCTGTGAGTCATAAACATTCTACAGTATAAACTGAAAGACAGAATCGTTGAGGAAATGTCTGCCCCCCCCCTCCCCAATCATTGAGGGTTAAAATTCTCGGAGTAGGAACATCCTCATCCATGATTCACGGACTGAGACGCGATATTTTTGTGAAATTCAGTGTCCTGTTACAGCGACAGTCGTAAAAATTGTGGGAATAAAGTTTATGAAGTACTTAATATTTATAAAGAAACTTTACGCTGTAGCTACGAATGCCTGATCTACGAAACAGCAACGAATCTAAATCATTAATACGAACGTGTTTCTGACGGCAGTTTGACTCGTCAGTGTTCTATAGTTCAAAGGCACATGCGGTAACTTGAGAGTAATTTTGCGAAAAATTTGTAACAAAAAGTGAGAGAGACGTATATCGACCACGCTACTAATCACCCACATGCAAGGTCTTGGTATTCTGGGGTGTTCATTCTACTATCAATCGCTGTTTTATGTCCCCTGACTTTATTGAAAGCAGTACGGTTTTTTTAATAAATGAAGCATGTCAAGTTACCAAAAAAAGGTAGTCATATTTGTGTCAACCTGATTTCTTTAATGAACAGTTTCATATTAACAACATACCTAACGCAAGAATCATTTATGAAACGTCTGAGACCAACTGAATAACAGTTGGTAAGATTTAGCTGTAGTAGATTGTCGTGTAAGGAAGTTTGTTTACACGCGCTAGCCGTGCTGGGAAGTGCCCCGTTTACTTCCGTTCAAACCACTGGCCGACCACAAGCACTGACTGGACGAAGAGACATTCGCTGCGATTGAGCAGAGGCATGCCTCGCCTCTTCTCGACTGCCCATTGATGTGTCTGAACCTGTCTTTTCTTAAATGGACTGTTTGCCTTATGATGCCTGGTTATCCTGATACCGATCTCCTAATGGATTCTCGTCTTAGGTTATATTATTGTGCACTGAATTAAAATGTTTATTATTGAATGGTTTCAGATAGTCCGCCTGTTAGTTGCCATATTTAGCGGCAATTCTTACAGTATTAAACTATTAAACAATAAGTCTATAATAACATCTTTATATTTGAACATTGTCATGTCGTGACGCTAAAAAAAGTTGTGTATGGTCTATTGAAATTGTATTCTGTTGAATGTGTAACACATTATCCTCGAAGCAACTATCAAATTATATCTTAATAATGACATGACCGCGGAGGAACGGCCGAGCGCATTGAGGCGCTACGCTACGGTGTGCGAAGCCGTTCCCCCTCGGGAGTTCGAATCCCCCCCTTAGGCATGGATGTTTGTTCCGTCTGCAGTATAAGGTTGTTCATAAGTTCATATCATAAGTTCATATGTTCAAATGTTTGTTAAGCTTATGGGACTTAACTGCGGGGTTATCAGTCCCTAAACTTACAAACTACTTATCAACTAGTTTATCTTAAGGACGGCACAAATATCCATGCTCGAGGTGGGATTCGAGCCCCCGACCGTAGTGACCGTGCAGACCGTGACTGGAGCGCCTCAGTCCCGTCGGCCACCGCGGCCGGCTGTTCATAAGTAGTTTGTAGGTTTAGGGACTGATGACTCCGTAGTTAAATCCCATAAGCTTAACAAAAATTTAACCTTTTTTTTATGACATGGCAGTTACGTATTGATTTGATCGTCTAGTCTGTTTGTAGGTTTTGAGGAGTTTTTAATGTTTTTAATACCATTTCGATAGTCATAGCTGCAAGCAAAGAACTAACCTTCGGGAAATCTAATGGTGAAACAAAGTACGCTGTTGTATGAATAAAAAATAAAAAAGTTTCGAACCTCTGTTATAGTCTCTGTATCTGTTCAGAAGTGAGTTTTATACACATCTTCAAGACGAGTTTGAAAGTAATGTATAAAATCCATTACCCCACGATCCAAGTTTATTGGCGCTTACCTTGTATACTACCGATGTACCCGGAATATTACTACTATATATCATACAAAGAGCTTTGCAACCTACTTCGAGAAACCTACTGGAAATCTCTGACCTGCATAAAAAGACATGTCGTTTATGGCTGCTTTCCATCAACAATAGTTATGATAAAGGTTTTCATTGTGTTTTTTTTTTTATTTGGCCTTCATCGCCCTTCCAGACGAACCTGCTCCTTCCACAACGCTTTTATATACTTGCTTCGTCTTCTGTACTATAATTGTTCACAATATGTTATTCATTAACATTCATTAACATTATGACTGAGAACATCGTCGCCTATGGTCCACGGACGGAGATGCATTATGAATGCGAAACACAGGGTCCTCTTACAGCTACAGTCGTAAAAATTGTGTGAATAAAGTGAATGGAGTCGTTTGTCGCTTTATAAAGAAGCTTTCCGCTGTAACAACGAATGCCAGATCTGCGAAACAGCAACGAATCTAAATCATTAATAAGAACGTGTTGCTGTTTGTGTGACAAGAAATACAATAAGTTTTGAACCTCTTGTCATGGTCTGTCAGCTGGTTCAGAAGTGCGTTTTGGACACGGCTTCAAAAAGAATTTAAAAGCAATTTAGTGTAAGTTACATTACATGACGACCAAAGTTGGTGACGATTACCTTCTATACTATCGATATACCGGGAATATTACTACTATATATCGTACAAAGAGCTTTGCAACCAACTTCGAGAAAAAAACACTCGGAAAACCTTCGACCTGAAACAAAAAAAGATTCAGATATCGTTTATGGCTTCTTACCATCAACAATAGTTATGATAAAGAGTTTAACTTCTGTTTAATTTTTTAAATTTTGCGTTCATCACCCTTCCTGACCCACATGCTTGGTCCACAATGCTTTTTTATACTTGTTTCGTCTGCTGTACTATAATTGCTCACAATTTGTTAATTTATTTATTCCCTAAATTAATCTTGAAACGTTATACTGTTCTTTCTCGTTGAAAAAATACACAATAATAAAATGAAATCATAATTTACTACGTTAAAACATACTGCGTGTGCTTTAAAAGAAATAACTAAAAATCGTTTCATTTCGTTGGTGAGATCTTGATTCTGTTGTAGTGAACCTCAGTGTTTCTCAAACTGTTTGAAACCTTTGCTTTTTTGCCTATGGTATACAAAAGGTGGATCTTCAAATGTTTGTTAAGCTTATGGGACTTAACTACGGGGTTATCAGTCCCTAAACTTACAAACTACTTATGAATTAGCTTATACTAAAGACAGCACAAATATCCATGCCCGAGGGGGGATTCGAACCCCAGACAGTAGTGGCCGTGCAGACCCTGACTGGAGCGCCTCAGTCCCCTCGGCCACCGTGGATCTTATGAGTAGCTCTCTTACACCGTTACATACTTAACCATTCTAAATAAATATACTTCTCCTTCTAATGTTGCTCTGAATCATGTATAACCGCCTTCTGCTTCCGCAACGACTCGAAGCTTATTGGGTATTCTTGTTTCTTATTATATTGGTGTGGTGTCTGTTATTTCGGGCTATACGAAGTAACAGACACCATACCAATATAATTAATTACGTTTACGAAGACGGCGTTTCTTCAATCACTTCACAGCATATGCGGTCATACGTTCGACCTCGCACGATAGGGGCGCTACAGCCATAGCGTTCAACTTGTGAAAGTTTGAGACGGACGCCGGGCGTGCACCGGGATCCACGTGGTTAAGTTCACCGCTGGCTCGAAGCTGGAGACCCAGGTTCGATTACCGGCCTGCTTCACATTTTCACTTGTCGCTATTGTTTAATTTCAATGTCCTAATGCAGCACTATCGAACCTTTTCTTCCTAATCCTTATTCCGTCACCTACTTCACAATTGCTTACTAGGCAGACTACTCTCCACTAGACCATCGCATCTTTAGCGATTAAGACGCCTCCACGTCACAAACTTTACTTCAGCTTCTGTGTTCCAAAGAATGTTGGAACTACTGCCAAGGCTCTCCACGCAGCGAAAGCATGTAGGTCTGTGTTCGATCCTCGACCGCATTACAAATTTTAATTCAGTGCTTCACCTTTATCTTTAATGTCTTTGACATGTTTGAGAAGAAAAACCGTCTCAGTTTTCGTGTATTTGCTTTTACATTGATATTCCTTCCTAACTATTTGAAAATTCTTCTTTCTTTTTGTTTGGGCCACTCTATCTCCCATTCTAGGCTGAACTTCCCTCACAAATTACGCCTGCATCGGCGATCTTATATATTTAAACTTTTCGCAGATGTTTTAAATACAATTCTGCACAACCATATTTATTTTAGTGATTGATTAAATTTAGAAAATGAGTACTTCTTCTCTCGGAAAAATAAATATTACGATTCCTGATGAAAATTAGTCTGTGCGTCAAGTTTAAACTTACAGATTTCTGGGGCACAGCCAACCGCCTCACAGCGGCCGGCCAACTAGCTAGCCGGCCAGCCGGCTCAGGATGTAGAATGTTTTAACGTTCTAATCTATGATTTCGTTTTAATATTGTGTACTTTCTTTCAATGAGGGAGAACAGTATTAAACATTAATTTAGGGAATGAATAACATATTGTGAACAATTATAGTACAGAAGACGAAGCAAGTTTATAAAAGCGTTGTGGAAGGAGCAGGTTCGTCTGGAAGGGCGATGAAGACCAAATAAAAAATAAAACACAATGAAACCCTGTATCATAACTATTGTTGATGGTAAGCAGCCATAAACAACATGTGTTTTTATGCAAGTCAGAGGTTTCCAGTAGATTTCTCGAAGTAGCTTGCAAAGCTCTTTGTATGATATATAGTAGTAATATTCCGGGTATATCGATAGTATACAAGGTAAGCGACAATAATTTAGGTCGTGGAGTAATCGATTTTATACATTACTTTCAAACTCGTCTTGAAGCTGTGTATAAAACTCACTTCTGAACCAGCTAACAGATAGAGAGACTATAACAGAGGTTCGAAACTTTTGTATTTTGTGTTAATACAATAGCGTACTTTGTTTCACCACTAGATTTCCCGAAGGTTAGTTCTTTGCTTGCAGCTATGACTATCGAAATGGTATTAAAAACACTAAAAACTCCTCAAAACCTACAAACAGACTAGACGATCAAATCAATACGTAACTGCCATGTCATATAAAAATAAGTTTAACTTTTTCTTAAGCTTATGGGATTTAACTGCGGGGTCATCAGTCCCTAAACCTACAAACTACTTATGAACAGCCGGCCGCGGTGGCCGACGGGACTGAGGCGCTCCAGTCACGGTCTGCACGCCCACTACGGTCGAGGGCTCGAATCCCACCTCGAGCATGGATATTTGTGCCGTCCTTAAGATAAACTAGTTGATAAGTAGTTTGTAAGTTTAGGGACTGATAACCCCGCAGTTAAGTCCCATAAGCTTAACAAACATTTGAACATATGAACTTATGAACAACCTTATACTGCAGACGGAACAAACATCCATGCCCAAGAATCTCCGAGGGGGAACAGCCTCGCACATCCTAGCGTAGCGCCTCAATGCGCTCGGCCGTTCCTCCGCGGTCATGTCATTATTAAGATATAGTTTGATAGTTGCTTCGACGTTAATGTGTTACACATTCAACAGAATACAATTTCAATAGACCATACACAACTTTTTTTCAGCGTCACGACATGGCAATGTTCAAATATAAAGATGTTATTATAGGCTTATTGTTTAATACTGTAAGAATTGCCGCTAAATATGGCAACTAACAGGCGGGCTATCTGAAACCATCCAATAATAAAATTTTTAATTCAGTGCACAATAATATAACCTAGGACGAGAATCCATTAGGAGATCGGTATCAGGATAACCAGGCATCATAAGGCAAAAAGTCCATTTAAGAAAAGACAGGTTCAGACACATCAGTGGGCAGTCGAGAAGAGGCGAGGCATGCCTCTGCTCAATCGCAGCGAATGTCTCTTCCTCCAATCAGTGCTTGTGGCCGGCCAGAGGTTTGAACGGAAGTAAACTGGGCACTTCCCAGCACGGCTAGCGCGTGTAAACAAACTCCCTCACTTTTTGTTACAAATTTTTCGCAAAATTACTTTCAAGTTACCGCATGTGCCTTTGAACTATAGAACACTCACGAGTCAAACTGCCGTCAGAAACACGTTCGTATTAATGATTTAGATTCGTTGCTGTGTCGTAGATCAGGCATTCGTAGCTACAGCGTAAAGTTTCTTTATAAATATTAAGTACTTCATAAACTTTATTCCCACAATTTTTACGACTGTCGCTGTAACAGGACACTGAATTTCACAAAAATATCGCGTCTCAGTCCGTGAATCATGGATGAGGATGTTCCTACTCCGAGAATTTTAACCCTCAATGATTGGGGAGGGGGGGGGGGGCAGACATTTCCTCAACGATTCTGTCTTTCAGTTTATACTGTAGAATGTTTATGACTCACAGAGTAGATTGCGGGATGGTTTTCAAATATTTTGTTCAAACCCTGCTTGAAGGAAGTTGACAAACCTTTCAAATTCCCAAAATATCCCGTCCGAGTTGGCTAAAGGGAAAGCGAATACGGTGGCGAAAATTTCTCACAGACAAATAGGTGTTATATAAGCTGCTTATTAACTTCCCGTCTTTGAGGAGTGTGCCTAGCGTAGTGGTCAAGTGCTTGGAGTGCAACCTTGGAAGTCAGTGTTCGATTCCCCGGTACTCCTTACATTTTTGTTCATTTCATATTACCCCTCGCAATGTAAACGTTTTATTTATGAAATTTAAATTTACTTAAACGTTTCAGTGTGCCACGGACGTTGATGTCAAGAGGTGTCTCAATTAAAACACATTCAATCCTACAGCATCAGTTCAGTGCCACAATTCCCATCCATACACTTGGTATGCACAAAACTCAACAGTGAAAAGTTCTTTACTTAAAAACTTGAATAAAGTATGCTTTTCACCGAAGCATATTTCGGATAAAATTTCTCGCTTAAAATACTTTGGTAAAGTCTGCATGTGTGGAGATTTTCTTTGACGATGAACACCCTCAGGAATGTAATATAACTTCGGCATATAAATACGTGCAACAATTTTTGAAATATTTTTTCATTTAATACTTCATCGAATTATGAAAATTAAATGATGAAATAAAGATATATTAATTAAATTAGTTATAACGAAACCAAATATATATACTTTGCATTGAAATTTTTATATTTGATAATTAAAACTACAAGGGTTAATATAAGAAAAGTATTTTGGAAGGGACGGGATTCAAACTCGGCTATTTCATTCAAAAGCTAATCGTTTAGCTACTTCGCAACACCGAAAACACCGTCATCAGCAATGGTGAGCTCAAAATTAGCTGATATTGCACCTATCTGTAGTTGGATCATTTGGCTTGAGTTTTCTCTTTTCCTATGGCCTACACAGGGAGCCTATGGCCTACACAGGGGAGATATTGTAGGAATTTAAAAGTTTCATATTCGTGTTTCTTCTCGCACAGATTGGGCCAAGTAGGTGAGACCCATCCAGCGATACAGCGGACCAAACTGCATTGTCATTAGTCCGTCAGCGATCCCTAGTGTTGAGACTTTCAGCACGCAAACGTATAAGGGGATATTATTAGCCTTTGTCAAGACAATCGCATTTGGAGATTGTCGTTGTAGCTATTACACTCTTGGTATGTGCTTGTCAAGTTGTGAACCCACATAAAGGCAACGTTTTGCAGTATGCACTTATTTCAGCTAATAAATTGTGACTACTATATTGTTTGATATTTATAAATCCATATGATATGTGCCCTGGAACCAACGTTTATTATCTGTCTGTGGAAAAACTTACGCTATGACTCACACGATCTGTTGCATTTTTCTGGTGGCAGTGTCAATCTGCTCAGAACATCTGACTCAAATAGACTGACTATTTCGTTCATTTATTCAAAACTTCTCTTTGATATTATATAACTGGCTGAATGAAGAGTTAAAACTTTTTGATACTATATTCGCCACCAAAGTTGTTAATGAGCAGAAAAGTTACGTATGTGAAAAATACGGATTGAAACTCGTGAAAATGAGTGAATAATTAAAAATAAAAGTGCTGCGGATGTCAGCTCGATCCTAGGACCTCGTGTTACGCATCTGTCCATTTATGCCGGCGCCACCCACACATACTATAGCATAGCCGTTTATCGAATCTCTGCTGGAACATAGGTCTACTACCTATTCATAAGTGGCAGGAAACTAAGCACGCTTTTGACGAAAAACCGTGGTTTTGTATTCTACACAGTAACTGAAACCCACCGGTGTGTAATGCTATCCTACTACCGAATAAACGCCTGCGACTTCTAAAACCAACGAATTAGCTTTAGAATCTTTCACTCCTCTAATTGATACGTTGGAGAATCGCCAAAAGTCGACCCTTAGGTTTGAGACTGAAACAGGATTATATTAAACGACTACGGATTTGAATGTCACAGCGATTTAATATTCCTAATGTTGCTTGCACGAAAAGCGTAGCTTTTGCGTCGTTATTGAAAGAAACGGAATAAAAATACAATTATGTGTTGGATACGATAGTTTAAAGAAATTCATTTGATGCAACACAATTCTCTTTTGCACATGTTTCATATAGTATTATCAATATATTTTCATGGTTACGGAATAATAATTTCCTCATAATGATTGCGATACAGATTGTTACTCAATTATCATGTGATCAAATGTTCAAATGTCTGTAAATCTATCAGACCAAAGTGTGTGGTCACCAGTCCGTAGCTTACAAACTGCTTAAACCTAGGTAAACTAACCTAAGGACAAACACACACACCCATACCCCAGGGAGGACTCGAACCTCCAAGGCGAGCAACCGCGCGCTCCGCTGCGAGGCGCTTTAGACCGCTCGGCTACTCCACCGCGGCAATTATATGTATGTTTGTTATTGTTACGTGAGAAACATAATGAGCCATATTTCGAAATAGAAGAAAAATGTGAAAGAGTCAGTAATCGAACTGTCGCTCGTTGATCAGTAGTTGGCCATTTAGCGAGATAAATAAGCTGATCTGTATCATTGGTTTGCTTCTCTGCACATTCATTTGACATAATCGTATCTGGTATTATAATAGCCCAATATGTTGTCGAATGCTTACTATTAGGCATTTCAATAAGACAAGGAGTATGGAAAAGTACCAAACATCTGAGGAGAACTGTAATTTGTGGTGACGCAGCTGGCTTATATTTGTTAAATTTGTGCTGATATCTTAGTTGCAACATCAACCGTAAGAGAACCAGCGGAAATTACACGATACCTTCACTCTCGGAAATACCATCAGTGATCTGTGGCCCCAAACGGTTGTCGTCTTTATAGCGCAACCCAGGCGGTGGGCAGAAACCGTCAGCGATACTCGGCTCGGAACATGATGCACCATGATGTAACACTTAGCTTCATAACAAAGTCCGTTCATGTAATTGAATTAATTCTATGATATGCATGCAATTTTTCCATTTGAATGCATCAGTAACGTCCGAAAATATTCACGGACTGCAGCATCTCAATTCTAATTGCTGTCTTTGTTCATTGAAACTATAAGAAAAGAAATGTGGAAAGGAATTTGTCGGTCGCGAGCAGCTTAAAATGCTATGGCTAATACGTAAAGCAGTTCCTAAAATCAGTTTTCGAAGTCGCCTTCACGTCGCATAGAAACCACGCGTGTTGTTACAACTGGCTGCGATACTGGAAGATAACATTTTTCCTCTCAGATTTCGTGTCAGTTGGGTAATCGACAGTATGTACAATTGTGTTGCCTAGCTGTATATACTTCCCACCAAACAGCAGAACTTTGCGGTTGTGTATAGCGATTAGGCGAGGGGTTTCGCGAATTCTGTCACCGACTGTACATTCATTGGAACCATCTTTTTTATTACTAACAACACATCGTTACCAACTCGTACGATATTTTAAGTTTTAATGATCAAAACACTCACAAGCATGTGGAAGAGATTTTCCAACACAGAATCAAGCAAAAGAAAAGTTATCTATGACGATCAGATCTCATACTGAGGTAGTGTCTCCGACATAATGGCGCGATCATATATTGAAATGTGAAAGTCTATAAATAAAGGCGGAAATTGGTTAAAACTGTGATATCGCACAGTTGCGCGCTATGATATATCTCGTCACTGGAACAGAGATCCGTATCACGATAGAAGTTACATCGGGTCGTATAGTTTAAGGATGTTGAAATATAGAGATTGAACTCATATAATGTCGAAATATAATTTGAATACTTTTCAAAACGCCCATATATTGATTAAAAAAATCCTATTGTATGCAAAATAAAATGATGAATATTATTAAAAATCCAGGTTTATTCGTGAAATTCAAGCCCTTTTCTAGGTTTTCCCAGATTTTCTCAACTTTAAGCTTTTTTCAGGTTTTCAAATTGTCTAGGTTTGGTAGTCACCCTGTGGTCAGTGCCATCAAGTGAAATGCGCCGCTAGAGCTGTTGTCCCTTAAAATCGCTGAGTCGATGTGCGTGTAAAGAACAACATTAAAACGTATCATTATTATATTTGACTATATTCTAGACAGCTTGACCTGCGCTCCACGTTAGACGAAAACCAATAAGATTTCAGCAGACGCGAAAGAATACACACTGTAATGTTTACATCAGCCGCGAGGAAAGACCGCGAGCCTGCGGCGCCGTGTCTCGGATTGCACGACCGCTCCCGTCGGAGGTTCGAATCCTCCCTCACGCATGGTTTTGTGAGTGTTTTGTCTTTAGCAGATTTTAATTTAACTAAATATCAACAATAATACATTTCCTTGAGACAACATCGTCTCGTTATACCAAAGGTATTAAACATAAGGAGAGGCATTGAATTAAAATTTGTGCTGTGGCCGGGATTCGAATCCGGGACCTTTGTAGTCGTTGTGGCTGCAATGCAGTGTTAGGTGAGTGGTCTAAATCGGCTGCCTAGGAAGTAGAACGTCCCGGGTTCGAATCGCGGCCACAGCACAAATTTTAATTCAGTGCCTCTCCTTATGTTTAATTTAAGTAGTTTGATGTCTAGGGTCCGATGGCGTCAGCAGGTTGGTCCCTTAGGTTTACAAACATTTGAATTTACATCAGCTTTACTCTTATGATGAATGGTGTATACGTTCATCCAAAAATAAGGACCCATTTCAGGATACTGTATCCCGACATGCACACGCTAAAACAAGTAGATTCGTAAGAACAAAATGATATGACATAAGGGAAAAGGTCAGTTTCATTAGTGGCTGCGCAAGGCCGTATAATACCCTGGCAGGAGACTTCTTACCCGTTTACAAAAATGTTGCGGCCTTCTTTGTTACACATTGTTACCAGAGACTAAGCCAGCTACTTTTTTAGCGGCTTTCGCCGGTGGCTGTACCGGTAAGGACTGATGACAACCCGCTGTCGGCAGCAGGGAAATCCTTAGTAAGGGGCTGGGGAGCGCGTGTTCGTGGGAGCCGGCGGCGGCTTTGACCTGGATAACGACCGTCTGTGGCGCTGACGACGCCGACATCGACCTGACAAGCCGAAGCAGCGAGTCGCCGAGCACGTCTCAGCGGGGGCGCTGCGCACAGCCGGGGAAAAGAGTCACTTTTGTTGCAGGCTTCTTTTGTAAACAGAGCCACAGCCTCTCGCGGAACTACTGTAAATCGAAAGCAAATGCTAATTAAGAGAGTGCCGTAAGCCTAGTATGTTTCCTTGAAAGATTCGAACCCAGACACACACTGAATGTTGAACACCGGGGCCAGCCACATGAAACCTTCTGCCGGCCGCAGCGCTCCGCACAGTCCGGCCAGCCAGGCTGCTCAAGGCGCCTTCCCTGTTGTTTACAGGCCTGCGCACCTGCGCCCTCTGTCGTGCTGCACAGATGCCTCCTTAACTTCCTGTGTGTAAAGAGCCTGAATAGGGAGAGAGTGGCCATGCGTGTACCGCTCCTGATTGGCTAACAACCCAGGACGCCATGTTTTTACCAGATTTGACGAGCTTTGTACATATAAGAATAGCTACAGTGTGCGTTTCTGTACTGTGGTGTGACTTAAAAGCTTCTGACGGCGATTTCACTGTACAGTTATATACAGTTCACATAACGGCAGGCACTACTCCGCTTTTGCACGTCTTGCGTCGGTCCTATATACGTAAATTAACGTGTTGTACGTCGGTCGTTGACAATAACTGAAGAACTTCACAGAAATTTTTAAGACTAAATGTTGATTTGAAGCGATTTACTGAGTGTAATTAATAATGTGAATTACGTAATAATTAAGAACAGTCAAGTGTAATGCCTCGTTGTTCCTCTGTTCACTGTAAAAACCGAAGTGAAGATTGTTATATGGTGCTAGTGTTCCAAAGGATTGAGTAAAAACGGAAGCAGTGGGTGCTGAAAGTAAACCGAGAAAGCGTGAATCGTAAAGACGACTTACGGGATATCAACGAATTATTCCTGTGTGATGCAAATATTTTCTGTTTCCTCCGCCCACTGTAAGAAAGTCATTCATAAAAATCAGTAACAGAACTGCTGCCTGCGCATATCCCGCATGGTGTAGTGCTTCATGGTGAATTCGTTATGTGAAGGTCGCGAGTTCGAATCCGGTAAACAGTAAATATTTAACAGTATCTTCTAGCTTTTTGTTAGTTTATTGTATGGTTTTTGATATGTCGTCCTAAAAGGTATGTTTTAACATGGCTACGGTACCATCCTCTTAGCTGACTGTTATTGGCTATTCACAATCCTGTAATTGGTTACGGGAAGTAACATGAAAAAGGGTGCAGGACTATTGCCTCGTTGTAGATATTCAGTTACCTATTTTGAGTCTGTTTCTGCTGTTTCAATAGAGTTACTATCGGTATTTTTTTCGATTGTTTGTGGTACTACGCTCCTAAAAGTATTGCCCAGTTGGGAGAATGTTACAGGATCGGCAGGAGCACACTTAAAATGCATTCTATCAAGGCGGAAAGCGATAATAATGTACTAATTTCAGCGATAGATATCCAGACATAAAATTCTGAAAAAGCATTACTTTCTTTGAGGTACATGACATGAAAGCCTTCTCTTTCTTGTAAATAAACTGCAAAATGTTAAGTTATCAGAACGTAGTAAAATATGGTTTTAACATTCGACAGCCTTAGAAACTGTTTCATGAGACACATTTGCTTACAAATTTATTAGGCCTATATAAACATAGTTGAATGGAATTTCTTCAACCACGTACTAATTAGTAAGCAAGAAGATTTGCTTTGGGCTGATGGGTGGAACTGATGCCTTATTTCAACCATTAAGTTGCTGCTTTTCTGCCTGGGTCGCTATATAAGTGCACGTTATGCGCGCAGTCTGGTAAAAACATGGCGGCCTCAGCCGTTTGGCCACTCTCTCCGTCTACAGGCTCTCTACTGTGGTATATACGCTTTCTACTGTAGTTTGAAGCTGTATTATACGAATCTGGGGGTGACTGCGAATCATATAAGTGGATATTTTTTCATGGTATGCTGAAAATGAACCTAACGACTACACCTGTAAGTACAAAATAAAACAGTTATTGCAAAATGACCTTACCAGGTATGGGAACGTGGTATTAAGCAGTGTCTCAGTAAATGAAGTATTGTTCTATTGAGAGGTAAAAGCTTAATTTATTATCTTTAACGATCAGAAAAAAAATCCAAATGAAATTATGAAAAATTGAGCCGCGCGGGAGTATCCTAGTAACAGTAAATAGTTGTGAAAAGATACTTGACCTCCTACCAACAAATAATCCGTAGTTAATAAGGAGCATCAGAACAGACACAGAGATCAGCGCAAACGGGGGTTGTTGTAGGGAGACTAAATATCGGATTTCCCAAATCTACCAAAATTAAACGGGAAATATGTTATTCAAAAAAGCGAATAAAAATTCGTTTAACGCTTTCCTGAGTAATAATTGCCAATCCTTCTTCACTAACATAGTGAGTGTAGATCACATGTTTCCTACATCCAAAGGAAGACTATCGACAGCTATTGAGAGAAAAGAGGGCTAATTCGCCGTGGTGCACAAAACAGTTTAGATTACACCTGCAAAATTAAAAAAAATAAAATAAAATATGCCAAATACAAACAGACACAAGTCCTCTAGACTGGTAATCGTTTAGAGAAACTCTAAATTTACCTCGAACGTCAATGCGAGAAGCTTATTATAGTTTCCACAACGAAGCCCTGTCACGTAATTTGGTGAACAATCCTAATAAATTCAACTCGTATGTATACTAGTGGCAAAACACAATCAACACCATAACTTTGGGTGTTACTGATGACAGTTGTACTAAAGCAGAATTGCTGAACACAGCTTCCAGAAAATCTGTCACCAAAGAGGACGATGCAAATACTCCAGCATTTGAATCAAGAATAGTTTCCTGAATGCGTAATATGGAAGTAGATATCCATGGGGTATTAAAGCAACTTAAATAACTTAACGAAATTAAGTCTTCCGGTCACGATTGTGTACCACTTAGGGTCCTTTCAGAGTATGCTGATGCAATAGCTCCATACCTAACTATCATATACAACCGCTCGCACAGCGAATGCAAAGATACACAGGACACTCCCATACTCAAGAAAGGAACCAGGAGTGATCCGTAAAATTACAGGCCTATATCACTGACTTCGATTTGCAGCAGGATTTTAGAACAAATACTTTCCTCAAACGTTATATTCTACTTCAAAGAGACCTGACACATATTCAACACGGATTCAGAAAGTATCGTTCTTGTGAACCTTGACTCACAGGAAGTGATAAGTGCTACCGACAAGAGATCTCAAATTGATTCCATATTTCTAGATTTGCAACTGTATCTCACAAGCGTCTTCTAATCAAATTGCGTGGTCATGGAATATCGCTATATTTGTGCGTCTGGATTCGTGGTTTCCTGTCAGAAAGGACGCAGTACGTAGTAATTGACGGAAAGTCATCGAGTAAAACATAAGTAACAGCTGGAGTTCCCCATGGAAGTGTTACAGGACCTCTACTATTTTTTATAAAAGACTAGCTGTAAACCCGGCGTTGCCCTGGTGTTTATTTATTCTACACTCTCGTATTCCACCTCTCCTTCCCTCCTCTATCTGCATTCATCTCTTTCTTTCCCATATCTCTGTTCGTTTCCACCTTTCCCTTCCTCGGCAATGTTTTTAGCAAGGTACCCTCTGTCATGGACCATACGAATATGTATGTATCTTGTGACCTTCCTCTTGGTATAAATGTCGTGTGTGCAAAAATTCAGCAAAATCTGAGAAAACCTTTTCATTTTGTCAAAGTTCGTATGTTAAGTGCCCTCCACCGTGCAGCGAACGAAATTTTATACAGACAGTGACATTCCTCTTGTTTTTATGGTGAAATGTCCAAAATTTCGTAAATATCGGAACAAAACTATAGATTTGAGTGCAATAGAAACACAGAGTCACATTGAAAAACACACTTTGTTGTTCTCAAATTTTCCAGTTTTATTTCATACAACCTCTGCTCTGAAAAAAAAAAAAAGAAAAAAAAAGGCTCTCCCCCATGCACTGTATGAAACTTTAAGTAGACGGTGACCTTCTTTTTGAAGGTCAAGCGTGAAAAGTTTCGTGAAGGTCGGAATGAAACTGTAGATTTCGTCAGTCTGTAGGAAAAATATCCTCCGCCATGCACCTTCATTCCGTCCTATCGTAAACACTTTCTTAGCTAACATCGACTACCTTTAAACTACATACCGGCAAAATTTCAGCTTCATAGGTGCAGTAGTTTTAGAGATTTCGTATTTCGTCAGTGAGTAAGAGACCTTTAGATTTTATATATAGGGATATCTCCTGAATTATGCGTCCTACAAAGACATTATTTACAGCTTCTTAAAGAGGAATATTAGGAAACTGCTTGCGAAATGTGTTGTAAATTGAGTTGGTAGTAAAGACGTAGTAAATTACAACCTTATACTTTTTATGGCGAAGTTTCATGTATTTCAGTGTCTTTCTCGCTTAGCACCTGAACAATATGTCGTAATACGATATTATTTCGAAGGTACATCCAGTGATGCAGATGTAAAACGTTTGCAAAATACGTTGCGAAAGAATAAGTAGGAAAGACGTAACAAATCAAAACGTCATGCGGAATGTGGCGGTTTTTCATTAACGTAATCGTTTATTACTCCATATCTCATGAACTGTATCTCGTACTATGATAAAATTTCGAACGTACGTTCTGTGGTGTATTTGTATACTATCTGTAACATTTCTCGCGAATACAATTTACAGTAATAAATTGTAACGTCATTCCAAATGCCGTAATTTTACTTCATGAACGCTGTAAAAGTAGTAAGCGACAAACTTTTTTCCTATCATCATTTTGCTGGGGTTGTCAGCGAGAAAAAGTTTCCTAAAGGTTTGAAATTATGTTTCAAGTTTGTTGCAAGTCGCTAAGTCCTCGCCTTCTCATATAGTGGACTGATAAAGTCACACTATCACGTGCAGCAATACGGGGAATTTTTCATTGTTTATGACGTCATATCTTCTGAACTATCGGCCCTATCGCAAAATCCTTTCTTAGCTGACGTCTTCTACCGATGAACTACATTCCTGCCAAATTTCAGCTGCATAGGTGAAGTACTTCCGAAATTTTGTGTTTAGCCAGTGAGTGATTGAGTGTCTTTTCGCTTTTATACAGATAGAGATTTAGGAGATAATGTGAACAGCTCTCTTAGACTGTTTGCGGAAGAAGCTATCGTTTATCGGTTAGTAAAGTCACACGAATATCAAAATCAACTGCAAAATGTTTCAAATAAGATATCTACATGTGCGAAACTTAGCAACTGGCCCTAATTGATGAGAAGTGTGAAGTCAGCCATATGGGCACTAAAAGAAATCAGTTAAACTTTACTTACACTGTAAAACAGTCAAACCTGCAGGAATAAAATTCAACTAAGTACCTAGGAATAACAATTATGAACAATTTAAATTTGAACGAACACACAGAAAATATTTTAGGAACAGCGAACCAAAGACTACGTTTCATTGGCAGAACACTTAGAAGATGCAACAGTTCTACTAAGGAAACGGCCTACACAACACTTGTGCGTTCAATTTTACGGTTTTTCTGCCCACTGTGGGATCCCCACCAAGTGGGACTGACGGACGATTTAGAGAAAGTTCAGAGAAGGGCAGCTCGTTTTGTATTATCTCGATATTGGGGTGAGAGTAACACGAAAATGATGCACGAGTTGGGATGGAAATCATTAAAAAAAGGCGTATTTGTTGTGGCGAGATATGTTTCAGAAATTTCTTTCATCAGTTTTCTCTTCCGAATGCGAACACATTTTGTTAGTACCCACCTACATAGGGAGACATGATCATTGTGACATTACAGATACAGGGGGAAGCTGATTGTTTCCACGTGAAAGGCGTGTTTTGTCAGGCTGTTGGGTTCCCCAGCCGGCCAGCTAACAGTTTGGACCTAATGAATGGAATACAGGTAGTTAGGGTTTTCCTAATCTACTCAGAAACAGGAAACGGTGGTCTTGGTTAAGCGAGGGCGGCTTTCCCGGATTGCAACTGAAATACAATATAGCCACACACATTATTATAAAAAAAACCATATAAAATCAGGGACTGATCATACGGCAAATATAATTATATGAATGCATTCAGGAGACTTGGGAGAATCAATCGCCGTAATTACAATTTCAATATCCCTTACAGACAAAAAGCCGATAAATTTCAGTACTATAATAATGATATTATAAGACTTATATTTACAATTATTGATACATAGTGTTTATCAGTAACAGTTTAAGAAGTAAGTGGGCAGCATTGTACCACGCTACCTATCTTAAAAGACGCACCACGCTATTTCCGTATTCTTTCAATAAACTTTGTTTCACTGTCTTCTTCTGCTTTTCGTTGAGGTAGTAATATTCTTGTGTCAGAACATAGATTCCACCACAGAAACACTAAACATGAACCCAGCAAAGCGCATTACATTCATATAAGTATTGTATTATATTTAATATTATTCTTAGTAACGTTCGTTTTTTGTTGTAGACTGCCACTTACATATTTCATGGCCGACTAAAAATAGTAGATATGCAGCAGATAATTTATACATCAACAGTTATATGTATTAACTGTGGAGAAGAACTGAATATATTTGCATAAAAAGCCATGATAAATATAAATTGTGTAATCATATTTTGACGGCGGCAGTATATTTGAACAGTGAGACGCCACGCTTTAATAGCTATCTGAGCAAAGAGCTTCAGTCTCAACCGATTTTAGTATTGTTTGTTAAATGTAAATAATATTTCTAGAATGGTGGTCAAAGCATTTAATTCTGTGATACTCAAATGTATAATATTTTGGAAGGGAAATTGTATTTTAAATATGAGGCGTTAGGATGCGCGGAAGGATACAATTTTGGGAGCAGGTAGACCACGCTTTCGAACACTTGGGAAGGGACTCGTTCATTGCAATAAAACAAGAGAAATGAGATCTAAAACGGGAATATTTAGGTGTTGCTTTTACCCGCGCGCTATTAGATAACGGAACTGAGAGAAATATCATAGAAACGATTCGATGAACCCTCTGCCATGCACTCCAATGTGAGGTGCAGAGTATTTATGTAGATGTACATCCTAAGTATTTGAAACTTTTCACCTGTTCTAACTTTTTTCTTCCTATTTGGCACTCACCCTGTTTAATTATCTTTCCCATAGTCATTACCTCACGTTTGGAGATGCTGATCTTCATACAAAGACCTTAACTTCTCTGAAAGATTGTATTCTACCCTTTCAATCGAATATGCCGTCACCACAAAGTCGTCCATATGTGCGAGTCTGTTTATTTTCTTTCTACATGCTTTAATCTCACTCTGCCTGTGTACCGTTTTCACGAATGATCCATAAATAATATGAACAACAGCGTTGTCTTCTCTCTGAAATTACTATGAACTCAGTTTGCCGTCGACCGTAACTGCTGCCTGACTTCGTAAAAATCTTTAATTGCCCTCAGACTTTGTAGAACTGACAATAGTTTCCTCCTAGAAAACGGTCACAATCTTTTTCTAGATCTAGAAGACATAATTACAATTCCCTGTTCCACTCGTAGCACTTCTCCATTATCTGTCGTAAGCCTAAGATATGATTCATATGTTCAAATGTTTGTGAATCTGTGGGACTTATCTACTGTGGTTATCTGTCCCTAGGCTTTAAACTAACCTAAGGACTTTACAGACATCAATTCCCGAGGAAGGACTCCAACCTCCGACGGGGAGCAATCGCGCCCTCGAAGCAAGTCGCCTTAAAGCGCTCGGCCAATCCACCACAGCTAAAGATATTGTTCTGAAAGCTTCTAAGAGGTCGAAAGGCATACTGATTTTCATCCAACTTGCCTGCAACTAATTCTCGCAATCTCATTTGAACAATACCTGAGAAGAAAATGTTTATTATTAAGCGTATGGGACTTAACTGCGGGGTCATCAGTCCCTAAACTTAGAAACTACTTGTGATCTACCTTATACTAAAGACGACACAAACATCCATGCCCGAGGAGGGATTCGAACCCCCGACGGCGGACGGCCGCGCGCACCACATTACGGCGCTCCAGTACGCGCGGCTAATCCGCCGCTGCTACCTGAGAAGATTTTGCCCATAACGCTAATTTAAGAGATACCTTGGATTTGTTACACTGTTTTCTGCTCCCATGCTTGAATACTAGTGTGATTATTGCTTTAGTCCAGTAAGACGGATCTTGTCCCGATTTCCACGCCATTTCAAATTATCCTGTATAAGCACCTGTGACCGAATATTCCACAGTATTTGATGAGTTCTGACTTGATTTCATCTACCCCAGCAGCTTTATTTCACTGTAATCTATTGAACATCTTCTTCACTGCCTGAAATGTGATCTCATTTCCATCATTCATGCCTCATTGCACATTGAAATCTGAAACGTTATTGAATTTTTCGAAATATTTTCTCCATCTGTCCTTGACAACAGGGTTAGATAGCAATTTTCCTGACCTGTCCAAGGCACTTCTTCTCTCGGTTTCGGAGACTACTATTTATGACCCTGAAAGGTTTTCCAGTGGCTTGACCCAAAATTTCCAACTTATTTCCAAATTCTTGCCATGATTTCTGCTTGATTGCTGCCGTTATCTGTTTTGTCTTTTTTTTTCTTCAACATAGGTTTCTCTGTCTCCCTGAGTTCTATACGAAGCCATTTATGAAATGCCTTCTTTATCCTTTCACTGGCTGTCTTGATTGTGACATTCCACCAAGCTGCCTGCTTCTTCCTGCCTTTACACACTACTGTTCCAAGACATTCTCCAGCCACTTGTAGTAGAGGATCCCTGTACCTGGTCAGTTCGTTTTGAATGGTTTTAAATGACTACGTTTCACAAAGTGGTACCATCGTGAAATCATTGTTAAATACTTGTGCCTGATTTTTGACTTGAAGCTTCTCCACCCTTATGTTCCAACATATTGACCTGACGTCCTGCAGTTTTAGCCTTAAAAAATCAATTTCGCCGCATATTATACAATGATGAATGTCTTATGAATGCACTTGAGTCCTTAATGCCTCCTTGTTCTGTTGTTGTATAGTTAATGACATACCTGGTATCGCCTTCCCAAGTATATCGGTGAAAGGTCTTATGCTTATAAACGGAGATGGTGATAACTAAGCCCATACTGGAACAGAAATCCAGGCTCTGTTTTCCGTCCCTGATGGCCGACATAACCTTTATAAATTTACCCACAATCATTGCATACCCGTCTGTTCGATTTCCTAGCTTGGCATTGAAATCACCGATGAGCAAAACACAGTTTTGTCGTCCTGGTCGGTCTCTGTTTAGTTCTTCCCGGCCTGTCTTTCAGGAAAGGTTCCATCAGAATGCATGGACATCTATAACAGCTTTAGAGATTAGTAATGCAAGTTTTATTTACGGAACTTTTTAAAATTACGTAACTTTTGTAAAGTATGTCTCTTCTCTTCTCACGGCGTCGTCTTCGTCTATGCTAGCTGCGCTGAGTCCTAGTGACTGCGTAGTTCGGTGCCGAGTTCAGATGGGCTCGTCCAGACGCATGTCGGCCTATATATAGCAGCTTGCAGAGGGCGCGCTTCTCTGTTTCTCCCCCCAGGAGGCGCGGCGCCGACGTGCGATTGGCTGTTGGTCGTCCGCTGTCTTCAGCACGATCGTCCTCGAGCGTCTGGCGTGTGGTGCTGACTTTACGTCACAACACTGTCCTTGTACTGTAACAACTACATCACTAAGTGCGTCACAGAATTTGTCCATCTCTGTTTATCTGTGCCTTCATAGGGCGAATAAACTGACACAATCGTAACTTTCTTGCTGGAAATTGCCAAATCTATCCACATCAGTCGTGCGTTCACATACCTTACTGCCTTTACATTGCTTTGTTGGCGTAAGGCCCTGCACCCCACTGTGCTCTTCATCTTCTTTCTCACCCTTTACCCGATCGTCACTAAAAGCTAAAACGTCTAATCCTATCTTACTTGTAGCTTATGCCAGCTCTACCTTCTTTCCAGTGTAGCCGCCATTAATGTTAATAGCTCCTTATTTCATTCCAGATTGTTTGCCAAACCGTATCTGACGATTTCCCGGTCTGTGAATTAGAGGAGGGACGCTGTGCAAAAACCAACAGGTTTACTCAATTTGGCTGGTTAACGTTTAAATTAACTGTAGGATAGCGAGTGCACGCAAATACTTCTGATTTGTATATAAATCGTCACTAGGCCAAAGGGTTTCCTAGGTACTTTACCCCTTAGCGCCATGACCAATAGGACCCGAGTATGGGTCAACGAAAGATAGCAATTTCACGCGCGGCGTATTCGAACACGATATGATGTTGTTGTTATGTTGTTATGGTCTTCAGTCCGGAGACTGGTTTGATGCAGCTCTCCACCCTACTCTATCCTGAGCAAGCCTTTTCATCTCCTCATAAGTACGGCAACCCACATCCACTTGAATCTGCTTACTATACGCGTCTCTTGGTCTCCCTCTGCGGTTTTTACCCCACACACTTCCCTCCAGTGCTAAATTTACGATTCCCCGATGTATAAGAATGTGTCCTACCAAGCGATCCCTTCTTTTAGTCAGGGTATGCCAAAAATTCCTTTTCTCACCAATTCTGTTCAGTACCTCTTCATTAGTTATGCGATCTACCCACATAATCTTCAGCATTCTTCTGTAGCACCACATTTCAAAAGCCTCTATTCTCTTCCTGTCCGCACTGCTTATCGTCCATGTTTCACTCCCGTACAAGGCAACACTCCACACAAATGCCTTCAGAAATGACTTCCTTACCCTTAAGTTAATATTCGATGTTAGCAAATTTCTCTTTTTCAAAAATGCTTTTCTTCCCATTGCCATTCTGCATTTTATATCCTCTGTACTGCGACCATCGCATGTTATTTTACTACCCAAGTAACAAAACTCATCTACCACCTTCATTGTTTCGTTACCTAATCTAATTCCTTCAGCATCGCCTGATTTTCTAAGACCGCATTCCATTATTTTTGTTTTGCTCTTGTTAATGTTCATTTTATATGCTCTCTTCAACACGCTGTCCATTCCATTCAACTGCTCTTCCAGGTCCTTTGCTGTCTCTGACAGAATTACAATGTCATCAGCAAAACGCAATGTTTTTATTTCTTCCCCCTGAACTTTAATCCCTATTCCAAATTTTTCCTTGCTTTCCTTCACCGCCTGCTCGATGTACAAATTGAATAACATTGGAGAAAGGCTACAACCCTGTCTTACTCCCTTCCCAACTGATGCTTCCCTTTCATGTCCTTCGAGTCTAATAACTGCGGTCTGGCTTTTGTACAAGTTGTAAATAACTCTCCTTTCCCTGTATTTTATCCCTGCTGACTTCAGAATTTGAAAGAGTGTATTCCAGTCAACATTGTCAAATGCTTTCTCCAAATCTACAAAAGCTAAAAATGTAGGTTTGCCTTTCCTTAATCTATCTTCTAAGATAAGACGTAAAGTGAGTATTGCCTCCCGGGTTTCTATGTTCCTCCTGAATCCAAACTGATCTTCCCCGAGATCAGCTTCTACCAGCTTTTCCATTCTCCTGTAGATAATTCGTGTTAAAATTTTGCAACCATGACTTATCAAACTGATGGTTCTGTAATTTTCACACCTGTCTGCGCCTGATTTCTTTGGAATGGGGATTATTACATTTTTCTTAAAGTCTGAGGGTATTTCGCCGGTCTCATACATCCTACACACCAGTTCAAATAGTCTTGTCATGGCTGGCTCTCCCAGATACTTTAGTAGCTCTGAGGGTATGTCATCTACTCCTGGGGCCTTGTTCCGACCTAGGTCTTTCAAGGCTCTGTCAAATTCATCTCTCAGTATAGTATCTCCTATTTCATCTTGATCGACTTCCCCTTCCGTTCCTACAACATCGTCTCGAAGTTCATTTCCTTTGTAGAGCTGCTCTATGTACTCTTTCCACCTTTCAGCTTTCCCTTCTTTGCTGAGAACTGGTTTCCCATCTGAGTTCTTGATATTCGTAGAGCTGTTTTTCTTATCTCCAAATGTTTCTTTTATTTTCCTGTAGGCGGTATCTACTTTTCCCCTTGCTATACATTCTTCTACAGATTTACATTTGGCTTCTAGCCACTCCTGCTTAGCCGTTTTGCACTTCCTGTCAATCTCATTTTTTAGTCGTCTGTACTCCATTTTGCCTGTTTCATTTATTGCATTTTTATATTTTCTCCTTTCATCAATTAACTGTAGTATTTCCTGTGATATCCATGGATTTTTTTAGGTCTTGCCTTTGTACCTATTTTGTCCTCCGCTGCCTTCATTATTTCATCTCTCAATGCTACCCATTCCTCTTCTACTGTTTTATTTCCCCCTGTTTCTGTCAATTGTTGCCTAAATCTCCCTCTGAAATTCTCCAGAACTTCACTTTCCTTCAATCTATCTAAGTCCCATCTCCTTATTTTCCTACCTTTCTGCAGTTTTTTCAGCTTCAGCCTACAGTTCATGACTAACAAGTTATGGTCAGAGTCTATATCTGCCCCTGGGTATGTCCTGCAGTTTATAACCTGGTTCCGATACCTATGTCGTACCATTATAAAATCTATCTGGTATCTCCCAGTGTCTCCTGGTCTCTTCCACGTATACAACCTTCATTCGTGATTCTTAAACCAGGTGTTTGTTATAACTAAATTATGTTCCTTGCAAAATTCTACCAGGCGACTTACTCTTTCATTCCTCCTGCCCAGTCCATATTCACCTATTATTTTTCCTTCTCTTCCTTTTCCTACTACCGAATTCCAGTCTCCCATCACAATTAAGTTTTCCTCTCCCTTAACTTTCTGAATAATTTCCTTTAGCTCCTCATATATTTCTTCGATCTCCTCATCATCGGCAGAGCTAGTTGGCATATAAACCTGTACTACTGTTGTCGGTGTTGGCTTCGTATCTATCTTGACAATGATAATGCGATCACTGTGCTGCTCATAGTAGTTTACCCGCATTCCTATTTTCTTATTCATTATCAGTCCTACTCCTGTGATACCCCCAACTGATTTTGTATTTATAATCCTGTACTCACCTGACCAGAAATCCTGTTCATCCTGCCACCGAACTTCACTAATCCCCACTATATCTAACTTCAACCTATCCATTTCCCTTTTTAAATTTTCTAATTTTCCTACTCGATTAAGGGATCTAACATTCCACGCTCCGACCCGTAGAATGCCAGTACTGTCTTTCCTGGTGATCACATCCTCCTGGGTAGTCCCCGTCCGGAGATCCGAATGGGGGACTATTTTACCTCCGGAATATTTTACCCGAGAGGATGCCATCATCATATGTTCATACCGTAGAGCTGCATGTCCCCGGGAAAAAGTAACGGCTGTAGTTTCCCCTTGCTTTCAGCCGTTCGCAGTAGCTGTGTGGCATAGCCACATTAGCTGATGTTACAAGGCCAGCTCAGTCAATCATCCAGACTGTTGCCCCTGTAACTACTGGAAAGGCTGCTGCCCCTCTTCAGGAACCACACGTTTGTCTGGCCTCTCCACAGATACCCCTCCGCTGTGGTTGCACCTACGGTACGGCTATCTGCATCGTTGAGGCACGCAAGCCACCCCACCTCGGCAATGTCTGTGGTTCATGGCGGTGGCACGATATGATATAGTCTGGAAATGCAGAGAATGTATGCACTATAGGTGCCGACTTTTGAAAATGTTGGAGTATGCTCAGTGGCGTTTCCGGGCGGGGGTGTGGAGGGGGTGGGGGAAGCGGTTGCCGGTCTGCAACCCCCTCTTTCCCCCGAGCCGAAAGGTATTTCTATAAAGAAAGAAAAAATAACTTCATACAAAATATGTTTATCTTAATGTCAACATTTTTCCAATTCCAAATAAAAAGGAAAGTTTAAAGTAATATTTTTATTTATTTTAGTAGTATTTCTTCTCTATTGCTTCATCCGTTGTTAATTTAGGACCATTTTAATCTCTGAAAGCAAAAAAGAAATTTTTTAATACACAGTAAAGAAATAAACAGCCATTAATTTCAATTTCACGTTCTAGAAACACTGCACGGATTTTGCGATCATTTGAACCTGCTTTTCCCATTGTACTAACTACTAAAATCATCTTCAGAGTTTTCGTCTTATGAGACATGCATATCAGATAATGATGTGCCTGTATTGTAAATATTGTGTTCACTATCGCAAACACATACATTGGATCGTCTTCCTGGCTTCATTCTTCTGCAAATTTATTTTCTATACAGCATTACCAAAATAGTCCACAAAGACTTCTGCTGCAATACCATGTCTGTCGATACCAATAGGTTTACAACCCATTGTTACATCACACACAAATTCAGTAATGAGGATGAAAATCTCATGACTAACACTAACACGATTCCTTGAAACAATTGACTTCTAAGTGAATACATAAACGTTAAATTGGTAGTATAAACATTTTCATCGTATCGCACCAAACCCACTTTATTTCTAGTTATTTAATGCAACAATTAAAGGTTGCCGCCTTCAGTTTACAATATTGACGTAACAAGCGGTATTCCATTAAAATTCGGACTATTTAGAAAACGGTCACTTCACTCACATGTCAACGTGAGTTTCAATGCCTACGAATTCAATTAGCTGTTAGTTTTAAGATAATATTTTTACAGCGGTGTATTACAATAAGCAGCCGGCGATCAATGGGACGAGCGAGTCGATTTTAATTACAGTCACGAAATATAACGTAAATTAAAAAAAAACCCAAAATTTTCAGTGGGGTATGCCTAGCATACCCACTAAAAATTTGGGGTATGCTTGAGCGACCGAGCATATCCGTATCTGCATCTACATCTACATCCATACTCCGCAAGCCACCCGACGGTATGTGGCGGATGGTGCCTTGAATACCACTATCGGTTCTCCCTCCTATTCCAGTCACGTATTGTTGGAGGAAAGAAAGATTGTCGGTATGCCTCTGTGTGGGCTCTAATCTCTCTGATATTATCTCATGATCTCTTCGCGAGTTATTCGTGGGAGCAAGCAAGATACTGCTAGTCTCCTCGGTAAAGGTATGTTCTCGAAACTTCGACAAAAGTCCGTACCGAGCGACAGAGCGTCTCTCCTGCAGAGTCTTCCACTGGAGTTTATCGATCATCTCCGTAACGCTTTCTCGATTACCAAATGATCCTGTAACGAAGCGCGCTGCTCTCCGTTGGATCTTTTCTACTTCCTCTATCAACCCCACCTGGTACGGATCCCACACCGATGAGCAGTTTGTCGATCATCTCCGTAACGCTTTCTCGATTACTAAATGATCCTGTAACGAAGCGCACTGCTCTCCGTTGGATCTTTTCTACTTCCTCTATCGGACGGATTCCATACCGGTGAGCAGTATTCAAGCAGTGTGCGAACAAGTGTACTATAACCTACTTCCTTTGTTTTCGGACTGCATTTCCTTAGGATTCTTCCAATGAATCTAAGTCTGGCACCTGCTTTACCGAAGATTGATTTTATATGGTCGTTCCATTTTAAAACACTCTTAATGCCTACTCCCAGATAATTTATGTAATTAACTGCGACCGTAGTCGGCGGCTATGGTCTTATTGTGGTAATTGTCTAACGTAAAATTATAGTCTACTTGTTAATGAGTGCTGTATATTATGATATAATTTAAAGTTTTTTGTTTGGTTGAATGCAAATTGATTGAAATCGTATACTTTTTGCTTTGTATTGCAATTTCATCTTTGTATTTCGAATTTACTGCGTCGCGTCAGAAGGTGCCGTGGCAGCAGTGTTAGTAATCTTGGACTGAGCCTCTGCAGCCAAGATGGACCAATGGGAAGGTGTGAAGGGGTGTAAGAAAATTGCCTGTTGGAGGTCGTCAAATAATCTCAAAATTTAGAATGCGTAATAGTATACTCTAGTAATAATAATTTCGTTATTGAATGTTGCAGCAATTACAACTAATGGGTCGCAACAACACTTTCGCAGTGGAAGTTAAAAATTTTAAATAAAAAAAAGATATTAATTAACTTGAAACAATCACTGTGGTAATTAATTAAGCTTGGCCCTATCTGAATTAGCATTGACTACAGCCTCCAACTAGCACCTCTTACGATTCACGAACAGCACAACTTCACTAATAAATGTGTCAGAATTCATGTAGTGGTGATGGCGTGTTCGTGTTATAATCAAAATTGTAATAGCAGATAGACTCTGACTGCAATGATAATAACTCAATACAGTGAAACTCCATGGTGCAATGAGCTTCACAAATACTACAGTCAAAGTTGTCAATAATTTTGATATTATTGTTTAAAGCATTCAACTTCCTTATAAAACTTTACGTAAACTATTTTTTTAAATTGGTTCCAGGGCCTGGGTAGCGTACGCGTGTAACTGGCTGAGCAGAGTTTGGCATTTAACGTATTTCATAAAAAATTACTTCAGTCAAGTCTGGTAAAACTACTATAATACTTTGACTACTGTTAGCCTGGTTACTTTCTACATAAATGAAACCAACTTTACTTTACTTGCAAACTCTGTTGCACTTGAATTACTAGTCTCTGTGGTTGCAACACGTTTAGCAATTCTTTAACTCATCTAGCAATTTCTTTAAAACTGATCGTAATTACTTTGAAAATGATTGAACTTGTTAGTCAATGTACAGGCTTGCATAATCAACATAATCTAATAATGGTGATAATGGGATGACTACAACTACTTACAAAATTAAGACTGGTTTCAAAATAAGTCATGTATAATTGAACCAAAGTTCTGATTGGGTTGACACTACATTTACATGCATACAAAATGAAATGTTACAAAAGTACTCATCTGCTTTCGTCGTCTTCGTCGTGAAGTCCAAACAAGCCAGATATGAGTACAGTAGGTACTCTTACTACAACAACGATCACACTCGGTGACAATAGACTTGATACCAAACAATTACTTTTCTTGCACACATGAAAAAAGATTACATTAATCACTTTCGAGTATAAATAAACTTGTTTCGCACTTCCTTCAATACATTAAACAGTACGTCTCTCAGGCTTATAGCAATTGCATTAAACTCGCGCCACACTGCGCCTACCGTGCCTCTGCACCATTAACAAAACATCTATGTGTTTACTACAGCGAGTCCGCTCCGCGACTACATTTATGTCTTTACTTTGGCGAGTCCGCACCGCGACTGCTTCAGCAGCGCGACACTCACAGCTACTACTTCTGGGCCAAAGATAGTCTTTACAACATGTTCAACATTTTCTCTGGCGCATTGCTAACTTAACAGCATAAGAATGTCCGTGCATTCATGCGGGTTTACACATACAGTACATGTTTACACTAAATGATTCAATATAGAAAATGACGTTACATAAGAAATATATCTAGCATACATGAAATGAAAAATACATGAAATAAACAAATTTAAGACAATATATACATTACGTTAAATCAAACTAAGATACAGCGACAGGTGTACTCTTACAGGGGGAGGGGGAAGTAGCGTAACACCAGTAACGTCTGACACCAGGTTTTATATGACACGAACAGCATTTAATCCCGCCATCTGTTCTTTGTTGCTGATAGCTGCTGCTGCCTCATATTTTCAATGGGTATTCTGGCACACAGTAGGGTAACTGTATGTATGTTAGCGAATTTCAACGTCTTGCAAATTCCCCAGCCTCCTGGTCTTTGTGCAGTGCGATAAGCTCTTTCTTGAGCCGGAACTTCTGCACGCTTGAGTTTCATTCATCTCCCGCAGTCCCTCTTGGGTAACGTTTATGCGTTGTCATAACTTTCCCTGTTATTCATTTTTATGGCGTGTAGTCGTATTCTCGGAGAAACCCTGTAGAAGACACGTGCTTCTGCGATTTTTACACATGTACTTGTCCATTCCGTCTCAAATGTCCCAACACTGAACATGAAATATGGCGACCTGCTTAGGAAAAGTATCCGTATTCCGTCAAACATCATTAAATTTATTTTTAAATACGCGACGTGAAAACTGTAGTACCGAAACATATGAAACTTCGAGAGAGGCTAGATGTCCACGAAGCAAAATGCGCCACTACGGTCGGGGGTTCGAATCCCCTCTCGGGCATGAATATTTGTGCCGTCCTTAGTGTTAGCTAGTTCATAAGTAGTTTGTAAGTTTAGGGACTGATGACCCCGTAGTTAAGTCCTATAAGCTACACAAACTTTTGAACATTTGAAGCAAAATGCATGTGTGTGCATAGAGTCGTTAAGAGTGGTTAAAGGAAGTGAATGTTTTCATATCTAAAACGGGCATCAGACGACGATACGCCGCGAAAAGTACTGGTCTCACACTACAGCCATCTAGCGGTAGCGGTACAATGTGTGGAATTATGAGGTCGACCGTGTTGTCAGCAATGGAAATCAAAATTTCGCGGTAACGGTATAACGTTTTTTTTCCTTTCGTCGCTATTTTGCGTATTACCCTGAAATAATTTTTAAAGAATATACAGATATTGATTTGCAATTTGCGTGAATTTCCGACTTTAGCTGCTCTTCTTTAACAGGTCTATAATTTTGTATCATATGAAAATTGTGCCGCTACGAGAGAATTCACTTAAGCTCTGGTTTTAAATTAATTTGGATAAATACGACATCCTACTTCCCTTATTATATGGCAACTATATTTGTTTTAGGCTGTGCCTAGATGAAGAACGCAGTCAAAGAAGCGTAGAGGAAGTAATAGGAAAGTGGACATCATTATATAAATACGCGGGCACGAAATCATTATATAAATACGGAAACACGGAAACAGGCGGTAGCTATTTTCAATATTAATTGTAAAAAGAGGCCAATGAAACATATAGATATGCACAAAACACACATTGTGTGTGTAATAGCTACTTCGTAAATACGATTATCCCAATTTCGACCACAGTACTACTAAGAATTAAAAGTAGAAATTATGCGGCACTCCACCTGTCTCTTTTGTGTCGCCTGGTGCAGATGTTTGCACTTGACGCAATTTTCAGGACTTTTGCCACTACGCGAAGAGATGAAGTGATGAGCACTTAGATCACCTTAAAGACTGCAGGTGAATTCAAATGTGATTATACAAAATTTGTACAATTTGCATATTCCCGTGTCTCATTTTCAAACGAATTCTCTTCCCGCCGGAACTGCGAGTCCCTCCCTCAGGCGTGTGTGCATCTGTGTGTTGTGTGTGTGGTGTGTGTGTGTGTGTGTGTGTGTCTGTGTGTGCGGGCGCGCGCGTGTTGTCCTTAGAGTATGTTTAAATAGTTTGTGGGTATAGGGAATGACGACAAAAGCAGTTTGGTACAACAGGTTTACAAACATTTGAAACCAATTTTCGATAAATTCCTTGCTTTCAAAACAGACATAAGTAGTATGGTAGTGCCGCCCCCAAGAGGCTGGGAAACATACTCCGCCTCCGAAGGTTGCGATCTACTATTAAATTGCATATCAAATTAATCGCCGCCGTGCCGCCGCCACGAGTTCCGTACTTACGAACGTTATTACGTGCAGGTAGCAATCCGCACTTACATTATTTATGTTTCGTAAATGTTCGCAGTTATGCCTTACAGTCTAATTATGCGATGTATGTTTGGATTTATGCGTCAAGGCAAAAAATGCCACATACGCACATCGCACGTCAATTTAATTGTAACAATGTAAGATTACCGACCCGGTCCGAGACTCGAACCCGTGCCCCTAGAATTTTTTTTTAATTTTTTTTTTATTTTTATTTATTTATTTATTTTTTTTTATTTTTTATTTTTATTTTTTTTTTTTTTTACGAAAGTTATTTCTTATAGACGTACACCAACGTTGGAAGAAAAAAAGGAGTCAATTATTATTGCGTACTTCGGACAGTACAATTACCTGGAATAAAACTAGAGTTTCGTAAACAGATTGACTTTGCCAGCAGCTAGATCAACCACCACAGCTCCAAATTATTGTTTTTAGACGTCTAGACGTGTTAAGAGTAATTTGAGTACAGCTCAACCCTCATTGCGACCACAAACACACAGTGTTCTCTCGGCAAGTTACATAAACCATTTCTATAAACATATGCTAAATGTTTAAACAGAAATATCATAACGTTTTATTATTTTAAGCATTCTCTCTCCAAGCTCTTCGCATAGACTACATATACAACAGCCGACAGACATGTTTAATAATAGCGCACATTGGGTAATAAACGGGTTCTCTTGGTAACGGCCGGCCGCGGTGGCCGAGGTGACTGAGGCGCTCCAGTCACGGTCAGCACGGCCACTACGGTCGGGGGTTCGAATCCCCCCTCGGGCATGGATATTTGTGCCGTCCTAGTTCGTAAGTAGTTCATAAGTAGTTTGTAAGTTTAGGGACTGATGACCCCGTAGTTAAGTCCCATAAGCTTAACACACATTTGAACATTTGAATCTTGGTAACGAACGCCACTAACTTATGTATCCATCTTAACAAATACTCGTTCGACGTCCAGATTATTTAGAAACAATTCTAACCAGAGCCAAACATTTGGAACTACCCAAAAGAAAAGAAATGGTTCGTTTCGGAACTCGACCGTAACCTTAGATCTATAAACAAAATAAATGTATCTCTTCGTTTAGACGATGCAAGCAACAGAATGTAACGGAAACAAACGCTACAAACTTTTATGTCAACCAGTCTTTCGATAAAACAACAGCAACAGCAGCACCAGCACCAGCAACAGCAGAAGACGACATATTGTTTATACAAAAATTCCAATTTACTAGTGGAAATAACGAAAATCAGCAATGACATCTAGCACAACATCTGCATAGAAACTAATGATTTCCAACACACAAGGCATTTTACCGAACATAGCGAAAGCCGCTCTGTCAGTCAGCACCAGACTGTTAGGAATGCGTCTAAATATACATCAGCAAGCACCGTTAACAATCGTCCAGAACGCAGAGCGCTCTGTCGGCAGGCTACATAAAAGAAACATATGCTAAATGTTTCAACAAAATCTCTCAAAAACAGCTAAGTTACGTCTCCAAATGATCAAAACTTTCTACCCAAGACCTCTGCAGACGTACCACTCTGACAAGGTTAGCGCGCATTGCATTTATTTAATGGAGCGGAGCCAGGCCGAAAGTTCCGAAATTTAACACTCTCTCTCTTTAGCGATCTTGCTCTGTTACGTTTCCTTAGATTGAGGTATAGATGCGCCTTCCGAGAATTCGGGTAGTTTAATTTTACCTCTTATTTCCTTACTACAGCAGTACACGTCTTCTTGCGTATACCAATCTAAGCAATCTCTATGTCATGTTACGATGCAAACTACATTTATCTGACGCAGGTCAAACACCGATATTCCAGCGCCACAAAAGACATTTAAACCCTATTGTGCAAAGGAGAGTCGAAATAAAAATATACATGAAATAATTTACCGATTTCCGACCGTCTACACTAAAAGTATTCTTTTTTTCTCGAAAGCACTGACCTAACAAGACCCTTCTTCGAAAAGACACCTGACAATACAGCAACCACAGAACCGAGGTTGTACTTTACCTGCCCAATGCGTCACTGATTTTCAGTTCTGTAGAACAAGTGCGACCCGCCCTTTACCCACAAAATTCCTACTCCAAGTTCCTTTCTTGTGATCTCTAATCATTCCACTAAACCGAACTCGGATTTATTTTTTTAATTACAAGTAGATGTCTACCGCAAACGAAGATGCCTAGAACGCTAACCTGATCCTATATAGAACATGGAGTGTATACACTTTTTTTTGTTACAGTACAGCTGAGTACATGCAACGAAATGTTCGCAAACACTTATATCGCACCCAACGCCCGCATACATCGATCATAATCTGCTCTCTAAGGAATGGATTTGAGTGACACATAGTACAGGGCCGCACTTTGTAAATATTGGCTGTCCCCGTTTCCGATCTAGGCCGCAAGTGTATATTGCAACCTCCAGTCTGGTAATGCCAAACGAAGAGATAAAAGTATCCCGCAAACGCCTGTTATTAAATAGATAAGGTGATTCGATAAATAAATGTATTCGTCGGCAATCGATTCCAACTGCCATATACAGCACTTCGCATTGTCTCCATGACGAACTTGTCGAATTTACTACGCAGGTATAAGTTAAAAGATCAGCAACAATGCGAAATCGACTTATTTAGTCTATCGCAACAACAACGTCCACAAATGGAAACACACTGCATCGCATATTTAAAACACTTTTTCGACTCTTATGATACCCACAATTCCGTATGGAACACTAGGTTATGCATAAAACGACCGCTTGTTAACTGGTTATTCCATCCGTTTTTAATTCTGCAAATAGGTGCTCCAACACCCAGTCCTCAATATTTGGATACAATGTAGCCCTTGTCCATACGAGAATGCAACACGTTTATCGTGTGTTCCGCTAATTTCGGTCAATACAACGACGCGAGACCAATCCCCCGGGCTGTTTAGTGTAAAATCAAATATTTTTAAAGCCGTAAAGTGGACAACACTAGCATACGATTAAACAGGCGATGCTTCGACGAAAGATCAGATAACGTACACACTGCAAAGTTCTTTTACAACCACCAAAGTCGGCTTCTTTAGCGCTCTACCGCGACCTGTATTTGGAGTATATCGACACTTTTTACTTAAACTCCATCCTATCTAGCCAACAGCACTGTCTGTAAGCGCCAAACATTTCCAACACAGTAACAGCAGCTGTAAAAGCACATGTTGGACTCTGGTAAAGTGTTGTTTATAGTGCAGTGTTATTGTGACATAAACAAAAGGAGACACAAGAAATGGTAATTGACCACAAAAATCTAGCCATACAGTCACAAGCCAGCATCCAACATGACGCTTAAATTGATATTGTAACATGATCCATCTGATGATGAACCTGAAAAGGTTTGAAAATCCGTTCATGGAATAAACATTTCAAGAACAAGTGACTGGTGCAGTTTTCTTAAATCATAAGTATTAATCTAATCTAATCTAACTAATTTCTTGCGTGATGACATCGACCCGTGTCAGACACGAATGGCAGCCTTTGGTATTCCCACGAGTTAGTAACTTTCACTCGGTGAACACTAGACAGAAGTCGAATCTACATTTGCATCACACCACCTTAACACTTGTGCAGAAAGATGTACAGCATTCTGCGGCATCCATTTTCAATAAGCTGCCACAAGAACTAAAGAATCTTAGCACTAATCCACACGCTTTCAAATCTAAATTGAAGAGTTACCTCATGGCTCACTCCTTTTATTCTGTCGAGGAACTCCTACAAAAGTTAAACAATTAAGCTAATTCATTTTTCTCTTTATTGATTCTTTTCACTTTGTCTTAAAATTGTCGTGTGCAAAGGACTTCTTAAAAATTTTCTAGTACCATTCTTGTGTAACAATGTATTGACTTGTTCCATGAACATGGAGTCTCTCTCCTCAAATGGGTCCTATGGAACAGAAAAAAAAAAAACAAATAAATAAATAAATAAATACAGACTTATCGCTGCATACACCTGCCGCCGAAGGTCATCTCTGGTGGCTGGCCCTGGGTCACAGAGGTGTACGCGATGTTTCTCCATATTCAACATATTTTCTATGGGCTGGATGTCATTCACGTAGGTCAAACAGTGTTCTGGACACGTATCAGCTGTGATCTGTGGTTGTACCCAACAGCACACGCACCATAAGGCCGAGAGCTGGGGCAGTATGTCTTGTGCCAGTGGTGGTCCGACCTTTTTGCTCAAGAGCCAAAACTAACTGTAATGTCCTTCCGATTTTTGACTGTTGTGAAAAGTGAACTTAACGTTGTATGTAACAAACTGTTTTAATATGCCACTAGTGTGAACAACGTTTACAACCAGAGACTATGAAATTGCAGAGAACAATTATCTTTTATTATCTTTGTAAATAATTAATATAAAATGTATGTACAAAAAAGAATTCCTTCTGCATCTTGTTATTATACATTGTATTGTGAGAAGCGCGGTTAGATTTTTTTTTTCTTCAGATCACAATGGAACCAATTATAGTAAAGGTGTGTAACATTCCAATATTCTAGAAGTGGATCAAAATATATTGATGGGTTTAAAAGTGCATTTACATTATTTGAATTTAGATTATAATGACCTCACATTTATAAAATGTATGTAAGAAGTTTCAGCCCAAACGTTACCAGTTGTTGCAGCTTGCAGCCAGCGATTGAAATTGCATAAGCCGCTGAATATCACGCGGCATATTTAAAAGTAACAGATCTTAGAAATCAGGGCCGGGAGGTCGTAAGATTGATAGAACCTTAACATAATTTATTTTTCAGCCTTCTGGACTTCAATGGCAATCTCGAGTTTTGTAAGTAATAAAATAAAGTGTGACAAACCTGGACAGATAAAGACAGTGTCTTTCATATAAATTGCTCTCTCAATAAAAGGGGAAGTGAATATTGCAATTTTAATTCAGTACAAAAATTATCTGTGGTAATTACTAAAAACTTATTGAAAACATTTACGTAAGATCAGTTAGCCTAACAGAGACTCGTAGCTTCATTCAATAATGATATGTAGTAATTTCAGTGCTATGCAACAAAATAGAATTTTACTTAAAGATCATATATAAAGATTTTTGCACTCAGACTAGTTGCAGGGATAGGTTCCATATAGCTTTGTCGAATATTAATCAAAAAACAAAAAATGAAAGTTCAATTGGTCATAAATTATATGGGGCTGTGTTGGAAGGATACTCGTGTTAACTGAGGGCCGTTAACTAATATTTTAACTGAGTTAGCCATAGACTTGAAACTATAGCAGCAAATATTTCAATGAACGTAATAGGAAATTAAAACCTTTTATTTCTAATACAGATTCTATGAAATGAATTTACGATAAAAGCAAAAATAATTTTTTGAATAAACGAAGGCCTAAACCTAACAGAACTTAAAACCAAACGAGTATCATTACATAACGACTTGATGTGACACCTCGGGCCGCAGTTTTACAGGTCTTTCCGTTAAGTAGCAACCCAAGAAAATCCATTCGCAACACTTCATGTAGAATGTTCTTCGTTTCAGATTGCTGGCGCCCTCAACGACCCTTAGACAGTAACACAATAATTGCACGACGAAATGTTGCTGTGTTGAAGAAATCAGAAAATAACAGTGTTGTCTTTGTGAGCAGATGCTTATTAACAACAAATGTACTTATATTTAAATTATTATGTAACATGAGACATGATCACAACCGTTTACTGCACGTTTTGGAAGTAATTTTTCATCTCATTGGATTGAACTACAACAGTCATTTTATTTCGTACTAGCTGAGGTACCAGAAGTTGGCTAGATACGTATTTATTTGAATCTTACTCTCTGCTGTCCGTTTTTCTGTCCCTTCCTACCCTCACTCTCTGTCGTCCATCACGTCCTTTCGTTCACTCATCAAATTAACCCTTTCTCTGTCCATTTCGAACTTCCTCTGTATGTGTCTATCTCCTCCTCTCTCGTCTCCAAACTGTTCAAATGTTTGTAAATCTATCGGACCAAACTGCGTGGTCATCAGTCCGTAGCTTACAAACTACTTAAACTAAGGTAAACTAACCTAACGACAACACACACACACACACACACACACACACACACACACACATGCCCCAGGGAGGACTCGAACCTCCAACGGCGAGCAACCGCGCGCTCCGCAGCGAGGCGCCTTACACCGCTCGGCTACTCCACCGCGGCTCCTCCACATTAGCATCCCCACCACGATAAGACGTAACTTTGCTTAACCCACAATATTTCTTTACAGACTGAAGGTAATGTATGTATCAAATTGATTGAGCCGGCCGCGGTGGCCGAGGGGACTGAGGCGCTCCAGTCACGGTCTACACGGTCACTACGGTCGGGGGTTCGAATCCCCCCTCGGGCATGGATATTTGTGCCGTCCTTAGGATTAGCTAGTTGATAAGTAGTTTGTAAGTTTAGGGACTGATGACCCCGTAGTTAAGTCCCATAAGCTATACAAACATTTGAAATATTTTTTCAATTTGGTTGAAATCGTTGCGGGGGTTTAGGAGAAAATGTGTTGGATAAAATACGACCCACCCACTCACACACACACAAACAAACACATTTTTTAAAGAGCTACTGACTAATGATTCCTTTTCACAAGTATGTAGCGCATATGAAGCTGACCGTCTCTAAATGCGCATTCATGAATGCAAGGCACTTTTATTTAACATTTATACAATAGCATCTCATTTGTAGGAGGCACACAGGCCCATGTGTTGTCAGCAATTAGAAACTAACAAGAAAACATTTCCATTATTACGTCCCCAACGAATAAAATATCTGCTCGTGTACCAAGTGGCACCTGTAAAGGTGATCGAACAACTTAACTCACTCCTACGTACGATTCTTCCAGAGTATTTTCCATTGACGAATGAGACAGGTATAGCCGACAGTTGCCAACTATTTATTCTGTACAGACTGTGGATGTACATCGTCCTTCAAAAGATGTTAACGTTAGCACCTTTTAAAATGAAATAATACTTTCGAAAATAAACCACTCCCAACCGTTGGGTGCATGCGACTTCTTCGCCAAAATAACATTGCTATGCAGTTGCTGGCAACAAGAAGCCAAATTTATGACATTGAAAATCTGCAACATAAGGAACAAGTTTTTGAATTCCCGCGCACCTGTTTGACTATTATTAGATTTTGCGGGATGTATTAGTGGAAGACGATAGTTCTGTCACGTTGACAACAATTACATTTTTTTCAGTTTTCACAGGAGTCGAGTGTTGGGACCGACTGGAATAATCGTTGTGGCAGCATGAGACAATGAAGACATGCACCATTCTCTGACTTTCAAATCAGAAAAATGTTCAAATGTTTGTAAATCTATCGGACCAAACTGCGTGGTCATCAGTCCGTAGCTTACAAACTACTTAAACCTAGGTAAACTAACCTAAGGACAACACACTCACCCATGTCCCAGAGAGAACTCGAACCTCCACGGCGAACAACCACGCGCTCCTCAGCGAGACGCTTTAGACCACTCGGCTACTCCACCGCGGCCCTCTGACTTTCACGGAATAACTGTAAGCCGCGCGGGAGTAGCCGAGCGATCTGGAGCGCCACAATAACTGTCAGCCTATTTAAGGTTCAAATGTGTGTAAAGCTTATGGGACTTTACTGCGGAGTCATCAGTCCCTAAACTTATAAACTACTTATGAACTCACTTATACTAAAGACAACACAAACATCAATGCCCGAGGAAGGATTCGAACCTCAGACGCGGGAGGCCGCGCGATCCACAACATGGTGCTCCAGACCGCTCGGCTACTCCCGCACGGCCTTGTTTAAGAGTGTTGAAAATAGCATAACATGCTGCTGATCAGTTTTCAATAAACGAAAAAAAGCACACAGCGCACTGCACTTATTGACTCCAATAAAATTCACGTAACTTGCGTAATCTTGCAATGTTCATGTAGCTAGGAAGGAGCATATTGAAGGGTCAAGGGAAGGACAGGAATAATTAATAATTTAGAATCATTACCAAAAACAAGTCTGGGATCAGTGTATCTTGTTCATGAAATTGATTTTTGACATGACATAAAAGTTTTCTGGGTATGGTACCGCGTCATGATGTAAGGCTATTACTTAAATAACCAACGTTTCGGCCAACGTTACAGTGGCCTTCATCAGGGTAACTGGTGTGAGCTGGTTGTTACTACACTTTATATTACTTTCATTTAGACATTACGTCAATTTTTTTTTTTTTTTTTTTTTTTTTTTTTTTTTTTTTTTTTTTAATAAGCGTTGTTATTGGTGAATGTATTGCGGAAGAGTGGAACTTTATTTTGATAGGATGCTGAGGTGGAAGGGGTGGGGGTTAGCCGTTGCCTATTGCTTCTTGATTTTTCTTCTTTCATGCAAGATGAATCTGTTGTACTATTAAAATATTGTATTCATTATTCAAATGATCACAAAAACTTTATAATAATTCCATTAATCTCAAAAATTAATCTACAAAACATGTCAATTACACTGGACATGCTAAAGCCTGTATAAAAAGCTACAGGTCTGGCCTTGAATCTGGTTTTTTATTCGTTATAATTGCGAAACAAGCTTAAGCACAAATATAAATTTTTTCATGTCTGCTGAACTGTTTTGGCTATGTCGTCCACATCTGCATCGTTTCGGCTGCATGTAATCCTTATTGCGTCTTCTAAATGACTGGACAAGCGATTACGATACTTAGGGCTACTATTCGAGAATTCATTTTTGAAGAAGATGTTTCATAAAGGTAAGTTGAAAGAAATAGTGTTAAAGTGAACTGAACACAGTCTCTTAGATTTTTTTTCAATTGTTAAGCACACATAACCAAAATTCAGTGCACTGTTGTATTTCACTACGTTCTGTAAACAGAACTTGTGTGTTATGCTGATTTCCGATTATTTAATTCAGACAATTAGTTTTAGGAAATTCAAACTGGCAGAATAATTTGAGATCATCATGTTCAAAATGCCAAGGGTTCCCTACGAGAATAAAAAAGGTTGGAATATTTATGACATCTGCAATTAGGCTTCCCAAAAATTTTTCATGTCTTGGTAAAAAGTTTCCGCTTTAGTTAAGTGTAATCGCAGAATAGCAACAACTGGAAAATTATGCAGATCTTTTTCTTCGAATTCATTTATATATAACTATAGATTGGCCCCTGTGGAGTTGCTAGTCTCCCGTCGGGCGTCTCCCCAGGTGGCGGATAGGGGAATGCTCATCAGATATGGTGGGTACCGGGGAAATAAAATACCCAGAGTGGACCAAAACTAGCGGCTGCTGCCTTGTAGCTTGATATTGGCTTATCAAAGGCTAAAGGAAGAAAACCTTGAGAAGAAATTACCCTTATAATCACACAGAATTCAGAAAACATTTCTATGGCTAACAACTGTAGTTGTAATCAGGATGCGTAAGCGTCCAAAACAAATTCAAGTCTAGAAGCATGATGGTACAACATGTCAAGAAAATTTCCCCAGGGGGTAAGTCTTCGGATGAATCCGTCGTCGTGAAAGCCACGGCACATGAGCCTCATTGGGATTCTGGTGGAGACTCGACATCTTGCATGAGACGAATCGGAGCGTCTCAGTTTGTTCAGCACAGACAAAAACTTTCAACTTTCAATATAAACTACCTCACACAAACGGAAAAGTTGAAAACCGACACCAAAGCCCTACACGAAAATGAGATATCCATAATTGTCCTACAAGAAACAAAGTACCCGTATGAAGAGATCTTTGAATCCGACGGTTACCGTTTTTTCAAGACCAGAGCTCGAAAACAGATCTTCAATGAAGCTGTGATGCTTGGAACCGCGTTTGCTATGAAAAACACAATACTTAAATCAGTCAAACTTAGAACCAGTGAATGACATTTTATCTATACTGACAGTAAAATGTGCCAATAAAACCTACGCCCTAGTAAACTTGCATTCCCCTACGAATGATGAAAAGAGATCTGATCCAGATGAAGTAGATAACTGCTGGTACCTACTGGATGAAAAACTGTCTCACCACGTGAAACTCCTTATGGGTGACTGCAATGCCCAACTCGGCTGAGGGCGAAATAACAATTACCTTACCCATAAGAGAACCAACCAAAACGGAAAAATACTTTTATCAATCTGTGAAAGTCACAACCTGCAGGTAATGTCGACCCACTTTCGCCACCTACCCTGAAAGCAGACCACTTGGCCCTCTCCCATCCAAACCATCGGAGAGTTCCAAATAGACCGTGTCGTGATCTCCAGGAGGAGCAGCCCTGAAGTTATGTACGTCAAAGTGAAGAAAGGCATAAATGTGCCCTCAGATCATTACATATCTGTGATTAAATTCAAACCTATCACCGCAAACACCAGAAAGATCACCAAACTATTTATACTTTTTGACAATGATAAACTTCGACAAAGGTTCACAGAGTTCAAAGAAAAAGCAAGACCAACTGACTGTGACTTCAATACCAGCAAAGAGCGCCTTACTGAGGCTGCCAAAGAAGTTGTAGAAATCAAAATAAGCAAAAAAACGTGCCTGGTGGAATGACAACATGGGAATCAGTCCTCAAGGAAAGGCTCAGTGGATGGAAACAATTCTATTCAAATTGGAAACAATACTATACAAATTGGAAACTTACTGGGAAACCTACAAAGTCCATCGTGCGCAAACAGCCAGGGCGATCAGAACTGAAAAAAGTAAGTACGAAAAATCGCACATTGAAAAGATAGAACAAAATTTTAGGAAGACTGAAACCAGAGAGTACTACAGAACCTTCAAACGCAAACTGACCGGCTACAAACCGCCGTCACTATGCTTCCAGCGAAAGGGCGGTACACTGGCGACTTCAAATGAAGAAAATTGTCAGATTCTAGCAGACTACTTTCGAGACCTACTTAAATGTAATAAACCTTCAAACCCCAATGAGACCAAAGAACCACTGCTCAGGTGCCCAGAGTCCAGACCACCCGATACAGATGAAATCAGGTGCCACATCGCCCGTCTCAAAAGCAACAAAGCGCGTGGAGAAGACTCAGTCATAGCAGAACTGTGCAAATTTGCCCCAGAGGAATCACTTGAAATCTTGCAAAACCAAATCGAAAACATCTGGAATGAGGAAATGCTGCTTGAAGATTGGAAAACGGTCCTGATCCATCCTTTACACAAGAAGGCGACATGAAAGACATTAACAACTACCGAGGAATATCCCTGCTACCAGTAACTTCTCTCACTCGCCATTCTGAAGCGCTTAGAAGCCCAAGTCGCAAATCAAATATGTGAATACCAAGGGGGCTTCATAAAAAGTCGCTCAGCAGCCGAACAGATCTATAACCTCAAAACAATAATCAAATAGTCTAAGATACGAACACTACGTCTCAGTCTTTGTGAACTTCAAGAAGGCATACGGCTTCATTGACCGGGAGGTCCTGCTGAACATCCTAAATGAGTTCGGATTTGACCTTAAACTGTAGGGATTATTTAGAGCTACCCAAACGGATACAAAATCCAAAGTAAAATTCCTTGGGTGTCTTTCGGATTCCTTTGAGGTCAAAACAGGGGTCAGGCAAAGTGATGGTCTGTCTCCAATGCTTCTCAACTACACCCTTGAAAAGATCATCAGAACCTGGTGCGAAAGATTAATGGAAACCAACTATAGCCCGTTAAGAATTGGAACCAAATCGAAGGGGATCGAGATAGACTGCTAGGCCTTTGCCGACGACATTGCCATTCCGTCAGACAACATATATACTGCTAGAGTTCAAATCGAACTGTTAAAAGAAATCGCTGAACAAACTGGTCTGCAAATATCATTTGAGAAAACAAAAGCCATGAGTAACATTAAAGACGCCCCACCAAAACGTCGTGCTAAATGGTCTGGACAAGGAAGCGCTTAGCGAACGGGTACGCAAACTAGAAAGAGCCTGCAAACATCTCACATGATCTACAACAAGAAATGCCTTTCCGAAAACAATAAAGGGTATATTACACGGAGCGTACTTGGTCGCTAGACGCTGGTGTATTGGGACGCAGCTTATCGGACTGCGTGGTCATTAGTCCCTAAACTTACAAACCACTTATGAACTACCTTAAGCTAAAGACGACACAAACATCCATGCCCGCGGGGGATTCGAATCCCCGACGGGGAATGGCCTCAAACATCGGAGCATAGCGCTCAATGCGCTTGGCCACTCCGCCGCGGCGCTCCTAAATTCGCTCTGTGTAAACAAGGACAGCGAGCAAAGTCGCTTGTCCCGAACGCGAGCGTCTACTGCTTCAGACGGTGTTATTAAAAGGGACCGTGTCTCATGTTGAGTCCGCCACATGCAGCTGACGCTACGGCCGCGTGCGGCTGCGGCCCAGCCGGTCTGAGAGAAGAGCAGTCCAGACGCAGCCGTAAAGCAGAACGCGACAGTTTCTGTTTATTCGTAACGTTTATTACTTAGTTGCCAGGTAAATAATGCATATTGTAATAAACAAGAATAAGTAGCATCGTACCACATAATATTCAGTTATTATTATTATAATAATGAAGTGTACGAAAAGTGAATACCAAAACCGAATGTATGTTATAAAAGTTCAATTTATTACAATGTGCATACAAATTTTTATTCAGTAACGGTAGAGAGTTCGAAGCCTACTGAGTTCTGTTAACGTAATCACTTTTCCACAATGTTATCCCTACATATCCAGGGCTGTTAAGTATTCTGTAAATGAATCTCGCATAAAAAATCCATTAGCATGTGCATAACCGCCACTCCTTGGTAATGGTCGAAATTTTTCAGTAAGTAATGGTTCGCTTCTGTTTAATTCAATATGAGACTCGTTATTTTTCTCTAAGAACGCATTTCTAAATAAATTATCAGTCGTTTCTGGCTTCAGACTGATCGTCGAATAAAATATGCGAAATATTAAACAGCGCGAAGGCATTTTCAGAAACTCTAAGAGCTCGTGAAAGACTGTAGTTCAAAATAGCTTCTTTTTTGTGTGGTTAGTATTAGCAACTCGAAGAGAGAAAGGTTTCATCATGTTTGGATGTAATCGAAATACTTCGTCGCCTACAAAAACATATGACACTAGCATTACTTTTATCAAAACTTCCACTGTCACCTTCTTTCCCATATGACCCGACATCAATGAAAATGAATTTGTAATTGGAGTCAACCTCAAAAAGAAGGATGGTAGAGAAAAAAATGTTTGTAGTTGTAATCCAATGAGCCTGGCAGTGCAGGGGTAAATACGCACTTTCCTTCCTCAGTTCTTTTGAGGTAAATCGGATGTGTTTCAGCATTTTCCTCGCATAGCTGAAGCTGAATTTCTTCAACGTCTTCTAACATCAGGTAAAACAACAAATGGCGCTCACTCAGGCGCAGCAGACCAGCTAAACACTGTGTGGCTGCCGCTCTACAGGAATCGCCAGCTATGCGGCAGCCGCACTACGTCAGCCGCACAACGGCAGCTGCATGCGTCAAACGCGGCATAGGAATCCCACCTTATAGTTGAGGGGTGGGCTACTTTAGACGCTGGTCGCTGGCGTCTTTGATCGGTTTCAAGTGTTGGTCGACCCGTGTCATATACAGGCATATAAAGTAGCCACCAGTCAAGTCAATATGTCGAAGGAAGTAATAAATGCTGGCGTTGTGTTTCTCGCAACAGTATTAAAGGAACAATCTACCAAGAGTAAAACGGAAAAGTGGGAAAAAATGAAGTAGATAAGAAAGTGGATTGCGAGCAGGGATAAATATGGTGCTTCTGCAAATCTTTTTAGAGAATTTTCGTGTGAAGATCCTTCTGCCTAAAGAAATATAATGAGGATGACATCAGAAAATTTTGATACATTACTGGAAATGGTAGAGGATAAAATAAGGAAACAGAATATCGTCATGAGGATGGCGATTTCGCCAAGAACAAAAATGGAAGTTACACTGTGTTATTTGGCAACAGGTGATAGCTTCGAATCACTTGAATACCTGTTTCGATTACCACAATCTTCTACCTCCAAGTTTATTCCACAAGTACTGGACGCAATTCCAGAGGTTTTAAAACCGTATCCCCCAAGAGACCTTCAGTCTTCATTTCGTCAAACATTTGGTTAAACTGAGTGTCTGTAAATTTAGTATTTAAATAATCCTTATTTTTAATGTCCCATAATACTAGAAAACTTTGATAAATTTCCAGAAATTTGATTACAATTCCACTTCATACATTTCTTGGTGGGAAACAGAACTGTTTGGTATTACCTAACCTCCAAAGAATATGTCATATACTACTTCGTGTTTCAATTGTTTTTACGAAAACGCTAGCGTCTGAAGTCGCTGCGTTTCATTGCACCAGCGTATTCATTCGCTCTTCGCCTATACGCCGAACGACAATAGACGCCAGGTAATAGCGACCGCCGCGGTGGAGTAGCCGAGCGGTCTAAGGCGCCTCGCTGCGGATCGTGCTGTTGCTCGCCGTCGGAGGTTGGAGTCCTCCATGGGGCATGTGTGTGTGTGTGTGTGTGTGTGTGTGTGTGTGTGTGTGTGTGCGTCTTTTGTCCTTAGGTTAGTTTAAGTAGTTTGTAAGCTACGGACTGATGGCCACGCAGTTTGGTGCGATAGATTTACAAACATATGAACATTTTTACTAGCGACTAAATATGCTCCGTGTAATATACCCTACGAAACAGTTTTGAAGCCACTAGTTCTGTATGCAGGTGAAACCTTATCCTTAAATGCTGATAAAGAACTCCTCTAAGAAATGGTAGAAAAAGAGCGGAAAATCATTAGAGGAATCCTAGTATCCAAGTACAAAAATGGCATCCATCAAAACAGATCCAACAAGGAAGTCTACAGCAAAATATAAAAAATTACAGGCACAGTGCTTAAAGGATGGACACGATTTTATGGTCACCTCAAACTAACGGACGGAAATAGATTAATCAAAAATATATTTATCTTTTTTTTTTATTCAAAACCAAAAACTACGATGCCATGGTTTCAAAACACCAAAGAACACTTCCAGATGCTACATATAAAACCCTAAGATGCCTTTGACAGAGTTCTTTTCCGAAAGAAGATAGTGACAAACGTATGACCCGAGACCAGCATCCGAAAAGAAGACACGGTGTACTTTGGACAGTAGAACGCAACCAGGACCACTCACAACGAATGAGGAAAGTCTCTGCTCAGAGAAAAGCCAGGCTCAGTGCTAAGTGCAGCGGGACTTAACCTGGTCCTAGCTGGCCCCAACGCATAATATATATATATTGTTGTAGATGGCTTCAAATGCATATATTTTATCAGTCATTTGCCCAATTGTTTTGTCCTATTTCTGAGATAAGAGTATTGAATTTTTGTGTAATATCGGTAAACACGTTGTAAGTATCCACTTTCCAATGGCATCAAGTTCATGTTGTTTTTGCCACTCTGTAGCAAGAATAAAATAATTTCAGATCTCAAATTAACGAACCTTTCCAGCATTTTCTCTTTGTTTAGGCGTCTGACAGCGATATGTAGGAAAACATTAGCCTCGATGGAGTGCCAAGCGCTCTAAGGCGCCTTGCTGCGGAGCGCGCCAATGCACGCGGACGGAGGCTCGAGTCCTCCCTCGGGCACGGGTGTGTGCGTTGTCCTTAGCGTAAGTTAGTTTAAGTAGTTTGTAAGCCTGGAGAGTGATGACCAACGTAGTTAAGTTGCTTAGATTTACGAACATCTGAACATTGAAGACATCACAGGTCAAGTGTGCAATCCTCCAGTATTATTTAAATTATCGGAGATCAAGTTTATGGGCATGGACGGAATTTATAAAGCTTATAACCGTTTTCATAACATTCTTCAATCTGATATTTCAAATCTACGTGACTAACTTTTTTGATGCAGTAACCAGTGAATGCAGAGTAAATTGGGCAAACTCCATTCCCTCTTAATCAGTGCTATCAAACCATTGTCGACGCCCTTAATCAAAAATGTTCAAATGTTTGTATAGTCTATGGGACTTAACTACGGGGTCATCAGTCCCTAAACTTACAAACTACCTATGAACTACTTACGAACTAGGACGGCACAAATATCCATGCCCGAGGGGGTATTCGAACCCCCGACCGTAGTGGCCGTGCAGACCGTGACTGAAGCGCCTCAGTCCCCTCGGCCACCGCGGCCGGCCGCCCTTCATCGATGGACAGCCTTTCTGGCATACTGATACTAATTTGCTACGAATTATTTAACTGCATTCATAAAGTTACAACCTTTGTATGACCTTTCGTGCTTATATTTGCTAAAAATCATCTTGTATTACCCCATATTTGCGCGGTAACGCACAAATAGAGGAAACTGAGTCATCGAAGCTAAATCTATACTGGAATCACAAAAAAGACTGAAGTATTTGCATAGTTTTATTTTATTACTCACTCCCTCAAACACCCGCTCGGTTAGCCGTATGGTCTAACGCACCGCTTTCCGAGATGGGGAGGCGTACCGTCCCCCGTTCGAATCCGCCCGGCGGATTAACGGAAGGGGTCTGAGTGCCTGCCAGCCTGGATGAGGTTTTTAGGCGGTTTTCCACATCCCCCTAGGTGAATACCGAGCTGGTTCCCAAGTCCCGCCTCTGTTACACTACTCGCAAACATTTCGTAATACTTTACACTTCCACCCACCTATAACACGTAAACATTTGGGGTACACATTTCCTCCTGGGGGACCTGGGGTGGCGGCATGAAGGGCATCCGGCCACCCTGTAAATATTAACACGTGCCAAATCCGCGTTTAACACAGTGCCGACGCTGCTTTTGCGGGAACGGGCCAAAGAGAGACAGAGACTCACTCCCTCAAACATTTTGAAATATCTTCTGTACGGCGTCGACAGATTCTGAAAGTGTGAGCTTATTTATTTTAGTTAATATTTGTTTACTGTTAGAGAAAGTTTGAAACAAAATTTCAGAAATAGTCATTATACATTGCTTCACTAATTCAGCAGCAGGGAACTGTTTCTTTTATTTTTTTTTTTTTTCCCCAGAATATTACACATTTGGTATGATGCTTTTCTGACAACGAAAATTTGCACAACTCTTTGTAACAGAACGTTTTGCTGACGACAAATTGTAGGTTTTATACGAGCAATTATTTTTCATTTGAATTCAGAGGAAAAGCTGCTGTAAAGGCTTGGTGTAGGGGCGAACACAATCATATCCCGGCATATTAAGGAAGTAGCAGTACCTTCTTTGTGTCGACTTACAGAACAAAACTCGTTCTCTCATATTTCTTTTCTCTTTGCTGATTTTCCCCTTAGAGTTTTTGAGGGTACGCCAGGCATTATTTATTTTACTAATAATGATAACAGGAAAATGTGCGCAAATAGACTCCAAACGCGACGAACGCTCAGGACACCGAAACTCACCTTAGTGCTCGACTGGGGCAACAAAACCAACAGCGAGGCGACCGCGGGGCTCGCACTCACACCCTGTGGCCCAGTCTTTGGTGTCCACCCAGCGCAGTCTCTGTGGAGGAAATTCTGACTCACGTTCTGCAAGTGGCAGCACTCTTGTAACATTAAGAGCTGTCAACTCGTACGAAAAACTGGAAAAGATATCTGGCAACCTATTTAGTTCTTCTGGATATTGATAATAGAACCTCAGTAACAATTACATAATGTAATAAAAGGTCCGGATCACATGCTTGCACTTCATTATATATCTCTACAGCGGTTTCAACTTTTTGCCATTATTAAGCGCCTGCGTATATCAGGCTTACATTAATCAATTTAGATCCCATTACAAGCCATATATTACGAAAATATATGTTAAAAGTTTGTTATGATTTTTTTCTGTTTTAGAGCAAAAGTGTGTGCTCTTACCTGTATTTAATAAATGGACAAATGAAGATAAGAGAAACCTCTCAATTGCTCTATCTCTGGGGCAGGTCGCTACAGAGCCTCAAAGCACATAGTGTGCATTAAAATCACCACAAAGGATGAATGGGTGGGGGAGGTGTTGAAGAATGTCTTCAAGAGCCTTTCATTGAGTGGGTCGTGAGGAGGCACATTCAGGGAGCAGTAGTCAGTTGGTGGCGTGCATACACTGACACGGCAACAGCTTGTAGGGTTGTGTTGAGAGAGATGAGTGCAGAGTGCTTGTCTGTGTTGAGGAACACAGCCATTCCTCCTCTAGCTCTCTCTCCATTAAGGTCGCCCTTTCTGTGGAGACTGTAACCACATATCTCAGCGATATGAGAGAGTCTTGAAATTAGTCTTCTGGAGACATATACACATAGGTCGTCCCTGAGACAATAGATGTAGTTCCTCCACGTGTGTCCTAAATCCCTGAAAATTATATTTCAGAATGGGAGCCATCTATCAATAATGTTGGACTTCCACCTTCTCTTTCGGACAGGGCTCTGAACCCGCAATACGTTGAGGGTCACTCTTGAGGCGAGACGTTTGCCCCAGTTGGAGGACAGTCTTGGGGCTAGGTGGTTACCCCAGACTGACATCTAGCTCTATGGGCTCTAGTACAGAGTCAGATGGAGCAACACTAATAGTGTTGGTGAGAGGATCCGTCTGTTTTGCTTCTGGTTTCGCCTATGATACCAATTTAGCTGTAGCTTATTTGCCTTTAGTGGTTTCGTAGGGGCTACAGTAGGTGCAGGAGGAACTGAAATGGTTGGTTCGACAGACTCTACAGTGTGCGTGATAAGGGGCTCAGCAAAGTTGGTAGACGTCGCTTTTTCCGATGTAGGTGGAGGGCGACATGTTATAAAACCATCGCCGCCTAACAGGTGTACTGACATGTGCACGTATTCGTGGCAACACTGACAACTTCCGTTTGCATGGAGGTATCAACAGAGGCGACTAGTTACTGGAAATCGGAGGCAAAAATGGTTACAAACACAGGAGGCTGCAGGGCCTTGAAGGCCTTTTTGGCCTCTGAATAGGAGATACGCTGATAAGTTTTAATTTGCTGTGTCTTCTTTTCCTGAAGGTAAACCCTACAGCCTCTACTCCAAACTGGATGATCGCCTGAACAGTTAACACACTTCACAGATGGAATGCATTCAGACCCTTCTTGTGCAGATTTTCCACATTTACCACAGGTAGCTTCCCCCTTGCAATCCAATGTGGTGTTCCCAAAACGCCGACACTTAAAGCAACGCATGGGATTAGGAACATAAGGCTGAACATTTAAGCGGAGAAAATCTGCCTTCACATGCTCCGATTGTTGAGGACAGTTGAAAGTTAGGATGAAGGACTCTGACAACGTTTCCATCCACTCTTTTCTTAATATTTGCGTTCTGCCGCCCACTCTAACTTCTGTTCTTCTACAAGAATACCAACAAGATCTCTACAGGCGACTACGCCCTTACTATAATTCAGGGTACTATGTAGCTCTGTTTCTATCAAATATTATCCAAGTCTCTTAGCTGTTTGTAGTTTTACACCTGTTGGAATTCGAAGTTTCCACTTACAGGGTACCGTTTCGTAAGAAAGAACCTTTCTTTCTTTTAACAACAAGAAACACATTCTGATTAACAGGCTGTGTTACACTGAAAATACGGTTTTTCGGAGGAATTTAAGTCCGGAGGAGTAGTTACATTAGCTCTCTTTTTTAATTGGTTGTTGGTACCCCTCAGTGGTACACTCATCTCACTAGGAGGTCTCACGAGCTGTTAGGGTACTAACTGTCCCCCTAGACAGAGTGGCCGGCCGAGGTGGCCGAGGGGACTGAGGCGCTCCAGTCACGGTCTGCACGGCCACTACGGTCGGGGGTTCGAATCCCCCCTGGGGCATGGATATTTGTGCCGTCCTTAGTAGTAGCTAGTTCTTAAGTAGTTTGTAAGTTTAGGGACTGATGACCCCGTAGTTAAGTCCCATAAGCTATACAAACATTTGAACATTTGAAGACAGTGTCGTTGGCTAGGTAAGCCTGTTGTCCGGCAGTATTCCCAGAGGTTGCTCGCTAGCGACTGTTCCACCTCAACAGCTATACATCGCATCAGCAGGCAGCACACCTTAGGATAGAGTTTTTATCTTTTTTATAGAGGTATTTCCATACTCGCGATCCGGGTGGCCAAGTCAAGATCCCCATTCCCTGGTACACACAACGTTCCACCGCCATGCCACACGATGGTAGCTGAAGCGTGCCCAGAGGTTACAGTGTCCCGAAGTCTGGCGGCGCTTACCAGTCACCAGTTTAGGGTCCCTGGGTTCGTCAAGCCAGTACTCAGCATATTATCACTGAGCACTCTGAGGGATGCAGTGTGTACAGGATATGTTCTGCTTGTTGTCAGGGCGTCTGTCGAATCCTCGGATCTTTTCCACATATTTAGTTACGTCCAGTATATACTGAGCCGTGGAAATATTTCCAGGAAGATTGTGGGTCTCATTACAGAAAAGATTGGTAATCACTGTTCTTCCGTATCACACGCATCGCCAAACCTATAAAAACAGTGGTCCCGACTACTGCGCTCCCTACAGATGTACCAACAGTCGGTAAGCGGACGAGTGGTTTCACTTTTGGTGCGTCCGAAGTGGCGGCTGGTGCTTCAGGTAAGTGGTGGTTGTTCATGGTCGGGCCCTGTGGTCTTTTGGTAAACCGCTAGACTGGAAATCGACGAATGCCGGGCGCCGTGGTTCAGCACGCCCGGTCAGGGGCTCAACGCCTTCTGTAATAAAAAAGCTGAGCCAAATAGATCTAGGTAAAGATAAAAAAAAGCGCGTCGCGGAATCGAAACCCGATCCGACCACTAATATTTTCAGTCTGCTTTTTAACCCATCCTTCACCTCATAACGATGTGAGGAGTCGCCAGAAACGACACGTGGTTCGGATTCCCCATTAAGCTGTAGGTCCCCTTTCCTCGGTTGGAAAACTGGAGTAGGCTAGGGACATGCAAGTCGCCTAAGAGGCGTCAAATTGCAAGACTTGCACCAGACTAATGAGCCACACGAAATTATTACAACTTCTTTGAGTGCCGGAAGTTGATAGTGGACCCCCCTCCCCACTTTCGATATATTGATGTAGATATGCAGCATGTCCGACCTCGGTTTGTTTGCGCTTGCGCCAGATAGAGCTGAGGTGTCGGCCAACCAAGCTTCTTTATTTCACACTTTTGTTACAAGCTTGAAGCCGAGTAATTTGTTTCTAAAATATACTGAACGTTGTTCATTTCTCTTTGATAATAAACAGCAAGAATATTTGAATACGCACATGAACACTAAAACACAGTAACTGGTTACACTGGTAAGTGACTAACAAAATGAAGACACAAGCTACCTTCGGGTCACGTGACACTGTAAGCAGCACCGTGTGCTAAGCTTGCCCATGCGCAAAGGCTGCTCTCCCGTACATCTTTTCAAACAGTTTAATATTTAATAAAATCTTCTCGGGCTACAAGCCGCGTCATGTGGTTTACTGCCCACGAGCTTTCGACAGAGAACTCCTCTGCCTTTGTCAAGTGGATGATTGCGCAGTCATCCAGTTGACAATGGCAGAGGAGTTCTTTGTCGAAAGTTCGTGGGCAGTAAACCACATGACGCGGCTTGTAACCCGAGAAGATTTTATTAATGGATATCGCCGCGAAAACATGCACTTAGTTTAATATTTGTTACAACGAAGAGTATAAATGTCATTTCCGCTCAGAATCGCGACACTTTTGCTAAAACGTCCAAAGATAAGTGGCAAGTGACAATACGAAAGTCATTCTTGTTCCCAAATCTGTTAAAAAGAAGTCTGGGTTTAAAAAAAATTACTTGCAGTCGGTCTGCAACACACTACCTTCGACTGCGCCGTCGAGAACCACAAAGCTATTCTAGCTAGTGGTAGAATACTGATTTCATATTTATTCATGATCGGATCTTCTGAAGGCTTTTACAGTTGATGCGTCTTTAATTTATAGTTATAAGACATTTTATCAAATATGACATGTTTTAGTTTAATCTTCAATGAGCCAAAAACTAATATGAAGGGCGGATGTTGCCTTCATGGAGCATTTGCGCATGCGCAAGGCGAGGTGCGCAATGGCTCCATTGTCTTTGCTTCGTAACTATTCGTGGGTAACCGCGAGAGCTCGAGTTGCCAGGAGCTGCCGTCACTAACAGCTCCAAGGCCAATGTCGAAAGCGTCATTTCCCCTTGCCCCTCCCTGCCGCGGGAGCGCCCATATGCTGCCTCTAGAGGGTTCAGAAGAGAATTTCAACCTCAGCCGCGTATGCGCATTGCAAAGGCACTTAATTGTGATTTGCAGAGTATCCCATGTAGTTGTAGATGAAACACTGCGGCCACTACCGCCTGTATTAAGCGGTCGCGATAGGACTCGTAAACGTGCTGCGTCCGCGACGTAAAAGATTTCTCGTGCGATAAAATTACTTTGAATGTGTGTATAAAATGATCTGATGGAAGAACAAAACGAAGAATGATAGTTTAAAAGTACTATTTATTATATTCACACAACATATGACATCAACTGCGAATGGGCAAAACTGAAAATGTGTACCCAGCCGGGATTGGAACCCGGGTCTCTTGCTTTCGAGGCAGCTGCGCTGACCACTACACCACTTTTTTTTCAACCCACAGTTACTAATATACATTTTTTATTTATTTTTTTCCAAAGCAACGAGGACTAAACTGCAAAAACCATTAAGAAACATCAAATCAAAACATTCTTCTTTTAAAAAGAACTAACTCAGGCGACTGTAAACACCAGTACAGATACAAAGTACTGCAATATAACGGAAACAAAACACTTCTTCTGGACAGGGAGGAAGGCGCGACAAGCCGATGGCCTGCCGCCAGACTGCCCCCTACCCACACTTACTAGTTACTAATATACATTTTCCCCCCTAAGGCAAAATAAATTTTTAAAAATGCTGTCATATTTAAATAACTAAAATTGTTCCCTATTGTAAAAAAAAGAAGATAAAAAACTCGTTTATCCCTCTTCAGTAGAGAAATAAAGAATATTGTCATCTAGAACCCTTTTTATAATACTAATCAAACATTTCAAGAATCTCAGCACTGCGACTTCTCGTAGAAATATTGGCTAATGTTTCCGTGTCGCATTCGTTATGTTGAGATACGTCGAGTTACTAAGTCCTTAGCCTACAGTATCCTATCTTAGCCCGAAAAGCACCAGTCGCCGAGATCTCAGCATTGCAGCGTTCATTGCCCCATAGCATAATGATGTGACTGTTGCACGTTGCAGTTGATCTTCGTACTAGTTGTGGACGGTAACTATAATGCTAACTGGAAATCCTGTTACAAAGTAAATTAAAACCTTCCTTGCACATTTAGTAGGGGTGTCTATAAAGTAAATGTGCATCTGCTCTTCACCCTCATAAAAAATCAAACGAATCATGCCTTTTAGTCCAATCACAGTAACCAGAAACAAATAAGACTTGCATGGACATGAGCACGGTTTTTTTTTCTTTCCGTTTACCCTAGTTTTTAATAATATTCATCCTATGGCGCTGGGCACACCTCATAGTTAAACTGGAGGGAAAAACATCATACTAAATAAATTATGAATTAATAAATAATAAAGAAAGAACTGTCCAAAGTGTTCGTATATTTATAGAATTCCGTCATTTAAAGCCACCGTTAGAAAATTCTGAAATTTGTCTTTGTATTGTCGTAAACGTTTAATCGAACGATATTCAGCAGGGAGATACAATTGAAAATCACAAAGCGTCGGTGTTTTATTTATTAACATCTAAGAAAGATACTGTCCTACTAACCAGGTGTAACTGTTGTTTTATGATTTTGGAAATAATTGCTAGTCAGGGTGGAATGCATCTCGTAGTTGTATAGAGGGTCATGACATTCTGTTTATAAGAGCCAGTTTTTTCCGCGTCCAATTCAAGATTTGTGTTTGGTCTCGACATTGAAATACATGTTTTAACGTTTCCACCAGTACATAGTTTTTACAATTCGCAGTAGGTCGTAGATTAATTTTAAACATTTTCTCCCCTCTGGGTTTCACCTCATTTACAACATCATATCAGAGAGAACTAATCCTAGAGCGAAAAAGTGGATTGCTGATGTTCATCCAGACTGCTCTCCAGTTTAAGCCGGTATATTTCGTTTCTATAGGATTGTTCTGCTGCCGTTTTATTAATACACTATAAATAGCCGCAGAGTTGAATTGTTGAGGGTGTTGGTAAACGTAGCTCAGCTCCACAAAATACTTACGTACGTGCACCAACTCGGAATGTATGTGTCCGACATTTATTGGAGCTGTCATATCCCATGGGCGTAACTGATGGAACAGACTTCTTGTGATACTCATCTGAGTGCCTTGTATAATCCAAGATGTCCGTGTCAAAAAAATCGCCAAGCACTGCGACTCAACATCTTTAAGGGCTAGCCCACCTCTAAATCGAGGTAAAGCAGTAGCCTTGAAAGGGACTTTAAAAATGATACCCCGCCAAACGTACCAGCTAGCTAGTGATAAAAATCTATTGGCTATTTCACGAGATATAGGTAGCACAGCGGCAACATGATAGATCTTGCTGAACACATAAGTATTGACAAAAATTGCTCTCTGAATCCTGTCTAAAGATCACGAATCATAGCTCGGATGACATTGAGCTTCTGTTCCCAATTCACTTTCACCATTTTCGCGGGTTTGGGGTAATGATAAAGCCAAGATGCTTCATCTGGTCGGTTGTCTCTAACCAAGTATAGTTTGCGTTCCGAGCCTGTGGTCCTAGATGTAGAACTTTAGATTTTCGTTCATTAATTTTTGCACCGCCGTCGTCCGTTAGTTGACTGATTATTTTTTGTCTGCCCTTTTTGCGTTCTCTTACTACGTGAAACAACGACACTGTCTCGTTACAGATGTCATCGGAAGCGTGTGCCCTTATTCTCGTTCCGTCCAGTTTTTCATGGACTAAAGCGGTGATCTTGGCTTTGGTACGTTTAATGTGAAGAATATTTTCCGGCAACGCCAAAGGGTCATTATATAGCTATCGGAGGCCGGTAAAATAAAACTCTAAAGTCTGGTTCTTCCAATAAGCCTTGGCCCTGGCATACTGACAAATACATTTTTTTAATCTTCGGTTTCACTAGCTCTGTACGCCGATGAACACGCTCCATATATCTGTCTTGTCGCTGTAGGCACCATTGTCATGTAGGAAGCAAATCAGTTTTGAGGCTAGCGTCATCTAACAATTCAACATTCAACTGCCACACACCGCGACCCAAAAATGTTTTTTGAGGGGCATGTCTGAGCGTTATATGATACGCACAATGGTCGCTAAAATTAACTGACCATATTTCACAATCCCGTACAGTGTTTAAAACGTCTCTAGCTATATAAAACCTGTCCGGACGACTAGCGGAAGTCGCAGTAGTGTAAGTGTAGCCGATGACCTGTGGGCGAAGGTAGCACCAGGTGTCGTTTAAGTCCAGCCCATCAGTGAAATCTTGCAACTCTCGACAATAATTAAAGTTCGGAAACTGGTCTTCTTTACGCAGAACACATTTAAAATGTTATTTTGACATCGGATTCAATCCGATTTAAATTCGCGCTTGCAACTTTGTAATCCTGAATAGGAAAAGGGAAAGAGTACCGTATCATTCGGCGTCCTCAGCCCAGGGAGGCATCCGGGTCGTCGTATGCATCTATAAGCTCATCAGTCCCCGAACAGTCGGTATTCATTCCCGCGTCCGTCTCCTCCGTATGATGGACTGTCGGCCCAGTGTCTTCAGTGCTGCTTTTCTCGCGTTCTGCTGTTGACCGTAACTGCTTAATGATGCGCTGCAACTTCTGTTCTAGGGTGCGAATCTCCTCTTCAGTCTGTTTACTTGCCGGTTTCTATTTTGAGCACGCGTTTCTTCTTCGAAACCGTTATCTTCCGAGCCTTTGGAGGCAGCTCCCCTTGGAGACTGCTTTTTAGCGGAAGCTACCTGGGCCTGAGCAGAGACAGCGTTTTTCATATCCCCGGAGTCTTTAGTTGGTTGACCCTCTGCTGAAATTATCATATTAGTGTCGAGATTCTGGAACGGAAGTTCAACACCGCTACTGCCAGCATCGGAACTATGTTGTTTTCCGGGGAGGCTGTTCGCCTCGCTTTCACCGCTACATGCAAACTCGACTTGGTGTGCCGAGGTGTTGTTCATATCGGTAGCGGTCCCTGCTGTAGCAACCTGAGCCACGTGCTGGATGTGCGCGTTCGTCGTAGTCGGTGCGGCAAGTTTTTCGGCATATGTGGGTTTATTGCCATCATGCCGTACTACTAAAGCGTCTGACTGTTCTTGCACTCTACGCACTGGTTTGTTACGCGGACACTCAGCCTTTAGATGGTCTGTAGCACCACAAAGTACGCAAGTCCTAGGTTGCCCGTCATACGTAACAAGTGCCCGGAAACCTTGCACGACAATATTCTATGGGATATGCTTAGACAGGTCAATTTTCGCAGCCCTTACGCCAGTATCGACATTGAAGTTCTTCAACCCACTCCACTGTTATTTATAGATTTCTAGTACATTGCCATACTGTGACAGAGATTCACGTATTCGGTCTAAGTCAATTTCAAAAGGCAAGTTAAATATACGAACTGTTCGTAAACCAAGTCCAGCATGACTAACAGGAACTTTACAAAGTTCGCCTTTTGAATTAACGAACTCGGCAGTACCTCCCGTTAGAGCCATCACACACAAACAAGCTTGACATAAACAGTGTTAGCTAGAAAATCGTAAGAAAATCCTACACCTTCCTCATCTTTCAGTCGCAATTTATCGAAAAAGAAATCAACTAATTCGTGCACTTGTGGTCGGCTAAATCCAAACGGAAATTGAAATTGCAAAGTGTAGCGTCGTAACTGATCCTCCATCGCAAAAGACATGCGATACTCACAATTCCCCAAACAGCTGCGGCACTGTCAAACACGAGCAGAGTGGGAGCTCCGACACGTCTTCACTCGACCGCTGCCTCGGCGAAACTAAGGATGTAAACAACCCTCTAGCGCCACGGCGTACGGCGCAGGTCCGCACGCTGTCACGATCGAAGGCCGACTGTGTACCACTAGGGACACAGTGATCACTGCCCCTTCATGGACTACTAAGGACGCCTCCCATCAGATACAAATTCCCAGCTTCACCCTACCCACAATACTCAAACTCGTAGTTACGAAACTAATTCCCGTAAGAGTAAGGGCCCTTATTGTGTGCAACGTGATGCTGTGATCTTATTTTGACGGGAGGCGTGCTTAGGTAGTCCTTGCATGTGCGGTGATCACTGTGTCCCCGGTGGTGTGCCGGGCGCCGTGGCTCAGCGCGCCCGGTCAGAGGGCTGAACGCCCTCTGCAATAAAAAAGCTGAGCCAAGAACACAACGAACAATTACGAACAAACATGATCAGCGTCCGCAACGAACAGAACTACCCATAGAACAAAAAAAAAAAAAAAAAAAAAAAAAAAAAAAAAAAAAAAAAAAAAAAAAAAAAAGTGGTGTGGTGATCAGTGCAACTGTCTAGAAAGCAGGAGACCCGGGTTCGATTCCCGGCTGGGAACAAATTTTAACCTTTGCCCATTCGCATTTGATGTCGTATATTCTGTGAATATGAAAGAATATGTGTGTGTTGTCCTTAGGTTGTTTACCTTAGTTTAAGTAGTGTGTAAGCTACGGACTGATGACCACGCAGTTTGGTCCAATAGATTTACAAAGATTTGAACATATCGGAGTACTATAAAGCCTGAGCTATATCGCGGACCCTGTAAGCAGAAGAGAATTTCTACCATAAAGTCCAGTTTACACGATGATCGCACTAGTAATAACAGATCACGTTGCGCGCCATCTAGCGACGTAAACGCGGAACTACTAGCATTTCGTGAGCGTAGACTGCGTTTCGTACTAGCTAATACGCTTTAGGACAGGTTCTAAATTTGCTAGTAACGAAGTTGGTGCGCTTGCGCAGATGTGAATTCGTCGTGTGGTTTTCATGTTTGTGTGTGGAAATAGCCTTGTCCTTACCGAAATTACTTGCTTTGTTGGGGTGATATGTCCTGCATCAGTGGAGTGGAACAGAGCAGGAGTTGTGCTTTCGATTCAGGCACACAGCATCACTGCAGAAAATCCTCTCTATTGTATGAAGTTACAATGACTGTTATTTATGAAGAAAATTACAGAAAAGTGTAGATTTGAATTAATTTTGAATACGTATTGTTGATTAACTTCATATTTTTAAAATTCTAAAATTGTTAGCATGTCAGAAAGTCAGTTGCACATAACCTCGAAAGTGTGATGCTAAAAGCAAAGCAAAATTTAGTTGACTGAGGTCCCATTATGGATCGGAAATTGATATTGCTGTGCAGACTTGAACCACAATATTTGTAAGAGTCGGAACAGAAATTCTTTCTGTAAAGGCAAGGCTTTCGAAAGATTCTCCTGTCGACAGAAATTGCAATGATATAGCGAACCTGCAAAAAATAACAGTTACAGGAAGTAACTGACGCATAACTTTAACAAAGCTGAAAATGTAATTCTAGTGTAAAAAGTACTTCGTACCTTCAGCCTGGCGAAATACTCTCTCTCTCTCGATCTAGCTAATATCTCTCTCTCTCTCTCTCTCATCGCCATATTTTTGTCCTTGGACGAACGAAAGCAACTTATTAAAACACCCAGCACTTAATATTCGGAAACGAAAATTCTGAATTCATTGAGGTCCTCTGGTCTGAGTTACTTCATTATCTGCATGCAGTACACATCTCATTCTTCGTCTCTTCCTCTCAACCAAGGACACATCGAACTTCTATTTCTTCTTCACATGGAGTGTTCTAACAAACATTGCCACAGCTCCTGCAACCGCCGACATTGTAAGCTTCTTAAGTTTTATATTATCATCTATGACACACACCCAAACGTAACCAATCCACGTATACAAACAGTAATAAGCCCGTATTTGTGACATTCTAAGCAGTAGTTTTGGCCAGGAGATCGCTGAGATTGTCTGGCTGCCTTATCTTCTTAGCGTTAGCTGTTTTCCTCGAGGTGATCGTTCTTTAGCACCACCCAGGGGACTAGTGTAGCTTGATGAGTGCTACGGACGCGAACGATCGTTGTTGGGAATCTTCTGCAGACCGCTGCGAACTTCAGCTCTTGGACTCGTCTACTCGGCTGCAGAATACTGTGCACCTGTGTGGCTGAACAGCACCCACACACAGTAAGTCGACACACAGCTGCACGAGACATGCGCATTATCAGCGGGACAATCCGATCTATTCCCACTTACTGGCTGCCGGCACTGAGTCACATCCCACCACCAGATGCCAGAAGGAAGTGCGCCCTCATGCGTGCACATCAAAAGATCCTGTGTAATCCTCAGCTACCACTGCTAAATGATGTACCCCACGCAGAAAGGAGAAGGCTAAGATCGAGACATCCTCCCATTGTTACAGCCAAATACCTCTCGGAAAGCAAGTTCGACGTTCTCCAGTCATCTACATCTACATCTACATGGGATACTCTGCAAATCACATTTAAGTGCCTGGCAGAGGGTTAATCGAACCACCATTATACTATTTATCTCCCATTCCATTCTCAAATAGCTCGCGGGAAGAAAGAACACCTGAATCTCTCTGTTCGAGCTCTGATTTCTCGTATTTTATTCTGATGATCATTTCTACCTATATAAGTGGGAGTCAACAATACATTTTCGCATTCGGAGGAGAACGTTGGCGATTGGAGTTTCGCAAGTAGCCCACGCCGCAGCGATAAGCGCCGTTGTTGTAATGATTCCCATCCCAGATCCCGTATCATTTCCGTAACGCTGTCTCCCCTGTATCGTGACAATACGAAACGAGCTGCCCTTCGCTAGACTCTTTCGATGTCCTCCGTCAAACCCACCTGAGAGGGATCCCACACTGGGCTGCAATACTCCAAAAATGGGCGGACAAGCGTAGTGTATGCAGTTTCTTTTGTAGTTCTGCTGAATGTTTTAAGGGTTCTGCCAATAAAACGCAGTCTCTGGTTCGCCTTTCCCACGATATTATCTACGTGTTCTTTCCAATTTCAGTCTGAAGTAATAGTAATTTCTAGGTATTTTGTCGAGTTTACGGCCTTCACTTTTGATGATTTATCTTGTAAACAAAGTTTAACGGATTTCTTTTCGTACTCATGTGGACCACTTCACACTTCTCATTATTCAGAGTCAATTGCCAATTTTTACACCATACTGATATCTTATTCAGATCGTTCTGCAGTTGGTTTTGATCTTCAGATGATTTTACTAGACGGTAAATGACGGCGTCATCTGCAAACAACCTTAGAGAGCTACTTATATTTTCCCGTAAATCGTTTATGTAAATAAGGAACAGCAGAGGATCAATAACACTACCCTGTGGAACGCCCGATATCACCACTGTTTTAGTCGATGCCTTACCATCGATTACTACGAACTGTGTCCTCTCTGACAGGAAATCCCCTATCCAATCGCAAATTTGGAGCGATATACCATGGGCTTAACAATGGCGCCAAAACTGGCCTGCACAGTACCGAAGGCTGTCCTGCATCGAGGAGAAGCCACCAGGGTTCCATCAGCCCCGCGCCGTGTGGCCAACCCTCATCCGAATCCGCACCAGACATGCAAGATATGCAGACGCTCTCCACAAATGGGGAAATATCCCCTCATAATGTTCAAATGTTTGTAGAGCTTATGGGACTTAACTACGGTGTCATCAGTCCCTAAACTTACAAACTACTTGTGAATTAGCTAACACCAAGGACGGCACAAATATCTATGCCCGAAGGGGGATTCGAACTCCCGATCGTAGTGGCCGTGCAGACCGTGACTGGCGCGCCGCAGAACGCCCGGCCACTGCGGCCGGCAAAAATCCCCTCCCCGGAATGTGACTGTGACTGTGACGCGGAAAGGCAAACTGTACAGCATATTATGAAGGAGTGCAGAAAACGAGGTTATTGTGGAACATTCATTTATTTGGGACTAGTAATTCTGTAAAATATATAAAAAGTCTGGATGTTTGCTTATAAATCAATAATGTCGAAAATTGTTACATAATCTAAGGGTAAACATTTGTAATTTGTAATCTATAATACATGTAACATTGTTATGTTTCAAACTGCCATACGCTAAATAAATAAATAAGCCCGTATTTTCGCACAGGCGCTGCTGTTAGTGGTAATCAGTCGTGTAGGCGGAAGTTTATCGTATTAACGCAACGAAGCCTGTATGATCGCACGTCATTAGTACCGAGTTAGTACGCATGGAGCGCTGCAGCAGACAGGAATCTTTCTTGTGAACTTTCGACGGTCGTGTAAACCAGGCATTACGGCCGCAAGCAGTGAAGGGAATAGTAATGTGGGAGAGGGCACTCTGCCCACGCGCGGTGTGAGTTGCAGACCGCGGCGGATTAGCATTCCGCCGGGTCGTCGCGGCTGACGTGACGACCAGCCGGCCGGCTCGCTATCCAATTTCCTCCGCTAAATTGGCTGGCAGGTGGCGCCCTCTCCCACATTAAGACGTAACCCTCATTACCGCACGTCTCGCCAGCGCCACGACGCTGGCCGCTCTCTGCGACCCCGACAGCAATGTGCTGCACGGTAAATGTCGCGCTCTTTCAATTATTTTCTTATCCAGAACAGCACAATAGTGTGATTCACTAATTCAAAACATATTGAAAGTAAGGAATTAGCAGCACACCAACTGATGGGATGGAAACCATGCTGGACATGCCCCCATTACACCCTTGGGTCAAGATGGAGGCAGCGGCTGGTGCATACAGGCTCAAATCTGGCAAAAACTGGAACTCTTTGGGATATACAGAATCACACACTAAAATAGTGAGTGCGTTAAATATAGGAAAGGTTGGGGAATTTACGGCCGCCTATATTATAACCCCATAGTTTTCAAAAAGCTTTTCAATATAACAGTTGGAAGTAGGGAGCAGTGGGAGAAAATAGTTCGACACCGTACGGGGGACATTGTCTGGTTCACTGATGGGTCGAAATCAGTCCAAGCCGTTGGGGCCAGGGTATACGGGGTTCAGCAAAAACTGGAGGGTGTCATCTCTCTAGGAAAACTGGCCTCAGTATTCCAGGCCGAAATCACTGCCATCAGGGCGTGTGTGGAGGAGAATTTGCGTAGGTGCTACAAAGACCGTAGCGTCTACATTTATTCAGACAGCCAGGCAGCCCTGAGATCACTGGCACCTCCTGAAATAAGATCTTAAATTGTTTCAGAATGTCACAGTGTTTTGGTGGATCTAGGGGAAAGCAATAGAGTAAACCTATTGTGGGTCCCTGGCCACTCAGGGATCAGTGGCAATGAACATGCTGACAGATTAGCCAGGATGGGGGCAGAGACTCCATTTATGGGACCAGAACCCGTCCTGACAATCACCAAGGTTATGGTCAAATTGGAGCTACATAACTGGCTCAGAAGACAGCACGTAGAATATTGGACCAAGGTCTATAAACAAAAACATGGCAAGGTAATGATGCCAAAGCCATGTTTTAAAAGTAGCTCTGTAATCCTGGGCTTGAACAGGAGAGGGATTAGACTCATGGTTGGATTGCTGATAGGCCATGGGAATTTCAAAAAAAAAAAACACCTACATACAGTGGGAATAACAGAAGAGGAGCGTAAATGTAGGATCTGTGATGATAGTAATGAAACTGCATCACATCTAATCTTCGAATGCATTACATTGGAGAGCAAAAGGCACAGAACATTTTGGACAACCAGACCCGAAGAAATTGTGTCTAATAAAGAACTGGTAACTAGATATACAGTGAGCGATACCACACAATAAACTTAGTTTCGTTGTGGGCAGTGGCAGGTTGGACCAAAACTGTTTTGGCTTCCCTGACAAAATCAATCAATCAATCAAGGTAAAGCAATCAACAATCCGAAGATCGGTTTGAACACCACAGTGATTTACTAGGCATGATTCTCTTTGGAGGTGGTATGTCGTTGTCTTCCTCCGACCTTGAAACTGACTTATCAATCCAGGTATAGGGGAACCTACAATGTAACGTGGGTTCCAAAACACGGTGCTGCTCGGTATTTTTCATATGAGCAATACTGCCAGAGGGGAAAGAAGTGGAAAGTGCCAGATAGAAATCCTAGGACCTGGCGGGGAACGAATCCGTGACCTTTGGGTTTTTAGTCTGGCACTCTACCACTGTGGAACCGAGGCGCACCTATTGAAAATATCCTGAGCCTAGCAAATTATCTAAGCAAGAACTTAGTGGCCGTACCACTCAGGAGGAGGGCCGTCGCGGCCTCCCCTTCGCCATGGTCTGCCCAGCTGCAACAGTTGCGGCAGGAAGTCAGACGGGCGAGGCTGTACTATCAGAGGAGTGTGGACTGGCAGAGGAAACAGTACTGGCTCCAGCAATACAGGAACCTAAAAGACCTTTTCTTTAAAGAACTTCAGTCAACCAGACTGCACACCTTGGAGCAGTATGTGAAATCACAATTGGCTACGGACCCCTGGGGCACCACCTACAAGTTGGTCAGGGAGAAGATCCGCTCACCTATGGTGATGTCGACGATCAGGAATGGAGACCAGTACACGGAATCCTGGCAGGAGACTGCTGGGACCCTGCTCCGGACTCTACTTCCTGACGATGACCCGGATACTGACTCTGACATTCAGCCGCAAGTGAGGGCAAACAATGCCCTCCTATTCGACAACGACATGATCGTTTACCCCTTCTCAGAAGAGGAGGCGGCGAACCTGTTCAGAGGCCTGAAAAGGGGGAAAGCTCCAGGACCAGATCGGGATCACCTCCGGAGTGGTGCAGTTCCTCACCCCCAGGATAGTCCCTCAAGTGACGCGACTATGCAACGAGTGTCTGAGACAAGGGAGGTTTCCAATCCCCTGGGAGAAGGAGATGTCGTCATCATTAAGAAAAAGGAGCCTGATAAGGACGCGGCACTCGCAAAGTCTTATCGGCCCATTTGCCTCCTCGGCGTATTAGGAAAGGCACTTGAGAGACTCCTGGCTGAGAGAAGGGAAGCACACCGCGTTTTGTGCGGTGTGAGCAACAGACAGTTCGACTTTTACGCGGGGCGCTCTGCGAGTGACGCAATCTCTCTGGCGGTCGAGGTCGAGGTCTGCGGCTCCACTCCGTGCAAATACGTAGTAGGCATCATGGTGGACATCACCGGTGCCTTCGACAATTTCTGGTGGCCCTCGCTCTTCTCCCGTTTGCTGGGGATCGAGTGTGCAGGACTGATTTAGTGGTGTCTGAGGGACTACTGTATGGACAGGGAGGTTCGGCTATTATCCCCTAGCGGATCAGTGAACAAGAGGATCACAAAGGGGTGCCCCCAGGGCTCTGTTCTGGGGCCACTCTTTTAGGATATTAACATGGAGACCTTGTTAAATGACATATAAAACTGTCCAGACGTGCTAGATGTAATAGCCTACACAGACAACCTCCTCGTGATGGTCGGCGGAAAAAGTAGGGAGGACCTAGAACCGAAAGTCGAGAGAGCAATGCACATTCATAACACATGGTGCCAAAAAACAAAGTTGAGCATTGCACCCACCTAATCAAACTATCTACTGCTGACGGGTAAACTAATTAGAAACCCGACAGTAAGAATAGATGGAGTTACCGTCATTCATAGGAGGCAGGCCAGATACCTGGGTGTGATCTTGGATGAACGCTGGAGCTTCGCGGCCCATATCGATGCTGTGGCTGACAGAGCGCTGCTAGCATTAAATAGGCTTGTGGGGATTGGGCACCGGAGATTTCATCTCCCGCCAATCTTATCAAACTCTACCACAACAGCATTCTTGCATCGATGATGGGTTACAGAGCTGGCAACTGGGCCCACAGGCTCAACAGGGTGGCGCCCGCAGTGGCAGCGAGGATTCTCTCAATTGGGGCATACTAGACCTCGCCTGGCTGTTCCCTTCTGATGCTGAGGGGACTTTGACCCCTTGACATCAGGATACAGGAATTGGCTGTGGGGTACTGGTTGAAAAAAGGAAATTTGGACAAGACCCAGAAAATAATGGGAGCCAGCATGGACGGGAAGATGGCAATTAGGGAACGGGGTCTCCAGCTCTGGCAGGAGTATTGGGACCAGGAAGATACTGGGAGAAGAACCTACAACTTCCTCCCCAATGTCAGGGGGTGATTACAGATGAAGTACTTCCAACCGTCTCATGGGCATTTCCTCACTGGCCATGGCCCATGTCTGACATACCTATGCCGATTCGGGAAGTGGGCGCCTCCACATTGTGACTCTGACCATGTCGTGTTTGAATGCCCTGTGTAGGACAACTTAATTTCCCTGCACAGGCAGCAGCTTCCACATACTGATGTCACAGAGCTTTTAAGGGATGAAAACGCCTTTAATATCCTATGATATGACCACCGTTGTTTCCCAACACATCAGGGAGCAATATATAAACCAATTACGAGTCTATTTCCAGATTGCGACTGCTGCTCCAGAGTCTTTCCGCAGGGGTGTGGGATGGCCGCCAGCAATGGCTGGAACCCGCCATACTCGGGATAAGGAGAACTGGACACAGCCATTCACAGAACAAGACGTCTAAGTTAGAATAGATTTCTCTGTAGATAACACACACATGCACAACACTCCCTAAGTATCTGCAGTGGTGAGGGCCAGCCCTGGTCCAGGGGCGCGTCTGCTGGATTTAGTTCAGCAGACACAGGCCAACAAAGTAGGTTCATCCATTTCTGGCACATTTGTAACACTGCAAAGGGAGAAAACACATTCACACGAACAACACACACACACACTGCATCCCATAACAAAAGACACAAACAGAAACAAGTTAACACCTCCACAGACACAAAACAAAGTAAATATAGTATTAGTTAACAAGTTAACAATTGCCAGATAAAAACTTTTTTATAACAAATAATTGTAAATAAAAAACTGAAAGTAGAACATTAGGACCCATTTAGAAATTTTTGGTGAGGAAGTCGGAATGAGGATTGAGGGAGCTGGTTCCACACTTTTGTGTCACAGAACGTATTCGCCTTTTCTGTGCTCCGGCAGGAGCATTTTTCAGCTGGTTCCCGTCTTTTTCCAGTTACATTAGAGTGTACTGCTTATATAACATGAAATCAATGGTGAGTAAAACTTGGTTCGTATTTTATATTTCATAGCTTTCCGGAATCATAATACTAGAACGCATCGTAAAAATTTCGACAATTTTCCATTAATAGAAGTGTAGATTTGCCAATGCACGCAGTTGGATCTTTTGATACCAAAAATTATGATTTTTGTAGCATATCGCGATAACGAATACACATTTCCAAAAACGGGAAACGGATTTTTCAGATAAACACCTAACCACATACACATTTTGCTCATTTCCTATTCCTCAAGATTCGTTACGGTGCAATCAGAAATAGCGTTTACGAACCTATTACTGTTGCGTGCTATCATTCACGGACATATATGCCAAGAATCACATATCATTCTTCTCTAAACTTTAAATAACATTTCGATATGTTATCTACATTTCATACGCACTATGTGTAACCTAAAATCAATCATACGAGAAGTCTACGCAATGTATTTTTACGTCTGCAAACCCCTTTAAAATATGTTGCAATAGTTCACTAAACCGGATGCTGCATAGTAACTGTAAAGTAAACAAAAATAAAAATCACCCCTTCATCGACCGAAAATCTTTACCTTTTTAAGATGTACGAAAATCAATTTTTTTTTCTCCGAGTACCTGATTTCAAATCTCACGGTAAGTTTCAGAGCTGTCTGAACGCCGTCTTTCAACAGAATACACACTTTTTCTAGCAAAATATCGCGGGTTTTTCGGCCGTATCTTACTAACGGACTAAGATGTATGAAAACTGAAAACTGCCGTTTATAGATAAATGTCTATAGGATTTATTGTAAACATTTGAACAATTTTCTGTGATTAGTTATTTAGATATTTGCGATTCACGGTGCTAAAATGGCTAAAAATTGGGTTGTGATTTTGTGCAAAACTTTGATAAGTTTCTACCTCTGGGTCTCAGTAACGGATAACGATATCGATAAAATTTAAAAACTGCCTCGAGAATATCATCATAAGAACATATGATAAAATTCTCGAATATTTGCAATGAATAGAAAGTATGGAAGTGACCATCCCCACAATTCGTTTTTTTTATACAAAAATCAGGGTTTTTTGAGATTTTCTCAGGAACCGCCCATGAATGTATGGTGCTTTTGAAAGACGTTTAAAGCCCACCATAGACTACACGACATGTACAAAAGCCAACATATTTGCTCAATTTGGATGGGCTCCAGCAAGTGTGTAACTTTGAAAATTTTGACGATGTACTGTACGATAACTATAGTATACACATACTTCTAATATGTACACAAATTATCACTAGGTCGAACATCTACCCAGAACACTTTACACCTTCACTCTGAGATGAATAGAACCTGAGACATGGACCCCTAAAGAATCGCAAATTCGCGCCGCTTACGAACTTATTAATACCGCGCACTGCCGTGCTGCTGGGTGAGAAAGCTGCCAGCGGCAGAGGCGATTCCGAGTCTACATCATCTGACGCGGCGTCACCACATCTTGGCCGTCGTCACCATAGCTGATCGTCGGCGGGACCAGTAGCAGCCGATCGTCGCATAAAAAACGATGAGACTACTGACCAATTAAAAGATACAAACGCAGTGAGTTCATTTCAAGAAGTCATAATTGTGAGAACTACAGCGAGTGTTATAACTGTGTCTGATTATACAGATAATTGATTAGTTTAAACAACGTCTTCAGTCGAGGTATTAGGTGAAGATTTGCCTTTACAGACTAGATTACTACAAGACTTATTGCTATAGTTTCATTCGTTTAAATCTGAACTTAATGTTAAGTTAAATTCTAATATGTCAGAACTAAAAGGTCAGTTACATTCTAGCTTGTCGAAACTAAAAGGTCAGTTAGATTCTGACGCGTCGGAACTAAAAGGTCAGTTAGATTCTGACATGTCGGAACTGATGGGTCAAGTTACTGAAATTAATCATAATTTAGAATCATGTCAGAAAGAAACCCAAAGTGAATTGGTTAGTCTAAGCCATAGGCTAGAAGAGCACATTCAGGAATCCAGGGAAGAAAAACTACAAATGAAAAGGGATATTACCGAGCTTACTAAAAGATAACACAATTTGAATGTAATAATTAATCATGAAATACAGGACAATAACGTTAAAATAAGAGAAGAAAGTACGTAAGAAAATCTTAGAACATATACAGGAAATATCTGTTAAGTTAGTTAGTATTTCTCTTGTTAACAACGAAACATAAGAATTAATTAATAAAAGATTAGATGAAGATCACTTAGAAATAGACAGTATGAAGGGTATAATTTCTAAAATCTTAGGAAATAATGAATACCAATCAGCTGATTGTACAGAGTATTTAAATTGCGAAACGGATAAAGAGAGCTCTCTGCTAGATAGGATTTCGTATACGGAAGTATGTTTAAAAGAAATTTCTGAGCAGATGTCGACTCTTGCTAGTAATAATGGTAATGAAACTTACAATTTTCCAGATAATAATGCAAGTAATATAAATAAATATGAGAATCGAATCGTTTTCGTAGGCGAAGACAACAATAATAACTTACATACAACAACAAACAAAGACGATGCGATTACGACCAGGCAAGAATCGATATCGCATAAAACATCACCGTATGACTGAAGGGAAGAATTTAATCTAATGACTAATCATAACATGGCAAATCGGTTTCCTGTTTTTAATCCGAATGGAGAGCTTCACCCGATAATTTTATCAAATCTTTTGAAAGTGCATTGCCTTTGAAGTGGGATACTGATCAACGTATTCAGTTCGTGATAGGTCACCTTGAAGGCGAGGCTGTAGAGTGGGCAATTTTAAACAGAAGTGATTTTAAAAACTGGGATGACTTTATACAGCATTTTAAAGATAAATATTGGTCGAAAGGAGAACAACAACGAATGGCTTTAGAAATATTGGATCCTCGTCCTTATTCTAAACGTTGGGGAGGGTTCCGTAAATATTTTGAGTGTTACCTACATACGGTTTAGATACTAGATGAACGTATTTGCGAAAGGCATTTAATTAGAGTATTGATTACCGTATTATCTTACGGAAAAGATGGTAAAGAAAGAAATGTCACACACTTGTGATTTATTAAGCTATTTATAAAAATATGACGCTCTCAATAAAGAAACATAAGAGAAAAAGTTTAGATTCGGAAAAGGAAATAACCAGAAAGGTAATAATCCAAAACAGGATTATTCTAATGGTAATAATAGTCGATTTTGTCAGGTAAAAGAGCAAAACAGAAATAAGGACAACCGAGGTGAGCGAAACAATAAGATTAACATGCGTAAGGTTCGTAATACTGAGAGTTCTGTGAACTATCTTTCAGTAAAGGAATCTGGTGAGATTGTCGGCGATATTATCATTGAAAGATCGGGAAACGAAGCAATTCCCTTAGTGATGGTCCGTCTAAGGGAAATTATGATGGGGATACATTGTTACCCACCATACATGCGTACCAAATAAATTTTAATAATAAACATGGTTGGCAAAAGGACTTACTGAACGAGGATAGTCGCGGTGGAGTAGCCGAGCAGTCTAAGGCGTCTCGCTGCGAAGCGCGGGGTTTGTCGCCGTGGAGGTTCGAGTCCTCCCTGGGGCATGGGAGTGCGTGTTATCCTTAGGTTAGTTTACCTTAGTTTAGGTAGTTTGTAAGCTACCGACTGATGACCACGCAGTTTGGTCCGATAGATTTACAAACATTTGAACTTTTGAATTTTGAACGAGGATAACCCTTTAATTAAACCTATAAATCCAAGACCTATTATAAAAGGCTGTAGTACTTCAGGAACCTTCAACAAGAATTATTAAGGGACTATATAATGTAGATGAAATTAAGCCTTTCTTACCTAAAGAAGGATAAGAGAGTGTAAAATAACCGCGTGATATGATAACTGACTGACAGAATTTTGACTTTGACGCATGACGGACGACGCCTGACCTACAGTTGTACTCTTATTCTTAGGGTTTCCATAAGGGTTTGTTGATATTACTTTTCGGGAGTCCTGGAGATAACGCTACACCGTCCGTTCTGTAGTGGGTCCATGGGTGTGACATTATGTGCCCTCCGGTGGTGTAGTTCGTATATCGAAGGTACGTGGGTGTCCTGTGATGGGGGGTGGGAAGGGTATCTCTCTTTGGGGTCTGTCTTCTATTCATCTTCGACCTATACAAATCCGTTCTCTCCTTTTTCATTTCATTCTTCTCACTCTGGGAGTACCGGTCTATCTGTCCCTCTTTCCATAAGCATTAGTTGTATTGCAGAACCCTACCGGGTTCATTATTCCGTTTTTGTTTTACCATAATCTGTAACTACAGACTAGCCTGGGTGTGCCAACTTAAGACGCGACGTAAGGCAATAACTAATTTCAGAAGTTATTTGATTAAGCATATGTACTTTTATTTTTATTTTTTGTTGTTGTACAAAGATTAGCGATCCTCATAGTGAAAGCAAGTAATATAGTATACAGCAATCCTCCATACATATATAATAAGTATTCTGTTTATAATATTAAGAGATTATCGACACAAAATGCATCCTCTACAGTATTATTCTATTAATTTCATTTTCTTATGTTTAGGATATGAAATGCAGTTGAAATGTATCGGAGATTATAGTAATAAATAGTAAAGAAACTCGGATTGTAGTTGTTACATATTTTATTATTTTTGTGATGGTATCAGTCCACGAAGAAGAAGTAGAAAAATATAGGGCTGCCTGTACTGCAACGTATTTCCTCCCGGATGGGTAATGGGCTAGCGACAGTAAGGATGTCCGACCACCCTCATAAAATTAACCCTGACGAGCCATAATTATAACGCGGCGACCCCAAGCAAGCGTTACAATGACGCAAGATCGAGAAGAAGAAATAAATTAAGGAAATGTGTGTGATACAAGCTCCAGAGCTCCCTCGAATGCCACCAGAACAGTATAGTTACTTGCCAGTGACTAAATATGTGACAGAAATAAACTAACTGTGTTTCGTTACAAAAAATTTAGTTGATATAAATTTTTGGGGCTTGTTTCTGATACGGCTGCGGAAGTTTGTGAGTAGAGCAGAAAAATTCCCTGTAGCCGCAATTGCTCTCGTGTGCTAATCATAGTGAACATACAGTTTGTGTCGGACTCACTGATATTTCGTTTCCAAAACATTAAGGGGTTTCTCGTTATTATCGTACCGTTAAGAGGAGTTTAATTTTGGTTTTGTTATTTTTGTCGTAAAATTATTTTGAAAGTGTACATATTACCCTGCATGAACAAACAAGTCTCAATACTAATATAGTTTGTGACATTTATTGCGAAAGACTTTAGAAGACATTCTGAACAATAAAAAATTTAGATACGTCTTTCTTACGGCTTAACTAATCATGTATTGCTTTTTCTATTATTCATTCAAAAATAGTATTTAGTTCAATACACGAAATTATTTTATCAGGATATATGTAGAAACTAATTTTCCCTAGTACTACATATATTTGATCCAAATAAATGAATCGTCGTAATAAACGCCTCATTAACTGCACGTACACACTTTTGTATTAAGAAATTCGGTTCAATTTACAGTCCACGTGAGTCTTTTACTAAGGCAAATAGAGTAATAACTGACCACATCTCTATTTTTTTTTACATTGCTGTTAATTTTTACTACCACCATTACTGAAGTGTGATGAATAGTGAGAAGTTCAGCGTTAATAAGTGTGAAGGTTTTGACTTTCGAATAGATATTTGATTGAGTTCTTGCCAAATGACCGAGAAAAAAAATAGAATGCAATGACTTAAGGGTTCTTACTGTCTCAAGAATTATCATATTGCTCTGGAAGCATTAGTTGCAAGTTTTTAGAGTTTATTTTCTACAATACCAAAACATCTATCTTCATACGTTTATGAATGGTCACCGTAGGAAGGAACAACTCTGTGATGCAATGATATTGCACAGACATAAAACAGATTTAGTTTTCGAATATATTCATTGGTATTTGCTTCACAGATGGCTGTAAGACTGTCTTGAACAAATGCCACATACACTCCGTTTGTGACGTTACAGTACTCGGTAAGACTCCTATAAACCGGAGCTGAACTGTCCGCCATTCTTCCCCAAGCTGCAGCAGTTGCCACGTTCCGGACGAAGCTCAGGCTTTACCTCGCATTTCATTCAACTCGCTCACACTCGCTAACTACTCACTGTATGAACCTGCAATTTTCATGAATGTGTTCTTGAAGGACTACACAATATTTTCATTTTAGTTTCATTTGCGGTAATAGTTTATTAAGAAGATATACTGACCGTTTACGAACATGCACTTTCTGACGACGTTACAGAATTTTCGACATGCGAGGAACTTTTTTTTGTTGAAGTTAGTTGAACACATTAAGCGAATGAAATGTTCAAAATACATCAAATTTTCATCCTCTCCAAACAGGAACTATGTGAGAAATGAGTAACTTGAGATAATGTCAGTTAAACATGCAGTAGTGGGATCCGCTCGCCCGTCTAGAAATACCTCGTCTTCAGTATTAGAGCTCCGAAAAATCAGGCACAGGCCGTTACTGAATAACATTCATATTGGAAGATACTGGTACTAGCTGACTTCTTAAGCCATTAAATTAAATAGTTACAAACTACGAAAGTGCTGTGTGTCTATGTACTATTCAATTTCAATTTTTCAGTTATATGAAAAGGACTTTGTAAATATCTCAATACATAGTGCTTTATTATGTGAGGAAAGGAGAACAAGTCAGTTCATTAGTTAATGAAGAGTTTCTTGGTATCTCTCATTTTTTAGTATTCTCGCATAAAATCCACATTAGATTTAGTAACTTTCGTTCTATTACTGCTAGGAAATGTAACTCCTGTTAGTTTTTGCAAACTGAGTAGTAGGTCTGAAACACGTTGGACAACAAGCAAAGAAATAAACATTTGTACTGATGAAGAAATACCTGTACACTGATTAATAAATCCACAGCTTTACTATTTTTCGTTAAAAAAATAAATAAATAAAAAATAAAATAAAACTACATTTCCTTGAATAACAAGACAGTTAATGAAATTTTGCGTAGTAACCATATGGGTAAATACGCCCCTCTTTGCACATTATCATATGCCAAAATATGATTTTGATACCTCTAACGGTGTATGATACACACTGAATTTATGCTGGCCTTATCACCATCGGAAATGAGTTCGCTACATAAATAAATTTTAGCAATTTGAGTGAAAGGTAAAGATCTCCTGCTAAGTTTAAAATAAATTTCAATACGTCAGGAAAATTTCATCCGCAGCAACATATGGTGTAATATGCACCAAAAGAAATATCATAGCAGCCCTTATTTTTTACTGAAAACTTTTTCTAACCTAACGCTGTCTCTTATTTCAAAGCCAATATCTTAGTAGCTATGGCTATTCACGAAATTATGCCGATTTCTTTACAATGCTGATATATAAAGATTTAAGTAGCGAAAAAATTAAATTTTTCTACCAATTAGTTTCCACGAAATCGTTTGTGAAAGATGGAAGGACATGCGCCTCTTTGCTGTTGGTGCAGCGCAATTCCAACCATGTTGGGGAAAACATGGCGGACGATTCAGCCTGGGCATTTAGGAGCTCTAGTACTCAGAGAGTTCATTACAAGAGGACCTGGTACTTCTTGATATGACATTTGTTACATTTTAGGGTAAAGTTCTCGATATGAGGATCTCTTTAGAATGGATTTGATAGTTTTTGCAGAAAAGCTTTACTTGTTGCTTTCGACAAATTATTAAGTAGAAAAAGCTATCATTTATTGAAACACTTGTATTTGGTACCTTTTGGAAACATACTCCATATTTATTATTATGTACACAGGAAACAAACCTGATAAAGAGATTGAGAATTAATTGTTCAGATATTAACTAGATAAATGCATCATGTACACTTCATCGCCAAAGTTATTTCTATTACTACTATAATTCACTTATCGGAATTTTAATCAGTCCATGTTTAACTGAACAAACCAGTTACAAATGGAGCTGTTTAGCTATTAACACACCACACACGAAGAAAGGTTTATGTGCGCACTTCATAATACGTGTTACATTTCCGTTATCATCATCGTATTACATTTCAATAACATATATGAAACTAGAAAACAGCAATGCTCCTGCCTTTACCTGTTTCTTGTCTTAGTATTTCCCCCTGTCTCTTATTAATGTGTCGTAAATTCTCTTTTATCACATTGTTTTCATTTGTATTTCACTCTAGTTAAGACAGATTCGTAAAGTTTCGTTCTGTGTATCTTATGTATTAATTGTAAAAATCGGATCTGAAGCCAGAAATATTCTCTCAGGCTTTATTTTACGATCGACAGCTCCGCAAATTTGTTTCTTTGTTTGTTGTTTCTCGTTAGTCATGTTAGAAATCCTTTAGCAAATACAAACACACACACACACACACACACACACACACACACACACACACACACAAAACACAAGAGAGAGAGAGCGAGAGTAACCTTTTGCCAACAAAAGCGTGCTTAATTACGTTTCTGGAGTTCATGCAGCCTGTTTCCTGTTCTGTACGGACTTTCAGGCTTGGGTTTCGTTTCCTGTCGTCCGCAGCTGCTCACTAAAAGGTTCGCAGAATTGACTGCTGGTCGCTGAAGTCCTTCCTGTCGCTGACTTTATAATGCCAACTCACCGCCCAGAAACACAATTGGCTATATTTACTTTACCACTCGACTTTTCCCGGAAAGCGTGAGTTAAAAGAGTTGTACCTTTATCGGGTCCGTGTTTTCATCGTGGCCGATGACGTCTGTGTCAACGCTCCGCGATATCTGCACGTATTTCCTACGTCATGCGAGTGTGACTCTAGTACATTATTACTGAGAAACGCCGCGGCGGATTAGCCGTGCGCATTGGGGCGCCGTGCTGCGGTGCGCGCGGCCGTTCGCCGTCGGGGGTTCGAGTCACCCCTCCCCCGGGCATGGGTTTTTGTGTTGTCTTTAGGTTAGTTTACCTTAGTGTAACCCAGCAGTTGAGTCTGATAGATTTACTAACATTTGAACTGAGAAACGTGCACTGACGTTGAACATTAGGCTGTGGCTAAGCCATGTCTCCACCATATCTTTTCTTCCAGGAGTGCTAGTCTTGCATGTTTCGCAGGAGAGCTTCTGTGAAGTTTGGAAAGTAGGAGGCGAGGTACTGGCGGAAGTAAAGTTGTGGGGCGGCGTCGTGAGTCGTGTCGGGATAGCTCAGTCGGAGCCGGGCGCCGTGGCTCAGCGTGCCCGGTCAGGGGGCTCAACTCCCTCTGTAATAAAAAAAAAAGCTGAGACAACCATTCACCGAACATAATCGAACAAATACGATCAACGTCCGCAATGAACAGAACTACCCATAGAGAGGGGAAAAAATGTCGGTAGAGCGATTTCCCGCGAAAGGTAAAGGTCCCAGGTTCGAGTCCTGGTTCAGGCACACAATTTTAATCTGCCAGAAAGTTTCATATCAGCGCACACTCCGCACTCCGCTGCAGAGTGGAATATTCAGTCTGGATTAATATACTAGTTCATAAAAGTGATACAAACTTTGTTGCAGGCATTGTTGGCCTTTGCTATAATCTAATAAATCTGGTGCCCTTTCAACAGGTTAGGTTATAATGTGGTATGTATAACATTCTTGCCCACATGACACACATTTACTCTCCTGGTTCCGTTCGTGGAATTGTTGTTAACACATATTTTATAATGATACCGAGTATTGGTACCTTTCTCTGCTCTTCTATTTCGGCTGTAATGTCGTCCGGCAAAGCGGGAACTGTAGATCTCCAATGTGTCGCGTTCTCATTCCTGCCCATGACGTCACTGAGTACCTGTTATGGCCCTGTGGAAGCTATCCAGTATTGTACTGATGTCTGAGAAGTAAGTTTCTTTTACGAGTTCATATGAAAGGTTGTAATTAAACTTAGATTCTTGAGAGGGGCCCCAGAAAAATTAATGATTCTATGACCATCTCAGTTTCGCAGAACAATTTATAAGATTACTAACGAACTTCGCAGTTGCTAATATATGTGGCGGAGCGAGATGCCGCAGTAGTAACACTCTGGACGCGCATTCGGAAGGATTGTAGTTCTAATCCTCCTCCTACCATCCAGATTTAGGTTTTCCGTGATTTCCATGAGTTACTCCAGGAAAATGCCGGGATGGTTCCTTTGAAACGACACGGCCGATTTCCTTGCACATCCATACCCAAACCCTCCGAGCGTAAGCTCCGTCTCTAATGACCACGATGTCATCAGGGCATTAGACTCAAATCTTCCTTCCTCTCTATTTGTCCACCTCCTCTTTTCCCCTCCTTTTGTCCATCTTCTACCCCTCTGTTTCCTCTATCCCTTTTCTTCCGTACATCTCTTTGTCGTCTCCTTCTGATACGAACAGTGTTACGTGTACTTCAAGGTAACATTTGCTACATCATGCCTTCGAATCTTCCTTTGGTCCATCCGCTTTTATGTTCGCCTGCTCCTCCCCCATTTCCCTGCCCATATCGTGCTCTGCCTATTTCCTCCTCTCCAATATCTGTGAGAAATTACAAATACCTGCCAACATTCGTGGTCAAACTGTGTTGAACCCTATTGGAAGATTCGCTCCGCCGTGCACCATACGGAGTCATAACGGATCGTACTTGAGAATCTCTCTCTCGATTTACCTCCAAACGCTATGATCTTCGTCAGTGTCATTGACTGTACTATCACGTACTTACATTGTGTCGCGCATACGCCGACCGATGTAACGACCCCTCAGTGAACCATGATCTACACTCAATTTGCTTTCGACGCACAAAAATACCACGAATTGACCATTTCTATCTTTGCAACGCTCCAAAGATATGATCATTACCAATAACACAGTTAACGTCATAGACCAAAGATCTTTTTTCTATGGTTAACACAATGAAATGTTGCTTTCAATTGTTTTCTTCTTCGATTGTGCTGCGCGTACGCCGGTAGATTAGTGACTGAACAACCGACTGTTTTTACCAACCGATTGGTCGGTGGATTGTTTTTCAGTCGAATGAAAATAGTCTCTGTGGCCATATGAAAGTTTTCACTCACTCACCAGATTTGGGTGGTTTCACTCGACGCTGGACAATCGAATGAAACAATCCTATGTCGAATGAGGCAGTTATATGAATGTCTTTATTCACTCACTGAATTTGTATTATTTTATTTACAGATTTTTGAACAATTTCTGGCATACCTGTACCATAATGGGGCTTCAGTATTTGTTTAGAGACAATCTCTATGAATAAAGTATTGTGTCCGTCAGTTTGTGTGTTTATACGAGGGTTGGATCTTAAATGGTGGCAACTATTTATTCACAACCGATACAAAAGCGTTACAAGTTAGCCCCTGCTACTGTCCTTAAAAGTAGTCACCTGCGTTGTGTAGAACTTGTTGCCAGCAAAGTGGAAGGGTGAAAGGCGTAGTATACCGTTAGCAGAGCCTGTTCTGTTGATGGTGCGATTGGAGTGGTTTACTGCCTGTCGAATCTCTGGAACACTCCTGAAGCGAATGCTACGAAATGGTTCGTTCATCTTCAATCAAACTCAAAAGCATTTATGTCCGGGGAGTCAATTCATGCGGAACCCATCGTGATGCAATTTTTCGCATGCCCATGCGTTCCATCATGATACGGAGCACAGTCGTATGCTAGAATCCGGTTTAGTGGGCGAGTTCACGAATCGTCTGGCGTCGATCACGGTCCAGTACCGCGGCAACAGTATGCACTTCTTCTTCAGAGACGCTAGGACGACCTGCCCGATGCATGTCTGCCACAGTTTGTCGACCTTCGCTGAAGGCTTTTACCCAACGTAGAACTGTTCTGTACGGCAATGCCGTTTCCCCGCACGCCTCCTGAAGACCTTGATCATACTGCCGTGCTGTACGATCTCTGGCACATTCAGTCTTTATCCAATTCCGTTGTTCCGGTTTCGAAAAAATATTGACACCGTTACGTTTGACTGTTTTTCCCTCGATTGTGAGCACGCCGGTGACGTGGGACGGGTGAGTCCATTTTCTGGGAGGTACGTCAACAATGTGTGCTATCAGCGACAATAGTAAATTCCACTAAATAGTGTATCCACAGCAATGTTGCCACTATGCAAGTTCCATCCCTCGTATTAATCAAGAACTTTTCAGATTTGTGATAAATAATCCTCCCTTGTGTTCGGAAATTTCCTTTTTAGACTTTGAGCACTTGTACAAAGGAATGAATACATAATAATTTGATAAGGAGTGGTGGGAGTGTTATCCACTGACCCTACGAGCATTTCTTTACTTTGAGACACTGTGAAACAAATCTATAATACTGCGTGCTCTTTGATTTTCATATTTTATAATGGCGTAATACCTTAAATTGTTTGGTTGTGTGGCCATATTCCGCAGCATCTGTTAAAATTGATTATAAGACCGGCCGCGGGGACTGAGGCGCTTCAGTCACGGTCTGCACGGTCACTACGGTCGGGGGTTCGAATCCCCCCTCGGGCATGGATATTTGTGCCGTCCTTAGTCTTAGTTAGTTCATAAGTAGTTTGTAAGTTTAGGGACTGATGACCCCGTAGTTAAGTCCCATAGACTATACAAACATTGGAACATTTGGTTATAACAGGTAATCTGACTTATGCTGACTGCAATTAAGAGATTTATTTTACACCAGACGCGTTTCGCTTTTTTATTTTAAAAGCATCTTCTGTGGTGGTGGTGATATCTCTTCTTTACATGTTACTACTGTTTCTCTGGCTTGTTGGCTGGAGTTTTTTTTTCCTGGTGTACACAGCCCTCAAACATACGCCAGAAAAAAAAAAAAAAAAAAAAAAAAAAAAAAAAAAAAAAAACGAACTCCAGCCAACAAGACGGAGAAACAGTAGTAACATGTAAAGAAGAGACATCAACACCACCACAGAAGATGCTTTTAAAATAAAACAGCGAAACGGGTCTGGTGTAAAATAAATCTCTTAATTGCAGTCAACATAAGACAGATTACCTCTTATAATCAACATACCTTAAAGCTTTGGGTTCGTCTTCAAATTCGATTGTCTGTTTACATGTCTCTTCTACTGGTCAAGTGCTCATTGTAGAGTCCATATTTTTCAGATTTTTTTCCCTGTTTTGTTCCGTGCTACCTCCTGCCAAAAGAGCTTGCAGTAGTTGGCAAACCTAAATTTGTTTCACAGTGACAAAGATAAAAAAAAGTGCTCAATAGTGTCAAGAATGACATTTCCGGACGCGAGGTCCTAATCTATTCATTCTTCTGTAAGAGTCATCGTAATTTATAATGGGAATTCCCGAAAACCCTTTAAATTTCAAAAATATACAGCCCACGTCCTGAATGTTCGACAGGCTGTGGTGTAAAAATTTGTATTAAATAGATCAATAACTTTTCGAGATATATTAGGCCTATGGTTTTTATATAACTATCAAAGTATTTTTGTTCAAATGTTCAAATGTTTGTAGAGCTTATAGGACTTAACTACGGGGTCATCAGTCCCTAAACTTACAAACTACTTATGAACTACTTAATTCTAAGGACGGCACAAATATCCATGCCCGAGGGGGGATTCGAACCCCCGACCGTAGTGGCCGTGCAGACCGTGACTGGCGCGCCTCAGTCAGCTCGGCCACCGCGGCCGGCGTATTTTTGTGTTATCAGAATATGAGACAGCGAAACTGTCATAAAAATGAACTGAACGTTACACAAGGTTTCCATTTCTTACTTTATTTATTTCTTTGTAATGAGGGGGCGGCAGTTTCGCAACTCGCACGGGACAGCAGTTAGGCTTGCGCTGGCCCTGAATGTAACAAATCCCATCTTAAACCACTGGATCGATTCAAATAAATTTGATGCACATATTTCTTACCGTAATTTTGCAGTTTCTCTCGTTATAAGACCAACATACTACGCGCAGTTCAAGAAATACAGCGCGTATCGTGCCTGGCGGAGGGTACTTTCCCTGTGGATCTCGACAAAATCTACATTTTTTTTCTTGATCTCGATAAAAATTTGCACACTTAACCATCAAAGAAAGTCAGTCTGCATAACATTTCTTGTGTGGCATGGTGAAGGGTACTTTACAGACAGACTTCGACATAATCCACAGCTTTGCTCCGATCTTACTGAAATTTAGCACTGCTGACACTCGAAACAAGATGTCTATATAAAAGTTCTTGTGATGAATGGTGGAAGGTACTGTACAAACAGACTTTGAAAAAATTCACAGTTTTGCTTCGAACTTGATGAAGTTTTTGATGCTTGACCTTCAAAGCGAAAAGAAGATCAAACGCAGTGGCGCAGCCAGGATTTGTTTCGGTGAGAGGGGGGGGGGGGGTAATTTCTTAAAAATAAAGCCTATTGAATTTATTAATCTATCAATTATTTTTACACTTTTTACAATTTAACCAATTATGCTACAAAAGCAATTGCACAAGCAATAAAATGAGTAGGCTGGCATTAATTTGAATGTCGAAGAGGAGCAACATGGTGGAAATGAAGTGTATATAATCAGCTCGTAAATAATTAAGCAGCTTCTATGTTAGGCCATAGAGAAAGGTCTTTATAGTTTAATAAACATTTCTATGTGTAAAAATTGAACTAAAATAACAATTTTGTTGTTCATAAGACCCTGCTCGATGGCGCCGCTGACCTGCTATGCAGCGATTTGCCGCATATGAACAATCGGATCGTAACTTTAGCTTAGCTGTAACAATAGCGGTAGCATCAAAACTGTTCGCGGCGACACTAATTTTTAAATTAAATTCTTCTTTATTATAGTTTTTGGTCACAGTGATCATACACCCAACGGTTATTATAGTGGCAACATTACAACAGAATTGAAATTCTTACAATGTATATCACAATATTAATAGATATCAAACATCATACAGCCTTAGAATAAAAGTAGCAAAATCATATGTACAAGATATGAAACAATACATATTTAACAGTACTAGTGACAGATGTAATACAACGAAAGTGCAAACAGCATAAAACAAAATGAGAGTTGCAAAGACATATAAAAGTCAAAATATAATATAAAATTACTTATGCAGTTTCAAGCTGTGTATGTTCAAGGTAAACACACCAGCTCATAAATTAGAGCTGCATGCCGGTGACTTTGAGGTAGTCATTCAGTAAACTGTACTTAAACTTGTCGAATCCATGAAGGAAGACAGTGACTAGAACCGCTCACAGTAACAGCAGCACACGTTCTCAGTGGTGGCATCACGTTGTCGAACCGTTTTCACGTTCACTTGTGCTTTGAAAATTATAGTTACGTATGATTTATTACATGTGTACTATTTCAAATTTCGGGTGCAGACCTGTTTAAAAAAAGTTAAAAAATTGAAACGATAAAAAATAGTAAAATTTAAAAAAATATTTGGGAGGTGTTGGGGGGAGGGGGGCGGGTTTCAACCCCATTAGGCGCCTCCCCGTGGATGCGCCACTGCGTCAACGTATACATAAAATTTCCAATGATGGATGGCGGAGTGTATTTTACTTATGGACTTAGACAACGTCATCAGTTTTCCTCTAATCTCGAGGAAAATTTACAAACTTGACCATCCAAAAAATCAGGAGAGAGCTAGAAAAAATCGCAGCTGTTATACAAACGTGTATGGTGTAATGGTCACCTTAAATGCGTGTGTCATATGTGGCACACAGGATATTTAAACGATAAGGGTACTCTATTTATGGACGTCGCCAAAACTAAATCTACATTTTTATTCTGATCTATAATACATTTTGTACACTTGATCTTCCACATACTACCGTATGGTGCACGGTAGAGGGTTAATTGTAATAAATTTTACACTGTTTCGTTTTTTCACCGAAAGTTGATATTTGCCTGTGATATTTTTCGTATGGAGGACGAGAAAGAGATAACACGGAACGAAAATCCGGTCACACCTCAAAATTAACCACGTGAAGTCCATGTTCAACCATGCCGACCCTGCGCTAGAAGGAAAAGGCGCAAGAAAAAGAATAAAAGGAGAGGGGGAGGAGACAAATTGAGGAGGTGGAGTGGAACAGAGGCAGGAGAAGCTGGTGGGCAGAGGCGGGTGGAGAGGGGGCCGAGAGAAGGGTTGTATATTCATTTGTATAAGGCCTGTATGACTGTTAAATCTCTTGGGAATACAACTAGTAGTAAAGAAGTAATAGATTAAAACTTGGTGCGCGATGGGGCAGTTTTCCATGAATGTTACTGTTTAGGTGCTCATATCTCATGGACTACGTGCCGACTATGATGCAATTCAGAAGGTAAACACAGCTATACGTGTGTATACTGTCTGTAAAATTTCCTGCGGCTACAATTTGTGAAGTAGAAATTATACGTTGTAACGTTAGACAGAATGCCGTAGGTTTACTCCATAAAAAGCGGAAAAGTAGTAAGGGAGAAACGTTTTTCCTTTCATCATTTTGCTATGTTTGTCAGCGAGAAAAAGTTTAATAAAGGACTGAAATTATGTTTAAAGTTTGTTACAAGTCGCTAAGTACCCCCATTCTCATATTTATAAAATCTCTCCGCATTATGTGGAGGTTTTTTGCGATTCCTGTTGTTTACGACGTCCTATCTTCTGAACCATGTATCATATGAGATTCTTAACCCTGCAGCAATTGTTACCTCTCGGTAAGGAATGTGTGTACCAAATTTGGTTGAAATTGTTGCAGTGGTTTAGGAGAAAATGAGCAGCATTGTCGCTAAATGCAGTAGTTTCTCGCGCATCCCATTGTATATGACGTCATATTGTAAAGTGTAAGGTGTGTGTAGGGTTTTGAAAAAAAAGGGGGGGGGGATGGAAGCTGGCAGGGGACGCTAAATATATATGAGGTGGGGATGTGAATTAAATTGTACTGAGAAACAGGAGCGGCTGAGCCTGAATTAATAACTGTGATAATAAACCATGATATTAAAAATTATTTGATTGATAGAATAAGGCCCTGATTCAATACTAATTGACAATCTCTGTTCCACTTCCTGCCAGCGGCATAAAAATATAAATGAATAATTTCTCCCCACCAAACATCTAATAAGTTACCTAAGATCTGATAATGTACCATCAAATGTGAAAGAATAATCTAGATAATTATGACGTTACACTGATCATTATGAAACTTGAATTTAACACCGACTGACAAGTCAAAAAACCCATATCAAGAATTGATACAATATTCGTAACGGAATAATTAAAACCGGAATATCAGTGCAGGGTTGATTTTTCTTACTACACAATCCCACTATTATGCAGAACGTGATGCAACGACTATTTATTGCTGGCGAGCGCTTTGCCATACATTACCAAACTGACGACTTTCGTGTGAAGGCACTGCGCTGCAGTGGCGTGGTCGCAGGGCGGCTGTAAGCTGAAAATTTCCACGACCACGAAATAAAAAAATACGCTCCGTTACTCGGAAGCTCTACTCCCTCCTATCAGCCTCTGTGTGCTCGACAGTACACAGTGCCTACGATCTCAAGCAGTTCTTCCAAGTCAGGGCCACTTCAGTTAGCGTAGACAGGTACGCACAAGTAGTGAAGGCCTAGATGATTCTAGAAGTTGAATATATCGTAAGTAGTACCTCGGTGCAATAGTATTGGCTGGCTGACCTTATACAAACCGAAAATAAGGACTTTCAGCTGAAGTACGAATCTCAGTGTGTACCCCGAAACTTATACAAGTTCCCCCGTCCAAGTATGCGCTCAATAAGCAAAATCTCAGAGTCCGTCCACTAAGAGAACAGGCCGCGAGCAGACGCGTCCGTACTCCAGCGGAGCAACGCACGAAGTCCGCTGCGCAAGACCCCACGAGAACTCATTTCTTCGGGAAAAAACCAATCAGCATCGAGTTCTCAAACTCCGGCCAGTAAAATTTCACTAAACGACCGCCGATTACAAAAAGCTGGCGCTTTGAACATCAGCCAATTACCCCTACCCCTTCCACACTTTTGGCGCGAACGGTCCAAACCGCCACCTTAGAAGCACAAACCAAGCTTCTAGAAAAAAACAGTCAATTTCAGTGTCATCTTCCTTTTTTAGCAGACAAGATTCTGATCGCTTGTCTCAGTGGAGGGGTCGGCTATCTTTTTCTAAAATCGGAAGGAGCGGTTCTAAAAACACAGACAATACTCTTCCTCCTCAGTTTGGGACACTAGGCTAACACATTTACAACCTGCTGCTCAGCCAGAGCATCGAGGCACCTCGCTATCAGGCCGCAGGTGGAGAGTGCTGTAATGAACGCCTCCACCGGAATTCCACTCTCCCCCGTCAAGACAAAGTCAGCTCTGTTTCTCACCTCAGCAAGAATCTTCCCTGCACTGAATTACCGACAACAATAGAAAAATGCATGCTCTGGTCACATTACATCATTACACGAACGATAAACACAGTTAATAAAGATGAGAGATGGGCTGCCATCTCTCATTACCCCACACCCCTTGCAAAATTCTGCATGTGGAGTGTCACATCAAAATTACTATGATGAGTCACGAAACAAAAGAAATTACTTCGACTTGCCAATCGTTTACAAATGAAAAATACTCATTATATTGATATTATACATCATTATCCTCTATCGAATGAAAGCTGGAGTCTGTACTGTAAAATTTTCTCCAGACTAAATTACAATCCTACAGTTGCCACTAATTTATTTGTATGAGCTGAAGTCCCATAGTGAAGGAAGCCGTCACAGCTGCGATTACAACTGTGGCACGTAAACATATAACAATCCAGACGAAATATAAAATAAAAAATGTGTATGTATTTTTTACATGTGTGAGATGTGTACTTCTTACAAAGTAACATGCGTGAATGTTTATTCGTTTGTCATAACGGAAAAATAGTGTACAAAAACAACATTTAGGTGTGACATTTCAACAAACTGCAAACATACACAAGACAAACATGACATTTAAGAACATAAAATAGACATGACATAAATCTATACACATGAAACACAATATGTTGTGTTGGTGTTTACATGAGTCAATAATCTGTATCCTTATAATCTAACAAGAGTAAGTGTTCATTTGAATGTTACATAAACATAGTGTATACAAACAAACAATTCATGAGACCACACAATGTAGGTTTTACGGCCGGCGTCAATTTCACTTAAAATTTCTGGGCTGGTAGGCCGTGGTCGATGGATAAAACTCTCCCCTAACGTTTCGTCTTCAGCTGCTGAAGACATCTTCGGAGGTTAAGTGGAAACTACAATGCGGCCTGGAGGGAGCGCCGCATATATAGGTAGTGTAAGGGGCGCCACAGTATATCACGTGACGTTGGCTAAGCAACTATCTCTGGTAAAGCCAACCTTATTACTAGACGAAGATCGATTGTTAACGTACTTGTCTACGTTGAATTCCAAATCTTGTCTAATTTAAATTAGCCCCCGAAGATGTCTTCCGCAGCTGAAGACGAAACGCTAGGGGAGAGTTTTATCCATCGACCACGGCCTACCAACCCGGAAATTTTAAGGGAAATTCATGAGACATCTAGATTACAGTGTGAAAAGCAATGTGAAATAATGAACATGACAGGTATCAAATTAATTACCAAAGAGGATCTATATGATATTACTTTATTTCTGTCTATATGTTGGTACCTAGATATTAAACAACAAGGGACTGTGACTTTAAGTATTTTACTCTGGCGAGAGCCAGAAAACATTGTATTTGTTGGGAGGAACTAGTACTGTGACATGAACATTGTTTCGTGGCAACACTTTTGTATATAGCGGCATGGTACACTACACTGAGGAGCACATTGAGGGCAACACTTTCCTCCCATCGAGCGGTCATTAGGCGGGCCCCGTGTTTGTATCCTGCCGTCTCTGTTCTCGGTCACCGCCCTCCTCCAGGTAGGCTGAATGGCAGGCGCCACACTGTCTAGCCGTCTCGCTCGCCACCCCGCTCCATTCGGCTGACTACCCAGCCAAGGGCAGCGCGCGTGTGGCGACCGGATCTGCAGGCAGCAGGTAGCGATGGTGCAGCGCCCTAACCGTCTCCATTGTTTGCTAACCCTCAGCTTGCTTTGGACGGATAGGCGGCGGCCCCAGGAGGAATCAGCATGCCACTGTCAGCCCACGTCACTTTGCTAGCACGTGGTTGCCGTGGCTGGGAGAAACTCGGCCTGCTAGGTTCCCTCGATGTCACCACATTACGTCCTGGCGTCATCAAATCCCCTTCTTCTTTCATCTGCACATTATTCAAATTATGAGTCCATAGTTTTATAAACATTATTTTAAGTTAATAAAACAACTTAGCCCACTGAAGGTGGTAATTCTTCCTCAATACTATAACCTTTATTAACAAATTAATTTTTTTTAACTTAAAGTAGGTGTGTATGGTGTCATTGTTCCTGGTGTCTGTGTTAATCTCTACTTGTTAATATCGTACCAAACATGCATGCAAAGAGTCCACATGCAATCATCCATTATTTACTAAACAATCATATAAAAGGCAACCACTAGAATTTTTTTTTCACGCAATCAAACTACTCTTTCTTAAACATGCGTGGATTAAAATGACGTAAAGCCTTTTCCCCTATTTATTTATGTATTCCTGCTCCAATTGCCTTTGCTGTGGACAGTGTTATTCTCTTGACATCTGGAAACCACTGCACTGGAATACACAGCAGACACGGTTATCGTCTCACATCCTCTCAAACTTAAGATTCACTTATGATCTCCACATATCCCCTATCGACGTGTGCAGAAAACAAAATTTCAAATTAGTGATAATATTTTTATGCTGTTGTTTCCCTTATAATTCTGCCAGATTTGTAATGCAATAGGTCTGATCCCCCTTCCAGGTGAGATCAAACAAACACTGCGGAACTAAGACCAGGTCACACCACTGGTTCCTGTCCTAACACACGCGCCTACTCTCCGAAAAATATTATCGGCAATCACGCGCACTCTCGTGGCCGATAACTAACACAACGAAACGGCATCTTCGGGCCTCTCACAACGAAACAATCAGTCATCACACTCCTACACGAGGACTGAATCACCAACAGCGCCACCATCGTCGAAAAGAAACTATGCAGCCAAGCCTGTGTTGATATTAGATCTATTCTGATGACAGTTACTGTGTCTGACGGGAGGTGTACTTAGGTAGTCCTTGCAGGTGCGGTGATCACTGTGTCCCCAGTGGTATAGGGGTCAGCGCAACTGCCTAGAAAGCGGGAGACCCAGGTTCGATTCTCGGCTGGGTACACATTTTCAGCTTTGCCCATTCGCAGTTGAAGTCATATATTCTGTGAATATGAAGTGCAGAAAGGTTTACGTGTCAGAAAAGTTTATTGCTGCTTATTTGGAGAGGGCTCAAGAAAATGCTGAATCAAACCAGCTACTAGAGACGAATGCCGAAGATTAAATGGGGAGAATGCATAACTAATGAGGACATACTGAACAGAACTGGTAAGAAATTTCTGGAGTATCTTGACTCAAAGAAGGGATCGAATCGTGGGGCATAATCTGAGACATCGGGAATTCGTGAATGAAGTGCGTGGGGTAAAATTCACAGAGGGAGGCCGGGAGACGAATACAGTAACCACGTTCAGAAGGATGCGAGTTGCCAGGCCTTTTTTTTAATGGTCGGTATGGGTGTAGGCGGACAGTACTGTTGTGCCAGCAGTGTGAAGGGCTGTGCGTCAACACCGATGGCAGTCTGGTTACAGGAGACGAAGACGGCTGCACGAGCCCCTAGCAACAGCCTGTCTGAAGCAGATGAGGCGGCAGGCGTAAAATTCTGCAGCGTTGTGCATCTCAGGGGCGTATATAAGGAGGCCTGCTCCTCTCCCTCCTCGAAATAATGAATATACAGAAAAAGTATCTGTATTTTTATGATTTAATGTCAACTATAAGAAAAAACCTCGATCTCGGTAAAGTAAAATGGGCTTCAGAGCAAATTATACTCTGTATATGAGCAGCCAAACTGATTCAAAATATCTTGCGGTGTCTACTTAAAAGTATTTATACGTTAGTCTCCCCCTCCTCCCTCCGAAAATATATGCTATATTCGCCACTGTATTTGTTAATTTTTCTCTAACATAACATTTATCATTGACTTATGTTTTTTCAATTGGTCAGCAACCACTCACTGTTCAGACTGTGCCTTCCATAGCTCCTGATAGTTTTCCTGGCCTTTCCGTTGCTGAACATACCTTTACCTCGATCTTCACGTGCACTAGAAACATTGCCTGGACTAACAACAGCCAAATGGTGACAAAATTACTGGGCATATGACGTCAGCTCAAGTATTTCTTAATACAAGATCACAAGTTGTTTGTCTTTTCTATCCGTATTGTAACACTAAAGGTAGTCTTTCGTCTCCAGATAGAGAACCTGTAGGCAGAGATGACCTAATGCTGAGCTCATCACTCATGTCGTGGTACGTGTACATTACTTTAACTTTTTATTCACTGTCTTGTACCTAATATGTTATAAATATTATTTGTTCAAGTAGTCATCAGGAATACTTTCTCATTAATTCATTGAAAACGACAACCTTTTAGTGCAACACATCGAAAATAGAGAGAGACTAGCTGCACCCCCGCTGCTTCGCTTGCGTACGCTGGTTGGTCTGCACCAGTTCTTTCTTTTTAACCCTGATGAAGAATCCATATCTTAAGTTTCGTAGTTCTAGCTTGAAATTTGAGTTAAAAGCATTTTTGAAAATCAATTTTTGCATCTCGTATTTTACCCCCTTATTAGTCTAGTTTCCAAAAAGACCGAAACACGTGTCTTTTAAATTCGAACCCCGAATCCAAATCCGAAAATTTGTAGTTCTAACTTCAAAATTGCCTAAATAGCAACATTTTTCGAAAAACACCCCTCTCCAATTTAACCTCGTTGATGGTTGAATTTCCAATACCGAAACACGTATTTTTTAACCTCTAACCAACTACAAATGTTCAAATGTTTGTATAGTCTATGGGACTTAACTACGGGGTCATCAGTCCCTAAACTTATGAACTATTTACGAACTAGGACGGCACAAATATCCATGCCCGAGGGGGGATTCGAACCCCCGACCGTAGTGGCCGTGCAGACCGTGACTGAAGCGCCTCAGTCCCCTCGGCCACCGCGGCCGGCTAACCAACTACACAAATATCAATTTTTGCAGCTCTAACTTCAAAATTGTATCAATAGCAACGTGTTTTCAAAAAGAATTTTTGGTCCTTTATTTAACCCTCTTACACGTTGAATTTCCAAAAAAATACTAAAAATCATGGATTTTTAATCCTGACGAAGATTCCATATCCGAAGTTTCGTGGTTGTAGCTTAAAATTTGAGTTAACTGCAACATATTTTTGAATATCAATTTTTTGCGTCACCTATTTTATCCGCTTATTTGTCGAATTTCAAAAAATGCCGAAACAAGTGTCTTTTAAATTCGAACCCTGAATTAAAATCCGATATTTTGTAGTTCTAGCTTCAAAATTGCCTAAATAGCTACGTATTTTCATAAAACGTTTCATCCCCTTTTTCACCCCCTTGTTGTTGTTGTGGTCTTCAGTCCGGAGACTGGTTTGATGCAGCTCTCCACAATACCCTATCCTGAGCAAGCCTCTTCATCTCCACATAAGAACGACAACCTACATCTGTCTGAATCTGCTTACTGTATCCATCTCTTGGTCTTCCCCTGCGATTTTTTCCCCACACACTTCCCTCCAACGCTAAATTAACAATTCCTGGATGTCTAAGAATGTGTCATACCAATCTATCCCTTCTTTTAGTCAAGGTATGCCAGAAATTCCTTTTCTCCCCAATTCTGTTCAGTACCTCCTCATTAGTTACGCGATCCACCCACCTAATCTTCAGCATTCTTCTGTAGCACCATATTTCAAAAGCCTCAATCCTCTTCCTGTCCGCACTGTTTATCGTCCATGTCTCACTCCCATACAAGGCAACACTCCATACAAATGCCCTCAGAAAGGACTTCCTTAGGCCTAAATCAATATTCGATGTTAACAAATTTCTCTTTTTCAAAAACGCTTTTCTACCCATTGCCATTCTGCATTTTATATCCTCTGTACTGCGCCCATCATTTGTTATTTTACTGCCCAAGTAACAAAACTCATCTACCTCCTTTATTGCTTCGTTTCCCAATCTAATTCCTTCAGCATCACCTGATTTTCTTACACTGCACTCCATTACCCTAGTTTTGCTCTTGTTAATGTTCATCTTATATGCACCTTTCAGCACACTGTCCATTCCATTCAATTGCTCTTCCAGGTCCTTTGCTGTATCTGACAGAATTACTATGTCATCGGCAAAACGCAATGTTTTTAATTCTTCCCCCTGAACTTTTATTCCTTCACCAAATTTCTCCTTGCTTTCCTTTATAGCTTGTTCAATGTACAAATTGAATAACATTGGAGAAAGGCTACAACCCTGTCTCACTCCCTTCCCAACCACTGCATCCCTTTCATGCCCTTCAACTCTGACAACCGCTGTCTGGTTTTTGTACAAGTTGTAAATAACCTTACGCTCCCTATAATTTACTCCTGCTTTTTTCAGAACTTTAAAGAGTTTATTCCAATCAACATTGTCAAAAGCCTTCTCCAAATCTACAAAAGCTAGAAATGTAGATTTGCCTTTTCTTAATCTATCTTCTAGGATAAGCCGTAAAGTGAGTATTGCCTCCCGTGTTCCTACATTTCTCCTGAACCCAAACTGATCTTCCCCGAGGTCGGCTTCTACCAGCTTTTCCATCCTTCTGTATATAATTCGCGTTAATATTTTGCAGCCATGACTTATTAAACTGATGGTTCTGTAGTTTTCACACCTGTCTGCACCCGCTTTCTTAGGGATGGGGATTATAACATTTTTCTTAAAGTCTGAGGGTACTTCACCTGTCTCATACATCTTACACACCAGGTGAAACAATTTTGTCATGGCTAGTTCTCCCAGAGACTTCAGTAGCTCTGAGGGAATATCATCTACTCCAGGGGCCTTGTTTCGACTTAGGTCTTTCAGGGCTCTGTCAAATTCTTCTCTCAGTACAGTATCTCCTATTTCATCTTCATCTACATCCTCTTCCCTTCCTACAATATTGTCTCGAAGTTCATTTCCTTTGTAGAGCCCCTCTATATATTCTTTCCACCTTTCAGCTTTCCCTTCTTTGCTGAGAACTGGTTTTCCATCAGTGTCCTTGATATTCATAGAGCTGTTTTTCGTATCTCCAAATGTTTCTTTTATTTTCCTGTAGGCTGTATCTATTTTTCCCCTATTTATACATTCTTCTACATCCTTGCATTTGCCTTCTAGCCACTCCTGCTTAGCCATTTTGCACTTCCTGACAATCTCATTTCTTAGTCGTCTGTACTCCATTTTGCCTGTTTCATTTACTGCATTTTTATATTTTCTCCTTTCATCGATTAAATTTAGTATCTCCTGTGATATCCAAGGATTTTTTGTAGGTCTTTCCTTCCTACCTATTTTGTCCTCTGCTACCTTCACTATTTCATCTCTCAATTTTACCCATTCCTCCTCTACTGTTTTATTTTCCCTTGTTCTGTCAATTGTTGCCTAAAGCTCCCTCTGAAATTCTTAAGAACCTCAGGTTCCTTCAATTTATCCAGGTCGCATCTCCTTATTTTCCTACCTTTCTGTAGTTTCTTCAGTTTCAGCCTACAGTTCATAACCAACAAGTTATGGTCAGAGTCTATATCTGCCCCTGGGTATGTCTTACACTGTAGAACCTGATTCCGAAATCTATGTCTTACCATTATAAAATCTATCTGATATCTTCCGGTGTCTCCTGGTCTCTTCCACGTATACAACCTTCTTTTGTGATTCTTGAACCAGGTGTTTGTTATAACTAAATTATGTTCCGTGCAAAATTCTACCAGGCGGCTTCCTCTTTCATTCCTTTTGCCCAGACCATATTCACCTACTGTCTTCCCTTCCCTTCCCTTCCTTGTCCTACTACCGAATTCCAGTCTCCCATAACAATTAAGTTTTCCTCTCCCTTAACTGTCTGAATAATTTCCTTTAGCTCCTCATATATTTCTTCGATCTCCTCATCATCGGCAGAGCTAGTTGGCATATAAACCTGTACTACTGTGGTCGGTGTTGGCTTCGTATCTATCTTGAAAATGATAATGCGATCACTGTGCTGTTCATAGTAGTTTACCCGCATTCCTATTTTCTTATTCATTATCAGTCCTACTCCTGTGATACCCCCAAATGATTTTGTATTTATAATCCTGTACTCACCTGACCAGAAATCCTGTTCATCCTGCCACCGAACTTCACTAATCCCCACTATATCTAACTTCAACCTATCCATTTCCCTTTTTAAATTTTCTAATTTTCCTACACGATTAAGGGATCTAACATTCCACGCTCCGACCCGTAGAATGCCAGTATTGTCTTTCCTGATGATCACATCCTCCTGAGTAGTCCCCGCCCGGAGATCCGAATGGGGGACTATTTTACCTCCGGAATATTTTACCCGAGAGGATGCCATCATCATATGTTCATACAGTAGAGCTGCATGTCCTCGGGAAAGGTAACGCCTGTAGTTTCCCCTTGCTTTCAGCCGTTCGCAGTATTCACCCTCTTACGGACGGAATATCGAAAAATCGCTTCGTAAATGACGCCTACAGAGTAAGATCAACACCCTCCATAAATTTCAAGTTTATATTTTTAGTGGTTTGCGCTGGGCGATGATGAGTCAGTCAGTCAGTCAGTCAATCCTTTTATATATATAGATAGGCAGGTGGGAGGGAGAGGGCGTCTCACTATAGGGCAGAAGGCATTGCTCGTAATTTTAGTATTGGTGCTAGCGATTACGAGAAAATAAAATATTACAGACGTTCCTCGTAGGAAATGTAATTTACTTATACGAGGTTTCTTTTAACACACATATATTTCTCGAGTTGTAGGGCGTACGAGAGGGAGTTTTTGACGTTTCCGCCGAATGGTCAAAAATCGCTCTTTTTCAGCAAGCTCTAGTGACGATACCGCTCGTCAGAAAATCAAATTTGAGTAGTGCATTTTGTAGGAAACTTTGGCGACTTCAATTGAGAACTTGTGCGCAATAACAGCGTTAGTCTATTTACGTTGTTATTGAATAAACAAATCCTTGGACGTTTTATTATTAAACAAGACGGCTGTTAGTTCCATATGATGCTTCCATAGTCTCTAGGAACAACAGATGCAACTAAGAGCCAACTTGTTTAATAGTACAAGATTGTAGGATTTGAAAACTATTGATTATGTAATAATAGCGCAAACAGACCAACGCTGTTATTGCACCAAGAAACGGATACTTTTCGAGACATAAGCAAGAAACAGAAAGAGTGAGAACTTTTTTTAAATTTTTTTTTAATTTTTCGTAGTAAAGACAACCTCCTACAAGGCACCAAACTTGAAATTCCAGTTCAGCACCACTGGAAACATATAGGGTGGTTGAGGAAAAAACTTCCCGTATTTCGTTTCGGAAAAATCACTTTTTAACTGGTCAATACAGTAGAATTATTGATGGTTTTCCCCTGATATTGTTCCCACAGTGCTTACTGGCCATTATTGGCTAAACTGTGACAGACAATAAATTATATTTCAACATTTGTCCCATTACAAATAAATAATAAAGACTTCGTTATTTCCTTTTAACTTTTACGAACGGTTGCAAACTCCAGCGGTAGCTTTTGGTGTGAGAAACGATCTCTGCCCTGATTAACGTAATATTTAATCCTAATTGAATGAAGAACAATAAGATCTGTGGCGAGATATGCAATCACATTTGTGCTGGTGTTTATCAATAAATAACAGCTGATCAGTGTTATTGGATTACTTACGAGTAGGACAGTTATAGAAAACGGACCCACGTACAGCCTATTGATATCCTTTCCAATTGTCAAACACACTTAAATCAGCGGCCTTCCGTGTGTGACCCAATAACTTCCATTACCTGTGCAACAATTTCACCCTTTTCTTCCTAGGTCGTGTCTTGTTGCCAGGGATGCCTATTTACATTCGTGATACGCCTGACTTCAAGATGTCTACTGCGTACGAGCACTACAGAAAATAAGTGAAGTGGAAGAACTGCTTTAAAACATGGCAAGATATTCATTTCGTGACAAGAAAGCGATGGTTTTTATGTACGTCCCACGAATGATAATGCACACGAAATAACAAGGCCACAACAGACGCTGTTTCCAGACCGAGGCAACCTAGTCCCCGACGAGCTTGAATTTCACAGAGTGGCGATAGGTCCGCCATATTTGAGGCAAATTGAACTGCCGTCCGCCATGTTATTTGGGGTATCTGCTGACAGCCACACACACTCGGGGATTTTACCTATTTACAGTTCCATGTTTTAAATAAAGATTCACTATTCAATACGGATGTGCATCAAATTCTGTTAGACATTTTCGAACTTGTGAATTTCGAGTCTGGTGTAAATTTTCTAAAAATACGGTAATATCACCAACCTGTCAGTTTTACAGTTACATTTCTAAGCATAACAGTTAGGTGAGAACTGAAATAACAACGAAAGTGCCGCTGTGGATATACCTGTGTTGATTTTAATGCAAGTACATAGTCTAAACGAGCTGTTATACAGTCAGTCAACAGTGTTATGACGAACAATCATGATCATAAATGATTCTTCATCTGCTGTTAATGTGTTGTAACAACTGCTTTCATAAAGTCTATTATACACTTATCGTATGTTTACTAAACCTAATAAGTCTACAAACTTGTAAAATTGCTGTTAAAGAGTTTGGTTGTAAAGTTTGGTGGATGAAATTTGAATACAAAGACAAAGGTGACAACAAAATACCACAGTTAAAAACGCGCCTATGTCATCTGCCACAAAACCATTCCACTTCCAAATAACGCCTACTTAATAACTTTCCTTGTTGACATGCTGAAACAAGTAACTCTTGGTATGTGAAATTTCCGTACAAAGACGAAAGAGACAACAGAATATTGCAATAAAATGTGCCTGTGTCAGCTGCCACAAAAGCATTCCACACCGAAATAACGTCTCATTAATTACTTTCGTTGTTGCCACGCTGAAATAAGTATATATTTGTTGCAAAGAACACAGACATAGACAAGTGAAAAAATTCGTGCTGGCACTACTGCTTCCACACTTTGCACTGGTTGCATGTCAACGACGCTCGATCAAGTATTGTCAACAACAAATGGAAATATTTTTAAAGAAGGAATAGACACTCAGAAGTGTGGTTTCATCAACCACAGGAGCAGCAGAAGAAGAAATTTATGATTTTGTAGGCGTCAGTCATATAATTTTTTTTAAAAAGAGCTGGCGCCATTTGAAAGTTTTGTTTGCTATCACTACTTGGTTTCGGCCTTAAGCCATTTTCAAGTGCGGTGCTATCATTTTAGAAAAAATATTTGAATTAATATAAAGTGATATGAAGTATAAATATAAAGCACATTAAAGTGGAATAAGTTGGTTACTTACATAAAAGTTATCAGATAAGTTTTCTTAGGTTGTGGTCATAATAATAAAAACATAAAATATTCGGAGTTGAATCCATGTCGGAGTTATAAAATAGGCTACACGTTCGTCCCCACATCTTAATTTAAAATAATAAAATAGGTAGGTGTTCACCATAAAATCACAAAGGCAACTGGTTAATGAGGTTAAAAAAAGCGGAAGAAATATCTCAAAAACACCCACACTAGGTAGAAGACTAGGCATTTTTTTATGGTGTGTACCCCAAGGGTATTGCAGGGTAGGTCATCTGAAACTTCACTATTGAGGCAGCTAACTGCCATTAGTCAGGAATTTTCTTTGAGTATAGACAGACTTAGTTTTTCTTGCACGAAGTACTTGTCGTTTTATCACTTCGATCTGTGCATTTAAATGCTGAACACACTTCAGGCATATTTTAGCCGCAAAATTTGCACAGGCAATACACTCTAAATACTACATAATATAAATACAACACCTCAAGCTTAACATACGATAGACAGACTCCTCTCAAGTGTGTTGACAACCAAAAATATGGCGGCTGAGTTTACACAGTTTGTCGCAAACTGCGCTGTAGCTCGTGTGTCAGCCACTCTATGAAATTTAAGCTCGTTGCTAGTCCCTCAATCTTTGGCGCTGTGTGTCGTTGCGCTGTCGAGAGAGGACCTGTAGCACTACGGACTATTGATCAGCAGAGACCACCTGTTGCCTCTGTCCCTGGTCAGGAAGAGCAGCCACCTGCGGGCTGCACAGGAAGAGTAGCCTGGCAGGCCGTACAACTCCGAGTGCAGCACGGAGGGTACTTCACTGGCACTCATGCAACATATCGTTGGTACTGTGTTCGCGGCTTTACACCTGCCGATCACCGGCTACGAGAGCATGGTGCATTGTACAAACGAGCAATACGTTCATGCAGTGAAGGCTTCCACGACCGGCTGAAATAATTGCTGTTGAATCTTCCGGGTTATGTGGTCGTGGTCGAAGAAACGTATCTGCTCCTGGCGTTTCGTCCAGAGCTGCGCTGGACATCCTCAGAGGTGCTACTGGTAGCGGTGAGTCTTGCCGACTGACGAGTCGGGCGTCGGAGAGCGGTATAAATACTGTCCAAAAGGGGCCTGGTCAAGTGTTCACGTGCGCAGCAGAGATAAAGAAAGGTGGAAAGATTCGAAGAGTCAGCTCTGTAAAAAGCAAGTAGGAAACCGAATCGTTGGTTTCGATATGTGGATGACACATTTGTCGTTTGGTCACACGGTAAAAAAGCATTGGAAGACTTCTTTAACTATCTGAATAGTGTAAATCCAAAGATCCAGTTCACTATGGAGATGAAAAATGACAATGAAATATCTTTCTTGGATGTTTCAGTTATGCGACAGACGGATGGAAGTTTGAAGCATAAGGTTTTTCGGAAAGTCACGCATACGGACAGATACTTGCACAAGGATTCCAACCATCATCCTCAGCAAAAGAGAGGGGTCATTAAAAGTCTTATTGACAGAGCTAAACTAATTTGTACGCTGAACACCTACATGCCGAGTTACAACATCTGATGCAGGCTTTTGAGGAAAATGGATATACACGGAAAGAAGTAAATAGGGTTCCGCGGCCAAGGAAAGGTAAACAAAAGGACAGCAACAAAACACAACGATGGAAGAACACCGTTTCTCTCCCCTTCATTAAAACAGTTACGGATCAGATAGGGAAGATTTTCGTAAACACGATATCAGACCGGTATTTAAACCAACAAAAAAGATAAGTCAGGCACTCCGATCTGTAAAGGACAAACGCCCTCTATCATTCAGTGGGGTGTACAAAAATTCCGTCTTCTTGCGGAAAAGTGTATATTGGTACTATAAAAAGGAGTGTGAATACAAGACTGAAAGAACACAAAAGTCTTTGCCGACTGGGTAGAATTGAGAAATCAGCTGTAGCTGAACATGTTTTCCAATATGGAAATCATGAAATGAAGTTTTCCGAAACGGAAATTTTATCTACGACGACGAACTATTATCCACGACTGTACAGAGAAGCAATCGAAATATACAATCATGGGGATAATTTTAATAGAAAGGAAGAAACAATGAAACTTAATGACATATGGACTGTGGCTGTTCAGAGTAGGAAGTTACGCTTTTATCTTTGACCATCGACTATCGAAAGTTATGTTTTATCTTTGACAAGGCTTATCTCTGCTGCGCACGTGAACACTTGATCACGCCCCCTTTTGGACAGTATTTATACCGCTCTCCGACGCCCGACTCGTCAGTCGGCAAAACTCACCGCTACCAGTAGCACATCTGAGGATGTCCAGCGCAGCTCTGGACGAAACGTCAGGAGCAGATACGTTTCTTAGACCACGACCACATAACCCGGAAGATTCAAGAGCAATACGTTGTTTGTGTGTTCCGTTTGTTTGCAGGCGACACACTGCATAAAATAGGGATATCAATTTCTATAGCTGACAGTTATAAGCTGATCGCAATCCTCGAACAGAAACGCAATCTAGACGTCAGCGTCAGTTAGAGATTAATGTGTGAGGCGGAGCTGGATGACTGATATGGCAGCAAGTTCTCCCAGCACGTCTAGCAAACACAGTCTACAGGCACGCCATTCAGAACACCCCAGGAGTTGATATAAATTATGCGACTACAATTAAGAAGAAACGCGTGGGTTATGTGTGCTAGACCTGCAGCACATTACTGTCTGTGTTTCAGATGCTCTGGCTGTTTTTCCCCTTTACTGTTATTTTCAAGCTAATTGACGAAATACCGGATAAATTTGAAAACTTAATAAATCACGGAATAATCTATATAGAGAGGTAAAAATTTACACACATGCTTGCAATGAGAGGGTTTTTTATTAGAACAAGAAGTAAGTAAATAAATAAATAAAAATTAAAAAATAAAAAAAAATAAAGAAAATTAAAAAAGGAAGAAAGGTTCAAAAAATGTCCGACAGATGACATCTGATCAGAAAAGCAATAATTAGCATAACAAATTAAGACAAAACAAAGATTATGTTATTTACAGAAAATGCTCAACATCTTCACCATCATTCCTGAACAATAGCTGTAGTGGAGGACTAATGTTGTGAAAAGCACTGTAAAGCATGTCCGTAGTCATGGTGAGGCATTGGCGTCGGATGTTGTCTTTCATCATCCCTAGAGATGTCGCTTGATCAAGATACACTTGCGACTTCAGGTAACCCCAAAGCCAATAATCGCACGGACTGAGGTCTGGGGACCTGGGAGGCCAAGCATGACGAAAGTGGCTGCTGAGCAAGAGATCTTTCACGCGTCTAGCAATATGGGGTACAGCGCCATCCTGCATTAAAATCGTACGTTCCAGCAGGTGTTTATCAGCCAGGCTGGGGATGATGCGATTCTGTAACATATCGGTGTACCTCTCACCCGTTACGGTAGCAGTTACAAAACCAGAATCACGCAGTTCCTCGGAGAAAAAAGGCCCGATAACGGTACATGTGGTTGTAATAAAACCCCATGTCATTCCAACCATGTGTGTCAATTTTTACCTCTGTATCTACATTATTCCGTGATTTATTAAGTTTTCAAATTTTTATACTAACTTTTTGATCACCCGGTAGATCTCGGGTGAACAGCCTGCTCTATACTGATCAGGACTCCTGATGATGGCAACATGGTCGATTACCGAAATGTTGTCTCCTCTGCACACATGCACCAGGCTGTTCACTCAAGATCTATTTCGCCATGAAATACGCCTGGAGAAATTGAGGAACCACTTCAAGCTAATTATTACAGTTATCAGGCTGTCAGCAGTATCATATGTCGCTCTTCTGCCATGCAAATGAAACCATTGGACATGAAGTTTTTAAACATTCACTCTCGAAGATAAAATGCGAAGTATTAAAACTTGACAGGTAGAAATTTTGGTTAACATAGAAACAAGATGATAAAAACATGTAGTAAGTTCAAAAAATGTTCAAATATTTGTAAAGCTTATGGGACTTAACTGCGTGGTCATCAGTCCCTAAACTACTTATGAACTAACTTATACTAAAGACAGCACAAACATCCATGCCCGAGGTAGGATTCGAACCTCCGACGCCGGAGGCCGCGCTATCCGCAACATGGCGCTCCAGACCGCTCGGCTACTCCCGCACGGCAGTAAGTTTAAAATCTGTGCTACGGTGGCGTTAAAAACGCATTGAGGAACAGTACAGTAAACACGACGGAACGCACGGAGAACTGGTTAAAATGACAGATGCGACACTTCTCTGTTGTCAGTTTTAATGTTTATTTGGTTCTGAAGTCAATTACAGTTCATTATTTCTACCGATACTAAGCATTTCAACATTACGATGTATGGGGGTTCTGCTCGCTGCAACATTATTCTCCTGGGGCGTCGTCGTAGAAATAAATACTCGGTATGTACAATTTTTTACTTCTTTTTTAATTTGAAATCAAACTGCTTCTCCACCAAAACATTACAAATTCAAAACATGTGTAAACAATTTACCACAGCAACACAGACTGACATAGATTCCAAAGTACTTCGGAAAACGGCAAAACTCGAACTCCCACACGCAAGGCGGCGAGGCCAATATATAACATCGACAATAATGACATTGCATTATGCATTGTTTATAAAAATTGAATATACTGATTTACAATTACCGAACATACAAGTAAAACATTTCATGTACACAAAAATTATCACAATATAAAATGAAAACTATGCAGACAATAATTTTAGATGGCGCATCTGTTTAAGTTGTAATTTCCGGTCTTTTTGTTTGGCAACAAACAACAATGTTAAATGTCAATTAATTTGTTAATGAGTACATCATACATGTTCCTAACATATATTGAGCTATGAAATATATTTGCAATTCTGAAACTATGTTTAAAATCACACATCAGTCCATATATACAACGAATCATAATATTTAAATCTCGACTATTACAATAATTAACACAATTAACTGGTCAACACAACTTGTTTATGAGCCTAACGTGTATGCAATGTTATTTATTTTAATGTCTTTATGTAGATACAAACGTTTTTACCATTCGTCTGTCTATTTATTGAAATAACATACAATGACAAAACTATTGTTTATAGAACTGTCTGGAAACGTCTTGTACAAATCTCTTAATTAATGAAATCTATCACTTGTTTTACTCACAGTATCACCGAGACACTGTCCTACACTGATTCCTAGGCTGGTTATTTCGTTTTTAACTAACTTCACACGCAATATGTATCACTATTGAACCAGACGATTCCGGGTCCGACGCAGACGGTGTCGTACGGTAACTTTGAGATGAGCGGGCCAGCAGTATCGTCACACAGTGGGTTAAAAAATCGACTGCAGTGTGGACGCCGCAGGGGAGGGGAGGCTGGTACCAACAAACAAATAGGAGGTACAGTAGGACAAGCTGCAAGGTCTACACCTTTCCTCGACTTCAATAATTCCGATTATTATGTCTGGGGCTATCTTAAATCGCCGTATACAGCAGATGCTGCTGGTCAGAATCTCTTCAGCAACTTGGTACGGAAGGCCATCTGTAGTGACTGAATCCTACAACTGCCTCTACAAACCCGGAAGAGTGTTCCTGGAGCCACTCTGTAGCAATTATGGACATTAGGGCTATCGCATTGTCTTAGTGTAAATGTCGTAGTCCGTCGGGAGGTGTAACGAACAAGAGTGGATGCGGGTGATCAGCCTGTTTCGCATGTCAGGGTCATGTCTGGACGTGTCAGGGGTCAGGTATCGCGACCCACAACTCCACAGAGCCTCCACCAGCTTCAGCGACCACCTGTTGAAACGCAGGGTCCACGGATACACGTGGCTGACTCCACACCCGTGCACGTCCATCCGCTCGATAACACTGGAAGCGAGACGCGTCAGACTAGGCGACATGTCTCCAGTCATCATCAGTCTAATGTTGGTGTTAACGGGCCGAGGCGAGGCGTAAATCTTTGTGTAGTTCAGTCTGAAAAGGTACACGCATCAACCTCCGGCTCCGAAAGCCTATACCGGAGGTCGGCAAGTAATCTTAGATGGAGTCCGGATACCTTTGAAAATTTTTATCAAGGTCCAGACGTAAAACCTCATGTTCCTTATTATTTTTTTTACGTTAACTTTCACTCACAAAATAATATAAAATACAGAACACTGGCAAATTTGTAATAAAAAATCCACAAAAGTCTTATTCTTCAATGATTTTTTTAATTTTAATTTTCACTCTCAAACTAATGTGAAATGTAAGAGATGTAAAATAATAATGTACAAAAAATCCAGAAAAACTTACATTATTTGCTATTTATATATTTCTATTTTCACTCACAAAAAGTATGAAATAAAATGGATAGTCAATCTTTTATTGAAAAGCCCAGAAACAGGACATGCATTATACATACCATTTTTATTCTAATTTTCACTAAAAAGTATGAAGTATAATGAAATGTGCGTGTATCTCTTAAAAAAATCACAGGAAATACTATATTTGCGGTCTTGAGCAGTGTCTTAAAGTTAGGTTCACGTACAGAACAGCAAATGCGAGTAGTTTCTTCAAAGTAGGTGGCCGTTAGTCGTGAGCGATAATTTTCTCCAAGAAATTAATATTTGAAGATGAAATTTCACAAATATATGTGGAGCCAAACATAGTAGCCAGGTAGATCGAAAAATGTTTTGCAATTTTCATATTTTTCCGGGACATGTTAACTCCAAAATTATTCAGTGGATCCAGTTTTATATGTTTGAAAGGAAATGTCTTCGTGTAAGTCTATTATATCCATTTGGAGTAAAGGCTTTGAAAGTTGGAATAACTTCGCTCCCACATCCGTCCGTTCTGCTGCAGGAGAAACCTCAAAAGGTTATTTTAAAAGTCGTGACTACTTGTCTGTTTCTGAAAAGCCTTTGAACTTTCTGCAGATTCCTTCTTAAGATCTGCCAAAAAATTCTATAATATGAATATGTCCATTTCATGAATACTTTTATATTCAAAAATTGATGCGAAATGAAGAAATTATTGACTTAAAAACATCTCTTTCAATGGACCAGCTTGTGACGGAATGATGATACACTTTCAACCAAACCACATATTAATTTCCAATTTCCTTGTAGCTCGGTGTTGTTATCTGTGGAAACAATTTTTTTTAACAATTAGAGTATCTAACTTACACTTTGAAAATACTCTTGGCGGTCCAGCTTCTGTCCTCCCGCGGTCCGGACCTGGACCGTAGTCCGCCATTTGCCGACCGCTGGCCTATACCAAGGATATTTCGCTTAATAGCTCGCACGTTGAGACTTGTCGATGGCCCAGAATCGATACCCGCAGCAGGATCGCACTTCTGTCAACTTGAACGACTCTTCGTTGGTGCCTTCTCGCAGGATCTTCTCCCGGCCGTAGCCATGTCAGGGAGTTGACGTTTTGGCGTATTCCCGGTAGTGACGGCGCACTCGCGAAACGGTCGGGCAGGGGAGTCCCTACGTCACCGTTACCTCGGGGTTGCTGTGCCCCATCTCTCGTGCACTGACTCTAACTCCACGTCCAAACTCACTCAAGCTGTCATAAGCTGCCACTGTAGTAAGAGTAACCGATCTAGCTCCAGCGTCAAACACGTGTCGTCACATACAGGGTGAATCACTTGCACCGAAAATATTGCGGAAACGGGAAGTGCCATTGATGTGCGGTTTTCACAGGGTGGATTGGTAGTCAAGAACTCGTATTTTTAGCCAACAACAGATAGTAATATTACTTAGAAAGTGTACTTTTTATGCAAACATACAGTTTTTTTTTTCAAATGGAACAATGGTTGTTTCTATCAAGTACTGGAATTTTCGACACCAGCTGTGTACAAAGAATTTTAATGACTTTTTTTATCACATTTAGTTTGGCAGCTACAACCATTCAAAGTTTTTGGGGCGGAGGCTACGACAGCGTAGCTGACTGGCTGATGGTCCTTAGACAGTGGGCCGTGCCCCAGGGGCTAGCCACTCGGCCAGTCAGCAACGCTATCACAGCCTCCGCTCCCGATACTTTGAACGGTTGTAGCTGCCAAACTAAATGTGATAAAAATGTCATTAAAAATTCTTTGTACACAACTGGTATCAAAAATTCCAGTGCATGATAGAAACAACCATTCTTTCATTCGAAAAATTGTATGTTTGCGTAAAAAATACACTTTCTGGGTATTATTACAATTACTATTATTAAAAATACGAGTCCCTACCAGTCCATTCTGTGACAACCGCACTTCAATCGCACTTTCCGTTTCCGCAATATTTGCGGTGCAACTGTTAGGTGAATCACCTTGTATAGGCGTTGTCGGTGGAGCGCCGTCCTCTGAATGTTTTAATACATCTGTGTTTGCATACGTACGCTTGTACCAGTTTGTTTGACACTTTAGTGTAGAAGCAATTCATAGACGAGGAGCTACTAGGTTTTTCACTGGTAAGTACGATGAAAGTGCGACTGTTAGAGAATGCTTCGGGAACACTAATGTGAATCACTGGGGGGTGGGTGACATACTTATCGAGAAATAGTGCTCTGGTAATTCAGAGGGTCACAATTCGAAGCTCACTGCAGAACTATATAACTATCGCCAACTTGTTGTTGTTGTGTTCTTCAGTCCGCAGACTGGTTTGATGCAACTCTCCACGCTACCCTATCCTATGCAAAGCTCTTCATCTGAGATTATGTTCGGCGAACTATAACCTTTAGAATCTGCTTACTGTATTCGTCACTCGGTCTCCCTCTACGATTTTTACCCCACGTACTTCCTTGTAATTCTAAGCTGACAATTCCTTGATGTCTCGGAATGTGTCCTACCAATCTATCCCTTCTCTTAATCAGGATACGCCAGAAACTCCTTTTCTCCTCCACTCGGTTAAGCACCTCCTCATTAGTTACGTGATCTACCCATTCAATATTCATCATTCTTCTGTATCACCACATTTCAAACGCTTCTATCATATTTTTATCTGAACTCCTTATCGTCCACATTTCACTCCCATACAATGCTACACTACAGACAAATGCTTTCAGAAAGGTCTTCCTAACATTTAAATTAACATTGGATGTTAACAAGTTTCGCTTCATTAGAAACGCTTTTCTTCCCATAGACATTCTGCATTTTAGATCTTCTTTACTTCGGTCATCAGAAGTTATTTTGTTACCAAATAACAAAACTAATCTACTACTTTTATTGCCTCATTACATAATCTAATTCCTTCAGAATCACCTGATTTTCTGACATTCCATTCCATTATTTTCGTTTTACCCTTGATAATGTTCATCTTATATCTTCTTTTCAAGACACTGTCCATTCCGTTCAATTGCAGTTCCAGATCCTTTGCAGTCTCTGATAAAATTTCTGTCATCGGCAAACCTCAAAGTTTTTATTTCTTCTCCCTGAACTTTAATTCCCTCTTCAAATTTCTCATTACATTTCTTCACTGCTTGATCATTGTACAGATTGAACAACATTGGGAAAAAGCTACCACCCTGTCTTACTCCCTTCGCAACCTCTGCATCCCTTTTTTCCCCTTCGACTCTAATAACTGCTGTCTGGTTTTTGTATTGGTTGAATATAACTCTTTGCTCCCTATATTTTACCCCTGCTACCTTCAGAATTTCAGAGAGTTGTATTCCAGTTGACATTGTCAAAAGCTTTCTCCAAATCTACAAACACTAAAAACGTAGGTTTGCCTTTCCTTAGCCTATCTTCTATGATAAGTCGTAGTGTGAGTATTGTCTCCCGTGTTCCAATTTACAGTCAGCAAAGATTAGAGAAATTAGGACTCGTTTCTTCATCTATTTGGGAGTGGAACAGAAACGGAAATGACTAGTACTGGTACCAGGTGGATTGCGGAGTATTCATGTGGACGTAGATGTAGATGTCTCCCGTGTCACTATTATCAGATATCCAGGTCCCCTCCTGTGTGTACTGTACCTACTTTTTTAGTGACAGATTCGTGATGATGGCTATCCAAGACCGATATTTCCACTATTTCAGTCATAAGAGTGTTGTTTCAAGCTAAAGCTGTTCTCTACAGTCAGGGCAAATGCAAATTCTCTGAATCGAGAGATTCTGCCATTAAATAGTTTGCGAATTGGAGCTGGCAGTTATAGCCTTTGTAATTTATAGCTGAAATCAGGCATTGACGTTTAACACTTCAGTGACTTGTTTTCATCAGTATTACGCACATGCCAGTACAGTAAACCCAATTTCTAAAAAAAAATCTGGATATTAAAGCGGTAGTTATCGTGTTTTAGTTTTTTCCAGGTAAAGCGGCAAGAAACACTTTGAAACATTGTACTGACAGCTATTTTTACGAGCGGTAGAATTTCAGTATTCGAGTGAATTACTTCACTTGTTTTATCGAGAGCAATTTAGCTCTCTGTTTTAACAACAGTACGCGATAAAAAGAAAATTTGGCAGCAAGCATTTAGTTTTATGGAGATTTATCAGAAATGTGTGCTATATGCTTTATTTCGCTTTTATAATAAACGGCGCGTTTCTTTAGCCAGCACACTCAGTTTTATGCAGTATAAGCGATCATGTTTTGATTAGTGCAGTACAAGAAATGACACGTACGAAGAAAATATGTTGGATAAAATAAACTATACAAGAAACAGTTGCAATGGGTTTAAAAACAACATTCAGTCATCTCAAAATCTTCGTTGTTCAACGAATTTTATAACTGAGTTACAATGTACATTTACGAGAAGGATACATAATGTTGTGAAACACGGCTAAACTGTGTCTCATTTAGTTGATAGAATATAATGACTATTCTGCTCGTTTTATTTAAACTTAATACTGTCAAACAGAACGGGTACTAAAACCCTGTCGTATTGCAACCAAAACCCCCTGTCCTTTCATCTCAAACGGAAGACCGTTTGCATCTATCAGCAATGATGGAAGTAATGTTTCAGACTGTAGACTCACTGAATTGCTCAGAAAAATCTGAACACAATTTTTGTGTGATTATGAAACGACTTTACCTATGCCACTAAATATTACTCCTATTTATACGTCTTCCTATGCAAACATATTCTGCACAAAACTTCACCATCACAATAAATAAATCTTTACTACAAAAATAAAGTAAGTAGTATTGCAGAAGTAGCCTGTACTCAAGACGCAACTTGAAAGTAGTCGTTGGCACGTCAGTTGATCGAGGATGCTCATCTCTATATAATGACGTCACATGTAGTCTATATTGTTTGTGATCTGATATTCCTTGATAAGGAAGTTTAAGTAGATTGTACGTCTAGAGACCACTGCAGTTTAGTCCGATAGCTTTACAAACATTTCAACATGTCGAGTGTGGCGCAGACCCACGACGGCACGGATCCAAGTTGTCAACAAGGCACTGAGCGGGATGCGGCTGACACCGTGATGGCGTTGGCCGTTTTTACATGAAATAGACTAGGTCGCCTGGCCACACTGAACCAACAGCTAAATGGAAAAAGTTATGAGCAGTTACACTACTGGCCATTAAAATTGCTACACCAGGAAAAAATGCAAATGATAAACGGGTATTCATTGGACAAATATATTATACTAGAACTGACATGTGATTGCCGGCCGCAGTGGCCGAGGGGACTGAGGCGCTCCAGTCACGGTCTGCACGGCCACTACGGTCGGGGGTTCGAATCTCCCCTCGGGCATGGATATTTGTGCCGTCCTAGTTCGTAAGTAGTTCATAAGTAGTTTGTAAGTTTAGGGACTGATGCCCCGTACTTAAGTCCCATAGACTATACAAACATTTGAACATTTGACATGTGATTACATTTTCACACAATTTGGCTGCATACTTTCTGAGAAATCAGTACCCAGAAAAACCGCCTTTGGCCGTAATAACGACCTTGATACGCCTGGGCATTGAGTCAAACAGAGCTTGGGTGGAGTGTACAGGTAGAGATGCCCATGCAGCTTCAACACGATACCCCCGTTCATCAAGAGGAGTGACTGGCGTATTGTGACGAGCCAGTTGCTCGGCCACCATTGACCAGTACGTTTTCAGTTGGTGAGATATTTGGAGAATGTGCTGGCCAGGGCAGCAGTCGAACATTTTCCGTACCCAGAAAGGCCCATACTGGACCTGCAACATGTGGTCGTGCATTATCCTGCTGAAATGTAGGGTTTCTCAGGGATCGAATGAAGGATAGAGCCACGGGTCGTAACACATCTGAAATGTAACGGCCACTGCCCAAAGTGCCGGCGATGCGAACAAGAGGTGACCGAGACGTGAAAACAATGGCATCCCATACCATCACGCCGGGTGATACGCCAGTATGGCGAAGAAGAATACACGCTTCCAATGTGCGTTCATCGTGATGTCGCCAAACACGGATGTGACCATAATGATGCTGTAAACAGAACCTGGATTCATCAGAAAAAAATGACGTTTTGCCATTCGTGCACTCAGGTTCGTCGTTGCCTACACCATCGCAGGCGCTCCTGTCTGTGATGCAGCGACAACGGTAACCGCAGCCATGATCTCCGAGCTGATATTCCATGCTGCTGCAAATGTCGTCGAACTGTTCGTGGAGATGGTTGCTGTCTTCTAAACGTCCCCATCTGTTGACTCAGGGATCGAGACATGGCTGCACGATACGTTACAGCCATGCGGATAAGATGCCTGTTACCTCGACTGATAGTGATACGAGGCCGTTGGGATCCAGCACGGAGTTCCGTATTGCCCTCCTCAACCCACCGATTCCATATTCTGCAGACAGTCATTGGATCGCGACCAACGCGAGCAGCAATGTCGCGATACGATAAACTGCAATCGCGACTGGCTACAATCCGACCTTTATCAAAGTCGGAAACGTGATGGTATGCATTTATCCTCCTTTAACGAGGCATCACAACAATGTTTCATCAGGCAACGCCGGTCAACTGCTGTTTGTTTATGAGAAATCGGTTGGAAACTTTCCTCATGTCAGCACGTTGTAGTTGTTGCCACCGACGCCAACCTTGTGTGAATGCTCTGAAAAGCTAATCATTTGCATATCACAGCATCTTCTACCCGTCGGTTAAATTTCGCTTCTGTAGCACGTCATCTTCGTGGTGTAGTAATTTTAATGGCCAGGAGTACTTGGAGACCATTTATGTTCACAAACAATGATGGTATCTTTATGACTGACAATGGTCCATGACAGAGGATCAAAATTGTTCACGATTGGTTTGACGGACATTCTGGACGTTTGCGTATACTGATTTGGGTACACAGACCGCTCGACATGAGTCCCGCCGAACATATTTTATGCATATGGATGGGCCGATTTTTTACGCTAGTTATAGGACAACTGGTTTACGTAACTCTCTAGAGCCAGAAGTATACAGCTTAACTGACATGGAGAAATACTCTTTGATTATTGGGATTTCGTATAAAACGTGTCGGGGGGATTGTTGATATTTCAGGGGCAGGCTGTGGCTTGACTGTAAGGATGCAACTAGCGGTCGAGTGTAAAAAGCATCTGCATTTAGAGTACTCCGTAGTAAATGTGATAGTGAGTGTTCTAACGTAATCATTTCGAGTCTTGGATTGCATGTTTCATCTGCCACGACGGGATGGACGCGTCGTGAGTCCAATGCGCCACCACATACAGTAACTCGCATTCGTCTACAGAAGACTGTGGACTTATTTCGCCTAGAAGTATTCCACGCAAGTATGGCACAGATATGTACTGCCGTGAAATATATTTATCTTTGGTTCAAATGTGTTTTCCGAGATTTTATGAGTACGTTTCCGGTTTAATTTTCGGGAATTTACTGTACAGATATAGCTGTTTGCAGCACCTGGCTCTATCAGGGTTGGAGAGCTCATGAATATCTAACTTAATTTGATTTTGGAAGGTGAAAGCACTGGAAGATTTTAGCAGTAATTGCAAGAAGATCTTCCTAGTGACGAAACAACCTATCTTGAAACTGTAGCTGCCGCGGCGGAGCGGCCGAGCGCATTGAGGCGCTATGCTGCGATGCGCGAGGCCGTTCCCCGTCGGGGGTTTGAATCCCCCCTCGGGCATGGACGTTTGTGTTGTCTTTAGTATAAGGTAGTTTATAAGAGGTTTGTAAGTTTAGGGACTGATGACCCCGCATTTAAGTCCCTTACGTTTCACAAACATTTGAACACTTTTTTTCTTTCAAAATGTAGGCGTTGTTAGGAGTCCGCAGAAGATGATGTAGGGGGCGTGTGGATTTACCGGCCCACACTGTCTATCCAGGATTTGTGATATTAAGCTGACCCGTCTCTGAGTCAGACTTGTGAGCCGACGTGCAGGCGTTCTTCTTTCCTGTTTTGTAGGAATGTTCTCGCTGACGTTGTCCCATCGCAGTTAGAAAGCACACTCGTTACGGGTACGTGTTTCGTTTAAACAAAATCGGGCATGCTAATTATGGGACTTTATTACCAGCCGCACCGCAATAAAAGACTCTTTAGAGACTTCGAAATCAACAATTACAATTTTCCGGATAATACTGATAGCATGGTTTCTATCAGACAGGTTCGGGTTATGTTATAATGCCGACTGACTACTGCGGTACGCAACGGAGATCTCCTATAAACTTGGAACATCTTCGGAAGTATTCGTAAATGTTCGTTAAAAACTTTGTAATTCATTTCATTCATCCATACATATAATTTTTGCCGTAATAGACTTCATGATGACAACAATTTTCACTTCTTTCCCTTCTTCCTCTTCTCTTCCCAAAATCTCTTCATCCTTTGGCTGTGCTCCTGTTTTCTTTCTTCTGTCCAAAATGTTCCTGTCTTCTTCTTCTTCTCACCTACCATAGTTTTGCATTCGTAATTTTGTTTCTGAATTCTTTTCTGTCTCCTATCATTTGCCTGTTGATTCCCAACTACCTTAAGTCTTCTTCTATTTCATGATACCAATTTGTTCTCTGGCTTGAACTGCGTACTACATCAAAGATTCTCTTTGCATGTCTGGTCTTGCCCATTCTCTGTTTGTGCCCATAGAAAGTTAATCTGCGTCTTCTGACCATGTCTGTGAGTCTGTCAGTGTACTGGTACAGTTCTTTGGTAGGTCTTTTCATCCATTTTCCATCGCTGTGTATTGGTCCAAATATTTTCCTGAGAATTTTACGTTCTATTTTCTATTGTAGTCTATTGTAGTCGTTTCTCACGCATACAGTGCTTTTGTTAAGACGATTGTTTTGTAGTGCCTAAGTTTGGCCAATCTTGTTATGCTTTTCTTATTATAATGTGACCATGTGAGTTTGTATGCTTTCTGGAGTTTTTCTGTGCGTTCTGTGTTAGATTCCTTGTTTGATCCTCCTATTTCTATATATTGTCCTAAGTATTTAAATTTTTCCACTCTTTTCATGGCTCCATACATCGTATGCATTGTTTGTACATTGTTGGTCCGTCGTTCCATGTATTGTGTCTTCTCCTACGATACCTGTAGACCCGTTTTGGCAGCTATTTAATGCAAACTTTCCTGTGCTTTCCACGAGAGCTTTGGAGCTTTTCATTGCCTTCACGGAACACTTCGAGCAGGTCCTGAGATATTTTGCAATTTCTATCGTATGTCAGTAACTTCTTTTGATGAACTGTGTTCAATACTGAAACCATTGTTTCAGTTGGTGGACACCAACATGAGGGAGCATATAACTGTGGAAGAGAGGGTGGCTTTGACTCTGAGGTAGGTCTGACACTAACTTCTTTGTTGTAGAAACATGAAACATTTTATTATAATTGTGACAGAATACATACACTATGTCAATGAACTTAAAGGAATTTAATGTCCTGGAAGTTTTCCGAATAGTACTACACTTGACATGTGTTAAAGAAGTACGATATTTTTTCAAAGACTCAGAATTGATGAATTATCAGATTGGTTATCGATTTGGTTAGTAGTTATGTTACATCTTTTAAGGGTTCTGCCAATAAAACACAGTCTCTGGTTCGCCTTTCCCACGACATTATCTACGAGTTCTTTCCAGTTTAAGTCTGAAGTTACAGTAATTCCTAGGTATTTTGTGGAATTTACGGCCTTCATTCTTGAGTGATTTATCTTGTAAACAAAGTTTAACTGATTTCTTTTCCTACTCATGTGGACGACTTCACATTTCGCAATATTTAGAGTCAATCGCCATTTTTTTTACACCATAGCGATATCTTATTCAGATCGTTCTGCAGTTGGTTTTGATCTTCAGATGATTTAACTAGACGGTAAATGACGGCGTCATTTGCAAACAACCTAAGAGAGCTACTTAGATTTTCTCCCAAATCGTTAATATAAATAAGGAACAGCAGACGACCAATTACACTACCCTGTGAAACGTCCGCTATGACCTCTCTTTTAGTCGATGCCTTACAATCGATTACTACAAACCGTGTGCTCTCTGACAGGAAATCACCTATCCATTCTCAAATTTCGAGCGACATACCATAACCACGCAATTTGATTAAAAGCCGTTTGTGAGGTACGGTGTCAAAAACCTTTTGGAAATCAAGAAATACGGAATCGATTGGCGAACCCTTGTCGATAGCACTCATCACTTCGTGTACTTGTGTTTCGCATGAACGATATTTTCTAAATCCGTGTTACCTTGAGTCAATGGATCATTCTGTCCGAGATAATTCATAATACTTGAATACAGGATATGTTCCAAAATCCTGCTGTAAATTGACGTCAATGAAATAGACCTGTAGTTTAGTGGGTTACTCCTACTGACTTTCTTCAATATAGGTGTGACCAGTACAACTTTCCAATCTTTTGGTATAGATCCTTCTTTGAGAGAGCTGTTCTATATCTTCAGCACAATCAGATAGAAATCTAATGGGTACACAATCCGGACCAGAAGACTTGTTCTTGTTAAGTGATTTTAATTGCTTCACTAATCCGATGATATCTACTTCTACGTTACTCATTCTGGCCCCTCTTCGTAATTCGAAATCTGGAATATGGGTTTCGTGTTCTTTGGTGAATGAGTTTCTAACAGCTATGTTTAGTAACTCTGCTTTCGTAGCGCTATCATCGACAGGATCGCCATTACTATCACTTACTGAGGGTATTGTTTGTGTTTTGCCCCTAGTATATTTAACTTACTAGCTTAAACCCGCGTCTCCGCTCGCGTGTTGGTTGATTATAATAGATAAGCTATCTTTCTGTAGTGTGCTATGAGACTGTTACTGTTGTAATATGTGTAAAGTAACGCAATGCACATTTCTCTACGAAGTTTAAATAACAATTAAATTAATGTAATTAATTTCACTCATTTTTGAGGAAATGTCTCTGATAATGCGGAACTGACAAATATTCCTATCAGATTGCAGGAGTCTATGCACTTAACGTTTATTAGGAAAGTAAGTAGCGTAGATCAAGTCACATGAAAAAATGCAGTCGTTTCGAATAATCCAATCACGAAATTCAACAATAAAGATTGTAATAATATCACAGATCGATCACTTTATGTAATGCGCGAAACGTCAAATCGATTTTTTAAAAAGAGATGTATTAAAAGAAGTTTCATTTTTACTGCTTTATTTATTTATTCTTATATTTCCTTATTCATATGCTTATCCTTACAGAAAAAGAGCTGAAGACATTGTAGCACGCATAGACCAAAGATATGGTCTGTGGTATCACTTTACGCGGTATGTAACCTCCTTTCTACAGGGCCGCAAACGTCATCGCTGACCTTTAGACGGAATTTTTTAATAATTTGACGTCTTTCAACCACCATATCTTCCACCCGCTTATAGCTATCGGCTTGGAACTAACAAACACACACGTAGAATTTTATATACACCGATAACTATCCATCCCAATATACTCCACCCTTTTATCCTTACCAACCCTCAAGCCAACATTGCAACCAATAAAACCATTTTCAAAGAGTAAAAATAATTTTCAAAGAGTAATTATTGTTCCGCATTTCGCGTTATGTTCTTCAAATTACTAAATATCTACCAGATCTACACCGAACAGACTTTCACATTTATAGATATATATGACCAAAATCTATTTGGGTTTTCAGTCAAATTTCAATGTTATTGTGTAAAATTTATTTTCCCTCTTGTTTTATTGATATGATGTTACTCTGTTTATTCCTGTTGTATGTTGCATTAGAATAGAACGTTTAGTATGGGAATGAAGGAGACTGCTGTGTTTCTTATGATCTAGTGTTATTTGTGAGCAAAGTTTCCTGCAGTTCTGAGCGATCAAAGTTGAACGTGTCTCTCGTGTCGTCGTTCAGACGCACACCTGTAGAGTTTATCGTACAATAACAGCATGTCTGGCAGAGTGAACACGTGCGCGGCTCCTGTAAGCAGTGTCAGTAAATTCTGTGGCCATAGCGAGGTTCTTATAAATTTCAGTAACACCATATCCAGGTGGATTGAAAAGATGATAGCGTACTCACAAGGGAACCTCCCCATTGCACCTCCCTCAGGTTTAGGTATAAGTTAGCGCAGTGGATGGGCCGTGAAAAACTGAGCACAGATCAGTCGATATAACTGGAAGAAGTTGTGTGGAACTATGAAACAATAAGAAAAATATAAAAACTGAACGGTCCATGCTTTTAATTTCACAAAATTATGATATGTCCGTCCGTTCATTGACGTGTCCGTTCGCTGTAATCCGTGCGATTAGCAGATGTAAGGAAGTGCCTCTTCGATGGGAACCTAAAACATTTGATCGCAAGGTGATAGGGCAACCGATTCCTCCACAGGAAAGCACGTCTGATGTGTTATATACGACAATGGTGATGACATGTGCGTCATATGACTGGTATACTCTCTCCGCCGTGGAGTGTAGTCGACTGACGTCTTATGTTTAGATGTGTTCAAAATGTTCAAATGTTTGTAAAGCTTAAGGGACTTAACTGCGGGGTCATCAGTCTCTAAACTTACGAACTACTTATGAACTACCTTATACTAAAGACGGCACAAACATCAATTCCGGAGGGGGATTCGGATCCCCGACAGGGACGGCCACGCGCACCGTAGCATAGCGCCTAAATGCGCTCGGCCGCGGCTTTTTGATGTGTGTTTAGTCGTAGCGTCACCATACTATGGCGCAGTTACCTCGCATCTGACGGACGGACAGGTAATAATTTTCTGAAAATGAAAAAAAATTAAAATTTTCGCCTTTGGCAAAATTCGCACCAAAGCCCTCTCGCTGCGCAGCTCCTCACGCTAGCCACGAGACCATGGCGCTCGTGTGATGATACCCTGCCCGTCGTAGCTTATCTTTCGCATGCAGTGCTCAGTTTTTGTATTTTGCTTATATTTTCCATAGTTCCATACAACTTCCTCCTGTTTTCTCGATTGATATGTGTTCAGTTTTCTACGGCCTATCCACTGCGCTAACTTATAACTAAATCTGAGGGGTGTGCGATGGGGAGGTTCCCTTGTTAGTAAGACAGCATAGAATTACCCCCACGCAACTAGAGGTTGTTGTACGGCTTAAAACGTACAGCGAACGAAGGAGACTGAGAAGTAAAACAGGGTACAACCGCTGACTCGTACCGCTTGCTACTGGTGGGCTCCATAATCATTTTCGCCCCAACTAAATAAATAAATAAAGATTCCGATAGAATATACCACATTGAAAACAGTCATACATCCAATAGTAATTTAAACATGAGTCATTGTAGTAGAATTTTCGATATCCACGGATTGCTAAAATACAGTGCTTCAAAAGTATCTATCAAAGTACAGTGCTGCGATTGTACTGTATCAGAAATTATAATGTCAAATATATTATATGATTATTCTGAGATTATATGTTTGTTCTGTATTTGTTGACTCGCTCGGACTTGATTTTCTGTTGGTGACGGAATGAGGCGAGTTTTCCGATACATGGACAGGAATGCTGATATTTGATTTGTATCAGTTAAAAAGAAGTAAATGTAATAAAAGATAATAGTCAAAGACAAATTCGCGTTACGCGTTTCTCTTCTCGTATAATAACAACAACAAGAAAGATGAAGACGTCTTCGCGACATAATCAAGGTGCGAATTAACGAAGAAAAGACTTTACAAAACTCTCATCTAAACTTTGATGAGTGTTTCAGACATCCTGAGACGTTGTAATCAGCGAGCAGCTAGAAAGCAGATCTGACAAGGAACCTGCAGCCATCTCACACGGCCGTAAATTCATCAGTTGATGTTGTGAATCTCCGTACGCGGACTCCAGATCATTTTCTGATGCTTACCTGCAAACGTCGTATTTACATGTTCTAGGAATGTACAGAACTTACTGGCATGACTTATAAATACGTAACATATAACATGCAGTTACACGCACATAAGCATAAAGACTTTTAACTGTAACTTTAATTAGAAAAAAAAAAGAAAAATACAGATTAACCATCACATCATCCTTTTCGGCCGCATTAACAGAGTCCTTTAACTCGTCGCCTCCACGAGTTAGGGAGGCGGGTCGGCTGCGGATCGATTATTGCAGGGGGTTGGTAGCCGGCGTGGCTGGCGTTTTCCCGCAGCCCGACTGTTGCGCGCGCCCCTCCTCTCGTACACGTGGAGCAAACGTTCAGAAATCGCGACTGCAACAGGTGCTTTGGTTGCAGAGTCCGAGCGACGTGGCGCACTGCTAACACACTGGACTCGCTTTCGGGTGGACGAACGCTCAACTCCGCCTGCGGCCATGCAGATTTTGCTTTTCCGTGATTCCCCTAAACTTTTTCAGGCAAATACCAGATGCTAACTTTGGAAGACTTCGGACAATTTTCGTCCCCATCCTTCTCAAAACAATTTCAGCTGATGACGTATACCGTCTGAGGTGTATTTCTGTTGATGTCCCGTATTAACGTCCCTGTGGCATCGATAACGCCTCTGTCGTACCGGATTCCGGACAGTGTTTCTTTCACGATGGCAAAGAGATCGCAAGCATAGGAACTGATTCTGGGTGAGTACGGTGGAGCTTCCGGAATCTCCAGTTGCTAACGGCGCAAGAGCTCCAGGACACCAGCAGCAGCCGGCCGCGGTGGCCGAGGGGACTGAGGCGCTCCAGTCACTGTCTGCACCGCCACTACGGTCGGAGGTTCGAATCCCCCCTAGGGCATGGATATTTGTGCCGTCCTAGTTCGTAAGTAGTTCATAAGTAGTTTGTACGTTTAGGGACTGATGACCCCGTAGTTAAGTCCCAGTAGCTATACAAACATCTGAACATTTGAACACCAGCGGTGGTATGCCATTCTGCGTGAAGTCCGCGGTTCACACGCGACAGGAGCCCCCGTGATTGCGATATCTTCGCCTATGTGAAAGAACTGCAGCGAGCGATCCGGTACAGCAGCAGAGACAACACAATCCACACCATAGGGCGGTCAAGAGAAACATACACCGCGGTGGAGTAGCTGAGCGGCCTAAGGTGCCTCACTGCGGAGCGTGCGGTTGCTCGCCGTCGGAGGTTCGAGTCCTCCCTGGGGCATGGGTGTGTGTGTGTTGTCCTTTGGGAAGCTTACGTTAGTTTAAGTAGTTTGTAAGTTACGGACTGATGACCACGCAGTTTGGTCCTATAGATTTACAAACGAACAAACAGAAACATACGAGCAGACGTCATACAGTGCTATTTCCGCATTTGGAAAATTGTCATAAAAACGTGGCGTCTATGTAGAAGGTGTGTAACTATTAGCACATATGTAAATCAAGTCATTTCAGAGGAAAACTAAAGGATCCGTGTCAATACTTCGCACCGTTAGTGCAATGACAAAAATGTTGGGAAAATGTAAGTAAAATTGAATGGCCACACATAGCTTTCTTCAGAATCAACGAATGCAAGTGTTTGAAATAGCAAGTGAAAGAGTTTGATCCGCTGAGTGTTGTTAGCTCAAAAAGAACCGCCTATTTTAATTAGAACCGAAGATATCGTAAAAGCAAACCGATTAAAATATTCAATGCAAGGACAGGAGGATACCGCGTCTGAATAAAAATAAAAGATGGAGAGACTTGAGTTAATTCTGATACTTGATGACAAATCTGCGAATGAATACCTTTCGTCTAAAATAAAAATGAAGGAAAACAGTCGGATAGAACGGCCTGGCCGACTGACTTTACAGCAAGGACATCACCATAAGAAATATACAGAAGGAAATCGCGTTTCCGAGTAGAAAAAGGAAGGCGCAAGTTATGTAAATTGTGATAGTTGATGACAAATCTGTGGATGAATACGTTTATTTTAACACAAAAATGAAGGAAACAAGCCGGGTAGTTTGGTCTGGCCGATTTTTTTAAAAATTCTTTTTATTATTTGTTTTTTTCTTTTCTTTTCTTTTTTTATTTCTTTATTATAATATCATACAATACAACCCATTAACTATGACTAAATAGGCAATAATATAATACAAGATATATTTTTATAGGCTAGTTGGTGACATTACACTTTTATCTGTGCAAACCACTGGACATCCTGCTGGTGTTGGTGATTGGTGTCAGTTGGTGTGTTGATGTGGTGTGCTGAGTTCTAGTATGCTACTGTTGTGGTGTTACAGGTGTGCCAGCGTGACAAACCTACTTGGAGTGCCCAGCCCACCGGGCGAAACCCAGTGTGCGTGCCCCTTTCACTGGGGTAATTCTTTTGTCACCACAGCCCCCCTTCCCTCCCCCGGCAAAATTATCCCCATTTGTGTTCTAAACTACTATTTACTGAAAAAACCTATATCTAACTTACGTCTAAAGTCTCGATCGGTGTTTGCCACATCTAACCCCCGAATCCAGGGCCGATTGACTTTACTCTTCATAGATTCTTTTAATATATATTAGTTCATTACTTTTTATCTAGTTGTTATACACAGTCCTGGCCCCATGGTGTTCACCGCGGACCGCAATGAGGCCGGGTAATCTCTCCCGGCAGCGACGTCAAACGGTAACGGCGGCACCGGACCTGCACGAGTATGTAAGAAAGGAGGGCCTACAAAATACACTGCTAAAAGCAGTTAGGGGATCAGATGAGGTCTATACACATCATACGTATCATAACGCATTTTATGCATATATTGGTTACAATTCTAATTTGTCTGTGGTACAATACGATGCTTAGCTGTCTCAACGCTTTACTTTAGGAAGATTTCCTAAGTAATAGAACGCAGTACGTTGTTCTCGACGGCGAGTGTTCATCAGAGACGAGTATATCGTCAGGCGTGCCCCAGGGGAGTGTGATAGGACCGCTATTATTTTCTATCTATATAAATGATCTGATGGACAAAGTAAGTTGTAATTTGCGGCTGTTTGCTGATGATGCTGTTGTGTATGGGAGGGTGTCGTTTTTAACTGACTGTAATAGCATACAAGATGACTTAGACAAAATTTCTAGTTGGTGCGAAAAACAATCCAGCGTTAGTAGTAAGCTTCTTGATGCAGTCGCGTCGTTCAAATATCTAGGCATAACATTGCAGAGTGATATGAAATGGAACGAACATGTAAGCACAGTTGTGAGTAAGGCGGAAAGCCTACTTCGGTTTATTGGGAGAATTTTGGGAAGATGTACTTCATCTGTAAAAGAGACCGCGTATAAAACGCTTGTGCGACCACGTCTTGAGTAATGCTCAAGTGTTTGGGACCCGCAGCAGATCAGTTTAAAGGAAGACATAGAGGCAGTTCAGAGGCGAGCAGTTGGGTTTGCTACTGGTAGGTTCGACCAATGCGCGAGTGTCACGGAAATGCTCCAGCAACTCAACTGGGAATCGCTGGAGGAAGGACGACGTTCTATTCGTGAATTTCTGTCGAGGAAATTTAGAGGGCCGGAATTTGAAGCTGAGTGTAGTACGATCTTGCTGCCGCCTACTTACATTTCGCGTAAAGATCACAAAGACAAGATAAGAGAAATTAGGGCTCGTACGGAGGCATATAGGCATTCTTTTTTCCTCGTTCTATTTGGGAGTGGAATAGGAAAGGAAATGCCTAGTAGTGGTACAGTGTACCCTCCGCCACGCACCTTACGGTGATTTGCGGAGTATGTATGTAGATGTAGGTTTACAGGGCGTGTACTTAGAGCGAGACACCGTCGGGGTACAATAATACTGACAACGTCGTTCTTGTTGACCTCTAATAAGGTGTGTATCTCCTCGGACGGCCATCACACTTGCACACCTGCGTGATATTGACAGTATGAGGTTATCAGTCAGTTCTTCGGAGATATTTGGCCATTCTTCTATGAGTGCGAAAACCAGCTCTGCAGCCGATGAAGGAGGCACTGGTCTGGCTGCAATGCGTCTGCCAAGTGCGCCCCAGACACGCTCAATGGGGTCTACGTCGGACGAACAAGCTGGCCACTCCATTCCTTCAACTCCGCGGGCTTGGAGCATGTTGTACACCAGTGCAGCTCCGTGAGAACGAGCGTTATCGTCCACCAGAACGAACACATCTATGAAACCAGCGTAGGACACAACGAAAGGTCCAAAAAACTCGTCCCTATGCCATTGAACAGTCAAAGCACCATTCTTACCTACATAGAGATCCGTCCGTCCGTCAATACTGATTCATGGCCACACCATTCGTCCACCACCTCGATATGGTGATGTTTTCTCGACACAAGCGGAATTCCACGTTCTCTCCAGATCAGGGAACGACGATTGACCGGTGGGACACACAATTTTGACTTATCTGTGAACAGAACCCGGCGCCATTCGCTACGACTACAATCCTGATGTTCCTCCGGCATTTTCTGTAGGCTTAACGGTATCGTGGTTTTAATGGAAGAGCCACCATAGGTCTCTATGCACACAGATCACATTCGGAAAGGGGATTCCGGACGGTTTGTGTTCATATTCCGCGTCTTGTTGCGGCCTGGAAGTTGCGTTGCAGCAGAGTTGCATTCGTCTCCTGTCTCGACGGGCTGTTAACCGGAGATAATGGTAATATCGTCCAGGTGCTGGAAATTACACTTTGAGACACTCCAATAGCTGCGGCCACTTCCCTCCAAGCTTCAGCTTCAACTAAATCGCGTTCTTATTGCATTCGACTACTTGCTCACTACACAATCGAAAATCATCTACTTGTGTATTTCGTTTGTTAGAATAAACACTAGTCAACACCAACCGCTTCTACAGCAACGTTCTGTTATTACTACTACCTGGGTTGCAGTGATGATGTTATCTCCACTCCATAAAACCGAGAGAAAGATGTCGAACCATTTAGTCCATTCTGTCGATGAAAATATTTAAAAAACTGCATACGTCAACTGATCCTCTAATTGTTTTGTCCAGTGTCGGTATGGAGGAGTATACAGGGTGGATCACCTAACTCTTGCACCGAAAATATTGCGGAAACGAAAAGTGCGATTGATGTGCGGTTTTCACAGAATGGATTGTTAGTCAGGGGCTCGTTTTTTAGCCAACAAACAAACTGTAATATTACTTAGAAATTATAATTTTTATGCAAACATACAGTTTTTTTTAATGGAACAGTGGTTGTTTCTATGATGCAATGGAATTTGTGACACGAGCCGTGTACAAAGAATTTTAATGACATTTTTATCACGTTTAGTTTGGCAGCTACTACCGCTCAAAGTTTTGGGGGCGGAAGCTGACTGGCTGAGTGGCTATCCCCTGGGGCACGGCCCAGTGTCTCATGATCACCAGCCAGTCAGCTACGCTGTCGCAGCCTCCGCCCCCAAAACTTTGAGCGGTTGTAGCTGCCAATCTAAACGCGATAAAAATGTCATTCAAAATTCTTTGTACACAGCTGGTGTATAAAATTCCAGTGCATGATAGGAACAACCATTGTTCCATCTGAAAATTTGTATGTTTGCATAAAAAATAGACTTTATAGGTATTTTTACAATCTGTTTATTGACTAACAGTACGAGTCCTCAACTACCAATCCATTCTGTGAAAACCGCACATCAATTGCACTTTCCGTTTCCTCAATATTTGCAGTGCAAGTGATTCACCATGTACACAGTAAACAAGTCCTGAATTCAGTCTTTGTAATATGTTTTCACTCTTTCTCGATGCAGCCTTGTTCTCATCTACATTTAGAAAAATCACTAATTTTGTATTCCTAAGACGTGCTGGTCTCAATATTATCACTGATAATATTTATAGGCCGTACCATTGAATTAAATTTATATCAACGCCGGGATTAGTACTCGGTCTCCTGCTCACAAGACGATGTGGCGTCTACATTAGCTGCACGGATCACTCTAGTTCCTCTCCCAACCCAACACAAAGTCCTGTTGATGTTTCCCTTTTTCAGCTCATATCAGTTATGTCGATGATAAGTTGCTATTTCAAATATCAGAAATCCAGATATGATGTGATCAGAGTTTTCAGGAAGTCGGGCTGAAGCGGAACTGAAGTTTGTGTCGGCACAGAGACCTACCAGGGTTGCTGTTGATAGGCGCAGTGGTTACTACATCTGCCTGCTGAACACGGGACCAGAGTTCGAACCCCTTCTTCGGTACAAATTTTAATTCAATACTTTGTAAACGATTAAGTGAATCAGGCAAATCAGTTGCATCTGAATGTTTGATACACAGGACCAAGATTTCTATAGCCAGTAATGTTATCTTCATCAGGAAAATCCTAAAAAATTACAGTAGTGGTTACAGTTTACCATGAATAAACAGTAAGTCATGTATAAAAAAGTTAAAAATTGAACGTTTATCTGCTGATTTCACATATTAGTCAATATTGCATATTATCAATACCACCAAATTACTAAGACTTCGGTCACAAACATTTTTTCATTTATGTTCATTCACGTCATATGTATAAAATGTGCAAGAGGCAACGTCAAAGGTCGACTACTCAACACTGTAAGTTCTGTCGGGTGATAAGTGCACCTTGGCTGTATTGAGAAAGTTATGTATGAAAACGTGCATGTGTAATGTAATGGTTTGAAATACAAAAGTAACATTCACACAAAAAGTATGTAATGAATTAGAGTTTGAAACCCACATTATAAATGAAATAACTTGAGAATTGTCCGTCAGTCCAGCGAAAACAAAAATAAAATTGTCCCAATGAAACTAGTGTTGTTAAGACAAGCAGTAGGGAGGGGGTGGAGAGATAAATGTTCAAATGTTTATTAAGCTTATGGGACTTAACTACGAGGTCATCAGTCTCTAAACTTACAAACTACTTATCAACTAGCTTATACTAAAGACTGCAAAAACATCCATGCCAGAGGGGGGATTCGAACCCCCGACGGCGGACGGCCGCGCGCACCGCAACACTGCGCTCCAGCACGCGCGGCTAAACCGCCGCGGCTGTGGAGAGGTAGAAGGTAACCAACTTATTGGACATTTGAATTCAAATATTCGTAATTCAATGGCTCCAAACTATTGTCGTCTTCAGTCCCTAGACTTAGAAATGTTCAAATGTTTGTAAAGCCTATGGGACTCAACTACTGGGCTATCAGTCCCTAAACTTACAAACTACTTATGAACTACTTACTAACTAGGACGGCACAAATATCCATGCCCCAGGGGGGATTCGAATCCCCGACCGTAGTGACCGTGCAGACCGTGACTGAAGCGCCTCAGTCCCCTCGACCACCGCGGCCGGCAGACTAGGAAACTAATTGAACTAACCTGAAGGCGAAACACACACACACACACACACACACACACACACACACACACACACACACGCGATGGAGGACTCGAACCTCCTGTGCTAGCAGCTGTGCAGTCCCTGAGATAGCACCTAGAACTGCACGTCGACGTTTGAGTTGAAACAGAAAAACACGTCCACTTCGTAATACAGGTGACATAAGTAAGGAAGCTTAGGATTTAACTACCCGTTGACAACTTGGCCATTAGTAACGGAGCTCGAGCTCGGATTTTTGGTAAAGAGAGTGAAGGAATTCTAACTTATCGAAGATATATATCAAGACAACTTGAAAAATCTGCAGCAAAGTTTGTTTTCTGGTGGTGTTTTCCAGTCTACTGTAACTAGAACAGACAATATTCCGAGTCATGGTAATGGTTGGATTACAGCTGCAATTGTTCGTGGTAATGGTGATACTTTAAAGGCGCAAGGTGGGCTTGAGAGTTAATAACAGAGATGTGATTCCTTGTCTTTCATTTCAAGTGTTTGAAATGTTTAACAAGGATAATGGAAAATCGTATAATTCCTGTAATATGCCATTTGTTGTTAGAACTCGTAATCATCGTAGAGTTAACGAAGAAGAAGGCGTCGGAATTTGGATCAAAGGAATGTTGCATTGTACTAAGATTTGCCTGGAGTGATTTAGGTAATCACGGAATACAAACGTAGATGTCCGAAAGTATTTGAACCACCGTCCCCCTTGAATGAGTGTCTACTGCGTTACAACTGCACAACCTAGCTCGGGCATGTGCCACAAGGAAGTTTTCCAGCTGCTGTATTCTATAATGATTAGTATCTAGTGTGGCTCGGTAGCACAGTGGTAGTGTGCTATACAATTAATCGAAAGATTGCGGATTAGATTTTTATCTGTTACTTTCTACATCTTTCACCTCTGGCACTGTTGCTGATGTGAAGAATATCGAGTAGCACCGTGGTTCGGCAACGGCATACCACTTCCAAATAGGACCATGCACTGTGGTGATCAAACCAATCTTCGGATTGTTAACTGCTTTACCCTTATCTTAAGATTGTAGGCCGACCACTTTTTAAGAGTTTCCTTAATTTTGGAGCGAGGGAAAAAAAACACCACAGCTCTATGTCAAGTGAATACAGAGGATCTGTGGCATCGTTACAGTATCTTGTTTGACCAGAAATTGACAAAAGAACGACACAAAGTTAGTAGGTACCTTATCGTGGTGCAAAACACAAATTGTGGGTATCTGGAGGTTTTGGAACTGATTCACAGTAACGACGTAAGAAGCTACCCTCCTGACACATCGGGCCTGCAATTAGTCGCCTGCACCCCACGGAGCAGAGAGGCAGCCGGCGGCACAGTGGTGTCATTTGGGTTGCCTCCCGAGCAGGCGTCAGGCGGCGGGCGACGCGCGGCTAAAGGCGGTGTTCCGGTGTGGTGTGGCGGAGAGCGGGCAGGAGGCGCCTGTCAGGGGCCGGAAATAGAGCGATGGCGCTATCGTTGCGGCACCGGCTGTGTGTGGATGCACGGCCCGACAAGCAGTCGACCGGTCCACACGGCATATCCCACTTCTGGTAGGACTCTGGCTATAAAAACAAACTGACTGAATCCGTCTGCAGGTGCAAACAGTGGGACTTCGGCTGGTCGAATTCCTGTGAAAAGCAGCCAACAGCCGTTTCCCGACACTTATTCTTACAATGTTATCAGCTTCAGCTTTCCAATCATGCCATCTTAGGGCCTTGCGCGTTATGGCCTTCAGTCCGAAGACTGGTTTGATGCAGCTCTCCACCCTACTCTATCCTGAGCAAGTCTTTTCCTCATAAGAACGGCAACCCACATACATTTGAATCTGCTTACTATAAGCGTCTCTTGGTCTCCCTCTGCGATTTTTACTCCACGCACTTTCCTTCAATACTAAATTTACGATTCCTCGATGTCTAAGAATGTGTCCTACCAAGCGATCTCTTCTTTTAGTCAAAATATGCCAAAAATTCCTTTTATCACCAATTCTCTTCAGTACCTCTTCATTAGTTACGCGATCTATCCACCTAATCTTCAGCATTCTTCTGTAGCACCACATTTCAAAAGCCTCTATTTTCTTCCTGTTCGCACTGTTTATCGTCCATGTTTCACTCCCATAAAAGGCAACACTCTACGCCAATGACTTCAGAAAAGACTTACTTACACTTAAATTAATATTCGATGTTAGCAAATTTATCTTTTTCAAAAGCGATTTTCTTCCCATTGACATTCTGAATTTTATATCCTGTGTACTGCAACGTCATATGTTATTATATTACCCAAGTAACTGCCCAAGTAACAAAACTCATCTACCTCATTTATTGTTTCGTTACCTAATCTAATTCCCTCAGCATCGCCTGATTTTTTAAGACTGCATTCCATTATCTTTGTGTTGCTGTTGTTAATGTTCATTTTACACGTTCTCTTCAACATACTGGCCATTCCGTTTAACTTCTCTTCCAAATCCTTTGCTGTCTCTGGAAGAATTACAATGCCATCAGCAAAATGCAATGTTTTTTTTCTTCGCCCTGAACTTTAATCCCTATTCCAAATTTTTCCTTGCTTTCCTTAACCGTCTCCTCGTTGTACAAATTGAATAACATGGGAGAAAGGCCTGTCTTACTCCCTTCCTGACTAATGCTTCCCTTTCATGCCCCTCGATTCTAATAACTGCGGTCTGGCTTTTGTACAAGTTGTAAATAACTCTCCTCTCTCTATATTATAACACTGCTGACTTCAGAATTTGAAAGTGTGTATTCCAATCAACATTGTCAAAAGCTTTCTCCAAATCTACAAAAGCTAAAAATGTAGGTTTGCCTTTCCTTAATCTATCTTCTAAGATAAGTCGTAAAGTGAATATTGCCATGACTTATGAAACTGATTGTTCTGTAATTTTCACACCTGCCTGTGCCTGATTTCTTTGCATTGGGGATTGTTACATTTTTCTTAAAGCCTGAGGGTATTTCGCCTGTCACATCTTACACATGAGGTGAAACAGTTTTGTCATGGCTGATTCTCCCAGAGACTTTAGTAGCTCTGAGGGAATGTCATCTACTCTCAGGGCCTTGTTCCGACCTAGGTCTTTCAGGGCTCTATCAAATTCATCTCGCAGTATAGTATCTTCTATTTCATCTTCATCTGCTTCCTCTTCCCTTCCTACAACAGTGTCTCTAAGTTCATTTCCTTTGTAAAGCTCCTCTATGTACTCTTTCCACCTTTCCCATCTTTACTGAGAACTGGTTTTCTATCTGAGTTCTTGATATTCGTCCTATATAGTAACAAAAACATCAGATAGAAACTAGGATGCAAGATGTCAAGTACATAACTGTAAGAGCCTAAAATAGCATCGTTAACAGTTGTAAGTAACCATACATATAAACCAACTGCGATCCAGAATGGTGTCACTGTAACAGTATTTGCTTAATGCCTATGAGAACAGTAAAACGTATACGGCACCATGATGTTTCTCCCTACCAAGGATTAAATCATTGTAAAAGTACTGTGTAACGTGTTATGTGGATGTCATTGAGAAGAAGAAGGGGGAGATTATCTCTAATGGTCAACAACATTATGGTCAGAGAGTCTCTGTATATCTGGTTTTGACCTTTTTACGATACGATGTAGGATCAAGTCGATACACATAACTTTGCTCTCTAAGTCGCTGGATGCCTCTCGCATGGCAGCCCGTACCCTAATTTTGACCTCAATTTCTGCTTGTCTGCAAGACTTTGCCCACGTTTATATTTCCAGTGAAGTTCACTTTGCTTTCGTACCAGTTTCCTAACTCTAAGTTTAATTCTTTCCATAATTGTGGAATTGGGACGCAGCTGATTAGATTATGTAGATGGACGAAAATACCGGCAGCTGCATTCAAAATCTTTATTAAATTTTGTGCGACCGGTTTCGGTGCTTCACTACACCATCTTCAGACTTCCGTTGTGTGATTGGTATTAAAAGCACATCTAAACTGGGTAGCCATTAAAACACTCAGTTCATCAGTTGTCGTTGAGGGTGTAACATGAATAGAACAAGAAATTTACGGCTACCGGTTTGAATGGCTACCCACTTTAGTTTAGATGTGCTTTTAATACCAATCACACAACGGGAACCTGAAGATGGTATAGTGAAGGACCGAAACCGGCCGCACAAAATTTAATAAAGATTTTAAATGCAGTTGCTGGTATTTTCATCCATCTATATAGTTTCCTAACTCGGTTGTTAAACCACGGTTGATCTTTCTCATTTCTCGTAATTTTACTCGACAAATAACTAACGTTTGTTGTTAATTATGTTTGTTAAGCTTATGGGACTTAACTACGGGGTCATCAGTCAACGTTTGTTGTATGTGCACTTGAACTTTCTCCATAAAAACTTTCGAGCTGAGCAGTCAGGCACTCTGTAATCTGTCCATTTTTGCATTTCCGGAATTTAATTACTTTGGTCAAAAGTCCCTAGGCTTACAAACTACTTACACTAACTTGAAGTAACTTATGCTAAGGGAAACACAAACACTCATGACTCATGCCCCAGAGAGGACTCGAAACCCCGAGCGCCTTGGTGTGCACGGCTCTTCTGCCGCGCCTCTTCATACCTTTCTTGATATTTCTATTTACAGCTATAATCATTCATGCTTTAACGGCCTTATGACAGCAGATTACCTGTTCTACTGTAAGTCGAAAAGTTCGGGTGTATTTGTCATCGGCAGGTCTTAGACATCTACACGAGTCGGCTCTAAGTGCTCGAGGTAATTTTCGGGTATCGCACTTAAAAAAAAAAATTCATCGATTCTGTTTATAACGATACATAATTAAATTAATACTTTTGTTTTCAATCAGCGACGCTTGTCGCCGTGTTTCCTTCCTTCTCGAAGTATTTTATCTGTGGAAAGGTTTTTTCGCTCGTATTTCGCTTCTTCCGGCGTGTCGAGAGGACGGAACCGCGATCAGACACTCTCTTGTTTCAGCTTATTAAGTGTGGAGATGTACGCAGACTGCTTTGTGATGTAAGTTTGAGTGCCGGTAAATTTTGCTTTAAAACATACCCTCTTTTGTTAAGAGCCATGTCTCCACCCTGTTTTCATTTAATAATATCCCATCCTTCCTTAATTATTCATTTTCTTTGAGATTTTCAGCTCCTCCATATTACGTCGTAACATGATGTGCAGACGCCATGACTTTCGCTTCGTGTATTGCTTTGAATAAATCCCTATCAGTTACTTTAAATCATTACTTTTCTTCCTCTTAGAACCTGCATTCGTATAAACAGTTTCGCGAAGTCCTATAGATGTCTTTTTCTGTTTGTTATTTGCGTAATCAAACTTTAGTACACGGTCCGTCAACAATGACTTACGAGGCGAACAGTCTGAACATTGTTTTACTGCGGAAAGTATCATGAAGTTTATCTAGACCATTCGACAGCTTAACAGTTTCAGCTGCTGTGATCAACATTTCCAGAAAGAAGCTACAATGGGTACTTTCCGCAAATTTTCTCTGTAATGTTATTTTTGTGAGTTGCCTCAACCCCGATCTGTATTCCGCCATTTCATCTATTCAATCATTTCCTGCATTAATTTCATCCACCCTTGTCGAAAGTATTTAATCAGATTTTTTATCCGATTTTTCTATGACAGAAATGTTAACAAAAATCCTTAATCTTTTAATCGCGGAGATTAACATGAAGCGTACAGGCAACAACAGAAAAGTAATGTTACGTGTGTATCTTCCACCCGTGTTAAATACGTTGGTGTCCCAGTCTGCATCCGCAAGTTAAAATCTCCACATTACTATGAAATCTGAAGGAACTCTTTCCTTCAAATTTTCCGCCACTACTGCTTCTGTTCAAGCAAGTGGTCTTCAGAAACATCCTATGACCATGCTCGAACCACGTTCAACCACGTACTTCATTCTACTTATTTAATATGAACATTAACAGTAATAGTTTCAGTCAATACCATAGTATTTTTCATTTTTGCCTTTCAGTGTTCAGCGTATTTCTGCGATATACGTACCAGTCTTAGTTTATGATTTAATTACTGTTTACATCTAGTGTCAGCCAGGTATACGTCCTTAGTACTATGTGGATACGGGAATTAAGTTATCTCAAAGTGAGGGCAGTTCTGGGATCTTTCCATTGACGCAACTGCAGTTAACGATTTCTGTATTAATATTTTGTTTCTCCGTTGTACTGTACCGAGTGCTGCCCTGCCCGTAATCAGTAAGCGCCTTAATGGGCCACTGGAGGCATTTCTAAATCCCTAAAAACATGTGCATTGCACATGTAGTCCGTTACCCTTGTAGCCGCTTCGTGATTCTAGTGCACGGCTCATCTATTCAGGGGGATCCTATATTTCTCCTCCCGATAGCGCACAGAATCGTCTGAACCTCTGGTTTAAGCCTTTCACTTGGTTCCAAACCAGGGGAATGATGCTGTAAATCGATAGCTCCGCATCTACACTGCGACTGAGGGTAGCTGTTTTCAGGAAGTCCGCCTGCCGCTTGAAGGAACTGACGTTGGCCCCTGAGTCAAGCCGGCAGGAGTCACTGGTGCCGACATAGGCAACGGTTTGCTGCCGGGTGCACCCAGGCCCTATATCACTCCGGGAGAGCCTCCTCCACGTATTCTATAGAACTATATACCAAATTTTGAACTTTGAAGTATTTTGTTTTAGGAACAGTTTTATTTTCTCTTATCTTGCACAAGGACCTAGAAAGAAACATTTAAAGATTTTTACTATAACTGAACAGTGAAGTTTCAATTATACTTCGAGTGTAGTGGAATGGCCAGGATCGAAGTCCGACACGATCATAGTGAAGAACCTACTGGCCGTGTCCCACTACCCCCCCCCCCCCCCCCCCCCCCCCCCGGGAAAGCAAAGAGAGTACTCACACGCACTATTTCCCGCCCTTACCACTATTTCTCTAAAAGTCTCCATCACCCGTCCCACACAAAACTCTAGTAAATCCACCCTTGCATCTGTACGAACCTCTTAGAAGGCACATGCTGGCTTACAAGGCGACCACACGAGGATCGCATTTCTAGATTTTTTTTTATATTTATGGTACATGAAGTTCAGAAATCAAATAACAATCAGCCAAAGCCATTCGACGCGACTGTAAAAAATTCTGGAGAAAATCGACTTTGAAGTTTTGCAAGTAGCCGTTAGTACCAATAACTAAATCACGTGCAGCATATGTCGGTAGAGCTCAGGTAGTAACGTTCTGGAATTGCAACCGTAGGGTCGGTGCGTCAAATCCTACAATGGTAAATTTTTTCTTTCCTTGTCTTCGAATACATAAGACAATTTTAATATCAGATGGTAATTTTTACGAAAAATGCACTTATTTTTGTTTATTCATAATCTTCTATACTTTATAAAAGTTATTACTACGGATGGGTTTAATAAAAAAAACATGTGTTACATTTTTACAGTATTGGATTAACAATCAGTTGACGATAATTGTCTTTGATTGTTCAATTTGTGAAGAGCTACGACGCCGTTTTTGTGAAGTCATATCCATTGCGAACCTACTCAACCATCGGTTTACGTGACGACAAAATGTTCAGCTCGTCTACATACACGTAAACAAAAACTGACACATCACCTGGCATTGGAGATCCCAAAATGTTTTATGTAATTGAATTCGAAAATAAAGGGAAAAATAATCTGTCACAGCGGGATTCGAACCAGTGACTACGGTTATGATGCCAGAACGATACCACCTGAGCACATCGACAGATGATTCAACTGTTTTAATTATTGGTACTTACATGTACTTGCATAAGTTCGAAGTCGATTTTCTCGATAATTTTTGAGAGTTGCGTCGAATGGCTTTGGCTGATTGTATCATAAATATATATTTAAAAAATTCTGAAACCCGGTACCCATGTGGTGTCATTGTCAGTGGTGTTACCGGCAGCGGGCGTCACCACAAACCTACTGCTGCGACGCAGTGGCCTTCATGCGTTTATGGTTTGAGCACGGGCACTGATGACGTAGCCGTTTAACGAGCCAAAACACTAATGGCTATCATCGTATCATCATCATCATCATCATATGTGAGGCAGGGGGACGGCCCACGGCCGGTTTCAGGTGTCGCTTTCCGCCCAGAGTTTCGTGACCGCGGCACGGTTCGCCACTCACCTTGAAGCAACTGGCAGGGACATCGGAACATCAAGTGTGTTAGTACATTTCGACGTCTTTTGTTAAAACGGTTCCGTATAACCCCAATTTCACAGTTCAGGCATAACAACGTACAACCGACAGCTATCGCAGCACATACAGTACAGTAAATTTACTCGCAGTTGGCAATATCAGCACGCATCATCAGCTGTGGACTTGATTTGTGGCATGAAAAGTTGTGATCGACAGGGTCTCTAACCCATATTTTTCGGTTTTCATGAGCGGTCACGTTAAAAATTTTTTTTCCTGCGGTTGGATCAGATCTGTGTGAACGTGAGACCATGCTTGTTCAGTGCTTACCGATGGCATATTGCTCATATTTCACTGCTGAACGCGCTTAAATACCGCGCAGGCGTCCGTTATGCAATCCGTGCACGGCTTCCGAAACGATGCAGACTTACAAATTCCACATGTCTACTACGGACGAGTGCTTAGACATTCTATTAGGCAATCAAGTACAAGGAGAGTAATTAATTTACTGGCGCAGTCCTTGTTTTGGTCTTGAAATGTACAGTGTATAGGAAATATTAGTATGTCAATTCATTTGTATTGTTGTTCCTCATACAACCTTCCAAATGGCACTTAACAAAATACCTTTCTAATACTACAATCTGCTGTCTAAAATTTCAACCATGTTCCTATTTTAAATAGTCTGCAGACTGTTTTAGTCTGTATTATTTGATATTTTAGTATGTGGAAAAAATTAAATTTTAAAAAGATAAATTTTTAGTAAGCAACAAGTTCTATTTTACGGGGCAGCATTATTATGTTACAATAATTTCCAACTTATTTGATATTTGTTTTAGACAGACTGGTGAAACTGCTATGATTTTTGTAATACCGGCTGATCAAAAAGTCAGTATAAATTTGAAAACTTAATAAATCACGGAATAATGTAGATAGAGGGATAAAAATTGACACACATGCTTGGAAGACATGTGGTTTTATTAAAAAAAAAAAGTTCAAAAAATGTCCGACAGATGGCGCCTTCATCTGATCAGAAAAGCAATAATTAGCACAACAAATTAAGAAAAAGCGAAGATGGTGTTCTTTACAGGAAACGATCAATATGTTCACCATCATTCCTCAACAATAGCTGTAGTCGAGGAATAATGTTGTGAACAGCACTGTAAAGCATGTTCGTAGCTATGGTGAGGCATTGGCGTCGGATGTCGTCTTTCAGCATCCCTAGAGATGTCGGTCGAACACGATCGATCATCACCAAACGACGCGCGCAAGAGATCTTTCACGCGTCTAGCAATACTATTTGTTGTTGTTGTTCTAATAAAACCCCATGTCATTGCAAGCATTTGTGTCAATGTTTACCTCTCTATCTATATTATTCCGTGATTTAATAAGTTTTCAAATTTATACTGACTTTTTGATCACACGGTATATTCGGACTACAGTTCTCAAAACAGTTAGGGAATATGTACTCGGTATACATATGGTGTCGTATTTTATTCACGTTTTGGTTTCAGTTGTAGTATGTGTGTGATGCAGTACGACAGCCGCGGCGGAGTACTCAAGCACATAGAGGCGCTATGCTCCGATGCGCGGAGCCGTTCCCCATCGGGGATTCGATTCCCGCCTGGGGCATGTATGTTTGTGCTGTCTTTAGTATAAGCTAGTTCATAAGTAGTTTTTAAGTTTAGGGATTAATGAACCCGCAGTTAAGTCCCATAAGCTTTACCAACATTTGTACAGTACGATATTTTGCTGTCTCAACTATTTACTGGAGATTTGTGTGGTGTTTACTTACATACGGCGTGTGATAACCTCGTGATGGTCAGTACAGTTATACACCAGTGTGACATGGACAGTATAAGGTTATCAGTTAGCTCTTCATGGATACTTGGCCATTCTCCCATGAAAGCAATATCCAGCTCTGCAAGCGCTGTGAGAAGTCCTGGTCTGGCTGCAATGCGTCTGCCAAGTCTATCCAGATGAGGAATGGCGATTATTCGGTGAACACAAAAACTGAATCATTTGTGAACTCGGCGCCATTCATTACGACTCCTATCGTAAGTTTTTTAAGTGCCAGCTTCTTGTAGGCGACTTAAATATACAATCTCGCCATTGTGGCAGTGCCTGGATTCGGACCTGATACCTCTTGCTTCCTAAGCAATTGCGCTTAGCCACTACGCCACCCCAGGCAAAAACGAGTAACAAACCTGCATGGACTACCGAAGGACCTATCCCGTCCGTCTGTCGCATGTCTTTTTTTCCCCTTTATTGTTATTTGATGTCCACACGGGCAGGCTGGTAACATCTTAGAACGGCGCTCATCAGTCACAACATTGCACTTGTTTTGACAAGGAGTAAGATACGGAAAAGAGAGAATATACGCGGACTGTTAAAATACAATGGCGTGAAAACTGGTGGATGAAATACATTGAATGTGATGACTTGAAAATGCACACATATTCAGAATTAAAACGGTCACAGAGGCTAAAAGCACACTGAGGGTAGAAAACGGCGACAGGAACGGAGGCACTGATAAAAACACGCGGCAACACACTGTTCTGCCTGTTCGACGGTCGCTAAAATCTTCAAACCACACAAAGAACATGACTGTGTAACACTGAACGGCACACAGTTAAGACTTGAGCAGAGAAACCCCGCAGGGGATGGTGGAGGGAGGGGAGGCGTGGAGGGGCGGGAAAGGGAGGGGGCAGGTGGGAGGGTGGGAGGACTCCTGGCACAGAATATACAGAGAAGAAATCCCCCCCCCCCCTACACCACTCTCCTACGCTCTCCTCATAGTTCCATAAGATGCCAGCAGATGTCAGGCAGTTCTCCGGTAGACCACACTAGCGGCGCTTCTGAGGGTCTCTCGAACATCAGAGAGTAGAGTGGTGGGGAGGATGATGGGGGAACTCGTGCCACCTGCTACGAGGCCACGGCTGTGTCCGTCGTGCCAGCGTTTTAGAGGAAGTGGTGGTGGGGATAGCCACTACCTGCCGGCTGCTCTGACCACCGGCTGGCCTGTTTTAAAGGGCTGGTTCTCTCCTCTGCGCCATCATGGGAACTGCTGGACACCCTCCCTCCCCCAGTGCGTGTGACCGGACCCTTACAGAGGTTTCCCATCTGTACATTTTTGTCTGTGCTCCTGGGAATGGGAAACGGAAGGGAGAACCAAGCGAGGGAGGGAGAGCAGAGAAGGGGGAGGGAAAGGGGGCGGTCACATATGGGGAAGAATTAATGTTGGTAGGAAGGATAGATGTCGGGAGGGAGGGCGTCACGCAGGAGAGGCATCTGAAGGTAAGGACGTGGAGAGTGTAGAGGTGGAGGGAGCGAGGCACACTTGGTGTGGCAGAGGAGGTGGGAAACCAGAGGGTGTCGGGATTTTACAGGATGCGGATGTGCTCCAGGCATGTGACATCACATGTTCTCCTACTGCGACACTTATACTCCGGAGCATCGGTCTATATAACAAAGTCCTCTCACCACATCGGTCTGTCTCCAAGAAACTCAAAAACTACTGAATAGATTTTCATATAATTTTCACCAACTAGAGGTTTAATTCATGCAGAAAGTTTAGGTGTGTAATTCATTGAGGTGCCTGGGAGTGAGTGAGTGTGGCGAGCAAACATCCTGGAAACATGGAGCATAAATACACTACTGGCCATGAAAATTGCTACACCACGAAGATGGCGTGCTATAGACGTGAAATTTAACAGACAGGAAGGAGATGCTGTGATATGCAAATGATTAGCTTTTCAGAGCATTCACACAAGGTTGGTGCCGGTGGCTACACCTACAACGTGCTGACATCAGGAAAGTTTCCAAGCGATTTCTCATACAGAAAGTTGCCTGGTGAAACATTCTTGTGATGCCTCGTTTAAGGACGGGAAATGCGTACCATCATGTTTTTGACTTTCATAAAGGTTGGATTGTAGCCTATCGCGATTGCAGTTCAGCGTATCGGGAAACTGCTGCTCGTGTTGGTCGTGATCCAATGACTTTTAGTAGAATATGGAATCTGTGGGTTTAGGAGGGCAATACGGAATGCCGTGCTGGATCCCAACGGCCTCGTAACACTAGCAGGTGAGATGACAGGCATGGGCATATGTACCTGTACACGCCATCCAAGCTCTGATTGACTTAATGGCCAGGCATATCAAGGCCATTATTACGGCCAGAGATTGTTGTTCTGGGTACTGATTTATCATGATCTATGCACCCAAATTTCGTGAAAATTGACAGTAGTATACTCTTAGGATTAGCTACATATTCTGTGGCTTACGAAATTTAACTTAAATGTGAAAAATGCAGTTTCTGTTCAATAATAAAGACATGACGTGGTGTAATAATGACGTCAAATGTATGTGTTTTAAATGTCTCAGCCCGTTTTCCTAAATTAATCCTTTACTCATGATCAATAAAGCGTCAGTCTGGTGCTAGTCTGAAATGTATACGCCACCTACCGGACCAACCAATAGATGTCTGTAGTGAATTCTGCTGTTTATTTATTTAGCTCTCAAAGGCAACGTCATTTTTTTTAAAAATTTAATACAAACACGTCACTCTTTGTACCATCTTCTATACACATTATACAAATACATATTAAGAAATAAAATCCTTCTGCCGAGTCTTTATGTCCTCGATTACGTCAAAACCCACTGGACTGATTTTCATACAGCTTTCACAAATGGATGGTGTGATTAACGAGGAAGGTTGAGGTGTTCGATTCATTAAAGTGCTTGGCAGTGCGTGAGCTGGTGAGCAAAACTCCGCGAAAGAGCAATAAAAACTATTCGGAAAAACTATATATACTGTGACTTAAGAACATTACCATACATGTGTCAATACGATAGATGTCCACAGTGCTTAGGATGAGCAAGAGGTACATGTTAATCTTACAGACATCTGGGTGATACGGCACTACGACAGAAAAAATATCGACTCATATACGATCTGCTACCCGCACGAAGCGTCTTATTATTTCTTAATAAATGTGTGTTTGATGCTAAATGGTAAAATTCTGTAGCACTTATCTGTCGAACCAACGGCCCTCAAAGACGCAAATTGTAAGATTCGCTTTTGTGCCAACAAAGAACAAGATGAGTAATGTCGTGGCGTCAAAGCCGCATTAAATCGTTGATATGAAGAACTGGCAAAAGCTCATGTTTTTCGTAACTTTCATTAATGAAGAAAAAAAACTTATTTGACATTTTTAAGAAGTTTTCCTTTTTAATGAGTATCCCTATTTGACGATTTAACCAACGGGTTGTCGTTCAGACATGCATCCGCTAATTGCCAATGTGGCAAGAGTGTGTGTGTGTGTGTGTGTGTGTGTGTGTGTGTGCGTGCGTGCGTGTGTGTGTGTGTGTGTGTGAGAGAGAGAGAGAGAGAGAGAGAGAGAGAGAGAGAGAGAGAGAGAGAGAGAGTGACCACGAGAGACGCTTACTGCACAGCACGGCGCAGGGCTGCAACGCTTGTGCAGAGCTGTGGACACTCTCGACTGAAGAGACCAAGGGATCTGGGCAACGGTGGGGCCAGAGCACAGACAAAGATATACAGACGGGATACCTATGTGAGGGTCCGGTCACACGCGCAGGGGTGCGGGGCGGAGAAGGTTCCATAAGATGTCCCATGATGGCACTGAGGTCAAAAGCAGCCCTTTAAAACTGTCCAGAGCAGGCGGCAGGTAGCGGCTGTCCCCACCACCACCTCCCCTCAAACGGCAGTAAGCCGGACACAGCCGTGGCATTATGGCAGGTGGCACGAGGTCTCCTCTCAGCCTCCCCTCCACGCTACCATCTGATGGGGTGAAACAGTTTTCACACTACCTTTTGCAATCGTGACGTCACCCGTCAGCTTTCGACTATCGAGTTGTGAACGAGCCAGTGTGAGATGTGTGCCTTTCGATTACTTGTTTACTTGAGATAAAGCTAAATACTTTTAAATAGGCGTATGCTGTGATCAGCCAGTTCGCTAAACTAGTTTACTGTTGAGAAAATTCACCATAGGGCAATAGAAAAGTGTATAAAGGAAGGTGAAGATTTTTTTTTACCTGGTACAGGCAATTGTAAATTATAGTAATTTAAGGGGATATTTGACTGGAATGTTATTTAAACGTGTTCCAGTAATGTCGCTCTCACTGTAAGTAGCATTTGTTCGTATTAGCACATTCATATCAGAAAAGCTCAATGCTATTCATAATTACTAGTAAATTGGTAATTTCTACAACGAAGTATAAGCATATATGTGTTTCATGGATTGGTTACTACAGTGCTGTATGGGACATTTAAAAGCAGTAAGTAGGCTACCTACTACATTTTTAAACACTAACTGATTCTCGTTGACGGGCAAGCATTGTACACAACAAACAAAAATTTCTGATTAAAATGCAGGAAGTATTGCACGCGCTATACAATCACATTCTTAAACATCGTCATCAATTTTAAGCGAAAAATAAAAATATGAAAACATCAAACAATACTCATAAGAGTATAATAGTGCCTGTTTATTTGTTACGATGTGCCCGCTTACACTTTAATACCGTCGTAAACAACTGAACGTTTTGTCTTTCATTAAATCCTTCACTAGAACTGACTTTTTCATTTAAAATATTATTTAATGAAAAATGCGTAATCAAATTACAATCTCATTCAAATAAACAGTTTGCTTCAGTCGTTTCTGTTACAATGTTACGTAAAATAAACCTATTTTTGGTTTCAGATATCCAACCTCGATTTTAGGGGGACACTCAATTGACAAAAATATTTAAGTCGTCATGAAACATTTGAGATTTTCCATTAAAACGAAGTATAACAACAAAATAAAGATGACTAAGACACATTTTTCATATAAACAATGCAATCGTCGACTGCAACATGTAATTCGCGTGACGAAAGTAGGTTAACTTCCGATGTTAGCAGACGTGCGTTCTGTTAAAACATTCTTCTCGAGAAAGGTGACGTGACGGACAGTGTGAATGTCGCCATTAGAAATACATTGCGGAATGTTCTGACAGACGGTGACGTGACGTGTGAATTGGCCTTTACACAGTCCTAAACATTAACTCGCAACAGCGATCGACAAATCGATAGTCTGGTTTCAGGTCGCTTTCACAGTGCCGCTACGTCACAATGACGTCACGATTGCAAAAGGTAGTGTGAAAACTGTTTCACCCCCATCTGATGTGCGAGAGGCACCGTCAGAAGCGCTTCTAGTGTCGTCTACCGGTACTAAGCCAGGGAACCGTCAGACATCTGCCGGCATCTTACGGAACTACAAGGAGGGTGTAGGACACTGGTATGGGAGAGGTTTCTTCTCTGTACATGTTACTCTATGGCCAGAGCCACTGATCAGTGTGCAAACGCCCGAAAGTCTCGCCGAAGACTGGAAACACTGGCAGTGCAGCACTGCAAGAATGCCCTATCGTCACATAACTGTTTCATACCGACTCCAGCTTGTCAACGTGTACCGGGTTAAGACCCAAGAGTGGATCACAGTAGGAGTTTGGTGATGCTTTGGCAACGATATCATGGTGTTATATGGACACCAATTCTGGAAGCTCCCATTACTGTCAAACATTTTATCACTAACTATCTGTAAACCCGGCGTTGCCTAGGTGTTTATTTATCCTATACTCTCGTAGTCCACATCCCCTTCCCTCCTCTCTCTTCATCCACCTCTTTCTCTCCCATCTCTCTCTTCGTTACCACCTTTCCCTCTCTCGGCAAAGTACCCTATGCCATGTACCATACAAACATTTATGTATCCAGTGAAGTTCCCCTTGGTGTAAAGGTCATCAGTGTGAAAAAATTGGAGCAAAACTATGCATTTTGTAAAATTTCACAAGTGCCCTCCACCATGCACCGAACGAAATTTTATACATAAAGTGACATTCTTCTTGTTTTTGAGGTAGAGTGTGAAAAATATCGAAACAAAACTATAGATTTCTATGCAATAGAAACGCAGGCTCACATTGAAAAACGCACTTTCTCCTTCTCAAATAGTCCAGTATTATTTCATATAACCCTTGCTCTGAGACTAACGAAAACAACAAAAAAGGATCTGTGAAATCGGTCAAGCCGTTCTCAAGTTATGGCGCGTCCAAAGTATTTGTTGTTGTTGTTGTTGTTGTGCTCTTCAGTCCGGAGACTGGTTTAATGCATCTTTCCACTATACCCTATCCTGAGCAAGCCTCTTCAACTCCACAAAAGAACGGCAACCTACATCTGTCTGAACCTGCTAACTGTATCCATCTCTTGATCTTCCTCTGCGGTTTTTACCCCACACACTTCCCTCCAACGCTAAATTCACAATTACTTGATGTCTAACAATGTATGCTACCAAGCGATGCCTTCTCTTAGTCAAGGTATGACAGAAATTCCTTTTCTCCCTAATTCTGTTGAGTACCTGCTCATTAGTTACGCGATCCACCCACCTAATCTTCAGCATTCTTCGGTAGCACCACATTTCAAAAGCCTCTATCCTCTTCCTGTCCGCACTGTTTATTGTCCATGTTTCACTCCTATACATGGCAACACTCCACACAAATGCCTTCAGAAAAGGCTTCCTTAGGCTTAAATCAATATTCGATGCTAACAAATTTCTCTTTTTCAAAAACGCTTTTCTACCCATTTCCATTCTGCATTTTATATCCTCTGTACTGCGACCATCATTTGTTATTTTACTGCCCAAGTAACAAAACTCATCTACCACCTTCTTTATTGTTTCGCTACCTAATCTAATCCTTTCAGCATCACCTGATTTTCTTAGACTGCACTCCATTACCCTATTTTGGCTCTTGTTAATGTTTATCTTATATGCACCTTTGAGCACATTGTCCATTCCTTTCAACTGTTCTTCCAGGTCCTTTGCTGTCTCTGACTATTACTATGTCGTGTGCCAAATGCAATGTTTTTAATTCTTCACCATGAACTTTAATACCTTCTCTAAATTTCTTCTTGCTTTCCTTTAAAGCTTGTTCAATGACAAATTGAATAACATTGGAGAAAGGCTACAACCTAACCACTGCATCACTTTCATGCCCTTCAACTCTGACAACTGCTGTCTAGTTTCTGTACAAGTTGTAAATAACCTTACACTCCCTATATTTAACTCCTGATTGCTTCATAACTTGAAAGAGTTTATTCCAATCAACATTGTCAAAAGCCTTCTCCAAATCTACAAAAGCTAGATATGTAGGTTTGCCTTTTCTTTATATATCTTCTAGGATAAGCCGTAAAGTGGATATTGCCTCCCCTGTTCCTACATTTCTCCTGAACCCAAACATCTTCCCAGAGGACGGCTTCTACCAGCTTTTCCAGGCATTTAGGAATCCATTTTTATGTTGCAAAGTACCCTGCCCCGTATGAAACTTAAGGTAGACGATGACCTTCCTCTTGTTTTGAAGATCAAGCGTGCGAAATTTCGTGAAGGTCGGAATGAAACTGTAGATTTCGTGAGTCTGCAGGAGAAGTATGCTCCGCCATGCACCTATCACAAAATACTTTCTTAGCTGTCGTTTTCTACCTATAAACTACATTCCTGCCAAATTTCAGCTTCATAGGTGAAGTAGTTTTCGAGATTTTGTGTTTAGTCAGTGAGTGAGTGTCCTTTCGCTTTTACATAGATAGAGATTAAGAAAATTGCTTTCTTAATTTTGGACGCAAGAGATTTTAGGGAGACTTGCAGACAAAAACAAATAGTAACATCAAATCTGTAATAGTACCTTTATTTGATTAAATGTCATGCCTGAAGCTACAGTTTGACGGCATCTACAGCGGAACTGTTGTGAGCGGTAGACTTCTTTTCGATTTATTATTTTGCGTGTGTGTGTGGGGGGGGGGGGGGTTGCAGATCCTTAACCATTTTCCAATAATAGACGCATAAATCTGGGTATTCTCACGTGGTGGTCTCTCATTATTTATGACGTCATATCTCCTGAGCTATGTGTCGTGCTCTTTTGTTTTTGGATCAGAAACCTTGGTGTGGGCGTACGGTGAACAGTTTACCAAAGTTTCATTGCAATTGGATGAATGGTTTATGAATACATAGATGACATACAGACAAACGTTCATTGTTATATATAAAATAATAGGTGACGGGAAATTTTAATGCAGTAGATCAACACAAGAAATGTTACACTTTCTGCGGAGCTATGAACATAGTTTATTGTATCATTTTCCAAAGACTTACAGCACAAATATATAATTATTTAAATGGAACAATAGTTTTTTCTATCGTGCATTGGAATCGTTGAAACCAGCTGCGTCCAAATAAATTTAAACTACATTCCTATCACTGTCAGTTTGGGAGCTACAACCCTTTAAAGTTTCAGGGGCAGATACCACACGCTGTACATAATACATGTCTGCGTGGTGGATGATGGATGTGATGGCGGTGGGAAGTTGATTTACATGAGATGTTCAAATGTGTGTCCATGTTCCTTAATGCATGATGCAATGCGCCATCGAAAGGATTTACAGACGAGATGTAACATCGCAGGTGTGACGGAGCGACATGCATCCTCGATGCGCCGTTTTAGATCATCTGGGGATGTAGGCTCAGTGACAGTCCACTGGTATACAAATGTGCAAAATCACAGATATGCAAATTAACTTTAAATATAATCCTCATTAATGTTAATATCAAGGGTCGTCACCATTTTTTTTATTAAAACCATGGAAAAAGATCAAACATCCGAAATCTACAAGCATGGTGGCGAGATAATTGATCAGAGTGCAGCAAATAATAAACACCTATCTATCTAATTACCCCCCCCCCCCCAAATAGTGAGTTAGGAATTTGTTAAGGAAAGTAAATTTATGACTTAAATTAATACAGTTATTCATTAAAGCACACATAAATTTGGGGATAATTAACAATTAGTATAAAGGATTTTGCAAATGAAATCACAGTTAAAAGTGTAGTCAAGCAGTGGGTTACAAATGAAAACAAATATATATATATATATATAAAAAGGACATCAAATGCAGTAAAATCGGTTAACACCGCGGAATACATGTGTGACCAGCAAATCGTCAGAGTTTTAACAAATAAGTTTACAAATCAATATACTAAGTCTAATAGGAATGAACCAAATGGAGCTGTAACACAATAAAATATCTGGCTATACATGTGGCGTTATCCTATTGTGAAAAACAGAAAGCTGGACAGGAGCTAAGAAATTAGTTATAGGAAAGAGAAGTCAACATCGATCATACGCACGCACATACACACTTAGGCTGATTAATGCAGCTATATAAAACAACCCTAGCAAATAGCGAGCATAACTTTACCTATAACCTTGAGTCGGCTTCATCTGTCGACGCTGGATCTGGCTGGCGACTGGACGATGTTGAAGGACTGGAGCTGAAAGAGAATAAATTTTCCCGCCCAGGAATCTCACTACGATCTTTGAAGCAGTATCAACATTTAACTATAACAACCCCACTATCACAGCAGATAGCAGTTGTTAGGTAAATGCTTACAGTGTCGGCTAGGACATACACTCACAAACCCAAGCGCAAAACGCGAGTATTGAGCACAAGTGTCCCCAGAATGGAATTGCTTAAACCACTAGCACGTCGGTACGGCCAATACGACGGTGGCTGTCTAATCTCAAGTCTCGATCGAACAAGAAAATAAAACACAGCTGTTTCGCAAAACGAACAACTACAACTGAGTTCCTATCCGGGTCGACACGTGAAATTTTCAAAGTCCGCAATCCGCTGCAGGCGGATATCTCAGAAAACTAAAGTCCCACAAACGCTCAGGACTCAGCTCAGAAGATCGAATAAACTCTTCAGGTTCTGTCTGAAAGAAGACGTCCGATCTAGCCGGAGCCTACACGAGAAGAGCCCATCACCCTTCGTCCGCCCATGCTAAAAACTGGGCGGGCGCCACTGCCCACCTAAACTCGCTATATCAATCACTGGAGAGCTCTAACCCTCTGGCCAATGAGATGGACAGGCAGCTATGACAGATAACTAGACCTGTCGCCTACAAAAATGGAGCCAATCTTATCGCCTCCGGAGGACGCCACTCAACCTTCCTTTCGAAAATTCCACACTTCCATCGTTCCCCAGCCTTTTGCCCTAAAAGGAAATTAAAGTCTTATCTAGCGAGCTGTAGCCCAAATAGCCACAGATAAAAGAGCAAAGTAGAAAATGGACAGGAAACACCAGACAAGAGAAGATTCCATTGCGTGCAGAAATTCCACAGGAAAGCCAGGATGGCCCGAGTCAGCCCCCGGCTGTAATTCTGCAGACAAGGAAGGCTAACAAATACTTAGAAGATAACCTCCCCAAAGGCGTACACTAAGAGACTCCGTGATGATAGGAACCGCATGGAATCCGGCCCACTCTGCTCGCTAATAGGAATGTGATAAATTATCAAGTGAAAGTACTTTATCCAATTCAGCAACTGTTCAGGTTATAAATTATCGAGTGTTTTCTAGAGAGTGCAGCCACCTCAGGTAGTGAGCCTACCAACAGATAGGTCCTGCCTCACAAACTGCCCCCATAAACATGTTGACAGTGGCCAGCCTCCCTTGACAATGCCAGCCCAGCTCTGCCTTCCGCAGGCAGGGACAGAAACTAACAGCTAACGAAAACAGTTCCCAAGAACAAAGAGAAAATTGTCGTCTGAGACACATACTGCAGAGTCACCAAACAATACATTCTGAGGCACATACTTATGACATGTAAGAATGAATAAAAAAGTAAAAGGACTAGCAAATTACTCCCACTTCACACAGCATACATAAATGCACCAGAAAGAGAGAAAAAATAAATTAACAAATAATTGACCACCCTACAAAACTATAAACGACAATACATATGTAATTAAAATCACTTTTAGGGATATTCAATTATAAAACCGAAAAATCAACAGTTTTCTTTTGACAAAATAGTTTCATACAAGAAATAGAACAATACGTTCTCTTTCAGAGTGTGACAAATAATACTGAGTTGCAAAACCCTTTGCTTTTTTGAGTTCATATTATTGAGGCTTTAATTACTTCCCCGAGAATTCGTTATCATTCACGTTTCAACATGTTGAAAAAATTTCACACGTCTCGAAAACACGTGTTCTGACATGTCTATGCGACACATCCCACATATTTCTCATCATTTTCAAATCAAGACTTTGACTTAGCCATGGCAGAACATTAATTGTTTTCTGATGAACATAGTCTCTTACACAATGAGAACGATGTTTGGATTCTTTTCGGGGGCATATTTATTCCACCATATGGTAGCATTTGCTTATCCAACATCTCTCTATAGTCAGGAATCTCCAATACACACTCTGTGTCAACTAAAGGACGTACATCCTTAGATGGCAACACCCCCATACACCCCTTCTCTGCCTTACGGTTGTGACCTAGTAGTGTGGATTGAATCTTTCATATTAAGGTCGACAGACATACTGAATACTATCAGAAGACGTCAAATTAAATATGCTTTCATCACTCCACAATATTGTTTATCATTCCTGTTCCGTCCAGTGACGATGCTATTTTGGAAAGGCAAGTCTCTTCTGTGTGTTGCGAGATTGTATAAAGATTTTCTAGCATGGGCGATGAGCTATCCTGATCCTTTAATCTACATTTTACAGTTCATAAATTGTCGTCTACTCCATACTACTGCCTCAGAACATAATTGATTTATCGTGCTGAGTTTATAGATCTAATAATGAATGTCTTCTAATTATTTTAACTATGTTTTCGATCGTTTTTATGTCTAAACTGCTGCGGTTTGTTGTGTAATGACTACGGACTTCGTAAAGTTTGTTCCAGACAGATAGAAGTTATACATATAGCTCAAAATCACCAGCAACCTCTGCTTGTGCTTTCCTTTCTCGTAAAGCACGAATCCTCCAGGAACTGTACACATTAATCTTTACGTTGAGGTTGTGGCACAATATTTAGTGAATTATTCACAATATTTCTGAAAGACATACGAACCAATAATTCAAAAACAGAAATCTGAACAATTTTCGTCAACAGACTTTTAAGCCAATTCTGTTATGTCATTTCACTGTCTAGGAGACACTTACGTAGACTTGTTGACTCAGCTGTGCTGTGATAAGCACAATTTAGTGGCCTGCACCTTTGTACAATATACTTGGGTCCTCTATGTAAGAACTGCCACCATTAGATATGAATCACGCTGAAAGAATGAAACTATGAAGGGTGAGGTAGAAGAGCAGTGACTCCAGATTCATTAGGGCGTTGAAATACTCATCGGGGAGAAGTGAATAATTTGGGTGGGGCCGGGATTCGAACCCGGGTCTTCCGCTTTAGGCCATCGGTCTCTTTAACCTTTTCTTTTCCGTCCGTTTCAAATGCCCACAAATCGTAAGCTACCGCTTTAGCGCCCCTAACATTCCATTGTACGATGTCGAACGTTATTACCTTATCTGCGATGAAGTAATGAACTATATTAAATATTTTAGGAGATGACAGTATAGACAAATTTCAATACAAATGCCATTAACACGTGTACAATTTTATTGAGTACAAAGATACAGTTAAGTTGATTTTCGTTGCCTAACCGCAGACCACCAGATTAAAAAGTGTTTACTTGTGGGTCCAATACACTGCGTAACACTGATACAGTGCTCAACAGTCATATTGCATCTGAACGTGTAAGCGAACAGACTGTGGAGGAAGGGAAGATATTATGTAGTCGATAGTGCGTAGTCCTTCAACGAGCATTCGAAAAATTTCTGGGCATATCAACGTTCTTTGGATATTTCGTCTTCACAGGTGGCATCTATATGATTTATAGTTCATACAACACATTCAACAAGAGATGAAGATAGGCGATTGTCTCTGGAAAGTTCAGAATTGCCCAGTAACCCCATTTTCACTCTTCACTGATAAAGCCGCTTCCACTCGTGACGGCATCAATAACATTCTTAAATCACATTCGCGGTCCGAAGAGGACCCACGTGAGACATTCTCAAGAATGTTTCCTTGTATGTGTCATGTAGGTTGATAGAAAATCAGTTGAATGGGCCTGTTGTACTACGGCATCGTCTTTAAGAACCCCATCATGTACAATTTCGGGAAAATGAGCTTCCAATAGTATTGGAAGACATTCCTTTGGCCCAGGATTACGTGTATTCTTCCAGCAGACGGAGCTTCTGCACTTTGCAGTCGTCAGGTGACCTAAAACTGATAATGCCCAGGGGCTGGATCGGTAGATTTAGGCATGTTGCTCGGACACCGACGTTCCCGGACTTTACCTCTTTGAATGTTAGCCTGTGGGGATGGTTCAAAGGAGTAGTATATTAAGATAAAGTTAGCACAAAAGCCAAAATGATTGTTTGGATCGTGAATGTCCAGGACGCAAGATTACTTCAGAAGAACTACACGTCATGTAATTAAGAGAAGTGAACAATGCATTGAAGGTTTAAAAACGACCGTCTGTCGTCTTCCATATATTTTTTTGTATATTTCTGTAAAGTTATAATTTATTTAACGTCCCTAGATCATCATTTTGGTAAAACTTGAACCCCACTCTTTTCCAGGCTTGAGGAATAGCATTTTTATTTCATGTGTTAAAACATTAGTTAATATTGCTAGGTTTTTCTTATTTTGTTATGTTAATAATTTATCATTATATTAATCAATGTGGCATAAGTACGGCTTCTCCGCTACGCCACTGTCCCTGTGAGAATGTGCAGTTTTACTTTTAAGTGGGAGTGAGAATCTATGGCTGTCTGAATGTGGGGAGTGATAGGACGCTTTGCATCTTTCTCTCTGGCTCAGTGTGGATAGCTGCTGATACTACCAAAGAGGTTTCCACACCCTTTTGTTGCGAGCTAGTTGGCGAGCCTTCCCTCTCCAGCGTGAGTCTACTCGCTCTCCATCCCCACCACCGCTGATCTTGGACTTTCCGGCTTTCAGTGGCTTCCCGTGTCTCGTGGCCGCTCGGTCTGGTCGTTCTGTGCTGGTCGTCTGGTGAGGTAAGGTTGGTTCTGCTCTTGTTTTTGGAGATGGTAGCGTTTCATTGACTAGCACGTTTAACTTAGATTCGTGAACTTAGAATCATTTTTTTAAAAATATTTCCTCTGATCGTGTACAGAAATGTGTTCTCGTTTTTCAAATCAGAGATTTCCAATAGATAAACGCGGTGTGTGTAATTCTAGTTGCAGTTTGATAACGGCCTGGTATGTTAAAACCTTTTTGTGATCATGTGGCGGCGTATGAACTCTGTGTAAATACTTTCTAGCTGTGTGGGGCTCGATTTCTAATAGGTGATATGTTCTTTTATGTACAGTGCATGAAAAAATATTCTCAACATTTCTTTCTGTGAGTGATATGTTTCCATGTGGTTGGTTCATAGAACAAAGCCTTCAGCTTCCTTTCTTGTTTGTTCCATGCCCATCAGGCAAATAACTATGCGGGTATCCTTCTGTTTTCCACTAATATTTCGCGATCTTCTCTCTCAGCCTATTTCAATTTTGCGGTTTCTTCTCCGGCTTGTAGTATGCACTCTGTCACTGTCTGTAATTCTCTCTGAGCCTTGTACAACCTCCTTCAATAGCTTCCTTATGTAATTCTAAACATTTCTATGGGTTGCATGCCGTAATTATTATTTTTATTTTCCTGACTTTGTAATTATTTCATTTTTGTGGTTTTCTGAGACAGGACCTCATCCGTCTCTGTAATCGCCTCCTATCGCGTGTATCTGTACTTCATTCGCTGCCTTATATAATTCTAAGCATTTCTATGGGTTGAATGCTGTAGTTAATTTTCTTTATTCTTCGGAATCTGAATTGTTTCCCCATTTTGCTTGTTTTCTATCTGAATAAACAAGTTTAAGTTCAGCATATTCCTTAAGTTGCTTTTTATTTAATATTGTTCTTCACAAGTGCGGAGAACAAGCTCAGATGCAATCTTTCTTATGACTAAATTCCGTTGCGCCATAAATGTTTTTTTATCCACCTTTCTAAGATAACTTTAATTGTGGTGGCTTGCTTATTAACGTCTGTGTGTAATAACGTGTGAACTGCTGTGTATATTGACCACTGTAGTATTAACTTCCTGTTATTGAAGTAATTTGAAACGAGTCAGTTCTCAGTTCGTCCCAGGGAACAAGGCTTTGTAACAGGGAGTAACTAGTAGTTCACACGGACCTCATTTGGTAGTTTTAGTGATAAAACAAGGCTCTTGTTGCGTACAGTGGTCGACTTTTATCTGGCTTACCTCCGGCTTTTTTTTCGTTGTTTTAAATGCGTGCGGGAATATTCTTAATTTTTTTTCTTTCCCCTCCCAGTGGATGAATGTGTGAGATTAGCAGCGCGCATTGATCTCTTTTATTTTATGTTTTCAGCACATCTGTGAATTTTAAGGTGTTGGCGGAGTTATTGAAAATCGGCTTGGAACGTCCCCATTTCCCTTTCCTTTAAGGTAATTCGGATTGCGTACTCAGCAAAAACTGCCCAAGCTGGCGACGGGCCAAGAGGCAAAGTTATCATTTTTTGAAGTTTCGCAAGTACCTGAAGATGCGTGCTGAAGAAGCAAAAACGCTCATCTTTATATATAAAAATGAATCCCCATTACCTTTTTTCGTCACTCCATAACGTGAGACCACTCGACCACTCGTTAAAGGTTACAGAAAAACTGAAAGTGCGTTTCTGAATGTGTCCGCATTCAAATGTATAGTTTCATTCCAATCTTGAAAAAAATTCACACACTTGACCTTCGAAATAAGAGGAATCTCACTATGCAAATAAAATTTTGTCTGGTACAATGTGGAGGATACTTTACTTACGAAATTTGACAAAATCCATATCTTTGCCCTGATCTTAATCAATTTTTTTTCTTATTTCACGTTTAAACAAAAAGGAAGGCCAATGTTTACATAAGGTTGCTTGCAGGAAAAATATCTTAAGGAAACTGACGAGCAGTAATGGGGAGCCAATCCGACTGTATTACGAAAAACTGCTCAAGCACTCTGCTTGTCCACAGCAGAATATGCATGCCCTATATGGTCCCGATCCACACATGCCAAAAAAGTTACCACAGCCCTAAATGAAACATGCATGCTAACAACAGGATGCATGAAATCCGCACCACTTGTGAAAATGTATAAAACATCTGGATTATCATCTCCTGAATGCCGAAGAACTGCTCATGAATACACAGTAAAATTCAAACGGACCTTCGATGAGCGCCACCCACTGCATGGTGCTTCTTCATGCGGAAGTGGCAGACTTAAATCCCGCAAGAGATTCCTCGCCAGTGAGCTGAATGAACCCCCGAAGGACTGTGCTGCTTCACGAGAAATGCCTAGTGGCAGCACAACAAGCTACAAGATCTGGAGAACACCGAATCGTATCAGAACAGGCGTAGCACCAGTCAAAGCAAATCTAGTCAAATGAGGTTTCAAATAAGGAGACAACAAATGCAACTGCGATGAAGTTCAAGATATGGAACATCTTCTACAGTGTTCAATCGGCCTCACGAGGTGGCTTGAGAAGAGAGAAACATTGGACTCGGCCCCACACTGGGCTGAAAGACATTAAACACAAATATATACAGACGGGAAACCTCCGTAAGGGCCCGGTTACACGTTCAGGAGTGCGGGTGGGGTGTGCTGAAGCAGTTCGGTAAGATGTCCCATGATGGCGCTGCGGTCAGAAGCCGCCCTTTAAATTGGTCAGAGCAGGTGGCAGGTAGCGGCTGACCCCACCACCACCTCCCCTCAAAAGCCAGCAAGCCGGACACAGCCGTGGCTTCGTGGCAGGCGGCACGAGCTCTCCCCTCAGCCTCCCCTCCACGCTTCCCTCTGAGTGCGAGAGGCACCCTCAGTAGTGCCTCTAGTGTGGTCCACCGGTAGCATCTTACGGAACTACGAGGGGAGCGTAGGACAGTGGTTTGGGGGGGGGGCTGCTTCTCTGTATATGTTACTCTGTGCTTTGAAATAAATTTCCGGACACGAAAAAGTAAAGTAAGTTTGTACGATGCATGGGGTAGGGTACTATAGAAAATTTTTTGTTTCACTGACCGCCACAAAAGTTGACACGAATGAGTTTTCCTTGATAAGGGAGGGGAAGTTTTATCCAGGAGGCGGAAGGGTGGAGGAGGAGTAGAAGAAATGAGCCGAGAGAGGGGGAGGTGGATTTGTATAGGGAGGGAGAAGGAAGAGAGAGAGAGAGAGAGAGAGAGAGAGAGAGAGAGAGAGAGAGAGAGAGAGAGAGAGAGAAAAAGAGGGGAAAAGGTGCACTAAGAGAGTATACAATAAATGCATATCCGACGAATGTTGGGTTTTCAGCTAGTACTTTATTTGTATAAAGTTTATTAGAGCCATAGCGGACTTACTTTTCATAATGTGTATGTGATAATTTTAATGCAATTCATATGTACTGGGTGATCAAAAAGTCAGTATAAATTTGAAAACTTAATAAATCACGGAATAATGTAGATAGAGAGGTAAAAATTGACTCACATGCTTGGAATGACTAGGGGTTTTATTAGAACAAAAAGATTCGGCAGAAAGCGTGACTGATTTTTGTTGTGTGTAATTACGCAAACGACACAGCAGTGTCAAATGTCTTCTAAATGGGACAATAACGTAGATAGAGCAGGCTCAAAAATCGGTTTAAGAAAATCAATGTGTGGGAGGATACGGTGCGGAAAAAAAGGAAGCTGAGGTGATGGAGGCGGCTCCCGCGAGTGTTGTTACGGGAAGTGTCGTCGGCGGCAGGTGAGAGACAGGGGTAGCGCGGCGCAGCGGGGGCGGCGGCGGTGGTGCTGGTGGTGGTGGTGGGGGGTCGCGGCGGCCAATGGGTGCGCGCGCTGTCGTTACTTAAGGGGCGGCCGCGGGCCCGGCGGCGCTGTCGCCTCACCACCGCCGCCGCCGTCGCCATGGTCACCGCCGCCACCAGCAGCCGCCGCGGCGCCCTGTGGCTGGCCGCCGCCGCCGCCCTGGCGGTGCTGGCGCACGCCGCCCCAGCCGAGGCCGCCACCCACCTCTCCTACATGGGCGCCTCCATCGTCGACGGCAGCCTCACCGACGGTGACGGTGAGGCACCTGTTGTCGCGCCTCTACCTGCCACCCATTTCCTCTTATTTATTTATTTAATCTACAAACGACTACTTGCAATCACTTATTCTTCCTCTCTTTCTTCCGGTAGTTTTTAATTCTTTCTTTCTTTTTATTTTCATTTTATTTATTTTTTTCCTGTATTTCACCTTCATTTCTCTTTCTTCTTCAAGTTCCTGTACTTCTTTTACTTTTGCTCTTAACTTTTATATGCCTTCTAATTGTTTCCGTTATTTCCAGTCAATGTACTTGAATTTCTATATAAATAGAGAGAGAGAAATTCAGGTACATTGACTGGAAATAACAGAAAGAAATAGGAGGCATATAAAAGTTAAGAGTAAAAAAAAAAAAAAAAAAAAAAAAAAAACTACAGCAACTTGAAGAAGAAAGAGAAGAGAAATGAAGGTGAATACAGGCAATAAAAAAAGGAAAAAAAGGAATTAAAAACTACCGGAAAAAAGAGAGGAAACATAAGCGATTGCATATATAAAGAACCTCAGTCATTTAGGCTTTTTAGGTGTTTATAGACACCAACTCTCCTGTTACTCACAACTGTCTGATATCTGTCATGCTTTTTGATAGACATCAATAATTCTTTTTCTATTTCCCATTCTCATATTTCGTCCCAACATTTTCCTAATTATTTCATTTTTTTACGAATCCAACTTGCTGTTCACCTCTTATCTCACAAGTTTACTAACATCTCTTTGGTTAATATTTTTGTATAGCATTCGAAATCAGTGTCCAAAAATTACCGGTATTACTTTTCTCTTTAGTTGTTGATCATTTTGCATGTTTAGATAAAGAACACAATTACAGCATAATTTAAAAAAATTGGAATGGTGTGGCTTGAGAAAAGCAATGTGAGTTTTATTTTTACCCATACATGTTCCAATGTCCTCAAATTTATTTTTATTCATGTATTTCATCTACAAACGACTACATGCAATCATTTATGTCTCCTTTTTTCCGGTAGTTTTCATTCTTTCTGTGCTTTTTCCTTCCTATTGCCTTTAATTCACCTTCATTTCTCTTTCTTCTGCAAATTCTCGTAATTTTTTACTTTAACTCCTAACTTTTATATGTCTCCTGTTTTTTCTCTGTTACATTTTAATAATGATTCTAAAGTTGCTAGAGATTGCTTGAATAATCAAAAGATGTTATCAGTAGATTATTTATTTTCAATTCACAACATGTTTCGGACGTAGCCCATCATCTGGTGATCGATATTATATAAATTTAGAGTTGATGTATTAAAATTTATCATGTAAAAAACTGTTGTTATGTATTGACAAATTATTTTTATTTGTCAGTACATAACAACAGTATTTTACATGACAAATTTCAATGTATCAACTCTAAATTTATATAATATCGATCACCAGATGATGGGCTACGCCCGAAACATGTTGTGAATTGAAAATAAATAATCTACTGACAACTTCTTTTAATTATTCAAGCAATCTCTAGCAATTTTAGAATTATTATTAACATTTTACAATGAAGGTGGCATATCTCTACCAAGGCTTTCAGTCTAAAATAATATTTCTCTGTTATTTACAGTCAATGTACTTGAGTTTCTATTAAAATAATAATAATAATAATAATAGGGGGGGGGGGGCACAGCTCTCCTCTTCCTCACTACTATCTGATATCTGTCATGCTTTCTCATAGACATCAATAATACTTTTTCCATTTTCCATTCTCATATTTTGTCCCAAAATTTTCCTGATTATTTCATTTTATTACGAATTCAACTTGCTGTTCACTTCTTATCTCACAAGTTTACGAACATCTCTTTGGTTAATCTTTTTGCCTAGCATTCGTAATCAGTGTGCAAAAATTGCTGATCACTTCTTATCTCACAAGTTTACGACCATCTCGTTGATTATTCTTTTTGCGTAGCATTCGAAATCAGTGTCCAAAAATTGCTGGTATTACTTTTCTCTTTAGTTGTCGATCATTTTGCATGTTTATCTAAATTTCATAATTACAGCATAATTTTTTTAGAAATTGGAATGGTGTGCCTTGAGAAAAGCAATGTTGCAGCGTCGTCATTGGGCCTTTTATTCATTAGTAGTAAGCAACAGAGAAGTATTTTAGTCTTTTCATGCATAGGTTACTTCTATGTTCGTATTTTTCAGTTAGAAGCACAAACACGAACATAAAAATAACTTATGCATGTACAGCTTAAAAACTTTTCTATTGTTTAATACAAAGGAATAAAAGGCTCACTGATAACGAAGCATCTGCAGTGAACCATATTTGGGTAAAAAGAAAAAGCACAGAGTTTTGCTCGAGGCAGATATTGACGAAAGATTTAAGAATTTGTAAAGAAAACATGGATCACAATATCTTCAACATCGGAATGATTATTACTGCATAATTTCCAACTTTTTGAAGTTCTATGTATGCTTTTCTCAATAGAAATTATCCCCAAACTATTTTCTTCGATTGGTTCCGCAAGATATTACTCACTTTTTCACTCTAGCCATTATATGTCTTCAGAAAATTTGGTGTACTTTTAATTTTTGTAAAAATATTAGTTTCCCTGCAGAACAATCTACTGGTAATTTCTTGTATAATATTACTTCGTATTACTGCATCGGACATTTCATAAAGTATAGGCCGTCTCTAATGACCAAGCTGTCGACGGGACGTTAAACCCTAAGCATCCATCCATCCATCCATAAAGTATAGGAAAGTCGCCTGCAAATGTCATTTTTCCACTATTTTTATTTGTTGATTTATTCATTTAATTATCCATTCCTTATTCTTACCACTTATTTTGTTAAAAAGTACTGGGACTACGACATCATTTAACATTCTCCAAGGCCAACCGGAACCACGATTAGTCTTGTTGCGTTTGACATACTTTCTAGGCCACATTTTTATAATTACCTTTGAATGATCTTGCATACGACACTCCACTCAAGGTGTCTGCTTTCTGGTCGCTCTTCTCGATGCAACTATTTCGTCATACAGAGCAGTACTTTCTTGTCACAGGCGTTTTAGGGTTTCATTTGTCTTAGTTAACAACTGTAATACTCATCAAGGTATTCTGGTTTTAGGATTTCAATTAAAAAACTGGAATATTTTCTTGGTGAACGTGCTACCAACAATTCCTTTAAGCTGGCCGCATAATCGTACATGGGTTTTGCGAAGTCTGTAATTTATTCTGTTTTACTATAGACTACCTTGCCGCATTTTTGGTGCATGACATTCGTTTAATTCTAAAACATGATTCTACGTTCTTTTCTCTGCAGTTCTTTGAGGGGGTCTTTATCAGCATTTACGTGTAGTGTTTCCGCTCCATACATTTCTACTGGCTTCAGAGCCATTACGTAGTGATGTAGATGCGTAAATGCTTCGGAAACTCAAATGGAGGTGGAGGACAGGCAATATTCTTTTCTTCTATTTAGAAATATTACAGGACCGGATTTTAAAGCTGACTGAACAACAGTTCTACTGCCGCCGAGGGAGGGATGATCAGGGTTTAACGTCCCGTCGGAGCACAAGCTGTGAAAGTTTTTATCAGGGACGGGGAAAGAAATCACCCTTTGAAAGCGAACATCCCGCCATTTGCCTGGCGTGATTTAGGGAACCTACGGTAAACCTAAATCTAGTTCATAAGTAGTTTGTAAGTTTAGGGGCTGATGACCCCGTAGCTAAGTCCCATAAGCTATACAAACATTTGAACATTTTGATTTAAGCCACCAGTGTCGTCAGACTGGGAAGCAATTACATGCGATGCTCCACAAGGATCCATCTTAAGAGCGTTGCTTTGTCTTATGAACATTAATAACCTCTCGTCAGCTACACTGCAATATCGTTTTGTATGCAGGTGATACAAGCGTTGCAATAAATAGCACGTAGAGCATATTTTTAAATAGGTCTGCTAATGATATTTTAATGGACGTTAAACTTTGCAAAGACTGTCTATATGCTGTTCAGAACATGTAAGAGGTTTCCATCCAGCATATGCATGAAGTATGAACAAGAGCAGATACAATAAGTGGACGTTATTAAATTCGTGGGATTGCAACTTAGTAATAACTTCAGATGGGAAAAGCACACCACATAACTGCAGAAACGCTTTAAACATTTGTTAAGGCGTATTCGCTGTTCTAGTGTCAGCAGACGTAGGCGACATGAAAATGTTTTCATACATTACTCACTTTCACTCCATAATGTCATATGGTATAATATTCTATGGCAACTCTTCAATTCAAACAAATGTTTTCACTGTCCAAAATCATGTAATATGTATTATTTGTAGACTAAATTCTGTAGAAACTTCTTCAAAGAACTGAGTATACTAACTACTGCTTCTCTGTATATTTATTCCTTAATAAAATTTATCCTAAATAATATACCGCTTGTTTCAACAAACAGCCCAATTCATACATACAATACTACGAACAAAAAACGATCTGCACAACGACTTAAAAGCACGTATTTTGGTTCAAAAAGGGGTCCACTACTCTGGAACACACATTTCCAATAATTTTCCAGCAGCCATAGAAAATGTAGTTACAAATAAAGATCAGTTTAAGAGAAGACTGAAAGACTCACTAGCGGCCTACTGCTGCTATTCCATTGACGAAATTATGAATACAACCGAATGATGTATATATTCATACTATTAGTATTATTTCAGCCTGTAGAAAAACTATACATTGACATGTTCCACATCCACGAGGATCTCCTCAATACGGATTTATGGAACGAAAAGCTATGTGTTATTACCTATTTATTGTGTTAAGACCTATTTCGATCTTAGAACATCCAATCTTTTTCGAATTATGTTAAAATATTTACATAAATCGTCTCGTTTTCGTGTATAATTTTAGAGACTACCTCAGCAACAATTATCACACACATTGTTTCAGTACTTTGTCATTATATAGGAATACACGTGTTTCAGTTACTTGCGTCTGTTTTAATGTTACAGGTAAGAAGTAATAGATAGTAATAGAGTAACGTAGCACTGCCGTACTTCAGTATTCCAGTGCGAATATCGGCTCTAAATCTGCGATTAAAGAAAGCAAACCAAAATAGCCTCAGGGAAAAGTCTCAAATGTTCAGTGAATGGTCTCCGGAAATAATAGGTATAGGTAGTTACAAACAAAAAACCTTTACCGACCATCAAAGTAAACGCCATTGGCCACAATACCCTTCTGACATCGGTTGTACAGCTGCTGGAAACTGTCAGCAAACGCTTCTTGTGGAGTTGCTCGAAGCGTTGTTGGATCTCCGCAGCCGCTGTAACAATTTCTCCTCACTGCTTTGACACCATACTCTTGCAGTAACATCCCATTGCTCTCCGACGCCGTTTTGCTTAATTTGAAATAAAACTTGATGAAACCCGTAGGAATCTTTCTTTCGTCAATACGTTTAAAATCGCCTAGATCGCAAAAACTGTCTTTGTTTATTACAACGTCTCGACAACTGTTGACGCCCGTCTTTAGGTGAACTTCATTTCCCAAGTTGAGAAATTTTTGGTTCTGATGATAACAGATGCCGAAACGTCGTAATAGATAAAAACAGGTTTAGAGATCTAGATGGTTTTATTTATATTGACAAAAGAGAATGAAATCGTGGAGTAATACAGGAAAATAGTTTCTTTTATTAAAAAAAAAAACCACCACTGGCTTTATTGGCTCACAAGGTTCGGACGGTCGACTCACTTCGACAGATCACGTTGGAGTACAGAGGTCGTTGATCTGCAGTGACAGCATCTCGGAAGGATTTTCTTCTGTCAACAGTTAGGAGGGTGAAAAGTCTTATCCTGTATTTCGGCTATTGATACGTTTCCGCGAAGAGAAATCCGAGCGAGACGCGCCGCTTCCCACAAATAGAGTATGTAAACGATACCCACGGCTCGGCGACTGGCAATTTCTCGTCCTGTCTCTGTCTCTGCCCTGTACCGCCACCGCCCGAGATCACTTTCTTTCTGCTAATGGCACCACTACTGAAAGGAAACTCTGCAGGTACACGAGAACGCCGGCACACGTTCATGGAATTTGCCATCTGTATGAGCAGTTCCATTTTCCGTTAACGGTACATATTTCTTAGTGCCTATGTTTGTTGAATTAGCCGGAAAGCTCTAACGGGGGAAGTAAATTATTTTTAACGGAAAAAAATAACCGAGGAAATGCATTTTTCTCTATAAATAATCTACATCAGTTCATCGTCATCATCTGGCCGGGTCTGCTTCGAACAAAGGCCTCTCCAACTTTCCGTCTTCACCTTGGTCCAGTCTTCTCCTTTCTTTCTGATACATTTGTCCACTTATTGAAGCCATCTGTCTCTCTGAGTTCCTCTAGGTCTCTTTCCCTCCAGTTTCATCTCCTGGGTATCCTCTTCTCCTCCATTTGTGTAACATGCCCATACCTTCTCAGCCTTCACTTCTCGATACGGTTCCACGTTCATTAACTCTCTGATCGTGTCATTTCTTAACCTACCTACCTTTGTCACTCCAATATGGTTCCTCAAGAAATTTATCTCAGTAGCTTGTAATTTTATTTCCTCTCTTCCTTTCATAACCCAGGTTTCGAATGCACATGTCAGGATCGGGACGCGGTATGACCGGTATATAACTTTTTCGCTGCTTTGGGGTACATCACTGCTCCATATCAGGCTTCTGACACTCTTCCGAAATGCTGCTGCCTTTTCTCCCCCTCTCTGTCATTTTTTCCATTTTCCTAGGTACTTGAAACTATCCGCTCGACTCAAACGATCCGCACCGATTGTTACTCCAGTTGTTTTACATCAGTTATACAGTGTTTATTCACGCTTTGTCGGTAAACCGAAAGCTCATCCTGAAATAGTATTGGAAAAGCCGCGCGGTTCTAGGCGCCATGTCCGGGACGGCAAACCTGCTTCCGCTTGAGGTTCGAGTTCTCCCTCGGGCATGGGTGTATTTGTGTGTGTGTCCCGATCGAGTAGCCGAGCGGTCTATGGCGCCTCGCTTCGGAGCGCGCGCTTGCTCGCCGTCGGAGATTCGAGTTCTCCCGGGTGCATGTGTGTGTTTTTGTCCTTAGGTTAGTTTACCTTAATTTAAGTAGTTTGTAAGCTACGGACTGATGACCACGCAGTTTGGTCCGATAGATTTACAAACATTTGAACATTTGCATTTGTGTGTGTGTTTTGTCCACAGGTCAGTTTATGAAGTTTGTAAGCCTAGGCACTGATGATCAGAGTAGTTACAAACATTTGAAATAGATCAGTTCCTAGAGCCACGAGTTTATTCAGATAGCACGGATTGTTCCACGGAGTGACTTGTCGAGGAAGAAGAATAAATAATGTGTTTGATTTCGGAAGAAAGTGTGGTATGATAACAATGGCATAGCCGTTCCTTTGACAAATAGTGGTTGACTTATGCAATATGCAGTTCGTTTATTAACATTCAGAGTTTCTGGAATGGAAACTCAGATTGATATTGTAACACTGTATTTTACTCTTTCTTCTTTAATTCTCTCAAGTATTCTGAATAATCGCATAGCCATCAAATAAAAAATCAATTTCCAGAGCCAGGTCCAGGATTTTTATCTGTCACTTTCCACTTCATTCACCGCTGGCAATATTGCTCATGTGAAAAATACCGAGTAACATCGTGGTTCGGAACCCACGTTAAACTGTAGGTCCCCCAATAACTGGCTGTGTAAGTCAGTTCGAAGTCGGAGGAAGGCAACGGCATACCACCTGCAAACAGGACCATGCCTAGTAAACCACTATGGTGTTCAAACCAATCTTCGGATTGTTGACTGCTTTATTATTATTTTTTCGATATATCAAGATATTGAAGGAGACGCCGCAGCCCAAATTCGGTCCTGGGACGCAGGCGTACTACGCAAGCACTTTGACCACTGTACCACAGTCACCGTATACAGACCGCTACTGCACGGTCTATCTTTTGGCACGTTTTCCTCCATTACGCAAACTCCAATCATGCATAATTATAATTGCTATTTATATCACTTCTGCGTTAGGTACAACTCAGGAGTGTTCCCTTTAACATTCATTGCTGTGGTGTTACTCCACTATATGGAGAGCCTCGACAACTTGATACACAAGACATGAGACAGAACAGAATTTTGTGTAGACGTGCAAGTCGCGGTACTCGTACGGCCGCTGTGCCTGAGTGGTTCGCCGGCGAGGAAGCTCAGCGCGTTCGGCAGAGAGTTCGATGTCCTCTGCAATAGAAAAAACTGATCTAACCACTCAACCAATAACCTACAACACACAGAAACAAACCACCCCAAAGAATCGATCTACCCCCCCCCCCCAAAAAAAAGCATGCTGTCCCTGTTTCGAATCCCCGCCACAGCAAAAATTTTCAATTCAATGCCTCTCCTTCAATATTGACTAGGCGTTCACTTCATCCATGACGCCTGTCTCCATTCTCCATCTCTGTACTAACTGGATGTTGAACTTACGGTGCCCCATCGTGACAAATATATAATTCTTCTCTTGCCAAAATACATGAATAGTAAGAAATTCCTCTGCAACACGAAAAGTAAATACCTTTTCAATTGCGTTCTCAAAACAAGAAGTCAACGAATAATTATTTGTCATGTACACTCTGATGAAAACTAGTTTGCTGAAGTACAGCTTGACGGTTGATGCAAAACCTGTTTTTGCAGGCACGTTGCAGTTCTGGCTTGGAGACCAGAGGCTGAATTGTCACACAGACATACATTAACTAGAGCGGAAATTCCGCGTGTGCTATCGATGGTGTCGCCGCCGCAGTATTATCATTCTAAAGCTCCTATAAGCAACAACTTTCGTACTGTCTAAAACAGTCGTGAGAAACTGAACTGATATAGAAAGCTACCGTTGGAATTTTGACGTAATGCACAAAATATGTGTCGTGTTTGGCTGTAATTTTTCGAATCACAAATAAACTTTTTGAGGTTTTTGTTGGTAAGATGGCGGTAAAAATTTCAGTAATAGTTGCGACTTTGCCACTCTGCTTAATGTATGTCTGTGGATAACGATTACTACATTCAACTTGTGAGCTCTGTCCAGCCTGAGTGTATAATTGTCGTCTCGACAGTAAGACTGCAACATGTCTGAACATTAATGTATTTTTGCATAGCCACCCAAGTTTTAATTACGATAACAAACTTCCATCAGCCTGTATATAGGAAAAAGTCACTCACTTACTTCTTCTTTTAAGCTTTGTGTTAAATATTCGATGTGTTACGCTGGTGTGAGACCAGAATCGAAACATTTTCTTTCCATGTTCAAACAGCAGCAGCAGCCATGTTGCAATTTGTCAAGAAACGAAATTATGAAGCTCTATGGCAGGAACACTCAGACAGCTGAAGTTCAACATAGACGTAGTATAAAGATCGCTGGAGAACTCGAGAAATTTTATCTCTGGATCAGGCAAATTTTATGTCTGGAAACGAAACAAGAGTGTGGGAGATGGTTGATATTTACCTTCTGCGAGTTGTAGAGCCCAGCGAACGCAAGCAGAAGCTGGCTCGCCTGTTTTGTAACAGATATGGCAAAGTAAACGCTTTGTCTCAAAATACGTTGGCAGGGACTACATTATCCTTTAACTTGTTTAATTTTATATTCATACTCAAGGAAGACAACAAAGAAAAATATTTCTCCCTTCGGTCTAATTCGCAGGAGTAAGAATTATACGAGAACGTACAGCACACTGGTTAAATGTTCGAATGTTTGTAAAGCTTATGGGACTTAACTACGGGGTCATCAGTCCCTAAACTTACAAACTACTTATGAACTACTTACGAACTAAGACGGCACAAATATCCATGCCCGAAGGGGGATTCGAACCCCCGACCGTAGTGGCCGTGCTGACCATGACTGGAGCGCCTCAGTCACCTCGGCCACCGCGGCCGGCCACACTGGTTAGATTGAATATAATAATAAAGAATTACATAATAACAGTTTGGCGCGGCCGATGGTATTCATAGTACAATTGAAGAAGGAATGTTGGATAGTTGTAAACATTTTCTGTACGATTTGCTTAAATCATCTTCAATAAGGTAAATAAGCACATATGAGGGTAATACGAGCAAGACAGACTTCACAACAATTAAATTCCGTTAACGACTACTTTCAAGGGGTGACAAACGAAGAAAGAGACGTGACATAGATGTATACAGTTCTTAGGAATCGGATTGCAGTAATCCTCAGCAATGATATTTATTAAAACTCTGTATATTACGTGATGAATTTGTAGGAGTTAAAGGGCATGAAAGGGATTCTGTGGTTGGGAAGGCAGTAAGACAGGGTTGTAACCTTTCTCGAATGTTATTCAATATGCACATTGAGCAAGCTAAAAAGGAAAGCAAAGAGAAATTTGGCGAAGGAATTAAAGTCCAGGGCGAATAAATAAAAACATTGCGTTTTTTCGATGATATTGTAATTCCGTCAGAGACAGCAAAGGTCCTGGAAGAAGAGTTGAACGGATTGGACAGTGATTTGTAAGGTGCGTATAAGATGAACATTAACAAGAGCAAAACTAGGGCAATGAAGTGCAGTCTAAGAACATCAGGTGATGTTGTAGCAATTCGATTAGATAACGAAACAAAAAAGGGGGTAGATGAGTTTTGTTGCTTGGGCAGTAAAATAACACTTGATGGTCACAATACAGAGGATATAAAATGCATAACAGCAATGGGAAGAAAAGCGTTTTTGAAAAAGAGAAATTTGTTAAAATCGAATATTAATTTATGCATAAGGAAGTCCTTTCTGAAGGCATTTGTGTGGCGTGTTGCCTTGTATGGGAGTGAAACTCGAACGATAAACAGTGCGGAGAGGAAGAGGATAGAGGCTTTTGAAATGTGGTGCTACAGAAGAATTCTGAAGATTAGGTGGGTGGATTACGTAACTATTGAGGGGGTGCTGAACAGCATTGGGGAAAAATGGAATTTCTGGCATACCTTCATTAAATGAAGGGATCGATTGGTAGAACACATTCTTAGACATCGAGGAATCGTGAATTTAGCATTTCAGGGAAGTGTGTGGGGTAAAAATCGCAGAGGGAGACCAAGAGATGAATACAGTAAGCAGATTCAAATGAATTTAGGGTGCCGTTCTTATGTGCAGGTGAAGAGGTTTGCTCAGGATAGAATAGGGCGGAGAGCTGCATCAAACGAGTTTCCGGACTGAAAACCGCAACGACAACAAACATATTAATTTACGGGAACGGTTGCTACTGTTATGGTGTTTAGAAGACAGAAGGACGACAGGCGCCCCACATATGTAGATGCCTTTTTCTCAGTAGTGTGCTTAGAATGTGAGGCGTCCGGTATGGTGTTTTATTTTCTAAAGTTGCTTTCAGGTTCTGACAGTCGTGATGGGGCGCTGGCGTTCTGCCCATTCGGATAAATCGCATGGTCATTCGGAAACATTGCATAGACAAAATTCCCAGTTGGGGGCATCCATAACGGAGATGATACCATTTGCAAACCACTGATATTCTTTCAGAATCACCATCAATATTTGAAGTTGGAAGCAATTCCTCTGCAGGAAGAACTTGCTGCAAGATATTAATCTTTAATGGACATTGCGAAGTGATCTGAAAGGAATAGGAGAGTATGATGAAATGTTCAAAATACTAACTTTACCGCAAAAATTCAGTTTAACAACTTTTGAGACAACTCTATTGTAGTTTCGAATTTATATTGCTCATCCGCTACGCTGCCACAAACTTTTTTTTTCCCCGAGAGCACGCAACCAGATTTCCGTGCAGTCGTCACACCGCCTTTGTTGTATTCATATAAGAGTTTTTTAATTGCCGCTCACTTCGCTACCCGAGAAGTATCCACCTGCAGAATGGCCGCCCACAGATTCTGATAGCCAGTTTATATCCCAGTATCTCTAACGGAAAAAAGAGACAACGGCAATTTGTGAAACTTAGTTGAATTCCCATTTCTAGTGGTGCCTCAAATGTCAGATTACCTTACAAATGAGGTAATACGCTACATATTTGATTTTAAGCATATAATAAAGAAAAACTTTTGTAGTTGTTCTCAAAGAATGTTAGACGGCATAAGGTGTTCTCAGTGTCACGCAGTGGACGATATATGGTGATTTACCCTTCATTGTATGCAAAAGCTATCTTTTTAGGCATGTAAAAGTTTCTGAGATATCCTTAACTGTGTGTCTTATCATGATATAATTTTTCTCGTAGATTCAGAGATATATGTGGGTAACGTCTGCAGCGCGTAAAGAATTTATCAGTTAAAACGTCAGGCCTGATGCTGAATTTTTATAGAATGACGCCGATTTAAGTAGAAGTTTTCGAGGTCTGTGAATGACCAACACATCGTATCTTCTAAATTCTATACGTTCATGAAGAGTCAATCTATGGAGACGATCGTAAAATGTTGAACGTGGTCCTGTGGAATGGCCTGCCATGCAATTTCCACCTGGTGCCTCACTCGGGCCGCATTTCGTGCCACTCATGCAGACCGCCCAACCTGACGTTTCATGTGGTCCCAAACATTATGGGGAACAGATATGGGGATCGTGCTAGCCAGGGTAATTGACGTACACCTTTAAGAGCACGCTTGGTGGTACGGGATACATGTCCTCTTGGAAAAGCATATCGCCTTGTTGGTGCATGAGCGATAGCAAGATGAGTTGATTGATGATTTCAGTGTACCGTGCACTGTCCAATGTTCTCTACACGATCACTAGAGGAGAATGGCCACTGTAGGGTACAGCTTCCCACACAAAGACGCACAATCCGGCGTGCCGATAGGGTGTTCTCCGCTGGTGCGCCTACTCGTTCAGCCCGCCTCCAGGAAATGTTCAAATGTTTGTTAAGCTTATGGGACTTAACTACGGGGTCATCAGTCCCTAAACTTACAAATTACTTATGAACTACTTTACGAACTAGGACGGCACAAATATCCATGCCCGAGGGGGGATTCGAACCCCCGACCATAGTGGCCGTGCAGACCGTGACTGGAGCGCCTCAGTCCCCTCGGCCACCGCGGCCGGCCCGCCTCCAGGGTCGCATGGACACGTGTCGTCTTTAGTGATGAGAGTCGGTGCAAGTAATGGTCGTACGCGTGTGCTGTGTCGTGCAGGGGGCGCGAAAATCTGGAGTGTACGCGACAGAGGCAAACGGGGCCGACACCTGGTATCATGTTGTGGGGAGCCATATCCTACACTGGCCGTTCTCCTCTGGTGATCGTCGATTAAAATTGAACAGTGCACGGTACGTTGAAACTTTCATTCAACCAGTGTTGCCGTCGTTCATGCACCAAGAAGGCGATATGCTTTTCCAACAGGACAATGCACCTCCACACACATCCCGTACAACCCAACGTGCTCCTCCCAGCGAGCACAGAATAACAGAGACAGGCTACACCGCCTGCATCAGCGTACAGGCAGTAAAGTCCGGCCGCTATCTTGGATGGGTGTAGAAACGAAGTTGGGCCGATAAATGTGTAGTTCAAGTGGCGCTCGCCTTAATTACATTGTCATTTGAACTCCTTAGGATAGGAAAAAAGTTACCAATTTTTTCACGCAGACAGGAGATTACTGAAGGAATGCAACAGTGTTCTTAGCAGATACAATACGTATTGTGTTTGTATAAAAATAATAATTGATACTATTACTTGTATATGAAATAAAAATTGTGACATGAAAAAGTTAGTTGCCTGCCTTTTTTTTTATTTTGTGATCAGGAAATTAACGGCAGCGAGAAAGTTGTAGATAATGAAATGAACTTCTCTTTTTAATCAAACAACTTTTTTATAGCTCCCCTGGTTTTCTCACTAATTCTGACATAATAGAGCGGTGGAATTTTCAAATTCTACTCGTTACTTCCAGCGAGCTTGCCCACCAGCGAGCACAGATTCTGTTGCCCACTCACCTTGTACTTTGTGACCAATATTGATAAACATTTGTAATTTGGAATACAGTTTTCGGTTTTCAATAATTAAGACTTAACAATTTTTTTATTACTAACTAGCTGAGCCGCTCCGGCTTTGCACGGGTAATATTTAAACTACTGTAACTTCAGAACTGCAGAGTTTATCGTCATGCGGTTTCTTCCATATTCTTCGGTATAATCCTCTGTTCAACGTAGGCAATTTTAAATGCCAATACGAAAATGAGAAATAATTGAAATAAGAATAATAACCTAGAATGGTTTTCCACTTACGCACGTTCGTGTCCTTTGTAGCGTAAACTGTGAGATCTGCGCCAAAGTCCATAGTATAAAATAATAGAACTAAAAAAAAAAAATAATAAATTAAATTAAAAAAAGGACTGTGAAATCGCATGTCTTAACTCTTGCAGTTATCCACAGTAACTATATCTGCAGTCTGAAGCCATCTGGCACCAGCGCTTTAGAAAAGAAAAGTGATAAATGTGGTTCATTCGTAAAAGTTAGACGCATGCTGTTGTGGTCATTATTATATTTTTTCTTTGTAGATGTTAGTGAGTTCTGCAAGTTTACACCATGTACACTGGCCTAGCTCTTATAGTTTAGGCTCCAGAGCTGACTAAAGTGCAGAAGTGGTAAACGATTCTATGTTATGATTCTTTAATATATATGTAGTCTAAGGTTATTCCAGGATTCTGAAGAAGAAATTAAAAGAAACCGCATGAGGATACAGAGGAAAAATGTGCTTCTATTTTATATAATAGTGTGATTTGCAGATAGATTTTATAATGGTAAGACATAGATTTCGGAATCAGGTTCTACAGTGTAAGACATACCCAGGGGCAGATATAGACTCTGACCATAACTTGTTGGTTATGAACTGTAGGCTGAAACTAAAGAAACTACAAAAAGGTAGGAAAATAAGGAGATGGGACCTGGATAAATTGAAGGAACCTGAGGTTCTTAAAAATTTCAGAGGGAGCTTTAGGCAACAATTGACAGAAACGGGGGGAAATAAAACAGTAGAGGAGGAATGGGTAAAATTGAGAGATGAAATAGTGAAGGTAGCAGAGGACAAAATAGGTAGGAAGGAGAGACCTACAAAAAATCCTTGGATATCACAGGAGATACTAAATTTAATCGATGAAAGGAGAAAATATAAAAATGCAGTAAATGAAACAGGCAAAATGGAGTACAGACGACTAAGAAATGAGATTGTCAGGAAGTGCAAAATGGCTAAGCAGGAGTGGCTAGAAGGCAAATGCAAGGATGTAGAAGAATGTATAAATAGGGGAAAAATAGATACAGCCTACAGGAAAATAAAAGAAACATTTGGAGATAAGAAAAACAGCTCTATGAATATCAAGGACACTGATGGAAAACCAGTTCTCAGCAAAGAAGGGAAAGCTGAAAGGTGGAAAGAATATATAGAGGGGCTCTACAAAGGAAATGAACTTCGAGACAATATTGTAGGAAGGGAAGAGGATGTAGATGAAGATGAAATAGGAGATACTGTACTGAGAGAAGAATTTGACAGAGCCCTGAAAGACCTAAGTCGAAACAAGGCCCCTGGAATAGATGATATTCCCTCAGAGCTACTGAAGTCTCTGGGAGAACCAGCCATGACAAAATTGTTTCACCTGGTGTGTAAGATGTATGAGACAGGTGAAGTACCCTCAGACTTTAAGAAAAATGTTATAATCCCCATCCCTAAGAAAGCAGGTGCAGACAGGTGTGAAAACTACAGAACCATCAGTTTAATAAGTCATGGCTGCAAAATATTAACGCGAATTATATACAGAAGGATGGAAAAGCTGGTAGAAGCCTACCTCGGGGAAGATCAGTTTGGGTTCAGGAGAAATGTAGGAACACGGGAGGCAATACTCACTTTACGGCTTATCCTAGAAGATAGATTAAGAAAAGGCAAATCTACATTTCTAGCTTTTGTAGATTTGGAGAAGGCTTTTGACAATGTTGATTGGAATAAACTCTTTAAAGTTCTGAAAAAAGCAGGAGTAAATTATAGGGAGCGTAAGGTTATTTACAACTTGTACAAAAACCAGACAGCGGTTGTCAGAGTTGAAGGGCATGAAAGGGATGCAGTGGTTGGGAAGGGAGTGAGACAGGGTTGTAGCCTTTCTCCAATGTTATTCAATTCGTACATTGAACAAGCTATAAAGGAAAGCAAGGAGAAATTTGGTGAAGGAATAAAAGTTCAGGGGGAAGAATTAAAAACATTGCGTTTTGCCGATGACATAGTAATTCTGTCAGATACAGCAAAGGACCTGGAAGAGCAATTGAATGGAATGGACAGTGTGCTGAAAGGTGCATACAAGATGAACATTAACAAGAGCAAAACTAGGGTAATGGAGTGCAGTGTAAGAAAATCAGGTGATGCTGAAGGAATTAGATTGGGAAACGAAGCAATAAAGGAGGTAGATGAGTTTTGTTACTTGGGCAGTAAAATAACAAATGATGGGCGCAGTACAGAGGATATAAAATGCAGAATGGCAATGGGTAGAAAAGCGTTTTTGAAAAAGAGAAATTTGTTAACATCGAATATTGATTTAACCCTAAGGAAGTCCTTTCTGAGGGCATTTGTATGGAGTGTTGCCTTGTATGGGAGTGAGACATGGACGATAAACAGTGCGGACACGAAGAGGATTGAGGCTTTTGAAATATGGTGCTACAGAAGAATGCTGAAGATTAGGTGGGTGGATCGCGTAACTAATGAGGAGGTACTGAACAGAATTGGGGAGAAAAGGAATTTCTGGCATACCTTGACTAAAAGAAGGGATAGATTGGTAGGACACATTCTTAGACATCAAGGAATTGTTAATTTAGCGTTGGAGGGAAGTGTGTGGGGAAAAAATCGCAGGGGAAGACCAAGAGATGGATACAATAAGCAGATTCAGACAGATGTAGGTTGTCATTCTTATGTGGAGATGAAGAGGCTTGCTCAGGATAGGGTATTGTGGAGAGCTGCATCAAACCAGTCTCCGGACTGAAGACCACAACAACAACAACAGTGTGATTTGCTATGCCTAGCTGAAATTTGTAATCACTTATGGCAAAAATAGATTTCAAAAAGGAACGCCTTAAAATATATGGAAAAGGTATTAACAGACAGCGAACTCAGTGAACTACCCTGTGCTCGCAGCTGTGGCCGGCTGGCGCTCGGCCGCCATGTTGGTTGGGTGTCGCGCTCTCAGCCGCTTCATTTCACTGTCATTCTCTGTGTTATTCTGTGCTCGCTGGCTCATCCAGGTGTACGTCAGCTACTCTGCCTATCATTATCCCCAGATCTGCCCGCCACTGAGCACGTGTCTGACCGGAATAAATGCATGTTGCGCGGTCTGCATGGATGGCACGAAATGTGTCCCAGCTGAGGCACCGGGTGGAAGCTGCGTGGCAACCATTCTGCTAGACTACATTCTGCACCTGCAGGATCCATTGGAGGATTACAGCTTGCATTACTGCAAAAGGAGGGTGTACTCGATACTATCGTCGACATCGATCACTTTCTAGTGGTTGTACTCACGCGCGAACGGCTCTGTGATCTTGTGTTGTTTACACCCTCAAGAATGCCCAATCAAATTTCCATCTGCTGCGTCGACGAACTCATGGTGTTCTTTTTCATTTTCCAGGAATGTAGATATGTAAAATCCTTCTCATTAACTGCTAATATCAGTAATAGTCTAGCATTTCGGTTGTAGGGCGCACGTTACACCCAGTGAAACAATTATTTTGAATACTAATTTTTTTCACGTTCTGTTCCGCTAACTCACTCATCGGAGATCACGTCCTAGAAGGAGAAGTAAAAGGGAAGGGGTGTTTTAGCCTGTCGTCGATGACGTCATTAAAGTGGCCGATAGAATAACTGAACACCCCCTTAATAACAACGCGAGTCCGTTACATTATGTGCTATCTTCTTTGGTGAGTTTCCTAGTAGTCGAAAACAAAACATTTTCGTGCGTAATACTTTTGTGTCTCAGCCTCGTCGCCGCTTTTGTGTCTCGTTTCCGTCGGTGTCGGTGGCCGAGTAGATAGATTGACACAGGAATAAAGGATGCACGCTTGTGCAGGTAGGAGGTGACCAGCCAGTGGGGCAACAGAAACTAGAAACACTAGAGTAAATTAGAACGAGATATATATATTTCTTAGAGACTTAATAATACTTAAGTTTTACATAGTTCTTGACTACAGAATGCTGATACGTAGATTAGATAGAGGCCTGCCTACTGATGATTCCTAGTGCCTATCCGATAGCCAAGTCTTCACTGGTGCCTATCTGATTCCGAAGTGTTAGCTGGTTCCTATCTCAGTCCCAAGTGAACGATGTCGTTCAGTGGTGGCCACGAGCCGAGTTGTAGAAGAGGGCGCTCGTGGCTGACGTCATAAAAACGCCGCGCCGTGCGTGCACGGCGGCGCGCGGCGACAGTAGGTGGCGCGCACTTTAGATTTATGCGACTCCACAAATACAGTCACCGACGTTAAAGGGGTCGTATCTGCTTGCGACGTTATAAATCTAATCTCGTCCTTAGTGTTAATACTGGAGATCAGTGACTGATCAGTACATTCATCACTTCTTGTTGTTATGGTCTTCAGTCCGGAGACTGATTTGATGCAGCTCTCCACCCTACTCTATCCTGAGCAAGCCTTATCATCTCCTCATAAGAACGACAACCCACATCCACTTGAATCTGCTTACTATACGCGTCTCTTGGTCTCCCTTTGCGATTTTTACCCCACACACGACCCTCCAATGCTAAATTTACGATTCCTCGATGTCTAAGAATGTGTCCTACCAAGCGATCCCTTCTTGTAGTCAGGGTATGCCAAAAATTACTTTTCTCACCAATTCTGTTCAGTACCTCTTCATTAGCTATGCGATCTACCCACCTAATTTTCAGCATTCTTCTGTAGCACCACATTTCAAAAGCCTCTATCCTCTTCCTGTCCACACTGTTTATCGTCCATGTTTCACTCCCGTACAAGGCAACACTCCACACGAATGCATTCACAAAAGACTTCCTTACACTTAAAATTAACATTCGATGTTGGTAAATTTCTCTTTTTCAAAAATGCTTTTCTTCCCATTGCCGTTCTGCATTTTATATTCTCTGTACTGCGACCATCGCATGTTATTTTACTACCCAAGTAACAAAACTCATCTACCACCTTCATTGTTTCATTATCTAATCTAATTCCTTCAGCATCACCCGATTTTCTAAGACCGCATTCCATTATTTTTGTTTTGCTCTTGTTAATGTTCATTTTATACGCTCTCTTCAACACACTGTCCATTCCATTCAACTACTCTTCCAGGTCCTTTGCTGTCTGACAGAATTACAATGTCATCAGCAAACAGTTGTTTCCGATGACGATATGAAGCTTCGTCTGGATTTAAGGTTTGTGGTTGTATAGCGGGTGACGATGGTGCTTCTACTGTTTATTCCCTTCTATCGAGCTCAGGAGTGATCTAACATTTGGTGAAGCGGTACCCGATAAGGGAGGTAAGCAGTTCACGCTAGGCAGCCAATTATCTTCCTGCAGGTGATGTTTAGTTTTCTGGTGTGATGAGATCTTTCCCAAACTGGGCGTACATGTTCAGGAACCAGAAGGCATGTGGCTGGTGCTGTTGAGTGAAGTGCCTTTGCGTTAGAACCCCAATTTGCAGATGTCACTTTCATCAGTATGCCGCTACGTATTTGCACCGTACCTTTTGTTGTTTCAATATTTTTCTTATATGCGAAGTTGCTGCTGACAGTTATGCACAAATAGGTAAGATGAGAGCAATTCTTCGACGTTACTATTCCAGATGATATTGATCTCTTTTCGGCCTGCCAATTGTTGAGATGAAAGAGACAGTCTTGTGTTTTATTGTCGAATCTGATACCAGTCTGGTGGTATCAGTCCGCGAATTCTGCTACCAAACAAACGAGCAACTCACTGTAGTCAAGGGTGTCTATGTATCTCCGTTTTGAGCAGTATAAAATTTTGCATTTACGAGCATTTTAACCTAGCTACACCGCTTGTAAATAGTATCATTAGATGACCACTGTTTTTTTTATAGATAGTTCGTAATTAGTCGTAACGGTAGACATCAGAGATTATTATTGATGCTGTCTGAGAGCTCATTAATAATGCAACAGAATTTCAGACTACGAGTAAAAGTCATTCAAGGTGCAATTTGTGAAGTCATTTTTCGTCACGAGACTCTCTGATGCAATGACAGATAAAATAAAACAAAACAAAGAAAAGGAAAAAGAACTGAATACGTTTGTCAAAGATTGAGTAGGAAATACTGCCAATGTCTTTTTGTTAATCTGGATAAAAACAGTGTTGATACAGTTGTTGAAAGACATACTCGTGTTTCTTCAGCAGAACAGAGTAACTGCCTACAGATGGCTCTCGCAAAAGGGTGGACTTTGAGTGACGGTGTCAGTACAGTACAAATGACGTTCACCAATTTTCGCTTTCGCAGAAAACGTTTTGAGTCGAGTGACGCTGGTTCTTTAGAGCTGTCAACATGACAGAGTGGCTGCCGTCTCGTTTCCCAGAAATTCTATGCATATCGCAGCGGCCTGTTTCTATACGTCAACATGAGTCCTAGTCATTTGGTAAAAGCGGTGGTCGGAAACGTGTTGATCGCATTACTTCGGAATCCACTGGTTTGGTTCCCTCCCCTATAAACTGCGTGGGTGATCTACATCTACATCTAAATTGGATACTCTGCAGATCACATTTAAGTGTCTGGCAGAGGGTTCATCGAACCACCGTTATACTATTTATCTCCCATTCCATTCTCTAATAGCGCGCGTAAAGAAAGAACACCTGAATCTCTCCGTTCGAGCTCTGATTTCTCGTATTTTATTCTGATGATCATTTCTACCTATGTAAGTGGGAGTCAACAATATATGTTTGCATTCGGAGGAGAATGTTGGCGATTGGAGTTTCGTAAGTAGCCCACGCCGCAGCGGTAAGCGTCGTTGTTGTAATGATTCCCATCTCAGATCCTGTATCAATTCCGCAACGCTGTCTCCCGTGTATTGTGACAATGCAGAACGAGCTACCCTTCTTTGGACTCTTTCGATGTCCTCCGTCAAACCCACCTGATAATGATCCCACACAGGGCAGCAATACTCCAAAACAGGACGGACAAGCGTAGTGCATGCAGCCTCTTTTAGTAGTTCTGTTGCATCTTTTAAGGATTCTGCCAATAACACGCAGTCTTTGGTTCGCCTCTCCCACGACATTATATACGTGTTCTTTCCAGTTGAAGTAATAGTAATTCCTAGGTATTTTGTGGAGTTTATGGCCTTCACCTATGATTGATTTATCTTGTAAACAAGGTTAACGGATTTCTTTTCGTACTCATGTGGACGACTTGACACTTCTAACTATTTAGAGTCACTTGCCAATTTTTACACCATACTGATAGAGCCGAGCACCTTCAGACCCAGATGCGTGACGTCTGCGTTGTACAATATCTTGGGGACACACTATCATAAACACAGACGACAGATAACATATGTCTCCATCTCTGCATTGTTGAGGCTTGAAACCAACAAGTAATGTTTCTGACAGAGTCACGTGACAGTTTTCGTCATTGTGCGCGATAGTTCTTCTCATTTACAGCTGAAATCAATCACTGAACAATACAACGAATTCTCGTATTCCTATTACATATGTTGTAGCGAAGATAATTATTTCACAGAACTAATATTAGTACGATGATTGTTTTTACTCGTACATGCCGGCAGATGAAACGTATTGACAGTTCTTCTTACACGAAACGGAATTACAGATATTCAGTATATGTGCTACACTTGGAATCCTTTAGTTTTACAACTGATTATCAATATGAAGAGTATTCCAGGTTCATTGCATCCACAAAAGCAGTTCTACTTGTCGAGATCCGAGGTATGTCACGTATTAATGTAAATAGCCGATATGCTGCTTGTTTTACTTATTGGAATCACTGTACGAATCAAATGTCGATACATGCACACTTGTGAGGTATTCAAATCGGACATTATGGATACAAACGAATTTCAGCTATTATGAAAGCATAAAAACATTTCAACTTACTTTGAAAAATCTTAAAAGTACTGTTGCTGCTTGTCAAACTGATATTTCGACTTATTCTCCTGTCGAAGATGTAAACTAAACGACTAGCGGTTATACAGATGCTAGTGTTCACTTAAGAACCGCCATTCCCTTGGTTTTTAAAAGAGAGCTTTCAGTACTAAATGCGCAATAATAATACTACAAAGCGCTGTATCGTTGAAATCTATACTTGATATAAGCTGTAGATGACAACAATTACAATTTTCAGCTCCACTTCACATTGCTCGTAATGACAGAGAAGTTTTCTGCCCCCAGACACGTGACATAGACGTTGGTTTCAGTTTATTGATGTCAAGTTCAATCTATGGTATCTTTTATTTGTGGTCGTAAGTACTCGGAATTAGACTGTGTACAGTGCTGTATTTATCTTTGCTTGTACAACTACTTCTCAAATGTTAATATATTAACTGAATTTCTTCGACACATATACCCTGTATGCGATTACAACATATTTAGATTGTTTCTTTAGTATAATCAAGAAGCGTAAAAGCAAATAATACATGGTACGTTGAAGTGACAAAAGACATGCGATAGCAGAATGCACCAATACATATTGCTTCAAGTTCACGTACACTATGTATAAGGACTGATACATTGGCATCTATACATCTTATAAAATTGGCTGTATGTATGTATGTTCCACATCTTCTCCTAAGCTACTGGACCGATTTCAACAAAACTTGGTACACGTGTTCCTTACTATCAAGCAACAATCGCTGTCGTGGTAGGAACCACCTACGACACATACGTCAGGAGATATGACATCATAAACAATGAAATATTTTTATAAACGTCCGCAACATGTGATAATATTCTGCACCTGCTCCTAAACTAACGGGGCCGATTTTAACGAAATTTGATACAAATATTCTTTCAGGTCAGGAATCATTTGATATCGTGGCAGAAACGACCTACGAAACATAGTTCAGTCACGGTCTGCACGGCCACTACGATCGGGGGTTCGAATCCCACCTCGGGCATGGAAATTTGTGCCGTCCTTAGTGGTAGCTAGTTCATAAGTAGTTTGTAAGTTTAGAGATTGATGACCCGTAGTTAAGTCCCACAAGCTCTACAAACATTTGAACATACATAGTTCATACGATATCACGTCATAAACAATGAGAATTGCTCCATCTACCGGCGCCTGATAGAGTGATTTTATTTGTCAACTATTTGCGAATGAGGGCACTTAGCGACTTGGAATAAACTTTAAACATAATTTCATATCATTACGAAACTTTTTCTCGCTGAAACCCCCAACAAAATGAAACAAGTTTATGGCTTTCTACTTTTCCGATGTTCATTATGTATATCTACGGCATTTGGCATGACGTTACAAATTATTACTAATACACTGTAAATTGTACTCGCGAGACATTTACCAGACAGTACACATACATACCACTAAATGTTCTTTCGCTATTATTTCACAGTTCGACATATATTTCATGACATATATAGTCATAAACAATTTGATTAATGAAAACCGCATCACGGAGGAGGTTTCGATTTATTACGTCTTTACTAATAACACCATTAACGACATATTTTTCAGACATCAGGGACATATGCCACCGAGTGTACCTTCGAATTTACATCATAATACGACATGTATTAGTAGACATTTGACGAGCTTCTTCAGAATTTCTATAAACTTCAAAATAGGAGGAAATGACTTCTACTATCTCTACGGTCGTTAGCATCGTGGAACAACTTCGTAGAGATGTGTACAGTACAATGAACAGTTTGACCGTAGACTAAGAGCGTGGTCACAGTGTGTGCTGCATTCGATTGTGGGAGCTGTCACATGACAACATTATCAAAAGTAACGAAAATTGTACTTTGTTTTTCATTATTGAACTATGTTTCTTTGAGATGTTACCGTTTTTCAACAATTTTGAACTCATTTTTATTTTTGCTGAAAACAGCGTTTTTTTTTTTAAATCATGAATGGAGAAGAAATTTTTCATGAAAAAGTTACATATTTGTCATGGATAATCCAAGTAAATGAATGTTTGTCTGTATGTCCTCGAAGAGTTCATAAACCATTCATTCGATTGCAACTTTGGTGAACTGTTGGCCGTATGCCCACGAAAGTTCCTGACCAAAAAACAAAAAAGCACGACACATATCTCTGCAGATATAACGTCATAAATAATGAGAGGCCATCGCGTGAGAATACCCAGATTTATGCGTCAATTATTGGAAAATGGGAGTAGTAAGGGGCCTGCAACAAAGTTGGCATGTAATTTCAGACGTTTATGAAGCGTTCTGTAACTGACCCCCTCCCCCACCCACAAATAATGAAACTAAAACCGCTCACAACTGTTTCGCTGTAGATTTAAAACTGTCGCATCAGGCATGACCTTATATCAAATAAAGTTAGTATTACAGATTTGCTTGTTACTATTTATTTTTGTCTGCAAGTCTCCCTTAATTCTCTTTTATCCAAAATTAGGCAATCTGTTTTCTTAATCTCTATCTATATAAAAGCGAAAGGACGCTCATTCACTGACTAAACACGAAATATCGAAAACTACTTCACCTATGAAGCTGAAATTTAGCAGGATGTAGTTTACAGGTAGAAAAAGTCAGCTAAGAAAGTATTTTGTGATAGGTGCATGGCGGAGCATCCGTCTCCTACACAAACACGAAATCTACAGTTTCATTCCGATTTTCACGAAATTTCGCACGCTTGACTTTTAGAACAAGAGGAAGGTAACCGTCTACCTAACGTTTCATACGGGGCAGGGGAGAGGGTATTTTGCAATATAAAAGTTAATCCCTAAATACCTCTGTAGCGCCATAACTTGAGAACGGTTCGACCGATTTCACAGATCCTTTTTTTTGTTGTTTTCGTTATTCTCAGAGCAAGGATTGTATGAAGTAAAACTGGAAAATTGATAACAACATAGTGCGTTTTTCAATTTGACCCAGTGTTTCTATTGCACGTAAATCTATAGTTTTGTTCCGATATTGATGAAAATTTGCACACTTGACCTTAAAAGCTAGAGGAATGTCACTGTCTGTATAAAATTTCGTGCGGTGCATGATGGAGGGTACTTAACTTGTGGAATTTTACAAAATGCATAGTTTTGCTTCAATCTTTATGAATTTTTGCATACATGACCTTTAAACCATAAATACATAAATGTTTGTATGGTAAATGACAGAGGGTACATAAATGTTTGTATGGTACATGACAGAGGGTACCTTGCAGAAAACTTTGCCGATAGAGGGAAAGGTGGAAACGAACACAGATGGGAGAGAAAGAGGTACATGCGGGGAGAGGGGGAGAAAAGGCGATGTGGACTACGGGAGTGTAGGATAAATAAACATCCGGGAAACGCCAGGTTTACAGCTAGTCTACAAGAAAAATATGGGTTGCTTTTTGAGATTTCAAAGTCACCCTTCCCCCCGCCACCTGGCGTTGGTGCACGAAGGGAGTCGAGCTGTAATGTATGCCCGCCTTGGAGGTGAAAAAGTTTTAATATGAAAATATCAGTAATTCACATCAACATTTTCACACTTTATTATAAAATAAGGTGACCGGTTCAGATCTTATACTAACAAGGAGTTCACATGGGTATCGGATTTTAGAATTTTTTGGTACTTATGGTACGTTAAGTTCAGAATTCAAATAACAGTCAGCCAAATAATTCAACGCAAATCTCAAAAATTATCGAGAAATTCGACTTTGAAGTTTTGCAAGTACACCTAGGAATCAAAAATAGAATTACTTGCAACGTTTGCCGACGGTCAGAGGTTCGAATCCTGCCGTGGACGATTTTTTTTTTGTGTTCGAATACTTACACCATTTTAACATCTAATACTCATTTTCACAAAAAGAAAACAAAATATTAAAAAAAGCACGTGTTTTTAGTATATCCTAAATTTCTATATTTTATCAAACGTTGTTAATAATGATGGTTTCAATGAAAAAAAAACCTAAGTTACATTTTTGTACTGTATTGGCTTCACTATGAGTTGACGACGGTAGTCTGATCGTTCAGTTTTTGAACAGCTGCGACGCTGTTTTTGGAAAATCATCTCCACGATTACTAAAGGCTTTCCAAGCAGCTAACATACTCAACCATCGTTCTAGGTAACGACAATTTGTTCAGCTCGTCTACATGCACATAAACAAAAACGGACAGAACATGTAGAATAAGAGATCCCAAAATGTTATATATAACTGAATTCTAAAAACGAAAAAAAAAAAAAAAACTGTCACCATGGGATTCGGACCATCGACTCAATGGTTGTGGGGCCAGAACGTTGCTACCGGAGCTACACGTACAGATGTTGCAACGCTTTTAATGATCGGTAGCTACGTGTACTTTGCAGAACTTCGAAGTTGATTTTCTCGCGAATTTTTGAGAGTTGCGTCGAATGGCTTTGGCTGATCTCCGATACCCATATGGTCTCCTTGTGAGATCAACCTCGGACCGATTTGTCTCACGTTGATGATCAGACTTTAGTTTAAGTAGTTTCTAAGCTACGGACTAATAACCAAGCAGAGTCCGATAGATTTACAAACATTTGAACATTTGATAATTACAGAATGACGAGCTTAGTTGTGACTTAATATCGTCAACAAATAATTAACAAATCATTTACATCGACATTTCATCTAAAACTGTATATCACATGTAAAGTCGGTGTAAGGTTTCAAACACAGTTATGAATCCAGTAGTGAATGAAATGACTAATTTTGGGGTATGGCTCTAGGGGGAAGGAAGGTTGGTGTTTAACGCCCCGTCGACAGCGTGGTCATTAGAGGCGGGGCTAGCGCTCGGGTTGTTTGGGTAAGGATGGGGAAAGAAATCGGCCGTGCCCTTTGAAAGAAACCATCCCGGCATTTGCCTGGAGTGATTTAGGGAAATCACGGAAAACCTACGAGGCGTGTTTTCTAAGATATATAAATAATTTTACTTTTACATGAAAGCCTGTACTTCAATCTACTTGTCTACATGATTTCCGTCAATATTGAGGCACTTGTCATAAAGTTGTACCAGTTTTTTAATAACCTTCTCATAGAAATCTGCCGCCTTACTTGTTAAACACTCCATCACAACTCTGTTGACTTCGTGACCGTAATGGCATACAAAGCACTACGAGAAACATTTGGAAAGTCATACCGCAAGGAGGAAATCGTAAAGCGTCTGTTTTCTCTCACCTTATTGTCCACTTCTTGCACCAAAATTTCATTAACGACCGAAGGACGCCCACGTCGTTGTTCATGATGCACATTTGTGCGGCCATCTTTAAATGCTCTCACCCACTTTCTACATCTACATGGGATACTCTGCAAATCACATTTAAGTGCCTGGCAGAGGGTTCATCGAACCACCTTTATACTATTCATCTCCCATTCCATTCTAGAATAGCGCGCGGGAAGAAAGAACACCTGAATCTCTTCGTTGGAGCTCTGATTTGTCGTATTTTATTCTGATGATCATTTCTACCTATGTAAGTGGGAGTCAACAATATATTTTCGCGTTCGGAGGAGAATGTTGGCGATTAGAATTTCGTAAGTATCCTACGCCGCAGCGATAGGGTAAGGTGGTACAAATTCGATATAGGTACAATTCCGATCAACGTAAGTTTTCGCGCCATTTGTCAGTCTCGTAGTGTCTCGTTGTGTGGCGTTGTAGCATAGCAGGATTCTACAGCTCCTCCTGTCTTTTGTAAGACTACACCACTTTGTGCTAAGAAGACATAAATTTTTCCTGTTAAGAGATAAGTGAAGCTACTTAGTCTAACGCGCTCTTGTAAATTTTCTAGTTAAGGTGACTGGATTCGCTGCCAAAAATTCAATATTTGGTACCACGACGTATGCGTTGGTGCCTGACGGAAAAAGTGCTTTTTATGTGGAAGATGCCAGTGATCAAAATTGTACCGGGAAGTGATCACAATTGTACCTAGTGTGCTACATTTTCGATCGATTTTTCTCAATTCGGTAACCTTCTTTTGTGTTTATACGAACATTTATAAATGTAAAATATTTGTGTTACATAATCATTAAACATCCAAGAACAAGTGCCATAGTTAAAATTGTTTCTTTTCCCAATATATTTCTAGTTTCAATAACATTTGTCCGAAATGATCGAAATTGTACCACCTTACCCTAAGCGCCGTTGTTGTAATGATACCCACCTTACCATTCGATCAGTTATAATTTTTTCTCCGTAAACTGCAGAGATCTCACGATGGATATCGATCGCTTTTAGGCCTTTAGCACTACGAAATCTTATAACAGCCTGTACTTCACAGTCAGTGGGACTCACGATTATCTTAAACCCTCACTACACAACGTAAACAAGTAAGAATCAGACTGTAATGGCGTCAGTGGGTAGACAACAGATGTAGGTAACCAGTGCGCGTAAAATTATTGAGATATCTTAGCAGGTGTTTTTCTTAATTTCAAAACGGTACTTACTCGGAAAAAAAAACACGCCTCGGAAATTTGGATGGTCGGAGGTGTATTTGAACCCCTTCCCTTCCGAATGCGAGTCCAGTGTGCTACCACTGCGCCACCTCGTTCGGTCTGGTATGGCTCTGTTTGCATCCTCCAGCACAACCTGTCTTATTAGAACATGCTGAATCAGAACTACACGGGCTGCACCATTCCGGCGTCGGTGGCTGGTGTTTGGGCCATCGGCTTGAAGCCGCTCCGTCCCCCCACGTTTGGGGCGGCTTGTGGCGGCGGCGGCGGCGGAACCGCGATAATGCAGCTGCGTGTCAATGAAGCGCCCATCTTGGTATCGACTGAGCGCCACGCGCAGACACCCTGCTCACCGTAAACTGTTTACCTCTCCGGCGCAACACGTCTGCTCCCGACACCTGCAGTCGGTGTACTCTGCCGTGGCAGTGCGCCCTATGACTTCACTAGTTCAGTAAACCCGCGGAAAAAACGTTTGTCGTTAAACAGTATTTTCTATTTAGAACATAATTCTTCGTTTAATTCTTGGGATACCAGTTCGTTTTTACATAGAGTACGCGAAGGAACTTGCCCCCCTTCTTGCAGTGGTGTACCGTAGGTCTCTAGAAGAGCGTAGTGTTCCGGAAGAGTGGAAAATGGTGCAGGTCATCCCCGATTTTAAGAAGGGACGTCGAAGAGATGTGCAGAACTATAAGCCTATATCTCTAACGTAGATCAGTTGTAGAATTTTGGAACACGTATTATGTTCGAGTATGACATTTCTGGAGACTAGTAATCTGCTCTGTAGGAATCAGCATGGGTTTCGAAAAAGGCGATCGTGTGGAACCCAGTTCGCGATATTCGTCCACGAGACTCGGAGGGCCATCGACACGGGTTCCCAGGTAGATGCTGTGTTTCTTGACTTCCGCAAAGCGTTTGATACAGTTCCCCACAGACGTTTAATGAACAAACTAAGAGTTTATGGTCTATCAGACAAATTTTGTGATTGGATTGAGGAGTTCCTACATAACAGAATGCAGCATGTCATTCTCAATGGAGAGAAGTCTTCCGAAGAAAGAGAGATGTCAGGGGTGCCACAGGGGAGTGTCGTGGGTCCGTTACTGTTCACGATATATAAGACCTCACGGATAACATCGGAAGTTCACTGGTGCTTTTTGCGGATGATCCCGTAGTATATAGAGAGGTTGTAACTATGGAAAATTGTATTGAAATGCAGGAGGATCTGCATCGAATTGACGCATGGTGCAGGGAATGGAAATTGAATCTCAATGTAGACAAGTGTAATGTGCTGCGAATACATAGAAAGAAAGATCCTGCATTATTTAGCTACACTATAGCAGGTCAGCAACTGGAAGCAGTTAATTCCATAAATTATCTGGCAGTAGGCATTAGGAGTGATTTAAAATGGAAGGAGCATATAAAATCAGTCATCGGTAAAGCAGATGCCAGACTTTGATTCATTGGAAGAATCCTAAGGAAATACAGTCCAAAAACAAAGGAAGTAGGTTACAGTACACTTGAATACTGCTCATCGGTAAGGGATCCGTACCAGGTGGGATTGATAGAGGAAGTAGAAAAGATCCAACGGAGAGCAGCGCGCTTCGTTACAGGATCATTTGGTAATCGAGAAAGCGTTACGGAGATGATCGATAAACTCCAGTGGAAGACTCTGCAGGAGAGGTGCTCTGACGCTCGGTACGGGCTTTTGTCGAAGTTTCGGGAACGTACCTTTACCGAGGAGTCTAGCAGTATATTTCTCCCTCTTACGTATATCTCGCGAAGAGATCATGAAGATAAAATCAGAGAAATTAGAGCCCACACAGGGGCATACCGACAATCTTCCTTTCCTCGAACAATACGTGACTGGAATAGGAGAGAGAACCGATAGTGGTACTCAAGGTACCCTCTCCAACACACCGTCGGGTGGCTTGCGGAGTATGGATGTAGATGTATCAGCTCATTTATTTTTCCTTTTTGAAGTATTTTTAGCCCACGAGAAAGTTTTTAATTTGTGGAAATGTCGCGCATGCTTTCAACAGCGTTGCCCAGTCACTGCTCAATTTCAGACTCCCCAGTCAGCATGTGAGCGCTCCTTTGGCAGTGAGGCGCGAGGAAAACGTAGACGCGAGTTTGTGCTGCTGAGGCATCGGCTCCCATGCTACTCCGACTCTGGCGGAACCAAAGATCTTGTAAAAAATAACTAGACTCACTAACGGCGCTGCTGCCGCGGGGTAATTCGAACCTTTCGCCGGCCTCCATGATAGTGGCAAGCATCAAATAAATATGGGTGTTGTTAGCAGGTAAGTCGTATATTATATAGATGCTGCGGTATATATACCCAATTGACAGTCACGTCTTTACTGTTTGAATATTGCAGTGCACATGAATCACGATGCTGAAGAACTGCTCAGCATTTAACAACACAGATGGATTTAAGAAAGGAATAAAAAGATCGAATACTGTCTTCCCATTTATATTTCTCAGGAATACTAGTAGCCCTACTACTTGTGTTCAGAAATACTTACTCTTGCTTTACAGACAGTTAGTCAAGACAATATAGGATTGAATGCAATAAATCAAATATGTTCAAATGTTTGTATAGCTTATGGATCTTAACTACGGGGTCATCAGTCCCTAAACTTACAAACTACTTATCAACTGGCTTATCCTAAGGACGGCACAAATATCCATGCCCGAGGGGGGATTCGAACCCCCGACCGTAGTGGCCGTGCAGACCGTGGCTGGAGCGCTTCAGTCCCCTCGGCATGCAATAAATAACAGGCTTTTACAATTCTGGTAGCTCTTCAAAACGAGCTACTTTAGGCAGTACTGGTAACAGGAAGTTCAAAATGTTTCATTTATGATTGTGTAAAATAACTATTAGGGGCACGAGATCAGTTACTTCAACGCAGTTCGAATTTTTGTTTATGAAATTAATATTACCAACTTGTAATACAGAATTTAAAGGTCATCTGCTTTACAAATAGGTATAAGAACTGAAAGGGGTTTGCAGAACTGTGTACAGTTCCATATATGAATGACACACAGCCACACTGGATGCATATTGTGAAGTTCAACCCAATGTCGACAGATGCTGACTTTTGAGCAGTTCATACTACTGGAAGGTATTCCGCTTACTAGCATTAAGAATGCTAATATTAGTCCTAGATAACCTAATGCTAACGTTAGATGCACTTAGTTAAGAAAAAGTTATGGCATACTTAGTTTTCTTAAAAGAATTTGGTAGTGGCTAGTTGCTGTATTCACAAGGTAAGAAGCTATTTTGCAGTTATCTATCTGATGGGATATTTCATTTTCACAGTCGATTTTTAACATTAGCTGTGTCAGGCAGCTTTGTTTCATTTCTTGATGGTATAAAATAGCTAAATATTGGATAATACAGCAGGTACTCAAGCAAAGACATAAAGTGTTGTGATACTCTTCCGAAATTAATGTTTATACAAAGATTTCACCATTGTAGAATATACTTAGAAAATGCCAAAAACCCGTGTCTGTCGATAAATTCCGTTCATATGAACGTTCATTAGAACGCTAAAAAACTGAGTGTAATAATTCGCTTTTGTTGGGAAGAAGAAACGGTTTCTACACCGAATGTGTAATAAATTTAATTGAAATTTAATTTAATTTAAATGAGACATAGTTTTCGCGACTTAAATCCAATGAATAAACACGCTAATCAAATGATTTAGTTCTCGCGGACGTTTGCCACTATAATGCCTGCAAAGGCGCTCTACAATTTGCCCGGTGTTCGTAGTCGGCTTGGATAGCACGGACTAACTGGCCTAACGCAAGTTCTTGAACCCCACCTTGCGCATGCTGCACGCCTCCCTGAAGCCAACGTCCGCGCCACAAATCTGTTTCTGGCACATTGATGATTTATCAAAAACAAGTCATTTTTGGTAAAATTTCTAATAAGCAAATGTCAAATAATCTCGCATCAGTTGTAAATGCCTGCAGAAGATCCTAACTTGAATAATATTCGAAGTCGCAAGTCGTGAGCATGGCCTAACTGTTAAAGACAGCAACTTGTGAAGCGCGAGGAAGGGGATTCGTGTCCGGCTAAAATAATTTTTTTCCCCATATTCAAGTTTGAAACAGATTCTGGTACCAGTAATAAATATTGTACCGTTTCTTACCGGAAATGTTTGGCCGATTTTTCCGATCATTTCACGATTCCGACAGTCAATACTTAGATTCTTGGTTGTCACAAATATGTAACTACACTATTGACCATTAAAATTACTACACCAAGAAGAAATGCAGATGATAAACGGGTATTCATTAGACAAATATATTATACTAGAACTGATGTGTGATTACATTTTCAGGCAATTTGGGTGCTAGATCCTGAGAAATCAGTACTCAGAACAACCACCTCTGGCCGTAATGACGGCCTTGATACGCCTGGGCATTGAGTCCAACAGAGTTTGGATGGTGTGTACAGGTACAGATGCCCATGCAACTTCAACACGATACCACAGTTCATCAAGAGTAGTGACTGGCATATTGAGACGAGCCAATTGCTCGGCCAACATTGACCAGACGCTTTCAGTTGGTGAGAGATCTGGAGAATGTGCTGGCCGGGCAGCAGTCGAACATTTTTCGTATCTAGAAAGGCCCGTACAGGACCTGCAACATGCAGTCGTGTATTATCCTGCTGAAATGTAGGGTTTCGCAGGGATCGAATGAAGGGTAGAGGCACGGGTCTTAACACACCTGAAATATAACGGCCGGTGTTCAAAGTGCCGTCAATGCAAACAAGAGGTGACCGAGACGTGTAACCAATGACACCCATACCGTCGCGCCGGGTGATACGTCAGTATGACGATGACTAATACACGCTTCCAATGTGCGTTAACCGCGATGTCGCCAAACACTAATGCGATCATCGTGATGCTTTAAAGAGAGCCTGGATTCATTCGGAAAAACGACGTTTTGCCTCTCGTGCACCCAGGTTCGTCGTTACGTACACCATCGCAGGCGCTCCTGTTGTCATGCAGCGTCAAGGGAACCGCAGCCATGGTCTCCGAGCTGCTAGTCCATGCTGTTGCAATGTCGTTGAAGTGTTTGTGCAGATGATTGTTGTCTTGCAATGGTCGCTTCTGTTGACTCGCGGGTCGAGACGTGGCTGCACAATCCGTTACAGCCATGCGGATAAGATGCCTGTCATCTCGACTGCTAGTGATAGGTGCCCATTGGAATCCAGCACGGCGTTCCGTATTGCTCTCCTGAATCCACCGTTTCCATATTCTGCTAACAGTCATTGGATCGCGACCAACGGAAGCAGCAATGTTGCGATACGATAAACCGCAATCGCGATAGTCTACGATCCGACCTTTATCAAAGCCGGAAACGTGATGGTACGCGTTTCTCCTCCTTACACGAGGCATCACAACAACGTTTCTCCAAGCAACGCCGATCAACTGCTGTTTGTGCATGAGAAACCGGTTGGAAACTTTCCTCATGTCAGCACGTTGTAGGTGTCACTACCCGCGCCAACCTTGTGTGAATGCTTTGAAAAGCTAATCATTTGCATATCACAGCATCTTCTTCCTGTCGGCTAATTTTCGCGTCTGTAGCATAACATCTTCGTGGTATAGCAATTTTAATGACGAGGAGTGTATTTGAGAGGAGGTGCGTGAAAGGAGCAACTCATTTTCTTCACCGCGGTGGAGTTGCCGGGCGCTCTAAGGCGCTTTGCTGCAGAGCGCGCGGTCGCTTTCCATCGAGTTCCCAGTCTTCCCTCGGGCATGGGTGTGTGTGCTGTCCTTAACGTAGTTTGTAAGCCTAGGGGCTTATGACCTTAGTAAATGACAAAATTTGAAAATTTGAGTGATTTTCTTCAATCGCGTAACAGTGTATTTAGTTATTTACTGTTCGTTAATGTTCATTTGCAAATTCATCTGTTCTTGGAGTTTATTTTCAAACAAAAACAAGCAGAGTTTAGATTCTTCTACAATCAAATTTCTCAGCAATAATGTCCAAAGAGAATTGAGAAATAAATGAGCTTGGTAGGCCGAAGCCTCAGCTCAAGTTGAAACAACGGCAGACAAGCCGAGGTGAGGCACTCTGAAAGTCTTGTGACGAAAATATTAATGAAAGAAATAGTGAATTTGCGGCTGCATTTAAATGCAAATACACTATTTGTAAATATACACTTGCTTATCAGGTCAAGGTCATCTAATTTGTTTGTGTAGCTTATGGGACTTAACTATAGGTCATCTAACTCAAAACATTAAAAACCACTAGGAATCTTATTTTTATTTATCTATCCCTAGAGAAACAGAAATTCGTTAGCAGGTTAGTTCAGCTTTCAGACAATTCTGAAAGGCACAATCACAATGCAATGAAAAATCGATGCGGCGGAACGGCCGAGCATATTGAGGCGCTATGCTCCGATGGGCGAGGCCGTTCCCCGTCGCGGGGTTCGAATCCTCCCTCGGGCATGATTGTTTGTGGTGTGTTTAGTATAAGTTAGTTTATAAGTAGTTTGTAACTACTGATGACCCCGCAGTTAAGTCCCATAAGCTAAACAAACATGAGAACATTTTTTAGGAAACGAAAAGTCCATAATGCAGTGACAGTAGCAAACCCCCGGTCAGTTTAGGCACCAGCCACCAGTGGTTACTTTGGTGGAAAGTCTATTTTACCCATTTGAACTCGCTCATTTTTTAAAACCATAATTCGTTTATGTGGTTTGATACTGTTCTGATCTTTACAGTTCAGCTTAAAGTAGCCGCTCTCAACGTGTGTGATTGTGGTTCTGCTCCACGGTTTCCTACAACCATAATATTTCTTTTGCTCTGGTCGGCAGTTTCCGTGAAGTCTTCATCACGTATTTACTCTGGCACTCCATCTCAAGTTTCCTTATTTTAAGCCATCAAATCTCAAATGCTTCTCATGGCTTTTTCTCCGATTTTCTGCGGTTCACACGTTTCACTAAGTTAGGTTACGTTCCTGATCTACAAGCTGAGATATTTCCCGCAAATTCGTCTCTCCCAAAACTCGTTATCTGAAGACATTTTTCCTTACTCTTCCGTCAGTTTCAGTAGTTTGACTTTGTTAGACAGTGCTTTGTTCTCAGTCTCCAGATCCCTTCTGCTCATCCTCATTGTCTTCGTCTTACGTTTTGAAGAGAAAATATTGTCCCTTTTGTGTCCCAACTTCGTCGCCGCTTTTGTGTCCCAGCCTCGTCGTAGGTGTCGGTGGCCGAGTGGATGAGACCGTCACAGGAACAAAGATAGCACGCAGGTGCAGGTACGGAGGGGAGCAGCCAGAAACTAGAAACACTAGAGTAAATTAGAAAGAGATATATATTGCACAGAATGTAACAATACTTAACTTTTACATAGTACTGCAGAATGTTGATACATAGTTGTTAGAGGCCTGCCTAGTGCCTGTACGATAGCAAAGTCTTCACTGGTGCCTATCAGATTCCGAAGGTCTTAACTGGTTGCTATCTCAGTTCCAAGTGAACGATGTCTTTCCGTGGTGGCCACGAGCGGGGTTGCAGCAGAGGGCGCTCGTGGCTGTCGTCGTGAGAACGCCGCGCCGTGCGTGCATGGCGGCGCGCGGCGAAAGTAGGTGGCGCGCACTTTGTACTTGTGCGACACCACACCCCTCCCCCCGAAACCGCCGCGCTGTCGTGGCGTAGGGCTGAGGGCCACGGCGACGGCACTGGGAGGAGGGCCTGGGCGGGGGCGTTACTGGTGGGACGGGCGTCGTAGCTGAGGCTGGGATCGAGACGCCGTCCGCGCCCCGGCATCTGCCTTGAGATCCTGCAGGGAACCCGCCGAAACCTGGGGAAGGGCGCCCGCCCCCGCCCAGAGGGAGCAGGTCATCTTCTTCTGAGGTGCGTGGCCCAAGCTGGGGGGGCCCGAACGGTCCCGGAGTCCCTCTCGGTGACGCTGTCATCTGCGGCGGCGACGACTGCGTCGGAGGTGTGTCGACGTCCATAGGGATCTCGTAGTCCGGGGACGAACGATGTGGTTGTGCTCCCTGGCGGTGAACTGGGTCTGGAATCAAGAAACCGGAGACAGGATCGCGCGGCCTGTGCAAGCGCAATTGGTTTGCGTGGCGCCGCAGCTCCGACCCTGTGGAAGAACGTACAACATACATATTGCGACCGAGCACGCGCTGAATGATGCCCGGCATCCATAGTTTCTTCTTGTTTCCAGCAAACACCCTGTACAGCACCGGCGTAGAAACCTGAAAACGCGTAGCGCCACACGAACCGACTCGGTGCGTGGGAGGCTGCAGCAGGTGAAGGAGAGTGCGGTGACGGCGGCCGTGTAGCAGCTCGGCAGGAGACGGGCCGTCACGTGGCATGCATCGATACGTAGACAGGAAAATTTGAAGAGCTTGCTGCCTGGAGTGCTGACCTTTCATCTTCTCCATGTGAGACTTGAATGTTCGAACGAAACGTTCTGCTTCACCATTGGACTGAGGGTGAAAAGGTGCAGTGGTAATATGCTTAATGCAATTCACACGACAAAACTGTTGAAATTCCGCACTAACAAACTGAGGTCCATTGTCACTGACGATAGTTTCAGGCAAGCCTTCGATGCAAAACACTGATGTTAAGGCACTGATTGTACTAGAAGCTGTCGTTGAGTTCATGGCAATCACAAAAGGAAACTTGCTGAAAGCGTCTACAACAATTAACCAGCGCGTATTCCAGAAAGGTCCGTCAAAGTCAATGTGTAATCGTTTCCATGGTCCCTTGGGGCGTGGCCAGTCTGAGAAACGTTGCGGAGGAGCCGCCTGATGCTCCGCACAAACAGTACACTGTGACGTCATGTTCTCTATCTGAGCGTCCATACCAACCCAGGTACAATGACGCCTGGCCAGTTGCTTTGTCCTAACAATACCCCAATGTCCTTGATGCAGGAGGCGTAACACTTCACGTTGCAGGGAACGAGGAACAATCACTCTTGTTTGGTCGTTGTCGGTATGCAACAACAGAACACCCTGACTTAAAGATAATGCATGACGTTGTGAAAAATAACGTCGAACCAGAGGCCGATCAATGTCTTTGGCTCTGGCAGGCCAACCTGAGCGAACAAAACGTGCTACCACACTTAGGTCTGCATCCGCAGCTGTTTCCTGTGCAACCCGACGAGAGTTCAAAGGAAAGTCTGCGACAGCGGAAGCATCTCTGGAGTCTACCTGACAACATGCCATTTCTGAAGAATCAAATGACACATCCTGGCCCACCGGAAGTCGGGAAAGTGTGTCCGCGTTGGCATGTTTAGTGGTAGGTCGGTACAAAATCTCATACTGATAATTAGACAATATCAAGGACCATCTCTGAAGCTTTTGTGCCGTTCGTGGCGGAATTGGCTTTGTGGGTGAGAACAACGACGTGAGAGGCTTGTGGTCAGTCAACAAATAGAATTTTCTGCCATAGAGATAATGATGAAACTTTGTGACGCCGTAAATGATTGCTAAGGCCTCCTTTTCTATCTGACTGTAATTCTGTTGCGTCGGCGTCAGTAGCTTGGATGCAAAGGCAATAGGACGATCGTGAGATCCAATACGATGCGACAGAACAACACCCAGACCGTACGACGAGGCGTCAACTGCTAACACTACAGGCTTCTGTGGGTCAAAGGGAATCAAACATGCATCACAGAGTAGTGCAGACTTTAAGTTGTCAAAGGCAACCTGGCAATCTTTGGACCATACAAATGGAACATTCTTCCTACGTAAGCGATGCAGTGGAGCTGCAATCTGAGAGGCATTGGGAATAAACCTGAAATAATAGTTCAGCTTTCCCATTACTGCTTGCAATTCATGCACATTCTTAGGAGGAGGCAAGTCTTTGATTGCTCGAAGATGTGACTGTAAGGGATGAATTCCTTGGGCATTAATCACATGGCCTAGGTACTCTATTTCAGTTTGAAAAAACTGAACACTTTGCTTTATTACAACGTAGACCTGCTGCAGTCAAAGCTTGGAAAAGGCACTCCAGGTTTGCTAAATGTTCTTCAACTGTACGTCCGGATACCACAATATCATCTAAATAGTTCGAGCAACACGGTACAGAAACTGTCAGCTGTTCCAAAAAGCGCTGATAATAGCGGGGGCGGAAGAACTGCCAAAGGGTAGGCGTTGAAATTGAAAAAGGCCCATGTGAGTATTAATGACGAAAAACTTTTTTGACTCGTCATCAAGTGGAATCTGTAAGTATGCCTCTGCTAAATCAATCTTGGAAAAGAAGCGAGACTGTCCTAATTTGTCCATCAGTTCCTCAGGTCTGGGCAGGGGATAAGTGTCGACAATTGTTTGACTGTTCACTGTTGATTTGAAGTCCGCACAGAGACGAAGTTTTCCTGACGGCTTGGGTATAATTACTATAGGCGAGGCCCACTGACTCGCAGAAACAGGAGAAATCACCCCACTATCTTGGCAACGTTGAAGTTCTTCGGCAACTGTATCACGCAAGGCGATAGGCACTGGTCTAGCTTTACGAAATTTTGGAACTGCAGATTCTTTTAAAGTTACATGTGCCACGAAGTCTTTTGCACAACCTAGTTCCGGCGAAAACAAGTCACTGTATTTTTCACATAATGCATTAATTTTGTCCTGAGGCACTACTGACGAAATTTGAAGCACATCTCTTTGAATTGATAAACCAAATAAGTCGAATGCATCTAGTCCAAAAATGTTCTGTGTAGATTTGGCCTGAAGAACTACAAAAGCAACTGTCTTTGTGACACCTTGAAAAGAGGCGGGCAGGCTACACGTTCCTAGCTCAGGAATATTTTGACCTGTATAAGCTGTTAACACTTGTTGACACAGCGATAATTTTGGCGAACCCAGAAGTTCATAAGTATCTTCATTTATTAATGTGACAGCGGAACCAGTATCAAGCTGAAATTGCACCGTCTTATTTTCTATGAAGAGAGTCACAAACAGTTTTTGCTTGCGGCGCTCGACAGGTGCGCGAATGTGGGCAACGTCTGCTACGGTTTGTTTACTGCTCTTGCGCGGGCCGCGTAGTGAAGTAAGCGGCGCAGACTCGGCACGCAGCGGATTAACAACACTGTCACTAGATGGCACTACCGCCGGATCGGCTACTCCAGATTTACTAACTACTGCACTACACTTTTGAGTAGCTACTTGATGTCTACTGTCACTAGCTACACAGTACTGGGTACTATTACAAGGAGAAGTTGTAGAAGGCACTAGGTTCACTACAGGATTGCACTGTACATAGTCATTTTGCTTGTCCCGAACCCTTTTCCGTTGCACAGTGTTCCGCGCTCGTCGGCGCTTGCGACGTGGCTCACTACATAGTTTAGAAGTAGGCGCAGAAGAACTTTCTTGCAATTGAGAACCAAGCAAAGCACTGTTCAATTCCACAGCGTCTATAACATTTACTGCATGCACTGTTCTCGCACTTTGCGAAGCAATGTTCCGAAAGGCACCGTTCTTTGAGTTTTTAATTTGCATACACACAGACTGTACATGTCCTGATTTGCCACATTGATAACAGGTTGCGTTGCGACTAGGGCAATGAGCACGCTTGTGGCGAGACACACACTGGGGGCAAGATTTACGTACATTTTTCTGAAATGAGCGTTGGCGCCCGTTATTCAAATCACTGTTTCTAACACGACGGGGCGACCTTTGTGTCGCACTTTTACACTGGCTACTGTTCACTGTCTGTTCAGCACGGCCGGTATAAAAATAAGAATCACTAGTGCTATACTGAGAACTACGGCTAGGAAAGCGTCCGTTGCGGCGCACTGAATTAACACTGTGGCTTTGCATTTCTACATCTGCTAAGTCAAAAGTATCATGCGCATCTATAAGCTGCAGTACACTGTCTAATGAGGGGTCTGACTGTTTTAAAATTGCTGCCCTAATTCTGGGGTCCTGAATGTTCTGCGTAATCGCATCCCTCAACATAACGTCACTATAAGAAAGTCCACAAGAACAAGTAAATTTACATTGGCGGGTTAAGCCCTTCAGTTCCGTAATCCACTCTTGGTGTGACTGTTGCGGTAATTTTTTTAGTCTGAAAAATCGGTACCGAGCAGCGGCTACGAGAACTTTATTCTCATAATGAGCATTTAGTGCCTCTACTATTTGTTCAAAGTCTACATCACGAGCAGATGCTTGCGGAAATAGTTTCTGCAGTAATACGAAGGTTTTGGGGCCCACCACGGACAATAAAAGAATAAAAGTTGATGAGCCGCGACGAGTTCTTGAAACTGTGCGAAATAGTCGCTCCATTCTTCCTCACGTTCGTTGTACTGGCGAAATGTAGGAAGCGGTGCAGCGGCAGGTGTGGGCTGCTGATGTGACGGCTGTTGTTGAGTTGTCGTCAACTGCGCCACTGCCTGGAGAAGTTGTGTTATTTGCGCCGTCTGTAACTGAATAACTTCCATTAAGTTTGGGTTCGGGGTAGTGGCCATGCTGACCGATTAGGCGCCGCGTATACAAGTAACTTATAACAAAACACAAATGCAATATGAAAGAGGACGCTCTGCAACAAAAAAGTCCACAAAACACGTAACTGAAAATGTTCCCCCAAAAATCTTATAAGGGTGGGTGGGCGGGAGCAATTTCTGCGTGCTCCGACTGCTGCTGTCTGTCTGCTGCTAGCGGGCTGGTCCAAGGTTCGTCTATCACTCCTCGTCGCCGCTTTTGTGTCCCAGCCTCGTCGTAGGTGTCGGTGGCCGAGTGGATGAGACCGTCACAGGAACAAAGATAGCACGCAGGTGCAGGTACGGAGGGGAGCAGCCAGAAACTAGAAACACTAGAGTAAATTAGAAAGAGATATATATTGCACAGAATGTAACAACACTTAACTTTTACATGTACTGCAGAATGTTGATACATAGTTGTTAGAGGCCTGCCTAGTGCCTGTACGATAGCAAAGTCTTCACTGGTGCCTATCAGATTCCGAAGGTCTTAACTGGTTGCTATCTCAGTTCCAAGTGAACGATGTCTTTCCGTGGTGGCCACGAGCGGGGTTGCAGCAGAGGGCGCTCGTGGCTGTCGTCGTGAGAACGCCGCGCCGTGCGTGCATGGCGGCGCGCGGCGAAAGTAGGTGGCGCGCACTTTGTACTTGTGCGACACCACAGTCCCTTTGATGTAAAATAATTCCGTTTTGAAAATTATATTGAGGTTGTCTACCCGTGTACTGTAGCAGCATCTTGACTTTGTTTATCCACAAGACTACTTTGGTGCTCTCTTTCTCCTACTTGTTTCTTTCCTTATTTTCTGTCCTTTCTTGGTTTACAGTTCAATCTCTAATAGTTTCACCACATTTGTGATACAGAATTTAATTAATTGCTAATGAAGCTCGAACAGAGGGATTCAGGTGTTCATTCTTCCCACGCGCTATTCGAGAATGGAATGGGAGGTAAATAGTATAATTGTGGTTCGATGAACCCTCTTCCAGGCACTTAAATGTGATTTGTAGAGTATCCTATGTAGATGTAGATGTAGAATGTACGATGTACTAGATTACATTATCTTTTATTTGAAGACTTCTGGAAAACAAAGTAATACTTTTATAATGTTAACAGAAGTCACTAAATATTGGTGACTACGTGATTATGTTTTAGTAAAATTTCAGTCAATAGATTTTATTTTGATAACGTGGATGGGAGTCAGCCACCCTTATTACTTACTAACTAGTATATTAGTCAAAGTTCGCATTAATCATTTCAGCAAATGGTGACCGGTTTCTGCCTTTTAATAGCATCTTCATTTAGATCCATGTGTCTCGGCTCGATTCCAGGCAACAGTCGTGCGGTTGTCCTGTTTGGTAAAAAGTAAAAACTCATAAGAGGTGTTTTGTCATCGACGTCGTTGTGCTACTCTTAGGCGTGTCTGGCTTCATAGCTAGCATTATTATTTTTAGTTTATCGATGAAGGCTATACATGTAGTATTAATTGTATCTTCTGTATCCATATTTATACCAGTTATTATTATTATTATTATTATTATTTTCATGGCAGACAGGGCGTCTGATAGAAATCTTAGATTCCGTCTGTTATTTCAATGTAATTCGAAGAGCGCAAGGGAATCAATCCTTTGTAAGCGACTGCCAGAAGAATATTGGCGCGTTAATTGTTGGAATTTTTCCTGTCGCCTTCGTTGTAGATCGAGAACCGACGCTGATATATCGAAACTCTCACATATGTTCACCGTGACTGCAAAAACTGATTGAGACGTAATCGGAATAAAGTTTCAGAAAAGTAAAATGTATCGAATTGGTAACGATGAGGCTACTTAAAAGATCGTGCATAGGAATTTATATAATCACTTCTCGCACAAATGCAAAGCAACCATGTATCACCAGTTTTGAGTGTCTCTGCATTTACACCGGTTTATAAAGATACTTTTATTTTTTTTATTTTGACAGTTTATCTCGACGTGACGTCTCCCACTGTCTGTCGGTGGAACTGTTTGACCGGAATAGATCTATGTAACTGCAGTCTTTCCGCAAGAGGCTCACATTTGAAAAGATTCTTGATGTTATGCTTCAGAACGTTACAATTAGCCTTAGATCTCATCTCGAATTCTCCACTTGAGCGATGGAAACAAATACTGAGTGATTTATAGTTTTCTAATTTTTTAGTAAACTCCTGCAGAGATTCCGTCTCCTTGCGGTTAACTTTGAAGTTTAAACCTTGCTATTCAAGTAATACGTAACTAATTCGTCTGATTATTTCGATAGTTTTTCTTCCTATTTCCAAGAAGTTACGTGAATTCTCTGGACTTCGACGGTAATTAAAACGTTACTATTCTCGGACGAGCTTTCCGTGTTTGTACCTTTGTGTGTGTCGATTGTGTACATTTCAATGCAATCTATATCTACGAGGTATGTCACGCTTCTAATTTTTTTCTGAAGTATATTATGTTTCGTGAGATATCTTAGTTATTGCATCTATCAGCGGCTATGGCCCGATATAACTGATACATAATACAAAAACAAAAAAAGAGAATGATCCTACCACAATTTTGTCCCCTGTGCAGAAACAGCCATAATAAAAACCAACTGGTGTACGATCTCATATTTAGAAGATATAGCCAACAAACTAGCCAAAACATTGCAACAGAGACAGAATTATTTTATTATTTAACACTGTTTCTGCACCTGCCGCCACCACCACCATCATGGAATGGAATGAAATGCATTCAAATCTGGCATTTACAAAATTTCATTTTCTGTGACAGGTACAACAATTCATTAAAAAAAGATACAAGAGATTTATTAAGCAACATTGGGGTTTATAAACTATACATTGGACAAACGGTCAGGGATACGGAAATTAGGTTAAATGAACCTGACTGTAGGTGGAGATTACGAAACTCAAAGTCTATATTTGCAAAACACACTGGCGGAAGGACACAGTTATCAAATACAAACAGAAGTTGTACACATAGTCAACAAAGGTAAAAAACTAAACCTGTTAGAAGCACTAGAAGTATACAAACGTTTAGACAAATATGCTCATTCGGTTGTATATGACCAACTACAGCTGACAACATCCCCACTGTTAAGCTTCACGTACAGCAATTCATCCATGTGCTTACCACAGAACATGTTAACCATGAAACTTTGATTTTATCAATATTGTATACAATAGCCAAAATACGTCAACAGCAATGTACACAGTTACCTATCTTGTTCACTGTCCACCCCCCCACAACATAAAATTATAAAACTATAATGTAGTTTTACCTTCATACTAACATCATATGTAAACTGCAATATATGATGCACAGAACAAGTAACAAGTGTTCATTTTGACAATTACAACACAGGTAGCGACCCCACGAAAATATGTACCACTGATTGATGTCTCAGAATGTGTTCGACCAACCTATCTCTTCTCTTAGTCAGGATACGACAGAAACTACTTTTCTCCTCATTTCTGAGCACCGCATAAGTTACATGATACACCCATCTAATCATCATTCTCCTGTAGCACCCCTTTCGATTGTCCTCCTGCCTATATCATCCTCTGCGGCCTTCACTACTGCAACTAGTCGCCTATTTTTTGATGAAGTTATTTATTGACAAAAAAACTTTCGAGCTGCCTAGCAGCTCATCATTAGACGTTACGTACAAAACATATTAGTACAATTAACTTTCTCTGTGAGGATTGCTGTGTATCTGTGGCAAGAGAAAACGAGAACAAGTAAACTCTACATGTGTTATGTTACACTGATTATTTATAATGTAAGGTTGTATTCAAGTCGTTACTTACAGGTAGACGGCTCATTATAAGTATATCCACAAGTGTGTCGCTTTTTGAAAACATCTTGCAAATGGCACTACCTGCGCAGACATTTTTACAGATACCAACTCTCCCTTCTTTTAGTCTAATCATACTCTTTGGTCTGTTTACTATTTATAGAAGACGTGATAGTTGCTGTCTGTGGAAATGTAGTGACATTTGCAAGATGTTTTCCAAAAGCGACACACTTATTGATATGCTTATAATGAACCTCCTAACTGTAAGTAACAACTTGAAGACAAACTTATAAATAATCTTTTGTATCCTCTGGGTGCAAGCTGTGAACGGTAGGTTCGGGAGGTGGGCCGTGGCTAGCTAGGCTGTGGACAAGGTCTGAAACTGAAAGAAGCGATTGGTTCACATACACTTTTATTACAATTAAAGTTAACACTCAACTATTACATGTGATTATTGTGGTACACTGCTGCATATTACGCTGTACACAGTTCTGCAATGATTCCTAGCTACAGCTAGTAGTAGGTTTCCGGGTTGTACTAACGTAGACGGCTGGCTCGCTGTAGATGGATCTCTGCTATACTGACGTACTCCTCCGCTGACTCGTTGACTGCTAGACTGAATGTCGTTTCACGCCATCCTGCTTGTTGTGGCTGTCTGTGCGCCGGCTTATCTCAGCGAGCATTCTTCTCCTGATTGGGCGGGGCGCGGCGAAAGACAGAGGCACGAGACTTGAGGCTCCCCCGGCGGTCGAAGTGCTGTGCCGCGAGTTGTCGCATCTTCATCAAGTGGCGCGGCGACTTGCGCGGACCGCCGGCGATGTGACCACAGACATACATTAATAGACTGACAATGTCGCTGGTAGTAGTGAAGCCTTACGCCGCCATCTTACGGTTACAAACCTCAAGAAGATTTGGTGTGGTACAAAATATTACACAGCCGAAGACGACACATCGATTCACCAGTTCATTTAAACGCTAAAGGTGGTGTACATAAATCAGTTTATTCCTATTTTTATGACGTTTTCATTCACACACAATTACCTGATATTGTAATAACAATATGGTGGCGACCTAATTTCGCTGGCTTCACTGACACCAATGATACTACATATGGTATTGCCACTCTAGTTAAAGTAGGTCTGTGGATATGACGGACTGCGACGTGTAACGTAACACGTGTAACATTTACTTATTCTCGTTTTCTCTCTTGCCACAGGTACACAGTAATCCCCACAGAGAAATTTAATTGCACTAATATGTTTTGGATGTACGATCTGCATTTTTTTTCTTCTGGTAGATCAATGTTTTACGGTCGTTTGTTGATATCCGTTGTTCGTTGAATGTTTGGCTCAGCTTCTTAATTACAGAGGTTGGGCGCCCGGCTGCTGCTCGGCAGTTCGAAACCGGTTATGGCCATTAAAAAACTTCATAAAAGAAAGTGACTGGTTGCGGTGATTCCTGAAACCTATTTTTAAGTTATAGTTGCAGGTTCCACACCCATGATGGATGAACGTTTTACTTCACTAATATATCTGTCACAAGGATACCACATGGGTATCGGATTTTAGAATTTTTTTTCTTTCTTTTTGTATTTATGGTACGTGAAGTTCAGAACTTCAATAACAATCAGCCAAAACCATTCGACGCAACTCTCAAAAATTATTCAGAAAGTCGACTTTGAAGTTTTGCGAGTACACAAAAACACTTCCAGCACCTGGCGGTGTAGCACCGGTGGCAGCGTTTCGACAATATACCCATCGAGTCGGCGGTTTGAATCCCACTGTGACAGATATTTTCTTTTTCTTCGTTGTTTTTGAATTTAGTTCTATTGAACATTTTTGAGTATCTAATTCCAGTGTTAGTTTTTTTATGTGTATGTTGATGCGCTTAACACTGTGACATTACCTACAGCCATGGTTCAGTAGTTTAGCTGCTTGAAAGGTCATTAGTAAGTACGGAGATGACGTTCCAAAAGCGGCGTAGTAGGTCTTTGCAAACGGAACAGTCAAAGACTACCGTCGTCAAATAAAAGTGAAGCCAATACTGTAAAAGATGTAACATATGCTTTTTGATTGAAATAATCATTATTAACAATCTTTTATAAATATAAAATAATTACGAATACAGAGAAGCACGAGCAATTTTAGTAAAAATTAGGATTACATATTAAAACTGTAAACATGCGAACACGTATATAGCTTTCTTTCATGATGATTAAACCAAGTGTGTGTCATTTTTAAAATCTGCTCTGCACAAAATTGTATCAAATGTTCAAATGTTTGTTAAGCTTATGGGACTTAACTACGGGGTCATCAGTCCTTAAACTTACAAACCACTTATGAAATACTTACGAACTAGGACGGCACAAATATCCATGCCCGAGGGGGGATTCGAACCCCCGACCGTAGTGGCCGTGCTGACCGTGACTGGAGCGCCTCAGTCACCTCGGCCACCGCGGCCGGCCGAAATTGTATCAGGCGACCTCCTCTTTCATTGCTTTTCCCCAGTCTATAGTCACCTACTACATTCTCTTCCCTTTCATAACAAGTTCCACTCCCCAATCACAATCAACTATTCCTCTCCTATTCCTCTACTTTTAATGAATAATTTGTAGTCTCCTGATACATTTCTTCGATCTACTCATTAACGGCAGTGCCAGTTGGCATATAAACTTCTGCTATTCTGATTGGTGTTCGTGTCTGTCTTTGCTACTATAATGGTTTCACAATGCTGTTCATAGTAACGTACCCGTATTCCTATTTTCTTATTTATTATCAGACCTATTCCTGCATTATCACAAACTGATTTTGTATTTATAACCCTGACCAGAAATCCTGTTCATCCTGTTACCGAACTTCACTAATACCCACCATATCTAACCTTAACCTAACCATTTCTCTTTTCACATTTTCTAACTGACCTACGCAATTAAGGGTTAGAACATTCCATGCTCCGATCCGTAGAATGTCTGTTTTGTTTTTCTTGATGACAACATCGTCCTAAACCCGGACATCCGAATGGGGAATTATTTTACCTCCGGAATATTTTACCCAAGAAGACGCCATCATCATATATTCACAGTGCTCCAAGTGGGAACTACAGATGGCCAAGCGTTTAGGAAATAAAAGGAAGTTTGATACCGATCTATCACCATATGCAACTTATTAACTGCTCCTGATAGAGTCTGTTCAGAAAACGGTGTTTGGCTCAGCAGTAAAAGATCGTTTTTGTACTGAGAAACAATCATTCTTCCCACGCTCAATACGTGAATGGAATGGAAAAAAACCCAAATAACTGGTACAGTGGGACGTACCCTCTGCCATGCACTTCACAGTGGTTTGCAGAGTATTGATGTAGATGTAGACTACCGTCACAATTAACCGCAACATCATATAGGTTATTTTATTAATTTTTATACGAAAAAAAAGGGCATTGGATGAAATTCTGGACTACAAACATCTAAAAAGGGACTGTATTTAACGCGCAACGAATATCACCCCGGTACATGTAATTGATCAATTGCAAGGGAATGGAAGTATCGATTTACATATACGACTGCTGGACTGTGCGATGAATACTTGCGAGGACAGCTGGTAATGTATAATGGAATGTAGTTTGATGCAAACTTCTCGGGAAGTGATTTCTTCTTCTTTCTCGATTAGAGAAGTGCAATTTTGAATTTTTTGTATAAAACTTTTTACCTGACGATAAAAATATACATTGCTTGGTTGCACTAGTGCCGCATATTTGGGGGAAACTACTTTGAAACTGGATGTTAGCAATACAAAATAACAAATATAATTTTACGGTTAATGTGAAGTCAGTAATGACGCATTGCCAAGGAGTAAAAATATATTTCCCGCCGAGCGGAATCGAACCCGCGAAACTTTCAATAAAAATCCGATCTCGTACTGCGTTTAATTTTTTTTATTTTTTTGAGTTAGATCCATGTTTTGTGGTCGTTGGTTCCGTTTGTTTTCGGTTGTTAATTGCATTTTTGGCTCAGCTTTTTTATTACATAGGGCATTTACTGCCCTGACCGAGCGCGCTAAGCCACGGCGCCCGTCAAACAGTAACTTTTTTCCTCTGGATGGCATTGAACCGACGACCTTCAGCACCGCAATCGGTGATGCTACCCATTGCACCACACCGGCAGTTAAATTGCCGAGCCAAACACCGCTTTCTGTACAGAGTCTTTCAGGGGCAGTTGATAAGGCGCATACGGTGATAGATCGGTATCAAAATTCTTTTTATTTCCTAAACGCATAGCCATCTGAAGTTCTCACTTGGTGTATTTTCAAATATCACCACGCCCTACAGGTAACGTTAAATTTGGACGAATTCGGCGATGACGAGTAGGCGTCCTCTCCTTGTGATCTGTGGAACAGGATTGACTATTTCCTGTCACAAAGGACACGGTAATTGATGGAAAGTCATCGAGTAAAGAAGAGGTGTTTCTTGTCTTCATAAACGATTCAGGAAACACTCTGAGCAGCCTTCTTCAACTGTTTGAGGTTGATTCTATCGTTTACCGACTACTGAAGTCACTAAAGAAAGAAATCCAACTACAAAACATTTTAAATATCAACATGACCTAAAAATGGCAACTGACAATGAAGAAGAGATTGATATCGTCCATGTGAGCACTAACAGAAATCCATACATCTTGATTTACAAGATAAATTAGTCAAATCTAGGATTCGTAAATCAGCCACGTATCTAGAAATTACAATTACGGGCAACTTAAACTAGAAAGAACACACAGAAAATGTGACGTGTAAGGCAATCCAAAAGGTGCGTTTCATTGGCACAAAACTTACAAGACGCAAAGGTTAAGCTCAGGTTCGCTTGGAAATAATAAAAAAAGAGCCGTTATTCCTTGCAGCGACACCTGTTTACGAAATTTATTGCACGAGCTTTCTGTTTCGCCAATTATTAAGGATACAGCAATTAGTAAGTTGGAGCTAATGAAACTTTAAGATGACGGAGTACAAAAGGGTCTCAAATGTAGCGATTAGCCGACCGCGGTGGCCGAGGGGACTGAGGCGCTCCAGTCACGGTCCTCACGGCCACTACGGTCGGGGGTTCGAATCCCCCCTCGGTCTTGGATATTTGTGCCGTCCTTAGTGTTAGCTAGTTCATAAGTAGTTTCTAAGTTTAGGGACTGATGACCCCGTAGTTAAGTCCCATAAGCTTAACAAACATTTGAACATTTTTTGTAGCGATTATTCAACTATTAGGAAGAACGCTCGTTCAGAAAAATATCCACGAATAAGTGAGTATTCGATTAAACTCCCATCTTAAATTTTTGGGACCACTGACATGTGCGTGAACGTGCACGCTGATGGTTGCATTTGAACTGTCGGTTGAAATGCAAATTTTTGTATCCCAGCCTCGTCGCCGCTTTTGTGTCTCGTTCCGTTGTAGGTGTCGGTGGCCGAGTGGAATGAGACCGACACAGGAATGAAGATAGCACGCTGGTGCAGGTACGGAGGGGAGCAGCCAGAAACTAGAAACACTAGAGTAAATTAGAACGAGATATATATTGAACAGAATTTATACAATACTTAACTTTTACATAGTACTGCAGAATGTTGATACATAGTTGAGCTAGAGTCCTGCCTAGTGCCTAACTGATAGCCAAGTCTTCACTGGTGCCTATCTGATTACGAAGGTCCTAATTGGTTGCTATGTCAGTCCGAAGTGAACGATGTCGTTCACTGGTGGCCACGAGCGGAGTTGCAGCAGACGGCGCTCGTGGCTGTCGTCGTAAGAACGCCGCGCCGTGCGTGCATGGCGGCGCGCGGCGAAAGTAGGTGGCGCGCACTCTGTACTTATGCGACACCACACAAAAGTCCCGTCAAAATCAGGGTGAGAAAATAATGGAGCATCTAACAAATGTTGAAATGCATGTATAGCTTATGGGACTTAACTGCGGGGTCATCAGTCCCTAAACTTACAAACTACTTATGAACTACCTTATACTAAAGACGACACAAACATTCATGCTCGAGGAGGGAGTCGATCACCCGACCGTAGCGGCCGTGCAGACTGTGACTGGCGCGCCGCAGACCGCTCGGTCACTGCGGCCGGCGAGCATCTAGTATAGCAGGTTTAAGTGTGTCGCATTCTGCATGGGTATCGGCATACCAAAACCAATTTGCATTTTTCCCACTAAGCTAGGAGTCGTCAAACTAATAATATGTAACACATCGAGTCGCAGATTTAGATGTCTTTTCATTAATTAGCAACCCACGTAAATAACGTGTTGTTAACCTGCAATAGACTAGCTGCAGTAAAGACGCCATAGGTTCACCACTGAATACCTAGCATTAATCCTTGAAATCGACACCATCCGGACAATTCATGTACTATGTTGTATTTCAGATTGCTGCCACCATTAACGATCCAACACAGTAATTGCCAGAAGAAATGTTGCTGCGTTGCCTTTGTGAGCAGGTGATTCATAACAACAACTGTACTTTTATTTCAAGCCTCTGTTATGCTGTCTCTTCATCACCCACACTGTCGATCATCTCGTCCTTCCCATTACTCACCCTGTTTTCATCAATGCCTCTTTCTACCTCGCACTCCACACCTGTATGTGTATATCCCCTCCTCTCCCTTCTCCCATCGCTTTACTATCGCCTCTCCAATAAGACGTTGCCTCTGCAGGAGGAAGGAAGGAAGGAAGCTTAGGGTTTAACGTCCCTTCGACAGCTTTGTCATTATGCCTAGTTTACTCGATGATCTAAAGTTCACAAGAAAGATAACTGTCTGCTGCAGCGCTCCAAGCGTACTAACTCGGTACTAATGACGTGCGATCATACAGGCTTAGTTGCGTTAATACGATAAACTTCCGTCTACACGTCTGATTACCACTAACAGCAGCGCCTGTGCGAAAGTACGGGCTTATTACTGTTTGTATACGTGGATTGTTCATAGCTGATAATATTCAACTTAAGAAGCTTACACTGTCGGCGGTTGCAGGAGCTGTGGCAATGTTTGTTAGAACACTCCACTTGAAGAAGAAATACAAGTTGTATGTGTCCTTGGTTGAGAGGAAGAGACGGAGAATGAGATGTGTACTGCATGCAGATAATGAAGTAACTCATATCAGAGGATCTGAATGAATTCTGAACTTTTTTACGAATATTAAGTGCTGCGTGTTTTACCAAGTAGCTTTCGTTCGTCCAAGGACAAAAATACGGAGATGTGTGTGTGTGTGTGTGTGAGAGAGAGAGAGAGAGAGAGAGAGATTAGCTAGATCGAGAGAGAGAGAGAGAGAGAGAGAATTTCGTCATGCTGGAGGTACGAAATACTTTTTACACTTGAATTACATTTTCAGCTTTGTTAAAGTTATGCGTCAGTTACTTCCTGTAACTGTTATTTTTTGCAGGTTCGCTATAACATTGCGGTTTCTGGCGACAGGAGTCTCTTTCTAAAACCTAGCCTTTGCACAAAGAATATCTGTACCGACTGTTACAAATATTGCTGTTGAAGTCTGCACAGCAATTTCAATTTCCGATCCATAATGGGATCTCAGTAAACTAAATTTTGCTTTTCTTTTAGCATCACACTTTCGAGATTATGTGCAACGGACTTTCTGACATGGTAAAAATCATAGCATTTTAAAAATATGAAGCAAAAATTATATTAAATCTACACTTTTCTGTTATTCTCTTTATAAATAAGTCATTGTACCTTCTTACAATAGAAAGGGTTTTCTACAGCGACCCTGTATGCCTCAGTCGAAAGCGGAATTCCTGCTCTGTTCCACTCCACTGATGCAAGATGTATCACTCCTACAAAGCAAGCAATTTCGCTAAGGTCGCGGCTATTTCCACACATAATCATGAAAACCACACAACGAATTCACTTCTGTGCATGCGTACCCACTTCCGTAGTAGCAAATTTAGAACCAGTTCTAAAGCGTATTAGCTAGTACGAAACGCCGTCTGCGCTCACGAAATGCTAGTAATTTCCCGTTTACGTCGCTAGATGGCGCGCAACGTGATCTGTTCATTACTAGCGCGATCATCGTGTAATCTGTGCATTAGAGATGGAGCTAACTCTCGGAGTTTTTTTTTTTTGGGTAGGGATGGGGAAGGAAATCGGGCGTGCCCTTTGAAGAGAACAGTCCTGGCAGTTGCCTGCACTGATTTAGGGAAATCACGGAAAACGTAAATCAGGATGGCCTGAGATGGATTTGAACCACCTTCCTCCCGAATGTGAGTCCAGTCCGTTACCACAGCGCCACATCGCTCGGTTTGCCTTTGCATAATATTTCCATACATATATGAAGTAATGTGCGTATCTGTTTGGTTGAAATAGAACAGGGCATTAGGAGGAGATGTGAAGGATAAACACGTCCTTCACACACACACCCTCACATTAATTTAAAAGCTATTGGCTACTAGTTCCATTTTACAAATATGTACCGCATATGACGTTGACCGTCTCATAATGCACTTTCATTTAAGATTTGTAAAACAGCAGATAATTTGCATGGGGCACACATGTATGTTTGTTGTCAGCTCTGAGAAACATCCATGAGAAAGTCTCCATTATTTCGTCCACTCACACCGAAACAACAAATCTATCTTACCACGTACGAAGTGATAGGTGATCAAACAGCTTTACGCGTTCCTCCTTACAATTCTTGCAGTATATTTTTCATTTGATGAAGGAGACAGTCACAAGCGATGGCTGTGAACCATTCATTCTCTACCGCGTTCGGATATACTCCATTTATCGTTCTTCAGAAGCTGTAGACGCCAGCGCAGTACTTTGGAAAACAATCCACTCGCATGTTTTAGAAGTGACTCCTTCGCCAAACAACATTGCTTTGCAGTTGTTGACAACAATAATCCAGGTTTATGACATTGAAAACCTGCAATAAACGGAATAAGGTTTTTAAATCTCCGTCCGCCTGTTTGACTGCTATTCGGTGCTTAAGTCGGAAAAAAAGTTTAGGCTGTACTCTGCTCATTCCACATGAAATGTGTCAAATGGACATTTTTAAAAAATCAAGAAAGTAAAGGTTTGGGCATGTGAATAGATATAGCTATAATTTACAGATTCAAAACTCATTTTAAATGTATTCAAGTGTTTAGTGTAGATGAGGATAACAACCATCAGCTTTGGACAACGACATGTTATCGTAACTATTCAGGAGTGGAGTTCCAAAAGACAATAAAAGTGCACGTTGCTTCTGGGAATTAAAAGCTGACTTATATCACACGAAAACCATTACAAAATTCGAACTATGGAACTTGGAGCAACATTTAAAGATGGAACCAAACGTCTACCGCCGGAAGAAGCAAAACTTGCAGCGTTAACCAACAATTGAACATGTACACATCCAGCCGGTTGAACAGGCATTGGTCAAAGAGATTAACATTCGCTTCTATTTTAGTTCCTACTAGTGCTACGACACACTATTTTATAATCTTGCACTGACTACAGTGCGAAAGTGACTTAAGTAAACATAATATTTACGATAAATATTATGTCTTGACAATGAGTCGTTCTGAAAACGTGTCGTGCTAAGCATGAAAACATACGTTACTTGTGTAGCGTTTCATGATTTGATCAGTGGAAATTAAGTCAAAACGGTGCGAAGTACTGTTCCTTAAATTTTTAAAAGAATTGCCGGAATTTCGCACTTGCTATCTTCAACGAATAGCCGATGATATTGCACACGAAAGACTTAGATTATGTACCGGCTTATCTCTTTGGAGAAAGGTTCTTAAACGCTCTGGAGTCGGTAAGAAACATTTCCTCTCTCTCTGTTCAGAGGGGTCGGAATTGGCTAATTCGAACATTTGACCGCCAGTCAAATTCCATTGGAATTGTGCGAAAGTGCAATTTGAACGCTTCGACGGTTATGACCGCAACTCGAACGAACCTAAAACTTTCCAATTTTTCTTTCCGAAATCCATTGATGTCTAAAAAGGTGTCCTACCAAGTGATCCCTCCTTTTAGTCAAGGTATGCCAGAAATTTCGTTTCTCCCCAATTCTGTTCAATACCACTTAATCTTCAACATTCTTCTGGAGCATCACATTTCGAAAGCCTCTATCCTCTTCCTGTCCACACTGTTTATCGTCCAAGTTTCACTTCCACGCAAGACAACACTCCACACATGCCTTCAGAAAGAACTTCTTTAGGCGTAAATTAATATTCGGTGTTAACAAATTTCTCTTCTTCAAAGTCGCTTTTCTTCGCATTTCCATTCTGCTTTTTATATCCTCTACACTGTGATCATCATGTGTTATTTTACTGCCCAAGTAACAAAACTCATCTACTACCTTCGTTGTTTCGTTACCTAATCTAATTCCTTCAGCATCGCCTGATTTTCTTAGACTGCACATTACCCTCGTTTTGCTCTTGTTAATGTTCATTTTATTCACACCTTTCAACACACTGTCCATTCCGTTCAACTGCTCCTCCAGGTCCTTTGCTGTCTCTGACAGAATTACTATGTCGTCGGCAAAACGCAATGTTTTTATTTATTCGCCCTTCCTTCTCAAAATTTCTCCTTGCTTTCCTTTATAGCTTGCTCAATGTACAAACTGAATAACATTGGGGAAAGGCTACAACGCTGTCTTACACCCTTCCCAACCTCTGCATCCCTTTGATGCCCTTCAACTCTGATAACTACTCTCTTTTTGTACAAGTTGTAAATAAACTTCCGTTGCCTATATTTTACTCCTGCTGATTTTAGAATTTGAAAGAGTGTATTCCAATCAACATTGTCAATAGCTTTTTCCAAATCTACAAAAACTAGAAACGTAAGTTTGCCTTTCGTAGATCTATCTTCTAGGATAAGCCGTAAAGTGGGGATTGCCTCCCGTGTTCCTATATTTCTCCTGAATCGAAACTGGGTCTTCCCCAGGTCGGTTTCTACCAGCTTTTCCATCCTTCTGTATATAACTCATGTTAAAATTTTGCAACCATGACTTATTATTTTCTTTGGAATGAGGATTATTACATTTCTCTTGAAGTCTTAGGGTATTTGGTATTTCCCCTGTCTCATACATCTTACGCACCAGGTGAAATAGTTTTGTCATGGCTGGCTCTCCAAGAGACTGCAGTAATTTTGAGGGAATGTCGTCCACTTCAGGGGCCTTGTTTCGACTTATGCCTGTCAGTGCTCTGTCAAATTTATCTGTCAGTATAGTATCTCCTATTTCATCCTCATCTACATCCTCTTCCCTTCCTACAATATTGTGTCGACGTTCATTTCCTTTGAAGAGGCCCTCTATATACTCTTTCCACCTTTCTGCTTGCCCTTCTTTACACAGAAATGGTTTTCCATCTGAGTTCTTTATATTCATACAGCTATTTTTCTTGTCTCCACATCGCTCTTATTTTCCTGTAGGGGGTATCTATTTTCCGCTAGTTATACATTCTTCTACATATTTGCATTTGGCTTCTAGACACTATTTTATCTGCTTCATTAACTGCATTTTTATATCTACTTCTTTCGTCAATTAAATTTAATTTTTTCTGTGAAATTCAAGAATATTTTTGTAGGTCTTGCCTTTCTACCTACTTGATCCTCTGCTGCCTTGACTATAACATTTTTAAAGCCACCCATTCCTCTTCTCCTACTTTAGTTCCCCCAGTTTCTGTCAGTTGTTGTTTAAATGTCCCTCTGAAATTCTCAAGATTGATTGATTTTCTCAGGCAAGCCAAAACAGTCTTGGTCCAACCCGCCACAGCCCGCACCGAAACTAAGTTTATTGTGTGGTATCGCTCACTGTATGTCTAGTAAAGCCAACCAATGCCTTTGAACAGTGCGAGTCCCTTTACCAATTCTTTATTAGACACAATTTCTTCGGGTCTGGTTGTCCCAAATGTTCTGTGCCTTTTACTCTCCAAAGCAATGCATTCGAAGATTAGATGTGATGAAGTTTCATCACCGTCATCACAGATCCTACATTTAGGGTCCTCTTCTGTTATTCCCATTGTATGTAGGAATTCTCAAGAACTTCAGGTTCCTTCAAATTTATCCAGGTTCCCTCTCCTTATATTCCTATCTTTCAGTAGTTTCTTCAATTTTAGTCTGCAGTTCATAACCAGTCAGATATGGTCAGAGTCTATATCTGCCCCTGGGTATGTCTTGGTTAAGATATCTATGCCTTGCCATTTTCAAATCTATCTAGTACCTTCCAGTTTCTCCTGGTCTCTTCCACGTATACAATCTTCTTTCCTGAATCTTGAACCAAGTGTTTGTTATTACATTATGTTCCTTACAAAATTCTACCGGACGGCTTCCTCTTTCGTTCCTTTCTCCCAGTCCAAATTCACCTACTATTTTTCATTACCTTCCTTTTCCTACTACCGAATTCCAGACCCCCATTACAATTGAGTTTTCCTTTACCTCCTCATACATTTCTTCGATTTACTCATCATCGGCAGTATTAGTGGGCCTATCTAGAACCTTCCAGTGTTTCCTTGTCTCTTACATGTATACAACCGTCTATTGTGATTCTTAAACGGATAGTTCGTTATGATTAAATTATGTTCCGTGCAAAATTCTACTAAGCAGCTTCTTCTTTTACTTCTTTTCCATAGTATATATTCACCTCATAGTTTCCCTTCCTTTGCTTTTCCTACTACAGAGGTCCAGTTTCCTTCTCATCATCGAATGTTCAGTGAATATGCCCTTTTTTATTTTTTTTTCAAACGGCAGATACACTGAACATTCGAAAGGCGACTAGAAAGATATAGGTCTGTTCTGGAACCTTTTTTTATTTATTATAATTCCAAGACGAACTTGAGTAAAAGCATAAAATGTTTCATTAATGTGATTTGCAATGTTGAACTTTTTTGGCTATCTGTATATATGCGTCGTTTGAACTGTATTAATTCCTTTTGCGTCATCTAAGTGACTGGACAAAGGAAGTACTTTGTTTTCGAAAATCAAGCTTCACAAAGGGAAGTTGAAGGAAATTGTGTTAAAATGAACTGTGCACGGTCTTGTTAATTTTGATGATTATTAGTCAAACATTTCCAAAATTCGGTGTAATGTTGTATTTCATGATCTTCTACAAACAGAGGTCTAAGCTGTATGTCATTCTGACGTTTGATTATTTCATTTAGCAAATTAGTTTTAGTAAATCCAAATTGGCATAATAATGTGAGATTATCATACTCAGCATCATACGAGAGTGAAACAGCTTCGAATATTTCTAATATCTGTATTTTATTTCTTCCAAATAGGCTTGTAAACAGTCTTTTATCCTTCAGTAAATAGTTTCGTTGATAGTAAAGTCTGATCGGAGCGTAGCGATAACGTAAGATAATCTCGTCGGGCTTAAAAGTAGGGTAAGGGTTAGGTTTTGGGCGGTGTCATGTTTCTGTGCAGGTATTTTAACGTCTAGTCGAGTTGTTGCGGGGCTTCGTAGCAAACACTTGCTACCTGTATCGATACCGATCAGCGCGTCATGGTTCGTCTCCGTAGTTAGTAGAATTGGTGTGTTTTTCTGGTGGGAATGTCATGAATAGATTTTCATTTATCTCGACAGTACCGAATGCCACAAGATGAAATGATGTGACTAAAAATGTGACTGTAGATATGCCAAATTCAGATTTCCTCAAGTTAACAGTTTCTTTGAAAATGCGTCTCTTAAACATTGAGTAAAGTGTTGTGTTCCTACCTAGCTGGTTCAGACAGATAAATATCATCTTCATACGCGGTGATTGCCTTTTTTTTTAGGTAATCTGGGAGAACAGAATTCAATTCACGAATAAATACTTATCAAGACATACTAAAAGGATAAATCCTCATAGACATGATCGCCAATTTTATTATTCAGTAACTAGTTTTGGCTATTAACGAGTCAACTTCAGGTCGTAAAAGTATTTAAATGCATGACTGTCCATGGATTAAATAGGTCAAAACAAAATAAGCCGTAATGTCAATAACTTGTTATATCTCGGGCCCACAGTGTTAGAAATGTCGTATATTGACAGAATGTGAAAGTATTGTCCAAACACTGTAATTAATTATTTATTTATTTCTCACACAAGATATCTTTCGGCGTTTAATGCCATCGTCAGGTGTTTCTGCAAAAACATTTGCTTATATGAGTATGTATCCAAATGCAACATCAATAAATTTTCGTAAATAACATTTTACAAATTTCACTTAGAAAGTGTGCAGTACGTACCGTATTTAGAGGTAGTAAATGCTTCAACTGACTATTTATTAGGTGATGATTTATATCTGATTTCTGAATTGTAGCCAGTTACAGCATCTGTCAATACCTCAGAATACTACACGTTTACAAATATTTACAATTTTTTTCTTTCAGAGAGAAACTTATAAGTTAATAGATATGGCATTATTTTCTTTATTATTTCTGTCGTCTATGTTGTCAGTCTCGCATATTCGGATGACTCAGTTGTAATGGCCGATTCGATTGACAGGTTACAAACTAATATTTCAGAGTTCGATCAGAGGTGCAAGGATTATGATATGAAGATCAGCATCTCCAAAACGAAGGTAATGTCTGTGGGAAAGAGATTCAAACAGATTGAGTGCCAGATAGGAGGAACAAAGTTAGAACAGGTAGACAGTTTCAAGTACCTGGGATGTATTTTCTCACAGGATGGCAACATAGCGAAAGAACTGGAATCGAGGTGCAGCAAAGCTAATGCAGTGAGTGCTCAGCTAAGATTTACTCTCTTTTGCAAGAAGGAAGTAAGTACCAAGACCGCTATATCTTTCGCCCAACTTTATTGTATGGGAGTGAAAGTTGGGTGAATACAGGTTACCTTATTCATAAGGTAAAGGTTACAGATATGAAAGTAGCAAGAATGATTGCAGGTACTAATAGATGGGAACAATGGCAGGAGGGTGTCCATAATGGGGAAACTAAAGAAAAACTGGGAATGGACACCATAGATGAAGCAGTTAGAGCGAACAGACTGAGATGGTGGGGTCATGTTACACGCATGGGAGAAGCAAGGTTACCTAAGAGACTCATGAGCTCGGCAACGGAGAGTAAGAGGAGTCGAGGTAGACCAAGAAGAAAGTACTTAGATTCGGTGCCGAATGATTTTGAAGTAAAAGGCATAACATCAGACGAGGTATCAATGTTAGCATTGAATAGGGGATCATGGAGGAATTTTATTAGAGGTACTTTTCTCCAGACTGAACGCTGAAAGGCATAATTAGTCTCTAATGATGATGATGATGACTGTCCTCGTATTAATAAAATAATCACATAATTAAAACAATACTATCATTTCCATGTCCATAAACAATAAAGTAATATATTGTCTTTCGTGGAACATGAAATACCTTTAAGAAATTAAACTGTCTCATCGAAGATTTTAAAATTTCGTAAAAATGCTAGCCCACTACATTAAAAATTATACATGACATATTCAGGTTAGCCACAGAATGGCTTTGGGTCTCGCCACTAGATTTTACTTGCGCTTTGAGAAGACAGTTTTCTTTAAAGACTTATGAATTTTAAAAGTAGCCTGGGCGTAAATGAGAAGGAATGAGCTCTATCTTGTATATCTTTATAATGATTGGACATAAAACACCTAATGATACAATTTTAAGTTGCGGAACCAATCGTGTGCTTCGATAAAAGATTTTTAACAGCCGCAGCAGACTTGTTCTATTAAATATTAAGTTTTGTCTGAGTCATGTGAGAAACATCTGATCGTAATTGTTCAACATCACTTTTTAGTAAGTGTAGCATGAAGTAAACAGCTTCATATTTGTTTGACGTCAAAAATGTAAGCTATTAATGGATCGGTAATCCATGAAACGCGATTTTCAAAGTGTAACGTAATATGAGTATTCTCGTCATGAAATAGAACACAAGTGGTATGAAAATTTAGAACTGTTTTGAAAATTCAATGCTAAAATTGCTTCCGTTGTAAACAACGGCAAGACGATGCGAAGAAAGTGCGTGAGATAAGGTGGGGCAGTTTCCCAACCCCTCACACAAACTTTAAGCTAAAATTTGCGTACAATATGTAAACAATATTCATTAAGCAACAACTAACAAGCAATTTATATGTTAATCTACACCATTCAGAATTCCTGCGAAAAATGGTACAGTGTCTATTACGCTTTGTCGATGTACCCTCTCCGCTGGTTGCGTCCAAAGTTGTCAGAATGTAGAGTGCATCGACAAATTAACTGCCACCGATTGCCGTTGTTTCGCAAGTATTACTTTCTCTATATTTGTGTTTGAATAGTGATATGGTATATATATTCAGTTCAAAGTAATTTGTATTAAATTGCAGTAAATTGGTATGTAAAACGGTTTAGCACTACAAAAAGTTTGTACATACTTGCTGTAATTCCTATAACGTTGAAATAAAATTAGTTAATAACTTTAATAAAGAAATGTACTTTAGCTCCTACTGCTGTATTTATTGAGTTTTCGTATATTTACTCCAACCAAAAGCAAAAGCTAGGTATGTCCATCACTTTGCAGCGAAAAAGCTACATAAATGAGTTTAGAGTTGACGTCAACAATTTTACCTCACACACCTCCTCTAATTCCCATTTTTTGTACCGGTAATGCTGAACATATTGTGTTTGATTTGCATTTTGCCAAGCCTTAGTCACTGATCACTGATACTGTAGAACATGAATTGTGAACTGCATTAGGAGTATTTTTTCCCAATCTGAATAGCAACTACCGGGTAATAAAATAAATTTTGTGGTTCGTCTTTCTCTTCCATAAGCGTATCTCTGATGTGTTGGAAGGATATGGCAAATTTTCTGTAATAGTTTTAGTATGTGTATCATACTGTAATGTGAGCAACGTGTTCCGCGTTTGGATGCTGGGCTACTAGTCACTGTTGATCACCACTCTTACATAACTTCAAAAAGCTGAACAAACTGTTATGGGGGCGAACAGTCAGAAAATTGCTGCTGTGGATGAAAGCGACTCTGACTCACTTAATTTAAAGCTATGCTGGTTTACAAAAGTGGCCATTTCCCTGATGATTATTTCTGTTATCAAAGTTGTCATTGTTTCTGGAATGATGATTGTATTGCCTGTCACCATTCTGTTTATGCTGGTAAGGGTTGCTGTCGATTGCGATGTGGAAAATTGTTTCTAGCGTTGTCGCGTTCTAAATGTGCTTGAGATGATTGCTGTGAATTAGGGTTGGCTACTGTTTCATTGTTTTGTAACAACGTTTCGATACGCGAACTGCCTCACTGTTTGAAAACCGCCATGTTTCACGGTTTCGAAACAGTCTTGTTTCATTCTGCTCTTTCGGATTACATTCGCATTTGATACTGGAACTGCTTTCTCCTGTCGATTTCAAAGTAAAAAAAAAAAAAGTTCAAATGTTTGTAAAGTTATGGGACATAACTGCAGTGGTTATCGGTACCTAAACTTACAAACTAATTATAACTTATCCTAAGAACAAAACACACACGCAACCCTGACGAAGGACTCGAACCTCCGCCGGCGAACGGGCGTGCACACCGCATCGAGGTGCCTTAGTACTGACAGCTAATCCGCTGCGGTGGTTTCAAAGCGTTTGCTGTATTACAAAATGACAATATCTGCTTTATAAGGATAAATTAACAATAAAACACTGCTCACAATTTGCATTAAAGTATCCAGTAAGTTACACGTTTATCTATTCCCGTATAGTAATCATATAAAAACACACTACTAAACCTACAACGTTTTTAAAAGTAAGAAACAACATGAAGTCTGAAATGACAGGTTTTATATTAACAATGGAAAATGACAAATTTAATTTCGTGTTCAAGAGTTGGAATTTTATTCCACACCTATAGTTTCCTGCGAGCAAAATCCAAGTGTCCTTCCATCGTCACTTTTGCCAGACAATTATGTTAAAGAAATTTCTTAAAAGATATAAATTTACTAAAATCTAAAATAATGTGCCATATTTGACGAATTTATTATTTATACTTGCATATTATGAAAATTTGTTAGGTAGGATAGACCGGGGGGAATTGCGCCACCTTAATGTAAATTGACTTTTCATGGCGAATTGTGTTAGAATTAATGTAAATTGTAATAGAAGTAGTATACTACAGTTCATAACCTATCTTGTATCGATTTTTACACCACACCAGTATAATAAGAACAGTATTTTGACACGAAGACGGCGTCAGCTTCAATTACTTCACAGCAGATGCGGTCACACGTTCGACCTAGCATGGAAATCAGTAATGGTGGACGTAATAAGAGGGCATAGGCGGTAGAGGCGCTACAGCCATAGCGTGCGATGTGTAGAAGTTGCAGACGGACGTGAGGCGAGCACGGGTAGCCGAATGAACCATGCGCCGTGGGAGCTGAGCCAAGAACACGTCCAACAGGCAAAGAAAAAAAAAAAAAAAAATGTTAACGCGACCGCTGGTCCGAAGCAGGGGACTCGGGATCGATTCTCGGCTCTGCTCACATTTTCACTTCTCGCCATTGTTTAACTTCAATGCCCTAATAAAAACACTTTGTCTTTCCTAATCCTTCATCCTTCCCCTCGTTTATCAGTAATTTGCAAATGCAATATGGCTGCGAAGCAGGTATGGTGTCTGTTCTTTCGGACATGTCCAAAACAACAGACACCACACCAATATAATAAGTAAGATTTTTCTTAGTTTTCTCTAGACAGAGGTGAGTGGATATTCTTCCTTTTACCGATCATTGATTCGGTTGTCTTCTGTCAGCTTTCAAAGGAAAATAATTATTCGGTATGCCCCGATCCTTTTGCCTTTGCTGAACTTCAAACAACCTTCATTTAAGTTTGGAAAGTAGGAGGCGAGGTACTGGCGGAAGTAAAGTTGTGAGGCGGCATCGTGAGTCGTGTCGGGATAGCACAGTCGGTAGTACGTTTGACCGCGAAAGGCAAAGGTCCCAGGTTCGAGTCCCGGTTCCGGCACACAATTTTAATCTGCCAGGAAGTTTCATATCAGCGCACACTCCGCTGCAAAGTGAAGTTTCATTCTGGAACCTTCATTTAATAAGTATGATATCCTTTACTGCTGCTTATTAGCTTTATTTATTTATCCACTACAGCTGATTCGCCGTATTTGGCTTTGTCAAGTGGTCTGCAATAGTTGAAATAAATTTTGTGAAATTATGTTTTCGAAACAAATAGGGAGTACATTATAGAGTTTTAAATTTATTACTTACATTCCATTTGTTGTAACACACACACAGCATCTGTACCTCTATATGATTTTTACAGGTACCTTTCTTAGAAAGTCGTTTTTTAATAGTTTTTAATGTAATGACTTTCTTATTTGACAGCTGTTATGATTCTATGTGTATACAAAGATCTTATATTTCATTATATCTTTGGTAATGATCTAGCTTCTGTGGGATGATTAATTTCGAATTTAGTAATCTCTTCCCAGTATCTTACGGTAATAGATATCTATACTGTATAAATTAAGTCATTTCAGGCAGCCTCCCAAAATTCTCATTTAATTCCAAGTGTATTTTTGTCCTTTTTTTTTTTTTTTTTTTTGAGCTGATGAAATGTTCAAATATTTAAATGTTTCTGACGCGGGAGGCCGCGCAATTCGTAACGTGGCACTCGAGACCACGCGTGGCTGGAGGGGATCGTAAACAAGAAGGCAGGTAGCTTACTAAAGCTCAATAAATTACCTTCTTATTCACTGCTTAATAAAATATACCTACAAATCGCAGTCAGATCGTATCTAAGCATTCGTCACTTCAGACGAGAAGCAGGCCTATTTTAAATTAATTTAACTTGAAGAGTCGTTCATTTATGGACCTCTGTATCAGTAAAATTCCATTCACACACAAACAAAAGAGACACCCATTTTCAAGTTAACCTTGTCATAAAATGAAATCAATGTTGCGTAGACAACTGCTCGATAGTCAAATAATTTAGTGTACAAAAATATTCGCATTCCGGTGACTTAAGTACGTTTCTGCACTGATATTATTAGATGACAATGTGGAAGGAAAATGTTATCGAAGATTAATTTTATTATCTCAAGAAATTGTTATTATCCACACAGTGGACTTGCACTGGGGAGGGCAGCGTTTCAAATCTGTCTCCCGCCATCCACATTTACGTTTCCCGTGATTTCCTATAATTCTCCCAAGGGAAATGTCGGGGTCGTTTCTTTGAAAGAAAACGGCCGATTTCCTTCCTTACCCTAACCGAAACAATTCGAGCTTGTACACCGTTTCTATTGACCATGATGTCGTCGCGTCGTCAAACCCTTATCTTTTCTTCAAATGTTCAAATGTTTGTAGAGCTTATGGGACTTAACTACGGGGTCATCAGTCCCTAAACTTACAACCTACATATGAACAATTTATACTAAAGACGGCACAAACATCCATGCCCGAGGGGGAGTTCGAACCCCCGACCGCAGTAGCCATGCAGACCGTGACTGGCACGCCGCAAACCACTCGGCCACCGCGGCCGGCATTGTTTTAATCCCCATACATTAATAGAGTAACGTCACAGACAGTAAACCCTAATTTAAATAACACATATATACGTTATGGAAAGCCTCCGATCGCGCCCGTTTCAAACAGCGTGCCGCTCCCGCTTCCACGCGCCGTACCGTGTCAAGCGAGGCCAACGAGAAAGACAGGCTCAGCGCGCACGTCATGCCACGTAAGCAAGGTAGTTCTGAGCCGGCGCGATCGCTAGCGCAGTGGCTGCCCGCTGTGACGCAGTGGGCAGTGCCCCAGCGATCGGCCAATCAGCTAGCGATCGCGCCGGCTCCGAACTACCTTGCTCACGTGGCATGACGTGCGCGCTGGGGCCTGTCTTTCTCGTTGGCCTCGATGTCAAGTACCTTACGCCACCGATGGCTTACGAGGGCTCTGTGGAGACCACCTGAGCGCCCAGCCAACGGGAATGAAGAGTGCCCCACTAAGTGCCACAGCTCTGAAGTGTTTATAACAAGTGACATTTGACTTTTCACCCATATTTTGTACTGGTAGGTTGAATTAAATACATCTACTACCTGTAAACCGGCTTTGCCCGGGTGTTTATTTATTCTACACTCTCGTAGTCCACCTCCCCTTCCCTCCTCTATCTGCATTCATCTCTTTCTTTCTCACGTCTCTGTTCGTTTCCACTTTTCCCTTTCTTGGCAATGTTTTTTGCAAGGCACCGTCCGTCATGTATCATACGAACATGTATGTATCTTGTGACCTTCCTCTTAGTATAAGTGTCGTGTGTGCAAAAATTCATCAAGATCTAAGAAAACCTATTCATTTTGTCGAAGTTCGTAAGTTAAGTACCCTCCACCGTGCAGCGAACGAAATTTTATACAGACAGTGCCATTCCTCTTGTTTTTATGGTGAAGTGTGAAAAATTTCATAAATATGGGAACAAAACTATATATTTGTATGCAATAGAAACACAGAGTCACACTGAAAAACGCACTTTGTTGTTCCCAAATTTCCCAAAAAAGAAAAGATTCGTGAAATTTCGTCGAGCCGTTCTCAAGTTATGGCGCGACCAACATACTTAAGGATCCGTGTTTATCTTGCAAGATACTCTCCCCCATGCACTGTATGAAACTTTAGGTTGACGGTGACCTTCCTTTTGAAGTTCAAACGAGCAAAGTTTCTTGAAGATCGGAAAGAAACTGTAGATTTCGTCAGTCTGTAGGAAAACTATCCTCTGCCATGCTCCTTCATTCCGTCCTATGGTGAATACTTTCTTAGCTAACATCTTCTACCTTTAAACTACATACCGGTAAAATTTCAGCTTCATAGTTGCAGTAGGTTTAGAGATTTCGTATTTCGTCAGTGAGTGACTGACTTTTAGCTTTTATATATAGAGAGATATCTCCTGAATTATGCGTTCTACAAAGACATTATTTACCAGGTTCGTAGAGAGGAATATTAGGAAACTGCCTGCGACATGTGTTGTAAATTGATTCTGTAGTAAAGACGTAGTAAATTACAACCTTATACTTTTTATGGCGAAGTTTCATGTACTTCAAATGTCTTTGACGTAATAACACCTGAACTATATGTCGTAATACGATATTATTTCGAAGGTACATCCAGTGGTGCATATGTAAAAAGCTTGCAAAATACGTCGCGAATAGAGTTAGTAGAAAGACATAACAAATCAAAACTTCATGCGTGATGTGGCGGTTTTTCATTAACGTATTTCTTTATTACTCCATATCTCATGAACTGTGTGTTGTATTATGATAAAATTTCGAACGTACGTTCATGGTATGTGTGTATACTGTCTGTAACATTTCTCGCGAATAAAATTAATAGTTTACGAGTAATAAATTGTAACGTCATGCCAAATGCCGTAATTTTACTTCATGAACGCTGAAAAAGTAGTAAGCGACAAACTTTTTTCCTGTCAGAAAAAGTTTCCTAAAGGTTTGAAATTATGTTTGAAGTTTTTGCAAGTCGCTAAGTCCTCTCCTTCTCAAATAGTGGACTGATAAAGTCACACTATCATGTGCCGCAATACGGGGAAGTTTTCATTGTTTATGACGTCACTAGCTGCTCCCCGCGGTGTTACCCGCGGTTCAATAGTCAGACATTAAAGTGCCAAGAAACGGCATAAATAACTACATGACTGTTTGCGACATTGTTAGCACGGAATATATAATTGTCTTGGAACGGATGGAGAGCCAAAAATCTATTGCAATACGTCCCTGTAAACGACGTTTCGAGACTTCTAGTTCTCCGAGTATACGTAGAGATTTCTAGCTCTCGATACACGGGAGCAGCCTACGTACAGCTGTCCGTGCGAGAAACATGGGGTGGCCACGTGAATACTTGCCACTTTTAATGTTTGTCCTTGACTTATTTATAGTAATCGAGAAGGCCACTTTCAATGGAAACTGTAACCGGTTAACCTGGAATGGCAAGTTTGTTGGAATGATGGGAATTCGTGGTATTAATACAGTCTCTCTCTTGGCTCCACCGGTGATGATGGTGGCCTGCACGATATGCCTTCTCAGGTCCGTGATGCGTAACCTGGAGCCATTGCATAATCGTGGTGCATCCAAGTTACGCATCAATAAAACAGGCACACCCACCTTTAGCTCCAACTTGTGGGATGGCACCCCTGACGGTAAGTAACTACAATAACAACAATACAGTAATCGAAAATAAATGCCAAGTAAAGGAACAAAATAAACAGCAAACCTAACGGAGAAATGTAACGAAATAAACAACAAACCTAACGGAGAAAAGTGAAGAGATAAAAAAGACATCTAACGGAGAAAGGAACTGTTGAGATCCTACAAATGCAAAGCAAACCAACAAAAGAACTAAATGCAAACGTTCGAATGCTATAAATAATCGAAATCACCAAAGAAACTATTATTCATTGAAATCCAAAGAGAATAAAATTTTAAAGAATTACGATAACATTACAATGTTCGAATATCTATAACGTTTCATATGTTAACTGCAGCGTACCGCCTGCCATCTGTTGAGTGCATTTGCTACTACTTACGTTGCAGTTTACGTACGCTATTTATACGTGGCAGTTCGCGCTTTGTATACAAAATAGGGCTTGGTATCTAGATCCCATTCTACACAAAACGTCAATGTAGTTTCTTGCCATGGTACTTAGAGCATATTTTATTTAGTCTTCAATTTATATACATACTTCCTTCATTTGTTACAACAAATGAAAATGAATGCGGCATAAACGCCAACATTCAGATTTCTTGTGTATGTAATTATATGTCAGTTATGCCGTTTTGGCAGCATCCAAGAATCTTTTTATATATTCGAAAGTAAAAAAGATATCAATAACGAAGAAAAAAAATTTCACTAAAGCAGGACCCGAACCATTGCCAAAAATAACGGAAGTCTACCACATGACGCGTTAACCACCGCGGCTAAACATGAGATGCCCTACATTGCTCTTCTGCTATTATATTACAAAGCTTCTTAAAACCATTACGTATTTCTATGGATATATTTCAAATAAATAACTTGTAATAAACATTTTGAAAAGTAGCCTATGTCCTAATCCAAGACATAAGAAATCTCTATATGAAATTTCATCTAAATCAGTGCTGTAGTTTTAGCGTGATGCGGTAACAAACATAGAAACTTTCGCAATTATAATATGTATATAGGATATCTCCTGAACTATCGGCCCTATCTCAAAATCCTTTCTTAGCTGACGTCTTCTACCGATGAACTACATGCCTGCCAAGTTTCAGCTTCAGAGGAGAAGTAGTTTTCGAGATTTCGTGTTTAGCCAGTGAGTGGGTGAGTGAGTGTCTGAATAAGTGTCCTTTCGCTTTTATATAGATAGAGATTATCTACAATGGTTGTCTTTACAGTTGTAACTTTCGGACTTGTAAAATTGTAGCGACCACAGAAGAACTAAATTTGTTATGTATTCAAGGCTCGCATATGTAAAAAATATTTCTACTATTTTTTAAACATACTTCAGTATATAAAGCATTCTTATTTATGTTTTAGTGACGCTGTTACATATGAACCAACCCGTCTCTTAATCCCGTGCAAAGTAGCGAGTATCTACGTGTGAGCCAAAGTGAACGGTAACACAAAATTACTACTTTATACTACTTGCGAAAAGTTAGTTTTACGTTTTATTCAGAATATTTGCTTTTAGTGAAACTAATAACCGTGCTAGCCTGGATAAATTCTGTTCAAAAAAGTTCATACATTCTTCAGGGTTATATTGTAGGTCTTTCAGATTATATTCTGTCTTACTCAGTTCTATAGAAATTTTATCGTCTTCTACAATGCTTGACTGAAAACATTTGTGCGTCAGATCTTGCTGAATGAGACACGAAACGTGTTTTCAATCAATCCAGCAATCCAAAAAATGTTCAAATGTTTGTAATTATATGGGACCAAACTACGTCGGTCATCAGTCTCAAGTCTTACAAAGTACTTAAAATAAATTAAACTAACCTAAGGACAACACACACATCCATGCCCGGGGGAGGATTCGAAACTCTGACGCGGGAGGCCGCGCGATTCGTAACGTGGTGCTCCAGACCGCTCGGATATCCCGTGCGGCCACTAATCCAAGTGCTTGTCAGAACACACCCATTCTTTTCCGACGAATATGAAATAAGTAAACTGGGATAAATTAAAATGCTGTTTTGTCTCTAGAAGTACAAGACGTTTTTAGAAATAGCGTCATCATCTTATGAAACTGAGGCCACCATTTAGTAAAATCCTTAAATCCTTAATTTTCGAAGTCAGTTTTTGAAGATGCAACAATAAATTCGCGTAATTCATAGAGTGTGTAAATCCTGTCTGTCTTCCTATGAGCACGTTTTATCGTAAAGGAAATGTACTCTTCGCCGCTTAGACGTGCTACTTTAACATCATTTTCATATTCATAACTTTTCGCAACACCCCTCTTCATTTTCTTAGGGGAAACTTTTGTGTCTCGTTGCCGCCGGTTGTCCTAAGTGTCGGCGGCCGAGTAGAGACCGACACAGGGAAATAGGATGCACGCGTGTGCGGGTACAGAGTCTGAGGTGACCAGCCAGTGGGACAGCAGAAACTAGAAACACTAAGCTAGATTAGTACAATATATATACTTCGAAGAGAGAGAGCATAATACTTATCTTTGTTAACTGAAGTCTAGTGGAATGCAGATACATAGTTTAAGTAGATTGAGGCCTGCCTACTGATGAGTGTCTTAACTGGTGCCTTTCCTAGTCCCAAGTGCCCGATGCAGTTCAGTGGTGGCCACGAGCGGACTTGCAGCAGAGGGCGCTCGTGGCTGACGTCGTAAGAACGCCGCGCCGTGCTTGCATGGCGGCGCGCGGCGAAAGTACGTGGCGCGCACTTCAGACTTGTGCGACACCACAGAAACAACAAGCACACTCTCATTTTTTCAGCTTTTTTTAATTTTTGGTGATAATAGCCGTCACAGGCGAGGAAACAGGAAAGGACCCAATTCAGTGACTGAAGAACATTTCTGCAGGGCAGTTTATTGTCGTTTACGTTTTGTCTTCCGTTTTGAATGTGTACCTATGTACCGGGTGAACAAAAAGTCAGTATAAATTTGAAAACAATAAATAACGTAATAATGTCGATAGAGAGGTAAAAATTGACACACATGCTTGGAATGACATGGTGTTTTATTAGAAAAATAATAATAGTAATAAAAAAAACTAAGTTCAAAGAATGTACGACAGATGGCGCTGAACAGCAAAACGTCAGTGACTGCGCATGAAAATGGTGTATAAAATAAGCTGAAATGATTGAGAGAATCAGATGGACCAGCAGTCGTAGCATGTTGACGTTATCTGAAACGGCGCTTTTAGTGAAGCTGTGTTATCAGAGCGGGGAATATGCTAGTTCAGCGTCACGATCCTATCGCCATAGGAGAGGGATTCGAACGGGTAAAGGTCCGTTTACAAATGCAGCTGTGGCGAGAATGATTTCGAAGTTCGAAGCCACGAGTTGTTTAGACCATAGACCCTCTAGTGGCCGACCGAGCACAAGGTGTAATGCTGCTGCGACAGTTCAGGAAGAAATGGAGACTGTAGCGGGTTCGTATATGCACGGGGAAGTCAGCACTCGTACAGTCGCACGTCGCACTGTCAATCCATACACTACTGTTTGGATGGCACTTAGGCGTACCCTCCGATGCTATCCTTATAAAATCCATCGGCATCACGAACTGTTACCCTGCGATTTATTGAAGCGGATGGCATTTGAGGTGTGGGCGTTCCAAAAGATGAAGGAAGATGACGATTGGTTCAATAACGTGTTGTCGACCGACTAAGCTCATTTCTCGTTCCGAGGGTCTGTCAACGCCTACAACTGCAAAATCTGGGCTGCCGAAAAATCCTAGAACTGTCGTGGTAACTCCATTGCACGACGAGAAAGTCACGGTATGGGTTGGAATTACCACTTCTACCATTATCGGGCCTTTTTTCTTCGAGGAACTGCGTGATTCTGGTTTTGTAACTGCTACCTTGATGGGTTAGAGGTACGCCGATATGTTACAGAATCGCATGGCTGATAAACACCTGCTGGAACGTTCCATTTTTATGCAATGATGCTCCACCCCATGTTGCTAGACGTGTGAAAGTCTCTTGCGGGAGTCGTTTGGTGATGATCGTGTGCTCAGCCGCCACTTTCGTCGTGCTTGGCCTCCCAAATCCAGACAGTCCGTGCGATTATTAGCTTTTGGGTTAGAGATGCTGAAAGACAACACCCGACGTCAATGCCTCACGATAACTCCGGACATGCTTTAGAGTGCTGTTCATAATATTATTCCTCGACTACAGGTGTTGTTGAGGAATGATGGTGAACATACTGAGCATTTCCTGTAAAAAACATAATCTTTGCTTTGTTTAATTTGTTATGTTAATTATTGCTTTTCTGATGAGATGAAGCGCCACCTGTCGGACATTTTTTGAATCTTTTATTTATTTATTTATTCTTTTCTTTTGTTCTAATAAATCCCATGTCATTAAAAGCATGTCTGTCAACTTTTTACCTCTCTATCTACATTATTATGTGATTTATTAAGTTTTCGAATTTATACTGACTTTTAGATCACCCAGTATATGGATAGTGAATATTTATACGTTAGTTTGCCCCAAAAGGTGACTGAGTTACCTTTCTGGAATGTCACGTTCATTATTTTGCCGGCTGTACGTAGCTACAGGTCCCAGATACTGTAACGAGAGGATACGCATTGCTGATGGGCGTCGCTGCGAGCGAAGAGGTGTCTTAATGGGGTGCTTGCCGGCCGCGGTGCTGGAATGTACTGCATGTGCGGACGCTTTATGGCCGAGAGTGAGGTGTAGCGGCGCGACCACTCCGCCATCCGGCAACCGGCCTCCGCTCGTTGCTGGGCCACTGCCTGCCTGGCGCATCAAATAGTCAACAGCGCGCGGTCCGGCCTGTGACACGCCGCTACTGTGGAGCGAGTCAGAGATCGGACGCAGCAGACAGAAGCGTTAATGCTGAAAACATGGAACAAGTGCCTTTTTTTCACCAAAATATTTCTCCATTACAACGCGAGATTTGCGGAGCGCGCGGTTGCTCGCCGTCGAGTCCCCCCTCGGGCATTGGTGTTTGTGTTGTCTTTAGGTTTAAGCTAGTTTAAGTAGTTTGTAAGCTTAGGGACTGGTAAGCACAGACGTTAAGTACCATAAGATTTACAAACATTTGAACAACGCGAGATCTTACAGCAGGTAAACAACGATCTGTCCGTCTGTGCGAATTAATCTCCTCTGGAATTAAAGTCGCTGTTGTCAGGCATCTTTCGAACGGCTCAAGCGCTAGTTAAATTAAAACTTGGAATCGCCGTGTACACTACTGGCCATTAAAATTGCTACACCACGAAGATGACGTGCTACAGACGCGAAATTTAACCGACAGAAAGAAGATGCTGTGATATGCAAATGATTAGCTTTTCAGAGCATTCACACAAGGTTGGCGCCGGTGGCGATACCTACAACGTGCTGACATGAGGAAAGTTTCCAACCGAGTTCTCATACACAAATAGCAGTTGACCGGCTTTGCCTGGTGAAACGTTGTTGTGATGCCTCGTGTACGAAGCAGAAATGCGAATTTGATAAAGGTCGGATTGTAGTCTATCGTGATTTCGGTTTATCGTATCGCGACATTGCTGCTCGCGCTGCTCGCGATCCAATGACTGTTAGCAGAATATGGAATCGATGGGTTCAGGAGGCCAACACGGATCCGTGCGGGATCCCAACGGCCTCGTATCACTAGCAGTCAAGAAGACAGATACCCGCGTGGCTGTAACGGATCGTGCAGCAACGTCTCGATCCCTGGGTCAACAGATGGAGACGTTTGCAAGACAACAACCATCTGCACGAACAGTTCGACGCCGTTTTCAGCAGCATGGAGTATAAGCTCAGAGACCAGGGCTGCGGTTACCCTTGGCGCTGCATCAGAGACTGGAGCGCCTGCGATGGTGTACGCAACGACGAACCTCGGTGCACGAATGGCAAATCATCATTTTTTTTTGGATGAGTCCAGGTTATGTTTGCAGCATCATGTCGGTCGCATCCGTGTTTGGCGGCAGGTTCCTCAGAGGTTGCTCGCTAACGACTGTGCAATCTCGACAGCCATTCTTCCTCTCGGCACATAGCACACCTTTAGATTGAGGGGTCTTTATAGACCCGGGCGATTAAACCAGTACAACCGGGCTCTGAAACGTAGAACGTTCCACCGTCGCAACGTACGGTGGTCGTTGCAGCACGCACAGAGCTTACCGTGTAGCGGACTGTTGGCGCGACACAGCCCACAGCTCGGGACCCCGGGTTCGCCAAGCCCGTACTCAGCAAATTAATGCTGAGCCCCTGAGGGGAAGAATTATTCCTGGAAGAGTAATGAGTGAGACTAAGCTCGTATTACTGTACCGTTAAGTGTAATAGCTGTTTGTCGAACTATTTTTTTTCATTGTCTTACGAAAAAATCTCATTAAATGAAAATTCCCATTGTCCATGATGGGTTAGTTGTTTTTACTGTTAGGAATCTGACAAGTAGAAAAATGAAAAAAAATAGAAGCAGTTGGCGGAGATGGAATGTTCGAAAAGTGTTTCCAGTGATTTACACGCAACAAATACACCATAGGCGTAGTACCTCGTAATGTAGCCATGGGTTTGTAAGAGTGCTCTTAAGTAATACTATAGAATTACATAGTCGTTTTTTTTATTATGCAAAAGATGGCGTATAGCCGGCCGCGGTGGCCGAGGGGACTGAGGCGCTCAAGTCACGGTCTTCACGGCCACTACGGTCGGGGGTTCGAATCCCCCCTCGGGCATGGATATTTGTGCCGTCTTTAGTTTAAGGTAGTTTATAAGTAGTTTGTAAGTTTAGGGACTGATGACCCCGCAGTTAAGTCCCATAGACTCTACAAACATTTGAACATTTTTTTTGATGGCGTATATAAATAACTGTGTACTTGTACAGTGTCGTTTAATAGCACTGTTATAAACCAACGGTTACATTGCGAAGTAGTACAACTATGGTGTATTTTTGATATCATGTAGACGTCAGTTAACTAGTGTTTTCCTCAGACACGTAAATGCGAACGATATCTCTCAGTGCGGCACAGTAATTTAAATACGAAGCTTTAGTGTGAAGCCATGAATTCTATAGGATGAAACAGTTTAGTTATTTTGGCTAATAGTAAACGAAGTTTTAACTCATAAAAATATGTGATAGAAGAATAAATCTTACATTGGTAAATATTTGGAATATAAGTAATGGCTAGGTTGGCCCAGGAATGGCTGCCGAGTACCACGTGACGTATAGCTGACCAATCGTAAGACACAATTGTCGGTTAGCCAGACATAAAAGGTTATCGCTACTTTGTATATCCAGGGCTTGACTAAAGCCATGCCCCCACCGTTGCGACGTGATGTCAGCGTGAGGAAATGCATTTTGTACTTAGCTGTCAATGTAGGATTTACTTATCATGCAACTAGTTTCGGGAATATCCCATCATCACGATATTTCTATAACAATACAAAAGTGGTTAAACATCAATGTGACACAAAATAGAAAACCTAAAGATCTTCATCCTTGATCGTAATACTTACAAAAGTACATAAACAGTTCCGTTTCATACATTTCCTGAATCAATTAAAGACGTCGTCTTATCCATAAAAAAAGTGTCTTTTGTCATACTGATACAAACACAGCAAATGGTTTTCCAATTAACCTAAATAAAATCATTACTGTTTCGTAAGAAAACAAGTTAAAACTATAATGGGCAGACAACAGGGTATGCCAAAGATGTTACAGATTACCAGTAATGTGCTCATTTCTTGTATAGTTTATACACGTGTAACTAAATTTACACAGGAACAAATCTAAACATCAAAAGTGATGAAAGTTATAATTATAACTATGAAATCATGAATTTGAAAATCATTAAACAGTAAAAGGATTGTAATTAACATTGGTCAGTAATAAAAGTGCACACGATGAAGTATAAAAGTTTTTGGATAGAATTACACGTTAATAAAAGCGAAAGTAATCACTCAATACTGGTTGCCATTAGAAATGTACACTGATAAGTGTGAATACAAAGTTGTAGATGTAATGAAATAGTTCACATTATTTGTCTATTCAAGCAATTAAAGTGCTAAAAGTTGATGTGATGACATTAGTAAAATAATTAAAAGAGATACAATGAACCCCCGTGAACCACAGACATTGCCGAGGTGGGGTGGCTTCCGTGCCTCAACGATACAGATAGCCATACTGTAGGTGCAACCATAGCGGAGGGGTATCTGTGGAGAGGCCAGACAAACGTCTGGTTCCTGGAGAGGGGCGGCAGCCTTTTCAGTAGTTACAGGGGCAAGTCTGGATGATTGACTGAGCTGGCCTTTTAACATTAGCTAATGTGGCTTTGCCACACAACTACTGCGAACGGCTGAAAGCAAGGGGAAACTACAGCCGCTGCTTTTCCCGAGGACATGCAGCTCTACTGTATGATAATATGATGATGGCATCCTCGGTAAAATATTCCGAAGGTAAAATAGTCCCCCATTCGGATCTCCGGGCGGGGACTACTCAGGAGGAAGTGATCATCAGGAAAGACAACACTAGCATTCTACGGATAGGAGCGTGGAATGTTAGATCCCTTAATCGGGTAGGAAAATTCGAAAATTTAGAAAGAGAAATGGATAGGTTGAAGTTAGATATAGTGGGGATTAGTGAAGTTCGGTGGCAGGATGAACAGGATTTCTGGTCAGGTGAGTACAGGATTATAAATACAAAATCAGTTGGGGGTATCACAAGAGTAGGACTGATAATGAATAAGAAAATAGGAATGCGAGTAAACTATGAGCAGCACAGTGATCGCATTATCATTGTCAATATAGATACGAAGCCCACACCGACAACAGTAGTACAGGTTTATATGCCAACTGGCTCTGGCGATGATGAGGAGATTGAAGACATGTATGAGGAGTTAAAGGAAATTATTCAGACAATTAAGGGAGAGGGAAACTTAATTGTGATGGGAAAAGGAAGAGAAGGAAAAATATTAGGTGAATATGGACTGGGCAGAAGAAATGATAGAGGAAGTCGCCTGGTAGAATTTTGCACGGAACATGATTTAATCATAACAAACACCTGGTTTAAGAATCACAAAAGAAGGTTGTGTACATGGAAGAGACTAGGAGACAGCGGAAGATATCAGATAGATTTTATAATGGTAAAACATAGATTACGGAACCAGGTTTTAAACTGTAAGACGTACCCAGGAGCCGATAAAGACTCTGACCATAAAAAAAGCTTATGGGCCTTAACTACGGGATCATCAGTCCCTGAACTTACAAACTACTTATTAACTAGCTAATCCTAAGGACGGCACAAATATCCATGCCCGAGGGGGGATTCGAAACTCCGACTGTAGTGGCCGTGCAGACCGTGATTGGAGCGCCTCAGTTACCTCGTCAGCCGCGGCCGGCCTCTGACCATAACTTATCGTTCATTAACTGTAGGCTGAAACTGAAAAAAACTGGAGAAAGGCAGGAAAATAAGGAGATGGGACTTGGATAAATTGAGGGACCCTGAAATTCTTGAGAATTTCAGAGGGAGCTTTAGGCAACAATTGACAGAAAAGGGGGGAAATAAAACAATAGAGGAGGAATGGGTAGCACGGAGAGATGAAATAGTGAAGGCAGCAGAGGACAAAATAGGTAGGAAGGCAAGACCTACAAAAAATCCTTGGATGTCACAGGAAATACCAAAGTTAATTGATAAAAGGAGAAAATATAAAAATGCTGTAATTGAAACAGGCAAAATGGAGTACAGACGACTAAGAAATGAGATTGATAGGAAGTGCAAAATGGCTAAGCAGGAGTGGCTAGAAGCCAAATGCAAATCTGTAGAAGAATGTATAAGAAGGGGAAAAGTAGATACTGCCTACAGGAAAATAACAGAGACATTTGGGGACAAGAAAAACAGCTCTACAAATACCAAGAACTCAGTTGGAAAACCAGCTCTCAGCAAAGAAGGGAAAGCAGAAAGGTGGAAAGAGTACATAAAGGAGCTCTACAAAGGAAATGAACTTAGAGACAATGTTGTAGGAAAGAAAGAGGAAGTAGATCAAGATGAAATAGGAGATACTATACTGAGAGATGAATTTGACAGAGCCCTGAAAGACCTATGTCGAAACAAGGCCCCGGGAGTAGATGGCATTCCCTCTGGGAGAGCCACTCATGACAAAACTATTTTACCTGGTGTGTAAGATGTATGAGACTGGCGAAATACCCTCAGACTTTAAGAGAAATGTAATAATCCCCATTCCAAAGAAATCAGACGCAGATAGATGTGAAAATTACAGAACCATCAGTTTGATAAGTCATGGTTGCAAAATTTTAACACGAATTATCTACAGGAGAATGGAAAAGCTGGTAGAAGCTGACCTCGGGGATGATCAGTTTGGATTCAGGAAGAGCGTAGGAACCCGGGAGGCAATACTCACTTTACGACTTATCTTAGAAGATAGGTGAAGGAAAGACAAACCTACATTTTTAGCTTTTGTAGATTTAGAGAAAGCTTTTGACAATGTTGACAGGAATACACCCTTTCAAATTCTGAAGTCAGCAGGGGTAAAATACAGGAAAAGGAGAATTATTTACAACTTGTACAAAAGCCAGACCACAGTTATTAGACTCGAAGGGCATGAAAGGGAAGCATTAGTTGGGAAGGGAGTAAGACAGGGTTGTAGCCTTTCTCCGATGTTATTCAATTTATGCATCGAGCAGGAGGTGAAGGAGAGCAAGGAAAAATTTGGAATAGGGATTAAAGTCCAGGGCGAAGAAATAAAAACATTGCGTTTTGCATTGTAAATCTGTCAGAGACAACAAGGACCTGGAAGAGCAGTTGAATGGAATGGACAGTGTGTTGAAGAGAGCGTATAAAGTGAACATTAACAAGAGCAAAACGAAGATAATGGAATACAGTCTTAGAAAATCAGGCGAGGCTGAAGGAATTAGATTAGGTAATGAAACAAAGAAGGTGGTAGGTGAGTTTTGTTACTTGGGTAGTAAAATAACACATGACGGTCGCAGTACAGAGGATATAAAATGCAGAATGGCAATGGAAAGAAATGCATTTTTGAAAAAGAGAAATTTGCTATCATCGAATATTAACTTAAGTGTAAGGAAGTCTTTTCTGAAGGCTTTTGTGTGGAGTGTTGCCTTGTACGGAAGTGAAATATGGACGATAAACAGTGCGTACAGGAAGAGAATAGAGGCTTTTGAAATGTGGTGCTACAGAAGAATGCTGAAGATTAGGTGGGTAGATCGCATAACTAATGAGGAGGTACTAAACAGAATTGGTGAGAAAAGGAATTTTTGGCATACCTTGACTAAAAGAAGGGATCGCTTGGTAGGACACATCCTTAGACATCGAGGAATCGTAAATTTAGCACTGGAGGTAAGTGTGTGGGGTAAAATTCGCAGAGGGTGACCAAGAGACGCATATAGTAAGCAGATTCAAATGGACGTGGGTTGCCGTTCTTATGATGAGATGAAGAGGCTTGCTCAGGATAGAGTAGGGTGGAGAGCTGCATCAAACCAGTCTCCGGACTGAAAACCATAACAACAACAACAACCATGAAAGATCACAACTATTAAAATGTAACTCAAAGAGGGTATGGTTCCCTTCATTCAACAGCCTAGAATACCAAGTGGGTACAAAATTACTTAAACAGAATGATTATAACATTAAAATATGAGGTTATAAATTTGGTAAAATAATTACAGTAATTGTCAAGTCAAGGACTTAGAATGATAAAATAATCCGATGTCAGTGGTGATACAATTAAAGATTTTTATGAAAAACTACAACAATAAGTGGTTTTCCATCAATCAAATACTAAAATGTACAAGTAGGTGTGAAGTACCCCTATCACAACTGCTATGGCATTATGTGACTTAAATAATGGTCAAAAGTGTGGCCAATGGAGATTCTGTATGTTAACAAGTAGAACAAGAGACATTCATTATCTCCGGTCGGAAGGTACTATCACAGTATAATACAAGCATCTAGGATACACAGTGAAGTCACCAAATAGAAGTTACAAAAATTTTCTTTTAAAAAAGTACTATGTGTACTCCAGAATGAAACTTTCACTCTGCAGCGCAGTGTGCGCTGATATGTAACTTCCTGGCAGATTAAAATTGTGTGCCGGAACCGGGACTCGAATGTTCAAATGTTTGTTAAGCTTAAGGGACTTAACTGCGGGGTCATTAGTCCCTAAACTTACAATCTGCCGGCCGCGGTGGCCGAGGGGACTAAGACGCTCCAGTCATGGTCTGCACGGCCACTACGGTCAAGGGTTCGAATCCCCCCTCGGGCATGGATATTTGTGCCGTCCTAGTTCGTAAGTAGTTCTTAAGTAGTTTGTAAGTTTAGGGACTGGTGGCACCGTAGTTAGGTCCCATGGACTTTACAAACATTTGAACATTTGAACTTACAATCTAATTATGATCTACATTACACTAAAGAAGACACAAACATCCACGCCTGAGGGGGGATAAGAAACCCCCCACTGTAGCGGCCCTGCAGACTGTGACTGGCTCGGCGCGGACCGGGACTCGAACCTGGGACCTTTGCCCGCGAAAGGCAAAGGTCCCTGGTTCGAGTCCCGGTTCCGGCCCACAATTTTAATCTGCCAGGAAGTTTCACTATGTGTACTGGTTTCAATTCAGTCAAGTTAAAATTATACTAACAGGATAGTCGGTTTTGTTAAGAATCATTGGTCATATGATAGTATTGAATAGCTCCGTTGAAGAAGGGAAGAGGTTTATTTCAACAGCTGTTACGCAATAATCAATACACCAACATGAAGTTATAAGGTCAGTATAAATTATTAAAGAAACAATTATAATAAAACAATTTCGATAAAATTGGTCAGTTGAAAATAATAGAATAAAATTGAACAGAAAACTAAGCAGTAAATAGAATCACCCCCTACAGCTGTGATGCAGTAATGAATTTACAGACATAACGTTATAAGGTCAGTATTAATTTTGATGTTTTATTTATTTTGTTTATTCGTGTCAAAAGCGTTGCATACAAAAGGTCAAAGACAAGAGTACCACTGTAATACAAAACAGAAGAGATTATATATAAACTTACAAAAACACTAGATACAATCAGACCAAAAATTAGCAAGCTCGACGGCATTCTCCTTGGCCTGCAATAGGTCCTCCAGCGTACAGGTTACTGGGTACTGAGGACGGCTGTGCAGGTGCTTGGTGGTTTGTTCGGATCCACATTCGCAGAGAGTTGATTCATCCCCGAGGTAGTTCCATCTGGCCATGTTGTCCTTTGTTCTACCCGCCCCACTTCTTAGTCTGTTGAGGGACTTCCACGTCTTCCACGGCAGATTTTCGCATGGGGGGAGGGCCTCCAGAGGTGGGATCCATGTTGCGATATCAGCATTTCTGGTTGTCTCAGGTTTTGTCGTTCCGTTGACGGTTCTGTACTACAGCTGACAGTAGTCTTCATAAAACTCTTCATGGATTTCAGCCTGCTTGGGGGAGTTTGGTGTCCATTTAGCGGGTGAGCAGCGTTTTGTTCTACTTTGCATCTCTCTATATTTGCGGCAACTTCCCTTCTTATATCTGGTGGGGCTATCCCCGCGAGGTTGTATAGTTTGTGAGTAGCCGTTACCCTCAGACATCCTGCCGTTATTCTACAGGTTTCATTTAGGGCAACATCCACATACCTGGCATGGACAATTGTGTACCAAACAGGGCAGGCGTGTTTAGCAGCAGAGTGACATAGTGCACTTGCCGTTATTCCGAGTACTGTCGGTTGGGCACCCCATCCGCTGTTCGTGAATTTTCTGATGATGTTATTGCGTGCGGATACTTTTTGTTTTATGTTTAGGCAGTGCTTCCTGAATGCCAACGCACGATACAATATGACCCCCAGCTATTTTGGGTTATGGCAGTGTTCCAGTTCTGTGCCATTCCATATGACTTTTAATTTTTTGTTGGCGTCTTTGTTTCGTAGGTGAAAAGCGCATACTTGAGTTTTAGCTGGATTGGGCTTCAAGTGGTTCTTTTCATAGTAGGCTGAAAGAGTTTTAAGACCATATGTTAGATGTCTCTCTACAGTTTCGAAATCTTTGGCTTGAGATACTAGTGCCAAATCATCAGTGTAGATGAAGCTTTTTGTGTTAGGAGGTTGTGGCTGGTCGTTGCTATAGATGTAATAAAACAAGTCTAACAGAGTTGTGTAGTAAACTCCGTACCGGCAGCGTGCCATAAGGCGGCGCCCTGAAAAGCTGTCAATCCGCAACACAGTCTTCGGAGCAATCGTCCGAAGCGTGGACCCTCAAAGAAGCGGCCAGGCGTGTTTACAAACGCCCTGGCCAGCGACGTATCAGCCGACTCCACTGTACGACTCGCCGGCCAGCCTGCGCCTCAGTTCCCGGTCGATCCACCAGGCGGGCCAGCATCGCGGCTCGGAAGCGAGTCTCTACCAGCTCCACTGGCGCCACCACGCTCTGCCGGCAGCCCTTTTAAGACGGCCACCCAGCCTCCAGCGGCAGTCAGTCTTAGCCGATGATAACCGATGCACTGAAGAGTCCTCCAGAAGCCACGACAGAACAACACCCTTCTCGTCGGAATGCTGTCAGCCTACCTAGACTATTGTGGGATTAATTACTGGGTGTAATAAACTTCTTACTACTGCAGATTGCAAGTGGCGACGAGGATGGTCGACGCAGATAGTGGGGACTACAGGCCATATTGACCGATCTGGCACGTCAGCAAGCGGTGATTCAGCAGAATATTCAGCAACGTCTGAGTGTGACGGTAGCACAACAAGCCAGGGCACAGCTACCAGCATTCCCACCAATTGACGGATCAACAGAGGAATGGAACTCATATGAAAAACGCCTTCGACAGCACTTGGCAGCGTTCCAGGTATGCGACGGAAGCATGATTCGCTCTTTATTTTTGTCTTGGAGTCACCCCAAAATTTATAAACTTCTCTGCAAACTTGAGACACTGAAGGAACCTAGTGATCTTTCGTTTGACCATATTTGCTGCTTATTCTGCAACTACTACCAGACTCATTTTCATGTCATTGCAGCCAGGGTAGAATTCTATCAGTGTCATAAGCAACCCCATTATATATTATATCGGGTAAACACTCATAGGAAAACTACTCCAGGAGGTAAACAATCCTCCATCACTGGAAACAGTGATGCAACTAGGCCATTGGATTCTGGAGAGCCTAGAACATCATGTGAGGAAGAGTCGGAGCTTCCTAGAACTTCTCGCATAAGGCCTGGAATAAAACATCTTCTTGGCACATTAAATATCAATACTTTATTAAAAACTGGAAAACTGAAACAACTGACGGACATATTAAACAGACGCAACATACTCATACTAGCACTTCAGGAAACCAGATACAGAGATGAGAATGGATTTGAATCAGAGGGCTACAGGATTTATAAAGGGAAACCAGCCATAAAGAATAAACAAAATGCCAGTATTCTTGGAACAGCTTTCATGGTAAAAAAGTGGATCAATTTTGGGAAACACTAGAGGACGAAACATCTAAAATACCAAAGCATCACATAAAGATACTCGTAGGGGATTTCAATGCACAGGTCGGCAGGGAAGAGAAATACAAGGCAATAGTAGGAAATTTTCCTGCACACAAACGAACCAATAAGAACGGGGAAAGGCTCATCAACTTCTGCAGACAATTCGACCTGAAACTAATGTCAACTTTCTTCAGAAAATTGCCAAGGAGAAAGAAGACCTGGTGTTCCGCTAATACACATTTAGGCTCATATCAGCTGGATCATGTGGCAATAACCAAACATAACCATAGAGAAATTATGAATGTACGGGTCCGAAGAGGACTAGGAATAGATTCTGACCATTTTTTAACGGAAATTAAAACCAAATTTCAACCAAAGAAACCAAATCCCAAAATAAAAAAGTCCCTAGAATTGACACAAAATTTCTGTCAGACAATAGGGACAAATTCGTTGAAAAGCTTGAGACAAAGACGATGGGAAACTGGAGCGAGATCAGAGAAGCAATGATAGAAACGGTAAAAGAACTAGAACAACCACCAAGAAGAAGGAAACATAGATGGTGGAATAAGACATGTGATGAAGCAATAGAGAATAGACTAACAGCCTGGAAAAAATGGAACGCTTGCAAAAAGGAAAGCTACTGGAACACATTCACTGAGATCAGAAAACAAACGTCAAAAATTATTCGAGCAGGGAAACGAAATTATGACAAAAAACGATTAGAGGACATAGATAAAAATTTCAGACAGAACAATACTAGGGATTTCTACAAAGTTTTTAAAGAAGAAATAACAGGGTACAAACCGATGAGCCTCCACTTCAGAGACTGGACAGGCAAACTGATCACCAACAACAAAGACAACTGTGAGTTACTTGCTGCATACTTCAAGAACCTTCTAAACTGCGATGAACCAACACAACGACTAACTTTCTGTAAACCTCAAAAAGAAAATCCTCCTTCAGAACCACCGTCACTGCATCAAATTGAGAAATACATTAGCCAGTTGAAGAACAACAGAGCACCAGGTGAACACGGGATAGTAGCCGAGATGTGAAAACTGGGAGGGAAGAGGGCTGCTGAAACCATTTATGACGTTATTAAAGATTGCTGCGAAAAAGAAAGAATACCACATGATTGGAAACAAGCCATAATTCACCCATTACACAAGAAGGGAGACAGGACAGATACGAACAACTACAGAGGCATATCTCTACTTCCAGTCACATATAAAATTATATCCAAAGCTCTGCTGAATAACATAGAAGCACAAGCAGAACACACAATTGGTGAGTACCAAGCAGGTTTCAGAAAAAGTAGATCGTGCCCAGAGCAAATATTTAACTTGAAAACAATTCTCAGGATCAGAACAATGCGGAACCTTAACACAGTCATTACATTCGTTGATTTAAAAAAAGCCTATGTTTCCGTAGACAGACAAACAGTATTCCTAACATTGCAAGAAGCAGGTATCGATAGAACCACCAGAAAGTTAGTTGAACAGACACTCACAGACACAACTTCTAAAGTTAAATTTCTTGGAGAAGTTTCTCAACCCTTCAGAATTAATACAGGTAATCGCCAGGGCGATGGACTCTCACCAATTCTCTTCAATCTGGTCTTAGACAAAGTAGTGAGAGAATGGGAAAAAGAACTAAAAGGGAAAAACATTGAAGGAATTTATCTAGGACAAGGGAGAGGAAGTTTCGACGTGAAATGTCTCTCTTTTGCTGACGATATTGCAATTATTTCTAAAGACAAAACACATGCAAAAATAATGATAGAAACACTTCACAGAACTGCAGCCAAAACCGGTTTACAAATATCATATGAGAAAACGGAATACATTGAACATAAACACAACAGAGAGAAATATCTACAAACACAACAAGGGAAAATTAAAAGAGTTGAGAAGTTTAAGTATTTGGGAGAATGGATACAATCAAATGGATTGGATAACACCACAAGTAAAGAAAGATCAAGGAAAATGGAATTAGCATACAAACTCACCCAAAATCTATATAACAAAAGATCGGTATCGTTTAAGGCAAAAATTAAACACTACGCAACAGTAATTAAACCGGAAGCACTATATGGATCTGAATGCCTAACTCTGAATAAAAAAGGGGAACAAGAAGAACTAGAAAAGAAAGAAAGGAAAATACTCAGAAAAATTTTAGGACCACAAAAAAAAAAAAAAAAAAAAAAAAACAAAAAAAAAAAAAAAAAAAAAAAAAACAAACCAAGGATAACAATTGGACGAAGAGAAGAATTGAAGATTTATACAGAAACATAGAAACCATCACAGACTCAATAAGGAAGAGGAGATTAAAGTTTTATGGACACATTTACAGAATGAAAGACAGTAGGCTGACAAAGAAAATTTTTAATTTCATTTCCAAATTGAAGAACACTACAGGATGGCTGGAAGAGACAAAAAGGGATTTGAGAAAACTTAACATCACAGAAGACTTAATACAAGACAGGGGAAATTTCAGGCTACAGATCGATTCTGCAAAATTTCCCATCCAACAACAAAAACAACAACCTAGGAGGGTGATGTCCATTGAACAGAGGCAGGCCATCAGCCAACGCATGAAGAAGTTCTGGGAAGATAAGAAGAAAAATATTGTACCATAGTCTTAAGTTCTAAGCGGTCTATAATTGGCCAAATTGTGTAATAAAAATATATATATTATATCGGGAGTTGGCGGCAGAATTGCAGGTACTCAGTAGAAAGTTTCGTTTCGTTTCCAAAAAAGCACAAGAATCATATGCCGAAGAAATGATGAGGGATATGATCATTCGGGCTGCGCCAGACTTAAAATTTCAACAGGATGCCCTGAACTTAGAGGACCCCACGTTAGATCAAGTCTTGGCTCTGGCCCAAACTTTCGAAATTACCTAGGCAGCAGGGCAGCGGCTGGAAACATGAGCCGACATCGCCTCTACACAGCCTCTCACTGGGGCAGAGGAACAGAGCGATGCGGTGCAAAATCGGAAATTCCACCGAGAGGGCAAGAAAGCACCGCATCAGCCTGCAGCCATTGCTTACGAAAATTCCAACCGGGCTTTTCGACGCAAAAGTCCCCCCGGCCTTCCGTCTTGCCCAGACTGTTTCCGTAAGCATTCCAGATACCGGTGGGCATATTGCGACGCTTGTTCCGTGCAAGGACATTTGGCCTTCGTGTGTAACGCGAAAGGTTTCCGCCGCCAGCAGTCGCGGCCGACGCCAATGGACATAGACGAAGTAGCAGCAGGACGTCCAGGTCAAGCATCAAAAATTTTTCTTGACGTTCTTATCCTACAAACGCCAGTGCGCCTCCAGGTAGACACAGGGGCAGCCGCATCTGTACTTAACTTGCCGACTTACCTCAAGCTGGGCTCCCCATCCCTGGAACCACCGCAGAAGCGTCTCGTCACTTACAACAAGCAAGGGGTCAGTTTACTGTGGATACCACGTGCCGGCCGCGGTGGCCGAGGAGACTGAGGCGCTTCAGTCACGGTCTGCACGGCCACTGCGGTCGGGGGTTAGAATCCCCCTCGGGCGTGGATATTTGTGCTGTCCTTAGTATAAGGTAGTTGATAAGTAGTTTGTAAGTTTAGGGACTGATGACCCCGTAGTTAAGTCCCATAAGCTTAACAAACATTTGAACATTTGGATACTACGTACAAAAATGTTACACGCTTCGGTCGATAGCTCCGGGGACTGGGTTGCGGGTTGCCAGCTTTCCAGTGCGCCGCCTTATGGCACGCTGCCGGTACGGAGTTTACTACAGGTTGAACATATTAAAGTGAAAAATATCGGATAAAGTAAAAGCTACCAGAACAGAAATGCTGTTAACGCAAGTCAAACAGAGGAGGTGCAGTACACAGTACCATGAGGGTACGGGGAGGGTTGTTAAAGAACCATGGCAAATTGATGTCAGTGCTCGGCATCGTATGGTAGACAATGTGCAGCTTTAGCCTACACGCGCGTCAAGCTTTAGCGAGTGTCTGACCGCAGTGTGGTGTGCTGTGTTGTGTTGCCAGACGAGTGGTCGCCGTCGTCGTCTTCGCTGGCTCTGTCGCGTCGCTCGGGGCAGCAGGCGGAGGCCGCGCCCCTTCCCGTGCAGCGCTGGCCGGCCAGCCACCCCGCAGAGCCGCCGGCCAGCCGCCTCGTCTCCTACAAGCGCTACCTGCCCTACCACCCCGTCGCCAGGTTCCGCGGGCTCGGCTTCGAGGCCCGCCCCTTCCTGCAGATGCTCATCCAGCCCGAGGACCGTGAGTACCGCAGTCTCTTACTCTTTACTCTTGCGTGTGTGTCGCCTTCTGCCTGATCCCATCAGAACCCACCACCCATTCCTATCCTCAGCCCGTGACTACCAGTTTTCTACTATTATAGCAACTATTATTTTTCCTCTTGAGTATCTGTCGGCTATTATCCTCGGCTGCATGCAGTCGTACAAAAGGCGCAAACTTCGTCAGGTCAATGTGTTGTCGTGTTCATATGCTCCTAGAGTCTGCTGTAGGGTGCGTTTATATCCTCTTGTCCCGCCCTCCATATCACAGCCTCCATCTGGCCGCCTGTGTGGGCAATCCACGCGCATTCGTGGTGGAACCCCACCGCAGTTTCCGAGAACGGATCTAACACAGTTAACAGCTAGAAATTCAAAAGAAAACTGCAAGTAATTACGATTTTACAGATACACCACTGGCCATTAAAATTGCCTCACCAAGAAGAAATGCAGATGATATACGCGTACTCATTGTACAAATACTAGAACTGGCATGTGATTACATTTTCACGCAATTTGGGTGCATGCATCCTGAGAAATCAGTACCCAGAACAACCACCTCTGGCCGTAATAACAACCTTGATACGCCTCGGCATTGAGTCAAACTGAGCTTGGATGGCGAGTACATGTGCAGATGCCCATGCAGCATCAACACGATACCAGAGTTCATTAAGAGTAGTGACTGGCGTATTGTGACGAGCCAGTTGCTCGGCCACCATTGACCAGAGGTTTTCAGTTGGTGAGAAGTATCAAGAATGTGTTGGCCAGGGGAGTAGTCGAACATTTTCCGTATCCAGAAAGGCCCGTACAGGAGCTGCAACATGCAGTCGTGCATTATCCTGTTGAAATGTAGGGTTTCGCAGCGACCGAATGAAGGTTAGAGCCACGTGTCGTAACACATCTGAAATGTAACGGCTACTATTCAATGTGCTATCGATGCGAACAAAATATGTGTAATCAGTAGCACCCCTACCATCACGCCTGGTGATACGCCAGTATAGCGATGACGAATACACGCTTCCAATGTGCGTACACCCAGATACCGCCAAACACATAAGCGACCATCGTGATGCTGCAAACAGAATCTGGATTCATCCGAGAAAATGACGTTTTGCCATTCGTACACCCAGGCTCCTCGTTACGAACACCATCGCAGACGCTCCTGTCTGTGATGCCGCGTCAAGGGTAACCGCAGCCATGGTCTCCGAGCTGATAGTCCATGCTGCTGCAAAAGTCGTCAAAGTGTTCGTGCAGATAGATCTTGTGTTCAAAACGCCCCCATCTATTGACTCAGGGATCCAGATGTGGCTGCACTATCCGTTACAGCCATGCGGATAAGATGCCTGTCATATCGACTGTTAGTGATACGAGGCCGTTGTGATCCATCACGTCGTTCCGTATTGCCCTCCTGAACCCACCTATTCCACATTCTGCTAACAGTCATTGGATCGCGACCAAAGCGAGCAGCAACGGCGCGATACGACAAACAGCAATCGCGATAGGCTACAATCCGACCTTTATCAAAGCCGGAAACGTGATGGTACGCATTTCTTCTCCTTACACGAGGCATCACAACAACGTTTTACCAGGCAACGCCGGTTAACTGCTGTTTGTGTATGAGAAATCGGTTGGAAACTTTCCTCATGCCAGCACGTTGTAGGCGTCGCCACCGGCTCTGAAAAACTAATCACTTGCATATCACAGCATCTTCTTCCAATCGGTTAAATTTCACGTCTGTAGCGCGTGGTGTAGCAATTTTAATGGCCAGGAATGTAGTTTTAATACGATGATTGCTCTACAAAACAAGTAACAAAAAGAATTTACCACCTTTATTGTTTCGCTACCTGATCTGAAGGAATTGGAATAGGTAACGAATTATACCGGTGGTAGATGAGGTTTGTTAGTTGGACAGGAAAATAAGATATCATGGCCCCTAGTTCATAAGAAATAAAATGAGATTGGCAATGGGAAGAAAAGTTTGTCATAGAACTTTGGTAATATCGAATATATATTTAAGTGTTAGGAGTTCTTTTCTGAAGACACTTGTGTGCAGTCCAGCCCTGTACGGGACTGAAACATGGACGCAAATATATCAGACAGGGAGAGGATATTGGCTTTTTAAGTGAGATGCTACAGAAGAATGCTAAATATTAGCTGGGTACATGTCATATCTAATAAGGAAGTAGTGAAGAGAGTTTTGGAGAAAAGGAATTTCTGGCATACCTTCACTAAAAGAAAGCATTTATTGGTAGACACATTCTTGCACATAAAGGAATCGTGAATTTAGCATTGATGTGTAGCGTGTAGGGTAAAAATCGAAGAGGGAGACCAAAAGACGAATACAGTATTACAGGGTGGCCACCGAACCTTGAAACCGGGAAAACCGGGAAAAAGCCTTGAATTTGAAAAAACCGGGGAAAACCGGAAAAAAACCTTGAATTTCATCTAGAAACCGGGATTTTTAACCCATGAGATCTCGCGGCTTCAAGAGTTAAATGATCTTTCGCGTGTATAGCCTATTGCTCAGATTACACGACCGGTTCGAAATGCACTTAATAAATGTAAATAAGTAATCCTTATAGTTTTAGTAAGATAAAACCTCAAAGTTTAATATTTAAAAGTAACAAAATGCCAGTCGTTTTTAAATTACGGAGAGCAAAATGCTCAGATCGCCAGTGCCCGCGGATTAAATAATATTCATCGCTTTATTTTTGTATACAAAAACTTTTTCAAATATATTTCTGGGCGTTTTAAAATGTTTTATAATTATAGGGTACGTATTCCGTTATCTATTTCTGTATTTATCTCGAAGTATTGTTCAACCACGCGACTTAATTCCTCTCGCTGTACTTCGCAGAGACGCGACGTTATCATAAGGCGCGATTACGAAATCGCAGCTAGAATGAAAGGCGATATTTATTTGTACTAAATTTTAGCAATTTTCGTAATTGACGAATACCCCCCCCCCTCCCATCAACACAGATCTCGCTTGTCTGATTCCGTGTTGAAAAATTTCTTCACGGAAGCATTTTGTTGGTTTTAACTATAAACTCCGTAAAAGTTGGTATGGTGATGCTCGGTCGCTCATGCATACCCCCAAAATATAAGTGGGAATGCTAGGCGTACCCCACTGAAAATTTTGGTATCATTTTTTCTTTACGTTATATTTCTTGACTGTAATTAAAATCGACTCTCTCATCCCACTGATGGCCAGCTGGCTTTTGTAAGACACCGCTCTAAAATGATTATTTTAAACGGGTAATTGAATTCGTAGGCATTAAAATCCACGTTCTCATGTGAGTGAAGTGACCGTTTTCTATATAGTCCGAATGTTAATGGAATTCCGCTCGTTAAGTCAATATTGTAAACCAAAGGCGACAACCTTTTAATGGTATTAAATAACTAGAAATGAAGTGGGTTTGGTACGATACATTGAAAATGTTTACGCTACGAATTTAATTCCCGGTATCTTTTGAGGTAACCTTTTGACAACCACATATTTTACCTGTGAGCCGACATACTTATTGTGTAGACTGGCCTATCCCTTCTAGCTAAAACATTCTGTAAACAGACAGTCCTCATAACACATAACTTGCGAAGGTCTTTGCGTTTTAATTTGTAGTCCTACAAAATTCTCTAAACGCAACAGCTAGTGATAGATTTTTTTCTGAATTTGAATTTTCAGGCTTCAACAGTTTCTCAATTGACCGTAGTAGTTGGACCTTAGTTTCTGCTCTTTTTGACCTGTGTCACCTGTGCAAGGAATTACGTCTTAACCCTTCCCCTCCTCTCATCTTTATCTGTCCCTTTAGCCGCAACCATTTGTTCAAAGATTGTAAATGGCATTGCAGGGCTTCCAATAATTCATTGTGACTACATTGTCTACCGTTACGTCGAAGGAACAAAAAGCATTTGGCTACAATGTATTGTCAAAATATATATTGTTGCTTGATGTGTAAGTTGGAGTAAATGCAAGAATACTTCCAAATAATTTTATCAAGGTAAAGGAAACAAAATAATTAAAAAACTTTATTACTAATTGTCCAATGTCTAAATTAGTAGTCAATAGTTTGAAAATGTTATTAGCTACGGCAAAGGAAACATATCCTACACACTGATGGCATGTGTAGTCATCCAAAATTTCACTCCAAAATCTAAAAATAATCAAAAATTCTGTCAAATACACATTAATCCAATCATTATTTATAGATATACGCAAAGAAATATTTTTGTTCATAAATAAATAAAATTTGGAGTTAAAAGGGTTAATGTCTTGCGTGTGAAAATTGTTAAAATGGATAAGTATATAGTGAAATAAAAAAGGACTTCGACTTATTATCGTGATGGTGAAGGAGATATGGAATCGATAGCGTGTATGTTTTGTATAAGTTTTTGGCTTTGCTTTGTATTTATGTATTTATTTAGAAATACCTGGGTACACCTCTGAGCATACCCCAAGATTTTCAAAATTCGGCATCTATGTTCATTAGTAATAATTATAGATGATTGCTGTGACTGACGTAACATTGGTAATTAGAGCTCCTGAATATCCATGCTGAATCGTCCGCCATGTTTCCCCCGAAATGGTTGGAATTGCGCTGCACCAACAGCATAGAGGCGCACGTCTTGCCATCTTTCACAAATGATTTCGCGAAAACTAATGGGTAGAAATATTTAATTTTTTCGCTACTTAAATCTTTATATGTCAGCATTTTGACGAAATCTGCATAATTTCGTGAATAGCCATAGTTAGTAAGATATTGGCTTTGAAATAAGAAACAGCGCTAAGTTAGGAAAAGTTTGCAGTAAAAAATAAGGGCTGCTATGTTGTTTCGTTGGGTGCATGTTACACCATATGTTGCTGCGGATGAAATCTTCCTGACGTATTGAAATTTATTTTAAATTTAGCCGGAGATCGTTACCCATCAATCAAATTGCTAAAATTTATTTTATGTAGCGAACTCATTTCCGATGCTGATAAGGCCAGCATGAAATATAGTGCGTCTCATACACGGTTAGAGGTATCAAAATGATATTTTGGCAAATAACAACGCAAAGAGGGGCGTATTTTGCCATATGGTTATTACGCAAAACTTCATTAACTGTCGCTTTATTCAAAGAAACGTAATTTTTTTAACGGAAAAGAGTAAAGTTAGGGATTTATTAATCAGTGTATTCCTTCATCAGTCACAAATGTTTTTTTTGTTGCTTGTTGTTCACCTTGTTTCAGACCTACTACTCAGTTTGCAAAAACTAATAGGAGTTACATTTCCTAGCAGTAATAGAACAAAAATTACTAAATCTAACGTGGATTTTATGCGAGAATACTAAAAAATGACAAGTATCAAGAAACTCTTCACTATATAATGAACTGACTTGTTCTCATTTCCTCACATAATAAAGCACTCTGTATTGAGATATTTACAATGTCCTTTTGATACAAATGAAAAATTGTAATTAAATATTACATAGAAACACAGCACTTTTGTAGTTTGGGTTAAGAAGTTAGTACCGGTAGCTTCAAGTATGTGCGTTATGCAGTAACAACCTGTGCTAAGCTCTAATACTGAAGACGAGGTATTACTATACAGGCGAGCGAATTCCAAATCAAATGTTCAAATGTTTGTATAGCTTATGGGACTTAACTACGGGGTCATCAGTCTCTAAACTTACAAAGTACTTATGAACTAGCTAATACTAAGGACGGCACAAATATCCATGCCCGAGGGGGGATTCGAACCCCCGACCGTAGTGGCCGTGCAGACCGTGACTGGCGCGCCGCAGACCCCTCGGCCACCGCGGCTGGCGAATTCCAATGTTGCATGTTTAACTGACATTATTTCAAGATATACATTTCTCACAGAGCTCTTGTTTAAAGACGATGAAAATTTGATGTATTTTGAACATTTCATTCGCTTAATGTGTTCACCTAACTTCAACTGAAAGAAAGTTCCTCGCATGTCGAAAATTCCGTAACGTCGTCAGTAAGTGCATGTTCCTAAACTGTCACTATATCCTCTTAATAAACTATTACCGCAAATGAAATTAAAATGAAAATGTAGTGTAGTCATTCACGAACACATTCATGAAAATTGCAGGTTCATACAACGAGTAGTTTGCGAGTATGAGCGAGTTGAATGAAGCGCGAGGTAACGCGTGAGCTTCGTCCGGAACGTGGCAACTACTACAGCTTGGGGAAAAATGGCGGACAATTCAGCTCGGGTTTATAGGAGTCTTAATGGTAATATACAAATAGTAAACACAGTCATCATGTACGTGTTGTTGATGGCTGAACTGTTTTTCATGAGGGCCCAGTTAGCGCCAATGAGGAGTTGCGGTAACAATTACGAGGATACTTAATTTACTTAGCGGGGGGGGGGGGTGTCAATTTGAAATGGGAATCCCGATTTTTTATTGCAGACTCGGATTCTAAGGACCACATCATGTATGGTCTGGTTGATAATTTTGTTGTTGTTGTTTTTTTTGTTGGTGTTTTTCTTTTTACTACAGATGGCGCTGTAATAGTAAGAAATACATGTCATACTGGTGAAGAAATGTACTAAACAGGAAATAAAATAAATGAAAACCATATTCATGATGCTTCAGAACGCTACCAAATGATACCAAAAGTGTTCCATCCCTCTCCCCGCAGTTTACAGGGCAGTCTTCCAAAGTGATACCTTAGTCCAGATTGCCCTTGTCTGAATACCAGTTATAAATTGCCGAAGAAACACTTAATTGAACTTAAATGTACATCTAGTATCATTTGGTTTGATTCTGAAGCATCATCAATATGATTAACCTTTATTTTCTTTCCTGGGTGGTACATTTCTTCAGCAGTATGGCAAATAATTCTTACCATTACAGTGCAATAGGTTGCCAATTGAAGGAAAAAAAAAAAAAAAAACAACCAAACTATACATGATTTCGTCAGTAGAATCTGAATCTGCAATAAAAATGGGAGTCTCCATTAAAAATTTGACACTAGTCTCTCACACCTCTCCCAAACGGTGGAGACAGTTCAAGTTTAGTATAATTTCCTAAGCCTCTGCTGTCCGTTCATAATGGTGAAAACCGTTGTTGTATATATATATATATATATATATATATATATATATAGTTCTGGTTTAACTTAAAATGTACACCCTGTACTTTACATTGTCTCAATGTCGAATCTTGGGTGGGAGGAGGGGGGGTCTATGGGACTGCAGATCCCCCATAACCATGAGGAAAACATAACATGAGCTGGTTCTTTTTAGATCAGTTTGAGGTACAACGACACAATTTTTCTGAGCTCTGTTCTCCTCCTCCTCTCCCCCGCAAATCATGGATTCATCACTGCTTGGTGTCTATTACAACGTGACAAGGTTCAACTTGGATAACATTTGTTTTTAAAATATGTAACCCCTTTGAGCAAAATTAAGTTTCGTGAAAACCTGGAAAATAATCATTTTTAACCTTGAAAACCTGGAAAAAACCTTGAATTTGAAAATGAAGATTTGGTGGCCACCCTGAGTAAGCAGAATCAAATGGTTTTTTGTTCCTGGTCTAAATCATATATGAAGAGGTTTGCTCAGGATAGTGTAAGGTGGAAAACTGCATCAAACAAGTCTCTGGACTGAAGACGACAACAACAAGAAGAAAAACAACAACATGGCACAAAAATTAAATAGTTACAAATTACGAGCCGCGGCGGACTAGCCGCGCGTACTGGAGCGCCGTGTTGCGGTGCGCGCGGCCGTCCGCCGTCGAGGGTTCGAATCCCCCCTCGGGCATGGATGTTTGTGTCGTCTTTAGTGTAAGGTAGTTTGTAAGTAGTTTGTAAGTTTAGGGACTGATGACCCCGATGTTAAGTCCCATAAGCGATACAAACATTTGAGCAAATTACGACTTCCGTACAATTTACTCAACATGTGAACATTACTGCAGATAGTCGGATTTAGGTTCTGAGATGTACGATAGGCTTGCTTTGCGTAAGGATATGGCGAAGGAGAATTGCAAAATTCTGCATAACGCGCTGAAGTGTCAGGACTTACCTTCTAAATACAATGGTTTTGCGGTTATTGCTGTACATCGTGTCTTTAATGTAGCCCCACCAAATGGAGTAACATGTGTTCAGATCCGGAGAATATGGCGGTCAATCGAGGCCCATTCTAGTGGCTTCTGGGTAACAAAGTAACAAACAATTAGACTACGGTCCCCAAATTGCTCCCCCAGCACATAAGACACCCTCCTGCTTCCATAGGGTCCAGGTCCGACCTACATGAACTAAATCCTGAAATCAGGGTCACTTTGGACATCGGGGATGAAAACTTTTCAACGCCTTCATTTCTTGTTCGGTAGTCACTGTACCATCAAGGAATATGGCAGATTATTCCGTTACTGGACATTACACACAGTCACCCGTTGAGGGCGAAGAAACTTCCCGAAAGCGAAAGGTGGAGTCTCCGTCCCTTACTGACAAACCCATCCAAATGAAATAAGGCTTCGTCGCAAAACCAAACCATATTCATATCAACATGAGCCTACTAATACCTACACTGGCCCAGTGCAATTGTTCAGTCTTAGAGCAAACCGATTACTATGTATGATGATTTCATTTCATTTAGTTCACTCGTTGTTTTGCGTGGCACTGTCAAAACGGGTGCCTACATTGATGGTTTAGGTGCCGTCTCCCTTTCCACTGTTGAAGAGCAACTCGGGGATGGCGACTGCGTCTTTCAACACTATCGAGCACCTGTTCATAAAGCGCGGCCTGTGGCGGAGTGGTTTCAAAAAAATGTTCAAATGTTTGTAAACTTATGGGACCTAACTGCATAACGAAAAAGTGTCACACTCCCTCTCACCCATATTTCACACGTTCTCTTAGCGCTTTCGCAATTATGGCCAGAAGCAGGAGGCACAGTACTGAAATGACACGTCTTTCGAAAATGAGGCCCTAGGACATGTGTAACACACCACCACTACGAATCGACACGAATATGGCACTGTGAGTGGTATAAAAAGGGGAAAGTGGGGTAAGATAGCGAAATTAACGTGTATGATATTTTTCTGGCTCTTACGTTGGAATCAGATATTTCATGTATGGAAAACCGATTGCTTAAAGTATCTCGTTTGTAATGAAGCTCTTAAAAGTTTCCTAAGACTGAAGATTTTTTAGCTACATCTGTTTTTGTTAGTGACAGTACCGTTCGTCTATTTGCCCTACAGGTAGGGAAAAATTACGAAATGAACATTTTATTTTTTTTTTAAAAAAGAAGACATTTATTGGTGCTTATATACTTATGAAAAGAGACACAAACGTAACATTTCCTCTTTGCATCTCTGTATTTTATGCCCGTACACTGAGCAGAGCCTACTTCCTCAACTTTTTTTTTTTTTTTTTTTTTTTTTTTTTAACATAGTTACCTAAAGTAACTTCAGGGAAGTTGAACTTCCTTGCGGCACCTTTTACAAGCTTACCATTTCTTACATGCTACAGTGTCTCTTTCAATGGTTCCTTTCTTCCTTATGGACTGCACAATTCGTCATCTTCACCGCAGTTGACATTTTAGATTCAGGCTTATACATGCACACAGTCTTACACAATAAATTCATTAAACTGTTATGAAAACATCAGTAAATACTCAAGATTTAAGAGGAATCAACTCATATTCATTCTATAGTTTCCAAATGACAAGTCAAGTTCGCAAACTAACAATTTATTAAGTGACGACCGGTTTCGGTGCACTGTGTCACCATGAGTATTTTGTAAGCTGTCATGTTTTTAACTTATGTATTTTTTTATAGTAACTAAGTGCAATGTTGCACTTGTTATTTTATACCCAATTTTTTAACAAGATGACCAGATTATAACATATATACGACCAGATGATTGTGACACAGTGCACCGGAACCGGTCGTCACTTAATAAATTGTTAGTTTGCGATCTTGGCTTGTCATTTGGAAACTATAAAACGAATTGATCGACTCCAGACCAGACGATGTCAGCTAATCTTTATATTCAATCATACAAAAGTATTACTTGCATGACACTTATTTTAAACCGCAGGAAAAATTGTTACAAAACAGCATCCACTCCCCAGCCGTCAAAAAAACAAAATGACCGAGCGGTTCTACTTCAACAGACATGCCTGCAGAGTGCGTTAAGGAAGTAATACCATAGAGCATGTAGTAGCCGAGCGGTCTAAGGCGCATCGCTGCGGAGAGTGCGGTTGCTCGTCGTCGGAGGTTCGGGTCCTCCCTGGGGCATGGGTGTGTGTGTGTGTGTGTGTGTTTTGCCCTTAGGTTAGTTTACCTTAGTTTAAGTAGTTTGTAAGGTTCGGACTGATGACCACGCAGTTCGGTCCGATAGATTTACAAACATTTGAACATTTTTTTGCATGTGGCACCAGCTATTTAGTAATAAGAGAAATTCAAAATTCGTCATCTTAGACTCCTCGCCAACTTACGCGACCTTTATCTATTGGCTTGTGGACTATGTGGAAATATGAACTTTCATTGGATGTTGTCATAGCTGTGTTGCCTATGTGTACGCGGTTCAATAAATGGCCATAACGTCGAAGTGTGACTTCAGTTTCTGGTCCGTCCTCGTAAAACAATTCTTGTGAACATATACTTGCCCAGAACTGCATCAGTCAAAGGATTTGCGTTGGTATGGCTGTGTCGATGAAAGTTAAAAAAAAGTTTTCTCGGGCAATAATTATTTATTCTAAAGACAGCGAACTGGCAAAATTCTTTATTTGTCTTTTTCTGCACAAGTGTAAATATCAGATGATTTACCGACTCTGGAACATGTAATGAATAACGGTAATTGCTCTTGCGAAGAGCAATCGTTTCATACAGTCCCTCCATCTACTCCCCTCTCTCTTTCTATCTCTCCCTCCATCTCCACTGCCTCCTCCTCCTCCTCCTCCTCCTCCTCTTCCTCCATCCATCGATTCATCCCCCAGCTCCGTCCGTCATTTCCTTCTATCACCACCTTGCCCATTCGTCTCTCTCTCAGAAAAATAACCCCAAATAGCGTCGCCAATCAACAATGTTTGTTACAGACTTCGTTGCCAAATGTTTTCCGCTTCTGATATCATCGATCTGACAGCTGCAATATTGTATCTACCCGGTGGGTGTCTGTTGCTGCAAATTAAGCATTTGAACATCCCTGGAATGCCACCTCAAGAAACGTTACTTCCGCGTGTCATTTCTACTGAAGCACGATCAGTGCGCAGCGTAGAAGTTGGCAGCACTACAATTTTCGAGCTGAATTTATTATGACAGTTTACGAGCTTAAAGCGTGATAGTTAAGGCAAGAGATATGATAGCTACTGCTCATTTCTTAACGACTGCCTGCACACGATTTTTCTTGGATGTGCATCCATAGTGGAATACTTTTTTAAATTACAAAAGTTTCATTGTCTGACTTGCATAATTAATTTTAAAATTTAACGAACTCGTAAGTGCTGCAGAATTTCTAATGGTAATAAAAATAATAAATGAACGATTTATATCATCTTGAGGTTTTAAACATCACTTAGGAGAACATGTGAAATAAAGGGTTTCTCGTCGTAATGTAAAATGAGTATAAAAACAAGGGAAACATGTTAAAAAATACGTCACCAAAATGGATCGTCATATCTGAATAAAAGATGGGATATACGTGTTTGGGCATCGTATTGTGAAGATGTTCAAACCCTTCTGAAGATGATGGTATAAATCACTGAAACCGAATAAGAGAAATAAATGTATTTTACTGCTGATCTTGGCTTAACTATCTGAAGAAGTTGTATATTTATTAATGTTGTAAACAAATCGCACTCGTCAGGCGCAACATGCCCAGTACTTATAATTCCTGATGTATATGGAAACTGCACACTCCTCCCTCCCTTGCATCCCGCTCTCTTTGCTCATCTCCTCACTTTCTCCTCCTGTCCATCATCTTCACTCAATCCCTGCACATCTCTTACTCAACACTCTCCATCTCCTCTTCCCACCTCTCTGCGTCTACATCCTGCCTCTCGTTCTTTATATCCATTTCATGTCCCCTTCTCTGCCCGTTTCTTCCTCCCCCATCTTTCTCTATCATCTTTTCTATTGTCATTACAAACAGAACCTTGATAGGGAAGTCAGAATGAATCGTCGAATCCGCTGGAATGATTAGTACACAGAGTATTAGAGATATCTTTCGAACTTGCTTGTGTACGCCTCCTCCCCTCCTGCTGATCTGAACAATGGTACGCGTAATTCTCAGTAACGTTTCCTACGTTATGTTTGTTTTCGAATATTTCACTAGTGGTTATGGTATACCGCCCCAAATTTTCGATTGGATAGGGGATTTCCTGCCAGAGAGGACACAGTTCGTAGTAATCGATGGTAAGGCATCGACTAAAACAGAGGTGATATCGGGCGTTCCGCAGAGAAGTGTTATTGGTCCTCTGCTGTTCCTTATTTACATAAACGATTTAGGGGAAAATCTAAGTAGTTCTCTTAGGTTGTTTGCAGATGACACCGTCATTTACCGTCTAGTAAAATCATCTGAAGATCAAAACCAACTGCAGAACGATCTGAATAAGATATCACTATGGTGTAAAAATTGGCAATTGACTCTAAATAATGAGAAGTGTGAAGTCGTCCAAATGAGTACGAAAAGAAATCCGTTAAACTTTGTTTACAACATAAATCAATATAAATTGATGGGTGTAAACTCCACAAAATACTTAAGAATTACTGTTACTTCAGACTTAAATTGGAAAGAACTCGTAGATAATGTCGTGGGAAAGACGAACCAGAGACTGCGTTTTATTGGCAGAACCCTTAAATAAATGCAACAGAACTACAAAAGGAACTGCATACACTACGCTTGTCCGACCATTTTTGGAGTATTGCAGCCCAGTGTGGGGTCTTTATCAGGTGGGTTTCACGGAGGACATCGAAAGAGTCCAAAGAAGGGCAGCTCGTTTCGTATTGTCACGATACAGGGGAGACAGCGTTACGGAAATGATACAGGATCTGGGATGTGAATTATTACAACAACGGCGCTCATCGCTGCGGCGTGGGCTACTTACGAAACTCCAGTCGCAATATTCTCCTCCGAATGCGAAAATATGTTGTTGACTCCCACTTACATAGGTAGAAATGATCAACAGAATAAAATACGAGAAATCAGAGCTCGAACAGAGAGATTCAGGTGTTCTTTCTTCCCGCGCGCTATTCGAGAATGGAATGGGTGGTTCGATGAACCCTCTGCCAGGCACTTAAATGTGATTTGCAGAGTATCCCATGTAGATGTAGATGTAGTCCACCTCCTCCATGTTCACCTTCACCCCGCCCTATCTCTGCCTACTCCTCCTGCACTTGTCTCTGCACATCTCCTCACTATCTCCTCTTCCCCGCTATCTATGAATAATTACACAACATGACAACTTTCCTGGTGAGTGATTAAACGTTTTCGTTACAAGCTAGAGAAAGTAAATAGCCGGCCGCGGTGGCCGAGCCGTCTGCGGCGCGCCAGTCACTGTCTGCACGGGGTTAGAATCCCCCCTCGGGCATGGATATTTGTGCCGTCCTTAGTCTTAGCTAGTTCATAAGAAGTTTGTAAGTTTAGGGACTGATGTCGCCGTAGTTACGTCCCATAAGCTTCTCAAACATTTGAAGAAAGTAAAAAAACAAATCCATGATAACATACACAGATGTGTCAACTTTCACTGTGATAGGTAAAACGGTATTAAATCTATTGACTGGCCATGGCATCTAAGTCTACTGCACCGTACCCTCCGCCATGCACCGTACTGTGGGTTGCTGAGCGTAAAAATCTTGTCGACGAGAAAATACAACAACGTGCGAAACCAAATAAGTCGTTGCCATAAGTCGAGCTATGATCGAGAGTGCTTAAAAATTTCATTTTTGTACCTTGTTAGAATTTTAAGGCATTTATTTGTAACTATCCCGATTGTTTTGTTTCCTGAAAACCAGATCGAAGAAATAAATAAATAAAAATAAAATAAAATAAAGGAATTACCCGACTCCATTGTCCGAATCGTGAGTTTAGTGTTAATTCAAAAACACATCGAAAAACGAACTTTCAGTTTTTTCTCTATTTGAAATTTTCCAGTAACTTTTCCAAACCTTTTATATAATACATACCTTATCCAGAAAATGAAGAGAAACACACACACACACACAATTGCATGCCCGAGGGAGGACTCGAACTTCCTACGGCGAGCAACCGCGCGCTCTGCAGCTAGGCGCCTTGGAACGATCGGCCACTTCGCCGTGGCCCAATTCATTCAACCTTCATCGTGTTCCTCTTAGAAGCATCACCCTTAGTAAAGGTAATGTTGTCAATAGATTAAAAACAGCGCCATCGCACCTACGTCTTCTATAATACCGCACGTCTGTAGGTCGTCCAATGCAATTCTAAGGACCATTGGCGATAGATACATACAAAACGGAACAGAAATATTTGATGCCTTCTCAGACCTCGAAAACGGCTTTGATACTGTCCAGTGCGACGATCTGATAGATATCTCCCAGAGGAAGGGGCTTAAGTTAGAGAAAGGAAGACTTATTGCAAATCTTTAGTTAATCAGAAGGCAGGTGTAAGAAAACGAAACGAGAGCTCTGAAACCAGCAGGACTGGGCGAGATGTCTACAGGGCTGTTGTCTCTTCCAGATCCTATCTAACGTTAGTTAATCAGGAGAAAATGTTTAAAAAGTTATTTAAATGCCAAGAGACCCGTCAGGATAGACTGACGGAAAATGAATCTTGAATCTTGCATAAAATCAAGAAACAGTAACTCAAATGCTAAATGACTTAAGTGAAACTTCTGGAGCATAGGACAGTGGTATGAAAATTGAATACTTGACGGCGAAACCCTCCAAATGCTACAAACGACTTTCTTCCTGGATAGTTACACTGTTACTGCAAAGAGCGTTCCGTGGCAAAGATATAAAGAAGGGGCTTAATAAACGAGGTTGCTAACGTACGAACAGATGTTTTACTCTTAGTGCATACAACCCTTACAGGTGAAAAGCCAGCACTGCAGAAACGTGAAGATTACAACGTTTTAGCTGGCAGGTATTCAATTAACAAAAACAACATGTGAAAGATAGTTATAAGAATAAAGAAAACAAAAACCTTTTATCTAAGGTCAGAAATCATAAAACATGTGAAATCATTCAAGCATTTGGGTAGTTTAATTAGGACTATTTGAACTGTCAACAAGACTAAATTGGAATGCCGGTGGTGAAAGAGACATTTCTAAAGCAGAAAAGTATCATAACTAGTAGGTTGATCCAAGAATTAAAAAGGCAACTAGTGAAATGTCTAATATGAAACGTGGCCTCGTACGGAGCAGAAACGTGGACATTGAGGAAGTAGGAAGAAAGGAAAATTTAAGCATGTGGAATGTAGATATTGGACAAAATGGAAAAACTGAACTGGACTGATGACGTCAGGAATGAAGAAATGATTATTGGAATAGTTGTAGAAGAAATGGGAGCGTTGCTAACGGCGAAGAATATAAAGCTAAATTCGATAGATAATAATCTGAGACAAGATTGCCTTCCAACAGAGGCAGCTGAAGGTTTCATTCCAGGCTAGAGAAGGAAGGGCAGAAGAAGATCCCAAATACTGGATGACGTTAGGGGGTTCCAAGAAATGAAGAAGAAAGCATGGGACAAGCGCAATGAGGAACATGAAGTCAAATGGAAAATAAGCAAATGACGATGAAGTCTACCGGTAGTAATGTTTGTATCTCTTCAAATGTGATAGCCCTCATACAAGTATGAAACAGGTTGGCAAAAAATTGAAGACAGCTATTTAGATGAGTGAGAAAAAAATCTTAGGATTTAAGACACACCAAACGAAGGAATGGATATCTGATGCTAGGTGGAATGAAATCATCCACAGGAAAGAATTAAAACTAAAGTTAAATCTTTGTAAGACAAGAGTGCAGAAGAGCGAAGCGCATAAAGAATACAAGGAGGCAAACAGAAATTGAAAATCTGGCTAGGTCAAGATAAAAAGTAGTCGATAGATGAGCAAGCAAAGTTAGCAGAAGAGCTCTCCAACATAACAAACGGTGGTCAATGAAGAACTTCAGACATGAAAGACCATTTAAGAACAAGGCTGGTGTGATGTTAACAACTCAACAGAAACTGATACAGAGATGGGAAGAGCACTTCAAGGAACTGTTAAATTGTGGAAAAAAAGAGGAACAGGTAAGATCCGTAACAGAGGAAGCTGAAGAAAATCAAGATATAAATCTGCTGCAGTGTCCCACAATGGATGAAATTAGGAGTGCTTTGAAAGCCCTAAAGAATGAAAAGGCTCCAGGCCTAGACGACATAGCAACAGCGCTCTTAAAAGCCGACATTGAAAGTACTGTAAACTGCTCCATCCCTTGCTGAAGAATATTTGGCTTGAAGAGAAATCTCCAAAGCACTGGAAAAATGGTTTGGTGGTAAAGCTTCCAAAAAAGGAAATTTGTCAGATTGCAACAACTGGCGTGGTGGTACATTGCTGTCACTGCCCAGTAAGGTCCTCAACAGAATTATTTCAAATGGAATTAAAGATTCTCTGGAAAATCAACTGCGTAAAGAACGTTCCCGTTTTAGAGCACTTCGCAGTTGTGTTGATCTTATTAACACTCTCAGGATCATCTTAGAACAAAACAATGAATTCCAGGCAACCATGTACCTAGCAATCATTGATTTTCAAAAGGCCTTTGATTCTTTACAACGTAAAGTGCTCTGGAAGGTGTTGCAGAAGTATGGCATGCCACAGAAGATCTTAAACATCATGAGAGATCTGTATGATGGATACAAATGTTGCGTGCTCCATAATGGAAATATAACAGAGCCCATATAAGTAACAACTGGAGTCCGGCGGGGTTGCATTTTACCACCAACACTTTTTCTGCTTTCCTAGACTCGAATATGAGAAGAGTTACTGCAGGCAGGAGACGAGGCATCCAATGGGGGATCCATGAAAGTCTGGAGGATATGGATTTTGCAGATAATATAGTTTTATTAGCTCAAGGGCTGACAGATATGCAGGCTAAACTACACCTGTTGAAAGAAGAAGCACAGACAGCTGGCCACAAGATAAATATAAGAAAAACAAAGGAAATGAGAGTGAACATGGAGGGGAGCAGCAGGTGGAGACTGTCAACTCTTTCTTGTAACTGCATAGTGTAGTGACAGAAGATGGTGGAGCTGGGGATGGTGTGAAAAACCGCATTAAGAAGGCAAATGCTGCCTTCATACAATTGTACCCAATTTGGAAAAACAGAAATATCACGTACAAAACAAAACTACGTATTTTAATACAAATGTGAAATCTGTTCTTCTGCACGCCAGTGAAAGCTGGAGAATGGATAAAAAGATAACATTCCAGTTACAAACCTTCACAAATAGATGTCTCCGACGCATTATGAATATCTGGTGGCCAGAAAAAACAGCTAATGAGGAGCTATGGCGAATAACACACCAGGTAGCTATAGAAGACCAGATACGGGAGAGAAAGTGGAGGTGGTTGGGACACACATTGAGGAAACCAGACGGAGCTATTGAGAAAAAAACACTGGAATGGAATCCCGAGGGAACGAAGAAGAGAGGAAGATATAGGGGCACATAGAGAGGACAGTGGAAGGAGAAGCAAGAGAGTTGGCAAAACCTGGGCAGAGTTGAGGCAAATGGCCAAGGACAGAGATGGTTGGCGAACTCTCCTGGATGCCCTAAGCCGCCATAGGGGCCAAAAGAATTACGCCAAGTCAGTCATACAAGTATGCCATTGATAGTGGATTGTGGAGGCAGCATTTACTTATTTGTCACAAGTAAAGCGACGTACTGAAGAATGAATGTTTTTGATAGTGAACTCCTATGGACTAAGAAGACTTGGGGACAGTCATAGAAGTTGGTCTACAAGCACAAGAAATATTCGGGCGCCCTGCTACTAGAACAGCGACCATTACAAACGCGTTTCTCAACTTCAATCTCCTGCTTTCAACCCGTTATGTGGTAATGTGAAATGAGTTCGAATATGTTCTAATATTTGTTAAGCTTTTGGGACTTAATGCGAGGTCATCAGACCCTACTGTTACAAACTACTTGTAAACTAAGTTATACTAAAGGCAACACAAACATCCATGCCCGAGGGAGGATTCGAACCTCCGACGGGGAACGGCCTCGCGCATCGGAGCCACTCCGCCGCAGCATGGAATTAGTCATCACACCCAGCTACATGTTCACTATGCAAATGTATGCCAGGTGTTTATTAAGCAGACACCTAAACAAATGTCTGTTCGATTGGAATCTTCTTAGTTAAAGAAAAGTGAACGTTGCTGTGGATACTTGTCATTGTCGCTCTGTGCTGACAATATGTGGAATACACCACAGAGGTGCTCAGTATTTCCTTGTTTATACTTGTTTTATCATGAGAACGAGGTTATTAAAAACAGTATCCCTGTTTTATCTACAAGCCCATGCTCGTTGCACTTTCGACGAGCGGTGTATCCCTACCAAGTAACGACTGATCCTTTTCGGCAACAGATTTACCTGAATGAAATCGTCACTATTCCAAATCATCCACGATGACTCGAAATGATAGCCTTTCAGTTGGTAGTTACACTCTAGTGAGTGTGCTGTTTTTTCCTGCACATAGTGATGCACCTAGCTTTGCTCATCTACAGTGAACTATGGTGGAAGACCTCGAACTAAACCAACAGTCCAGATGAAATGGATTTTCTTTGTATCATGCGATCTGTTGTGAGCATTCGTGCAGTGTTTGTACCGAGTGTCTTACATGAACGTCGTTCCGATGACTCACTACAGCCCTGGTAACTGATTCAATTTTCAAGCTCGTACAAATGAAAGACCAAATTTAAACTACTAAGAAGACTTTTTCCTACAAAATATTAATATTTACATCTACAGCTACATGGGATACTCTGCAAATCACATTTATGTGCCTGGCAGAGGGTTCACCGAAGCACCGTTAAACTATTTGTCTCCCATTCCATTCTGGAAGAAAGAACACCTGAATCTCTCCGTTCGAGCTCTGATTCCTTGTGTTTTATTCTGATGATTATTTCTACCTATGTAAGCGGGAATCAACAATATATTTTCGCATTCGGAGGAAAATGTTGGCGATTGGAGATTGGTAAGTAGCCCACGCCTCAGCGCTACGCGCCGTTGTTGTAATGATTGCCATCCCAGATCTGGTATCATTTCCGTGACACTGTCTCCCTTGTATCGTGAAAATACGAAACTAGCTGCTCTTCTTTGGACTCTTTCGATGTCCTTCGTCAAACCCACTTGATAAGGATCCCACAAAGGGCAGCAATTCTCCAAAAACGGACGGACAAGCGTAGTGTATGCAGTTTCTTTAATAGTTCTTTTGCATCTTTTAAGGGTTCTGCCAATAAAACGCAGTCTCTGGTTCGCCTTTCCTACGATGTTATCTAAGTGTTCTTTCCAGTTTAAGTCTGTAGTAATAGTAATTCATAGGTATTTCATGGAGTTTACGGCCTTCACTTTTGATTGATTTATCTTGTATACACAGTTTAATGGATTTCTTTTCGTACTCATGTGGACGACTTCACACTTCTCATTATTTAGAATCAATTGCCAATTTTTACACAAAAGTGATATCTTATTCAAATCGTTCTGCAAACAACCTAAGAGAGCTACTTAGATTTTGCCCTAAATCGTTTATGTAAATAAGGAACAGCAGAGGACCAATAACACTACCCTGTGGAACGCCCGATATCACCTCTGTTTTAGTCGACGCCTTACCATCGATTACTACGAACTGTGTCCTCTCTGCCAAGAAATCCCCTATCCAGTCGCAAATTTTGGGCGATATACCATACCCATTCTAACAGCTGTTGAAAATATACTGATGCATTATGTATTTGAACAATCATCGTATACAAATACCACGGAGGTTCCAGGAATTTGTGTACCCAGAAGAATACTAAACTGAAGATAATGAATTGCTATTGTGGTGGACTTTATCGTATGAGTGCGCACACACATTTTTACCGTAGAACAGGCGTAGATAGTCCACAGCGCCTGCTGTAGCGGCGAGGGATTCCCCGTTTCACGAGTGGTGCTGCGGGATACGAAGAAATCTCAGAATGTGAAATTCGTGGCCTCAATATAACCTCCTTCAGATAATGTCGTAGCCGGATGGAGCAAATAGAGGATTATTGCGGATTACAAAAGGAGGTGACGCCTTCGTCCATCAGAAACTCTGAGTAGTGTTAGTGCAAGGCAAACAGCATCGAGTTTGCAGCTGCGAAAAGCACGTCTCGCGGGATTAAAGCGAGTCGATGACAATCTCGTTCTTCCGCGGGATTCTGTTAAGTGCACTGCTGATGGACGTGGGACTGTGCTTAGATTCCAGAAGCGCATCTATCTTTACTTTCAGTTCTCCTGCTACATAATGTACCAGTAGATCCGTAATTTTAGTGTAATATCAATGCTAGATACATACATATGCAATGAAACTGAGTAATGTGTGCAACAATGCATGCAATAACACGAAAATATTTTATTAAATATTTAACACAGAAAGTAATTTCACCTCAAATCGACGTATGAAGTATCTTAATATGAACTTATGCGTAGCATGTGCGAGAAGGAACATTCTGCATTACTTAATTTTTTGTACTGAATACTGTACCAACAACAGAAAAATATTTGTGGCACATCATCTGTGTTACCACTGTTCACCATTATGCATGATCTTAAGTTGATAATTTTCGTATAACAGGAAGCTTCATCAATCCGAATATTCGTGAACATTTCAGAACGAACACCAAAGGATTCTTGTCATACGGTTCCGCAGCTTGCATTTGGTCGGTGAATAACATACGGAAAGTTTTTCTGCTTTTTATGCAAAAATATTTTATTGGATCGTTATTTAAATACGAGTCTCATTAGGATATATCACTATTTTCAATTAATCTGCATTACATAATTGTCATGGCATAAACTGTTTTGCTACATTTTTACGTTTCAAAGCCACGCGGAAATGGCTGCTCGGTTTGAGGCACCCCAGGCTCACCGACTGCAAGGCCTATACCGTCGGAGGTTCAAGTCTTCCGCCGTATCAAAGTTTAAGTAGTTGTTTTAAGTCTAGGTATTGATGACCTGAGGAGTTTGCTCCCTATGGTTTACAATCATCTCAACATTTTACGTTTTACATATGAGTTATTTAAAAACGGCAGTATTCGTCGTTATTAAAAGACGACCTAATGAAACCATTATGCAGGAAAAAAGGGAGATGTGAATACGTACTTCAGTTTAGAAGTACTATTTTCCCAATTTTTCCCGCAAGCTCTCACTATACCGGGTGATCAAAAAGTCAGTATAAATTCGAAAACTTAATAAATCACGGAATAATGTAGATGGAGAGATAAGAATTGGCACACATGCTTGAAATGACATGGAGTTTTATTAGAACATAAAAAATGGCCGAAAGATGACGCTTCATCTCATCAGAAAAGCAGTAATTAGCGTAACAAATTAAGACAAAGCAAAGATGGTGTTCTTTACAGGGAACACTCAATATGTTCACCATCATTCCTCACTTCCTCAACAAGAGCTGTAGTCGAGGAATAATGTTGTGAACAGCATTGTAAAGCATGTCCGGAGTTATGATGAGGCATTGGAGTCGGATGTTGTCTTTCGGCATCTCTAGAGATGTCCGTCGGTCACGATACACTTGCGACTTCAGGTAACCCCATAGCCAATAGTCGCACGGACTGAGGTCTAGGGATCTGGGAGGCCAAGCATGACGAAAATGGCGGCTGCGCACGCGATCATCACCAAACGACGCGCGCAAGAGATCTTTCACGCGTCTAGCAATACTTTTTTCTGTTCTAATAAAACCCCATGTCATTCCAAGCATGTGTGTCAATTTTTACCTCTCTATCTACATTATTCCGTGATTTATTAAGTTTTCAAATTTATACTGACTTTTTGATTACCCGGTATTTACCGACGACCCAACTGTCTGAGGTTGGATTTCAAATTCCGGAAACCGTTTTCCGATACATGTTTATTTACTTGATAAGAGATCAATACCTCAGGTATGCCATCTGGAAATCAGGTGTTCCGGTTTCTGATTTAGTTCAAATGTTCAAATGTTTGTAGAGTCTATGGGACTTACCTACGGGGTCATCAGTCCCTAAACTTACAAACTACTTATGAACTAGCTTATACTAAGGACGGCACAAATATCCATGCCCGAGGGGTGATTAGAACCCCCGACCGTAGTGGCCGTGCAGACCGGACTGGAGCGCCTTAGTCCCCTCGCCCACCGCGGCCGGCCTGATTTAGTTCACACAATGTCTGTTTTGAATCATTTATTAATTTAAATGTCAGAATTTCCTCGTTGGTAGGACAAAGAACGAAATCTTCTACTCTACACCAAGAAATTCATGCATAAGAAAATTAGGTATGATGTACTCTCGAGTTACCCGCATTTATTAATTATCAGACAGTGGTAATTAGCGCTGTACAGAAAGTGAAAGACATCGCAGCACGAACTCTGAACTATACACAGAAACATATATGCTAACGTAAAAAATTTGGTAGTAATCATAAGTTGTAATACACCGATAATAAAATTCAACAAACAGACCTAAAAACAAACCACCCAAAATTAATGTGCCTCAGAACAAAGTTAACAGAAGGGGAAAAATACGGCTATTGGAAATTGGGATTAAAAATCATCAGTACCAACATGAGAAAAGACTACACAGGAAATGTAAGCGTAGAAATGGAGAGTATCGTCACAAAGAAATACAAACAAGGAAACACCACTGTAAGTATACATAAAAGTGAGAAGAATGCAATATGCTACATAATATACGTATGAAAAAATAGTATAATCAAAACATAGAATAGAAAATGACTCCACAAACAATAGAAAAACTACACTCGAATAACATCATGGTCACCAGAGCAGAGAATCAGAACTCCAGATTACTGACCAATAAGATCAAGATATAGGGAAAAAAATCTAAACATCACTATAGTGACGTAGTATCCAGTAGCTCATTTTGAAACACACAAAAAGCAATTGCAATGACATAAAACGTGGATTTAAAGACAAGGCGAAATAACACATCACACAAAAGAATGCAAAAGGACCGACGCATCGAAATTAACCCAAATTCACACATAGAGACCTGGCATTCATTTTATGAATTCACTAGCACACAATCTGGCGAAACACAAAATCCTAATACAGTACTATATTTAGCTATAGAACAGTGAAAAATCCAGATGAAATTGATATTTGAAAAAAAAAAATGCATATTTTTCAAAGATCGTTATTAACTTATTTTGCAAAGAACACGGCCCTGTAAATATGAACTATAGACCCACACAAAAAATAAATAAATAAACTGAAGAGAAAGTCTCAAAACAAAGCACGTAATATTAGAAAACATCCAAAATCAATTAAGTAATTACGTCTCAAGATTATTTGCGATTTGGAAAAGAATACGTATGGATAATAATATTACTTTCAAGAAGATAAGTCTTCCAATATGTCCCTCAATTTAAAGAACAAAAAATGTTAGAAAATACGTCAACTAACTTAAACCAAAAACTACACACGCACACATTAACACACAACAACAACAACAACAACAACAACACACGCCCCAAAGGGAGGGAAAATGCAATCTGGTACATTCTTCACAAAATAACTATACGAAATTGTTGACTGCTACAGATTCGTGCGTTGGTAGGTGAACCTATTGAGAAAATAAGTTTCATATGGGCATAAGGTGTTCAATTCAGCGTAGAAATAGAAAAAATGCTTCTTATTTCGAAAAATAAGCAAAAGTTTGACATTTATATAAATCCAGCAGCAACAAACACTTTCACAAGATCCACATCAAATTTCCCTCTAAAACAAAAAAAGCTGGCAGCTTTTCAACGTATAAGTAACAGACTGAATCAAGTCTCACTCACTCAGCACAGAATAGTCTGCCAGAGTCTATAAACAAAAAATAAAAACAATGTATTACTCAAATACAAAATTTAAAGAAGAAAAACTAAAGAACACATGAATCACAACAACAACAAAACACACACACACACACACACAAACACACACACACTGTACAAAAGTATTCATAACTAACACAAGGAAATTGACACTTGAGCGCTCAAATACATCTCAGCAAAGAGAGTAACAAATGTATTGAAGTATCAGAGAGCAGACACAGTGTAGAAAACAAATCATACACTCCACCCACATTTACAAACGCCAGCAGAAATGCCAGTGAAATGCCAATAGGTTGGTGTATACGAGTTAAAATTCAAAATTGGCCCTAGAGTTCATAGTAATGAAAACAGTCTTGTCTATAAATGCCTGCAACCAATTGACAATGGCACAATGAAACCTTTGTTGTAAGCTCGTGATCAGTGAAGCACTTGACGCGACTTTAAACCCGATAATGACTCGTTAATGCAGCAGCTGTACTCGGTGACGTGTTGTTGCGGCTTGTTAGAGGATTAAATGGAGAAGAAAGAAAAAGAGAAGGCACATACTTCTATGTGAAATGTCGCAGTGCTTTGTGAATGGGAACTGGACGTACGTTGTACAGTCCCTGCTCCTCTTTTCTCTACCCCCCCCCCCCTCCCCTCTGCCTATCTATTTCTCTCCCTCTCCCTGTCCATTTCCTCCTATCCTTACCACTCCCTCTTCTCTCTTATTATCCTTCCCCTTTTTCTGTGCTTCTTCACATCCTCCGCCTCCCTAACCGTCTCCTCCTCCCACGCTCTTTACTTCAATCTCTTCCCCCTCTTTCTTCACCAAATGGTTTATATAACTCTCACATACAAAAGTGCAACGTTCTCTCTAAATTTGAAACCTTTCTGTCAAGAAAGAGGAGGAGGAAATCGAAGTAGGGAGCATGGGAGGAGGAGATGGAGAGGGAGGCGGATGAGGTGGGGAGGCACGGAGAAAGGGGAAGGAGGATGAGAGAGACAAAGAGAGGGAGAGAAATATAAAAACCCTCCAAAGTTACAATGCAAAATCTTGTTTCAGTTTCAAAGCAATCGCGAAAGAACGTTTGGAGATTAGCAGTTTTGTACAAACATACATCTAAATTTTATAACGTTCCCCATTTTTACATATATACTGTACATATACCATTTGGTGTTCCAGTGGACACTTAAAAACACGTGATAAAATAAATGCAACACAATGTATGAAGAGTTCCGGAGATTTGAGTTTTTAATGAATGTTTTACATTTGTAGTTATATAGAAAACCAGATGTCCCTAACCGCAAAACTCCGGAAGTTCTTGACGAAATTCTTTGAAATTCGGACATAATATTGCCTTGGAATTAGCATGTTTTGTATATCATTTTAAGTTCATGTAATATATGTATTTCAATAAATTTTATTATTTAAACGTTGATACTTAAAATACGTCTTATATCAAACAAATAGCTGTCTAAAAACCTTCCTATATTAGAACGCAACGTTGTGTAAAAATATGAAAGCAATTGGTCACTAACTTAATGAGATTATGGGTTTTACACAAACGAAAACTTACATTTTTTTTAAAATATAGACAGCCATTCTAACTTTGATGAACAAGAAATAATTGACGGACATCAACCACGTATCACATAACAGTTGCGAAATTATTTATGATAAACAGTCAGAACAACAAACTGTTAACAGTACAAACACTAGGCACTGAAATGAATAAGACATGAAGACGTTACCGAATCTCGCCTGCGCGACCATCTGTAATTCTCGCACTTAACCCGGAACTGTGTCGTACGCCTTCGTTGTAGGTCTTGAAAGTACTTTTCAGTCTTCTTTCACCGTACTTGTTTGCTATCGGCGTTGTGGTCTTAAGCGTCACATGGAAGAGCAGAAATCGTAGGTAGGAAAAAAAGTTACTTGAATCCATAGGTCACAAAATTTATACATTTCTATGACAAATATAACACAGTTTTCTTGATTGTATTGTTTACACTTGAATTAAGATTACATCTATTGCTTATACAGGCTCAACAACTTGAATAAATCAACGTTTGCTGATCACTTGGCCCAACACAGAACCACAAAATAAGCATCGATGAAAACCTAGAAATATTATATTTTACAGAAAAAGGAGCAGAAAGGAAATTGCTTGAAAAAATTGAAATATATAGTCACATTCACAATAAACGTGATTGTATCCTGAACGATCAGCTAGAATTAAGAAACTAATTGTACCTCCAAAATTTCATACAGCTTTTATAATTTGAACCATCAAATAAGACATTTAATTGATAGGAAAGTTTATTCATTGTCCGTTAGAAGCTGATCTCAAATATAAAATAAAATGATTTTATTTAAGAATGAGCATAAGTATCTTTGCACTTGCACTACAGTATGCCATATCTGTAAATGAGTTGTGTTATTCGGTGCATCAAATCAGCTGATGACAACGGATGCTGCCATCTTCAATTTAGTGAACCTCACAGATCAACATGGAGCGATACAAATATACATATCTTTCTCCTGTAATATTATACAAAGAAGATCTTTCTCTGAAGTAAGTTCAGTTTATAAGCATTAGATGTAATCTTAATTCAAGTGTAAATAATACAAGCAAGGAAATTGTTATATTTAGCATAGAAATATATAAACATTGTAGCCTATGGATTCACATAACTTTGTTATTTCAGGACACCAATGTAAACCTGCAATCAATTATTAGTACAGTAACAAAATATATTAAGAACTAAAAATCAACTGTTTCTTTTAAAATGTGAATACTGCACAGTAATATGCAACTGATTTAAAGTCGTTGCTCTGTAGTATAGTAGTAAAAATTATTAAACACAGATGGCAGCAATAATAGGCTATCCAACCGATATTGTAATCTTATAATGAAAGAAAGTGCGCTGCTCAAAAAATTCGGGGATCAGGTGAGATCATTCACAATACACATATGGGTACGTATTTTACTTAGATATTACTTACAATTGAAATTGTGTGTGATGCAGTATGATATTTTGCTGTCTCAACTCTTCATTTGAGGTTTACATGACGTTTACTTAGACAGAGGCTCCATGGGGCTACCATAATAGTGAAAAAGTCATTCTCGTTGTCCTCTAATGTCGTATGTGATCACCTCGGACGCACAGTACAGTTGCACACCTGCATAGCATTAACAGTACGAGGTTATCAATCAGCTGTTGAGGGGTATTCGTCCATTCTTCCAGAAGTGCAATATCTAGCTCTGTAACCGTTGTGGGACGTTGCAATGCGTCTGACAAATGCTTAAAAGGCGTCCTCCAGTGAACAAGTTGGCCAATCCACTCGTTCAATTCCCACAGCTTCATGAATGTTGTTCACCAGTGCAGTGCTGTGGCGATGTTATCGCCCACTAGAGGCTACCTAAGGCACCGGTGTAGGACAAAATGAGAGGTCTCTATTACTCTGAACAGTCAAATGGCCATTATGAACCGTGTAGAGGTCAGTATGTCCGTCAATACTGACTTCTGCCCACACCATTCATCCACCACCATGATATGGTGACGTTTCCTGCACATAAGCAGATTTGTTCCGAGTTCCACGTTCTCTCCAGATGAGGAAACGACGACTGTCCAGCCGACCACAAAATCTTGACTTACCTGTGAACAGTACCCGGCGACATTCGTTATGACTCTAATCCTAATGCTCCTCCCCCCCCCTCCCCACCAGTTTCCGTGGGCTAAATGTTATCGTTGTTCTAATGGGTCACACACCATTGGCCTCCTTGCGTACGGCCCACATTCTCCAAGGCGATTTCGGACTGTTTGTGTTGATACGAGTACTGTGGGCTCTGTTGCTTCCTGGTGGGTGAGTTGCAGCTGAGTTGCATTCAGCCTCCTGTCTCGTCGGGCTGTTAACCGGAGATAATGGTCAACTCTTGCTGACGTTATCTGTGGACGACCTTGACTTTGCCTTCTTTTAAAGGTTCCTGTTGTCTGAAATCGCTTCCAGTTCCTCGAAATTACACTTTGGGACTCTCAAATAGCTGCAGCAACCTCCCTCTGTGTCTGTCCCGCTTACAATCTTCCTATAGCTCTGCGCGCCATAGCTTCGGTTAAATCACATTGCTGTTTTACTGAACTGCCTGGTCACAACACTATCTGACTCCAACTGCTTGTGTAATTTGTTTGGTAGAGTGAACAAGTCAGTACCAACTCCCTCTGCAGAAACTTTGTTATTACCACTATCTCTGTTGCCATAATGTCGACTTCACTCCGTATAACCGACAGAAACAGGTCGAACAAGTTTAGTTCACTCTGCCGATGAGAGTACTTCAGAACCTAGATATCTCAACTGACCTCCTAGTTGCTTTGATAATTGTAAATAAAGGAATTGATGTGATGCTGTATTCAAGTTAACAATTGAAATTTCACAAAAAGACATAAAAGAAACTGTTGTTATAAACACATTTCTTGTAGACGTCAATTAATTTTAACCAAGCTTCCATGAGGAAGCAACAGCAGTCTAGTAGCTGAAAAACACTTTCCTCTATCCCCCACAAAAAGTAGCATGATTAACAAAATAACTGTATATTTTTCTCTGCCATGTTATATAACTCACAATCAATTATTTACCAGACTTATACCTCTAATAAAAAGTCACAATAGCCCCTCTAAGCAATTTACTGACTCACTATCATTAATTAATTAACGTAACTCGCAATAAATGCGCTTACAATGTCTAAAAGAAGAAGAGGAAGAACAAGACGAAGAAGCTGCTCGAAACCTGCTCACAAAATATCTTAAAAATCGCATTGTGTATGCGCCCTAAATACCATTTGATGCATTCACTGCTAACGGCGGTTGCGTCTCTGATACCTATAAAAACTAACTGGTTTTATTGACAGATGAAATTAATCAGCCAACACTATATCGCACTTAGTGAAGCCAAGGCTCATTACTTTTCTTCCAAAACCACCCTAATTCTGCAAATTAACGCACTAGATAACGCACTCAAAATCGTCTGCAGATTTTTAAATATTAAATTGTGGATTAGCAATGTGTTCACTGTTCTGTGATAGTGCCTCAATCGCACGTTATGTATGTGATCGAACGCTCAGCGCTGCCAACTCCATTGTTCAGAATCTCTCTGATCGCTCCCTCGTGTCGCCTTAGCACCACAGTGAGAAGAGGCAGAGAGAGGAAGTATTTCTTTGTCACCTCCTGGCCTCCTGGGCGCATATATGTTTAGACATTTCTCAGACACTTCCAACCAAGTCGCACCTGTCCTCAGTAGCCAATAAGAAGCGCCGTGGCAACACATTGCGGATCTTCAAATGTTTGTAATGCTTATGGGACTTAACTACGGGGTCATCAGTCCCTAAACTTACAAACTACTTATGAACTAGCTAACACTAAGGACGGCACAAATATCCATGCCCGAGGGGGGGATTCGAACCCCCGACCGTAGTGGCCGTGCAGACCGTGACTGGCGCGCCTCAGTCTCCTCGGCCACCGCGGCCGGCTACGGATCTTCACCCGTTCCCTTTAGCCAATGAGATCACGCCTCTCCTTCGAACACAGCACTGTCAATATCCGCTGCCGTGATTTCTGGAGAACTGCGACGCCTATTTGTCACACGTGATTTCTGTAGAATGCGTCGCCTATTTGCCACATGTGATTTCTACAGAACTGCGTCGCCTGTTTGTCTCACGTGATTTCTGGAGAAATGGGCCGCCTATTTGTCACACGTGATTTCTGGAGAAATGCGTCGCATATTTGTCACATGTGATTTCTGGAGAACTGCGTCGCCTGTTTGTTACACGTGATTTCTGGAGAACTGGGTCGCCTGTTTGTCACATGTGATTTCTGTAGAACTGCATCGCCTGTTTGTCACACGTGATTTCTGGAGAACTGCGTCGCCTGTTTGTCACACGTGATTTCTGGAGAAATGGGTCGCCTATTTGTCACACGTGATTTCTGGAGAAATGTGTCGCTTATTTCTCAGACGCGATTTCTGGAGAAATGCGTCGCCTATTTGTCACATGTGATTTCTGGAGAACTGCGTCGCCTGTTTGTCACACGTGATTTCTGGAGAAATGGGTCGCCTATTTGTCACACGTGATTTCTGGAGAAATGCGTCGCCAATTTGTCACATGCGATTTCTGGAGAACTGCGTCGCCTGTTTGTCACTCGTGGTTTCTGGAGAAATGGGTCTCTTATTTGTCACACGTGATTTCTGGAGAACTGGGTCGCCTGTTTGTCACACGTGATTTATGTAGAACTGCATCGCCTGTTTGTCACACGTGATTTCTGGAGAACTGCGTCGCCTGTTTGTCACACGTGATTTTTGGAGAAATGTGTCGCCTATTTGTCAGATGCGATTTCTGGAGAAATGTGTCGTTTATTTGTCACATGTGATTTCTGGAGAACTGCGTCGCCTGTTTGTCACACGTGATTTCTGGAGAAATGGGTCGCCTATTTGTCAAACGTGATTTCTGGAGAACTGGGTCGCCTGTTTGTCACACTTAATTTTTGTAGAACTGCATCGCCTGTTTGTCACACGTGATTTCTGGAGAAATGTGTCACCTATTTGTCACACGCGATTTCTGGAGAAATGCGTAACCTGTTTGTCACACGGTTGCAAACCACGGGAGGTGGCCAGCGTCTCAGTCTTCATGTTAAACAGTGGAACAGGGATCTACAAAATCCTCCTCCTCTCTCGGAGAAGCGTTCCAGTGGAGATCAATTGGGATAAGGTTTCTCCACTGGTTTTCCTTTGTGCGAATAGCCTTCGCTCTTTTTTTCAGACGACGGGGAATGCAATCCATACTTCGGCCACACCGTTACAATGTAGGTGTAATGTGTGCGCAAGCCTCTAGATAGATGATTTAAACGCAACTGACATCAAGTTTAACTGCTGGCACATGCATCGGGCCTGGTGGTCTTGAGGAGCGCGCCTGGCCCGGGAGCTAAACGCTCTCTGTAATAAAAAAGTTGAGCCGCATATTCGACGAACATCCAAGAACACATTGAACCAACAACCGCGATGCATGGATGTACCAGGGAAAAAAAAAATAGGTAAAGTGCTCGGCTAGTACATAAGGGTTGCGGGATCAAAACCCAGCCGGACTTCCATTTTTTTTTCAATCTGTGCTTCAACCCAGCCTTTACCTATCAACGGTGTGAAGAGTCGCCAGTAACGAGAGGTGGTTTGGATTCCACCTTAAGCTGTCGGTCCCCTTTCCCTGGTTGGATAACTGGGGTAGGCTAGGACATGCAAGTCGCGGAAATGGCGTCCAATTGAAACACTTGCACCAGGTCAATGGGCTACACCGAAACTATTATTACCATAAATATGTTGTGTGGGGTATCAAATTGACACGAAAAACGAGTAGAATACAATTATTTGTATGAAAATGTCGTGAATGGAAGTCATAAATTCTTCACTCCTTACAATAGGAGATACTATACTGGGAAATGATTTTGAGAAAGCACCGAAATACCTAAGAGAAAACAAGGTCCCTGGAGTAGATGACAGTCCCTCAGTGCTAATAAAGTCTGTGGGAGAGCCAGCCATGGCAAAACTATTTCACCTGGTGAGAAAGATGTATGAGACAGGCGAAATAGCGCAGACATTAAGAAAAATCGTCAACTTCCCATTCCAAATAAAGCAGTCATAGAGAAGTGCGAAAATTATACAACCATCAGTTTAATAAATCATGGCTGCAAAATTTTGAAAGCAATTATTTACAGACGGATGGAAAAGCTGGTAGAAGCTGACCTGGGGGAAGATCAGTTTGGTTTCAGGAGACATGTAGGAACTCTGGTGGCAATAGCCACCTTACAACTTACCCTAGAAAATATATTAAGGAAAGTCAAACTTTTATTTCTGCCATTTGTAGATTTCTAGAAAGCTTATGACAATATTGATTGAAATACACTACATCAAATTGTGCGGTCATCAAGGGTAAAATGTAAGGAACGTAAGGTTATTTACAACTTGCACAAAACCCAGACAGCATTATGCGAGTCGAAGAGCATGAATGGGTAGCTTTGGTTGGGAAGGGAGTAAGACATGGTTGTAGTCTTTCCAGAATGTTATTCTTTCTGTATATTGAGCAAGCCACGACGTAAACAAGGAGTAATTTGGAGAAGGAAGCAGCTTATAAAGCACTCGTTCCACCAGATCTTTGTACAGGACATAAATATTCTAAGGAATAAGGAAGCGCTTCTAAGGAAGCGCTCAGTCCCCTCGGCCGCGGTGGCCGAGGGGACTGAGCGCTTCAGTCACGGTCTGCACGGCCACTACTGTCGGGGGTTCGAATACCCCCTCGGGCATGGATATTTGTGCCGTCCTTAGCATAAGGTAGATCATAAGTAGTTTGTAAGTTTAGGAACTGATGACCCCGTAGTTAAGTCCCTTAAGCTTAACAAACATTTCAAACATTTTTTGACAACAGCACAGTTTGCTACAGTTCGTTTAGCAACTTCGAGAACGTAAAGGAAATGATCAGCCATCTTCAGTAGCACACGCTGCAAGCAAGGCATCGTGTATCACAGTGGAGGCCACTGCTAATATTTCCGGCAAGTTACCGTTTTCGCAGAGTCACCCGCCAGATTGCTTCCTCCTACTTATTCATCGAGAAAATACCATGATGATAACAGAGCGTGCACGGAGGTGTATCAGCAGGCCTTTATATCGCGGATACTATGACAATTAACGAGAAAAGTTGGAAGTACATGTGTAGATGTATACAGGAGTACAAGAGGAGAGATGACGTAGTTATCCTTTTGCTGCTGTCCTCCAGGTCAGGCGAGGTGATGAAAGTTTATCAGACAGACAAGACGGGCGCCAGCCACGAGTCCGCCTTATGGAAGTCTACTGGTAACCGAGGCGGCGGCGATCAGCATACAAAGTGGCCAGCGTTCAGCGCTCCGGCAGGCAGCCGGCACGGGTCTTAACGAGGTTCCGCGGACGTCAAGTTTATCCCTCCCGCTGTCACGGCCGCCCACCGACACCTGGCGATGAAATCTGTAGCTCATTACCACGCCCTCCCTGGCAGAAAATTCAGTTACGCGCAATAAAGAAAGGGCGCTGTCGGCGGTGGCGACGGGAAAGGTGTCAGGGGCGAGAAACTTTCCTTGTCTGAGTATCGTAACGACTGCCATACTTCTTGAGGAACTCAGGTTAACTCGAAAGTTAACACCTACTCTCGTAGGAAACTAAACGAAATCCCTCCATTATTTAATGAAGAAACTGCTACGACGTATTAAATATCGACTGCACTGTGTCCAACTCGACTTTCATTACACCTAAGCGGACCTACTTGATGATAGTTGACACTTCGTAAAGGCCCAGAAAGTATCATTCTGTCCGAATGAACAGACACCACATATATGTATAATTAAGGGGAATACGCCAATCGATTCTTTGTTCAATGTACCGGGTGATGAAAAAGTTAGTACAAATTTGAAAACTTAATAAATCACGGAATAATGCCAATAGAGATATACGACAGATGGCGATGGACAGCAAAACGTCAGTGACTGCTACCAAGAAGGGTGAGAGGTGCGCCGATATGTTACACAGTCTCACCATCCTCAGCCTGGCTGATAAACACCAGTTGGAACGTACGATTTTTATGCAGGATGGCATTCCAACCCATATTGATAGACGCCTGAGAGATATCTCGCGCGCGTCGTTTGCTGATGATCGTGTGTTCAGCCGCCACTTTCGTCATGCTTGGCCTCCCAGGTCCCCAGACCTCAGTCCGTGCGATTATTGGCTTTGGGGTTACCTGAAGTCGCAAGTGTATCGTGATCGACCGACAACTCTAGGGATGCTGAAAGACAACATCCGACGCCATCGCCTCACCATAACTCCGGACATGCTTTACAGTGCTGTTCGCAACATTATTGCTCGACTGCAGCTATTGTTCAAAATCAAATGTTTGTATAGCTTATGGGACTTAACTACGGGGTCACTTACAAACTGCTTACGAACTAGCTAATACTAAGGACGGCATAGCGTAAGCCTTTGTCTTAAGTTGCTTATGTGCAGGACGCATCACCATTTTATGGTGGTGGACGAATGGTGTGGGCGTACGCAAAGCCCTCTGCTGTCGTTCCGACGGCGCTCTAACTGCTCAGAGCTGTAGATACGAGATCCTCCGGCCTTTTGTTGTGCCTTACGCTGTTGCCATGGGAGACGGGTTCCTTCTGGTTGACGACAGGCTGCACTGGTGGAAGACATGCTTGATGCTGAGAGAACTGATTGGATGCAGCGGCCAGCTTGTTAGCCGGACTTAACGCGACTCAGCACGTCTGGTAGGCACTTTGCAGACGCACTGCACACCCAGACCAACCCCTCCGTATATTGCACTCGGGCAAAAGTAGCCAAATATCTCTCAAGGGCTGATCGATAACCTCACACTGCCCGTGTCACGCAGATGTGCAGCTGTACTGGCCGTCCTACGTGATGACACACCATATTAGACGGGAAAGGAAATGAGATTTTCACTATTGTGGTAGCCCCTTGCTGCCTCGCTGTGAGTAAACCCCATGTGAAATTCAAGTACAGAGTTGAGAGAGCAAAATATCGTACAATATTACACACAAATTACAGTTGTAATCAATATCTGAATAAAATACGTTACCATATGTATATTGTGTATGACATCTTTCCTGATCTCCTAATTGTTTTGAGCAGTAAATTAGGGAGAGAAGCATAACTAGGGAAATGTTCGCTTAGAGAAACACATTCATTATGTCGCTATTAGGTAGTTAGTTTAACATAGTCAAGATGAGACTGTAGTGTTAGGTACTGTACATAGCTGAATAGTGCCGGATATACAAGTAAAGGTGTGCGCAAGTAACTATATGAAGAACGCGTGTGTACAGCCCAGCGGAAACATGCGTCATCTCGGAAGGGGGCTTGTCAGCAACAAACTCATCAATAAAATGTCAGATTTGGCAGCACTTTGTCACCAGTAATGTTATAATACGTATCCTGCTTAATAATTACGATGTGAAAGGAATCCAAAGACATCAGAGAAGCACCTCACACTGAGCTAGGAGAATCCGCACAGCGTGGGTTAAAAGCCATGTGGGCGCACTGGCGAGCGGAACGCTGTGCACGATTTTAAACGAAGAAAAACCTCCACTGCTCTGCTCTTTAGACAGCACTGCACGCTGCCACTCAGACCCTATCCTCTTCCAGTGTTCTTTCTGCTATACGAGAGTTCTCTATTGTTGCAGAACTCATCTTCTATCGGCAACAAAACTGTCTACAACAGCACAATATATTCAAGTTGGACTGTCTGAACAATGTCTTTGAGGATACTTACAGAATTAAACAATCCATAACCTAACAGTACTACCCGGAAAGGTTAAGAAAATGCATATGTTTATGAGAAATTTTTTGTTCAGTATATCCCCCCTCCCCAAGTTTGTTCATTTTCTCCTGACCTACCTTGTATGTTCTTTTGGAAATATTCGAAAGGAGAGAGTGAGCACTGGTGATCCAGATAGTTTCCTATCAACACACAGAAGAATTAACTACCTTAGGTGTTAGTGGGATTGGGATAAATCAAAGGCGAAAGGGGAGAATCGGGCGCTGTTGTGGCCAGCGGATGCAGTGGCGGCGGCTGGAAGCCGTACCGCGCTATCTGTGGGCGCCTGACAGGCGTCTTTCGTGAGACACCCTGTATTTTATTTGCAACAGGAACGTAACGCTTGAACTGCTGTTCAAAATTCATCAAAAGAACAAAGACACTTGTCATATCGTCCGCGGTGGAGTTGCCAAACGCTCTAAGGTGCCATGCCGCAGAGCTCATGGTTGCTTCCGTCGGAGGTTCGAGTGCTGTGTGTGTGTGTGTGAGAGAGAGAGAGCGAGAGAGAGAGAGAGAGAGAGAGAGAGAGAGAGAGAGAGGTCCTTAGGTGAGTTTAATCATTTGAACACTTGTCATATCCTGAGATGAAATTGTGTCTATGTCGGACTAGTCTGCCACTTGTAAATTTAACCACCGTGTGTCAATCGTTTTCAACTCTTCGCCGTCGTTGGAACGATGGCGGAGCTCAGCCAGGTTGTCGGTGGCGAGGGGCGGTCGCCCACAGCGCTCTCCACCATGGCCGCTTTGACGACTTTCGTAGAAATGCCTAACCCAGCTATGCGCCAGTTGTTTGTTCATGGTGATCTCACCATGGGATCCTGAGGAATCCATGGAATGGTAGAAGCTGAATTTCGATTCGCGTCGTTAAGGACCCATATCACTGACCGACCCTCGAAGGTGGCGGTAGAACGAATAAGGGCAATGCTGCCGCCCCGCCCCACGCGCTTCTGGCACTTGGCAGCTCACCGGCAGTTGTGGTGCGTTTGCGCTGCACCCTCACTGCTGGCACATCGCTATTGGTTTGCGGCCGCCGATGGTCAAATCCAATGTTTGTAAGCTGACTGGACCAAACTGCTATGGCCACCAGTCCGTAGACTTTGGAACTACTGTAACTTACACAAAGGACAACACACACGCCTGCCCGAGGAAGGACTCGAACATCCGGCGGGAACGGCCGGCCGGTCCGTAGCATGACGCCCTAGACCACGCGACCATTACTCGTGGCGGCACTACTCAACCCCGTAGCTGTTCATATTGCATTCAGTGGTGTGAAGTGTAAGAAATATCTGGTCTGTCGGACGACAGTGAAATTATTCGTCCGCGGCAAAAAATGTGCTTATTGTAAAGAAGGATGTATGGGATGCATCCTAAGAATTCGTCTGAATTGCGAACTTTCACCAGGTCTACGAAAAACTCAGAAAAATATCCACAACGCTTCTTCAGACAGTTGCGAATCCTGTAACAAACTTTTCATTATCTATTAAATATTTTCCGACCAAAAATGGCTAAACGGATGAAAATTCGGACTAACAATGTTGCAATTTCCGTGGAGGAGCGACTCTGAGGAAATAAAGATAGTACCGGTTGTTTCTGAGTATACGTACTACCAGAATCAACACCGTACTCGCTAATTTGTTCAGTGTTCACGATGGATTCAATCGGATTCAAGTTTGCACTAGCTGTTTTAGTTTCAAAATTCTCTCTTAGAGAGAAAACAGAATCGTAATACGGCCAGAATGGCCACGTGGTCTCTGGCTTCATGCTACGGACTGGGCGGCCGTTTCCGTCGGAGGTTCGAGTCCCCTCTCGGGCAGGTGTGGGGGGGGGAGGAGGGATTGCCCTTAGTGTAACTTGGTTTAAGTAATTTTCAAGCCTAGGGACCAATAACCGCAGCAGTTTGGTCCAGTAGCTTTATAAACATTTAACATTTTGAAATATGGCTACCACAGAACTGGACCTGTGTGAGCGGCATCGCCTTTACGCGTATTTAATGCGGTTGTTCGGTATCTATATGAACTGCTGTCGAAGAGTTTCGAACCCTCCACCTTTATGTTAGTAAACCACTGTAATAACCACTACGCCAGATGACATACACGGACGCGGCATCTGTTGTAGCACTACTGAACGCCCAGGCATGGAAAGTTATTTACGGGGTTTTGTCATTCCAAAACGTGCAAAGCTGTGATGTTGCGAAAGATGAATATGACAGTATTCAGAAGGCCGGGCCCACACTTTGGAGTCAACGTTGGCTCGAAATGGTACGTGTCTGTTGCTCGTCAGTATTTTGACGAAACATCAAAGGAGGTTGGGCCAATATGGGTACGTCGTCCACACATTGGCGGCAACGCTTCATTCTATCTCTTTCGTCTGCTCGTCTCGAAACTGTTTCTTTCTACGTCATCGTTTATTTTAAAGTTTTAATATAACTTTGTAAATATTAGAACTGTATCAGAAAGAGATCGGATTGTGAAAGCAACCAAAAATATTGAAATGCCACGGAAAATCTTACTCGCGATCAGTGAAATTAAAAGGTTTTCAGACTTTTGACACACTCTTTTTTTGAACTTGGACAACTATGGACCGCAAGAAACTTAAGGCTTTTTTTTTCTCTTTTCCTCCCAGAAGCTCTTAATTCGTTCGCTTCTTTTTTTTTCTGTCCTCCTCAGAAATGATCCGTTTGGGTCTTTTGTTTGGTGTTTCCTCTTGAAATGATTTGATGCTGTCATCTCTGCTTCTGAACTCTCCTCTGTTGTGGCCCATCTGTGATGTAATTCCAGCTTATGATGCATCCTTCTACCATTTAGATGCAGCCTTTAACGCCGTGATGTAACTAAAGATCCTTTTGGACAGTCTGCATATCGACCCTTAACAGATGTCCACAGAACTTTAACCACCGCTTCCTCATTGTGTCCGTAATTTTTTCAGTGTGCTTGTAGAATTTTCCATTTTTCCTCTTCTTTCAAGACCCATCGGTAGTCTTCTGTGGTCCGATTATTTTCCTCATAATCTTCCTTTCCTTCTTTCCGAGTTCTTCGAGCTCCCTTTCTTATTTAAAATAAGACACGTTGAGGTAGACAACGCTTCAGGTTTGACGACCGAGATGTAATGTTTGATTTTGGCCCTGTAGGATAATGCACGTTTATAATATCTTGTAGGCGAGGTCTGGTTTCCCGTCTCTTCCTTTGTTGGCCTCTTTACCCAGTCCGTTGGGTTGGATCCATTCTCCCAGGTATTTCAACTTATCTGTCCTTTTAATCTTCTCATGATCTACATCTATGAATCTCTCACTTCCATGTTTGTTCTCCATGTATTCCGTCTTATCGTAGGAGACCTGAAGACCCGTTTTTTCAGAGATTTCTTCAACTTAAGGCATGAAGGACACACTCAATGCAATTTTTAAAATTAACACTACCTAATGTTTAGTGTCAATTTCCACATATTGCTTTGCAAACTTCAAGCACTACCAGTGATATCATTTACATAGATGTTTTAAAAAGGTAGTGCTGGCTTCTAAAACTTCTATAGCAAGAAATCGAAGCGTCTGTACCAAAAGCACTTTAGCGGGTATAGCATCCCTTCAAAACCTATCTTTCTTCCTCAAGTTCAATAATTTCAAGTAGCAGATTTTAATAATGTGTATCGATTATTTGTAACATACTTTAAAACTTACTGGCTTCGTAATGTTCAGTAGGAAGTGATACAACACACCCCATCATCTTTTACAGATGTTTCATTCTTTGGTTTGCAATGACAAAATGTAATTATTCATGCTCGGAACCGTTAATGCATCGGCTGCGATTTGCGCGTCAGATGTGTTTACGTTGGCTCTCTACGAATTCAACTGAATGTTGACTGCAATGCGAGGGAGCTGTCGCAAAAACATCGGCCAGCGTTGGTACCAATGTGTGGACGCGGAGAAAGGGAAATTGGTATTTCATTCTTACTTAACCACGAATGGCAAATATTTGGGCCTATTAAGCATATTGAGAAGTATTTTACATCTTTCTGGTATTTGTTGCAATGCTGCTTCTGTCGGTTTGAACTTTGAAGCGGGTCCGTAATGTGCGTCGTAGCTCACGGGTAATAGGTGAATACAGATTAGGCATCAGATATCTTACGTTTTCTGAATTAATGACACGCTGGTCCTGTCGTGGCGGTACACACATTTTGAATCTAAATTATTATTATACAGCCTACATAAAGAATCAATAAAAAACGTTAAGAACTCTTAACTGATTAATATGCAGGAAACAAAACTTATCTAAGATACAATGCATATCACAGGAAATGTATAACATCATGGAGAAGCAGAAGCAACTAAGAGGTACTATAATTCTCCCACACTTATTATTTACAATTTACAGTTATAATTATTTACATTCTCAATTGAATTGTCAACTGAAGTACACTTCAATTCAGTTCCTTCCCCTTGAGATTCCATTAATTTGTTCTTTTGTAAGATAGTCCTCAAGGTATCCTGGTACCCGAGGTACTCGCTTTGTTTGCCGTATTGCACTCTGTGGCAGGCCGCAGTGGCCGAGCGGTCTGCGGCGTGCCAGTCACAGTCTGCACGGCCGCTACGGTCGAATCCCCCCTCGGGCATGGGTGTTGGTGTCGTCTTTAGTATAATGTAGTTCATATGTAGTTTGTAAGGTTAGGGATTGATGACCCCGCAGTTAAGTTCCTTAAGCTTAAGAAAATTTGAATGTTTGCACTCTGTGGAGCTTCTGCACAGTTTTACAATGGCAGCTGAGTGTCTGTTGTTTCTGGGTGCTGGTTTCCTCCTTGTTCCGTAACTGGAAATACTACCACATCTGCAAACCCTGGTGACATTGGTTGTATATCTTGAGTGGTACGTTTGTAGCAAATGAGTGTTGTTACTGGTTGAACATAATTGATCAATGTGACGTTTGATACATAACCATCAACTAGCCTGATGATGTTGTGTAGTTGTCCTAATTTTTTTTTATGACAGTACTAAATTTCCATTTCTGTTTATTATTTGAATAGTACCGTGACTGTACCCGGAGTCCCATACTTAACTGGCGAGTCTTGTGTTCATAATAATTCATTATAAGCTTGACTGGCTTGAATGCAGCAAATTGAATGCGGATTTGTCGATGCAAATACAATTCTGCTGGAGATTTTACATTGTTTAAAGGTGTTGCTCGATATCTGGAAATTACTTCTTGAAGTTTCTTTTTCATTGGAAGTGGATCATCAGTCATGGCTGCTAGTCTTCGCTTTAGTGTTTGAATAGTTCTTTCTGCAAGACCATTAATAGCAGGATGTCCTGGAGATATATGTTTTAGCAAAATTCCCGCTTCCTTTCGGGGTACTTTAAATTGATCACTGGTAAATATTGCGGCATTATTTGATACTAATAATAAGTAATAATAATATGGTTTTCTGTCCCATAGGACCCAATTGAGGAGCGAGACTCCATGGTCATGAAACAAGTCAATACATGAAGTTTAACACAAGAATGGTAATAGAAAACGTTTAAGTGGTGCTATACACATGGCAATCTTAAGACAAAGTCAAAAGAATCATTAAAGAAAAAACAATGAACTAGCTTAATAGTTTTACTCTTATAAGAGTTCCTCAACAGAATAAAAGGAGTGAGCCATGAGGTAACTCTTCAATTTAGATTTGAAAGTGTTTGGGTTAGTGCTAAGATTCTTCAGTTTTTGTGGCAGCTTATTGAAAATGGATGCTGCAGATACTGTACACTTTCTGCACGAGTGTCAAGGTGGTGTGATGCAAATGTAGATTCGACTTCTGTGTAGTATTCACCGAGTGAAAGCTACTAACTCGTGGGAATAAGCTGATATTATTAACAACAAAAGATATTAAAGAAAAAACGTATTGTGACGCCACTATCAAAATTTCCAGACTACTGAAAAGGGGTCGACATGACGTTAGTGAACTTACACCAGATATTGCTCGAACCGCCCGGTTTTGATTCAGAAATATCCTTTTTGCATCAGTCGAGTTACCCCAAAAAATATTGCTGTTAGTCATAAGCGAGTGAAAGTAAGCGTAATAGAGTACTCTTCGTGTTGAAGAATCACTTATTTAAGATACTGTTCTAATGGTAAATATAACAGAATTTAGTTTTGGAACAAGATCCTGAACATGGGCTTTCCACGACAGCTTACTGTCTATCTGAATACCTAGAAAGTTGAACTGTTCAGTCTAACTTATCATATGCCCATTATGTGTAATCAAAATGTCAGATTTCGTCAAATTATGTGCTAGAAATTGTATAAACTGATTTTACTGTGATTTAGCATCAACTTGTTTTCTACAAGTCATGAACTTCTCTCTTGAACTGAATTATTTGATACTTTGTCAATATTACGAGCAACATCCTTCAATACCAAGCTGGTATCATTAGCAAACAAAAATATTTACAGTCACCTGTTATACTCGAAGGCATATCATTTATATAAATAAGAAACAGCAACGGTCCCAAAACAGACCCCTGGGGCAGCCCACACTCAATTGTGCTCCATTGCGATTATACGTCATAGCCATTTCTACACTGCGCAGAACCTTCTGTTGTCTATTATTAAAGTAGGAGGTGAACCAGTTGTGAGCTACTCCCCGTATTCTATAATGGTCCAACTTCTGCAACAATATTTTGTGAACAACACAATCAAACGCTTTTGTTAAATCAAAGAAGACGCCTAATGTCCGTAGCCTCTTATTTAACCCGTCAAGTGCCTCACAGAGAACCAAAAATATAGCATTTTCAGTCGTTCAACCACTTCTAAAACCAAGCTGTACGTTTGACAACAAATTATGTGAACTGAAATGATCAGTTAATCTTGAATATACAGCCTTTGCAATAACTTTAGAAAAACAATATCTGAAAAACCAAGACGTGAGAAAATACTCAGTAGTGAATCAATAGTTGAAGTAGGTGTAGGAGCTGTTGGGCTTATTGCAATCTCGACCCATTTTGATTTTGCATCAATTAAATCAAAAATTAATATCTCTTTAATGGCCCTGCATAATCAATATGAACACGTTGCTAGTTGTTTTCCGGTGCTTCACATGGATGTAGAGGTGCTTTTACAGGACTATTTCTAGTATGAGCACATGCAGTGCATCCTCGAACAAGTCTTTCTATATCTTTGTCAATTGATTTACAATTGATATATTGGCGAGCCAATTGTTTCATTTTTGTGACACCAATAAGAGTCCAGTGAAGTTCTTGTAATACTGCAAGTTGAAGTGCTGAAGAAATAACTACCTGTTGACGCCTAAATATAATATTATCGTCAATTTTAAATTCAAATTGCAGTGTATTATCTTCCTGAAGGTCCTTAACAGTTTTTATAATATTTTATCCTTCTTCGTTTCTCGTTGAATTGATTCAACGTTGATTGCTGAAGTTGATATCTCAAAATAGATTCTTCACAAAGGGCATGCACTTCCTTGTTGATTGTATCAGATGTCATACGTTGAACATAGGAAGTGATAGGTGCTCTTGATAGACAATCTACATTCATGTTTTCAGATTCTTCCTTGAAAATGACTTCATAGTTGAATCCGGACAGAAAAGCTGCATATCATAGTAATCTTGCTGACTTCATTCGAGGAAGCTTCTGATTCTGATGAAAAATCCGAACAAGGGGTTGACTGTCTGTTACTAATTTGAATTGTTTTGCAAAAATATATTGAAAAAAATAGTCAACTGAGAAAATAATTGCCAAAGCTTCTCTGTCAAGCTGAGAGTAATATTTTTCTCAAAAAATGTTCAAATGTTTGTATAGTCTATGGGACTTAACTACGGGGTCATCAGTTCCTAAACTTACAAACTACTTATAAACTATTTACGAACTATTTACGAACTAGGACGGCACAAATATCCATGTCCGAGGGGGGATTCGAACCCACGACCGTAGTGGCTTTGCAGACCGTGACTGGAGCGTCTTAGTCTCCTCGGCCATCGCGGCCGGCAATATTTTTCTGCTCGAGGTAATGATCTAGATGTAAAAGGAATTGGATATTCTACTACATTAATAATGTGTGACAACACTCCTGCAATTCCTGTAGGCCTAGCGTCACAAACTAGCTGAAGTGGAAAATGAGAACTGAAAGGTATAAGAACACGATCGCTTGCAATTTTTTCCTTAAGTTTATTAAATGTCTCTTCTTGTTTGCTCGTCCAGATGAATCTTGACTTTTTCTTAAAGGGGCTGTCATAGTTGATGCATTTGGTATAAGTCAGGAATACTATGTTTACACTCCCAAAAATCTTTTTACTTCTACTATAGACGTAGACCTTGGCATCTCCGTAATGACTGCTACATTACTGGGTGATTTTGAAATTTTATTTAGTTGGACAATATAACCAAAAACTCTATTCCTTATTGAAAAAATGAACATTTCCGTCGATTAAGGTGTAGATCATACCTTTGTAGTTGATATAGACAAATTCGTAGATTTCTTTTACATTCTTCTTTGTTTTGCCATGGACTAAGATATCATCGAAATAACATTCAGCTTTGGATAGGCTCTTAATATTTGGTCAATAATCCTGTTAGATTCTACTGGTGCTGTCTTGATTCCCAAAGATAATTTGTTCATTCTGTACAGTCTATGGTGGGTTGAAATTGTTTGAATGATACTTGATTCCTCATCTACTGGTATGTGCAAGTATTCGTAATAGAGATCAAGTCCGTAATAATAGCGGGAATTTCGAAGACTACTGAATATTTCTAGAATTTTCCGTGTTGGATAATGTGCATTTGTTAAGCGTTTGTTTACACCAACCTTGTAGTCCATACGTAATCGAACACCTCCATTTTCTTTAGGAATAACAATTAAGGGTGAGCCCCAATCACTTGTGTCTGTCTCTGATATGATTCCAGCTGCTTCAAGGAAGTCTAATTCTTTTTCAGCTCGGTCACAGAGCGCATGTGGACCTTCTCGTTCACGGTGAAAACCAGGAGTTATCTTTTCTCTTAATTTAAATGAAACTTGGAACATTTTTACATATCCTAATTTCTCTTCAAGAACTTCTGGAAATCTGGTAACTAATTCAAAAAGTGTTCAAATGTTTGTAAATCTATCGGACGAAACTACTTGGTCATCTGTCCATAGCTTACAAACTACTTAAACTACTTAAACCCATGCCCCTGGGAGGATTCGAACCTCCGGCGGCGAGCAGGTAATTAATTCATTCACGTCATCAACTTCATTGATGCAGTTTACAACTGGAATAGCTATCTTACCTTGATCTATCTCATGTAAGTCAAATTGTAATTTTCGAATACATGCTCAACCTACCGAGGCAGAATATTCTTCTGGAATAATATTACTTAATCCCTGATGGTTTTTTACATTGTATATAACCTTGAAACTGATTTTTCTATCTGGGACAAAAACATTATGGCTAGGTATAAGACCGAAACGCCAATGTTGTTGGGGTTAAAGGTTGATTTATGTTTAATTTGAATAACTGATCTCTTGGCAAAAATGTATATACTGAGCTAGAATCAACGTCAAACTCAACTTCTTTCTCTTCAATTTACACTGACGTGAAAAATTTTTCATCTACACCTGTAGATTGATGAATGTAAATTATATGAAGTACACGACATTGATTGAAGCTATTTGAATCGCTAATTGGATTAATTGGTGAATTATTAGGTTTATTTCGTTTCTCAGTTATTGTTAGAATACAAATTTTCGCAACGTGACCTGTTTTCGTACATTCGTTACATTTTAATTTGGATTGATTGATTCTGCAGTCTTTTGATGTGTGATTTGTGTGTTTATGTTTCGCACATCTCAAGCATAATCTATCAATATTTAGATCACTGTATTTGATTGTTGTTGTATACATATTGTTAGACCGATTTCGTCGATTCTTATGATTTTTTTAAATTATTATTTGCCGTTTTTACTATTTCGATTATTCCGCTGACTTTTACTTTGAAAACTTTGTTGGTCTTTCGGATGGCAATTTGAAATTTTGTTTATATCTGTTGTATGATTTGATGCTGTTGAATTTCGTGCCAATTCTTTAGAATCGATTTTCGAAGTTTCGAGAGAAATGGCTTTTGAACCTATGTCGGTGAAATTTGTGATTTCTGACTGAAGTAACTGTTCTCGAAATTTCTTGTCCGTAATCCCTCGTATGAAATTTGCTCGAAGAAAAATATCAGCAATAGATGATTTACAATTGCATGGTGAGATAAATTCGCAGTCCCCAATGTCGGATCATAACGCAGCTATAGATTCTGCAATCGGTTATGTATCAAACTGGTATTTCGATGAAAACTGATGTTGGACTACTAACACATTTTTCTTTGGGGATAAATGTTTTTTTTTTTTTTTTTTTTTTTTTTTTTTTTTCTAATAAACTGGTTAGCTCCACGTACTTCATGTTTGTTGGGTCTTGGAGAGCTGCAAGTGCTGCAACCACATTCCAATGTTTTTTGCCAACTGAATTCAATAATAATTTAGTGCAGTATGGTTTGTTACTTTTCATGTTGTTCATATCTAAATAATAGGGTATTTTCCTGTGTTAAAAATATGGTTCGAATTGTTGTTATTCTGAATAATTGTAACATTCAGACAGCATTTTCGCTCATAATTCTCACAAAACATATGTTATTTTTACGTAATTAAAGCTTAAAAATCATCAAATTTCACGATTAGATCACGTGATCGAAAACGCTCCGTTATTGGCAGAAGTACTGGTGACGTTATAGAACACCTACAGTGCGGCAACTAGAAGTCGGAGCTGTATTATTGTACGCGTTCCCTCCATTTCGCAGCTTTAAGTTCAGTTTTTTCGTGATCTAAACGCGTTTACAGTTTTTATGCCACAATGGAAGATGGTTATGTGAAGGCTAACAGCGGAAACCTCCCTAAAGTTGGTGCAATTATGGTGTCTTCATTTTTTAAAAACAATCCAAATTTTTACGTGCCAGAAAAAAGAAACGTGAAAACTGCATTGTAAGTAACGTATACCTAAATTTTAAAGCTAATTATTTCGAGAGATATTTTATGCCATTGGAAAAAGTACCCTATTTGTTGATGTCAGCAGACTTAATCTGAAATCATCATATTATGCAATAAAGGGTGAAATTTTATCTTCTATCCAAGCGGCCTTGAGTGATTATGTTGGCAACATCAACAACAAGATAGATAATCTTTGTCCAGATGTTCAGACCACATAGAATGACTAGATTAGTGTTATCATACAGACCATGGAGTAAATAAAGAATGCTGTTTCTGCTCTATGATTCTTGTATGTACCCTTGTCCGGTCAGTAAAAGTAACTGCGCTCGTAAATCAAAGGTTTCACGACAAAATATTTGCGCTGTCACGCGATTGGCTAATGGAGACGTCTCATGATTCTCGCTATTCAGCTTCTGTTGCCAACATAGTCACTGGAAGCCGCCGGGATAGATAGTAAAATTTAACCCAGTAATGCACGCAGTTAAGGGAGTAATTTTATTTAACTACTTCAATACTGGTGCAAAGTGAAACATCAAAACCTGCAAAATACAGCAAAAATGTCTTGTGTATAGTTATACAATATATCTATATTCTAGAACAGGGACAGAGGGTTGCGTCGGCGGTGTTCTCATATCGCTCGTAGGTTGACAACGCACATTTCGCGTAGCAAAAGGCATGTCACTTTCACGTAAACATTGCGAGCGAGACACAATGGAATAAATTTATAGCGCCGAAATTACAGCGCTTTTCTGGTTTGTAGTTTTTGTGAGTGAATGTTTGCGATTGTGTGTAAACTTTCTGCCATGCAAATCAGTATTTTCCTTACATATTCAAGATTTGGTTTGATATGAATGTGTCACTACTTTTGACACTACAAACTAATCCATTTACGTTTAGTCGTCCACATACGAAGCCCCATCCTTTAATTAAAAAATAAAATAAACAAATAAATAAAAAAATATTCATGTTGTTTTTTCACCAAATATATTAGGAAACGGCTTTAATTACACATAAATCGTAGACGTGTAACATTATGAAGTTTTACTTCGCAAATGTAAACATCAGGTCATTAACCTACAAATAAGACAACTTTACGCCTTTGCAGAAAAAGAGAATGATACTAAACAGTTTATTTTACCAATGGAATAATATTGTTTACTTAGATCAAAATGATCCTCACAGAAATACACACATGAAGTAGCCGCTATTTCATTTGGATCTCTTCGGGCCAGTGTCAACCACTTTTTGCGTAACTTCTCATTTTTTGGTACTTGCAAGAACAATTTTTCTGGAGTCTTGACATATGTAATGGTACAGTGTGGAACTAAGCAATATTTGTAGGTCATTATGCAAACGTTAACGCCCAAACACGAGGCTTCGGCGCAAACAATATACAGGCATTTGTTTATTCGTACGAGAGCAGCAGCAGCAGCATGTTGTATGGCGTCACAGGCAACACGTGACTCAAATGTAGCGTTTTAGCGGGCTTTCAAATTATTTGAATTTCATTTCTTTTTTTTTTAAAAAAAGTACTGAAATCCACGAGGTAAAAAAGCATGTTCGGACCATAATATGACATAATTAACGATTTAAAACGATTTCCAGAAAACAGTCAAATACCCTATTTTCGAACCTATGTTTGTCATACCGAAAACATTCCTTTTTCGCATCAACATTTTTGAAATTTGGGTAGTAAAGCTGAGTTAACTGCGTCATTCTGAGGCGGATTTGATGTTGACTGTCCTACATTCTGCTTAGTTTGTGAGCTCGGTATTTGTTCTAGCATTGATTTTTGGAATTGCATAAACTCATTGAATTGTTTTTCTTTCATTCCGATAGTAAATTGGTCGATGTAACGTCCAAATATTTTACGGTACTGTATGCTGGTAATGCGTTATAGCCTGACAACTGTTGAAGTCGAAAAAGGCAATAGTTTGTAATTTAATACTGAAGTTGTCTGACGAATTTTCTTCATTAACGGTTGAAGCTTTGATATTGTAATGAGGCTAATTTTCAATAACGACTTGCGCAACTTTTTATTATAGGTTTGCAAAGTTTCCTTCAGCATCGCCTGACTTTCTGACACTATAATCCGTTATCCGTGTTTTTATCTTGTTGATTTTCAACTTATACCCCTTTTTTAAGACACTATCCATCCCATTCAATTGCTCTTCCAGATAATTTGCAGTCTCTGAAAACTTTACTATGTCATCGGCAAAGTGCAAAGCTTTTATTTCTTCTCCCTGAACTTTAATCCCCTCTCCAAATTTCTATTTGCATTCCTGATTGTGCAATGTACAGATTGAACAACATTGGGAAAGGCTACAACCCTGTCTTACTCCCTTCCCAACGTCTGCGTCTTTTTCTTGCTAATAACTGCTGTCTGCTTTTTGTATAAGTTGAATACAACTCTTCGCTCCCTATATTTTATCCCTGCTATCTTCAGAATTTGAAAGAGTGTATTCCAGTCGATACTGTCAAAAGCTTTCTCCAAATCTACAAACGCTAAAAACGTAGGTTTGCCTTTCCTCAGCCAATCCTCCAAGATAAGTCGCAATGTGAATGTTGCCTCCCGTGTTCCTACAATTCTCCGAAATCCAAACTGATCTTCCCTAAGGTCGGATTCTATAAGTTTTCCATTCGTCTGTAAATAATTCGTGTTAGTATTTTCCAACCATGACTTATTAAACAGATAGTACTGTAATTTTCACATTTGTCTGCACTTGCTTTCTGTGGAATTGGGATCACTATATTCTTCTTGAAGTCTGAGGGTATTTCCCCTGTCCCATACCGGAATATTTTACCTGAGAGGATGCCATCATCATATGTTCATACAGTAGAGCTGCATGTCCTCGGGAAAAGTAACGGCTGTAGTTTCCCCTTGCTTTCAGCCGTTCCCAGTAGCTGTGTGGCAAAGCCACATTGGCTGATGTTATAAGGCCAGCTCAGTCAATCATCCAGACTTGCCCCTGTAACTACTGAAAAGGCTGCTGCCCCTCTTCAGGAACCACACGTTTGTCTGGCCTCTCCACTGATACCACTCCGCTGTGGTTGCACCTACGGTACGGCTATCTGCATCGTTGAGGCACGCAAGCCACCCCACCTCGGCAATGTCCGTGGTTCATGGGGGCGGATCAAGCATGTAAACTAACCAAATACGTACAAATGGATACGATAACCCATGAATCAGTGTAATAAGTTGGAAAAACAGGATGGTCTAGCTTGGGTCCATACACGTGGACAGAATAACAAACAAAATTCTTTTGTATACGTAGACGACATAATGTGTAACATCTTTCAGAGTAGTGATCTGTAAAGGCATGTAAGAGAGGCAAGAAGCGAGTTTCTATCGAGGTACGTAACGTGTGTCACAACACGACGTGTCGCTTTCCATCGATGGCCACACGTACTCACACAGAGGCATTGTTGGAAGTAACGAAGTATTGTCGCATGTCTGTCATAAATCCTTGTGAAGGACTACGTTTTCTCAAGACGTAGGGGGAACAGTGTAGATTCTAGGCATTAACATTTTTAATAGTGAGTATTCGGCAGTTTCGTGTTGGATCCACAACGTACGCGAAGCTCATCAACGGGCCATGGCCGATGTATGTCTACATTCTGTTAATGTAAATATAAAAGATGTGGTGTCCACTGAAGTGAAGCATATACATGTACCACAACAGTACCGAAGGTCTATGTAGGGAGAGGGGGGCGGTGTATACTTTTAACTATCCTGTTAAATAACATATGTTGCTACGCGTAACCTGAAACACGTGGTAACTTCACTTATGGAATGATTGAAATCTTTAGAAAGCTATTAAATGTCTTAGCGCTACTGAACAGTATGACATATAGTCGTTCAGTCCCGAGCAATCACAGTAAGTGAAGACAAAATTACAGTAATATTTTCACATTAGATAATTACGACGTGAATTGTGAGCTAGCACATTTAGAAACAAAATATGTGGAAAAATCTACGTTTGAATATACGGTATGAATTTACGTTAAAACTAATAAGGTAACTGTATCAAAGAGGAAACTACACTCACAAATCAATTACACCAATATAGTTACACGTGTTGGCAATTAGGCTGTATTTAAGCGGCATTCGCAGCTGAAATAAAGAGATATGTTTATATACACAATCAAAATTTCATCACGGCACCATATCGTAAATAACGTGGCCGATAAGAACTTCCTGCTTATCCACGTGTGCATTTCGCAGTGTGACAGACAGTAACTCTCAAACGGCGCTATCAGGATGTACCGTTAAAGATTATATGTAAGTCATACTTGCTGAGAGGAGGGAACAGGTCGATATATCACTCGCAGTCAAGGTAAATAAAGGAAGAAATGGGCATCTTATCTTGAAGGAAAACGAAGTGGAACGTGTTATCAATTAAGAAAATCGGAAAAATACCCAGAAGTTAACTAAGGTGATACCGTCAGAAAATAAGAATCTTCACAATTTGAAGGATTATTCTATTGCAGTCAACACCCTTGTATAACAAAAGTGCATAATATTTGTGTTATGGAACGAGGTTTGTGTTACAATAACTATGTAATTGTTAATTCTATAATAAGCCATTGTTCTTAAAATTTCCTTGTTCGTTTGAAAGGCTGTCAGGTTCTTTTTTTTTCAAATGGACAAAAATTTCCATTTGTTCAAAGAGATCCATCGTTCAACCTTTATCCACTATGTGTAAAATATCCCAATTGTCATTGATACTTGTTCTACGATACGTAATAGTCTTCAGGTCTTCTTTAAATTTTTGAATATTTTATGGGGTATGTCGATGTGTGCCCACAAAATCTACCAGGCTGGCCGATATAAAATGCATTAGAATAATTAAAAATTACTAAAAATTTCCGTGATATTTTGCCGTGGTGTTATGGATCTATTAAGGAAACCCAACGCTTCGTCCCCGACTGCGGAGGACATTTTCAAGAGGTATCGTGGCACTTTTGAATGTCCGATGCACACCCTGGCTCGCTACTGACTGAAGCCAAACTCCGTTTACGAGGGCTCGCGCGCAGAGGTGTGACATCATATATTTTTGATATGCGCGCGCAATTCGTCTTTGCCGATTGCTGGTTGAAAAACATGTTCAGCAACAGCTGATCTGTTAATCTCTCCACTTCTACAGTTCCACTTGTGCTCATCTAGTCGTTTTTTGAGTCTTTTTGTGGTACCCACGTATACGTCTCCACAGCTAAACGGAATCCTATAAATTCCTGCTTTTTCCAGCAAACAGAAAAACCTGCTATTTGGTTCCGCTATGTAGACGATACGTTTGTTGAGTGGCGGCATGGTAGAGAGGAACTAGATCGTTTTCTTCAACACCTCAACGGGATTAATTCTAGAATTCAGTTTACCAAGGAGTACGCAGCCGGAAAACTGTATTTTCTTGTCGTGTCAGTTTTCTAAAAGGGGAATGGCAGATTGAGCCATACAGTTTATCAGAAGCACACACACACAGACCGTTTTCTGCACCGGTATTCAAACCACCACCCACAGCAAAAGCGGGGCATTATTAAGACGTTGGCGCAAAGAGCAAGAAACGTCTGCGAACAGGAATTACTCAATGGGGAACTGAAACACCTGAGTAATGCTTTACTTAAGAATGGCTATTAGTCAATAGAGATAAGGAGAGCGTTGAGGCCGGCAAGTAAAATTGGGAAACGATGAAAACGTTCCTGTGAAATCCAAAGTCTTCCTGCCTTTTATTAAGGACGTCACCGACCACATCGGTAAAATTTTGACGAAACTGAATGTTGCCGTTATTTACAATCCTACTCGGAAGGATGCTCGCAAACCGCTGGAAAAAGCAGGAATTTATAGGATTCCGTGTAGCTGTGGAGACGTATACTTGGGTACCACAAAAATAATCAAAAAATGTTCAAATGTTTATATAGCTTATTGGACTTAACTACGGGGTCATCAGTCCCTAAACTCAAACTACTTATGAACTAGCTAACACTAAGGACGGCACAAATATCCATGTCCGAGGGGGGGATTCGATCCCCCGACCGTAGCGCCGTGCAGACCGGTACTGTCGCGCCTCAGGCCCCTCGGCCACCACGGCCAGCAAAATAATCAAAAAACGACTAGAAGAGCACAAGGGAACTGTAGAAGGGGAAAGATTGACAGATCAGCTGTTGCTGAACATGTTTTTCAACCAGGGGACCACCTTATTCAATTTGTTAAGACTCAGGTCTTAGCAGCTACAAATGGATACCACGAAAGACTGTACAGAGAGGCTATAGAAATTGTAAAACACTCCAATAATTTCAATAGGATGGAGGAGGGCGTGAAACTAAATGAAATCTGGATTCCGCTTTTGAAGAAGAAATGTAATAGTCTTCCATCATGGGACGATATTAATGGACGACAGCAATCGGCAAATACCAATTGCGCGCGTATATAAAAAACATATGATGTCACACCTCTGCGCACGAGCCCTCGTAAACGGAGTTTTGCTTCAGTCAGTAGCGAAGCTGCCCTTCTTTGGACTCTTTCGATATACTCTGTCAATCCCACCTGATCGCCGCGGACAAAAGCAATGTTTCTACTGAGGTCGAGATTGAGGGTAACTGTGAAGTTATCTGGGCACGTCTAACAGGTCCAAAAGAAGTAAAGTTAATTGTTGGGTGTTTTTACCGGCCCCTCAGTGCTGCTGTATCAGTTTTATAGTCATTCAAAGAAAGTCTACGCCAGGTAATGCGTAGGTATCCGGGCCATGCGATGTAAGTCGGGGAGACTTCAACCTTAAGAGTATAGATTGGGACCTCTCTACTTCCATTGCAGGCGGTATAGACAAGCAGTCTTCCGAGCTACTTTTGCACATATTCTCCGAAAACTGGTTTGGGCAATTAAACCGGCAACCCACACGCAATGGAAATATTTTAGACCTTATAGCTACGAACAGACCTGACCTTATTAACGATGTCTGTGAAGAGACAGGAGTTAGTGATCATGATACAGTCATAATGTCAATGGTGAACAAATTTAATAAACCAATCGAGACGACTAGGAGCATGTTTTTGTTAGAAAGAGCCGATAACCAATTGTTAGGATCGCGCTTAGAAAATGGATTGACATCGTTTAGTTCTGGTACAATTGATGTATAGGAATTGTAGACTACATTTAAATGCATTGTAAATAGAGGGTTAGAGAACTATGTGCCTGTAAAGTCGATTAAGGATGGAAAAAAATCCACCGTGATATAATAATATTGTTAGAAAGCTACTGAAAAAGCAAAGGCACTCTCGGTTCAGAAAAGAACACGCTAATTATGACAGACAAAAGTTAGTAGACATTTGTGCGTCTATAAAAAGATCGATGCGAGAAGCATATAATAATTACCACCAGTTCGGTTTTACAAAGCCCCTTACTTAGCTTGCATTTATCGCGAATCTTTGATTCTGCGCAAAATTCCTAGTGATTGGAAAAAGCGCAAGTGACGCCCGTTTATAAGAAAGGAAAGAAAACTGACCCGCATAATTAGAGGTCAATATCGTTGACATCAGTTTCCTGTAGAAATTTGGAGCGTATTCTCAGCTAGAATATAGTAAATTTCCTTGAGAAGGAAAAGCTTCTTTCTATGAATCAGCACAGATTTAGGAAACATTCGTTCATGTGAAACTCAGCTTGCCCTTTTCTCACATGACATCTTGCGAGCCATGGATGAAGGGAAAAAGGCAGTTTGTGTTTTTCTCGATTTCAAAAAGGCGTTTGACGTGGTGCCACACTGCAGACTGCTAACGAAGATACGAGCTTATGGAATAGGTTCATAGATTTGTGACTGACAGAAAGACATCCTACGTAATAGAACGCAGTACGTTGTTCTCGACGGCGAGTGTTCACCAGAGACGAGTGTATCGTCAGGCGTGCCCCAGGGTAGTGTGATAGGACCGCTATTATTTTCTATCTATATAAATGATCTGATGGGCAGAGTAACTTGTAATCTGCGGCTGTTTGCTGATGATGCTGTGGTGTATGGGAGGGTGTCGTCTTTAATTGTCTGTAATAGCATACAGAATAACTTAGACAAAATTTCTAGTTGGTGCGAAGAATGTCAGCTAGCTCTCAATGTAGAAAAGTGTAAGGTGATGCGCATGACTAGGAAAAACAATCCCATAGTGTTCAAATACAGTTTTAGCAGTGAGTTTCTTCATGCATTCGCGTCGTTCAAATATCTAGGCGTAACATTGCAGAGCGATATGAAATGGAATGAACGTGTAAGGACAGTTGTGAGTAATGTGGACAGCCGACTTCGGTTTATTGGGAGAATTTTGGGAAGATGTACTTCATCTGTAAAGGAGAGCGCGTATAAAACGCTTGTACGACCACGTCTTGAGTATTGCTCAAGTATTTGGGACCCGCAGCAGATCAGTTTAAAGGAAGACATAGAGGCAGTTCAGAGGCGAGCAGCTAGGTTTGTTACTGGTAGGTTCGACCAATGCGCGAGTGTCACGGAAATGCTCCGGCAACTCAGTTGGGGATCGCTGAAGGAAAGACGACGTTCTTTTCTAGAAATTATGTCGAGGAAATTTAGAGGGCCAGAATTTGAAGCTGAGTGTAGAACGATCTTTCTGCCGCCTACTTACAATTCTCGTAATGATCGCCTAGACAAGATAAGAAAAATTAGGACTCGTACGGAGGCATATACGCATTCTTGTTTTCCTGGTTCTATTTTGGAGTGGGAAAGGAAAGGAAATGCCTAGTAGTGGTTCAGTGTACCCTCCGCCACACGTCTTACAGTGGTTTGCGGGGTATGTATGGAGATGTGACCTATGAAGATAAAATTTTGCAGGTACGCAGTTTATAGGAAGAAGACGTCAACCAAAAGTATTTTGCGATGGGACCGAATTAAAGTGCATGGCGGTTGATACTTTTCCTACAGACTGACGAAAACTACAGTTTCATTCCGACCTTCAGGAAACTGACTTTCAAAACAAAAGAAGTTCACCGCGTACTTATAACTTTACGCTGTGCAGGGGTAGCGTACCTTTCAATAAACTTAAGAACCACTTCACCCAGGCGACTCCGGGTTTTCAGCTTAAGAGATAAGAGATGACACGTTACCATCTGTTATAGTTTCTCCTGCAGGTGGTCCATGCAATGTCCCCCGTGTTTTTCAATCTGTCCGTGTGTTTCTATTGAGTACAAATCCCGAGCTCTGTTCCGATCTTGATAAAGTTTTGCGCATTTTAGTTTCAAAACAAGAGGGAAGTCACTGTCTACATAAATATTCATTTGGTGTATGGCCGAGGGTACTTAGGATTTCGCCCAAATCCACAGTTTGGCTCCGATCTTGATGAAATTTTATGGACTTGACTTCAAAACATGAGGATGCTCAGTGTGTACAATAAATTTCGTATTTAGCATGGCGGAGGGAACTTCACTTTCGTTCATTGACGTAATCCATACCTTTGCCCCAAGCGTGATGAATGTCTTCGCAGTTTACATACATTTTGTACTGTGTATGACAAATGGTACCACGCAAAGAACTGTGTTTTACTGATCGAATGTTGAGATAAATTATTTTTCCTAGATTTGGGTTCGCCTCCATTGTCCAGTGGGCATTGTCGAGCAGGGAGCCCGAGTTCGATTCCCTGTCGGTTGGTAGATTTTCTCGGCGCGGGGACTGCGTGTTGTGTCGTCCTCATAACTATTTTCATCATCATCGACGCGCAAGTCGGGCAAGTGGCGTCACCTATAGACTTGCTGCACCAGGCAGCCGGCCACGATCCCAAATGCGGTCTAACGGCCAAAGATGCCACACGGTATCTCTTCCAGATTGCACACTTGAGCTTCAAACAAAGAGGAAGGCCACTGTGGGTATAAGGATCACGTACAAATTACAGTTCAGGAGATATGATGTCATAAACTTGAGAGGTAGCAATGCTATTTTATTCATTTTATTCCACTTTTTATATAGTATGTCTATTTCCTTGGGTGATGGGTTGTTTATATTCTAATTATTCCAATTTTTTTTTTAATGCCAGATGGTAGGAATGGTCTTTGCATGATTTCGGTTCATCGGGAGTAACCCACCTGGGACCTTGCTGCTAGGCGCTCGCCGCCACCAGCGAAAAAGCGGGACAGGATGCGCCCTGTTTCGGGGCAGAAGCCACCCTGGCCTCTCACGGGCGTTCCTGGAAGTCGACATCCAAAGCGAACAGCCGCTGCCACGCCAGGTGGGCAGTGCACGTCTTGATAGCCTGCCAGCGTCCCGTAGGAAGACATTGTCCTGGATCGTAAAGCAGGACCTTTCCGGGGTGTATCTGCAAACTGCGGGTGCCGGCCGCGGTGGCCGAGGAGACTGAGGCGCTCCAGTCACGGTCTGCTCGGCCACTACGGTCGGGGGTTCGAATCCCCCCTCGGGCATGGATATTTGTGCCGTCCTAGTTCGTAAATAGTTCATAAGTAGTTTGTAAGTTTAGGGACTGATGACCCCGTAGTTAAGTCCCATAAGCTGTACAAACATTTAAACAATTTTTTTTTAAAAATGCGGGCAATTATAAGACTGTTCTCGATAGTCTGGAGCCTAACTTTACGATTTTGTTGGCGCCACGTCTGGAGGCGTGGAGTGCCGAAGGTATTTTTTAGTGGAGATGGGACGGTGCGTTCGCGACGGGGGTTGGCGCCAATGAGGCGATAAAATAATTTGGCTGTCTGCAGATACTTATCGAGAAACACAAAAGTTCGTGCTGTTTCTTGGAACTGTGGCCTACGTACAGCTCATGCTGCGGACAAATGTTCAAATGTTTGTAAATCTATCGGACCAAACTGCGTGGTCATCAGTCCGTAGCTTACAAACTACTTAAACCTAGGTAAACTAACCTAAGGAGAAACACACACACCCATGCCCCAGGGAGGACTCGAACCTCCTCGGCGAGCAGCCGCGCGCTCCGCAGCGAGACGCTTTAGACCGCTCGGCTACTCCACCGCGGCTTGCTGCGGACAGTTTCGAGTGGGAGGAGCCTAGTAGCTTAAACAATTGTAATTTGATATGACTGGCTAGACCATTAGGTCTTCTCTCCTACTGGCTTGACGTAGGGTGGAGTCTGTGAGCCAGAATTTTAGAAGGGTGTTTTATGGAGAGATAAGGAGGACTTCGAAGTGTTCGGACCTCTTGATATAGCGAATTCGGGTAGAGGACTCCGAAGTGTTCGGACCTCTCGATTTGTGTCCAGTTGGTTCGCCAAGTGGCAACTTTCGGTGGACTTAGAATATTTTGTGTGCCCATTGCACAGTGTCAGAAATCATATGTGTGATTGCTGTTTGTATTCACATTAATATACTTAGAAAGTAGTCAATATTCTGAAGTGGGTGTTGTTCTGAACAAGCTCACTCGTAATCAGGATAATTTACTGTTTCTCGAAAATCAGCATTCAGCACTGGTCTTGGAAAATTGCTGTATTTCTACCGTATTTCGAATACTTTTGTAATTGCTGCGCCTATCGCGTTGATGGTTTTCCATCCGCGATCGCATCCATCAGTCTGCACTACCACCAACGGCCCTTCGACTTCACCGACGCTGTTCTACTGTATATGCTGAGGTAGCTCCAACGCATCAACTAGACGAGAAGAATATGGTGGTTGATAGGTGGGACGTAGTGTGACTTTGTGTGGTCGTCATAGTCGATTTTAATCGAGCGTGTCTATTTCAGTACTTAACCTTCTACTGACTTTTAAATACATTTATTTTTATTTATTTTTATTTTTTATTTATTTATCTATCTTTTTTTATAGGTTTAGACACCACATTTATGACTATAGCCAGTCAAACTTGTACTTTTTCTTTTGGTGTTAAGATTTTGTCCTTTATTCTGTAAAAAGCATTCCGATCGTTAGATAATTTTTGTTTGCGCTATTTCAAGTCATTATTTTTTGTATGATTTTTTTTCTTTAAGGAAATTGACACTTTTTCACGCATGTCGTGTTTTTGATAACTTATCACATAACTTTTGTTAAATACAGTGACTATTTATGAACATCGTGTAACTGATTTCAGCCATCTTTCACATATATTTTGGAGGGGTTATCTCTTGTCTATGTTAGGTAGGTCAGGGGATTTGTGTGCTTCCAACAACAGTGTATGGAAACACGCACTTTCACAAAATAAATAAATATAAGTGACTTTAGACTACTGGACGCCACTAGTTTCAGATAGGCAGAGTAAATTCTCAGTTTCATATTTTCAATAATTTTTATATTTTTTTAATAATAATAAAAAAGTAGTGGCGACCCTTAAAAAATAATGATTGCATTCCATTTGATGTCATATATAATTTTTTTGTAATTCAGTTATAATTGTAATCAAAATTCTCTCATTTGCTATTCATTTGCATATTAAAGAGCGGCTTATTTATAAAAGGTTAAGTCACAGCCACTTTAAAAGAGAAAGAAAACAACGACGTCATTCATACTATGAACTGTGCTGGAAACTGCTACATGTCGCGACAATGTTGCACATCTTCTCCTAAACTACTGCATCCATTTCAAACAAATTTGGTGCACATATTCCTTACCGTAAGAGAACAATTCGTGCAGGGGTAGGAACCACATATGCCACGTAGGTGAGGACATATGACGTCATAAACAATGAGATACATGAAAAACCGTCAACTCACGCAAAATTTTTGCTTGTAATTCATACAAATATACAGTTTTATTCTGATCTCTACAAAATTTTCACACTTGACCTTCAGAACAATAGGAAGATGTTAGAGATTTTTACTGTGTATGGCGGTGGTGGTGATGGTATGCAACATTCTACGAACAGATTTATGCCGACAGAGGATGATCTCACTTAGCAGTATTTTAGTATGAATGTGATCTACAATATATGGGGAGAAATAATTATTCACTGAAATATCCCACGAGATAGCTTTCTCTTTAACAATTTGTCCCTTGACGTTTGCAGTTTCAGTTAGCCTAGTAAAAGAATGATATTTTGCAGTCATTAAAATGTCCTAAGTCAAATGGTAACATCTCATGTTGATTATTTTCTGTATATTCCCATGATCATCGACTCCTTTTTCTCGCCAGTTCTCCCATAAATTATTGTATCATTTTCATCAACGTTCTTACGTTTATATGCCCTCATAACGAGTTACAATATCTTGACAATAATTTATTGACTCACCAATTAGCCTCACCATACATCTGACCATGGATACATACTAATGAATCCTAGCTTAAGTATAGTACTGGACAATATGCTTTGATTGTATTGACTAAAAGAGCTTTAATATACTACTTTTACGATAAACGAAATTAGCCTAGTCCTCGTTGCATCTTCTGTTTCAGATTAGGCACTCACATTTTCTTTTAGTAAAAATTTTGCATTTATTTCCGCACGTTAGTCACGAACAATTAGATAGTGATGCGTGGCTCCCTTCTCGTAGGGTTTTTACGAAATACACCTCTACCTTCTTCTGATTTTTACCATTTACCAAATGGGGTCGTTCCTTATGATTTTCGATCCTGTCTATGATTTAAAAATAAATGTTTTTCCCCATGGGTTATTTTTTACTTATAAACACCTAGTTTCACTGGATTCACTTATTTGTTCGCACAACTCTTTTCACGTTTTTATTTTTCCTTACTTTAACGCTTCATATAGGACTTCATCTCTTTAATGTAGGGTTTTATCTCTTTATTAGCTCATGATACGCACTCTTGTTATTAAGTGTTACCGTCGTTAATGGGTCCTGGGTGCCTTTAACTGAAATTGCTCAGTATACCTACAACCATGTTGACTATTATTGGACATCAATTTTCCTTACATTATTGTAATGACTCACTTGCTGTAGTTCTTCATTCGACGACTTGAGGAACTTTGGCTTTACAATTATTTGGCCAATCTACTCACTAATGTATACGATATGACACTTCACGTTTTTACGAGTGTTTGTTAGCTATTTGGTTGTAAGTCATTGTATTATTATTGTTATTTGACGTTCATTATCCGTTAACGTACATCTGATATCCGACAAAGATACCTTGTTAACTCTTGCTGAAATTGCAACTTATTAGCCTAATACATTATAGTGTCCTGAAGAGTTTTATTGTTTATCGTTAGTTTCATCTATTCATCACATCAGTACTAATCCCCTAAACCATTGTATTAAATATATCTCTTTCTTATTTCGCTTTCAAACTTTTATGGCACGTATGTACTAATACCTGATAAATCGTAGTTTTACAAATCTCAAGAAGCGGTATTGATAGCTTGGCTGTTTAATTGATAAGAATTGTTATATATTTATAGTATTTTATATTTATAGTATATCATTAAAGAGACCGTACAATTTTTCTTCAATACTAAATGGTTTTGCTTACACGGTATGTACTCCTTATTCTTTATATTATATATGACACATTGTAGAATATAATGTAATGTATATGACTACTAATTTGTAACTGTATTAATATAGAGCCTGAAGTTGACATTGCTGAAGTGTAGAAACTGATGAAGATAAAATTCGTTCAAAAGTTACGGCTGTTGGTGTATAAATGATTCACGACTTTGACCAGCCACCGTTCCATACTCCAAGACAGGCTGTTTAATTAAATAGAGCTGCAATTGAACACGGTATACACTCCAAAAAGCTTTACATTACATGATGCAGTTATTCTGATTTACTGTCTGGAAATTCGGAGGTAAATTTAGGACAATAAAAGTAATATTACGGGAAGCCTTTAACTAAAGATATTTTATTTCCTGTTATTGCAAATGATAGAGCTACTTAAAAGGACGCGTTTTCCAGATACCCTCAATTTGCTGATGGTTTGATACACCTTGTGTTTATGCCATGTCCTCTAAGATGATTTTAAGACAATCGCACCATTACTTCTGTTGTAACACCTGCCAGGCGAATGGCATCCCTACAAGACTGATTCTACAGGTAAAGCAAACAATGCGACTGGCATCGTATTTGAATACGATAAAAAATTAAAATACAACATATGATGTAAACATCTAGTGCAGAAAAAGAACTGTGCAGTACAAAGAAACAAGAAAGCTAACTCGTAATTGCTACGAAAAAGACAGGAGGAAAAATATGACCATATTAAGAAATTGATAAGTCCACTTTTTGAGTGTAATCTTAAAAGGATCAACGAAATAATGTGGTAAATGAAACTCATATGCCGCCGAGTGATTGTTTTTAAGAGCTTACTCGAAGTAAGGTTCATACTTTCTAGATAAGGAATATATAAAAATGGAAATGTCAAGACTAACTGAAAATTTAAAAGAGAGTAATTCTATCTATTATTAAACTATTGTTTGATATTTTTGATCCTACAAGTAACATTATATGGGTATGAGTACAGCAAACGAAAAAAAAGAAAGAAAATTGTTGTCAAAAGTGCTCTTATTTATTTGTACTTACCTTTTTCCTGCCCCAATTAATTAAGAACATCTTCACTTGCGTTTCCCTGTTGTTATAAGTGATTGTCTGTCAGATTCCTAGTACAAGAGGGGTTTATTAGGCTGGAAATCAGGGCATAAATTTGAACCAGGTGTATACAGAGGAAGTCCACTCAAAACCACTCTAAGCGGGACCACAGAATTTGTGGGTTTCGGTTTCCTGCTAATAATGAAGTTGAGTCATGCATGCCAGTGACTTGGAAATGCTACTTTTTGCTACTCCGTGAAGTAAACGGCAATCATTATCGTCACTTCGAGGCGATCACTAACATCTGAAACGCACAGGCACTAGAAGAAAAGGAAGAAGAAGAAGAAGAAGAAGGAAGAAGGAAGAACTTGCACATTATCAACGTGGTGTACATCCGGCACTAGGCGTATATTTTGTGGTGGTACAAGGAAAATGCAGTAAGTAGTAACGCAAAGTGTTCATTTTCCAGCTTAAAATAACTAGTATGTGGCCGTTGCAGTATCCGGCGCATTGCCGTAACCAGAGCAGCCGTCAGAAGCCGGTCAGTCGCCTAGCGGTGTCAGTGGGCTACACTGACAGAAGCTCCGGCCGCGTGACGAAACAGCGCGCTGTCGCAACCCACAAGGCATCGCCCCGAGCCAGAAGGTCCCGACACATAAGGAAGCAGCAAACGGACATGGACCCTTGAGCCACTGACTGGGAGGTTCCAGCGCCGGATGGTGCGCACCAGTGACGTATTTGCAGAGCGCCAACCAGTCACAACAGGGCGGTAATGTGCGCCATCTACATCTACATGGGATACTCTGCAAATCACATTTAAGTGCCTGGAAGAGGGTTCATCGAACCACCATTATACTATTTATCTCCCATTCCATTCTCGAGTAATGCGTGGGAAGAAAGAACACGTGAATCTGGCAGTTCGAGCTCTGATTTCTCATATTTTATTCTGAGGGTCATTTCTACCTATCTAAGTGGGAGTCAACAATATATTTTCGCATTCGGAGGAGAATGTTGGCGATTGGAGTTTAGCAAGTAGCCCACGCCGCAGCGATAAGCGCCGTTGTTGGAATGATTCCCATCCCAGATCCTGTATCATTTCCGTAACGCTGTCTGCCCTGTATCGTGATAATACGAATGGAGCTGCCGTTCTCTTGACCCTTTCGATGTCCTCCGTCCAACCCACCTGATAAGGATTCCAGACTGGGAACCAATACGCCAAAAAAAAAAAAAAAAAAAAAAAAAAAAAAAAAAAAAAAAAAAAAAAAAAAAAAGACTGACAAGCATAGTGTATGCTTTTGTAGTTCTGTTCCATCTTTTAAGGGTTCTGCCAATAAAACGCAGTCTCTGGTTCGCCTTTCCCACGACATAATCTACGCGTTCTTTCCAGTTTAGGTGTGAAGTAATAGTAATTCCTAGGTATGTTATGGAGTTTACGGCCTACACTTTTGATTGATTTATCTTGTAAACAAAGTTTAACTGATTTATTTTTGTAATCATGTGGACCACTTCATACTTCTCATTATTTAGAGTCAATAGCCAATTTTTGCACCAATATGATATGTTATTCAGATCGTTCTGCAGTTGCTGTTGATTTCCGGATGATTTTACTAGGCGGTAATGACGGCGTCATCTGCAAACAACCTAAGAGAGCTACATAGATTTTCCCCTAAATCGTTTATGTAAATAAGGAACAGCAGAGGACCAATAACACTACCCTGTGGAACGCCCGATATCACCTATGTTTTAGTCGATGCCTTACCATCGATTACTACGAACTGTGTCGTCTCTGACACGAAATCCCCCTTCCAGTCGCAAATTTGGGGCGATATACCATAACTGCGCAATTTGATTAAAAGCCTTTTATGAAGTACGGTATCGAAAGCCTTCTAGAAATCAAGGACTACGGAATCGATTTGCGAACCTTTGTCGATAGCACCCATCACTTTGTGAGAATAAAGAGCTAGGTGTGTTTCGCATGAACGATCAGTCGGTCTCAACTGGGCGGTGCGCCGCTCAGCCTTCGTCATCGTCGTCGGATGGAGTGGCCGGCGGTAGCGCGCATCGTCTGCGCATCTCGCCGTGACGTCTCAACAACGGCCGATAGCGAGCCCTAATCCTCGGACTCCGACGTCATCGCCAATTGACTGTCCACGCCCCGACCCTCCCGAGACAGCACGATGCCGCCAGAGATGCGATACGAAGCCGTTCGCGCCGCTGACGTCACACGCTACCGCCCGTACGTCTAACAATAAGACTCCTATGAACCCGAGCTGAACTGTCCGCCATTTTTTCCCCACGTTGTAGGAGTTGCCACGTTGCGGACGAGCTCACGCGTTACCTTCCGTTTCATTCAACTCGCTCACACTTGAAAACTACTCACTGAATGAACGTGAAATTTTCATCAATGTCTTCGTTAAGAACTACATTACATTTTCATGTTAGTTTCATTTATGGCAATAATTTATAAACAGCATATACTGATAGTTTACGAAGACGAACTTTCTGACGACGTTACGGAATTTTCGACATGCGAGGAACTTTTTTTCTGTTGAAGTTAGGTGAACACATTAAGCGAATGAAAAAAAAATGTTCAAATGTTTGTATAGTCTGTGGGACTTAACTACGGGGCATCAGTCCCTAAACTTACAAACTACTTATGAACTACTTACGAGCTAGGACGGCACAAATATCCATGCCCGAAGGGGATTCGAACCCCCGACCGTAGCGGGCGTTCAGATCGTGACTGGAGCGCCTTAGTCCCCTCGGCCGGCGAAGCGAATGAAATGTTCAAAATACATCAAATTTTCACCCTCTCCAAACAGGAATTCTGTGAGAAACATATAACTTGAGATAATGTCAGTTAAATGTAACGCACTGGGATCCGTCCGCCCGTCTAGTAGTAATACGTCTTCCGTATTGGACCTCCTAATAATTAGGCACATGTTGTTACTGCATAACATCCATACTTGAAGATACTGCTACTGACTTCTTTTAACCCGTTAAATTTAATAGTTACAAACTACAAAAGTGCTGTGTCTCTATGTAATATTCAATTTCAATGTTTCAGTTATATAAAAAGGTTATTCTAAATATCGCAATACAGAGTGCTTTATTATGGGAGGAAATGAGAACAAGTCAGTTCGTTAGATAGTGAAGAGATCCTTGCTGTCTGTCATTTTTAAGTAGTCTCACATAAAATTCTCTTTCTAGTAACTTTCGTTCCGTTACTGCTAGGCGTTAAACCGACAGATATGTAACTCCTATTAGGTTTTGCAAATGGGAGTAGTGGCTCTGAAACACATTGGACAAGAAGAAAAGAAATAAACATTTTTTAGTGACGAAGGAATATCGGAAAAAAAGTTCAAATGTTTGTAAATCTATCGGACCAAACTACGTGGTCAACAGTCCGTAGATTACAAACTACTTAAACCTAGATAAATTAACCTAAGGACAAACACACACACACCCATGCCCCTGGGAGGACTCGAACCTCCACGGCGAGCAACCGCGCGCTCCGCAGCGAGACGCTTTAGACCGCTCGGCTACTCCACCGCGGCGAATATCTGCAAATCGAATAATAAATCACTAACTTTACTCTTTTTCATTCTACAACTATATATTTCCTTGAATAACGCGACAGTTTATGAAGTTTTGCGTAGTAACCATGTGGCAAAATACTCCTCTCTTTGCATGTAATCATTTGTCAAAATATCATTTTGATACCTCTAACCGCGAATGAGATACGCAATGATTCATTCTAGCCTTATCGCCGTGGGAAATAAGTTTAGCGGTATGAGTGAACGGTAACGATCTCCTCCTAAGTCATAAGAAAAATTCAATCCATTAGGAAAGTTTCATCCGCAGCAACATATGGTGCAACATGCACCAAACGGAATATCATAGCAGCCTCTATTTTTTACTGCAAACTTTTCCTAACCTAGCGCAGTCTCTTAGTTCGAAGCCAATATCTTAATAACTATGACTGTTAAGGTAATGATGAGCATTTCGTCATAATGTTGACATATAAAGATTTAAGTAGCGAAAAAATTAAATATTTCTACCAATTAGTTTTTGCGAAATCGTTTGTGAAAGATGGCAGGGCATGCGCCTCTCTGCTGTTACTGCAGCGCGATTCCAACCATATTGGGGAAAACATGGCGGACTATTCAGTCTGTGTATTTAGGTGCTGTAGCCCCGATCCTCTGACTTCCGCGTCGCCGGTCGCGGTGGCCGAGGGGACTAAGGCGCCAGTCACGGTCTGCACGGTCACTACGGTCGGGGGTTCGAATTCCCCCTCGGGCATGAATATTTGGGCCGTCGTTAGTGTTAGCTAGTTGATACGTAGTTTGTAAGTTTAGGGACTGATGACCCCGTAGTTAAGTCCCATAAGCTCTACAAACAACAACAATCCCGCGTCATCGCCAATTGACTGTCCACGCCCCGACTCTACAGAGAGAGCACAGCGCCGCCAGAGATGCGATACGAAGCCGTTCGCGCCGCCGACGTCACACGCTACCGCCCTTACGTCTACAAGACGTCACGCCATCGCCATCGCCCAACACCGCTCGGTCACAGTACACACACTGCGGTCCTCTGACAGCAATGGTGATGCCTGAGTGAGTGCAGTCGCCCCTGCCAGGCGACAAGTTGCAGCCACGTTCGCAATAACACGTGCACAAGCAGACGCAAGTAAACACAAAGGCGACGTGTTGTAATGTTAAATAAAGACAATTTCTCTGTTGAACAGGAACCGCTGTTTGCTCTCTACCACCACCTCCCAGCAACCGAATCCATCAGCCCATAAAACCATACAAGTAGACCATCTTCCTTTACAGTTCCAAGTTATTTCAGCGTTACTGGAATTGTGAAAAGATACATGTTGTGGTCTTCATTCCGGAGACTAGTTTCATGCAGCTCTCAACCTTACTCTAGCCTGTGCAAGCCTCATTATCTCCTCACAAGAACGGCCACCTACATCCATTTTTACATTTACATTTACATGGGATACTCTGCAAATCACATTTAAGTGCCTGGCAGAGGTTTCATCGAACCACAATTATACTATTTATCTCCCATTCCATTCTCGAATAGCGCGCGGGAAGAAAGAGCACCTCAATCTCTCTGTTCGAGCTCTGATTTCTCGAATTTTATTCTGATGATAATTTCTACCTATGTAAGTGGGAGTCAACAATATATTTTCGCATTCGGAGGAGAATGTTGGCGATTGGAGTTTCGCAAGTAGCCCACGCCGCAGCGATAAGCGCCGTTGTTGTAATGATTCCCATCCCAGATCCTGTATCATTTCCGTAACGCTGTCTTCCCTGTATCGTGACAATACGAAACGAGCTGCCCTTCTTTGGACTCTTTCGATGTCCTCCGTCAAACCCACCTGTTAAGGATCCCACACTGGGCTGCAATACTCCAAAAATGGACGGACAAGCGCAGTGTATGCAGTTTCTTTAGTAGTTCTGTTGCATCTTTTAAGGGTTCTGCCAATAAAACGCAGTCTCTGCTTCGCCTTTCCCACGATATTATCTACGTGTTCTTTCCAGTTTAAGTCTGAAGTAATAGTGATTCCTAGGTATTTTGTGGAGTTTACGGCTTTCACATTTGAATGATTTATGTTGTAAACAAAGTTTAACGGATTTCTTTTTGTACTCATGTGGACGACTTCACACTTCTCATTATTTAGAGTCAATTGCAAATTTTTACACCATACTGATATCTTATTCAGATCGTTCTGCAGTTAGTTTTGATCTTCAGATGATTTTACTAGACGGTAAATGACGGCGTCATCTGCAAACAACCTAAGAGAGCTACTTAGATTTTCCTCTAAATCGTTTATGTAAATAAGGAATAGCAGAGGACCAATAACACTACCCTGTGGAACGCCCGATATCACCTCTGTTTTAGTCGATGCCTTACCATCGATTACTACGAACTGTGTCCTCTCTGACAAGAAATCCCCTATCCAATCGCAAATTTAGGGCGATATACCATAACCACGCAATTTGATTAAAATCTGTTTGTGAGGTACGGTGTCAAAAGCTTTCTGGAAATCAAGAAATACGGAATCTATTTGCGAACCTTTGTCGATAGCACCCATCACTTCGTGTGAATAAAGAGCTAGTTGTGTTTCGCATGAACGATATTTTCTAAATCCGTGTTGACCTTGGGTTAACTGATGACTGCACACTTCCATCCAGTGAAAAATTGACGCTTCCTCGATGTCTCATAATGTGTCCCATCAATGGATCGCTTCTCACGATATGCCAGAAATTCTCTACCCTGTTCAATTCTGTTCAGCACCTACTCATTAGTTACACGATATACCAATTTAATCTTCAGCATTCGTCTCTAGCACCACATTTCAAAAGCTGCTGTCATCCTTTTGTCTAAACTCCACGTTTTACTTCCGTAAGATGCAACACTGCAGATAAATGCTTTCGGAGAGGAGTTCATAATATTTACATTAATTTTGGATATCAACAAATTTCCCTTCTTCAGAAATGACTTCCTTCGTGTAACCATTCTTTATGTTATATATTCCTTACTTCGACCATTAGAAGATATTTTGCTACCGAAATAAAAAACTCATCTACTGCATTTTATTGTCTCATTGCCTAATCTAATTCCTTCATTATCGTCTGATTTTCTTACACTACATCCCAGTGCCGTCATTTAGCTCTTGTAAATATTCGAGTTGTAACCTCCTTTCAAGACACTGTCCATCCCGTTCAATCGTTCTTCCAGCTCCTTTACTGTCTCTGACAGAATTACATTGTCATCGGCAAACTGCAAAACCTTTATTTATTCTCTCTGAACCTTAATTCCTTCTCCAAATTTATGCTTTCGTTCCTTCACAGCTTGCTCTATGTACGGAGTAAATAACTTTTTGGGAAAGACTACAACCGAGTCTTACTCCGTACCCAACGACTGCTTCTCTTTCATACCCTTCCACTCTAATAACTGCTGTCTAGTTTTGTACAAGTTCATACAACTGTTCGGTTTCTATTCGTTATCTCTGCTAGCTTCGGATGTTCAAAGTGAATTCCAATGAAAATTATCAAACTATTTCGCTGAATCTACAAAATCTAAAAATGTACGTTTGCTTTTTTAATCTGTTCACTAGGATAAGTCGTAATGTATTACTACCTAAATCGGAACTGGTCTTCCCCGTTGTCGGATTCTATCAGTTTTATATTAGTCTGTAAATAATTCGTGTTAATATTTTGCAACCATGACTCATTACACTGATGGTTCTGCATTTGATTTCTTTAGAATTGGCATTGTTATATTTTCCTCGAAGTCTGAGGGAATTTCCCCTGTCTCATAAATCTTGCACACTAAGTGGAACTGGGTACATCACCTACTCCTGGGGCTCTGTTTCGACTCAAATCTTTCAGAACTCTGTTAAATTCCTCTTGCACTATAGTATTTCCTATCTCATCTTCGAATGAAATACAGCTACACGAGATAGGGGGCGATTACAGAGTCGGATGAGGTTCCGTCTCAGAAAAACTACAAAAGATGAAATAATTACAAAGTCGGAAAAATAAAAATAAGAATGAAAAACGAGACCACATTTCCGTACACGATCGGAGAAAATATTCCAAAAATGATTCTAAGTTCAAGAGTCTAAGTTAAATGTGCTAGACAATGAAACACTACCATCTCGTGGACACAAGAGGAGAACCAACCTTATCTCGCCAGACGCCCAGTATGGAAAGAAGACCTAGCGGTCATGAGGCGAGAAACTGCTACCGGAAGTTAGAAACCCCAAGAAACAGCAGTGGTGGGGGCGAAGGGAGAGTAAACTCTCGGTGTGGGAAGGCTCACCGACTAGCTTGCAACCAGAGGGTGTGAAAACCTCTGTGGTAGCATGAACAGCTCTGAGCCAGAGAGAACGATGAAAAGTGGGCTACTCGTACCCACATTCAGACAGTTATAGATTCTTGCACCCACTTGAAAGTACAACAACTCGACATTTTCACAGGGATAGTGGCGTAGCAGAGAAGCCGTACTTATGCCACATTAATTGAAGGGGTGAAAATCACAACGGTATAAGTAGCATACAGGTTATTCTGAGAAAAACGACCTTAAACATTTAAATGTTTATTTAAAGTCACAGGTTATAAAAAATGAAACAAAACTTTTATGTAATAGTTTGCACTTGAGGTACATATATTTGGTAAGTAGCTGAAGGTTCTGAATGTAAGGCATCATTGTGTAAAATATTCATAAAATTTACTTGTACCATTATGCTTTCAAAACGGCTTCATAAAATGTCACTTGTACCACTATGCTTTTAAAGAACGAACACTTTTTGCTTACTCGCTTTCATTCACTGCACCACTGTCACAGTCATCAGGGTAGGATTCTTCATCACTTGGCTGTGCAATGTTATGAGGAGAGTGTGAAAGATGACGCTGATCTCTGCCTCCGCTTTGATTAAATTTCCTAAACCGACACAGCTATTGCATGTGTCACAACTTAGCTTACGAGAAAAGTGACTTGTGTAATGAGGAAAGCTTTTTTTGTGGTTCCTTACGGTAGCGAGGCGATCTTCTGGTATTTTATTTCCAGGAGCACATTTACCACGTTTATCAACAGGAGACAGACCTTCCAAACTTGGTTCGTTTAATACAGCTGTGGTAAATCGGCGATTGCTTAGTGTCTTAAGGAAGAACTCCTTACACACTCATTTGCCATCCAGGAAAATGCAGTACTTCGTTTATTAGACTTGTTACAATTTCGTTTTAGACGTCTTGGATTAGTAGTTGAAACACATTTTACTCTGAAGGATGTTTGTTGTTGCCAGGAAACGGTTTTCCAATACTCTTCGTCGATAATTCTTCGTCTTTTTTCTGTGAAAGTCTTGCATTCATATCGGAAGATGTGTTGAAATGGCTGGATGATTCTTGCAGGCGTAATTTTTCCTGTTGTAGATGTGTATTCTTCTCCCAGGTTTCTTTAGGTGGTTTTTTTTATTCGTTTTCCATGACTCCAAGCTCCATTTTTCTTTTTCTTGAAACAATGTTTCCTTTAGTCTCTTCATGAGGTGCTCTCAAGCACAACTCTTCAGATGTATTTAGGATTTTTTCATTGTTAGGGTTCTTGTTATGATCTTCGTTTTCATCTGGAGATGATGCGTCTGGACAGAAAAGAAATATACCACTTAGACACAGATATAAAGCAAAGATCCTTATAAAATCCCTTCTCATGAATGTAATTGTCTCAAGTGAATGCTAACGTACCTCAGAGATGTTAAGCATTTGAGTGACATACCGGTACAAATGAAAATATTTTCATGACTGTATTTTACTTGAGGAATGTAATTTTTATTGACGATAAGGAGACGTTATTATGCTAGTTTTAAGTGTGCTTTTGTACTAAAAAATAGTTTAAGAAGTTTTTATCAGTCACAACGTTCATTAAAAATTTGAAAACCTAACTTTACGTAAGCACTAAAGTGTTGCACATAATGCCTCAACTTTAGTTACCTTGAACAGGGACATAGTCTTCATCTGCGACTGAATCATCATCTGATAAATCGTCGTCAGTCGATTCTGAGAAACAATGAATACTATCAAAGGTAGAACTACTCATTTTTGATCGAGATTTCGTCAGTAATTGAGCAGCTAAATCGCAAATCTTTGGGCCGTCCGCCATGTTGTTGCTTGTACCGTCCTGACACTGCACATCGCTTGTGATTCGATACATGTAGATATACCACATACCGCTAGAGGACAGACGTTAACAGTAAGCACCTGGATCTTTGTGCCACTAACAAGCATCCCTTGTTTCTACGTCGAATGTACACTCAACTCAATTTTGCAAAAAATGTCACTTATACCGTTATTGTTTTTCAGCCCTTCAATTAATATAATAATAAATTATTAACATAACAAAATAAGAAAAACCTAGCAATATTAACTAATATTTTAACACATGAAATAAAAATGCTATTCCTCAAGCCTTGAAAAGAGTATGGTTCAAGTTTTAACAAAATTATAATCTAGCTGTATTAAATAAATTATAACTTTACAGAAATATACAAAAAATATGTGGAATACGACAGACGGTCGTCTTTCAATGTGTAATACCTTCATTGATAAAGTTGGATATGTTTGTGGCCGTAGCGTAGTCAGCAAAGTTATGCACTGTCAAGTGGAAGTTCTGCCAAGGTGTTGGTTCAACGCTACTTGGAAGTAAATATTTTTTATTTTTATATTTGGGTTTTCTGATAGACTCAAAGACTTTTCTGTAAATTTTATAGAAGTATACTTCATAATATTTGATGCTATGTACACAGAAGTGCACATCCTTTGAGGAGTGAGTTTGTTGGATTCGTTTTATGAACAGAACAGTTTGCACCTTACTTAGAGTAAATCACGCCCTTTATCCTTTCACGTTTTGCATTTGACACGTTCTTAACATTCTTCTACGGAATAGCAACACTGACCGTGGAAGAATGACGTTTAGGATTAATAACATTGACCGTGGAAGAGTGACCTTTAAGTTTACTAAAAAGCGAGACTGTTGCAATAATGTTTGCCTCATATGAAGCCCTTATCTAATTTAATATCACACAGTTTCTCATGAAACTTATATAATTCGCTGCACTTATTGACATAACATGAAACTTTTATAAGTCTAATGTTCATAGATATTTTTTGTTACATGTGTAGGTCTATACCACAGAACGTAACAAACTTATGCACAAGCGCGGAAATAAGCGATGTAATAGAGGTAAAGTAGGGATTCCACTCTTTTGATTTCGTAAACAGCGTGATTCCAGAACCTGATGCCGCCGACAACTGTCACTGGATCGCGCTGCGGCCGCGTGTAGTAGACTTGCGTATTAATAGTTCACGATCGGGAGCACTCACTTTAGTTCGCGGCTCTGCCTCGAACTAGTTCGTTCTTTTAGTTCGTCCGCTTCCAGTGGCGGCTAAGCGGAGTGGTCTGCGCATACAGGTGGAGGTAGAAGTTCCCCCACCTAGCTGCTTCATGCGCTTGCTGCTTGCGCCACTAACGATATCACGCAAACCAAAAGAAACAGTTTGTGGATAATTTCTCGTAAGCTAATACAAACATTTGAAACATTTGATAATTTGCCGTTAGTCTTCGAAGAAGGAGCGGACAAACTAAGAGGCGAGGGATCTGCGAACTATTTCGCGTAGTTCGCCTGTGGGAGCACTCTTCTGAACTAGTTGGTTCGCGAACTACACAAGACTAGCGTGTAGCTCGTTGAGGCACACGTCTCGTTTGCACAAGTCGCGCCGTCTTCGAGCGTTCAGCCGCACGCTGGACTCGGCACGTTGACCGCACACGTTCAGACACACGCTCCGCGTGCCGACGGCTTTACTCAATACTAGGCAGGTGCTCCAGTTTCTTTGGATCTTCACTGAATAAACCCTCTCTAAAGCCCATTTGAAGAATCACAAAAAAAGTTTACTCAGAACGAGCGAGAGACGTTCGCGAAGAAGATCGGTTTCTGTAAAGGAGAACGCCCTGTGAGGTAAGGCGACGGCTTTCCCTTTGTGTTGTCGGGCTGAGCAGTGGTGACCGGAAACAAGTGGATACGTCGGCAACAGGTGCTCGCCTGTATCCCCACGCCGGCAGAAATATCTGACAGCTGCTGCCACACCGCGGTCTGCGTCTTCCAGGACTCCAAAGCAGCGCCCCCAGCAGGTGACCGGCTACCTGGGCCACACAACGCAACACCATTCACCCGACCCACATATTTGCGAGCAACAGATAGTGATTTAGTTGGGCTGGTACGGCGCACCGCGCAAAATTCAAACTCGCTATAAGCGTACCGGCTGAAATTCTTCCTTAAATCTGCAAAAAAGAATAGACCAACTGTAAATTGTCGAATGAATTTCGGAAAGAAAAATTGGAAAGTTTTGGGTTCGTTCGAGTTGCAATCGGAACCGTCGAAGCGTTCAAACAGCACTTCTGCACAATTCCAACGGAATCTAAATTGATAAACAGTGCTATTAGGACGCCGTGTAAAATTATAGAGCCACAGATAGTGATGTGGTCATGCGTTTATTGACGCGTTTCGATTAAATCATCTTCAGAATCTGTAAAGTTACAAACATCAGTAAGCCTGGTGTCACAAAAAGATAGAGAACTGTATGGACAAAAGAGATACCAAAGTACATTACAAACACAAATATCGTAAGTATATACCATGGAGGGGGGAGGGGGTTAACATAATAAAATTGTATGGCGTCAAGGCCCTGCTGAACATTACTGAAGCCAAATCACCTAGCATCGTCAAAGTAAACGGTAGCGCAACCAGGTGGCTCTAGTATAAATGACAAACATAAGCAAAATAGAAACTATTTAAAACCAAATGGAACGAATTAAAACCTAGTAATATTACAAATATTTAAGTTTAAAATGGAGAGAACGGGACAATACAATACAACTGTATACAGCTCTTATTGTTAAACTCCCACACATTGGGAATATCTGGCTTGCTTGATACTGCCTGACACGTTGGGAAAGCCTCGCCAACGTGCAGTTCGCTCGTTGTGACGTCAGGAAGTCGCCACGTTGGTCACACTCGTTCAGATACACGCTCCGTGTGCCGACTGCTTTAGGACACCATGATCATGGAGAACTGCCGCGAGTAAGAGCGATTAAAATGCCTACGTTACATTAGTAGGTTCACAAAGAAAGAAGGACTTAAAGGCTATGACAAATGTCACAAAATGGAGTAAAAAGTAACTGAATGCCTACGTTACACTAGTAGGCTTATAAAGGAAAATTTTAAATGCGTTTTAAAATGCCTTTATATTTTCGCATTCGCAGGAGAATGTTGGCGATAGGATTTTCGTAAGTAGCCCACGCCGCAGGGATAAGCGCCGTTGTTGCAATGATTCCCATCCCAGATCCTGTATCATTTCCGTAACGCTGTCTCCTCTGTATCGTGACAATACAAAACGAGTGCCCTTCTTTGTCTCTTTCGATGTCCTCCGTCAAACCCACCTGATAAGGATCCCACACTGGGCAGCAATACTCCAAAAATGGACGGACATGCGTAGTCTGTGCAGTTTCTTTTGTAGTTCTGTTGCATCTTTTTAAGGGTTCTGCCAATAAAACACAGTCTGGTTCGCCTTTCCCACGACATTATCTACGTGTTATTTCCAACTTATGTCTGAAGTAATAGTAACTCCTAGGTATTTAGTGGAGTTTATTGGCCTACACTTTTGATTGATTTATCTTGTAAACAAAGTTTAACGGATTTCTTTTCGTATTCATGTGGACGATTTCACACTTCTCTCTCAGTGGCAACACTGCTGTGGAGACACTATGCAATGGAAACTACCATTGTCTCTGATAGCACACATTGTTGACATGCCTACCGTACCTACGATCAATTAGACTCGCCCGTCCCACGTCACCGGCGTGCGCACAATCGAGGGAAACAGTCACCTGTGAGCGAGCGGTCTAACGAAACGTTGTCACTATGTTTTTGAAACAGGAACAACTGAGTTGGATCGCGACTGAATGTGCCAGAGGTCGTACAGCACGACAGTATCGTCAAGGTCTTCAAAAGGCGTGCGGGGAATCGAATCAGCATTGCCATACAGAATAGTGGCACGATGGGTAAAAAGCCTTCAACGGAGATCGGCAGACATGGCATCGGGCAGGTCGTCCTAGCGTCTGTGAAGAAGAAGTGCATACTGCTGCCGCGTTAGTGGACAGTGATGGACGCCAGACGTTTCGTGAGCTCGCACACTAAACCGGATTATAGCATAAGACTGTGCTTAGTATCCTGATGGAACGCATGGGCATGCGAAAAATTGCATCACGATGGGTTCCGCATGAATTGTTGGACTTTGATTTGATTCCGAAGATGGAGGAACCACTTCATGCTATTCGCTTCACAATTATTCAAGACATTCGACAGGTAGCAGACCTCTCTACTTGCACCAACAGAACAGGCGCTGTTAACCGTATACTACGCATTCCACATCGCCGGCAGCAGGTTCAACACAACGCTGGTGACCAGAGGTGCCCCCCTGGTCAATGACCCCCCCCCCCCAAACTGAGACAAATCACCCACCCCACACCCGAGACATTAGGTCCTGGATTCGGAAGATAAATTTATTTTGTATATAAACATAGGTTTATTGTTTTTTACTTCAAGTTTTGTAAATTGTTTTATAAACACCCCCCCCCCCCCCAGGCTCGCCAAAGTACTAATTTTTCACACCAGAAATTTCAATGACGCCGTTTGCGTCATGACCCCACCTTCCTGTGGGCACCTCTGCTGGTGACTACTTTGAAGGAGAGTAACATGGAAACGTGTAATGCTTTCACAATAAATAGTTGTCTCTATTCAACTTTCAACACTCGTATAACCATCTGAAGGTACTTACAAGCCCGAAGCCGCATGGCACGTTTCTTAGACAAATTACTTTAAATTGTGATTGGTAGCAGGTGTTATTCTACATCCTACGAAAGAATTTTCTATGAACGATGGCCGAATCGAAGCAAATATTGAAATGTTTGCAAAAGTGCTTATGTCGTCGGTTCCCAGACTTCCGAACTATTTAAAGTAACTTATGCTAACAACAATACACACATACACAAAAACCTTCGACTTATAGCGGCCACGCAATCCGCAGAAAAGCGCCTTAGACCGGACGGCCGTTGCCGCGTGGCTATCGCCGAATCACCATCAGAGAAAGCGGTGATCATGTTCATTTAGAAATTGGTGCACGCTAGGAAATTGTTTTGCAAGTACTTCCGATAAATCTATTTTGAAACATTTTTGTAATTTATGTGTCCGCGATAGTCACCCATTGATTAAAACCCTTCTTTGGATCCTTATTCGTTATAATAACCCTGTTTCTTCTGCTAACATTGTCCATGATGCCATTAAGAGCAGGAAACTGATAGCATTTTCTATAAGTGAGGTTGTTCTCGACCTAAGTTTCATCGACATAAAATACGTTACTTTCTAGATTGCTTTCCTGGTTTCGTCACTCGGATCTAACAGATACACCGCTGGTCAATTACACTCGCTATCTCCACAAAATAATTTTCAGATCTGATCGAGGTAAAGCCCGTCTCAGGCAGAGTCTTGTATAAATTATCTTTCTGTCAAGAAAATAGATAAGGTGACCAGACGTCCCTATTCGGGCGGGACAGTTCAGGCTTGTGGAGTTCTGTCCCATTGTCCTCACTTGGTTTTCTACTGGGACGCTCAAATGTTCCGGTTTTTAGAAATCAAATCCAAGTATCGGACTTGTGATGTTCCAACACATGTCTTTTATGTTTACAACCTTAGAAGTCTATAGTGTATATGAGAATGATACCATCTGTGAAGTTTATGATAGCTGTGCAAAATACATTGAAAAGTGGACACATCATTTTAATGCCTTTTCAGATGTGAAATGGGTTCTTTTTACCTAATAAATCATAGTGTAGCTGATCAGCTACATACCTTATTTTTTCGCATTATCTCTCAAACTGATAAAAATTTTACCACAAATTCATTTGTAGCTGCTTTTATACATGGTGTTACATATGCTAGTAGCTTGTCAGAAATTATAAATCGCAGAACGCTACTGAATCTGTTCGACAGTTAGCTGCATTGAGTTATTCCTAACATGAGCATTTGCGTACTTTGGTGTTCCTCCTTCGGTATCTAAAAGTAGTCAAACACATGCTATTGCTGCATTACTATCTGGGAAGATGAGAAGCATAACAGTGACATTTACTGCATCGGGTACATCGTGGAAGCATTATCTGGCTGATCAGCTATGAACCTTTTGCTGATAGAAGTGCATAACAATTTTAAGGATTTTTTTCCAATATTTTTCTCTATACATACGCATTATACATAAATCGTGGTAATTTTATAGCTTCAAATAAAAAGTAACGCATTAAAGGGTTAAACTATGTACCTGCTTTGTGTGAGGTACAAAACTGCTACGGACGTCTCAAAAATGTGTTAACAAGCTCCAACATTAACCCAGGTAGTGCGGTATTATTTTTGGTTAAAAAAGATTTACGTAGCTATTAATTACCTTCATATGACTGCACCAGATCGTTATAAGTGATTTTCTCAGAAATCACCCCATTTGCTTTTCAGTACTGCCCTTCTCTCTGGAAGGACGTCAAATGAATGTCTTATGATTTTAATCTGATGAATTTTTATTATTATTAAAACATCATCTAACATGAATTATATTTATTCAAATGTCGCAAAAATTAAAGGATATTCCAGAAATACTAACCCAACTACGAGTTAATCTTCCGTATCTGCTGTATGAATCTCAACTTTGCAGCTGTATCGAACCACTCAGCAATCAACAATACAAGCTAAAATTGATCTGAAATTGAAGCACACTATTCAAAGAAATAAAATATGAGACTGTGCATGAATTGTTAAATACAAGAATGAAAAAGTGAGATGCCATTCTGGTCCTTCACTCCATACTTTTGTGGAGTCCTTCTGGAAGGACGTCAGCGCTATCTGGGTTTTGATCATCATTTATTTCAAGAGCATCTTAACATGTAGCAGTATTTTTACACCTCAGCATATACAGAAATGGAACATGGAAAAAAACTGTCACTTGTATGTGGTGCATAGAAATGTTCTACCTCTTCACATCCTAACAAATATGAAAATATTTGAAAGCTTGTGGAATTTGTGTTATGTCTTCCTGCTACAAATGCAGTTGTCGTGCGTGTCTTCTCTCTGATAAATAAGATACGGATAGCTGAGAAAACTCAAATGAAAATAGAGACCTTAAAAGCAATTATTACGACAAAATTAATTCGAGAGTCAGCTGTTCAGAATTGTAACGATTTTTAACGTTTGCTGAATCAAATTCGTCACAGAAGTATGGAGGCATAAGCAACTATTGTCTTGAAAGCTGTGTACAGTTACTGAGCCCTCCCGGCTCGTGTTTCTTCCACTCACCCTGTCCTTTATTAAATTACTGGCGCAAGTACTAATCGATCCTTCTCTGCTCTCACCGCTCGCGGCGCTGTTAGATCTGTCGCGCGTCACTTGTCTTCTTACTCGTGTGATCCCTGCCGCTAGTGGCGCTGTTTGAGTTTGGCGCCGAAGTAGTTTCGGGGAGGTCGGTTACCGGTTCAGTCAGTGACAGTCGCGGCGGGGAACATCTGAGTGTCTGTGTCAATTTGATACACTGCTTGGCGTCGCTAGGGTCGTGTTATTTACATTAACTGCCCGTCCGTGGCCGGGCCCGGTGCGTGCGCCGAAGTAGTTCCGCTCTGGCACCCTGTCGATCTGTTGGAGCCATATATGCGACTATATGAACAGCTGAAGAGGTCTGGACACGCAGAGGGAAAAGTTCCAGCATCAGCTCGGCGGGGGCTGTTTACTAGACTTGCGCATAATAGTTCGCGATCGGCCTTGCCGCGAACTGGTCCGTTCTTTTAGTTTGTGCGCTCCCAGTGACGGCTGAGCAGCATGGTCCGCGCATGCAGGTGGAGGGAGACGTTCCCCCCACCTAGCTGCTTCATGCTCTTGCTGCTTGAGCCGCTAACGATATCACGCAAACCTAAAGAAACAGTTTGTAGATAATTTCTCGCGTTTAAGTTTAGAGTTATCTCTATATCTTGGCATTATGGAATTTGTCAGATATTGCAGAGTGCAGAATACTTCAAACCAGAAATTTTGTAGCACTAAACTATGTAATCTAGCAGGCAGACGCTAACCTCGAAATGGCCCTCATCAGCAGAAGACAAACGTGTTTTTTTTAAATTCTGTTCGCGACCTATCGTGCATATTTTAGTTCGCGACGTATCACGCATATCTTAGTTCGCGACCGGCAGCTTTCCTTTTAGTTCGCATCTCGGCCGCGAAGTAGGTCGCTCTTTTTAGTTCGTCCACTCGTTTTGGCTTTTGTTACCACTACTGAAACTACAGCTGAGCTGCATCTCAGCTCGAAATGACGGCAACTGTCAGAAGGGAATCACGCGATTCTGCGCGCTCTGGCGTCCTCTCGCTGTTACCCGTCAGTCTTCGGAACAGGAGCGGACGAACTAAGAGGCGAGGGATCTGCGAACTAGTTTGCTTAGTTCGCCTGTGGGAGCGCTCTTCCGAACTTGTTCGTTCGCGAACTACACAAGACTACTGTTTACCTCATCTCCCCGGCTACGCGGTCGTGTTCCTAGCGGCCGTGCGATCCCACGTTGATTCTTGCCAAGCACCGGAGTCGTCAACAACTTGAACTCCGCAGTCAGTCCCAGGCTGCGTCTCACGTCGTTCCTGCTGCTAGCCATCTGGGATACATGAAATGCTGTCACCTACAACATCGCGAGGCTGGCTGCACTTATCTTGGAGTGAGCAAATTACGTGACCTGTACGTTCCTGCTCCGGAAATTTTTGTGTGTGTATGTGTATTTATGAGGTTCGGTGGTTGTTTCCCAGGGACCGTCGTCTACGTCTGTTGATGTTTACTTATGTGTTGTGCCGCACTTATAGTTCTGCTGAATTGAATTATTCTCTCTTTTGCTCTGTGTAGCAATTATTCAGTTATCACTAACTTGATTAACGCCAGCGGGGAATTTATCCGGTTTGTGCCCCTCTGATAGCTCGCAACTGCACGGGCGGTAGTTGAATAGCTTTTTTATTTTATCTTATGCTTGCAGACTATTTCCCCCGTAAGGCATCATCTACCCACGGTTAAAATTTTGCGTCGATTCCGTTTTAGTATAAGTCCCTTTGTGTCAGAGCTGTAGTTCTCGTGAGCGGTAGGGACCCTACCCCCTCTCCTTCCTTTCTGGAGTCAGCTGATCTGTTTTATATGTTGAAATGTGTATTAAGTTAACGAGTAGCCAGTCCTGTTCTCAAATTATGTATTATATTGAAAGGGTATTATTGATTGTCTCGGGGCCTTATTTCATAGCTGTTTAAACATGTTTCTTGTTATGTTAAGGTCTCTCTTACTGTGAGACATAATTTGTTTACTCGGCCTTCTTCCTTATAATATCATTGAGCCGGATTTGTGTGAGTTTATTGTTTTCAGGGAGTAACTTATTATTGTATAAGTAAGATAAAGGATTCTTTCGGGTCTTCAACCCTTTACTAAACTGTGTCAATTTTTATTTTTAAATCGGCCTTCAGCCTGATTCAGCTGGTTGTATTTAAATGTTGGAGCTCACCTTTGCTTACCATTATATTATTCATATTGTAAAAGGTTGCTTCGGGCTCTCAGCCCATTATTAGCCCATGTTAAAAAAAATTCCTTTTGGTCTGGCTTTCTGACTGATAATTTGAAGGAGCTGCTTATACTTAAATTTTACAGCTCCCTTTTATTGAGTTGTTTTCATTGTATTTATGAAAGTTTGCTTCTGGCCCTCAGCCGATTATTAACTTATCTCAAAAAATTTGTTTTAAGTTGGCCTTCAGCCTGGTTGTTGTTGTTGTTGTTATGGTCTTCAGTCCGGAGACTGGTTTGATGCAGCTCTCCACCCTACTCTATTCTGAGCAAGCCTTTTCATCTCCTCATAAGAACGACAACCCACATCCACTTGAATCTGCTTACTATACGCGTCTCTTGGTCTCCCTCTGCGATTTTTACCCCACACACTTCCCTCCAATGCCAAATTTACGATTCCTCGATGTCTAAGAATGTGTCCTACCAAGCGATCCCTTCTTTTAGTCAGGGTATGCCAAAAATGTCTTTTCTCACCAGTTCTGTTCAGTACCTCTTCATTAGAAGAGCATTCTTCTGTAGCACCACATTTCAAAAGCTTCTATCCTCTTCCTGTCCGCACCGCTTATCGTCCATGTTTCACTCCCATACAAGGCAACACTCCACACAAATGCCTACAGAAAACACTTCCTTGCACTTAAATTAATATTCGATGTTAGCAAATTTCTCTTTTTCAAAAATGCTTTTCTTCCCATTGCCATTCTGCATTTTACATCCTCTGTACTGCGACCATCATTTGTTATTTTAGTGCCCAAGTAACAAAATTCATCTACTTCCTTTATTACTTCGTTACCTAAGCTAATTCCTTCAGCATCACACGATTTTCTTAGGCTGCACTCCATTACCCTAGTTTTGCTCTTGTTAATGTTCATCTTAAAAGCACCTTTCAGCACACTGTCCATTCCGTTCAATTGCTCTTCCAGGTCCTTTGCTGTATCTGACAGAATTACTATGTCGTCGGCAAAACGCAATGTTTTTAATTCTTCCCCCTGAACTTTAATTCCTTCACCAAATTTCTCCTTGCTTTCCTTTATAGCTTGCTCAATGTACAAATTGAACAACATTGGAGAAAGGCTACAACCCTGCCTTACTCCTTTCCTAACTGATGCTTTCCTTTCATGCCCTTCGAGTCTAATAACTGCGGTCTGGCTTTTGTACAAGTTGTAAATAACTCTCCTTTCCCTGTATTTTACCCCTGCTGACTTCAGAATCTGAAAGAGTGTATTCCAGTCAACATTGTCAAAAGCTTTCTCCAGATCTACAAAAGCTAAAAATGTAGGTTTGCCTTTCATTAATCTATCTTCTAAGATAAGACGTAAAGTGAGTATTGCCTTCCGGGTTCCTACGTTCCTCCTGAATCCAAACTGATCTTCCCCGAGGTCAGCTTCCACCAGCTTTTCCATTCTCCTGTAGATAATTCGTGTTAATATTTTGCAACCATGACTTATCAAACTGATGGTTCTGTAATTTTCACACCTGTCTGCGCCTGCTTTCTTTGGAATGGGGATCACTACATTCTTCTTAAAGTCCGAGGGAATCTCGCCTGTCTCATACATCCTACACACCAGTTCAAATAGTTTTGTCGTGGTTGGCTCTCCCAGAGACTTTAGTAGCTCTGAGGTTAAGTCATCTACTCCTGGGGCCTTGTTCCGAACTAGGTCTTTCAGGGCTCTGTCAAATTCATCTCTCAGTATAGTATCTCCTATTTCATCTTGATCTACTTGCTCTTCCCTTCCTACAACATCGTCTCTAAGTTAATTTCCTTTGTAGAGCTGCTCTATGTACTCTTTCCACCTTTCCCTTCTTTGCTGAGAACTGGTTTCCCATCTGAGTTCTTGATATTCGTAGAGTTGCTTTTCTTGTCCCCAAATGTCTCTCTTATTTTCCTGTAGGCGGTATCTACTTTTCCCCTTCTTATACATTCTATTTGCATTTGGCTTCTAGCCACTCCTGCTTAGCCATTTTGCACTTCCTGTCAATCTCATTTCTTAGTCGTCTGTACTCCATTTTGCCTGTTTCATTTACTGCATTTTTATATTTTCTCCTTTCATCTATTAAATTTAGTATCTCCTATGATATCCAAGGATTTTTGTAGGTCTTGCCTTTCTACCTATTTTGTCCTCTGCTGCCTTCACTATTTCATATCTCAATGCTACCCATTCCAATTCTACCGTTTTATTTCCCCCTGTTTCTGTCAGTTGATGCCTAAATCTCCCTCTGAATTTCTCCAGAACTTCACGTTCCTTCAATTTATCTAAGTCCCATCTCCTTATTTTCCTACCTTTCTGCAGTTTTTTCAGTTTCAGCCTACAGTTCATGACTAACAAGTTATGGTCAGAGTCTATATCTGTCCCTGGGTATGTCTTGCAGTTTATAACCTGGTTCCAGAATCTATGTCTTACCATTATAAAATCTATCTGATACCTTCCGGTGTCTCCTGGTTTCTTCCACGTATACAACCTTCTTTTGTGATTCTTAAACCACGTGTTTGTTACGATTAAATCATGTTCCGTGCAAAATTCTACCAGGCGACTTCCTCTTTCATTCCTTCTGCCCAGTCCATATTCACCTATTATTTTTCCTTCTCTTCCTTTTCCTACTACCGAATTCCAGTCTCCCATCGCAATTAAGTTTTCCTCTCCCTTAACTGTCTGAATAATTCTCTTTAGCTCCTCATATATTTCTTCGATCTCCTCATCATCGGCAGAGCTAGTTGGCATATAAACCTGTACTACTGTTGTCGGTGTTGGCTTCGTATCTATCTTGACAATGATAATGCGATCACTGTGCTGCTCATAGTAGTTTACCCGCATTCCTATTTTCTTATTCATTATCAGTCCTACTCCTGTGATACCCCCAACTGATTTTGTATTTATAATCCTGTACTCACCTGACCAGAAATCCTGTTCATCTTGCCACCGAACTTTACTAATCCCCACTATATCTAACTTCAACCTATCCATTTCCCTTTTTAAATTTTCTAATTTTCCTACTCGATTAAAGGATCTAACATTCCACGCTCCGACCCGTAGAATGCCAGTATTGTCTTTCCTGATGACAGCGTCCTCCTGAGTAGTCCCCGCCCGGAGATCCGAATGGGGGACTATTTTACCTCCGGAATATTTTACCCGAGAGGATGCCATCATCATATTTTCATACAGTAGAGCTGCATGTTCTCGGGAAAGGTAACGGCTGTGGTTTCCCCTTGCTTTCAGCCGTTCGCAGTAGCTGTATGGCAAAGCCACATTAGCCGATGTTACAAGGCCAGCTCAGTCAATCATCCAGACTGTTGCCCCTGTAACTACTGAAAAGGCTGCTGCCCCTCTTCAGGAACCACACGTTTGTCTGGCCTCTCCACAGATACCCCTCCGCTGTGGTTGCACCTACGGTAGGGCTATCTGCATCGTTGAGGCACGCAAGCCACCGCACCTCGGCAATGTCTGTGGTTCATGTGGGTGGTCAGCCTGGTTATTTTCGTAATATCGCAGCCTACATTTTATTTACTTTTGTAAAGGGTTCCTTCGGCCCCTCAGCCCATTACGTTGTAAGGAAAGAAATTTTTTTTAAATTATAGAATTGAAGAAAGGTGTTTATTTTATTAAAGAAATCTTTGAGTGGAGGTAAAAAATATATTAATTTTGATTTACGTGTTACTAACTGAGGTTGCTGTTGTTGTAATGTTTGAGCAACATAACAAACCTGACCTTAATTTCGTTGTTGGTTACGTTAAACTCGTGATTAATGCAAGTGGTGTAGTTAAATTTTGAAAATATTAAGCAAGACAATTAGTGTAATTAACATATACAATGGCCCTATCTGACAAACTTTTCAAAAGACCACTCACCTTTCCCTTCCTTACAAAATCTCCTACAGAGACTGTGCACACACAGATAGCAGAAATTAACTTATTCCGTCTGTGCAATGCGTACGACTCAATTAGTACGCTAATGGTACTGATAATTTAGAAAATTATGAATAGTAGGATTTTTAACATCAAGTGATTGGCAGGTGGGTGCAGTGCAACCACTAAAGTCAGTATCTGATAAAATTAATTCACTCAAACAAATAGGAAATTTAAGTAAATTAGTCTTAATTAATGATATGCTTACGGCATTAGTACGAGTTTGGTTCTTTATAGGATAGAAGTAGCGGTGGCTATTATTGTTGAACTCAGTGCGAAACGAAATAGAAAAATTATTCATTAATTCAACTGTCTGTTATCTTCGACCATCAATTTTAGCAAAATTGTCTCAACTGAATGATTATCACAGTCTCAAGTCACAATTAATGACACTCACTTGATTGTAAAATTGTGTAGAAATATTATTCATGCATTATTGAGGATTTTCATATTAAGCTTGAGTGGTTAATTAGTTGTTCAAACAAGATAGCAAAAGTACTGTCTAATGTTCTTGTATTTAAACAAAACTTAAACATGCATTCACATTAAATTACAACCAATAGCATTTAACTTATTTATCAGACCAGCGACGTGGTACTCTGCAGTCATATACATGGTAAATAAATTCATACAGAAATAATTTTGATGGTGGCTCCTCCTTTGGCAGCTTGCTAGCAGTTCGCTGTGATGCTTCGCGAATCGCGTAATTAATCACGACCGTTAGCGTCCGCGATGACGCTACCGCATTTCGGACGTCTGGAACGGTTACCGAACACGTAATGAATTTCTGCCTCAGCAGAACGAACGAATAAATATTTCATTAAGATCAATTCTTACTTCACTTATGTTCATTGGTTTCACATAAACTTTCATATCGTTGCACTTATAACAAATTATAACTTTCACTTTGTTTTAACTTTATTACTTATATTGTTCGAGCACTCCGCGGACCGCGTACGAACGTCTGATCTACGTCACGGGGCGGCAGATACTGCTGCTTGCCTGCTCTCCCACAGGCGAGCACTGGTGTACAATAAAATCTCTGACCTGAGGAGCCATATCGATAACTGTTCAGATCGATATTTGATCTCGTTTACAGAGAAATATTTTACATTGACAAATTAAACATAACAAGTAATCACAGTCATATATAAAACATACAAAGTTCAAATAAAATAAAATAATAAATACATAAAAAATTACAATACAGATAATAAATAAATGACAGAAAATGTTCGCAGTTAAGTTACCTACATACATTGTTCATCACGATAATTAATTAAGTTTCAAATGTTTGTATAGCTTATGGGACTTAACTACCGGGTCATCAGTCCCTAAACTTACAAACTACTTATGAACTACTTACGAACTACGACGACACAAATATCCATGCCGTAGGGGGGATTCGAACCCCCGACCGTAGTGGCCGTGCAGACCGTGACTGGAGCGCCTCAGTCCCCACGGCCACCGCGGCCGGCAATTAATTAAGTCACATAAGAAGTTAATTACTACATATTCACTATAAAGAGGTTCAAACGAATAATATGTTTCAAAATGAAGCTCATTCATCGTTACCTTACCTTAAGGGTTACCTTACAACGTACTGATATAAAATTTTAATTTTCGGCTTCTGCCTTGCGTCAACCTAGCTGTTTTGACTGTTTTTCTTAAAATTTTTTAAGAAAGCTATCTTTCTTCGGGCCTTCAGCCTCTAATTGTAAAAGAAGGGATTTTTTTTTATATTGAACTGAGTGCCCTTGCCTAACTCTTAACATTTGGGTGTTCATTGTAAGGATGAGGGGCTGCGGGTGCCCTTTTGAACCATATATATATATACTAGCCCCCGCCCAAAAAAAAAAAAAAAAAAAAAAAAAAAAAAAAATTAAAAAAAAAATCTCTCGGGCACATATACCGAAGTCCTGGATTCGCCACTAGTCCCAGCTTCAGCTTTGAGAAATATGGTCACCTTATTTTACAGTAATTTATATGTCTAGCCTCCTTTTTGATTTATGTAAAAGTTCTCCACCATTTGTCAAACCACATTAGAGATGACCAAAAGCTAGGTACTCCGAGAAAAACCTACGCACTTTTTCTGCTATTTAGTACATTTTACTGTAGCATCTAAGTATCTTAGTATATCAAAAAATGTACAAATTGATCTGAATGATGCTGATAACTGAATTCACAAGAACAAAATCGGCGAAAATCACCGGACGCTAAACTACACAGTTTGGCAGGTAGCGGCCAACTGATTTTTGGTACCCCTGTAAGCCTTCGGCAGGGTTCTTCTGACAAAGGCCACTTCCCCGACCAAGAACGCTGCTCTTTGCAGAGAGACGCATGTTACAAACGCCGACCTTCATTTGCATTACACTGAGCCCCACCATGTTTGTCATTTGTTGATTCGAGTTCCCCACTGTAATAATACACAAATTTGAAAGTAATGTAAATGTCTAGAGCACAGATAAAAAATAAATTAATGCCTTACACTTTTCGACTACCGTTATTTTCGAAGGATATAAAAGGACATTGGTATTATCATTCCATCAAACATTTAGTAAAACATCACAAACAAATAACATTACATCCACCAAAGCTTAAAAAAATATTCCCGTAAAACAATTTGTCACCGAAATGCGTTATTACATATAAAACTGATGTTAAAAATACTTATGCTGGGACCATCTCTTAGGTTTTTTTCTTTGTATTATTATTTTAACATTCTAGTAACATGACAATATTTCACACAAGAATAACTCAGTGCTGTTCAAAACAGTAGTCTCTTACACTGTACTTTCACATCTTTCAGGCCAGATAACACAGGGTGTCGGCGAACTCTCTCCGCAGTTGAGAGGCGTGTAAAAGGTTGCCAGCACAGACAAAGCGCGTGTTCCGTGGACCTGCAATGGTGGGGGTGCGGGTAGCGTTGCGTGTGCGCTACAGCTGTTGCTTGTTCTTGTATACTGAGAATGCTTATCGTTGCAGAGATAGCCTTTCTATTGGAAGAGGTTTTCCAGCCAGGAGGAAACTTCAGGGGTGAGACGACAATTTAGATTGCGTTTTCATTCGTCGAGGTGTACACGTCGTGACATTGTACGTGATTTAATTCACAAATTCCGGACAACCGGTTCAGTTCATGATGCACCACGAACTGGTAGGCCCACGGTTTTAACGGAACGGAAACTCGACGACAATTCGGATATCATGTTGCGGAGTCCAACAAAATCAGTAAGGAAATTTATCACATGAGCCTAAAGTCTCTTGTACGGCAGCACATAAGGCCGTAACCAAAGAACTGCGGCTGTATCCGTATAAATGATCATATGGCATTTTTTGCTGGGAGATCCCAGGTGGGATTGTTCGACCACCAAGTGCAAGTCTTCTTACTTGACGCCTTGACGCCACTTCGGCGACTTGCATGTCGATGATGATGAAAATGATGATGACAACACACAACAGCCGGACCCTTCCTGGAATCAAACCCGGGCCCATTACAGGATTATAACTGCCCTTTCACACTGTGGGAGCTGGTTTCTTCTTTGTCTGTGGCGCATGACACATCCCCTGACAATGATAGGATCCGCTACAGTATGCTGAAGGACCTAACACAGCGAAGTAAATAAATTCTCCTGGATCTTTTTAATGCCATTTGGTCGTCATATCACTTTCCTGAATCGTAGAGAGAAACGATGTCAACCCCCCTTTTAAAACCCGGGAAAGATCGCACATGCCCAAGCAGTTATCACAGCGTCGCCCTCACTCGCTGCTTGGGAAAGACCGTACCAATTCGCTCAGTATTAAACAGGGAAAACGCACCTAAGGTATGTGCGTGCAGCTAGTAAAATCTCGTTGTAGCCGCTCATTTACCTCTTGAGTAAAAATTAATAATAAAATGTGGTCCATCTATGCTGTGCCTCCAAACGTTTGCGAACTCTTACGCCACCAAGGGAATCAGACGTTTTCTCCATTTATATATTCAACACGAGAGTGAAAATAGTATTTAAATAATTTTTCACAAAACGTAAGTCTTGTAAATTCTTCACTTTTATTGGCCGTTACTACAAATCCAATTTACAATTACAATACATGTATCTGCTTCTACAGAACTTCCAACATTAACAGATCAACAGCAATAATTGAAACAAAAGACAATAACACACGGAATTTATACACAAGAACAGAGTTTATATATCGTCTATTCTGTGAACTCTCTCCACTTCCTCGTAGTATACACTGTGCAGTGACCGACTGCTTGTCATATCTGCTGCCCGTATGCAAATTACTGCCTTGATAAACTCAAAGCGATCCAGTAGGAAAAATATAGTTTATTTTTTAACACTACAATTGTCCCGTTCCTTAAAGATCAGGCTGTTACAAAATGGAATATGTGGAAGAATGTGGAATCTGGAAAAGCCTATAATTGCACAATTCATGGCGAATTAATTTTAAAAATATTACCTTCACACTTTTTGTTAATTTTTTTTTTTTTTTTTTTTTTTTTTTTTAAATTGGAAGATAAATAAAATATAAATAAAAAAACCCGAAATGGATGAATCTCACTACTGAGTGATAGGACATTGATATATGTAATTAAGAGAATATTGCAGAACATACTTCTATGACATAAAGAAATAGTACCTATTAGAAATCATTACAAATGCAAAAGATGAAAAAAAAAGAGCATCCAGCACGATTCGAACTACCAACCTTCTACTCACCATTATTATGTTTCTGACCACATTTTTTTTCTTTTCAAAGACCTGTCCTAGCCGTTGTGTTTTCAAGTGTACTGATTTTCTCTCTCTCTCTCTCTCTCTCTCTCTCTCTCTCTCTCTTTTTTTTTAATTAGTCAGTTTACTTTCCATTACTATACTTAATATCTGCTCATGTCTGGCTCCAACGTACCAAGAAGTCATCAGACACCTTTACGAGAAAGTTTGCGTAATTTTTTCGGTAGTTTGCGATACTCTTAATTTTCCAATGTTGGCTCTCTATATAATCAGCGATGGCGTGTTCCGTTAAGCCTAATATATAGTGCACTGTCATTCCCTTCTGCCAGTTTGCTGCATTTCTCTTCGTATTCTGGTGTGGAATGTCATCAGGATAGAGTAAGGTTGTCATCTGCATATCATGAGGCGCAGTGCGGTGGCCGGCCGCGGTGGCCGAGGAGACTGAGGCGCTCCAGTCACGGTCTGCACGGCCACTACGGTCGGGGGTTCGAATCCCCCCTCGGGCAGGGATATTTGTGCCGTCCTAGTTTGTAAGTAGTTCATAAGTAGTTTGTAAGTTTAGGGACTGATGACCCCGTAGTTAAGTCCCGTAGAGTATACAAACACTTGAACACTTGAGCAGTGCGGTGAACGAAAGCCAAATGGCGGCAGAGCAGATGCCAAATGTCCCACAGACCAGTCTGTTTGTGTCCGTATCACGCACGTTGCACGCCTGGCTCAGTGGCGTCGCCGCGAGTTGAATGATGTGGAGACGTTACTGCGGGGGATATTTTCCGTTCACGTAGTAGTACCATGTAGTCCGTGCCGCTGTCGGTAAGTTAGGGGAGTGTACGTTATACCAGACTGCATTCCAGTCGACCGTTGGGTGTTTGCCTTCCACAACGTTCTGTTGCTGTCACATATGGTTCCGTAAACTTTACGGACCGCACGTACGTCATCACTGCGTAGTATCCATATGACGTAACTATGTTCCAGTAAAATAGCACCGCAGTGTGACATTGCCGCGGGGATGTGATGGAGATCTATCGTCGGGTCCAGATTGGGTGGTACAATTTCCGTGAGAAGAAAAGCGATCAGACTGCTGGGGTCCCGTTTCCATTCCCACAGCGTCAGCATCACAAAAGAAGGCATAGCCTTAACATACACATCGGTGAGTCCTAGCCCGCCGCCCAACACCGGTTGTGAGAGCGTTGGGTAGCTGATTTTGAAAAGATGTCCTTGGTTCACGTAATGTCCAAAGGCTGCTTGGATTCTGTCCTCAGTTGCACTTCGCATCGGAAAAATCCTTTCCAAGTACGTCATTTGTATTACCAAGTAGGTGTTTATCAAGTTGATCTTTTGTAGCGCATACAAGGAGCGTAGTGAGTGTAAACGGCTACATGCACGGATATTGTTCAAGAGGAGTTTGTAGCTGAGAGCTATCGTGCAGCGTGTGGTCTTACTGAACACCTTTCATAAACATTTCATCTCAGTGAGCAGCTCAATGCGTCCGTTAGGTTGCGTAGGTAACCCGCAACGGATATGCATGATTCCTGATTTTCTCATGTTCATCTGTGTACCTGACGATTTTCCATCTCTCTGTATCTGAGCTATGGCTGTGGCGATCTCTTCATCTGAACGTACCAGGAGGACCACATCATGTGTATAAGCACGATACACAAATTTATCCCCTCTTACACTGATGCTGCTTAAAATTCGATGTAGTTGCATCAGAAGTGGCTCAATTATCCACTCACAAGGGAATGGTCAGACTTTTCATGCCGAAACATATATTGATTTTTTTAGCACTGTTAGTTAAAATTGAAGGAAGCCTGTATGCAGAATCTTAGCTGCTGACATGACCTGGAAGTCACTTAAAAAAATCACGAAAATGGCTGCTTTTCCTGCTTGGCACTTGCGGTGACGGCTGGCCACCTCTTGAAATGGCGAGTCGGGGGCTGTTGTTATGGTGAGCGTTGTGCGCATGTTCGGGAGGTTCAAATCAAATGTTTGTTAACTTTATGGGACTTAACTACGGGGTTATCAGTCGCTAAACTTACAAACTACTTATCAACTAGCTTATCCTAAGGACGGCACAAATATCCATGGGGGGATTCGAACCTCCGACCGTAGTGGCCGTGCAGACCGTGACTGAAGCGCCTCAGTCCCCTCGGCCACCGCGGCCGGCTGTTCGGGAGATGCGGCCGTCTTATCGCGGCGTTCACTAAAGAGGAATATCGTTGCACGGTTTTGGTGGAAAGGAGAAACGAATATTCGTTTCTGTGGCATGCACTTCCTTTTCACTTCTGGTACGTACTTCGAAACATACTGTCCTGAAACTGGTTATAGATGTGAAAGATATTCTGTACATCTTCATCTATACTCCGCAAGCCACTTTACGGTGAACATTCAATCTCTCCTCACTGGTGATGGCAAACCCTGTAAATATTTTGCTGCTTGCCATGGAGATATACCACAGGCGCCAAATGAAGCAATCAAGAGAGGAAAAAAAAAAAAAAAAAAAAAAAAAAAAAAAAACGGCTGAAGACTGTGTGATGTGCGACATGGTAGTTAAACTTCTAGACGAGCATGTAAATAGCGCATACATGTTGCTAGAAACGACTGAAACACTTGATATTGCAGACTGTGAAACTACAGACGGCGAAGAAACGGAAGAAAGTTGCACATATGAAGACTCTTCGAGTGATAGTGTCACGTACCGTCATCGATTATCTCCGAAAGCAACACCAGAAACTACAATTACATTATCACACAAATAAAAAGCAGTGAAGTATTGGTTGAACGAAAGTGGTAGGAAACGCCTACACGTGAGTACTGTTCAAAAGGTATCGCTTTGTCCGTTCTGAACGTGAATTGTATAGATGAAAAAAGGAAGTCGCTGGACGACGCAAGAGTCGACTGGAAATTGCGACGGAGATAAATGCGCGACTTTTTGAGCAATTTACCGATGCCAGACGACAGTCATTGAGTGTCAGCGACACAGCTTTGCGTGATTGGGCGTTAGAGATTGCCAACGCGATAGGCACTAAAGAATTTACAGCTTCTCAAAGTTGGAGTAGTCGCTTCAAAAGATCACATAAAATTGTGGCACGAAAAATAACAAAATTTGTATCGAGAAACAGGTCGGAAAATGAAGTGTCTCAAATGGAAATAATAGAAGCTTTTCTTACGACTGCAAAGAACAAGATCGCCAATTTTAGTGAATCTTACATTTACAGTGCAGATCAGTCAGGTTTTCAAAAAGAAATGCGTGCGAAAAGAACACTGTCATTCAAAGGGGAAAACATATTTAGGCAATTGCACAGTCCACGACTGCACTCACCTATTCATACACTATAATGCCCATAATTAGTCTGGATGATTCATTGCTGCCTAAACTATAATGTGTGTCTTCAAGAACCAACTGAAACTTTTGGACCTCGTGTCAAACAAACAATGTTCTACGCAGACAATCTTGTTGTGGACGCATCGAAGTCTGGAAAAATGGGAAATGATAACGTTACACTTTTCATGCGTCATGCTTTTCTTCCGTTCTGCGGGAACAAAACTCTTCTCCTTCTAGATTCGTGGTCAGATCATAAAAGATCTGATTCATTAAAACCTGTATTTTGAGCTCACCCTGACAAAGAAGTAGACATACTTCAGATTCCACCAGGTAAGACGAACGTAATTCAACCGTTAGACAGAGAAAATTATTGAGTGCAAATCACTGCAGTTTCCTGTGTGTCGCCGTGACAATATTCTCAAGTTGCTATCAGTCGTACATTATCAGTTTTCCTCCCCATGGTTTCAAAATGTAATTAAATATGTGTGGCACGCCTCGAAATGCACTGATATTAGGCCTGATTCCTTCCTAACACCGGCCAGCTTTGTCTACGGACGTCTAATAACGTCTGTGTTTCGCAGGGCTGTCATATGTCGTCTTTGCTTGTATGTTCGTGGTGCACAAAAAAACCTATGTTTTGATCATTGTATGAATATTTCGCATTTTTGCGGTAATTACAAAAAATAAAAATTTGACGTGTTCTAAACCGTATATGATTTGTGTGTATTTCATAGCTATTTGGAAAGAATTTTGTAAATAACATATCAGCTACATTTGTCGAAGAATTTATTATTATCGTATTTATTAATTATCGTACGATCGCTTTCACTGGGCGAATCAGCTCTCTCACTGCTGTGGCAGAAAAGCGGCGCGTAGCTAACGCCACCTTGTCCCTAGATGAGGGTTTGTATAACGTAGCGAGAGAGGTTTTATAAAAGTTTTTACAGACTTACAGGTCATGTCAGCAGCTAAAAGTCTGCATACAGACTTCCTTCAATGTTGACTCACAGTGGTAAAAATAGCAACACAGGTTTCCACATGACAAGTCTGACCATTCCTTTGTCAGTCAAACGAAGTATATGTAAGAAGCGGTTCGTTGAAGTAAATGTATCCACGTGGAGTTCTTATGCCTCAACTGCTTTTATATGCTCGCATAACGTTTTCTAAAATAAAAGATACGTGAGTTAAGATGATACTAATCTCGACATGTACTGTATCCTAACTATTATATTTCTTCTACTTGATGCTCCGAAGACCTCTAGAATTGGCAACATTCGCACTTCGGAACTATAGCATGCGCAATGCTCTATTCTTGGATTTAAAATTACTGGGGCCGGGTAATCGTTTTGTCCCCCATTGTACATATATGGCTAGGTACGTGTGTGTGTGTGTGTGCTTATATTTTTTTAGTTGGATGTTTAGTAGAACGAAAACAGTTTGTTTTGATTTCAACCATAAATATGGAAGCGTTCTACCAAGAAGCGACGGAAGAATCCATTTATATTTTAAAATTAGTTTCTAATAATAAATGGTCAATGACATTGCAATAGTAATGTGTTTTTGCTTTTGAAACATCCATTATATCCTGCGAAAAAAGTTTCATATCAGTTGTATGTGAAATTCTCTTTTTTTTTTTTTAAATTAATAAATCCTGAATTAAACTTCACACTGCAGCGGAGTGTGCGCTGATATGAAACTTCCTGGCAGATTAAAATTGTGTGCCGGAACCGGGACTCGAACCTGGGACCTTTGCCTTTCGCGGGCAAGCGCACTACCGACTGTGCTATCCCGACACGACTCACGATGCCACCTCACAACTTTACTTCCGCCAGTACCTCGCCTCCTGCTTTCGCTAGTGCGCTTGCCCGCGAAAGGCAAAGATCCCAGGTTCGAGTCCCGGTTCCGGCACACAATTTTAATCTGCCAGGAAGTTTCATATCAGCGCACACTCCGCTCTAGAGTGAAGTTTCATTCTGGAAACATCCCTTAGGCTGTGGCTAAGCCATGTCTCCACCATATCCTTTCTTCCAGGAGTGCTAGTCTTGCGTGTTTGCAGGAGAGCTTCTGTGAAGTTTGGAAAGTAGGAGGCGAGGTACTGGCGGAAGTAATAAATCCTGTTTTTAGTACTTCATAATTCCTCAATAAACTCTTCAGTAGATTCAAAAATAATGTTTGCTACCACAGACTAAATTATATTATTATTTATATTTATTTCATATGTATAAATTTTATTACATTATTTCAAATCAATATGTTTTCTGCTCTAATTACACTCAGGTAACAAACGCCATGGGATACCGATGTTCATAGAAACAGAAGGCTATGTTATCAAGCGTTTAAGGTATAAAAGGGCAGGGATATCCTGTGAAAAGGTTTCCGTCGCGATTATGGTCGCAAGCACTTGCTTTCTCTTAGGCCCTTTTCCTGCAATGCAGGGTCGGCACTGAGTTAAACGCGGATTTGGCCTGTGTTAATATTCACGGGGTGGCCGGATGCCCTTCTTGCCGCCACCCCATGCCCCCCCCCCCCGCAGGAGGAAATGTGTACCCCAAATGTCTGCGTATAGTGAGATAAGTGTGTGAATGTGTAAAGTGTTACGAAATGTTTGCGAATCATGTAACTGAGGCGGGACGTGGGGACCAGCCCGGTATTCACCTAGGGGTGTGTGGAAAACCGCCTAAAAACCACATCCAGGCTGGCCGGCACTCCGACCCCTTTCGTTAATCCGTTGGACTGATTCGAACCGGGGCCGGTACGCCTCCCCGTCTCGGAAAGCGGTTCGTTAGACCACACGGCTAACCAAGCGGTTCATTATGGTCGCAAGCACTAATTAACATATTTTGAACACGGAATGGTTTAGAAGATATTTTGCGCGTTACACTTCGGAAATCGTTACGGAATTCAATATTCGGACTCGAACAGCGTCAAGAGTGCGCTGAGAATACCAAATACACATTTCTTGTCACCACAGGCAACGCACTGGGCGGCGACCTGCACTTCGTAACCGGAACAGCGGCGTTTGTCGGTGCTGATAGCAAAGGAACACTGCGTGAAACAACCGCAGAAATCGCTGTGGGACATCGACGAACACATGCGTTACGCGCAGTTCAGCACTAATGGACTATGGGAGCAGACCACTGACTCTGAAACCCAGTGCTTGCATCGCGACTGTATTGGTTCTACCGTAGAGACTGCTGAACGGTGTCTCGACCGCACGAGTCCCAGTTGCACTTGGTAAAAGCTGATGGGAGGGTTCGAGAGTGGCCACAAATTGAGGGACCCTTGATGTTGACAGGACACTGCCAAACTGACGGTAGATCCATAGTGGAACAGGGTGTTTTTAGACGGAATGGACTGCACCCTGTGGACCAGTTCAATCCATCACTGACTTTAAATGGTTATATTCTGGTACTGGGAGACCTCTGCAGCCATTTATGGTGTTCCCGTTCCCAAATTTTGTAAGACAGAAGGAAAAGTACGAAACTTTCAAATTTATCCCTGTTGTTGTTGTTTTTGTTGTTTACAGTCCGCAGACCGGCTGTGGACGGCTGTAGGTTGCTGGGCGGTGGGTTTTCGTTTCCGTTTCGGTTCCCTTGTATAATTCTGTTCAATTTGAAGTAAAAGTAACGCCAGAATTATTGAAGGGTCCATGTCGTGGTTGCGACCCCAGATACTCCCAAGAAAGGGACGTGTAGCAGGTTGCAGTTTGCATGGAATCTCACCAGCTAACCAGCCAGTCGGGTGTGCCAGCCATCATTACAGAGGAACACACTCTCCCCACCTCCATAATTATTATGGTGTCCCTCTCTATGTTGTAATAAGTTTCGGAAGTGTCTCATAGATCTAAAGATTAAATGAAGGCAGTTGCGTTTTAGCTAGCTTTGCACGAACTTGCTTATTGAATTATAAGACACATCTGTGAATCTATCTGTCACATCGACTTCTGAATCTTTAATACACTTATGTTGAATTTTAATGTTAGACAGTCAACATACATGAACCTTCCTGAGAAGCAACGTAGAAATAATCAACAGCGGAACACAAGAGAGCTTAATTTTCTATGTTTCTCTTGAGTAAGTAGACAGTATAAAAGGAATGAAATGAGTGCGAGAAAACTCTTCAGTTTCGACTTGGCAGTATGTGGAGTATGCTAGGATTTTCGAATCCTTGTGGCAGCTTATTGAAAATAGATGTAGCAGAATACTACACGCCTTTACGAACATGAGTCAAGGATGTGTGATACAAATGCAGATTGGATTTCAGTTTAGTATTGACTCAGTGAAAGCAGCCTACTCTTGGGAATAAGTATATGTTGTTAACAACAAACGACATTAATGCAAATTTGTACTAAGATGCCAATGGCAGAATTCTGAGATAACTGAACAGAGGTGCAGAAGAGGTATTTTAGCGTAACACAGTATATTCTTCAAAGCGGCAATTTCTGAGCCATAAATATCCTTTTTAATCAGAAGAGTTACCGCAAATAATTACACAATGTCATAATTATGTGCTATGAGGCTTCCCGGCGTATATGCTGTTGATGGATTCCCAGGTGTCCAGCCGGAGACGATTGTTGAATATGAAGGATATTTCGATCTATAACCGTTGTGCCATCATCATGTGGTGCGTTTGCATCAGCACTATCTGATGATGGCGGAACGGTTATTGGCCGAAATATCCTCCATTTTCAACGATCGTCTCCTGCTGGACACTCGGGAACCCTTCAGACAACAAAATCACACTACATATTCGAATAAATATAACGCAATTGGATCACTTTCCGTGTTAAACAGACAATTACTTCAGATACTGTTTTAGTTTTAGCAGGAGATGTGTAAGAATTTGAACTTTTCAGTCTCACTTATCATATGACCATACTGCCTAGTGAAAATGTCTTTTTTGTCTTAATATGTGTTGCAAACAGTAAAAACTCAATGTTGGTATATTTATCATAAATTTATTTTCTGCAAGCCATGAAATTATGTATTGAACTCAATTATTTAAGACTGCATCAACTTCTTTCACTACCAGACTGGAGTCATTAGCAAACAGGAACATACCGGAACCACTTTTAAAAATACAAGACATAGGATTTACATAGATAAAAACAGTAGTGGCCCCTGTACTTACCCCTGGGGCACCTCCCAAATAACTGTGGCCCACTGCGACTGCGCCTTATAGACATTCCAGCACTGTGATGAATGACCTGCCGCCTGTTCTTAAAGTAAGAGGTGTACCAGTTGTGAGCTTCTCCCTTAATTCAATAATGGTCTAACTTATGCAGTAATATTTTGTGATAAACACAGTGAAACGTCTTAGTTAAATTAAAGAAGATGCCTCCTATTGTTAGGTTTTTGCTGACCGTTTCGTTAGTTGCTTGTATAAGTATGCAGATTTTCTTTTTCCAATCCATCTATGTAACTGAAATAAAATAAGTTGTTTTTGCCGTATGGCTTTTGCCATTATTTACAACTCATCTTCAGTGGCCTAGTATATACATGGTTATCTTTTCGTCTTGTGTAGTCTTAGATGTATTTTCTTGATCTCGTGCACAGGGAATGATTTAGATCGCTGTCTTTTTTCGCAGTTGGTTATATTAATGTACAGATATTTGTTTATGCAATGGAATAAACCCGTAATTTTGCCATATTCTAATCACTTTCATTTACAAGGCATTTCAGTGGCTTGCCTAAACAAATATCTGCATGTCAATATCATCAATTGCGAACTACAGTCATGTCAACCATTCCCTATCTGCTAGTATAGCAGGTTAAAGTAAATACATCTAAGACCCCAGAAGACGAAAACATAAAGTCTACTTTAGACCAGACGCGTTTCGTTTTATTTTAAAGCATCTTCAGTGGTCAGCTGTACAATAAATGGTTTATATTACATTATTTGTTTTAGTTATTACGAAATTCGATCTGTAACAGTTCTCATGCAATTGGATTGTTTTGATTCTGAATAAATCGGACTATTAATATTACTCACGAATTTTTTACGTTTTTGTCTTCATGTGTGCTTTGTAGCACATTTTCACTTGCTGTCACTGCATATATTTACACTAATTTACACTTTTTCTTTTTTACAGTAACATTTCTTACGAAAGTTTTTGAAACATAACCATTTCTGTGGCCTGGCAGGCTCTGTATGTCGTTTGTTTTGTTTATCTATTGTCTGTGTGCGTGTTCTTTGCTTTCCAGTTCTTTGGTTCGTGCTGTGAGGTGTGTTTTTGTTTCGTTTCTGTCAAAACAGGCGTCTGCTATCAACTTTGTGTGTGATGTTCTGACTGTTTTGTGTGTTTATAAATATGATTTTGGTTGACCTAGCGACTTTCTCTTGTGTGTGTGTGTGTGTGTGTGTGTGTGTGAGAGAGAGAGAGAGAGAGAGAGAGAGAGAGAGAGAGAGAGAGAGAGTTAGAGATTCCGATTTTTCTGCATGTGTTAATGTGTGGGTAGGGATTTGTTGTTGTTGTCTTATGTGGTCGTTTTACGTCAGTTTTCATCTCTTGTTTTGATACTAATGGACAATATCGTGGAAAGTAATTATCTCATTTAATAATTAAGACTGCTTCATTGTTGAAATAATTGTAGTTAAACATATTTATATATTAACATTAGTTTTTACGCATAGTGTAAAACGTAAATATCATTCTGCTTGTAGATGTTTCGTCTCTTCTGCAAGAGAACGCTAGTGCAAAAAATAACACTAGTCTATGGTGGAAGATTTTCGGCGTGTATTTATTTAATGAGAATACAAAGTAGACTATAGAATAAAGTTTTAGAATTGCGAAAGCATTACTGTAATATGAACAGCTCGACCAGGATAGGATAACTTTCGATGTTCAGACTCAATTACAGTTTATTGCTTCTTCTCATGCGCATTCTGCAGCATACTCCAAAATTAGAACCCCGCACTCGGCACAATCTATACATCATTGACGTCACGCACTTGCGATGGAGTTGGCTGCTGATTAACATGCAGGCACGAAATGCACACCAATGTGAGGAGTCACTTTGCACCACGAAGTCGATCGTGTAAAACGGGCTTAACCCTTTAACGCATGAATTTTTATTTGAAGCTATAAAAACTACCTCAATTAATGTATAGTGCGTATATACTGAGAAAAATATTGAAAAAAAATCCTTAAAATTATAATGCACTACTAGCAACAAAACGTTCATAGCTGGTTAGCTATACAGTGCTTTCATGATGTCCCCGATGTGCCTCTCATCTTTCCAGAAAGTAGCTCATGATGGAAAAGTAGTATGTGATTGACTACTTTTACATGGTAAAGGAGGAATACTAAAGTAAACAGACGCACATGTTGGGAGTAACTCATTGCAGCTGTCGAACTGATTCTGCAATTTATAACTTCTAGGACGAGCTACTTGCAAGTGTATCACTATGTATAGAAGCAGCTACAAATACATTTGTAGTACAATGTTGATCAGTTTCAGAGATAATCGAAAAATAAGGTTATAAATGGATTCTTCCGTCGCTTCTTGGTAGTACGCTTCCATATTTAAAGTTGAAAACAAACAAACTGTTTTTGTTCTACTATTGCTTCGGTTCTCTTGGTCTTCTTTGAGAACCGAAGCAATAGCGTCTTTTTCGACGCATGTTAACAGTTTACCTGATGATGGCCTAATAAGCCGAAACTAGTTAGTAAGTAAACAAACATTTAGTAGAACAAAAACAGTTTGTTGGTTTTCAACCTTAAATAGAAAAATAAGGTATGTAGTTGATCAGCTAAACCAGGGGTTTCCAGACTTTTTTTGGCTCGTAGACACCTTGCCAACGTTTTCTGTCATGTGTGGCCCGCCTGACTTTTATGTACTTATTTATTTATGAATTCCTAACTTCAAAAGTAATAGCAGTGTGCACCAGTTCAAAAGTAACAGCACTGTGCATAGCTACAACACTAGGAGAAAGGATGATATTCACTATTCAAGGTTAAATCCAACTTTGGCTCAGAAAGGGGTGAATTATGCTGCCACAAAAAGTCTTTAGTAACTTACCAAACAGCAGCAAAAGTCTGACAGATAGCCAACTAGAATTTAAAAAGTAATTAAAGGAATTTCTGAATGGCAACTCCTTCTACAATGTAGATGAATTTTTAGATAAAACTTAATAAAATTTAAAAAAATAAAAATTAAAGAAACAACACAAATATAATAAAAAATCCTTAAAATATTGATTGTCAAGTGTAGACAATATTTACTAAACTGACACGTTCCACATCATTACGAAATGTCGTATACATGATCTATAGAACAAGTAATAATCTAATATAATCTAATCTGTATTTTCGCGCCTGATATGGTCCTACTAACATTTATAACTTTATCTGTAAAAGGGTGGGGGGAAAAAAACGAAAACAAATTTGTTAACTATCATACAATTATTGATTTCAATGACACAAATCTATATTTGACCGATAAATAGATGCTTTTAATGGGAGGGATGTGGCTGATTTTTTTTTTTTAGTAAATTATCAATATTTGGTTTCAGTTTTGTTAGGTTTAACGTTATAAAAAATGTTTAAATGTTTGTACAGTCTATGGGACTTAACTATGTGGTCATCAGTCCCTAAACTTACAAACTACTTATGAACTACTTACGAACTAGGACGGCACAAATATCCATGCCCGAGGGGGGATTCGAACCCCCGACCGTAGTGGCCGTGCAGACCGTGACTGGAGCGCCTTAGTCCTCTCGGCCACCGCGGCCGGCTTTTTCCTTATAACTCCTCTTTTCTTCTTTTCGTAAGAAGATAGGCAACAGTTTCTGGCGATTCCACACATCGGTGAGAGGTGAAGACTGGGTTAAATCGCAGACTGAAAAATTACGTGATCCGACCGGGTCTCGAACCTGCGACCCTTTGGTTTCCAGTCGAGTATATAAAAACGTCATCTACCTATGTTTCTTTGACCGCTGTTTCAAATGTAAATATCGACTTGTTCTGTGCAGTAAGAACTACTACACGAAATGCAGAAAAACATTCACGCAGTCCACAATATGTTAATATATCCCTTGATGAATGACGAAACATTTGTCGTTACTCGTCGAACTCCTCGGAGAAGGAGAAGGGGTAGTAATTTATGTAGTAAAGCTACGAAAATAATAGCGTAGCTGATGTTGTAATTGAAAAGTATGCTCAAGTTCCTCTTTGGAGAATTGCATTTGCTTTTAATAAGATGTAATATTATCTTTGTTGAAATACATGTGCATGTTTACATTTACTTATGTTTTAATGCTTTGCAAGTCAATTTGCAGCAGGATTTTATAACGTATTCTGTATTTAAATATTATGAATGATCTCGAACAGAGTAATATATTGATCCAAGTCAACACGGATTTAGAAAATATCGTTCATGTGAGACACAACTAGCTCTTTACTCACACGAAGTGATGAGTGGTATCGACAAGGGTTCCAAAATTGATTCCGTACTTCTTGATTCCCAGAAGGCTTTTGATACCGTACCTCATAAACGGCTTTTAATCAAATTGCGTGGTTATGGTAGATCGCCCCAAATTTGCGACTGGATAGGGGATTTCCTGTCAGAGTGGACGCAGTTTGTAGTAACCGATAGTAAAGCATCGACTAAAACAGAAGTGATATCGGGCGTTCCACAGGGTAGTGTCATTGGTCCTCTGCTGTTCCATATTTACATAAACGATTTGTGAGAAAATCTAAGTAGCTCTCTTAGGTTGTTTGTAGATGACGCCGTCAATTACCTTCTAGTAAAATCATCTGAAGATCACAACCCACTGCAGAACGATCTAAATAAGATATCACTATGGTGTAAAATTTTACAATTGACTCTAAATAATGAGAAGTGTGAAGTCGTCCACATGAGTATGAAAAGAAATCCGTTAAAATTTGTTTACAAGATAAATCAATCAAAGTTGAAGGCCGTAAACTCCACAAAATACCTAGGAATTACTATTACTTCAGACTTAAATTGGAAAGAACACGTAGATAATATCGTGGGAAAGGCTAACCAGAGACTGCGTTTTATTGGCAGAACCCTTAAAAGATGAAACATAACTAGTAAAGAGACTGCATTCAGTAAGCTTGTCCTTCCTTTTTTTGATTATTGCTGCCCATTGTGGAATCCTTCTCACGTGGGTTTAACGGAGGACATCGAAAGAGTCCAAAGAAGGGCAGCTCGTTTCGTATTGTCACGATACAAGGGAGACAGCGTTACGGAAATGATACAGGATCTGGGGTGGGAATCATTACAACAACGGCGCTTATCTCTGCTGAGTGGGCTACTTACGAAACTCTAATCACCAACATTCTCCCCCGAATGCGGAAATATATTGTTGACTCTATATAGGTAGAAATGATCATCAGAATAAAATACGAGAAATCAGAGCTCGAACGGAGAGATTCAGATATTCTTTCTTCCCGCGCGCTATTCGAGAATGGAATGGGAGATGAATAGTATAATGGTGTTCGATGAGCCCTCTGCCAGTCACTTAAATGTGATTTGGAGAGTATCCCATGTTGATGTAGATGTTAGAATATATACGTCATAACTGTCTAATCTCCAAGGCCACTCCCCCTATAAAAAAATAATTTAAAAAAAACTACGGGCCTGCAGAAAGAAACCGAAAAAACAGAATTCCTCCATTCTCTCGTTTAGCCAATGAAGCGAACAGTGACATACAAAGGATCAATCTTCAGCATTGTGAGAAAAACTCTGAATTTGGTTGTGACCTTCCTAAATACGTACCACTGCGGTGGATCCATATTTACAACAAATGGACCCCCAAATTTAAATATAGATTGAGAAAACCTGAGTCGGTTTTTCGTCTCGAATATGTCCAAGACATGTAAGATAAACGTGAAGCAACGAATTAAAATTTGTGGTGCGGCCGGGAATCAAACCCGGTCCTCCAGTCGTACTAGGCAGACGTCGTGCCGTTGAACTCCGCACCTCTGTCGACTAAGGCGCCTCGGAATAGTCTAAGCACGACTTCCATCCACGTCACAAATTTCAATGAGCGGTGGTATGACGGTAAGACGTTTGCCTAGTAAGCATGGAGGTCTGGGTTCGATTCCCGACCGCACCACAAATTTTAATTTGTTGCTTCACCTTTATCTGCAATGTCCCCCAAATTAATTTTCAGCTGACGTGGACCCCTTGCAGGTCTGGGGGTCTATATAGACCACTTTGGGAATCACTGAGCTAGTCTATGCGTTTAAGGGTTTTAGGGTAAGGCCATAGTGAGCCGCTCCACGCTTCCTACTTCTCGCCGGCAGGGAGGCGGCTGGAAAACACAGTGGGTGGCCATAGTGCACCCGCGCGGCAGCCTCAGCTCGCTCACATCGCTTTCACAGGCGCGTGCAAGAAAGAATTTATGTTTCTTGTGTCGCTCTCAGCTCGCGGGATCCGAGGTTTCAACGCTGTGCGCTGCGCGTCGAGTTTAATGGGAGCGTTTATCTCAAAAGTGTTGAATGAAAGGCCGTTAATTCACTGTAGCTGAATTTTATTGAACTTTTGTAGACTCGCACAACCGGTTTTGCAATGTCTTTAATTGCATCTTGTTCTTCATATTGGTGCAAGAATACCAGTACTTTAATATAGCAAACAACTAGACATTCAAGATAATTTACGTGTAGATAGGTTATTTAGCTCATAATATGAAATGGTTACATCTTTGCTAAAGGTTTCACGTGAAATTGGCTTTTCTTGAGCTACTAACACAAGGCTACTTCACTCTTAATTACTTTGCTGCCATTCCATGTCAATTTACCTTACCAAAAATTTTTTTGTTCGTGAACAGTATAAAATGTCGGTATGTGATTAGGAACCTTGACAGTGAAATAATTGTAACTGCTGTCCTACTATAATCTCAAAATACATACACTGTGACAGACGTTACATTGACAGTTACAGGGTAATTTCAAGTAAAAACAGTCTTGGTTGTAAAGTGGTGTTATTAATTACCAATGACGCGTTCTGCCCTCACAGCAGGCCATCATCTTACCTGCATGATAAATGTTACACAAGAATTACTACAACATTTAAAGTTGTGAAAAAGGGCCTGTTGTAGGAATTTTCGTAACGTTTGTCATGCAGATAATGCGATGATACCCTGCTGTGAGGGCGAAATGCGTCATTGGTAATTAATAAAAGCACTTTGCAACCAAGACTGTTTTTACTTGAAATTAAAATTTGACTGGTTGCTGTATCAGCCACACCATGGACTATAGAAAGCCTTATATAGTTTCTTGGTATGTATATTGAGGTTATAGGACAGGAGTTGTAACTTTTTCCCCGTCGTGATCTAACAGATACTACCCCATGCCAGCAACTAGTGAGTCCAGTTTTGGCATTTTATGCAGTTTGCGATCAGAACTTTTTTTTTTCGTCATCATCATCCGTGGATGGTGACAAGTTTTAACAGCAGTTACATTATAGCACCACTGATTTACTTGCATTAAACTCAACTAGAAAGAAGATGCACTTAAGCTGCACATACGAACAGCATATTCCAACTTAACAGTGCCGTTGAAAACATCTTTAATTTTCCCCCGCTGTTGTTTTTTGCGGTGAAAGTCTAATTAAATATTGATTCAGAGGAAAAATGCTGCAACGCCTTGGATAACATTTAGACGCTTGCTATTGGATCATGTAAAAATTCTTCTGGTAATTTTAGTCTTCCCATTTCTATTGTATGTCGGAAGGGGCATTCAACACAAACACTAGCAATCTCTTTACCTTAGAGCCCTACAGTCACCATTATGAACTTGCAATTTTCCGTCAGTGACAGCTAGCAATCCAGTATTTGTAACTTTAAGACATAGAACTAGATTTACTGTCTTTTTTTTATCCGAACTTGTATGCCACCAATAATTTATAACTAATTTATGAACAATGAACAGTCTAGAATGCAGTAATTTATTTCATTCAACTAGTTTCAGTCTTATTTAGACCATCTTCAGGAATTTTGACTCCATCGATATTGTGGAGCTGGCAAGTAGCTGGGAGCCTTGGCTCGGGCATGTGCCTTATTACAAAGGTTGACTGACTGAGCTGCAGGCTAGAGGCTCAGTAGTTGTGCACATGGCGCGCCGAAGGAGAGCGCGCGGCGCTAGCGCCCCCAAATTTCAACACCCTGTTCGCTATACTGGAGCGATGTATCGCTTTCTATTCAGGTTTAAAATAATTTAACAATGTTGGCTACATTTCGTACGCAGTAATGTATAACCTAAAGTTAACCAAACGAAAAGTAGTCAGCGAGTATATTTTTCACTGCAAAAGCTTCAAATGTTATGCGATAGGTTAACTGGAAATTAAGTATCGTAATAACTATGGCGAATACCGAAAAACCACACACTCCGTTATGAAGCTGTGATGTTAGCCTGCAAGATGTGCAAAACTCAGTGACGTACGACAATTAGTTTACTCAGAATCGAGTGAGAAGAATCCTACGTCAAGGAAAACGCACAAAACCGGGAGAGGTGTTTTTTTTTTTTTTTTTTTTTTTTTTTTTTTTTTTTTTTTATACAGCAGAAGGAGAATTTTTATCGAAAAACTGACACCGGAGTGCTATGTAGCTTTGTTTGATACACATGCAGTATTTTATTCAGCAAGAAAATCAAAAAGCAATTCTGGTCATGTATCGGTATCAGCCGGCGTGCGGTTGGCTGCGCACTGTGGCCACCAGCAGCTGCCATCGCGCCGTTGCAGCGCGCGCGGTCCGACCGCAGCGAGTTAAGCGGCCGAGCAGATAGCGGGGAGCCGTTCACTATTGCCGTACCCTTAAGACGCTTAGCGGTCGCAACCTGTCCAGTGCCTATCAGACAGTTTGTGGACCAGTATCTGTAGTTTGACAGGTGCTTGCTGTGCTGTGTTGCAGTGGGGCGGCCGAAGAAGAAGCTGTCGGTGCCGCAGCTGCTGATGCTGCTGCAGCAGCTGGCGGGCGACGGCGCGCAGCCCGCGGCCGGGCGCTCGCAGCGCGTGCGTTTCGGCTTCAGCCGCCGCCGCCGTCTTCAGGAGTGACGGCCGCCCGCACCACCGCTGCACGGTCCCGCATCTGTCCCGCTTCGTCGTCTCTGCGAGCGTTTCGCTCTCTCTCGCTGCCGAATGTATAGGCCTATCAAGCTGTGTTACCGACCGTGTAAGCTGAAATACAAGTCTAAGTCATGAAGTGTATTAAAGTACTCGTGCAATTTTTTATTTTACTGTAGTTTCTTCCACAACCCAGAACCCTACTTTCCTGCCACATGAGGCACTACTACTGGGTAATAACATCTATGTAGGAGGACTGATTGAAAAGAAACAGAAAATCTATATTAATACATCAGCAACAACAACGTCGCCTTCAGAGTACTCCCCCTCCGGTATAACACAGTTGTTCCATCGGTTTTCCCACATTGTGAACCCTCCTGCAAAGAACATTTGACACCAGATATAAAGAGCATGTACGAGCCTGGAAGTATGAAACAAGTCACTCACCATTTGCAGAACACGTACACCAAAACCAACATAAAATCACCACCAGAGACACAGGCATGGAAATCTTAAGAATAAACAACAACAAAAAACACCTGTTCACCCTTCAAGAAAACTATCATATCCAAAAAACAATAACAGAAAAGAAACATCTCGTAAATGACCAAACCAATATAGCAAACAACACACTTTTCAAGCTTATGGACCACCTAACATAAATATAAACATTATGAGAGTCAACCCCACCTTTCATAAAAACACAAACGGCGATACCCTCATCTTCTCCCGCCCCCCACACCACTACAATCCAATTAAACCTGCATTTACTCATCTTAACACCTTGTTCACAACACATCATGAACAAACGAACTCCAGCCAACAATACGGAGAAACAGCAGTACATGTAAAGAAGAGACATCAACACCGTGAGTAGACCGAATATTAAGCTAAAAACACTTAGGCCTAATGTGCAAAATGTTTTTTAACCTGTTTTAACCTATTTATCGAAAACAAACTGTACAAACCTTTGTATCATTTACAGACCACAGCGAAACGCGTCTGATGTAAAATAAATCTCTTAATTGCAGTCAGCATAAGACAGATTATCAATAATAACGACGTTCTTTAATGATTCTCTTTAGCTTCGGTAGTATAAAGAAGCTGCAGGTGGGGGGGGGGGGACGAGTACGGTGGCAAAGTAAACAAAGGAGCTCTCTTTCTTTTTTGTCAAAACATCAACAAGTATTGAGGTAAGAGCGAGAGCATTATCGTCCTACAATTTCCAGTTTTAACTCTTGTCTCCTTGGATCGCTTCATGCAAGCGAAATATGAATTCATCATCCTCGCTGACCATACCGTCTTAATGTAACCTCTCTTACTGCACTGTGGCATTGCATTTGAAAAGGAAGCTCTGTACGTGATGGATGGGGGACGATTGTGAATTGATTTCGACGTCACACCGATGGACGTATGTTTACCCACTCTTTATAACTTTCTTTAGTCGTCGATGACTAATTCAGTGATTTCTCAGCAATGTTTACGCACGTAGATTCTGTTCGACATGAAAAAATTTCCGAACAGCTCTGCTGGTTCGTGTTTCATGCCCAAAATACCCGAAAACATTTCTTGACATACGCAAAAGCATATCCGGTAATAAACAGCAAACTCTCTGATGGTCATTCGGCGGTTTTCCAGAATCAGTTTCATTACTTTTCCACACAGATGTCAGTAACTTATGTTCTAGGTACTCGTCAACATCCTCTCGACCTTCTTTGAGACATTTGCAACACTCACAAACTTTTGTCTTACAATAGATTTTCCAAAAATCAACATTTCAAATTTCGCGTTGCACTTCACTCCCTTCAAGGAAAATTTATTGCAAATTCTTTCATCCACCTTAATGGGAAGTAAAAATTCGACGAGCACGCGAAAACATGTATAACGTGTTGGAATGTCATCGATACACTAAATATTCAAAACACGGCAACACGCAATACACATTATGAACATGTGTACCAACAAAGTAAAAAAAAAATGGATATCTAATGCTCGCGAAATTAATAAAGTCACGTTACTTTTCGATTACACTTCCTATGTCTATTTTACGGAACAACTGTACACAAAAAGGTGATTTCCATACTTTTTCTGGACAAAAAGTTGGACAACTTTTAATGAATCGTCAAACATCGCTTTTAATTCTGATATTTCCTCTCCCTCTGAAGACGTAACTTCACTGACATCAATATTGGTAATTAATTGATGGAAACATGCCGAGAAATTTTATTCGTGATACAGGACTTAGAACAATATACAGTAACAACCATAGCAGAAATAAGTTTACAGTGAAGAGAGGATATTTATGTTCTCATGGACCTTGAAACGGCATAGAGTGGGTTGGTAAAAGTAAAGCCAACAACTTTTACCACACGTCCAGCCCGTGGTAAGAAGTGCCACGTGTTACAGGTAAGGTAAGGAGTGACCACCAAATGTAGCTCCACAGTAATCAAATCATTTAAAAAAATAGATAAATAAAAATAAATCTTACGTGTGCTTCAATTTTCAATTGCAATTCTAAAAGACAGTAAATTTCACCAGACGTATTAAAACGGAAATGAATGGCAAAACAGAGGTCACGAGCTCCACATTTCAGAACAGATGTAACGAAAGATAATGTACGAGACCATTTTTAATTGACAAACGCCCAACATGTATTACTGAGTAGCGTTTATTAACAGCCTTGGCTCAGTCAGAAATTTGCATATAGTGTAGCCACGATTAGAAAAAAACCATGGCGAATACAAATACCAATATCCACGGTATAATTTAAAATAAAGTAAGGCTCATGAATAATAAAATTCATAAACCACTATATCACAGTTAGAAGCGTGATAATAAATTTGACAATTGAATAGAAGATTTACGAAATGTCCGCTCATAAGAGGTTCTTCACGTACCAAAAAGGAGTCTTTAAAACTATTGTTTTAGTGCCGAGCATGATTATCATATTATGAATACGGTTGATTAAAGCCTACATCGAAAATGAAATAGAAATTCAAAAGTTCTCAATCAACAGCAAAAGCAGCAACTAAAGCAACATAAATCAGCTCTCATCTATACTTGAACAACACTTTGCTCAGATGCCAAATACATGATGATAGTAAATTAATAAATATGGCAAGTGATCTGTTGCCTTCAGCCACATCAAAGTGGCAGGTGATTCTGAACAGCACTAGCTGGACACAAAGAAGACATTATATTATTCAAGTACCATCGAGTCTTGATATTAAATTCTTGTACAGTCGCAAAACAACTCATACCGCATGGGTTCAGTAAGTACTCGACATACGCACTGCTAGTCATCCAAAAGGCACGCACCGAAAAGGACCGGAGACTATCAAACGAACATTTATTTTGGAGAGAACATGTTGTACTAGAAACACAAGACTGAAAATACAGCCCCATGATAGTGTTGAAGAAAAGTCTCTGGATGTTCTGTTTACAGCACATAATGCCAACGTTGATCTCGATGTAGCACCGGTTGGTGTATCCCAGACCAGAGACCAGGCAGTGCAGGCAGCAAAGCCATCTGACGTCCTGAACACTGTGAGGTGACGCAGTGTGGCCCACTGAAGGCTCCGATGTTATGGCAGGGCAACAGGCTCCAACACTTCAGAGGGGTAAAGCTGGCTGGCACTGAACGGGAAATGCATACTGGGTGGACCTGGATGGGAAGCCAGTATCAACCCAAACCGTAATGCCCGGTGAGAAAGACACCAGTTCTATATTCTCTGACGACAGTCTCTCGAGACTCCAAAATGTCCAAATGTTTGTTAAACTTATGGGACTTCACTGCGAGGTCATCAGTCCCTAAACTTACAAACTACTTATGAACTAACTGATACTAAAGACGACACAAACATCCATGCCCGAGGGTGGATTCGAACCTCAGACGCGGGAGATTTCACTTTCCGCAACGTGGCGCTCCAGACCGCTCGACTACTCCCGCGCGGTTCTCGACACTCCAATTTATCATAGTGGTTCAAGCAAAGTTGGGATTGGAAAGATATTGCTTTTATCGATGAATCCTGATTCTGGCTGTGCTATCACCGAGGCAGGATTGGAGACTGGAGACAGGATGGTAGTTGGGGATGGTGCTGGCTATCACTTCCACACACCCCTAACACTCATTGCTGATACACTAACTAGCCGCATTACATCATACATATTCTGCAGTCCACCCAGAGGTGCGTGGCGGAGGATACCTGCTACCAGTACTGGTTACTTGCTTTCCTGTTCCACTCCCATATACAACGAGGGAGGAACGACTGCTTGTATGCATCTGTACGACCCTTAATCTCTCTGATGTCATCTTTGTGGTCATAACGCGAAATGTAGGTTCACGGCATTAGAATCGGCTCTCTAAATTTCTTCAACAGTGTTTCTCTAAAAGAATGCCGTCTTCCTTCCAGCGACTTCCATTTGAGTTTGCGAAGTAGTTTAGTGAAATTCGCACAGTGATCGAACCTACCAATAACAAACCTAGCAACCCACCTACGAATTGCTTCTTTGTCTTCCTTTAAACCGATCTGGCTCAGATCCAAAACACTTGAACAATACTCAACACGCGGTCGCGCAAGTGTTTTATATGCCGTCTCCTATACAGACGAATCACATCTTTCAAAAATTATTCCACTAAACCGAAGAAGACAGAATTGCTTAAAATGGCTTTCCGAAATTTTTTCGCTAGATAAGACGAAACAAATGCTTCAGAATTCGTGTCAAACACTATTGTCAGCATGCGTAATTTAGAAGTAGATACCCCTGGGGTATTGGAACAACTGAAATCACTTAACAAAAGTAAGTGTCCGGGTCCCGCTTGTATACCAGTTAGTTTCCTCTCAGAGTGTGCTGATGCAGTAGCCCCATACCTAGCTATCATATACAACAGCTTTCTCAGCGAAAGTTTCGTACCCAAAGACTGGAAAGTTGCACAGGTCACCGCAATATTCAAGAAAAGCAATAGGACTGATCCGCAGACAATTACAGGCCTATATCATTGACGTCGCTTTGCAGCAGGATTATAGAACATATACTTTCCTCAAATACTATGAACTACCTCGAAGAGGACGACCTATTGTCCCATAGTCATGACGGATTCAGAAAGTATCGTTCTTGCGAAACACAGCTCTCTCTATACTCCCAGGAAGTGGTGAGTGGTATCGACAAAGGATCTCAAATCGATTCAATTTTTGCAGATTTGAGGAATGATTTCGATAATAGATCTAACAAGCGTCGGCTAATCAAATTATGTTCTTATGGAACACAACCACTGTTATGAGATTCGATTCACGAAAGGGCATAGTACGTTGTAACAGATGGAAAGTAATCGAGTAAAGAGGAAGTCTTATCTGACGTTTCCTAGGAACGTTTTATAGGGTCCCTAATGTTCCTTATCTTTATAAACGATTTAGGATACCCTCTTAGAACGTTCACGGGTGGTGCTGTCGTTTATGGGTTAGTAAAGACACATGATCAGAAGCAACTGCAAAATGATTTAGAAGACCACATGGGTGTCGGATTTTAGAATTTCTCTATATTTATGGTACATACGTGAAGTTCAGAACTTAAATAACAGTCAGCCACTGCCATGCGACGCAATTCTCGAGAAAATCGACTTTGCATTTTTTCAAGTACGTGTAAGTACTACTACTGAAATCCGTTGCAGCGTCTGTCGGTGTTGGTCAGGTGAGTGCGTTCTGGTCGTGCTGCCATAGGGACGATATTTCGAATCTTGCAGTGACAGATTTAAAAAAAATTTTTTGGTTGTGTTCGAATACTTAAAGAATTTTAATATCTAATGGAATTATTTTATGAAAAATACACGTTTTATATTCGTAATTTTCTATATTTTATAAAAGGTCGTTAGTAATTTCTTTTACAGTATTGGCTTCACTATTAGTTGACGACGGTAGTCTCTGATTGTTCAGATTGTGAAGAGCTGCGACGCTGTTTGTGGAAAGTCATTTCCATAGCTTCTAATGGCTTTCCAAGCAGCTAACCTGCACAACCATCGTTTTAGGTGACAACAGTTTGTTCAGCTCTTCTACAAACACATAAACAAAAATTGACACAACACGTGGAATTAGAGATCCCAAAAATGTTGAAAAGGAAAAAAAAGATCCGTATGAGTGGCATTCGAACCACTGACTCTATTGTTGTGTGGCCACAACGATACCACCTGAGCTACACCAACACATGCCACAATTGGTTTAAAAATTGGTACTTACAAGTACTTGCAAAACGTCAAAGTCGACTTTTTCGGGAATTTTTTAGAGTTGCGTCGAATGGCTTTGGCTTATTGTTATTAGGACCGTAAATAATTATAAGTGCGAATTCAGCCATATGAGCACTAAAAGAAGTCCGTTAAACTGCATTCACGGCATGCATCAGTCAAAAATTTACAGATCTGAAATTTTGCTGATTACCTAGGAATAACATTTACGATCTAAAAGTAAAACTGAACTCCGTCTCACAAAGGCTTCGAGGGCCCAAAGAGTACAGACCGCCTGGCCGTCGTGTCGGATTTTCCAGAGCGCAGCCACTGCTTCTCAGTCAAGCAGCTGCTCAATTGGCCCTACAAGGGCTGAGGGCAGCCCGCTTTACTTGCCGACAGCGCTCGGCAGATGAGGACAGTTGCCCACCCAAGTGCTAGCCAGGCCCGACAGTGCTCTACTTCGGTGATATAACGGGAACTGTCGTATCCACCGCGACATGGCGGTTGGCCTAACAATTACGAACAACTGAAATGTGAAAAAAAAGCACAGATAGGGAAGGTGAACCAAGGGCAACGTTTTATTAGCAAAACAGAAGATGCAACGACTGTACTGAAGAAACTGCGTACACTACACTTGCGCGTCCTGTTTTCGAGTATTGCTGCGCACTGCGGAATCCTCAACAAGTGAGATTAACGGAGGATATAGGGAAAGTTCAGAGAAGTGTTACGAAAATGATGCAGGAGTTGGGGTTGGAAATCAATAACAGAGTGACCTTATTCGTTGCGGCGAGATGTATTTCTTTCACCAACTTTCTCATCCGAATGCGAACATATTTTGTTAGCAGCCACCAACATAGGGAGACATGGTGATCATAATAAAATAAGAGAAATCAGATTGAAAAAGGAAAGATTGAGGTGTTCCCTTTTCCTGGACGCTATTAGAAGATGCAACAGTAGACAAATATCATAATAACAATTCAGTGAACCCTCTGCCATGTACTTCAATGTGATTTATGTATATGTAGATCCATTTTTGTTAGAACGTAAAACACTTTGATATACACCCAGGTTTCACAGTAGTTGAAAGTAGCCTGTTCAATTATTTAAGTAAGATCTCGGGCAGTTGAGATCTGCAAATGCAAGTTAAAACGCTCACTGCTGTGAGTACTTTGTGAGTGGCCACAGTACTTGCACAACCAAAATTTATCTAACTTCTCACTCCTTAAGGGAGCAACCAATGTTTTAACAAGCAAAAATAACACATAAAAAAAGAAATAGATAATTAAACATGGGCCAACGATCATGAAATAATAAAGGAGAGGTTTAATACTTTAAATCATAATCTATTTAATAAAAATGAACACGCAAATAAGTGTGAGGATACCAAATTTTGTACAAAAAGTGAATTCAATCATAAAGTTACTGCCCATAATAAAATTGTTCTTGCCCTTTATGAATATGGCGGTAATGTGGGAGGAATCTTGAAAACACATAGTAGATACGGAAAGCACATTCATCCACTCACAGACACCCACAAATGGTTGCAACATATTACTCATGGAACAACTCTTGTTAGCAGTGGCAAATCGAAGCGTTGGTGGTGTATTGATGCGATGGCAGGTGTCTTGAAGCACTATTACAAGCACACTATGCATCAAACGAACTCATGTTCGGGGAGACAGTCGCATTACTCTTAAGTACCACATGGTGTTCGACCATGGTGAATTAAATAGAATTTACAAAAGAAATTAATTTCGAATAGGCAAGTAAAGCACATGTGTGAATTCATATAAAAGAAAGCTAGTGTCAGTAAAAGCATGGATGAAGGCCAAATTATGACCGTTACGAAAGCATGTGGTGCAATCTGTCATACCCAGATAGGAAAGATGGAATCAAACCAGAAAATCTGAGAAAATTTTAGCATACTCGAGATACAGACATGGCGTGAAAATGTTAGTTAAAAAACAGCAAAGAAATTCAAACATACTAAGTTTACACAAAGACAGAAGGCCACACATGAGTATTCTAACTTGAGAAAAATCAGACACAAAATAATCACTGGAATGAGAATTCAAATGCTAAATTTAAACCGAATTATTCGAGTTCTGTAAAGGAAGAAACACTTTGCCTCGCATGGCGAAAGAATTACTTAAGAAAACTATCACTGATAACCAAGACTGCCTTATCACAAAGGATGAAAAGGCCTAACAGCATGCCTTCCCCTTAGCATGACTGAATGATGTACTCACCTTGGACGTTGGAGCAACAGTGAAACCCTAAGGCCACACTAAAAACCTTCCCCAGCACACACCGGATGTGGGGCGCGCTAAAACCCACACAGAGCGCGTTTAGAGCATAGTGCCTAACAACCCTTGCTACCGGAGGAAGATAATACCCTCTTCAATGGCTCCCAGAGAGGTCACTTGTCACCTCTTTCGTCCAAGATTAGGTTGGTACTACTCTACGAACACTGCCACCTCACCATCTTGCAAAGTAAGCTTGTCTTTGGCCACCTAGCAGACGCCAGTGCAGACGACAAACGAAGCCATGCGTTCTTAATTAAAGTAAACGTGGCCTAAAGCGCGAGGCGGCGACTGTAAGCCATTGCGCGACAATCAGTCAATATGAAAAGCAACCTTCCACATTCATACACACAAGTTCAATCACACAGGAGAAAAATCATATAAACATGGGACATGGATTATTAAAAAAAAGTCTAAAATAATTGACATACAAATAAATAATGTTAATGGCGCAGAAACAGTTTAGAGTCATGAATAACTCAAACTGGAACAAGACCACACATTCAGTGGACGTGTGTCATAGTTTACAATAAGGCACACGAACACGATGAAAACTGACGTAGCTAAACAACACGACTCGAACCACACAACTGACTACAGACTACTTATGGAGCCACAATAAGACGCTGATAACTCATTTGAAGGAGCACCAGTGCAACGACTACTCTTGCTCAGCCCTTCCTGTTAACAAGTACTTACCTCAGAAAGTATGAGTTATCGGACCTATGTTTATTGGACTTGTTTCGACGAGTACCGCCATCTCTGAAATTATTCGGCATTTTTTTCTGAGTACTTTTACCCATTTAAGCGGTCACACACTACTGCCAGCCAGCGCGAGGCGCACGCAATCATGATGCCGGATAACAAGAGACCTTGAGGAACAGGTTCACACAATACTGACGTCGACGATCACCATTAAGTTTGCAAGCCTTTCGAGATAATGAAATGATTCCATTGAGCTGTTTGTGACAATGCTATTTGATGTGCTAGGAATACCAAAAGACCCACTGACACATAACCGAACGCGTTGCCAAACAGCTGCTGCCTCCGCAGTCACTTGTCAGGCGTACTCAGCCAGGGAGGAGAGGCTGCGGCCCAGAAATGTCGCCATCTGCACAGTGGACAACCAGGCGATCCAGCCAAACACCTTCCTCAAGGCAACTCAGAGAGCTAATAGACATACCTGGAGCGACCGAGGGCGATGAAGCCGCTATGATGGTAAGTGCCTGGTAAGTTACTATTGCGGCTCAGGCGGACAAACATCCAACTTACGGTCTTGGTTAGTAAAACACTGTAATATCTGTACGTTACAGTATACACGAAGAAAAATAGTGAAGAGCTGTACAGGATATATTTGCGAGAATCACTTCAGAAAAGATATTACTGATACCTTTCACAGCTACAGAAATGGAAGAGTGATTGTAAAAATAAGTAGGAAAGGAAACGGCAGGTAGAGGGAACCGAAACAAGAAGATTTCTTGTAGGGATGTATGGTCGGTAATGACGTATAACAGCGATAGCGTATATGGAAATATGGAAGAAAGGAAACTGAAAAGGAAAATTACGACAAAAAATTGATTCCTACAGTAGGTCTTAGCTGAACTTCTGGAGGATATTACATTAGCTGTGCGCAGACGAATGTGGTGGCAGCACGGTGGAGTCCCAGTAGACTTCAGCTGAAACGTCGGGCAAAACCTGGACTCTGTCAGTGGATAGGACGGAGCGGACCTGTTGCCTGACCACGCAGTTAACCTGAATTAATCTGCATGGATCTCTTCGTTGGAAATCACCTTAAAATCCTGATGTATGACAGTCAAATCACAATTGAATAAGATCTAGTCGCTGATGGACAACTTGTCGGCATGGCTAACGTCTTTCCTAATGCACGCCGATCCAGGCACCGCCGCTGTGACCTTGGACCGCCGTTGGTGGCCGCTCTTTCCAACACCTCTTGTAAACAACAAATAAATATTTTTTGTCTGTACTTCCCTTTTCAGTTTCCTTTCAGTTTACGTCTGTACACGCGCTGTCATATATCATTACCGACCACACATTCCTATACGGAATCTACTTATCTCAGGCCTCTCAACCTGACGTATTTCGATGTTTACTATCAGAGACATGATTGAAGGCAAACTATTTCACTTCATACAGACTGTAGTTTCAGTCAGATAGGTTAGCATGGGGTTCCTAATGAGCATCTTACCAGGTGAAATGTTTCATGGAGAACGTCGGACAGACATTTTCCTAGAAGCAGCCTCTCTGAACTAAAATTCAATACTGAAAAATATATATAGATAATGTGCTGTGTTTGTGGCCAGATACCACAAGACAGCCAAATAAGTTTCCTAAAACCTAAATTCGCAACACATTAAAATAAAAAAGTTTACAATGGATTTGAGAGGTGAAACCATCAAATTTTTGGACCTTACGATTAACATTAGTAAACAAGAACATTTAAGTAAGGTAATTGATATAAATACCGTAATACCGGCCAATTCCCAGCATCCCAAAGCACACGAACAATGTTCAATGTTTGTAAAGCTTAAGCGACTTAACTACGGGGTCACCAATCCCTAAACTTACAAACTACTTAGGAACTACCTTATACTAAAGACGACACAAACACCCATGCCCGAAGGGGGGAATGGAACCCTGCCGCGGTGGAGTAGCCGAGCGGTCTAAGGCGTCTCGCTGCGGAGCGCGCGGTTGCTCGCCGTGGAGGTTCGAGTCCTCCGTGGGGCATGGGTGTGTGTGTTTGTCCGTAGGTTAGTTTACCTAGGTTTAAGTAGTTTGTAAGCTACGGACTGATGACCACGCAGTTTGGTCCGATAGATTTACAAACATTTGAACATTGGAATGGAACCCCCGACGCGGACGGCCGCTCGCACCGCAACACGGCGTTCCAGTATGCGCGGCTAATCCGCCGCAACTCACACGAAAACACAGCCTTCCTCGCCATCGTGAGCCGCCTACAATCCATACCGCAAGCAAAACGAACTGAGAATAATTAATGAAATAGTATCCAACAATGATTGTAGGCAAACCCTAATTGACAAACGAAGACCTGGGGGTAATAACGATGAATGTCACATTTTAATAAAAGTTTGATACGCTTTATTAACTTTGAGCGACATAACAGAAAGACAATATTTTCTGTAAGTAAACCTCAGGGTCTTAACAATATACTGAATGAGTTTCAAGAATATCAGACCCATAAGAATGGAACAAATACAAAAATGAGATCACAATGACAAAACAAAAGGTGTAGAGTTATGTATTTATTCCACATTGACACACGTAACTTTCATTTTACACCACTGAACGTATAAGTCTTTAAAACACAGTATAGTAATGTTACTATAAACAGCATAGTGAACGCAGCCAACACCGACCACAGTAGTGCAAGTTTATATGCCAACTAGCACGGCCGATGATGAGGATATCGAAAAAATGTATGAGGATATAAAAGAAATCATTGAGAAAGTAAAGGGAGACGAAAACTTGATTGTGATGGGGGACTGGAACTCGGTAGTAGGAGAGGGAAGAGAAGGAAATGTAATATGTGAATATGGACTTGGGAAAAGGAATAAAAGAGGAGATCGCTTGATAGAATTTTGCGCAGAGCACAATGTAATAATCACCAACACTTGGTTTAATCACCATAAAAGAAGGCTGTATACGTGGAAGAGACTAGGAGACACTGGAAGGTACCAGATTGACTTTATAATGGTAAGGAATAGATTTAGAAACCAGATTTTAAACTGTAAGACATATCCAGGGGCAGATATAGACTCTGACCATAATGTATTGGTTATGAACTGCAGATTAAAACTTAAGAGACTGCAGAAAGGTTGAAAAGTTAGGGGATGGAATCTGGACAAATTGAAAGAACCAGAGGTGGTTGAGAGTTCCAGAGGGAGCATTAGGCAAGGATTGGCTGAAACGGGGGAAAGTAAAACAGTAGAAGAATGGGTAGCTCTGAGAGATAGGGTTGTAAAAGCAGCAGAGGATCATAGAGGCAGAAGGACAAGGCCTAATAGAAATCCCTGGATAACACAGGATATACTGAACTTAATTGATCAGAGGAGAAAATATAAAAATTCAGCAAGTGAAACAGTACAAACGTCTGAAAAATGAGATTGACAGGACGTGCAGATTGGCTAAGCAGGAGTGGCTACAGAACAAATTTAGAACCGTAGAAGAATGCATAACATGGGAAAAGTTAGATACAGCCTACAGGAAAATAAAAGAGATATTTGGAGACAACAAAAGCAGCTGTATGAATATCAAGAACTTAGACGGAAAACCAGTACTAAGCAAAGAGGGGAAGGCTGAACTGTGGAAGGAATATATAGAGAGCCTATACAAAGGAAATAAATTTGAAGGCAGTATTCTAGAAAGGGAAGATGAGATAGTAGTGGAGGATGATGAGATAGGAGATATGATACTGAGAGAAGAATTTGACAGAGCGCTGAAGGACGTGAGTCGAAACAAGGCCCCTGGAGTAGATGATATTCCGTCTGAACTGCTGATATCTTTAGGAGAGCCAGTCGTGACAAAATTTTATCACATGGTATGCAAGATGTATGAGAAAGGGGAAATACCTTTCGACTTCAAGAATAATATCGTAATTCCAATTACAAAGAAAGCAAGTGCAGACAAATGTGAAAATTACAGAACCATCAGTTTGATAAGTCAGTTACAAAAAATTTAACACGAATTATCTACAGGAGAATGGAGAAGCTGGTAGAAACTGACCTCGGGGAAGATCAGTTTGGATTTAGGAGAAATGTAGGAACACGGGGGCAATACATGACGACTTATCTTAGAAGATAGGCTAAGGAAAGGGAAACCTACGTTTTTAGCCTTTGTCGATATGGAGAAAGCTTTTGACAATGTCGACTGGAACAGACTCTTCCAAATTATGAAAGTAGCAGGGGTTAAATATAGGGAGCGAAGAGTTATATTAAACCTTTACAAAAACCAGATTGCGGTTATCAGAGTCGAAGGGCAAGGAAGGGACGCAGAGGTTGGGAAGGGAGTAAGACAGGGTTGTAGCCTTTCCCCAATGTTGTTCAATCTGTACATTGAGCATGCAGTGAAGGAATGGAAAGAGAAATTTGTAGAGGGCATTAAAGTGCAGGGAGAAGAAATAAAAACATTGCGGTTTGCCGATGATATAGTAATTCTGTCCGAGACCGCAAAGGATCTGGAAGAGCAATTGAATGGAATGGACAGTGTCTTGAAAGGAAGATATAAGATGAATATTAACAAGATTAAAACGAAGATAATGGAATGCAATGTCAGAAAATCAGGCGATGCTGAAGGAATTAGATTAGGTAATGTGACAATAAAAGTAGTAGATGAATTTTGTTATTAGGGTAGCAAGATAACTTCTGATGGCCGAAGTAAAGAAGATATATAATGCAGAATGGCTATGCGAAGAAAAACGTTTCTAAAGAAGCGAAACTTGTTAACATCCAATATTAATTTAAATATTAGGAAGTCCTTTCTGAAAGCATTTGTCTGGAGTGTAGCATTGTATGGAAGTGAAACGTGGACGATAAGGAGTTCAGATAAAAAGATGATAGAAGCTTTTGCAATGTGGTGCCACAGACGAATGATGAAAATTAGATGGGTAGATCACGTAACTAATGAGGAGGTGCTTACCAGAATCGGGGAGAAAAGGAGTTTCTGGCATATTCTGACTAAGAGAAAGTATAGATTGGTTGGACACATTCTCAGACATCAAGGAATTGCCAACTTACCATTAGAACGAAGCGTGTGGGGTAAAAATCGTAGAGGGAGACCGAGGGACGAATACAGTAAGCAGATTCAAAAGGATGTAGGTTGCCGAGCGAATTCTCAGATGAAGAGACTTGCACAGGACAGGGTAGCGTGGAGAGCTGCATCAAAGCAGTCTGCGGACTGAATACCACAAAAACAACATAGGAATTGAACACTGATGCATAAAACCACGGTTTAAGTAGCGCATTCATGCGTAATGCTGAATTTTCTTATAAAAGTATTTTGATTCCTCTGTTGTCTGAAGTGCGGACAGTTCCCGAAAACCATTTCACAGAAAGTTTGTAGAATTTTTGTTGCATTATTAGTATTGGTAGTACTAGTACTAATAACAGAAGTTACGACAAGTCTATAAAATATGCAGCAGATGCAAATCTTTCCATTTTACCAGCGGAATGGGCTAGACCGTCCAGTAGACTGCACCCGGTAGCGAAAACTCTTCTTCTGGGAGACTTGAACTCTTCTTTTGCACCTGTGTGATTACCACTGTATCCCAAAAACTGTTGCAGCTTTCAGCCCTCAGTGACATAATGCGTGGCTGATTATTCTTCACTTTTACTTCTTTGGGCGGTCTGGAAGGTACAGGTAATCTCCTTTTGTAGAATCCCTTAGATGGAAAGAATGATGGCCGCTCTAGAAACATAGGCTGATCGCATTCCACAACTTGAAATGAACATGGTTTCAAGCGACTGTGATGTATAACGTCATACCAGTCCTTATCGCGGCCAACGGGAAATACAGGCCCCAGTGCAGAGGTCATGCCACGTAAGCAAGGTAGTTCCGAACCGGAGCGAGCGCTAGCTCAGTGGCTTCCCGCTATGAGGCAGTGGGATGTACTCCAGCTGCCGGCCAATCGGCTAGCGATCACTCCGGCTCGGAACTACCTTGCTTATATGGCATGCTGTGTGCGCTGAGGCCTGTCTTCCTCGCCGGCCACGGTCCTTATGTACCTCGATGTGGGCAGTTTGTTATATTAACTCCGTAGTCTTGTCACACACGAAATATGAATGCTCTCTTTCAGGAAATATCATTGTAACTATTTCAAGACGCTTGCATAAGGTCACAATGTAATGAATCTATCACAGTAAAGTTCTTATTTTGGCCAGCACATGAATCACAGAATATGTGCAGTCGATTTACATCAGGAGACATAATTTAAAATATAAAATGATGAAGCATTGATACTTCATCTGCATCTTTCTTTGCTACAGTCTCATCATAACAATAAAATATGACTCCAGATGCTAAAATATGGATGTTAAAGGAATGTACTGTCAACTGACGTTTAGAATGTACCGTATTACTCGCTATATTTGGGACTGCTACATTCTTTTGAAAATCAATAGCACTAGCTTCTTCTTCTTCTTCTTTGCGTTTAGCACACCGTTGCTTACACAGACGTTTCTTATCATGATACGTTTGGGCTCTCCTTAAATGAACTTTATTTTCTGCTTTCAGACTTCTCAGTTTCTTAGTCATTTGTTGTTTTAGGCTAGGATCATTCATATTGTTTCCTAAACGAGCCAGTTCTTCTTGTATCTGAACTTCTTTTGCAGTCATGTTGTCACATCGACTGCACGTATCTGATCGAGGATACCCAAATGAAATATTATATTCTGCATTAAAAATTCTCATACACGTGTCATAAGGCACCGGATTGTTGGGGTATTTATCCATGAACAACTGATGGGGATTGTTTCCATTGAGTTATCCTGAAAGGTACGTTTTAGAGGTGGTCTTCAAAGAATAGGGTGGCTGGCGGCCTTGGAGTGAGTGAATATGCTCATGAATTTTATTTCTTGTATCATCGGTCAGAGCATGAGGCCGACTTTTGTGCTTGCCCCTTCCGTCTGATACAACTCTGCCACATTCTTTTAATTGTTTCTGAATAGTCTGCACAGTTTTAGGAGATATCCCGTGAAGTGCCAGGAAAGATTTATAAGTAACAGAAACGTCCCTCATAGTATTATCATTCTTCACTCTTACTTTGTATGTATGATCGCGAAGAAGAGCTTCGCTATGAATTTCGAGGACGCCTTCTCGGTACAAGTTTCACGTCAATAAAAACAACTTAAATACAACCGCTGTGCATCGCGATCAGGTAAAGCATTGAACTGTTTAATGATAAAACATCTATCAGTTTCATTCACACGTTCAAAACATTGTAATCTGGCACGCGCACAGTCCTCACCTGTTTTGTGCGTTTGTACCATCATTCTTTTCTTTACGCCAGGTAATATACCGTGCTTTCGCCTCTTCTGTGCATTTTGTGTTTGTTGTGATCTTCTGTCTTCATCCATTATTACAGCGGTCTTCAAACGTTGTAAACACAGACAACAGTAAGACAACAGTAACACAGCCTCACTAACAATGATCAAATTAACACAGCTTCCCTAGCATTCAATAATGAAACAAAGAAGAAACACCAGGCATTCATACCAACCCATAGGCTAAAAGACTGTACTACAGGGAAACAAAGCGGAATGGACTTTCATCACCTTTCATCAAACCCGTGGGCTCTCATCGTTTTTTCGTTCTTGCAGATATTTTTATTTGTGATTTATACGGGACCCAAAGCATATTTAGCGCCAGTGAATGCATCAACAGAAACTACAGAGAGAACTCTACAATATGTCACCATAATCCCAAAATCACAAAATTTGGAGAAATAATGAAAATTTAGGACGAAGAAATCAAAACTTAAAGATTTGTCGATGACATTGAAATTCTGACAGAGACAGAAAAGGACCTGGTAGAGCAGTTGAGCAGAATGGATAGTGTGTTGAAAGGAGCGTATAAGATGAACATTAACAAGAGCAAAACGAGGGTAACGGTATGTAGTCTAAGAAAATCAGACAATGCTGAAGGAATTAGATTAGGTAACGGAGAAATAAAGGTGGTGGACGAGTTTGGTTACTTGGGCAGTAAAATTATCATGGCTGCATTGCAAATGATATACAATGGAGAATGACAATGGAAAGAAAAGCATTTCTAAAAAAGAGAATCTGTTAACATCGAATATTAATTTAAGTGTTAAGAAGTGTTTTCGGACGACATTTATGTGGAGTGTTGCGTTGTACGTTAGTGAAACGTGGGCAGTAATTGTTCAGACAGAAGAGGGTAGAAGCTTTTGAATTGTAGTGCTACAGAAGAATGCTGAAGCTTAGGTGGAGAGATCCTGTAACTAATGAGGAGGTACCGAAAAGAATTGGGGAGAAGAATTTATGGCATACCTTGACCTTATTTGGTAGAATTTACGACCTTAAGGTTTGACTGATTTATCGCGTAATTGAAGTTCAGTGGATTTCTTTTAGTGGTCATGTGTATTACTTCACACTTTTCTTTATTTAGTGTCAATTGCCAATTTTCGCACCAAGTAGAAATTTTGTCTAAATCGCTTTGCAGTTGCTTTTGATCCTCTGTTGACTTCACTAACCGATAAACGACAGCATCATCAGCGAATAGTCTAAGGGAGCTATTGAGATTGCCTCCTAAATCGTTTATAAACACGAGGAAGAGTAGGGGACCTATAACGCTTCCCTGTGGAACGCCAGATATCACTTCTGTTTTACTCGATGACTTACCGTCAATTACAACGAACTGTGTCCTTTCTGATAGGAAATCGTTTATCCAATCGCACAATTGGGAAGATATTCCATAAGCACGCAATTTCATTAGAAGCCGCTTGTGAGGTGCAGTATCAAAAACCTTCCGGAAATCCAGAAATATGGAATACTCAATTGTAAATGCGTCTTCTATGCGACATGTTATCAGCGCGTTCTTTAATGCCGAAAAGCAGTGGAAAACATACTAGATACACAATTGCAAATGCATCTTCTATGCAACTGTTGTCTGCGTGTTCTTTAACGCCGAAAAGCAATGGAAGACACACACAAAATACACTATAAAAACATGGAACCAGTAACATATAGAAAATACAAAAGAAGAATATGTACACACAGAATCCTTCTTTAAAACTTCCGATACGTCGCCAAACTTTTTCCGTCTGGCGTGTTCCGTCTCCTGTTGTCATACCGCGAGCAGGGAAGAACGTATAAAGTACGTCATTGTTTTGACGTCGATGGTCCGGTTTGCGCGTCGGGCGTATCGTTATGTTTCGGGTCTGGCGAACACCTTGTGGCGGCGTGTTCGGCCGTTGCCAGTGAATGCTCTTGGAATTTTCCTCGTGCGGTTCTTTATTATCGGCGTGCCAGCTATTGCCGTACCCCCACTTGCGCTTTTTCTTTCCTCGGAAGTCACTTTAGTACCCGTTTTCATTTTGATTGCGCCATTGCCCGTTATGCTAGGTTCGCTGGGCGTTTCCCCAGGAGTGCCGATTGGAACCATCATTTTGCTCCTTCTCCGGTGCCTGATTTTGATTATTATTATTCGCCATTTCCAGTTTGACTGGAAAGTTATTTTGCGGTGTGTCATAAAATCTAGATATTCTAGGAGGGCTTGAAACTGCTCCACGTCGTCTGTACATCTCCGTGCTAATAGAGTGTTGTGCAGACGTCGCGGCAACTTACCCAAACAAATTCTAATGAGTTCAGGCACCGTATAGGGGTTGGTTAAATAATAGTTCTTATTTAACATGTCCTGAAAAAATCGGCCAGATTGGCAAAGTTCTATTGTCCGAAGGGCGGCATCATTTGTATGTTGTGGCGCACGCGGTCCTGTTGGTTCTCTGACCAGTAGATGCTAAAAAGTATTGTTGGAAGCTCTCATAGCTCACCATAACTTGGGAACGACCTCATTCGCGTCGCGGATTCACCTTCCCGATGTATGCGCATGAGCTCGATTTTATGCCCTTCGGGCCAGTTCGGCGGAAGCGAGAAGTCAGATTGGTCTACCCACGCCTGCGGATGTATTCCACCGGGCGCGTTCTGGAATACTTCAAATTTGCGCATCGTTAGTAAGTGGTTGTAGTCGAAACCCAGAGCTGGGTCCCGATTATAATGCGCGGTCCTGTTTTGAGCACGGCTCGAGCTTGCGCCTTGAGGCTCCCTCTCGTCCTCAGAAGCAGAATCGGAATCGCGGCTTGCGCTACCAACGCTGCTGCTACCAGTGCCGCGGGCCGCGCGGCTGTTGTTGCACGTGGGCACCTCTTCCTGCCAAGCTACGTGCACACGTGGTTCGTCGTCATGGCCGCAATCCTCCCTTAAAGGCTGCGCGGCGTTTAAATCTACTCATGCAAACCTCTGTATGACTTCTAGTGTGCTCTGCACACTAGTAACTGCAGCTGTCAAAACATCGACGCGGCCAGAAACCGCACCGATAGTGTTTCTACGTGTTTTTCGACCTCTTCACACACTGTTTTCACCTGGTGAGCATGTCGTCGACACGCAAATCTACAGTTTCGACGTTTTTGGCAAGACCGCTGACCCGCGTCTCCATGCTTTCAACACGAGATTTTACGGATTCTATCTCTGAGCTGTTCCTGCTTACTCCCTCCGCCAGATGCTCGTGGAGGTTAGTCTTCTCTTGCAATACCCGCGCCTCTTCATTCGAGACCTGTTCTTTCATTTCGTCAAGTCGCTCGTCAATCTCTCACAACTACTCTCTCATTTGTTTGGCGACCTGTTTCGATCGCTCCTTAATTTGTAGTGAAAGTAGCCTTTCATTAAAATTGAAAAAATCTCGGGAAGTTGAGATTTGCAAATGTAAGTTAAAACGCTCACTGCCACTCTATGAGTGGCCACAGTCTATGTGCAACAGAAAATTATCTAACTGCTCACTCCTTAAGGGAGCAGCCAACGTTTTAACAAATACAAAATCAACATTAAAAATTAATGAATAGATAATTAAACATGGGACGGGGAGCATGAAAACATAAAGCAGAGGTTTGATACTTTAAAATCATAATGTATTCAGTAAAATAACAATTAAATAAATGTGGGAAGACCAAATTAAGCACACATCTTGTACAGAAGTGAATTAAATCATATAATTACTGCCCATAATAAAATTGTTTCTGCTCTTTATGAATATGGAGGTAATGTGGGAGGCATTTTTCAAATACACAGTGGGTAGATGAAAGTACATTCATTCATTCACAGACAAGTGCATAATGCTTGGCGGTACATTATAATACTGGCACACACAAAAGCAGCGGCATCTTGACAAGATGGCGGTTGTCTTGATCACAAATTTAATTATACTCACTAAACGAATTCATTTTCGGGGAGGCAGCGGCTCACTATTCTTAAGTACCACGTGGTGTGTGACCACACATAGCATTTCCAAAGAGAACTTAATTTAGAAAAAGCACACCCAAGAATTGATATAGAAGAAAGCAAGTATTAATAAAAGCACAGCTGAAGGCCAAAGTAACGAGCGTTACAAAAGCATGTGGTGCACTCAATGATACAAGAGGGGAAAGACGAAATCAAACCAGAAAACCTGAGAAAATATGTAGCATACTCGTGGATACGTTACGATGCGAAAAGTCAGTCAAAAACAGCAAGGAAATTGAAACACTTTGTTTCCACGAAGGCTGAAGGCCACACATGTGTATTCTATCTTGAGTAAAAACCGGACACACAATCATCACTGGAATGAAAATGAAAATAATAAATTTACACTGAATTTACTCGTGTTCTGTAAATTAAGAAACACTTCACCTCGCATAGTGAATGAATTACCCAAGAAAACTATCTCTGAGAGACCAAGACTGCCTTATCACACAGAAACCAAAATCGTAACAGCATGATTCGGCAGACTACTTATTTCCACGGTCATCGGAGCCAGAATGAAGAGTGAAGAGTGAAGATCTAAGGCCACGGAAAAACCTCAGATGTAGAGCCTGCTAAAAGCGACACAGAGTGCGTCCAGTGACTAGTGTTTACGAACCCTTGCTACCTGGCGAAGACAATTCACTCTACAACCGCTCCCAGAGACGTCTTCTGTCATCCTTTCATCCAAGGTTAGGTTGGTACTACACCGAGAACACGGCCACCTCGCCATACTGCCAAGTAAGCTTCTCTCTGGCATCCAGCAGACGCTAGCGCAGACTACAAACGAAGCCATGCGTTCTTAACTACAGCAAAACGATGCCTGGAGCGCGAGGCGGCGACTGTAAGCCACTGTGTGGTAGTCAGTCAATATTAAAAGCAACCTTCTACATTCACATGAACACACAAGTTCCATCACACAGGGGAAAACATATGTAAATATGGGGCAAACATATATACACACGGGGCATTGATTATTAATAAAAAGAATAAAGTACTTAACACAAAAATAGATAACATTGATAGTGCAGAAACACTATAGGTTAATGAATAAATCAAAATGGAGCACGACCACACATTTGGTGGACGTGTTTCATTAACCTCCGCTTAGGGGCGACAAATAGTGTGGAACCAATCCTGTTATACTAGATTGGATCCAGATTAAAGTTATGAGGGGCGTCACCAAAAGACTTGCACCAGTCAAGCTGGGGGTCTAACAGTAAAAAATGCCACACGGATTCATCATCGACCCTCAAATATAATTCACCGCCTTTAATACAAAAACAAAAGAAAAAACAAAACAAACAACGTGACCTTTAGTTTTTCATGTATTATAACATACATAAATTTCAAACAAATCAGAGACTGACACTTAAGTAGGTTCACTTAAAGATTCCATCTTAAGTCTAAATATTCATACACCAATCCTTCTTTTCTGAGAACTTTCTTAAAATATGTTGCACACCAGCACCGTCAGTAATAATAACTTGCAACAAATATTTCGAAATCCTCTGAATATCATGTTACAATGAAGTTGAATTTTGGCAGTGCCTATGACAGTTGCAGCTTTGCGTTTGCAACAGTACTGAACAATAGTAAGTTGTCGGATAATGCGTGACGTAGGTCCGCCGACCAATTCTACGCTAGACCGTCGTCGTTCCTTGTTCAAACTATAGTTATATATTGACTGCCTCTCGGGCAGAGTGCTCGGCTATTTACACACAGACAGAATGTACCAGAAATTAGGAGAATAGTTAACATAAGAAACACGTAGAAATTACAAGTGAACATAAGAAACATCCAGTACATTCTGGAAATGATAATTACAAAGAAACAAATTTTTGCCAGTTGAAAGGGTTGAACCGGCGACCTTCAGCACCGCAAATAACTTGGTATCTTGCGGCATTGCTCCCTCTCCTGTAAAAACAGCCGACCCGCTGTTAGGTTCCCTTTGGAGCCAGTTGCAATGTCCTGGATCTTGATCTTGACATTGGTCCTCTGTATGGCAGTTCTGGAGAATCCTTCCCTACTGCACTATTACCGACGACAGACGTTCCTGTCGTGGCTTCATCAATATCATTACCGTCCTTAAAGTCCTCTAAAAAGAAGCCATTCTTGCCTATTTGCTCTTCAGGATAGTAGTAAGGCTTCATGCGGAGGACGTGAACAATGTCTCTTCGTTTTTGTCGTTTCGACGACGGCTCATAATTATCGACTTCGAATGTGACGTCTGACAGGCGGCGTATGACACGATACGAACCAAAGTATCGCTTCAATAACTTATCTGATAGTCTAACATTCGGTAAATGGTACAAATCCATACCAGATCTCCTGGGCTGTACACAACAGGTCGGTGCTTGTCGTTATACCGCTGACGGTCCTTCTCCTGCGCATCCAGTGTCCATATGAGAGCCAGCTGTCTTGCTTCTTCGACCATGGTGATGAGCTGTTTCACTTAGTCATCCTGAGTGTCATCCGTCCGGAACGGGAACAGCGTATCCATTGTCGTCTCAATGTTCAAATGTTCAAATGTTTGTTAAGCTTATGGGACTTAACTACGGGTTCAACAGTCCCTAAACTTACAAACTACTTACGAACTAGCAACAACTAAGGTCGGCACAAATATCCATGCCTGAGGGGGGATTCGAACCCCCGAAAGTAGTCCGTGCAGACCGTGACTGAAGCGCCGCAGTCCCCTTGGCCACCGCGGCCGGCCTGTCGTCTCATCTTCATGGTCATGGAGGAGAAAAAACGGCGTGAAGCCTGTGGTGTCTTGTTTTGCGGTATTATAAGCAATTATCACGACTGGCATGATTTGGCGGAGTACTTCCTTCCTCAGTCGTTGGAGTCAGAATGAAGAGAGAAGACAGAAGCGCTAAGGCCACGGAAAAACCTTCCACCCCCCATACACTGGATATAGAGCACGCTGAAGGCGACGCAGAGTGTGTTCACGTACTAGTGTTTATAAATCCTTGCTACCTGGCCAAGACAATTCCCGCTACAACCGTTCCCAGAGAGGGAGGCGGCGACTGTAAGCCATTCCGCGGCAGTCAGTCAATATGAAGAGCAATCTTCCACATTCACATGAACACACATGTTCAATCACACGGGTGGAAACATATATAAATATGAGGCAAACATACATAAACACGGGGAATTGATCATTAATAAAAATAATAAAATAATTACAACACAGATAGATGACATTAATGGTGCAAAAACACTTTAGGTTAAAGAATAAATCAAAATGGAACACGACCACACAATAAGTGGATGTGTTTCAATGAGCTGATGAAAGATTTTTTGGGAAGGTGAAACACGTTCACTGATAGTGTGGTCATGTTCCATTTTGACTTATTCAGTAACCTGAAGTGTTTGCCCCATATTGATATATGTTTCCATCCGTGAGATTGCACTTGTATGTTCATGTGAATGTGGAAGGTTGTTTTTAATACTGGCTGACTGCCGCGCAATCGCTTACAGTCGCCTCCTCGCGCTGTAGGTCTCGTTTAATTTGGTGTGACCAGTTTTATTTGCTTATTATTTATCTGAATAGTTTATGATTTTAAAGTATCTCTCCTCTGCCTTATGATTTCAGCTCCCCGTCCCGTGTTTAATTATATATTAATTTAGTTTTTAACACTGATTTTGTGTTTGTAAAAACGTTGGCTGCTCCCTTAAGGAGTGAGCAGTTAGATAAATCTCCGTTGCGCATGTACTGTGGCCACTCATAAAGTAATTTAGAGCAGCAGTGAGCGTTTAACTTTCATTTGCAGATCTCAACTGCCAGAGATCTTGCTTATTTTAATAGCAGGCTACTTTCAAGGGAATGAAGATTAGCGTGTAACGTCCCATCAACAACATAGTAATAAAAAACGGATTTATTTTTGTAGAAATAATGTCAGAAAACTGGGGAGATGGCTACTTCTATTAAATGAGAGTTTAGCTGAATGCCTTTCCAAGTAAGTGCAAGAGTAACGACGGTTTTCGTTACCAACCCCACAGTTAGCAGCACGAACCATCTGACACTCTTGAAAAGATCGATCACTCTTCCTTCTAATGCTCTTTATTCTGCTACGTATACAAAGCGTTAGTCTGTTGTTTCTCGCCAAGGAAGATGACCTCAAACTTCCTGAACATCGTCAATTGTCTGGGTCAGGCACAAGGAGTTTCCTTCTACTGAAATTTCAACAGCATGAGAGCATGTGAGACAGTTTCAAAGGTGTCATCTTTCGCAAAACCAATAACAAAATATATGACCAAGTATAATTTCGTTTCCATTGTACGTATAACAAGAACGGTAAACAAGGTGCTCTAAAAAGTTTGTTAAGCTTAAGGGACTTAACTACGGGGTCATCAGTCCCTAAACTTACAAACTACTTATGAACTACCTACAACTAAGGACGGCACAAATATCCATGCCCAAGGGGGGGATTCGAACCCCCGACCGTAGTGGCCGTGCAGACCGTGACTGAAGCGCCTCAGTCCCCGCGGCCACCGCGGCCGGCCAATGTGCTCTAGTCTTACCTGAAGAAACATGTGCAAACTATAGAAGTGTTTCAGGGATTAGCAGATTATACGTTTTTTGGAAGGAAGGAAGATTAGCTTTTAACGTCCCGTCAACAGCATAGTAATTAAAAACGTATTTATATTTGTAACAATAATGTCTGACAAGAAACAGATAAATGTATATGAGCCTCATGATACTGCATCGATTCCATTACTTTTCATAATATATATTAATGGTTTTCCAGTCATGGTAAGACACAGAATGCAGTCTTATTCCTGATAACAACAACAGGAGTCCGTGTCAAAGCAACGGAATTCGTATTAGAGACAGTAAATAAGACGCTTAAGATTGTTTACGATTGACCAATACGTATGCAGTCGATAACGGAAGCAAACAGTAAACACTTACGGAAAAAGAGGAAAAAACAACTTATAGCGTTACGCTAAGCATACGTCGTAAGTGTGTAAATGGTGAAGTTTTTCTAAAGAGGATTAAGCAAGAAGGGTTGCTGGCTATCGCCTTTCCTCTCAGGCAGGGAGTTACACTCACCTGCTGATCTGCTGTGCTTGGATCGTAAAGGCGGCGGACTTCTTCTCTTGGAAAGTGTTTCATCGCCTGATTGAAGATTCATTAATTGGAAAGAGGAACAGTAGAAAGTTACAGAATAAATAGGCAGAATTGTGCTGAAATCTGTATTCATAAAGATATAACGAATGTGAGGTGGCCCTGTTGCATGTTTAATATTATTTCACAAATAAGATTATTTTGCCACAAAACCACCTTGCTGTAGGACAAGGAATTACTTACTAGTCAATAATTTAACACACTTTAAAACAGATACATTTGCAGTCCCTAGAGAGGGTGGAGAGTGGTTGAATCAGAGAGAATGTTGCTAGTTGCTGGTAGAACTTCCGGGTTATAAGGCCGTGCTCCATAAAACATTTCAGTTTCACATAACGTTTCGTCCAGAGCTGTAGGGTCCTTCTTAAGCTTCCTGTACTGTCCTGACGTTAAAAGGGCCATTATTTTACTTTCGTAATCATCCTTGTTTAGAACGATGGTAGCATTGCCTTTATCTGCGGGAAGAACCACTATATCATTTTCTGCAGGAAGCTTAAGAAGGACCCTACAGCCAGTGTTTTGAAAAAACAAATACTCTAATAAAGTCATCTACCTCAATCCCAAAAGGAGATAAGAAAGCCTTGTTGAAGAGTGAAGCCATGTATGTGTCCAAGACTTTATGGCCTACCCAAGGTTCATAAAATTAATATTCCTCTTAGACCGATCGTTAGTGCCATCAACTCCCCAACGTATGAAATAGCAAGATACCTGGAAAATTGTCTACAGCCATACATTGGTAAAACTGACTCTTATATAAAAGATTCAAGTCATTTTATTGGAAAACTTGAAGGACTAACTTTACGTCCTGAAGATATGCTTGTAAGTTTTGACGTGGTGTCATTATTCACCATGATACCGGTTAACGAAGTTATGACTTTTATAACGGATATTTTCCCAGAAGATCTAACTATTCTTTTTAAACATTGCTTGACTTCTAGTCAGTTCCAGTGGGGCGGTTATTTTTATGAACAAGTTGATGCTGTTGCCATTGGGCCCTGTGATTGCTAATTTTTATATGGAAAAATTCGAACAATCAGCTTTAGGAATAGCAACAAAGAAGCCAGTTCTATGGTATCGGTATGTGGGCGATACATTCGTGGTATGGCCTCACGGTAAAGAAGCATTGGATGAATTCTTTTCTCATCTGAATAACATAAATCAAAATAGCCAGTTCACAATCGAAATGGAAAAAGACAGCGCATTATCCTTCTTGGATGTTTTAGTTATGACAGACGTAGATGGAAAACTGAAACATAAAGTTTGTCAAAAAGCTACAAACACTGACAGATATTTACATAAGAACTCTAATCATCACCCACAGCAGAGGAAAGGTGTCATCAAAAGTCTCGTTGAGAGCCAAGAAAATTTGCACTCCGGAACACCTGGATGCTGAATTAAAACACCTGAAGCAAGCTTTCAAGAAAAATGTCTATTCAGATAAAGAAGTAAACAGGGTTCTGCGACCAAATAATAACAGTCTAAAAACACGAGATAAAACAAAGCGATAGAAGAACACAGTTTCCTTGCCATTTATCGGAAAAGTAACTGATCAAATAGGAAAAATATTACGCAAACACAACATCAGACCGGTTTTCAGACCAACTAAGAAAATATGTCTGGTACTCCGTTCTGTGAAGGATAAATGACCTACTCTTTCTGATTGTGGCGTTTATAAAATTCTGTGTACATGTGGTAAAGTTTATATTGGAACCAGAAAAATGAGTATATAAACTAGGCTGAAGGAACACAAAAGTCTTTGCCGACTAGATAAAACAGAGAAATCGGCTGTGGCAGAGCATGCTCTTCAATCTGGAAGTCATATAGTGAGGTTTTCCGAAATATCAGTTTTATCTACTACGACGAAATATTATCCACGACAATAGAGGGAAGCAGTTGAAATATATAAACATAAAGAAAATCTTAACAAGAAAGAAGAAGCTATGAAACTTAGCGACATATGGACCGTAGCTTCGAAAGATCGACAGGTTTTATCTCTGACCGATTGCAATCGATAGTGATGTTCTATCTTTGACAAGGACTATCTCTGCTGATAACGTGACAGCTTGACCACGCCCACTTTTCACAGTATATATGGCGCTCTCAGACACCCGACTCATCAGTCAGTCGATCAGTTGTCAGTCATCAGTAGTTGGAGTTACGATGTTGTCGAGAGAGGTTGTTACCGCTGCGAAGGGTGTGGCGGATCGCCGTGCGGCGGCGCTTGCGTCGTCGTCGGCCCCATCCGGCCCCCCACATATGACGGATCGTGCTATGGACACGGACTCGATGGACAACACTCCGGACCTTGAGAAGATTGCACTGGCCGCTCCGCTACCCGAGTCGGAAGACGAAGACCGGCCTTCTGTATCTGCCCTGCGTGATATTGCTGGCAGCAACAAACGTCGTGCGCCGACAACGACTTCAAACGGTCGGCACTCGCCGCGAGGCAAGAAGACGAAGCCGCGCGACGCTGCGCCGTCCGCGGCCGCGCGGCCGCCCCCTAAAGGACGTCGGACCAAGTCACGTCCTACGCCAGACGCCGATGGCTTTGTAGTGGCCCACCGAACCTCGCGGCCGATGCAGCTTGGAACCAGTGACCCAGTGGACACTTCAAATCCGTTCAGCATTCTTTCTGGGGTTCCAGCTGAGCCCCCACCACCTCCAGATCCGCCGAAGACACCATCTCTCCCGCCGGTCGTACTTCAATATACATCCGCCTACAAGGACCTTCAAACACTCCTCAATACATGGACGACGGCCGTGTATAACGCGAAGATGGCGGGGCGCGATCTTTACAAGGTCACGCTCCGCAGCTCCGAGGACTACCGGCGCGTCACAAACGAAGCGTCGGCCATGGGTATTCCCTTCTACACTCATGCCACCATTCCTGACAAGGTGTTGAAGATAGTGATCCGCGACCTGCCATTCAACATGGATCCGGCCCACATACAGGCTGAACTATCAGATATCGGCTTTCAAGTCCGTACTGTGGTGAAGCTGCGGGACCGCCACAAGAAGGAGGACATGCCCCTCTACCTTGTCGTCGCCACCGATACCCCGGAAAACCGGAAGTTATACCAGCTGACTCGCCTCGCACATCTCGCTGTGCGCACCGAAGATCTCCGATCGAAGAGGGGCCCGGCACAGTGCTACCGATGTCAGGCCATTGGGCACGTCGCCCGCCACTGCTCCATGCCTGACAAGTGCGTGAAGTGTGCGGGTAACCACAGAGGCCGCGACTGTCCGCTCGCACGCACCGAAAAGCCCATCTGCGCCCTCTGCGGCGGCGCCCACGTGGCCAGCTACAGAGGCTGCGAAGTATGGAAGCGCGCAGTCTCCTGCCAGCGAGGTGAACAGCCTGCTCCTCGCACAAGAAGATCCGCGCATGTTCGCTCGGGCATCGCCTACAGCGCCGTTGCCGCGGCAGGGACGTCGGCCGCGCCATCTTCCGCTCCCGTGGCCCCGCCACCTCCGCTGGAAGTGCCGCCGCTGGCAGCCACCCCTCCTGTTGCGACTGCAGTCTTCCGTGAGGACCGCACGCCGCTTCCCCGAGATGCCGCACAGGCCCAGGGCACCTCTGCAACTCGTCGGCGTGGCCGTCGTCGTGCAGCGGTTGACCCACCACCATCGGCCCTCCCGACTCTGGCGGACCGATCTGCAGATGCTGCTCCAACCACTGCCGGCCGCACCCCAGCCGCGACCGCAGTGTCCACAGACGATCTCCGTGGCCTCATAGCTCAGTTGACTGCTCTCGTGACAGGTGCAACGAATCTCATCGAGGTCTTATCGCGCCAGCTCTCTGTCGCCGAGCCGCCGCCTTCTCAGGCTACTACCAGCCCCACACTCGCAGGGATCGATCATGGCTGTCGTTAGAGGACTTACTGTAGTCTCCTGGAACGCAAACGTCGTTCGAACGCAAGTTGGTGAATTTCGCCAATTTCTGAGGGATGAAGCCGTCGACATCTGCCTCCTGCAGGAGACGAAGCTGAAGCCTGGCGTTTCTGTTGGCGCTGCGAACTATGACTGCTACCGTATCGACCGGCTGACAGCTGGGGGTGGCACAGCCATCTACATTCGGAGAGGCCTGCGTCACTACCCAGTTGCCCTCCCGCAGTTAAACTCCCTCGAGGCTGCTGGCGTCGTCATCCACACAACCATCGGGGCCATCACCTTCGTCTCCGTTTACAAACAACCGAAGAATCGTCTAGATCCGGCGGACTTCGACGCGTTGTTTGCACTTCCAGGGAAAGTCTTCCTAGCTGGCGACTTCAACTCTAAACATGTTGTCTGGAATTCCAGATATACCAACGAACATGGACGCTGCATTCTTCGCGCCGCCGACCGCCACGATGCCATCACTGTGGGGCCATATGACCCGACCATCTTCCCAGCTAGGGGGCTACCGGACGTCATCGACATAGCGGTCGTTAAGGGCATTTCGCAACACATCTATGCCTCTACCAGAAACGTCTTGTCTTCGGACCACGTCCCTGTGGCTTTTGATATAAATCTGGACGCTTTACAACAGCCCAGAAGAGGACTCCCCCTCCGAGGGATTGACTGGACAAGATTTCAAACCGACCTCGCCCAGAAGATCGCCACTGCTCCTGACCCTGCGGATGTAGGCGTCGACGCGGCAGTCCTGCACTTTACCGGTGCAGCACTCGACGCGGCTCACGCTGCGACCCCGCAACCTCCACGCACCACACCCGACCGTTCACGTCAATTGCCTCCGGACATCATCGGCCTCATAACCGACAAGAACCGCGTCTATCGCGAGTGGCAGAGATCACGGAACCCTAATCTTAAGCGCCTCCTCAATCGTATGAGGCGTGAAATCAAGGTGGCAGTGGAGAACCACAGGAACTCCGAATGGAGTAACAAGGTCGCCACTCTCCGCCTCGACGACGGCACTGCCTGGCGCCAAATGAAGTCCTTCCTCCGCCGAACACAACGTACGCCGCCTCTTCTGGTCCATGGCCGGACTGTCAGTGAACCATCTGCCAAAGCGGATGCCCTCGCTGATGCCTTCGAAGCTACCTTTCAGCCGGTTGACGACGTCGTGGATCCTGAACACGACGCCCACATCGACGAAAGGCTTCCACGCTACCTGGCGCAACATGACGATGCCGACCACATCGAAGAGACTACTGCTGATGAAGTGGCCGAGGCGCTCCGAGACCTCAACCCCACGAAAGCGGCGGGGCCAGACGTACTGCCTAACACCCTTCTACGGAAGATGCCGCCCCTGGCTGCTGCACACCTCGCTGACATATTCAACAATATATTCCGCACTCGCCGTTTCCCCACCGAGTGGAAGCACGCGGAGATCGTGGCGGTCCCAAAGCTGGGGAAAGACCAACGTCTCCCCGAGAACTAACGGCCGATTAGCCTGCTGTCGGCCGTCTCCAAGGTATTTGAACGGATTTATCTCTGCCGGCTGCTCCGACACGTTCAGGAAGGGCACATACTTCCCGACGAACAACATGGTTTTCGCCGGGGGCACTCCACCGTACACCAGCTCCTGCGACTGGTCGAAGATGCCTTTGACGCCCTGGAGCGGAGGGAATACTTCGGCGCCGTCTTCTTGGACGTCTCGCGGGCCTTCGACTGTGTCTGGCACCGCGGTCTGCTCTTTAAGCTCCTGGAGCTTGGTATCCCTGCGGCCCACGTCGAGCTCGTCGCCTCATACTTGACGGAACGGACATTCCATGTGCGTGCAGGTACCGGGACGTCGTCTGTACGTCGCATCCGTGCAGGGGTACCCCAGGGCTCTGTCCTGGGGCCCATCCTGTACTCGCTGTACACCGCCGACGTCCCCTCGGTCGACCGTGTCCAGCTGGCGCTGTATGCCGATGATACGGCTTTCTACAGCCGGAGTATGAACGCCGCCACCCTGCGGGATCGCCTTCAGCGCGCCGTGGACACCCTTGCTCCATGGGCTGTCCGATGGCGCCTCAAGTTCAATGGCGCGAAGACGCAGTTCCTCATCGTCACTCGTCGCGTCATTCCAGCTGCCTTACCACCCCTGCGCGTCGGTGGAAGTCCGGTTCCCTGGCGCCCTACCGCTAGAATGGTAAGTGTACCGGTCCTCAAAGTCACACTTTTCCAATGCGGCGGTAACTTCCGCCCTAGACTGTCCGCGAGGTAGATACTTCGAAGCTCTGCAACCAAATGGCGGTGCGTGTCGGTTCGTCGGGCATGGCACCGCAGTGTGTTTCCGCTGTTGAGAAGTTGTCCCTGTAGCCAACCTTAGAGGTAGGGGAGACCGTTGGAGAAGCTTAGTCCTTGCGGGCGGCACTGTGTCTCGGACACTCAGATCGCGACACCTGTTTGGAGCGCGGGACAAAGCTGGTATTCCTCTGCCACGCCGTCGCTTCCGGTTGCTTTTAAATTTAACAGCTACAGGAAATTCTCCATTTTGAGCAATTTCTAGGTTAACCAAGCGGGTAATGTAGAAATTACTCTCTCCATTCCATTCGATTGTTCTCTAAGTAAGCAATCATTCTGTAATGATCCTTGGTTAGTGAAAATTAATAAAACGTCCTAAATTAATTGTTTTAATTTTCCTACTTTTTAATTAAGGACCCGTCTAATCTGCTTTTGGTATCCGGGAATTCGTAATTTTACTGGCAACGCGAATCTTTGGTCGGAATAACATATTTAATTTTATTTTGCTCTGATTTCTTTCTTATGGCACAGGCATTGCGGCCAAGCATAGTTTGGCCTCAAAAATACTGTGCGTTACAACCATATTGGCCAGCCGCAGTGGCCGAGCGGTTTGCGGCGTGTCAGTCACGGTCTGTATGGGCGCTGCGGTCGGGGCTCGAACCCCCCTCGGGCATGGATGTTTGTGCCGTCTTTAGTATAAGCTACTTCATAAGTAGTTTGTAGGTTTAGGGACTGATGACCCTGTACTTAAGTCCCATAAGCTCTACAAACATTTGAACAACCGTATTGACTGTGTAACCAAAATTAAGTTTTGAGAGATGAATGTTGATTGCCAATTATTTATTTTTGTTATAATAATAAGACATGTTTTTCAGAATGAAATGCTTTTCAATTCCTTTTGTGAGTTTCTGTATATCAGTGCACCTACATCTCGACATCTTAGGTATGGATTTTGGCCCATTTTAGGTTTCGGTAGTAACACTAAAAGTGGGCCTTTGTGATCTCCTTTTGACATATGAAAATAACGGCTTAACCGTTCATCTGACACGAAAATTGAGTAACAGAATTTGTAGAGGAGAAAATTCTCTACAACTTTGCTCTCTTATTTTTTTTCTTCCCATATATATCGTTTCAGAGTTATCTGCAAAAATGACGGCGATATCACGTTGTCTGTCTGTCTGTCCGTACCGTTTTCCCACTTTTTAAGTCGAACCGTTTAACCGATCGGCAAGAAATTTTGCAGATATAATTCTTGGGTGCCAGAGACCAGAACCTCCCCTTTTTCAAATATTTCGGACAAGAAATGCGTCAGTAACACTAAAAAACCGTTTGTAATGCAATTGTAATTACAAACAAACAGTTCATCAGACACGAAAACTTAATAACCTAATTTATAGAGAAGAAAATTCTCGACAACTTTGCTCTTTTAGGTTTTTTTCATAACTCGCACCGTCACAGAGATATTTGCAAAACTAACGGCGATGTGACACCATTCCTCGATTTTACGTTAACCAGGCGTTTGGAGATGTCATGTGACACTCCTCGCCCAGAACTTTCTCTGGCAATCACGATCTTGTTTGCCGTATTTTATGATTTCATTATTATAACTTACGTATCGTCATTTCAAAGCAATGGAGCACTGAAGAATTAACAAAAACATAGCGTTCTTAGTACGATAAATTATAATCTAGTGTCTAAAATGCCATATTAACAGTTAACTACTGCTTCGAATCGTACGAGAATAAGAAACCCTTTCGTAACAATCTTCCATAGTGCAGTGCGCAGACTGTTATGTTGTGATGCACATCATTGGTAGTTCTAAACCCTCCACGACCATTTTCTTTCGCCTTGGCTCTTAAAAAGGTTTTGGTACCCTTATTAATTAAATAGAGCTATGTTATGCAATGTTTAGAGTTGTTCAGATGTAAGAGTGCTCCCTCTAAAATGTGCGTTTGTTCCATTTCGTGAACTTCCATGAAATACGCAATAACGAATTTTTATCATTTTTGTCCGATATGTTTGAAGAAAAAAAAATCAGAACACTACAGAACACAACAATGGGCCGTAAAACATGACAGTGCGATTTTTTTCCCTGGATATCAATGAAACAAATGGAAATTTATCTAACTGATCACTCCTTAAGGGAGCTACCAACATTTTAACAAACACAAAATCAATGTTAAAAAATAACTGAATAGATAATTAAACATGGGACGGGGAGCATGGAATCATAAAGCAGAGGTTTGATACTTTAAAATCATAATCTATTCAGTAAAATAACAAGTAAATAAATGTGGGACGGGGAGCATGGAATCATAAAGCAGAGGTTTGATACTTTAAAATCATAATCTATTCAGTAAAATAACAAGTAAATAAATGTGGGGAGACCAAATTAAGCACACACTTTGTATAAAATTGAATTAAATCATATAATTACTGCCCATAATAAAATTGTTTCTGCCCTTTATGAATATGAAGGTAACGTAGGAGGCAATTTACAAATACACAATGGGTAGCTGAAACAATCATTCACAGACACATGTATAATGCTTGGTGGTACATTACAATGCTGTCACACACGAAAGCAGCGGCGAAACGAAGCGTTTATGGCATCTTGACGAGATGGCGGCTCTCTTGATCACAAATTTAATTATATTGTGGACTAAACGAAATCATGTTTGGGGAGGCAGCGGCTCACTATTCTTAAGTACCACGTGGTGTGTGATCACACCGAATTTCATAGCATTTCCAAAGAGAAATTAATTTAGAATAATCAAGCAAAGCACACCTGAGAATTGATATAGAAGAAAGCTAGTATCAATATAAGCATGGCTGAAGACCGAAGTAACGACCATTACAAAACCATGTGGTGCAATCAGTTATACAAGACAGGAAAGACGAAATCAAACCAGAAACTCTGAAAAAATATTTAGCATACTCGCAGATATATTACGACGTGAAAAGTCAATTAAAAACAGCAAGGAAATTCAAACAGTAAGTTTACGCAAAGGCTGAAGGCCGCATACGGGTATTCTAACTTGTACAAAAATCGGACACACAGTACAATCAAAATGCAAATAGTAAATTTACACTGGATTTACTCGAGTTCTGTAAATTAAGAAACACTTCATCTCGCATAGCGAATGAATTGCCCAAGAAAACTATCACTGGGAGACCAAGAATGCCTTATCACAAAGAAAGCAAAGTCCTAAAGCATGATTCGGGATAGTACTTACTTCTATGGTGATCGGATCCAGAATGAAGAGTGAAACTCTAAGGCCACGGAAAAACCTCCCCCTGACATACACCAGATGTAGAACCTGCTAAAAGCGACTCAGAGTGCGTCCAGTGACTAGTATTTACGAACCCTTGCTACCTGGCGAAGACAATTCATTCTACAACCGCTCCCAGAGACGTCTTCTGTCATCCTTCATCCAAGGTTAGGTTGGTACGACACTGAGAACACGGCCACCTCGCCATACTGCCAAGTAAGCTTTGTCTCTGGCCACCCAGCAGACGCTAGCGCAGACTACAAACGAAGCCATGCGTTCTTAACTACAGCAAAACGATGCCTGGAGCGCGAGGCGGCGACTGTAAGCCACTGTGTGGTAGTCAGTCAATATTAAAAGCAACCTTCTACATTCACATGAACACACAAGTTCAATCACACAGGTGGAAACATATATAAACATGGGGCAAACACATATAAACATGGGGCATTGATCATTAATAAAAAGAATGAAGTATTTAACAGAAAAAGAGATAACATTAATAGTGTAGAAACACTTTGGGTTAATGAGGGAATCAAAATGGAACACGATCATACATTTAGTGGACGTCTTTTATCACCCTCCGCTTAGGGGAGCGAATCCTGTTATACTGGATTGGATCCAGATTAAATTTAGTGAAGCACAGACACAATGCAAACAGAAAAACTTAAAAAAGTCTTCCTACTCTGGGCATTATGGGCACATCTTGGGCAATTAAAAAAAAGAAAGGTGAATTTATATTCATTAAACTTCACATAAGTTCAGATTTTAAATTATATAAACAACATCTGAAAATGATAAAGAAGGTGGTGTGCAAAAAAAGAAAAACGATTTGTCATTCATATGGGAGGGTGACAATACATGCGTAAACAAAAATTTTACAAATTAACACAAAATAAATGACAAACAAATAAGTATTTTTTTTTTTTTTTACAACGAAGTTTACGGCTGACTTAGGGGCATCGACGGGGAGGAGGTACTCTTTGGGATAACTGGGTGGAAACTACAACCTGCTCTTATTTAACACTTTGCTACTGCCAAGTTGTTGTTCAGTGTCCATGGTCGTAGCTGATTGTCCCTCTTTCCAGCTTCAGGTGCATCTCGCCTCACCGACGCCTCTTTCTTTCTGTCTCAGCGCCTATGGTTGGATCAATCACGATGCATTAGGCACAGAGGAAGAGGAAGTTTGTGAGCACCTCGATGGCGAGCGATCACAAGAAGCATTGCCATGCCTTCGTGGCATAGTATTTGTGATGTTCCGACATCCAAACAGGAACCAAAGATGTGGTACTCGTAAGTGCAGAAGCACAGAAGTGCGTTAAACAAGTGTGTTTCTTTCGATGTTCTGGCACACACAGGAACTCGTCTGGTCGTGACAGATGCCAGACATCTGTATTTGTGCCCCTGCTGCTCTCGTTGAGTGCTGTTCAGCAGGCTGTGTGTCGACAGCTTGACCTCGCTTCCAGAATTTGCCAGCTGCAGGCGACAGTTGCATCAGGTTGCGTTCCCCGCCGCCGTGATAGGAGCGCGCGACATTGGTGCCGGCCACCACTGGCGCAGGATTGGGGGAGGCAGACGCACAGGACACGCCCACTTCTGCTGCGGCAGGTCCACCATCGTGGCGGTGACAGCTGCCTGTGGCAGTCGCTAGGAGGTATGGTGACTGCTGGCTGGGGTGTGGCGGCGCGCAGGCATGGCAGTGCCTCTTGTGATTGCTCGCCATCTAGGGTGCTCACACGCTGTGCACGGAAGTGAGTGGAGACGCAGCCCAATGACCTCATGACGTCAACGGCCTGGAACGCGGCTCCAGAACCACTGTCTGGCGATGCGCTGGCTAGTCGAGATGGTGTAGTGAGCCTCTCCCGTGCCGTTGGAGGCGGGAGCGCAACCCCAGTACTAGCGGCATTGCGGCTGCAGAGGTCATCGGCCCACGTTACTCGTGGCAGTGTGGCATGGACGAACTGTTTCCCTTGACACTTAGAATACACTTTCTGACTCATTTTCATTGGTCAGTGTCGTTCATTAGGCTAGTGAAACGAATACTCATATTCGTCACCACACACAAAGATTACACAGATAATTTATAATGAAATAGATGAAAACATTAAAGTAAATTACACAATCGTAAATAAACTACATTATTCTGGTCAGTTAGTCTCTACAAATCGTGACCCACACTTATCAAACAAAAGTTATAACATATGAGAAATGTTTAAGAAATTTCCTAATACTATCACAGGGACTTAAACAAAGCTAATTTAAAAGTGCTGATGCTGTAGCCACAGTCAGACAGAGACCCGGAGTCACCAGGAAAAGTGAACTTAGGCAAGGAGCACATAGCAGAAATAGATTCGCTCGTGCGGCGGTGCGCGGAACCATCTCTATAAAATTACATTAAACTGACGCGCCACCAGCCTAAGCTCGCGCTAGTGTAATCTACCATGAAAACTGCATGCTGCGCCCAACTACTGCATCTACTGGCAACAGTCTAGTTGCCGACCCCTTGCAGATCACTGGATTATTCTTGACCCTCCGGCGAGTACCTGAAGAATCTTAATAAACGTAAAGACACTTAATATAATTAGTGACACTACACTAGCATACTGTCCATTTGGAGTAGTAGCGTCAGGATCCGATGACTGATCCAGCTGTCTCCCAATTCCTTAAAAAACATTCCCTAACCAAAGTATCAAAACACATAAAAGAGCAAATTCTCGTTAGAAAATAAATATGGAATAAAAACAAACAAATGGATAATTAACATTCTAGTTCTATAATCAAAGAAACACTAAAACAATAAAAGACATGAAAATCCATAAACACCTGTAAGAGTCACGAAAATAAAACACAGTTGATTAAGTCAGACATATAAATCACCAACTTCCTGAAAAACATAAATCAAGACACACACTAGTGATCAGATGACCTTGTTCGACGCTCACCAAACAACCATCATAAAATTTAAACATGTTATCTAGGTTACAGCTAAAATATACAAAAGAAAGTGATTATGAAGGACATATTCCTAATCTGTTCCACGTGTAGTTTTCCAAATTCGGGCGTTCATCTCGCACTGTGGTCGCATTATCAAGGGCTCGACCTTGTACACTAGGCTGCATACTTTTTCTGTTCAACAAAATTCAAGTGGGCCTGGTAAAGTAGATTCTACAGTGCATTCTTCTCCTCTATTATATCCGCCAAACACAGTTTCCTGTAAAAGGCAGCGGGAGATTCCATTAGGGATACACACAGTTACGTTTGTCATGTTAAAGCTTGCGTTTCGGTTTGTTGATTAATTGGTAAATTAGATACGTCAGCCATTTGGCATTATGAATCCTTGTCCCAATTATACACTACATGTTCCAAACTACGTTCTACTCTTCACCAAGTGCTAACACGTTTCTGTCCAGGAGGTAGCAACGTTAGGGCGACTTTCAAGAAGGAAACACATTGGAAATTTCAAAGACACATGGCGCACACATACTGGCTGTGGCAGCCCTAATTACAGTCCTCCCTGCTCTGCAGGAACATGCCTTTCCCATTCACTCACTGACGGTACTGGACATCAATACAACCTAAAACATTAAATTTTCGTTGCACAGCTGAAAACAAAGGCACACCCTAAATTATTACACTTTGTTTTGATACCAATTGCACTTAGGTCACATATCTAGTGCAGCAGTAGAATGACATGCACGAAAGACTGAAAATTAACCAAAATTTACCTATTACACAGGTGCTCCCGGTAAAGTAGCAATCAAACTTCTGTTTAGCAGAGACGATATTACTGACGGTGCCAGAACATTTAAGAGTGCGCACCGAATCAGCATGCCTCACGCGTCAGCTGATTGTACAGAACACAACCTATCTCACCCAGCGCTGCATATACTCGTATGCCGGATAACAAATATTACGAATGTGTATTCTATGTGATACATTGTCGGCGCGTTCTTTGACGCCGTAAATCAGTGGAAAATAGATGCAAAAATACACTATAAAACATGGTACCTGTAACCTATAGGAAATACACAAGATAATACACAATCATACTTTAAACTGTCTAAGACTAGAAACATGGAGCACACCACGAGACTTTCGGGTCCGTATTTATTCCAGTTCAACCGCGTTTTCATGAACAATCCGCCTTATGCGGAAGGGACCAACAAAAGCTGGAAAGAACTTCCGCGTCAGACCAAGAAGCTTGTTGGACAGACGACAGGAACGAACGAAGACTTTCCCCCAGAATTCAAAGTAGCGTACTATACGATGCTTCTTGTCATATTGGTGCCTTTTCTGAGCGGCCTGTTTGATTTGTTCAATGGCACGTTTAACCACCTCGCTGTACCACAACTTGACCGGAGGATCAAGAGGTACTATCTCCCGTACCCTGTCCTCTGCACATTCGTTTTACAAAACGAGCCTCGGCGGCATAGAGGTAGGATCACTCGGTAACTCGTTGATTAAAAGTGCACCCCACTGAAAATTGGCTTAAAGTAATATGAACGGAACATCGTCGGAGGAGCGACTTACAATCAACAAGCATTCAGCCACTCACACGCGCAAAGCAAAGCGAAACTCAGCCAGGCGGGGCAGTGCCCCGGGGCCCCCAAGCTCCAGGAGCACCTCGGCCTTCGTGACCGACGATCGAAAAAGTTACAGTAGAGCGGCGATTTTTTTTTTCTTTTTTTTTTAAAAACCCTCCCATCCTATCGCCCGGAATAATGTTTCTAATTGGGCCTTCACAAGACGCCACATTGTGACGCTGCTGACAGACGAAGCTGCCAGCCAATGTGTCCAACAATGGGCACACTTCAGTCGGCAGAAGTAGCGGCAGCATCAAAGCCGCTCACAGCAACAGCTGCGTCTTCCAAGTGTTGCGGCGTGCCGGCTCGGCGCAGTGTGAAGGATCGTGCTCCTCCAAATAATATAAATACATTTACTGTACAGTACTTCTTATTGGCTAATAGAAGTGTACAGTTCGAATATCCGAACAAAGCGATTTTCCGATTATCCATATTCTCAAATTACTTCGGATAATAGACGTTATACTGTATATAATACTTTAGTTGAATGAAGAAATTTCGACTTTTAATTTCTCCTGCCGAAATTGACCCCAACATGGACAGTTCGCCAATTATGGAAGGAAATTATAACAAAATATGCATTATTAGAGGTTACGGAAGTATTTCCCGCAATTTTATTCTTCTTTAGCAGCCGAAAGGTCGTTCAGCAAATTAAAAATTATCAAAACGCATCTGAGGTACAGTATGGCTCAAACTTGACTCGGGACATTTGGCACTCATAGCAATCGAAAACAAGGCTGCATCAAGTCTAGATTTAACAGACCTTATTGATGATTTTGCAAAAATCAAAGCCAGGAAAAGATTGTAAATTAATTGTTAAAATAAAATTGACTACTGTTTAATTGTGTTCCAATTTTATTACTATAATGTACTGCAGTCACGAAAACGCTTACCGATAATTACCGATCAGAAATCATATCTCTGGCAACACCTGCAATCTAATAGTTTGAAGCATTGTATTACTGTAGTAGGTATTCTTTCATTCGTGTTACAAGAAATAGAAAAATTCCCAACTTTTAGAAAACGATATTTTAACACATTGACTGGTGCCACGTGAGTTAAATGTAAGTCACGGAAAGTCTTCTCTTCGGGCCACGTGAAGTAAATACAACTCACGGACATTTTTCCATTTAAAGCTCCATGGTGCAGTTGTAACTCACAGTAGCGTGCTGTGACTTGGTTTTACAGTACGTCAGAGCTTTCCAAACTGGGTGTCGCGACACCCTGGAATGTCGCGTAATTGTATCAAGGGTGGCGCGAGACTAGCAAATTTAGACTAAAAAAAACACTTGTCATAAAATAACACTAAATATCCTTCTCTTCATACTACCCTGAAGACTCGCCTGCAGCTAATCATCCTCTTCATTCAGTTCACCACAGATCACGTATTAAAGGAATGATCGGTGCACATTCAAATTCAAATGTTTGTATTGTCTATGGGACTTAACTACGGGGTTATCAGTCCCTAAACTTACAAACTACTTATGAACTATTTACGAACTAGGACGGCACAAATATCCATGCCCGAGGGGGGATTCGAACCCCCGACCGTAGTGGCCGTGCAGACCGTGACTGGAGCGCCTCAGTCTCCTCGGCCACCGCGGCCGGCTCGGTGCACATTAATTACGTACTCAGCCGCTAGGCGGCAGCTCTGCTTCAGCAGCAGTAGACATTCAGAGTTCGTTCGAGCGGCTGCAAGTTGCCAGATTTCAGCAAATTGCGCATGCGCAGAGCTGCTGCTGATACTCCATAACAGCTCTTCCCATGCGCAGTTTGCTGGAACTGGCAGCTGCTTGAACGAACCTTCACTGTAGTCTGCTTTCCTTCTCAAAAAGCTGCAACTGAGCGTTTATTAAAGGGATTATCAAAGCCACGTCACCCTCAGTAGCGTTTCTTACAATTAAATGCCAATCAATGACACAGTGGCTGTAAAAGCTATCACAGATTGTAAAAGCAGTCACAATTTTCCGACTACAGCTATTCAATAGCGATGTTTAGTATGGAGTATTGCTGGGAGATTAACGGTGAGTAGTAATTTAAATGCAGTGATCGTTGGTTCGAACCCTGCTATGCGTTAATATTTTTTCTCTCAGTTTCCTGTACGTAACAGTCTGAGACCAGAAATGACAATCATATTTTTACTTGTCACAAATATTTATCCATTTTTTCCGAATATGTCGGGACTCCGAGGTCGTGGTGAAGCAAGAACCTAACAATATAACTTAAATAATAATTCTTGAATTGTCATAAATGCATCCCCCTTATTTCTGAAAATAATGTGATAATATTGAACTGAAAGGGAACAGCCACTGTGCTGTCTAAATCAGAAATCCGAGCAGCTGATTTCCAGATGCCGTTTGCAGTCGATCCAGCAAAACCGTTTCTGGCCCCGACATGTAGCTACACACGACAGCGAAAAACGGTTTCCGAAATTCAGTTTTCGTGTTGCGGAAGTTGGATCGCATGTAGAAGAAGCAAGTTTTACTGTGTGAGTTAACCATTGTTGTCTGAAGTGTTACATCTCCGTAGTTCCTAATGTTTCCATTTCTTGCGATCTACATCTACATCTACATGGGATACTCTGCAAATCACATTTAAGTGCCTGGCAGAGGGTTCATCGAACCACAATTATACTATTTATCTCCCATTCCATTCTCGAATAGCGCGCGGGAAGAAAGAACACCTGAATCTCTCTGATCGAGCTCTGATTTCTCGAATTTTATTCTGATGATCATTTCTACCTATGTAAGTGGGAGTCAACAATATATTTTCGCATTCGGAGGAGAATGTTGGCGATTGGAGTTTCGCAAGTAACCCACGCCTCAGCGATAAGCGCCGTTGTTGTAATGATTCCCATCCCAGATCCCGTATCATTTCCGTAACGCTGTCTTCCCTGTATCGTGACAATACGAAACGAGCTGCCCTTCTTTGGACTCTTTCGATGTCCTCCGTCAAACCATCCTGATAAGGATCCCACACTGGGCTGCAATACTCCAAAAATGGACGGACAAGCGCAGTGTATGCAGTTTCTTTAGTAGTTCTGTTGCATCTTTTAAGGGTTCTGCCAATAAAACGCAGTCTCTGGTTCGCCTTTCCCACGATATTATCTACGTGTTCTTTCCAGTTTAAGTCTGAAGTAATAGTGATTCCTAGGTATTTTGTGGAGTTTACGGCCTTCACATTTGATTGTTTTATGTTGTAAACGAAGTTTAACGGATTTCTTTTCGTACTCATGTGCACGACTTCACACTTCTCATTATTTAGAGTCAATTGCCAATTTTTACACCATACTGATATCTTATTCAGATCGTTCTGCAGTTGGTTTTGATCTTCAGATGATTTTACTAGACGGTAAATGACGGCGTCATCTGCAAGCTAAGAGAGCGACTTAGATTTTCCCCTAAATCGTTTATGTAAATAAGGAAGGACCAATAAGCAGAGGACCAATAACACTACCCTGTGGAACGCCCGATATCACCTCTGTTTTAGTCGATGCCTTACCATCGATTACTACGAACTGTGTCCTCTCTGACAAGAAATCCCCTATCCAATTGCAAATTTGGGGCGATATACCATAACCACGCAATTTGATTAAAAGCCGTTTGTGAGGTACAGTGTCAAAAGCTTTCTGGAAATCAAGAAATACGGAATCGATTTTCGAACCTTTGTCGATAGCACCCATCACTTCGTGTGAATATAGAGCTAGTTGTGTTTCGCATGAACGATATTTTCTAAATCCGTGTTGACCTTGGGTCAATAGATCGTTCTGTTCGAGATAATTCATAATATTTGAATACAGAATATGTTCCAAAACCCTGCTGCAAATTGACGTCAATGAAATAGGCCTGTAGTTTAGTGGGTTACTCCTACTGCCTTTCTTGAATATAGGTGTGACCTGTGCAACTTTCCAATCTTTTGGTACAGATCCTTCTATGAGAGAGCGGTTGTATATGACTGTTAAGTAAGGAGCTATCGCTTCAGCATAATCAGATAGAAATCTAATGGGTATACAATCCGGACCAGAAGACTTGTTCTTATTAAGTGATTTTAGTTGCTGCACTACTCCGATGATATCTACTTCTATGTTACTCATTACGGCATCTGTTCGTAATTCGAAATCTGGAATATTGGTTTCGTCTTCTTTGGTGAATGAGTTTCTAAAAGCTAAGTTTAGTAACTCTGCTTTAGTAGCGCTGTCATCGGCAGGATCGCCATTACTATCACGTAGTGAAGGTATTGTTTGTGACTTTCCCCGAGTATATTTAACATATGACCAAAATCTCTTTGGGTCTTCAGTCAAATTACGAGAAAGAGTTTCGTTGTGATAAATGTTGTAGGCATCTCGCATTGAAATCCTCGCTAAATTTCGAGCTTCTGAGTACAATCGCAAATCCTGGGGATTTCGTGTTCGTTTTAATTTAGTATGCCTTTTCCTTTGCTTTTGCAACAGTGTCCTAACCTGTTTTGTGTACCAAGGTGGATCGCCTCCTTCTTTTATTAATTTATTAGGTATAAAACTTTCAATTGCTGTCGATACCACTTCTATGAATTTGAGCCACATCTGGTCTACACCTATGTTTAGTGTTAGAAACGAGTGGAAGCTGTCTTTCAAGAAGCAATGTATTTTGTTTCTATCTGCTTTCCTGGACAAATATACTTTGCGTTTATTTTTGGTAACTTTGGGACTTTCGATATTCAATTTCGCTACTACAGCTCTGTGTTCACTAATACCTGTATCCGTTTTGATTCTCGTTATGAGCTCAGGATTATTTGTTGCTAAGAGATCAAGTGTGTTTTCACATCCATTTACAATTCTAGTTGGCTCGTGAACTAATTGTTCGAAGTAATTCTCAGAGAATGCGTTGAGTACAATTTCACACGATGCTTTATGCGTACCTCCTGATTTGAAAATATAATTTCGCCAACAGATCGAGGGTAAATTAAAATCACCACCTACTATTATCGTGTGAGTCGGGTCCTTTTTTGTAATTAGACTCAGGTTTTCTTTGAACCTTTCTGCTATTGTATCGTCAGAGTCGGGAGGCCGGTAAAAGGAACCGATTATTAACTTCTTACGATTTTCGGGTACAACCTCTACCCATAATAGCTCGCACGAACTATCAACTTCAACTTCGCTACATGAAATACTACTTTTGACAGCGACAAACACGCCCCCACCTATTTTGTTTAATCTATCCTTTCTGAACACCGATAGATCTTTTGAAAATACTTCTTCTGAACTTATTTCCGGCTTGAGCCAACTTTCGCTGCCTATAATGATGTGTGTTTCGGTGCTTTCTATTAGCGCTTGCAGTTCTGGAACTTTCCCGACACAGCTACGACAATTTACAACTGTACGATGAGTGTACGTAATTGCTGCAGTCAACATTTGCCGTTTTGCGGGACATTTTCTGTAATTATCACAATGTGGGACAACGAGCCCAAAAGCGGGACTGTCCCGTAGAATCCGGGACGGCTGGCCGCCTTATGTTGTACTCTTCCTTTTTTTTCTGGTTCCGTGCGCATTCCTTTTGGAGGTCCAACTTCAGATTTTTATTTATTTATTTCTATATTTTTGTACCGTGTTATTCTTCTTCGACCTGCACTTATCTTTCCTCGTAACTTTCTTTGAAGAGCAGATTGAAGGAGGTGTTATCTACTTTTATTCATGTTACGTCTCAAAATAAGTTACTGGATATTCCTTGTTTTCTCGTTAATTAGCACTTTTTTGTTATTCATTCTCCATTAAAGGTTCGCGTTTGTGACGTGGTCTACCCACGGTAGCCTCAAAGTTCTTCTGTATACATACAGTTTAAATTCCCGCGACCGTTTATTTAATTATTCTGCCAGACTCCATGTTTTATTACCATACGGAGGCAGCGCAGAAGTATTTTCTTCGTATTCACTGATACCTAATGGTTTTTAAACAAATTACCCATTTTTGTGTACATTTGGAAAGATTCGCTACTTAAATCTAGATGACTCAACGCTAGTTCATCTAGCTGAACTTTCATATTAATTAAATTAAATCATATGATAACGTATATCCTCTTCAGTCCCAGTGCCATGGTTACTTTAAAATTTTGACAATGTCAATATTTTTTGTTTATTAGGTTGCAAAGGCACCGTATTTCTCTCTTTTGCAATTTGGAAAATTTTCATTTTTTGAACGTTGATGATACACACTTGTATACCTCGGGTTTCAATCGTAAAGATATTTCTTAAAATTTCTTTAGAGAACATATTGTATTTTAAGGGTAAAATTAATTATAGTATGTTGTATTTGTACAACCTACATCTTTTATTTAGAATAAGAAATTTTACAATACATATTTACAAGTATTTAGTACTGTCAGATGATTTTGTATGAGTCCCCATGACAACTTTAATCCCAAGACGATGCAAAATTTCTGATGCGGTTGGTTTGAAACTAAGTGAACTAGTCTGAACAGATTTGAGGTTTGTCTAATATGTCACAACCTGTCAGAATTCAACTGGAAAGAATTCAGTGAAAGATTGCAAGTCTCCTTTGGGTCCATTGGAATCACTTTCCTCTCCAGAGATGTGCCAATGTCAGGCATGCTAAAAAAAGTAACGAACAAACCATGGATAGGCACCAAACATACATTTTTCTTAAAATTTAATATGGAAATTTACACATTTTGTTACAAATCAAGGGGAAAAAAAATACATTTCTTCAAAGTACAGCAATACTAACCAAATAGCTCTTCACGTCAAACCTGTTATGTATATCACCATTCATTAAATCTTCAATGTTTTGAGACTGAATTTCGTTAGGAGCATCACGTGGGCAGTCAGAATTCGTATGCTGTCGATTCATTACATCAAATAAATCATCCTCAGATTCAAAATTTGAATATTCTGCAACACTTACCTTTAGTATGCGTGATATCTCTTCATCACTTAGCACATGAGCTGCCAAAATATGGTACGTTATGAAGTACGGAGCTATTGTAAAAGTGCACACTATGAACCAAGGTACACAGATGTGTACTATGAAGACATCGGCATTTATTGCCCAGGAAAATTGAAATAATTCACATTTGCTGTATTTCAGATGATTCTTCAAACTTCACTCATCGCTCACTACAACAAAGATAAACACATAAAGCTTTACGTATTATTTACTTGTTACTTGCTATCATAACGACGCTGCCGGGTTGTCAGCGTCACTAACATCAAACTTGTGATTCGTGTAGCTCCAGAAGTACTGCTGCAAGCGCTATACGAGTGGCGTCATTTGAAAGCACAAAGGTACACAGTTGTGCTCTAGCGGTCTGAGCACACAAAATACGCCACAGACAGAGAACACAGTTTACGAACCTAGGTGCACATATGTGCACTTTCAGACGGAAGAGGATATCCTTAGAAAAAACAATGTTTAGAATGTAATGCTACATTTTAAATGTCAATAAATCTCCAGTAAATTTTGCACTCCATTTATGCGCCCATTTTATACTGTACTTGTAGTATCTCTGTGTAGATATAGTGGGCATCTAAAATTATTTTAATAGGACTGTTACAATTCTAAAACAATTGTAACTTCGCGCTGATGGATGATTGGATCGGAATCCGGTTGGCACTCTACACACGCCTATGTTGAATGTGTAACTGCCGGAAGTTTCATTATTGTTTGTCTGTTAAATATTGTTCAATTCTGCATTGAGTATGGCATTGAGTCGTACAGCAAGGAGCCCGCATTAACGCTTTTTAGGTTTGTGGCGATATTTTAACCACACGATATAAGGTTCAAAATCTCTGCTAACTGATGCCTTTTTTTGAGACCCTATCGCATTCAGTTACTGCACGGAGGTGATCTTTGGCTAAGAAAGCGACCACAACGAGCTTACCTTGTTTTACCAACAGATGGCAGCACATGTTATTGTTTGTGGTTGATAAAATAACCACAAAGCGGCCTAAGTTTTCGATGAATGGCTTATGTAGTAATTTTGCTGGTAAGTCTTTACATTTTCAAAATGAAGTCGATTTATTATGATTTTATGTTGTAATATAGATATGGTGAGAGTAATTTGCCTCCAGAAATACCATGTCCAGTGCAAATCCTACTGAAATGATCGTTTTTGTTTCGTGTATGCCAGGAGAGGCAGATAACCTCAATTTTTCTCGAGTTTACGTAATATTTCGCTTCTAAACAAACACTTCGGGATAGGTTATATTATGTAATTCTGTTATCTGAGTATTTACCTGACAATTTTATCAGACAGTTTCTGAAATTGAGTATTTCGCTTAGATGTTATATGCTGTTCTGAAGAAGCTGCATCTCACGTTAGTAAGGAAGTTGAACGATTTGAGAGCAGTGAGCTGTATATAGCACGTGAAGCAGAAGTACTAGTTTTCTGTGCAGTGATAACGTGTAATTTTGTTGGTAAGTCTTTACACTTACAAAATTAAATCGATTTATTATGATACTATAGCATAATGTAGATTCAAATAAGCTGCCTCTTACTTGTACAGTAATTGCAGTTTCATAATGAAAGCAACAATCTTTTTCACAAATTAGGTCATAAGGAGGTGTGGATATTTCAGTACACGAAGCAATTCTAAGCGTAGTAAGTTGGCATGCACTACCTGCAATGTAGCTTTGTGCAGGCAATGCTTTGGACCCTTCCACCAGCAGAACTAAAGAACTGAACAAATGTGATCTGTGATTTTATGTGTGACTCTTTTTGTATGTCTTTTTGTAGTTATCTTGTATCACTTGCAGTGTAACTTTGTACAGACAATGCTTTGACACATTTATGTGTATTTTGTATGTTTTTTATGTATATATGCAAAATAAAAGAAAGGAAACGACAAATAAAGATTTTATTTCTTCTTATTTACTGCTATTGTCATAAAAGTAACTGTTCCACAGAATGGATTGTGTGTGGTCAATATTTTACCAAATATAAAAATTTGTACTAATTAATAATAAAAGAATTTTCAAATCTCAAATATTTTTATGTGTTTGGGTACGATAAGTAATTTAACTAACTACATTTCAATTCTCTGAGTCAAAAATAACGTTTTGCCCTATAAAGGGTTAAATTTCGAGTGAAAGTCAAGAAAACCCATACAGAGGCACGCCAAATGATACAGGAAGCCTCAGTGTCACGTATGGTTCATGCGGATAAAAATGGCTATCGTTCAGTGCGCCCTTCGACGATTACCGACTATTCCGTCAGGAATTCGTGCCACAGGAACAAACTATTTAACTGATGGTATTACTGGGACTCTGGGCGACGGCTGAGAGAAAATGTGAAAATAGAACATCCTGAAATGTGGGGAGACGATTCATGGCTCTCGGATCACGGGAAAGCGGCCGCACATTCACCCTTGTTGGTGTGTGACTGTCGAAAACCCAGTCGAAATGACTAAGATTTGCAACTTTAGACGAGAAAAGAAAATTAGCAGATAGCGCTTTGCGCAATACAACAGGTGACCTACCATGACTGCTTCCACGTTCCGGAAATAGAGAAGGGATTGGGTGCGGTGTATCGGTTGCGGAGGAGAAGACAAAGACAAGGAGAGCATACACAAGGAGAGCATACATAAGGAGAGCATACACAATAAGGCAAAGGTATGTGCAGAAAAATGTTGAGGAGAAAGTTGCGGAGTTTTCAAAAAGACTTCGTATGTAGAATGTTTGCGCCTAGCACAAAAATGGTGAGTATTCTACGGTATTTAAGTTTCTTGTCACGTTTCACAGAAATTCTGAGAAGTATTAACACACTCATAGGCAATTACCATGGCCTTGTATTAGGTAAATGGGTACCTAGGTTTGTAGTTTGCATACATATAGTGCCTCGAACTCCAATCTGCCCCTTATTTAACAAATGTATTTTGGAATTTTATTTTATAATGTCTGGTCCTTAGAGCCTCTAAATCTTGAGGTCCACGTTACACGTTAACAACATTTGTGGAATGAACCCATGTGTCTCTTTTGCCTATAACCGAATGGTAACCGGCAGGCTCAGAAGGCAAGTGACAAATGTCTACTATCAAATAATTTTAATCGGAATAAAGCAATGTTTCTTCGTTGTTCTTGTGCCTTACTATGCCAGAACTGTGTGTTCTTCAGAAAGCTGAAATGACCGTTATTTAAAAGAGCCTCAAATATCTTTTACATTTAACTTTTAGGGGAACATTTTTTATTTATTGTTTTTTAATGCTAACACAGTTAGAAAACCATCAGCAACATCTTACGCCGCTCTTCAGCCATGCGAATGATCAAAATGACAAGTCTCAGAACTGTAAAATTGCACTAAACCTCTGAGGTTTATTTCCAACTAGCTGAAAACCGGGCATTGCCCGGGTATTTATTTATTTATTCCTGCCATTTGTCAAGTATATATTCATTTATATATGCCTGTAAAACTGTTTGGGAATACAATTAGTAGTAAAGGAATAATAGATTAAAACTTGGTACGTGATGAGACGGTTTTCCATGAAGGTTCCTGTTTATGTGCTCATATCTCAAGAACTACGTGTCGTACTGCGATACAATTTAGAAGGTACACTCGACTATAAGCGTGTCTACTGTTAGTAAAATTTCCTGCGACACCAATATGTAGTGTACAAATTATAAATTATAACGTCATACCGAATGCCGTTGTTTTACTTCATAAACAGCGGAAAAGTTGTAAGCGAGAAACTTTTTTCCTTTCATCATTTTACTATGGTTGCCACCGAGAAAAAGTTTTAATAAAGGTTTGAAATTATATTTAAAGCTTGTTGCAAGTCGCTAAGTACTCTCATTCTCATATATCGTATTTATAAATTCTCGCCGCAACATGTGGCACTTTCTTGGCACTCATACTGCTAATGACGTTATATCTCCTGAACTATGTGTTGTATGTGCTTGTTACTCCTACAGCAATTGTTATCTCATGTGAGGAATATGTGTACGAAATTTGGTTGAAAGCCGTCCAGTGGTTTGGGAGAAAGTGAGCAGTATTGTCGCTTAATGCAGCAGTTTTTCGCACATCTCATTGTTTATGTCGCCATATCTCGTGAACAATGTCTTTTATGTGATTCTTACACTTACGGCGAACGTCCTTATGGATTGAAACTTACGTGTACAAAATTCCATAAAGATTGGAAGAAAACTGTAGATTTTTATGCAACACGTACAAATATACGGACACTCTGCTTTATATATTAGATTAGTTTTGTACAGCGATATGTACTATAGCTAATATAACATTTATGAATATTGCGGTGAATAGGCCTATAGTCGATATCTCTATCGGAAGAATAATTTAAGATGATATACGTTCGGATGAAACGCAGCTCGGATGCTCATATCAGCCGCGTTGTGGCAAGGCGCGACACCTGTGGAGCACGTAGTTCAGGCGGCGACCGGCAGGTGGCTCTGCCGTAGCTCCTCACGGTCTATTGATTGTAGCGCCATCTTTGGTGGATGCTGGCCGCTGGACCACAATAAACACAACTCGCTGTCCGGTAGCAGAACATACGTGCCTCCCGGTGAATATGAACTGAAGAGGAGTGAGTAAGAAAATGGCGAACTCCGTGTTTCGTTTGTTGTCGCTCTCGTTCCTGTGGAATGGGGTGCTGGGTAAGTGAAAGCCGGTCTTGAGCTTCTTACGTTAGTGTGCATGATACGGTACGCAATCTAGTAACGCTTTATACTCTGTCAGTAGTAATTAGGAACTAACAGATGTCTCTGAATAGTGTGCTACAACGCTACTGGATCACTAAATCGGTTATGTAAGACACTTCGATTAATTACGTCATGTAGAATTAACCCTATTTAATTGTCGGTTTTATTTACTCGATTCAGTTTAATGATAAGTTCTGTTGAATTTTCTAGGGCTATCATGCTTTTTCACACTGGTGAGAAACGTTCTTCGTGAGATTTGTTGTTGTGGAAGGAACTGAATTTGGCTTCCGAAAAACAGCGATATTCGTTTGTTATTATTCTAAAATTATCGTTCTGTGGTTAAGTGTTTATGAAATCCTGGTAACATTTTTTTGAATTTTATTCAAATGAACCCGATACGATTGTAGAGAGGTATTGTATTTTCTAAATGCAAATAAAATTCGTGGAATCTATGTATGAAAGAAAATGTCGTTAATGTGGCGAACAGTAGGCCTGCGTTAAGTAGATGACTAACACTTATGAGGAAATGACGACCTTCAATAAAACAAGCTTTCGCTGTAAAATCTAGACTACCAAAACTGTCAGTGTAAAATTGTAGATGTATTCAACAGCGTAGATGAAACATGAAGTGTGCTAATATTCTGCTAATACCATTTGTTGCTTTTCTAGATTAACACTTATATCGTAGTTTTCATGACTTCAAAGAGTATTATTTGCCTTATAACTGAAACTGTAGTTGAATTAGCAGTCATAAAATCACAAGCAATTACATCAGTATCATGACATATATTCACATTAAAATAACAATTTAAATTTGTAAGTCTCGCTGGTTATATTTAAATGTCAGTAATTTACATGTACAAATTTGCTAAATTTTAAATAACTTAGAATCTGGGTAAAATCCCGTCACATATTAATAAGGGTATATGTGTATTTAATTAAATTGCCACTTTCTGCATGTTAGTAATCAAAACTTACATATTTTCTTTCAGGAATGGAGTAGTACATGTCTGTGCACGGAAAGCAGTGCAGACGTTGCATGAGAATATTTTTTATTGTATTTATTTATTGCTTCTCCATTTACATAATAATGAGGAAAATATAATATGTAATACAGTGGACTCGTAAGAAACACGCGTGATATACATTATCAGGGCCTGATTTAGGTGATGCGAAGCCCCCGTGCAGTAATTCTAAACTTCAGCGCTGCTGTTAGTTTGTGGCCTACCAACAATATAGCTCTGTAATCATAAACTTCAGTATTTAAAATAGCATATAACACAAAGCACAGCTACAAGTCAAACTTTTAAAAATAATAACTACAGTTCAATAGCCTAAAAAATTACCAGAGAAGTATCAATCAGACTTGAATACAATATATGGTGAGAATACAAAGAAAATGACAATTTTAATACGCTGCGGTATCAAAATCACATCACTTAAAAGAAAATTAGTCTATCTGAAATAAATGATACAGTACCATTTACCAATAGTTAGTGAACTTAGACAAATGCCTTCTTCCTCACTTTTGTATTTGCGAATTCAGTTATCACTTCCTTAAAATCTAGATTGACAGATATGTTTGATTGTATGCTTAGTACTCCAAGACTGAGTAGCCATTCTTTCTTTTATTTTATTCGTAGGTAGGTCTTAATCAGTTTCAAAACAGAAATGGATGTTTCAGCGTAATAATTTATTGCTGGAGTATGGTCGCAAATTTACAGTGCTGTATACACATCTGGATAGAGATAAAAATTTTTTAAAAATTTTATTATTCTGTTTATTGACTTAGAAACCAACGTTATATAGATAAGTTGCAGGGAGGACAGCTTGCCATCATTTCATTTCTTCAAAGACAACAGATCTTTTTTTTTTCCAAGTATTCCTCACCAAAGTCGGTACCTTTGTCAGAATTATAAATAACTCTTAAGTTAAATCTGATGAGGTTGTTGTTCAGCGATATTTGATAGAAATGAAAATCTTGAGGTAACTTACATTCTTTGTAGGCGTTAACTCTGTTCGTTTATCTTCTGCAGAAGAGTTTGAATATTTTTTAGAATATGACATTTTCATTCTTATCCAAATCTCAACACAGTCTGATGCGGTTTTCTTTACGGGACATTTGGATTTTTCTTCTGAGTGAGATAATTCATCATAGAATCTCTTAGGTTTTATTTGACGGTTTCTCAGCAACTGAAGAAGGTCGATCCGATTACAAATTCATGATCTCCGTAAGTTTCTTTTCCGCTGAAGATGTCTAAAGCTCAGCCAAAAACATTGCAAGAGAGTCATAAATTTCAACAGAAGTAGAAGTCATTTTCTCAATGCGGAAAACAAATCTGCTTTCGAATTTGAACTCTTTCAAGGTTCCCTTGCGCATACCATCGTGTTTTATAAAGTGACACCAGTGTCATACTTGCAGAATCAAAAACTGTTTGCAATACGTTCCATCTACCTGTAGAATATGAAAAGAAGTTGTGTAAACCTTAAATTAATTCAAGAAACTGCGTTGCAGATGTTCAGCGTTGTGCAGTTCATGAGCCAGCTAGATTCAGCGAATGGACCAAAGAAAATTATAGAATTTCGTTCCTTGAGTCTTGCCTGCACGCAGTAGTAAAAAAAAAAAAAAAAAAAAAAAAAAAAAAAAAAAAAAAAAAAAATGTTCAAATGTTTGTTAAGCTTAAGGGACTTAACAGCGAGGTCATCAGTCCCTAAACTTACTAACTACTTATGAACTAGCTAATACTAAGGACGGCACAAATAGCCATGCCCGAGGGGGGATTCGAACCCCCGACGGTAGTGGCCGTGCAGAACGTGACTGGCGCGCCGCAGACCGCTCGGCCACCGCGGCCGGCACACGCGCAAGGAAGTCGTTGTCAGCTGCAGCGCCCCTTGCGATAGATCGCCGAACTACAAAGAAGCGTTCAAACGGTACGCATTTGTTGAGTCGTCTGCTTCACGCGCCTACTTCGTTTGTTGTCAACTTACAGCAAATGAATCGACGCGTCAACATCACTTTTCGAAACTGTGTGATATGTTGTGATGATTAAAACATTTATTTGTGTTTTAGACTGCCACCATGTAGCTATTTAATTGTATTCGTGCAGTTCATGCGTAACTACGTCGCTCACATGTGTTAACGTCCTCATTACAAAATGCGATTACATACTTCCAGCCCCTGTGGTTTGAGTCGCCTAAACATAGACATTTCACTTTCAAAAAGCTTCAAATAATGCTCACCAAAAACAAATATTTTATCTGCTAACTACAGCATGTTTCAGGAAAAATAGCAAATATTTTAGAAGATGGTAATCAAGACGATTTGCAGTTAAATTTCATATAATGTGCGTCCAATTTTAATGGGTACAGATATACAACTCTTGGTATGTAAAACAAACTGATTTGGATATTCTGACTGATACTTACGTCGGTTCTTGGTAGATCACCATATTGACTTTTATTTAAATAGCCGGTTTTCGGCGTAGTTTAAAGTCTGAATATGTCCTAGTAAGCCGATAACCGGGTAACTAAGTGGAAATGAACGTGTAGAACATACGCAAAATACTACTTTTAAGTAAGTGTGATGTTGTACTACCAAGAACCGACGGATAAATCAGTGAAAATGTCTTGATTTACATTTGCTCTACGTTTGTTTGGATTTCATATTAACAGCTATATCTCTGTATTCGATAAAAATTGTACACAGATTATATTAAATTTTTAATGCAATTTCTCTATAGTATCACCTCCTAAAATACGAGTGAGTCGAAAAACTACGTTCCTCTGAGCAGAAGGCAAGTACACATTCTCAAACAAATTCCCGACTTGGCTGGGTTCCTCATTCGGTCGTCTGCGCATGCGCGAAGCAATTCCATACGCCTGAGAATAGGATGCATCCTATTCCGTTTACTAGCGATCATATGCGTGCATCTCGTGCAAGTGAACGCGTCTACACTGTACGCGGACGGCGTGACCGGTGCATCATGGGTAATCTTGTAAGCTCTCACTTTCCGTGTAGAAAGGGGTTTAGACCTATTAGACGAAGTGTTTGTTTGATTCTGAACGAGCTAATGTTAAATTTAACGTATTGTTTTAAGCTTGGCAAGACACCTAAAGGAACGCATGCGATGCTGGTACGTGTTTATGGGGATCAGGCGTTGTCCACGAAGTATGTGTACGAGTGGTTCGCCCGTTTACGAGGCCGGGGAAGTGTTCCTGACAATCTCTCGTAGCGCCCGGCCGGCGACAGCCGTCACTGACGAAAACATTGACAAAGTTAGGACATTATTAACGAAACATCGTCTGTTAACTGAGCGCGTGGTAGCGGAGGAACTGCAGATTAACCGCGAATCCTTGCGATCAATAATTTCCCAAAAGTCAAGGAAAAGGAAAACTTGTCGTCTTGTCCCACATTGACCGACGATCAGAAGCAAGCACGTTCAGAGACCTCACAGGAGTTTGTCGCACCGGCGGATGCGACGTGTTGTCACTGAGGATGAAACCAGGCGTCTACGGTACGACGCTGAAACTAAACGGCAAAGCATGGACTGCTGTTGTCCAACATGACCCCACCGGGAAAAGGTCAGAGCCGAAAAATCACGCATCAAAATATTTAAATGTTTGCATAGCTTATGGGACTTTATTACAGGGTCATCAGTCTCTAAACTTACAAACTACTTATGAACTAGCTACCACTAAGGACGGCACAAATATCCATGCCCGACGGGGGATTCGAACCCCCGACCGTAGTGGACGTGCAGACCGGGACTGAAGCGCCGCAGTCCCCTCGGCCACCGCGGCCGGCCCGTAATTAAGTCCCATAAGCTATCGAAACATTTGATTTTGAAAATCATTTACCGTTATCTTTCTCTAGAATATCACTTTTTTTTTCTATCGCTGTTGGCGCCAATAAGCGTTTTTATGCCATAAAATAACCATGATATACAAGGCGAATCACCTAAAACGTGCACATAAAAAGTACTGCGGAAATGAAAAATGTTATTGATATGCTATTTTCACATGATGGATTGGTAGTCGGGGGGGGGGGGGCTGGTATTGTTAGCCAACGAATAGTTTTGAATAATACAAAGTGTGTTTTTGCGGAAACATACACGTTTTACAACGGAAAACTTGATACTGTGATTGACAAACTAAAAGTAGAGTAAATTAGAATGTCTGTGGAGTTAGTTACATGATTCTAGTGCAAGTCATTTAGGAGGTACCGTACTGTTAAAAAGCTTCTACAAGCAAAATTTGTACCAGACTTGTTGTTGCATACACTAAGGACATTACGACTGCATATACTAGTGATGTGGAATCTGATCGCAGGGGGGAGGGGGGTCTTCAGCCTCCAGCACCTCACAATTTTTATTTTTATTTTATTATTTTTAATTGTGAATCTACAGACGGCGAAGAAACGGAAGAAAGTTGTTCACATGAAGATTCTTCGAGTGATAGTGCCACGTACCATCATCAATTACAGGGTGTCCAGAAAAGGGCTCCTTGATTTCAGAATTAAATATCTCGAGAACAAAGATCGATGGAGGAATGCAGTAAACGGTATGTTTATTGTGAAAGCTGTAAGAAGTTTATAGAGCAGTTTGAAATAATAGTTACAAAAGATGCTAACAGATGGCGCTGTACGCTGTACAGCTCATTCAGCATACATAAGTGAAATAATCGTATGAAAACACTCTTTGTAAACAATCACTTCACATTGTTTTCAAAATGTTCACCATTGGCACTACAGATGTGGCGCAAACGAAGAATGAAATTCGCCATGACATTTCTAGTGTTTCAACCGAAATTGATTCACATGCCACAGAGATCGCCGATTCAAGCTCGTCCAGCGTGGCGGGATGCTTCGGGTAGACCATGTCTTTCACTGTGCCCCGCAAAAAAACGTCACAGGGAGTCAAATCCGGCGAATATGGAGGCCAATTCATGCCTGCACCAGTAAATTTGGGATATTCCAAAGCAATGACTCGATTCCCAAAGTATTCCTCAAGAAAGCGAAACACTTGTTCGGTCCGATGTGGTCGGGCTCCATCTTACATAAACCATTCCGTACCTGGTCGATCCTCTAACGTCTGCTGTCTGGCGTCAAATTGTTCCAAAATTGCAACGTAACGTGCACCAGTGACCGTTTCTCGAATGAAAAAAGGGCCAATAATACCTCTGCTGCATATGAAAAAAAGGGCCAATAATACCTATGCTGCATACTGCAGCCCATACAGCAACTTTAGGAGAATACAGGGGTTTCGCTTCACACCAATATGGCTTTTCGGAACCCCAAAATAGCCATTTCTGCTTATTCACGTAGAAGTGTGCTTCATCAGTAAGCCAGATGCAGCCAACATCAAATCCGTCACTATCAATCATTGTGAGCATCTGATTAGTAAAGGCAACCCTTTGTTGCACAGCTCGTACGGGTATGGCCTAGTGCGTTTGAATTTTGAATGGAAACATGTGTAGGCTCTTTCTCAGTATTTTCTGCGTGCTGGAACGCTTAAAACCACTCTCAGATGTAATTCTACGGACGGATGACATTGGGTTTCGCTGAATAATTCTAGAAACTGTGGCGATATTTTCAGGCGTAACTGCGGTTTGCTTGCGGCCAACATGCCCCACTAGATCATCAGTTACGCTGCCTGTTCGTTGAAATTTTGCGAAGAGCGTACGAATGGTTTTCGCATCGGGTCCTTTTGGAACATTAAATCGTGCTTGAAAACTTCGCCTTGTTGCCGTAGGATTCTCTTGTATCCTGTGGTACTCTAGCACAAGAAAAACGCGTTGTTCAATGGAGTACATGGTTTTAATCTCTTTCTTAGGTACGCTAACCTCCTTTCACGTTTCAATAGTGGAACTCATCGCTCTGGTCTTCGGATCACTATTTACACTAGGCATTATGTATAGCGATTACAGCGCCATCTGTTAGCAACTTTTGTAACTATTATTTCAAACTGCTGTATAAACTTCTTACAGCTTTCACAATAAACATACCGTTTACTGCATTCCTCTATCGATTTTTGTTTTCGACATATTTTATTTTGAAATCAGAGAGTCCTTTTCTGGACACCCTGTATCTCCGAAAGCAACATCAGCAACTACAATTACATTATCAGACAAAGAAAAAGCGGTGAAGTATTGGTTGAACGAAAGTGGTAAGAAACGCCTACGTGTCAGTACTGTTCAAAATAGGTATCGCTTTGTCCGTTCTGAACGTGAATTGTATAGATGGAAAAAGGAAGTCGCTGGACGACGTAAGAGTCGACTGGAAATTGCGACGGGGATAAATGCGCGACTTTGTGAGCAATTTACCGACGCCAGACGACAGTTATTGAGTGTCAGCAACACAAATTTGCGTGATTGGGAGTTAGAGATTGAACGCGATAGGAGCTAAAGAATTTACAGCTTCTCAAAGATGGATTAGTCGCTTCAAAAGATCACATAAAATTCTGGCACGAAAAATAACTAAATTTGTATCGAGAAACAGGTCAGAAAATGAAGTGACTCAAATGGAAATGATAGAAGGTTTTCTTACGATTGCATAAAATAAGATCGCCAGTTTTAGTGACTCATACATTTACAGTGCAGATCAGTCAGGTTTTCAAAAAGAAATGCGTGCAAAAAGAACACTGTCATTCAAAGGGGAAAAACGTATTGAGGCAATTGCGCAGTCCACGACTGCACTCACCCCTTCAGACACTATAATGCCCATAATTAGTCTGGATGGTTCATTGCTGCCTAAACTTTATGTGTGTCTTCAAGAACCAACTGGACGTTTTGGAACACGTGTCAAACAATTTTCTAAGCAGACAATCTTGTGGTAGACGCATCGAAGTCTGGAAAAATGGGAAATGATAACGTTACACTTTTCATGCGTCATGCTTTTCTTCCGTTCTGCGGGAACAAATCTCTTCTCCTTCTAGATTCGTGGTTAGGTCATAAAAATTTTGATTCATTAAAAGCCCTGACAAAAAAGTAGATATACTTCCTATTCCATCCGGCACGACGAACGTAATTCAACCGTTAGACAGAGAATTTTTCCGCCAGTGGAAGGCATTTTACAGAAAACTAACAGAGAAAATTATTATGTGCAAATCACTGCAGTTTTCTGTCTATCACCGTGACAATATTCGCAAGTTGCAATCAGTCGTACATTATCAGTTTTCCTCCCCACGGTTTCAAAATGTGATTAAATATGCGTGGCACGCCTCGAAATATACTGATATTAGGCCTGATTCCTTCCTAACACCGGCCGAGTTTTGTCTACGGACGTCTGACAACGTCTGTGATTCGCAGGGCTGTCGTATGTCGTCTTTGCTTGCATGTTCTGGGTGCACAAAAAACCTATGTTTTGAACATTGTATCAATATTTTGCATTTTTTCGGAAATTGCAAGAAATAAAAGTTTGACGTGTTCTAAACCGTATTTGTATTTGTGCTTATTTCATAGCTATTTGGAAAGAATGGTATAGATAACATATCATCTACATTTGTCAACGAATTTATTATTATCGTATTTATTAATTTTCGTACGATCACTTTCGGTGGGCGAATCAGCTCTCTCACTGCTGTGGCAGGAGAGCGGCCACCTTGTCCCTAGATGGCGTTAGTATAACGTAGGGTTGTACAACAGCGCAGAAACCATGCGACAATAATGTCATACTTCATAAAAGTTTTTACAGACTTCCAGGTCTTGTCAGCTGCTAACAGTCTGCATACAGACTTCCTTCAAGTTTAACTCACAGTGTTAAAAATACAAAACAGGTTTCGACATGACAAATCTAACCATTCCCTTGTAAGTCAGTTAATACAGCATTCACACCTTCAACAATTGTTTTTGCAGCACCTGATTCAAAAATATTAAATAAACATAGCTTTGGTTTCTGGGAAGTACGAAATACAAACAACTAACCGTTTCTTTATAGTAACGCTATCGCTGACTCGAATCCAAGGGCGGAGGGAGGAAAACCAGGGTGTCTGTTCCTGGCAGAACTCACTGAGCGACGCCAAATGTTCCCAGGAAAACAGCAGCCTGTCCCTGTCCGTCTGACGAGAAGGCATGAGGAGGGGATTGGCGTCAAAAATGGAGGGTAGGGGGCCCCATAAGGAACGGAAGAACGGAGTGGGGGTGGGGATAGGGGCAACAGAGGGTCACCCTGTGGAGAAGAAGCCGCCATCACAGGGTCGTTTGTACTCCAGCTGGGAAAATGTATACTGGGCACTGTCTATACGAACTGTCGCCAACATCATTTTTCAGTTAAACTTTGAAATGTTGATATATTACAATTCCTATCATCTCACTGCATTATGTTCGATGTATGTTCAGATCACTTAGAGGGAAACACGGTTTGTTCAGCTCACTACGATCACCTCACTGTACACGGCAATACATACTCGCAAGTAATGACGTTCTGGAGTCCAGTTCAGCTGTTGTGACTGATGGAACATAAGGTTGAAAATTCAATTTAGGTTGAAAATTCAATTTAGACTATGCAGCCTAGGAAAACGGACTACCCGCTATCACATGGTTCGCAGATTTAAACTGGCTTCTGAGTCCCGAATATTTGCAGTTGAGAAGACAAGTATATCAGAACATTGTTTTATCTGATGGCGTGGAGGTTTCTTCGACTCTGTTTCTACAGAACAAACACAATGGCGACTTAGCATGATCAACCGTCTTTGACGGTTACCACTATTAACATTGCAGCTCTAAGCTGATCTTTGAAGTCAGTTCAGTCTGTAACGTCTATCTGTATGGTACTCTGTGCGTACGAGGAAAGATATAGTATGTGAATTGTGGAGCGAACCGGTGTATGTTACTCGCCTATGCAGTTGTGAGTGCCACAATTCCTACACATATTAGAACTAACAATGACTTATTATTCATAGGTACTGAAAATGATTGGAGACTGCTGCCAGTGTATTGTTGCTAATAAAACTTGCTGTAACAGCTGTACAAATCGTCTTGCAGGAAGTTCGAGTGTTCATTTAAGCAACAAGTCGTAATTATTTAATGCCCTAGCCGTCACGTTGGTGGCAATAACGGCCAGAATACTGTCAAACAGTGCATTACGTTACATATTCAAAACATCTATCCTGAATACTAATTCCACCATTACCTCGATGGAAAGTCTTGTTTGACGTTAATACAGGATCACGATTATTGAACTGTTGATGTTGTTGTGGTTTTCAGTTCGGAGAGTGGTTTGATGCAGCCCTCCAACCTACTCTATCCCGAGCAAGCCTCTTCAACTCCTCATACGAACGGCAACCTGCATCCATTTCAGTTTGTTTAATATATTCATCTCTTTGTCTCCCTCGGCGATTTTTACCCCACACACTTCCCTCCAATGCTAAATTCACAATTCCTTGATGTCCAATCGATCCCTTCTTTTAGTCAAGGTATGACAGAAATTCCTTTTCTCCCAAATACTTTTCAGTATCTCCTCATTAGTTACGCGATCCACCTACCTAATCTTCAGTATTCTTCTGTAACACCACATTTCAAAAGCCTCTAACCTCTTCCTGTCCGTACTGTTTATCGTCCACGTTTTACGCCCATACAAGGCAACAATTCACACAAATGCCTTCAGAAAGGACTTCCTTATGCTTAAATTAAAATTCGATATTAACAAATTTCTCTTTTTCAAAAACGCTTTTCTTCCCGTTGCCATTCTGCATTTTATATCCTCTGTACTGCGACCATCATATGTTATTTTACTACCCAAGTAACAAAACTCTTGTACCATCTTTATTGCCGGCTGGCGGTGGCTGAGGGGACTGAGGCGCTCCAGTCACGGTCTGCGAGGCCACTACGGTCGGGGGTTCGAATCCTCCCTCGGGCATGGATATTTGTGTCGTCTTTAGTGTTAGCTAGTTCGTAAGTAGTTTGTAAGAATAGGGACTGATGACAAATGTTCAAATGTTTGTACAGCTTATGGGACTTAACTATGGGTCATCAGTCACTAAACTTACAAACTACTTATGAACTACTTACGAACTAGGACGGCACAAATATCCATGCCCGAGGGGGGATTCGAGCCCCCGACCGTAGTGGCCGTGCAGACCGTGACTGAAGCGCCTCAGTCCCCTCGGCCACCGCGGCCGGCTAGGGACTGATGACCCCGTAGTTAAGTCCCATATGCTATACAAACATTTTTAAACCATCTTTATTGATTCGCTACCTAATTTAATTCCATCGGCGTCGCCTGATTTTCCAAGACTGCATTTCATTAACCTTGTTTTGCTCTTGTTAATATTCATCTTATATGCTCCTTTCAACACACTGTACATTCCGTTCAATTGCTCCTCCAGCTCCTTTGCTGTCTCTGACAGAATTACAATGTCATCAGTAAAATTCAAGGTTTTTATTTCTTCACCCTGGACTTTAATTTCTTCTCCAAATTTCTCCTTGCTTTCCTTTATAGCTTGTTCAGTGTACAAATTGAATAAGATTGGGGAAAGGCTGCGGCCCTGTCTTACACCCTTCCCAACTTCTGAATCCGTTTCATGCCTTTTAACTCTGATAACTGCTGTCTGGTTTTTGTGCAAGTTATAAATAACCTTGCGTTCCCTTTATGTTACTCCTGCTGATTTCACTATTTGGAGGAGTGTATTTCAATCAACAGTCTCTAAAGCTTTCTCCAAATCTACAAAATCTATTGAACTGTATGAAATGAAATCTTGACAACCTCTCAACGGTTTACTTTGGGAGTAGGACGTTGAAACTGCACAAGTGGCCGCGGGACATGGTGGGAATTAGTATGCGCTCTTTGATGTTAATATCGGTTGTTTTAACGGGGGAGCACACTTTCATTTGGTTCGTATCGTCAGTAAGCAAAACTGGCGCATTTGGCAGACGGAGACTCCTCATTGGGCGATGGGCAAATCTCTTCACCCTCAACGGGTGACTGGGTGGTTTGCAATGTCGAGTCACGGAATAAACGGTGCGATTTTGCTTGCTGGCACGGTGACTCAGAACGGTCATGAAGGTCTTTGATGATGATTTCATCCGCATTTCCAGATTTACCTTGATTACGACAAGATTTGGTTCACGAACGCTGTAGCTCGACACCTTCGAAGAAGGAGAGCGTTTGATGTCCTAGAAGAGCATCCATTGGCTTGGGCCTCCATTGGCCGCCATATGTTCCAGATCTGAGCATGCCGGCCGCGGTGGCCGAGGAGACTGAGGCGCTCCAGTCACGGTCTGCACGGCCACTACGGTCGGGGGTTCGAATCCCCCCTCGGGCATGGATATTTGTGCCGTCCTTAGTCTTAGTTAGTTCATAAGTAGTTTGTAAGTTTGTAGTCCCATAGACTATACAAACATTTTGATCTGAGCATATGCACGTTGTAGGCCTATATTGAAGACAACGTGTACGGCAAAACTCCAAAACAATTGCTTCTTCTTCTTCCGTGTCCAGTTACACCAATTATATTCTCCGTTTCCAGTAATCAGCAACATAGATTGCTTCGTCGGTTACTTTAAGAATATCGTCCATAGTACATGTTATTGACATGTTTCGACAAGACAGTAGATGGTTAAAATCCTGTACTGCCCCGCATTCACAAGTGTTATCATCACTATATCCCCATTTCAGTAGTTCTAATTTGCTTCTAGTTACTCCTGTGCGCTGCCGGTTTAATGCCTTCCAAGTTGGAAATGGAAGTTCAAACCCTGCAGATCCCTCCTCACGGAGTGTGGCGCCGTTTCTTTCCACAAAGACATACTCCTGATGCTGGGCTTGGTGAAGAGCTCTTCAGTTGTGTCAATGAGACACTTGCGGGACTTCAACCGGACCACTTGTTTGCGGTGCAAATGCATCGGGTGTCGAGGGTCGTTCTTTAGTTTTGACATTTCTATCTCGGCGGAGACCTTCCTTCGAACAGCGGGTGGTGCCATGTCTATGATAGAATAAATTTTGGCTGTTGGAGTTGGCTTGAGGCATCCTGTGGCGATTTGTACTGTTTCATTCACAGCGATGACAACTTGTTTAGCGTGCGACGAGTTCCTGCACAGTGGTGCGGCATATACCGCTGCTCAGATACTGAGCGATAGTCCGGGGGTGCGCATTTTGCTGAAGTGAAAACAGACATTCACTACGTCATCGACAGCATCGAAGTTCAAACACTGGAATGGGACATGCAGAAATTCACTATTCGTCTGCGCCATTTCATCGCCACGGAAGGATGACATATCGAACATTTCATAGCCTAAATCCGAATATCTGTAGCGACTTTTACATCTATATCTATAAATGTGAATGTCTGTTCGGTGTACGTTTATCACGTCTGTACCAACAGACATAAAGAGCTAAAAATTTGTACAATTACTAATGTCTACCCGGGGAACGCTTTAGGCACGGTTTTATGGTGATCGGGTAGCTGTTTATCTTTATATATTAATGTGAATATCTGTTCGGTGTACGCTTATCACGTCCGAACGACAAGACGCAGAGACTTAAATATTTGTACAGTTACTAATTTATACGTGAGGAAGGTTTTAAGCAAGGTTTTATAGCGATCTGATAGATATTTAGTAATTTGAAGAATATAATGCGCAACAGTAATAACTCTTTGAAAATTATATTTACTCTTTGAAAATGGTTTTATTGGTTGCATTGTTCCTTGAGGGTTGATAATGATAAAAGGGTGGAGTATATTGAGATGGAAAGTAATCTGTTTATATAAAATTCTACGTGTCTGTGTTTGTGTGTGAATATTTCGCTCTGCAGCGAAAACTACAGAACTCAAACGAATGGTCTGTGTGTAATTGTTGTCAGAAGGTGGAAGATATGGTGGTTGAAAGTCGTCAAATTATGAAAAAAAAAAAAAAATCGGACTGAAGGCCATCGATGACGTTTGCGACTCTATAGCAAGGAGATTACACACAGCGAAACGTGATGCCAGAAACCATATCTTTGGTCTACGTGTGCTACAATGTCTTCAGCTCTTTCTCTGTGAAGATAAGCATACGAATAAGGAAATATAAGAATAAAGAAATAAAGCAGTAAAAAAGAAATTTCTTTTAGTACATCTATTTAAGAAATCGATTTGACGTTTCGTGTATTACATCAATTACAATACTACAAATAACGTAGTTTACCAGAATGCCCTAAAATGAAATTAAAATGAATTTGGACATTACTCTCACCATACGTGTTGAGATATTGCTACACAGTCTATAAGGAATAATGTATGTATTATTTATTGTAAATCATTAAGCACTTCACATAATTTTATTTTTTTATTTGAATGTTGATTAAAAATGTTTGTTTCTAAAGAAGGTATTGTATTTCATTTCATCCTTCAAAACCAGTCTCATAGCACACTACCGAAAGATAGGTTATCTATCATAATCAACCAACATGCGAGCGGAGCCACGGGTTTAACCCTAGTTATGAATAAAGTGTAAAAATGCTGTAGCAGCAATACCAGAAATCAGCCAGATTATCGACTGTCGTCTGAATTGAATGTTTTCTTCCGATGTTTAAGGATCACAAATACGCCAGAGAGGGCCGAAAAGCGGCTGTGTTGGCGACACTGACTACTGACGTACGTCGGTGAATGAAGTATGTGTGTGGGGCAACATGTCTGTCGATAGCCGCCGTCGTGAATTGTTGAGGCAAGCACGGCGCTGGTCGGTGCTGGACACAAGGCGGCGGTCGATATGGCAGCCGAGCCTCGTCCAGCTGAAGTGGGAGCCACTCGAGAAGCTGCAGCGTGGAACATATACAGAGAAGCAGCCCCCCCCCCAAACCACTGTCCTATGCTCCCCTCGTAGTTCCGTAAAATGCTAGCAGGTGGCAGACGGTTCCCTGGCTTAATACTAGTAGACCACACTAGAGGCTCGTCAGAGGGTAGCGTGGAAGGGTGGCTGAGGGGAGAGCTCATGCCGCCTGCCACTAGGCATCGGCTGTGTCCGGTGTGCCGGCGTTTGAGGGGAGGTGGTGTTGGGGACAGCCCCTACCTGCTCTGGCCAGTTTAAAGGGCTGCTTCTGACCGCAGCGCCATCATGGGACATCTTACGGAACTGCTTCAGCACCCCCTGCCACTCACCCCTGAGCGTAGGACCGGGCCTTTACGGAGGTTCCCGTCTGTATATATTTGTCTGTGGTGGTGCCCACCTCTCCCCACGCGATTACCAGCCGTCCAGTTCATAACAGAGGCCTGGTAGGGGCGGGGATCCCAACAGAGCACTGATGTACAGCAGACAGAGATTTCTTTAAGTTGCGCGACACGAGGTTTTATCAGACGCGATTTGCGTATCACCGTATGAACGGGCCCTGCCACTCAGTTGGAGAATGCGACTACGAAAAGAGACCATTCGTTGATCCCCATAATAAATACCAGAAAGGCAGAGATTGTGGCGTAGCTTGGATTTGTACAGCAAAAAATTGTAAGTATCGTATACAATCAAATGTGTCTTCAGTCCACATTCTGTTTGCTATTGAAAGCTGTTGACTCTGAAGCTATTGATAACGTAAACAAATAAATAATCGCGAGTAGAATAAAATGTAATGCTATTACTGAAATACGTGAGTGGTGTTTGAAATTAATTCACAAGGATGTTGCCGCCAGCGCATTCGACATTTACAGACAAGATGTTACTAACATTAAACAAAATGTATTTATCAAGCCATGTGGTCTGTTGTGTTGGTGTTATTGGTAGGCGTGTGTAGGTACACGTAAACAGAAAAGTCCGACAACTTTAGTAACACATGAGATACTTATTACACTGAAATGAATACTCAACTTGGTGTAGTACAAGTAGGAGACTATTAAAGGCCAAGCTTTGTGCGTTAATTTCAAACTTCCTTTGCTGAACGTTATATTTCTTAGCGTCAATACAAAGGTAAGTCTTGAGGCACTATTTCGCGCCCTAAATCGGAGAAGCCTATGTGTTGGGTGGTAGCACTGCTAACTCGAAGCATGAATCTTGATGAACGGTGCAAAACGTTACAGTCTGTATACAAGGAAGTCTGAACCGATAATTTATGTACACACCGGACAATCAGGTTTCGCTCACGTGACACGTGATACGTGTGCGGCCCACGGCATGAATCTGTAAACTCGTTCTGCCAACCGTCAGTGGTTCCGAAGCCCTATCGAGACTGGTATAGCAGTCTTTGATTGTCTCTTAATACGCGTCACAACATGGTCTGTGTTTTGAAACCTATTAGCAGGTGTGTACTTCGTTGCAAGCACGAAAAGGTATAACTTCATTGAAGTTCCCTACCCTGACTTACAGTACTAATACCAAAGAAACCGTATAGGCATAAGCTGCAAAACGATTTTTGTGAACCTATTGAATCAAACTGCTACGGCCATCAGTCCCTAGACTTACAAACAACTTAAACTAACTTATAGTAAGGACAATACACAAACCCATGCTCTCCGACGGCCAGCAAACGAGCTCTCCGCAACGAGGCGCCTTAGAACGCTCGACCACTCCACAGCGGCTAGTAAATCGCCAGAAATCAAGTACGAGGATAGTCCTCGATACATTGATGTACGTTTGGCGGGAGTCAGTGCACTGCGTTTCACCATAACAGATTTAGATTAGGACCCTGACTGAAATACACAGGGGAAATGCTTAGGAATGAAACATCAAACACATAGGCGAAAGTGTAATTAAATTATGAATGAGGTACACCAAGGATAACATTTTAATACACCAATTATTCAATGAAGGCTTTCACGACCGGATGTCATAGTTGCTGGTAGAACTTCCTGGATATAAGGCCGTGGTCCATAAAGCGTTTCAGTTTCTCCTAACGCTTCGTCCAGAGCTGCGCCGGACATCTTTGGAGGTCTTCTTAAATGTTCAAATGTTTGTATAGCTTATGGGACTTAACTACGGGGTTATCAGTCCCTAAACTTACAAACTACTTACGAACTAGCTAATACTAAGGACGGCACAAATATCAATGCCGGAGGGGGGGATTCGAACCACAGACCGTAGTAGCCTTGCAGACCGTGACTGGAGCGCCTCAGTCCCCTCGGCCACCGCGGCCGGCAGGTCTTCTTACTTCCGTTGAGTTTTGTCGACAGATGAGTCGGGTGTCTGAGAGCGCAATATATACTGTGGAAAGTGGGCGTGGCCAAGCTGTAACGTTACCAGCAGAGATAGTCCTTGTCAAAGATAAAACATCACTATCGATTGTAATCGGTCAGAGTTTAAAAACTTGACGATCTTTTAAAGCTACTGTCCATATGTTGCTAAGTGGTATGGCCTCACGGTAAAGCAGTATTGGATGAATTCTTTTCTCATCTGAATAACATAAATCAAAAAATCCAGTTTACGATGGAAATGGAAAAAGACAGCGCAATATCCTTCTTGGATGTTTTAGTTATGAGAGAAGTAGATGGAAAACAGAAACATAGTTTTTCGAAAAGCCACACACACAGACAGATATTTACATAAGAATTCTAATCATCACGCACAGCAGAAGAGAGGTGTCATTAAAAGTCTCGTTGAGAGCCAAGAAAATTTGCACTCCGAAACACCTGGATGCTGAATTAAAGCACCTGAAGCAAGCTTTCAAGAAAAATGGCTATTCAGATTAAGAAATAAACAGAGTTCTGTGACCAAATAACAATAGTCTAAGAGCAAGTGATCAAACAAAGCGATGTAAGAACACAGTTTCCCTGCCACTTATCGGAAAAGTAACTGATCAAATAGGAAAAATATTACGCAAACACAACATCAGACAGGTTTTCAGACCAAGTAAGAAAATATGTCAGGTACTCCGTTCTGTGAAGGATAAACGACCTCCTCTTTCTGCTTATCGCGTTTATAAAATTGCGTGTACATGTGGTAAAGTTTATATAGGAACCACAAAAAGGAAGTATCGAAACTAGGCTGAAGGAACACAAAAGTCTTTGCTGACTAGGAAAAACAGAGAAATCAGCTGTGGCAGAGCATGCTCTTCAATCTGGAAGTCATATATTACAATGATGAATTATTATCCACGACAATACAGGGAAGCTATTGAAGTGTATAAACATAAGGAAAATTTTAACAGGAAAGAAGAAGCTATGAAACTTAGCGACATATGGACACTAGCTATAAAAGATCGACAGGTTTTATCTCTGACCGACTGCAATCGATAGTGACGTTTTATCTCTGACAAGGACTATCGCTGATGATAACGTGACAGCTTGGCCACGCCCACTTTCCACAGTATATATGGCGCTCTCAGACACCCGACTCATCAGTCGGCAAGACTCAACGGAAGTAAGAAGACCTCCGAAAACGTCCGGCGCAGCTCTGGACGAAACGTTAGGAAAAACTGAAATGTTTTATGGACCCAGGCCTTATAACCCGGAAGTTCTACCAGCAACTACAACAATTATTGATTGCAGCGTTCAGAATTAAACATGAAATCATCTTATCTTGAATTGCTGGCGCCTGTTTACTTTACCAATTAAATATAAAATGCGAGAGATAACGGAATGATTACACAAGCAACACATCCACATATTCAAGCTTGAAGAACAAAAGGAAATAAACCCAATACCCTAAAATATACACGCAAGGCAAGGAAATAACTACCGACCGGCTAGCCGTTACTAATGAATTCAACTCGGTCATACCAACAACGAAAGTACAATTCACACGTGAAATGAAATCATAGTAGCGCGTGGTTCACCGGAAGCAAGTAAGGTTTTACACAATCTCGAAATTGTTAAATTAATTGGATGAACAAAACTATTGAAAAATAAAAAAGATTCGAAAACGTTACATGTTGCTAAATGGAATTCGGAAGCATCTAACTGATGCCTCAGTTACCGAATCTTGAAATATGGGTGTAAGAATAGGAAGAACACTTATATTACAAGGAAACCCTCAAATAAATTTACCACACCGGCAACAATATTAGTACACGCACACAAAGTAACAATAATACTCACATTCACACTATAAACGGAATACTAAAACCATCTTGAAGTGAGTTACTCTCCCACGTCACAAGTCTCATGTAAGCAAAGAAAGTTCCCAGCAACACAGCAAAACTGGCAAATTAACCCATTCCTGTACTAACAAAGTCATGAATACTGATTAGCCGCGCGGTAGTAGCCAAGCGGTCTGGAACGCCACGTTACGGATCGCGCGGCCCTTCCGCGTCGGGGGTTCGAATCCCCCCTAGGGCATGGATGTGTGTGTGTCGTCCTTAAGTTAGTTTAACGTAGTTTAAGTAGTTCGTAAGTCCTGGGACTTATGACCAATGTAGTTTGGTCCCATAAGAATTACAAACATTTTAACCTTTTTTGGATAATGATTAGGCTTGAGCTGGAAAAAAAAAAAAAAAAAAAAACTATTACAGAACTTCAGATAGCATGAAGTCTTACACAATTTCAAACCTCACGTAAATGAAAGATACTGCGCGTGCAAAGCGATTTCACCTTACTAGGAGTCACCGTCCTACTGCCGTCTTCTAGACTCCAACCAGGGAGCACCTGTCGCTAACGGAAATGACCAGAGTGGTCCCTTCTATCACCAACTTAACGACCTGTGACTGACAAAAGCCTCTCGTAGTAACCTCTTTGCCTTCGTTACGTTACCCAACGTTGGTCGAACTGTAGCTACAGCAGACGGTAGCACTACTGTAAATCCATAGCAGGTAGACACAGTCATTTCATGCAAAATGACGTACATAGGAATAAACATTGGGATATATGTTTGATATATTACAGCAGAAAGGTGTAGAACAAAATATTGAATCATATGTAAGTGATGTATGGCTCGGTAGTACAGTGTCTGAGAGCCACTGGTTTTGATCCCCACCAAATCCAAGAATTTTTGTCTGTTACTTTTCACTTCCACTCCCATGAACCACAGACACTGCCGCGGTGGGGTGGCTTGCGTGCCTCAACGATACAGATAGCCGTACCGCAGGTGCAACCACAGCGGAGGGGTATCTGTGGAGAGGCCAGACAAACGTGCGGTTCCTGAAGAGGGGCAGCAGCCTTTTCAGTAGTTGCAGGGGCAACAGCCTGGATGATTGACTGAGCTGACCTTGTAACATCAGCTAATGTGGCTTTGCCACACAGTTACTGCGAACGGCTGAAAGCAAGGGGAAACTACAGCCGTTACTTTTCCCGAGGACATGCAGCTCTACTGTATGAACATATGATGATGGCATACTATCGGAAAAAATATTCCGGAGGTAAAATAGTCCCCCATTCGGATCTCCGGGCGGGGACTACTCCGGAGGATGTGATCATCAGGAAAGACAATACTGGCATTCTACGGATCGGAGCGTGGAATGTTAGATCCCTTAATCGGGTAGGGAAGCTAGAAAATTTAAAAAGAGAAATAGATAGGTTGAAGTTTGATATAGTGGGGATTAGTGAAGTTCGATGGAAAGAGGAACAGGATTTCCGGTCAGGATTATAAATAGCAAATCAGTTGAGAGTATTACAGGAGTACGTCTGATAATGAATAAGAAAATAGGAATGCGGGTATACTACTATGAGCAACACAGTGATCGCTTTATCGTAGTCAAGATAGATACGAAGCCAACACCGATCACAGTAGTACAGGTTTATATGCCAAATAGCTCTGCCGATGATGAGATCGCAGAAATATATGAGGAGCTAAAATAAATTATTCAATTTAGGGAGAGGGAAACTTAATTGTTATGGGAGACTGAAATTCGGTAGTATGGCAAGGAAGGGAAGGGAAAATAGGTGAATATGGTCTGGGCAAAAGGAATGAAAGAAAAATCCTCCTGGTAGAATTTTTCACGGAACGTAATTTAGTTATAATAAACACCTGGTTTAACAACCACGAAAGAAGGTTGTATACGTGGAAGAGACCAGCAGACACCGGGAGATACCAGATAGATTTTATAACCGTAAGACATAGATTTCGGAACCAGGTTTTAAACTGTAAGACACCCAGGGGCAACTACGGTCGGGGGTTCGAATCCCCCCTCGGGCATGGATATTTGTGCCGTCCTTAGGATTAGCTAGTTCATAAGTAGTTTGTAAGTTTAGGGACTGATGACCCCGTAGTTAAGTCCCACTCGCTATACAAACATTTGAACATTTTGAACCCAGGGGCAGATATAAACTCTGACCATAACTTATTGGTCATGAATTGTAGGCTGAAACTGAAAAAAACTGAAATAGTGAAGGCAGCAGAGGACAAAATAGGTAGAAAGGCGAGACCCACAAAAAATCCTATGATATCACAGAAAATATTAAATTTAATCGATGAAAGGAGAAAGTATAAAAATGCAGTGAATGAAAACAGGCAAAATGGAGTACAGACGACTAAGAAATGAGATTGAAATTAAGTTATAAGTGGCTAAGCAGGAGTGGCTAGAACGCAAATGCAAGTGTGTAGAAGAATGTATAAATAGGTGAAAAATAGATACAGCCTACAGGAAAATAAAAGAGATATTTGGAGATAAGAAAAACAGCTCCATGAATAAGAAAAACACAGATGAAAAACCAGTTCTCAGCGAATAAGGGGAAGCTGTGAAGGTGGAAAGAGTGTATAGAGAGGCTCTACGAAGGATATGAACTTAGAGGCAATATTGTAGGAAGGGGAGAAGACGTATATAAAGATGAAATAGGAGATACTATACTGAGAGATCAATTTGGCAGAACACTGAAAGACCTAAGTCGAAACAAGGCCCCTGGAGTAGATGATATTTCCTCAGAGCTACTGGAGTCTCTGAGAGAACCAACCATGACAAAACTGTTTCACCTAACGTGTAAGATGTATGAGACAGGAGAAGTGCCGGCCGCGGTGGCCGAGGGAACTGAGGCGCTTCAGTCACGGTCTGCACGGCCACTACGGTCGGGGGTTAGAATCCCCCCTCGGGCATGGATATTTGTGCCGTCCTTAGTATAAGGTAGTTGATAAGTAGTTTGTAAGTTTAGGGACTGATGACCCCGTAGTTAAGTCCCATAGGCTTAACAAACATTTGAACAGGAGAAGTACCCTCAGACTTTAAGTGAAATGTAATAATCCCCATTCCAAAGAAAGCAGGTGCAGACAGATGTGAAAATTACAGAACTATCAGTTTAATAAGTCATGTATGCGAAGTATTAACACGAATTATTTACAGAAGGATGGAAAAGCTGGCAGAAGTCGATCTCGGGGAAGATCAGTTTGGGTTCAGGAGAAATGTAGGAACACAGGAGGCAATATTCACTTCACGGCTTATCCTATAATATAGATTAAGGAAAGGCAAACCTACATATCTAGCTTTTGTATATTTGGAGAAGGCTTTCAAGTTCTAAAGCAAGCAGGAGTAAAATATAGGGAGCGTAAAGTTATTTACAACTTGTACAAAAATCAGACAGCGGTTGTCAGAGTTGAAGGGCATGAAGGGGATACAGTGGTTGGGAAGGGTGTAAGACAGGGTTGTAGCCTTTCTCCAATGTTATTCAATTACTGCATTGTGCAAGCTGTAAAAGAAAGCATGGAGAAATTTGGAGAAGGAATTAAAGTTCAGGGTGAAGAAATAAAAACATTGCGTTTTGCCGACGACATAGTAATTGTGTCAGAGAGAGAGAGAGAGAAAGGACTCGGAAGAGCAGTTGAACGGAATGGACAGTGTGCTGAAAGGTGCTTGTAAGATGAACATTAGCAAGAGCAAAACTAAGGTAATGGATTGCAGTCTAAGAAAATCAGATGATGCTGAAGGAATTAGATTAGGTAACGAAACAATAAAGGAGGTAGATGAGTTTTGTTACTTGGGCAGTAAAATAACAAATGATGGTCGCAGTATAGAGGATATAAAATGCAGAATGGCAATGGGTAGAAAAGCGTTCTTGAAAAATAGAAATTTTTAAACATCGAATATTGATTTAAGCCTGAGGAAGTCCATTCTGAAGGAATTTGTGTGGAGTGTTGCTTTGTATGGGAGTCAAACATGGACGATAAACAGTGCGGACAGGAAGAGGATTGAGGCTTTTGAAATGTGGTGCTACAGAAGAATGCTGAAGATTAGGTGGGTGGATCGCGTAACTAATGAGGAGGTACTGAACAGAATTGGGAAGAAAAGAAATTTCTGGCATACCTTGACTAAAAAAAGGGATACATTGGTAGGACACATTCTTAGACATCAAGGAATTGTGAATTTAGCATTGGAGGGAAGTATGTGGGGTAAAAACCGCAGAGGAAGAACAAGTTATGGCTACAGTAAGCAGATTCAGACAGATGTAGGTCACCGTTCTTGTGCGGAGTTGAAGGGGCTTGCTCAGGATAGGGTATTGTGGAGAGCTGCATCAGTCTTCGGACTGAAGATTACAGCAACAACTTTTCACTTCATTTTATCCTGGCAATGTTGTGTTGCTGATGTGAAAAATGTAGAGTAGCACCGTGGTTCGGAACTTGGGTTAAACTGTAGGTCTAACTGGCTGAGAAAGTCAGTTCGAAGGTCGGATGCAGGGGGATGATAAAATTTTCGCGTTAAGTCCATACTAGTTTAGTAAAAGTTTTAAATTTACACCATTTCTAAAAATAAATAAAAAAAATTAAAAAATAAAAAGTTTGAACAAATCTCAGTTGGTTGTTAGGTAGCTGTTGACTCGAAGTTTTCTCGTTTTCTGTTACCTAACAACATTAACTGTCAATTTTGGCTGTGAAAATTAATCAACTTCGATCCGAAGTTCCCGCACCAGCGGCACGGTTTAAAAGAAAAATTAAGTCTTCTATTTAGTTAAATAAATTAAAATAAGAAATGAGGTTCTTGTACGAGCGGGGCAGAAGAACTAATTTTTAACTTTTACGGCAAGTTCACTTACAAGATCAGACAGAGGCACCGTAAATTGCTATCGATCTTTTTAAACTCACGCATTGACGTTCACTGCCTGCTAAACCTTACGTTTCGTGCTAATAGTTAACTTACTTGATCTTGCCGCAACTGGAGATAAGTTAATGTTAAAATTAAATAAACCATTCAATTGTCTTTTTGACGCAATTAAATACTTTCAGTAAATCAGAATCATTTTCCTACAATAAGAATACAAACACTAAATAGAACTTCATAGTAAACTCAAAATGACTTTCAGTATACCACATTCACATTTATTGCCGTCTCATGTGATACATTACAGCTAAAGCAATGCTTGTAAAATAACGTCAACTCATAACAACAGACACTAATGAAGTAACATTTTAATTTTTCTCTTTGGAAACGATCGAGACGCGGCAATAGAGAAGGCGCAGCCGGATTCGTTGTTCCGTAGTCGTCGGTTGTGAGAAGACACAGCAATGTTGGCCGCAGCGGCGACGATGCTGCCCTTGTTCATTGCGGCACCTTGATCGTACATGAAACAGAAAGAAAACAAACAAAAAACATTTTAAGTGTCACATCATGGCATTAAAACATTTATACAAAAATATATAAAGTTTCATAGTATTTACATACAACAATTAAACTTTTTTTTATTCGTATCCTGCAAAAGAGGGCTGACGTAGGAAACTGGGGCTCGTCAGTGTATGTTCCACTACACGGAGGAAGGCAACGGCATATCACCTCCAAATAGGACCATAGCACTGTCGTGTTCAAACCAATCTTCGGATTGTTGACTGCTTTACCACTTTTTAATGCAACGGATAAACGTCTCTAAATCAGATTAAAATTGATACAGCACACATGTTGTCTGCATCATGGCGTTGTAAATAGTAAATTGTAAATAGCACTGCTCAGTTTCCTTGCAGGTAAAGTTTCATAACTGCACCGAAAGCTAGCTAGATTCAAGCACATAGGAAAATGTCATCTTTGGCTCTGCTGAGGTAGTGAAATTAAAAATGTAAAAAAATTAAACAGTTATAAATAAACGTATAGGAGAGGTGAGGGCCACACTAGAAATAAACTTAACTTTAAACCAGAAAATGTAAATGTATAAACATTTAAATAATTACTAGTCAAATATTAATAAGAATAACCAAAGATCGAGCCAGTACTGCAATGAAACGACTCGAGGTGAAACGTTTCAGTGATCGCCATTTTAAAAATGTTAAATTCTGTTCATAATGTTTTGTAGCAAATATTTATTTTATTAGACATGCTTCTCATCAACGACTCTTGACTTTCAAATCGTCTCCTGCCAAAATTTTCAATTTACTGCACACTATTAGTATCTCCTGTCCATTATTACACAGCTTAACCAGTGTTCCCGCAAAGCATCGGCCGTATTCGTGCATCCGCAATGAAATTGTGATTTGCCTGTCTGAGGCATTCATACTATTACAGATATGGTCAAAGGACCAAACCAAACTGCGTGGTTATCAGTCCATAGCTTAAAAACTACTTAAACCTAGGTAAACTAAACAAACACACACACACATGCCCCAGGCAGGACTCGAACCTCCACGGCGAGCAACGATCGAACTGTAGAACTGCTCTCTTGTCGCTGTGGTGCGCCGGTAAATGTAGGCGAGCTCCTTTCTTCGTATTGGCCGGTGCGCGAAGCTAGCAAAGAGGTACCGAGACTGCGGGTGCCCCCGGCAGCCGAAGTGCGTCCCGTCTTGTAATGGCACGGTGACTTGGGTGGACCGCCGGCGATGGGGCGAAAAGTGACGCCACAACAACTTTGTAATTAATTTTTAAGTTACTGATGCTACCTATCTACCACAAATATTCTCTGCGTGCAGTTGAACGTAAAAGCTATTTAAAATATTCTTCAGTAGTTTGTCAAGTAATTTTTTATGGGAATGGTTAATTGTTTAAATTGTTGGATATGTACCTTTTCTAGTTAAGTATATTCCTAGTTTGGCTACCCTCCCTTCAGTGTATTTATTTATAACTGTTTAATTTTTTACACGTTAACCGTGCTATCATAGTAGAGTCAAAGATGCCATTTTCCTAAGTGCTAGAATCTATATTTAGACTAATTACACATCTTCCAAGTCTATATATAGACAATGCAAATTCTTTTACAAATCAGTAAAGTCTGAATATGGCCTTGTAAGTCGAACACCAATTAATCAAATAAAAATATATGTTGTGAAATATGTATGCCAACATCCCTGTGTAATTGTCAGTGATGTATGAATAGATGCTGTATTTTGAAATGTAGACTTGTAGATCCGAAGATGACAATAAAGTTTTGTTGGAACCAGTAATCCTGAATAAAGTAGCGAACACGATCTTGGCATATACCGGGTGATCAAAAAGTCAGTATAAATTTGAAAACTTAATAAATCATGGAATAATGTGGATAGAGAGGTAAAAATTGACACACATGTTTGGAATGACATGGGGTTTTATTAGAACAAATAACAATCTTAATAATAATAATAAAATAAAAAAGTATTGTTAGAAGCGAGAAAGATCTCTTGCGTCGTTTAGTGATGCTCGTGTGCTCAGCCGCCACTTTCGTCATGCTTGGCCTCCCAGGTCCCCAGACATCAGTCCGTGCGAGTGTTGGCTTTGAGGTTCCCTGAAGTCGCAAGTGTATCGTGATCGACCGACATCTCTAGGGACGTTGAAAGGCAACATCCAACGCCAATGTCTCACCATAACTCCGGACGTGCTTTACAATGCTGTCACAACATTATTCCTCAAAAAGTGTTCAAATGTTTGTAAATCTATCGGACCAAACTGCGTGGTCATCAGTCAGTAGCTTACAAACTACTTAAACTAAGTTAAACTAACCTAAGGACAACACACACACACACACACGCACACACACACACACACACACACACACACACACATATATATATATATATATATATATATATATATATATATATATATATATATATATATATGCCCCAGGGAGGACTCGAACATCCGACGGCTAGTAACCGCGCGCTCCGCAGCAAGGCGCCTTAGACAGTTCGGTTACTCCACCGCGGCATAATTATTCCTCGACTACAGCTGTTAGTGAGGAATGATGGTGAACATAGTGAGCATTTCCTGTAAAGAACATCATCTTTGCTTTGTCTTAATTTGCTATGCTAATTATTGCTGTTCTGATCAGATGAATCGCCATCCGTTTTAAGTTTTTTCCCCTAATAAAACCCCATGGCATTCCAAGCATGTGTGTCAATTTTTACCTCTCTATCTACATTATTCCGTGATTTATTAAGTTTTCAAATTTATGCTGACGTTTTGATCACCCGGTATATTTCACAAAATATAAAAGCTTAGATCGCCAGATTGCCTTAAAGAATGTTAAGTATATACAAATCAAATAAACTTGTAGAACATACACGTTGGCTGGGAACGTTGATCACTCTAAAAATATGTAAAATTTTCTGTTCCGAGACTGGGGTTCCACGTTTACAACAAGGTGTGTGGGTGCGATGATTGTCTCAGATGTTCATTTTATGTGATTGGCATACCAATATTATGGACTGCACAGCTTTCAAATGGAATCTTCATGTTCGCCCCGTATGCAATCAGTAGCTTAATGTCATCATGTATTACTTCTGCTTCAAATATGTAACCTAACCTTCCTAGTACCAGTTGGGCGGAAATAACACAAAAGGCCAGTTGTAGTCATGATGAGATCGTTCCTCTTCACTTATGTCCATACAGTATAACCCTCATCTTCCCTGACGGCTGGAGCTGTGCTGGAAGGCAGGTTAACTGCAGGGTAGTGGCCGTACTTTATTCCGCGAATTCACCAGGCAAGGTGTTCTACCGATCCCAACAGGCACTAGGAAGGTTAAAGCTACCGGTATGCATGTGTGCCGCAGTTTACATTAACTATCACATGATTGTGTTTACTTGTAGTCTAAGTTATGAAGGCTAATAATTTTACCATTACAGTCTATGCTCACAGGAATTTAACTGTCCATCTCACACTTTCTTTTACAAAGAACTTGTTAAATAGCTTGCGTTGGCGAAGCTGAAGTCCGCAGTCACAGGTAAGTGATGGATAACACAACGTACCCCTCCCTGAACACCAAAACGTCACAAGAGACTGGACTATCACGCTTTCACGTCGTCAGACTACACTTTCCATCTGCACTGCATTCCCTACTGCTTCAGTTTATCGACGTACTCTCACGAACGCTAGCCGAGTCTTTCACCACACTGCTCCCCGAAGCAGCACTGCCAACGACACCCCCGTACTCCATTTATCTTTGCACACCTTGGTACAGCACGGAAAGTGTTTTTTCTATCACAGTAAGACCCCAAACAGCACCGGGACTGCATTCCTTCTTATCGTGACTAAAACTCTAGACTAGCTCCAACAGGAACCCCTCACACCCTTATAATCACAGTAAACCCTCTAACAGTATTCTGACTTAATTCTCACTCCGTCCATTATTTATCTCTGCACACACGCCATTCTTTCTCACATTAAACACGAAACAGTATCCACACTCTATTCCCAAACCCTTCGTTTATCACAGTGATACTCTGGTGAGCCAAAGTTTAAAGACCACTTGTTCCATATGCATTGGTCTGCTATGGGGGCAATGTAGTAGAGTGCCGTAGGTTCGACAATCTCTTCGTAGACTTCTCAAAGAACACCGCCGCGAACGAGAATGTAGAACCCCCAAGGACTGTGCTCGTTCACTACTGGATATGTGGGAGGCAGGAGCCCGTTACATTGCCTTACAACCTCCGTGATTTCACTGGAATAGAAAGAATCCTTATATCCCAAAGAATATTCCAGATAACTACATTGTGTGCACACAATATAGTGCTTGATTGCGAATGTATGCAACGTAACCGGAGATGATGTCTAAAATATACAAACTGATACCTGTCACAGTCACCACTCCTGAAATGTGACTCATTCGAACAATGCAGCCAACTTCAACGAAACGATACCACACATTGTGTCAGTTGCCACTATTTGCTTATTCCCAACTTCACCATACGTCAGTGACTTTTCTCATCTGCGGCCAATATACTGGCTAGAATCGCATTACATTCGTGCCTGCTAGTTTTGTACTGGGTAACTTCGTAAAACGAAAAGTAGTTATAAAAAACTTCCAGCGACGAGGATCGCTAAATGTATTGCTTTGAGACATGGGACCCCAATCCGAGAGTGAACGATTGGAAAGTTTAAATGAAACCATAATCAAGTTTCGTCTTACATTCACGCAGTGCACAGGATAAGGGCCACAGTTTAAATTCCATATCTTGGCGTACAAAATTCCTGCTGAATACACCTCAATTTCCTCAGCTAACTTCCCTTGTTGAGTAGCAGCGCACGTAAGGTCTTGTCAGTTTCACCAAAATTCCGGACTCTTTGGCACAGCAATAATGAATTACTTTGATTGGCACAAGCCGTTACAATTGCAGGATTTGTAATTCTCGGCGCTAACGTAGCCTTGGCGTCGTCGCACAAAGTTCTGGGTTACCCGTATAATGCACTCACAGACGTCTGGACACTGTCGGAGGCAGCGAAATTCCTACCAGACAGCTGACAAGCACCTATTGCACGAGACTTCTGACGTCGACCCACAAGAGGAATTCAAGTGGGGTGAAAATTACGACCTTTTTATGCTGTCCACTTTTCAGGAGATATGTGAACAACTTATTCACTAATTCAAAGTACCTAATGTTAAGTGGCTCAGTTATAGTGGAAGTACTGGCTGATCAAAAAGTCAGTATAAATTTGAAAACTTAATAAATCACTGAATAATATAGATAGAGAGGTAAAAACTGACATACATGCTTGCAATGACATGGGGTGTCCCCAGACCTCAGTCCGTGCGATTATTGGCTTTGGGGTTACCTGAAGTCGCAAGTGTATCGTGATCGATCGACATCTCTAAGGAAGCTGAAAGACAACATCCGATGCCAATGCTTCACCATAACTTCGGACATGCTTTACAGTGCTATTCACAACATTATTGCCCGACTACAGCTATTGTTGAGGAATGAGCATTTCCTGTAGAGAACATAATCTTTGCTTTGTCTTAATTTGTTATGCTAATTATTGCTTTTCTGATCAGATGAATCGCCATCTGTCGGACATTTTTTGAACCTTTTTTTTTGGTTCTAATACAACTCCATGTCATTACAAGCATGTGTGTCAATTTTTACCTCTCAATCTACATTATTTCGTGATTTATTAAGTTTTCACATTTATACTGACTTTTTGATCAGCCGGTATATCCGTTGACAAATAGGAAGTAGCATATATCTAGGAACGGAAGTTTGGCCTTATGATAAGAAATATGTCTCCGACAAGCATTTTGTACATGGTTGTATTCTACCGTGCAGGATGGATAATTTCTGCTAGTATGCAACTATCAACTATGCCTGCGTAGTCATTAAATAATAATGTGTGTTTTGATGGTTCTTCCCAAGCGTGGCTTGCGTATTATAATGGCCCTAAACATGGCTATTACGTTTATTTCGTGTCCGTATGCGGTGAAACGTTCTGCATCCATGAAAAATTCATATGCAAAAAAGTGGGGATCGACTGTAAGGAGTGTCTAAAGAACCGTTGGACGAACACGGCACACGGTCCGGAGCTGGCAGGAATAAAGTCTCGTCCATTCTGAGGATGGTAAGGTTGCAGCTGGAGTTCCCGTAGAGGTCGCCTCACAGGGCTACACGAAACATTCATTTCATGTGCAACTGATCAAGCGCTGATCGCAAGCGCTGAATCCAAGAGAGCAAGCATTGCAATTTGCAGATCGGAAGCCCGTGTAGTTCACTTTAGTCCTCGGTCATTGCTCTGTAGTTCTAAATGGCTTTGGAAAAATGGTGTGAGCTGTTTGTCTACTGCTCGGAAATTTGCTCCTGTACAACTCTTTCGAGTATCTGTTGCTTCCATTTGCTTGCCCATGACGGAAAATCGTATCTGCAAGGTCCGTCATCCGAAGGAAGGAGTTTAACGTTCCGTCGACATCATGGTCATTAGAGACGGAGCTAACGCTCGGATACGGAAGGAAATCGGTTCTAAGGAACCAACACAGCCTTTGGCTGGAGTGGTTCAGGGAAATTAGGGCCAGAGGCGCATTTGAACCGCAATCCTACTAAATGCGTGTCTAGTGTGTTACTACTTTGTCATCTCGCTTGAATCCACCATCGGCTACGCTTCTACTCGGTTAGAGCTCACCAATGTTAGTACTTAATCTTCTAAGCACAGATTGCTGTCAACTATAGTGGAGACATTGTACATTAGGACACACTACGCCATTTGGATTGGATTAGTTATCCTACGATCCCAAAATTTGCACCTAAGTGCTAGTCGGGCTTTTGTACAGGTTCGTTTAAGCAGTTGCTAGAAAGCTGCTTTCAAGCGCTAAAAGTCAGGTATTATTGCACATGCTCAGCTACGAAGACGTGTTTGGAGCCTGCACTACTTAAACGCTTTTCGTTACAATTCTGGTAGAATTCCGTGCATGGCGGTGGATCAACAGCTGATTTATTCGTATATAATGCTGGTCAGTTGTGCAGAGCAACAACAGTTATTTTTTCATTTTTATTTGTGTGACTTAATTAAACCATGATAAGGATATTAACGCTTTTCACATAATACATCATACTTACAAAGTAGGTAACGAAAATGTATAAGTTGTAAAACACTGAACGATATACTGCCATTGTATCCGGTATCTTGCCAAGGAATTAAAGACGTAAAAACAAAAATTAAGAAACAAAGGACGCCTTGAGAATGTACCACAGATGTATGAAAAACATTGTTTGATGGATGATAGATGTTTAAAAGAAACCAATTTTAATTATTTCTTTTATTCCCAGTTGTTGAATAAATCGCCTGCTTAGTAACATTCAGGTAAAAATTTACGAATATTCTTACGTGCAATATAAAAGATCCTACATTGTCTCCAAAACAAACCACACTTCCGAGGATAAGAATTTTTGACTGAGTTCAGAATTTCGTAACCTCACTCTGAGCACAATTCGGCTTTAAGAATAAATTCATCCGTCCAGATTCATGTAGCTGTACCTGATAGGTTTTCTGTTTTGTTTTCGGATACCGATTTCCGAAGTATACCCTCATGTTTAGTTGTTTATTATAGCTGAATATGTGATCTGTTAACACGATATGCGTTATAAAATAAAAAGCGAACCGTTAGAACAAAGCGAGCAGTTAAAAAAAGGCAATAATGTGGAATATTATTTCAAATGAATTGACTGCCTCTGTGGCAAAGAACAGTTCATTGTAATTGTTTCTAAAAGCCAAACGTGTTTAGCAATCCGACAAAAATAACTTAAATGTTCTACAAGTCGAATAATGGTTATCCTTTATCAACATTCGATAATGAGTCAATACTATAACAATAATATACATTTCCGCATGGTGGTTATGATATAAAATACTTGTTTAAAAATAAAGCATGTCGATTTCGTTCACTAAATCGTAAGAGTACTTTAAAGTCCAGGCGACTCATGTACAACGCATATTTTTAACTGCTAAAATATATAAAATGATCTCTGAGTTGTGCATTACATTTCAACTTAGTTCTTATCTGCTAAAAACGTGGAAATAAAATCAGAAAACTGAAATATCATCATACTGTTTCATTAGCCTTCCGAGATTTTGTGAATAAATTCACCTAACAGTTCTCAGTCACAGAAACCTGTTTTGTCTTCGTACCACGAGACAGTTGTACATGAGGACAAACAAATGCAAAAAGCGCGAAATGTAAATACTAATCACTTGGAGATTAACACCACCATCTCCCTCTACAACTCAGACAGTTCTGCGCATGCGCGAATCTGGCAGCTAGAGTCCACCAGAAACATTTTTCTGGGCAGACTCTGGTAGCTTGCGGTTACTGGTTAAACAGCAAACAGCCGCACAGCAAGTAGCCAGAAGCGGGAGAAAGCGCTGCTTGAACTTCATTTCAGCTCTTCGCATGCACGAGTAGCTCGCTGACAGCTGCTTAAACGAACTTTACCATATAATCTTAGCAATAGCAGTGCCTGTACATATTTATTGCTGTCAGACGTATGTCAACGATTTGCGTTTAGAACTCGGTCGTTGCCTTGCCAGGGTCACTTATGTACGGTGCCAGTGACATTAGGGGACATAAACTTACAATGGACAGCGGTCCACATTTTGGCTGATCAGTTTGTGTCAATCCTTCTTAGTATCATATCATTGCGATTGAATTTTTACCCTTCAAATTATCACCGTACACTCTGCAACACCAGTAATATGGATTCTCACGTATTACCTTTTTCACACTGTAATTCGAAAGTGCACTGATTGTTACTTCACCCTCTAATCACTTTACACCATGGAAAACCTCTGAGATACACTATTCTGAAGACCTTCTTTTGCAACATTCCATTCAGAACTTGCACCTGGACTGAAATCCCATCGCATTCTTTCTCGACACTATGTACCAGCACGGACACTATCACATTACGAGAGTGTCAGCCAAAAGACATTTTGAAAGTATTGGCGCCTAACGCTTCGCAGGGACGGCCTTTGAAGCCAATCCAGACGCGAAGCGGCTGTACGACGACCTGCTGAGCAACTACAACCGCCTCATCCGGCCCGTCACCAACAACTCCGAGACGCTGACCGTCCACCTGGGGCTCAAGCTGTCGCAGCTCATCGAGGTGGTGAGTACCTCCGGCTCACCGACTGACCACCTGGTGGCGGACAACATGGACGACCTGGCCTGTAGACGCTGGTGAGGCTAGCCTGATGGTACCCAGTTGGTAAGAGTACAGGGTCACCAGGTAGGGATTCATGGGTCCAACGAGGGGTCATCGTCTGTTATCAAATCTCTGTTTTCCCTCCCCCTCCCAACCAATATAACTACCTATAGCTGCTACTTGTAACGTACCACAAATATGTACGATTTTAACTGTACTAACTATATATTTATTTTATTACTCTCCAGCCCCACCAACCATACCATTTTTTGGCGTCGTCATTGGTATTTCCTTCCATAGCTCCAAGTATGTGAACAGTCGTGGCCACCTAATCTTATAGTTGCTCGTCCCACGGTTCTGTCACCTGTCTCAGTCTTGGTCCCTATTGACTTCTATAGACGTCAGCAAGCCATTTCAGCCTCCTTGTCCTCGCCTCTGCAACATCTAGTTCACTGTATACCTCCATGAGCTTCCCAGTCCTTTCCTCTTTGCTAGTCTCCTTCTTCAGAAATTTTTCCAAGAATCTTAAGCAAAACTTTATTTTCAAAAAAATTCTTATCCTTATTTTCTGAAATATTTAGGGTCCGAATGAAATTGTGTCCTAATAGTAACAAGAAAACAGTCTAGAGTCTAGAGCGCACAAATTGACTTAACTGATTACCGGTTTCGATTCTAGTGCGGGTCATCCTTCAGATCTACTCCAATGTTGACATGGAGCGAAGAGCAGTCTGTACGAACCTCCAATGAGAACACCTGGAGGTTCCTACAACACCTGCTCCTCTCCCTATGTTAACACTGGAGTAGATCTGATGTTGATCCCCACGAGGATCGAAACTGGTAATCAATGAATTCGATTTGTGCGCTGAAGAGTCTAGAATGTTCTGTTGTTATTATTCTTATAATTTATTATCCTTTCTTATCTAGATCTCTATTCTTCGTATTTCTGTCCCATTTCTGGTCTCATTATAGTTTAATATATGCTTCTTTTGGTCCCTCCTGATAAAATTGTTGACGGCAGTAATTTGTCGAGTGTCATGAAGCTCTAGATTTCGCTTTTAATCTCGCTTCTGTTATTTGTTTCTCGTCATATTATGTAACCCCAAGATATTTCATCTTTTCAAGCTTCTTTCTTTCCGACCTTTTTGTCTTGCAGTTTTATTGTACCCTCATGACTTTTACTATGTTGTCATTCACCTCTGACTCACAATCATATTGTTTTTTGAAATAGCTTTCTTGTTAGTATTTTCATGTCATCTAGATATTCTAGAGCATTAGCATTAGCTAAGGCCAACGCAATTGTTTTGTTTCCCATGTTATTTCCCTCTTTCACTTCCGTTGTGACATCTCATCTACGTCCTACTTCAAATATTGTTGCAGTCTTTTCTGGAGAATCTTGGAAGACTCTTTCTAGACTATGGAAATAAATAAAATGCCTATATATTTTCTGCATTATACTTTCTTACCTTTTTAAGTATCGTCATTTGTTCTTCATTGCAAAATTTGGTCAAGAATTCTTGTACTTGGTTCGCAGTGTATGTCCCCTCTTTTTTAGTAGTTTACCTGTTACTCCATCTTTTGTTTTTTAGTACTCTGAATGCGTCTGCTGCCTTTTAAAAAGTGTGTGGAGCAACTAAGGGCTCAACTTAGATGCATCCAAATTAAACTGTGGTAAGTGTTTTATGTGGCGATTTTGGTGGATAGAGAACTGACTGCTGCAACTTACTTATCTGAAAATCATATACAGTTTTGCGCGAAAAAATCTCCATAATGGAAGGCAAAATGATATTTATTTTCTTCTTGCATTTTTGTACTTACATCTTCAACATAAAATACCCCTCAAAATATTTCTTCCAAATTTACATATCTCTTGTTCTTTACAACCGCAATACCAGTTTTTTCCTTAACATCACACAAAAGTTATATGTACCATTTAAAGACTGCAACATCTGACCTGTTAAAATCTCTGGCATTTCCTGAAGTTTTACCGTTAACTGCTCTTTTAACTAAACTTTCGATATGGTCTCTTTCCTTTTGAGTACATTTTTTTGGTTCCCTGTTAGCACGTTATTCTTTTCTTTCGTCGGATCTTCCTGCTGGTATTTTTCCTTTGCCACTCATCTTTATTTATCTTTGTGCTCAATATAAATTTATTCTAAGGGGCAGTCGAATGAAAACGAGACGGATGGCAAAAAGTAACTAAACTGTTTATTATTTTATCGTAATCACCATAACTGTTACTACATCTATGCCACTGTGATAGAAGACGGTTAATGGCTTCATGGAAAATCTTCGTTGTCTCACACGGAAGCACTCCTGTACCAAGGCGTACGTCTCTCCACTTCAAGAAAATCGAACGCCACGAATGTCATCTTGTAGGGCACCCGCAATATGGAAATCGTGTGTAGAGAGATCAGGATTATGCTCATGACGTGTTAAGAGTTGCCCAGCGAAACGACCTCGGCATAGTCGAAATGGCATCATTCCACACTAAAGGAAACATCCCGTCCCATATACTTTGTCTTATTTTTTCAGCCCTGAGATAGACATTTGTAGCCTTCCATTCCTTTCGCATGAAGATGTGGTCGCCTCTTCACAATCATAGTCCTTATGCAACAACAGATATTTCTTCGTGAAGATATGGTCTGTCATGTGCCTCACGGGGGTAAATGTATTTGCAGTCACGGTGACTACTTTTGAAATAATAGATAGATGACTTGCATTTTATTCATACATGTAGTTTTACTTGATTGGTTCTTTTGAAATAATAATAATAATAATAATAATAATAATAATAATAATAATAATAATAATTTGTTTAATTACCCCAAAATAAATCATTTTTAACCTTCATGTTGTCCAACTAGAACTATGTAACCCGTTTAGTCTCATTTCGTCCTTCCCTTTTTCCTGTTTTCCAGTAATTTTAATCTTCTTGACATGTTATCATTTCTTGTGTCTTTTGTTCTGAAAGCCTCCTAAATGTAGCATTTTTCTCAATAAGGTTTCTTTTCTATTATTTCATAATGTTTCTTATTACATACTGGTGTATGAATTTTATCCGTAGCTATTATGCTCATATTGCACAAATAATGTTTCATTATGATGAGAAACGTTTGAAAGGAACTTCTTTCTGAGAGTTCTGTATAATAAATTATCGTTTCTAAATGCATATGGTCTTGACTAAATTATCATTTTTAATAAAACTGTTTAATGTACTATATGTGTTAATGATATGAAGGCAGTATTGGTATTTCGTTGCGATATGGCTTATAAATTTTTCATATAAGAGGAAACCAGTAATCTCATTTTTGTAATACCTGCAACTGCCGATTTTGCTTTGCACAAATGCAAGAAAATATTTTGGCTAGTACTTTTCGATTCATTCTATAGAGGATTCGTAGTGACGCGAAGCTTCACTTTGTCATTCCTCCTGACGCTGCCTCTACGTTTTGGTACATTTCCTCTTCTTATATTATATCAAACTGAAACTTATACTGTATTAAATCCTATATTCTTTCATGAACTTTCCTTGAAGTGGCTATATTCTGGGCAGGTTATAGATCAATGTTCAGCATTAACACATACATACATTTTTTATGTTATCAATGTGAGACATCGTTTTAGTTTCATATTTATAGATACAGAGGCCATTATTTTGGATGATTTTGTTGAAATACCAATCCTTCACGCTTTATTACCACATATATCTATAGTAAATGCCAATAGTTCATTCTAATGTACAGCTATTCCAAGATAATGAAATTTAGTTATCTGTTATAGTTTATCTAATAGTGTTTATACGTATTTTGGTGCAATTTTTGTATTCGCCTTGAATTTGGCATATTTTTGTTAGCTGTTTGTACCAAAAGACTTATTCAAATGCTATGAAAGTAATGCAACGACAGCAAAAGCCCGGTAGATTATCTGATAAGGGAAATCTTTGACCTAGAACGCTCAGAAGCGCACGAAACCATGCTTTGAATGACAAGCAATCATGAACAAAAGAGTGGTGTGCGTGATTTCCATGCAAAACGCCGCACTTATCTGAAAGCTCCACTAGATGGTGTGGCATATTGTAGCTGCACTAACCAGTGATCCAGTTGTGTGAGTGGTATAGGTGTAATAAGTATTGGTCTCTTGGAGTGCTTACAAGCGAGTTACTGTGTAAACTGTGCACAGTGCAGTGATACCATGAAGAGTATTAATCCTGTGCATGTGGTCCAAATATTAGGGACCAAGCAAGCTGCGACGTGCTGAATATGGAAATGACATCGGGGCCTAGGATATGGTGTTCGAAGGTATATAACATAATTATTTAGAAATACAATGGTGACTACAGATCAAAACACGACGTTATGATGGATAGATATGCGGAATTTGAAGGACAGGAGGAACCTGAACTTAGAGGTGGATCTTCAAGCACTAATCTCGAGTGCAACAGGAACAGTGAGTACGAACCCTCGCCACCCAAAAAGATGAGGTACAGTGTATTAAAATATGATGATGATAGCGTACCAGAGTACGTGTGGATTGTTACAATCGTGACTTAAATTCCTATAGCAATGTAATGATCGCTATTAGTGCTTCAAAAGTAAATCAAATTGCACATTAATACTAAATTTTGTGACTAGAAAAAGGGGAGTAGACGCACCTTTCAAAGGAAACAGACTGTCGCAATTACAAACTATAAAAGTGTATGTAATGGCGCAAGGAGGTAAGGATCGACAGTTCACTATTGGCATCTAGAGATGTGGCATTATAAGAGGCTAAAATGGTTGGCTTGGTCAATTTGCTGCACCTACGTGTAAGCCTATGTTGCCATATGCTTGGCGAAAGACAGATATGGCCTTCACATAACGAAATCATCAATTTAAAATGTAATTATTGTGAATTTGATATTGGACTGCATGAATGAGAAAGTGATTTGTAATGTGATAACGTGACTTTAGTGAGGTGTACACATTGTTCTCTCAGACTTTGTTTTAACCACTTCATCGTAATCCCGCGAGCCACTCTAAATTATTATTATCTGTTCTTTGAGTACCAATACAATCACTTTCATGTGTATGCTATTGCTGTATGTGTGTGTTTTGAGCTACTATAAGTACTTTAAGTGAGAGTTTTTGGCGCTGCTGATAGACTATGTAATGATCAACTGATGCCATTAAATTACATATAATTTCCGTCTTATGCTATTGATATCTGGTTACTTTGTTTCTCTCTGTTAAAATGTCACTGTAGGTGCAATTCAATGTTCTGCAAGGAAATGACGTACACCACTGCCCTGTTTCATTGCCTATTACTACAAGCATGGTTTCGTGAGGTTCCGAGTATACGAGGTCAAAGGCGAGGCGTCCCTTGTGAGTTATATATATATATATATATATATATATATATATATATATATATATATATCCGGAACCTCACGAAACCATGCTTGTAGTAATAGGAAATGAAACAGGGCAGTGGTGTACGTCATTTCCTTGCAGAACATTGAATTGCACGAGATGCTGGTTGAATTTTTTATTTTTATTTCCAAATTGCATATCATTAAGGTGATGAGGCGTCTCCTGGCCAATACCAGTTTTTAATGAAAAAGACTCAGATGATTATTCCAAACATTTAACTTTAGATATGAAATTTGTAAGATTTACAGAGAACAAATATTTTGATCTGAAAATGATAATATATTTGTATAGGTGAACAGACATAGGTATTCCATAACGTCCAAGAAACTGCAATTCAGAATTATATAGGCTTTGAAAAGTATGTTTCCTTCAATACGAGTGATATTTGTGTCATAGAGTTAACTGAAAAACTATAACAGCAACAAACTCTTGCCATATCGTGAAAGTTATAAGTTTTGCAAAATAAAATTTAAGTGTACATTCCCAATCAGCAGTGTATTGATTTTCGATCCTATCTGTGGCTTAAAAGTAAATTTATTTCTGTGGTCTAAATATTTTCCCTATAGGGTTTATTGTGCCTATAATCAAATGGCTTCAATGGAATCACTTGTTTTAACATTTCAAGTAGTGTTTTATCTGTTTCGTATCTCATGACACGAGCTTATGCTATTACCTGTTAATATCGTTAGCATTTCCTGGATGACATTAACTGAGGTTGCTTAACATATCTGCAACAATGTTCTTGATCATTCTCTTTACATATTTATAATGCTTCACTTGCTGTAACATTGCATGATGTGACGAAATGTGGATTTACAATTCTTCGGCTATTCTGCTGGCTGATGTATACGACATGTTTCTTTCACATGTTTTCTCGAGTGTTTGATTTCGGATCGGGCATTCATTGTCCACTAACGTACATTTGGCAAACAATAAATAAAGATACCTTGGTAACACTTGCCGAAATTACAACTGATAAGCCTAATACATTATAATGTCCTAAAGAGTGGTATTTCATCATTAGTTTCACCTATTCATCACATCAGTACGAATTTCTTACATTATTATTTAAAATATTTCACCCTCCTATGTCTGAAGAAAACTTATTGACGGCTTGCAATCAACACCATTCCTTTTAGGTGTAATATATTCTATTTTCTGTATCGTCTATGCGAATTATGTTATATTTATAGTATACCATTTAATAGGTCTTATTATGTCAGTTCAGTACCAATTACTTATACGATATGTACTTGTTATTCTTCACATTTTATGTGACACGCTGTAAAAGATGATTAATTGATATTGTATTGATTTGTAATTTTATTTACATAGGCTTAAAGATGATAACAATGGACAAACGAAGCCGGTAGCGAAATAAAATAAAAATAAAATTCAATCAAAATTTACGGTCCTGGTATATACAAAAATATTTTTAAATAACAACTTGACCAGCCTCTATCTCACGATAGTATGGAGCTACATAGAATATACCATCAGTTACTATGATGGTGAACAGTGGTCTGCAAACTTTGGCTATACGAGCTTTCAGTTGAAGGCAGGATTGTTTCTTCCAGTAGCTGCTGTCTAGAGTGAGGAAGTCAGCCTTTGTGTCACTTATGTTTCTCAGTGAAGTGACTTTTGCGCTTTGTTTTACCTCACTCACCTTGCTGGTTCTACGTGTGCTCTCATTACCGGAGTCAGGTTCGTTGATGACGGCGGGTACTGTCAGCCCCGGAATGTGCGCTTGTACATACTGGGATTTCTGCTACTGGTCAAGCTACATGCCTACACGCATAGGCAGGCTCATGCAAACTCTCAAGAATTTCTTATTACAGCTCAACAATACCTGGCCACTTTGTGACTCTCAGTTTTCATGCCTTTTAATTCTGCGATTGCTAACTGTGATTTTAAAATGATAATGTAAAAATTATTAATACTTCGTTGGGATGTATGACTTATAGTATCCTCCTCCATCTCTTGGCGTTGGATTCACACCTGAAAATCGACAGTTTTCTCATTGTATGTTGCAGTGGTGAAGAGGACCTGCTCATACACCACAAAGCCCATCATGCGGCCATAGTAAGTGAGCCAGACCTGAATCTAACCCAGCACAGATTACCAATCACCAGCCAGTATGAGAGTTGCTCTTAGGCGGTTTCCCAAACATCTTTAGGCGAATTCTGGGCTTGTCCCCAATTACCTTCTCAGAAAGTAGGATACAGAAGCAGTTCCAGTAGACAGCACACAGAACAAACTTATTGCTGTTATCGTATTGTGGGTATAATTTCATGGTCCAAAGCATAGTTTTGTGTCTAACGTTACATCTTCTGTTGCTTGAGACTTCATCGGAGGCTATAAAGACGTAGAAAACTTGGGAAATCTACGCAGAAGACAGTTTGTGATAGTCATTAGACCGCTGCCTAGATCGTAGAGTGGTGACGGAGCTTGTGGGGAAGATTTGGCACTGATTGTCTTATTTTCCACTAAGAACCACAATTTGCCTAATTTCAGTCCTCATTCCTTTTGTTCAAATTGTTTCTGTGCTTCAGATGTCTTATGACCTCTCTGTACATCCTAGAGTAATCACTACTGGATCTCGCTAAATACGTAGTGTCAGAGAAGTGAATTTGTTGGTTTTCGGTCCCAATGCATGATCTGCTATTGCTGATTTATCTATCTTGTCCAGTCGATAATCGTGTACCATAAAGCGGGGGTTGATGTTTCTTTCTCTGGTTAGTGTAAACTTGGTCGGAAGAGATTTGGTTGGTAGAGATTTCACGCTAATGAGACAGACCCTCATGACCACTATAATTTTTTCGTCGTTGGCTGTATTCACTTGTTACTTCACGGTGGACTAAGCCGAAATCCGGTTCGTGTTCAAATTAATTTTGCATAACATTAGGAAATGGTTTTAGGTGATATACTGATATTTCTTACAGTTCGCTTCCTGTAGCGAATCTATCCAACAGAATTACTCACAATACTGCACTCCTTGCCTTTGTAAATATCCTCCACTTCATTCTACAACGAACACATTTCTAGAAGTGACTATTAAATTAATAGTTTCTATGTAAATAGAAAATAAGGTTTCTCATTCTTCCAAGGCGAAGGTTACCCCGGGACTCCCATCCCAGTGCACGGTGCAGTTAGGATTATCTTGGTAATAGATACGGAACAGAGTTAGTTTTCACTCTTGAGGGCCCTCTCCCATAACTATTTAAAGATTCATTGTCTTCTCTTTTACTTCAAGGGGGAACTACAAAAACCTATGTCAGTGCAAGATTTCGAACGTTCGTCGTTCTATTCTCATCTCTTGTCCCCTCAACATGTATAGTTCTGTAATGGCACTGATTTTCTAACTTGCCTAGACCTTGACTGTTCAGTATATTTTGAACGTGAAATATTGTTGCTTGTTCTATACACACCACATACCAGTTTCAGTGGATTACAATCGGTAAGTTTTGTTAAGGAGACACACGACATATTGTGAGGTTGTGCTTTCGTGCTTAGGGAAAAACAAACGTACCTCAAATGACATTAAAAATTCACGAACTTTTTTCAGGACGAGTAGAGCGGTTTTCATGTATAGTTCGACTACGAAAACATATCATTTCTTAATCAAAATATCCACGGGTGTACTGCCGGTCTACAGTGTCCAACGGACACAATATTTCAGCGATCAAACATGTCGCCATCATCAGGTGAACTGACTGAGTTCCTGAAAACGCGCCGGCTCGAGCCGCCGTAGCGTGCGGCGTGTTTTCAGGAACTCAGTCAGTTCACCTGATGATGGCGACATGTTTGATCGCTGAAATATTGTGTCCGTTGGACACTGTAGACTGGCAGTACACCCGTGGATATTTTATTATCAAATATGCTGGGAGAAACTCAAGAATCATATCATCTCTTACATAACTCCCACGACCTGCAAACGTTGTTGGACTTCTGAAAACTCTTTGTTGGCTCCTCTCTGATACGCCTGACTTGTTTCTTCTTGCCCGCCAACGATCGGCACAGTTGCACATGTAACATTTTGAACATGAGGACCAGCAGCATTGGTCGTAGAAACGAAAACTCTCACGCTGTGTAATTACGACTGATTACCTCCTGAGATGGGAAGCTATATAGTCTGGATGTTGATGATTATCTTTTGTATCTGGAATCATACACTTTACTTTTATCCAGATCTGGATGGATGTTTCTCTGAACCTTCACTTAGAAAATTCAAGAAGATAAAACCTATATTAGAGAGCGTCGGTAGACGAAATACTCGTATCTTTCGCAAGCGCACTTGAAGTACGCAGAGCAAGAACTTATGTGGAAGCAGTAAATTAAGAGTAACTGGCAGTATCTATAATAAAATTCAGTGTTAAATTATGCAAACTGTGTTTCATAGTGTGTTATTAAAGTACAGTAAAGTAAGACACTATTGTTTTTGTTTCTTCTAGAATCTGAAGAATCAAGTAATGACGACAAATGTCTGGGTGGAACAGGTAAGTGTGGTCACATTTTAGTACAACACTAACACTTGAGTAGCATTATCTGATGCACAATATAAGTGTTTTTCAACCTTTTTGAACCCTCGACCCCTTTCCGAGTATAAAGTCCTGCGACCCACAAGCCCTTAAAAATCTATGTTAGTGATTCCAAAGGCAAAGTATTTAATTTTTCTTTCTTAGATGTATCTAAGATCTTCGGAAGGTTTAGCAGAAACGAATCAAAACTGAAAGAAAAAAACTTCATGACTACAAGTATTTTATGTATGGTTTTGCTGTCATAAATAATAAATGTCAATGTGTAATTTGTGGCGACATTGTTTCGTGTGCGAGTATGAAACCATCATAGCTAATGCATCACACCTTAAAATTCCCCGGTTCTCAAACAGTTTGGATTTCTTCGAAATGATACTGAAGACCCTTAACCAGTAGCAAATTACTATGACCCGGTAATAAAATGGTAGTGTTATTAGTTGAGTAAAATTAATACTGCTTTGAAAACTCGTTATCAGCTTCAAAATACTATGATCCAGTAGTAAATAGGTATTTTTATGTGTTGATTAAAAACATTATTAGGTTAGTGATTAATATTGTTTTTCGGATATAGGTATATTTTTTTAACATCTGACAGTAATACAAGAAGATTGCGACCATTGTAAATAACTGTAGGAGTACTGCACAAACACTATTAAGATGCTTAATTAACCAGTCATCATGAGGTGCAAATATGGCTTCATTGTTTCTCGCTTCGGTCGGCCCATCATGAGAAATCAGAAGTGCCATAGCAACTTCTTATACCTGTGTCACGTTTGATGCTTCATTAAGGGGGTCCGGAACGCCCAGTACTTGCAATGTCAAAATAACGCATATAAATTACATCTTTCCTCACAAAGTATTTGAAGTAGGAAGTTGAACATTTTACAGATTATTTATTGAAATGTGGGCTGCAACTTAACACAGGGATTTCGCAAAATTTTCGTTCAGTTATTCGAGATATATTTTTTTCAATTGTAATGAAAATTCACAGCATTTGTTTGCAATTTTTTGTTTATATATTCAACAATATAAATTTTTGGAAAAAGGATTTTCTTAAAACCCTTCAGAAGATTTCTAATTACTTTTACTCATTATTATACTTCAACAAAACAGAGACTCAAGAAGCAGAAATCATTACGAATATTTTCGAGATAACGACAGAGTGAATGGACATGAAAGAATCGACAATCACTCCAGCGAAATATATTGACCATCACAGGTTAGCCACAACAGATACTTTTTCTCACAACACTAAAATGTACCTGATGAATACGAACGTTAATAATAACACCATTTGACAACAGTTTAACAGCGTCACAATACTTTGCGACCCACAGGTTGAATGACACTGCACTATCGTCAGTTCGTGTTATTTCTGATCCAAACCTTTGTAATGAACGCTTTTGCGGTAGGACTTTTTTGTAGAAAAAAGTTTTATTTCATAATATGAACTGTGTACATTTAGTTATTTAAACATCTTGTTTAACCACATAGTTACAGGTAAACAGCAAAATTTATAAATGATAATAGTAGTGAAAATGAGAAAAAAAAAAAAACTTGTACGTTTACTCGTAGTAGTGGTTTTTTCTGGCACTTTTCGTTTGGCAAGTTTAGTTTTCTTACCACACTTTCACGTCGCCAGAAATGGATCGACTACAAGCTGCGGTGGAACCCGGAGGAGTACGGCGGCGTGGAGATGCTGTACGTGCCGTCCGAACACATCTGGCTGCCCGACATCGTGCTCTACAACAAGTGAGTTGTCTAGCCGGTCTGTGCCAACAACCTCAACTACTGATGCGCTGAAAGCATCCAAACTTGTTAAAGTTTCAGAAAAAAGGCAATATGTCATTCAAGCACGCTGTCTCATAGAAAGAACTAGAGAATGAACTCAGGCTAGTCCAGGACTAGTCGTCAAAAACTACACTACTGCCATTAAAGTTGCTACACCAAGAAGAAATGCAGGTGATAAACGGATATTCATTGGACAAATATATTATGCTAAAACTGACATGTGATTACATTTTCACGCAATTTGGATGCATAGATCCTCAGAAATCGGTACACAGAACAACCACCTCTGGTCGTAATAACGACCTTCATACGCCTCATCATTGCGTCAAACAGAGCTTGGATGGCGTGTATTGGTAGAGATTCCCATGCAGCTTCAACACGATACCACAGTTACTCAAGAGTATTCAGTGGCGTATTGTGACGGGCCAGTTGCTCGGCCACCATTGAATAGACGTTCTCAGTTGGTGAGAGATCAGGAGAATGTGCTGGACAGGCCAGCATTCGAAGATTTTCCGTAGCCAGAAAGGCCCGTAGAGGACATGTAATATGCGGTCGTGCATTATCCTGCTCAAATGTAGGGTTTCGCAGGGAACGAATTAAGAGTGGAGGCACGAGTCGTACACACATCTGAAATGTAACGGCCACTGTTCAAAGTGCCATCGATGCGAGCAACAGGTCACCGAGACGTGTAATCAATGGCTCCCCATACCATCACGCCGGGTGATACGCCAGTATGGCGATGACGAATATACGCGTCCAATGTGCATTCACCGCAATGTCACCAAATGCGGATGCGACCATCATGATGCTGTAAACAGAACCGGGATTCATCCCAAAAAATGACGTTTTGCCATTCGTGCACCCAGCTTCGTCGTTGCGTACACCATCGCAGGCGCTCCTGTCCGTGATGCAGCGTCAAGGGTAACCCCAGCCGAGGTCTCCGAGCTGATAGTCCTTGTTGGTGCAATGGTCGTCGAACTGTTCGTGCAGATGGTTGTTGTCTTGCATCACAACAACGTTTCACCATGCAACGTCGGTCAACTGGTGTGTATGAGAAATCTGTTGGAAACTTTCCTCATGTCAGCACGTTGTAGGTGTCACTACCGGCGCCAACCTTGTGGAATGCTCTGTAAAGCTGCCGGCCGCGGTGCCCGAGGGGTCTGAGGCGCTCCAGTCGCGGTCTGCACGGCCACTACGGTCGGGGGTTCGAATCCCCTCTTGGGCATGGATATTTATGCCGTCCTAGTTCGTAAGTAGTTCATAAGTAGTTTGTAAGTTTAGGGACTGATGACCCCGTAGTTAAGTCCCACAAGCTTAACAAACATTTGATCTGTAAAGCTAATCATTTGGATATCAAAGCATCTTCTTCCTGTCGGTTAAATTTCGTTGTCTGTAGCACGTCATCGTCGTGGTGTAGCAATTTTAATGGTGAGGAGTGTATGTATTACAAACGGGCAGAGAAATGAAGGGAACTTCATACGTCTGTTGGCGCACCGTATCGTTCAATACCAGTCTTTCCACTAAGTATCTGTACAGGAGGTGGATTCAATGTAAAAGGCACACGCCAGTCTTACACTCTGAGTAATATTTTCATGCCTTTGAAGATGACTAGTATACAGGGTGTTACAAAAAGGTACGGCCAAACTTTCAGGAAACGTTCCTCACACACAAAGAAAGAAAATATGTTATGTGGACATGTGTCCGGAAACGCTTAATTTCCATGTTAGAGCTCATTTTATTACTTCTCTTCAAATCACATTAATCATGGAATGGAAACACACAGCAATGGGATACTCTACCTGTGCTGCTAGAACATGTGCCTTTACAAGTACGACACAGCATGTGGTTCATGCACGATGGAGCTCCTGCACATTTCAGTCGACGTGTTCGGACGCTTCTCAACAACAGAGTCCGTGACCAATGGATTGGTAGAGGCGGACCAATTCCATGGCCTCCACGCTCTCTTTACCTCAACCCTCTTGACTTTCATTTATGGGCTTATTTGAAAGCTCTTGTCTACGAACCGCGGTACCAAATGTAGAGACTCTTCGTGCTCGTATTGTGGACGGCTGTGACACACTACGCCAATCTCCAGAGATGCATCAGCGCATCAGGGATTCCGTGCGACGGAGGATGGATGCATGTATCCTCGCTAACTGAGGACATTTTGAATATTGCATGTAACAAAGTGTTTGAAGTCACGCTGGTACGTTCTGTTGTTGTGTGCTGCCATTCCATGATTAACGTGGTTTGAAGAGAAGTAATAAAATGAGCTCTAACATGGAAATTAAGCGTTTCCGAACACATGTCCACATATTTTCTTTCTTTGTGTGTGAGGAATGTTTCCTGAAAGTTTGGCCGTACGTTTTTGTAACACCCTGTATACAGTCGAAACTGATTACTGTTTAAAAATTTTTTTCTTTAATACGGTCGAAGCAATTTTTAAAATTCTCATGTAAATACAATTTTTGTAGCTTTCTTTGAATAACAATAAGACCGCCTTTTTCTTTTCTGCAATGCCAGGGTTAATAAATCTTTACGCCGCGGCAGAATGGTCGAGCCCATTGAGGCTCTATGCTCCGATACGCGAGATATCCCGTTAATGGTTCGAATCCCCACTCGGTCATGGATGTTTGTGCTGTCCATAGCATAAGTTAGTTTATAAGTAGTTTGTAAGTTTAGTGACTGATGAACCAGCAGTTAAGTCCCATAAGTTTAACAAATATTTGAACATTTGTATATATACTTACCTACAACTTCTGCTGTATAAATTTGACTAGTGACTGTGGAAGAACAGTTATATTGTTTCCTTTCATACAGGCACAGAGCTGTTGAATTTTGAATGATCACAGTTTCTGTATAATGACTAGCGATAGTAAATCACAATATCCAGGTACTATTACTCGATGTATAACCCAACAGATCAAATATATTAATACTGTGACAGGTACATGTGGTTGGTTTGGTTACAGATTTGCGAACACCCACACAGCTCGACAAAAAGGTATTGTTTTTACTGTTCACTTTATTTGATGTTTTTCATTACACTATAATATACAGCTAACGTTTTTTTTTTGCGATTATGTAAGGCTTACTGCAGCTTCATTGATACTTCATTAGAAAACCACGGTCGGTTTCGTGACATGAAGTAACATTATCAGGGTAAGTCTGTTCAACATTATTACGGAGAGAGGATACAATAAACATTAAAATTTTATTTTGTTCATAAAAATAGTTGTATAGTTGACGACGAAAGTCAAATATAAAACGAGGCCAAGAATAGAACCAGTAACAGCTACTGATGACCTGACTACATGTCACGGAACCAGCCGAGCTTATTTAGTAAAGTATCAATGCATCTGCAGCGAGACTTTTTTAATCATCATGAATTATTCTAGCTGTGGGTGTCTGTCTTCCATACTATTGCGTGCAAAAATTTTAGTTTATTGATAAGTTATTCTGTAATGATCTGTTGTCTAGTGTCTAGATGAACAAAAATGAATATTAGATTTAAAAAGTAAGTGACTAGATGACCTGATATGTGTGAGACGAAACTTCCCTTTGCCTGAGCGCCACTGTGGTGCATTATACCAGGGTATTGCTCAGAATGTTCGGAAACAGTCCGGAAAGCTTGTAGTGGTGCTGCAGGGGAGGTCGCGTTATTGATAAGGAAAGTATTTCATACGATGCGGCCTTTCCGATTAATTGGCTTTGATACTAGCCACCTGTTCGTTTGGGGACAAATTAAATCAGCCTGTCTAACGTGTTATTTGTTTGGTTTCTTCAAACCGAGCAACACACCGATACCAGCTTTGTGCATTGCATTGGCGTCTCGTGAGCAGCTTTGTTGGTGGGGCCCGCACAAAAAGTTAGTACCCAGTACAATGGAATCAGTCTGAAGTGTTCTTTGTACAACCTCCATCATTTAAACGCATTCGAAAGACATTAAATATGCTAATTATGCAGTAATTAATATAATCCACGAAACACTGTAGTTAATAAAAATTTATACAAATGTGCAATAAACGTTTTTATTTTATTACTATTATTTTGGGGAGGGGGGTTCTGTGTGTATAATATTCTAGTTGGTCTGGTCCACCAGCTCCATTGGTTTTCCGTGTACTTTTGTGGGTGTCTGAGTTTAAGTTGTGGTGACACAGTTTATTGAAGACCTTGGTGGGCTTGGAGGTGTTTGGATTCGAACCGTAGTTCACCAGCTCTTCTTCTGTTGAATTTCGTACTTCTTGTAGTTGTGCTTCTGTGTAATCAAAATGAACTATCGGATGACGTATGTGACTTCTTCCCCTTCGGTAGTGCACCAGAAAGACAACAGGGACCCTTCTGGCCAAGGTAAAAACTTTGGCTAGGAGCAGTTTCATGTGTATTTTACCTAACTAGCACTTTAACTAATGATGCCTGCCTGTCTTCTGACAGTTTAATTACACCATAAATGTACGAGTCTGTTCTTCTTACTGGCAAACTTGTCAATTACTCTGTTGTGGAAGTTTGGAATATCACTGATGTCCTGACTCATACTGTTCCTGGTGAAGGTTTTGATTCTTCTTAAGGTGATGAATCTACGCTCTGATTCTGCTGTTGAAACTGGTGTAGTTCAAAGGAATGTTCTACAAAGAAAGAAAACAGCTCACAGACCGATTAAATGCCTCTAAATGTATCACTGTGATAAATCACTGACAGTTAATTTTTCAAAATATCGTGGCAAATAAACGGACTGTAGTTTAATGAAAAAGTATTGACCAAAGTGGCTTGGAAATGTTCTCTAAAAGACTCAATCATTTTGCATCAATGATTTCGAAGCTGATAAATACATGAGAGTTTTGCAATCTTCCTTTCAGTTGGTTGGTCATAATGTCACACACATCTTTGGTAACTGCTGACAGATAAACGTTTTCTTTTGCAGGAGAAATACACTCATCATCAGAAACTCGAAACCGTTGAATGTTCTCTCGTATTTCAGATACAGTAAATCAAAATGACGTAATGCATTGAGTATGGTAACGGCATTTCCACTCTGCATCTAAACTGTTTTATAGGAAATATCAATACATTTCATGATATCATAGAAAAAATTTCGCAGGAATAAAAAGTGTGGATTGTGAAGTAAATTTGTTAAGGCGAATGCTTCTATTATTGTAACATCATCCTAGGAGTCCTCTTCCTCAGTCTTTTCAAAACATCCCAGTAAGTGCAACTTGTTTTCTTTGACAGTATTTACTATGCGGGACTGGAAGTTCCATCTAGTTGAAAAGACTGAAAGAATTCTCTTGTTGCAGACTATCTATAACGAATCACTTCGGTTGAGAGATGGAAAAAACGTTGTAAAACCAGTAAGGCACTTTACATAGGTGCTAAGGGCCGCAAATCGATGGCCCCAAACTCTGCGAACCTGTGGACAGGTGCGCGAGGGGTGGGGAGTGGGAGCGCAACTGTGGCCTGCTCTGCTAGGCTATGGTGGGCTTGGACTATGGTGATGGGCGAGGAGGGGAATGGAAAACGGCTCTGTGACGTCACTGCGATTGCAGCGTGGCCAGCGAGAAAGACGGGCCTCAGCGCACACATCATGCCACGTAAGCAAGGTAGTTCCGAGCCGGCGCGATCATTAGCTGATTGGCCAGCAGCTGGGACACACCCCACTGCCTCATAGCGGGCAGCCACTAAGCCAGCGATCACTCTGACTCGGAACTACCTTGCTTACTTGGCATGACGACTGCGCTGTGGCCTGACTTCCCCGTTGGCCGCTGACTGCAGTGGACTGTAGGGGCCTCTGACCCTCGGCTGTCGGCGTGGCTGCATAACGAAGAGAGGAGGGGTCCAAAGGACAAGCCCTCAGCTATGCTGCGGTGAGAGGCAAGCAAACCATTTGATCGCGTCATTGTAAATTGAGTTAGGATGTCGAGAGGATCATGCCACACTCCAATTGTTTGATATAATGCTGCAGAAGGATATCACAAATTTTCTGGTGGGGCCGGGCCCCTGTGGCCGTTTAGAACAAGCCGCCCCTGGTGCATTGGATGGTAGAAAGGTTCAAACCCCAGCCAACGGTTTAGTTACTAGTATCTTAGTTGTTTGGTTTCAGGTAATCAAACGAAGAACAACTTTAGCCACACCGTCTCTGGTAGGCCACTCCAGTCTTCACTCGCAAGGTTTGGTTAACTTATACACCTACAGCTACAGGGATTCTCAGAAAATTATTTCAAACTGCGTCACAGAGGGTTGATTGAGCCATCTTCTACTATATTTATGTACTTGTAATGTTCTTTTATTAGTCGAGGGGCGATCTTGCAATTGATTAGAAGAAAATACACACTTCGAAACCCAGATCGCTATATTAGTTGTTTATTTAGGATGACAGATTTCGGAAAGCAAAGTTGCCATAATAGGAGCTAGAATATAATGTATAATAAATATGTGGACAATTTTCAGGTTAGTTGAGCCAAATATTATCTTAATTGACAGCGTAAATGAAATACCCCTTGTTTTCCACATTTACGAAAAACAGGTTAGAACTAATACATGATACATCCTGTACGTCTCATTAAAAACTTAGCTAAAGACACCGATTATATCATTGATAAAATAACTTAAAAAACCACTGCTTAAATCATTACTATAAGGAAGCGCCAAAGACGTATACCACAAGTCATTGGGAAGCTTACTAATTTCAGAATGCAGCTGAACTAAATTGTGGCTGGACATCAAAAAGGTCACAGTAGAGGGCGTTTCCGATAAAAGGCGTCTCTGTTATACTTCCAAACGACAGTGGTGTAGATATTACAAATCAATGATTAGTGACAGTCTTCCATTTTTACAATAGTGCATCCATTTGAAAATTATAACTGACCATTGATTGAGCAGCGATTTATAATATCTACACTATCTGGAAGTATCTTATATCAGAGATTCATTTTATTGCCCTAGCCCTCTACTCACGTGGATGACTTTAACTTTTAATTATCTAGGATAACTGGTAATTAAATGGTAATGGTAATTAAATCGACTAACAAAATTTCATTTTCTAATGACCGGTGGAAAGTGGGAAAAATAACAACTGTGCTGAGAACGATAAGGGCCTAAAGCACACTGTCGGCGATTACGAGATTGTAGCCGGTTTTCATCTTCATAACAACTGTGTGTCTTACGCTGGACCAGCTTTTTTTTATACGCTTCGTACATATTGTATATTTCAACATTCAGTAAACTATGGTCATTGATTTCTCTGATGTTGATTTCCTTATGGGCAGAACGTACAATATGTAATACTGTTACTCAGCTCTACGCTGCTGTTATCTAATGTTACCAACATCGTACAGTAATTAGTGGCGCTTCATAATCGGGGAATTATTTCTAAACCTGAAGCCACAGAATGTAACTGATGAAATAACGAGTATTACGAAGCGTTGGAATTTTGCAACTGCCAAAAACACTAGACTGTACAAGATGTAACGGGTATAAGTGTAGCTCGTATGTTTATATGAGGCGTCTTAATATGTTCGCACTTAATTGTGTTGGTTCTTTTCTGATTGCGACGCCCAGTTTTCCCATAAAGACGTTATAAACGGTGTGGTTTGATAATTTCTGCTCGGTGAAAAATCCGTTTTGCTTCCACGTAATTAATCTTAAATAACTGACCTGCTGTGCAAACAGCCGATGATCAGAAAGCATTCGGACTGAGTTTACGTGTAATAATCGAGACCAACAGTATTTGGAGATACTGCTCAAACATTAAAATTTTAAGAGCTACAATTATTAGTTAGCAAATAATGGAACTATTGCTGTAATGTCTTTCAGTACACGGACCCGTAGAAATATCTACACTTACACCCTTTAAGCTACATGGAAATACGGCAAATTACGATTAATAATGAAAGTGAGCCTGAATATTAACAAATGTTTCATAACTTGTAGTGTGGACATTATTTTTCATAAAATGTACAGGATATTGCAAAATTGGTTAAATAACAAATTCAGGAATATGAGAAAATATCTATTTATCGTCAAACTTTGAGTAGGTGTTTGAGGACCTCAGTGCCTTTGGTCTTTGTAGTCTTTGGTGCTATAAATAATTAGCCTAGGTCTACGTGATCAATAGTTAAGAGGTTTCTGATAGCTACATATTTCGAAAACTTCCTGCAAGTAGAAAGGGAGGTGTAAAAGGACGAACTGAAACCAGATACTCGATTTTTTCATGCATGCAATTATAAAAGAGAGAGTGGCGATATTCTCAGATATTTGATATTAGACACTAGTAAAACATTAAGAGAAAAAAAATCATGTAAATCAGTGTATTGCTGAGACTCGGCGTGACTGTTGCAGCGCTGACGGCAACTACGAGGTGACGCTGATGACGAAGGCGACGCTCAAGTACACGGGCGAGGTGTTCTGGAAGCCGCCCGCCATCTACAAGTCCTCCTGCGAGATCAACGTCGAGTACTTCCCCTTCGACGAGCAGAGCTGCACCATGAAGTTTGGATCGTGGACTTACAACGGATTTCAGGTAGAACCCCTCTTATGGGCAAAGGCTTAGATCATAAACAAATACATATAAAAATTTTATCGGTATTGAAATTAATTAATTATGCAAGTGGTTGGTTTGATTAATTTCAATCTGTGCTGATATTGCAACTGAGAGTAATAATACACTCATGTTCAGAATAATACGCAGTACCTTGAAACACTAAAAGATGGGAAGCTCATATTCACTCGAGATTTATATTACTATGTTCTACACATTATCTATGGAACAATGTCGGGTCTAGGATTCAAGGTCAACACCGATACTGCGTCGCAGCACCACCTACCGGTAACATGTGACTGCGGCTCTCGCTGTCGCTACAAACCGATGATAATGGGCAGTATCGAGGGTTTCGGCTCACAGGATCAAGGTCCTTAGCGCCAAAGGCAAGAGATCAGTCTCACATAAGACAGACGAGGACTATGCTCCGCAGACGTATGCGCGAATCGTACCGTCAAACAGTGCATTTGGAAGTCCAAATTTTGGTTGTCGGGAGTGCACCCATGCTATCCTGAAGGTCTACGATGGGGAGTTGCAAAATACGTTTCCCCTGTCGACTGTGGACAAAGTTATGTATGAAAGGAAAAAATAGATTAGCCCATATCTTTATTTTTATACATACACTACTGGCCATTAAAATTGCTACACCAAGAAGAATTGCAGATAATAAACGGGTATTCATTGGACAAATATATTATACTAGAACTGACAGATTCCAATGCAGCTTCAACACGATAAACAGTTCATCAAGTGTAGTGACTGGCGTATTGTGACGAGCCAGTTGCTCGGCCACCATTGACCAGATGTTTTCAGTTGGTGAGAGATCTGGAGAATGTGCTGGCCAGAGCAGTAGTAGAACATTTTCCGTATCCAGAAAGACCCGTACAGGACCTGCAACATGCTGCTAAAATGTAGGGATTCGCAGAGATCGAATGAAGGGTAGAGCCACGGGTAGTAACACATCTGAAATTTAACGGCCGCTGTTCAAAGTGCCGTCGATGCGAACAAGAAGTGACCGTGACGTGTAACCAATGGCACCCCGTACCATTACCACGGGTGATACGCCAGTATGGCGATGACGAATACACGCTCCCGTTGTCCGTTCACCGCGATTTCACCAAACACAGATTCGACCATCATGATGCTGTAAACAGAACCTGGATTCATCCGATAAAATGACGTTTTGCCATTCGTGGACCCAGGTTCTTCGATGCGCACAACATCGCAGGCGCTCCTGTCTATGATGTAGCGTCAAGGGTAACCGCAGCCATGGTCTCCGAGCTGATAATCCATGCTGCTGCAAACCTCGTCGAACTGTGCGTGCAGATGGTTGTTGTCTTGCAAACGTTCTCATCTGTTGACTCAGGGATCGAGACGTGGCTGTACGATCCGTACAGCCATGCGGATAAGATGCCTGTCATCTCGACTTCTAGTGATATGAGACCGCTGGGACCCAGCACGGCGTTTTGTATTGCCCTTCTGAACCCACCGATTGCATATTCTGCTAACACTCATTGGATAGAGACCAACGTGAGCAGCTATGTCGCGACACGATAAGCCGCAATCGCGATAGGCTACAATCCGACTTTTATCAAAGTCAGAAACGTGATGGTACGCATTTTTCCTCCTTACACGAGGCATCACAACAACGTTTCACCAGGCAACGCCGGTCAACTGCTGTTTGTGTACGAGAAATCAGTTGGAATCTTCGCTCATGTCAGCACGTTATAGGTGTCGCCACCGGCACCAGCCAGCCTATTGTGAACGCACTGAAAAGCTAATAATTTGCATATCACAGCATCTTCTTGCTGTCGGTTAAATTTCGCGTGTGTAGCACGTCATCTTCATGGTGTAGCAATTTGAATGGCTAGCAGTGTGTGTTGTGTATGGTACCTCACCTGATCCCCTAACTGTCTTGAGTAGTGCAGTGATATATACGGGGTATAGAGAAGCGTCTTCGTGTTTGTGCCGCAATTCGTTATGACTTGAACCACACGAAAAGTGGCGTTAACGAACTTGACACGAAAATGAATCCATGGATATCATATACAAGTTCCTCCGACTGCTTTTGGTGTTGCTGCATAATCAAAGAGACTTCGGAGGAGAGTAAACATACACAAGCAAAAATTCAAAATTTTTGTAAAGCTTATGGGAGTTAACTGCGGGGTCATCAGTCCCTAAACTTACAAACTACTTTTGAAGTAACTTATACAGCACGAACAACCTTCCCCGCGGGAGGATTCGAATCTCCGACGCAGGAGGCTGCGCGATCCACTTTGTGGCACTCCAGATCGTTCAGCTACTGCCGCGAGGCCATACACAAGCCATGAAGAGAGAAAGCTGTGTGTAGCTACAGGATCTGCCGGTGAATGGAGGGCGGATGTAGCAGTCGGTGTGAGGGACGGGGATGAAGACGTCAGACGGACAGGCGGGCTGTCTGGTTCCTCCAGACACGGATGTCTGTTCTCCAGAGACGCGGAGCCGCGCCGCGCCGTGGCGAATGCAGCAGTGGGCCGCGGGGCCGCCATCAAATATTGACGGGGCAGCGCGCTCTGAAAGGGAGGCGGCGGCGGTGGCTCGCGGCGGCGAGGCCGCGCCACTGGTGCAGGGGAGGAGGCGAGGCGGGGCTGGCCGTGCCGAGGCTGCTGGCGGCGGGGTAGGCGAGCGGACAGCGGGGTCCGGACATCCCCATAAAATACGAGGTATGTCCACAAAGTAAGTTCCGTTTGGTTATATATACACAAAAAAACGTGTACAGATACAGAAATAATATTTATTGTACAAAAATATACAACTACATAGCTTCCGAAATTTTGTAGGCATTTCTCATAGCGTGGCAGAAGTCTTTGTATGCCTTCTTCGTAGAAGGTTGCCGCCTGTGTATTCAACCATGTGGTAACATGTTCTTTCAGCTCGTCATCATCGCTGAAGTGTAGACCACCATGGACAGGTTGTAGGTGTTAGAAGAAAATCGCTAGGGGCGAGGCTGAACGAAGGATGCTCAAACACGTCCCAGTGAAATTCCCGTAACAGTTGTTTCGTCACATTCGCCTTGTGAGCTCGGGCGGTAACGTGAAGGGATAAATAAAAATCCTTTCATCTCTTCTTACACCTAAAATCTGTCCTTGGTGGTCAACACTTCAACGATGATGTGCTGAAAGAACATGTTACCACATGGTTGAATACACAGGCGGCAACCTTCTATGAAGAAGGCACACAAAAACTTGTCCCACGCTATGACAAGTGCTTACAAAATTCGGAAGTTATGTAGTAAAGTAGTTGAACAGTTGTAGATTTTTATGAAATAAATATTTTTTCTGTATCTGTACGCGTTTGGTTTATAGAATCACACGGAACTTACTTTGTGGACATGCCTCGTATACCAAAAAGCACACCAGTCTCTTGCCAATACCCGCTTTTTGAAATCCAGGCCCACAAATCGTGCAGATGAAGCGTGCTTGGTCAGTAGCATAGCAGCAGTCGATGGAGGTACGACTCAACAAACAATAGCTGCACCCTGTAGCTGGTTATGTTCCTGTTTAACTATTAAATTTGTTACTTTTGAAACAACTATGGACACGTTGCATATGAATGGGTGAGTTGGAAAAGATCGTTGTTGTGGTCTTCAGTCTGTAGTCTGGTTTGATGCAGCTCTCCACGCTACCCTTTCCTGTGCAAGTCTCTGAGAATACGTTCGACAACCTACAGCCTTTTGAATCTGCTTACTATATTCAATATTCATCCCTCGGTATCCCTCTACGATTTTTACCCCACACGCTTCCTTCTAATGCTAAGTTGACAATTCCTTGATGTCTCAGAATGTGTCCAACGAATCTATCCTTTCTCTCAGTCAGGATATGCTAGAAACTCCTCCCCAATTCGGTTAAGCACCTCCTCATTAGTTACGTGATCTACCCATCTAATTTTCATCATTCGTCTGCAGCACCACACTTCAAAAGATTCTATCGTCTTTTTATCTGAACTCCTTATCGTCCACATTTCACTCCCATATAACTTCTTTTATCTCCTCATACATTTCTTCGATGTCTTCATCATCGGCCGTGCTAGTTGGCATATAAACTTGCACTACTGTGGTCGATGTCGGCTTCGTGTCTATCTTGATTACGATAATGCGTTCACTATGCTGTTCATAGTAACTTACCCGCATCCCTATTTTCTTATTCATTATCAGACCTACTCCTGCGTTACCACCAACTGATTTTGTATTTATAACCCTGTACTCACCTGACCATAAATCCTGTTCATCCTGCCACCGAACTTCACTAATCCCTACCATATCTAACTTTAACCTGTCCATTTCTCTTTTAGATTTTCTAGTTTACCTACGCGTTTAAGGGTTAGAACAATCCTCGCTCCGACCCGTAGAATGCCTGTTTTGTTTTTCTTCATGACGACATCCTCCTGAGTAGTCCCCGCCCGGAGATCCGAATGGGGGAATATTTTACCCAACAAGACGTCATCATCGTATAGTCATACAGTTGAAATGCAAGTCCTCAGGAAAATTAACGGCTTTCAGCCTTTCGCAGTATCTTCATGGCAAAGCCATGTTAGCTGATGTTACAAGGCCAGCTCAGTCAATCATCCACACTGTTGCCCCTGTGACTACTGAAAAGGCTGCTGCCCCTCTTCAGGAACCATACGTTTGTCTGGCCTTTCCACAGATACCCCTCCACTGTGGTTGTACCTATGGTGTACCTATGGTATGGCTATCTGCATCGTTGAGGCACATAAGCCACCCCACCTCGGCAATGTCTGTGGTTTATGGGGGTGGTTGGAAAAGGTACACTTTCAAAAAAAAAAAAAAAAAAAAAAAAAAAAAAAAAAAAAAAAAAAAAAAAAGAGCAATAAACCTTCGGTAAAAAAATAAATAAAATAAAATACAAAAAATGAATATAAAATAAAACTGATTTGTGAGAAAACTAGCAGTTATACAGAAATGTTTAATATTGTAAAAGTGTACACTGAAGTGTAACGAACACATTGCTCATGGTACCTATGTATAAATATTTGTTAGATGCCATATAACTGCGTAAATATGTTCAGGAATATGTACCTTTTTCAACTCAATGTTTTTAAATGCACAAAACTCATTCGAATTTGTGTATTATGCTGAAAAAGTTTCAGAAACAAGCAAGTAAAATTATTCAACCTTTATAAAAAGGCAAAAAAAAAAAATGTATTTCGATACTGTTGGCTACATATATTCACAAAAAAAATACTTTCCGTTTAAACATTTTTCATTGATGGACTTTTCATAGTAGATAGTGGTTAATCTTATTCCAGTGGATCAGCAGATAAAGAACAGACTTGTTTGAAAAACATTATAAAGAAATGTTTTTATTTATTTTTTATTTTTACTATCATGAACGCCTGCTGAAGTTACAAAAACTTCACCATGACGCCTTGCTAACTTTTCCATCTCCCGTACATGTTCTTCTTTGAGATGTCTTCCCTTTTTACGTCTTGTTTCACCGCTGTCACTGTCTGTTGCTGACATTGCTACTTGGTTAAAGTAAACCAAAAATAATAAACCTCACTAAAGTAATTTTGGCACTGATCTTATCACTTTTCACTGTAAACATAACCAACATACCCTTAAGCAGCTGCCTTATCTGCTACATTACGCCAAACACATGGCTGAGCAGCGACCACTAGCGCTGTAGTGGGTTTCGCCCACACTAGCGCGGATTTGAGTTGAAGAAGGAACGTATTCCAGGAATAAGTCGCTTCTTCATCTCACTCGTATCTGACTATTGTTGGTAAGCGCATTTGAAGTAGAGGAAGATTTTTTTTCCTTTTTTTTACGCTCAATGGATGTAGATACATTCTCAATTTAATTTGTGAAATTTGTGGACTGTGAAACTTTTTCAACTCACCCATTCATTTTACTTTCAAAACAATTTATAGCCCCTGAGATAAAGAATCTGTATGTTCAAACATTTTAATAAAGCTAAGGACATTAAATAGGCTCAGGAAAGAAATACTTCGCAGTACGTTCAGGTAAAATAAGAAACAATAATTCAATTCGATCGATCAAACTGGAGTACCAATCTAAATTTTTGAAGTACATGCGAAGTAAAATTGGAGAGCGTATTAGACTATCAAACCGAAGAAGACTAAAGTTACGCAATTACCTACCATAAATAATCATCGTCAATATTTTGAAGAACAGAAAGTTACCTCAAATGCGAAGAACGTTACAGATGATAGGCACACGAATAACGCAGCGACAAGTTTTATAGTCATAATGTTTTTGAAGAATACTCTTTATTGTCACAGCGGTACTTCTGTTCATGACCATCGACTTAACGTATGGAACACACGTTCAGTCCGAATATACACAATATGTGACCAAAAGTATCCGGCTGAAAGTGACTTACAAGTTTGTGGCGGCCTCCATCGGCAAAGCTGGATTTCAGTATGGTGCTGACCCACACTTTTAGCACTGATGACAGTTTTCACCCTCGCAGGCACACGTTCAATCAGGTTTCTTAGTGAATGGCAGCTCATTCTTCATGGAATGCTCCGCTGAGAAGAGATATCGATGTAGGTCGCTGAGGCGAACTCGGCGTTCCAAAACATCCCACATGTGTTCTATAGGATTCAATTCAGGACTCTGTGCAGGCAAATCCGTTACAGGGACGCTATTGTCGTGAAACCACTCCGCCACAGCCCACACATTATAAACAGGTGCTCGACCATGTTGAAGGAAACAATCGTAATCGCCGGATTGCTCTTCAACAGTGGGAAGCAAGAAGGTTCTTAAAACATCAGTGTAGGTCTGTACTGCGATAGACTGTGTGCCACGCAAAGCAACAGGGGGTGCAAGCCCTCTCCATGAAGCACACGACACACCATAACACCACGGCCTCCGATTTTTACTGTTGTCACTACATACGCTGACAGATGACGTTCACCGGGCATTCGCCATACCCACTTGCTGCCATCGTATCCCCACATTGTGTACCTCGATTCCCCACTCGGCACATCGTTTTTATACTGTTCAGTAGACCAATGTTTACGCCCCTTACATCAAGAGAGGCGTCGTTTGGCATTGACCTGCGTGATATATGGGTTATGGGCAGTAGGTCGTCCATGACATCCAAGTTTCCTCACCTCCCGCCTGACTGTAGTGGGTACTGATGCAAGTTGGAATTCCTGTGTGATTGTCTGGACAGATGCCTGCCTATTACACTGTACGAAAAGATGACTAGATTTCCAAAATCAAAATACGGGACACAAATTAGAAGCTGAAATAAAGTAACATTTTGTGACACGTTACGTAAATACTGTATCAATAAAATAGGGTTCATATATTTGGTCTACACTAGTGCTTCATACATCACTATACCTAAGAGCCTAAAAATACTTTGTGTTACTAATTGCGTAATTATGTTATTGTTGTCCCATGCAAACACAATGCGTCAATTTTATGTAACGACGTCTTTCATAAGGGCTGACAGCGAGACTTAGTTTTACTGTAACACATTCAATACTAAACATCTTGTTTTCATCAGGCCATAAAGCAAAGTCCTCAGAAAGTAGCAAAGGTAATTGTGGGCTGCAAATTTTTGCAGCATATGTCAAGACATGAAATAAGTTGAAAGAAATATTTTTCAGTAAGACAATACTTCTAAATTCGTGATTTACCCCTAGACATACATTTTAACAGTGTTCACTTAGTGCAGTCCATTGACTTGACGGAACAGTATGTTTCGTATCATGAAAGCAAGAAAGCCTCCGTCACCAGAAAGATGCTTACTTCATCATTTATGATGGCACTAGTTTTGCAAAGAAAGACATCATACTTAACGACGAAGTTTTGCTCTAAAGAGCTGGGCCGTGTGTATTGCAAACTTCAAACCGAATTCCACCGTTGACAGAATAAAGTACTTCTTTTTCAACTTGAAAATAATTTCTCGCTTTGCTGTCGTAATATCGAAAATGTAAATTAGCCATAATTCTGTCAATAAAACTATACTTTTCTTTCGTTATTTATGTGAAAAATAAAGTATCAGGTGACTCTTAGCGGTTTTAAACGACAGATCTAGTTCATATCTCCTAAATCAATAATCATAGCACATATCCTTGCCGTGTAGAAGCATAACAGATTATCAAACGAAGAACTTCAGCCGCGGCGGAGTGACCGAGCGGATTGAGGCGCTATGTTCCGGTGCGCGAGGCCACTCTCCGTCGGGGATTCGAATCCCCCTCGGGCATGGATGTTTGTGCTGTCTTTAGTATAGTGTATAAGTCGTTTGTGCCTTTAGGGACTGATGACCCAGCAGTTAAGTCCTAAAAGCTTTACAAACATTTGACCATTTTTGGAAGAACTTCATCAATTGTTCCACGTACACTCTGCTTTCATAAAAAATGTAATTTTCTCTGTACTTTGGCTAAGATCACGTATCAAGTTCACCATTTCATTATGGTACACGTTTGCTGAAAACACGTTTCAAAATTACGGGACGTTTAACGAAAAACGAGACAAAATTAGTCCCGTATTTATTTTGTCGGGACAACGGGACACTTAAACTAAATAAGGGACAATCCCGTAAAATACGGGACGTCTGGTCACCCTACTGTACGACCCTCTTCAACTGTCGGCGGTCTCTCAGTCAACAGACGAGGTCGACCTGTACTTTTTCGCGTCTCTTCACGCTTCCGCTTCACTATCACATCCGAAACAGTGGAGCTAGGAATGCGTAGCAGTGTGTAAATCTCGCGTACAGACTTGTGACATAAGTGACACCCAATCGCCTGACCACGTTACAAGTCGGTGAGTTCCACAGAGCGCCCCATTCGGTCTGACACGATGCCCAGTGACTACTGTGCTCGCTGATACGGAGTACCTGTCAGCAGGTGGTAGCACAGTGATGCTATTGGGTGTAAACTTGTAGGTGATGTGGGAGGTGTATTGAGGAACAAAATGAGTTTGTAAACCCATTCCCGGAAACGTCATCCAACGACGCCAAAGAGCGTCGAAGTAGCTGGAGGGGATAGGGGATGTGTAGTGGCAGCCGCCGGTGCCTGTAACTTGGACTCTCCGTAGCATGATTGAATGGCGTATCTGGACATGGGTTTCCATGCCCATTTTGTTCCTCGAGACGGCTTCTTCACCCACTTGAAGTTCGTTGGTGTAGTTATGTAATTCTGAAACATACTGACCAATGGAATACACACCCGTCTCCGTCTTCGACGTCCCTTTACTATCGGAAAAATGGGCAGGTCGAAATTTTGTGAGAAACATTCTTTTACGGGTGGTATGTGAGCAATCGCGCTGCTAAACCAGACTGTGCGAATTTCGCTTACCCCTATATGAAACATTCAAACAGCATTAAATTGTCATGACGGATCTGTCCGCTGAAGAAATAATTTAGGAATTACAGTGACATTTTTCGCCAGTTTCAAACTAGATATTCTATTTATGTGGTATGTTTCCATGATTAGCCTAATTTTTATAGATTTTCGTCTACAAGAAAGCCCCTCATATGTATCTGTAGTAGTCTTGCGCATAGTAGTTCGCGATCGGAAGCGCTCACTCACTGTCCCTTGAAGAAATAATTTAGGAATTTCAGTGACATTACTCGCCAGTTTCAAACTAGATATTCTATTTATGTGGTATGTTTCCATGATTAGCCTAATTTTTGTAGATTTTCGTCTACAATAAAGCCCCTCATATGTATCTGTAGTAGTCTTGCGCATAGTAGTTCGCGATCGGAAGCGCTCACTTTAGATCGTCCGCTCCCAGTGACGGCCGAGCGGTGTGGTCTGCGCATGCAGGTGGAGGGAGAAATTCCTAGCTGCTTCATGCGCTTGCTGCTTGAGCCGCTAACGATATCAAACAAACCATAAGAAACAGTTTGTGGGTAATTTCTCGCGTTTAAGTTTAGAGTTGTCTCTATATCTTGGCATTATGGAATTTATTAGTCAGATATTGCAGAGTGCAGAATACTTCAAAACAGAAATTTTGTAGCAACTATGTAATCTAGCAGGCAGACGCTCATCTTGAAATGACTCTCATCAGCAGAAGGCAAACACGTGATTTTTAATTCTGCTGCGCGCCCTCTCGCTATTGCCCGTCGGTCTTCGGAAAAGAATCCAACGAACTAAGAAGCATAATAGTTCCCGACCGAAAACGCATGTTTTAGTTCGCGACCGATTGAACACATTTTAGTTCGCGACCGATCTCGCATATTTTAGTTCGCGACCGGTAGCTCTCCTTTTAGTTCGCAGCTCGGTCACGTAGTAGGTCGCTCTTTTTAGTTTGTCCGCTCTTTTTTGCTTTTGCTACCGCTACTAAAAGAGCTCTTTCTTTTGTTATGACAGCTTTTTTATATAATAATCAGTGTTGCCCAAGCGTGTGCTACTACCCATATTTTTGGACAATTAGAGATCAAATACTTAAGCAAATAAACCAGTTATTTACACGAATGGGTGATACAACGGTATTAAACTAGTTTGCATACAGAGTACTCGTATTGTATTTTTAAAATGGATTTCTTTATTTATTTAGTAGGTCATTGAAGAAACATAACGTACAAAATATGCTAAGTGCGTCTATTTTCGTGAATAAAAATGCACTTTTATAAATGACTTTTTAATTTTTATAAAGTTTTATAGCTAGTTAATTCTATGCGGATTCGTTACTTTAGTGTTAGTGTCGCTTATACGACGTTATCCTCAACATTCTACCCCGCGAGGCGTCAACAGTATCATGCAGGCGAGAGAAAATGGTTGATGCATAATTTCTCGCATATAAATGCAGACAATGTTAAATTTTGAGTTCTCCTTACTTCTTTACACTATGGAATGAGGGTTATATTTAGGCACTGCTGAATACCTTAGAGAAGAAAATTTGTGGCAGTGAACTTTGAAACTACATCTGAGCTGCATCTCAGCTCGAAATGACGGTAACTGGCAGTAGGGAATCACGCGATTCTGTGCGCTCTCGCGTCCTCTCGCTGTTCCCCGTCAGTCTTCGGAAAAGGAACGGACGAACTAAGAGGCGAGGGATCTGAGAACTAGTTCGCGTAGTTCGCCTATGGGAGCGCTCTTCCGAACTAGTTCGTTCGCGAACTACAAAAGACTAATCTGTAGTTTGCTTTCTTTGCTCTGCTTCCTATTTTACATTTTTGAAAATGTTTATTTCGAACTTTCGACATTGCTTCTCCACATTCTGCAGCAAATTTAACTCTTTGTTTTCTGTTTCTGGAGCTTTACGGCACTCAAGTTATTATTTTCTGAATGTGCTTATATGTAACGTCTACTCAGTTTGTGTGGTTTCACAAGCGTAGTGAGGAACAGAATGAACCTGCGTCGTAATGTTTGTGCTTGGGCGTTCAGTTTGTGCCATGTGTGTGGGTGGATGTGTGGGTGCATCGATGGAGCGGCGCGCTGATGGCCATCGGCGTGTGTTACGGCCCTCGTGGGGCGGCCGTTGCCAGGTAACGAGCGTCGCTCCCCTAATGTCTCGCGGCCCTCTGCTACACAATCGACGGCAGGTGACGTTAGTAGCGAGCTAAGCGCACCGCGATAAAAGGCCCCAGAGTTTCTTCACCTAACGGCCACTGTTAGCCTGCAGTTCGTTCGGGTGAACGGGTGCATCCTCACGCCGAATATCTGAATGCATGTGCAGCGCATTTGTACTGGCATTACATCCACGTCAGCATCTGCAGGCCGGGAACCACAGTATGGTGCGTGGCGGAAGCACGCCTGTTATTCTCTTTTCATCTTCACCCCAGTTGGCGTCAACGCCAATAGAAGTAATCTTAACCGAACGCGCCATCATACAAAGTTCGCTAGTTTTCCCTGTCGTTGGTTTGTACCGGAGAACCGATCTTTACACTGAAGGGCGTGGTAGACAAGACGAGACTACTATCATAGTATAGAAGATTTGTGTTCAGGTATTTTGGCGCTAATAATCGGTCTGTATGATGTAATCTTCCATGCATATAGAAATAGATCTGCGTACGTGTCTATTTATGTTGCAAATATCTTAAACTAATGGACCAATTGCAGCATTCATTAGTATAGATATTTTTGACAGAAGGACACCCAACTTATAATGCAACGTGCTAGTAATGACAATTTAGTCATCATTCTTTGACAATGAGAGCACTTAGCCACTTACCGAATTGTTACTTTTACACTACAAATTATATTCGCGACACATTTCACAGACAGTCTACACATATACCATGGAATGTACCTTAGGAACTACATAGTTGTTTAGATATGAAAGGTTCATGAAAAACTATCCTATCATGAATTAATTTTCGTCTAATATTTCGTTACTAACAAATCTATTCGCGAAATGTTTTGGAGACAGGTTACAAATGTTTGTATAGTCTATGGGACTTAACTACGGGGTCATCAGTCCCTAAACTTACAAACTACTTATGAACTAGGACGACATAAATATCCATGCCCGAGGGGGGATGCGAACCCCGCCCCCCCCCCCCCCCCGACAGGTTACATACGTATATCATAGAACACCATGTTGTTGTTCTGGTCTTCAGTCCGCAGACTGGTCTGATGTAGCTCTCCACGCTGCCTTGCCCTCTGCAAGTCTCTTCATCTGCTTACTGTAATTTTACCTTGATCTCTCTCTACGATTTTTATCCCACACGCTTCCTTCTAACGGTAAGATGACGATTCCTTGATGTCTTAGAATGTCTGCCAGCAATCTATACCTTCTCTTAGTCAGGATATGCCAGAGACTCCTTTCATCCCCAATTCCGTTAAGCACCTTCTCATTGGTTAGGTTATCTACCCATCTTATTTTCATCATTCGTCTGCAGCACCACATTTCAAAAGCTTCTATCATCTTTTTGTCTGAACTCCTTATAATCCACGTTTCACACCTATACAGTGCTACACTCCAGAAAGTTGCTTTCAGAAGTACTTCCTAACATTTAAATTAGTATTGGATGTCAACAAATTTCGCTTCTTCAGAAACGCTTTTCTTCCCATAGCCATTCTGCATTTTATATCTTCTTTACTTCGGCCATCAGAAGTTATCTTCCTACCCAAATAACAAAACTAGTCAACTACTTTTATTGTCTCATTACCGAATCTAATTCATTCAGCATCACATGACTTTCTGACGCAATGTGTACCATCACGTTCCCGACTTTGATAAAGTCGCGATTGCCGTTCATCGTATCGCGACTTTACTGCTCGCGTTGGTCGCGATCCAATGACTGTTAGCAGAATGTGGAATCGGTGGGTTCAAGAGGGCAATACAGAATGCGTGCTGGATGCCAACGGCCTCGTATCACAAGCAGTCGAGGTGACAGGCATCTTATCCGTATGGCTGTAACGGATAGTGCAGCCTCGTCTCGATCCCTGAGTCAACAGATGGGGACGTTTGCAAGACAACAACCATCTGCACGACGACGTTTGCAGCAGCATGAACTATCAGCTCGGAGACCATGGCTGCGGTTACCCTTGACGCTGCATCACAGAAAGGAGCGCATGCTGTGGTGTATGTAACGACGATCCGGGGTGCACGAATGGCGAAACGTCATTTTTCGGATGAATCCAGGTTCTGTTTACAGCATCATGATGGTCACATCCGTGTTTGGCGACATCGCGGTGGACGCACATTAGAAGCGTGTATTCATCATCGCCATACCGGCGTATCACCCGGCGTGATGGTATGGGGTGCCATTGGTTACACGTCTCGGTCACCTCTTGTTCGCATCGACGGCACTTTGAACAGCGGCCGTTACATTTCAGCTGTGTCACGACCCATGGCTCCCCCTTCATTTGATCTCTGCGAAACCCTACATTTCAGCAGGATAATGCACGACCGCATGTTGTGGTCCTGTACGGGCCTTTCTGGACACGGAAAATGTTCGACTGCTGCCCTGGCCAGCACATTTTCCAGATCTCTCACCAATTGAAAACGTCTGCTCAATTGTGGCCGAGCAACTGTTCAAAATGTTCAAATGTTTGTATAGTCTATGGGACTTAACTACGGGGTCATCAGTCCCTAAACTTACACACTACATATGAACTACTTACGAACTAGGACGGCACAAATATCCATACCCGAGGGGGGATTCGAACCCCCGACCGTAGTGGTCGTGAAGACCGTGACTGGAGCGCCTTGGTCCCCTCGGCCACCGCGGCCGGCCCGAGCAACTGGCTCGTCACAATACGCCAGTCACTACTCTTGATGAACTGTGGTATCGTGTTGAATCTGCATTGGCGTCTGTACCTGTACACGCCATCCAAGCTCTGTTTGACTCAATGCCCAGGCGCATCAAGGCCGTTATTACGGCCAGCGGTAGTTGTTCTGGGTACTGATTATCAGGGTCTATGCACCCAAATTGCGTGAAAACGTAATCACATGTCAGTTCTAGTATAATATATTTGTCCAATGAATACCCGTTTATCATCTGCATTTCTTCTTGGTGTAGTAATTTTAATGGCCATAAGTGTACTATGTCATCGGCAAACCGCAAAGGTTTTCTCTCTTCTCCCTGAACTTAAATGCGCTCTCCATAATTTCTCCTTGCATTTCTTCACGGCTTGCTCAATGTACAGATTGAACAAAATTGGGGAAAGGCTATAACCTTGTCTTACTCCCTTCCAAACCTATGTGTCCCTTTTTTGTCCTTCGACTCTAATAACCGCTGTCTGGTTTTTGTATAGGTTGAATATAACTCTTCGCTCCCTGTATTTTACTCCTGTAATCTTCAGAATCTGAAAGAGTTTATTCCATTCAACATTGTCAAAATCTACAAATGCTAAAACGTAGGTTTGCTTTGCTTTAGCCTATCTTCTAAGTCAAGTAGTAATGCATTGCCTCCCGTGTTGCTACATTTCTCATAAATACAAACTGATCTTTCCCAAGTTTTTACTTTCGTGTGTAAATATGTCGTGTTTGTATTTTGCAACTATCACTTATTAAACTGATAGATCTGTAATTTTCACAGTTGTCTGTGCTTGCTTTCTTTGGAATGGAATTACTATATTCTTCTTGAACTCGGAGGGTATTTCCCCTGTCTCATACGTCTTGAATGACTGGCTCTCCTAACGATAACCTTGACAACATTTGAACATTTTCTTGTCTTCAAATATCTCTTTTTTTCCTATAGGCGGTATCTATCTTTCCTCTGGTTATACATTCTCCTATGGTTCTGCATTTGTCATCTAGCCACTCCTGCTTAGCCAGTCTGCACTTCCTGTCAATGTCATTGTTCAGACGTTTGTAGTCGTTGTAGTTGTTTATAGGGGACTAAACTCGTTTGTAGTCTCTATTGTCTGCTTCACTTGATGCATTTTTATATTTTCTCCTCTCATCAATTATATCCTGTGTTATCCAGGGAATTCTGTTAGGCCTTGTCCTTCTGCTTATATGATCCTCTGCTTCTTTCACTACTCTGTCTCTCAAAACTACCCATTCTTCTTCTACTGTATTACATTCTCTCGTTGCCTAATGCTTCCTCTGAAACCGTCAACCATCTCTGGTTCCTTCAGTTTGTCCAGGTTCCATCTCCTACCTTCCTGCAGTCTCTTAAGTTTTAATCTACAGTTCATTAACAATAAGTTATGTTCAGATTCTATATCTGCCCCTAGGTATGTCTTACAGTTTAAAACCTGCTTCCTATATCTATTCCTTACCATTATAAAGACAATCTAGTTCCGTCCAGTGTCTCCTGATCTCTTCCACGTATAAAACCTTCTTTCATGATGTTTAAACCAAGTGTTGGTTATCATTAACTTGTGCTCTGCACAAAATTCTACCAAGCGATCTCCGCTTTCATTTTGTTCCCTCTCTCTGTATTCACCTACAACATTTCCTTCTCGTCCTTTTCCTACTACCGAGTTCCAGTCCCCCATCATAATCAAGTTTTCATCTCCCTTAATTTTCTGAATAATTTATTTTTTCTCCTCATACATTTCTTCGATGTCCTCATCATCGGCAGAGCTAGTTGGCATATAAACTTGTACTGCTGTGGTCTGTGTTGGTTTTGTGTCCATCTTGGCTATGATAATGCGTTCATGATCATATGCTGCTGATAGTACCTTACCCGTATTCCTACTTTCTTATTTATTATCATACCTACTCCTGCGTTACCACCAACTGATTTCTTGTTTCTAGTTCTGTACTCACATGACCAGAATCCTGTTCATCCTGCCACCAAACTTAGATGATCCCTACCATATCTAACTTTAACCCATCTATTTCTCTTTTCAAAGTTTCTAACTTAACCTACATGAATGAAGGGTTAGAACATTCCACACTCTGAGCCATAGAATGCCTGTTTTGTTTTTCTTGATGACGACATCCTCCTGAGTAGTCCCAGCCCAGATGATAATGCGTTCATGATCATATGCTGCTGATAGTACCTTACCCGTATTCCTGCTTTCTTATTCATTATCATACCTACTCCTGCGTTACCACCAACTGATTTCTTGTTTCTAATCCTGTACTCACATGACCAGAATCCTGTTCATCCTGCCACCAAACTTCGATGATCCCTACCATATCTAACTTTAACCCATCCATTTCTCTTTTCAAAGTTTCTAACTTAACCTACATGAATGAAGGGTTAGAACATTCCACACTCCGATCCATAGAATGCCTGTTTTGTTTTTCTTGATATCGACATCCTCCTGAGTAGTCCCAGCCCAGAAATACGAATGGAGGACTATTTTACCTCCGCAATATTTTACCCAAGAAAACGCCATCATCATATATTCATACAGTAGAGCTGCATGTCCGCGGGAAATTTAACGGTGTAGTTTCCTCTTGCTTTCAGCAGTTCGCAGTAACTGTATGGCAAAGCCACATTAGCTGATGTTACAAGGCCAGCCAGTCAATCATCCAGACTGTTGCCCCTATAACTACTGAAAAGACTGCTGTCCCTCTTCAGGAACCACACATTTGTCTGGCCTTTCCACAGATACCCCTCAGCTGTGGTTGCACCTACGGTACGGCTATCTGTATCTTTGAGGCACGCAAGACACCCCTCCTCATCAATGTCTGTGATTCATGGGGATGGAGTACAACATATAATTAATTATTTATGTCATCATAAACAATGTATTGTACGAAAAAACGCCCCAACACACATGAGGTTGTAATTCATTGCAACTTAATTACCAGCTCTATTCGTAACACATTATGCAGGTAATTCTCTAATATTCTTCTCCAGGTTCCAAGAAATTATTTTATTATTGGACACATTGTACATGAGATATGACATCATAAGAATTGAAAATGAAATCGACAGTGTGAGGCAGAAGGCGATGGACAGAGGTATAATGGGCGCTGTACCTAGTGCAATATAACTGGAGCCCAGACGAAAAACTCTGGTATTAGAAGATACGCCTAGCACTGAAAAAGGAGCAGGACCGTGTCTTATGGTGAATGTACTGTTTTAGACAAAGTAAGGAAAACGTCCGAGGGAACAAGGAATTTAAATGTCTCAGTTTGTGCATGATGGTGTCTTTCTTGGAGTTAGTCTATTTTATTGAGGCAGCTTGTTCCCCACTTTTCTTATAAACGTTTGAACAGGAGCATATTTGTCTTTTTTGTGGCCCAACAAGAGCGTTTTCAGCGAGTAGGTATGTACCAATATCATCACAAGTACATTTCCTCACAGGTATTGGCACTTGAAGCAAATCCTTTCTTGTTGTCACTGAGCGATGTGGCGCACTGGTAATACAGTCGACTCACATTCAGGAGGACGGTGGTTCAAACCCACCTTCAACCATCCTGAATTAGACTTTTCATGAATTCCATAAATCACTCCAGGCAAATACCGGGATCTTTCCTTTGAAAGGTCTCCGCCGATATCCACCCCCGATAAAAATCTGTCCGTCTCTAATGACTACGATGCTGATGTGAGGTTAAACCATCACATTCCATCCTTCTTCTTGTTGACTTCTATTCAGTGTAATGAAACGTCAGTCAGAAAGTTCATTATATAATATTTATTTATCATTTGTGTCACTAGTTATTGCGATGATGCTGTGAGCAGCATAATTTTTTGATATCACAATTTTTGGGGTATGGATCAGCAATGCACATAGAGTCGTCGTTTTATGGTCTTCAGTCCAAATAATAGTTTGTTGAAGAGCTCCCTACTTGTGTTCTTGAAAGCCTCTTCATTTCTGAGTAAACACTGTAACTTATAAACCCCGTGGTCTCCCACAACATTTTTACTCGCCTCTCAATATACCCTGTGAGGAGGGGTCAGAATGTGTTCCTATCAATCGATCCTTTATTTTAGTTCAATTATGCCAAACATTTCTTTGCTCTACAGTTGGAAACAGCTCCTCATCAGGGGTACAGTCATGATCTACACATCTAATCTTCAACGTTCTTATGTAAACTCACATATCAAAAGTCCTTGTGTGAACAGTTTTTAGACCATATTTCATATGTATACAATATTACACTCTAGAAAATTACTTAAAGAGATAATGTTATAACACCTTTGAAGAAATGCTTTTCTTGCCAGTGACATTAAAGAGTTTATATCTCCTCTTCTACTTTTCATACCCAATTAAGAAATCTCCTCAATTACTTTCATTGCTCTGTTTCCTAATACAATTCTCTCAGCATTGCATGATTAAATTCTCTTTCATTCCGTTATCCGTTATCTTCATATTGATGTTTTAATGTTCCTGTGATGGTAATAGAAGCAAGATATACGACGTCAGACCTACACAAAACTTATATGTTTCGAGTAACGCAAAGGCAATGGCCGCGTATAACATTACCATTCCACTGTAGATCACCATCAACCGTTTTATATGTCTTCACTTAATGGACCAAGATCGGTAGGTAGGAGGGGTTGCATTTAAATTCAGGTTATAGGTGCATCTTAAGTTGCAGAATCTGAATATGCCGAATGCCTGTCGTAAGTTCAACACTACAGAATCTGTTTTCTCTGGAAAGATGAGGGATTACAGTGCATTTACCTTTCTCCTTGAAAATTGAACAGGAATCGAAACTGCGTATTTAGTATCTCCAGGATCGTCCATTCAGATTTGCAGAGCTTTACATAACGTAGTTTGTAATTCCAAATGAAAAAGCTGCAAAAAATGCCCTTAGTTTCATCTATATTCATAGCTATTTATTCGATTCTTGCTACATCAATGTATCAATATCATATAGCCCCCACAATTTCGATGCATTTTCTGCAACACGTATTAAATGATTTGGACGGGAATGGTACTATATGCCCTCATCCCCATAAAAGATAAAAAATGTGTTATTTATTGTTGTCTTATGTTAACAACATACTTTTAATGAGGTAATGATATGTAAAATAATCTCTGTAACCTGAAAATATAATTTAGAACACCATTAGCCATATGAATACAATTTCAATAATGTGTTTCACCAAGAGGGTATTACAGAAATAAATAAATAAATAATGAACATCTTTATTCACTGTTGCCTATTACTCTCAGCTCAATTGTTAGAGATATGTGTACCAATATTTCAATTGTTAGGTAAAGTTCAAATCGGTAACTTTTAAAAGATTTATGGAATCTGGTTGCAGCCTTGATTAAAAAATTATTGACATCGAATAAATATTTAATAGATATTGCTAACTTTAAGCTAACATCTCCCTTATTTCATAACGGTGATTTTCTGTGTAAGTATTGTTTAACATTTCTCTTTTCAACAACACAAAGAAACTTAATGAAGGTTTTTTTAATATGGTTTTGTAAGTTGTAATTGTTTTTTTACTTTTATAAGAAATATTAAGATAATGTTAGGGTATTTAGGTGAGTTAAATATGCTTCAGAAATACAAAGAACATAATTGGTAATTGACTTTTATCTCAAATCAACAGTCTTGAGAGAAACCAGCAAGCATTGTTTTCTCTGTTTTCACTGAGATTAAAATCCTGAAAAGATAAATCTTGAAGTGTTTGACAATCTTACTTTGTTTTAAATGCTTATTAGCTAGAGAAAAATGACAATATTTAGTTTTGACTTATAATACTCTTAGAAACACAACAAAAATGATTATTTTATTTACTAGGATAATTATTTCGTAATGAGCCTATATGCAGCCAATGGTAAGACAGGTAAACTGATTCTATGCTCTTCCATCAGTGCAGCTAATTCTTCATTAGACCCACACCTCCATTCAACATCATTTCCAATCCGATCATCATCCGAATCTTCCAACAATTCTCGGACTTCACTAACATCACCATGGACAAAAATCTCTAGAATCACTTCTGATGAGAATTTAGACACCTGCTAAGGTAAAACAAACTGTTTTATTCATACACTAATGTCTACTTTCAAAAGCCCAGTTGCAAATCTCTCATAGTTGCCACAAGATGCGACAGAAAAGGCAGAGGATCACGCTGAATATTGTGTAAAATCTGTAAAGTGTTGAATAGTTTGGTAACGTAAAAAATGTTTACTGGCTACAGAATTACTTTAGTTTTCACAGTTTAGCGTTTCGACAGTAGCCATCATCAGAAATATTTTGTAAAACAAACTTACTGCACATATATCCACTGCTTTACATAATACTACAAACATTAATATTATACTGTTACAAAACAATTACCACTTAGAGATGCCAGTTTTTTTAATTTCTTTTTGGATACATATATAGCAAAACACCCATTAAATTTTATTTTTCATCGTAATGTAGTGTCAAATGACAACACATGTAAATATAATACGTCAAAATCACATTTGTACTAATTCAATCAAATATAAGAATTAACCTCAAATGTACACAAAGATAAAACCAGCTAATTAAACAGCTATTAATAGAGCATATGTACACAAGGTATCTCAGCATTGTCAAACGGTAAAAACAGAATGGCCACAGTTAAGACCAGCAGTTAGCAGACAAACATAATGTGAATAATCGTCAACTACAGGTGCAATTAAAAATTTGATCCAACATGCATAAAAGCACAAGGGAATTGTTAGCAACTAGTAAAATGCAATTCGACTTCCATACCTAAGATACCACTGAAAATATCAAAGAATATAAATGTATATAAAATCATATTCACCTAAGAAACCCATTCAGCGTATAGCAAGGCTTACATAACTTCTAAACATATCCTTGATACTAACGTTCACAATGGTGCATAACCTCATACTACATAAAGTAATACACCGTCTGTTTTGTAAATATACGATTTTTAGAAAGCATTTCATACTCTCTAAATTAATATTTTGAAACGAGCAATGAAATATAGCTACATGAAACATAACCCAAGATAAGTAACTCTATTTCATGCTTTCGTATGATTTCAATATGGAAGATCGATAATTGTGTGTCCTCATACCTCTTTCACAGCACCACATCAAACGCACTTTCCTTGTTATTAAGTCTATAATTTCTAATAAACACTACCCCTGTAAAATTGTTGTTATTGTTGTTGTGGTCTGCAGTCCAGACACTAGTTTCATGCATCTCTCCACCCTACTCTCTCCCGAGCAAGTCTCTTCATCTACTCATGAGAACGGTAACCTATATCCATTTGAACCTCTTGCTCTGCTTCTGCGATTTTTACCCCACACACTACCCTCCAGAGCTAAAGTTCACGATTCTGTGATATCTAAGAATCTGTCCACTCAATTGATCCCTTCTTTTAGTCAAGGTGTGCCAGAAAATTCTGTTCAGTACCTTCTCATTAGTTATGCAATCCACCCACCTATCTTCAGCATTCTTCTGTAGCACCATATTTCCAAAGCCTCTATCCTCTTCCTGTACGCTCTGTTTATCATCCATGTTTCACTCCCATACAAGTCAACACTCCACAAAAATGCCTCCATAAAGGATTTCTTTGTGCTTAAATTAATGTTCGATGTTAACAAATCTCTCTTTTTCAGAAACGCTTTCCTTCCCACTGCCATTCTCCATTTTATATCCTCTGTACTGTGACCATCATATGTTATTTTACTGCCCAAGTTAATAAAAAAAAGAACCCTCATCCACCACCTTTATTGTTTTTCTAATTTAATTCCTTCAGCATCACCTGATTTTCTTCGACTGGACTCCATTATTTTTGTTTTGCTCTTGTTAATGGTCGTCTTATATGCACCTTTCAGCACACTGTCCATTCCGTTCAACTGCTCTTCGAGAGCCTTTACTGTCTCTGACAGAATTACAATCTAATCGACAAAACACAATGTGTGTATTTCTTCCCCCTGAACTTTAATTCCTTCTCCAAATTTCTCCTTACTTTCCTTTATAGCCTTTACAATGTACAAGTTGGATAACATTGTGGACAGGCTACAATACTGTCTTACTCCCTCCCCAACCACTACGTCCCTTTCTTGCCCTTCAACTCTAATAACTGCTGTTTAGTTGATACACCAATTGTAAATAACCTTCGGTTCCCTGTATTTTACCCTTGCTGACTTCAGAATTCGAAACATTGTCAAAAGCTTACTCCAAATGTAAAAAAGATAGAAATTGTACGTTTGCCTGTCCTTAATCTGTCTTAAGGTGAGTTCCTACATTTCTGCTGAATCCGAACTGATCTTCTCCGAGGTCAGCGAATATCAGCTTTTCCATCCTTTTGTGAATTAATTTATTAAGCTGATGGTTCTGTAATTTTCACATCTGTCTGCACCGGCTTTCTTTGGAATGGGGATTATTACATTTTTTTAAAGTGTGAGTGTGTTTGACCTGTCTCATACATCTTACTCAGCAGGTGAAATAGTTTTGTCATGGCTGGTTCTACCAGAGACTTCAGTAGCTATAAAAGAATCACATCAACTCCATGGGCCTTGTTTCGACTATGCTCTTTCAGTGCTCTATCAAATTCATGTCACAGTATAGTATCCCCTATATCATCTTCAACTACTTCCTATCCGTTCCTACAATATTGTCTCTTAGTTCATCTCCTTTGTAGAGACCCTCTATATACTCTTTACACCTTTCAGTGTTCCCTTCTTGTTTAATATCTGAGTTCTTGATATTCATACAGCTATTTTTCTTGTCTCAAAATTATCTTTTATATTCCTGTAGGCTGCGATATAAAATGGGTAAAAAGATAATTTCACAATATAATGCAAACAACACAATAAAAACTGAAGTACTTGATGTTAAATACGCTGCTAAGACTTATGCAGGCCAGTTATCATTAAAAATTAATAATGAATTTAGAAAATATAATGTCATAATAGGTTTTAACCCATGTAATCACTTGGGAAAATCTCTCTGTCATAGTGTTGAAAAACCTGTTAACACATTTTGTCATAGTGGAGTACACAAGATTAAATGTGGGATCTGTGACAATTTCTATATTGGGCAAACAGGAAAGGAATTTAAAATATGATACAGAGAACATAGCTACCCCAGTCATGGCAGTGCACAAAGTACCCATTTGTATCGAAATCATCCTCAACATTTTAATATCGAAAACAATTTGCAAAGTCTTCATGATGAGAATAAAAGTACATGCTTAGATATTTTGGAAGATTCAGAAATTTTTGTCCATAGATACACCTTCAAGGATCAACTGCTTAACTAAGAAGTTAGCAGCACAAGAGACTGGGTTTTCCAAATTATCGAAGCGACATTTTTCAAAATTAATTAATTTGGAAGATTTCACTGTTTTTTCAAATATGGTATCCACCCCCATGAACAACAGACATTGCCAAGGTGGGGTGGCTTGCGTGTCTCAACGATACAGATAGCTGTACCGTAGGTGCAACCACAGCGGAGGGGTACCTGTGGAGAGGCCAGACAAACGTGTGGTTCCTGAAGAGGGGCAGCAGCCTTTTCAGTAGTTACAGGGGCAACAGTCTTAATGATTGACTGAGCTGGCCTTGTAACATCAGCTAATGTGGCTTTGCCACACAGCTACTGCGAACAGCTGAAAGCAAGGGGAAACTACAGCCATTACCTTTCCCGAGGACATGCAGCTCTACTGTATGAACATATGATGATGGCATCCTCTCAGGTAAAATATTCCGGAGGTAAAATAGTCCCCCATTCGGATCTCCGGGCGGGGACTACTCAGGAGGATGTGATCATCAGGAAAGACAATACTGGCGTTCTACGGGTCGGAGCGTAGAATGTTAGATCCCTTAATAGAGTAGGAAAATTAGAAAATTTAAAAAGGGAAATGGATAGGTTGAAGTTAGATATAGTGAGTATTAGTGAAGTTCGGTGGCAGGATGAACAGGATTTCTGGTCAGGTGAGTACAGGATTATTAATAGAAAATCAATTGGGGGTATCACAGGAGTAGGATTGATAATGAATAAGAAAATAGGAATGCGGGTAAACTACTATGAGCAGCACAGTGATCGCATTATCATTGTCAAGATAGATACGAAGTCAACACCGACAACAGTAGTACAGGTTTATATGCCAACTAGCTCTGCCGATGATGAGGAAATCGAAGAAATATATGAGGAGCTAAAGGAAATTATTCAGACAATTAAGGGAGAGAAAAACTTAATTGTTATGGGAGAGTGGAATTTGGTAGTAGGACAAGGAAGGGAAGGGAAGATAGTAGGTGAATATGGACTGGGCAAAAGGAATGAAAGAGGAAGCCGCCTGGTAGAATTTTGCACGGAACATAATTTAGTTATAACAAACACTTGGTTCAAGAATCACAAAAGAAGGTTGTATACGTGGAAGAGACCAGGAGACACCAGGAGATACCAGATAGATTTTATAATGGTAAGACATAGATTTCGGAACCAGGTTTTACAGAGTAAGACATACCCAGGGGCAGATATAGACTCTGACCATAACTTGTTGGTTATGAACTGTAGGCTGAAACTAAAGAAACTACAAAAAAGTAGGAAAATAAGAAGATGGGACCTGGATAAATTGAAGGAACCTGAGGTTCCTAAGAATTTCAGAGGGAGCTTTAGACAACAATTGACAGAAACAGGGGAAAATAAAACAGTAGAGGAGGAATGGGTAAAATTGAGAGATGAAATAGTGAAGGTAGCAGAGGACAAAATAGGTAGGAAGGCAAGACCTACAAAAATCACAGGATATCACAGGAGATAATAAATTTAATAGATGAAAGGAGAAAATATAAAAATACAGTAAATGAAACAGGCTAAATGGAGTACAGACGACTAAGAAATGAGATTGACAGGAAGTGCAAAATGGCTAAGCAGGAGTGGCTAGAAGGCAAATGCAAGGATGTAGAAGAATGTATAAATAGGGGGGAAATAGATACAGCCTACAGGAAAATAAAAGAAACATTTGGAGATAAGAAAAACAGCTCTATGAATATCAATGACACTGATGGAAAACCAGTTCTCAGCAAAGAAGGGAAAGCTGAAAGGTGGAAAGAGTATATAGAGGGGCTCTACAAAGGAAATGAACTTCAAGACAATATTGTAGGAAGGGAATAGGATGTAGATGAAGATGAAATAGGAGATACTGTACTGAGAGAAGAATTTGACAGAGTCATGAAAGACCTAAGTCGAAACAAGGCCCCTGGAGTAAATGATATTCCCTCAGAGCTACTGATGTCTCTGGGAGAACCAGCCATGACAAACCTGTTTCACCTGGTGTGTGAGATGTATGAGACATGCGAAGTACCTGCAGAGTTTAAGAAAAATGTTATAATCCCCATTCCAAAGAAAGCAGGTGCAGACAGGTGTGAAAACTATAGAACCATCAGTTTAATAAGTCATGGTTGCAAAATATTAACACGAATTATATACAGAAGGATGGAAAATCTGGTAGAAGCCGACCTCAGGGAAGATCAGTTTGGGTTCAGGAAAAATGTAGGAACTCGGGAGGCAATACTCACTTTACGGCTTATCCTAGAAGATAGATTAAGAAAAGGCAAACCTACATTTCTAGCTTTTGTAGATTTGGAGAAGGCTTTTGACAATGTTGAATGGAATAAACTCTTTCAAGTTCTGAAGCAAGCAGGAGTAAAATATAGGGAGTGTAAGGTTATTTACAACTTGTACAAAAACCAGACAGCAGTTGTCATAGTTGAAGGGCATGAAAGGGATGCAGTGGTTGGAAAGGGGGTAAGACAGGGTTGTAGCCTTTCTCCAATGTTATTCAATTTGTACATTGAGCAAGCTATAAAGGAAAGCAAGGAGAAATTTGGAGAAGGAATTAAAGTTCAGGGTGAAGTATTAAAATATTGCGTTTTGCTGACGACATAGTAATTCTATCAGATACAGCAAAGGACCTGGAAGAGCAATTGAACGGAATGGACAGTGTGCTGAAAGGTGCATATAAGATGAACATTAACAAGAGCAAAACTAGGATAATGGAGTGCAGTGTAAGAAAATCAGGTGATGCTGAAGGAATTAGATTGGGAAACGAAGCAATAAAGGAGGTAGATGAGTTTCGTTACTTGGGCAGTAAAATAACAAATGATGGTCGCAGTACAGAGGATATAAAATGCAGAATGGTCATGGGTAGAAAAGCGTTTTTGAAAAAGAGAAATTTGTTAACATCGAATTATTGATTTAAGCCTAAGGAAATCCTTTCTGAAGGCATTTGTATGGAGTGTTGCCTTGTATGGGAGTGAGACATGGACGATAAACAGTGCGGACAGGAAGAGGATAGAGGCTTTTGAAATATGGTGCTACAGAAGAATGCTGAAGATTAGGTGGGTGGTTCGCGTAACTAATGAGGAGCTACTGAACAGAATTGGGGAGAAAAGAAATTTCTGGCATACCTTGACTAAAAGAAGGGATAGATTGGTAGGACACATTCTTAGACATAAAGGAATCGCGAATTTAGCATTAGAGGGAAGTGTGTGGGGTAAAACTCGCAGAGGAAGTCCAAGAGATGGATACAGTAAGCAGATTCAGACAGATGTAGGTTGCCGTTCTTATGTGGAGATGAAGAGGCTTGCTCAGGATAGGGTATTGTGGAGAGCTGCACCAAACCAGTCTCCGGACTGAAGACCACAACAACAACAACATTTATTATATTTTTGATATTTGTTTAAAATGATGCACTTTATTTTGACCTTGTATCTTGAATAAATAAGGCAACTGTTCAGTCTCTACTCTAACTTCCATGTTACTCTTATGATAATTTACCATAGAATCTCTATTTTCTAAAATATTATATATAATGTCCATACATGACAGCAGTATTTTATATGGCAATTTTGAATACATCAAATCTAAATTTATATAATATTGGTTGTAATTCCAAATCATGTACATCTATAAAAATATTTCATATGTTAATTATAAATTGCAAATAATTTTGTGAATATACTTAATTGGCTGTATATGTATCTTATTGACAGATCACCAGATGATGGGCTACGCCTGAAACATGTTGTGAATTGAAAATAAATAATCTATTGATAACATCTTTTGATTATTCAAGCACTCTCCAAAAATTTTAGAATCATTATTAAAAATTGTACAATGAAGATTGCATACCTCTACCAAGACTTTTAGTCTAAAATAAGCTTTATGACAAGTACTTTATACCTGACAAGAATTGTTGAAATATTGAACATTAAACATGAAGATGCTCTTATAACAGTAAATAGTTTAGTCTGCAAATTTACCGCCCACAGAAGGCACGTAATGTACACTAAAATAGCTCAAGTTATAGGACTGTCTCTTCAACACTCTTCGCCCCAATCTTCGTTGCGTTCTTAGTATGTGTGCCAGTCGTGGTGAGGGGCAGCAGAGGCTTACCCTTTGTCCATGTGGAATTCGGCGTCCATCTCCAGCCGACCGAAGGCCGTTTTCGCCTTAATGAGTCTAAATGCCGCGAGTAGTGCGTGATACTGGGCAGCGGCGCTACGTCAGGTAGTGGGTGGATGGGTGGACGAGTTGAGCATTTGTGTCTGCCAGGAGGCGAGCAGGAGCAGGCCGCGGTGTCCCCAGGAGAGCAGTGGTCAAGTGCACAGGAGAACACTGGTTCGAATACCGGCTTGGCACAAATTTACGACTTTCCCCATTCATTTATTTTGGTGTCAACTATCATGTGGCGTCTTTCTGACGTTATTGTTGTACTATACGATTATTGGAAAAAATATAGTGTCAGTGCTGCAAAATACTGTACATGATTGTCTGCAGTGACTCTCAACTAGTCAACTGATCGTAATGAAATTTTTGCTAATTGTGTACGATGTTGTCCAACTTAAAGATAGGATAGTGTTTTTCTCGATTAATAGCATCAAAATTAACTTTATTGGAAATTAATAATTTTATCTTAGGTAAGTATCCGATAAATGGGAGTCTTGTTCAATGGCAAGCCAGCGAAAATTTTCTGGACTGAGGAGCGAGAGGTCAGGGGTTAGAAACTTGTTACGATCCCGGTTTGTTTCACTTTTACATAGCCTTCACTTCTCAATGGTGTGAGGAATCATGAGATACGACACATTGTTTCGATTTCAAGTTCAACTGTTTTTCCCGGTTTTCCTGGTTGGATACCTGGGGTAGGTTATGGATATGTGAGGTGCCGAAGTTGTGTCCAATCAAAAGACTTTCACCACGCCACTGAGCCACACGAAATTACTAATGCAATCGATTTCTAACGGTTCTCCATGTTAAAATTTATTACACATTACTTGTGTTGTTTCTGTTTGTTTCTTTATATATCATACAAATCTATAGTTTTGTTCTGACTTTGATGAAATATTAAAAAAACAAGAGAACGGTAACTGTCTACATAAAATTACATATGATTCACGGCGGAGGATAATTTACTTGCAGAATCTGACAACAGTCTACAGTTTTATCTCGATCTTGCACATTTTACCATTGTGTACGTCATATTTCGTACAGTGCTTGGCAAAGGGAACCTTATAAAAGACATCTACGCCGTTTGACCTATCAACATCAAAGTGATCACATGCATGTACGTATGTTTCCGAGGAGAAGGATTTTATATTCCGCAAGACACCTTACAATGCTTAGCGGGAGGCACATTGCAATCAACTTTGACAGTATTTCACCAATCACCATGAGTGTTGTCAAACAACAACTTATTCTCTTCATTCTCCACTCCGAGGAGTGGATCGGGCTGTTTGAGATCCGGCCCATGAAGAGTCGTGGTTCTGTTCAGCCAATTATCCGACAAGCGGATAGGGGGTCAGAATTGGGAATAAGCGGGAGGGGCTTACTAGTTCCGGAATACGCCTTACAGCAAGGAAAACCTCCCAAAAACCTTGGACGGAACTGGGGGATTGGGACCAATTTTATCTCTGGGACGTTACGCCAACTAAAAAAGGATTATCGGGGGAGCACGAGTGCACTCACGACAATCAGGGATCGACCGCCGGAGTTAAACTCTTAAGCTCATAGAGATCAGAGGTCAGCTCGACCAACAGTGGACAAGCGTCTCCATAGATGAGCCGCACCTGGGCGCGCGGTATACTTTGCGTCGTTTGTGAATGTTGTCAGACATACGTAGGTTGTCACTGGCATACGGAGGAGATCGACTGAGAGAGACTAGGGAGGAGATTTACAGAGAAAAGGAAAAGGTGGGACGAGAGAGGGCGAGGAGATACGCCGAGAGTAGGGGAGGGGGAGGAAGAGGAAGAACATGACAGAGAAGAGAGAGTGACAGGAGGAGGTGATCAGTGTGAGGGGAGAGCAGGATCGATAGGAGATTGTAATGAGGGCATAACGTAGGAAATGGCATTCTCAAATACCTATACCAGGATGAGATGAATATGAGCCCGGGGATGTATAGAATTCGATGAGGAGGAGAAGGAGCAGGTGTTACTAGAAGAGAAGCAGAATGAGATGGATGTAGATAGAGGGGAGGATGATGTGGAAAAAACAGGTGGGGTAGAACGCAAAGAGAGGATGATGCGGACAGAAAGAGGAGATGAAGCAGATGGAGGGGACGAGGGGATAGGTTGAGAGAGAAGCGACGATGAGATGAAAAGAGAGAGAAAGGGAGAGAGAGAGAGAGAGAGAGAGAGAGAGAGCAGAGGAGACTGATGGAAGATCTTATTCCACTCTTTCACCGAAAATACCTCTGTAACTACGATAGATATTGAAATACGACTTGCACCGTCATGAATGTAAGGCAGGGGCTTACGAAAGTATGTACTATGAGAGGGCCTTTAATGGATGTCCTATACTATTTCGATACTATGAAACATCAGAAAACGAATGGCGTTTGTTGCATCGCTATATCAGTTACATCTGGGGAAAATGCGAAGCGAAGATGACGTATGATACACCTGAAGCGCGCAATTAGCTCGTCCCGAGACTCGCAGCTTTGTCTCGGGACGTATTAGTTGTGCACTGCATTTATTTCAAACGTTAACTCCGCTTCGCATTTTGTCCAGATGTAACTGACTTATTACAGTATACAGATTGTTGTACTACATGGTTCGTGGCAGAGATGTTCTTTACTGTCCGTCAGAAACACTAATTGGTTACGGCGTTGTGCCCCCAGGTGGACCTGAAGCACATGGACCAGGAGGCGGGCAGCAACCTGGTGAGCGTGGGCATCGACCTCAGCGAGTTCTACCTGTCCGTCGAGTGGGACATCCTGGCCGTGCCCGCCACGCGCAACGAGGAGTACTACCCCTGCTGCGTGGAGCCCTACTCCGGTGAGTCGAGTCTTGTGCTGAATGTCTGGTAAGACAAGTTGATACGTCTAAAATACGCAAGACCAGCATTTATTAACTGAACCAATGAGGACTTCGAATTCAATGAAAATACGCAGAGCTATCGACAAAGTAACAAACGTTTTGTCTATACCGTTTAACTCATGCTTTAGCCACCATTTGCGTACCATAACGATGTTACAATCACTGTGCATTCAGTAGCCATACTAATTTGGTTTCTGTAACGTGTTTAAATGTACACTCCAAAAGAAAATCCCGTGGCTGTGTTCTGCGTTCACTGATTTGGTTCTCGCTCCGGAAAAGTTACAAAACAGCTGAAATTTATCGCAAACTTTATGACATGTAAGTGAATCAGTGTGGGATGGAAGCCGAATGAAATATTGGTGCACTGATTTTACAAATGATCATATCAAAGTACACAATCAGGACTGTAGTAGCAGGTTAGGTATTGTGATTGACGACATAATTTCCGAAAATCTTCGTTTCATGATTACGAAATGTGGTGCAGTAGCTCGCTGAATACAAATTTCTTGCTGAACGTTCCGACCTTCCTAGCAGTTCTCACCAATAAGAATTCGGCATTACGTAACTCAGGGTAGTAAAAGTTTATGGCTCGTTGTCCCTGTTCATAAGGGTGAGTTATGTATGCCACCTTCTATGCCCTAAACAGCTACCCAATCTGTTTAAACAAGATCTACATATCAATAATTGTAAATATATAAGTCTTATAATATTATTATTCTTATAGTACTTGGATTTATCAGCTCTTAATCTGTAAGGGATATTGAAATTGTAATTACGGCGTTTGATTCTCGCAAGTGTCTTGAATCCATTCATATTATTATATGGGCCGTATGATCATTGCCTGATTTTATATGGATTTTTAGAATGATGTTTGTGGCTATATTGTACTTCAGTTGCATCCGGAATAGACGCCCTCCCTCATTCAAAACAGTTCCTTCCTGTTTCCAAGCACATTAGGGAAACAATGACTACCTGTGTATCCCATTAACTAGGCCCAAACTGTTAGCTGTCTGGCTGGAGAACTCAACAACCTGACAAAACCCGCCTTTCACATGCAAACAATCAGCTTCCTCCTGTATCTGTAATATCACAACGGGTTCTGAAAATCCAGTTGGAAGGACACTACAAAATAATAAAAGTAAATTTCAAATTAAAAAGGTGCAGTTAAAAAGCTGTTAGTTATATCGTATCTGGTGATGAGACTTTGAAGAAACATCTAAGAAAAAGGTGAAACAGAAAGCCAATCGATGGAATAAAAACATGCAAATAATAAGAAAGTAATTACTCCCACAAATCAAACACCGGAAGCACTTTTCATACACACATTTATTTCCAAACAGAATGGAAAAACGAAACTAAATGAGCATGTCTCGCAAAAGTAATACATTTGATTTTAAGAATATAAATAATTGAATAGTTCAATGAACAAAACTTCTTGGTTAAAATATCAATTACCATGCAGGAGTAAGTTCGTCAATTGAATGTTGCAGAACAATCCCGTTTAGCATGTAAATGTTATACATGGACATTGTTTACTTTGTCTGACTAATTATCACTGGCAGGCCGTGGTGGGCGAGGGGACTGAGGCGCTCCAGTCACGGTCTGCACGGCCACTGTGGTCGGGGGTTCGAATCCCCCCTCGGGCATGGATATTTGTGCCGTCCTTAGTCTTAGCTAGTTCGTAAGTAGTTTGTAAGCTTAGGGACGGATGACCCCGTAGTTAAGTCCCATAAGTTCTACAAACATTTGGACATTTGAATTATCACTGACAAGCAACTGGGGTGTGGCTTCATTCGTTGTGGCCTTGAACTCGCTTCCATAACAATGAGATATCATTGTTGTACCATGGATCAAAAGACATGGTAAAAAATCCGCTCCAGTGTGTCATGCTGACTTCCTTTATTTCCTACTTGCAACTACTGTTTCTAAATTTGGTATGAAGCATTCACCAATTCTTATGGAATCAAATTTTGTGTCACAGTGTTGCAAACATAGTCAGCCATAGCCATGTGGAAAGCTCCCTGAAACATTGCTAGATTCTAAAAATGTCACCTGAGGTACTGTGAGCACACAATATCATAGATGATGTTCATTCTGTATACTGATTATTTAATCTCCTCTTTGCAGTATGGCACCAATTTTCAGATGAACATATAGAAAAATTTAATTTATCTAAACTTCATCCTTACCAAATGAAAAAAGTGTAGGAAGAACAGTTTTCAAAGATAGAAAAGCTTTATAAATATTGATAATTCTTATCTTAGGCAACACTGAGGTACATAATGCTATAAACTGCTTAAACAAGAGATTTTGAGATATCACCAAAAAAAAAAAAACTTCTGGAAGTGTGTGTATAATCTGTAGTGATTGAGTGGGTGAGGAAATGCCCCTCCTCTGTTGACAACTGTGAGCAGAGGAAAAGAAAGAAGGAGTGGTAGGGGTGGACATGGGAAAGGTAATGCAATACTGGGATGTAAGACATGCCTCGTTAGCTGGGATTTCCCTTGCATGCTATGTAGACCATGGAGCATTACTGCCACTTGTTTTGTATATATGTATATTGGACAATCGGAAAATGGTGAGTACTCACACTTCCTGTAATGGATTAGTTTTGCTGTATATATTAAGAATAGTGGCTAAAATTTTTACCTTTTGTGGTTTCAAGACAATTATTATTTTTCTAATATGTTACTAATGTGTGAGATATTAGACATACATTTGCTTTTACCTATTTCAATCTGGTGTTTACCAGGATGAGTACAGCTATATGTTTTCATAATATCAGATGCATTCGAATCACTAGCATTCACAGTATTTATTCGTTGTATTTGATGTTTTTCTTTGCTGAAGGGTACTGTCTTTCTGTATACAACATTGACCTATGTATAACACGCTTATAAGTATGTGTTTCAGGGATTTTGATACTTGTCAGCTGTATGTTCCTTACAAATTTTACGTTTCTGTGTTATTATACTTTATAAGAATTTAGTTTTTGGATATTAATTGAAGGTCTCTTTTCATTATTGGTAATTTTTACTGAGATTCCAATAAGTCTGATAAATATACCTTAGCATATCTCTTTGCAATTACGTTAATATTTGTGTGTTTATTCTATAGTGGTTTGGTTGCATCCATTGACTTTCATTAAGTCATTATCAGACAAAATCAGATATTTATTATTAGTGCAAAGATATGCTAATATTAGAAGTTTGTTCCATAGAATATTATATTTTTAAATGTGTCTATTGAATGGTTTTGACTGTTGTGAAGCATTTATACAATCTCAACTTTTTCCAACTACTATTATATATTTTGTACTAAAACAAGTTATGAACATGCATTCTCTGCTTTTACTATATGTTTTAATGACAAAAGACGTTGTGCTTTGTTGAAATTAGCCATTTTAGAGGTTTGGTTTTCTTACACACTGCACTTTCCACAGTTACTAGTCACAGTGTTATGTCATGGTTCGCTAATAAGCTGAAAACTGATTCATAGCATATTAACATAATGCCATTATGTAAAGAATTTTAATTTATATCACAAACAGTTTCTAATTTAACATAATTTATGTGTGGTAGATGCCAAACTCTCTCATTCGCCTTTTTTCTGTTGTCATATGAACACTGTTGTGAAGCTAATGTTATTTTTATTCTGCTCATACTGATTAACCTTGAAAGGGTGGGGTATATTACTCTTGATGAATTCTGGTCTATTGTCAACAATATAGTGAGGAAGAATGTAAAAACGAAACAGTTTTCGTGTACACTTCTTAATTATAATGGTCCACAGGTTACTGTCTCAGTTGACCTACTGTCAATGAATTTTTGTAGTATCTCAAAAATTCGAAGACTACATTTATCACCAATCATATCACCTATTGGGTTGTATGAATAAAGTGGAGAATGTACTTTGTTGTTGGAATTTCAGTGATAATTCTCTGATTCGAATAAATGAAGCTAGTCAGAGAATGCTTCTCTTGAGACTGCACTCAGTTTGAGTAAAAGGGCTGGGAAGGTGCTCAACACAAAGAACATTCTCTGGATTTGTATGAATAAAACTGGATTAGTTTCTCATAAGCCAAGAACATTCACTGATTCCTGAAGTGAGCCCTCTGGCATACTTCGAGCTAACTTCTATTAAGGTTACATCTTACTGTGGCTTATGAAAAAACAACAGGATTTGTGGTGGTCAGAAGACAAGAAACGTTCCTTTTCATGTAGTCTCAAGAAATATGAGACGAACAAAAAAGTTTATAGAAATGAAACAAAACTTTTTTTAGGTAGGCCGCTTCCTTCACAAAAATCATAACTGTGACCTTTCAAGAATTATGTATAGTGACAAGAGTAATGTCAAGGGAGTTTCGTCATTACCAACATAGAAATGAAACACAAGTGGATTCAGGACCGTGATTTACCCGTTTCTTTGGAGAGCATATTTACAGCTGTAAACAGCTACACAACAAAATAATATTATATGTTTTGAAATACGATCTGTTTTTGTACTGCCCTTGTTTATTCTACCCACAGCGGTTGATATGTTAAATACACGTTTTCTGACTTCATAATCTTCATTTCATTTACGTTAGAAGCAAGTAGATACGACAGTATAATTAATAACAAATTAATTACATTCCTAGCGGCCTGTTCCTTGTAACAAACTTGATCAGCCTATTGGTTACGAGCAGACAATTGGGTGTCAATTAAACAAAAAATATCCCACGTTAGAAACCTTTGATATAGTTCCACACTGAAACAGATGGAAATGGGAATTATTCTTAAAATTTCGTTCGCATATTAGACTAACCTAACTTCAATAAAAAACACATTTCTAGCATGGCGAAAATTTTGTAATATTGTCAGAAAATACATTTTCGTAAAGAGTCGGTGTTTAGTCTCAATAATTTGCTGCTGCACAACAAACTAATATCTAAGCATAGTTCCGTTCTTTCTGAACAAGTAGATGACTACTCCAGATTTGTACACTGAATAATTAGCCTGATGGAGCTAGTTGAAGGAAATACATGGTTGCCGAGCTGTACTGTACTAGGCAAGACACGCTGAGAACTTACTCAAGAATGAGAAGAGCTGGCGAGGACGTACTTTCTGCTCAGAGCATATTCTTCGAAGTTTTTATTCATAGTGCCTGAAGTATTGCAATGAAAGTTGCCACTACCATCTGATAAGAGTAAAAATGAGAAGCGATTTGATTGAAATATTCGAAAATTACCTAATATTTGTATTTATTTCATGTACTTATTTGAGTTGCAATGCTTTTAGAAGTATAAGGTGTAGGTGTGTTAGATTCTTTTTTCTGCTTTTCAGTGTGTCAGCCTTGTGACCAGAATGAACACTGTAGGGAGCCGATGATTTTATTTACGTTTTTAGGCCATAAGATCAAGCGAGAATCTGAATACAGAGATAAATTTAATTTAACACAAGTATAATTACTTAATGTCAGTGACATGAATTTAGTGCATTAAAAAAATCACCTCTTAAATTAAGCGGCTTTAGTTGTAATTTATGAAAATGAAAAGTTATTGTTTACTGAATATTTAAATAATATATAAAAGCATAAGACTTTACCAAGTGTTGTGTTATAGCTTGTCACTTCCCCCTTACACACCTGCTATTGCATTCTGATGACAAAATCAATGACATCCTCTTTATGAGTAACACTTTCATGAACTGATGTTTGAAGCAAGTCACTTTCACCTTTATATGGATCTGTTAAATGTTTTCTAATTTTCAGTGAGATATTAAAAAAGAATTGAATACAATGATTTTCTGGGTGGTGTACTTAGATCACAATCTTATATGGAACTGCAAAAACAAGAAATTTTATCTATATATCCATAAACACTCACCTTGAAAATATTTGTATTGTTGTTTTAATGTAGTTAACCACAAAGGAATATTGATTCACCTGCTTTTCATATATATATATATATATATATATATATATATATATATATATATATATATATATATATATATATATATATATATATAAAGAAAGTTGGACTTACCAGGCGAGAAGACACCGGTTCGTTGATACACAAATAAAACCACATAAAAATAAAAAAATACACATACAGACACACACAAAACTGAGATTTTGCAACCTAAGGTTGCTTCACCAGAAAGAGCAGGGAAGGAGAGAGAAAAGAAAGGATTAGGGTTTTAAGGGAGTGGGCAAGGACTCATTCCTATCCCAGGAGGGGAAAGACTTGTCTTGGGGGAAAATGTATAGATAAGCAAACACACACACCCACCCACCCACCCACCCACCCACACACACACACAAACACACACACACACCAGAGCAGACATATGCAAATATATTTTAAATATTTTTCCGTCACAATTGTCCCCCCTCCCTCTCTCTCTCTTTATGTGTGTGTGTGTGTGTGTGTGTGTGTGTGTGTGTGTGTGTGTGTGTTGTGTGTATGTGTCCATTTGTTCCATTATTTACACGAATATTCCTTTCTTGCATTATAATACAGAACAAGTGTTGCAAAACCAATGTAATTATTTTTTTAAAGTATATGGGAAACAACCTAAGACAAACATAATTCTTACTACAATTAAAAATTTCGTAATGGTGACAAGAAAGTTGTCTAGAGATTGATGTTTGATATCAGTAAATGATTCCATACCTAATGAGATAGTTTTCATCAACTATGATTACAACAGCTAAATTCAGTTTGCTGAGGTCCCAGAGGGAATAGACTAAATATAATGGTAACAATAATCAAGCTATCGTTGCACAAAATTGACCTTTTGTTCGGTAGTTAATCATAGAGAGTCCATAATTGAGGGCGACTCTATATACATATATACATGAACTAGCAAAAATCTTAATATGAGGAATGAATAACATTCAAGTACAGTCAAGAGTGAGAGTACCCACTCTTCACAAACAAAACATATCAGTGATAATAATCACCAAAATATGGGATAAAAAGGAACATGACACTTTAGTGCATGACAAAAAAGAATAATGGTCAGTTTCATAAACAAATATTTCATACAGAAGCTTTTCAACAAAAAGTACACACACACACAACACACACAGAGTGAATATAATAGAATCATTTAGTGCAGTGAATAGCAAGTGTGCAGAGGCAAGCTCCAATGTAGCAGATAGTGAGGCAATAATGTGCAGTTAAATCAAAGCTTAATGAATAAATGTCTTTGAACAAGAGTCAACATATACATATGAAACAATGAAGACAATAAAGTGCTCAGGCACTTCCTATATTAATAACACAATCAGAAACTGCTCAGGCACATCCTATATTAATAACATAATCAGAAACTGCTGTACAACTCTGCATAGCACACAACATAATACTTGTTGACGATTGAATTTTTCACACTATAAAGATATGTGAAACAGCAAAAGGACTAAAAAAATCTTAAAAACAAATAATCTAGAAGGTGAGAAGTATTTCTGGAACAGGTAACTTTAAAATATAATTAGGTTGTAAAATGAATCATTAATAGGTGAACGAAAATACTCAGCATGAAATGAATGTTTTATATAGAATTCTGTTTTGCCCAAACTGTCACACCAAGGTATACAGAGATTGTTTCTGGCCTAACAAACCACATAAATCAGCAACAGCAACATACAGTATTCAAAACAGGCATGAAAGCATCCAAACTTCTTTAAGAGTGGCGATACTGAATGTAGTCACATATTATTCAAGTATGGCTAGTATTGTTCCATTACTGCATCACATTTAATACATTTTGTATCAAAGATCACGTTCTCCTAACATATAAGCGACAGTATGAAAGGTATATTTGCGTTGATACAAGTACAAATTCCAGTGAAAGGCTAGAAACGCTAATGATAGGTTACAATTTATGATGAAGGATTCAAAGTATCTCAGCTAGAGAAAGATTCATAGTTACAAGTGTAATGAAGAATCCCCAATGAAATTTTTCCACTGAAATAGTACAGAAATTTGTTGTAAATTTAATTCCCAATAGCTATTGCCTCTGAGATTATTTATATCTTGGATGATTATTTACAGAGCAAAGAAGCAAGGAAGGAAGGATGATTAGTCTTTAGTGATCTGTCGACAGTGAGGTGCAATGAGATGATATAATATGTAAGTAGTCTATTCAAGATGACAGTTGTGGACAATTATGTCGTTTAAAGAAATGAAATATGTAAACAGTGTACAAGTCAAATAATTGTTGTTTACTTAAGAGAGTCTGCATTTCAAATAGCAAAAATCTTCTTCATTTAAGCCTGTACAGATGCCCAATTCGTCTATAGGGATTTCGTCATTATACATGACAAAGTGCTCAATATATTTCATAAGAAACAGATAAATTTGACAAATTTGTAAGGATTTCAACATAAATGTACCGACTGAATATTCTGAGAAACCAAGTTACTTTACTTGATTATTAAATTTGGTAGAATTTACATAAAATATATACCTCATGGGAACATTAACACATTTGTTAATAATGTTTCCATACATTGTTATTTAGCTGATAAGCCAAGTATGAGAAAATTTAATAATGACCCGTCAGGTCCCCATGCATAAGGTACAGATGTTAACATCAGAAGACTTCATGTTACAAGGTAATCAACAAATATTTAGAGACATTATTGTAATCCCATTAAGTGTACAGTACAAGCAAATTAAACTCAAATGCAATACATTATTTTAAACTTTTGTAACATTCTTTACTTGCTGCTTCAAGTGAAAAGATTCAGGCGGTTTTGCAGATGGGGGCCAATCACAGATTACAACTCTGGACAGTACTACAAAGTGTTGAAGAAATTCGCCACAAAAGCTAAGACAAAAATAAAGCGTTTCATATAGGTTAGCAATGAAAAACATTATCAAGGATTATTATGTTTACATTTGTGTACTGCATGCCTGTCGTATGGGAGGAAACTGTTAGTGATCCACAAAAAATTAGTATTGGTCAGTTTCTATACTATGGATGTTTTATAAATTTTATGATAAAGATATATATAAATGACTGGTGGCATATGTAATTACACATAATTCGCTGTCGGACTCACAATTTACTTCAGGCAAGGAGTAACCACTAAAAATTTAATTTATTCATTTGCTTGTGAGGCAATAGCAGTGCTAAAGTGTTGGCTGAGAAGTATAGCTCTTTTCTGGGTTGTAATTTTTTATTAGTTGCAACTCATTGAATTAGGAAAAACGCCGGTATGATAAACCAGGAACAATGTTTGAATCTGACAGGAGTCATGTAAGTGTAGCTTAACACATTCAATAAAAATATTTGTAAATCTATTCGACTCAACCACAGTGGTTATCAGTCCCAAGGCGTACAAACTACTTAAACTACAGGACATCATAGACACTCATTCCTGAGGGAGGACTCGAAACTCTGACAGGAAGCATCCACACACTCTACAGCAAAGTGCACTAAAGGTAAAGGGTTAGGCCATGCCACCATGGCAGCACAGCACAGACTCTTTCCTTGGCCTACTGCTTTCTTACTAGAGACATGGAAATTTTAATATAGCTCAAAACTAAATGACAGTGACTCATTCACTCCCATTTGTAGTACAAGGGTGAGAATACCCTCTTTTCATATTTGTGTTCGATACAAATATGACAACTGATTTGAGACTAATTTCTCAAAGTATTCAATGCTCTAAACTTTCACCACAGCTTAGAACATGATGAAAGTGTAGTATTAAAAGCCATCTTAGTGATGAAAATATAGTATTAACTGTCTTTGTAGTAGGGTGTGTGTTTTGCACAGCAGCATGTGTGTGACTACTCTTTCCTTCTTTCTGGCACCAGACATGAATATTTTAGAGTAAGAACGATTCGTGCTCTGCCTTCTCATGAACTTTCTAATTTTTTCCTTTCTCAATCATCTCATAAGACTTTACCACATTGCAAAATATTCTTTTACCCAGGTGAACAGAAACTGATATAACATGGAATTTATTGCATGGCTCAGTTGTAATATCATTCAAATCTTTGAAACCTATTGAAAAATTGCACACAATCAAGATTAAAAGAATTAATGAACAGTTAATAACATTTTTACACATACTTAAAAAGTGCAAATTAATTTCTACTAGTCTCATACAGATCCCAACACAATACAGATTGTCCTGAATACCCATTTTTGAATTATTAATTGTAGCAATACTCGGGAAATTTTAAACAGAAAAACAGAGAATGCATGAAGTAAATATCAGTAGGTTTTGTGCAGAATGACTTCTGTTTAATGAAATAAATCATTGATCATATAATTTGCAGTGCAATGAAATGATTTGCGACTTCACTACCCTATTCATGCATGTGAGTATTATTGTAGTTATGAAAAATTGAAATGCAGACATTTACAGAACTGTCTCTATGGAATTAGGATTGGGCATTGTAGAAAGGGAAATTATTTTATGGTTTTAAGTTTCACAATGTATGTATGCTGTATCATAGAATTAAAATTTCATCAAAGACTGTTAACTGTGGTTACTTTCGGCTACTATCTTGTATTGTGTTATATTTTGGACAACTCTTTTAGCTAAAGAAATGCAGTCTTAGGCAGTCATAAAATGGTCAAATATCTTTGCAGTAACGACCTTTTTACGTGTTAGAAGTTTCCACTGGTTCTGTATGCACTTTTCTGATGATGGGCTGAAACACTAAACACTAATATACATGGAAACTGAAAATTAATATTTTGAAACTCCCAAATTTTTTTAAATGCCGTTGTTACTTTTTGAAAAATGCAGTACTGCTTTTTATGCTAGTTTGACTTACTTTTGTTAAAATGGTACCACATGCTACACTTATCGTAATATGCACTCTTCGAAAAATCTATATGAAGACTATCAACCTTTTATTTTCATTTTCAATGTTGGGGGTATGTTGGTCATAGGGATAATAGATTGTGTCATCAGTAACCCTTGGACTGATTATCACATGTAAACCTATAGGAGTAATGGACATACTGTAGCTAAAGTACTGGGTCCGAAATTAGCTGTTACACATTTCCTGTACTTCAGTCATATTGAACATCAATTGGTTTTTATACGTTTGCTGCAGTCTAGAACGGGTCTTACAAAAGTTCCATTTATTAATGGGCAGTTCCTAAGAAAACTACAAAAAAATTATTATTTTTGTGTTTCACAAGTGTGATTTTTGGGGATCACCACGTCAGTAATTTCTGTTCTCAGGGATATTTATATATATTTTTATAAATCTATCTGAGATACAGAGGTTCAAACTTATCATGCTCATGTCTTCCACTGATACGGACACTTTTTCTGTATACTGTGCTGAGAGTGGTTTTGCCATCATACTTATTGAATGCTGAGTGCTGAGTAATTTATCATGCAATTTTAAAGAAACTTCTTGCAGAAAAATTGTCAATTTTGTTAACATTAAAGTCTGATATCTTCACCCAACGAAAGACAGACTTTGTGATTATTTGTCACAGTTACAATGCAGCATGTAATTTAATAGGGACCTACATTTTAAAAAGTTTCCGGAATACAAAGCACACTGTTTAGACTTTGTTTATGACTAATTTTAGTAGGTACATAGTGGCATATGAAGTACAGAAATGACAGAGAAAATTTATTTAAAATCAACAACTCAACATTATCTCATTTTGATCTTAAGTTATTGCTTTTTATATCTGAGGAAATGATGGATATGATAGGCTACCTTCTGTCTACACGCACTTTCAAAGCTGTTATAAAATAATTTTAAGCAAAATATTAGATTACTAAATTGGATTTTTCCTACCCCTACTGTGTGATAACATTGCCCTAAATCAACGAATTTCTTTTCATTATTCCAATATCTATATATAAATATATTGAGTAACAAATACTGATATAACTACTGAGCTATGAAATTCCTCATACATAAGAATACATCCTGATGTAGCAAGATGGAGAAGGAAACTAAGTGAAACACACTACTGATGGAGCATTGGAATGGTGAATATAGTTCGCTATAACATATATACAGAGAAATGAGGAGCCATCTGTATCTCAGTCCTTATTCTGCCATTCTCACCAAAAATGTTTGCTTGTTACCAAATTTGCATATTTTTGTGCCCAAAAGAGATAATGGACAGTGATGGTTGAAGAGAGAAAGCAGACATTCATAGTTGGAGAGGTAGACATGGAATAGTAACTATGTGAAAGAAACATATGTAGACAGTGAGAATGCGAGGGAGATGCTAAATAAATAGGCTTCCCTACAAAGTGAGATCCTTGGTAATACGATTTAGCATTTTCTATGAAAAAAAGAGTATGAATCCATTTAAATGGTAAATGTTTGGTGTGAAAGGTAAATTAAGTGACTGGCTTCCCATATCCGTCTTCTTGTTTTAAACAGGCAAATGTTCTCCTTTTTCTTCTCTAAAGGGGCGTTTTTTAGCTGGTGATCTGTTACCACACTTCTAGTTTAAAACATATGACAACAGATTTGTTTGAGTGAACTGATTTTTATTCATCTTCAGCTGTTTCGAAGGTAACTAGCAACTAATTCAAATTCAACTTGCCCAAAAGGACTCTTTTTGATTATCTCACAGGCAACTCTGACCCTTCTCAAATGAAATGAGATGTGCTACATCTATATCTTCCAGAACAGTAATACATTTGAAAATCTTTAGTTAATTGTCTTCGTATATTGTATGATTATTTTCAATAAGAGACACAATAAGGATGGCTGGCAATCGAGGTTAGTAACTGAAGTATTTATATATATGATAGCCTTGTAATAGAGAGTATATATGCCGTAAAATCTGTAGGATCAAATTTACCTTTGTACGGAAATTCATTTCTACATCACATTTACATAAGATTTCCAATACTGCATACCATTACACGTATTCTGCAGACTTTCTGATATATATTCATTTGCAATGTGTATATATAAAAGATAAAGATGTACATTTTGTGAGAGAACAATAGCATTAATTGACTTAGCATTTATTTAATTTTAACAGTAGTAATACTGACTGGTTAGCCCACTGCAATTATTTCATTATATCATATACTTCAATTGCATGGAAAGAGTTTTCAACTTTTTATTTCATCCTTAATATCAATTATTTTCCTGTACATCGTTTAATATTACTGGGTATAAATGTTGAATAAATGCAGAACAAAACATCTGACTCCTTTTTGTTAGTTGTTGTTGTGGTCTTCAGTCCGCAGATATGCTATAAATTCCTCTTCTCTCTAATTCTGTTAAGTACCTCCTAATCAGTTACGTGATCTACCAATCTAATCTTCATCATTCATCTATATCATGACATTTCGAAAGCTTCTGACATCTTTTTGTGTGAACTTATCATCCACTCCCATACAGTTGCTACACTCCAGACAAAGAGCTTTCAGAAAGGACTTCCTAACAATGAAACTAATATTTGACTTCAACAAATTTCGCTTCTTCAGAAACGCTTTTCTTCTCATAGCCATTCTGCATTTTACATCTTCTTTATTTCGGCCATCAGAAGATATCTTGCTACCCAAATAACGGAACTCATCAACCACATACATTGTCTCATTACCTAATCTAATTCCTTCAGCATTGCGTGATTTTCTGAACTACATTCCATTACCCTTGTTTTATTATTGTTAATGTTCATCCTATAACTTCCTTTCAATACACTATCCACTTCGTTTAATTGCTATTCCAGGTCCTTTGCGTTCTCTGACAGAATTACTATGTTATCAGCAAACGGCAAGGTTCTTTTTTATTCTCCCTGAACTTTAATTCCCTCTGCAAATTTCTCTTTACATTCCTTCACAGCTTGCTCAATGTACAGATTGAACAACTTTGGCAAATGGTTACAACATTGTTTTACTCCCTTCCCAAGCACTGCGACCTCACGCTCTTTGAATCTAAAAATTTCTGTCTGTTTTTTTGTACAATTTCTCTTTGCCCCCTATATTTTGTACCTGCTACCTTTGAAATTTGAAAGAGTGTCTTCCACTCCACATTGTCAAAAGCTTTTTCTACATCCATAAATGCTAAAAACGTAGGTTTCGCTTTCCTTTATCTATCTTCTAAGATAAGTTGTAATGAGAGTAATGAGAGTATTACCTCTTGTGGACCTACACTTCGCCTAAATGCAAATTGATTTTTCCCAAGGTCGGATGCAATCAGTTTTTCTATTCTTCTGTAAATAAATCATGAAATTTTTTTTCAGCAATGACTTATTAAACTGATAGTTCTGTAATTTTCACATATGTATTAAAATGTTTTACTATATTTTTGAGTAATTACAGTTTATTCTACCGATAATCAGCTTTTCCACATCTCGATGTATGGGGGTTCTGCTCGCTGCAACATTATTCTCCTGGGCGTCGTGGTAGAAATAAATACCCCTTATGTACAATTTTTCACTTCTTCTTTAATTTGAATCAAACTTTTTCTCCACCATGTCTAAAACATTACAATAACGTATGCAAATTACCACATCAACACAGACTGACAGTTTCTAAAGCACTCGACAAAAGACAAAACTCGAACTCCACCAAAACTCGAACTCCCCCATGCAAGGCGGTGAGGCTAATATATAATATCGGCAATAATGACATTACATTAAGCATTGTTCATAACAATAGAATATACTGATTTACAATTAACAAACAAAACAGAAAAATATGTACACAAAAATAAACACAATATAAAATGGGAACTATCCATACAATAATTTTAGATGGCGCATGTATTTTTAAGACGAAATTTCCGATCTTTCTGTTGACAACAAAGTGCGATGTTAAATGTTAATTAATTTGTTAATGAGTACATCATACATGTTCCTAACATATACTGAACTATCAAATATTCTGGCCATTCACAAAATATACTCAAAATCTCATTTCAGTCAATATATACAAAGAATAACAATATTGATAATTAATGTAATAGTCGAAATAACATAATTAGCTGGTCAACATAACTTGTTTATGTGCCCAACATATATACAATGCTATTAATTTTCATTTCTTTTTGTTTTTTTACAGAAGATTTTACAATTCGTCTGTTTAAAGTCTTGAAATAACATACAATGATGCAACTATTGTTTATATAACTGTCTGGAAAGAAAATATATGAATCTCTTAATTAATGAAATCTATCACTTGTTTTAATCATAGTATCACCGAGACACTGTCCTACACTGATTCCTAGGCTTGCTATATCGTTTTTAACTAACTTCACACGCAACTTTTATCACTATTGAACCACACGATTCCGGATCCGACGGAGACGGTATCGTAGGATGACATTGAGATGAGGACCAGGCAGACGGTATCATACAATAACACTGAGATGAGGGGGCCAGCAGTATCATTACAGTATGCACTTGCATTCTTAGGAATTGGAACAACTAAATTCTTCTTGAAGTCCCCTATCTCTCACATTTTGCATACCAGGTGGAACAATTTCTTCGTGACTGGCGCTCCTAATGACAATAGCAGTTCTGATGGATCATCACCTACTCCAGGGGCCTTGTTTCTACTCAAATCCTTTAGTGTTGTGTTAAATTTTTCTTGCAGTACATTACCTCCTGTCTCATCTTCCTGTACTTCCTCAGCATATTAGCCATGCATATTGGGGTGCCGTGCTGCAGTGCGGGCATCCGTTCATCGTCGGGTGTGTGAGTCCCACTCAGGAATGGGTATTTGTGTTGTCCTTAGGTTAGTTTACCTTAGTTTAAGTAGTTTGTAAGCTACATACAAACTAATAAGGAAGCAGTAGACTCTGATAGATTTACAAACATTTGAACTACCTTCAAGTTTATTTTTTTCTATAGGCCTTGTATATTTTCCTTCTAGCCTTTCAGCTTTCCCTTCTTAGCTTGGTAACGGTTTTCCATCTGATTTCTTGATCTTCATACCGCTGATTTTCTTGTCTCCAAATGTCTCTCTTACTTTTCTGTAGTGGTATATATCTTTCCCCTGGTTATACATTCGTCTACAGTCTTGTATTTCTTCTGCTTATCCAGTCTGCAGTTCCTGTGAACCTCATTTTTCAAACTTCTGTACTTCCTTTTGCTTACTTCGCTTGATGCATTTTTATATTTACTCCTTTCATCAATTAAGTTCAGTATCTCCTGTGTTATCCAAGGATTTATATTAGGCCTTGCCCTTCTGCCTATATGATTCTCTGCGGACTTATCTCTTAGAGCAATCGATTCTTCTTCTACTGTATTACTTTCCCCTGTTTCAGACAATCCTGACCTAATGCTCCCTCTAAAATTCTCAACCAACTCTGGTTCCTTCAGTTTGTCCAGATTCCATCTCCTTTTTGTACTAACACAAAATTATTTTGATATATTATGGTCTGATAGATTAGGAAATGTTAACATAAGCAGAATTGCTTGACATTAATGAACATGTGTATTTCTATATGATTTAGGGAATACCACAATTAGGAGAACGTTTGTGCAGCCTGTTGTACAGATAGTCAGATAGGATGCTTTGAAGGATGCTTGTATTATACACTAGAAGATTGTCGCTCCCATTACTTCTTTGTTTCAACATGGAAAGAAATTCATATTTTTGATGTTATATGATACATACTAGACTCACTGCCCCTATTTTAATTCACCCCTTTCATATGACATCATACTTTGTGGTAATTCGTTGCACAAAAGCATGTAATCAAAATAATAGCAGGACTTCACTCAAGAACCTCCTGCAGCCAATTATGTAAGGATCTAGGATTTTCACAGAGAGGATCAAAATGAAGGAAAGGGACAGTGAGGTATTAAGAAGGTGCTGTACATAATGGTTAAAGCTAAGAAGAGAGACATGACTGAAAATGTCAGGATGGTTAATCAAGAAGAAAAGGACGAAGAGAGCTCACAGGAAATAAATGACATATGGAAAGAATATTTTGAGGAGCTGATGAATCCCAATGGAAATGTAGAGGAGGAGGATGTTAAATGTTATGTTCAACAAGGACAGGTGAAGGAGGCAGAGAATGACCCAATTTGGACGGAAGTGAAAGAAGCACTAAAGGTCATGAAAGGAGGAAACACACCAGGTTTGGATGAGTGGAAATGGGAGTGCAATGGCTCTGTTGGGTTATGAGGGAGATATTGGAGGTAAGGAAGTGCAGAAGTAAATGAATGCAGAAGAGAGAAGAATGGGACAAAGTGCAAGAGGAATCGTGGTGGGGGAAATAGGGAGTGATGGAAAGGCCTATGTTACAAGCAGACCAGGCCAGAGGCTGGAAAATCTAGTGGATGATGATGATGATGATTTGTGGAAACTGTTATTAATAACTCAACACAATTCAAAGAATATTATGAGCAGCTGATGGATCCCAATGGAAATGTAAAGGAGGAGGTTGTTATATGTATAAAAGCAGTGTGTGAGACTACAACCCAGGGAGAAAGGATGGTAGTACTATTTGATGTTAAATCTAACTTTGACACAGAAAGGGGTGATTACACAAATAATAATAATTTAGCTCACTTATCAGATAGCATCAGATGTCTAACAGTCAAGCGCCGTTTAGAAAGACATTTAAAGAATTTTTGAATCACAACTCCAACTTAGTAGATAAAGTTTTAGGAGAAAATGAAAATAAAAAAGAATTGAATGTCTTAAAATATCATGTAAAAACGTTTTATTTAACGACACATTTCACATAATTAAAAAAGTAATATTAATTATCTATGGAAGCTGTTTATTTTTATCAACTGAGGTTTATGAACTACCTAGTCAATAAATACTGATATTTAATTAATCTTAAACCATATGTTGCTCTTATAAAATCAGAAATTCAGAAAGAATAGTGATTAATAGATATAAATATCCAGAAATGTTCACAAAATTTTCTGTCATGCTAACAAGATATAACAAATTATCCTAGGGTTTATACTATCACAAATTTAGAAACTTATATTACATTTAACAATGGAATATGTTATTTAGGGATAATGTATAAAAATTTTATTACTTTTATCTTTTTTTCTGGTGCCTTATTTTTGTAATAAACTGCCAATTTAGTTTGAACTCTTTTGAAATTGGGTTCAAGAATTTATTACAGTTGCCTTCACTGTATTAAGTACTAAATATTATGAATTCTTTTAGCATTTATGACTGGAACAATTACGCATCTACACATTTCATTTCAACAATAACAGGTATTTCCACAGGAAGGGGAAAGTTACAAGGTTAAGTAGCCTGGAAATGTCATAAAAGTACTTAAATTTTTTCTTTTAATGCTTTTAATACACGGAAGTGATTTGTGTCCCGCTTATTTAATATAAGAACACTTATACAGACAAGGTATCTACTAACATCAAAACTGTTACTGGCATGAGATATTAGTGTAGAGTTCTTTGGTTTGTCAGCCGTTCAACTGTTAAAGTTCTTTCCAATAGGTATTTTGTGAACTCTTTTGGTATTTTTCTTGTCTCTGCTGTTGCGGCATTCCATATAACTTCACTGTGCCACCAAAACTATCTTTAGAAATTGTACTTACTAAATTTTAATATGTCATCTTTAGTTTTTCAGGTTTCTCTTAGTGTATGACATGTCTCCTGATTTATGTGTCTCTATGAATAATGTGTAAAGTACTTTCACTGTTAAACATGGTGTCCCATTTATCTTGACCTCCAAAATTCTTTCTGGAACAACAACAGCTATTGTAAAACAACTTTCATTGGCATCAATGTAAGGCAGAGGCTCATGAATGTACGTAAATATTTTGAAACATTCTAAAACTGAAGAATATGCATTTTAACACAAATTAATGAGTTTTTAAATGTACAACCTATATTATTTCATCAGCAATCTATAGCATTATAAATCTCATAAACAATGGCGTTGATTTCATCACAATATGCCATTTCCATCTCGTGATACTGTGCAGTGAAGTTGATGCTTGAAATACATGGAATGTACGGCTAGCGCTCATGCTGAGCAGCATGAGGTTGCTGCCTCTGTCTAAGCAGATGCACCTGCCGGTTAGTGTTATTCCATTCAGTTTTGTATGTGTTACTTGGAATGTGACTGAAGTGCTGTAATTTTTTCGTTAATTTGTGTCTCCTATTAATATTCTGCTCTCTGTCTGTAAGTATTATTATCCTTCTTGAACTACTTTGTAGCGCTAATGTTGATTCCATCGAAGCCTACCTAATGTGTACATCAAGTAATTCTGCTATTAAATCGGTATTCAGCAGTTGACTTCCAAGATTAATTTGAATGGACTGGATCACTCAGAGGGTGGCAGTTTATAAACTTTTTTTGTGATTGGTCTTAAAATTATGTCAGACTTTTGTTACCAGTATGTTTCTTGAAATGCCCAGTTTAATTTTTCCCTTTGTGTTGTAATAATGTAGAGCCAATGTTACATGATATTCCTTTACATTTAGTTTACTACCAACATAAGAAGTATCTACAATTTTACAGTTCTGTGTGAAAAGAGGCTAACAGTAATCACTTTGTCCAGTCACACATTTCTCATTTTCCTTTATAGTTTTTAATTTTTATTTCTCATTTTTATCATATCACAAGTACAAAAATGTGAATATATCAACAGGATGTAATAATGGGACAGAATTAGATACTAAGAAGTGGAATATATCTTTCTCTGTATTACATATTTTACCGATGATATTTATTTGAAAATACTTGTGTTCTCCGTGGCCATCACAGAGGAAGTGTGAAATCTTAAAAATTTAACTATCAACTTTTCTGTATCATTGGCTAGCCATAAAAAAGAAGTTTTTCTGGTTATCAAAAAGCTTGCATTTTCAATGCAGTATCTTGTGGTAAAGATGGCAGTTTTTGTAATATTTGTGTTTCTTGATGAATGGTAATTTTCATTATGCCATTTGCACTGAAAATCGTGGAATAGGAGTGAAATTTGTATAATTCTTGAGAGCAACTTTTTTTACTGACAGAAGTCTGTTTTGCAAAGCAATATTTTGTATTCAGTTACTTAATTAAGATCTATAGTACTAGACATTTACATACAGCTTCAGTATTATATCTGTACTGTACGTACAGTATATGGGACACAACTTATTCTCATCTTCTCTTTTGTTCACGTCTTTCCTCAGTTTTTTCCTCCATGTCCTCCTCTCTTATTCCTTGTCCATCTCCTTCTCTATTTCCATCTACTCATCTTCATCTTTCTCAGTGTCTTTCCCAGTCCATCATTTCACTCACCATATTCCTTTTGTATGGGCTCATTCCTTCAGCAGCTACCACCTCCCTTCTGTGCCTCTGCATACTTTCTGTATTCTCTTACCTCTTATCTCTTGTCTCTATCCTCTTCTCCTTCCTTCATTCATTGCTTTGACCTCAAATTGTAGTCACAAAAATAAAATAAAATCCAACTGACAGTTCCCAGGCAGATTTGAAAAACACACCAAAAGATATTAAAACATATTAGAGTATGAGAATATAAAAACTCTTACAGACAAAGATAACTTTCCCCTAAGCCAACCAAAGTAACACTAGGAAGACCTACCAGCCCTACTTGTGAATCACAGAAATAGAGTTACATATCAATTTCCGGAAAATATGCTGAAAATGTTATAAACAACTAGACATTGGAACTATATGAAATCTTATGAAACTGTATCATCCCTTGGGAGGCCATCCAGGTAGACATTTCTCTTGTGGCTCAAATTTGGCTATTTGTATCAGTCTATTTTTTAGAGAGTCCCTCCAATTGCTTTTCCTTTTTCTTATACATTTGTTTATATCTTATATTGCACATTGTTCCTTCAATAGTAAATTAATTGTTCTCTTGTCACAAATAGTTGTGTTGGACCTATTTTAGTACATTTCTTTCCACTGTACTTTTTTTTTGTGTTTTATTTCTCATTTCCACATTAATTTGTCATACATTTGTCATACCACAAAAAGAACAACCTATTGCTTCATAGTCAACATAGATTCAAGAAATATCATTCTAGCAAAGCACAGCTTGCTCTTTACTCAGATGAAGTGATGATTGCTATTGTCAAGGGATCTCAAATCGATTGTATATTTCTAGATGTTAAGAAGGCTCTTGAACTGTTGTTCACAAGAGTCTTCCAATTAAACTGTGTGGTTATAGCATAACGAATAAGTTGTGCAACTTGATTTACGATTTTCTGTCAGAAAGGATAAAGTAGTAATTGACAGGAAGTCATCAAATAAATTCGAAGTGATATCCAGCGTTATTCAGGGAAACAATGTTGGTCTCCTAGTATAACAGACAAACAGAGCAGCTCTCTTAGACAGTTCATGGATGATGTTGGCATGCATCGGTTAGTAGAGTCACACAAAGATCAAACTGAAATTCAAAACGATTTAAATAACACATCTGCATGGTGCAAAAATTGGCACTTTACCCTAAATGATGAAAAGTGTAAATTCATCCACATGGACACTAACAGAAATCTTTTGAACTTCATTTAAATGATAAATCAATCAAATGTATAGCCCATAAATTCAGGTAAATACATAGGGATTACAGTAACAAGTGTAATGGAAGAGAACACGTATAAACTATTGTGGAGAAAACTAGCTGAAGGTTACGTTTCATTCCCCTTTGTATTTTGGAATACTGCTGTGTACTACAGGATCCTCACCAGTTGTATCAGAGAGAGGACGTAGTAAAGGTTCAGAGAAAGGCATATTGTTTTATAATATTATCTCAATAGAAGGTAGAGACTCTCACATAAATGATGGTTGGGTTGGGGTGGAAGTCATTATAAGAAAGGCATAATTTGTCATGGCAAGATCTATTTGCAAAATTTGTTTCACCAACTTTCTCCTCTGAATGCAAACAATTTTGTTAGCACCCACCTACATAGGGTGATATGACCATAATAATAAAATACAAGAAATCGGATCTAAAACAGAAAGATTTAGGTGTTCCTTTTTCCCTCAAACTATTAGGGAATAGAGTGGTAGAGAAATACTATAAAAGTGACTCGATAAATCATCGGCCAGGCACTTAAATGTGATTTGAAGGATAGATACATGTAGATGTGCAATAGGATGAACCACTGTTTTATGTCTTTTTATTTTTCACTTCATGTGGTGTTTCCATAAACTTGATTCTGTACACAGCAGATTGACAGAGTCCACCTACATACTGCATTGTCACACGGTTTATCATTCTAAATCTTCTTGTCTTCAGCACTCATAATAATACCCCTAAGGTAATTAAATATCATTACCTATACAATTGAAAACACCATATACTTATAATTGACATCTCACAGGTATTTTAGATATTAGTACAGTTTCGATTTTTAATATAATGAATATGTAAAGTAACTATTGTAAATTCTTTCCTTTACTCTCTGTTACCTGCATCATTATCAGAACAACTACTATATTTACAATTACCCATTTTTCCGATTTCTTTCTTCTGGTGTAAATGATATTGTCCATTAGTAAAATAGAGTGGGTATAATTCATCATCTCTTTGCATAATTCCATAATCTATTATAATTCCATTTGCAAATCCTTTGTATCTTTCAACTCTTATTGTATAACTATGTATCAATGTACACCAAGTAAGGCATATATTATATTGTATTTATAATGAATAATGATGTCTGTTTCAGAAAGTATAGGATTTCTTCTGGAATTTATAGTTTCAGACACCATATCAAATGTAATTATGAACAATTTAGGTGATATTTAAGTAAATAGTACCAATAGATACATTGCGCTGCACTCTGCTAATGAATTAGTGAAAGATACCTGTTACAGATGTATATTCTGCCCATGAAAAGATGAAAATTTATAACAGAATAAACAATCAGCTATTTCTGTTGTTATAGTAAGAATCTGAACACCTATTACATCTAACAAAAACAGTAACAGATACAATATTACATCACACCACAGATTATCCAAACACATACAAATAAACAACAGATACCGGTTTAGGAGACTAAACACAGTACCCTCAGACACAGGCAAGTAGCTAAAGGAAATGGGGCACAAAAATGGATAAACAATGTAGTGGTAATATTGAACTACAAAATTCAGGTACAGGAAAAGAGCAAATATGTCACTAAACCAATAAAAGTACAGAATAACGAAGAAACAAACATCTAAGAAATGAATAGGAACATCTTAGACTGGCAAAGGAAAAGAAAAGTTCTTAAACAGAACAGACAATCCAAGTACACACACAATGTCTTATATTTTCAGAAAACAAGATAAAAATGGCTCACTATACGAACAAATAAATTCTACAATACTTCACAAAAACACTCATGCACACATAATTGCAGAAATAAATAGTAAAACATGTGTGCACAGTCTAAGAACGTTTTCAGTTGACACAAGTAACATGGTAATAAACATAAACATTCTGACCAAAAATATAAAATATCAGTGAAATTAATATTGTAATGTTTGAAAAAATGAGATGAAGGGGAATGAATACCAGCACATTGTTAGAATGGATAGGCTCAAAATAGGCAAATATTCCCTAAAGTAAATTCTATGCTATTCTGTAAAGAAATACTCTCTGGAATCCATAAATGCCAATATGTGGATGCTTCTTATACATCGATGTTTGCAAAATGAAAATGCTTTATAAAAGTGGATGACATTTTGTTAAAAATACTTCTTTACTGCAGTAAATTACATAATGAAATGACAATAATGTTTGATACTTATAGTTTTTACTTCAACCTCCTGTTAATTACCCATATACATATTTTATTATTCATCATCAGATCTACTCCTGCCTTTCTATCAACTTATTTTATATTTATAACCCTTCAACTCATCTGACCTGAAATGCTTCATGATGCCCAGGGTTTGTGGTCTGGTGAGTACACAATTATAAACAGAAAATCAGTTTTTGGGAATGCAGCAGTAATTCTAATAATGAATAAGAAAATAGGCGTATGGGTAAGTTACTATGAACAGTGTTGTCATTGTAACAAAGCTTTACACAAAGCTAACACTGACCACAGTAATAGAAGTTTTTTGGTCTACTAGCTATGCTGATGATAAGAAGACTGACAAAATGTGTGATGTGATGAAAGAAGTTATTCAGTTATGGGAGAGGAAAACTTGATTATAGTGGGGGATTTGAACGCATTAGAAGAAGGAGGAAGTGAAGGAAACATAGTAGGTGAATATGGAATGAAAGAGAAGGTTGCCTGGAAGAATTTTGCACAGAATGCATCGTAATAATCACAAAAACTTAGTTTGAACACCGTGTTCGAAGGCTGTGTACATGGAAGAGGCCAGGAGACAACAGAAGGTACCAAATTTATTTTAATTGTAAGACATAGATTTCGAAAACAGGTTTTAAATTGTAAGACATCCAGGGCAGGTATAAACTGTAACAATAACATATTGTTTACAAACTGTAGATTAAAACTGTCTAGAGGATGAGATGGAGCTATGGAGCTTTAGGCACCGATTGACTGAAATGGGAGAAAATAATGCAATAGAAGGTAAAGGGGTTGCTCTGAGAGATTACGTTGGGAAGGCCGAAGAGACTCATATAGGTAGAAGGACTAGACCTAATAGAAATCCTCGAATAACCTTCAGTGATGAAAGGAGAAAATATAAAAATGCAGCAAATGAAGCAGGCATAAAGATGATGGATGATGAAAAATGAGGTTGACGGGAAGTGCAAAATCGCTAAGCAGGAATGGTTAGAGAACAAAAACAAATCCATAAAAGACTGTATAAATAGATGAAAGATATATACTGCCTACAGGGAAATAAGAGAGACATTTGAAGACAAGAAAAGCAGCTGCATTAATATCAAGAGATCAGATGGAAAACTAATGTTAACCAATGAAGGGAAAGTTGCAAGGTGGAAGGAGTGTATACAGGTTACATGCAAGAGAAATATTGTAGTACTGTAGGTAGAGGAAGTAGATGAAGATCAGACAGGAGGTATGGTAGTGCGAGGATATTTTGATAGAGCACTGAAAGCTCTGAATCGAAACAAATACCTTGGAGTAGATGGAATTCTTTCTCAACTGCTGACATTGTTGGGAGAGCCAGTCACAAAGAACTGTTCCGCTTAGTGTGCAATATATATAAGACAGGGAAAATACCTCAAACTTCCAGAAGACTGTAATACTTCTAATTCGAAAAGAAGCAAATACATAAAGTGTGAAAATTGTAGAACTATGGCTGGAAATTAATAAGACGATTGTTTTACAGAAAAATGAAAATAATAGTAGAATCCAGTCTCAGTGAAAATCGTTTTGGATTCTGGAGAAATATAGGAACACACAAAGCAATATTCACATTACAAAGTATTGTAGAAGATAGCTTAAGGAAAGTCAAACCTATATTTTTAGCTTTTGTAGATTTAGAGAAAGATTTTGACAGTTTTGAATGTAATACAATCTTTCATATTCTGAAGGTAGCAGGGGTAAAATTGTACATTCTATAAAAGCCAGAGAGCACTTATAAGAGTCAAAGCACATGAAACAGATCCAGTGGTTCAGAAGGGAATTAGTCAGTATTGTAGACATTCCCCACTGTTATTTCATCTCTACATTAAGTAAGCTGTGAAGAAATGGAAGGAGAAATTAAAGTCGAGGGGAAAGAAGTAAATACTTGGCTGTGTGTCCTTGGGGTTGTCATTCTTTCAGAGACAGCAGAGGACTTGGAAGGCAACTGTGCGGAAAGATAGTGACTTGAATAGAGGTTGTAAGATGAACATTAAGAAGAGCAAAGCAAGGCTAATGGCATGGAGGCTGAGATAATCAGGCAATTCTATAGGAATTAGATTAGTTAATGAGACAACAAAAATGGCAGATGATATTGTAATATAGGTAGCAAATTAATTTCTGTTGTCTGAAGTAAAGAAGAATGATTAAAGGAGGAAAATCATTTCTAAGGAAGCTAAATTTTGACACCCAAAATTAATTTAAATTTGATAAGTCCTTTCTGAAAACATTTGTTTGGCGTAGAGTATTGTATAGGAGTGAAACATGGACGATAAGGAGTTCAGGAAGGTGATAGAATCATTTGAAATGTGGTGTTACAAACGAATGATGAAGAGTAGATCACATAACGTATAAGGAGGAGCTGAACAGTGTTGGGGAGAAAAGAAATGTTTGAGATATCTTGACTAAGAGAAGTGATCCATTGGTTGGATACATTCTGAGACAACAAGGAAATGTCAGTTTAGCTATAGAGGTAAGTGTGCGGGGTGCAAATAGCAGAAGGAATCCGAGAAACGGATAAAGTAAGCTGGTGCAAACAGATGTAGATTGCCATAATCATTCTGAGAGGAAAAGGATTGCGAAGCACAGGGTAGTGTGGGAGGAGCATCAAACCAGTCTCAAGACTGAAGAGTACAACACCAGAACTTTAATTGAACTGCCAAATTTCTTGGTGGGTTTGCTAATTCCGATTTTACTCAACATACAGATGTAATAACATTGGGGGTTGGGGTACACTAATACATATCTAATTCTATGCCTTTCATATTATTACTCTCTTACAAAAACATTCTGGTTTTTGTACAAATTGCCTGTATCCAAAGCTCTGATCTATCCATGACATTTGTTACTTCAAATAGTGTACTTGAGCTGAGAATTTTCTTCCCCCTTGTACTATTACTAGGTATATACCCTTTGACTCATCTTGTATGTCATTTGTCAGCATTGTGTTCTTATAATATTCGAGACTGAAAACAGACTTCCTCAGAGGAACTACTAACATTATATTCATTCTGTTGTATACACTGCAATAATTTGTATTAGTGTTTTACAGATATTACTTATTATACTCCTCCTTTTAATCTGTATATATGACATTGGTATTTTGTGATAGTGAAATCAACTTTGTACCCTGTATCATTTTCATCTGCTTCAACTCCCGTTCTCCAATATTCATATTTTTGTTTCTTACCATTCTTTTGTATGGCCTTCATAAAGATGTTTCCTGTTCTTTACAGGACTTTTTAAGTTTCTTATATTTCGCATATATATATATATTGTTATATGGGTTTGCATATTTTCTTTATATTTTACATATTATAATACCATATGACTGTTTGCCAGTTTGTTTGCTTTATTTCATGTATGGTTTATCGTATACTTTCATTAACTGAATGTAATTTGTCTTGTAGAAACCAAGATTGCAACTTTTTTAATTATGTAGTTCTATGGTGCTGCCATCTGACTCTGTCTTTCAAAACTACCTACACTGTTCAATTTTATTTTATGGTCTCGTTTCACTTAGCCATTGTGTAGCGCTCTGTTTGAAATTCTTCTATTTTAGTTTTCAACTAATCCATGCCCCAAGCCATTAATTTTCTTTTTATGTTCAATGTTTTTCAGATTTATTGGCATTACAGAACTATGGTCAGAAACTACATTATCACATCAGTTACTTAACAGTTTAACAATTAGTTTGTTGTTTTATTTTATATTATTGTTTAAAATATATGAAAAATTTTCGGTGTCTCTGGGTCTTTTCACATATACAACTATATTTAAAAATTGTCAAATGAATGTTTTACTTTGACTGACCTATGAAAAATTCCAATAGTTTTCCCTTCTCATTATTGAGTTCATGTTCTACTCCAATTGAATGTTTCCTTCCCCTTCTCTGCTTCATGTGGCACATAGCCATTGCAGTTAAAATGTAATTTTCTTTAACATGCTATATAATATCTTTAACACAACCAGTCTTTTTTAAGTAATTTCATCAAATGAACAGCTAATTTTGATATGTTGCAATAGGATGATTTGTAATTGGTCTATTTTAATATTATATTGGATAATTATGGATGTGAATAAGTTCTTCCTACTGTTTTTTATAATTTATTTTGGTGCAGACAACTGTGAAATTTGCAGAACCATCAGTTTAATGACTCATAGTTGTAAAATACTAATATAAATTATTCAGAGAAGAATGTGAAAGCTGGTGACCTAAGAAGTGAGGCGAACTTACATTTATAGATTTTGTAGATTGGGACAAAGCTTTTGACAGTTTTGTTTCGAATACATTATTCTGAATTCTAAAGCCAGTAGGGGTGAAATATAGGGAACAGAAGGTTATTTAGAACAAAGAACAGATAGCAGTTTTCAAGAATTGAAGGGCATGAAATGTAAACATTGGTTGGGAAGGAAGTAACACAGATTTGTAACTACCATCCTATGTTATTCATTCTGTACATTGAACAAGCTGTGAAAAATTTGGAGAAGAAATTAAAAGTTCAGGGTGAAGGAAAAAAAGTGCAGTTTGCTGATAACATTGTGATTTTGTCAGAGGCAGTGAAAGACCTGGAAGAAAAAACGAACAGAGGACAGTGCCTTGAAAGGAGTGTATAAGAGTAACATGAATAACAGCAAAAGAAGGGTAATGAAATAGTCTAAGAAAACCAAACAATGCTGAAGGAATTAGATTAGGAACGAAACAATAAAGATGGTTGATGAGTTTTGTTACTAGAGCAGTATAATAAGATATAATGGTCGCAGTACAGATAATTTAAAATGTAGAGTGGCAATAGAAAGAAAAGCATTCATGAGAAAGCTAAATTAGTTAACACTGAATACTAATTTAAGTGTTATGAAATCTTTTCTGCAGGCATTTGTGTGGAGTGTTTTCTTGTACAGCAGTGAATCATCTACGACAAGCTGTACAATCAGGAAGAGAACAGAAGCTTTAGAAGTGTGCTGGTACAGTCAAATTCTGAAAATTTGGTGGGCAGATCATGTAACTAATGAGGTAATGAATGGAATCAGAGAAAATAGGGAGGTGTGTGTGGTAAATATCATAGGCGGAGGTCAAGAGACAAATACAGTGATTACATTAAAAAAGATATGGATCTTTTTTTGAATTAATTTATACTGCAGCAGTCACTTTTTACTAATATTTTTATAAGCATGACGTGTTTTGGCAGCAAGCTGCCATCATTGTGTGCATTTTTACAGTTACCCGATGATGACAGTTTGCTACCGAAACATATTGTGCTAATAAAAATATTAGTAAAAAGTGACTGCTGCAGTACAAAATAACTTCAAAAAGTTTATAATACAGTCGCAGACCTCAAAACATTCCACAATACATGGATAGATTTATATAGATATGGATTGCCGATATTATGAGGATACAAAGAGGCTTGCTCAGCATAGAGTATGTTGGAGAACTGCATCAAACTACTGTCCAGACTGAAGACCACAGCAGCAACATTACTTTGTTTCCATTTCTAGATGAACTCGTGAATTACTTTTCATTTCATAATGAAACTCCTATTCCTTAAATGCTGTTGTTCCAGTCACAAAATTTCAGCAATCACTCATATATATATATATATATATATATATATATATATATATATATATATATATATATATATATATATATATTCAAATTTTCTAGCTAAAGAACGTGGTAGGGGATTTAACATAGCATACACAGCTACCTGAATCCTTGGTCTAAACGTCTTTTTCAAGAGTATGTTGTTATCGTTAAACCATCTCTTGTCCTTACTTGTAGTATAGCGTCACCAATCGATTGGGTAAGCTCATATAATTTCATCATTCAGAATGTTAAGTTGAAAATATTTAACTCTTCGGTTTGTGTCATAGTCGTATCATTTTGATTTTCAATTAATGTATACGGAGGCTAAATGGGAATAAGAGACACACTGACATATTTTGTGAATTGGTGGTTTGTCTACCATCTGTTATTGTCAATGAGTACTTCAATATAGACTACTGTTATTGTGAGAAAAGGGAATCCTAGTGGAGCAAATGGCAAATGAAATATGTTGTAAAACAGAGGTTGAAGATAGATTGAAAGGTTTCCAATGCTTGTTCCAGATGAGCTACTTCCTTCAATGTACCCTTCACATGCTAGAGTTCACATATGTCTGCATTTTTGAATGACTGGTTTACCTACTATTTTCTATTTTTCTGCTCACAGATGTGGCATTTGTCTTGTGGTAGTTATGATTTATATTCTAATTTTGGATACTAGTGAAATACTCGCCACGTTTTTTTTGGTCAACTCCACACAGATATCAACATGAGTTTATATGAATAATTGTTTTAATGTTCACATTGTATTTACTGTTACTTGTTCTTCAACATTTGATTCTTATGGCCACAAATCGTTAAGGACGAAACTTTCACAAGATGCATTAAAGACATTTGTCCTATATTTCATAACTTATGGTTACTCCTATTCTTGACAGTTTTAAGCACTCACTGTCAGAAAATCTCATGCTGTAGAGACCACACCTGTTATACAAAAATATCTCCAGTGTTTACATTTGTTACCAATATGTTGTTTAAAAACTTATGTCACAATAGTCTCTTATTAATGCACGTCTTTTAACTACAAAATATGGATTATATGCCAAGTATCCTGCTTCTTTTACACATATGTAATCTGCAAGTATTGTGCTTCTTACTCTTTTCTTGTATGCTCTTTATATTTCCAAATTGTGTAGCAGTGATTATAGGTGATAGTGATTGTTTTCCTCATTCCTTGTTTTTGTTGGTAATACATAACTTGAGCTAATATACTCACAGTGTCCTTTCGTTCAGATTGCCAACATGGACTCCATTTTATACTTCATACATTCCAGTCTGATAATATTTTACTTCCAAACACATTGCGAGCCTAAAATACTTAATATTCTCATTAACATGTTAAATCATGTTCTGGTACATACGATTTTTCTTCTTTAACATTTTATGATTGCGTAATTAGCTAATTTTTTCTTCTTCTTGCAAGAGTTTTTGACAGTCACAGGGAAATTTTTTAAAGATTTTCTTATTTTATGTATATGCTTGCAGAATTTTATCACACTACTGTAAAGTTTACGTTTTTCCTATAATGAAGAAATACAGCTTTGTTTGATATTTCCTCATTTGTATTTGACCCAGAAAATTTATTAAACAAATATTCTGTCACTGTGTTAGACAATTTGTGAATATTTCTTTTTTGCTGCCTTCATGTGCAGCATCTCTTCCTAATTGAAATATTTATTTACTGTTCTATATTGCCTCAGAATCTCTACTGCCATCTTTCGATTTCTATTTGTAATCATGACAATGAGGTTCTAGTTCCCCACTTCGAGCAATTACAGTGACTTTGACCCAAGAATTGGTTGTTTCGGTAATAGTTGTCTTTATGATACGATGCGAAACAACACCCAGAAAACGTTTACATGATTTGATTCTGGTTGTGGAATTCTATGCAGTTACATCTTTTTTGTTACTGTAAGAATTCATTTTATATATTTTTTATTCTGCATCAGTTGGTTTGCTCCCAAAATAGGAGACAGATTTTTCCATTTCTTAATCTGATATGCATTAAAACTACAGTACATTGCTTTGTTGTTGTCTTCCTAGTCCTGTGCTGTCCCTAATCTTAAGGCATATGTTTTCTTTATTCAAAATATTATCTAATTTGTTGTTACTTTACAGATTGCTTAGTGTAGAAAAGGAAGAATCTGGGTGATAAGCTACATACCTGTTCATTTTGTTGATATGAAATGCCTATTTTTATGTCCATGAACTATTATCACTGTAATATGATTATTTTTACGTTATTGAAATCGATCTTTTTCTTTCTACGAATCTTGATTAAATTTGTCCCACTTTTATTGATTCTTAACATAAGGGACTGATGACCACGCAGTTTAGTCCCCTTTAAACACCCAACAACCAACAACATCTTAACATAATTTATTGCTGTATATATTGTCACTGATTAATTATAGTAATAATTATTAGGAGATCCTTCAAAAGATTCAGCGGGAAGTTTGTGACTGATATGCCTCTACTGATTTTTGTACTGACATAGCTTTCTTTCTCCAGTTCATCCAACTTTACTATGCTTCTCTTGAGATCTAAATTATCCTGACGTGCACATATCTATTAAGGCTGCCTAGTCGGTAATTTTTCCTGTTCCTCCAGCTACGAATACCGAAGTGTAGTATGAGTCAGGTGCAGTTGCTTGAGGTGTTCCCACCATTTCAGTGTTATAACATCCATTCTTTCCTGGATGGTCAATGTCACTTGCTAGTTGCACCTGTTTTCTTACTTTATTTTTTTGTTGGAGCTGACCCAAAGAATTTCCTTACATTTGTCTATAGTTAATTTTCTTCTCTCTTATTTATGGCTCAGTTCTCCAGATTATATGGCATGATTGGTAGGAGATAGGTCTTAATGGTAGCCTGTTTACCTCTTAGATGGAATGTCATTGATTGTTTTGTATTGGTGAAATAAGCTTAATATTTAGTTTTTCTGTTTAAGACTTCCAGTTTGGTATTGCTTCTCTTGATATGACACTTTGCAGATAATTCTAGCTTTTCACATATACAATATTTCTCTTCTTCCAGAAAGGATTCATTTCTATTGCCACTGTCATGCTCTTACTCACAGTCAAAGTACAATCTTTCAAATTCTTAATTAACTGGTAGAGGGAAAACTTGAGAGCTATCACTCCTATGCTACTTTTGAAACATTGATAAAGTTATTCTAATAGGTATTAGTAGAATATCATAAAAGTTACAGTGTCTTTTATCTGTTTCTTTTACATGTATTCTGTAGTTAATAGTGTTTGTCATAAGTACTTTATAATTTACAGTCTACACTTTGTATTGTTTTCTATATCTATCTTTCCACTGACTAACACTTTGTCAGTGTAATTATCATTTTTAGTAGTTGTGTAGAGCACTATGGTAATCTCTACTAAATTTGTGTTAGTCGGTTGATATCAAGTGTTGGAATTCCTTTTCTCAATTTCAGTTCAGAATACTTCCTGAATGATCTGTGGTTCCTCTACCCCATTGTATAAATGGCTGCCAGCCCTGCTCAAATTGTGATTTTCTTATCACTCCAGGCAAATGCTGGGATTGTTCTTTTCAAAGGACACAGCCGCTTTCCTTCCCCATTCTTACCCAAAACTCCAAGCGTTAGCTCAGTCTCTAATGACCAAGATGTTGACACGATGTTAAATCCTAAGCTTCCTTCCTTCCCTGCTAAAATTCCCTTTATCATCATTTATTCCCATTGTTTTGTTGGGAAGCTAAATTTGGCACTGCATGTTACATGAAAAATTTGCCAATTCTTTCCTACTTACACCGTTCCTTCATATCTGCCAAGTGTTATTATCCAGTGTACAGACCGCTGCATGTGCAGCAGTTCAGTAATTCAGTAATTTTTACAGTCAATTGAAATGAGACTTTGAACAGTAGAATCTTTCTTCCTTCCTGTACCTGTCTCCCAACGTATCTTACCTAGTAATCATCAATCTCTTCTTGTCCCATTGTCGATAGGAAAGATTAGCATCCTTGGCATACTTGATCAATAATTAAAGGACTTTAACCTCCAATTTTTCTAATGTCTCAACAGTTAATTGTCATATTTGTTTGCACATTTCGTATGTTGCATTGCAATGGCTCTGTTTAAGACACCAGAAGAATACTTCAGACACCAAATTATCTTACCTAACTTACTATTTGTAACAACACATATCTTATAGCAGACAGATTTAATGTATTTATTGTCTTATAAGATTGTTGTTGTTGTTGTTATGGTCTTCAGTCCAGAGACTGGTTTGATGCAGCTCTCCACCCTACTCTATCCTGAGCAAGCCTTTTCATCTCCTCATAAGAACAGCAACCCACATCCACTTGAATCTGCTTACTATACGCGTCTCTTGGTCTCCCTCTGCGATTTTTACCCCACACACTTCCCTCCAATGCTAAATTTACGATTGCCCGATGTCTAAGAATGTGTCCTACCAAGCGATCCCTTCTTTTAGTCAGGGTATGCCAAAAATTCCTTTTCTCACCAATTCTTTTCATTACCTCTTCATTAGTTATGCAATCTACCCATCTAATCTTCAGCATTCTTCTGTATCACCACATTTCAAAAGCGTCTATTCTCTTCCTGTCCGCACTGCTTATCGTCCATGTTTCACTCGCCTACAAGGCAACACTCCACACAAATGCCTTCAGAAAAGACTTCCTTACCCTTAAATTAATATTCGAAGTTAGCAAATTTCTCTTTTTCAAAAATGCTTTTCTTCCCATTGCCATTCAGCATTTTATATCCTCTGTACTGCGACCATCGCATGTTATTTTACTACCCAAGTAACAAAACTCATCTACCACCTTCATTGTTTCGTTACCTAATCTAATTCCTTCAGCATCGCCTGACTTTCTAAGACCGCATTCCATTATTTTTGTTTTGCTCTTGTTAATGTTCATTTTATACGCTCTCTTCAACACACTGTCCATTCCATTCAACTGCTCTTCCAGGTCCTTTGCTGTCTCTGACAGAATAACAATGTCATCAGCAAAACACAATGTTTTTATTTCTTCCCCATGAACTTTAATTCCTTCATCAAATTTTTCCTTGCTTTCCTTCACCACCTGCTCGATGTACAAATTGAATAACATTGGAGAAAGGCTACAACCCTGTCTTACTCCCTTCCCAACTGATGCTAGCCTTTCATGCCCTTCGAGTCTAATAACTGTGGTCTGGCTTTTGTACAAGTAGTAAATCATTATCCTTTCCCTATATTTTACCCCTGCTGACTTCAGAATTTGAAAGAGTGTATTCCAGTCAACATTGTCAAATGCTTTCTCCACATCTACAAAAGCTAAAAAAGTAGGTTTGCCTTTCCTTAATCTATCTTCTAAGATAAGACGTAAAGTGAGTATTGCCTCCCGGGTTCCTATGTTCCTCCTGAATCCAAACTGATCTTCCCCGAGGTCAGGTTATACCAGCTTTTCCATTCTCCTGTAGATAATTCGTGTTAAAATTTTGCAACCATGACTTATCAAACTGATGGTTCTGTAATTTTCACACCTGTCTGCGCCTGATTTCTTTGGAATGGGGATTATTACATTTTTCTTAAAGTCTGAGGGCATTTCGCCTGTCTCATACATCCTACACACCAGTTCAAATAGTCTTGTCATGGCCAGCTCTCCCAGAGACTTTAGTAGCTCTGAGGGTATGTCATCTACTCCTGGGGCCTTGTTCCAACCTAGGTCTTTAAAGGCTCTGTCAAATTCATCTCTCAGTTTAGTATCTCCTATTTCATCTTGATCTACTTCCCCTTCCCTTCCTACAACATCGTCTCTGAGTTCATTTTCTTCGTAGAGCTGCTCTATGTACTCTTTCCACCTTTCAGCTTTCCCTTCTTTGCTGAGAACTGGTTTCCCATCTGAGTTCTTGATTTCGTAGAGTTGTTTTTATTGTCCCCAAATGTCTCTTTTATTTTCCTGTAGGCGGTATCTACTTTTCCCTTTCTTATACATTCTTCTACAGATTTGCATTTGGCTTCTAGCCACTCCTGCTTAGCCATTTTGCACTTCCTGTCAATCTCATTTTTTAGTCCTCTGTACTCCACTTTGCCTGTTTCATTTACTGCATTTTTATATTTTCTCCTATGTCAATTAAATTTAGTATATTCTGTGATATCCAAGGACTTTTTGTAAGTCTTGCCTTTCTACCTATTTTGTCCTCTGCTGCCTTCACTATTTCATCTCTCAATGCTACCCATTCCTCCACTACTATTTTATTTCCCCCTGTTTCTGTCAATTATTGCCTAAATCTCCCTCTGAAATTCTCCAGAACTTCACTTTCCTTCAATTTATCTAAGTCCCATCTCCTTATTTTCCTACCTTTCTGCAGTTTTTTCAGCTTCAGCCTACAGTTCATGACTAACAAGATATGGTCAGAGTCTATATCTGTCCCTGGGGATGTCTTGCAGTTTATAACCTGGTTTCGGAATCTATGTCTTACCATTATAAAATCTGTCTGATACCTTCCGGTGTCTCCTGGTCTCTTCCACGTATACAACCTTCTTTTGTGATTCTTAAACCACGTGATTGTTACGATTAAATTATGTTCCGTGCAAAATTCTACCAGGCAACTTCCTCTTTCATTCCTCCTGCCCAGTCCATATTCACCTACTATTTTTCCTTCTCTTCCTTTTCCTACTACCGAATTCCAGTCTCCCATCACAATTAAGTGTTCCTCTCCTTTAACTGTCTGAATAATTTCCTTTAGCTCCTCATATATTTCTTCGATCTCCTCATCATCGGCAGAGCTAGTTGGCATATAAACCTGTACTACTGTCGTCGGTGTTGGCTTCGTATCTATCTTGACAATGATAATGTGATCACTGTGCTGCTTATAGTAGTTTACTCGCATTCCTATTTTCTTATTCATTATCAGTCCTACTCCTGTGATACCCCCAACTGATTTTGTATTTATAATCCTGTACTCACCTGACCAGAAATCCTGTTCATCCTGCCACTGAACTTCACTAATCCCCACTATATCTAACTTCAACCTATCCATTTCCCTTTATAAATTTTCTAATTTTCCTACCCGATTAAGGGATCTAACATTCCACGCTCTGATCCGTAGAGTGCCAGTATTGTCTTTCCTGATGACAACATCCTCCTGAGTAGTCCCCGCCCGGAGATCCGAATGGGGGACTATTTTACCTCCGGAATATTTTACCCGAGAGGATGCCATCATCATATTTCCATACAGTAGAGCTGCATGCCCTCGGGAAAAGTAACGGCTGTAGTTTCCCCTTGCTTTCAGCCGTTCGCAGTAGCTGTGTGGCAAAGCCACATTAGCTGATGTTACAAGGCCAGCTCAGTCAATCATGCAGACTGTTGCCCCTGTAACTACTGAAAAGGCTGCTGCCCCTCTTCAGGAACCACACGTTTGTCTGGCCTCTCCACAGATACCCTTCCGCTATGGTTGCACCTACGGTACGGCTATCTGCATCATTGAGGCACGCAAGCCACCCCACCTTGGCAATGTCTGTTGTTCATGGGGAAGATTATGAAGAGAATTTTCTTCCTTATTATCATGTACCTTTACTATTCTGTAGTGTAAAGGCGACCTTCCCAAAGTTCAGTCCATACCTTTGAATTCAGTTAACGATTTTCAAATGTTGGACTTCTTTCAAGAACAACAACCTTATTACAACTTATTATTGTTAGTGAACTGATAGTGATCCATACACTATTTTACAGTAATTCGTGTTTGTGATAATACTTTATTAGGCTACAGGTCATCTGCATGTATATTCTGTATCTTCTTTCTGTAGTACACTTTCTGTTGCATTTTCACTTCATTGCAGTTTTTCTTCAGTTATCTTCTTCAATATTTTCATATCTGGTTTAATAGAAGTAGCCACTGGAGGAGATGTTAAACGAACGTACACATATATTTTATAAGATACCGGGATTTTTGCAACTGTTTCTGCTGAGTTTGTCTTCAACTGATATTTTCTGAACTTTTCTGCTTCCCTACTGTTGATTCACCTCCACCACTTTACCTCTTATACCATCAACTCCTCTCTCCCTGAGTGTCCACCTATTCCTCGCAGCACTCTGCCCAACTTCTAAATCCCTCTTTCTTATCTTCACAGTTTCTTGTACCTATCCTCTTCCCTCTCCTGACTGCTCATTCTTCCTCAAAAATCTCTCTTTGACCTTCTCTTCTGCCTCCTCTTCTCTTTATCAAGCTCATCCTCATCCCTCTCTGCCCGTTCCTCCTTGCCTCTTTTCTCCTGCAGTTTATCCTTTGCTGTCCATCTGTATTTCGCTATCCTTGCTCTCTTGCTCGTTATCCCTATCGATAGCCTCAACTATACATCTCAGGGTTCTTTTAGTTATGCCATTACCAAAGATAGTCTCTGAATTACAGCTGATAGTACAAAAACATGCCAGTAGAGGAGGAATGCTTCGATATCAGAGGTTGGGAAACGGTCCATAAGACAAGTCGATTCTATTTCTAAACATGATACAGAAAAATACGTATTCGCCTATGTCCCCACCCCTAATGTAGCGAAGATTATATAACTCCATTGAGGTAATAGTCATGTGGTGTACTTCTTGTATGCCATATTTGGTTAAATTCTATACAGCTGTGTTGGAGGTGTTAATGGACACACATGCAGGCCCCCTACACATTTGTCTCTGCTCATGCCTTGTCACTCCATTTCTCTTGGCCATTCCTTTATTTTTCCCTTCCCAATGCCCATCCACTCCCCCCCCCTTCCCAATCTCCCTGTCGTCCTCTCCTGTACTCCATTTCTCCCTGTGCCTTAGATCTTGTTACCCCTACTTCTATTCAAATCCTCTCTTTGCGTTTTAATTTAATTTGTCCCCTTTCTCTGCCCTCGTATAAGATACTTGACAACAGAAAGTGTTGCCACAAGATATTAACTTTATGATAATAAACTTCAAAATAATATTTATCGATAACAGTACTTGGTAACTACATAATTCTTAAAGTATAATATATGAACCATCGCTAGTGTTGCGTGAGGTCTGCTAAAGGATAGTAAGACTTGAACCTCTAATGCTTAATCCGTAATAAATTACAGTCGAAAGATGGCTAAATTAATATCAGATAGAAAACAAAGGATCTCTTCTCGGTTGTGGCGGTCTTAAGTTGTTTGGTAGTTGGATAAGAACATCGTACTGCAATAACAGCAATGATTATGACGGAAAAATTTAGCCGCAAATAAAGTCCATGTAGGAATGTGAACTCTTAAGTTCAAGCTGAGTTGACTGTGGGTGTCTAACACGTAAAACTCGGAGCTTTGCGCAGCTACACCTACACAGCACCTTAGGAAAAGTTAAGATCAGTCAGTCCAGAATGAATAACATGTGCCCCCCCCCCCCAACCCCCCAACAAGGGTTTTCATTTTCTGCAGATACAGCGGGTAATCTTGATCCTACCGTCTATCCATCGGGAGACAGAGTGCTTTGCCTGCTGATAACATCATTACGGGAAGTAGATGACCCGGAAAATAAGTTCTTTGAAGGAAATTCCCAGAGCCAGCCTCTTGTAGAGTAAAGTAAACCGAAAGGAAAATTGCTTTCGCCATTCATTCAAGCTTTAGGATCAACGACATGAAGTTTCCGCTGACAGCGAAAGCGATCGTAAATGCAAATCCTTCTGAGGAGACTGAAGGTAAATAACGTAGTAAATGAGCAGAAGTACATCACATATGATTCTTTTTATTAATTTAACAGAAATAATAATTTCGAAGAACAAGACATAAAATGTTAATTAAACGATTCTGCCCATACTGAACATCACGAAACACTGTAATTATTGCCTCACCCGGAACAATGTTGATGCTACTACGAATGATCGTAATATTAAAAACTTTTACATGTTTAGTTAGTTCCCTGAAAAAGAATTTCTCATTCGCCTAATTTTAGTTTTAACGCACCCACCCACTCACCCTCCCCCCTTCCCCCCACCCCCCGCCACACAAACACACACATATGCAAAGAGTAGATCTTGAAATTAAATTATTGTCTGTTTATTTTGACTATCTGGAAATGAAACTGACCTCTGAAAAATTCCAGCGTTCTGCAGAAAGTTTATAACAGTTGAATTATATTTATCAATCGTTGTTACTTTTAGACGAACTCTGAAATGTAATTAAACACCAGTAAAATAATAATCGGATCAGAAACTAGGGCATGGAACTATACCATACTGAGAGATCCCTCATTCCTCACCGTCTGAAGCTACTTCTTTTCTCAAATAAATTTGAACATGTCTTGTCGTGGAATATCGCGGGCGATAATATGTTGCAAACTGGCCCTTCCGCAGATAATAATAACAGTTATCTGACTACACATAATATGAAAACTGGAGTATTATGTAGTACGTGTATTTTGCACATCCCCTGCAAAACTAGTGGACCTTGCGACATACGCATGTACTTGCCCGAACATAATTTTTGCTACTGCTCAAAGGTTTATGTTCATAATATAAAATTTCACTTTCAATAGTTTGAAAAATGATAAAAATAATGGCGTTTGTTGCATCGCAATAAGTCAATTACATGTCGAGAAATTGCGAAGCGAAGTCAACGCTGGAAATAAATGAAGCACGCAGCCAGCGCACGTCTTGAGACTGAAGCGTGAACCTCACGCTGCCGGTAATCGTGATGTGTCCGACGTACTAAGTCAGTGGAGTGTATATGATGATGTGGCATTGTATGACAACACATCATTGGCCGAATTTCACTGATGGTATTCTTAAAGCGGGATACAGTAGTTCAGCTCCTTCTTGAGCTGTACCTTACTCGTACTGATCCACCTCTTATAATGTCTCAAATAATGCAGTATACAGCATGACCTGCTCATAATTTTTATTGTTGCGAAGTGACAACTAGAGGTACAATGAGTAGTAGGAAACGTGGTTTCATGTTTCTAAACCCCATACTTTCTGAAATATGTGGCCTGTACGGGATAGAAACGGCGTCATAGTTTCTGACCTAATGCATCGCATGCAGTATTATGCTCAGAGCAGGGTTTGCCTGTACTGACACCTGTATCCAGCAGTAAACAAACCAGTATCACCACAGCACGCTGTACCCTCAGCGTACAAGTTTCTCCTAATCTGGTCTGCTGAACTGCTCTCATACTGAAACGTAATTCAAATACATTAAAACCTGTTTTCCTGTGACTTGTTAAATTTTCCGTCATCTAGTCGATATGGCGGCCTACAGTAATTAAGAAAAACTGGATGTTATTTTAATTTATGGCGAATGTCCCAGAAATGCCACAGTTGCTGTGATACTGTATGCTGAACGCTAGCCAGATTACCTGCGTCCGACATGTCGAATCATTGGCATCAGCAAGGAACTCACGAATCACGAAACTGGACTCCCACAAAACGCCAGCGACTGACAATGGAAACGAAATTGCTGTTTTGGCTGCTTTAGCGCACAATCCTCAGGCACGACAAATTGAACGAGGAGTTGGAATAAGCCACAGTAGTGTGTAGAGAATCTTGCATCGGCAGCGGTTTCATCAGTTTCATATCTCACTGTACCAAGAACTGTATGGGAATGACTCTGAATCCCGCAATGCATTTTGTCGTTTTACACGTCAGCAGTAGCAAGGTAATTAAGTGCTCCGAAGCAATACGCTATTTATGGAGGAGGCTTCGTTTAAAAACCATGCTAATGTGAATCTGTGGGACATGCATTACTGGTCCGTACAAAATCGCCACTGGATTCGCCATGTTGCTCATCAACGACAGTGGAGTGTCAATGTTTGGTAAGGTATCACTGCTAACTGTATTCTAGGTCCCTATTTTCGCCGTGGAACATTAAATTGACAGCGGTATGCATCATTTCTTCAATACACACTAGCGCTCCTCATGGAGGATCCAGAATTGGAAACTCGTATATCAACATGATGAATGTCCCGCACACAATGCAATAGTTGCCAGTGACGCTCTAGATGCGACATATCCAAATACACTACTGGTTATTAAAATTGCTACAATAAGAAGAAATGCAGATGATAAACGGATATTCATTGCATAAATACATTATACTAGAACTGATATGTGATTACATTTTCACGTAATTTGAGTGTATAGCTCCTGAGAAATCAGTACTCAGAACAACCACAGCTGGCCGTAATAACGGCCTTGATACGCCTGGGCATTCAGTCAAACAGACCTTGGATGGCGTGTAAAGCTACAGATGCCGATGCAGCTTCAACACGATACCACACTTCATCAAGATTAGTGACTGGCATATTGTAACGAGACAGATGCTCGGCTACCACTGACCAGACTTTTTCAATTGGTGACATATCTGGAGAATGTGCTGGCCAGGGCAGCAGTCGAACATTTTCCGTATCCAGAAAGGCCCGTACAGGTCCTGCAACATGCGGTCCTGCATTATCCTACTGAAATGTAGGGTTTCGCAGGGATCGAATGAAGAGCGGAACCGCGGGTCGTAACACATCTGAAATGTAACGGCCACGGTTCGAAGTACCGTCGATGTGAACACGAGGTGACCGAGACGTGTAACCAATGGCACCCCATACCATCACTCCGGGTCCTTCGCCAGTATGGCGATGACGAATACACGCTTCCAATGTGCGTTCGCCAAACACGGATGCGACTATCATGATGCTGTAAACAGAACCTGGATTCATCCGAAAAAATGACGTTTTGCCATTCGTGCACTCAGGTTCGTAGTTGCGTACACCATCGTAGGCGCACCTGTCTATGATGCAGCGTCAAGGGTAACCGCAGGCATAGTCCCCGAGCTGATAGCCCATGCTGCTGCAAACGACTTCGAACAGTTCGTGCAGATGGCTGTTGCCTTGCAATCGTCCCCATCTGTTGATTCAGGGATGGAGATGTTGCTGCACGATCCGTTACAGCCATGCGGATAAGATGCCTGTCAGCTCGACTGTTAGTGATACGTGGCCGTTGAGATCCAGCACGGCGTTCTGTATTGGCCTCCTGAATCCACCGATTCCACATTCTGCTAACAGTCATTGGATCGCGACCAACGCGAGAAGCAATGTCGCGATACCATAAACCGCAGTCGCGATAGACTACAATCCGACCTTTATCAAAGTCGAAAACGTGATGGTAAGCATTTATCCTCCTTACAAGAGGCATCACAACAACGTTTCACTAGGCAACGCCGGTCAACTGCTGTTTGTGTCTGAGAAATCGGTTGGAAACTTTCCTGTCAACACTTTGTAGGTGTCGCCACCGACGCCAAGTTTGTGTGAATGCTCTGAAAAGCTAATAATTTTCATATCACAGCATCTTCTTCCTGTCGGTTAAATTTCGCGTCTGCAGCACGTCATCTTCGTGGTGTAGCCATTTTAATAGCGAGGAGTGTAGAAGGGTAGGGCGAGGTCGTACTGTGCGATGGCCAGCACGGTCCCCCGTCTTGCCTCCTGCTACACTTCCTTGTCAGGAGCGCAGTGAGTGTATCAGTAAGTGTATCAAGAAACCCTAACGACAGTGGAGGACATGCAACATGGTATTACTGCCGGGTATGCTGCAATATCTGTAGAAACTTTACAATCTGTGCAAAAATCTGTCGTTGCCCGTTTCCAAACGTGTATTGGTGCAGACGGAGAGCTCTTAGAACTTATGTTGACGTGACACAGTTTCATTGGCAAAGATTTGGGTGTATTTACTACGCTGGATGTAATTTACAACAATACAGTTTCTGTGGACGACAGGGCACTAATAAATGTGTTTAGAATAGTGAAGTCAAGTGCGTTATCTGTAATTGTAGCTCTTATTGTCATTTCACTACAATAAACATACATTTACAATTTGAAAAACACAACATTGCATTGGAAGTGTTACATGTTTATTTTCGTGGATTGTGAATAGATTCCCATTGTGTGAGGCCCTGACATAGGCAGCATGAGGTTCACGATTGAGTCTCAAGACGTGCGCTTTTGTGCGCTTCATTTATTTCTTCATTTATTTCAAGCGTCAACTTCGCTTCGCAATTTCTCGGTATGGTACTAACGCCATTATTTATTGTTGTTCCAGAGATATTTCAGGTGGCAGAGTTAGGTAAGACACCCTGTAGATTATCGTACTATACATAAAAATTGAGTTGTTTGTGCGTATATTTCACTCTGCACCCAAAACTGCACATCGCAAACGAATAACGATGACCGGGTGCAAAATATGGGAGTTGAAAGTTACCGACTTATATAAAATTCTACGTGTGGGTATCAACATTTTGCTCTCAACACATTGGAGACGAACGATCTCTGTGTTGTAGTAAGAGGTGTTCAAATGTTTGTAAATCTATCGGACCAAACTGTGTGGTCATCAGTCCGTAGCTTACAAACTACTTACACTAAGGTAAACTAACCTAATGTCAACACTCACACCCATGCCCCAGAGAGCAGTCGAACCTCCGACGGCGAGCAACCGCGCGCTAAGCAGCGAGGCGCCTTAGACCGCTCGGCTACTCCACCGCGGCGTTGTAGTAAAATGTACACCATAGCACTCCCGTGTCGATAGCGACAAGAGGGTGGAAGATACGGTGGTTGAAAGTCATCTATTTATATAAAATTCGGAATAAAGAACACCGATGACTTTTGACACTATAATAGAAAAGAGGTTATATACAGCAAAGAGTGATGAACATTCTCCATTTGGTTTTCTGCAAGAAGCGTACGAATAAGGAAAAATAGTGCATATTGCAGTTTGAAAAGTAAAACTACCAAGTAAGAAGCCAAAGCGTAAGAAAGAAATTTAGTGATATCGATCAGTTCCTAAAAGACAGAAAACAGCGCTGAAAAGTGAATCTACAGACGTTAGAAACTTAACATTTGTAGAAGTTGTTTATCTTACACTGTAGGCATCAGCAATTTTTCGATATTCCTATCCCTAAGGGGGTGAAATAGGGGGTGAACGAGTTTTTTGAAAATAAGTTGCTATTCAGGCAATTTTGAAGCAAGAAATACAAACAGAATTTTTACTGGAGTTTTAAAAACACGTGTTTCAATAGTTTTGGAAATTTATCCACTAAAGTGGGTGAAAAAGGTAAAATATTTTAAGGGTGCTACCAAGACTGTGTGTGTGTGTGTGTGTGTATGTGTGTGTGTGTGTGTGTTGTTATTACGGTAGTTTAAGTTATTTGTAAGCCTAGGGACTGATAAACGCAGTAGGTTGAGTCCCAAACATAGAAAAAAAAAAAAAAAAAAAAAAAAAAAATCAAATGTTTGTTGAGCTTATGGGATTTAAGTACGGTATCATCAGTGCCTAAACTTACAAACTACTTATGAACTAACTAATACTAAGGACGGCACAAATATCCATGCCCGATGGGGGATTCGAACCCCCGACCGTAGTGGCCGTGCAGACCGTGACTGGCGCGCCGCAGAGCGCTCGGCCATGTTTACAGTTGCACAAGAGCAGCACACCACGCCCGCCCACGAACCGTGAACGCAACTGTAAACATGGGCTTATCTTGTATCAACATATCAACAAAGACCAGCGCTTTTATTAAGGTAATCTTAAATATCGGTTTTATGCTTGTCACATCTTTACCGAGTGTGATCCAACTGTAAGATGGTGTAAAAATTGGCAATTGACTCTAAATAATGAGAAGTGTGAATTCATCCGCATGGGTACGAAAAGAAATCCGTTAAACTTTGTTTACAACATAAATCAATCAAATGTGAAGGCCGTAAACTCAACAAAATACCTAGGAATTACTATTACTTCATACTTAAATTGGAAAGAACACGTAGATAATATCGTGGGAAAGGCGAACCAGAGACTGCGTTTTATTGGCAGAACCCTTAAAACATGCAACAGAACTATAAAAGAAACTGCATACACTACGCTTGTCCATCCATTTTTGGAGTATTGCAGCCCAGTGTGGAATCCTTATTAGGTGGGTTTGATGGAGGACATCTAAAGAGTCCAAAGAAGGGCAGCTCGTTTCGTATTGTCACGATGCAGGGGAGACAGCGTTACGGAAATGATACAGGATCTGGGATGGGAATCATTACAATAACGGCGCTTATCGCAGCGGCGTGGGGTACTTGCGTAATTCCAATCGCCAACACTCTCCTCCGAATGCGAAAATATATTGTTGACTCCCACTTACATAGGTAGAAATGATCATCAGAATAAAATACGAGAAATCAGAGCTCTAACAGAGAGATTCAGGTGTTCATTCTTCCCACGCGCTATTCGAGAATGGAATGGGAGATAAATAGTATAATTGTGGTTCGATGAACCCTCTGCCAGGCACTTAAATGTGATTTCCAGAGTATCCCATGTAGATGTAGACATGTAGATGTAGATGTAATTCGTTGTTATCCGATCATTTGTAGGGCTACAAGGAAATCCAAAATTCAAAAACATAGAATCACCGCTAAACAACTTACGGTGTCACACCACGGAGAGCGCGTTGTAAGTTTTGTTTACCATTTTTACTGTCTTCTAACACAAATTAAGCCCATGTTCCATTATCCCAGTTTTGTAATTACGCCTTGTAGTTTTGTGTAAATTCTGTTACGCCCTGCTAAATTGCGAAACGCGTCAGTAAATAAGGAATAAAACAATTTTCAATCAAGCCGGTTCTTTACTAAAGAAAATCATTTTCAGAGCCTTCGTCTTCTGAGACATGCGTATCAGATAATGATGTGCCTGTATTGTGAATAGTATGTTCACTATAGCAAACACTTATATTGAATCGTCTTCCTGGCTTCATTCTTCTGCAGATTTATTTTTTATACTGTATTAACAAAATAGTGCATAACTACTTCTCTTGTCATACCATGTCTGTCGATACCAGTAGGTTCACAGCCCATTGTTACATCACACATCAATTCAATAAACAGGATGACAAATATCACGACTTACACGATTCCTTGGAGACTATTGAATTCTAAGAGAATGTATAAATATTAAATTAGTAGTATAAACATTTTCATCGTATCGTACCAAACCCACTTCTAGTTATTTAATACGACAATTAAAGGTTTAGTTTACAATATTGACGTAACAAGCGGCATTCCATTAACATTCGGACTGTTTAGACAACGGTCACTTTACTCACATGACAACGTGGATTGTAACGCCTAGGAATTCAATTAGCTGGTTATTTTAAGATGATCTTTTTACAGTGGTGTATTACAAAAGCCAGCCGCCTATCAATGGGATGAGAGAGTCGATTTTAATTAAAATAAAGAAATATAACGTAAAGAAAAAATATCAGAATTTTCAGTGGGGTATGCCGAGCATACCCACTCAAATTTTAGGGTATGCTTGAGCGACCGAGCATACCCGTAGTCGGCGCCTATGGTAACCAAAGTGATCACGAGAACTGCGACAAGAAGTTGGAGTATTACGAAGAAGTAAAAACCTGGAATATGAAATTATAAGACCAAATAAAACTACTGTCGAGGTAAATGCGGCGCAAATATACAGCTAATACACTACACGGTTTTCAAAAACGTGATAGTGGGCCTACTACATGTAATAACAGGCAATACTCGGTACGAAAATTTTTTTACCTTTCTGTAATACCTGTAACACCAAAAGGCACCTACGACACCTATTCCAAGAGATGTGATGTCACAAACAATTAGATTCTCAAACAAATGTCCCATCATGCGATAAAATAACGAGGCTTTATTCAACCACTGCTTAAATATGAGAGCACCGTATCACACTTTTTCTCCATGACATTCCTTGTGAAATGGTGAAACGCAAGAAGCTTATTGCTCACTTCCTTTTCGCTGATGATACAATAAAATTAAGCCTTTCGGAGTGACGTTACAGTTCATTACTTTTAGACTACCAATTATACTTGGGAGACATTTTACCAACAGTCTGCACATAAATCACGGAATGTACCTTCAAAATTATATTCCAGTGAGACAAGTAGTACATGTGATACGAGGTAATAAACGATACGGTTCGTGAGATTTCCATGTTACGTGTTTGTTACAAACTCTATTCGCGGCATATTTCACTGAGAGTTTGCGACAAAGAACGAAGTGGACGTCCATCTACGGTTTGTGAGAAATTCGTTAGTGCAGTCAAAGAAATGATTAAGGAAAAGAATCAATGAAGATATTTATTGCAAGATGCTTAAGAAACGTCAACGCGAGATACAGAATAAGGGCAGAGGAATCCTTTGAAAAGATGTTTTCATTCACGTCAACGCCCGACCACGCACTGGAAATGAAAGGAAACTCTCCTTCAGAGCTTTGGCCGGGATGATTGTGGCCATCCTCTGTTGAGTCCCGCCCTCGCTAACAGCGATTTTCATCTCCTTTGCCTTCGCAGTCATTGCTGATGCAAGCTCTTCAACAACGATGAAGACGTAAAAAAGAAAAGAAAAAAAGTTGCCGCAGGTTAGACATCACAGGCAACAAGTTTCTACGACAAAGAACTACATAAAACGCGTCATGAGAAATGACTGCCCCGTTGGAGTAGCCGGGCGGACTAAGGCGTCGGAGGTTCGAGTCCTCCCTTCGGCATGTGTGTGTGTGTGTGTGTGTGTGTTGGCCTTAGGTTAGTTTGCCTTAGTTTAAGTAGTTTGTAAGCTACGGGCTGATGACCACGCAGTTTGGTCCGATAGATTTACAAACATTTGAACAGTAGTAGATGTTCTTGGAGTTGTAAAACAACTTAAGTCACTGAACAAAAACAAATTTTCCGGGCCAGATTGTATACCAACTAGAGTCCTCTCAGAGTATGCTGATGCAATAGCTCCGTAGTTAGTTATCATTTACATCCGATCGCTCAGCGAAAAATCCGTACCCAAAGACTGGGAAGTTGCCCAAGTTACTCCAATATTCAAGAAAGGCAATAGGAGTGATCCCCAAAATTACATTGACATCGATTTGCAGTAGGAGTTTGGGACATATACTTTGTTCGAACATTATGAACTACCTCGAAGAGAACGACCAATTAACCAATAGTCAACATGGATTCAGAAAGTATCGCTCTTGCGAAACTCAGCTAGCCCTTTATTCACATGAAGTGCTAAGTGCCATCGACAAGGGATCTCAAATCGATTCCATATTTTTGGATTTCCGCGGAAGGCTTTTGACACTGTACCCCAAAAGCGGCTTCTAATGAAATTGCGTGCTTATGGAATATCTTCCCAATTGTTCGATTGGATTCATGATTTCCTATCAGAAAGGATACAGTTCGTTGTAATTGACGGTAAGTCATCGAGTAAAACAGAAGTGGCATCTGGCGTTCCCCAGGGAAGCGTTATAGGTGCCCTACTCTTCCTTGTGTTTATAAACGATTTAGGAGACAGTCTGAATAGCTCCCTTAGACTGTTCGCGGATGATGCTGTCGCATATTGGTTAGTGAAGTCAACAGAGGATCAAAAGCAACTGCAAAGAGATTTAGAAAAAATTACTACACGGTGCGAAAATTGGCAGTTGACACTAAATAACGAAATGTGGGAAGTAATACACATGACCACTAAAAGAAATCCGCTGAACTTCAATTATCCGATAAATCAGTCAAACCGTAAGGTCGTAAATTCTACCAAATACCTAAGAGTTACGATTACGAACAACTTAGACTGGAGACAACACATAGAAAATATTGTGGGGAAGGAGTACTGTTGCCCAGTGTGGGACCCTCACCAGGTGAGACTGACGGAAGATATTGAGAAGGTTCAGAGTAGGGCAGCTCGTTTTGTTTATCACGTTACCGGGGGGAAAGCGTCACGGAAATGTTGCACCTATTCGGGTGGAAATCATTAAAAGAAAGACGTTATTCATTTAGGCGTGATCTGTTTGCGAAGTTTCAGTCACTGACTTTTACTTCTGAATGTGAAAATATTTTGCTAGCACCCAGCTGCTTAGGAAGACATGACCATCCCAATAAAATAAGAAAAATCAAATCAGTACAGAACGATTTAGGTGTTCTTTCTTCCCGCGCGCTATTGGAGAACGGAACGGTAGAGAAAAGTTATAAAAGTGGTTAATGAACCCTCTGCCAGGCACTTAAATGTGATTTGCACAGTATCTATGTAGATGCAGATTTTTCTGAGAAATTTTGGGGGGCTATGATAAAAAGTAGTGTGTCATAGATTTTTTGTGAAATTAATTGAGTTGGGACAGAGTCCTTTTTTTCCAAACGGAACTTAACTTTCCAACTGCCCTCGTATTCGACAAGCGTTAACAATTCGCCCCTTCATGAAAGTACCAGAAACTAAGTCCCTGGTGGTGCTGTTTGTCCTGCAGACATCACGTTCAACATCACGATGCGGCGCAAGACGCTGTTCTACACGGTGAACCTGATCATCCCGTGCGTGGGCATCACCTTCCTGACGGTGCTCGTCTTCTACCTGCCGTCCGACTCGGGCGAGAAGGTGACGCTGTGCATCTCGATCCTGCTGTCGCTGACCGTGTTCTTCCTGCTGCTGGCCGAGATCATCCCGCCCACGTCGCTGGCGGTGCCGCTGCTGGGGAAGTACCTGCTCTTCACCATGATACTCGTCACGCTCTCCATCTCCGTCACCGTCTTCGTGCTCAACGTCCACTTCAGGTAACGTCATCCAGCGGGCGGGTACCAACAGGAGCAGTTCATCATCAGTCAGATTCTGTATAGTTTGCACATCTTTAGGGCACTATCTGCTTTAATAGATAAATGTTGCCAAAGATCACTTATTTGCAAATTTTCCATTTTTCCACAACCAGTTTCAGTAGTCTAGCTGCCATCATCAGGTGCTCTACAAATATACAAGGAAGAATGTAACAATTGCATACAAAACTTTTAAAAAAAATCTTATTTGCCTAATTTCAAAGGGAAGCTCTTCATCTTGGACGATGAACTGAAGAACACAGTAGAGGACTGGGTCTTGCCACAACCACAGAAATCCTGAGAGCAGGGAATCCTTCGGCTTGTTAGAATGTGGGATAGTTGTGTTCAGGCATATGGTGATTACTTGTGAATAGAGGCTTCAATTCTACATACACTGTCATTTAGTACCTTTTCTTTTAAGACCCCTCATACATATAGGTAAATTTTTACTCCTTATGGGACCTGCAAAGTCATTATTTGCTCCCACCAGTAACTCTGACAGACGTTTTTATTGATAGTTTTCTGCATTTTATCGTCATATGCTCCAAAATATGAACCTCGATTCATTTTGTATCTTATTGTAATGACATAGCACGTTCCCTGTCTTCTTAGGTTCTGCGGCATATACTTTGGAACTAGTACGTTGCAGCAGTTTTATAGAGGCACTGACTGTACACATTTCACATTTCACTGTATTTAACTGAATATGCATCGCGTCGGTACGGCTGCTATGTAGGTATATAGGAATACAATATTCCACAGAGTTACAATAGTACTCTAACGTTTTAATACACTATGCAATTCAGCGGTACTCTAATAAAAGCAAACATAAGGTTAACGCGCTTTTTTGCATACTGACAGTTTAGGGATTTGAATTTGTGAACTCGTGGTACCAGTAATGACAGGCCATGGAAAGTTTAAGAAAGGTCTTCACACATGGGTACAGGTGAAATCTAAAATGCAAGCAATGTGTAAAGAAGTATGAAACTTGACGACACATGAGCTTCCAATACGAAACGTTGTTATTGTGGTGGTCTTCAGTCCGCAGACTGGTTTGATGCAGCTCTGTACACTACCCTGCCCTATGCAAGTCTCTACATCTGAGAATACGTTCGGCAATCTACATCATTTTGAATCTGCTTACTGTATTCATCTCTTGGTCTCCCTCTGCGGTTTTCACCCCAAACACTTCCATCCAATGCTAAATTCACAATTCCTTGGTGTCTAACAACGTGTCTTACCAATCGATTCCTTCTTTTAGTCAACGTATGCCAGAAAATCCTTTTCTCCCGAATTTTGTTCAGTAGCTCCTCATTAGTTACACAATCAACCCACCTAATCTTCAGCATTCTTCTGTAGCACCACATTTCAAAAGCCTCTATCCTCTTCCTGTCCACACTGTTTATCGTCCAAGATTTATTCCCGTACAATGCTACACTCCAGACAAATGCTTCAAGAAAGGACTTCCTAACATTTAAATTAGTATTGAATGTCATCCAATTTCGCCTCTTAAGAAACGCTTTTCTTCCCATAGACATTTAGAATTTCATATCTTCTTTACTTCGGCCATCAGAAGTTATCTTGCTACCCAAATAACAAAACTCATCTACTTCTTTTATTGTCTCATTAACTAATCTAATTCTTTCAGCATCGCCTGACTTTCTGACGCTGAATTCCAGTATCCTTTGTTTTACTGTTGTTGATGTTCATCTTATACCCTCTTTTCAAGTCACTGTCCATTTCATTCATTTGCTCTTCCAGATCCTTTGTGGTCTCTGACAGAATTACTATGTCATCGGCAAACCACAAAGTTTTTATTTGACCTCCCTGAACTTTAATTCCCTTTCCAAATTTCTCCTTGCATTCCTTCAGTACTTGCTCAAAGTACAGACTGAAGAACATTGGGAAAAGGCTACAAACCTGTCTTACTCCCTTTCCAACCTCTGCATCCCTTTCATGCCCTTCGACTATTATAACCACTGTCTCGTTTTTGTGTAAGTTGAATATAACTCTTCGTTCCCTATATTTTAGCCCTGTTATCTTCAGAATTTGAAAAACTTTATTTCAGTCGACATTGTTAAAAGCATTCTCCAAATCTGCAAACACTAAAAACGTAGGTTTGCCCTTCCTTAGCCTGTCTTTTAAGATAGGTGGGTATTGCCTTCCATGTTCCCACATTTCTCCTAAATCCAAACGATGGCACAAAAATGACAGAGACTATTCAGAATGTTAAGTCCTGAAGAAATTGTATCCAGTTAATATGTGGTATAGGACTTACTATTATTTTATTAGATGTTATTTATTTTACTATTATTTTTACATGTATTATTTTATATTATTTATATTTTTATTGTTTTGTATCTATTATATTTTAAAAATAAAAAAATAAAAGAAACTGCAGGAAAACCTGAAGTGGGTCATAAAAGAAGGCAGTGAACAGAATGAAACTTTCACTCTGTAGCGGAGTGTGTACCGATATGAAACTTCCTGGCAGAATAAAATTGTGTGGAGGAAACGGGACTCGAACCTGGGACCTTTATCTTTCGCACGCAAGTGTTCTACTGCGAAGCGACGACAGGTACTGGCAGAAGTAAAATTGTGTGGACGGATCGTGAGTCGTGTCAGAATACCTAGGTGGTAGAGCGCTTCCCCGCGAAAAGCAAAGGTCCCAGGTTCGAGTACTGCTTCCGATACACAATTTTAATCTGCAAGGAAGTTTCAAGGCAGTGAGGTTTTTTGAAGTTGGGATGAAGTATGTTTTCTTATCGGAGCAGAGTATTTCATTTTAGTTTTTCCCTATTTTTCACGAGGAATAGGCAACCTGCCACGAAGTGTCACTCAGGCGCCCCACGTATTTAGTTCACAAGGTGGCGCGCTAGCAGTGTAGTGCAGTGACGGTGTCCCGCAGGTCACCGTCGACGCACCGCATGTCTCCGTGGGTGAAGCGCGTCTTCCTGCACTTCATGCCGCGGTTGCTCATGATGCGCCGGCCGCCCTACTCCTCCAGGGACTGCATCGACGACACCAACTTCCTCGACAACGGATACTCCAACGACATGGACTTCAGGTAGGCCTAGCTCTGCCGAGGCTGTGCGCGCAACTGCGTTTGTTATACTGCCGATAAAAGAATTTTTTAGTTTTTAAACGTTTCCTTCACTCTTCAAGTCAAACGTTACCACATTTTGATTCATTCAGACGAATCTGATAAAGAAATATAAAATGAAATAGAACAAAAAAGTTGTTCACGCCTACGATGTACCGAAAAATCTGCTATTGTGATACATGCTCCGGTCACAAAATTGGATTGGACGAGATATCCGTGGTCAGCTGGCCGCGCTGGCCAAGCGGTCTGCGGCGCGTCAGTCACGGTCTGCACGGCCACTACGGTCGGGGGTTTGAATCTCCCCTCGGACATGGATATTTGTGTCGTCATTAGAATAAGCTAGTTCATAAGTAGTTTGTAAGTTTAGGGACTGATGACCCTGTTGTTAAGTTTCATAATCTCTACATACATTTGAACATCTGTGGTGAAAATAAAGTGGTGGATTTAGAGATAGCGAAATAAACATAGAAATGGAGCTTAAAATATCAAAGAAGACTTTCAATAGAAACTGTGATGTGCACTTCAGCATGGCCCGAGACCCTGTAATTGGAAAGTTAAAACTGGGGTGGCAGAACCGATAGCAAATCTTTACCATGTACAGGAGGTGGACAAAGTAATACGAACACCTCAGATAGCTTCAATATTTATTTATTTGTAAGGACTTGTCCCACCATTGGCTTTGAGGACAGCTGCAACTCTTTGAGAAACATATTCGTGAAGTGTTTTTGTATGCACAAGTGTTGCATATCCACAGATACACAAAAACAATATTTCAATTCTGTTTATTGTTAATGGAAACAGATATTGTAAATTGTACGACTGTAACTAATACATTCTGAATCTGTGGTCCAAGTTGCAGTATAAACAAGTACCACTAATTACTCGTAACACATTCTGTTGCAAAGATGTAAGCCTGTATTCGTCGCATACTGCCCACCAGGTCATCAAGGGACTATTGGTCCAAATTGTCCTACTACTGAGTGGTCATTCGTCTCTGATCTCTCAGACTGATTGGTGAGTTTTCTTGTCCAAAAACATCCCTTCTCAATGTAGGCTATCCCAGACATGTTCGTCAGGGTTCGTGTTTGGAGAACGTTGTGGCTATTCTATTCCTGTGATGTCGTTATCAAGAATAAACGAATTCCAAAGGCGTCCATGATGAGTGTGAGAATTGTCGTCCATTAAGGGGAATCGCTCATAAAAATGGTGATGATGTGGTTGCACTTTAAGTTGGAGGATGACATTCCTGTACGACAGCCGGTTCGTTCCCTTGTATGATCCTTATAAGGCTCTATATAATGCTACCTCAAACCTTCAGCGAAAACCACCTCACTGCATTCGGTGGACGGTTTGTTTAAGACGTTCAAGCTGATAAGGCTACCTCCTAAAAGAAAACATTTAAATGTTTTATATCTACGGGACCTAATTGCGCTGGTCATCAGTCCCTAAGATTTACAAACTACTTAATATAACTTTTGCTAAGAGCAGCACACACACACACACACACACACACACACACACACACACCATACAGGAGGTAGGACTCAAACCTCCAACGAGGAACCAAAGTGACCCCACTCATTTTTCTATGTAAATGGTTCCCAACAAAATGTTAGGCATTCTAATGCTTAATAATCTGCCACATATTTCAACAGCTGTAAATTTGGTCCTGACTTCTGCTCTAAAACTCCCTGTAACGTTTTAGTGAATTTGAGACAGGGCGATTTTCCTGTCCAGTGTAGATGTTTTCTGCTGCACTACAAAGCATGCCTTAACGTTTTTACCTTTTTGGCTGTGTGTATATGTGCATTATGTTTTCGGAACATGCCAGTGTTTGTTACAGTATGTTTTTCGCTGTAACCAGTTATCTGGACAGTGACAGTAAAGATAAAAACAGTTGAATACCATGATACTGATTACCAAATCATGACACGTTCTCCCCATGCTTGACAGAAAAATCAGGCGAGCCCTATCGGTTGTTGAAAGAAATGTAAAAGGTGACTCAAAAGAGGGTAGCATATACTTAGAGTCATCAACTACCCATGTTTTACGATAGTGCCACCACTTGGTTTCAACGATGCCCTGGCTTCCATAATTAACGATGGCAGGCTGGAGACTTTACGTTTAACGTCCTGTCGACATGGTGTCTATTTGAGACAGAGATCATGCATCGATTTTTTTGTAGGGATGAAGAGGATAATCGGCCGTGCCTTTTGAAAGGATGTGGTTTAGGGATGTTTTGTCTTCGTCGGCCTATCTTCCGAGAAAGCATCTGCTCAGGACGTGTGAGATGCGTGGACAGCTAAAACAGCTATACAAATTAGTAATACAAGTTTTATTTACTAAGGTATACAAAATACTTAACTTTGGTTTTAGTCTGTTCTCGCGGCGGCGTCTTCTTGCACGATGAATCATAGTAACTGCCTAGTTCGGAGTGCCCTTCGAGACGCATGTCGGTCTAGATAAAACTGCTTGTACAGGGCACGCTTCTCGGTTGCTCCCTCCAGAAGGCGCGGTGACAACGTGTGATTGGCTGCTAGTCATTCGCGATCGTTTTCGTGCATCTGGCGTGTTGTGCATCCCTTCACCCCAAAGCACCGGATCATTGTCGTCTAAGGGAGTCGACAACGGGGAAGGAGGCAGGCTCGTGGGCGTAGTGATGGGCCGGAGTCTGTAGCTGTGGAGGTAGGCAGACTACTGACTGGGCCCCACCATCCGGCTTGAGCTCGCAAGGGAACGTACTCTGAGAAACACTCCAAAGGGCCCACGTCCACGGCCTGGGGCCCAGATGACGATGTTGGTGTCGAAGTCGATGTCGGATGCTGCGTGGCGTGCTGGTCCAGGTCCATGGGGATGTCGAGAGGAGGCGGAGGTGGCGAGTGCTCCGTCTCCATGAAATCGGGCCATGGTGCGGTGGGGGTGGCTGCTGAGGTCGCGCGTGCAGCAGAGGATGTGTGGTCTGCGTGTTGCCCGAATGTGCTGAGAGAAATGCAGAAGGATCACAGGGCACACAACAAGGCGAATTTGTTTGTGGTTGCCTGCGTACTAAGTCTGTCAGGTCCTGAAATTTCCAACATGGATTCACCAAAACATTTAATGATTTCACCTCGCTTCCATCGGTTACGACCACTAAAAACTCTGTAAAACACTGGGTTATGCAGAGCAAAGCGTTACTTGCTTGTCGTCGACTGCTGCTCTGGGCAGCGTGCTTGGTGGAGCAAATGGAGCAGGGTGTGGTGGTGGCGGCCGTGCAGAAGCTCGGCTACCGATGTCCCTTCTCAGTGAAACAAGTGGTAGGAGGCGAGGAACATATGCAAACCTGTCTTCCGTGAGAGTGCCGAATGGAGTTGGGACATCTGTTGCTGAAATGTCTGCATTCTGCAGTGCCATTTGACTGCAGGTAAAGCAGTGCCCTGGTGAGATGCTTGAAAGGAGCGAAATTCGTACGACATAAACTGAGGACCGTTATCAGACTCAATTCTGGGAGACCTTCCAGATAAAAATTGAAGATAATGCCATAATCGTGCTACTAGAAGTCGTAGAAGACATTGGCACTGGCAAGCATCAACCACAATAAACCACTTAGTGTTGCAGAAGGGACCAGCATAGTCAATATGCACTCATTGCCATGGTGAATGTGCTTTAGCCACACAAAAATTTTTTGAGGTGTGGCGGACGGGTTATTAGCGAAGACTGAACACTGTGACATCATCTGTTCTATATGGACATCCATGCCCTGCCAAGTACAGTGTCAACGTGCCAACTGCTTAGTGCAAATCATTCTCCAATGTTCTTGCTGATGTAAGTTCAATACTTCTTTCTGAAAATGTTGTGGGATCAACACACGCAAATGTCCACTGTCATTTGAAACTAGAATGACACCTCTATGAGTAGGGGGACTGTGCCAATTCTAGATAGCCTTGAACCCTATCAGTTATAACCAGTTTGGTCATTGGCTCCTGGAGAAATCATTCCAGGAATGCTGACATCATCCATCCAGTAGCTCCACCAAGGTCATTGGTTTAAGTCACTTTCATCCTGGGAATCTAGGGTGTTATATTACACAATTGTGCTGTCAATTGCACACTGGTCAACACTTTAAGTAACTTTCCTTCTGGGACTTGATGGCTTATGTCAGAGGCCCCAGGCATTCCATCTGCAAATTATTAAATTAATTATATTATTATATTAAACAATTGCCTCACAGGTGTTGGGTGTTGCTTACATCAAGGTCAGAGTACTGAGGGCATTAACCCCCCAGTGCCCCCTTCCCAACTAATGACTGCCATTAATGTCAATTCTGCAGTGCAAACACATTAATGCTTTTATTGCTTTTTGGTCAATATTCTGATCAAGGTTAGAGCACTGAGGGCATTAGCCCCCAGGTCCCAGAGTTGGGCACTGAGAGCATGCAGCCACGGTGGAGTAGCCGAGCAGTCTAAAGCGTCTCGCTGCGGAGTGCGCGGTTGCTCGCCGAGGAAGTTCGCGTCTTCCCTGGGGCATGGGTGTGTGTGTGTGTGTTTGTCCTTAGGTTAGTTTATTTAGGTTTAAGTAGTTTGTAAGCTACGGACTGATGATCAGTTTGGTCCAATAGATTTACAAACATTTGAGGGCATTCACCTCCAGCCTAACCTGTCCTAACTGCCTGCCCTATGAGAGTTTTGGTATACTAAAGCACATTAAACAGCGGCTAAATAGCTGTCCATACTGAATAATGCAGTGAAAGCAAAGTAAAATATGTGCAAATAACTGATAATCAACTGTTGTCCACAAAATGTGAATAAGGAAATAGTAATAAGCAACTGATTTGAAGTTTTTTAACCTTAAATAGTGTTCCAACAACCCATAAATGCGAAATATGAGTTCTTGCTATTTACCATGGCAGTAACTACTTTGTTAGATGCAAGTTAGGTCATTCAACCAATATTGTATTGTTGTTATGAAATTAATACCTAAAAACTAAATTACTATATTGATCTCATGCTCTATTAAAGTTAATAACTATTGAAAATCAACAGTTGAGATAAAATATCTATCTCAAAGACGATCCTTCATCAAGTTATTCACCTTGCCCACAGATGGCTCCACCATCATCAAAGGAAATATTGAAATATTTTACATTAAATTCTGGTGTTATTTCAGGTAGCTTTCGCAAAAATTAAGTAGTTCCATTACCCAAACAACATATTAGTATACTAGTATATTATGGTAAAAAAAATAAACCTAATTGAAAAAGTCAAAATATTTTACATTAACTTTAGATTTTTTTAGGGAAAGTTTCGTGACAATTAAGTATATCCCTCACTCAAATGAGATACTAGTATAGCATACAGAAAATACAATATTTATGCTAAATCTAACAAAAATTGAACCCATGCTAAAATAAGAATATTTTACACTATTTCTGCAGTTTTATGATAAATATATCGCTTGACATCGCAAACATTGAGTAGATCTCTCTCCTAAATAACGTACTAGTACAGAATGTATGCAGAGAAAGCAATCCTTGTGGTAAAACAAAGTAAAGTTGAACTTACCCTAAAATCGGAATATTTTACACTATTTCTGCAGTTTTCTGACAGATATATCGCTTTCCATCGTAAAAGTTAAGTAGATCTCTATCCAAAAGAACATACTAGTACAGATTGCACACAGAAAAGCCATCTTTATGGTAAAAACAAGAAAAGTAGATGTTTGCTCAAATATTGGTAATAAAAAAGTCTAATCCTGCAATTTTCTCGTGAAAGTATCGCTTAACATCTATCAAGAAAACTTCCTCCAGCTATTTCCACTCATCAGAAGCCCAACATTGGTTTAAATAGATGAAAGCAGCTGTGATACAATTAATATTGAAAGCCGATAGCCTAAATTTGGAGTTGTGTTGCTACATGACCTATTAACTGCTATCAAGTTACGAAATATATTGTACCACACATAAAAGTAGTATTCCATATGCAATAGCTGATGTCTATTGACATAACTTCTACGTTTAATGACATGATTATATCAAAATACGAAATGTTTTCGTAAAATATAACGCTCTGTTTATATTGTGAATATCATAAAATTAGTGCCCACACCTCTAACGTCAGTATCTCCCAGATACTTACAGCCCTAAAATAGCTATTAAATGCTAAAAATATTGTAAATAGTAGTATATAAACAAAAATCACCAGACTGCAAAACGAACCTTTTCGACCCTATAACTGCAGATAATCGATTAAAATAACGATATATATAACTTTAGGTTCATGAAAAGGGAGGCACTCATTACTAGGAAAGGTGTTATTTATTTATGAAGGAAAGTCACACATGGTATTAATGTTTTAATTCCGAACAGTTGTTTTGCCAAAGACACTAAGTCACACAGAGAGTCGTACTGCAATACCAAAGACATTTCTATAATCGATATATCGAAATTACACAACTTTAAAAAAAGAAGAAAAAAAAGAAACCTACAACATATCACCTCAATAAAATTAGTTCTCTGATGGTAATAATACTACAAGTAAGATCGAAATAATTTCTTAACATGAAAAGTATCCTGTCAATATTATTAACACACTATGTAAATAAATAAATAAATAAAATGAAAAATAATAAAAAAGCATTCTATTCAGTTTACTCAATTATTTCCCATGTTAATGACGCTAGTTAATTGTCACAATAGCATTTGCAGCAACGTTGTGGACTCTTTTGCATTAGTCCATTAACATAACCAGCAAAAATAGTGCCAAATACGATTTTTGTACCACACTCTTAAACTTACAATTTTCTTTCCTGTATAATTTCAGACCCAGCAATACTCTAAATATTAAATAAGTCCCTTCAACCCAAATGGCATAGTAGTATGGAATGTATGCACTAAAAGCAATTCTTATGTTTAAATAATTCAGACTCCAAAAAACTTAATACTACATTAATTACTGCAAAGTAATTGTAAAATTATTGCCCAAAATCCCAAAAGTAAGGATCCTCAATCCTAACAGATGGTAAAAAGTCGTGATATGTACTCTCTACATAAGAATAATTCACACTATTGTTTATATTGAATATCGCAATGTTATCGTGAAGATAATACCTGAAAACCGTATATAAAATGTCCTATAGCTACTTCTAGACCTACCTACGTGAAAAAGAAAAATAAATTGCTGTAATAACAATCAATTTGTGTAGGATATTGCCCAACTTCAACAGGACAGTAACTACACTAAACAATCCCTGTGTAGGCACAAATAAGGCATAGAATTAAGTATTTTACACAGCACTGACTGAGTTAGGCCTAAGACGACTATTGCCCCAATATTAGTATCACACGTAAAGCAAATCAACAACCGGTGCCTTTTATGTGCAAAGCACAGTGTAAACTCCTACTGTTTGCAGTAAAATGTTGGAAGCAGTTATAAGAAAACATTGTATCCTATCTGAAACCATGTTAAATCGTAAACGAACGTCGAATATCCTTAAAACAAGTTCCCCAATGCTAGATTCAAAATTAAAAAGAAAGTGTGCAAAGTTCGTTTTGTGTCCACTTTAAATCATATACATCTGCATGGACAGAGAGCACAGCACAACAGAGACAAGGCCTAGCACAAGCCAATAATCACACTACTTTGCTCTCCTGAAACGAATATGCCTATTCCTTATTAACATCCTCCAAGTCCAATATCCACTTCTGAGCTTATTTCTACAGCTAACAGACAATGCATATTTCGTCTACTGAGTATTGCCTGTGCGGGGGACCATACACCTTCGAATGACGCACTCACTCACCATGATGAGGTAAAACTAATTTCCTGATGGGTAAGTGTCATGGGGCAATTTTTCTGAGGATGCTTGAATAAAATTGGAGAATATCAGCAATCCAATTAGCACAGTGACTGTGCATAAGTGGTTAAAATGAGTGTTGTTGTTTTGTTTGTTTGTAATTTTATCAGACCAAACTGCATGGTCATCAGTCCATAGCTTACAAACTACTTAAACTAAGGTAAACTAACCTAAGGACAACACACACAGCCATGCTCCAGGGAGGACTCGAACCTCCATGCCGAGGAAACGCGCGCTCCGCAGCGAGGCGCCTTAGACCCCTCGGCTACTCCACCACGGCTTAAAAAGAGTGTGCAGGGAAGATGACCTACCAGCTTTCCATTGGCCATATATTTCTTGATTAACTGCTTGAGGTGACATAAAGAGCAATGAAACTGATCAGTGGATGATTCCAAACGAGAATTTTGGAGTGGGATATCACCATTTACCCATAGGCAATCCAAAGGAAAGATTTGGGTTTGGCGACATTGTCTTGGCCACAAAGAGCAATCAAACATACGTTAAACCTTATCTATATACTCAAAATGGTGGAATCTAGTCACTAAACTATTGGACATTAAGTGAACCCTGTGCTTCTCGTCTAAAGAACATTTTATACCACCAGTATCATCTCCTGTACATAACCGATATGGGGCATGCTCCTCACTAAACAACACACAAAACAGGAAAGATGAATCTAAACATCAACCCACTGCTATTTGGTTCAGGACTGTGGTCTCTTGCAAGAACGTTTATCATGTGAATCTATAATCACCTCATTTGTGTTTGAAGAAGAACAGGTTAGGCATACTATACAAATAAAGAGGCAGCACTTCACACACTGAACCATCTGGTGATATATACTGAGCATATCACTGTCGAGAGAATCCTGGGATGGGTGTGCGTTACAGAACTGACTCCTGTGATTGTAGCTCGCATCTTGTTCATCACCATGATGTTGTGGTATCACAGTGGGGGACATAAGTTTATTAAATTGATGGACGTGAAGCCCTTCAGTAGTGGCTTCATTCATTATAGCAAATATCTACTGATTTTTAATAAACAAAACCCTGATGGAGATAAAGTTATTTAATGTACTGAGCAACAAGAGACCGAAGAGGAATCCTGCTTTACTGATATCACTCAATATAAATGGTCCCTGGAAGCTTTTACTAAGCCCCATCATTCATGTAATAAGAGGTTAGATAATACTCCCTAAATGTCTGCACTTAGATGGCCTTACAGAAGGATCAGGTGTGATTGTTAGAGCCAGGAATGAGGTCGTTTACAGGGGTAAAAGTCCTGGAATTCAAGTTCATCTGATCACTGTATCTGTCAAGGATATCTGAGCACTGTGTGCACTTTTCTGTGGTTCTATACCTGCACCATTGCCTTTGCCAGTAGGACTTGTTTGAAGACACACCACCAGTAGCCTACTTTGACATATACCTATTAGGTTGCATAGAGTTTCCGTGAATATCGGTTCATTACTTTGTTGACGATCTGAGGCACTAAAAGTTCCTACAAAAATCGCAATAAGGTGGATATAGTTGGTTTATACAACGGAAAGCGAATTTCGCACACTCGGGCTTCTGCTTGGGATAACAAGCAACCATAAATAAAACAAAGGTGTGCATCATTTCCATTCAAAACATTGAATTATACCTCAAGTAACATTTAAACAGAGAGAAACAAAGTAACAAGATATCAATATCATAGAAAGGAAATTATATGTAATTTAATGGCATCAGTGTATCATTACAGCCGGCCACAGTGGCTGAGCTGTGTGCGGCACACCAGTCACATTCTACATGGCCACTACAGTCGGGGGTTCAAATCGCCTATCGGGCATCAATATTTGTGCCGTCCTTAGTATTACCTAGTTCATAAGTAGTTTGTAAGTTTAGGGACTGATGACCCTGTAGTTAAGTCCCATAAGCTCTACAAACATTTGAATATTTGAATTTGAACATTTGTATCATTACATATTCAATCAGCAGTGCCAAAAACCCTCTGACATAAGTACTTAAAATAGCGCAAAACACACATATGCAGCATTAGCACACACACTTTGTGCGTGCTTTTACTAGTTCTCAAAGTGCAGATGCGGGATTATGATAAAGCAAAACTATATGTATTGTAGCTGAAACATTACATGAGGTAGTCAAAACATTATGTTGTTGTCCTAAAGAATGTAGTTAGGAATATGAGCAATGTCTGCTAATAGCATTTCTTCGTGATACCAATCATCTGAATTCTTATCGATAATACATTAGGATACTTTCATAGCAACAGACAGCAAATAAAAGAGAAATATTTTATAGTGATATTAGGTCACCTCAAAGACATACAGCACTTCAACAGAGGAATAAATGCAGGGCAAATGGAAGCATCTCAGTTGTGTACAGGAGTTGATTGTCATGGTAAAAGGATAAAATGAGAAGTGTGTAAGTTGATACTTTACAGCTGTTATCTGTTATTATAATAATGTAAATGTGTAATAGGATATTCTGATTTGCTGGACAGTAGTATAGTGTTATTTACATCCACAATGCTTACTTGTTAAATACATGCAAAGGATCTGACGATGAGTGTGTAATGATAATGACATACATGTGTAATATGATACCCTAATTTCTTGGAACTGGAATATATCATAATGCTGCTCTAATATAAGACAATACCGTTTGGGTGATGGACGTACTTAATTTTTGTGAATGTTACCAGAAATAGCACCAGAATATAATTTAAAATATTTCAATATTTCGTTTGCTGGTGATGGTGCCATCTGTGGGCAAGGTGCATAACTTGATGAAGGCTCGTCTTTGAGAAGACATTTTATCACAACTGCTGATTTTCAATTGTTATTAACTTTAACAGAGCATGAGATTAATTTCTTTATTTAGTTTTTGGGTATTAATTTCATAACAACAAAACAATATTGGTTGAATGATCTAACTTCCTCCAAACAAAGTAGTTACTGCCATGGTAAATAACAAGAACTCATATTTCATATTTATGGGTTGTTGGAACAGTACTTAAGGTTAAAAAAACTTGAAATCAGTTGCATATTATTATTGCCTTATACACATTTTATGGAAAACACTTCATTTTCAGTTATTTGCACACATTTTACTTTACTCTCACTGCATTATTCGGTATGGACAGCTGTATAGCCATCGTTTAATGTGCTTTAGTCTGTGCAAACTCTCATAGGGCGGGTAGTTATGACAGGTCAGGCTGGAGGTGAATGCCTCAGCACCCAACCCTGAGACGTAGGGGCTAATGCCCTCATGGCTCTAACCTTGATCAGAATATTGACCAAAAAGCAATAAAAGCATTGATGTGTTTGCACTGCGGAATTGACATTAATGGCAGTCATTAGTTGGGGAAGGGGCACCTGGGCATTAATCCCTCAGCACTCTGACCTTGATGTAACCAACACCTGTGAGGCAATTGTTTAATATAATACTCTAAATTTGCAGATGGGTTGTCTGCAGCCTGGGGCCACTGACATAAGCCTTCAATTCCCAGAAGGAAAGTGACTTAAAGCGCTGACCTGTGTGCGATAGACAGCACAATTTTGTAATGTAAAACCTTAGATTGCTAGGATGAAGCGATGAGCTCGGTGGACTTCCGGATGGATGACGTCAGCATTCCTGGAATGACTTCTCCAGGCACAGTCCCCCTATTTCTTTGAACTGAAAGTTCATTTCTTCTAACAAAATAGGCACGCACCAGTGAATTAGAATGTCACATTGTGAGGGACACCATTCTGTGCGAATGTAGCTCAGCAAAATTCATAAATCGGGGAGTATTTCAAGTCCCTAGCAATTTTCCTACAGTCCAATTGAAAGGATACCAATAAACTATCTTCCTGTGCATCTATTTGACAACAAGACGTCGCATAAGCGCAAAGTATTTATCAGGGCCATTCGGAAGACAGGAAAGTGCGTTGGCATTTCCACGGCAAGTTGTAGGTCTGTACACAATCTCGCACGGATTCTATGATAAGAGCAATGCCCAGCGTTGCAATTTGTGTGCCATGCTAGTAGGAATCGTCTTGACTAAATGAAACAACGACTGTAACGGCTTGTGGTCAGTTACTAAATAAAATTGTCTCCCATACAAACAGTGATGGAATTTCGTGACACCATAGACTATTGTTAAATCTTCCTTCTCAATTTGAGAAAAATGGCACTGTGTGTTTGTCGAAAGTTTGGACGCAAACGAGTGGTCTGAAGCGCACGTTGCAGATCGCGCGGCCTCCCATGTCGTAGGTTCGAATCCTCCCTCGGGCATGGATGTTTGTGTTGTCTTTAGTATAAGATAGTTCAGACGTAGTTTAGGGACTGATGGCCCCGCAGTTAAGTCCCATAATCTTTACAAACCTTGGAACTTTAGACACAAACACTGTCAGACGATCTGTATCCCTCAGTCTATGTTACAAAACCGCACCTAGCCAATACGATGATGCATCAGTTTTCAAATTTTTTTTTTTTTTTTTTTTTTTTTTTTTTTTTTTTTTTTTTTGGATCGAAGTGCACAAAACATCGATCACTGAGCAAAGCGTCTTGTAAATGTTGAAATGCACGTTGGCATTGTTCTGTCCAAACCAAGCGAACGTTTTACTGCTAGCCAATGCAAAGGGGCTGCAATTTGTGCTACATTGGAAATAAATCTAATATAATAAGTTGTTTCCCAAGATGGACTGTAATTCCTTCATATCTTTTGGTGCTGGCAGGTCGCGAATGGCAAGCAAATGTGATTGCATACATTGCATAGCTTGTAGAGTGGTGCCCTTAACTGTGTGTGCAGCGAATTCTCCGTGGGCAGGGACAGAGCATCAGCGACCCCTACCTTATTTATGCGGCAGTAGCGCTGCTTGTAGAGTGGTACCCTTAACTGTGTGTGCAGCGAATGCTCCATGTGCAGGGACAGAGCATCAGCTACCCCTACCTTATTTATGCAGCAGTAGCAGCAGCAGTAGCGCAGCTTGTAGAGTGGTGCCCTTAACTGTGCGCGCAGCGAATGCTCCGTGTGCAGGGACAGCATCAGCGACCCCTACCCGCCAGACGTGAAGGGCAGCCCAGGCTTCGAGAGTGTCGCTGCGGCCTACAAGTCGGCCCTCAACAACCATGAGGACTCCTGTCGCCAGAACCAACCGCACTCCTCAGGTAACTGGCACGCCAGCCTGCCTCTCCTCAATGCAGCTGCAGGTGAGGTAGGTGTGTTGACTTTAGATGGCCAATTTCCTACCAAGTCTTATTCTTTGTACTTTATAACATTCGTTGGTTTCGAATACATCTGTTAAATTAGAGAAAAATTACAGAACATGTTTCTTCAGGGAGGTGGAGTCCAAAGTTCTTAGAAGTATTAGTTCTGCCATTAATGACAAACTTAGCATCAAAATAGTGGAACATCTCTTAGGGTACCATAAAGGTAAAAGGTAGCAACAAAGTAACTTGTGATTAACATAACAATTACGATTTGATGTAATGTATCTCTAGAAATTTGCTACTTACAGATCCAACATGGACCAAATCACTGTGACTGATTACATTGTCATTATGGGTTGTTAGTTTCATTCCTAAAATCTATACTTTCTTAATTGATTTAAAGAAGTCATTACTGCAGCCTGGAAACTACTTCATATACTGTACATGATAGAGACACTTACACTTCATTACCATATTGTGATGATTATCTACTGAATATCTTGGTAGAACATGGATATAGATTTTACAGAACTGGGTCTGCTTCCATATGCCGCATGAGGAACTTGTCATGCATTCTGGACTTTGTAGGTGCATAGTTTTCTGAACAGAGTAGATGTCTCCGGTTTTTACTGTTTGCGGACATGTTGTATGACAGTTTAAACTGGGACATGGCAGCGAGTTGAATGATGATCCTGTAGTGTCAACTGATTTTCTATACATTAATGATGAAAGGTTTTTTTCTTTCCATCATATGGAGTCGTTTCTTGCTTCAGTGCAAGGCCATCGATTTCGATTGCCTCATTGAAGCTCCACTTCTGACATGAAATAGTGGAAGCACAACACGTGCACATTAATAAATGGCGTATAGAGTGTGTTGGCATCATTCTGTAACGATCAAATAATGCATTTTCACACAATCATTTGGAGTATTGCTAGTACGATATCTGAACAAATGAATTTTGAGTTCCCCTGATTTGGATGAGCAACCCGCCACGGCTTCACATGGATGATTTGTATCAATAAAAATCCTTCAGATCAGCTCAACTGATGAGCCTGTGATATTTATTGATTTGAAGAATATAATGTGAAATGTGGAACAATAATTACTCTTTGATAAACCTATTTACTCTTGGACTCTTGATTTTATTGTTAGCTATGTTCTACGGAAAGAGCTTAAGTTTCATATAATGGAGATAGGTCCGTCATGTTTGCGGCAAATTGACTGGCGTCCGCCATGTTATTTGGGGTATTGGTTGACAGCTGGTTGTAGCCTAGTATCTTTCCTAAAAATGCAGTAAAAAAACTCATGAACCTGTCAGTATTACAGTTGCAGTTCGAAGTATAACAGTTATCTGAGGCTTAAAATAACAACGAAAGTGCCACTGTGAATTTGTTTGATTTTAATGCAAGTACATGGTATAAACGAGCTGTGAAACATACAGTCAACAGCAATTGTTATGACTAACAGTTATTACCACTGATTTGCATTTGTTGTTAATGTTTTGTAACAACTGCTTTCATAACGTCTAGTATACATTTATCTTGTGGAGAGGCGCCGACTTTTGAAAATCAGTGTGGGTGCTCGTGGTTTCATGTTTCATTACCTTTTCCGCCACAAAGTTCAACGAATGGACCAAGCAGTGCTCAATTTCTCTGATTTTTGCTTGCAACATAGAAAACGTACCAGTCATATTTGTTGCTCTGTCAGTAGTAATAACATTGCATGATTTGATATCTGGAGAAAAACGAGAGAGAACACCCACTGACATTATTAACAGTACCTCAATTGTGCTAGTTTCAATATCATAGAAAACAAAATAAGAAAAAAAAAAAAAAACTTTACTTTGAATATTAGAACCATTGGTACTTTCAGGAAATTTTAAGAACTTTAAAACGAATCAGACGATTGAATGGTGTTAGTTATCGTTACTCATTTGCCTCTCTGATAGGCGAAACTCTTTCATAAACACTTTGATTGGGTCCTTCAACTCCATTACTAGTGGTTCTATGCCCTGCAATGATTAATTTCTTAAAGTGCCTAGTTATGTGAGTATGAAACGTTAGATTTACTACCCAGTTTTAATCTATTCGACAATTCAGGGAGACATATTTCCTCATGACTGACAAACAAAGTAAAGACAACTAAGCCAACGAACTGTACTGTGCTAAGGTATACACCCATGCTCCATTTGTATAACTTTCAAGAAACCTTTGAAATGGCAGTTATTTGTATAGCAACAAAGCACAGATCCCACACATGTGACACCTTTTATTAGGGCACTCCTTCAGCAGACAATGGCGCTTCGTTAATGGAGCAATGAATAGTCAGAACTTCTTTCCTGGATTCACTTTTCAGTTCATTTCTGCATATGTGTCATTATTAAGCTCGGCTACTAGCCCTGCCGGTGCTTCGGCCTCTACCTGCCTGCGATGTTTTATGTAAATCGTGTGTAACGCCACTATACTAGTATGCTGTACTTGCTAGCAGAATTAAATACTTTGACGTAAAAGACAGTGCGGGTATCAATCCATCTTAATGAACAGAATTAATGGAGCTGTCACAGCAAACTACAGCTGTCACTGAACTGTGATTGTTGATCAGTTATGACGTCATGCGGCCAGGGGTCAGTGATCTCGCGCCTCCCACCACTCCTACCTCTGAATGGGCTCCAAGCCTCTGCAGTGAGTGCTCATTGGGACATTTTTGGAACAGTCTAGCGTCTAGGTCGAGATTGCCACACTGCGATGGCAAAAATGCATAACTGACAGCTATGACTTTTCCCCACTTTTGTGCTACTTTATGCTCCTCCCTTATTTTGTGTGGTTGCTGAGCACCCCCAAGAATTTCGTGGGGGGTGTACCAGCACTGGAGCACTCACAGAGTCGGCACCCCTGATCTCGTGTTTACTAAACCTTTTAAGTATACAAACTTGTAAAATTGCTGTCAAAGGGTTTCAATTTGGTGAACTTTGGTGGACGAAATGTGAGTACAAAGACGAAAGTGACAACAAAATACTATAATTAAAAATGTGCCGAGGCCATTTGCCACAAAATCATTCCACATCGAAATAAGGTGTCGTTAATAACTTTCCTTGTTGACATGATGAAACAAGTGACGTTTTGTGCGTGAAATTTGAGTACAAATAGGAAAGAGACAATAGAGTATTACAATAAAAATGCGCCTGGGTCAGCTACGACAAAAGCATTTCACATCGAAATAACGTATCATTAATAACATTCGTTTTTGCTGCGGTGACATATGTACAAATCTGTAACAGAGAACACAGACGTACAAGTAAAAAAATTCTGTCTGTCACTACACTTTCTACATTTTCCACTGGTTGCTTGTCAATCATGTTCCATCAAGTATTGTAACAAGAAATGAAAATATTTTAATAAAGGTCTAGAGACAGAAAATTATAGTTTCATCAACTAAAGGAGTGACAGAAGAAAAAAATATTTCAAAAAGACACCAACACTAGGAAGAAAACTGAGCATTTTTTATGGTGTTTACTTCACGGGAATTGTAGCATAGGTCATCTGAAGCTTCACTCTTTGGGCAGCTAAGTGCCATTACTCAGTAATTTTGTTTGAGTATAGACGGACTGACATCAAACAAGGAAAAACATTTTATGTTCTTGCATGAAGTACTTGTTGTTTTATCATTTAGATTTGTACATTTAACTGCTGAGCACACTTTAGGCATATTTCAGCAGCACAAATTGTACAGGCAAAACAAGCAAAATAAAATATACACTAAATACAACACTTCAAGCTCAACGACATACGATATACATACTCGTCTCAAGTGTACTGACCACCAAAAATATGACGGCCGAGTTTAAACAGGTTGCCGCCAAGAGCGCTGTAGCTCGTGTGTTAGCCACTCTATTTAAGCTCATTAGTTCTACATAATATGATTCAACACATTGAGTACCATGCTAATACAATCCTCAGGATGTTTGAAACTTATTTACATACTAATATCATAGTCCAAAGTTTACACAAAAGTTAACGTCTCGCACTTGGAATGACAGTAGCTCTCCTAGCGTCGAAAGAGCCAACCATAGTGGCACTAACAATTCACAGTCCCAGAAGCGACGTGAGCGCTCCGAGCGGTAGTACTGCAGATCAGAAGAATAGCATGTAACCAACAGAGAACTTGCTACTTTTAATGCTGCTATTTTGATATTCTCCATTCGCTAAATGTAGTAGTGAAATCCGGGGCAGGTAGCTACTGGAGCAGAAATAGCTACATTTTCTTCTGTTTAGTTTCGTAGTAGTCTGTTGCATCAAGTATACTGGTATCATTAAAGTATGTTTACAACTATCGATTCCACTTTGAAAATAATTGATCTTGGTCGAGGTGAGTTAGGACTGATAGAGTACGAGATTCATTTTCCTCTTCAATTACGATTTCTTTCTTTGCTGTCTGTGCGGTATTTTTGCCTCTGTCAATCATCAGTAAGCGGTGAATGAGGAAAACATGCTGAGATATTTAAAACTGATGTGTTTGCTGTAAAAATAACACTATGTCCTGTCTTAATTGTGACGAAAATCTGAATCATGAAACGGCAAGATCATCGTATTATGAAACAATAAACATGTATAATGCTACATAAGGATGGAAAAGCTGGTAGAAGCCGACCTCGGGGAAGATGAGTTTGGGTTCAGGAGAAATGTAGGAACACAGGAGGCAATAATCACTTTATGGCTGGTATTAGAAGATAGATTAAGAAAAGGCAAACCTACATTTCTAGCTTTTGTAGATTTGGAGAAAGCATTTGACAATGTTGAGTGGAATACACTCTTTCAAATTCTGAAGTCAGCAGGGGTAAAATACAGGGAAGAATTAAAAACATTGCATTTTGCCGATGACATAGTAATTCTGTCAGATACAGCAGAGGACGTAGAAGAGCAATTGAACAGAATGGACAGTGTGCTGAAAGGTGCATATAAGATGAACATTAACAAGAGCAAAACTAGGGTAATGGAGTGCAGCCTAAGAAAATCGTGTGATGCTGGAGGAATTAGCTTAGGTAACAAAGCAATAAAGGAGGTAGATGAGTTTTGTTACTTGGGCAGTAAAATAACAAATAATGGTCGCAGTACAGAGGATATAAAATGCAGAATGGCAATGGGTAGAAAAGCGTTCTTGAAAAAAAAGAGAAATTTGTTAACATCGAATATTGATTTAAGCCTAAGGAAGTCCTTCCTGAAGGCATTTGTATGGAGTGTTGCCTTGTATGGAAGTGAAACATGGACAATAAACAGTGCGGACAGGAAGAGGATTGAGGCTTTTAAAATGTGGTGCTACAGAAGAATGCTGAAGATTAGGTGGGTGGATTGTGTAACTAATGAGGAGGTACTGAACAGAATTGGGGAGAAAAGATATTTCTGGCATACCTTGACTAAAAGAACGGGCACATACTTAGATATCAAGGAATTGTGAATTAAGCGTTGGAGGGAAGTGTGTGGGGGTAAAAACCGCAGAGGAAGACCAAGAGATGGATACAGTAAGCAGATTCAGACAAATGTAGGTTGTCGTTCTTATGTGGAGATGAAGAGGCTTGCTCAGGAAAGGGTATTGTGGAAAGCTGCATCAAACCAGTCTCTGGACTGAAGACCACAACAACAACAACAACAACAACAATGTTCGTAAGTCAGAGAATATGTTACTTTTCCAAAAATAATTTATTGCATTATTTAGTACAATTTTGCTAGACACAATCACCCACTGCCACGCACCTTAATGAATTATACAGCTAAAGCTTTCTCGTTAATCACACCATCCATTGGTGAAAGCTATATGAAAATCCGTTCAGTGGTTTTTGAGTTGATCGAGGATGGATAGACATACAGACGTGGCAGGAGGACTTTGTTTTAAAATATTTAGAGATAGATAATATGTATTTGCGACGATATTTTACGATGTTGTCTTGACAGTTATTAAAGTCTGAACACCGAAACCGTATATGCATCGATTATGAAAGAATAAACTTATTTTATATGTATTTTAACATTCTTAAGTCAGAGAATTTACAATCTTTCCTAAAGAGTATTTACTGCTCTACTTCGGCGATTTTTACTCGCACAGTCGGCCATTGCTATGCACCTCAGTAAATTATATACCTAAACCTTCCTCATGAACCAGAGCAACGATTAGTGAAAACTGTATCAATATCCGTTCAGTCCTTTTGGGTTGATTGAGTCACACACGATGTGAGGACTTTGTTTTATAATATCTAGGCTTACATACATTTATGTTCTTTGGATTTGCTGAAAGAAGAAATCATAGGGTGTAACGTCCTGTCGACAGCTTGTTCAATAGCATCAGATCTCATGGATTTTTACTAATGATGCGGAAGGAAGTCGGCCGTGCCTTTTGAAAGGAACTATCACGGCCTTTGCATGGAGTAATTTAGGGAAATCACAGAAAACCTAAATCTGGATGACTGGCTTCCAAATGTCGACTGCCCCACCTTCCGCGGTGAATTTACTGAAAAATGAATGTCAGTCAAGTAGAGACATTTTAATTCTTTGTTTGAAAATACTTTAACTACACTTTGCTGATCAGTTTTTCATGTATCCATTATCTGAATATGAATATTGGTCTAGTAGATTAGCATATTAGCTTGTTAAAGCGGACAAGCAGCTAAACACAGCGATTGTTCATTACGTGAAGGAGTGACCGGATTAGTATGACTCTTTGCAGTGCAAATGTGCTTGTGTCAGGACACTACTGAGTGAATGTGACCTATAAAAATAGTAAAGATTACACGAAGAAACTATTCGTATCGAGATAATGGCCACACACGGAATTTGTTTTCCAAACACATATGTCACGCCTGCTCAGCTTGTTTGTGCATCAACATTTGCGTGCGCCGTCACGTCTGTTTGTGCAGATCCTGTTGACAAACTGAATTGGCGTTCATCCCTGTATTTGCTTTCGTAACGAACCATGAGTGTGAGTCCACCCTTGGAAGCGATATCTGTAATGAACCGAGCAAGGCATACGTTGTGCATTGTGCAGCAATGAGTAAACACACCGCTATTCTCTCTAGATTACATGCCACAGAACGCCGACTGTCTGAATGTTCATCTTTGGCACTTAACGGATAGCTGTCATAACATGCAATGACAGATGTTGAATAATATTCATTAGTCTTTTGTCACTGGAAAGTGGAATATGATTTCTCAATTCAGAAACTATTGCTCATCTGGATATTCAACTTTTTCAAAAATTTATGTAATTTTTCGACGATTTCGGTGTTTTATATTTGTACATTTATTGTATTTTTCAACATATATACATTTTTGTAAAATTTGGTGTTGTTTTTGCGTAATTTTGGTGCTAGAGTTTGGAAAAATTCAGTTTAATTTTTTGCCATTTTGTGTGCTATTTTTTGTCATCACACGAATGAATGTTACACTTCAAATGAACTACAAATCCAAGATTACAACAAACTCATCCCTTGAGCAGATAAGAAGTCAAATTTTTTAAAAATGCAATAACTGTTAGTTGCGTGTTTTAAAAGTCGCCTGTCTTCAGATTTTTAACGTTTCTGTGAGGGAAATCTCACATCTTTCCATTATCTCATACCAAACACATGTTACTGCAGCACAAAACGTTTTTCTAATTAGTTTTGATGTTATCATTTCTTGTCATTGTTAGAAAATGATGTCTTCAGTTATTCTTTACATTAATGCTCTGTACTGGTGGGAATTTGCGAATAAGGAAAATGGTGTACTTGTGGCATAGCGCAGTTTACTTTCCCCTAGCGAGGGCAGTGGCTAGCCTGTTATTTGTGTATGGTCTCTGTGAGGTCTTGCACACCTAAATAGTTCTTTTATTCATCCTGCCATCCTTTAACCCGAAATGTTGGGCATCTTTTTACTTTGACAATATAGTCACATACACTGCTTTCCCAAGTATTGTGCTATCTCTGGCAGAATTACAATGTCATCATCAAGCGTCACAGTTTTTATATCTCCTATCAGAAGTTTCATTTGCATTTCAAATATCCGTTGGTCTTGTGTAATGCTTTATCAGTCCACAGATTAGATAGTTGGGGATAGCCCAGAGTGCTATCTCACTTGAGACAAACTACAAAACAGTCTCATCTCCTTTGCAACTACTCTGTTCCTTCATGCTCTTAGATCACAGTATGATTTATGTCAAATAAAGAAGTTTTTCTGTCTGTAAGTTACCTTTGCTACTTTCAGACTTCCAGGCAGTTTATACCAGTCAGCTTCCTTGACCTCTGTTTTCAGTCTATTAACTATAATAAGGCATTTGCTCTCATGACCTTTGCATATATATCTCCAACGATCTTGTTCTGTTTCTCTCAAAACGAAAGTGATCTTGGATAACAAATTCCACCAATAACCATGTCGTCATTTTGCAGGCATTATTTTCAAACTGAGAGAATTGTAATATTGACATGTCAGCAACTGCATTTTTGAAACTGATACAAGCTTTATTCAATTTAAGTCTTTCAGAGCTTTGTGAAATACTTCTTGCAGCATTAAATCACGTATCTCATCTTAATTTGCTGCTTTTTCACCACTTACTATGATGTTGCCTTGGAGTTAATTTTCCTTATATATGCCATTTATATGTTCATTCCACCTTTCAGGCTTTCCTTCCTACATAAGAACTGACTTACCAGCCAAATTCGTAATATTCACACAATTGAGATTCTTTTCTTCGTAGATTCCTCTAATATTTATGTGGATTCAATGTGTCTTTCCCCTCATCATACTTTCGTTTGCAAGCTTGTTTCAACCCATAATCATTAGTTGTAAGATAATTTGCACGTTCTGTGAGTTTGTTTGAGTGTATACGTATGTATGTTTGCATGTGTGTGTGTGTGTGTGTGTGTGTGTGTGTGTGTGTGTACGAATTCTGGAGAACAAGGAATAAAATCCTAAATTAACGCTATGCTATCGATTTTAACATAAATCTCATGTAAAATAATTAATTAATAAAAACTGTTTAATACAGGATGTGTTTGAAATAGACTATAAAGTATAAAGTAATTTATCTGAAACCCATACAGATTCCAAACCTGATACAAACTGGAATACTTCCAAAATTAAAACTAAATCCATTTGGTGCACAAAACAGATAATTGACGGCAGTCAACATCCTCATCACTTTTCTCAGCCTGGGAAATCTAAAAGAACATCTTCCCTTCCAGACTATCTTCTAAGATAGATCATACAGTCATCATTGCCTGTGAAACTATCAGTTGTACTCTGCAGTAAATAGTAAGGACTGTTGTATAACTTTTTTCCCACACTGACAGGTGCCTGAGTAGTTGGAGCTGTTCTCATATGAATTTCATGCATTGAAATGAGAGGTGGTATTAGTTTTTATGTAAGGTAAAAAGGTAAAGAAGTCAATGGTCCGAAGATTGGTTTGAACACCACAGTGCTTAACTAGGCATGGTCCTGTTTGGAGGTTGTATGCTGTTGCCTTCCTACTACCTTCAAACTGACTTACCCAGCGAGTTATAGTGGGAACCACAGTTTAACGTGGGTTCCGAACCACAGTGCTACTCGGTATTTTTCACATCAGCGACACTGACAGAAGTGAAAGAAGTGAAAAGTGAGAGATAAAAATCCTAGGATGTGGCGGAACCCGCGACCTTTGGATTTGTAGTCTGGTAGTCTACCGCTGTGCTACGAAGCCACACAGTTTTTATGTAGGACCTCATTTCTGCATCATCATCCATACATCATCATTAGAGACTGAGTATGCTCTTCAGCATGGTCTGGAGCATAGTCCTACTAAATAATATTCTAACTAACATATATGTCTCATCTGATATTCAGCATGTTACTTAAAAATCATTCTTGACAGAATCCAAGTACTTTATCCTTGGTCTATCTCGACTCCTCTTACTATCTACCCACCCATGCATTTCTTAGGTAATCTTGCTTCTCCCACGCATATAACATGACCCCACCATCTCAGCCTGTTCCCTACAACTGCTTCGCCTATGGAGTTCATTCCCAGTTCCCTTTGGTTTCAACATTATGGATACACTCTTGCCACTGATCCCATCTATTGGCAACTGCAATCATCCTTGCTGCAATAATGTCTGTAACCTCAACCTTATTAATAAGGTGACTTGTATCCACCCATACAACAAAGTTGGTCGAAAGATGGAATGGTGCGCTGCTATCTTATTTTTGGTACTGACTTAGTTCTTGTAGAAGAGAGTATAACTTAGCGGAGCATTCACTGAATTAGCGTTGATATATCTTGATTCAAGTTCTTTCAATATGTTCTCAGCCTTACGTCTCTGTTTCTAGTTCAGAAATATTAGACTGCAATCTTTCAATCGAATATGCCATCTCAGCTAATTCATCCAGGTATGTGAGACTGCTTATTTTGTTTTCATCTATTTTAATTTTACTTTTCTGGTGCATTGTGTTCAACATAAATAATATAAACACGAGTGGTGACAGGTTACAGACTTATCGTACCCTAACACTGCCATGAACCATGAACTGAATTTACCATCAACTGTAACTGCTGCCTGACAATGTATGTGTTGTTTGGTTTCAGTTTCAGTCCAGAGACTGGTTTGATGCATCTCTCCACCCTACTCTATCCTGAGCAAGCCTCTTCATCTCCTCATAAGAACGGCAAGGTACATCCATTTGAATTTGCTTATTATATTCATCTCTTGGTATCCTTCTGCGATTTTTACCCCACAAACTTCCCTCCAACGCTAAATTCACAATTCCTTGATGTCTAAGAATGTGGCCTACCAATCGATCCCTTCTTTAGGCACCTTTCAGCACATTGTCCATTCCGTTCAACTGCTCTTCCATGTTCTTTGCTCTCTCTGACAGAATTACTATGATGTCGGCAAAACGCAATGTTTTTAATTCTTCACCCTGAACTTTAATTCCTTCACCAAATTTCTCCTTGCTTAATTTATAGCTTGCTCAATGTACAAAGTGAATAACATTCGAGAAAGGCTACAACCCTGTCTTACTCCCTTCCCAACCACTGCATCCCTTTCATGCCCTTCAACTCTGATAACTGATGTCTGGCTTTTGCACAAGTTGTAAATAACCTTCCATTCCTTATATTTTACTCCTGCTGATTTTAAAATTTGAAAGAGTGTATTCCGATCAACATTGTCAAAAGTTTTCTTCAAATCTACAAAAGCTAGATATGTAGGTTTTCCTTTCCTTAATCTGTCTTCTAAGATAAGCCGTAAAGTGAGTATTGCCTCCCGTGTTCCTACTTTTCTCCTAAATACAAACTGGTCCCCGCCAAGGTCGGTTCTGTAATTTTCAGACCTGTCTGCACCTGCTTTCTTCGGAATGGGGATTATTACATTTTTCTTAAAGTCTAAGGGTACTTCGCCTGTCTCATACATCTTAAACGCCATGTGAAACAGTTTTTTCATGGCTGGTTCTCCCAGAGACTTTAGTAGCTTTGAGGGAATGTTATCTACTCCAGGGGCCTTGTTTCCACTTAGGTCTTTCAGTGCTCTGTCAAATTTATCTCTCGGTATAGTATCTCCTGTTTCATCCTTACCTGTTTCTTCTCCCCTTCCTATAATACTGTCTTTAAGATAGTTTCCTTCGCAGAGCCTCTCTACCTTACAGCTTTCCCTTCTTTGCTGAGAACTGGTTTTCTATCTGTGTTTTTCGTATTCATAGAGCTGTTTTCCTTATCTCCTAATATCTCGTTAATTTTCCTCCACTCCTGCTTAGCCATTTTGCACATCCTGTCAACTTCATTTCCTAGTCGTCTGTACTCCACTTTGCCTGTTTCACTCACTGCATTTTTATATTTTCTCCTTTCATCGATTAAACGTAGTATGTTCTGTGATATCCAAAGATTTTTTTAGGTCTTCCCTTCCTACCGATTTGTCCTCTGCCGCCTTCACTATTTCATCGCTCAATGCTATCCATTCCTCCTCTACTGTTTTATTTTCCCTCGTTTCTGTCAATTATTGCCTAACTGTCCCTCTGAAATTCTCAAGAAATTCAGGTTCCTTCAATTTATACAGGTCTCATCTCCTAATTTCCCTAACTTTTTCAGATTTTTCAGTTTCAACCTAATGTTCAAGACCAATAAGTTATGCTCAGGGTCTATATCTGCCCCTGGGTATGTCTTACAGTTTAAAACATGGTCCAGAAATCTTTATCTTACCATTATAATATCTATCTGGTACCTTCCATTGTCTCCCAGGCTCTTCCATATATACAACTTTGTTTCGTGATTCGTAAACCAGATGTTTGTTATGAATAAATTATGTTCCGTGCAAAATTCTACCAGGCGATTTCCTCTGTCATTCCTTTTGCCCAGTCCATATTCACCTACTATGTTCCTTCCGTTACTTTTCCTACTACCAAATTCCAGTCTCCAACCACAATTAAGTTTTCCTCTCCCTTAATTGTGTGAATAATTTCCTTGACCTCCTCAGATATTTCTTCAATCGCCTCATCATCAGCAGAGTTTGTGGGCATATAGACTTGTAACTCTGTGGTAGGTGTGGCTTTCTATCTATCTTGACTAAGATAATGTGGTCACTGCGCTACTCATAGTAGTTTACCTGCATTCCTATTTTCTTATTCATTATCAGAGCTACTCCTGTAATACTCCCAACGGATTTTGTATTTGTAATCCTGTATTCGACTGACCAGAAATTCTGTTCCTCTTTCCAACGAACTTCACTAATCCCCACTATATGTAACTTCAGCTTATACATTTCCCTATAAATATAGAGATAATCATTTCTATGACCTTTATTATGAACCACTGATCCTCATGATAGTTTATCTTCTTCAAGACTAAACCTAAAATCTTGTGTTAAAGATTGCTTTATTTGCTAGATTGCTATGCCATCAAAAGACTTTTCCCATAATTATTACAATGACAGACTGAAAACAGGCCAAATAACCGATTCTTCCACATGTAATTTATAGCTGCAGGATTGAAAACACTTATCTAAAAATGTTTTCATACACACATTATATATATATATATATATATATATATATATATATATATATATATATATATATATATATATATATATATATATATATCCTGGCACTCCTATTCCTTAATGAGGTTTAAAAATACCTCATTAAGGAATAGGAGTGCCAGGATATTTATAGTGTTGATAACCATGGTGATAGATCTAATGCTTCCTTTAATATGTTTGTCATGCTCCTTGAAAATTGCTTTCCAGTACAATGTTAGAATTGCTGCAGCTCATTACAGGAAGTGTTGTATAGCTCTTAAAAGTTTCACTGGTGGACAAAAGCATGCCACATGCATATAAACTAGCTAATTTTCAGGATTAAATTAAAACCATATGATCAGACTTAAAGGATGTTTCCCCATAAGAAGAAAAATGTTGATATAAAGTCAGTTTGCAGTAGAATCACTAAAGACTAAGGACGATCATGAATATGAATATTAAAGATATGATCTGCATTTGTTAGTCCTTTACTTTATAAAGTCCTTAGTACTTTATAAAAAATAGAAAGGTATTACATTCTACACAACTATGCACCTATTTATATGCTAATGTTATGGAAAAGTGTGTATATTTAAGAGTAGGTAATTGAGCATTTAAGATCACATAATGTGCTGTAAAATATATGGTTTGTTTTTAGAAGTGTTTAAAAAAGTGTTCATTTTTCTGGGGACAGTAGTGTTTCTTATATATAAATAAATAATACGCGCTCTAGTATAAAAGGGATATTCTAAAATGTAACATTTTCCTGGAAAAAGCAGGAATGTATAGGATTCCATGTAGCTATGGGTACCACAAAAGTAATAGTCAAAAAACAACTAGATGAGCAAAATGGGAACTGTAGAGGTGGAGAGATTAACCGATCAGCTGTTGCTGAACTTGTTTTTCAACCAGGGGACCACCTTATTAAAATTTTGTGGATACCACAAAAGACTGTACAGAGAGGCTATAGAAATTGTAAAACACCCCAATAATTTCAATAGGATGGAGGAGGACGTGAAACTAAATGAAATCTAGATTTCGGTTTTGAAGAAGAAATGTAAGATTCTTCCACCATGGGATAATATTAACGGACGACGGCAATTGACAACGACGAATTGTGCATGCATATTGAAAACATCTGACATCACACCTCTGCGCGGGGGCCCTCGTAAACGGAGTTTGGCTTCAGTTAGTAGCGAGCCAGAGTATGCAACAGACATTCAAAAGTGCCGCCATCCCCCTTGAAAATGTCCTCCGCAGTCGGTTACGAAACGTTGGGTTTCCATAATAAATCCATAAGACCATGGCATAATAGCCCGGAAATTTTTAGTAATTTTGACCTTTCAAGCCGTGAAATTATCCATTACATTTTGCTGATGACACTCCCTGTTTGTGCAAGACATTTTATACAGTATTGACACTATCAGATGATGCTGTTCAAGACATATGTTCATTAGTTGTATTAAACTGAAGATCTCAAGCGAATATAATGATAAAAGTAATTTATAATGTGTTGAGATATGATGACTTGTATGTTTGAAAAATTGTTTCTATTAATTGTTTTAATATTTATATTTGCCATCTCTCTGCAGATTCCTGTAGAAAATAAAACTTTCTGTAGGATTTGATTGTTTGCACCAAATACATTAAAAATACAAAAGGTGAAGGTCATCATTATTTACCCCTGATTTCTTCAATTAATTTATGACAAATCACTTTTTATCATTACTTACCCCTGAGGTCTTCAATTAATTAATAAAAAATCGATTTTACGTAAAAATTCAAGTTTCTAGGCATTTAGATACTTAGCCATTGTGGAAAGCTGATATTCAGGATCGTATTCAAAATGTAAATGCTGTTTGATTTACCACTACAACAGTATATAAAAATATATAATATGAAAAGTATATATAATGAATCAAATATGGTATTCTTGACTGAGAAATGGGTGGTTTGAGAAGTGTGTGGTGTAAGTTTGTGAACCTTATGATGACCGCTATTCAGCAATGTGAGATTTATGAGAATAGACTGACAATAGAGTTTTTTTTAATGTATCAGCTTATTTCCAGCTGTTAGTTTCTTACAAGTTAATGCTACAAAGAAATCAACTGTGCATTTCGATCATACCTCCTTGGCTCTTGTGTAGAAATAAGCTACCATAAGAATTCGAACATCTTAGCAGTTATCTTTGCATTTTAAAGACAAAATAGGAGTGGTGCCTCGTGGCTCTGTCTTTCTATTTCGTCATGGGATTCCTTGAAATATAAAAATTAAGATAATTCCCATATCTAATTGTTGATTATTTATACTTATCCTACAGATTGTCATCGGCATAAGATTGGTATACATTTAATTTAATCTATTGGCACCCTTCTGTTACAGTTTACTTACTCATCAATGCCTATGGAGACTTGCTTCTCCTGTTTACTGCAGGTCATTATATATATAAATAAACAAATTGAACACAGAGAAAAATCAGTACCTATTTTGAGTCAGAACCGCAAATATATGTAAAACAAGTTCCAACTACCAATGGGTAATTACCGAGTGGCTCCTGTAATTATAGCAGACTCTTCATTCTACAGACAACTTTTCTTTTTATGTTATACAAGGATGTTTATATGTCTCCTGGATACGAATTCTTTTAGAATTTTTTGTGTATTTTTTTTTTTTATTTATTTTTTTTTTGGCGGGGGGCACCAGGTGCACATTTTCTATTACTTTATCTAGTTTGGCTGAATTACTTTCATTGCTTTGTATGGAATTATAAATCTTATTAATTGTTGCTTGTTGTTGTGGGCTTCAGTCTGGAGACTGGTTTGATGCAGCTCTCCACAATACCCTATCCTGAGCAAGCCTCTTCATCTCCACATAAGAGCGACAAACTACATCTGTGTGAATCTGCTTCCTGTATCCATCTCTTGGTCTTCCCCTGCGATTTTTTCCCCATACACGTCCCTCCAACGCTAAATTCACCATTCCTTGATGTCTAAGAATGTGTCCAACAAATCTATCCCTTCTTTTAGTCAAGGTATGCCAGAAATTTATTTTCTCACCAATTCTGTTCAATACCTCCTCATTAGTTACGCGATCCACCCACCTAATCTTCAGCATTCTTCTGTAGCACCATATTTCAAAAGCCTCAATCCTCTTCCTGTCCGCACTGTTTATCGTTCATGTCTCACTCCCATACAAGGCAACACTCCATACAAATGCCTTCAGAAAGGACTTCGTTAGGTTTAAATCAATATTCGATATTAACAAATTTCTCTTTTTCAAGAACGCTTTTCTACCCATTGCCATTCTGCATTTTATGTCCTCTGTACTGCGACCATCATTTGTTATTTTACTGCCCAAGTAACAAAACTCATCTACCTCCTTTATTGCTTCGTTTCCCAATCTAATTCCTTCAGCGTCACCTGATTTTCTTACACTGCACTCCATTACCCTAGTTTTGCTCTTGTTAATGTTCATCGTATATGCACCTTTCAGCACACTGTCCAGTCCGTTCAATTGCTCTTCCAGGTCCTTTGCTGTATCTTACAGAATTACTATGTCGTTGGCAAAACGCAATGCTTTTAATTCTTCCCCCTGAACTTTAATTCCTTCACCAAATTTCTCCTGGCTTTCCTTTATAGCTTGCTCAATGTACAAATTGAACAACAGTGGAGAAAGACTACAACCCTGTCTTACTCCCTTTCCAACCACTGCATCCCTTTCATGCCCTTCAACTCTGACAACCGCTGTCTGGTTTTTGTACAAGTTGTAAATAACTTTACGTTCCCTATATTTTACTCCTGCTTGCTTCAGAACTTGAAAGAGTTTATTCCAATCAACATTGTCAAAAGCCTTCTCCAAATCTACAAAAGCTGGAAATGTAGGTTTGCCTTTTCTGAATCTATCTTCTAGGATAAGCCGTAAAGTGAGTATTGCCTCCCGTGTTCCTACATTTCTCCTGAACCCAAACTGATCTTCCCCAATGTCGGCTTCTACCAGCTTTTCCATCCTTCTGTATATAATTCACGTTAATATTTTCAACCATGACTTATTAAACTGATGGTTCTGTAGTTTTCACACCTGTCTGCACCTGCTTTCTTTGGGATGGGGATTATAACAGTTTTCTTAAAGTCTGAGGGTATTTCACCTGTCTCATACATCTTACACACCAGGTAAAACAATTTTGTCATGGCTGGTTCTCCCAGAGACTTCAGTAGCTCTGAGGGAGTATCATCTACTCCAGGGGCCTTGTTTCGACTTAGGTCTTTCAGGGCTCTGTCAAATTCTTCTCTCAGTACAGTATCTCCTATTTCATCTTCATCTACATCCTTTTCCGTTCCTACAATATTGTCTCGATGTTCATTTCCTTTGTAGAGCTCCTCTATATACTCTTTCCACCTTTCAGCTTTCCCTTCTTTGCTGAAAACTGGATTTCCATCAGTGTCCTTGATATTCATAGAGCTGTTTTTCTTATCTCCAAATGTTTATTTTACTTTCCTGTAGGCTGTATCTACTTTTCCCCTATTTATACATTCTTCTACATAATTGCATTTGCCTTCTAGCCACTCCTGCTTAGCCATTTTTCACTTCCTGTCAATCTCATTTCTTAGTCGCCTGTACCCCATTTTGCCTGTTTCATTTACTGCATTTTTATATTTTCTCCTTTCATCAATTAAATTTATTATTTCCTGTGATATCCAAGGATTTTTTGTAGGTCTTGCCTTTCTACCTATTTTGTCCTCAGCTGCCTTCACTATTTCATCTCTCAATGCTACCCATCCCTCTTCTACTGTTTTATTTCCCTCTGTTTCTGTCAATTGTTGCCTAAATCTTCCTCTGAAATTCTCCAGAACTTCACGTTCTTTCAATTTATCTAGGTCCCATCTCCTTATTTTTCTACCTTTCTGCAGTTTTTTCAGTTTCAGCCTACAGTGCATGACTAACAAGTTATGGTCAGAGTCTATATCGGTCCCTGGGTATGTCTTACACTGTAGAACCTGGTTCCGAAATCTATGTCTTACCATTATAAAATCTATCTGGTATCTTCCGGTGTCTCCTGGTCTCTTCCACATATACAACCTTTTTGTGATTCTTGATCCACGTGTTTGTTATAACTAAATTATGTTCTGTGCAAAATTCTACCAGGCGGCTTCCTCTTTCATTCCTTCTGCCCAGACCATATTCACCTACTAATCTCCCTTCCCTTCCTTGTCCTACTACCGAATTCCAGTCTCCCATAACAATTAAATTTTCCTCTCTCTTAATTGTCTGAATGATTTCCTTTAGCTCCTCATATATTTCTTCGATCTCCTCATCATTGTTGCTTACCTTCTAAAATGTAACTTACATTGTAAGTTTTCAGCAACTCAATAACTGTATCTAAACAAAACTAAGAGACTGGTTATCTGAAGATGCAATGTTATAAATTTTAATATGTATGCAGAGTTCTATATTTCTCAGAGTGCTTACCAACTTACTTTAAAATAATTTGCTGCAGTTGGACTAAATGTGTTGTTGCCATTTACAAGTAACACTTGATTTTTGTAAGATTCAATACTATAGTAACTATTAAGTGTGCTTCAGTATTTTATCTTCCTGCAACTCTCAGAGTATACAAAGGACTGAACAACTTGTGTCTAAAATACCTTTTGAAATTAATTTGGAATGTTTCATTTACTTTATTAGTTCTGGAATCATTTTTTGTTTTTTGTTTCCCATGTCAAATTCATATATGACTTAAAAATTAAATTACAGTGTAGTATCCCATCTGCATCATGGTTATTGGAGATGAAATATTTCATAGGAAGTACTATGAGAAAATACAACTAAAACTTAAATGTATAATAATAATACAAAATTTAATTATATAATATGAAGTTTCTATTAGTATTACATTTCAGTATCTTCTATATGTTCCACACAAAATGATACGATTGGAGAAATTACTCGGAGAAATTAATAGTATAAATGAAATTAGTCTTTATAAATAGAATTCTGTTAAATCAATTCTAATAACGTTTGTTTCAAAGTGGCTGCAAATGGCTGAAAGTCATTATAGGTAATACTTTCTGTGTGGCTTTTGATTCAAAACTAAGTAAATTATTAATTTAGTGCCTATAGCATGAAAACACAATAGGTTTGAATTATATTTCGAAATATAAGCATCTCATTTATTAAAGCGCTTTGTAGTTATGCATCATAAAGAAGGAGGATTTGGTAAAGTTTGTGACTATACTGGTGCAAAGAACACTCTTCTCATGTCACAATTTTATAGTGAACTGGCTAGAAGACAAACATGAAATGTTTCAATTAAAGCTCTTACTAAAATTGTCTTACAGTTATTGAAAACTATTAGCTTGCTAATTGCTGAGCTAATTGTTATCATATCTGATGTGATCGTTATTTAAAAATGAAGTTACTTATGTGTTCCATATATAAAATGTAATCTTCAGGAATCACAGAAAACAAACTTCATAAACTCCCCTTTTCTATCTCTTTATTAAAATCCTTGTTCACTCACTGATAATGCACTATAATTCCATTTTCTGCAGTTCCTCTCCATGTAATTCACAGAATTTATTGGCATACTGATTATATGTAGATGAATTTTCCCAAAACACCTTTAAGTGTTTCAGGCATTGTTATATAAAAAGTAAAACAAGAAACATTTTTCTTTACAAATTGGAAATATAAGTTAAAGATCAATAAAGCCATACATAATTTGCTGTCTACCATAATGTAGCACCTAAATTGTTCATAATGTATGACATGGTATTTTGGTAATTCTTTCAGTTTTCTGTACCCCATCTTGTGTTGTACTGATTTAAACTTTTGTAGACACATAGACATATAATTCAATAAAAAAGAACATTTGAAATTTTAATAACTATTTTCCCAAGATATATTGAGCACCATGGACAAAAGTACATAATTACTATATTTCACTTCTTTCTTATGGAGTATCAATACAAATTTAGGAAAACTATTATGTGAGTATTTAGCAGTTACAACTATTTTTGTGTACTGTCCAGTGATACAGATTTTCTTGATTTATTTATATTTTAAATAATTAACTTTATAGAAATGCCATTACATTATTATTCAATATCTGCAATGCACAAAGAAAATTTTATTACAAAACAAAACTTCTTTCAATATAAATATCTGTTTTATGGATTATAAATCTTCTGATTCATTAGAGGTATTAAATTATTTATTTTGTGAAATATGTGATTAAAAGGTGTTAGAATTTCTTAAAATATTCAATTGATATTTCTTCTTTCACGGCTAATACTATGTATCCTATTTTTGTTTGGCAGCTGAGTTTCTTTCCAATTTTAAATCAAACAAATGTTGAATTCTAATTTAAAATTTTTATTCATAAATTACAAAATGGCTAATTTGATATATACGCCAGTTTCGTAATTCATATCTAAAATCGTTGTGTTATACCACATATCTGGATGTCAGAGGTAAGCTAACAACAGTGACCTTTTCCTAACTGTAGAGGAGAGCACACAGAAGATCCTAGGGATCAGATTTTGGTACCTTTAAATTAAGTGAACTATACAGCTAAGAAGAGGCTAATGGTGTGCCCCATTCCTTAAATCTCTAAGTGTACTTTTATCTTTATGAATATGTTTATGAAATTTTAAGGGATGATTGCACTTAATGATATTTTAGCTCTCAAAAATATAATTGTGAAGCCACTTTTGTTTACACATGAATTATATGCAGTGTTTTACACCTAAAATGTACGTCTTAAATAAGCTACCTACATTTTGCACTTGTGGTAATTTACCTCTGACATCCAGATATATTGAGAAGACTTGTTTACAGTGAATTGAAATGTTTACTACCAACAATTATTTTCTACACACTGTGGTTTGGCCTTCATTTTCAATTGCAGACCGTTTTAGATAGGATACTCAAATGTAGGAAATAGTATTTTACATGATAGGGTGTCTAATAGAGCATTGTTTTAATTGACTTTCTAATTAAGGAAGTTGATCAGAGAAGTGGTTTTATTGGTCGCTAATGACTTAAAACAACTATATCCTATTCTAATATCTTGTTTCATTGATACATCATAAACTCTAACCTGCAAACTAGTAATATTTCCATACACTTTATGGGAATTGGTAAGTCATTGCCTGTTAGTATATCTGTTGTTGTACCTGTAATTCTGTATGATACATATAAATGGTGTTAGAAAAAATGCCCTATACTTTGAGAGGTGGTAGTAATTAACTAACAAAGAAAAAATTACAATAAACCTTGGCTTGGAAACAAAAACTTTGAGAGTTATACACACTTGTTCACGATGACGCAACGCCTTTGCTTGTGAGTGTCTGACTCTGTGATACAAGGTAAACATAAAGGAAACAAATACCATGCTGTTTCATATGGATGTATCATTGCTTCTGTCATCCATCATGACGGTTCACCACTGTTGCCTGCATGTCTGTCTGCAGAAAAGTATGTATCGCTTAATTGCTGTATTTATTGTTATTACAGTGTTGTAATGCCCTTAATTTGCAGTACTATTTCTTATTTCGTCCACATTTTTACAATTCAGTACTACTTCACATATGAGATGGACAATATGATTTTTTTATGTTAGCAAATGGACATAGCCAACTAGCGCGTGTTCTCTAGATTTCCAAATAGCAGAATGCCATCAAGTAGAATGTTTATCCGTTTTAACCTGTGTCTTCAGGACACGGTTTATCTGTCACCTAACACGGTAAATGGTGTAAGGCCTTGGCCCATCCACAAAATGCAGACAGATGAGTGTGTGCTAAATTTACTAGAGGAAACAACTGAAATCAGTATATGGTGATTAGCTGCAGCAGAAGGCGTTCGTCATTCTCTTCTCTGGAGGGGGGGTACTCACAATCAGTTACATCTGTATAATTTTCGGTACCTCGAGGCACTTGGGCCAGAAGACCACCTTGGAATATTGTGGTCCTGTAAATGGCTTGTAGAAGTGTGCCTCGGTTCCACTCTTTTTGTCAAAATTTTTATTTACTGATGACGTGGGTTTGACATGAGGTGCCATTGTGACTTTCATTATTGACTTGTCTCGGCAGATGAAAATCCTCATGAAGTTACTGAAAGAAGGCATCAACAATGAAGCATTGCCATGGATAGACCCTGCATTGAGCACCTGCTATGAATGGACCTCAGGTTTAACATACACTAGGAAAAAGTGTACATAACTCAGAAAGCATACGCTTCCAGAGCAAGGTTTATTGCAATTTTACTCTTATCTGGATACTTTATTTTTTGAACATACTGTATAATTAAGGCTGCCTTCAGGCATTTCTTTCAGATCCTGTCAATGAATGACTATAATATATATTCCTGTATGTGTTTCTTTACACATGTGGTCACATTTGTAATAGTTGTAATATTGCTTATTTTATCATACCAGAATTTTTCAGCATTTCCATAAATAATTATGATATAATATCCAACAATTTTCAGTCAATGGATACTAATTATGCAGATGATGAACATCATATATCAGATCATAACAAGAATATAGCTGAATGCTGAAACTATTGAGAGTTCCACAGACAAATTTCGTAGTTTGTGAAATTCCATTTGGCAGTTGTACTTCAGCTATAGGAGACATAGAAAGAGACAGTTAAAACATATACCCACAAATTGATGGAGGAATTGAACTAAACAGATTTATGGAGTCAGTAGTCCTAAGGATTAATTCTTTTATAAAGTATAAAGAGGACAACAGAAATTAAAAGTTTTATTAATTTCTAACAATCATCTGACTGAGCATAAATAATTAGTATAATGTCAGTCCAACTATTGGAAGGATATTTCTGAAGATTAATGAGTATGTTGTTAATGCACTATAACCTATGAAGTAACTTTTTAGGAAGTATTTGGTCAAGCCCTATAATTTCATCCTTAACCATCACACCATTTCAGACTAAATCTGTAATACGTTCACCAAACAAACAAAATTCTCTCCCATTTGTTTCTGGTTCTGTCTATGACGAGAATTGAACTAAAACTATTTTCAAAAGCACATTTCGATACTCAAAGTTATCCTATAATTTTCGCAGCGTACACAGCAGAATAAATAGTCAAAAGTAACGAAGTATTGACATGTATAGCTTAACAATGTTCTTCCAGAGTGCCTTTCAAGCAATGCTGTGGGAGTAGCGACAGGACTTTCAGACTGCCAAGACGATGGCTGTTTCTCTCGCATTTGCCAATCTGCATCAGCTGCCACTGGTAGGGAGCATCGCCCCTACACTTTCTGTTTCTAAGGCTTATGTACTGTCTTTAGACGTTTGTTCTGTATCAGTGGTAGCTTACTCAATTTAAATACTGCCCAAAATATAGTAAGATCCGAATTCTTAATCTATATACTGCAAGACGGATGTGAATTACTTGGTTCATTTGGGCAGACATTTGAGGGATGGAAAGAGTATTCTTATCAGCTAAAGTTTTTCCAGGATTCAGCATTCTGTGTAATTTGACAAACAAAGTACTGTGGGTTTATTATCAAGGTATGCTGCATCTACTCTCACCCATTACATCTTCCTCATTACGCATCATCAGGCTGTCTTATTGTCACAGTGATAAATTGTAGTTCCTGAGGAGGAAACAAGTCTCCTATACTTGTTATACCAGTATGTACGAAATAACGTGAGGTTATGTGAGTGGAAAACTAAGTAATAGCTCAGTAATAATCAAAAGCTATTTCAGCTGTCAAGATTTTAGCCCATTTAGTATTTTTTCCATCACTCTGATCTGAAATTAGTTGTCTTTAAACTGTATAGCTACAAATACATATAAGTCTTATCGAAAATTCATCTGGAGACTTCTTTCTCTCAATTAAAAACTCTCATAAGTGAACAAAAGTTATGAGAGGATTGTATTTATGTGAAGTTTTCTGTCCTGGAATCATATCATGATTGAACATTTACCCTTTCATCTAAAATATGGGATCTATATTTGTTTGGTCTACTGTGTTTTCAGACTACAGCTCGTCATTAGTACCATGAAAGCAACGTCTTGTACTATATTACATTGAAGTTGTTTTGCTGTTTACCATCCAAAAATCTGAAGTTGTCTGGTTTATCAAGAACTCTGATTGCTCTGGGTGTCATGATATATGTACATGGATTTGGAACTGCATTTTCAAAACTTTCTCTTTTTATATACTACAGTTTCATCTTTATGGTCAGGGACCAAGCCTGAAGCTGTTCAGTTAACCTATTCCTCACAAATCAGATGGTAAAATATTAGAGGAAAAAAATATTTCCTTATATGATTTTTATGTGATGATGTTGTCATGAAGGACAAAAAAAAATGAAAACTAAGAGAATTTTTTCAAAATTCGTCACAGGGGACACAAAAACTAATAAGACTAAGGAAGTTTCTTCAAAATTCATAAAACAATATATCTATTGATTCACTTCTAAAATATCATTGCAATCAATGACTTTCAATTTTCAATTTTTGTCTTATTGTTTGTTTCAAATTATATAGAAAATACAAATGGAAACATATTTGAGTTTAGATTAAGAATTCGGACCAAATGACATCTTATCCATTTACGTATTGCATTTGGCAAAAATTAAAGCGTTACCTTTCTACCCATGTATATATACTTTCAACCTCTTTACCTTCTCTAGTAGCATCTAGTACTTTCTATTTCTCTTATCTTGGTGTGTCTACTGCACGGTTAGTGCGTTATTTGTCAGAACTCCCACTGTAGAATTGAGAAGTAGATAGCTCCCTGTCATCTTTACATATTTAAGATTAGATTTATTACTTGGGCATATCAACTGGCTGCCAGTTCATTTGTTTCAGTTCCATTGTAGATGCACGTTATGTTCACAACGTTTGAGTTGTTCTTTTGTATTTATAAACCGACAGTTTTATATTATATTTATAATTAAAACTATTGTATGTGTTTTAAATTTTTCTAATGTACATGCTTTAATCTAGGCTTCTATACTGACTAATAACATAAAAATCTTTTGAATTTATTTCCTACTTTATTAAGGCAATAAAACAATGTTAACTTTATTTTCAGCATTTCACTTCTACTAACAAAATGAGTAATATATATTTGATTAACTAAGGAATATAGTTTACTTATAAATAACACTGGCTGTGCTCAACAAAATGCTGAACTTTTGCTACTGTAAGGAGTCATTCTGTAAGTATAACATTTAGCTTCACCTATTGTGAACAAACAATTATTTCTCTGTATAGTACTATGGTTTGTGATTGAAATTTAATTAATGAATTTCCATGAGTATTGCTATCACTTCTAAGAAACTAATCATCCGATTTTGTAAAATCTATTACAGGATGTTATTTGTTTCTAGCGTTTTTATTTTATTTTATACATGACATTTATGTATAGCAGCATCATTACTGATCTCCATAGAACAAGGTAATGTTACCATCCCTCTTACATGAGCTTCAGACTTTGGAACGGTGATTTTTCAGAGTTCAGCGTTCCTTAGTATGCAAGCCACTTAATGCTTGACATAACTTTGTGTTAGGCAATGTTTACAAGAGTGTTTCTCTGATAATTAAGGATATTGACTATAACAAATGAGACATGAGTATCTACTGAATGGGAAAAAAATAATTAAACAACAATTACAACGATAAATCTGCTCATTTTAGTCTTATAGCTAACACATGTGTAATGATGATGTTAGGAAGCAGTTCTCTTCTATTTAGGGAACTCTAACGAAATAGTTATTATAAAAATACAAATATTGAAAGCCTTTGTACAGGAATCTATACGGTTTTAATCTTATAAATAATAACACCATCTTATAATGTGAGGATATGGGAGACCTGTATAAATTGCAGAGAAAAAGTGTCAGTAAAACATTGGTGATTTAATGAGGCACATATGACAGTAGCTTTATTCCAAAGTAATTGCTGTAAAATAAAAAGATAACAAAAAGGAAATATTGATTTAATGTCTGTGATACAATCAAAAATCCTTACATTAAGTGAACTCAAATAATAATCTTAGTGGAACAGACGCCTAAATTTCAAAACTAGGAAGTTACAGAATGGGGACAGTTGCATTCTAAGGGGAGACAGTGCACACATTTAGGAAAATTTGTGCCATTTGCAATCTTTCTAAAATTATTAAATGGTGTTGATAATATTGAAATACTCAGTGATGATAAAAAATATGACATTAGAGTGACGAGTTGCATTAAAAATGAAATATTACACTAAGTGTAACAATACCTAAACATTAGCAACACAGAAAGACACCAGTTGTCAACAAAAATGGACTAGCAGTTTCTAACTTGAATACACATTCTGTTATTGTGGTCACAAAATAACAAAAAAATTGCAGCAGTTATATTGATATAAGGTACATAAAGAAAATCTGACATATATGGGTCATATGCTGCTTATGGCAAGATTGCATGTATATCCTAAATATTGTCATGGTATTGCAACTGTCTCTTATGTGAGACAGATGTCATGAAGCTGGAAGGCTTTCATCTGAGATTGCCTTGTTCTTAGATTTTTGAGTACATTACTAATGGTGTCACCACACAATGTTATCAGATTTCCTCCATCCTTCCCATCTTTTCTGTGATGTGGTTTAATTGTTTATGTATAAATTGGAAGGTAACTGAAAATTGAAAAAAATTGCTAGAAGTTGCTAAGCGTACAATCAAAGCCATAGAATGTCACAGTGAAAGCTGGTTCACTTTAGATGATGATGATTGTCACCTTTCCACAATACCATGATGTCACAGTCGAATATGGCTGGCCTTAGCATAGTCTGCATAACTTTCAGACCATTTCTTCTAACCATTTATTTGGAATTGTTGCATTGAAGCGACATCAAAATCGCATATACTTTGCTACAACATTTTTCACGTTTCGTTCCTGAATAAGCGATGATACGGTTGTGGCCATTATTTGGTGTTTATACAACAAAAATGATTATAAATGCTAGGACTAAGCCTTCAAGATAAATTATTATGCAAAAGTGTTAGCGAATTTTCATCTGGGACATTGCAAATGGATTGATGTTTTCTGGGAAGAAGAGGTCTGTTACACCACTATGGAAAGGACAACCAGTTCTGAAAAAGTAGAAAACAGCATCTCCTGTATGAGTGAATGATCTTGCCAAATTATGGGCCAAATAGGAACATGTGTGCTTTTCTTTACAAATATTTGACTGTGGAACATGAAAATTGTAGGACTATAATGGGCTTTGTTCCAAAAAGCACTTGTTTTCAGTCATTTCACTTCAAATAATGTATAATACTAGAATATTTACAACCACAGGAACAACACTGCATTATTTACAGTGAAACACCAAGCATGTCTTTCGAGCAAAGTTACTTACAAGCAGGAAATTATATTTCGAAGAACTCATGTAAAATTATTCACATGACCAAATATGTCGAATTCAAGTAGCTTAAATGATTTTCTTTGTATTTTATGTATGTGACAAATAAATGGTTAAAATGATGGAAAAAATCACAGTTCACTTCTGTTAAGTTTAGAATCCTAATTTTGAAATAGAGGAAATTAAAACTGACCAACTGAAAATAACATCCTTTCCTACCACTCCCCCCCCACTCCAGTCTAATTTTGGACCAGAATTGCCATCAGTTTATATCTTTATGGTAGGATAGGATATAAAGAACTGAATTTAATCAATATTATACATATCTGTCAATATGACACCAGTGTTAACTAGATCATAATATTCTAGGTGACTTGTCTTATGTCTATGTCCAATTGTGTGATCATTAGATTTGCTTCAATATTTAAATTATAATATGATATACAAAAGGCGTTTTTAAACAACCAAAATTGTGAGGCAGTCTTTCCACTGTGTCTGAACAAGTCTGATGTGAACTTTCCACCCCTTCCCATGCTCTCGATGCTTCTGCCTGCAGACTATGCCCTAAGCATGCTTCACCCTCCACCCTAATAGGTCCACTTCTGTGAAGCCATACTATGTCTATTACTTACCACTCCTAGTGCTCCATCTCTACCACACATAGTGACCACAGGCATTGTGTCTGAAGTATAGAATACAAGACAACACCTTTGTTAAGTATAAATTCATGTGAAATTAATATGCTGTTGCCAGACAATTTATTCTCCTTTTTCAGCCATTCCCCACACCGTCTCATAACACCATCTGCATCATGTATGCCTTATGAAATACACCTTTTTTGAAGTTTTCACCCAACCATGTCTCAACACTTACAGTGGGTTTATACATTTAATTAACGATATTTTTTTACACATTACAGTTATTTCTATGTTATATGATCTGATGAACATCTGTTAATGGAGTAGCAGGAAATGTAGAAATATCTTTGACACCTTAATTTTGTACTTTAATAAAGTTCTGTGATATAACATTGTGCTCTTCATTTACAGTATGACTAAATAATATTAGTTGTATAGCGAAAAATATTTAAATGAAGTGGACATACAGGCCTATATTTGTTTACATACTTTACATAATGTTTTGACAGTATTTTTGGTTGCTTTATGTTTGTAATATAGTTTACAGCTTATAATCTGCAAACAACACAACTATTATATTTTCCTATTTACTTTTTTCTATTGCAGTATTTAGTATTAACCTAGTGGGCTATTAAAGCCTTACTTAGATTTTTTGTGCTCTGGTGACAGTTTTGTTTCGTTTTGACAAATTTATTCTTCTGCTGTTATTGCTGTTTTTGATTTCCCACACTATTTTGTATAAAAAACAACATTTATACTGCCATTTCAACATATATTTGTTGTATGGTATTCATTTGTTTTGTAGCATTGATGTTGAAGTATACATATATACTCTTACTCTGTCACACACACACACACACACACACACACACACACACACACATATATATATATATATATATATACATACATATATATATATATATATATATATATATATATATATATATATATATATATATATATATATATATATATATCCCTAACTCTCACAGACACCCATACTCACAAACAAAACTTCACATGTCCATACCACTTGAAATTTACATGATACAAAACAAATGAATATCACATAGAGACGCTAAATGACGGCATAAGCAGTGAACTTTGATAACAAGTAATGTACAAAAATAGCAATAACACAAGAATATTTAACATGTCTACACAACATAAGCTGGGTTTATCAGATGTTGGAATGGAAAAATGAGAACTCTTTCTTTATATCAGAAAGAAAAGTGACGACACTTGATATTTCTTTAAAAATTTATTACACAATAAACAGAAAGAATTATATCACACAATTCAGATAAACCTACATTACATCAGGAGGCATATTGTGTCTATATTATCTATTGCACAGATCCTCTTTAAAAGTTCCTTCTCATGACACAAATATTTTTAAACAAATCGCAATTTAAAATTACATTTTACCATCACAATCTCTTCTACAGAGTCACAATTGTCCATTGTACCTGTATTAATGAGGACTGATTATCAACAAATTCGTTGTGGTTTGGCACTACAAAGAACTCTACAGTTTCAACGAAATCATTAAACTGTTTCTAGCCACAACATGACTCAATGCACTGGCACCAATTATTTGAGTGTTTCCGATTTTCCGTCGACTGTGGCTACGATTTTTTATTTTTTTTATTTAATAAATGTCCAGAACACTTATTATCATCATAAATTGCAAAATTTCGATCCAAAATAGTTTTACATATTCTTCCACATAAGTCCAGAATACATCTGGAAACTAAAGGTTCTTAAACAATAAAATTCACTAATCAGTTGCATCCACATATTCAGATGCTCAGATAATGATCACTACGAGCGTTGTTCAAATGGAAAAGCAACACGCTGTGAGTGTAATGGAAATCTAATCAAAAGTAATCACTACAGGCCTCAGCACAAGTATCCAACTGTTTAAAGAGCTGACGGATTCCCTGTACACAGAATTCCTGTGGCTGTGACAAAAGCCAGTCCTCCATTGTGTGCTTCAGTTCGTCGTCCGAGTTAAAGCGCTTCCCTTGGAGACATTCTTTTAGTGGACCAAACAGATGAAAGTCGCAGGACGATATGTCCTGGTTATAGGGCGGATGCTCAAGCTGCTTCCAAGTCAACTTGGCCGTCACTCTTTGTGTGACCCTGGAAAAGTGTGGACGCGCCTTATCAAGAACCAGAATGCTTCCCTCCGTGAGTAGCCCAAGCCATATGCTCTTGATGGACTTACGTAGGCTACGGCGAGTCTCACAGTACACGTCACTGTCAATGGATTTTCCGTGTTCGAGCAATACTATGAGTATCGCACCTTGGACGTCGAAAAAGATAGTGAGCATCACCTATCCTGCTGAGGGCAGCACATCTTAGAATGTTTTAGGGGTGGTGAGGACGCATGTTTCTCGTCCCTGGATGTCGCACTACGTTACTTCAAATCGGCATAATCAAATTTCAACGGGTTTGGTTATTAAGACGTTTCGTGCCTTTTCATTTGAACACCCCTCGTATAAGTCGATACTTCCCGTTTTACATGGCAGGTCGTAGTTTTTGGAGCAAATAAAAATTATGTAATTTAATAACCGAAGAATAAAGTATATACATTGTTGACGATATGGCACCAAAACGAAAATGACAAGATCTTCATTCGAAACTAAAAATTCGGACACTAGCAGAAATCTTTAAAATATATGCAGACCTCACATAAACGTGCGGACGTCTGGTAACCCTAACATAAGCAAAAGAAAAAAAAATGCATCTGTAAATGAGATATAAGTAAGGCTAAGGCTATAAATAGCCTAGTAGTTATTTATTGTAAACCTCAGTCGAAATTAACAATTAACAGAAAAATGAATTCGTTTTGTCGTTGTAGCTGACAAGCTGTAAAGTGTATTGCACATGTAAAGCCATCAGTAATACAGCCAAAAAGTTCCTGTAAAGTATTCACTATATTTAAAAAAAATGTTTCGCTGTAGAGTTACAACGCTGTTATTTAACGAAAAGATATTTCTACACTTTCTACTACATTGACATAAATTATAATTTAGGTGAAAAGGTTATACAACGTACACAAAAAGTGTAAAACGTAACGACAATTTTAAGAAAGTAAATGTGTAAACCCACAGAAGATAACACATAAGTGCTGTAACATTGTGGGTGAAACATTTTAAACAATAAAGGAAAAACAGCCTCGTCTTCCATATTGTGGATTTCTTCCCCAGTTTAACGTAGTAAGCATGGAAGTAAGGAGAATTGCAACTGCATGATCACCGGCACTGAGTCAGAAATTTTCAATCCAGTAGCCCCTCACCTCAAGCCAAAAGTACGTGAGATTCAGAATAGAAGACAGTAGGTCTGATTTCAGCCACTAGTACATTTCTTGTGGTTGCTACTATAGTTAACGTTCCAACGATCTGAAATCATAGCTCATGAGACCTAAGTTAACATAGTGGATAAAACGGAAAAATGCAATACAGATAGTTAAGACATTTGTAAAAGCTTTCAGACCACAGCATAGTGTGAGACGTCGATTATATAAAAACTTGTTTAGGAAAAAACATAAGGTGTATACTTATACTGACGGTGTTAGTGGGGTATTACTGGATGTAGGTATACGTTCATACTTAAAAAATAGGTCTCGCTATGAACTTAGTGATGTAGTAGAAAAACTTTCATACTATGGATTACAATTGATACCCAAGGAGGAGTTTCAAGTCATTCATGTCAGTGATTGTAAGTGAGGACATTTTTGTTCAAAAATGTTCAAATGTTTGTATATTCTATGGGACTTAACTATGGGGTCATCAGTCCCTAAACTTACAAACTTCTTATGAACTACTTACGAACTAGGACGGCACAAATATTATGCCCGAGGGGGGATTCGAACCCCCGACCGTAGTGGCCGTACAGACCGTGACTCGAGCGCCTCAGTCTCCCCAGCCACCGCGGCAATATTTTTGTTATTACATCACTAATGTCTTGTCAAATTCATCCGTTAATAAATAATTAAATTTTTGTACATAGTCGCTGATGTAAAGGAAATGTGATGTCGATGTAAATGATACAGTGAACGTACTATAACATCTACTTCTACATGGATACTATGCAAGTCACATTGAAGGACATGGCAGAGGATTCATCGAACCGCTTTTATGATATTTCTTTACGGTTCTGTTCTCTAATAGCTCGCGGCAAAAAGGAAGACCTAAATCTTTCTGTTTTCGATATGATTTCTCTTATTTTTTTGCGATGATCACGTCTCTCCATGTAAGTGTGTGCTAACAAAATATGTTCGCAGAAATTTCGCAAATAGATCTCAACGAAACGAATAACGCCTTTCTTGTAACTATTTCCACTCCAACTCGTGCATCATTTCCGTGACACTCTCTCCCCTATATCGCGATAATACAAAACGAACTGCCCTTCTCTGAACTTTCTCTAAATCGTCCGTCAGTCCCAGCTGGTGTTGATCCCACAATGCGCACCAATACTCCAAAATAGGGCGCACAAGTGTAGTGTAGGCAGTTTCTTTAGTACAACTATTACATCTTCTAATTGTTCTGCCAATGAAATGCAGCCTTTGGTTCGCCTTCCCTACAATATTTTCTACATTTTCTTTCCAGTTTATATTGTATGTAATTGTTCCTCCTAGGAATTTAGTTGCATTGACGGCCTGTATATTTGACTGATTTATTGTATAACTGAAGTTTCACGGATTTCTTTCAGTGATCATATGGATGACTATTTGCTAATTTTTGAACCATGCAGATATCTCATCTAAAACATTTTGCATTTGCTGTTGATCTGGCGAGTTTACTAACCAATACATGACAGCAACATCCACGAACAATCTAAGGGAACTACTCAGATTGTCTTCCAAATCGTTTATAAATATAAGGAACAGTAGGGGCCCTAAACACTTCCTGGGCAACGCCAGATATCACTTCTGTTCTATTACAACGTACTGTGTCCTTTCTGACAGTAAATCACGAATTCAATCGGACAGCTGTGATAATATTCTGCAAGCTCGCAATTTGATTAAAAGACGCCTGTGAGGTACAGTGTCGAAAGCCTTCCGGTATTCTAGAAATACGGATATCCCGTGTCGAAAGCACTCATCGCAGGAATTAGTAACCATTTTTGAAGAATGTTGAAACGACGATTCAAATAGGCCGTTTGTGCAAAATATGTTTTGCTGGTCATGATTTTGTGAAAAGAAATAATGTGAAACAACAATAAACGCAGAACTGTGAAAATTCTACGAACTTGCTACATTATCAGCCACTTCAATACAATGACTGCAGCTACGGAACTTACAGACTTTTAAGCTTATGGGGTGTTTGATTTATGATGAATTTGAGATACTTTCTTTGGTTTTTGATACACTTGTCTTGTCCTGAGATGAATACAGGCCTCTTCTATTAGTTCCTTGTAATACTTCCGTTTCTCGTGCATTATTATAGCAGCTGTTTCCTTTCTTATTCTGGTATACTTAACTGTGACATCTTCGTCTGTCCGTTTTTCTAATCTTATCTTCCAGACCAATCATCTCTTTTCAATTTTTTGATGGCACATTTGGTTGAACCAAAGTTTATTAGAGTTTTCCCGTTTACCCAGTTTATTATAGACTATGGTCTTTACTGTTTCAAAGAAAACATTAAAGAAATAAAAAAATTGTGCCAGTGCTCGTAAATCTTTTGGAGAAAGCAGATAAGGTCATCAGGTCCTAGATTTACAAACTGCTTAAACTATCTTACGGTAAGGACAACACATACACCTATCCCAGAGGGAGGACTCAAACCTCCGACGGGAGTGACCACGCAATCCGTTGCATGCTGCCTTAGTCCATGCTGCCATTTTCGTGCGCGTTTACAGTTCGTACTGCCTGCTTGATGTTAATATGCTAAGTGCAAGTTTTTGGATTCTAGCACTGAGAATGGTCAGACACTGACCGATATCGATCTGTATTGTACATAAAAAATAAAGATTTCAATGCGGCCAAAGCTGGTTCTTCCAATTTTAATAACTTCTCACTACTCATTAGGCTTTTCTGTTACTGTTATCTCACTTCTTTCTTACCTGTCTCTTTCAACCTGTTTATACTACAAGGTTCAGTAGTGGCGCAGCCACGGTGAGGGGATGGGGGAGGGGCTAATGGGGCTGAATCCACCTCCCCTGGCACCCCCGAAAGACATTTTAATTTTATTATTTTTTATTGTTTTCATTTTTTATTTTTTTATTTTTATTTTTTATTTATTTATTTATTTATTTATTTTTTAACAGGAGGGCACCGGAAATTTCAAATAGTACACATGTAATAAATCACATTGTAACTATAATTTGCCACGCACAAGTGAACGTGAAAATGGGTCACCAACGTGATGCCGCCTCTGAGAACGTGTGCTGCTGTTACTGTCAGCGGTTCTAGTGTCGCCGCGACCAGCTTTGATGCTGCCGCTATTGCTACTGCTATGCTGAAGTTACGAGCCGATTGTCCATATGCGGCGACCCGCTGCTTAGCAGGTCAGCAGCGCCACCGAATGGCAGCTTATGAAGGCTGCCAATAACTATGAACGACAATAGTGTTGTTTTAGTCCAAATTTTACACTTAGAGTCTATTATTAATTAAACCGCAAAGACCTTTGTCTTTGGCTAGTAACATAGAAGGTGCTTAATTATTTTACGAACAGATTATATGCACTCCATTTCCACCAGGTTGCTCCTCTTCAACTTTCAAATTAATGGGAGCCTAACCATTTTATTTCTTGTGCAATTGTTTTCACAGTATAATTGGTTAAATTAGAAGTCATAGATTAAAAAATTCAATAGGCTTTATTAAAGAAAAAAAGTGCCCCCCCAGAACCAAATCGTCGCTGCGCCAGTGAAGTTCAGTCTTCGTGTCTATTCTGCTCAGCTTCTTATATTTAATGGTCATTGTACTTGTCATCAGAAAGAGATGAGAATCATAGGCTGGTCATCTATAATTTCGCGTAACGTTGATGCAGTTTTTCACCATCTCCACGAATTTTGCACTTGCACGTCTCTGGCGTTCGTGTGTCGTTGACTCCCCCTTCAACCGGACCTGGCTCGGATAAACACTTGCTGTCCGGGACAGGTTAATGTATTCTACTATGTAAAGAGTGTTCGAGCCACAAACGTACCTGAGAAGCTATTCAGCTTCATCTACATCCACGTGGGTTACTCTGCAAATCACATTTAAGTGCCTGGCAGATGGTTCACCGAACCACGGTTATACTATTTATCTCTCATTGCCGGCCGCGGTGGCCGAGGAGACTGAGGCGCTCCAGTCACGGTCTGCACGGCCACTACGGTCGGGGGTTCGGATCCCCCCTCGGGCATGGATATTTGTGCCGTACTAGTTCGTAAGTAGTTTGTAAGTTTAGGGACTGATGACCCCGTAGTTAAGTCCCATAGACTATACAAACATTTGAACATTTTTATCTCCCATTCTCGAATAGCGCGCGGGAGGAAAGAACACCTGTATCTATCGGTTCGAGCTCTGATTTCTCGTATTTTATTCTGATGACCATTTCTACCTGTGTAAGTAGACTTGCGCATAATAGTTCGTGATCGGGAGCGCTTACTTTAGTTCGCGGCTCTACCGCGAACTAGTTCGTCCTTTTAGTTATGGACAATTTCTCGTGTTTAAGTTTAGAGTTATCTCTATATCTTGGCATGTTAGTCAGATATTGCAGAGTGCATAATACTTTAAAACAGAAATTTTGTAGTACTGAACTATGTAATCTAGCAGGCAGACGCTCACCTCAAAATGGATCTCATCATCAGAAGGCAAACACGTGATTTTTAATTCTGCTGCGCGCCCTCTTTCTATTGCCTGTCGGTCTTCGGAAAAGAATCCAACGAACTAAGAAACGAGATACGTTTGGCATAATAGTTCGCGACCGGTAACGCATGTTTTAGTTCCCGACCTATCGCGCATATTTTAGTTCGCGACCGATCGCGCATATTTTAGTTCGCGACCGCTAGCTCTCCTTTTAGTTCGCAGCTCGGCCGCGAAGTAGGTTGCTCTTTTTAGTTCGTCCGTTCTATTTGGCTTTTGCTACCGCTACTAAAAGAGCTCTTTCTTTTGTTATGACAGCTTTTTTATATAATGACTAGGTTAAACCCGCGGTTCCGCAGGCGTGTTGGTAGATCAAATCACACTTAAAAATGCACACGTTTTGACGAATTCAATAAAGAAATTGAACATTAATGATTGTAAAAATATCACAAATCGATCACTTGATGTAATGCGCGAAACGTCAAATCGATTTTTTTAAGAGATGTGTTTAAAGAAATTTCTTTTTTTACTGCTTTATTTATTTATTCTTATATTTCCTTATTCGTAGGCTTATTCTTCCAGAGAAAGAGCTGAAGACATTGTAGCATGCATAGACCAAACATGTGGTCTGTGTCATTACGTTTCGCTGTATGTAACCTCCTTGCTATGAGTCACAAATGTCATCGCTGGCATGCAGTCCGAATTTTTTTTTTTAAATAATTTGACGACTTTCAACCACCATATCTTCCACTCCCTTGTAGCTATCGGCATGGAACTGCTATGGTGTACAACGGGAGACTTCGGACAACAATTACACACAGACCATTCGTTTGCGTTCTGTAGGTTTCGCTGCAGAGCGAAATATTAAGACACACACGTAGAATTTTATATATACCAATAACTTTCCATCCCAATATACTCCACCCTTTTATTATTATCAACCCTCAAGCGACAATGCAACTAATGAAACCATTTTCAAAGAATAATTATTTTCCGCATTTTATTTTACATTCTTCAGATTACTAAATATCTATCAGATCGCTATAAAACCGTGCCTAAAATCTTCCTCTGGTATATATTAGTAACTGTACAAATATTTAAGTCTGTGCATCTTGTCGTTCGGACGTGGTAAGCGTATACCGAACAGATATTCACACACACACACACACACACACATATATATATATATATATATATATATATATATATATATAGCTATCCGATCGCCATAAAACCGTGCCTACAGCCTTCCCCGAGTAAACATTAATAAGTGTACAAATTTTTAGCTCTTTATGTCTTGTGGTTCGGACGTGATAAACGTACACCGAGCAGACATTCACATTTATAGATATAGATATATGCGTCCGCTCGCTGTCACTCTTCGGAAAAGGAGCGGACGAACTAAGAGGCGAGGGATCTGCGAACTAGTTCGCGTAGTGCGCCTGTGGGAGCGCTCTTCCGAACTAGTTCGTTCGCGAACTACAGAAGACTATATGTAAGTGGGAGTCAACAATATATTTTCCTATTCGGAGGATAATGTTGGCGACTTGTATTTCGTAAGTAGCCCACGCCGCAGCGATAAGCGCCGTTGTTGTAATGATTCCCATCCCAAATCATCATTTCCGTAACCCTGTCTCAGTGGGGCCTGGACCTCGGAATCGGCAGTTCAAAATGTTCAAATGTTTGTTAAGCTTATGGGACTTAACGAAGGGGTTATCAGTCCCTAAACTTACAAACTACTTATCAACTAACTTATCCTAAGGACGGCACAAATATCCATGCCCGAGGGGGATTCGAACCCCCGACCGTAGTGGCCGTGCAGACCGGACTGGAACGCCTTATTCCCCTCGCCCACCGCGGCCGGCCTGATTTAGTTCACACAATGTTTTTGTTTTAGTTTGTACTGCATTTGGTGATAGGATGACTTATTAAAAAATATATATTTTTGGGATATTTACTGTGCCTTCTTAAGTAGGTTTAGAAACGACACGTGGTTCGGATTCCACGTTAAACTGTAGGTCCCCTTCCCCCTGTTGGATAACGGGGTAGGTTAGGGACACGTAAGTCGCCGAAGTGGCGTCCAATTGAGATGTTCAAATGTTTGTAGAACTTATGGGACTTAACTACGGGGTCATCAGTCCCGAAGCTTACAAACTACTTATGAACTAGCTAAGACTAAGGACGGCACAAATATCCATGCCCGAGGGGGGATTCGAACCCCCGATCGCAGTGGCCGTGCAGACCGTGATTGGAGCGCCTCAGTCCCCTCGGCCACCGCGGCCGGCGTCCAATTGCAAGACTTGCGCCTGGCCTATGAGCCACACGAAATTATTATAATGAGTGTAATGGAATATTGTTCAGTGCTGCAGGTGGCAAACATGCTGTGATATTATCAAGGTGTGTATAAAGGTATTTAAAAAACTAACATGCAAATACATTATCAGCATTCATCTTCCTTCAGGAATAAAAAAGAAGCTAGTGAACTTCTGAAAATGCAACAACGAAAGTAAGTTAGCATTTCATTGTAGCAAGGCGCAATTAAACTCTGCACTTCATGGAATGAACTTGTATAATAAAGAAATTCAAATGATTTTAGAAAGTAGTTTTTATCAAATTTAATTCCAGATTATCGCAAAACATAATTCCTTGGGCGGAGTAAGCTATAAATCAGAATGTGTGGAGGACGATATTCTTAGAGCTGAAACAAATAAAACAGACAGCGAAATTGCTCGGAAAAACTTAACGGAGAAAGACTGTCATACAAAAAAGGAGCAAGAGAAAATATTTATGTGCTGTAAATCAAGAATAAAATGTCACTCATTGGAACATATTAAAAATTGTTAATGAAAATTAGCAAAGACGAACTGTAGTGTAAAAATTATTTGAACGATTATTTATGTATCACGTCCAGTTTATCGTCGATATTAATAAACTTCAGAGAAATTTTAGAAATAACTCATGTAAATAAAATAAAATAATAAAAAAAAAACAGTTTTCGGAATGCCTTCTTATTGTTAATTGCTTCATCACGTCTGAGGGTCATTATGTGGTTCACTTTAAGGCCTAAGTAATAAACTAAGACGAAGCTTTTCACTCTTGAGAATGATCTGTATTTTTCTAAAAAACATTTACATCACAACTGGAAGTTCACAAAAAAAAAAAAAAAAAAAATAAAAAAAAAAAAAAAAAAAAATAAAATAAATAAATAAATAAATAAATAAAAATAAAAGAGGCAGCTCATCACTTCTAACTACTCGAAAAGACAAGACTGACTGCTAATTAACAAGCACTTTTTTCATTTAGTTCCATAGATGAATTTTTCTTCACAACATTAATTAATAATTGTCCATTATTATTATCATTATTAATTTCTTTCTTTTTTTAATAATAAAAAATGAAATTAAATGAAATTAAAATAGAAATTCGCTTCTTACTGTTCTGATACCCCAACACTCCATCCCTGGTAACAGCACATCATGTTAGATATGTTACTTTAAAAATGAAAGAGTAGGCGTACTCTGCTCGCCTGAATTTCTTTCCTAGTTTCAGAGTAACTGGCGCAGTGAGTCGCGTGATGTTAGTCCACCTTCACATCTTGGAAATGCCCCGCATTGAGTTTTGAGATAGCTGGCCGCCTTAGGCGTGGCTCACGCTGCCATAGCGTGCCTGCGGTCTGCGGGCAGAGATCAGGAGGTGGCGACTGCGGTAAACACCAAAGGCCTGGCGTGGCGGTAAACAGCGCTGCGCCAGCAGGCAGGCAGGCGTGGCCGGCCGTAATCCGATCAGCGGTAATGGGCCTCCCCTCCCCCTACCCCTCCCCCCACCACCACCCTGGCTGACGTTCCTCAGCTGGCGCGGCGGTCAGCCAGGCGGCGCCAATCGGCTTAGAGGGCCGCTTGTCGCAGTGTCGTATCGCGTCGTATCGTATCGTATCGGCCCCAATTAAAGCTGCCGGCCGCGCGACAAAGAGGGCTGAGCCGAGCAGCTAATGGACGCCGGACACGTGTGTGTGTGTGTGTGTGTGTGTGTGTGTGTGAGTGGCCGGGCATTCGTCAAGCGGACGCCGATGGGCTGCCGGCCGGTGGAGCTCTGGAGTGAGGGGGACACGGTGACCCCGTCCATTTCACTCCGGCTGAGCCACACACGCACACTGAGGGGCCGTACCACCAGCCCAGTGAAATGGAAACAGCTAGTCGGTGAGCAGGACTACCCTGCTGCAACTAAAAAAATCGCACTGACGTGTTTTACGGCCCACTTTACATTTGTAGTTTTATAAGTTTTTGCAAACATTTTGTGCCAATATAATAATCAAAATAATAAAAAATAATTAATAAGAATGTATGAAACCCTTTTAGGAAAAATAAATAAATAAAAGGCAGTGGCGAGTTCCAATCCGCTGCCCTTCAGCGTCACAGTCCAAAGCATTGCCCACTACGCTACGGCTAGCCGTTAGGAGTTCTGTTCTTTAATCTCATACTATTAATGGCCGATGTTAACTGATGCTAATATGCCATTTCTAGACACTAAATTATCATTTATCGTACGACGAACGACGTGTTTTTGTTAGCCGGCCGCGGTGGCCGAGGGGACTGAGGCGCTCCAGTCACGGTCTGCACGGCCACTACGGTCGGGAGTTCGAATGCACCCTCGGGCATGGATATTTGTGCCGTCCTTAGTGTTAGCTAGTTTGTAAGTAGTTTTTGAGTTTAGGGACTGATGACCCCGTAGTTAAATCCCATAAGCTATACAAACATTTGAACATTTTTTTTTTTTTTTTAATTCTTCAGTGCGCCATTGCTCTGAAATGACGTGTTAGTTACAATAATAAAATCATCAAATACGCAACGCACGATGGCGTATGTCACAGAGCATTCGGGGCGAGGAATGTCACGTGACATGTGCGAACGGCTGGTTTTCGTTAATTCAATGGAGGATGTGAAAACTCCGTTATTTTTGCAAATATCTCTCAAACGACATATGAAAAAAACATAAGGGAAAAAAGCTGTAGATAATTTTCTGCTCTGCAAATTCGTTTATTCAATTTTCGCGTCAGATGAACGGTTCGTTTGCAAATTACAATTATATTACAAACGGCTTCTTTTGGTAATACTGCCGTACTTTTTGTCCGAAAAATTTGAAAAATGGAGGTTCTGGTCTCTGGCGGACTGAAATTATTTCTGTAAAATTTGGTACTGATCGGATGAACCGTTCCTCTTAAAAACAGGGAACGCGTTACAGACAGACACGCATCCCAAAATCGCCGTTGTTTTTCCAAATACCTCTGAAACGATACGAGCTATAGAGAAAACATAAGACAGCAAAGTTGTAGAGAAATGTCTCCTCTACAAATTCGGTTATTCAGTTTTCGTGTCAGATGAATGGTTAAGTCGTAATTTTCATTTAAATTTCGAGCTGTCAAAAGACGATCGCAAAGGCCCACTTTTAGTGTTACTACCGTAACCTAAAGTGGGCCAAACATTAGAACACGCTCTTAAGGGTCCCTTTACACGCTACATCATGTCTGTGCAGACTAGTTTTACAAGGACCGTCTGCGCATTGAAGCGTTGCATTTACACTTCCCGACCGTTGGTACATCTTTCCTCAGTCAGACAAAGTGATGGGTGCTATCGACAAAGGTTCGCAAATCGATTCCGTACTTCTTGATTTCCAGAAGGCATTTGACACCGTACCTCACAAATAGCTTTTAATCAAATTGCGTGGTTGTGGTATATCGCCACAAATTTGCGATTACATAGGGGATTTCCTATCAGAGAGGACACAGTTCGTAGTAATCGACGGTAAGGCATCGACTAAAAGAGAGGTGAGATCGGGCGTTCCACAGGGTAGTGTTATTGGTCCTCTGCTGTTCCTTATTTACATAAACGATTTAGGGGAAAATCTAAGTAGCTCTCATAGGTTGTTTGCAGATGACGCCGTCATTTACCGTCTAGTAAAATCATCTGAAGATCAAAACCAACTGCAGAACGATCTGAATAAGATATTACTATGGTGTAAAAATTGGCAATTGACTCAAAATAAGGAGAAATGTGAAGTTGTCCACATGAGTACGAAAAGAAATCCGTTAAACTTTGTGTACAAGATAAATCAATCAAACGTGAAGGGCGTAAACTCCACAAAACTCCACGGAAACCATGTCAGTGGAAACAGACGCGCTGATGATATATGACGCCTTCAGGACATTTGGTAAAAGGTCGTAAATAACGAGCGTGATTACATTTGAAGTTGCGTAACTGTAAGTGCCTGTGTCAATAAAGTTATCGTACTAAAAACAGTTCTCACTAATTTTGTCCAGCTCTCGTAGAATCAGAAGGAGGAATAAAATTCAGGAGGAAGAATATCTATCACATGATTCGGTGATGACGAGGATAAATGACACGCCATAAAGAATGGAAGAGTCAATATGAATATCAGGTAGACACTTTTGAAACTTTCACGGTCGGAAAAGTCAATATAACAAAAAATTTCCGGGCTATTATGCCGTGGTCTTATGGATTTATTATTGAAACCAACGTTTCGTCCCCAACTGCGGAGGACATTTTCAAGGGGGATCGTGGCAGTTTTGAATGTCCGATGCACACCCTGGCTCGCTACTGACTGAAGCCAAACTCCGTTTTCGAGGATCGCGCACAGAGGTGTGACGTCAGATGTTTTTGATATGCACGCGCTTGTCAAAAACATCTGACGTCACACCTCTGAGTGCGACGCCTCGTAAACGGAGTTTGGCTTCAGTCAGTAGCGAGCCAGGGTGTGCATCGGACATTCAAAACTGCCACGATCCCCCTTGAAAATGTCCTCCGCAGTTGGGGAGGAAACGTTGGGGTTCAATAATAAATCCATAAAACCACGGCATAATAGCCCGGAAATTTTTAGTTATATTTTTAAGGTAGACTGTGAGTGAAACAAACAAGTAATATTAACATGAAAACGAAAGCTCTTTATCAATAAGTAAATTAGTTGGTTTTTATTGCATAGATTTAAGTTATGAGAAACTCGAATCGAGATGACTGACACAATCATGTAAGTTGGGTCCTTCAGTATTCCAATCCAGTAGTCTTCTGAGCGTAAACTCTTACTTTGCTTTCATGTGTTATCCTTACAAGCCCGTCAGCTGCCTGATGCCACGTGCCACTGAACCGGTAGCGGCAGAGTGGAACCTACCTTCCCCCTGAAACTGTGTCGGCCTGGTGTGTTGCAGTGACGGACTCAGACAACACGCTGCCCCGCAACCTGTCCCCGGACATCCTGTCGGCGCTGGAGGGCGTGCGCTTCATCGCCCAGCACATCAAAGACGCCGACAAGGACAACGAGGTAGGTCACTCTGACGTCAACCCACGTACACGCCAGGTACAAGTAATGACGCCCGAGAATGACAGGGAAACTACTTGGGCTGGAACGAACACAGAAACACCAAATCATGTGAGACATAATGTAAAGGTCCTTTATTGTGCTAGTCATAACCCCGCATCTGCAAAACTCTGCACACTCTGCGTGTGCCTTGCAAGATTGCAAACTGACCTGTCGTTACATCAGTCGGGACCAATAGGGATGGTGCAGTGTGCCTCTCAAGTTGAGTTTTGTGACGTTTTTTGTGTAGTGAAGTGTCAGATAGGGCGGCGATTGATAATCAACCCTGCTGATATATTGTGATTCGTTGAGATGTTGTTTTTGTTGTTATGGTCTTCTGTCCGGAGACTGGTTTGATGCAGCTCTCCACCCTACTCTATTCCGAGCAAGCCTTTTCTTCTCCTCATAACAACGGCAACCCACATCCATTTGAATCTTCTTACTATATGCGTCTCTTGATCTCCCTCTGCGATTTTTACCCCACACACTTCCCTCCAACCCTAAATTTACGATACCTCGATGTATAAGAATGTGTCCTACCAAGCGATCCCTTCTCTTAGTCAAGGTATGCCAAAAATTCCTTTTCTCACCAATTCTATTCAGTACCTCTTCATTAGTTATGCGATCTACCCATCTAATCTTCAGCATTCTTCTGTAGCACCACATTTCAAAAGCCCGTATTCTCTTCCTGTCCACACTGTTTATCGTCCATGTGTCACTCCCGTCAAGGCAACACTACACTCAAATGCCTTCAGTAAAGACTTCCTTACATTTAAATTATAATTCAGTGTCAGCAAATTTCTCTTTTTCAAAAATGCTTTTCTTCCCATTGCCATTCTGCATTTTATATCCTCTTTACTGCGACCGTCATATGTTATTTTACTACCCAAGTAACAAAACTCATCTATCACCTTCAGTTTTCATTACCTAATTACTTCAGCATCGACTGATTTTCTAAGACTGCATTCCACTACCTTTGTTTTCCTCTTGTTAATGTTCATTTTATACGGTGTCTTCAACACACTGTCTATTCCATTCAACTGCTCTTCCAGGTCCTTTGCTGTCTCTGACAGAATTACAATGTCATCAGCAAAACGCAATGTTTTTATTTCTTCGCCCTGAACTTTAATCCCTATTCCAAATTTTTCCTTGCTTTCCTTCACCGCCTGCACGATGTTCAAATTGAATAACACCGGAGAAACACTACAACCCTGTCTTACTCCCTTCCCAACTAATGCGTCCCTTTCATGCCTTTCGAGTCTGATAACTGCGGACTGGCTTTTGTACAAGTTGTAAATTACTCTGGTTTCCCGGTTGAGATGAAGTTACAAAAAAGCATTCTTTGTGAAGATGGTACTGGTGTAGAAGATATATCATACGTATGTTTTCTGGTATCTGTTATGGTACAGAAAATGATCTTAGGTTACCGATACTGTTGCAGCACTAACACATAATCATGATTATAAGGATAATAACGACGAACAACTGGCGTCTACAGTTATAGCTGCCGTGCTATCTGGAGCATGATTGCAGAGTTTGGCAGGAAAGCGACACCCATCACAACATGTTCATACAGATATGTTTGTTATAGACCAAGTACTTTCCTTGGGAGTTCGCCAATTTTGAAATACAAACTAATACACAGGTATGATTAAACTTACGACAAACATGTTGTACATGCGCAAGTGCCATACGATCTCGGATAGAGAAATCAGCCACTGCACGAGATAGGCCGCGTGCTATCACGAACATGCCCCTTGATACAGCCAGACATGTTTCATCCTGATATTCTAGCAGCACTAGTGATATTTAAATGCTGAAGTAACTACCTGTATTGCATGCTGTTAAGTGGAAGATTTTAGTCTGAGTCATCTCCTTATCTATTCAGTCTTACACGGACCTCCTGCTTTTTCACAATTTTGAGCTACACGTTTCATTTTCACTTACACCTCTACTATGCAAACTATAGTGAAGAGAACAATTCGGACCAAAATTGACCTCTGGAGAAATGCACGGCGTGATCGGGAATGACTCCTCTTGGAATCTACAACTGCTTCTACATATATACATCACAATGCAACGCGAGGTAAGTGGCGGAGGGAACCTCGTACCGCCACTACCTATTTCCTTTCCTTTTCCACTCTCGAACAGAACGAGAGAAACAACTAATACTTTTTATGCCTCAATACACGCCGCAATTTCTTTTATCTTTACTTTGTGGCCTTGACGTGAAATGCAAGTTGGCGGAAGTAGAATCGTTCTACAACCAGCTTCAAATTATGGCCCTCTCAAACATAACGTCGTCTTCCCTTCAGCGATTCCAATTTGATTTCCAGAAGCATTTCTGTAACACTCGCACTTTGATTGTATATGATTTATCAATAACAAACCTAACAAGCTGCCTCTGAGTGTTTTTCGACCTGTGGGTCACGATCCCTACTGGGATCGCGAAGTAGGTCATAGGTTGTTTTATAATAGTGTGTTAATGATGAATAGGCACAAATAATTTTTTCGTCGGATATCATGAAATAATAGGATAACGTTTTCCATTCCGAAAAATACACAAAAAAATTCTTCCAATAATTTAAACGAAAGCTGAAGCAGAAGAAACACGATCTTTTTCCTCTGACATAACATAGTCTTGTTGCGGTTCTTGAGGTGCGGCTGGTCGCCAGAATATTTATACTTAGAAAGGGGGTGACTTTTTCAAACGTGTACAAAGTTTAGATACTGATCGAGGAGACTGATCCAGTGTCTCCACATCTGGAATGGACTCTGTACACATGACCCTTCTGAGATGGCCCCATAGCCAGAAATCGGACTGGTTGACATACGGTGGACGAGGAGGCCACGCATCTGCACATCCTCATCGGATCCATCGATCATAGATGACGTGATTGAACGCTGGAGCATCATCATGTGACAGTCACATGACCTTTCAAAAATGTTATTGCATAAATTGTCCCTAGTATGGAAACCATGTATTTCCGGACATACGGTAATGAGATTTTTTCTTCTTCGGTATGCTGTCCTTGATCACTGCCTACAGTTTATACACGGTGGGGAAAATCAACATGTATACGCTCTCCGTTATGGATGAACCACATCGTCCCATAATTCTACCAGTAAACCGAAGTCATCTAACCGCCTTCCGTTCGACTGACCTTATGTGCTCATTCCATTTTATAACGTTCTGCAACGTTATATTCAAAAAGACGTGTCAAGCAGCATGCCGCTAATAATGTACTCTATTATAGGATTGTTTTCCTACCGTCCTGCACCACCGTATTTTTTAAATTCTGAGCTACCTGCCAGTCCATTCCCTCTTTCCCTTCCGTACACTCCTTTATACCAACTCATCTGTCGCCTTTGCTTTCCTTCCATTCTTTCAATCATGTTCATTCCTCTGCTCCACCCATTCGTTTCCAGAAACCCTTTCAGTGGTACTCGAACAGTGGGTACTTATGGTCAGATCTTAATCTAAAGTATACAATATGTTATCAACGCCCACTCATGATTTTCAGGCAACCAAACAGTAGTGCACCACAAATGTCAAATTCCCTTTAAAAACTGTCAACAGCTGTGGATGTCTGATGATTTGTTATTCCGATGTTTGTAAACAGTTCCGTGTACAGCCGTCCTTCTTGTGTATTGCTTTTGGCTCCGCCATAAGGGGAGTACATACTCATGTATTCACCGTTTGAGTACCTCATCGTTCCGTACACATCTACTGCAATCCATGAAGTAGCCGCAGGATAAATGTGCGCTGGTACCTCTGGTGCTGCTAAACTGTAACAGAGCCACAGACTGAAACGTGTAACACCGACCTAAGCTAAAGGATTTCGTGACATAATCATGCGAGCAGCGTAGCGGGGTAATAAAGCATGATTTACACGATGGACTTTGTGCTGAAAATTGACTACTCGAAGTATGTGCATCTCTCGTGACTGCGAACGAAATGTTGAGTGTTTATATGACGTCAATGACCTAAAGGTTGTGTCGCGTGCGGAGTTCCTTATTTCCGAGTGTGGAGCATTCTGACTGCGCATGCGCAAAAGACGGCCGCAGTGGCCGAGGGGACTGAGGCGCTCCAGTCACGGTCTGCACGGCCACTTCTGTCAGGGGTCCGAATCCCCCCTCGGGCATGTATATTTGTGCCGTCCTTAGTATTAGTTATTTCATAAGTAATTTATAAGTTTAGGGACTGATGACCCCGTCGTTAAGTTCCATAAGCTATACAAACATTTGAACATGCGCAGAAGCAAGTTACTGCATGGTGTCTACACACATCGAAAGTTAACTTATTCTCACTGAGCTCTTTACAAATATAAAAATCCTTTCGCATCTCTTTAAAGCCTTTTTCTGTGGTCGGTTTTGTTGTGACATCGTAAAGATTACACGAGGAACTGGTATTTTTACAACTAGCGTTTTTCCTCAAAATAGACGAAATTTCATAAAAGAAATTATTTACGATTTACATGTATTATGAACAAATACGAACGTAAAGACATAAACGTGTTACAATAAAACAAAAAAAAAAAAAAAAAATTTAAAGAGTGAAAAACTCCGAATTATGAGGCGGGAAAACGAACTTTCGATATTATTTGACCATTAGCAAGAAAAAAAGTCATGAGGAATTAAGTAAAAATGTGCTATTTCCTAAATTCTGCATACTGATTTATCTGTCTGGAGCAATATATTTTCTTGAGCTGCTAAATGTATACGTTTTGTAATGTTTGGACGACTCTGTCCCTATTTTTCAGATTTCAAGAGTAGATCTTTTTTCCTCAAAGCCTTTGACAAGAATTTATATTTTCCTTTGGTCATTAACAAACTATTTTTATTGTTTGCTCCTGAGTATAATGTGTCCTCAAAAAATGTTCAAATATTTGTTAAACTTATGGGACTTAACTATGGGGTCATCAGTCCCTAAACTTACAAACTACTTATGAACTACTTACGAACTAGGACGGCACAAATATCCATGCCCGAGGGGGGATTCGAACCCCCGACCGCAGTGGCCGTGCAGACCGTGACTGAAGCGCCTCAGTCTCCTCGGCCACCGCGGCCGGAAAAAGGTGTCCTTATAACCTCCCTTCACTGTTCAAGTGATAGCATCTAAACGGAAACGATCACTCGACACAGACGAAACTCATTAAGGGAATATTACGCCACGGGCGCTGCAGTAGACCCATTCATCTCGAATAGTCAATTGAGACGATAAAGTCAATCGTGTAAAAGGGTTCAAGGCACCAGCAGTCCAAATGCAGGTGAAAAGCATACGTTAAAAGTCGGTAATATCCTACTACGGATCATAGCTCTAAAATAAAACATTTTAAGATAAGATTTTATGTAACGTATTACTTTTGATTTGACGCGTGCGCTGCACCCACGAGGAATGTACAGTTACGTTTTAATCACCAAGAGGCGTGCAGAGAATCGGCATTACCGTACTGAATAGTGGCACTTTGGGTAGAAGCCTTCAACGAAGGTCGGCAAACTGTGGCAGTCATACCGTAACTGAAACGCCAATCCAACGAATGGCGTCATTATGGGTCACCGCGAAAATCTAAAGTGCGTCAGAGCCCCAGTGTAGTGAAATTTACGGTGATTCTCGTGTACGACTGTGATGGTGTTATCCTAACGCATTACTTTTCTCCACGGTATTACTGTTTGTTTTTGGAGCATTATCAGCGCTCGGCTTTGCCAAAGAAGCGGCAAGACTTTCTGTGGAACACATCCGTCATTTTGCACGATAATTCACGGTCGCATACAACGCAAGCTGTGGCTATCATGTTCGGTCAATGGGACTGGGAAGTAATGTACCATCCACCATATTCCACGGACTTGATTACATGTGACTTGCTTTTATTCCGAAGATGAAGGAACCACTTCGTGGCATTCGCTTCAGAACTGTTCCAGAGTTTCGACAGGAAAACACACCGCTCCATCCGCACCATCAACAGAACAGGCTCTGATAACGGTATACTACGCTTTCCACACCGCTGCCATCGGGTTGTTCACAACGCTGGTGACTACTTTGAAGGACAGTACCAGGTGCAAACATGTAACGCTTTTGTACCGGTTGTGAATAAATATCTGTCACCATTGAAGTATTACTGGTGTGCTGCCTATGACCCTGTGTTGAATGTCTTCCAACATAGACAGAGTAATTGTTCAGTATCTGTAGATGCTTGGTAATTCACCCTTTAATGAGAACGAAGCTAACAGCTCTTCTTTAAGACAGTGGAATTTTAACTTGCATTTTTCCTTCATGTTTGAAAGTATCAAAATCTTTAAAAATGAGGTCTAGCAATAGCTGTGCCTCAAAACAATATTATTCATTAGTTAAACTTAAGAAAATTCTGTCAAGCTTCTTCTGCTATGTACTTAATGAATTAAAGAAAGTCTTTGAAACTTTCAACTCTATATTTATTACTATGCAAGAAGTCATCTTCTTGTAGTACATAGATATGTGTTACACATCTCATGACAGATTTCAGACTTGGAATGGAATACAAAATCAACAACAACCATAGCAACCATCATGACACATAAATTCTTCCATGGAATACTAAATTTCTTTGGCTGGGTAGACATAATATCTGATGCCACTTGCTGCTGCCGCCACCTCCAGAATCTGAAACAAACAGATTCTGGCGGCAGCTACTGTTCCTATCACGCCTAATTAATTTACTAAATAACTTGATAAATATTTGGGTATCTCAAGGTATTGAAGTTCAAATCGTCATGTGTTCGATTGACCATTCTACATTTACATTCCAACCTCGTATATACTGTCATTTAAACATTTCAAAAGGGCTCCGAACTTTTACCTTTAATAGACGCTTCAGCTCAAGCTCTTTGCTTGATTTTTTCGGAACTTTCTTATTGTGACTCGACTCCCTTGTGCTTTGAACCCCTCGTCGAAACTGCTGCCCCTGCTGTGCGCCTTGACGCAGTAAGACTTCCCGCAGACAGTCCAGTGGTGTGGTGGTGTGCCGCAGGTGATCGAGGACTGGAAGTACGTGTCGATGGTGCTGGACCGCTTCTTCCTGTGGATCTTCACGCTGGCGTGCATCGCGGGCACCTGCGGCATCATCTTCCAGGCGCCGTCGCTCTACGACAAGCGCATCCCCATCGACCAGCAGAAGTCGGCCATCTCGCTGCGGCCCAGCTACTACAACATCCCGTTCGACCTGCTGCACCAGAAGCCCATCTACTGAGGCCTGTCTCCCATTCGCAGCACTGCCACCACAGGCGATGTCTTCCAAATGGCTGGCCTACACTCTGCACTGTCGGGTTATAGATGCTGGCGACGAGTTTCGTAGCACGAGCAGTATATGTAAGCCTAAGGGAGGTGTCCCAAGATCTCCCAACCTGTTCCTGATGTAAGAGAGGGCTCGTTTATTTAATAGCACTGACAAGGAAAGTACGTAGGGTCGAACAAACAGATATACACCAAAATCGTATGATAGATAATGTAAAGGCCCCTTATTGCACAGTGATACTCCCGCATCTGCAAAACTCTGCAGTCGCCCATTAGATGCCTCTGCGTGTGCCATGCCGCATTGCACTTTGACCTGCCGATACGCCAGTAGTGACGGTGAAGTGTGCCTCTGAAGTTGCGTTTTGTGACGTTATTTGTGTGATGAAGTGTCGGATGGGTCAGCGATTGGTAATCAGTCCTGCTAATATAGTGTGACTGGTTGAGGTGAAGTTACGAAGAAACCTTCTTCCTGTAGATGGTAATGCTGTACAAGATGAATCATTCGCATTTTACCTATTATCTATTATAATGTATCTAATCTATTCTCATATTTTTGCACTATAATAGATACCAGAAAACATGTGAATGATTCTTCTTCTTCACCAAGACCGTTATTCACGAAGAAGAGCTCTACGGAATTTCATCTCAACCAATTGCAATACATTAGCAGGCTTGATTACCAATCGCCGACCCACCTGACGCTGCACTACACAAATAACATCACAAAGCGTAACTTCAGAGACACACTGCACCGTCACTATTGGCGTACCGGCAGGTCAAAGTGCAGTGCGGCATGGCACACAGAGCCCTCTAACGGCCGACTGCAGAGTTTTGCAGATGCGGGAGTATCACAAGTGCAATAAGGGACCTTTACATTATCTATCATACGATTTTGGTGTATTTCTGTTTGTTCGAGCGTCAGTACTTTCCTGTAAGAGAAGAATTTGTGCCGGGTAGTTATATACTGAGTGATTAAAAAGTCAGTATAAATTTGAATACTTAATAATTCACAGAATAATGTAGATTGAGAGGTAAAACAATTGACACACATGCTTGTAACGGCATGGTGTTTCATTAGAACAAAAAGGAAGTCTTAAAATGTCCAACAGATGGCGCTTCATCTGATCAGAAAAGTAATAATTAGAATAACAAATTAAGACAAAGCGAAGACGATGTTCTTTACAGGAAATGCTCAATATGTTCACCATCATTCCTCAACAATACCTGCAGTCGAGGAATAATGTTCTAAACAGCACTGTAAAGCATATCCGGTGTTATGGTGAGGCACTATTAGTTCCGATCGGAAGATTCACTTGAATGCCAATGCCTCACCATAACTCCGGACATGCTTTACAGTACTGTTCACTACAGCTATTGTTGAGGAATGATGGTGAACATACTGAGCATTTTCTGTAAAGAATATCATCTTTGATTTGTCTTAATTTTGTTATTATAATTATTGCTTTTCTGATCAGATGAAGCGCCATCTGTCGAACATTTTTTGAACTTCATTGCTTTTTTCTTTTTTACCTCTCTATCTACATTATTCCGTGATTTATTCAGTTTTCAAATTTATACTGACTTTTTGATCACCTAGTACACACTTTCCCAATTTAGTACGTTATAACACGGAAATTAATACTTGTGCGAGTACCAAAAGCGGTAGCATTAATGTCAAGGACATGGGGCAGCGGAATAATCCAGAATCAGTGCTGCTACGGTGAATCACACGATTACATACGGGCACCAAAGCGGCTCAGTATGGTCCAAATCAGTTCCCAGAAGAGTTTGAAACCGCAGGGTTTGATCCTACACAGGTTCTGCCGTACAGTGGGCTACGGGAAGATCACCCGCCGTGATGCAGCATTCTCACTGAATGATTATCAGGATTTATCCGTAGCGTTGTCTGTCACAGCAAAAGCAGTTTCACGAACCACCTTTGGTGTAACCGGTCGTCGGCCACTTCTCGGAGAGACACGCAGTGCTCCAGTTGGGTCGAGCTTCATCATCATGTTCCACACAGCAGGTGGAGACAGAGGACCATCCATTTGGCCGATTACATTCTCGAAGAACAGCTGCAGCATTACTATTGTTTTGATAATGGAGCTTCACTAATAATGCCCTGCTGCTTTTGTGCAAGCTCATGTCGACATGTGGACAGGCACACTGCGACTGGTCAAGTGTGTGAGACTGTGACTCACGGTGACTGATCACGGCTTCTGGTGGCCTTAGTTGGTGGTACTCTGCCACACGGAAATGATGCACCCCATACTCTGGACATTAACGCTACCTAGTTTAGTTTTCGTGTTATAACGTGCTACTTAGGCCACAGATTAGATTTGCATGATACTGAAGAGTAAAGGGCTACACGAAGGTGAAGGAAGCTGCCGTGGAACATGTTTACAGTCTGAGTTGAATTGTAGGGCGCCTATTTGCGTTGTGCAGCCATATATTAATGGTGCTGAGCACTGCGTATCCACATTAGTGCCCCAGTTACCTAACGGAAGTTCTTTGTAGTCCATCAGACTGCGACGGACACGTTTGTTGAAATCCTGCAACAAAATATCTTAACCTATCAACAGCGTATGGGAATCCTTACAACTTTCACTGATGTATACTGGCGACAATCACTTTCTTCAGACTGTATTAAAGCTTATGAGAAAATATAAATAATTAGAAAAGCGTAGTGAACGAAAGACAGTTTCTACTTACCCTGTACGAAATTGACAGATAAATAATAAAAGATGTTGCAGGACGAACCATTGTATTAATGTGGTAGTAGTATATTTGTTCCTGAACGAATGTTACAAGTTTAGTACCATAAGATACACAACTGTGAAGCCGAGACACCAAATGAAGATAAACAAACGAAAAACTTTAGTTCAGGATATTATTTACAGACATTATCAGCGAGAAACCTTGGTTAAACGCCAGAAATGACTTTCTTCGTTCACTTATGCGATGATTTAGTCTTAGAAAGTGTCTTATAGTTTAGTGAGTGTTGCAGATAAATATGGAAGTGAAAACGACTGTTAGGATTTGCATGCGAAGGAATTTCCCTTAGAGACACTTCTAAAGATGCGAAAATGAGCAGCCGAATTTTAGATGAAAAGGAGAAGAGTTATGTACATCGTTTGTAGTGTAATTTTAAGAACGGACATAGCAGCGTGTAAGATATAGTTAATGCTTAGAGAGAGAGAGAGAGAGAGAGAGAAATCTTCAGGTCTGAGAATATAGCGTGGTCATATGTCGTTGGTCACCTCATAGTACCTATTGGCCTCAGCTCAGAAAAAAAAAAAAAAAAAAAAAAAAAAAAAAAAAAAAAAAAAAAAAAAATCTCATTGAAGAGAAACTGAAATGGAAATTTGTCTATTGAATCTATTGAATAAAACTTTCATTACCGGTAGCTAGAAACATGTATAATGTTAGCAGTTCTTTCTTGAAGACTTTTTCTACGAGACATATAATTCAGAGTAATCCTGTGCTATTCGGATCACAGAAGTACACTTTAGATTCCTGCTATGTTTCATTCGTTTTTTCATCAGAGAACACGGTAAGAAGATTCATCCAGTGTAGGACATCTTTCATGTTTGCTGCTGATCGGTATTTTTGTTGATGTTTTGTTGCCTGTGTAATGTGGCGCGCCTCCTATCCTTTCCTCTGTGTGGCAGGTAACATCGACGCGTCTGACTTTAACATAAATGATGATGGCTAAGGGCACTGTCGATCCCGTAACTTCATTTGTATTTCTACCGTCTGTTTCATTTTTTTTTAATATGTAGGTATTTAATGGCACGTTACAGTAAGTAGGATGAAACAATTCATGGGAAATAGATGGTACCGATTTCAACAAAGTATGGTCTGATTTATTGTGGGACGAAAAGTCCTACTTCAAAGAAGTAATACATTGTGCGATGATAAGAAACGGTTGACAGTGTTAACAAGTATTTTTAGGCACTTACTTGCTAATTAGGTCCATACGCCAATCTCTGATGGAAATTAGTGACGCAAAATGCTGTTATATCAACAAATATAATCTTTTAAATGCTCCATTACGCTCTCTAGAAAGTGAAGTAATAGTCGCTGCTAGAATTTATCACATAACAGTTTGGACTTGTAGCCGTATGTAATGCTATTACATTTCTGAACGTAGACAAAATTAAACTCCCCACATTAGCTTCGCATGTAAATATTTCCGCTTCAAATATCATAGCGATTTTAAGTCCTTTATATGCCTCATATGTACCATAAAGCACTTAAAGCGCGAAGAGATGGAATTAGATTTGTTTACTACCTCAGGTGGCCTTTTGTTAAGTAACTCTGCACACTAGGCAGATTTTGTATACACTTCCGGGGTGTCGTTTAACTATATTGTAAATAGTGAGGAAAAGAAGGAGATTTTAGATTTAAGTGCTATTTTTAAAAGTGTAATCACAGCAAAATATTTTAGGTAATAAGTGTCATTAAATTGTGTGACGTTGCAATACTCTAAAGGCAGAAAAAGAAAGACAGCAGCTGCATTAAATAAATGTTTAGCTGCTGATACTCCTTGAAAATTGGCGAAATTATTCGATTGGAAACAGTCGTTATATGTGGTGGTGTCGGTAGGTAACGCAACAATAAAGAATAATATAATTTTAAATTACTATAATGTTGGAAATATTTACTATCTACAGTTATAATACCACAGATGAAGTGTAAATATCGACGTCTTAGAAGATATATTCCCTTTACCACTCAAACGGTAAATAATTTTGAAACCAGTGGTATCATTTTTATATGTATTGTTATTTGCAGCACTGTAATAATAATAATAATCTGTATGCGGAATATACCGTGTATAGAACATGGATGAGCATGAAGGAAGAAAGATTTTTCTACCTTGTAAACGCCACGAACATTTTAAACTACAGTAACAATTCTTGTAACATGTATATAAACGTCTAAAAAGCACTAATTGTGAGAAAGTTAAAGTGTAAACAACGTTTGTATTTTTGTGAAGAAAACGATTAACAAAGAACATACTCAGTCTCTTTTCAGTTGTAGACTAATATGACTTTATATAATGTGATAAAAGATTACATATTTGATGTGACCTTAAACACACTACGCAACAGAGGATAATCAATAATTATTTGTATGTTGATAAAATAAGTTGTCGTATCGTGCCTCATGTTAGTTAAAAGCCGTCTGAGGCTTGTATATAACCTATAGGTGTCCCTATTTTGTGCCATATTATTAGGGACCAGAAATTTTTATTGTAATTCAAATTTGTGCCGAGAGCACGTTTGTAAGGTTTACAATAAAAATGTGGTTCATATGTACAGGAATGATACTCAAAAATTCAATATACGAATGTTGACTATCTCCTCGAAGAATGTTGTTATTGTTACATACCTTATGTCTGTTGAAGGTAAATAAATTTTTAATTTGGGCTCATGTTTGTAAGTTGTGCCTTCAGTTCCTGTAATAAAATTTATGACATTTTTAATTCTGTTTTACGTGCTTCTTTTGTAAAGAAAGATTTTAAGGCAAATTGTAATCTGTTTACTCCTTGATGTCTAAGGTACTATACTCTGTCCTTTCAGTGGTTTCCCTCACCGGTGAATGGAACCAATACTCAGATATTTGGAGGACGGTGATATTTGGAGGACTGGAAAAAATTCCATATATCCAAGTCATGTTCTTCAGAATGTCACACTGCAAAACACCCACTTAGCAAGACAAATAATTAGCCAATATTAATGAACGTTCATTTCAACTGTTGGGCATCACCAGCAAATAAATATATTCATTTGTAAGAACTAACGTCTGACGAGAAATAGCAGTCAAAGATGTCTTAATTCATTGCTTCCTTGCCCCTAGCCAACCTTACACCGTGTTTTAGTAATTTCGACATCTTTTCATTTCCTGTCTCAATGAACATTGAAAGGACGCCGATTTGGTATTTTCGATTGTACCCATTAGAGTGTGACTTAGAAAAGCAACACGGAAGCTTCCTTTGACAACTGATGTTAAGATTGGAAACAACACCATCTTCAGCATGTCATTATGGACGATAATAATTTCTAAGTGTAGAAGAATAAAACTTAAGCTTAGGGAAATAGCTGGGACTCACATTACAGCAGAACATTTGCCATTGCTTGGTTGTTTACGAAAAGTATTGTTGCACATCCTTTAATAGAAAGAATAGTGATTTAACAGACTTATTAACTATTTTACTTGCGACAAATAATTGTATCAAATCTTTCACTTTTCATAGTTCGATGTATGGTTCAGTTAATGGGTCCAGATGGAATCGCAACTTAGAAGTGAGCCAGTATGGAAAACCAAATTACACAACGAAATTCCTTGGACAGGAAATTAATCGCATTCACTTATTAGAGATAAAGGACTTCAAGCTTTTAGCTGTGAAATTATTTGAACCACGTCGATTAACGTCATAACAGTCATGCATTATTGTCAATCCAAGAGAATATCCACCCAGGTACGTGGTGCATCTCAGGAATGAAAATAATTGGAACTATTCACTGTTAGGCAAATACCTCATTAAATAAATGAAAGCCTCAACCTTTAATTTTATATAAAGAGGATGCTTATTAAGGGTATTTTATGCTTGTCTGTGCAAACGCCAATAAGATGCTACTTTTTTACCAGAAGCATTTCCATTTATTGACTGTAAAAAATTTCCTTTTGGTGAATAAGTGCCGGCCGCGGTGGCCGAGGGGACTGAGGCGCTCCAGTCACGGTCTGCACGGCCACTACGGTCGGGGGTTCGAATCCCCCCTCGGGCATGGATATTTGTGCCGTCCTTAGTCTTAGTTAGTTCATAAGTAGTTTGTAAGTTTAGGGACTGATAACCCCGTAGTTAAGTCCCATAGACTATACAAACATTGGAACATTTTGGTGAATAAGTCGCATTTTATTATAGTTAGCTGCACGGACTTAAATACCATTCATATTGTAAAGCAACTACAGACGTCACGGGCATTAGAATGCAAGAACAGAAGTCGCTGTTTGAAGCTGAATAAAATCCATGAGTGGACACTAATGGCGCTCGACCAAACAAAAAATCAAACACACCATTTGCACAGTAATTATTACTGAACGTTTGCGTATATTTGTAAATTAAATTCTGAAAGGATGTTAGATAGTACATTACTGGAATGAAACAGAATTTTTAAATAATACAGTTTAATGGTAAATAAACTTATCAGTCGGCAACTATAAACCAATACAATAGTTAAATTCCTATCGATATGAATTCTTGTAATACAAGTCACACACAATAAATGTGCATTCCCTTGCATAAGATAGACTGCAGTATGTGTTGTAATTACATAATACTTATGTGAAATATCAATTCACTAGTTATTAGTAAATTTTCGCTTACCATAAAAAGTTTTGTAAGTAGTTTTCATTCCACCCTCATGAATCACAGACATTGCTGAGGTGGGTGGCTTGCGTGCCTCAACGATACAGATAGCGGTACCGTAGGTGCAACCACAGCGGAGGGGTATCTGTGGAGAGGCCAGACAAACGTGTGGTTCCTGATGAGAGGCACAGCCTTTTCAGTAATTACAGGGGCAACAGTCTGGATGATTGACTGAGCTGACCCTGTAACATCAGCTAATGTGGCTTTGCCACACAGTTACTGCGAACGGCTGAAAGCAAGGGGAAACTACAGCCGTTATTTTTCCCGAGGACATGCCGCCCTACTGTATGAGAACAGGATGGAATCCTGTCGGGTAAAATATTTCGGAGGTAAAATAGTCCCCCTTTCGGATCTCATGGCGGGGACTACTCAGGAGGATGTGATCATAAGGAAAGACAACACTGGCATTCTATGGATCGAAGCGTGGAATGTAAGATATCTTAATCGGGTAGGAAAATTAGAAATTTTAAAAAGGAAAGTGGGTAGCTTGAAGTTATTTATGGTGGGGGTTAGTGACGTTCGGTGGCAGGATGCACAGGAAATCTGGTCAGGTGAGTACAGGATTGTATATACAAAATCAGTAGGGGTTATCACAGGAGTCGGACTGATAATGAATAAGACAATAGGAATGCGGATTAACTACTATCAGCAGCACAGTGATCGCATTAGCATTGTCAAGATAGATGCGAAGCCAACACCGACAACAGTAGTACAGTTTTACAACTAGCTCTGCCGATGATGAGGAGACTGAAGAAATGTATGAGGAGTTAAAGGAAATTATTCAAGTAATTAAAGGAGATGAGAACTTAATTGTGATGCGAAACTGGAATTCGGTAGTAGAGAAAGGGAGAGAAGGAAAAATAGTACGTGAATATGGACTGGGCAGAGGGAATGAAAGAGGAAGCCGCCTGGTAGAATTTTGCACGGAACATGATTTAGTTATAAAAAACCGGTTTAAGAATCACGAAAAAACTTTGTATACGTGGAAGAGACCAGGAGACACCGGAAGGTATCAGACAGATTGTATAATGGTAAAGCCTAGATTTCGGCACGAGGTTTTAAACTGTAAGACATACTCAAGGGTAGATATAGAGTTTGACCATAACATATTGAAACTTAAAAAAACTGCAGAAACGTTGGAAAACAAGGAGATGGGACTTGGATAAATTGAGGGAACCTTAAGTTCTTAAGAATTTCAGAGGGAGCTTCAGACAACAATTGGCAGAAACTAGGGGAAATAAAACAGTAGAAGAGGAATGGGTAGCATTGAGAGATGAAATAGTGAAGGCAGCAGAGTACAAAATAGGTAGAAAGGCAAGACCTACAAATTGGAGAAAAGAAAAGCAGCTATACAAATATCAAGAATTTGGATGGAAAACTAGTTCTCAGCAAAGAAGGGAAAGCTGAAAGGTGGAAAGAGTATATATAGAGGCTTTGCAAAGGAAATGAACCAAGAGACAATGTTGTAGGAAGGGAAGAGAAAGTAGATGAAGATGAAATAGGAGGTACTATACTGAGAGATGAATTTGACAGAGCTCTTAAAGACCTAAGTCGGAACAAGGCCCCGGGAGTAGGTGACATTCACTCAGAGCTACTAAAGTCTCTGGGAGAGTCAGCCATGACAAAACTGTTTCACCTGGTGTGTAAGATGTATGAGACGGGCGAAATACCCTCAGACTTTAAGAAAAATGTAATAATCCCCATTCCAAAAAAATCAGGCGCAGACAGGTGAGAAAATTACAGAACCATCAGTTTGAAAAGTCGTGGTTGCAAAATTTTAACACGATTTATCTACAAGAGAATGGAAAAGCTGGTAGAAGCTGAAATCGGGATAGATCAGTTTGGATTCAGGAGGAATGTAGGAACATAGGAGGCAATACTCACTTTACGGCGTATCTTAGAAGACAGATTAAGGAAAGGCAAACCTACATTTTTAGATTTTGTAGATTTGGAGAAAGCTTTTGACAATGTCGACTGGAATACACTCTTTCAAATTCTGAAGTCAGGAGGGGTAAAATACAGGGAAGGGAGAGTTATTTACAACTTGTACAAAAGCCAGAGCGCAGTTATCAGGCATGAAAGGGAAGAATCAGTTGGGAAGGGGGTATGACAGGGTTGTAGCCCTTCTCCGATGTCATTCAATTTGTTCATCGAGCAGGCGGTGAAGGAAATCAAGAAAAATTTGGAATGGGGGTTAAAGTTTGTAGGGTAACGAATTGCACTGCAAACCTATGACCCGACATGTTGTTGTTGTTGTGGTCTTCAGTCCGGAGACTGGTTTGATGCAGCTCTCCACCCTACTCTATCCTGAGCAAGCCTTTTCATCTCCTCATAAGAACGACAACCCACATCCACTTGAATCTGCTTACTATACGCGTCTCTTGGTCTCCCTCTGCGATTTTTACCCCACACACTTCCCTCCAATGCTAAATTTACGATTCCCTGATGTCTAAGAATGTGTCCTACTAAGCGATCCCTTCTTTTAGTCAGGGTATGCCAAAAATTCTTTTTCTCACCAATTCTGTCCAGTACCTCTTCATTAGTTATGCGATCTACCCACCTAATCTTCAGCATTCTTCTGTAGCACCACATTTCAAAAGACTCTATTCTCTTCCTGTCCGCACTGCTTATCGTCCATGTTTCACTCCCGCACAAGGCAACACTCCACACAAATGCCTTCAGAAAAGACTTCCTTACCCTCAAATTAATATTCGATGTTATCAAATTTCTCTTTTTCAAAAATGCTTTTCTTCCCATTGCCATTCTGCATTTTATATCCTCTGTACTGCGACCATCGCATGTTATTTTACTACCCAAGTAACAAAACTCATCTACCACCTTCATTGTTTCGTTACCTAATCTAACTCCTTCAGCATCGCCTGATTTTCTAAGACCGCATTCCATTATTTTTGTTTTGCTCTTGTTAATGTTGATTTTATATGCTCTCTTCAACACGCTGTCCATTCCATTCAACTGCTCTTCCAGGTCCTTTGCTGTCTCTGACAGAATTACAATGTCATCAGCAAAACGCAATGTTTTTATTTCTTCCCCCTGAACTTTAATCCCTATTCCAAATTTTTCCTTGCTTTCCTGTACAAATTGAATAACATCGGAGAAAGGCTACAACCCTGTCTTACTCCCTTCCCAACTGACGCTTCCCTTTCATGCCCTTCGAGTCTAATAACTGCGGTCTGGCTTTTGTACAAGTTGTAAATAACTCTCCTTTCCCTGTATTTTACCCCTGCTGACTTCAGAATTTGAAAGAGTGTATTCCAGTCGACATTATCAAATGCTTTCTCCAAATCTACAAAAGCTAAAAATGTAGGTTTGCCTTTCCTTAATCTATCTTCTAAGATAAGACGTAAAGTGAGTATTGCCTCCCGGGTTCCTACGTTCCTCCTGAATCCAAACTGATCTTCCCCGAGGTCAGCTTCTACCAGCTTTTCCATTCTCCGGTAGATAATTCTTGTTTAAATTTTTGCAACCATGACTTATCAAACTGATGGTTCTGTAATTTTCACACCTATCTGCGCCTGATTTCTTTGGAATGGGGATTATTACATTTTTCTTAAAGTCTGAGGGCATATCGCCTGTCTCATACATCCTACACACCAGTTCAAATAGTCTTGTCATGGCTGGCTCTCCCAGAGATTTTAGTAGCTCTGAGGGTATGTCATCTACTCCTGGGGCATTGTTCCGACCTAGGTCTTTCAAGGCTCTGTCAAATTCATCTCTCAGTATAGTATCTCCTATTTCATCTTGATCTACTTCCGCTTCCCTTTCTACAACATCGTCTCTAAGTTCGTTTCCTTTGTAGAGCTGCTCTATGTACTCTTTCCAACTTTCAGCTTTCCCTTCTTTGCTGAGAACTGGTTTCCCATCTGAGTTCTTGATATTCGTAGAGTTGCTTTTCTTGTCCCCAAATGTCTCTTTTATTTTCCTGTAGGCGGTATCTACTTTCCCCCTTGCTATACATTCCTCTACAAATTTGCATTTGGCTTCTAGCCACTCCTGCTTAGCCATTTTGCACTTCCTGTCAATCTCATTTTTTAGTCGTCTGTACTCCATTTTGCCTGTTTCGTTTACTGCATTTTTATATTTTCTCCTTTCATCAATTAACTGTAATATTTCCTGTGATATCCATGGATTTTTTGTAGGTCTTGTCTTTCTACCTATTTTGTCCTCCGCTGCCTTCACTATTTCATCTCTCAATGCTACCCATTCCTCTTCTACTGTTTTATTTCCCCCTGTTTCTGTCAATTGTTGCCTAAATCTCCCTCTGAAATTCTCCAGAACTTCACTTTCCTTCAATTTATCTAAGTCCCATCTCCTTATTTTCCTACCTTTCTGCAGTTTTTTCAGCTTCAGCCTACAGTTCATGACTAACAAGTTATGGTCAGAGTCTATATCTGCCCCTGGGTACGTCTTACAGTTTATCACCTGGTTCCGGAATTCTATGTTTTACCATTATAAAATCTATCTGATACCTTCCGGTGTCTCCTGGTCTCTTCCATGTATACAACCTTCTTTTGTGATTCTTAAACCACGTGTTTGTTACGATTAAATCATGTTCCGTGCAAAATTCTACCAGGCGACTTCCTCTTTCATTCCTCCTGTCCAGTCCATATTCCCCTATTATTTTTCCTTCTCTTCCTTTTCCTACTACCGAATTCCAGTCTCCCATCACAATTAAGTTTTCCTCTCCCTTAACTGTCTGAATAATTTCCTTTAGCTCCTCATATATTTCTTCGATCTCCTCATCATCGGCAGAGCTAGTTGGCATATAAACCTGTACTACTGTTGTCGGTGTTGGCTTCGTATCTATCTTGACAATGATAATGCGATCACTGTGTTGCTCATAGTAGTTTACCCGCATTCCTATTTTCTTATTCCCGACATAAGAATGTCAAATATATTTATTTAGGAAATATTAGCGGTCAGATAAAAGATATTTTATTTATTTATTTATTTATTTATTTTTTTTTTTTTTTAGGTAAATAATGGATGGGTTTCACTTGACGTGGACTACTAAACAGAGACTTTATTTATCCCTTGTTTGAGTTAATATATGTTCTTTGTTTGTCATTGTTAAAAATTATTATCTGAAAATGTGCTAGAAGATTGACGGACATTCATATTGTATCTGCTTCTGTGATAACTATGGAAGCGCCTCTGTGTAGTTACTGGAGAGAATAAATATTTGTTAAACGTTAAATATCGAGTTGGAGAAAATTATTTCAAAAGTAGGCGTCTCTCTCTATTTTCTCATGCTGAAGCAATTTTTGAAGAAGAAAGCCTGATGTTTTATTTAGTTAAAGAAGGTTAAAACTAAATGCTTGGGGTACAGACTAGCTGGACCTCTTATGGCATTTCTTCATAAAGGGAAGAAAGAAGACAAGAAGAAGACTCAATTGAAATCCTGACTAGTGACGAAATACTGATTTCACGGTCATTCACCCTATGAATATTCAACAACATTAAAAAAACTCTCCCAGTAACACTACAAGTTCAGGGTGAAGAAATATAAATATTGCGTTTTGCTGATGACATTGTAATTCTGTCAGAGACAGCAAAGGACGTGGAAGAGCAGTTGAATGGAATGGACAGTGTGTTGAAGAATGTGTATAAAATGAACATTAACAAGAGCAAAACAAAGATAATGGAATGCAGTCTTAGAAATTCAGGCGATTCTGAAGTAATTAGATTAGGTAACGAAACAATGAAGATGGTGGATGAGTTTTGTTACTTGGGTAGTAAAATAACATATAACGGTCGTAGTACAGAGGATATAAAATGAAGAATGGCAATGGGAAGAACAGTACATTTGAAAAAGAGAAATTGGCTAATATCGAATATTAATTTAAGTGGAAGGAAGTCTTTTCTGAAGGCATTTGTGTGGAGCGTTACCTTGTACGGGAGTGAAACGTGCGGACAGGAAGAGAATAGAGCCTTTGGAAATGTGGTCCTACAGAAGAATGTTGAAGATTAGGTGGGTAGATCGCGTAACAAATGAAGAGGTACTGAATATAATTGGTGAGAAATGGAAATTTTTGGCATACCTTGACTAAAACAAGGGATCGCTTCGTAGGACACATTCTTAGACATCGAGGAATCTTAAGTTTAGGATTGGAGGGAAATGTGTGGGGTAAAAGTTGCAGAGGGAGGCTAAGAGATGCGTATAGTAAGCAGATTCAAGTGGATGTGGGTTACCGTTCTTATGAGGAGATGAAAAGGCTTTCTCAGGCTGGAGCAGGGTGGAGAGCTGCATCAAACCAGTCTCCGGACGTAAGACCATAATAACAACAACAACAGTTTCCATTCTACAACGTGCCAGAAGTTCGGTTCTCTTACATGATATGTACTACAGAAATATTTCAACCCACTCAAGAAGCGTTACAAACCGATATACTTTGCTCTAATACATAAATTGTACTTTCAGTCATTATTGTATGAAAACATGTTTTCAGTGAGAGTAAAATCTTAAAATCTAATCTATATTTTACCATATGTAACTACAACATTATTTTTAATTTTCTTATACTAAGAATGTAAGTTAAATAAACTAATTAACTTCAAATATGTAGCATAACAAATGATTTGTAGTTAAATAATAATTATAAACATCTATAACTGGAGTCGAGAGTCATACCCCAATTTTAGGTCTTATTCTTGGCTATATAAAATTTCTCTTATATAAACGTTATACTACTTATTACTTACGCTATCTTACTGCAGAAAAATTATTTTCATCAATGAGACTAGGACATTAGTATTTTATAGTTTTACTTACAGCGCTGAGTGTTACAGTCACAACTCTTTGGGTGAATTAAGGAAACTCAGATATCCAATTTGGAATTATGAAATTTATAATGTAACTGATACAGTTTACACGAATTGACATTAATTTTTTGAATATTAAGTCTTATTGTAGTTTATGAATAATGTATTCATATAATTGGAACCATCGTGTGAGATTGCATCGTTAAGCATCTGGCGTGGTCCTACTGAAGAGCAGTTGACAACTCAAGACAAACATCACTCCAAAGCACTGCAGTTCTAACTGCGCCGCTGTTGACCTTCTCCGGCATCCAGTGGATGACTGTCTACCAACAGCATGCGATAGCTCAAGCAGTGGTAAGCCATCAGGATCTGTTGCTAAACGTACAGCCCAGTAATGGTCTGAGACGTCCGACTGAACTTTTACGAAGTGTAGTACTGTATAGTGGCTTACAAGTCTTATTGGTTGTCCTGTCAACAATACTACCATTTAATGGCAGAACACATCCTATTATCATTCTCGTTAAACGTGGTAGAATGTAAATGGCTTGGAATGTCGAATTGGAATTCTTGTAAAATACATGTTCTATCAGTATTGTCTCTCGTCAATAGTAGAACATCATCTAATTGAGGAGTGACGTTAGCTAATTGATAACAAAGGAATGCAAGAGGTTAAGATACCACAAAAGGAGAAACTACTTCCACCATCCTAACAAATAAAAAAAAATAATCATTCTTATATAAATTTATAATTACAACAATGCAAAATACAAAAACACAGTTCACTCACTGAAGGTTATGACTAAAATTAGTCATTACCATACATTAAAAAATGAAATCAAGAGCCAATGTATATCACAAACGATTCAAAAACCTATAGTGTTCTTAAATTTTTTTATTATGTTACCTTAACTTTTGGGAGAGCTTAGAAAGTATTAAATAGGTGTGGTACTTACAGTGAGCTGCTGGTAATAGACTTCCAAAATCAGTAACTAGGTTACTTAATTCTGTAATCACTAATGGAATGCATATTTGTATAGCTATGAATAGGTGTCTGACAAAATTATAAACAATAAATACATCCTCTGTTACATATGTACAAAAGCAACTATTGACAAATAGTAAAGACTATATGATTCTTTTATATTAACAACTAGTCGTCCCGGCAATGCTTCGCAATTGCTAATATGCATGTACATTTGAACGTCAAATGTGCAAAATTGTATCGCAATCGTACGAATGATATTGATATCCCAAAGAAAAGAGCTCTATTAGTTTTCCACAAATTTTCCTATTTTCTGGCCTACTATTTCAAACTTGTACTTCACTCAAATCTCCCTCTCGCTTTGAACGTCGAATGTGCAAAATGTTATCGTAATCAGATAAATGGTTTTGATATTTCATAGAAAAATCTCTTTCTATTTTTCTGAATTTTCCAATTTTCCGGGAAACTTTTCAAATTTTTATTTCGTAAGCACGTTACTCTAGCTTTGAACGTCAAATATGCAAATTTTTATGGCACTCTGATCAATGATATTGATATCCAATTGATAAAAGCTCTACCAGTTTCTCGCGAATTTTAAAATATCCTGGTAACTTTCCCAAATTTTTAGTTCATAAGAACGTTCATCTTTCGTTGAATGTCAAATGATCAAAATTTTATCGCATTCGAATCAATGATTATCTATTTATAAAGTTAAGTACATTTAGAAAAATTTTGAAAAAGGAACTTGGTTCAAAATTTGCGATTTTTTTTACTAAAAACTTTTGCAAGACCAAAAAAGAATTACCCCTCTCCCTCATGCAAATAGTTAAAGTGCTGAATTCAATCAAAAACACTATGAAAAACGCACTTTCAGTTTATCTCAGATTTTCCAATTTTCCGGTAGATTTTCCATAAAATTTATTTCACACAAACCTTGTATTGTCAAGCCGTAATCAAGCGATGCTCTTACAACCATGTAGCAATTGATTTTTACTCGCATATGAGTGGTCTAGAGCGCCACGTTACGGATCGCGCGGTCTCCCGCGTCACTAGTACGAATCCTCCCTCTGGCATGAATGTTTGTGCTGGCTTTAGTATAAGTTAGTTTGTAAGTTTGGGGATGATGACCCCACAGTTAAGTCCCATAAGCATAAAAAAACAATGGAACATTTTATTCATAGAAAAGAAACGCTTTCGGTTTTTCCTAAATTTTTCTTCTTTCCGGACGACTTTTCCAAATTTTTATTTGATGCCAACGCTCCCTTTGCTTTCAACATGAAATGTACAAACTTTTATCGCAGTTGGACGAACGGTATTGATAGCTCACTGGAAGAAACGTTTCAGGCTTTTCCGATTTTCCATTTTTCCGAACTTTTCCATATTTTATCACCGTTTAAACCTTCCCTGAACTTTCACGAATATTTCAAATAAAATTATCCTAATCGGTTCAACCGTTCTCGAGTTTTAGCGAGACTAACGAACAGCAATATATATATATATATATATATATATATATATATATATATATATATATATATATATATCGGATACTTCTGCTAAAACGGGAATTTCCACTGCGTGGAGCATGTTCAGCAATGGCATTCACATGATCGATTTGTTGATTTTCCTTCACAGTTGAAAATGAATATGTTTTTATTATTGGCTACTACTGTCGTATTCTAAAGCCATCATCATATTATTGCCTTAAATGCAAAGTGTCGAACATGAGCAGGCTATTAACCAAAACAAAACATGAAGTGTCACCTCCAACTATAGTCTGATTAAAATCACTCGATAGTCGACACTTGCAGCGTTGTAACTGCTTTCCTCCAATCACAGCACCCCACGTCATTCCCAAAGCGTTCGCCGTTGCCAAACTGCCACAACAGCTGATGAGTTCACTTGCAATTCCCCATGTTGCTCTCTTGATTCATTTTGTTCCCGATTCATTTATTTCGCATTTCATAACTTAATGATAACCATACAAAAAGCTGACGTGGACAATGGTGCTATCGAAAGACGCTCTCATACAAATCAATAAGCACATGTTACCAGATACTTTCGCAGAAGCCCTGATTTAACGTCATATATTGAAGTATTACACCACCTTTCGTTAGATGAGCTTCGTATGATTTACGTGAAAGTAAGGTCTCCGAAGGCAACAGTTCAGTGTTGCTACTTAATGGATCCGTATCATCGCATGAAAATAAGTTGAGCGGTAATGTACCAGCTGATCAAAAGTCAGTATAAATTTGAAAACTTAATAAATCACGAAATAATGTAGATATAGAGGTAAAAATTGACACGCATGCTTGAAATGACATGGGGTTTTATTAAAACAAACAAATAAATAAATAAATAAAATGGAAAGTTCAAAAAATGTCCAACAGATGGTGCTTTATCTGATCAGAAAAGCAATAATTAGCACAACAAATTAAGACAAAGCAAAGATGATGTTCTTTACAGGAAATGCTCAATATGTTCACCATCAATACTCAACAATAGCTGTAGTCGAGGAATAATGTTGTGAACATCACTGTAAAGCATGTCCGGAGTTATGGTGAGGCATTGGCGTCGGATGTTGTCTTTCAGCATCGCTAGAGGAGTCGGTCGATCACGATACTCTTGCGACTTCAGGTAACCCCAAAGCCAATAATCGCACGGACTGAGGTCTGGGGACCTGGGAGGCCAAGCATGACGAAAATGACGACTGAGCATAGGACCATCACCAAACGACACGCGCAAGAGATCTTTCAACCCCATGTTATTCCAAGCATGTATGTCAATTTTTACCTCTCTATCTACATTATTCCGTGATTTATTAAGTTTTCAAATTTATACTGACTTTTTGATCACCCAGTATGTGGTAATGACTATTCCATGACTATACATCTCAGTGGGACGATGCATACTCTAAAAGCCATGGACGTCATGGGAGACGATGCACTGTGAGTGCGCTTGGTAATTACTGTACGTGCGACCAATTTGAACGATTGTTACCAAAACATTTTGTCACCTATAACATTTGTTACGAAAAAGTGACGTTTATGAATCTTCTATTATTGTCTTCAATTTAGTGTTATTCTAATGGTATGAACAGAATATTAGAACTAAAGGGTATATCCATAAGAGCGCGTGAAAAAGTAACAGATTATACACTGCAGGCACAGAGAAACGGCTATAGGCACGCGTATGCAAACACAGAGATGTGGCAAAGACTCAGAGGATGGTGGAGTGGTTGGCAACGCCTCGGTAAGGCAACAGGTATCTGGTGCAGGCGTTAGATCAGCTATCGCTGCTACAGTGGAACGTTATTACGGCGTATATTTTTGTTTGAACGTGGTGTTATAGTCGGCGAATGACAGATGGGACATAGCATATATTAGGCATCGATGAGCTTGGGATTTTCCCATATAACCATTTCGCGAGTGCATCGTTAATATCGGGAATCCAGTAAAACATCATATCTTCGACATCCCTCCTGTCGCAAAAGAACTGAAAGTACGGGACCAACGACGAATCAAAAGAGTTTTTCAAAGTGACAGAAGAGGACGTTTCTATGGATTTCAGTGTTGAGCCATCGGCAAGTGTCAGTGTGCAAACCATTCAAGGAAACATCACCGATATGGGCTTTAGGAGCCGAGGACGCACTCTTGCACCCGTGCTGACAACACCGACATTGGAATGAAATAAATCGCAATTTGCGATTAATTATGGTTTCACTGTACTAGGTTTAGATGTAATACCAATGTGCGACGAATGAAGATTTGTGCCCGGCCGGGATTCGAACCCGGGATCTCCTGCTTACTTGGCAGATGCGTTGACCACTCCGCCACCTAGGACACAGTGATCAACCCGACTGCAGAGGACTCTTCCCTGCACGTCTCCCGCCACACCCAAATCTCCATTCGCCACGCTGTCACTTTCCTATTACCACAGCCTATTTGTAAGCCACTAGTAAGCAGAAGATCCCGGGTTCGAATCTCGGCCGGGCCCAAATCTACATTCGCCGCACATTGGTATTACATCTAAACCTAGTACAGTGAAGCCATACGTAATCGCAAATAGCGATTTATTTCATTAAAAATGAACGCTGTAACGTCATTATATATATATTGCCGACATCGGAATGTTGAAAACAGGAATCCAGTTGCCTGGTTTGACGACTCTCCAACTGTATCAAGCGGACTGACGTGTATTTCTACAGATACAGGCTGATGAATCCATGATATTACAGATACAGGGCGAAGCTGATTGTTTCCATGTGAAAGGCGTGTTTTGCCAAGCTGTTGGGTTCCCCAGCTGGCCGGTTAACAGTTTGAACCTAGTCAATGGACATGTAGACTGGGTTTTCCTAATGTGCTCGGAAACCGGAAAGGCGAGGGCGAGGGCGGCTATTCCGGTTGCAACTGAAACACAATATAGCCACAAACATTATTCTAAAAATGCATATAAAATCAGGGAATGATCATACGGCAAATATAATTATATGAATGGATTCAGGAGACGTGGGAGAATCAAACGCTGTAGTTACAATTTCATTATCCCTTCCAGATAAAAAGCCGACAATTTTCAGTACTATAATAATATTAAGACTTATTCAAAAGGATATAGGTTGCCGAACGTATTCTCAGATGAAGAGGACAGGAGAGGGTAGCGTGAAGAGCTGCATCAAACCAGTCTGCGGACTGAAGACCACAACAACAAGAATTACAATTATTGATACGTAGTGTTTATCAGTAACAGCGTAAGAAGAAAATAGACAGCATTGCACCACGCTACCTATCTTAAAAAACGCACCATGTTATTTACTTTTTCTTTCAATAAACGTTATTTTACTCTCTTGTTTTGCTTATCGTTGAGGTAGTAATATTCTTGTGTCACAACATAGATTGCACCACAGAAACACAAAACATGAACCCAGCAAAGCGCATTACATTTATATATGTATTTTAATGCATTTAATATTGTTCTTAGTAACGTAAGTTTTTTTATGTTTGTAGACTGCGACTTAAATATTTCATGGCTGACTAAAAATAGTAGATATGCAGCAGATAATTAATACCTGAACAATTATATGTATTAATTGTGGACAAGAACTGAATATATGTGCATAAAAAGCCATGATAAATTAAATATTAATTGTGTAACTATATTTCGACGGCGGCAGTATATTTGAACTGTGAGACGCCACGCTTAATGGCTATCTGAGCAAAGAGCTTCAGTCTCAACCGTTGTTTAGTATTGTTAAATATGTATTTGTTTGTTAAATGTAAACAACAGTTGTAGGGAGATTGTCAAAGTATTTAATTCTGTGATATTCAAATGTATAATATTTGGAAAGGGGAATTGTATTTTAAAGATGAAAGGATACAATTTTGGGAGCAAAGGGAGCACGCTTTCGAGCGCTTGGGAAGGGACTCGTAACTTGGACGCGGTGGTGAAAGGTTGTGACGCTGGGGGGGGGGGGGGGGGGTCTGAGGCCGTGTTACGAACTTGTGATTTGAAGAGATAGGCATGTTTGGACTTAGAAAATTTACGGGACTGTGACTGAAGAACTTACTCTCTGCTTGAAAAGTGATAAACTATGCACGGTAGTAGGGCTGTGGAACTGTGATAATTCAGCAATCGTGTACTCGTGTGATTACAAACTGTGTTTTTTCGATGGACTACACTAATTTACGAGTGACAATTTCGAACTTTTACTATCGAATGCGTGTGATACTTATAGTGCCTCTCATGCACAATAATTGAGGAAATATTCATTTATTTACCTATATATAAAGTAGGACCACCTCCGCATTTTCATGTCCAGAAAGAGAAATAAACTCTATTTATAAAGGATTACTTCGTGAATGAATCTCTTCTTTATCTTAGAATCCATTTTGTTGGTTATTCAGAAGTGTAATTTATTTTTGTTTAAATATAATTTTACGTCATCATATGCAGAGTAATAGACTGGCTAAACTATAGATTAATTATTGATCTTGTTTAAACAGATTGGGTAGCTGTTTAGGGCATAGAAGCTGACATACATAACTCACTCCTATGTACAGAGACAACGAGCCATAGACTTTTACTACCCGAGTTATGTATTGCCCGATTCGTATTGGTGAGAACCGATAGGGAGGTCGCAAATCCATGAACCATGAATGGGAGTAGATGATTGCTCAATCTGGTGGATGCTCCGTAAAGGTATGGGGCGTGTGCAGTTACAGTGACGTGGCACCCATGGTATGTACAGACACAACTGTGGCAGGTGACACACATGTACACATCCCGGCTGATCAGCAGCAGCCATTCATGTCTATTGTCCATTCCTACAGACTTAATCTATTCCATCAGAACAATGTGACACCCCACACGTACAGAATTTCTACAGTGTCGTTCCAGGAACACTCTTCTGTGTTTAAACACCTTCTCTGCCCCTCTTAAACTCCCCAGGCATGAACGCTATTGAGTTTACCTGGGATATATTGCAACGTGCTGTTCAGAAAGGATCGCCACCTCCTCGTACTCTTACGGATTTAGAGACGGTCCTTCAGAAGGAATAGTCGCAATTCCCTAGAGTGCTACTTCAGACATTAGTCGAGCCCAGTTCTTCATCTATCCAGCTCTTCAGTGAAGAAGATCAAAACCAACTGCACAACGATATGAATAAGATATCACTATGGTGTAAAGATTGGCAATTGGCTCTAAATAATGAGAAATGTGAAGTCCTCCACATGAGTACGAAAAGAAATCCGTTAAACTTTGTTTACAAGATAAATCAATCAAAAGTGAAAACCGTAAACTCCACAAAATACCTAGGAATTACTATGACTTCAGTCTGAAACTGGAAAGAACACGTAGATAATGCCGTGGGAAAGGCGAACCAGAGATTGCGTTTTATTGGCAGAACCCTTAAAACATGCAACAGAACTACAAAAGAAACAGCATACAGTACGCTTGTCCGTCCATTTTTTTAGTATTGCTGCCCAGTGTGGGATCCTTATCAGGTGTGTTTGACGGAGGACATCGAAAGAGTCCAAAGAAGGGCAGCTCGTTTCGTATTGTCGCCATACAGGGGAGACAGCGTTATGGAAATGATACAAGCTCTGGGATGGGAATCATTACAACTACGGCGCTTATCGCTGCGGCGTAGGCTACTTACAAAACTCCAATCCCCCGAATGCGAAAATATATTGTTGAATCCCACTTACATAGGTAGAAATGATCAGAATAAAATACGAGAAATCAGAGCTCTAACGGAGAGATTCAGGTGTTCTTCCTTCCCGCGCGCTATTCGACAATGGAATGGGAGATAAAATAGTATAACGGTGGTTCGATGAACCGTCTGCCAGGCACTTAAATGTGATTTGCAGAGTAAAAAAAAAATGTTCAAATGTTTGTTACGCTTAAGGGACTTAACTACGGGGTCATCGGTCCATAAACTTACGAACTACTTACGAACTAGCTAACACTAAGGAGGCCCAAATAGCCTTGCCCGAGGGGGATTCGAACCCCCGACCGTAGTGGCCGTGCAGACCGTGACTGGAGCGCCTTAGTCTCCTCGGCCACCGCGGCCGGCGCGGCCGGCTTTGCAGAGTATCCCATGTAGATGTGGATGTAGATTACAAAATGTACTGATACTGGTGACCATTAAACGCAATGCAAGCATGTCATTGGCGAACAGCTCTCTGACGCACCCTGGCAATAGAGCCCGTTAGCAGGCGTGCTGGATCCCAACGGTCTCGTATCAGTGGCAGTCGAGATGACAGGCATCTTATCCGCGTGGCTGTAACGGATCGTGCAGCCACGCCTCGATTCCTGACTCAACAATGGGGTCGTTTGCAAGACAACAGCCATCTGCACGAACAGTTAGACGACGTTTGCAGCAGTATGGACTATCAGTTCGGAGACCATGGCTGCGGTTACCTTTGACACTGCATCACAGGCGGGAGCGCCTGCGATGGAGTAGGCGAACGACGAACCTGGGTGCACGAATGGCAAAACGTAATTTTTTCGGATGAATCCAGGTTCTGTTGACAGCATTATGATGGTCGCATCCGTGTTCGGCGGCATCGCGGTGAACTCGTGTATTCGTCATCGCCATACTGGCGCATCACCCGGCGCGTTGGTATGGAGTGCCATTGGTTACCGTCTCGGTCACCTCTTGTTCGCATCGACGGCACTTTGGCTGTTACATTTCAGATGTGTTACGACCCGGGGCTCCACCCTTCATTCGATCCCTGCGAAACCCTACATTTTAGCAGGATAATACACGACCACATATTGCAGGTCCCGTACGGGCATTTTTGGATACCGAAAATGATGGACTGCTGTCCTGGCCAGCACATTGTCCAGATCTGTCACCAACTGGAAATGTCTGGTCACTGGTGGCCGAGCAACTGGCTCATTACAATACGCCACACTACTCTTGATGAACTGTGGTATCGTGTTGAAGCTGTATGGGCATCTGTGCCTGTACACGCCATCGAAGCTCTGTTTGACTCAATGTCCAGGCGTATCAAGGCCGTTATTACGGCCAGAGGTGGTTGTTCTGGGTACTGATTTCTCACGACCTATGCGCCCACATTTCGTTAAACAGTGTAATCAAAGGTCAGTTCTAGTATAATATATTGTCGAATGAATACCCGTTTATCATCTGCATTTCTTCTTGGTGTATTTTAATGGCCAGTAGTGTATATGCCAATTAATTGTTTCTTTCAGTTGCAGACCTTGTCCAAGTTCTAGCTAGGCACGGCCCACGTCCCGAAACTATCGTTCACAGCGCGCATCCTGAGGATACAGAAAGTTGAATATAATCTGGAAATGCGAGACAAAGCGGTATAAGTTTTACCTCAATAAACCTCAATACCTAGTGAAACTGTTTTTTCCTACCCCAGGTTCACCACCCAAATTGTTCAGTGGAGACTTTTCTACGTCCTGTTATTGGATACGCTGTTACCCTGTACACGCGAAGAATATTAATTTTCATAATGTAGTAGATTTAACCACAATTTCCATAACCCACATAGCGTAAAGTGCGGTCCATCAAGCTCTACGCTACGGGCTTGCGATATCAGTTGGCAGCTACTGTGTGACGGACGGCAGAACTCTCGCTCGTGAGTCCAGCTTTGCTACATTATTCCGGCGCTAAGCGGCTGCACTTCCTGCACCCCCGGCCTACATCGGCTCCAGCCCCCGCCTCGCTGCACCCCCACCCTCCGACTTTACGACGTCTGCCGGCCGCCCAGACAGGCGCTGTTCATAAAAGGCGTCTGCACCGGATGCCAGTCGAGAAATGTGTCTCCGCTCGGCGCGGCGCCCTCCCGGAGCGTAAAATCTTGAGGAGGCGGGCGCAATTCGGCGCCCGTTGTGCTCAGATATACGGCGCGCCCCGCGGCTTTACTGCACCGTAAACGGCGGGGCAGGCGCGCTCCGATAAGCCGAAGGCGGTCGCCGCACTTTTATGCAGACGCCGGGGACGACGGCGGCTGCGCCACATATGAACGGGAGCGGACATGGCGCGGAAGAGCAAACCGTCAAAATCACCCAGAACCCTGAGTAAACGGTGTGTCTACCACTGAGGTGACGAAACTCGTGCGATAGCGATATGTACAGAAACAGATGGCGCCTGTATCGCGTTCATGGGGCATAACCTAAAAGGGATTGCGGCTCCGTAGCACAGTGCTAGACTCCAAATTCTAAGGTCGTGGGTTCGATCCCCACCAGCTCCTAGGATTTTTATCTGTCACTTTCCACTGCTTTCACCTTTGGCAGTGTTGCTGATGTGAAAAATACTGAGTAGCGCCGTGGTTCGGAACACACGTTAAACTGTAGATCCCCCTAGAACTGGCTGGGGAAGTCAGATCAAAGGTCAGAGGAAGGCAACGGCATACCACCTCCAAACAGGACCATGCCTAGTAAAGCACTGTGGTGTTCAAACCAATCTTCGGATTGTTGACTGCTTTTTTCAACCTAAAAGGGTCACCACAGTGATTCATGTTGAAAGCTTTCAGACGTGACTTTTAATTCGCCTGTGCTTTGCAACGTGAATTAAAGCAGGGTCTACGCATAGCTTCGTTTCTTTAGGGTTCAGCACCTCAATAGTAAATTGAAACCTTTAAAACACAGCTATACTCCATTCACAGAAACGCTAGACGTACTGTAAACACAGCAAGGCCCGTGACCACAGCGCTGCCGTCGAGGGGTGGACAAGGCAGGGGCGCACAGTCATCGTGGCCGTCTCAATTGCAAGTGTGAGCTAGGGATGGGAAAAACAGTCCGGCTAATACCGATACCGGTATTTTAGTTTTGAGTAACCGGTTTTTTCGGTATTTATTTGGTGTCGGTTGTAGCCGGTTTTTCTTTAGTTATTGCCAAAAACCGGGGAAAAAACCGGTACGACTACTTCCTGTAGTAGTGGTTCAAAATATTTTTTTTGTAAATAATTTAAAAAAATTAAAACTAGTAGACCCTAATATTTGCAGTGCTGTGAAATATTAGGTCATCGCAGTAACTAAGAAAAGCTATCTGTGATAATTTAAGAACAATCCCGGCAGTCAGAAACGCGCAACAAACGCGTGGCATAAGAACTTGAGGACTGGTGCAGCTATTGAGGCATCGATGCAGCTGTTGCCGTGTGGCGTGGCCGATTAGACGACGCGCGTGCACCGGCAGTGTACGAGACTTGCCTCCGTCTGGTCATGCGGCAGTCCCTTGCTGTCGTCGCCAAACATCGGTTGTGTCTTAAATGGCACCATCCCAAGTGTGGAAGTACTTCACCAAGTATGGTAGCAGTGAGGTACAATGCTCCATGTTACGGACTGTGCGGCTGCTCCAGTCGGAGGTTCGAGTCCTCCCTCGGTCATGGGTGTGTTTGTTGTCCTTAGCGTAAGTTAGATTAAGTAGTTTTTAAGTCTAGGACCGATACCTAATCAGCTAGGTCTCATAAGAGCTCACACCCAATTGAACATTCTTTGATCATGTGGTACAGAGCTTTTCTAGTTCAATTTCCGTAAATTTACACTGACAGGAATCATACTGTTAGTCGGAACTGTGACTTTATTTTTCGAAATACTTCTGCAGCACTGATTGAAGTTCATTTACTGACTGTAACTTATATATACATATATTGTGTATATAATGAGATACTCGTATGCGCTGGCTTACAAGTCCTACTTACGGAGTGGTTGGCTCAATATTCGCAGCTGCCGGATGGAAATACTAGGCCAGTAAATCTGTATGCTTCGTATATTGCCTTCTACGGCCTCCTGCCTAGGCTTACACAGGCTCAAGAAGGCTTAGTATTGGGAGGGGGTCTTGCAAAATATGGAAAGACTAGTGATTTATTGTATAACGTAAATTTATCGAAACTTGAACTAAATTTCGTACTTTTCGGTTTCGGCCGAAACTAGAAGAACCGAAACGCCGATTACGGTTTCTGTTTCTGCCGCAAATATGTTTCCATCGAACTCTACTGGAAATAATAGCAATAAAAAACCGAAAATCGGTTATTTAAAAAACCGGTTATCTTGAACAATTTTTACAGTGCGATTAAACTGGAGATGAAAAGAACCGGTACAACCGAAAACCGGTTGTTACAGCAATAACCGCCATCCCTAGTGTGACGTCGTTAGTGCGTGTTCTACAGCGGCTATTTCAGGATCTCTTAAGATCATCTTTAAAGACGCTTGAAAGACTAGCTGAACCTTCGAGAAGTGGTTTCAAGATGTTCTTCCTCGGCTTGCAGTTATTGTTGTTGATAAAGCGCCGTACCATCATCGTAAAAAAGAAAAAGTTCCCAGTGAGAATTCCAATAAGCACGAAATATCAGAGTGGCTAAAATCTAAAAACCTCGATTTTAAGGCGGTATGTTGAAAAAATAACTTTTAGATATATTTAAAAATTATAGAACAGCGCACAACGAATACGTGATAGATGAAATGGCGAAGAATGCAGGGGAAACTGTTCTCAGAATTCCTCCGTACCGCTCTGAATTAAACGCCGTCCAGCAAGTGTGGGCCAGAGTCAAAGGCTATGTTGCAGCGAAAGACAAAACATACAAAATGCCGGAAGTTAAAGAACTGCAAGAAGAAGCGGTAAAAACAGTCACTGCAGAAGTTAGGAACAAGTGCGTCCTCCGTGTTGTATTTTTAGTTGAAAGTCAAATGTAGAAATTGTAGAGGAGAGAGAGAGAAGTGGTGTGGTATAAACCTCAATGAAAACAGTTCAAGTTTGACAGTATGAACCTTGTTTCGCCGTCCTTTACCATTATTATCTGTTTTGACAGAATGAACTCAGTTTCATCGTACTTTTAACATTATTGTAACTGGCTTTGAATCTTCCATGTCGTGCTTTATTTCGTTACATTATTGTCCAGACTTCTGAGGGTCCGCTATGACGTCAGCTCGGCAGCCAGTCGACGCCACCAGCTGCAAAGCGTGCGCCAAGGATTTTGTACACCCCTTCGTATCACGCGAACACCGAATGCTTTCTCTGGAAACGATCGCAGTCGCTCACGTGACACTGTTTACCTTTTGTCCAAGCTCTCAGTGAACGGACTATAGACCGTAAGTTACTTTTTCCTAAATAAGAAGACGCGTATAAGAAACAGCTATTGAAAGAACTTTTATACAATTACATTTACATGGTGATAAAAGTGAAGTCTTACACAATGAAAAGCCGATGTTAACAGGCGATCACGCAAAACACCGTTTGGAGCATTTTAAAACACATTTGGAGTTTGAAATCAATGACATGGTGTAAAAAGAACAATTCATGGACGAAAGAACACAAACTTGAAACACAGCTTAAAACACAGAGTACACAAAAAGAAACACTGTTATATCACTTTAGGTCTAGACAAGTACTCATTAAAATGACACTCACCACTGGTACCGGGAGGACTAACGCCGGGAGAGTGAGGGAAGGATCAGAAGGAAAGGAAGGGTGAAGGAGAAGAGAAGGCAGGTTGTAAACTAGTCGATTGTTCTATGGCTGGAGTTGTCAAGTGTGAACTATGTCGTTAGTTATATAGGACAGCAATTAATTATCTTGTGTCGCCACCATATTTATCCAAAATATGGAAAATTAAAATGTTACTAATCAGCTATGATGTGATCATAGATTCAAACATATAATAAATATTCTTACTCTATTGCAGTGTATTAGTTGTACCAAACAAAACAAAATGTACTTGAAAAATTATTGGTAAACTGTGGAATTTAACTATTCTGTTTCCCCTCCAAAATAGTGCCAAAGGAACGTTCTTAAATGAAAGACGATCTGCTCAAAATCAATTTATTATAATTAAAGATAAAAAATAAATTAGATGACATTTCGTATCATGAAAAGCAGATAATGGTATTCAAACAATATTTTACAAATGTTAAAACACTGAGACTCAAAAAATGACTGGCTGAGTCAAAGGTCGGAGGTTTTGCAAAACAGAATGCTATTAGATAGGCTACACAGGGGGTTGAAATTATCGTGAGCCCTAAGCTCCCCAAAGTAAATAGGCAGATCTCAAAAGAATAAAATAAGGGACAGAATCCAACAAGTCTGATTCATTTAACCCTCCAGCAAGTGCGTCATCTTACCCACACAGATGATCATTGACGGCAGCGTCTCAGGCTCGCAGGCAGCAGGCGGTGGGAGCGGATGAGCTTGTTGCTACACGCTAGTATTAAGAGAATTGAACACAGTGAACTTCACACAAACAGCTTTATTTCGACACCTCCATCTTACAGTAGTGAAAACAGTCTGAAATGAATTACAACACTTCCTGCTGAGGGCAGCACTGTCAACACAAGTTACAAAACCGTCAGTAGATGGCGTAAATGTTCATTCTCAATCATTCTCAAGCCGCAACATCCTCCCCACCCTGGTCTATCTCCAGGGGAATGACCAGCTGAACCGGTCGACAGATCTTCGTTCCATCGGGCTGCCGGAGAATGATGCACCTGATCTTGTTGTCTCTGCCAGGCCGCACTTCTTCCACCACTGCTCTCTTCCACACATGTCGGGTTTTCATGTCCTCCTGAAGAAGAACAACCTCTCCTATTCTGGGTTCTCTTCTTGATGGGTAGCCTTTCACTTCATGGTAGTTCCTTAGTAGCAACAGGTATTCATTTTTCCATCTTCGGCAAAGGTCTTCATAGAATTTCTGTCTGCGTCGGAACTCCTTGGGCAGATTTTTCGTAACTGCTGGTTCTGGCCCATATGGAATAGTGACTAGTTTGTCACCATTTAGGAAGTGAGCTGATGTCAACGCCATGTCACTCTCTCCTTGGGTGATGGGTCTCGAGTTTATTGCAGCTTCTATTGAAATCAAAATGGTGTTCAGGCTTTCTTCATCAACTTGAGACCGACCAAGTACCTTCCTCAAGCAGCGCTTTACTGAGCCAATCATACGTTCCCACCAACCTCCCCACCAAGCCGCACCTGGTGGTATGTACTTCCAAGTAATACCGTGGTGGGCACAGGAGTGCTGAACTATAGTGTGCTGGATCGTTTGGAACAGTTCTGATAATTCTGTGTTAGCTGCGTGGAATGTTGTGGCGTTGTCAGAATAAACAGTGACTGGTAGGCTTCTCCGTCCTGCGTAGAGTTGCATAGCCATCAAAAATCGGTCAGCTGACATACCTGTAGTGAGCTCAATATGGATTGCGCGGGTTGTGGCACATGTGAATAGGACAATATAAGACTTCCTTACTTGGCTTCCAATTTTAACATACAGTGGCCCAGCAAAATCAATACCTGTCACTGCAAATGGTCGTTGAGGTCAAACTGTGTCCTGTGGTAGTGGAGCCTCAAACTCTTCATACCTACGACTGTTAATGATCTTGCAGGGCAGGCATGAATGTAGAACTCTCCTAATAGTTTGTCGTCCTCGCAAGATACAAAACTCTTCACGTAGTTCTGCCAGGACAATACGTACGCCAAGATGATGAAGCCTTATGTGCCTCTGTTTGATCAGCAACTCCGTAAAAATAATGACGTCCATCGAGAATAATAGGATGCCTATCTGTGTGAGACAATGCAGCACACTGCAGTCTGCCACCCAGTCGAATCATCCCATCCGACAGAAAAGGGTTGTACCTGGCAATTCTTGAAGATTTAGGTAACTGTTCCCCCTTAATTAATGCAGATAATTCTTTAGGGAATAGTTCCTCTTGCACTCTTCTTACCCAGTACATTCGGGCATTTTGTATCTCTAGAGCACTTAAGCTGCCAGTATCTCGCATCTTCCTCTGCATGATCTTAATGAATCGAAACACAAACGCCGTTACTTGTAGTAATCGCCAGTATGAACCGAATTTTAAAATGTTGAACAATGGTTCAGTAACATTGATCATATTAACATGCAGGTTTGTTTGTGTTTTTCTCTCTGGCATTGGTTCAGGTGGAGCTGGGGTGCCCTGTGGCCACGAATGCCTCTCATTTCTTTGCATCTTATTTTGTAATGAATGCAGACGTGCTTCAGCAGTGTCAAAAATTGTTGGAAAAGTGAGTATTCTTTTTCAGAGGTAAGCATACAACTCTGCGGCCGTTCTCCATGCCGTATGACTCTCGGAACTCCTGCAAAACTGTACTGTCTCTGGTTGTCAATGCCCGCTCTTGATGATCTTTGATTCCAATAGTTTCCAAGTCCCAAAAGTGGCACACACAATCATCTGACACCTTACTGCAGTCATGTTGAATGAAGTTAACTGTTGCCTGATTAACAGTGGTACTAGTTCTGGCTCCACTGAGAACATATCCGAAGATGGTAGGAAGAAGAACCAGTGAAGATGTTATCTTTGTTGGTTGTTCCACAGTAACGATTCGCCAATAGTAATCTGCTCCTATGAGAATTTCAATCGGAAGATCTTTAGAGTTCCCTGTTGGGTCTGCCAGTTGCATCCCTTCCATCAATGCCAGATCTCCAACATCTTGTGGTACTGTCGGTTGTTAAGAGAACTCGTTGAAGCTTTCAAAGGCTGTAACCGATATGTGGGCATTAGTGGAATTTCCAACCATTTCAAAGCAAACCTTTCTTCTTGAGATTGATGAGGGTGAAAATGATTCAAATTTAGTTATATCTATACATTTTGTTTCTGTAACCTTGAGTTGGGGATACTCAATCAAAGCGTGGTTGATGAAACTTGATTGGCTCCCTGTGTCTAGAACTGCATGTGTCATTTTGCTTCTTCCAGTTGGTTCTCTGACACTCACACAAACTGTTTGCAGGTAGATGAAGTTCGAAGACATTATTCCGATTTTGTTTACTGCAGTCTGATGGCTGTTGCAGACAGATATGTGGTGGTCGCCCTTACATTTTGCACATGAAGCCTTTCCCCTTTTGAAGAACTGATTTTTGTTGTAACCACGTCGAAGGCACCGATTCATCTTCTTCAGGGTATCTGTCCTTGCCAGAGAGGTGGTAATTTGTTGGCAATTTTGACCCCAGTGCCCCTTTTCTTCACAGTACACACAAAATAGCTCTGAATTTTCTGGTTTCTTTTTCGTCTTGACCTTGACGTGAAAGGCAGATGCTGTGGGTACGTAGATTTCTTGTGCTACAGTGTCTCCACGTCTCCTGCGTGTTGTGATGGCTCCCTCCACTTCTTCATTGAGAAATTCCATAAGGCGTGTGAGATCTCCTTCCTGGATGTCGTGCCTTCTTGCATGGATAAGCCAATGTCTGCAAATCTCTTCTGGAAATGCACGTAACAATTTGGGGGTGAGCACTCTCCCATACCAATCTATATATTCTCCCAGGGCTCGTAGAGCTTGGACTCGCTTGTAGCACTCGATGTAAGTGGCGTTGAGATCCTCTGGGCTGCTTGAAGCACAATGGTTAAGGTTCTCCAAAAAGTTGAGATGGCTTTGAATTATTCTATTTTTGTCCCCATATTTGGCCTTCAAAATCTGTTTGGTTTGTTCATATGTGTCAGCTGTCACTGCAATTCCATCAACTAAATCCTTGGGTTCTCCCTCCAAATACCCACGAAGGAATATGTGTTTGTTGATAGTTGACACCATCGGATTCTCGTCTATGGAAGCTGTAAACTGCTCCCAGAATCTGGGCCAAGCTTCTATGTTGCCTGAAGATGAATGTAATTTGATGGTAGTCAACTTTATGTCTGCATAGGCGTGCTGGTGAGCTAGTGTGATTAACGAACGACTGTCAGCACTATGTAAATCCGCCGAACGTTTTGCTTTTAACAGTCCCTTTGCTTTGCGGATCGCGCGATTGCACTTGACGGTGTAGTCCTCACACGCTTCTGTGTCGGCCTCGTATTCCACGTCATCAAGCAAATCCTGTATCGCATCATTAAGCTCTTTCAGTTCTTCCAGAATTTCCTGTAAGCGGTCCTGACAGTGCTCAACGTCTTCTGCCGATGTAGAAACATCGAACGCATTCATTTGGCTCACGAAGCGCGTCGCATTCGAGCGCAGTGTTGTGCGCCTTCGCCCGGTAGGGATGGGCAAGAAATCACGTACTCGTGAAAAATCACGGTGATTGAAAATTCACTGTTTTCACGGTCGCGGCGATCTGGAATCTGACCGTGATTTCAGTCACGGTCACGGTTGGGTAGCGACGAGCAGGAATAGCAGCGAACAGCAGTACAAACTACAAAGAGCCATCTGGTGGCCGAAATGTGTACTAAATGCAGCAGCGAATAGCAGGTGTAGCAGCGAATAGCGGAAAAGCCAAGAGGAGGTAAGAGAAGCAGCAAAGGCTAAAAGAGCCATCTGTGGGTCGAAATCTGTACTAATATCAATGCAGCAAATAGCGGGTATAGCAGCGAATCACCGATAAGCGAAGAACGGGTATAGCAGCGAATCACCGATAAGCGAAGAACGGGTATAGCAGCGAATCACCGATTAGCGAAGAGCGGGTGTACCGGCTAAAAGCCGATTATGGACAGTGACCAGTTCGCATACACTTGTGCGTGTTTCCTAGAAAATCGCCAGGGCCCGGCAGGGAGGGTAAAAAACTGAAAAACACATTTCGTCCATTTCGCCGTTGGTCGTCTAAAAGTGTATATCTTGTTTCTGCCGAGATGAAGCGATCGAGGACGAGCGAGATGTGTCATTTCACCGCTCTTAATAGCGACTATGCGAAATGTAATTTGTGCGGCATACAGTTGTCGCATAAAACTTGTATCTCCAACTTGAAGAAGCACCGTGAATAGGCGCATGTAATCGAAATATGCGACGACTTCTTCGAGAGCCATCAAACCTGTGGTGCCAGAGCAGTGTATGTTGCAATCACATTGTTTTATAAGTAATTAACTTTCGTCTGTACTCCATTTTTAAAACTGCTGTAATAATAGTAGGCGGTATGATGTTTTAATACTTTGTTAGTGTGGAAAGGTAGACTCCTTCAGCACTGAGTATTGTTCCAGCAATAAAGAACGCAGTTGCAGCGTGCAGAGCAACAAGTAAGCTCTTCACTTATTTGAAATGTGCGCGCTTGCACTCCGCTACGATGTTGGCAATACCAAGTAGGCAAGTAGTAGCCATTCAGAGTCCGAGTTGTGTGCTCTCTGCTGTCGTTAAAAACGCATGAGCAACTCGAGAAAACGTGCATAAAATCATTGCGCTGGAATACTGATATCACATTAATTGCTTCAATTATAGTAAAGATCTCAGCTTCTTATTTCATATGTATGCATAAATTTTGAGTTAAAAGTGTATGGCACTGGAAATGAGACTGCAGTAACTTTTTATTTATTTAAGCATCCAGTCAGCTGTGCATGATACATCTTAAAAACATATGACACCTAACAGTAAAACTGATAATATATTACTGTAAGTAATTGAAGCATGTAAAGTAATATGATAACTCTTATAGGCAAGTGTATTTAAATAACAGCACACTCTAATAACTGCAGTATCAATTACATTAAAGAAACAAGCTATTAAAATTGAGGGCATATATTCACTGACAATGAAATAACACCTACCTTGCAAATAATTTTTGCACTTACTAAGAATATTTACTAATCTTTCATTGTCTTGACGTGGTTAGAAAGTTTATTGTACAGTTATTTTAAACTATACTTACAATTGACTTATTTGTTGAGATTTACTTTTCTCGGTTCACAACATAACTTTCATAACAACAAAGAGACGATAAATTAGTTACTGGCGGATGAAACATTATAACAAAAGTATCTAACTCAATTTTTGTCAGTTTCGTGGTAAATCATACAAGTCGCCGGAATCGCGGCGATTCAATCACGGAAATAGCGAAAAGAGCAGAAATCACGGAATAGCGGAAAGAGCTGAAATCACGGAATAGCGGGAGGAGTAGAAATCGCGGAGGGATACATGTCGTGAATACCTCAAACAGTGATTCTAAACCGTGATTAATCACGGTTTAGAATCACGGTGATTTAAAAGTAGCAATCACGGAAATCACTGTTAGCGGAAAATCACGGTTTAGCCCATCTCTAAGTTCGCCGTAGTTTCGACAAGACCGCTGTTGCGTCTGTCATAGCGAGTGATTTTGCTTGCGGTCGCTAGGGTGCGTCTAAGGTCGAGACACCCCCGTCAGTTGGACGCTGTCACTAAGAGATGGCGCTGTCCTGGACAGTTAACCGATAGCACTCCTAGGGACGTTAGCGACTGTCAACAGATGGCGCTGCCGTGCAGTTTTTACGCTTCGCAACCCTCACTAGTGGAATCTTTTGCTGATAGATGGCGCTGCAGTCTATTTGGTTCAAGCAGGTTAGGATACTTTTGCTACCTTATTAGTGTCTATCCAATTACTCTGCTACCAGTATGCATGCAGCCAGTAGTACCATACATAACGATCAACCAGTTATTAGCGACAAAGCAATGCCGTGTCTTACCTGTACGTGTCGAACGTGGCTCAGCGTGATCGAATTTTCGAGATTGAAGTCGCTCAAAATACTCTCCGTCGACGTGGAATCCTCTTGAAAGTGTCGTAGCAACCAGTATCTTCACAGCATACCGGGTTTCGGCACCAAAATGTTGCTACACACTAGTATTAAGAGAATTGAACACAGTGAACTTCACACAAACAGCTTTATTTCGACACCTCCATCTTACAGTGGTAAAAACAGTCTGAAGTAAATTACAACACTTCCTACTGTGGGCAGCACTATCAACACAAGTTACAAAACCGTCAGTAGATGGCGTAAATGTTCATTCTCAATCATTCTCAACCCGCAACAGAGCTGAAATTTTTATCCGACCGTAATTGCTGCGATCTGTTAAGCAGGGTAACTTAACACAGCGTCACCGGCGTCGGCGTCGCTAGGCGGTTGCTGTGCGATTCTATTACGCTAGTAGACTAATCAATATTTAGCATAGGTGACACAAAGGCCACTTGGCACAAATCGATCAGTCACTTGCGTAATAAGATCTGTAAAAACAATGCCCGATTCGCAAAGGCGCGAATGCTCAAATAGAGACTTCTAGCGAAACGAATACTAAACTGTGGCCGCTCACAGCGTAACCACCGGACAATGTAACGTCCGCGAAATAAACTCAAGTTCGACAAGGTCCGAATCTTCGGAATCACACACAAGTCTAACCAGAGGACCGTTTAAGACGATGTCCTCTCCGCGAATCTAAACGGAGTATTCCGTGTCTCCCGAGGTCCGTACACTTCGGATGCTCAGACACGAGAGACTCTCCTCCGAGGTCCTTACCCCTCGGACGCACAAACAAGAGTTCTCGCGAGGTCCGTACACTTCGGACACTCACACACGAGTCCGTCCGTCCTCGCGCTCTGCCGCAGCTCACGGCAAGTGCCGGGCGGCCACACCCACGCGCGAAAAGACGCACCAACATCTGCTAACGGCTAATACTCAAACCAATCGGATGGCGTAGCGCCGTTGACAAATTGTTTAGCTGTCATACTAAAATACTCTGCCGAATCAGGACGCGTTCTCTGCGGCTGCCAAGAGGCTCCGCCCACGTCACCAACGCTTCCTGCGGAGTTCACCGTTCCCAGGGTGAATGCCCTGCAAGGAATTTCACAAGACGTAAAAATGTTAACGTTGTGATATATATATATATATATATATATATATACAGCCGCTGGAGCCAATCCCCTGGGGCGCCAGAAGAGCAGAAAGCTTTCCTCTCAACCTAACCATTTGTCACACTAACTGTGTTCAAACTCTGCTGGTTTCTAGGAAGTTTTTCTAGATAACGCTTAAGGGCAATACGTCTCCATAAACTGCCCGGGGCGGAGAGACTCTGCTATTGTTCGGCAAATTCCTCTCTTGCGAAACGGCCGAATGACTAAAAAGGCAGTCCCTGCTTTCGCCCACCGTAAACCGCAGGCCAGCATTGTAAAGCATTCCACATACTCCACCGCCTGTAGTGTCGGCACCATACAGGTCAAGCGAGCCCCTCTCGTCCTTCCCCGAAGGCGAGCGAAAGTTGTTGGGAGGGCGAGACCCCCGAGAGCGTCTCTGCTCTGCCGCGGCCTGACCGAGCCCAACACGTAAAACCACTTTTTAGCAGCCAAGCTGCGCCAATAAACATTAAAATCCCGAAATTTTCATTTAAACATAGAATGTACTAGAATCCCAGGAGCCCATCACCCCTGATGTATCCCCAAAGGGATAGAAATCAAAATATATAAAGATCTACAAAGAAAAAATGTTACATATTTCAATAATTAGCGTAAAGAGAAAGGTACGGTAACACAAGGTTTGTATGAGAAATAGACTATTTACAGCCCCCGTCTCACAGGTGCGTGGTTGGAAGTGCAAGGACTCCGGGGACAGAGGAGGAAGGAGAGGGGGAATCGGAGGCAAGAGGGAAGAGGGGGCTGATCCAGCACCGTTTGAATAGGAGGCCTCCGAGCTGCCGTGGCACGTCACGCAGAGTAGGTCGCGATCGCGTAGCTCACTGGCTGGTCAATGGGGCGCGGCCTTCTGCCTCACATCGGCCAGGCAGTGAGCCACACGATCGCGACCTACCAACACCACCTAGAGACAAGGCCTTACAATACGCTTACAATACGCTGTGCCTGCGTCACACTTAGAGGCCGCGGCCGCCACCTCACTGGCTGTTGGCTGGGGCACGCCCACCGCCGCGCAGCGGCCGGCCTGTCAGATGGCGGCCGCGGCCTCTAAGTGTGACGCAGGCACAGCCTGTTGTAAGGCCTTGTCTCTAGGTGGTGCTGGACCTACTCTGTGTGACGTGGCACAGCAGTCTGCAGGCCTTCTCTTCGGACGGTGTTGGCTGATCCCCATGGAGTGGGGGGGGGGGGGGTCGGAAAGACGTAATTCCAGTAGTATAGAACCAAAGTGGGTCCAGATTGCACTTCAGTGTTGCTAGATGTCATCCCCCCACTTTTGCCACCTGGGAATCGATTGAAAACATCGCCATAACGTCATCCGAGATGGTATCCTATCCGGTTCCGGAACGAAATGGCTGCCACGAAAAACCTATACACACGCCCTCCTCCCCTATAACGTAATCAGCGTCTACAGATAAATTTCAGTCTTAATTTTACTTTAATACTAGCAGAAAACTTTCTTGCTGGAAACTAGATTTCGCCATGACGCTAGGTCTACGGTCCCCTCCTCCACCTTCCTCTATGACGTAAACCAAGATGGTGTCTACCAGGAAATTTTAATTTTTCTCACTCGCTATTGGTAATAGCCCAGATTTATTTCTGGCAGCAAAAACTTAACTGTTACACTATGTAATTGGTGCCAAAATCCGCTCCAAGTTGCTGCCGAGTAAGGCTGTAGTCCTCAGCACCAATAACAGCGCAATATTATAAACGTTCAAGGACAACTGTTTACACAATTAATACTAACGTCAAATATTTTTGAGAGAATTATGATTGCAACAAGTGTTTACGAAAAGACATTTCTTTTCTCGGAAATCACCTATAGCCAACTCTTTTTTCCCTCTTTACTGGTTAGTTCTAAGTGCCATGGGTCAGGCTGCCAGTGGCACCATCCGCCACTCTTCAGCCATGAGTATAAGTAGTTGAAACTGGAAAAATGTTAAAGAACAGGGCACAAAATGATGAATTAGAATCAACTGTAGTGGTGAATAATGGAGAGCCCAGGTGGAATACCCGAGAGCTCAATTGAACCTTGCTGTGGAGAGTGTGGTTGCTCCTCATATAAAGTTTGAGTCCTCCCTTGGGCATGGGTGTTTGTGTTGTCCTTAGGTAAGTTTAAGTAGTTTGTAAGACTAGGCAACATGAGGATCTGCGCCCCTCCATTTGACTGGGGGTAGAAAGGTTGGGTAAAGAGGTGTTGCATACCATTTGTGGAAGAGGTCTCGAATTCGTACGTCAGAATTCGGGGACCATTATCTATGCCGGAGGTAATCCTTCTAGGGAAAATAGTTTTGTCAGAGCAGGTAGTGTGACCTCGGATGTGATGCTGGAATACCGAAGAATGAATGGGAAGTGGGAATATGTACAGTATGTACGGTATACAAGGTGTGTCAAAAGGATGGGCAAGCTTACACAATTCAAACTATACGAAAATAGAAGCAAAAAATGTTCCATTAAACATGGGTCCGTAAACGAGCCGATTGCGAGATAATTACGAAGCCACCACTGATGTCATTGTAATCATCGTCTAGTTTGTAAACATTAATTTGTAATTTAGACTTTACCATCTTCCAGGACAGCTTGAGGATTTTCTCCTTCAGCAACGACAGAGTATGTGGTACATACATGATGGAGCTGCAGCTGCTGCTGTGAGATAGCGTCCACCGTGTCGATATGGCCGAAGAGGGATAGGTCGGGGTGGACCTTTACCTTGGCCTCCAAGATCACCTGATCCAAATCCTTTAAATTTTTTTGGCTGGGATCACCTCAGAAGCGATGAATACAGCACCTTCGTTAACACGGTTCAATAACTAGAGCAGAAGTTGTACAAGCTTGTCAACAATTCCGAAATGATGCACGGGTTTTCGATAGAATTCGAAATTCATTGCAGAGACGAGCACAGTGTAGCATCCAGATGCAACGAAGGCACTTCGAATATATGCTTTAACAGGTAATCCGTACGTGAAATGTGAATTAAATGCGATGTAAAACCAAAAAGTATATTATAAATTTCAAATTAGTGTGTACTAATTAGGACGATGTTTACAATGACTTCAATGGCGGCTTGGAACAATACATTCATAATTATATCGCGAACGGCTCGTTTGTAGACCCATGTTTACTGAGCCATTGTTGCTGCTGTTATCGTGCACTTTCAACCGTGTATGTTTGCGTCAGCCTATTTCGTACACCCTGTATAAGCAGTACTCATTAAGGCAGCAAAAATGACCCTGCGATATCAAGGTACAGTTGTTTATGAAACATCTTTTTCAAAGGAAGAGACATTTGAGATGGTACTGCAGCCGTTCTTAAATAATAAATTATTTATTCGCCATTTGTGAATTCTGCCGAGATTAGCTGCATTTCTGAAGGTGGTACCGCTTGCGAAAAGCGAGGGACCTAGTTTCGAGTCCCAGTACAGCAAAAATTTTCATTTGTTACCAAATGGAAAACCACCTTTTGAAATGCAGTTAATGTAGGCAGAATCCGCAAATGGTGAATGCATAATTGATTATTTAATTTCCCAGAGTCCAGGTGGTTTGGGCCAAGGAAGGAAGGATTGAGGGGGTCTGGGCAACTGTAGTGCACATGTTCAACATTGGTGCACCATGTCTGTGACATCTCATCCAGAACACATCTGCATGCTAGTTCCTTTGTGTGCACAATCCTTCAATGACCTTGATGTAAAAGGTGAAGAACCCTGGCGTGGAGGGTGTTTGGAATTACTATACAAGGGGCTGATGCTGGTCTTATGAAGCACCAGAGTTGCGCCTGGGCCTTAGGCAGGGGAATAGAGGGCCTTCCGTGTTGAACATAAGAACGTTACTGTCCTGAGAAGTGGGTCCATACATGTGGCCTCTGCCACCCTGGTAGCAATGATGGGAGAAGCTTGAAGGTTCTCCTGGATATCATCATCGACTTTACAGATCGTAAGTTCAGAAGAATCAAGGAACGGACCACCTCCTTATGGCTTGTGGGGAAGGGGCAAAGCATTTTTCCTCTGCATGGCGAAATGAAAGTATACGTTTCGTCGAAAATGAGAGAGGAATAACGCCCACTCCTGTATCCATTAAGATGTCTTGAGGTGTAGGGGTTTGGAGGGAGAAAACAGTGCCAGGAGCGGCTTGTGGTCGTTAATCAAGTGAAACGATTTCCCATATAAAAAAGGAAGAAATTTTGAACAGGAGAAGACTACTGCCAGTAATAATTTCTTTCCTTGATTTGCTTCTCCAATAAACCTAAGGAACGAATGCAATAGAGCGCTCGGCAAGTGACATAACAATATATGCATCCATAGCGAATAAGTAGGGAGTAGTAGTACAGGATGTGGCAAGGTGCTGACTGCAGTTGTTGTTTGAGGGTACTGAATGCGGCGCCGCACTCAGGCGTCAACTGGAAGGAAAGTCTTTCCTCCAGAGGCGGTTCAATGGAGCAGCCACGCGTACAGCAGCAAGGATGAAGTTACGGTTATACGAGACCTTTCCCAAAAAACACTGTGACTGTGTGATGTCTTATGGGCGACGTAGACAGCTGATGACTTCTACATAGGAACACAACGTGTCATTCCGGGAAATGACGTGGCCAAGGTAGAAGATAGGGGTTTGCAAGAAGGAGCATTTCTCTTTGTTACATTTCAATCCTGACTGACGGAGACGTTGGAGTAGATCGCAGGTTGGCTACGTCATCTGCAGAAGGAGGGTCCAGTGACGGCCATGTCGTCCAGGCAGTTGACGCATCCCAGAAAGTCAAGAGAGTGATAGGACCGCTGTTATTTTCTATCTATATAAATGATCTGATGGACAAAGTTGTAATTTGCGGCTGTTTTCTGATGATGCTGAGGTGTATGGGAGGGTGTCGTCTTTAGCCGAATGTAATAGCATACATGATGACTTAGACAAAATTTCTAGTTGGTGCGAAGAATGGTAACTAGCTCTCAATGTAGAAAAATGTAAGGTGATGCGCATGAGTTGCAAAAACAATCCTAGAATGTTCGAATACAGCATTAGCAGTAAGCTTCTTGATGCGGTCGCGCCGGCCGCGGTGGCCGAGGGAACTGAGGCGCTTCAGTCACGGTCTGCACGGCCACTACGGTCGGGGGTTCGAATCCCCCCTCGGGCATGGATATTTGTGCCGTCCTTAGTATAAGGTAGTTCATAAGTAGTTTGTAAGTTTAGGGACTGATGACCCCGTAGTTAAGTCCCATAAGCTATACAAACATTTGATTTGATTTCATTTGGTGCTGTCGCGTCGTTCAAATATCTAGGCGTAATATTGCAGATCGATATGAAATGGAACGAACATGTAAGGACAGTTGTGAGTAAGGCGGACAGACGACTTCGGTTTATTGGAACAACTTTGGGAAGATGTACTTGATCTGTAAAGGAGACAGCGTATAAAACGCTTGCACGACAACGTCTTGAGTATTGCTCAAGTGTTTGGGAGCCGAGCAGATCGCTTCAGAGGAAGACATAGAAGCTGTTCAGAGGCGAGCAGCTAGGTTTGTCACTGGTAGGTTCGACCACTGCCCGAGTACCACGGAAATGCTCCGCCAACTCAATTGGGGATCGCTGGAGGAACGACGACGTTCTTTTCGTGAATTTCTGTTGAGTAAATTTAGAGGGCCGGAATTTGAAGCTGAGTGTAGTACGATCTTGCTGCCGCTTACTTATATTTCGCGTAAAGATCACAAATACGAGGTAAGAGAAATTAGGGCACGTACGGAGGCATATAGGCATTTTTTTTTTTCTCGTTCTATTTGGGAGAGGAATAGGAACGGAAATGCCTAGTAGTGGTACAGTGTACCCTCCGCCACGCACCTTACGAAGAACTGCGGAATATGTATGTAGATGTAGATGAAGTAGTTGCTAGATGTAACTTCGAAACATAGCAAGGACACTAGCCAATTGAAATATTAGGCGAATGAGTTGCAACAGGCCAGAAGGACAGTTGGCGACTTTATATGTTTGGGATTGGGGATCCAAGGGGATTTGCAGATATGCCTCCTCCAGGTCAATTTTTGAAAAAAAAAAAAAAATATTCTTCCTGTTAGCTTGCGGAACAGGTCATCTGGACAAGGCAGAGGCTAATCTTCAACTTGAAGCTGGGAGTTTAAGGCAGCGTTAATAGCTCCACATAGCCTTACGCAGTGTCATAGCTATAGGACAAGAGTTTTGGGTAGCAGGCTGAATCGGGTTGGCCTGAGGACTCCTTCTTGCTGCAAGCGGTCCAATTCTTCTTGAGGTGGTGGATGGAGAGCCACAAGCACCTGCCTTGCTCAGCAGTAATGAGGACACGGTGACGGGCCTAAGTAAAGTGTTGTGACAGTTCTTCACACGTGAGATGCTCAACTAGAAGAGGTGCTGGTATTTGTCATGGAGTGCCTCCTCTTACGGAAACGGAAGCTTTGGATGCACAGGATCTTCAATGGTAAAACCAAACAGGCGAAAAGAGGAAAAATGACACTGAACAGCCGACTTATTTGTAGGAAACCACAGCAGTGAGTTGTCCGAGCAGTGCAATCTTTGTTTGTTAAATGTAAGGAGTTTGGACGCCGACTTGAAAGGCAGCGACCCAGCGGGTACGTAATATGAGAAACTGATGAGGAATTTAGCCGCTCCTGTATCTAATTGCATCGTGAGAGGGTTCTCATTGGCTGAAACATAAAAGAAAGCTTGGGTGCAGTCCACACGTTTCCCTGATTTATGTTCATGGATGCGATGTCTGGTGCTGTGTGGGGAAGGGCGGGAAGCTGAGCCGACGTGCATCAAACAGATCCGAGATGCATATCCTTCCTGAAGCAGTGGCAATTAGCCAATCAGTTGAGGCAATTGTTCCTATCGAGTGAGGAATAGCAGCTGGGACCTGATGGCAGACGAAGAGGACCCTGAAGACAGCGCTGCAGGGGCAGCAACTGCTGACATGTCCACGTGGCGAAGGGCCTGTCTCTCCGTCCTCTGGTGTATGGATCGGTCGCGGTTTTTGCCTGGTGTTGCGCTGCAATGATCCTTACATAGCAGCGACATCCTCCTGGTCCATGGTGACCGCCTCTTTCGCGGCAGAGACCTCTGCCCGCAACTCCAATTGAGAGTCTGTGCAGATATTTCAAACTTCATGGTCAGTTCGATGTTTCGTTCAAAACATGTATCTTCTCATTTAAGTACGCCATGACTGAAGGCTGCGCCTGGTGCTGCTTTAATGAAATGGTTTCGTACAGCTGTGGGTGGTAAATTTGCACTTTTGTGTGAGGTCCATTCTCTGTAGGTTTGGTAGGGTTTATGCGGCACTTGGTAGAATTCCACCCACCCTGCAAAGACGTGATAACGTCGTCGGTAGTAGGCATTTAAAGTTTCACAGATGCGGGCGAACGACTAATAGTCTGGGTCGTGAGGTTAATGTTGGTGAGTAGGACGAAGATTTTTGAATGATTCCAGGAAAGGAAACAGGCTCTATGGTCATTTTCCTCACTTACTTGATGTATCCAGAAATGCTACCGGATACTCTTTTAATGCGTCTTCGAATCTTCTACTTCTTCATTGAAGGCCGGAAATAGCGGTGGCAGAGCTAGGCGGTGGAGGTTCCTTACTTCAGAAAGGAGCTGCTGTCGCAGCTGCATAAACTAATGAAAGAGGTCATTCGGTATTTGTGAAACAGGCAATTCTTGTTGCGGCTGATGCGTCATCTTCGCTGCGGGCTGGAATCTTTGTTTGTCGCCACTGAGATGAAGTCAGTGGTTCCTTCTGTACTTCAACTAACTTAACGCCCGCTGCTTCGCATGCGCAGGCTGGTTGGTCTGCACCAGTTGTTTCTCCCTCTTAACATAAATTTTCATAGATATAGCTTACGTACCATCAATAATCAATAATCCACTCCCATGAACCACAGACATTGCCGAGGTGGGGTGGCTTGCGTGCCTCAACGATACAGATAGCCGTACCGTAGGTGCAACCACAGCGGAGGGGTATCTGTGGGGAGGCCAGACAAAAGTGTGGTTCCTGAAGAGGGGCAGCAGCCTTTTCAGTAGTTACAGGGGCAATAGTCTGGATGATTGACTGAGCTGGCCTTGTAACATCAGCAAATGCGGCTTTGCCACACAGCTACTGGGAACGGCTGAAAGCAAGGGGAAACTACAGCCGTTATTTTTCCCGAGGACATGCAGCTCTACTGTATGAACATATGATGATGGCATCCTCTCGGGTAAAATATTCCGGAGGTAAAATAGTCCCCCATTCGGATCTCCGGGCGGGGACTACTCAAGAGGATGTGATCATCAGGAAAGACAATACTGGCATTCTACGGATCGGAGCGTGGAATGTTAGATCCCTTAATCGAGTAGGAAAATTAGAAAATTTAAAAAGGGAAATGGATAGGTTGAAGTTAGATATAGTGGGGATTAGTGAAGTTCGGTGGCAGGATGAACAGGATTTCTGGTCAGGTGAGTACAGGATTATAAATACAAAATCAATTGGGGGTATCACAGGAGTAGGATTGATAATGAATAAGAAAATAGGAATGCGGGTAAACTACTATGACCAGCACAGCGATCGCATTATCATTGTCAAGATAGATACGAAGCCAACACCGACAACAGTAGTACAGGTTTATATGCCAACTAGCTCTGCCGATGATGAGGAAATCGAAGAAATATATGAGGAGCTAAAGGAAATTATTCAGACAATTAAGGGAGAGGAAAACTTAATTGTTATGGGAGAGTGGAATTCGGTAGTAGGACAAGGAAGGGAAGGGAAGATAGTGGGTGAATATGGTCTGGGCAAAAGGAATGAAAGAGGAAGCCGCCTGGTAGAATTTTGCACGGAACATAATTTAGTTATAACAAACACCTGGTTTAAGAATCACAAAAGAAGGTTGTATACGTGGAAGAGACCAGGAGACACCGGGAGATACCAGATAGATTTTATAATTGTAAGACATAGATTTCGGAACCAGGTTTTGAAGTGTAGGACATACCCAGGGGCAGACATAGACTCTGACCATAACTTGTTGGTTATGAACTGTAGGCTGAAAGTGAAGAAACTACAGAAAGGTAGGAAAATAAGGAGATGGGACCTGGATAAATTGAAGGAACCTGAAGTTCTTAAGAATTTCAGAGGGAGCTTCAGGCAACAATTGACAGAAACAGGGGAAAATAAAACAGTTGAGGAGGAATGGGTAAAATTGAGAGATGAAATAGTGAAGGCAGCAGAGGACAAAATAGGTAGGAAGGCAAGACCTGCAAAAAATCCTTGGATATCACAGGAGATACTAAATTTAATCGATGAAAGGAGAAAGTATAAAAATGCAGTAAATGAAACAGGCAAAATGGAGTACAGACGACTAAGAAATGAGATTGACAGGAAGTGCAAAATGGCTAAGCAGCAATGGCTAGAAGGCAAATGCAAGGATGTAGAAGAATGTATAAATAGGGGAAAAATAGATACAGCCTACCGGAAAATAAAAGAAACATTTGGCGATAAGAAAAACAGCTCTATGAATATCAAGGACACTGATGGAAAACCAGTTCTCAGCAAAGAAGGGAAAGCTGAAAGGTGGAAAGAGTATATAGAGGGGCTCTACAAAGGAAATGAACTTCGAGACACTATTGTAGAAAGGGAAGAGGATGTAGATGATGATGAAATAGGAGATATTATACTGAGAGATGAATTTGACAGAACACTGAAAGATCTAAGTCGAAACAAGGCCCCTGGAGTAGATGATATCCCGTCAGAGCTACTGAAGTCTCTGGGAGAACCAGCCATGACAAAATTGTTTCACATTGTGTGTAAGATGTATGAGACAGGTGAAGTACCCTCAGACTGTAAGAAAAATGTTATAATCCCCATTCCAAAGAAAGCGGGTGCAGACAGGTGTGAAAACTACAGAACCATCAGTTTAATAAGTCATGGTTGCAAAATATTAACACGAATTATATACAGAAGGATGGAAAAGCTGGTAGAAGCCGACCTCGGGGAAGATCAGTTTGGGTTCAGGAGAAATGTAGGAACACGGGAGGCAATACTCACTTTACGGCTTATCCTAGAAGATAGATTAAGAAAAGGCAAACCAACATTTCTAGCTTTTGTAGATTTGGAGAAGGCTTTTGACAATGTTGATTGGAACAAACTGTTTCAAGTTCTGAAGCAAGCAGGAGTAAAATATAGGGAGCGTAAGGTTATTTACAACTTGTACAAAAACCAGACAGCGGTTGTCAGAGTTGAAGGGCATGAAAGGGATGCAGTGGTTGGAAAGGGAGTAAGACAGGGTTGTAGCCTTTCCCCAATGTTGTTCAATTTGTACATTGAGCAAGCTGTAAAGGAAAGCAAGGAGAAATTTGGAGAAGGAATTAATGTTCAGGGTGAAGAATTGAAAACATTGCGTTTTGCCGACGACATAGTAATTCTGTCAGAGACATCAAATGACCTGCAAGAGCAATTGAACGGAATGGACAGTGTGCTGAAAGGTGCATATAAGATGAACATTAACAAGAGTAAAACTAGGGTAATGGAGTGCAGTGCAAGAAAATCAGGTGATGCTGAAAGAATTAGATTAGGTAATGAAACAATAAAGGAGGTAGATGAGTTTTGTTACTTGGGCAGTAAAATAACAAATGATGGTCGCAGTACAGAGGATATAAAATGCAGAATGGCAATGGGTAGAAAGGCGGTTTTGAAAAAGAGAAATTTGTTAACATCTAATATTGATTTAAGCCTAAGGAAGTCCTTTCTGAAGGCATTTGTATGGAGTGTTGCCTTGTGTGGGAGTGAAACATGGACGATAAGCAGAGTGGACAGAAAGAGGATAGAGGCTTTTGAAATGTGGTGCTACAGAAGAATGCTGAAGATTAGGTGGGTGGATCGCGTAACTAATGAGGAGGTAGTGAACCGAATTGGGGAGAAAAGAAATTTCTGGCATACCTTGACTAAAAGAAGGGATAGATAGGTAGGACACATTCTTAGACATCAAGGAATTGTGAATTTAGCATTGGAGGGAAGTGTGTGGGGTAAAATTCGCAGAGGGAGACCAAGAGACGCGTATAATAAACAGATTCAAGTGGATGTGGGTTGTCGTTCTTATGAGGAGATGAAAAGGCTTGCTCAGGATAGAGTAGGGTGGAGAGCTGCATCAAACCAGTCTCTGGACTGAAGACCACAACAACAACAACTATCAATAATATAGTAAGGACGTGGCGACGAGCTGCGACAGGAACATACAAACGACACACACATACAACACTTTCAGCTATCGGCCACGGCCTTCTTCAGAAAATAGAACACGCAAACACACAGGCATACAACAGTCATACAACAATCACCTCCGGATGCCGTACTATCATAATGAAATGTTGCAATACTACTTGTAGCCGCGGCAGAATGGCCGTGCGTATTGAGGCGCCATGCTGCGGTGCGCACTGCTGTTCGCCGTCGTGGTTCGATTCGCCCCTCGGGCATGGGTGTTTGTGTTGTCCTTAGCATATGTTAGTCTAAATTAGTTTAACTTAGTTTAATTAGTTTGTAAGTCTTAGGGACTGATGACCCCGTAGTTAAGTCTCTTAAAACTTACAAACATTTGATGTTAATACTTATAACCCCTATGGAACCCCTTAATAGTTGAATTTCGAAAAATACCCCAACATGTGTCTTTTAAATTTCAACCAAGTATGCAAATATCATTTTTTGTCCCCCAGAATGAAATTTCACTCTGCAGCGGAGTGTTTGGAAAGTAGGAGGCGAGGTACTGGCGGAAGTAAAGTTGTGAGGCGGCATCGTGAGTCGTGTCGGGATAGCTCAGTCGGTAGAGCGCTTGCCCGCGAAAGGCAAAGGTCCCAGGTTCGAGTCCCGGTTCCGACACACAATTTTAATCTGCCAGGGAGTTTCATCTTTTGTTGTAATTATGAGTTCAAGACTGCCTTAGTAGCAACGTATTTTAAAAAAAATGTTTCACCCCTGAGAGAATAATTTTCTGAAAATACCGAAACACGTATTTTTGAATTATGACCAAGAAAACATATACCAATTTATGTGGTTGTAGCTTCAAAATTGCCTTAATAGCAAAAGATTCCATATCCGAAGTTTCGTAGTTGTAACTTAACATTTGAGTTAGCAGCAACATATTTTTGAAAATCAATTTTTTGCGTCCCCTGCTTTACCCTCTTATTGGTTGAATTTTAAAAAATGCCGAAACACATGTCTTTTACATTCGAACCCAGAATTCAAATCCGAAATTTTGTAGTTCTAGCTTCAAAATTTCCTAAATAAACAACGTATTTTCAAAATACTTTTCATCCCATATTTAACCCCCTTACGGACGTAATATTGAGAAATCGCTTCGTAAATGACGCCGACAGAGTAAGATCAGCACCGTCTACAAATTTCAAGCTTTCATCTTCAGTGGTTTGGACGATGATAAGTCAGTTAGTCATTCGGGACATTGCCTTCTATATATAGAGATTATTTGAAGAACTTCTAAGTGCAGACAGTTGCAGTGATTGTGCTGCACGGAGATGTTGGTGCTAATTCCATCGGTGGTGAGCCAACGTGCGAGGTCCAGGCCAGCTGAGACGTAACAGGATTCCGCTCATGTAATCGTCCCGTCAGCTGTGGGAATTCGGCGTCTTCTTCGGCGATTCTTCGGACCATAGCATAGAAAGACAACGTTCGTTGTAAGTTACGTCGGGAACTTCCTGTGTATTTTCCTCTACGGTGTGTTTTCCAATTGGTGCGCCTGTCGAACAGTCTTTAGGCTTTCTGGCGCCCGTCGCTGTTTGTTGATCTGCAAGCTTACAAGAGGTTGCCTTATAGCTGCCAGTACAGATGTGACACATGGAAACTTAAATACAGATCGTACTGCAAAAATGTTGCATGTACACATACTAGGGTTGGAGCTTAAACTGTGACTACTATTTATTCCCAACCGCTACAAAGGCGTTACATCTTTGAACCTGTTAGTGTCTTTCAAAGTAGTCACTAGTGTTGTGTAGAACCCGTTGAGGAAGGCATAGTATATCGTTATCTGAGCCTGTTCTGTTGATGGTGTGAATGGAGTGTTCTACTGCCTGTCGAATCTCTGGTAAAGTTCTAAAGCAAATGCCACGAAGTGGTCCTTCGTCTTCAAAATCAAGTCAAAGTCACAAGGACTTAAGTCCGGGGAGTATGGTGGATGGTACAGTACTTCCCATTCCCATCGGCCGAATAGAGCAGCCATAGCTTGCTCTTTAAGCGCCCGCGCAAGGTCGCGCGAAATAATGGGTGGGTTGCGCAAAAAGTGTTGTCGCGTCATTCGGCCTGATCACTGTGTGGTGTGTTTGTTGTATCTTGAGAATTGCGTCAATTTTGGTAGATGTTCTGATGTTTGACTGTGAGAAAAAAGTATCATTTTATACAAGGAATGAAATGTTGACTTTGACGACATAATAAAGCGGTCATATTCGGCACGCTCAGAAATTCGATTTTGTTCGGCCAGTTCCGACACTCACGTCGATCTATTTGGCAAGGTATTAGCCTCTATTTGACTCATCCTTTCTGGCTTACTCACGATTCACTTCCCTCTGTTCTGAAATGTGTCAGTCTTTGTTTTACTTAACTTTCCCTCACTGACATTTCAGCTGTACGTTTGCGTTTCATGTAATCAGTCTATTTCATGCAACTGGAAAATTGGGAACATGGTTTACAGCGTTGACTGAATTGTATAACGGACGAGATAAATTGGAAATTCTTACAAAACTCTTTTTTATGAATGTTTAGTGTTCAGTGATATATAAACGTAAAATACACTAACGACAATATTTCTCAGTTAATCTGCGTGAAGTTTTACTTGAAACAACAATTATATTATTAAACGGCTGGTTATGAGAACACTTAACGACTTCCAATAAATTTTCTCAGTAAATTGCCTTGAGCAATATTTGATGTCAGAGTTAGTGGGTTTTAGGTAAATGACTGATTACAAAATGTACACATGTAAAATACACGAGCGACAATATTTCTCAGTTAATCTACGTGAAGTTTTAATTGAAACAACAATTATATTATTAAACGTCTGGTTATGAGAACACTTAACGACTTCCAAAACATTTTATCCATAAATTTGAATCTTTTTTGTACGTGGAAATTCCAAGCCTTGAGCAATATTAGATGTCAGAGTTAGTGGGTTTTAGGTAAATGACTAATTACATCATATACACATGTAAAATACACTAGCGACAATATTTCTCAGTTAATCTACGTGAAGTTTTAATTGAAACAACAATTATATTATTAAACGGCTGGTTATGAGAACACTAAACGACTTCCAATAAATTTTCTCCGTAAATCTGAATCTGTTTTGTACGTGGAATTTCGATGCCTTGAGCAATATTGTATGTGAGAGTTTGTGGGTTTTAGATAAATGACTAATTACATCATAGATCAGCCAAGGTAGATACGAATTAAAGCGCGTGAATTGTCGTTCAGAGATGAGTGGCTATGGACCGAGCCCTAATGACGTTAGATACGCGTTAACCAACACAAATCCTTAGTGGCAGTGGAAGGTAAGAACGCGGGCGATGTAGTCTGTGTGCTTCTCTGGTGATAAGTGCAGCCAATTATACGCTGTTATCCTATATCTGCAAAGCATAAATAACCGATTTAACGTAGATTTTATCGTGGGTTTGCAGAATTCCAAACCATAATTAAGCTTACGACGCAACGCAAGTTTTAACGATATCGCCTTTATCGCGTCGAAGCGGCGTAATAGCCGTTTTATTGGAAAGCGTTCTGTCTGCTTTATTTTTTCCTCCGACTTCCTCGGTGGCCACCGTCTAGTGTGTGAAACTGCCGTTGTGAGAAAATTAAGTGCTCTCTGAAAGTACCAGGTTCTAGCAGTAATTTTCAACGTTATAACGTTTCAGTAGTAGTAGAATGGAACAGTGAGAATCTGTTTCTGTAACTTTCGATTAAAGTCCTGTGTGTTTCCAAAGGCTGAAAACGGAATGTATTTTTTATTTCAAAACTACTGTAACAACTTTGTAATCGGCGGATATCTCAGAATGGCCCAGAGTGGACAAAATACGTTTTTCTTACCGCATTGCGCAGGACGCATATGATTGGGGAACTCGTAAGATTCCTTCAACATAAAATTTGCTTCAGTCAGTAAGTATGATGTTCACCGTATTCTTCATCATCTCACCTCTTAACCACGTCACTTGTGGTTGGTATTGCTGTGTTGGCTTCTGCTCTTCTCTATGCAACGTTACGTCTCTCTTCCATATTTTCCCTCTTAGATCCCCTGCTACCTTGTCTCTCCATCTCATTATCGCCATCCTCTTCTCCTTGAGCCTTCGAGTTCCTATTCTTGTGTGCCTCTTTCGTGGCATCGTTATCAGTACCTTCGATGTATGGTACAATGGCTTAGAAAAGTGAACGAGAAAGATATAGATATACAAGCTTCCTAGGATTTTTTATTTGTGAACGGAGAAGTTAGTACTGCTTCCTCCCACAAGTCCCCTAAAACCTCCACATCCTTGCGAATGCTGTTGCGTAGCAGTATGCGTTTGTACCGCCCTACAGTACGCACGAGGTGCCGTAGTTGCTGCCCAAGTCTTTATGGAAAGCATAGAGTTCTGACTAACCTGTTGTCTTCTATAGTTGTGTCCCCAGCGGAGAAGAGAGCACATAGGTCGTTGGTTCTTCTACACCATACAAGGGACGCTAAAATAAGTTCTGTAGGATGGAAGCATAAGAAGCGACTCGCGAGATTTTTGTAAGGGATGCCATTTATTAAATAAATAATAAAATATGAACAACTATTGTTAATACAACACGGCCTATGCTGCCCGTAGCCATGTTGAGACCGCGACTATTATCACATTTACGCAAATCTTTACTCCAGACCGGCGCGGTCCGGCGCGTATAGTGGTCAGCTCGAGAATGAAACTGCGGCGCGTTGCGAGAGGGCACCTGACGCTCTATTTCGCGCCAAAACAGGCCCGTCGCGCGTCTTCTGCAAAATCGCTCTTCTCTTGTTACAATAAGAGAAGGCACCTTAAACTTTTTAAACTGTCAAAATCTAGCCTGTCCTTGAGAGATATTTATCATTAATTCTCAGCTCTGAATAATTAATATTTAGTATTTAATAAACAAAACTAATTTCAAAAGAAATCACATGACGTGAAATACAGCAGCCAATGCAGTCTGTTCGCTCTAACTGCTTCATCTATGGTGTTCATTTCCAGTTTTTCTTTGATTTCCTCATTATGGACACCATCCTGCCATTGTTCCCATCTATTAGTACCTGTATCCAACCAACTTTCACTCCCATACAACAACGTTGGTCGAAAGATAGAACGCTGCACTGCTAAATTAGTCTTGGTAGTTACTTCCTTCTTGCAGAAGAGAGTAGATCTTAGCTGAGCACTCACTACATTAGCTTTGCTGCACCTAGATTCCAGTTCTTTCACTATGTTGCCATCCTGTGAGGAAATACATCCCAGCTACTTGAAAATGTCTACCTGTTCTAACTTTGTTCCTCCTGTTTGGCACTCAATCTGTATAAATCTCTTTCCCACAGACATTACTTTTGTTTTGGAGATGCTGATCTTCATATCATAATCCTTGCACATCTGATCGAGCTCTGAAATATTAGTTTGCAAACTGTCAATCGAATCTGCCATTACAACTAAGTCATCCGCATATGCGAGACTGCTAATTTTGTTTTCACCTATTTTAATACCGCCCTGCCAGTCTACTGTTTTCAACATATGATCCATGAATAAAATAAACAACAGAGGTGACAGGTTACAGCCCTGTCTTACCCCTGAAACTACCCTGAACCATGAGCTTAATTTACGATCTACTCTGACTACTGTCTGACAGTCTACGTAAAGCCCTTTAATTGCCTGCATAAGTTTGCCTCCTATACCATAATCTTGTAGAACTGACAGTAGGTTCCTAAGAACACGGTCATGTGCCTTTTCTAGATCTATGAAACATAGATACAATTCTCTCTTCCACTCATAGCACTTTTCCATTACCTGCCGTAAGCTAAAGATCTGGTTGTGACAGCCTCTAAGAGGTCTAAACCCACACTGATTTTCATCCGATTTATCCTCAATTAACACTCGCATTCTCCTTCCAACAATACCTGAGAATATTTTGCCTACAACGCTAATTAAAGAGATACCTCGATAGTTATTACAGTCTTTTCTGTTTTCATGTTTGAATATTGGCGTGATTGCCGCTTTTGTCCATTCAGCTGGAACTTGTCCCGATTCTTATGCCTTCTCATCTATCCTGTGTAACCATTTGAGACCTGATATTCCACTTTATTTGACGAGTTCCGGCTTAATTTCATCCACCCCAGCCGCTTTATTGTACTGTAATCTACTGACCTTTTTCTCCACTTTCTCAAATGAGATCGTGTTTCCATCGTCATTCCTATCCCATTCTAACTGGTATACTATGTTAGTAAAAATTTAAATTAATCAATATTGTACGTAACGGAACTGGTCATTATTATGCTGTACATCTACATAAATACTTTGCAAGTCACATTGAAGTGCATGGCAGAGTGTTCATCGAACCACTTTTTTTTCTCAATAGTTCCATTGTCTTAATAGCTCGCGGAAAAAAAGAACATATAATTTTTTCCGTTTTCGATCTGATTCTGTTATTTTATTTAAATGATCATGTCTTCCTATGTATGTGGGTGCTGACAAAATGTCTTCGCATTCGGAAGAGAAAGTTGGTGAAAGAAATTTCGCAAACAGACCTCGTCGCAACGAGTAACGCCTTTCTTTTAATGATTTCCACCCCACCTCGTGCATCATTTCCGTGACACTCATTCCCCTGTATCACGATAATACAAAACTAGCCGCTCTTTTCTAAACTTTATCTATAACCTCCGTCAGCTCCACATGCTGGGTATACCTCATTGCGCAGCAGTACGCCTACTCCAAAATAGGACGCATAGGTATAGTGTAGGCAGTTTCTTTACAGTAGTAGAACTGTAGAACTGTAGAACTTCCATGTGTTCTGCCAATGAAACGTAGCCTGAAATAATAAGTATTCGTTGGATGTATACTGTTTCATTCCCTTTCTTCCCTTGTTGTTCTATACAAGTCTACTACCTTCACCTACAGCCATGCGCGCCTCACAATTCAAAGTTGGTTCAAAGTTATCAGCAGCACTACCAGATTTTAGGAATTTCCTTAAGCTGATGTGTATACAGGAGTGTGTTAGTAGTAAATACGTAGATGTATTAAAACGTGGTGCATTGTGTGACAGGATTTTACCAATTGCAGTATGTATGATCTAATGATTGTTGAATTATATGTTGTAGAATTGTATTTTTTGTAGATATGTATTCATTTGTATAAGTGCTGTATGTCGGTAAAATCTGTTGCGATTAGAGTTAGTAGTAAACAATTAATAGATTAAGACGTGATGCTTGATGGTGCGGCTTTCCATGAACGGTACTGTTTACGTCCTCATATCTCAAGAACTACGCGTCGTATTGTGATACAATTTCGAAGGCACATTCAGCTGTATGTGTGTATACTGTCTGTAACATTTCTCGCGAATAGAATTAATAGTGTACGAGTAATAAATTGTAAATCCTTGTCAAATGCCGTAACTTTACTGCATGGACATCCAAAAATTAGTAAGCGAAAAACTTTTTCCTTTCATAATTTTGCTGGGGTTGTCAGCGAGAAAAGTTTGCTAAAGGTTTGAAATTATGTTTAACGTTTGTTGCAAGTCTCTAACTGCTCTCCATTTCAAATAGATTAGTACTTGTTCCACAGATCATGAATACGACACTTCGTAATGATGTGGAACGTGTCAGGTTAATGAAAGGTGTCTTTACAAATTATTACTTTGTTCTAAATATTACATGACATAATATTTGTTTTTTTTTCAGATTTACTAATTTATATCTAAAAATTCATCTATAGCGTACAAGGAGTTGTCATTCAGAAATTCTTTTAATTTATTTTTAAATGCTAGTTGGCTATCTGTCAGGCTTTTGATGCTGTTTGGTAGGTGATCAAAGACTTTTGTGGGAACATAATTCACCCCTTTCTGTACCACAGCTAGATTTAACCTTGAATAGAGAAGATCATTCTTTCTCCTAGTGTTGTAGTTATGTACACTGCTATTGCTTTTGAATTCGGTGGGATTGGTAATTACAAATTTCATAAGTGAATATATATACTGTGAAGCTACTGTGAAGATCCTTAGCTCTTTAGATAAGTGTCTGTAGGATGATCTTGGATGGGCTCCAGCAATTATTCTGAGTACACGCTTTTGTGCAGTGAATACTTTCTTACTCAATGATGAATTACCCCAGAAAATGGTGCCATACGAAAGCAAAGAATGAAAATAGGCATAGTAAGCTAATTCAAGTGCCACATGACGGCAATGTTTTCATTGTTTATGACGTCATATCGTCTAAACTATCGGCCCTATAGCAAAATCCTTTCTTAGCTGACGTCTTCGACCTAGAAACTACAGTCCTGTCAGATTTCAGCTTCATAGGTGAAGTAGTTTTTGAGATTTCTTGTTTAGTCAGTGAATGAGTGAGTGAATGAATGAGTGTCATTTCGCTTTTATATAGATAGAGATTCATGTCAGCTGCATATTAACCTATTTTTCGAAGTTAATTTTCTTGTCACCGATTTTTGCGCACGAAACGTGATATCTGCACCCGGACGCGATTCTCTCCGCTGCTGTTTTTGGTAACTGGGGAGCGTCGAGTGTAGGTCGCATAAAAGTTTCCTGCTCTTAAAAAATTAATGTTGCGGTAATTCCGCGAGCGTGTAATGTTGCTGCGTACGACGGGCGCCATGAATTTTTCAACACCGACTTTGTTGCTGGCTCATAAACGTTACCCACTGGAATGTACTCGTACTTGTTGAATTTGTTAGTAGGCTTAGGTCTGCAGAGGGCTAATTAATTTACTTAAGAATTAAAGTATATCGTTTTTATAGTCACCATTATAATTTTATTATAAGTGTATCTTTCATACCACAGAGTAATTTTATTAATTGGCTAATTTAACTAGACGAAAATCTACCACTGCTTTCATAGTCTGAAGCCATATGCTGAATGGCGGAAGGTAGACTGCACAAGTCTATGTGATTTCCATTCCTGTCGCAAACAGAGGCAGGGAGGAACGTTTACCTATAGGCTTTTGTTTCTGCTGTCCTTAGGGATGATGTACGCAGTGGATATAATTGAACTTTCTCTAAGTAGTTTGGAATACGTTTTCTCTCCTTTGGTTAGACAGCGAACTGATGAAATATCATTTTGAGAAGTCAGCCAAGTTCGAAAAATGTTACAATCTATTTAGTAAGGTGGCCGATTTCGATCTTTCAAAACATCATCATAACACCATTTGTTGTTGGTGAACGGGCTGAACGTATGGCGTCTGTTCAGCAGTGAAATTTTTGTGGACCTGACTCATTTATCATAATAAACTCTCTCTCTGCTTGACAGTGGGAGTGCCCCCCGTGAAAAACTAGTGATCGTAGGATAATGAAACATTGTGCAAACATTTGTAAGCACACGCGGAAGAAACTCACCAATAAAGGATTGAAATAAACTAATTTTAATTTCTACTTGAGGGACTGACATTTCATTTAAGCAATCAACGAAACTGACTGGAGTTTCCGCCGGATATTGGTAGAACTTCATGGTATTGAAATAGCGTACCTTTCAAAAGTTTATTTTTTACTTTGTTAACTGGTCTTCCCCTTGGGAGGAAATCATCAGAAGCCGATAACAGATAACCGGTTATCTCGAAATATGATGTCAAGTTATGCATGAAGGTGTCAAATATTATTCTCTACTCTACTACTCTGAATTGTACCACGCACCGCTCAAGGGTCAAAAAAGTCATAATACTGAGATCTGTTTCCCGTTTATACCTTAAAAGTAAAAAGAAATATAATAATTTTATTAAAATGAGCCTTACCCTGTCGCGGAACACTCGGAATTGTTTAGCGGAGCACAAAGTACTATGCGGAGCACAGCTTGAGAAACTGTGGTCTAAACAGTAGGCAGACGACATGGAGATACTGTTCTAAACCATTAACAGGACAAAAATACATGCTCATTCGTAGTACATCTACAGCTACATAAATACTCTGAAAGTCACATGGAAGCACATGGCAGAGAGTTCATCGAACCGATTTTATGAGATTTCTCTACAGTTCCATTCTCTAATAACTCGCGGGAAAAAGGACTACACGAATCTTTCTGTTTTCGATGTTATTTCTCTTATTTTATTGTGACATCGTGTCTCCCTATGAATATGATAACAAAATATGTTCGCATTTTGAAGAGGAAGTTGGTGAAGGAAATTTCGCAAATAGATCTCGCCTCAACGAATAACGCCTTTCATTTAACGATTTCCATCATTTCCGAGACACTCTCTCCCCTATACAAAACGAGCTCTCCTTCTCTGAATTTTCTCTACATCTGGCCACTTGATGTGGATCCCACAATGCGCAGCAGTACTTCAAAATAGGTCACACAAGTGTAGTGTAGGCAGTTTCTTTAGTATAACTGTTGCATCTTCTAAGAGTTCTGCCAATGAAACATTGCATTTGGTTCAACTTCTCCACCAAATTTTTCTAGGTGTTCTTTCCAATTTGTTTGTGATTGTTAGACGCGCGGCCATTCGCCGTATGAGGTTCGAGGCCCCTTTCGGGCATGTGTGTATGTGTTGTCCTTAGGTTAGTTTAACTTAGTTTAAGTAGTTTGTAAGCTGGGGACTATAAACCACGCAGTTAAGTCCCATAAATTTCCTATCATTTGAATATTTTGTTACTCGAAAGTAATTAGTTGAATATACGGTCCGTATATTTGACTGATTTCTCGTGTAACTGGGGGATTTCTTTCAGTGGTCATATGGATGACTTCAGACGTATCAATACTAATGGTCAATTGCAAGCCTTGCGCAATGCACATATCTTATCTAAATCAATTTGCAGCTGCTTATGATCTTCTGGTGAATTTACTAACCGATAAGTGACAGTATCATCCGCTAACAGTGTAAGAGAGCTACTCAGATTGTCGTCTAATTCGTTTATTAAATAAGGAACAATAGGGACCCTATAACACTTTCCTGTGGAACACCAGATATCACTTCTGTTCTACTCGATAACTTACCGTCAACTACAGCGTACTGTGTCCTTTCTGACAGGAAATCACGAATCCAATCGCACAACTATGGCGAAGGTGTCGCTGCTTAGTACGGCGTACCCGAAAAATATGCTAAACTTTGTACTTGAACAATCTGGATTTAGCATCTCGCAGATGCAGTGAAACTTCTGAGGTGATTTTCAGGAGAAAATTGATTGAAATGATGCATATTACACAAGTTTTAGCTGGTTGCTGTGGGAAATGAATTGAATTCATATACGAACTAAATACCTATGCTCAGACCAGGGATCGAACCATGTCTTCTCTTACTAGGTAGTTGCTCTTTCTAAAAAGCCATCAGCGGGTACACGATGTATATCACAGCTGTAGGAAGTAATGTCGCACGCTCCCAGACAGGAACGATTTCTCGAGTTTCAGCCTGCACTAGCATCGCAGTGTTCGCTGCCCGTTAGTCATCTTTACTCAGATCATGGTTCGGATTTCCGACATGTCCGAAAGAACAAACACCGCTTATAATGCGACGATTGGAAGAAAGGCCATTAAATTTCAAATTACAGTTCGGATGCACAAGAAGCACCATCTGTTTATAGGAATCGACTGGCCATGTACGCGAGTAAACGAGATTAATGGGCAAGGAAAACCACAATAGTAGTTTAGGCTGTAAGCTGAAAATTTGTGTCTGGCTGGGGCCGTACGAGGGTAATTCCTGTAGCTGCAAAAACCACTGTGCTCACGTGGCGTAGTTGATAGAGTATCTACCTTGTAAATAGAAGAACCCGATTAGCTTCCAGATTTCAGCACAAATTTTGAACTGCTTCATCGAATTTCATACAACTAAGGCATCTCTGACATTCTTGATTGTATTTCATATTAGCTAGAAAGGACCGTGGTGTGTGTTCTTTTGGAAATTTCCGAAAGGACAGACACCTCATAGATGTATGAAAAATTTATTGACCGTCGGAAATGTATGGGACACGATAAAATTCAAATTGTAGACAACATGCCATATATTTCATCATGAAATGCTACTGTGACATGTCTTACACAAAGATTGTAAAGCCCATGGTTGGAAAAAAAAAAAATTAAAAAAATAGTCATTTACTGTTCTGAATGGTATGCCATCTGCAGCTATGCTCTGAAAGCCTCGGAGTGTGACGTTAGGTACTTACGGTGGCAATGACTTAAATACTTTGGTTATTAGTCCCTGGGCTTAGACACTACTGAAACTAACGTAAACTAATCTAAGGACAACATACACACACCCATGCCAGAGCGAAGACTCGAACCTCTGACGGGGAGAAACAGTGCGCTTGCATTCGCGAATAATACTAATGGAGGACTTTTGATAATTTTCTGAGTGTTTCCCGACTCTTCTCCTGAATGCGCTCACGGAATTTCAGTAGAAAACCTATTCATGAATGGTAAACACTTCTTTTCAATATTAAATGTGATTTTATTTTTTATAATCTGACATAATGTCAGTCAGGAGTGCAATTAGAATAAATTATGTGATAGGGAATACAAACATATTGCAAGCCACACTTGCATGTTGAAAACCTTTCAATAATTCATATGTAATGCAGAACAAGTTTCGACGTACTGTTCCATCATTTTCAAGTGCTCCACAATAAGGAAAATTTTGTAAAAATACCAAATACAAATATGTTTATATTTTTGTCTGACAAGAGTAAGAGTGTGAGACTTTAACTTTTCCCGGCGTAATGAGTGTTCAAACAACTTACGGGTATGCTGCCGGGTGACGTCGTCGACAACCGCCGATATTTCGGCAGGAGAACACCCTGCCATTCTCAAGGCACAACTGCACTTAAGGAAACAATGTGCAGGCGTATTTAATACCTCGGTTTGCAAAGTGTAAACAAGGAAGATAACACACACAGTACAAGTCACAGCAGAGTCAACACAACCAAAGGTGACCAAACATCAAAAATATCGATAGTGACTTAATCAACAGGTGAGGCAGCATTAATTTTATCCCTCTGTTTTTTGACGAGAGACAGTGCCGGATTCAAAGCAGAATTTAAACAAAAACCACCATCTCTGTTTATAAGGTCGCTTGCTAGCTTAATTTCAACAGCTTCCTTAATAACACTATCCCAATAGGTGGAGGTGCATGCCAGGATCTCTGTGTTGTTGTATTCCATAGGATGACCGGTGTCAAGACAGTGTTCTGCAACAGCGGATTTGTTCAATACAGCAGTCTTCCACAGTCCTGTGGACCTTATAAATAGAGATGGTGGTTTTTGTTTAAATTCTGCTTTGAATCCGGCACTGTCTCTCGTCAAAAAACAGAGGGATAAAATTAATGCTGCCTCACCTGTTGATTAAGTCACTATCGATATTTTGATGTTTGGTCACCTTTGGTTGTGTTGACTCTGCTGTGACTTTTACTGTGTGTATTATCTTCCTTGTTTACACTTTGCAAACCGAGGTATTAAATACGCTTGCACATTGCTTCCTTAAGTGCAGTTGGCAGGGTGTTCTCCTGCCGAAATATCGGCGGTTGTCGACGACGTCACCCGGCAGCATACCCGTAAGTTGTTTGAAGAGTAAGAGTATCCATATAAATACCGACGTATGCTCAGGGCGTCAACAGAAATGTTCGGACTAAGCGATGGGTCCGGAGATGTAATGGTAAGAGGTGCTTGACGTAATTTTTTTATGCGCAGACTTAATTAAATTTCTATGTAATACCATTCATCGTTCTAGTTTTGTTTCCGAAAGAAATTTCATTTTTAATATCTGATTTGTGTGAAAGTCAGTGCATCATCTGTTTCGGAGCGGGCGATGAGGAATCGTCTTATTCACTCGATGAATCGGCCGTTATTTTCTTTGTGAATATCACAATATGAATGCGGGAATACTTGAATTGATAAACGATATTTTATATTGATTAAATGAGGAGGCCAATCAAAATGACATGATTCCAAACTATATTATCATAGACAGGCCTTGACATCGCCATTAATTGTTCTGTTTCATGCATTACAATCTCCGTCAGCATAATAAAAATAACAATGACACCTGAACATCGCAGTGCTACCAACGTTTGCCGTATTTGCCGATCAAGTAACGTGATAAAAGGACAAGAAAATAACATCTACGCATTCTACAGACTTTTTTTATCTGGGAGGACACGTCACAATTGGAATGGGTGGGAAAACATAGCAGATAGTGTAGCATACTGCATTACTGTGAGAAATTGCGCCAATGCTTCTCAGAAATATTCTCTTTGGCTGCCCCCCACTTCTGTGTAAGGTCCCCTTCTACATTTCTTTAGTAATAAAAGTTAGATAAACTAATGTACAGAAATTGATATGATTTATTGTAAATATTATGTTTAGAGTAAGGTTTATTGTGGTGTGATTTGTTTACTTACAAAAGCTTTAATTGTGTCAAACAAATGAATAACTATGTTGGAGAAGTGGCGCTTCCCGCCAAAGTAAGAGTACGCGGAAACGGCCTTCAAGGTAGCAGTTCAGTTCCGCGCGAGAGTACAGAGAGTTCTGTACGACAGGTCAGCAAGTATGGAATTAGGAAGATTAACAGTTATGTTCCAATGAAATGTTTGTACAAGTGTATAACAAGGAACAGTGTGATATACGTCGTTTGTTGTTTCACGGCATGACAATAAATTATGAAACAACTGGCATCCAGACTTTTTGAAATATTAACTACGGGTCTCCAGTTCCAAAGCTTCCACAGCACATCACTTCAAGAGAAGAAGATCCACGAACTGTGCGCTGCATCTGCATGGTGTGATGATATTGCCGGCCCCCTCATCTCAATGTTATCGTACGATACCGCCTGCGTCGGACCCGGAATCGTGTGGTGTAATAGAGATATATTTTGCATGTGAAGTTACAAACGAAATAGCCAGCCTAGAAATCAGTGTAGGACAGTGTCTCGGTGATACTGTGATTGAAACAAGTGATAGATTTCATTAATTAAGACATTCATATATTTTCTTTCCAGACAGTTCTATAAACAATAGTTGCGTCATTGTATGTTATTTCAAGACTTAAACAGACGAATTGTAAACTCTTTTGTAAAAAACAAAAAGAAATGAAAATTAATAGCATTGTATATATGTTAGGCTCATAAACAAGTTGTGTTAACCAGCTAATTGTACTATTTCGACTATTATATTAATTATCAATATTGAATTCTATGTATATATTAACTTACGTGAGATTTTGAGTATATTTTGTGAATGGCCATGAGTTTTGATCGTCCAATATATGTTAGGAACATGTATGATGTACTCATTAACAAATTAATTGACATTTATCATTATTCTTTGTTGTGAAACAAATAGTACCGCGATTTCGTCTTAAAAAGATTTACGCCATCCAAAATTATTGAATGTATAGTTTTCATTTTATATTGTGATTATTTTGTGTACATGAAATGTTTTTCTGTTATGTTTGTTAATTGTAAATCAGTATATTCTATTGTTATGAACAATGCTTAATGTAACGTCATTATTGCCGATGTTATATATTTGCCTCACGGTCTTGCGTGAGGGAGTTCGAGTTTTGTCTTTTGTCGAGTACTTTGGAATCTATGCCAGTCTGTGTTGTTGTGGTAATTTGTGTACGTTATTGTAATGTTTTGGTGGAGAAGTAGTTTGATTTAAATTAAAGAAGAAGTGAAAAATTGTACATATAGAGTATTTATTTCTACCACGACGCCCCAGGAGAATAATGTCGCAGCGAGCCGAACCCCCATACATCGAAATGTTTAATAGATGAGTATTATGTTTGAAAGTGGTAGAATGAAATGTAATTACTTATATATCATATAAATGTTATAATGGGGACATCAGATATGATGAAGAAGCCATGTTAGTGACCAGGAAAATTTACTACACGCACTGACGATGCAGGTAGTTCTACGGCCCTCACGTGCAGTGCTACGCGATTAAATCTCGCGTCATTGGCAACAGTGTGGTAGCAATATCGCCAAGGGAAGTGTTGGAGTGAGAGGAAGGGACATAATTTAGGTGAAGGCCAACTGACTTTTATCTGAAGCTCTTTCCACGTGTCTTTCATCACTTAAACCCCACCGTAAGACTATAACACACGTCCTCTTAGCAGAACTGCTCGCAAGTCTTGGAGCGTGATTGGTGGTTGGTGACGTTATACAGCTGTCTCCGTGGTGTGTCCCAGACATGCTCAGCGCTATGAGATTGAAATAGTATGAGCGAGAATGCCACACCATTCGTGCAGGATCTTCCATTTCCAAGAAAACATCTGCGAGTGCTGCATGAGGCACAGAATTATCGTCGATCTATACGAAGTTTCTCCCCACAGCACACGAGGTCCCCAGATCTCGTAACAATACCTAACGAGGGCCAAAACTGGCCGATCCACTCGTAGAGATTGACGAAGAGGTGTTCCAGTGATCAACCCAATCCCTGCTCACTCCATTAAAGAAGTGACTCTGATCGCAATGTTTCGTTCCCGAAATCGTGTTCCACATTTTTTTTTCAGATGTAAATCAACCAGTAGGGACTCGCCCGCCAAATCATATTTGGACTTACCTCTCAACAGAGCACTGGTCCAGCGTTCGACTGACCAGGTGATGAGTCCACTCTAGACGTTCCCTTCTGTGGAGAACCGTCAGGGGCACGAATACAGTGGGTCTCCGACAATAAAGACCACTCTGCCGAAGACGCCAGTACACTGTCTGCTTCGATACAACCTTTCCAGCTAATGTTGCGAAATAAGATTCCAATTGCCATATAACAGGCAACTTATTTTGATATTACACGAGGTCGAACTTTCCCTGATCTTCGTGATACATATTTCGATCTCCATATACGAGAAACAACGACACACATGAAGTCGGCAGACCACACCAGTTTGAGTCTGTCCAGCTTCCATTCTCCCTACAGCCATCCGCCGCAAAGCTTATGGTAGTTTTTCCTTTGGTCCATACTGCACTGTCTGTGAATGTGTACGTTGCGACTGTGCTTGTGGGATTAATCTGTTTGATGTGTACCCTGGCGTCATCATTACCGTGGTTCTACGCTGACTGGAGTGCCATCTATAGAACGTGACATGACTGTGATAACATTTAAAGGGGTTTGTTAGCGCAAAGTCGGTCGTCTGGGCCAGCGGGGGCTTCGCGCCAATGGTCAAAAAATTATGTATATACAGGGGCCTGGGAACGAAAGAGAGCGTCCGAAAATTCCAGAGAGGTCGTGGACCTGTGTTCAGTATCGTCTCTGTGGGAACTTTGCTCGTGTGGGAGGAGCTCGTAGGGGCGTCTGCAGAATGCCCTGTGATTCGCCAAAGCTTAGGATTGTGACGGTTTTGTAATTTGTCAGCGGCTTCTCGCAGTATCATTGGGCAGGCTATTAGCTGCATGTGGTAATTGGAGAGCTCTGGCCGCGTAGGCGCGGTAACGAGTGACGACCAGGAACGCTGGCGCGGAGAGAGAGATTGTTTGGGGATTCGCTTGTAGGTCTGCGCAGACTGCGGATCGACTTGGATCTCGCGGTTTACTTGTGCTTTTGTCCTGTAGGTTCGCTTCCGGCGGCCACAGTTGACTTACATATTTTGGAAGTCTCACTTTGAGCATTCTCACGTTACGGATCGCGCATATGGTCCATTAAGATTTTGTGTCTCCAGTTTGACTTGGTGATTTGCACTTGTGACCACTGTTTCACAAGTATACTACGAGCGACTTGTCTCCTCGTATATAAAATTTTGCAGCCATTGTATGTCTAGCAGCGTCGACGCTAGAGTGCCTGTTAGTTTAAATATCGTTTCTGCTTCTCAGAACGAAGTGAGAAAACGGTCGCGTTTTATTTCAGCTCTGGTATGCAGTCATCACCTGCCGCTGCCGACTCTTGTGCATGCCCACCTTCTGTTCCAAATATTTGGTAATGTGTGGCCTGCACCATTGCTAGGGCCAGTATATTGCTGTTTTTGAAGAATTTTATCTTTAGTTTTATAACCGGGGTTTTTTCTTCAAATTGGGAAACTTCATCTGCCCTTTCAGTTTGTGTATCTGCGGTAGTAGTTTGAATAATTATTCTTCGTGAGTAAGTTTCCTTCTCCCTTGACTCAGCTAGTAATTTGTTTATATATTTCATGTTGTTAATTGTCAATTCTCTTAAACTGTTGCCTATAGGATGTCTTTATCTCAAAGTCTGTGTAATGTTTCGTTAGCTTTGTCATGTGACAGGATGAATTGTTTATGGTGAATAAACTGATAAATTGCACATGAAGTATGTACATTGTTTCAATTTAAAACTTCCCTATCATTCATACTTTTGGAGGTGCAAACAGATATTAGTTAACGTGGAAGTGTAGCGAGTAAATTAGGTTTAAATTGGTGGTACTCTCATTGGGATATTGGTTAGGAATTTATAAAATAAATGTGTTTCATCATACCCGCCACAGATCAAGTGAGGTCAATAAAAAAATAATTTTCCACGTTTTTATAAATATGGTGGCGGCCCAAATTTAACTTTCAATGTATATTATGATATCACTTTGACATCTACAAGTTAAAGAATTAATTTAAAATATTTTATCAAGTGGGAATTTGCATACTTAGCACTGTCGCAGTTGACAAAGCTCGCCGGCCGCGGTGGCCGAGGGGACTGAGGCGCTTGAGTCACGGTCTGCGCGGCCACTACGGTCCGGGGTTCGAATCCCCCCTCGGGCATGGATATTTCTGCCGTCCTGGTTCGTAAGTAGTTAATAACTAGTTTGTAAGTTTAGGGACTGATGACCCTGTAGTTAAGTCCCATAAGCTCTACAAACATTTGAACATTTTTATTTTTGACAATGCTCGCACACATAGTATAGAGTTTCCACATACTGAGGCAACAGTTTTCACAGTGTTTGTGATAATATCGTTTACCGATACAGGAAGGTGAGATAGTGGTTCTGTGCCTCAATTTAGCACACCTGTGTGTACACGAATCTGCGTAGTTTCGTTGCAGGTCTACGGCTACCGCGTTGCTGGTCTCGTCAGAGCGTGGCTGAAGTAGTAAAAGCCGAGCTCTGGCTATAATTACCACGAGTTCTGGGATCCACTCAGCAGGCACGCGCGTCGCAAACACCCCCTGCCAGACTCCGCTCTCCAATTTATTAGCGCGTGCAATGCGCCACTCACCTGTGGCTCTAGCTGCCGAGTTTGAGGCAGTGCCACTTGCTCTCAACAGCACACCTCTGGATGAGATGTTGATCTCGGCGCTTAAAAGTTACGTACCTCTAAATAATCTATAATCACATAAATATGGATTTTCTATATTAATTACACTCCTGGCCATTAAAATTGCCACATCACGAAGGTGACGTGCTACAGACGCGAAATTTAACCGACAGAAAGAAGATGCTGTGATATGCAAATGATTAGCTTCTCAGAGCATTCACACAAGGTTGGCACCGGTGGCGAAACCTACAACGTGCTGACATGAGGAAAGTTTCCAACCGATTTCTCATACAAAGACAGCAGTTGACCGGCGTTGCCTGGTGAAACGTTGTGATGCCTCTTGTAAGGAGGAGAAATGCGTACCATCACGTTACCGACTATGATAAAGGTCGCATTGTACCCTATCATGATTACGGTTTATCGCGACATTGCTGCTCTCTTTGGTCGCGATCCAATGATTGGTAGCAGAATATGGAATCGATGGGTTCAGGAGGTCAATACGGAACGCCGTGCTGGATCCCAACAGCCTCGTAACATCAGTAGTCGACATGACAGGCATCTTATCCGCATGGTTGTAACGGATCGGGCTGCCACGTCTGGATCCTTGAGTCAACAGATGGGGACGTTTGCAAGACAACAACCATCTGCACGAACTGTTCGACGACGTTTGCAGCAGCATGGACTGTCAACTCGGAGACCATGGCTGCGGTTACCCTTAACGCTGCATCACAGACAGGAGGGCCTGCGATGGTGTCCGCACCGACGAACCTGGGTGCACGAATGGCAAAACGTCATTTTTCGGATGAATCCAGGATCCGTTTACAACATCATGACGGTTGCATCCGTGTTTGCCGACATCGCGGTGAACGCACATTGGAAGCGTGTATTCGTCATCGCCATACCATGGGGTGCCATTGGTTACACGTCTCGGTCACCTCTTCTTCGAATCGACGGCACTTTGAACAGTGGCCGTTACGTTTCAGATGTGTTACTACCCGTGGCTCTACCCTTCTTTCGATCCCTGCGAAACCTTACATTTCAGCAGGATGATGCACGATCGTATGTTGCAGATCCTTTAGGGCCTTTCTGGATATGTAAAATTTTTACTGTTTACAAGGAGACGAGAAAGTGGTATTTTGAAATATACTGCTCAAAACAATTAGGGGATCAGGTGAGATCTCCGACTCAACAAACATAAGGTAAGGTGTTTTACTCAGATATTGATTATAATTGTAATTTGTGAATGATACAATGCGATATTTTGCTAATTTCAACTCCTTACTTGAGGTTTACATGGACTCTACTTCGAGCGAGGCATTATGGGACTACCATAACACTGAAAAAGTCATTCTCATTACCCTCCAAAGTGGTCTGTGATCACCCCGAACGGCCAGTGCAATTGCACTCCTCCCTGACATGGAGAGTGTAAGGTTATCAATCAGCCTCTTGAGGGATATTTGGCCATTCTTCCATGTGTGCAATATCCAGCTATGCACCCGTTGTAGGAGGTGCTAGTCTAGCTTCAGTGCGTCTGCCACCTGAATCCCAAACATGATCAACCGGGCGTATGTCCGGTGAACGAGGCATCCACTCCAGAAACTGGACGCGATTTCACACAACATGAACCGTTGAAATAAGTTAAGAGCAAGGTCGTCCAAGGGTAACATCAGTATGATATGATTTTTATATCCGGTTAATAGCCTGTTGAGGCAAAAGGCTGAGTGCAACTCAGCTGCAACGCAGCATCAAGGCAGCAACAGAACGAGCAATGTTATCACAAACAGTCCGAAATCTGCTTCGGGAATGTGGCATCAACGCACGGAGGCCTATGGCGTGTGTCCCATTAAAAATACGACACCGTTTATCCGTAGACGCAGCCAATCGCGCCGGATTCTGTCCACAGATAAGGCGGGATTTTGTGTTGAGCCGGACAATCGTCGTTGCCTCATCTGGAACACGGAACAATCCTTCTCGAGTGCAGAAAAGATCACCATAACGTGGTGGTGAACGAATGGCGTGAGCAGAAGTCAGTATTGGCAGAGGTACGGACCTCTGGGTCGTTCAGAATGGCGCATTGATTGCTTAAAGGTATAGAGACTAGATTCTTCGACATTTTGTTGCGCCCTAGGTTGTTGCCATAGGAGGTGGGTTCCTTCTGATGGATAATAACTCTCGTCCTCAGTGAGTTGCGTTGGTGGACAACATGCTTGAAGCTGAGGGAATTGAACGAATGGAGTGGACGTCATGTTCACCGGACTTCCAACGTCACTGAGCACGTTTGGAATGCACTTGGCAAACGCATTTCATCAGACCAGCACCTCTCACAATGGTTACAGAGCTTTATATTGCACACATGGAAGAATGGCCAAATATCCCTCATGACCTGAATGATAACCTCTTACTGTCTACACTATATTATAGGGCAACGAGATTGAATGAACAAATAACTCAACATCAAGCCACCCGATTTCGATGCTGATTTATTTATTTATTTTTTAATGATGTACTTCAAGGGTAGTTTGATTAGATTCCGATTATGGTATCCATGCGAAAGTAAAGGAACTCTTCAATTCTTAGGAGCAAATAAACGATACTCAGCCGAATCTTTTTATATGCTCCTCCGTCTCATTAGACAGACGATTGTGGATTGATCCGTGTTGGTGGGCACATTACTCCTCCGTCTTATTCGATAGATGATCGTTAATAAAGCCAAGATGGTGATTACGTTTTTCGATATTTTCCCCATTCAAAACGTTTTTCAGGTAAAGCCGCATTTTGAAAGTCTATTATTGCGCTCTTCAAAAGTGTCTTTTGAAACTTTCCTCTAGGTAGATTTCCTCAGCCGGCCGCAGTGTCCGAGCGGTCTGCAACGAGGCAATCACAGTCTGCACGGCCGCTACGGTCGGGGGTTCGAATCCCCCCTCGGGCATGGATGTTTGTGTCATCTTTAGTATAAGATAGTTCATAAATAGTTTCTAAGTATAGGGACTGATGACCCCACAGTTAAGTCCCTTAAGCTCAACAAACATTTGAACATTTATATTTCCTTTATTGAGATAGGCGTTCCTCCCTGACTTCGTCGCATTCATTTAAAGGGCGCTGTCTCATATGAACAGCATGTTTAGTAGGTCTACCTATATTCAGAAAATTAGATTCACTAAATATAAAAAAAATTAACAAAAATTTTAACAAGAAAAAGAAACGATGAGAAAGACCATTACAAAACAAATCAATATGCACTAAAAAGAAAAAAAAGTGTATTAGTAGGTGCACTCTGGGGCTTCTGGATAAAATTTGACCTTTGACCTCTTCTCTTCTGGATACCTACCTCACAGTGGCCAGTAGGTCAACTTTGTGGTCACCTCGCTGATCCTCGAGGTCATCACACTAATAATGGTCAGCCTTCTTCCATCCTAGTGCTGCAAGATGGTGACAATAAACAACAACAAGATGGCGGCCACTATCAATATGGCGACGGTGGCTGCAGCAGACATATGCAGTATGATGGCGGCAGTGCACATACAGAAGATGGCGGATACAAACAACAATATGGCAGTGGTGTCATTGGACACAGCAATTTTATTATTATCATGAGCTTTATTCCCAGTTCCCTACGACACCAAGTGATTTACGATTAAAAATAAATAAATAAAAAGCCCTCTCCAGCTCACATAATGTATACAGCAGTGTTTTTTTTTTTTTTTTTTTTTTTTTTTTTTTTTTTTTTTTTTTTTTTTTTTTAGATAGAGTGTGTGGGTACATGCAACGTACAGACAGTAGTCAGGCGCAAGTGTGAAGGCTGCATGACGTCGGCACAGTCTTATCACCTGAAGGGCACATTACGGTAGTTCAGCATCGCGTGAGCGCCCGTGTCGCATGCCATAACGACTCATGCCACTTATGTAGATTGCGGGAGAATAGAAAGTTCATGAGGCATGGTCAACAGTACAATTCAGGCAGGAAATAATTAACCCTGGGTGTGATATAGGCAGTGAGCTAATGCAAGTTCGTTTTTTAAGTGGAAAAAAATCTGTCTCAGTCTGTGGAAGGATGTGTTCCATTGACGATCTGCTCATGGTGGACAGAAAAGAGCTAAATGACGTCACAACCTGTGAGCATGGAAGTGAGGACTGTGTCCATAGCGTGTTACATGGTGATTGGAAAAACATGTTACTAAAGACGAATACTTATAATTCATTAACCAATATGCAGTTGAATGTTTTGAAGTTGCATTCATCAACCCACAGCGACTTTTGCTTGTGCTGGAACTGCTGTCAATTCTAGACTGGTTCTAAGTTTTTACACCACCAGCCAATACAGGCAAACAGTGTTCATATTAACGATGTTGAGGAAGAAGACTGACAGCTTCCAAGACCGTAAAATGACTGTGCATTCCATCAACTAGTACTTTCGAGTACAACCTCTGATTTCAAGCAATAATCGAAGCCTCTCGAAGTTCTTCTTCAATAGCAACTATTTCATTATCGTGAGCTGTATTTCCAGCTGCCTTGGACGCTAGTAACAGGAGCAATCGTTCCACCAGTTCATTCGGATCATTACAATGCACATAACTCACATAATCACTATTATTTTTCCAATCTTCAAAAATGTTCAAATGTTTGTGTAGCTTATGGGACTTAACTACGGGGTCATCAGTCCCTAAACTTACAAATTACTTATGAACTAACTAATACTAAAGACGGCACAAATATCCATGCCCGAGGGGGGATTCGAACCCCCGACCGTAGTGGCCATGCAGACCGTGACTGGAGTGCCTCAGTCTCCTCGGCCAACTCGGCCCGCCAATCTTCAACTTTGAGATCATTTTCGTTCTCACCCTATCTGCCCAGCCCCATTCCTTCTTTATCTAACAAGGGGCGAATTATCTTAGTATACTTGTAACCCTCGTTGACATTTTTTATGCAATGGTGGCAAATAGTATTTGAGGATAATTGCAAAGATCCTTAGCTGTAACAGTTTTTACTGGGTATGTTTTTAAACAAGAGATTATACAATCCGTCGTTCCAGAATATTTTACTTTATCAATTATTAAATCATCTCCATCAACTCATACTGGGGTATTTCCAATCGCCCACGTCTTTAATTCATCACCAAACCTAATGCAATGTAGGATCCGCTGTTTTTCTGTCTTGGGGTTATGAAAAAATAATTTCACCAGTCTTCCTTCATTCTCGTCATCACTATCATCATTATTATCGTCATTATCCCCTCCTACTTCTTCCTCCAAATCTTCTTCTTCTTATTGTTCTTTTGCAACTAGCGTTGTGTCATCTTGTTTTATGAGTACACGTTTCTCATCAATGTCTTCAAGTTCATTCTTTTTGTCCACAACTTCAGGCTTTAGCTGGTGGGTCTTTTCAATCAATCTCTGTAGCGGTTGAGTTACTGGTTTCATTACTTTGTTCAATACACTCTCAGCTTCCTCCTCACGTCTTTGTAGTAAAGGAAATTTCTTGTGTATAGCGCGTCGAGCTTAGAGTACTCGCTTGTTAAGTTTCATCTTCTCATTAGAGCGAGCTCGCAGTGGCGTGGTCTCACGTCTTTTTTCTGTCTCGCGTCTTTGTAGTATATCCAATTTCTTGCATTTAGCACGTTGAGCTTTCGGTACTCGATTTGTTTAATGATTTACCTTTTCGTCAATGCATTTGTGCTGCAACATGACGTTGGTGGATTTTAAACGCATATTTGTACTTGTATATATGCATATATGTCACTATCATCTATGCTGGAGGACCATCCGCTAAGAGGTTACCCAAGCGCCCTCCACAACGCGTTTGGGTAGTAGCGCATGCACACACACGCCACACAATGCTACAGCTATACAGTAACACAAATATACTTATGAAAATTACAGCAACAACGTACATTATATAAATCATCATCTTTACTTATAACTAGGAAATTATGCGTGTTAGCACTCCATATCCTTTACATAAATCAATGAATGTATTAAATGTCATATCAGGATTAACGTGATCACTGAAAACATATCGCATATTACGTTCATCTTGTTTGAAGAGAACAATAATATTAGCGTTATCTCTAATTAACGGATTCGGAATTTTGCTGTAAGTCTCCATAAGTCAATGGAGAGAAGTTTTCCGAAGTAAGAAGTAAGAGTGATGTCAGGTGTGCAACAGGGGAGTTGTGGGTCCGTTGCTGTTCACGATATATATATATATATATATCGTGAACAGCAACGGACCCACAACTCCCCTGTTGCACACCTGACATCACTCTTACTTCTTACTTCGGAAGACTTCTCTCCATTGACTTATGGAGACTTACAGCAAAATTCCGAATCCGTTAATTAGAGATAACGCTAATATTATATATATATATATGACCTTGCGGATAACATCGGTAGCTCACTGGGGCTTTTTGCAGTTGACGCTGTAGTATACAGAGAGGTTGTAACAATGGAAAATTGTATTGAAATGCAGTAGTATCCGTATCGAATTGACGCATGGAACAGGGAATGGTAGTTGGATCTCAATGTAGACAAGTGTAAAGTGCTGCGTATGAATAGAAAGAAAGATCCTGTATCATTTAGCTACAGTATAGCGGGTCAGCAACTGGAAGAAGATAATTTCATAAATTATCTGGGAGTAGGCATTAGGAGTCATTTAAAATAGAACGACAATATAAAATCAATAGTCGGTAAAGCAGATGCCAGGCTTAGGTTCATTGGAAGTAAATTCAGTCCGGAAACAAAGGAAGTAGGTTACAGTACACTTGTTAGCCCACAGCTTGAATACTGCTCACCAGTGTGGGATCCGTACCAGGTGGGGTTGATAGAGGAAGTAGAAAAGATCCAATGGAGAGCAGCGCGCTTCGTTACAGGATCATTTAGTTATCGTGAAAGCGTTACGTAGATTATCGATAAACTCCGGTGGAAGACTTTGCAGGAGAGACGCTCTGTCGCTCGGTATAGCCTTTTGTCGAAGTTTCGAGAACATAACTTTACCGAGAAGTCTAGCAGTATATTGCTCAATCCTACGTATATCTCGCGTAGAGATCATGAAGATAAAATCAGAGAGATTAGAGCCAACACAGCCCGACAATCTTTCTTCCCGCGAACAATACGTGACTGGAATAGGAGGGAGAACCGATAGTGGTACTCAAGGTACCCTCCGCCACACACCTGTCGAGTGGCTTGCGGAGTATGCATGTAGATGTAGATGTAGAGTCTACGCCATAAAGGCGACCCATTGAAAAGTATGCTGTCATATTAGCCGGTTTGTCGCAAACAGTGTCATCAATAGTGAAAATGGAGTGAGGAAGTGTTTTACCCGGCGGTATTGCTTCATCATTACTCCTGAATCGCAAATATCGAGTATCTCCAATGCCATCAATCACTTTAGTTAGAAATTTGTATATATATTGTAACAATGATTTGGAGAATACATAAAATTTCATCAATGACAGACGATTCTCATGCACAAGAAGATTAATTATCACATTCGTTTGAAAAGTCGGATATAATACATCTAATTGTATCTGGAAATAGATCTCCATGTTTGTGACTTCTAGCAGCTGATTTCCCATCATTCTTTTCGGTAATAGGAGCAATGGGAAGTTGTCGTGCGTGCTCCTTGAAGCGTATCTTGAAGTTAACTAGTGAGTGTTGTATAAGAAGAGTAACGGTATTCATATGCAGGGTCGTATCACCATCAATAGTCTGGCATAGACCCTTTTGACGTCATCAGTTTGGGGTCCTGCGACCATTACTCTCCTGTTGTTGTTGTGGTCATCAGTCCGCAGACTGCTTTGATCCAGCTGTCCACGCTACCCTGTCCTGTGCAAGTATCTTCATCTGATAATACTTTCGGCAACCTACATCCCTTTTAAACTGCTTACTGTATTCGTCCCTCGGTCTCCCTCTATGATTTTTACCCCACGCACTTCCTTCTAATGCTAAGTTGACGATTTCATGATGTCTCAGGATGTGTCCCACCAACCTATCCCTTCTCTTAATCAGAATACGCCAGAAGTTCCTTTTCTCTCCGATTCTGTGAGCACCTCCTCATTAGTTACGTGATCTACCCATCTAATTTTCATCATTCGTCTGTAGCACCACATTTCAAAATCTTCTATCATCTTTTTGTCTGAACTCCTTATTGTCCACTTTCCACTCCCATACAATGCTACACTTTAGACAAATGCTGCATTTTATATCTTCTTTACTTCGGCCATCAGAAGTTGCTACCCTAGTAACAAAACTCGTCTACTACTTTTATTGCCTCATTACCTAATTTAATTCATTCAGCATCGCCTGATTTTCTGACGCTACATGCCATTATCCTTGTTTTACTCTTGTTGATATTCATCTTATAACCTCCTTTCAAGACAATGTCTATTCCATTCAATTGTTCTTCCAGATCCTTTGCGGACTCTGACAAGATTACTATGTCATCGGCAAACCGCAAAGTTTTTATTTCTTCTCCCTGAACTTTAATTCCCTCTAAAAATTTCTCCTTGCATTCCTTCACTGCTTGCGCAATGTACAGATTAAACAACAATGGTGAAAGTCAACAACCCTGTCGTACTTCCTTCCCAACCTCTGCGACTCTAATAACCGCGGTTTGGTTTTTTTATGAGTATAACTCTTCGCTCCCTATATTTAACCCTGATACCTTCAGAATTTGAAACAGTGTATTCCAGTCGACATTGTCAAAGGCTTTCTCCAAATCTACAAACGCTAAAAACGTACGTTTGCCTATCCTTAGCCAATCTTCAAAGATAAGTCGTAATGTGAGTATTGCCTCCCGTGTTCCAACATTTCTCCTAAATCCAAACTGATCTTCCCCAAGGTCGGATTCCACCAATTTTTCCATTCGTCTGTAAATTATTTGTGTCAGTATTTTGCAACCTTGACTTATTAAACTGATAGTTCTGTATTTTTCACATTTGTCTACACTTGCTTTCTTTAGAATTGTAATTACTATATTCTTCTTGTAATCGGAGGGTATTTTCCCTGTCTGATATATCATGCGTACTAGGTGGAATAATTTCTTCACGACTGTCTCTCCTAACGACATCAGCAGTTCAAACGGGATGTCATCTATTCCAGGGGCCTTGTTTCTACACAAATCTTTTAGTACTCTGTCAAATTCTTCTCACAGTATAGTATCTCCTCTCTCATCCCCCTCTACATCATCTTCCATTTCTAGAATACTGCTTTCAAGTTTATTTCCTTTGTACAGACCGTCTATATATTCCTTCCACGTTTCTCCTAAGGTGGAAATATATTTAAAAAAACATTGATTAGAAAGATACATTATTATTATTTGTATGAAATATGAATCAACCATTTATGCAGTAATTTTACATTTTGATCTCATTGCTCAACATCCGAAAGGCAACATCCTTCAGAATAAATTGATTATTTACGACGCAGAATCTTTGGCAATAAAATATGACGGTGTACATGTTTCCTCTTATTATGCGCTACTCCATCCGTGAAACCTGGCTGGTTGATGGTGTTATTTCAATAACAGTCATGAATAATTAGACGATATACATTTGTATTCTTTGGAAATGGTTTTTGTAGCTGCATTTCAATTCGCATATCACGGTTAGAAGATATGAGATTTCCTTCTTGCCGGGAGCAATCAAAGACATGAATTGGACATTTTTGAAATGAAAGGATTTGCAGTTTTTCCTCTTGTCTCATAATACGCAGACTGAAATTTGCTATACATGGCATATGCTAGCGCCGTATTCTTCGTGGTAAAGTTAACCGAATAGTTCTCGTAGGGATATTTTGATGAGTTTAGTTTTATCTCTAATTTTGTCAAATCTCTGGCGTCGAATATATTACAAGCAGCGTTTCTTGGCTTTCCTGTCTGTTTGAAATGCGATCGAGTGGTTTCGAAACCCGTCTTGCTCTTTACTTGCCACGTCTATTTATAAAGTTCTGGCGCGATGCATTCAGTTAGATCCCAGTGGCGGAATGCCAAATTCAGCCTTAGATCATTATTTATGATTTTCATTAATGACATTTTCTCTTTTCAGACACCTGAATTTCAGATATATCCCAGGAAATATTATCAAGCACAATTTTCTACTTGGCGTCGATAGCATCTGCGATAATGCTATTTGCCGCGGTGGAGTAGCCGAGCGGTCTAAAGCGTCACGCTGCGGAGCGCGCGGTTGCTCGCAGTGGAGGTTCGAGTCCTCCCTGGGGCATGGGTGTGTGTGTTTGTCCTTAGTTTAGTTTACCTAGGTTTAAGTAGTTTGTAAGCTACGGGCTGATGACCATGCAGTTTGGTCAGATAGATTTACAAACATTTGAACATTTGATAATGCTATTTGCTTCATGTCTACTACGAACCAACACAAGTTCATGTTTAGCGTTTAAAATAATCTTCCTGTAATCCTCAGCAAAGCCGAGTGCCATTCTCAGTGGAATGCAGAAGCTGAAACTCCCATCGGAGTCAACCAATTCTTTTAATTACTCTTTCTCAACCCATCCTGCATTTTGCAATACTCTAGCTTCGCTAGATGTGAATGAGGCATACCCTTTCATCAGTGTTATACTTCCAGGATTGCGCACGTCTTCTATTTGCTTGTTATTCAAATGACATTGAATTTCGGAAAACAAGTGAAGCATACATTTTTGTTTAAATGAATATCGGTAGCCACTCCCGATCCATCCGCCTTTTGTAGACGACCGTGAATATAAAGATGGCTCTCACAAGGCAACCTGTACAAGTCTTTATCGTTTATCGATATTGATAATTTATCATTGTAAGCGAAATTGGGTAACTGAGTTATAGGCGTGAATCTTCTCTCTCGCACTCAATAAATAAGACATTGTCTTCCATATATCTCGTGGCAATTTTGAATGAGAGTTAACGGAGAGCAACGTTATTATTTATAGCCCACTATTGCCCACTCTCGATTCTGTTTTCGATTGTATGGTGTCAACACGCTTTTTACATTAATCTTCTTCTGATTTTTAATTCGCTTCACTTGTATCTTTTTAGATTTAGGCTTTTTCTTCTTCATTTGACTCTTTTTCTATTCTATTTGTAGGCACATTCATCTCATCATGCATAAGTTGTTGCCTGTAGATGTTTACCATCTTACTTTTTTTCTTAAATGCAATCTCACAGTTATTTCCTCCCTGTCGAAATCAACTAGATTCCCATTCTGATCCCTAAAAGATTTACTTAACTCTTTAATGTGTTGTAGAACAACTGGCATGTAAATGGGTGAAATTGGTGATTCCACAATCTTATATCCAGGTGGGATTGCTGGCCAGAACTGATGTAATGTGTGCGTAGGAGCGCCATTGTGGAAGGACCAGCCAAAATGTTGCAATTTATGCGCAGCACATTAACGTTATGAATATTTACACTGTACTCAGCTAGCGTTGAAATTTCCTTCTCAATATACATATTCTCAAATCCTAGGACTGAGCCAATATTATTATAAATTCAGCAGCTACAGTACACCAGATTTTTACATCGTTTGTAAGGTTTATGGTAAGAGATTCTCAGTTCTACTTTGAATTTCCGTTTATCATCCTCAGGCGCATCGTCATTGACAAACTTGGCTTTTACAACTCAATCTCCATTAGTAAAGTAGAAAATATATCTTTGAGTTCTATAGTAACTTTGTCTAGGATTTCATTATTACCAATGTAGTTATAGAAGTAAAAATTATTGTTTCTAGACATAATGTTCGGTATAGCATTGTATGTAAATAAGTTGAGTAATGCAATTTCGTAGGAATGATGATGAGACAAATTAATTATGGAATTAAATGTGAAGGTTATAATTGAGTTTTTACCTGACAGGGTAAACCCCACGCCGTCCTCGCCCACATGCATTATGTATTGTATTTCGCAGTAATTTATCTGGAGTTTATAAACTTTAAACAAAGATGACCACAACTATGGCTCTTAGGAAAGTGAAAAGTATTGTATTTATACTTAATAGTGCAATTTTTGAAGTACCTGACTATTTCTAGAGCAGGCGGTAAATTGCCGAAACTATGAAAATAGTAGACAACATTGCCCCTTTTCTTAAAAGAAACCCAGTGAGAGCCAGGCTCACTATCTGTCTGGAGGTTGACAAATGCACTCTCATATTTGTTAGGTTTATTTGTTAAAGTGACTCTCATGAAGACACGTCGAAAGTGAAGTATTTCAAGTTTTCTAGCAAGTCAATATTTGTAAGTGCTCTTTCGGGAAGGTTGTTTAATGACGGTGTTTTTTCTTCCCCAGATATAGCCCGAAATCATTCTTTCTATAAGGCCGTAAATACAGCCCCCTGCTGTATGCGCTATGGCCTCCACAGTTTGGTTATTACCGACAGCTCTTTGCGACCATCTCATGCAGCTACAACTGCACCTCTTGCCGGTCCACCAAGTGTTGATAAAGCTGTGAAAATTGGAATGAGGGGCAAAAAGCCTCCTCTCTTGTTAAATCGTAATATGTGTTCTTTAATAGTATATTTTTTGCTTTTGGAGCTGCATCCGAAGCAATTTTATGAGCCGCTTTCACCGCTCCCCAGAAATTAGTGATAGGTAATTGACTTAAGCCCAGAACGAATTTTGTAAGTAATCCTTTCATCTCATTACCTCCAGTCTTTTTATTCCTCTTGATTTTCTTCTGCTTATTATTATTATTATTTATATTCTTCTTTTTACTAATACCCATACCGAGTTTGACTCTGGCCTTCATTGCTCCAGCCACCGCTAGAGCGGCTATTTTTTTCACTGAGCTTAGCGTTGATTGGATATACTAAAGAGACATGAAACAGAAAAAAGACGTCAGACCACACCACTTCGCGCTCGCTTTAATGAGAAGATGAAACTTAACAAGCGAATACTGGAAGCTCGACGCGCTGTACGAAAGAAATTTGCTTCACTACAAAGACGCGAGGCAGAACCAGAGAGTTTACTGAACAAAGTAATGAAACCAGTAACTAAACCGCTACAGAGATTGATTCAAGAGACCCACCAGCTAAAGCCTGGAGTTGGGAATAAAAAGAATGTACTTGAAGACATTGATGAGAAACGTGCATTCATAAAACCAGATGACACAGCTCTGGTTGCAAAAGAAAAAGAAGAAAAAGGAGAAGACGCGGAGGAAGATGGAGGAGGTGATAATGATGATAATGATGATGATAGTGCTGACGAGAATGAAGGAAGACTGGCGAAATTATTTTTTCATGAACCCCAAGACAGAAAACCAGCGGATCCTATATAAGGCATTAGTTTTCATGATGAATTAAAGACGTGGGCGATTGGAAATTCTCTGCGAAACCCTACATTTCAGCAGGATAATGCACGACCGCATGTTTCAGGTCCTGTACGGGCCTTTCTGGATACGGGAAATGTTCGACTGCTGTCCTGGCCAGCACATTCTCTAGATATCTCACCAACTCGAAAACGTCTGGTCAATGGTGGCCGAGCAAGTGACTCGTTACAATACGCCAGTCACTACTCTTGATGAACTGTGGTATCGCGTTGAAGCTGCATTGGCATCTGTACCTGTACACGCCATCGAAACTCTGTTTGACTCAATGCCCAAGCGTATCAAGGCCGTTATTACGACCAGAGGTGTTTGTTCTGGGTACTGATTTCTCAGGACCTATGCACCCAAACTGCGTGAAAATGTAATCACAAGTCGAAGACATTATTGATAGATGTGAAGCATTGAATTAAAATTTGTGGTGCGGCCGGGAATCGAACCCGGACCTCCATGCTTACTAGGCAGACGTCTTAACCACACCACTAACAATTAAGGCGCCTCGGAATAGTCTATGTACGATTTCCCTCCACAACACAAACTTTAATTCAGCTTCTTTGTTCCAAAGATAATTGCCACTACTGCCAAGTCAGTTCTAGTATAATATATTTGGCCAATGAATACCCGTTTATCATCTGCATTTCTTATTGGCGTAGCAATTTTAATGACCAGTAGTGCATATTGTGTGTTCACCTGTTCCCCTAATGTTTTGAGCAGTGTAGATTGAAAGACCACCGTTAATTGTAAAATTAACTCTTGCTGAAGGGAGCCAGTTAAAAGCTTACTTTTTAACATACAACTCTGGCCGTACAACCAGCTAAAGGATTCGCGTGAACTACTGACTACTTCTTGGAACAGAATCTTGTTACCTGGCCCAGAATTTAGAACTGACGCAAACTTTACTTTAGCAGCAGGAAGACAAAGAGATTGTGGCTAAATACGTCGTAGACCACGAGAATTACACACAATCATTAATATACAAGCCACCGCAAACTAAACAATTTCATGAAGGTGGCTGAGAGAACATTTATGGCCAAACGGAATTAAAAATATGATAATTTGCATCTGAATTTGTTCTCAGCACTGGTGAAAAGCAACATTAAATGAAAAAGGGAGGACATTCATAAACTAATATTTATAACAAGGATAAAATTTCACTGATAATAAACTATTATTAATTTCAAACATGAACAAATGGGGCACCAAATTAGTTAAACAATAAAAACGCGTTCCATTGAGAAATGAGTTAAAGTAATCTAAACTGAACATCGTCGGAGGAGGGATTTACAATCAACGAGCATTCAGCTACACACAGCCACAGAGCATAGCGAAACTCACTCAACTCGGCATGCTGATACAAAGCAGAAGCAGGCGTTGCTATCGTATACGAAATTCAGCGAACCAGGATGTACCACAGAACACAAGAAAAAATAAACTTCGTAGATAGCTCTGGCCTGTCCTTCAAAAAAATGTTCAAATGTTTGTAAAGCTTATGGGACTTAACTACGGGGTCATCAGTCCCTAAACTTACAAACTACTTATGAACTACTTACGAACTAGGACGGCACAATTATCCATGCCCGAGGGGGGATTCGAACCCCCGACCGTAGCGGCCGTGCTGACCGTGACTGCAGCGCCTCAGTCACCTCGGCCACCGCGGCCGGCGCCTGTCCTTCTTTACTTGAGATGGTACGGGATAATAGCGAGATTAATTTCATTCAAATCAAACCATGACCATGCAGAATTATTGAGACACACGGCACGTGTCTGCTACATTACATATTCGCACTCCACTGAAGGCGAAGCGCTTAATGATCGCATTCATTTCTACAAAAACCAACGGAATCGCAGATCACGAAACACGAATGCACAGTAGTAATACACTGGCATGTGAGCAGCGGCGAGAACTCAAGTGATTAGCTATAAACCCTTGAAGTCGGAGTTCCGAGCCACGTGGTTTTGAGAGACAGTAAAAAAAATACAAAATTCAATTTCCGAAAAATAAAGAAAGCTACGGCATGCTACCCTTAGAAATGCGTAGTATATCACAAGGAAGCTAAAGAAATATAGTTAGACGCGATTAGAAATGTTTTACCTGAATGGTCGAAGTTCAATCTTCAAAAATTAGAAAAATTGAATAAATTCATAGTCGGAGTAGATCAATTAAGAAATACGGCATGCAGCCCCCAGAAATACGTAGTATTTCATAAGCAAGCAAATAAAGGGGGCTGTACAAGGCTAGAAGAGAATTTTCTGGGTGTGTCAGAATGCAAATTCAAGTTTAGAAACAATACAACAATTTAAAAATAGACAGAGAGGAGATCGTGAAGTAATAATGGAAATCTGAAAGACACATGCATATTTTCTTGCCTGAAGGGCATAGAAACATACAGAGGGGTAGCTGAAGGATTTGTTCTAAGAACACACCACATGGAGTACATATCACTCGCAGAAGGAGAAAACGGATAAGAATATTTCACATGCACTACACAGAATGAAAATATTCCCGTATATTAGTCGCGTTCCACATAGCCAGAAGGAAATTAAATAGAGTTCATACACTGCCAGCTAGTCTCTCACAGGTTACCAATCCCATCCATTATCAAACCGAATTAGTTGGACATTCACCGCATTTACCTATGCAAAATCACCGAAATGAAATTGAAGACATTTCTGTACATGATCAGAGAAATTTATCCCAAAAAATTACCTAAAATCTGAAGTCTAACAAACCAGACAACGAATCGCTACCATTGCAAGGGAGGAAAGAAAGTCAGAACGCCTTACCAGCTCGAAGCACAGCCACAGAATGTCCTATCGGCCCCTGAGACCCCCACCATCAGGCCGTAAATCCATCGGAAATCGGTATAAATCCCAGGGAAAACGAAGGTGGTGGGCAGAGCTGAAACTCGCGTGTCTTGCCGAGGCTCGCTACCTGGGCATTGCCAACTCAGCTTATAACCAAAGGGTGGAGGAACCTCTTTGGCAGCATCAAAAGCAGAGGTTGGTAACAACTATCTATCGATACAAAACCAGATAAACATTAGTACTCAGCAGCCAGCAGCCGACGACGAAAATTCTCATACATACACACAGACTCCCATGCTAGAAGATTCTCATACATGCACATAGAGAATAAAGCAAGTACACATTCTTACAGGGACAGTGGCGTCATGGAGAAACCATTCACATTTCCACATATTGACACAATGATAAATTATTAGCATAATAAAATCCCAACAATATTACCGGACGAGAGGTGTTCTCGTTTAGCAAATAAAGGCCGTCTAGTGAGCTTAGATAAATTACAAAGTTAAAAACCTAGGGAGGACGCTAGACAGCTGTCTTTCAAGGTGTTGGTGCAGACATTATGCCTTAGCCTTGAAGAACCGGAAGACATGAACTGTGAGGAGAGTGAACGCTAGGGAACCTGCCGTTGTAACTACTGCTGCCACTGGAGTAGGTGTGACGGGCGAGTTGGCTGGCGGTGTTGGACACATGAGTCGGGGGCTGCCGACCGCGACACAGGCGGCTGGCCTTTGAACTTGCCGACACGCCGCCATTAGCCGACTGCTGGCAGGTGAGAGGAGCCGCCCCTGTGTGCTCAGATCAAAGCGCCGCCGCAATCTGCGCCTCTCCGCTGCCAGGCGAGTTCCGCAGTTCTCCGCACACAGCGCGGCTGACCCTCCCCACCAACAACGGCCAGTGAGTGGCCTGTGATCTGCGATTCCGTGATGGCTGAATGTGGCCCCTTTGATAACTCCCTAACACACTTCTGCGTATAAGCACACTGCTCTCTGCCACTGCCACTGCCCACTACATGCAGCCGAAAGTAATTTACTCCCAATATGCTAGCGACAGCCAAAGTTCAAACATTGCAGCTGTCGGTAAACTCCATCGTGAAACTAACCAACTTCCAGTGGTGTAGTGATTAACATTTCATCTGAAAGACGAAGTTATTCCCTGCAAGTATATTAATAGCAGTCGGTTAACCGAACTATCAGCAAATCATTATAGTACTGCAAGAAATTGTAACTATAATAAAAAAAAAAAATAAAAAAAAAACAATATTTGACAATGGACACTTGATGCAAGCAGTGGCTTTCCAGTTCTTTGAAAGGTTTTATGTTGTTGTTTTTAACTTTGGTGATTGATCAAACACGTCCAAGTGAAATTCACATAAGAGTTGTTTGGTCACATTCGCCGTGTGGGAGGTCGGGCGTTACTGTGGAAAAATCATAGCCCCCCCCCCCCAAATGTTTGGGCTTACACTGGATAAAATGGAAATTTTCTAGTGCCAAAATTATTCTCCATTATTTAATATTGCCTTTGAGTATAAGATGAGTAGCACAGATAGAATTCTGCTCGGAACTCAATGTTTCCAAGTATATCTCATAATTGTGAATCATAACTAATTTTTTATAGATGAAAAAGTTCCCGGGTGTGCGGCCGGATCCCTGTGTCAAACTGGCACAATATTTCGGCAACCAGACCTGTTGCCATCATCAGGTGCTCTGATGAACTTACTGCCTACATCTTATTTCTTTTCTTAACTATGCTGAGTGCAGGTTTCCATGCTTCACTAAGTGTGTAGCGACTGTCGCGATTAATCTGCGGTTCCCTCACTCGGATCTCGATGGACTCTTTAATTATACAGTCCCAGAAACTGGACGTCTGGGTCAGAACTCTCGTATTCTTGCAGTCCATGCCATGTAATTCAGAAAGACATTGTTCTGCGACTGCCGATTTGTTTGGCTGTTGTAATCTTGTATGTCGCTGATGCTCACGACAGTGATCTTTGACAGTACGCAACGTCTGATCAATGTAAGCCTCACCACATTGGCATGGGATCTCATAAACTCCGGGCTACAGAGCAGACGCCGCCAGCGAACACCGCTGGGCGCGGATGTCGTAGGGAGCGAGGGAACGCGAAGACGCCGTCAGCAGACATCGGCGGGCGCGGACGGCGTATGGAACAGCGGAGGGAGCGAGGAGATAAAAGCGTCGCGACCGCTCCTAGGCAGTGAACCTGATGATGGCAACAGGTCTGGTTGACGAAATATTGTGCCAGTTTGACACAGGGATCCGGCCGCACACCCGTGAACGTTTTCATCTAGAATTACGCCGGGAGAAGCTAAAGAATCAAGGTTTTCCTTTTTTTATAGTCACAACATCGTACAGTAAACGTATCCACACAGTCAATGTTGTTGTTGTAGTTGTTGTTGTTGTTGCCTTTAGTCCATAGACTGGTTTGATGCGTCTCCTCATGCTACTCTATATTGAAAAAGCCTCTTCATGTCTGAGAGTGGCAACCCACACCCCTTTAAATCTGCTTATAGTATTCGTCTCGCGGTATACCTCAGCTATTTTTACTCCAACGCTTCCCTACAATACTAAATTGACAATTTCTCGATTGCTGAGAGTGTTCCCTACTAATGGATCCCTTGTTTTAGTCAAGATATGCCAGAATTCTCTTTTCTCTTCAATTCTGTTCAGTACCCCATCATTAGTTACGAGGTCTACCCATCCAATCTTCAGCATTCACCTGTAGCACCATATTTCAAGTCCTATATCCTCTTCATTGTGAACTGTTTATCGTCCACCTTTCACTCTCGTACAAGGCCACACTCCAGACAAATGTCTTCAATAAAGACTTCCTAACACTTGTATTAATATTCTATGTCAACAATTTTCTCTTCTCCAGTTTTACAAACATTAGCATCCATGACCTTATTTGAGAATCGTGTTTCCGCCGTTTCGCTATCTAGTTTGAGCTTCATTAAAGTATCAAATGATAGTTATAGAAGAGGCACGACCTGGGTAGTTCATTGGGCATTGACCTAGGTAAATTATTAGTACACGTGAAAGGTTCCCAGTCATAGAAGTGACAAAGTACACTAGCTAGCCAGGTCCGAGGGAGAAAAATTGAAGTGCAGCTTTACGTACCTACTTCAGATATTTTCATGTTGACTAAACAACTTAGCGAGAACAGAGCACATCTTCAGTTCTACCGCCGCAAGTAAATACGAACCAAATGAATAGTGAACTACGCTACAGCGATGGAGATGACCAGAATGGCCAGATTGGGCGATGTGTCGTGTTTTGAACTGTTAATAGTAGATTTTTTTATTTTTTAAGACATGCAACCACTGTTCTTAGGGCAATATTTTGTTAGTCAGTGGGATTTTTCGACGAAATAGGGGCAGAGTGTTTGCATGACTTGATTTTAGTTTAATGTAAATTGTTGTGATTTATTATCACTCCATTGCCTTGTGAAACAGTGAAATGTTGCACCCCTAGCTCCACCAGTTAAACCAAACTTATCTCGCCTAGGAGCTTTTATGTAAATCATAACAGTAGTGCTACACAGAGTGTTGCAAACAGGTCATTTGTTCAGGGTGGGTGAGTGAAGTGAGTAGCACTCGTAAGTCATAACTGGTTTGTATCCGTGTGTTAATGCTGAGTCACAATGAGAAAGTGATATACTACAAATAGCTCAAATAACGCAGCTATTCTCTATCAACTATTTAAATAAACATCGTAAACAAATAAGATGTAAGGTGGTATTATTTTCAAAATGTTCAAATGTTTGTTAAGCTTATGGGACTTAACTACGGGGTCATCAGTCCCTAAACTTACAAACTACTTATGAACTACTTACGAACTAGGACGGCACAAATATCCATGCCCGAGGGGGGATTCGAACCCCCGACCGTAGTGGCCGTGCTGACCGTGACTGGAGCGCCTCAGTCACCTCGGCCACCGCGGCCGGCTATTATTTTTTACCTTCCAATATTTGTCTCCTGACTGACCAGAATGTATCCAAAAATAACAAGCAAGCTTATATTCATCAACAATTATATAATTGTAGATGAATATAAGCTTGCTTGTTATTTTTGGATACATTCTTCTCCACAATCCACCGTAATGTGCATGGCAGAGGGTACATTGTACCGCTACTAGACATTCCCTTTTCTAATCCACTCCTAAATAGAACGAGGGAAGAATGAATACCTGTATGCCTCTATACGAGCCCTAATTGCTCTCATCTTCTTTTTGTGGTCTTAACCTTAAATGTAGGTTAGTGGCAGTAAAATAGTTCTACAGTCTTGTGGTCTTAACGTGAAATGTAGGTTAGTGGCAGTAAAATAGTTCTACAGTCAGCTTCAAATTCCGGTCTCCTAAATTTCCTCAACAAAGTTTCTCCAAAAAGAATGTCGCCTTCCCTCCAGCGATTGCCATTTGAGATCCCGAAGTGTCTCTGTAACACTCGCATATTGGTCGAACCTACCAGTTACGAAACTATCTGTTCGTTTCTTGAACTGCTTCTATCCGATCTGGAGCGGATCCCAAACACTTGAGCTATACTCAAGACGTGGTCGCACAAGTGTTTTATACACGGTCTCCTTTGCAGATGAACTACATCTTCCCAAAATTCTCCCAACAAACCTAAGTCGACTATTTCCATTCCCCATGACGGTCCTTACATGCTTGTTCCATTTCATATCGTTCTGTAACGTTACGCCTAGATATTTAATCGACCAAACTGTGTCGAGCACCACACTACGAATGCTGTATTCGAACATTACGGGGCCGTTTTTGCTATTCATCCGCATCACCTTGCATTTTCTACGTTTAAAGCTAACTGCCATTCTTCGCACTAACTGAAAATTTTGTGTGGGTTATCCTGTATCTTATTACAGTCACATAATGATGACACCCTCCCATAAACCACAGTATCATCAGCAAACAGCCGCAGATTGCTAGTTATTCTGCCCATCAGATCATTTATATAGACAGAATTAATAGAGGTCCTATCACATTTCCTGGGACACTCGTGACGATACACTTGTCTCTAATGAACACTCGCCGTCGAGAACAACGCAATGGGTTCTGTTACCTAAGAAGCTTTTCAGCCAGTTACATATCTGGGAGCTTATTCCACAAGCTCGTATCTTCATTAGCAGCCTGCAGTGCGGCACTGCATCAAATGACTTTTTGAAATCGAGAAAAACACAGTCCACCTGTTGCCCATCATCCATGGCTCGCAAGATGTCACGTGAGAACAGGGCAAGCTGAGTTTCACATGAAAGATGCTTCCTAAACCCGTGCTGATGCATAGACGGAAGCTTTTCTGTCTGAAGGAAATTTACTATGTTCGAACTGAGAATATGCTCCAGAATTCTACAGGAAACTGATGTTAACGATATTGGCCTGCAATTATTTGCGACAGTTCTTTTTCCTATCTTATAAACGGGAGTCACTTGCGTTTTTTTCCAGTCGCTCGGAACTTTGCGCTGGATTAAAGATTCGCGACAAATGCAAGCTAAATAAGGGGCTAACGCCGCAGAATAATCTTTGTAGAACCGAATTTGTATACCATCCCGACCAGGACACTTATTAACAGTCAGCTCATTAAGCTCCTGCTGTATACCGGAGATATCTATTACTGTATTCTCCATTCGCGAGTTAGTGCGATGTTCAAATGATGGTATGTTTGTATGGTCCTCCCGCAAGAAGAGTTTCTTAAGTTTAAATTTAAAACACCAGCTTTTTGCTTTCTTATTTTACCGTCCCAAAATGATCAACGAGTGACTGGATAGAGGCCTTTAACCTGCTTTTCGATTTTACATAGGACCAGAATTTTTTCGGGTTCTCGGATAGATCTTTTGCTAAGGTATGACTGTGGTAGTTATTCTATGCATCGCGCATCTATGTTTTTCTAGACACGCGAATCTGAAGTAACTTTGGCCTGTTTTGTTTTGCGTGTTCTTTATTGAACCGAGAGTGCAATTAAGGAATTAAGTAGAGGGGTGACTTGTAAGAGTACACCTGTTGGTGTATCTTACAGTTTGATTTAAAGTAATGTATATATTGTCTTAAATTTGTTTAGTTCATGTATTTTTCATTTCTTGTATGCTAGAGATATTTCTTACGTAACGTCATTTTCAATATTGAATCATTTAGTGTAAACATGTACTGTATGTCTAAACCCGCATGAATGCACGGACATTCTTTGTAAGTTAGCAATGCGCCAGAGACAATGTTGAACCTGTGGTAAAGACTGTCTTTGCCACAGAAGTAATAGCTGTGAGTGTCGCGCTGCTGAAGCAGTCGCGGTGCTGACTCGCCAAAGTAAAGACATAAATGCAGTCGCGGAGCGGACTCGCTATAGTAAACACATATATGTTTTGTTGATAGTGCAGAGGCACGGTAGGCGTAGTGTGGCGCGAGTTTAATGCAATTGCAATAAGCCTGAGAGGCGTACTGTTTAATGTATTGAAGGAAGTGCGAAATAAGTTTATTTATACTCGATCAGTGTAATCTTTTTTCATGTGTGCAAGAAAAGTAATTGTTTGGTATCAAGTCTATTGTCACCGAGTGTGATCGTTGTTGTAGTAAGAGTACCTATTGTAATCATATCTGTCTTGTATGGACTTCACGACGAAGACGACGAAAGCAGATGAGTACTTTTGTAACATTTTATTTTGTATGCATGTAAATGTAGTGTCAACCCAATCAGAACTTTGGTTCAATTATACATGACTTATTTTGAAACCAGTCTTAATTTTGTAAGTAGTTGTAGTCACCCCATTATCACCATTATTAGATTATGTTGAATATGCAAGCCTGTACATTGACTAACAGGTTCAATCATTTTCAAAGTAATTACGATCAGTTTTAAAGAAAATTGCTAGACGAGCTCAAGAATTGCTAAACGTGTTGCAACCACAGAGACTAGTAATTAAAGTGCAACAGAGTTTGCAGGTAAAGTAAAGTTGGTTTCATTTATGTAGAAAGTAACCAGGCTAACAGTAGTCAATTTTTTTATGAAATACGTTAAATGCCAAACTCTGCTGAGCCAGTTACACGCGTACGCTACCCAGGCCCTGGAACCAATCACAAAAAAAAAAAAAAAAAAAAAAAAAAAAAAAAAAAAAAAAAAAAAAAAAGTTTACTATAGTTTTATAAGGAACTTGAATGCTTTAAACAATAATATCAAAATTATTGAGAACTTTGACTGTAGTATTTGTGAAGCTCATTGCACCACGGAGTTTCACTGTATTGAGCTATTATCATTGCAATCAGAGTTTATCTGCTATCACAATTTTGATTATAACACGAACACGCCATCACCACTACATGAATTCTGACACATTTGTTAGTGAAGTTGTGCTGTTCGTGAATCGTAAGAGGTGCTAGTTGGAGGCTGTAGTCAATGCTAAGTCAGATAGGGCCAACTACTACTACAGTGACTGTTTTAAGTTAATTAATATCAATTTTTTTATTATTCAAAATTCTAACTTACAATGCGAAAGTGTTGTTGCGACCCATTAGTTGTGATTTGCTACAACATTCAATAACAAAATTATTATTACTAGAGCATATCATTACGCATTCTGAATTTTGAGATTTTTTGACGACCTCCAACAGGCAAATCTTCTTACAATTGGCGACCCTGCCAGGATAGTTTGGGCGCCTACGTTTGTAACTGGTTTGGCAAGACATTTGATAATTAAGTAATAGTAATTAAGTTATCATTAAATTTTGATTTATTATTTTTTTCTGTATATTGATTGACTGTTTATTGCATTTGAAATTTGTATATCGGTTGTTGATTTTGAAACATTGTTGAAAAGTTTAAACATGGCACCAGTAGGGCAGCGTCATCGTGACGCAACAATAGAGAAAAGTAGGGTCCTTACTAGGAACGCGATAATGCGTAGAAGCCAGGCATCAACAATGGATTCAAGATTAGAAAAAGTAACCGAAATGGAAAACGTACGAGAAATGGAAAATGCAAATTTGGACGTAGATCGACAAGTAATTACACGTGATCAAAATGAGGTTCGAAGAAGTAGTACAGATTTGAGACACTCAAACGATCGCAGGTTAGCGTTAAACGTTGGTCACGTAATTAATGGAGAGAAAATTAACATGGATGAGATGGCGGACAATGTTAGTGATCAGCAAAAGGTAATTGACGAACATCAGAACGAATCGGAGGCTAAATGTTCATCAGATGATCTTTCATCAAGTAGTGAGGAGGAACGGAAAATCGACAGAAATAAAAAGGATAGGCGAAGGAGAAAAATGAGGGATGCTGTGCCTCAAGGAAATGCAGAAATAAGTGCGTTAATGCAATTCATGCAAAATATGAGCCAGAATTTTGAAAAGTCACAGTTAGAAATGAGCCGGAATCTTGAAAAGTCACAGTTAGAAATGAGCCGGAATCTTGAAAAGTCACAGTTAGAAATGAGCAGGAATTTTGATCAAAAAATCGAAAAATCACAGTTAGAAATAAATAAAATAGATCAAAAAATCGAAAAATCACAGTTAGAACTAAGACGGGAACTTGGACAGGACATAAAGAAAATAGATAAAAAAATCGAAGAAATAAAAAAGGAAAATGAACACGTTAGGAAGCAAATAAGTAAACAGGAAAAAAGGATTGATGATTTAGCCACGCAAACGGAACAACAGATTACGCAGGCGCAAAAAATTTGTGAGGAGCGTCACACCGAGTGCAGTAACGAAGTCACTTTTGTTAAAAAATCATTAAACAGAACCAAAGACAAAGTCGCGGGACTCGAACAGGGATTAAAACACACTGAGGAAAGAATTGTTCAGATGCAAAGAGAAATCCAGCGTGTTGTGGAACATGAAAACCATACGTGGACCCCGCCTAGTACAGAAGCGCAAGTTGGCAGTCACAATGATGACGCAACAGATAATTGTTATCATCTCGTGAGGCGGCCTGCTGCAGGAAACGTCAGCTTTGAAACGACAAAATCTGTCACCGAAACCAGTAATGGGAATTCGCATTACGAAATAAATTTGAACGTAACTGTACCGGAACAAAGAAATGTTGCGCCATTGCCTTGTGTTGACAACAATGAGGAGGCAAGGCGCACCGAAAATAATAGACGAATGGAAAAGCATTTGCGTAGTATCAGACCGCCACTATTCAAACCAGATGGCGACATCCATATAATGAAATTTTTGAATCATATCGAACAAACTTTACCGCGAGATTGGTCGGATCGCATGTGTATAAATTATGTTCTGTCCAACGTGCATGAAAGTATTCATAATGACGTTATGGACTTGAGTAGCGAAAGCAGAAGCTACCGCGAATTTAAGGATCAACTAATACGCAAATATTGGTCATCAGCAAAGCAGGATGAAGTTTATGAAGATATTCACACAGCACCGATCTTTAACGCAAATAAATTCAGTACGATGGAGAAATATGTGAAACATTACTGGAATAAGAATAGGTATCTTAGCTATCCAATACCGGAGCGAGCTTTCATTTCAGTCATGTTAGCAAAATTGCCCAGACGTGCGCGAGATCTTTCATTGTACAACCAGTTTTATCTATAGAAAAATTTATGGAAGTCTTGGAAAGATGTGATCGAAGCTGGGAAAATGGAGACCGTCCCAACCGACAGGACAGAGGGAATAGGAATGGAACAGATGATCGACATTATCGGAGGGACGAAGGTACTCGCCGTGAAGATAACGGATACGGGCACCGACAAGCGGATACACGGGAAGACAGGTCACGAGGAGGTGATACCAATAACGGCCGACAAGATGATCGACGGCAACGTCATCAGAGAGAAGAAGAACCGAGACAAGACCGACAGGAAAGTTGTAATAGAGAGAGGAATAATCGAAATGATTGGCAAAACACCGGAGCTAGGCCCAAAGAATACAATCAGTCACGTAATGTAGACAGAAGTAGAGGAGACGGAAGAACAGTCTACGAGAAACCGGGACCTCGCGACAAACAGGTTTATGCGATAGAAGCACGCACAGTAGATAATGGCGACAGCTCGGACGAAAATGAAAAGAAAGAAGACTCCGATAATGAATGGATAACGACAGATGATGAAGACGAAACTGACGTTATATACAAGACTACGAATGTAATTGAACGTGGCAAGAATGAACGAACAACAACTGTAGAAGCAAAGAAGCTTGAGGGCGCGCAAATAAACAAAGCTATTGACGCATCAGCGCAAATAAATAAGGCAACAGTTGGGCCAGAAACGGAACAAGAATACCACGAAAGAATGTTCGTTGAAGCAATAGATGCGTTACTGGATAACAATGATCAAGATAAGAAAACTTGTGTTCAACTGGAAGAAGATACTGACGTGGAAGAGACGGAAGACAGTGACGAATCGGATACGACAGAAGATGAGCAGGGAGAACCAGACAACAAAGCAGCAGATACCTTAACCACCTGTACGGAAGAAGTAGCAGAAAATTATGATTCATTGCAGAATGAGATTCCTGACATCATCGAGCATATCGAAATATGGAGCCACCACGACGTTGCAACAACAGCACCGCAGATGACACAATGCAATGGCATCCGAAAGTCAGATGAACAACAAAGGTTATCAAAGGAAGAAGAAGATGTGCTTAGAACTGAAATACGAGTATTGAGAGACACCAAACAGAGCGAAAGCAATACATGTCCGAAACTAAAACTGGCAATCGGGAGCAAGGATTATGAAGCATTAATTGAAACTGGGTCGATGATTTCAATTTTGACACGATCGATTTATGAGGATGTTAAGAAAAGCTTACATAGAATAGAAGAACTTCCAGCAACTAGATTGAAAATATATGGAGCTTTCAATTCTAAATTTGTGGAATCAAAGATGAAGATTTTCTTGCCGTTTAAAATCAATTAGCTTAACCAACTATTTTACCACGAGTTTGTAGTAGTGGAAGAAATAAATATTCCGTTGATAATTGGAGCTGATTGGCTACAGAAAGTTAGAGCGGTCGTGGACCTGAAAAGAAATATTTTGACTGTTGAAGACGAAGGAAACCAGTACACCACCGAATTATTACCGCAAGTGGAACATCCAGTAAAAACATTTAATATCAGATGCAGCCAGGAAGACATAAAAAAAGGTCATGACAAACAAAGGCAAAGAGAAAGGTTAAAAGAGAAGAACGAACAATTTGAAGATCTTAACGATATATGCAACGTGCCGACAACAATGAGGCGTGACGCGCCGCGAGCCGGCACAGAGTACTGGAGAAGACGACGCGTGAAAATGAAAAACTCAACTGTAAATGAACCGTCTGACTGTAGTTAAGTGAATCAAGAGCATTGCAGCGGACGAAGAAGTGGGGTACAGCAAAATGAAACCTTATTTGGATTGACACACAAAGAAAGGACACATTTTTTTCTCGAAGAAGACGACACCCAAGAGGACACCGAAATGAACTTGATAATTACCGGATTTGTAGGAGAACGGATTGTTACTGTGACACCGGACATCGGAAGCCAGTACAATGCAATCGAAGAGGATTTGTACTTAATTAGCCGCAAGCAGAAGCTAATAATCAACGAAGACTCTTGCAATATAAACACATCATCTATTATACCAAAGCAAAGCGTGCAAGTACGGAAACGAGTAATGCTAGAGATTATTGTATGTGAACAGGCCATAGTGGTAGAATTTTTAGTTGTCAAAGGATTAAAGACCGACGTCGTGATTGGTGCGGACACGATGCGGAAGTTAGAAATGAAGATTAATTATTATAAAAAATATATAGAATGGAATGTGGGTGGAATCAAAACGAAATGGAACTTGTTCGAAGAGAAAGAGAAAACACACGCAGAGATGCAACATTACGTTGACTCTGTGTACCCTAACGAAGAAGAGGAGACTAATTATTATGACGTGAATCATTCTACTGTTGAAGAGGGAGATAAGACAAAGGACTCGTCAGAAAGTGGTTAATATTGAAAACATTCCTGAGGAGAGGCTAGTCGAGATAGAGCAGCTTAGAAGAATACGATCTATAGCTGTGCAGAATTTAAAGGAAAGTGTTGAAGCCAGGAACAGAACCCATAATAATAGATATCCAGAAAGAAAATTTGAAGAAGGAGACCTTGAATTACTACGAATCAAAAAGCTGGGTGAACCACATGATAACGGATGCAAGAAGTTTTACCGGTGGTATTTGGGACCCTACCGTGTAAACAAAGTCAAACATACTAATGCTATGGAACTGGTGTCCATAAAGAACAATAAAAATGTAGGACTCAGACACGTTTGTGACATTAAAAAATTTTATCACAAGTATGTTGTTGTTGTTATGGTCTTCAGTCCCGAGACTGGTTTGATGCAGCTCTCCACCCTACTCTATCCTGAGCAAGCCTTTTCATCTCCTGATAAGAACGGCAACCCACATCCATTTGAATCTGCTTACTATACGCGTCTCTTGGTCTCCCTCTGCGATTTTTACCCCACACGCTTCCCTCCAATGCTAAATTTACGATACCTCGATGTCTAAGAATGTGTCCTACCAAGCGATCCCTTCTTTTGGTCAGGGTATGCCAAAAATTCCTTTTCTCACCAATTCTGTTCAGTACCTCTTCATTAGTTATGCGATCTACCCACTTAATCTTCAGCATTCTTCTGTAGCACCACATTTCAAAGGCCTCTATTCTCTTCCTGTCCACACTGCTTATCGTCCATGTTTCACTCCCGTACAAGGCAACACTCCACACAAATGCCTTCAGAAAAGATTTCCTTACACTTAAATTAATATTCGATGTCAGCAAATTTCTCTTTTTCAAAAATGCTTTTCTTCACATTGCCATTCTGCATTTTATATCCTCTGTACTGCGACCATCGCATGTTATTTTACTACCCAAGTAACAAAACTCATCTACCACCTTCATTGTTTCGTTACCTAATCTGATTCCTTCAGCATCGCCCGACTTTCCAAGACCGCATTCCATTATTTTTGTTTTGCTCTTGTTAATGTTCATTTTATACGCTCTTTTCAACACACTGTCCATTCCATTCAACTGCTCTTCCAGGTCCTTTGCTGTCTCTGACAGAATTACAATGTCATCAGCAAAACGCAATGTTTTTATTTCTTCCCCCTGAACTTTAATCCCTATTCCAAATTTTTCCTTGCTTTCCTTCACCGCCTGCTCGATGTACAAATTGAATAACATTGGAGAAAGGCTACAACCCTGTCTTACTCCCTTCCCAACTGATGCTTCCCTTTCATGCCCTTCGAGTCTAATAACTGCGGTCTGGCTTTTGTACAAGTTGTAAATAAGTCTCCTTTCCCTATATTTTACCCCTGCTGACTTCAGAATTTGAAAGAGTGTATTCCAGTCAACATTGTCAAATGCTTTCTCCAAATCTACAAAAGCTAGAAATGTAGGTTTGCCTTTCCTTAATCTATCTTCTAAGATAAGACGTAAAGTGAGTATTGCCTCCCGGGTTCCTATGTTCCTCCTGAATCCAAACTGATCTTCCCCGAGGTCAGCTTCTACCAGCTTTTCCATTCTCCTGTAGATAATTCGTGTTAAAATTTTGCTACCATGACTTATTAAACTGATGGTTCTGTAGTTTTCACACCTGACTGCACCTGCTTTCTTTGGAATGGGGATTATAACATTTTTCTTAAAGTCTGAGGGCATTTCGCCTGTCTCATACATCCTACACACCAGTTCAAATAGTCTTGTCATGGCTGGCTCTCCCAGAGACTTTAGCAGCTCTGAGGGTATGTCATCTACTCCTGGAGCCTTGTTCCGACCTACGTCTTTCAAGGCTCTGTCAAATTCATCTCTCAGTATGGTATCTCCTATTTCATCTTGATCCACTTCCTCTTCCCTTCCTACAACATCGTCCCTAAGTTCATTTCCTTTGTAGAGCTGCTCTATGTATTCTTTCCACCTTTCAGCTTTCCCTTCTTTGCTGAGAACTGGCTTCCCATCTGAGTTCTTGATATTCGTAGAGTTGCTTTTCTTGTCCCCAAATGTCTCTTTTATTTTCCTGTAGGCGGTATCTACTTTTCCCCTTCTTATACATTCTTCTACAGATTTGCATTTGGCTTCTAGCCACTCCTGCTTAGCCATTTTGCACTTCCTGTCGATCTCATTTTTTAGCCGTCTGTACTCAATTTTGCCTGTTTCATTTACTGCATTTTTATATTTTCTCCTTTCATCAATTAAGTTTAGTATTTCCTGTGTTATCCAAGGATTTTTTGTAGGTCTTGCCTTTCTACCTATTTTGTCCTCTGCTGCCTTCACTATTTCATCTATCAATGCTACCCATTCCTCTTCTACTGTTTTATTTCTCCCTGTTTCTGTCAATTGTTGCCTAAATCTCCCTCTGAAATTCTCCAGAACCTCACTTTCCTTCAATTTGTCTAAGTCCCATCTCCTCATTTTCCTACCCTTCTGCAGTTTTTTCAGTTTCAGCCTACAGTTCATGACTAACAAGTTATGGTCAGAGTCTATATCTGCCCCTGGGTATGTCTTGCAGTTTAAAACCTGGTTCCGGAATCTATGTTTTACCATTATAAAATCTATCTGATACCTTCCGGTGTCTCCTGGTCTCTTCCACGTATACAACCTTCTTTTGTGATTCTTAAACCACGTGTTTGTTACGATTAAATCATGTTCCGTGCAAAATTCTACCAGGCGACTTCCTCTTTCATTCCTCCTGCCCAATCCATATTCACCTACTATTTTTCCTTCTCTTCCTTTTCCTACTACCGAATTCCAGTCTCCCATCACAATTAAGTTTTCCTCTCCCTTAACTGTCTGAATAATTTCCTTTAGCTCCTCATATATTTCTTCGATCTCCTCCTCATCGGCAGAGCTAGTTGGCATATAAACCTGTACTACTGTTGTCGGTGTTGGGTTCGTATCTATCTTGACGATGATAATGCGATCACTGTGCTGCTCATAGTAGTTTACCCGCATTCCTATTTTCTTATTCATTATTAGTCCTACTCCTGTGATACCCCCAACTGATTTTGTATTTATAATCCTGTACTCACCTGACCAGAAATCCTGTTCATCCTGCCACCGAACTTCACTAATCCCCACTATATCTAACTTCAACTTATCCATTTCCCTTTTTAAATTTTCTAATTTTCCTACCCTATTAAGGGATCTAACATTCCACGCTCCGATCCGTAGAATGCCAGTATGTCTTTCCTGATGACAACATCCTCCTGAGTAGTCCCCGCCCGGAGATCCGAATGGGGGACTATTTTACCTCCGGAATATTTTACCCGAGAGGATGCCATCATCATATTTCCATACAGTAGAGCTGCATGTCCTCGGGAAAAGTAACGGCTGTAGTTTCCCCTTGCTTTCAGCCGTTCGCAGTAGCTGTGTGGCAAAGCCACATTAGCTGATGTTACAAGGCCAGCTCAGTCAATCATCCAGACTGTTGCCCCTGTAACTACTGAAAAGGCTGCTGCCCCTCTTCAGGAACCACACGTTTGTCTGGCCTCTCCACAGATACCCCTCCGCTGTGGTTGCACCTACGGTACGGCTATCTGCATCGTTGAGGCACGCAAGCCACCCCACCTCGGCAATGTCTGTGGTTCATGGGGGTGGCACAAGTATGTAAGTCGGCTCCTTTCAAGTCGTTCGCGCCGGCGGCTGACCGCGCGACGCAATTGTTGCCTCTGGTAGCGGCTGCCGCTGGCGGCACGTCTAATGTCCGAGAGCGCATTGTCGCCGCTCCTCAGCCCCGCATACCAAGCTCTCATCCACTTGTTGTGTTTGTTGTGTGCTAACCTGCAAACGGGGCTTAGCTTCAGTCTTTCATCTCACATTCACATACACAGTAATTAAAATAAATGATAAGTTATACAATACATTAATATATACAAGTCATGTTCATCGCATCAGTCTTTCAGTTGTAGTGTAGTTCCACTTACAATATTACAAGTATGTAAGTTATAATATTGTAAGTGGAACTACACTACAACTGAAAGACTGATGCGATGAACATGACTTGTATATATTAATGTATTGTATAACTTATCATTTATTTTAATTACTGTGTATGTGAATGTGAGATGAAAGACTGAAGCTAAGCTCCGTTTGCAGGTTAGCACACAACAAACACAACAAGTGGATGAGAGCTTGGTATGCGGGCCTGAGGAGCGGCGACAATGCGCTCTCGGACATTAGACGTGCCGCCAGCGGCAGCCGCTACCAGAGGCAACAATTGCGTCGCGCGGTCAGCCGCCGGCGAGAACGACTTGAAAGGAGCCGACAGCCATGGGCGGTAGCGACTTCAAAGGAACACACACCGCTTCATCCAACGGGACTACGAAATGTAGCGTGTGAAGTGATGTGCAATAAAGTGGAGCTATCAAGCTCGGCCATGAAGGTCAATTGAGTGCAGTGCTATTTTTTGCAGGTTTATACGCCGATTATGTCACACACCGACGCATCCCAACATATCAAATTTTGTAAATAATGTAATGCAACTTTCTACTTTTGTATCTTATGTAATGCCATGTAACCAATATTATGTATCTTTATTTTATGTCATGTAATTTTTCCTATATGAAATATGTGTCCTAATGTTAAAAAAAAAAAAAAAAAAAAAAAAAAAAAAAAAAAAAAAAAATTGTTTTGTTTCTCAACCCGGGCAGGATGTAAGAGTACACCTGTTGGTGTATCTTACAGTTTGATTTAAAGTAATGTATATGTTGTCTTAAATTTGTTTAGTTCATGTATTTTTCATTTCTTGTATGCTAGAGATATTTCTTATGTAACGTCACTTTCAATATTGAATCATTTAGTGTAAACATGTACTGTATGTCTAAACCCGCATGAATGCACGGACATTCTTTGTAAGTTAGCAATGCGCCAGAGACAATGTTGAACCTGTGGTAAAGACTGTCTTTGCCACAGAAGTAGTAGCTGTGATTGTCGCGCTGCTGAAGCAGTCGCGGTGCGGACTCGCCAAAGTAAAGACATAAATGCAGTCGCGGAGCGGACTCGCTATAGTAAACACATAAATGTTTTGTTGATAGTGCAGAGGCACGGTAGGCGCAGTGTGGCGCGAGTTTAATGCAATTGCAATAAGCCTGAGAGGCGTACTGTTTAATGTATTGAAGGAAGTGCGAAATAAGTTTATTTATACTCGATCAGTGTAATCTTTTTTCATGTGTGCAAGAAAAGTAATTGTTTGGTATCAAATCTATTGTCTCCGAGTGTGGTCGTTGTTGTAGTAAGAGTACCTATTGTAATCATATCTGTCTTGTATGGACTTCACGACGAAGACGACGAAAGCAGATGAGTAATTTTGTAAGTAGTTGTAGTCACCCCATTATCACCATTATTAGATTATGATGAATATGTAAGCCTGTACATTGACTAACAGGTTCAATCATTTTCAAAGTAATTACGATCAGTTTTAAAGAAAATTGCTAGACGAGCTCAAGAATTGCTAAACGTGTTGCAACCACAGAGACTAGTAATTAAAGTGCAACAGAGTTTGCAGGTAAAGTAAAGTTGGTTTCATTTATGTAGAAAGTAACCAGGCTAACAGTAGTCAATTTTTTTATGAAATACGTTAAATGCCAAACTCTGCTGAGCCAGTTACACGCGTACGCTACCCAGGCCCTGGAACCAATCACAAAAAAAAAAAAAAAAAAAAAAAAAAAAAAAAATAGTTTACTATAGTTTTATAAGGAACTTGAATGCTTTAAACAATAATGTCAAAATTATTGAGAACTTTGACTGTAGTATTTGTGAAGCTCATTGCACCACGGAGTTTCACTGTATTGAGCTATTATCATTGCAATCAGAGTTTATCTGCTATCACAATTTTGATTATAACACGAACACGCCATCACCACTACATGAATTCTGACACATTTGTTAGTGAAGTTGTGCTGTTCGTGAATCGTAAGAGGTGCTAGTTGGAGGCTGTAGTCAATGCTAAGTCAGATAGGGCCAACTACTACTACAGTGACTGTTTTAAGTTAATTAATATCAATTTTTTTATTATTCAAAATTCTAACTTACAATGCGAAATTGTTGTTGCGACCCATTAGTTGTGATTTGCTACAACATTCAATAACAAAATTATTATTACTAGAGCATATCATTACGCATTCTGAATTTTGAGATTTTTTGACGACCTCCAACAGGCAAATCTTCTTATAGACTAACGTCTACATCTACATCTACACGGGATACTCTGCCTGGCAGGGGGTTCATCGAACAACGTTTATACTATTCATCTCCCATTCCCGAATAGCGCGCGGGAAGAAAGAACATCTCAATCTCTCCGTTTGAGCTCTTATTTCTCGTATTTTATTCTCATGATCATTTCTACCTATGCAAGTGGGTGTCAACAATATATTTTCACATTCGGAGGAGAATGTTGGCGATTGTAGTATCGTAAGTAGCCCACGCCGCAGCGATAAGCGCCGTTGTTGTAATGATTCCCATCCTGTATCATTTCCGTAACGCTGTCTCTCCTGTATCATGACAATACAAAACGAGCTGCCCTTCTTTGGACACTTTCAATGTCCTTCGTCAAACCTACCTGTTAAGGATCCCACAATGGGCAGCAATACCCCAAAAAATGACAAACGAGCGTAGTGTATGCAGTTTCTTTAGCAGTTCTGTTGCATTTTTTAAGGGTCCTGCCAACAAAATGCAGTCTCTGGTTCGCCTTCCTCATGACCTTATCTACGTGTTATTTCCAGTTTAAGTCTGAAGCAATAGTAATTCCTAGATATTTTGTGGAGTTTATGGCCTTCACTTTTGATTGATTTGTCTTGTAAACAAAGTTTAACGGATTTCTTTTCGCACTCATGTGGACGACTTCACACTTCTCACTATTTAGAGTCAATTGTCATTTTTATACCATAGTGATAACTTATTTAGATCGTTATGCAGTTGGTTTTGATATTCAGATGATTTTACTAGACGGTAAATGACGACGTCCTCTGCAAAGAACCTAAGAAAGCTACTTAGATATTCCCCTAAATCGGTTATGTTAATAAGGAACAGCAGAGGACCAATAACACTACCCTGTGGAACGCCCGATATCACCTCTCGTTTTAGTCGATGCCTTACCATCGATTACTACGAACTGTGTCCTCTCTGACAGGAAATCCCCTATCCAATCGCAATACCATAACCACGCAATTAGATTAAAAGCCGTTTGTGAGGTGCGGTGTCAAAAGCCTTCTGGAAATCAAGAAATACAGAATCGATTGTGAAGCCTTGTCGATAGCCCCCATCACTTCGTGTGAATAAAGAGTTAGTTGCGTTTCGCTTGAACGATATTTTCTAAATCCGTGTTGACCTTGGGTCAATAGATCATTCTCTTCGAGATAATTCATAATATTTAAATAAAGGATGTGTTCCAAAACCCCTCTTTCTTTATTGCATCCTGTAATGCGTGTAAGGGTTACAGGTTTGGAATCGTAGAATTTCCTAACTTAGTTAAATGCAGTCTCTTTTCGGCGAATTTCTGCGAAAAGGCGCACAAAAGGCTGTGCTTGAGAACTGTCGGTAGCGGGATTCCTGCAAAACCCCGTGTGAAACGATGGTTGGTGGCCAATCCGTACCTTCCCAGCTAGCGGTTCTCGCAGAGCACTTGACCCTGGAGGATACCGTTGGTTTACCAACGGTCTATGTGAAATTTCGGCTTGTTATTGTGGGGAATATCGGTGCGGCTGTGTACGCGTGAGAACGCTAAGTTGAACGTGGGGTTCCCGAGACGGGGAAGAGTAGGAAAGAGGCGACAACGACTATTGGCTAATTTGGGCAGCTTGAGTTTGATTAGTTCTCTTGTTTTGGGAGAGGGGAGAACGTCAATTCTGGGAAAAATGAGAGAGAGTTCGGTCTGGACAGTCAAGTAAGAACGTCATAACTGAGGAGTTCCTGACGGGAGCTTAAGTTGTAACAGGGACTTGGAAATTCAACGGCCACACTGACACAAAGGGAAAGCCTTAGAAAGTTTGTGAAAGTTTCAATATGAGTGAAAAGGAGAACGGGAAAGAAAGACAGTTACCTTAGAACTGTTTGCTAATATACAGAAATGAACAGACACTTCTGTGACAAACGTATCTGAAAGTCTACATGTAGGGACTGGTTAGGAGTACCATCTTCACGCTCTAGTGCATAGCTAAAAAAGGAACACCTTGACTTCAGTGACCCAGGGGAAGAAGCACATACTCAGGAAGAGGAGCAACCATCAAGATTTCACAGACTTGACATAGTCCACTACGCCGGAAAAAGTAATATATTCGACAGCGTAAAGTCTGAGCTCCTGACAAACCTAGTGAGAAATACAGTTTTCCAGCTGTAACCGAATCAGGAAAGAAAAAGTATGTGTTTATATCAGTTGTTTTTAAACATCAGTCATATCGGTATTATAGCATGTCATCCGCTTGCAGGTATTTCCAACGTTCATGGTTGATTTTTTTTTTTTTTTTTTTTTTTTTTTTTTTTTTTTTTTTTTCGTGACTCGCATACAGCTCCGTTAAAGAGGGTGCCTTTTGCGTGAAGCGTGTTCTGTTTGCAAAAGAAACTGGTGGTAAGGATGCACATCAAAAATTACAAACTTGTCACAACACCACTGAACTAGTATAGGAAAGCCATGGAATTATTAACAGCTCATCAGTCTGAGAACGACTTTCACAACAAGCAGGTACTGATTACAAAGTTCTGATAAATTTCTTTGAAAACTTCTTAAGAAAACTGTTAATAATGACTGTCAGTCCTCCTATTTCCCATGTGCCGAAGTTTTTCATGTTGAATTATTATTTAGAGTAATTGAGAGTGACCTACGATTTTCTAGGTTGAGGTTGATGCCGAAAATTTTGTTACCTGCAATAAGAACCAAGGTCATAATGTTGTCAATAAACTGAACGCTGGGTCTAACAAACGGGTAGAGGAGAATCGCAAGAGGTGTGTTGGAAATCATTTTTGTCGTATCTCTGTTTGTACTATGACTGACTTTTCAAATATGGATTACAATGCCGTGGATTACTGCCAATAAATAGTATTTAAGTGATTAATTTGCATTTATTTTATGAACGATTTCTTGAATACTTAATGGAAGCAATTAAATTGTTATATAAATAAATAATATTCGCTAATTAAGTACCTGATTTTTTTCTAGGTTGATTCCATTGATTAAAACTGTTATTTTCTGCGGAAGCAGAATATTGCTATACGTGGTAAAACCGACAACGGGAAATTGCGGGATGATGCATCCGAAAATGATGCAAACTTTCGATCTTATCTCAGGTAACAGTGCTACTTTATTAATACAAAATTAGGCAGCAAATAAATGGCAACGGCATGTACCGTAAGTGGAATATTATAAAATGTATATTACGTAATTATGTTATAAGAATATATGTAACAAACCCTCTGCGTTACTCGTTGTATTTGCAGAACACCTGAAGATGTTCCAAGGCCAAAGTAAGCTCATTGTGAGATAATAAAAGTTCTAAAGCAGTGTAAAAATAGTTTTCAAAGTGACAATCCAAGCTCGCACACTAACAATTCATTAAAAGACGACCGGTTTCGGTGCACTGTGTTACCATCAGCTGGTCACATATATGTTATAATCTGGTCATCTTGTTAAAAAATGGGTATAAATTGGGTATAAAATAAAAAGTGCACTTAGTCACTATATAAAAAATACATAAGTAAAAAGAAATATAGTGACTAAGTGCAGTAACACTTGTTATTTTACACCCATTTTTTTAAACAAGATGGCCAGATTATAACATTATGTGACCAGATGATGGTGACACAGTGCACCAAAACCGGTCGTCTTTTAATAAATTTTTAGTGTGCGATCTTGGCTTGTTATTTTGAAAACTATAAAACGATTAGGTCGCCTCCAGACCCGACTATGTCAGGTAATCTTAAGCGTAAAAATACTTTATAATTATTGTGTTATTGTATGAGTTCTGTAAGATACGGAAATTCTTTTCCCCAAACTCGGCAATAAATCTGGCCTTAACTGATGGAATGTCACCTGATATAATTAGAAGCTGACATGGAAACGTTGCTCATTTTTCTCAGATAACCCATGGATATCGGCACCTCCCACGATTTGTCCACAAAGTAACGGACACTGCCGTTATCCTCATCGGCGCAGACCTGTGCCTGTTACATCACACTGTTGTGTGTCAAAAACCCATCACACACTGATGTATAACATTTATAACGGAATTAAATCCACCTGATGATTTACCCATACTCACTGGAAACTGTGCGCCTAGGTTGCACAGTGGTAGAGTGCCAGACTACAAAACCAAAGATCGTGGGCTCGATCCCCGTCATGTCCTAGAAGTTTTATCTGTCACTTTCCACTTCTTTCACATCTGGCAGTATTGCTTATGCGAAAAATACCGAGTAGCACGGTGGTTCGGAACCCACGCTAACTGGCGGAGTCAAGTCAATTCGAAGGTCGGAGGTAGACAACGGCATACCAGGTCCAAACAGGACCACGCCTAGTAAAGCACTGTGGTGTTCAATCTCGGCTTGTTGACTGCTTTACCATTTACCACTGTCAAATATGGTGGACGTTAAGTGACAGGATGATGAAGAAAATACGAGTTATTGATATACTATACTAGCTGAAAACCCGGGGTTGCCCGGGTATTATTTATTTATTATTGCCATCTTTCAGGTATGTATTAATTTGTATACGGGCTGTATGTCTGTAAAACCTCTTGGGAATACTGTTAGTAGTAAAGAAGTAATTGGTTACAACTTCGTGCGTAATGGGGCGGTTTTCCATAAATTTTACTGTTTATATCCTCTTCTCTCATGAACTACGTGTCGTACTGTGATACAATTTAGAATGTACATTCAGCTATATGTGTGTAAACTGTCTGTAAAATTTAGCGCGGCTACAATTTGTATTGTAAAAATTATAAATTGTAACGTCGTACCGAAATCCATAGTTTTATTCCATAAACAGCGGAAAAGTAGTAAGCAAGAAACTATTTTCCTTTCATCATTTTACTATGTTTGCCAGCGAGAAAAGTTTGATAAAGGTTTGAAATTATGTTTAAAGTTTGTTGCAAGTCGCTAAGTACTGTCATTCTCATACAGTGTATTTCGAAAATTTCGCCGCATTATATGGCATTTTTTGCGATTGCCATTGTTTATGACATAATATCTTTTCAGCTATATGCCGTATGTGATTCTTAACCATGCAGCAATTGTTACCTCAGGGTAAGAAATGGGTGTACCAAATTTGGTTGAAATCGGTCCAATGGTTTAGGAGGAAATGAGCAGTATTGTCGCAAAATGCAGCAGTTTTTCGCGCATCTCATTGTTTATGACGTCATATCTCGTGAGCTATATATCGTATGCGATTCTTACACTTACGGCGACCGTCCTCATGGATTGATGCTTACGTATACAAAATGTCATAAAGATTGGAACAAAACTGTAGATATGTATGCAACTCGTACAGACATACGGACACTGCTTTATATATTAGACTAGCTGAAAACCCGGCGATGCTCAGGTATTTATTTACTTATGCCTGCCATTTTCAGGTATATATTCATAATGGCATGGTTGCAAAATTTTAACACGAATTATCTACAGGAGAATGAAAAAGCTGGTAGAAGCTGACCTCGGGGAAGATCAGTTTGGATTCAGGAGGAACGTAGGAACCCGGGAGGCAATACTCACTTTACGTCTTATCTTAAAAGATAGATTAAGGAAAGGCAAACCTATATTTTTACCATTTGTAGATTTGGAGAAATCATTTGACAATGTTGACTGGAATACACTGTTACAAATTCTGAAGTCAGCAGCGGTAATATACAGGGAAACGAGTTATTTACAACTTGTACAAAAGCCAGACCTCAGTTATTAGACTCGAAGGGCATGAAAGGGAAGCATCAGTTGGGAAGGGAGTAAGACAGGGTTGTAGCCTTTCTCCAATGTTGTTCAATTTGTACATTGAGCAAGCTATAAAGGAAAGCAAGGAGAAATTTGGAGAAGGAATTAAAGTTCAGGGGGGAAGAATTAAAAACATTGCGTTTTGCCGACGACTTAGAAATTCTGTCAGAGACAGTAAAGCACCTGGAAGTAGCTGAACGGAATGAACAGTGTGCTGAAAGGTGCATATTAGATGAACATTAACAAGAGCAAAACTAGGGTAATGGAGTGATGTCTAAGAAAATCAGGTGATGCTGAAGGAATTAGGTTAGGTAACGAAGCAATAAAGGAGGTAGATGAGTTTTGTTACTTGAGCAGTAAAATAACAAATGAGGGTCGCAGTACAGAGGATATAAAATGCAGAATGGCAATGGGAAGAAAAGCGATTTGAAAAAGAGAAATTTGCTAACATCGAATATTGATTTAAGCCTAAGGAAGTCTTTTCTGAAGGCATTTGTGTGGAGTGTTGCCTTGTACGGGAGTGAAACATGGACGATAAGCTGTGCGGACTGGAAGAGAATTGAGGCTTTTGAAATGTGATGCTACAAAAGAATGCTGAAGATTAGGTGGGTAGATCGCATAACTAATGAAGAGGTGCTGAACAGAATAGGCGAGAAAAGGAATTTTTGGCATACCCTGACTAAAAGAAGGGATCGCTTGGTAGGACACATTCTTAGACATCGAGGAATCGTAAATTCAGCATTGGAGGGAAGTTGTGGGCTAAAAATCGCAGAGGGAGATCAAGAGACGCGTATAGTAAACAGATTCAAGTGGATGTGGATTGTCGAGATGTAAAGGCTTGCTCAGGATAGGGTATTGTGGAGAGCTGCATCAAACCAGTCTCTGGAGTGAAGACCATAACAACAAAATTCATAAGGGCTGTATGTCTGTAAAATCTCTTGGGAATACAATTAGTTGTAAAGATGTATAATAGATTAAAACTTGGTGCTTGATGAGACGATTTCCATTAATGTTACTGTTTATGTGCTCATATGTAATAAACTACCTGTCATACTGTGATACAACTTAGAGGGTACACTCAACTATATGCGTTTATACTGTCTGTAAAATTTCCTGCGGCTACAATTTGTAGTGTACAAATTATAAATTGTAAATTCATACCGAAACCCGGTGTTTTACTCAATAAACAGCGGAAAAGTAGTAAGCGAGAAACTTTTTTCCTTTCATCATTTTGCTATGGTTGTCAGCGAGAGAAAGTTTAATAAAAGTTTGAATTTATGTATAAAGTTTGTTGCAAGTCGCTAAGTACTCTGATTCACGTATAGCGTATTTATAAAGTCTCGCCGCATTATGTGGCAGTTTCTTGCAAATCCTATTGTTTTTGACGTTATATCTTCTGAGTCATGTGTCGTATATGATTCTTAACCCTACAGCAATTGTACCTCACGGTAAGGAATGTGTGTACCAAATTGAGTTGCAATCGGTCCAGTGGTTTAGGAGAAAATGAGCAGAATTGTCGCTAAATGCTGTAGTTTTCTGCACATCTCACTGTTTATGACGTCATATCTCGTGAACTATGTATCGTACGTGATTCTTACACTTGCGGCGACCGTTCTCATCGATTGAAACTTACGTGTACAAAATTTCATAAAGATTGGAACAAAACTGTAGATTTGTATGCAATACGTACAAATATACGGACACTCTGCTTTATATATAAGATAAACATATCATCCACTTCCTGTAACCGTATATTAAGAGCAAAATACGTAATGTTTTGTTCCTTTCGTCGGCTGTAGCCAGGTTTCAGTAACGGTGAATGGCCAATCATTTCGCATGGCTTTCTTCCGGCTGCTTTTCTGAACCTCTGTAGTAAACATGATAATATTTCATTTGAGTAAGTATGTAAATTGTACGTGCTTCCGCAAGATTGTACAACTGAGGAGGACCTCGGAATATTACACCCGGAGGAACACAACGTAAAAACAGTAAAATCCTTATTATTCCCGCTTCTCTGCTTCAGAGTTTCATAGGAATGGTAATTCCACTTTTATTCAGATGAGGCCACGTGTGCATCGAAATTCGCTACGTGCCATTTTTTCTGATCTCAGAACTTCGATAATATGTAAAGTTTCTCCGGCCACAGAGATGTAAGGTTTGTATGAATATATTCAGTAGTTTCCGCAGTCCGCAGAGTAATACGGGAAGTTCTTTCCACGTAGATTTCGATGCATATCATGTATTCCAGATGTGTTTCTTGGCTGGGATGAGTTTCTACGTCACTCCTGCTGAATGAATAACCTGCCAACGCAGGCGGTTCTCTCTCACACGGAGGTTTTATTATTGCCTCGCAGAATCCATGGATGTAAGACCAAGGCTAAACCTGTCAAGTGCGGCCTATGTCTTCCTAACGCCGTGCTGATATATTCCTTTATAAAGTTTGTACGTCAGCGCTAAAGCTGTAGCTGTCATATAGGCCTTTGTATATGCATGCAGTAAAAATATACAGCAGTTTAGAAATCTGTTATGAAGTTATAGGCCGTAACTCCTATAGAAAATGACTAATTCTTCCAATTTTTATATATGTTATCTCGTTGCACTTTCGAAATTGTCAGAATCTCATGTCAGTGTTGGACTCGAATTTTATATGCATTCATTAGGTTATCAAGAAGCCGTTCGTAACAAAACAGCCTTTGTGAAAAATTTACATTTTTCATGAGACTGAAGAACTTTTCCAACTTAATGTCGTCATGCAATCAATTATATTTTTTATGTTTCTTCTTACGAACGTGTAAAACGTTTAGACACTGTACTTACTTACCCCTCAATGTAGCTAACAGCATTTATTTTTTGAAGTAGAAATCTCATTGACGCAGGCTCTTTGTTTTTGTCAGAAGATGTAGCTGGGTCTATGAAGGAATGATTCGATAGTTGTACTAATTACACTTTATGAACATGATAAAAAGTTAATTTCTTTACAACATTAAATTTTAAGTACATTGAACAAATAGTCTTTCACTACTACTCTCCGATGCAGTGTCATCAGATTCAGTCCTATCCAAGTTCGACCGATCTCCTTCCTCTCTACAGGCAATCAGTGTATTGGCAAAGTTTTGGCTGCCACTTGTCATGGAAGGAAAAAGGCCTTTGAGGTCTTCAGCTTCCGGCTTGTTTATGTTTTTCTTTATTACGTTTCCTCTCACTTACCAAAGAGAATATTTAAATAATCCAACAAAGAATACAGAGGTGAAAATTAACACAGAGGTTGCGTTGCCCCCTTTTTTACACACATTAATAGCCGTTGTCAAATGACGAACGCAATTTTTGTAAAATCATAAATTTTTTGAGATGGATTATCCCAGTTCTAGGGTGCTTCTGCCGTATCTGTTTCCAACAATAGTTTGTCTCATTGCTGGCTACAAGAATGCACCGGAAAAGGAAAAGCGAAAAAAGGAAAAAAGAAAAAGAAAAGAAAAACTGACAACGTTTGTTATTGTTACCAAGTATTTTATGTCTATCACGAATCAAGTTTTAGGATATTTATTTTAGCGAAATCAGGAATAAAATTACGTTCCGTACTCTTGTCGTCTCCTGCATCATCATCATCTTCTTCTTCCATTTACTGTCCCCTCCGTAGCATCCATCTCTTCTCATCCATTGCCCAAGCCAATTACATTTCCTTTTCCTGATTATGTTTAAAATATCTTTTTCTTCACCCACTGTTCTCAAAAACTTTTCATTGTTCTCTCTACACACTTTATCTATTCCATCTTCCTGCAAGTCCCCATCTCATATCCTTCTAATCTTATTTCTTTTTTCATTGTCCATGTTTCAGCGCCATATACTGCCACACTGCATATGAAACATTTCGTCAGTTTCCACCTGAGATTCCTGTCCATAAACCCACATAGAATGCTCCTTATTAAACGCCTCCTTGGCAATTGCTATGCGGAGTTCCATTTCCTTGAGCATCTCACACCTTCCGTAATTATGCTACCCACGTATCTTAAAGCACTAACTTACTCTATTACTTCCTGACCTATCCTTAAATTTGTTCCTACTTTTCTTTGCACTTACGAACCTCTGAGAACCAATTTCGGTGAATAGTATTATCGTAGATGAGCTATGAACTGCAGTTACCTTAGTGTCCTTCGAATTAGTCATCTCCCATTGCGAGGATCCGCTAAGCTATGAGATACATGTCCTGGAAACTTTCGATGAAGTCTTCATCCTTTGGGACAGTGTTCAAAAGCCTTGTTACGTTTCGTTGGATGTCAGGAATATCGTCAAGTCTCTTTCCTTTCAAAGCGAGTTTGAGTCGAGGGAATAAGAAGAAGTCTTGAGGACTGAGATGTGGTGAGTATGATGGATGTTCAAGATGGGCGACAACGCTCGCCCACCAAAAGACCAAATAGTCGAACAGTTCTTGGCAAAAAACGGGGTTAACAGACTACGAAGACGGGATGCTAGTTGGAGCTAGACCACCGAGCACGGAATAGCATAGAGAGGCGTTACATTGCCAGAGAAATGAAGCTGAGCAGAGAGCGCGACGCCCAACAGACACCGTGGCCGCAGAGCACGAGCGTGGGAATTATTGTGTTATTCATGAAATTCGTCATATCATTTTCCAATAACATTATTACTGCTGTACTTGATTGTATCATTGTTTTCTTGTACTTAGGGGGAAAAAAGGCATATACCGTAGAAAGGAAGGAATAAAATTGCGTGTAGCATTGGAAGTAATAAGTGCATTAAACAATTACAAATGTTAATTCCTTTTTCGTATATTTTAAGGCGTTCCTTTCTTTAAAATATTCCCGCTATAAGTAATTACCAGTTTCAGCTAGAAATAGCAAATCATACTATTACATGAAATAGAAGCACATTTTCCCTCTGGCTGTGCCGAACGTATCTTTATGCGGTTTCTTTTAATTTCTTCTTTTGAATCCTGCGATGAAGTTAGGCTATACGATATGTTCTGCAATTCTAGATGTAAAGAAGTTTGAAGAGTACCCGTGCGAACCTGGGTCGGATCAGCTAAGTCACAATTATTCAATACAAGAAATTGTATCCCAAATTAAAATATGTTTATCGAAATTGGTCACAAAGTACAAGGTGAGTGGGCAACAGAATATGTGATTGCTGGACGGCAATCTATCTGAAAGTAAACAAGTCGAATTTTAATGATTCCACCACTCTATTCTATCCAAATTTGTGAGAAAACTAAGGGCGCTATACAAAAGTTCTTTAAGTAGAAAAAAAATTTCATTATCTCGCTGACGAAAATTTTCTGACCACTAAAAACCGAAGAGTGGCAGGCGAGTAACTTTTTGATGTCGTAATTTTAATTTCATTTGAAAGTAATGGTTTCAATTATTATTTTTATACAAACACGATACGCATTGTCTTGTTAAGAACATTGTTGCATTCCTTCAGTATTCACCTATCTGCTTGAAAAATTTGGTAATTTATTTACTATCCTAAGTGGTTTTCAAATTATAATGTTCAAAATCAAGTGTTTGTAACGCTTAAGGGGCTTGTCTGCGGGGTTATCAATCCGTAAACTTACAAACTACTTATGAACTACCTTACACTAAAGACGACACAAACATCCATGCCCGACGGCATGCAGAATGTGACTGGCATGTCGCAGACCGCTCGGCCACCAGTCTTCTCTGCTGCTAGTGATATGAGGCCGTTGGCATCCAGCACGGCGTTCGGTTCGAAACTTTCCGCATGTCAGCACGTTGTAGGTGTCGCCACCGGCGCTAACCTTGTGTGAATGCTCTGAGAAGCTTATCATTAGCATATCACAGCATCTTCTTCCTGTCGGTTAAATTTCGCGTCTGTAGCACGTCGTCTTCGTGGTGTAGAAATTGTAATGACAAGTAGTGTATATTTTATATCACACTGCGCGCAGTAGATGCAGTGGGGCAGCATACGACATGCGGACCTACTGCAGCGACGAGTAGCATCAGTCAGGTGCGACAGCAGTGGGTAGACAGGAGTGGACCAACACGACCTAGAAGACAAGCCTCACAACTGGCAGTGCTCCGAGAGGCCGCGAACGCAAGCTCACTGGCCACACTCTACGCAGCGGTGGGCGTGCCCCAGCGGCAGCTAATTAGATGACGGCCGCGGCCTCTCGGTATGACGTAAGCACGGCTACCTGTGAGGTCTTGTCTTCTAGGCGGTGTTGAGAGGACAGGCCAGCGCCCAGGGCCGGCGCAAGGCACGTGCGAAACGTGCGGCCGCACGGGGCGCACTTTCCGGGGGGCGGCAAATCTTTTTTCCTGTAGTACAAACTCAACATTCATTCCCAAGAGGGGATTCGAAACCAAACCTCGGAGGGAGCGGTTTCGGGACTGTGGCATGGCGTCTCGACTACCTGTCGGCCGCCTCTGTTGAACAAGGGGAGGGAGGAGAGCTAATTTCTTCCTTGCCACTGTGGCAGCGCCGTCGTGTTTACGCCGGAAGTGAAGCAGTCTGGCGCACGCGCCAGTATTCTTACGAGTGGAGCGCTGCCAGCGTGTTATGCGTCGTGAGTTTACTCACAACTAATTTTGCAGCAGACGAAATCTAATTTGGAAATTCGAATGCAATGTTCGATACTGCGGTTACATTTTAAGTCTGAAGCAATTTTGCTAAGCCCTTCAATGGAAGTTCAGTGTTTTATTCTTCCCGCGCAATGGGAAAAAAATGTTGAACATTACTACAGTCAAACATGTTCAACACCTACAATGGCTATAAGTATTCCGATAGGTGAATATGCTGTGAGTAATTACAAGGGATAAAGACACTGATAATAAGCCTGGCATAAGTTGGGTTTCGACGTTTTTTTGAAAATGTTTGCTATCCGTTTCTGAGTGATGGTCGGACGTTTTGGTTTTTGAGCCCTGAAACACCTCTCTTCGCCTGCATGAACACAAACTCTGATAAGCACTTTTGTGTGACTACTCACACACTATCACTTTGCCAACATTTATTTACTGTTTAATGCGTGTGAATCCATGTTTCGTCTAAGTAAACTACTGGTAGCTTTGATTCTGATGAAAACCTGAGGAAGTATGGTCTTTTAGCAACAATGCCTTCTCGTCCAAGCGAAACAAAACGTTAATTTTGACACCTTGTAAAACGAAAATCCATTTACAGAACATTGCTTCTAAGGGTTTCCTTGCTAGCTTTGAAGCTCATTTCTTTTTGACAAAAGTTGTGCAGTTTTCGCAAAGTTCGTATTTCTTTCTATTGTTCGTAATGCTATAAAAATTACTGCCTGATAATTCATATCATCGGTCACATACTTATTGTGAGCTTCTTGTTTCATCTTCTTGGGCGCTAGATTAACTGTAGCCTCGCAACCTCGTCACGTGACCTAGTTCCTGGTACTGCCGCGTCACCACTTCGCCTTTTCCAGACAATAGGTATTGTTGCGTTCTCTACAACGAAAACTACAGAAATCGTTTCGATAGTTGGCCGAGAGAGTCAAGATTGGTCAGAAGCACTTTCATTGCGTTGCAGAAGAACAGAAGAATTGGTGAGTCCAAATTTCTTGCAACTTGGGATGTAATAGGTACGTGCTTTTCATATAACGTACAATTAGTATTGCGCATGCACGTTTACTCATAAGTTAGAATTTTTCTCCACCGAGAGTGCAGAATAGGAAAATTTATTTTTCTTATGATCTGTTACTTAAAAAATTGACAACTCGGCAAATAAGCACGCGTCACCCCAATAGCTAGAATGAAAATAATGCGCAGAAAAGTGACGTCATACGGCGATGCCTAATTTGTTATCCCTTATTCCATATTCAGACACGACACAACTAACACATGCAAATTACGACAGATGGCGAGTGTCAATTCTTTGAAATGAACAACCGCAGTGTAGTGAGTTAATATATTTCGACTAGCATCAGTACCCGTAGATTCCCGAGTATGTATTTATTGCATTATTATGTTACGCCATCTCCTTATTCTTTCTCTCTCCATTGTCTTCCGCACCACTCTTTGACCATTTCAACAGTTTTTATTTTGCATATCTTCATAGGTTTCTGGCACAGAGTGGCTATTCGGAATGCTTTGAGTTATGTTTACCTCATACCGCCGTGCTGAACGTAACTGTCAACATGACGGTTTAGATATAAGCACATATTAAAAGCTTTGGCCACTCAGTGGCCGAAACCTAGGTAGATCTGAAAAGTTATCAGAAATTGCGATTGATTGCCTTTTCCTACAGATTTGTAGATTTGTTTAAATAAAATTTCACAGACATTTGTAAAAAAGAAAAAAGAAAGGGGGTGGGGTGGCAATATAGCAGCTCGCACGGGGCGGCACTTGGGCTTGCGCCGGCCCTGCCAGCGCCTCAATATTTTCCCACGCCCCGCCTTCTGACGCACCTGCTACCGCAGGCCGTAGTTCTGTGGCCCCTTGGTAACAGCAATGCCTAAAGCTACCTTAAACAGAAAGGTCATTCAGCATTTTGGCTCGTGTTGAAATCTATCCGTTAACTATACATCAAGAACGCCTCACAAATTTGAGGCAACTGAACGTTTCGACTTACCACAGTGGCACGGTGATATCAAACTGGACTCGCATTCAAGAGTGTGGTGGTTAAAACGCAACAACTCCAACCCCGCATATTTAGCTTTTCCGTAATTACTCTACATAATCCCAGGAAAATGCCGGGATGGTTCCTCTGAAAGGGTATGTCTGATTTTCTTCACCATTCTTAAACGAAAATCCTCGCTTGAGTTCTGTCTGTAATGACTACGCTTTTAAATCCTAAGCTTTTAAATCCTAAGCTTCCTTCCTTCCGATGGACTTTGGCGATTTGATTCAAACATTTGCCGAATGAAGAAACTCTCAAAGCGCTACTGACAGTATTGTAGGCAGTTGTGGTGTTGTATGCTATCCGTTCCATGTGCCATTACGGTTTACGCGTCAGTCTGCTGATGGCCGTTTTACTAAAAACTGTGATCACGCCAGGGAAACAGCAGCGGCGGAGCATTCCATATTGCAGCGGATTCACAGGCACTCGTATCATTGAAAGTGATGTGAAAGTAAGTTAAACCAATTTATAAAATACAATTGAATGGGCTGTTCACTGTAGCGTCGTGGGAAAAAAAGTAACAAAAAAAAATTAAATAAAAAATGGCTGTTGTGAGGTCGCTTGAGAAAATGGGTAAAAAAAAATGAAAATGTTAGTGTTTAAATGCGATGTGTGACACTTTTTTCTTTTTTTAAATTGACGGGAAAAAATAAAACTGCACTGCGATAAGAATGAAAAACCATTTGAGTAGAACATAAAATAACACACAGGGACGAGAGGATAGCCTTAGTGCAGGGGCGGGCAGGAAATCTGCTCGTGTGAAGCGCACTCGCACGCGTGCATATATAAGTGTGAGAAGCGAGCACGCAGGGGGAAGACGGCCACCCGCTTCTTTTGTTTCCCTTCCCTGTAATACCCTTTCCTGTCCTCTCACCGCATCTATCTGTAATGTTTTTTTTCTAGCTTGATTTATTTAATAAAGGAACAGGCTTAATAGGGTAGCTGAAAATAAATCAAGATTTGAATCCTGTTACTTACGATTCATTTTATTTAATGAAACTTCAAATGTCTGTAAATCTATCTGACCAAACTGCGTGGTCATCAGTCCGTAGCTTACAAACTACTTAAACCTAGGTAAATTAACCTAAGGACAAAGACACACACCCACGCCCCAGGGAGGACTCGAACCTCCACGGTGAGCAACAGCGCGCTCCGCAGCGAGGTGCTTTAGACCGCTCGGCTACTCCACCATGGCTTTATTTAATGACCACTGGTTATGTTTACAGTAGCTTAATGTCTGGTACAAATTTTCTACACACCAACAAATGCAAACAATTAAGCAAATTTTCATCACTCGTACCCGTGACTTATTAAGTTTCATTACAGACAAAAATCGCTCACATACTTGACAAACACTGACGTGATCTTCGCAGCTTCTGGATGGAGACAGGGAAACTCTTGTTGTGAAAAGTCTTGATAAAAGTCTGTTAGACGTCTTTCAGACGAGAATTACGCTGTAGATGTATTAGTTCCATTTGCAGATCAGGATGAATCTCATCTACTGAAACAGCAAATGGTCTCGAAAACCATTCAAAAGCTTGGGATACATGTGATACATCCGCAAATCGCTTGATAATATCCTCCTTTATGGCAATAATTACAGCAACACGTTCAGTGTAGCTCTTTCCTTGGACAGAGGACAGAGTAGGAGCCGGCCGCGGTGGCCGAGGGGACTGAGGCGCTCCAGTCACGGTCTGCACGGCCACTACGGTCGGGGGTTCGAATCCCCCCTCGGGCATGGATATTTGTGCCGTCCTTAGTCTTAGCTAGTTCATAAGTAGATTGTAAGCTTAGGGACTGATGACCCCGTAGTTAAGTCCCATAAGTTCTACAAACATTTGAACATTCTTGACAGAGTAAGGAAATGCACCGCATTCTCTGATGTGAGTTGTCGTTCCCACAGCGCAAGCCTTCTGGTGAAAGCTTCCACTTTTTCCCTCATTTCCCAAAGCAGTTGATTTTCGCCTCGCAAATTGATGTTCAATTTATTCATATGTGAAGTAATGTCCACTAAAAATGCAAGATCGGCAGCCCACTCTGAATTTTCTAATTATTTTTAAATTTTTGTTTTTTAAATGTTTGTAAATCTATCGGACTTAACTTCTAGGTAATCAGTCCGTAGCTTACAAACTACTTACACTAAGGTAAAGTAACCAAAGGACAACACAAGTACTCATGCCCTCTAGGGGACTCGAAATATTTTGTAATGGCGTTCAATAGTAAATTTCCTCTGACCAGCGCGAATACGGCCAAACATTAAACATTTCGCATCGCATTTTCTCCGCAAAGGAATACTGATACTGCCATTCGTTTTTAAAAGACGACAAATGCCCAGTTCTCCTTTTCTTCTATTCAGTCTGCATTGTCTGGTGTTTGAAGAGTAACGTTCGCTGTGTAGTGGTCGCTTGGCGTCGACGTCGGCAGACACGCCCGTTGCCACACAGTGAGCTGCACCGCTGCCCCATATAACACCAGTCCTCGACTGCTCGTGTGCAGCACGCGTGCCGCGTGCAACGTCTGCCCGCCTCTGCCTTAGTGACTGCCGATTCTGCGTCAGTTGACACACTGTGGAAGAGCCACAGGACGGAACGTCGTTACCAGTTGCACGTGTAGCGCGACTGCTGATGCGGTGGGCCCTCAGCTACCATCAGGCAGTGGTATGCAGCTACAGGTGTTGCAGGCTAGTGCGGATGAATTGGAGGCAATTCGGCGCCGGCTGGAGGGAAGAGCCATTACGTCAGCGTCCAAGCCGCTGCAGACACCAGGCTGTGACGAGTGTTCGAACGATACTGGCCAAGGTCAAGGCTAGAGGCCAGCCCCCGTCAAGTTCTGTCTGGGCAGGCCGTAAGACAGTAGCATACGACCACGTTCTAACGTTGTCACCCTTTTACGGAATGACAATAGCTGGTCCCTAATTTTTTCCTAAATCACGGAAAGTTTTATTAGTTCATAGCCTCTATGACAAAGTCATTCCACTGTAGGTGAAGATGATAAAAAAAGAACTTATCTTATATGGTGGCTGAAGTCCACTGCATTGTGAGCTGTCTTCGGCGTTCACTAAAAGATTGATGTTTCAGGATAGTTTCGTAAACCATAAAGCTGATGTCAGTTGATATAGAAAGTATTTTATTTCCATTTAAATGACTATTAAACCAGACACATAGTTGCACAATGTCCAAAAAACCCGCAGCAAGGTGAAAGAGATGTTTACAGGATTGTAACCAGGAACAGAGAGACAAAACATGGCTTCTCTACAACGGAACTACATAATAAGATGAATAACAATGTTCTGCAGTTATTAAATAACTAATACAGGAGTATTTGAAATTCGTCAAAATGTTTAACTTGAAATGTTACATTTACATTACTACTGTTTAGTTTACTTTGTGTATTTGTTTCATGAAAATTGTATTTAATGTGGTACGCAAAATAAAAGTAGTGTTTTGACCAGTGTTAAATTTACTCAAGTTATTTACATTATTTGTGTTTTTGAAATGCACACTTATCTGTTTTGGCAATATTGTGTAGGTGTGCTATTATTGAGACATGTAATTTTTTATGTATTTCAATTTGTGGTCTTCTTATTTATTTATTTTTTATAAATGCGGATTTGTATGTAGTCGTCGTAGTTTTGTCTATTTCGAAGATAGTTCCTTAGTACCAAACGGATTATTAATTTTAGTGCGTGAAAAATAATCAGTATTTAATTTAGGATCCAGTGATATATAAAACATGGTCTGCCCTAATTATTTAAACAAAGGTTATACGTGCAATAACGTTGTGCAGTAGTTCTAACATGTAGTAGTGTTGTATTTTCTTAAATACAAATATACAAATAATTATCTTTGTAGGCTCAGCATATTCCGTAACTAAGTGTAGTGCATTTTTTTGAACGCGAAAATCTGATATTTTACATGTCCAGTAGCGAAGGTGTCCGATATTTCGTGTTTGTGATGTTGGCAACGGTTTTTGTAAGGAGCTTGCAACATATCAGAAACGTTACAACGTTCAATTTGAGATTTTCTAGGGGTCAAACCGGATGCATTGGGGGTTAGCCCCCTCCCCCCCACCCTCTCCGGGGGACACCACCTTGACGAAACACTGTCCATGCGGGTGGAGAGGCTTGCGTATCCGTGGAAGCTAAGGTAGAGAACCTACTGCCGGAAAGGCTTCAGCCGATGGATCTGACTAAGCGTGTCCCACAACGTCCCGTCTTCCTTATCCTCTCCCAGTCAATTCCTTCCCCAACCCAAGGTGTGATGCGATCCGTGTCGAGGGGAGCGTTCCACATGAGTGGATGTGTCTCGAACGGAGCCTCAGGGATACCGGGCGACCTCCCTGAGTATTGTGGGTCCCTGGCCACTCGGGAATCAGTGGCAACGAACATGCCGACAGATTAGCCAGGACGGGGGCAAAGACTCCATTTATTGGACCGGAACCTGTCCTGACAGTCACCAAGGCAATGATCAAATTGGAGCTACGTAACTGGTTCAGAAGAGAGCACGTAGAATATTCGACCAAAGTCCATCAACAAAAAACATGGCAAGGTAATGATGCCAAAACCATGTTTTAAAAGAAGCTCTGCAATCGTGGGTCTGAACAGGAGAGAAATTAGACTCATGGTTGGATTGCTGACAGGCCATGGGAATTTCAAAAAACACCTACATAGAATGGGAATAACAGAAGAGGACCCTAAATGTACGTTCTGTGATGACGGTGATGAAACTGCATCACATCTAATCTTCGAATGCATTGCATTGGAGAGTGAAAGGCACAGAACATTTGGGGCAACCAGACCCGAAGAAATTGTCTAATAAATAACTGGTAAAGGGACTCCTTGCACTGTTAAAGGGCATTGGTTGGCTTTACTAGATATACAGGGAGCGATACCACACAATAAACTTAGTTTCGGTGCGGGCAGTGGCGGGTTCGAACAAGACTGTTTTGGCTTCCCTGGAAAAATCAAATCAAATCAATCAAATCAGCTTCCACTCTCGCAGGTGTACGTTCAGTCAATTGCTGGAAGGTTTATTTGGGAAATACCACCCATTCTTCACGGAGTGTTCCACTGAAGAGGGGTATCGATGTATGTCGGTGATTCCTAGCACTAAGTTGGCGTTCCCAAACATCCCAAAGGTGTTCTATAGGATTCCAGTCGGGAAAAGTCTCTAATGACCACGCTGTCGACGAGACGTTAAACTCCAAACTTCCTTCCTTCCATCATGAACAGGTGTTCGATCGTGTTGAAAGATGCAGTCGCCATCCCCGAATTGCTCTTAAACAGTGTGAAAAAACGAAGTTAGCGCTTAAATGTTTTGCGTGTTAATTATTAGACTGTAAAACAGTCGCTCTGTTTTAATGCGGTTGTCAGGGAGCCAAATTTGGTTTTTGATGTTTCAGTATCTTCTACAGTGAGAAACTACTTCCTGGGCACACGATTTAAGTGAAAGTCACAAAAATTCTACGTGATCCAATTCTAAGGCATTTTGCAAAAGTGCTGAATCAGTTTTCTATGTATTATCGTATAGGTAAGAAAATCCCGCCTTTTGAAGCCAAAAACGCAGATGCAAAGAGCGAGAGTTTCTTACCATACTATTGAAAAATAAAAGATTCTGTTGGTACTGACGGGAAACGGAGGAAAATGGGAGGAAACATGAACACTATTAAGCTAAATCAGTTCCAGATCGATATAAGGCGCTAAATCAAGTATGAAAATAAATTGTTTTCTATGTAAGACTGCAACAAATTTAGCAAACTGTTGACTCAATGTCTCCTTTTCAATATTCATTTCATTTACGATTAGTGTAGTTCCTGAAATGTGTTTCTCTATCCACGATAGCTATTTTCTCTTAAGGCCCAAAACAGTGTCAAGATGATCGGCAATTTCGCAGTCAAATTCGAAAGTGTTTTCTTCAACAAAATAAGGCATGTACAGGTCATTAGAGATGTATATCCTATTCTACGAACGGTGCAGTGTCGCGGCGGAGTTGCCAAGCTCATTGAGGCGCCGTGCTACGATGCGCGAGACCGCTCCCCGTCGGTGGTTCGAATCGTCCCTCGGGCATGAATGTTTGTGCCGTCTTTAGCATGAGGTAGTTCATAAGTAGTTTGTAAGTATAGGGACTGATAACCCCGCAGTTAAGTCCCTTAAGCTTAACAAACATTTGAACACTTTGAACGGTGCAGTATTTTTCCCATTTTTACCGACACAGGTACAGACCTTTGTCCGTTACAGCCCTAAATTTGAGATGCCCTTGCTGTAGAATTGGTCCGGCTGACTTTCGATCCACATGCGAACTGCTGTGTTGGCTTCACCGTTAATTGTGAATCGTTGTCAGGCCAGGAACTTCTTCAGCATCCGGAGAACGTGGCATTCACTGGGGATGAGGTAAACAGTACGGTGTGTGGTCCACTATATCACAGTGAAATGGATGGACCTTTACGGCAGTTCCGGTTACCACTTACAATCTGGCTGTAAGATTACCACCCTCCGCTTTCCTATCAGTTGCTACTCTGTTCCGGGTATAAAAAGATGTTGAAGCAGATCTTAGTGCCCTGATTAAATAAATGACGCGCAACGGAATTCGCCTTACCATGGAATCTATGGCAACTAATTGGATAGCGGTGACAGTAGCTTACCTCAATGGATGTGCTTAACATGATTTCCTATCTCAATATTTTGCATACAAGCAAGGACGGGGAATTAGTGTAAAGAAAGCAGTTTCCCTTTTAACATATTTACATTTATTTACTGATCTTGTCGTAACTCAATTAAGTAAGAAATATGGGACATTTCAGTTAAAACATTTAGAATACAATTAATATTTCGTGTAGGGATTAACAAAGGGAGCTAAAGCTTTCACACTCTTTGTCTACTGGCTGGATTCGACAATCGTAGTAACATGATGTACTATCCACGTGGCGACAAATACGTAAATTTAAAATGCCACAAAGAAAATCCCCACAAAATAATTGATCACACAGAATATTATATCACGGATACCTACGACTCACTAGCTAACTATTACAGTTACTTCAGATCCGATTAAGAGGGTTTTACGTCCACTTCTCTTTGTGTATCTTGCCCCACCATGTCGCACGGTCACCAGCACGTGAATCTAAGTGGACGACAAAACGATAAACGAAGCCACACTAGGTTTCATTAATAAATTTCCTCCACGCACCCAATAGTATCTCAAATGTATTCCATTATTTATGACATCAAATCTCCTGAGCTATGTGTCGTGCTCTTTTGTTTTTGTGTCAGGAACCTTCACGGGCGTACAGTGAAGAGTTCGCCAAAGTTTCATTGCAATCGAATGGATGGTTTATGAACACATAGAGGACATACGGACAAACATTCATTTTTATAAATATAGATAACTCTATCCACAGGTCTTGTCGGAAGGAAACTCGGCAATGTCAATATATGTCAAGCCGACGTATAGATCGACGTGGAGCGGCTCGCCCTCGCTCTGCGCGGTGACAGATAGTCGAGTGTTCCAGGGTGGAGGTTCTCCGCAGACGGCCCAGAATCGCTCCTGGAGAGTCCTACTGAAGGACGCGTCGTGTTTTATCGCTCCCTGGCCGCGTCTCCGGCTACGCAGAGCTCCCAATAGCGAGGAACTGCTTGGAGAACGCGCCTCGGCTGAGCAGCTGATGCACGGACCAATAGCAGCGGGCAGGCAGTTCCGAGAATCGCGCAGAGCGGGCAGCAGACCGGCGCGCATCATTGCCGGCAGTGAAGGGGCGGGGCCTAACAGCCGCCATCAGTCAGGGCGGCCGCGCGTCTAGACCACGGCGCAGAACCATCAGTAAGGCGGACCAGAGGAGCGCCGTGTTTCAAGCAGGGACTGGGCGGCGGCAGCGCGGTAGCAGCGAGCTGCGAGTACACCCAGTGACGGAGGAGACAGCGAGGCATCCCGAGACCGGCCGAAACCTCTACTTTATTCAAATCTGAGTCTCTGGTAACTGCATGTTTAAGGCCGTTTTGTTTCCAGACGTGACATGAAGTTTCTTATGAGGTACGCGCTATAACGTCTCCTTTAATTTTTCTATTTCATTTTAAAAGCAAATATGTGCGTAAATAACTGATATTAGCTAGTGAACAAATTACACTACTGGCCCTCGCTGAACTGATGGAGGGAGACTTAGACCCTCGAGGTATGTTGGAGTTTACAGCATAGTTGTGCTTTGCCTCCAAGATCAATATTGAGCATGTTCTACTGCAATTGTGAATGTCTTCTGGGTGTTCAGTTTTGTGTGAACTTCACTATCCTATTGTAGGAGAAGGTGGGGCCAACGAGTGTTTGCGTGGCGCTGGATCAGATGGCCCAGCGCTCGAAGTTGCCTGTTGGGGGACTGCGCAGCCTTCGCATTGAAGGACCGCGCAGACCGTTTGATAAAGTCGCGGAGGTAAGGGACCTCCGCAAGGACGTGGAGATGGTCCGAGGGGAACTGACGCGGCAGGTGGAGAGCCAGGCGGAGCGCACGTTTCTGCAGAGACTGCGTGTGTTGGAGGTGTATATCAGCAGCCGAACCCCAGACAACAGAGGCGTACACGAGGATACGCTACTGGCGATTAAAATTGCTAGAGCAGGAAGAAATGCAGATGATAAACGGATCTTCATTGGACAAATACAGGGTCTTACAAAATGGTACTGCCAAACTTTCAGGAAACATTCCTCATACACAAAGAAAGAAAATATGTTATGTGGACATGTGTCCGGAAACGCGTAATTTCCATGTTAGAGCTCATTTTATTACTTCTCTTCAAATCACATTAATCATGGAATGGAAACACACACCAACAGAACGTACCAGCGTGACTTCAATCACTTTATTACAGGAAATGTTCAAAATGTCCTCCGATAGCGAGGATACATGCATCTACCCTCCGTCACATGGAATTCCTGATGCGTTGATGCATCCCTGGAGAATGGCGTTATTGTATCACATCCGTCCACAATACGAGAACGAAGAGTCTCTACATTTGCGTAGACAAGAGCTTTCAAATGCCCCCATAAACGAAAGTCAAGAGGGTTGAGGACAGTAGAGTTATGGAGGCCATGGAATTGGTCCGCCTCTACCAATCCATCCGTCACCGAATCTGTTGTTGAGAAGCGAACGAACACGTCGACTGAAATGTGCAGGAGCTCCATCGTGCTTGAACCATATGTTGTGTCGTACTTGTAAAGGCACATGTTCTAGCAGAGCAGGTAGAGTATGCCGGATGAAATCATTATAACGTGCTCCAGTGAGCGTAGGTGGAAGAACATAAGGTCCAATCAAGACATCACCAACAATTCCTGCACAAACGTTCACAAAAAATCTGTGTTGATGACGTGATTGCACAATTGCGTGAGGATTCTCGTCAGCCCACATATGTTAATTTCAAAAATTTACAATTTGATCATGTTGGAATGAAGCCTCATCCGTAAATACTAAAATCAGCTCTAGCATGGAAATTAAGCGTTTCCAAATACATGTCCACATAACACATTTTCTTTCTTTGTGTGTGAGGAATGTTTCTTGAAAGTTTCGCCGTACCTTTTTGTAACACCCTGTATATTATACTCGAACTGACATGTGATTACATTTTCACGCAAATTGGTACATAGATACTAAGAAATCAGTACCCACAGCACTTCTGGTCCTAATAACGGCCTTGATACACCTGGGCATTGAGTCAAACAGAGCTTGGATGGCGTGTACAGGTACAGATGCATATGGAGCTTCAACCCGATACCACAGTTTATCAAGAGCAGTGACTGGCGTATTGTGACGAGCCAGTTTCTCGTCTGAGATCTGGAGAATGTGCTGGCCAGGGCAGCAGTCGAACATTTTCCGTATCCAGAAACGACCGTATACGACCTGTAACATACGGTCATGCATTATCCTGCTGAAATTTAGGGCTTCGTAGGGACAGAATGAAGGGTAGAGCGACGGGTCGTAACACATCTGAACTGTAACGGCCACTGTTGAAAGTGCCGTCGAATCAAACAAGAGGTGATCGAGACGTGTAACCAATGACAACCCATATCATCACGCCGGGTGATACGCCAGTATGTCGATGACGCATGGTGCAACGTCAAGGGTAACCGCAGCCATGGTCTCCGAGCTGACAGTCCATGTTGCTGCAGACGTTGTCGAACTGTTCGTGGAGATGGTTGTTGTCTTGGAAACGTCCCCACCTGTTGACTCAGGGGTAGGTGTCGCCACCGGCGCCAACCTTGTGTGAATGCTCTGAAAAGGTGATCATTGGTATATCACATCATCTTCTTTGTGTCGGTTAAATTTCGCGTCTGTAGCAAGTCATCTTCGTTGTGTAGCAATTTTAATGGCCAGGAGTGTATTACTTAAGTGAACAGTAGTTAATCTATACTTTTTTCTACATGTTAAAACCTGTATTATTTCACACCGTGAAAAAAGAGTAAAATACAGTAAATTTGGGATATTTTTCCCTGTACGAAATTTAAGCAGTTCTTCAAACAATGCTACAGCGCCCATATTTATGATTTTTCAATTACTAAACAGTACTATAAGGGCACTGTAAAAATACCCGGAGTACACATCGTGATGCGGCTGTACGTTTCTTTAGAGTCTCGTAAACAATAATCATTACAATCTGAGAATTAGAAATATTAGTTAAAATTGTGTTACAAAAACGAGCATTATTAGAGGGAATTGACAGACTACACAAGGTACAACTACATTCCCAGATGATAGGTAAGACTTAACACTAAATGTATGGCATCATGGAGCGTTGAACTATACTAAAATAGGTAAACGAAGACGCCACCAGAAGGCTCTAGTACACATGATAAAAAAAAATATAAAAGTAGTGTAAGGTAGTTGGAAGAGAAGAGGTGAAATAATTTTAATTAGTGAATAAGTGTAAAAGTCTCATCTAGTCAGCTTCACAAGTGTAGCAAAAGGAAAGTGACAGTTGTGTAGAGACTCAGGTGGCAACTGTCACGTATGGTTAAGCGGGAGCTAAACACAGTGGCGACCTGCGGTTCGTGAACAGAAGAGCCCACCGGCCTACCTCGTGTAATGTGGCAAGACTTCGAGGGGCTATCAATCCGGGAAAAAGGCTTCTGGTAAGGTCAAGCGACCGTATAAATACGGGGTGGGAACTGGCAGGGGGCAGAGCATACTTCAGGCGGATTACGCTCGAGAAAGGTAAACAACGGAACCAGTTTCAGTTGGCGCTGGTTACCGAGCGATGTGAGCAGACATGGGCGACATCCGGCACCGGCCTACGGCATCGGCGGCCGCCAACAGATCGACAACCCGACCGTGGGGTCCCGCCATCCCTGAGTCACCAGAGGACGACACGTAAGTAGTGGCACCGCTGTACCCTCCCAGTGGTGAGCGTGCATGCTGGGATTCAGACACGCAAGTCACCGACCGTGAGGGGTGGTTCGTCGTCATAGGCAGCAGCGTTCTGTGGGGACGTCGCTGCACGCCAACAGGGAGGCCGAGCCCTGCGGCGCGGCTGTGCCCTCGACTATAGCTGGCGTCACATAAGAAGGCACTTCCACACATAGAGACGGCGCGATAGGGGAAGCGACGAGGGGAGGAGCTATGGCCGAGTGACAACACTGGAGCCTGCGGGACGAACATTGCGCAATTCGCGGCCAGCCTCGCGCCTACAGAATGAACGTTATTGGCTGCCAGTGCGGTAATGGAGGGGGATGCGAAGACGGCTGAAAACGGGGCCGCCTTCTTAGCTGACGCCGGCTATAGGCCCGACCGGCCATTCAGCTATGAGCAGGCAGTGTGGGTAGATCAGCAGTCTTAACAGCACATCAGCAAGACGCGCGCTGCACTTCCACTTACACGTTTGCCCGTTAGAAGGTGCTAAAATATATCTTAGAGCAATAAAATCTGTTGTGTTCAGAATACTGCTTCATTTACGCCTCTACCTTGAGTGGAAGTCGGAATTCACGTCCCATAGCTGAGGAGAATATTCTCGTCATCCTGTAACCATCCATCGTGACAAGATGTTACGAATCTTTTATAGCACAAGACCCTCCTTCACAACCACCCCTATTACATTTGGTGTCAGAGTAACTCGACTCAATTATGAGGTGTGAATCATGTAGATAAAGATTAATAATCTAGCAATTCTAAATGCTGCACATAGAATTTATTGGTTTTGAAGCTTTCTTTTATAGTCTTTTAGTGGTTGTCAATTGAATATGTAATTGAGTTGGCCTGGATTAATCAAATAATTAATGATTGTTGAGCTTTATATTCTAGATGCTCCAATTCTTTTCTTTCATTCCTGGGAAGTTGGAATATTTTTAATGGTTGTTTAATTGATTACACTGTACTACCATTTTGTTTGGAATTTTTATTATTAATAAAGCCCGGATTTTAATTACCTAAAAACAGTATTTATGACCTAAAACTTATATAAATATGACCTTAAAAAGTGAAATATGACTTAGTAGAAGTTTATTTCAAGTATTTTTCTTTCTTCATTCTATTTTTTATTTACCATAAAATAATACAAAATTCTCTTCTCAAAATATTGTAAGTATAGTTCTTTCTTTCTGTAGGGTTTGAGGCTAATTAGCACCTATTTTTTAAACGTCTGAATCTTTTATTTTCTAAACACAAACTACAGTGAATAGGAGATCATCTATTGAAACAGTAAAACAATATTTTTATTTCTCCACACAAATTATTTAAAGCACTTTACATTATTTAATACTGTCTGTTAATCTTCAGTATCTGCAAAGTTGCACTGAATCACAAGGTGCATTTTCAGGTTTTCCATTGTCAAAGATCTATGCTTGTCGTTGAGGATAGTTTTGTACCTGGAAAAGCTCCTCTCCACTTCACAAGACGTCACTGGGGCGTATTTGAAGGCAGCCAGGTCACTACAGGTCAGCTTTGCTTCACTATCTTCAAATTTTGCGGCATTTCCAGAAATGTCCAGAATTTCGTTGTAGAACACTTTTGCAGTTTGTTTTTCTCTTTGTCAGCCACATGACCACGGGCACGACCCAGCTCACTCTGCACATGTTGCACAATACTCGGGCCTCACATAGCTGAGTGCCAACAGGTTCCAGTTGTTTGATGGCTTTTGTAACACTGAAAAATTGGCGTTGATGTATGCCACGTTACCGGACAATGTATCCGTAAATACGTCTTTCACAGTTTTGATGGCACTTGATTCATCGCTATCAAGCTCACATAAGATTGTCTTTGTTTGGGTGTAGTTGGTGCAGTAATACTCAGCAGCATTAAGCCAAGAACCTCATCGTGTAAAAACAGGTTTAGGTGGGAGGGGTATTGAAGGTGGCTGTTCCTTGAATTTCTGCACCTGTAGCGCAGCTTTGATATAGATTTTCTTTCCACAGAAAATTAATTTGTCCACATCAGGGTAATTTGTTCGTACCTCTTCAGCAACTCTATGCAACGCATGTGCAAGGCAAGTGACATACACCATACTGGGTTAGAGAATCTGAAGTCCTGTGGCTGCTTTAGCCATATATGAAGCGGCATCTGTTACAAACAGCAGAACGTTGTCTCTTCTCACACCATCCGGCCACAGTAGCTTCAGAGAATTGTCAAACAAAATAGTAATCGTCGAATTGTTTACTCTATCGAAAGCTTCACGCGTTAGTAGGAAAATATCTCCAGGCCCATCAACTTTTAGAACACCAACAACAACATTTGCACTATACCGCCCACCAACATCTGTAGTTTCATCTATCGACAGCCAGATCTTTTGCTCAGCAACAGTAATTCGTTTTTTGTTGAGCACATCATTGTAGCATACCGATAAATAGATCTTTCTCAGTGTAGATTCATCTGGAACTGGATCTGTTGTGTACTTCTCCAAGAACCGTCTGAAGCATGGATTCTTCAGCTTTTCCAGTGGGATGTTGCAGGACACCATCATCTCACACAAATCCTTGCAGAATGATTGCATGGTTGAAGATTGACCTATCTGTTCAAATAACAACATTTGTCTGCTGTTATTTTCATCACTTCGTTTCAAATAGTTCCTGTGTTTGGCCGTATTACAGTGTTGTTGCACATTAAAGCGCTTTTCTGAACTAACTTTAACTTCACACAGTTTACAAAATACTATTTTCCCATCATACTAAATAACTTCTCTCCAAATTCTCGAACAAATCCTCGCAACTTCACACTGTCTGAACAAGGCACAGGCTGTATTCAAACTGGTTACTGTGAACACCTGCGCGACTGCGATTACTATTACCACAAGAAGTCGCCTTTGTTGGCTCTGAGAGCGTGTTGTCGACTCTGCGCAACAGCGTTTTATGTTCGTGAAACGACTGTTTTGCTACACTGCTTTTCTACTACAGTCCTGAGAAATAAAACTCTGTATCTAATTTATCTGTTTATGTTTCATAATATCACGGTAAATATTTCTCATGAGAAACATATTCATTTTCTTATTCCTGTATCCCGAAAGATAAAAGAGAAACAGTATATGCATTTTGGCAAAATTTGGCGGAAATATGACCTGTTATAATAAAAGTTAACCGCAATATGACCTATTACTAAAATATGTTGAAATATGACTTTATATGCACAATTAAAATACATTTTTCTACACTAAAATGTCTAGATTTGTGTATAAATTGTTCTAAAATTCACCCTGAAATTCAGAAAAAAATACGACTTGTCATTAAAATCCGGACCCTGTTAATAACCAGGATGGGGAAGGAAGGAAGTACAAAGGAAGCGCCGGTTGAGGCTATTCAAAGTCTAGTAAAACATGTAGCGCAAATCAAGGATGACAATAAAAAGGTAAAGAAGCAAATAAGTGATACTCGGCAGATGGTCACTATTCCCGCCACTCTCGACTCATCGGCAGCCACGCTTGTGACTCCATTCCCTGGCAAGCCAGGCGAGGATATTGTAGCTTTTTCCGATGTCCTATTAGGAGCGGCTATACTCGGGTTGTGGAGAGATGAGCAACTGCTACAACTTATGAAGTAACGCCAAGTAGGAGAAGCTACAGCTCATATGTTGTATCATGAAGAGTTGCGGAATGTACTTACCTTTGAGGGCCTAAAGAAGGCGTTTCTCAAGTGCTTTCGAAAACAAAAGAGCGGCAGATATCACAGGGAGAAGGTGAACACAATTAGTCAAAGGCAGAATGAGATGTTAGAGAATTTCGTAGATAGGATTAGGAAAATTAATATTAAGACATACCAACTCACCGATAGTGACCAGTCTAACAGAGTAATCTTGCAGGAAGCTGTAAATCTGGCATTAGATACTTTCCTATGTGGGTTACCGGTAGAAAATGTTCAAATGTTTGTACTGCTTATATGATTTCACTGCAGGGTAATCAGTCCCTAAACTTACAAACTACTCATGAACTACCTTATACTAAAGACGACAGAAACGTCCATGGACGAGGTAGGAATCTAACCTTCGAAGCGGGAGGCCGCGCGATCCGCAGTGTGGCGCTCCAGGCCGCACCGATACTCCCGCGCGGCCTTACCAGTAAAAATATCCCGTAGAGTGACAGCTGGATTTCTGAAATCTTTGACAGAGGCTGTGACTACCGCCACGGCCTTAGAGGAGGTAGATGTGGCAAAAGGTCTAGGGAGCATTTTAGTGTTTTTTCAGCAGGAATAAAATGCTTTGGGTGTAATCGCCAGGAGTACATTGCGAAAAATTGCTGACAACTGCAATTTAGCAACTGCGGGAGGTTAGGACATATAGGTAGGGAATGTAGGATGAGGATTGCTGGTTGCTAGGAACCGTAGAGGCACAGACAAATATATACAGAAGGGAAACCTCCGTAAGGGCCCGGTCATACACTCAGGGGTGCGGGGCGGGGGGATGCTGAAGCAGTTCCGTAAGATGTACCATGATGGTGCTGAGGTCAGAAGCATCCCTTTAAAACTGGACAGAAGAGGCGGCAGGTAGCGGCTGTCCCCACCACCACTTCCCCTCAAACGCCGGCACGTCGGACACAGCCTGGCCTTGTGGAACGCGGCAAGTGCTCTCCCCTGAGCCTCCCCTCCACGGTACCCTCTGATGTGCGAGAGGCACCCTCAGAAGCGCGTCTAGTGTGGTCTACCGGTACTAAGCCAGGGAACCGTCTGACATCTGCTGGCATCTTACGGAACTACGAGGGGAGCGTAGGACAGATGTTTATGGGGGTCTTCTTCTCTGTATGTATTACTCTGTGGTAGAGGGCAGGACCATTAAGTTTTTGTTGGATACAGTGGTAAATGTGTCTGTTATGAGCAATAGGTGCATTAGGGTAAAAAAAAAAATAACCCCCCTGAGATATAAATTGAATGGTCTAGGGGGTGGTGGCATATGTTCATAGGGGCACATCCCAGTACAGTTTGTTATTAACGGTGTACAGTTTTATGAGGATATGGAGGTTGTTCCAAGTGTAAGTGACGAGTAAGGTGCACTTATGGTAATAGATTTCTTCTGTAAACACCGCGCCACAAGCAGCCTCAGTCAGCAAACAGTGTAACTTAGTGGAAATTGTACCCATTGGGTGACTCAGCTGCGAGGGACTTACCACTGCAAGAATCCCTTGTGCGCAAGGAGAAATCAGTTAGACTGCAAATGACGTCCCTGAATGTGGTTTCGTGTGATAGAGTACCGCTAGGTGCAGGGAAACTGTTTTGGATAGACATCGATACCGACTTGCCAGCAAAGACAATTAATTGTGCCATGAGAGACTAATGAAGAATTAGATGTGGCAACATTGTTTTGTGCATAGAAGTATAGTGCGCGTAGAAGAGGTTGACGGAACTAAAAAAGTACTGGTACTTGTCGACAATTTTGGAGCAGAAGATACGGAGTTAAGAAAGGGTATGTTGTTAGCAACCATAAGCGCTTTTGAAGAAGACGATTTTGATTGATCAGATACAAATAGTTACATGGGACAAGCCGCCTATAAAACTATTGTGTCAGAAAGTTTGGGAACAGATTGAAGTTGTTTTGAACGAATTTCAGGAGTTATTCAATTCGCAGGTATCGTTACCAACAACTTAAATTACGTAGCACAGAATTCCGACAGGCGACAGCTCTCCAATTTACAAGAAATCGTACAGCGTTGCACGTCTTCTGCAACAAGTGTTGGATGAATTTATCGAACAACAACTAAAGGATGGGGTTATAGAATACTTCTATTCTCCGTATAGCGGAACGTGGTAATCATTCCAAATAAATCTGCTGATGGAGCAAAACATTATAGGATTTGTTGTACTACAGACATTTTAACAGTCAAACAGTGTATGATATCTATCGCCTCCCTAATATTTCGGACATAATCGACTGTTTGGGTAACAGCAAGTATTTTTCCATGATTGACCTCAAAAACGAATATCTTCAAATTTAGATAGCCGAAGAGGACTGACATAAAACAGCCTTCTCCACTCCGAGTGGACATTAGTAATACAATAGAACGCCTTTCGCCATAAAAACTCGCCTGGCACGTTCCAAAGGCTTCTGGGTGGTGTTTTATGAGGTTGAAAAAGCAAGAATGTTGTGTATATCTTGATGATATAATCGTTTTCACGAGGGATATTAAACATCATGCTGCACGATTATGTTACGTTTTTCAGAGGCTTAGAGATGCTCAGGTGACAGTGAATCTGGGGAAATTCAATTTGTCTTTAAGGTGGATGATATATTTAGGTCATGTGATTACTGGAGAGAGGGTCAAGACTGATCCTCCATTAATATGACAGTGAAATCTTTCTAACACCATAACGTGTGAAAGAAGTACAATCATTTTTGGGTCTTGAAACCCATTATAGGAAATATATAATGAATTCTGCTGAAATAGCTTGACCACTAACCCGGATACTAAAGAAAGGACTGAAATTCCAGTGGGCACCCGAATGTGAGTCAGCATTTCAGACATTGAAACACACGTTAGTAAAAACTCCAGTTGTGGCCTATCCGGATTACAGCAAAGAATTTATATTGTCGTGTGACGTTAGTGGACATGCTGTTTGGGTGGTTTTATCCAAGGTTAGTGATGGTGCAGAGCAGCCAATAACCTACGCTTCCAGGTAATTGACAACAGCAGAGAAGAACTATTCAAAACCAGAGAAAGAGTTACTCATTGTGACATATGGCATTAAGCACTCCAAATGTTATCTGACGGTAGAATGTTCAAAGTGATAACAGATCATGTGGCATTAAATAAAGTGGCTGCTGGGTTTCCGCGATCATTCCAGTCATCTAATTTGTTTGTCATTATGTCTATCAGAGATGGATTTTGAGGTAGTTCATACGTTGGGGAAGAAACACATAAACGCTCATTGCCTTAGTAGGAAGATTGCATTGGTGGAGGCAGTAGGGAGAAACGCAAAGGAATGGCGAAGGGCACAGGCGAGTGACGTGCAATGTAAATAGTACGTCAAGCAGAAACAATTCTATTTTGAAGATGAGATCTTATGTTGGAAAACCAGATTAAGTCCTAGAATTGTAGTTCCAGCACATCTCAGACAGGAGGTGATGCAAGAAGCTCACGATCATGTATTATCAGGACCAGGTGGCCAAAAAAAGACGGAGAGACGAGTAGTGGAGAGATTCTGGTGCCAGACTAGGAAACGAGATGTGACCGAATATGTGCAGAATTGTATAGTGTGTGCACAACGTGCTGACATCTGTCGGAAGAAGACTCCCTTGCACAGTCTTCCAGAACCTTCAGTACTATTTCAAGTTTGTGAGATCGATGTATATTGCCCATTTCGTAAGATAGCACCTAGATACAGATATGTGTTGACTATCATTGATCATTTTCACGGTATTTAGTCATGGTTAGTATCCCTGGTCAGCAGACCAGTAAAAGTACCCAAACGTTTGTTAACAGCTGGATTCTCAGATTTGGAGTACCAGAGGTCATTATTACGGACTATGGATCGGCCTTTATGGAGGAGGTATTAAAACAAATATGTCTTGAAAGACGGCTGTCCTGTCTGCCGTCTTCCCTAGGATTTTAACCCTTTAATCTTTCTAAGTTCACTAGAGAGATGTTTTTTTTTTTAATTTTTTTTCTCTGAACGAGACTTCCATTCGTTGAGAGGCCTCTTCATTTACTCAGAACGGCAACCTACATCCGTTTGGATCTGCTTACAGTATTCATCTCTTGGTCTCCCTCTGCGGTTTTTACACCAAATACTTACCTCCAATGCTAAATTCACGATCCCTTGATGTCTAAGGATGTGTCCTACCAGTCGATCCCTTTGTCTAGTCAAGGTATGACAGAAATGTATTTTCTCCCCAATTTTGTTCAGTACCTCCTCATTAGTTACGCGATCCTCCCACCTAATCTTCAGCTTCCTTCTGTAGCACCACATTTCAAAAGCCTCTATCTTCTTCCTGTCCGCACTGTTTATCGTCCACGTTTCACTCCCATACAAGGCAACACTCTACACAAATGCCTTCAGAAAGGACTTCTTTGTGCGTAAATTATTTATTCGATGTTAACAAAATTCTCTATTACAAAAACATTTTTCTCCCATTGCCATTCTTCATTTTATGTCCTCTGTATTGCGACCGTCATATGGTAATTCACTGCCCAAGTAACAAAACGCATCTACTACCTTTATTGTTTCGTTATCTAATCAAATTCATTCAGCATCGCCTCATTTTCTGACACTACATTCCATTACCCTCGTTTCACTATTGTTAATGTTCATGTTATACGCACCTTTCAACACACACTACATCCCGTTCAATTGCTCTTCCAGGTCCTCTGCTGTCTCTGACAGAATTACAATATCATCAACAAAACGCAATGTTTTTATGTCTTCCCCCTGCATTTTAATTCCTTCTCAAAATTACTCTGTCGCTTTCGTTTATAGCTTGCTCAATGTCAATTGAATAACAATTAGGAAATGCTACAACCCTGTCTTACCTCCTTCTCAACCACTGTATTTTATGCCCTTCAACTCTAACAACCGCCGTTTGGTGTTTGTACAAGTTGTAGATAACCTTCCGTTTCCTATATTTAACTTCTTCTTGTTTCAGAATTTGGATGAGTGCATCCCAATCAACATTGTCAAAAGCTTTCTCCAAATATACGAAATCTAGAAATGTAGATTTGTTTTTACTTAATCTATCTTCTAAGATAAGCCGTAAAGTGAGTATTGCATCACGTGTTCCTACATTTCTCGTGAATTCAAATTGATCTTTCCAGACGTCGGCTTCTGCCATCTATTTCATGCTTCTGTAAATAATTCATGTTAGTATTTTGTAACCGGTGTAAGTTTAAATGGAAATACCATCCTACATTTCTCGTGAATTCAAATTGATCTTTCCAGACGTCGGCTTCTGCCATCTATTTCATGCTTCTGTAAATAATTCATGTTAGTATTTTGTAACCGCTGTAAGTTTAAATGGAAATACCATCCGTTAGAACTGTGTACAAAATGTTCAAATGTTTGTAAAGCATATGGGACTTAACTGCGTGGTCATCAGTCCCGAAACTTACAAACTAAGTATGAATTACCTTATACTAAAGATAGCACAAACATCCATGCACAAGGGGGGATTCGAACCCCCTACAGGGAACGACCTCGCGCATCGTAGCAAAGCGCCTCAATGCGCTCGGCCGCTCCGCTGCGGCAAGCTGTGTACACATTTGTGCAATCTCACACCATCAAAATTAATTTAAATGTTCAAAAATGATTAACGCAGCCTGACTATCGTTTCGTTATACACAAAATTATTAACACATGCCGCGGTGGAATAGCCATACACACTGGGGCGCCGTGTTGCGGTTCGCGCGGCCGTTCGCCTTCGGAGGTTCGAGTCCTCCCTCAGGCATGGGCTTTTGTGTTAGTTTAACTTAGATTAAGTGTTAGTTTAACTTAAATTAAGTAGTTTGTACGCTAGGGACTTGTAACCAAGCAGTTAAGTCCCAAAGATTTACAAACATCTGACCATTTGAACATAAGCACATGAAAGAGTGTTCCATCACATCACGAGACGTTCATGAGCCTCTACATAAAAAATGGAATAGAGATATACAAACACAACATTCAACATTTGTTTATTAATCCCGAAATCAGAAATTGCAAGTTGTACGACAATAACCTAAACATTCTGAATTCGTGTCCCAGATTGCAGCATACACCAGTGCCACTTATATCCGGTAACACGCCCTCTTCCACACAGTCATGCCTGTATTCGTCGTGGCAACCTGTCCGCTAGATCTTGAAGACTCCAGATTGCCCCACTCCTCAAAGTCGATTCGGCGCAGATCTCTTAGTTCCAGTATATCTGTTCCTCCTCCACGTGTGTAGAATATCGCTCTGCTTCATTTCGAAAGGGCGGAAATTTCCCGTGATGAGAGTCTTTCCTGACACAAGGTAACATCGGAGGTACTATCAAACTTCGGAATTGACCGTGTCAGTATGATAGAACAACAGTCAACATAAACATTTCTGGTGCTATGACCGTAACGTGTCGACCTTCTTACCAACTCCGTCGCTTTGTGCCTGCTCACGGGTGGTTGTTTACGTCATTGTGCTGGTTGAGTGGCATCAGTGAACAATCTCAGCCGCTGAGATCTACTTGATGAACCATACAACGTATATTTCAAGGTTGATTTATGCCTGTTACCGTTCCAAAGGTATTCTTCTGACAACATTAAACTCCATTTCTTCAGGGTGCTCTTTCTCCCCATTGGCGACGTTTTCGGCACGTATAATATAATGTGTCGTTTATTTTTTCAAGACTACAACATATTCAAATCAGATCAAATCAAAGTGTATCAGTTCGGTAGGTTTACTTGTAAGATAAGTCCGTAATTAATAAAATAAGTGTTTCTAATGTTACAAGCTCTATACAGCCCGTTATGTTTTGGAAGTGTATGATATTACTCACTCTCAAATAGACTGAATACAAGTGCTGTTAAATTTTATTACATGAATTACATCCTTAGAATTCTATAATTATTTATAAAGAACATCTGACGAAACTTTAAGAGAAACTGAACGTGCCCAGCGACTAAAACGTAGTTTTCCCAACGAGTAGATACCAAGAACTTAATAGTGTAATTATCTGTAAAGGATTGTGGAAAACGAGCAAACGCTGAAGAGTGACAAAGTCTCGAGTTACTGAAGGGACGATGGCAGATTCATGAACCTGGAAAGAAATCGGAAAAAAGCCATTGGGAATGGATAGAGGCTCCGACAGGATCACAGTATCGTAAAAAGTTGTGGCAGTAAAACAACAGCATCGACACGAAACCCTTACGGCGGTTATGGCACCTGTTGAACACCTCCACTGGGGCCCTCATAAATCATCGGCAGGCTTCAGACTTCGCCCTCTGAATGAACAGCTTCACTACACGGCCACGCGATTAAACTCGGCAAGTCCTCCCACCTAACACACCTGTTGTTCTCGCGTATCCCCACTCCACACACTTCACTGCAACCACCGCCATGTTTCACTCTATGGATGTAAACACGACAATTAGTTAGGAACTGTGCTGAACAAGGCTCATCCGATAAAAACCAAAATCTTGATTCACAGACTCTCCGCTTGTATTAACTGTGTCAGTAAAGTACTGTTTGCTGCTACTGGGGATGTAACACTTATTTAAAGATTTAAAAATTGTTATAGGCATAGTAATTAATTTACGGATTTAAAAATATTACATATGCAAAGGAAAAAAAATGTTTTTACGGAAAATTTTTACCTGGAAACAACGTGAGCGTGATAAAAGCTAACAATGTAAAGAAAATTTTGAGATATTCTTAATACATTATCAAAAGAAGCCAATGTATTAAATGATGAAGTGCTATAGTCTTGTAATGGACATATCCACGAAAATAATGAATTTACATATGATAATTAACCTGTTTGTTTAATTAATATTGATTATAGGTTCACGATAAATGGAAATAATGCTGCTACAAAATAGATAGTCTTTGTACGTCTCGTTTTCCAAAGAAATTCATGACTTTAACAAACCTTTACGTTGTAAATGATACATTTCTTTTATGAATTCCAATTTTGAAGACATCAGAATTGTGTACTGTCACGTAATAAAAAAGGCTGTATTTTCATCCTACAGACAATATTATAAATCAGAATGTATCGCAAGATCTCATAGTTACAACAAAATTTTTCGGACTAGTTAGGACAATTATATTGCATTAGCTCTCATACGTTTTGAAGAAAGTCTTGTAATAAGGCAAAATTGTAAAAGTGAGATAATATTGGTCAAAGACTTTCGTCTTATATTTACTTCAATTTTAAAATCTTCCAAGCCAATACTTCCCATCCCCTGGTGTTTCCTTATTCTCGGCCACCTACTGTGCCCAAAGACTTGGCAGTTGTGGTACGGCTAGCTTGCTCTCTTCTTTTTATGGGTTGATATTAACAAAACTATTGTTTTTGATTGTTTTGAAAAGAACACTCAGACAGCTGGAGTGCACTACTTTCATTTAAACTTATTTTAATTTGTGCTTGCATTCATTGAAAAATGAATGTACGACAAAATGTGACGCCAACAGTTCAACCTTTTACACAAATTGTGTTTTCAGAAGAGTCACATGAGGAAAGGATAAAAACAAGATTAGGATAAGTGGATGTATGTGATTTCTAATTCTAATGTAAGAAAGTATAGAAAGCAACTTACCCTTCTTATGTCAGTACTGTAGCGTAGGTCTCTCTAATAGAAAATCATACAAATCTACAGTTTTGTTCCATTTTTTTACGAAATTCTGTACACGTTAGCTTTTAGCCACGAGGACGGTCACCGTAAGTTTAAGAATCACGTACGAAGTATAGTTCGTGAGATATGACGTCAGAAACAATAAGTTGCACGAAAAACTACTGAGTTAAGCGAAAATGCTACTCTTTTTCTCCTACACCACCAGACCGATTTAAACCAAATTTGGTACATATATTCCATATGTGATAAAAAAATTGATTAAGGAGTAAGAACCCCATACGACAGATGGTTGAGGAGATATAATGTCAGAAACAATGCTAAAATGTTACAAGAAACTGCCTCATAGTACGAGAAGACTTTATAAATACACTATATCAGAATAGCAGTACTTAGCCATTTGCAACAGACTTTAAACATAATATCAGACCTTTATTAAACTTTTCTCGTGGTTAAAAAAAAAAAAAAAAAAACAGTTTCTCGCTTACTACTTTTCCGCTGTTCATGAAGCAGAAGCACGACAATCTGTATGATGTTGCAGCATGATTTCTACACTAGAAACTGTAGTCGCAGGAAATTATACAGATACTACACACACATACAGATAAATGTACTTTAGAAATTGCAGCCGGCCGCGGTGGCCGAGGGGACTGCGGCGCGTCAGTCACGGACTGCATGGCCATTACGGTCGGGGGTTCGAATGCCCCCGCGGGCATGGATATTTGTGCCGTCCTTAGTATTAGGTAGTCCATGAGTAGTTTGTAAGTTTAGGGCCTGATGACCCCGTAGTTACGTCCCATAAGCTCTGCAAACATTTGAACATTTAGAAATTGCATCACAGAACGACACGAAGTTCATGAGATGTCAAGGCAATAACAGTAACGTTCATAGGAAACCACCCCATCAGTCTTCAGGTTATAATCTATTACTTCTTTACAACTAACTGCGTTCGTACCGGATTTTACAGATATACAGCAATTATACAATACAGTTGTACAACATATAATTCAATGAATATGAGACAATATGAGGGCGATCCGGAAAGTGGTACCCATTAGCGCCGCAATAAGCGCTGACGACTAGGGGAGCCTAGAGGGCCTGTATAGCCGGCCGTGGTGGCCGAGGGGACTGAGGCGCTCCAGTCACGGTCATCACGGCCACTACGGTCGGGGGTTCGAATCCCCCCTCGGGCATGGATATTTGTGACGTCCTAGTTCGTAAGTAGTTTGTAAGTTTAGGGACTGATGACCCCGTAGTTAAGTCCCATAGACTATACAAAGATTTGAACATTTTTAGGGCCTGTATAGGGAGAGAGCGGGCGTGCGTGATGCCGCTCCTAATTGGCTGACAGCCCAGGACGCCATGTTTTTACCAGATCTGGCGCGTTTACATGTGAGTGAATAGCTACAGCGCCCGTTTTATTTACTGTAGTGTGTCTTAAAAGCTTCTGACAGCAATTTCACTGTACAGTTATATACAGTTTGCATTACGGTATCCACTGCTGCACATTTGCACGTCTTTTTTCGTTTCTATTTACGTAAATTAATGTGCTGTTCGTTGCTCGTTGACGATAACATTAGATCTTCGCGGCAATTTTTACAATTATAGGTTGGTTTGAAGTGATTTACTGAGTGTAATTGCCGGCCGCAGCGGCCAAGCGGTCTGCGGCGCACCAGTCACAGTCTGCACGGCAGCTACGGTCGGAGTTCGAATCCCCGCACGGGCATGGATGTTTATGTCTTCTTTAGTATGAGGTAATTCATAAGTAGTTTGTAAGTTTAGTGACTGATGACCCCGCAGTTAAGTCCCTTAAGCTTGACAAACATCTGAACATCTTCTCTGAGTGTAATTAATGATGTGTGCTACATAATCATAAGGACAGTCAAGAGAAATGCCTCGTTGTTCCTCTGTTGGCTGTAAAAACCGAAGTAAAGTTTGTTATATGATGCTTGTGTTCGCAAGGAAAGAGGGAAGGCGGGAACAGTGGGCGGTGAAAGTTAATGTTCAAATGTTTGTACAGCTTACGGGACTTAACTACGGGGTTATCAGTCCCTAAACATGCAAACTACTTATGAACTAGCTAATAATAAGGACGGCACAAATATCCATGCCCGACAGGGGATTAGAATCCCCGACCGTAGTGGCCGTGCAGACCGTGACTGGCGCGCCGCAGACCGCTTGGCCACCGCGGCCAGTGGTGAAAGTTAACCGAGAAAGTGGGAACCGTAAAGGCGACTTACGGAAACTAACGAATTATTCCTGCCCCCCCCCCTTCCCCCGCCCAAAGCAAGAAAGGCACTGATTAAATACAGTAATAGAACTACTGCCTCTGAGATTCCCTCGTGGTGTACTAATAGCATTTTCTAGCTTTTTGTTAGTTCCTGGTTCTGCTTTTTGACATATCGTGCTACAATGTATGTTTTAACATGGCTACGGCACCTCCCCCTTGGCTGTGCATTATTGGCTATTCTGTTGTTGAGGTCTTCAGTCCGCAGATTGTTTTGATGCAGCTCTCCAAGCTACCATGTCCTGTGCAAGTTTCTTCATCTGAGAATACGTTCGGCAACCTACATCATTTTGAATCTGCTTGCTGTGTACGTCCCTCGGCCTCCCTCTACGATTTTTACCCCACACACTTCCATCTAATTCTAAGTTGGCGATTCATTGATGTCTCAGAATATGTCCCACCAATCTATCCCTTCTCTTAGTCAGGATATGCCAGAACTCCTTTTCTCCCCAATTCGGTTAAGGACCTTCTCATTGGTTAGGTTATCTACTATGTAATTTTCATCATTCGTCTGTAGCACCACATTTCAGAACCTTCTATCATCTTTCTGTCTGAACTTATTATCGTCAACGTTTCACACCCGTACAATGCTACACTGCAGTCAAATGCTTTCAGAAAGCACTTCCTGGCATTTAATTTAATATTAGATGTCAACAAATTTCGCTTCTTCAGAAACACTTTTCTTCCCATAGCCATTCTGCATTTTATATCTTACTTACTTGCCGGCCGCGGTGGCCGAGGTGACTGAGGCGCTCCAGTCACGGTCAGCACGGCCACTACGGTCGGGGGTTCGAATCCCCCCTCGGGCATGGATATTTGTGCCGTCCTAGTTTGTAAGTAGTTCATAAGTAGTTTGTAAGTTTAGGGACTGATGACCCCGTAGTTAAGTCCCATAGACTTAACAAACATTTGAAACATTTCTTACTTACTTCGGCCATCAGAAGTTATCTTGCCGGCCGCGGTAGCCAAGCAGCTGGCCCGAGCGGCCTCGTGGTGAGAACGTCTTGTTTACGTCCCAGCCGTAGCTAGAGACCAGAGGGAAGCGGCGAGTGCGAGGTTTAGCAGCGGCTATTGTATACAAACGACGTTCACATGGCTGACTACTTAGGGAAATCGACTTTGAAGTTCACATTTGAGTACCGTTATGCTAGACCAAAAGCACTAGAAGTTGAATGTTTTTTAAAGGAAGTGGTCAAACTCGATCCTCACGAATTGATTAGTACTCACTTTCGATGGTGGCGAGTGTTGTAAATGTGAAATTAATTACGATGCACGTTGCTATCTACTCATTCAGAACTCCGGCGGGTCTTACAAGTTCAAAAAAAAAAAAAAAAAAAAAAAAAAAAAAAAAAAAAAAAAAAAAATTGATTGAGGTGTATTACCGTCTTTAGCAACTAAATGAAAGGCGTTTTGTGTGTGCCATACGCGTTTCGCTTCTTTATTTATGAAGCATCATCAGTGGCCTGTAATACATGTTATTTTTGTATAATATTGTAGTACAGTCATAATATTATAGGTATTTTACACAATATGACAGTTAACAGTTTGTTACAATTACTAAAGTTCGGATCTACTAGGTTAGAAACAACTTCTGTAGCACTAGCTTTTGGAAAGTTAATTTAATTGTTAGTATTTGGCCCTACTTACGGTTTTCTGTTTTATTCCATGTGTGTCTTCATGGAGATGTTTGTGAGGTCTTCAGTTGGATGTGGTATTTTCGGTCTTGATGAAAACCTTTTTATCACCACTTCACTGTGTATTCGTATTTGACGTTTGTTTACAATGTTTAGTGTTGCCAACTGTCGCTTTTCGTCTGTCCCACTAAGCAAGGAGAACTATGGGAAAGAATTGAAAACAATACAACTTATAGCTAAAAACAATGGCTATAACACCCAAACAGTAGAAAGACTCAACCAAAAAATCAAAACATAACTAATGAAAAAATCCAAGAAACACAAAGTACAAACACCCAAAACTCTCACAAACACAGACAAGGCAACACACACAGACACACAAAACACCAACACTCATGACACAATCAGCAAAAATAAATGGTACACCCTTACATACAAACACAAATCAACACACAAAATAGCAAACATACTAAAGAAGCAAGGTTTACAAATTTCCTATAGAACAAGAAACACACTTCTGTCACAGTTGCAAACAACAGATAAACCAGACAAATATGAAGGGGCTAGAATGCCAAGAATGCAAAGCTGTATATCTGGGAATGACAGGCAGAAACTTCAAAACCAGATATAAAGAACACATAAGAAGCTGGAAGTATGAAAATAGCCACTCAACCTTTGCAGAACACCTGATACAACACGGACACGAACCATCCACCATGGAACAAGACATGAAAATTATCAGAAGCAACAATCGGGACAGAAAAATCCTGACACTACAAGAAAACTTTCACATACAAAGAGCCTTGGCAATGAATAAAAAAGTGATCAATGATCAGATAAACATAAGCAACAACTCACTGATCAAGCTGGCCACAAAAACAGTGAAAAATAATAACGAAACATGAAATTCCCTACCTCCTTCTCCCTCTCAATCCCCTTCCCCATCTCCCATATTCACAAAAAACTAACACAAATAACACACACACACACACACACACACACTCCCTTACTCACAAAAAACTAACACAAATAACAATACACACACACACACAGTCTACACAGACACCAACACAAACAAAAAAACAGCTGATACACTCAGAGATACAAGGAACACAAACAAGAGACAGACGAAAAGCGACAGTTGGCAACACTAAACATTGTAAACAAACGTCAAATACGAATACACAGTGAAGTGGTGATAAAAAGGTTTTCATCAAGACCGAAAATACCACATCCAACTGAAGACCTCACAAACATCTCCATGAAGACACACATGGAATAAAACAGAAAACCGTAAGTAGGGCCAAATACTAACAATTAAATTAACTTTCCAAAAGCTAGTGCTACAGAAGTTGTTTCTAACCTAGTAGATCCGAACTTTAGTAATTGTAACAAACTGTTAACTGTCATATTGTGTAAAATACCTATAATATTATGACTGTACTACAATATTATACAAAAATAACATGTATTACAGGCCACTGATGATGCTTCATAAATAAAGAAGCGAAACGCGTATGGCACACACAAAACGCCTTTCATTTAGTTGCTAAAGACGGTAATACACCTCAATCAATTTCATATGCAACTAAGGACGACGGAAATCGAAAAAATTATGAAAAAAAAGTTCAAATGTTTGTATAGTCTATGGGACTTAGCTACGGGGTCATCAGTCCCTATACTTACAAACTACTTATGAACTACTTACGAACTAGGACGGCACAAATATCCATGCCCGAGGGGGGATTCGAACCCCCGACCTTAGTGGGCGTGCAGACCGTGACTGGAGCGCCTTAGTCTCCTCGGCCACCGCGGCCGGCTCTTATAAGTTCCTTCACTCCGACGGCAATGTTGGAAACGTCACGCTGGAGCCATCGGTCATCAGAACTCGGACGATACGTGTGTTCGAATTACCATTTGAAAAGACGGAGCCGGCCGTGGTGGCCGAGGTGACTGAGGCGCTCCAGTCACGGTCAGCACGGCCACTACGGTCGGGGGTTGGAATCCCCCCTCGGGCATGGATATTTGTGCCGTCCTAGTTTGTAAGTAGTTCTTAAGTAGTTTGTAAGTTTAGGAACTGATGACCCCGTAGTTAAGTCCCATACGCTTAACAAACATTTGAACATTTTTTGAAAAGACGGAACAACAGGTAGTTACGACGCTCCGGCAATAGGGCACGGTCCTCGCCGATACAGAAGAAAAGTGGACGAGTTGTGAGACATATCACGTTCTCAATGGATTTCGGTAATACACACGTCTCCTCTTATGTCTACGTTTGTGGGTGCTGTGCCATCTTTATGTGTTTTGGCGTAAAGTCAGCGCCACACGCCAGACGTAAGTGAACGATCGTGGAGAAGGCAGCGATCGACCGAAAGCCAATAGCAAGCAGGCGCCGCGCATCCTGGAGGAGTAACTGAAGATGCGCGCCCTGCCCTCTACAAGCGGCTATATCTAGGCCTACATACGTCTGGACAGCCCGTCAGTTACTAGTGAGAACTCGACAGTTACTAGTGAGAAGTCAGTCAGTTACCAGGCAGCTACGAATTTAGGAATAGGACAGTTCTAAGTAAGAACGCGGCTACGAACTGAGCAGTAACTAGGTCACAGCGCAGCTAGCATAATACGGACAACGCCGCGAGAAGAGAGAAGAAACAAACTTATGTTCTAAAGATGAGTTTTGTAAATTTCAGTCGATATATATCTTGTAATACTAACTTTATCAATGTTTTACATGTCAAAGGATCCACCACCAGTACCTTTATTGACAACTAGACCGGGACGAGTACTCAAAAAAAGGGATGAGGTCACAACAAATGGGAGCGAGGACAACGAAGAACCAGATTGCGACGAAATTATAATGTCTGACAGTACGCTGCGGTATTAATTTTGCCTTATTACATATCTCGGCGGATCCAGTTTAAAATCTTGTGACTTCTATTGCAGGGAATAGTGTTACTTTCTACATTTTTTTGCTTTGCTTTTGCCTGTTATTTTTGCATCATGTAAGTTCCTACTCAAAAAGTGTTCCTGTCACTGCCTCTGCGCAACAGCTCCCTGCGCTCGATGCACAGCAGCTAATGCAAATGTTTCAGTTTCTGGGCCAAATAATTGCCTCGCTGCTGTCCACTGAGCAACAACTTCTGGCCGCACCTGTGTCTCAAACTACGCCAGTTCCACTGCAGCAGCCATGACCAGTAATTCCACCAATCCGACAGTATGATGAAAAAGAGGAGAACTGGGAAAACTGGCTCCAACAGTTTGAAGCCTACGCCACAGTGCACCGGATACAAGGTACTTTCAAACTACATTTTCTGTCATCGTATGTAGGCCCCAAAATGTTCCGTCTAGTGAAAAAAACTGTTTCCAACTGTGGAACCTTCTGAACTTCTTACGATTGAGTGTAGGAGCCCTCATGGCATATTATAAACAGCAGATCAGTGTAGTGACTGCTAGCTATCAGTTCTTCAGATGTAGGAAAAATCCGAAACAAACATCCTGGCAGTGGATAACAGATCTTCAAGGTCTCACTAGGAAGTGTAATTTTACATGTTCAGTTGGAGCTTTGTATTCAGATGTCATGTTGTGTGACGCAGTTGCCTATAATATTCCTGATGATAGACTTAGGAAACAGATTCTAAAAATGTCAGATCCATCATTCCATCAAGTAAAACAGATTTTGTAACAGTACGTTACGAGTGCCGCAGCAGAGGGAAACTTTGATTCTATTCCACTGTGTAGTGTCACGTCACGTACCGGCGAGCGCCGGGTCAAACGCCATGTACTTCCGCCTGCCCGCTCAAAGCGAAAACACGTTGCTAGACACGGAACCTTGCCAAATACGAAAGTGAAGTCCTGTCCACAATGTTTCTCGCGGCACAAACGGCAGAACTGTCTGTCCCAGTCAGAAAAATTCTATGCATGCAGCAAGAAAAGTCATATACAAACAGTGTGCTTACAGCAAAGGAAAAGAAATTGGCCCTCCCAGCCCAAACAGCGACGAGACAGTAGTTATTCAATAAATTCAGTATTTTCCAAACTAGTGGCTGCCCTTCATAACATCAAGGACAAAGAAGTAGCACAAGTTGTACGTCAGACCAGAAAAATGTATATCAATTTCCGTGTGAATGATATTTCTTTAAAGTTTCTACTAGACACAGGTGCATCAGTCACATTGCTCAATCGCAAAACTTATGAACAGTTATGATCGCCGCGCCTTTCTCGCCCTAAAACAAAGTTGACAGCGTACAATCGCAATGAAATTACTGTACTAGAACAGTGTTCACTACCTGCAGTATACCGTTCGCAAATGTGCACAGCGATATTTCAAGTGCTTCAGTCTTACAAAGGAGAAAATATTTTTGATTTAGATTCTTTTGATCTTTTTGGTTTTACTGTGCAAGACAATGTTTTAGTTGTTGACACTTTTGATGCTAAAGACAGTGTAGACAAGTTGCTGAAAGACTTTCCAGATTTACTTTCTGCAGGACTAGGAAAAGCTAGAGATTTTGCTGCACACATTACTCTGAAGGAAAATGTAAAACAAAATTTTGCAAAGCTCGTGATGTATCGCTCGCTTTACGCAACAAAGTAGGACAAGAACTTCGCACATTACAAGACAATGGTGCAATTGCACCAATACAAGCTAGTCAGTGGGCGAGTCCGTTTGTTATTTTGCTGAAGCTGTCAGGTAGCATTCACATTTGTCTTGATTTCAAGGCTATAGTGAATCCACAAACAGTTGTAGACACTCTTTCCTTTGCCGAGACCAGAAGATTTACTGGACAGATTACGTGCAGGAAAATATTTCTCAAAAACAGATTTGAGCAATGCCTACCTTCAGCTGCCACTTGACGAAGAATCACAGAAAATTTGTGTTGTCAATACACATCTGGGTTTGTTTAAATATTGACGTTTACTCTTTGGCAGTGGATCCTCGCCCGCAATTTTTCAAAGATATTTGGAACAGCTTACAGCTAGAGTGCCTTGTTGTTCAAACTACTTGGACGACATAGTTGTGTCAGGCCGTATCCGAGGAGAACACATTGCAAATTTGAGGAAATACTTTTAAGTTTTGTCAGATGCAGGTCTGAAGTGTCGCTTAGATAAGTGTGGCTTTTTAAAACCGGAACTGCAGTATCTAGGACACGTAATAAACAGTAAAGGTGTTCACCCAATACAATCACAATTGCTTACTATTCGCGAGCTGCCAGCACCAAAAGACGTGAAAGCATTACAGTCCGTTTTGGGAAAGTTAACGTACTATGTAAGGTTTATTCCAAACACAGTAGAAATTGCAGCCCGTTTGCGTTGGCTACGCCGTAAAAATGTTCGTTTTGTTTGGAGAGACCAATGCCAACGTGCATTTCAGCAGTTAAAAGATGCTTTGCTCAGTGATCGTTGTTCGGTGCACTTCGATCCAGAAAAATCAGTTCTCTTGCAAGTGGTTGCGTCATCGTTTGGTCTAGAAGCAGTACTGTCACATAGGCATGGCGATACAGATCGTCCGATAACGTTTGCGACAAAACTTTTGACAGACACACACAGTGCCATTATTCTCAGATTGAGAAGGAAGCTTTAGCAATTGTCTTTGGTGTCACAAAATTCCATCACTACTTGTATGGGAGAAAATTTTATTTAGTAACTGACCACAATCCTTTGTCAGCCATAGAGCAGAAACATTATTTATTTCACAATCAACTCCAGACATTATTCCCTCTCATTCCGTGTGATTAAGTTTTCGAAGGCAATTAAAAGGTTGTTGCCAACACCAGCACACTACGCCGTCGAGCCTGTAAATAAAATTTCACGCAGAATTACCAGTTAGCATATATATTCACCAGTGGTTGCCAGTTACTACGCGTGTGTGACCTTAGAGTAGCATCTCAGTGATTCATCGTAGAATTCGCAGCAATTGGAGAAATTACAATTGGTGAAGATCAGAAAGGATACGTCGTGAATTCGTAAACTGCCGTTTTAACTATGCCAAATCGCAACTAAATGTCACAGCTAGCGAAAAGTAGCATTCACAGAAATAACTGTAATCGGACAGTCACTGTTTAGGTCATCTCCATTACAGGCAAACTAACGTCAGCCCCGAGATAACGTGATCCTAACGGCACTATATGTTGACAACACAGGTAATTTCCAAGGTTGCTTACAATCGATGTATCTCGGCCTGAAATGTTATATCTCGATCATACAACTCTAAATCAATTACGCGGCTATTAATGTGCGACTTATGAAAAAGTAACACTGTCACACTTATTTAGTGACTCAGATAATAAATAAACTGTGGTTATCCTCGTAAATTGCCTCGCGGGAGTAGCCGAGCGGTCTGAAGCGTCACGTTGCGAATCGCGCTGCCTCCCGCGTCGGAGGATCGAATCCTCCTTCGGACATGGATGTGTGTGTTATGCTTAGGGTAATTAGTTTAAGTAGTTTATAAGTCTAGGGACTAATGACCAACGTAGTTTGTTCCCATAGAACTACAAAAAATTTGAACATTAGATTTTATCCTCGTAAATTAGAGATTACAACAACAGGATGTACCATCGATCATAGGTCTCAGCCTAAAAATTCTCGCCTTAGGCGCTCACTTGCGGAAAAAAAGCCTTCTCTGTTAAACTGTACCTCACTATCAGAGTAAAGCTACAGAGCACTTTTTAAACCCAAAATCTGAAACTATAATCTGCTTGTAAACAAACCATCGTCTTTAGCTCAGCTACCATATAATTACTCACGGCACCTACAAACATGCAAGCACACGACAACAAGCCGATGCCACGGGTCAAAGCCGACGGGCGTTATCCTCGTCTTCATATGAGCCGTAGTATCTATAATTGTCGTTTATTTATACAAATGAAATTGTTGATCTTTTGTCCTTGCTCATCTCAGAAATATTTACTTTATGGATACGTAACGCGTATGGCACATTACATTACAATGTACTTCATCAGAAATATTCAACAAATTTCTACGAATATTCCTATGAATATGTCAAGATTCGTCACCGCAGCTTACATTACCACTCGTCAAAATAATTAGTATGTAAACATTCATATTTTGTCATCACGCGCATCATTGCCCGCGTAATAGATTTAGAGTTGCACGTTCGATATACATAGTTACAGGCTGAGACACTTCTATCGCAAGCATTCTTGGAAAATGCCACAAAGCAATCTATTCTGCGCATCTCGGTGTTCACTCCAGAGATATTTGTACTCTATGTACATTCTCTGAATCAATACATCATATGCGTAGTATCTGTGGATCAGATTTGACGTCACTGTTCAAAGTCGTGGGTGGTATCGGACACGAGAATTTATCCGGTGTTCCTAATTCGTGAAGAAATTATCTTGGACGCCACGGTGCAGCTATGCAGCGTTATTTTCATTGGACAGTTTCTTTAACTGTGTCGTGAATCTAGTCCGAACATAGGTTTGAATGCCGTATAAATTTTTCAACAATACTGGTGTCTCTTCAACGGCCGTTGCACGTAGCTTAGCAACCGTTCGATATGAGTTAGATGGCGAGCGGTACGAAGGTTCCCGTACCTATTCAGTAGAATCTTAAGAAAACTGTGAAATATAACAAGATCACGGAGCACCGAATGCAGTAAAAAAGCAAGCCAGCAACCAATATTGGACCTTAGCATCCAAAACACACAAGTCCAAACGATTTCATCTTTCTGCGGATGCTTAACATCAAGACTCACGTGCAAGTAAGTTTACAAAATGTAGAGGTAATTGTGAAGGACGCTTGCACGTGCTATAGCTTCGATAAATATCGAACACGCGACCACACTTCGATATATGTTTTATGCACCAGTGACGAATAATTAACTACTCCTACTACTGCCATTTTACATGTTCGTAGGTTGGCTGCCCACAAAGTCAATTAATGCTGTCCCTGCTCTAGGGTAGACAGCTTCTTGTATGTACCCTTGTCTGCAGAGTAACATTAACTATCGTCGTAATGTAAGGACGTTAAAACTGCAGTCTGCCTTATTAGCATGGCGAGTATGCTGGCAACTTTGAGCGTTTCTGAACTGGAGATTCAGGCGCTACGCGGCCTCACATATTAAAAAAAAACCTTGTTTAACCTAAACCTAACCTAACTTTCACTTAAAATGATCACTGTGTCGTGCGTCAACATATTAGATTCTCCCGCCATGTTGGAACATATCGAAATGCACCATGTATCGAAGTGTGGTTGTGCATTCGAGATTTATCGAAACGTGTGCCCATGTAAGCGTCCTTCACAATTACCAATGTAGAGATCTTCCACACAGCAGTTATAGTCAGCGTGATTTAGTTTTGGAAAATAATGCTTATCTGCTGTTTTTGTAAGACTTTTGTGTTGAAGGAACATTAATTTTATAAATCTTGTAATTAGGCGAAGATCGGAATGTTCAAATTGTTCATGTTCCCACGAAGTCACCATACCTTAGTGCTTTCTGTATTCGGTCGTACAAATTATGCTCGGAATAATTATTACGTCACCATGGTGCTTTGAAACACACGTTATCCGAACGCATGTTGTAAGAGATAAGTATGTTTAGGAAAACGTCTAACGCATTATAGTTGTATTTCAGGCAATAAGCCATATTTCTGGTAAAACTCTAACAATGAGAAGACGCCTGTTCGTCATCGCGGAAATCGTGGAAATGTATGGTACATGCAGGGCGTGGTAAGACATTACAGTGGCCAAACGGGAACTCCAGATGGCCAAGCGTTTCGAAAATCAACGCATTTTGATACTGTCTATCTCCACAAGCATCTTATGTATTGTTCTGTCGTCCGTGTGACACTGTGTTCAGGAAGCGGTGTTTGGCTCAGAGGGACGAGATAAGATTCGTATTGAAAGGGTCGCAGCTTCTACTCTGACCGGTAGAAAATATTTTGTGCACCTTGGCAATGCGTAAAGTACGGACCTCACAATTAACCGAAGTATCATACATACAGCTTATTTTGGATTATATGTGTACAATATCAGAATTGGGCGACATTATTTAAAACAACCGCATTACCCTGCAAGCCTCGGGTTTTAAACGATCCACTCCTGCAATCCTGCGATGTAAATTTTTATCGTCAAATAGCAAATCTAATTTAAAAAAGAAATCAAAAAATTCACTTACTTCAAAGACAAAGAAGAATAAATCACTTTCCGAGAAGTTTGCATCAAAATACATTCAATTATGCATCCCCAGCTATTCTCGCAAGTAATAAGCCACATGTCGCGTTACGCGTGGTTCCCTGCTGGACTGTGCGATGCAAGAAGTTTTTTTCAGAATGTGAATCTAGTTTATTTTTCTGTAGAGCTATAAAAAAGCCATGTCACTGCAAAAAGGCGGCGTTTATAACGTACACAAGATGCAGTTAAAATTGCAAAAGAATGGGAATATCTATTCACATACACATCGTTCCCGTGTATGCGTTGACTACAGTCCCATTTTTAAATGTTTACAGTCTCTAATTTCATCCTATGCTATACTTTTTATGTTTAAATGAAATGAAATATATACAAATTAATAAAGTACCCTGTATGTTGTTACGATTAATTGTGGTGCCATTAGTGTACGAAATGCCAAGGGGCACAAAAGTATTTACCGCCGGGCGGAGTCGAACCCGCGTCCCTTTCAATACGAATCCGATCTCTTACCGCTTTATTCAGTTAGATCGATTCTTTGCGGTCGTTTGTTCGTGTTCGTTTTAGGATGTTCGTTGAGTTCTCAGCTCAGATTTTATTATTACAGAGATGGGAAAACTGAAAAATCTGAAGGTTTCGGAACAACGGAAACCGTACAGTATGAGGTTTCGAAACACTGTGTGTGTGTGTGTGTGTGTGTGTGTGTGTGTGTGTGTTTTCTAATATTATGGCCCTATTTATTGTACCATCCTCAATGTGTAGCCTACTGTATGAGTATGCTGTAGAGCCACAAACATAGTGCGAGGAAAGTAACTATTGGAAAAAAATATTAAACTTTTATTTTGATGCTGCGGCAGTTTAGTATTTTCTACACCGGTTAAATTTTACTTACCGTCCTGGCGGCATCGCGTCTTAATGTTGGCAATCATTTGACGTTGGCAATAGCCAATCGCATGACAACGCAAATGTTTTGTTATAGAAACTTCGTTTTACGAGGACAATTATTTTTACTGAGTGGGTAAGGATACATACAAGAACCGTAAAACACGAATAGCATTATTTATTTACTTCATTTTCTGTAATAAACACCAATACAATAATTCGATTTCTAAGAATATTAAGATCTTGGCAAAGATATTAAGCCGTTTTGTTGATGTTGCCAACATAATCACGCGAGCCCGCCGGGGTGGTAAGCAAAATTTTACCCCTGCATCAAATGCACTGCTTTCGGAATAAGTGCCGGCCGCGGTGGCCGAGGGGACTGAGGCGCTCCAGTTACGGTCTGCACGGTCACTACGGCCGGGGGTTTCCCCCCTCGGGCATGTATATTTGTGCCGTCTTTAGTGTTAGCTAGTTCATAAGTAGTTTGTAAGTTTCGGGACTGATGACCCCGTAGTTAAGTCCCATAAGCTATACAAACATTTGAACATTTGGATTTCGCAATAAGTGACGGTCCTGCTGTCCCATTATCTGAGGACTGACGTTTTTATGTCTAATATACTGCCTTTATCAAGGTAGCTATAATTAATACATTTTTTCTTTCCTCTATTCTGGTGCCTAATTTCGATAGGTGTTGTGTGTGCTAACCTACATGTGTTATTGTAAAACCGTATTTTAACATTAAATTTATTGAGTTACCATTTTGGAAAGGTTACGTTTTTATACATTGTTATCGCACTACTGGATACTTTACTAGAAGAACCCTTATTTTAAAATTAGAGTTTTGGAAATATCTTTACTTCACCCTTTCATTTACCGTCTAAACTTTCGTAATATGCAGATATAGAAACGAAATACGTCAAATACGTCACATTATGTTAGGTTTATCACATGTCATTTCAGGGTTTATGTTTTTCCTTATTTAAGAAACGAATTTTAGTAGTTTAGTCGTAAGTTTCTAATATGATTAACGTAAACGAACAGATAAACCTAGAACTTTACTGGAGTTGTCAATACACTAGTGTGCGTTGTTTTATTGTAATTTGCGTTTATAAAGCAGACGTTTTGTCATTTCGGAATACAGCAATCATATTAGAAATGAATCTTGATTTCAGTAATCTTAAGCTGAAGACTCATTTCTTTTTGACTCTTTGAAAACTGTTCATATACTAGTAAGTTAAATGTATATCTGTGCCGAACTTCAGCACAATGAATCACCACTGTTTCTATACTATTCGTCGGTTCCGCCTCCCTGTATTATTGGTCTGAAACACCAATGTTTTTAAACAGTGGAACCGACAGGAAGAAACATTTGCAGTATCGACCGAGAATGTGATCCGAAGACGAGCAGAATGAAACACGACCGGTTAGAAACCTTGAAACATGGCGGTTTTGAAACACTAATATATTTCCACATATCTAAATATTGTTTTGAACAATGAAACAGTGGCCATCTCTATTACAGAGGGCATCGAGGCATCTGACCGAGCGCTCTGAACCTCTGAGTTAAACACCGCTTCCTAAACACACTGCCACAGGGACAACTGATAAGGTGCAGATGATGATAGATCCGTATCAATCCGATGTTCACACTTGGGACACTTTCATGTCTCGAGACACGCTACATGTATCGTATAATTTGGACGAATTCTGTTATGTCGAGTAGGCGTCATCTCCCTGTAAGTAGCCTTTTTAGACGTAGGCGTCTTATTAATTGAATGAAGTAAAATCTCACATTTTGTCTCTTCTGACATAACAATAAATAAGATGGTTTTAACTTCATCCTCCTTGTGACAGCGCAGTTTATATCCTCAGTACTATACAGTTAGTTAGATGGTTGCGTCTGTTCTCCTGAATTGCAACAGGTCGTTCGAATGCGAGCATTTATCAGTTTGATCTCTTCCCTCTGTCTGCTCTGCCAATTAAGTGCACCATATGCCTGCCAATCGAAACATAGTTACTTACAGCTGTGTTTTAAGGAAAGAAGATGAGGGTTTAACTTCCCGTCGATAGCGTGGTCATTAGAGGGGGAGCTGACGCTCGCATTGTTTGGCTGCGCCCATTCAATGGAACCATCCCGGCATTTGCTTGGAGTGATTTAGGGAAAGCACAAAGAACCTAACTCCGGATGGCCGGAGGTGGATTAGAACCACCATCCTCACGAATGGGAGTCCAGCATTATAACTGAGCCACCTCACTCAATTAGCTGTGTTTGATTTCGGTGGTACGTAATATATAGCGGTATATTATGTTACGTGATGTTTTTTATGCCCTGACGTCGATCATCTCGCTGACACAATCCCTCTACGCAGTGGCGAATCCGAGGGTGGAAGGGGGGCGGCTATGCTGCGGCAGGACCCCCCAGGGCATCAGGAAATTCCAATATGAACTGAGCTCCTTTCTCTCTCTCTCTCTCTCTCTCTCTCTCTCTCTCTCTCTCTCTCTCTCTCTCTCTTATTTATTTTTTTTTTTTTTTATTTTAGGGCTGACAAGCAATGTGACGCGCAATTATTACCTGCGATCAACAGCACAGTAGTGAATTGCAAAGCGATGTCAACTAATATTTCTAACCGACAATTATTTGCGTAGTCGATTAATACTTGGAAAGAACAAGAGTTCACAAGTATTAATTTTTTTTTTCAACTCTTTCGTCTGACACTTTAACCTACGCCTTTATTATAAAAACACTCCACTTGTGTTCAAGAGAACGTGCAGTTTTGATAACACTGTAAAAATCTGACGATTACCTCGGTGCGGTTCTGGTTCAGTTTATGTTTTATTTCCAGATCGATATTCGCGTCGATATTGTTTTTTCCAACATGCCTCATTTGCTCGCTGATTGTTTTCCCGCCACTTCACATATATATGCTTTTCCGCGACAAATAGTTGCTCTTTGGATGGCGCACATCAAGGAGATTAGAATAACCATGGCGTACATAAAAGAACAGCTGTCTGTTTACTGCACTTGTCTTGTTTACTTTACCTTGGACAGTTGGAGACAAGGAAACTGACTAATTTTCTATAAAAAAAAGTTCTATAATGAAGTGTTGACGGTTCTCAGCATCAAGCAGATTGATTTCTCGGCATAGAAGACAGAGAAAATCAAATGCCTTGAGCAATATCAGACTAACACGAAGTACGTAGTGATTTTCTTCAGAGTTAGTTGTGGAATCTTAGACGTGTGTCCTTCGGGAAAGGAACAGTTACAGTTATCCAGAGTTTATAGTGTCTGTGTGAGACATGTCAACTTACGAAGATTTTCGTGTTCTCTCCCTTCCACAATAGTCATCTTCATCACACCAGACAGGATCCATACGAAAACGTAAACTGTGTTGCAATTGGTAATTTGAAATAACCATTGCCTACCGAAGATGTGGCCTCCCAAACGATACGTATCGAACACGCAAGCCTCATATTAGAAGATGTGAGTAATGTAGTTAACTGTCAAAGTACGTGACTGTCAAAAAGTACGAAATTTATTAAAATAAAAATTAAAATTACCACCTTGAGTTTGGAAGTCAGATGATAGAATACTACTGATGCAATATGGATGTCAGGCCCATCTAGACGTACTTGACAATGGCTATAAAAGCGGCAACAGCTATAGTACATTATAAATAAATATTTATAGCAGCAAACTGGACGAATTATTAATTAAAAATAAGTAATGTATATTACGCATGGGAAATATACTGTTGTGCGGACGTTTTGTAGAATCTCTTGAAGTTATGAGTGAAAATTCTTTAGCCAGCGACGTTAATTTGGGTGAAATTTTACTTACGGCCTCGGCGACGTGTTGTTCTGATGTTGGTAACGACCTTTGGGTGATTAATAAAATTGATCATAATCCAACATGACCTTTGTAATGTTAGTGGAAATGATTCGTGATGTTTACAGCCAAATTTATTTTATTTAATGCTGTTGAATAACCTGTTTTAATACCTCTTCATCCATGATAATGGTCATGGAACGAAACTACTCGATTTTAAGAACTTAATAAACAGCTGATGGTTAAAGATGTATTAAATACATGACGTCTGTTAGCACTCACCTTACCAAAACGTTGAGACATCTGAGTGCTCTTTGAAAAGTAAATCATATAGAATGAGAGGGAACAATTATTCGTGTTGACCGTGAAGTAAATAATTAAAGCGCCTCCTGCTCTATGGTTGTCGGGTTCTTGTATATACCCTTGTGCGTTGTGCGGTCAGTAAATTATTTATCCTCATTCAGCGAACGTTTTGTTGCCAACATTAGCACACTGCTCCGTCAAGGCCGCGAGTAAAATGTAACCTTAATTTATTGTCGCCTTCGACGTCTCCCGCATGTCTCAAGTAAAACCGAAATTCTTAAGTACTGAGAAATAGAGTATAGGTTGTTGCACGTTAGTGCTTTGAAAGACTGCATGGCTTAAAACCAGCGGCCTATACCTCATGGAATTGTCGATTACAACTGCGCTAAAACTGACATCCATCAAGAAGTCAGCACCGATGTGTTAAGATAAGTTCATAAGTCGATTTTTACTCCTTTCGTAAGTGGTGATATCGATAAAGAATGTCTTGAGGAAAGTACGTCAGAAACAGTCACTACAAGACTGCAACGACTTTTTAATTAATTACAATTTAGCACATTTCATCAGTAATAATTTTATTCGTTATCATTATCAATGACAGTTCGCAGTGAGAGCTGCCTGAAAAAGGATATACAAGAACGGTAATTTGGTAGAATCCGAGTCCATCGTAGGAAATGACATATATCCAACGTTCGACTCTCGCTTCGCATACCAATGACGGAAAACTGACATGGCGGAACAGATGGTTTATATAGCTAATTACGATATTGTTTTTGACGTGATGATTTTATGAAACACTGGGATATCACCCGTTAGATGTGACTCGTGACAATGGCATGTTGTCGTGTACGTGCGTATTTGTAGATGGCGTGTGTGATTATTTTGTGGCTGAGTTGTAGACGATGGTATGTTATGGATGGTGCATTCTGTTGTAATATGTAATTTACTAGGATAACCACAGGTTATTTATTATCTACAATACGTAAGTATTATGATATTATCCTCTATAAGTGTTTTCCGAGATTGCGATTACATCATGTGTTAAAGCTGACAAATGGTACCCCAGTCTTCAGTTACGCCGATATTTGGTTAATTTCCAAGAATGCTTAGAATCGAAGAACCTCGGCCTGAAATGATATATATGTAATGTACAACTGTAAATCGATTTAGTGTTTCTTAACTGGAGATTAAAAGTGATATGCAGCGTAGCCTTAAGAAAGTTAGGTATAGGTCAAACAAGAAGGGCTTTTTTTTTTTTTTTTTTTTTTTTGCACGTTCTGTATATACCAATCTTGGAAATTACTGTTACTTCTTTCGGTATTTCAAATGGCAACCACATATTGAGCCAGAAAACTACAAGAAAACATCACAGATTTAACGCAATCGAAAATGAAATTTAAATCAACCGCTTCGCGTTTGTCACATCGAATGTGGAGCAAGAATCGAACGTTGAATATATATCGATCGCAATGCCGTTTCCTTCGATGTACACGGATTCTACCAAATTACCACAAAAACTATCGCTACCATATAGGGACTATTACTCAATGTGTACTTTTCTTAAGATCTCCATGTGCAGAAAATTCCTTTTCTTATTTACTTCGAGGTTTTGTGATCGTTCTTGTCAGTATAGTAAACATTAGAGACATCTTCGACTAGTTGCTCGCGTGTTAGATATATATCTTCCGGAGGACGTGAATTCGATAGGCAACGCTTCTTCCAAATTACTTTTCTTTTGGTTGTCAGTGATATCATACAGATAAAAATTGGTGTATTCCAGCCATTCTATTGTCGAAAACTTTGCTCTCTTGTACTCGGTCGGTAACAGTCAATCGTTGAAATAGTTCCGCGAACCGTTTCCTATGGGATATATTGAGTGACTCTGATTGTTAATTACATTAGATATTTTAAGTTTTCATGTTACAAACCGTTTTCTTCAATAACTGAAGAATTATACAATAATCAGAACATTGTATGTAATTGATGTAATCTGATTCGGACATTTGTGTGTTTTTGTGTGTCTGCTTTTTATAAAATCAAAATCGAAATGTTAATTTTGTGAATCTGAAACTCACAGTGTTAGGTTAGGTTCGACACCAACAGCATTTAAATAAGATAAGCGGATTTCTCTGCTATAAGTTTCAAGTCAGAAATAGAGCATATATATATATATATATATATATATATATATATATATATATATATATATATATATATATATATATAATCAGTTACCGTCCGTAATTCTTATTCTTCTATTTGCCACGGCTCTGCTTATGCAGGTCGTTGACAGAGCCTCTTCCAAGGTTCTCCTTCTTCCCACAGTCTGTTGTTTTGCATTTCCTCCCATTGCAGTCCTCTTCGGATTACAAATTCTCTAACTTGGCCTGTCCATCTTGTTCGTGGCCTCCCGGGATTTTATACATTCTAGAGCTCTTCTACGAAGTCTTTCTAGTCCCATTCTTTTAATGTGCCCAAACCGTCTCAGACTATTACTTTCCAAAATTTCTTTTACTAGCTTGATCTTTAACGTGCTTCGTATTATCTGAATTCTTATCTTGTCCCTCGAAGGAAGTGCATGTATATTGATTGTATCCTGCTCAGATCATTCTTTGTCCAAGTCCAACATTCTGATCCATAGGTTAAAATTGGCAGATAGAATGACTTGTACATCATGCTATTTGCTTCATCAGGTATTTTCAAGTTTCTAATGATCTTCGATACATAATAATACAATGTTGAACAGTTTTCTCTTCTTTGTGATATTTCTTCCTTGACGTCTACTGTTTTGGGTAATTTATTCCTAGATACCTGAAGGCGTCCACTTCTTTGATAACTTCTCCATCAAACTTACATCCTTCACTTTTTCTGCTGATTTTCTTTACTTCACTTTTTGTGAAGCTCCTGCTCCTTTGAATACTGTGGGCCAGGTGTTCAGTTGTTCTTCCAATTTCTGCTAATTGTTACATCGTCTGCATATTCTAAGATTTTCAAATCATCCTCTTTTGACCTTTGGCGAATTTTCTTTGTGATGTCCATGACTGTAATAGAAAGCACTGGTGACAGCACACTTCCTGGCCGAATCGCTCTGTTTGCAACTACCATGTCTACCAAATTACCATTTCTTTTCTGTATCCTGTCTCGATGTAAATATAGGATATATAGTTGATCTTCCAGGTCAAAATCCTTGTTGATCATCTTTTAATGATGTTTTACTTTATTTATGATTTTCTCTAAAATTATCTTTTCATAAATCTTCATACATTAGCATAATACAAGAAGTGTTTACCTCTGAGAGAATTAACTCTAATTCTCGTACAGTGCCATCTTAAAGACATACACAAAGATTGCCTTTGTCACGGAACCATTAGAAGTGTAAATAACGGATTTTGATGGGTCTCGGATACGTTGTAGACGGACATATCCACGATATCTTTTAATAACAGGTCTTGGATTCCGAGAAAAATTGATGTTGAAATTCCCTACGCGCTGTAAGACACATAACCCCTTAGCCGTGCTCCAACATACTAAGCGTGGCGCAGCAGTAGCCGAAGGCAGTGGGACAGCGCGCCCTCTATAATAAAAAAGCTGAGCCAATGAACAGAACTACTAATGGAGAGAAAAAAAAAAGGAAACCGCGGTGGAGGTATAGTGTTTCGTTTTCTTAAATATACGCCAGAATAGTCAGATATTTTTCTATATCCGTTAAACAGAAGGTAATAAAATGTAATTAATATAAAATTTTAGAATAAAAGAATCATGCACTTAACTTGTGTACATTAAGTATGCCATACCGTAAAGGTAAGAGTAATAATGAATTTAAAATGTGAAAGATGTGTTTCATTGGTTTTCTACTTACAAAAATCATATACGACTCAAAATTTTATTGAAACAGTGTATTCACAAAAATTTGCTTCTGTTAACAGGTACTTAGGAAAATGTTGAGAAGAACTGTTTGCCTTTTAGGAGTTCAAAACTGATCCTCCTATTGTCCTACAGACATTGTATAAAATTTATAAACATCTATTAAAGAAATGCTTTTTGAAAGGTACACAACATAGAACGACGCCAACAGCTATGCTGACACGTTGCAACTTGATGTCCAGTAATTGTAGGGGTCGTCTTTCCAGCTAGATATCTGATTAGCACTAATCATTGAATCGATCGCAGGTATTACGACTATATATTCGGAATCATTGATAACAGTGAAAAACACACTCTATCCCTTATTAGGTATTGTGACCACGTCGCCTTTTGTAGACTGTCTACTTATCAGGAAAGGTACTGGTGCAGTAATCGATGGTCAGCTACATTTCTATAGGGATTAGTATTACGAGTTTACTGTTAGTACGTAATGAGAGAAATACACAATATTTTTATTTTTATTTTTATTTCTTTTTTATTTTTTTTTTTTATTTTATTTTTTTTTTTTTTTTTTTTTTTTTTTTTTGGTATAGTGATAATACTGTACACATTTAAGAAACTCATACTGTCAATACTCCAAGATTTTAAAATTTTTCTCTCCTTTAGCAGGTTCATATGGGGAGTTAGGGCGACGAATAACTTGAAAGGACAATTCTAAGTAAATTGAGAACAACCGAGTGGACCCGTCATCCCTCGTGGCGAGTTATTCCCTCTTTTCTCTTTAGGTACGTTATGAGTGACACAACCTACAGATGTTAGTGTCTAAAAATGAAATTTTACTTTCGATTTAAAGCTCTGATATTGTCGGTATTCTAAATTTCCGTTCTTTTTCTCGTTCTGCAGATTAATAGTACCAGACGGGGCACCAAATTTCTTGAAAGGGTAATAGTGAGGATGGAGTGAATAGTGAACACCGCAGTGTTCCCCTCCTCACTGGTGACGAATGACTTCTCTTTCTTTCTGTTGGTAAGTTTTTATTAACATCCGGTATTTTATTTGTTATAGTGAAAATATTGTTCGCTTTTAAGAATCTCAGACTGCCAGTCTCCTAAGATTTTGAAATATTCTCTCCTTTAGCAGGTTCATATGGGGAGTTAGGGCGACGAATAACTTGAAAGGACAATTCTAAGTAAATGGAGAACAACCGAATGGACCCCTCATCCCTCGTGGCGAATTATTCCCTCTTTTCTCTTTAGGTACGTTATGAGTGACACAACCTACAGATGTTAGTGTCTAAAAATGAAATTTTACTTTCGATTTAAAGCTCTGATATTGTAGGTATTCTAAATTTCCGTTCTTTTTCTCGTTCTGCAGATTAATAGTACCAGGCGGGGCACCAAATTTCTTGAAAGGGTAATAGTGAGGATGGAGTGAATAGTGAACACCGCAGTGTTCCCATCCTCAGTGGTGACGAATGACTTCTCTTTCTTTCTGTTGGTAAGTTTTTATTAACATCCGGTATTTTATTTGTTATAGTGAAAATATTGTTCGCTTTTAAGAATCTCAGACTGCCAGTCTCCTAAGATTTTGAAATATTCTCTCCTTTAGCAGGTTCATATGGGGAGTTAGGGCGACGAATAACTTGAAAGGACAATTCTAAGTAAATGGAGAACAACCGAATGGACCCCTCATCCCTCGTGGCGAATTATTCCCTCTTTTCTCTTTAGGTACGTTATGAGTGACACAACCTACAGATGTTAGTGTCTAAAAATGAAATTTTACTTTCGATTTAAAGCTCTGATATTGTCGGTATTCTAAATTTCCGTTCTTTTTCTCGTTCTGCAGATTAATAGTACCAGACGGGGCACCAAATTTCTTGGAAGGGTAATAGTGAGGATGGAGTGAATAGTGAACACCGCAGTGTTCCCCTCCTCACTGGTGACGAATGACTTCTCTTTCTTTCTGTTGGTAAGTTTTTATTAACATCCGGTATTTTATTTGTTATAGTGAAAATATTGTTCGCTTTTAAGAATCTCAGACTGCCAGTCTCCTAAGATTTTGAAATTTTCTCTCCTTTAGCAGGTTCATATGGGGAGTTAGGGCGACGAATAACTTGAAAGGACAATTCTAAGTAAATTGAGAACAACCGAGTGGACCCGTCATCCCTCGTGGCGAATTATTCCCCTTTTTCTCTTTAGGTACGTTATGAGTGAAACAACCTACAGATGTTAGTGTCTAAAAATGAAATTTTACTTTCGATTTAAAGCTCTGATATTGTCGGTATTCGAAATATCCATTGTTTTTCTCGTTCTGCAGATTAATAGTACCAGACGGGGCACCAAATTTCTTGAAAGGGTAATAGTGAGGATGGAGTGAATAGTGAACACCGCAGTGTTCCCCTCCTCACTGGTGACGAATGACTTCTCTTTCTTTCTGTTGGTAAGTTTTTATTAACATCCGGTATTTTATTTGTTATAGTGAAAATATTGTTCGCTTTTAAGAATCTCAGACTGCCAGTCTCCTAAGATTTTAAATATTCTCTCCTTTAGCAGGTTCATATGGGGAGTTAGGGCGACGAATAACTTGAAAGGACAATTCTAAGTAAATGGAGAACAACCGAATGGACCCCTCATCCCCCGTGGCGAATTATTCCCTCTTTTCTCTTTAGGTACGTTATGAGTGACACAACCTACAGATGTTAGTGTCTAAAAATGAAATTTTACTTTCGATTTAAAGCTCTGATATTGTCGGTATTCTAAATTTCCGTTCTTTTTCTCGTTCTGCAGATTAATAGTACCAGGCGGGGCACCAAATTTCTTGAAAGGGTAATAGTGAGGATGGAGTGAATAGTGAACACCGCAGTGTTCCCATCCTCAGTGGTGACGAATGACTTCTCTTTCTTTCTGTTGGTAAGTTTTTATTAACATCCGGTATTTTATTTGTTATAGTGAAAATATTGTTCGCTTTTAAGAATCTCAGACTGCCAGTCTCCTAAGATTTTGAAATATTCTCTCCTTTAGCAGGTTCATATGGGGAGTTAGGGCGACGAATAACTTGAAAGGACAATTCTAAGTAAATGGAGAACAACCGAATGGACCCCTCATCCCTCGTGGCGAAATATTCCCTCTTTTCTCTTTAGGTACGTTATGAGTGACACAACCTACAGATGTTAGTGTCTAAAAATGAAATTTTACTTTCGATTTAAAGCTCTGATATTGTCGGTATTCTAAATTTCCGTTCTTTTTCTCGTTCTGCAGATTAATAGTACCAGGCGGGGCACCAAATTTCTAGAAAGGGTAATAGTGAGGATGGAGTGAATAGTGAACACCGCAGTGTTCCCCTCCTCACTGGTGACGAATGACTTTTCTTTCTTTCTGTTCGTAAGTTATTACTCACATCCGGTATTTTGTTTGTTATATTGAAAATATTGTTCGCTTTTAAGAATCTCAGACTGCCAGTCTCCTAAGATTTTGAAATTTTCTCTCCTTTAGCAGGTTCATATGGGGAGTTAGGGCGACGAATAACTTGAAAGGACAATTCTAAGTAAATTGAGAACAACCGAATGGACCCGTCATCCCTCGTGGCGAATTATTCCCCTTTTTCTCTTTAGGTACGTTATGAGTGAAACAACCTACAGATGTTAGTGTCTAAAAATGAAATTTTACTTTCGATTTAAAGCTCTGATATTGTCGGTATTCGAAATATCCATTGTTTTTCTCGTTCTGCAGATTAATAGTACCAGACGCGGCACCAAATTTCTTGAAAGGGTAATAGTGAGGATGGAGTGAATAGTGAACACCGCAGTGTTCCCCTCCTCACTGGTGACGAATGACTTCTCTTTCTTTCTGTTGGTAAGTTTTTATTAACATCCGGTATTTTATTTGTTATAGTGAAAATATTGTTCGCTTTTAAGAATCGCAGACTGCCAGTCTCCTAAGATTTTGAAATATTCTCTCCTTTAGCAGGTTCATATGGGGAGTTAGGGCGACGAATAACTTGAAAGGACAATTCTAAGTAAATGGAGAACAACCGAATGGACCCCTCATCCCTCGTGGCGAATTATTCCCTCTTTTCTCTTTAGGTACGTTATGAGTGACACAACCTACAGATGTTAGTGTCTAAAAATGAAATTTTACTTTCGATTTAAAGCTCTGATATTGTCGGTATTCTAAATTTCCGTTCTTTTTCTCGTTCTGCAGATTAATAGTACCAGGCGGGGCACCAAATTTCTTGAAAGGGTAATAGTGAGGATGGAGTGAATAGTGAACACCGCAGTGTTCCCCTCCTCACTGGTGACGAATGACTTCTCTTTCTTTCTGTTGGTAAGTTTTTATTAACATCCGGTATTTTATTTGTTATAGTGAAAATATTGTTCGCTTTAAAGAATCTCAGACTGCCAGTCTCCTAAGATTTTGAAATATTCTCTCCTTTAGCAGGTTCATATGGGGAGTTAGGGCGACGAATAACTTGAAAGGACAATTCTAAGTAAATGGAGAACAACCGAATGGACCCCTCATCCCTCGTGGCGAGTTATCCCCTCTTTTCTCTTTAGGTACGTTATGAGTGACACAACCTACAGATGTTAGTGTTTAAAAATGAAATTTTACTTTCGATTTAAAGCTCTGATATTGTCGGTATTCTAAATTTCCGTTCTTTTTCTCGTTCTGCAGATTAATAGTACCAGGCGTGGCACCAATTTTCTTGAAAGGGTAATAGTGAGGATGGAGTGAATAGTGAACACCGCAGTGTTCCCATCCTCAGTGGTGACGAATGACTTCTCTTTCTTTCTGTTCGTAAGTTATTACTCACATCCGGTATTTTGTTTGTTATATTGAAAATATTGTTCGCTTTTAAGAATCTCAGACTGCCAGTCTTCTAAGATTTTGAAATATTCTCTCCTTTAGCAGGTTCATATGGGGAGTTAGGGCGACGAATAATTTGAAAGGACAATTCTAAGTAAATGGAGAACAACCGAATGGACCCCTCATCCCTCGTGGCGAGTTATTCCCTCTTTTCTCTTTAGGTACGTTATGAGTGACACAACCTACAGATGTTAGTGTCTAAAAATGAAATTTTACTTTCGATTTAAAGCTCTGATATTGTCGGTATTCTAAATTTCCGTTCTTTTTCTCGTTCTGCAGATTAATAGTACCAGACGGGGCACCAAATTTCTTGAAAGGGTAATAGTGAGGATGGAGTGAATAGTGAACACCGCAGTGTTCCCATCCTCAGTGGTGACGAATGACTTCTCTTTCTTTCTGTTGGTAAGTTTTTATTAACATCCGGTATTTTATTTGTTATAGTGAAAATATTGTTCGCTTTTAAGAATCTCAGACTGCCAGTCTCCTAAGATTTTGAAATATTCTCTCCTTTAGCAGGTTCATATGGGGAGTTAGGGCGACGAATAACTTGAAAGGACAATTCTAAGTAAATGGAGAACAACCGAATGGACCCCTCATCCCTCGTGGCGAGTTATCCCCTCTTTTCTCTTTAGGTACGTTATGAGTGACACAACCTACAGATGTTAGTGTTTAAAAATGAAATTTTACTTTCGATTTAAAGCTCTGATATTGTCGGTATTCTAAATTTCCGTTCTTTTTCTCGTTCTGCAGATTAATAGTACCAGGCGTGGCACCAATTTTCTTGAAAGGGTAATAGTGAGGATGGAGTGAATAGTGAACACCGCAGTGTTCCCATCCTCAGTGGTGACGAATGACTTCTCTTTCTTTCTGTTCGTAAGTTATTTCTCACATCCGGTATTTTGTTTGTTATATTGAAAATATTGTTCGCTTTTAAGAATCTCAGACTGCCAGTCTCCTAAGATTTTGAAATATTCTCTCCTTTAGCAGGTTCATATGGGGAGTTAGGGCGACGAATAATTTGAAAGGACAATTCTAAGTAAATGGAGAACAACCGAATGGACCCCTCATCCCTCGTGGCGAGTTATTCCCTCTTTTCTCTTTAGGTACGTTATGAGTGACACAACCTACAGATGTTAGTGTCTAAAAATGAAATTTTACTTTCGATTTAAAGCTCTGATATTGTCGGTATTCTAAATTTCCGTTCTTTTTCTCGTTCTGCAGATTAATAGTACCAGGCGGGGCACCAAATTTCTTGAAAGGGTAATAGTGAGGATGGAGTGAATAGTGAACACCGCAGTGTTCCCCTCCTCAGTGGTGACGAATGACTTCTCTTTCTTTCTGTTGGTAAGTTTTTATTAACATCCGGTATTTTATTTGTTATAGTGAAAATATTGTTCGCTTTTAAGAATCTCAGACTGCCAGTCTCCTAAGATTTTGAAATTTTCTCTCCTTTAGCAGGTTCATATGGGGAGTTAGGGCGACGAATAACTTGAAAGGACAATTCTAAGTAAATTGAGAACAACCGAGTGGACCCGTCATCCCTCGTGGCGAATTATTCCCCTTTTTCTCTTTAGGTACGTTATGAGTGAAACAACCTACAGATGTTAGTGTCTAAAAATGAAATTTTACTTTCGATTTAAAGCTCTGATATTGTCGGTATTCGAAATATCCATTGTTTTTCTCGTTCTGCAGATAAATAGTACCAGACGGGGCACCAAATTTCTTGAAGGGGTAATAGTGAGGATGGAGTGAATAGTGAACACCGCAGTGTTCCCCTCCTCACTGGTGACGAATGACTTCTCTTTCTTTCTGTTGGTAAGTTTTTATTAACATCCGGTATTTTATTTGTTATAGTGAAAATATTGTTCGCTTTTAAGAATCTCAGACTGCCAGTCTCCTAAGATTTTGAAATATTCTCTCCTTTAGCAGGTTCATATGGGGAGTTAGGGCGACGAATAACTTGAAAGGACAATTCTAAGTAAATGGAGAACAACCGAATGGACCCCTCATCCCCCGTGGCGAATTATTCCCTCTTTTCTCTTTAGGTACGTTATGAGTGACACAACCTACAGATGTTAGTGTCTAAAAATGAAATTTTACTTTCGATTTAAAGCTCTGATATTGTCGGTATTCTAAATTTCCGTTCTTTTTCTCGTTCTGCAGATTAATAGTACCAGGCGGGGCACCAAATTTCTTGAAAGGGTAATAGTGAGGATGGAGTGAATAGTGAACACCGCAGTGTTCCCATCCTCAGTGGTGACGAATGACTTCTCTTTCTTTCTGTTGGTAAGTTTTCATTAACATCCGGTATTTTATTTGTTATAGTGAAAATATTGTTCGCTTTTAAGAATCTCAGACTGCCAGTCTCCTAAGATTTTGAAATATTCTCTCCTTTAGCAGGTTCATATGGGGAGTTAGGGCGACGAATAACTTGAAAGGACAATTCTAAGTAAATGGAGAACAACCGAATGGACCCCTCATCCCTCGTGGCGAAATATTCCCTCTTTTCTCTTTAGGTACGTTATGAGTGACACAACCTACAGATGTTAGTGTCTAAAAATGAAATTTTACTTTCGATTTAAAGCTCTGATATTGTCGGTATTCTAAATTTCCGTTCTTTTTCTCGTTCTGCAGATTAATAGTACCAGGCGGGGCACCAAATTTCTAGAAAGGGTAATAGTGAGGATGGAGTGAATAGTGAACACCGCAGTGTTCCCCTCCTCACTGGTGACGAATGACTTTTCTTTCTTTCTGTTCGTAAGTTATTACTCACATCCGGTATTTTGTTTGTTATATTGAAAATATTGTTCGCTTTTAAGAATCTCAGACTGCCAGTCTCCTAAGATTTTGAAATTTTCTCTCCTTTAGCAGGTTCATATGGGGAGTTAGGGCGACGAATAACTTGAAAGGACAATTCTAAGTAAATTGAGAACAACCGAATGGACCCGTCATCCCTCGTGGCGAATTATTCCCCTTTTTCTCTTTAGGTACGTTATGAGTGAAACAACCTACAGATGTTAGTGTCTAAAAATGAAATTTTACTTTCGATTTAAAGCTCTGATATTGTCGGTATTCGAAATATCCATTGTTTTTCTCGTTCTGCAGATTAATAGTACCAGACGCGGCACCAAATTTCTTGAAAGGGTAATAGTGAGGATGGAGTGAATAGTGAACACCGCAGTGTTCCCCTCCTCACTGGTGACGAATGACTTCTCTTTCTTTCTGTTGGTAAGTTTTTATTAACATCCGGTATTTTATTTTTTATAGTGAAAATATTGTTCGCTTTTAAGAATCGCAGACTGCCAGTCTCCTAAGATTTTGAAATATTCTCTCCTTTAGCAGGTTCATATGGGGAGTTAGGGCGACGAATAACTTGAAAGGACAATTCTAAGTAAATGGAGAACAACCGAATGGACCCCTCATCCCTCGTGGCGAATTATTCCCTCTTTTCTCTTTAGGTACGTTATGAGTGACACAACCTACAGATGTTAGTGTCTAAAAATGAAATTTTACTTTCGATTTAAAGCTCTGATATTGTCGGTATTCTAAATTTCCGTTCTTTTTCTCGTTCTGCAGATTAATAGTACCAGGCGGGGCACCAAATTTCTTGAAAGGGTAATAGTGAGGATGGAGTGAATAGTGAACACCGCAGTGTTCCCCTCCTCACTGGTGACGAATGACTTCTCTTTCTTTCTGTTGGTAAGTTTTTATTAACATCCGGTATTTTATTTGTTATAGTGAAAATATTGTTCGCTTTAAAGAATCTCAGACTGCCAGTCTCCTAAGATTTTGAAATATTCTCTCCTTTAGCAGGTTCATATGGGGAGTTAGGGCGACGAATAACTTGAAAGGACAATTCTAAGTAAATGGAGAACAACCGAATGGACCCCTCATCCCTCGTGGCGAGTTATCCCCTCTTTTCTCTTTAGGTACGTTATGAGTGACACAACCTACAGATATAATGTGTTTAAAAATGAAATTTTACTTTCGATTTAAAGCTCTGATATTGTCGGTATTCTAAATTTCCGTTCTTTTTCTCGTTCTGCAGATTAATAGTACCAGGCGGGGCACCAATTTTCTTGAAAGGGTAATAGTGAGGATGGAGTGAATAGTGAACACCGCAGTGTTCCCATCCTCAGTGGTGACGAATGACTTCTCTTTCTTTCTGTTCGTAAGTTATTACTCACATCCGGTATTTTGTTTGTTATATTGAAAATATTGTTCGCTTTTAAGAATCTCAGACTGCCAGTCTCCTAAGATTTTGAAATATTCTCTCCTTTAGCAGGTTCATATGGGGAGTTAGGGCGACGAATAATTTGAAAGGACAATTCTAAGTAAATGGAGAACAACCGAATGGACCCCTCATCCCTCGTGGCGAGTTATTCCCTCTTTTCTCTTTAGGTACGTTATGAGTGACACAACCTACAGATGTTAGTGTCTAAAAATGAAATTTTACTTTCGATTTAAAGCTCTGATATTGTCGGTATTCTAAATTTCCGTTCTTTTTCTCGTTCTGCAGATTAATAGTACCAGGCGGGGCACCAAATTTCTTGAAAGGGTAATAGTGAGGATGGAGTGAATAGTGAACACCGCAGTGTTCCCCTCCTCACTGGTTACGAATGACTTCTCTTTCTTTCTGTTCGTAAGTTATTACTCACATCCGGTATTTTGTTTGTTATATTGAAAATATTGTTCGCTTTTAAGAATCTCAGACTGCCAGTCTCCTAAGATTTTGAAATTTTCTCTCCTTTAGCAGGTTCATATGGGGAGTTAGGGCGACTAATAACTTGAAAGGTCAATTCTAAGTCAATGGAGAACAACCGAATGGACCCCTCATCCCTCGTGGCGAGTTATTCCCTCTTTTGTCTTTAGGTACGTTATGAGTGACACAACCTACAGATGTTAGTGTCTAAAAATGAAATTTTACTTTCGATTTAAAGCTCTGATATTGTCGGTATTCTAAATTTCCGTTCTTTTTCTCGTTCTGCAGATTAATAGTACCAGGCGGGGCACCAAATTTCTTGAAAGGGTAATAGTGAGGATGGAGTGAATAGTGAACACCGCAGTGTTCCCCTCCTCACTGGTGACGAATGACTTCTCTTTCTTTCTGTTGGTAAGTTTTTATTAACATCCGGTTTTTTATTTTTTATAGTGAAAATATTGTTCGCTTTTAAGAATCTCAGACTGCCAGTCTCCTAAGATTTTGAAATATTCTCTCCTTTAGCAGGTTCATATGGGGAGTTAGGGCGACGAATAACTTGAAAGGACATTTCTAAGTAAATGGAGAACAACCGAATGGACCCCTCATCCCTCGTGGCGAAATATTCCCTCTTTTCTCTTTAGGTACGTTATGAGTGACACAACCTACAGATGTTAGTGTCTAAAAATGAAATTTTACTTTCGATTTAAAGCTCTGATATTGTCGGTATTCTAAATTTCCGTTCTTTTTCTCGTTCTGCAGATTAATAGTACCAGGCGGGGCACCAAATTTCTTGAAAGGGTAATAGTGAGGATGGAGTGAATAGTGAACACCGCAGTGTTCCCCTCCTCACTGGTGACGAATGACTTCTCTTTCTTTCTGTTCGTAAGTTATTACTCACATCCGGTATTTTGTTTGTTATATTGAAAATATTGTTCGCTTTTAAGAATCTCAGACTGCCAGTCTCCTAAGATTTTGAAATTTTCTCTCCTTTAGCAGTTTCATATGGGGAGTTAGGGCGACTAATAACTTGAAAGGACAATTCTAAGTCAATGGAGAACAACCGAATGGACCCCTCATCCCTCGTGGCGAGTTATTCCCTCTTTTGTCTTTAGGTACGTTATGAGTGACACAACCTACAGATGTTAGTGTCTAAAAATGAAATTTTACTTTCGATTTAAAGCTCTGATATTGTCGGTATAATAAATTTCCGTTCTTTTTCTCGTTCTGCACATTAATAGTACAAGGCGGGGCACCAAATTTCTTGAAAGGGTAATAGTGAGGATGGAGTGAATAGTGAACACCGCAGTGTTCCCCTCCTCACTGGTGACGAATGACTTCTCTTTCTTTCTGTTGGTAAGTTTTTATTAACATCCGGTATTTTATTTGTTATAGTGAAAATATTGTTCGCTTTGAAGAATCTCAGACTGCCAGTCTCCTAAGATTTTGAAATATTCTCTCCTTTAGCAGGTTCATATGGGGAGTTAGGGCGACTAATAACTTGAAAGGACAATTCTAAGTAAATGGAGAACAACCGAATGGACCCCTCATCCCTCGTGGCGAATTATTCCCTCTTTTCTCTTTAGGTACGTTATGAGTGACACAACCTACAGATGTTAGTGTCTAAAAATAAAATTTTACTTTCGATTTAAAGCTCTGATATTGTCGGTATTCTAAATTTCCGTTCTTTTTCTCGTTCTGCAGATTAATAGTACCAGGCGGGGCACCAAATTTCTTGAAAGGGTAATAGTGAGGATGGAGTGAATAGTGAACACCGCAGTGTTCCCCTCCTCACTGGTGACGAATGACTTCTCTTTCTTTCTGTTGGTAAGTTTTTATTAACATCCGGTATTTTATTTGTTATAGTGAAAATATTGTTCGCTTTTAAGAATCTCAGACTGCCAGTCTCCTAAGATTTTGAAATATTCTCTCCTTTAGCAGGTTCATATGGGGAGTTAGGGCGACGAATAACTTGAAAGGACAATTCTAAGTAAATGGAGAACAACCGAATGGACCCCTCATCCCTCGTGGCGAATTATTCCCTCTTTTCTCTTTAGGTACGTTATGAGTGACACAACCTACAGATGTTAGTGTCTAAAAATGAAATTTTACTTTCGATTTAAAGCTCTGATATTGTCGGTATTCTAAATTTCCGTTCTTTTTCTCGTTCTGCAGATTAATAGTACCAGGCGGGGCACCAAATTTCTTGAAAGGGTAATAGTGAGGATGGAGTGAATAGTGAACACCGCAGTGTTCCCCTCCTCACTGGTGACGAATGACTTCTCTTTCTTTCTGTTGGTAAGTTTTTATTAACATCCGGTATTTTATTTGTTATAGTGAAAATATTGTTCGCTTTGAAGAATCTCAGACTGCCAGTCTCCTAAGATTTTGAAATATTCTCTCCTTTAGCAGGTTCATATGGGGAGTTAGGGCGACTAATAACTTGAAAGGACAATTCTAAGTAAATGGAGAACAACCGAATGGACCCCTCATCCCTCGTGGCGAATTATTCCCTCTTTTCTCTTTAGGTACGTTATGAGTGACACAACCTACAGATGTTAGTGTCTAAAAATAAAATTTTACTTTCGATTTAAAGCTCTGATATTGTCGGTATTCTAAATTTCCGTTCTTTTTCTCGTTCTGCAGATTAATAGTACCAGGCGGGGCACCAAATTTCTTGAAAGGGTAATAGTGAGGATGGAGTGAATAGTGAACACCGCAGTGTTCCCCTCCTCACTGGTGACGAATGACTTCTCTTTCTTTCTGTTGGTAAGTTTTTATTAACATCCGGTATTTTATTTGTTATAGTGAAAATATTGTTCGCTTTTAAGAATCTCAGACTGCCAGTCTCCTAAGATTTTGAAATATTCTCTCCTTTAGCAGGTTCATATGGGGAGTTAGGGCGACGAATAACGTGAAAGGACAATTCTAAGTAAATGGAGAACAACCGAATGGACCCCTCATCCCTCGTGGCGAATTATTCCCTCTTTTCTCTTTAGGTACGTTATGAGTGACACAACCTACAGATGTTAGTGTCTAAAAATGAAATTTTACTTTCGATTTAAAGCTCTGATATTGTCGGTATTCTAAATTTCCGTTCTTTTTCTCGTTCTGCAGATTAATAGTACCAGGCGGGGCACCAAATTTCTTGAAAGGGTAATAGTGAGGATGGAGTGAATAGTGAACACCGCAGTGTTCCCCTCCTCACTGGTGACGAATGACTTCTCTTTCTTTCTGTTGGTAAGTTTTTATTAACATCCGGTATTTTATTTGTTATAGTGAAAATATTGTTCGCTTTGAAGAATCTCAGACTGCCAGTCTCCTAAGATTTTGAAATATTCTCTCCTTTAGCAGGTTCATATGGGGAGTTAGGGCGACTAATAACTTGAAAGGACAATTCTAAGTAAATGGAGAACAACCGAATGGACCCCTCATCCCTCGTGGCGAATTATTCCCTCTTTTCTCTTTAGGTACGTTATGAGTGACACAACCTACAGATGTTAGTGTCTAAAAATAAAATTTTACTTTCGATTTAAAGCTCTGATATTGTCGGTATTCTAAATTTCCGTTCTTTTTCTCGTTCTGCAGATTAATAGTACCAGGCGGGGCACCAAATTTCTTGAAAGGGTAATAGTGAGGATGGAGTGAATAGTGAACACCGCAGTGTTCCCCTCCTCACTGGTGACGAATGACTTCTCTTTCTTTCTGTTGGTAAGTTTTTATTAACATCCGGTATTTTATTTGTTATAGTGAAAATATTGTTCGCTTTTAAGAATCTCAGACTGCCAGTCTCCTAAGATTTTGAAATATTCTCTCCTTTAGCAGGTTCATATGGGGAGTTAGGGCGACGAATAACTTGAAAGGACAATTCTAAGTAAATGGAGAACAACCGAATGGACCCCTCATCCCTCGTGGCGAATTATTCCCTCTTTTCTCTTTAGGTACGTTATGAGTGACACAACCTACAGATGTTAGTGTCTAAAAATGAAATTTTACTTTCGATTTAAAGCTCTGATATTGTCGGTATTCTAAATTTCCGTTCTTTTTCTCGTTCTGCAGATTAATAGTACCAGGCGGGGCACCAAATTTCTTGAAAGGGTAATAGTGAGGATGGAGTGAATAGTGAACACCGCAGTGTTCCCCTCCTCACTGGTGACAAATGACTTCTCTTTCTTTCTGTTGGTAAGTTTTTATTAACATCCGGTATTTTATCTGTTATAGTGAAAATATTGTTCGCTTTTAAGAATCTCAGACCTCCAGTCTCCTAAGATTTTGAAATATTCTCTCCTTTAGCAGGTTCATATGTGGAGTTAGGGCGACGAATAACTTGAAAGGACAATTCTAAGTAAATGGAGAACAACCGAATGGACCCCTCATCCCTCGTGGCGAATTATTCCCTCTTTTCTCTTTAGGTACGTTATGAGTGACACAACCTACAGATGTTAGTGTCTAAAAATGAAATTTTACTTTCGATTTAAAGCTCTGATATTGTCGGTATTCTAAATTTCCGTTCTTTTTCTCGTTCTGCAGATTAATAGTACCAGGCGGGGCACCAAATTTCTTGAAAGGGTAATAGTGAGGATGGAGTGAATAGTGAACACCGCAGTGTTCCCCTCCTCACTGGTGACGAATGACTTCTCTTTCTTTCTGTTGGTAAGTTTTTATTAACATCCGGTATTTTATTTGTTATAGTGAAAATATTGTTCGCTTTTAAGAATCTCAGACTGCCAGTCTCCTAAGATTTTGAAATATTCTCTCATTTAGCAGGTTCATATGGGGAGTTAGGGCGACGAATAACTTGAAAGGACAATTCTAAGTAAATGGAGAACAACCGAATGGACCCCTCATCCCTCGTGGCGAATTATTCCCTCTTTTCTCTTTAGGTACGTTATGAGTGACACAACCTACAGATGTTAGTGTCTAAAAATGAAATTTTACTTTCGATTTAAAGCTCTGATATTGTCGGTATTCTAAATTTCCGTTCTTTTTCTCGTTCTGCAGATTAATAGTACCAGGCGGGGCACCAAATTTCTTGAAAGGGTAATAGTGAGGATGGAGTGAATAGTGAACACCGCAGTGTTCCCCTCCTCACTGGTGACAAATGACTTCTCTTTCTTTCTGTTGGTAAGTTTTTATTAACATCCGGTATTTTATCTGTTATAGTGAAAATATTGTTCGCTTTTAAGAATCTCAGACCTCCAGTCTCCTAAGATTTTGAAATATTCTCTCCTTTAGCAGGTTCATATGGGGAGTTAGGGCGACGAATAACTTGAAAGGACAATTCTAAGTAAATGGAGAACAACCGAATGGACCCCTCATCCCTCGTGGCGAATTATTCCCTCTTTTCTCTTTAGGTACGTTATGAGTGACACAACCTACAGATGTTAGTGTCTAAAAATGAAATTTTACTTTCGATTTAAAGCTCTGATATTGTCGGTATTCTAAATTTCCGTTCTTTTTCTCGTTCTGCAGATTAATAGTACCAGGCGGGGCACCAAATTTCTTGAAAGGGTAATAGTGAGGATGGAGTGAATAGTGAACACCGCAGTGTTCCCCTCCTCACTGGTGACGAATGACTTCTCTTTCTTTCTGTTGGTAAGTTTTTATTAACATCCGGTATTTTATTTGTTATAGTGAAAATATTGTTCGCTTTTAAGAATCTCAGACTGCCAATCTCCTAAGATTTTGAAATATTCTCTCCTTTAGCAGGTTCATATGGGGAGTTAGGGCGACGAATAACTTGAAAGGACAATTCTAAGTAAATGGAGAACAACCGAATGGACCCCTCATCCCTCGTGGCGAATTATTCCCTCTTTTCTCTTTAGGTACGTTATGAGTGACACAACCTACAGATGTTAGTGTCTAAAAATGAAATTTTACTTTCGATTTAAAGCTCTGATATTGTCGGTATTCTAAATTTCCGTTCTTTTTCTCGTTCTGCAGATTAATAGTACCAGGCTGGGCACCAAATTTCTTGAAAGGGTAATAGTGAGGATGGAGTGAATAGTGAACACCGCAGTGTTCCCCTCCTCACTGGTGACGAATGACTTCTCTTTCTTTCTGTTGGTAAGTTTTTATTAACATCCGGTATTTTATTTGTTATAGTGAAAATATTGTTCGCTTTTAAGAATCTCAGACTGCCAGTCTCCTAAGATTTTGAAATATTCTCTCCTTTAGCAGGTTCATATGGGGAGTTAGGGCGACGAATAACTTGAAAGGACAATTCTAAGTAAATGGAGAACAACCGAATGGACCCCTCATCCCTCGTGGCGAATTATTCCCTCTTTTCTCTTTAGGTACGTTATGAGTGACACAACCTACAGATGTTAGTGTCTAAAAATGAAATTTTACTTTCGATTTAAAGCTCTGATATTGTCGGTATTCTAAATTTCCGTTCTTTTTCTCGTTCTGCAGATTAATAGTACCAGGCGGGGCACCAAATTTCTTGAAAGGGTAATAGTGTGGATGGAGTGAATAGTGAACACCGCAGTGTTCCCCTCCTCACTGGTGACGAATGACTTCTCTTTCTTTCTGTTGGTAAGTTTTTATTAACATCCGGTATTTTATTTGTTATAGTGAAAATATTGTTCGCTTTTAAGAATCTCAGACTGCCAGTCTCCTAAGATTTTGAAATATTCTCTCCTTTAGCAGGTTCATATGGGAAGTTAGGGCGACGAATAACTTGAAAGGACAATTCTAAGTAAATGGAGAACAACCGAATGGACCCCTCATCCCTCGTGGCGAATTATTCCCTCTTTTCTCTTTAGGTACGTTATGAGTGACACAACCTACAGATGTTAGTGTCTAAAAATGAAATTTTACTTTCGATTTAAAGCTCTGATATTGTCGGTATTCTAAATTTCCGTTCTTTTTCTCGTTCTGCAGATTAATAGTACCAGGCGGGGCACCAAATTTCTTGAAAGGGTAATAGTGAGGATGGAGTGAATAGTGAACACCGCAGTGTTCCCCTGCTCACTGGTGACGAATGACTTCTCTTTCTTTCTGTTGGTATGTTTTTATTAACATCCGGTATTTTATTTGTTATAGTGAAAATATTGTTCGCTTTTAAGAATCTCAGACTGCCAGTCTCCTAAGATTTTGAAATATTCTCTCCTTTAGCAGGTTCATATGGGGAGTTAGGGCGACGAATAACTTGAAAGGACAATTCTAAGTAAATGGAGAACAACCGAATGGACACCTCATCCCTCGTGGCGAATTATTCCCTCTTTTCTGTTTAGGTACGTTATGAGTGACACAACCTACAGATGTTAGTGTCTAAAAATGAAATTTTACTTTCGATTTAAAGCTCTGATATTGTCGGTATTCTAAATTTCCGTTCTTTTTCTCGTTCTGCAGATTAATAGTACCAGGCGGGGCACCAAATTTCTTGAAAGGGTAATAGTGAGGATGGAGTGAATAGTGAACACCGCAGTGTTCCCCTCCTCACTGGTGACGAATGACTTCTCTTTCTTTCTGTTGGTAAGTTTTTATTAACATCCGGTATTTTATTTGTTATAGTGAAAATATTGTTCGCTTTTAAGAATCTCAGACTGCCAGTCTCCTAAGATTTTGAAATATTCTCTCCTTTAGCAGGTTCATATGGGGAGTTAGGGCGACGAATAACTTGAAAGGACAATTGTAAGTAAATGGAGAACAACCGAATGGACCCCTCATCCCTCGTGGCGAATTATTCCCTCTTTTCTCTTTAGGTACGTTATGAGTGACACAACCTACAGATGTTAGTGTCTAAAAATGAAATTTTACTTTCGATTTAAAGCTCTGATATTGTCGGTATTCTAAATTTCCGTTCTTTTTCTCGTTCTGCAGATTAATAGTACCAGGCGGGGCACCAAATTTCTTGAAAGGGTAATAGTGAGGATGGAGTGAATAGTGAACACCGCAGTGTTCCCCTCCTCACTGGTGACGAATGACTTCTCTTTCTTTCTGTTGGTAAGTTTTTATTAACATCCGGTATTTTATTTGTTATAGTGAAAATATTGTTCGCTTTTAAGAATCTCAGACTGCCAGTCTCCTAAGATTTTGAAATATTCTCTCCTTTAGCAGGTTCATATGGGGAGTTAGGGCGACGAATAACTTGAAAGGACAATTCTAAGTAAATGGAGAACAACCGAATGGACCCCTCATCCCTCGTGGCGAATTATTCCCTCTTTTCTCTTTAGGTACGTTATGAGTGACACAACCTACAGATGTTAGTGTCTAAAAATGAAATTTTACTTTCGATTTAAAGCTCTGATATTGTCGGTATTCTAAATTTCCGTTCTTTTTCTCGTTCTGCAGATTAATAGTACCAGGCGGGGCACCAAATTTCTTGAAAGGGTAATAGTGAGGATGGAGTGAATAGTGAACACCGCAGTGTTCCCCTCCTCACTGGTGACGAATGACTTCTCTTTCTTTCTGTTGGTAAGTTTTTATTAACATCCGGTATTTTATTTGTTATAGTGAAAATATTGTTCGCTTTTAAGAATCTCAGACTGCCAGTCTCCTAAGATTTTGAAATATTCTCTCCTTTAGCAGGTTCATATGGGGAGTTAGGGCGACGAATAACTTGAAAGGACAATTCTAAGTAAATGGAGAACAACCGAATGGACCCCTCATCCCTCGTGGCGAATTATTCCCTCTTTTCTCTTTAGGTACGTTATGAGTGACACAACCTACAGATGTTAGTGTCTAAAAATGAAATTTTACTTTCGATTTAAAGCTCTGATATTGTCGGTATTCTAAATTTCCGTTCTTTTTCTCGTTCTGCAGATTAATAGTACCAGGCGGGGCACCAAATTTCTTGAAAGGGTAATAGTGAGGATGGAGTGAATAGTGAACACCGCAGTGTTCCCCTCCTCACTGGTGACGAATGACTTCTCTTTCTTTCTGTTGGTAAGTTTTTATTAACATCCGGTATTTTATTTGTTATAGTGTAAATATTGTTCGCTTTTAAGAATCTCAGACTGCCAGTCTCCTAAGATTTTGAAATATTCTCTCCTTTAGCAGGTTCATATGGGGAGTTAGGGCGACGAATAACTTGAAAGGACAATTCTAAGTAAATGGAGAACAACCGAATGGACCCCTCATCCCTCGTGGCGAATTATTCCCTCTTTTCTCTTTAGGTACGTTATGAGTGACACAACCTACAGATGTTAGTGTCTAAAAATGAAATTTTACTTTCGATTTAAAGCTCTGATATTGTCGGTATTCTAAATTTCCGTTCTTTTTCTCGTTCTGCAGATTAATAGTACCAGGCGGGGCACCAAATTTCTTGAAAGGGTAATAGTAAGGATGGAGTGAATAGTGAACACCGCAGTGTTCCCCTCCTCACTGGTGACGAATGACTTCTCTTTCTTTCTGTTGGTAAGTTTTTATTAACATCCGGTATTTTATTTGTTATAGTGAAAATATTGTTCGCTTTTAAGAATCCCAGACTGCCAGTCTCCTAAGATTTTGAAATATTCTCTCCTTTAGCAGGTTCATATGGGGAGTTAGGGCGACGAATAACTTGAAAGGACAATTCTAAGTAAATGGAGAACAACCGAATGGACACCTCATCCCTCGTGGCGAATTATTCCCTCTTTTCTCTTTAGGTACGTTATGAGTGACACAACCTACAGATGTTAGTGTCTAAAAATGAAATTTTACTTTCGATTTAAAGCTCTGATATTGTCGGTATTCTAAATTTCCGTTCTTTTTCTCGTTCTGCAGATTAATAGTACCAGGCGGGGCACCAAATTTCTTGAAAGGGTAATAGTGAGGATGGAGTGAATAGTGAACACCGCAGTGTTCCCCTCCTCACTGGTGACGAATGACTTCTCTTTCTTTCTGTTGGTAAGTTTTTATTAACATCCGGTATTTTATTTGTTATAGTGAAAATATTGTTCGCTTTTAAGAATCTCAGACTGCCAGTCTCCTAAGATTTTGAAATATTCTCTCCTTTAGCAGGTTCATATGGGGAGTTAGGGCGACGAATAACTTGAAAGGACAATTCTAAGTAAATGGAGAACAACCGAATGGACCCCTCATCCCTCGTGGCGAATTATTCCCTCTTTTCTCTTTAGGTACGTTATGAGTGACACAACCTACAGATGTTAGTGTCTAAAAATGAAATTTTACTTTCGATTTAAAGCTCTGATATTGTCGGTATTCTAAATTTCCGTTCTTTTTCTCGTTCTGCAGATTAATAGTACCAGACGGGGCACCAAATTTCTTGAAAGGGTAATAGTGTGGTTGGAGTGAATGGTGAACACCGCAGTGTTCCCATCCTCAGTGGTGACGAATGACTTCTCTTTCTTTCTGTTGGTAAGTTTTTATTAACATCCGGTATTTTATTTGTTATAGTGAAAATATTGTTCGCTTTTAAGAATCTCAGACTGCCAGTCTCCTAAGATTTTGAAATATTCTCTCCTTTAGCAGGTTCATATGGGGAGTTAGGGCGACGAATAACTTGAAAGGACAATTCTAAGTAAATGGAGAACAACCGAATGGACCCCTCATCCCTCGTGGCGAAATATTCCCTCTTTTCTCTTTAGGTACGTTATGAGTGACACAACCTACAGTTGTTAGTGTCTAAAAATGAAATTTTACTTTCGATTTAAACTCTGATATTGTCGGTATTCTAAATTTCCTTTCTTTTTCTCGTTCTGCAGATTAATAGTACCAGGCGGGGCACCAAATTTCTTGAAAGGGTAATAGTGTGGTTGGAGTGAATGGTGAACACCGCAGTGTTCCCATCCTCAGTGCTGACGAATGACTTCTCTTTCTTTCTGTTGGTAAGTTTTTATTAACATCCGGTATTTTATTTGTTATAGTGAAAATATTGGTCGCTTTTAAGAATCTCAGACAGCCAGTCTCCTAAGATTTTGAAATATTCTCTCCTTTAGCAGGTTCATATGGGGAGTTAGGGCGACGAATAACTTGAAAGGACAATTCTAAGTAAATGGAGCACAACCGAATGGACCCCTCATCCCTCGTGGCGAAATATTCCCTCTTTTCTCTTTAGGTACGTTATGAGTGACACAACCTACAGATGTTAGTGTCTAAAAATGAAATTTTACTTTCGATTTAAAGCTCTGATATTGTCGGTATTCTAAATTTCCGTTCTTTTTCTCGTTCTGCAGATTAATAGTACCAGACGGGGCACCAAATTTCTTGAAAGGGTAATAGTGTGGTTGGAGTGAATGGTGAACACCGCAGTGTTCCCATCCTCAGTGGTGACGAATGACTTCTCTTTCTTTCTGTTGGTAAGTTTTTATTAACATCCGGTATTTTATTTGTTATAGTGAAAATATTGTTCGCTTTTAAGAATCTCAGACTGCCAGTCTCCTAAGATTTTGAAATATTCTCTCCTTTAGCAGGTTCATATGGGGAGTTAGGGCGACGAATAACTTGAAAGGACAATTCTAAGTAAATGGAGAACAACCGAATGGACCCCTCACCCCTCGTGGCGAATTATTCCCTCTTTTCTCTTTAGGTACGTTATGAGTGACACAACCTACAGATGTTAGTGTCTAAAAATGAAATTTTACTTTCGATTTAAAGCTCTGATATTGTCGGTATTCTAAATTTCCGTTCTTTTTCTCGTTCTGCAGATTAATAGTACCAGGCGGGGCACCAAATTTCTTGAAAGGGTAATAGTGAGGATGGAGTGAATAGTGAACACCGCAGTGTTCCCCTCCTCACTGGTGACGAATGACTTCTCTTTCTTTCTGTTGGTAAGTTTTTATTAACATCCGGTATTTTATTTGTTATAGTGAAAATATTGTTCGCTTTTAAGAATCTCAGACTGCCAGTCTCCTAAGATTTTGAAATATTCTCTCCTTTAGCAGGTTCATATGGGGAGTTAGGGCGACGAATAACTTGAAAGGACATTTCTAAGTAAATGGAGAACAACCGAATGGACCCCTCATCCCTCGTGGCGAAATATTCCCTCTTTTCTCTTTAGGTACGTCATGAGTGACACAACCTACAGATGTTAGTGTCTAAAAATGAAATTTTACTTTCGATTTAAAGCTCTGATATTGTCGGTATTCTAAATTTCCGTTCTTTTTCTCGTTCTGCAGATTAATAGTACCAGGCGGGGCACCAAATTTCTTGAAAGGGTAATAGTGAGGATGGAGTGAATAGTGAACACCGCAGTGTTCCCCTCCTCACTGGTGACGAATGACTTCTCTTTCTTTCTGTTCGTAAGTTATTACTCACATCCGGTATTTTGTTTGTTATATTGAAAATATTGTTCGCTTTTAAGAATCTCAGACTGCCAGTCTCCTAAGATTTTGAAATTTTCTCTCCTTTAGCAGTTTCATATGGGGAGTTAGGGCGACTAATAACTTGAAAGGACAATTCTAAGTCAATGGAGAACAACCGAATGGACCCCTCATCCCTCGTGGCGAGTTATTCCCTCTTTTGTCTTTAGGTACGTTATGAGTGACACAACCTACAGATGTTAGTGTCTAAAAATGAAATTTTACTTTCGATTTAAAGCTCTGATATTGTCGGTATAATAAATTTCCGTTCTTTTTCTCGTTCTGCAGATTAATAGTACCAGGCGGGGCACCAAATTTCTTGAAAGGGTAATAGCGAGGATGGAGTGAATAGTGAACACCGCAGTGTTCCCCTCCTCACTGGTGACGAATGACTTCTCTTTCTTTCTGTTGGTAAGTTTTTATTAACATCCGGTATTTTATTTGTTATAGTGAAAATATTGTTCGCTTTTAAGAATCTCAGACTGCCAGTCTCCTAAGATTTTGAAATATTCTCTCCTTTAGCAGGTTCATATGGGGAGTTAGGGCGACGAATAACTTGAAAGGACAATTCTAAGTAAATGGAGAACAACCGAATGAACCCCTCATCCCTCGTGGCGAATTATTCCCTCTTTTCTCTTTAGGTACGTTATGAGTGACAAAACCTACAGATGTTAGTGTCTAAAAATGAAATTTTACTTTCGATTTAAAGCTCTGATATTGTCGGTATTCTAAATTCCCGTTCTTTTTCTCGTTCTGCAGATTATTAGTACCAGGCGGGGCACCAAATTTCTTGAAAGGGTAATAGTAAGGATGGAGTGAATAGTGAACACCGCAGTGTTCCCCTCCTCACTGGTGACGAATGACTTCTCTTTCTTTCTGTTGGTAAGTTTTTATTAACATCCGGTATTTTATTTGTTATAGTGAAAATATTGTTCGCTTTTAAGAATCTCAGACTGCCAGTCTCCTAAGATTTTGAAATATTCTCTCCTTTAGCAGGTTCATATGGGGAGTTAGGGCGACGAATAACTTGAAAGGACAATTCTAAGTAAATGGAGAACAACCGAATGGACCCCTCATCCCTCGTGGCGAATTATTCCCTCTTTTCTCTTTAGGTACGTTATGAGTGACACAACCTACAGATGTTAGTGTCTAAAAATGAAATTTTACTTTCGATTTAAAGCTCTGATATTGTCGGTATTCTAAATTTCCGTTCTTTTTCTCGTTCTGCAGATTAATAGTACCAGGCGGGGCACCAAATTTCTTGAAAGGGTAATAGTGAGGATGGAGTGAATAGTGAACACCGCAGTGTTCCCCTCCTCACTGGTGACGAATGACTTCTCTTTCTTTCTGTTGGTAAGTTTTTATTAACATCCGGTATTTTATTTGTTATAGTGAAAATATTGTTCGCTTTTAAGAATCTCAGACTGCCAGTCTCCTAAGATTTTGAAATATTCTCTCCTTTAGCAGGTTCATATGGGGAGTTAGGGCGACTAATAACTTGAAAGGACAATTCTAAGTAAATGGAGAACAACCGAATGGACCCCTCATCCCTCGTGGCGAATTATTCCCTCTTTTCTCTTTAGGTACGTTATGAGTGACACAACCTACAGATGTTAGTGTCTAAAAATAAAATTTTACTTTCGATTTAAAGCTCTGATATTGTCGGTATTCTAAATTTCCGTTCTTTTTCTCGTTCTGCAGATTAATAGTACCAGGCGGGGCACCAAATTTCTTGAAAGGGTAATAGTGAGGATGGAGTGAATAGTGAACACCGCAGTGTTCCCCTCCTCACTGGTGACGAATGACTTCTCTTTCTTTCTGTTGGTAAGTTTTTATTAACATCCGGTATTTTATTTGTTATAGTGAAAATATTGTTCGCTTTTAAGAATCTCAGACTGCCAGTCTCCTAAGATTTTGAAATATTCTCTCCTTTAGCAGGTTCATATGGGGAGTTAGGGCGACGAATAACTTGAAAGGACAATTCTAAGTAAATGGAGAACAACCGAATGGACCCCTCATCCCTCGTGGCGAATTATTCCCTCTTTTCTCTTTAGGTACGTTATGAGTGACACAACCTACAGATGTTAGTGTCTAAAAATGAAATTTTACTTTCGATTTAAAGCTCTGATATTGTCGGTATTCTAAATTTCCGTTCTTTTTCTCGTTCTGCAGATTAATAGTACCAGGCGGGGCACCAAATTTCTTGAAAGGGTAATAGTGAGGATGGAGTGAATAGTGAACACCGCAGTGTTCCCCTCCTCACTGGTGACGAATGACTTCTCTTTCTTTCTGTTGGTAAGTTTTTATTAACATCCGGTATTTTATTTGTTATAGTGAAAATATTGTTCGCTTTGAAGAATCTCAGACTGCCAGTCTCCTAAGATTTTGAAATATTCTCTCCTTTAGCAGGTTCATATGGGGAGTTAGGGCGACTAATAACTTGAAAGGACAATTCTAAGTAAATGGAGAACAACCGAATGGACCCCTCATCCCTCGTGGCGAATTATTCCCTCTTTTCTCTTTAGGTACGTTATGAGTGACACAACCTACAGATGTTAGTGTCTAAAAATAAAATTTTACTTTCGATTTAAAGCTCTGATATTGTCGGTATTCTAAATTTCCGTTCTTTTTCTCGTTCTGCAGATTAATAGTACCAGGCGGGGCACCAAATTTCTTGAAAGGGTAATAGTGAGGATGGAGTGAATAGTGAACACCGCAGTGTTCCCCTCCTCACTGGTGACGAATGACTTCTCTTTCTTTCTGTTGGTAAGTTTTTATTAACATCCGGTATTTTATTTGTTATAGTGAAAATATTGTTCGCTTTTAAGAATCTCAGACTGCCAGTCTCCTAAGATTTTGAAATATTCTCTCCTTTAGCAGGTTCATATGGGGAGTTAGGGCGACGAATAACTTGAAAGGACAATTCTAAGTAAATGGAGAACAACCGAATGGACCCCTCATCCCTCGTGGCGAATTATTCCCTCTTTTCTCTTTAGGTACGTTATGAGTGACACAACCTACAGATGTTAGTGTCTAAAAATGAAATTTTACTTTCGATTTAAAGCTCTGATATTGTCGGTATTCTAAATTTCCGTTCTTTTTCTCGTTCTGCAGATTAATAGTACCAGGCGGGGCACCAAATTTCTTGAAAGGGTAATAGTGAGGATGGAGTGAATAGTGAACACCGCAGTGTTCCCCTCCTCACTGGTGACAAATGACTTCTCTTTCTTTCTGTTGGTAAGTTTTTATTAACATCCGGTATTTTATCTGTTATAGTGAAAATATTGTTCGCTTTTAAGAATCTCAGACCTCCAGTCTCCTAAGATTTTGAAATATTCTCTCCTTTAGCAGGTTCATATGTGGAGTTAGGGCGACGAATAACTTGAAAGGACAATTCTAAGTAAATGGAGAACAACCGAATGGACCCCTCATCCCTCGTGGCGAATTATTCCCTCTTTTCTCTTTAGGTACGTTATGAGTGACACAACCTACAGATGTTAGTGTCTAAAAATGAAATTTTACTTTCGATTTAAAGCTCTGATATTGTCGGTATTCTAAATTTCCGTTCTTTTTCTCGTTCTGCAGATTAATAGTACCAGGCGGGGCACCAAATTTCTTGAAAGGGTAATAGTGAGGATGGAGTGAATAGTGAACACCGCAGTGTTCCCCTCCTCACTGGTGACGAATGACTTCTCTTTCTTTCTGTTGGTAAGTTTTTATTAACATCCGGTATTTTATTTGTTATAGTGAAAATATTGTTCGCTTTGAAGAATCTCAGACTGCCAGTCTCCTAAGATTTTGAAATATTCTCTCCTTTAGCAGGTTCATATGGGGAGTTAGGGCGACTAATAACTTGAAAGGACAATTCTAAGTAAATGGAGAACAACCAAATGGACCCCTCATCCCTCGTGGCGAATTATTCCCTCTTTTCTCTTTAGGTACGTTATGAGTGACACAACCTACAGATGTTAGTGTCTAAAAATAAAATTTTACTTTCGATTTAAAGCTCTGATATTGTCGGTATTCTAAATTTCCGTTCTTTTTCTCGTTCTGCAGATTAATAGTACCAGGCGGGGCACCAAATTTCTTGAAAGGGTAATAGTGAGGATGGAGTGAATAGTGAACACCGCAGTGTTCCCCTCCTCACTGGTGACGAATGACTTCTCTTTCTTTCTGTTGGTAAGTTTTTATTAACATCCGGTATTTTATTTGTTATAGTGAAAATATTGTTCGCTTTTAAGAATCTCAGACTGCCAGTCTCCTAAGATTTTGAAATATTCTCTCATTTAGCAGGTTCATATGGGGAGTTAGGGCGACGAATAACTTGAAAGGACAATTCTAAGTAAATGGAGAACAACCGAATGGACCCCTCATCCCTCGTGGCGAATTATTCCCTCTTTTCTCTTTAGGTACGTTATGAGTGACACAACCTACAGATGTTAGTGTCTAAAAATGAAATTTTACTTTCGATTTAAAGCTCTGATATTGTCGGTATTCTAAATTTCCGTTCTTTTTCTCGTTCTGCAGATTAATAGTACCAGGCGGGGCACCAAATTTCTTGAAAGGGTAATAGTGAGGATGGAGTGAATAGTGAACACCGCAGTGTTCCCCTCCTCACTGGTGACAAATGACTTCTCTTTCTTTCTGTTGGTAAGTTTTTATTAACATCCGGTATTTTATCTGTTATAGTGAAAATATTGTTCGCTTTTAAGAATCTCAGACCTCCAGTCTCCTAAGATTTTGAAATATTCTCTCCTTTAGCAGGTTCATATGGGGAGTTAGGGCGACGAATAACTTGAAAGGACAATTCTAAGTAAATGGAGAACAACCGAATGGACCCCTCATCCCTCGTGGCGAATTATTCCCTCTTTTCTCTTTAGGTACGTTATGAGTGACACAACCTACAGATGTTAGTGTCTAAAAATGAAATTTTACTTTCGATTTAAAGCTCTGATATTGTCGGTATTCTAAATTTCCGTTCTTTTTCTCGTTCTGCAGATTAATAGTACCAGGCGGGGCACCAAATTTCTTGAAAGGGTAATAGTGAGGATGGAGTGAATAGTGAACACCGCAGTGTTCCCCTCCTCACTGGTGACGAATGACTTCTCTTTCTTTCTGTTGGTAAGTTTTTATTAACATCCGGTATTTTATTTGTTATAGTGAAAATATTGTTCGCTTTTAAGAATCTCAGACTGCCAATCTCCTAAGATTTTGAAATATTCTCTCCTTTAGCAGGTTCATATGGGGAGTTAGGGCGACGAATAACTTGAAAGGACAATTCTAAGTAAATGGAGAACAACCGAATGGACCCCTCATCCCTCGTGGCGAATTATTCCCTCTTTTCTCTTTAGGTACGTTATGAGTGACACAACCTACAGATGTTAGTGTCTAAAAATGAAATTTTACTTTCGATTTAAAGCTCTGATATTGTCGGTATTCTAAATTTCCGTTCTTTTTCTCGTTCTGCAGATTAATAGTACCAGGCTGGGCACCAAATTTCTTGAAAGGGTAATAGTGAGGATGGAGTGAATAGTGAACACCGCAGTGTTCCCCTCCTCACTGGTGACGAATGACTTCTCTTTCTTTCTGTTGGTAAGTTTTTATTAACATCCGGTATTTTATTTGTTATAGTGAAAATATTGTTCGCTTTTAAGAATCTCAGACTGCCAGTCTCCTAAGATTTTGAAATATTCTCTCCTTTAGCAGGTTCATATGGGGAGTTAGGGCGACGAATAACTTGAAAGGACAATTCTAAGTAAATGGAGAACAACCGAATGGACCCCTCATCCCTCGTGGCGAATTATTCCCTCTTTTCTCTTTAGGTACGTTATGAGTGACACAACCTACAGATGTTAGTGTCTAAAAATGAAATTTTACTTTCGATTTAAAGCTCTGATATTGTCGGTATTCTAAATTTCCGTTCTTTTTCTCGTTCTGCAGATTAATAGTACCAGGCGGGGCACCAAATTTCTTGAAAGGGTAATAGTGTGGATGGAGTGAATAGTGAACACCGCAGTGTTCCCCTCCTCACTGGTGACGAATGACTTCTCTTTCTTTCTGTTGGTAAGTTTTTATTAACATCCGGTATTTTATTTGTTATAGTGAAAATATTGTTCGCTTTTAAGAATCTCAGACTGCCAGTCTCCTAAGATTTTGAAATATTCTCTCCTTTAGCAGGTTCATATGGGAAGTTAGGGCGACGAATAACTTGAAAGGACAATTCTAAGTAAATGGAGAACAACCGAATGGACCCCTCATCCCTCGTGGCGAATTATTCCCTCTTTTCTCTTTAGGTACGTTATGAGTGACACAACCTACAGATGTTAGTGTCTAAAAATGAAATTTTACTTTCGATTTAAAGCTCTGATATTGTCGGTATTCTAAATTTCCGTTCTTTTTCTCGTTCTGCAGATTAATAGTACCAGGCGGGGCACCAAATTTCTTGAAAGGGTAATAGTGAGGATGGAGTGAATAGTGAACACCGCAGTGTTCCCCTCCTCACTGGTTACAAATGACTTCTCTTTCTTTCTGTTGGTAAGTTTTTATTAACATCCGGTATTTTATCTGTTATAGTGAAAATATTGTTCGCTTTTAAGAATCTCAGACCTCCAGTCTCCTAAGATTTTGAAATATTCTCTCCTTTAGCAGGTTCATATGTGGAGTTAGGGCGACGAATAACTTGAAAGGACAATTCTAAGTAAATGGAGAACAACCGAATGGACCCCTCATCCCTCGTGGCGAATTATTCCCTCTTTTCTCTTTAGGTACGTTATGAGTGACACAACCTACAGATGTTAGTGTCTAAAAATGAAATTTTACTTTCGATTTAAAGCTCTGATATTGTCGGTATTCTAAATTTCCGTTCTTTTTCTCGTTCTGCAGATTAATAGTACCAGGCGGGGCACCAAATTTCTTGAAAGGGTAATAGTGAGGATGGAGTGAATAGTGAACACCGCAGTGTTCCCCTCCTCACTGGTGACGAATGACTTCTCTTTCTTTCTGTTGGTAAGTTTTTATTAACATCCGGTATTTTATTTGTTATAGTGAAAATATTGTTCGCTTTGAAGAATCTCAGACTGCCAGTCTCCTAAGATTTTGAAATATTCTCTCCTTTAGCAGGTTCATATGGGGAGTTAGGGCGACTAATAACTTGAAAGGACAATTCTAAGTAAATGGAGAACAACCAAATGGACCCCTCATCCCTCGTGGCGAATTATTCCCTCTTTTCTCTTTAGGTACGTTATGAGTGACACAACCTACAGATGTTAGTGTCTAAAAATAAAATTTTACTTTCGATTTAAAGCTCTGATATTGTCGGTATTCTAAATTTCCGTTCTTTTTCTCGTTCTGCAGATTAATAGTACCAGGCGGGGCACCAAATTTCTTGAAAGGGTAATAGTGAGGATGGAGTGAATAGTGAACACCGCAGTGTTCCCCTCCTCACTGGTGACGAATGACTTCTCTTTCTTTCTGTTGGTAAGTTTTTATTAACATCCGGTATTTTATTTGTTATAGTGAAAATATTGTTCGCTTTTAAGAATCTCAGACTGCCAGTCTCCTAAGATTTTGAAATATTCTCTCATTTAGCAGGTTCATATGGGGAGTTAGGGCGACGAATAACTTGAAAGGACAATTCTAAGTAAATGGAGAACAACCGAATGGACCCCTCATCCCTCGTGGCGAATTATTCCCTCTTTTCTCTTTAGGTACGTTATGAGTGACACAACCTACAGATGTTAGTGTCTAAAAATGAAATTTTACTTTCGATTTAAAGCTCTGATATTGTCGGTATTCTAAATTTCCGTTCTTTTTCTCGTTCTGCAGATTAATAGTACCAGGCGGGGCACCAAATTTCTTGAAAGGGTAATAGTGAGGATGGAGTGAATAGTGAACACCGCAGTGTTCCCCTCCTCACTGGTGACAAATGACTTCTCTTTCTTTCTGTTGGTAAGTTTTTATTAACATCCGGTATTTTATCTGTTATAGTGAAAATATTGTTCGCTTTTAAGAATCTCAGACCTCCAGTCTCCTAAGATTTTGAAATATTCTCTCCTTTAGCAGGTTCATATGGGGAGTTAGGGCGACGAATAACTTGAAAGGACAATTCTAAGTAAATGGAGAACAACCGAATGGACCCCTCATCCCTCGTGGCGAATTATTCCCTCTTTTCTCTTTAGGTACGTTATGAGTGACACAACCTACAGATGTTAGTGTCTAAAAATGAAATTTTACTTTCGATTTAAAGCTCTGATATTGTCGGTATTCTAAATTTCCGTTCTTTTTCTCGTTCTGCAGATTAATAGTACCAGGCGGGGCACCAAATTTCTTGAAAGGGTAATAGTGAGGATGGAGTGAATAGTGAACACCGCAGTGTTCCCCTCCTCACTGGTGACGAATGACTTCTCTTTCTTTCTGTTGGTAAGTTTTTATTAACATCCGGTATTTTATTTGTTATAGTGAAAATATTGTTCGCTTTTAAGAATCTCAGACTGCCAATCTCCTAAGATTTTGAAATATTCTCTCCTTTAGCAGGTTCATATGGGGAGTTAGGGCGACGAATAACTTGAAAGGACAATTCTAAGTAAATGGAGAACAACCGAATGGACCCCTCATCCCTCGTGGCGAATTATTCCCTCTTTTCTCTTTAGGTACGTTATGAGTGACACAACCTACAGATGTTAGTGTCTAAAAATGAAATTTTACTTTCGATTTAAAGCTCTGATATTGTCGGTATTCTAAATTTCCGTTCTTTTTCTCGTTCTGCAGATTAATAGTACCAGGCTGGGCACCAAATTTCTTGAAAGGGTAATAGTGAGGATGGAGTGAATAGTGAACACCGCAGTGTTCCCCTCCTCACTGGTGACGAATGACTTCTCTTTCTTTCTGTTGGTAAGTTTTTATTAACATCCGGTATTTTATTTGTTATAGTGAAAATATTGTTCGCTTTTAAGAATCTCAGACTGCCAGTCTCCTAAGATTTTGAAATATTCTCTCCTTTAGCAGGTTCATATGGGGAGTTAGGGCGACGAATAACTTGAAAGGACAATTCTAAGTAAATGGAGAACAACCGAATGGACCCCTCATCCCTCGTGGCGAATTATTCCCTCTTTTCTCTTTAGGTACGTTATGAGTGACACAACCTACAGATGTTAGTGTCTAAAAATGAAATTTTACTTTCGATTTAAAGCTCTGATATTGTCGGTATTCTAAATTTCCGTTCTTTTTCTCGTTCTGCAGATTAATAGTACCAGGCGGGGCACCAAATTTCTTGAAAGGGTAATAGTGTGGATGGAGTGAATAGTGAACACCGCAGTGTTCCCCTCCTCACTGGTGACGAATGACTTCTCTTTCTTTCTGTTGGTAAGTTTTTATTAACATCCGGTATTTTATTTGTTATAGTGAAAATATTGTTCGCTTTTAAGAATCTCAGACTGCCAGTCTCCTAAGATTTTGAAATATTCTCTCCTTTAGCAGGTTCATATGGGAAGTTAGGGCGACGAATAACTTGAAAGGACAATTCTAAGTAAATGGAGAACAACCGAATGGACCCCTCATCCCTCGTGGCGAATTATTCCCTCTTTTCTCTTTAGGTACGTTATGAGTGACACAACCTACAGATGTTAGTGTCTAAAAATGAAATTTTACTTTCGATTTAAAGCTCTGATATTGTCGGTATTCTAAATTTCCGTTCTTTTTCTCGTTCTGCAGATTAATAGTACCAGGCGGGGCACCAAATTTCTTGAAAGGGTAATAGTGAGGATGGAGTGAATAGTGAACACCGCAGTGTTCCCCTGCTCACTGGTGACGAATGACTTCTCTTTCTTTCTGTTGGTATGTTTTTATTAACATCCGGTATTTTATTTGTTATAGTGAAAATATTGTTCGCTTTTAAGAATCTCAGACTGCCAGTCTCCTAAGATTTTGAAATATTCTCTCCTTTAGCAGGTTCATATGGGGAGTTAGGGCGACGAATAACTTGAAAGGACAATTCTAAGTAAATGGAGAACAACCGAATGGACACCTCATCCCTCGTGGCGAATTATTCCCTCTTTTCTGTTTAGGTACGTTATGAGTGACACAACCTACAGATGTTAGTGTCTAAAAATGAAATTTTACTTTCGATTTAAAGCTCTGATATTGTCGGTATTCTAAATTTCCGTTCTTTTTCTCGTTCTGCAGATTAATAGTACCAGGCGGGGCACCAAATTTCTTGAAAGGGTAATAGTGAGGATGGAGTGAATAGTGAACACCGCAGTGTTCCCCTCCTCACTGGTGACGAATGACTTCTCTTTCTTTCTGTTGGTAAGTTTTTATTAACATCCGGTATTTTATTTGTTATAGTGAAAATATTGTTCGCTTTTAAGAATCTCAGACTGCCAGTCTCCTAAGATTTTGAAATATTCTCTCCTTTAGCAGGTTCATATGGGGAGTTAGGGCGACGAATAACTTGAAAGGACAATTGTAAGTAAATGGAGAACAACCGAATGGACCCCTCATCCCTCGTGGCGAATTATTCCCTCTTTTCTCTTTAGGTACGTTATGAGTGACACAACCTACAGATGTTAGTGTCTAAAAATGAAATTTTACTTTCGATTTAAAGCTCTGATATTGTCGGTATTCTAAATTTCCGTTCTTTTTCTCGTTCTGCAGATTAATAGTACCAGGCGGGGCACCAAATTTCTTGAAAGGGTAATAGTGAGGATGGAGTGAATAGTGAACACCGCAGTGTTCCCCTCCTCACTGGTGACGAATGACTTCTCTTTCTTTCTGTTGGTAAGTTTTTATTAACATCCGGTATTTTATTTGTTATAGTGTAAATATTGTTCGCTTTTAAGAATCTCAGACTGCCAGTCTCCTAAGATTTTGAAATATTCTCTCCTTTAGCAGGTTCATATGGGGAGTTAGGGCGACGAATAACTTGAAAGGACAATTCTAAGTAAATGGAGAACAACCGAATGGACCCCTCATCCCTCGTGGCGAATTATTCCCTCTTTTCTCTTTAGGTACGTTATGAGTGACACAACCTACAGATGTTAGTGTCTAAAAATGAAATTTTACTTTCGATTTAAAGCTCTGATATTGTCGGTATTCTAAATTTCCGTTCTTTTTCTCGTTCTGCAGATTAATAGTACCAGGCGGGGCACCAAATTTCTTGAACGGGTAATAGTGAGGATGGAGTGAATAGTGAACACCGCAGTGTTCCCCTCCTCACTGGTGATGAATGACTTCTCTTTCTTTCTGTTGGTAAGTTTTTATTAACATCCGGTATTTTATTTGTTATAGTGAAAATATTGTTCGCTTTTAAGAATCTCAGACTGCCAGTCTCCTAAGATTTTGAAATATTCTCTCCTTTAGCAGGTTCATATGGGGAGTTAGGGCGACGAATAACTTGAAAGGACAATTGTAAGTAAATGGAGAACAACCGAATGGACCCCTCATCCCTCGTGGCGAATTATTCCCTCTTTTCTCTTTAGGTACGTTATGAGTGACACAACCTACAGATGTTAGTGTCTAAAAATGAAATTTTACTTTCGATTTAAAGCTCTGATATTGTCGGTATTCTAAATTTCCGTTCTTTTTCTCGTTCTGCAGATTAATAGTACCAGGCGGGGCACCAAATTTCTTGAAAGGGTAATAGTGAGGATGGAGTGAATAGTGAACACCGCAGTGTTCCCCTCCTCACTGGTGACGAATGACTTCTCTTTCTTTCTGTTGGTAAGTTTTTATTAACATCCGGTATTTTATTTGTTATAGTGTAAATATTGTTCGCTTTTAAGAATCTCAGACTGCCAGTCTCCTAAGATTTTGAAATATTCTCTCCTTTAGCAGGTTCATATGGGGAGTTAGGGCGACGAATAACTTGAAAGGACAATTCTAAGTAAATGGAGAACAACCGAATGGACCCCTCATCCCTCGTGGCGAATTATTCCCTCTTTTCTCTTTAGGTACGTTATGAGTGACACAACCTACAGATGTTAGTGTCTAAAAATGAAATTTTACTTTCGATTTAAAGCTCTGATATTGTCGGTATTCTAAATTTCCGTTCTTTTTCTCGTTCTGCAGATTAATAGTACCAGGCGGGGCACCAAATTTCTTGAAAGGGTAATAGTAAGGATGGAGTGAATAGTGAACACCGCAGTGTTCCCCTCCTCACTGGTGACGAATGACTTCTCTTTCTTTCTGTTGGTAAGTTTTTATTAACATCCGGTATTTTATTTGTTATAGTGAAAATATTGTTCGCTTTTAAGAATCCCAGACTGCCAGTCTCCTAAGATTTTGAAATATTCTCTCCTTTAGCAGGTTCATATGGGGAGTTAGGGCGACGAATAACTTGAAAGGACAATTCTAAGTAAATGGAGAACAACCGAATGGACACCTCATCCCTCGTGGCGAATTATTCCCTCTTTTCTCTTTAGGTACGTTATGAGTGACACAACCTACAGATGTTAGTGTCTAAAAATGAAATTTTACTTTCGATTTAAAGCTCTGATATTGTCGGTATTCTAAATTTCCGTTCTTTTTCTCGTTCTGCAGATTAATAGTACCAGGCGGGGCACCAAATTTCTTGAAAGGGTAATAGTGAGGATGGAGTGAATAGTGAACACCGCAGTGTTCCCCTCCTCACTGGTGACGAATGACTTCTCTTTCTTTCTGTTGGTAAGTTTTTATTAACATCCGGTATTTTATTTGTTATAGTGAAAATATTGTTCGCTTTTAAGAATCTCAGACTGCCAGTCTCCTAAGATTTTGAAATATTCTCTCCTTTAGCAGGTTCATATGGGGAGTTAGGGCGACGAATAACTTGAAAGGACAATTCTAAGTAAATGGAGAACAACCGAATGGACCCCTCATCCCTCGTGGCGAATTATTCCCTCTTTTCTCTTTAGGTACGTTATGAGTGACACAACCTACAGATGTTAGTGTCTAAAAATGAAATTTTACTTTCGATTTAAAGCTCTGATATTGTCGGTATTCTAAATTTCCGTTCTTTTTCTCGTTCTGCAGATTAATAGTACCAGACGGGGCACCAAATTTCTTGAAAGGGTAATAGTGTGGTTGGAGTGAATGGTGAACACCGCAGTGTTCCCATCCTCAGTGGTGACGAATGACTTCTCTTTCTTTCTGTTGGTAAGTTTTTATTAACATCCGGTATTTTATTTGTTATAGTGAAAATATTGTTCGCTTTTAAGAATCTCAGACTGCCAGTCTCCTAAGATTTTGAAATATTCTCTCCTTTAGCAGGTTCATATGGGGAGTTAGGGCGACGAATAACTTGAAAGGACAATTCTAAGTAAATGGAGAACAACCGAATGGACCCCTCATCCCTCGTGGCGAAATATTCCCTCTTTTCTCTTTAGGTACGTTATGAGTGACACAACCTACAGTTGTTAGTGTCTAAAAATGAAATTTTACTTTCGATTTAAACTCTGATATTGTCGGTATTCTAAATTTCCTTTCTTTTTCTCGTTCTGCAGATTAATAGTACCAGGCGGGGCACCAAATTTCTTGAAAGGGTAATAGTGTGGTTGGAGTGAATGGTGAACACCGCAGTGTTCCCATCCTCAGTGGTGACGAATGACTTCTCTTTCTTTCTGTTGGTAAGTTTTTATTAACATCCGGTATTTTATTTGTTATAGTGAAAATATTGGTCGCTTTTAAGAATCTCAGACAGCCAGTCTCCTAAGATTTTGAAATATTCTCTCCTTTAGCAGGTTCATATGGGGAGTTAGGGCGACGAATAACTTGAAAGGACAATTCTAAGTAAATGGAGCACAACCGAATGGACCCCTCATCCCTCGTGGCGAAATATTCCCTCTTTTCTCTTTAGGTACGTTATGAGTGACACAACCTACAGATGTTAGTGTCTAAAAATGAAATTTTACTTTCGATTTAAAGCTCTGATATTGTCGGTATTCTAAATTTCCGTTCTTTTTCTCGTTCTGCAGATTAATAGTACCAGACGGGGCACCAAATTTCTTGAAAGGGTAATAGTGTGGTTGGAGTGAATGGTGAACACCGCAGTGTTCCCATCCTCAGTGGTGACGAATGACTTCTCTTTCTTTCTGTTGGTAAGTTTTTATTAACATCCGGTATTTTATTTGTTATAGTGAAAATATTGTTCGCTTTTAAGAATCTCAGACTGCCAGTCTCCTAAGATTTTGAAATATTCTCTCCTTTAGCAGGTTCATATGGGGAGTTAGGGCGACGAATAACTTGAAAGGACAATTCTAAGTAAATGGAGAACAACCGAATGGACCCCTCACCCCTCGTGGCGAATTATTCCCTCTTTTCTCTTTAGGTACGTTATGAGTGACACAACCTACAGATGTTAGTGTCTAAAAATGAAATTTTACTTTCGATTTAAAGCTCTGATATTGTCGGTATTCTAAATTTCCGTTCTTTTTCTCGTTCTGCAGATTAATAGTACCAGGCGGGGCACCAAATTTCTTGAAAGGGTAATAGTGAGGATGGAGTGAATAGTGAACACCGCAGTGTTCCCCTCCTCACTGGTGACGAATGACTTCTCTTTCTTTCTGTTGGTAAGTTTTTATTAACATCCGGTATTTTATTTGTTATAGTGAAAATATTGTTCGCTTTTAAGAATCTCAGACTGCCAGTCTCCTAAGATTTTGAAATATTCTCTCCTTTAGCAGGTTCATATGGGGAGTTAGGGCGACGAATAACTTGAAAGGACAATTCTAAGTAAATGGAGAACAACCGAATGGACCCCTCATCCCTCGTGGCGAATTATTCCCTCTTTTCTCTTTAGGTACGTTATGAGTGACACAACCTACAGATGTTAGTGTCTAAAAATGAAATTTTACTTTCGATTTAAAGCTCTGATATTGTCGGTATTCTAAATTTCCGTTCTTTTTCTCGTTCTGCAGATTAATAGTACCAGACGGGGCACCAAATTTCTTGAAAGGGTAATAGTGTGGATGGAGTGAATGGTGAACACCGCAGTGTTCCCATCCTCAGTGGTGACGAATGACTTCTCTTTCTTTCTGTTGGTAAGTTTTTATTAACATCCGGTATTTTATTTGTTATAGTGAAAATATTGTTCGCTTTTAAGAATCTCAGACTGCCAGTCTCCTAAGATTTTGAAATATTCTCTCCTTTAGCAGGTTCATATGGGGAGTTAGGGCGACGAATAACTTGAAAGGACAATTCTAAGTAAATGGAGAACAACCGAATGGACCCCTCATCCCTCGTGGCGAAATATTCCCTCTTTTCTCTTTAGGTACGTTATCAGTGACACAACCTACAGATGTTAGTGTCTAAAAATGAAATTTTACTTTCGATTTAAAGCTCTGATATTGTCGGTATTCTAAATTTCCGTTCTTTTTCTCGTTCTGCAGATTAATAGTACCAGGCGGGGCACCAAATTTCTTGAAAGGGTAATAGCGAGGATGGAGTGAATAGTGAACACCGCAGTGTTCCCCTCCTCACTGGTGACGAATGACTTCTCTTTCTTTCTGTTGGTAAGTTTTTATTAACATCCGGTATTTTATTTGTTATAGTGAAAATATTGTTCGCTTTTAAGAATCTCAGACTGCCAGTCTCCTAAGATTTTGAAATATTCTCTCCTTTAGCAGGTTCATATGGGGAGTTAGGGCGACGAATAACTTGAAAGGACAATTCTAAGTAAATGGAGAACAACCGAATGGACCCCTCATCCCTCGTGGCGAAATATTCCCTCTTTTCTCTTTAGGTACGTTATGAGTGACACAACCTACAGATGTTAGTGTCTAAAAATGAAATTTTACTTTCGATTTAAAGCTCTGATATTGTCGGTATTCTAAATTTCCGTTCTTTTTCTCGTTCTGCAGATTAATAGTACCAGGCGGGGCACCAAATTTCTTGAAAGGGTAATAGTGAGGATGGAGTGAATAGTGAACACCGCAGTGTTCCCCTCCTCACTGGTGACGAATGACTTCTCTTTCTTTCTGTTCGTAAGTTATTACTCACATCCGGTATTTTGTTTGTTATATTGAAAATATTGTTCGCTTTTAAGAATCTCAGACTGCCAGTCTCCTAAGATTTTGAAATTTTCTCTCCTTTAGCAGTTTCATATGGGGAGTTAGGGCGACTAATAACTTGAAAGGACAATTCTAAGTCAATGGAGAACAACCGAATGGACCCCTCATCCCTCGTGGCGAGTTATTCCCTCTTTTGTCTTTAGGTACGTTATGAGTGACACAACCTACAGATGTTAGTGTCTAAAAATGAAATTTTACTTTCGATTTAAAGCTCTGATATTGTCGGTATAATAAATTTCCGTTCTTTTTCTCGTTCTGCAGATTAATAGTACCAGGCGGGGCACCAAATTTCTTGAAAGGGTAATAGCGAGGATGGAGTGAATAGTGAACACCGCAGTGTTCCCCTCCTCACTGGTGACGAATGACTTCTCTTTCTTTCTGTTGGTAAGTTTTTATTAACATCCGGTATTTTATTTGTTATAGTGAAAATATTGTTCGCTTTTAAGAATCTCAGACTGCCAGTCTCCTAAGATTTTGAAATATTCTCTCCTTTAGCAGGTTCATATGGGGAGTTAGGGCGACGAATAACTTGAAAGGACAATTCTAAGTAAATGGAGAACAACCGAATGGACCCCTCATCCCTCGTGGCGAATTATTCCCTCTTTTCTCTTTAGGTACGTTATGAGTGACACAACCTACAGATGTTAGTGTCTAAAACTGAAATTTTACTTTCGATTTAAAGCTCTGATATTGTCGGTATTCTAAATTTCCGTTCTTTTTCTCGTTCTGCAGATTAATAGTACCAGACGGGGCACCAAATTTCTTGAAAGGGTAATAGTGTGGTTGGAGTGAATGGTGAACACCGCAGTGTTCCCATCCTCAGTGGTGACGAATGACTTCTCTTTCTTTCTGTTGGTAAGTTTTTATTAACGTCCGGTATTTTATTTGTTATAGTGAAAATATTGTTCGCTTTTAAGAATCTCAGACTGCCAGTCTCCTAAGATTTTGAAATATTCTCTCCTTTAGCAGGTTCATATGGGGAGTTAGGGCGACGAATAACTTGAAAGGACAATTCTAAGTAAATGGAGAACAACCGAATGGACCCCTCATCCCTCGTGGCGAATTATTCCCTCTTTTCTCTTTAGGTACGTTATCAGTGACACAACCTACAGATGTTAGTGTCTAAAAATGAATTTTACTTTCGATTTAAAGCTCTGATATTGTCGGTATTCTAAATTTCCGTTCATTTTCTCGTTCTGCAGATTAATAGTACCAGGCGGGGCACCAAGTTTCTTGAAAGGGTAAAAGTGAGGATGGAGTGAATAGTGAACACCGCAGTGTTCCCCTCCTCACTGGTGACGAATGACTTCTCTTTCTTTCTGTTCGTAAGTTATTACTCACATCCGGTATTTTGTTTGTTATATTGAAAATATTGTTCGCTTTTAAGAATCTCAGACTGCCAGTCTCCTAAGATTTTGAAATATTCTCTCCTTTAGCAGGTTCATATGGGGAGTTAGGGCGACGAATAACTTGAAAGGACAATTCTAAGTAAATTGAGAACAACCGAATGGACCCGTCATCCCTCGTGGCGAATTATTCCCCTTTTTCTCTTTAGGTACGTGATGAGTGAAACAACCTACAGATGTTAGTGTCTAAAAATGAAATTTTACTTTCGATTTAAAGCTCTGATATTGTCGGTATTCGAAATATCCATTGTTTTTCTCGTTCTGCAGATTAATAGTACCAGACGCGGCACCAAATTTCTTGAAAGGGTAATAGTGAGGATGGAGTGAATAGTGAACACCGCAGTGTTCCCCTCCTCACTGGTGACGAATGACTTCTCTTTCTTTCTGTTGGTAAGTTTTTATTAACATCCGGTATTTTATTTGTTATAGTGAAAATATTGTTCGCTTTTAAGAATCTCAGACTGCCAGTCTCCTAAGATTTTGAAATATTCTCTCCTTTAGCAGGTTCATATGGGGAGTTAGGGCGACGAATAACTTGAAAGGACAATTCTAAGTAAATGGAGAACAACCGAATGGACCCCTCATCCCTCGTGGCGAATTATTCCCTCTTTTCTCTTTAGGTACGTTATCAGTGACACAACCTACAGATGTTAGTGTCTAAAAATGAATTTTACTTTCGATTTAAAGCTCTGATATTGTCGGTATTCTAAATTTCCGTTCATTTTCTCGTTCTGCAGATTAATAGTACCAGGCGGGGCACCAAATTTCTTGAAAGGGTAAAAGTGAGGATGGAGTGAATAGTGAACACCGCAGTGTTCCCCTCCTCACTGGTGACGAATGACTTCTCTTTCTTTCTGTTCGTAAGTTATTACTCACATCCGGTATTTTGTTTGTTATATTGAAAATATTGTTCGCTTTTAAGAATCTCAGACTGCCAGTCTCCTAAGATTTTGAAATTTTCTCTCCTTTAGCAGGTTCATATGGGGAGTTAGGGCGACGAATAACTTGAAAGGACAATTCTAAGTAAATTGAGAACAACCGAATGGACCCGTCATCCCTCGTGGCGAATTATTCCCCTTTTTCTCTTTAGGTACGTGATGAGTGAAACAACCTACAGATGTTAGTGTCTAAAAATGAAATTTTACTTTCGATTTAAAGCTCTGATATTGTCGGTATTCGAAATATCCATTGTTTTTCTCGTTCTGCAGATTAATAGTACCAGACGCGGCACCAAATTTCTTGAAAGGGTAATAGTGAGGATGGAGTGAATAGTGAACACCGCATTGTTCCCCTCCTCACTGGTGACGAATGACTTCTCTTTCTTTCTGTTGGTAAGTTTTTATTAACATCCGGTATTTTATTTGTTATAGTGAAAATATTGTTCGCTTTTAAGAATCTCAGACTGCCAGTCTCCTAAGATTTTGAAATATTCTCTCCTTTAGCAGGTTCATATGGGGAGTTAGGGCGACGAATAACTTGAAAGGACAATTCTAAGTAAATGGAGAACAACCGAATGGACCCCTCATCCCTCGTGGCGAGTTATTCCCTCTTTTCTCTTTAGGTACGTTATGAGTGACACAACCTACAGATGTTAGTGTCTAAAAATGAAATTTTACTCTCGATTTAAAGCTCTGATATTGTCGGTATTCTAAATTTCCGGTCTTTTTCTCGTTCTGCGGATTAATAGTACCAGGCGGGGCACCAAATTTCTTGAAAGGGTAATAGTGAGGATGGAGTGAATAGTGAACACCGCAGTGTTCCCCTCCTCACTGGTGACGAATGACTTCTCTTTCTTTCTGTTCGTAAGTTATTACTCACATCCGGTATTTTGTTTGTTATATTGAAAATATTGTTCGCTTTTAAGAATCTCAGACTGCCAGTCTCCTAAGATTTTGAAATATTCTCTCCTTTAGCAGGTTCATATGGGGAGTTAGGGCGACGAATAATTTGAAAGGACAATTCTAAGTAAGTGGAGAACAACCGAATGGACCCCTCATCCCTCGTGGCGAGTTATTCCCTCTTTTCTCTTTAGGTACGTTATGAGTGACACAACCTACAGATGTTAGTGTCTAAAAATGAAATTTTACTTTCGATTTAAAGCTCTGATATTGTCGGTATTCTAAATTTCCGTTCTTTTTCTCGTTCTGCAGATTAATAGTACCAGGCGGATCACCAAATTTCTTGAAAGGGTAATAGTGTGGATGGAGTGAATAGTGAACACCGCAGTGTTCCCCTCCTCACTGGTGACGAATGACTTCTCTTTCTTTCTGTTGGTAAGTTTTTATTAACATCCGGTATTTTATTTGTTATAGTGAAAATATTGTTCGCTTTTAAGAATCTCAGACTGCCAGTCTCCTAAGATTTTGAAATATTCTCTCCTTTAGCAGGTTCATATGGGGAGTTAGGGCAACGAATAACTTGAAAGGACAATTCTAAGTAAATGGAGAACAACCGAATGGACCCCTCATCCCTCGTGGCGAAATATTCCCTCTTTTCTCTTTAGGTACGTTATGAGTGACACAACCTACAGATGTTAGTGTCTAAAAATGAAATTTTACTTTCGATTTAAAGCTCTGATATTGTCGGTATTCTAAATTTCCGTTCTTTTTCTCGTTCTGCAGATTAATAGTACCAGGCGGGGCACCAAATTTCTTGAAAGGGTAATAGTGAGGATGGAGTGAATAGTGAACACCGCAGTGTTCCCCTCCTCACTGGTGACGAATGACTTCTCTTTCTTTCTGTTCGTAAGTTATTACTCACATCCGGTATTTTGTTTGTTATATTGAAAATATTGTTCGCTTTTAAGAATCTCAGACTGCCAGTCTCCTAAGATTTTGAAATTTTCTCTCCTTTAGCAGTTTCATATGGGGAGTTAGGGCGACTAATAACTTGAAAGGACAATTCTAAGTCAATGGAGAACAACCGAATGGACCCCTCATCCCTCGTGGCGAGTTATTCCCTCTTTTGTCTTTAGGTACGTTATGAGTGACACAACCTACAGATGTTAGTGTCTAAAAATGAAATTTTACTTTCGATTTAAAGCTCTGATATTGTCGGTATAATAAATTTCCGTTCTTTTTCTCGTTCTGCAGATTAATAGTACCAGGCGGGGCACCAAATTTCTTGAAAGGGTAATAGCGAGGATGGAGTGAATAGTGAACACCGCAGTGTTCCCCTCCTCACTGGTGACGAATGACTTCTCTTTCTTTCTGTTGGTAAGTTTTTATTAACATCCGGTATTTTATTTGTTATAGTGAAAATATTGTTCGCTTTTAAGAATCTCAGACTGCCAGTCTCCTAAGATTTTGAAATATTCTCTCCTTTAGCAGGTTCATATGGGGAGTTAGGGCGACGAATAACTTGAAAGGACAATTCTAAGTAAATGGAGAACAACCGAATGGACCCCTCATCCCTCGTGGCGAATTATTCCCTCTTTTCTCTTTAGGTACGTTATGAGTGACACAACCTACAGATGTTAGTGTCTAAAACTGAAATTTTACTTTCGATTTAAAGCTCTGATATTGTCGGTATTCTAAATTTCCGTTCTTTTTCTCGTTCTGCAGATTAATAGTACCAGACGGGGCACCAAATTTCTTGAAAGGGTAATAGTGTGGTTGGAGTGAATGGTGAACACCGCAGTGTTCCCATCCTCAGTGGTGACGAATGACTTCTCTTTCTTTCTGTTGGTAAGTTTTTATTAACGTCCGGTATTTTATTTGTTATAGTGAAAATATTGTTCGCTTTTAAGAATCTCAGACTGCCAGTCTCCTAAGATTTTGAAATATTCTCTCCTTTAGCAGGTTCATATGGGGAGTTAGGGCGACGAATAACTTGAAAGGACAATTCTAAGTAAATGGAGAACAACCGAATGGACCCCTCATCCCTCGTGGCGAATTATTCCCTCTTTTCTCTTTAGGTACGTTATCAGTGACACAACCTACAGATGTTAGTGTCTAAAATGAATTTTACTTTCGATTTAAAGCTCTGATATTGTCGGTATTCTAAATTTCCGTTCATTTTCTCGTTCTGCAGATTAATAGTACCAGGCGGGGCACCAAATTTCTTGAAAGGGTAAAAGTGAGGATGGAGTGAATAGTGAACACCGCAGTGTTCCCCTCCTCACTGGTGACGAATGACTTCTCTTTCTTTCTGTTCGTAAGTTATTACTCACATCCGGTATTTTGTTTGTTATATTGAAAATATTGTTCGCTTTTAAGAATCTCAGACTGCCAGTCTCCTAAGATTTTGAAATATTCTCTCCTTTAGCAGGTTCATATGGGGAGTTAGGGCGACGAATAACTTGAAAGGACAATTCTAAGTAAATTGAGAACAACCGAATGGACCCGTCATCCCTCGTGGCGAATTATTCCCCTTTTTCTCTTTAGGTACGTGATGAGTGAAACAACCTACAGATGTTAGTGTCTAAAAATGAAATTTTACTTTCGATTTAAAGCTCTGATATTGTCGGAATTCGAAATATCCATTGTTTTTCTCGTTCTGCAGATTAATAGTACCAGACGCGGCACCAAATTTCTTGAAAGGGTAATAGTGAGGATGGAGTGAATAGTGAACACCGCAGTGTTCCCCTCCTCACTGGTGACGAATGACTTCTCTTTCTTTCTGTTGGTAAGTTTTTATTAACATCCGGTATTTTATTTGTTATAGTGAAAATATTGTTCGCTTTTAAGAATCTCAGACTGCCAGTCTCCTAAGATTTTGAAATATTCTCTCCTTTAGCAGGTTCATATGGGGAGTTAGGGCGACGAATAACTTGAAAGGACAATTCTAAGTAAATGGAGAACAACCGAATGGACCCCTCATCCCTCGTGGCGAATTATTCCCTCTTTTCTCTTTAGGTACGTTATCAGTGACACAACCTACAGATGTTAGTGTCTAAAAATGAATTTTACTTTCGATTTAAAGCTCTGATATTGTCGGTATTCTAAATTTCCGTTCATTTTCTCGTTCTGCAGATTAATAGTACCAGGCGGGGCACCAAATTTCTTGAAAGGGTAAAAGTGAGGATGGAGTGAATAGTGAACACCGCAGTGTTCCCCTCCTCACTGGTGACGAATGACTTCTCTTTCTTTCTGTTCGTAAGTTATTACTCACATCCGGTATTTTGTTTGTTATATTGAAAATATTGTTCGCTTTTAAGAATCTCAGACTGCCAGTCTCCTAAGATTTTGAAATTTTCTCTCCTTTAGCAGGTTCATATGGGGAGTTAGGGCGACGAATAACTTGAAAGGACAATTCTAAGTAAATTGAGAACAACCGAATGGACCCGTCATCCCTCGTGGCGAATTATTCCCCTTTTTCTCTTTAGGTACGTGATGAGTGAAACAACCTACAGATGTTAGTGTCTAAAAATGAAATTTTACTTTCGATTTAAAGCTCTGATATTGTCGGTATTCGAAATATCCATTGTTTTTCTCGTTCTGCAGATTAATAGTACCAGACGCGGCACCAAATTTCTTGAAAGGGTAATAGTGAGGATGGAGTGAATAGTGAACACCGCATTGTTCCCCTCCTCACTGGTGACGAATGACTTCTCTTTCTTTCTGTTGGTAAGTTTTTATTAACATCCGGTATTTTATTTGTTATAGTGAAAATATTGTTCGCTTTTAAGAATCGCAGACTGCCAGTCTCCTAAGATTTTGAAATATTCTCTCCTTTAGCAGGTTCATATGGGGAGTTAGGGCGACGAATAACTTGAAAGGACAATTCTAAGTAAATGGAGAACAACCGAATGGACCCCTCATCCCTCGTGGCGAGTTATTCCCTCTTTTCTCTTTAGGTACGTTATGAGTGACACAACCTACAGATGTTAGTGTCTAAAAATGAAATTTTACTCTCGATTTAAAGCTCTGATATTGTCGGTATTCTAAATTTCCGGTCTTTTTCTCGTTCTGCGGATTAATAGTACCAGGCGGGGCACCAAATTTCTTGAAAGGGTAATAGTGAGGATGGAGTGAATAGTGAACACCGCAGTGTTCCCCTCCTCACTGGTGACGAATGACTTCTCTTTCTTTCTGTTCGTAAGTTATTACTCACATCCGGTATTTTGTTTGTTATATTGAAAATATTGTTCGCTTTTAAGAATCTCAGACTGCCAGTCTCCTAAGATTTTGAAATATTCTCTCCTTTAGCAGGTTCATATGGGGAGTTAGGGCGACGAATAATTTGAAAGGACAATTCTAAGTAAGTGGAGAACAACCGAATGGACCCCTCATCCCTCGTGGCGAGTTATTCCCTCTTTTCTCTTTAGGTACGTTATGAGTGACACAACCTACAGATGTTAGTGTCTAAAAATGAAATTTTACTTTCGATTTAAAGCTCTGATATTGTCGGTATTCTAAATTTCCGTTCTTTTTCTCGTTCTGCAGATTAATAGTACCAGGCGGATCACCAAATTTCTTGAAAGGGTAATAGTGAGGATGGAGTGAATAGTGAACACCGCAGTGTTCCCCTCCTCACTGGTGACGAATGACTTCTCTTTCTTTCTGTTGGTAAGTTTTTATTAACATCCGGTATTTTATTTGTTATAGTGAAAATATTGTTCGCTTTTAAGAATCTCAGACTGCCAGTCTCCTAAGATTTTGAAATATTCTCTCCTTTAGCAGGTTCATATGGGGAGTTAGGGCAACGAATAACTTGAAAGGACAATTCTAAGTAAATGGAGAACAACCGAATGGACCCCTCATCCCTCGTGGCGAAATATTCCCTCTTTTCTCTTTAGGTACGTTATGAGTGACACAACCTACAGATGTTAGTGTCTAAAAATGAAATTTTACTTTCGATTTAAAGCTCTGATATTGTCGGTATTCTAAATTTCCGTTCTTTTTCTCGTTCTGCAGATTAATAGTACCAGGCGGGGCACCAAATTTCTTGAAAGGGTAATAGTGAGGATGGAGTGAATAGTGAACACCGCAGTGTTCCCCTCCTCACTGGTGACGAATGACTTCTCTTTCTTTCTGTTGGTAAGTTTTTATTAACATCCGGTATTTTATTTGTTATAGTGAAAATATTGTTCGCTTTTAAGAATCTCAGACTGCCAGTCTCCTAAGATTTTGAAATATTCTCTCCTTTAGCAGGTTCATATGGGGAGTTAGGGCGACGAATAACTTGAAAGGACAATTCTAAGTAAATGGAGAACAACCGAATGGACCCCTCATCCCTCGTGGCGAGTTATTCCCTCTTTTCTCTTTAGGTACGTTATGAGTGACACAACCTACAGATGTTAGTGTCTAAAAATGAAATTTTACTCTCGATTTAAAGCTCTGATATTGTCGGTATTCTAAATTTCCGGTCTTTTTCTCGTTCTGCGGATTAATAGTACCAGGCGGGGCACCAAATTTCTTGAAAGGGTAATAGTGAGGATGGAGTGAATAGTGAACACCGCAGTGTTCCCCTCCTCACTGGTGACGAATGACTTCTCTTTCTTTCTGTTCGTAAGTTATTACTCACATCCGGTATTTTGTTTGTTATATTGAAAATATTGTTCGCTTTTAAGAATCTCAGACTGCCAGTCTCCTAAGATTTTGAAATATTCTCTCCTTTAGCAGGTTCATATGGGGAGTTAGGGCGACGAATAACTTGAAAGGACAATTCTAAGTAAATGGAGAACAACCGAATGGACCCCTCATCCCTCGTGGCGAGTTATTCCCTCTTTTCTCTTTAGGTACGTTATGAGTGACACAACCTACAGATGTTAGCGTCTAAAAATGAAACTTTACTTTCGATTTAAAGCTCTGATATTGTCGGTATTCTAAATTTCCGTTCTTTTTCTCGTTCTGCAGATTAATAGTACCAGGCGGGGCACCAAATTTCTTGAAAGGGTAATAGTGAGGATGGAGTGAATAGTGAACACCGCAGTGTTCCCCTCCTCACTGGTGACGAATGACTTCTCTTTCTTTCTGTTGGTAAGTTTTTATTAACATCCGGTATTTTATTTGTTATAGTGAAAATATTGTTCGCTTTTAAGAATCTCAGACTGCCAGTCTCCTAAGATTTTGAAATATTCTCTCATTTAGCAGGTTCATATGGGGAGTTAGGGCGACGAATAACTTGAAAGGACAATTCTAAGTAAATGGAGAACAACCGAATGGACCCCTCATCCCTCGTGGCGAATTATTCCCTCTTTTCTCTTTAGGTACGTTATGAGTGACACAACCTACAGATGTTAGTGTCTAAAAATGACATTTTACTTTCGATTTAAAGGTCTGATATTGTCGGTATTCTAAATTTCCGTTCTTTTTCTCGTTCTGCAGATTAATAGTACCAGGCGGGGCACCAAATTTCTTGAAAGGGTAATAGTGAGGATGGAGTAAATAGTGAACACCGCAGTGTTCCCCTCCTCACTGGTGACGAATGACTTCTCTTTCTTTCTGTTCGTAAGTTATTACTCACATCCGGTATTTTGTTTGTTATATTGAAAATATTGTTCGCTTTTAAGAATCTCAGACTGCCAGTCTCCTAAGATTTTGAAATATTCTCTCCTTTAGCAGGTTCATATGGGGAGTTAGGGCGACGAATAACTTGAAAGGACAATTCTAAGTAAATGGAGAACAACCGAATGGACCCCTCATCCCTCGTGGCGAGTTATTCCCTCTTTTCTCTTTAGGTACGTTATGAGTGACACAACCTACAGATGTTAGCGTCTAAAAATGAAACTTTACTTTCGATTTAAAGCTCTGATATTGTCGGTATTCTAAATTTCCGTTCTTTTTCTCGTTCTGCAGATTAATAGTACCAGGCGGATCACCAAATTTCTTGAAAGGGTAATAGTGAGGATGGAGTGAATAGTGAACACCGCAGTGTTCCCCTCCTCACTGGTGACGAATGACTTCTCTTTCTTTCTGTTGGTAAGTTTTTATTAACATCCGGTATTTTATTTGTTATAGTGAAAATATTGTTCGCTTTTAAGAATCTCAGACTGCCAGTCTCCTAAGATTTTGAAATATTCTCTCCTTTAGCAGGTTCATATGGGGAGTTAGGGCAACGAATAACTTGAAAGGACAATTCTAAGTAAATGGAGAACAACCGAATGGACCCCTCATCCCTCGTGGCGAAATATTCCCTCTTTTCTCTTTAGGTACGTTATGAGTGACACAACCTACAGATGTTAGTGTCTAAAAATGAAATTTTACTTTCGATTTAAAGCTCTGATATTGTCGGTATTCTAAATTTCCGTTCTTTTTCTCGTTCTGCAGATTAATAGTACCAGGCGGGGCACCAAATTTCTTGAAAGGGTAATAGTGAGGATGGAGTGAATAGTGAACACCGCAGTGTTCCCCTCCTCACTGGTGACGAATGACTTCTCTTTCTTTCTGTTGGTAAGTTTTTATTAACATCCGGTATTTTATTTGTTATAGTGAAAATATTGGTCGCTTTTAAGAATCTCAGACTGCCAGTCTCCTAAGATTTTGAAATATTCTCTCCTTTAGCAGGTTCATATGGGGAGTTAGGGCGACGAATAACTTGAAAGGACAATTCTAAGTAAATGGAGAACAACCGAATGGACCCCTCATCCCTCGTGGCGAGTTATTCCCTCTTTTCTCTTTAGGTACGTTATGAGTGACACAACCTACAGATGTTAGTGTCTAAAAATGAAATTTTACTCTCGATTTAAAGCTCTGATATTGTCGGTATTCTAAATTTCCGGTCTTTTTCTCGTTCTGCGGATTAATAGTACCAGGCGGGGCACCAAATTTCTTGAAAGGGTAATAGTGAGGATGGAGTGAATAGTGAACACCGCAGTGTTCCCCTCCTCACTGGTGACGAATGACTTCTCTTTCTTTCTGTTCGTAAGTTATTACTCACATCCGGTATTTTGTTTGTTATATTGAAAATATTGTTCGCTTTTAAGAATCTCAGACTGCCAGTCTCCTAAGATTTTGAAATATTCTCTCCTTTAGCAGGTTCATATGGGGAGTTAGGGCGACGAATAACTTGAAAGGACAATTCTAAGTAAATGGAGAACAACCGAATGGACCCCTCATCCCTCGTGGCGAGTTATTCCCTCTTTTCTCTTTAGGTACGTTATGAGTGACACAACCTACAGATGTTAGCGTCTAAAAATGAAACTTTACTTTCGATTTAAAGCTCTGATATTGTCGGTATTCTAAATTTCCGTTCTTTTTCTCGTTCTGCAGATTAATAGTACCAGGCGGGGCACCAAATTTCTTGAAAGGGTAATAGTGAGGATGGAGTGAATAGTGAACACCGCAGTGTTCCCCTCCTCAGTGTTGACGAATGACTTCTCTTTCTTTCTGTTGGTAAGTTTTTATTAACATCCGGTATTTTATTTGTTATAGTGAAAATATTGTTCGCTTTTAAGAATCTTAGACTGCCAGTCTCCTAAGATTTTGAAATATTCTCTCCTTTAGCAGGTTCATATGGGGAGTTAGGGCGACGAATAACTTGAAAGGACAATTCTAAGTAAATGGAGAACAACCGAATGGACCCCTCATCCCTCGTGGCGAGTTATTCCCTCTTTTCTCTTTAGGTACGTTATGAGTGACACAACCTACAGATGTTAGTGTCTAAAAATGAAATTTTACTTTCGATTTAAAGCTCTGATATTGTCGGTATTCTAAATTTCCGTTCTTTTTCTCGTTCTGCAGATTAATAGTACCAGGCGGGGCACCAAATTTCTTGAAAGGGTAATAGTGAGGATGGAGTGAATAGTGAACACCGCAGTGTTCCCCTCCTCACTGGTGACGAATGACTTCTCTTTCTTTCTGTTGGTAAGTTTTTATTAACATCCGGTATTTTATTTGTTATAGTGAAAATATTGTTCGCTTTTAAGAATCTCAGACTGCCAGTCTCCGAAGATTTTGAAATATTCTCTCATTTAGCAGGTTCATATGGGGAGTTAGGGCGACGAATAACTTGAAAGGACAATTCTAAGTAAATGGAGAACAACCGAATGGACCCCTCATCCCTCGTGGCGAATTATTCCCTCTTTTCTCTTTAGGTACGTTATGAGTGACTCAACCTACAGATGTTAGTGTCTAAAAATGAAATTTTACTTTCGATTTAAAGGTCTGATATTGTCGGTATTCTAAATTTCCGTTCTTTTTCTCGTTCTGCAGATTAATAGTACCAGGCGGGGCACCAAATTTCTTGAAAGGGTAATAGTGAGGATGGAGTAAATAGTGAACACCGCAGTGTTCCCCTCCTCACTGGTGACAAATGACTTCTCTTTCTTTCTGTTGGTAAGTTTTTATTAACATCCGGTATTTTATCTGTTATAGTGAAAATATTGTTCGCTTTTAAGAATCTCAGACCTCCAGTCTCCTAAGATTTTGAAATATTCTCTCCTTTAGCAGGTTCATATGGGGAGTTAGGGCGACGAATAACTTGAAAGGACAATTCTAAGTAAATGGAGAACAACCGAATGGACCCCTCATCCCTCGTGGCGAATTATTCCCTCTTTTCTCTTTAGGTACGTTATGAGTGACACAACCTACAGATGTTAGTGTCTAAAAATGAAATTTTACTTTCGATTTAAAGCTCTGATATTGTTGGTATTCTAAATTTCCGTTCTTTTTCTCGTTCTGCAGATTAATAGTACCAGGCGGGGCACCAAATTTCTTGAAAGGGTAATAGTGAGGATGGAGTGAATAGTGAACACCGCAGTGTTCCCCTCCTCACTGGTGACGAATGACTTCTCTTTCTTTCTGTTGGTAAGTTTTTATTAACATCCGGTATTTTATTTGTTATAGTGAAAATATTGTTCGCTTTTAAGAATCTCAGACTGCCAGTCTCCTAAGATTTTGAAATATTCTCTCATTTAGCAGGTTCATATGGGGAGTTAGGGCGACGAATAACTTGAAAGGACAATTCTAAGTAAATGGAGAACAACCGAATGGACCCGTCATCCCTCGTGGCGAGTTATTCCCTCTTTTCTCTTTAGGTACGTTATGAGTGACACAACCTACAGATGTTAGTGTCTAAAAATGAAATTTTACTTTCGATTTAAAGCTCTGATATTGTCGGTATTCTAAATTTCCGTTCTTTTTCTCGTTCTGCAGATTAATAGTACCAGGCGGGGCACCAAATTTCTTGAAAGGGCAATAGTGAGGATGGAGTGAATAGTGAACACCGCAGTGTTCCCCTCCTCACTGGTGACGAATGACTTCTCTTTCTTTCTGTTGGTAAGTTTTTATTAACATCCGGTATTATATTTGTTATAGTGAAAATATTGTTCGCTTTTAAGAATCTCAGACTGCCAGTCTCCTAAGATTTTGAAATATTCTCTCCTTTAGCAGGTTCATATGGGGAGTTAGGGCGACGAATAACTTGAAAGGACAATTCTAAGTAAATGTAGAACAACCGAATGGACCCCTCATCCCTCGTGGCGAATTATTCCCTCTTTTCTCTTTAGGTACGTTATGAGTGACACAACCTACAGATGTTAGTGTCTAAAAATGAAATTTTACTTTCGATTTAAAGCTCTGATGTTGTCGGTATAATAAATTTCCGTTCTTTTTCTCGTTCTGCAGATTAATAGTACAAGGCGGGGCACCAAATTTCTTGAAAGGGTAATAGTGAGGATGGAGTGAATAGTGAACACCGCAGTGTTCCCATCCTCAGTGGTGACGAATGACTTCTCTTTCTTTCTGTTTGTAAGTTTTTATTAACATCCGGTATTTTATTTGTTATAGTGAAAATATTGTTCGCTTTTAAGAATCTCAGACTGCCAGTCTCCTAAGATTTTGAAATATTCTCTCCTTTAGCAGGTTCATATGGGGAGTTAGGGCGACGAATAACTTGAAAGGACAATCCTAAGTAAATGGAGAACAACCGAATGGACCCCTCATCCCTCATGGCGAAATATTCCCTCTTTTCTCTTTAGGTACGTTATGAGTGACACAACCTACAGATGTTAGTGTCTAAAAATGAAATTTTACTTTCGATTTAAAGCTCTGATATTGTCGGTATTCTAAATTTCCGTTCTTTTTCTCGTTCTGCAGGTTAATAGCACCAGGCGGGGCACCAAATTTCTTGAAAGGGTAATAGTGAGGATGGAGTGAATAGTGAACACCGCAGTGTTCCCCTCCTCAGTGGTGACGAATGACTTCTCTTTCTTTCTGTTCGTAAGTTATTACTCACATCCGGTATTTTGTTTGTTATATTGAAAATATTGTTCGCTTTTAAGAATCTCAGGCTGCCAGTCTCCTAAGATTTTGAAATTTTCTCTCCTTTAGCAGTTTCATATGGGGAGTTAGGGCGACGAATAACTTGAAAGGACAATTCTACGTAAATGGAGAACAACCGAATGGACCCCTCATCCCTCGTGGCGAGTTATTCTCTCTTTTCTCTTTAGGTACGTTATGAGTGACACAACCTACAGATGTTAGTGTCTAAAAATGAAATTTTACTTTCGATTTAAAGCTCTGATATTGTCGGTATAATAAATTTCCGTTCTTTTTCTCGTTCTGCAGATTAATAGTACAAGGCGGGGCACCAAATTTCTTGAAAGGGTAATAGTGAGGATGGAGTGAATAGTGAACACCGCAGTGTTCCCATCCTCAGTGGTGACGAATGACTTCTCTTTCTTTCTGTTGGTAAGTTTTTATTAACATCCGGTATTTTATTTGTTATAGTGAAAATATTGTTCGCTTTTAAGAATCTCAGACTGCCAGTCTCCTAAGATTTTGAAATATTCTCTCCTTTAGCAGGTTCATATGGGGAGTTAGGGCGACGAATAACTTGAAAGGACAATTCTAAGTAAATGGAGAACAACCGAATGGACCCCTCATCCCTCGTGGCGAATTATTCCCTCTTTTCTCTTTAGGTACGTTATGAGTGACACAACCTACAGATGTTAGTGTCTAAAAATGAAATTTTACTTTCGATTTAAAGCTCTGATATTGTCGGTATTCTAAATTTCCGTTCTTTTTCTCGTTCTGCAGATTAATAGTACCAGGCGGGGCACCAAATTTCTTGAAAGGGTAATAGTGAGGATGGAGTGAATAGTGAACACCGCAGTGTTCCCCTCCTCACTGGTGACAAATGACTTCTCTTTCTTTCTGTTGGTAAGTTTTTATTAACATCCGGTATTTTATTTGTTATAGTGAAAATATTGTTCGCTTTTAAGAATCTCAGACTGCCAGTCTCCTAAGATTTTGAAATATTCTCTCCTTTAGCAGGTTCATATGGGGAGTTAGGGCGACGAATAACTTGAAAGGACAATTCTAAGTAAATGGAGAACAACCGAATGGACCCCTCATCCCTCGTGGCGAATTATTCCCTCTTTTCTCTTTAGGTACGTTATGAGTGACACAACCTACAGATGTTAGTGTCTAAAAATGAAGTTTTACTTTCGATTTAAAGCTCTGATATTGTCGGTATTCTAAATTTCCGTTGTTTTTCTCGTTCTGCAGATTAATAGTACAAGGCGGGGCACCAAATTTCTTGAAAGGGTAATAGTGAGGATGGAGTGAATAGTGAACACCGCAGTGTTCCCCTCCTCACTGGTGACGAATGACTTCTCTTTCTTTCTGTTGGTAAGTTTTTATTAACATCCGGTATTTTATTTGTTATAGTGAAAATATTGTTCGCTTTTAAGAATCTCAGACTGCCAGTCTCCTAAGATTTTGAAATATTCTCTCCTTTAGCAGGTTCATATGGGGAGTTAGGGCGACGAATAACTTGAAAGGACAATTCTAAGTAAATGGAGAACAACCGAATGGACCCCTCATCCCTCGTGGCGAATTATTCCCTCTTTTCTCTTTAGGTACGTTATGAGTGACACAACCTACAGATGTTAGTGTCTAAAAATGAAATTTTACTTTCGATTTAAAGCTCTGATATTGTCGGTATTCTAAATTTCCGTTCTTTTTCTCGTTCTGCAGATTAATAGTACCAGGCGGGGCACCAAATTTCTTGAAAGGGTAATAGTGAGGATGGAGTGAATAGTGAACACCGCAGTGTTCCCCTCCTCACTGGTGACGAATGACTTCTCTTTCTTTCTGTTGGTAAGTTTTTATTAACATCCGGTATTTTATTTGTTATAGTGAAAATATTGTTCGCTTTTAAGAATCTCAGACTGCCAGTCTCCTAAGATTTTGAAATATTCTCTCCTTTAGCAGGTTCATATGGGGAGTTAGGGCGACGAATAACTTGAAAGGACAATTCTAAGTAAATGGAGAACAACCGAATGGACCCCTCATCCCTCGTGGCGAATTATTCCCTCTTTTCTCTTTAGGTACGTTATGAGTGACACAACCTACAGATGTTAGTGTCTAAAAATGAAATTTTACTTTCGATTTAAAGGTCTGATATTGTCGGTATTCTAAATTTCCGTTGTTTTTCTCGTTCTGCAGATTAATAGTACCAGGCGGGGCACCAAATTTCTTGAAAGGGTAATAGTGAGGATGGAGTGAATAGTGAACACCGCAGTGTTCCCCTCCTCACTGGTGACGAATGACTTCTCTTTCTTTCTGTTGGTAAGTTTTTATTAACATCCGGTATTTTATTTGTTATAGTGAAAATATTGTTCGCTTTTAAGAATCTCAGACTGCCAGTCTCCTAAGATTTTGAAATATTCTCTCCTTTAGCAGGTTCATATGGGGAGTTAGGGCGACGAATAACTTGAAAGGACAATTCTAAGTAAATGGAGAACAACCGAATGGACCCCTCATCCCTCGTGGCGAGTTATTCCCTCTTTTCTCTTTAGGTACGTTATGAGTGACACAACCTACAGATGTTAGTGTCTAAAAATGAAATTTTACTTTCGATTTAAAGCTCTGATATTGTCGGTATTCTAAATTTCCGTTCTTTTTCTCGTTCTGCAGATTAATAGTACCAGGCGGGGCACCAAATTTCTTGAAAGGGTAATAGTGAGGATGGAGTGAATAGTGAACACCGCAGTGTTCCCCTCCTCACTGGTGACGAATGACTTCTCTTTCTTTCTGTTGGTAAATTTTTATTAACATCCGGTATTTTATTTGTTATAGTGAAAATATTGTTCGCTTTTAAGAATCTCAGACTGCCAGTCTCCTAAGATTTTGAAATATTCTCTCCTTTAGCAGGTTCATATGGGGAGTTAGGGCGACGAATAACTTGAAAGGACAATTCTAAGTAAATAGAGAACAACCGAATGGACCCCTCATCCCTCGTGGCGAATTATTCCCTCTTTTCTCTTTAGGTACGTTATGAGTGACACAACCTACAGATGTTAGTGTCTAAAAATGAAATTTTACTTTCGATTTAAAGCTCTGATATTGTCGGTATTCTAAATTTCCGTTCTTTTCCTCGTTCTGCAGATTAATAGTACCAGGCGGGGCACCAAATTTCTTGAAAGGGTAATAGTGAGGATGGAGTAGATAGTGAACACCGCAGTGTTCCCCTCCTCACTGGTGACAAATGACTTCTCTTTCTTTCTGTTGGTAAGTTTTTATTAACATCCGGTATTTTATCTGTTATAGTGAAAATATTGTTCGCTTTTAAGAATCTCAGACCTCCAGTCTCCTAAGATTTTGAAATATTCTCTCCTTTAGCAGGTTCATATGGGGAGTTAGGGCGACGAATAACTTGAAAGGACAATTCTAAGTAAATGGAGAACAACCGAATGGAGCCCTCATCCCTCGTGGCGAATTATTCCCTCTTTTCTCTTTAGGTACGTTATGAGTGACACAACCTACAGATGTTAGTGTCTAAAAATGAAATTTTACTTTCGATTTAAAGCTCTGATATTGTTGGTATTCTAAATTTCCGTTCTTTTTCTCGTTCTGCAGATTAATAGTACCAGGCGGGGCACCAAATTTCTTGAAAGGGTAATAGTGAGGATGGAGTGAATAGTGAACACCGCAGTGTTCCCCTCCTCACTGGTGACGAATGACTTCTCTTTCTTTCTGTTGGTAAGTTTTTATTAACATCCGGTATTTTATTTGTTATAGTGAAAATATTGTTCGCTTTTAAGAATCTCAGACTGCCAGTCTCCTAAGATTTTGAAATATTCTCTCCTTTAGCAGGTTCATATGGGGAGTTAGGGCGACGAATAACTTGAAAGGACAATTCTAAGTAAATGGAGAACAACCGAATGGACCCCTCATCCCTCGTGGCGAATTATTCCCTCTTTTCTCTTTAGGTACGTTATGAGTGACACAACCTACAGATGTTAGTGTCTAAAAATGAAATTTTACTTTCGATTTAAAGCTCTGATATTGTCGGTATTCTAAATTTCCGTTCTTTTTCTCGTTCTGCAGATTAATAGTACCAGGCGGGGCACCAAATTTCTTGAAAGGGTAATAGTGAGGATGGAGTGAATAGTGAACACCGCAGTGTTCCCCTCCTCACTGGTGACGAATGACTTCTCTTTCTTTCTGTTGGTAAGTTTTTATTAACATCCGGTATTTTATTTGTTATAGTGAAAATATTGTTCGCTTTTAAGAATCTCAGACTGCCAGTCTCCTAAGATTTTGAAATATTCTCTCCTTTAGCAGGTTCATATGGGGAGTTAGGGCGACGAATAACTTGAAAGGACAATTCTAAGTAAATGGAGAACAACCGAATGGACCCCTCATCCCTCGTGGCGAATTATTCCCTCTTTTCTCTTTAGGTACGTTATGAGTGACACAACCTACAGATGTTAGTGTCTAAAAATGAAATTTTACTTTCGATTTAAAGCTCTGATATTGTCGGTATTCTAAATTTCCGTTCTTTTTCTCGTTCTGCAGATTAATAGTACCAGGCGGGGCACCAAATTTCTTGAAAGGGTAATAGTAAGGATGGAGTGAATAGTGAACACCGCAGTGTTCCCCTCCTCAGTGGTGACGAATGACTTCTCTTTCTTTCTGTTGGTAAGTTTTTATTAACATCCGGTATTTTATTTGTTATAGTGAAAATATTGTTCGCTTTTAAGAATCTCAGACTGCCAGTCTCCTAAGATTTTGAAATATTCTCTCCTTTAGCAGGTTCATATGGGGAGTTAGGGCGACGAATAACTTGAAAGGACAATTCTAAGTAAATGGAGAACAACCGAATGGACCCCTCATCCCTCGTGGCGAATTATTCCCTCTTTTCTCTTTAGGTACGTTATGAGTGACACAACCTACAGATGTTAGTGTCTAAAAATGAAATTTTACTTTCGATTTAAAGCTCTGATATTGTCGGTATTCTAAATTTCCGTTCTTTTTCTCGTTCTGCAGATTAATAGTACCAGACGGAGCACCAAATTTCTTGAAAGGGTAATAGTGTGGTTGGAGTGAATGGTGAACACCGCAGTGCTCCCATCCTCAGTGGTGACGAATGACTTCTCTTTCTTTCTGTTGGTAAGTTTTTATTAACATCCGGTATTTTATTTGTTATAGTGAAAATATTGTTCGCTTTTAAGAATCTCAGACTACCAGTCTCCTAAGATTTTGAAATATTCTCTCCTTTAGCAGGTTCATATGGGGAGTTAGGGCGACGAATAACTTGAAAGGACAATTCTAAGTAAATGGAGAACAACCGAATGGACTCCTCATCTCTCGTGGCGAAATATTCCCTCTTTTCTCTTTAGGTACGTTATGAGTGACACAACCTACAGTTGTTAGTGTCTAAAAATGAAATTTTACTGTCGATTTAAAGCTCTGATATTGTCGGTATTCTAAATTTCTTTTCTTTTTCTCGTTCTGCAGATTAATAGTACCAGGCGGGGCACCAAATTTCTAGAAAGGGTAATAGTGTGGTTGGAGTGAATGGTCAACACCGCAGTGTTCCCATCCTCAGTGGTGACGAATGACTTTTCTTTCTTTCTGTTGGTAAGTTTTTATTAACATCCGGTATTTTATTTGTTATAGTGAAAATATTGGTCGCTTTTAAGAATCTCAGACTGCTAGTCTCCTAAGATTTTGAAATATTCTCTCCTTTAGCAGGTTCATATGGGGAGTTAGGGCGACGAATAACTTGAAAGGACAATTCTAAGTAAATGGAGCACAACCGAATGGACCCCTCATCCCTCGTGGCGAAATATTCCCTCTTTTCTCTTTAGGTACGTTATGAGTGACACAACCTACAGATGTTAGTGTCTAAAAATTAAATTTTACTTTCGATTTAAAGCTCTGATATTGTCGGTATTCTAAATTTCCGTTCTTTTTCTCGTTCTGCAGATTAATAGTACCAGGCGGGGCACCAAATTTCTTGAAAGGGTAATAGCGAGGATGGAGTGAATAGTGAACACCGCAGTGTTCCCCTCCTCACTGGTGACGAATGACTTCTCTTTCTTTCTGTTGGTAAGTTTTTATTAACATCCGGTATTTTATTTGTTATAGTGAAAATATTGTTCGCTTTTAAGAATCTCAGACTGCCAGTCTCCTAAGATTTTGAAATATTCTCTCCTTTAGCAGGTTCATATGGGGAGTTAGGGCGACGAATAACTTGAAAGGACAATTCTAAGTAAATGGAGAACAACCGAATGGACACCTCATCCCTCGTGGCGAATTATTCCCTCTTTTCTCTTTAGGTACGTTATGAGTGACACAACCTACAGATGTTAGTGTCTAAAAATGAAATTTTACTTTCGATTTAAAGCTGTGATATTGTCGGTATTCTAAATTTCCGTTCTTTTTCTCGTTCTGCAGATTAATAGTACCAGGCGGGGCACCAAATTTCTTGAAAGGGTAATAGTGAGGATGGAGTGAATAGTGAACACCGCAGTGTTCCCCTCCTCACTGGTGACGAATGACTTCTCTTTCTTTCTGTTGGTAATATTTTATTAACATCCAGTATTTTATTTGTTATAGTGAAAATATTGTTCGCTTTTAAGAATCTCAGACTGCCAGTCTCCTAAGATTTTGAAATATTCTCTCCTTTAGCAGGTTCATATGGGGAGTTAGGGCGACGAATAACTTGAAAGGACAATTCTAAGTAAATGGAGAACAACCGAATGGACTCCTCATCCCTCGTGGCGAAATATTCCCTCTTTTCTCTTTAGGTACGTTATGAGTGACACAACCTACAGTTGTTAGTGTCTAAAAATGAAATTTTACTTTCGATTTAAAGCTCTGATATTGTCGGTATTCTAAATTTCTTTTCTTTTTCTCGTTCTGCAGATTAATAGTACCAGGCGGGGCACCAAATTTCTAGAAAGGGTAATAGTGTGGTTGGAGTGAATGGTCAACACCGCAGTGTTCCCATCCTCAGTGGTGACGAATGACTTCTCTTTCTTTCTGTTGGTAAGTTTTTATTAACATCCGGTATTTTATTTGTTATAGTGAAAATATTGGTCGCTTTTAAGAATCTCAGACTGCTAGTCTCCTAAGATTTTGAAATATTCTCTCCTTTAGCAGGTTCATATGGGGAGTTAGGGCGACGAATAACTTGAAAGGACAATTCTAAGTAAATGGAGCACAACCGAATGGACCCCTCATCCCTCGTGGCGAAATATTCCCTCTTTTCTCTTTAGGTACGTTATGAGTGACACAACCTATAGATGTTAGTGTCTAAAAATGAAATTTTACTTTCGATTTAAAGCTCTGATATTGTCGGTATTCTAAATTTCCGTTCTTTTTCTCGTTCTGCAGATTAATAGTACCAGGCGGGGCACCAAATTTCTTGAAAGGGTAATAGTGAGGATGGAGTGAATAGTGAACACCGCAGTGTTCCCCTCCTCACTGGTGACGAATGACTTCTCTTTCTTTCTGTTGGTAATATTTTATTAACATCCAGTATTTTATTTGTTATAGTGAAAATATTGTTCGCTTTTAAGAATCTCAGACTGCCAGTCTCCTAAGATTTTGAAATATTCTCTCCTTTAGCAGGTTCATATGGGGAGTTAGGGCGACGAATAACTTGAAAGGACAATTCTAAGTAAATGGAGAACAACCGAATGGACTCCTCATCCCTCGTGGCGAAATATTCCCTCTTTTCTCTTTAGGTACGTTATGAGTGACACAACCTACAGTTGTTAGTGTCTAAAAATGAAATTTTACTTTCGATTTAAAGCTCTGATATTGTCGGTATTCTAAATTTCTTTTCTTTTTCTCGTTCTGCAGATTAATAGTACCAGGCGGGGCACCAAATTTCTAGAAAGGGTAATAGTGTGGTTGGAGTGAATGGTCAACACCGCAGTGTTCCCATCCTCAGTGGTGACGAATGACTTCTCTTTCTTTCTGTTGGTAAGTTTTTATTAACATCCGGTATTTTATTTGTTATAGTGAAAATATTGGTCGCTTTTAAGAATCTCAGACTGCTAGTCTCCTAAGATTTTGAAATATTCTCTCCTTTAGCAGGTTCATATGGGGAGTTAGGGCGACGAATAACTTGAAAGGACAATTCTAAGTAAATGGAGCACAACCGAATGGACCCCTCATCCCTCGTGGCGAAATATTCCCTCTTTTCTCTTTAGGTACGTTATGAGTGACACAACCTACAGATGTTAGTGTCTAAAAATGAAATTTTACTTTCGATTTAAAGCTCTGATATTGTCGGTATTCTAAATTTCCGTTCTTTTTCTCGTTCTGCAGATTAATAGTACCAGGCGGGGCACCAAATTTCTTGAAAGGGTAATAGTGAGGATGGAGTGAATAGTGAACACCGCAGTGTTCCCCTCCTCACTGGTGACGAATGACTTCTCTTTCTTTCTGTTGGTAATATTTTATTAACATCCAGTATTTTATTTGTTATAGTGAAAATATTGTTCGCTTTTAAGAATCTCAGACTGCCAGTCTCCTAAGATTTTGAAATATTCTCTCCTTTAGCAGGTTCATATGGGGAGTTAGGGCGACGAATAACTTGAAAGGACAATTGTAAGTAAATGGAGAACAACCGAATGGACCCCTCATTCCTCGTGGCGAATTATTCCCTCTTTTCTCTTTAGGTACGTTATGAGTGACACAACCTACAGATGTTAGTGTCTAAAAATGAAATTTTACTTTCGATTTAAAGCTCTGATATTGTCGGTATTCTAAATTTCCGTTCTTTTTCTCGTTCTGCAGATTAATAGTACCAGACGGGGCACCAAATTTCTTGAAAGGGTAATAGTGTGGTTGGAGTGAATGGTGAACACCGCAGTGCTCCCATCCTCAGTGGTGACGAATGACTTCTCTTTCTTTCTTTTGGTAAGTTTTTATTAACATCCGGTATTTTATTTGTTATAGTGAAAATATTGTTCGCTTTTAAGAATCTCAGACTGCCAGTCTCCTAAGATTTTGAAATATTCTCTCCTTTAGCAGGTTCATATGGGGAGTTAGGGCGACGAATAACTTGAAAGGACAATTCTAAGTAAATGGAGAACAACCGAATGGACCCCTCATCCCTCGTGGCGAAATATTCCCTCTTATCTCTTTAGGTACGTTATGAGTGACACAACCTACAGATGTTAGTGTCTAAAAATGAAATTTTACTTTCGATTTAAAGCTCTGATATTGTCGGTATTCTAAATTTTCGTTCTTTTTCTCGTTCTGCAGATTAATAGTACCAGGCGGGGCACCAAATTTCTAGAAAGGGTAATAGTGTGGTTGGAGTGAATGGTGAACACCGCAGTGTTCCCATCCTCAGTGGTGACGAATGACTTCTCTTTCTTTCTGTTGGTAAGTTTTTATTAACATCCGGTATTTTATTTGTTATAGTGAAAATATTGTTCGCTTTTAAGAATCTCAGACTGCCAGTCTCCTAAGATTTTGAAATATTCTCTCCTTTAGCAGGTTCATATGGGGAGTTAGGGCGACGAATAACTTGAAAGGACAATTCTAAGTAAATGGAGAACAACCGAATGGACCCCTCATCCCTCGTGGCGAAATATTCCCTCTTTTCTCTTTAGGTACGTTATGAGTGACACAACCTACATATGTTAGGGTCTAAAAATGAAATTTTACTTTCGATTTAAAGCTCTGATATTGTCGGTATTCTAAATTTCCGTTCTTTTCTCGTTCTGCAGATTAATAGTACCAGGCGGGGCACCAAATTTCTTGAAAGGGTAATAGCGAGGATGGAGTGAATAGTGAACACCGCAGTGTTCCCCTCCTCACTGGTGACGAATGACTTCTCTTTCTTTCTGTTGGTAAGTTTTTATTAACATCCGGTATTTTATTTGTCATAGTGAAAATATTGTTCGCTTTTAAGAATCTCAGACTGCCAGTCTCCTAAGATTTTAAATATTCTCTCCTTTAGCAGGTTCATATGGGGAGTTAGGGCGACGAATAACTTGAAAGGACAATTCTAAGTAAATGGAGAACAACCGAATGGACCCCTCATCCCTCGTGGCGAATTATTCCCTCTTTTCTCTTTAGGTACGTGATGAGTGACGCAACCTACAGATGTTAGTGTCTAAAAATGAAATTTTACTTTCGATTTAAAGCTCTGATATTGTCGGTATTCTAAATTTCCGTTCTTTTTCTCGTTCTGCAGATTATTAGTACCAGGCGGGGCACCAAATTTCTTGAAAGGGTAATAGTAAGGATGGAGTGAATAGTGAACACCGCAGTGTTCCCCTCCTCACTGGTGACGAATGACTTCTCTTTCTTTCTGTTGGTAAGTTTTTATTAACATCCGGTATTTTATTTGTTATAGTGAAAATATTGTTCGCTTTTAAGAATCTCAGACTGCCAGTCTCCTAAGATTTTGAAATATTCTCTCCTTTAGCAGGTTCATATGGGGAGTTAGGGCGACGAATAACTTGAAAGGACAATTCTAAGTAAATGGAGAACAACCGAATGGACCCCTCATCCCTCGTGGCGAATTATTCCCTCTTTTCTCTTTAGGTACGTTATGAGTGACACAACCTACAGATGTTAGTGTCTAAAAATGAAATTTTACTTTCGATTTAAAGCTCTGATATTGTCGGTATTCTAAATTTCCGTTCTTTTTCTCGTTCTGCAGATTAATAGTACCAGGCGGGGCACCAAATTTCTTGAAAGGGTAATAGTAAGGATGGAGTGAATAGTGAACACCGCAGTGTTCCCCTCCTCAGTGGTGACGAATGACTTCTCTTTCTTTCTGTTGGTAAGTTTTTATTAACATCCGGTATTTTATTTGTTATAGTGAAAATATTGTTCGCTTTTAAGAATCTCAGACTGCCAGTCTCCTAAGATTTTGAAATATTCTCTCCTTTAGCAGGTTCATATGGGGAGTTAGGGCGACGAATAACTTGAAAGGACAATTCTAAGTAAATGGAGAACAACCGAATGGACCCCTCATCCCTCGTGGCGAATTATTCCCTCTTTTCTCTTTAGGTACGTTATGAGTGACACAACCTACAGATGTTAGTGTCTAAAAATGAAATTTTACTTTCGATTTAAAGCTCTGATATTGTCGGTATTCTAAATTTCCGTTCTTTTTCTCGTTCTGCAGATTATTAGTACCAGGCAGGGCACCAAATTTCTTGAAAGGGTAATAGTGTGGATGGAGTGAATAGTGAACACCGCAGTGTTCCCCTCCTCACTGGTGACGAATGACTTCTCTTCCTTTCTGTTGGTAAGTTTTTATTAACATCCGGTATTTTATTTGTTATAGTGAAAATATTGTTCGCTTTTAAGAATCTCAGACTGCCAGTCTCCTAAGATTTTGAAATATTCTCTCCTTTAGCAGGTTCATATGGGGAGTTAGGGCGACGAATAACTTGAAAGGACAATTCTAAGTAAATGGAGAACAACCGAATGGACCCCTCATCCCTCGTGGCGAATTATTCCCTCTTTTCTCTTTAGGTACGTTATGAGTGACACAACCTACAGATGTTAGTGTCTAAAAATGAAATTTTACTTTCGATTTAAAGCTCTGATATTGTCGGTATTCTAAATTTCCGTTCTTTTTCTCGTTCTGCAGATTAATAGTACCAGGCGGGGCACCAAATTTCTTGAAAGGGTAATAGTGAGGATGGAGTGAATAGTGAACACCGCAGTGTTCCCCTCCTCACTGGTGACGAATGACTTCTCTTTCTTTCTGTTGGTAAGTTTTTATTAACATCCGGTATTTTATTTGTTATAGTGAAAATATTGTTCGCTTTTAAGAATCTCAGACTGCCAGTCTCCTAAGATTTTGAAATATTCTCTCCTTTAGCAGGTTCATATGGGGAGTTAGGGCGACGAATAACTTGAAAGGACAATTCTAAGTAAATGGAGAACAACCGAATGGACCCCTCATCCCTCGTGGCGAATTATTCCCTCTTTTCTCTTTAGGTACGTTATGAGTGACACAACCTACAGATGTTAGTGTCTAAAAATGAAATTTTACTTTCGTTTTAAAGCTCTGATATTGTCGGTATTCTAAATTTCCGTTCTTTTTCTCGTTCTGCAGATTAATAGTACCAGGCGGGGCACCAAATTTCTTGAAAGGGTAATAGTGAGGATGGAGTGTTCCCCTCCTCACTGGTGACGAATGACTTCTCTTTCTTTCTGTTGGTAAGTTTTTGTTAACATCCGGTATTTTATTTGTTATAGTGAAAATATTGTTCGCTTTTAAGAATCTCAGACTGCCAGTCTCCTAAGATTTTGAAATATTCTCTCATTTAGCAGGTTCATATGGGGAGTTAGGGCGACGAATAACTTGAAAGGACAATTCTAAGTAAATGGAGAACAACCGAATGGACCCCTCATCCCTCGTGGCGAATTATTCCCTCTTTTCTCTTTAGGTACGTTATGAGTGACACAACCTACAGATGTTAGTGTCTAAAAATGAAATTTTACTTTCGATTTAAAGCTCTGATATTGTCGGTATTCTAAATTTCCGTTCTTTTTCTCGTTCTGCAGATTAATAGTACCAGGCGGGGCACCAAATTTCTTGAAAGGGTAATAGTGAGGATGGAGTAAATAGTGAACACCGCAGTGTTCCCCTCCTCACTGGTGACAAATGACTTCTCTTTCTTTCTGTTGGTAAGTTTTTATTAACATCCGGTATTTTATCTGTTATAGTGAAAATATTGTTCGCTTTTAAGAATCTCAGACCTCCAGTCTCCTAAGATTTTGAAATATTCTCTCCTTTAGCAGGTTCATATGGGGAGTTAGGGCGACGAATAACTTGAAAGGACAATTCTAAGTAAATGGAGAACAACCGAATGGACCCCTCATCCCTCGTGACGAATTATTCCCTCTTTTCTCTTTAGGTACGTTATGAGTGACACAACCTACAGATGTTAGTGTCTAAAAATGAAATTTTACTTTCGATTTAAAGCTCTGATATTGTCGGTATTCTAAATTTCCGTTCTTTTTCTCGTTCTGCAGATTAATAGTACCAGGCGGGGCACCAAATTTCTTGAAAGGGTAATAGTGAGGATGGAGTGAATAGTGAACACCGCAGTGTTCCCCTCCTCACTGGTGACGAATGACTTCTCTTTCTTTCTGTTGGTAAGTTTTTATTAACATCCGGTATTTTATTTGTTATAGTGAAAATATTGTTCGCTTTTAAGAATCTCAGACTGCCAGTCTCCTAAGATTTTGAAATATTCTCTCCTTCAGCAGGTTCATATGGGGAGTTAGGGCGACGAATAACTTGAAAGGACAATTCTAAGTAAATGGAGAACAACCGAATGGACCCCTCATCCCTCGTGGCGAATTATTCCCTCTTTTCTCGTTAGGTACGTTATGAGTGACACAACCTACAGATGTTAGTGTCTAAAAATGAAATTTTACTTTCGAATTAAAGCTCTGATATTGTCGGTATTCTAAATTTCCGTCCTTTTCCTCGTTCTGCAGATTAATAGTACCAGGCGGGGCACCAAATTTCTTGAAAGGGTAATAGTGAGGATGGAGTGAATAGTGAACACCGCAGTGTTCCCCTCCTCACTGGTGACGAATGACTTCTCTTTCTTTCTGTTGGTAAGTTTTTATTAACATCCGGTATTTTATTTGTTATAGTGAAAATATTGTTCGCTTTTAAGAATCTCAGACTGCCAGTCTCCTAAGATTTTGAAATATTCTCTCCTTTAGCAGGTTCATATGGGGAGTTAGGGCGACGAATAACTTGAAAGGACAATTCTAAGTAAATGGAGAACAACCGAATGGACCCCTCATCCCTCGTGGCGAATTATTCCCTCTTTTCTCTTTAGGTACGTTATGAGTGACACAACCTACAGATGTTAGTGTCTAAAAATGAAATTTACTTTCGATTTAAAGCTCTGATATTGTCGGTATTCTAAATTTCCGTTCTTTTTCTCGTTCTGCAGATTAATAGTACCAGGCGGGGCACCAAATTTCTTGAAAGGGTAATAGTGAGGATGGAGTGAATAGTGAACACCGCAGTGTTCCCCTCCTCACTGGTGACGAATGACTTCTCTTTCTTTCTGTTGGTAAGTTTTTATTAACATCCGGTATTTTATTTGTTATAGTGAAAATATTGTTCGCTTTTAAGAATCTCAGAATGCCAGTCTCCTAAGATTTTGAAATATTCTCTCCTTTAGCAGGTTCATATGGGGAGTTAGGGCGACGAATAACTTGAAAGGACAATTCTAAGTAAATGGAGAACAACCGAATGGACCCCTCATCCCTCGTGGCGAATTATTCCCTCTTTTCTCTTTAGGTACGTTATGAGTTGCACAACCTACAGATGTTAGTGTCTAAAAATGAAATTTTACTTTCGATTTAAAGCTCTGATATTATCGGTATTCTAAATTTCCGTTCTTTTTCTCGTTCTGCAGATTAATAGTACCAGGCGGGGCACCAAATTTCTTGAAAGGGTAATAGTGTGGATGGAGTGAATAGTGAACACCGCAGTGTTCCCCTCCTCACTGGTGACGAATGACTTCTCTTTCTTTCTGTTGGTAAGTTTTTATTAACATCCGGTATTTTATTTGTTATAGTGAAAATATTGTTCGCTTTTAAGAATCTCAGACTGCCAGTCGCCTAAGATTTTGAAATATTCTCTCCTTTAGCAGGTTCATATGGGGAGTTAGGGCGACGAATAACTTGAAAGGACAATTCTAAGTAAATGGAGAACAACCGAATGGACCCCTCATCCCTCGTGGCGAATTATTCCCTCTTTTCTCTTTAGGTACGTTATGAGTGACACAACCTACAGATGTTAGTGTCTAAAAATGAAATTTTACTTTCGATTTAAAGCTCTGATATTGTCGGTATTCTAAATTTCCGTTCTTTTTCTCGTTCTGCAGATTAATAGTACCAGGCGGGGCACCAAATTTCTTGAAAGGGTAATAGTGAGGATGGAGTGAATAGTGAACACCGCAGTGTTCCCCTCCTCACTGGTGACGAATGACTTCTCTTTCTTTCTGTTGGTAAGTTTTTATTAACATCCGGTATTTTATTTGTTATAGTGAAAATATTGTTCGCTTTTAAGAATCTCAGACTGCCAGTCTCCTAAGATTTTGAAATATTCTCTCCTTTAGCAGGTTCATATGGGGAGTTAGGGCGACGAATAACTTGAAAGGACAATTCTAAGTAAATGGAGAACAACCGAATGGACCCCTCATCCCTCGTGGCGAATTATTCCCTCTTTTCTCTTTAGGTACGTTATGAGTGACACAACCTACAGATGTTAGTGTCTAAAAATGAAATTTTACTTTCGATTTAAAGCTCTGATATTGTCGGTATTCTAAATTTCCGTTCTTTTTCTCGTTCTGCAGATTAATAGTACCAGGCGGGGCACCAAATTTCTTGAAAGGGTAATAGTGAGGATGGAGTAAATAGTGAACACCGCAGTGTTCCCCTCCTCACTGGTGACAAATGACTTCTCTTTCTTTCTGTTGGTAAGTTTTTATTAACATCCGGTATTTTATTTGTTATAGTGAAAATATTGTTCGCTTTTAAGAATCTCAGACTGCCAGTCTCCTAAGATTTTGAAATATTCTCTCCTTTAGCAGGTTCATATGGGGAGTTAGGGCGACGAATAACTTGAAAGGACAATTCTAAGTAAATGGAGAACAACCGAATGGACCCCTCATCCCTCGTGGCGAATTATTCCCTCTTTTCTCTTTAGGTACGTTATGAGTGACACAACCTACAGATGTTAGTGTCTAAAAATGAAATTTTACTTTCGATTTAAAGCTCTGATATTGTCGGTATTCTAAATTTCCGTTCTTTTTCTCGTTCTGCAGATTAATAGTACCAGGCGGGGCACCAAATTTCTTGAAAGGGTAATAGTGAGGATGGAGTGAATAGTGAACACCGCAGTGTTCCCCTCCTCACTGGTGACGAATGACTTCTCTTTCTTTCTGTTGGTAAGTTTTTATTAACATCCGGTATTTTATTTGTTATAGTGAAAATATTGTTCGCTTTTAAGAATCTCAGACTGCCAGTCTCCTAAGATTTTGAAATATTCTCTCATTTAGCAGGTTCATATGGGGAGTTAGGGCGACGAATAACTTGAAAGGACAATTCTAAGTAAATGGAGAACAACCGAATGGACCCCTCATCCCTCGTGGCGAATTATTCCCTCTTTTCTCTTTAGGTACGTTATGAGTGACACAACCTACAGATGTTAGTGTCTAAAAATGAAATTTTACTTTCGATTTAAAGCTCTGATATTGTCGGTATTCTAAATTTCCGTTCTTTTTCTCGTTCTGCAGATTAATAGTACCAGGCGGGGCACCAAATTTCTTGAAAGGGTAATAGTGAGGATGGAGTAAATAGTGAACACCGCAGTGTTCCCCTCCTCACTGGTGACAAATGACTTCTCTTTCTTTCTGTTGGTAAGTTTTTATTAACATCCGGTATTTTATCTGTTATAGTGAAAATATTATTCGCTTTTAAGAATCTCAGACTGCCAGTCTCCTAAGATTTTGAAATATTCTCTCCTTTAGCAGGTTTATATGTGGAGTTAGGGCGACGAATAACTTGAAAGGACAATTCTAAGTAAATGGAGAACAACCGAATGGACCCCTCATCCCTCGTGGCGAATTATTCCCTCTTTTCTCTTTAGGTACGTTATGAGTGACACAACCTACAGATGTTAGTGTCTAAAAATGAAATTTTACTTTCGATTTAAAGCTCTGATATTGTCGGTATTCTAAATTTCCGTTCTTTTTCTCGTTCTGCAGATTAATAGTACCAGGCGGGGCACCAAATTTCTTGAAAGGGTAATAGTGAGGATGGAGTGAATAGTGAACACCGCAGTGTTCCCCTCCTCACTGGTGACGAATGACTTCTCTTTCTTTCTGTTGGTAAGTTTTTATTAACATCCGGTATTTTATTTGTTATAGTGAAAATATTGTTCGCTTTTAAGAATCTCAGACTGCCAGTCTCCTAAGATTTTGAAATATTCTCTCCTTTAGCAGGTTCATATGGGGAGTTAGGGCGACGAATAACTTGAAAGGACAATTCTAAGTAAATGGAGAACAACCGAATGGACCCCTCATCCCTCGTGGCGAATTATTCCCTCTTTTCTCGTTAGGTACGTTATGAGTGACACAACCTACAGATGTTAGTGTCTAAAAATGAAATTTTACTTTCGATTTAAAGCTCTGATATTGTCGGTATTCTAAATTTCCGTTCTTTTTCTCGTTCTGCAGATTAATAGTACCAGGCGGGGCACCAAATTTCTTGAAAGGGTAATAGTGAGGATGGAGTGAATAGTGAACACCGCAGTGTTCCCCTCCTCACTGGTGACGAATGACTTCTCTTTCTTTCTGTTGGTAAGTTTTTATTAACATCCGGTATTTTATTTGTTATAGTGAAAATATTGTTCGCTTTTAAGAATCTCAGACTGCCAGTCTCCTAAGATTTTGAAATATTCTCTCCTTTAGCAGGTTCATATGGGGAGTTAGGGCGACGAATAACTTGAAAGGACAATTCTAAGTAAATGGAGAACAACCGAATGGACCCCTCATCCCTCGTGGCGAATTATTCCCTCTTTTCTCTTTAGGTACGTTATGAGTGACACAACCTACAGATGTTAGTGTCTAAAAATGAAATTTTACTTTCGATTTAAAGCTCTGATATTGTCGGTATTCTAAATTTCCGTTCTTTTTCTCGTTCTGCAGATTAATAGTACCAGGCGGGGCACCAAATTTCTTGAAAGGGTAATAGTGAGGATGGAGTGAATAGTGAACACCGCAGTGTTCCCCTCCTCACTGGTGACGAATGACTTCTCTTTCTTTCTGTTGGTAAGTTTTTATTAACATCCGGTATTTTATTTGTTATAGTGAAAATATTGTTCGCTTTTAAGAATCTCAGACTGCCAGTCTCCTAAGATTTTGAAATATTCTCTCCTTTAGCAGGTTCATATGGGGAGTTAGGGCGACGAATAACTTGAAAGGACAATTCTAAGTAAATGGAGAACAACCGAATGGACCCCTCATCCCTCGTGGCGAATTATTCCCTCTTTTCTCTTTAGGTACGTTATGAGTGACACAACCTACAGATGTTAGTGTCTAAAAATGAAATTTTACTTTCGATTTAAAGCTCTGATATTGTCGGTATTCTAAATTTCCGTTCTTTTTCTCGTTCTGCAGATTAATAGTACCAGGCGGGGCACCAAATTTCTTGAAAGGGTAATAGTGAGGATGGAGTGAATAGTGAACACCGCAGTGTTCCCCTCCTCACTGGTGACGAATGACTTCTCTTTCTTTCTGTTGGTAAGTTTTTATTAACATCCGGTATTTTATTTGTTATAGTGAAAATATTGTTCGCTTTTAAGAATCTCAGACTGCCAGTCTCCTAAGATTTTGAAATATTCTCTCATTTAGCAGGTTCATATGGGGAGTTAGGGCGACGAATAACTTGAAAGGACAATTCTAAGTAAATGGAGAACAACCGAATGGACCCCTCATCCCTCGTGGCGAATTATTCCCTCTTTTCTCTTTAGGTACGTTATGAGTGACACAACCTACAGATGTTAGTGTCTAAAAATGAAATTTTACTTTCGATTTAAAGCTCTGATATTGTCGGTATTCTAAATTTCCGTTCTTTTTCTCGTTCTGCAGATTAATAGTACCAGGCGGGGCACCAAATTTCTTGAAAGGGTAATAGTGAGGATGGAGTGAATAGTGAACACCGCAGTGTTCCCCTCCTCACTGGTGACGAATGACTTCTCTTTCTTTCTGTTGGTAAGTTTTTATTAACATCCGGTATTTTATCTGTTATAGTGAAAATATTGTTCGCTTTTAAGAATCTCAGACTGCCGGTCTCCTAAGATTTTGAAATATTCTCTCCTTTAGCAGGTTCATATGGGGAGTTAGGGCGACGAATAACTTGAAAGGACAATTCTAAGTAAATGGAGAACAACCGAATGGACCCCTCATCCCTCGTGGCGAATTATTCCCTCTTTTCTCTTTAGGTACGTTATGAGTGACACAACCTACAGATGTTAGTGTCTAAAAATGAAATTTTACTTTCGATTTAAAGCTCTGATATTGTCGGTATTCTAAATTTCCGTTCTTTTTCTCGTTCTGCAGATTAATAGTACCAGGCGGGGCACCAAATTTCTTGAAAGGGTAATAGTGAGGATGGAGTGAATAGTGAACACCGCAGTGTTCCCCTCCTCACTGGTGACGAATGACTTCTCTTTCTTTCTGTTGGTAAGTTTTTATTAACATCCGGTATTTTATTTGTTATAGTGAAAATATTGTTCGCTTTTAAGAATCTCAGACTGCCAGTCTCCCAAGATTTTGAAATATTCTCTCCTTTAGCAGGTTCATATGGGGAGTTAGGGCGACGAATAACTTGAAAGGACAATTGTAAGTAAATGGAGAACAACCGAATGGACCCCTCATCCCTCGTGGCGAATTATTCCCTCTTTTCTCTTTAGGTACGTTATGAGTGACACAACCTACAGATGTTAGTGTCTAAAAATGAAATTTTACTTTCGATTTAAAGCTCTGATATTGTCGGTATTCTAAATTTCCGTTCTTTTTCTCGTTCTGCAGATTAATAGTACCAGGCGGGGCACCAAATTTCTTGAAAGGGTAATAGTGAGGATGGAGTGAATAGTGAACACCGCAGTGTTCCCCTCCTCACTGGTGACGAATGACTTCTCTTTCTTTCTGTTGGTAAGTTTTTATTAACATCCGGTATTTTATTTGTTATAGTGAAAATATTGTTCGCTTTTAAGAATCTCAGACTGCCAGTCTCCTAAGATTTTGAAATATTCTCTCCTTTAGCAGGTTCATATGGGGAGTTAGGGCGACGAATAACTTGAAAGGACAATTCTAAGTAAATGGAGAACAACCGAATGGACCCCTCATCCCTCGTGGCGAATTATTCACTCTTTTCTCTTTAGGTACGTTATGAGTGACACAACCTACAGATGTTAGTGTCTAAAAATGAAATTTTACTTTCGATTTAAAGCTCTGATATTGTCGGTATTCTAAATTTCCGTTCTTTTTCTCGTTCTGCAGATTAATAGTACCAGACGGGGCACCAAATTTCTTGAAAGGGTAATAGTGTGGTTGGAGTGAATGGTGAACACCGCAGTGCTCCCATCCTCAGTGGTGACGAATGACTTCTCTTTCTTTCTGTTGGTAAGTTTTTATTAACATCCGGTATTTTATTTGTTATAGTGAAAATATTGTTCGCTTTTAAGAATCTCAGACTGCCAGTCTCCTAAGATTTTGAAATATTCTCTCCTTTAGCAGGTTCATATGGGGAGTTAGGGCGACGAATAACTTGAAAGGATAATTCTAAGTAAATGGAGAACAACCGAATGGACCCCTCATCCCTCGTGGCGAATTATTCCCTCTTTTCTCTTTAGGTACGTTATGAGTGACACAACCTACAGATGTTAGTGTCTAAAAATGAAATTTTACTTTCGATTTAAAGCTCTGATATTGTCGGTATTCTAAATTTCCGTTCTTTTTCTCGTTCTGCAGATTAATAGTACCAGACGGGGCACCAAATTTCTTGAAAGGGTAATAGTGTGGTTGGAGTGAATGGTGAACACCGCAGTGTTCCCATCCTCAGTGGTGACGAATGACTTCTCTTTCTTTCTGTTGGTAAGTTTTTATTAACATCCGGTATTTTATTTGTTATAGTGAAAATATTGTTCGCTTTTAAGAATCTAAGACTGCCAGTCTCCTAAGATTTTGAAATATTCTCTCCTTTAGCAGGTTCATATGGGGAGTTAGGGCGACGAATAACTTGAAAGGACAATTCTAAGTAAATGGAGAACAACCGAATGGACCCCTCATCCCTCGTGGCGAATTATTCCCTCTTTTCTCTTTAGGTACGTTATGAGTGACACAACCTACAGATGTTAGTGTCTAAAAATGAAATTTTACTTTCGATTTAAAGCTCTGATATTGTCGGTATTCTAAATTTCCGTTCTTTTTCTCGTTCTGCAGATTAATAGTACCAGGCGGGGCACCAAATTTCTTGAAAGGGTAATAGTGAGGATGGAGTGAATAGTGAACACCGCAGTGTTCCCCTCCTCACTGGTGACGAATGACTTCTCTTTCTTTCTGTTGGTAAGTTTTTATTAACATCCGGTATTTTATTTGTTATAGTGAAAATATTGTTCGCTTTTAAGAATCTCAGACTGCCAGTCTCCTAAGATTTTGAAATATTCTCTCCTTTAGCAGGTTCATATGGGGAGTTAGGGCGACGAATAACTTGAAAGGACAATTCTAAGTAAATGGAGAACAACCGAATGGACCCCTCATCCCTTGTGGCGAATTATTCCCTCTTTTCTCTTTAGGTACGTGATGAGTGACACAACCTACAGATGTTAGTGTCTAAAAATGAAATTTTACTTTCGATTTAAAGCTCTGATATTGTCGGTATTCTAAATTTCCGTTCTTTTTCTCGTTCTGCAGATTAATAGTACCAGACGGGGCACCAAATTTCTTGAAAGGGTAATAGTGTGGTTGGAGTGAATGGTGAACACCGCAGTGTTCCCATCCTCAGTGGTGACAAATGACTTCTCTTTCTTTCTGTTGGTAAGTTTTTATTAACATCCGGTATTTTATTTGTTATAGTGAAAATATTGTTCGCTTTTAAGAATCTCAGACTGCCAGTCTCCTAAGATTTTGAAATATTCTCTCCTTTAGCAGGTTCATATGGGGAGTTAGGGCGACGAATAACTTGAAAGGACAATTCTAAGTAAATGGAGAACAACCGAATGGACCCCTCATCCCTCGTGGCGAATTATTCCCTCTTTTCTCTTTAGGTACGTTATGAGTGACACAACCTACAGATGTTAGTGTCTAAAAATGAAATTTTACTTTCGATTTAAAGCTCTGATATTGTCGGTATTCTAAATTTCCGTTCATTTTCTCGTTCTGCAGATTAATAGTACCAGGCGGGGCACCAAATTTCTTGAAAGGGTAAAAGTGAGGATGGAGTGAATAGTGAACACCGCAGTGTTCCCCTCCTCACTGGTGACGAATGACTTCTCTTTCTTTCTGTTGGTAAGTTTTTATTAACATCCGGTATTTTATTTGTTATAGTGAAAATATTGTTCGCTTTTAAGAATCTCAGACTGCCAGTCTCCTAAGACTTTGAAATATTCTCTCCTTTAGCAGGTTCATATGTGGAGTTAGGGCGACGAATAACTTGAAAGGACAATTCTAAGTAAATGGAGAACAACCGAATGGAACCCTCATCCCTCGTGGCGAAATATTCCCTCTTTTCTCTTTAGGTACGTTATGAGTGACACAACCTACAGATGTTAGTGTCTAAAAATGAAATTTTACTTTCGATTTAAAGCTCTGATATTGTCGGTATTCTAAATTTCCGTTCTTTTTCTCGTTCTGCAGATTAATAGTACCAGACGGGGCACCAAATTTCTTGAAAGGGTAATAGTGTGGTTGGAGTGAATGGTGAACACCGCAGTGTTCCCATCCTCAGTGGTGACGAATGACTTCTCTTTCTTTCTGTTGGTAAGTTTTTATTAACATCCGGTATTTTATTTGTTATAGTGAAAATATTGTTCGCTTTTAAGAATCTCAGACTGCCAGTCTCCTAAGATTTTGAAATATTCTCTCCTTTAGCAGGTTCATATGGGGAGTTAGGGCGACGAATAACTTGAAAGGACAATTCTAAGTAAATGGAGAACAACCGAATGGACCCCTCATCCCTCGTGGCGAATTATTCCCTCTTTTCTCTTTAGGTACGTTATGAGTGACACAACCTACAGATGTTAGTGTCTAAAAATGAAATTTTACTTTCGATTTAAAGCTGTGATATTGTCGGTATTCTAAATTTCCGTTCTTTTTCTCGTTCTGCAGATTAATAGTACCAGGCGGGGCACCAAATTTCTTGAAAGGGTAATAGTGAGGATGGAGTGAATAGTGAACACCGCAGTGTTCCCCTCCTCACTGGTGACGAATGACTTCTCTTTCTTTCTGTTGGTAAGTTTTTATTAACATCCGGTATTTTATTTGTCATAGTGAAAATATTGTTCGCTTTTAAGAATCTCAGACTGCCAGTCTCCTAAGATTTTGAAATATTCTCTCCTTTAGCAGGTTCATATGGGGAGTTAGGGCGACGAATAACTTGAAAGGACAATTCTAAGTCAATGGAGAACAACCGAATGGACCCCTCATCTCTCGTGGCGAATTATTCCCTCTTTTCTCTTTAGGTACGTTATGAGTGACACAACCTACAGATGTTAGTGTCTAAAAATGAAATTTTTCTTTCGATTTAAAGCTCTGATGTTGTCGGTATTCTAAATTTCCGTTCTTTTTCTCGTTCTGCAGATTAATAGTACCAGGCGGGGCACCAAATTTCTTGAAAGGGTAATAGTGAGGATGGAGTGAATAGTGAACACCGCAGTGTTCACCTCCTCACTGGTGACGAATGACTTCTCTTTCTTTCTGTTGGTAAGTTTTTATTAACATCCGGTATTTTATTTGTTATAGTGAAAATATTGTTCGCTTTTAAGAATCTCAGACTGCCAGTCTCCTAAGATTTTGAAATATTCTCTCCTTTAGCAGGTTCATATGGGGAGTTAGGGCGACGAATAACTTGAAAGGACAATTCTAAGTAAATGGAGAACAACCGAATGGACCCCTCATCCCTCGTGGCGAATTATTCCCTCTTTTCTCTTTAGGTACGTTATGAGTGACACAACCTACAGATGTTAGTGTCTAAAAATGAAATTTTTCTTTCGATTTAAAGCTCTGATGTTGTCGGTATTCTAAATTTCCGTTCTTTTTCTCGTTCTGCAGATTAATAGTACCAGGCGGGGCACCAAATTTCTTGAAAGGGTAATAGTGAGGATGGAGTGAATAGTGAACACCGCAGTGTTCCCCTCCTCACTGGTGACGAATGACTTCTCTTTCTTTCTGTTGGTAAGTTTTTATTAACATCCGGTATTTTATTTGTTATAGTGAAAATATTGTTCGCTTTTAAGAATCTCAGACTGCCAGTCTCCTAAGATTTTGAAATATTCTCTCCTTTAGCAGGTTCATATGGGGAGATAGGCCGACAAATAACTTGAAAGGACAATTCTAAGTAAATGGAGAACAACCGAATGGACCCCTCATCCCTCGTGGCGAATTATTCCCTCTTTTCTCTTTAGGTACGTTATGAGTGACACAACCTACAGATGTTAGTGTCTAAAAATGAAATTTTACTTTCGATTTAAAGCTCTGATATTGTCGGTATTCTAAATTTCCGTTCTTTTTCTCGTTCTGCAGATTAATAGTACCAGGCGGGGCACCAAATTTCTTGAAAGGGTAATAGTGAGGATGGAGTGAATAGTGAACACCGCAGTGTTCCCCTCCTCACTGGTGACGAATGACTTCTCTTTCTTTCTGTTGGTAAGTTTTTATTAACATCCGGTATTTTATTTGTTATAGTGAAAATATTGTTCGCTTTTAAGAATGTCAGACTGCCAGTCTCCTAAGATTTTGAAATATTCTCTCCTTTAGCAGGTTCATATGGGGAGATAGGGCGACGAATAACTTGAAAGGACAATTCTAAGTAAATGGAGAACAACCGAATGGACCCCTCATCCCTCGTGGCGAATTATTCCCTCTTTTCTCTTTAGGTACGTTATGAGTGATACAACCTACAGATGTTAGTGTCTAAAAATGAAATTTTACTTTCGATTTAAGGCTCTGATATTGTCAGTATTCTAAATTTCCGTTCTTTTTCTCGTTCTGCAGATTAATAGTACCAGGCGGGGCACCAAATTTCTTGAAAGGGTAATAGTGAGGATGGAGTGAATGGTGAACACCGCAGTGTTCCCCTCCTCACTGGTGACGAATGACTTCTCTTTCTTTCTGTTGGTAAGTTTTTATTAACATCCGGTATTTTATTTGTTATAGTGAAAATATTGTTCGCTTTTAAGAATCTCAGACTGCCAGTCTCCTAAGATTTTGAAATATTCTCTCCTTTAGCAGGTTCATATGGGGAGATAGGGCGACGAATAACTTGAAAGGACAATTCTAAGTAAATGGAGAACAACCGAATGGACCCCTCATCCCTCGTGGCGAATTATTCCCTCTTTTCTCTTTAGGTACGTTATGAGTGACACAACCTACAGATGTTAGTGTCTAAAAATGAAATTTTACTTTCGATTTAAAGTTCTGATATTGTCGGTATTCTAAATTTCCGTTCTTTTTCTCGTTCTGCAGATTAATAGTACCAGGCGGGGCACCAAATTTCTTGAAAGGGTAATAGTGAGGATGGAGTGAATAGTGAACACCGCAGTATTCCCCTCCTCACTGGTGACGAATGACTTCTCTTTCTTTCTGTTTATAAGTTTTTATTAACATCCGGTATTTTATTTGTCATAGTGAAAATATTGTTCGCTTTTAAGAATCTCAGACTGCCAGTCTCCTAAGATTTTGAAATATTCTCTCCTTTAGCAGGTTCATATGGGGAGTTAGGGCGACGAATAACTTGAAAGGACAATTCTAAGTAAATGGAGAACAACCGAATGGACCCCTCATCCCTCGTGGCGAAATATTCCCTCTTTTCTCTTTAGGTACGTTATCAGTGACACAACCTACAGATGTTAGTGTCTAAAAATGAAATTTTACTTTCGATTTAAAGCTCTGATATTGTCGGTATTCTAAATTTCCGTTCTTTTTCTCGTTCTGCAGATTAATAGTACCAGGCGGGGCACCAAATTTCTTGAAAGGGTAATAGTGAGGATGGAGTGAATAGTGAACACCGCAGTGTTGCCCTCCTCACAGGTGACGAATGACTTCTCTTTCTTTCTGTTGGTAAGTTTTTATTAACATCCGGTATTTTATTTGTTATAGTGAAAATATTGTTCGCTTTTAAGAATCTCAGACTGCCAGTCTCCTAAGATTTTGAAATATTCTCTCCTTTAGCAGGTTCATATGGGGAGTTAGGGCGACGAATAACTTGAAAGGACAATTCTAAGTAAATGGAGAACAACCGAATGGACCCCTCATCCCTCGTGGCGAAATATTCCCTCTTTTCTCTTTAGGTACGTTATCAGTGACACAACCTACAGATGTTAGTGTCTAAAAATGAAATTTTACTTTCGATTTAAAGCTCTGATATTGTCGGTATTCTAAATTTCCGTTCTTTTTCTCGTTCTGCAGATTAATAGTACCAGGCGGGGCACCAAATTTCTTGAAAGGGTAATAGTGAGGATGGAGTGAATAGTGAACACCGCAGTGTTCCCCTCCTCACTGGTGACGAATGACTTCTCTTTCTTTCTGTTGGTAAGTTTTTATTAACATCCGGTATTTTATTTGTTATAGTGAAAATATTGTTCGCTTTTAAGAATCTCAGACTGCCAGTCTCCTAAGATTTTGAAATATTCTCTCCTTTAGCAGGTTCATATGGGGAGTTAGGGCGACGAATAACTTGAAAGGACAATTGTAAGTAAATGGAGAACAACCGAATGGACCCCTCATCCCTCGTGGCGAATTATTCCCTCTGTTCTCTTTAGGTACGTTATGAGTGACACAACCTACAGATGTTAGTGTCTAAAAATGAAATTTTACTTTCGATTTAAAGCTCTGATATTGTCGGTATTCTAAATTTCCGTTCTTTTTCTCGTTCTGCAGATTAATAGTACCAGGCGGGGCACCAAATTTCTTGAAAGGGTAATAGTGAGGATGGAGTGAATAGTGAACACCGCAGTGTTCCCCTCCTCACTGGTGACGAATGACTTCTCTTTCTTTCTGTTGGTAAGTTTTTATTAACATCCGGTATTTTATTTGTTATAGTGAAAATATTGTTCGCTTTTAAGAATCTCAGACTGCCAGTCTCCTAAGATTTTGAAATATTCTCTCCTTTAGCAGGTTCATATGGGGAGATAGGCCGACAAATAACTTGAAAGGACAATTCTAAGTAAATGGAGAACAACCGAATGGACCCCTCATCCCTCGTGGCGAATTATTCCCTCTTTTCTCTTTAGGTACGTTATGAGTGACACAACCTACAGATGTTAGTGTCTAAAAATGAAATTTTACTTTCGATTTAAAGCTCTGATATTGTCGGTATTCTAAATTTCCGTTCTTTTTCTCGTTCTGCAGATTAATAGTACCAGGCGGGGCACCAAATTTCTTGAAAGGGTAATAGTGAGGATGGAGTGAATAGTGAACACCGCAGTGTTCCCCTCCTCACTGGTGACGAATGACTTCTCTTTCTTTCTGTTGGTAAGTTTTTATTAACATCCGGTATTTTATTTGTCATAGTGAAAATATTGTTCGCTTTTAAGAATCTCAGACTGCCAGTCTCCTAAGATTTTGAAATATTCTCTCCTTTAGCAGGTTCATATGGGGAGTTAGGGCGACGAATAACTTGAAAGGACAATTCTAAGTCAATGGAGAACAACCGAATGGACCCCTCATCCCTCGTGGCGAATTATTCCCTCTTTTCTCTTTAGGTACGTTATGAGTGACACAACCTACAGATGTTAGTGTCTAAAAATGAAATTTTTCTTTCGATTTAAAGCTCTGATGTTGTCGGTATTCTAAATTTCCGTTCTTTTTCTCGTTCTGCAGATTAATAGTACCAGGCGGGGCACCAAATTTCTTGAAAGGGTAATAGTGAGGATGGAGTGAATAGTGAACACCGCAGTGTTCACCTCCTCACTGGTGACGAATGACTTCTCTTTCTTTCTGTTGGTAAGTTTTTATTAACATCCGGTATTTTATTTGTTATAGTGAAAATATTGTTCGCTTTTAAGAATCTCAGACTGCCAGTCTCCTAAGATTTTGAAATATTCTCTCCTTTAGCAGGTTCATATGGGGAGTTAGGGCGACGAATAACTTGAAAGGACAATTCTAAGTAAATGGAGAACAACCGAATGGACCCCTCATCCCTCGTGGCGAATTATTCCCTCTTTTCTCTTTAGGTACGTTATGAGTGACACAACCTACAGATGTTAGTGTCTAAAAATGAAATTTTTCTTTCGATTTAAAGCTCTGATGTTGTCGGTATTCTAAATTTCCGTTCTTTTTCTCGTTCTGCAGATTAATAGTACCAGGCGGGGCACCAAATTTCTTGAAAGGGTAATAGTGAGGATGGAGTGAATAGTGAACACCGCAGTGTTCACCTCCTCACTGGTGACGAATGACTTCTCTTTCTTTCTGTTGGTAAGTTTTTATTAACATCCGGTATTTTATTTGTCATAGTGAAAATATTGTTCGCTTTTAAGAATCTCAGACTGCCAGCCTCCTAAGATTTTGAAATATTCTCTCCTTTAGCAGGTTCATATGGGGAGTTAGGGCGACGAATAACTTGAAAGGACAATTCTAAGTCAATGGAGAACAACCGAATGGACCCCTCATCCCTCGTGGCGAAATATTCCCTCTTTTCTCTTTAGGTACGTTATCAGTGACACAACCTACAGATGTTAGTGTCTAAAAATGAAATTTTACTTTCGATTTAAAGCTCTGATATTGTCGGTATTCTAAATTTCCGTTCCTTTTCTCGTTCTGCAGATTAATAGTACCAGGCGGGGCACCAAATTTCTTGAAAGGGTAATAGTGAGGATGGAGTGAATAGTGAACACCGCAGTGTTCACCTCCTCACTGGTGACGAATGACTTCTCTTTCTTTCTGTTGGTAAGTTTTTATTAACATCCGGTATTTTATTTGTTATAGTGAAAATATTGTTCGCTTTTAAGAATCTCAGACTGCCAGTCTCCTAAGATTTTGAAATATTCTCTCCTTTAGCAGGTTCATATGGGGAGTTAGGGCGACGAATAACTTCAAAGGACAATTCTAAGTAAATGGAGAACAACCGAATGGACCCCTCATCCCTCGTGGCGAATTATTCCCTCTTTTCTCTTTAGGTACGTTATGAGTGACACAACCTACAGATGTTAGTGTCTAAAAATGAAATTTTTCTTTCGATTTAAAGCTCTGATGTTGTCGGTATTCTAAATTTCCGTTCTTTTTCTCGTTCTGCAGATTAATAGTACCAGGCGGGGCACCAAATTTCTTGAAAGGGTAATAGTGAGGATGGAGTGAATAGTGAACACCGCAGTGTTCCCCTCCTCACTGGTGACGAATGACTTCTCTTTCTTTCTGTTGGTAAGTTTTTATTAACATCCGGTATTTTATTTGTTATAGTGAAAATATTGTTCGCTTTTAAGAATCTCAGACTGCCAGTCTCCTAAGATTTTGAAATATTCTCTCCTTTAGCAGGTTCATATGGGGAGATAGGCCGACAAATAACTTGAAAGGACAATTCTAAGTAAATGGAGAACAACCGAATGGACCCCTCATCCCTCGTGGCGAATTATTCCCTCTTTTCTCTTTAGGTACGTTATGAGTGACACAACCTACAGATGTTAGTGTCTAAAAATGAAATTTTACTTTCGATTTAAAGCTCTGATATTGTCGGTATTCTAAATTTCCGTTCTTTTTCTCGTTCTGCAGATTAATAGTACCAGGCGGGGCACCAAATTTCTTGAAAGGGTAATAGTGAGGATGGAGTGAATAGTGAACACCGCAGTGTTCCCCTCCTCACTGGTGACGAATGACTTCTCTTTCTTTCTGTTGGTAAGTTTTTATTAACATCCGGTATTTTATTTGTTATAGTGAAAATATTGTTCGCTTTTAAGAATGTCAGACTGCCAGTCTCCTAAGATTTTGAAATATTCTCTCCTTTAGCAGGTTCATATGGGGAGATAGGGCGACGAATAACTTGAAAGGACAATTCTAAGTCAATGGAGAACAACCGAATGGACCCCTCATCCCTCGTGGCGAATTATTCCCTCTTTTCTCTTTAGGTACGTTATGAGTGACACAACCTACAGATGTTAGTGTCTAAAAATGAAATTTTACTTTCGATTTAAAGCTCTGATATTGTCAGTATTCTAAATTTCCGTTCTTTTTCTCGTTCTGCAGATTAATAGTACCAGGCGGGGCACCAAATTTCTTGAAAGGGTAATAGTGAGGATGGAGTGAATGGTGAACACCGCAGTGTTCCCCTCCTCACTGGTGACGAATGACTTCTCTTTCTTTCTGTTGGTAAGTTTTTATTAACATCCGGTATTTTATTTGTTATAGTGAAAATATTGTTCGCTTTTAAGAATCTCAGACTGCCAGTCTCCTAAGATTTTGAAATATTCTCTCCTTTAGCAGGTTCATATGGGGAGATAGGGCGACGAATAACTTGAAAGGACAATTCTAAGTAAATGGAGAACAACCGAATGGACCCCTCATCCCTCGTGGCGAATTATTCCCTCTTTTCTCTTTAGGTACGTTATGAGTGACACAACCTACAGATGTTAGTGTCTAAAAATGAAATTTTACTTTCGATTTAAAGCTCTGATATTGTCGGTATTCTAAATTTCCGTTCTTTTTCTCGTTCTGCAGATTAATAGTACCAGGCGGGGCACCAAATTTCTTGAAAGGGTAATAGTGAGGATGGAGTGAATGGTGAACACCGCAGTGTTCCCCTCCTCACTGGTGACGAATGACTTCTCTTTCTTTCTGTTGGTAAGTTTTTATTAACATCCGGTATTTTATTTGTTATAGTGAAAATATTGTTCGCTTTTAAGAATCTCAGACTGCCAGTCTCCTAAGATTTTGAAATATTCTCTCCTTTAGCAGGTTCATATGGGGAGTTAGGGCGACGAATAACTTGAAAGGACAATTCTAAGTAAATGGAGAACAACCGAATGGACCCCTCATCCCTCGTGGCGAAATATTCCCTCTTTTCTCTTTAGGTACGTTATCAGTGACACAACCTACAGATGTTAGTGTCTAAAAATGAAATTTTACTTTCGATTTAAAGCTCTGATATTGTCGGTATTCTAAATTTCCGTTCTTTTTCTCGTTCTGCAGATTAATAGTACCAGGCGGGGCACCAAATTTCTTGAAAGGGTAATAGTGAGGATGGAGTGAATAGTGAACACCGCAGTGTTCCCCTCCTCACTGGTGACGAATGACTTCTCTTTCTTTCTGTTGGTAAGTTTTTATTAACATCCGGTATTTTATTTGTTATAGTGAAAATATTGTTCGCTTTTAAGAATCTCAGACTGCCAGTCTCCTAAGATTTTGAAATATTCTCTCCTTTAGCAGGTTCATATGGGGAGTTAGGGCGACGAATAACTTGAAAGGACAATTCTAAGTAAATGGAGAACAACCGAATGGACCCCTCATCCCTCGTGGCGAAATATTCCCTCTTTTCTCTTTAGGTACGTTATCAGTGACACAACCTACAGATGTTAGTGTCTAAAAATGAAATTTTACTTTCGATTTAAAGCTCTGATATTGTCGGTATTCTAAATTTCCGTTCTTTTTCTCGTTCTGCAGATTAATAGTACCAGGCGGGGCACCAAATTTCTTGAAAGGGTAATAGTGAGGATGGAGTGAATAGTGAACACCGCAGTGTTCCCCTCCTCACTGGTGACGAATGACTTCTCTTTCTTTCTGTTGGTAAGTTTTTATTAACATCCGGTATTTTATTTGTTATAGTGAAAATATTGTTCGCTTTTAAGAATCTCAGACTGCCAGTCTCCTAAGATTTTGAAATATTCTCTCCTTTAGCAGGTTCATATGGGGAGTTAGGGCGACGAATAACTTGAAAGGACAATTCTAAGTAAATGGAGAACAACCGAATGGACCCCTCATCCCTCGTGGCGAATTATTCCCTCTGTTCTCTTTAGGTACGTTATGAGTGACACAACCTACAGATGTTAGTGTCTAAAAATGAAATTTTACTTTCGATTTAAAGCTCTGATATTGTCGGTATTCTAAATTTCCGTTCTTTTTCTCGTTCTGCAGATTAATAGTACCAGGCGGGGCACCAAATTTCTTGAAAGGGTAATAGTGAGGATGGAGTGAATAGTGAACACCGCAGTGTTCCCCTCCTCACTGGTGACGAATGACTTCTCTTTCTTTCTGTTGGTAAGTTTTTATTAACATCCGGTATTTTATTTGTTATAGTGAAAATATTGTTCGCTTTTAAGAATCTCAGACTGCCAGTCTCCTAAGATTTTGAAATATTCTCTCCTTTAGCAGGTTCATATGGGGAGATAGGCCGACAAATAACTTGAAAGGACAATTCTAAGTAAATGGAGAACAACCGAATGGACCCCTCATCCCTCGTGGCGAATTATTCCCTCTTTTCTCTTTAGGTACGTTATGAGTGACACAACCTACAGATGTTAGTGTCTAAAAATGAAATTTTACTTTCGATTTAAAGCTCTGATATTGTCGGTATTCTAAATTTCCGTTCTTTTTCTCGTTCTGCAGATTAATAGTACCAGGCGGGGCACCAAATTTCTTGAAAGGGTAATAGTGAGGATGGAGTGAATAGTGAACACCGCAGTGTTCCCCTCCTCACTGGTGACGAATGACTTCTCTTTCTTTCTGTTGGTAAGTTTTTATTAACATCCGGTATTTTATTTGTTATAGTGAAAATATTGTTCGCTTTTAAGAATCTCAGACTGCCAGTCTCCTAAGATTTTGAAATATTCTCTCCTTTAGCAGGTTCATATGGGGAGTTAGGGCGACGAATAACTTGAAAGGACAATTCTAACTAAATGGAGAACAACCGAATGGACCCCTCATCTCTCGTGGCGAATTATTCCCTCTTTTCTCTTTAGGTACGTTATGAGTGACACAACCTACAGATGTTAGTGTCTAAAAATGAAATTTTACTTTCGATTTAAAGCTCTGATATTGTCGGTATTCTAAATTTCCGTTCTTTTTCTCGTTCTGCAGATTAATAGTACCAGGCGGGGCACCAAATTTCTTGAAAGGGTAATAGTGAGGATGGAGTGAATAGTGAACACCGCAGTGTTCCCCTCCTCACTGGTGACGAATGACTTCTCTTTCTTTCTGTTGGTAAGTTTTTATTAACATCCGGTATTTTATTTGTTATAGTGAAAATATTGTTCGCTTTTAAGAATCTCAGACTGCCAGTCTCCTAAGATTTTGAAATATTCTCTCCTTTAGCAGGTTCATATGGGGAGATAGGGCGACGAATAACTTGAAAGGACAATTCTAAGTAAATGGAGAACAACCGAATGGACCCCTCATCCCTCGTGGCGAATTATTCCCTCTTTTCTCTTTAGGTACGTTATGAGTGACACAACCTACAGATGTTAGTGTCTAAAAATGAAATTTTACTTTCGATTTAAAGCTCTGATATTGTCAGTATTCTAAATTTCCGTTCTTTTTCTCGTTCTGCAGATTAATAGTACCAGGCGGGGCACCAAAATTTCTTGAAAGGGTAATAGTGAGGATGGAGTGAATGGTGAACACCGCAGTGTTCCCCTCCTCACTGGTGACGAATGACTTCTCTTACTTTCGGTTGGTAAGTTTTTATTAACATCCGGTATTTTATTTGTTATAGTGAAAATATTGTTCGCTTTTAAGAATCTCAGACTGCCAGTCTCCTAAGATTTTGAAATATTCTCTCCTTTAGCAGGTTCATATGGGGAGATAGGGCGACGAATAACTTGAAAGGACAATTCTAAGTAAATGGAGAACAACCGAATGGACCCCTCATCCCTCGTGGCGAATTATTCCCTCTTTTCTCTTTAGGTACGTTATGAGTGACACAACCTACAGATGTTAGTGTCTAAAAATGAAATTTTACTTTCGATTTAAAGCTCTGATATTGTCAGTATTCTAAATTTCCGTTCTTTTTCTCGTTCTGCAGATTAATAGTACCAGGCGGGGCACCAAATTTCTTGAAAGGGTAATAGTGAGGATGGAGTGAATGGTGAACACCGCAGTGTTCCCCTCCTCACTGGTGACGAATGACTTCTCTTTCTTTCTGTTGGTAAGTTTTTATTAACATCCGGTATTTTATTTGTTATAGTGAAAATATTGTTCGCTTTTAAGAATCTCAGACTGCCAGTCTCCTAAGATTTTGAAATATTCTCTCCTTTAGCAGGTTCATATGGGGAGATAGGGCGACGAATAACTTGAAAGGACAATTCTAAGTAAATGGAGAACAACCGAATGGACCCCTCATCCCTCGTGGCGAATTATTCCCTCTTTTCTCTTTAGGTACGTTATGAGTGACACAACCTACAGATGTTAGTGTCTAAAAATGAAATTTTACTTTCGATTTAAAGCTCTGATATTGTCAGTATTCTAAATTTCCGTTCTTTTTCTCGTTCTGCAGATTAATAGTACCAGGCGGGGCACCAAATTTCTTGAAAGGGTAATAGTGAGGATGGAGTGAATGGTGAACACCGCAGTGTTCCCCTCCTCACTGGTGACGAATGACTTCTCTTTCTTTCTGTTGGTAAGTTTTTATTAACATCCGGTATTTTATTTGTTATAGTGAAAATATTGTTCGCTTTTAAGAATCTCAGACTGCCAGTCTCCTAAGATTTTGAAATATTCTCTCCTTTAGCAGGTTCATATGGGGAGATAGGGCGACGAATAACTTGAAAGGACAATTCTAAGTAAATGGAGAACAACCGAATGGACCCCTCATCCCTCGTGGCGAATTATTCCCTCTTTTCTCTTTAGGTACGTTATGAGTGACACAACCTACAGATGTTAGTGTCTAAAAATGAAATTTTACTTTCGATTTAAAGCTCTGATATTGTCGGTATTCTAAATTTCCGTTCTTTTTCTCGTTCTGCAGATTAATAGTACCAGGCGGGGCACCAAATTTCTTGAAAGGGTAATAGTGAGGATGGAGTGAATAGTGAACACCGCAGTGTTCCCCTCCTCACTGGTGACAAATGACTTCTCTTTCTTTCTGTTGGTAAGTTTTTATTAACATCCGGTATTTTATTTGTTATAGTGAAAATATTGTTCGCTTTTAAGAATCTCAGACTGCCAGTCTCCTAAGATTTTGAAATATTCTCTCCTTTAGCAGGTTCATATGGGGAGTTAGGGCGACGAATAACTTGAAAGGACAATTCTAAGTAAATGGAGAACAACCGAATGGACCCCTCATCCCTCGTGGCGAATTATTCCCTCTTTTCTCTTTAGGTACGTTATGAGTGACACAACCTACAGATGTTAGGGTCTAAAAATGAAATTTTACTTTCGATTTAAAGCTCTGATATTGTCGGTATTCTAAATTTCGGTTCTTTTTCTCGTTCTGCAGATTAATAGTACCAGACGGGGCACCAAATTTCTTGAAAGGGTAATAGTGTGGTTGTAGTGAATGGTGAACACCGCAGTGTTCCCATCCTCAGTGGTGACGAATGACTTCTCTTTCTTTCTGTTGGTAAGTTTTTATTAACATCCGGTATTTTATTTGTTATAGTGAAAATATTGTTCGCTTTTAAGAATCTCAGACTGCCAGTCTCCTAAGATTTTGAAATATTCTCTCCTTTAGCAGGTTCATATGGGGAGTTAGGGCGACGAATAACTTGAAAGGACAATTCTAAGTAAATGGAGAACAACCGAATGGACCCCTCATCCCCCGTGGCGAATTATTCCATCTTTTCTCTTTAGGTACGTTATGAGTGACACAACCTACAGATGTTAGTGTCTAAAAATGAAATTTTACTTTCGATTTAAAGCTCTGATATTGTCGGTATTCTAAATTTCCGTTCTTTTTCTCGTTCTGCAGATTAATAGTACCAGGCGGGGCACCAAATTTCTTGAAAGGGTAATAGTGAGGATGGAGTGAATAGTGAACACCGCAGTGTTCCCCTCCTCACTGGTGACAAATGACTTCTCTTTCTTTCTGTTGGTAAGTTTTTATTAACATCCGGTATTTTATTTGTTATAGTGAAAATATTGTTCGCTTTTAAGAATCTCAGACTGCCAGTCTCCTAAGATTTTGAAATATTCTCTCCTTTAGCAGGTTCATATGGGGAGTTAGGGCGACGAATAACTTGAAAGGACAATTCTAAGTAAATGGAGAACAACCGAATGGACCCCTCATCCCTCGTGGCGAATTATTCCCTCTTTTCTCTTTAGGTACGTTATGAGTGACACAACCTACAGATGTTAGGGTCTAAAAATGAAATTTTACTTTCGATTTAAAGCTCTGATATTGTCGGTATTCTAAATTTCGGTTCTTTTTCTCGTTCTGCAGATTAATAGTACCAGACGGGGCACCAAATTTCTTGAAAGGGTAATAGTGTGGTTGTAGTGAATGGTGAACACCGCAGTGTTCCCATCCTCAGTGGTGACGAATGACTTCTCTTTCTTTCTGTTGGTAAGTTTTTATTAACATCCGGTATTTTATTTGTTATAGTGAAAATATTGTTCGCTTTTAAGAATCTCAGACTGCCAGTCTCCTAAGACGTTGAAATATTCTCTCCTTTAGCAGGTTCATATGTGGAGTTAGGGCGACGAATAACTTGAAAGGACAATTCTAAGTAAATGGAGAACAACCGAATGGACCCCTCATCCCTCGTGGCGAAATATTCCCTCTTTTCTCTTTAGGTACGTTATGAGTGACACAACCTACAGATGTTAGTGTCTAAAAATGAAATTTTACTTTCGATTTAAAGCTCTGATATTGTCGGTATTCTAAATTTCCGTTCTTTTCTCGTTCTGCAGATTAATAGTACCAGGCGGGGCACCAAATTTCTTGAAAGGGTAATAGTGAGGATGGAGTGAATAGTGAACACCGCAGTGTTCCCCTCCTCACTGGTGACGAATGACTTCTCTTTCTTTCTGTTGGTAAGTTTTTATTAACATCCGGTATTTTATTTGTTATAGTGAAAATATTGTTCGCTTTTAAGAACCTCAGACTGCCAGTCTCCTAAGATTTTGAAATATTCTCTCCTTTAGCAGGTTCATATGCGGAGTTAGGGCGACGAATAACTTGAAAGGACAATTCTAAGTAAATGGAGAACAACCGAATGGACCCCTCATCCCTCGTGGCGAATTATTCCCACTTTTCTCTTTAGGTACGTTATGAGTGACACAACCTACAGATGTTAGTGTCTAAAAATGAAATTTTACTTTCGATTTAGAGCTCTGATATTGTCGGTATTCTAAATTTCCGTTCTTTTTCTCGTTCTGCAGATTAATAGTACCAGGCGGGGCACCAAATTTCTTGAAAGGGTAATAGTGAGGATGGAGTGAATAGTGAACACCGCAGTGTTCCCCTCCTCACTGGTGACGAATGACTTCTCTTTCTTTCTGTTGGTAAGTTTTTATTAACATCCGGTATTTTATTTGTTATAGTGAAAATATTGTTCGCTTTTAAGAATCTCAGACTGCCAGTCTCCTAAGATTTTGAAATATTCTCTCCTTCAGCAGGTTCATATGGGGAGTTAGGGCGACGAATAACTTGAAAGGACAATTCTAAGTAAATGGGAACAACCGAATGGACCCCTCATCCCTCGTGGCGAATTATTCCCTCTTTTCTCTTTAGGTACGTTATGAGTGACACAACCTGCAGATGTTAGTGTCTAAAAATGAAATTTTACTTTCGATTTAAAGCTCTGATATTGTCGGTATTCTAAATTTCCGTTCTTTTTCTCGTTCTGCAGATTAATAGTACCAGGCGGGGCACCAAATTTCTTGAAAGGGTAATAGTGAGGATGGAGTGAATAGTGAACACCGCAGTGTTCCCTTCCTCACTGGTGACGAATGACTTCCCTTTCTTTCTGTTGGTAAGTTTTTATTAACATCCGGTATTTTATTTGTTATAGTGAAAATATTGTTCGCTTTTAAGAATCTCAGACTGCCAGTCTCCTAAGATTTTGAAATATTCTCTCCTTCAGCAGGTTCATATGGGGAGTTAGGGCGACGAATAACTTGAAAGGACAATTCTAAGTAAATGGAGAACAACCGAATGGACCCCTCATCCCTCGTGGCGAATTATTCCCTCTTTTCTCTTTAGATACGTTATGAGTGACACAACCTACAGATGTTAGTGTCTAAAAATGAAATTTTACTTTCGATTTAAAGCTCTGATATTGTCGGTATTCTAAATTTCCGTTCTTTTTCTCGTTCTGCAGATTAATAGTACCAGGCGGGGCACCAAATTTCTTGAAAGGGTAATAGTGAGGATGGAGTGAATAGTGAACACCGCAGTGTTCCCATCCTCAGTGGTGACGAATGACTTCTCTTTCTTTCTGTTGGTAAGTTTTTATTAACATCCGGTATTTTATTTGTTATAGTGAAAATATTGTTCGCTTTTAAGAATCTCAGACTGCCAGTCTCCTAAGATTTTGAAATATTCTCTCCTTTAGCAGGTTCATATGGGGAGTTAGGGTGACGAATAACTTGAAAGGACAATTCTAAGTAAATGGAGAACAACCGAATGGACCCCTCATCCCCCGTGGCGAATTATTCCATCTTTTCTCTTTAGGTACGTTATGAGTGACACAACCTACAGATGTTAGTGTCTAAAAATGAAATTTTACTTTCGATTTAAAGCTCTGATATTGTCGGTATTCTAAATTTCCGTTCTTTTTCTCGTTCTGCAGATTAATAGTACCAGGCGGGGCACCAAATTTCTTGAAAGGGTAATAGTGTGGATGGAGTGAATAGTGAACACCGCAGTGTTCCCCTCCTCACTGGTGACGAATGACTTCTCTTTCTTTCTGTTGGTAAGTTTTTATTAACATCCGGTATTTTATTTGTTATAGTGAAAATATTGTTCGCTTTTAAGAATCTCAGACTGCCAGTCTCCTAAGATTTTGAAATATTCTCTCCTTTAGCAGGTTCATATGCGGAGTTAGGGCGACGAATAACTTGAAAGGACAATTCTAAGTAAATGGAGAACAACCGAATGGACCCCTCATCCCTCGTGGCGAATTATTCCCTCTTTTCTCTTTAGGTACGTTATGAGTGACACAACCTACAGATGTTAGTGTCTAAAAATGAATTTTTACTTTCGATTTAAAGCTCTGATATTGTCGGTATTCTAAATTTCCGTTCTTTTTCTCGTTCTGCAGATTAATAGTACCAGGCGGGGCACCAAATTTCTTGAAAGGGTAATAGTGAGGATGGAGTGAATAGTGAACACCGCAGTGTTCCCCTCCTCACTGGTGACGAATGACTTCTCTTTCTTTCTGTTGGTAAGTTTTTATTAACATCCGGTATTTTATTTGTTATAGTGAAAATATTGTTCGCTTTTAAGAATGTCAGACTGCCAGTCTCCTAAGATTTTGAAATATTCTCTCCTTTAGCAGGTTCATATGGGGAGATAGGGCGACGAATAACTTGAAAGGACAATTCTAAGTCAATGGAGAACAACCGAATGGACCCCTCATCCCTCGTGGCGAATTATTCCCTCTTTTCTCTTTAGGTACGTTATGAGTGACACAACCTACAGATGTTAGTGTCTAAAAATGAAATTTTACTTTCGATTTAAAGCTCTGATATTGTCAGTATTCTAAATTTCCGTTCTTTTTCTCGTTCTGCAGATTAATAGTACCAGGCGGGGCACCAAATTTCTTGAAAGGGTAATAGTGAGGATGGAGTGAATGGTGAACACCGCAGTGTTCCCCTCCTCACTGGTGACGAATGACTTCTCTTTCTTTCTGTTGGTAAGTTTTTATTAACATCCGGTATTTTATTTGTTATAGTGAAAATATTGTTCGCTTTTAAGAATCTCAGACTGCCAGTCTCCTAAGATTTTGAAATATTCTCTCCTTTAGCAGGTTCATATGGGGAGATAGGGCGACGAATAACTTGAAAGGACAATTCTAAGTAAATGGAGAACAACCGAATGGACCCCTCATCCCTCGTGGCGAATTATTCCCTCTTTTCTCTTTAGGTACGTTATGAGTGACACAACCTACAGATGTTAGTGTCTAAAAATGAAATTTTACTTTCGATTTAAAGCTCTGATATTGTCGGTATTCTAAATTTCCGTTCTTTTTCTCGTTCTGCAGATTAATAGTACCAGGCGGGGCACCAAATTTCTTGAAAGGGTAATAGTGAGGATGGAGTGAATAGTGAACACCGCAGTGTTCCCCTCCTCACTGGTGACGAATGACTTCTCTTTCTTTCTGTTGGTAAGTTTTTATTAACATCCGGTATTTTATTTGTTATAGTGAAAATATTGTTCGCTTTTAAGAATCTCAGACTGCCAGTCTCCTAAGATTTTGAAATATTCTCTCCTTTAGCAGGTTCATATGGGGAGATAGGGCGACGAATAACTTGAAAGGACAATTCTAAGTAAATGGAGAACAACCGAATGGACCCCTCATCCCTCGTGGCGAATTATTCCCTCTTTTCTCTTTAGGTACGTTATGAGTGACACAACCTACAGATGTTAGTGTCTAAAAATGAAATTTTACTTTCGATTTAAAGCTCTGATATTGTCAGTATTCTAAATTTCCGTTCTTTTTCTCGTTCTGCAGATTAATAGTACCAGGCGGGGCACCAAATTTCTTGAAAGGGTAATAGTGAGGATGGAGTGAATGGTGAACACCGCAGTGTTCCCCTCCTCACTGGTGACGAATGACTTCTCTTTCTTTCTGTTGGTAAGTTTTTATTAACATCCGGTATTTTATTTGTTATAGTGAAAATATTGTTCGCTTTTAAGAATCTCAGACTGCCAGTCTCCTAAGACTTTGAAATATTCTCTCCTTTAGCAGGGTCATATGTGGAGTTAGGGCGACGAATAACTTGAAAGGACAATTCTAAGTAAATGGAGAACAACCGAATGGACCCCTCATCCCTCGTGGCGAATTATTCCCTCTTTTCTCTTTAGGTACGTTATGAGTGACACAACCTACAGATGTTAGTGTCTAAAAATGAAATTTTACTTTCGATTTAAAGTTCTGATATTGTCGGTATTCTAAATTTCCGTTCTTTTTCTCGTTCTGCAGATTAATAGTACCAGGCGGGGCACCAAATTTCTTGAAAGGGTAATAGTGAGGATGGAGTGAATAGTGAACACCGCAGTATTCCCCTCCTCACTGGTGACGAATGACTTCTCTTTCTTTCTGTTGGTAAGTTTTTATTAACATCCGGTATTTTATTTGTCATAGTGAAAATATTGTTCGCTTTTAAGAATCTCAGACTGCCAGTCTCCTAAGATTTTGAAATATTCTCTCCTTTAGCAGGTTCATATGGGGAGTTAGGGCGACGAATAACTTGAAAGGACAATTCTAAGTAAATGGAGAACAACCGAATGGACCCCTCATCCCTCGTGGCGAAATATTCCCTCTTTTCTCTTTAGGTACGTTATCAGTGACACAACCTACAGATGTTAGTGTCTAAAAATGAAATTTTACTTTCGATTTAAAGCTCTGATATTGTCGGTATTCTAAATTTCCGTTCTTTTTCTCGTTCTGCAGATTAATAGTACCAGACGGGGCACCAAATTTCTTGAAAGGGTAATAGTGAGGATGGAGTGAATAGTGAACACCGCAGTGTTCCCCTCCTCACTGGTGACGAATGACTTCTCTTTCTTTCTGTTGGTAAGTTTTTATTAACATCCGGTATTTTATTTGTTATAGTGAAAATATTGTTCGCTTTTAAGAATCTCAGACTGCCAGTCTCCTAAGATTTTGAAATATTCTCTCCTTCAGCAGGTTCATATGGGGAGTTAGGGCGACGAATAACTTGAAAGGACAATTCTAAGTAAATGGAGAACAACCGAATGGACCCCTCATCCCTCGTGGCGAAATATTCCCTCTTTTCTCTTTAGGTACGTTATCAGTGACACAACCTACAGATGTTAGTGTCTAAAAATGAAATTTTACTTTCGATTTAAAGCTCTGATATTGTCGGTATTCTAAATTTCCGTTCTTTTTCTCGTTCTGCAGATTAATAGTACCAGGCGGGGCACCAAATTTCTTGAAAGGGTAATAGTGAGGATGGAGTGAATAGTGAACACCGCAGTGTTCCCCTCCTCACTGGTGACGAATGACTTCTCTTTCTTTCTGTTGGTAAGTTTTTATTAACATCCGGTATTTTATTTGTTATAGTGAAAATATTGTTCGCTTTTAAGAATCTCAGACTGCCAGTCTCCTAAGATTTTGAAATATTCTCTCCTTTAGCAGGTTCATATGTGGAGTTAGGGCGACGAATAACTTGAAAGGACAATTCTAAGTAAATGGAGAACAACCGAATGGACCCCTCATCCCTCGTGGCGAATTATTCCCTCTTTTCTCTTTAGGTACGTTATGAGTGACACAACCTACAGATGTTAGTGTCTAAAAATGAAATTTTACTTTCGATTTAAAGCTCTGATATTGTCAGTATTCTAAATTTCCGTTCTTTTTCTCGTTCTGCAGATTAATAGTACCAGGCGGGGCACCAAATTTCTTGAAAGGGTAATAGTGAGGATGGAGTGAATGGTGAACACCGCAGTGTTCCCCTCCTCACTGGTGACGAATGACTTCTGTTTCTTTCTGTTGGTAAGTTTTTATTAACATCCGGTATTTTATTTGTTATAGTGAAAATATTGTTCGCTTTTAAGAATCTCAGACTGCCAGTCTCCTAAGACTTTGAAATATTCTCTCCTTTAGCAGGGTCATATGTGGAGTTAGGGCGACGAATAACTTGAAAGGACAATTCTAAGTAAATGGAGAACAACCGAATGGACCCCTCATCCCTCGTGGCGAATTATTCCCTCTTTTCTCTTTAGGTACGTTATGAGTGACACAACCTACAGATGTTAGTGTCTAAAAATGAAATTTTACTTTCGATTTAAAGTTCTGATATTGTCGGTATTCTAAATTTCCGTTCTTTTTCTCGTTCTGCAGATTAATAGTACCAGGCGGGGCACCAAATTTCTTGAAAGGGTAATAGTGAGGATGGAGTGAATAGTGAACACCGCAGTATTCCCCTCCTCACTGGTGACGAATGACTTCTCTTTCTTTCTGTTGGTAAGTTTTTATTAACATCCGGTATTTTATTTGTCATAGTGAAAATATTGTTCGCTTTTAAGAATCTCAGACTGCCAGTCTCCTAAGATTTTGAAATATTCTCTCCTTTAGCAGGTTCATATGGGGAGTTAGGGCGACGAATAACTTGAAAGGACAATTCTAAGTAAATGGAGAACAACCGAATGGACCCCTCATCCCTCGTGGCGAAATATTCCCTCTTTTCTCTTTAGGTACGTTATCAGTGACACAACCTACAGATGTTAGTGTCTAAAAATGAAATTTTACTTTCGATTTAAAGCTCTGATATTGTCGGTATTCTAAATTTCCGTTCTTTTTCTCGTTCTGCAGATTAATAGTACCAGACGGGGCACCAAATTTCTTGAAAGGGTAATAGTGAGGATGGAGTGAATAGTGAACACCGCAGTGTTCCCCTCCTCACTGGTGACGAATGACTTCTCTTTCTTTCTGTTGGTAAGTTTTTATTAACATCCGGTATTTTATTTGTTATAGTGAAAATATTGTTCGCTTTTAAGAATCTCAGACTGCCAGTCTCCTAAGATTTTGAAATATTCTCTCCTTCAGCAGGTTCATATGGGGAGTTAGGGCGACGAATAACTTGAAAGGACAATTCTAAGTAAATGGAGAACAACCGAATGGACCCCTCATCCCTCGTGGCGAAATATTCCCTCTTTTCTCTTTAGGTACGTTATCAGTGACACAACCTACAGATGTTAGTGTCTAAAAATGAAATTTTACTTTCGATTTAAAGCTCTGATATTGTCGGTATTCTAAATTTCCGTTCTTTTTCTCGTTCTGCAGATTAATAGTACCAGGCGGGGCACCAAATTTCTTGAAAGGGTAATAGTGAGGATGGAGTGAATAGTGAACACCGCAGTGTTCCCCTCCTCACTGGTGACGAATGACTTCTCTTTCTTTCTGTTGGTAAGTTTTTATTAACATCCGGTATTTTATTTGTTATAGTGAAAATATTGTTCGCTTTTAAGAATCTCAGACTGCCAGTCTCCTAAGATTTTGAAATATTCTCTCCTTTAGCAGGTTCATATGTGGAGTTAGGGCGACGAATAACTTGAAAGGACAATTCTAAGTAAATGGAGAACAACCGAATGGACCCCTCATCCCTCGTGGCGAATTATTCCCTCTTTTCTCTTTAGGTACGTTATGAGTGACACAACCTACAGATGTTAGTGTCTAAAAATGAAATTTTACTTTCGATTTAAAGCTCTGATATTGTCAGTATTCTAAATTTCCGTTCTTTTTCTCGTTCTGCAGATTAATAGTACCAGGCGGGGCACCAAATTTCTTGAAAGGGTAATAGTGAGGATGGAGTGAATGGTGAACACCGCAGTGTTCCCCTCCTCACTGGTGACGAATGACTTCTCTTTCTTTCTGTTGGTAAGTTTTTATTAACATCCGGTATTTTATTTGTTATAGTGAAAATATTGTTCGCTTTTAAGAATCTCAGACTGCCAGTCTCCTAAGACTTTGAAATATTCTCTCCTTTAGCAGGGTCATATGTGGAGTTAGGGCGACGAATAACTTGAAAGGACAATTCTAAGTAAATGGAGAACAACCGAATGGACCCCTCATCCCTCGTGGCGAATTATTCCCTCTTTTCTCTTTAGGTACGTTATGAGTGACACAACCTACAGATGTTAGTGTCTAAAAATGAAATTTTACTTTCGATTTAAAGCTCTGATATTGTGGGTATTCTAAATTTCCGTTCTTTTTCTCGTTCTGCAGATTAATAGTACCAGGCGGGGCACCAAATTTCTTGAAAGGGTAATAGTGAGGATGGAGTGAATAGTGAACACCGCAGTATTCCCCTCCTCACTGGTGACGAATGACTTCTCTTTCTTTCTGTTGGTAAGTTTTTATTAACATCCGGTATTTTATTTGTCATAGTGAAAATATTGTTCGCTTTTAAGAATCTCAGACTGCCAGTCTCCTAAGATTTTGAAATATTCTCTCCTTTAGCAGGTTCATATGGGGAGTTAGGGCGACGAATAACTTGAAAGGACAATTCTAAGTAAATGGAGAACAACCGAATGGACCCCTCATCCCTCGTGGCGAAATATTCCCTCTTTTCTCTTTAGGTACGTTATCAGTGACACAACCTACAGATGTTAGTGTCTAAAAATGAAATTTTACTTTCGATTTAAAGCTCTGATATTGTCGGTATTCTAAATTTCCGTTCTTTTTCTCGTTCTGCAGATTAATAGTACCAGACGGGGCACCAAATTTCTTGAAAGGGTAATAGTGAGGATGGAGTGAATAGTGAACACCGCAGTGTTCCCCTCCTCACTGGTGACGAATGACTTCTGTTTCTTTCTGTTGGTAAGTTTTTATTAACATCCGGTATTTTATTTGTTATAGTGAAAATATTGTTCGCTTTTAAGAATCTCAGACTGCCAGTCTCCTAAGATTTTGAAATATTCTCTCCTTTAGCAGGTTCATATGGGGAGTTAGGGCGACGAATAACTTGAAAGGACAATTCTAAGTAAATGGAGAACAACCGAATGGACCCCTCATCCCTCGTGGCGAAATATTCCCTCTTTTCTCTTTAGGTACGTTATCAGTGACACAACCTACAGATGTTAGTGTCTAAAAATGAAATTTTACTTTCGATTTAAAGCTCTGATATTGTCGGTATTCTAAATTTCCGTTCTTTTTCTCGTTCTGCAGATTAATAGTACCAGGCGGGGCACCAAATTTCTTGAAAGGGTAATAGTGAGGATGGAGTGAATAGTGAACACCGCAGTGTTCCCCTCCTCACTGGTGACGAATGACTTCTCTTTCTTTCTGTTGGTAAGTTTTTATTAACATCCGGTATTTTATTTGTTATAGTGAAAATATTGTTCGCTTTTAAGAATCTCAGACTGCCAGTCTCCTAAGACTTTGAAATATTCTCTCCTTTAGCAGGTTCATATGTGGAGTTAGGGCGACGAATAACTTGAAAGGACAATTCTAAGTAAATGGAGAACAACCGAATGGACCCCTCATCCCTCGTGGCGAATTATTCCCTCTTTTCTCTTTAGATACGTTATGAGTGACACAACCTACAGATGTTAGTGTCTAAAAATGAAATTTTCCTTTCGATTTAAAGCTCTGATATTGTCGGTATTCTAAATTTCCGTTCTTTTTCTCGTTCTGCAGATTAATAGTACCAGGCGGGGCACCAAATTTCTTGAAAGGGTAATAGTGAGGATGGAGTGAATAGTGAACACCGCAGTGTTCCCATCCTCAGTGGTGACGAATGACTTCTCTTTCTTTCTGTTGGTAAGTTTTTATTAACATCCGGTATTTTATTTGTTATAGTGAAAATATTGTTCGCTTTTAAGAATCTCAGACTGCCAGTCTCCTAAGATTTTGAAATATTCTCTCCTTTAGCAGGTTCATATGGGGAGTTAGGGCGACGAATAACTTGAAAGGACAATTCTAAGTAAATGGAGAACAACCGAATGGACCCCTCATCCCCCGTGGCGAATTATTCCATCTTTTCTCTTTAGGTACGTTATGAGTGACACAACCTACAGATGTTAGTGTCTAAAAATGAAATTTTACTTTCGATTTAAAGCTCTGATATTGTCGGTATTCTAAATTTCCGTTCTTTTTCTCGTTCTGCAGATTAATAGTACCAGGCGGGGCACCAAATTTCTTGAAAGGGTAATAGTGTGGATGGAGTGAATAGTGAACACCGCAGTGTTCCCCTCCTCACTGGTGACGAATGACTTCTCTTTCTTTCTGTTGGTAAGTTTTTATTAACATCCGGTATTTTATTTGTTATAGTGAAAATATTGTTCGCTTTTAAGAATCTCAGACTGCCAGTCTCCTAAGATTTTGAAATATTCTCTCCTTTAGCAGGTTCATATGGGGAGTTAGGGCGACGAATAACTTGAAAGGACAATTCTAAGTAAATGGAGAACAACCGAATGGACCCCTCATCCCTCATGGCGAATTATTCCCTCTTTTCTCTTTAGGTACGTTATGAGTGACACAACCTACAGATGTTAGTGTCTAAAAATGAATTTTTACTTTCGATTTAAAGCTCTGATATTGTCGGTATTCTAAATTTCCGTTCTTTTTCTCGTTCTGCAGATTAATAGTACCAGACGGGGCACCAAATTTCTTGAAAGGGTAATAGTGAGGATGGAGTGAATAGTGAACACCGCAGTGTTCCCCTCCTCACTGGTGACGAATGACTTCTCTTTCTTTCTGTTGGTAAGTTTTTATTAACATCCGGTATTTTATTTGTTATAGTGAAAATATTGTTCGCTTTTAAGAATCTCAGACAGCCAGTCTCCTAAGATTTTGAAATATTCTCTCCTTTAGCAGGTTTATATGGGGAGATTGGGCGACGAATAACTTGAAAGGACAATTCTAAGTAAATGGAGAACAACCGAATGGACCCCTCATCCCTCGTGGCGAATTATTCCCTCTTTTCTCTTTAGGTACGTTATGAGTGACACAACCTACAGATGTTAGTGTCTAAAAATGAAATTTTACTTTCGATTTAAAGCTCTGATATTGTCGGTATTCTAAATTTCCGTTCTTTTTCTCGTTCTGCAGATTAATAGTACCAGGCGGGGCACCAAATTTCTTGAAAGGGTAATAGTGAGGATGGAGTGAATAGTGAACACCGCAGTGTTCCCTTCCTCACTGGTGACAAATGACTTCTCTTTCTTTCTGTTGGTAAGTTTTTATTAACATCCGGTATTTTATTTGTTATAGTGAAAATATTGTTCGCTTTTAAGAATCTCAGACTGCCAGTCTCCTAAGATTTTGAAATATTCTCTCCTTTAGCAGGTTCATATGGGGAGTTAGGGCGACGAATAACTTGAAAGGACAATTCTAAGTAAATGGAGAACAACCGAATGGACCCCTCATCCCTCGTGGCGAATTATTCCCTCTTTTCTCTTTAGGTACGTTATGAGTGACACAACCTACAGATGTTAGGGTCTAAAAATGAAATTATACTTTCGATTTAAAGCTCTGATATTGTCGGTATTCTAAATTTCGGTTCTTTTTCTCGTTCTGCAGATTAATAGTACCAGGCGGGGCACCAAATTTCTTGAAAGGGTAATAGTGTGGTTGTAGTGAATGGTGAACACCGCAGTGTTCCCATCCTCAGTGGTGACGAATGACTTCTCTTTCTTTCTGTTGGTAAGTTTTTATTAACATCCGGTATTTTATTTGTTATAGGGAAAATATTGTTCGCTTTTAAGAATCTCAGACTGCCAGTCTCCTAAGACGTTGAAATATTCTCTCCTTTAGCAGGTTCATATGTGGAGTTAGGGCGACGAATAACTTGAAAGGACAATTCTAAGTAAATGGAGAACAACCGAATGGACCCCTCATCCCTCGTGGCGAAATATTCCCTCTTTTCTCTTTAGGTACGTTATGAGTGACACAACCTACAGATGTTAGTGTCTAAAAATGAAATTTTACTTTCGATTTAAAGCTCTGATATTGTCGGTATTCTAAATTTCCGTTCTTTTCTCGTTCTGCAGATTAATAGTACCAGGCGGGGCACCAAATTTCTTGAAAGGGTAATAGTGAGGATGGAGTGAATAGTGAACACCGCAGTGTTCCCCTCCTCACTGGTGACGAATGACTTCTCTTTCTTTCTGTTGGTAAGTTTTTATTAACATCCGGTATTTTATTTGTTATAGTGAAAATATTGTTCGCTTTTAAGAACCTCAGACTGCCAGTCTCCTAAGATTTTGAAATATTCTCTCCTTTAGCAGGTTCATATGCGGAGTTAGGGCGACGAATAACTTGAAAGGACAATTCTAAGTAAATGGAGAACAACCGAATGGACCCCTCATCCCTCGTGGCGAATTATTCCCACTTTTCTCTTTAGGTACGTTATGAGTGACACAACCTACAGATGTTAGTGTCTAAAAATGAAATTTTACTTTCGATTTAGAGCTCTGATATTGTCGGTATTCTAAATTTCCGTTCTTTTTCTCGTTCTGCAGATTAATAGTACCAGGCGGGGCACCAAATTTCTTGAAAGGGTAATAGTGAGGATGGAGTGAATAGTGAACACCGCAGTGTTCCCCTCCTCACTGGTGACGAATGACTTCTCTTTCTTTCTGTTGGTAAGTTTTTATTAACATCCGGTATTTTATTTGTTATAGTGAAAATATTGTTCGCTTTTAAGAATCTCAGACTGCCAGTCTCCTAAGATTTTGAAATATTCTCTCCTCCAGCAGGTTCATATGGGGAGTTAGGGCGACGAATAACTTGAAAGGACAATTCTAAGTAAATGGGAACAACCGAATGGACCCCTCATCCCTCGTGGCGAATTATTCCCTCTTTTCTCTTTAGGTACGTTATGAGTGACACAACCTGCAGATGTTAGTGTCTAAAAATGAAATTTTACTTTCGATTTAAAGCTCTGATATTGTCGGTATTCTAAATTTCCGTTCTTTTTCTCGTTCTGCAGATTAATAGTACCAGGCGGGGCACCAAATTTCTTGAAAGGGTAATAGTGAGGATGGAGTGAATAGTGAACACCGCAGTGTTCCCTTCCTCACTGGTGACGAATGACTTCCCTTTCTTTCTGTTGGTAAGTTTTTATTAACATCCGGTATTTTATTTGTTATAGTGAAAATATTGTTCGCTTTTAAGAATCTCAGACTGCCAGTCTCCTAAGATTTTGAAATATTCTCTCCTTCAGCAGGTTCATATGGGGAGTTAGGGCGACGAATAACTTGAAAGGACAATTCTAAGTAAATGGAGAACAACCGAATGGACCCCTCATCCCTCGTGGCGAATTATTCCCTCTTTTCTCTTTAGATACGTTATGAGTGACACAACCTACAGATGTTAGTGTCTAAAAATGAAATTTTACTTTCGATTTAAAGCTCTGATATTGTCGGTATTCTAAATTTCCGTTCTTTTTCTCGTTCTGCAGATTAATAGTACCAGGCGGGGCACCAAATTTCTTGAAAGGGTAATAGTGAGGATGGAGTGAATAGTGAACACCGCAGTGTTCCCATCCTCAGTGGTGACGAATGACTTCTCTTTCTTTCTGTTGGTAAGTTTTTATTAACATCCGGTATTTTATTTGTTATAGTGAAAATATTGTTCGCTTTTAAGAATCTCAGACTGCCAGTCTCCTAAGATTTTGAAATATTCTCTCCTTTAGCAGGTTCATATGGGGAGTTAGGGTGACGAATAACTTGAAAGGACAATTCTAAGTAAATGGAGAACAACCGAATGGACCCCTCATCCCCCGTGGCGAATTATTCCATCTTTTCTCTTTAGGTACGTTATGAGTGACACAACCTACAGATGTTAGTGTCTAAAAATGAAATTTTACTTTCGATTTAAAGCTCTGATATTGTCGGTATTCTAAATTTCCGTTCTTTTTCTCGTTCTGCAGATTAATAGTACCAGGCGGGGCACCAAATTTCTTGAAAGGGTAATAGTGTGGATGGAGTGAATAGTGAACACCGCAGTGTTCCCCTCCTCACTGGTGACGAATGACTTCTCTTTCTTTCTGTTGGTAAGTTTTTATTAACATCCGGTATTTTATTTGTTATAGTGAAAATATTGTTCGCTTTTAAGAATCTCAGACTGCCAGTCTCCTAAGATTTTGAAATATTCTCTCCTTTAGCAGGTTCATATGGGGAGATAGGGCGACGAATAACTTGAAAGGACAATTCTAAGTCAATGGAGAACAACCGAATGGACCCCTCATCCCTCGTGGCGAATTATTCCCTCTTTTCTCTTTAGGTACGTTATGAGTGACACAACCTACAGATGTTAGTGTCTAAAAATGAATTTTTACTTTCGATTTAAAGCTCTGATATTGTCGGTATTCTAAATTTCCGTTCTTTTTCTCGTTCTGCAGATTAATAGTACCAGGCGGGGCACCAAATTTCTTGAAAGGGTAATAGTGAGGATGGAGTGAATAGTGAACACCGCAGTGTTCCCCTCCTCACTGGTGACGAATGACTTCTCTTTCTTTCTGTTGGTAAGTTTTTATTAACATCCGGTATTTTATTTGTTATAGTGAAAATATTGTTCGCTTTTAAGAATCTCAGACTGCCAGTCTCCTAAGATTTTGAAATATTCTCTCCTTTAGCAGGTTCATATGGGGAGATAGGGCGACGAATAACTTGAAAGGACAATTCTAAGTAAATGGAGAACAACCGAATGGACCCCTCATCCCTCGTGGCGAATTATTCCCTCTTTTCTCTTTAGGTACGTTATGAGTGACACAACCTACAGATGTTAGTGTCTAAAAATGAAATTTTACTTTCGATTTAAAGCTCTGATATTGTCGGTATTCTAAATTTCCGTTCTTTTTCTCGTTCTGCAGATTAATAGTACCAGGCGGGGCACCAAATTTCTTGAAAGGGTAATAGTGAGGATGGAGTGAATAGTGAACACCGCAGTGTTCCCCTCCTCACTGGTGACGAATGACTTCTCTTTCTTTCTGTTGGTAAGTTTTTATTAACATCCGGTATTTTATTTGTTATAGTGAAAATATTGTTCGCTTTTAAGAATCTCAGACTGCCAGTCTCCTAAGACTTTGAAATATTCTCTCCTTTAGCAGGGTCATATGTGGAGTTAGGGCGACGAATAACTTGAAAGGACAATTCTAAGTAAATGGAGAACAACCGAATGGACCCCTCATCCCTCGTGGCGAATTATTCCCTCTTTTCTCTTTAGGTACGTTATGAGTGACACAACCTACAGATGTTAGTGTCTAAAAATGAAATTTTACTTTCGATTTAAAGTTCTGATATTGTCGGTATTCTAAATTTCCGTTCTTTTTCTCGTTCTGCAGATTAATAGTACCAGGCGGGGCACCAAATTTCTTGAAAGGGTAATAGTGAGGATGGAGTGAATAGTGAACACCGCAGTATTCCCCTCCTCACTGGTGACGAATGACTTCTCTTTCTTTCTGTTGGTAAGTTTTTATTAACATCCGGTATTTTATTTGTCATAGTGAAAATATTGTTCGCTTTTAAGAATCTCAGACTGCCAGTCTCCTAAGATTTTGAAATATTCTCTCCTTTAGCAGGTTCATATGGGGAGATAGGGCGACGAATAACTTGAAAGGACAATTCTAAGTAAATGGAGAACAACCGAATGGACCCCTCATCCCTCGTGGCGAATTATTCCCTCTTTTCTCTTTAGGTACGTTATGAGTGACACAACCTACAGATGTTAGTGTCTAAAAATGAAATTTTACTTTCGATTTAAAGCTCTGATATTGTCGGTATTCTAAATTTCCGTTCTTTTTCTCGTTCTGCAGATTAATAGTACCAGGCGGGGCACCAAATTTCTTGAAAGGGTAATAGTGAGGATGGAGTGAATAGTGAACACCGCAGTGTTCCCCTCCTCACTGGTGACGAATGACTTCTCTTTCTTTCTGTTGGTAAGTTTTTATTAACATCCGGTATTTTATTTGTTATAGTGAAAATATTGTTCGCTTTTAAGAATCTCAGACTGCCAGTCTCCTAAGACTTTGAAATATTCTCTCCTTTAGCAGGGTCATATGTGGAGTTAGGGCGACGAATAACTTGAAAGGACAATTATAAGTAAATGGAGAACAACCGAATGGACCCCTCATCCCTCGTGGCGAATTATTCCCTCTTTTCTCTTTAGGTACGTTATGAGTGACACAACCTACAGATGTTAGTGTCTAAAAATGAAATTTTACTTTCGATTTAAAGTTCTGATATTGTCGGTATTCTAAATTTCCGTTCTTTTTCTCGTTCTGCAGATTAATAGTACCAGGCGGGGCACCAAATTTCTTGAAAGGGTAATAGTGAGGATGGAGTGAATAGTGAACACCGCAGTATTCCCCTCCTCACTGGTGACGAATGACTTCTCTTTCTTTCTGTTGGTAAGTTTTTATTAACATCCGGTATTTTATTTGTTATAGTGAAAATATTGTTCGCTTTTAAGAATCTCAGACTGCCAGTCTCCTAAGATTTTGAAATATTCTCTCCTTTAGCAGGTTCATATGGGGAGATAGGGCGACGAATAACTTGAAAGGACAATTCTAAGTAAATGGAGAACAACCGAATGGACCCCTCATCCCTCGTGGCGAATTATTCCCTCTTTTCTCTTTAGGTACGTTATGAGTGACACAACCTACAGATGTTAGTGTCTAAAAATGAAATTTTACTTTCGATTTAAAGCTCTGATATTGTCGGTATTCTAAATTTCCGTTCTTTTTCTCGTTCTGCAGATTAATAGTACCAGGCGGGGCACCAAATTTCTTGAAAGGGTAATAGTGAGGATGGAGTGAATAGTGAACACCGCAGTGTTCCCCTCCTCACTGGTGACGAATGACTTCTCTTTCTTTCTGTTGGTAAGTTTTTATTAACATCCGGTATTTTATTTGTTATAGTGAAAATATTGTTCGCTTTTAAGAATCTCAGACTGCCAGTCTCCTAAGACTTTGAAATATTCTCTCCTTTAGCAGGGTCATATGTGGAGTTAGGGCGACGAATAACTTGAAAGGACAATTCTAAGTAAATGGAGAACAACCGAATGGACCCCTCATCCCTCGTGGCGAATTATTCCCTCTTTTCTCTTTAGGTACGTTATGAGTGACACAACCTACAGATGTTAGTGTCTAAAAATGAAATTTTACTTTCGATTTAAAGTTCTGATATTGTCGGTATTCTAAATTTCCGTTCTTTTTCTCGTTCTGCAGATTAATAGTACCAGGCGGGGCACCAAATTTCTTGAAAGGGTAATAGTGAGGATGGAGTGAATAGTGAACACCGCAGTATTCCCCTCCTCACTGGTGACGAATGACTTCTCTTTCTTTCTGTTGGTAAGTTTTTATTAACATCCGGTATTTTATTTGTCATAGTGAAAATATTGTTCGCTTTTAAGAATCTCAGACTGCCAGTCTCCTAAGATTTTGAAATATTCTCTCCTTTAGCAGGTTCATATGGGGAGTTAGGGCGACGAATAACTTGAAAGGACAATTCTAAGTAAATGGAGAACAACCGAATGGACCCCTCATCCCTCGTGGCGAAATATTCCCTCTTTTCTCTTTAGGTACGTTATCAGTGACACAACCTACAGATGTTAGTGTCTAAAAATGAAATTTTACTTTCGATTTAAAGCTCTGATATTGTCGGTATTCTAAATTTCCGTTCTTTTTCTCGTTCTGCAGATTAATAGTACCAGACGGGGCACCAAATTTCTTGAAAGGGTAATAGTGAGGATGGAGTGAATAGTGAACACCGCAGTGTTCCCCTCCTCACTGGTGACGAATGACTTCTCTTTCTTTCTGTTGGTAAGTTTTTATTAACATCCGGTATTTTATTTGTTATAGTGAAAATATTGTTCGCTTTTAAGAATCTCAGACTGCCAGTCTCCTAAGATTTTGAAATATTCTCTCCTTTAGCAGGTTCATATGGGGAGTTAGGGCGACGAATAACTTGAAAGGACAATTCTAAGTAAATGGAGAACAACCGAATGGACCCCTCATCCCTCGTGGCGAAATATTCCCTCTTTTCTCTTTAGGTACGTTATCAGTGACACAACCTACAGATGTTAGTGTCTAAAAATGAAATTTTACTTTCGATTTAAAGCTCTGATATTGTCGGTATTCTAAATTTCCGTTCTTTTTCTCGTTCTGCAGATTAATAGTACCAGGCGGGGCACCAAATTTCTTGAAAGGGTAATAGTGAGGATGGAGTGAATAGTGAACACCGCAGTGTTCCCCTCCTCACTGGTGACGAATGACTTCTCTTTCTTTCTGTTGGTAAGTTTTTATTAACATCCGGTATTTTATTTGTTATAGTGAAAATATTGTTCGCTTTTAAGAATCTCAGACTGCCAGTCTCCTAAGATTTTGAAATATTCTCTCCTTTAGCAGGTTCATATGGGGAGATAGGGCGACGAATAACTTGAAAGGACAATTCTAAGTAAATGGAGAACAACCGAATGGACCCCTCATCCCTCGTGGCGAATTATTCCCTCTGTTCTCTTTAGGTACGTTATGAGTGACACAACCTACAGATGTTAGTGTCTAAAAATGAAATTTTACTTTCGATTTAAAGCTCTGATATTGTCGGTATTCTAAATTTCCGTTCTTTTTCTCGTTCTGCAGATTAATAGTACCAGGCGGGGCACCAAATTTCTTGAAAGGGTAATAGTGAGGATGGAGTGAATAGTGAACACCGCAGTGTTCCCCTCCTCACTGGTGACGAATGACTTCTCTTTCTTTCTGTTGGTAAGTTTTTATTAACATCCGGTATTTTATTTGTTATAGTGAAAATATTGTTCGCTTTTAAGAATCTCAGACTGCCAGTCTCCTAAGATTTTGAAATATTCTCTCCTTTAGCAGGTTCATATGGGGAGATAGGCCGACAAATAACTTGAAAGGACAATTCTAAGTAAATGGAGAACAACCGAATGGACCCCTCATCCCTCGTGGCGAATTATTCCCTCTTTTCTCTTTAGGTACGTTATGAGTGACACAACCTACAGATGTTAGTGTCTAAAAATGAAATTTTACTTTCGATTTAAAGCTCTGATATTGTCGGTATTCTAAATTTCCGTTCTTTTTCTCGTTCTGCAGATTAATAGTACCAGGCGGGGCACCAAATTTCTTGAAAGGGTAATAGTGAGGATGGAGTGAATAGTGAACACCGCAGTGTTCCCCTCCTCACTGGTGACGAATGACTTCTCTTTCTTTCTGTTGGTAAGTTTTTATTAACATCCGGTATTTTATTTGTTATAGTGAAAATATTGTTCGCTTTTAAGAATCTCAGACTGCCAGTCTCCTAAGATTTTGAAATATTCTCTCCTTTAGCAGGTTCATATGGGGAGTTAGGGCGACGAATAACTTGAAAGGACAATTCTAACTAAATGGAGAACAACCGAATGGACCCCTCATCTCTCGTGGCGAATTATTCCCTCTTTTCTCTTTAGGTACGTTATGAGTGACACAACCTACAGATGTTAGTGTCTAAAAATGAAATTTTACTTTCGATTTAAAGCTCTGATATTGTCGGTATTCTAAATTTCCGTTCTTTTTCTCGTTCTGCAGATTAATAGTACCAGGCGGGGCACCAAATTTCTTGAAAGGGTAATAGTGAGGATGGAGTGAATAGTGAACACCGCAGTGTTCCCCTCCTCACTGGTGACGAATGACTTCTCTTTCTTTCTGTTGGTAAGTTTTTATTAACATCCGGTATTTTATTTGTTATAGTGAAAATATTGTTCGCTTTTAAGAATCTCAGACTGCCAGTCTCCTAAGATTTTGAAATATTCTCTCCTTTAGCAGGTTCATATGGGGAGATAGGGCGACGAATAACTTGAAAGGACAATTCTAAGTAAATGGAGAACAACCGAATGGACCCCTCATCCCTCGTGGCGAATTATTCCCTCTTTTCTCTTTAGGTACGTTATGAGTGACACAACCTACAGATGTTAGTGTCTAAAAATGAAATTTTACTTTCGATTTAAAGCTCTGATATTGTCAGTATTCTAAATTTCCGTTCTTTTTCTCGTTCTGCAGATTAATAGTACCAGGCGGGGCACCAAATTTCTTGAAAGGGTAATAGTGAGGATGGAGTGAATAGTGAACACCGCAGTGTTCCCATCCTCACTGGTGACGAATGACTTCTCTTTCTTTCTGTTGGTAAGTTTTTATTAACATCCGGTATTTTATTTGTTATAGTGAAAATATTGTTCGCTTTTAAGAATCTCAGACTGCCAGTCTCCTAAGATTTTGAAATATTCTCTCCTTTAGCAGGTTCATATGGGGAGATAGGGCGACGAATAACTTGAAAGGACAATTCTAAGTAAATGGAGAACAACCGAATGGACCCCTCATCCCTCGTGGCGAATTATTCCCTCTTTTCTCTTTAGGTACGTTATGAGTGACACAACCTACAGATGTTAGTGTCTAAAAATGAAATTTTACTTTCGATTTAAAGCTCTGATATTGTCAGTATTCTAAATTTCCGTTCTTTTTCTCGTTCTGCAGATTAATAGTACCAGGCGGGGCACCAAATTTCTTGAAAGGGTAATAGTGAGGATGGAGTGAATGGTGAACACCGCAGTGTTCCCCTCCTCACTGGTGACGAATGACTTCTCTTTCTTTCTGTTGGTAAGTTTTTATTAACATCCGGTATTTTATTTGTTATAGTGAAAATATTGTTCGCTTTTAAGAATCTCAGACTGCCAGTCTCCTAAGATTTTGAAATATTCTCTCCTTTAGCAGGTTCATATGGGGAGATAGGGCGACGAATAACTTGAAAGGACAATTCTAAGTAAATGGAGAACAACCGAATGGACCCCTCATCCCTCGTGGCGAATTATTCCCTCTTTTCTCTTTAGGTACGTTATGAGTGACACAACCTACAGATGTTAGTGTCTAAAAATGAAATTTTACTTTCGATTTAAAGCTCTGATATTGTCGGTATTCTAAATTTCCGTTCTTTTTCTCGTTCTGCAGATTAATAGTACCAGGCGGGGCACCAAATTTCTTGAAAGGGTAATAGTGAGGATGGAGTGAATAGTGAACACCGCAGTGTTCCCCTCCTCACTGGTGACGAATGACTTCTCTTTCTTTCTGTTGGTAAGTTTTTATTAACATCCGGTATTTTATTTGTTATAGTGAAAATATTGTTCGCTTTTAAGAATCTCAGACTGCCAGTCTCCTAAGATTTTGAAATATTCTCTCCTTTAGCAGGTTCATATGGGGAGATAGGGCGACGAATAACTTGAAAGGACAATTCTAAGTAAATGGAGAACAACCGAATGGACCCCTCATCCCTCGTGGCGAATTATTCCCTCTTTTCTCTTTAGGTACGTTATGAGTGACACAACCTACAGATGTTAGTGTCTAAAAATGAAATTTTACTTTCGATTTAAAGCTCTGATATTGTCGGTATTCTAAATTTCCGTTCTTTTTCTCGTTCTGCAGATTAATAGTACCAGGCGGGGCACCAAATTTCTTGAAAGGGTAATAGTGAGGATGGAGTGAATAGTGAACACCGCAGTGTTCCCCTCCTCACTGGTGACGAATGACTTCTCTTTCTTTCTGTTGGTAAGTTTTTATTAACATCCGGTATTTTATTTGTTATAGTGAAAATATTGTTCGCTTTTAAGAATCTCAGACTGCCAGTCTCCTAAGATTTTGAAATATTCTCTCCTTTAGCAGGTTCATATGGGGAGATAGGGCGACGAATAACTTGAAAGGACAATTCTAAGTAAATGGAGAACAACCGAATGGACCCCTCATCCCTCGTGGCGAATTATTCCCTCTTTTCTCTTTAGGTACGTTATGAGTGACACAACCTACAGATGTTAGTGTCTAAAAATGAAATTTTACTTTCGATTTAAAGCTCTGATATTGTCAGTATTCTAAATTTCCGTTCTTTTTCTCGTTCTGCAGATTAATAGTACCAGGCGGGGCACCAAATTTCTTGAAAGGGTAATAGTGAGGATGGAGTGAATGGTGAACACCGCAGTGTTCCCCTCCTCACTGGTGACGAATGACTTCTCTTTCTTTCTGTTGGTAAGTTTTTATTAACATCCGGTATTTTATTTGTTATAGTGAAAATATTGTTCGCTTTTAAGAATCTCAGACTGCCAGTCTCCTAAGATTTTGAAATATTCTCTCCTTTAGCAGGTTCATATGGGGAGATAGGGCGACGAATAACTTGAAAGGACAATTCTAAGTAAATGGAGAACAACCGAATGGACCCCTCATCCCTCGTGGCGAATTATTCCCTCTTTTCTCTTTAGGTACGTTATGAGTGACACAACCTACAGATGTTAGTGTCTAAAAATGAAATTTTACTTTCGATTTAAAGCTCTGATATTGTCAGTATTCTAAATTTCCGTTCTTTTTCTCGTTCTGCAGATTAATAGTACCAGGCGGGGCACCAAATTTCTTGAAAGGGTAATAGTGAGGATGGAGTGAATGGTGAACACCGCAGTGTTCCCCTCCTCACTGGTGACGAATGACTTCTCTTTCTTTCTGTTGGTAAGTTTTTATTAACATCCGGTATTTTATTTGTTATAGTGAAAATATTGTTCGCTTTTAAGAATCTCAGACTGCCAGTCTCCTAAGATTTTGAAATATTCTCTCCTTTAGCAGGTTCATATGGGGAGATAGGGCGACGAATAACTTGAAAGGACAATTCTAAGTAAATGGAGAACAACCGAATGGACCCCTCATCCCTCGTGGCGAATTATTCCCTCTTTTCTCTTTAGGTACGTTATGAGTGACACAACCTACAGATGTTAGTGTCTAAAAATGAAATTTTACTTTCGATTTAAAGCTCTGATATTGTCAGTATTCTAAATTTCCGTTCTTTTTCTCGTTCTGCAGATTAATAGTACCAGGCGGGGCACCAAATTTCTTGAAAGGGTAATAGTGAGGATGGAGTGAATGGTGAACACCGCAGTGTTCCCCTCCTCACTGGTGACGAATGACTTCTCTTTCTTTCTGTTGGTAAGTTTTTATTAACATCCGGTATTTTATTTGTTATAGTGAAAATATTGTTCGCTTTTAAGAATCTCAGACTGCCAGTCTCCTAAGATTTTGAAATATTCTCTCCTTTAGCAGGTTCATATGGGGAGATAGGGCGACGAATAACTTGAAAGGACAATTCTAAGTAAATGGAGAACAACCGAATGGACCCCTCATCCCTCGTGGCGAATTATTCCCTCTTTTCTCTTTAGGTACGTTATGAGTGACACAACCTACAGATGTTAGTGTCTAAAAATGAAATTTTACTTTCGATTTAAAGCTCTGATATTGTCGGTATTCTAAATTTCCGTTCTTTTTCTCGTTCTGCAGATTAATAGTACCAGGCGGGGCACCAAATTTCTTGAAAGGGTAATAGTGAGGATGGAGTGAATAGTGAACACCGCAGTGTTCCCCTCCTCACTGGTGACAAATGACTTCTCTTTCTTTCTGTTGGTAAGTTTTTATTAACATCCGGTATTTTATTTGTTATAGTGAAAATATTGTTCGCTTTTAAGAATCTCAGACTGCCAGTCTCCTAAGATTTTGAAATATTCTCTCCTTTAGCAGGTTCATATGGGGAGTTAGGGCGACGAATAACTTGAAAGGACAATTCTAAGTAAATGGAGAACAACCGAATGGACCCCTCATCCCTCGTGGCGAATTATTCCCTCTTTTCTCTTTAGGTACGTTATGAGTGACACAACCTACAGATGTTAGGGTCTAAAAATGAAATTTTACTTTCGATTTAAAGCTCTGATATTGTCGGTATTCTAAATTTCGGTTCTTTTTCTCGTTCTGCAGATTAATAGTACCAGACGGGGCACCAAATTTCTTGAAAGGGTAATAGTGTGGTTGTAGTGAATGGTGAACACCGCAGTGTTCCCATCCTCAGTGGTGACGAATGACTTCTCTTTCTTTCTGTTGGTAAGTTTTTATTAACATCCGGTATTTTATTTGTTATAGTGAAAATATTGTTCGCTTTTAAGAATCTCAGACTGCCAGTCTCCTAAGACTTTGAAATATTCTCTCCTTTAGCAGGTTCATATGTGGAGTTAGGGCGACGAATAACTTGAAAGGACAATTCTAAGTAAATGGAGAACAACCGAATGGACCCCTCATCCCTCGTGGCGAATTATTCCCTCTTTTCTCTTTAGATACGTTATGAGTGACACAACCTACAGATGTTAGTGTCTAAAAATGAAATTTTACTTTCGATTTAAAGCTCTGATATTGTCGGTATTCTAAATTTCCGTTCTTTTTCTCGTTCTGCAGATTAATAGTACCAGGCGGGGCACCAAATTTCTTGAAAGGGTAATAGTGAGGATGGAGTGAATAGTGAACACCGCAGTGTTCCCATCCTCAGTGGTGACGAATGACTTCTCTTTCTTTCTGTTGGTAAGTTTTTATTAACATCCGGTATTTTATTTGTTATAGTGAAAATATTGTTCGCTTTTAAGAATCTCAGACTGCCAGTCTCCTAAGATTTTGAAATATTCTCTCCTTTAGCAGGTTCATATGGGGAGTTAGGGCGACGAATAACTTGAAAGGACAATTCTAAGTAAATGGAGAACAACCGAATGGACCCCTCATCCCCCGTGGCGAATTATTCCATCTTTTCTCTTTAGGTACGTTATGAGTGACACAACCTACAGATGTTAGTGTCTAAAAATGAAATTTTACTTTCGATTTAAAGCTCTGATATTGTCGGTATTCTAAATTTCCGTTCTTTTTCTCGTTCTGCAGATTAATAGTACCAGGCGGGGCACCAAATTTCTTGAAAGGGTAATAGTGTGGATGGAGTGAATAGTGAACACCGCAGTGTTCCCCTCCTCACTGGTGACGAATGACTTCTCTTTCTTTCTGTTGGTAAGTTTTTATTAACATCCGGTATTTTATTTGTTATAGTGAAAATATTGTTCGCTTTTAAGAATCTCAGACTGCCAGTCTCCTAAGATTTTGAAATATTCTCTCCTTTAGCAGGTTCATATGGGGAGTTAGGGCGACGAATAACTTGAAAGGACAATTCTAAGTAAATGGAGAACAACCGAATGGACCCCTCATCCCTCATGGCGAATTATTCCCTCTTTTCTCTTTAGGTACGTTATGAGTGACACAACCTACAGATGTTAGTGTCTAAAAATGAATTTTTACTTTCGATTTAAAGCTCTGATATTGTCGGTATTCTAAATTTCCGTTCTTTTTCTCGTTCTGCAGATTAATAGTACCAGGCGGGGCACCAAATTTCTTGAAAGGGTAATAGTGTGGATGGAGTGAATAGTGAACACCGCAGTGTTCCCCTCCTCACTGGTGACGAATGACTTCTCTTTCTTTCTGTTGGTAAGTTTTTATTAACATCCGGTATTTTATTTGTTATAGTGAAAATATTGTTCGCTTTTAAGAATCTCAGACTGCCAGTCTCCTAAGATTTTGAAATATTCTCTCCTTTAGCAGGTTCATATGGGGAGTTAGGGCGACGAATAACTTGAAAGGACAATTCTAAGTAAATGGAGAACAACCGAATGGACCCCTCATCCCTCATGGCGAATTATTCCCTCTTTTCTCTTTAGGTACGTTATGAGTGACACAACCTACAGATGTTAGTGTCTAAAAATGAATTTTTACTTTCGATTTAAAGCTCTGATATTGTCGGTATTCTAAATTTCCGTTCTTTTTCTCGTTCTGCAGATTAATAGTACCAGACGGGGCACCAAATTTCTTGAAAGGGTAATAGTGAGGATGGAGTGAATAGTGAACACCGCAGTGTTCCCCTCCTCACTGGTGACGAATGACTTCTCTTTCTTTCTGTTGGTAAGTTTTTATTAACATCCGGTATTTTATTTGTTATAGTGAAAATATTGTTCGCTTTTAAGAATCTCAGACAGCCAGTCTCCTAAGATTTTGAAATATTCTCTCCTTTAGCAGGTTTATATGGGGAGATTGGGCGACGAATAACTTGAAAGGACAATTCTAAGTAAATGGAGAACAACCGAATGGACCCCTCATCCCTCGTGGCGAATTATTCCCTCTTTTCTCTTTAGGTACGTTATGAGTGACACAACCTACAGATGTTAGTGTCTAAAAATGAAATTTTACTTTCGATTTAAAGCTCTGATATTGTCGGTATTCTAAATTTCCGTTCTTTTTCTCGTTCTGCAGATTAATAGTACCAGGCGGGGCACCAAATTTCTTGAAAGGGTAATAGTGAGGATGGAGTGAATAGTGAACACCGCAGTGTTCCCCTCCTCACTGGTGACAAATGACTTCTCTTTCTTTCTGTTGGTAAGTTTTTATTAACATCCGGTATTTTATTTGTTATAGTGAAAATATTGTTCGCTTTTAAGAATCTCAGACTGCCAGTCTCCTAAGATTTTGAAATATTCTCTCCTTTAGCAGGTTCATATGGGGAGTTAGGGCGACGAATAACTTGAAAGGACAATTCTAAGTAAATGGAGAACAACCGAATGGACCCCTCATCCCTCGTGGCGAATTATTCCCTCTTTTCTCTTTAGGTACGTTATGAGTGACACAACCTACAGATGTTAGGGTCTAAAAATGAAATTTTACTTTCGATTTAAAGCTCTGATATTGTCGGTATTCTAAATTTCGGTTCTTTTTCTCGTTCTGCAGATTAATAGTACCAGACGGGGCACCAAATTTCTTGAAAGGGTAATAGTGTGGTTGTAGTGAATGGTGAACACCGCAGTGTTCCCATCCTCAGTGGTGACGAATGACTTCTCTTTCTTTCTGTTGGTAAGTTTTTATTAACATCCGGTATTTTATTTGTTATAGTGAAAATATTGTTCGCTTTTAAGAATCTCAGACTGCCAGTCTCCTAAGACGTTGAAATATTCTCTCCTTTAGCAGGTTCATATGTGGAGTTAGGGCGACGAATAACTTGAAAGGACAATTCTAAGTAAATGGAGAACAACCGAATGGACCCCTCATCCCTCGTGGCGAAATATTCCCTCTTTTCTCTTTAGGTACGTTATGAGTGACACAACCTACAGATGTTAGTGTCTAAAAATGAAATTTTACTTTCGATTTAAAGCTCTGATATTGTCGGTATTCTAAATTTCCGTTCTTTTCTCGTTCTGCAGATTAATAGTACCAGGCGGGGCACCAAATTTCTTGAAAGGGTAATAGTGAGGATGGAGTGAATAGTGAACACCGCAGTGTTCCCCTCCTCACTGGTGACGAATGACTTCTCTTTCTTTCTGTTGGTAAGTTTTTATTAACATCCGGTATTTTATTTGTTATAGTGAAAATATTGTTCGCTTTTAAGAACCTCAGACTGCCAGTCTCCTAAGATTTTGAAATATTCTCTCCTTTAGCAGGTTCATATGCGGAGTTAGGGCGACGAATAACTTGAAAGGACAATTCTAAGTAAATGGAGAACAACCGAATGGACCCCTCATCCCTCGTGGCGAATTATTCCCACTTTTCTCTTTAGGTACGTTATGAGTGACACAACCTACAGATGTTAGTGTCTAAAAATGAAATTTTACTTTCGATTTAGAGCTCTGATATTGTCGGTATTCTAAATTTCCGTTCTTTTTCTCGTTCTGCAGATTAATAGTACCAGGCGGGGCACCAAATTTCTTGAAAGGGTAATAGTGAGGATGGAGTGAATAGTGAACACCGCAGTGTTCCCCTCCTCACTGGTGACGAATGACTTCTCTTTCTTTCTGTTGGTAAGTTTTTATTAACATCCGGTATTTTATTTGTTATAGTGAAAATATTGTTCGCTTTTAAGAATCTCAGACTGCCAGTCTCCTAAGATTTTGAAATATTCTCTCCTTCAGCAGGTTCATATGGGGAGTTAGGGCGACGAATAACTTGAAAGGACAATTCTAAGTAAATGGGAACAACCGAATGGACCCCTCATCCCTCGTGGCGAATTATTCCCTCTTTTCTCTTTAGGTACGTTATGAGTGACACAACCTGCAGATGTTAGTGTCTAAAAATGAAATTTTACTTTCGATTTAAAGCTCTGATATTGTCGGTATTCTAAATTTCCGTTCTTTTTCTCGTTCTGCAGATTAATAGTACCAGGCGGGGCACCAAATTTCTTGAAAGGGTAATAGTGAGGATGGAGTGAATAGTGAACACCGCAGTGTTCCCTTCCTCACTGGTGACGAATGACTTCCCTTTCTTTCTGTTGGTAAGTTTTTATTAACATCCGGTATTTTATTTGTTATAGTGAAAATATTGTTCGCTTTTAAGAATCTCAGACTGCCAGTCTCCTAAGATTTTGAAATATTCTCTCCTTCAGCAGGTTCATATGGGGAGTTAGGGCGACGAATAACTTGAAAGGACAATTCTAAGTAAATGGAGAACAACCGAATGGACCCCTCATCCCTCGTGGCGAATTATTCCCTCTTTTCTCTTTAGATACGTTATGAGTGACACAACCTACAGATGTTAGTGTCTAAAAATGAAATTTTACTTTCGATTTAAAGCTCTGATATTGTCGGTATTCTAAATTTCCGTTCTTTTTCTCGTTCTGCAGATTAATAGTACCAGGCGGGGCACCAAATTTCTTGAAAGGGTAATAGTGAGGATGGAGTGAATAGTGAACACCGCAGTGTTCCCATCCTCAGTGGTGACGAATGACTTCTCTTTCTTTCTGTTGGTAAGTTTTTATTAACATCCGGTATTTTATTTGTTATAGTGAAAATATTGTTCGCTTTTAAGAATCTCAGACTGCCAGTCTCCTAAGATTTTGAAATATTCTCTCCTTTAGCAGGTTCATATGGGGAGTTAGGGTGACGAATAACTTGAAAGGACAATTCTAAGTAAATGGAGAACAACCGAATGGACCCCTCATCCCCCGTGGCGAATTATTCCATCTTTTCTCTTTAGGTACGTTATGAGTGACACAACCTACAGATGTTAGTGTCTAAAAATGAAATTTTACTTTCGATTTAAAGCTCTGATATTGTCGGTATTCTAAATTTTCGTTCTTTTTCTCGTTCTGCAGATTAATAGTACCAGGCGGGGCACCAAATTTCTTGAAAGGGTAATAGTGTGGATGGAGTGAATAGTGAACACCGCAGTGTTCCCCTCCTCACTGGTGACGAATGACTTCTCTTTCTTTCTGTTGGTAAGTTTTTATTAACATCCGGTATTTTATTTGTTATAGTGAAAATATTGTTCGCTTTTAAGAATCTCAGACTGCCAGTCTCCTAAGATTTTGAAATATTCTCTCCTTTAGCAGGTTCATATGCGGAGTTAGGGCGACGAATAACTTGAAAGGACAATTCTAAGTAAATGGAGAACAACCGAATGGACCCCTCATCCCTCGTGGCGAATTATTCCCTCTTTTCTCTTTAGGTACGTTATGAGTGACACAACCTACAGATGTTAGTGTCTAAAAATGAAATTTTACTTTCGATTTAAAGCTCTGATATTGTCGGTATTCTAAATTTCCGTTCTTTTTCTCGTTCTGCAGATTAATAGTACCAGGCGGGGCACCAAATTTCTTGAAAGGGTAATAGTGAGGATGGAGTGAATAGTGAACACCACAGTGTTTCCCTCCTCACTGGTGACGAATGACTTCTCTTTCTCTCTGTTGGTAAGTTTTTATTAACATCCGGTATTTTATTTGTTATAGTGAAAATATTGTTCGCTTTTAAGAATCTCAGACTGCCAGTCTCCTAAGATTTTGAAATATTCTCTCCTTTAGCAGGTTCATATGGGGAGTTAGGGCGACGAATAACTTGAAAGGACAATTCTAAGTAAATGGAGAACAACCGAATGGACCCCTCATCCCTCGTGGCGAATTATTCCCTCTTTTCTCTTTAGGTACGTTATGAGTGACACAACCTACAGATGTTAGTGTCTAAAAATGAAATTTTACTTTCGATTTAAAGCTCTGATATTGTCGGTATTCTAAATTTCCGTTCCTTTTCTCGTTCTGCAGATTAATAGTACCAGGCGGGGCACCAAATTTCTTGAAAGGGTAATAGTGAGGATGGAGTGAATGGTGAACACCGCAGTGTTCCCCTCCTCACTGGTGACGAATGACTTCTCTTTCTTTCTGTTGGTAAGTTTTTATTAACATCCGGTATTTTATTTGTTATAGTGAAAATATTGTTCGCTTTTAAGAATCTCAGACTGCCAGTCTCCTAAGATTTTGAAATATTCTCTCCTTTAGCAGGTTCATATGGGGAGATAGGGCGACGAATAACTTGAAAGGACAATTCTAAGTAAATGGAGAACAACCGAATGGACCCCTCATCCCTCGTGGCGAATTATTCCCTCTTTTCTCTTTAGGTACGTTATGAGTGACACAACCTACAGATGTTAGTGTCTAAAAATGAAATTTTACTTTCGATTTAAAGCTCTGATATTGTCGGTATTCTAAATTTCCGTTCTTTTTCTCGTTCTGCAGATTAATAGTACCAGGCGGGGCACCAAATTTCTTGAAAGGGTAATAGTGAGGATGGAGTGAATAGTGAACACCGCAGTGTTCCCCTCCTCACTGGTGACAAATGACTTCTCTTTCTTTCTGTTGGTAAGTTTTTATTAACATCCGGTATTTTATTTGTTATAGTGAAAATATTGTTCGCTTTTAAGAATCTCAGACTGCCAGTCTCCTAAGATTTTGAAATATTCTCTCCTTTAGCAGGTTCATATGGGGAGTTAGGGCGACGAATAACTTGAAAGGACAATTCTAAGTAAATGGAGAACAACCGAATGGACCCCTCATCCCTCGTGGCGAATTATTCCCTCTTTTCTCTTTAGGTACGTTATGAGTGACACAACCTACAGATGTTAGGGTCTAAAAATGAAATTTTACTTTCGATTTAAAGCTCTGATATTGTCGGTATTCTAAATTTCGGTTCTTTTTCTCGTTCTGCAGATTAATAGTACCAGACGGGGCACCAAATTTCTTGAAAGGGTAATAGTGTGGTTGTAGTGAATGGTGAACACCGCAGTGTTCCCATCCTCAGTGGTGACGAATGACTTCTCTTTCTTTCTGTTGGTAAGTTTTTATTAACATCCGGTATTTTATTTGTTATAGTGAAAATATTGTTCGCTTTTAAGAATCTCAGACTGCCAGTCTCCTAAGACTTTGAAATATTCTCTCCTTTAGCAGGTTCATATGTGGAGTTAGGGCGACGAATAACTTGAAAGGACAATTCTAAGTAAATGGAGAACAACCGAATGGACCCCTCATCCCTCGTGGCGAATTATTCCCTCTTTTCTCTTTAGATACGTTATGAGTGACACAACCTACAGATGTTAGTGTCTAAAAATGAAATTTTACTTTCGATTTAAAGCTCTGATATTGTCGGTATTCTAAATTTCCGTTCTTTTTCTCGTTCTGCAGATTAATAGTACCAGGCGGGGCACCAAATTTCTTGAAAGGGTAATAGTGAGGATGGAGTGAATAGTGAACACCGCAGTGTTCCCATCCTCAGTGGTGACGAATGACTTCTCTTTCTTTCTGTTGGTAAGTTTTTATTAACATCCGGTATTTTATTTGTTATAGTGAAAATATTGTTCGCTTTTAAGAATCTCAGACTGCCAGTCTCCTAAGATTTTGAAATATTCTCTCCTTTAGCAGGTTCATATGGGGAGTTAGGGCGACGAATAACTTGAAAGGACAATTCTAAGTAAATGGAGAACAACCGAATGGACCCCTCATCCCCCGTGGCGAATTATTCCATCTTTTCTCTTTAGGTACGTTATGAGTGACACAACCTACAGATGTTAGTGTCTAAAAATGAAATTTTACTTTCGATTTAAAGCTCTGATATTGTCAGTATTCTAAATTTCCGTTCTTTTTCTCGTTCTGCAGATTAATAGTACCAGGCGGGGCACCAAATTTCTTGAAAGGGTAATAGTGAGGATGGAGTGAATGGTGAACACCGCAGTGTTCCCCTCCTCACTGGTGACGAATGACTTCTCTTTCTTTCTGTTGGTAAGTTTTTATTAACATCCGGTATTTTATTTGTTATAGTGAAAATATTGTTCGCTTTTAAGAATCTCAGACTGCCAGTCTCCTAAGATTTTGAAATATTCTCTCCTTTAGCAGGTTCATATGGGGAGATAGGGCGACGAATAACTTGAAAGGACAATTCTAAGTAAATGGAGAACAACCGAATGGACCCCTCATCCCTCGTGGCGAATTATTCCCTCTTTTCTCTTTAGGTACGTTATGAGTGACACAACCTACAGATGTTAGTGTCTAAAAATGAAATTTTACTTTCGATTTAAAGCTCTGATATTGTCGGTATTCTAAATTTCCGTTCCTTTTCTCGTTCTGCAGATTAATAGTACCAGGCGGGGCACCAAATTTCTTGAAAGGGTAATAGTGAGGATGGAGTGAATAGTGAACACCGCAGTGTTCCCCTCCTCACTGGTGACAAATGACTTCTCTTTCTTTCTGTTGGTAAGTTTTTATTAACATCCGGTATTTTATTTGTTATAGTGAAAATATTGTTCGCTTTTAAGAATCTCAGACTGCCAGTCTCCTAAGATTTTGAAATATTCTCTCCTTTAGCAGGTTCATATGGGGAGTTAGGGCGACGAATAACTTGAAAGGACAATTCTAAGTAAATGGAGAACAACCGAATGGACCCCTCATCCCTCGTGGCGAATTATTCCCTCTTTTCTCTTTAGGTACGTTATGAGTGACACAACCTACAGATGTTAGGGTCTAAAAATGAAATTTTACTTTCGATTTAAAGCTCTGATATTGTCGGTATTCTAAATTTCGGTTCTTTTTCTCGTTCTGCAGATTAATAGTACCAGACGGGGCACCAAATTTCTTGAAAGGGTAATAGTGTGGTTGTAGTGAATGGTGAACACCGCAGTGTTCCCCTCCTCACTGGTGACGAATGACTTCTCTTTCTTTCTGTTGGTAAGTTTTTATTAACATCCGGTATTTTATTTGTTATAGTGAAAATATTGTTCGCTTTTAAGAATCTCAGACTGCCAGTCTCCTAAGACTTTGAAATATTCTCTCCTTTAGCAGGTTCATATGTGGAGTTAGGGCGACGAATAACTTGAAAGGACAATTCTAAGTAAATGGAGAACAACCGAATGGACCCCTCATCCCTCGTGGCGAATTATTCCCTCTTTTCTCTTTAGATACGTTATGAGTGACACAACCTACAGATGTTAGTGTCTAAAAATGAAATTTTACTTTCGATTTAAAGCTCTGATATTGTCGGTATTCTAAATTTCCGTTCTTTTTCTCGTTCTGCAGATTAATAGTACCAGGCGGGGCACCAAATTTCTTGAAAGGGTAATAGTGAGGATGGAGTGAATAGTGAACACCGCAGTGTTCCCATCCTCAGTGGTGACGAATGACTTCTCTTTCTTTCTGTTGGTAAGTTTTTATTAACATCCGGTATTTTATTTGTTATAGTGAAAATATTGTTCGCTTTTAAGAATCTCAGACTGCCAGTCTCCTAAGATTTTGAAATATTCTCTCCTTTAGCAGGTTCATATGGGGAGTTAGGGCGACGAATAACTTGAAAGGACAATTCTAAGTAAATGGAGAACAACCGAATGGACCCCTCATCCCTCGTGGCGAATTATTCCATCTTTTCTCTTTAGGTACGTTATGAGTGACACAACCTACAGATGTTAGTGTCTAAAAATGAAATTTTACTTTCGATTTAAAGCTCTGATATTGTCGGTATTCTAAATTTCCGTTCTTTTTCTCGTTCTGCAGATTAATAGTACCAGGCGGGGCACCAAATTTCTTGAAAGGGTAATAGTGTGGATGGAGTGAATAGTGAACACCGCAGTGTTCCCCTCCTCACTGGTGACGAATGACTTCTCTTTCTTTCTGTTGGTAAGTTTTTATTAACATCCGGTATTTTATTTGTTATAGTGAAAATATTGTTCGCTTTTAAGAATCTCAGACTGCCAGTCTCCTAAGATTTTGAAATATTCTCTCCTTTAGCAGGTTCATATGCGGAGTTAGGGCGACGAATAACTTGAAAGGACAATTCTAAGTAAATGGAGAACAACCGAATGGACCCCTCATCCCTCGTGGCGAATTATTCCCTCTTTTCTCTTTAGGTACGTTATGAGTGACACAACCTACAGATATTAGTGTCTAAAAATGAATTTTTACTTTCGATTTAAAGCTCTGATATTGTCGGTATTCTAAATTTCCGTTCTTTTTCTCGTTCTGCAGATTAATAGTACCAGACGGGGCACCAAATTTCTTGAAAGGGTAATAGTGAGGATGGAGTGAATAGTGAACACCGCAGTGTTCCCCTCCTCACTGGTGACGAATGACTTCTCTTTCTTTCTGTTGGTAAGTTTTTATTAACATCCGGTATTTTATTTGTTATAGTGAAAATATTGTTCGCTTTTAAGAATCTCAGACAGCCAGTCTCCTAAGATTTTGAAATATTCTCTCCTTTAGCAGGTTTATATGGGGAGATTGGGCGACGAATAACTTGAAAGGACAATTCTAAGTAAATGGAGAACAACCGAATGGACCCCTCATCCCTCGTGGCGAATTATTCCCTCTTTTCTCTTTAGGTACGTTATGAGTGACACAACCTACAGATGTTAGTGTCTAAAAATGAAATTTTACTTTCGATTTAAAGCTCTGATATTGTCGGTATTCTAAATTTCCGTTCTTTTTCTCGTTCTGCAGATTAATAGTACCAGGCGGGGCACCAAATTTCTTGAAAGGGTAATAGTGAGGATGGAGTGAATAGTGAACACCGCAGTGTTCCCCTCCTCACTGGTGACAAATGACTTCTCTTTCTTTCTGTTGGTAAGTTTTTATTAACATCCGGTATTTTATTTGTTATAGTGAAAATATTGTTCGCTTTTAAGAATCTCAGACTGCCAGTCTCCTAAGATTTTGAAATATTCTCTCCTTTAGCAGGTTCATATGGGGAGTTAGGGCGACGAATAACTTGAAAGGACAATTCTAAGTAAATGGAGAACAACCGAATGGACCCCTCATCCCTCGTGGCGAATTATTCCCTCTTTTCTCTTAAGGTACGTTATGAGTGACACAACCTACAGATGTTAGGGTCTAAAAATGAAATTTTACTTTCGATTTAAAGCTCTGATATTGTCGGTATTCTAAATTTCGGTTCTTTTTCTCGTTCTGCAGATTAATAGTACCAGACGGGGCACCAAATTTCTTGAAAGGGTAATAGTGTGGTTGTAGTGAATGGTGAACACCGCATTGTTCCCATCCTCAGTGGTGACGAATGACTTCTCTTTCTTTCTGTTGGTAAGTTTTTATTAACATCCGGTATTTTATTTGTTATAGTGAAAATATTGTTCGCTTTTAAGAATCTCAGACTGCCAGTCTCCTAAGACGTTGAAATATTCTCTCCTTTAGCAGGTTCATATGTGGAGTTAGGGCGACGAATAACTTGAAAGGACAATTCTAAGTAAATGGAGAACAACCGAATGGACCCCTCATCCCTCGTGGCGAAATATTCCCTCTTTTCTCTTTAGGTACGTTATGAGTGACACAACCTACAGATGTTAGTGTCTAAAAATGAAATTTTACTTTCGATTTAAAGCTCTGATATTGTCGGTATTCTAAATTTCCGTTCTTTTCTCGTTCTGCAGATTAATAGTACCAGGCGGGGCACCAAATTTCTTGAAAGGGTAATAGTGAGGATGGAGTGAATAGTGAACACCGCAGTGTTCCCCTCCTCACTGGTGACGAATGACTTCTCTTTCTTTCTGTTGGTAAGTTTTTATTAACATCCGGTATTTTATTTGTTATAGTGAAAATATTGTTCGCTTTTAAGAACCTCAGACTGCCAGTCTCCTAAGATTTTGAAATATTCTCTCCTTTAGCAGGTTCATATGCGGAGTTAGGGCGACGTATAACTTGAAAGGACAATTCTAAGTAAATGGAGAACAACCGAATGGACCCCTCATCCCTCGTGGCGAATTATTCCCTCTTTTCTCTTTAGGTACGTTATGAGTGACACAACCTACAGATGTTAGTGTCTAAAAATGAAATTTTACTTTCGATTTAGAGCTCTGATATTGTCGGTATTCTAAATTTCCGTTCTTTTTCTCGTTCTGCAGATTAATAGTACCAGGCGGGGCACCAAATTTCTTGAAAGGGTAATAGTGAGGATGGAGTGAATAGTGAACACCGCAGTGTTCCCCTCCTCACTGGTGACGAATGACTTCTCTTTCTTTCTGTTGGTAAGTTTTTATTAACATCCGGTATTTTATTTGTTATAGTGAAAATATTGTTCGCTTTTAAGAATCTCAGACTGCCAGTCTCCTAAGATTTTGAAATATTCTCTCCTTCAGCAGGTTCATATGGGGAGTTAGGGCGACGAATAACTTGAAAGGACAATTCTAAGTAAATGGGAACAACCGAATGGACCCCTCATCCCTCGTGGCGAATTATTCCCTCTTTTCTCTTTAGGTACGTTATGAGTGACACAACCTGCAGATGTTAGTGTCTAAAAATGAAATTTTACTTTCAATTTAAAGCTCTGATATTGTCGGTATTCTAAATTTCCGTTCTTTTTCTCGTTCTGCAGATTAATAGTACCAGGCGGGGCACCAAATTTCTTGAAAGGGTAATAGTGAGGATGGAGTGAATAGTGAACACCGCAGTGTTCCCTTCCTCACTGGTGACGAATGACTTCCCTTTCTTTCTGTTGGTAAGTTTTTATTAACATCCGGTATTTTATTTGTTATAGTGAAAATATTGTTCGCTTTTAAGAATCTCAGACTGCCAGTCTCCTAAGATTTTGAAATATTCTCTCCTTCAGCAGGTTCATATGGGGAGTTAGGGCGACGAATAACTTGAAAGGACAATTCTAAGTAAATGGAGAACAACCGAATGGACCCCTCATCCCTCGTGGCGAATTATTCCCTCTTTTCTCTTTAGATACGTTATGAGTGACACAACCTACAGATGTTAGTGTCTAAAAATGAAATTTTACTTTCGATTTAAAGCTCTGATATTGTCGGTATTCTAAATTTCCGTTCTTTTTCTCGTTCTGCAGATTAATAGTACCAGGCGGGGCACCAAATTTCTTGAAAGGGTAATAGTGAGGATGGAGTGAATAGTGAACACCGCAGTGTTCCCATCCTCAGTGGTGACGAATGACTTCTCTTTCTTTCTGTTGGTAAGTTTTTATTAACATCCGGTATTTTATTTGTTATAGTGAAAATATTGTTCGCTTTTAAGAATCTCAGACTGCCAGTCTCCTAAGATTTTGAAATATTCTCTCCTTTAGCAGGTTCATATGGGGAGTTAGGGTGACGAATAACTTGAAAGGACAATTCTAAGTAAATGGAGAACAACCGAATGGACCCCTCATCCCCCGTGGCGAATTATTCCATCTTTTCTCTTTAGGTACGTTATGAGTGACACAACCTACAGATGTTAGTGTCTAAAAATGAAATTTTACTTTCGATTTAAAGCTCTGATATTGTCGGTATTCTAAATTTCCGTTCTTTTTCTCGTTCTGCAGATTAATAGTACCAGGCGGGGCACCAAATTTCTTGAAAGGGTAATAGTGTGGATGGAGTGAATAGTGAACACCGCAGTGTTCCCCTCCTCACTGGTGACGAATGACTTCTCTTTCTTTCTGTTGGTAAGTTTTTATTAACATCCGGTATTTTATTTGTTATAGTGAAAATATTGTTCGCTTTTAAGAATCTCAGACTGCCAGTCTCCTAAGATTTTGAAATATTCTCTCCTTTAGCAGGTTCATATGCGGAGTTAGGGCGACGAATAACTTGAAAGGACAATTCTAAGTAAATGGAGAACAACCGAATGGACCCCTCATCCCTCGTGGCGAATTATTCCCTCTTTTCTCTTTAGGTACGTTATGAGTGACACAACCTACAGATGTTAGTGTCTAAAAATGAATTTTTACTTTCGATTTAAAGCTCTGATATTGTCGGTATTCTAAATTTCCGTTCTTTTTCTCGTTCTGCAGATTAATAGTACCAGACGGGGCACCAAATTTCTTGAAAGGGTAATAGTGAGGATGGAGTGAATAGTGAACACCGCAGTGTTCCCCTCCTCACTGGTGACGAATGACTTCTCTTTCTTTCTGTTGGTAAGTTTTTATTAACATCCGGTATTTTATTTGTTATAGTGAAAATATTGTTCGCTTTTAAGAATCTCAGACAGCCAGTCTCCTAAGATTTTGAAATATTCTCTCCTTTAGCAGGTTCATATGGGGAGATTGGGCGACGAATAACTTGAAAGGACAATTCTAAGTAAATGGAGAACAACCGAATGGACCCCTCATCCCTCGTGGCGAATTATTCCCTCTTTTCTCTTTAGGTACGTTATGAGTGACACAACCTACAGATGTTAGTGTCTAAAAATGAAATTTTACTTTCGATTTAAAGCTCTGATATTGTCGGTATTCTAAATTTCCGTTCTTTTTCTCGTTCTGCAGATTAATAGTACCAGGCGGGGCACCAAATTTCTTGAAAGGGTAATAGTGAGGATGGAGTGAATAGTGAACACCACAGTGTTTCCCTCCTCACTGGTGACGAATGACTTCTCTTTCTTTCTGTTGGTAAGTTTTTATTAACATCCGGTATTTTATTTGTTATAGTGAAAATATTGTTCGCTTTTAAGAATCTCAGACTGCCAGTCTCCTAAGATTTTGAAATATTCTCTCCTTTAGCAGGTTCATATGGGGAGTTAGGGCGACGAATAACTTGAAAGGACAATTCTAAGTAAATGGAGAACAACCGAATGGACCCCTCATCCCTCGTGGCGAATTATTCCCTCTTTTCTCTTTAGGTACGTTATGAGTGACACAACCTACAGATGTTAGTGTCTAAAAATGAAATTTTACTTTCGATTTAAAGCTCTGATATTGTCGGTATTCTAAATTTCCGTTCCTTTTCTCGTTCTGCAGATTAATAGTACCAGGCGGGGCACCAAATTTCTTGAAAGGGTAATAGTGAGGATGGAGTGAATAGTGAACACCGCAGTGTTCCCATCCTCAGTGGTGACGAATGACTTCTCTTTCTTTCTGTTGGTAAGTTTTTATTAACATCCGGTATTTTATTTGTTATAGTGAAAATATTGTTCGCTTTTAAGAATCTCAGACTGCCAGTCTCCTAAGATTTTGAAATATTCTCTCCTTTAGCAGGTTCATATGGGGAGTTAGGGCGACGAATAACTTGAAAGGACAATTCTAAGTAAATGGAGAACAAGCGAATGGACCCCTCATCTCTCGTGGCGAATTATTCCCTCTTTTCTCTTTAGGTACGTTATGAGTGACACAACCTACAGATGTTAGTGTCTAAAAATGAAATTTTACTTTCGATTTAAAGCTCTGATATTGTCGGTATTCTAAATTTCCGTTCTTTTTCTCGTTCTGCAGATTAATAGTACCAGGCGGGGCACCAAATTTCCTGAAAGGGTAATAGTGAGGATGGAGTGAATAGTGAACACCGCAGTGTTCCCCTCCTCACTGGTGACGAATGACTTCTCTTTCTTTCTGTTGGTAAGTTTTTATTAACATCCGGTATTTTATTTGTTATAGTGAAAATATTGTTCGCTTTTAAGAATCTCAGACTGCCAGTCTCCTAAGATTTTGAAATATTCTCTCCTTTAGCAGGTTCATATGGGGAGTTAGGGCGAAGAATAACTTGAAAGGACAATTCTAAGTAAATGGAGAACAACCGAGTGGACCCCTCATCCCTCGTGGCGAATTATTCCCTCTTTTCTCTTTAGGTACGTTATGAGTGACACAACCTACAGATGTTAGTGTCTAAAAATGAAATTTTACTTTCGATTTAAAGCTCTGATATTGTGGGTATTCTAAATTTCCGTTCTTTTTCTCGTTCTGCAGATTAATAGTACCAGGCGGGGCACCAAATTTCTTGAAAGGGTAATAGTGAGGATGGAGTGAATAGTGAACACCGCAGTGTTCCCCTCCTCACTGGTGACGAATGACTTCCCTTTCTTTCTGTTGGTAAGTTTTTATTAACATCCGGTATTTTATTTGTTATAGTGAAAATATTGTTCGCTTTTAAGAATCTCAGACTGCCAGTCTCCTAAGATTTTGATATATTCTCTCCTTTAGCAGGTTCATATGGGGAGTTAGGGCGACGAATAACTTGAAAGGACAATTCTAAGTAAATGGAGAACAACCGAATGGACCCCTCATCCCTCGTGGCGAATTATTCCCTCTTTTCTCTTTAGGTACGTTATGAGTGACACAACCTACAGATGTTAGTGTCTAAAAATGAAATTTTACTTTCGATTTAAAGCTCTGATATTGTCGGTATTCTAAATTTCCGTTCTTTTTCTCGTTCTGCAGATTAATAGTACCAGGCGGGGCACCAAATTTCTTGAAAGTGTAATAGTGTGGATGGAGTGAATAGTGAACACCGCAGTGTTCCCCTCCTCACTGGTGACGAATGACGTCTCTTTCTTTCTGTTGGTAAGTTATTATTAACATCCGGTATTTTATTTGTTATAGTGAAAATATTGTTCGCTTTTAAGAATCTCAGACTGCCAGTCTCCTAAGATTTTGAAATATTCACTCCTTTAGCAGGTTCATATGCGGAGTTAGGGCGACGAATAACTTGAAAGGACAATTCTAAGTAAATGGAGAACAACCGAATGGACCCCTCATCCCTCGTGGCGAATTATTCCCTCTTTTCTCTTTAGGTACGTTATGAGTGACACAACCTACAGATGTTAGTGTCTAAAAATGAAATTTTACTTTCGATTTAAAGCTCTGATATTGTCGGTATTCTAAATTTCCGTTCTTTTTCTCGTTCTGCAGATTAATAGTACCAGGCGGGGCACCAAATTTCTTGAAAGGGTAATAGTGAGGATGGAGTGAATAGTGAACACCGCAGTGTTCCCCTCTTCACTGGTGACGAATGACTTCTCTTTCTTTCTGTTGGTAAGTTTTTATTAACATCCGGTATTTTATTTGTTATAGTGAAAATATTGTTCGCTTTTAAGAATCTCAGACAGCCAGTCTCCTAAGATTTTGAAATATTCTCTCCTTTAGCAGGTTCATATGGGGAGATAGGGCGACGAATAACTTGAAAGGACAATTCTAAGTAAATGGAGACCAACCGAATGGACCCCTCATCCCTCGTTGCGAATTATTCCCTCTTTTCTCTTTAGGTACGTTATGAGTGACACAACCTACAGATGTTAGTGTCTAAAAATGAAATTTTACTTTCGATTTAAAGCTCTGATATTGTCGGTATTCTAAATTTCCGTTCTTTTTCTCGTTCTGCAGATTAATAGTACCAGGCGGGGCACCAAATTTCTTGAAAAGGTAATAGTGAGGATGGAGTGAATAGTGAACACCGCAGTGTTCCCCTCCTCACTGGTGACGAATGACTTCCCTTTCTTTCTGTTGGTAAGTTTTTATTAACATCCGGTATTTTATTTGTTACAGTGAAAATATTGTTCGCTTTTAAGAATCTCAGACTGCCAGTCTCCTAAGATTTTGAAATATTCTCTCCTTCAGCAGGTTCATATGGGGAGTTAGGGCGACGAATAACTTGAAAGGACAATTCTAAGTAAATGGAGAACAACCGAATGGACCCCTCATCCCTCGTGGCGAATTATTCCCTCATTTCTCTTTAGGTACGTTATGAGTGACACAACCTACAGATGTTAGTGTCTAAAAATGAAATTTTACTTTCGATTTAAAGCTCTGATATTGTCGGTATTCTAAATTTCCGTTCTTTTTCTCGTTCTGCAGATTAATAGTACCAGGCGGGGCACCAAATTTCTTGAAAGGGTAATAGTGAGGATGGAGTGAATAGTGAACACCGCAGTGTTCCCATCCTCAGTGGTGACGAATGACTTCTCTTTCTTTCTGTTGGTAAGTTTTTATTAACATCCGGTATTTTATTTGTTATAGTGAAAATATTGTTCGCTTTTAAGAATCTCAGACTGCCAGTCTCCTAAGATTTTGAAATATTCTCTCCTTTAGCAGGTTCATATGGGGAGTTAGGGCGACGAATAACTTGAAAGGACAATTCTAAGTAAATGGAGAACAACCGAATGGACCCCTCATCCCTCGTGGCGAATTATTCCATCTTTTCTCTTTAGGTACGTTATGAGTGACACAACCTACAGATGTTAGTGTCTAAAAATGAAATTTTACTTTTGATTTAAAGCTCTGATATTGTCGGTATTCTAAATTTCCGTTCTTTTTCTCGTTCTGCAGATTAATAGTACCAGGCGGGGCACCAAATTTCTTGAAAGGGTAATAGTGTGGATGGAGTGAATAGTGAACACCGCAGTGTTCCCCTCCTCACTGGTGACGAATGAGTGCCCTTTCTTTCTGTTGGTAAGTTTTTATTAACATCCGGTATTTTATTTGTTATAGTGAAAATATTGTTCGCTTTTAAGAATCTCAGACTGCCAGTCTCCTAAGATTTTGAAATATTCTCTCCTTCAGCAGGTTCATATGGGGAGTTAGGGCGACGAATAACTTGAAAGGACAATTCTAAGTAAATGGAGAACAACCGAATGGACCCCTCATCCCTCGTGGCGAATTATTCCCTCTTTTCTCTTTAGGTACGTTATGAGTGACACAACCTACAGATGTTAGTGTCTAAAAATGAAATTTTACTTTCGATTTAAAGCTCTGATATTGTCGGTATTCTAAATTTCCGTTCTTTTTCTCGTTCTGCAGATTAATAGTACCAGGCGGGGCACCAAATTTCTTGAAAGGGTAATAGTGAGGATGGAGTGAATAGTGAACACCGCAGTGTTCCCCTCCTCACTGGTGACGAATGACTTCTCTTTCTTTCTATCGGTAAGTTTTTATTAACATCCGGTATTTTATTTGTTATAGTGAAAATATTGTTCGCTTTTAAGAATCTCAGACTGCCAGTCTCCTAAGATTTTGAAATATTCTCTCCTTTAGCCGGTTCATATGGGGAGTTAGGGTGACGAATAACTTGAAAGGACAATTGTAAGTAAATGGAGAACAACCGAATGGACCCCTCATCCCTCGTGGCGAATTATTCCCTCTTTTCTCTTTAGGTACGTTATGAGTGACACAACCTACAGATGTTAGTGTCTAAAAATGAAATTTTACTTTCGATTTAAAGCTCTGATATTGTCGGTATTCTAAATTTCCGTTCTTTTTCTCGTTCTGCAGATTAATAGTACCAGGCGGGGCACCAAATTTCTTGAAAGGGTAATAGTGAGGATGGAGTGAATAGTGAACACCGCAGTGTTCCCCTCCTCACTGGTGACGAATGACTTCTCTTTCTTCCTGTTGGTAAGTTTTTATTAACATCCGGTATTTTATTTGTTATAGTGAAAATATTGTTCGCTTTTAAGAATCTCAGACAGCCAGTCTCCTAAGATTTCGAAATATTCTCTCTTTTAGCAGGTTCATATGGGGAGATAGGGCGACGAATAACTTGAAAGGACAATTCTAAGTAAATGGAGAACAACCGAATGGACCCCTCATCCCTCGTGGCGAATTATTCCCTCTTTTCTCTTTAGGTACGTTATGAGTGACACAACCTACAGATGTTAGTGTCTAAAAATGAAATTTTACTTTCGATTTAAAGCTCTGATATTGTCGGTATTCTAAATTTCCGTTCTTTTTCTCGTTCTGCAGATTAATAGTACCAGGCGGGGCACCAAATTTCTTGAAAGGGTAATAGTGAGGATGGAGTGAATAGTGAACACCGCAGTGTTCCCATCCTCAGTGGTGACGAATGACTTCTCTTTCTTTCTGTTGGTAAGTTTTTATTAACATCCGGTATTTTATTTGTTATAGTGAAAATATTGTTCGCTATTAAGAATCTCAGACTGCCAGTCTCCTAAGATTTTGAAATATTCTCTCCTTCAGCAGGTTCATATGGGGAGTTAGGGCGACGAATAACTTGAAAGGACAATTCTAAGTAAATGGAGAACAACCGAATGGACCCCTCATCCCTCGTGGCGAATTATTCCCTCATTTCTCTTTAGGTACGTTATGAGTGACACAACCTACAGATGTTAGTGTCTAAAAATGAAATTTTACTTTCGATTTAAAGCTCTGATATTGTCGGTATTCTAAATTTCCGTTCCTTTTCTCGTTCTGCAGATTAATAGTACCAGGCGGGGCACCAAATTTCTTGAAAGGGTAATGGTGACGATGGAGTGAATAGTGAACACCGCAGTGTTCCCATCCTCAGTGGTGACGAATGACTTCTCTTTCTTTCTGTTGGTAAGTTTTTATTAACATCCGGTATTTTATATGTTATAGTGAAAATATTGTTCGCTTTTAAGAATCTCAGACTGCCAGTCTCCTAAGATTTTGAAATATTCTCTCCTTTAGCAGGTTCATATGCGGAGTTAGGGCGACGAATAACTTGAAAGGACAATTCTAAGTAAATGGAGAACAACCGAATGGACCCCTCATCCCTCGTGGCGAATTATTCCCTCTTTTCTCTTTAGGTACGTTATGAGTGACACAACCTACAGATGTTAGTGTCTAAAAATGAAATTTTACTTTCGATTTAAAGCTCTGATATTGTCGGTATTCTAAATTTCCGTTCTTTTTCTCGTTCTGCAGATTAATAGTACCAGGCGGGGCACCAAATTTCTTGAAAGGGTAATAGTGAGGATGGAGTGAATAGTGAACACCGCAGTGTTCCCCTCCTCACTAGTGACGAATGACTTCTCTTTCTTTCTGTTGGTAAGTTTTTATTAACATCCGGTATTTTATTTGTTATAGTGAAAATATTGTTCGCTTTTAAGAATCTCAGACTGCCAGTCTCCTAAGATTTTGAAATATTCTCTCCTTTATCAGGTTCATATGGGGAGTTAGGGCGACGAATAACTTGAAAGGACAATTCTAAGTAAATGGAGAACAACCGAATGGACCCCTCATCCCTCGTGGCGAATTATTCCCTCTTTTCTCTTTAGGTACGTTATGAGTGACACAACCTACAGATGTTAGTGTCTAAAACTGAAATTTTACTTTCGATTTAAAGCTCTGATATTGTCGGTATTCTAAATTTCCGTTCTTTTTCTCGTTCTGCAGATTAATAGTACCAGACGGGGCACCAAATTTCTTGAAAGGTTAATAGTGAGGATGGAGTGAATAGTGAACACCGCAGTGTTCCCCTCCTCACTGGTGACGAATGACTTCTCTTTCTTTCTGTTGGTAAGTTTTTATTAACATCCGGTATTTTATTTGTTATAGTGAAAATATTGTTTGCTTTTAAGAATCTCAGACTGCCAGTCTCCTAAGATTTTGAAATATTCTCTCCTTTAGCAGGTTCATATGGGGAGTTAGGGCGACGAATAACTTGAAAGGACAATTCTAAGTAAATGGAGAACAACCGAATGGACCCCTCATCCCTCGTGGCGAAATATTCCCTCTTTTCTCTTTAGGTACGTTATGAGTGACACAACCTACAGATGTTAGTGTCTAAAAATGAAATTTTACTTTCGATTTAAAGCTCTGATATTGTCGGTATTCTAAATTTCCGTTCTTTTTCTCGTTCTGCAGATTAATAGTACCAGGCGGGGCACCAAATTTCTTGAAAGGGTAATAGCGTGGTTGGAGTGAATGGTGAACACCGCAGTGTTCCCCTCCTCAGTGGTGACGAATGACTTCTCTTTCTTTCTGTTGGTAAGTTTTTATTAACATCCGGTATTTTATTTGTTATAGTGAAAATATTGTTCGCTTTTAAGAATCTCAGACTGCCAGTCTCCTAAGATTTTGAAATATTCTCTCCTTTAGCAGGTTCATATGGGGAGTTAGGGCGACGAATAACTTGAAAGGACAATTCTAAGTAAATGGAGAACAACCGAATGGACCCCTCATCCCTCGTGGCGAATTATTCCCTCTTTTCTCTTTAGGTACGTTATGAGTGACACAACCTACAGATGTTAGTGTCTAAAAATGAAATTTTACTTTCGATTTAAAGCTCTGATATTGTCGGTATTCTGAATTTCCGTTCTTTTTCTCGTTCTGCAGATTAATAGTACCAGGCGGGGCACCAAATTTCTTGAAAGGGTAATAGTGAGGATGGAGTGAATAGTGAACACCGCAGTGTTCCCCTCCTCACTGGTGACGAATGACTTCTCTTTCTTTCTGTTGGTAAGTTTTTATTAACATCCGGTATTTTATTTGTTATAGTGAAAATATTGTTCGCTTTTAAGAATCTCAGACTGCCAGTCTCCTAAGATTTTGAAATATTCTCTCCTTTAGTAGGTTCATATGGGGAGTTAGGGCGACGAATAACTTGAAAGGACAATTCTAAGTAAATGGAGAACAACCGAATGGACCCCTCATCCCTCGTGGCGAATTATTCCCTCTTTTCTCTTTAGGTACGTTATGAGTGACACAACCTACAGATGTTAGTGTCTAAAAATGAAATTTTACTTTCGATTTAAAGCTCTGATATTGTCGGTATTCTAAATTTCCGTTCTTTTTCTCGTTCTGCAGATTAATAGTACCAGACGGGGCACCAAATTTCTTGAAAGGGTAATAGTGTGGTTGGAGTGAATGGTGAAGACCGCAGTGTTCCCATCCTCAGTGGTGACGAATGACTTCTCTTTCTTTCTGTTGGTAAGTTTTTATTAACATCCGGTATTTTATTTGTTATAGTGAAAATATTGTTCGCTTTTAAGAATCTCAGACTGCCAGTCTCCTAAGATTTTGAAATATTCTCTCCTTTAGCAGGTTCATATGGGGAGTTAGGGCGACGAATAACTTGAAAGGACAATTCTAAGTAAATGGAGAACAACCGAATGGACCCCTCATCCCTCGTGGCGAAATATTCCCTCTTTTCTCTTTAGGTACGTTATGAGTGACACAACCTACAGATGTTAGTGTCTAAAAATGAAATTTTACTTTCGATTTAAAGCTCTGATATTGTCGGTATTCTAAATTTCCGTTCTTTTTCTCGTTCTGCAGATTAATAGTACCAGGCGGGGCACCAAATTTCTTGAAAGGGTAATAGTGAGGATGGAGTGAATGGTGAACACCGCAGTGTTTCCATCCTCACTGGTGACGAATGACTTCTCTTTCTTTCTGTTGGTAAGTTTTTATTAACATCCGGTATTTAATTTGTTATAGTGAAAATATTGTTCGCTTTTAAGAATCTCAGACTGCCAGTCTCCTAAGATTTTGAAATATTCTCTCCTTTAGCAGGTTCATATGGGGAGTTAGGGCGACGAATAACTTGAAAGGACAATTCTAAGTAAATGGAGAACAACCGAATGGACCCCTCATCCCTCGTGGCGAATTATTCCCTCTTTTCTCTTTAGGTACGTTATGAGTGACACAACCTACAGATGTTAGTGTCTAAAAATGAAATTTTACTTTCGATTTAAAGCTCTGATATGGTCGGTATTCTAAATTTCCGTTCTTTTTCACGTTCTGCAGATTAATAGTACCAGACGGGGCACCAAATTTCTTGAAAGGGTAATAGTGTGGTTGGAGTGAATGGTGAACACCGCAGTGTTCCCATCCTCAGTGGTGACGAATGACTTCTCTTTCTTTCTGTTGGTAAGTTTTTATTAACATCAGGTATTTTATTTGTTATAGTGAAAATATTGTTCGCTTTTAAGAATCTCAGACTGCCAGTCTCCTAAGATTTTGAAATATTCTCTCCTTTAGCAGGTTCATATGGGGAGTTAGGGCGACGAATAACTTGAAAGGACAATTCTAAGTAAATGGAGAACAACCGAATGGACCCCTCATCCCTCGTGGCGAATTATTCCCTCTTTTCTCTTTAGGTACGTTATGAGTGACACAACCTACAGATGTTAGTGTCTAAAAATGAAATTTTACTTTCGATTTAAAGCTCTGATATTGTTGGTATTCTAAATTTCCGTTCTTTTTCTCGTTCTGCAGATTAATAGTACCAGACGGGGCACCAAATTTCTTGAAATGGTAATAGTGTGGTTGGAGTGAATGGTGAACACCGCAGTGTTCCCATCCTCAGTGGTGACGAATGACTTCTCTTTCTTTCTGTTGGTAAGTTTTTATTAACATCCGGTATTTTATTTGTTATAGTGAAAATATTGTTCGCTTTTAAGAATCTCAGACTGCCAGTCTCCTAAGATTTTGAAATATTCTCTCTAGCAGGTTCATATGGGGAGTTAGGGCGACGAATAACTTGAAAGGACAATTCTAAGTAAATGGAGAACAACCGAATGGACCCCTCATCCCTCGTGGCGAATTATTCCCTCTTTTCTCTTTAGGTACGTTATGAGTGACACAACCTACAGATGTTAGTGTCTAAAAAAGAAATTTTACTTTCCATTTAAAGCTCTGATATTGTCGGTATTCTAAATTACCGTTCTTTTTCACGTTCTGCAGATTAATAGTACCAGGCGGGGCACCAAATTTCTTGAAAGGGTAATAGTTAGGATGGAGTGAATGGTGAACACCGCAGTGTTCCCCGCCTCAGTGGTGACGAATGACTTCTCTTTCTTTCTGTTCGTAAGTTGTTACTCACATCCGGTATTTGGCTTGTTATAGTGAAAATATTGTTCACTTTTAAGAATCTCAGACTGCCAGTCTCCTGAGATTTTGAAATATTCTCTCCTTTAGCAGGTTCATATGGGGAGTTAGGGCGACGAATAACTTGAAAGGACAATTCTAAGTAAATGGAGAACAACCGAATGGACCCCTCAATCCTCGTGGCGAAATATTCCCTCTTTTCTCCTTAGGTACGTTATAAGTGACACAACCTACAGATGTTAGTGTCTAAAAATGAAATTTTACTTTCGATTTAAAGCTCTGATATTGTCGGTATTCTAAATTTCCGTTCTTTTTCTCGTTCTGCAGATTAATAGTACCAGGCGGGGCACCAAATTTCTTGAAAGGGTAATAGTGAGGATGGAGTGAATGGTGAACACCGCAGTGTTCCCATCCTCAGTGGTGACGAATGACTTCTCTTTCTTTCAGTTGGTAAGTTTTTATTAACATCCGGTATTTTATTTGTTATAGTGAAAATATTGTTCGCTTTTAAGAATCTCAGACTGCCAGTCTCCTAAGATTTTGAAATATTCTCTCCTTTAGCAGGTTCATATGGGGAGTTAGGGCGACGAATAACTTGAAAGGACAATTCTAAGTAAATGGAGAACAACCGAATGGACCCCTCATCCCTCGTGGCGAAATATTCCCTCTTTTCCCTTTAGGTACGTTATGAGTGACACAACCTACAGATGTTAGTGTCTAAAAATGAAATTTTACTTTCGATTTAAAGCTCTGATATTGTCGGTATTCTAAATTTCCGTTCTTTTTCTCGTTCTGCAGATTAATAGTACCAGGCGGGGCACCAAATTTCTTGAAAGGGTAATAGTGAGGATGGAGTGAATAGTGAACACCGCAGTGTTCCCCTCCTCACTGGTGACGAATGACTTCTCTTTCTTTCTGTTGATAAGTTTTTATTAACATCCGGTATTTTATTTGTTATAGTGAAAATATTGTTCGCTTTTAAGAATCTCAGACTGCCAGTCTCCTAAGATTTTGAAATATTCTCTCCTTTAGCAGGTTCATATGGGGAGTTAGGGCGACGAATAACTTGAAAGGACAATTCTAAGTAAATGGAGAACAACCGAATGGACCCCTCAATCCTCGTGGCGAAATATTCCCTCTTTTCTCTTTAGGTACGTTATGAGTGACACAACCTACAGATGTTAGTGTCTAAAAATGAAATTTTACTTTCGATTTAAAGCTCTGATATTGTCGGTATTCTAAATTTCCGTTCTTTTTCTCGTTCTGCAGATTAATAGTACCAGACGGGGCACCAAATTTCTTGAAATGGTAATAGTGTGGTCGGAGTGAATGGTGAACACCGCAGTGTTCCCATCCTCAGTGGTGACGAATGACTTCTCTTTCTTTCTGTTGGTAAGTTTTTATTAACATCCGGTATTTTATTTGTTATAGTGAAAATATTGTTCGCTTTTAAGAATCTCAGACTGCCAGTCTCCTAAGATTTTGAAATATTCTCTCCTTTAGCAGGTTCATATGGGGAGTTAGGGCGACGAATAACTTGAAAGGACAATTCTAAGTAAATGGGGAACAACCGAATGGACCCCTCATCCCTCTTAGCGAATTATTCCCTCTTTTCTCTTTAGGTACGTTATGAGTGACACAACCTACAGATGTTAGTGTCTAAAAATGAAATTTTACTTTCGATTTAAAGCTCTGATATTGTCGGTATTCTAAATTTCCGTTGTTTTTCTCGTTCTGCAGATTAATAGTACCAGACGGGGCACCAAATTTCTTGAAAGGGTAATAGTGTGGTTGGAGTGAATGGTGAACACCGCAGTGTTCCCATCCTCAGTGGTGACGAATGACTTCTCTTTCTTTCTGTTGGTAAGTTTTTATTAACATCCGGTATTTTATTTGTTATAGTGAAAATATTGTTCGCTTTTAAGAATCTCAGACTGCCAGTCTCCTAAGATTTTGAAATATTCTCTCCTTTAGCAGGTTCATATGGGGAGTTAGGGCGACGAATAACTTGAAAGGACAATTCTAAGTAAATGGAGAACAACCGAATGGACCCCTCATCCCTCGTGGCGAATTATTCCCTCTTTTCTCTTTAGGTACGTTATGAGTGACACAACCTACAGATGTTAGTGTCTAAAAATGAAATTTTACTTTCGATTTAAAGCTCTGATATTGTCGGTATTCTAAATTTCCGTTCTTTTTCTCGTTCTGCAGATTAATAGTACCAGACGGGGCACCAAATTTCTTGAAAGGGTAATAGTGTGGTTGGAGTGAATGGTGAACACCGCAGTGTTCCCATCCTCAGTGGTGACGAATGACTTCTCTTTCTTTCTGTTGGTAAGTTTTTATTAACATCCGGTATTTTATTTGTTATAGTGAAAATATTGTTCGCTTTTAAGAATCTCAGAATGCCAGTCTCCTAAGATTTTGAAATATTCTCTCCTTTAGCAGGTTCATATGGGGAGTTAGGGCGACGAATAACTTGAAAGGACAATTCTAAGTAAATGGAGAACAACCGAATGGACCCCTCATCCCTCGTGGCGAATTATTCCCTCTTTTCTCTTTAGGTACGTTATGAGTGACACAACCTACAGATGTTAGTGTCTAAAAAAGAAATTTTACTTTCCATTTAAAGCTCTGATATTGTCGGTATTCTAAATTACCGTTCTTTTTCACGTTCTGCAGATTAATAGTACCAGGCGGGGCACCAAATTTCTTGAAAGGGTAATAGTTAGGATGGAGTGAATGGTGAACACCGCAGTGTTCCCCGCCTCAGTGGTGACGAATGACTTCTCTTTCTTTCTGTTCGTAAGTTGTTACTCACATCCGGTATTTGGCTTGTTATAGTGAAAATATTGTTCACTTTTAAGAATCTCAGACTGCCAGTCTCCTGAGATTTTGAAATATTCTCTCCTTTAGCAGGTTCATATGGGGAGTTAGGGCGACGAATAACTTGAAAGGACAATTCTAAGTAAATGGAGAACAACCGAATGGACCCCTCAATCCTCGTGGCGAAATATTCCCTCTTTTCTCTTTAGGTACGTTATGAGTGACACAACCTACAGATGTTAGTGTCTAAAAATGAAATTTTACTTTCGATTTAAAGCTCTGATATTGTCGGTATTCTAAATTTCCGTTCTTTTTCTCGTTCTGCAGATTAATAGTACCAGGCGGGGCACCAAATTTCTTGAAAGGGTAATAGTGAGGATGGAGTGAATGGTGAACACCGCAGTGTTCCCATCCTCAGTGGTGACGAATGACTTCTCTTTCTTTCTGTTGGTAAGTTTTTATTAACATCCGGTATTTTATTTGTTATAGTGAAAATATTGTTCGCTTTTAAGAATCTCAGACTGCCAGTCTCCTAAGATTTTGAAATATTCTCTCCTTTAGCAGGTTCATATGGGGAGTTAGGGCGACGAATAACTTGAAAGGACAATTCTAAGTAAATGGAGAACAACCGAATGGACCCCTCATCCCTCGTGGCGAAATATTCCCTCTTATCCCTTTAGGTACGTTATGAGTGACACAACCTACAGATGTTAGTGTCTAAAAATGAAATTTTACTTTCGATTTAAAGCTCTGATATTGTCGGTATTCTAAATTTCCGTTCTTTTTCTCGTTCTGCAGATTAATAGTACCAGGCGGGGCACCAAATTTCTTGAAAGGGTAATAGTGAGGATGGAGTGAATAGTGAACACCGCAGTGTTCCCCTCCTCACTGGTGACGAATGACTTCTCTTTCTTTCTGTTGATAAGTTTTTATTAACATCCGGTATTTTATTTGTTATAGTGAAAATATTGTTCGCTTTTAAGAATCTCAGACTGCCAGTCTCCTAAGATTTTGAAATATTCTCTCCTTTAGCAGGTTCATATGGGGAGTTAGGGCGACGAATAACTTGAAAGGACAATTCTAAGTAAATGGAGAACAACCGAATGGACCCCTCAATCCTCGTGGCGAAATATTCCCTCTTTTCTCTTTAGGTACGTTATGAGTGACACAACCTACAGATGTTAGTGTCTAAAAATGAAATTTTACTTTCGATTTAAAGCTCTGATATTGTCGGTATTCTAAATTTCCGTTCTTTTTCTCGTTCTGCAGATTAATAGTACCAGACGGGGCACCAAATTTCTTGAAATGGTAATAGTGTGGTTGGAGTGAATGGTGAACACCGCAGTGTTCCCATCCTCAGTGGTGACGAATGACTTCTCTTTCTTTCTGTTGGTAAGTTTTTATTAACATCCGGTATTTTATTTGTTATAGTGAAAATATTGTTCGCTTTTAAGAATCTCAGACTGCCAGTCTCCTAAGATTTTGAAATATTCTCTCCTTTAGCAGGTTCATATGGGGAGTTAGGGCGACGAATAACTTGAAAGGACAATTCTAAGTAAATGGAGAACAACCGAATGGACCCCTCATCCCTCGTGGCGAATTATTCCCTCTTTTCTCTTTAGGTACGTTATGAGTGACACAACCTACAGATGTTAGTGTCTAAAAATGAAATTTTACTTTCGATTTAAAGCTCTGATATTGTCGGTATTCTAAATTTCCGTTCTGTTTCTCGTTCTGCAGATTAATAGTACCAGACGGGGCACCAAATTTCTTGAAATGGTAATAGTGTGGTTGGAGTGAATGGTGAACACCGCAGTGTTCCCATCCTCAGTGGTGACGAATGACTTCTCTTTCTTTCTGTTGGTAAGTTTTTATTAACATCCGGTATTTTATTTGTTATAGTGAAAATATTGTTCGCTTTTAAGAATCTCAGACTGCCAGTCTCCTAAGATTTTGAAATATTCTCTCCTTTAGCAGGTTCATATGGGGAGTTAGGGCGACGAATAACTTGAAAGGACAATTCTAAGTAAATGGAGAACAACCGAATGGACCCCTCATCCCTCGTGGCGAATTATTCCCTCTTTTCTCTTTAGGTACGTTATGAGTGACACAACCTACAGATGTTAGTGTCTAAAAATGAAATTTTACTTTCGATTTAAAGCTCTGATATTGTCGGTATTCTAAATTTCCGTTCTTTTTCTCGTTCTGCAGATTAATAGTACCAGGCGGGGCACCAAATTTCTTGAAAGGGTAATAGTGTGGTTGGAGTGAATGGTGAACACCGCAGTGTTCCCATCCTCAGTGGTGACGAATGACTTCTCTTTCTTTCTGTTGGTAAGTTTTTATTAACATCCGGTATTTTATTTGTTATAGTGAAAATATTGTTCGCTTTTAAGAATCTCAGAATGCCAGTCTCCTAAGATTTTGAAATATTCTCTCCTTTAGCAGGTTCATATGGGGAGTTAGGGCGACGAATAACTTGAAAGGACAATTCTAAGTAAATGGAGAACAACCGAATGGACCCCTCATCCCTCGTGGCGAATTATTCCCTCTTTTCTCTTTAGGTACGTTATGAGTGACACAACCTACAGATGTTAGTGTCTAAAAAAGAAATTTTACTTTCCATTTAAAGCTCTGATATTGTCGGTATTCTAAATTACCGTTCTTTTTCACGTTCTGCAGATTAATAGTACCAGGCGGGGCACCAAATTTCTTGAAAGGGTAATAGTTAGGATGGAGTGAATGGTGAACACCGCAGTGTTCCCCGCCTCAGTGGTGACGAATGACTTCTCTTTCTTTCTGTTCGTAAGTTGTTACTCACATCCGGTATTTGGCTTGTTATAGTGAAAATATTGTTCACTTTTAAGAATCTCAGACTGCCAGTCTCCTGAGATTTTGAAATATTCTCTCCTTTAGCAGGTTCATATGGGGAGTTAGGGCGACGAATAACTTGAAAGGACAATTCTAAGTAAATGGAGAACAACCGAATGGACCCCTCATCCCTCGTGGCGAAATATTCCCTCTTTTCCCTTTAGGTACGTTATGAGTGACACAACCTACAGATGTTAGTGTCTAAAAATGAAATTTTACTTTCGATTTAAAGCTCTGATATTGTCGGTATTCTAAATTTCCGTTCTTTTTCTCGTTCTGCAGATTAATAGTACCAGGCGGGGCACCAAATTTCTTGAAAAGGTAATAGTGAGGATGGAGTGAATAGTGAACACCGCAGTGTTCCCCTCCTCACTGGTGACGAATGACTTCTCTTTCTTTCTGTTGATAAGTTTTTATTAACATCCGGTATTTTATTTGTTATAGTGAAAATATTGTTCGCTTTTAAGAATCTCAGACTGCCAGTCTCCTAAGATTTTGAAATATTCTCTCCTTTAGCAGGTTCATATGGGGAGTTAGGGCGACGAATAACTTGAAAGGACAATTCTAAGTAAATGGAGAACAACCGAATGGACCCCTCAATCCTCGTGGCGAAATATTCCCTCTTTTCTCTTTAGGTACGTTATGAGTGACACAACCTACAGATGTTAGTGTCTAAAAATGAAATTTTACTTTCGATTTAAAGCTCTGATATTGTCGGTATTCTAAATTTCCGTTCTTTTTCTCGTTCTGCAGATTAATAGTACCAGACGGGGCACCAAATTTCTTGAAAGGGTAATAGTGTGGTTGGAGTGAATGGTGAACACCGCAGTGTTCCCATCCTCAGTGGTGACGAATGACTTCTCTTTCTTTCTGTTGGTAAGTTTTTATTAACATCCGGTATTTTATTTGTTATAGTGAAAATATTGTTCGCTTTTAAGAATCTCAGAATGCCAGTCTCCTAAGATTTTGAAATATTCTCTCCTTTAGCAGGTTCATATGGGGAGTTAGGGCGACGAATAACTTGAAAGGACAATTCTAAGTAAATGGAGAACAACCGAATGGACCCCTCATCCCTCGTGGCGAATTATTCCCTCTTTTCTCTTTAGGTACGTTATGAGTGACACAACCTACAGATGTTAGTGTCTAAAAAAGAAATTTTACTTTCCATTTAAAGCTCTGATATTGTCGGTATTCTAAATTACCGTTCTTTTTCACGTTCTGCAGATTAATAGTACCAGGCGGGGCACCAAATTTCTTGAAAGGGTAATAGTTAGGATGGAGTGAATGGTGAACACCGCAGTGTTCCCCGCCTCAGTGGTGACGAATGACTTCTCTTTCTTTCTGTTCGTAAGTTGTTACTCACATCCGGTATTTGGCTTGTTATAGTGAAAATATTGTTCACTTTTAAGAATCTCAGACTGCCAGTCTCCTGAGATTTTGAAATATTCTCTCCTTTAGCAGGTTCATATGGGGAGTTAGGGCGACGAATAACTTGAAAGGACAATTCTAAGTAAATGGAGAACAACCGAATGGACCCCTCATCCCTCGTGGCGAAATATTCCCTCTTTTCCCTTTAGGTACGTTATGAGTGACACAACCTACAGATGTTAGTGTCTAAAAATGAAATTTTACTTTCGATTTAAAGCTCTGATATTGTCGGTATTCTAAATTTCCGTTCTTTTTCTCGTTCTGCAGATTAATAGTACCAGGCGGGGCACCAAATTTCTTGAAAGGGTAATAGTGAGGATGGAGTGAATAGTGAACACCGCAGTGTTCCCCTCCTCACTGGTGACGAATGACTTCTCTTTCTTTCTGTTGATAAGTTTTTATTAACATCCGGTATTTTATTTGTTATAGTGAAAATATTGTTCGCTTTTAAGAATCTCAGACTGCCAGTCTCCTAAGATTTTGAAATATTCTCTCCTTTAGCAGGTTCATATGGGGAGTTAGGGCGACGAATAACTTGAAAGGACAATTCTAAGTAAATGGAGAACAACCGAATGGACCCCTCAATCCTCGTGGCGAAATATTCCCTCTTTTCTCTTTAGGTACGTTATGAGTGACACAACCTACAGATGTTAGTGTCTAAAAATGAAATTTTACTTTCGATTTAAAGCTCTGATATTGTCGGTATTCTAAATTTCCGTTCTTTTTCTCGTTCTGCAGATTAATAGTACCAGACGGGGCACCAACTTTCTTGAAAGGGTAATAGTGTGGTTGGAGTGAATGGTGAACACCGCAGTGTTCCCATCCTCAGTGGTGACGAATGACTTCTCTTTCTTTCTGTTGGTAAGTTTTTATTAACATCCGGTATTTTATTTGTTATAGTGAAAATATTGTTCGCTTTTAAGAATCTCAGACTGCCAGTCTCCTAAGATTTTGAAATATTCTCTCCTTTAGCAGGTTCATATGGGGAGTTAGGGCGACGAATAACTTGAAAGGACAATTCTAAGTAAATGGAGAACAACCGAATGGACCCCTCATCCCTCGTGGCGAATTATTCCCTCTTTTCTCTTTAGGTACGTTATGAGTGACACAACCTACAGATGTTAGTGTCTAAAAAAGAAATTTTACTTTCGATTTAAAGCTCTGATATTGTCGGTATTCTAAATTTCCGTTCTTTTTCTCGTTCTGCAGATTAATAGTACCAGACGGGGCACCAAATTTCTTGAAAGGGTAATAGTGTGGTTGGAGTGAATGGTGAACACCGCAGTGTTCCCATCCTCAGTGGTGACGAATGACTTCTCTTTCTTTCTGTTGGTAAGTTTTTATTAACATCCGGTATTTTATTTGTTATAGTGAAAATATTGTTCGCTTTTAAGAATCTCAGAATGCCAGTCTCCTAAGATTTTGAAATATTCTCTCCTTTAGCAGGTTCATATGGGGAGTTAGGGCGACGAATAACTTGAAAGGACAATTCTAAGTAAATGGAGAACAACCGAATGGACCCCTCATCCCTCGTGGCGAATTATTCCCTCTTTTCTCTTTAGGTACGTTATGAGTGACACAACCTACAGATGTTAGTGTCTAAAAAAGAAATTTTACTTTCCATTTAAAGCTCTGATATTGTCGGTATTCTAAATTACCGTTCTTTTTCACGTTCTGCAGATTAATAGTACCAGGCGGGGCACCAAATTTCTTGAAAGGGTAATAGTGAGGATGGAGTGAATGGTGAACACCGCAGTGTTCCCCGCCTCAGTGGTGACGAATGACTTCTCTTTCTTTCTGTTCGTAAGTTGTTACTCACATCCGGTATTTGGCTTGTTATAGTGAAAATATTGTTCACTTTTAAGAATCTCAGACTGCCAGTCTCCTGAGATTTTGAAATATTCTCTCCTTTAGCAGGTTCATATGGGGAGTTAGGGCGACGAATAACTTGAAAGGACAATTCTAAGTAAATGGAGAACAACCGAATGGACCCCTCATCCCTCGTGGCGAAATATTCCCTCTTTTCCCTTTAGGTACGTTATGAGTGACACAACCTACAGATGTTAGTGTCTAAAAATGAAATTTTACTTTCGATTTAAAGCTCTGATATTGTCGGTATTCTAAATTTCCGTTCTTTTTCTCGTTCTGCAGATTAATAGTACCAGGCGGGGCACCAAATTTCTTGAAAGGGTAATAGTGAGGATGGAGTGAATAGTGAACACCGCAGTGTTCCCCTCCTCACTGGTGACGAATGACTTCTCTTTCTTTCTGTTGATAAGTTTTTATTATCATCCGGTATTTTATTTGTTATAGTGAAAATATTGTTCGCTTTTAAGAATCTCAGACTGCCAGTCTCCTAAGATTTTGAAATATTCTCTCCTTTAGCAGGTTCATATGGGGAGTTAGGGCGACGAATAACTTGAAAGGACAATTCTAAGTAAATGGAGAACAACCGAATGGACCCCTCAATCCTCGTGGCGAAATATTCCCTCTTTTCTCTTTAGGTACGTTATGAGTGACACAACCTACAGATGTTAGTGTCTAAAAATGAAATTTTACTTTCGATTTAAAGCTCTGATATTGTCGGTATTCTAAATTTCCGTTCTTTTTCTCGTTCTGCAGATTAATAGTACCAGACGGGGCACCAAATTTCTTGAAAGGGTAATAGTGTGGTTGGAGTGAATGGTGAACACCGCAGTGTTCCCATCCTCAGTGGTGACGAATGACTTCTCTTTCTTTCTGTTGGTAAGTTTTTATTAACATCCGGTATTTTATTTGTTATAGTGAAAATATTGTTCGCTTTTAAGAATCTCAGACTGCCAGTCTCCTAAGATTTTGAAATATTCTCTCCTTTAGCAGGTTCATATGGGGAGTTAGGGCGACGAATAACTTGAAAGGACAATTCTAAGTAAATGGAGAACAACCGAATGGACCCCTCATCCCTCGTGGCGAATTATTCCCTCTTTTCTCTTTAGGTACGTTATGAGTGACACAACCTACAGATGTTAGTGTCTAAAAATGAAATTTTACTTTCGATTTAAAGCTCTGATATTGTCGGTATTCTAAATTTCCGTTCTTTTTCTCGTTCTGCAGATTAATAGTACCAGACGGGGCACCAAATTTCTTGAAATGGTAATAGTGTGGTTGGAGTGAATGGTGAACACCGCAGTGTTCCCATCCTCAGTGGTGACGAATGACTTCTCTTTCTTTCTGTTGGTAAGTTTTTATTAACATCCGGTATTTTATTTGTTATAGTGAAAATATTGTTCGCTTTTAAGAATCTCAGACTGCCAGTCTCCTAAGATTTTGAAATATTCTCTCCTTTAGCAGGTTCATATGGGGAGTTAGGGCGACGAATAACTTGAAAGGACAATTCTAAGTAAATGGAGAACAACCGAATGGACCCCTCATCCCTCGTGGCGAATTATTCCCTCTTTTCTCTTTAGGTACGTTATGAGTGACACAACCTACAGATGTTAGTGTCTAAAAATGAAATTTTACTTTCGATTTAAAGCTCTGATATTGTCGGTATTCTAAATTTCCGTTCTTTTTCTCGTTCTACAGATTAATAGTACCAGGCGGGGCACCAAATTTCTTGAAAGGGTAATAGTGTGGTTGGAGTGAATGGTGAACACCGCAGTGTTCCCATCCTCAGTGGTGACGAATGACTTCTCTTTCTTTCTGTTGGTAAGTTTTTATTAACATCCGGTATTTTATTTGTTATAGTGAAAATATTGTTCGCTTTTAAGAATCTCAGACTGCCAGTCTCCTAAGATTTTGAAATATTCTCTCCTTTAGCAGGTTCATATGGGGAGTTAGGGCGACGAATAACTTGAAAGGACAATTCTAACTAAATGGAGAACAACCGAATGGACCCCTCATCCCTCGTGGCGAATTATTCCCTCTTTTCTCTTTAGGTACGTTATGAGTGACACAACCTACAGATGTTAGTGTCTAAAAAAGAAATTTTACTTTCCATTTAAAGCTCTGATATTGTCGGTATTCTAAATTTCCGTTCTTTTTCTCGTTCTGCAGATTAATAGTACCAGACGGGGCACCAAATTTCTTGAAAGGGTAATAGTGTGGTTGGAGTGAATGGTGAACACCGCAGTGTTCCCATCCTCAGTGGTGACGAATGACTTCTCTTTCTTTCTGTTGGTAAGTTTTTATTAACATCCGGTATTTTATTTGTTATAGTGAAAATATTGTTCGCTTTTAAGAATCTCAGAATGCCAGTCTCCTAAGATTTTGAAATATTCTCTCCTTTAGCAGGTTCATATGGGGAGTTAGGGCGACGAATAACTTGAAAGGACAATTCTAAGTAAATGGAGAACAACCGAATGGACCCCTCATCCCTCGTGGCGAATTATTCCCTCTTTTCTCTTTAGGTACGTTATGAGTGACACAACCTACAGATGTTAGTGTCTAAAAAAGAAATTTTACTTTCCATTTAAAGCTCTGATATTGTCGGTATTCTAAATTACCGTTCTTTTTCACGTTCTGCAGATTAATAGTACCAGGCGGGGCACCAAATTTCTTGAAAGGGTAATAGTGAGGATGGAGTGAATGGTGAACACCGCAGTGTTCCCATCCTCAGTGGTGACGAATGACTTCTCTTTCTTTCTGTTGGTAAGTTTTTATTAACATCCGGTATTTTATTTGTTATAGTGAAAATATTGTTCGCTTTTAAGAATCTCAGACTGCCATTCTCCTAAGATTTTGAAATATTCTCTCCTTTAGCAGGTTCATATGGGGAGTTAGGGCGACGAATAACTTGAAAGGACAATTCTAAGTAAATGGAGAACAACCGAATGGACCCCTCATCCCTCGTGGCGAAATATTCCCTCTTTTCCCTTTAGGTACGTTATGAGTGACACAACCTACAGATGTTAGTGTCTAAAAATGAAATTTTACTTTCGATTTAAAGCTCTGATATTGTCGGTATTCTAAATTTCCGTTCTTTTTCTCGTTCTGCAGATTAATAGTACCAGGCGGGGCACCAAATTTCTTGAAAGGGTAATAGTGAGGATGGAGTGAATAGTGAACACCGCAGTGTTCCCCTCCTCACTGGTGACGAATGACTTCTCTTTCTTTCTGTTGATAAGTTTTTATTAACATCCGGTATTTTATTTGTTATAGTGAAAATATTGTTCGCTTTTAAGAATCTCAGACTGCCAGTCTCCTAAGATTTTGAAATATTCTCTCCTTTAGCAGGTTCATATGGGGAGTTAGGGCGACGAATAACTTGAAAGGACAATTCTAAGTAAATGGAGAACAACCGAATGGACCCCTCAATCCTCGTGGCGAAATATTCCCTCTTTTCTCTTTAGGTACGTTATGAGTGACACAACCTACAGATGTTAGTGTCTAAAAATGAAATTTTACTTTCGATTTAAAGCTCTGATATTGTCGGTATTCTAAATTTCCGTTCTTTTTCTCGTTCTGCAGATTAATAGTACCAGACGGGGCACCAAATTTCTTGAAATGGTAATAGTGTGGTTGGAGTGAATGGTGAACACCGCAGTGTTCCCCTCCTCACTGGTGACGAATGACTTCTCTTTCTTTCTGTTGGTAAGTTTTTATTAACATTCGGTATTTTATTTGTTATAGTGAAAATATTGTTCGCTTTTAAGAATCTCAGACTGCCAGTCTCCTAAGATTTTGAAATATTCTCTCCTTTAGCAGGTTCATATGGGGAGTTAGGGCGACGAATAACTTGAAAGGACAATTCTAAGTAAATGGGGAACAACCGAATGGACCCCTCATCCCTCTTAGCGAATTATTCCCTCTTTTCTCTTTAGGTACGTTATGAGTGACACAACCTACAGATGTTAGTGTCTAAAAATGAAATTTTACTTTCGATTTAAAGCTCTGATATTGTCGGTATTCTAAATTTCCGTTCTTTTTCTCGTTCTGCAGATTAATAGTACCAGACGGGGCACCAAATTTCTTGAAAGGGTAATAGTGTGGTTGGAGTGAATGGTGAACACCGCAGTGTTCCCATCCTCAGTGGTGACGAATGACTTCTCTTTCTTTCTGTTGGTAAGTTTTTATTAACATCCGGTATTTTATTTGTTATAGTGAAAATATTGTTCGCTTTTAAGAATCTCAGACTGCCAGTCTCCTAAGATTTTGAAATATTCTCTCCTTTAGCAGGTTCATATGGGGAGTTAGGGCGACGAATAACTTGAAAGGACAATTCTAAGTAAATGGAGAACAACCGAATGGACCCCTCAATCCTCGTGGCGAAATATTCCCTCTTTTCTCTTTAGGTACGTTATGAGTGACACAACCTACAGATGTTAGTGTCTAAAAATGAAATTTTACTTTCGATTTAAAGCTCTGATATTGTCGGTATTCTAAATTTCCGTTCTTTTTCTCGTTCTGCAGATTAATAGTACCAGACGGGGCACCAAATTTCTTGAAATGGTAATAGTGTGGTTGGAGTGAATGGTGAACACCGCAGTGTTCCCATCCTCAGTGGTGACGAATGACTTCTCTTTCTTTCTGTTGGTAAGTTTTTATTAACATTCGGTATTTTATTTGTTATAGTGAAAATATTGTTCGCTTTTAAGAATCTCAGACTGCCAGTCTCCTAAGATTTTGAAATATTCTCTCCTTTAGCAGGTTCATATGGGGAGTTAGGGCGACGAATAACTTGAAAGGACAATTCTAAGTAAATGGGGAACAACCGAATGGACCCCTCATCCCTCTTAGCGAATTATTCCCTCTTTTCTCTTTAGGTACGTTATGAGTGACACAACCTACAGATGTTAGTGTCTAAAAATGAAATTTTACTTTCGATTTAAAGCTCTGATATTGTCGGTATTCTAAATTTCCGTTCTTTTTCTCGTTCTGCAGATTAATAGTACCAGACGGGGCACCAAATTTCTTGAAAGGGTAATAGTGTGGTTGGAGTGAATGGTGAACACCGCAGTGTTCCCATCCTCAGTGGTGACGAATGACTTCTCTTTCTTTCTGTTGGTAAGTTTTTATTAACATCCGGTATTTTATTTGTTATAGTGAAAATATTGTTCGCTTTTAAGAATCTCAGACTGCCAGTCTCCTAAGATTTTGAAATATTCTCTCCTTTAGCAGGTTCATATGGGGAGTTAGGGCGACGAATAACTTGAAAGGACAATTCTAAGTAAATGGAGAACAACCGAATGGACCCCTCATCCCTCGTGGCGAATTATTCCCTCTTTTCTCTTTAGGTACGTTATGAGTGACACAACCTACAGATGTTAGTGTCTAAAAATGAAATTTTACTTTCGATTTAAAGCTCTGATATTGTCGGTATTCTAAATTTCCGTTCTTTTTCTCGTTCTGCAGATTAATAGTACCAGGCGGGGCACCAAATTTCTTGAAAGGGTAATAGTGTGGTTGGAGTGAATGGTGAACACCGCAGTGTTCCCATCCTCAGTGGTGACGAATGACTTCTCTTTCTTTCTGTTGGTAAGTTTTTATTAACATCCGGTATTTTATTTGTTATAGTGAAAATATTGTTCGCTTTTAAGAATCTCAGACTGCCAGTCTCCTAAGATTTTGAAATATTCTCTCCTTTAGCAGGTTCATATGGGGAGTTAGGGCGACGAATAACTTGAAAGGACAATTCTAACTAAATGGAGAACAACCGAATGGACCCCTCATCCCTCGTGGCGAATTATTCCCTCTTTTCTCTTTAGGTACGTTATGAGTGACACAACCTACAGATGTTAGTGTCTAAAAAAGAAATTTTACTTTCCATTTAAAGCTCTGATATTGTCGGTATTCTAAATTACCGTTCTTTTTCTCGTTCTGCAGATTAATAGTACCAGGCGGGGCACCAAATTTCTTGAAAGGGTAATAGTTAGGATGGAGTGAATGGTGAACACCGCAGTGTTCCCCGCCTCAGTGGTGACGAATGACTTCTCTTTCTTTCTGTTCGTAAGTTGTTACTCACATCCGGTATTTGGCTTGTTATAGTGAAAATATTGTTCACTTTTAAGAATCTCAGACTGCCAGTCTCCTAAGATTTTGAAATATTCTCTCCTTTAGCAGGTTCATATGGTGAGTTAGGGCGACGAATAACTTGAAAGGACAATTCTAAGTAAATGGAGAACAACCGAATGGACCCCTCATCCCTCGTGGCGAAATATTCCCTCTTTTCTCTTTAGGTACGTTATGAGTGACACAACCTACAGATGTTAGTGTCTAAAAATGAAATTTTACTTTCGATTTAAAGCTCTGATATTGTCGGTATTCTAAATTTCCGTTCTTTTTCTCGTTCTGCAGATTAATAGTACCAGGCGGGGCACCAAATTTCTTGAAAGGGTAATAGTGAGGATGGAGTGAATAGTGAACACCGCAGTGTTCCCCTCCTCACTGGTGACGAATGACTTCTCTTTCTTTCTTTTGGTAAGTTTTTATTAACATCCCGTATTTTATTTGTTATAGTGAAAATATTGTTCGCTTTTAAGAATCTCAGACTGCCAGTCTCCTAAGATTTTGAAATATTCTCTCCTTTAGCAGGTTCATATGGCGAGTTAGGGCGACGAATAACTTGAAAGGACAATTCTAAGTAAATGGAGAACAACCGAATGGATCCCTCATCCCTCGTGGCGAATTATTCCCTCTTTTCTCTTTAGGTACGTTATGAGTGACACAACCTACAGATGTTAGTGTCTAAAAATGAAATTTTACTTTCGATTTAAAGTTCTGATATTGTCGGTATTCTAAATTTCCGTTCTTTTTCTCGTTCTGCAGATTAATAGTACCAGGCGGGGCACAAAATTTCTTGAAAGGGTAATAGTGAGGATGGAGTGAATAGTGAACACCGCAGTGTTCCCCTCCTCACTGGTGACGAATGACTTCTGTTTCTTTCTTTTGGTAAGTTTTTATTAACATCCGGTATTTTATTTGTTATAGTGAAAATATTGTTCGCTTTTAAGAATCTCAGACTGCCAGTCTCCTAAGATTTTGAAATATTCTCTCCTTTAGCAGGTTCATATGCGGAGTTAGGGCGACGAATAACTTGAAAGGACAATTCTAAGTAAATGGAGAACAACCGAATGGACCCCTCATCCCTCGTGGCGAATTATTCCCTCTTTTCTCTTTAGGTACGTCATGAGTGACACAACCTACAGATGTTAGTGTCTAAAAATGAAATTTTACTTTCGATTTAAAGCTCTGATATTGTCGGTATTCTAAATTTTCGTTCTTTTTCTCATTCTGCAGATTAATAGTACCAGGCGGGGCACCAAATTTCTTGAAAGGGTAATAGTGAGGATGGAGTGAATAGTGAACACCGCAGTGTTCCCCTCCTCACTGGTGACGAATGACTTCTCTTTCTTTCTTTTGGTAAGTTTTTATTAACATCCGGTATTTTATTTGTTATAGTGAAAATATTGTTCGCTTTTAAGAATCTCAGACTGCCAGTCTCCTAAGATTTTGAAATATTCTCTCCTTTAGCAGGTTCATATGCGGAGTTAGGGCGACGAATAACTTGAAAGGACAATTCTAAGTAAATGGAGAACAACCGAATGGACCCCTCATCCCTCGTGGCGAATTATTCCCTCTTTTCTCTTTAGGTACGTCATGAGTGACACAACCTACAGATGTTAGTGTCTAAAAATGAAATTTTACTTTCGATTTAAAGCTCTGATATTGTCGGTATTCTAAATTTTCGTTCTTTTTCTCATTCTGCAGATTAATAGTACCAGGCGGGGCACCAAATTTCTTGAAAGGGTAATAGTGAGGATGGAGTGAATAGTGAACACCGCAGTGTTCCCCTCCTCACTGGTGACGAATGACTTCTCTTTCTTTCTTTTGGTAAGTTTTTATTAACATCCCGTATTTTATTTGTTATAGTGAAAATATTGTTCGCTTTTAAGAATCTCAGACTGCCAGTCTCGTAAGATTTTGAAATATTCTCTCCTTTAGCAGGTTCATATGGCGAGTTAGGGCGACGAATAACTTGAAAGGACAATTCTAAGTAAATGGAGAACAACCGAATGGATCCCTCATCCCTCGTGGCGAATTATTCCCTCTTTTCTCTTTAGGTACGTTATGAGTGACACAACCTACAGATGTTAGTGTCTAAAAATGAAATTTTACTTTCGATTTAAAGTTCTGATATTGTCGGTATTCTAAATTTCCGTTCTTTTTCTCGTTCTGCAGATTAATAGTACCAGGCGGGGCACAAAATTTCTTGAAAGGGTAATAGTGAGGATGGAGTGAATAGTGAACACCGCAGTGTTCCCCTCCTCACTGGTGACGAATGACTTCTGTTTCTTTCTTTTGGTAAGTTTTTATTAACATCCGGTATTTTATTTGTTATAGTGAAAATATTGTTCGCTTTTAAGAATCTCAGACTGCCAGTCTCCTAAGATTTTGAAATATTCTCTCCTTTAGCAGGTTCATATGCGGAGTTAGGGCGACGAATAACTTGAAAGGACAATTCTAAGTAAATGGAGAACAACCGAATGGACCCCTCATCCCTCGTGGCGAATTATTCCCTCTTTTCTCTTTAGGTACGTCATGAGTGACACAACCTACAGATGTTAGTGTCTAAAAATGAAATTTTACTTTCGATTTAAAGTTCTGATATTGTCGGTATTCTAAATTACCGTTCTTTTTCTCGTTCTGCAGATTAATAGTACCAGGCGGGGCACCAAATTTCTTGAAAGGGTAATAGTTAGGATGGAGTGAATGGTGAACACCGCAGTGTTCCCCGCCTCAGTGGTGACGAATGACTTCTCTTTCTTTCTGTTCGTAAGTTGTTACTCACATCCGGTATTTGGCTTGTTATAGTGAAAATATTGTTCACTTTTAAGAATCTCAGACTGCCAGTCTCCTAAGATTTTGAAATATTCTCTCCTTTAGCAGGTTCATATGGTGAGTTAGGGCGACGAATAACTTGAAAGGACAATTCTAAGTAAATGGAGAACAACCGAATGGACCCCTCATCCCTCGTGGCGAAATATTCCCTCTTTTCTCTTTAGGTACGTTATGAGTGACACAACCTACAGATGTTAGTGTCTAAAAATGAAATTTTACTTTCGATTTAAAGCTCTGATATTGTCGGTATTCTAAATTTCCGTTCTTTTTCTCGTTCTGCAGATTAATAGTACCAGGCGGGGCACAAAATTTCTTGAAAGGGTAATAGTGAGGATGGAGTGAATAGTGAACACCGCAGTGTTCCCCTCCTCACTGGTGACGAATGACTTCTCTTTCTTTCTTTTGGTAAGTTTTTATTAACATCCGGTATTTTATTTGTTATAGTGAAAATATTGTTCGCTTTTAAGAATCTCAGACTGCCAGTCTCCTAAGATTTTGAAATATTCTCTCCTTTAGCAGGTTCATATGCGGAGTTAGGGCGACGAATAACTTGAAAGGACAATTCTAAGTAAATGGAGAACAACCGAATGGACCCCTCATCCCTCGTGGCGAATTATTCCCTCTTTTCTCTTTAGGTACGTCATGAGTGACACAACCTACAGATGTTAGTGTCTAAAAATGAAATTTTACTTTCGATTTAAAGCTCTGATATTGTCGGTATTCTAAATTTTCGTTCTTTTTCTCATTCTGCAGATTAATAGTACCAGGCGGGGCACCAAATTTCTTGAAAGGGTAATAGTGAGGATGGAGTGAATAGTGAACACCGCAGTGTTCCCCTCCTCACTGGTGACGAATGACTTCTCTTTCTTTCTGTTGGTAAGTTTTTATTAACATCCGGTATTTTATTTGTTATAGTGAAAATATTGTTCGCTTTTAAGAATCTCAGACTGCCAGTCTCCTAAGATTTTGAAATATTCTCTCCTTTAGCAGGTTCATATGGGGAGTTAGGGCGACGAATAACTTGAAAGGACAATTCTAAGTAAATGGAGAACAACCGAATGGAGCCCTCATCCCTCGTGGCGAATTATTCCCTCTTTTCTCTTTAGGTACGTTATGAGTGACACAACCTACAGATGTTAGTGTCTAAAAATGAAATTTTACTTTCGATTTAAAGCTCTGATATTGTCGGTATTCTAAATTTCCGTTCTTTTTCTCGTTCTGCAGATTAATAGTACCAGGCGGGGCACCAAATTTCTTGAAAGGGTAATAGTGAGGATGGAGTGAATAGTAAACAACGCAGTGTTCCCCTCCTCACTGGTGACGAATGACTTCTCTTTCTTTCTGTTGGTAAGTTTTTATTAACATCCGGTATTTTATTTGTTATAGTGAAAATATTGTTCGCTTTTAAGAATCTCAGACTGCCAGTCTCCTAAGATTTTGAAATATTCTCTCCTTTAGCAGGTTCATATGGGGAGTTAGGGCGACGAATAACTTGAAAGGACAATTCTAAGTAAATGGAGAACAACTGAATGGACCCCTCATCCCTCTTAGCGAATTATTCCCTCTTTTCTCTTTAGGTACGTTATGAGTGACACAACCTACAGATGTTAGTGTCTAAAAATGAAATTTTACTTTCGATTTAAAGCTCTGATATTGTCGGTATTCTAAATTTCCGTTCTTTTTCTCGTTCTGCAGATTAATAGTACCAGACGGGGCACCAAATTTCTTGAAAGGGTAATAGTGTGGTTGGAGTGAATGGTGAACACCGCAGTGTTCCCATCCTCAGTGGTGACGAATGACTTCTCTTTCTTTCTGTTGGTAAGTTTTTATTAACATCCGGTATTTTATTTGTTATAGTGAAAATATTGTTCGCTTTTAAGAATCTCAGACTGCCAGTCTCCTAAGATTTTGAAATATTCTCTCCTTTAGCAGGTTCATATGGGGAGTTAGGGCGACGAATAACTTGAAAGGACAATTCTAAGTAAATGGAGAACAACCGAATGGAGCCCTCATCCCTCGTGGCGAATTATTCCCTCTTTTCTCTTTAGGTACGTTATGAGTGACACAACCTACAGATGTTAGTGTCTAAAAACGAAATTTTACTTTCGATTTAAAGCTCTGATATTGTCCGTATTCTAAATTTCCGTTCTTTTTCTCGTTCTGCAGATTAATAGTACCAGGTGGGGCACCAAATTTCTTGAAAGGGTAATAGTGTGGTTGGAGTGAATGGTGAACACCGCAGTGTTCCCATCCTCAGTGGTGACGAATGACTTCTCTTTCTTTCTGTTGGTAAGTTTTTATTAACATCCGGTATTTTATTTGTTATAGTGAAAATATTGTTCGCTTTTAAGAATCTCAGACTGCCAGTCTCCTAAGATTTTGAAATATTCTCTCCTTTAGCAGGTTCATATGGGGAGTTAGGGCGACGAATAACTTGAAAGGACAATTCTAAGTAAATGGAGAACAACCGAATGGACCCCTCATCCCTCTTAGCGAATTATTCCCTCTTTTCTCTTAAGGTACGTTATGAGTGACACAACCTATAGATGTTAGTGTCTAAAAATGAAATTTTACTTTCGATTTAAAGCTCTGATATTGTCGGTATTCTAAATTTCCGTTCTTTTTCTCGTTCTGCAGATTAATAGTACCAGGCGGGGCACCAAATTTCTTGAAAGGGTAATAGTGAGGATGGAGTGAATAGTGAACACCGCAGTGTTCCCCTCCTCACTGGTGACGAATGACTTCTCTTTCTTTCTTTTGGTAAGTTTTTATTAACATCCCGTATTTTATTTGTTATAGTGAAAATATTGTTCGCTTTTAAGAATCTCAGACTGCCAGTCTCCTAAGATTTTGAAATATTCTCTCCTTTAGCAGGTTCATATGGCGAGTTAGGGCGACGAATAACTTGAAAGGACAATTCTAAGTAAATGGAGAACAACCGAATGGATCCCTCATCCCTCGTGGCGAATTATTCCCTCTTTTCTCTTTAGGTACGTGATGAGTGACACAACCTACAGATGTTAGTGTCTAAAAATGAAATTTTACTTTCGATTTAAAGTTCTGATATTGTCGGTATTCTAAATTTCCGTTCTTTTTCTCGTTCTGCAGATTAATAGTACCAGGCGGGGCACAAAATTTCTTGAAAGGGTAATAGTGAGGATGGAGTGAATAGTGAACACCGCAGTGTTCCCCTCCTCACTGGTGACGAATGACTTCTCTTTCTTTCTTTTGGTAAGTTTTTATTAACATCCGGTATTTTATTTGTTATAGTGAAAATATTGTTCGCTTTTAAGAATCTCAGACTGCCAGTCTCCTAAGATTTTGAAATATTCTCTCCTTTAGCAGGTTCATATGCGGAGTTAGGGCGACGAATAACTTGAAAGGACAATTCTAAGTAAATGGAGAACAACCGAATGGACCCCTCATCCCTCGTGGCGAATTATTCCCTCTTTTCTCTTTAGGTACGTCATGAGTGACACAACCTACAGATGTTAGTGTCTAAAAATGAAATTTTACTTTCGATTTAAAGCTCTGATATTGTCGGTATTCTAAATTTTCGTTCTTTTTCTCATTCTGCAGATTAATAGTACCAGGCGGGGCACCAAATTTCTTGAAAGGGTAATAGTGAGGATGGAGTGAATAGTGAACACCGCAGTGTTCCCCTCCTCACTGGTGACGAATGACTTCTCTTTCTTTCTGTTGGTAAGTTTTTATTAACATCCGGTATTTTATTTGTTATAGTGAAAATATTGTTCGCTTTTAAGAATCTCAGACTGCCAGTCTCCTAAGATTTTGAAATATTCTCTCCTTTAGCAGGTTCATATGGGGAGTTAGGGCGACGAATAACTTGAAAGGACAATTCTAAGTAAATGGAGAACAACCGAATGGAGCCCTCATCCCTCGTGGCGAATTATTCCCTCTTTTCTCTTTAGGTACGTTATGAGTGACACAACCTACAGATGTTAGTGTCTAAAAATGAAATTTTACTTTCGATTTAAAGCTCTGATATTGTCGGTATTCTAAATTTCCGTTCTTTTTCTCGTTCTGCAGATTAATAGTACCAGGCGGGGCACCAAATTTCTTGAAAGGGTAATAGTGAGGATGGAGTGAATAGTAAACAACGCAGTGTTCCCCTCCTCACTGGTGACGAATGACTTCTCTTTCTTTCTGTTGGTAAGTTTTTATTAACATCCGGTATTTTATTTGTTATAGTGAAAATATTGTTCGCTTTTAAGAATCTCAGACTGCCAGTCTCCTAAGATTTTGAAATATTCTCTCCTTTAGCAGGTTCATATGGGGAGTTAGGGCGACGAATAACTTGAAAGGACAATTCTAAGTAAATGGAGAACAACTGAATGGACCCCTCATCCCTCTTAGCGAATTATTCCCTCTTTTCTCTTTAGGTACGTTATGAGTGACACAACCTACAGATGTTAGTGTCTAAAAATGAAATTTTACTTTCGATTTAAAGCTCTGATATTGTCCGTATTCTAAATTTCCGTTCTTTTTCTCGTTCTGCAGATTAATAGTACCAGGTGGGGCACCAAATTTCTTGAAAGGGTAATAGTGTGGTTGGAGTGAATGGTGAACACCGCAGTGTTCCCATCCTCAGTGGTGACGAATGACTTCTCTTTCTTTCTGTTGGTAAGTTTTTATTAACATCCGGTATTTTATTTGTTATAGTGAAAATATTGTTCGCTTTTAAGAATCTCAGACTGCCAGTCTCCTAAGATTTTGAAATATTCTCTCCTTTAGCAGGTTCATATGGGGAGTTAGGGCGACGAATAACTTGAAAGGACAATTCTAAGTAAATGGAGAACAACCGAATGGACCCCTCATCCCTCTTAGCGAATTATTCCCTCTTTTCTCTTAAGGTACGTTATGAGTGACACAACCTATAGATGTTAGTGTCTAAAAATGAAATTTTACTTTCGATTTAAAGCTCTGATATTGTCGGTATTCTAAATTTCCGTTGTTTTTCTCGTTCTGCAGATTAATAGTACCAGACGGGGCACCAAATTTCTTGAAAGGATAATAGTGTGGTTGGAGTGAATGGTGAACACCGCAGTGTTCCCCTCCTCAGTGGTGACGAATGACTTCTCTTTCTTTCTGTTGGTAAGTTTTTATTAACATCTGGTATTTTATTTGTTATAGTGAAAATATTGTTCGCTTTTAAGAATCTCAGACTGCCATTCTCCTAAGATTTTGAAATATTCTCTCCTTTAGCAGGTTCATATGGGGAGTTAGGGCGACGAATAACTTGAAAGGACAATTCTAAGTAAATGGAGAACAACCGAATGGACCCCTCATCCCTCGTGGCGAAATATTCCCTCTTTTATCTTTAGGTACGTTATGAGTGACACAACCTACAGATGTTAGTGTCTAAAAATGAAATTTTACTTTCTATTTAAAGCTCTGATATTGTCCGTATTCTAAATTTCCGTTCTTTTTCTCGTTCTGCAGATTAATAGTACCAGGCGGGGCACCAAATTTCTTGAAAGGGTAATAGTGTGGTTGGAGTGAATGATGAACACCGCAGTGTTCCCATCCTCAGTGGTGACGAATGACTTCTCTTTCTTTCTGTTGGTAAGTTTTTATTAACATCCGGTATTTTATTTGTTATAGTGAAAATATTGTTCGCTTTTAAGAATCTCAGACTGCCAGTCTCCTAAGATTTTGAAATATTCTCTCCTTTAGCAGGTTCATATGGGGAGTTAGGGCGACGAATAACTTGAAAGGACAATTCTAAGTAAATGGAGAACAACCGAATGGACCCCTCATCCCTCGTGGCGAATTATTTCCTCTTTTCTCTTTAGGTACGTTATGAGTGACACAACCTACAGATGTTAGTGTCTAAAAATGAAATTTTACTTTCGATTTAAAGCTCTGATATTGTCGGTATTCTAAATTTCCGTTCTTTTTCTCGTTCTGCAGATTAATAGTACCAGGCGGGGCACCAAATTTCTTGAAAGGGTAATAGTGAGGATGGAGTGAATAGTAAACAACGCAGTGTTCCCCTCCTCACTGGTGACGAATGAATTCTCTTTCTTTCTGTTGGTAAGTTTTTATTAACATCCGGTATTTTATTTGTTATAGTGAAAATATTGTTCGCTTTTAAGAATGTCAGACTGCCAGTCTCCTAAGATTTTGAAATATTCTCTCCTTTAGCAGGTTCATATGGGGAGTTAGGGCGACGAATAACTTGAAAGGACAATTCTAAGTAAATGGAGAACAACCGAATGGAGCCCTCATCCCTCGTGGCGAATTATTCCCTCTTTTCTCTTTAGGTACGTTATGAGTGACACAACCTACAGATGTTAGTGTCTAAAAATGAAATTTTACTTTCGATTTAAAGCCCTGATATTGTCCGTATTCTAAATTTCCGTTCTTTTTCTCGTTCTGCAGATTAATAGTACCAGGTGGGGCACCAAATTTCTTGAAAGGGTAATAGTGTGGTTGGAGTGAATGGTGAACACCGCAGTGTTCCCATCCTCAGTGGTGACGAATGACTTCTCTTTCTTTCTGTTGGTAAGTTTTTATTAACATCCGGTATTTTATTTGTTATAGTGAAAATATTGTTCGCTTTTAAGAATCTCAGACTGCCAGTCTCCTAAGATTTTGAAATATTCTCTCCTTTAGCAGGTTCATATGGGGAGTTAGGGCGACGAATAACTTGAAAGGACAATTCTAAGTAAATGGAGAACAACCGAATGGACCCCTCATCCCTCTTAGCGAATTATTCCCTCTTTTCTCTTAAGGTACGTTATGAGTGACACAACCTATAGATGTTAGTGTCTAAAAATGAAATTTTACTTTCGATTTAAAGCTCTGATATTGTCGGTATTCTAAATTTCCGTTGTTTTTCTCGTTCTGCAGATTAATAGTACCAGACGGGGCACCAAATTTCTTGAAAGGATAATAGTGTGGTTGGAGTGAATGGTGAACACCGCAGTGTTCCCCTCCTCAGTGGTGGCGAATGACTTCTCTTTCTTTCTGTTGGTAAGTTTTTATTAACATCTGGTATTTTATTTGTTATAGTGAAAATATTGTTCGCTTTTAAGAATCTCAGACTGCCATTCTCCTAAGATTTTGAAATATTCTCTCCTTTAGCAGGTTCATATGGGGAGTTAGGGCGACGAATAACTTGAAAGGACAATTCTAAGTAAATGGAGAACAACCGAATGGACCCCTCATCCCTCGTGGCGAAATATTCCCTCTTTTCTCTTTAGGTACGTTATGAGTGACACAACCTACAGATGTTAGTGTCTAAAAATGAAATTTTACTTTCGATTTAAAGCTCTGATATTGTCGGTATTCTAAATTTCCGTTCTTTTTCTCGTTCTGCAGATTAATAGTACCAGGCGGGGCACCAAATTTCTTGAAAGGGTAATAGTGTGGTTGGAGTGAATGATGAACACCGCAGTGTTCCCATCCTCAGTGGTGACGAATGACTTCTCTTTCTTTCTGTTGGTAAGTTTTTATTAACATCCGGTATTTTATTTGTTATAGTGAAAATATTGTTCGCTTTTAAGAATCTCAGACTGCCAGTCTCCTAAGATTTTGAAATATTCTCTCCTTTAGCAGGTTCATATGGGGAGTTAGGGCGACGAATAACTTGAAAGGACAATTCTAAGTAAATGGAGAACAACCGAATGGACCCCTCATCCCTCGTGGCGAAATATTCCCTCTTTTCTCTTTAGGTACGTTATGAGTGACACAACCTACAGATGTTAGTGTCTAAAAATGAAATTTTACTTTCGATTTAAAGCTCTGATATTGTCGGTATTCTAAATTTCCGTTCTTTTTCACGTTCTGCAGATTAATAGTACCAGACGGGGCACTAAATTTCTTGAAAGGGTAATAGTGTGGTTGGAGTGAATGATGAACACCGCAGTGTTCCCATCCTCAGTGGTGACGAATGACTTCTCTTTCTTTCTGTTGGTAAGTTTTTATTAACATCCGGTATTTTATTTGTTATAGTGAAAATATTGTTCGCTTTTAAGAATCTCAGACTGCCAGTCTCCTAAGATTTTGAAATATTCTCTCCTTTAGCAGGTTCATATGGGGAGTTAGGGCGACGAATAACTTAAAAGGACAATTCTAAGTAAATGGAGAACAACCGAATGGACCCCTCATCCCTCGTGGCGAATTATTTCCTCTTTTCTCTTTAGGTACGTTATGAGTGACACAACCTACAGATGTTAGTGTCTAAAAATGAAATTTTACTTTCGATTTAAAGCTCTGATATTGTCGGTATTCTAAATTTCCTTTCTTTTTCTCGTTCTGCAGATTAATAGTACCAGGCGGGGCACCAAATTTCTTGAAAGGGTAATAGTGAGGATGGAGTGAATAGTAAACAACGCAGTGTTCCCCTCCTCACTGGTGACGAATGACTTCTCTTTCTTTCTGTTGGTAAGTTTTTATTAACATCCGGTATTTTATTTGTTATAGTGAAAATATTGTTCGCTTTTAAGAATCTCAGACTGCCAGTCTCCTAAGATTTTGAAATATTCTCTCCTTTAGCAGGTTCATATGGGGAGTTAGGGCGACGAATAACTTGAAAGGACAATTCTAAGTAAATGGAGAACAACCGAATGGACCCCTCATCCCTCGTGGCGAATTATTCCCTCTTTTCTCTTTAGGTACGTTATGAGTGACACAACCTACAGATGTTAGTGTCTAAAACTGAAATTTTACTTTCGATTTAAAGTTCTGATATTGTCGGTATTCTAAATTTCCGTTGTTTTTCTCGTTCTGCAGATTAATAGAACCAGGCGGGGCACCAAATTTCTTGAAAGGGTAATAGTGAGGATGGAGTGAATAGTGAACACCGCAGTGTTCCCCTCCTCACTGGTGACGAATGTCTTCTCTTTCTTTCTGTTGGTAAGTTTTTATTAACATCCGGTATTTTATTTGTTATAGTGAAAATATTGTTCGCTTTTAAGAATCTCAGACTGCCAGTCTCCTAAGATTTTGAAATATTCTCTCCTTTAGCCGGTTCATATGGGGAGTTAGGGCGACGAATAACTTGAAAGGACAATTCTAAGTAAATGGAGAACAACCGAATGGACCCCTCATCCCTCGTGGCGAATTATTCGCTCTTTTCTCTTTAGGTACGTTATGAGTGACACAACCTACAGATGTTAGTGTCTAAAAATGAAATTTTACTTTCGATTTAAAGCTTTAATATTGTCGGTATTCTAAATTTCCGTTCTTTTTCTCGTTCTGCAGAGTAATAGTACCAGGTGGGGCACCAAATTTCTTGAAAGGGTAATAGTGTGGTTGGAGTGAATGGTGAACACCGCAGTGTTCCCATCCTCAGTGGTGACGAATGACTTCTCTTTCTTTCTGTTGGTAAGTTTTTATTAACATCCGGTATTTTATTTGTTATAGTGAAAATATTGTTCGCTTTTAAGAATCTCAGACTGCCAGTCTCCTAAGATTTTGAAATATTCTCTCCTTTAGCAGGTTCATATGGGGAGTTAGGGCGACGAATAACTTGAAAGGACAATTCTAAGTAAATGGAGAACAACCGAATGGACCCCTCATCCCTCTTAGCGAATTATTCCCTCTTTTCTCTTAAGGTACGTTATGAGTGACACAACCTATAGATGTTAGTGTCTAAAAATGAAATTTTACTTTCGATTTAAAGCTCTGATATTGTCGGTATTCTAAATTTCCGTTGTTTTTCTCGTTCTGCAGATTAATAGTACCAGGCGGGGCACCAAATTTCTTGAAAGGGTAATAGTGTGGTTGGAGTGAATGATGAACACCGCAGTGTTCCCATCCTCAGTGGTGACGAATGACTTCTCTTTCTTTCTGTTGGTAAGTTTTTATTAACATCCGGTATTTTATTTGTTATAGTGAAAATATTGTTCGCTTTTAAGAATCTCAGACTGCCAGTCTCCTAAGATTTTGAAATATTCTCTCCTTTAGCAGGTTCATATGGGGAGTTAGGGCGACGAATAACTTGAAAGGACAATTCTAAGTAAATGGAGAACAACCGAATGGACCCCTCATCCCTCGTGGCGAAATATTCCCTCTTTTCTCTTTAGGTACGTTATGAGTGACACAACCTACAGATGTTAGTGTCTAAAAATGAAATTTTACTTTCGATTTAAAGCTCTGATAATGTCGGTATTCTAAATTTCCGTTCTTTTTCACGTTCTGCAGATTAATAGTACCAGACGGGGCACTAAATTTCTTGAAAGGGTAATAGTGTGGTTGGAGTGAATGATGAACACCGCAGTGTTCCCATCCTCAGTGGTGACGAATGACTTCTCTTTCTTTCTGTTGGTAAGTTTTTATTAACATCCGGTATTTTATTTGTTATAGTGAAAATATTGTTCGCTTTTAAGAATCTCAGACTGCCAGTCTCCTAAGATTTTGAAATATTCTCTCCTTTAGCAGGTTCATATGGGGAGTTAGGGCGACGAATAACTTAAAAGGACAATTCTAAGTAAATGGAGAACAACCGAATGGACCCCTCATCCCTCGTGGCGAATTATTTCCTCTTTTCTCTTTAGGTACGTTATGAGTGACACAACCTACAGATGTTAGTGTCTAAAAATGAAATTTTACTTTCGATTTAAAGCTCTGATATTGTCGGTATTCTAAATTTCCGTTCTTTTTCTCGTTCTGCAGATTAATAGTACCAGGCGGGGCACCAAATTTCTTGAAAGGGTAATAGTGAGGATGGAGTGAATAGTAAACAACGCAGTGTTCCCCTCCTCACTGGTGACGAATGACTTCTCTTTCTTTCTGTTGGTAAGTTTTTATTAACATCCGGTATTTTATTTGTTATAGTGAAAATATTGTTCGCTTTTAAGAATCTCAGACTGCCAGTCTCCTAAGATTTTGAAATATTCTCTCCTTTAGCAGGTTCATATGGGGAGTTAGGGCGACGAATAACTTGAAAGGACAATTCTAAGTAAATGGAGAACAACCGAATGGACCCCTCATCCCTCGTGGCGAATTATTCCCTCTTTTCTCTTTAGGTACGTTATGAGTGACACAACCTACAGATGTTAGTGTCTAAAACTGAAATTTTACTTTCGATTTAAAGTTCTGATATTGTCGGTATTCTAAATTTCCGTTGTTTTTCTCGTTCTGCAGATTAATAGAACCAGGCGGGGCACCAAATTTCTTGAAAGGGTAATAGTGAGGATGGAGTGAATAGTGAACACCGCAGTGTTCCCCTCCTCACTGGTGACGAATGTCTTCTCTTTCTTTCTGTTGGTAAGTTTTTATTAACATCCGGTATTTTATTTGTTATAGTGAAAATATTGTTCGCTTTTAAGAATCTCAGACTGCCAGTCTCCTAAGATTTTGAAATATTCTCTCCTTTAGCCGGTTCATATGGGGAGTTAGGGCGACGAATAACTTGAAAGGACAATTCTAAGTAAATGGAGAACAACCGAATGGACCCCTCATCCCTCGTGGCGAATTATTCGCTCTTTTCTCTTTAGGTACGTTATGAGTGACACAACCTACAGATGTTAGTGTCTAAAAATGAAATTTTACTTTCGATTTAAAGCTTTAATATTGTCGGTATTCTAAATTTCCGTTCTTTTTCTCGTTCTGCAGAGTAATAGTACCAGGCGGGGCACCAAATTTCTTGAAAGGGTAATAGTGAGGATGGAGTGAATAGTGAACACCGCAGTGTTCCCCTCCTCACTGGTGACGAATGACTTCTCTTTCTTTCTGTTGGTAAGTTTTTATTAACATCCGGTATTTTATTTGTTATAGTGAAAATATTGTTCGCTTTTAAGAATCTCAGACTGCCAGTCTCCTAAGATTTTGAAATATTCTCTCCTTTAGCAGGTTCATATGGGGAGTTAGGGCAACGAATAACTTGAAAGGACAATTCTAAGTAAATAGAGAAAACCCGAATGGACCCCTCATCCCTCGGGGCGAATTATTCCCACTTTTCTCTTTACTTACGTCATGAGTGACACAACCTACAGATGTTAGTGTCTAAAAATGAAATTTTACTTTCGATTTAAAGCTCTGATATTGTCGGTATTCTAAATTTCCGTTGTTTTTCACGTTCTGCAGATTAATAGTACCAGACGGGGCACCAAATTTCTTGAAACGGTAATAGTGTGGTTGGAGTAAATGGTGAACACCGCAGTGTTCCCATCCTCAGTGGTGACGAATGACTTCTCTTTCTTTCTGTTGGTAAGTTTTTATTAACATCCGGTATTTTATTTGTTATAGTGAAAATATTGTTCGCTTTTAAGAATCTCAGACTGCCAGTCTCCTAAGATTTTGAAATATTCTCTCCTTTAGCAGGTTCATATGGGGAGTTAGGGCGACGAATAACGTGAAAGGACAATTCTAAGTAAATGGAGAACAACCGAATGGACCCCTCATCCCTCGTGGCGAAATATTCCCTCTTTTCTCTTTAGGTACGTTATGAGTGACACAACCTACAGATGTTAGTGTCTAAAAATGAAATTTTACTTTCGATTTAAAGCTCTGATATTGTCGGTATTCTAAATTTCCGTTGTTTTTCTCGTTCTGCAGATTAATAGTACCAGACGGGGCACCAAATTTCTTGAAAGGGTAATAGTGTGGTTGGAGTGAATGGTGAACACCGCAGTGTTCCCCTCCTCAGTGGTGGCGAATGACTTATCTTTCTTTCTGTTGGTAAGTTTTTATTAACATCCGGTATTTTATTTGTTATAGTGAAAATATTGTTCGCTTTTAAGAATCTCAGACTGCCAGTCTCCTAAGATTTTGAAATATTCTCTCCTTTAGCAGGTTCATATGGGGAGTTAGGGCGACGAATAACTTGAAAGGACAATTCTAAGTAAATGGAGAACAACCGAATGGACCCCTCATCCCTCTTAGCGAATTATTCCCTCATTTCTCTTAAGGTACGTTATGAGTGACACAACCTACAGATGTTAGTGTCTAAAAATGAAATTTTACTTTCGATTTAAAGCTCTGATATTGTCGGTATTCTAAATTTCCTTTCTTTTTCTCGTTCTGCAGATTAATAGTACCAGGCGGGGCACCAAATTTCTTGAAAGGGTAATAGTGTGGTTGGAGTGAATGGTGAACACCGCAGTGTTCCCATCCTCAGTGGTGGCGAATGACTTCTCTTTCTTTCTGTTGGTAAGTTTTTATTAACATCCGGTATTTTATTTGTTATAGTGAAAATATTGTTCGCTTTTAAGAATCTCAGACTGCCAGTCTCCTAAGATTTTGAAATATTCTCTCCTTTAGCAGGTTCATATGGGGAGTTAGGGCGACGAATAACTTGAAAGGACAATTCTAAGTAAATGGAGAACAACCGAATGGACCCCTCATCCCTCGTGGCGAAATATTCCCTCTTTTCTCTTTAGGTACGTTATGAGTGACACAACCTACAGATGTTAGTGTCTAAAAATGAAATTTTACTTTCGATTTAAAGCTCTGATATTGTCGGTATTCTAAATTTCCGTTGTTTTTCACGTTCTGCAGATTAATAGTACCAGACGGGGCACCAAATTTCTTGAAACGGTAATAGTGTGGTTGGAGTGAATGGTGAACACCGCAGTGTTCCCATCCTCAGTGGTGACGAATGACTTCTCTTTCTTTCTGTTGGTAAGTTTTTATTAACATCCGGTATTTTATTTGTTATAGTGAAAATATTGTTCGCTTTTAAGAATCTCAGACTGCCAGTCTCCTAAGATTTTGAAATATTCTCTCCTTTAGCAGGTTCATATGGGGAGTTAGGGCGACGAATAACGTGAAAGGACAATTCTAAGTAAATGGAGAACAACCGAATGGACCCCTCATCCCTCTTAGCGAATTATTCCCTCTTTTCTCTTTAGGTACGTTATGAGTGACACAACCTACAGATGTTAGTGTCTAAAAATGAAATTTTACTTTCGATTTAAAGTTCTGATATTGTCGGTATTCTAAATTTCCGTTGTTTTTCTCGTTCTGCAGATTAATAGTACCAGGCGGGGCACAAAATTTCTTGAAAGGGTAATAGTGAGGATGGAGTGAATAGTGAACACCGCAGTGTTCCCCTCCTCACTGGTGACGAATGACTTCTCTTTCTTTCTGTTGGTAAGTTTTTATTAACATCCGGTATTTTATTTGTTATAGTGAAAATATTGTTCGCTTTTAAGAATCTCAGACTGCCAGTCTCCTAAGATTTTGAAATATTCTCTCCTTTAGCAGGTTCATATGTGGAGTTAGGGCGACGAATAACTTGAAAGGACAATTCTAAGTAAATGGAGAACAACCGAATGGAACCCTCATCCCTCGTGGCGAAATATTCCCTCTTTTCTCTTTAGGTACGTTATGAGTGACACAACCTACAGATGTTAGTGTCTAAAAATGAAATTTTACTTTCGATTTAAAGCTCTGATATTGTCGGTATTCTAAATTTCCTTTCTTTTTCTCGTTCTGCAGATTAATAGTACCAGGCGGGGCACCAAATTTCTTGAAAGGGTAATAGTGTGGTTGGAGTGAATGGTGAACACCGCAGTGTTCCCATCCTCAGTGGTGACGAATGACTTCTCTTTCTTTCTGTTGGTAAGTTTTTATTAACATCCGGTATTTTATTTGTTATAGTGAAAATATTGTTCGCTTTTAAGAATCTCAGACTGCCAGTCTCCTAAGATTTTGAAATATTCTCTCCTTTAGCAGGTTCATATGGGGAGTTAGGGCGACGAATAACTAGAAAGGACAATTCTAAGTAAATGGAGAACAACCGAATGGACCCCTCATCCCTCGTGGCGAAATATTCCCTCTTTTCTCTTTAGGTACGTTATGAGTGACACAACCTACAGATGTTAGTGTCTAAAAATGAAATTTTACTTTCGATTTAAAGCTCTGATATTGTCGGTATTCTAAATTTCCTTTCTTTTTCTCGTTCTGCAGATTAATAGTACCAGGCGGGGCACCAAATTTCTTGAAAGAGTAATAGTGTGGTTGGAGTGAATGGTGAACACCGCAGTGTTCCCATCCTCAGTGGTGACGAATGACTTCTCTTTCTTTCTGTTGGTAAGTTTTTATTAACATCCGGTATTTTATTTGTTATAGTGAAAATATTGGTCGCTTTTAAGAATCTCAGACTGCTAGTCTCCTAAGATTTTGAAATATTCTCTCCTTTAGCAGGTTCATATGGGGAGTTAGGGCGACGAATAACTTGAAAGGACAATTCTAAGTAAATGGAGCACAACCGAATGGACCCCTCATCCCTCGTGGCGAAATATTCCCTCTTTTCTCTTTAGGTACGTTATGAGTGACACAACCTACAGATGTTAGTGTCTAAAAATGAAATTTTACTTTCGATTTAAAGCTCTGATATTGTCGGTAATCTAAATTTCCGTTCTTTTTCTCGTTCTGCAGATTAATAGTACCAGACGGGGCACCAAATTTCTTGAAACGGTAATAGTGTGGTTGGAGTGAATGGTGAACACCGCAGTGTTCCCATCCTCAGTGGTGACGAATGACTTCTCTTTCTTTCTGTTGGTAAGTTTTTATTAACATCCGGTATTTTATTTGTTATAGTGAAAATATTGTTCGCTTTTAAGAATCTCAGACTGCCAGTCTCCTAAGATTTTGAAATATTCTCTCCTTTAGCAGGTTCATATGGGGAGTTAGGGCGACGAATAACGTGAAAGGACAATTCTAAGTAAATGGAGAACAACCGAATGGACCCCTCATCCCTCTTAGCGAATTATTCCCTCTTTTCTCTTTAGGTACGTTATGAGTGACACAACCTACAGATGTTAGTGTCTAAAAATGAAATTTTACTTTCGATTTAAAGCTCTGATATTGTCGGTATTCTAAATTTCCGTTGTTTTTCACGTTCTGCAGATTAATAGTACCAGACGGGGCACCAAATTTCTTGAAACGGTAATAGTGTGGTTGGAGTGAATGGTAAACACCGCAGTGTTCCCATCCTCAGTGGTGACGAATGACTTCTCTTTCTTTCTGTTGGTAAGTTTTTATTAACATCTGGTATTTTATTTGTTATAGTGAAAATATTGTTCGCTTTTAAGAATCTCAGACTGCCAGTCTCCTAAGATTTTGAAATATTCTCTCCTTTAGCAGGTTCATATGGGGAGTTAGGGCGACGAATAACGTGAAAGGACAATTCTAAGTAAATGGAGAACAACCGAATGGACCCCTCATCCCTCTTAGCGAATTATTCCCTCTTTTCTCATTAGGTACGTTATGAGTGACACAACCTACAGATGTTAGTGTCTAAAAATGAAATTTTACTTTCGATTTAAAGCTCTGATATTGTCGGTATTCTAAATTTCCGTTCTTTTTCTCGTTCTGCAGATTAATAGTACCAGACGGGGCACCAAATTTCTTGAAAGGGTAATAGTGTGGTTGGAGTGAATGGTGAACACCGCAGTGTTCCCCTCCTCAGTGGTGACGAATGACTTCTCTTTCTTTCTGTTGGTAAGTTTTTATTAACATCCGGTATTTTATTTGTTATAGTGAAAATATTGTTCGCTTTTAAGAATCTCAGACTGCCAGTCTCCTAAGACTTTGAAATATTCTCTCCTTTAGCAGGTTCATATGGGGAGTTAGGGCGACGAATAACTTGAAAGGACAATTCTAAGTAAATGGAGAACAACCGAATGGACCCCTCATCCCTCGTGGTGAAATATTCCCTCTTTTCTCTTTAGGTACGTTATGAGTGACACAACCTACAGATGTTAGTGTCTAAAAATGAAATTTTACTTTCGATTTAAAGCTCTGATATTGTCGGTATTCTAAATTTCCGTTGTTTTTCACGTTCTGCAGATTAATAGTACCAGACGGGGCACCAAATTTCTTGAAACGGTAATAGTGTGGTTGGAGTGAATGGTGAACACCGCAGTGTTCCCATCCTCAGTGGTGACGAATGACTTCTCTTTCTTTCTGTTGGTAAGTTTTTATTAACATCTGGTATTTTATTTGTTATAGTGAAAATATTGTTCGCTTTTAAGAATCTCAGACTGCCAGTCTCCTAAGATTTTGAAATATTCTCTCCTTTAGCAGGTTCATATGGGGAGTTAGGGCGACGAATAACTTGAAAGGACAATTCTAAGTAAATGGAGAACAACCGAATGGACCCCTCATCCCTCGTGGTGAAATACTCCCTCTTTTCTCTTTAGGTACGTTATGAGTGACACAACCTACAGATGTTAGTGTCTAAAAATGAAATTTTACTATCGATTTAAAGCTCTGATATTGTCGGTATTCTAAATTTCCGTTGTTTTTCTCGTTCTGCAGATTAATAGTACCAGACGGGGCACCAAATTTCTTGAAAGGGTAATAGTGTGGTTGGAGTGAATGGTGAACACCGCAGTGTTCCCCTCCTCAGTGGTGACGAATGACTTATCTTTCTTTCTGTTGGTAAGTTTTTATTAACATCCGGTATTTTATTTGTTATAGTGAAAATATTGTTCGCTTTTAAGAATCTCAGACTGCCAGTCTCCTAAGATTTTGAAATATTCTCTCCTTTATCAGGTTCATATGGGGAGTTAGGGCGACGAATAACTTGAAAGGACAATTCTAAGTAAATGGAGAACAACCGAATGGACCCCTCATCCCTCTTAGCGAATTATTCCCTCTTTTCTCTTTAGGTACGTTATGAGTGACACAACCTACAGATGTTAGTGTCTAAAAATGAAATTTTACTTTCGATTTAAAGCTCTGATATTGTCGGTATTCTAAATTTCCGTTGTTTTTCTCGTTCTGCAGATTAATAGTACCAGACGGGGCACCAAATTTCTTGAAAGGGTAATAGTATGGTTGGAGTGAATGGTGAACACCGCAGTGTTCCCCTCCTCAGTGGTGACGAATGACTTCTCTTTCTTTCTGTTGGTAAGTTTTTATTAACATCCGGTATTTTATTTGTTATAGTGAAAATATTGTTCGCTTTTAAGAATCTCAGACTGCCAGTCTCCTAAGATTTTGAAATATTCTCTCCTTTAGCAGGTTCATATGGGGAGTTAGGGCGACGAATAACTTGAAAGGACAATTCTAAGTAAATGGAGAACAACCGAATGGACCCCTCATCCCTCGTGGCGAAATATTCCCTCTTTTTCCTTTAGGTACGTTATGAGTGACACAACCTACAGATGTTAGTGTCTAAAAATGAAATTTTACTTTCGATTTAAAGCTCTGATATTGTCGGTATTCTAAACTTCCTTTCTTTTTCTCGTTCTGCAGATTAATAGTACCAGGCGGGGCACCAAATTTCTTGAAAGGGTAATAGTGTGGTTGGAGTGAATGGTGATCACCGCAGTGTTCCCATCCTCAGTGGTGACGAATGACTTCTCTTTCTTTCTGTTGGTAAGTTTTTATTAACATCCGGTATTTTATTTGTTATAGTGAAAATATTGTTCGCTTTTAAGAATCTCAGACTGCCAGTCTCCTAAGATTTTTAAATATTCTCTACTTTAGCAGGTTCATATGGGGAGTTAGGGCGACGAATAACTTGAAAGGACAATTCTAAGTAAATGGAGAACAACCGAATGGACCCCTCATCCCTCGTGGCGAAATATTCCCTCTTTTCTCTTTAGGTACGTTATGAGTGACACAACCTACAGATGTTAGTGTCTAAAAATGAAATTTTACTTTCGATTTAAAGCTCTGATATTGTCGGTATTCTAAATTTCCGTTCTTTTTCTCGTTCTGCAGATTAATAGTACCAGGCGGGGCACCAAATTTCTTGAAAGGGTAATAGTGTGGTTGGAGTGAATGGTGATCACCGCAGTGTTCCCATCCTCAGTGGTGACGAATGACTTCTCTTTCTTTCTGTTGGTAAGTTTTTATTAACATCCGGTATTTTATTTGTTATAGTGAAAATATTGTTCGCTTTTAAGAATCTCAGACTGCCAGTCTCCTAAGATTTTGAAATATTCTCTCCTTTAGCAGGTTCATATGGGGAGTTAGGGCGACGAATAACTTGAAAGGACAATTCTAAGTAAATGGAGAACAACCGAATGGACCCCTCATCCCTCGTGGCGAAATATTCCCTCTTTTCTCTTTAGGTACGTTATGAGTGACACAACCTACAGATGTTAGTGTCTAAAAATGAAATTTTACTTTCGATTTAAAGCTCTGATATTGTCGGTATTCTAAACTTCCTTTCTTTTTCTCGTTCTGCAGATTAATAGTACCAGGCGGGGCACCAAATTTCTTGAAAGGGTAATAGTGTGGTTGGAGTGAATGGTGATCACCGCAGTGTTCCCATCCTCAGTGGTGACGAATGACTTCTCTTTCTTTCTGTTGGTAAGTTTTTATTAACATCCGGTATTTTATTTGTTATAGTGAAAATATTGTTCGCTTTTAAGAATCTCAGACTGCCAGTCTCCTAAGATTTTGAAATATTCTCTCCTTTAGCAGGTTCATATGGGGAGTTAGGGCGCCGAATAACTTGAAAGGACAATTCTAAGTAAATGGAGAACAACCGAATGGACCCCTCATCCCTCGTGGCGTAATATTCCCTCTTTTCTCTTTAGGTACGTGATGAGTGACACAACCTACAGATGTTAGTGTCTAAAAATGAAATTTTACTATCGATTTAAAGCTCTGATATTGTCGGTATTCTAAATTTCCGTTGTTTTTCTCGTTCTGCAGATTAATAGTACCAGGCGGGGCACCAAATTTCTTGAAAGGGTAATAGTGTGGTTGGAGTGAATGGTGAACACCGCAGTGTTCCCATCCTCAGTGGTGACGAATGACTTCTCTTTCTTTCTGTTGGTAAGTTTTTATTAACATCCGGTATTTTATTTGTTATAGTGAAAATATTGTTCGCTTTTAAGAATCTCAGACTGCCAGTCTCCTAAGATTTTGAAATATTCTCTCCTTTAGCAGGTTCATATGGGGAGTTAGGGCGACGAATAACTTTAAAGGACAATTCTAAGTAAATGGAGAACAACCGAATGGACCCCTCATCCCTCGTGGCGAAATATTCCCTCTTTTCTCTTTAGGTACGTTATGAGTGACACAACCTACAGTTGTTAGTGTCTAAAAATGAAATTTTACTTTCGATTTAAAGCTGTGATATTGTCGGTATTCTAAATTTCCTTTCTTTTTCTCGTTCTGCAGATTAATAGTACCAGGCGGGGCACCAAATTTCTTGAAAGGGTAATAGTGTGGTTGGAGTGAATGGTGAACACCGCAGTGTTCCCATCCTCAGTGGTGACGAATGACTTCTCTTTCTTTCTGTTGGTAAGTTTTTATTAACATCCGGTATTTTATTTGTTATAGTGAAAATATTGTTCGCTTTTAAGAATCTCAGACTGCCAGTCTCCTAAGATTTTGAAATATTCTCTCCTTTAGCAGGTTCATATGGGGAGTTAGGGCGACGAATAACTTTAAAGGACAATTCTAAGTAAATGGAGAACAACCGAATGGACCCCTCATCCCTCGTGGCGAAATATTCCCTCTTTTCTCTTTAGGTACGTTATGAGTGACACAACCTACAGTTGTTAGTGTCTAAAAATGAAATTTTACTTTCGATTTAAAGCTGTGATATTGTCGGTATTCTAAATTTCCTTTCTTTTTCTCGTTCTGCAGATTAATAGTACCAGGCGGGGCACCAAATTTCTTGAAAGGGTAATAGTGTGGTTGGAGTGAATGGTGAACACCGCAGTGTTCCCATCCTCAGTGGTGACGAATGACTTCTCTTTCTTTCTGTTGGTAAGTTTTTATTAACATCCGGTATTTTATTTGTTATAGTGAAAATATTGTTCGCTTTTAAGAATCTCAGACTGCCAGTCTCCTAAGATTTTGAAATATTCTCTCCTTTAGCAGGTTCATATGGGGAGTTAGGGCGACGAATAAATTTAAAGGACAATTCTAAGTAAATGGAGAACAACCGAATGGACCCCTCATCCCTCGTGGCGTAATATTCCCTCTTTTCTCTTTAGGTACGTTATGAGTGACACAACCTACAGATGTTAGTGTCTAAAAATGAAATTTTACTATCGATTTAAAGCTCTGATATTGTCGGTATTCTAAATTTCCGTTGTTTTTCTCGTTCTGCAGATTAATAGTACCAGGCGGGGCACCAAATTTCTTGAAAGGGTAATAGTGTGGTTGGAGTGAATGGTGAACACCGCAGTGTTCCCATCCTCAGTGGTGACGAATGACTTCTCTTTCTTTCTGTTGGTAAGTTTTTATTAACATCCGGTATTTTATTTGTTATAGTGAAAATATTGTTCGCTTTTAAGAATCTCAGACTGCCAGTCTCCTAAGATTTTGAAATATTCTCTCCTTTAGCAGGTTCATATGGGGAGTTAGGGCGACGAATAACTTTAAAGGACAATTCTAAGTAAATGGAGAACAACCGAATGGACCCCTCATCCCTCGTGGCGAAATATTCCCTCTTTTCTCTTTAGGTACGTTATGAGTGACACAACCTACAGTTGTTAGTGTCTAAAAATGAAATTTTACTTTCGATTTAAAGCTGTGATATTGTCGGTATTCTAAATTTCCTTTCTTTTTCTCGTTCTGCAGATTAATAGTACCAGGCGGGGCACCAAATTTCTTGAAAGGGTAATAGTGTGGTTGGAGTGAATGGTGAACACCGCAGTGTTCCCATCCTCAGTGGTGACGAATGACTTCTCTTTCTTTCTGTTGGTAAGTTTTTATTAACATCCGGTATTTTATTTGTTATAGTGAAAATATTGTTCGCTTTTAAGAATCTCAGACTGCCAGTCTCCTAAGATTTTGAAATATTCTCTCCTTTAGCAGGTTCATATGGGGAGTTAGGGCGACGAATAAATTTAAAGGACAATTCTAAGTAAATGGAGAACAACCGAATGGACCCCTCATCCCTCGTGGCGAAATATTCCCTCTTTTCTCTTTAGGTACGTCATGAGTGACACAACCTACAGTTGTTAGTGTCTAAAAATGAAATTTTACTTTCGATTTAAAGCTCTGATATTGTCGGTATTCTAAACTTCCTTTCTTTTTCTCGTTCTGCAGATTAATAGTACCAGGCGGGGCACCAAATTTCTTGAAAGGGTGATAGTGTGGTTGGAGTGAATGGTGAACACCGCAGTGTTCCCATCCTCAGTGGTGACGAATGACTTCTCTTTCTTTCTGTTGGTAAGTTTTTATTAACATCCGGTATTTTATTTGTTATAGTGAAAATATTGTTCGCTTTTAAGAATCTCAGACTGCCAGTCTCCTAAGATTTTGAAATATTCTCTCCTTTAGCAGGTTCATATGGGGAGTTAGGGCGACGAATAACTTGAAAGGACAATTCTAAGTAAATGGAGAACAACCGAATGGACCCCTCATCCCTCGTGGCGAAATATTCCCTCTTTTCTCTTTAGGTACGTTATGAGTGACACAACCTACAGATGTTAGTGTCTAAAAATGAAATTTTACTTTCGATTTAAAGCTCTGATATTGTCGGTAATCTAAATTTCCGTTCTTTTTCTCGTTCTGCAGATTAATAGTACCAGGCGGGGCACCAAATTTCTTGAAAGGGTAATAGTGTGGTTGGAGTGAATGGTGATCACCGCAGTGTTCCCATCCTCAGTGGTGACGAATGACTTCTCTTTCTTTCTGTTGGTAAGTTTTTATTAACATCCGGTATTTTATTTGTTATAGTGAAAATATTGTTCGCTTTCAAGAATCTCAGACTGCCAGTCTCCTAAGATTTTGAAATATTCTCTCCTTTAGCAGGTTCATATGGGGAGTTACGGCGACGAATAACTTGAAAGGACAATTCTAAGTAAATGGAGAACAACCGAATGGACCCCTCATCCCTCGTGGCGAAATATTCCCTCTTTTCTCTTTAGGTACGTTATGAGTGACACAACCTACAGATGTTAGTGTCTAAAAATGAAATTTTACTTTCGATTTAAAGCTCTGATATTGTCGGTATTCTAAATTTCCTTTCTTTTTCTCGTTCTGCAGATTAATAGTACCAGGCGGGGCACCAAATTTCTTGAAAGGGTAATAGTGTGGTTGGAGTGAATGGTGAACACCGCAGTGTTCCCATCCTCAGTGGTGACGAATGACTTCTCTTTCTTTCTGTTGGTAAGTTTTTATTAACATCCGGTATTTTATTTGTTATAGTGAAAATATTGTTCGCTTTTAAGAATCTCAGACTGCCAGTCTCCTAAGATTTTGAAATATTCTCTCCTTTAGCAGGTTCATATGGGGAGTTAGGGCGACGAATAACTTGAAAGGACGATTCTAAGTAAATGGAGAACAACCGAATGGACCCCTCATCCCTCGTGGCGAAATATTCCCTCTTTTCTCTTTAGGTACGTTATGAGTGACACAACCTACAGATGTTAGTGTCTAAAAATGAAATTTTACTTTCGATTTAAAGCTGTGATATTGTCGGTATTCTAAATTTCCTTTCTTTTTCTCGTTCTGCAGATTAATAGTACCAGGCGGGGCACCAAATTTCTTGAAAGGGTAATAGTGTGGTTGGAGTGAATGGTGAACACCGCAGTGTTCCCATCCTCAGTGGTGACGAATGACTTCTCTTTCTTTCTGTTGGTAAGTTTTTATTAACATCCGGTATTTTATTTGTTATAGTGAAAATATTGTTCGCTTTTAAGAATCTCAGACTGCCAGTCTCCTAAGATTTTGAAATATTCTCTCCTTTAGCAGGTTCATATGGGGAGTTAGGGCGACGAATAACTTTAAAGGACAATTCTAAGTAAATGGAGAACAACCGAATGGACCCCTCATCCCTCGTGGCGAATCATTCCCTCTTTTCTCTTTAGGTACGTTATGAGTGACACAACCTACAGTTGTTAGTGTCTAAAAATGAAATTTTACTTTCGATTTAAAGCTCTGATATTGTCGGTATTCTAAACTTCCTTTCTTTTTCTCGTTCTGCAGATTAATAGTACCAGGCGGGGCACCAAATTTCTTGAAAGGGTAATAGTGTGGTTGGAGTGAATGGTGAACACCGCAGTGTTCCCATCCTCAGTGGTGACGAATGACTTCTCTTTCTTTCTGTTGGTAAGTTTTTATTAACATCCGGTATTTTATTTGTTATAGTGAAAATATTGGTCGCTTTTAAGAATCTCAGACTGCTAGTCTCCTAAGATTTTGAAATATTCTCTCCTTTAGCAGGTTCATATGGGGAGTTAGGGCGACGAATAACTTGAAAGGACAATTCTAAGTAAATGGAGCACAACCGAATGGACCCCTCATCCCTCGTGGCGAAATATTCCCTCTTTTCTCTTTAGGTACGTTATGAGTGACACAACCTACAGATGTTAGTGTCTAAAAATGAAATTTTACTTTCGATTTAAAGCTGTGATATTGTCGGTATTCTAAATTTCCTTTCTTTTTCTCGTTCTGCAGATTAATAGTACCAGGCGGGGCACCAAATTTCTTGAAAGGGTAATAGTGTGGTTGGAGTGAATGGTGAACACCGCAGTGTTCCCATCCTCAGTGGTGACGAATGACTTCTCTTTCTTTCTGTTGGTAAGTTTTTATTAACAACCGGTATTTTATTTGTTATAGTGAAAATATTGTTCGCTTTTAAGAATCTCAGACTGCCAGTCTCCTAAGATTTTGAAATATTCTCTCCTTTAGCAGGTTCATATGGGGAGTTAGGGCGACGAATAACTTGAAAGGACAATTCTAAGTAAATGGAGAACAACCGAATGGACCCCTCATCCCTCGTGGCGAAATATTCCCTCTTTTCTCTTTAGGTACGTTATGAGTGACACAACCTACAGATGTTAGTGTCTAAAAATGAAATTTTACTTTCGATTTAAAGCTCTGATATTGTCGGTATTCTAAATTTCCTTTCTTTTTCTCGTTCTGCAGATTAATAGTACCAGGCGGGGCACCAAATTTCTTGAAAGGGTAATAGTGTGGTTGGAGTGAATGGTGAACACCGCAGTGTTCCCATCCTCAGTGGTGACGAATGACTTCTCTTTCTTTCTGTTGGTAAGTTTTTATTAACAACCGGTATTTTATTTGTTATAGTGAAAATATTGTTCGCTTTTAAGAATCTCAGACTGCCAGTCTCCTAAGATTTTGAAATATTCTCTCCTTTAGCAGGTTCATATGGGGAGTTAGGGCGACGAATAACTTGAAAGGACAATTCTAAGTAAATGGAGAACAACCGAATGGACCCCTCATCCCTCGTGGCGAATCATTCCCTCTTTTCTCTTTAGGTACGTTATGAGTGACACAACCTACAGTTGTTAGTGTCTAAAAATGAAATTTTACTTTCGATTTAAAGCTCTGATATTGTCGGTATTCTAAACTTCCTTTCTTTTTCTCGTTCTGCAGATTAATAGTACCAGGCGGGGCACCAAATTTCTTGAAAGGGTAATAGTGTGGTTGGAGTGAATGGTGAACACCGCAGTGTTCCCATCCTCAGTGGTGACGAATGACTTCTCTTTCTTTCTGTTGGTAAGTTTTTATTAACATCCGGTATTTTATTTGTTATAGTGAAAATATTGTTCGCTTTTAAGAATCTCAGACTGCTAGTCTCCTAAGATTTTGAAATATTCTCTCCTTTAGCAGGTTCATATGGGGAGTTAGGGCGACGAATAACTTGAAAGGACAATTCTAAGTAAATGGAGCACAACCGAATGGACCCCTCATCCCTCGTGGCGAAATATTCCCTCTTTTCTCTTTAGGTACGTTATGAGTGACACAACCTACAGATGTTAGTGTCTAAAAATGAAATTTTACTTTCGATTTAAAGCTGTGATATTGTCGGTATTCTAAATTTCCTTTCTTTTTCTCGTTCTGCAGATTAATAGTACCAGGCGGGGCACCAAATTTCTTGAAAGGGTAATAGTGTGGTTGGAGTGAATGGTGAACACCGCAGTGTTCCCATCCTCAGTGGTGACGAATGACTTCTCTTTCTTTCTGTTGGTAAGTTTTTATTAACAACCGGTATTTTATTTGTTATAGTGAAAATATTGTTCGCTTTTAAGAATCTCAGACTGCCAGTCTCCTAAGATTTTGAAATATTCTCTCCTTTAGCAGGTTCATATGGGGAGTTAGGGCGACGAATAACTTGAAAGGACAATTCTAAGTAAATGGAGAACAACCGAATGGACCCCTCATCCCTCGTGGCGAAATATTCCCTCTTTTCTCTTTAGGTACGTTATGAGTGACACAACCTACAGATGTTAGTGTCTAAAAATGAAATTTTACTTTCGATTTAAAGCTCTGATATTGTCGGTATTCTAAATTTCCTTTCTTTTTCTCGTTCTGCAGATTAATAGTACCAGGCGGGGCACCAAATTTCTTGAAAGGGTAATAATGTGGTTGGAGTGAATGGTGAACACCGCAGTGTTCCCATCCTCAGTGGTGACGAATGACTTCTCTTTCTTTCTGTTGGTAAGTTTTTATTAACATCCGGTATTTTATTTGTTATAGTGAAAATATTGTTCGCTTTTAAGAATCTCAGACTGCCAGTCTCCTAAGATTTTGAAATATTCTCTCCTTTAGCAGGTTCATATGGGGAGTTAGGGCGACGAATAACTTGAAAGGACAATTCTAAGTAAATGGAGAACAACCGAATGGACCCCTCATCCCTCGTGGCGAAATATTCCCTCTTTTCCCTTTAGGTACGTTATGAGTGACACAACCTACAGATGTTAGTGTCTAAAAATGAAATTTTACTTTCGATTTAAAGCTCTGATATTGTCGGTATTCTAAATTTCCTTTCTTTTTCTCGTTCTGCAGATTAATAGTACCAGGCGGGGCACCAAATTTCTTGAAAGGGTAATAGTGTGGTTGGAGTGAATGGTGAACACCGCAGTGTTCCCATCCTCAGTGGTGACGAATGACTTCTCTTTCTTTCTGTTGGTAAGTTTTTATTAACATCCGGTATTTTATTTGTTATAGTGAAAATATTGTTCGCTTTTAAGAATCTCAGACTGCCAGTCTCCTAAGATTTTGAAATATTCTCTCCTTTAGCAGGTTCATATGGGGAGTTAGGGCGACGAATAACTTGAAAGGACAATTCTAAGTAAATGGAGAACAACCGAATGGACCCCTCATCCCTCGTGCCGAAATATTCCCTCTTTTCTCTTTAGGTACGTTATGAGTGACACAACCTACAGATGTTAGTGTCTAAAAATGAAATTTTACTTTCGATTTAAAGCTCTGATATTGTCGGTATTCTAAATTTCCTTTCTTTTTCTCGTTCTGCAGATTAATAGTACCAGGCGGGGCACCAAATTTCTTGAAAGAGTAATAGTGTGGTTGGAGTGAATGGTGAACACCGCAGTGTTCCCATCCTCAGTGGTGACGAATGACTTCTCTTTCTTTCTGTTGGTAAGTTTTTATTAACATCCGGTATTTTATTTGTTATAGTGAAAATATTGTTCGCTTTTAAGAATCTCAGACTGCCAGTCTCCTAAGATTTTGAAATATTCTCTCCTTTAGCAGGTTCATATGGGGAGTTAGGGCGACGAATAACTTGAAAGGACAATTCTAAGTAAATGGAGAACAACCGAATGGACCCCTCATCCCTCGTGCCGAAATATTCCCTCTTTTCTCTTTAGGTACGTTATGAGTGACACAACCTACAGATGTTAGTGTCTAAAAATGAAATTTTACTTTCGATTTAAAGCTCTGATATTGTCGGTATTCTAAATTTCCTTTCTTTTTCTCGTTCTGCAGATTAATAGTACCAGGCGGGGCACCAAATTTCTTGAAAGAGTAATAGTGTGGTTGGAGTGAATGGTGAACACCGCAGTGTTCCCATCCTCAGTGGTGACGAATGACTTCTCTTTCTTTCTGTTGGTAAGTTTTTATTAACATCCGGTATTTTATTTGTTATAGTGAAAATATTGTTCGCTTTTAAGAATCTCAGACTGCCAGTCTCCTAAGATTTTGAAATATTCTCTCCTTTAGCAGGTTCATATGGGGAGTTAGGGCGACGAATAACTTGAAAGGACAATTCTAAGTAAATGGAGAACAACCGAATGGACCCCTCATCCCTCGTGGCGAAATATTCCCTCTTTTCCCTTTAGGTACGTTATGAGTGACACAACCTACAGATGTTAGTGTCTAAAAATGAAATTTTACTTTCGATTTAAAGCTCTGATATTGTCGGTATTCTAAATTTCCTTTCTTTTTCTCGTTCTGCAGATTAATAGTACCAGGCGGGGCACCAAATTTCTTGAAAGGGTAATAGTGTGGTTGGAGTGAATGGTGAACACCGCAGTGTTCCCATCCTCAGTGGTGACGAATGACTTCTCTTTCTTTCTGTTGGTAAGTTTTTATTAACATCCGGTATTTTATTTGTTATAGTGAAAATATTGTTCGCTTTTAAGAATCTCAGACTGCCAGTCTCCTAAGATTTTGAAATATTCTCTCCTTTAGCAGGTTCATATGGGGAGTTAGGGCGACGAATAACTTGAAAGGACAATTCTAAGTAAATGGAGAACAACCGAATGGACCCCTCATCCCTCGTGCCGAAATATTCCCTCTTTTCTCTTTAGGTACGTTATGAGTGACACAACCTACAGATGTTAGTGTCTAAAAATGAAATTTTACTTTCGATTTAAAGCTCTGATATTGTCGGTATTCTAAATTTCCTTTCTTTTTCTCGTTCTGCAGATTAATAGTACCAGGCGGGGCACCAAATTTCTTGAAAGGGTAATAGTGTGGTTGGAGTGAATGGTGAACACCGCAGTGTTCCCATCCTCAGTGGTGACGAATGACTTCTCTTTCTTTCTGTTGGTAAGTTTTTATTAACATCCGGTATTTTATTTGTTATAGTGAAAATATTGTTCGCTTTTAAGAATCTCAGACTGCCAGTCTCCTAAGATTTTGAAATATTCTCTCCTTTAGCAGGTTCATATGGGGAGTTAGGGCGACGAATAACTTGAAAGGACAATTCTAAGTAAATGGAGAACAACCGAATGGACCCCTCATCCCTCGTGCCGAAATATTCCCTCTTTTCTCTTTAGGTACGTTATGAGTGACACAACCTACAGATGTTAGTGTCTAAAAATGAAATTTTACTTTCGATTTAAAGCTGTGATATTGTCGGTATTCTAAATTTCCTTTCTTTTTCTCGTTCTGCAGATTAATAGTACCAGGCGGGGCACCAAATTTCTTGAAAGGGTAATAGTGTGGTTGGAGTGAATGGTGAACACCGCAGTGTTCCCATCCTCAGTGGTGACGAATGACTTCTCTTTCTTTCTGTTGGTAAGTTTTTATTAACATCCGGTATTTTATTTGTTATAGTGAAAATATTGTTCGCTTTTAAGAATCTCAGACTGCCAGTCTCCTAAGATTTTGAAATATTCTCTCCTTTAGCAGGTTCATATGGGGAGTTAGGGCGACGAATAACTTGAAAGGACAATTCTAAGTAAATGGAGAACAACCGAATGGACACCTCATCCCTCGTGGCGAAATATTCCCTCTTTTCTCTTTAGGTACGTCATGAGTGACACAACCTACAGTTGTTAGTGTCTAAAAATAAAATTTTACTTCCGATTTAAAGCTCTGATATTGTCGGTATTCTAAATTTCCTTTCTTTTTCTCGTTCTGCAGATTAATAGTACCAGGCGGGGCACCAAATTTCTTGAAAGGGTAATAGTGTGGTTGGAGTGAATGGTGAACACCGCAGTGTTCCCATCCTCAGTGGTGACGAATGACTTCTCTTTCTTTCTGTTGGTAAGTTTTTATTAACATCCGGTATTTTATTTGTTATAGTGAAAATATTGTTCGCTTTTAAGAATCTCAGACTGCCAGTCTCCTAAGATTTTGAAATAATCTCTCCTTTAGCAGGTTCATATGGGGAGTTAGGGTGACGAATAACTTGAAAGGACAATTCTAAGTAAATGGAGAAAAAACCGTATGGACCCCTCATCCCTCGTGGCGAAATATTCCCTCTTTTCCCTTTAGGTACGTTATGAGTGACACAACCTACAGATGTTAGTGTCTAAAAATGAAATTTTACTTTCGATTTAAAGCTCTGATATTGTCGGTATTCTAAATTTCCTTTCTTTTTCTCGTTCTGCAGATTAATAGTACCAGGCGGGGCACCAAATTTCTTGAAAGGGTAATAGTGTGGTTGGAGTGAATGGTGAACACCGCAGTGTTCCCATCCTCAGTGGTGACGAATGACTTCTCTTTCTTTCTGTTGGTAAGTTTTTATTAACATCCGGTATTTTATTTGTTATAGTGAAAATATTGTTCGCTTTTAAGAATCTCAGACTGCCAGTCTCCTAAGATTTTGAAATATTCTCTCCTTTAGCAGGTTCATATGGGGAGTTAGGGCGACGAATAACTTGAAAGGACAATTCTAAGTAAATGGAGCACAACCGAATGGACCCCTCATCGCTCGTGGCGAAATATTCCCTCTTTTCTCTTTAGGTACGTTATGAGTGACACAACCTACAGATGTTAGTGTCTAAAAATGAAATTTTACTTTCGATTTAAAGCTCTGATATTGTCGGTATTCTAAATTTCCGTTCTTTTTCTCGTTCTGCAGATTAATAGTACCAGGCGGGGCACCAAATTTCTTGAAAGGGTAATAATGTGGTTGGAGTGAATGGTGAACACCGCAGTGTTCCCATCCTCAGTGGTGACGAATGACTTCTCTTTCTTTCTGTTGGTAAGTTTTTATTAACATCCGGTATTTTATTTGTTATAGTGAAAATATTGTTCGCTTTTAAGAATCTCAGACTGCCAGTCTCCTAAGATTTTGAAATATTCTCTCCTTTAGCAGGTTCATATGGGGAGTTAGGGCGACGAATAACTTGAAAGGACAATTCTAAGTAAATGGAGAACAACCGAATGGACCCCTCATCCCTCGTGGCGAAATATTCCCTCTTTTCCCTTTTGGTACGTTATGAGTGACACAACCTACAGATGTTAGTGTCTAAAAATGAAATTTTACTTTCGATTTAAAGCTCTGATATTGTCGGTATTCTAAATTTCCTTTCTTTTTCTCGTTCTGCAGATTAATAGTACCAGGCGGGGCACCAAATTTCTTGAAAGGGTAATAGTGTGGTTGGAGTGAATGGTGAACACCGCAGTGTTCCCATCCTCAGTGGTGACGAATGACTTCTCTTTCTTTCTGTTGGTAAGTTTTTATTAACATCCGGTATTTTTTTTGTTATAGTGAAAATATTGGTCGCTTTTAAGAATCTCAGACTGCCAGTCTCCTAAGATTTTGAAATATTCTCTCCTTTTGCAGGTTCATATGGGGAGTTAGGGCGACGAATAACTTGAAAGGACAATTCTAAGTAAATGGAGAACAACCGAATGGACCCCTCATCCCTCGTGGCGAAATATTCCCTCTTTTCTCTTTAGGTACGTTATGAGTGACACAACCTACAGATGTTAGTGTCTAAAAATGAAATTTTACTTTCGATTTAAAGCTCTGATATTGTCGGTATTCTAAATTTCCGTTCTTTTTCTCGTTCTGCAGATTAATAGTACCAGGCGGGGCACCAAATTTCTTGAAAGGGTAATAATGTGGTTGGAGTGAATGGTGAACACCGCAGTGTTCCCATCCTCAGTGGTGACGAATGACTTCTCTTTCTTTCTGTTGGTAAGTTTTTATTAACATCCGGTATTTTATTTGTTATAGTGAAAATATTGTTCGCTTTTAAGAATCTCAGACTGCCAGTCTCCTAAGATTTTGAAATATTCTCTCCTTTAGCAGGTTCATATGGGGAGTTAGGGCGACGAATAACTTGAAAGGACAATTCTAAGTAAATGGAGAACAACCGAATGGACCCCTCATCCCTCGTGGCGAAATATTCCCTCTTTTCCCTTTTGGTACGTTATGAGTGACACAACCTACAGATGTTAGTGTCTAAAAATGAAATTTTACTTTCGATTTAAAGCTCTGATATTGTCGGTATTCTAAATTTCCTTTCTTTTTCTCGTTCTGCAGATTAATAGTACCAGGCGGGGCACCAAATTTCTTGAAAGGGTAATAGTGTGGTTGGAGTGAATGGTGAACACCGCAGTGTTTCCATCCTCAGTGGTGACGAATGACTTCTCTTTCTTTCTGTTGGTAAGTTCTTATTAACATCCGGTATTTTTTTTGTTATAGTGAAAATATTGGTCGCTTTTAAGAATCTCAGACTGCCAGTCTCCTAAGATTTTGAAATATTCTCTCCTTTTGCAGGTTCATATGGGGAGTTAGGGCGACGAATAACTTGAAAGGACAATTCTAAGTAAATGGAGAACAACCGAATGGACCCCTCATCCCTCGTGGCGAAATATTCCCTCTTTTCTCTTTAGGTACGTTATGAGTGACACAACCTACAGATGTTAGTGTCTAAAAATGAAATTTTACTTTCGATTTAAAGCTCTGATATTGTCGGTATTCTAAATTTCCTTTCTTTTTCTCGTTCTGCAGATTAATAGTACCAGGCGGGGCACCAAATTTCTTGAAAGGGTAATAGTGTGGTTGGAATGAATGGTGAACACCGCAGTGTTCGCATCCTCAGTGGTGACGAATGACTTCTCTTTCTTTCTGTTGGTAAGTTTTTATTAACATCCGGTATTTTATTTGTTATAGTGAAAATACTGTTCGCTTTTAAGAATCTCAGACTGCCAGTCTCCTAAGATTTTGAAAAATTCTCTCCTTTAGCAGGTTCATATGGGGAGTTAGGGCGACGAATAATTTGAAAGGACAATTCTAAGTAAATGGAGAACAACCGAATGGACCCCTCATCCCTCGTGGCGAAATATTCCTTCTTTTCTCTTTAGGTACGTTATGAGTGACACAACCTACAGATGTTAGTGTCTAAAAATGAAATTTTACTTTCGATTTAAAGCTCTGATATTGTCGGTATTCTAAATTTCCGTTCTTTTTCTCGTTCTGCAGATTAATAGTACCAGGCGGGGCCCCAAATTTCTTGAAAGGGTAATAGTGAGGATGGAGTGAATGGTGAACACCGCAGTGTTCCCATCCTCAGTGGTGACGAATGACTTCTCTTTCTTTCTGTTGGTAAGTTATTACTCACATCCGGTATTTTGTTTGTTATAGTGAAAATATTGTTCGCTTTTAAGAATCTCAGACTGCCAGTCTCCTAAGATTTTGAAATATTCTCTCCTTTAGCAGGTTCATATGGGGAGTTAGGGCGACGAATAACTTGCGAAGACAGTTCTAAGTAAATGGAGAACAACCGAATAGACCCTTCATCCCTCGTGGCGAATTATTCCCTCTTTTCTCTTTAGGTACGTTATGAGTGACACAACCTACAGACGTTAGTATCTATAAATGAAATTTTACTTTCGATTTAAAGCTCTGATATTGTCGGTATTCTAAATTTCCGTTGTTTTTCTCGTTCTGCAGATTAATAGTACCAGACAGGGCACCAAATTTCTTGAAAGGGTAATAGTGTGGTTGGAGTGAATGGTGAACACCGCAGTGTTCCCCTCCTCAGTGGTGACGAATGACTTCTCTTTCTTTCTGTTGGTAAGTTATTACTCACATCCGGTATTTTGTGTGTTATAGTAAAAATATTGTTCGCTTTTAAGAATCTCAGACTGCCAGTCTCCTAAGATTTTGAAATATTCTCTCCTTTAGCAGGTTCATATGGGGAGTTAGGGCGACGAATAACTTGAAAGGACAATTCTAAGTAAATGGAGAACAATCGAATGGACCCCTCATCCCTCGTGGCGAATTATTCCCTCTTTTCTCTTTAGGTACGTCATGAGTGACACAACCTACAGATGTTAGTGTCTAAAAATGAAATTTTACTTTCGATTTAAAGCTCTGATATTGTCGGTATTCTAAATTTCCTTTCTTTTTCTCGTTCTGCAGATTAATAGTACCAGGCGGGGCACCAAATTTCTTGAAAGGGCAATAGTGTGGTTGGAGTGAATGGTGAACACCGCAGTGTTCCCATCCTCAGTGGTGACGAATGACTTCTCTTTCTTTCTGTTGGTAAGTTTTTATTAACATCCGGTATTTTATTTGTTATAGTGAAAATATTGTTCGCTTTTAAGAATCTCAGACTGCCAGTCTCCTAAGATTTTGAAATATTCTCTCCTTTAGCAGGTTCATATGGGGAGTTAGGGCGACGAATAACTTTAAAGGACAATTCTAAGTAAATGGAGAACAACCGAATGGACCCCTCATCCCTCGTGGCGAAATATTCCCTCTTTTCTCTTTAGGTACGTTATGAGTGACACAACCTACAGTTGTTAGTGTCTAAAAATGAAATTTTACTTTCGATTTAAAGCTCTGATATTGTCGGTATTCTAAATATCCTTTCTTTTTCTCGTTCTGCAGATTAATATTACCAGGCGGGGCACCAAATTTCTTGAAAGGGTAATAGTGTGGTTGGAGTGAATGGTGAACACCGCAGTGTTCCCATCCTCAGTGGTGACGAATGACTTCTCTTTCTTTCTGTTGGTACGTTTTTATTAACATCCGGTATTTTATTTGTTATAGTGAAAATATTGGTCGCTTTTAAGAATCTCAGACTGCCAGTCTCCTAAGATTTTGAAATATTCTCTCCTTTAGCAGGTTCATATGGGGAGTTAGGGCGACGAATAACTTGAAAGGACAATTCTAAGTAAATGGAGAACAACTGAATGGACCCCTCATCCCTCGTGGCTAAATATTCCCTCTTTTCTCTTTAGGTACGTTATGAGTGACACAACCTACAGATGTTAGTGTCTAAAAATGAAATTTTACTTTCGATTTAAAGCTCTGATATTGTCGGTATTCTAAATTTCCGTTCTTTTTCTCGTTCTGCAGATTAATAGTACCAGGCGGGGCACCAAATTTCTTGAAAGGGTAATAGTGTGGTTGGAGTGAATGGTGAACACCGCAGTGTTCCCATCCTCAGTGGTGACGAATGACTTCTCTTTCTTTCTGTTGGTAAGTTTTTATTAACATCCGGTATTTTATTTGTTATAGTGAAAATATTGTTCGCTTTTAAGAATCTCAGACTGCCAGTCTCCTAAGATTTTGAAATATTCTCTCCTTTAGCAGGTTCAAATGGGGAGTTAGGGCGACGAATAACTTGAAAGGACAATTCTAAGTAAATGGAGCACAACCGAATGGACCCCTCATCCCTCGTGGCGAAATATTCCCTCTTTTCTCTTTAGGTACGTTATGAGTGACACAACCTACAGATGTTAGTGTCTAAAAATGAAATTTTACTTTCGATTTAATGCTCTGATATTGTCGGTATTCTAAATTTCCTTTCTTTTTCTCGTTCTGCAGATTAATAGTACCAGGCGGGGCACCAAATTTCTTGAAAGGGTAATAATGTGGTTGGAGTGAATGGTGAACACCGCAGTGTTCCCATCCTCAGTGGCGACGAATGACTTCTCTTTCTTTCTGTTGGTAAGTTTTTATTAACATCCGGTATTTTATTTGTTATAGTGAAAATATTGTTCGCTTTTAAGAATCTCAGACTGCCAGTCTCCTAAGATTTTGAAATATTCTCTCCTTTAGCAGGTTCATATGGGGAGTTAGGGCGACGAATAACTTGAAAGGACAATTCTAAGTAAATGGAGAACAACCGAATGGACCCCTCATCCCTCGTGGCGAAATATTCCCTCTTTTCTCTTTAGGTACGTTATGAGTGACACAACCTACAGATGTTAGTGTCTAAAAATGAAATTTTACTTTCGATTTAAAGCTCTGATATTGTCGGTATTCTAAATTTCCTTTCTTTTTCTCGTTCTGCAGATTAATAGTACCAGGCGGGGCACCAAATTTCTTGAAAGGGTAATAGTGTGGTTGGAGTGAATGGTGAACACCGCAGTGTTCCCATCCTCAGTGGTGACGAATGACTTCTCTTTCTTTCTGTTGGTAAGTTATTACTCACATCCGGTATTTTGTTTGTTATAGTGAAAATATTGTTCGCTTTTAAGAATCTCAGACTGCCAGTCTCCTAAGATTTTGAAATTTTCTCTCCTTTAGCAGGTTCATATGGGGAGTTAGGGCGACGAATAACTTGCGAAGACAGTTCTAAGTAAATGGAGAACAACCGAATGGACCCTTCATCCCTCGTGGCGAATTATTCCCTCTTTTCTCTTTAGGTACGTTATGAGTGACACAACCTACAGACGTTAGTATCTATAAATGAAATTTTACTTTCGATTTAAAGCTCTGATATTGTCGGTATTCTAAATTTCCGTTCTTTTTCTCGTTCTGCAGATTAATAGTACCAGAGAGGGCACCAAATTTCTTGAAACGGTAATAGTGAGGATGGAGTGAATGGTGAACACCGCAGTGTTCCCCTCCTCAGTGGTGACGAATGACTTCTCTATCTTTCTGTTGGTAAGTTTTTATTAACATCCGGTATTTTATTTGTTATAGTGAAAATATTGTTCGCTTTTAAGAATCTCAGACTGCCAGTCTCCTAAGATTTTGAAATATTCTCTCCTTTAGCAGGTTCATATGGGGAGTTAGGGCGACGAATAACTTTAAAGGACAATTCTAAGTAAATGGAGAACAACCGAATGGACCCCTCATCCCTCGTGGCGAAATATTCCCTCTTTTCTCTTTAGGTACGTTATGAGTGACACAACCTACAGTTGTTAGTGTCTATAAATGAAATTTTACTTTCGATTTAAAGCTCTAATATTGTCGGTATTCTAAATTTCCTTTCTTTTTCTCGTTCTGCAGATTAATATTACCAGGCGGGGCACCAAATTTCTTGAAAGGGTAATAGTGTGGTTGGAGTGAATGGTGAACACCGCAGTGTTCCCATCCTCAGTGGTGACGAATGACTTCTCTTTCTTTCTGTTGGTAAGTTTTTATTAACATCCGGTATTTTATTTGTTATAGTGAAAATATTGTTCGCTTTTAAGAATCTCAGACTGCCAGTCTCTTAAGATTTTGAAATATTCTCTCCTTTAGCAGGTTCATATGGGGAGTTAAGGCGACGAATAATTTGAAAGGACAATTCTATGTAAATGGAGCACAACCAAATGGACCCCTCATCCCTCGTGGCGAAATATTCCCTCTTTTCTCTTTAGGTACGTCATGAGTGACACAACCTACAGATGTTAGTGTCTAAAAATGAAATTTTACTTTCGATTTAAAGCTCTGATATTATCGGTATTCTAAATTTCCTTTCTTTTTCTCGTTCTGCAGATTAATAGTACCAGGCGGGGCACCAAATTTCTTGAAAGGGTAATAGTGTGGTTGGAGTGAATGGTGAACACCGCAGTGTTCCCATCCTCAGTGGTGACGAATGACTTCTCTTTCTTTCTGTTGGTAAGTTTTTATTAACATCCGGTATTATATTTGTAATAGTGCAAATATTGTTCGCTTTTAAGAATCTCAGACTGCCAGTCTCTTAAGATTTTGAAAAACTCTCTCCTTTAGCAGGTTCATATGGGGAGTTAGGGCGACGAATAACTTGAAAGGACAATTCTAAGTAAATGGAGAACAACCGAATGGACCCCTCATCCCTCGTGGCGAAATATTCCCTCTTTTCTCTTTAGGTACGTCATGAGTGACACAACCTACAGATGTTAGTGTCTAAAAATGAAATTTTACTTTCGATTTAAAGCTCTGATATTGTCGGTATTCTAAATTTCCGTTCTTTTTCTCGTTCTGCAGATTAATAGTACCAGGCGGGGCACCAAATTTCTTGAAAGGGTAATAGTGTGGTTGGAGTGAATGGTGAACACCGCAGTGTTCCCATCCTCAGTGGTGATGAATGACTTCTCTTTCTTTCTGTTGGTAAGTTATTACTCACATCCGGTATTTTGTTTGTTATAGTGAAAATATTGTTCGCTTTTAAGAATCTCAGACTGCCAGTCTCCTAAGATTTTGAAATATTCTCTCCTTTACCAGGTTCATATGGGGAGTTAGGGCGACGAATAACTTGAAAGGACAATTCTAAGTAAATGGAGCACAACCGAATGGACCCCTCATCCCTCGTGGCGAAATATTCCCTCTTTTCTCTTTAGGTACGTTATGAGTGACACAACCTACAGATGTTAGTGTCTAAAAATGAAATTTTTTTTTTCGATTTAAAGCTCTGATATTGTCGGTATTCGAAATTTCCGTTCTTTTTCTCGTTCTGCAGATTAATAGTACCAGGCGGGGCACCAAATTTCTTGAAAGGGTAATAATGTGGTTGGAGTGAATGGTGAACACCGCAGTGTTCCCATCCTCAGTGGTGACGAATGACTTATCTTTCTTTCTGTTGGTAAGTTTTTATTAACATCCGGTATTTTATTTGTTATAGTGAAAATATTGTTCGCTTTTAAGAATCTCAGACTGCCAGTCTCCTAAGATTTTGAAATATTCTCTCCTTTAGCAGGTTCATATGGGGAGTTAGGGCGACGAATAACTTGAAAGGACAATTCTAAGTAAATGGAGAACAACCGAATGGACACCTCATCCCTCGTGGCGAAATATTCCCTCTTTTCTCTTTAGGTACGTTATGAGTGACACAACCTACAGATGTTAGTGTCTAAAAATGAAATTTTACTTTCGATTTAAAGCTCTGATATTGTCGGTATTCTAAATTTCCGTTCTTTTTCTCGTTCTGCAGATTAATAGTACCAGGCGGGGCACCAAATTTCTTGAAAGGGTAATAGTGTGGTTGGAGTGAATGGTGAACACCGCAGTGTTCCCATCCTCAGTGGTGACGAATGACTTCTCTTTCTTTCTGTTGGTAAGTTTTTATTAACATCCGGTATTTTATTTGTTATAGTGAAAATATTGTTCGCTTTTAAGAATCTCAGACTGCCAGTCTCCTAAGATTTTGAAATATCCTCTCCTTTAGCAGGTTCAAATGGGGAGTTAGGGCGACGAATAACTTGAAAGGACAATTCTAAGTAAATGGAGAACAACCGAATGGACCCCTCATCCCTCGTGGCGAAATATTCCCTCTTTTCTCTTTAGGTACGTTATGAGTGACACAACCTACAGATGTTAGTGTCTAAAAATGAAATTTTACTTTCGATTTAAAGCTCTGATATTGTCGGTATTCTAAATTTCCGTTCTTTTTCTCGTTCTGCAGATTAATAGTACCAGGCGGGGCACCAAATTTCTTGAAAGGGTAATAGTGTGGTTGGAGTGAATGGTGAACACCGCAGTGTTCCCATCCTCAGTGGTGACGAATGACTTCTCTTTCTTTCTGTTGGTAAGTTATTACTCACATCCGGTATTTTGTTTGTTATAGTGAAAATATTGTTCGCTTTTAAGAATCTCAGACTGCCAGTCTCCTAAGATTTTGAAATATTCTCTCCTTTACCAGGTTCATATGGGGAGTTAGGGCGACGAATAACTTGAAAGGACAATTCTAAGTAAATGGAGCACAACCGAATGGACCCCTCATCCCTCGTGGCGAAATATTCCCTCTTTTCTCTTTAGGTACGTTATGAGTGACACAACCTACAGATGTTAGTGTCTAAAAATGAAATTTTTTTTTTCGATTTAAAGCTCTGATATTGTCGGTATTCGAAATTTCCGTTCTTTTTCTCGTTCTGCAGATTAATAGTACCAGGCGGGGCACCAAATTTCTTGAAAGGGTAATAGTGTGGTTGGAGTGAATGGTGAACACCGCAGTGTTCCCATCCTCAGTGGTGACGAATGACTTCTCTTTCTTTCTGTTGGTAAGTTATTACTCACATCCGGTATTTTGTTTGTTATAGTGAAAATATTGTTCGCTTTTAAGAATCTCAGACTGCCAGTCTCCTAAGATTTTGAAATATTCTCTCCTTTACCAGGTTCATATGGGGAGTTAGGGCGACGAATAACTTGAAAGGACAATTCTAAGTAAATGGAGCACAACCGAATGGACCCCTCATCCCTCGTGGCGAAATATTCCCTCTTTTCTCTTTAGGTACGTTATGAGTGACACAACCTACAGATGTTAGTGTCTAAAAATGAAATTTTTTTTTTCGATTTAAAGCTCTGATATTGTCGGTATTCGAAATTTCCGTTCTTTTTCTCGTTCTGCAGATTAATAGTACCAGGCGGGGCACCAAATTTCTTGAAAGGGTAATAGTGTGGTTGGAGTGAATGGTGAACACCGCAGTGTTCCCATCCTCAGTGGTGACGAATGACTTCTCTTTCTTTCTGTTGGTAAGTTATTACTCACATCCGGTATTTTGTTTGTTATAGTGAAAATATTGTTCGCTTTTAAGAATCTCAGACTGCCAGTCTCCTAAGATTTTGAAATATTCTCTCCTTTACCAGGTTCATATGGGGAGTTAGGGCGACGAATAACTTGAAAGGACAATTCTAAGTAAATGGAGCACAACCGAATGGACCCCTCATCCCTCGTGGCGAAATATTCCCTCTTTTCTCTTTAGGTACGTTATGAGTGACACAACCTACAGATGTTAGTGTCTAAAAATGAAATTTTTTTTTTCGATTTAAAGCTCTGATATTGTCGGTATTCGAAATTTCCGTTCTTTTTCTCGTTCTGCAGATTAATAGTACCAGGCGGGGCACCAAATTTCTTGAAAGGGTAATAGTGTGGTTGGAGTGAATGGTGAACACCGCAGTGTTCCCATCCTCAGTGGTGACGAATGACTTATCTTTCTTTCTGTTGGTAAGTTTTTATTAACATCCGGTATTTTATTTGTTATAGTGAAAATATTGTTCGCTTTTAAGAATCTCAGACTGCCAGTCTCCTAAGATTTTGAAATATCCTCTCCTTTAGCAGGTTCAAATGGGGAGTTAGGGCGACGAATAACTTGAAAGGACAATTCTAAGTAAATGGAGAACAACCGAATGGACCCCTCATCCCTCGTGGCGAAATATTCCCTCTTTTCTCTTTAGGTACGTTATGAGTGACACAACCTACAGATGTTAGTGTCTAAAAATGAAATTTTACTTTCGATTTAAAGCTCTGATATTGTCGGTATTCGAAATTTCCGTTCTTTTTCTCGTTCTGCAGATTAATAGTACCAGACGGGGCACCAAATTTCTTGAAAGGGTAATAGTGTGGTTGGAGTGAATGGTGAACACCGCAGTGTTCCCATCCTCAGTGGTGACGAATGACTTCTCTTTCTTTCTGTTGGTAAGTTTTTATTAACATCCGGTATTTTATTTGTTATAGTGAAAATATTGTTCGCTTTTAAGAATCTCAGACTGCCAGTCTCCTAAGATTTTGAAATATTCTCTCCTTTAGCAGGTTCATATGGGGAGTTAGGGCGACGAATAACTTGAAAGGACAATTCTAAGTAAATGGAGAACAACCGAATGGACCCCTCATCCCTCGTGGCGAAATATTCCCTCTTTTCCCTTTTGGTACGTTATGAGTGACACAACCTACAGATGTTAGTGTCTAAAAATGAAATTTTACTTTCGATTTAAAGCTCTGATATTGTCGGTATTCTAAATTTCCGTTCTTTTTCTCGTTCTGCAGATTAATAGTACCAGGCGGGGCACCAAATTTCTTGAAAGGGTAATAGTGTGGTTGGAGTGAATGGTGAACACCGCAGTGTTCCCATCCTCAGTGGTGACGAATGACTTCTCTTTCTTTCTGTTGGTAAGTTATTACTCACATCCGGTATTTTGTTTGTTATAGTGAAAATATTGTTCGCTTTTAAGAATCTCAGACTGCCAGTCTCCTAAGATTTTGAAATATTCTCTCCTTTACCAGGTTCATATGGGGAGTTAGGGCGACGAATAACTTGAAAGGACAATTCTAAGTAAATGGAGCACAACCGAATGGACCCCTCATCCCTCGTGGCGAAATATTCCCTCTTTTCTCTTTAGGTACGTTATGAGTGACACAACCTACAGATGTTAGTGTCTAAAAATGAAATTTTTTTTTTCGATTTAAAGCTCTGATATTGTCGGTATTCGAAATTTCCGTTCTTTTTCTCGTTCTGCAGATTAATAGTACCAGGCGGGGCACCAAATTTCTTGAAAGGGTAATAGTGTGGTTGGAGTGAATGGTGAACACCGCAGTGTTCCCATCCTCAGTGGTGACGAATGACTTATCTTTCTTTCTGTTGGTAAGTTTTTATTAACATCCGGTATTTTATTTGTTATAGTGAAAATATTGTTCGCTTTTAAGAATCTCAGACTGCCAGTCTCCTAAGATTTTGAAATATCCTCTCCTTTAGCAGGTTCAAATGGGGAGTTAGGGCGACGAATAACTTGAAAGGACAATTCTAAGTAAATGGAGAACAACCGAATGGACCCCTCATCCCTCGTGGCGAAATATTCCCTCTTTTCTCTTTAGGTACGTTATGAGTGACACAACCTACAGATGTTAGTGTCTAAAAATGAAATTTTACTTTCGATTTAAAGCTCTGATATTGTCGGTATTCGAAATTTCCGTTCTTTTTCTCGTTCTGCAGATTAATAGTACCAGACGGGGCACCAAATTTCTTGAAAGGGTAATAGTGTGGTTGGAGTGAATGGTGAACACCGCAGTGTTCCCATCCTCAGTGGTGACGAATGACTTCTCTTTCTTTCTGTTGGTAAGTTTTTATTAACATCCGGTATTTTATTTGTTATAGTGAAAATATTGTTCGCTTTTAAGAATCTCAGACTGCCAGTCTCCTAAGATTTTGAAATATTCTCTCCTTTAGCAGGTTCATATGGGGAGTTAGGGCGACGAATAACTTTAAAGGACAATTCTAAGTAAATGGAGAACAACCGAATGGACCCCTCATCCCTCGTGGCGAAATATTCCCTCTTTTCTCTTTAGGTACGTTATGAGTGACACAACCTACAGTTGTTAGTGTCTATAAATGAAATTTTACTTTCGATTTAAAGCTCTAATATTGTCGGTATTCTAAATTTCCTTTCTTTTTCTCGTTCTGCAGATTAATATTACCAGGCGGGGCACCAAATTTCTTGAAAGGGTAATAGTGTGGTTGGAGTGAATGGTGAACACCGCAGTGTTCCCATCCTCAGTGGTGACGAATGACTTCTCTTTCTTTCTGTTGGTAAGTTTTTATTAACATCCGGTATTTTATTTGTTATAGTGAAAATATTGGTCGCTTTTAAGAATCTCAGACTGCCAGTCTCCTAAGATTTTGAAATATTCTCTCCTTTAGCAGGTTCATATGGGGAGTTAGGGCGACGAATAACTTGAAAGGACAATTCTAAGTAAATGGAGAACAACCGAATGGACCCCTCATCCCTCGTGGCAAAATATTCCCTCTTTTCTCTTTAGGTACGTCATGAGTGACACAACCTACAGATGTTAGTGTCTAAAAATGAAATTTTACTTTCGATTTAAAGCTCTGATATTATCGGTATTCTAAATTTCCTTTCTTTTTCTCGTTCTGCAGATTAATAGTACCAGGCGGGGCACCAAATTTCTTGAAAGGGTAATAGTGTGGTTGGAGTGAATGGTGAACACCGCAGTGTTCCCATCCTCAGTGGTGATGAATGACTTCTCTTTCTTTCTGTTGGTAAGTTATTACTCACATCCGGTATTTTGTTTGTTATAGTGAAAATATTGTTCGCTTTTAAGAATCTCAGACTGCCAGTCTCCTAAGATTTTGAAATATTCTCTCCTTTACCAGGTTCATATGGGGAGTTAGGGCGACGAATAACTTGAAAGGACAATTCTAAGTAAATGGAGCACAACCGAATGGACCCCTCATCCCTCGTGGCGAAATATTCCCTCTTTTCTCTTTAGGTACGTTATGAGTGACACAACCTACAGATGTTAGTGTCTAAAAATGAAATTTTTTTTTCGATTTAAAGCTCTGATATTGTCGGTATTCGAAATTTCCGTTCTTTTTCTCGTTCTGCAGATTAATAGTACCAGGCGGGGCACCAAATTTCTTGAAAGGGTAATAATGTGGTTGGAGTGAATGGTGAACACCGCAGTGTTCCCATCCTCAGTGGTGACGAATGACTTATCTTTCTTTCTGTTGGTAAGTTTTTATTAACATCCGGTATTTTATTTGTTATAGTGAAAATATTGTTCGCTTTTAAGAATCTCAGACTGCCAGTCTCCTAAGATTTTGAAATATCCTCTCCTTTAGCAGGTTCAAATGGGGAGTTAGGGCGACGAATAACTTGAAAGGACAATTCTAAGTAAATGGAGAACAACCGAATGGACCCCTCATCCCTCGTGGCGAAATATTCCCTCTTTTCTCTTTAGGTACGTTATGAGTGACACAACCTACAGATGTTAGTGTCTAAAAATGAAATTTTACTTCCGATTTAAAGCTCTGATATTATCGGTATTCTAAATTTCCTTTCTTTTTCTCGTTCTGCAGATTAATAGTACCAGGCGGGGCACCAAATTTCTTGAAAGGGTAATAGTGTGGTTGGAGTGAATGGTGAACACCGCAGTGTTCCCATCCTCAGTGGTGACGAATGACTTCTCTTCCTTTCTGTTGGTAAGATTTTATTAACATCTGGTATTTTATTTGTTATAGTGAAAATATTGTTCGCTTTTAAGAATCTCAGACTGCCAGTCTCCTAAGATTTTGAAATATTCTCTCCTTTAGCAGGTTCATATGGGGAGTTAGGGCGACGAATAACTTAAAAGGACAATTCTAAGTAAATGGAGCACAACCGAATGGACCCCTCATCCCTCGTGGCGAAATATTCCCTCTTTTCTCTTTAGGTACGTTATGAGTGACACAACCTACAGATGTTAGTGTCTAAAAATGAAATTTTTTTTTCGATTTAAAGCTCTGATATTGTCGGTATTCGAAATTTCCGTTCTTTTTCTCGTTCTGCAGATTAATAGTACCAGGCGGGGCACCAAATTTCTTGAAAGGGTAATAATGTGGTTGGAGTGAATGGTGAACACCGCAGTGTTCCCATCCTCAGTGGTGACGAATGACTTCTCTTTCTTTCTGTTGGTAAGTTTTTATTAACATCCGGTATTTTATTTGTTATAGTGAAAATATTGTTCGCTTTTAAGAATCTCAGACTGCCAGTCTCCTAAGATTTTGAAATATTCTCTCCTTTAGCAGGTTCATATGGGGAGTTAGGGCGACGAATAACTTGAAAGGACAATTCTAAGTAAATGGAGAACAACCGAATGGACCCCTCATCCCTCGTGGCGAAATATTCCCTCTTTTCTCTTTAGGTACGTCATGAGTGACACAACCTACAGATGTTAGTGTCTAAAAATGAAATTTTACTTTCGATTTAAAGCTCTGATATTATCGGTATTCTAAATTTCCTATCTTTTTCTCGTTCTGCAGATTAATAGTACCAGGCGGGGCACCAAATTTCTTGAAAGGGTAATAGTGTGGTTGGAGTGAATGGTGAACACCGCAGTGTTCCCATCCTCAGTGGTGATGAATGACTTCTCTTTCTTTCTGTTGGTAAGTTATTACTCACATCCGGTATTTTGTTTGTTATAGTGAAAATATTGTTCGCTTTTAAGAATCTCAGACTGCCAGTCTCCTAAGATTTTGAAATATTCTCTCCTTTACCAGGTTCATATGGGGAGTTAGGGCGACGAATAACTTGAAAGGACAATTCTAAGTAAATGGAGCACAACCGAATGGACCCCTCATCCCTCGTGGCGAAATATTCCCTCTTTTCTCTTTAGGTACGTTATGAGTGACACAACCTACAGATGTTAGTGTCTAAAAATGAAATTTTTTTTTCGATTTAAAGCTCTGATATTGTCGGTATTCGAAATTTCCGTTCTTTTTCTCGTTCTGCAGATTAATAGTACCAGGCGGGGCACCAAATTTCTTGAAAGGGTAATAATGTGGTTGGAGTGAATGGTGAACACCGCAGTGTTCCCATCCTCAGTGGTGACGAATGACTTCTCTTTCTTTCTGTTGGTAAGTTATTACTCACATCCGGTATTTTGTTTGTTATAGTGAAAATATTGTTCGCTTTTAAGAATCTCAGACTGCCAGTCTCCTAAGATTTTGAAATATTCTCTCCTTTAGCAGGTTCATATGGGGAGTTAGGGCGACGAATAACTTAAAAGGACAATTCTAAGTAAATGGAGCACAACCGAATGGACCCCTCATCCCTCGTGGCGAAATATTCCCTCTTTTCTCTTTAGGTACGTTATGAGTGACACAACCTACAGATGTTAGTGTCTAAAAATGAAATTTTTTTTTCGATTTAAAGCTCTGATATTGTCGGTATTCGAAATTTCCGTTCTTTTTCTCGTTCTGCAGATTAATAGTACCAGGCGGGGCACCAAATTTCTTGAAAGGGTAATAATGTGGTTGGAGTGAATGGTGAACACCGCAGTGTTCCCATCCTCAGTGGTGACGAATGACTTCTCTTTCTTTCTGTTGGTAAGTTTTTATTAACATCCGGTATTTTATTTGTTATAGTGAAAATATTGTTCGCTTTTAAGAATCTCAGACTGCCAGTCTCCTAAGATTTTGAAATATCCTCTCCTTTAGCAGGTTCAAATGGGGAGTTAGGGCGACGAATAACTTGAAAGGACAATTCTAAGTAAATGGAGAACAACCGAATGGACCCCTCATCCCTCGTGGCGAAATATTCCCTCTTTTCTCTTTAGGTACGTTATGAGTGACACAACCTACAGATGTTAGTGTCTAAAAATGAAATTTTACTTCCGATTTAAAGCTCTGATATTATCGGTATTCTAAATTTCCTTTCTTTTTCTCGTTCTGCAGATTAATAGTACCAGGCGGGGCACCAAATTTCTTGAAAGGGTAATAGTGTGGTTGGAGTGAATGGTGAACACCGCAGTGTTCCCATCCTCAGTGGTGACGAATGACTTCTCTTCCTTTCTGTTGGTAAGATTTTATTAACATCTGGTATTTTATTTGTTATAGTGAAAATATTGTTCGCTTTTAAGAATCTCAGACTGCCAGTCTCCTAAGATTTTGAAATATTCTCTCCTTTAGCAGGTTCATATGGGGAGTTAGGGCGACGAATAACTTAAAAGGACAATTCTAAGTAAATGGAGCACAACCGAATGGACCCCTCATCCCTCGTGGCGAAATATTCCCTCTTTTCTCTTTAGGTACGTTATGAGTGACACAACCTACAGATGTTAGTGTCTAAAAATGAAATTTTTTTTTCGATTTAAAGCTCTGATATTGTCGGTATTCGAAATTTCCGTTCTTTTTCTCGTTCTGCAGATTAATAGTACCAGGCGGGGCACCAAATTTCTTGAAAGGGTAATAATGTGGTTGGAGTGAATGGTGAACACCGCAGTGTTCCCATCCTCAGTGGTGACGAATGACTTCTCTTTCTTTCTGTTGGTAAGTTTTTATTAACATCCGGTATTTTATTTGTTATAGTGAAAATATTGTTCGCTTTTAAGAATCTCAGACTGCCAGTCTCCTAAGATTTTGAAATATTCTCTCCTTTAGCAGGTTCATATGGGGAGTTAGGGCGACGAATAACTTGAATGGACAATTCTAAGTAAATGGAGAACAACCGAATGGACCCCTCATCCCTCGTGGCGAAATATTCCCTCTTTTCCCTTTAGGTACGTTATGAGTGACACAACCTACAGATGTTAGTGTCTAAAAATGAAATTTTACTTTCGATTTAAAGCTCTGATATTGTCGGTATTCTAAATTTCCTTTCTTTTTCTCGTTCTGCAGATTAATAGTACGAGACGGGGCAGGAAATTTCTTGAAAGGGTAATAGTGTGGTTGGAGTGAATGGTGAACACCGCAGTGTTCCCATCCTCAGTGGTGACGAATGACTTCTCTTTCTTTCTGTTGGTAAGTTTTTATTAACATCCGGTATTTTATTTGTTATAGTGAAAATATTGTTCGCTTTTAAGAATCTCAGACTGCCAGTCTCCTAAGATTTTGAAATTTTCTCTCCTTTAGCAGGTTCATATGGGGAGTTAGGGCGACGAATAACTTGCGAAGACAGTTCTAAGTAAATGGAGAACAACCGAATGGACCCTTCATCCCTCGTGGCGAATTATTCCCTCTTTTCTCTTTAGGTACGTTATGAGTGACACAACCTACAGACGTTAGTATCTATAAATGAAATTTTACTTTCGATTTAAAGCTCTGATATTGTCGGTATTCTAAATTTCCGTTGTTTTTCTCGTTCTGCAGATTAATAGTACCAGACAGGGCACCAAATTTCTTGAAAGGGTAATAGTGAGGATGGAGTGAATGGTGAACACCGCAGTGTTCCCCTCCTCAGTGGTGACGAATGACTTCACTTTCTTTCTGTTGGTAAGTTATTACTCACATCCGGTATTTTGTGTGTTATAGTGAAAATATTGTTCGCTTTTAAGAATCTCAGACTGCCAGTCTCCTAAGATTTTGAAATATTCTCTCCTTTAGCAGGTTCATATGGGGAGTTAGGGCGACGAATAACTTGAAAGGACAATTCTAAGTAAATGGAGAACAATCGAATGGACCCCTCATCCCTCGTGGCGAATTATTCCCTCTTTTCTCTTTAGGTACGTTATGAGTGACACAACCTACAGATGTTAGTGTCTAAAAATGAAATTTTACTTTCCATTTAAAGCTCTGATATTGTCGGTATTCTAAATTACCGTTCTTTTTCTCGTTCTGCAGATTAATAGTACCAGGCGGGGCACCAAATTTCTTGAAAGGGTAATAATGTGGTTGGAGTGAATGGTGAACACCGCAGTGTTCCCATCCTCAGTGGTGACGAATGACTTCTCTTTCTTTCTGTTGGTAAGTTTTTATTAACATCCGGTATTTTATTTGTTATAGTGAAAATATTGTTCGGTTTTAAGAATCTCAGACTGCCAGTCTCCTAAGATTTTGAAATATTCTCTCCTTTAGCAGGTTCATATGGGGAGTTAGGGCGACGAATAACTTGAAAGGACAATTCTAAGTAAATGGAGAACAACCGAATGGACCCCTCATCCCTCGTGGCGAAATATTCCCTCTTTTCTCTTTAGGTACGTTATGACTGACACAACCTACAGATGTTAGTGTCTAAAAATGAAATTTTACTTCCGATTTAAAGCTCTGATATTATCGGTATTCTAAATTTCCTTTCTTTTTCTCGTTCTGCAGATTAATAGTACCAGGCGGGGCACCAAATTTCTTGAAAGGGTAATAGTGTGGTTGGAGTGAATGGTGAACACCGCAGTGTTCCCATCCTCAGTGGTGACGAATGACTTCTCTTTCTTTCTGTTGGTAAGTTTTTATTAACATCCGGTATTATATTTGTTATAGTGAACATATTGTTCGGTTTTAAGAATCTCAGACTGCCAGTCTCCTAAGATTTTGAAAAATTCTCTCCTTTAGCAGGTTCATATGGGGAGTTAGGGCGACGAATAACTTGAAAGGGCAATTCTAAGTAAATGGAGAACAACCGAATGGACCCCTCATCCCTCGTGGCGAAATATTCCCTCTTTTCTCTTTAGGTGCGTTATGAGTGACACAACCTACAGATGTTAGTGTCTAAAAATGAAATTTTACTTTCGATTTAAAGCTCTGATATTGTCGGTATTCTAAATTTCCGTTCTTTTTCTCGTTCTGCAGATTAATAATACCAGGCGGGGCACCAAATTTCTTGAAAGGGTAATAGTGTGGTTGGAGTGAATGGTGAACACCGCAGTGTTCCCATCCTCAGTGGTGACGAATGACTTCTCTTTCTTTCTGTTGGTAAGTTATTACTCACATCCGGTATTTTGTTTGTTATAGTGAAAATATTGTTCGCTTTTAAGAATCTCAGACTGCCAGTCTCCTAAGATTTTGAAATATTCTCTCCTTTAGCAGGTTCATATGGGGAGTTAGGGCGACGAATAACTTGAAAGGACAATTCTAAGTAAATGGAGCACAACCGAATGGACCCCTCATCCCTCGTGGCGAAATATTCCCTCTTTTCTCTTTAGGTACGTTATGAGTGACACAACCTACAGATGTTAGTGTCTAAAAATGAAATTTTTTTTTCGATTTAAAGCTCTGATATTGTCGGTATTCGAAATTTCCGTTCTTTTTCTCGTTCTGCAGATTAATAGTACCAGGCGGGGCACCAAATTTCTTGAAAGGGTAATAATGTGGTTGGAGTGAATGGTGAACACCGCAGTGTTCCCATCCTCAGTGGTGACGAATGACTTCTCTTTCTTTCTGTTGGTAAGTTTTTATTAACATCCGGTATTTTATTTGTTATAGTGAAAATATTGTTCGCTTTTAAGAATCTCAGACTGCCAGTCTCCTAAGATTTTGAAATATTCTCTCCTTTAGCAGGTTAATATGGGGAGTTAGGGCGACGAATAACTTGAAAGGACAATTCTAAGTAAATGGAGAACAACCGAATGGACCCCTCATCCCTCGTGGCGAATTATTCCCTATTTTCCCTTTAGGTACGTTATGAGTGACACAACCTACAGATGTTAGTGTCTAAAAATGAAATTTTACTTTCGATTTAAAGCTCTGATATTGTCGGTATTCTAAATTTCCTTTCTTTTTCTCGTTCTGCAGATTAATAGTACGAGACGGGGCAGGAAATTTCTTGAAAGGGTAATAGTGTGGTTGGAGTGAATGGTGAACACCGCAGTGTTCCCATCCTCAGTGGTGACGAATGACTTCTCTTTCTTTCTGTTGGTAAGTTTTTATTAACATCCGGTATTTTATTTGTTATAGTGAAAATATTGTTCGCTTTTTAGAATCTCAGACTGCCAGTCTCCTAAGATTTTGAAATTTTCTCTCCTTTAGCAGGTTCATATGGGGAGTTAGGACGACGAATAACTTGCGAAGACAGTTCTAAGTAAATGGAGAACAACCGAATGGACCCTTCATCCCTCGTGGCGAATTATTCCCTCTTTTCTCTTTAGGTACGTTATGAGTGACACAACCTACAGACGTTAGTATCTATAAATGAAATTTTACTTTCGATTTAAAGCTCTGATATTGTCGGTATTCTAAATTTCCGTTGTTTTTCTCGTTCTGCAGATTAATAGTACCAGACAGGGCACCAAATTTCTTGAAAGGGTAATAGTGAGGATGGAGTGAATGGTGAACACCGCAGTGTTCCCCTCCTCAGTGGTGACGAATGACTTCTCTTTCTTTCTGTTGGTAAGTTTTTATTAACATCCGGTATTTTATTTGTTATAGTGAAAATATTGTTCGCTTTTAAGAATCTCAGACTGCCAGTCTCCTAAGATTTTGAAATATTCTCTCCTTTAGCAGGTTCATATGGGGAGTTAGGGCGACGAATAACTTGAAAGGACAATTCTAAGTAAATTCAGAACAATCGAATGGACCCCTCATCCCTCGTGGCGAATTATTCCCTCTTTTCTCTTTAGGTACGTTATGAGTGACACAACCTACAGATGTTAGTGTCTAAAAATGATATTTTACTTTCCATTTAAAGCTCTGATATTGTCGGTATTCTAAATTTCCGTTCTTTTTCTCGTTCTGCAGATTAATAGTACCAGGCGGGGCACCAAATTTCTTGAAAGGGTAATAGTGTGGTTGGAGTGAATGGTGAACACCGCAGTGTTCCCATCCTCACTGGTGACGAATGACTTCTCTTTCTTTCTGTTGGTAAGTTATTACTCACATCCGGTATTTTGTTTGTTATAGTGAAAATATTGTTCGCTTTTAAGAATCTCAGACTGCCAGTCTCCTAAGATTTTGAAATATTCTCTCCTTTAGCAGGTTCATATGGGGAGTTAGGGCGACGAATAACTTGAAAGGACAATTCTAAGTAAATGGAGCACAACCGAATGGACCCCTCATCCCTCGTGGCGAAATATTCCCTCTTTTCTCTTTAGGTGCGTTATGAGTGACACAACCTACAGATGTTAGTGTCTAAAAATGAAATTTTACTTTCGATTTAAAGCTCTGATATTGTCGGTATTCTAAATTTCCTTTCTTTTTCTCGTTCTGCAGATTAATAGTACCAGGCGGGGCACCAAATTTCTTGAAAGGGTAATAGTGTGGTTGGAGTGAATGGTGAACACCGCAGTGTTCCCATCCTCAGTGGTGACGAATGACTTCTCTTTCTTTCTGTTGGTAAGTTATTACTCACATCCGGTATTTTGTTTGTTATAGTGAAAATATTGTTCGCTTTTAAGAATCTCAGACTGCCAGTCTCCTAAGATTTTGAAATATTCTCTCCTTTAGCAGGTTCATATGGGGAGTTAGGGCGACGAATAACTTGAAAGGACAATTCTAAGTAAATGGAGCACAACCGAATGGACCCCTCATCCCTCGTGGCGAAATATTCCCTCTTTTCTCTTTAGGTGCGTTATGAGTGACACAACCTACAGATGTTAGTGTCTAAAAATGAAATTTTACTTTCGATTTAAAGCTCTGATATTGTCGGTATTCTAAATTTCCTTTCTTTTTCTCGTTCTGCAGATTAATAGTACCAGACGGGGCACCAAATCTCTTGAAAGGTTAATAGTGAGAATGGAGTGAACGGTGAACACCGCAGTGTTCCCCTCCTCAGTGGTGACGAATGACTTCTCTTTCTTTCTGTTCGTAAGTTATTACTCACACCCGGTATTTTGTTTGTTATAGTGAAAATATTGTTCGATTTTAAGAATCTCAGACTGCCAGTCTCCTAAGGTTTTGAAATTTTCTCTCCTTTAGCAGGTTCATATGGGGAGTTAGGGCGACGAATAACTTGAAAGGACAATTCTAGGTAAATGGAGAACAACCGAATGGACCCCTCATCCCTCGTGGCGAATTATTCCCTCTTTTCTCTTTAGGTACGTTATGAGTGACACAACCTACAGATGTTAGTGTCTAAAAATGAAATTTAACTTTCCATTTAAAGCTCTGATATTGTCGGTATTCTAAATTTCCGTTGTTTTTCTCGTTCAGCAGATTAATAGTACCAGACGGGGCACCAAATCTCTTGAAAGGTTAATAGTGAGAATGGAGTGAACGGTGAACACCGCAGTGTTCCCCTCCTCAGTGGTGACGAATGACTTCTCTTTCTTTCTGTTGGTAAGTTTTTATTAACATCCGGTATTTTATTTGTTATAGTGAAAATACTGTTCGCTTTTAAGAATCTCAGACTGCCAGTCTCCTAAGATTTTGAAAAATTCTCTCCTTTAGCAGGTTCATATGGGGAGTTAGGGCGACGAATAACTTGAAAGGACAATTCTAGGTAAATGGAGAACAACCGAATGGACCCCTCATCCCTCGTGGCGAATTATTCCCTCTTTTCTCTTTAGGTACGTTATGAGTGACACAACCTACAGATGTTAGTGTCTAAAAATGAAATTTAACTTTCCATTTAAAGCTCTGATATTGTCGGTATTCTAAATTACCGTTCTTTTTCTCGTTCTGCAGATTATTAGTACCAGGCGGGGCACCAAATTTCTTGAAAGGGTAATAGTGAGGATGGAGTGAATGGTGAACACCGCAGTGTTCCCCGCCTCAGTGGTGACGAATGACTTCTCTTTCTTTCTGTTCGTAAGTTGTTACTCACATCCGGTATTTGGCTTGTTATAGTGAAAATATTGTTCACTTTTAAGAATCTCAGACTGCCAGTCTCCTAAGATTTTGAAATATTCTCTCCTTTAGCAGGTTCATATGGGGAGTTAGGGCGACGAATAACTTGAAAGGACAATTCTAAGTAAATGGAGAACAACCGAATGGACCCCTCATCCCTCGTGGCGAATTAATCCCTCTTTTCTCTTTAGGTACGTTATGAGTGACACAACCTACAGATGTTAGTGTCTAAAAATGAAATTTAACTTTCCATTTAAAGCTCTGATATTGTCGGTATTCTAAATTTCCGTTGTTTTTCTCGTTCAGCAGATTAATAGTACCAGACGGGGCACCAAATCTCTTGAAAGGTTAATAGTGAGGATGGAGTGAATGGTGAATACCGCAGTGTTCCCCGCCTCAGTGGTGACGAATGACTTCTCTTTCTTTCTGTTCGTAAGTTATTACTCACATCCGGTATTTTGTGTGTTATAGTGAAAATATTGTTCGCTTTTAAGAATCTCAGACTGCCAGTCTCCTAAGATTTTGAAATATTCTCTCCTTTAGCAGGTTCATATGGGGAGTTAGGGCGACGAATAACTTGAAAGGACAATTCTAAGTAAATGGAGAACAACCGAATGGACCCCTCATCCCTCGTGGCGAATTAATCCCTCTTTTCTCTTTAGGTACGTTATGAGTGACACAACCTACAGATGTTAGTGTCTAAAAATGAAATTTAACTTTCCATTTAAAGCTCTGATATTGTCGGTATTCTAAATTACCGTTCTTTTTCTCGTTCTGCAGATTATTAGTACCAGGCGGGGCACCAAATTTCTTGAAAGGGTAATAGTGAGGATGGAGTGAATGGTGAACACCGCAGTGTTCCCCGCCTCAGTGGTGACGAATGACTTCTCTTTCTTTCTGTTCGTAAGTTGTTACTCACATCCGGTATTTGGCTTGTTATAGTGAAAATATTGTTCACTTTTAAGAATCTCAGACTGCCAGTCTCCTAAGATTTTGAAATATTCTCTCCTTTAGCAGGTTCATATGGGGAGTTAGGGCGACGAATAACTTGAAAGACAATTCTAAGTAAATGGAGAACAACCGAATGGAGCCCTCATCCCTCGAGGCAAATTATTCCCTCTATTTTCTTTAGGTACGTTATGAGTGACACAACCTACAGATGTTAGTGTCTAAAAATGAAATTTTACATTCGATTTAAAGCTCTGATATTGTCGGTATTCTAAATATCCAGTGTTTTTCTCGTTCTGCAGATTAATAGTACCAGACGGGGCACCAAATTTCTTGAAAGGGTAATAGTGAGGATGGAGTGAATGGTGAATACCGCAGTGTTCCCCGCCTCAGTGATGACGAATGACTTCTCTTTCTTTCTGTTCGTAAGTTATTACTCACATCCGGTATTTTGTGTGTTATAGTGAAAATATTGTTCGCTTTTAAGAATCTCAGACTGCCAGTCTCCTAAGATTTTGAAATATTCTCTCCTTTAGCAGGTTCATATGGGGAGTTAGGGCGACGAATAACTTGAAAGGACAATTCTAAGTAAATGGAGAACAACCGAATGGACCCCTCATCCCTCGTGGCGAATTAATCCCTCTTTTCTCTTTAGGTACGTTATGAGTGACACAACCTACAGATGTTAGTGTCTAAAAATGAAATTTAACTTTCCATTTAAAGCTCTGATATTGTCGGTATTCTAAATTACCGTTCTTTTTCTCGTTCTGCAGATTATTAGTACCAGGCGGGGCACCAAATTTCTTGAAAGGGTAATAGTGAGGATGGAGTGAATGGTGAACACCGCAGTGTTCCCCGCCTCAGTGGTGACGAATGACTTCTCTTTCTTTCTGTTCGTAAGTTGTTACTCACATCCGGTATTTGGCTTGTTATAGTGAAAATATTGTTCACTTTTAAGAATCTCAGACTGCCAGTCTCCTAAGATTTTGAAATATTCTCTCCTTTAGCAGGTTCATATGGGGAGTTAGGGCGACGAATAACTTGAAAGACAATTCTAAGTAAATGGAGAACAACCGAATGGAGCCCTCATCCCTCGAGGCAAATTATTCCCTCTATTTTCTTTAGGTACGTTATGAGTGACACAACCTACAGATGTTAGTGTCTAAAAATGAAATTTTACATTCGATTTAAAGCTCTGATATTGTCGGTATTCTAAATATCCAGTGTTTTTCTCGTTCTGCAGATTAATAGTACCAGACGGGGCACCAAATTTCTTGAAAGGTTAATAGTGAGGATGGAGTGAATGGTGAATACCGCAGTGTTCCCCGCCTCAGTGGTGACGAATGACTTCTCTTTCTTTCTGTTCGTAAGTTATTACTCACATCCGGTATTTTGTGTGTTATAGTGAAAATATTGTTCGCTTTTAAGAATCTCAGACTGCCAGTCTCCTAAGATTTTGAAATATTCTCTCCTTTAGCAGGTTCATATGGGGAGTTAGGGCGACGAATAACTTGAAAGGACAATTCTAAGTAAATGGAGAACAACCGAATGGACCCCTCATCCCTCGTGGCGAATTAATCCCTGTTTTCTCTTTAGGTACGTTATGAGTGACACAACCTACAGATGTTAGTGTCTAAAAATGAAATTTAACTTTCCATTTAAAGCTCTGATATTGTCGGTATTCTAAATTACCGTTCTTTTTCTCGTTCTGCAGATTATTAGTACCAGGCGGGGCACCAAATTTCTTGAAAGGGTAATAGTGAGGATGGAGTGAATGGTGAACACCGCAGTGTTCCCCGCCTCAGTGGTGACGAATGACTTCTCTTTCTTTCTGTTCGTAAGTTGTTACTCACATCCGGTATTTGGCTTGTTATAGTGAAAATATTGTTCACTTTTAAGAATCTCAGACTGCCAGTCTCCTAAGATTTTGAAATATTCTCTCCTTTAGCAGGTTCATATGGGGAGTTAGGGCGACGAATAACTTGAAAGACAATTCTAAGTAAATGGAGAACAACCGAATGGAGCCCTCATCCCTCGAGGCAAATTATTCCCTCTATTTTCTTTAGGTACGTTATGAGTGACACAACCTACAGATGTTAGTGTCTAAAAATGAAATTTTACATTCGATTTAAAGCTCTGATATTGTCGGTATTCTAAATATCCAGTGTTTTTCTCGTTCTGCAGATTAATAGTACCAGACGGGGCACCAAATCTCTTGAAAGGTTAATAGTGAGGATGGAGTGAATGGTGAACACCGCAGTGTTCCCCTCCTCAGTGGTGACGAATGACTTCTCTTTCTTTCTGTTGGTAAGTTATTACTCACATCCGGTATTTTGTTTGTTATAGTGAAAATATTGTTCGCTTTTAAGAATCTCAGACTGACAGTCTCCTTACATTTCGAAATTTTCTCTCCTTTAGCAGGTTAATATGGGGAGTTAGGGCGACGAATAACTTGAAAGGACAATTCTAAGTAAATGTAGAACAACTGAATAGACCCCTCATCCATCGTGGCGAATTATTCCCTCTTTTCTCTTTAGGTACGTTATGAGTGCACAACCTACAGAAGTTAGTGTCTAAAAATGAAATTTTACTTTCGATTTAAAGCTCTGACATTGTCGGTATTCTAAATTTCCGTTGTTTTTCTCGTTCTGCAGATTAATAGTATCAGGCGGGGCACCAAATTTCTTGAAAGGGTAATAGTGAGGATGGAGTGAATGGTGAACACCGCAGTGTTCCCCTCCTCAGTGGTGACGAATGACTTCTCTTTCTTTCTGTTCATAAGTTATTACTCACATCCGGTATTTTGTTTGTTATATTGAAAATATTGTTCGCTTTTAAGAATGTCAGACTGCCAGTCTCCTAAGATTTTGAAATATTCTATCCTTTAGCAGGTTAATATGGGCAGTTAGGGCGACGAATAACTTGAAAGGACAATTCTAAGTAAATGGAGAACAACCGAATGGACCCCTCATCCCCCGTGGCGAATTATTCCCTCTTTTCTCTTTAGGTACGTCATGAGTGACACAACGTACAGACGTTAGTGTCTAAAAATGAAATTTTACTTTCGATTTAAAGCACTGATATTGTCGGTATTCTAAAGTTCCGTTGTTTTTCTCGTTCTGCAGGTTAATATTACCGCACGGGGCACCAAATTTCTTGATAGGGTAATAGTGAAGATGGAGTGAATGGTGAAAACCGCAGTGTTCCCCTCCTCAGTGGTGACGACTGACTTCTCTTTCTTTCTGTTCGTAAGTTATTACTCACATCCGGTATTTTGTTTGTTATATTGAAAATATTGTTCGCTTTTAAGAATCTCAGACTGCCAGTCACCAAAGATTTTGAAATTTTCTCTCCTTTAGCAGGTTCATATGGGGAGTTAGGGCGACGAATAACTTGAAAGGACAATTCTAAGTAAATGGAGAACAACCCAATGGACCACTCATCCCTCGTGTCGAATTATTCCCTCTTTTCTCTTTAGGTACGTCATGAGTGACACAACATACAGACGTTAGTGTCTAAAAATGAAATTTTACTTTCGATTTAAAGCACTGATATTGTCGGTATTCTAAAGTTCCGTTGTTTTTCTCGTTCTGCAGGTTAATAGTACCGCACGGGGCATCAAATTTCTTGAAAGGGTAATAGTGAAGATGGAGTGAATGGTGAAAACCGCAGTGTTCCCCTCCTCAGTGGTGACGAATGACTTCTCTTTCTTTCTGTTCGTAAGTTATTACTCACATCCGGTATTTTGTTTGTTATATTGAAAATATTGTTCGCTTTTAAGAATCTCAGACTGCCAGTCACCAAAGATTTTGAAATTTTCTCTTCTTTAGCAGGTTCATATGGGGAGTTAGGGCGACGAATAACTTGAAAGGACATGTCTTAGTATATGGAGAACAACCGAATGGACCCCTCATCCCCCGTGGCGAATTATTCCCTCTTTTCTCTTTAGGTACGTTATGAGTGACACAACGTACAGACGTTAGTGTCTAAAAATGAAATTTTACTTTCGATTTGAAGCTCTGATATTAACGGTATTCTAAATTTCCGTTGTTTTCTCGTTCTGCAGATTAATATTACCAGACGGTGCACCAAATTTCTTGATAGGGTAATAGTGAAGATGGAGTGAATGGTGAAAACCGCAGTGTTCCCCTCCTCAGTGGTGACGAATGACTTCTCTTTCTTTCTGTTCGTAAGTTATTACCCACATCCGGTATTTTGTTTGTTATATTGAAAATATTGTTCGCTTTTAAGAATCTCAGACTGCCAGTCACCAAAGATTTTGAAATTTTCTCTCCTTTAGCAGGTTCATATGGGGAAATAGGGCGACGAATAACTTGAAAGGACATGTCTAAGTATATGGAGAACAACCGAATGGACCCCTCATGCCCCGTGGCGAATTATTCCCTCTTTTCTCTTTAGGTGCGTTATGAGTGACACAACGTACAGACGTTAGTGTCTAAAAATGAAATTTTACTTTCGATTTGAAGCTCTGATATTGTCGGTATTCTAAATTTCCGTTTTTTTCTCGTTCTGCAGATTAATAGTACCAGACGGTGCACCAAATTTCTTGAAAGGGTAATAGTGAAGATGGAGTGAATAGTGAACACCGCAGTGTTCCCCTCCTCAGTGGTGACGAATGACTTCTCTTTCTTTCTGTTCGTAAGTTATTACTCACATCCGGTATTTTGTTTGTTATATTGAAAATATTGTTCGCTTTTAAGAATCTCAGACACCAGTCTCCTAAGATTTTTAAATTTTCTCTCCTTTAGCAGGTTCATATGGGGAGTTAGGGCGACGAATAACTTGAAAGGACAATTCTAATTAAATGGAGAAAAACTGAATGGACCCCTCATCCCTCGTGGCGAATTATTCCCTCGTTTCTCTTTAGGTACGTTGTAAGTGCACAACCTGCAAATGTTAGTGTCTAAAAATGAAATTTTACTTTCGATTTAAAGCTCTGATATTGTCGGTATTCTAAATTTCCGTTGTTGTTTTGTTGTGCAGATTAATAGTACCAGACGGTGCACCAAATTTCTTGAAAGGGTAAGAGTGAGGATGGAGTGAATAGTGAACACCGCAGTGTTCCCCTCCTCAGTGGTGACGAATGACTTCTCTTTCTTTCTGTTCGTAAGTTATTACTCACATCCGGTATTTTCTTTGTTATAGTGAAAATATTGTTCGCTTTTAAGAATCTCAGACCGCCAGTCTCCTAAGATTTTGAAATTTTCTCTCCTTTAGCAGGTTCATATGGGGAGTTAGGGCGACGAATAATTTGAAAGGACAATTCGAAGTAAATGTAGAACAACTGAATGGACCCCTCATCCCTCGTGTCGAATTATTCCCTCTTTTCTCTTTAGGTACGTTATGAGTGACACAACCTACAGATGTTAGTGTCTAAAAATGAAATTTTGCTTTCGATTTAAAGCTCTGATATTGTCGGTATTCTAAATTGCCGTTGTTTTTCTCGTTCTGCAGATTAATAGTACCAGATGGGGCACCAAATTTCTTGAAAGGGTAATAGTGAGGATGGAGTGAATGGTGAACACCGCAGTGTTCCCCTCCTCAGTGGTGACGAATGACTTCCCTTTCTTTCTGTTCGTAAGTTATTACTCACATCCGGTATTTTGTTTGTTATAGTGAAAATATTGTTCGCTTTTAAGAATCTCAGACTGCCAGTCTCCTAAGATTTTCAAATTTTCTCTGGTTTGCAGGTTCATTTGGCGGGTTAGGGAGACGCATAACTCTAGAGGACAATTCTAAGTTAATGGAGAGCAAACGAATGGGCCCCTCATCACTTGTGGCGAATTATTCCATCTTTTCTCTTTAGTACGTCATGAGTGACACAACCTACAGATGTTAGTGTCAAAAAATGAAATTTTACTTTCAATTTAAAGCTCTGATATTGTTGGTATCCTAAATTTCCGTTGTTTTTCTCGTTCTGCAGATTAATAGTACCAGATGGGGCACCAAATTTCTTGAAAGGGTAATAGTGAGGATGGAGTGAATGGTGAACACCGCAGTGTTCCCCTCCTCAGTGGTGAGGAATGAATTCTATTTTTTTCTGTTCGTAAGTTATTACTCACATCCGGTATATTGTTTGTTATAGAGAAAATATTGTTCGCATTTAAGAATCTCAGACTGCCAGTCTCCTAAGACTTTGAAATTTTCTCTCCTTTAGCAGGTTCATATGGGGAGTTAGGGCGACGAATAACTTGAAAGGACAATTCTAAGTAAATGGAGAACAACCGAATGGACCCCTCATCCCCCGTGGCGAATTATTCCCTCTTTTCTCTTTAGGTACGTTATGAGTGACACAACGTACAGACGTTAGTGTCTAAAAATGAAATTTTACTTTCGATTTAAAGCACTGATATTGTCGGTATTCTAAAGTTCCGTTGTTTTTCTCGTTCTGCAGGTTAATAGTATCGCACGGGGCACCAAATTTCTTGAAAGGGTAATAGTGAGGATGGAGTGAATGGTGAACACCGCAGTGTTCCCCTCCTCAGTGGTGACGAATGACTTCTCTTTCTTTCTGTTCGTAAGTTATTACTCACATCCGGTATTTTGTTTGTTATATTGAAAATATTGTTCGCTTTTAAGAATGTCAGACTGCCAGTCTCCTAAGATTATGAAATATTCTATCCTTTAGCAGGTTCATATGGGCAGTTAGGGCGACGAATAACTTGAAAGGACAATTCTAAGTAAATGGAGAACAACCGAATGGACCCCTCATCCCTCGTGGCGAATTATTCCCTCTTTTCTCTTTAGGTACGTGATGAGTGACACAACGTACAGACGTTAGTGTCTAAAAATGAAATTTTACTTTCGATTTAAAGCACTGATATTGTCGGTATTCTAAAGTTCCGTTGTTTTTCTCGTTCTGCAGGTTAATAGTACCGCACGGGGCACCAAATTTCTTGAAAGGGTAATAGTGAAGATGGAGTGAATGGTGAAAACCGCAGTGTTCCCCTCCTCAGTGGTGACGAATGACTTCTTTTTCTTTCTGTTCGTAAGTTATTACTCACATCCGGTATTTTGTTTGTTATATTGAAAATATTGTTCGCTTTTAAGAATCTCAGACTGCCAGTCACCAAAGATTTTGAAATTTTCTCTCCTTTAGCAGGTTCATATGGGGAGTTAGGGCGACGAATAACTTGAAAGGACATGTCTAAGTATATGGAGAACAACCGAATGGACCCCTCATCCCCCGTGGCGAATTATTCCCTCTTTTCTCTTTAGGTACGTTATGAGTGACACAACGTACAGACGTTAGTGTCTAAAAATGAAATTTTACTTTCGATTTGAAGCTCTGATATTAACGGTATTCTAAATTTCCGTTGTTTTCTCGTTCTGCAGATTAATATTACCAGACGGTGCACCAAATTTCTTGATAGGGTAATAGTGAAGATGGAGTGAATGGTGAACACCGCAGTGTTCCCCTCCTCAGTGGTGACGAATGACTTCTCTTTCTTTCTGTTCGTAAGTTATTACTCACATCCGGTATTTTGTTTGTTATATTGAAAATATTGTTCGCTTTTAAGAATCTCAGACTGCCAGTCACCAAAGATTTTGAAATTTTCTCTCCTTTAGCAGGTTCATATGGGGAGTTAGGGCGACGAATAACTTGAAAGGACATGTCTAAGTATATGGAGAACAACCGAATGGACCCCTCATCCCCCGTGGCGAATTATTCCCTCTTTTCTCTTTAGGTACGTTATGAGTGACACAACGTACAGACGTTAGTGTCTAAAAATGAAATTTTACTTTCGATTTGAAGCTCTGATATTGTCGGTATTCTAAATTTCCGTTGTTTTCTCGTTCTGCAGATTAATAGTACCAGACGGTGCACCAAATTTCTTGAAAGGGTAATAGTGAAGATGGAGTGAATGGTGAAAACCGCAGTGTTCCCCTCCTCAGTGGTGACGAATGACTTCTCTTTCTTTCTGTTCGTAAGATATTACTCACATCCGGTATTTTGTTTGTTATATTGAAAATATTGTTCGCTTTTAAGAATCTCAGACTGCCAGTCACCAAAGATTTTGAAATTTTCTCTCCTTCAGCAGGTTCATATGGGGAGTTAGGGCGACGAATAACTTGAAAGGACAATTCTAAGTAAATGGAGAACAACCCAATGGACCCCTCATCCCTCGTGTCGAATTATTCCCTCTTTTCTCTTAAGGTACGTTATGAGTGACACAACCTACAGATGTTAGTGTCTAAAAATGAAATTTTACTTTCGATTTAAAGCACTGATATTGTCGGTATTCTAAAGTTCCGTTGTTTTTCTCGTTCTGCAGGTTAATAGTATCGCACGGGGCACCAAATTTCTTGAAAGGGTAATAGTGAGGATGGAGTGAATGGTGAACACCGCAGTGTTCCCCTCCTCAGTGGTGACGAATGACTTCTCTTTCTTTCTGTTCGTAAGTTATTACTCACATCCGGTATTTTGTTTGTTATATTGAAAATATTGTTCGCTTTTAAGAATGTCAGACTGCCAGTCTCCTAAGATTATGAAATATTCTATCCTTTAGCAGGTTCATATGGGCAGTTAGGGCGACGAATAACTTGAAAGGACAATTCTAAGTAAATGGAGAACAACCGAATGGACCCCTCATCCCTCGTGGCGAATTATTCCCTCTTTTCTCTTTAGGTACGTGATGAGTGACACAACGTACAGACGTTAGTGTCTAAAAATGAAATTTTACTTTCGATTTAAAGCACTGATATTGTCGGTATTCTAAAGTTCCGTTGTTTTTCTCGTTCTGCAGGTTAATAGTACCGCACGGGGCACCAAATTTCTTGAAAGGGTAATAGTGAAGATGGAGTGAATGGTGAAAACCGCAGTGTTCCCCTCCTCAGTGGTGACGAATGACTTCTTTTTCTTTCTGTTCGTAAGTTATTACTCACATCCGGTATTTTGTTTGTTATATTGAAAATATTGTTCGCTTTTAAGAATCTCAGACTGCCAGTCACCAAAGATTTTGAAATTTTCTCTCCTTTAGCAGGTTCATATGGGGAGTTAGGGCGACGAATAACTTGAAAGGACAATTCTAAGTAAATGGAGAACAACCCAATGGACCCCTCATCCCTCGTGTCGAATTATTCCCTCTTTTCTCTTTAGGTACGTTATGAGTGACACAACGTACAGACGTTAGTGTCTAAAAATGAAATTTTACTTTCGATTTAAAGCACTGATATTGTCGGTATTCTAAAGTTCCGTTGTTTTTCTCGTTCTGCAGGTTAATAGTACCGCACGGGGCACCAAATTTCTTGAAAGGGTAATAGTGAAGATGGAGTGAATGGTGAAAACCGCAGTGTTCCCCTCCTCAGTGGTAACGAATGACTTCTCTTTCTTTCTGTTCGTAAGTTATTACTCACATCCGGTATATTGTTTGTTATATTGAATATATTGTTCGCTTTTAAGAATCTCAGACTGCCAGTCACCAAAGATTTTGAAATTTTCTCTCCTTTAGCAGGTTCGTATGGGGAGTTAGGGCGACGAATAACTTGAAAGGACATGTCTAAGTATATGGAGAACAACCGAATGGACCCCTCATCCCCCGTGGCGAATTATTCCCTCTTTTCTCTTTAGGTACGTTATGAGTGACACAACGTACAGACGTTAGTGTCTAAAAATGAAATTTTACTTTCGATTTGAAGCTCTGATATTGTCGGTATTCTAAATTTCCGTTGTTTTCTCGTTCTGCAGATTAATAGTACCAGACGGTGCACCAAATTTCTTGAAAGGGTAATAGTGAAGATGGAGTGAATGGTGAAAACCGCAGTGTTCCCCTCCTCAGTGGTGACGAATGACTTCTCTTTCTTTCTGTTCGTAAGATATTACTCACATCCGGTATTTTGTTTGTTATATTGAAAATATTGTTCGCTTTTAAGAATCTCAGACTGCCAGTCACCAAAGATTTTGAAATTTTCTCTCCTTTAGCAGGTTCATATGGGGAGTTAGGGCGACGAATAACTTGAAAGGACATGTCTAAGTATATGGAGAACAACCGAATGGACCCCTCATCCCCCGTGGCGAATTATTCCCTCTTTTCTCTTTAGGTACGTTATGAGTGACACAACGTACAGACGTTAGTGTCTAAAAATGAAATTTTACTTTCGATTTGAAGCTCTGATATTGTCGGTATTCTAAATTTCCGTTGTTTTCTCGTTCTGCAGATTAATAGTACCAGACGGTGCACCAAATTTCTTGAAAGGGTAATAGTGAAGATGGAGTGAATGGTGAAAACCGCAGTGTTCCCCTCCTCAGTGGTGACGAATGACTTCTCTTTCTTTCTGTTCGTAAGATATTACTCACATCCGGTATTTTGTTTGTTATATTGAAAATATTGTTCGCTTTTAAGAATCTCAGACTGCCAGTCACCAAAGATTTTGAAATTTTCTCTCCTTTAGCAGGTTCATATGGGGAGTTAGGGCGACGAATAACTTGAAAGGACAATTCTAAGTAAATGGAGAACAACCCAATGGACCCCTCATCCCTCGTGTCGAATTATTCCCTCTTTTCTCTTAAGGTACGTTATGAGTGACACAACCTACAGATGTTAGTGTCTAAAAATGAAATTTTACTTTCGATTTAAAGCACTGATATTGTCGGTATTCTAAATTTCCGTTGTTTTTCTCGTTCTGCAGGTTAATAGTACCGCACGGGGCACCAAATTTCTTGAAAGGGTAATAGTGAAGATGGAGTGAATAGTGAACACCGCAGTGTTCCCCTCCTCAGTGGTGACGAATGACTTCTCTTTCTTTCTGTTCGTAAGTTATTACTCACTTCCGGTATTTTGTTTGTTATAGTGAAAATATTGTTCGCTTTTATGAATCTCAGACACCAGTCTTCTAAGATTTTGAAATTTTCTCTCCTTTAGTAGGTTCATATGGGGAGTTAGGGCGACGAATAACTTGAAAGGACAATTCTAAGTAAATGTAGAACAACTGAATGGACCCCTCATCCCTCGTGTCGAATTATTCCCTCTTTTCTCTTTAGGTACGTTATGAGTGACACAACTTACAGATGTTAGTGTCTAAAAATGAAATTTTACTTTCGATTTAAAGCTCTGATATTGTCGGTATTCTAAATTGCCGTTGTTTTTCTCGTTCTGCAGATTAATAGTACCAGACGGGGCACCAAATTTCTTGAAAGGGTAATAGTGAGGATGGAGTGAATGGTGAACACCGCAGTGTTCCCCTCCTCAGTGGTGACGAATGACTTCCCTTTCTTTCTGTTCGTAAGTTATTACTCACATCCGGTATTTTGTTTGTTATAGTGAAAATATTGTTCGCTTTTAAGAATCTCAGACTGCCAGTCTCCTAAGATTTTCAAATTTTCTCTGGTTTGCAGGTTCATTTGGCGGGTTAGGGAGACGCATAACTCTAGAGGACAATTCCAAGTTAATGGAGAGCAAACTAATGGGCCCCTCATCCCTTGTGGCGAATTATTCCACCTTTTCTCTTTAGTACGTTATGAGTGACACAACCTACAGATGTTAGTGTCAAAAAATGAAATTTTACTTTCAATTTAAAGCTCTGATATTGTTGGTATCCTAAATTTCCGTTGTTTTTCTCGTTCTGCAGATTAATAGTACCAGATGGGGCACCAAATTTCTTGAAAGGGTAATAGTGAGGATGGAGTGAATGGTGAACACCGCAGTGTTCCCCTCCTCAGTAGTGAGGAATGAATTCTCTTTTTTTCTGTTCGTAAGTTATTACTCACATCCGGTATATTGTATGTTATAGAGAAAATATTGTTCGTATTTAAGAATCTCAGACTGCCAGTCTCCTAAGACTTTGAAATTTTCTCTCCTTTAGCAGGTTCATATGGGGAGTTAGGGCGACGAATAACTTGAAAGGACAATTCTAAGTAAATGGAGAACAACTGAATGGACCCCTCATCCCTCGTGGCGAGTTATTCCCTCTTTTCTCTTTAGGAACGTTATTAGTGCACAACCTGCAGATGTTACTGTCTAAAAATGAAATTTTACTTTCGATTTAAAGCTCTGATATTGTTGGTATTCCAAATTTCCGTTGTTTTTCTCGTTGTGCAGATTAATAGTACCAGACGGGGCACCAAATTTCTTGAAAGGGTAATAGTGAGGATGGAGTGAATGGTCAACACTGCAGTGTTCCCCTCCTCAGTGGTGACGAATGACTTCTATTCCTTTCTGTTCGTAAGTTATTACTCACATCCGGTATTTTGTTTGTTATAGTGAAAATATTGTTCGCTTTTAAGAATCTCAGACTGCCAGTCTCCTAAGATTTTGAAATTTTCTCTGGTTTGCAAGTTCATATGGCAAGTTAGGGAGACGCATAACTCTAGAGGACAATTCTAAGTTAATGGAGAGCAAACGAATGGGCACCTCATCCCTTGTGGCGAATTATTCCATCTTTTCTCTTTAGTACGTTATGAGTGACACAACCTACAGATGTTAGTGTCAAAAAATGAAATTTTACTTTCAATTTAAAGCTCTGATATTGTTGGTATCCTAAATTTCCGTTGTTTTTCTCGTTCTGCAGATTAATAGTACCAGATGGGGCACCAAATTTCTTGAAAGGGTAATAGTGAGGATGGAGTGAATGGTGAAAACCGCAGTGTTCCCCTCCTCAGTGGTGAGGAATGAATTCCCTTTCTTTCTGTTCGTAAGTTATTACTCACATCCGGTATTTTGTTTGTTATCGTAATAATATTGTTCGCTTTTAAGAATCTCAGACTGCCAGTCTCCTAAGCTGTTGAAATTTTCTCTCCTTTAGCAGGTTCATATGGGGAGTTAGGGCGACGAATAACTTGAAAGGACAATTCTAAAGTAAATGGAGAAATACATAATAGACACTTCATCCCTCGTGGCGAATTATTCCCTCTTTTCTCTTTAGGTACGTTATGAGGGACACAACCTATAGATGTTAGTGTCTAAAAATGAAATTTTAGTTTCGATTTCAAGCTCTCATATTGTCGGTATTCTAAATTTCCGTTGTTTTTCTCGATCTGCAGATTAATATTACCAGACGGGGCACCAAATATCTTGAAAGGGTAATAGTGGGGATGGAGTGAATGGTGAACACCGCAGTGTTCCCCTCCTCAGTGGTGACGAATGACTTCTCTTTGTATCTGTTCGTCAGTTATTACACACATCCGGTATTTTGTTTGTTATAGTGAAAATATTGTTCGCTTTTAAGAAACTCAGACTGCCAAGCTCCTAAGATTTTGAAATTTTGTCTCGTTTAGACGGTTAATATGTCTGGTTAAAGAGACAAATAACTTGAAAGGACGATTCTAAGTAAATGGAGAGCAAACGAATGGAACCCTCATCCCTCGTGGCGAATTATTCCCTCTTTTATCTTTAGGTACGTTATGAGTGACACAACCTACAGACGTTAGTGTCTAAAAATGAAATTTTACTTTCGATTTAAAGCTCTGATATTTTCGGTATTCTAAATTTCCGTTGTTTTTTTCGTTCTGCTGATTAATAGTACGAGACGGGGCAGGAAATTTCTTGAAAGGGTAATAGTGAGGATGGAGTGAATGGTGAACACCGCAGTGTTCCCCTCCTCAGTGGTGACGAATGACTTCTCTTTCTTTCTGTTCGTAAGTTATTACTCACATCCGGTATTTTGTTTGTTATAGTGAAAATATTGTTCGCTTTTAAGAATCTCAGACCGCCAGTCTCCTAAGATTTTGAAATTTTCTCTCCTGTAGCATGTTCATATGGGGAGTTAGGGCGACGAATAACTTGAAAGGACAATTCTAAGTAAATGGAGAACAACCGAATGGACCCCTCATCCCTCGTGGCGAATTATTCCCTCTTTTATCTTTAGGTCCGTTATGAGTGACACAACCTACAGACGTTAGTGTCTAAAAATGAAATTTTACTTTCGATTTAAAGCTCTGATATTGTCGGTATTCTAATTTTCCGTTGTTTTTCTCGTTCTTCCGATTAATAGTACCAGACGGGGCACCAAATATCTTGAAAAGGTAATAGTGAGGATGGAGTGAATGGTGAACACCGCAGTGTTCCCCTCCTCAGTGGTGACGAATGACTTTCCTTTCTTTCTGTTCGTAAGTTATTACTCACATCCGGTATTTTGTTTGTTATAGTGAAAATATTGTTCGCTTTTAAGAATCTCAGACTGCCAGTCTCTTAAGATTATGAAATTTTCTTTCCTTTAGCAGGTTCATATGGGCAGTTAGGGCGACGAATAACTTGAAGGACAATTCTAAGTAAATGGAGAACAAGCGAATGGACCCCTCATCCCTCGTGGCGAATTATTCCCTCTTTCCTCTTTAGGTACGTTATGAGTGACACAACGTACAGACGTTAGTGTCTAAAAATGAAATTTTACTTTCGATTTGAAGCTCTGATATTATCGGTATTCTAAATTTCCGTTGTTTTCTCGTTCTGCAGATTAATAGTACCAGACGGTGCACCAAATTTCTTGAAAGGGTAAGAGTGAGGATGGAGTGAATGGAGAACACCACAGTGTTTCCCACCTCAGTGGTGACGAATGAATTCTCTTTATTTCTGTTCGTAAGTTATTACTCACATCTGGTATTTTGTTTGTTATAGTGAAAATATTGTTCGCTTTTAAGAATCTCAGACTGCCAGTCTCCTAAGATTTTGAAATTTTCTCTCCTTTAGCAGGTTCATATGGGCAGTTAGAGCGACAAATAACTTGAAGGACAATTCTAAGTAAATGGAGAACAACCGAATGGACCCCTCATCCCTCGTGACGAATTATTCCCTCTTTGCTCTTTAGGTACGTTATGAGTGACACAAGCTACAGACGTTAGTGTCTAAAAATGAAATTTTACTTTCGATTTAAAGCTCTGATATTGTCGGTATTCTAAATTTCCGTTGTTTTTCTCGTTCTGCAGATTAATAGTACCAGACGGGGCAGGAAATATCTGGAAAGGGTAATAGTGAGGATGGAGTGAATGGTGAACACCGCAGTGTTCCCCTCCTCAGTGGTGACGAATGACTTCTCTTTCTTTCTGTTCGTAAGTTATTACCCACATCCGGTATTTTGATTGTTATAGTGAAAATATTGTTCGCTTTTAAGAATCTCAGACTGCCAGTCTCCTAAGATTTTGACATTTTCTCTCTTTAGCTGATTCATATGGGGAGTTAGGGCGACGAATAACTTGAAAGGACAATTCTAAGTAAATGGAGAACAACTGAAAGGACCCCTCATCCCTCGTGACGAATTATTCCCTCTTTTCTCTTTAGGTACGTTATGAGTGACACAACCTACAGATGTTAGTGTCTAAAAAGGAAATTTTACTTTCGATTTAAAGCTCTGATATTGTCGGTATTCTAAATTTCCGTTTTTTACTCTCGTTCTGCACACTATTTGTACAAGACGGGGGAACCAAATTTCTTGAAAGGGTAATAGTGAGGATGGAGTGAATAGTGAACACCGCAGTGTTCCCCTCCTCAGTGGTGACGAATGACTTCTCTTTCTTTCTGTTCGTAAGTTATTACCCACATCCGGTATTTTGATTGTTATAGTGAAAATATTTTCGCTTTTAAGAATCTTAGGCTGCCAGTCTCCTAAGATTTTGAAATTTTCTCTCCTTTAGCAGATTCATATGGGGAGTTAGGGCGACGAATAACTTGAAAGGTAATTCTAAGTAAATGGAGAAGAACCGAAAGGACCCCTCATACCTCGTGACGAATTATTCCCTCTTTTCTCTTTAGGTACGTTATGAGTGACACAACCTACAGACGTTAGTGTCTATAAATGAAATTTTACTTTCGATTTAAAGCCCTGATATTGTCGGTATTCTAAATTTCCGTTGTTTTTCTCGTCCTGCAGATTAATAGTACCAGACGGGGCACCAAATTTCTTGAAAGGGTAATAGTGAGGATGGAGTGAATGGTGAACACCGCAGTGTTCCCCTCCTCAGTGGTGACGAATGACTTCCCTTTCTTTCTGTTCGTAAGTTATTACCCACATCCGGTATTTTGATTGTTATAGTGAAAATATTGTTCGCTTTTAAGAATCTCAGACTGCCAGTCTCCTAAGATTTTGAAATTTTCTCTCTTTAGCTGATTCATATGGGGAGTTAGGGCGACGAATAACTTGAAAGGACAATTCTAAGTAAATGGAGAACAACTGAAAGGACCCCTCATCCCTCGTGACGAATTATTCCCTCTTTTCTCTTTAGGTACGTTATGAGTGACAACACCTACAAATGTTAGTGTCTAAAAATGAAATTTTACTTTCGATTTAAAGCTCTGATATTGTCTGTTCTAAATTTCCGTTTTTTATTCTCGTTCTGCACACTATTTTACAAGACGGGGCACCAAATTTCTTGAAAGGGTAATAGTGAGGATGGAGTGAATAGTGAACACCGCAGTGTTCCCCTCCTCAGTGGTGACGAATGACTTCTATTTCTTTCTGTTCGTAAGTTATTACCCACATGCGGTATTTTGATTGTTATAGTGAAAATATTGTTCGCTTTTAAGAATCTCAGGCTGCCAGTCTCCTAAGATTTTGAAATTTTCTCTACTTTAGCAGATTCATATGGGGAGTTAGGGCGACGAATAACTTGAAAGGCAATTCTAAGTAAATGGAGAAAAACCGAAAGGACCCCTCATACCTCGTGACGAATTATTCCCTTTTTTCTCTTTAGGTACGTTATGAGTGACACAACCTACAGACGTTAGTGTCTATAAATGAAATTTTACTTTCGATTTAAAGCCCTGATATTGTCGGTATTCTAAATTTCCGTTGTTTTTCTCGTTCTGCAGATTAATAGTACCAGACTGGGCAGGAAATTTCTTGAAAGGGTAATAGTGAGGATGGAGTGAATGGTGAACACCGCAGTGTTCCCCTCCTCAGTGGTGACGAATGACTTCTATTTCTTTCTGTACGTAAGTTATTACTAACATCCGGTATTTTGTTTGTTATAGTGAAAATATTGTTCGCTTTTAAGAATCTCAGACTGCCAGTCTCCTGAGATTTTGAAATTTTCTCTCCTTTAGCAGGTTCATATGGGGAGTTAGGGCGACGAATAACTTGAAAGCTCAATTCTAAGTAAATGGAGAACAACCGAATGGACCCCTAATCCCTCGTGGCGAATTATTCCCTCTTTTCTCTTTAGGTAATTTTTGAGTGACACAACCTACAGATGATAGTGTGAAAAATGAAATTTTACTTTCGATTTAAAGCTCTGATATTGTCGGTATTCTAAATTTCCGTTGTTTTTCTCGTTCTGCAGTTTAATAGTACTAGACTGCGCAGGAAATTTCTTGAAAGGGTAATAGTGAGGATGGAGTGAATGGTGAACACCGCAGTGTTCCCCTCCTCAGTGGTGACGAATGACTTCTCTTTCTTTCTGTTCGTAAGTTATTACTCACATCCGGTATTTTGTTTGTTATAGTGAAAATATTGTTCGCTTTTAAGAATCTCAGACTGCCAATCTCCTGAGATTTTGAAATTTTCTCTCCTTTAGCAGATTCATATGGGGAGTTAGGGCGACGAATAACTTGAAAGGACAATTCTAAGTAAATGGAGATCAACTGAATGTACCCCTCATCCCTCGTGACGAATTATTTCCTCTTTTCTCTGTAGGTACGTGATGAGTGACACAACCTACAGACGTTAGTGTCTATAAATGAAATTTTACTTACGATTTAATACTCTGATATTGTCGGTATTCTAAATTTCCGTTGTTTTTCTCGTTCTGCAGATTAATAGTACCAGACGGGGCAGGAAATTTCTTGAAAGGGTAATAGTGAGGATGGAGTGAATGGTGAACACCGCAGTGTTCCCCTCCTCAGTGGTGACGAATGACTTCTTTTTCTTTCTGTTCGTAAGTTATTACTAACATCCATTATTTTGTTTGTTATAGTGAAAATATTGTTCGCTTTTAAGAATCTCAGACTGCCAGTCTCCTGAGATTTTGATATTTTCTCTCCTTTAGCAGGTTCATGTGGGGAGTTACGGCGACGAATAACTTGAAAGCTCAATTTTAAGTAAATGGAGAACAACCGAATGGACCCCTAATCCCTCGTGGCGAATTATTCCCTCTTTTCTCTTTAGGTACGTTTTGAGTGACACAACCTACAGATGATAGTGTGAAAAATGAAATTTTACTTTCGATTTAAAGCTCTGATATTGTCGGTATTCTAAATTTCCGTTGTTTTTCTTGTTCTGCAGATTAATAGTACCAGACGGGGCAGGAAATTTCTTGAAAGGGTAATAGTGAGGATGGAGTGAATGGTGAAAACCGCAGTGTTCCCCTCCTCAGTGGTGACGAATGACTTCTCTTTCTTTCTGTTCGTAAGTTATTACTAACATCCGGAATTTTGTTTGTTATAGTGAAAATATTGTTCGCCTTTAAGAATCTCAGACTGCCAGTCTCCTAAGATTTTGAAATTTTCTCTCCTTTAGCAGATTCATATGGGGAGTTAGGGTGACGAATAACTTGAAAGGACAATTCTAAGTAAATGGAGAACAACTGAATGGACCCCTCATCCCTCGTGACGAATTATTCCCTCTTTTCTCTTTAGGTACGTTATGAGTGACACAACCTACACACGTTAGTGTCTAAAAATGAAATTTTACTTTCGATTTAGAGCTCTGATATTGTCGGTATTCTAAATTTCCGTTGTTTTTCTCGTTCTGCAGATTAATAGTACCAGACGGGGCAGGAAACTTTTTGAAAGGGTAATAGTGAGGATGGAGTGAATAGTGAACACCGCAGTGTTCCCCTCCTCAGTGGTGACGAATGACTTCTCTTTCTTTCTGTTCGGAAGTTATTACTAACATCCGGTATTTTGTTTGTTATAGTGAAAATATTGTTCGCTTTTAAGAATCTCAGACTGCCAGTCTCCTGAGATTTTGAAATTTTCTCTCCTTTAGCAGGTTCATATGGGGAGTTAGGGCGACGAATAACTTGAAAGCTCAATTCCAAGTAAATGGAGAACAACCGAATGGACCCCCAATCCCTCGTGGCGTATTATTCCCTCTATTCTCTTTAGGTACGTTTTGAGTGACACAACCTACAGATGATAGTGTGAAAAACGAAATTTTACTTTCAATTTAAGGCTCTGATATTGTCGGTATTCTAAATGTCCGTTGTTTTTCTCATTCTGCAGATTAATAGTACCAGACGGGGCAGGAAATTTCTTGAAAGGGTAATAGTGAGGATGGAGTGAATGGTGAACACCGCAGTGTTCCCCTCCTCAGTGGTGACGAATGACTTCTCTTTCTTTCTGTTCGTAAGTTATTACTAACATCCGGTATTTTGATTGTTATAGTGAAAATATTGTTCGCTTTTAAGAATCTCAAGCTGCCAGTCTCCTAAGATTTTGAAATTTTCTCTCCTTTAGCAGATTCATATGGGGAGTTAGGGCGACGAATAACTTGAAAGGCAATTCTAAGTAAATGGAGAAAAACCGAATGGACCCCTCATACCTCGTGACGAATTATTCCCTCTTTTCTCTTTAGGTATGTTATGAGTGACACAACCTACAGACGTTAGTGTCTATAAATGAAATTTTACTTTCGATTTAAAGCCCTGATATTGTCGGTATTCTAAGTTTCCGTTGTTTTTCTCGTTCTGCAGATTAATAGTACCAGACGGGGCAGGAAATTTCTTGAAAGGGTAATAGTGAGGATGGAGTGAATGGTGAACACCGCAGTGTTCTCCTCCTCAGTGGTGACGAATGACTTCTCTTTCTTTCTGTTCGTAAGTTATTACCCACATCCGGTATTTTGATTGTTATAGTGAAAATATTGTTCGCTTTTAAGAATCTCAGGCTGCCAGTCTCCTAAGATTTTGAAATTTTCTCTCCTTTAGCAGATTCATATGGGGAGTTAGGGTGAGGAATAACTTGAAAGGCAATTCTAAGTAAATGGAGAAAAACCGAATGGACCCCTCATACCTCGTGACGAATTATTCCCTCTTTTCTCTTTAGGTACGTTATGAGTGACACAACCTACAGACGTTAGTGTCTAAAAATGAAATTTTACTTTCGATTTAAAGCTCTGATATTGTCGGTATTCTAAATTTCCGTTGTTTTTCTCGTTCTGCAGATTAATAGTACCAGACGGGGCAGGAAACTTTTTGAAAGGGTAATAGTGAGGATGGAGTGAATAGTGAACACCGCAGTGTTCCCCTCCACAGTGGTGACGAATGACTTCTCTTTCTTTCTGTTCGGAAGTTATTACTAACATCCGGTATTTTGTTTGTTATAGTGAAAATATTGTTCGCTTTTAAGAATCTCAGACTGCCAGTCTCCTGAGATTTTGAAATTTTCTCTCCTTTAGCAGGTTCATATGGGGAGTTAGGGCGACGAATAACTTGAAAGCTCAATTCCAAGTAAATGGAGAACAACCGAATGGACCCCTAATCCCTCGTGGCGTATTATTCCCTCTATTCTCTTTAGGTACGTTTTGAGTGACACAACCTACAGATGATAGTGTGAAAAACGAAATTTTACTTTCAATTTAAGGCTCTGATATTGTCGGTATTCTAAATGTCCGTTGTTTTTCTCATTCTGCAGATTAATAGTACCAGACGGGGCAGGAAATTTCTTGAAAGGGTAATAGTGAGGATGGAGTGAATGGTGAACACCGCAGTGTTCCCCTCCTCAGTGGTGACGAATGACTTCTATTTCTTTCTGTTCGTAAGTTATTACTAACATCCGGTGTTTTATTTGTTATAGTGAAAATATTGTTCGCTTTTAAGAATCTCAGACTGCCAGTCTCCAAAGATTTTGAAATTTTCTCTCCTTTAGCAGGTTCATATTGGGAGTTAGGGCGACGAATAACTTGATAGGACAACTCTAAGTAAATGGAGAACAACCGAATGGACCCCTCATACCTCGTAGCAAATTATTCCCTCTTTTCTCTTTAGGTACGTTATGAGTGACACAACCTACAGATGTTAGTGTCTAAAAATGAAATTTTACTTTCGATTTAAAGCTCTGATATTGTCGGTATTCTAAATATCCGTTGTTTTTCTCGTTCTGCACATTATTAGTACCAGACGGGGCACCAAATTTTTTGAAAGGGTAATAGTGAGGATGGAGTGAATGGTGAACACCGCAGTGTTCCCCTCCTCAGTGATGACGAATGACTTCTCTTTCTTTCTGTTCGTAAGTTATTACTAACATCCGGTATTTTGTTTGTTATAGTGAAAATATTGTTCGCTTTTAAGAATCTCAGACTGCCAGTCTCCTAAGATTTTGAAATTTTCTCTCCTATAGCAGATTCATATGGGGAGTTAGGGCGACGAATAACTTGAAAGGACAATTCTAAGTAAATGGAGAACAACTGAATGGACCCCTCATCCATCGTGACGAATTATTCCCTCTTTTCTATTTAGGTACGTTATGAGTGACACAACCTACAGATGTTAGTTTGTAAAAATGAAATTTTACTTTCCATTTAAAGCTCTGATGTTGTCGTTATTCTAAATTTCCGTTGTTTTTCTCGTTCTGCACATTATTAGTACCAGACGGGGCACCAAATTTCTTGAAAGGGTAATAGTGAGGATGGAGTGAATAGTGAACACCGCAGTGTTCCCCTCCTCAGTGGTGACGAATGACTTCTCTTTCTTTCTGTTCGTAAGTTATTACCCACATCCGGTATTTTGAATGTTATAGTGAAAATATTGTTCGCTTTTAAGAATCTCAGGCTGCCAGTCTCCTGATATTTTGAAATTTTCTTCCCTTTAGCAGGTTCATATGGGGATTTAGGGCGACGAATAACTTGAAAGGACTATTCTAAGTAAATGGAGAACAACCGAATGGACCCCTCATCCCTCGTGACGAATTATTCCCTCTTTTCTCTTTAGGTACGTTATGAGTGACACAAACTAGAGATGTTAGTGTCTAAAAATGAAATTTTACTTTCGATTTAAAGCTCTGATATTGTCGGTATTCTAAATTTCCGTTGTTTTTCTCGTTCTGCAGATTAATAGTACCAGACGGGGCAGGAAATTTCTTGATAGGGTAATAGTGAGCATGGAGTGAATGGTGAACACCGCAGTGTTCCCCTCCTCAGTGGTGACGAATGACTTCTCTTTCTTTCTGTACGTAAGTTATTACTAACATCCGGCATTTTGTTAGTTATAGTGAAAATATTGTTTGCATTTAAGAATCTCAGACTGCCAGTCTCCTAAAATTTTGTAATTTTGTCTCCTTTAGCAGATTCATATGGGGACTTAGGGAGACGAATAACTTGAAAGGACAATTCTAAGTAAATGGAGAACAACCGAATGGACTCTTCATCCCTCGTGGCGAAATATTCCCTCTTTTCTCTTTAGGTACGTTATGAGTGACACAACCTACAGACGTTAGTGTCTATAAATGAAATTTAATTTCTATTTAAAGCTCTGATATTGTCGGTATTCTAAATTTCCATTGTTTTTCTCGTTCTGCAGATTAATAGTACCAGACAGGGCAGTAAATTTCTTGAAAGGGTAATAGTGAGGATAGAGTGAATGGTGAACACCGCAGTGTTCCCCTCCTCAGTGGTGACGAATGACTTCTATTTCTTTCTGTACGTAAGTTATTACTAACATCCGGTATTTTGTTTGTTATAGTGAAAATATTGTTCGCTTTTAAGAATCTCAGACTGCCAGTCTCCTAAGATTTTGAAATTTTCTCTCCTTTAGCAGGTTCATATGGGGAGTTAGGGCGACGAAGAACTTGAAAGCTCAGTTCTAAGTAAATGGAGAACAACAGAATGGACCCCTAATCCCTCGTGGCGAATAATTCCCTCTTTTCTCTTTAGGTACGTTTTGAGTGACACAACCTACAGATGATAGTGTGAAAAATGAAATTTTACTTTCGATTTAAAGCTCTGATATTGTCGGTATTCTAAATTTCCGTTGTTTCTCTCGTTCTGCAGATTAATAGTACCAGACGGGGCACCAAATTTCTTGAAAGGGTAATAGTGAGGATGGAGTGAATGGTGAACACCGCAGTGTTCCCCTCCTCAGTGGTGACGAATGACTTCTCTTTCTTTCTGTTGGTAAGTTATTACTCACATCCGGTATTTTGTTTGTTATAGTGAAAATATTGTTCGCTTTTAAGAATCTCAGACTGCCAGTCTCCTAAGATTTTGAAATTTTCTCTCCTTTAGCAGATTCATATGGGGAGTTAGGGCGACGAATAACTTGAAAGGACAATTCTAAGTAAATGGAGAACAACTGAATGGACCCCTCATCCATCGTGACGAATTATTCCCTCTTTTCTCTTTAGGTACGTTATGAGTGACACAACCTACAGATGTTACTGTGTAAAAATGAAATTTTACTTTCCATTTAAAGCTCTGATGTTGACGTTATTCTAAATTTCCGTTGTTTTTCTCGTTCTGCACGTTATTAGTACCAGACGGGGCACCATATTTCTTGAAAGGGTAATAGTGAGGATGAAGTGAATAGTGAACACCGCAGTGTTCCCATCCTCAGTGGTGACGAATGACTTCTCTTTCTTTCTGTTCGTAAGTTATTACCCACATCCGGTATTTTGATTGTTATAGTGAAAATATTGTTCGCTTTTAAGAATCTCAGACTGCCAGTCTCCTAAGATTTTGAAATTTTCTCTCCTTTAGCAGATTCATATGGGGAGTTAGGGCGACGAATAACTTGAAAGGACAATTCTAAGTAAATGGAGAACAACTGAATGGACCCCTCATCCATCGTGACGAATTATTCCCTCTTTTCTCTTTAGGTACGTTATGAGTGACACAACATACAGATGTTAGTGTGTAAAAATGAAATTTTACTTTCGATTTAAAGCTCTGATATTGTCGGTATTCTAAATTTCCGTTGTTTTTCTCGTTCTGCAGATTAATAGTACCAGACGGGGCAGGAAATTTCTTGAAAGGGTAATAGTGAGGATGGAGTGAATGGTGAACACCGCAGTGTTCCCCTCCTCAGTGGTGACGAATGACTTCTCTTTCTTTCTGTACGTAAGTTATTACTAACATCCGGCATTTTGTTAGTTATAGTGAAAATATTGTTCGCATTTAAGAATCTCAGACTGCCAGTCTCCTAAAATTTTGTAATTTTGTCTCCTTTAGCAGATTCATATGGGGACTTAGGGAGACGAATAACTTGAAAGGATTATTCTAAGTAAATGGAGAACAACCGAATGGACTCTTCATCCCTCGTGGCGAAATATTCCCTCTTTTCTCTTTAGGTACGTTATGAGTGACACAACATACAGACGTTAGTGTCTATAAATGAAATTTTATTTCTATTTAAAGCTCTGATATTGTCGGTATTCTAAATTTCCGTTGTTTTTCTCGTTCTGCAGATTAATAGTACCAGACGGGGCAGGAAATTTCTTGAAAGGGTAATAGTGAGCATGGAGTGAATGGTGAACACCGCAGTGTTCCCCTCCTCAGTGGTGACGAATCACTTCTCTTTCTTTCTGTACGTAAGTTATTACTAACATCCGGCATTTTGTTAGTTATAGTGAAAATATTGTTCGCATTTAAGAATCTCAGTCTGCCAGTCTCCTAAAATTTTGTAATTTTGTCTCCTTTAGCAGATTCATATGGGGACTTAGGGAGACGAATAACTTGAAAGGACAATTCTAAGTAAATGGAGAACAACCGAATGGACTCTTCATCCCTCGTGGCGAAATATTCCCTCTTTTCTCTTTAGGTACGTTATGAGTGACACAACCTACAGCCGTTAGTGTCTATAAATGAAATTTAATTTCTATTTAAAGCCCTGATATTGTCGGTATTCTAAATTTCCATTGTTTTTCTCGTTCTGCAGATTAATAGTACCAGACAGGGCAGTAAATTTCTTGAAAGGGTAATAGTGAGGATAGAGTGAATGGTGAACACCGCAGTGTTCCCCTCCTCAGTGGTGACGAATGACTTCTCTTTCTTTCTGTACGTAAGTTATTACTAACATCCGGCATTTTGTTAGTTATAGTGAAAATATTGTTCGCATTTAAGAATCTCAGACTGCCAGTCTCCTAAAATTTTGTAATTTTGTCTCCTTTAGCAGATTCATATGGGGACTTAGGGAGACGAATAACTTGAAAGGACAATTCTAAGTAAATGGAGAACAACCGAATGGACTCTTCATCCCTCGTGGCGAAATATTCCCTCTTTTCTCTTTAGGTACGTTATGAGTGACACAACCTACAGCCGTTAGTGTCTATAAATGAAATTTAATTTCTATTTAAAGCCCTGATATTGTCGGTATTCTAAATTTCCGTTGTTTTTCTCTTTCTGCAGATTAATAGTACCAGACGGGGCAGGAAATTTCTTGAAAGGGTAATAGTGAGCATGGAGTGAATGGTGAACACCGCAGTGTTCCCCTCCTCAGTGGTGACGAATCACTTCTCTTTCTTTCTGTACGTAAGTTATTACTAACATCCGGCATTTTGTTAGTTATAGTGAAAATATTGTTCGCATTTAAGAATCTCAGTCTGCCAGTCTCCTAAAATTTTGTAATTTTGTCTCCTTTAGCAGATTCATATGGGGACTTAGGGAGACGAATAACTTGAAAGGACAATTCTAAGTAAATGGAGAACAACCGAATGGACTCTTCATCCCTCGTGGCGAAATATTCCCTCTTTTCTCTTTAGGTACGTTATGAGTGACACAACCTACAGCCGTTAGTGTCTATAAATGAAATTTAATTTCTATTTAAAGCCCTGATATTGTCGGTATTCTAAATTTCCATTGTTTTTCTCGTTCTGCAGATTAATAGTACCAGACAGGGCAGTAAATTTCTTGAAAGGGTAATAGTGAGGATAGAGTGAATGGTGAACACCGCAGTGTTCCCCTCCTCAGTGGTGACGAATGACTTCTCTTTCTTTCTGTACGTAAGTTATTACTAACATCCGGCATTTTGTTAGTTATAGTGAAAATATTGTTCGCATTTAAGAATCTCAGTCTGCCAGTCTCCTAAAATTTTGTAATTTTGTCTCCTTTAGCAGATTCATATGGGGACTTAGGGAGACGAATAACTTGAAAGGACAATTCTAAGTAAATGGAGAACAACCGAATGGACTCTTCATCCCTCGTGGCGAAATATTCCCTCTTTTCTCTTTAGGTACGTTATGAGTGACACAACCTACAGCCGTTAGTGTCTATAAATGAAATTTAATTTCTATTTAAAGCCCTGATATTGTCGGTATTCTAAATTTCCATTGTTTTTCTCGTTCTGCAGATTAATAGTACCAGACAGGGCAGTAAATTTCTTGAAAGGGTAATAGTGAGGATAGAGTGAATGGTGAACACCGCAGTGTTCCCCTCCTCAGTGGTGACGAATGACTTCTATTTCTTTCTGTACGTAAGTTATTACTAACATCCGGTATTTTGTTTGTTATAGTGAAAATATTGTTCGCTTTTAAGAATCTCAGACTGCCAGTCTCCTAAGATTTTGAAATTTTCTCTCCTTTAGCAGGTTCATATGGGGAGTTAGGGCGACGAAGAACTTGAAAGCTCAGTTCTAAGTAAATGGAGAACAACCGAATGGACCCCTAATCCCTCGTGGCGAATAATTCCCTCTTTTCTCTTTAGGTACGTTTTGAGTGACACAACCTACAGATGATAGTGTGAAAAATGAAATTTTACTTTCGATTTAAAGCTCTGATATTGTCGGTATTCTAAATTTCCGTTGTTTCTCTCGTTCTGCAGATTAATAGTACCAGACGGGGCACCAAATTTCTTGAAAGGGTAATAGTGAGGATGGAGTGAATGGTGAACACCGCAGTGTTCCCCTCCTCAGTGGTGACGAATGACTTCTCTTTCTTTCTGTTGGTAAGTTATTACTCACATCCGGTATTTTGTTTGTTATAGTGAAAATATTGTTCGCTTTTAAGAATCTCAGACTGCCAGTCTCCTAAGATTTTGAAATTTTCTCTCCTTTAGCAGATTCATATGGGGAGTTAGGGCGACGAATAACTTGAAAGGACAATTCTAAGTAAATGGAGAACAACTGAATGGACCCCTCATCCATCGTGACGAATTATTCCCTCTTTTCTCTTTAGGTACGTTATGAGTGACACAACCTACAGATGTTACTGTGTAAAAATGAAATTTTACTTTCCATTTAAAGCTCTGATGTTGACGTTATTCTAAATTTCCGTTGTTTTTCTCGTTCTGCACGTTATTAGTACCAGACGGGGCACCATATTTCTTGAAAGGGTAATAGTGAGGATGGAGTGAATAGTGAACACCGCAGTGTTCCCATCCTCAGTGGTGACGAATGACTTCTCTTTCTTTCTGTTCGTAAGTTATTACCCACATCCGGTATTTTGATTGTTATAGTGAAAATATTGTTCGCTTTTAAGAATCTCAGACTGCCAGTCTCCTAAGATTTTGAAATTTTCTCTCCTTTAGCAGATTCATATGGGGAGTTAGGGCGACGAATAACTTGAAAGGACAATTCTAAGTAAATGGAGAACAACTGAATGGACCCCTCATCCATCGTGACGAATTATTCCCTCTTTTCTCTTTAGGTACGTTATGAGTGACACAACATACAGATGTTAGTGTGTAAAAATGAAATTTTACTTTCGATTTAAAGCTCTGATATTGTCGGTATTCTAAATTTCCGTTGTTTTTCTCGTTCTGCAGATTAATATTACCAGACGGGGCAGGAAATTTCTTGAAAGGGTAATAGTGAGGATGGAGTGAATGGTGAACACCGCAGTGTTCCCCTCCTCAGTGGTGGCGAATGACTTCTCTTTCTTTCTGTACGTAAGTTATTACTAACATCCGGCATTTTGTTAGTTATAGTGAAAATATTGTTCGCATTTAAGAATCTCAGACTGCCAGTCTCCTAAAATTTTGTAATTTTGTCTCCTTTAGCAGATTCATATGGGGACTTAGGGAGACGAATAACTTGAAAGGATTATTCTAAGTAAATGGAGAACAACCGAATGGACTCTTCATCCCTCGTGGCGAAATATTCCCTCTTTTCTCTTTAGGTACGTTATGAGTGACACAACATACAGACGTTAGTGTCTATAAATGAAATTTTATTTCTATTTAAAGCTCTGATATTGTCGGTATTCTAAATTTCCGTTGTTTTTCTCGTTCTGCAGATTAATAGTACCAGACGGGGCAGGAAATTTCTTGAAAGGGTAATAGTGAGCATGGAGTGAATGGTGAACACCGCAGTGTTCCCCTCCTCAGTGGTGACGAATGACTTCTCTTTCTTTCTGTACGTAAGTTATTACTAACATCCGGCATTTTGTTAGTTATAGTGAAAATATTGTTCGCATTTAAGAATCTCAGACTGCCAGTCTCCTAAAATTTTGTAATTTTGTCTCCTTTAGCAGATTCATATGGGGACTTAGGGAGACGAATAACCTGAAAGGACAATTCTAAGTAAATGGAGAACAACCGAATGGACTCTTCATCCCTCGTGGCGAAATATTCCCTCTTTTCTCTTTAGGTACGTTATGAGTGACACAACCTACAGACGTTAGTGTCTATAAATGAAATTTAATTTCTATTTAAAGCTCTGATATTGTCGGTATTCTAAATTTCCATTGTTTTTCTCGTTCTGCAGATTAATAGTACCAGACAGGGCAGTAAATTTCTTGAAAGGGTAATAGTGAGGATAGAGTGAATGGTGAACACCGCAGTGTTCCCCTCCTCAGTGGTGACGAATGACTTCTATTTCTTTCTGTACGTAAGTTATTACTAACATCCGGTATTTTGTTTGTTATAGTGAAAATATTGTTCGCTTTTAAGAATCTCAGACTGCCAGTCTCCTAAGATTTTGAAATTTTCTCTCCTTTAGCAGGTTCATATGGGGAGTTAGGGCGACGAATAACTTGAAAGCTCAGTTCTAAGTAAATGGAGAACAACCGAATGGACCCCTAATCCCTCGTGGCGAATAATTCCCTCTTTTCTCTTTAGGTACGTTTTGAGTGACACAACCTACAGATGTTACTGTGTAAAAATGAAATTTTACTTTCCATTTAAAGCTCTGATGTTGTCGTTATTCTAAATTTCCGTTGTTTTTCTCGTTCTGCACGTTATTAGTACCAGACGGGGCACCATATTTCTTGAAAGGGTAATAGTGAGGATATAATGAATAGTGAACACCGCAGTGTTCCCATCCTCAGTGGTGACGAATGACTTCTCTTTCTTTCTGTTGGTAAGTTATTACTCACATCCGGTATTTTGTTTGTTATAGTGAAAATATTGTTCGCTTTTAAGAATCTCAGACTGCCAGTCTCCTAAGATTTTGAAATTTTCTCTCCTTTAGCAGATTCATATGGGGAGTTAGGGCGACGAATAACTTGAAAGGACAATTCTAAGTAAATGGAGAACAACTGAATGGACCCCTCATCCATCGTGACGAATTATTCCCTCTTTTCTCTTTAGGTACGTTATGAGTGACACAACCTACAGATGTTACTGTGTAAAAATGAAATTTTACTTTCCATTTAAAGCTCTGATGTTGTAGTTATTCTAAATTTCCGTTGTTTTTCTCGTTCTGCACGTTATTAGTACCAGACGGGGCACCATATTTCTTGAAAGGGTAATAGTGAGGATGGAATGAATAGTGAACACCGCAGTGTTCCCATCCTCAGTGGTGACGAATGACTTCTCTTTCTTTCTGTTCGTAAGTTATTACCCACATCCGGTATTTTGATTGTTATAGTGAAAATATTGTTCGCTTTTAAGAATCTCAGACTGCCAGTCTCCTAAGATTTTGAAATTTTCTCTCCTTTAGCAGATTCATATGGGGAGTTAGGGCGACGAATAACTTGAAAGGACAATTCTAAGTAAATGGAGAACAACTGAATGGACCCCTCATCCATCGTGACGAATTATTCCCTCTTTTCTCTTTAGGTACGTGATGAGTGACACAACCTACAGATGTTAGTGTGTAAAAATGAAATTTTACTTTCGATTTAAAGCTCTGATATTGTCGGTATTCTAAATTTCCGTTGTTTTTCTCGTTCTGCAGATTAATAGTACCAGACGGGGCAGGAAATTTCTTGAAAGGGTAATAGTGAGGATGGAGTGAATGGTGAACACCGCAGTGTTCCCCTCCTCAGTGGTGACGAATGACTTCTCTTTCTTTCTGTACGTAAGTTATTACTAACATCCGGCATTTTGTTAGTTATAGTGAAAATATTGTTCGCATTTAAGAATCTCAGACTGCCAGTCTCCTAAAATTTTGTAATTTTGTCTCCTTTAGCAGATCCATATGGGGAGTTAGGGAGACGAATAACTTGAAAGGATTATTCTAAGTAAATGGAGAACAACCGAATGGACTCTTCATCCCTCGTGGCGAAATATTCCCTCTTTTCTCTTTAGGTACGTTATGAGTGACACAACATACAGACGTTAGTGTCTATAAATGAAATTTTATTTCTATTTAAAGCTCTGATATTGTCGGTATTCTAAATTTCCATTGTTTTTCTCGTTCTGCAGATTAATAGTACCAGACGGGGCAGGAAATTTCTTGAAAGGGTAATAGTGAGGATGGAGTGAATGGTGAACACCGCAGTGTTCCCCTCCTCAGTGGTGACGAATGACTTCTATTTCTTTCTGTACGTAAGTTATTACTAACATCCGGTATTTTGTTTGTTATAGTGAAAATATTGTTCGCTTTTAAGAATCTCAGACTGCCAATCTCCTGAGATTTTGAAATTTTCTCTCCTTTAGCAGATTCATATGGGGAGTTAGGGCGGCGAATAACTTGAAAGGACAATTCTAAGTAAATGGAGAACAACTGAATGTACCCCTCATCCCTCGTGACGAATTATTCCCTCTTTTCTCTGTAGGTTCGCGATGAGTGACACAACCTACAGACGTTAGTGTCTATAAATGAAATTTTACTTACGATTTAATACTCTGATATTGTCGGTATTCTAAATTTCCGTTGTTTTTCTCGTTCTGCAGATTAATAGTACCAGACGGGGCAGGAAATTTCTTGAAAGGGTAATAGTGAGGATGGAGTGAATGGTGAACACCGCAGTGTTCCCCTCCTCAGTGGTGACGAATGACTTCTCTTTCTTTCTGTTCGTAAGTTATTACTAACATCCATTATTTTGTTTGTTATAGTGAAAATATTGTTCGCTTTTAAGAATCTCAGACTGCCAGTCTCCTGAGATTTTGAAATTTTCTCTCCTTTAGCAGGTTCATGTGGGGAGTTAGGGCGACGAATAACTTGAAAGCTCAATTCTAAGTAAATGGAGAACAACCGAATGGACCCCTAATCCCTCGTGGCGAATTATTCCCTCTTTTCTCTTTAGGTACGTTTCGAGTGACACAACCTACAGATGATAGTGTGAAAAATGAAATTTTACTTTCGATTTAAAGCTCTGATATTGTCGGTATTCTAAATTTCCATTGTTTTTCTCGTTCTGCAGATTAATAGTACCAGACGGGGCAGGAAATTTCTTGAAAGGGTAATAGTGAGGATGGAGTGAATGGTGAACACCGCAGTGTTCCCCTCCTCAGTGGTGACGAATGACTTCTCTTTCTTTCTGTTCGTAAGTTATTACTAACATCCATTATTTTGTTTGTTATAGTGAAAATATTGTTCGCTTTTAAGAATCTCAGACTGCCAGTCTCCTGAGATTTTGAAATTTTCTCTCCTTTAGCAGGTTCATGTGGGGAGTTAGGGCGACGAATAACTTGAAAGCTCAATTCTAAGTAAATGGAGAACAACCGAATGGACCCCTAATCCCTCGTGGCGAATTATTCCCTCTTTTCTCTTTAGGTACGTTTCGAGTGACACAACCTACAGATGATAGTGTGAAAAATGAAATTTTACTTTCTATTTAAAGCTCTGATATTGTCGGTATTCTAAATTACCATTGTTTTTCTCGTTCTGCAGATTAATAGTACCAGACGGGGCAGGAAATTTCTTGAAAGGGTAATAGTGAGGATGGAGTGAATGGTGAACACCGCAGTGTTCCCCTCCTCAGTGGTGACGAATGACTTCTCTTTCTTTCTGTTCGTAAGTTATTACTAACATCCATTATTTTGTTTGTTATAGTGAAAATATTGTTCGCTTTTAAGAATCTCAGACTGCCAGTCTCCTGAGATTTTGAAATTTTCTCTCCTTTAGCAGGTTCATGTGGGGAGTTAGGGCGACGAATAACTTGAAAGCTCAATTCTAAGTAAATGGAGAACAACCGAATGGACCCCTAATCCCTCGTGGCGAATTATTCCCTCTTTTCTCTTTAGGTACGTTTCGAGTGACACAACCTACAGATGATAGTGTGAAAAATGAAATTTTACTTTCGATTTAAAGCTCTGATATTGTCGGTATTCTAAATTTCCGTTGTTTTTCTTGTTCTGCAGATTAATAGTACCAGACGGGGCAGGAAATTTCTTGAAAGGGTAATAGTGAGGATGGAGTGAATGGTGAACACCGCAGTGTTCCCCTCCTCACTGGTGACGAATGACTTCTCTTTCTTTCTGTTCGTAAGTTATTACTAACATCCGGCATTTTGTTAGTTATAGTGAAAATATTGTTCGCATTTAAGAATCTCAGACTGCCAGTCTCCTAAAATTTTGTAATTTTGTCTCCTTTAGCAGATTCATATGGGGAGTTAGGGAGACGAATAACTTGAAAGGATTATTCTAAGTAAATGGAGAACAACCGAATGGACTCTTCATCCCTCGTGGCGAAATATTCCCTCTTTTCTCTTTAGGTACGTTATGAGTGACACAACATACAGACGTTAGTGTCTATAAATGAAATTTTATTTCTATTTAAAGCTCTGATATTGTCGGTATTCTAAATTTCCATTGTTTTTCTCGTTCTGCAGATTAATAGTACCAGACGGGGCAGGAAATTTCTTGAAAGGGTAATAGTGAGGATGGAGTGAATGGTGAACACCGCAGTGTTCCCCTCCTCAGTGGTGACGAATGACTTCTATTTCTTTCTGTACGTAAGTTATTACTAACATCCGGTATTTTGTTTGTTATAGTGAAAATATTGTTCGCTTTTAAGAATCTCAGACTGCCAATCTCCTGAGATTTTGAAATTTTCTCTCCTTTAGCAGATTCATATGGGGAGTTAGGGCGGCGAATAACTTGAAAGGACAATACTAAGTAAATGGAGAACAACTGAATGTACCCCTCATCCCTCGTGACGAATTATTCCCTCTTTTCTCTGTAGGTTCGCGATGAGTGACACAACCTACAGACGTTAGTGTCTATAAATGAAATTTTACTTACGATTTAATACTCTGATATTGTCGGTATTCTAAATTTCCGTTGTTTTTCTCGTTCTGCAGATTAATAGTACCAGACGGGGCAGGAAATTTCTTGAAAGGGTAATAGTGAGGATGGAGTGAATGGTGAACACCGCAGTGTTCCCCTCCTCAGTGGTGACGAATGACTTCTCTTTCTTTCTGTTCGTAAGTTATTACTAACATCCATTATTTTGTTTGTTATAGTGAAAATATTGTTCGCTTTTAAGAATCTCAGACTGCCAGTCTCCTGAGATTTTGAAATTTTCTCTCCTTTAGCAGGTTCATGTGGGGAGTTAGGGCGACGAATAACTTGAAAGCTCAATTCTAAGTAAATGGAGAACAACCGAATGGACCCCTAATCCCTCGTGGCGAATTATTCCCTCTTTTCTCTTTAGGTACGTTTCGAGTGACACAACCTACAGATGATAGTGTGAAAAATGAAATTTTACTTTCGATTTAAAGCTCTGATATTGTCGGTATTCTAAATTTCCATTGTTTTTCTCGTTCTGCAGATTAATAGTACCAGACGGGGCAGGAAATTTCTTGAAAGGGTAATAGTGAGGATGGAGTGAATGGTGAACACCGCAGTGTTCCCCTCCTCAGTGGTGACGAATGACTTCTCTTTCTTTCTGTTCGTAAGTTATTACTAACATCCATTATTTTGTTTGTTATAGTGAAAATATTGTTCGCTTTTAAGAATCTCAGACTGCCAGTCTCCTGAGATTTTGAAATTTTCTCTCCTTTAGCAGGTTCATGTGGGGAGTTAGGGCGACGAATAACTTGAAAGCTCAATTCTAAGTAAATGGAGAACAACCGAATGGACCCCTAATCCCTCGTGGCGAATTATTCCCTCTTTTCTCTTTAGGTACGTTTCGAGTGACACAACCTACAGATGATAGTGTGAAAAATGAAATTTTACTTTCTATTTAAAGCTCTGATATTGTCGGTATTCTAAATTTCCATTGTTTTTCTCGTTCTGCAGATTAATAGTACCAGACGGGGCAGGAAATTTCTTGAAAGGGTAATAGTGAGGATGGAGTGAATGGTGAACACCGCAGTGTTCCCCTCCTCAGTGGTGACGAATGACTTCTCTTTCTTTCTGTTCGTAAGTTATTACTAACATCCATTATTTTGTTTGTTATAGTGAAAATATTGTTCGCTTTTAAGAATCTCAGACTGCCAGTCTCCTGAGATTTTGAAATTTTCTCTCCTTTAGCAGGTTCATGTGGGGAGTTAGGGCGACGAATAACTTGAAAGCTCAATTCTAAGTAAATGGAGAACAACCGAATGGACCCCTAATCCCTCGTGGCGAATTATTCCCTCTTTTCTCTTTAGGTACGTTTCGAGTGACACAACCTACAGATGATAGTGTGAAAAATGAAATTTTACTTTCGATTTAAAGCTCTGATATTGTCGGTATTCTAAATTTCCGTTGTTTTTCTTGTTCTGCAGATTAATAGTACCAGACGGGGCAGGAAATTTCTTGAAAGGGTAATAGTGAGGATGGAGTGAATGGTGAACACCGCAGTGTTCCCCTCCTCACTGGTGACGAATGACTTCTCTTTCTTTCTGTTCGTAAGTTATTACTAACATCCGGAATTTTGTTTGTTATAGTGAAAATATTGTTCGCCTTTAAGAATCTCAGACTGCCAGTCTCCTAAGATTTTGAAATTTTCTCTCCTTTAGCAGATTCATATGGGGAGTTAGGGTGACGAATAACTTGAAAGGACAATTCTAAGTAAATGGAGAACAACTGAATGGACCCCTCATCCCTCGTTTCGAATTATTCCCTCTTTTCTCTTTAGGTACGTTATGAGTGACAGAACCTACAGACGTTAGTGTCTAAAAATGAAATTTTACTTTCGATTTAAAGCTCTGATATTGTCGGTATTCTAAATTTCCGTTGTTTTTCTCGTTCTGCAGATTAATAGTACCAGACGGGGCAGGAAACTTTTTGAAAGGGTAATAGTGAGGATGGAGTGAATAGTGAACACCGCAGTGCTCCCCTCCTCAGTGGTGACGAATGACTTCTCTTTCTTTCTGTTCGTAAGTTATTACTAACATCCGGAATTTTGTTTGTTATAGTGAAAATATTGTTCGCCTTTAAGAATCTCAGACTGCCAGTCTCCTAAGATTTTGAAATTTTCTCTCCTTTAGCAGATTCATATGGGGAGTTAGGGTGACGAATAACTTGAAAGGACAATTCTAAGTAAATGGAGAACAACTGAATGGACCCCTCATCCCTCGTTTCGAATTATTCCCTCTTTTCTCTTTAGGTACGTTATGAGTGACAGAACCTACAGACGTTAGTGTCTAAAAATGAAATTTTACTTTCGATTTAAAGCTCTGATATTGTCGGTATTCTAAATTTCCGTTGTTTTTCTTGTTCTGCAGATTAATAGTACCAGACGGGGCAGGAAATTTCTTGAAAGGGTAATAGTGAGGATGGAGTGAATGGTGAACACCGCAGTGTTCCCCTCCTCAGTGGTGACGAATGACTTCTCTTTCTTTCTGTTCGTAAGTTATTACTAACATCCGGAATTTTGTTTGTTATAGTGAAAATATTGTTCGCCTTTAAGAATCTCAGACTGCCAGTCTCCTAAGATTTTGAAATTTTCTCTCCTTTAGCAGATTCATATGGGGAGTTAGGGTGACGAATAACTTGAAAGGACAATTCTAAGTAAATGGAGAACAACTGAATGGACCCCTCATCCCTCGTTTCGAATTATTCCCTCTTTTCTCTTTAGGTACGTTATGAGTGACAGAACCTACAGACGTTAGTGTCTAAAAATGAAATTTTACTTTCGATTTAAAGCTCTGATATTGTCGGTATTCTAAATTTCCGTTGTTTCTCTCGTTCTGCAGATTAATAGTACCAGACGGGGCAGGAAACTTTTTGAAAGGGTAATAGTGAGGATGGAGTGAATAGTGAACACCGCAGTGCTCCCCTCCTCAGTGGTGACGAATGACTTCTCTTTCTTTCTGTTCGGAAGTTATTACTAACATCCGGTATTTTGTTTGTTATAGTGATAATATTGTTCGCTTTTAAGAATCTCAGACTGCCAGTCTCCTGAGATTTTGAAATTTTCTCTCCTTTAGCAGGTTCATATGGGGAGTTAGGGCGACGAATAACTTGAAAGCTCAATTCCAAGTAAATGGAGAACAACCGAATGGACCCCTAATCCCTCGTGGCGTATTATTCCCTCTATTCTCTTTAGGTACGTTTTGAGTGACACAACCTACAGATGATAGTGTGAAAAATGAAATTTTACTTTCAATTTAAGGCTCTGATATTGTCGGTATTCTAAATGTCCGTTGTTTTTCTCGTTCTGCAGATTAATAGTACCAGACGGGGCAGGAAATTTCTTGAAAGGGTAATAGTGAGGATGGAGTGAATGGTGAACACCGCAGTGTTCCCCTCCTCAGTGGTGACGAATGACTTCTCTTTCTTTCTGTTCGTAAGTTATTACTAACATCCGGTATTTTGTTTGTTATAGTGAAAATATTGTTCGCTTTTAAGAATCTCAGACTGCCAGTCTCCTAAGATTTTGAAATTTACTCTCCTTTAGCAGGTTCATATGGGAAGTTAGGGCGACGAATAACTTGAAAGGACAACTCTAAGTAAATGGGGAACAACCGAATGGACCCCTCATACCTCGTAGCAAATTTTTCCCTCTTTTCTCTTTAGGTACGTTATGAGTGACACAACCTACAGATGTTAGTGTCTAAAAATGAAATTTTACTTTCGATTTAAAGCTCTGATATTGTCGGTATTCTAAATTTCCGTTGTTTCTCTCGTTCTGCAGATTAATAGTACCAGACGGGGCACCAAATTTCTTGAAAGGGTAATAGTGAGGATGGAGTGAATAGTGAACACCGCAGTGTTCCCCTCCTCAGTGGTGACGAATGACTTCTCTTTCTTTCTGTTGGTAAGTTATTACTCACATCCGGTATTTTGTTTGTTATAGTGAAAATATTGATCACTTTTAAGAATCTCAGACTGCCAGTCTACTAAGATTTTGAAATTTTCTCTCCTTTAGCAGGTTCATATGGGGAGTTAGGGCGACGAATAACTTGAAAGGACAACTCTAAGTAAATGGAGAACAACCGAATGGACCCCTTATTCCTCGTAGCAAATTATTCCCTCTTTTCTCTTTAGGTACGTTATGAGTGACACAACCTACAGACGTTAGTGTCTATAAATGAAATTTTACTTTCGATTTAAAGCCCTGATATTGTCGGTATTCTAAATGTCCGTTGTTTTTCTCGTTCTGCAGATTAATAGTACCAGACGGGGCAGGAAATTTCTTGAAAGGGTAATAGTGAGGATGGAGTGAATGGTGAACACCGCAGTGTTCCCCTCCTCAGTGGTGACGAATGACTTCTCTTTCTTTCTGTTGGTAAGTTATTACTCACATCCGGTATTTTGATTGTTATAGTGAAAATATTGTTCGCTTTTAAGAATCTCAGGCTACCAGTCTCCTAAGATTTTGAAATTTTCTCTCCTTTAGCAGATTCATATGGGGAGTTAGGGCGACGAATAACTTGAAAGGCAATTCTAAGTAAATGGAGAAAAACCGAATGGACCCCTCATACCTCGTGACGAATTATTCCCTCTTTTCTGTTTAGGTACGTTATGAGTGACACAACCTACAGACGTTAGTGTCTATAAATGAAATTTTACTTTCGATTTAAAGCCCTGATATTGTCGGTATTCTAAATGTCCGTTGTTTTTCTCGTTCTGCAGATTAATAGTTCCAGTCAGGGCAGGAAATTTCTTGAAAGGTTAATAGTGAGGATGGAGTGAATGGTGCACACCGCAGTGTTCCCCCCCTCAGTGGTGACGAATGACTTCTATTTCTTTCTGTTCGTAAGTTATTACTAACATCCGGTATTTTGTTTGTTATAGTGAAAATATTGTTCGCTTTTAAGAATCTCAGACTGCCAGTCTCCTAAGATTTTGAAATTTACTCTCCTTTAGCAGGTTCATATGGGAAGTTAGGGCGACGAATAACTTGAAAGGACAACTCTAAGTAAATGGGGAACAACCGAATGGACCCCTCATACCTCGTAGCAAATTTTTCCCTCTTTTCTCTTTAGGTACGTTATGAGTGACACAACCTACAGATGTTAGTGTCTAAAAATGAAATTTTACTTTCGATTTAAAGCTCTGATATTGTCGGTATTCTAAATTTCCGTTGTTTTTCTCGTTCTGCACATTATTAGTACCAGACGGGGCACCAAAATTTTGACAGTGTAATAGTGAGGATGGAGTGAATGGTGAACACCGCAGTGTTCCCCTCCTCAGTGATGACGAATGACTTCTCTTTCTTTCTGTTCGTAAGTTATTACTCACATCCGGTATTTTGTTTGTTATAGTGAAAACATTGTTCGCTTTTAAGAATCTAAGACTGCCAGTCTCCTAAGATTTTGAAATTTTCTCTCCTTTAGCAGATTCATATGGGGACTTAGGGAGACGAATAACTTGAAAGGACAATTCTAAGTAAATGGAGAACAACTGAATGGACCCCTCATCCCTCGTGACGAATTATTCCCTCTTTTCTCTTTAGGTACGTTTTGAGTGACACAACCTACAGATGATAGTGTGAAAAATGAAATTTTACTTTCGATTTAAAGCTCTGATATTGTCGGTATTCTAAATTTCCGTTGTTTCTCTCGTTCTGCAGATTAATAGTACCAGACGGGGCACCAAATTTCTTGAAAGGGTAATAGTGAGGATGGAGTGAATAGTGAACACCGCAGTGTTCCCCTCCTCAGTGATGACGAATGACTTCTCTTTCTTTCTGTTGGTAAGTTATTACTCACATCCGGTATTTTGTTTGTTATAGTGAAAATATTGATCACTTTTAAGAATCTCAGACTGCCAGTCTACTAAGATTTTGAAATTTTCTCTCCTTTAGCAGGTTCATATGGGGAGTTAGGGCGACGAATAACTTGAAAGGACAACTCTAAGTAAATGGAGAACAACCGAATGGACCCCTTATTCCTCGTAGCAAATTATTCCCTCTTTTCTCTTTAGGTACGTTATGAGTGACACAACCTACAGACGTTAGTGTCTATAAATGAAATTTTACTTTCGATTTAAAGCCCTGATATTGTCGGTATTCTAAATGTCCGTTGTTTTTCTCGTTCTGCAGATTAATAGTACCAGACGGGGCAGGAAATTTCTTGAAAGGGTAATAGTGAGGATGGAGTGAATGGTGAACACCGCAGTGTTCCCCTCCTCAGTGGTGACGAATGACTTCTCTTTCTTTCTGTTGGTAAGTTATTACTCACATCCGGTATTTTGTTTGTTATAGTGAAAATATTGATCGCTTTTAAGAATCTCAGACTGCCAGTATACTAAGATTTTGAAATTTTCTCTCCTTTAGCAGGTTCATATGGGGAGTTAGGGCGTTGAATAACTTGAAAGGACAACTCTAAGTAAATGGAGAACAACCGAATGGACCCCTCATACCTCGTAGCAAATTATTCCCTCTTTTCTCTTTAGGTACGTTATGAGTGACACAACCTACAGACGTTAGTGTCTATAAATGAAATTTTACTTTCGATTTAAAGCCCTGATATTGTCGGTATTCTAAATGTCCGTTGTTTTTCTCGTTCTGCAGATTAATAGTACCAGACGGGGCAGGAAATTTCTTGAAAGGGTAATAGTGAGGATGGAGTGAATGGTGAACACCGCAGTGTTCCCCTCCTTAGTGATGACGAATGACTTCTCTTTCTTTCTGTCCGTAAGTTATTACTCACATCCGGCATTTTGTTTGTTATAGTGAAATTATTGTTCGCTTTTAAGAATCTCAGACTGCCAGTCTCCTAAATTTTGAAATTTTCTCTCCTTTAGCAGATTCATATGGGGACTTAGGGAGACGAATAACTTGAAAGGACAATTCTAAGTAAATGGAGAACAACTGAATGGACCCCTCATCCCTCGTGACGAATTATTCCCTCTTTTCTCTTTAGGTACGTTTTGAGTGACACAACCTACAGATGATAGTGTGAAAAATGAAATTTTACTTTCGATTTAAAGCTCTGATATTGTCGGTATTCTAAATTTCCGTTGTTTCTCTCGTTCTGCAGATTAATAGTACCAGACGGGGCACCAAATTTCTTGAAAGGGTAATAGTGAGGATGGAGTGAATAGTGAACACCGCAGTGTTCCCCTCCTCAGTGGTGACGAATGACTTCTCTTTCTTTCTGTTGGTAAGTTATTACTCACATCCGGTATTTTGTTTGTTATAGTGAAAATATTGATCGCTTTTAAGAATCTCAGACTGCCAGTCTCCTAAGATTTTAAAATTTTCTCTCCTTTAGCAGATTCATATGGGGAGTTAGGGCGACGAATAACTTGAAAGGACAATTCTAAGTAAATGGAGAACAACCGAATGGACCCCTCATCCCCCGTGACGAATTATTCCCTCTTTTCTCTTTAGGTACGTTATGAGTGATACAACCTACAGATGTTAGTGTCTAAAAATGAAATTTTACTTTCGATTTAAAGCTCTGATATTGTCGGTATTCTAAATTTCCGCTGTTTTTCTCGTTCTGCACATTATTAGTACCAGACGGGGCACCAAATTTCATGAAAGGGTAATTGTGAGGATGGAGTGAATAGTGAACACCGCAGTGTTCCCATCCTCAGTGGTGACGAATGACTTCTCTTTCTTTCTGTTCGTAAGTTAATACCACATCCGGTATTTTGATTGTTATAGTGAAAATATTGTTCGCTTTTAAGAATCTCAGGCTGCCAGTCTCCTGAGATTTTGAAATTTTCTTCCCTGTAGCAGGTTCATATGGGGATTTAGGGCGACGAATAACTTGAAAGGACAATTCTAAATAAATGGAGAACAACCGAATGCACCCCTCATCCCTCGTGACGAATTATTCCCTCTTTTCTCTTTAGGTACATTATGAGTGACACAAACTACAGATGTTAGTGTCTAAAAATGAAATTTTACTTTCGATTTAAAGCTCTGATATTGTCGGTATTCTAAATTTCCGTTGTTTTTCTCGTTCTGCACATTATTAGTACCAGACGGGGTACCAAATTTCTTGAAAGGGTAATAGTGAGGATGGAGTGAATAGTGAACACCGCAGTGTTCCCCTCCTCAGTGGTGACGAATGATTTCTTATTCTTTCTGTTGGTAAGTTATTACTCACATCCGGTATTTTGATTGTTATAGTGAAAATATTGTTCGCTTTTAAGAATCTCAGACTGCCAGTCTCCTGAGATTTTGAAATTTTCTCTCCTTTAGCAGGTTCATATGGGGAGTTAGGGCGACGAATAACTTGAAAGCTCAATTCTAAGTAAATGGAGAACAACCGAATGGACCCCTAATCCCTCGTGGCGAATTATTCCCTCTTTTCTCTTTAGGTACGTTTTGAGTGACACAACCTACAGATGATAGTGTGAAAAATGAAATTTTACTTTCGATTTAAAGCTCTGATATTGTCGGTATTCTAAATTTCCGTTGTTTTTCTTGTTCTGCAGATTAATAGTACCAGACTTGGCAGGAAATTTCTTGAAAGGGTAATAGTGAGGATGGAGTGAATGGTGAACACCGCAGTGTTCCCCTCCTCAGTGGTGACGAATGACTTCTCTTTCTTTCTGTTCGTAAGTTATTACTAACATCCGGTATTTTGTTTGTTATAGTGAAATTATTGTTCGCTTTTAAGAATCTCAGACTGCTAGTCTTCTGAGATTTTGAAATTTTCTCTCCTTTAGCAGGTTCATATGGGGAGTTAGGGCGAAGAATAACTTGAAAGCTCAATTCTAAGTAAATGGAGAACAACCGAATGGACCCCTAATCCCTCGTGGCGAATTATTCCCTCTTTTCTCTTTAGGTACGTTTTGAGTGACACAACCTACAGATGATAGTGTGAAAAATGAAATTTAGTACCAGACGGGGCAGGAAATTTCTTGAAAGGGTAATAGTGAGGATGGAGTGAATGGTGAACACCGCAGTGTTTCCCTCCTCAGTGGTGACGAATGACTTCTCTTTCTTTCTGTTCGTAAGTTATTACTAACATCCGGTATTTTGTTTGTTATAGTGAAAATATTGTTCGCCTTTAAGAATCTCAGACTGCCAGTCTCCTAAGATTTTGAAATTTTCTCTCCTTTAGCAGATTCATATGGGGAGTGACGAATAACTTGAAAGGACAATTCTAAGTAAATGGAGAACAACTGAATGGACCCCTCATCCCTCGTGACGAATTATTCCCTCTTTTCTCTTTAGGTACGTTATGAGTGACACAACCTACAGATGTTAGTGTCTAAAAATGAAATTTTACTTTCGATTTAAAGCTCTGATATTGTCGGTATTCTAAATTTCCGTTTTTTTTTTCTCGTTCTGCACACTATTTGTACAAGACGGGGCACCAAATTTCTTGAAAGGGTAATAGTGAGGATGGAGTGAATAGTGAACACCGCAGTGTTCCCATCCTCAGTGGTGACGAATGACTTCTATTTCTTTCTGTTCGTAAGTTATTACCCACATCCGGTATTTTGATTGTTATAGTGAAAATATTGTTCGCTTTTAAGAATCTCAGACTGCCAGTCTCCTGAGAGTTTGAAATTTTCTCTCCTTTATCAGATTCATATGGAAAGTTAGGGCGACGAATAACTCGAAAGGACAATTCTAAGTAAATGGAGAACAACTGAATGGACCCCTCATCCCTCGTGACGAATTATTTCCTAATTTCTCTTTAGGTACGTTATGAGTGACACAACCTACAGACGTTAGTGTCTATAAATGAAATTTTACTTTCGATTTAAAGCTCTGATATTGTCGGTATTCTAAATTTCCGTTGTTTTTCTCGTTCTGCACATTATTAGTACAAGACGGGGCACCAAATTTCTTGAAAGGGTAATAGTGAGGATGGAGTGAATAGTGAACACCGCAGTGTTCCCCTCCTAAGTGGTGACGAATGACTTCTCTTTCTTTCTGTTCGTAAGTTATTACCCACATCCGGTATTTTGATTGTTATAGTGAAAATATTGTTCGCTTTTAAGAATCTCAGGCTGCCAGTCTCCTAAGATTTTGATATTTTCTCTCCTTTAGCAGGTTCATATGGGGAGTTAGGGCGACGAATAACTTGAAAGGACAATTATAAGTAAATGGAGAACAACTGAATGGAGCCCTCATCCCTCGTGGCGAATTATTCCTTCTTTTCTCTTTTGGTACGTTATGAGTGACACAACCTACAGACGTTAGTGTCTATAAATTAAATTTTACTTTCGATTTGAAGCTCTGATATTGTCGGTATTCTAAATTTCCGTTGTTTTTCTCCTTCTGCAGATTAATAGTACCAGACGGGGCAGGAAATTTCTTGAAAGAGTAATAGTGAGGATGGAGTGAATGGTGAACACCGCAGTGTTCCCCTCCTCAGTGGTGACGAATGAATTCTCTTTCTTTCTGTTCGTAAGTTATTACCCACATCCGGTATTTTGATTGTTATAGTGAAAATATTGTTCGCTTTTAAGAATCTCAGACTGCCAGTCTCCTGAGAGTTTGAAATTTTCTCTCCTATAGCAGATTCATATGGGGAGTTAGGGCGACGAATAACTTGAAAGGACAATTCTAAGTAAATGGAGAACAACTGAATGGACCCCTCATCCCTCGTGACGAATTATTACCCCTTTTCTCTTTAGGTACGTTATGAGTGACACAACCTACAGATGTTAGTGTCTAAAAATGAAATTTTACTTTCGATTTAAAGCTCTGATATTGTCGGTATTCTAAATTTCCGTTGTTTTTCTCGTTCTGCACATTATTAGTACAAGACGGGGCACCAAATTTCTTGAAAGGGTAATAGTGAGGATGGAGTGAATAGTGAACACCGCAGTGTTCCCCTCCTAAGTGGTGACGAATGACTTCTCTTTCTTTCTGTTCGTAAGTTATTACCCACATCCGGTATTTTGATTGTTATAGTGAAAATATTGTTCGCTTTTAAGAATCTCAGACTGCCAGTGTCCTGAGAGTTTGAAATTTTCTCTCCTTTAGCAGATCCATATGGGGAGTTAGGCCGACGAATAACTTGAAAGGTCAATTCTAAGTAATTGGAGAACAACTGAATGGACCCCTCATCCCTCGTGACGAATTATTACCCCTTTTCTCTTTAGGTACGTTATGAGTGACACAACCTACAGATGTTAGTGTCTAAAATGAAATTTTACTTTCGATTTAAAGCTCTGATATTGTCGGTATTCTAAATTTCCGTTGTTTTTCTCGTTCTGCACATTATTAGTACAAGACGGGGCACCAAATTTCTTGAAAGGGTAATAGTGAGGATGGAGTGAATAGTGAACACCGCAGTGTTCCCCTCCTAAGTGGTGACGAATGACTTCTCTTTCTTTCTGTTCGTAAGTTATTACCCACATCCGGTATTTTGATTGTTATAGTGAAAATTTTGTTCGCTTTTAAGAATCTCAGACTGCCAGTCTCCTGAGAGTTTGAAATTTTCTCTCCTATAGCAGATTCATATGGGGAGTTAGGGCGACGAATAACTTGAAAGGACAATTCTAAGTAAATGGAGAACAACTGAATGGACCCCTCATCCCTCGTGACGAATTATTCCCCCTTTTCTCTTTAGGTACGTTATGAGTGACACAACCTACAGATGTTAGTGTCTAAAAATGAAATTTTACTTTCGATTTAAAGCTCTGATATTGTCGGTATTCTAAATTTCCGTTGTTTTTCTCGTTCTGCACATTATTAGTACAAGACGGGGCACCAAATTTCTTGAAAGGGTAATAGTGAGGATGGAGTGAATGGTGAACACCGCAGTGTTCCCCTCCTCAGTGGTGACGAATGACTTCTCTTTCTTTCTGTTGGTAAGTTATTACTCACATCCGGTATTTTGTTTGTTATAGTGAAAATATTGTTCTCTTTTAAGAATCTCAGACTGCCAGTCTCCTGAGATTTTGAAATTTTCTCTCCTTTAGCAGATTCATATGGGGAGTTAGGGCGACGAATAACTTGAAAGGACAATTCCAAGTAAATGGAGAACAACCGAATGGACCCCTAATCCCTCGTGGCGTATTATTCCCTCTATTCTCTTTAGGTACGTTTTGAGTGACACAACCTACAGATGATAGTGTGAAAAATGAAATTTTATTTCGATTTAAAGCTCTGATATTGTCGGTATTCTAAATGTCCGTTGTTTTTCTCGTTCTGCAGATTAATAGTACCAGACGGGGCAGGAAATTTCTTGAAAGGGTAATAGTGAGGATGGAGTGAATGGTGAACACCGCAGTGTTCCCCTCCTAAGTGGTGACGAATGACTTCTCTTTCTTTCTGTTCGTAAGTTATTACCCACATCCGGTATTTTGATTGTTATAGTGAAAATATTGTTCGCTTTTAAGAATCTCAGACTGCCAGTGTCCAGAGAGTTTGAAATTTTCTCTCCTTTAGCAGATTCATATGGGGAGTTAGGGCGACGAATAACTTGAAAGGACAATTCTAAGTAAATGGAGAACAACTGAATGGACCCCTCATCCCTCGTGACGAATTATTCCCCCTTATCTCTTTAGGTACGTTATGAGTGACACAACCTACAGATGTTAGTGTCTAAAAATGAAATTTTACTTTCGATTTAAAGCTCTGATATTGTCGGTATTCTAAATTTCCGTTGTTTTTCTCGTTCTGCACATTATTAGTACAAGACGGGGCACCAAATTTCTTGAAAGGGTAATAGTGAGGATGGAGTGAATAGTGAACACCGCAGTGTTCCCCTCCTAAGTGGTGACGAATGACTTCTCTTTCTTTCTGTTCGTAAGTTATTACCCACATCCGGTATTTTGATTGTTATAGTGAAAATATTGTTCGCTTCTAAGAATCTCAGGCTGCCAGTCTCCTAAGATTTTGATATTTTCTCTTCTTTAGCAGGTTCATATGGGGAGTTAGGGCGACGAATAACTTGAAAGGACAATTATAAGTAAATGGAGAACAACTGAATGGACCCCTCATCCCTCGTGGCGAATTATTCCCTCTTTTCTCTTTTGGTACGTTATGAGTGACACAACCTACAGACGTTAGTGTCTATAAATTAAATTTTACTTTCGATTTGAAGCTCTGATATTGTCGGTATTCTAAATTTCCGTTGTTTTTCTCCTTCTGCAGATTAATAGTACCAGACGGGGCAGGAAATTTCTTGAAAGGGTAATAGTGAGGATGGAGTGAATGGTGAACACCGCAGTGTTCCCCTCCTCAGTGGTGACGAATGACTTCTCTTTCTTTCTGTTCGAAAGTTATTACCCACATCCGGTATTTTGATTGTTATAGTGAAAGTATTGTTCGCTTTAAGAATCTCAGACTGCCAGTCTCCTGAGATTTTGAAATTTTCTCTCCTTTAGCAGATTCATATGGGAAGTTAGGGCGACGAATAACTTGAAAGGACAATTCTAGGTAAATGGAGAACAACTGAATGGACCCCTCATCCCTCGTGACGAATTATTTCCTAATTTCTCTTTAGGTACGTTATGAGTGACACAACCTGCAGACGTTAGTGTCTAAAAATGAAATTTTACTTTCGATTTAAAGCTCTGATATTGTCGGTATTCTAAATTTCCGTTGTTTTTCTCGTTCTGCAGATTAATAGTACCAGACGGGGCAGGAAATTTCTTGAAAGGGTAATAGTGAGGATGGAGTGAATGGTGAACACCGCAGTGTTCCCCTCCTCAGTGGTGACGAATGACTTCTCTTTCTTTCTGTTCGAAAGTTATTACCCACATCCGGTATTTTGATTGTTATAGTGAAAATATTGTTCGCTTTTAAGAATCTCAGACTGCCAGTTTCCTGAGAGTTTGAAATTTTCTCACCTATAGCAGATTCATATGGGGTGTTAGGGCGACGAATAACTTGAAAGGACAATTCTAAGTAAATGGAGAACAACTGAATGGACCCCTCATCCCTCGTTTCGAATTATTCCCCCTTTTCTCTTTAGGTACGTTATGAGTGACACAACCTACAGATGTTAGTGTCTAAAAATGAAATTTTACTTTCGATTTAAAGCTCTGATATTGTCGGTATTCTAAATTTCCGTTTTTTTTTCTCGTTCTGCACACTATTTGTACAAGACGGGGCACCAAATTTCTTGAAAGGGTAATAGTGAGGATGGAGTGAATAGTGAACACCGCAGTGTTCCCATCCTCAGTGGTGACGAATGACTTCTATTTCTTTCTGTTCGTAAGTTATTACCCACATCCGGTATTTTGATTGTTATAGTGAAAATATTGTTCGCTTTTAAGAATCTCAGACTGCCAGTTTCCTGAGAGTTTGAAATTTTCTCACCTATAGCAGATTCATATGGGGTGTTAGGGCGACGAATAACTTGAAAGGACAATTCTAAGTAAATGGAGAACAACTGAATGGACCCCTCATCCCTCGTTTCGAATTATTCCCCCTTTTCTCTTTAGGTACGTTATGAGTGACACAACCTACAGATGTTAGTGTCTAAAAATGAAATTTTACTTTCGATTTAAAGCTCTGATATTGTCGGTATTCTAAATTTCCGTTTTTTTTTTCTCGTTCTGCACACTATTTGTACAAGACGGGGCACCAAATTTCTTGAAAGGGTAATAGTGAGGATGGAGTGAATAGTGAACACCGCAGTGTTCCCATCCTCAGTGGTGACGAATGACTTCTATTTCTTTCTGTTCGTAAGTTATTACCCACATCCGGTATTTTGATTGTTATAGTGAAAATATTGTTCGCTTTTAAGAATCTCAGACTGCCAGTCTCCTGAGAGTTTGAAATTTTCTCTCCTTTATCAGATTCATATGGAAAGTTAGGGCGACGAATAACTCGAAAGGACAATTCTAAGTAAATGGAGAACAACTGAATGGACCCCTCATCCCTCGTGACGAATTATTTCCTAATTTCTCTTTAGGTACGTTATGAGTGACACAACCTACAGACGTTAGTGTCTATAAATGAAATTTTACTTTCGATTTAAAGCTCTGATATTGTCGGTATTCTAAATTTCCGTTGTTTTTCTCGTTCTGCACATTATTAGTACAAGACGGGGCACCAAATTTCTTGAAAGGGTAATAGTGAGGATGGAGTGAATAGTGAACACCGCAGTGTTCCCCTCCTAAGTGGTGACGAATGACTTCTCTTTCTTTCTGTTCGTAAGTTATTACCCACATCCGGTATTTTGATTGTTATAGTGAAAATATTGTTCGCTTTTAAGAATCTCAGGCTGCCAGTCACCTAAGATTTTGATATTTTCTCTCCTTTAGCAGGTTCATATGGGGAGTTAGGGCGACGAATAACTTGAAAGGACAATTATAAGTAAATGGAGAACAACTGAATGGAGCCCTCATCCCTCGTGGCGAATTATTCCTTCTTTTCTCTTTTGGTACGTTATGAGTGACACAACCTACAGACGTTAGTGTCTATAAATTAAATTTTACTTTCGATTTGAAGCTCTGATATTGTCGGTATTCTAAATTTCCGTTGTTTTTCTCCTTCTGCAGATTAATAGTACCAGACGGGGCAGGAAATTTCTTGAAAGGGTAATAGTGAGGATGGAGTGAATGGTGAACACCGCAGTGTTCCCCTCCTCAGTGGTGACGAATGACTTCTCTTTCTTTCTGTTCGAAAGTTATTACCCACATCCGGTATTTTGATTGTTATAGTGAAAATATTGTTCGCTTTTAAGAATCTCAGACTGCCAGTCTCCTGAGAGTTTGAAATTTTCTCTCCTATAGCAGATTCATATGGGGAGTTAGGGCGACGAATAACTTGAAAGGACAATTCTAAGTAAATGGAGAACAACTGAATGGACCCCTCATCCCTCGTTTCGAATTATTCCCCCTTTTCTCTTTAGGTACGTTATGAGTGACACAACCTACAGATGTTAGTGTCTAAAAATGAAATTTTACTTTCGATTTAAAGCTCTGATATTGTCGGTATTCTAAATTTCCGTTGTTTTTCTCGTTCTGCACATTATTAGTACAAGACGGGGCACCAAATTTCTTGAAAGGGTAATAGTGAGGATGGAGTGAATAGTGAACACCGCAGTGTTCCCCTCCTAAGTGGTGACGAATGACTTCTCTTTCTTTCTGTTCGTAAGTTATTACCCACATACGGTATTTTGATTGTTATAGTGAAAATATTGTTCGCTTTTAAGAATTTCAGGCTGCCAGTCTCCTAAGATTTTCATATTTTCTCTCCTTTAGCATGTTCATATGGGGAGTTAGGGCGACGAATAACTTGAAAGGACAATTATAAGTAAATGGAGAACAACTGAATGGACCCCTCATCCCTCGTTTCGAATTATTCCCCCTTTTCTCCTTAGGTACGTGATGAGTGACACAACCTACAGATGTTAGTGTCTAAAAATGAAATTTTACTTTCGATTTAAAGCTCTGATATTGTCGGTATTCTAAATTTCCGTTGTTTTTCTCGTTCTGCAGATTAATAGTACCAGACGGGACACCAAATTTCTTGAAAGGGTAATAGTGAGGATGGAGTGAATGGTGAACACCGCAGTGTTCCCCTCCTCAGTGGTGACGAATGACTTCTCTTTCTTTCTGTTCGTAAGTTATTACCCACATCCGGTATTTTGATTGTTATAGTGAAAATTTTGTTCGCTTTTAAGAATCTCAGACTGCCAGTCTCCTGAGAGTTTGAAATTTTCTCTCCTATAGCAGATTCATATGGGGAGTTAGGGCGACGAATAACTTGAAAGGACAATTCTAAGTAAATGGAGAACAACTGAATGGACCCCTCATCCCTCGTGACGAATTATTCCCCCTTTTCTCTTTAGGTACGTTATGAGTGACACAACCTACAGATGTTAGTGTCTAAAAATGAAATTTTACTTTCGATTTAAAGCTCTGATATTGTCGGTATTCTAAATTTCCGTTGTTTTTCTCGTTCTGCACATTATTAGTACAAGACGGGGCACCAAATTTCTTGAAAGGGTAATAGTGAGGATGGAGTGAATGGTGAACACCGCAGTGTTCCCCTCCTCAGTGGTGACGAATGACTTCTCTTTCTTTCTGTTGGTAAGTTATTACTCACATCCGGTATTTTGTTTGTTATAGTGAAAATATTGTTCTCTTTTAAGAATCTCAGACTGCCAGTCTCCTGAGATTTTGAAATTTTCTCTCCTTTAGCAGATTCATATGGGGAGTTAGGGCGACGAATAACTTGAAAGGACAATTCCAAGTAAATGGAGAACAACCGAATGGACCCCTAATCCCTCGTGGCGTATTATTCCCTCTATTCTCTTTAGGTACGTTTTGAGTGACACAACCTACAGATGATAGTGTGAAAAATGAAATTTTATTTCGATTTAAAGCTCTGATATTGTCGGTATTCTAAATGTCCGTTGTTTTTCTCGTTCTGCAGATTAATTGTACCAGACGGGGCAGGAAATTTCTTGAAAGGGTAATAGTGAGGATGGAGTGAATGGTGAACACCGCAGTGTTCCCCTCCTCAGTGGTGACGAATGACTTCTCTTTCTTTCTGTTGGTAAGTTATTACTCACATCCGGTATTTTGTTTGTTATAGTGAAAATATTGTTCTCTTTTAAGAATCTCAGACTGCCAGTCTCCTGAGATTTTGAAATTTTCTCTCCTTTAGCAGATTCATATGGGGAGTTAGGGCGACGAATAACTTGAAAGGACAATTCCAAGTAAATGGAGAACAACCGAATGGACCCCTAATCCCTCGTGGCGTATTATTCCCTCTATTCTCTTTAGGTACGTTTTGAGTGACACAACCTACAGATGATAGTGTGAAAAATGAAATTTTATTTCGATTTAAAGCTCTGATATTGTCGGTATTCTAAATTTCCGTTGTTTTTCTCGTTCTGCACATTATTAGTACAAGACGGGGCACCAAATTTCTTGAAAGGGTAATAGTGAGGATGGAGTGAATAGTGAACACCGCAGTGTTCCCCTCCTAAGTGGTGACGAATGACTTCTCTTTCTTTCTGTTCGTAAGTTATTACCCACATCCGGTATTTTGATTGTTATAGTGAAAATATTGTTCGCTTCTAAGAATCTCAGGCTGCCAGTCTCCTAAGATTTTGATATTTTCTCTTCTTTAGCAGGTTCATATGGGGAGTTAGGGCGACGAATAACTTGAAAGGACAATTATAAGTAAATGGAGAACAACTGAATGGACACCTCATCCCTCGTGGCGAATTATTCCCTCTTTTCTCTTTTGGTACGTTATGAGTGACACAACCTACAGACGTTAGTGTCTATAAATTAAATTTTACTTTCGATTTGAAGCTCTGATATTGTCGGTATTCTAAATTTCCGTTGTTTTTCTCCTTCTGCAGATTAATAGTACCAGACGGGGCAGGAAATTTCTTGAAAGGGTAATAGTGAGGATGGAGTGAATGGTGAACACCGCAGTGTTCCCCTCCTCAGTGGTGACGAATGACTTCTCTTTCTTTCTGTTCGAAAGTTATTACCCACATCCGGTATTTTGATTGTTATAGTGAAAGTATTGTTCGCTTTAAGAATCTCAGACTGCCAGTCTCCTGAGATTTTGAAATTTTCTCTCCTTTAGCAGATTCATATGGGAAGTTAGGGCGACGAATAACTTGAAAGGACAATTCTAGGTAAATGGAGAACAACTGAATGGACCCCTCATCCCTCGTGACGAATTATTTCCTAATTTCTCTTTAGGTACGTTATGAGTGACACAACCTGCAGACGTTAGTGTCTAAAAATGAAATTTTACTTTCGATTTAAAGCTCTGATATTGTCGGTATTCTAAATTTCCGTTGTTTTTCTCGTTCTGCAGATTAATAGTACCAGACGGGGCAGGAAATTTCTTGAAAGGGTAATAGTGAGGATGGAGTGAATGGTGAACACCGCAGTGTTCCCCTCCTCAGTGGTGACGAATGACTTCTCTTTCTTTCTGTTCGAAAGTTATTACCCACATCCGGTATTTTGATTGTTATAGTGAAAATATTGTTCGCTTTTAAGAATCTCAGACTGCCAGTTTCCTGAGAGTTTGAAATTTTCTCACCTATAGCAGATTCATATGGGGTGTTAGGGCGACGAATAACTTGAAAGGACAATTCTAAGTAAATGGAGAACAACTGAATGGACCCCTCATCCCTCGTTTCGAATTATTCCCCCTTTTCTCTTTAGGTACGTTATGAGTGACACAACCTACAGATGTTAGTGTCTAAAAATGAAATTTTACTTTCGATTTAAAGCTCTGATATTGTCGGTATTCTAAATTTCCGTTGTTTTTCTCGTTCTGCACATTATTAGTACAAGACGGGGCACCAAATTTCTTGAAAGGGTAATAGTGAGGATGGAGTGAATAGTGAACACCGCAGTGTTCCCCTCCTAAGTGGTGACGAATGACTTCTCTTTCTTTCTGTTCGTAAGTTATTACCCACATCCGGTATTTTGATTGTTATAGTGAAAATATTGTTCGCTTTTAAGAATCTCAGACTGCCAGTGTCCTGAGAGTTTGAAATTTTCTCTCCTTTAGCAGATCCATATGGGGAGTTAGGGCGACGAATAACTTGAAAGGACAATTCTAAGTAAATGGAGAACAACTGAATGGACCCCTCATCCCTCGTGACGAATTATTACCCCTTTTCTCTTTAGGTACGTTATGAGTGACACAACCTACAGATGTTAGTGTCTAAAAATGAAATTTTACTTTCGATTTAAAGCTCTGATATTGTCGGTATTCTAAATTTCCGTTGTTTTTCTCGTTCTGCACATTATTAGTACAAGACGGGGCACCAAATTTCTTGAAAGGGTAATAGTGAGGATGGAGTGAATAGTGAACACCGCAGTGTTCCCCTCCTAAGTGGTGACGAATGACTTCTCTTTCTTTCTGTTCGTAAGTTATTACCCACATCCGGTATTTTGATTGTTATAGTGAAAATATTGTTCGCTTTTAAGAATCTCAGACTGCCAGTGTCCTGAGAGTTTGAAATTTTCTCTCCTTTAGCAGATCCATATGGGGAGTTAGGGCGACGAATAACTTGAAAGGACAATTCTAAGTAAATGGAGAACAACTGAATGGACCCCTCATCCCTCGTGACGAATTATTACCCCTTTTCTCTTTAGGTACGTTATGAGTGACACAACCTACAGATGTTAGTGTCTAAAAATGAAATTTTACTTTCGATTTAAAGCTCTGATATTGTCGGTATTCTAAATTTCCGTTGTTTTTCTCGTTCTGCACATTATTAGTACAAGACGGGGCACCAAATTTCTTGAAAGGGTAATAGTGAGGATGGAGTGAATAGTGAACACCGCAGTGTTCCCCTCCTAAGTGGTGACGAATGACTTCTCTTTCTTTCTGTTCGTAAGTTATTACCCACATACGGTATTTTGATTGTTATAGTGAAAATATTGTTCGCTTTTAAGAATTTCAGGCTGCCAGTCTCCTAAGATTTTGATATTTTCTCTCCTTTAGCAGGTTCATATGGGGAGTTAGGGCGACGAATAACTTGAAAGGACAATTATAAGTAAATGGAGAACAACTGAATGGACCCCTCATCCCTCGTTTCGAATTATTCCCCCTTTTCTCCTTAGGTACGTGATGAGTGACACAACCTACAGATGTTAGTGTCTAAAAATGAAATTTTACTTTCGATTTAAAGCTCTGATATTGTCGGTATTCTAAATTTCCGTTGTTTTTCTCGTTCTGCAGATTAATAGTACCAGACGGGACACCAAATTTCTTGAAAGGGTAATAGTGAGGATGGAGTGAATGGTGAACACCGCAGTGTTCCCCTCCTCAGTGGTGACGAATGACTTCTCTTTCTTTCTGTTCGAAAGTTATTACCCACATCCGGTATTTTGATTGTTATAGTGAAAATATTGTTCGCTTTTAAGAATCTCAGACTGCCAGTGTCCTGAGAGTTTGAAATTTTCTCTCCTTTAGCAGATCCATATGGGGAGTTAGGGCGACGAATAACTTGAAAGGACAATTCTAAGTAAATGGAGAACAACTGAATGGACCCCTCATCCCTCGTGACGAATTATTCCCCCTTTTCTCTTTAGGTACGTTATGAGTGACACAACCTACAGATGTTAGTGTCTAAAAATGAAATTTTACTTTCGATTTAAAGCTCTGATATTGTCGGTATTCTAAATTTCCGTTGTTTTTCTCGTTCTGCACATTATTAGTACAAGACGGGGCACCAAATTTCTTGAAAGGGTAATAGTGAGGATGGAGTGAATGGTGAACACCGCAGTGTTCCCCTCCTCAGTGGTGACGAATGACTTCTCTTTCTTTCTGTTCGAAAGTTATTACCCACATCCGGTATTTTGATTGTTATAGTGAAAATATTGTTCGCTTTTAAGAATCTCAGACTGCCAGTCTCCTGAGAGTTTGAAATTTTCTCTCCTATAGCAGATTCATATGGGGAGTTAGGGCGACGAATAACTTGAAAGGACAATTCTAAGTAAATGGAGAACAACCGAATGGACCCCTAATCCCTCGTGGCGTATTATTCCCTCTATTCTCTTTAGGTACGTTTTGAGTGACACAACCTACAGATGATAGTGTGAAAAATGAAATTTTATTTCGATTTAAAGCTCTGATATTGTCGGTATTCTAAATGTCCGTTGTTTTTCTCGTTCTGCAGATTAATAGTACCAGACGGGGCAGGAAATTTCTTGAAAGGGTAATAGTGAGGATGGAGTGAATGGTGAACACCGCAGTGTTCCCCTCCTCAGTGGTGACGAATGACTTCTCTTTCTTTCTGTTCGTAAGTTATTACCCACATCCGGTATTTTGATTGTTATAGTGAAAATATTGTTCGCTTTTAAGAATCTCAGACTGCCAGTGTCCAGAGAGTTTGAAATTTTCTCTCCTTTAGCAGATTCATATGGGGAGTTAGGGCGACGAATAACTTGAAAGGACAATTCTAAGTAAATGGAGAACAACTGAATGGACCCCTCATCCCTCGTGGCGAATTATTCCCTCTTTTCTCTTTTGGTACGTTATGAGTGACACAACCTACAGACGTTAGTGTCTATAAATTAAATTTTACTTTCGATTTGAAGCTCTGATATTGTCGGTATTCTAAATTTCCGTTGTTTTTCTCCTTCTGCAGATTAATAGTACCAGACGGGGCAGGAAATTTCTTGAAAGGGTAATAGTGAGGATGGAGTGAATGGTGAACACCGCAGTGTTCCCCTCCTCAGTGGTGACGAATGACTTCTCTTTCTTTCTGTTCGAAAGTTATTACCCACATCCGGTATTTTGATTGTTATAGTGAAAGTATTGTTCGCTTTAAGAATCTCAGACTGCCAGTCTCCTGAGATTTTGAAATTTTCTCTCCTTTAGCAGATTCATATGGGAAGTTAGGGCGACGAATAACTTGAAAGGACAATTCTAGGTAAATGGAGAACAACTGAATGGACCCCTCATCCCTCGTGACGAATTATTTCCTAATTTCTCTTTAGGTACGTTATGAGTGACACAACCTGCAGACGTTAGTGTCTAAAAATGAAATTTTACTTTCGATTTAAAGCTCTGATATTGTCGGTATTCTAAATTTCCGTTGTTTTTCTCCTTCTGCAGATTAATAGTACCAGACAGGGCAGGAAATTTCTTGAAAGGGTAATAGTGAGGATGGAGTGAATGGTGAACACCGCAGTGTTCCCCTCCTCAGTGGTGACGAATGACTTCTCTTTCTTTCTGTTCGAAAGTTATTACCCACATCCGGTATTTTGATTGTTATAGTGAAAATATTGTTCGCTTTTAAGAATCTCAGACTGCCAGTCTCCTGAGAGTTTGAAATTTTCTCTCCTATAGCAGATTCATATGGGGAGTTAGGGCGACGAATAACTTGAAAGGACAATTCTAAGTAAATGGAGAACAACTGAATGGGCCCCTCATCCCTCGTTTCGAATTATTCCCCCTTTTCTCTTTAGGTACGTTATGAGTGACACAACCTACAGATGTTAGTGTCTAAAAATGAAATTTTACTTTCGATTTAAAGCTCTGATATTGTCGGTATTCTAAATTTCCGTTGTTTTTCTCGTTCTGCAGATTAATAGTACCAGACGGGACACCAAATTTCTTGAAAGGGTAATAGTGAGGATGGAGTGAATGGTGAACACCGCAGTGTTCCCCTCCTCAGTGGTGACGAATGACTTCTCTTTCTTTCTGTTCGTAAGTTATTACCCACATCCGGTATTTTGATTGTTATAGTGAAAATTTTGTTCGCTTTTAAGAATCTCAGACTGCCAGTCTCCTGAGAGTTTGAAATTTTCTCTCCTATAGCAGATTCATATGGGGAGTTAGGGCGACGAATAACTTGAAAGGACAATTCTAAGTAAATGGAGAACAACTGAATGGACCCCTCATCCCTCGTTTCGAATTATTCCCCCTTTTCTCTTTAGGTACGTTATGAGTGACACAACCTACAGATGTTAGTGTCTAAAAATGAAATTTTACTTTCGATTTAAAGCTCTGATATTGTCGGTATTCTAAATTTCCGTTGTTTTTCTCGTTCTGCAGATTAATAGTACCAGACGGGACACCAAATTTCTTGAAAGGGTAATAGTGAGGATGGAGTGAATGGTGAACACCGCAGTGTTCCCCTCCTCAGTGGTGACGAATGACTTCTCTTTCTTTCTGTTCGTAAGTTATTACCCACATCCGGTATTTTGATTGTTATAGTGAAAATTTTGTTCGCTTTTAAGAATCTCAGACTGCCAGTCTCCTGAGAGTTTGAAATTTTCTCTCCTATAGCAGATTCATATGGGGAGTTACGGCGACGAATAACTTGAAAGGACAATTATAAGTAAATGGAGAACAACTGAATGGAGCCCTCATCCCTCGTGGCGAATTATTCCTTCTTTTCTCTTTTGGTACGTTATGAGTGACACAACCTACAGACGTTAGTGTCTATAAATTAAATTTTACTTTCGATTTGAAGCTCTGATATTGTCGGTATTCTAAATTTCCGTTGTTTTTCTCCTTCTGCAGATTAATAGTACCAGACGGGGCAGGAAATTTCTTGAAAGAGTAATAGTGAGGATGGAGTGAATGGTGAACACCGCAGTGTTCCCCTCCTCAGTGGTGACGAATGACTTCTCTTTCTTTCTGTTCGTAAGTTATTACCCACATCCGGTATTTCGATTGATATAGTGAAAATATTGTTCGCTTTTAAGAATCTCAGACAGCCAGTCTCCTAAGATTTTGAAATTTTCTCTCCTTTAGCAGGTTCATATGGGGAGTTACGGCGACGAATAACTTGAAAGGACAATTCTAAGTAAATGGAGAAAAACCGAATGGACCCCTCATCCCTCATGGCGAATTATTCCCTCTTTTCTCTTTAGGTACGTTATGAGTGACGCAACCTACAGATGTTAGTGTCTAAAAATGAAATTTTACTTTTGATTTCAAGCTCTGATATTGTCGGTATTCTAAATGTCCGTAGTTTTTCTCGTTCTGCAGATTAATAGTACCAGACGGGGCAGGAAATTTCTTGAAAGGGTAATAGTGAGGATGGAGTGAATAGTGAACACCGCAGTGTTCCCCTCCTCAGTGGTGACGAATGACTTCTCTTTCTTTCTGTTCGTAAGTTATTACCCACATCCGGTATTTTGATTGTTATAGTGAAAATATTGTTCGCTTTTAAGAATCTCAGGCTGCCAGTCTCCTAAGATTTTGATATTTTCTCTCCTTTAGCAGGTTCATATGGGGAGTTAGGGCGACGAATAACTTGAAAGGACAATTATAAGTAAATGGAGAACAACTGAATGGAGCCCTCATCCCTCGTGGCGAATTATTCCTTCTTTTCTCTTTTGGTACGTTATGAGTGACACAACCTACAGACGTTAGTGTCTATAAATTAAATTTTACTTTCGATTTGAAGCTCTGATATTGTCGGTATTCTAAATTTCCGTTGTTTTTCTCCTTCTGCAGATTAATAGTACCAGACGGGGCAGGAAATTTCTTGAAAGGGTAATAGTGAGGATGGAGTGAATGGTGAACACCGCAGTGTTCCCCTCCTCAGTGGTGACGAATGACTTCTCTTTCTTTCTGTTCGTAAGTTATTACCCACATCCGGTATTTCGATTGATATAGTGAAAATATTGTTCGCTTTTAAGAATCTCAGACAGCCAGTCTCCTAAGATTTTGAAATTTTCTCTCCTTTAGCAGGTTCATATGGGGAGTTACGGCGACGAATAACTTGAAAGGACAATTCTAAGTAAATGGAGAAAAACCGAATGGACCCCTCATCCCTCATGGCGAATTATTCCCTCTTTTCTCTTTAGGTACGTTATGAGTGACGCAACCTACAGATGTTAGTGTCTAAAAATGAAATTTTACTTTTGATTTCAAGCTCTGATATTGTCGGTATTCTAAATGTCCGTAGTTTTTCTCGTTCTGCAGATTAATAGTACCAGACGGGGCAGGAAATTTCTTGAAAGGGTAATAGTGAGGATGGAGTGAATAGTGAACACCGCAGTGTTCCCCTCCTCAGTGGTGACGAATGACTTCTCTTTCTTTCTGTTCGTAAGTTATTACCCACATCCGGTATTTTGATTGTTATAGTGAAAATATTGTTCGCTTTTAAGAATCTCAGGCTGCCAGTCTCCTAAGATTTTGATATTTTCTCTCCTTTAGCAGGTTCATATGGGGAGTTAGGGCGACGAATAACTTGAAAGGACAATTATAAGTAAATGGAGAACAACTGAATGGAGCCCTCATCCCTCGTGGCGAATTATTCCTTCTTTTCTCTTTTGGTACGTTATGAGTGACACAACCTACAGACGTTAGTGTCTATAAATTAAATTTTACTTTCGATTTGAAGCTCTGATATTGTCGGTATTCTAAATTTCCGTTGTTTTTCTCCTTCTGCAGATTAATAGTACCAGACGGGGCAGGAAATTTCTTGAAAGGGTAATAGTGAGGATGGAGTGAATGGTGAACACCGCAGTGTTCCCCTCCTCAGTGGTGACGAATGACTTCTCTTTCTTTCTGTTCGTAAGTTATTACCCACATCCGGTATTTCGATTGATATAGTGAAAATATTGTTCGCTTTTAAGAATCTCAGACAGCCAGTCTCCTAAGATTTTGAAATTTTCTCTCCTTTAGCAGGTTCATATGGGGAGTTAGGGCGACGAATAACTTGAAAGGACAATTCTAAGTAAATGGAGAACAAGCGAATGGACTCTTCATCCCTCGTGGCGAATTATACCCTCTTTTCTCTTTAGGTACGTTATGAGTGACACAACCTACGGACGTTAGTGTCTATAAATTAAATTTTACTTTCGATTTAAAGCTGCGATATTATCGGTATTCCAAATTTCCGTTGTTTCTCTCGTTCTGCAGATTAATATTACGAGATCGGGCACCCAATTTCTTGAAAGGGTAATAGTGAGGATGGAGTGAATGTTGAACACCGCAGTACTCCCCTCCTCAGTGGTGACAAAAGTCGTCTCATTCTTTCTGTTGGTAAGTTATTACTCACATCCGGTGCCTTGTGTGTTATCGTGAAAATAATGTTCGCTTTAAAGAATCTCAGCCTGCCAGTCTCCTAAGATTTTGAAATATTCTCTCCTTTAGCAGGTTCATATGGGGAGTTAGGGCGACGAATAACTTGAAAGGAGAATTCTAAGTAAATGGAGAACAAGCGAATGGACTCTTCATCCCTCGTGGCGAATTATACCCTCTTTTCTGTTTAGGTACGTTATGAGTGACACAACCTAAAGATGTTAGTGTCTAAAAATGATATTTTACTTTCGATTTAAGGCTCTGATATTGTCGGTATTCTAAATTTCCGTTGTTTTTCTCGTTCTGCAGATTAATAGTACCAGACGGGGCACAAAGTTTCTTGAAAGGGTAATAGTGAGGATGGATTGAATGGTGAACACCGCAGTGTTCCCCTCCTCAGTGGTGACGAATGACTTCTCTTTCTTTCTGTTGGTAAATTATTACGAATATCAGAGCTTTAAATCGAAAGTTAAATTTCGTTTTTAGTCTCTAACATCTGTAGGTTGTGTCACTCATAACGTACCTACAGAGAAAAGAGGGAATAATTCGCCACGAGGGATGAGGTGTCCATTCGGGTGTTCTCTATTTACTTAGAATTGTCCTTTCAAGTTATACGTTGCCCTAACTCCCCATATGAACATGCTAAAGGAGAGAATATTTCATAATCTTAGGAGACTGGCAGTCTGAGATTCTTAAAAGCGAACAATATTTTCACTATAACAAACAAAATACCGGATGTGAGTAATAACTTACCAACAGAAAGAAAGAGAAGTCATTCGTCACCACTGAGGAGGGGAACACTGTGGTGTTCAACATTCACTCCATCCTCACTATTACCCTTTCAAGAAATTTAGGCCTCGTCTTGTACTATTAATCTGCGGAACGAGAAAAACAACGGAAATTTAGAATACCAACAATATCACAGCTTTAAATCGAAAGTAAAATTTCATTTTTAGACACTAACATCTGTAGGTTGTGTCTCTCATAACGTACCTAAAGAGAAAAGAGGGAATAATTCGCCACGAGGGATGAGGGGTCCATTCGATTGTTCTCCATTTTCAAGTTATTCGTCGCCCTAACTCCCCATATGAACCTGCTAAAGGAGAGAAAATTTCAAAATCTTAGGAGACTGGCAGTCTGACATTCTTAAAAGCGAACAATATTTTCACTATAACAAACAAAATACCGGATGTTAGTAATAACTTACGAACAGAATGAAAGAGAAGTCATTCGTCACCACTGAGGAGGGGAACACTGCGGTGTTCAACAATCACTCCATCCTCACTATTACCCTTTCTAGAAATTTGGTGCCCCGTCTGGTACTATTAATCAGCAGAACGAGAAAAACAACGGAAATTTAGAATATCGTCAATATCAGAGCTTTAAATCGAAAGTAAAATTTCATATTTAGACACTAACGTCTGTAGGTTGTGTCACTCATAACGTACCTAAAGAGAAAAGAGGGAATATTTCGCCACGAGGGATGAGGGGTCCATTCGGTTGTTCTCCATTTACTTAGAATTGTCCTTTCAAGTTATTCGTCGCATGGAGCAACTTCGTTTCATGAAAGTGGAATCAGGGAAATTGTTTTAGATGTAGGCTATGGATGCTTCAGTATTGATTTCGTAGTACAAAATACAAGCATTAGAGGCGCTGTAGTGCACCAAGGAACTGATAAACACTGTTGCTGTTGCTGTATAATGAGTATGAGGTAGTGCAACAAGAAAGAGAACGTCTGTCAGAGAATTAAGCAATCTTATGTCTACAGATACCAACAAACATTTAACACAGTATTACTTATTTCGATGCTTGTATTAAATACTTAACGACATTTGTTTCCTTATTTTGGCACGTTTCACCTTTTCAAAAACTTTTCGAACATACATCGTTTCGGACTATGACTTTTACTTACATTAGGCATCGTTATGAAGATACATCGATTCGGACAATGACATACATTTGACATCTTGGCTAGGACAACTTAGTTTATTGACAGAGCGATCCAACAAGGATTCAACTTTTAGTGACTGAGGACCGGAACCCTAAAAAGCCATGATACACACAGGCCCTTCAACAACCGTTCCGAAGCACGGGAATATAGGCTAGTTCTTACTAAATGGAAAACAAACGAATGGACACCTCATCCCTCGTGGGGAATTATTTCTTCTTTTTACTGTTGGTACGTTATGAGTGATATACAGCACATTCTTACTTAAAATGTCTTTTGTTTCCATTTAACACCCTGATATTGTTGGTGTTCTGAATTTGCATTATTTTTCTTGTTTAGCAGATTAATGGTGCCAGACAGGCGCCAAATTTCTTGAATATAGAGATTCGTACGTCTATAAAAAGACCGATGCGCGAAACATACAATAATTACCATAGCCATACCGAAATAATTCTAGTCCTATGTAAAATCGACAAGCGGATCAAAGCCCACTGTGCAGTCACTCGTTGATCATTCCGGGGCAGTAATAGAAGAAAGCAAACGGAAAGATGAAGTTCTAAATTTAACCATTAAGAATTCTTTCACTCAGGAGGACGGCACAAATGTACCATCATTCGATCAACGTACTAATTCCGAAATGGAGGATATAGTAATAGGTATATCCGGTGTAGAGAAGCAGCTGAGAGAGCTAAATACGAAGAAGTCTGCTGGTCCGGATGGAATACCAGTTCGGTTTATCAAAAAGTATTCTGCGGCACTGGCCCCCTACTTAGCTTGCATTTATAGCGAATCTTTAATTCAGCGCAAAGTTCCTGGTGATTGGAAAAAAGCGCAGGTGACTTCCGTTTATAAGAAAGGAACGAGAACTGACCCACACAATTACAGGTCAATATCGTTGACATCAGTTACATGTGGAATTTTGGAGCATGTTCTCAGTTAGAATATAGTAAATTTCCTTGAAACGGAAAAGCTTCTTTCTATGAATCAGCACGGGTTTGGGAAACATCGTTTATGTGAAACACAGCTTGCCCTTTTCTCCTATGACATCTTCCGAGCCATGGATGAAGGGCAACAGGCGGATTGTGTTTTTCTCGGCTTCAAAAAGGCGTTCGACGCGGTGCCACACTGCAAACTGCTAACGAAGATACGAGCTTATGGGATAGGTTCACATATTTGTGACTGGCTGAAGACTTCCTAAGTAATAGAACGCAGTACGTTGTTCTCGGCAGCGAGTGTCCATCAGAGACGAGTGTATCGTCAGACGTGCCCCAGGAATGTGTGATAGGACCGCTATTATTTTCTATCTATTTAAATGATCTGATGGACGCGGTAAATTGTAACTTGCGGCTGTTTGCTGATGATGCTGTGGTGTATGGGAGGGTGTCATCTTTAACTGACTGTAATAGCATACAGGACGACTTAGTTAAAATTTTTAGTTGGTGCGAAGAATGGCAGCTAGCTCTCAAAGTAGAAAAATGTAAGGTGGTGCGCATGAGTAGGAAAAACATCCCATAATGTTCGAATACAGCATTAGTAGTGAGCTACTTGATGCTGTCGCGTCGATCAAATATCTAGTCGTAACATTTTTGAGCGATATGAAATGGAACGAACATGTAAGGACAGTTGTGAGGAAGGCGGACAGCAGACTTCGATTTATTGGGAAAATTTTAGGTAGGTGTACTTCATCTGTAAAGGGGACCGCGTATAAAACGCTTGTACGACCACGTCTTGAGTATTGCTCAAGTGTTTGGGACCCACAGCAGATCAGTTTAAAGGAAAACATAGAAGCAGTTCACAGGCGAGCAACTAGGTTTGTTATTGGTAGGTTCGACCAATGTGCGAGTGTCACAGAAATGCTCGGGCAACTCAATTGGGGATCGCCGAAGGAAAGACGACGTTCTTTTGAAGAATTTCTGTTGAAGAAGTTTAGAGGGCCGGAATTTGAAGCTGAGTGTAGTACGATATTGCTGCCGCCTACATACATTTCGCATAGTGATCACAAAGACAAGATAAGAGAAATTAGGGCTCGTACGGTGGCATATACGCATTCTTCTTTTCCTCGTTCTATTTGGGAGTGGAATAGGAAAGGAAATGCCCAGTAGTGGTACAGTGTACCCTACGCCACGCACCTTACGATAAATTACGGAGTATGTATGTAGATGTAGATGTAGTGAGGATGGAATGAATGGAGAACACAGAAGTAGTCCCCTCCTTGTTGGCGAATAATTTTTCTTTCTTTCTGTTGGTAAGTTACAACTCACATGCGGTGTTTTGTGTGGTATAGTAGAATCTATGTTCGCATTAAAGAACCTCATACTGCCAGTCTTCTTCGATTTTGAAATTTTCTCTCGTTTAGCAGGTTCATATGGCGAGATAGGGGGACGAATAACTTGAAAGGGCAGTTCTTAGTAAATGGAGAACAAACGAATGGAGCCATCTTCCCTCGTGGCGAATTATTATTTTTTCTTTTGTTGGTACGTTATGAGTGATATTACCTCTAGAACTTTTTGTTTTAAAATGAATTATTTTTTTGCGATTTACCAGTCTTATGTTGTTGGTCTTCTAAATTTCCATTTAAGGTGAGCACCAAATTTTAAGCTGTGTTGAAACATTTGGTTGATTATTATGAGCCTAAAGAGTAAAGCATTGAGTGGGAGCACATCATCTCGCAAGTGAAGAAAAATCCAATTCCAGACAACAGCAGGAAAAGTCATTTGCTCTTAATTTTGGATGCTGAATGTCCAGTTCTTACCATTATCTCAAAGTGCAATGAACAATTAATACTACTCGGATTTGGTTTTAAACTAGGCGAAGTCAATTCAAAGCCATGCTGACTTTGTGTAAGTTGTGATTGTAGCTAAATAACATAAGGTTGCTCGGAATTTCCGCTACCAGTTACAACTATGATTTTAGTGTTAAAAATACATAATGGCGACATGTTTCGATGCTGTGCTTCATAATCAGGCTATAGGCATACAAAATATATTACTGAAGGTGTACATTAATTTATAATGACAACTTCTTGATGTTTGTGGCAGTTAACCTGTGACTTATGGAATGTTATGACTCTTTATGGTCTGGGATACAGCCTTTATAAAGGTGTTTATTTTAAACACTCCCATTTCTGTTGATTAGCTATCTCCCTCGTTTGACTGAGTCCATAGTACTTCTGTGCTTGCTAGCCCCGCAGCACAACACTTTTTAACACGATTTCACTCTCATCACAAGTAAACAAGATGTCGGTCGAAACAAAGCTTGTATCGATTATTTGATACTTAGCCTCGAGAGTCACTTAAAATGTATTCTGCTGTTCTTGCTGCCATATAATTGACGAGATGTAAATCTTTAATATATAGTGGTCCTGTCTTAGTAAGCAAAACTATGCCACAATATGTAAGACATCATAAAGAATTAAATGGGCACTGGATACTGTGTACTTTATTTAATTTAAACGCTATTTTAAAAGTAAGAGTGTGAAGTTAGTGAAGAAATAGGAATTCTGTGAGTCTGTCATTTCATTCACAATTCCATTTACTCTCGTTTTTCATAAAGATTTACATATCGTCAATTATATGGCAGCAAGAACAGCAAAAGAGATCTGGAGTGATTCTCAACGCTAAATGACTAATCTATTCAAACTTTGTTTTGACCGCCATCTTGTTTAGTGTGTCAGTCTAGTTATGACAGTGGTGTGTTGTGGGGCTAGAAGCCTGGAAGTACAACTGATACGCACTCCGTCAAATGAGGAAGTTAGCTGGTCAACAGGAAGTGTTTAAGACAAACACCTTTATTACGACTACACCTCAGCCCATAAAGAAACATAGCCTTCCGTAGGTCACTGGTTCACTTCCACAAACATCAAGATGTTGTCAATATAGATTAATGTACACATTTGGTAATATATTATGTATACCTACAGCCTGATGATGCACACCATCGAAACATGTCGCTATTAAATATTTTTAACACTTAAATCATAGTTGTGACTGTTAGTGGTAATTTGAAGCTACGTCTTAAGCTGAAACCAGTTGTGGGACAGAAACATCATGGATCTCAGAGGAGAGGGGTGATTCTGCAGCAAAACAACGTGTCTCATATTTCTGAAGTAACCCGTAAAACCATCGACAAAATGGCCTGGGAAGCACTGGCTCATCTTGTTACAATGATTTCCACTTGTTTGGTCCACTGATGGGTGCATTACACGCGAAGATGTTCCAGATCTATGAGGACGTGGAAACGTTTGCGGAAAGTTGGGCAAACACGAATTCTTTACACCCAGAATAAAAAAGTTTGGAGCTCGTTTAAAGTTTTTAAATGTTCAAGAGGATTGTGTTGAAAAGCAGTAAAAAGTATTGTTTTGCAAGTAAAAAACATTGTTTTTCAATTGTGTCTTACATTATTGACTGACCCACTCGGTATGCTACGATGTACGAGGCCGTTCCCCGTCGGGGGTTCGAATTCCCCCCTCGGGCATGGATGTTTGTGCAGTCTTTAGTATAAGGTAGTTCATAAGTAGTTTGTAAGTTTAGGGATTGATGACCCCGGAGTCAAGTCCCTTAAGCTGTACAAACATTTGAAACATTTTCTACCCAAAAATCTAAAATTGGTCATCGTTAAAGAAAAATGATATGCAACCAGCTGGATGTAGTTTCTGGCTCTTACATTGCCTGAACAGTAAAGATATTTAGTTGTTTTAAAGGATTCGTTAATGAAACTGTTCTGTTATATATTAAAACAGATAGTTGTGTTTAATTTTGAAATCTGAAGTCCACAGTTCAGTTTCTACCTTGAAGTTTAACAGCGGTGCCGTTGCCGCCCTGCACAGAATATCTGAGAGCGCCCCTGAACAGAAGGCGGCTGCCTGGCAGGAGATAGCTTCCCAGCGGCGGGGCCTCTCCTGACGGCGGTCGATGGCAGCGCCGGGCCGGGCGAAGCGGCGCTCCGCGGCGATATCTCGCCTCCCGTCTGAAGCGAGCGCGGCTCCAGGGGCGAGGGATCTAGCAGGCGAGCCGGGCCCAGCTGTGTGAGCTATCGATTCCCTGCACGAGCTCCAGCTGCTGCAGTCGCCTCAAATATCGATGTGCAGCTAAACAGTGTAGTGTGGCGACAAAAAGCATGAGACACAAAACTTCACTGAACGATCCTTCAAAAATGTTCAAATGTTTGTATAGCTTATGGGACTTAACTACGGGGTCATCAGTCCCTAAACTTACAAACTGCTTATCAACTACCTTATACTAAAGACGGCACAAATATCCATGCCCGAGGGGGTGATTCGAACCCCCGACCGTAGTGACCGTGCAGACCGTGACTGGAGCGCCACAGTCCCCTCGGCCACCGCGGCCGGCAAACGATCCTACCTTGCAGATCAGACACAGGTGACATAAATATCAAATAATAAATCAATATCCATTTTTGCTTTGATATGGATCAAAGATAGTAAGTTGAAGCAGAGGCATAGAATAAAAATTCTTGCCATAGTCAGCATTCGAACCTGGACACATTAACCACATTAACCACTAACAAGGAAAGTACTTGAGCTCGAACAAACACATATACACCAAAATAGTATTAGAGATAAAGATCCCTTATTGCACTAGTGACACTCCCGCATCTGCAAAACTCTGCAGTCGTCCGTTAGAGGCCTCTGCGTGTGCCATGCCGCATTGCACTTTGACCTGTCGGTTCGCCAGTAGGGACGGTGCAGCGTGACTCCGAAGTTGCGTTTTGGGATGTTATTTGTGTGGTGAAGCGTCAGATTTGGCGGTGATTGGTAATCAATCCTGCTAATGTATTGCGATAAGTTGAGATAAAGTTACGAAGAACCCTTCTGCGTAAAGATGGTATTAGTGTAGCGGATGAATCATTAGCATGGTTTCTCGTATCTGTTATGGTACATAAATATGAGCATAAGTTAGGTACTGTTGTTACAAACTCATAATAATGATAATAGGGATGATAATGACGAACAACTCCTTGCAAGCGGTAGTGTTACGGTAAGTGCGAGAAGAGGCGATGGAAGCAGTGACAGTGAATACCAACAGTCTTTCGGGAAGAAGGTTAAAGTTGCAACCATCTTCACGGCTTTTGATGACAATTCGCTGGAGAACATGTACGATGATTATTACATAGTTATAGTTAAGATATCTGCATTAAGTATGGCGTCTACAATTACATCAACAGTGCTATCTGCCGGCCGCGGTGGCCGAGGTGACTGAGGCGCTTCAGTCACGGTCAGCACGGCCACTACGGTCGGGGGTTCGAATCCCCCCTCGGGCATGGATATCTGTGCCGTCCTAGTTCGTAAGTAGTTCATAAGTAGTTTGTAAGTTTAGGGACTGATGACCCCGTAGTTGAGTCCCATAAACAATACAAACATTTGAACATTTGAACAGTGCTATCTAGAGCATGGTTGCAGAGCTTTGCAGAGAAACGACACCCACCAGCACATTGAGGTGTACGCAGAGATCCTGTAACCAAACGTTCATACAGATATGTTTGTTCGAGCCCATGTACTTTCCTTGTAATACATAACGACCTAGTGGATAAGGCGATTCGATGGGCTGTCTTGAAGTACGTCTCCCTTCGCAACACGAACTTCAATTCGGCATCTTGTTTCCTGATATAAATACATATCGAAGTTGTCAAGGAAGAAATTTTAATTCAGTACCTCTCATTCAATTCCAAGAACATTACGAAAACGTAAAGAGGGTGGCTTTTAACCGTGATTGTTTTTAGTTTCAGCTACTGTTGGGTGTTGCAATCATACAACACGGACAGATGAAAATTTATGGTGGCGACGGGATTCTAACTCGGGACTTGCTGATTGCTAGGTTTTTGCCCTATACCCCTGCACCACCGCAAGCGCACAGGGTTAACACTCATACACAGACCACAGCGCGGCCCGGCGCCGCAGACAGCGCGGCCATACCCGCACGGCGGTCCAGACTTGATGAGCTGCGCTGGCCTCAGACACCCAGCACGCTGCGGGAACGGCGAGGCAGCCCGGTATCAGCGAGAAAGCGTTTAGGGATTTCCCGAACACTCCTGCCGAGTTCCGCGCTCTGCACCACTCAGAGCCGAGGTCGGGGAATCACCAGTAGGCAAATCAGCTGCCAGACTCAACGAATGCGTCGAACGTGGTAATGCGCTCTGTCCATACAGAGTGAAAGTGTCCTCTGCATGTACCTGATATTAATTGTGGAGGAGACGTATATGACAAATGTCGCTACCAAGGGTACTGATACCTTTACTGAAAAACTGTCTTTGTCTTTGGAAAATAATACCAATGTCGCCCTGTAAATTCAAATGTTCAAATGTCTGTAAATCTATCGGACCAAACTGCGTGGTCATCAGTTCGTAGCTTACAAACTACTTAAACCTAGGTAAACTAACCTACGGACAAACACAAACCCATGCCCCAGGGAGGACTCGAACATCCACGGTGAGCATCCGAGCGCTCCGCAGCGAGGTGCTTTAGACCGCTTGGATACTCCACGCGGCCCCTGTAAATTCACCAGAACAAAATACTACATGAATGCACAGTGTGGATTAAACAATGGTTCGTACACTTTAGGCTGTAAATGCACTCTGTTCGGCTTGTCACTATTATGATGAAAAATCAAATGTCTGAACCTCTTTATTTGTCTCAAATTGATTGGAAACGAAAGCACAGGTGTAACTGTCTGTAGATGTATTATCTGTTGAAAAAAATGATTTATCTTCTTAATCCTATTTTCGTGTAATTATATGTTGAACAATGAAAAAAACTAACTACTGGTCAGCGAGTGTAGTGTTTATCTGTAACTAACACTGGTTTCAGTAAATAAATAAATAAATAAAAAATAAAATCTACTGTATTTATTTAACTATCTGGAGACTGTATAAGTAGTTAAATCCATATAATCTGAAAAGCGGTGTCACGGCTCCAAATCAAAATTAAATCTACAAGATAAATATAACTACCCAAATGTTCAAATGTTTGTTAATCTAAGGAACTTAAATGCACCGGTTATGAGCCCTTAGGCTTACAGACTAATGAAACCAACTTAAACTAACCTGAGGACAAACGCCCATGCTCGAGGGACGGCTGAAACCTCCGACGGCGAGCAACCACGCGCTCCGCGGCAAGGCACCTTAGAACGCTCGGCCACGCCAGCGCGGCTAAATGTAACTGCGAGCCCCCCTCATGTGCAGCGTCAGATTGCTGTAATTAGCATTTTCAAAATGTTCAGCTTTCAGTAAAACATAAAAAATTTTCCAGAAGAAAAAATTCTGTACGATACACCGAATGGGTTTGTCCTTAACGTATGACTGGTATAAATGTTGGCAGAGTAATATCAAAGTTCGCACAAAACATGAAAGTAGGAGGAGACATGGACAAGGAGCACGTAACCCATGCCTAAGAAAGAAAGGAAGCTTAGGGTTTAACGACCCGTCAAATGCTTGGTCATTAGAGACGGAGCTAATGCTCGGAGTTTTTGGTGAGAAAATCGGCCGTGTCATTTGAAAGGAACCCGGCATTTGACTGGAATGATTTAGGGAAATCAGGGTAAACTTAAATCTGGATGGTCGGAGGTGGATTTGAGCCCCCATCCTCCAGAATTCGAGTCCATTCCATTATCATTGCGACACAACGGGCGGTCGTCGTAACACAGCGGAAGTACCGTCACGCTTCACATTGTTGTTGTGGTCTTCAGTCCGGAGACTGGTTGTAGTGTTAGACGGAACGCTACTGCCTTGCTTTACGTCGACTTGAGGTATCTACATATTAATTAAGTTGTTATTAGGCTGCAACAGAACAGAAACTACCGCCAGAATCAATGTTTGTTGCAGATTCTGGGGGCGAAGGCCAGCGCACAATAGTCACAGATGACATGGAACATAATATGAAGACGTTTCTCCATGATTGAGGAATAACACTGGAAAAAACAATTGAATTGTTATTGCTGATTTATATGTGTGTTCTGGGAACTATTGTATTATTATTCATTCATGGTTTTGACTGATGCCCAATGTATTCGTCCATAAGGCAGATAAATTGATTTAAGAAATTTCTCAATAAAAGGATTACTTCTTTATATTTTATTTATTGTGGACATTTTATATTAAACATAGAGTATCAAGAGGAAGTTTATTAATTATGGTTACACGTTCTGGTAATGACAGAGGCACAGCTAAGGCTGGATCACTTAATTAAACTTTTCACAGCTACATTAAGTTACGTGCTTAACCCGGCTCAGAGAGACTTTTAAAATAAAATGTTTGTTCTTGCCGTTTGAAGAAGATATCATAAACAGCGGCGAGAATATTTCCATCTGTAAATCGGGAAATAGTACACGATTGCAGACCAACGACGACAAGAAACATTTCATGCTCTGATGCAGCTCTGCACCCTACTCCATCCTGAACAAGCCTTTCATCTCCCCATAAGAACGTCAACCTAAATACACTTGAATCTGCTTACTGTATTCATCTCTTGGTCTCCCTCTGCGATTTTTACTCCAAACACTTCTCTCCTACGCTGTATTTACGATTCCTTGATGTCTAAGAATGTGTCCTACCAATCGATCCCTTCTTTTAGTCAAAGTGTATCAAAAATGATTTTTCTCTCTAATTCCGTTCAGTACTTCTTCTTTAGTTACGCGATCTATTCACGTCATCTTAAGCATTCTTGTATATCACCACATTTCAAAACCGTGTATCATCGTTCTGTCTAAACGATTTATCGTCCAAGTTTCACTGCCTACAAGGCAACACCCCACACAAATGCCTACAGAAAGCATTTCCTTACACTTAAATTACTATTCGATATCGGCAAATGTCTCTTTTTCATAAACGCTTTCTTCTCATTGCCCTTCTGCATTTTATATCCTCTGTACTGTGACCATCATATGTCATATTACTGCCCAAGTAAGAATACTTATCTACCACCTTTATTGTTTCGTTACCTAATCTAATTCCTTCCACGTCGCCTGATTTTCCAAGATTGCATTCCATTATCCTTGTTTTGCTCTTGTTCATGTTCATCTTAAATGCAACTTTCTCTTCCATGTCCTTTGCTGTCTGTGACAGAATTACAATGTGATGGGCAAAAGGCAGTGTTTTATTTTTCCACCCAGAACTTTAATACTTTCTCCAAATTTCTCCTTTCTTTCCTTTATAGCTTGCTCAATGTACAAATTGAATAACATTGGAGAAAGGCTACAATACTGTCTTACTCACCTTCCAACCACTGCATCCCTTTCATGCCCTTAAACTCTGATAACTACTGTTTGGTCAAAGTGGAAATTCTAAATAACCTTCCGTTCCCTATATTTTACTCCTGCTTGCTTCAGAATTTGAAAGAGTTTGTTCCAATCAACATTGTCAGAAACATTCTCCAAATCTACAAAAGCTAGAAATGTAGGTTTTCCTGTCCTTAATGTATCTTCTAAGATAAGTCGTAAGGTGAGTAGTGACTACCAGGTTCCTAAATTTCTCTTGAATCCGAACTGATCTTCCCCAAGGTCATTCATTAACTATCAGCTTTTCCAGCCTTCTGTAAATAATTCGTGTTAAAATTTTGCAGCCATAACTTGGTACTGTACGATATGTTATGCGTTGCATCGTTCCACTGTTGCTCTAGAGCCCTGGAGGACCGCAGATCTGCCCTGCATTACCATGAGGATGTGACGTCGCTCTTCTAGGTGGGCGTAGTCTAGGTGCATCGAGCGGGCCCATCTCGTCCTGTTTTAGGGCCTTGCGTGAACTATTCTGCACAGACATACAGCAATGAAGAAACATTTCGTTACAAGCGAGCAGCAGCATCCCCGATGGATACATCACATTCCGTGATGCCAATAAAGCCCCTCTTCAAAACTAACTTCCCTGGCAGCACGGTTCGCGCATACGCCTGCGAGGCATTTTGCACGTCTACCCAAGAGTTATGGAGTCACATATTACTGGTAGGTGGTGTTGCGCCGCGATATCGATGTTGCCCTTGAACCCTGACATGGTTCATATTCTGATTATTTCTTTTGAAAAAGCTAATGTATATGTCCTGTAAAGCTCAAGTTTCTATCTCTAGTCCTTTAAGGCATTCTGGTTCTTTATTTATTTTATTGATTTATTTTTTGTTCCTGAGAGAGCACAATGCTTTTACTGGAAGTGAATACTAATGGAGGAGTTACTCAAACCGACTGAGCTACGAACGTAGACCAATACTTTAAGCTTGCAGATTGTTAAGTCGTAGCAAGCGTAAAAATTTTTAGGAAATCAACAATTAAAGAATGGCAGCATTCATTTTTTGGAGTATGAGAAAGGTAAAATAATTGTGGACTTGTTTCGAACCCCAATCGTAGAGCTGCTACAATGTTACACCTATTTTTTTAAATGTGCCTCATCCTAATAAAGATCTTCTGCGGCGATCTGTTCGCTGAAAACTGAAGTACACCCATTTTTCAGTTGAAACCACAGGTGCTAACTAGAGGTGAACTATTTTGATGTTCTGCATTCATTTTGGTTTAAATACATTGATTCATTGTTTCGTGCAGCCACAGTTCCAACTCTGTATAACTGTGTGGTCCATACACAGTTCCACCACATCTAGTATGGGTACTAGCTGTGAGTGCTGTATATGTGCGCGATGTGAGTTGGCGACACTTCGCTCACTGCTCCAGGCAGTGGCCCTGCCTTTGGGCATCATCATGAGGCTCCAGACACTTCTGTGTCCCTCGTGCCCCGACCATTGCCCTACTGCATACGTACAGGTAACTGCTGATACTAAGAATGATCCCTCACCAATAGTCGAGTGGGAGGTCGTTTAAATGAGCGGTAGTGATCAGAAGGCTTTCTGGGGACTGACTAGAGAGGTTCCTTGGTAGGTATGAGCAATGGGTTTCAGATTCGGGACATTCACTGAGGGTGGGCTTACTTGCTGTCGGAAATTAATGGGGCTTCTGTGGGATATGGCTGCACAGGAGGAAAAGAAATGCAATATGCCCTCATTTCCAGGTACCATGGAAACAAGGTGCAGCGAAATGTGGATGGATAAGGTCGATAGGAATTACGTCTCTAATTTTGAGTCGATATCACTTGAGTTTTCGGCAGCTGCCTGCAAAGGAAATGACTGCCATTCTTGCCTGAGTCATAAAGGTGAAAATTACGTTAAGCATAGATGACGTCATAAACTGGGGTCGTTTAGCACAAAGTCGAGTGGAAAGTCTGAATCAGAAGTTCAGACGGTTCGCCAACCGTGTAGGCCACATATTCCTCGACTTTCGCCATATAATGGTGGGGTTAGGACCAGGCACAAACAACACACAGGCGGCGGCTAGGCGAGTGGTGAAGGCTGTGTCACTGCACTGGGAGGGTTTTCAGATTCGCTGATTCACGAAGGTAAATCTGCATCTACGTATTTCCTCTGCAAATCACATTTAAGTGACTGGCAGTGGGGTTTATCGGACCGCTTTCATATTATTTCTCTACCGTTCCATTCTCTAACTACACGAGGGAAAAAGGAGCACTTAAATCTTTCAGTTTTCGATCTAATTACTCTTATTTTACTATGATGATCTGTCTCCATATACACGTAGGAAGAGAAAATTGGTGAAAGAAATTTCGCAAATAGCTCTGGCCGCATCGAATAACGGCATTCTTTTAATGACTTGCACCCTAACACGTGCGTCATTTCTGTGACACTCTCCCCCCTGTTTCGAGATTATACAAAACCAGCTGTTCCTCTTTGTACTTTATTTATATCCTCCGTGAGTCCCCCCTTCGTTGGGGACCCCACCTTGCGCAGATGTACTCCAAAATATGACGGACAAGTGTAGTGTAGGCAATTTCTTTATCAGAATTGTTGCATTTTCTAAGCTTTCTATCAATGAAACGTAGCCCTTGTTTCGCATCCTTAGTATATTTTCTGTGTGTTCTTTAAAAAGTTGTTCGAAATTGTAATTAACAAATATTTAGTCCAATTAACGCGCTTAGATTTGCCGTGCAAATACAATTAACGGATTTCTTTTAGTGCTTATATTGATGTCTTCACACTTTTCATTATTTTGCGTCAACTTCCAATTTTCGAAATATGCAGGTATCGCAACTAAATCGTTTTGTTATTGCTTTTGATCTTCTGATGACTCAGTCTCCTAAGTCATTTACAAGGACAAGAAACATTTAGTGCTGTTAATACTTTCCTACAAAACGTCAGATACCACTTCAGTTTTACTCGGTGACTTTGCGTCAGTTACCAAATATTATGACCTCTCTGAATAGAAATCGCGCCGGCCGCGGTGGCCGAGGTGACTGAGGCGCTCCAGTCACGGTCAGCACGACCACTACGGTCGGGGGTTCGAATCCCCCCTCGGGCATGGATATTTGTGCCGTCCTAGTTTGTAAGTAGTTCATAAGTAGTTTGTAAGTCTAGGGACTGATGACCCCGTAGTTAAGTCCCATAAGCTTAACAAACATTTATTTTATTATAATAGAAATCGCGAATTGAATCGCGCAACTGTGGCGATATTCCATAAGCACGGAATATGTTTAGAAACTGCTTGTGAGGTGCATTATCAAAAGCCCTCTGTAAGACTACAACCGATTTGAGATCCTTTGTCGATAACACTCATTATATCATGTAAGTAAAGAGCTATTTCTTTTTCAAAATAACGTTTTCACTAGGGTCAGGAGGCCGTTCACTTCGCGGTAGTTCATAATCTTCGAAAAAGTATACGTTCCAAAATCCTGCTGGAAACCGACGTCAATAATGTAGTCATGTGCAGTGAGGTAAGCCATGTAATTCCTACTGCACGTATTTGCATCTTGAACCTCTCATAGAAAAAACGCAAGGGGCAGTCTATAACTGTGTGATTCAACAGTCTGATCTGATCTGGAATTGCGTCTTAGCGACGTATCTCTCGGAGAGCTATAGTGCACAGAATTAGTGGCCACGAAAGAAGTGTAGCCAAGGCGGTACCACTGATTATCCTCATGGCTCTATTAAGCTACATATCGACCTCTCGAACATGGACACCAATCAGCTATATAGGGGCTCAATAGCGAGCATTTGAATACACCAGGGGCAGAGCAGTAGTACGCAAAACTTGTGCATCTGGTTACCAGCATCATCCAGCAATTTGTTGCAAAATATTATTCCTGGTCTTAACTTTTTCAGCTGTTACATGCAGGTGGCTTTTAAACCTGTAAGATCGCCCAGATATTTCGGTTGCCCATTGTGTTTGAGTTTCATATCTTAGAGAAAGATGTCAAGTTTGTGGCTGGATAGTCTACTATTCAAGCGGAAGCAGGACACCTTTGTTTCGTAAGTATTTGGCTTGAATTAAAGACGCATACATTCACGTCGATTCGTAGTACAATTTTGAAGCATACACTGTAATTGAACATTATGAAACATGCATCTGAATTATCGAGGACTGTCAATGGAACTTTGAAGATATCAGTCTGATGCCTGGGCTGTAACATTAGAAGTGTGGCCTGATAGTAGCCTACATCCCCAATGCCAAAGTTGAGTATTGCCTTATTAGTAACTAGTACCCGCACCAGATTTGAAAAGGTGGAATTTTATATTCTATATAAATAAAAATCAATTTGTGTACGTATTTCATTAGTTGTTGTGCCTTATGTAATATAATTAAACACACTGCATATAATACCTATAAAATTCTTAAATTGTTTAATCCACATTTACAAACTGATGTCACAATATAACAAAAAGTTTAAAAGCTGACATCTGGCACTTGGAATGTCAGTAGTGCCCCTAGCGGAGAACGAGTCAGCCACAGTGACATTATCACTGAAGCGATGCCAATGCTCTAAGCAGCATCATTGCAGTTACGTAAGAATGACATACTACAAACGGTTGGTTCTTTCTCTGCTAAGGGGCTACTTACAACAGGAAAATATCTATAGGAGGTGTGTTAACCAGTCCTATATCATTTTCTTTCCTCCTCCGTGTTGCCATGCATGACGTGCAGCAGTTTGTGTTTGTACCGCAATGACAGTGTACGCGAGGGTTGTAGTAACTTCCCACTGCACTTTGTGAAGAGTAGAATCTCTAAGAGTTCACCAACCTGATGTATTCTATAGAAGTCCCCAAGCAGATGATAGCACCCAGATCGGAGTTCTTGAAGACAGGGCGAAATTATTAAACTATTGGCGGGAACTCATCTAATTACGGAATAAAACTGAAGTTCTTGGGATGCCAGTTAATTTATTTACAGAATGCAGAAAACTAGCAAACCGCATATAAATATACACTTGCCACACATTGTTTCAACTAGAAGTTCAATATTTTGTTATTTTGCATTGTTGTAAAATGATAAGTCTATGTCTTATGACCTCCTACATATGCGAGAACTACTTGTTCCTCCTACCAGTGCGTGTTCTGGACTGAAGTGTGGCGGCTCGATGCAAGGCTGCTTTCGCTCCGCAATTTGGCGCGCAAACATGACCACCGTCTTATATTGATTGTTTTATTTATTAATTTTGCAATAGTTAATATATGTTATATAGTTAGGGCATAGTTTGGCTTTAAGAGGTTTCATAACGTGAGCTTGACCTGGAATAAATAATAAGTTTATTGAGTATTAATAAAAATATGATCGCGTTTTGGCGCATGGCAGCCAGTCGGCGTCCGGTTCCTGCCGCTCGCGGACTTACCTAGAATTCTGGGAAACTCGCCAGCACTCACTCCCATGGGAACGCGACCTACTGGTGCCACCTGTCATGGTTCTCACCAGCTTCTACCAACTGTGGCCTACTGGTCCTAAGCTGTAGTACCGAAGCAATTGTCAAATCTTAATATGATGGCTTTGTAGTTCGATGAATCTATCGATGTTTCAGACTGTGCGCAATGTATGGTATTTGTGCGCGTTGAATCAGATGAGAATATAATGGAAGAGCTTTTATTTTGTAAAGGACGTCCTGCGGACACTACTGATCAGTAGATGTACGACATGTTTTTAGAAAGTACTTGCGACTACGAGATTTACGGGACAAAATGTATCGCCATTTGCAGTGATGATGGTAATAAAGTCGACTCGTTGCAAAATTAAAATCAGTAATGTCAAATGTTTCATTGTCACACTGCTTTCTTCATTGACAGGCTCTGGCAGCTACAGTTTTACCTTCAGATTTGTATTATTTTTTTCAAGAGGTGATCAAAGTTGCGAACTCCATTAAAGGAAAAACATTGCAAACTCGATTGTTCAGAAACATTTGTGAAGACATGGGGTATCTCCATCAAAATCTCCTGTATCACACAGGGATCAGATGGTTTTCAAAAGGAAAGTTATTGACACTATCTAGAGGTAAAAGCTTAATTGTTAATGTTCCTACAAGACTCTAAATCTAAATATGCATATTTTTGCGACTCTATTTGACCATTAAAATTAGCATTTCTCGCTGATCTTTTTTACCATCTAAATATTTTAAACCAGAATCTTCAAGGAAGAGAAGAAAACCACATAACTGCCAAGTATAAAATCAAGGGATTCCTCGCAAAACTTAGTTTGTGGTCAATATCTTGAGAGAAGATAATGTTTGATTCTTTTCCTCTCCTTCAGAAGGTTGTCGAAGATATTGCAACAGATCAGTCGGTCGTAGTAAATTGTCACATTGCTTGCATGATACAGAGCTTAAATAATTTGGAAGAGAAGCTCCTAAGCTACTTTCCACAACTGCCCACGGAAACTGATAATGGGTACAGATGAATACTGAACCCTTTCTTGGATATGTCAGTGCAACAGGCTGACCTGAGTATGAACAGGGAAGTGTTACGATGGCGTAAGCCGGCAGTTTTGCGAAGGAGAGCGGGTCGGGTTCTCAGCAAAATTAAGAACCTCAAAGCAAACTTAAAGTATCGCAAGTGTATCGACAGCCGCCCGTGCTATGCAACAACGAACAGCGGTGTTGCTGAAGGGAAGAAGCAGCCACGGTCTACGTGACCGAAAAATAGGACTCGATCACGTGTAGCAAGTCAGCTGGCCTACATCGATGAAACGCAAACCAAGGGGGTCAACTCCGGCATATAAATATTGGAGGAAAAGGCAGGCTAGGCAGAGTGTCGGAGTCAGGGAGTCGGCCACGGCTAGAGAGAGTCAGCCACGGCAGGGCAGATAACTGCCGCCCGGACTGTGCCACTCCTCGCTGCTAATGTTAATTTTTAGTTGAGTTTAGCACAGGTTGCGAGTTCTGCAATGCGACGGTTGGGTCGCTGCGGTCTCCACAGCTTCCCTGGCAGGAAGTAGAGTCTAGAGTCTATGAGGACAGCGAGCAGCGGGACCTCGACCTCAACGGGGTGTTGCCGGGCATCGAACCAGCACTGGGCGCAGAGGCGGCAGCAAGCGGCACAACATTGACCCGAGAGCGCAGTACGTACGCAAGGACGCGGCCGTACTAGGGGCGCTCTCGTGACCTGTCCGAGGGCGGAGCAACAGCTGCAGGCGAAAGGCGACCGGGGTTCAACGCCCGGGACACTCCCCCGTGCTGCGCTCGTCGGCCGGCCACGAGGTCGGTGAGGCCAGGCGCGGCGCGGCGTGGCAGAGGCGACGTCACTCCGCTGGGCTTGGTAAGCTGCGGCCAGCGAGCTGAGGCGTCAGCAGTCAGCACCCGCCTCCAGCGGGGCAGAGCGGAGGCATTCTAGTTGTAAGAATATTTCAATAAATGTTTTGTCGATTAAACCGCTGTTTTACTGTCGCTCTTCTACCAGGTTGAGCAGAGTTCAGAGCCCACAGATGCATCGCTATCCTGACAAAATGACAAATGATAAGAAATAGGCAAAAACAGCAGATGCCTCAAGTAAACACCCTTACAATCACAAGCAACACTTTACAATAAATATCTTGATCTGATCGCTACCATACTTCACTGGATAAACGGAAGATTTAATGAAATTCACTACAGCTAACTTTGAGTGCATAGGGAATATCCATACAGAAACCCATGCTTGTAGATAGTGTCGTCCACAAAAGTTCCGTTTCTATTTCTATCCGCAGCAGCACTACGATTGACGTTCCGAGCATGCGCGGCAGTTACTCTGACTCAAGGAGAAGACGTACCCCATTGTCATATCGCTGCTGCTGACACGTCCTTTGTGGAGCTTCGTTATAATATCAGCCGCCGCGTGTGAAATCAGATCTTTGATTCGTTTTTCTAAATGCAAAGAAAGTTAAAGCTAAGGAAATTCATCGGCAAATCTGCCAGATTGAGGTCACAAAATGCTTTGAGTGATTCAATGGTTAGAAGATGGCTTAGTCTGTTCAATGAAGGGCGTGATCAAGTGTACGATGAAGAACGAAGTGGACGCCCGTTTGTGATTCCTGATGAACTGGTTCACAAAACTGAAGATTAAGCTTAACTGTAAGTTTACACTTAATGCCCTTCCTATGGAAGTTTCGCAAATCTTACGATCACTAATTTATGTTATTGTTACTGAAAAACTGGAATTTGAAAACTTTGCTCACGTTTGGTACCATAGTCTTTACGGAAAAAAAAAAGCGCGGGTGTAGCCGAGCGGTCTGGAGCGCCACGTTGCGGAACACCCGGCCTCCCGCGTCGGAGGTTTGAATCCTTCCTCGGGTATGGATGTTTGTGATGACCCTGCAGTTAAGCTTAACAAACATTTGAACATTTTTTTTGAAAACGGCAATCAATGGAATGGAAGTACACTTCATCCCCAACGAAGGTTAAGCCTAAGAAAATCTTGACACCTCGAAAAGTCATGCGCACTGGTTTTTTAGGATAGAAAAGGCACTTTGGTAATTGATATCTTACCCGAAGCCAAACAATCAGTGCAAATGGTTATTTCAAGACCATTAAGAAATTGCGCCGCGCAATACAGAAAAACCGCCGAGAATTACTGTTGAAAGGAGCTTTTTTTCCCACGATAATGACAATCTTACACAGCGAATATGAAAAAATAAATAAATAAAAAATAAAATAAAATAAATATAATACGTGCCACCGCCACTTTTGCCCTAAGAACAAAAAAATAACTGTACTTCTTCAGGCGTTGGCTCCTGTCTAATACCTATCCCAAATCAAACTAACCTCGATACACTAAGGGATAGGAGGAAAACATAGGGAATGGGAAAGAAGTATTTGCAATTATTTATTTATTTATTTTAAGGTTTATTTATTTATTTAAGTTTTCTGTGTCTTGTTCTCTCTGTGCAGTTCTTCACATGCCTTCAGTGGGGAACATCCAAACTCGTCTTCTCGATAGTTTTTGTAGAGGTTCCGTTTTCAGTTCGTTCAGGACTCGTATCACCAAGAACATCACATTAACTTCTCATAGGTTGAACGTTCCAGCGGGGAGGCGGATCGTGAAAGACGTACCATAAAAAATTTGAAAAGAACTATTGGTATTTGGGGTTACGAACGATTGCGCAATGGCAATCATTGAGATACGTTCAGTAATCCAGTTCCGATTTCTCGTCACGGTCGAAAAGGTAGCGGACGGTGTGGCCGCGTATCCAGATCACAGCATTAGTTTTCGTGGTCGGGTAATAAATCGTGTCCGGGAATAGCAGCGTCTGGAATGAGAGCTGAGCAGGTGTACGTCGGGTGACGAAGGCCGGAATGTGTTGTGCGAGTCTCCAGACGTCGGAGGACCGACCACATTCAGACCGGTGGTCGTCGGTGTCGTCCACCCCACAGTGAATACACAGGGGTGTGTCAGCGAGTCTGATACGGTGCAGGCGGAAACGGTTGACTTGACTGCCGTTGACGGTGATATACCAGGCGGAATCGAGAAAAACTGCATGTACTGCTTTCCATGCACGAGGCCATATGATTTGGGGAAACCTTTGTTCAATAGGATTAAGGGGCTGATGCAGTTGGAGGGCCTCATAGACAGTCTTTGCCCGTAGTATTCGTGAAAGGGGCAGGGATTGGTAAATGTAGCTTAATTCCAGAAGGAAATGTCAGATGTAGTAAAAAGGGCCTGTAATGTCAGATAACTTGACTGGGCATGTTTTAGAGACCGGTGCATATTCGCGTAAAAGCAATCCGGTCATGCTCGTTGGGCAGTGTCGCCATATTTTCAGTTGGGAGCTAACAAACAGTGCCGTAACTTTTTGTGGGACGTGGAATAGACCGACCCCACCACGATCCCGTGGGAGGGAAAGTGAGGCATATTGGATCTTGAATAACATTCCAGTACAGACAAAGGATCCCATCGCCATCATCATGCAACGGGCAAGGGGTATCGGGATCGGGAACACTTGTGCCACATGGGGGATGCGAGAGGCGTGATAAACGTTTACGTATCGCGCAGGTTGAATCACATCCAGGGATCTAAATCGGTGTCGAAAGACGCTTCCCCAGATCGTTTGGAGCAGACGCCTGGCATTTAAGGTCGCGTGATAAACGTTTACGTATCGCGCAGGTTGAATCACATCCAGGGATCTAAATCGGTGTCGAAAGACGGTTCCCCAGATCGTTTGGAGCAGACGCCTGGCATTTAAGGTCGCTGAACGACGAAGATCGTTTGTAAAGTCAATGCCTAAGTAGCGGACGGTGGTGGCCACACTCAGGGTGGCAACGCATCTAGCAGATAGACCCTCTCCAATGAGCAAACCTTCGATTTAGCAACGTTGAGAGAACTGCCAGATGCTTCGCCATATGTTGTTATCCATGTCAGAGCAGCACGAACGTCGTCTTCACTGAGTAGGAAGAGCATGAGATCATCAGCGTATGCCACACAGCAGAAACGGTGTCCGTGCAAAGATATGCCCGTCAGACGTTGGCGAAGTCCTTGGAGCAGGGGTTCTAAGACAAATGCAAACAGAATAGTAGAAAGTGGGGAACCTTGTCTAACAGACCGTGCAATCCTAAGAGGCGCAGTGAGGTGTCCATTATAGAGTACTCTGGAAGTGGCGCCACTCAAAAGGCGCTTTACTACACTCACTATTTGTGCAGGAAAGCCAATGTGTTGGAGGACCGTCATTAGAAAAGTGTGATCCACACGATCGAATGCCTGACTGAAGTCAAGAGAAGCCAGTGCACCAGGCAGGTGTCGGAGCATGGCGAGCGCAATCATGTCCCTGTAATGGCAAAGGGCTGTTCAAACATTGTTGGCTCCACCCAGGGACGTCTGGTCGTGCGACGTGACGAACAGTGCTGCCTTCTTGAGTCCAGTTGCTAACAAGCGGATGAATATCTTCAAGTCACTATTGAGAAGGGTGATGGGCCGGTAGTCGCTGATCCGTGATCGCCCGTGAGGTTTAGGGACGGGAACAATAACACCGTCGAGGAAGGCAGGAGGAATCGTCGTTGCTGGAGTTCACGGCAGATAGCTGTCCAAGTGGGTACCAACAGGTAGCTAAAGTCTTGTAAAATTCGAGGGGGAGGCCGTCAGGTCCGGGGGATTTATTGGCGGCTCCCGCCCTGCGTACAGGACTTCGCCAGTGGTCACGTCTTCTTGGAGTTCCGTCGTCACGTCTTCTGGAACAGTGTTGGTGATGAGTGCCGCAACCTCCTCGATTAAAGTTGGGTTATGTGGAGCGGCCGTGTACAACCGGGCGAAGTGAGACTGAAAAGCATGACCAATAGCTTTTGGAGACGTATGTAGTCGACCTTCCTCATCGACAAGATCTTGTATAAGTGCTCGACGTCGACGACTGCGTTCTGCAAGTAAGTGGTACAGCGACGGTGGTTCTTGAGGTATGCGGGACCTCACAATGACGCCTTCTAACCGTCGACGCGTGAGAAGGGTGATATGTGCTTTAGCACGATGCATGATTGTCTGTCGAGCCGGAGAGAATGGCATCGAAGTGCACTCTCGTAGGATCGCGTAGTGAAAGTCTAAGGTGCTTGCTTGCCAGTCCTTGACAGCTTTACCGTATCCCATCAATGCTTTGCGTAGTGCCGGTTTCGCGCAGGATAACCACCATGATAAAGTCGACGTGTAGGCGGGGCGACGGCGGCGGCAGAGGGCCCACGCGTCCTCTACTACGCATCGACAGTCAGGAGCAGTCAGGTGGACAACGTTCAGTTTCCATGGACCGCGACTGTGCTACACTCGTTGTCGGGCGAGGACGACGTCGCAGATGTAGGCTTCATGGTTGAAAAGGCCATAGGCCACATTTCAGCATGTCGTGTGGCGTCAGCGAGGGTGCGTGTAAGATAAACGCGGTCGAGGCGACTGGACGAGTGTGCTGTGTAGTATGTGAACCCCGTGCGTGGTACATAGAGTTTCGTCCATGTATCGATTAGTTGTAGTCGATCGATAATGGCAGACAGGGCTGCGCACGGAGAATGTGTGGGGAGTTGATCAGTGGGCCCCTGTGTGCAGTTGAAATCCCTGCCGAGCACCAGATCATCCAGTGGACCCACAAAAAGCGGCATTACCTCCTCAGCAAAGAAGACATGTCGTTCTCTGCCTCTGTTGGAGCCTGACGGTGCATATACGTTGATAAAACGCACACCGAAAAGTGTAAGAGCCATTCCCCTCGCATTAGAACATTAGAAAGGTACACAACACCTTCAGCAGGCAGCCCTTCGCGGAGGAGAGTGGCAACTCCGCTACCATTGTCGGAGGCGTGAGAGATGTGCGCTTCGTAGCCGGTAGGAGCGTAGAAGTCAGAGACGAACACTTCTTGGAGAAGAGCGATGTCGACATCAGCAGCGTAAATGGTGTCACGGAACATCGCCAATTTGTGAGGAGCTCGGATGGTATCAAAATTCATCGTTGCAACGCGGTAGTGTTGCGGACGTGCTCCTGCTGATGTCGATGGGGGTCCTGTTAAGATGTCCGGTGAGTGTGGGGCGTCAGAAGCCGCCACTGTGTCTGCAACCAATAGGCCCAAGTTTTGTCAGGCGCCACTATGGGGTTCACCCCATCCGGCCATAGTTCTGATCTGTCTCATCTTCGACATTGGCGCTCCAGGGAGCCGATACTTAGGTCGATTGATTCTCGGTCAATTCAAGTGGTAGGGTTGGTGATTCTGCCACAGTGTTATCCTGTGTAGGTACCTCCACAGGGTCCACTGTTTTCAGGGGAGATAGGAATCAGTGATTAGGACGTTCTTCGGGTGGGACATCGGGCACGGCGGTTTCCGTGGTTGTGACGCTCGAAGAAAGGACACTGTCAGTCATCCTGTCTTCTTCCTGTGGGGGGATGTCGTCAGAGGACGTTCGACTTCTCTTCTTCCGTTTCCTGGGCGACCGCTGCTTCCGAACGTGCTGCTCCGTGCCGCAATGCGCCTGTCCGTCGTCAGACGTAGTGCCCCTCTGTATGAAAGCTGCGGTGGTCACCACTCTTGAGTCAAGGTCCATCGTTTCGGCCGCGCCGTCTGTCGTATTCTGAAAGTTTGTCGGTCTCGTCGCAGGCATGGTAGAAGAGGATGATGAAGTCCCTTCCGCGCTGTTGTTCTCTGAGGGAAACGTTGGCGGGAGAAAGGACGCATCCTGAAGTGGTGCAACTGGTTTTTGCACGGCTGAGGCGTAGGAGTCTGATACAGGCCCTCTTGTCCACAACCTGCACAAGTCTGTGGCTGTCCATCATACATGACGATGGCACGCACACCACCAATTATTAGATAGGACGGTACGTGTTTTGACAGTTCGATCTTGATCTGTCGTACGCCATTTAATACTTGGAACATAGTGAACGTCTGCCATTTTTCCGCTAGGTGTCCCACAACTTTGCCGTAGGGGCGAAAGGCTTCAACGACGGCGTCTTGCGGTACCTCGAATGAAAGCTCAAACACACGAAGTGTTCGCAGTCCGAATCCTGCATGGTCCACCGTCACCTCCCTGATATGTCCGTCCGAGTGTTTAAATTTCAGTCCTTGCGCGTGTTGTCGTACGACTTCAGCACATGCGGCCTCGGATGTCATTTTGATGTAAACGACACTGCCGGTGATCGAGAAATGGATACCTATCATTTCTTGTGGGTTCAGTTGTAGCTCTTCAAGAATAATTTGTTCAATTTCGTAAGCGCGTGGTCGTGGATGTTCTGCTTGGAATGTAACTTTCAGGGTCGCTCGACGGTAAGAGTGCGCCGTCACGTACACAGTAACTGGACTCGAGGCGAATACAAATACCGCGACGCGGAAGTAAACAACAGCGGCAGCGGGGCAGTACCCTGCGCGCGGAGAACGTCCGCACGCTCCTACGGCCGAAAGCCAACTGTGGTCAACACTTCAACGACGCTGACGAGCTGAAAGAACATGTTAGTACATAGCTGAATACACAGTCCGCAATCTTCTACGAAAAAGGCATATAACAACTTGTGCCACGCTATGACAAGTGCTTACGAAATTTCGGAAGCTATGAGATAAGTAGTTTAACAGTTGTAAATTTTTGTAAAATAAATATTTTTTCTGTATTTGAATACATTTGTTTTACATAACGAAGCGGAACTTACTTTGTGGATATACCTCGTAGATAAATTTCACATGATACTTCAGTTGTGAGCTGTTTCCGTTACTGCCGTCAGAGGTTCGAGTATCCCTCGGCTATGGGTGTGTGAATGTGTGTGTGTGTGTGTGTGTGTGTGTGTGTGTGTGTGTGTGTTGTCCTTAGCATAAGTTAGCATATGTACTTTGTAAGTCTAGTGACTGATGATCACTTCAGTTTGGTCGCATAGCTTTACAATCGTTTGATTATTTCCATCAAATTGTGCCCACTTCGCATTACCAATAGTCCCCCACAACACAGCATGTATAAATCTTCGTTAACTTATCATTGTTCGTAAATGAACTCAGGGGCAGCCCGAACAAATTCGGCGCCCTAGGCAAATTATTTTAATGGCGCCCCATTTAATAAAATCGCAATAAAACATTAATGTAAAATACACATGGCATTTTTTTTTTAACAAATAGATAATGACAACATATACATTACATAAACATATTGCCCCGTCAAATTGGGACACATCATACACTTTCGTTGCAGCAATATTACTATTTCATCGTTTTTACAGTTTCTTTTAAAAAGATTTTGGTTGATAGTTTACAATAATTCATACAGTTACGAGGGTAAGTCAATTATTATTCGCAATTTAGTTATATTTTTGTTTATGTTGGTAGTACTGTCGTTTTACGTTGGTGACGCATGTTTTGTTTAATTGTTGTTATATCTTTGCAATATTCAAGCTGCCACGTTAGTTTCGTTGTCGCTGCCGTGCTGTTAATCATGGCTGCTCCGCTGTCTATTTGCACCAAAGAAGACCAACGTTCAGTGATACGTTTTTTGGGGGCGGAAGGTGTATCAGGGGCCGAAATTCATAGAAGACTTTCAGTACAGTACGGGAGCAGTGTTTTGCCACAACGAAGTGTTTACGAGTGGGTTGAAAAATTCTGAAATGGTCGCACGAGTGTTAAGCACGATGAAGGAGCCGGACGACGGTTTACCGCCACAAATGAAGAAACCATTGAGCGATCATGTGAAATTATTCTCTTCGACAGACGATTAACTATTGATGAACTGGCTCATCGTCTTCAAATTAGTCATGGTTCTGCCTACGAAATTATTCACAACAGACTTGGGTTTCGTAAAGTTTGTGCAAGATGGGTCCCAAAACAACTCACACAGTTGCATAAGTAAACGCGCCTCGACATCTGCAAAAAACATTTGGATCGCTATGGTAACGAAGGGGACAACTTCTTAGACAGAATCATTACTGATTACGAAACATGGATCCATCATTATGAGCCGGAGAGTAAACGGCAGAGTATGGAATGGAAACACCCAAATTTGCCGTGCAAGAAAAAGATCAAGACCCAACAGTCCGCAGGAAAACTGATGCTTACCGTTATTTGGGATGCACGAGGTCCTGTACTGCAACATTATGGTGAAAGGAGCACAACAATAAACAGTGTACGTTACAGTGAGATGATTACTGACAGGCTAAAGCCTGCAATTCGAAGCAAACGCCGAGGATTGCTGTCAGAAGGTGTTGTGTTGTTGCACGTCAATGCCCGTCCGCATACTGCTGTCCACGCTGCTGAAACGCTCCAGAAACTCAAATTTGAATTACTGGATGATCTTCCATATAGTCCCGATCTTGCCCCTTCTGACTATCACTTGTTTGGTCCACTCAAACAGGCATTAAGGGGCCGTCGATTTGACTCGCACGAAGCAGTGAAGGAAGCGGTGCATTCGTGGCTCGTAGCTCAACCGAAAACCACCTCTTATGAGGGCATAAGGAAACTTTCTAGAGCGATGGACGAAGTGCATTGAAAAGCAAGGAGACTATGTCGATTAATTATGTTCTTGTAAGTTTCGCATTTTATTACAATAAAGTTTTATAACTACTTTGTGGATAATATTGACTTATCCTGGTATAAGCTTCATTATACAAAGAGTCACATAAATTTCATTTTCCTTGCCTTGGAGAAGCTGCTGTCACCACTGGCTACAGACACAGGGAGAGTAAGCAACCTTCTTAGTGCAGGAACTGAATTAGGGGCCACAACAGCATTATAACAGATTAAACTCTACTTACTGTTTCGAGAGCCCGCGGGCAAGGTGCGCCCGAATGATGTCGGTAGGGATAGCTGGCACCTCAAGCTAAACTGAAATGATTCATCCTATTCCGTCCCTGTAGTCTGCGGACGTTCGACAACAACAAAGATTCATAGTTGGGAAAGCCCTCTCCTGCTTCACTTATGAGACATAGGCTATCTCTTCAATGAGAGAGGCACAAACTAACTATGCCATTGTACATCAGAAAACCATACTTGTACCTAACAATAATTATTTATAGAGTCATTATGAACAAATAGAAGGGGATATTTCTTACGAAGAAACTGATAACCTGATGGCAGCATAATATACGGGAGCGCTTAAATAAAAAGTATTTATTGTATTTTCCCCTTTGTTTATGTACAAAAGTGTTATTTGGCGCCCTTTTGTACTCCTTTGTACCACTGACATTGTGTGTGGTGTTATGGCGAGGCCATTGTCGCCTGTTGGACACGACATAGGCTGCAGAGCGGCGGACTGCGTGGGGCCATGAGGTCGCCGGCGTGAAAGGCGCGTGCCAAACGTGCGGCCGCACAGAGCGGCACTTTCCGAGGGGGAGGGGCGGCAAATCTGCCGGCCCCTCTTCTTCCTTAAGGACAAACTCGACATTTATGCCCAAGACGGGTTTCGAAACCAAACCTTGGAGGGAGCGGCCTCGGGAACTGTGACCATGGCGCCTCGACTACCTGCCGGCCGCCCCTCTTGAACAAGGGGAGGGAGGAGGACTAGTATCTTCCTCACCACTGTGGCAGCACCGTCGTGTTTACGAACAATTAAACTCTGACCGGCACTTTTGTTTGACAATACTACTCGCACACCATCACTTTACCAACATTTATTTACTGTACACTGTTTCCGCTGAATACATTATCTGTTCACAACCATTGAAAAATGTTTATTTACGTTAACTGTAAGTTCATGCCGCGCGGGAGTAGCCGAAGGTCTAAGGCGCCGTAGTCATGGGACTGTGTGGCTGGTCCCGGCCGAGGTTCGACTCCTCCCTCGGGCATGGGTGTGTGTGTTTGTCCTTAGGATACTTTAGGTTGAGTAGTGTGTAAGCTTAGTGTGGCTTTAGCAGTTAAGTCCTATAATATTTCGCAAACATTTGAACATTTTTGTAAATTCAAAAGGCTTATTAAAATTAGCTGGACTTCTTCAATCAGTTTGACTCCATTTTTGAGCCCTGCGACTGTTTTTTACCAATCTGTAGAGAATGTCACCAGTCATTCGCAAGTTTTGTTTTTATTTTTCAGATCTACATAGATTTTGGGCACAGTGTGGCTATTTTCAATGCTTTGAGTCATGTTTTTACATCTATTCCGTCATGCTGAACATAACTGTCAACATGACGGTATAGATGTAAGAACATATTAAAAGCTTTGAGACTGGCCACTCAGTGGACTGGACCTAGATAGATCTGAAAAATAAAAACAAAAGCTGGCCGCAGTGGCCGAGCGGTCTGCGGCGCTCCAGTCACGGTCTGAACGGTCGCTACGGTCGGAGGTTCGAATCCTCCCTCGGGCATGGGTGTTTGTGCTGTCCTTAGCGTAAGTTAGTTTCAGTTAGTCAAGTAATTAGTGTGCACGTTTGGCGACTGATAACCACGATGTTTGGTCGCATAAGACCTCATAAACATTTGAATACTTTGAAAAACAAAAATTGCGATTGATTGCTGACATTTCCTACAGATTTGTTTAAATAAAATTCTGCAAACAACGGGGGGGGGGGGGGGCGGCAATTTAGCAGCTCGCACGGGGCGGCACTTGGGCTTGTGCCGACCCTGGCCCCAGCTTTCATCACGGGGTGATTAGTTGCAAACTGCTACTCGTCTATTTATTAAACGCTTACTAGCAAAGTTGAGAAGAATCAAAAAGAATGCTTGTAACATTGTCTTGCGTCTTGTCTCTTATCTGTTGCTCCTGGAAAAGCGGAGCAACAGCAAAGCAAACCGCAACGCGAACACTCGAGGGTTCGCTGCGCACCACATATTTTCCGCTCCCCAAATTGGAGCGCCCCAGGCAATTGCCTAGTTTGCCTACATGGCCGGCCCTGATTGAACTACTATCGCTAAATTGACTCTCCCACTCACACAGTTGTTTGCTGGTAAGTGGGAACAGGCGACGCCACCTAGTTGAAGTTGTAGCAGGTAAAGAGGAAAACGTCACAGAGAGGCTCTTCCCTTTAACGTCAGACTGGGCCGCGTAACAGGGGTAGGAAGTCGTTAGGGGTGGCGTGGCGGCTCAATCGGCGGGACTCACACCCCGTCCACACCCCCTCCCCTACTCCCTCCTGCCGGCCGGGTTGTGACCTCGAGGCCAGGAGGTGAGGAGGCGGCGAGGAGCAGCCAATAGCGGCGCACAAAGGAACCACCGGCAGCAGGGTAGGGGTGGGGGGAACGCGGCCCCTTCATTGTCGAGTAATTTCTGTGGCCGCCGGAAGGTGTCCGCTCGCCGACATCACAGCTTGTTACTGTCCTAGAGAGAGCTGGCGGCGGGTTTTCATCGTTCTCGCGTTGTTAAGCTGTGGAGTAAAGCCCCATTTACAAGAACGGCCTTCTTGTCCCACTCGACTATTTGTGGCAAATAAGTCTAGTGCAACGCCCCTGGCGATTTATCCCAGTACTGAGTCTCACCTGTCGGCAGTAGTCTTTCTGGCTTACACGTCACCAAGAAATGACTCGTCCTGTGAGAGCTACACTTCTTCTTGTTTGTAAATCTTATGGGACTTAACTACGGGGTCATCAGTCCCTAAGCTTACAAACTACTTATGAACTACTTACGAACTAGGACGGCACAAATATCCATGCCCGAGGGGGGATTCGAACCCCCGACCGTAGTGGCCGTGCAGACCGTGACTGAAGCGCCTCAGTCCCCTCGGCCACCGCGGCCGGCTGTGAGAGCTACAAACTGTAATGTTGCCAAACCGTTCATTGGACGAAAAGTTCGAAATTTAATAGAAAGCAGGGAAAACAAGTCTTACAATAAAACACCTAGGCCACAAGCTTGACAAAGTTTCCATGATACCAGATTACAATTTAGGCAATTCCCAGTTCGAGTGTTGTGTTCATTCATGCTGAGTAGGTGATAGCTGTCTATATACTTGTCTTCAAAAATAAAACTGAACACCACCATGAAAGATTAGATAAAGGATGTTCATATTCACAGGACATATACATTAGCATGTGCTGCACAAATGATTAGCATTTGAACTCTGCCAGTATGAGGGTCCTAGGTCAACTTCATTATCACAGCGAAGTGCAACACAACACATTGTAAGTATATACCTGCAGCTAAACTAAAGATAGGGCTCCGGTATAAGTAACGAGAGAATGGTGCTACTGTCCCAAGCTCGGCCATTAAGCCGCCATACCCTCCCCCAAGATGGGATCCTGGGGAACACCCACCGTCACCCCTCATTCAATGGACAATGGCACTTCTCCCTCAACAAAGAATACTGCACAGGACGACTGACATCTAATTATGACGTCGCCGTTTCCACCCAACCTCAGATACAATACATTGCACTTAACTCTCCCATTTAAGGACAACTGACATGACAGCCATCACTGTCCCCAACACCCCTCACTTGCGACATCACATTCCCTACCGCCCCACCAATGCCACTGTCACCAGGCCCTAACTCGTTACACACATTTGTAATACCACATATATTTCACAAATAAGATCACCTTCAGTTTGATACTGCCAAAATTAGTTTGCACAACTATCTACTAGCTGATTTACACATATTATTCTCTGAATATTTGTCACTGAAATTACTCTGATTCACCACTGTTACACTGTGAATATTAGGAAGGTCACACGTATACCCCGCCCAAAATACATCAGTTAACTATTCTGTCTTCACGGCCACTACGGTCGGGGGTTCGAATCCCCCCTCGGGCATGGATATTTGTGCCATCCTAGTTCGTAAGTAGTTCATAAGTAGTTTGTAAGTTTAGGGACTGATGACCCCGTAGTTAAGTCCCATAGACTATACAAACAAACATAACTATTCTGCATAGATAAACAAAGGCGAAACAGGATCAATACATCGAACCAGTTTCACTATAATCTATTTCATTAAACAATTTATTCAACCCATACATTCAACTCTCAGTACGACTGCTGTAACTTTATGTACAGTAATTCAACTTTATGCTTTCTAGCTAGCACACAAATAAAGGCTAGAAACAAAACTAAACAATAAATTAAAAAAAAAAAAAAAACAAACAGACACACAAGACACACACAAGAACAACACAAAGTGGGAAAAATGCAGAAAGCAGCAGGTAGTATACAATGACATACAACCACAAATACACACACAGTTTATCAAACATTTTCAAACAACAAGCTCACCAAGCTAACAATTCAGTTCAAAAATATTCAAAACTATGTTCCCAAAAAATAGAAAATACAGATCCATTCAGAAAATCAGGAATATACCATTTTGTTAATCTAAGTAATGCCAAAATGCTTTACTTTATAGATGTTAAAAACTGTTTATTAATATATCAATAGGCCTATTTCGGCATTGTGGCCATCATCAGGCTATCTGCGGACAAATATTTAAGGTTAAAATGAGTAAAATAAAGATACTTACAATTTTGATACATTTTTCGTAACATATTATTCCAGACTTACGTCCATATGGCATCGTGGAGGTATAACTTATTATAATAACTGGATATAACTGCAGTATAAATGCTCGTTAGATGGTATATATATATATATATATATATATATATATATATATAGCTTATCAGGTATTAATTCATTACTGTTATTTTGTCAGTTTGACATATCCTCCAGCGATGCTTTATGGTTACAGTTTGTTTATTACTGCATTTGGTGGGATCTTTGGTAGTGTGGTGTGATCTTTATTATGTTATGGTATTATAATGAATATCTTTGCTTTAACTCGATTCGAAAATTTTAATAAAGTTGCCTAGATAATGTTTGTGTTTTAGTTCGGTTTCTTCATATAAAATTTCGCCAGGGCTTTCCTTCAAATGTGTATAAATTTCTATCTCTTTCTGGATGTTCATATGATAACCTTTTGGTGTGATATGTAATATTTTCATTGCATCTGTAATTTGATCGGTTTCGTCATTATCCGTTTTCAAAAGGTCAAAGAATGCTGAAAGATTTTTGTCGGAATTTCTTGTATGTTCTTTGTATCGAATTTCGAAATTTCTGCCAGTTTGTCTTATATATATACGCAGCAGCTGAAACAATATGTACAATACCTGAAAATTTATGTGAGGTGGCCGGAACATGTGAATGTGTGAATATGTTTGTTGAAACTATCCACATAAACCCATTGCACATCAGTACTAGATGTAGTCAGGGACATTGCAGGGTGGGTGAAACTTCATAATTTTCCAGGTGACAAGCTGGAAGAGGAGTATCAAAGAAGAAAAAGAACAGGTCATTACTTCCTGATAATATACATACAGTAACTGGACAAAACAAATATTCCATTAACTTTGCTTATAGATGAAGTCCTCTCTGAGCATGATTGTGTATTTTAAAAAAATGCTTTCACAAATACGAGATATTACAGAAAATACTACCAGGTGCTAAAGGTTCATCATATACAATGTACAATAAAAGCAGCAATAGCCCTGCCCATGAACAAGTAAAGCTTAATAAAATGTTCAAATGTTTGTAAATCTATGGGACTAAAAGCTTGGTTATTAGTCCCTAGCTTACAAAATACGTAATCTAAGGTAAACTAAACTGAGGACAACACAAACACCCAAGCCCGTGGGGGGAATCGAACCCCCGACGGCGAACGGCCGCGCGCACCGCAACACGGCACTCCAGTACGCGCGGCTAATCCGCCGCGGCAATACCGTGTTCATATCTGATGATGTAGTGAGGACCAAGGTCAAAAACGTCGATATTTCTGCTTTGGTAGGTATATGGCTATTAATGGTTTTATCTAAGGCAAACTTACTCAAGAAGGTCGAAACAACTGCTACAGGGTAACTTAAATATTGTTATAGCATTCAATCAATAAATTCTGAATTTAAAACATTTACGATGCTCATGTAGGAGCCAACATGTGAGTCACTGACTTTGTAAAGAGAATTGCGGACTGTTGGGATTATTCTGAGTAAGCGTTTCTTGTTATAGATAAAACATGAAAACTTCAGGATGGTTGTTACTGACGAAACTTCCGACAACTTATACATGTATAGCCCCAAATACAGGTTCATGCAACATTGTACGTATAGTGGCGTAAAGGTGGAGCCACTCATCCAGAAATGGGGCCGAAAGAGTAAGAAGGCGACGGAGGGCCGCTAGCCAATCACACAGCGGCAACACTCCCTCCATGCCTATTGCAGGGGTCGAGAGGTGCCACCTATGAAGAGGGTAGGAAAAGCACCGCTTGCTTCTGAAGAGCCAACTTCTCTACCTCTCCATTTTAGTCCAGCAGTCAGGTACTTTTACCTGGAAAGTATTCCGAACTTAATGAAGTTTTAGTATGTTGTGTGTAGGTACTCTGTGGAGTAGAATCTGAGTTTTCGACCTCGAGGACCCTGTACAAACTTTGCAGGGCCCGAAAAACCGCGAAATTTTTTGGCCTTTTTTCACTATTTCCCTTATAACGTCTAAACCATGAGTGTTTCGCGAAACATACTTCTGAAAAAAGTTGGAGAGCATAAAATTTCCTATATCTTTCACGGGTCAAAAGTATTTTGACCAACTAATGACTGAGATGCAGATGTTTAAAAACACAGTAATTATCTGAAATTACGAAAAATGGAAAACCTTCAATTTGCTTATCACTTAACTACAGTGTCGTTACGTTGTTCCTGTCTGTTCAACTGTTTCTCGTGTGCTCTGTGATTTTGCTAATGTATTTTGTAAATATAATTTAAATCAATGTCTCTGCTGTGTATGTATGTGTGTTTGTGTCTGTCTGTATGTGTAATTTTTAAATTTAGAGAACAGGATGTCTGAGATGTTTTTCAGAGTTGTAAATGCAGGGTTGGTTGGGATGTGGTGCGGGTAGGAGAGGTGTGTGACCAGTTGTATGATATGGGACGTTGGCTATAAGAGTGGGGGATAGTTATGTATTCATCTTTGTTTTCATGTTAGGTGGTCAATCAGCTTGAAAAGTGTATTGTCACTATATTGGTTTACTCATTTATGAGATGATTCTTTTCTGTTATTATTTTTTGGATATTGAAGTATTTTTTTTAAGGTGAGAAGGTATTTCTTGTTGCCATTTATTCTAACAATTTCCATGTCTGTGCCTCTGGTGATGAATTTATGTTGGTTTTGGTGTTAGTGTTCTGTGAAGGTTTGTTTCATACTTCCAGGCTGATACATATTCATTGTAACTGGTGTCTGATGTTCTTTTAGTTTGACCCATGTACCTACCATTACTTGTGTTGCATTTAAGTTGGTATATTTCTGACTTTCTGTATGGATCTGTATTTTCTACTTTTTGGGAAAATAGTTTTGAAGATTTTTGATGTGAATTGTTAGCTAGGTGAGCTATTTTGATGCCTTGTTGTTTGAAAATGTTTGATAACCTGTGTGTGTGTGTTTGTGGTTGTATGTCATTGTAGACTACCTGTTGTTTTCTGCATTTTTTCTACTGTGTGCTGTTCTTGTGTGTGTGTCTTGTGTGTTTGTTTTGTAATTTTATTGTTCAGTTTTGTTACTAGCCTTCCTTTGCAGCCATTGTTTGTGGCTATTTGTACCACTGTTTCTGGTTATTTGTAGCACGATATTAATTTCTTTCTGGTATTATCTGTGTCTAGTGGGATGGTGTTTATACTACGGAGCATGTATGTAAGTGCTGCATATTTCCGAGTATCTGGATGATTGGATGTCTGGAGTATAAATGTCTCTGTTGTTGTTGGTTTTATGTATATATCTAATGTACGCAGGTTGTTCTCAATCTTTATAGTGACATCTAAGTTATATAGCTGCCTGTTATCTTCTTTTTCTATTATGAGTTGGACATTTTCATGAACAGAATTTATATCCACACATAACTGTTCTATTTTCCACCTTGGTTCGTGTATGACGCACATATATGCTGCTGGGAATTTGGAGACATGGGTAATCCTTCAGTTTGTAAATAAAATGCATTGTTGAAATGGATACAGTTCTGTTCTATTTCTAGTTCTAGAAGTTCAGCTATTTCTGTGATGTATTCCTGTGGAAGGATGCTGTGGGTCTGTAGGTTTCTTTGTATAATATTTATTATTTCTGTTAGTGGTATAATTGTCTACATGTTTTCCACAGAAAATGAGAGGGGTGGCTGAGTTTGGGACGTGAAAGTCCAATTATATGGTGAGGTATCTGAAGAACTTCTCAGCCATCATGTTCTATAAATTTAAAAATTATACATGCACATAAACACAAACACACACACACACACACACACACACACACACACACACATACACACGGAGCAGATACCTTGATTTAAATTGCATTAAATAAAGTACATTGGCAACACTCACAAACGACACAAGATACAGTGAACAGACAATAACAACATACTGACAATGTGGTGAAGTGATAAAGAAGCCAAAAGATTCCAATTAAAAACAGATGATGTGCAACCTGTACGCTGCTAAAAGAAGTGAAGTACAGCGGTTTCAAATTTAACGGAAAAACCACACAACAATAGCTGAAAAGTGACGTTTCCAAAAAGAAAAAGAAAAAAAGGCACATCAGAAACTAACTCCAGCCAAAAAGATGGAAAAACAGGAGTGCTATGCAAATCACACAACAATAGGTGAAAAGTGACGTTTCCAAAAAGAAAAAGAAAAAAAAAAGGCACATCAGAAACTAACTCCAGCCAAAATGATGGAAAAACAGGAGTGCTATGTAAAGGACAAAAACTACTTTAAGTACATTGCACACCAATTTAAAAGCACATAGGCCTAACGTGCACACAAAGTTAAAAATGTTTTTAACCATATATACGAAAAAAGTTTTGCAAACCCATATATCATTTACAGACCATGAAAGATTCTTTTAAAATAAAAAGCGATACGTGTTTGTTGTTAAATAAATGTCTTATGTCTTAATTACAGTCAGTACAAGATGGAATACCTCTTTCGTTAATTGTAACAACTGCTGCGGTAGATAGCCACACAACCAAACAAAATATGAAATGGAGCTTACACAAGGAAGAAGAAGAAGAATAAGAAGCTGACGCCATTGCCGAATTAGTTAACAATCACAGTTAGTCTAGAAGCGTCATGGTATGTAGTGTTATCAGAGTAGAAACATACATGCTATGCAGCCAGTCTATAATGTTAACCGAGAACGCAGTGTAGATTGTCGATAGGGAGTTACAAAAAACGCCAGTCTACCGAAAATTATTTTCCTAAAACATACAAATACAAAAAGTGTATAATAAAACAGCTAAAACAGTATGGTGAAATGTTGCATGTGACAAGATACCATACGAAACCAAACCGGTAAGAAATACAAGGTCTTGTAAAGCCTTTACTGGAAGGTTGAAAGACGACCGTCTGTCGTCTTCCATAAATTTTTCATAAAATTGTAATTTATTTGATGTCGCTAGATTAGCATTTTGTTAAAACTAAAACCCCTCTTTTCAAGGTATGAAGAATAGCATTTTTATTTCATGATTTTAAAATATTAGTTACTGAAATGTTAGTTAATATTGCTAGGATTTTGTTATTTTCGTAATATATTGTGTGTTTATGAATGTGGCAATAAGTACAGTTACTCCGCTACGCCACTGTTCCTGTGATAATGTGTACTTGTTTTACTTTTAAGTGGATGTACGATAGTCTAATGGCTGTCTGAATGTGGGTGGTAACAGCTCGCTTTGCATGGTTCTCTCTGGCTCAGTGTCGATAGTTAGTCGTTACCAACCCCTGCTGCTGATGCGACCAAAGAAGTTTGTACGCCCTTTGGTTAGAAGGTAGTCACGAGCCTTCTCCAGGGCGAGTCTCACGATCTTCTCTCCCCACCTCTGTGGTTATCATAGACTTTCCAGTTTCCGGTAGCTTTCCCGCGGCTGGTGGCCGCTCGGACTTCACTTTGTGCTTGGACCTGAATTCACGCCACTTCTCATAAAACCAGTACCTAGATAGTTTACTCTCACATTTCAACATAAGGATCCGCCGTGCATTTGTGTGATGAATCCGATTTTTAACCAATACACCTTCAGTGGAGTGCGGTCATGTAACGTAGTCATGTTTCGCTTTTAGCGTGTTTGCTCGCGGTCTAATCTAAATGCAACTTAACTTAGCTGTACTCACGCACCATCTCAAATCAGGCATGACAGACCACAGACATCTTCGCAGTTTTATTGTATACTGTGTCGTATGGTACCTCAGGGATTGCTGAATTTCGCTTACGGTAGCGGCGCCTGCTTCTGCCTCGTTTCAGCACGCTGCTTTCGGTGAGTTTTGCTGTTGCATTGCGTGTGTGTCAGCGACTGAGTGTTGGTTGTAAATCCTCCTCCCAGTAGCGGTACGTTTTGTGTAATTTATGTTAGATTCAATGCTGGACATCGTCAGTATTAACTTGTGTTAGGAGATGCACTTTTATTTTGTTAACAAAATTGTTTCCCCATTTTGCTTGGGTACGACCTGAATAAACAAGTTAAGTTCAGTATATTTTTGAATAGCCTATAAATTGTAGTTTTCGAGCACCTTCCCCCTTTTTATTTAATATTGTTTTTCACCAGTGCTGAGAAGAAGCTCAGATGTAATTTTTTATGTATTTAAGTTCCGTTGCGCCAAAAGTGTTTTCTTAGCCACCTTTATGTAATAACTTTAATTGTGGTGGTTTGTTCATTAATGTCTGTGTGTAATTTCGTGTGAGCGGCTATGTATATTGGCCACTGTATCGTTAACTTCCTGTTATTAGTGTAATTTCAACCAAGTCAGTTCTCAGTTTGGGCCAGCGAACAGGGTTTTTGCAGCAGGGAGTAGCCGATGGTTCACACGAACCTTTTGGTAATTTTACGGCTAAAATTAAGCTTTTTTTGTTACAGAAAACTCTTATCTGGATATCTCCTCCCAGAATTAAGCTTTTATTTCTTACAGCGGCCTACTTGTAAGGTGTAAATAGTAGTGGGGAAAGTTATTCATCATGAAAATATGAACACAGGTCAAATCGACGAGCATATAAATTACGATCAAACCAGATGAGCTAACAGACCAACTGAAATTGCTTATGGGATCGGCCATTGCAGGTGGCACTGCTTAATCGATGTATGTTATTTCTATAATCTCACAGCTTATGCAGTGCAGCCCCATCGAATAATAAGTTTGGAGACCATGATTCAGATGATCCACAGACCTAAGCGCGAAATACAGCCTGTTGACAAGATCAAAGGCTTTTAAAACTTATGACAGGCTGATCGTGTAGATATGAGACTGTATTCTCATGTGAATCATGGCATCAATTAAATTTTAATGATCACTGACAGGTATTCCATATTCACCTGGGCGTTACCGCCGAAAGGTAAAACTGCGATGAAAGGTGACAGAAGTGTTTGAGGAGTTGTTGCAGACTAAAATGAATCATTGTGCTGATACAGATCATGGGAATGAGATTTCCACTGCATATTTCAAGACTGTATGCATCGGTATAACACAAATCACTACTCAATATTCACAGACTTTAAAGTAAGTATCATGGAACGCTTAATCAGCATAATAAAACTCAAATGTGGAAGCAGTTTAATCCCTGTAACTCATACAAATGGACTGATATTCTCCGAGAAATAAATGTGCAGTATAATCAAATCAAACATAGCATGATAAAAACGAGACCCATTGAAGTTTGAGATAATAAACAGTACACTTCGAAATTAATACGCTGCATCCAGACATGCAGGCATTGTGCATATATGAAAGTACAAGACTACTTATGAGAAATCATACCTACTAAACCGGTCTGCTGAAGAATTTACAGTTTCCAAGGAACAACGAACAAATCCTAGGACGTATATCCCACGCAACAGCATAGGGGAAGAAATTTCTGGATGTTTCTACACAGAAGGACTGTCGAAATGTTGGATCCAGATGTGTTTCTCCTAGAGAAGGTTATTAGACGTCACTGAATTAGATTAGATGAATACTTGTTCCATAGATAATAAATATGACGTTTCGCAATTATGTGTAACGTGTCAGTGTAATAAATGAATAAATGGTGCCTATCCATGATACTTAATATTTTAAGTTTTTTTTATTTTTATTTTCTTATTTTATTTATTTTTGAGGAATTACTAAGTTTAATTTAAAACTTCATTTACAATGTAGAAGTAATTGTCATTCAGAAAATCTTTTAATTTCTTTTTAAATCCCAGTTGTCTATCTGTCAAACTTTTGATGCTACTTGGTAAGTGACCGAACACTTTTGTGGCAGTATAATTCACCCCTTTCTGTGCCTAAGTCAGATTTAACCTTGAATAGTGAATATCATCCTTTCACCTACTGTTGCAGATATATACGCCGCTATTACATTTGAATTGAGTCGGATTGTTAATAATAAGCTGCAGTGAAGATCCCTAGATCGTTAAATAAATGTCTGCAGGTTGATCTTGTGTGGGCTCCTGCAATTATTTTGATTACACGCTTTTGTACAATGAATACTTTTTCACTCAATGTTGAATTGCCCCAGAATATGATCCCATGTGAAAGCAGTGAATGAAAATAGGCACAGGAAGCTACTTTACTCAGATATATGTCACCAAATTTTGCAATGACCCTGATAGCATAAGTAGCTGATTTTCAATGTGTTTCTTCGAGTGCAATCCCTCTTCAATGCAAGAACCTAAAAATTTTTTATATTCTACCTTAGCTACAGATTTCTGTTCAAAGTTCTAAATTTATTAATGGAACCATGCTATTTAATGAATAAAACTGCATATACTGGGCTTGAACACTGTTTAATGAGACCCGTTTGTAGAGAACCACGTAAAAATTTTCTGAAAGACATTATTTAAAATTTCATTAGTTCATTTCTGTTTGTCAGGCGTCATCGCTACACTTGTATCATCAGCAATAAGAAGTAACTTAGCATCTCGCTAAATGTAGAATGGGAAGTCATTAATGTATATTAAGAACAGCATAGGACCTAAGACTGAACCTTGTTGGACCCCGTGTTTGATAACTCCCCACTTTGAGGAATTACTTCTTTCTTCTATATCACGTGAACTACTTATTGCAACTTTCTGCACTCTTCCAGGTAATTATGATTTAAACCATTTTGCACTGTCCCACTCATACCACAATACTTATCTAGAAGAATCCGATGATTTACACAATCAGAAGCCTTTGAGAATATTACAAAAAATGTCCATGGGCGATGTCTGGTTATTCAAAGCATTTAATATTTCAATAGTGAAGGCAGTGACGCAGCCACGCGGGGAGTGGGGGGGGAGGGGGGAATGGGGCTGGAGCCCCCCCCCCCCACCCCAGCACCTCCCAAAGATTTTTTAATTTTATTATTTTTTATCGTTTTCCTTTTTATTTTTTTAAACAGGTCGGCAACGGAAATTTGAAAAAGTACACATGCAATAAAGTACAACGTAACTATAATTTGCCAAGCTTTAGTGAACTTGACAGTGTGTCGTCAACGTGATGCCGCCTCTGAGAACGTGTGTTGCTTTTACTGAGAGTGGTTTTAATTCTGCCGCGACCAGCTTTGATGCTGCTGCTACTGTTAGTGCTATGCTAATCATATGCGGCGACCCGCTACTTAGCAAGTCAGCGGCGCCACCGAGTGGAATCTTATGAACAATATTTTTATTTTAGTTGAGTTTTTACACTAGAGTCTCATGTTAATTAAACTGTAAAGACCGTTCTCTTTGGCTAGGAACATAGAAGGTGCTTAATTATTTTTACGAGCTGATTATATAAATTCCATTTCAACCACGTTGCTCCTCTTCTACTTTCAAATTAATGCAAACCTACTCATTTTATTACTTGTGCAATTGTTTCGGTATTATAAATGGTTCAATTATAAGAAGTGTAAATATAATTCATAGATTAAGAAATTACCTGCGCTATAAAGTGAAGGTATATAAAGCATTTTTTTGCTGGAAAGCTATTTTGAAAACCAAACCGACATTTTGTTAGAACTTCATTTTTTATAATATGTGAAGCTACGCGAGAATATATTACTTTTTCAAAAAGTTTGGACAAAGCTGTCAGAAGTGAGATGGGATGGTAGTTGTTGAGATCAAACGTATCCCTTTTTTATACAATTGTTTAACGATAGCGTTTATCAGGGAAAATACCCTGCTTTAAAGAGCTGTTACATATGTGGCTAAGTATCCTACTTATCTCTTGGGAAAAAGCTTTTAATATCCTGCTGGAAATGCCATAAATTCCATGTGACCTTTTACTCGTGAGAAAGCGTTTTATTTTCCTAATATCTGAGGTGGGTTGATTTTCAATTGTATTAAATTGTGTAAGTATGGGCTCTAAATTAACTACCTTGCTACATCTGATTAACGTTTAGATCTTATTTTCTCTACAACTTTTAAAATGTAATCATTAAAAAAATGTTTTCAACTTCTGGCTTGTTGTTACTAAACTTTTCATTTGTTTCGATGGTGATATCCTCTTCCTCTTCTTTTGGTTGCCCTGTCTCCCTTTTTATAATATACCAAATTGTTATAATTTTATTATCACAGGAAATTATATCATACATAATGCACACGTTTCTGGATTTTGGACCACTTTAGGTTACGGTAGGAACACTAAAAGTGGGCCTTTGCTATCGCCTCTTGACAGCTCGAAATTTAAATGAAAATAACGCCTTAGCCGTTCATCTGAGACGGAAACTGAATACATGAATTTGTAGAGGAGAAATTGCTCTACAACGTTTCTCTCTTATATTTTTGACATGTCTCGCTTAGTTTCACAGACATTTGCAAAAGTAACGGCGATTGTGGGATGTCTGTCTGTCGATATGTCTGTCCGTAACGTGTTCCCTCTTTCTAAGACAAACCGTTCAACCGATCGGCACCAAATTTTACAGACATAATTTTAGGCAGACAAAGACCAGAACCTCCCTTTTTCAAATTTTTCGGACAAACAATACGTTAGTAACACTAAAATAAGGCGTTTGTAATGAAATTGTAACTGCAAACGAATCGTTCATCTGACACAAAAATTGAATAACCGTAATTGTAGAGGAGAAAATTCTCTAAAACTTCGCTCTCTTATGTTTTTTTCATATCTTGCCTCGTTTCAGAAATATTAGCAAACATTACGGCCATTTGGCGATGACTGTCAGTCTGTAATGTGTTCCCACTTTTTAGGTGGAACCGTTCAATCGATCGGCACCAAATATTACAGACATAATTGTTGGCCACCAGAGACCAGAACCTGGATTTTTCAAATATTTCTGACAAAAACTACGTTAGTAACATCAAAAAAGCAGTTTGTAATGTAACTTTAATTTGCAAATAAACCGTTCAACTTACACGAAAATTGGATAACTAGATTTGTAGAGGTGAAAATTCTCTACAAATTTGCTCTCTTATGTTTTCTTTCCTATCTCGTATCATTTGAGAGATATTTGCAAAAATAACGGCGATTTGACACACCGCCCATTGATTTTACGAAAACCAGCTGTTCGGAAACGTTACGTAACATACCACGCCCAGAACTCTGGCTTACGCCATCTTGCGTTGCGTATTTTATGATTTCCTTATTGTAACTTACACGTTGTCATTTCAAAGCAATGGCGCACTGAAGAATTAACAAAAATACGTCGTTCTCGTAATAAATGATAATCTAGTGTCCAAAATGCCGTACTAGCATTGCAGAATTAACAAAAACACGTCGTTCTCGTAATAAATGATAATCAAGTGTCTAAAATGCCGTACTAGCATCAGTTAACAACTGCCATCAATAGTACGAGATTAAAGGCCGAATTCTGTGATTCTTCGACGTAGTATAATGGGCAGTGCGTTGGATTATAATGCACACAGTCAGTGGTTTGGAACCCGCCACTACCAAACATTTTTTCTCGTTTTTTCCTAAAAGGGTATCGGCCACTTTAGATTTGTACATATGTAAGAAAGTTCCCTATAAAATGCGTCTTTGTTCTATTTCGAGAACTTGCCATGAAATATATAACAACGAATTGAACAATGGTCTTTGAAGCATATACACGTAAACTGGGAGGCTTCTGTAATAATGAATATTCTGAACAACGTGCTGATGTTGGTGGTTTCGTATAGATTTCTGTGGCAAATGTAGATCCTTAATGAAACGAAAGGGAAGTGTACACATTGCAACAACTTACTTGTTTATTTTTTTCTAAGCAATTATTCCCTATTTATGGAATATATTGAAAGTCATTAATTAGAAACAATGCATCTAATAAAACGTTCTTCTTTGACATGGTGACTATGGACGCATTTAATGTAAATGCTATCACCTTTCCTCTAGTTCAGATATGACTTAGTTCGTGTTACTTTGTTCTGCACTAAAATAAAGAACAGATATTCTATTTCAAGCCATGATTACGTTTTCTTTTACAACTAAAGGAAATAACTGTGGCAATAATGAATTCCACATGTTTACAATTCGTTGTTCGAAAAAAAAAAAAAAAAAAAAAACAGACTAAGGTCAGTGTTAAGGTCATGGAACTTAATTGTGGTGTCATCAGTTCCTAAACTTACAAACTACTTATAAACTAACTTATACTAAAGACAGTATAAATATCCTTGCCCGAGGAGGATTCGAGCCCCCGACAGGAAACGACCTCTCACATCGGAAAATAGCATCTCAATGCGCTTTTAATTATTTTTTTAATTATTTTTTTTATTTATTTATTTTTTTTACATCGCCTTCGTCGGCGCCTACATGTGCCTTTAATATTAAAGAAAAGTGCCTGCTGTCGGATACTTAAAAATAAAAGTCTTCCCCTGTGTGCTTCGTTGACAGCAGAGAAAAAGGAAATGCAGAAGTCGACGTATTTCCGTCTTGAAAATAAGGGATTTCTGAAAATAAACATATAAATGAACGTTGACTGGCATTTTACATTTTATCAAGTTTAACTTCAGCTCAATGGTTGCCCATCGGAGTTCGTCTTCTCGAAATGTGTGGTGCGTTTCCGTATCTGATTCTATTTTAATTTCGTATCCTGTGTCTTCTCAGTTAGCGGGTAGGAGTACCACACATTGTCTTCTCGTAACTCCGAAGAGTGTCACGGCCAAAGTTTCCCCGGCTGTGGAATTAATTAAACAAAATTTACGTTGTTTCTTATTTATTACTTCTTATCTTCTGGTAATTCTATGTAAAATCATATTTCATTTCAACTGAATGTAATTTCCGTTTCTCCAAAGTGAACCGTTAATCGTACGTTAGTACATTAGTTGTTCACTGATTGTTTTGGTTAAAAAATTTGCATAATTTTTACCATAATTCGGGATTGCCTGTAGTTTTTGATGTTGAATCCGTAGGTACATGACGAAGCCTGTTTACTTGGACTTTTGCTGTTGAATATATAGTAAACTGTGTGTCCTCTAATCCAGTTTACTGAATTCCTATTGGTCTGTGGATAGGGGACCCTATCGGATGTAAGGAAGTCTGCTGGCGTTATCGTAGTGACAGATGTTCTGGTGATACTTGCCAACAGCTGCCTAACTACCTTCCAAACCTCTCTCACTTTCTCGCACACAAATCTATGTTCCTCAAATCTTGTAGAATGCATGTGTTACACAGAGGGGAGTCGGCTATATGTATGGAGTACCGCTTGGAATTGGTCGCTATTTTTCTATTCACAGCGTAGTACCAAGACGATCGCACGACAGACGGCAAATTGCGGGAATGGATATTATCCCAAATTACGCGCCAGTTCTGATCCCTCTATTTATCCTCTATATTATTCTTCGGCTTTGTTTCTATCAAGGTATTATAGATTTTCTTTGCAGCTGTTATTTCCTTTGCGGCTATCCTTCTTCGAACGTAACTATAGTCCAATAAGAAATTCCGTACGTGGTACAGCGCAGGCGGTTTGTGGTGAACGTCCGGTGGTGAGATTCCGTTGAGCAGATGGGCAATTAAACTGTTCGGGGATGTTTTGCACAGCTTGTATGTACTACTTATGTACAGCGCTTGTGCCTTTGTGTGGACGTTTGTGAGATTTAACCCACCGTTTCGTATCGGATGCGTTAAGGTCTCGTATTTCACTTTGAAGATGCTTCCTCTGCTCACGGAATGACCTAGTGCTGACAACATCCTTTGTGCGATGCCGCTTGGAATCGGCAACACTTTTGCAACATAGTTGATTTTCGACGTGATGTAGGTGTTAACTACTTGTACTTTTTGTAACGTATTTAACTGCATCATGTTGTGAAGTTGGACACATGCTCTGATTTATAAAGTAACTCTCTGTAGTTGACTGCGATGGTGTTTTGCAGCTTCTTCCGGAAGTGTATTCCTAAACATCTCATGCCAGTTATTTCTCTCAATCGCGCGTGGTGTTGCATATTTAATCTGCGTCCAATATTCGTAATACCAGATTTGTCCCAGTTACGTTTGGCTCCAGATGCAGCCTCATATCTCTCAGTAGTGTGGAGCGAGGAGTCGACTTCTGTGTATTGAGAACTAGAAAGCCCACGTCATTTGCGTATGCGCGACAAACGATCTTCTGTTCGTTTATAACCAGGCCTTGCAGCTGCTGTGTTAGCGTGGCGAGCAGTGGTTCGATGGTGTTGGCGAATAAAGCTGCCGACATCGGACATCCCTGTCTTACTGAACTGGCAATATGAATGGCGTCACCGAGTGACCATTAATTAAAATTCGTGAAGTACTATTGTGAAACTAATTTTGCAAAATACTGACAAACCGGTGCGAAAAGCCCATTTCCTGCATACTCTGGAAGAGGAAATGATGGCTCATTCTATCGAAGGCTTTTTCAAAATCTAACGTTACGATGCCACGTTTTAATTTACAAGTCTCGGAGATTGCTATGGTATCTCGATAGTCTGTGAGCGTTTCGTAAATCGACCTGTCTTTCCCGACACCTGGTTGGCAGGGTCCCGTGATCGTACTCATGATCGATTTTAGGCGATCGCTGAGGACTCGGGCGAAAATTTTGTAATCTCCGTTTAGTAAGGTAATCGGTCTCAAGGCCATAAGCGTATTGCTGCATGGTTTCTTTGGCAGGAACACAACAATCCCATCAGGAAATTCTGGTGGAATGACGGTGTTGGGATCCAATAATTCGTTGTCAGTTGAGTTGCGTCCGCTGTACTGAGACGTCGTGACAAATATGGTGTAAAATCCGCGAAAGCGTTCTCGTCAATTGGTTTGTTTGACAGTAGATCGGAGTAATACTGTTGTACAACCGCCATTATGTCACTTTGTTTGGTCACAGTCTCACCAGTGCTGGTTTTAATTTCTGTTAAAATTTTCCTATTGCCTCGTTTAGTTTCTCGTATCATATGAAACATTGCAGCCTCTTCGTCCTGTACCGAATTCGGAACTTTCGCTCGGATTTTGACACCTTCTAGCTGTTTCCGTTTCAGGGAGAGAAGTTTAGCCTGTATTTTCTTAATCTTCTTAAAATTTGTTACCACGGTGGCATCAAGCTTATACAGATCCCGGAGACACTGGAAATAGAATTCAAAGGTTCGTTTGTACCACACGTTTTTCTCACGGGAATAACACATTAATGCTCTCCTTAATTGAGGTTTGGCACATTTGAGCCACCAATCGATTGCCGATTTGAATTTGTGAAATTTAAGCTCACATACGTGCCCAGTTCTTAGAAACACCTCGCGACATTCAAAATCTTGCAAATGTGCGGTGTTGAATTTCCACAGGCCACGACCTCGATATGTATTTTGTTTTGACATGTTAATGGTACATATGTACGCTGCATGATCAGAGAAACTAGTGGGCCATATTTCGGATTGTAACAGTTGAGCCGTTAAATTCTGTGAGACATAGATTCTGTCAAGCCGGCTAGCGGAATGGCTGGTGATGTGTGTAAAGCCGATCGCTTCGCCGTGCAAGAAAGTCCAAGTATCAATTAATCTGAGGTCTTGCACGATCTTCCCAAGTTCCACACAAGGATTAAAATTTGGGATTTGATCCCTTTGATTTAGCACACAGTTAAAATCACCGGCAAAAATGATTTCGCTACATGTCGATGAAAACAGGGGAAGCACGTCATGTCTACAAAATCCCGCCCGGCGTTGCTTGTTACCTGATCCGGATGGAGCGTAAACATTGATCAGCCTGATGTTGTTAAAGGTGGCCGCGATCCCTCTGCTGGACACAAGTCTTTCCACATTAGTGACGATTATTCCCTCTTTAAGCAGCATTGCAGTTCCAAGGTCATCTCCGTAGCCAGGGTTGGTTAAGGCGATATATCCGGCTATTTGATCTAATTCGATGTCCGACACTCCTTGGAGCATAGCGACATCAGTGTCAGCAGCGTACAAAAAGACTTGTAAACTTTTCAACTTTAAGGAACTGCGGATCTTATTGAGATTTAGCGTAACAATTTTTTACGCTTGCAAGCTGTTCTTATCTTACTGGGAGTGGAAAGATGACACATTATCATTCTGATGGGACGGTGAGACGCTGTCGTTTTCTACTGTTTGGGTGGCTATGGCAACGTTAGAAATTGGTCTGTTATCTCCCGAGGTGGAAGTTGAGGCGCTCGGGTCATCTGGAAAGTCCCTCATTTCTATATCCGTGTCATCTGTGTCTACATCGTTCGCCCACTCTTTTGTAAAAGTAGTACCTACGTCCGCAGTAACTTGAAGGCACGTATCTTGCGGCGCATTCGATGTTGACGCGTTCTGATGAGTCGTTTCAGAGGGAGATCGCGACAGTATACCCATATTTGGGTTTTTGTTTTGTCCACGCTGAGGGGGGCAGCATCTTCTGAGTCCCCTTCTTTTTATTTTTGGAGCATTACCTTCGCCTTTCCCCGTAAAGTAGGCGCTGTTTGTTCCGCCCCAGATGTGCCAATCTTGGTTTTTTAGTTTTCTTTGGGGAAGTACCTGCCGTTTCCAATACTGCGACTGTTGACACGGATTCGTTGACGGGGTCATAATCGATAGCATCTACCATAGGCGTTTCAGTTACCTCCACAGTACGTACACTTCGTTCAGACACGACATCCGCGGCGTCTTCTGTGTTGTGAATTTTGGGAGCGACCGCTTCTGAGACGACCTGCATTTCGGTTCGGTGTTCTGTAATTTCCTGACGCGGACTTGGAGTAGTATCAATAATTGCATTGCCTGTCTCCTTAACAACGTGCTGACTTGTCTCTGAAGCTGCGCCACCACTGGCCTGCAATGACGCCTCGCCGCGCGCCACCGCAACGTATGACGTCGGCAGTGTCGTCATCGTGAGGGGCGCCACAGTTTCACCTGCAGGCAGATGCGCAGCTCCCCTCTGTACGCATTCCGCCCGCACGTGGCCTGTAGAGCCGCATCTGCCGCATGTCTTGGGTTGTCCATCGTATATAACAATTGCACGGTATCCACAGATAGTGATATACGGGGGAATGTGTTTCCTTAGGTCTACTTTCAGTTGTCGAATACCATTCAGCACCGGAAACTTGTGAGCAGCCGACCAACGTTCGGCAATATTGCTGATCACTTTTCCATAAGGCGCATCTATGTCGTTGGCAGGTATTTCGAACGGCAATTCAAAGATCCTAATCGCTCGAATGCCGAGACCGGAGTGAGTAACTGTGACCTTACCGACGTTATCATCACTGCGTTTGAATTTCAGAGTTCCTCCAACGAATTCAAAAACCTTTTCACAAAAATCGGCATCTCTCAATTTTAGGCCGGCCGCGGTGGCCGAGGAGACTAAGCCGCTCCAGTCGCGGTCTGCACGGCCACTACGGTCGGGGGTTCGAATCCCCCCCTCGGGCATGGATATGTGTGCCGTCCTAGTTCGTAAGTAGTTCATAAGTAGTTTGTAAGTTTAGGGACTGATGACCCCGTAGTTAAGTCCCATAGCCTATACAAACATTTGAACATTTGAATTTTAGATACGCGACGCTAGAAACGATCGACAAATGTATTCCAATTATGTCGTCAAGTCCTATTTTCATTTCACGTTCCACGAAATCTTCCACTTCGAAAGAGGTAGGTCGTGCAAAGGAATTGTCGAAAGTTAATTTCAAAGTGTCTTTTCGCATGGGCTGAGCCACGGGATAAGCCATTATGGGTTCTCGGTAATCATTCTGCACACACTAAATAGCAGGTAAACACCGCTGTGAGCGAGCGACTTACCCCTCGCGCGTAAACAAGCCTTCCGGCAGCGCAGCGCAACAGGTCCTCACTGCACGGCCGCTGCAATCCAACTGTTATGCCACTCCGCCGCGGCTCAATTCGTTGGTATGTACTTCATGGCATCGTGGCATGTTCTCGATTCAGAGCAACTGCACTTTTCAGAGAAACTGCTGTTATCTTTGAAAAACTGGATAATGGAAATTTTTTGTGATGAGTTAACAAGAGGGTCTAAAACATTTTAGGAAGCAGAGAAAAAATTCTCAGTGGTGATTGAAGCTTTGCTGTCGTTTCTTCATGTTCGTTCTGGGTTGTTTATTGAGAATATTACTCCGTTATTATTACAGATGCATAGCACCAACACCCTCTGAATAGAAGGCTGAAGGGGCACAGCCCACTGCCTCACATCGGCCAGCCAGTGAGTTACGTGTTGGTTGAAGCCTCTTTCTTTTTCTCTCTTTTCATTGGTTCTTCGGTTTGATCGGCACTTTGTGGACGTTGATGTGTTGTGTTCTATTTCGATCGATTCGTCGAACACTGTTTTCTCGTTACAGAAGGCGTTGAGTTACCATGCAGGCAACCCTCTGACCGAGCGCTTTAAGTCACCGCGCCCTAGCAAGTTTCGAACCACAGTCTAACATGTTTGTACATCACAAACTAATTCCTTGCCAATTACGCTATGGCGAACAGCTGCGAGAATAATCGTAATTCTCGTACCATCGATGGCAGGTGTTTAGATTATACATCAATGTCCTAAGAACGACGTGTTTTTTTATAATTTTCAAGGCACAATTGCTTTGAAGAGACAGCGCTTAAGTTATAATAAGAAAATCATCAAGTAGAGAAAGCAAAATGGTGTACGCAAAAGATATTTTCGGGCGTTGGATGTCACTTAACTACTTTTCGAACGTCAAATATAGTATGCTGTTTTCCATCGAGGCTACAGTTACTCTTCCGAACGCCAAATGTACGCTACCTTCGTTCCGGGCAATAGCCATTCGTAACTAGTACTGGCAGAGAAAATAAACTTTGGGCGAACTACCAGGGCAAGACAGGTGATAAAATTTTAACGTAAAAATATAATGAAAATGTGGGCGAGATATTAAAATGATAGTTTAAAGAGGTAAAAGTACAAAAAAGAGTATGTTTGTCAAAGATAAACTCAAATATAATAAAATGTGGCTGTTCGTTAAAATACGGCGAGAAAGAATATTATGTGTTATGTGCATAGATATTATCACAACAGCAGAGCCGTAATCGTATAACTATAATTTTTTTATTATTTACATTATTATTTTAGTCTGAAATGTTTGCAAGAAATTATAAAACAACGAATCTAAAGTGGGCCATAAAACGCGTCAGTGCCATTTTTAAAATAATATTTCATAATGTAGCACAGTAGTTTTTATAATTGATTGTTTCTGAGTTATTACCCTTTCTTGCGGATATATATAGTTAGGACAGTAGTTAAATTGCACAGTTTTCCCATTTTGGAACACAGCTGAATTGAAGCTGCCGATTCGCTATATCATGAGAGGCATGGACCATGGACACTGCAGCACAATAACATGTAGGAATAACGTGTAGGAGACGCATAAGAGAAGATGCAGATATTCTCGATAAACTTCACATAAAGATCATCACACTCAGATCAAGTTTTAGCCAATAAAGCCAAAACGATATGCACGAGTAGGGATATTGGCCTTCGTCAAAGACTTAAAGCATTTGCAATTAATTGAACCGTGTGTGCTAAAATTAAGCTAGGTTTACGGTTCTACCATGTTATGAAGACAGCACGTCACAAACTACAGAATAATAATAATAACCAGGAAAAGGAGGAGAATCGACTGCATCTTGACGGCAGTGTATGTGGCTAAATCTTCTTTCTAATATATAAAGCAGAGTTTCCGTAGAGTTCGGTAGAGTTTTTATGTGTACGTGTTGCACACATATCGACAGTTTTGATCCAACCTTTATGAAATTTTGTACTTGTAAGTTTCAATCGATGACGACGGCCACTGTAAGTGTAAGAATCGCGCACGATACATAGTTCACGAAATATGACGTCATAAACAATGAGATGCGCGAAAAACTGTTGCATTTAGCGACAATGCTGTTCATTTTCTCCTAAACCATTGGACCTATTTTAATCAAATTTGGTACACACATTCCTTACCGTGAGATAGCAATTACTGCATGGTTAAGAATCACATACGACACATGTTTCACAAAATATAACGTCATAAACAATAGGATTCCCAACAAACTGTCACAAATGGGGCGAAACTTTAAAAATACGCTATATGAGAATGAGAGCACTTAGTGACTTCCAACAAATTTTAATCATAATTTCAAACCTTTATTAAACTGTTCTCGATGACAACCATAGCAAAATGATGAAAGGAAAAAGTATTCTCGCTTACTACTTTTCCGCTGTTTATGGGGCAAAACAACGGCATTCGGTATGACGTTGCAATCTATAATTTGTACACTACAAATGCACCCGTAGGAAATTTTACAGGCAGTATGCACGCATAGTTGAATGTACCTTCTAAATTGTATCGCAGTACGACATGTAGTTCATGAGATATGATCACATAAACAGTAAAGTTCATGGAAAACCGCCCCATCACTCACCAAGTTTGCCGGCCGCGGTGGCCGAGGAGACTGAGGCGCTTCAGTCACGGTCTGCACGGCCACTACGGTCGGGGGTTCGAATCCCCCCTCGGGCATGGATATTTGTGCCGTCCTAGTTCGTAAGTAGTTCATAAGTAGTTTGTAAGTTTAGGGACTGATAACCCCGTAGTTAAGTCCCATAAGCTTTACAAACATTTATTATTACTCACCAAGTTTTAATCTATTACTTCTTTGCTACTAATTGTGTTCCGAAGAGATTTTACAGACAAACAGCCCTTATACAAATGAATACATACCTGAAAATTGGCGGGAGTAAATAAATACCCGGGCAACGCAGGGTTTTCAGCTAATGTACTATGAAGAAAAACGTGGTGGAGGCTATGGGATAAAACACCTACAGTTTTATAAATACAGAAGACAAATGGAGGATCTATTTCTTTCCTCATTCTGGCCGTTCTATGACTTCCGGCGGTGGTTTCTCTGGCCTGGGGGAGGGGGCGCTGGGCAGCGGCCATTTCCAAAACATTGAATAATGCGAACCAATCTCATCAGCAAATAGAGGACGTGATAAGACATAAATAAATGTTCTAAGCAACTGCCATAGGCCTGTAGTTGAAAACATACAACAAAGGACTAGGTCTCTTTATAAATAAATAAAAAAAAAGCCTGCTAGCTACTCGGCCTAATAGACCACTTATGAATAAAGATCAGCTTACTACTCACCGCTCACTGCTGCTCTAAATTACTTTACGAGTGGCCACAGTACTTGCGCAACGGAAATTTATCTTATTGCTCACTCCTTAAGGAAGCAGCCAACGTTTTAATAAACACAAAATCAATGTTAAAAATGAATAGATAATTAATCATGGGACAGGGAGCATGAAATTATAAAACAGAGGTTAGATACTTTAAATCATCATCTATTCAATAAAATGAACAAGCAAATAAATGTGGGGAGACTAAATTAAGCACAATAAAGCACACACCATTTACAAAAGTGAATTAAATCAGAAAGTTACTGCCCGTAATAGAATTGTTTCTGCCCTTTAAGAATATGGAGGTAACGTGGGAATAAACGTGCAAATACACAATGGGAAGAGGAAAGCGTACTCATTCATTCACGGACACGTGAATAATGCTTGCGACACTTTACACATGTAGGGTAACTTGATAGCAGCGACAAACGTAGCATCAGCGGCGTTTTATCGAGATGGTAGGAGGCTTGAAGCACAAATTTAAATCTCACTATGCACTAAACCAAGTTCGGGTAGGCAGTGGCATACTATTCTTAAGTACAACGTGGTATGTGACCATGGGGAATTACACAGAATTTACAAAAGAAATTAATTTAGAATAAGCAAGTAATGCATATGCAAGAATTCATATAGAAGAAAGCTAGTATTAATAAAACCATGGCTGAAGCCTGAAGTAATGACAGTTACAAAAGCACGTGGTGCAATCGGTCATACAAGACAGGAAATTCGGAATGAAACTAGAAAATCTGAGAAATATTTAGCATACTCATAGAAAATTTAAACTTACTAAGTTTACACAGAGGCTGAAGACCAAACATGTGAATTCTAACGTGAGAAAATTGGACGCAAAATCATTACTGTAATGAAACCTCAAATACTAAATTTACATCGAATTACACGAGTTCTGTAAATTAAGAAACACTTCACGTCCTATAGAGAAAGAATTACTCAAGAAAACTATCACTGATAAACCAAGACTGCCTGATTACAAAGAAAGAAAAGTTCTAACAGCATGCCATCTCCTTATCTTGATTCGACAAAGTACTTACTTCCACGGTCACAGCAAGCGTGAATCTCTAAGGCCACGCCAAAACCTTTCCCACCACACACCGGATGTAGAGCGCGCTAAAGACCCATGCAAAGCGCGTTCAGAGCATAGTGTCTACCAACCCTCTCTACCTGAGGAAGATAATACCGTCTTCATCGGCTCCTAGAGAGGTCTCTTGTCACCTCTTTCGTCCAAGATTAGGTTGGCACCACACTAAGAACACGACCACCTCGCCATCTTGCCAAGTAGGCTTGTCTCTGGCAACCCAGGAGACACCAGCGTAGACGACAAACGAATCCATGCATTCTTAATTAAAGTAAACGAGGCCCTAAAGCGCGAGGCGGCGACTGTAAGCCATTGTGCAGCAGTCAGTCAATATTAAAAACAACCTTCCACATTCACATGAACACAAGTACAATCATACGGGTGGAAACGTATATAAACATGGGGCATTGATCATTAATAAACAGAATAAAATTAATTAACATATTAATAATCAATATTAATGGTGCAGAAACACTTAAGATTAATGAATAACTAAAAATGGAACATGACCACACATGAAGTGGACATGTTTCACACCTTCATTGTTTCGTTAGCTCATCAAAATTACAAATGTTTGTAAATCTATCGGACCAAACTGCGTGATCATCAGTCCATAGCTTACAAACTGCTTAAACTACGGTGAACGAACCTAAGGACAACACACACACACACACCCATGCCCCAGGGAGGACTTGATCCTCCTACAGCGAGCAACCGCGCGCTCTGCAGCAGGGAACCTTAGACTGCTCGGCTACTCCACTGCGGTGTTAACTTATCTAATTCCTTCAGCATTGTCTGATTTTCTAAGACTGCATTCCATTATTTTTGTTTTACTCTTGTTAATGTTCTTTTTATGTACACCAGTAATACTAATAATACAGTCCATAGCTTGTATTGCAAATATTACATAAGTAATGCTTTAAGTAAAATATATTTCGAAGTAAGAAAAATAATGAAATATGAATAACATTAAGCATTTAGAAAAAGGTATTATGATAGTATTATGATAGAATTTTTATAAAATTCCGGCTCCAGCGCAGGTCACTTTCCCTGGCTGCTCGGGCCACTACCCCCACCACTACCGCTCTCCCCACGCTTGCCCAGCTGTCTGCGCATCTACCGGCCAATTTATCCTTTTTGCAATCTAGCAGCGTGGCGTAGAGGCGGCGCATCCTTGTCTGGGGGTCGAAAGAACGTCCCAACTGCACGTCTTCAACTGGCAGAATGTTTGAGATCGCTGGTGACTTTCACGACCACACCAATTCCTATTGTTCTGATCAGTCATCCTGGGTAAGGAGCTCTATTATTCTTGATATCCTTCCCGAACTCTGTTACTGGCGACCGGAGTCTTCCATGGGCTACCTTCAGCTCAAACTGTCACTACCGGTAGCTGGTCATCACTTCCGCTTTGCTGCTAACGATGCTACTGACAATAGTGACAACGGCGGCTTCTTGTTGGCTGTGGTATTTATTTGATGGACCTGGCTGGAGGTGAACGACTTCAAGGTCTTTGTCTCTTCTGTCACGCTGTACCGTTGCTAGAAAGATCGATCGTCGTGTTGCTCTGGAGATCAGTACACTAGGTTATTGGCTTATGGTCATGTTGCTTTGAAAAGTAAGAACAGGTCATGTTTGACAGTTTGTGGCTTCACATTAGGTGAAGGCCTGACCGCTGAATCATCAGCTTCCTCGTGTGGAGATTGTGATGGACTCCTTATCGTGTTCCGCCACACGTGAAAACTCAGTGAGACAACGGCTTGCTGAATGTGCTGCGTTAGCCACTCGACGCACTGTTCAAATGCGGCCGCAGGCCTGCTGTTGTACTAAAAAAAAAAAAAAAAAAAAAAAAAAAAAAAAAAAAAAGTTCAAATGTCTGTAAATCTATCGGACCAAACTACGTGGTCATCAGTCCGTAGCTTACAAACTACTTAAAACTAGGTAAACTAACCTACGGACAAACACACACAGCCATGCCCCAGGGAGGACTCGAACTTCCACGGCGACCAACCGCGCGCTCCGCAGCGAGACGCTTTAGACCGCTCGGCTACTCCACCGCGGCGCTGTTGTACTCGCCTGTGCCTCAATATTCTGAACTGAAATAAGCTTTCATTTTTACTTCAATTATTATTCACTTTTCATTTATCATTGCATTTTATCTCACTAATTTATTTACACAACACAACTAGAGTGTAACACCAATCTTTAAAACATTCGTCTCTTAAAAGCCCTCAATCACGAATGGTCTATGAAATGCAGGATTCTACACGTTGAGCCCGCGGACTGAAGAGTAAATGACTACAAACAGTTTATATCAGGTAGTTATTGTGGTATGAAGTGTGTTTGAGGAACCTTTCAAGAGTAAAAGTAAATTATCATAAAGACAGTATATATGGAAAATGAACTCCAATGTGCAGTGAGCTGTGTAAATTATCAAGTACTATGACACACTTAAACCATGTCAACATGATATCTCAACGGTCTATAGGGTCATGAACCCAGACACTTTGTAGTTAAAGATATCGCATTAATAATATAAAGAAAAGATGTTATGATAGATACAGTTTCTGAAAGAACAGTCTCTTCGAGACCTTTTAAGGATATGAAGTGTGTTTAAACCAGGAAGAATGCGAAGTAGCTAACTTGTAACTACTGTGGAATTCACTAAGACGAGCCTTAGAACAGTCATGTCAAAGGTGAAGAGAATATTACCTGGATGCTGCAGATCCTCAAGTATGGTGCTGTCCAAGGCCTGGTATCTTTCGGCTGCCATGCCATGCATCGACTCGAAAACATTGAAGAAAGCAATAGTGCTATGACTGCAGATGACGATGTAAAGTTACTTTTAAGTTGGGGTGGGGAATTGGCGGTTCCCCAAGTGAGGAGAATCTGGGGCGGGACCACAGCGGCTGTGAAGGTCAAGGTTCCCAATGTGAAGGGTGTCAGGGGTGGTGGCAGCTGTCACGTGAATTGACCTCAGCTGGCAAGTTAAGTGTAATGTATTGTACCTGACATTGGGTGGTAATTGGAATGTCGTGTTAGATGTCAATCATAATGGGTGGTCTCGTTTGTTGACGGGATACTGTCATTGCCCGTTGGAGGATGGGTAAGGGTGAGTTTCTACATCTACATCTACATACATACTCCGCAATTCACCGTAAGGTGCGTGGCGGAGGGTACACTGTACCACTACTAGGCATTTCCTTTCCTATTCCACTCCCAAATTGAACGAGGAAAAAAAGAATGCCTATATGCCTCCGTACGAGCCCTAATTTCTCTTATCTCGTCTTTGTGATCTTTACGCGAAATGTAAGTAGGCGGCAGCAAGATCGTACTACACTCAGCTTCAATTTCCGGCCCTCTAAATTTACTTAACAGAAATTCACGAAAAGAACGTCGTCTTTCTTCCAGCGATCCCCAATTGAGTTGCCGGAACATTTCCGTGACACTCGCGCATTGGTCGAACCTACCGGTAACAAATCTAGCTGCTCGCCTCTGAACCGCCTCTATGTCTTCCTTCAAACCGATCTGCTGCGGGTCCCAAATACTTGAGCAATACTCAAGACGTGGTCGTACAAGCGTTTTATACGCGGTCTCCTTTACAGGTGAAGTACATCTTCCCAAAATTCTCCCAATAAACCGAAGTCTGCTGTCCGCCTTACTCACAACTGTCCTTACATGCTCGTTCCATTTCATATTGCTCTGCAATGTTACGCCTAGATATTTGAACGATGCGACCGCATCAAGAAGCTCACTACTGATGCTGTATTCGAACATTATAGGATTGTTTTTTCTACTCATGCGCATCACCTTACATTTTTCTACATTGAGAGCTAGCTGCCATTCTTCGTACCAACTAGAATTTTTGTCTAAGTCAACCTGTATGCTATTACAGTCAGTTACAGACGACACCCTCCCGTACACCACAGCGTCATCAGCTAACAGCCGCAAATTACAACTTACTCTGTCCATCAGATCATTTATATAGATAGAAAATAATAGCGGTCCTATCACACTCCCCTGGGGCACGCCTGACGATACACTCGTCTCTGATGAACACTCGCCGTCGAGAACAACGTACTGCGTTCTATTACTTAGGAAGTCTTCCAGCCAGTCACAAATCTGTGAACCTATTCCATGAGCTCGTATCTTCGTTAGCAGTCTGCCGTGTGTCAAACGCCTTTTTGAAGTCGAGAAAAACACAATCCGCCTGTTGCCCTTCGTCCATGACTCGCAAGATGTCATGTGAGTAAAGAGCAAGCTGAGTTTCACATGAACGATGTTTCCTAAACCCGTGCTGATTCATGGAAAGAAGCTTTTCCGTTTCAAGGAAATTTACTATGTTCGAACTGAGAATATGCTCCAAAATTCTACATGAAACCGATGTCAACGATATTGGCCTGTAATTCCCACAGGAAGCCATTTTTGGGAAGAGGGTATGCATAGTACTGGCTTTTTGGTCCTACAGGTTTGTAACTCATCGATGCCTTTTTGCTTTCTGTTGCTTCGCCCCTCAACACAGTGCTACCACAATTCTAAAAAAATACCATTGCCTCGCTAGCAGGGACACAGCAGCCAGAGTCAACTTCTAGAAAGTTACAAAAAGGTTTTTAAAGGTGTAAAGAAAAATGTGTACTGTGCAAGTGCTTACATTACAAAGTGTGGAGATTAAAAGCTAGCAGCTACCATTTTACGTCGGACAATTACCTCTGTTTACGTTAATTCTCAATAACATGCCATAAATGTTTCAGTACGTGTGTGTTCAGTGCCCCTCATTAAACGGACCTGCTGCATCACAGCTGGTTTTCCCGTGAGTGATTAGCGATACAGCTGGCATTAATTATCACAAAACGCGACGTAAAACCGCAGCCCTCATTAGCGCTAACGGCGAGTTCCCGTATGTTGAATGCAAATGAACAATAATGATACCACACACCAGTATGTAGCGCGGACATTTTTTTAGAGTTCAGTTATGATAATTAATTGAAAAAGATATAACATGGAACACTTTGTGGTCGTATCGTCACCTAAAACTTTACATAACCTCAGGAAGTGATGAAGGCATATAAATAAATAATTAATTAAATAATGAGGAAGTCGAACATAAGCTGAGATTTAAAAGTATATCTCTTACAAGATTTTCAATTCTACTGAGAGATTGAAAGGAAAGCAGGTGAAGATGCAATGTGGTATGAGTTATATATTAGAGGACAGAAGTAGTAGATCAAATAGCTTCTTTAGACATGTGTAAATATTCAGCGAGTTGATTTTTAAACATTTTAGAACGTTGTCAAAATTACAAAGTCGATAATGTAAGAGAAGGTATAGAAAACCCGAAGTTCTTGGAAATGCGACAATGAGAACTTTGCGGCAAGGGAGCTTCCACACATTATGAATTGGAACAACATAGCACTTAAATAATCTCACAAATAAGCGCTGAAAGACAGCAACAGCGAGACATAGTGGATGTTGTTGTTGTTGTGGTCTTCAGTCCGGAGATTGGTTTGATGCAGCTCTCCACAATACCCTATCCTGAGCAAGCCTCTTCATCTCCACATAAGAACGGCAACCTACATCTGTCTGAATCTGCTTACTGTATCCATCTCTTGGTCTTCCTCTGCGATTTTTACCCCACACACTTCCCTCCAACGCTAAATTCACAATTCCTTGATGTCTAAGAATGTGTCCTACCAATCTATCCCTTCTTTTAGTCTTTTCAGAAATTTCTTTTCTCTCCAATTCTGTTCAATACGTCCTCATTAGTTACGCGATCCACCCACCTAATTCTTCTGTAGCACCATATTTCAAAAGCATCAATCCTCTTCCTGTGCGCACTGTTTATCGTCCATGTCTCTCTTCCATACAAAGCAACACTCCATACAAATGCCTTCAGAAAAGACTTCCTTAGGCTTAAATCAATATTCGATGTAAACAAATTTCTCTTTTTCAAGAACGCTTTTCTACCCATTGCCATTCTGCATTTTATATCCTCTGTACTGCGACAATCATTTGTTATTTTACTGCCCAAATAACAAAACTCATCTACCTCCTTTATTGCTTCGTTTCCCAATCTAATTCCTTCAGCATCACCTGATTTCCTTACACTGCACTCCATTACCCTAGTTTTGCTCTTGTTAATGTTCATCTTATATGCTCATTTCAGCACACTGTCCATTCCCTTCAACTGCTCTTCCAGATCTTTTGCTGTCTCTGAGATTATTACAATGTCGTCGGCAAAACGCAATGTTTTTAATTCTTCACCCTGAACTTTAATTCCTTCTCCAAATTTCTCCTTGCTTTCCTTTATAGCTTGCTCAATGTACAAATTGAATAACAATGGAGAAAGACTACAACCCTGTCTTACTCCCTTTCCAACCACTGCATCCCTTTCATGCCCTTCAACTCTGACAACCGCTATCTGGTTTTTGTACAAGTTGTAAATAACCTTACGTTCCCTATATTTTACTCCTGATTGCTTCAGAACTTGAAAGAGTTTATTCCAATCAACATTGTCAAAAGCCTTCTCCAAATCTACAAAAGCTAGAAATGTAGGTTTGCCTTTTCTTAATCTATCTTCCAGGATAAGCCGTAACGTGAGTATTGCCTCCCGTGTTCCTACATTTCTCCTGAACCCAAACTGATCTTCCCCGAGGTCGGCTTCTACCACCTTTTCCATCCTTCTGTATATAATTCGTGTTAATATTTTGCAACCATGACTTATTAGACTGATGGTTCTGTAGTTTTCACACCTATCTGCACCTACTTTCTTTGGTATGGGGATTATAACATTTTTCTTAAAGTCTGAGGGTACTTCTCCTGTCTCATACCTCTTACGCACCAGGTGAAACAGGTTTGTCATGGCTGCTTCTCCCAGAGACTTCAGTAGCTCTGAGGGAATATCATCTACTCCAGGGGCCTTGTTTCGACTTAGGTCTTTCTTTCTTCTCTCAATACAGTATCTCCTATTTCATCTTCATCTACATCCTCCTCCCTTCCTACAATATTGTCTCGGAGTTCACTTCCTTTGCAGCCCCCCTCTATATACTCTTTCCACCTTTCAGCTTTCCCTTCTTTGCTGAGAACTGGTTTTCCATCAGTGTCCTTGATATTCATAGATCTATTTTTCTTATCACCAAATGTTTCTTTTATTTTCCTGTAGGCTGTATCTATTTTGCCCCCTATTTATACATTCTTCTACATCCTTGCATTTGCCTTCTAGCCACTCCTGCTTAGCCATTTTGCACTTCCTGTCAATCTCATTTCTTAGTCGTCTGTACTCCATTTTGCCTGTTTCATTTACTGCATTTTTATATTTTCTCCTTTCATCGATTAAATTTAGTATCTCCTGTGATATCCAAGGATTTTTTGTAGGTCTTGCCTTCCTACCTATTTTGTCCTCTGCTACCTTCACTATTTCATCTCTCAACTTTACCCATTCCTCTTCTACTGTTTCATTTTCCCCTGTTTCTGTTAATTGTTGCCTAAAGCTCCCTTTGAAATCCTTAAGAACCTCACGTTCCAATTTATCCAGGGCCCATCTCCTTATTTTCCTACCTTTTTGTAGTTTCTTTAGTTTCAGCCTACAGTTCATAACCAACAAGTTATGGTCAGAGTCTATATCTGCCCCTGGGTATGTTTTACAGTTTAAAACCTGGTTCCGGAATCTATTTCTTACCATTATAGAATCTATCTGATACGTTCCGGTGTCTCCTGGTCTCTTCCACGTATACAACCTTCTTTTGTGATTCTTGGACCAGGTGTTTGTTATAACTAAATTATGTTCTGTGCAAAATTCTACCAGGCGGGTTCCTCTTTAATTCCTTTTGCCCAGACCATATTCACCTACTATCTTCCCTTTCCTTTCTTGTCCTACTACCGAATTCCAGTCTCCCATAACAATTAAGTTTTCCTCTCCCTTAATTGTCTGAATAATTTCCTTTAGCTCCTCATATATTTCTTCGATTTCGTCATCATCGGCAGAGCTAGTTTGCATATAAACCTGTACTACTGTTGTCGGTGTTGGCTTCGTATCTATCTTGACAATGATAATGCGATCACTGTGCTGGGCATAGTAGTTTACCCGCATTCCTATTTTCTTATTCATTATCAATCCTACTGCTGTGATACCCCCAATTGATTTTGTATTTATAATCCTGTACTCACCTGACCAGAAATCCTGTTCATCCTGCCACCGAACTTCACTAATCCCCACTATATCTAACTTCAACCTATGCATTTCCCTTTTTAAGTTTTCTATTTTCCTACTCGATTAAGGGATCTAACATTCCACGCTCCGACCCGTAGAATGCCAGTATTGTCTTTCCTGATGATCACATCCTCCTGAGTAGTCCCCGCCCGGAGATCCGAATGGGGGACTATTTTACCTTCGGAATATTTTACCCGAGAGGATGCCATCATCATGTGTTCATACAGTAGAGCTGCATGTCCTCGGGAAAGGTAACGGCTGTAGTTTCCCCTTGCTTTCAGCCGTTCGCAGTAGCTGTGTGGCAAAGCCACATTAGCTGATGTTACAAGGCTAGCACAGTCAATCATCCAGACTGTTGCCCCTGTAACTACTGAAAAGGCTGCTGCCCCTCTTCAGGAACCACACGTTTGTCTGGCCTCTCCACAGATACCCCTCCGCTGTGGTTGCACCTACGGTACGGCTATCTGTATATCGTTGAGGCACGCAAGCCACCCCACCTCGGCAATGTCTGTGGTTCATGGGAGTGGACATAGTGGATAAAGTGTCGGAATGTGACCGGGTTCTAGGTATCAGTCTGAGTAACAGCTTACGGTAACTCAACATACCCAGATTTCTGCCTGCGTCTCTGCTGTCGAAAGAATGTTCCCTTTATGATATCAATGCAGCAATTTGGGAAGGGGTAAGAGATGCAGTCCTGTCATATCGATTGCACACTGACCAGTGTGCAGCAAGGCCAGAGTGACATTTGGCAGGCTCCGCAACATGTGCCAATTATGAGACGTGCAGCCACACGCATGGCAAGCGTGGAGTTGAGTGCCACCTATAGCACTGATGTAATCAGCTGCATAGTGACGGAGGGCCTCGCAATCAGCTTCCATACCCACGACTAGCAGCAAGAAGTAGTTATACTTTTTCTTTTGTAGCTGGCTCATTCCACATGAAATGAGCCAAATTGTGATTTTTTTAAAATCACAAAAGTAAAGGTTTAGGCATGTGAATGCACTAACAAAATATGAAATTTAATGATTTGATACTCATTTTTATTGTATTCAAGCTAGTTAACTATGAATTGCCATCCCAAAGATTGTAGTTGAGCAAACACTATGAAGACCATAAAACTTAGTTCTATTGGCTGTACTGATTTGCTGTCTGTAAGTCAGTTGCTGCAACAATGAGTAACTTGTTATGTAACAATAGGCTTCCTTGATATCCTACACTGACTATTTTTTTCAGGTAAGCTTTCTTTTGATTTGATTTCTCTTTTTGTGGACAGGGATCACTGTCACACCCGTGACAAAAAAAGAAGATAAAGTTTGCTTCTTGCCTGAACGAGTAATTCATAATTATTTATATTCTGGGAAAGTAAGGTTAAGGCAATATATTAACTCCCAAACCTATTAATTTCTGGGAATAACTGTGTTTTATCCAGGAATGGCGTCACGGGTGTGACATAACATTTGTCACGGGTGTGACAAATGCAGACATTTTTGAAAGCATGCCAGCTGAATGAAATGCCAGTGTTTAATACTTTTAACAATCACTTCCTGTTCATGTGACATATTAAACTGGTGAGATACAAAGTAAATACAGATCTACTGACATTAAAAATAAATGTCCAACTTATCTTGCATTCCCAGATAATGAGTTCTTCAACGGAAATAATGAGAAAGATGGGGAGTAAAATGCTGTGTATGGGATACTTTAAAGGTTGCTTCTTATTTAATTGCAAGTGATTACCTTTGACATGACAAATTTGCAGTTTGGTGCTTTCTTGAAATAATAATAGCAATTTTGAAACAGCAGAATGCAAATTTAGAAAAAAATTCACATGTTTTCTGACAACTACACTGCACAGTTTAAAAATAAATTTACGTTGTCATATCTCTGCCATACCAAGTCATATTTGGGAATTGAATTTGAGTGGAACTTCTTTGCTGCTTCACACTGCAAGGTGCTGTTGATGGTACAGGGACGACTGTGAAGAGAACTGTATGGAGAGGAATCAAAAGTCGTCAAGTGGTGGTGAATAATGGAAAGGAATTTTGTGATTACGCTTGTGATAAATTGAATGAAGTTCATGCTCTCTTTGTTTCAAGCAGTGATGTGGAAAAGACAAAGGAAAGAAAGTCAAGGTTTTGGGAGAATGTCATTCCAATTCCTAAAGTACATTCTAACCATTACTTTAAAATCTATAACAGTCATCACATTTTAGCAGCAGAAACATCTGGCAGTGAAATGACAAGATATCAAGTCTTTCGGGAGATCCCTAAATCCAGAAAACAGCTGAAATTTTCTGATGTTTACTCAGATTCTGAAGAGTCTAATGCTGAAGACATACAAACAACATCAGGAAATAAAATAAATTCAACCTTCTATCCTACGGAAATTAAAGCAAGAACGTTCTTAACATAGAGCTTCAAAGTGAGAGGGGAAATGGACAGAATTTTGTTATTATTTGTCAATCAGACTGTGTGGCCGATGAAATGAAGGTCATGTTTTTAAAGCCATGCGAGAAAGGAAAGAAACTTTTGTACTAATGACAAAGGACATTTCAGTTGTTTCTTTACAAAAGAATGTTGTTGAAGTCCTGAATCCTCCTGCAATTCAAATGAAAGAAAATAAAGTTTATTATTATTTTTGTGAGAAAGATATTTAAATGTGTATGTCAGTGTATATTTCTTTATATTGTTAAATATTCAATCCTGTATATGTTTCAACTTACATTACTTTAAATTCTCCATATTGTGCAATATGCTGAAGTTTAGGTTATTTCATTGAAAAATGAGTTGTTTATAAAATTTATATTAAAGATTTGAGTTTTTGTTAATTTAACACAAACACCACTTTAATTAAGCATTGTGCTTTATTTTGTACTGCCAAAAACTTGGTTTTAATCAATTATTACCTTTAATTCTCTGAAATGTTGAGAGATATTTGTATATGTCACACCCGTGACAAAATTATGTCACACCCGTGACAGCAAAAATTATGCTGGTATTATGAAAATAATTTAATGTTCTTTCTGATAATTACATGGCTAATAAAGTGAGTTTTCAGCATTAGACAGTTATTAATTGGTTTACATACAATCATATAATTCACAGATTTTTCCTTGTAAAGGTCAAAGTGTGAGGTTGTACTTCTGAATTTTGTCACACCCGTGACGCATGGATTCTGGTTAATAATGTAGTTTTTAATTTTTTACCAAAAAAAATTATATTCAGATTGAATAATATTATCAATTTCCTTTTAAATGATATATACTGAAAGAGGAATTTTTGATGGGGGATATTTTAAAATTATTTTACTGCTGATCTCAACGTGTCTATTTGTCACACCCGTGACTATGGAATCAGCCAGCTGTGTTAGAACTATACCCCTCCAAGCCAGGAGAAGCTATGCGTTTGCTTTTGTTCTGTTAATATATTGTTCTATTAATCTGAGTGGCTGTTTTAGTAATATGTACACATCTTTATTAGTGTGCTGGATCCTGTTACAGTCCCCAGCAACCGTCACATCATATGGCGACAAGAATGCATTTCACTTATAACACGTCAAACGTGGTGCATATCCTGTCTGCGTGAATGGTTATGATGATGTTCACCTCACCGCTACAACCAGCATTGTAGCACAAGGAGATGCAGCGACATGAACTTGAGTGGAAATTCTCTGAAAGGTCTCTGTCGCCACCTGGAAGCCAACACTTTGGCCCATTTCAAACGCTCTTAGATGGCTGTTTCAAGCAAGACTGCTTCTATGTGTCATGGCGCTTGTATCCTTCACACGTTGATATCAGTGTCAGTCTTACGCTTGTAAACATTCCTATTAAAGGGTACACACTTATAGTGCTCTGGCAGCTGTATGACTACGTTATCTGTTTGTGGATGACGTTCAAACCCTTATCAGCACATCTACTATCTCCAAGATGGCGTATTCCGTCAAAATCGACACCATCTATCCAGGAATATTATTTTTTCCTGAGTGTGTATAGTAATAAATATGTAGAAGAGACGCCGAAATCTGCTATTCCAACACCGAAGATTTTGATATTTATATCAAGGGTGTAATGAAACTACCAAATTCCGAATGTAAAGGAAATGGATAAATTTGTTTCCATAAAGAGACTTTTGGAAATTTATAAAATATCATAAACAAATCAATTGCCTAGAACTGTGTGTGAGACGTTAGCATATATGTAATAGTAATCAGAGCCATTCGAAACTCAGTTTGTTCAGCGACATCATACAGCAGCAAAAATACAAACCAAAGCTTTATGATTTATCCATTCTAATTCAATGATGAATTTAACAACAATATACGAATATTTAGTTCTACATAAAATGGGTTTCGATGAATATTATCCAAACACTATAATCGAAACACTAGGTCTAGGGAGCAACATGTAAAATTGCAAATTGTTTTGTATGTGGTATCTTAATATGTACACTTGACAGCAAAAAAGAGGTTCACCCCTGAATTCCAAAGTGGAGGCCGCACCTGACGCTACGCAACCAACTTGGCGTAGCTGTTCAGGGGCGTAGATAAGGGGGGGAGGACGAAGGGGTTCAACCCCCCCCCCCCCCCCCCAAGAACCGTTTGTCCTATTTTTTTCACTCGTGCTAAAAATAAAAATAATTTGTGTAATGAATGTGAGACTTAGACCGAAAACTTTGCCAACAAAGAGAGGGGCCAGGGTGTCTGTAAGTTTTAATCGATGCTTTGTTGAGCTTTGACTTCTTACTTGTTGGCGGGACACTTTGTCTTGAATGTCTTATGGGTGCCTTCGTGAGGCCTGCGCAACCGTCGTTCACAACTTTGACCAAAGTTAATATAGCGAGTTAATATAATAATAATTAAGTAACCACCACCTAAACATTAGTAACAATGAACAACTATTGTTTAATTCCAGCCAGGAACACGCTCCACAGACAGTTTAAAGTACCGCGCGAGGCTTGTCTAGCGTGTAACGAAGGCCACCGTGTCTTATGTTTACTGCTGCTACCAACTTCAGTGAATTACTAACTTTATTACCACAGTAGGGTGGCGAACTTGTACGTAACACAGACAAATACACTCTTGGACATTAAAATTGCTAAACCACGAAGATGACACGCTACAGACGCGAAATTTAACCGGCAGGAAGAATATGCTGTGATATGCAAATGATTAGCTTTTCAGAGCATTCACTCAAGTTTGGGGCCGGTGGCAACACCTACAACGTGCTGATCGAGGAAAGTTTCCAACCGAATTCTCATACACAAACAGCAGTTGACCGGCGTTGCATGGTGAAACGTTGTTGTGATGTCTTGTGTAAGGAGGAGAAATACGTACCATCACGTTCCCGACATTGATAAAGATTGGATTGTAGCCTATCAGGATTGCGGTTTATCGTATCACGACATTGCTGCTCGTGATGGACGCGATTGAATGACTATTAGCAGAATACGGAATCGGTGGGTTCAGGAGGGCAATATGGAACGCCATGCTGGATCCCAACGGTCTGGTATCACTAGCAGTCGAGGCATCTTATCGGCATGGCTGTAACGGATCGTGCAGCCACGTCTCGATCCCTGAGTCAACAGTTGGGGACATTTGCGAGACAACAACCATCAGCACGAACAGTTCGACGACGTTTGCAGCAACACGGCCTATCAGCTCGAAGATCATTGCTGCATTCACCCATGACCCTGCATCACAGACAGGAGCACCTGCGATGGTGTACGCAAAGACGACCTTGGAGCACGAATGGCAAAATGCCATTTTTTCGGATTAATCCAGGTTCTTTTTACAGCAACATGATGGTCGCATCCGTGTTTGGTGACATCGGAGTGAACGCACATTGAAAGTGTGTATTCGTCATCGCCATACTGGCGTATCACCCGGCGTGATGGTATGAGGTGCTATTAGTTACACGTCTCGCTCGCCTCTTGTTCACATTGACGGGACTTTGAACAGTGGCCGTTACATTTCAGATGTGTTACAACTCGTGGCACTACCCTCCATTCGATCCCTGCGAAATCCTACATTTCAATAGGATAATGCATGACCGCATGTTGGAGGGCGTTTCTGGGTACGGAAAATGTTCGATTGCTGCCCTGGCCAGAATAATCTCCAGATCACTCGTCAATAAAAAACGACTGGTCAATGGTGGCCGAGCAACTGGCTCGTCACAATACACCAGTCACTACTCTTGATGAACTATGGTATCGTGTTGGAGCTGCATGGGCATCTGTACCCGTACACGCCATCCAAGCTCTGTTTGACTCCATGCCCAGGCGTATCAAGGCCGTCATTACGGCCAGAGATGGTTGTTCTGGGTACTTATTTCTCAGAATCTATGCACCTAAATTGTGTGAAAATTAATCACATGTCAGTGCTAGTATAATACTTTTGTCCAATGAATACCCATTTATCATCTGCATTTCTACTTGGTGTAGCAATTTTAATGGCCAATTGTGTATATTTTTTAACGAGTCATGTTCCCATCCTCTGCTTACAAGAAGCAAACTTACCTTCATCCCACTACTGTAAATGCACACTAATACCACGTTGTAATCTCTAAGTGTCATTTCGCCAAAGTAGTCTAGTATTACAAAGAAGCGACGGATGTCTATGATAGGAGGCAACAGTGGGCTTTGTTAATAACTGTTGCCTGTCAGCTTGCTCATATTCGTCAGCACTGCATCTTCATTGCCGCGGCGCAATGGCTGAGCGCATTGAGGCGCTATGCTACGATGCGCGAGGCCGTTCCCCGTCGAGGGTTCGAATCTCCCCTTGGGCATGGATGTTTGTGCCGTCTGTAGTATAAGGTAGTTGATAAGCAATTTGCAAGTTTAGGAACTGATGACCCCGCAGTTCCATAAGCTTAACAAACATTTGAACTATGGGCTGTCAGTGCTTTTTAGTACTCGCATTAACGTAATTGAGTTTCTAGCCTAATTGTTTCGCAAAATCTGTGGCTTTAAGTTGACGTTCTTAGCCATATTTTTCAACTGGGGAAATGACCCTATGGTGGAGAATTTAGACAAAATGATGTGTATTACATATGCATACATTTTGTGAATGGACACTTGCAGAATGTAGAGAATGTTTGAAGGGCCAAAAGCTATACCAGTATTTTTGACTTTTGGGGTGTCTTAATGAAGCTTAAATTATAAAATGTATTTTTATTCCAATTTTACATCGACAAGTACTTGAAGATTTCTCAATGTCTAATACAGAAGAGTGATAAGTATAATTTACAACGGTTGTAAGACTTATGTAGTACTAGCTTATATGGCCGTGCTTTGTAAAGGTTGTTAAAGAGGGACCTGTGTATATCATTGCTGACCTAGGTCAGCAAAAACAGATTCCTTGTTGGATCGCTCTGTCAATAAACTCATTTCTCCTAGCAAAGATGTAAAATGTAAGTAGAAATCATTGTCATAAATGATGAATGTTCATAAAGTTTCATACAAAATGTGAAATTAATTTAAGTCCTTATTCCAGAACGATGTATATTCAATGTTAGTTTGTGTTCATAAAGTTAAGACTGCTGTGTGCAATTGTCTGTTTGGCGTAAACTTCTGAAATACTTCTATCGTTGAGATGAGAAATAGTAACAATAATAACAGCGCCATGTATTGGTTCTATGTTGTAGTAATAAACTGTTTATCCCTCACAGTAAGTGCATGCTGAATTATTAGTATGTTGCACTGGGGACAATGTAGTTATTTTGTATGCAGTGCTGCTCCCTATTATCGAAAATTCGATGAATGCTGAAAGTCTGGTTATTAAATCAACAGATCAGTTCATGTCTGTTTAAATAAGACTTCATGGTGGTGTCAATGTGCAATAAAGTAAGTGTGGGTAATCGTTGAAGGAACGGCGTCAGTTGATCGTCCGTATAGAATAATAAGAATAGGATAATAAGGGAACTGTATATTAAAAAAAAGAAAACTTCAATATAAACGTAGCTCAAAGGAAAAAAATGTCCATTTTATTTCAGTTGCCAAGAGATCTTCCACAGTCTCTTACTTACGAAATATGAAAACAGAGACAAGATTAAAAACGAAAAAAAAAAAAAAAAAAAAAAAAAAAAAAAAAAAAACATTTTAAGAACTAATAATTTATTCAGAATCCCTCATTGTTTGTTTCTTCCGTTATTCATCTCAGCATATAACCTATAACGCAATCGGACCAGCTTCTCTTCAGTAAAAGCGACAACTCTATCTCAAGTTGATTGCTTGCAATGATATGGCCTGATTGGTATTTACGACTTTCACTCTTATTATGATACCAGGAAGTAAATAATCTGTATTTACGTCAGAGCCCCGCTCTGTGCCGTGCTGGGGTCTGTTGGCCACCACCGCGACCACCAGCTGGCTGGCTTCTGACAAGCCTCACCTCGGCACCAGCTGAGGTTGACTGGCCAGCCTGTAGCGCGCAAACCACGGCTCGTACAGCGCCCGGTTGCAAAGCCAAGCTCAACCCTTGAAGTATCACAAGTTTCTACAAACCTACCCTAATGTGTAGTAGACTACCACAGCTAGAGCTATTTTAGTGTAAAATGAGCAGCCACGTTATTTTTTGACACTTCATTCAAATATTTAACGAAGTTAAAGAATAGAATCATGATAAACGTTTTGTTATTCACAGTGGAGTGTTTTGTAATGTGTTCAAAGAATCGCTTCAGTTTATCAACTGTTTCAGGTTTATATGAAGCTTGAAATAATAATAATAATAATAATAATAATACATAAATTCCCAAACAGCGTACATGTGAGTTATAATCTCATATATTCTTTAAACTTTTTGACGTCCTCCCTCTATCGTGTCAAGTAATAATCGCACACTGCTCAGCAATACTGCATAAAAGGTGGAGCAATTGTAGGGTTGTCAGTCTCCTTAGGAGAAGCTTAAATCTACTAATCGTTGTGTCAATAACAAACCCTTTGTTTCACCTTCGCTGTAACATGTGTTATTCACAGTTAACATTCTTTCTAATTACACTCCAAAGAATTTCGTTATATGTGTAACCTTCAAATTTGTTTTGCTTATCGATATCTAGAATACTGACGAAATGCATATTGATGTTTAAGGTCAATTGTCGGCATATGCGCCATGAAGATACAAATTAAAAATCATTCCGCAATTGATTTGCTTTTGTGAGTTTAGTAGTCGGCAGAATTAACTGCGTCAAATCTAAAAGCAATGTTCTGATTGCTCATTAAATATTTCGAATATATATTCGAAACAGGAGAAGTCTACTTCACTTTGCTGGAAGAATTACACTCGCCACGTCCTTTTCACTAGATGACTCTTCATCAGTTAGTGCAAATTATTACCTTGCAGACAGGACATCACGATCCCAGTCACACAACTGCGACTATATTGACCAAAATGACAATCAAACCATGTGCGCCTCACAGGAATGGCCGTGTGATCTGTGGCGCAACATAGTGGAGCACAAGGACACTTCTAGCAGAGGTTGGCGTCCTCCCTCGGTCATGGGTATGTGTGTCGTACTTAGAATAAATTAGTTTAAGTAATTATAAGACTACAGACCAATGACCTTAGCAGTTTGGTCGCTTCGAATTACAAACGTTTTTCAATTTCTTTTTAACCATTTGCTCTAGGTTTTTGAACAGTCACATGAAGTCATTTGGCTCATTTAATATCATAATCCTGTGGGCATGATTGTAGAAAACTTATTTTTCTACCGTGTTGTACAACTGTTTGAATTTTCAAGTGGTCAGTCTTTCAGTCTTATAGTCAAATTATTCGAAAATAGCAAAGATGTAGAAAAACCTATGACAATTTCGCATGGCTTCCTCCGTATAGGGTTCACATATACAAATCTGGTGAAGCCCAGAAACAGTTACATATGAAATTCAATTCAGAGCCTGAATGCCCTGTGTTCAGCTATGGGTAAGTGCTTTACCCTTTATGATGATGAAGGATGAAACAAATGTGCCCACAGCTGATCAAGGGGTATTCAGGCTCTAAATTGTCTGGTCGGTTTATTTTGTGGTAAATTTAGAAAATTTACACTGTTAAATATGATTGAATAATTGTAATATTTTTGTGTCATGGGCATTTTAATATGATTCCATAGTGTGCATAAACTAATAGTGCATTGGCAGTTAGATGGAAGTATATATATATATATATATATATATATATATATATATATATATATATATATATATATATATATATATAATTGTGGGGGGATGTTTTACAATTAGGTTCACAAAGCCCTTAAGAACATGTGTTCACCCTTGTCAGTCGAGTCGTCAGTCTGTCAGTCTCGTGCCCCCCCCCCCCCTCCCCAGAAAAAAATTCGGTATCTGCCACTGACTTTAAGAGCACAATTGCCACAATCTGAAGAGGTAACTCTTATGTATTCTAATAGGAAAACAAAAATAAACCTTTGAGTTCGCCATAGGGCATGCGTGTGTATTTTGTCCATAGTATAAGTTAGCTTAAATTATTTGTAAGTCTACGGACCAATGAGGACAGAAGTTTCGTTTCGTAGGTTTACAAACATTTGAACATTTGGTTCGCTGACCTCGCTTTGAATACCTGTGATGGTGTACGCAACGACGAACCTTGATGCACGAATGGCAAAATGTCATTTTTTCGGATGAAACCAGGTTTTGTTTACAGCATCATGATGGTCGCATTGGCGACATCGCGGTTAACGCACATTGGAAGTGCGTATTTGTCATCGCCATATTGGTGTATCACCCGGCGTGATGGTATGGGGTGCCATTGCTTACACGTGTCGGTCACCTCTTGTTCGCATCGACGGCACTACATTCGATCCCTGCGAAATCCTACATTTCAGTTGGATAATGCACGACCGTATGTTGCAGTTCCTGTACGGGCATTTCTGGATACGGAAAATGTTCGACTTCTGCTCTGGCCACACATTATCCAGATCTCTCGCAAATTAAAAACGTCTGGTCAATGGTGGCCGAACAACTGGCTCATCACAATACGCCAGTGACTACTCTTGATGAACTGTGGTATCGTGTTGAAACTGCATGGGCATCTGTACCTGTACACGCCATCCAAGCTCTGTTTGACCCAATTCCTAGGCATATTAAGGCCATTATTACGGTACTGATTTCTCAGGATCTATACACCCAAATTGCGTGAAAATGTAATCACATGTCAGTTCTAGTACAATATATTTGTCCAACACCCGTTTATCATCTGCATTTCTATTTGGTTTAGCAATTTTAATGGCTAGTAGTGTATATTTTACTGTATTTTTCTCTCCTTGACAGCTGAGGAGGAGAGGTAAAGGAGGGGTACAGGCCTTCTTGGCTCTGGGTACGGGCGCCTATGCTGTCTCTACTGTCACACACAGAGATCTGCAGAATATTACTAGCAGTTAAATTTGTTACACGAAGTAAGCTTTCAGAGCAATGATTCTAGCGTTGCGCTAGACCAGTGTGTTCAACCTGTGAGTCGCGAGGTTGCCAAGTTTTGTTCTTTCAGCCGTTCCGCGCATCTGCCTCCAATACCGCACTGGCACGCAATAATATTCATTTCCTAGGTGTGAGGTTAGTCGCGAGCAGGCTGCCCTGTTGGCGCTCGGCCGCAGCTCCTCCCCTCCACGCTTCCCCTATCGCTCCGCCTCTATGTGCGTAAGCGCCTTCTATACCCGGGTCGCTGAAACATTGCACTTGGCGTTTCGCATTACAGCGAGTTAAGTTGTCTACACTGTTATAGCGACATTTTAACACTAGCCTCTATACACACAGCAGACGAAACGGTTTTCAGTTCCATCTGGTAAATCTTAGCTATTGAGCAATAAAAAAGCATATAATAATTCGTTTTTGAGCTGCTACCACAATGGAGCAATTAATTATCGGGATAGTACTGTAGAAAAGTGCACAACAACGCAATACTTTCATTAACAGAGCAAAGAAATTTAGAAAATAAACATTTGATCATGACAGATACGAAATAAATAATACTCAAGATAGTAACTTCTCCCTCTACATTTTATAATAACAATGCTTTTCACTCACTAACTTACGGCGACAATGGTACAATTCCATGTAGCTGTCCATCTTCACTGTTGTCATCATTGCCCAAATCGTTTTCATTGTAGTTATCACCAAGACAAATCATCAAGTGTTCATGAATACTGATGACCCTTTCCATTGTCTGCGCTGCCCGAATCAGGTTATCAATGACCTCGACCTTTATTTTCCAACATGCAGCATCGGCCTTTGCACCCCCGTTATTGTGAAAGACTTATTATTGTTCCTTACGTAATTCTTCTACAGGGTTAAAATGGCAGTGATATGGGGGCAGCCTTATTACACCGTAACCCTGCTCCTTTGTGCTCATATGTGCTCATAATTGTCTTACTTTGTTAACTGACTCTTCCGTCGGTTATTGGTTGAACAGGCTTATTTTGTTTCACTAGCGAATATAAAAGAGCTTTTGACAATGACATATCTGCAACAATATTTGTTTCTTGTAACCACTGCTTTATAACTTCTTTCTCACAGCATATGCTTCAAAGTTTTTAGTCATACAAAATTGAGAACGTCACTAGACAGACGTCTTTTTGCTGACATTAACCAATTACTTGAACTTGGAAAGACAAGTTAAGCCATTCACAGTAAAACAAATCGCAGCGAAAAAAGAGCACAGCGTAAACACTCGGTAGACACGATACACACTGTTATTTACAATAGCACTGAACAAAGCCGGCAACGCAGGAACTTTGACGTCACGGCACATGACCACCGGAAGTGTTTACGGCGCTGTGATTGGATCGTTTCTAGCGACTATTGCCTCGTTTGTTATTTGTAAACATCAAGTGCAAAGTTTCAGCGGCCCAGGTATACATGATGCGAACTACAGTTTACTGCACAAATCCCTGTAATGAAGGATCAGAACTCGTAAAAAAACCATTCTACTATGTTCACTGTTGTTTTATTTCTCTCTCTCTCTCTCTCTCTTTCTCTCTCTCTCTCTCTTTTTTTTTTTTTTTTTTTTTTTTTTTTTTTTTTTTTTTTTTTTTTTTTTGCAAAATAAAAGGTAAACCAAAGTAAAACACTCTAAATATGTTACGTAACATGCATAAAAGAATTTCTAGTGTGTATGACGCAGCGGAGTAAGGACGATGAGATAAATTTTCTCTCCAGCCTAAGAGCAACACCACCTAGAGAGAAGGACGCGTCGCTCTCGTGGCCGGCCGGCGCGATCGCTAGCCGATTGGCCGGCCGCTGGGGCACACCCCACTGCGTAATAGCGGGCAGCCTCTGAGCTAGCGATCGCGCAGGCTCGGAACTACCTTGCTTACGTAGCATGATGTGCGCGCTCAGGCCTGTATTTCCTGTTGGCCGCGGTCGCTCTCGTGTGACGTCAGGCAGAGTAGGTTGCGCGCGCATAGCTGACTGGGTAGCCGCTGGGGCACGGCCCACTATGCCCAAGCAGCGTGGCAGCCAGCTATGCGCGCGCAACCTACTCTGCCTGACGTCACACGAGAGCGCCGCGGCCTTCTCTCTAGGTGGTGGTGCAAAGAGGCGTCACGAGTCCACCTGTGACGCGACGCGTTTACCTGGGACGCAGTTTCATTTCGGGAGCGGCTGCGGGGGGATGACGAACGCAGACAGTGGCGACGCTGTCAGGGAGACGGAAGGCGCCGAAGCGTGCGTTGCGTCACAGCTGACAGCAGGCGAGCGCGCCAAATGCAATATTGCAATAGAGGGGCAGGAGGGGGGGACGTCACTGGCTGTCATGGCGGCTCGGGACTGTACAGCACGTGACCAGCTAGCTGGCTGCAGTGGCTGGTTTTGAAGTAGGTCACAAAAGGACGTGGTGGTACTGGCGGAGCTGTTCACCAATAACAGAGTAGAATGAGGTGAGTCTGCGCAGCGGGTAAGAGTGCACAACGCATATACCTCAGTTTTAAAGATTCAGCAGTTGGCTGCACTGCAGAGCACGAAACAGGCTCGATGGCTGACTCTTTGTTGCCATAGTTTGGTTGTTGTAGTAGTGCTAACGGCTGTGCAATGCGGCAATAAATGTTTTACATTATTTCCTTACAAAATTTTGTTTTGCCAAAATAAGCTCTACATAAGGCAATAAGGAGCTCCCGATCGTCTACTTTATATTCTAGTGAACTACAATTTATTGTCAGTCTTGTGATATATTGAAACACCGAATTTCGTGCAAAGCGTTTCCATGTGCAGACCAAAGCTGCAGTTCCGTGTTGCGAGACAAGCTTATGCGTTTTGGGTGGGGCAAATCGGCGCACTGCCTAATCTTAGCCGATCGCCTATAATAATTATTAGTTTTTTCGTTGTAGCGAAGGTAGAAACGTTTATGAAATTACAGCTCGATATTTTTTTGTCTACTGTAGTGTCTACAAAAGAAAAATTGAACGGGAGGCATGCACTCCAGAAATGCTGGAAGCTGCTAAAGAGGGCCCCAAAAACTCAAAGTCTAAACAACAACTATCGAGGGAGCTTGGAATAAATGATTCTGATCAAGCAAACAAAAAGAAACGAAAGCAAAACATAAATAAGTGACGAAAATCCACGTACTTTTCACTGCCCCGGCTGTACTGAAAATTACAATAATCCGCCAAGAGACGGTTTGATTCTGTGTCTAAAATGAGAGTAGTTCTGGCATGAATCATATTCTTTGTTATGAAAGTACTGGACAAATGTTTGTTAAGCTTATGGGACTTAACTACGGGGTCATCAGTCCCTAAACTTACAAACTATTTATCAACTACCTTATACTAAGGACGGCACAAATATCCATGCCCGAGGGGGGATTCGAACCCCCGACCGTAGTGGCCGTACAGACCGTGAGTGGAGCGCCTTAGTCCCCTCGGCCAGCGCTTCCGGCGATACTGGACACTTCATTTGTGAACTCTGTTAAACAGCATTACCTGCAATTGGAATATTATCCTTCAGGTTCTCTTTCGTAAGCCCCACAATTTTGTACTAAAACTTATTATTATATGCCGAGAGACAAGGGGCATTACATTCGTGTATACGATTAATTAAATTAACAGAATTGAGTGACACTTATGTTTTCATCATTTTAGTAATAACGCGAAATACAGTTTAGATTATACATATGGCTTTTGGACTCTGTCATATAACAGGAAAAAGTCAGATGATTTGCAATTTTAAAATATGATTGTAATTTGTGAGGTTTTCTCCATTATATAGCAAATTAAACCTTAAGTCGGCAATCTTGTCCACTTTATTCCAACTACACTGCCAGGAGAATCTCATTTCTCACATAGGATATGTTCAGAGTCACAATAATATAATAAACAGCCTTTCATAAAAGAGACCTTGAGTAACAAGAAAATTGTTGATTTTTTTGTCGATTTTAATGCAGCCTAAGATCAAGCCCTGAGGAGAGGAGACGAGCGGAATTTTGGTGCCAAACAGGTTTATTTTTATTTTTAATTTCTTTTTACAGTAGCCGCTATGGTGTTTATGTTGTCGCTGACTATAAAAGGTATTTTACTTCAAGTGTTGCCTTTATTTTAGAGGAACCATATTAACAACTGTTGCGTACTTTACCCATGAAAAAAAAAAAAAAAATGTACACACAGATTTACCTTTCTTTAATGTGGGGCCCGATAATTTTGCAACTCGCACGCGGTGGCACTTAAGCTTGCGCCCACCCTCCTGCGTATGATATACACCTAAATCTTCTATTTCTATAAAATTTTAGGAGCTTACAACGCAAACTTTGATGTAATTGATTCCATCACAATTGCAATAATTAATGTAGCCTAACCAATTACAGTAAACCTTATCGTTAAAGCAGCGCATGTGGAGTAGATGAAATGGGACAGAAAAGGCATTTTTCTGATTGCTTTCTTATGCGGCCAAACAATCAATGCACATGGTTATTGCGAGAACATTAAGAAATTGCGCCGCGCAATACAGAACAAGCGGCTAGCATTACTGTCAAAAGGTTTTTTTTATTTTTTCATGATAATTCCCGACCTCACACGGCGAATGGGACCAACCAACTCTTACGGGAATTTCAGTGGGACGTGTTTGATCATCCTCCGTACAGCCCGGACCTCGCCCCTAGCGACTTTCGTCTCTTCAAAATGTTCAAATGTTTGTCAAGCTTAAGGAACTTAACTGCGGGGTCATCAGTCCCTAAATTTATGAACTACTTTATACTATAGATGACACAAATATCCATGCCCGAGGGGGGATTTGAACCCCCGACAGGGAACGGCCTCGAGCATCGTAACATAGCGCCTCAATGCGCTCGGCCACTCCGTCGCGGCTTTCATCTCTTATTACATTTTAAATCTGTCCTTGCTGATCAACTTTTCAACTATGATGACGAGCCGAAAGAACATGTTACTACATAGTTGAACACATAGACCGCAACCTACTATGAAGAAGGCATATAAGAACTTGTGTCATGCTATGACAAGTGCCTTCAACATTTCGGAAATAATGTAAAAATGTCGTTTAACAGTTGTAGATTTATGTACATTAATATATTATTTCTGTATCTGTACATGTTTGTTTTATATAACCAAATGGAACTTACTTTGTGGAAATACTTCGTAAATGTTGGTAGGTAACTAATTAGACAAATGTTTTACATGAAAACTTGACGTATTTATTTTGAGGAAATAATGGCTTCATGTAACTGAAGCGAAGGCCACAGTCACTTTATTTACGTTAACTCAGATTTCTAGTTTCGACATGGTATACTGTCATTTTCAAATGTCAAATGTTCAAATGTTTATTAAGCTTATGGGACTTAACTGCGGGGTCATAAGTCCCTGAACTTACAAACTACTTATGAACTACCTCATACTAAGGACGGCACAAACATCCATGCCCGAGGGGGGATTCGAACCTCCGACGGGGAACAGTCTCGCGCATCGTAGCATAGCGCCTCAATGCGCTCGGCCGCACCGCCGCGGCTTTTCAAATGTCAATTATTTGTCGAACAGTGAAAAGTGAAAAATTCGTTAATTTAAAATGGAAAGCCGAGCATGCTTGCTGACAGTAGTTAATATCGTAATTAAATCAAGAAGCTTTTAATTTGGACAAGGGAATTGATACTATTAGTTAAACATGTCGCGCCTTGTACTTAGCTGTCACATTTTATAATCAAAAGTCTTCATGTCATGACTTGTAGATTAGTTATATTTAAGCTGTAAAATGGGTTATGTCAGTAATATAAAGCATACATTTACTGTACCATCAAAGAAAGAAGGTATACCTTCATATCTAACTGTAATATCATTTTCAGTGTTCAAAGTTTTTTGTTCCTTGAGGTTTTCAAGTTAAATTTTTGTAACGGTAGTCAGTAACCAATACCTAATTAACACAGCGGTCGTCTATCTTTATACAACTAATTCGTAGTTCGTTGTTCCGACATGAAGGATGTTCGTATCATTGAAATATCTACGCTAATCGTTCATCAGACTGAAAAATAATAAGGAAAGAATCGCTTAAACTCTAGAAGCTATTAAAATTTTGTCACTGTAACAATGAAGAATGTTGCGCAGCTCTGCTATCGTTGTTGTTGTGGTAAATGAATATTATAACTGCATAATACAGAACACTACAATAAACGACGACAGTGCCAACGTTGAAAAATTGGGTAGATACAGCTCTATTTCAAGTATACTGGCGAGCAGCTTCTGTCGCTAATACGTGAGCATACAAAAAAAAAAAAATAATAATAATAATAAAATAAAAAAAAGTGGGTAATGGAGGAGAATAACACAATCCGTTTATTTGTGAGACAAATGCACTGAGTTTCAAATTCTTTGTAAAGATCCGCAGAAAACAGTACAACTTCACTGAAAGAGATTTGGTTACGATGTGTCTTCTTTCTCGACCCAATTATTTTCTCATTATTTAAGATTTATTCAGTAAAACTTTATCTTTTATCAACTATGTAGGTGAGTACCATAGAAAAAGTCACGTCATAATACTACGGAATTGATCTGATGTTGATCAACTTTGACTGAAATAAATTATAACACGATAATACACAAAATAAACGATAAGTTTAAAATAACCACAGCGCTCTGTCGCAATGAATATAGCGATAACGGCGTTGATATGATTCAGAAGCTAACGCTTCCACACTAGAAAATATAGGTAAACGTGATAGAAAGTTCCCGCTTTTACAATCCGTGGCATGAATCACTTTCCGTTCTTTTAAAAACCGCGATAGCATTGCACTGGCTCTAAGTCAGGGAAAACTGCTGAAATGAATTCCCCAGCCTATAAAAGCCCTCCTTTATAGACCGTAAATTCGTCGTCATTCGATCCTCGCGATTGGCTGCTTGCCCGTGAAGACCCTTCTGCTGATCGCTCGCGGACTGGATGGCACCTCTTAACAGCTCCACGTTCTCGCTTAATGGTTCTTTCCGGGGCCCATTTTCTGCGTTATGGCAGACTAACACAAAGGAAACGCCACTAAAGGCGGAGATTGCTGTAAACCTAATGCAAAGGGCCAGAGCCGGAAGGAAACGAATGTATGCTTAGGACCTGATGACACTTTTGAATTATGCTGTTATAAACTGATTGTTATATATTGTAAATTAGTCTGAATATGACGGGTCTCACAGGGAGACCACTTCGGGTGTTCCACTGTATGGTGCAGGGATTTCTGTCTGAAACGCCGATGGCGACCGTCACGTTTAATCCTAAAAATGTTCAAATGTTTGTTAAGCTTATGGGACTTAACTACGGGGTCATCAGTCCCTAAACTTACAAACTACTTATCAATTACCTTATACTAAGGACGGCACAAATATCCATTCCCGAGGGAGGATTCAAACCCCCGACCGTAGTGGCCGTGCAGACCGTGACTGGAGCGCCTCAGTCTCCTCGGCCACCGCGGCCGGCGCTAACATGTTGTTACGTAATATGGCTCAGCATAATGAGTACAAGATTTACGCAATGCCTCAATCTGTTGAGTCCGTATTTCCATAGTAGTGTCTAACAAGACAATCGCGACACTGCGCCTCCTGCCACAGTTCTCGGCATCGGACACGTGTGGCTCGCTATATTGGAACAGCACCCTAGCAAAGAACGCCAATGGAAACAATCCCTCCTAGTAAGTAGGAGGTCCCGGGTCTGAATCCCGTCCACAGCACGAATTTTAATTCAATGCCTCTCCTTATATTTAATACCCTTGGTATAATGAGACAATGTTGTCTCAAGGAAATGCATTATTTGTTGATATTTATCCTTAAAATGCCGATCCCACACTTGAGCAGGTTTCCAACATTTTGTTTGTCCATGGCGTTTGTGAAATGGCTGTCGATACAATGGACGCTGTTCCGATGTGTGCAGTCGGTCTGTCGAATGGTCAACCGTCGAGCCAATATATGGCCCGCTCGCAGAATAAGCGGGGCGTCCGATCGTCTCAGCCTGTATTTAGTAAACACACGACCCGATCTGACGGAACTATGAAGTCTTACCCCAATTGTGGAATTCATCACAAAAGACAAAATTGTCCTTCTATCTACAGTGACTCTTTTTCCATAAGACAGGCCGTGTACAAAGCGTGTGCTTTAGGCTTAACGAAGACTTAATGAAACAGTGAACTTCGCAGCAGACACATGAGGAGAATACCGTTCATAGTAAACAAGTTTATCGGGCACCCAGGAAACGTTCGCGATGTAGTGCAGTGTCAAACACTTCTCCGTCGGACCCAGTGCAAACTCAGACTAATAAACTGTTTGTGACATTGATGGTAAACAATTGCAATGTGCAGTTTCAGTTCGATACTGGAGTTTCAGTGACTTTGTTAAATAGTCATTCTTACGATCTGTTCGGAAGATCACAGCTTCGCAAAACTAACACTCATGCTCCATTTGCCGGCCGCGGTGGCCGAGGTGACTGCGGCGCTCTAGTCACGGTCAGCACGGCCACTACGGTCGGGGGTTCGAATCTCCCCTCCTAGTTCGTAAGTAGTTCATAAGTAGTTTGTAAGTTTAGGGACTGATGACCCCGTAGTTAAGTCCCATAAGCTTAACAAACATTTGAACATTTCATGCTCCATTTACCGTTCATGTGATCTAGAAATTCTGGCTTAGGTTCGTGTGGCCTTCCTGCTACATACAATGGTATTAAGAAAACTGTAATATTCTACGTATTTTGCGCAAAATATAGTTGGTATATTTTTGGACTCAACAGTTTTAATTTGTGTGATTTTAGTGTCCAAAAGAACATTTTGTGTCTGAAGTGGATTACAGTGACAGTGTCACGAAACATCGTGCTGAATTTCGTGATTTGTTTTCCCAAGGCAGGGACGAGGTAAGGAATTTCACGGCTTCACGGCCTACGTGACACTTACAGAAATGCGTGGTTCAGGTTGGTGTGTGTTCGCCCGGTTCCGCAGGCTGTCCGCGAACTGAGGCCATACCAAATGTTACGTTCAGAGGCCGATGGGCAACAGCTACTGCTTCCGCTTCTTAGTGGTCTTCACCGCTCGTTGTGCTCAGAAAGCTTCCTGGCAAGCTACGCTTGTGCGCGGATTTCAAAAAGGTTGTTAACCCCCAAACTGCTGTAGATACTTTTCTTCTACCTCTCCCGGAGGAGCTTATGGACAAAATGGACGCAAGACGCAATTTTTCAAAGACTGATTTGCGAGATGTTTATTTCCAGATTCTTTTATATGAGCAATCTCAACAGTTTTTAGAACTCAATACGCATGTTGTCCTGTTTAAGTACTTACGTTTGCAGTTCGTCAGTGCGTCAGTGACGGAAATATTCCAGCGTATTCTTGCAAGGCTGACTTCCACAATTCCATTCTGTTTCAATTAATCGAGATGATGTCGTTGTTTTGGGACGTACTGAAGATGAACATATTACTAATATTCGTGTTTTGTTTTAAGTTTTGCTTGACAATGATATCAAATACAATAGAGACAACTGTCTGTTTTCGGGCAGAATTGGAACACCTTTGATACGTCATTAACAGTCATAGAGTCAATCCGTTTCAAATTCATTTAGTTGCAAAATGCGATCTTCCAGCGCCACGAAATATGAGTCAATTGCGAAGTGTCATTGGAAAACTGATATATTATAATCGATTTACTCCCGATGCTTCGCAACTACGTTGGATCGTTTGCGACGCAAGAATATCCTGCTTTTTTTGGTCCTCAGAATGCCAGGTGACTTTCCAAAAGTAGAACGATTCTCTTCTCAGTGATCGCTGTTTGGTCCACATTGATACGAGCAAGCCTGTTGTTCTTTCGGCCGATGCATTAGTTTATGGGTTCAGTGCGGTAGTGCTGCACAGGTTTGGTTCTGACGATGATCTTATTGTCCTGCTTCCAACCTATTGAACACATTGCAATGAAATTACGATCAAACTGAGAATAAAGATCTTTCTTTGGTATACGGCGTAACAAAATTCCATCAGTATTTCTACGGGAGAAAGTTTTATTTGTTCGCTGACCATAAACACTTTGAGACCTTGTTGAACCCTGCAAAAACATGCAGCGACGGGCCCTTTTGCTTCCCTAACATCAAAATGAGATATTGTATTGCCCCACTGCTAAAGATGCTAAGGCGAATGTCCTTTCGCGTCTTCACCTGCTTACGGAGCCTGATTTCGATCAGTTTTCCATTCCTTGTCGCTAGATAACACACTCGATTCTACGTACTGCTTAATTTTCCGATTGATCACAAGCAAGTTGCCAGGCCACAGCGGCTGATACTGATTTGCAATAATTGTTAACTCTTCACGCCATGTTTGGCCTTCCTCTGATGGACTGGTAGCAAGCCTTTTCACACGACGTTGTTTCTCACGTCGGCAGGATCTTTCGGTTCATTAACGTGTCATTCTCGTACACACCGATAACGACCGGTAACGGGTGATTTGTACCCAACGCTCTTCAGTTGGAAGTACTGCGTCTGTTGCAACACAGTCGCTGGGGAGTAGTTCGCCGTCATTGCGCATGGCAGAGTCCAGACGCGAAGATTGAGCGTATGGCAACATACTGTCTAGCCTGTGTCGAAAATCCGTCTGGTCCACCGTAGAAATTCTTTGATTGTTCGAAGCCTAGTGCACCCTGGATTTCGTTGTTCCATTCTGGAATTCCAGCTGGCTCATTGTTGTGGCTGTATACAGCAAATTGCCGTTTGTGGTTTTTATGCACTGGTCAAAGGCTCGTTCTACTATTCAAGCTCTGTCCTCACTATCCCATACTGAGGGACTACCTGAACTTATGTTAACGGACAATGGAATTAGAAACATTTTGTGTGGTCAATGGTATAAAAATTTCACAAGTGCTACGTTCCACCCACAGTCTAACGACAGCGTCTAGCGCTTTGTGTGCACCTGTGTGTAAATGAGTGAGCTAAGCCCCACGCACGCCTGCCACGAACCGTTGCTGTCGTTTCTTTCAACATACCCGTCCCAGCCGCGTAGCGAACCTCGCCAGCGGAGCTTTTGCATCCATCGCACACTGCTGTCGCTCCTGCATCCTCCACGGCTTGCGGCACCTGCTCCGCATATTGCTTACAAATTTTCGGTGTTCTAATCTCTATTTTAGAATACACAGTGGCCGAAAACGTTGGGCGCGAGGAATGATTCTTCATCAATAAGGACGAAAAATGCATCTTATGAGGGACCCATCAGGTCAGCAGCATAGGCGCCATCAAAATCAGCAGCGCCCATTCCGATTCGGTGGTTCTGCCGTTAGCTCTTCTATTCCAGATCTGCCGCCGGGATGCTGACTCCCCCGTAGCCCTTACCTTCCGCAGGGCATGCGCTTTCGGCGTCCCCGCTTGAACCAATGGACGTCGTATTGCTGGTCCACGCGTCAGCAATGCGATTGCCGTCCTCGGGGTCCATCCACTACGGGGATACCAGCCACTGTGTTGTGGTGTCCCAACCACACAACGGAAGAAGAAGTAAGAGACGGTCGCTACCAGCGGCCCCCAATGAGATCGCAAGGTGGCCGCCACGCCCTCCTGAAAAGTTCGCAGCGCCACCGCCAACCGACGTTAGCTAAGCAAGATATGTGAAGTGAAAAGTTAGATGTGTGGTAGACGTGCCTTGGAAGAGTGGACTACAGGAAACGTTGTCTGTATTGGTATGTGGCCCGCTGCAGGTTGTTTTAAGTTTTATTGTATATACTCAAATCACGGAGATCTTGTCTACTATTGAATGTCCAGTTAGACATGAGCAGGACATTGTACCAAGTTTGATATTTGTTACTGTTTTCATGAGACAGCAGTGACTGTGAAAAGATAAGTACTGTTATGTTCTTTTTTCCACTATGGAAGAATTTCTGTGTAAAATAAAAGTGTGTTCTGTTTTGAGTACATCGTGTCTCAGCCAGCGCCCTTGCGAGCCACTTGCACCTTCCTCAAATTGCCAGTTAGCAATCCACGCCAGAACGATAATAGGAACTGACGGACGACGAGAAAGCACGAATAGATTACTCGTAACGCCGGGTCCACCTCTCGTCCGTCCGGTCCGACACTAGCCCGGAACATGGGCCTGTTCGAGCGTTTGGCCGAGGGGACTGAGGCGCTCCAGTCACGGTCTGCATGGCCACTACGGTCGGGGGTTCGAATCCCCCCCCCTCTGGCATGGATATTTGTGCCGTCCTTAGGATAAGCTAGTTGATAAGTAGTTTGTAAGTTTAGGGACTGATGACCCCGTAGTTAAGTCCCATAAGCTGTAAAAACATTTCAACATTTTTCCGAGCGTTGTTTGAGCGGTGTTTCCCGCACCGGAGTGGTAACACTAGGCGTGGGAAGGGGCTCGCATCGCTCCCTGTCGTGCGCCCATAGGACGACGTAGTGCCGTTGTGTTTACTTTTATTTTTTATTTTTTTATGGGGAGGGGGGTTAAGTGTCGACAGCCGGCCCCATGAAGGGGATATGCCACCAGCAGCTCATCCGTGACCTCACCACCAGTTCCTGACCTACTGGCCCGTGGCCCGCCGGAGCATACAGGGACAGATAGCCGGCAGCTCTCGCGCCTCGCCAACACCACCTAGAGACAAGGCCTTACAACAGCACGTGCTACGTCACACTAACTGGCTGGCCGCTGGGGCTTTTTCTCTGATACGAGGTACGTCCACGAAATAAGTTTCGTTTGTTTATATAAAACAAACGTGTACAGGTACAGAAAAAGTATTTACAAAAACCTAAGACTGTTAACCTACTTTTCTACATAGCTTTCGAAATTTTTAGGCACTTTTCATAGTGTGGCACACGTTTTTGTATATCTTCTTCATAGAAGGTTGCCACCTCTGTATTCAACCATATGGTAATATGTTCTTCCAGCTCGTCATCATCGTTGAAGTGTTGACCACCAAGGACAGATTTTAGATCTAAGAAGAGATTAAAGTCGCTAGGAGTGAGGTCCTAGCTCTCTTCTGGTGTGTGAACCACTTCATAAATAACCACACACAGCCGTACACTTAGCGCTTCATCGTGCGCTTAATCATGTCCGTAAACCTCGCAGATTTGCCGATGAATTTCCTTTGGTTTAACTTTCTTTGCGTTCAGAAAACGAATCACAGATCTGATTTCACATGTGGCGGCATTTTCAATTATGGCTGACATTAGCACTACAAAGCACATGTCAGCAGCAGCGATCTGAAAATGGCGTACATGTCTTCTCGTTGAGTCAGAGTAACTACCGTGCATGCTCGGAACTGCGATCGTAGTGCTGCAGCGGATAGAAATAGAAACGAAACTTACTTCGTTGACGACCTCGAATTTTCTTGTTACGTCATTGTTGCTATTCGCTATAGAGCAGGGAGCTCGTTTGTTTTGTACTTCGCCGACCGCGGAGACCGAGCGCTCTGCGGCGCGCCAGTCATAGTCTGCACGGCTACTACCGTCGGGGGTTCGAATCTCCTCTCGGGCATTGATATTTGTGCTGTCTCTGGTATTAGCTAGTTCATGAGTCCCATAAGCTCTAAAAACATTTGAACATTTTTTTTTTTTTTTTTTTTTTTTTTTTGTACTTCAACTTCGGAAGTATACTTAAAGGTAACTATTGCTCAGAGCTTTTCATTTCATGTATGTTACTAATAACTATGCTCCTGTCCAGGTACTTCGCGTTCTACGCCACTCGGATACCTTGCTCAGATCCTATTAATCTTCTCATCCTGAAGTCACAAGACTTCGTCTAACATTAGATCTTCCGACTTACCTATTCCCTCTATGCGACGATCTCTTACACTCTTGTGTTCCCTTGTCCTGCTTAAATTGTTAACTTTAAGTATTTCCATTTCTATTCAATTATGTATATTGTTTTAATTTAACAAGTATCTATAGCTGCAAAATCATTTTATATAATTGAAATAGGAAAAATCACAAAATTATCTGTAAAACTGAAGAAAATTGTACAAAACAAATAAATAAAAGGCCTATCTTGGAATCTAGGCTCCAGTCAGAACAGATTTTTCATCTTTAAGTCCATATTCCGTCACATACTTACAAACTCGAAAGATATAGTTGTAACATTTATAGATTTTTAAAAAGGTATTTGATGTGGTTCGTAGGGAAACACTAGATAATGTCGTCAGAGAATTTGGCATCAAATCTAAATTAGCAAACCTTATCTAGCAAACACTCACAGGCACCAAATCAAAAGTAAACCTACGCAGTGAAATATCGAAGGCAATCAATGTAAAACCAGGTGCAAAGATGATGGCCTCTCTCCACTCCTCCTTTACTGCGTATTACAGAAAAATAGAGAATGGAAACAAAAACTAAAAGAACAGAGGCTGTCGTCAATCAGACAGGAAACTAAAAACATAGGTATTGAAATGCACTGTTTGGCGTGTTTAGCATTTGCGGATGATTTTGCCACTCTTTCTGAAAACCTTAGAAATGCCAGAATACATATCATCGAAGAAGTAGCCAACAAATCGGGGTTAAGAATATCTGTAGAAAAATGAACTTTAATGACAAATTAAAAAAAAAATGCTCCGGAATTCCTAGCAACAGATATTGGGCACATAAAGAGTGTAAATAAATTTAAATATTTGGAAGAAATAATTAAAAAATGGCTTAGAAAAATTGCTGTAGAAGAAAGAGTACATAAAACTGAGAGAGCACATGGAATAACTATGGATATCTACAACATAATGTGTCTGTCTAAAAATTTGACGACACAGCACTACAAGGCATTAGTGAAACCGGAATGTCTTCATGCAAGTGAGAGTTCAGCCCTGAACTATAAATTTCACAACTGTGAAGTTCTAGAAAGTCGGAAATACGTGAGCCACAAAATAAATAAATAAACAAATAAATAAATAAATAAAAATAATAAATAAATAAATAAATACAAAATATAATAAATAAATAAAATGAGGGATGGAAAATAAGAAGGAATGAAGAAATATTATCGCAACATAGAAAACATTATTGAAACACTATGAAAGAGCCTACTGCTAATTTTTGGACATTTATACATAATGATCAGTAACAGGTAGTCAACAAAGTTTTTTTGCTATCTTAGGGACAAGAAGTCAACAATAGCCTAGATTCAAAAAGTAAGGGAAAATCTGAAAAGAAAAACATAAATGAAAAAGATGCAACAGAAAGTGATAATTCCAAGACGAAAAGGTTAAAAATGGAAGGAGGGAGAAGGAGGCAAAATGGTCGGAGGAGACAAAAAGGATACATAGTGAAAATATGAATGAATACTGGAAGGGAAAAAAAGAACATCAAAGAAGGAGGTATGGAAATTGGTGCGTGGTCCTTAGATGACACAAAAGAAGAAGGACATTGTGATTCCATAATTTCTCCTGGCGAATAACAACTTCGAAAAACTTACGGGTATGCTGCCAGGTATCAAAATTGACAACGGCCGATATTTCGGCAGACGACCACCCTGCCATTTTCAAGGCGAAACTGCAGTGACGAAGCAATGTGCAACGATCTTTAAAACCTCGGTTTTCACTGAGTATACAGGTAAGGTAACACACGCCGAGCAAGCGAGCACACAGCTCCGACACGAGCAAAGATGAAACCGGTCAGAATATCGATAATAAACATCAGTTCTCGACCGATGAGGTCGGATTAGTTTTGTCCCTCTGTTTCATGGCATGCACTTCCAACTACTGGGACTGTGTTATCAAGCAAACGATAGAAATAAAAGTAGGTGACAACCTTATGAACAGGGATGGAGGGTTCTGCTTTATTACGCTTCGGATGCTGCTCTCTCACTTGTCAAAAAACATCGAGACAAAAGTAATCGGGCCTCATCCGTCGAGAACTGATGTTTTTATTACTGATATTCTGACCGGTTTCATCTCTGGTCCTGTCGGCGCTGTGTGCCAGTGGCGTAATTAGGACTTGGCTTTGGGGGGGGGGAGGGATATATCTGCTTGACGAGCAAAATTTTAGTCAGTTTCCAGACAGACTACCATCTACCACTCCCGTTGAAGAAAGTAATTCACTCCCTTCCAATGAAAGCTTATGGTAAAACACCCAAGTTTCAAATCTTTACCTTCAGATTGCTGTTACACGACTTCTTTTCTCTCTCTTCCCCCCCCCCCTTTTTTTTCTTTTCGGGTTTCGGGGGGGGGGGGGCGTTCTATCCCGCCTGCCGCGGTGGCCGAGGGGACTGAGGCGCTTCAGTCACGGTCCACACGGCCACTACGGTCGGGTGTTCGAATCCCCCCTCGGGCATGGATATTTGTGCCGTCCTTAGTTGTAGTTAGTTCATAAGTAGTTTCTAAGTTTAGGGACTGATGACCCCGTAGTTATGTCCCTTAAGCTTAACAAACATTTGAACATTTTTTTGGTTCTATCCCCCTCATCCCCCCGCTCCATAGTTACGGCACTGCTGTGTGCTTACTTGTTCGTTGTGTGTTGTCTTTCCCGTTTACTCATTGAAAACCGAGGTTTTAAAGATCGTTGCACATTGCTTCCTCACTGCAGTTTCGCCTTGAACATGGCAGGGTGGTCGTCTGCCGAAATATCAGCCGTCGTCGATTTTGACATCTGGCAGCATAACCTACGTTTTTCGAAGAAGAACATTGTTTGTAAGAAACGCTTTTTCCTCACTTGTACAGAACATGTGGGTTGGCGGTCCCTATGATCTCTCAGCGTGCCACTGTTACCCTCGGTTCGTCGTAACCGCCGCCCCAGGCGTCGCTTTGAGAGGCAGCGGACTACTGCGCAGTTCCCGCCCGCCGTCCATTAGAGCTCTCGCCTTCTCCTGGCTGTGGACGGCGAGAAGCCGCGTCGGTGGCGAGTTTCCAGCCAGAGCTGCCAGAGTTGCCTCCCTAATTGAGTAAGCCGACCGGACCGACAGCGCCAGACCTGGCGGACCCGCATAATCAGAGGGCAGTCCTGCTGCCTGGCTAAATCTGCACCGCGGAGGACCCTTCAGCAGGAGCAGGTAATGCGCTGCTACCCACTGCTTCTGGTCTCAGCCAGTGCAGCGCCACGGTCAGTATTCTGTAACTGCATTACGTCAACCGCTTACTACTGAACTTTGTCCATGAAGCCAAGTGCTACTCATATCTATATACAGGGTGTTTCACTAAGTGTGTTTGCCTCTGTAACTTATAAAATAATTCCAGAATGAAACTTTCACTCTGCAGCTGAGTCTGCGCTGACATGAAACTTCCTGGCAGATTAAAATTGTGTGCCGGAACCGGGACTCGAACCTGGGACCTTTGCCTTTCGCGGTCAAGCGCACTACCGACTGTGCTAACCCGACACGAGTCACGATGCCGCCTCACAACTTCCGCCAATATCTCGCCTCCTACTTTCCAAACTTCACAGAAGCTCTCCTGCGAAACTTGCAAGACTAGCACTCCTGGAAGAAAGGATATGGTGGAGACATGGCTTAGCCACAGCCTAAGGGATGTTTCCAGAATGAAACTTTCACTCTGCAGCGGAGTGTGTGCTGATATGAAACTTCAAATGTTCAAATATTTGTTAAGCTTATGGGATTTAACTACGGGATCATCAGTCACTAAACTTACAAACTACTTATCAACTACCTTGTACTGAGGACGGCACAAACATCCATGCCCGAGGGGGACTCGAACCCCCGACCGTAGTGGCCGTGCAGACCGTGACTGGAGCGATATGAAACTTCCTGGCAGATTAAAATTGTGTGCCAGAACCGGTGACGGGAAATTTTAATGCGGTAGGTCAACACAAGAAGTGTTACAATTTCTGCGGAGCTATGAACATAGTTTATTGTATCATTTTCCAGAGACTTACAGCACAAAGATATAATTTTTTAAATGGAACAATAGTTTTTTCTATCATGTATTGGATTCGTTTAAACCAGCTGTGTCTAAATCAATTTAAACTACATTCCTATCACTGTTAGTTTGGTAGCTACAACTCTTCAAAGTTTAGGGGGCGGAGGCTACGACAGCGTAGCTCACTGGCTGGTGGTCATGAGACAGTGGGCCGTGCCCAAGGGGATAGCCACTCGGCCGGTCAGCTACGCTATCGCAGCCTCCGCCCCCGGAACTTTGAAGGGTTGTAACTCCCAAACTAACAGTGATAGGAATGCAGTTTAAATTGATTTAGACGCAGCTGCTTTAAACGAATCCAATACATGATTAAAAAAACTATTGTTCCATTTAAAAAAAATTATATCTTTGTGGTGTAACTCCTTGGAAAATGATACAATAAACTATGGCCGACCGCGGTGGCCGAGGAGATTGAGGCGCTTCAGTCACGGTCTGCACGGCCACTACGGTCGGGGGGTTCGAAACCCCCCTCGGGCATGGATATTTGTGCCGTCCGTAGTTGTAGGTAGTTCATAAGTAGTTTGTAAGTTTAGGGACTGATGACCCCGTAGTTAAGTTCCATAAGCTTAACAAACATTCGAACGTTTGAATAAACTATGTTCATGGCTCCGCAGAAAGTGTAACATTTCTTGTGTTGACCTACCGCATTAAAATTTCCCGTCACCTATTATTTTATAAGTTAAGAGGCAAACACACTTCGTGAAACACCCTGTATATAAAAATCAATGTTTGTCTGTACCTCCTCTATGTCTTCATAAACCATTCATCCGATTGGAATGAAACTTTGCTGAACTCTTCATCGTGCGTCCACAAAGGTTCCTGACCCAAAAACAAAAGAACACGTCACATAGCTCAGGACATTATGACATCATAAATAATGAGACGCCACCGCGTGAGAATACTCAGATTTATGCGTCAATTACTTGAAAATGGAAGTAGTTAGGGACCTGCAACAAAGTTTACAAGTAATTTCGGACGTTTTGTGACCGACCCCCCCCCCCCCCCAAACAAAATGATGAAACGAAGAGAAGTCTACCGCTCACAACAGTTTCGCTGTAGATGCCGAAAACTGTTGCATCAGGAATGACCTTATATGAAATAAAGTTAACATTACAGATTTGCATATTACAATTTATTTTTATCTGCAAGTCTCCCTTAATTCTCTTGACCCAAAATTAAGCAATCTGTTTTCTTAATCTCTATCTATATAAAAGCGAAAGGACACTCACTCACTGACTAAACACTAAATCTGGAAAACTGCTTCACCTACGAAGCTGAAATTTGGCAGGTATGTAGTTTATAGGTAGAAAAGTTAAGATACTATTTTGTGATAGGTGCATCGCGGAGCATATTTCTCCTACAGACTCACGAAGTCTACAGTTTCATTCCGATCTTTACGAAATTTCGCACGCTTGACATTCAAAAGGTTGGTCACCGTCCACCTTCAGTTTCATACAGTGCATGTGGGAGGGTACTTTGCAACATAAAAATGGATCCCTAAATATCTTGATCGCGCCGTAACATGGGAACGGCTCCCCCGATATCACAGAGCTTTCTTTGTTGTTTTCGTTATTCTCAGAACAAGAGTTGTACGAAATAGAACTGGAATATTTGATAACAAGAAAGTGCGTTTTTCAATGCGGACCTGCGTTTCTGTTGCATAGAAAGCTATAGTTTTGTTCCAATATTCATGAAATTTTGCACACTCTACCTTGAAAACAAGAGGAATGTCACCGTCTGTATAAAATTTCGTTCGGTGCATGGTGGAGGGTGCTTAACATACGCTTGCCGCGGTGGCCGAGCAGTCTGCGGCGTGCAAGTCACGGCCTGCACGGCCGCTGCGGTCGGGGGTTCGAATCCCCTCTCGGGCATGGATGTTTGTGCCGTCTTTATTATAGATAGTTCATAAGTAGTTTGTACGTTTAGGGACTGATGACCCCGTAGTTACGTCCCATAAGCTGTACAAACATTTGAACATTTTTTGCAAAACTTACCGAATTTATCAAAATGCATAGTTTTGCTCCAATCTTTATGAACCTTTGCACACATGACCTTTAAACCAAGAGTAAGATCACTGACGACATAAATGTTTGTATGGTATATGACAGAGGGTAACTTGCAGAAAACTTTGCCGAGAGAGGGAAAGGTGGAAAGCAACAGAGAGTTGTTGGAGAAAGAGGTAGATGCAGAAAGAAGGGGGAAGGGAAGGTGGACTACGAGATTGTAGGTTAAATAAATACCCGGGCAACGCCGGGTTTACAGCTAGTTTATATATAAAGTGTCCATGTGTTTGTGTGTACGTATTGCATGGAAATTTACAGCTTTTCTATCTTCAGTCTTTTTTATAGAGTCTCCGTGTATTCCTTCATACGTATTACATGCATATCTACAGTTTTGTTCCAATATTTATGACTTTTTCACGTATGACATTGAAACCAAATGGACGGTCAACGTTATGAACATGATATGACGTCATAAAGAATGAGAGGCACGAAAAACTGTTGTATCACGCGAAAAGGTTGCACATTTCCGCCTAAACCATTGGACCGATTTCAACCAAATTTGGTGCACACATTATTTACCATGATGTAACAACTATTGTAAGAACCACAGAGGACACTTGGATCAAGAGACATAACTTCATAAACAACAGGAGTCGCGAAAAAACAGCCAGATGAAACGAGACTTTATTCATACACATTGTTTGAGAATAATAATACCTAGCGTTCTGAAACAAACTTTAATCGTCATTTCCATAGTTCATTACACTTTTTCTTGCTGACAACCACAGTGAAACTATGAGAGGCAAAGAGTTCCGCGCTTACTATTTTTCCTTTCTTCGTGGAGTAAAAGAACGGCATTTCGTATGACGTTACAATTTATAATCTCTCCACTACAAATTATACTCGCTCGAAATTTTACGGATAGTATACACACATACAGGTGAATTTGTCTTCGAAATTGTATCTCAGTACGATAAGGGGTTCATGAGATATGAGGTCATAAATATTAACGTTCATGTAAAACTGCCCCATCGAGCATCAGGCTTTATATTACTTCTTTACTACTAACAGATTTCACAGACGTATGGCACTTATACAGATGAATATATGTCTTCAAAATTATACAGTTTTACAGCACATAATTTTAATAAATTTGAGATCATATGTACTGCGATAGGTAAAAATCTGTCACAGCATGCACCATGTTTAAATACACTCATTATTTACTATCAAGACCCTCCTGTATTCCATTCAGCTTAAGGAAATTTCTGAAAGCTGACAGTGCTGTTGACATCTTTTGACCATGAAACGCACATGGCTGCAGGCGAAAGCAATATTGACTTCTGTTCGGATATAAGGAAAGGATGAGAAGTTAACAGTGTGCATCTAACGAATACCAGTTGTTCCCGATGGACCTACTATTTGACTTCAAGAGGCTGTGCCGCGGCGGAGCGGCCGGGCACATTGAGACACTATACTACGATGCGTGAGGCTGTTCCCCTTCTGGGGTTCGAACCCCCTTCGGGCAGGGATGTTTGCGCTGTCTTTAGTACAAGGTAAGTTCATAAGTAGTTTGTAAGTTGAGGGAATGATGACCCCGCACTTAAGTCCCTTAAGCTTAACAAACAACAACATCAAGAGGCTGTAGTTTCCAGCGAGACTTGCATTTTCCATTACGATTAATAAGTAAGAGGGCAATAGACACTGCTCAAAACAAGTAGGGGATCAGGTCAGATATTATACAAAGTATACATATGGTAACGCATTTTATTGAGACACTTGTAATGTGTGGGTGATACGGTGCGATATTTTTCTGTCTCCGAACTTGATAACACAGTCCCAGTAGTTGGAAGTGCATACCATGAAACAGAGGGACAAAATTAATCCGACCTCATCCGTCATCGATTTTGATACCTGGCAGTATACCCGTAAGTTTTTCGAATTGTTATTCGGCAGGAGAAATTAAGGAATCACAATATTCTTCTTCTTCCTTCGTTTGGGTCATCCAAGGACCATGCACCAATTTCCATATCGCCTTCTCTGTTGTTCTTTTATTTCCCCTCCCGTATTCTTTCGTCTTTTCACTATGTATCACCGCGGTGGAGTAGCCGAGCGGTGTAAAGTGTCTCGCTGCGGAGCGCGCGGTTGCTCGCCGTGGAGGTTAGAGTCCTCCCTGGGGTATGGGTGTGTGTGTTAGTCCTTAGGTTAGTTTACCTAGGTTTAAGTAGTTTGTAAGCTACAGACTGATGAACACGCAGTTTGGTCCGATAGATCTACAAACATTTGAACATTTTTTGAACTTGATGTTTACATGTAGTTTACTTATAGCGAGGCACCGTTGGGCTACCATAATAGTTTAAAAGTCAGTCTCGTTCCCCTCTAATATGGTATTTGATCAACTAGGACGTCCTGTGCAATTACACACCTGCGTGACATACACATTAAGAGGTTATCAATCAGCTCTTCAAGGATATTTGGCCATTCTCCATGAGTGCAATATCCAGCTCTGCAACCGTTGTGCCTCCTCAGGGGACTCACGGTTCTTTCGTGAGTACGTGTGTGGCGAGCACGGGGCCCCGAGCTAATGCAGCCTTGTTTACTTCCCGGACTGCATTTCCTTTTCTCCTCCCCTCCTTTCCTATCCTCACTCCTTCCCCTCCCCACCTGGGGACTGATAAACTCAGTAGTTTAGTCCCCCTATTCCAACCAAACAACCCAACCCAACCTCAACGGTTGTGGGAGGTGCTGGTCTGGCTGAAACGCGCCTGCCAAGTCCATCCCAGACATGCTAAGGTAAACAAGAAGGTCACTCCATTCGTTCAATTCCCATCTTCTATGGCACCAGCGTAGGGCACAAGAAAAGGTTAAAGCAACTCGTCTCTATACCTCTGAGCATCGATAGCGCCATTCCGAAAGACATACATTTCCGTAGGTCCTTCAATTCTGACTCATGCCCACACTATTTTTTGTGTCCCGACTTCGTCGCCGCTTTTGTGTCCCAGCCTCGTCGTAGGTGTCGGTGCCCGAGTGGAATGAGACCGACACGCTGGTGCAGGTACGGAGGGGAGCAGCCAGAAACTATAAACACTCGAGTAAATTAGAAAGAGATATATTGCACAGAATGTAACAATACTTAACTTTTACATAGTACTGCAGAATGTTGATACATAGTTGTTAGAGGCCTGCCTAGTGCCTGTACAAATAGCAAAGTCTTCACTGGTGCCTATCTGATTACGAAGGTCCTAACTCGTTGCTATCTCCGTCCGAAGTCGGCTGGTGTCTTTCAGTGGTGGCCACGAGCGGCGTTGTCGCAGAGGGCGCTCGTGGCTGTCGTCGTGAGAACGCCGCGCCGTGCGTCCATGGCGGCGCGCGGCGAAAGTAAGTGGCGCGTACTTTGTACTTGTGCGACACCACACTATTCGTCTACCACCATGGCATGGCGATATTTCCCTGCGCATAAGCAGAGTTGTTCCGTGTTCCGAGTTCTCTCTAGATGAGGAAACGACGATTGTCCTGCTGAACACAAAATCTTGACTCAGATGTGAACAGAACTCGGCGCCATTCTTAACGATCCAATCCTGATGTTCCTGTACAGGGTGGTTAGGAGAGGTTGAAGTTGTGGACGTCCATGTCACTTTAGATGAGTAAAGAAAGATGGTTGTCTGCGAAACAAAAAACTCTGCAAGTGTTGGTGTTTACATTACCAGGGATTTCCGCGCCTGGGAGGACAGAACAGGTTGCAGACATGTCGGGTTTCCAAGGAGAAGGGAAAGGGCATGACCGTTCAGGACGAAGGCTGACCAGAGAGGAGAGCTTTCGGTTCTGGAGAGAGTCTCTCGCTGGGCCGACGGTGATAACCTGTAGATTCAGTGATCATGCGCCAAGGCCGCCTATGAGGCTGCAAGAAAAAAATTAAATATTTACTGCTGCAAACATAGAGTCCTTTACAACCTGTTGTCTCACCATGCACAATTTATGAAGGTTACAATGCCACACACACACATCATACGCCTCCGTGCGTAGAGACCACATTTTAATATACTTCTGGTGTTAATTTCAACCATCCGTTGTCTCACTCTCAACATTATTATTCCGTCTAAAGTATAATTTCACGAAAATAACCGAAAAACTTTTTTTGCCATTACAATGCCATCTACCACGACCGGAAAAAGATGTATCGAGCAGACACCAGGTATTTTTGGCAAGGAATCCGAATATGCAGTATAAGTGGGGGTTGTTGTTTTACATTTCAAAGTTGCACCCCCTCCCCCTCAGATGTCCCTCTTCGACACATTCATTTTGTGACTGGGACATTTTTGTGTGTGGAGCATAGTTTGAGAGTTATTTCAAGTTCTCGGTTTAAGTGTGCCATACAATACATATATAAAACTTATTTCCGTCCGAATGGGTATTGTGTACAAGTCTGGAATTAATATATGATGAACTTCCAGATATTGTTTGTAATAACCTTGAGGAACAACTTATTTTAGGATAGACGAGGAATGTCAATACATCCCTCATCACCACATTCAATATGAAAAGAACTGTCCGCGTGGAATATCTGTATAGGCACATGACGAGATTTCAAAAAGTAAGTTACCCTTTATTACGACCAACCAACAAATTTGTATTGTCTACTACACTAGAAACCGAAGTGACGAAGTTTCGCTGCACTGTTTCTCCGAATAATCAACAAAACTTTGTACACAATGTCGGAAGTCTCTAAGCCTAAAAATTCCTCTTACCTTGGTCATGGAATTATTCGAGAATTGCTACGTAAACATCGTCAAATCTGCGACTGCTAGGAACCGGTTGCTGGATAGCATGGACAATATCGTCGTCAATCAATGGCGCAGGACTTGGTTTGCTCCTCGGCAGCACAGACGGCACCGCGGCCAGGATCACACTGTTGGCCACGTCCTGCGGCACGGCAAGGACTGCATTTCATCCACACTACGATAGGGACTCTTCATGAAAGGTCTCATATGACGCGTGTGACTCCTATGAAGGACAGCGACATTTCATTTCAGTGTTATCACTGACTTCGATGCTGTCGACTGGTTTTTATTCACAGAATAAGAAGGCGGCGTCCGGCGTCCGGCGTCAGTAGTGGGAGTTGTTGGGCGGAAGTCTGATAGTTCTGTTCAGGTTGTTGAGGAAGTGGAACATTTGTGTTGCGATTCAGACCGTGGAGCTTTTTGTATACATTATTTATGCTTTAAAACGATTGCGAAAAAATGGAATCTTTAACATAATTGAACTATGAAAATGTAATTGTGGAGTTTGTAATAAGGTAATGTCGTTCTCTTATTTTTCATTGTAACAGTGTTTGATACTGGATCCGTTAATAATAAGCATCAAGGTCAAAAAATGCCATTTGCGTCCTTTACCATTTCTATCAGTAATTAAGTTTTATAATAATTGTTGCGCTCAGATATATGGCAGTATTTTGAATATTTGTGGAATATTCCGTTGGTACTTGGTGGAACAATGGCATATAACAAACTTAAATATGTACTATTTTTGTTCCACAATAGTTTTTATTTGTTTGTTATTAGCAGCTTTTGGCTTTTTACGCCATAGATAGATAACTACGTACGAAACAGATAGTCCACTTGTAACACTGAGGTTACATATTGCAGGTGGCCTGTTATTAAAATTAGTCAGATCTCGGGCAGTTGATATCCGCATATGAAAGTTAAAACGGTCACTGCTGCTCAAAATTACTTTATGAGTGGCCACAGTACATGTGCAAAGGAAATTTGTCTAATTACTCAAGGGAGCAGAATCATTGTGAAAAAAAAAGGAAATAGGTAATTAAACATGGAACAGGGAGCATGAAATCATAAAGCACATTACAATGCTGGAACACATGAAAGCAGGGTCGAAACGAAGCGTTGGCGGTGTCTTGACGAGATGGCAGGTGTCTTGATCACTAATTTTAAGTACATTGTGCACTAAACGAAGCTCATGTTCAGGGAGGCAGCGGCTCACTATTTCAAAGTACCACATAGTGTGTGACCACACCGAATTTCATAGCATTAACCAACAGAAATTAATTTAGAATAAGCGAGTAAAGTACACGCAAGAATTCGTATAGAAGAAAGCTAGTTAAAACAAAAGCATGGCTGAAGGCTGAAGCAACGACCGTTACGAAAGCATGCAGCGCAATCGGTCATACAAGACAGGAAAGACAGAATCAAATCAGGATATCTGAGAAATATTTGGCATACTCGCGGATACAGATGCGACCTGAAAAGTTAGTTAAATACACGAGGGAAATTCAAACATACAAGGTTTACACAGAGGCTGAGGGCCTCACACGTGTATTCTAACTTGAGCAAAACCGGACAAAAACTCATCGCCGGAATTAAAATGCAGATACTAAATTTATACTGAATTTACTCGAGTTCCGTAAATTAAGAAACACTTCGCTTCGCACAGTGAAAGGAATTACTCAAGTGAACTATCACTGAAAAACCAAGACTGCCTGATCACAAGGATATCAAAGTCCTAACAGCATGCCTTCCCCTCAGCATGATTCGACGGAGTACTTACTTCCTCAATCGTCAGAACCAAAATGAAGAGTGAAGGCTAAAGCTCTAAGGCCTTGGAAAAACCTCGCCCCACCAAACAGCAGATGTAGAGCGCGCTAAAAGCTTGGCAGAGTGCGTTCAAAGACTAGTGTTTACCGACTCTTCCTACCTGACAAGACAATTCCCTCTTCATCCGGTCCCAGAGAAGTCTCCTGTCACCTCTTTTGTCCAAGATTAGGTTGGTACCACACTAACAACACGGCTACCTCGCCATCTTGCCAAGTAAGCTTGTATCTGGCCAGCCAGCAGACGCCAGCGTAGACGACAAACGAAGCCATACGTTCTTAACTACAGCAAAACGAGGCGAGGCGGCGACTGTAAGCCATTGCGCGGCAGTCAGTCAGTATTAAGAGCACACATTCAAATTCACATGAACACACAAGTTCAATCACATGGGTAGAAACCTTTATAAATATGGGGCAAACATATATACACATGGGTCATTGATCATTAATAAAAAGAATAAAATAATTAAAACACAGATAGATAACATTAATGGTGCAGAAACACTTTTGGTTAATGAATAAATCAAAATGGAGCACGACCACACAATCAGTGGACGTGTTTCAATATAAAGCTGGTTTTTCAAAGACATGTGAATCTGAAAATTTGTTATATCTATGAATCAGTACTACAGAACAAATGTACTACAAAACAAAAGGATTTAAATGAACACATCTTATGCCACAACGATATTAAAATTTTAAAACTATGGGATTGTATAAGAAAGTATCGTCAGCAGGTGATGGTAGGAACAAAATGTGGATTTGTTATGAATAAGTATCAATACCACAGAACGTGCATAATATAAAACACAAATGGGATCTGAATGGGTAATTCTTACATCACGTAATGTTACAAATATTATAAATGTTCAGGTTAGTGATGGGTGATTGACAAGCAAACTGTAAATCTCAAAGAAACATTGATGGGTGGGGGGAGGAATTATGGCAAGGGGAAAGAAAGGTATATGCAGTATTGGTATGGAAGACATATGGCAAAAATATTTACACACAGTGAGAACAATAGGCCTATTAATAAGTTGACATTATTTTAGTAAATGTGAATACTGGTCATTAAGCACTAGGTCAGGATTCTTGAATTGGTGTTTGTTAATGGCCAGAATTTCTAAGGATGTGAGTGTTCTGTCGTTTATTCATTCATGGAGAACATCACATTTAGTATCATAGGAATGGCATTCATTCAGAGCATGGCCAGCAAAGGCGGAAACTTCCTTTTTCAATCTCCAGCTCCTTTCATGCTCGGATGGTCTAGTGGCTATAGCCCTACCTGGCTGGCCTTCATATAGTTTGCCACAAATGTTAAGGTAATTTTATACACTCCACTCTGTTCTAAAGGTGGAATTTTGTGTTTGCTGTTGAACAAAATGTGGGCACCTGTATTTCTGGTGTAAAAAGCTGGGTTGTATTTCCTGGATCTCAGTTACTTGGCAATTACCTTTGAAGGCTTACCTACATCTAGCATGGGGACCCACTCTGGAGACATTCTGTAACAATTCTGGACGTGTGGGGTGTCGTATTGTCCTGCTGGAATTGACGAAGCCTGTCGTAATGCACAATTGACATGAATGGATGCAGGTAACAAGCCAGGGTGCGTACGCATGTGTCAGTGGCCACAGTCGTGTCTAGACGTACGTGGGGTTCCACAACAGTCCAACTGCACGCACCCCACACCTTTACACAGCCTCCACCGGCTTGAACAGTCTTCCGTTGACATACATGGTCCTGGGCTTCATGAGGTTGTCTCCTGCGCGTACATGTCCATTCTTTGTTTACAACTAGAAGCGATTCTCGTCAGACGAGGTGACAGGTTTCCAGCCAACAACTCTCCATTTTCGTTGTTGACAGGCCCATACGAGGCGCAAAGCTTTGTGTAGTGCAATTTAGGGTACACTAGTGCCGGCCACAGTGGCCGAGCGGTCTGCGGCGCATCAGTCACGTTCTGCACGGCCACTACGGTCGGGGGTTCCAATCCCTCTTCGTGCATAGATATTTGTGCCGTCTTTACTATTAGCTAGTTCATAAGTAGTTTGTAAGTTTAGGGACTGAAGACCCCGTAGTTAAGTCCCATAAGCTCTACAAACATTTGAACATTTGATTGGTGCACGAGTGAGCCTTCGGCTAAAAGGGTCTATAGTGATTACGTTTCGTTGAACGGTGCGGACGATGACAGTTGTTGATGGCCCAGCAGTGAAATCCGCAGCTATTGGCGGAAGGGTTGCATTTCTGTCACACTGAACAATTCTCTTCTGCCTCCTTTGGTTCCATTCTTACAGGATCTTTACCGGCCACAGCGATGTTGGAGATATGATGTCTCTCTCGATTTCCAACGTGTTCTCGTGTAATGTCATGCGGCTGACGTCAACACCTCATCACTACCTAAGAGACGCAGTGCCCCATGTCTCGTGCGCCGTCTACACTTTCACTAATCGCTCACGTAAGTCGTGGTAACCCGCCTCTGTAGCAGCAGTACCACATCTAACGCTTGTGCCACACACATGTTGTCCTAAATAGGCGCCGTCCTCCTACGCATCCCCATACTAGTTTATTTGGCTCTTCAGTGTATAAATACATGGATATGAAACCTATGATACCGATTGATAACATTAATTATAAAGAGAGACCAGTGAAACTTGAATGTTTTGAAAGATACTTTCCCATAGGTTTGCGCAAAATAAAACTCGTGTGTGTGTAACCATTAAGAGTGAGAAATGTTAGAAGATGTTTTCACACACCCACACACACACACACATTATATATATATATATATATATATATATATATATATATATATATATATATATATATATATATATATATATAAACGACTTTTGCTACTGCAAATGGAGGGTTTTTATTTTTATAATTCACCCATACGGCTTTTGCCTTCGTCACAAAGGCATCATCAGTAGGCGTGCTGGAATATTTACACATTTCTGTTTACACATAGAGGTTAGGTTTTTTACATATGTACAAACATTTCGTTTCTGATTCAAAACAGTTCGTATTTTGCTACAAAATGGTGTACTTACAACATTTGACACTCCATATCAGTCTCTTTCCGGCAACCAAGTCGAAAAGTTTTGAGACCTCTCAAAACTGACAACCCAATCCAAAAATGTATCTCAAAAATCAAAAAAGACACAGATATCTACCAAAGAGCTGCAATATACCAACTTCAATGTAACTCATGTGATGGAAGGTATGCAGCACAAACCAGCATAAGATTTGATACCCGTTACAAAGAAAACATCAGGACACAGAAATACGGGACAAGCCACTCCAATTTTGCAGAAAATCTGAAAGAATAGGCTATAACCACAAACACATCGCAATAGACAAATAAATGACGATAATTAGTGTAAATAATGAAAAACACCTCCAAACATTACAAGAATATTACCATATATATAAAACAAAAGCTAAGAAAAAGATGCTACTAAATGACCAAATAAACATGACGAATCAATCATTGTTTTCACTGATTGACCATATGATAGACACAGATCCCAACACATAACCATAAATCCACAATCCCCCCGCCCGCACACACACAGACATAACACAACCAGGAAACTGCTTTGATGCAGCTCTCCAACCCACCCATTCTTGAGCAAGCCTCTTCATCTCCTCATAAGAACGGAAACCTATATCCATTTGAATTTACTTACTATATTCATCTCTTGGTCTCCCTCTGCGATTTTTACCCTATACACTTTGCAATTCCTGGATGTCTAAATGTGTGTCGTACCAAACGATCCCTTATTTTAGTCAAGGTATGCAAGAAACTCCTTTTCTCCCCAATTCTGTTCAGTACTCCTCATTAGTTACGCAATCCACCCACCTAATCTTCAGCATTCTTCTGTAACAGCACATTTCAAAAGCCTCTATCCTCTTCCTGTCCGCACTGTATATAGTCCATGTTTTACTCCCATACAAAACAACACTCCACACAAATTCCTTCAGAAAGGACTTCCTTATGCTTAAATTAATATTCGATGTTAATAAATTTCTTATTTTCAAAACCGCTTTTCTTCCCATTGCCATTCTGCATTTCATATCCTTTGTACTGCGACGGTCATTTGTTATTTTACTACCCTAGTAACAAAACTAGTCTACCAACTTTATTGTTTCCTTACATAATTTAATTCCTGATTTTCTATGAGTGCATTCCATTACCATTGTTTTGCTCTTATTAATGTCCATCTTGTATGCTCCTTTCAACAGACTGTCCATTCCTGTCCTTTCGCTTCTCTGCTGAGAACTGGTTTTACAACTGTGTTCTTTATATTCATACAGCTGCTTTTATTATCTCCAAATGTTTCTTTTATTTTCCTGTAGGCGGTATCTATTTTCCCCTATTTATACATTCTTCTACAGACTTGCATTTGCCTTCTAGCCACTCTTGCTTAGCTATTTTACACTTTCTGTGAATCTCATTTCTTAGTCGTCTGTATTCCATTTTGCCTGTTTCACTTACTGCATTTTTATATTTTCTCCTTTCAGCAATTAAATTTAATATTTCCTATGATATCCAAGGATTTTTTGTAGGTTTTGCATTTCCTGTGATATCCAAGGATTTTTCGTAGGTCTTGCCTTTCCACCTATTTTGTCCTCTGCTGCCTTCACTATTTCATTTCTCAGTGATACCAACAAGTTATGGTCAGAATCTACATTTGCCCCTGGGTAAGTTTTACAGTTTAAAATCTGATTCCGAAATATATGTCTTACCATTATAAAATATATCTGGTACCTCCTGGTGTCTCCTGGTCTCTTCCATGTATACAACCTTCTTTCATTATTCTTAAACCAGGTGTTTGTTATTATTGAATAATGTTCCGTGAAAAATCCTACCAGGCGACCTCCTCTTTCATTCCTTTCGCCCAGTCCATATTCACCTTCTATTTCTCCTCCACTTCCTTTTCCTACTACCGAATTCCAGTCTCCCATCACAATTAAGTTCTCCTCTTCCTTAATTGTCTGAATAATTTCCTTTACCTCCTCATACATTTCTTCGATCTCCTCATCATCGGCAGAGCTAGTTGGCATATAAACCTGTACTACTGTGGTCGGTGTTGGCTTTATATCTATCGTGACTATGATAATGCGATCACTGCGCTGCTCATAGTAGTTTACCAGCATTCCTATTTTCTTATTCATTATCAGATCTACACCTGTAATACTCCCAACTGATTTTGTATTTATAATCCTGTACTCGCCTGACAAGAAATCCTGTTCCTCTTTTCACCGAACTTCACTAATCCCCACTATATCTAACTTCCCTTATCCATTTCTCTTTTTAAATTTTCTAACTTCCCTACCTGTTTAAGGCATCTAACATTCCACGCTCCGATCCGTAGAATGCCAGTGTAGTCTTTTCTGATGATCACATCCTCCTCAGTAGTCCCCACTCGGAGATCCGAATGGGGGACTATTTTACTTCCTCACTATTTTACTCGACACGATGCCATCATCATGTATATAAACATACAGTAGACCTGCATGTCCTCGGCTAAAGTAACGTCTGTAATTTCCCTCTGCTTTCAGCCATCTGCAGCCATTCGTAGCTGATGTCACAAGGCCAGCTCAGTCAATCATCCAGATTGTTGCCCCTGTAACTACTGAAAAGGCTGCTGCCCCTCTTCAGGAACTACACGTTTGTATAGCCTCTCCACAGATACCCATCCGTTCTTGTTGTACCTACGGTACGGCTATTTGTATCGTTGAAGCACGCAAGCCACCCCACCTCGGCAATGTCTGTGGTTCAGAGGGGTGGTAAACACACATACACACACACACACACACAAAGATACCTTCAACATTAAAGTCACTTTCAATGAAATAGTTGAATTACAAATAAGCTGAGAAAGTTGCAACACTATAAAACAAACTACAGTGCACACAGTTATGGTAGCAGATGACAGTGGAAGTAGAAAATGCGAAGTATTCCAAAAATAGTGAAACTTTTCGACCCGGTTGCCGGAAAGAGACTGATATGGAGCACCAAGTGCTGTAAGTACATCATTTTACAGCAAAAAACGAATCGGAAACAAAATATTTTGTACATATGTAAAAAACGTAACATTTATGTGTAAACAGAAGCATGTAAATATTTCAGGACACCCACTGATGATGTCTTGTGACTAAAACGATACGCGTATGGGTGAATTATAAAAATGAAAACCCTTGATTTGCAGTAGCAAAAGGCGTTTTCTTTACAAACACTACTGTGAAAATTCCTCTTATGTTACCTTGCTCATCTGCCATTGAAGTCTCCAACTGTCATAACAAATGAACATAAAAAACTTAAGTCCTACCAACGTATGCCCCGTGTAACGACCAGATGAAGAGATAAAAAATTCTCACGACATTCACAAAATAATTTCTAAGGACTGTCGCATGTAAGTGGCTACTCTTCAGTAACACACATGTACCGAGCAAGTTAAGAGCCGAATGTGGTAGGTCGATGAAACTGTCAGCAACGGAAATCATAACATCGTAGTAGCAAGTGAATACGTGATGTTATTATTTTATGGTTTTATTTTGTTTACTTCTCTGTAAGAGTAACTTTGTGGTCGTGTTCCGCCATTACTACAAAATTTTAAATCACTTTCTAGCATTTAATTTCTTAGTTTTGAATGGCGATAGGAGGAAAGGGTATCCACTCATCTAGAGGGGAAGGGGGCAAGATTTGGAGATATGAACTTTTTAAAATTTTCTGTGTGAATGCCGACTTTTATGTTGTCATAAAATAGTTCAAATTCCGTGTCTGTTGAAAACTTAGTCCAGTTTCTAAACTCATGTATTTCAAATCATGCGTTGGAAGAAAACGCCCTGTCTGAACTTTATTTTGTCGTATTCCAGATTGAAGAGGAGGAGGTTGCGCCCGCCCCCCTCCTGCGCCGTTGCCCATATGTATGGACGCCCATTGGAGGAGGAGACGGACAGATATGAGGCAGGAGGAGGGATTTGGAAAGAGATGGATGAATAGAAGGACGGGTAGAAGGAGGAAGAGGAAGTACACGGGGGAAGTGAGGAAGTAGATGAAGGAGAGGAGGAGATGGACATGAAGTGGTCGTGGAGACTAGATGGATATAATATGTTTATGCGGAAAACGGAGAAACAAAACAATTTACTCAATCCACAGACTTTACAGTAAATAATGATTCCCTTACAAAATACTTTTTTTAAACTTTCCTCACTCCACACAGCCAGAGGAAAGCAAAACAAGGGGATATTATAAATTATAAAATGAAAATAACTCGCCTTCTCTAACAATCGTTATTTATTAACGACACAGTACATTTCAAGCCCTTGGGATTCGTGTTCGGTACCTTTAGAGCAATTTCGTTTTAAGTAAGTCTGGGCCTGTCAGAACCAAATATGAAATGTAACAACGTGGTACATTGCAAATATCTGTTAAAAGTAATTAAGGAGATTGGATATTAACTTACTGATTTACAGTGCTGTCACCTTTCATGTTCGACCTCGTTAGGCCCAGAATTCACTAAAAAATATAAACTGCTAAACAGGCATTCGCAGGACTTGAAATGCATTGCATCGTTTGTATATGACGACTCTGACAGAAAGCAAGCCTTTTTTTTTCATTCTACAAAATCAGAACAGTAAGAGAATAAACACTGAAAGGAATGGATACATTAAACGGTATATGTTGTTCTCCATGAGACTATGTTGGCAATTCAGCGACGGTGATGTGTGGTCGTGTTTAGCCAGTCAACATTGGGTGAAGAGCCAACAATACTGATATGGGCGTGTGTATGCATACACAGAGCTATGTAAACCCTCAGAGGACGGAGCTGCTGTCTGCTACTCTCATATAAGACAACAAATGTTTCGAGAAGAAATGTTCAAATGTTTGTATAGTCTATGGGACTTAACTACGAGGTCATCAGTCCCTAAACTTACAAACTACTTATGAACTACTTACGAACTAGGACGGCACAAATATCCATGCCCGAGGGGGGATTCGAACCCCCGACCGTAGTGGCCGCGCAGACCGTGACTGAAGCGCCTCAGTCCCCGCGGCCACCGCGGCCGGCTTTCGAGAAGATATTAGATTGGTTACTGCTGTTGCAAAAGAAGGTTATTATCATTAAGTGAGTTTGAACGTGGTGTTACAGTTAATGCACTAGAGATGGGACACAGCATCTCAAAGATGAGGTGGCGATTTCTCCGTACGACCATATCACGAGTTCACCATGAATATCGGGAATAAAGTAAAACATCAAATCTCGCGAAATCGGTGCTGCCGCAAAAACATCTGGAACAACGGCTCCGACTATAACTAAAGAGTATCGTTCAATGTGACGAAAGTACAAATCTACCGTCATTTGCTGTTAATGTGACCAATGACCCATCAACAAGTGACAGCGTGTGAAGCATCTAACGAAACATCATCGATGTGGGATTTCGGGGCCAACGGCCCACTCGTGCACCCTTCCTGCCTGCATGACACAAAGCTTTATGCCTCACCTGGGCCCAATATCATCACGATTGAACTGTTTGGATTCGTGGTGCCTGCTGTGAGTGGATGGACGATGACAGGTATGGACACTACCTCATGAATCCTTGGACCCTGCACTTCATTAGGGGATTGACAACCTGGTGAAGACTCCGTAATGGCGTGGTGCATTTGAAAGTAGTTCATCAAACTGGGCAGTAGAGATCTGTAAAAGCAACTCGGCGTTGCAAAAACGTACGGCCAAACTTTCAGGAAACATTCCTCACACAGAAAGAAAGAAAATATGTTATGTGGACATGTGTTCGGAAATGCTTAATTTCCATGTTAGAGCTCATTTTAGTATTTGTCTTTAAATGTAATTCGTGCAGAAAATTGTCAAAATACCCAATCGTTTCGTTAGTATGTACTGTACTTCCTTATCAACACAGATTTTCTGTCAACGTTTGGGCAGGAATTTTGGTGATGTCTTGATTGGGCCCCATGTTCTTTCACCTACGCTCACTGGAGCACGTTATCGTGATTTCATACGGGATACTCTACCTGTGCTGCTGGAACATGTGCCTTTACAAGTACGAGACAACGTGTGGTTCATGCACGATGGAGCTCCTGCACATTTCAGTCGACGTGTTCGATGACCGATGGATTGGTAGAGGCGAACCAATTCCATGGCCTCCACGCTCTCCTGACCACAACCCTCTTGACTTTCATTTATGGGGGCATTTGAAAGCTCTTCTCTACCCAACCCCGGTACCAAATGTAGAGACTCTTCGTGCTCGTATTGTGGACGGCTGTGATACAATACGTCATTCTCCAGTGCTGCATCAGTACATCAGGGATTCCATGCGACTGAGGGTGGATGCATGTATCCTCGCTAACGGACGACATTTTGAACATTTCCTATAACAAAGTGTTTGAAGTCACGCTGGTACGTTCTGTTGCTGTGTGTTTCCATTCCATGATTAATGTGATTTGAAGGGAAGTAATAAAATGAGCTCTAACATGGAAAATAAGCATTTCCAGACACATGTCCATATAACATATTTTTTTTCTTTGTGTGTGAGGAATGTTTCCTGAAAGTTGGGCCGTGCCTTTTTGTAACACCCTGTATATAAAGATAGATAATTAAACATGGGATGGACAGCATGAAATATAAAGCAGAGGTTTGATACTTTAAATCATCATATATTCAATAAAATGAACAAGCAAATAAATGTGGGATACCAAATTAAGCACAATAAAGCACACACCTTGTACAAAAGTGAATTAAATCATAAAGTTACTGCCCGTAATAAAATTGTTTTTGCCCTTTATGAATATGGAGGTAACTACACCGTGGATAAAGAAAAGCACATTCATTCACTCACAGACACACACATAATACTTGCGACACATTATTTATGTGGCAACATTTTATAACAGTGGTGAAACCAAGCGTTGGAAGGAAGGAAGCTTGGAGTTTAACGTCCTGTCAACAACGTGGTCATTAGAGACAGAGCTTACGCACGGAAGGTTTGCGTAAGGATACGGAAGGAAATCGGCAGTGCCCTTTCAAAGGAACCATCCTGGCATTTGCCTGGAGTGATTGAGGGAAATCACAGAAAACCTAAATCTGGATGGCCAGTGATGGATTTGAACCACTATCCTTCTGAATGCAAGTCCAGTGTGTTACCACTGCGCCACCTCACTTGGTCCAAGCATTAGAGGTGTTCTGAGGAGATGACAGGTGTCTTCAAGCAGAATTAAAATTACACTATGCATCAAACGAACTCATGTGCAGAGAGGAAACGTCATACTATCCTTAAGTACCATGTGGTGTGCGATCATGGTGAATTACATAGAATTTTCCAAAAGAAATCAATTTAGAATAAGCGAGTAAAAGACATGCAAGAATTGATACAGAAGAAACCTATCACTGATAAACCAAGACTGCCTGATGACAAAGAAACCAAAGTTCTAACAGCATGCCATTCACTCAGTATGAGGCGACGGTATACTCACTATGGCAGACGCGGCAAGAGTGGGCTCTCAGGCCACAGGGAAAGCCTTCCCTTCCACACACCATCACACCGGATGTAGGGCGCGATCGAACCGATGCATAGCGCGTTCAGAGCGTACTGTCTACCAACCCTCACTACCTGGAGAAGGTAATACTGTCTTATTAGAGCTCCAGAGAGGTCTCTTTTGTCACCTCTTTCGACCATGATTTTGTTGGTACCACATTAAGAACAGGCCACCTCGCAATCTAGCCAAGAAAGGTTGTCTCTCACCACCCAGCAGGCGGCAATGCAAACGACATACGATGCCATGCATTCTTAACTGAAGTAAACGAGGCCTAAATCGCGAGGCGGCGACTGTAAGCCATTGCGCGGCACTCAGTCAATATTTACAGCAACCTTCCACATTCACATTCCTACAAACACACAAGTTCAATCACACTGGTGGAAACATATATAAACATGCGGCATTGTTGATTAATAAAAGAATAAAGTCATTGACATACAAACAGACAATATTAAAGGCGGAGAAATACTTAAGAGTAATGGATAACTCAAAATGGAAGACGACCACACATTCAGTGGACGTTTTTCACAGTTTCTTTTGCTCTTCAATGTATACAGTGGTGCAGTTGGTATACGACGCCTTTTGGACATTTATCAAGAGGCAGGGGTAGTTATATTCAAAGGTGTGTAGCTGAGCCACCTTCGGCAGAAAAGTGTTTCGAGAGGAAAAATACAGTTCCCATTAATTATCAAAATGTTCAAATGTTTGTAAATCTATCGGACCAAACTTTGTGGTCATCAGTCCGTAGCTTACGACCTACTTAAACCTAGGTAAACTAACCTAAGGACAACACACACACCCATGCCCCAGGGAGGACTCGAACCTCCACGGCGAGCAACCGCGCGCTCCGCAGCGAGACGCTTTAGACCACGGCCCTTATTTTTATCCACCTCTTGTATATATAGGGAGTGAACAGCACGATGGAGAACGGCCACGCGCTCCTGGGCACCGCGTCCCTCAGTCAGTGGTGTGGGCGTGTCGTGCTTATGATACGTCAGTTTAAGCAGTTTGTTAGTGAACCGACCGATCACCCAACTAGTTTCGCCTGTTAGGATTACAGACGCTTAACATTTTAAAGACTGGGGTAATTTTCCATTGCAGGCTGAGTGAAAGCATTAAAAGGAAAACCGGGCACGCCCTGAGCTCCACAAAAGCGGACAAGACTTCAGGAGCTGTGGATAGTTGCCATGGCGACGGCGATGAGCTTTGCGTGTGTTCCGGATCCGCCTCCCCCGGGCCGCCGCCGGCTCGCGCGGCAGCCGCGGCACGCGCGCCGCCCCCGCCCGCCCCCGCCCGCCCCCGCTCCACCCCCAACCTCCGCCGGCCGCGTCGGCAGACTTCAAAGTGCGGCATCGCGGCGAGGCGTGCCCCGCCTCCCAGATGCCGGGGCTGCGCGTGTCATCTGCATGCCTCACTCCGCCTTTGTTTCCCGCCGAGGTCCGCAGCGACCTCAGTGAAATGCACGCACCTGTCCGTATCTCTCATCCCAACCTCAGTATCCTCCAGAGCGCTCAGAGACTACCAAACTACACACTGGACGGCTGTTATTGCACTAGGATAGGTTGGTGGGACACATTCTGAGACATCAAGGAATCGTCAATTTAGCATTAGAAGGAAGTGTGTGGAGTAAAAATCGTAGAGGTATACCAAGGAACGAATACAGTAAGCAGATTCAAAATGATGTTTAGTGCCGTTCGTATTCTCAGATGAAGAAGCTTGCACAGGACAGGATAGCCGGCCGCGGTGGCCGAGCGGTCTGCGGCGTGGCTGTCACGGGTTTTGAATCCCCCTTCGGGCATGGATGTTTGTGCCATTTTTAAGCTAGTTCATAAGTAGTTTGTAAGATTAGGGGTTAATGACCCCGTAGTTAAGTCCAATAAGCTGTACAAAGATTTTTTATTTTTTTATTTTTGTTTATTTATTTATTTTTTATTATTTTTTATTTTTTTTATCATTTTTTTATTTATTTATTTTTTGGACAGGGTAGCCCGGCGACCTGCGTCAAACCAGTCTGTGGACTGATGACCACAACAACATGTTTCTTCCATTTCTTTTGCAGGCCCCTTTTCGGCAGTTGTTGTTATGCTGTTTTTATAGGATGATTGGCTGTCTTGTGCAACAGTAAAAATTAGTCTAATTGTGATTTGACGCGTTTCACTGTATTTTAAAGTATCTTGAGTGCTCAAGTGTAACAATACATTTAGTTTACAGTTACTTATGATTTTTTTTTAAATTTTTGTCATGAAACGTAAGGCTTTGATATTCTATTATTCTAAATATAATTAATTTTTAAGAATACTTACGTTCCGTACTGATAATTCTATTGCCAGTACATGTTTTGTATCAATCCTCGTTATAGAACCACCAGCGACTCGTCATTCGTTATTTAGCTTCTCAGTGGAAATAATGGTCGTTTCACAATTTTTAGAAATTTCACTCAGAATAGGTTTCTTGAAACAATGGCGCCAAGCAGTCCCGCGCAAAGGATTTTTCGTGGAGGGACCCCAATCTGAAAGGTAATTTTATCTTGTGTGACTTTGAATGTAATTATATTCATACACACACCACTAATTCTGTATTTACCAGTCCGCTTCGAACCGATTGTTACAACGTATCCAGGGGGTTAGGCCAGAGCTGCAAAGGACTGGGAAACGGATGTTCCTTGACAATGCCCCTGCACACTGCCCGATCCATGTACACTACTTACTGGTGCAGCAGAAAGAACTGTTGCTGAACGCCCTCAGTGCGTCTGTGATCTCGCTTGTACGTACTTTTCCGTTTTCCGGCTGATAGGCGGCCATGAAAAGCGAACGTTTTGCGGATGTGAACGCTGTCGAAGCTGGTTTTGTATCCTGGGGCTGCGCGCTGTGCCAGCAACACTTAGAAGACAAGGCCTCACAACTGGTCGTGCCTACGTCACACCGAGAAGCCGCGAACGCTAGCTTACTGGCCGACCGCTACAAGGCGGTGGGCGTGTCCCAATGACCAGCCAGTCAGCTGATGGCCGCGGTCTCTCAGTCACCCCGCTGACATGGGCTCCCAAAACCTGATATCTTCAGCCGATTTCCCAATTCCGCTTTTGGTTTGTCATGTAAACACTCAAAACTCTATTCTGGAAATACACTTCTCTGAAGCGGTTTTCCAGTTCCACAATCGATGTTCGTGCCCATGTAGCCATTTGCCATGTGCCGTTTGAAGCGTTCTTGGTTTGTCAGATTGTCTTGTTAAGAATTTTCGGCACATGTCAACAGACTGAAATTTTCTTAAAAATGTTCAAATGTTTGTTAAGCTTAAGGGATTTACCTGCGGGGTCATCAGTCTCTAAACTTACAAACTACTTATGAACTACCTTATATTAAAGACGACGCAAACATCCATGCCCGAGTGGGGATTAGAACCCCCGGCTGTAGTGGCCGTAAGGACTAACCGGCGCGCCGCAGACCGCTCGGCCACAGCGGCGGTCTGAAATTTTCTAATGTGAATAAATGTATAAATATTAGAGTGAGCATGAATCTGTGTATTTAATTTAAAAAAAAAAAAAAAAAAAAAAAAAAAAAAACAGCTATTGTGCTGACTAAATCAGGAACTGAATCAGCTGTTTTTCAGCTGACATATTAAGTTGGCTACGAAATCCGGTTCACGCTTTACCATGTAAATACGACAGCGATAAACAGTTTACGATAATCGGTTTTCGTCTTCTGGAAGATGTGTTGCATGAAAACGTAGTGAGTGTGACGTAGGCACGGCCAGTGCTGAGGCCTTGTCTTCCAGGCGGTGTTGCCTGTGAACGGTAGGTTTGGGAGGTGGGCCGTGGCAAGCAGGGATTGTGGACAGGTCTGCAACTGAAAGAAGTTGCAAAGATCCTGTTATCCAGGATACTCTAAAATAATCAGTAGAAACGACAAGTTACGTGCAATAAGTTTGCACTGTAAAAGTCTACCTACTGCACTGTTCCCAACCGTTACCAAAAATCACACAAAGTTCCTTAACAGTAACAGCCCCCTCCGTGAGGATTACCGTGTGCTTACTCATGTATAATGGCATCAAACCTTACATTTTCGTCTCTAGAAGACTTTATACTCAGGGAAACTTTAAAACTAATGCAATACTGGTGTGGAAATTAATGCCTAATTGTACTAAAGAACCAAGAAATTTAGTGGTAATTACAGTCGCCAGACTCTATAGTCAAATTAATGTTTCAAATGATACCATAAGCAGTAGAACCAATTACGTGGATAATTTTGTAACTTTGGAATAGGCACATAAAAGAGCAAAGTCTGTCAGTACCCAAACATGCATTCTATTATGAAAGAAAGTTTGAAAATATATATATTGCAAATTTTGTAATCATACAGTGAAGATGTTGTGCCAGGTATATCACTCAAAGTCTAACTAGTTTGTAAGAAATAATAAATCTTGTACTTTCTACTCCTAAATTAGCTGCTTGCATAAACACTTGCGAACTTACTGGTGTTAACGGTGTTATAATTGTATGTTTTGATATATACTGTATACATTAGTAACAAAACACTTTCCCTACATTAATAATGTACTTATATGAAACAAATCTTTCCATTTCATGCAAATAAAATTATTTGAAAGCTAGATAGCTGTTTGCATTATAAGACTAGTTAGCTTTAGTTGTTCTTACTGTTACGCTTCAGTAAACACAAATGATTCAAACATTAATTTGAAAAGCACAGAAGTTTACACTGATATATAAAATTTGAAGACAGCAAGAAGTACAAAAAATTATTCTATTGTTCCGTTCCTGTTACACATATTCTGAACTGAGTAACTAACATCAGGATCAGTGAACAGTAAAAATCACAGTGTACAAACTAAGTTGCTGAATGGTGACAAATCTAATAATGCCTTTGAATATTTTATATGACAAGATTATTACGAAAAATTCAGCAAATCTAGCTATCGCCTGATTTGGTAATTTGAATAATTACTGTTTATCAAAATCTCTTAACGTAACTTCTGTCTAGACTGTCTAACAAACTTCTTACGTATTTTGTTTTGTTTAGACCACAATTATGGAGAATAAACATTAGTTTCTTTAAATTTCATTGGAAGTATAGCACACTCAGGTAGTCTTTTGCAGTATAAGGTTGGGCCCCTACATAGGTCAATCACTTAGGAAAATGACCGGCACTTTGAACAGTGGCCGTTACATTTCAGATGTGTTACGACAGTGGCTCTACCCTTCATTCGATCCTTGCGAAACCCCACTTTTCAGCAGGATAATGCACAACCGCATGTTGCAGGTCCTGTACGGGCCTTTCTGGATACGGAAAATGTTCTACTGCTGCCCTAGCCACCACATTCTCCAGATCTCTCACCAATTGAAAGCGACTGGTCAATGGTGGCCGAACAACTGGCTCGTCACAATACGACACTCACTACTCTTCATGAACTGTGGTATTGTGTTGAAGCTGCATGGGCATCTGTACTTCTACACGCCATCCAATCTCTGTTTGACTCAATGCCCAGGCGTATCAAGGCCGTTATTACGGCCAGAGGTGGTTCTTCTGCGTACTGATTTATCAGGATCTATGCACCCAAATTGCGTGAAAATGTAATCACATGTCAGTTCTAGAATAATATATTTGTCCAATGAATACCTATTTATCATCTGAATCTCTTCTTGGTGTAGCAATTTTAATGGCTCACACAGCTTTTGAGCAAAGTCTTCGTCCATAAGTGATATCTAACCATCAGCACGGAAAGTGCCGGACGCCTATCGTGTAGATACCACAATCTGTTCCTTGTTCCAAATATTTCTTGCAGAAATATGGTGTATAATCTACCATTAACATTTCCTTCGATGAAATAGAACCCTATAAATCTGTCCTCTTGAACCCCACAACATACATTCACCTACCACGGTCTACGGTGTCCAACTTGCCGCAGCCAACGTGGATTTTCAGTTGTCAAATAATGGATATTATGGAAATTAACATGTCCAGAGATTTTAAATGTAGCCTCGTTTATAAATAACATCAAATTAATAAATGTGTCATTAAAAAGTGTTCAAATATTTGCAGATCTATGGGACTTCAGTACTTTGATCTTCAGTCCCTAGACTTCCAAACTCCTTAAATTAACTTGTACTAAAGAAAACAAATACAACCATGTCCAAGAGAGGACTCGAACCTCCAACGGCAAGCATTGGCGCGCTCCGCAGCTACGCGCCTTGGAACGCTCGGCCACTCCACCGCCGCAAATGTGTCATACATCAGAAACTGACGTTGAGCGCATCGGCACAATTCATACAATGAGTAACAGTTAATTCTTGGTGAAGGCCGATATGGTAGGGATGATATTTATGGCGATGTGGAACACGAACAACATTACTCTGGCTCATGCCAGATTCTCTTGCGATAAGAAGCGAATTAACACAAGGTACTCGAACCACAGTGGCAAGAGTACCAATTTATGTTTCCTCTTTGGTAATTTTCCTTTGTCGGATATGTTTTCAATACGTTAGAGATCCGGTTGTTATCAGTTTATTAGACACATATTTAAATGTACGACGTACAGGATGAGTACTTTGAGGATACCTTTTATCGTTTAAGTCGCAAGCTCTCACTGAATATCGTTGGCATTATCTGTAAATGAGAAGCATATCGACTTGCTCTTTGAAGGAATACATCATTCACATTCGCTTGCTTCGTGGATACCAGTATAACCGTTCCTATTAGTATTGTACTGCACAACCGTCTCGTGGTGTCTGCATGTCAACGGCACAGATACGGTGTATTCGGACAATATTTACTGACGTAGTACAGTATACCACTCAAAACACCATAAGAAGATTGAAGCACTGCACTGATATCAGTGGTCATCATCTTCTGTGTAAATGGATTTTGATTTTTGATCTTCGTTGTCCTTGAAAGAATTTATTGTTACATATAATTAGATTCGTTTCGATATCCGCTATCAGAAAATAAAGACCATCCCATTAAGAAAGAAAAAAGAAAGAAAAAAAAATGTTACTGAATGATCAGACACAATTTCCACACTCACCACTTCTGTCAGCAGAACCCAATCATAACCCTGTGCAGACAATGTAAACTACCATCTCCTACCCCCTGAATCATGTCTCTATTACTGTTTCATAGTCATGTTATAAAATCCTTGTGTAATCACAGCTGGCTGCGTACCTGTTATTATAAATTGCAATGCGTAGTTTTACTTGTAACCATAGTTTAAGTTAAGCAGTTAAAATTTTAACACATATTCACTGATGTTTCAGTCAACTTAGTCACATGCTTCCATGTTTCAGACTTTTGACCTGTTTAAGATAAGTTTTTGTCAATTTTTTCAGCTAATTTCTATTGTTGAAATTTATATTTTATGGGATAATGTCGTAATTTATTATATTGTCACATATTTTATCAATCTCAAGAATTTACACCAGAACTTGAATTGTAACAGTTCCCCTCAGGTTAGTTTTAAACCAGAGCACCACTCTCCCTTTAAAGTTATATATTACCTGCTTAAGACCTTTGAAATTTAAACTTGTGTTGGTTACCTGATGACGGCATAAGAGCCGAAAAACGGTTTGCAAAACCAATAAATTTGCACAATTTCACACTGTTATCTTGTGTGTTTCATTCAAAATCTGTCTTGTGAATATAAACTAACTATCTTTGAAGTGTTATATTTTTGATGAAAGTGAGAGTAATTCAAAACGATAGAATTAGGTTAAAAAAAGGATAGGAAAGAAAACACACACACACAGGCAGACATACAGACACATGCACACACAACAATCAAAATATACCAGAGGCCGCACCGCTTCCAACTGCTGGTTATAGACTAAAAATCCCTGACGTAGATGTGGGATGATGAAGCTTTTACATTGAGTGTCAACTTAACGAGATCACATCGCGCAAAAAAATCTTATAAACAAACGAAACGGCTATCACGCGCACGCAGTTATGTAGAATGCATATTATGCATTTTATGTAATAAATGGAAAAAATTCCCACGTCCTATCGGCGTTAATGTCGATGTCGCGGATAGCATGTCCCGCAGTGCACTATTTCGCCTGACAACTTGACAGCTACAGTTTTAATAAAACACTGATATGCAGTGTGGGAAGTATTCCTGCGCATTCGACAAAAGGACCTGAAAATCGCAAAAGTGTCGGTTGTCGTTCAGCTGATTCCTCCTACGGTCAGTGGGGCTACAAAACCGCGGCACGTCATACGCTCATGTGGCCACCACCAATAAAACGCACACTACCGTATTCCCGGCAAGAGAATGCAGGAATCATCAGCACCAGCAAACAGCCAGTAGCCTATAAGGCCGTTGTTGCTGTTCTCCACCTCAGTTCGAAGAATTGTTTGATGCAGCTCTCCAAGCTACTCTAAACATGTAAGTATCCTCACCTCCGAATAATAACGGCAACATACATCCATGTTAACCAGTCCGCCTCCGTAGTCGAACACTTTGAGTTGCCACGCGGGTGGCCAGGTTAGATTCCCGGACGGATCTAAGATTTTCTCCGCTCGGGCCTGGGTGTTGCGTCGTTCTCAGTATCATATCATCATCATTGACACGCAAGGCGCCGAAGAGGTGTCAGATAAAAAGACTTGCACCAGGCAGGCCAAACTCGACCCATAGTTTAGGTCGACGGCCATTCAATGTTACACGTTTATCATCGACATCAGCATCATAATCCATCTGAATGTCCATCAGTAAACACTTCCGGGCTGAGTTTCCGTGGTCGATCTATAAAACCTCCTCTTCCTGACGTTTCGTTCTCGACTGCGGAGAACATCTTCCGGGGTTGAGTCGACGACTGGCTGGAGGCCGCCACTTATATAAGATCGTAGAGGGCGCCACAACACGGCACGTGGCGTCGATGTGTGGCTGTCTCTGGCTATCGCCTGTTCCATTTTTCGCAAAGGCCAGTCGCAAGTGGTTTAGTTCTTCCTGTAAGTAGCCTGGTTCACAAATGTTATTGGCCCTATCCACTAGTGTTTGTATGACCCCCCTCTTTTGCCTAGGGTGGTGGTTTGAGTTCTTATGGAGGTAGCGATCAGTATGTGTGGCATTCCTATAGACCTTATGGCCTAAGGTCCCATCCGCCCGTTTGATAACTGAAACATCCAGAAAGTTGAGTTGTCCATTATTCTCTTTCTCCATGGCGAATTTGATCTTTGGGTTAATGCTATTTAGATGCACCAGGAAATGATTCAAATCCTCTTCCTCGTGATTCCATATTACAAAGGTATCATCGACATATCGATACCACTTCGAGGGTCTTTTGTTGGCTGACTGCAATGCTTGATGTTCAAAATATTCCATGAATAAATTCGCAATTACGGGGCTTAGGGGGCTTCCCATGGCTACCCCATCGGTCTGTGCATAAAATTCACCATTGTACTGACAATACGTAGAGGATAGACAATGCTTGAACAAAGTCGACCATAGCAACTCAGCTCGGAAGTGTTTACTGGTGAAGACGCCGGCCGTGAAAGCCTTCATGGGATGACCATTTGAATCTACTTCCTATATTTGTCTCATGGCCACCCTTTTCGACTTTTGCCCCCTAAACATGATTCCTTCATATCTCAGAATGTGTCCTTCCAATAAATCCCTTCTTTTAGTCAAGAAATGCGAAGCATTTATTTTTTTTCTCAATCATTTTCGGCACATCCTCATTAGTTACCCTACCTACCTAACAAACCTGTGGTATTCGTCTGTAGCACCACATTACTAAAGCTTCAATCCCTTTCTGTCTGAACTCTTTAGCGTCAACGCGTGACTCCTAACAATGTTTGATGTTAAAAAATTTCACTTTTTCAGAAATGCTGTACCGCACGTCATATCTTGTTTATTCCGCTGCTACTGTATGTATATGAAGAACTGTGTTGGAAACCCAGTTCTAACCAAAGAAGGGAAAGCTGTAAGGTGGAAGGAATATGCTGTGGGCCTTTACAAGGGAAACGAGGGCAGTATTGCAGAAAGGTCAGAGGAAGCAGATGAAGATGAGTTAGAAGATACGATAGTGACAGATGAATTTGACAGAGCACCGAAAGATATGTGGCGAAACAAGGTCCCTGGAGTAGCTGATACAAAAACTGCTGATGATAAAAAAATGCTGACAATTTTGAGAAAGCCAGTCATGAAGAAACTGTTCCACAGGGTGTGCAAAATGTATGAAGCAAGGGAAAGAAAAATATATTAACTGCAATTCCAGAGGATCGGCGTGCGTACAAGTGTGAAATTACAGAACTATCACTTTACTAAGTGACGGTTGCAAAATACTAACACGAATTATGTACAGACGAATGGAAAAACTGGTAGTATCACACGTCGGGGAGGATCAGTTGGGATTTAGAAGAAAGGTAGAAGACAATACTCACATTACGACTTATCTTGGAAGATAAGGAAAAACGGTAAACCTACGTTTTTATAGATTTGGATATATATTTTTACAGTGTTGACTGCAACACCCTCTTTCAAATTCTGGTAGCAGGGGTAAAATACGGGGAACGAAAAGAAAAATACAACTTTTTCAAAAACCACCTAGCACTTTATGTGTCGAAGAACATAAAAGGGCCGCAGTGGTTAGGTAGGAGTAAGACACGGTGTTAGCCTTTCCCCAAAATAATAGAATCTCTACAGTTAGCAAACTGTGAACGAATGGAAGGAGAAATTTGGAGAATGAATTATAGTTCAGGGAGAAGAAGTTGGTGTTTACCAATGAAATAGTAATTCTTTCAGAGCCAGCAGCGGACCTGGAAGATCATTTGAACGGAATTGACAGTTCGGCCACTATTGCAAGCAGCCATCTTCTGGGTGTTACGTAACACCCAGAAGATGGCCGCTTGCAATTGTGGCCGAAACGTCGGTGAAATATTTGATATATTAACGATGCGGTCCAATACCCAGAAAAGTTTTATCAACAGACGTTTGATACTTGCGAATCATAATCTATTCAAAAAAAAAATGGAGAAGTAAATAAATGTGGGGAGACCAAATTAAGCACACGCCTTGTACAAAAGTGAATTAAATAATAAAATTACTGTACATAGTAAAATTGTTTCTGCCCTTTATAAATATGGAGATAACGTGGGAGGAAATTTTCAAATACACAATGGGTAGCTGAAAGCAGATTGAATCATTCACAGACACGCGCATAATGCTTGCAGCGGGAAACGAAGCGTGGGCGGCATTTTGATGAGACGGGGTGTCTTGATCACAATTTTAAAAACACTATACACCAAGCAAACTCATGTTCTGGGAGGTAGCGGCTCACTATTCTTAAGTACCACATGGTGTACGGTCACGCCGAATTTCATAGCATTTACAAACAGAATTTAATTTAGAATAAGCAAGTAAAGCACACGTGAGAATTCATTTAGAAGAAAACTAGTATTAATAAAAGTATGGCTGAAGGCCGAAGTAACGACCGTTAGGAAAGCACGTGGTGCAATCGGTCATACAAGACAGGAAAACCGGAATCAAACTTGAAAATCTGAGAAAATATTTAGCATACTCCCAGGTACAGATGCGACGTGTGAACGTTCGTTAAAACAGCAAGGAAATTCAAACACACTAAGATTACACAACGGCTGAAGGCCACACACGAGTATTCTAACTTAAGCAAAACCGGACACTCAATCATCACTGAAATGGAAATGAAAATAATAAATTTACACTGAATTTACTCGAGTTGTGTAAATTAAGAAACACTTCGCCTCGCATAGCGAAAGAATTACTCAAGAAAACTATCACTGGAAAACCAAGACTGCCTGATCACAAAGAAAGCAAAGTTCTAACAGCATGCCGCTCCTCAGCATGATTCGACCAAATACTTACTTCAACCGTCGTCAGAGCCAGAGTGAAGAGTAAGGCTCTCAGGCCAGGGGAAAAACCTTCCCCTGCCACACACCAGATACAGAGCGCGCTGAAAACGACGCAGAGTGCGTTCAGAGCCTACTGTTTACCGACCGTCGCTACCTGGCGAAGACAATTCTCTCTATAACCGCTCTTAGAGATGTCTCCTATCAACTTTTTCATCCAAGATTAGGTTGGTACGACACTAAGAACACGATCACCTCGCCACCTTGCCAAGTAAGCTTGTCTCTGGCCACCCAGCAGACGCCAGCGAGGACGACATACGAAGCCATGCGTTCTTAACTACAGCAAAACGAGGCCTAAAGCGCGAGGCGGCAACTGTAAGCCATTGCGCAGCAGTCAGTCAATATTAAAAACAACCTTCCACATTCACATGAACACACAAGTTCAATCACACGGGTAAAAACATATATAAATATGGGGCAATTGATCAATAATAATAAGAATAAAAAAATTAACACACAAATAGATAACATTAAAGGTGCAGAAACACTTTAGGTTAATGAGTACAATCAAAATGAAACATATCTCAATATTTACATGACTGATATGCCACAATGAGTTGTAATCTTCTGGTGTTTTCTGATGACGCTGTGGAGTACAGAAATGTGTCATCATTGAATGAGTGTCCTAAGATTGAGGACGACTTGAACAAAATTTCTTGGTATTGTGAGGAATGACAAATGTAGAAATTTGTGACGAGATGTAGATCAGCAGGAAAAATATTCGAATATTCGCGACATTCGCGTCGATATCGAGGCGTTACGTTGCAGAGCGAAATGAAATGGAAGGAACGTTCAAGGACAGTCGTGGGGAAGGCAGGTGGACCACTTTGATTAATTTGTGAGAATTTGGCAAAGTTGTGGTTCAGACGTAAAGGAGACGTCGTATAAAATGCGTGTTCGGCCTCGAGTATTGATCAAATGTTTGGGACTCACACAACATACTTTAAAGGAAGACACAGAAGCAATTCAGAGGAGGGTAGCCAGGTTTTTACTGGTAGATGTGCGAGTATTACAAAAATGCTTCCGGAACTCAAATGGGAATTGCTGCAAGAAAGGTGACGTACTTTTCCAGACACACTGTTGAGAGAATTTAGAGTGCCGTAATTTGAAACTGACTGAAAAACAATACTGCTGCAGGCCACTTACATTTTGTGAAAATGACAAAAAGCACAAGATAAATTAACACTCGTGTATTATGGAGTATGTTTGTAGATGTAGATGCAGATATAGATGTAGATGACGTTATCCACGATATAGGGAGATCAATACGAGGCATCAACAGAAATAGACGCACAGATTGTATAAGACGCATTTGAGACGTTTGGGAAAACGTCATAAGTATAATGAAGATGTGGAGCTATACATACCAATGTCGATAAACTCATTAGTTTTCATCCAGCTTTTGTATATACACTAAGGCGACACAAATGAAGGAGTAGCGACATCCACAGACAGATGGCGGTGGTATCTGTCTTTTTCTTTCAGTAAATCTGTCTTCAAACAGGTATCGATATTCTCCACGTTTTTGGCATCCTCATTCATTTGTTGCAACGTCTTTCTTTCTTCACATCTCTTAACATACCAAAGCTTCTTCTTCCTCTCCCTCTTTTTTCCTTCTACTTTTACATCCGCTACCCTCTGCCTCCGCCACCCAAGACAGTTTCCTCTTCTGAACCATGCTCAATAAGTCCCTTCCTGTTTCAACCAGCTCAGCACCTCCTTCTTTCTCAATCTGTCAATTCATTTCAGTTTCTCCATACCCCTCCACAGCCACATTTCAAAGCTTTCCTAATATTTTGGTTTTTTGTTTCTGACTGTCCACGTTTCAGAAGCATAAGTCACTGCGTTCGACACAAAACATTTGGCTGACCATTTTGGAGATTAATGGGCTTCCTCCTGACTGTCAGTACAACTTTCACTATTCCTATGTAGTATGGGTGTCAGTGTCTAAAATGTCAGTGAATTGGCAGACCTATCACTAGTAGTCCGGTAAAACATCTTGAAAGGTTTCCAACTACACGCCTGTCCATTGAAATTGCTACACCACGAAGATGACGTGCTACAGGCGCGAAATTTAACCGACAGAAAGAAGATGCTGTGATATGCAAATAATTAGCCTTCCAGAGAATTCACACAAGGTTGGCGTCGGTGGCTACACCTACAACGTGATAACATAAAGAAAGTTTCCAACCGATTTCTCGTACATAGATAGCAGTTGACCGGCGTTGCCTGGTGAAACGTTGTTGTGATACCTCGTGTAAGGAGGAGAAATGCGTACCATCACGTTGCAATCTTTGATAAAGGTCGGATTGTAGCCTATCGCGATTGTGGTTTATCGTATCGCGACATTGCTGCTCGCGTTGGTCGCGATCCAATGACTGTTAGCAGAATATGGAAGCGGTTGCTTCAGGAGAGCGCCGGCCGTTGTGGCCGAGCGTTCTGCTGCGCGTCAGTCACGGTTTGCACGGCCACTACGGTCGGGGGATCGAATCCCCCCTCGGGCTTGGATATTTGTGCCGTCCTTAGCAAATAGCTACTTCATAAGTTGTTTGTAAGTTTAGGGAGTGATGATCCAGTAGTTAAGTCCCATAAGCTCTAGAAACCTTTGAACATTTTAAATTCAGGAGGGCAATGCGGAACGCCGTGCTGGATCCCAACGGCGGCGTATGACTAGTAGTCGTGATGACAGGCATGTCTTGCGCATGGCTGTAACGGATCGTGTAGCCACGTCTCGATCCCTGAGTAAACAGATGGGGACGTTTACAAGACAACAACCATCTGCACCAACAATTCGACGACGTTTGCAGCAGCATGGTCTATCCGACCATGGCTGCGGTTACCCTTGACCTGCATCACAGACAGGAGCGCCTACGATGGTGTACGCAATGACGAACCTGATTGCACGAATGGCAAAACGTCATTTTTTTATGAATCCAGGTTCTGTTTACAGTATCACGATGGTCGCATCCATGTTTGGCGACATCGCAGTGAACGCACGTAGGAAGCGTGTATATGTCATTTCCATATTCGGTTACCTCTTGTTCGCATAGACGGCACCTTAAACAGTGGCCGTTACATTTCTGATGTGTTATAAGTCGTGGCTCTAACCTTCATTCGATCCCTGCGAAACCCTACATTTGAGCAGGATAGTGCACGACCGCATGGTGCAGATCCTGTACGGGCCTTTCTGGATACGGAAAATGTTCGACTGCTGCCCTGGCCAGCACATTCCCCAGATCTCTCACCAATTGAAAACGTCTGGCCAATGGTGACCGAGCAACTGGCTCGTCTACTCCAGTCACTACTCCTGATGAACTGTGGTATCGTGTTGAAGATGTATGGGCATCAGTACCTGTATACGCTATCCAAGCTCTTTTTGACTCAATGCGCATGCGTATCAAGGCTGTTATTACGGCCAGAGGTGGTTGTTGTGAATTCTCAGTATCTGTACACCCAAATTGCCTGAAAATGTAATGACATGTCAGGACTAGTATAATATATTTGTCCAATGCATATCCGTTTATCATCTGCATTTATTATTGGTGTCGCAATTTTAATAACCAGTAGTGTACGTGAATTTATGAGTGAGTGTATGCGTCTCTCTCTCTCTCTCTCTCTGTACGTGTGTGTGTCCGCGTACGGAGGCTTTCTTCAGCAGCACTTGACACATTTCCTGATTTTTGCTATACTGACAAACCTGCCCCATCGCGTTTTTCTGCAGCAATTTTCTCCGACACAGCAAACTGTTCCAAAAGAATGTTCATACAACAGCAGTACATACTATGCAAAAAAATGAATTTTAAACTTTGAAGCACGTCTGCATTTCCGTCGTAGACATCTTTTTATGGCCGCGCCACGTATCGGAAATTCAGTGCAAAGTGGCGAGAAACAGAACAAATAAATGAACATCGCAAACACGCTCTTTGACGGGCGGAAACCCGTGCAACAGGCTTCCGCGTCGGGTCTGTCGGGATATACTATATAGCTTTGTGTTGCCTGTCCCGTATGAGATAGTGGGTGGGCGGCTCATCGATTTATCGGCAAATATTGGCGAGGCGTTCATTGCGGGAAGTCTCCGAAAAAAATTTAATTAAAATCGCGCTCAAATAAAGCGGCGATGCGGGCTGGCGGTGGCGGCGGCGGCTGCGCAGTCGGTGGAAAATACTGCGCTTCACGCTCTGCTGCGGTCTACGGCAGGCAGCGGACGTGTAGCACGAGGTCTGCCATGCGCCGACGAGCGACGGAACATGTGTAGCTGCCACTCCCCGTCCTGGTAACATCCGCTGCCGAGACGGGTCTCGTCTGGATTATCCATGAGTTTTATATGTTTCGACATGTACCTAACACTGCATAACTTTCCTTTCGATTTGACATTTCTTACAACTGTATACCTACTTTGCTTTCAGACGTCTTCTTATTAAAGAAGTGGATACTGTTTAGAAGCGTTGTAGTTTTACATACCTTGTAAGTAGGACTATTTAGTGCCTGGTGCCACCATCTTGATTTTCTTGCGCTCAAAGCCAGAATATTTCTTTGGAGGTGATTATTCTTAAGCAAACTATCTTTTACATTAACAAATACGTAAAAATTACCTTGTATGTTAATAAAAAAGTAAGTGATAACTTGTGCAAAACCGTTAATCTAAAAAATCCCTTGATCGATGGCTTTGAAAGTTTGACGGTCTTGGATACATGAAGGTTTTTCTATACATGTTCAGGGCCGTATTTAGGCAGGTGCAATATGTTCAGCTGCATAGGGCGGCAAAACTTTGGGGGCGGCAACATTTTGCCTTCGAAAAAAAAAAAAAAAAATTAATATAATTTTAATGTTAACTGAATCACCACCATTATTCAGAGTTTGGATTACATCAACAAATTTCAAAATTCAGGTTGTTGTGTTGATAGCAGTTTTTTTATTTATAATATTTTTTAAGTTATTTCAATCCCAGATGCCAGGTGATGGGGGGCGTACAATAAATTTCTGCACAGGGGCGTCCCATACCCTAAATACGGCCCTACACACAATTCTATAATCCATAACGTGTTTTCTTCTGCCGCGCTAAGGTGGCCATGCAAAAGGGCTCTTCCTGTGGAACGTGCTTTTGCTCCCCGTCGGAATTTCAAGTCCTCCCTCGGGCATTGGTGTGTGTGTGTGTGTGTGTGTGTGTGTGTGTGTGTGTGTGTGTGTGTGTGTGTGTGTGTTCTTAGCATGAGTCAGTTTAACTAGTTTGTAACTCTAGGGACTGATGACACTGCGGTTTGGTCCCATAGCTGTACAAAAATTTGATTTTTTCGGTTTTTTGTAATAATTGTATAATCATACAATTTTCACAAACACATGCATGCATGACACATAATGTAAAATTAGGCACATTAAAAAAGATTTGCGCTGACGTACTTCCAGAAGGACGAAATTGTGGCTTAGTTTTTCATACTTGTAGTTACAATTTGGTGCACAGTGTCGTATTTCATTCTTTTGGATCTCCTCGTTCCATTTTAGATAAATTATAGATTGTATTGTTGATTGCAAAGTGGTAGGATACGGCTGCAAAGTTGAGGTTCATACAAGTGATATTGAAGATTTCCTCGTAGTTAGGTTCATATTTCTTGAACATTCTTTAATTTTTGCGACATTTATAAGCATATATTTCATTTTAAATAGTGTTTTAATAATAATGATACATCAGGTGAATCTTCTAAAACCTCCTTTTTGACGTCCTTCCAGGAAGATGGGCAATATTACAAAGGTAATGGTGTGTTTGTTAAAAATTCACTTATAACATTTTTGTGAAGTCATATGAAGGTAATTTATACCTTTTAAAATAAAAATAAAACCGAAAATAATACCGCGCTATCTGGGTTAGAACAGACGCGTATCCAACTGCAACGTTCTGTCATAATTTCAAAAGATTCGATTAAGAACTTTCAGGGATTTGTGATAAGAAACATCAGCACTTTATATATAGCTACAAAATAATGTATCTGTTCGTTTGATCAAAATCTTAAATCTACCGATGCCTTCACGGATTCCTTTGAAATTTTGATACAATCAGATGTTCAAATGTTCGAAAATCTATCGGACTCAACCACTGGGTCATCAGTCCGTAGCATACAAACTACTTAAACTAAGTTAAACTAACCTAAGGACAAACACACACACATTCATGCCAGAGGGAGGATTCGAACCTCCGACGCGGGAGGCAGCGCGATTCGCAACGTGGCGCTCCAGACCGCTCAGATACTCCTGCGCGGCGATACAGTCAAGCATTGAAATACGCGTACGTTTATGATCCGACTGGAATTCCATCTGCTATATTTTCTTCTTCTTCTAATATATAAAGCAGAGTGTGCGTATGTTTGTGTGTTTGTGTGTAGGTGTTGCACACAAATCTACAGTTTGTCCAATCTTTTTTCAAATTTTGTACACGTAAGCTTCAATCCATGAGGACGATCACCGCAAGGGTAGGACTCACGTACGATTCGTAGTTCATGAGATATGACGTCATAAACAATGAGATGTGCGAAAAACTACTGCATTTAGCGAGAATGTTGCTCATTTTCTTCTAAACCTCTGGACCAATTTCAACCAAATTTGGTACACACATTCCTTACCGTGAGGTACCAATTGCTGTAAGGTTCAGAATCACATATGACAAATGGTACGTCATAAACAATCGAAAAAATGCCACATAATGTGGCGAACCTTTATAAATGTGCTATATGAGAATGACAGTACTTAGCGACTTGTAACAACTTTAAACGTCATTTCAAACCTTTATTAAACTTTTTCTCGCTGACAACCATAGCAAAAAGATGAAAGGAAAAAAGTGTATGGAGTAAAACTACGGCATTCGGTATGACGTTACAATTTATAATTTCTACACTACAAATTGTTGCCACGGGAAATTTTACAAACAGTATAAACGCTTACATTTGAGTGTACCCTTTAAACTATATCACAGTACGATACGTAATTGATGAGATATAAGCACATAAACAGTAACGTTCATGGAAAACTGCCCCTCACGCAACAAGTATTAATCTATTACTTCTTTACTACTAATTATATTCTCAAGAGATTTTACGGAAATACAGCCCTTATAAAATTGAATACATACCTGAAAAATGGAATGAATAAATAAATACCAGGCAACGCTGGGTTTTCAGCTAGTACGTAATAAATATGGAAAGTTATGAAAATTAAAAAACTTTCTGGAAACATCCCATAGGCTCTGGGTGTGCCATGTGTCCGCCATTTGCTTTCTTCCCGGAGTACTAGTCTAGCTCGTTTAGCCGGAGAAATTCTGTGAGGTTTTGGAAAGTAGGGGGCGAGGTACTCGCGCAAGTGAAGCAGAGGGGACGGGCCGTGAAGCATGCCGGGATAGCTCAGTCGGTCAGTCGGCAGAGCACTTCCTGGGGAAAGGCAGGGGCCGCAGTTTCAGACCCCGGTCCGGCACAAAGTTTCACTCTCCCAGGAAATTCCAACGTCAGTTTGTTCAAAACCGTAAATCTCCGAATGTTGCAATGGTTCTAGTATGGGGGTTAAATTTATTTTATTGTCAGCTTTATATTTTTAACATGATACTATATGCGCGCCCGCAGTAAGAAGAGTCTTGCAGTGGCGATCGGTTTAACAGCTTGCTGGCAGGCAGAGGCGTCGTGGTTCCCACGGCAAGAGTGGCAGCAGGTGCCATATGGCGTCACTGGGGTGGGTAGGAGACTCTGGAAGGCGCCTGCACGAGACTAGCCGTTACCCTGGGCACAGCAGATAAACTGAGGAAGCCCCGATGATATGGCGCGAAGTGGGCAGTTTTGTATTTATAAATAATTGTTTATAACTAACTGTTGGTGGCATACAGACGTTAGTAGCTGTCTAAGGATTATTAGTTTTGCTTATTAGTAATTTTATTTTGTTTGTGTATGAACAGAGAAACTATTGAATTACTACATGGTACACGAGCTATCACGAGAAATGCCGACAAGGTACGAAGTAGAGAGGAGGCCTCGGCTGCGCGCCAACGGTAGGCAGTCGCTGTTAGCACCTGTTCTGTTCTGTACTGTACTGTACTGTACGAGTATCAGCCATTCTCTCGGTGTGGTTAATAATTCCTACTGGTTAGGGTAGAAGTTATACATTTTTGACGTTATATTATGGTGACGTCGTTAATAAAACACCATAACTGACGTCCTACATTTTTTATTTCAAGAAGCTCCGTACCCACAAAGACTTAGAAATTTTCAGCTCCAGCACTTACACCGATACTCCAGTGTGCTATCAATCTGCAAAGGGGACGTCACCAACGAGAGCGGTTCTACAAGAACAGGTAGGAGCAGGGCCTAATAGTGTGCTCACCAAGTCAACTCACGAGACGATTGTCCCGGATGGACAGTGTGGGCCGGTAAATCTGTACGCCCTAGTTTTCCATCTTCTACGGACTCAGAACTACAACTACACAGTACAATAGGTTTGTTCCAAGGAGAGGAATCTTGCACTGTTCTTCTCTGGTTACTCTGAAATTTTGAGCCGGCCGCGGTGGCCGAGGGGACTGAGACGCTCCAGTCACGGTCTGCACGGCCACTACGGTCGGGGGTTCGAATCCCCCCTCGGGCATGGATATTTGTGCCGTCCTTAGGATTAGGTAGTTCATAAGTAGTTTGTAAGTTTAGGGACTGATGATCCCGTAGTTAAGTTTGTCAAATGTTTGTCAAGCTTATGGGACTTAACTACGGGGTCATCAGTCCCTAAACTTACAAACTACTTATGAACTACTTACAAACTAGGACGGCACAAATATCCATGCCCGAGGGGGGATTCGAACCCCCGACCGTAGTGGCCGTGCTGACCGTGACTGGAGCGCCTCAGTCACCTCGGCCACCGCGGCCGGCCCGTAGTTAAGTCCCATAAGCTATACAAACATTTGAACATTTTTGAAATTTTGACTTGACATTGAATTTTAATACGAGAGTTTGTGCATAATTATATATATATATATATATATATATATATATATATATATATATATATATATATATATATATATATATATATAAACTTAAATAATGGCAACTATTTATTCACAACCGATACAAAACCGTTACAAAAAAAAGGTTCAAATGTTGGTATAGCTTATGGGACTTAACTACGGGGTCATCTGTCCCTGAACTTACAAACTACTTATGAACTAGCTAATACAAAGAACGGCACAAATATCCATGCCCGAGGGGGATTCGAATCCCCGACCGTGGTGGTCGTGCAGACCGTGACTGGAGTGCCTCAGTCCCCTCGGCCAATGCTGCCGGCCAAAACCGTTACATGTTTGCACCTGTAACCGTCCTTCAAAGTAGTCACCAGCGTTGTGTAGAACCCGTTGCTAGCAATGTGGAAGGCGTAGTACATCGTTAGCAGAGTCTGTTCTGTCGTGAGTTCGAATGGAGCGGTCTACTGTCTATCGAATATCTGCGAGTGGCACGAAGTGGTTCCTTCATCTTCGGAACAAAACCAAAGTCACAATTACTTAAGTCCAGGGAGTATGGTGGATGGTGGAGTACTTCCCAGTCCCAAGGAGCGAATAGAGCAGCCACAGCTTGGTTTGTATGTGTCCGAGCATTGTTGTGCAAAATGATGGGTGAGTTGCGCGGAAAGTGTTGCCGCTTCTTTCGCAAATCCGGTCGCAGGTGATGCTCCAAAAACTAACAGTAATACTGTGCGTTGACGGTATGTCGTGAAGAAACGTAATGTTTCGAAAACACAGTGACACCGACACGTTAGACTGCTTAACCACAAGTGACTGTGTTTCCGTAAATCGTCGCTCGCCGGTGACGTGGGACCAGAGATTTGCTCGGAGGTGACGCAGCTATGTCAATGACGTATACTATCAGCTACAATAGTAGTTTCCATTATCATAGTGTCTTTACAGCAGTGTTTCCACTATTTAAGTTCCAGCCCTCGTATACATTTTTTTGTGATTTAACTTAGTATCTTACATAGAAACACGGTGGTATTCGAACATAATGCTGCGCCAAAATTTCTAAGTATTCAGTCACAGACTGCCATAAGTATATGATTTGGAACATAATACTAAACGATGCCCTAGGTTAGACAGAAGGAAGACGAAATATAGGAGGGGAAGCAACTGACATAGAGAGGGGGAGGAGAATGTTGACAAGGAGATACAAGGGAGGATATAGAGGTAAAGAGGGGTAAGGAGATGGGTAGGAAGAGGGGAACAGAGATAAGGGAGCTGGAACTGTGGGATGTATATTCAATAACCACCCACAAAGCGTCGTGGAATTATACATATTAGTAATGTGTGATTCCCCTTTTCCTTCTTCTCTAGTAAAATAAGCGACAGCAAAGCGTGGCTCGTGTTTTGATAGTAACGTAACGAGAGAAGTAGTAGGCAATGTCTCCACTGAACCACGGCTTTCACGGACGGTTGTTGAATTATTGCTGATGTTAAAATGTTGGGAATAAGACGTCGCTCAGAACATTATTCTCTGTCTAAGGTTTCGTCTTGCGCTGCTGAAGACGTCATCGAGAGTGTTTGCAGACTCTGATCGTTAACGACATCTCAGAGAGCTGTATTGTTTATTTACGTAAACGCGTAGACACATGTGCACGTATCAACAGTACAGCCTGTTGAGCATTGCCTGAACCACAGTTTCATTCCCAAGATTCTAATATCAATGATAATATTTAGCAAACCAAATTTCTTTCGTATCTAAGTACAAAAACATAATCTGTTCGTTAAACGCGTTTTGTGGACACAATTTTGAGGCTGACTGTTTACCTCACAAATTTTGAGTGATTACTATGTATCATGGTCGTATTTCATGATACATTACCTGTAATGATTAACCAAAAAGACAATCCCATCGTGATCTGAGATAAAAATGTGCCAACGAAATTATCAAAGTTGAATAAACCCAACGTAACATAATATCGTTTAATTTCAAATAAAAGCTTTCCCTCAAATACACAGAATCGACACCACACTGACAAAACGATCATGTAATCTCTCTCTTAACACTCACAGATATAATGTAAACGCACTAAATCTCTGGAGAGCTGGCAAACAAATGTCAAAATCCGTAACTTCATAAACATATTGTGTGACAACATAATATTATAAGTTACGTGATATTAATATTATGTAAGAAAAAGTACGCTGCATAGTACAAAATGTTATAAAACTTATGTATTTCAGGCGTAACATCTGAAGATGACTTCTAAGTCGAAATAAGCTTATAGTGTAACTATAACGAACAGTGAATGTACAGTGTTGAAATTATATATTTCTTATTATTAAAATGTTAAGTAAAGAGTTAAGACAGCAAAATTTCGTTCTGTATAAGATAACACAAGGGAAAAGTTTAAACTGGTGAATAGAATCACGGATAGTTTTCGGGTAATCACAGGACCAAGGCAAGGAGTTAGTTTCTCCCGAATATTATTCAACCTAGGGCTTGAAAAGATCACTAGAGAAATGGATAGTTTCAACCATCAAGGTATCCGGGTAGCAAATAGGAACATCATCCATCTAGCATACGCAGATGATATAGTATTAATGACACACACAAAAGGCCAGGAAAAACTGGGAACAGGCAGCGAAGAATCGCAATGAATGGAGAACTTGATTATATCATCCCGTGGTTCACAGGGCCTGATAGCGTGAAGTAAAGTAAGTAAGTATAGGAACAAATTAGAATTGAAAGCAATATCTGGATCAATTAGGTTGCCATTTCTATATTGTTCATTTCTGACCCGATCCCTTAACTGTTTTGAGCAGTGTATATATAACTACTAGCTTATATGCCCATGCTTCGCAACGGTTTTTAAAGAATGTCCAGTGCGTATCATGGGTTTTTAGGGTTCCGGACCTCAGTCAGTTTTAAACATAAACTATATGTAAACCCGGGTGCTTACTTATCCTGCACTCACGTAGTCCACCTCCCCCTCCCTCCTGTCTCTGCATCCATTTCTTCCTCTCCCACGTCTCTGTTCGTTTCCACCTTTCCCTCTCGGCAACGTTTTTTATAAGTTTACCCTCTGTCATGTACCATACCAACATTTAGATACCCAGTGACCTTCCTCTTAGTTTATAGGTCATGTGTGCAAAAATTAAATAAGATCGAAGCAAAACTATGAATTTGGTTAAAGTCCGTAAGTTCCCTCCATCATGCAACAACCGAAATTTCACACAGACAGTGACATTCCACTTGTCTTTAAGCTCAGATATGCAAAATTTTATCAGTATCGGAAAAATACTATAGATTTGTATGCAATAAAAATGGGGTCTCAAATTTTCCAGTTTTAATTCATACAACATTTGTGCAGAGAATAAAGAATACAACCCAAAAAGATCTAATCGGCCGAGCTGTTCTCAAGTTATGGCTCGACCAAAGTAGTCAGGGATACATTTTTATGTTGCACGATATCCTCTCCCATGCACCGTATGATACTTTAGGTACTTCCTTTTGGCCGACCGCGGTGGCCGAGGGGATTGAGGCGCTCCAGTCACGGTCCGCACGGCCACTACGGTCGGGGGTTCGAATCCCCCCTCGGGCATGGATATTTGTGCTGTCCTTAGTTGTAAGTAGTTCATAAGTAGTTTGTAAGTTTAGGGAATGATGACCCCGTAGTTAAGTCCCATAGACTCTACAAACATTTGTACATTTTGAACTTCCTTTTGTACTGAAGGTCACGCGTGCAAAATTTCGTGAAGATCGGAATGAAACTGTAGCTTTCATCAGTCTGTAGGAAAAGTATCCTCCCCCTTGCACCTTAGTTCTGTCCTACCGCAAAATACTTTCTTAGCTGACGTCTTCTACCTATAAACTACATACCGGCAAAATGTCACCTTCATAGGTGCATTAGTTTTATAGATTTTGTGTTTAGTCAGTGAGTGAGTCAGTACGTGACTGACCTTTCGCTTTACATGTACAGTACCTCCTGAAATATCTGTCCTACAAACATTTTATATGCCAGATTTGTAGAGTGGAATATAAGGAAACTGACTACGAAATGTGTTGTTAATGGAGTTGGTAGTAAAGACGTAGTAATTTACAACCTCATGCTTATTAGGGCGAATTTTCATTGTCTTTGACGTCATAGCACCAGACCTACATGTCGTAATACGATATTATATCGAAGGTACAACCTCCTTTCCTTGTCCTACTACCAAATTCCAGTCTCCCATAAGTTTTCCTCTCCCTTAATTGTCTGTATAATTTCCTTTAGCTCCTCATATATTTCTTCGATCTACTCATCATCGGCAGAGCTAGTTAGCAAATGAACCTGTATACCGACCACAGTAGTACAGGTTTATATGGGAGACTGGAATCCGGTAGTAGGACAAGGAAGGGAAGATAGTAGGTGAATATGGTCTGGGCAAAAGGAATGAAAGAGGAAGCCGCCCGGTAGAATTTTGCACGGAACATAATTTAGTTACAACAAACACCTGTTTTAAGAATCACAAAAGAAGGTTGTATACGTGGAAGAGACCAGGAGCCACCGGGAGATACCAGATAGATTTTATAATGGTAAGACATAGATATCGGAACCAGGTTTTAAACTGTAAGACATACCCAGGGGCAGATATAGACTCTGACCATAACTTGTTGGTTATGAACTGTAGGCTGAAACTCAAGAAACTACAAAAAGGTAGGAAAATAAGGAGATGGAACCTGGATAAATTGAAGGACCCTGAAGTTCTTAAGAATTTCAGAGGGAGCTTTAGGCAACAATTGACAGAAACGGGGGAAAATAAAACAGTAGAGGAGGAATGGGTAGCATTGAGAGATGAAATAGTGAAGGCAGCAGAGGACAAAATAGGTAGGAAGGCAAAACCTACAAAAATCCCTGGATATCACAGGATATACTAAATTTAATCGATGAAAGGAGAAAATATACTATATTGAGATTGACAGGAAGTGCAAAGTGGCTAAGCAGGAGTGGCTAGAAGGAAACTGCAAGGATGTAGAAGACTGTATAAATGGGGGAAAAATAGATACAGCCTACAGGAAAATAAAAGAAACATTTGGAGATAAGAAAAAAGCTCTATGAATATCAAGGACACTGATGGAAAACCAGTTCCCAACAAAGAAGGGAAAGCTGAAAAGTAGAAAGAGTATATAGATGGGCTCTACAAAGGAAATGAACATCAAGACAATATTGCAGGAAGGGAAGAGGATGTAGATGAAGATGAAACAGGAGATACTGTACTGAGAGAAGAATTTGACAGAGCCCTGAAAGACCTAAGTCGAAACAAGGCCCCTGGAGTAGATGATATTCCCTCAGAGCTACTGAAGTCTCTGGGAGAACCAGCCATGACAAAATTGTTTCACCTGGTGTGTAAGATGTATGAGACAGGTGAAATACCCTCAGACTGTTATAATCCCCATCCCTAAGAAAGCAGGTGCAGTCAGATGTGAAAACTACAGAACCATCAGTTTAATAAGTCATGGTTGCAAAATATTAACACGAATTATTTACAAAAGGATGAAAAAGTTGATAGAAGCCGACGTCGGGGAAGATCAGTTTGGGTTCAGGAGAAATGTAGTAACTTGGGAGGCAATACTCACTTTACGGCTTATCCTAGAACATAGATTAAGAAAAGGCAAACCTACATTTCTAGCTTTTGTAGTTCTGGAGAAGGCTTTTGACAATGTTGATTGGAATAAACTCTTTCAAGTTCTGAAGCAAGCAGGAGTAAAATATAGGGAGCGTTAGGTTATTTACAACTTGTACAAAAACCAGACAGCGGTTGTCAGAGTTGAAGGGCATGATAGGGATGCAGTGGTTGGAAAGGGAGTAAGACAGGGTTGTAGCCTTTCTCCAATATTATTCAATTTGTACATTGAGCAAGCTATAAAGGAAAGCAAGGAGAAATTTGGTGAAGGAATTAAAGTTCAGGGTGAAGAATTAAAAACATTGCGTTTTGCCGACGACATAGTAATTCTGTCAGATACAGCAAAGGGCCTGGAGGAGCAGTTGAACGGAATGGACAGTGTGCTGAAAGGTGCATATAAGTTGAACATTAACTAGAGCAAAACTAGGGTAATGGAGTGCAGTGTAAGAAAATCAGGTCATGCTGAAGGAATTAGATTAGGTAACGAAGCTATAAAGGAGGTAGATGAGTTTTGTTACTTCGGCAGTAAAATAACAAATGATGGTCGCAGTACAGAGGATATAAAATGCAGAATGGTAATGGGTAGAAAAGCGTTCTTGAAAAAGAGACATTTGTTAACATCGAATATTGATTTAAGCCTAAGGAAGTCCTTTCTGAAGGCATTTGTATGGAGTGTTGCTTTGTATGGGAGTGAAACATGGACGATAAACAGTGCGGACAGGAAGAGGATTGAGGCTTTTGAAATATGGTGCTACAGAAGAATGCTGAAGATTAGGTGGGTGGATCGCGTAACTAATGAGGAGGTACTGAACAGAATTGGGGGGAAACGAAATTTCTGGCATACCTTGACTAAAAGAAGGGAAAGATTGGTAGGGCACATTCTTCAAAGAATTGTGAATTTAGCGTTGGAGGGAAGTGTGAGGGGTAAAAACCGCAGAGGAAGACCAAGAGATGGATACAGTAAGCAGATTCAGACATATGTAGGTTGCCGTTCTTATGTGGAGATGAAGAGGCTTGCTCAGGATAGGGTATTGTGGAGAGCTGCATCAAACCAGTCTCCGGACTGAAGACAACAACAACAACATCAAGTGGTGTATATGTAAAATGTCTGCAAAATACGTCGCGAACAGAGATATTAGGAAAGACGCAATAAATCAAACCGCCATGCCTGATGATGCGCTTTTTGATTATCCTAATTGTTTAACTCATGAACTTTGTGTCGTAATAAGACAAAATTTTGAACGTACATTCACTGGTATGTGTGTATACTGTCTGTAAGATTTCTCACGAATACAATTAATAGTGTACGAGTATTTAATTGTTGTGTCATGCCAAATGCCCTAATTTTACTGCATGAAAGCCGAAAAAGTAGTAAGCGACAAGCTCTTTTCCTTTCATCATTTTGCCGAGGTTGTCAGCAAGAAAAAGTTTCCCAAAGTTTTGAAATTATGTTTAAAGTTTGATGGTAGTCGCTAAGTGCTCTCCTTCTCAATTAGTGGACTGTTGAAGTCACAGTATTGCGTGCCGCAAGACGGGGAAATTTTTATTGTTAATGACGTCATATCTCCAGAACTACCGGTCCTCTGCCGGCCGCGGTGCCTGAGAAGAGTGAGGCGCTCCAGTCACGGTCTGCACGGCCACTACGGTCGGGGGCTCGAATCCCCCCACGAGCATGGATATTTGTGCCGTCCTTAGTATAAGGTAGTTAATAAGTAGTTTGTAAGTTTAGGGATTGATGACCCCGTAGTTAAGTCCGATAAGCTTAACAAACATCTGAACATTTCTGCCGGTCCTGTCGAAAAAAACTTTCTTAGCTGACGTTTACTACCTATAAACTACACTCCTGCCAAATTTCAGCTTCATAGGTGAAGTTGTTTTAGAGATTTCGTGTTTAGTCAGTGAGTGTATGAATGAGTATCCTTTCATATAAAACACTTCATTCAGCCAAGATCGCTAAAAATTTATTTTCCTCCCTTAACCGGTTTCGGTGAGCTCAGTCACCATCTTCAGAAAGTCCAGTACAATCACTGCGAAAAGTTATACAATGTCTACAAACTGCAAAGTTATTGTGGTATACAAATAAAATGACAGTTAACAAATCCTGTACATTACCTTAGGGTCATACGTAAAAATAGAAACGTAACCTTGTAACACACGTAAACATCTTTGCCGCAGTTGTCAGCGAGAAAAAATTTCCCAAATGTTTGAAATTATGTTTAAAGTTTGTTGCTAGACACTAAGTGCTCTCCTTCTCAAATAGTGGACTGATAAATTCACAGTATAACATGTCGCACTACGTGTCATATTAGGACACAAAGTTCATGAGATATGGAATGAATGAAGTGTTTTATATAGTTGTGATAGTTTTTCATCACAGGGTGGTTCGTCAAAATGAGTAAAATGTGGTCTTCGCCCAAGCAAACAGAAGACTGAACAGGAAAACATTGCACAATAGAGTTGCTACAGGTCGCCACTAGGTGGCAGTGGTGTCAAAGCAAAACAATATTCATGCAAATTCAACTTCAAAGAAACATAGTACTGTGAAATTACGAAATCCTATAAATGTACGAGGGCTATCTACAAAGTACATTACGTTTTCGTTTGTGTCCGTTAGTGGCGGGGCTAGTGCGGCCATCTAGTCGTCATGGCATTCCGCCGCTCAGTCTGCATCCTTCCGTGCTAGTAAGAGGTTCGTACTGTACTCCGTTAAATTACTGTGACAGTTTGAAATGTCAGCGTTAATTGAAAATGCCACGAAGTGTGAAGTGCGTGCTGTAATAAGATTTCTGACTGCAAAAAACTGTACAGCGATAGAAATCATCGGCAGCTTTGTGAAGGGTATGGGGACAACATAATCATCGAAGGTGGAGTGCGTCAATGGGTCATAAAATTTAAAAATGGCCGAACGAACATTCACGACGAAGAGCGAAGTGGAAGACCCAGCATAGTGACTGCCGAAATTGTCAAAAAAGTCAATGCCACGGTCCGTGAAAACCGTAATTCCACAATAACGGAACACTCTATGAATTTTTCACAAATTTCACGAAGTTTATTGCACGAAATCATTACCGATAAGCTTGGTTAGCACAAGTTTTGTGCAAGATGGATACCAAAAATCTTGACAGAGATTCACAAAAATCAGCGAATTGCTGCAGCGTTAACGTTTTTGGACGCTTCGGAGAAAAATGGCGACTCATTACTCGATCGCATCGTTACCGGTAACAAAACATGGGTTAAGCATGTGAACTGCGAGACAAAATTACAGTCAATGCAGGGAGTGTACACAAATTCCCCCCAAAAATCCAAAAAATGCATGCAGACAATGTCGGCAAGGAAGGTGATGGCGACTATCTTTTGGGACAGAAAAAGTGTGATTTTTGTGGATTTCCTGGAAATAGGCACGGCAATAAACTCTCGAAGGTATTGCGAAACTCTGCACAATCTCAGAAGAGCAATACAAAACAAGCGCAGAGGAAAGTTGGACTCAAAGATCTTGCTGATTCACGATAATTCCCGGGCCCACACGGCAAATGCCACTCGTGAAGTTCTCGAATCTTTTAAGTGGGAGTTGTTTACTCATCCGCCACACAGTCCCGACCTGGCACCGAGCGACTTCCACTTATTCCCAGCAATGAAGAAGTGGTTGGCTATGCAGCGTTTTGATGACGACGCACAGCTTCAAGAAGAGGTAACCACGTGGTTGAAGGCGCAGGCGGCGGAATTTTACGACGAAGGAATTTCCAAGTTCGTCCATCGCTACGACAAGTGCCTTAATTTAAATGACAACTATGTTGAAAAGTAGTATTTAAGTGTGGCTTTCGTCTGTATATAATAAAAAAAAATCGAATACTTTATTTTTAATTCCAAAACGTAATGTATTTTGTGGTTAGCCCTCTTGCGAGCTACTTTCGGACACATTCTCCGAAAACTGTCTTGACCAGTTAAACCGGCAACCAACTGTTCAACTGTTTGTAAAGCCTATGGGACTCAACTACAGGGTCATCAGTCCCTTAACTTACAAACTACTTATGAACTACTTACGAACTAGGACGGCACAAATATCCATGCCCGAGGGGGGATTCGAACCCCCGACCGTAGTAGCCGTGCAGACCGTGACTGGAGCGCCTCAGTCCCCGCGGCCACCGCGGCCGGCTAAACCGGCAACCCACGCGCAATGGAAATATTCTAGACCTTATAGCCACAAACAGGCCTGACCTTATTATCGATGTCTGTGTAGAGACAGGAATTAGTGAACATGATATCGTCATAGCGTCGATGGTGACCAAAGTTCATAAACCAATCAGGAAGGCTAGAAGCGTGTTTTTGTTGGGAAGAGCCGATAAGCAAATGTTAAAATGAATGAGCATCGTTTAATTTCGGGACTATGGATCTAGAGGAATTGTGGACTAAATTTAAGTGCATTGTTAATAAAGGGTTAGAGAAATATGTGCCAGTAAAGACGATTAAGGATGGAAAGGATCCACCGTGGTAAAATAATAATGTTAGAAAGCTGCTGAGAGCACAAAGGCTGTTGCACTCTCGATTCAAAAAAGAACACGCAAATGATGACAGGAAAAAGTTAGTAGAGATTCGTGCGTCTATAAAAAGATCGATGCGCGAAGCATAGAATAATTATCACAGCCATACCTTAGCAAAAGATCTTTCCGAGAACCCGAAAGAATCCTGGTCCTATGTAAAATCGATAACCGGGTCAAAGCCCACTGTCCAGTCACTCGTTGATTATTCCGGGGCAGTAATAGAACAAAGCAAACGGAAAGCTGAAGTTCTAAATTTAACCTTTAAGAAAACTTTCACGCAGGAGGACCGCACAAATGTACCATCATTTAATCAACGTACTAATTCCGAAATGGGGGACATAGCAATAGGTATTTCCGGTGTAGAGAAGCAGCTGAGAGAGCTAAATACGAAAACGTCTGCTGGTCCGGATGGAATACCAGTTCGGTTTTACAACGACTATTCTGTGGCGTTGGCCTACTTAGCTTGCATTTGTCACGAATCTTTAATTCAGCGCAAAGTTCCTAGTGATTGGAAAAAAGCGCAGGTGACTCCCGTGTATAAGAAAGGAAAGAGATCTGACCCACACAATTACAGGCCAATATTGTTGACATCAGTTTCATGTAGAATTTTGGAGCATATTTTCAGTTCGAATATAGTAAATTTCCTTGAAACGGAAAAGCTTCTTTCCATGAATCAGCACGGGTTTAGGAAACATCGTTCATGTGAAAGTCAGCTTGGCCTTTTCTCACATGACATCCTGCGAGCCATGGACGAAGGGCAACAGGGGGATTGTGTTTTTCTCGACTTCAAAAAGGCGTTCGACGCGGTGCCACACTGCAGACTGGTAACGAAGATACGAGGTTATGGAATAGGTTCGCAGATTTGTGACTGGCTGGAAGACTTCCTAAGTAATAGAACGCAGTACGTTGTTCTCGACGGCGAGTGTTCATAAGAGACGGGTGTATCGTCAGGCGTGCCCCAGGGGAGTGTGATAGGACCGCTATTATTTTCTATCTATATAAATGATCTGATGGACAGAGTAAATTGTAATTTGCGGCTGTTTGCTGATGATGCTGTGGTGTAGGGTATGGTGTCGTCTGTAACTGACTGTAATAGCATACAGGATGACTTAGACAAAATTTCTAGTTGGTGCGAAGAATGGCAGCTAGCTCTCAATGTAGAAAAATGTAAGGTGATGCGCATGAGTAGAAAACACAATCCTATAATGTTCGAATACAGCATTAGTAGTGAGCTTCTTGATGCTGTCGCGTCGTTCAAATATCTAGGCGTAACATTGCAGAGCGATATGAAATGGAACGAGCATGTAAGGACAGTTGTGAGTAAGGCAGACAGCCGACTTCGGTTTATTGGGAGAATTTTGGGAAGATGTACTTCACCTGCAAAGGAGACCGCGTATAAAACGCTTGTACGACCACGTCTTGAGTATTGCTCAAGTGTTTGGGACCGGCAGCAGATCAGTTTAAAGGAAGACATAGAGGCGGTTCAGAGACGAGCAGCTAGATTTGTTATCGGTGGGTTCGACCAATGCGCGAGTGTCACGGAAATGTTCCGGCAACTCAATTGGGAATCGCTGGAAGAAAGACGACGTTCTTTTCGTGAATTTCTGTTAAGTAAATTTAGAGGGCCGGAAATTGAAGCTGAGTGTAGTACGATCTTGCTGCCGCCTACTTACATTTCGCGTAAAGATCACAAAGACGAGATAAGAGAAATTAGGGCTCGTACGGAGGCATATAGGCATTCTTTTTTTCCTCGCTCAATTTGGGAGTGGAATAGGAAAGGAAATGCCGAGTAGTGGTGCAGTGTACCCTCCGGCACGCACCTTACGGTAAATTACAGAGTATCTATGTATATACATATGAAGAGATAAAGTTTCTCATATTATGAGAAGACCACTAAAGGCACTGTGCAAGTAGCCTAATGTCTACATAGAGTAAAAATACATAACTATAAATATATTCGTAGATAGAGTAGTATGTACACAGTTCCAAAAACAGATAAGCGTCCTACAGATGAGTTGTGAAATACCTTTTTTTTTAATTTTTAATTTTAGCGATCTTTGCTGAATGAAGTGTTTTATATAAACTGTTGATCGTTCTCCAGTGGTGTAAAATGCCTTTTAACTATGAGTATCCTTTCCCTTTTAAATAAGTAGAGATTTGCCTCAGTCACGGTTACTAAATGTTTCCATGATTGCTACAATTATTAAAACAGGAAGAGCGCTGCTGGTCTGCCACGCGCGCATTGCTCTGCAGCGTGAGGCGCCGCCTGCTCTTCTGTCGTTCCATTGAGCCACCCTCAGCCGGCAGCGCCGTCACAGTTGCCCTCAGAGGCAGCCCGCTGTCCGCTGTCCGCTGTCCGTCAGACTGCGCGCCCCCGCATTCAGCAGAACCCCACAAAGCGCCGCGCGTCCAGCCGCGACCGGCAGAAGCGCGCGGTTGCCGCCGTCTCCGCCGCGTCACTCTGCACAATCTGCCGACGCCGCCCAAATTGCTTCCGGCGAGCCGGCGGCGGCGGCGACAAAGAGCCCAATGGACGGCGGCGGCGGCTGTGGTGGCTGACCGCAAAGTGGCGCATTGTCCGCCTCCGTCTCCTGCCAGGCCAGCCGGCTTTGTGCGCGCCGGATGGAAATACCCTCATTGCCGCCGCCGCCGCCGCTCTCCAGATAAATAGCCCCACTGGATAAATATGGCCGCCTCTTCCTCTGCCGCCGCGGAGAAAGTGCTCGTGAAATATATTTCCCGACGAGCGGAAGGAAAAAAAGTCAGGAGAGAGCATCCGGACTCCGTAGGTGGCCAAGTACTGAAAGCGCAGCGAGCTTCCATACAGTCGTACAACCCGAAGATGTCCATTTTGAAAAAGACTTTTACACTACTGGCCTTTAAAATTGTTACACCAAGAAGAAATGCAGATAATAAACGACTGTTCCTTGGACAAATATATTATACTTAACTGACAAGTCACTACGTTTTCACGCATTTTAGGTGCATAGATCCTGAGAAATCAGTACCCAGAACGACTACCTCTGGCCATAGTAACGGCCTTGATAGGCCTGAACATTGAGTCAGACAGAGCTTGGATAGCGTGTACAGCTACAGATGCCCAAACAGCTTCAACACAGTACCACAGTTCATCAAGAGTAGTGACTGGCCTATTATGACGAGCCAGTTGCTCGGCCACCATTGACCAGACGTTTTAGTTGGTGAGAGATCTGGAGAACGTGCTGGTCAGAGCAGCAGTCGAACATTTTCCATATCCAGAAAGACCCGTGCAGGACCTGCAACATGCGGTCGAGCAATATCCTTCTGAAATGGACGGTTTCGCAGGCAACGGATGAAGGGTCGTAGCACATCTGAAATGTAACGGTCACTGTTCAAAGCGGCGTCGATGCGAACAAGAGGTGACCAAGACGTTTACCCAACGGCAACCTATACCATCATGCCGAGTGAAGAGCCAGTATGGCGATGACGAATATACGCTTCCAATGTGCGTTCCCCGTGATGTCGACAAACACAGATGCGACCATTATTATGCTGTAAACAGAACCCGGATTCATACGGAAAAATGACATTTTGCCATTCGTGCACCTAGGCTCGTCGTTCCATACAGCATCACAGGCGCTCCTGTCTGTAATGCAGCGTCAAGGGTAACCGCAGCCATAGTGTTCGACCTGATAGTCCATGCTGCTGCAAACGTCGAAATGTTCAAATGTTTGTATACCTTATGGGACTTAACTACGTGGTCATCAGTCCCTAAACTTACAAACTACTTATGAACTAATTACGAACTAGGACAGCACAAATATCCATGCCCGAGGAGGGATTCGTACCCCGACCGTAGTGGCCGTGCAGACCGTGACTGGAGCGCCTCAGTCCCCTCGGCTACCGCGTCCGGCCTGCAAAAGTCGCCGAACTGTTCGTGCAGCTGGTTGTTGTCTTGCCAACTTCCCCATCTGTTGACTCAGGGATCGAGACGTGGCTGCACGATCCGTTACAGCCTTGCGGATAAGTTGCCTGTCATCTCGACTGTTGGTGATATGAGGCCGTTGGGATCCAGCACGGCGTTCCGTATTGCCTTCCTGAACCCACCGATTCGATATTCTGCTTACAGTCATTGGATCGCAACCAACGCGAGCAGCAATGTTGCGATACGATAAACCGCAATCGCGATAGGTTACAATCCGACCTTTATCGAATTCGAAAACTTGATGGCACGCATTTCTCCTCCTTACACGAGGTATAAGAACAACGTTTCAGCAGGCAACGCCGGTCAACTGCTGTTTGTGTATGAGAAATCGGTTGGAAACTTTCCTCACGTCAACACGTCATAGGTGTCGCCACCGGCGCCAACCTTGTGTGAATGCTCTGAAAGCTAATCATTTACATATCACACCACTTTTTTCCCTGTTGGTTAAGTTTCACATTTGCAGCACGGCATCTTCGTTGTGTAGCAATTTTAATGGCCAGGACTGTATATATATAAGGTTCTGCAAACAGACAGCATGGTTACATGGCTGCCTGAGTGCCATCTGTGTATATCTTTATGTAGGCAACCTTTACTGCTCTAAGCTTCAGTGAGATGTCAACATGCGGAGAAAACAGCAGCCAGCCACAGCGCCGCACTCGTACTTACTGTAACCACAGGAGTGAGTTAGAATGGCGTCAAGTCGTGACTTTCAGTGTGACGGTTTAGTCCTTATGAGAATTGTCATGCAAGTGGGGTGTGCTAGGTCGTTTGTGCAATGATACTAGTTGAAACACCGAGTGTTTTCTTCATGATGAAACCGATAAATTCGCAGCATAGGAGTAGTATTACTGATGTTTATCTGACTTGTGCATTGCGCCTAATAACCAGTAATTTTACTCCAAATATCGAGATGCCACGTTAAAATCACTGTAGATAAATCCAGAATGATGCGAAATGTTGCTTATTTCATTTCCGTAAGTTGTATCTCTCCTATGAACTACACAATTCTGTGTAAATATAACGTAACATTTTCGATAAAAATGTATTCTTTTCTTAGTCCTTTACTTCTGTATCCTATTTATGACCATGAAAGTAGAACGTATTTCACTGGTTCCAAACTGCGTTCCATCCTTACATGGCCAACTGTTGGCTGGCACACGATACACAATTTTCGCGTAAGCACCTTTTACACTTACTTCACACACAAGTATGACCTGCCGCATATGATTGTCCTGCCGATAACCATGTACAGTGACGGTATCACGGGAGCCGGATATTATGAATTATCTCGAACAGAATGATACATTGAGCCAAGGTCAACACGGATTTAGAAAATATCGTTCATGAGAAACACAACTAACTCTTTACTCACACGAAGTGATGAGTTCTATCGAGAAGGGTTCACAAATTAATTCCATATTTCTTGATTTCCAGAAGGCTTTTGATACCGTACCTCACAAATGAATTTTAATTAAATTGCATGGTTATGGTATATCGCCCCAAATTTGCGACTGGATAGGGGATTTCCTGTCAGACAGAAAACAGTTTCTAGTAATAGATTGTAAGGCATAGACTAAAACAGAGGTGATATCGGGCGTTCCACAGGTTAGTGTTATTGCCCTCCGCTGTTCCTTACATAAACGATTTGGGAGAAAATCTAAGCGTATCTCTTAGGTTGTTTGCAGACGATGCCGTCATTTACCGCCTAGTAAAATCATCTGAAGATCAAAACAAACTGCAGAACGATCTGAATATTACTATGGCGTGAAAATTGGCAACTGACTGTAAATAATGATAAGTCTGAACTCGTCCACACGAGTACGAAAATAAATTAGTTCATCTTTGCTTATAAGATAAATCAATCAAAAGTGAAGGCCGTAAACTTCACAAAATACCTAGAAATTACAATTACTTCTGATTTAAATTGGAAAGAACACGTAGATAATGTCGTGAAAAAGGCGAACCAGAGACTGCGATTTATTGGCAGAACCCTTGAAAGATGCAACAGAACTACTAAAGAGACTGCATACACTACGCTTTTCCGTCCGTTTTTGGAGTATTGCTGCCCAGTGTGGGATCCGTATCAAGTAGGTTTGATGGAGGATGTCGAAAGAGTCCAAAAATGTTTTGCATTGTCACGATACATGGGTGACAGCGTTACGGAAATGTTGCAGGATCTGGGATGGGAATCATTACAACAACGGCGTTTATCGCTGAGGCGTGGGCTACTTACGAAACTCCAATCGCCAGCATTCTCCAAAATGTTCAAATGTTTGTGTAGCTTATGGGACTTAACTACGGTGTCATCAGTCCATAAACTTACAAACTACTTATGAACTAGCTAATACTAAGGACGGCACAAATATCCACGCTCGAGGGGCGGGGGGATTCAAACCCCCGACCGTAGTGGCCGTGCAGACCGTGACTGGCGCGCCGCAGTCCTCTCAGCCACGACACCCGGCAGTAGCATTCTCTTCTGAATGCGAACATATGTTGTTGACTGCCACTTACATAGATAGAAAAGATCATCAGAATAAAATACGTCCGGTCGGGGGTTCGAATCCCCCCTCGGGCATGGATATTTGTGCCGTCCTTAGGATAAGGTAGTTCATAAGTAGTTTGTAAGTTTAGGGACTGATGACGCCGTAGTTAACTCCCTTAAGCTCTACAAACATTTGAACATTTGAATAAAATACGAGAAATCAGAGCTCGAACAGAGAGATTCAGGTTTTCTCTCTTCCCGGCGCTATTCGAGAATGGAATGGGAGATAAATAATATACAGGTGGTTCTTTGAACCCTCTGCTATGCAGAATATCCCATGTAGATGTAGAGCGCGAGGCGGCCTCTGATTTATAGTGTCTGCTATCTGCAGTAAGTACGTCGGCTTGTCCACACTCAGCGGTCTCAACTGCACAGTCGCCCCCGATCACAGTGGATAATCCAGCGACCAGCCACGCTGCACTGCTGTGCTACCCGCCCTGCGCGTCCCCACACCTGCTCAGCGTTGCCATCAACAGCTGCTCAGCGTTGTCCACGGGCAACCATGCGGGCAGAACTCGTCGGCCACTGCCGTGGCCGGTAGATGCGGTGGCGGCGGCCGGGAGCTGTACAGCGCGATCCACGGACGCCTGGCATGCGTCTTTAGTGAGACACCCTGTATTTGCACCATCGTAAACTGGATTAGCAAAAATTCAATTTTATGTCTTTTATACACCAATAATTTAGGGATGTTTATACCATGAGAAACGTCAAGAATACATGCGCTGACTTCAAGAATTTTCTTCCTGATAAGCGTATTGTATAAAAATTTAGAATAACACTGAATTTGGGTCAAACACCCAGCTTCAAGTACCATGGGCCGACGCTGCATCCGAATAAGATACAGCAAGCTTGACGAGGATTGAATAGTTTAACACTTAACTGCCCTGGTGGGGTCATATTTGATGCTAAGAGTTTTGATTTTAACATTTATTCGCTAGGTGGAATGATGGGGAGCTTTTACGAAAGCTGCCAAGTCTAAAGAAGGTCACCAACATATTTTTTGTACAAATTTGAAAAATTAGAAAAAAAATACAAATTAATATGTAGCGTAGGAATTTCAACAAATATGGTTCACAAATCAAACTTTTTGTTTTCTTTTGGCAAGAACCATGTCATGATAAGTGCAAAACACGGAAAAACGTCTTTCTAATGAAAACAATGTTTATGTGAATTAAAAAACGGTCAGATAAGTTCAAATCTTTTAAAATAATTTCTTTGTGTTTACTTTTATGTTTAAATGTATTTGCTTATCTTTCAATTAGATATTAACTAGAAAATAAGTGATTTACATTCAAAAAGTCATTTACAATTACATTTACCCCAAGAATTCGGGGTATGAGAGTTATCTACGTTCTACGGGGCAGTTAAGGGTTATTAGTTCTGTTAAATTATTGTTTTTGTCAAACGTATTGTTCCCGTTTGGTGTCGACAACTAACCTAGTTCTTTTTCAGATCAAAGAAGAGATACATTTACATAATATGCGCTATGTACGAGGGCGACACCTTCCCCTGGGATACATAAGGACGGGAAACAATTTTCTTTGAAAATCATACGTAATGCACTCAGCCTGGTGGTCTGGGCCAGTCACGGGCCGCGCAGCGCGCTGCTGCTGGTAGTTTCCACACGGCGCAGGTTCCCGACACGCGCCTGCCGATTCGGCACTGCTGGGTGGCTCTGCTCTGCTGACGAGGGTACGCCACCCTCGGAGACTGCGCAGAACCCAGCCACCAACCAGAAGCCAGCCGAGTGGTCACGTGAGGCACGCTTTGTCGTGACCTGAACAGCCACGCCAAGAACGGACGCTGTCTCACTCCCCGGCCTCCGACCTGATGGGACGTGCTCTCTTGAGCTCGCTCCAACTTACTTTGTCCCAGCGTGTATCTCTAGAGACAGGTGTCGACATCCCCCCACGTCCCCTTTAGCACCATGTAATAACTTCAGGCAATAAACGCCCTTTTTTATGCTATCTTAACTTCACGCCTTCTCATTCAACCCCATGCCCACTACTAATAATTTCATTCCACGGCATCAACTATTGTTGTATATTGCGCTCCTTAATAACTTGCATAACAACGTTTAAGTAAAAGCAGCTTGTAAATGTTCAAATGTTTGTTAAGCTTAAGGGACTTAACTTGCGGGGTCATCAGTCCCTAAACTTACAACCACTTATGAACTACCTCATACTAAAGACGACACAAACATCCATATCCGAGGGGGGATTCGAACCCCTGACTGTAACGGCCGTGCAGACCGTGACTGGAACGCCGCAGACCACTCGGCCACTGCGACCGTTGGCAGCTGGTAATAGTAATAAATTGAATTGTTATAGAACTTTGGTTCTATCAAGTAGAAGTCAGTTAGCAACAAGAAGCAAGTACATCCACAGCAGCTCCGCATCGTGAGAGGAGCGAGCACAAACCGCGTCAGTTGGGCAGGTACGCCCTGTTCCCGGAGCTGCGCTAAGTGGCTGTGACAGCGACACGGGACATGACGGGTCCGGATATCGACCGGCCTCCGCTGACGCCGCGATCTGCCAGCGGCGCGCCTCCCGCGAGTGGCCAGCCTCCCCTCCCTGCCCCCAAAACACGTGTCGCATCTGCTGAGGGGACCCCGTGGACATGGGTGGACCCCTGGGTCCAGGGAGGCCCGAGCCCAGCCCTAAATGGTTCAATTCTTTGGTTACTGAAATTAAAAACAAAATAGAAAAAAATCATATTGAATATTTTACAACTAACGAAATTTTAGAATATTCTACTGGAAATTGTAGTAAATATTTATGATAAACCGCTTATCTTAAACGATAACTTTAATTGAGGCTCTTAGTTATTGCCATTGATTAGGATTATGTATGTATTAACTGAGGTGACTAAAGTATTGTGCGTCATCTTTCAGTGTGTTCTACTAAAATAGTTTCCCAAATATTAAGATTACTACCTAGAAGGACCTCAGGGGCCGCGGTGGAGTAGCCGAGCGGTCTATGGCGCTTCGCTGCGGAGCGCACGGTTGCTCGCCGTCGGAGGTTCGAGTCATCCATGTGGCATGGGTCTTTGTGTTCGCCGTAGGTTAGTTTACCTTAGTTTAAATAGTTTTTAAGCTACGGACTGATAACCACGCAGTTTGGTCCGGTAGATTTACGATCATTTGAACATTTGGACCGCAGGGCTAATTTGGTCCCTCATACCGTTTCTCTATGTTTTCGGCATGTTTCCTTGTAATACTGTGTATGAAATAAAACCAACTTTTGTCCCCTTGTTGTTTCAATATTCGACAACAATGCCGTACATTCCAGCACAGATTGCGTTGGGGCAGCTGGGGATGGCGGTCATGTATGGATGAGCTTTTCCTGAGTGATTGATTGTGTGAGTGAGTGTGATCTTTTCCGACGAAAGTCATAGCCGAAGATTTACAAGTTGTATGAATGTGATCACGAGATTATTGGCAACTCAGCTATCATCTTTATGGCGAGTTGCTATCTATCCTCATATTGTCAACATTCCAATCTGGACCATCCATTGTTAAAAATGAATAAAATAACTCATCATGGTTACAATGAATTATCTTTCACAATCTGACCGTATAAGCAATAAAACTTCATGGGGCCAGTTGGCCCCAGAGTTCTTCTCCGTAGGAGCTTGCATGCGATCCTTCTAGTATTAAATGACAAGTGGACTAGATAGCAGCTATAAAAACATGATATGCCGGCCGCGGTGGACGAGGGGACTGAGGCGCTCCAGTCACGGTCTGCACGGCCACTACGGTCGGGGGTTCGAATCCCCCCTCGGGCATAGATATTTGTGCCGTTCTTTGTATTAGCTAGTTCATAAGTAGTTTGTAAGTTTAGGGACTGATGACCCCGTAGTTAAGTCCCATAAGCTATACAAACATTTGAATTTAATTTGAAAAAAACATGATATATTTAGTTCCTTTGCCTATTTTACTCTGGTTATCATACCGCTTAGCGATTGTTCCCAAGTCATGCCGTTGACGCTGCAGTTTGATGTTCCTTTTGGCGTGGCTTGAAAAAGAATTGATGGATCAGCTTTCGGTGTAATGTAGTGACAGAGTTTTTTCTTTTCTCCAACTTCCTGCGAAGATGAAATTTTCATGTGTGTACAGCAATTCCGCCTGCAGCGTCTGCCAGAAGTACGAACAAGTGTAATGTTAAACTACTGTTAAGAGCTTACTGTGGCCCAGAGCCGTAGCCAGCGGCTGATAAATTAATTCAAAAGAATGCTGCAGTTGCTCCTTCGGGTTTTGTATTGAATAAAATTTAATATTGTCTCTATTGAAATATATCTGCGCCTTTAGTTCAACTTATGTTGTAAGGCTTCACAAGTTAGAATATACGTCATTATTGGCTCTCCGTCCTCCCCCCAAATTCTAACTCCGGACATGCTGCGACTATTGTAAAGTCTCAATTTTAAGTAAAAGTAAGTGAAGTTTACCGTATCAGATTTATACCTTATTATACCAAGTTAAAGTACATTCTAAAAAGTGCATGATTAAGATATAAACTTGCAGTTATAAACTACTGCACGCAACCACAAAATATACGGGGGTAGGGCCCGTCTCTGATTCAGGGTTAAGTATCATATGTAGCAAAATTGTGGAACTGTAAACCAGTCCAGAGATAAGACTTCAGTACTCTTGAAGTACTGAATTTATACCCCACTAGCGATACGAACTCCTCGGCAGGTTTCGATTTAAGAAATCGTTATCACAGGAAGGAAAGCGAACATACAAGCATACACTCATGTTCAGAAAGAAAAACGGAACTCCTTGAAATAGTGGAAACAGGAAGCTCGTATTCATAGTACTTATAAACGTCCATTAGCGTGTTCGGAAGAAATGGTTCTGCCACATCTCACAGCGGGACGGAATGCTCTAAACTTGGCCAAAACCCCGAAAAATGATTTTTCGATTCTCTTAATTTTGAGGGCTGGGTTGGGTAGGGGAGGAATTGGTGCATCTCATTCCAGAAGGAGAGGTCGCCACCTTCGATACCTGTCGAGTTACGTCAGTTAAATAGCAACCTTCGTCGAGAGCACACTCGGCGCTGTGAAAGAGACGCAAATCTACTCTTGGTTTGTAAGTGAATATTTGGGTAGTGAAGTGAAGAATTTCAGTTCTGCGAGATGGAAACGGTTGATACAGATATGTACAAAATGTTCGTACACTAAATAGGTATCAATTTCATGGTTATCCAATTTATGTTATATTTTTTCCGACGCCCACGCCAAACGGCCATGCTTTGCTGAACTTGTATTTTCACTAGAGCAAAAGTAGCATATACCGCAATATACCGCGGAAATTCAACTCCCAGTCTATAGATTGATTGATTATGTGATGGAATTGACAAGAATCAGCAGCCAAGATCTGCCATTTCTCTTGTATAATGAATATTTACAGGTGCCCATGCGGCCGACATTTCGTAGCACAATATGGTCGATGTCTTTATTAGCTACTCTTATTACTTCTATCGTTGATTATACTATTAGATTTACTATTTATGTTCTGACACAGACTTTGAAGATTGATTAATTATAGCCGGCCGCGGTGGCCGAGGGGACTGAGGCTCGTCGGTCACCGTCTGCACGGCCACTATGGAAGTTCGTCATCCGCAGATATAAAAGTTTTGTAAGGGTAATAGTAATGTATAGCAGTATTTAAAACCATGGTATGTAATGATATGATTATTGTTAGAGTTTCATTCCTTCGACAACTACTTTTGACTTCTCGAATCACTCCAAAACAGGCTATTCCAAACAGGAAAACATTGGCGCTCCGGACACACACAATAGTGCTTCGGAGCCCGTGTGGTCGGAGCACTCCGTCAGCTGTTTAATACAGGCATCTTCTTATATTTCAGTGGTTAAAACTGACTACCACACAGAAGATTCACTTCTTCGGCGACTTCTCACGCAGACGCTCGGCGGTTTCCTTCAATTTTCTGGACATGGTGGTTGGATGAGGCAGCAGTTACTAACTACAAACTCACTGTACTTTGCCCCCACATCAGTAAGGAACTGTGCCGTCTCGAAAAACTCAGATCCACGCGCAACTTCGATCGGTAAAATGCCTTTGCTGACAAGATTGATAAGTTATTCGGTAGCGGTTGTCATGAAATTTGGCGGACCTTTAAGAACTTTTGCATCTATCTTGGTATTTAAATAAATAATTATCCTGTCTCACACGAATGTTTCCGCAAATTTTAAGTTCCACTTTTGTGTCCAGTATAAGAATATACTTTTTTACACGCAATACAGGCCAGTATCGTTGATCTTTTCCTTGCCATCAAATACGTATATTTTTTTTTTTTTCTGAATTGACGATTTCAATTTGTTTTCCTTCACTAATGTCAAATCATCTGTTTTTACTTTACACGACATAATATCCATTGATGTGTTCAATTTAAGAAAGAGCTGTCACTCCATTCACTTCGATATATGTTGTCGCTCGGTCACTATAAAGCGGTAACTGAAGGCAGCGGAAATTTGGCATGATACCTCTGGTGAACAGAGGCCCGGTTTGCCAGCCAGAAATCACATTGGCAGACCGCAGGTAAGACACGGTCGCTTAAACGTCCGCTGTGGCCAGTGGTTGAGGACAACAGACTTCTGCTCTACCTGGGCCCAGCAAGGATTCGTATATCCACATGCTTGAAGTTTTCACTTAACATTTCGAAAGATGTCTGGGTAGATACTTCGTTCTTTATCTGCATATAACACGCGGATATCCGCGACGCTCACAGTTTTATGCGCAAAGGAAGAAATACTGCGTATATCCGCTGTTATATCCGCATCCGCGCCAACCTCTAGCCATAACCGGCACAACGTGTGTTCATTTGTTTAGAGCTCATCATAGTTTAAACAACTTTTATCATGATATCCCTTATTAAGAATGTGTGGAGTTCAATAAATCCATGTCGACTCCTGTATCGTTTGAGTAGATATCAGGACAACTGGAGTTGTACAGCCGGTTCGCGGTCGTGTAGGTTACGGCATCGCCGGCAGACAGGTTGGACGGCGGCTGGAGCGCTCCACAAATTATCTGCAATCAGCGCGCCCCAGTTGGCGAGGCACAGCGCGGCTAACAAGAGCCGGATGGGATTACGGCGGCCACGGGAGGGTGGGGGGGGGGGGATAGGGGTAGCTCTGCTCCAGCTCCGGCAGCTGCCGTGGTAGGGGCGCAGATGCCGACGAGCTACCGCTGCCGGCTAGAGAGTAAACGGCCTAGCTATATACATCATCATTTGGTTGTCTGTCGTACGGCAGGTTTAGATTGCATAGCCCTCCTGCTTCTCTGTCTTTTGCGATCATCTTCGTTCTTTGGTAACCTCCTAATGGCTTGCTGACGTCATCCAGCATCTGATACCTTCTTCTGCCTCTCCCTCTCTTTCCCGGAATGCAACCGTCAATTGCCTCTACCAAGAGGCAATCTCGTCTTAAACTGTGGCCTAGATAGTTTAGTTTCCTGTTCTTTATCGTCAGCAAAATCCTGCGTTCCTCTCCAACTCTACTCAGTACTTCTTCATTTCTGACTTTATCGATCCCGCTGATCTTCTCCATCCTACGCCATATCCACATTTCACAAGCTTCAATTTTCTTCTCATCTTCGCTCTCAGTATCCACGTTTCTGCTCCATATAAGGCCAGACTCCATATTAGACACTTAACCAGTCTCTTCCTTAATTCTTTGTTTAAACCACTGGTTAGCTTCTGGAACACTTCTTTCGCCAGAACCATTCTCGTTTTGATGTCTTGTTGGCAATTCATATCTCCCTTAATCCATCTTCCCAAATATTTAAATGCTGTCACTTGTTCCATGACCTCTGACTCCAACTTGATTTTCAGTTTTCTTTTCTTTAAACCTATGACCATGCTTTTCGTTTTCTTTTTATTAATTTTCATGCCATATGCTGTACAGGCTTCACTCAGATCATTTAGCATTTGAGTCAGTCTATCTTTATTTTCTGCAAGGATGACCATGTCGTCAGCAAATCTTATACAATCAATTTTCCTTCCACCTATCCTTACGCCTCTTGTCCCATCCAAACAGCTTTTCAGTAATTCTTCCAGATAAATGTTAAATAAAATTGGGGAGAAACAATAGCCTTGTCTGACACCTCTCCCATTCTTGCTGTCTTCAGAGATCCCACTATCTATTTGTACTCGTGCCTTCCGTTTCTGGCACAGATTTGCAATTAATCTTCTTTCCTTCCACTTTACTCCCTTCCTTTTCAAGATGTCAAACAGCTTATCCCACGGCACTCTACCAAATGCCTTTTCGAGATCTATGAAGACAGCATACACTTCTTTACCCTTTTCAATATATCTTTCGCTGACGGTCCAATTGCATCTCGTGTTCCCTTTCCCTTCTGAAACCCTATTGTTCCTTCCATAAAGCCTCCTATTCAGAACTCGAAGACGTACCTTTAGCTATATACGGAGAGAGTGGACAATCTGCCGGTGCCCGCCAGGTTTCTACAACATGGCGAGTGGCCAGTGCATTTAGATAGCGACCCAGGCAGATATGCACCCACACAACGATCACAATAAGGTATCATATCCAAGCACGAGACGGAAGCAGATCTTAAAAGTACGTGGTTAAAACAAATAACACTTCAATGTTTACGCAGGCCCAAGAAATTTGTGATCAAACTTTAACAACAATATTTTAGGATATTCTGGTTGCGAAGTTGTGGTCTTAAGTCCGTCGGGACTGTTTTGTAGTCTTGTGTAGTTCGTGAACGAACTAGTTCGGAAGAGCGCTCCCACAGGCGAACTACGCGAACTATTTCGCAGATCCCTCGCCTCTTAGTTCGTCCGCTCCTTTTCCGAAGACTGACGAGTAACAGCGAGAGGATGCGAGAGCGCGCAGAATCGTGTGATTCCCTTCTGCCAGTTGCCGTCATTTCGAGCTGAAATGCAGCTCAGCTGTAGTTATAGACATGGATGAAAGGCAAAAGGCAGATTGTGTTTTTCTCGACTTCAAAAAGGCGTTCGACGCGGTGCCACACTGCAGACTGCTAACGAACATACGAGCTTATGGAATAGGTTCACAGATTTGTGACTGGCTGGAAGACTTCCTAAGTAATAGAACGCAGTACGTTGTTCTCGACGGCGAGTGTTCATCAGAGACGAGTGTATCGTCAGGCGTGCCCCAGGGGAGTGTGATAGGACCGCTATTATTTTCTATCTATATAAATGATCTGATGGACAGAGTAAGTTGTAAATTGCGGCTTTTTGCTGATGATGCTGTGGTGTATGGGAGGGTGTCGTCTTTAACTTAGACCAAATTTCTAGTTGGTGCGAAGAATGGCAACTAGCTCTCATTGTAGAAAAATGTAAGGTGATGCGCACGAGTAGAAAAAAAAAATCCTATAATGTTCTAATACAGCATTAATAGTGAGCTTCTTGATGCTGTCGCGTCGTTCAAATATCTAGACGTAACATTGCAGAGGGATATGAAATGGAACGAACATGTAAGGACAGTTGTCAGTAAGGCGGACAGTCGACTTCGGTTTATTGGGAGAATTTTGGGAAGATGTACTTCACCTGTAAAGGAGACCGCGTATAAAACGCTTGTACGACCACGTCTTGAGTATTGCTCAAGTGTTTGGGACCCGCAGCAGATCAGTTTAAAGGTAGACATAGAGGCGGTTCAGAGACGAGCAGCTAGATTTGTTACCGGTAGGTTCGACCAATGCGCGAGTGTCACGGAAATGCTCCGGCAACTCAATTGGGGATCGCTGGAGGAAAGACGACGTTCTTTTCGTGAATTTCTGTTAAGTAAATTTAGAGGGCCTGAATTTGAACTGAGTGTAATACGATCTTGCTGCCGCGTACTTACATTTCGCCTAAATGTCACAAAGACAAGATAAAAGAAATTAGGGCTCGTACGGAGGCATATAGGAATTCTTTTTTTCCTCGTTCCATTTGGGAGTGGAATAGGAAAGGAAATTGCTAGTAGTGGTACAGTGTACCCTCAGCCACGCACCTTACGGTGAATTGCGGAGTATGTATGTAGATGTAGATTGTAAAAGGCAAAACGAGCGGACGAACTAAAAAGAGCGACCTACTTCGCGGCCGAGGTGCGAACTAAAAGGAGAGCTACCGGTCGCGAACTAAAATATGCGTGACAGGTCGCGAACTAAAATATGCGCGATAGGTCGCGAACAGAATTAAAAATCACGTGTTTGCCTTCTGCAGATGAGAGCCATTTCCAGGTTAGCTTCTGCCTGCTAGATTACATAGTTCAGTGCTACAAAATTTCTGCTTTCAAGTATTCTGCAAATCTGACTAATAAATTCCATAATGCCATGATATAGAGATAAATCTAAACTTAAACGCGAGAAATTACCCACAAACTGTTTCTTCTAGTTTGCGTGATATCGGTAGCGGCTGAAGCAGCAAGCGCATGAAGCAGCTATGTGGGGGGACTTCCCCCTCCACCTACATGCGCAGACCATGCCGCTTAGCCGTCACTGCTAACTAAAGAACGAAGTAGTTCGCGGCGAACTATTATGCACAAGTCCACTGTTTTGATGCAGCTCTTCACCATACTCTGTCCTGAGAGAGACTCTTCATCTTCTCATAAGAACGACTACCCACATCCACATGAATCTGCTCATTCTATTCGTCTCGTGGTCTCCTGCGTTTTGTACCCTACACACTTCCCTCCAATGCCAAATTCACGATTTCTTTATGTCTTTTAATCAAGGTATGTAGAAAATTGCCTTTCTCCTCAATCCTGTTCAATACTTTTTCATTAGTTACGTAATCTATCCACCTAATTTTTAGCAATCGTCTGTAGCACCACACTTCAAAATCCTCTATCTTCTTCCTGTCTGAACTAATTATCGTCACTGTTTCACTAAGGTATCAGGCAATAATCCACACAAATACCTTCGCAAAAGACTTCTTAACACTTAATTTAATATTCATTGTTAACAAATTTCTCTTTTTCGAATCGCTTTTCTTCCCACTGCCATTCTGAATTTTATATCTTCAGTACCTACTCTGCCCATCGTATGTTATGTTACTGACCACGAAACGAAACTCATCTACCACCTTTAATGTCTCGTTATCCATTATAAATCTTTAAACATGGCCTGATTTTTCTATACGACATTACATTCCCTTGTTGTTTTCTTGGAAATGTTCATCTTATACTCTCCTTTGAGGACTCTGTCCACTCCACTTAATTTGCTCATGCTTGAGAAAGGGGATCTTCTATTAAAATTAAATTAATAAATCGCACTGGCGTGTTTTACGGCCCACTTTTTTCCGGTAGTCTTATGATTGTTTGCAAACATTTCGGACAATAATATTAAAATTATACATAATATCTATGCACGAAACACGTTATTCTTTCTGAATGTATTTTAAGAAACTGACAAAATTATTTGATATATGCGTTTAGCTTCGACATATGTATTATTTTTTGAACTTTTATCTCTTTCCAATATTATTTTAATAACTTTTCCTAATTTTCATTATCACTTAATTTACTTATCTTAGGGAACGATCGTATTGTATAAATAGGATAGATCCCAAAATCGCAATATTTATTTTATGGTGCTATCATCTGCTCTCATTCACAGTAAACTGCTTAGTATAGGGCTCCACATAAAATCTGGTAGGTGTACTGGATGATAGTTATACAGAAAATCATGTGCTTGTGGATAGTCAGATATAATATGGATGGCTGGTCAAAATTAAAACAGTAAAATATACGTAAAATAATAACCACTATAGTGCACATATCTGGTTGGTTTTATGGAGGTGCTCAACATTTGGCGTTCGGAAATCAGTCACATGACGTCCCTCGCTCGAAACCTTGCCAGAAATTCTCTTTTGTATACGCCATCTTGCTCTCTGTATTTGAGGATTTTCTTATTATAACTCAAACGTTGTCATTCAAATTAATGAGGCACTGAAAATTATCAAAAACAAGTCGTTGTAAGGAAAATGTCTAAAAATGCTAGATTACATCTGCCATCGATTGTGCGAGAATTACAGATTACTCTCGCAGGTGTTAAGCATGTTTAGCATAGCGTAATGTCCAGTGATTTACTTTGTGATGCACGAACATCTTGGACGCGGTGGCTCAAAGCGCTCGCTCAGAGGATTGCTGGTGTGGTAGCTCAACGTGCTCGGTCAGAGTGCACGAAACAACTCAGCCAACGACGAAACGGTCCAAATTAAACAAAATAAAGCAACGACTACAAAGGACTGATGAAACCGAAGCACCAATAAAAAGGGAGAAAAAGAAAGAGGGCTCGACGCCATCTGTATATATAAAACTGAATGTTTGTCTTTATGTTCTCTATGTGTTCATAAACCAATCATTTGATTGCAATGAAACTTTGGTGAGCTGTTCACCGTATGCCCATGAAGGTTCCTGACCCAAAAACAAAAGAGCACGACAAACAGCTCAGGAGATATGACGTCATCAATAATGAGAGGGCACCGCGTGACAATACCCAGATTTATGCGTCAATTATTGGAAAATGGGAGTAGTTAGGGTCCTGTAACAAAGTTTACATGTAATTTCGGACGTTTTTCAAAGTATTCTGTAACTGACCTCCCCCCCCCCCCTCCAAAATTGCTGAAACGACAAGAATTCTACCGCTCACAATGGTTCCCCTGTAGATGCCACAATACTGTCGCATCACCAAATAAATTTAGCATTACAGATTTGCGTGTAACAATTTATTTTTGTATGCAAGTCTTTTGCACCCAAAATTAAGCAGTCTGTATTCTGAATCTCTATCTATATTAAAAGCGAAAGGACACTCACTTACTCGCTGACTAAACACGAAATCTTGAAAACTAGTTCACCTATGAAGCTGAAATTTGGTAGGAATGTTGTTTATATGTAGAAAACGTCAGCTAAGAGAGGATTTTTCGATAGGTGCATGGCGGAGCATACTTTTCCTATAGAGTCACGAAATTTACAGTTTCATTTCGATCTTCACGAAATTTTGCACGCCTGACCTTCAAAAGAAGAGGAAGGTCACCGTCTACCTTGACACCTTAAGTTTCATACGGTATATGGAGGAGGATACTTTGCAACATAAAAATGGATCCCTAAATATTTTGGACGCGCCATAACTTGAGAACGGCTCGACTGATTTCACAGTTTTTTCCGTTATTCTCAGAACAAAGATTGTAGGAAATAAAACTGGAATATTTGAAAACAACAGAGTGCGTTTTTCAATGTGACCTTGCGTTTCTATTGCATAGAAATCTATATTTTTGTTCTTATATTGATGAAAGTTTGCACACTCTATCTTAAAAACAAGAGAAATCTCACTGTCTGTATACAATTTCGTTGGGGCATGCTGGAGGGTACTTACGGAATTTTACAAAATGCATATTTTTGCTCCAATCTTCATGAATTTTTACACACATTACCTTTAAACCAAGAGGAAGATCACGGGGTACATAAAAGTGTTTGTATGGTACATGACAGAGGGTACTTAGCAGAAAACTTTGCCGAGAGAGGGAAAGGTGGAAACTAATAGAGAGATGGGAGAGAAAGAGATGGATGCAGAGAGAGGGGGCGGGGGCGGGGGGGGGGGGGAAGCGGATGTGGACTACGAGGATGTTGGATAAATAAACACCCGGACAACGCTGACGTTGCAACATCATCAGTGGGATATTTAATTCATATTGTCTGTCAAATCAACAGTGACATGATTGTTTCTTTTGCCTATGCCTGGCATAGCGGTGCTGTTAACAACGAAATGATTGTTACTTTTTGTACATTAAGTGTGAAAATTACACAAAATTGTGAGACTAATGTGCTGTTTACATTAACATGCATGAATGCCTGGCATTTCCAAACAAGCTCTACAACAAATTTCGGAACACAAACAGCAAAGCTACACCAGACCATCCTAAACATAAAATTCAACAGGATCTGTTCGTCACACAATGTAATACCTAACTTCATACATGTTAATGTACACCGTATATTAGTCGCACATTCGTCTGTAATTTTCAGCTTAATGTACAAAAAGTAACAATCATTTCATTTTTAATTTGACAGACAATATGAATTAAACATATTGATGCTGCACTATTGATGCTGCAACGCCAGCGACACATGTATGGGAGAAACCAAAAAACATTTGTGTTTGCTCAAGGCTGACCTCACCTATAAAACAAATTTCTTTTGTAAGCAAACACGGAGATTGAAGAGTTTTACAAATCAAGATGAATACTTAGTAACAGAATTGTTTTATTCAGACTCTTTTTGTCAGTTCTAGTTTAACCCTGTTTTGTCAACGCGGACGCTTTTACAGTCCGTGACGTCAGAGATTTGCACCATGGCAGAGCTTTGGCTACGCGATACGTCCGATGCCCGCTGAAGCGGCGCGCGCGTGCTATCTGCCGTGCCATCAGCTATCGACAACACGCACCACTGAGCGGCAGCCAGGTGTGGCAGGGGCTTATCACCAGCCGTACATCTGCCCACCCCCACTGTCGACATGATATGCCAACTGGCCTTGTCATCGTACACAGCTTTCGGACCGGAAGAGATACTCGAAACGTATCATGCTGCACATTTCGCGTATCAGCAAACGTGCATTCAGACAATACTCTATTTTGCACAGATGACTTCCTTTTTAATGTACACTAACATTCGCTTTAGTTTTGGTGGTTTATTGAAAGTTTGCTTAGGGGAAAGTCAGGTAAGATGGCGACTTAAACGTTTATTACATTTTTTTCTGGTTCTTATGTTGAAATCAGATATTTCATTTAAGGAAAAAAGATTGCTTAACGTATCTTCTTTGTAATGTAGCTCTTAAACGTTTCCTAAGACTGAAGATTATTTAGCTACACCTGTTTTTGTTAGTGACAGTACCGTTCGTCGTTTTGTCCTACAGGTAGGGTAAGATGACGAAATGAAAATTTTATTTAGAAAACAAGACTTTTATTGATGCTTATCTACTTATCAAAAGAGACACAGACATAATATTTCTCCTTTGCATCCCTACTTCACATCATTTTTTTTTCACTTTTTAGATACGTAAAGTAGCTTCAGGGAAGATGAACTTCCTAGCGGCTCCTTTAACAAGCTTACCATTTCCTACACGCAGCATTGCCTCTTTCAATGATTCCTTGCTCCATTTCTGTCACCCCGTCTTCCTTATGAACTACATAATACGTCATCTTAACCGCAGTCGACATTTTGGATTCAGACTTATACATGCACACAGACTTACACGATTAATTGATTAAACCGTTATTAAAACCTCAGTAAATCCACAAGGTTAAGATGAATCAACTTATATTCATTTATACAAAAGTATTACTTACATGAAACTTATTTAAACTGTAGGAGAAATTGTAACGAAAACAGCATCCACTTTTTTTACAAACCAAAATGACCGAGCAGCTCTATTTCAAGAGACAAGCATGCAGAGCGCGCTAAGGAAGCCGTACCATAGCGCACGTAAACAATCTGTAAATTTTTCGGATAAATTCAAAATTCGGCAACTTGCCAGACCTTCCCCTATTATAATTCGTATTTTTGAATATCTGCACGTTATTAACTGGTAATATTTCATTCTATGTCATAACTGATACCTCAGTATTTATTCAAAATTTATGAAATACACTGCCGGCTGCGGTGGCCGAGGGGACTGAGGAGCTTCAGTCACGGTCTGCACGGCCACTACGGTCGGGGGTTCGAATCTTCCCTCGGGCATGGATATTTGTGCCGTCCTTAGTATTAGTTAATTCATAAGTAGTTTGTAAGTTTAGGAACTGATGACCCCGTAGTTAAGTCCCATAAACTATACAAACATTTTGAAACATAATGAAATACACTACAAACGCTTGTAGTTACCACACACAATGAGCAATACACACCGAATAGATTCAGAAGCGCTCTTGAAATATGTACAGCCTCTGACCATAATGTTCACTGAATAGTCCTTTAACATTAATGTAAATGAATTATGAACTATAGGTCGTTTATTTTTCTTCGAAATAATCTCCCAAAACTGTGCACCCATGATCTAAGCATACACGTCCTGGAAACTTTGCACGAAGTCTTCCTTTGGGATGGCGTTCCGAAGCCTCGTCACGTTTTGTTGGAAGTCAGGGATATCGCCAAATCTCTTTTCTTTCAAAGTGAATTTGAGTGGAGGGAGTCGGAAGAAATCTGTAGGATTGAGAACCGGAAAGTATGGTGTGTCTTCAAGTTGCAACACTTCGATTTTTACCAGGAACTGTTTGACGATATTGACTGTGTGTGGTCGAGCCTTGTTTTGGAAAAAAAGTAAAATAAAAATAAAAAATAAATTTAAAAAAACTGGAGCCTTGTTGTGCGCACTCAGGTCGTACCCTGCGTAAATGTCTTGCCAAGGTTAAAAGAAAGCTTTCACTTGAGCCTGTGCAAATTCATTGTCCAGTTCATCGTTCAGAACCAACGCACCAAGCAAGCAGAAAAAAGAACCATTTTGTGAGTTCTGGTGACGTATCCTGCCTAGGCGTCTTGCCAAGCGTAAAAAAAAGCTTTCAATAGAGCCTTTGCAAGTTCATTGTCCAGTTCAAGTTCATTGTTCCGAACCAACGCACCAAATACGGACTCCCTCTAACAGGTCTAACGCAGAAAACACTCGATGCTCAATTGAACTACGGCGGGGACGAGTTCTTAGCGCAGACCGCAATGCAGGTGCAGCGTTGTGATTCGCCTGTGTCTCCTGATAGTCCATACTGACTTCATTGACCGGACTGCATTGCCCGGGGTTGTATGTAGATATTCGAATAAGAGTGTAACAGTAAACATCTAGTTTTTTATTTCTTCTCGACTGAAAATAACTAAACTCAATACGTCATATATTATGTAAATCCAGAACTATTGTTCAAAATAAACAATTCGCGAATGTGATAAATATGTGGATGTCTTTCTCCCATTGTCCAACGAAAATATAAAAATTTTGTATATCGATAAAAGTATTCTGAATAGTATCTTAAAAAGTTACTCATACGGTTATGTTTCAATCATCTTTTGAGAAAAGTGTCATGTAATGGTTCCTTTTAATAATAATAGTAGTATTGCTTTTTTCTTAATGATAAAATTTTGCTGTAGTGTCTTTTAGTTCTTGTGTTACATATTTAGTAGTCTATTTAAGTAACATCGCTAGCAGGCTCCTCTCAGTTTACACTGCCACAGTTTCATCTCACGTATTAACTGCATTTAATACAAAGTGGCAGAATCGTCACATTTCGTTGAAGCACTAGAAGGCACGCACAGGACGACATGAAACATTTGACAGGTGATTTTAAGAAAACTATCCGGTGAAAATGTTTTACTTTATCACACCTGACAGCCCAATATTTTCCCTTGCTAAAGGATTTGATTTGTTGCCATTATTATTCATAGTTACTGTGCCGCGTCCTACTAAACAACTATACTAAACTTTCAAGAGTTTGCGTAGATAAGAACTGACTGCCTAGACTTTCTGTATAGTTTATTTCACTTCTTAGGTTACTGTGATACGAATGATGAACATTAGATGGGTAGATCACGTGACTAATGGGGAGGTGATTAACCGAATTGGGGGGGAAGAGTTTCTGACACATCCTGACTAAGAGAAGGGATAGATTGGTGGGACACATTCTGAGATGTCAAGGACTCGTCAACTTAGCATTAGAACGACGTGCGTGGAGTAAAAATCGTAGAGGGAGACCGAGAGACGAATACAGTAAGCAGATTCAAAAGGATGTAGAGTGCCGAACTTGTTCTCAGATGAAGAGACTTGCACAGGACAGGATAGCGTGGAGAGCTGCATCAAACCAGTCTGCAGACTGAAGACCACAACGACAACTCAGATTAGGGAGAAAGGCTTTTTCTGAAGTTTTGCAGGCTGTTGGAAAGGGCCAGGGTGGGGAAGTGCTGGTGGTAGGCTTTGTAGGGGACCTAATGAGCTGTTAACCCTACTACACGTGGCCACATCTCCCATAATTATGGAATGTCGCTGCCAGCGAATGTTATTGATTAACACGAACGGTGGTTTCAAGTGTGTTAGTTACCATGTTAATTACCAGATAGCAAATGTGCAATATGATAGCAGAGTTGTCGGGTTAATGTTATTAAAGGTGCCTTTCTGCTTAGGAGGTACCAAATTAGTTCTAAAATTGTGTGAACAGAATTCATGAGATGTACGTTTCTCCATAGAATTCACCGGTAATTCCTGGCAGTGATCACAAACTTTTTCGTCAGAGAATTGTGAGAAATAATGCAAATGGAGTGGATGGAAGTAACGCTGTTCCAGCATGCGCCATCTGCTATGCAACATTGTTAGCAGAGTAACTGAGTTAAGGAGTTTCGATGTTTTAAACTGGCTGCACGACGCCATTGCATAATCGCATTAGTAGCTCATAAATAAACGGCTAATTTCACAGAGAGCGACTGAGTACAGCTTTCGAAGTTTGGAATTGTCGGTAATATTTTCGTGTGCCCGCCCATTCTTTTATTACCATAATATGCATATTGTGAGACTTCCAGAGATATCACAATTCATGAACTAAGAACAACAATGTTCAATTATTAGCTCTTTGTCTCATTACTGGCTTTTGGCCTCACTAGATTAAATGAATTATTGAAGTGGTACACATTTTTCTTCTACACGTGAGACACTAATGACTAAAAATACCAATATCAGTGTTTCCTCTACACAACGGACTCTAACAAAATAAACACACAACATTTTTCCAGTAGAATACATTTGATATATATATAATGTAATCGCAAAACCAAATAGCACTTGGATCTCACAAAGAATTTATATTGAGAGTTTCTTCATGTACTCTTCAAATCGGAATAACACATTCAAGCGGTTTCTGTGCTTCAAGCGGCATTTACAGACTATAGTGGTCAAATTTTTGGAAATCAGTTTCCTATCCCGTTATTTTTTCCACATACTATACAGTTTAAATCATTATATTAAGCAGCTTTACTTTTCGGAATATCACATGCCTATACACTAATACTCGACTAAGTTGCGATACAGGTGGCAAGAAAAAACATAAATGGAATATATACATCGATTATTGACCTATCTGCAATTATGGAAATAATTTCTGCATTTGTTGCTTTAATTCATTGGCTCCTTGAGAAATTTAGCGGAAGGAGTCAAGATTCTGAGTTGATATTTTGATAGGAAATAACTGTTCAGTTTCTAGACAAATCGCGCCACTGGAACTAAGTTGTATTCCAAGGAATTATCGAGTACGAGAATTGTATATGTTGAGAAAGTGAACATTGTGTAGTCTCACACTATCAACTCTTTTATAGCTGTTGTGCGTTTTTACTGCGTTATCCGTAGGCATGTTTCATGCCACCACTGTCTTCTTACTATTTTTTCTTGTTAATTACTACTGTACAATGGATGTTTTTTGACTCTAGGTTTACTTTTAATAGATTGACGTTTTCTGGTGCTTACGATACTGCTCTCCATTTCATTTCCCTTTGTTGTCCTGTAGTGCTTTCATCGTTACTACGATTTTATGTAGTATGACAATCAGGATGCATGTACCACACCAACATATTAATTTTTGAATAAATCGCAATTTGCGATGTTATGGCTCTACTATATCAGGGATCTCCTGCTTACTAGGCAGACGCGTTGACCACTCCGCCACCGAGGACACAGTGACTAACCCGACTGCAGAGGACTCTTCCCCGCACGTCTCCCGCCACACACAAATCTCTATTCGCCACCCTGTCTCTTTCCTATACCACAGCCTATTAATTTTTGTCCCTCGTTCCTCACATTTAGATCTATGACTATAGAATGAGTCATTATTATCTTTGCCTTCACTGAATTAAGAAGATTAATTTTCCTAAGGAGAAATTCTGGCAGCTCTCTTAGTATGTTGCTCGGGTATATGTATTCAGAGCCATGCAGATTAATTGCAGTAATTGGGATTACATTTATCTGCCACAATCGTGGCAGATCTATATGTGAAATAAATCGCAATTTGCGATGTTATGGGTTCACTGTATGAGGTTTAGATGGAATACCAAACTGTGGCGAATGTGTTGTACACTGGTTGTTATGTTCTATGAATTTTGCATTACACCGATGGTTCTTTACATTCCGGGCAGTTTCCTCACACTGCTATACAGTTGATTTGTTTGCGAGTTACAAGTACGCTATGTAGTTTGTTCGGTTTCAGATAATTTTGAACTTTCTTCAATGCGTATGCCAAGGGCTACAGTCACTTGTTTTCTTTTTTAAACACGTAATGCGTATTTATTTGTGTTTCGTACCTAATATGTTGTTGTTCTTGTCTTATACTTTCATATTTTGTTCATGGCTTCAGTTACCTTGTTGACTCATTTTCTGTGTACGTTTTACAGAATACCAGATGATGGTCTGTTTACCGAAAGCGGTCGCCGACCACGGTGGCCGAGGGGACTGAGGCGCTCCAGTCACGGTCTGCACGGCCACTACGGCTCGAATCCCCCCTCGGGCATGGATATTTGTGCCGTCTTTAGTATAAGGTAGTTTATAAGTAGTTTGATTAATTATGAAAAATCTACTCAGAGATGATAAATATGGTTAAAAACGAGATAGAATGGCTGGCCAGTACTTACCATTGTGCTGTACCGCCGATAGTCACACAAATGAAGAATCAGAAAAAAGGGGACACCACCTTCATGACCTAGGTCGTGAACTACCTTTCCCTTCTGTTCCCATCCTTTCTTCTTCCCTTCTCTCTCACCTGACGAAGGAACTGTGTTCCGAAAGCTTGCCCTTGTCCTTTTTGTCCCCTTTTTTCTGATTCTTCATTTGTGTTACTATCGGCGGAACAGCACAATGGTAAGTACTGGCCAGCCATTCTATCTCGTTTTTATAAGTAGTTTGTAAGTTTAGGGACTGATGACCCCGTAGTTAAGTCCCATAAGCTATACAAACGTTTATAAATTTGTTTTCGAAAGCGGTCGTAGAGTGAAAGAACCTAATACACGTTGCTGTGGGGTTTTGTAGAGACCTTGACTTGATCCCTTATTACAGATTAATATGTTTACCATTCTCTATAATAGCCTGAATCACGCTTTGTATTTATCTACTAGCGTATGTCTTATACTATTGTCCAATGTACATGAATACTTTGTCTAAGTCTTTGTCATATTTTCATTGAGGTTTCACAGTACTCTACTAGATTCCAGTATTGATACCGTATTTTATTTTTAATTTTAATTAATTCATCTTTACATGAATCTATCAGTATTACAATGCAGGTATCCAAGATTATTCTGATGTATGTGATATTATTCACTAATTACACGAACTCTGATACAAACTTACGAATTAGGAATATTTAAATACATCGACTGTTATAGGACGCTGATATAAATTCATTGATGAGTTAAAAATTTGTACTTGACTGGTTTCTGAACTCGAATTTCACACTTCGGGCCAGTGGTCCTCTTAACTAATCTGGCTATCCACACGCGCTTTCCATTCTGCCCATACTGTCAACTAACACTAAACTACGATGGAAGTGCCCGCTGTCCATTACTTTCTCTTACTGGCAGCAATAACTTTTTTACCGTAAGGGATTGGGCGTTGCATCCACACGGAAACAATGATCTGCTTGTTGGAACTATACTTATGAATATAGATTTGTTGCCTGTGCTCCCAGACATGTCCGAAAGACCAAATACCAGATGTATAAAAGTAATATTCGTCTTACTAATTAAAATGAAATGTAATCCTCATATTTTAAAAGGGAAACCGACGCATTAAAACCTTTCCTTTTCTATTTTCCATCCCCGTCTCCCTTACCTTAACTCGTAACAACGTGGGATGGAAAGTAATATTTGAAGAGTCCAGTGGAAAAACCTGATAAGTCACAATTCATTCTTTCTACAAGAGACTAATTTGTAAGTCTTAAGACGCATGAAAGTCTGGTTTATCAAAGTACAGGGTGTTCCAAAAAGAATATACGTATTACAAAGTAATATTTTGTACATACTATCGATCGCTGCGCTTCGGCTTGGTGATTCAAGAAACGAATACATAGCCTAGTTTATATTAATAACCGCTCGGCTTTGTCGTCTTCTGTTTTGCTTGGTAACTATCAGATGTTTAAAATGGTTACTCTGTATCAGAAATCATTTTGTGTTCTCGAATTTGAGAAGTGACATTCCGTAATTTCAGTGCAAAGATGTGTCAGGTTGAGATACCAAATTGATCTTCCGAATGGGTGGAACACTCGCAGATGGTATCGGCAGTTTGTAGATACAGGATGTGTATGCGAAGGAAAAAAAATGTTCAAATGTTTGTTAAGCTTATGAGACTTAACTACGGGGTCATCAGTCCCTAAATTTACAAACTACTTATCAACTACCTTATACTAAAGACGGCACAAATATCCACGCCCGAGGGGGGATTCGAAACCCCGACCGTAGTGGCCGTGCAGACCGTGACTGGAGCGCCTCAGTCTCCTCGGCCACCGCGGCCAGCTGCGAAGGAAAGATTCCTGGCCGCCCTCGTGTTCCTGAAGCAAATGTTACACGAATTCAAACTGCTTTCAAATGTAGTCCTTCAAAACCAACTCGTTGATTCTACAACAACAATTTAGCGTGTTCTGAGACGTCGGTTAGTTATGAAGCCGTAAAGGTTACAGATGTTACAAGCTCTGCCTCCTGATGACAGACGCAAACGTGAGTCATTTTGTAACGAGATTCTTGATTCTATTTGCAATGATAACACTTTCGAACAATGAATCGCTTTCACTGATGAAGTGACTTTCCGTAATAGTGGTCAGGTAACACACAGAGTGTTCGAATTTGTGGTCTACAGAACCCAGTCGCTGAACATGTACGAGATTCGACCAAAGTGAATGTGTTTTTGTGCGATATCCCGATCATATGATTATGGTCCATTCTTCTTTAATGGAAACACGGTTAACGGTCAGAAGTATTTCGCTATTTTACAAAACTGGCTGTTTCCGAGCCTGCACGGAGACAGCTTCATTTTTCAACAAGACGGGCCATTCACTCACTGGAGTCGCCAACTTCGTGAATATCTGAGTGTAACTCTGACGAACCGTCGGATTGCTCCTCAAGGAACTGGCGACTTAGCTAGTCTAAGCTGGTAGACTTGCGCATAATAGTTCGCGATCGGGAGTGCTCTCTTTACTTCGCGGCTTCGAGCAGATTCCTGTGGATGTGGGTAGTCGTTCTTATGAGAAGATGAAAAGTCTCTCTCAGGACAGAGTAAGGTGAAAAGCTGCATCAAAACAGTGGACTTGCGCATAATAGTTCGCTGCGAACTAGTTAGTTCTTTTAGTTCGTCCGCTCCCAGTGACGGCTGAGTGGCGTGGTCTGCGCATGCAGGTGGAGAAGTTCCCCCACCTAGCTGCTTCATGCGCTTCCTGCTTGAGCCGCTAACGATATCACGCAAACCAAAGGAAACAGTTTGTGGATAATTTCTGGCGTTTAAGTTTAGAGTTATCTCTATATCTTGACATTATGGAATTCATTAGTCAGATATTGCAGAATGCAGAATACTTCAAAACAGAAATTTTGTAGCACTGAACTAGGTAAGCTAGCAGGCAGACGCTCACCTAGAAATGGCTCCCATCAGCAGAAGGCAAATACATGATTTTTAATTGTGCTGCGCACCCTCTCGCTATTGCCCGTCGGTCTTTGGAAAAGAATACAAGGAACTAAGAAGCGAGATACGTTTGGCCTAATAGTTCGCGACCGGTAACGCATGTTTTAGTTCGCGACCGATCGCGCATAGTTTAGTTCGCGACCGATTGCGCATATTTTAGTTCGCGACCGGTAGCTCTCCTTTTAGTTCGCAGCTCGGACGCAAAGTAGGTCGCTCTTTTTAGTTCGTCCGCTCTTTTTGGCTTTTACTACCGCTAATAAAAGAGCTCTTTCTTTTGTTATGACAGTTTTTTATAGTTTTTGGGCAATTAGACATCAAATACTTAAGCAAATAAACAGTTTATTTAGTTTACACTATGGAATGAGGATTATATTTAGACACTGCTGAATACCCTAGAATAGAAAAAAATTTGTGGCAGTGAACTATGAAACTACAGCTGAGCTGCATCTCAGCTCGAAATGACGGCAACTGGCAGAAGGGAATCACGCGATTCTGCGCTCTGTTGCGTCCTCTTGCTGTTCCCCGCCAGTCTTCGGAAAAGGAGCGGTCGAACTAAGAGGCGAGGGATCTGCGAACTAGTTCGTGTAGTTCGCCTGTGGGAGCGATCTTCCGAACTAGTTCGTTCGCGAACTACACAAGACTATTATCTGGGCTCCGCGGTCGCCAGATTTGACATCCTGTGACTTATCCCTGTATGATTTCTTTAAAGACGTCTCACGCAGAATCTGCAAGAGTTGAAGAAGTGGATCCGCACTGCCACAACATTAGTGAGGAAGGACATGGTTGCCAGAGTATGGCAGGAATTTTAGTATCGATGTGATAATGTTCGTGTCGCTGATCCAGGACATATTGAAAATTTGTCTCAGCTAGAGAGGTTCGTAAAAATGTGTGTAAAGTTTCATATTAGTATGCATTCGAAATACTTACGGTATATTCTTTTTGAATCTCCCTACATATGTTTTATTTTATTTTAAGGAGATAATTTATCATCCGGACAAAGAGTACTGCTAAAATTATACACATCTGGTTAAGGTTTACTTCGATATGGCTAATTTTTACATGAAGGCAGCTGGTACAGAGGGAAAATATTATAATTCCATAACCTTGCCCTTCTTTATTCCACGTAATGAAATAAACGGTTGCTTGCATACGTGTATTTCTCGGACACTTGTATTAAAAGCGATAGAAACACTGAATTTATCTGATGCTTCACGAAACTGCGCCTCCTGCCCTTCTCTTCTGGGACACCTGTGGCGACCAGGGACCATTTGTAACTAAACCACTTAAGCCAGGGTGGGGGATGAAGTGGTCGATCCCACCGCTATCCCCGAAATTATATTGTAATACTTTACAAGTTAGAATATTTGTCATAATGTACAGTTGCGTTTAATGGTCTCATAACCCCTATGCTCCCCCCGCCCCCCTCCCTGCAAAAGAAAGAAAAAAATTCTGACTACTGTCTCAAATTAAACTTAAGTTTACTTAATCATTACTTTCCAATTAGTTCGTTTTATTAATGATGTTGCTACTGTTTTCATGCTGACAATCTAAAAAAAATTGGGTTTGCACTAACATCGTTCCCCTGTTTCATGTGAATGTAGACTGAAACGTCTTTCTTTTTCTTAGTCATCCTCTCCGATGTCTTTCTACATTCTATATTCATATTACACTGACGCAACACAACGCTAGCTAGAATTTCCTTCACGAACTCAACAAAGTTAACTTCAATCACAGTCCAATACATGCAATACAATTAGTGTGGGAACAAGTATAAAACTTGTGAAAACAGACCTGCGCCGATAAGGAAGCATTGCATTATAAAATTCTGTAACTCCATTCCGTGGGCTTGTCAGCAATTTCCACCGTTTTGTATGGACTAGTAAGATTTCGGCTGTACATATTTACCACGATTTCAAAATATCTCTTTACTCGTCAGATTTTTCACAAACTCTATAAAACCAACTAAAACTACACTAGCTGAGCTATTAAATTGTGAAAAGAAGAAAACAGAAAATCTGTAATTTTGGACTTATTAGGTATTTTTACTTGAACTCTTCATTTGGAAACAGTACCAAGTGATGAACCTAAATTCGGAGTTCGGAGACATTAAAAGCCGTCTCCTTCACTAGATGCTATTTACCTACTCTCGTTGACGGTATTCATAAATAATTTAACACAGTGGGCGGAGTTGTCTTCTACAACTGTGCTGTTTTATTAGAAATGAAGTACTGGCTAAATGTCGAAACGACTGTGCAATAGTTTTAGCGGTGCAGTAAGTCGTGCTCACTAAAGCATGTCATTGCAGATATCCAATTATGCAGTTCTAGAAAAACGAAAAATATTGATATTCATAAGAAATAGAAAACATTGCACCTGCATTAAAGGAAAACACATGTATGGTGAACTTATGAATGGAGCTATGTAACGCGTTTCGGTGAGATCGTTTGTTAGTGTAAACTATCCATACAGCTAAGTACTGCCTACTTTGCACTTAGGAACCCCTATCATTATATTGACATGTTAATAAAGTGGCAAAGTATTTCGAATATTTGCACTTGATAACGTTCTATGGAATAAACTGTAGCACCATTGCAGTTAAGGTCAATAATAAATCCACTTTAGACGGACATGTAGTAAAAGTATTATTTGGCCACTACCTTTCTCCTCTAATCGCATCTGTGGTTAATTTGTAGAGCGCATTTTAGATGAGGCCTGTAAGTGACACAGACATTAATACAAATATAAAAAAATCCATGCCTACATTATACTCGTTTGTAGGTTTCTGAACGGAAGTTGAGCTAAGAATTTTAAACACGTCATTACACGAATGGTATGTGCGTTCAGACTGCTCACATATTTAGCAATCGCAGCTCACTGTCTAGTTCTTGAGCGTCCTTCCCTCCTCGAGTCACTGACGCTGACGTGAATGTCATACGTTGATATACTAGTGGGTTATGGTCTCAGAGTAGCACACATACAAAAAGCAAGCATACCACAATATGCACTCATCAAAATCTTTTTCGGTCGTGGGATCGATGACGTGAATTCCGTCACGTTTAACGATCGTTGAAATTTTTTCTGACGTCAGAGAAAATGATGCCAAGCATATACAACAATATGACGAAATATTACCATATAACATTCAATTCTTAAAGAGACTTGAAGATGGCAACTTAGAATTTTCGAAACCGGTCTAAATAAAGCAATTTGAAACTAGCGAACTGGGCTCCTCTGTTTATGCAGATTTCATTTCGGTTCGAAACCCCCGGCGGATTAACGGAAGGGGTCGGAGTGCCGGCTGGCCTGGATGTGGTTTTTAGGCGGTTTCCCACATCCCCCTAGGTGAATACCGGGCTGGTCCACAAGTCCCGCCTCTGTTACACGATTCGCAAACATTTCGTAACACATCACAGTTTCACACATATATAAAACTCTATGCAGACATTTGGGGTACACATTTCCTCCCAGTGGGGATGGGGTGGTGGCAGGAATAGCATCCGTCCACCCTGTAAATATTAACACATGGCAAATCCTCGTTTAACACAGTGCCGATCGTGCATGTGCGGGTCAGGGCCAAAGAGAGACAGACAGACAGAAAAGTGCAATCCGACTGTTTAGTTTTATAACTTACATAAATGTGGTGTCCGTTCTTTCGGACTTTTTCTCACTTTGTCCTCAATCCCCATTGTTTTGGCCCACTTTAGGTTACGGTAGTAACATTAAAAGTGGGCCTTTGCGATCGTCTTTTGACAGCTCGAAATTTAAATGAAAATAACGGCTTAACCATTCATCTGACACGAAAATTGAATAACCGAATTTGTAGAGGAGACATTTCTCTACAACTTTGCTCTCTATCTCTTATGTTTTTTTTTTTTTTTTCATATCTCGTATCGTTTGAAAGATATTTGCAAAAATAACAGAGGTTTGACACCCTCCACTGAATTAACGAAAACCAGCCGTTCGCAGATGTCACGTGACATTCCTCGCCCAGAACTCTCTGTGGCATACGCCATCTTTGCGTGTTTGATGATTTTCTTATTGTAACTTACATGCTGTCATTTCAAGGCAATGGCGCACTGAAGAATTAACAAAAACATGTCATTCTTCGTACGATAAATGATAATCTAGTGTCTACAAATGCCATATTAGCATCAGTTAACAACGGTCATGAATAGTATGAGATTTAAGAACACAACTCTTAACTGTTAGCTGTAGCGTGGTGGGCAATGCGTCGGATTGGTCAGTGGTTCGAAACCCGCCACTAGCTATTCTTTTTTCCTAAAAGAGTTTCAAACACTCTTATTAATAATTCTTTTATTGTATAGATTATTATTTTGGTCCACAATGTTTGCAAAAACTTACTAATCTACAAATCTAAAGTGGACCATAAAACACGTCAGTGCGATTTTTCTCAATTTTTTACCGCCAGTGGCGTATGCGACTGTAAGAACTTTGGCCCTGCACCTACAGAGGCCACCCAGGCTACACGATTATATGTCATTTTTGATAAATCGATGTGTTCTGAGTGCAACCACGTCCAGTACTCATCCAGAAGTCTTGTACACACTTCCGTCTCACAAAGACCATACCAACAATTACATGTAGGGCTGAACCAACACCGCAGGTAGGGTACGTTGTGTGGCATCTGTACGGTGACTGGCGACTGCTAAATATTCGACATTTATCCCCAGTAGCGACTGAACACAAAACAGGGCAAACGGCCGATAACGAAGTCTAGCGATGGCAAACAAATTAGGTATTCGGCAGATGGATGGGACGCCGACGCCGCCTAAAACGGACGTGTTTGCCGTGGAGTTAGCAGCCGTGTAAACCATTACTGTGGCGGCCAGATCAAACAGGCGGAGAAAACAAAAACCGCTTTATAAATGGCGGCTGGCCGGCCAGACAAAACACAGTGCGTCGGGGCCGGTAATTGAAAACCGCGACTTCCGCGCTGTGGCGGTTATTAAATGAAACGAAAAACTTAACTGTTTTACAGGCGCAATTTTCTCGAGAGGAGGAAACTGTCACCCACTAACAAATCGCAAAAATTACGTCGAATGAGTGATGATCGTACGTCAGTAGTACAATTAAACGATGTCGTTCTTTTTACGAGTGCCATAATTTGAGTTACACTGCACAGTGTGTTGCATAAATTGCAGCAGTCAAGTTGTTTACTTACTCAACTTAAGTAAATGCATTCTAAAAGTGCAAATACTGGAGAATCCCAGATGTTTTGCAACTAAAGGAAAGAATATTTTAAGGCAGAATACGTCGAATGAGTGTTGATTGTACGTCAATAGTCCAATTAAACGATGTCGTTCTTTTTACGACTGTCAAAATTTGGGTTACACTGCGCTGTGTGTTGCATAAATTGCAGCAGTCCAGTTGTTTACTTACATAACTTAAGTAAATGCATTCTAAACGTGGAAGTAGTTGAGAACCACAGATATTCGCAACTAAAGGAATGATTATTGTAAGGCAGAATCGGTTCAAGCAGAAATTTTATGTACTGTATGTGTAAGTGGGAAATGTGCGCAGTGTTATTCAGTTTATATTCGAGGAACTTGATATGTGAAATTTGCTTTCATGGCGTCAGTCAGTATCCATAAAATTCTTATGCATACGTTTTCAATGTGCATGAACATCTTGGTTACTAATGCAAGTTACTAGGATCTACGGCAGATGGACAATAAAGAAAAAGAGAGAGAGAGAAAAAAAAACGGGAACATAAAGAACACACCACCTTTAAGGCGAAGAAACGTAGTGGAGTTCAAGCTACTTCCTCCGAGCCCAGGTTGAAAAATAAACGTGCCGTATGGTTTCGGGGGACTCATATACCGAACAACTTATAAAGGTAATAGCGGAAACTCCGTGGCGTTTGTATACATTTTTCAGGCGACACCGCAGTGCCATCTGTTGGTTCGAGTTGCAGGCCATACTTGCCTTAACATCTGTGAAACTAAAGCAAACTTCCTTGCAATGGACTGTGGAACTCCCAAGCAATCTTCTCTGCCATGAACAATGCAACATGTAGGAGCTTATGTTGTCAGGCGAAAATATCAGAAAAAAAAACCAGTCAAAAACATCAACGTTTTACAAATTTTTAACGAACTGTTTTCGAAAAGAAATAAAATTGTAGGCAGCTCTTATTTCACTCCAGTGACGATGTCTTATATTCAGTGAAACGAAAAGCGTCTGGTGCGAAACGATCTCACTTATTGTAGCTTCATAGACTGACAATGTGTACTGTTCATTTGAATAGAATTCGAACTGAAAATAACTCAATACATGACGTAAGTTTGGTAATTTTAAAATTAATGAAATATTTTTGGTTTCTATGACATTCTGTCCATTTCATCTGAAGTACTAATAAGAATTTAAATTTATATTCTGTCTTCTTTTTCTCTAGATATTAAGTTATGCAAAGCTATTGCTACTGATGTACCAAGAAATACGTCTGGTGATTTTTCTAGATTGGAAGCAAAAATCGGAAAACTTGAGGCACGAGTTTGTGAAGCTTAGGAACCAAACTGCTGACGTCGTCGCTCCCCAGACTTACAAACTACTTGAACTAACTCACGCTAACGTCATCACACACAATCATGCCCCTGGGAGAACTCGAACCTCCGACGCGGAGTCGTCACGCAATCCGTAGCAAGGCGACTTAGACCGCGTGGCTCCCGAGTTCTGAAGGTTCACTGCTTGAACCAGTCTTTGAGCCTCGTTACCCAAGAAGTAATACAAAATGAAACCGCGAGCAGCCACACACATTTTAAGAAGTTGGCGCCCCGGCAGCGACCTGTTTGATCTACGCAAATGACATCCTTCCTGCCGTAACCGTACCCTTTCTGCAAGACTCACAGACACCATTTTTCAGTAAGGCATGCCATGGCCACATGTTTCAGCACGAATACGTACTAGACTTGCGCATAATAGTTCGCGATCGGGGGGGCTCACTTTAGTTCGCGGCAGAGCCGCGAACTAGTTCGTTGTTTTAGTTCGTCCGCTCTCAGTGACGGCTGAGCGGCGTGGTCTGCTCATGCAGGTGGAGGGAGAAGTTCCCCCACCTAGTTGCTTCATGCGCTTGTTGCTTGAGCCGCTAACGATATCACGCAAACCAAAAGAAACAGTTTGTGGATAATTTCTCGCATTATCTTGGCATTATGGAATTTATTTGTCAGATATTGCAGAGTGTAGAATACCTAAAAGCAGAAATTTTGTAGCACTGAAATATGTAATCTAGCAGGCAGATGCTAACTTCGAAATGGCTCTCATCAGCAGAAGGCAGACACGTGAGTTTTTAACTCTGTTCGCGACCTATCGTGCATCTTTTAGTTCGCGAACTATCGCGCATATTTTAGTTCGCGACTGGTAGCTCTCCTTTTAGTACGCAGCTTGGCCGCAATGTAGGTCGCTCTTTTTAGTTCGTCCGCACGTTTTGGATTTTGCTACCGCTACTAAAACTACAGCTGAGCTGCATCTCAGCTCGAAATGACGGCAAGTGGCAGAAGGCAATCATGCAATTCTGCCTGCTTTCGCGTCCTCTCGCTGTTACCCGTCAGTCTTAAGAGGTGAGGGATCTGCGAACTAGTTCAATTAGCTGACCTGTGGGAGCGCTCTTCCGAACTAGTTCGTTCGTGAACTACACAAGACTAATACATACATTTGTAACAGAATGGTTGGCGGAATGTGGGCACGGTGTGGACTAGTCGAAATGATGACAGAAGGCTTAGAAAAAAATAGGTGTAATTGACCTAGCTTAGTAAAGGGTGGCGAGAAGGCAGTTTACAAAGTTAGAAGAGAATAGGAGTACCAGCCCCTATGGAGCATTGCCGCAGGTGGCAGGAAGGTAGCCGGAGCTAACAGTTAAGGCATGTGGCTAGGACGGAGGAGCAGAGCAGAAGAAGGCAGCTGGCTGCACCGGTGGAGCGGAAGGGCGTCTCGTGATCTGGCCACGTGACCCCGAGGGGCGTTCTGATTGGGGGCCCGGTAGTGCCGACGGTGAGGGGGTGATACACTGCAGCACAGACAAAAATATACAGACGGGAACCCTCCATAAGGGCCCGGTCACAAGCTCAAGAGTGCGGGGACGGAGGGCCAGACCAGTTCTGTAAGATGTCGCATGATGGGGCTAAGGTTAGAAGCATCCGTTTAAAACTGGCCAGAGCAGACGGCATGTAGCGGCTGTCCCTTTTGTGTCTCGTTTCCGCCGGTTGTCCTGCGTGTCGGTGGTCGAGTAGAGGGAGACCGACACAGGAAAATAGGATGCACTCGTGTGCGGGTACAGGGTCTGAGGTGACCAGCCAGTGAGGCAGCAGAAACTAGAAACACTAAGCTAGATTAGAACAAGATATATATTTCGTAGAAATAATACATTACTTAACTTGAAGGGCAGCAGACTAGTGGAATGCAGATATATAGTTTAAGTAGGTAGAGGCCTGCCTACTGATGAGTCCTACTGCCTGTCCTATTCCCAAGCGAACGATGCAGTTTAGTGGTGGCCTGGAGCGGTATTGCAGCAGAGGGCGCTCGTGGCCGACGTCGTGAGAACGCCACGCCGTGCTTGCATGGCGGCGCGCGGCGAAAGTACGTGGCGCGCACTTTGGACTTGTGCGACACCACAGTCCCCATCACTACCTCCACTCTAACGCCGGCACGCCAGACACAGCCGTGGCCTCATGGAAGGCGTCACGAGCTCTCCCCTCAGCCTCCATGCAACCCCATGATGTGTGAGAGGCACCCTCAGAAGCGCCTCTAGTGTCGTCTACCGGTACTAAGCCAGGGAACCGTCTGACATCTGCTGGTATCTTACGGAACTACGAGGGGAGGGTAGGACAGTGGTTTAGGGAGTAGGGGCTTCTTCTCTGTATATGTTACTCTGTAACCCCAGTTAGGGATACCGGGCCTCCACGCAGGGCTGATACGGCGGGCACGCAGGCGGATGCGGTATGGTCGAAGTCCACACATCCGGCCGTTCACCGCCGACGGTGGCGAACAAACAAGGAACATTCCCATCATGAGGCAGCTTTAGAAGTTACTAAAATTAGGGGGGGGGGGGCTATAGGGTAACTGAGGGAGAGTTAGACCACTTTTTTTCTTTAGAGTGAAATTCATCGGTTTTTGATTTTTTTAACTTCTGGCAACATTTTCCTATATACTGCCGTACGAACTTACAGTTCATTATTGAGGCCCCCCCACTCAAAGTGCAAGTCAGACAACGAAATAAAAATATACAACAGCGGTCCATCTCATCCGTAGGTGTGTGGGAGAGATGGACCAGTGTAGTGGGAGAGATGGACCACGTAAATATTGCTTCACACGAAGAAAAGGGTGAATGGAAATGACATATTTTTATTGGAATATGTAGTAATGAATACAGTAAGACATTTCAGACCAAAACAATTTTATCAGTTTTTTTTTTTTTTTTTTTTTTTTTTTTTTGTAAATAGTAAGCGAACACTTGATTTTCATTTATTTGTAGATTTTGTGCAAACTTTAGAACATTTTTCTCCTACCACATGGTGGACTGTGTGCAGCACAGTGTCGTTTCTTGCGTCTCTTTTTCTCTTCCCTAGTGCTCTACTTTGTTGGTAGTTTTTCTTGTCTTTCTTCTGTTGCCTTTCTTTTCTCATCCCTCTTTCCCTTTACACTTTCAATATTTCATCTTAGTTTAACACTTTAGAGACAGCTGTTGTGTTCATCTTGGAATTCGGTGTTTTGTCAATAGAAGGAACAGGGGATATTTCTTCCAAAAGCTTTGGTGGTGTTTCATTAGATATCCGAGTGGTTAGTTTCAATTTGATAATCGTGGAGCTGGCCGCGGTGGCCGAGGGGACTGAGGCGCTTCAGTCACGGTCTGCACGGTCACTACGGTCGGGGGTTCGAATCCCCCCTCGGGCATGGATATTTGTGCCGTCCTTAGTTGTATGTAGTTCATAAGTAGTTTGTAAGTTTAGGGACTGATGACCCCGTAGTTAAGTCCCTTAAGCTTAACAAACATTTGAACATTTTGGTAATCGTGGAAGTCTCATATTTTGTAGGAGTCGTGCTTGAAGTTATGTCGGCGGAGGAACTCAGATCTTTGACGTGCTTGGGGGCGCTATATTTGTTGCTAAACTGTGAATTGGTTGGTTGACTTGAGTGCTAGATTCAGCTCCGCTATTTGTTGGCACTGACTCAACTTCCCACTAAAAAGCACAGTCAGAGATTGCGGAAAAACTCATTGGAATTATTCCGCATGCCCTCTGCCTTGAAGCCACTTGTACCATTTTCGACGGTGGCTGATTTAGCCCACGCTGCATTTGGTAGTTTACGGCTTATTTTCCTCCCTGGATTATTTATCAAAAATTGTTGCAAGCTTTGTAAAAATAGTTTTTCAGTAATTTGAAAAATGCTTGATCCAACGGTTGCAACCAGCAGGATGTGTGTGGAGATAGACATGTTAGTCCATCAATTATTAAAATATTAATGTAATTTCCATGGTCACTTAAGATAAGATAAATGTATGGTCCACCACTCACAAATACAAGTGGTCCATCTAGCCCGATTGTCTGGGAGAGATGGACCACCCCGATTTCAGTCTGCAGTTTTAGAGCTCAGTGACCATTTTAGGTTATGTACATGCCAACACATTTGTCAAGCTTTTAGTAATAAAACTGCAGGAATACTGTGCAAACTGTGCCATAAAACTAAAGGAACGTAACTACATGATAAAACTTTTCGATTTACCAAAAGAGAAAATGTGATTTTTCTTCTGAACTAAGACGATAATGACAAGAAAACATTTGCACAACGTTCGTTCAACAAAGAGCTTGGTCCAACTCACCCACAGTTACCCTACTCCGGAATGGATGATATTCTGGTACATCTTCTTTATGTCACGTTAAGTCTGCCTTTTGCCTGTCACGTCAAATCACCAGACCGGACCATTCGCCAGTAGATAATACGTGAGATGTTGTGTAGTGACGGGAGAAGCAGTGTGACCCAACGCTAGACACCACAGGTGATACCTGGAAGCAGCAACCCAGTTCCCGCCCTCTACCGTCGATGCTATCGAACATGGAACCAGTAATCACGTCCCAAGGCGGACACTGTGGGTACCGGACAACACGACACGCACTGAATCAAGGCGACTGAGCTGCTAACCATCCTTTCAGAACATACTAATGAACGTATCTCTAGTTATTCAAGGTGTCATATTTGTTTCTGGACATTTGTGTATTTCGTCTTCCTCCCCTTCTTCTAACAGCCCGTAGCTCCTCGTCTCATCACGCATCCTGGATAGTTATCATTCTATGGGAAATAGCATCATTTTGAAGCTTAGTATTTCGAAATAGACCATCAGATCTGCAGACAAAGTGCGTTGAGTCTACACGAATTTGGTATGAGAACATGAGAGTTTCACATGGTCAGTTTTCTTAACACTGTGTGGAGCTAATTGTCTGACGGAAAGTCACTAAATTCATGAAATTCGTGTACTACTGCCGTAGAATCACCAATGTTTCTGGTAAATCACCACAGAAGACTGTAATAAAAAGCAGAAATGGTCTCGTTGAAGAAACAGCTTTCTCTTTACCAAAGTATGTATTATTTATCTGTATATCTCCATAGCAAGTTGTGGCCAACGCAAAGGTTGACTAGGTTAGAGAAGAGAGATTCATGCAGAAACGAAAGTCGTGTTGCTTGTCTGATATCGTCTGCCTATAAAATCGAGCTTCTTGAAAATGTTGAAAGTTTTACAGGAAAGAAGCAGGGCCGCAGTGGCCGAGCGGTCTGCAGCGCGCCAGTCACCGTCTGCACGGTTGATACTGTCGGGGGTTCGAATACCCCCTCGGGCATGGATGTTTCTGTCGTCCTTAGTATAACGTAGTTGATAAGTAGTTTGTAAGTTTAAGGACTGATGACCCCGAAGTTAAGCTTAACAAACATTTGAATAAACAAAGAAGCAGGTGCGGGGTTAAAAGGAGAAAAGATGGTACAACAATTCATTTCAAAATCAAATGTCTGTAAATCTATCGGACCAAACTGTGTGGTCATCAGTCCGTAGCTTACAAACTACTTAAACCTAGGTAAACTAACCTAATGACAAACACACACAACCATGCCTCATGGAGGACTCGAACCTCCACGGCGAGAAACCGCGCGCTCCGCAGCGAGACGCTATAGACCGCTCGGCTACTCCACCGCGGCAATTCATTTCAGAAAAGAAGAGAAGGAATGCCATAAATTCAAATATGAATAAACTAAATGTCAGACGCTCCAAGCCTTTGGTGCAGAGATTTACACTACAGATCGGATGGAAAATGGCACATTACACTTGTGCAGATCTGATGTGATGACGATGAAAATTATTTCTGTGAAATTCGAGACAAACGTAATAACATTCCTTTAGTTGATATCCATGTGCATATTGTGAATTTAACTCGTAAGATAACGTACACTGTTAGTAATTATTGCATCCCTATTACAAATTCATTCCATTCCGCCCCAGATGTCGGACGCAGAGGACGAAATGTGAGTTTTCAGTTATTTTGTCAGTTTATGGGCCTTATCGTCGATTTTCTGTATAATGGCTAGTCGTCGCTCAGAAAACAACGGCGCCGAATGCAACGCGCGTCACCAAAGTTTTGATGTGGGCGTACACATACATGGCCATGGCGCGGCAACTTTTTCCACGTTCAGAGCGCACGCTCCGAACTGCGCCGGCCTTCTGACGAATATCAAAGGAATTTACGCTCTCTATCTGGACGGCACCATTCGTTTCTGCCACGTGATGCGTCTGTACCTCAATAACTACAAACTTAAAAGTCAGTAAATAATGTCTGAAATATGGAGGAAATGTACTGTCTTATTGCGTGATTTACTAAAATGGAAGCGAGACACCACAGTATAAAGGGCCCATGTAGCAATAGAAGTTATAAGAGTGGCGCTCAGCTTTTAAATAAACTAGATGAGGATCGGCGTTGACCGGGTATTTATTTCTTCCATGCTCTTGTTTATCCATTTCCTCTGGCGTCTTGCCGCGGTGGATTATCTGAGTGCTGTAAGGCGCCTTGCTGCGGAGCGCGCGGGTGCTCGCCGTCGGAGGTTCGAGTCCTCCTTCGGGCATGGGTACGTGTGTTGTGCTTAGAATAAGTTAGTTTAAGTGGCTACTAACTGTAATAACTGCAGATATAAAGTCCTTTAGATTTACAAAACATTTGAATTTCTCCTGTATTCTGTGGCTGTTCCTCTCTATTTGAAGCCCGAGTGTGAAAAAAAATTGTTTTCAAGAACGGAAGTCTGTACGTAAATTACCCTCCGCCATGCATCATAATAAATTTTATGTAGACATTGACTTTCCTCATATTTTCAAGGTCAAATGTGATAAATTTCACCATGGTGTAGTTTTTTAATTCAGTACCGTAAGTAAAGTACCTTCCGTAGTGCACCATATGAATTTTATTTATTTTGCGTTCGACATGCCAAATGCCTTAAAGTGCTATAAAATTACAGGTGATGAACTTAATTCACCTACAAATATAAGGTTGAAACATTATTTACTATAAATGTGGTTATACGTACCTACGAACATACAGCGCACACACGTTTTAATCTGCCTATATATATATATATATATATATATATATATATATATATATATGGCATGCTCTTTGAGAATGTGTAAATCCTCTAGTTTACCTTCCAGAAAATCATCATTTTCAGACTCAGTTATCAGGTATGTAATGCATCGTCCTTATTTCGCAGCAGTCGAGGTAGCTCCACTTGGCCATCAGCTTGTTGCACTGTCCAACACCAATTCTCGTTCCGTTTAATGCCACGCAGGTTCTACGAGTAATGTTCACGAGCTGCCGGATTCTTGATGAGGAGTCCATTGTTGACTTTTGCCTGTTGCCAAAGGTCTTTCCATTCTTCTATCGTGTCTTGATTGTTCGAAGAATGGTACCAGAAAGAAGGGATTTCCTGATTTTAATCGTCGGGCCATGCAGATAGGCGTCTATTGGAAGTGGGGTGCCAGCAGCAATTTTTGGCATGTGTTCCTGGATTGCATGTTGTCTGCTGAGTGAGGTTCAATGACTGCCGGCACAGACAGCCATGCTGTTGGGGTAGGTCTCACTGCTCCACTTATTGTTCATAACGTGTCTTTCTGGAGAACATCTACTTTGTTCACGTGCAAGCTGTTGGGTCAGCAGGAGCACAGTATTCTGCAACACTATACACTTGGGCCAACGGGGAAGTGGGGGTGTCGTAGTCTCTGGATCATATTGACTCCTACTTCTGAGTTTTTGGCTGACGTCATGCAGGTGTTCTTTGAATGTTAGTTTGCGGTCCACTCTAAAACCCAAGTATTTTGGTGCTCTTTCATGTCTTATCTTCTGTCCTGCTATAATCAAGCACAGATTCCTGTCTGCTTGTTTGTTGTTCAGGTTCCTCATTTTACTTGCTGGTTTTGATGCATTAAGGTTCAGATGAAGTTGCGCCATCTCAGAATTTACACCTATTTTCTAATTATTCGAATGATTTATCGTGCAGATCAATAGCCAAGTCATTGGCAAATGCGAACTTCCGTGATGAGTTCCGGCATATCGGAAATTAACAACAGTAAAGGAGGCAGCATAGACCCTTGTGGCAATCCAATATTGAGGATTCCGTGTTTGCTTGTTTTTCCATTAAAAGTCCAATCTGCACGTCCTTGTACATAGTGTATTATATAAGAACTTTAATTATTTCTTACATTTGGCAAGCTTTGGCATAATCCTTTACACCATACTGTGTGGTGTGCAGCTGAGAGATCTATAAATACTACACCGGTCATTTTCTTGCTCTGAAAATCACGTTCAATATGTGTGGATAGTGACAGGGCTTAATCACAACAGCTCCTCTTAAGCCTGAAACCAGCTTGCACTACTCGTACTGCTGCACTAGCAAATGAGTCACTCTCTTTAGCTTTAGGACAATGTTGTGGAAAAGTTCGTTAATCATACACGGTAAGGAGATAGGTCTGTAGCTTTTAGGATCTCTCTCGTCCTTTCAAGGCTTCAAGATAGCTACTATGTTCGAGTCCTCAAGCATGGCGGAGAAAAATTTGCAAGTCCATTTGCGGTACACCGTACGAAAATTTATGTAGACTGTGACCTTACCCTTGTTTAGGAGCTCAAATGTGAAAGATTTCATTAAGATCGAAATAAAAAATATAGATTTTGTCAAAGCCCATAGGTATAGTATCCTCTGCCATACACCTTACGAAATATATGTGGAGGGTGACCTTCCTCCAGTTTTCAAGGTACATTGTGAAAAATTTCATCAGAAATGGAACAAAACTGTAGATTTGTATGCAGTACCAACATACAAACAAATACATGGACACTCGACGTTATATATATATATTAGCCCATGCCTGCCCCATTGTTTATTAAGTGATAATGTAAAAATTTGGAGTAAATTTGTCAAGAACTTTCCGAGATTATTCGCAAAAAAGTTAATCATCTTAGTACTTGGGATTATCATGCATCTTATTGTTTATGACGTCATATCTCGTGAAAAACATATGTGCAATGTTATAAATATGTCTATAACTTTCGCGAAATCGCAGGCAGTATGTTGAAAAAGTTTCATTGCAATCAAAGAAACGGTACGGCAGCGCCTAAAATACGAACAAACACACAAGCAAACATTCATTTTATTATTTTAGATTGGCTGTAGACTAAACTAGTAAATATTTAAAAAAAAATTACGTATTTTTTTAGAAGATTTTAAATATTTTATGAGTTTCATTGGACCGACAATTGCAGGAGAACACTATACTTAGAGGGTAAATATCAGTAATGGGAAGCTTTAACATTGCTATTTCTATCAACCGGAGATTCGTACAATAGTCTTCAGTACATTTTCTAAATAAATGCTCTCATTCTGAAATAGCGGATGAATATGGTCTCGTTATTCGTGCTTCGCATGATGGGGAGTTTTCATTGTTTATGTCGTCATGTCACCTGCACTACGTGTCGTACGTCGTTCTCGTCCTTGCAGCGATTGTCTCCTGATATTGAAGAGAGTATTTGCACTAAGTTTCATTGAGATAGCTCTTGAACTATGTGTGGTGCTCCTTAAACCCACAAAGATTCTTTATGACAGTAAGTAATATGTGTACCAATTTTGAGTGAAATTGAAGCAATAGTTAAGGAGTGGATGTGGAACATATACACACCCGTTGAGCTTTTCAGCCATTTTCCGCGGCCGAGCGGCCGAGCGGCCGAGCGCATTGAGGCGCTATGCTCCGATGTGCGAGGCCGTTCCCCGTCGGGGATTCGAATCACCCGTGGGTCATGGATGTTAGTGCTGTGTTTATATAAGTTAGTTTGTAAATTTAGGGAATGATGACCCCACAGTTAAGTCCCTAAGCTTTACAAACATTTGAACATTTCATCTCTGGAGTGTCGTGATCAGATTCTTCGTTTTACAAAGCAGATTCTTTCCCGAAAGTGGTTCGTTTGTATTTGTGTTGGCCGTGTACTTATGTCTCTGAAATAATGTCCATTCTGTTCGCTAGTCTTCTTTCAAATCACAGGAGAGTGGTATTTCTAGGTTTTATATCTGTTATGGGCTGATGATCTCAATGTATTAATTATTGGCAGAACTTGACTGATGTACATATTGTTGATTATGTCCCACTCTGTCTATAGCCGTTGCCTAAGTAGAGGGAGGGGGGGCATATTGGAGACGTGGCCATGGAAGGGCTGCAATTTGTAGTGTTCGAGGTATTAGCCTCATTGTATCATTAAAGTGTACATACAGATTCTTGACGTATCTCAGAAAGGCGATCAGTAATCGTTAACAAAATATACCAATGCTTCTGCGAATACGTGTAACGCTTTTGCGTGTGTTCGCCAGCTTATTCCGGCATTATTTTTCCAAGATGTTTCCAGTTTTGGAATGTTTTATTACAGAATAGTAAAAATAATAAATATGCAAACAGGAATAATTAATCGTGTGTGGAAAGCTTCATTGTGAGTCAAGAACAATGTGGTGATTCCCATGTTTCTAACAGGAGCAGCAAAGCTAAATTTAGCAGAAAACGTTTATTCAGCAGCTGCGCCGGAAGTACCGAATGCAGCCCAGAAAAAAGAAAAATTCTGCGCGAATCTTGGTTTACTTGGGGCGCTTGGCCTTCTGCCTACCAGTTGTGAAAGGAAGTCGCCGGAAGAGATATACTGTAGGCCTACGTACGGCTGCCGTTGAACTGTCGACCACACAGACGTCAGTGTTGCCACAAGCCTAGTGTCTGAATGAGCTCACAAAGCATCATACTGTATCATACTGTTATGCAAATGTTATTCGGCCAGTGAAAGCGTACTCCGTTGTACATTTTTTTTTTTTTTTTTTTTTTTTTTTTGCAGAAATATGTAATACCCATCTAATAACTACGGCCTATGATGCTTTCTCTGCTAAAGTATGGCAGGAGAGAAATTTGTACCGATTTGTTTCGGAACTCATACTGTACGGAGCTCCTCGACTGTCACGTATGCGCAGAGTGGAGAAAAATCTCTGTTCCGCACATCTACTATGGGTTTCCCCTCATTCCTTTAACTGTGTTCGCGATGGATTCTGCCATCAGGGTGTACATATATATCACTGAATGTACCGTAGAAATTACACCATAGTATGACACAAATTTTAGGATACGTGACGTCAAGTACAACGATACACATGCAATTATGCCTTAAATGCGCGCGCGTAATTTATTACGTATTTAATACCCAAATTCATTCGTAATACATATTGCAGGCAGTTCAGTTATACCACGGATGATAACAAAATTGTACAACCCATCCCATTGGTGTACAAATAAGATGGGTTGGAGGCGTTGTGTGGTTCGTGGTGTGGGTTCCTGTAGTAATGGTCTAGTTCATGAACCACAGGCGACGTATGAGTGGCCAAGTAAGTGGTCCTGACAGTTGGGATACCAGTTACTTTGGAATAAGGTTGGGCATCTCGGACATATTCTGAGTCGTGGTCACCTTTGTGCTCAGACGGCAAAGACTACCAAATCCAACGGTTAGTCCCTCAACCGTTAGGGGTAAATGCCAGTGGGGCCCTGGCAAAGTAAGGCTAGCAACCTGCTTCCCAGGTACATCAATATCTTGCTGGCAACAATCAGAGCAAAATGCCTCGGACGTTTGGAGGTGGAGTCCCGCTTCTAATTGACAGACCAGGGACTCCTCCGATACGACTGATACGACTTGGCAAACGATTTGCAATGAGACGGGGAACTATTAATATCAACGGGGATTACACTGGGATTACCTGAATAATTATATTATTGTAGAACCATGTGACGTAATGAGGTATGAGCTGCATGAAAACGAAACTGAAATGGATAGACAGTGTGGTCGAAAGAGACTGACAGAAAAGAAAGAGGTAGATAGACCAGCGTAAGAACGTCGGGAAATAACATTACAGTTCAGCCGAAATACGATGATCCCTTGTGCTTGCGCCAATCGGCTTTTAGCGCTGGCTGCGTTCGCAGACCATTGGAGTAAGTCATACGCGAACTTTTCTCTGCGCATGCGCGCATCCGGCTGCGATGTGCACTTCTGCCAGTTCTGTAGACACAACAGCGACCGTTAGCTATACTCTCAGGCAGCGAACAAACTATTTGGCAACATGGCTTCATACCGTTTCTCCGACCAGGGCAGTTTTGCAGTCCAGTAGGCGGATCCTGGGATCATCGTATTTCGGCTCAACTATAGTCACTAATAAATATTTAGTATCTTTTGAATGTTACGAGTAATACATGTATGTAGTTTTTTTTTTTTTTTTTTTTTTTTTTTTTTTTTTTTTTTTTTTTTTTTTTTTTTGTTAAGCTTAAGGGACTTAACTACGGAGTCATCAGTCCCTAAACTTACAAAGTACTTATGAACTACCTACAACTAAGGACGGCAAAAATATCCTTGCCCGAGGGGGGATTCGAACCCCCGACCGTAGTGGCCGTGCAGACCGTGACTGAAGCGCCTCAGTCCCCTCGGCCACCACGGCCGGCTGTCTGTAGTTACTGCTGCATAGATTTTAGCAGATAAATGGTTTTTATTTAGAAGTAGGATATTTAATACCTTTGCAGGTAAATATTTGAATTCCGTCGAAGGCGTATTTCCTAGAAGTAATCAACAGACAGAGTCTACACTTTACACGTACCGCCGCCAGTTTGTGTAACGTGTCGAATATTCTTTGCCCAGCAATACGTGGTACAAGCATAAAGTAAGTTTCCCTAAGTTGTTTCCTTTAAAGAAGCCGTAATCAGTAGGGAAAATACGCATGCGCAAGTCCCGACTGGTACCAGTACCACGGCAGCAGTGGCCCAAAATGGCGTCTCTTGTTCGTTCTCCTGCCGCCTGCGAGGTTCGGTCAGTAATAAAGTTCCTTAATGCACTAAACGTGGAGTGCATGTAAATTCATCATCAGCTTTGTCAGGTCTACGATCAGAACATTATTCTTCAAACGGATGGTGTTTCGCTCGTGTAGGCTTCTTTTCCCGAAGGTCGATAATGCGTTCATGATGAAGAGTGCAGTGTACGACCGTCCTTCAACAATGTTCACCTTATGAAGCTGTTGCGGCTGCGCATACTCAAGAACCGCGGTTTCACGATTGCGGAGTTCGGCAGCCATTTTTCGCAGATATCGCGATGCTTGTTGCACGAAATTATCACCAACCGACTGGTGTTCAAGGAATTGTGTGCCAGACGGATGGCGATAACCCTAACCCCCATTCCTTTACCCTGCAAACCAAGTGGCAGTCAAAGCAATGGCGTCGCAGTGGATCTCCCGTGATGACGGCATCCAAACAGACTGCAGGACGCAATGTGCACGGTCTTCTGGACAGGTAGAGCCTGCTTATCATAGACTTCCCGTTGTTGTGAAACTGTACAGCACTTAATCGTTATACCACGGATGATAACAAAATTGTACAACCCATCCCACTGCTGCACAAATAAGATAGGTTGGGCTAGAAGCGATGTAGGGATGGAAGGCGAAGCGGTAGACGCTTGTGGGCTCCCTACATCTACATCTACATACATACACCGCAATCCACTGTAAGGTGCGTGGCGGAGGGTACACTGTACCTCTACTATGCAATCCTTTCCCATTCCACTCCCAAATAGAACGAGGAAAAAAAGAATGTTTATATGCGTCCGTACGAGCCCTAATTTCTCTTATCTTGTCTTTGTGATCTTTACTCGAAATGTAAGATCGTACTACACTTAGCTTCAAATTCTGGCCCTCTAAATTTCCTCAACAGAAATTCACGAAAAGAACGTCGTCTTTCCAGCGATTTTCAATTGAGTTGCCGGAGCATTTCCGTTACACTCGCGCATTGGTCGAACCTACCAGTAACAAACCTAGCTTCTCGCCTCTGAACTGCTTCTATATCTTTAAACTGATCTCTTGCGCGTCCCAAACACTTGAACAAAACTCAAGACTTGGTCGTACAAGCGTTTTATACGCGGTCTCCTATGCAGATGAAGTACATCTTCCCATAATTCTCCCAATAAACCGAAGTCGGCTGTCTGCCTTACTCACAACTGTTTTTACATGTTCGTTCCATTTCATATCGCTCTGCAATGTTACGCATAGATATTTGAACGACGCGACAACATCAAGAAGCTCGCTACTAATGCTGTATTCGAACATTATGGGATTATTTTTCCTACTCATGCGCATCACCTTACATTTTTCTACATTGAGAGCTAGCTGCCATTCTTCACATCAATTATAAATTTTGTCTAAGTCATCCTGTATGCTATTACAGTCTGTTAAAGACGACACCTTCCCATACAACACAGCATCGTCAGCAAACAGCCGCAAATTACAAGTTACTCTGTCCATCAGATCATTTATATAGATAGAAAATAATAGCGGTCCTAGCACACTCCCCTGGGGCAAGCCTGACGTTACACTTGTCTCTGATGAACACTCGCCGTCGAGAACAACGTACTGCGTTCTATTACTTAGGAAGTCTTCCAGCCAGTCACAAATCTGTGAACCTATTCCATAAGCTCGTATCTTCGTTAGCAGTCTGCAGTGTGGCACCGTGTCGAACGCCTTTTTGAAGTCGAGAAAAACACAATCTGCATGTTGCCCTCCATCCATGGCTCGCAAGATGTCATGTGAGAAAAGGGCAAGCTAAATTTCACATGAACGATGTTTCCTAAACCCGTGCTGATTCACAGAAAGAGGCTTATCCGTTTCAAGTAAATTTACTATATTCGAACTGAGAATATGCTCCAAAATTCTACAGGAAACTGATGTCAACGATATTGGCCTGTAATTATATGGGTCAGTTCTCTTTCCTTTCTTAAAAACGGGAGTCACCTGCGCTTTGTTCCAATCACTAGTAACTTTTTCGCTGAATTAAAGATTCGCGATAAATGCAAGCTAAGTAGGGGACCAATGCCGCAGAATACTCTTTGTAAAACCAAACTGGTATTCCATTTACCAGGAGACTTTCTCGAATTTAGCTCTCTCAGCTGCTTCTCTACACCGAAAATACATATTACTATGTCCTCCATTTCGGAATTAGTACGTTGATCAAATGATGCTACATTTGTGCGGTCCTCCTGCGTGAAAAATTTCTTAAAGGCTAAATATAGAACTTCAGCTTTCCGTTTGCTTTCTTCTATTACTGCCCCGGAATGATCAACGAGTGACTGGACAGTGGGCTTCGACCCGCTTATCGATTTTACATAGGACCATAATTTTTTCAGGTTCTCAGAAAGATCTTTTGGTAAGGTATGGCTGTGGTAGTTATTGTATGCTTCGCGCATCGATCTTTTTATAGACGCACGAATCTCTACTAACTTGTGCCTGTCACCCTAGGAAAGGTTGGCTATTTCATAAATAAAGGATACGATATTCTGAAAGTACGGGATACATAGCGGGACTCGCCCTGAGGTCGGATGCAATGAATGAGTGCCAGTCTAAGTTAGCGGATTATAAATTGGAAAAGGTAACGGTTACGGTTGACACAGTTGACGGCTGATACCGAACAGCCGCTAGGCGGGAGCGGGAGGCATGCGGCCGTTCATCCCGCACAGAGGCTGTTCTGAGCTAGAGCGTAAGAGAGCGAACGAACTGATTCTCGTACCTCCGAGTTCTTCAGCAGTAGCCCACGTGATTAATCGTGGTTGTCTTCTATTGGCTCCATTGTAGCATGGAAACTTCAGTAGTTTTAACGCGGACGCCAGAAGGGTGGCTTAGTTTTAGAATCAACAGTCTATACTGCTTCTGGCCGGCTCTGTCCTGCAAGGTGAACAGGCTTGATCACGTTGTCACGGCAGATGTTACCGAGGGAGAACACTTTTAAAACTTGGGCGAACTTTTGAAATAAAATTGTTTAATTATTTCCTTAATCTATTGAAGACTGGCTGTTCATCCTATACAAAACTAGCCGGAAACTGGGACGTGTTTATCAGAACAAGAGGCGTGGAACGCTTACTGCAGGTATTGAGCTGCTATGTGACAGTGCTCGTCCCCATAAGGCTAAGAGAACAGAAACTACTTTTGCAGATGTGTGGCTCATCTTGCTCCCAGCGATTGCTATTACTTCTTGCACTTCAATAAATTCCATTCCTCAGGCCATCATTTTTCAACGACCAAGAGCTGAACATGATTGTCACACGTTGGTTCCATTCACAGGAGGCAGACTTGTACGACACAGGAATACAGAAGTTGATTCCATGTTATAACAAGTGTCTCAATTATTTTGTAACTAAGTCGAAAAAGGGCACACACATTGCTGTACCTGCTGGAATCATGGTTTTCATATACCTAAGTTGTTTTGTGTGTGCGTCTTTTTTCTATTTTTTATTTATTTATTTATTTTTTGAAGTAGAATAAAAGGAACTTCATTTCTGGATCCGCCTCGTAATCTGTGGGACTTCGCAATCCTCTTAATAAATGTTCAAATGTTTGTAAAGGTACTGGACCAAACTGCTGTGATCGTCACTCCCTAGCCTTACAAATTATTTAAACTATGTTGAACCAAGTACAACAGAACAGACACCCATGCCCGAGGGAAGACTCGAACCTCCGATGGGAACGGCCGCCCAGCGCGTAGCATCACGCCTTAGACCACGCGGCCACTCCATTCGGCACTCTTTTGAGAACAAAGATAATGATCTAGATGTTGTTATGGTCTTCAGTCCGGAGACTGGTTTTTATGCAGCTCTCCAGCCTACTCTATCCTGAGCAAGCCTTTTCATCTCCTCATAAGAACGGCAACCCACATCCACTTGAATTTGTTTACTATACGCGTCTCTTGGTCTCCCTCTGCTATTTTTACCCCACGCACTTCCCTCCAATGCTAAATTTACGATTCCTCTATGTCTAAGAATTTGTCCTACCAAGCGATCCCTTCTTTTGGTTAGGGTACGCCAAAAATTCCTTTCCTCACCAATTCTATTCAGTACCTCCTCATTAGTTATGCGATCTACCCACCTAACCTTCAACATTCTTCTGTAGCACCACATTTCAAAAGCCTCTATTCTCTTCATGTCCGCACTGCTTATCGTCCATGTTTCACTCCCGTACAAGGCAACACTCCACACAAATGCCTTCAGAAAAGACTTCCTTACACTTAAATTAATATTCGATGTTAGCAAATTTCTCTTTTTCAAAAATGATTTTCTTCCCATTGCCATTCAGCATTTTATATTCTCTATACTGTGAACATCGCACGTTATTTTACTACCCAAGTAACAAAACTCATCTGCCACCTTCATTGTTTCGTTACCTAATCTAATTCCTTCAGCATCGCCTGATTTTCTGAGACCGCATTCCATTATTTTTGTTTTGCTCTCGTAAATGTTCATTTTATACGCTCTCTTCAACACACTGTCTATTCGATTCAACTGCTCTTCCAGATCCTTTGCTGTCTCTGACAGAATTACAATGTCATCAGCAAAACGCAATGTTTTTATTTCTTCCCTCTGAACTTTAATGCCTATTCCAAAGTTTTCCTTGCTTTTCTTCACCGCCTGCTCGATGTACAAATTGAATAACATCGGAGAAAGGCTACAACCCTGTCTTACGCCCTTCCCAACTGATGCTTCCCTTTCATGCCCTTCGAGTCTAATAACTGCGGTCTGGCTTTTGTACAAGTTGTAAATAACTCTCCTTTCCCTGTATTTTACCCCTGCTGCCTTCATAATTTGAAAGAGTGTATTATAGTCAACATTGTCAAACGCTTTCTCCAAATCTACAAAAGCTAAAAATGTAGGTTTGGCTCTCCTTAATCTATCTTCTAAGATAAGACGTAAAGTGAGTATTTCCTCCTGGGTTCCTACGTACCTCCTGAACCGAAACTGATCTTCCCCGAGGTCAGCTTCTACCAGCTTTTCCATTCTCCTGTAGATAATTCGTGTTAAAATTTTGCAACCTGTAATTTTGACCCCTGTCTGCACCTGATTTCTTTGGAATGGAGGTTATTTCATTTTTCTTAATGTCTGAGGGTATTTCGCCTGTCTCATACATCCTACACACCAGTTCAAATAGTTTTGTCATGGCTGGATCTCCCAGAGACTTTAGTAGCTCTGAGGGTATGTCATCTACTCTTGGGTCCTTGTTCTGACCTAGGTCTTTCAGGGCTCTGTGAAATTCATCTCTCAGTATAGTATCTCCTATTTCATCTTGCTCTACTTACACTTCCCTTCCTACAATATCGTCTCCAAGTTCATTTCCTTTGTAGAGCTGCTCTATGTACTCTTTCTACTTTTCAGCTTTCCCTTCTTTGCTGAGAACTGGTTTCCCATCTGAGTTCTTGATATTCGTAGAGTTGCTTTTCTTGTCCCCAAATGTTTCTTATTTTCCTGTAGGCGGTATCTACTTTTCCCCTTCTTATACATTCTTCTGCAGATTTGCATTTGGCTTCTAGCCACTCCTGCTTAGTCAATTGGCACTTCATGTCAATCTCATTTCTTAGTCGTCTGTACTCCATTCTGCCTGTTTCATTTACTGTATTTTTATATTTTCTCCTTTAAATTTAGTATTTACTGTGATATCGAAGGATTTTTTGTAGGTCTTGCCTTTCTACCTATTTTGTCTTCTGCTGCCTTCACTATTTCATCTCTCAATGCTACCAATTCCTCTTCTACTGTTTAATTTCCCCCTGTTTCTATCAATTGTTGCCTAAATCTCCCTCTGAAATTCTCCAGAACTTCACGTTCCTTCAATTTATCTAGGTCCCATCTCCTTATTTTCCTACCTTTCTGCAGTTTTTCAGTTTCAGCCTCACAGTTCGTGACTAACAAGTTATGGTCAGAGTCTATATCTGCCCCTGGGTATGTCTTATAGTTTATAACTTAGTTCCGGAATCTATGTTTTACCATTATAAAATCTATCTGATACCTTCCGGTGCCTCCTGGTCTCTTCCAAGTATACAACATTCTTTTGTGATTCTTAAACCACGTGTTTGTTACGATTAAATTATGTTCCGTGCAAAATTCTACCAGGCGGCTTCCTCTTTCATTCCTTTTGCCCAGTCCATATTCACCTACTATTATTTCTTCTCTTCCTTTTCCTACTACCGAATTCCAGTCTCTCATCACAATTAAGTTTTCCTCTCCCTTAACTGTCTGAATAATTTCCTTTAGCTCCTCATATGTTTTTTTTATCTTCTCATCATCGTCAGAGCTAGTTGGCATATAAACCTGTACTACTGTTGTCGGTTTTGGCTTCGTATCTATCTTGGCAATGATAATGCGATCACTTTGCTGGTCATAGTAGTTTACCCGAATTCCTATTTTCTTATTCATTATCAGTCCTACTCCTGTGATACCCCTAACTGATTTTATACTTATAACCTTGTACTCACCTGACCAGAAATCCTGTTCATCCTGCCACCGAACTTCACTAATCCCCACTATATCTAACTTCAACTTATCCATTTCCCTTTTAAAATTTTCTAATTTTCCTATCTGATTCAGCGATCTAGCATTCCACGCTCCGATCCGTAGAACGCCAGTATTGTCTTTCCTGATGACAACATCCCCCTGAGTAGTCCCCGCCCGGAGATCCGAATGGGGGACTATGTTACCTCCGGAATATTTCACCCGAGAGGATGCCATCATCATATTTTCATACATTAGAGCTGCATGTCCTCGGGAAAAGTAACGGCTGTAGTTTCCCCTTGCTTTCAGCCGTTCGCAGTAACTGTGTGGCAAAGCCACATTAGGTGATGTTACAAGGTCAGCTCAGTCAATCATCCAGACTGTTGCCCCTGTAACTACTGAAAAGGCTGCTGCCCCTCTGCAGGAACCACACGTTTGTCTGGCCTCTCCACAGATACCCCTCCGCTGTGGTTGCACCTACGGCACGGCTATCTGCATCGCTGAGGCACGCAAGCCACCCCACCTCGGCAATGTCTGTTATTCATGGGGGTGGGATCCAGATGTATCATAACGTATTCTACGTTTTACGTTTTTACACTGTGTGATTATTTGTTACCTGTTATGTCCGATATCAATGATTCGTAAAGATGAAAAGATGAAAAAAATCATGTTGATATATTCAGAGCTATCTTTCTGTTATAAAGAAATAATTAAATTTCACTTCCCAACACATGTGGTAAATACGTCAAAGAACTATACAATTATTAATTGTGGAGTCTGTTCTTTCGGACATGTCTAACAGAAGAGATGCTGCATCTGTTGGAAATACAGATGTTTGAAGATGCTCTGAAGGCGTTGTAAAGATACAACATGGACATATGGAATTATGTCCAGGGTTTGGTACAGAGGTCCCATTTGAATTCCGATACTCGCACAAATTTTTATATCTCAATGTTGTATGTTTACAACGCCTCCAGAACAGTTTCGATTGATGAATCCTATTGAAAAAAAATATATATATAATTTTTAACAATAACATAAGTTTCAATAAGAAAAACCACATGTGCATAACAACTTTTCTTCACATTGTAAGCAAAGTTTCTTTTCGGCATTTCATTCTCATTGGATTTTTGACAGAAATAAAGTCTGACGTTTTCCTCTCGTTTTCACAGTTTACTGATGAACATGGATGAATACAACAACCCACCCTTCATTGTCAGAAGTTTCAGAATATGATTTATCGTGACAATTTTCAATGCAGAAGCCTTCCTTATACTCTACAGCATGATTTTTGTATTTTAGCCATAGCTAATAGAGGTCTCGATCCCTTGGACGAACCCTGCCTGTCCGTGGACTTACTTATATCTGACATACCGTTGCTCCTATGCTGGAAGTGAGATTCGAACCTGAGATCTTTTCCTGGCTCGCGAAAGATGGCACACACTTTCAATCTGCAGACATTTTCGTAACATAAGGTGTCAACATAATGCTTTGCAGTTACCTCAAAAAGTAAGCGTTAATATGCGAGAATGAAACAGAAAAAAGCATCCTTTGCCACGCTTATCGCGGACTCCAGGAGTTACCATTGTGCACAGTACATATTATGGACACACAATTGAACCTGGAAGAGGCATCCTCTTTAGTGATGAAATCGATGTGTAGCTTCAATAGCGGAAAGAAGGGCATTGGAGCGTGGGTTCAAACGCAGTGCCATACTGTAAAAACAGCTACCGCATTAGCCTATATGAACAGTACTATCCGTTCACTCTACAACAGTACCGTTTTTGTAGAGGCGCTGCGAATTCGTGATGTCCTCTGCTATTGGTTGTTTCGAATGACGCACGAGCCGTATAGCCAATTTAAATATAGCACAGTTCCTGAGCTGTACTTGCAATAAATGGAACATAGATTCAGTAAACAAATTTCCATACAGAAAACGGTGAAAATATGCAGAGGGAAATAAAACTCTGTTTTACGTTCGAACAACGCAGCTGCGCATGTAGGAGACGACAGTAAATTCGCTTTTTATATAGTCTTCTGTAGGGAAAACCAGAGACTGAAAACGAAATAAAACTGCTGTGTTCTAATCCAACAAAAGAAAAGGACGTGTAATACATTTGTTGTTAATACAACAAATGTGTACTAAATTAAAACGAAAATGTTTTTATACGAATAAAAGTAAGGGTTACAGCATATAACAATATAGTTGCTACCAGGAGTATATTTGGGGGGGGGGGAGGGGGGGGGGGAAGGAGGCCTGGCCCGTCACGAAATAATGAATTTAAAAAAGAAAGAAAGATATTTTTTATTTAATACCAACAATACAGAGGTTTCATCTCGGTAAGGCAAAAGAGGCTTCAGCGAAAATTATCCTCTGAATATAAGTAGCAAAACTAATACAAACTGTCATGGGCTGTCTATTTAAAATTATTTAACTTATCTTCACATTACTCCTTGTCCTCCAAAACAATGCTGCATTCGCTACTGCTCGCTACAGTACTTTCTTCCGAACAAAAATCGGAAGAAATATAAATTAAATAGAAATTTTGGTTGTAGCTCTAATTAATAAGTAGTCCAACAAATTTACAAATAAATTACTTATTTAACACATCATCTTCGTCAACATCTACACACATACTCCGCAATGTAACAAACGTGCATGTAAGAGGTTGCCTCCTACGACTGGCAACATTTCATTCTTCGTTGCACAGACAGAGAGAGTGAGAAACGAATGTTTTATGACCCCTAATTTCTCTTATCCTATCTTTGTGCTCTTTAACCAAAATGTAAGCAGGCGGCAGTGTAATTATTCTGTGGTCAGCTTCAAATTCCGGCCCTCTTAATATACTCAACGGTGTTTCTCGAAAAAGGACGTCGCTTTCTCTCGCCGAGATATGAGTTCCTGAATCACCTCTGTACAACACTCGCATGACGATGGAAGTTGCAAGTGACGAACCTAGCAGACGCATGCGGAAAAAGAGGAACATATTTATAATGGAATGCTAATCTGAAAAGTATTATGTGACTGAATAGTAATCGTGCGCGCACACACACACACACACACACACACTTTAATTTGCATGTAAGGGCGGTACACCAAACTCCTTTTGACACAATTCTGCCTCATTTTGCTGATTCACCGAGCGACGTGGCGCAGTACTGAGCTCGCATTCGGAAGAACGCTGGTTCAGATCCACCTCTCGCCATCCACGTTGAGGTTTTCGGTCATTTCCCTACATCACTCGAGGCAAATGCCGGGATGGATACTTTGAAAGGGCACGACTGATTCCCTTCCCCATCCCTACCAAAAGCCTCTAATTACTAGACTGCTGTCAGGACGTTAAACCCTAATATTTCTTCCTTCAAAGAAAAAAAGGTGTCCATTCGTCCCGTTTCTCCCGAGACAGTCCCGTGTTTTTCCGTAATGTCCCGCTGTCCAGAAAGTTTTTATGGGGACGGTCAAATGTCTCTTTTTTGTGGTTACGCTAGCTAAAGTATTTTATGATATCAGCCGTTTATAATGTTCAATTAATTGCGCAAATAAATACGCTAGGAAGCGCTGTCTGCATCACTTGTTATCAAACATGGTTTAAGTCATACTGAAGGAAACCGCTTCAGCTATATAGTATTCTTTTATTAACCAACTAGTGTCGTGGCATTAGAGCCACATCATCAGGGTTATCTGTATACAAAGAAAAGCAAATGCCAATAAAAATCGCGTTATGCTATTTTACAATTGGGCTATAGATAAGAAAACTGTAGGTGAAAGTACTCACAAGTTATTTCATATTTTTCTCTCTCGGTGGACTAGATGACCCAACTTTCTCTGGTCCTATTCCACGAAAGATACATAAATAAATCGGATTGTCTGAATTGAAACAATGTGGAAATGGTGAATATGAGAAAGTTGAGCATACATACCGGTGGCGTTGCGCTGGGGCCGACCGTCGTTAACTGTGTGGTGCTCGTGACAGATCTGGTAGGTACGTCACAAGTGCGCATGCGCGAAAATCAAATTGAGCGCGGGGCGGTTAGCACTTTGAAACAAGTGTTGTAGCAGAGGAGGTTGGGCTATGTCTTTACAGATTATAAAAATTGTTCTTAACGATATAGTACACTTCATCACTATTTTACGTCCTTAACAAGAAGCCGCCATTTAAAAAAATTAATTTATTGAACACAATAGCCCATTTGTAAAATAGCATAACGCGATTGTTACTGGCATTTACTCTTGTTTGTATACAGATAACCCTGATGATGTGGCTCTAATGCAACAAAACTAGTTGGTTAATAAAAATATAGCATACAGTTGAAGCGGTTTCCATCAGCATGACTCAAGTCTGCAGCCACGGATGCCCACAATGCATAATTTGTTGCAAACACGGTTTACTTTCTGTTCTGAATATTACCAATTGACTGCTAATTAATTTTAAACAAAATATACCAGCTTTTCCACATATATACAGTAAGAGTGGAATCTCTTAAATCATTCTGTGAATTTACTAAAGTGAATACAAAACTGTAGGCTACTCGGCCACAGCAAGACAAGATGGCCTTAGTTACTATCAGAAGACAGTTTAATGCTGTATAATGTGCTGAATTTCATCAGAAAATGTCAAAAGAAAATGGACTTCTCGATAGAATACACAAAAGTGGAAAGTATCGTAATATTGCAGCAGAAATGTAAACATTGACTTGGGAAAGATCCGTACCCAAAGACTGGAAAGTTGCCCAAGTTACTCCAATATTCAAGAAAGGCAATAGGAGTGATCCCCAAAATTACAGGCCTATCTCATTGACGTCGATTTGCAGTAGGATTTTGGAACATATACTTTGTTCGAATATTATGTACTACCTCGAAGAGAACGACCTATTAACCAGTAGTCAGCACGGATTCAGAAAGTATCGCTCTTGCGAAACACAGCTTGCCCTTTATTCACATGAAGTGTTAAGTGCCATCGACAAGGGATCTCAAATCGATTCCATATTTCTGGATTTCCGGAAGGCTTTTGATACTGTACCCCACAAGCGGCTTCTAATGAAATTGCGTGTTTATGGAATATCTCCACAATTGTGCGATTGGATTCAAGATTTCCTATCAGAAAGGACACAGTTCGTTGTAATTGACGGTAAGTCATCGAGTAAAACAGAAGTGATATCTGGCGTTCCACAGGGAAGCGTTGTAGGTCCCCTACTCTTCCTCGTGTTTATAAACGATTTAGGAGACAATCTGAATAGCTCCCTTAGACTGTTCGCGGATGATGCTGTCGTTTATCGGTTAGTGAAGTCAACAGAGGATCAAAAGCAACTGCAAAGCGATTTAGACAAAATTTCTACTTGGTGCGAAAATTGGCTATTGACACTAAATAAAGAAAAGTGTGAAGTAATACACATGACCACTAAAAGAAATCCGCTGAACTTCAATTACGCGATAAATCAGTCAAACCTTAAGGTCGTAAATTCTACCAAATACCTAGGAGTTACAATTACGAACAACTTTGACTGGAGAGAACACATAGAAAATATTGTGGGGAAGGCGAACCAAAGGTTACGTTTCATTGGCAGAACGCTTAGAAGATGCACCAGCTCCACCAAAGAGACTGCCTACATCACACTTGTGCGTCCTCTCTTGGAGTACTGTTGCCCCTTGTGGGACCCTCACCAGGTGGGACTGACGGAAGATATTGAGAAGGTTAGGAGAAGGGCAGCTCGTTTTGTTTTATCACGTTACGGGGGGGAAAGCGTCACGGAAATGTTGCACGAATTGGGGTGGAAATCATTAAAAGAAAGACGTTATTCATTGCGGCGTAATCTGTTTGCGAAGTTTCAATCACCGACTTTTAGTTATGAATGTGAAAATATTTTGCTAGCACCCACCTACTTAGGGAGACACGACCATCCCAATAAAATAAGAGAAATCAGATCGAAAACGGAACGATTTAGGTGTTCTTTCTTCCCGCGCGCTATTAGAGAATGGAACGGCAGAGAAAAGTTATGAAAGTGGTTAATGAACCCTCTGCTAGGCACTTAAATGCGATTTGCAGAGTATCTATGTAGATGTAGGGAACATTAGAGTGTACGATGTAAACGCCAGTGTCTATTAAATTTTGTCAATATAAATTGTGTCCCGTTTATTTGCTTACTTGTCCCAGGTTTTTCCTGGTATTTTTAAAATGTCCCCCTTTTTAGTAAAAATGAAATATAAACAATAGCCAAAGACCACTCGGCTGCTCCTGCACGGCCCTCCTGCCTTTAACTGTTGATTGGTTGCGGCTGTTGCTGATAAGCAGCTGTCTGCTTCTTCTGAACCTGCCTCGTCCGATACATCCTCAGACACTCGAAATTTCATTGACTCTGTGAGATTCAAGTTGAATAATAACGCTCTCAGTGCCTTCATCCATCAGTGCGCTACTATGCAAGTTTGTGTCCATAAAATCTGCACTCTGACACACGCCTTCTTCCAGTCCAGTTCCAACATTAGTGACTTATTTAAGTTTGGGAAGTGTAACGCTGGTGATATTGGTCGATGAAGTTTCTGTTCCATTAAATTCCAGTTAAGCTCTATTCGGTGCACATTACAATCCTAGGGTGGAAGGGGTAACGCGGTAGTGGTGTAAGTCCTTGGCCGGTTCGTTTAGTATTCAATCTAGTGTACGGTCTGGCACGGCCTTCTAAGGCTTCGGAACTTTCAGGACTTGGTACTGTGTTAAATCTGTACCGAACAAAATTTTATGCTAAGACTGCCATGGCTGCATATCTTCTAAGCGAAAGATGATCGGCGCTTTACTTACTTTTTCAATGTGATAGGATGCATTGTTAGTAGCGCAAGACGTGCAGCTGGAATATTTAGTAAAAGGCGCTCCTGTAACCATTTTATAATACAATTGTATCAGAAATTTCGTTGTTAAAATCTTGCGAGGTTTATCTCGAGCTATAGATGATCTCTTTCCTTAACAGAGCCCATTCCTCTTCTAGCAGATTGCTAGTGGTAGTGGTTAGCAGTAATGTCTGAAGCAAAAACCGCTTTCCTGCCGTCTAAATTAGCACTATGCATTTTAGAAGTAAATGTTTAATAAAATAAAAATACGCATGAAATGGCATTATTATAGACATTTCTGAAATATTAGAAACACATTGCCCTTTAGACCAAGTCAATAGCTCAATAAAAACGACAGATTTATTGAAACTTCCTGGCAGATTAAAATTGTGTGCCGGAACCGGGACTCGAACCTGCGGCACACTTCGCTGCAGAGTGAAATTTCAAATCTGGAAACATCACTTAGGCTGTGGATAAGCCATGTCTCCACCATATCCTTTTTCCAGGAGTGCTAGTCTTGCATGGTTCGCAGGAGAGCTTCTGTGAAGTTTGGAAAGTAGGAGGCGAGGTACTGGCGGAAGTAAAGTTGTGAGACGACATCGTGAGTCGTGTTAGGATGGCACAGGCGGTAGTGCTCTTGCCAGCGAAAGGTAAAGGTCCCAGTTTCGATTCCCGGTTCCGGCACACAATTTTAATCTGCCTGGAAGTTTCATATCAGCGCACACTCCGCTGCAGAGTGAAAGTTCCATTCTGACAGATTTATTTTTTATTTATTTATATATTCAGTAAAATAATTCATAATCCTGGAATTCGTACTGGAGTTACAATTTATCTCTTCGTGTCTCCTCCTACGACTTTTCCTCTCAGTTACTGGCGCCACTTCGTAACCGCTGTCGTCACAGAAATCTTGTGCAATGTCTTCAAAATATTGATCATGTAGATGTTTCGCAACATTATGAACCAAGAAGCAGCGAACTATAACTGGAACAAATGAAACGGTAACTGCAAAATAGGAAACCGACTCTTCAGTTAACCAAAACAAGTCTCTTCCATGACCCTTTCCTTTTGTTATTAAAATTTTAGAATGGTTTATCACTTTGTTGTATGGGATTAGGATACGGGGTCATCAACCAGAACTTTAGGCCACGGCCTTCAGCTACCATGATAACAGTGAATTTACTTATCAGTTCCGTGACACTTGAATTTTACCATATTCTTCTGTCATGTACAGAACCACGCCACCTAGGCACAAATCCAGTAAAGAGATTCTTTACATTTCATGTAACCTGCAAATTTATATTTGCTACCCCTGTCTACTGATATATTCATCGCCATACAGCATAGGTACCGGAAATTCTCACGTGTGTACAGTTACACGAATAGTTGAAAATTTGCAGTTGTTTCTTTTTCCCCGACTGCCACATCATGTGGTGACGCGGATATTCCACCCTCAAGTCAGTTTTGCAGATAATATTGTTATAAACTGTACTCACTGTGTAGATTATTATAATTAGTTTAATTCCCGTATCGTCTGCTATGCTAGACTGGAATCCTGAATCAGCTGCATACCGAAGGAAAAATCTTCATTCTCTGTTCGGGCGATATCGCTCCACCTCTCCTTCCCCCCCCCCCCATGGCTGGCAGTAAATAATTCGCAAAACCTTTAGAGTTTTATAATGGTGTACAGGTTGTCTGTAGCACGTTTCATGGCGTTTACATGCTACTAGTTGAGCCATACCTGCACTTCGCAAGCGTGAGCCATAACAGTTTAGAAGCTATTGTACCTAGAATGAAGTCAGAGCTTCTCGTTATTCACACACCTCATCTAATGACGAATAGACACCACAATGGGAAGGAAAAGATACTCTTCTCCGTATGTCCCCCACCCCAGAATCTACATCTCTTGCTCCATATTTTATTCATAAACTCCGAAGCAGTAGCTTCAAAATTGAAGGAACAGCGTCTGCTTTATTGCATTCCTTCGGCACATCGTTTAGTTTTCAAGTCATGTGACTGTTAACTTTCTGCCTCAATTGGTTTTGCTACCATTCTGTGCAGAAATGCGAGTTTTACTGACTTTGAATTTTTGTCTCTAAAATGACAATGCTTAGTTAAGTAGCTAAAACTGGTAGATATTAACTAGCACCTTAACCTTTTTCCCTATAACTGAACTTTAAATGCGTAAAACCTTAGTCTGCAATATATCGTCGTGCTGTGCAAAGTGCGACTGCCTTCTTTCCCGGTATTAAAAGGGTCGAACAGAGACTAAGCTCAGGTTCACGGATATTAAACCCAACAGCAGAAGAAACTTCTGACAATGTCCTCCAGAGTATACTGTGGGTCCATTAAGAAATTAGATCCTGTCGCGCCGTAGCAAAGTTCCATAGGATGTACATTTTTATCGAACTTGAACGCCGGTTCCCTCACGACACGGCTTACGGTTCAGATGTTATCTCTGGTTAACTTCCAGATTAAGGATTCACTGACATTACTCCGGGAAGTTTTGTCGGCGGCGCTGCGAAAGTTCACTGAGCCGTAACCCTTAAGGCGTACGGCGCTAGTGCATAGTGTAAGGACTGAAAAAGGAGAAAATGTACTCTTCGCTCCATTTTCGCCGTAGTTTTTACAGTGAAAAATTATCATACATGTTTTACAAGTAATTTCCTGCCTTGGTCCTCTCACACGTTACATGCTTAACAAATTCTTATCGTATTCACAGAATGTCAAGAAAGTTTAAAATATTTCTGATTTTCTCTCTGTATTTTGCGTTTCTCATCAATGCATTTTGTGTATTATATGAGACACGTACAGGGTGATAGCTATTGAAATTCTAGGTATGAGGTCCACATGATACGAGAAACACAATTTTTACTTTACATCCAAACTTGTTTTAGCACCTCTGTGCCATCCATCAGTGGGTTTTCTCATTGATTTGTGGTTGTGAAAATCAAATTACATTGATTTTAGTACTATAGTGTGTGAAAATATTACGCCTAAAAAGTCGTAAGTCTTTTTTCTTGGGGCAATATTTACAAGTAGTAAAGTACTAAACTCTATGTATTACGATTTTCACAGCCATAAATAAACGAAAAGCCACTGATTATGGCACAGATGTGCTCAAGTATGTATAAAGATATTTTATGTGAGTTCCTGTTTCAAGTTAATTGGCAGTAAACATAACTGCATGACATGACAGGCAAAACTATACACCTTGTAAGACCACCGTTGTTTGTAAAATTAATTCTGGCTGAAAGGAGCTAGTTAAAAGCTTACTTTAAACATATAATACTGGCCGTAAAAATCAGGTAAAGGATTCGCGTGCACTACGGACTACTTCCTGCAACAGAAAATTGTTCCCCAGCCCAAAATTTAGAACTGACTCAAAATGTAGTTTAGCAGCAGGAAGACAAAGAGACGGTGGCCGACACACGTCGTAGAGCATCAGAACTACACACAGTCATTAATATACAAGCCACCGCGAACTAAACCATTTCATGAAGGTGGTTGAGAGAACATTTATGGCGCAACGAAATGAAAATATGATAAATGCATCTGAATTTGTACCCAGCACTGGTGGAAAACAACATTACATAAAAAAGGGAGGGTATTCATAAACTAATATTCATAAGAAGGATAAAATTTCACTGACAATAAATTATTTATTCAGTTCAAATTTGCGCAGATGGGGGAACCAATTTTGTTAAACAATTAAAATGCATTCCATTGAAAATTAACCTAAAGTAATCTGAACTGAACATCGTCGGGGGAGGGATTTACAATCAACAAGCATTCATGCACTCACAGGCTCGAAGCAAAGCGAAGCCTACCCAACTCAGCGTGCTGATACGAAGCAGAAGCAGGCGCCGCTATCGTAGGCGACATTCAGCGAACCAGAATGCACCACACAACACAAGGAAAACAATCTTCGTAGGTGGCTATGGTCTATCTTTCTTTACTTGAGATGGAAAGCGAGAACAGCGAGATTAATTTCCATTTAAATCAAACCGTGAGCATGCAGAGCCGCGGTGGAGTAGCCGAGCGGTCTAAAGCGTCTCGCTGCGGAGAGCGCGGTTGCTCGCCGTGGAGGTTCGAGTCCTCCCTGGGGCATGGGCGTGTGTGTGTTTGTCCTTAGGTTAGTTTACCTAGGTTTAAGTAGTTTGTAAGCTACGGACTGATGACCACGCAGTTTGGTCCGATAGATCTACAAACATTTGAACATTTGATTCGAGCATGCAGACTTACTGAGACGCACGGCACGTGTCTGCTACATTACATATTCGCATCCCACTGAAGGCGAAGTGCTTAAAGATCGTATTCATTTTAACAAAAAACAAAGGAATCATAGATTATGAAGGAAGAATACACAATAGTTAGGCAATGGTATGTGAGCAGTGGCGAGAACTCAAGTGACTAGCTACAAACCCTTGAAGTCGAAGTTCGGAGCCACGTGGTTCCGAAAACCAGTAAAAATACAAAAATTCAATTTCCCAAAAATAAAGAAAAATAGCTACTGCATACAACACTTAGAAATGAGTAGGATATCATAAGGAAGCTAAAGAAATACAGCGAGACGCGATTGGAATGGTTCTCCCTAGAAATACGTAATATTTCAAAAGCAAGCTAGTAAAGAGGGTTGTATAGGGCTAGAAGAGAATTTACTGGAGGAGTCTGAATGCAAAGTACAAGTTTGGGAACGAAACAGCAATTTAAAATAAACGGAGAGGAGATCACGATGTACTAATGGAAATCAGAAAGATGCATAATTTACTGCCTGAAGGGCATCGAAACAGACATAGGGGTATCTGAAGGCTTTGTTCTAAGAACACACCATGTGGAGTACATATCACTCGCATAAGGAGGAAACTGAAAGGAATATTTCACATACACTACACAGGATAAAAAAATTCCCGCATATTACTCGCGTCCCACAAAGCTAGAAAGAAATTCAAGCAGAGTTGGTACACCGCCAGCTTGTCTCACAAAGGTTACCGTTACCCGGACATTATAAAACCGAATTAGTCACATATTCACTGCGTTTACCTAGGCAAAATCACCGACATGAAATTGAATACACTTTCGTACCTTATCGGAGATACTTATACCGAAAAATGAACTTAAGTCGTGAAGTTCAACTTGAACAAACCGGATAACGAATCGCCACCATTTCAAGGGAGTAAAGAAAATCAGAACGTCTTACCATGTCGAAGCGCAGCCACAGAGTGAGGAGACTACCAGGGAGTCCCCTGCCAGCACCGGAAATCGGTAAAAACCCAGAAAACCGAGTTGGTGGGGAGAGCTGAGACTCGCACGTCCTACTGAGGCTCGCTACCGGGCATTGCCAACCCAACTTGTAACAGAAGGGTGGAGGAACCTCTTTGGTAGCATCAAAAGCAAAAGTTGGTAACGACTACCTATCGACACAAAGCCAGAGAAACATGCAAAGCGAGCCGCGGTGGAGTAGCCGAGCGGTCTAAAGCGTCTCGCTGCGGAGCGCGCGGTTGCTCGCCGTGGAGGTTCGAGTCCTCCCTGGGGCATGGGTGTGTGTGTTTGTCCGTAGGTTAGTTTACCTAGTTTTAAGTAGTTTGTAAGCTACGGACTGATGACCATGCAGTTTGGTCCGATAGATTTACAAACATTTGAATTTGCACATGCAAAGCGAGCATCCAGCAGCCGACGACGAAAATTATTATACATATGCTCAGACTGCCATGCTAGAAGATGCTCATACATGTACATACAGAATGAAGCAAGAACACATTCTCACAGGGACAGTGGCGTCACGGAGAAACCGTTCATATAAATGATAAATTATTAGCATGATAAAATCCCAGCAATATTAACACAGTATTATAGAAACTGACAAATACATGAAATGAAATGCTGCTCCGAACGCATAGTCCCGGAACTCGGACCCACGTGGTTCCGAAAACCGATAAAATTGAATACATTCAGTTTCCGAAAAATAAATAAAATTAATTACATCATGCAATCCATAGAAATGCTTAGAATTATATAACGAAGCGAATGAAATACAGCTACACGCGATAGGTGGCGACTGCAGAGGCGGATGAGGTCCTATCTCAGAAAAACCAGAAAACTGAAATAATTATAAAGTCGGAAAAATAAAAATAAGTATTACGGCATGCAACCCATAAAAGTGTATAGAATTACACGAAGAAGCGAAAGAAACGCAGATACCTGCGATAGGGAGCGCTTACAGAGACGGATGAAGTCCATTCTCTAAAAACTCGTAAAAGTGAAATAATTACAAAGTCGAAAAAGTAAAATTAAGAATTTCAGCATGCAACCCATAGAAATGTTTAGAAAGTAAGACGGCAGACAGCCATCTTTCAACCAACAAACATAAAATGTAGTACCTATGTAAATATTTGGTCGTCCGAATGACTGAATGATACATTATTTAAGAATGTCATTTTATGTATGATAAGATGGTAACTAGTACAATATTTCATCATTTCAAAATGGCACAGTTGCAGGATTCATAGCAGAATGGAGATGATAAATAATTTTAACAAACGGCTTTTCTTGAATGTTTGAAAATATAACTAGCTACTCTCATAATAATAAAACTCTATAAAACTCTCCGATGTTATTCAATTTGAACACGGAGCAGGCGGTGAAGGAAAGCAAGGAAACATTTGGAATAGGGATTAAAGTTCAGGGTAAATAAGTAAAACATTACGTTTTGCTGAAGACATTGCCATTCTGTGAGATACAGCAAAGGACATGGAAGAGCAGTTGAATGGAATAGACAGTGTGTTGAAGAGAGTGTATAAAATTAATTTAAAAAGAGCAAAACAACGATAATGGAATGCAGTCTCAGGAAATCAGGCAATGCTGAAGGAATTAGATTACGAAACGAAACAATGAAGGTGGTAGATGAGTTTTGCTACTTGGGCAGTAAAATAACATGCGATGGTCGCAGTACAGAGGATAAAAAACGCAGAACGGCAATGGGAAGAAAGGCATTTTTGAAAAAGAGAAATTTGTTAACATCGAATATTAATTTAAGTGTAAGGAAGTCTTTTCTGAAGGTATTTGTGTGGAGTGTTGCCTTGTACGGGAGTGAAATTTGGACGATTAACAGTAAAAGTCGACCACTCTACGAAACAAGAGCTTGGATTTATCACTAAAACAAAGCAAATAAGCTTCGCGTGAACTACCGGTTACTTCCTGGTATAAGACCTTGTTCACTGGCCCAAAGTGAGAACTGATTCGTTTCAAATTACTTCAATAACAGGAAGTTAATACTACAGTGGTCAATATACATAGCAGCTCATACGTTCTAACACACAGACCTTAATAAGCAAGCCACGCCTTCCGCGTGTCGGGATGGTCCTTTTGCCGACTTGCATGCCTGACTGCCCGATTGTTCGTGGACACGGGTGATGGTCGTTTGCACTTACGACCAATACCCTGAGACTGCTGTCTCGTGGAGTGCTTTCGTCCGAGACACACTGCCTCCACCCCATGCTTTATGGTTTGGGGTGCGATGAGCTACAGCCTTGCCTCACCTTTGGTGTTTGTGAAGGGAACGCTCACAATCGCTCGGTACGTGCAGAATATTACAAGACCCTTCTTTTTCCACACATGCAAAAGGCAGGTGAAGTGTTGTTCCAACAGGACAATTGAATCATCCGGTTGCAAAACCCGCTAAAAGAGTCGTAAGCAAATCACGAAGAACGTGGACGACCATTATTGTAAAAGATAAATAGACTATTCTGGTTTTAAAAAATTAGAAAAAAAAACTTTTCTTTCACGCGCACAAATTTGTATTAGTTTAGAGCCAGTTTTTTCTGATATTTTGATACAAAGTTTCCGAATAGCAGCTTTGGCTGCCGTTTTGGTTTGAGAAAAGCTGTATTATTCCGTAAATGTGTGCTCTAGTGCTATAGTTGCGCAAGGTTTTGAAGTAAAGGAAATAAATAATGAAAGAAGTAGGGGAATCAGTTATTACATATATATTAAAGTTTAGATACCAAATATTTTGAGCAATAATTAAGTACTGAAAGTGCCATTTGAATTTACGGAGGTTCGTAAGCCGTCGAAGAGAACAAAAAAGAAAGCAAAATAGTAATAATTATTATTATGTATTCCATTATGAAAAAATGGAACAAAACCTCACATATCACAAAATTATCGTATATCTCAGTTAGTTGTTCATAGAAATCGGCTGCAATCACTGTCGGCAATAAACGTAAGAGAGGTCCAACAAAAGCACCAATCAGTGGGCGGAAAGAAAAGTCTACAACACCTCCGTTACGTCCGTGTCCATTTCGTTAGGTACGTGAACTCCTTCTTGGTCTAAAAAGATTTCGAGATAAAATTTAAGATGTTCCTGTTGTTTGCAGTTCTTACCATAATGCTAACGTAGAAAAGCTTTTACATCCTTTTGGCGCAAACTTTGCATAAAACTCCGATTAAGGGCGTTGAAATTTTTTATTTTTTTATTTTTATTTATTATTATTATTATTTTATGTACATGCAAAGACACCGTCGCTGACTGATACGCCTTATGGCAGGTCTTGCAGCCGCGTGCCGTACAGCGTTCACGCTGGTGTTTTACAGCAGGTTTTGCAATCGTTTGACATGTTAGCAAGTTTTTTATCAATACGTTCTTTGCGTTTAGCAGGTTTTGCAACCAGAGACAACTTTTTACTGTCGTTTTGAAGCAATTATAGCGGGTTTTGTGACGTGGAATATTAATATTCTTGTAGAGGGCTCTGAGATCTTTCTTTTGACGTGCCTATCTCAAATTCTGATTTTTTGTTGTTGCTTTTAGCGAGTTTTGCAACCGGACACTCTGCTCCTGAAACTCAACGTGCTGACTTCCGTCGCTTCCACGATATCCGGCCTTGTCTGCAGTCAGAGTCTGACACAACCACACGATACTTCCGCTGGTTTTTGTTATACGCAGCAACAGCAGCACTCAAACGGCTGGCGTGCTACATTTCTGATAAAGATGTCAGATGAGAATGAATAGTATCGTTTACATTGATTTTAACATACCTTTTACAACAGGTAAGTTATGTAGTGCCATAAAAATACGTAATAACTACAAAATAACACCACATTTGTCTTTATTAAGATTCTAACAATAATTGGAAACGGTACATTGCTGGAAATTTGTTAAAGATACTGTTAAAATTTACGATTTTTAATTAAGAATTCCATCCTATATTAACATAAAAAATGGCGAATAAACAACAGAAGTCCTTTCGCAGAAAGACGCCAGGTTTTCTCTCGGAAACCTCAAGCTTTCTTCACTACTACTCAAATGAGCACGTGTGGAATATAAGGAACGATTACGGAATGCAATACCTACATTATTTAATGTACCAGGGCAACCACCACAGCTGTACTGAACGAGAATCGTCAGAAAACGGGACAATAAAACATCGAAAGTAATAATAACAGTTTTCCAACAACGTAGAATCCAATCCACATTTTTTGCTACACATAAACCACAAATGGCAACATTCTTCGAGGCATTTGTTTAGTAAGCAAAAGTAATTACACTCATAAGTATATGCGTTTAAACGAAAGATATGTAAAGTGTAAACATGTTTCAATAATTAGACGCCATTCGGAATTGTTACATGTCATGTAAGAACACACCGAGATAGGAATTATGTTTCTCGTATGTTTACATTCCATTACTTTCAGCGGAAAAAGCTGCAGATATACACATATAGGTAATTACTGCCTCATGTGTAAGTTGTTTGTATCAATGAATCAGTGAAATTCGGCTGTTTTTACATTTATTTCACCATTATGTTTGAGTCTCGATGTTCTATTATTGCTTGGAACGCAAAAGTTGCAGACACTATCTGATCAGTTACGTAGAAAAGTGGTTATAAACAAGCATTACCCTTAGGGCGCTTTGTCCACCACTAAACTTACAAACTAATGACAGCACAAACATACATGTACGAGGGAGGATTCGAACCTCCGACGCGGAAGGCTGCGCGATCGGCAACATGGCGCTCCAGACCGCTCGGCTACTACCGCGCGGCAAGTCCACATTCGCCATCTGTAAAATCGAATGGCAGATACTTAAACTTAATATGGGTGCTTCAGCATAGATCGACTCGTGGTTCGTCAGTACCGCCTGAGCTATTGATCCGTAAATAGAATCGCTTAATGTACTCCATAAAGAATTTCAACCTGAAATTTTGACTGAATAGGAAAACTCTCAGACGGTGTACTGATTTTTATTTACGACAGTGAATTTCGTCCGATACAATGTTGCTAGTTCGGAATTTCTTTTCTTTCGGTCTTCGGAAGATGAAGCTTAAAAGTTTCGGAAGATGCCAGGAAAAATAGGAAGGTGTAATATAGGGGGAAAAAATTGTGTGTGTATGTGTGTGTGTGTGTGTGTGTGTGTGTGTGTGAGAGAGAGAGAGAGAGAGAGAGAGAGAGAGAGAGAGAGAGAGAGAGAGAGAGTTCAGTCATTTATTTCATAACTAGGGGTTGAAATTAAGACAATCTCTTATAATCAATTTCATCTTCATTGTTTATTCAGACTCAGTTTAGGTTGGCAAGGTTGTCTCCGTGATGGTATTGCGTGTTGCGTATTCCTGAGTCATCACAGCGCTTTTCGTGGCTTCACCGGTCCTTGCGGTAGTCACGGTTAATTCAGTGTTTGGTTGTAATCGAACTAGTGAAGCAGTCCCTCTCCCCCATCCTTACAGGACTTAAATTGCTTCTTCTTAATCGAAGTAAAAAGAAGTCTTCTTAATCGAGTGTCATACGAAATCAATATTCAATACCCCTTGTTTTCTTTTAAAATGGGAGCTCTTCTTAATCTGTTATTCGAAATCAGTTTTGAATACTTGCCACCACCTTTGTTTTCTTTGTCTTTTCAAAAAAAAAAAAAAAAAAAAAAAAAAAAAAAAAAAAAAAAAAAAAAAAAAAAAAAAAAAAAAAAAAAATTAGGTGCTATTTAAAACACGAGAACATTCTGTTTCACTCCCCCTTCGCCATGCCCCCTCCCCCATGGACCAAAATTCTGGCGTCTCTAATGGCTCGAACCAATATGGTACGTGTTGCGTAGAATATACTACCGGCGTAGTTTGAAAAATTTTCATGCGATGCACTCAGAATTTCAGGAAGATTCGGAAAATTTCGGAAGATTCATTTGAAATTTCAGAATCATTTCGATCATTCTGGTAGATTCACTCGAAATTTTGTATTTTCTGGAATAATTTAAAAAATCCGCCCCATCGTATATTACGGATATACACTAATTGGCGCAGTGCCTCGGTAGGGTCGACTAGTTTAAGCTGCGTGGATTCGGCTGGCAGGTTGCGATGCCCGGCAGGCACTTCCGCTCGCCCGCAATAATGAGGGAACTCTGCTGTTGGGGCTATTCCGCGCTCTTTCCATTTCCCGGAGGGCGTGGGCCGCTAATGGCGGCCGGCGGCGTGAAAGCGGCCCGAGAGCTTTTCCGTGTCGCACACGTGCGCGCCACGTGTCCACCGCGCCGGCTCACGTGTCAGCCAGCGCTGCGGACAATGCGTGCCAGGTGTCCGCATCAGCTCCGGCAGATCACTCTCGAACAGAGTGATTCAAGAAAACGTTCACTTATTTCGAGGACTTCTACATCGACATCTTTTGTGTCTCGTTGCCGCCGGTTGTCCTAAGTGTCGGTGGCCTAGTAGAGAGAGACCGACACAGGGAAATAGGATGCACGCGTGTGCGGGTACAGAGTATGAGGTGCCCAGCCAGTGGGACAGCAGAAACTAGAAACACTAAGTTAAATTAGAACAAGATGTATATTTCGTAGAAATTGTACAATACTTAACTTGAAGGGCAGCAGACTAGTGGAATGCTGGTACATAGTTTAGATAGAGGTCTGCCTACTGATGAGTCCTAGTGCCTGTCCTCATCCCAAGTAGCGCATGCAGTTCCGTGGTGGCCACGAGCGGACTTGCAGCATAGGGCGCTCGTGGCCGACATCGCAAGAACGCCGCGCCGTGCGTGCATGGCGGCGCGCGGCGAAAGTATGTGGCGCGAACTTCAGACTTGTGCGACACCACAACCTCCATACTCTGCAAGTCACACGATGGTGTGCGGCGGAGGTTACCTTCAGTACCACTATCGGTTCTCCCTCCTATTCCAGTTACGTATTGTTCGCGGAAAGAAAGATTGTCTGTTATGCCTCTGTGTGGGCTCTAATCTCTCTGATTTTGTCTTCATGATCTCTTCGCAGGATATACGTAGCATGGAGCAATATACTGTTACACTCCTCGGTAAAGGAATGTTCTCAAAACTTCGACAAAAGCCAGTACCGAGCGACAGAGCGTCTCTCCTGCAGAGTCTTCCACTGGAGTTCATGAGTTCATCGATCATCTCCGTAACGCTTTCACGATTACCAAATGATCCTGCAACGAAGCGCGCTGCTCTCCGTTGGATCTCTTCTACTTCCTCCGTCAACCCCACCTGGTACGGATCCCACACCGCTGAGCAGTATTCAAGCTGTGGTCGAACAAGTGTACTGTAACCTACCTTCTTTGTTTTCGGACTGTATTTTCTTAGAATTCTTCCAGTGAATCTCAGTCTGGCATCTGCTTTACCGGCGATTGATTTTATATGGTCGTTCCATTTCAAATCAATCCTAATGCCTACTCCCAGATAATTTATGGAATTAACTGCTTCCATTTACTGCCTTGGTATAGTGTACCTAATTGATACAGGATCTTTCTTTCTCTGTATTCGCAGCACATTACACTTGTCTACATTGAGATTCAGTTACCATACCCTGCACCGTACGTCAATCCGATGCAGATCCTCCTGCATTTCAATACAATTTTCCATTGTTAAAATCTCTCTATGTACTACAGAATCATCCGCACAAAGCCTCAGTGAACTTCCTATGTTATCCGCAATGTCATTTATATATATCCTGAACAGCAACGGACCCACGACACTTACCTGTGGCACACCTGACATCACTCTTACTTCGAAAGACTTCTCTCCATTGAGAATGACATGCTGCATTCTGTTATCTAAGAACTCCTCAATCCAATTACACAATTGGTCTGATAGACCATATTCCCTTACTTTGTTCATTAAACGTCTGTGTGGGGAAGTCATGAAACACAGCATCTACCTGAGAACCCGTGTCTATGGCCCTCCGAGTCTGCTGGACGAATAGCGCGAGCTGGCCTTTTTTGAAACCCATGCTGATTCCTACGGGGCTGATTTTTAGTCTCCAGAAATGTCATTATACTCGAACATAATACATGTTCCAAAATTCTACAACTGACCGAAGTTAGAGATATAAGCCTATAGTTCTGCACATCTGATCGACATTCCCCTTTAAAAAAAGTAAATAAATAAATAAAACGGGGATGACCTGCGCCATTTTCCTTGAAGAGGGGAATGCCTATTTGACATTCTCAATAGGAACCCCAGTTCTGAAATGTCACCCAGCGATTCAATGAGCATTTCTTCTACCCATGTTGATTGGTTTCCACATTTTTGGCGTATACAGGGTCATTCAGGAGGAGAGGTACTTATGCCAGGCTCTCAGAGAAATCTAAAATAAGAAATAATATAACAATAAGGAATATTTAGAAAAATGGACATTTCTGGATAGAATTATTCAGTCAGGAATCGGTAAGCAAATGAGACGACACGCAATCAGAAGAGCCATAGGGCGAGTAAATATGTGTAAGCTCATGACCAGTTGTTATCTGCAACCCAGACGTGGACACGGGCCAGCACGAAATGCGTACGTTACTAGGCAGTCCAGAATATTCTAGAACATTTTCGTCAAAGACCGAGAAGGAGGGGAACGAGTACATAGGGGAACGTGTGCAAAGGGAGTCTAGAACTCGGATATAAAAGACACTCGCCAGAGCTTCAGAAGAGTACTGGAGTTGTATCCCCGAGCACAGATATTACTGACCTCATGATCTAGGTCCTTGATATTGGTGGTGAAAGAGCTAAGTTAGATGCCTTGGGTTGGCTGAGGATAGCACTCACTGACCTCTTGAAGTACGTCTTTGAGAGTGGTGGCAAATAAACTATCGACGGTCCGGTTCGCCGAGATCAGCAGTCGCTACTAATGGACAGATGAACTTCAACTACGATAAGACGGTAGCACTCCGGTTGCCACTAGGATAAACAGTGGTGTACAGTAGAACTTGTAATTTCCATTGGACTAGTCTTGAAAAGAGATAGTTAGTGTTTGTCCCAATTAACTTATGAGTAGATTTCGTTATTAATTGGGACCAAGTTACTGTACCAGACTTATCTCCCGAAGTAAGTGGACAGTATTTCCGAGGTTGCAATGACAAAGAATAGTAAAGAATTATACGAGAATCTGACTGAATCTGCAGAGCAAAAGTCGATATCATAAGGCGAAAGGTTCTGAAACCTCACGTAAATAGTGTATTTTATTCAATAAATTAAAGCAGCCTAGCTGTAATACTTCATGTCTATCCATTCCCATTATTATTCCTCCTCAACTGTCAGAAAGAATCCCAGTTGCAATTAAACCACTCCTTTTAGCCGCCCGGGACATTTCCTCCCTCTTATCTTCGCCACAAAGGCAGGCTAAGGGAAGCACAAAACAGAAAACCACAGGTGTAATCTTGACTGCACTACTCAAACCCTTTTCAACTCTATGTTGAAGAGCGGGACCTGTGCTGCGACTACACCTGTTAAAATTGTTGTCAGGTGTGTACCAGGGACGCAACATGTACTCTGAGTGTTGATACTACTGATGATTCTGGACAAAAGCTTTTAATAAACCTGTGGCCTTATCTTAACCTTTTCTGGGGAAACCAATGAAAACAACTAGAAATGGCAAAAGTGTAGCGTCTTCTTTACTAAATTGCTTTCTTTGGAATTGGAATAGTTGTAATGTTCTTGTAGCCTGTCTCATACGTTTATGGTTTGTTCTTGACTAGCTCTCCCAACGCAGTGTAGAGGGATCTTTCATCGACTCCGTCAAATTCTTCCCGCAGCAGCGTATCTCCTAGCTCATTTTCATATGATTTCGCTTCCCTTTCTACAATACTGTCTTCAAGGTCATTTTCCTTGTATAAGCCGCCAATATATACCTTCCATGCTGAAGCTTAACGTTCTTTGCTTAGTACTGGCTTTCCATGTGAGCTTTTGATTTTCAAGCATCTGTGTTCCTTGTCTCCAAACGTCTCTTTTAATTTCCTGCAGGTGGAGTTTAGTCCTACATTCTTCTATGCTCTTACATTTGTCATATAAACAATGCTGCTTAGAGTTACTGCTTTAATATTGTTGAATTCCGGAACTCTATGATGGGTATTATTTACAAGAGAATACATGGGAACTGGCGCACAAAAGCTGCAACTGAGTACCGCCGGTGAGCGGGTTTGCCGCGTGCGAAACGATGGCTGGTCGTGTTCAGCAGGTGTTACGTGACTGGTGGATAAGCAGCTTACTGCAGGGAGTAATGACCCAGACGTGGCCTGTCAAGTCTGCGGGCGGCCAAGCAGTACCACCCAATTTGCCTAACACTGGCCCAGCAGGATACAGTCGGTTTACCTACAAGACGTGAGAAATGTCGGCTTGTTATGGCGGGGAATATTTTCGCGGCCCCGTATGCGTGAGAACGCGAAGTCAGGCCGCCAACTTCCCACGCTCGGAAAAAGTACGAAAGGCGCAGCACAGATAATTGGCTATTTGGACCGCATGTGTTTGATTGATTCTCATATTTTGGGAGAGCGAAGAACGCAAAACTTGCGAGGAGGTAGTGGAGGATGCCAAAGAGGAATTATGGTCGGTGCTCTCCAGTAGGAACGGCACGGACTGCGGGCGTCATCTAGTTTACGGACAGCTGAGTCCTGTCCGTGATGATAACAGAGACATGGAGAACCAGCGGCCGGACTGACGCAGCGGTAGACAGCAGCTCGCAGCGTCCTGCTCTTCATTCACATTACGGCAATAGTCGCCTGCTGCGGCATTCTCTAGAGTCAACTAATCTTTGACGGGGTCTGGGTTTTTTGAAAATTTTTATCGAGGTCTAGAAATCAAATCTCATAATTTCTGTTAATTTAGTGTTTTAATTATCACTCACAAAATAATGTGAACTCTAATAAACAGGCACATATCTATTTCAAAAAGGAGTCAAATTCTTTACAAATTTTAATTTAATTTTTACTCTCAAACTAATATGAAATTCAATATTTGAGAAATGCATAGAAAAATGCAAAACAACTTACATTATTTGCTATTTATTTATTCTTATTTTCCCTCACAAAAAGTATTAAATAAAATGGATAGTCAAACTTCTGCTTCTTGAGTTTCTCCCGGCGTATTTGATAATGAATATATCCATGGGTGTACTAATGGTTTATAGTGTCCAACGGGCACAATATTTTGCGATCATACATGTCGGCATCATCAGGTAAACTGACGGACTGAGCTCCTGGAAACGCGCCGGCACGGAGATCCACACTCTACGGCTGCTCGAAGGGACCTGGGTTCTAGCCCGGTAGCGGGCCATTTAAATACCCTCAGGCCATGGAGCGCCGCCTCCGCGGTCCGCGCCCCGCGCCGCGGCCTCGCATTAGAACCGATTGCGACGGCGTCTGAGAAGACGTCGGTGTGAGGGCTCTGTCCGCCGTGGTCGTCACTTCGTTACGTTGGTCACATTTACTCTTAATTAACCCAATAGCTGGTTCCCAAGCTTTGTTAAGATTATAGCCACAGTCAAGGTTTATGAGGTCGTCACTTGTGCGAATTTCAATGGCCTCTCTAACGACGCAGTCCCAGTACCTCTACGTCTGTACAAGAATCCTACTGCGTTCATACTCCATCGCGTGATTCTCCGACAAACAATGTTCAGCGACCGCCGACTTGCTCGGATACATCAATCATGTGTGCCTCTGGTGTTCAACGAATCGATCCTCGACAGTGCGCATTGTCTGTCCAATATATGACTTGCCCCACTGACACGGAATCTGGTACACGCCGGCCTTCCGCAAACCGAGATCATCTTTGCGCTCCCCACCAATGCACGAATTTAATTCGGCGATAAAAGACAGTTCCAACCTGGTGTTTCTTCACTCTTCCCCAAAAGTGCGCCGGTATATGGAATGAACGCAGTGCCTGCATCCTCCCTTGTGTACATGGAGAATTTCAAGGAGGAAGCCCTGGCAACATCTGAAGGGAAACCTACTTGCTTATTCCATTACGTGGACGACTCTTTCGTCATCTGGCCACATGGTATGCATAAACTCATTGACTTCCTTACACATCTGAACTCCATACACCCCAACATTAAATTCACTATGGAGACTGAAACGGAAGGTAAATTGGTCAAGAGAAGAGCTGATGGCACCCTGGGTCATGGTGTGTATCGGAATACAACCCACACTGGTCTGAATTTACACGCAGACAGCTGTCACCACCCTTCACAGAGGAATGAGGTTATTAAAACTCTAGTACGTAGGGCGCGCACTATCTCCGACGCAGAGAGTCTACCCCAAGAATTAGAAGAACTAAGAACTGTATACCGAAAAAATGGGTACTCAGTGTGGCAGATTCAGCGGGCTCTTCGCCCAACCACCACAGCACAACCTGTCTAAACGGATAAAAACACGAGGGAGGATGTAGTCACTGCGTTCGTTCCATATACCGGTGCACTCTCGGGGAAGATCGCCCGCATTTTGAAGAAACACCAGGTTGGAACGGTCTTCTGTCAGCCGAATGAAATTCGTGCACTGGTGGGGAGCGCCAAAGATGATCTCTGTTTGAGGAAGGCCGGCGTGTACCAGATTCCGTGTCAGTGTGGCAAGTCATATATTGGACAGACAATGCATACCGTCGAGGATCGATGCGTTGAACAGCAGGGGCACACACGATTGATGTATCCGAGCAAGTCGGCGGTCGCTGAACATTGTCGGAGAATCACGCGATGGAGTATGAACGCACTAGGATTTTGGTACAGACGTCGTTAGAGAGGCCATTGAAATTCGCACAAGTGACGACCTCATAAACCGTGACTGTGGCTATAATCTTAGCAAAGCTTGGGAACCAGCGATTGCGTTAATTAAGAGTAAATCTAGCAAACGTAACGAAGTGACGACCACGGCGGACAGAGCCCTCACATCGACGTCATCTCAGACGCCGTCGCAATCGGTTCCACTGCGCGACCGCGGCGTGGGGCGCGGACCTCGGAGGGGTCGCTCCGCGGGCCGAGGGTATTTAAATCGCCCGCTACCGGGCTAGAACCCAGTTCCCTTCGAGCAGCCGTAGCGTGCGGATTTCCGTGCCGGCGCGTTTCCAGAAGCTCCGTCCGTCAGTTCACCTGATGATGGCGACATGTCTGATAGCCGAAATATTGTGCCCTTTGGACACTATAGACCGACAGTACACCGTGGATATTTTGATACTCAAACTTTTATTTAAAAATCATGAAACAAGTTATATTTATTTACTTATTTTATATTTTCAGTAACAAAGTTTAAAACACAATGTAATGCGCCTATTTGTATTATAAATCAGTGGGATAAATTAGATGCGCGCTCCTGAGCAAGTTTCTTTTAGTAAGGTTCACATGGGGAGCAGCTTATGCGAATGGTGTCTTCAAAGTGGGCGACCATTAATAATGAGCGATACTTACTGTTCAAGAAAGTCAGTTTTGAAAATGAAATTTCACCAAAAAATGTGGAGCCAAACATAGTAGAATGCTGGATGGCTAATTTTTTTTTCCAATTTTCATCTCTCTCTGGGAGATTCTCTAGTGGATGCAGTTTTATACGTTTGCAAGCAAATGTTACTGATTGGGTCTATTATTTCCATTTTGAATAAAGGCTTTGAAAAGTGGATCAACTTCACAGCCACATTCATCTATTCTGCTGCTGGAAAAGTCTGGAGTAGTGATTTTAAGGACCGTGACTATTTGTCTATTATTCTGAAAAGTCTTTGAATATTTCTGCAAATTTCTTCTAAGAACTGCCAATAAATTTCAAAATATGGAAATGTCTACTTGAAAGTTATTTTTATATTAAAAAATAGTTGGGAAGTTAATAAATGATTGAGTTAAAATGTCTGTCTCAAAGATATCCAGCTTGCGACGGAAAGATGATACAGTTTGAATGAAATAACATATTTTTTCCCATTCTATGTAGCTCGGTATCGAGCACATTTAAATGTTTCAGGATGTCTATAAAAACACCAGAGGTGGCATACTGCGATCGTTCGCAAGGAACTCCAAATGGTTTCTCGCCACTGGTGAATGTTGGTTTTCAAAGAAGCATGTTATTTCTTCTTTTATTCGCTAGATACGTTCAGTCACTTCACCTATACTTAGACAAGGAACAGAATTCGTTGAAACGCTCTCAGGAAGAAACTCTTTAAACTGTCAGTGCTGAAGAGAAGAACGAGACCTTATATAATTAATCAACTTGATCAAATTGTCTTTCACTTCATTCAGTCACACTAAGCTTACAACACAGGACCGCCAGATGAATTATGGACTGAAAAGATAGTAGCCCAGCATTCTTAGCATTCTTGCCTTTTGTTCTCTTTACTAGTCCTTTTTATCGAGATTATCGTTGTACTTCATCAATTGAAAGACACCCCATTTTATCATAACTAATGCTTGATTTTGTCTTATAGTCATCAAAAATGTTGAATAAATCTTCTCCGCGAGTCTTGTCTTTCAACGGCAATATTGATCGTAATTCCTCTCGAAATTTTTTGCTTTCAGTATCCAAAAATCGCAGGAAAATGGACTTCTGTTCTTCATCAACTACATCGAATAATTCAACGAGTTCTATAGCGTTGTAGGCTGCCTTCTACGAAAGTTCGAGTAAAGTAATTTTATTGACGGCAGCCAAAATTTCGGTTCTTCTTGTATTACTAGAATTCAGTTATCTATAAATGTATTTTCAGTTTGTATTGTTTCACTCCATTCAATATTAATTCATTGAATATGTGAATTACAGATGCCATTTACAGATTTATTCAGTAGAAAGGTTGATTTGAATGCTCTAAAAGATCCCACCAAGGTATTTAATTATTAGTGTTGCAGTCAGAATCGAAAATATATTCTGCTGTACACATTTCAAACTAAAAAAATCACACCCACATCCAAGATTTATATAGAGTCTTCCCATTTTGATAAATATTGGAACTTGCGAAGTTGAAAGAGGGCTGTCTGCTGTCTTCCCTAGGTTTTTAAATTTGTAAATTACCTAAGCTCATTAAACGGCCATTTTTACTAAACAAGAACCCCTCTCGTTCGGAGGCATGAGGAATAGCATTTCATTTCATGTTTTTAAATGTTAGTTTCTGTACTATTGCTGGGATTTTATTATGCTAATAATTTATCATTGTGTCTATGAATGTGGCAAGAAGAACGGTTTCTCTGTGACGCCACTGTCCCTGTGAGAATGTGTACTTGCTTTATGCTGTATGTGCATCTATGTGGATCTTCTAGCATGGCGGTCTGAGTAAATGTATGAGAATTTTCCTCGTCAGCTGCTGGCTGCTCGCTACTAGTGCTCTCTGGTTTCGTATGGATAGGTAGACGTTACCAACATCTGCTTTTAATACTACCAAAGAGGTTCCTCCACGCTTTGGTTACAAGATGGGTTGGCAATGCCCAGTCAGCGGGCCTTGCCAAGATGCGTGAGTTCAGCTCTCCCACCACCTCGGTTTCTCCAGGCGTTCCTACCGATTTCCGGTGGTGGAGGGAACTGGGTGGCCGATCACGACATTCTGTGGCTACGCTTCACCCTGGTAAGATGTTCTGATTTTCGTTCCTTCCTTGAGATGGTAGCAATTCGTTGTCTGATTTGTTGGACTTCAGAACTTAGATTCATTTTTTGGGATAAGTTTCTCCGATCATGTGCGGAAATGTATTCAATTTCATTTCGGTGACTTTGCATAGATAAATGCAATGAATATGGAACTAATTCGGTTTGATAACAGCTTGGAATATATTACCTGTGTGAGACTAGCTGGTGGTGTATGAACTCTGTTTAATTTCCTTCTAGCTTTGTGGAACATGAATAGTATGCAGGAATATGTTTATTCTGTGTAATGCATGTGAAATATTCTATTCCGTTTTGTCCTTCATCGAGTGATAAGTACTCCAAGGGTGTGTTCTTAGAACAAAGCCCTCAGCTACCTCTGTGTTGTTTCTGTGCCCTTCAGGCAAGAAATTATGCCAATATCTTTCTGATTTCCATTAGTACCACTCGATATCCTCTCCGTCTATTTTTAAATTCTTGTTTCGTTTCCAAAGTTGTACTTTGCATTCAGACCCCCCAGTAGATTCTCTTCTAGCCTTGTACGACCCCCTTTATTAGTTTTCTTATGAAATACTACGTATTTCTAGCGTCTGCATGCCGTATTTCTTCGTTGATTTACTCCAACTCTGAATTTATTCTACTTTTCTGACTTTTGAAGACTGGACTTCGTCCATCCATGTAAAACCTTCCCAATCTCGCCTAACTGTATTGTCAGTGAAATTGTATCCTTCTTATAAATATTAGTTTATGAATACCGTCCCTTTTTATTTAATGTTGTTTTTCAAGAGTGCTGAAATCATATTGAGATGCAAATTATCATATTTTTAATTCCGCTGCGCCATAAATGTTCTCACAACCACTTTCATGAAATGGTTTAGTTCGGGGTGGCTTGTATATTAACGATTGTTTGTAATTCTCGTTTGCTATGACGTATGCTGGCCACCGTATTTATGCCTTCCTGCTGCTAAAGTAAAGTTTGATTCAGTTCTAAATTCTGTGCCAGGGAACAAGATTCTGTTGCAGGAAGTAGTCAGTAGTTCACGCAAATCCTTGAGCTGGTATTACGGCGAGAGTTATATGTTTAAAGTAAGCTTTTAACTAGCTCTCTTCAGCTAGAGTTAATTTTATAATTAACGGTGGGCTTTCAAAGTTAAATCCAGGAATGACAAAAGCTTCAATATGTTGTGAATTATTGTGTACCAGCTTACTTCTCAAGGCGTTACGTGTCACGTTATTTGTCTGTGTCAATCGCTGGCCTTTCCTAAGAATGTCAGACATTTGTTTCACAGTATTGGAACGAGGAGTGTTCATGGACTCATCGGATTTCTAGACATGGTTTACTAATCAATTACGTGTTCATTCCGCCTGCAAGACATAAAATTCATAAACTTTTCTTTTTAGTCGCCCGTATATCTGAGCTCACCAGATAGAAAGATGAGCACCCACTGATGTCACAGAGATCCGGCTAAAGCCCAGAGTAGAGAAAGTAGGTCGAACTCAGATTGTTGGGCCATGCGGCTGACGTACTCCCATAGCGTACCACATGGCCGCTGCATTAAATAGAGTTTATGACCACTTTCCGACGGAAGTGAAAGTGCAAATGATATCGTACTGGCAGAAATATGTATTGAAATACAGTACTGTAATTCTAGACATACAGTTACAAGTAGTCAACACGACGGAATCTGTAATCCGTCTGTTAGAACAAGTTCCGAGACACAGAGTTTCATTTGGTTCCTAGCAGGAATGAGTTCAAAAAAATCAAACGTTTGTAAATCTTACAACTAGAATAATGTCTACAGGGGGTATGTAACCCGGTTCTATATCATTTCCTATCCTCCTCCATGATGCCATGGATGACGCACAAGAGTTGGCGTTTGTATCGCAGTGACAGGGTACGAGAGGGTTGTAGTTACTCCCCACTGCACTGTGTGAAGAGTAGAAACTCTAAAAGTTCACCAACCTGACGTCTTCTATAGATGTCCACACGGAGATGATAGCACACAGGTCGGAGTTCTTGAATGAGGCTGTAATTCTTAAACTATTGGTAGGAACTGATCTAGTTACTGAATAAAACTGATATCCTCGGGAATCGGGATCCCAACTGATTTATTTAAAGTCAGCAGAAAACCAGTAAACTGCATAATAACATCCACTTGAGACAGATTGTTTTAAATATAATTAAATAAAAAGTCATTTCCCTAGCTCTAAGATGATTAAACAATGTATTATGACTGCCTACGTCTGCATGTTACTTCATCGAGTGCGCGTACTGAAGTCACATGTTACTCTTCCCAGTGCGTGTTCTCAATTGAAGTGTGGCGGCTCGATGCAAGGCTGCCTTCGTTCCGCAATTTGGCGCGCAAACATGGCTGCCGTGCATCATCCGTCTGAAATTAATTGTTTTGTTTATAGAATTAGGAATTATCAATATGTTTTACATACGCAGGGCACAGCTTAGCTTTGAGGGGTTTTTATGAACTGAGTTTCACATTGAATATATGATTAGTTTATTAAATATTAATAAAAATATGATTGCGTTTTGACGCGTGACCGCCAATGCTACAGCCAATCGGCGTCCAGTGCCTGCCGCTCGGGGACTTCTCTAGAATTCGGGGAGATTTGCCAGTGCTCTTTCCCATGAGAACCCGACCTATTGTACCACCTGTCGTGGTTCTCACCGGTTTTTACCATCTGACGCCTACTGGTCCTAACCGGCTGCATTGAAGGAATACTTCGGACTTAATACGATGGATTTAAGCCAGAAATATTACAATCTATGGGACTTAATGCTTGGTTATTAGTCCCTAGGATTACAAACTACTTAAACTAAATTAAACTAACCTAAGGACAACACACATATCCATTCCCGAGCGCCACGGCGGAGCGGCCGAGTGCATTGAGGCTCTATGCTACGATGCGCAAGGCCGTTCCCCGTCGGGGGTTCGATTCCCCTTTGTGCCGTCTTTAGTATAAGCTATTTCATACGTCGTTTGTAAGTTTAGGGACTGATGACCCCGTAGTTAAGTCCCGTAACCTCTACAAAAAAAAATTATCTAGAGGTCATTGCTCCTACAAGGCGTCCTAGACGTATTTATGTTCGTACAAATCATTTTGAATGCTGGGATGATGCAGAATTTGTTACTCGATTTCGTCTTCGCAAAGCCATTTCGGAAACGCTGCAAGAAAAACTCCACGACCATCTGACGAGTCCAACAGATAGTTGTGTATTTTCTAAGTTAGCAGTTGTAATAGAAAACAAAATACATTATTTATATCTGCAACCTTATTAATTCAGTATTTACTTATGCTTGTTGCTCCTAGTGTAAAGCATAAAATGTAATTTCTTCCTCCGATCTACAGGAACAATGCACTTTCGCCTATGTGCAAGTTAATGCTTGCACTAAGGTATTATGTACTTGGCAGTATGTTATCGTACTAGGCCCTAAGCACTTTTGCTGTCCTACATGTTCCATGGACAGCACTGAATACATTTGTCACAATGCCGCTTCTTTTTCCTTCCATGTCGTGGCGTCGTTTTTTTTTTTTTTTAATTCCAATGTGTCCTTATATTTCTCTATTAAGGACACAAGACTTTCGCACAAACTTCTTTTAAAATTCAAGCTTCTTTGACGTTTGTTTGCCATAGCGCCAAATAACAACTGTCTGCTAACCTCCTTCCTGATAGTCAAATATGGCGAACAGCTGTTTATTCAGATGGCACTTTCATTTGTTTCTATTGCCAACATAGTCGAAATATATCGCAACTTCTCGTTCTCTCGAGTTTAGTAAACGAGAGGTATCTCCCAATGACAAACGCAATGCACTTAACGAGCACATTTAATTGGATGTTAAAGGCATCTTCTCGTTTACTAACGAGAAGATTAACGAGAGATGGACGAACCGGCCCTCAGTCTGTTCTGACTCAAGCATTAAAAAGACATCTGCATTGTTCAAAACCTGTTATTTGGAAAGACCACACTAATATTTCGTGGTCTCTGACTGTCCGCGTCAGTACTGCACATAAACAGAAGAGGGAAACAGCAAGGTTGAAACAAACGTGCAACACACTGCACAGCCGGTTTTTGCGGTAAAATGCGGGAACACGTCTTCATAACGGCAAACGAACCGACACGTGTGGTGCCCCGACAGGCGCACGTCCGCCGTGGCCCTGATGGACGACTGCAGCGGCCAGTGGGGTGCTGCACCACCCCTCCCTGCATCAGTTACCCCGTCCCACCGCACACACACACGGCGGCGCCACAAGTTACCCGCTGCAGACCTGCCATCTGGCGGCCGACCGCGCGGGCTGGCCCCGGACGTGACGTCACGCGGCAGTTTAGCCGCCAACTTCCCCCACCACTCCGCCGAATTGAATCGGGAATTTACTGGGCGCGCCCCGCACCGCTCGGCGACAGCGCCGGCGCCGGCGCCGCCGAATTTCCCCCGAGCGGAAGGCGAGGCGTACGTGAGGGTCATCCGTCTGGGACTGGTCGCCGCGTGACAGACGCGCCGATAAAGTAAAGAAAAGAAAAAATGACTGGGGGAACTACGACACAGGGCAGCCAACTTTGTGTCTAACTTCACAACTTCCTTTTTCTTTCCAGAATAAAAGATTTAAAAAAGTGAATCTAATGACTGCTCTTATTAGTGAAGAGGCTGGTTTCACCTGTGACTGCTCAGGTTGTTCTTAGTTGTTTCGCTTAAAATAAAAAAAAAAAAAAAGATGTTTAGCTGCCATATTTGCAGCTCTTGAAGAGCAGAAAGAGGCAGAATACTATCTACATCTACATATATATGTGATACTCTGCAAATCACATTTATGTGCATGGCAGAGGGTTCATCGAACCACATTATACTATTTATCTCCCATTCCATTCTCGAATAGCGCGCGGCAAGGAAGAACATCTGAATCTTTCCGTTCGACCTCTGATTTCTCGTATTTTATTCTGATGATCATTTCTATTTATGTAAGTGGGAGTCAACAATATATTTACGCAATCGGAGGAGAACGTTGGCGATTGGAGTTTCGTAAGTAGCCCACGCCGCAGCAATAAGCGCCTTTGTTGTAATGATTCCCATCCCATGAAAACATGAAGTTAATGGTAATGATAGAAAGATAAAATAAAATGATCCGGCTTCGTAAAATACATAAGAAATGATTGCAAGTTCTGTAATCAAGCAAAGTATCGTATGAGAATGAGTAATACAGAGTGAAATTTTGAAGACATGCTAAGCGATCGTAATGGCGTCTGAACATTAAACTATTACGGACGTCGAGGAGCTGAAAACATTAGAAAATAAATATTTGACGTGGAGGGATTCATTTAAATAAAAGCGAAAGAGTGGGGATGATTTTAAATTGAAGTAATTTATTTTAACAACAACTTGCATCACAATTACTTACATTGAATGAAAACATGAATGGAAAACGTCTGAACATAACTGACTCAGACAAGAGAGTGATGAAAACTACGATCGCGGTTCCGTCTTCTCGCTTGTCCGGAAGTAATAAATGACGAACTAAATTAAGTCAGTTATATTGCGAGCTAGAGGCAGCCGAGGACGATAAGCATCGCTGACCAAAGAAATAATAAAATGAAATTCTAGTGTATCGTTAAAAGAGACAGCACCACAATACTGACATAAATTTATACCTCTTGTTATGTCGTCAAAACAAATTAATTTTCGATATGATAGTCGTAAATTATGTGTTATATATTACGAAACAATCTCCAACTGCGAATGTTTGACACTTAAGCCCAAAGGCGGATCGGGTAGGGGGGGGGGGATGGAGCACGCAGGAGCACTTGTCCTCCCCACCCCCGGGCAGCCTGACAAAAGGAATTAGAGAAGGGGAAAGAGAAAAGCGAAAAGGGGAGAGAGAGAGTAAGGGAGTGAGGGAGGGAGAGAGAGAACCTCATCATTAGAATAATTAACCTTACTTACAGGCAGCATGTAATTGTCAGATTAAAAATGTAAAATATCTGTAATGAAAATAACGTAAATTGACATTTTGTGTTGTGGTCCCATTTAATTGCTCCTTACTCTTCTTGTCAGTAATTTACGATAAAACATAGCCGGCCGCGGTGGCCGAGGTGACTGAGGCGCTCCAGTCACGGTCAGCACGGCCACTACGGTCGGGGGTTCGAATCCCCCCTCGGGCATGGATATTTGTGCCGTCCTAGTTCGTAAGTAGTTCATAAGTAGTTTGTAAGTTTAGGGACTGATGACCCCGTAGTTAAGTCCCATAAGCTTAACAAACATTTGAACATTTTTTGATAAAACATAAAGTCGTTTATTGCCGGCCGCGGTGGCCGAGGGGACTAACGCGCTCCAGTCTACGGTCGGGGGTTCGAATCCCCCCTCGGGCATGGATATTTGTGCCGTCCTAGTTCATAAGTAGTTTGTAAGTTTAGGGACTGATGACCCCGTAGGTAAGTCCCATAGACTATATAAACATTTGAACATTTGAACAAAGTAGTTTATTGTTTCCTGATTGCTGGAGGGCTATTGCGTGTGTTTGACTCATACGTAAATCAAGTTTTAGGATATAACTACTGTGAATTTCTAGGGCTGCATTCGGGCTGGAGCATTCAGGTGTTTTCGAAAGAGTTTATCTCTTTTGGATTCTTTTCCTAGACACTGAAACATATTACTGCTACCCATTAGTAACAGTTTTATTTTGAAGCTACACGTTTCGATTTTCCGGTTGTTGGAGGAAATTCGAAATTTGGACAGTTTTTTTTTTTTTTTTTTCGTACATGAGATAAAAAGTATTTTTATGTTACTAGAAATTCTTCAAGAAATGGAGTCTACATCTATATGGATACTCTGCAATTCACATTTAAGTGCCTGGCAGGGGGTTCATTAACCACTTTCATGACATTTCTGTACCGTTCCATTCTCTAATAGCGCGCGTGAAGAAAGAACACCTAAATCGTTCCGTTATCGATCTGATTTCTCTTATTTTATTGGGTTTGTCATGTCTCCCCATGTAGGTGGGTGCTAGCAAAATATTTTCACATTCAGAGGTAAAAGTCGGTGATTGAAATTTCGCAAATAGATCTCACTGCAACGAATAACATATTTGTTTTAATGATTTCCAACTCAAATCGTGAATCGTTTCCGTGACGCTTCCCCCCCCCCCCCCCCGTAACGTGATAAAACTAAACGAGCTGCCGTTCTCTGAACCTTCTCAATATCTTCCGTCAGTCCCACCTGGTGAGGGTCCCACACTGGGCATCAGTACTCCTGCCTTGGGGGACTGTTTTACCTACAGAATATTTTACCCGAGAGGACGCCATCATCGTATAGTCATACAGTAGAGCTGCATGTCCTTGGGAGAAGTAACGACTGTCGTTTCTCCTTGCTTTCAGCCGTTCGCAGTAACTGCATGGCAAAGTCATGTTAGCTGATGTTTCAAGGCCAGCTCAGCCCATCATCCAGACTGTTGGCCCTGTAACTACTGAAAAGGCTGCTGCCCCTCTTCAGGAACCACACGTTTGTCTGGCCTCTCCACTGATACCCCTCCGCTGTGGTTGCACCTACGGTACGGCTACCCCACCTCGGCAATGTCTGTGGTTCATGGAAGTGCCACCGTAACACGTACATAAAAAATAATGTGAAGAGGTCTGTATATAGATGCGGAATTAACAATCCTTTTTGTTTCTATAATATTGAATCTACCTCAGCTGCAGTACTGTTCAAATTTTTAATGGAGGGTCTCCTAATTTAGTCATATGAAGTTATTGCTGCTGATGGTGCTTTTCCTAGCCCGCAAGCAATCTAAGACAAATTGCGCTATGAGTTCTGTACGTCCACTTCTGAGCCCTTTGTTTGAACCTTGTGACCGAAGAGGTAATGAAAAACGAAAGACGAGTGCCTACACTGGTGCTCCCTGGTTACAGGGGACGAATGCTGGTGCTTCGTCAGGTGGCACGCTATGGGACCAGCCGACGTCTCTTCCCTCATAATGCACCTCAATTGACTGTTGGAGCCCTAAGTTGGTTCCAACAAAGCAAACCTGTGACAATCAGGGCCGAACTGCCGACCCGTTCGAGATGCAAAATTGCCACTCCCTCACGACAAACCCTTGTTAATATTTTTTATCACAGTTCTGATGTTGTTTGATAACAAAAAAATATATATATTTGACGGTTCGATAAAAGACATAGAGTAGACCTGAAATACAAACTTTGAAACGTTTTTACCGAAAAACTCGTCAGTTCTTCACCGATTTATTAGAAATATTTAAATTATACACTGAGGAACATTGAGCTGTATATTATTGAAATATAAAAGGTTTTAGAAAATGCCCATTATAAATTTAGCGAACTCGTACACAATGATTATCTATTTGCTGAGAACCACTTAATGATTTTCTGAATAGACGTTGTTTACAATTTCTTCAGTTTGTTCTTATCTGTCAGATGTGATAACTATACTTATATCATCAGCAGAAAGAACCAGGTCTGCATCTTCATGAATATAGAATGGCAAGTCAATATATACATTATGAACAACAAAGGGCCCAAGACCTAACATTGTGGCACCCAATTTTTGATTGTTCCTCAGGTTGAGGAATCAGCTATTTTATGCGTATTATGTGAACTACTTATGTCATCTTTCTGCATTCTTCCTGTTAGGCATCATTTAAACAATTTGTACACTGTCCCATTCATATGGATGACATTCATGGACATGGGTTCATTATCAAATTAATGTATATTCATTCTCCTGTCGATAAGCGCTCAAAGTTTGTAACGACAATTTCCGAAACCCTGTAGCCAATATAACGGAAGACTAGTTACCATAAATCTAGATACGTACTCCATAGTTTTAGTTCGAATTTTTATAAGATATTCTACTGAACATTTAGTCAGAAATCGACTGAGGAGGTAATGCACAAGCTGCATTCTAGATTTATTGTACTTTAAATAAAGTATGATCATTGCAACACAAAATATCTACTGTTGTGTTTATATCCCTCATTCTGCCTGCACTTTTTTTCTTTCTTTTATTTATTTATTTTTTATTTACTTTACACACATGACTAATCTTCCCACAGAACTACGAAGGAAGAGTTTCACAAATGTGCATCCCGATGAAGGAGAGTGACTTCATGCGTCGTGTAGGCTAAACCCGGTAAACTTTCATCACTTTCTTCTGAACTTGCTGTCCCAATTGTAGCGCCTAACAGAAATATGCGACTAGCAGCAATACCTACAGCTATAATGAGAAGTGGTATAACTGACCACACTCTATAGTTAGTTGCACCGTATTTAATTTGCACAAAATTAGTTTCACAGTTCTGAGTCCGGAAATACAAATTTTCTATAAGTCCAATTAGGAGAAGCCATTCACAATTACTGATACTGAAAAGTTCTTCTACAAGTCCGAAGGTGAGTCCATAGAGGCAGGAGTTTACCAGGCGAAGTCCAGGGGCAGGCGAGGTCAGTAGTCCAATGGCTAGCAGCACGAAACCTAGTATCGTCCAGGAAGTTCTGGGGACAGCAGAGGTCGTCGTGAGGTCCGGTCCTAACGTCTTCGATATTGTACGCATCGATGTTTTTTTTTTTTTTTTTTGTTTTTTTTTTTTTTTTTTCTTTATTGTCGTTTCAATTCCCCTAAAAAAGGGGCGGGCCGGCAGCGCTCACTTGCGCTCTTCGGCCTACAGAAATAAAATTTGTCAGCGGAGAACATAAAAACACAAAGGAGAGAAAGTATTGAAGGTAATACAGACATAAAATGGAGATTTAAAATGGAGATAAATTAAACTACATAAAATGGAGGAAACAGTGGTGACATAAAACACTTGGAATGGCGATAGTGGTGAATAAAAACAGTTATTCGAATGTCAGTGGCGCATACACACAATTAAAATGAGCATAGGGCGGCGGCCATGGTGATACCGTCCGCTATTTGGAGTTAAAACAAAAAACACAACACACACTTCCAGAGATACAAAAGTTAAAACTGACGGTGTCGGCTGCGGGTTGGCCGTTCACTGTTGTAAGATAAAACAATTTAAACTAAAACACACCACACTTGTCGAAGCACAAAGGAGGTTCCGTAGATGGTGGTGCACTGACAGCATTGAAGATGTGGTGTGGGGGGAAAAGAGATGAAGGAGATGGAGAGGGTGGGGAAGAGCCACAGAGCCGGTAGGGAAGGGATGGGGGGGGGGAATGATGTCCCAGGAAGCCACGGGGAAGAAGGATAGGGGGGGGGGCGGTAAGAGGAGGATCCGGAGGGACGGAGGAGGGGAGAAGGGACAGGAAGGGAGGGATAGTCGGGGCCCTCAGGGAGAGAAGGGGGAGGTGTTTGGGCCGCTGCGCTGGCTTATAAGGCGTGTCCAGCCCAGGGGCCGGGACGCAACGGGCAATCTCTGTCCGGCGTATGGATACTAGAGGTACAGCGCCATCTGCAAGAAAAGGTTCCCCGCTACTATCGATAGGCGCTCTACCTCTCTGGATACATGTAACGTCTTTGGACTCTTGCAGTTTGCGGAAACTCGAGTTGTGCGCCTTAGGGGGCAGCAACCTTGTCGGTCGCGATGTTGTCGTGGTTGCGGATACGGCAGGCGCTGGTCTCGCGTAGGAACTGATCACAGAGCAAATGGAATGATATTCTTCTCCATGTTCACACTTTTTGATTTATAACGCTGAAATTAAGAACGTAATGGAAGGTAAATAGAAAAATATTAACGAATTGCACCGTTTCCGCCCATTAGAAAGGACAGACACTTGGACGAATGTCATCTGTAAGTGCTAGCAGACTCCGTAGCCCTTTCACTTCACTTTTATTTTATTTCCCATTCTAGCTATTGTCAAGACTCATGCTTTTTTGACACCCTACCAGTTTTTCAAAGAAAAATGAAACTTTTACTCTGCAGCGGATTGTGCGCTGATATGAAACTTTCTGGCAGATTAAAATTGTGTACTGGAATCGGGACTCGAAACTGGGACCTTTGCCTTTCGCGGGCAAGCGCTCTACCACTGAACTATCCCCACACAACGCACGGCCTGTTCTCACAGCTTTACTTCTGCCAGTACCTCACCTCCTACGTTCCAAACTTCACAGAAGTGAGTTGAGTCGTGAGTTGTGTCGGGATAGCTCAGTGGTAGAGCGCTTGCTCGCGAAATGCAAAGGTTCTAGGTTCGAGTCCCGGTTCCGGCATACAATTTTAATCCGCCAGGAAGTTTCAAGAGAAGAATAATTTTCCTGTCTTCAGTACTGAAGGAGAAAAAGTCTGACAATCAACATGAATGAAGTACGCTAATTGTTCATAGAGTTTACAGATGGTGGAGATTCGTCTGGATTCTCCCGAAATTCATGTAATGTCCAGACTCCAGAGAAAATAGAAAATCTCGTCACAATAAGCTTCTGGTAGAGTTCTGTAAAGCATAATAATTTCAGTATGGGACGCACATTCATTTGGTTCATTGTAGAACGGATCAAACATCGTGCCACAGACCAAAGAAAAACTAAAATAAAGTATATAGTTTGTATTGCTCGTCTTCAGTGTGTGGATAAGCTGGAAATTTGTATCTGGCAGTTGTGGCGCAGCCAGAATTTGGTTCCTGGAGGGGCTCATTTTTTTAAAATCAAGCCTACTGAATTTATTGACGGTAAAGGGTTCTTATCAATCGCTATCAGAAATATAAGAATCTCGCCGATGTAAAAACAACGAAATAAAAAGGTCGTTAAAACTCTCCGTAGCACGCGGGGGGAGATTTTAACCTCCCCCCTCACTGGTCACTGACTGCAGAGCACTTGCTGGAAAATCGAAGCTAATTGCGAGTAGAGATGATATTTCGACAAATTTTCAAGTGGCAACGCCCTCTTAGAAATAAACGGACTTCAGATATTCCACGTGAGCGTAACAATAATAGATTCTCTTAGCACACCTTCACACTACACAATCCGCAGGAGGCACTTGGAACAAACACCACAGGCACAGAGAAGATAGCTTGTTCCAAGTGCTGTATCTTTAATTTCCTAGTAATAAACAAGTACTAAAAGAATATGAAACTCACCTAGATTACGGCGAAGTAATGCAAGGACAGGACTACTAGCTAACCCCCAAATGAAAAGAACGAAATTAAGCAGCAATGTGGATATGGACAGTATGTATCCTTAATTGCAACATTTAGAAACCAACGGACACCTAGCTAAATACGTCGACTTTGGGGACATAATGTTCAGTTTGTGAAATGAAAATCAACAGTAACTCAGGATTTCGGTATGTGATTGCTGAAATAAAATTTAATGCCTGCTGAAAATTCCAAAATTAATTATTTAATCTTGTTTTTCCAGGAGTGGTATATAGCAAATCGTAAGTTCATCAGTTGCTGATAATCACATATGCAGGTTCAGACGTCGAGGGCCTCTGAGTTGCAGAAAAGAACTATTGTACGTGGGATTCGTATCTTCGCGATTTTCAGGAGATAATTAATGAAACACTCTACATCATAATCACTTACCCACCAGTGACAGTATTGAAGAACATCGATCCACCAGAGAAAATAGAAATACTTAGATTTCCGACCATACCACGAAAACAACACAAGTAAATTATTACCTGTGCTCTACAAAACATTCCCTCAGCAGCAATGAAACGTAAAGTCACAGAAGACAAATGTGCTACAAAACGAATTCTTGTTTTAGGCCAAAGGGTATTTGTGAAAACACATTACCTATTACAAAAGAGCCAAGTCAAATGCCGTATGTTCTTTGCTGTCTACAAAGGACCATTGACCATAACTAGAATTTTGCCTGTTAATGTGGTGGAGCTTACGGACACTAAAACAGGTACGACATTAGGCATTTATCACACAAGTCGTCTGAAAGCATAGGACTAAACTATGAAAATATCTGAAGAAAAAAGGGAGTAAAGAAGTGGAGAAATACTATTGCAAAACACAAAAAGAGCACATCAAATAAAAATAAGAAAAAGATCAAACCAATTTCAATCTAAGAATTTAATATGGTGGTAGGTAAAAAAGCAAGACACTACTCCAAGATAATAAAAGACCTACGTAAACTAAGTTAAACTAACCTAACGACAATACATACGACCACGCCCGAGGGAGGATTCTCAGCCTTGGCAATGCTTTCCATTGACCGATATTTTGTGATGGGGATTACAGACTTTAAATCAGCGGCTGACTGATAAAAATAGGAAGAGAAATTTTCACTACAGATGAAATGAGAATAAGTGTACTAAAGATCTACAGTATGCCTCTTTTTCTGTATATTTTAAACGAAGAAAGAATTTCATATCGACTAGGAATGTAGCTTTTTATGTGACCATTATTGATAAATTGTAACTTGCGCTCTGTCACTGATATTTTTCTGTCACATTCACAGGATCGTAAATTGGATTTGCAAAAATTGAATTTTGTGCCCTTCATACACCAGGAAATCTAGGGATATTTATATTATGAGAAATATCAAGAGACCCAGCGCTGAGCTAAAGAACTTTTTTCCCTGTAAGAGTCCCACATGAAAATATAACGATGTATGCGTCTCATATAAAAATGCAACACTGAAACATGGGTGCAACATTCAGCTTCATGTACCACCGGCCACCGACTTGTATCCGCCCACGTTGTACGTAACGTTTCGCTTCCTGCTTTCCACCCCCGCTGTCTCCTGTACAGAGGATTTAGCCCTTGGCATTATCCGTGGAATGTGAGTCTACGGCAGATAGCGAGTAAGCCGTACCAAATTCGGCTTCTGACACAACCCCTGCTTTTAGCAGAGGGCTTGAAATGCCTCTCCCAGCTGTTAACCCCCGTGCTCCGGACCAGAAAAGATGCGGCGCAGCAGTTTCGTGGAATTTTGTCTTAGCGGCAGCCATGCGAAGCAGACAGTAAAAGCAGCACAGAGAGAGCATCGCCTCCCTGCTTGTAGAGATGGCCCGCTAAGTCGAGAGTCTCTCCCCTCCCCCTCCCCGCCACCCCTAATTCTCCTCGCACACCCCCTCTTCTCGTTCTTCTTCCCGGCCTCTCGCCTGATTCTCGAAAACCGGTTCGGCTGTCGGCACGCGGTGCCTAATGGATTTCCCCTCAGTGAGACGGAAGCTGGCAGCGGCGGGTACACTCGAACGCCGCTCCGAGTTGAAACGGACGCCCTCCTCTGTTTAAGGAGCTCTTCCTGGAGGCGGCGTAGTTGCCGAATTTACCTCCCTTTGGCTGGAAGTGCTGCGCTCGCTTCGAGACATGCACTGAAAGCCATCAGGTCCACTTACATCAGAATGATTTGGACAATATTGTCCCGGGAGCAACAGCGATCTTTCTTAGATATAACTATCTTGTTTCAAAAAATGTTCAAATGTTTGTAAAGCTTAAGGGAATTAACTGTGGGGTCATCAGCCCCTAAACGTACAAACTACGTATGGACTACATTATACTAAAGACGACGCAAACATCCATGCCCAAGTGAGGATACGAACCTCCGACAGGAACGGAACTGCGCAACGTAGCATAGCGCCTAAATGCGATCGGCCGCTCCGCCGCGGTTTCGACCTATTGCAGGTCATCCTCAGAAACCATCTTACACCTTGCAAGGAGAGATGCAACTATATTACAAAAAGGTGTTAAGAATTTTGATACCACACGAAATGTAAAGAATAATAGTGTATCATTGAGCCATGTGGCCGGTGATGGCGTCTGCAGGGCGGCGGTGCCTTCACTCTGGCCACAGAGCCACTAGTTAAACTGTGTGTGAATTCCGCGCCATCTCAGCACCAGCCAATGGGTTCAAAAATGTTCAAATGATTGTATAGGTTATGGCACTTAACTAAGGGGTCACCAGTCCCTAAACTTACAAACTACTTATCAACTAGCTAATCCTAAGGACGGCACAAATATCCATGCCCGAGGGGGGATTCGAACCCCCGACCGTAGTGGCCGTGCAGACCGTGACTGGAGCGCCTCAGCCCCCTCGGCCACCGCGGCCGACCAGCCAATGGGAAACGGCTTTACAAACTCTAAGGGGTCAGTGCCATATAAATTACTATCTAAGTACACAAATACTGTAGTCTGACAACTAAATCATTTAAATCTAATATACAGGCTGTCCCAGAACTCTTGTCCACCCAAAATATCTCTGGAACAATAACAGCTACTGGAAAACGACTTTCACCGGTATCGGTACCGGGGCCCATGAATGCACATATTCGGAAACATACCAAAACGATAGCAAATGTGCTTTTTTAACACAAACTTATGTTTTTTTTTAAATGGATACCCTATATTTTTTCTTCTGCAATCCATAGCATGACAAATCACATAAACAATGGCGTTAATTGCATCGCAATATTCCAATTACATCCCGAGATATTGCGACGCGAAGTTGACGCTTGAAATACGCGAACCGCGCGGCTAAGCGCACGTCCTGAGACTCAGGCGAGAACCACATGCTGCTCAGGACGTGCGGTAGCAGTGCGTTTCGCCTATTTCAAGTGTCAACTTTGCGTCGCAATATCTCGGGATGTAATTGGAATATTGCGATGCAATCAACGCCATTTTTTATGTGATTTGTCATGCTATGGATTGCTGAAGAAAAAAATATATGGGGTGTCCATTAAAAAAAAAAAAAAAAAAAAAAACCATACGTTTGTGTTAAAAAAGCACATTTGCTATCGTTGTAGTATGTTTCCAAATATGTACATTCATGGGCCCCAGCCGTACATTGATACCGGTGAAAGTCGTTTTCCAATAGCTGTTATTGTTCCCGAGATATTTTGGGTGGACAAGATAGCTGGGACACCCTGTATAAAGCAGTGTGTCCGTATATTTGTTTGTGTCTACGTGTTGCATACAAATCTACAGTTTTGTTCCAATTTTAATGAATTTTGTGCACGTAAGCTTCAATCCACGAGGCCGATCGCAGTGAGTGTAAAAATCACATACGATACATAGTTCACGAGATATGACGTCATAAACAATGACATGCGCGAAAAACTGCTACATTTAGCGACAATGGTTCTCTACACCATTGGACCGATTTCAACCAAATTTGGTACACACATTCTTTACCCTGAGGTAACAATTGCTACATAGTTATGAATCACATACGACATACGGTTCATAAGATATTATGTCATAAACAATACGAATCGCGAAATATTGCCGCATAATGCGTCGAGACTTTATAAATACGCTATATGAAAATGAGAGTACTTAGCGACTTCAAACAAACTTTAAACATAATTTAAAATCTTTATTAAACTTTTCGTCGCTGACAACCATAGTAAAATGATGAAAAGAAAAACGTTTCTTACTTACTACTTTTCCGCTGTTTATGGAGATCACGCACTAAGTTTTACTCTATTACTTCTGTACTACTAATTGCATTCCCAAGATATTTTACAGACTTACAGCCCTTATACGAAAGAATATATGCCTGAAAAATGGCAGGAATAAATAAATACCCGGGCAACGCCGGTTTTTCATCTAGTATAAAATATAAAAATAACGAATTGCTGTGTAATAAAATGGCGCATAACAAACCTAATCTACAGATCAGATTCAAATATTTGTAATATTTTGAAAGATTTTATATTACAAACAATGTATGTGCTAATATGGTTAGAAGATATGATGACCTAGTATCATATTAAACCGCGGAAGTAATATATTTAGTCGTATTTTTAAGATACAGTGCCATAACGCCGTTGTCACGGCAACTTGAGACCAAAGATGACAGCCATGAGGGAAGCCGTAGTGCTATCATAGAAGGTTAAATTGCTGGTCGGCAGTCAGAGAAGTGCAGAGAAGGACACCGATTGTAGTCATGGTTACGCTGTAATAAGTTTTTATATCTAGAAGTAAGTGGCTTACACATACTTGTACGAGCGTATATATGAATTACCAAAGACAGTTACATCAAATAACTGAATTTTTATTATACAGAATAAGATAAACGAAATATTAGTGGTCTGAAATAAAAGTTAACATTTTTTATATGGCGTTTGTTCTTTTCGGACATGTTCGGAAGAACAGACACCATTTCTCGACATTAACGGCGATAATTTTACGACTTCGAATTATATAAACGTTTCGAATATTTCAGTGCATTGAAAGTGATCCAATGGCAAAGATGACGATTTGTGCTGTATCCGGATTTCCCACAATGGTCAGCGGTCGCCTTAACCATTTTTTTATTATTTATTTATTTTTCTTCAGGTAGATGTATGGTTTGCGGTCATTGGTTCAGTTCGTTCTTGGTTGTTCATTGAATATTCGGCTCGGCTTTCTTTTATTACATAGGGCGTTCAGCACACTGACCGAGCGCGCTAGGCCACGGCGCCCGGCTTCGCTTACGCTATCCATGCATGCTTCGCTTTAAACCCAAACTCTCATCTTGTACCACACAACGATTGTAGTGCCCCCTGCCCATTTGATTCCACTTGCTCGCAGCATGTAGTGGAATACCGCAAGGGGTCCAGCGTGTTAATGCTTCCGCATTGAAATTGTGATCGCTTGTTGGGGCAGATGTACAATTATTTATATAGTGACTGTTCTTTTCTTGACATTAACGGCCGTAATTTTACGAATTCGAAGTTTATAAACATTTCGACTGTTTCAGGCCATAGAAATAGATGCAGTAGCAAAGTTGAAAATACGCTTGATCCCTTACGAGAATCCAGTATAGGCTGCGAGCAAGTGGAATCAAATGGACACTGGGGCGCTAAAATGGTAGTGTGCTACAAGGTGAGAATATGGGGTGGAAGAAAGCGTGCCTGGATAGCGTAAGCGGGGCCGGGTGCCGTGGCTCAGCGCGCTCGGTCAGTGGGTGAACGCCCTCCGTCATAAAAGAAAGCCGAGCAGAATATTCAATGAAGAACCAAGAACGAACTGCACCGACGACCCCAAAGCATATATCAACCTGAAAGATATATAAATATAGGGTGTTTCACTAAGTGTGTTTGCCTTTGTAACTTATAAAGCAATAGGTGACGGGAAATTTTAATGCGGTAGGTCAACACAAGAAATGTTACACTTTCTGCGGAGCTATGAACATAGTTTAATGTATCATTTTCCAAAGAGTTACACCACAAAGATGTAATTTTTTTAAATGGAACAATAGTTTTTTCTATCGCGTATTGGATTCGTTAAAACCAGCTGTGTCCAAATCAATTTAAACTACATTCCTGTTAGTTTGGGAGCTACAACCCTTCAAAGTTCTGGGGGCGGAGGCTGCGATAGCGTAGCTGACTGGCCGAGTGGCTATCCCCTGGGGCACGGCCCACTGTCTCATGACCACCAGCCAGTCAGCTTCGCTGTCGTAGCCTCCGCCCCCTAAACTTTGAAGGGTTGTAGCTCCCAAACAGGAATGTAGTTTAAATTGATTTGGACGCAGCTGGTTTCAACGAATCCAATGCACAATATAAAAAATTATTGTTCCATTTAATAATTATATATTTCTGCTGTAACTCTTTGGAAAATGATACAATAAACTATGTTCATAGCTCCGCAGAAAGTGTAGCATTTCTTGTGTTGACCTACAGCATTAAAATTTCCCGTCACCTATTATTTTATAAGTTACAGAGGCAAACACACTTAGTGAAACACCCTATATATATATATATATATATATATATATATATAGGTGGCCACCGGTCTGAAATGGGAAATCCGGGTTCGAATCCCAGTCCAGCACAAATATTCATCTTTGCCATTGTATCTACATCAATGCCCTGAAACTGTCGAAATGTTCATATATTTGGAATTCATAAAAGGTAACCTGGTTTTGTCTGTGGCCACTAGTCATCAGTTACCAGCGTAGAGCCACAGAAGCCCTGAAGACGTCACCAGCGGCCACATGGCTAAACGCTACAACTTTATTCGTGTCACATCAGAACTACTTCGACCCAGTAGCGGAGGACCGGGGCGGCAGCAGTACAAAATTATGTCCCTCCCGTCCACATGTGTTACTATAAAAAAGTAGCTTTAGAGATTTGGAGGCCCCCCCATGACGAGAGGCACGGGACGGTCTGAAAAAATACCATAGGAGATTTGAAGGCCACAGAACCATAAGCCAATGACGCTCCCCCCTTCTACTATAAAAAATGAACAAGTAAATTAATTAATTAATTAAATAAAAATAAAAAGAGAGAAAATTTAAGGTGCCTTCCAGGTATTTGTAAGCCCCCCAAGACGAGTGGGCCCGGGTGGTTCGCCCACAGCCCCCCCTCCCCTCGTCCCACCTTAGTCCACCACTGTTTAGACCTTTTTGTAATTTAGTTGCATCTATCCCTCCTCGCTGTAAAATTGTTTTTGAGTATGACCTGCAATAGTTCGTAGCCGGTAAAGTAAAATGAACATTCTGGCCTGTTTTTAGAAACGCAATGACCACTACATTATTTGTTCCAAGCGCTATAGTATTTTATTTTCATCACAATCTCTGTAGATAGCAGTTACAATGGAACAGCTTAAATTCCAGTTTTTCTTGAAGTCTCGCTTTTATTTTAAAGACAGAAATTGCAACATATTACACTTCCAATTTTAGTAAGTAGCATAGTTTCATTCATATGCACTCGTCGATTGTGTGAAAGTCAATTCTTCCTTCGTTAGTTCAAAAACGTTTTATATTTTAACAAGTAATGTTCAATTCTTTGTAAATCTGTCGGACTTAACTGCTGGGTAATTATTCCGTACCTTACAAACTACTTAAATTAAGGTAAACTAACCTAAGGATAGGAGAAACATCCATGCCCGAGGGGCGACCCAACCCCCCGACGGAGAACGGCAGCGCGCACCACAGCACAGCACCCTAATCTGAATGTTCAAATGGTTGTAGAGCCTATGGGACTTAATTACGGGGTCATCAGTCCCTATGCTTACAAACTACTTGTGATCTAGCTAATCCTAAGGACGGCACAAATAACCATGCCCGATGGGGGATTCGAACCCCCGACCGTAGTGGCCGTATAAAAGCTAACTGGCGCGCCGAAGACCGCTCTGCAACTGCGGCCGGCACGCGCCCTTATCTGCTGCGACCAACAAGTAATGCACGTTGAAAGTTTTATTGCACATTAGTGTAATATCCATCTGGTAACCTCTTATTCGACAACACGAGCACTGTTCGACAGAGTGTCTATTTTAGCACGTACTTGTACGAGAGATATTTCACTACTTTCATGATTGCTTTTAATCTCTTATCTCTGAATGGACGTTACCGTTGTAGTCTGGACACGGACGAAAACTTACATTTTGTTTCGTCTATTTTTTTCTTTAATTTCGTTGAAAACTTAAATCTGCTGTGCGGTAGAGTGAAAACGAAACATGTTATACAGCTTTATCCATACTCCGCAAGCTACCCCACCGTGTTTTTATTTTTATTTTTATTTTTTATTTTTTTTATTTTTTTTATTTTTATTTATTTATTTATTTATTTATTTTTTTTATTTATTTATTTTTTATTTTATTTTATTTTTTTTTTTTTTTTTACGTACCTTTCTATCTCCCTCATCCTATTCCAGTCGCTTATGGTTCGCGGAAAAATCTGTTGTCGGTGTGCCTCCGTGTGGGCCCTATCGTCTCTAATTACATCCTCGTGCTCGTTTCGCTGGATGAAATAACGCGGGAGTAATATACACGTTGACTGTTGAAGAGACGAGCACTCTGGGAACTGTGACAAGAGCCCACAGCGCGATGCAGAACATCTCTTTTGCAGCGTCTGCGACTACAGTTTCCCGATCACGGCTGCGACCATTTTGCGCTTTGTGAGGGAACCTGCAACGAAGCGTTCTGCTCTCTGTTGGATATATGAATGTTTTTTCTGTATGTCCTCTATGTATTCATAATCCACTCATTAGATTGCAATAAAGCTTTTGTGAACTGTTCACCGTACGCCCACGTAGGTTCCTGACCCAAAAAAGGAGCCCGATGACGTCATAAATAAGAGGCCATGAGAATACAGAGATTTATGCTTCAATTATTGGAAAACAGGAGTACTTAGGGAGCTGCAACAAAGTTTGCATGCAGTTTCGGACGTTTATGAAGCGTTTTGTAACTGTCCCCCCCCCCTTCTGCACAAAATAGAAGTCTACCGCTAACAACAGTATCGCTATACATGCCTTAATACTATCGCATCAGGAATGACCTTGTGTCAAATAAAGTTACTATTACAGATTTCGTCTGCAAGTCTCCCTTACTTCTCTTGCATCCAAAATTAAGCAATCTGTTTTCTTAATCTCTCACTTACTGACTAAACACGAAATTTCGTAAACTACTTCACCTATGACGCTGAAATTTGGCAGTAATGTAGTTTATAGGTAGAAAAAACAGCTAAGAAAGTATTTTGTGATAGGTGCATGGCGGAACATACTTCTCCTACAGACTCACGAAATCTACAATTTTTTTCCGATCTTCACGAAATTTCTCACGCTTGACCTTCAAAAAAGTGGAAAGTCACCGTCTACCTTAAGTTCCATTAGGTGCGTGGGGGAGGGTACTTTCCAAGATAAAAATGGATGCCTAAATACCTTGGTCGCACCATAACTTGAGATCAGCTCAACCGATTCCACAGATCCTTTTTTTGTTGCTTTCGTTTTCCTCGGAACAAGGGTTGTAGTAAATAAAACTGGAATATTTAAGAACAACAAAATGCGTTTTTGAACGAGACCCTGCGTTTATATTTCATAGAAATCTATAGTTTGTTCCGATATTTATGAAATTTCACACTACCTTAAAAACAAGAGGAATGTCACTGTCTGTATAAAATTTCTTTCGGTGCATGGTGGAAGGTACTTAACATATGAAATTTTACAAAATGCATAGTTTAGCTCCAATCTTTTTAATTTTAGCACACATCACCTTTAAACCAAGAGGAAGATCAATGGGTACATAAATGTTTGTATGCTACATGACAGAGGGTACCTTGCAGAAAACTTTGCAGAATGAGAGAAAGGTGGAAAGGAACAGAGAGATGGGAGAGAAAGGTGGATGAATAGAGACGGGAGAATGGGATGTGGACTACGAGAGTGTATAATAAACAAACACCCGGGCTATAATATCAATCGTGTGTGGTATGGATCCCACAGGGATAATACTCTACGAGTGTTTTGTAACGTACTTCCTTAGTTGATGGACTATTCTTCCTGATTCCGGTGAATCCCACTTTGGCATGTAGCTTACCGATGTTTAATTTTATGTAGTCGTTCGATTTCTTATCGCCCCTTATGTCCACAAGCAGATATTTTATACAAGTAAGTGCCTCCAGTTGTAACGTCTCCGTTGCGTCCACCTAATCCTCGATGGGCGAAGTTGCCGTTACATTTTATTTTATGCTTAATCATTTAACAATTGTTCCAATGATTTGACGGTATGGTATGCGGACAATTACTAGGTTCATCCATAACAGTAAACTTTGTTAAATTCCTTTATAATGGAACGACAAATGTTAAAATCTCTTCTCTTTAAATACACTGATTAAATAACTGCGTGAATGATGAATGTCTTCAAGTCCACACTGAAACATTTCAATATGCAACTGCAACCCGTATGCGATACGACGGAATGGCAAAAACTTTAGCCACCACTAAACGCAGGTTACGGACTCACTGCCGACATACTACCGCCTCGCTCTGCGGTCGGCGGGAGACTGCCGCACCCTGGCCAACAAACAAAGAACATTCCAACCGAAGCATTGTTGCCAGCAGCTCTCGCTGCACGCCAACGATAACTATCGTTCGGCCAAAACTTACCAAAGCGGTTACTAACCTAAAACCCTGTATCCTCACACAGTCATTATACTATTACGGAACGGACCTATTACACTCCCACTGAACACGCAAAAAATCAGTTTCATGTCCCCGTTGAGAATGAAATGGTGTGTTCTGTTGGCTAGATGCTCTTCAATCCAACATGCCGTTGTCCCGGTAGTTCGCACGATAGTATGCTCATCACTACACGACTGTGCGGAGCCGTAGCGAACGCCTTTCGAATGTCAAGAAACACGGCCACTGCCTGGGATTATCTAGTGCCGACTGGGGCTCGTTGAAAGGTAGTGCGAGCTGGTTTTCACGTGAACGTTGCTCTCAGAACTCATGTGAATTCATATACAGGAGTTTTCCTCTCTCCAAAAATGTCATAAATCTCGAACATATTGAATGGACGATCAGTAAATTAACTGTTTAATTTTTCGAAAGTAATGGCCATATGTGTCGGCACATTCATCCCACTGTGAGACAAGATGCTCAATGCCTGCATGAACAGAGCCGGCCCTAGAGGGCCCATGTGCAAAACTTGTGCGCTGGACTCTGCCCCATTCTCCCTCCCCGACGCCCTCTAGCAGAGATACACCCCTTCGTCACGTTCAAAAGAACTCTGTTTCGTCATTCTACATATACATCGGATACTCTGCAATTCACATTTTAGTGCCTGGCAGAGGGTTCATAGAACCACCTTTATACTATTTATCTCCCATTCCATTCTCGAATAGTGCCGCGGGAAAAAGGAACATCTAAATCTCTCTGTTCTAGCTCTGATTTCTCGTATTTTATTCTGATGATCATTTCTACCTATGTAGGTGGGAGTCAACAATATATTTTCGCATTTGGAGGAGAATGTTGGTGATTGGAGATTCATAAGTAGACCACGCCGCAGCGATAAGCGCCGTTGTTGTAATGATTCCCATCCCAGGTCCTGTATCATTTCCGTGACGCTGTCTCCGATGTATCGTGACAATACAAAACGAGCTGCCCTTCTTTAAACTATTTCGATGTCCTCCGTCAAACCCACCTGATAAGGATAAAAAGGACGGACAAGCATAGTGTATGCAGTCTCTTTAGTAGTTCTGTTGCATCTTTTTAAGGGTTCTGCCAATAAAACGCAGTCTCAGGTTAGCCTTTCCCACGACATTATCTACGTGCTCTTTCCAATTTTAGTCTGAAGTAATATTAATTCCTAGGTATTTTGTGAAGTTTACGGCCTTAACGTTTGATTGATTTATCTTGTAAACAAAGTTTAACTGATTTACTTTCGTACTCATGTGAACGACTTCACACTTCGCATTATTTACAGTCAGTTGCTAATTTTTACACCATATTGAATTTTATTTAGATCGTTCTGCAGTTTGTTTTGATCTATAGATGATTATACTAGACAAATAATGACGGTGTCATCTGCAAACAACCTAAGAGAGCTACTTAGATTATCTCCCATATCGTTTATGTAAATAAGGAACAGCAGAGGACCAATCACACTACCCTGTGGAATGCCCGATATCACCTCTGTTTTATTCGATGCCGTACCATCGATTACTACAAACTGTGTCCTCTCTGACAGGAAATCCGTCATGCAGTTGCAAATTTGGGGCGGTATACCATAACCACGAAATTTGATTAAAAGCCGTTTGTGAGGTAGGTGTCAAAAGCCTTCTGGAAATCAAGAAATACGGAATCGTAGCACTCAACACTTCATGTGGGTATAGAGCTAGTTGTGTTTGGCATGAACAATATTTTCTAAATCCGTGTTGACCTTAGGTCAATAGATCATTCTGTTCGAAATAATTCATAGTATTTGAATACAGGATATGTTCCAAAATCTTGCTGGAAACTGTCGTCAAGAATAATAATAATAATTTCGTGTGGCTCATTGGCCTGGTGCAAGTCTTTCAATTGGACGCCACTTCGGCGACTTGAGTGTCCCCAGCCTACCCCAGTTATCCAACCGGGGAAAGGGGACTTACAGTTTAACGTGGAATCCGAATCACATGTCGTTTCTGGCGACACCTCACATCGTTGAGAGGTAAATGATGGGTTGAAACGCAGACTGAAAATTTCGGAGGTCCGACCGGGTTTCGAACCCGCGGCCTTTCGGTTTCCAGGCGAGCGCTTTACCCCAGTACCACCGGGCCCGACATTGACGTTAATGAAATAGACCTGTAGTTTAGTGGGCTACTCCTACTACCTTTATTGAATATAGGTGTGACCTGTGCAACTTTCTAATCTTTTGGTACAGATCCTTCTTTGAGAGAGCAGTTGTATATGGCTGTTAAGTAACGAGGTATCTCTTCAGCATAATCAGATTGACATGCAACCAATATTTCAAAAGTCTTCCTACAGCAGACTTACGGAAATGATAGGAACATTGGCAACATGCCAACAGAAGGCGGGCGTTTTGGCGAGATGTTGCTTTAGCTCAGTGGCAGCGTCCCAGGCCCAGGTACGATTCCCGATATAGGATGGGTGCTCGACCAATAAAAGCCATAATTTAATTTCCTAGTCCCCTGAAGTAGCATGTCGGTATATCACAGCAGTTACAAGCAGCAGTTTGCTGCTCATATAAGGTACAGTAGACAGGCAAAAAACCAGGCCGCGGCCGCCAGCTCATTGGCGGTGGGCGTGCCCCAGCGGACAGCCAGTGAGGTGGCGGCCGCGGCCTCTACGTGTGACGTAGGCACGGCCAGCTGTGAGGCCTCGTCTTCTAGGTGGCGTTGGCGGAGCAGGGAGCGCTGCACAGGACAGCTGAAGCGGCAACAGCCCGTCTTGTGGGAAACATCTGCCAATGGGCGAATGTAACGCGTATCATTCACTACGATGAACAGAATTGGCACGGAAAAGCGTCGAGAATCGCGTACCTTCTAATTTAAGCTTGAGCAATAGGCATCTTCTACCACGCCGGCCGCGGTGGCCGAGGAGACTGAGGCGCTTCAGTCACGGTCTGCACGGCCACTACGGTCGGGGGTTCGAATACCACCTCGGAATGGATATTTGTGCCGTCCTTAGTATAAGCTAGTTCATAGGTAGTTTGTAAGTTTAGGGACTGATGACCCCGTAGTTAAGTCCCATAAGCTTAACAAACATTTGAACATTTTCTTCTACCACTGGATGTCACTATGCGCATCAATATCAAAACCCCTTGTTCCTTCGGCTCCGATACGGACGTAATTTACGACATCCGAGACGTACTCTGTTGGCCATAATCTTGCCACAGCGGGTGTATACGGTGGGCGGTTAATGAAAATGTACGAAACGACAGTTGGTATCATCGGAGTCTTTACTGAAAAGTAATCACCACAGGCCTGAGCACAACTATCCCACTATACGACGAAGGATTTCCTCTAACTAAACTTCCTGGGGCTGTGACAAGCGCTTTAGGGTGGATGCTGGAGCTGTTCCCACTTCAACTGGGCCACTATGTGTGAGTGTGACTCTGGAAATTTGTAATTTGTGGACGCACATTATCATGGAGCAGAATTGCCACCCCCCCCCCCCCCCGTGAGCAGCCCAGGCCGTTTGCTCTCGATGGACTTTTTTCATAGGCAAGGAGTTCAAATGTTCAAATGTTTGCAAATCCATCGGACTAAACTGCATGGTCTTCAGTCCGTATCTTACAAACTACTTAAACCTAGGTAAAATAACCTAAGGACAAACACACACACCCATGCCCCAGGGAGGACTCGAACCTCCACGGTGAGCAACTGCGTGCTCTGCAGCGAGACCACTCGGCTACTCCAACGCGGCAGGCACGGAGTGTCTCACAGTTCACGAAACTGTTCATCGTTTTTCTGTGCTCCAGGAATTCGATGAGTATCGGAAATCGGACGTCGAATACACGATAAGCATCACCTCCCTGCTAAGACCAGAGACTAGGTTCTTTTTAGGAGAAGTTACGACGCATGATTCGCGCACATAAATGTCGTGCTACGTCATCCCAAAGCGGCATAATCGACCGGATTGGTTGTTAAGACGTTTCGCACCTTTTCATTTAAAGACCTCCCTCATACATAAATTACATTACATTAACAGTAGATTAAGAAACAAAATTACAGGTGGCATTTCTAATGATTTGCGCCGGGTCCTGTGCGACTGCGCCGTTTGCACACGTCGAAGGGCGGTATTACAGTATAAAATAATTGGACAAAGAAATATTGGACATAGTGTAATGGTAATGTCGACCAAGTAATCAAAAAACTCGCTCGTCTTTTGTTTCCTCCAGTAAGAAACGTGACCGCTCGAAGCGCAAGTAATACTAGATCCTTCTTGATACTACAGATATTTGACCTTTAACTACAATAATATTAGTTGAATTCCAAGTCTTGATATAGCGTTCGTATTCGTAAACATAGCTGTCATGTATCGGTGATTCGCCTGACAAGCGGACTACCCGCAATGCACAGTACCAGCGCATGGATGCCTACCAGTGAGGCGTTCCACAGCGGCGGTTCCGGAGTCACCAGAGGACGCGACGAGCACCGCCAGAGAGCGCACTAAACCGGGACTATTTTCCTCCACACAGACACGTGAGACCAGCTCGAGACTGCCCCGTATCACTGCGCGCCGACTATTTAAGACAGTAGTTCTCCGCCGGCCGCCTACGAGAACCATAGCTGAGGGATCGTGACCGACGGCTTTCGATAATGTCAGAGACATTTAGTTGATGGTTGTTGTGTTTGCCTTAGTTTCAGAAGTTTGTACGGTTTTTTTTCTTTTTTTTTTTTTCCAGAAGATGATTAGTTTGTCTTGTCAATCAACACAATTTCCGTGTCAGACAGTGTCTTTCACTTATTATCTACTGAGGAGGGATATAGCAATAGCTATTACCGTTAGGTTTGTGTGCTGTGTTCTTCATCAGAAACATAATTAACAGGAATGTATAAATCAGATGGGGCGTTGCATAAAACGCGACAAGGCCAATTCACACTGTCCGTCATGTCAATTCCTCTAGCCCGATACCCTGCGGTGAAATTGAGGCTATGAGTTACAATCCGTCATGTACAAAGTCATAATATACTATCGGAATTGAAGAAGTAACATCCTTAAATCTTATTTACGGCCAAATTAGACTTTCTGGTGTATGTTTGTGGTCATCTTAGTGTACTAAGTGCTGGGAAGCGAAACAACATTCAAAACATCGACATCCGTTTGCAAACGAAAATATATACATACAAACACATCAAACCATTTTTATAAGGGACTAAACAGACTATATTTATCAGCTATGTTTCCCCCTTTACATTGTTAATAACGTGATAAGCTACTTAAGGGATTTTGCCCTTTGTCAGTGCTGACATTTCCAAAAAATGTTCAAATGTTTGTAAAGGTTATGGGACTTAACTACGGGGTCATCAGTCCCTAAACTTACAAACTACTTACGAACTAGGACGGCACAAATATCCATGCCCGAGGGGGGATTCGAACCCCCGACCGTAGTGGCCGTGCAGACCGTGACTGTAGCGCCTCAGTCTCCTCGGCCACCGCGGCCGGCTGACATTTCCATTTGAAACGTTATTTAGTGAAACTTGCTTTGCCAACTTACAATCTTATTCGTAAACAGTGTATGCGTCAACTTTTTCTGTTACTCTACTTCAAATTGTGAAGAATGGAGAGCTACAAAATAACTAGCAGTGAATTAAGGCCCGGTTGTGCTGCCGACGATGTAAAAAAGAAAATGCTCCCGTTCACGTAAAAAATTTATTTAACACCCATGGTTTCATCCAAGTACGAATCCTTTTCTTTTTATTTTCCTTCTCCTTTAAATGCAGACACAACGCATCTGTAATATAAACAACAGCTGAGCATAACATCGCCATTTAGAATCAACTTTGACAAAATATTGGATGATAGTGTATTACCCCCTTTAGCGTTTCGGCCAATATCTTTGTCAAAGAAAAAGACCAATATTTCATCCAATTTTGTCTTCCAATTCTTTGTCCAATAAACTGATAGTGTAATATCTAAGAGCGGCCCTGTCCATGAAAATACATATTTGCCAGTGCTACTGCAGTGAACAAGTAGACGGGGTAGGTTTTGAAAAAGAAGTTTCCGATATTAAGGACAATTCATGCTGTCGATGGTACCAACGAAATTTATGTATAAACAGGTCGATATGTTTGTAAAAGGAAGTGTGTGCGTTATTGTCCACTTATGAAGGAGTAAATTCTCTAGTTTCCCGGAATAAAGTGTATGCAAAGGAGTGTTAAAGAACGACACTGTTAGTTGGAAATTAAAATGAATTGTAACTGCATATACGTAGTTTTCACAAACTATTTCTTAGTCAACTGAAGTAGAAGTGAAAACGTTTCTCGTTACTTGCGTTTGTAAGGGGACGAAAATTCTGCTACTCATTAGGAATTGAATCTTGCATCGGATCGTCTCCCTGTTTCAATAAGAAAATTAAGAATAAGTTATTCTCTGAAATTGCGTGTTGTAAATGCACTGTTACAGAAAAAAATTACCAAAGTCTCATTCAATATTCCCATGAAAGGAGAAGTAGTATTCGAGCATTTAGAAGACTACAGCAAAAAGAGGAATATTAACCTTAATGGTTACTGTGTCTGCACCGATACAGAAGATAACCTGAATATTTCGTTCCATATCCCTATACAACGAGGAGAAGTAGAATTCGAGCCTGCCGCGGCGGAGTGACCAAACGCGAGGTCGCTGTCGGTCTGGGATTCGAATCCCCCTCCCCCCTCTTACATGGGTGTTTGTGTTGTCCTTAGTATAAGGTAGTTCATAAGTAGTTTGTAAGTTGAGGGACTGATGACCCCGCAGTTAAGTCTGTTGTGGCGTAGAGTCAGCGCCACACGCCAGACGTAAGACAACGAACATGGAGAAGGCAGCGATCGACCGAAAGCCAATTGCAAGCAGGCGCCGCGGATCCTGGAGGGAGGAACAGAAGATGCGCGCCCTCTACAAGCGGCTATATCTAGGCCGACATACGTCTGGAAATCCCGGCAGTTACTAGGACAGAACTCAGGCGGTTACTAGTCAGCTAGGAAGTCAGAAATAGGACAGTGCTAAGTCAGAACGCGGCTACGAACTTAGCACTCATTAGGTCCCAACCCAGCTAGCATCATGCGGAACACGCCGCGAGAAGCAAGAAGAGAAAAGAAACAGACTTATGTTCTAAAGTTGAGTATTATAATATTCAGTCAATAAAACTTGTATTTTTAATCTGATTAGTTGTTACAGTTGACATCGATTCCTGCATCAGTACCTTTCATGACAACTAGCCCGGGACGAAAAACAACAAAGCAACAAAAGGTCACAACAAAGTCCCTTAAGCTTAAAAAAACATTTGAATATTCTGAATTAGAGCCTCTGGAAAAAAGCATCAGCAAAAACAGGAATGTACGTTCGAGCGTTATTATTTATAAAGCTGAAATGTTAAGATGTTTGTAAATCTATGAGAGCTAACTGCTCTGGTTATCAGTAACCAGACTTACAAACTACTTAAACTAACTTATGCTAAGGGCAACAAATACACTCATGCCACGGGGAGGACTCGAACATCCGACGGCGAGAATCGGCGCACTCCGCAGCTAGACGCCTTGGAACACTCGGCCAACCCACCGCGGCTATATATGGCTGCCGCGTGTCCCGGTGCGTTGGAACTTGGCAATTCATGCATAACAAATGCAGTAGACCCCAAAGCGGTTATTTAAAAGTCATTTATGAAACTTAACATGTTTCTAGGTTCCTCGTATAGTAATTAACACGTTATTGTAATCATGATTAAGAAACGGGCATTGCTGTGAATTTCTTCATAATATGTATAACGGTCATCTGCAGGAGGGTGAACTGCTGTCTCGATGTGGTGCCTATAACTGGAAAGGTTTCGACGCTATTAAATAAATTAATCCGCTGATGTTTAATTTTTCATGTATTTGACTTGTTATCCAAACAGATGGCGACATAAACACTAAATATGCACACAACTACTCAACTGTACTGTACTTGAACTGACACAGTGTCTTCGGTGCGTCTATAGAAACCTTAATTACAATGGCTGTAACTGCGGATTGTTACACAGGATTCATTTTACGTAATTACATTTAAATTTATTTATCAGTGTACCTGTTAGATTATGAAATTGAATGTTACGTTTTGTTAATATTATTGTACATTAAATTAATATTTGATGAATTTTCAATTGAATTACATGATAGTGTGGTTACAATTAATTTGCGGAATTGACGGAAAATCAACTACAAAATGAATATTTATACCTAAATTTCCAGGAAACTATGAAATGTTTCTATAATTAATGGAATTATATGATAATTAGTGTTGTTACAATTACTTTGCGGAATTGACGGGCCGCGGTGGAGTAGCCGAGCGGTCTAAGGCGCCTCGCTGCGGAGCGCGCGGTTGCTCGCCGTTGGAGGTTCTAGTCCCCCATGGGGCATGTGTGTGTGTGTGTGTGTGTGTGTGTGTGTGTGTGTGTGTGTGTGTGTGTTGTTGTCCTTAGGTTAGTTTACCTTAGTTTAAGTAGTTTGTAAGGTACGGATTGACTACCAGCCATTTTTGGTCCGATAGATTTACAAAATTTTGAACATTTTTAATTAAATTTCGAAATAATTACGAACTGCGTATAACTAATCCTACAACCATTTGTCTTTGATACATTATTGATGGTTGATTATTAGCTTTATTTAACAATGCTAATCTGTGGAAATGTACGACAGAGGAAATACTATCAGTGTAGATATAGTAATTCAAATCCTGGATAAAACAAGAAAATAAAAAACCATTTAGGAATAACGTAGGAAGACGTCGAATAATACTGACACTACGACTTATCTTAGGAGGTAGATTATGACCTACGTTTGTGGATTTTGTAGATTTAGAGAAAGGTTTTGGCAATATTTTGTGGAGCAAAGTTTCAAATAATGTAGGTATCAGGGGTATAATAACGAAACGAAAAGTTATAATAAACTGTACAAAAATCAGACAACAATGATAAGAGTCGAAGAGTATGAAATGGATCAAGTGGTAGGGAAGGGAGCAAGTCCGGGTTGAAGCCTCTTAGCAAAGTTATTCAGTTTGTACATTGAGCAGTTTGTGAAGGAAACACGGGAGAAACTTGAAGAAGGAATTACAATTAAGAGAGTAGAAATAAAGAGTTTGGAATTTAACGATTACTTCATAATTCTGTCAGAGACACAACAGGACCTATAAGCTTAGTTGAACGAAATGAAAAAAAAAAAAAAAAAAAAAAAAAAAAAAGAAAAAAAAAAGAAAAAGAAAACCCTAGTAGATGAATTTTGTTATTTATATAGATTTATATAGGGACATTGTATCTGATGGCCGAAGTAAAGAAGACATAAAATGCAGTATGGCTATGGGAAGAAAAGCATGTCTGAAGAAGAGAAATTCCTTCACATCCAATATTAATTTAAATATTCGGATATACTTTCTGTATGGGAGTGAAACGTGGAAGATAAGGAGTTTAGACAAATGTGAAGTGCCGTGCTTCAGACGAATGCAAAAGGTTAGATACATAGATCAAGTAACTAATGAGAAGGCACTTAACAGAATTGTGGAGAAAAATGGCATAACTTGACTACAAGTCATAAAGGAATCGTCAATTTAGAATTCGATGGATGTGACTGTGGTAAAAAAAAGTGCACAGGTACACCAACACAAACCATTCTTTGGACGGAAGACCACAAATTCAACAACATTCGGATAGTTCTGAAAGCAATGACAGCTCTCTCTATTCAAAAAATAATGAGGAAATGAAAACAGCCGAAAGGTAGTATTGATTCGCATGTGTACAGAAACGTAGATGAGCGAAGCATGCAGTAAGAATCACCGTCAAGACTACTGTGAAAAAACAAAACTAATAATCGGTTCCTATGTAGAGTAGTTAAGCGGATGGAGGATCTATAGCCCTCGAAACATTGGTCAATCTGGGTTATACAATAAAAGACAGCAAACGGAAAGCGAAAACTGTTTGTAACCTAAACTGACACAAATGTAAAACGGAATTGTTACAGGCCACTGAAAATGCCACATAAATAGATAGAAGCAAAACATGTATAGTAAAGAAAATTTGATTTTCAGTTACATGGAAGGACCGAACATAATACTCATATGGACTTTATTTGAATTTCGAGTTTAATAAATCGTTCACGCATGCGAATCATACAAACGTACCGTTGGTTAATAACCCAACAGACTTCCATCCCTAGCGTAGAGAAGCAGCTGGAGAATTGAAAAGAAACAAGTAGCCCTACATGTCTCGCATTTATAACGGATCTCACATGCAGCGCAAAGTCGAAAGTGACTGAAAAGGAGCTAACGTGCGTACCTTTTGTAACAAAGGTAAAGGAATGGACCCATGTAATATCAGATGAATGTCATTAACATCCGTTTAACTGTAGAAGTCCTGAACACAGTCTCAGTTCCAATACAGTAAATTTTCTTGAGAAAGAATACCTTCTGTCCGCGCATCAGCACGGCTATTGAAAGCAACACTCGTGTGAAACTGAGCTTGCGCCCACCTCCGCCAATGCGCCATATACCATATTATGGATTGCGGAGTATATACAGTGCTCGAAATAATCAGTGAGATCATACACAATATACATATGGCGACGTATTGATTCAGATATTGGCTACAGCTGTAATCTGTGTGATAAAGTACGTTATTTTGCTGTCCCAACTCTTTACTTGAAGTTTACATGCCGTTTATAAGAGCGAGGAATCACGGGGCTACCAAAATAGTGAAAAAGTAATCTACGTTGTCCTCTAATATGGTGTGCGATCACGTCGGACGGCCAGCACAGTTGCACACCTGCGTGGCATGGACAGTATGAGGTTAACAATCAGCTCGTGAGGGATGTTTGATCATTCTTCCAATGTCCAGCTCTGCACCCGTTATGGGAAGGGCTGGTAAGGGTTGCAATGCGCGTACCCACTGCATCCCAGGCATGCTCAGTCGGCCACTCCGTTCATCCATTTACATCAGCTTCAAGCATGTTGTCCACCAGTGTAGCTCTCTGGGGACGGGCGCCATCATACAGCAGAAGGAACCCATCTTCTATGGCGTCTGCGGCGCACCCACTTTTCGGACAACAACCCGCCCATCGTCGACTTATCTCAATGAGGAGTTTCCTCCATACGACAGAATGCCTCACCGACACACCACAGAACACAAGAACAGAAATATTGCGAAATAAAAATGTTCATCTCCATGACTGGTTTGTACCAACGGAAGAACTTCCCCCAGGACACGGTGAGAAGAGGCACGTCTGGAGATCCTTGAATAGACTGTGTTCCGGAATTGCAAGAAAAGAGCAACTTGCATAGATGGGGGCTGTCGGATGAATCGGTGTTGTGCGATTGTGGACAAGAGCAGACTACTTTCCACCTTATACAGTGCGAGTTATGTCCAAGCACCTGCACAGTCGAGGAGCTCATGAAGGCTACTCCCAATGCTCTGGACATGGCCAGTTTTTGGTCAAAAATCTCCTAATATTACAATTACCTATTGTACATGACATTTAGCCTACATTTTAGCTTATAAATTTTATTACTCTCTGGACGTGGCCAGCTTCAGCCAAAAAGTCTTAGCCCTTCAAAATACATGTTCATGTAATATGTATGAAGAGCCTAACAAACCTATCTATCCGATGTCTAATGTACGTATAAAGATTGATGGTTCTGACACGATTAAATAAATAAATTAATGGCACCAACGTAGGGTACAACAAACGGTCGAACGATCTATACATCTGAGCAGTCAAAGCGCTGTTTTGAACGACATAACGGTCTGTACGTCCACCAATACTGACTCCAACTCACACCATTCGTTCACCATGATGATATGTTGAAAATGTTCAAATGTTTGTAGAGCTTATGGGACTTAACTACGGGATCATCAGTTGCTAACCTTACAAACTACTTATGAAGTAGCTTATACTAAAGACGGGAGAAATATCCATTCCCGAGGCGGGATTGGAACTCCCGACCGCAGCGGCACACCGCAGACCACTCGGCCACTGCGGCCGGCATGATGATATGGTGATGACTCCCGCACATAAGTAGGATTGTTCTAAGTTCCACGTTCTCTGCAGATGATGGAACGACGATTGTCCGGCTGAACAGAAAATTTTGACTCACGTATGGAAAATGCCCGGCGCCATTCTTTACGACTCCAATCCTGATGATACTCCCTCAAGTTTCTGCGACCTAAAGCGTGTCGTGGTTTTAATAAGACACACACCACAGGTATCCGTGCGGAGATATTGCGCGTCCTGTTGCTGCCTGGAGGGTTCGTTGCCGCTGAGTCGCAATCAACCTCCTGTCTCGAAGGGCTGTTAACCGGAGATAACGGTCATGTCTTGCTGATGTTTTCCGTGGACGACCTTGGTCTCACCTTTTCTTTAACGGTTCCTGTTGTCTGAAATCGCGTCCAGGTCCTGGAAATCACACAATGCTACCCTCCAATAGCTGCAGCCACCTCCCACTGAGTCTGTCGTGCTTGCATCCTTCCTGCGGGTCTCCGTGCCATATCTCTGCATAAGCGACGTTGTTGTTGCATTGCACCACCTGCTCTCTATACTATCTGCCCCAGCTGCTTGTGTATTCGTTTGATAGAGAAAACACAAGTCAACACCAATCCCCTCTGCCACTATTTCGGTTGGCGTAATGTTGTTTTCTCCACTCTATAGAACCGACAGAACGAATGCTGACAATTTAGATGTAGAATCGCAATAATATTAAAATTTGAGTTACCTAAAGATACTCGAGAACATATATAAGACAGCAGGAAACAAAATGCACCGCACGGCGTTATTCACACTAGTACAATAAACTTGCTTTTCTTCGCAGAGAAACCCATAGTGTTAAGTGTATTTCTAGACATGGTAGAATATTTTCTGCTCTCACAGTGAAGAGTTGTATCCGCCTATCGTTCCAGCACGATGGCGCTTATTACATTGGCATTTGAACGTGTAGCAAGCGTTGTGTGAGACATTTCCTATACGGCGAATAGGTTGCGATTAACCCATGGTGAAGGCTCCGCAGTTGTTCGATGTCACATTATTTGAATTAATTTTCAGCAAATACTTTCACGGCCACATGTACACAAAAGCAGTCAGTGAAATTGCTAGCTTTCGAACAGGAATCAGAAGTGTTGATGTCAAAATATGCCTCGTACACTGAAAGGAAACAAAAAAATTTGGATCCACAAAACGTTTTACAACAAACTACGATGCTGGATATCTAATTGTTTCCAAATTACGAATTTTAAATGATCTCGGGTGTAGAGACAACCTCTTTTGCCGCCGATCCTCTAAACCATAGCAGCAACCTTTACTTAATGACGCCAAAATTAACAGGTGTAGTATTTTAGTTTAGGTGATCTGTTCAACAAGTGGATCACTTGATAACCATGTCACCGTGTACTGCCTTTCTTCCCTTTACGCTTTCATTTGTGTTGAGATATAAAATATATAGTTGCTCAAGTTAAAAATTGTTTTGTGTTACTTCACGAGTGTGTCGCTTCTCTGTTTCCAATAAAATTACGAGCTGCTGCAGACCGGCTAAAGGGCTCACACACGTATCTGTCGTTGGTGTGAAGGAATAGAAGCGGACGCGTCGAATAGGTAAACAGTAGTAGTAATTCCGAACAGCAATTTATCTCTGCCCCAAATCCTGACGTGCAGTTTTCAACGGCGGCAAAGATATTATATGAGATGGCATCAACGTTGGCGCTTCTGTAGCAGTAAACAAATCGTAACATAAAATCAGCCGACGTAAAAGCCCCTCGTTCGGGAAGTCGTATTTGTCGCCAGTGGAAGTGTGTGGCAGCAGTAACCACCGCAGAAAGCACCAAAGTTTTGACGGGCGACAGGTCGAGAACCGGGGAATTCCCCGGCGACCGCCGCCTTGCGTTCTGCGCAGTCCACCCGAGCCGGAATCGCTCGCGAAAACGACGGTCGCCAGGCACCATTCTCAGCTCGAGAATCGCGCTGGTCGTAACACCAGCAAAGACGACAAAAACATACCCCACTGTAAAGCGTTTGCTGGTAAAAGTTTTGAGAGGGTACTAAGGCATTCTGTAGGCAGAAGAGGGAACCAGAAGTGTTACCACTGTTGGCCAGTGCTTTGTGACTTGTGGCCGATGATAATTAAAATACCGATGTGCACACGTGAACTGCACGTCTGTACGAGGCAAACCCTGGAGAAAACTGTAGATACGCATCGTCGTTGCACGTGCGCCGCAAATATTCAGTCCATTACCAGATTTTGCTTTGCAAAAATTATTTTTCAAATTCTCGTCTTATTTTTCGATGTGTAATTGCTTGCTGGAGTTGCGTAGGAAAAGAAAACGTACCTATAATAAAGCTCGCGGTTCGTTGCTAATTAACACTAGCTATTTCACATCGACTGTTGGCTAAATTTCACCTCTAGATTTCTATATGCACTGCTATTTTTAGTTCGCCTTACACACGTTTGTGTAAGAGGGTTTCAAATGTCAACAACTCGTCATCACCTTGGAGCAGCTTCGGTCTCACTTCCAGCACATAACATTGTTTCTCAGGAAAAGACGCTTTGTTCAGCTATGGTGATCCGCGTGCTCCACTTGTACACTGGTCCAAACCGTTTCTAGTCGGGATGAAAGGCGGCATTAGTCTGTCACTGTATTACCTATTTGCTCCAATTGTACTTCTTATGGTGATATTCCAGATTCTGTGTAGTGATGAAATGCAACTTCCAGCAGGATTGCAAGTATCAACATACGCATTGTCGGGAGGGGGTTACGATAGTGTTTACTGTCTATTACTAGTGCAATAGCTTCTTGGAGCTTAAATTATTTTTCCTCATTTTGCAGTCTGCTATCGTCGCTTGATAAGGTCTGAATTTCTGTTCTTAATTCGTCGTAGTTACTCATCTGAATCTGCTTATATAAACCGTGCTACGAAATTTCAAATGTTAAGTTATACATTAATGTATATGAAATGCTGACAAGACATCGAACTGTTATTTAAAATTTAGAGCAGAGGGATATCTAAATTCATTCTCTAGATATCGGGTTTAATATCTTACGCAAGATACGTCGATCTGTGATCAGTTTTGTCCATATGCCCACAGCTTTTATGTACTTAACTTTCGATTTTGAGAAAAATATATGGTGGAAAGCTTGATTCTTGCACATGTGATCCATAAGTGACTGCATTCCGTTTCGTTACTCGTTATAGTTATTGTACTGCATCGAATTAAGTAAAGCATTGCAATAGCTCTAAGGGAGACATTTCTGATGGAAAATCATTACATGTGTCCCCTTTTCCGAGCGAATAGTACAACTCACGTGACGTAGTTGCCGCTGTGAAGTGACGAATTATCATCTGCAGTACTGACGGGGTTCGTCTATTCCTTCGCAAGGGGGGGCCTGTTGTCTGACGCTCAACTCATGTCGAAAATTAAAAAAAGGAAAAAGTAACAAAATAAAATGTTGCCGCGGCGGATTAGCCGTGCGTGCTGGGGCGCCGGGCTGCTGTGCGCGTGGCCGTCCGCCGTCGGGGGTTCGAGTCTCCCCCTCGACCATGGGTGTTTGTGTAGTCCTTAGGTTAGTTTACCTTAGTTTAAGTAGTTTGTGAGCTACGGACTAATAGCCCAGAAGTTGAGTCCCATAGATTTACAAACATTATATATACAGGGTGAGTCAAATAAAATTACCGCTGGATATATTTCGTAAACCACATCAAATACTGATGAACCGATTCCATAGACCGAACATGAGGAAAGGGGCTAGTGTAATTGGTTAATACAAACCATTAAAAATGCACGGAAGAGTGTTTTTTTAACAGAAACCTACGTTTTTTTAAATGCAACCCCGTCAGATTTGTTAGCACATGTGAACATATAAACAAACACGTAATCAGTGCCGTTTGTTGCATTGTAAAATGTTAATTGCATCCGGAGATATTGTAACCTAAACTTGACGATTGAGTAACACTCCTCCGCTGTTCGATCATGTGTATCGGAGAGCGCCGAATTAAGTAGGGATCCAAAGGGAACGATGTACCTCAGGTACAGAAGAGACTAGATCAGCACATTACGCGTCAACGTATGTGGTATCAGCATGATGGTGCACCTGCACATTCCGCAATTAACACTAGGCAGACCCTTGACAGGATGTTCGACGGACGTTTCATAGGACGTGGAGGATGCATACATTGGCCACGCCGTTCTCCTGATCTTACACCTCTGGACTTCTTTCTGTGGGGTACGTTAAAGGGAAATGTGTACCGTGGTGTGCCTACAACCCCAGAGGATATGAAACAACGTATTGTGGCAGCCTGCGGCGACATTACACCAGATGTACTGCGACGTGTACGATATTCATTACGCCACAGATTGCAATTGTGTGCAGCAAACGATGGCCACCACTTTGAACATCTATTGGCCTGACATTTAGGGACACACTCTATTCCACTCCGTAATTAAAAACGGAAACAACGTGTACCTCACCCCTCATGGTAACGTACAAGTGCGTCAATGAAAAAGACCAATAAAGGTGTTAGCATGTGGACGTAATGTGCTGTTCTAGTCTCTTCTGTACCTAAGGTACATCACCGTTCCCTTTGGATCCCTACTTAATTCGGTGCTCTCCGATACTCACGATCGAACAGCGGAGGAGTGGTACTCAAGCGTCAACTTTAGGTTACAATAACTCCGGATGTAATTAACATTTTACTATGCAACAAACGGCACTGATTACGTATTTGTGTATATGTTGAGATGTGCTAACAAAACTAAAGAGGTCGTATTTAAAAAAAGTTAGGTTTGTGTTAAAAGACCTACTTCCGTGCATTTTTATGGGTTGTATTAACCAAATACTTTATCCCCTCTCCTCACGTTCGATGTGTGGAATCGGTTCGTCAGTATTTGATGTTGTTTACGAAATATATCCAGCGGTAATGTTAGGTAACTTACCCTGTACATATATTAAATTATTTTTCCTCATTTTGCAGTCTGCTATCGTCGCTTGATAAGGTCTGAATTTCTGTTCTTAATTCGTCGTAGTTACTCATCTGAATCTGCTTATATAAACCGTGCTACGAAATTTCAAATGTTAAGTTATACATTAATGTATATGAAATGCTGACAAGACATCGAACTGTTATTTAAAATTTAGAGCAGAGGGATATCTAAATTCATTCTCTAGATATCGGGTTTAATATCTTACGCAAGATACGTCGATCTGTGATCAGTTTTGTCCATATGCCCACAGCTTTTATGTACTTAACTTTCGATTTTGAGAAAAATATATGGTGGAAAGCTTGATTCTTGCACATGTGATCCATAAGTGACTGCATTCCGTTTCGTTACTCGTTATAGTTATTGTACTGCATCGAATTAAGTAAAGCATTGCAATAGCTCTAAGGGAGACATTCGCCTGCCAACCCAACCAATTTAATGACAGTGACATTACAACTCAAATCAGTTACATTTCATCACAATTCAGTATCTAGTGAATGGAGCCAATTAACGGCAGAGCGAGTCATATTAATAAAACCACTAAATGATCCAGGGTATTTCCTTCTATAATAGTCTTTGACAGTTTTCTGTTATCCCGTACAATCACTGGCTAGAGAATCTCGGAGTTCCCAATTCATTTCTCTTATTATTACAGGAAGATCATTTCAGAGACGGGCTTCTGACACAGAAAACGACTTAGGCGGTGTTTTGTGATGGTATAGATAGAGTTCTGTTTCCGTGAGAACTACAATTGATGTTAAATTTCCGTATTTATGTCGGCACCGTTTTCCTCTGAGGTCTGCCAAGAGGTACCGACAGGTCATTATTAGAGACGAAGCTCACACTCAGATGTTTTTGGCTGACGGTGGGTAAGGAAATCGGCCGTGCCCTTTCAAAGGAACCATCCGCACATTAGCCCGGAGTGACTTAGGAAAATCACAGAAAAACATAAATCTTGATGGCCGGAGATGGATTTGAACGACCGCCCTCCCGAATGCGAGTCCAATGTGCTGCCACTGCGACGAAACGTTTTTACTTCCGTGGGGCATTTTCGACATACCATCTGATCGTTACGCAGGGAAGAAGTTGGCAGCACTTCAATTTTCGATCTTCACTTGTTGTGTCTGCTGGAGCATTTATTGCGTGATAGGCAAGGTGACTCCAGAATTACATATAAGAAAGTATTTACGTAATAGATACGAGAATAGCTACGTATGCATCCGATTCTGATTTGTGCATAACTCTGTCAACCCGCCTTTAGAATTATACAAGTTTCATTGGTCTGCCCATGTAATTGATATTAAAAGTGGTATTTCGTGATATTTTGGTGTTGACATACTATAATTATGAGTTGTTTCACCGTGAATCATATCTCAATAATTTTGTATTGTAAATGTTCAATTTACGGTGGCACAGCCGTGACGCTAATGTATGGAACAATGACGCCACCTAGGCTCGTGTGACATTCTGTGCAGAATAGCGTGTACCGAGCGTCACATTTACCAGAAGAATAGAAAAATTTTGTACCGTGACGGCCAGAGCCAGTTCATTTATGGCCAATAAATCGTGCCTTACCAATCAACTACGGGCAGAACATGCTCTTGCGGACAGGACGTCATAATGATACCTATACCATTCATGAGCTAATGATATGCTTTTCTTATTTCAACTGTACTCAAGCTCCTAAGGATGAATTATCTCGTCACTCTCCGTGCATGGAACGTGGAGCAATTATCCACAATCTTCAGTTGGTGGACACATCGGAACATGTTCATGGCGACCGGCCTGGCTTTACTCATTATACCAGCCATTCGTCTAGCCGCATTCATAGGATTTGCATCTCGCGTTCCATTGTCAGGGGGGCGAGAGCAGCCGAAATATGGCCTGTAGCGTTTTCTGACCACGAAGCCTATATTTGCGACGTTACCCTCAGACGTCAGAAAGTATGGTCCATGGAAGCTGAAAGTGACCCATCTCGCCTCTCCAGAATGTCGGCAGCTCGTAGAGAACACGTGGAACAACTGCAAACGCCAACGCGGCGCCTACCAGTCTGCCTTTTCTTGGTCGTTATCCTGCGCTAAGCCTGCCCTGCGGAAGACCTTAATAGGCTATGGGAGAGACGTAGCGGCATGGAGGCGACAAACGAAGGACTTTTACTTCAATATTCACCTGCACAATGCCATATTCACCTGCGAGGCAGACGATGGTACATCACGCCAAAGCCCAAATCATCAGACTTACACGCCAACATCTTGAAGAAGCGATGATAAAGTACATGTCCTTCATGCTCACTCTACACGGCTGTATTAAGGATATGATGGGTGTTAGTAAACAACGCCTGAAGTGGCAGAGATAGGAATAAAAAATAAATAAATAAATAAAAGGGAAAAGGAAAATAAAAAGGCGCCTCGCTGCGGAGTGGGCGGTTGAGCGCCACGTTACTGATCGCACGGCTTTCCGCATCGGAGGCTCGAATCCTCCCTCGGGAATGGATGTGTGTGGTGTCCTTAGATTAGTTTAACTTAGTTTAAGTAGTTTGTAAGTCTAGGGTCTTGGGACCAAAGTAGTTTGGTCCAATAGAATTACAAAGATCTGTACGTCTATAAAATCGGATGCACATTTGTTACTTTCGACCAATCAACTTTGCTGACCATCTTTGTATGAATGCAAAATACTAAAATCAGCTTTCGTTGCGAAACATTCCTCAGTCGCGATGTTTTAAGTATCGGAAACTTTTAGCTTTCACAAATTATCAAAATTCACCGATGGCTTGCTTCTGAATGGAAACCTACTTGCTTTTTCCTTTACGTGGACGACACTTTCGTCATCTGGCCACATGGTATGGATAAACTCCTTGACTTCCTTACACATCTGAACTCCAAACACCCCAACATGAAATTCACTATGGTGACTGAAACGGATGGTAAATTGCCGTTCCTTGACGTCTTGGTCAAGAGAAGAGCTGATGACACCCTGGGTCATAGTGTATATCGGAAGACAACGTACACTGATCTGTATTTACACGCAGACAGCTGTCACCACCCTTCACAGAGGAATGGGGTACTTAAAACTCTAGTACATAGGGCGCGCACTATCTCCGACGCAGAGAGTCTACCCCAGGAATTGGAACACCTGAGAACTGCATTTCGAAAAAATGGGTACTCAGAGTGGCAGATTCAGCGGGCTCTCCGCCCAACCACTACAACACGACCTGTGGAAACGGATGAAAACACAAAGGAGGATGTAGGCACTGCGTTCGTTCCATATACCGGCGCACTCTCAGGGAAGATCGCCCGCATTTTGAAGAAACACCAGGTTGGAACTGTTTTTTGTCCGCCGAATAAAATTCGTGTACTGGTGGGGAGCGCTAAAGATGATCTCGGTTTGAGGAAGGCGGGCGTGTACCAGATTCCGTGTCAGTGTGGAAAGTCATATATTGGACAGACGATGCGTACCGTCGAGGATCGATGCGTTGAACACCAGAGGCACACACGATTGATGTATCCGAGCAAGTCGGCGGTCGCTGAACATTGTTTGTCGGAGAATCACGCCATGGAGTATGAACACACTAGGATTCTGGTACAGACGTCAAGATACTGGGACTGCGTCGTTAGAGAGGCCATTGAAATTCGCACAAGTGACGACCTCATAAACCGTGACTGTGGCTATAATCTTAGCAAAGCTTGGGAACCAGCGATTGGGTTAATTAAGAGTAAATCTAGCAAACGTAACGAAGTGACGACCACGGCGGACAGAGCCCTCACACCGACGTCTTCTCAGACGCCGGCGCAATCGTTTCCACTGCGCGGCCGCGGCGCGGGGCGCGGACCGCGGAGGGGTCGCTCCGCGGGCCGAGGGTATTTAAATGGCCCGCTACCGGGCTAGAACCCAGTTCCCTTCGAGCAGCCGTAGCGTGCGGATCTCCGTGCCGGCGCGTTTCCAGGAGCTCAGTCCGTCAGTTCACCTGATGATGGCGACATGTATGATCGCCGAAATATTGTGCCCGTTGGACACTATAGACCGGCAGTACACCCGTGGATCTTTTAATCATCAAATACGCCGGGAGAAACTGAAGAATCACAACAACAAGTAGTTTTGAGAGAATAGTGATGGCAACAAAGTACCAAAGAATTAGAAAGACAAGACATATTAGAAATACTTCAATATTACAAGAGATAATGAATTTAAGTTCTGAAAGGAAAAGGTATAAAAATTTAGCAAAAGAAGCAGATAGAAGGGAGTGCAGATGGCTAATAAATTGCAAGAGTGGCCAGGAGATAAGTGCACGTTATCAAAATAATGTGTAACTGGAGGAAAGGTACCTATCGCCTACAGGTAAATAGAGGAGATATTTTGAAACACGAAATAGACTGTATCAATATCAAGAGATGACAAGCAAAGACAAAACTAACCACGTAAGAGAAACCTTATAGGTGGAAGAAATAATAGAAGAGCTGTGCGAAAGAAATGTTAATCAAGTCTAAGTCTAACCAAGGTCCCTGGAGTCCATGATATTGCTTCTGAACTGCTGATGTGCTTGGAAGAGCCAGTCACAACGAAGCTCTGCCGCCTGGTGTGTGACGTGTGACAGGCAGGTGAAATACCCTCGAATTGCTAGAAAAGTTTGTTGATACTAATACCAATGAAATCAGGTGCGTATAGCTGTGAATATTAGGGAACTACCAGGGGGTCATCAGTCCCTAAACTTACAAACTACTTATGAACTACCTTATGCTAATGACGACACAAACATCCATGACCGAGGGGGGATTCGAACCCCTGACGGCGGACGGCCGCGCGCACCGCAACACGGCGCTCCAGTACGCGCAGCTAATTCGCCGCGTCTAACATAGAAAACATTTTAGATGTCGATCTCGGGGAAGATCCGATTGAATTTAAAAGAAATGGAGGAATAGCTGAGGGAAGAGGCACCTTTCGGCCCATCGTAGAAGATCCTTAAAGGCAAGGCACACCAATATTTACAGCCTTTGCAGAAAGCTTTTCATAATGTTAGTAGGAATGCTTTCAAATTCAGAAGATAGCGGCGGTCAAATATGCACTTCTAGTATTGAAACCAGACTGCAATTTTGAAACTGGGACTCTCCTGGGGTGACCTTGGTGCGATGCCAAGGATTGCCCTGCCCTCCCGCCGGAAGTTCAAGTTCTCTCTCTGGCGTGGTTGTTGTCATTCGCCAGTCACAGTCTGCATGACCGCTACGGTCGGGGGTTCGAATCCCCCCTCGGGAATGAATGTTTGTCTGCCCTTAGTATAAGGTAGTTCATAAATAGTTTGTAAGTTTAGGGACTGATGACCCCGCAGTTAAGTCCATTAATCTTAACAATCATTTGAACATTTGTCGTCAATAGCATAAGTTAAGGTACTGTGTAAGTCTAAAGACTTATGACATTACCAGTATTGTCTCCTAGTTTTACAAACTTCGAATAGTACATAAAGGATGCAAATTTGAGGAACAAGACAGAATTGAGGCGTTTCTCCAATGATATGAAATCTGTACACTGAGCAAGCTATCCTGGAAAGCGAGGGGAAATTTTTGAAACAGAACTAAAGGGGACTGATTGATTGATTGATTGATTTTTCCAGGGAAGTCAAAACAGTCTTGGACCAAACCGCCACTGCCCGCACCGAAACTAAGTTTATTGTGCGGTATCGCTTCCTGTATATCTAGTAAAGCCAACCAACGCCCTTGAACCGTGCAAGGAGTCCCTTTACCAGTTCTTTATTAGACACAATTTCTTCGGTTCTGGTTGTCCCAAATATTCTGTGCCTTTTATTCTCCAATGCAATGCATTCGAAGATTAGATGTGATGCAGTTTCATCACAGTCATCACAGATCCTACATTTAGGGTCCTCTTCTGTTATTCCCATTGTACGTAGGTGTTTTTTGAAATTCCCATGGCCTGTCAGCAATCCAACCATGAGTCTAACCTCTCTCCTGTTCAGACCCAGGATTGCAGAGCTTCTTTTAAAACATGGCTTTGGCATCATTACCTTGCCATATTTTTGTTGATGGACTTTGGTCCATTATTATACGTGCTGTCTTCTGAGCCAGTTACGTAGCTCCAATTTGATCATTGCCTTGGTGATTGTCAGGACAGGTTCTGGTCCAATAAATGGAGACTCTGCCCCCATCCTGGCTAATCTGTCAGCATGTTCGTTGCCACTGATCCCCGAGTGGCCAGGGACCCACAATAGGTTTACTCTCTTGCTTTCCCCTAGCTCCACTAGAACCCTGTGACATTCTGCAACAATTTTAGACCTTGTTGCAGGAGCTGCCAGTGATCTCAGGGCTGCCTTGCTGTCTGAATAGATATAGATGCTACGATCTTTGTAGCACCTACGCAAATTCTCCTTCACACACGCCCTGATGGCAGTGACTTTGGCCTGGAATACTGAGGCCAGTTTTCCTAGAGAGATGACGCCCTCCAGTCTTGGCTGCACCCCATATACCCCGGCCCCAACACTTTGGTCTGATTTTGACCCGTCAGTGAACCAGACAATATCCCCCATACGGTGTCTAACTATTTTCTCCCATTGCTCCCTACTTCCAATTGTTATATTGAAACGCTTGTTGAAGCAGGATGGGGTTATAATATAGTCGGCTGGCATTTCCCCAACATTTCCTATATTTACCTCACTATTTTCGTGTGTGATTCTGGATATCCCATAGAGTTCCAGTTGTTGCCAGATTTGCGTCTGTATGCACCAGCCGCTGCCTCCATCTTGACCCAAAGATGTAATGGGGGCATATCCAGCATGATTTCCATCCCAGCAGTTGGTGTGCTGCTAATTCTGCCTGTTATGGCTAAGCAGGCTAATCTCTGCACCTTACCAAGCTCCTTAGCAGCAACCTGCTGTTCTACCTTCTTCCACCACACGACCGCCCCATACGAGATCCTGGGTCTAATCACTGTGGTGTATATCCAGTGCATACCCCTGGCGCTCAGGCCCCAATTTTTGCCACAAGCTCTCCTGGTAGTCACAAGAGTACCTTTTGCCTTGGAGCAAATATTCCTGATGTGAGGGGTTCATGTCAGTTTCTCGTCTACGGTAACCCCTAGATATTTCACTGTTCCCTTCACAGGTAGCGCTTCATTGAAAAGCTTTAGATTTCAACTTGAATGTTGTATTTGCTTCTTTATGAGTGGTACAACAATAGTCTTCTTAGGACTAACTCCCAGATCCTGTTTCTGCACCAGTCTTGCACAATGTCCAACGCACCTTGTGCCATATTCTTTACTGTGTCAGCAAATTTGCCAAGTATTACTATGACAAGATCATCTGCGTATCCTTGGCAAAAGTACTGCCTAGAGTTTAATTCTCCAATGAGATCATTCACCACTAGATTCCACAATAAAGGGGAAAGAACTCCTCCTTGCGAGCAAGCCCTAGTGGTGTTGATTACAATTTTTTCATTCATCATGGTAGCTTCTACCTTTCTTCCACTGAGCATGGCCCTAGTCCACCTACGTATAGTGGTCCCTAGGTCATGCACCTCTGCTGCCCTGCCGGCCGCGGTGGCCGAGGGGACTGCGGCGCTTCAGTCACGGTCTTCACGGCCACTACGGTCGGGGGTTCGGATCCCCCTTCGGGCATGGATATTTGTGCCGTCCGTAGTGTTAGCTAGTTCATAAGTAGTTTGTAAGTTTAGGGACTGATGACCCCGTAGTTAAGTCCCATAAGCTATACAAACATTTGAACATTTGAGGCCTCATATCCTTGGCCTTTGTATGATCAATTCTACCTGGCTTAGGAATGAAGACAACCTGAACTGCCCTCCAGGCATTGGGAATGATTCCTGCTGCTAGGCTAACCCTGAATAACCTGCACAGGAATCTAATAAGATTTTCTCCCGCTTGTTGCAGGAGAGCTGGAAAGATTCCATCGGGGCCAGGTAACTTGAACAGTTGAAATGTTCCCACCTCCCATTGGACCTTACTGAGATCGACACACTCCTTGGCCAAATCCCAGTCCTCTTTGCGAATAGCAGAGAACCGTTGTCTCTCAGAAATTGCATTTTGGTCTGAGTTATCCCCCAGAGTATATTGAGGAAAGTGAGTCTTGAGGAGCAGCTCCAGCGTTTCATGTGCTGTCTTTGTATACTCCCCATCCTCCTTCCTCAATGTTCCTCCTGGATTAGTTGGTACCCTAGTGAGGATTTTATGAAGTCTCGCTTGAGCAGCCGTGCCCTCCACTTCCTCACAGAATACCTTCCAGGATGCCTTCTTTGCCCGTCTGATGGCAAGGTTTAATTGACAAGGGCCTCACGATACTTTTCCCATTGTCCTTTGCGCCTCGCAAAGGTCTTCGTACCTGTTTCCTTTGCATTTCCAGGTTATTATTCAATCAAGGCACACTCCTTTTTGTGCACTTCTTGGTGATTGAGCAGTTGTCCTGTCACTATAGCAGAAGTTACGGCCTCTGCTACTTCCTCAAACTCTGCTGGATTCCTTATCGAAGTTTTAATTTACGATTGGCTGAAGTCAGGGTCTTTCCTATATGCCTCCCAGTCCGTTTTCCTGGGGTTCCTTTAGGCCATGGTCTGTCTGGTTCCCATTTCAACCTTGAATTTAATATAGATGTGATCTGATGAGGATGGCTCCAGGACACCGCACCGCGATCTAGATAGACCCTCCTGAATTTGGGTCCTGGACCAGAGTCCCCCCCCTCCCGCCAATCTCTTCAAAGAGGGCCATCTGCACGAGCTCCTCCTGCTGCAAGGTGATGCTTACCAGTGGGTATGATTCCTGGACAACCGCCATTCTAAAGAGCGAGACTGCAGTAATATAGGTCTGTTTCCCTATTTCCTGCCTCAGCCTTTTAGGATCACATTTGTCCAGAGAGGAGGGAGTCTTAGATTCCTCCCTAACCCTCTTGCCACCTGTCTTTGACGTCGAGGTGGTCTGTGTATCCCCTTTGACCTGAGGCAGTTTCTTTTTAGGGGTCTTGGACTCAAGCCCTTTTGATTCCCTCCACTTATGTTTAGGAAGCCAATCTTTCCTTCCTTTTGCTTCTGTTCCTTGAGACGTTTCCTCCTCTGAGCCCCAGACAAGGCCTTAATCCTAATCGGGTCCAACTTCTCTGTTACAGTTCCCACTACTTGCTCAGGTCTAGACCCTGACTGAGAAGTTGGAGTGCACTCCATCGGTCCTGATCCCGATGTCTGAGTATATGAGGTCTCAGATTGCCCCACGGATTCTTTTAAAATAATTTTTTTCTTCGTGTTCATTTTAGTCCCACGAAATTTGGGGATTTATATGGTCCACACCACGATAACCCCGCGCGGTGCAAGGCTACTTACTCAGGGACGTCGCCCGATATCCCTGAGGCTCCGTTCGAGACACACCCACCCATGTGCCACGCACCCCTCGGCACGGATCGCATCACACCTTGGGTTGGGAAAGGAATTGGGAAAGGACTGGGAGAGGATAAGGAAGACGAGCCGTTGTGGGACACGCTTGGTCTGATCCATCAGCTGAGGCCTTTCCGATAGTAGGTTCTCTACCTTCGGTATAGCCCTCAGCTTCACGCGGATACGCAAAACTCTCCACCCGCACGGACAGTGCTTCGTCAAGGTGGTGTCCCCCGGAGAGGAACTAAAGGGGAAGAAAGAAATACTTTTCGGTTTGATGATGAAATTGTAATTCCCTCTGAAACAGCAAAGGAGCCCGGGGAGCAATTAAACGGATTGGATAGCGTCCTGAAACAACAGCAAAATTAGGAAAATAAAATGTAGGCGAGTAAAATCGGACAATGCAGAAAATTTTAAATTACAGATCTACTCAATTAAGGCAGTAAATGAATTCGATTGCTTGCCGGGAAAATACCTTAGAATGGATGAGGTAGATAAGATATAAAAGCTCAATGAATATGGAAGGAAAAGCATTTGTGAGTAAGATAATTTTTAACGTCTTTACTGAAAGCATCTGTTTGTATCGTATCGTGAAATGCGACTGAAACGTGGACGACGTGCAGTTTAAACAAGAAATTTGGTGGTACAGTAGAATGCTGAAGTCTGGATCGGTACATCACGTAATTAAGGAGAAGGTACTGAACTTAGTTGATGAGGCCAGAAGTTTGTGACACATCGTGACGAAATGAAGTGATGGATTGGTAAGACAAATTCTGAGACGTGAAGGAATCGTCAATTTGGCATTGGAGGGAAGTGCAGAGGGGTAAACATGGCAAATGTAGAGGCAGAGGCGAGTACTGTATGCAAGGTCAAGGATGTTATTGACAGATGAACAGGCTTGCACACGATAGATTCAACGAACCAGTCTTCGGACTGAAAACGAGAACATCTTATAATCATTGTTAATTCGCTTAGTCGTTCTTCTCGCAACAAGTAACAAAAATGAAAGCGTCCAACTTTAAAATTGTTTGCACCTTCACAGTCAAACACCAAGCGCAATTACTACCAAAAACAGGCATCGTCAAATGGGGTGATTTCGGACTATATGATTTATAGTCTCATTGCCGAAACTTTCTGTTGTTGCGACTGGTGGAAAAGTATTGTAGCGTCAACTGCCATTGCGAACAGTAGGCTGCGGCACTGTGAGAAGTTTTCTACCAGTTTGTCACTAGTTTTGTGTGAAGTTTCAAAGTAAAGGTTTTTCCAAAATTGTGTACTTTGTTGGGTGATTTCGGAGAAAACCGAGAACGTATAAAAGTAAGAACGGTGTTTAAGTTTGGTGTAATTATGACCTGGAAATTTTAAAGAAAGAAGTTCGAGATATTCAGTGTGGCACTCACATATAGAAAAGCCTTTAATTAATAAAATTCCTTATCTGTCCTTATTCCTTATTTTAATTATGGACGTCCTTAAAATATGTTAAAAGACACTAAAATCGAACAGAAAGAAAGTAGAATAAAAAAAGTCAATTTGTGTCCAAAATTACCCAGTACACTTCCAAACAAAGGTCAGAGATTGAAAATACACATGTCCGAAATCACCCCAATCAATGAGATGATTTCGGACACTTTATTTGTCTGTCTGAGACAAAAGTAGATGCACATGGACATTCTGTTTCTAGTATATTTTATTGGTTATACATATATCCCACCACTTTGAAAAAAAAAAAAAAAACTATTACTGTTTACAAACCTTTTACACTACCACACTAAGGGAATATCAGCAGTCAACTATTTAGAACGCCTGGTTTACTCTCGTGGATCTCAATTCACGACGAAGATCGCTGCAATCAGGGACAGAGAGTCCAAGACCGAGTTACGCCATTTGTCAGATTTGGTGCTCCCTCTAGAAAATGACACACCATTACATATTTTCAAGCTCAGATATCATTTTCCGATACCTGCGCCTCTTTTCATGCTCACAGAAATGATTAATTATCTTCCGCCGAATGAGAGCATCATACTGCGGCAACGATTCAAGACGTTACTTACTTGTTATTTTCAAACCTCGCCTAAAATATTGTCTTACAACTAATAACCAGAGTTGACCTCATCTTCCAGATTCGCCCGATAGTGCTTACATTCGGAAGTGATATGCGATTTTTGTACCATTAAATGTAAAGAACATTTCTACAGCGTAGGCGATCCCGCGTGGTTAAACTGTCTACGATTCTCTCTCTCTCTCTGTTTCTCTAGGTGCCGTTTTTCACGGTCAGATGGTATTCGCACCATTTTCTCGTATTGTCTGTTTCTCTATACCGTATCACAGCAGCAGTTGCTATACACATGGTAAGTAATTTAAAAAACATCATTAATACCTGCATATGGACAACTTTTACATGAATCCTTTTGATGCTTAGAAAATAGTCTCATATGTGAAAAATGAATGCAAGTAACGACCGAACCTCGCTAAACCTGTAAATCAGGGTTTTTCAATCTTTTTGACCCGCACCCCCTTTCCGAGTAAAAATGTCCGGCGACCCCCCAGGCTCGTAATAAAGCTATGCCAGTGATGCCAAAGGCAAAGTATCAACTTTCTTTCTCAGATCTGTGCAGCCATTGAAGTCGTGAAAATTGCAGTAGCGGAAAGGATTCAAAACTCTGAAAAATTTATGACTACAGGTATATGATGAATAGCTTGCTATTATGAATAATGTGTCATTGTGTAATACGTGGCAACGTGTTGTCATGTGCGAGTATGAAACCATCAGAGCTGATGCATCACTTCTTAATAATTCAAGGATGTTCATAAACTTCGGATTTCTTCGAAAGGATATTGAAAACCCTTAACAAGCAACAAACTACTATGATCCAGTAATGAAATGGTGTTGTTATTAGTTGATTTAAAATAATATTGCGTTGAAAACTAGTTACCAGCTGCAAACTACTATGATCCCGTAATGAAAAGGTATTTTTATGTACTGATTAAAGTATATTGAATTAGTAATTTTTTTCTGACAGAACAATATTTGAACATGTGACAAAGTCATAGAAGAAGGTTGCGAACATTGTAAATATCTGTAGCAGTACTGCACTAACGACGTTAAGTCGCTTAATTAACAAGTCATCATAAGGTGGAAAAATGGCTTCATTGTTTCACGTTTTCGGCGGTCTATCATCAGAAATCAAAAGTGCTATAGGTGCATCGTACACCTGGGACACTTTTGTTGTTTGATTAAGGACCACTCGAAACGTGCCACAACAAAGCCTATTTTCCACCTATGATGACTTGTTAATTATGTGACTTTCACGAAACCCTGTTACTTCCGCATGGGATTTCTGCAGAAGTAGCTGAAAGTCACGAAACGTAGATATGCCATTCGACATGCTGCTATTGCATCCTCCTGCGACCGCGGCCCCCTTTCGAGACTAAAACGTTGCTTTAATTGTGCCTTCGAACAATAGTAACGTAAAATCGATAAGCGGCTCAAAGCCCACTATTCAGTCACTCGTTAATCATTCCGTGGCAGTAATATAAGAAAACAAACGGAAAGCTGAAGTTCTAAATTTAACCTTTAAGAAATCTTTCACGCAGGAGGACCGCACGAATGTACCATCATTTGACCAATGTACTAATTCGAAAATTGAGGTCATAGAAATAGGTACTTCTGGTGCAGAGAAGCAGCTGAGAGAGCTAAATACGTAAAAGTCTCCTGGTCCGGATGGAATACCAGTTCGGTTTTACAAAGAGTATTTCTGCGGCATTGGCTCCTTACTTAGATTGCATTTTTCGCGGATCTTTAAAAACAACGCAGGTGACTCCCGTTTATAAGAAAGGAAAGAGAACTAACCATCATAATTACAGACCAATACCGTTGAGATCAGATTTCTGTAGATTTCAGAGCATATTCTCAGATCGAATATAGTAAATTTCCTTGAGATCGAAAAGCTTCTTTCTATGAATTAGCGCAGTTTTAGAAAACATGCTTCATGTAAAACTCAGCTTGCCCTTTTCTGACATGACAGCTTGCGAGCCATGTTTGAAGGGCAACAGGCGGAGTTTCTTTTTCTCGACTTCAAACAGGCGTTCGACGCGGTGCCACACTGCAGACTGCTAACAAAGATACGAGCTCATGGATAATAAAGTAATAGAACGCATACGTTGTTCCCGACGACGAGTGTTCATCAGAGACGAGTGTATCGTCAGGCGTGCCCCAGGGGAGTGTGATAGGACCTCTATTCTTTTCTATCCATATAAATGATCTAATGGACAGAGTAAATTGTAATTTGGGGCTGTTTGCTGATGATGCTGTGGTGTATGGGAGGGTGTCGTCTTTAACTGACTGCAATTGCATGCAGGCTAACTTTGACAAAATTTCTAATTGGTGCGAAGAATGGCAACTAGCTCTCTATGTAGAAAAATGTATGGTATGAGTAGGAAAAATATCCCCATAATGTTCGAATACAGCAATCGTAGTGAGCTTCTTGATGCAGTCGCGTCGTTCAAATATCTAGGCGTAACATTGCAGAGCGATATGAACTGGAAGGAACATGTAAGGACCGTCGTGAGTAAGGCAGACAGCCGACTTCGGTTTATTGGGAGAATTTTGGGAAGATGTACTTCACCTGTAAAGGAGACCGCGTATAAAACGCTTGTACGACCACCTCTTGAGTATTGTTCAGGTGTTTACCCGCAGCAGATCAGTTTAAAGAAAGACACAGAAACAGTGCAGAGGCGAGCAGCTAGATTTGTTACCGGTAGGTTCGACCAATGCGCGAGTGTCACGGAAATGCTCCGGCAACTCTATTGGGGATAGCTGGAGAAAAGACGACGTTCTTTTCGTGAATTTCTGTCGAGGAAATCTAGAGGGCCGGAATTTGAAGCTGAGTGTAATACGATCTTGTTGCCTCCTATTTACATTTTGCTTAATGATCACAAAGACAAGATAAGAGAAATTAAGACTCTTTTTTTTCCTCATTATATTTGGGGGTGTAATAGGAAGGGAAATGCCAAGTAGTGGTACAGTTTACCCTCCGCCACGCACCTTACGGTGGATTGCGGAGTATGTATGTAGTTGTAGATATAGTTGGGAAAAATTATACATTCAATACAAAATATTTCCTATGGCACCCTGAAGTAATATGGATATAAACTGTAATTTGTAGTTGCGGTAATAATTAAACCAAACAAATATATAGAATTAGACCCGAAAAATATTATCGCAAAGGCAGTTTTTAGGAGGACATCACTTCAATTTTGATCGTGCCCGTCGCTTGGGATCATGAGACTTCAAAGCAAATGTGTGTAAGAAAAACCGTATATCGTTCCATGGATGTGTCTGAATTTTTACCTCCCTTCCTAGCTACATTATCACGTCAAGTAATGATTTCTCAAATGTCGACGGACTATTGTGTCACCAAATTTATATATATAAAAATGAATATTTGCCTGTATGTCCTCAAAGTATTTCTAAACCATTCATTCGATTGCAATGAAACTTGGGTGAACTGTTCAGCGTACGCCCACGAAGGGCATAGCTCAGGAGATATGACTTCATAAATAATGAGAGATCACCGCGTGAGAATACCCAGATTTATGCTCAGTTATTGGAAAATGGGAGTAGTAAGGAGCCTGCGACAAAGTTTGCATGTAATTTTGGACGATTATGAAGCGTTTTGTAACCGCCCCCCCCCCCTCTTCCCCAAACACACACATACACACACACACACTCACAAAATGATGAAACGAAAAGAAGTTTCGCTGTAGATGCCGTAAAACTGTCGCAACAGGCATGACCTTGTATCAAATAATGTTAGCATTACTGATTTTGCATGTTACTATTTATTTTTCTCTGCAAGTCTCTCTTAATTATGTTGCATCCAAAATTAAGCAATCTGTTTTCTTAATCTCTACCAATATAAAAGCGAAAGGACACTCAGTCACAAAACACGAAATCTCGAAAACTACTTCACCTATGAAGCTGAAATTTTGCAGGAATGTAGTTGATATGTAGAAAATGTCAGCTAAGAAAGTATTTTGTGATAGGTGCATGGCGGACGGTACTTCTTCTACAGAATCACGAAATCTACAGTTTCATTCCGATCTTTACGAAATTTAGCACGCTTGACCTTGAAAACAAGAGGAAGGTCAGCGTCTACCTTGAGTTTCATTCGTTGCATAGGGGAGGATACTTTGCAACAAAAAACGGTTCCCTAAATATCTTGGTCGCGCCATAACTTGAGAACGGTTCGACCGATTTCACAGATTCTGTTTTGTTGTTTTCGTTATTGTTAGAACAAGGGTTGTATGAAATAAAACTGAAATATTTGATAATAACCAACTGCGTTTTTCAATGTGATCCTGCGTGTAAATTGCTTAGAAGTCTATAGTTTTGTTCCGATATTGATGATATTTTGCACACTCTACCTGAAAAACAAGAGGAATGTCACTAAATTTCGTTTGGTGCGTGGTGGAGGGTACTTTACATACGGAACTTTAGTTTTGCTCCAATCTTTATAAATTTTTGAACGCTTGACCTATAAACCAAGAAGAAGATCACTGGCTTCATAAATGTTTGTGGTGCATGACAGAGGGTGCCTCGCAGAAAAAAATTTACCGAAGGAGGGAAAGGTGCAAACGAACAGAGACGGGGAGAAACAGGTGGATGCATAGAGGGGGGAGGGGATGTGGAGTATGGGAATGTAGGATAAATAAATACCCGGGCAACGCCGGTTTCACAGCTAGTATTATAATAAACCGTTTCATGATCTCTTATTTCAAAAACTGGAGATACAACAATTCGTCTTGCTGCAAAGGTACACTACCTTAAGGTATTAGTATTTAAGCAGCGGTTTTACTGTCTTTGCAGCTGCCAGAACATGAAATAAGGAAACAGGGCAAAATGTTTTTCTTTCAACAGGACTCAATAATGACAAAGCACAGTAGTTATCAGAAGAAGTTGGAGCTCTCTGCATCAGCCGCCCTAATCGGTAGGAATCAGCCACAAACATATGCGAAGAAGTAAGGGAATGGGGTGACAGCGCTTCATTGCCCCCATCCGCCGCTGCGCGCTGTGTCACAGCAGCATACAGCGCACGTTCCGGGCCGCTGGTGTGAATTTCCGGCGCTGCAGCCCTAGCAGTGACGTGACGACGCGACGTGACGTAACGTGCGCGCTGCGCCCGTGTGTGATTTGCTCTGTTCCGTTGTGTCGCTGTCGGAAGATTGAATTCGCTGCCGAATAAATAATGTTATATCAATGCCGGCTAAGCATATGCTCGCGGCCCATGTGAAAGGCACGTTTCATAATTGACTCCCGAATGAATAACGAGCGGCCCCGGTAATTGTGCGTCGTGTCACTGGATGCTATTCTGCCGCGCCACTCGCTTCCCAGTTTCCAGCCACTGCGACGGAAATACAAACAAGAGGCACTGTTTGTTGTGCCTGTTCCATTTAATTGAAACGAATTCAAGTAGAAATGACGCATCTCCTTCGTCCTGCTGATTTCCATACGCAGTGGGGAGGTTTTATCTCGGTGTGACAGTAGCGAGAGACAAATAGCCCGCTCAACTCGGCTCCGTCTCGTTTGGTTTCTAATCCTCTTAAGAGTTGGTCGCAACTCGCTGACTCCACTTAAAGGAAAGTGGGAGCGTTCGCGGTGAAACGCGCACTAAACTTACAGGACCGCAGAGACGATAACTTCACCACCTACATCTACATCAACATAGGTACTCTGCAAATCACATTTAAGTGCTTGGCATAGGGTTTAGTAACCACTTTCATAACTTTTCCTTACCGTTCCATTCTCTACTAGCGCGCGGGAAGAAAGCACACCTAAAGCGTTCCGTTTATGATCTGATTTCTCTTATTTTATTGGGATGGTCATGTCTCCCTAAGTAGGTGGGCTCTAGAAAATATTTACACATTCAGAAGTAAAAGTCAGTGACTGAAACTTCGCAAACAGATCACGCCGCAGTGAATAACGTCTTACTTTTAATGATTTCCACCCCAATTCGTGCAACAGAGTTGACTTCACATCTTCTAGTCTAATATATAAAGCAGGGTGTCCGTATGTTCGTACGTGTTGCATATAAATTTAAAGTTTTGTTCCAATCTTTATGAAGTTTTGTACACTTAAGCTTCAATCCATGAGGACGCTCGCCGAAGTGTGAGAACCACATACGATATATGGTTCACGAGATATGACGTCATAAACAATGAGATGCGCGAAAAAGTGCTGCATGTTGCGATAAATGCTGCTCATTTTCTCCTAAACCATTGGACCGATTTCAACCAAATTTGGTACACACATTCCTTACCGTCAGGTAACAATTGCTGCATGGTTAAGAATCACATACGGCACATGGTTCAGAAGATATTACGTCATAACTAGTAGAAATCCCAAAAAATGCCATATAATGCGGCGAGACTTTCGAAATACACTGCATGAGAGTGACAGTACTTAGCGACTTGCAACAAACTTTAAACATAATTTCAAACCTTTATTAAACATTCTCTCGCTGGCAACCATAACATAATGATAAAAGGAAAAAAGTTTCTCCCTTACTACTTTTCCGCTGTTTATGGAGTAAAACTACGGCTCTCTGTATGACGTTACAATTTATAATTTGAACACTACAAATTGTAGCGACAGGAAATTTTATGGACAGTATACACGAATGTATCTTCTAAATTGTATCTCATTCTGACACGTAGTTCATGATATATAAGGACGTAAACATTAACATTCATGGAAAATCGCCCCATTACGCACCAAGTTTTAAGCTACTACTTCTTTACAACTAATTTTATTCGCAACATATTTTAGAGGCATACAGAACTTACACAAAGGAATATATACCTGAAAAATTATACAATTGTACTACATATAATTCAAACAATATGAGATCTTATGCAATTTATAAGTGAACTGCAGTTATAATTTTGTACATCATGCCTCATTTCGTTTCTGTGCTAAATACAGCATGTTTTTAGAATAAAAGGACAGGGACAGAAGGAGATGGGATAGGAGACGTACTAACTGGAGGCAGGAACAAATAAATAAATAATTACCCGGCAAAGCCGGGTTTTCAGCTAGTCTTCATATAAAGCAGAGTGTACGTATGTTTGTCTGTTTGTTTGTGTGTATGTGTTGCATACAAATCTACAGTTTTGTTACAATCTGTATAAAATTTTGTACACGTAAGCTTGAATCCATGAGGATGGTACCGTAAGTTTAACAATCACGAAAGATATATAGTTCATGAGATATGACGTCATAAAAAAATGATATGCGGGAAAAACTGCTGCATTTAGCGATAATGCTGCTCATTTTCTCCTAAACCACTGGACCGATTTCAACCAAATTTGATACATTTCTTACCGTGAGGTAACAATTGCTGCAGAGTTAAGAATCACGTATGACACACGGTTCAGAAGATATGACGTCATAAACAATAGGAATCGCAAAAAAAAAAAAAAAAAAAAAAAAAAAAAAAAAAAAAAAAAAAAAAAACTTGCATCGTAATGCGGCGAGACTTTAAAAATACGCTATATGAGAATGACAGTACTTATCGACTTGCAAGAACCTTTAAACGTTATTTCAAACCTTTTTTAAACTTTTTCTCGCTGACAACCAAAGATAAATGACGAAAGGAAAAAATGTTTCTTGCTTACTCCTTTTCCGCTGTTTATGGAGTAAAAATACGGCATTCGGTTTGACGTTACCATTTATAATTTGTACACAGTACATTGTAGCCGCGGAAAATTTTACACACAGTATACACACATATAGTTGAGTGTACCCTCTAAAGTGTATCACTGTACGACGCGTAGTTAATGAGATACTAGCAAATAGTTCATGAGATATGAGCACATAAACAGTAACGTTCATGGAAATCCGTCCCTTCCCACACCAAGTTTTAATCTATTAGTTCTTTACTACTAACTGTATTCCCAAGAGATTTAAAAGACATACAGCCCTTATACAAATGAATATATACCTGAAAAATGTAAGGGATTAATAAATACCCGGGCAACACCGCGTTTTTACCTAGTCTTTATATATGAAGCAGAGTGTCCGTATGTTTGTGTGTTTCCTTGTGTGTTCAAAATGTTCAAATGTTTATTAAGGTTAAGGGACTTAACTGGGGGGGGGGGGGGGGTTATCAGTCCCTAAACTTACAAACTACTTATGAACTACTTTATACTAATGACAGCACAAACATCCATGCCCGAGGGGTGATTCGAATCTCTTACGGGGAGCGGCCTCGAGCAGCGGAGCCTAGCGCCTCAATGCGCTTGGCCACTCCGCCACGGCTTTCTTTGTGTGTACGTATTTTATACAAATCTACAGTTTTCTTAACACGTTTATGAAATTGTGCACACATAAGCTTGACTCCATGCGGACAGTCGCCGTAAGTGTTTGTATCACGTACGACACATTGTGGCCGGCGAGAAAGACAGGCTCCAGCGTACACATCATGCCACGTAAGCAAGATAGTTCTGAACCGGCGTGATCGCTGGCCGATTGGTCGTCCGCTGGGGCGCACCCCACTGCGTCACAGCGGGCAGCCACTGAGCTAGCGGTCGCGCCGGGTCAGAACTGCCTTGCTGACGTGGCATGACGTCTGCGCTAGGGCCTGTATTTCCCGTTGACGCGGTTCACGAGATATGACGTCATAAATAATGAGACGCGCGAAAAACTGCTGCATCGAACGACAGTGTTCCACATATCCTCCTAAACCACTGGACCGATTTGAACCAAATTTGTGGCACATACAAATAACAAACCCTGAGACGGATTTTCGTCTCGAATATGTCAAAGACATTAATGATAAATACGAAGCATTGAATTAAAATTTGTGATACGTCCAGGAATCGAGCCTGGACCTACATGTTTACTAGGCATACGTCTTACTGCTACACCACCGCATCACTAGCAATCAAGGCATCTCGGAATACTCTAAGCACAATTTCATTCACGTCATGAACTTCCGCTTCTGTGTTCAATAGAACATTGCTACTACTGCCAAGGCTCTCCATGCAGCGGAATAGTACCTCAGCAATGGACATACTGGAACATTCCTTTTTTAAGGTGATGTAATTATCGATGTAAGTACAATAAAACAATCCCTGAGATGAATTTTCGTCTCGAATACGTCAAGGCCATTAATGATATATATGAAGCATTGAATTAAAATTAGTAATGCGACCGGGAATCGAACCTGGAGCTCATATTTATCATTAATGTCTTTGACATATTCGAGACGAAAATCCGCCTCAGGGATGTTCATTTGTATTTACATTGATATTTATATCACCTTAAAACAGGGATGTTCAAATATGTCCATTGCCGAGGTCAGAGCCGTGCAGCGCGCCAGATTTTCCCGCCCGAGCACGCTCGCACCGCGGGCAGTCTAGTGGAGCCCCATTGCACCGCTGTACACAGCGAGCGAGCTGCGGTGCGCCGTCGAGTCCCGACACTCGCCGGGCGAGCGGGTACTCGCCGGGCCCATGCAACAGCGCTGCACAAGGCGCTGCGAGTGGTAGAATGCAGACAGTTCTGAGCAAGACGTTATATTAATCAGAGCGTAGGCATCGCGCACTTCTTTTATTATCTACAAAGCAATTTATACGTTATCGTTATGTCTGAAATAAAGACCGAACAGCGCAGATCATGTCAATGTGCAAGGAGTAGACGCTACTTAAAGAAAGAAACTTTCTAATATTCGTTCATTAGTTCAGCTTTTAATTTTAAACCATATTTTCACCGAAAGACAATTAGGCTCCATCGTAAAGCCGTGTCGTTATGTGGGTTTTATTAAATTTCGTGTTTTTTTATTCCTAAGCACAGTAGTTCTTAAACGTTTTCGCCCTATTACCATATAACCGATATTTAGTAGTGTCAAACTCCACTTTATTAAAATGAAATAAAGACAAATACAAACATTATTGACAAAAAGTGTCTTACTGGTACGTACAACTAACTGATTTTCATGCAAAGGGTTGTAAAAGTGCTAATGCTTTGTATAGTTTACGCTTCAATGGTTTCATATCAAAAGACCAGATGCAGGCTTTTTCATAATGGGGAGGTGCAGTATACAATATTAAAGTATTTACATATGTCTGTTAACCTACAAGTTTTCGTTATAGGAGGCTAAACTTTTTCGTGGAATCCAGTGAGAAGGTTCCTCCTGATATGCTTGGCTCAAAAATTTTAAGTCTGGATTCACAGACGTTCAAGCGAGTCTCAGATTACTTTCAACGAGAAGTGTGTTTCTGTATTTATTTTGAATCTAAATGTTAGAAGTGGAAGTCTTTTCGCTCAAATATGTGGACGAGACATGTAATAATGTGTTGCCTCTCAGCAATACCAAAGATTTATGTGACTTAAAGTTACTGGACGTATCCAGAAGCTACTTTATATTAATTTCCAGTTATGTTGATTCTAAAACTATTGCTCCTTCCAAGAGATTGTTAATCCCATTGCTATTACTAGACAAGGAAAAGTTCTGGAATTATGTTCTTGACATTTTCTTCAAAATTAAGATGATTTCCATTATCAAGTCGTCGAGATTATTGAAACAGATTTTGACTGAAATTGTAACTAATTACGCAAACTACTGGTTTTTTAAAAATATTTTCTGTTTATCTTGGCAGAACTTTAGCTAGACAATTAGGACAACCTTAAATAAAATTAAATATTATCACATCAGTGTAGGGCATATAATTTTTGTGACACACATGACAATATGTAGATTTACCAGCAACAAGGAACTGAAGAGATTTAAGAAATCATCTTGTTCTTTATGTTAGAGCCACCACATAGTTCAATGCGAAGTAACAGTGTAACACTCTAAGTAAATACTGAGCAAAGTATGAAACTACCTACAAACGTGCCGCAGCCGACTAACACGAGCAGATTCGGCTATCGCTCTGCTTCTGCAGCCAAATATCGGACGTCTCCTGTCTACTTTTACCAGATGCGTTTCTGCGCAAGCTTTTTTATTTCTGCGATACGAAACTGATGATTGCGACCTCGAATGTCACCTCTCCAATAGTGGTAATTCCCTCGGGGTATCAACTACCCCAGCCAAAAAAAAAAAAAAAAAAAAAAAATGGAAACTATAAAATCAAATAAGTATGGCCCTGACGCCTGCATCGATGGACAGATATTTATTTAATTCCCTTGGAGTGGTTGAGCGTAAGCTGAAACTTCCAAGATTCTACCTTTTGTGTCCCAGCCTAGTCGCCGCTTTGGTGTCTCGTTTCCGTCGTAGGTGTCGGTGGCCGAGTGGAATGAGACCGACAAAGAAATAAAGATAGCACGCTGGTGCAGGTACGGAGGGGAGCAGCCAGAAACTAGAAACACTAGAGTAAATTAGAAAGAGATATATATTGCACAGAATTTATACAATACTTAACGTTTACACAATTCAGTACTGCAGAGTGCTGATACATAGTTGAGCTAGAGGTCTGCCTGGGGCCTGTACGATAGCCAAGTCTTCACTGGTGCCTATCTGATTACGAAGTCTTTACTGGTTCCTATCTCAGTCCCCAAGTGAACGATGTCGTTCAGTGGTGGCCACGAGCGGAGTTGTAGCAGAGGGCGCTCGTGGCTGACATCGTAAGAACGCCGCGCCGTGCGTGCATGGCGTCGCGCGGCGAAAGTAGGTGGCGCGCACTTTGGACTTGTGCGACACCACACCCCTCCCCCCCAAACCGTCGCACCGTCGTGGCGTAGGGCTGAGGGCCACGGCGACGGCACTGGGAGGAGGGCCTGGGCGGGGGCGTTACTGGTGGGACGGGCGTCGTAGCTGAGGCTGGGATCGAGACGCCGTCCGCGCCCCGGCATCATCCTTGCGATCTCCCGGAAAACCCGCCAAAACGAGGGGAAGGGCGCACCCCTCCGCCCAGATGGAGCAGGTCATCTTCTTCTGAGGTGCGTGGCCCAGGCGGCAGGGGCACGCACGGTTCAGGAGTCCCTCTCGTTGACGCTGGCAGCTGAGGCAGCGACGGAGGCGAAGGGGCCGACTGCATAGGAGGCGCGTCTACATCCATCGGGATCTCGTAGACCGGGGAAGCCGGGCCCGGTGGCGAGCGATGTGGCTGTGCTCCCTGGCGGTGAACTGGGTCTGGAAACAAGAAACCGGAGACAGGATCGCGCGGCCTGTGCAAGCGCAATTGGTTTGCGTGGCGCCGCAGCTCCGACCCTGTGGAAGAACGTACAACATACATATTGCGACCGAGCACGCCTTGAATGGTGCCCGGCGTTCCTCTTGTCTTGTTGCCAGCAAACACCCTGTACAGCACCGGCGTCGAAACCTGAAAACGCGAAGCGCCATACGAACCGACTCGGTGCGTGGGAGGCTGCAGCAAGTGAAGGAGAGTGCGGTGACGGCGGCCGTGTAGCAGCTCGGCAGGAGACGGGCCGTCACGTGGCATGCACCGATACGTAGACAGGAAAATTTGAAGAGCTTGCTGCCTGGAGTGCTGACCTTTCATCTTTTCCATGTGAGACTTGAATGTTCGAACGAAACGTTCTGCTTCACCATTGGACTGAGGGTGAAAAGGTGCGGTAGTGATATGCTGAATGCCATCCACACGACAAAACTGTTGAAATTCCGCACTAACAAACTGAGGACCATTGTCACTGACTATAGTTTCAGGCAACCCTTCGATGCAAAACACTGATGTTAAGGCACTGATTGTACTAGACGCTGTCGTTGAGTTCATGGCAATCGCGAAAGGAAACTTGCTGAAAGCGTCTACAACAATTAACCAGCGCGTATTCCAGAAAGGTCCGGCAAAGTCAATATGTAAACGTTGCCATGGTCCCTTGGGGCGTGGCCAGTCTGAGAAACGTTGCGAAGGAGCCGCCTGATGCTCCGCACAAACTGTACACTGTGACGTCATGCTCTCTATCTGCGTCCATACCAACCCAAGTACAATGACGTCTGGCCAATTGCTTTGTCCTAACAATACCCCAATGTCCTTGATGCAGGAGACGTAACACTTCTCGTTGCAGGGAACGAGGAACAATCACTCTTGTTTGGTCGTTGTCCGTATGTAACAACAGAACACCCTGACAACAGATAAAGCATGACGTTGTGCAAAATAACGTCGAATCAGAGGCCGATCAATGTCTTTGGCTCTGGCAGGCCACCCAGAGCGAACAAAACGTGCTACCACACTTAGGTCTGCATCCGTAGCTGTTTCCTGTGCAACACGACGAGAGTTCAAAGGGAAATCTGCGACAGCGGAAGCATCTTTGGAGTCTATCTGACAACATGCCATTTCTGAAGAATCAAATGACACATCTTGGCCAACCGGAAGTCGGGAAAGTGTGTCCGCATTTTCGTGTTTAGTGGTAGGTCGGTACAAAATCTCATACTGATAATTAGACAATATCAAGGACCATCTCTGAAGCTTTTGTGCCGTTCGTGGCGGAATTGGCTTTGTGGGTGAGAACAACGACGTGAGAGGCTTGTGGTCTGTCAACAAATAGAATTTTCTGCCATAGAGATAATGATGAAACTTTGTGACGCCGTAAATGATTGCTAAGGCCTCCTTTTATATCTGACTGTAATTCTGTTGCGTCGGCGTCAGTAGCTTTGATGCAAAGGCAATAGGACGATCGTGACATCCAATACGATGTGACAAAACTGCACCCAGACCGTATAATGAGGCATCAACTGCTAACACTACAGGCTTCTGTGGGTCAAAGGGAATCAAACATGCATCACTGAGTAATGCAGACTTTAGTTTGTCAAAGGCAACCTGGCAATCTTTAGACCATACAAAAGTATCATTCTTCCTACGTAAGTGATGCAGTGGAGCTGCAATCTGAGAGGCATTGGGAATAAATCTGGAATAATAGTTAAGCTTTCCCATTACTGCTTGCAATTCGTGCACATTCTTAGGAGGAGGCAAGTCTTTGATTGCTCTATGATGTGACTTTAAGGGATGAATTCCTTGGTCATTAATCGCATGGCCTAGGTACTCTATTTCAGTTTGAAAAAACGAACACTTTGCTTTATTACAACGTAGACCTGCTGCAGTCAATACTTTGAAAAGGCACTCCAGGTTTGCTAAATGTTCTTCAACTGTACGTCCGGATACCACAATATCATCTAAGTAGTTCGAGCAACACGGTACAGAAACTGTCAGCTGTTCCAAAAAACGCTGAAAAATAGCGGGGGCGGAAGAACTGCCAAAGGGTAGGCGTTGAAATTGAAAAAGGCCCATGTGAGTAATAATGACGAAAAACTTTTTTGACTCGTCATCAAGTGGAATTTGCAAGTATGCCTCTGCTAAATCAATCTTAGAAAAGAAGCGAGACTGTCCTAATTTGTCCATCAGTTCGTCAGGTCTGGGCAGGTGATAAGTGTCTACAATTGTTTGACTGTTCACTGTTGATTTAAAGTCCGCACAGAGACGAAGTTTTCCTGACGGCTTGGGTATAATTACTAAAGGCGAGGCCCACTGACTCGCAGAAACGGGAGAAATCACCCCAATATCTTGCCAACGTTTAAGTTCTTCGGCAACTGTATCACGCATTGCGATAGGCACCGGTCTAGCTTTACGAAATTTTGGAACTGCAGATTCTTTTAAAGTTACATGTGCCACTAAGTCTTTTGCACAACCTAATTCCGGCGAAAACAAGTCACTATATTTTTCACACAATGCATTGATTTTGTCCTGAGGCACTACTGACGAAATTTGACGTACATCTCTTTGAACTGATAAACCAAACAAGTCAAATGCATCTAGTCCAAAAATGTTCTGTGTAGATTTGGCCTGAAGTACTACAAAAGAAACTGTTTTTGTTACACTTTGAAAGGAGGCAGGCAGGCTACACGTTCCTAGCACATGAATATTTTGACCTGTATACGCCGTTAGCACTTGTTGACACGGCGACAATTTTGGCGCACCCAGAAGTTCATAAGTGTCTTTATTCATTAATGTGACAGCGGAACCAGTATCAAGCTTTCCTATGCAAAGATTCACAAAAAGCTTTTGCTTGTGGCGCTCGACAGGTGCGCGAATGTGGGCAACGTATGATTGAACTTGTTTACTACGCTTGCGCATGCGTGGGCTGCGCAGTGAAGTAAGCGGCGCAGACTCGGCACACAGATTAATATCACTGTCACTAGATGGCACTACCGCCGGATCGGCGTCCGATAATGCGAGGCTACTACAGAGTCACTAACTACTGCACTACATTCTTGAGCAGCTACATGAAGTCTACAGTCACTAGCTACACAGTACTGGGCACTATTACAAGGAGAAGTTGTAGAAGGCACTAGGTTCACTACAGGATTGCACTGTACATAGACACTTTGCTTGTCCCGAACCCTTTGCCGCTGCATATTTTTACGCGCTCGTCGGCGCTTGCTACGTGGTGCACTATATAGTTTTGCCGTAGGCGCAGAACTACTTTCTTGCAATTGAGAACCAAGCAAAGCACTGTTCAAGTTCACAGCGTGTATGACTTTTACAGAATTAACTGTTCGCGCACTCTGCGAAGCACTGTTCCTAACGGCACCGTTCTTTGAGTTTACATTCTGCATACACACTGTCTGTACATGTCCTGTTTTGCCACATTGATAACAAATGGCGTTGCGGCTTGGGCATTGCGCACGCTTGTGGCGAGACACACACTGGGGGCAAGATTTACGTACATTTTTCTGAAATGAGCGTTGGCGCCCGTTATTCAAATCACTGTTTCTAACACGACGGGGGCGACCTTTGTGTCGCACTTTTACACTGGCTACTGTTCACTGTCTGTTCAGCACGGCCTGTAGAAAAAAAAGAATCACTAGTGCTACACTGTGAACTACGGCTAGGAAAGCGTCCGTTACGGCGCACTGAATTAACACTGTGGCTTTGCATTTCTATATCTGCTAAGTCAAAGGTATTATGCACTTCTATAAGCTGCAGTACACTCTCTAGTGAGGGGTCAGACTGTTTTAAAATTGCTGCCCTAATTCTGGGGTCCTGAATGTTCTGCGTAATTGCATCTCTCAACATCACGTCACTAGAAGAAAGTCCACAAGAGCAAGTAAATTTACATTGGCGGGTTAAGCCCTTCAATTCAGTGATCCAGTCTTGGTGTGACTGCTCAGGTAATTTTTTAAGTCTGAAAAATTGGTACCGTGCCACAGCTACGAGAACTTTTCTCCCATAATGAGCATTTAGTGCCTCTACTATTTGTTCAAAGTCTACATCACGAGGAGATGCGCCGGGGAAAAGTTTTTTCAGTAACACGAAGGTGTTGGTGCCCACCACAGATAATAACAGCTGCTTCACTTTCCGACCTGCAATTTGATGAGCCACGACGAGTTCTTCAAACTGTGCGAAGTAGTCGCTCCATTCTTCCTCACGTTCGTTGTACTGGCGAAATGTAGGAAGCGGTGCAGCGGCAGGTGTGGGCTGCTGATGTGACGGCTGTTGTTGTTGGTGAGCAGCCTGTGCCGTTAACTGAGACACCGCCTGCAGGAGTTGAGTGATTTGCGCCGTCTGTAACTTAATAATTTCCATTAAGTTTGGGTTCGGGGTAGTGGCCATGCTGACCGATTAGGAGCCGCGCATACAAGTAAATTATAACAAAACACAAATGCAATATGAAAGAGGACGCTCCGCAACAAAAAAGTCCACAAAACACGTAACAAAATATCTTCCCCCAAAATTCTTATAATAAGGGTGGGTGGGCGGGAGCAATTTCTGCGTGCTCCGACTGCTGCTGTTTGGCTGATGCAAGCGGGCTGTCCACGGTTCGTCTATCACTCCTCGTCGCCACTTTTGTGTCCCAGCCTCGTCGCCGCTTTGGTGTCTCGTTTCCGTCGTAGGTGTCGGTGGCCGAGTGGAATGAGACCGACACAGGAATAAAGATAGCACGCTGGTGCAGGTACGGAGGGGAGCAGCCAGAAACTAGAAACACTAGAGTAAATTAGAAAGAGATATATATTGCACAGAATTTATACAATACTTAACTTTTACACAATTCAGTACTGCAGAATGCTGATACATAGTTGAGCTAGAGGTCTGCCTAGGGCCTGTACGATAACCAAGTCTTCACTGGTGCCTATCTGATTCCGAAGTCTTTACTGGTTCCTATCTCAGTCCCCAAGTGAACGATGTCGTTTAGTAGTGGCCACGAGCGGAGTTGTAGCAAAGGGCGCTCGTGGCTGACATCGTAAGAACGCCGCGCGCCGTGCGTGCATGGCGGCGCGCGGCGAAAGTAGGTGGCGCGCACTTTGGACTTGTGCGACACCACACTACCAGTTAATCGTTTCTAATGACCACGATTGCAACTGAACGTAACAACCCAATCTTTCTTTTTTCTTTCTGCAAGGATACATCAAGCAATTCAGCAAACGTCCACAGAAACGATGTTCGTACACGCGCTGAATACACATACTTGCTATCGTGGCAGTGGCAGTGAGCTGTCTCATTTCTCGTGAAATGAGACAGCTCTATTTCACTCGCGGTAATATATGGTGTAAAATGCATAGCTCAGTAAGCTGCCCGCTACCTAACTCTTTCAATACACGATTTGTAAATGACGTGCACATACTTCACTAATAGCGTCATTTTAAAACGATAGTTCCGAATTATGAAAAGTTGAATGCTTCGTTAGAGCATAATGCGACGAGACTTCATTGACACACGGTATGAGAATGACAGTGCTTGGCGACTTACAACCAACTTTAAACATAATTTCAAACCTTTATCGAACTTTTTCTTGCTGACAACCATAGCAAAATTAAGAAAGGAAGTGAGATTAAATGGAGCAATTGGAGCAATAATTTTAGCCTCAGGATTAACTAAATGATTTCACAAATTTATTGTTAATTTACTTATTATTGGAATAACCATTATCATTTTAACAATAATTTAATGATGACGAGATGTAATTCGAGAAGGAACTTTCCAAAGACTACTACTTTTCCGCTGTTCATGGACTAAATCTCTGGCATTCGGTATGATGTTACAATTTATACTCCAAATTGTAGCAGCAGAAAATTTCTCAGACAGTATACACACATATAATTGAATGTACCTTCTGAATTGTATCACAGTACGACAAGTAGTTCATGAGATATGAGCAGATAAACAGTAACGTTCATGGAAAACCTCTCCAACACACATCAAGTTTTAATCTATTACATCTTTACTACTAATTGTATTCCCAAGACATTTTACAGACGTGCAATACTTATAAAATGCATATATACCAGAAAAGTAATACAATTGTACAACATATAATTCAATAAATATTCGTAGGATGGAGCAAAATACTGCTATACTCCTCGGTAAAGGTATGTTCTCGAAACTAGAAAAACTGAGAGTTATTTAGCATACTCGTGGATACAGACGTGACGCGAAAACGTTTGTTAAAAAAACAACAAGAACAAAGACACAAAATTTACACAAAGGCTAAAGGCCAGACACGAGTATTATAACTTAAAAAAAAAAAAAAAAAAAAAAAAAAAAAAAAAAAAAAAAAAAAAAAAAAAAACGGATACAAAATCATCACCAGAATGAAAATGCAGATACTAAATTTACACCGAATTACTCGAGTTCTGTAAATTAAGATACACTTCGCCTTGCATAGCGAAAGAATTACTCAAGGAAACTATGACTGATAATCCAAGTTTGCCTGATCACAAAGAAAGCAAAGTTCTAACAACATGTCTTCCCCTGAGCATTTCCTTGAATTAAATAAAACTTAAGTGTGGTACCCTTAACTGAATAAATAAAAGAAAACAAGGAACATTCACAATTGCTATACAAAGAGCCCAAATATATTAAGGAAGTGGAAACCTTATATTAGTGATTTAAAAAAGTGTACAAATGTCTTCAACTAGTAATCTAGTCAGTAGTGCAGTCAATTATTGATCTTTTTTGTTAAAAGTCCGCAGATATTTACGATTAACGAGAGAACTGTGGCTTGTTTGATTCCTGTTTCCGAGTTCAATTTTACACTACACTCGGCACTGCTGTCATCCTTACATTGGGAGTGACTTCGTTAACAAGCACCAAAACCGGAGCAGAAACCTGACTGGTAAATCGCTAAAACCATTTACATAGACTAAACACTTGGATCAGGAAATGTAGTTGGAAATTACTACTAAACTGAGAACCTTCGAGAATGTCAAATGCCTATCAGTACTCATCACAAAATAACAACTAACTTGACAATACATTAACACAATCCCAAATGAGTTATGTACGAGGAATGCTAAGGTTCTGTCCGCAACATTCGTGCAATATGACACCACACCAAGGTCAATGCGTGTAACAGTTATTACTAAGGCATCGATTCTAGTTCACGAATGTAGCCACGGGTAAAGCCGTCTCAAAATCCGTTTCCTCGGAACACAGTTCTTATGTGCAGTTCAGCAGTCACCACACACTACGGTACGCGATGCTCACCCAGAACTTTTTCGCGTTTCTGCTGCTCCACTCTGCACGGAAGCCGACCACAGGGGCAATGTAAACGGCTGGCTACCCCGCAGACTTGTTTAGCAGCGAGGCGGAGCAATGCACATTTGCGCCAGGAACCACGTCCAAGTTGTGGCATCCACTAGCAGCCCTCTGTTCCGCCTGGCGGGCAAGCCATTACTCCACGATGATCCGCCTCGTACTCCTCGGAAAATCAGACTGGACTCGCGGCAACCCGGAGACAAGTTAGGAAGAGCTGCCCAGACCACTCACGCGCCCTCTCGCGCCCGATAGCTCGATGTATCGAAAAGACGCATGGCACAGTTTTACTCGCTAAACAGTGGGATAGTTGTGCTCAGACCACCTAAGATTACTTTGGAATAAATACTTGAATTATACCTTCAGTGTCGATTCTTACCTTTTCATTTCAACGCCCGTCGTGTTCAGCCTACTGGCCACCAATTTCCGCGCACAGTTCCATCCTTAGCCAACACCTGGCACCCGATCGCTTCCAAAGAATTTGACGTACCTACTGGGGAAGCACGACAAATACGTGCTAGGCGAGAGCCTGAAGATGGCACCATACACGAAAACCTGTAGTCATTAGCCTAAAAAAAGGTTTTCTTTCGTAAGTTGTGACCGTAGACTAAACCATTTCCTTTCTTCAACCAGTTTTATCACCACAGGGTCTGGCACATCTAGAACACCAGTGGAGCTAGTGAACGACCTAACGAAGTACAATTTTTGACACGTAGACCCACACAAGGTATACTTCAGATCTACTTCAAAACAAGTGTATCTTTTCGCGTACAAAAATATTAACTAGCTCATTCCACGCAATCTTTGTTAAATGAAGCAGTTTAAGAAAAGCTTGATAGACTGCCGATATACGAAGCTCGTTTTTTAAAGTAAGTTCCGTTCTGCTGTGGACACTAGTAGTTCGCGCATATACTGCAACAAGCGCAAGCGTCGTGTAGCGGCATGCCTCGGGAACAACTGTGCTCAGTTTCAGCTCTGTAGCAAACCTGCACGGTTCTGTTCAGTCCTTTCAAAATGTTGAACACTATCAAATCGCCCGCCCGTGTGAGGTTCGCTCAGTGATATGGTTTTCGTCACCAAAAAACCTGGCTGCTGCAGAAATTCATCGACAGATTTGCAAAGTGCACGGTGAAACTGTTATGTGTAAAGGCAAAATGCTTAAGTGGGTACGAAAATTCAAAGATGATTGTGACAACATCCATGATGAGGACCGCTCTGGTCGCCCACATTCGATTACAGACGATTTGGAGGTTTCAGCTGAAGCGAGGATTTATCAAAACAGGAGCTTTACAATAACAGGTCTCTCAAACGAATTACCTGATGTGTCGAGATCAGTGCTTTACAAAACGGCATTGAACTCTTGGTTATCGGAACAGGCGGCAAGATTGTATGAAGAGAGTATTTTAAAATTGATTGCGAGGTATGATAAGTGTTTGAGCAATCATGGCAATTATGTCGAAAAATAAAGTATGTACTATTTGAAAATAAATTTACTCTTTTGAATTAACCCTCTGGTGAAATGGAACTTAGTTAAAAAACGCTCCTCGCACTATGTCACTTAGAACATTTCACTGAGATACTCTGACCGTCTGATTTGTCAAAATATTAATTTCCTAAAAAGTGTGTTTCCTCTGGAATTTCTCCTTACCGTTTGGGCTATAGCGCATGGTTCAAGTTCTCGCCAATGATGCCCTCTTCAGATATCTGGTATGCTCCTCTTTCTGGAGGAACACACATATATATTACTGAACATGGCAATGCTTCGCAATTGGTAAATACGTATGTGTCCGCTCTTCCCGCTGTATCAACCTCTGCCCGTTCCTGCTTCACTTTCCCCGCCGCCTCTTGCTCTACTTTCGCTTTCACCGTTACCACTATGTCCTCCCCCTCCTCCTCGTCCTCTTCCACCTCTTCTTCTCTATCTATCCACCATACACCCTGTGCTGCTGTCATTAATAACCCAGCTATCAGATAACCTCCTCCTGTCCAATCTGTTTACTCCTCCCTCCCTCGTACATGATAAACTAGATTTACCTGCCAAATGGCACAGTGATCAGTCAACCGGTGTCGGAGTCTGGAGGAGGATACCCTCCGCCATTAACTGTAGGGAATCTTAAGTAAGCAGATACGTTTCTCGTCTTTCTAACGTGAAGTGTCCAAAGTTTCATGAAGATCAGATTAACACGTTGGTGACGGCTCATGCCACTGGGGCGTGAGGGCCGCCTTGCCCCCCGGATGCGCACGTCTCTGTGACGTCACCGCCCACATGACCAAGGCTCATAGGCTCGGTCCGGCTAGCAGGTAAAAAGGAACACTCTGTCCAGGCCCTCAGTAGACAGTTTTCTGTCACTGAGGCTGGTTCGTCTGTGAGTTAAAGTGCCAACTGATTTTATATTCAGCTCTTAGAAACTTCATTTTCATTACGCCACCATTTCGGTATTTTTCATTAAGGTAAGTTACCTAATAAGGCCAATTTTACAGAGAGATTTTCAGAGGTACCCTGGGCCTCGCTGTTTGACGAAATTGGGTCGAAAAGCCTCTGGTGTGTTCGACGTACGCACAACACGTAGTGTCAGTTCATGTCCGTCTATTCATTTTATGGATGCTTCTTAACGTTGAATCACTGAGTTCTTCGGGCCTAGTCTGCTGTCGACGTTAAAAGTTGTGCAAAATAATTAAAACATATTTGTTCCATTATACAACAAATGGTCAGTAACGGAATTACTTTTCTTCCTTAACTAAATAATAACATACACTAGTATTTCTGTAACTAATATATTTCCTGGGGTCGACATTTTGTTTTTCCCTTTGCTTTAAGGAACATCATAATTAGTAGTAGTTTTTCATTACTTTTATTACAAATGTGTGGAGTTATTTTGTTTATTATTTAAAGATTAGGATAATTATGTTTCTTTGATTTTGTATATTTAGATAAATCATGTATATATTGTCAATACGTGTTCATTCTTGTGTATATTCACTGAAGTTTTGTAATGTAGGTTTGTTTTGAATATAGATGTATACATATAAGTGGAAGTAATTTTCTTTCAATTACTGTTTTTTAATGTATATTCATTTGTTTTTATTACTTTTTTCCTGTATAATAAACAGATTTTTTACATCGATTATTACTTGTCCCCAATTTTCTGAATCTCTCGTGTCTAAATTTGAACGGAAAGTATCCCATCAAACGTAAAAACTACAGTTAGTAACAAAATTGATCAGACTATTAAAAATACCGCTAACAATATGAATTCAAGCAGGAAATCAACAATTTGCGATATAGTTAGAGGTTAGTTGCTGGTAGTTTGTTATGCGGGTTTGCCTAACATAACGCCACTTTGTTATGCGGGTCTCCCTACAATAACGCCACTGTCTCTCTTACCAGATGGTGCACGCCACTGTGGCGTGACGTCAAATTTATACTGATATCATGGTATCAAACTGTTTTTTCCTAGTTATATCGTATTGTTGTCCACGGGAGGTTCAATTTACGTCACAAATAGTCAGGCTAGTGCGAAAAGAAATTACCAGTCAATTGTCCCGAACATCTTAAAATAGCAGTGATCTGTTGTAACTTTTCCTTCACCAGACATCTCACAAAATCTAATGTAGTCAGCAAAAAAATGTTTGTTAAGCTTATGGGACTTAACTACGGGGTCATCAGTCCCTAAACTTACAAACTACTTATGAACTACTTACGAACTAGGACGGCACAAATATCCATGCCCGAGGGGGGATTCGAACCCCCGACCGTAGTGGCCGTGCTGACCGTGACTGGAGCGCCTCAGTCACCTCGGCCACCGCGGCCGGCTGTAGTCAGCGTCGTCTCTGTTCTTAAAAGGACAGATTTTCAAAATTTTGTCACAATTAGATGACCGTTTTTTCTTAAGCCGCCCAACCGGAGCGAAATGTGAATCTAAGCCATTTAGGAACCAAGTAAAATATACCAACAAAATTTCATCAAAATCGGTCCAGCGTAGTTAAGTGACATTCACAAAGTTATTTCACCAAGTTTATGTCGACACTTTTCACTACTTGGAAATAAATTAAAAATTTATAAATCACATTTATGTGAAATGTCAATGCAAATGTGAAATAGATATAGTATCAAGCAAACGCTTTACTTAGGTAGGTGAGGTTTAAATTCCGCGTTCTGGCCCTACATATGTCATTTGCGGCTGACAGGCCGCCACGGCATTTAATTTCCAATAAAAATACTGAGGGTCATCTATAGAGATGGAAAGTATCGTATGTTTTACGTGGGGTCAAATCACAGTGTTAAAATATGAGTAAGATCAGTTGAGTGCTCTCGGACTTTATCACGCACAACCACCCTGACATGAAATTGTTACACTCCTGGCCATTAAAATTGCTACAAACGCGAAATTTAAGCGACACGTAGAGGATGCAGTGATAAGCAAAGTATTAGCTTTTCAGAGCATTCACACACGATTGGCGCTTGTAGCGACACCTACAACGAGTTGACAAGACGAAAGTTTCCAACCGATATCTCATACACAGGCCGCGCGGGAGTAGCCGAACGGTCTGGAGCGCAACGTTACGGATCACGCGGTTTCCCACGTCGGACATTGGTTTTTATTGTTGGTTTTAATGGTTTTTTCGATTCCATAGGACCCAATTGAGGAGTGAGACTCCATGGTCATGGAACAAGTCAATACGTTGATTGTTACACAAGAATAGTAATAGAAAATTTTTAAGTAGTTCTTTGCACACGACAATCTTTAGGCAAAGTGAAAAGAATCAATAAAGAATAAAATGAATTAGCTTAATTGTTTAACTTTTCTAGGAGTTCCTCGACAGAATAAAAGCAGTGAGCCATGAGGTAACTCTTCAATTTAGATTTGAAAGCGTGTGGATTAGTGTTAAGATTCTTTAGTTCTTATGGCAGCTTATTGAAAATGGAGGCTGCAGAATACTGCACCCCTTTCTGCACAAGTGTTAAGGTGGTGTGATGCAAATGAAGATTCGACTTCTGTCTAGTATTCACCGAGTGAAAGCTACTAACTCGTGGGAATTAGCTGATATTATTATCAACAAACGACATTAAAGAAAAAGCGTATTGTGACGCCATTGTCAAAATTCCCAGACTACTGAAAAGTGGTCGACATGACGTTCGCGAACTTACACCAAATATTGCTCGAAACGCCCGTTTTTGAACCAGAAATACCATTTTTGCATTAGGCGAGTTACCCCAAAAAAGAGTGAAAGTAAGCGTAATAGACTACTTTTCGTGTTGAAAAATCATTTATCTCGGTTATTGTTCTAATGGTAAATATAGGAGAATTTAGTTTTGGAACAAGATCCTGAAGATGGGCTTTCCACGACAGCTTACTGTCTATCTAAATACCCAGAAATTTGAACTGTTCAATCTCACAAATTATGTGTAATCAAAATATCAGATTTCGTCAAATGATGTGTCGAGATTTGTAAAAACTGAGTTTTACTGTGATTTAACATCAAATTATTTTCTATAAGCCATGAACTTATCTCTTGCATTGCATTATTTGATACTGTGTCAATATTACGAGCAACATCCTTCACTACCAAGCTGGTACCCCATACTTAATTGTGCCCCATTGGGATTCTGCAACAATATTTTGTGATCAACACTATCAAACGCTTTTGTTAAATCAAGTGCCTCACAGAGAAACGAAAATATAGCATTTTCAGTCATTAAACCACTTGCAAAACCAAACTGTACGTTGACAATAAATTATGTAAACTGATCAATTAATCTCGAATATACAGCCTTTTCAATAACTTTAGAAAAAACCGACGGCATAGAAATAAGTCTATAGTTGTCTACATTATCCCTTTCTCCTTTTTTATAAAGTGGTTTCAATAGTAAGTACTTGAATCTGTTAGGAAACTGACCACTCTGAAAGGAAAAATTACAAATATGGCTTAGTACTGGGCTAACATATTTTGCTAGATCGGGGAAGATCAGTTTGGATTCAGGAGGAACGTAGGAACGCGTGAGGCAATACACACTTTACGTCTTATCTTAAAAGATAGATTGAGAAAAGGCAAACCTACATTTTTAGCTTGACAATGTTGACTGGAATAGACTCTTTCAAATTCTGAAGTCAGCAGGGGTAAAATACAGGGAAATGAGAGTTATTTACAACTTGTACAAAAGCCAGACTGCAGTTATTAGGTTCGAATGGCATGAAAGGGAAGCATCAGCCTTTCTCCAATGTTATTCAATTTGTACATTTAGCAAGCTATAAAGGAAAGCAAGGAGAAATTTGGTGAAGGAATTAAAGTGCAGGGGGAAGAATTAAAAACATTGCGTTCTGCCGACGACATATTAATTATGTCAAATGCAGCAAAGGAACTGGAAGAGCAGTTGAACGCAATGGACAGTGTGCTGAAATGTGCTTATAAGATGAACATTAACAAGAGCAAAACTAGGGTAATGGAGTGCAGAAAATCCGGTGATGCTGAAGGAATTAGATTAGGTAACCATGAAATAAAGGAGGTAGATGAGTTTTGTTACTTGGGCAGTAAAATAACAAGTGATGGTGGCAGTACAGAGGATATAAAATGCAGAATGGCAATGGGAAGAAAAGTATTTTTGAAAAAGAGACATTTGCTAACATCGAATATTAATTTAAATGTAAGGAAGTATTTTCTGAAGGCATTTGTGTGGAGTGTTGCCTTTTATGGGAGTGAAACAGGGACGATAAGCTGTGCGGACAGGAAGAGGATAGAGGCTTTTGAAATGTGGTGCTACCTAAGAATGCTGAAGATTAGGTAGGTAGATCTTATAACTAATGAAGAGGTACTGAGCAGAATTGGTGAGAAAAGTAATTTTTGGAATACCCTGACTAAAAGAAGGGATCGCTTGTTAGGACACATTCTTAGACATCAAGGAATGGTAAATGTAGCATTGGAGAGAAGTGTGTGGGTTAAAAGTCGCAGAGGGAGACCAAGAGACGCATATAATAATCAGATTCAAGTGGATGTGGGTTGTCGTTCTTATGAGGAGATGAAAAGGCTTGCTCAGGATAGGGTATTGTGAAGAGCTGCATCAAACCAGTCTCCAGACTGAAGACCATAACAACAACACAACAATCCCATCATATCCACAAGAGTCCTTAGTCTTTAGTGATTTAATTATTAACTCAATCTCACCTATGGAAGTATCATGTAGGACCATTTCAAGTAACAGACTCGAAAAGGCATTTTATAAAAACGTTATATGATTACTGTGGTGTCGCACAAGTCCAAAGTGTGTGCCACCTACTTTCGCCGCGCGCCGCCATGCACGCACGGCGCGGCGTTCTTACGACGTCAGCCATGAGCGCCCTCTGTTACAACTCCGCTCGTGGCCACCACTGAACGACATCGTTCACTTGGGACTGAAATAGGAACCAGTCAACACTTCGTAATCAGATAGGCACCAGTGACGACTTTGCTATCAGACAGGCACTAGGCAGGCCTCTAGCTCAACTATGTATCAGCCTTCTGCAGTACAGAACTATGTAAAAGTTAAGTATTGTATAAATTATGTGCAATATATATCTCGTTCTAATTTACTCTAGTGTTTCTAGTTTCTGCTGTCCCACTGGCTGCTCACCTCTGTACCTGCACAAGCGTGCTACCTTTATTCCTGTGTCGGTCTTCCTACTCGGCCACCGACACCTATGACGGAAACGAGACACAAAAGCGGCGACGAGGCCGGGACACAGAAATTACCTGTAGAAACTAGAGTTTTGTTTAGTTCCCCTACTATATTCAGAAAATGATTGTTGAATATTGCACATATATCTAACTTTTCAGTAACATAAACATTCCTACTACGCACTGACGTTATATCTTCTACCTGCTGTTGCTGACCAGACACTGCCTTCACGACTGACCAGACAGTTTTAAATTTATCCCGAGAGTTTGCTATTCTTTATGAATGCCACATACTTTTTGCATTCTTAATGACATTTTTCAGAACTTTACAGTACTGTTTGTAATGAGCTACTGTATCTTCATTCTGACTGCATCCTCTCTCTGGCATGGATGTGTCTGTTGTCCTTAGGTTAGTTTAACTTAGTTTAAGTAGTTTGTAAGACTAGATGACCGACGTAGTTTGATCCTATTGAATTACAAACAAACATCTCATACACAAACAACAGTTGACCGGCGTTGACTGGAGAAACGTGATTCCTCGAGTAAGGAGGAGAAATGCGTACCATCACGTTTACGACTTTGATAAAGGTCGGATTGTAGCCTATCGTGATTGCGGTTTATCCTATCGCGACGTAGCTGCTCGCATTGGTCGCAATCCAATGACTGTTAGCAGAATATGGAATCGGTGGGTTCATAAGTACAATACAAAACGCCGTGCTGGATCCCAACGGCCTTGTATCACTAGCATGGCTGTAGCGGATCGAGCAGCCACGTCTCGATTCCTGGGTCAACAGATGGGGACGTTTGCAAGACAAAAACCATCTGCACTATCTGGACTATCAGCTCGGACACCATGACTGCGGTTACCCTTGACGCTGCATCACAGACAGGAGCGCCTGCGATGGTGTACGAATGGCAAAACGTGATTTTTTTCGGATGAATCCAGATTCTGTTTACTGCACCTACCTCTTGTTCGCATCGACGGCACTTTGAACAGTGGCCGTTATATTTCAGATGTGTTACGACCGTGTGAAACCCTACATTACAGCAAGACAATGCACGACCGCATGTTGAAGGTTCTGTACGGGCCCCCTTGGATACGGAAAATGTTCGATTTCTGCCCTGACCAACACATTCTCCCCGATCTTTCACCAATTGAAAACGTTTGGCCAATGGTGGCCGAGCAACTGGCTCGTCACAAGCTGCCAGTCACTAATCTTGATGAACTGTGGTATCGTGTTGAATCTGTATGGACATCTGTACCTGTACACGCCATCCAATCTCTGTTTGATCAATGCTCAGGAGTATCAACGCCGTTTCTGGCGCCAGAGGTGGTTGTTCTGGGTACTGCTTTCTCAGAATCTATGCACCCAAATTGCGTTTAAAAGTACTATAATATAATTGTCCAATAAATACCCGTTTATTATATGCATTTCTCCTTGGTGTAGAAATTTTAATGGCCAGAAATGTAAAATTTTTTTAATGTTTGTGGAATGTATTTCTAACTTTGATAATATACTATCAGAACACATTGCACGAATTAAAAGTGCTCAGCATCGCATACCCCATTATTTTGGTTATAACACTCAAAGTGAATTGATTAATTTAATTTCTGAAAAAATCAAAAGTACTATAATTGGTCTTTTAAAACAATTTAAATACTATTATGTGATTTTAGATTGCACATGTCACATGTTACACGTATACTAACGTACTGTTGTTGTAGGTTTGTTTATTTTAAGCCATAAACAAAACTTGATTAGGTAAGAGAAAATTTCTTAGGGTTTTTTATTTTTTAATTTTTTTTTATACCTGTAACTGATACAACTGTAGAAGAGTTAGCAACCTATTTATTAGATTTTTAAAAAATTCATGCAATTTTGAAATATAAGATTTACGAGGCCAAGGATATGATATTGGCGCAAACATGAGAGGAAAAAATGATGGACTTCAAAAACTGGACGTTTCATGTATTGCTCATACTCTAAATTTAATAATAAAGTATGCTGGTAGAAGCTTTTTGGAAATATCATACTTCTTTTCTATTGTTCAGGAAATATATGTATTTTTTCGGCATCAGCTTCACGTTGGGATGTGATTATGAACCAGATACTTACTTTGACACTTTCAAATACGAGATGGGAAAGTAGAGTTGATTCTTTAAAAGCACTTCGCTTTAAGATGGTTAAAATTTAAATGCATTACACACCATTTGTGACGAGTATGACAGTGATTCAAGAAGCATGGTGAGTTCATTAATGTCAAAATTAGTCACACAGGTTCATATGTTCAGTTGTAATATGGTACAACATCGTATCAAAACTAAACACTGTAATCAAAATTCTGTGACGGTCTAACGTTATTCTTACAGAGGGGGTCTAAATGATAGAGCTCGTTAGAAACGATTTAGGTATATACAGCTCAGACAGTGCATTTGAACAAATGTTACTTGATTCAGAATTTCTTGCCGACTATTTAGAATGTGAACCTGAATTCAAAGAAACTACTATTTCACGTCCTCGAAATTGATATGTTGATTACCAAAATTCATAAAAGCCCATATAAGACCCAAAAACAAACAAAAAACTACTTTAACTTAGTTACTTGACACGGCGATCTTGCAATTACATGAAAGTTTCCATTTCTTGACAGAGCACAACAGGTTTTCAATTTTGCAAAACATTGATAGCTGGAGGGAATTAGACAGTGACCAAAGAAAAACACAATGTCTTAAAATTGAACAAAAGATAACACATGAAAATAGATAGGACATTCATGGGGAGGACCTCCATTTGATGTGTTACATTTTATTTATTCCATTAATTTAATGTCTGTGTTCCAAAATGTTTTAACATCTATGCGCATATATTCAACACAATTCCAGTAAAATCAGTGAATGAGGAACGGAGGAAACTAAATGTAATATAATACCTGCGTTATAAGTATCAAATCAGCCACCAGAGTTCTAGCTGAAGGACAACCGTACCAGGCGTGGCGATAAAACGTCACAACCAATAAACTGTTTCCTATGAAAGAAGAAACCAGTCCCACAACTGTTATAAAAATACACTTTCTTTGAGGTTATTGAGCCAAGAAAGTATATATTTTCCGCAACTTTCTGAAGTTAATGATATAACCGAAACCAGTCTTGACAGACAAATAATATTTGCGATCTTGGCTCAATAACTTCAAAGAAGGTGTATTTTTATACATACTCAGATCACTCTCCACAGGCACAACATGCCATGTAACTATCCAAAACTGTTCCTGTATCTGACATAGAAACGGCAAGAATTTTCAAGAAGTACTCTCTTCAGGCAAAAGTAATACCATTCATAAGTATATGCATATATAACAAAGCTTGTGAAATGTAATACTGTGCATATCGTTAGACTGTATACGGACATGTTACGCGTCGAAGAAAGTCCCTATCATAGTAAAAACAGACCATAAGAGAAATTTATATTTCGCATATGTTTATGTACTGTTACTTTCATCGGAGTAACATGCAAATATACACATATTCCAAAGTATGTCTTCATGAATTAGTTGATGCTTATAGCATGAATCAATTAAATTCGCCTGTTATTGCGCTTATTTAAGTCTTATTCATTTCTCTTGATATTTTGCAAATGCTTGGAACACAAATAGTATACTACCGGTAATTATTTTGTTAATTATGTAGGAAACTGTCGACCGCTAGAAGCGCTGGTGTTGTTTCAGCTGTCAGTCCGTAACAAATACCACACCCATGAGTGTCGCGTTCTGAAATGTCACGTGATATTTCACACCCAGAAATCTCTCTAGCACACGGCATCTTGCCTTCTGAATTATATGATTTACTTCTTATAACTTACGCGTTCTCATTTCAAAGCAAAGCGCACTGAAGAATTAACAAAACAACGTCGTTCTTAGTACGATAAATTATAATCTAGTGTCTAAAATGCCATATTAGCAGCTAACAAATGCAATCAGTAGCAACTAAGGAACACATTTCTAATTGTCCGCCGTAGTGTACCGTGCCGTGCGTTAGGTTGTGCTGCACATGGTCGGTAGTTCGAAACCGGCTGATACCTTTTTCTCCGCCTTGCCACCTAAAATATGATGTGCATGAGTAGGAAAAACAATCTCATAATGTTCAAATACAGCATTAGCAGTGAGCTTCTTGGTGCATTCGCGTCGTTCAAATATCTAGCCGTAACACTGCAGAACGATATGAAATGGAACGAACATGGAAGGACAGTTGTGTGTAAGGCGGACAGCCGACCCTGGTTTATTGGGAGAATATTCGGAAGATGTACTTTATCTGTATAGGAGACCGCGTATAAAACGCTTTACGACCACGTCTTGAGTATTTCTCAAGTGTTTCGGACCCGCAGCAGATCACTTTATAGGAAACCATAGAAGCAGTTCAGAGACGAGCAGCTAGGTTTGTTACTAGTAGGTTCGACCAGTGAGCGAGTATTACGGAAATGCTCCGGCAACTAAGGAAACCATAGAAGCAGTTCAGAGGCGAGCAGCTAGGTTTGTTACTAGTAGGTTCGACCAGTGAGCGAGTATTACGGTAATGCTCCGGCAACTCAATTGGGGATCGCTGGAGAAAAGAAGACGTTCTTCTCGAGAAATTCTGTTGAGGAAATTAGAGGACCAGAATTTGAAGCTGTGTGTAGAACAATCTTCCTGTCGCCTAATTACATTTCGCTTAATGATCACAAAGACAAGATAAGAGAAATCAGGGCACGTACGGAGACATATATTCATTTTTTCCTCGTTGTATTTGGGAGTGGAAATAGAAACAAAATGCCTGTGTACCTTCCGCCACGCACCTTATGGTGAATTTCGGAGTATATATAAAAGTGTTTTGGCCACACTTATTAATTAAATATAGATAGGCTATAGAATGTATAGAGTTGTACATATGTGTGAGTGCTCCTTCTAAAATGTGTGTTTGTTCTATTTCGTGAACTTGCCATGACATCCGTAATAACGAATTGAACAATGGTCCTCTGAAGCATATGCACATAATTTCGGATGCTACTGTAATAATGAATATTCTAAACAACGTGCTGATACTGGAAGTTTCACATATAAATTAAATCCTAGATTTCTGTGGTAACTGTCGTTCCTTAATGAAACGGAAGGGAAGTGCATACATCACAACAAATTACCTTGCTTCTTTTCCTTCTAAACAATTATTCACTACTTATGGAATATGTTGAATGTCATTAATAACAATCAATGTGCCTACAAAAATGTTTGTCTTTCGTATGGTTGCTTTATACGCTTATAATGTAGAATGTATTATCTATTCTGTATTTCAGATATGACTTTGTTCATGTTACTTTGTTCTGCGCTAAAATAAAGAGCAAATATTCTGTTTCAAACCTTGACTACGTTTTATTTTGCAACTAAAACAACAAACGGAATAAGTGTGGTAACATTGAATACCACATAACTCTAGTACTCTATATACAGAGTTACTACTATCATTGCGTCATATACAACAGCCATTATAATAGTATCTTCCCATTTATGTGCATGTGAAATAGAAGTTTTTATTTATAATTAGTTGGTATGTATTTTAAGGTATGTTCACAAAACAGAACAAATGCACTGTTACCTTTGAACATCTCGGAAACTTGCAGAATATAGTTATGTTCAATTAACAAGAGTGTGCGAAAAACTGTTAGAAATCATAGGAATCAAGATGCAACCAACAATTGTTTGTGACTTCTTTTTTTTTTTAATATTTCTTTGTTCTTCACGTAGATCGATGCTTTTCGGTCGTTCGGTCTGCGTTGTTCGTTGAAAAGCTTGTTCAGTTTTTTTTTTTTTTTTTTTTTTTTTTTTTTTTTTTTTTTTTTTTTAATTACAGATGGCGATGAACACTCTTTTCTTGTTTTCATTGGTTCTTCGGTTTGATGGGTTCTTTGTGGATGGTGATTTGTGTTTTATTTTGATCGTTTCGTCGTTGACTAAGTTTTATCGTTACACAGGGCGTCGAGCTCTCTGAGCGAGCACACTCAGCAAGTTTCAAGGCACAGTCTAAGATGTTCGTGCATCACCAACTAATTCGCCGTTCATTACGCTACGCCGAACAGCTGCCAGAGTAATCCATAATTCGATTACTATGTGTGGCAGGTGTTACCTGCTAACATGGTATTTTTAGACATTTGATTATAATTCATTGTTCTAAGAATGTCGTGTTTATGAAAATTTTCAGCGCGCCATTTCTTTGAAATGACAGCACTTGAGTTATAATAATAAAATCACCAAATACACAAAGCTATGTGGTGTATGCCAAAGAAAATAAACGTAATAGAAATTACCAAAGCACGACAGGTGCTAATATTTTCACGGAAAAAGGTATACAGATGTGAGAGAATATTAAAAAAAAAAAAAAAAAAAAAAAAAAAAAAAAAAAAAAAAAAAAAAAAAAAAAAAGTTTATTCTTATTCCAATAATTTAATGTCTGTGTTCCCAAATGTTTCAACATCTATGCGCATATATTCAAGACTTCCTGTCATAGTAGCAGAAGGCGAAAGTCATTTTTCAAACTGAAAATAATAAAAAACTACTTACGATGAATCATGACCCAAGATAGACTGACAAATTTGGCTATCGTAAGTATCGAATCATAAGTGGGTTTCAAAACTGTCTGAAAATGTTTCTGTATTTTATGTAAGTATTAAATAAAATAAATGTAAAATAAAAATTTAAGTTTTGTAGTTTTTTTTTTCTAATTTTATTTTCGTTTTGGTGGCAAGAGCAGATGGGCGCTACCTAGTTTTCCGCATCCCAGCACCAAATATCATAAACGTTCCTTTATCTTACAATGTTTCCATTTATTTTATGTAGTTTTCATTTTTGTTCAATTTTCTTTATGTCATGTTTCATTTAATTTCCTAATATTGTAGTATAAATACGTATTTTCTGCCTCCCTAAGGACATTTATGTTTTGGTGTGACCATTACAGAGGTAAAAGTAAAAAATGTGGCCCCCTTCAAAATTCGGTTAAACAACCCTGTAACACATCGGACATGCCACGCCTTATTTTGACGGGTTTAAGGATTTTTCCATAAAAAAGTATTCATCTGTTAGTGAGCGACATATATAGGTAGACATGTAACAGATGTAAGTACATAGGCGTCCAATAAGATGTTCGCTGTACAGACAGATTCATATATGTATGTCGTCTGCCAATGTATGTACAGCGAACACCTTTTTGAACATCTATGTTCCTACATCTGTTACACGTCTACGTATAACTGTCTCTCATGAACAGATGAATAGCTGATGATGGAAATAATTCCGAAACGAGTCCTAATAAAGGCATGCTGTGTCTGATCGTTAAGTACTGCGAATTGTTCAGCTTCCTTGCAGCACTACTGATTATTTTAGACGATCATCTGCCTCCTAAGAGATTTTATTCACATTTAGAATACCGCTGTTCCAGATCTAGACCCTATGGTATCCACAAAATTTATTATTTTATTTATTTGCTGTTATTAACAATGACGTGTCATGTGGATGCTAAGACAGGTCGTATTTTTTATATGCGAAATAGTATCTTCTTTTATCTAGTTAAGTTTTTCAATAAAGAGCTTAACCAAAAGATGGGATAAAAGTATAAATATCAATTAGAAATAATGTAATTAAATAATTGATGTCTAGGAGGTAAATAAAACATTGAAAATAACATCAAATAGGAACAACTTCCTGACGTACTTTAAAACATATTTATTCGTCACAAACCGGCTTTCGGCTTCTTAGGCCATCATCAGGTGACAACTGACTGTAGTATACATGTTTCAAAGATATCGCAGAAAATCGACTAGTTCACAGAAATTAAATTACAAGTACATATTTATAAGAGTTATTAACATTTAGATAAAATATAATAAGTATATGTAAAGGATCAAAACTGACATGATTATTTTTCCTGAAAAGGAAAGTTAGAAGCTAAAACTTATTTCAGTAGAGATGTAAAGGCGAACTGGATCTGATCGTTAAATACTAAACTGGCATCCTGAGCCAAATATTTATTGATTTCTAATATCTCCAGTAGTGTCATCTTTCTGCTTTGGTTCAGGAGACGTAGGATTTCACAGTGTATATCTTAATCATTGTTTTCTCTGAGCAGATCTTCAGCAATGTTTGAATCTGTCTTTTTCTATCCTCCAGCTTTTCTCGTGTTCTGACGTGTTTGTGACGAATAAATAAGTTTTGCAGAACTTCAGGATATTGTTCCTTTCTGACATTATTATCAAGTTCTGTCAAGCACCGACGGAAAATTAAATAAATTTAAAAAAATTGAAGATTATGACATATGACAAATAACTTTATGACACATATTAGTTCTGGATATCAGGATTCGTCCTTTTAAGAAGAAGAAGTAAAGAATAGAATCAAAGACAGAGAGCTATGTTAAAGATGACCCCCCAATATTTTTTTACTCACTGCCCCAGATTATGACCCCCACCTCCACCTAGTAGCTTAAAGTGGTTTGAAAAGTGAAAGACTGACATAAATTTATAGTCCCATTTAATAGAAGAAATATGATAGAAACGGAAAATATTAGAAGATGTAATCAGACATCTCGCAGTGTTTGTGGATCGACGACTTGCCTGCTCATACTAACAGGTAATTCAAACTACAAATAAGGAAGAAGAGTTTTCTTGTATTTTGTTATTATCTATTAATTTATATATTGTCTACTAAATGATTATCACTGTCTATGATTGTGTTGGTGTCTGTATTAGGGCCCGTATTGTTGTACTTATCATGTTTTCAGTTACTGCCTTTTTGCATGCCCACTGCATACGTTGCTGTGTTCTGTAAGGTCTCTTTATTTGGTATTCGTCATATGCCGCATGCGAGATTTTATGTGATAGTGTACTGAGTGCTGTCCATCGGTCCTTTTGTCATATGACTTTGTTTATTTGTTATCATAATAATAATAATAATATTGTTTTCTGTCCCATAGGACCCAATTGAGGAGTGAGACTCTTATGGTCATGGAACAAGTCAATACATGAGCTTTTACACAACAATGGTAATTGAAAATTTTTAAGTAGTCCTATACACACGACAATCTTAAGACAAAGTGAAATGAATCAATAAAGAAAAAAAATGAATTAGCTTAATTGTTCAACTTTTCTAGGAGTTCCTCGACAGAATAAAAGGAGTGAGCCATAAGATAACTCTCCAATTTAGATTTGAGAGCGTGTGGGTTTGTGCCAAGATTCTTTAGTTCATGTGGCAGTTTATTGAAAATGGATGCTGCAGAATACTGCACACCTTTCTGCACAAGTGTCAAGGTGGTGTGATGCAAATGTAGAGTCCACTTCTGTTTAGTATTCACCGAGTGAAAGCTACTAACTCGTGGGAATTAGCTGACATCATTAACAACAAACGACATTAAAGAAAAACCATATTGAGACGCCAGTGTCAAAATTCCCAGACTACTGAAGAGCGATCGACATGACGTTCGTGAACTTACACGACATATTGCTCGAACCGCCCATTTTTGAGCCAGAAATATACTTTTTGCATCAGGCGAGTTGCGTCAAAAAATAATGCCGTACGTCATAAGTAAGCATAATAGACTACTTTTCGTGTTAAAAAATCACTTATTTCAGATATTGCTCTAATGGTAAATATAGCAGAATTTCGGTTTGGAACAAGATCCTGAACATGGGCTTTCCACAACAGCTTACTGTCTATCTGAATACCCAGAAATTTGAACTGTTCAATCTCACTTATCGTATGCCCATTATGTGTAATCAAAAAAATCAGCTTTCGTCAAATTATGTGTTAGAAATTGTAAAAGCTGAGTTTTACTGTGATTTAACACCAACTTATTTCCTATAATCCATGAACTTAACTCTTGAATTGCATTATTTGATACTGTGTCAATATTACGAGCAACATACTTCACTACCAAGCTGGTATCATCAGCAAACAAAAATATTTTACAGTCACCTGTTACCCTCGAAGGCATATCACTTATATAAATAAGAAACAGCAACGGTCCCAAAACAGACACCTGGGGCACCACACACTTAATTTTGCCCCATTGCGATTGTACGTCATAGCCATGTTCTACACTGCGGAGAATTACCTTCTGTTGTCTAATATTAAAGTAAGAGGTGAACCAGTAGTGAGCTACTCCTCGTATTCCATAATGTTCCAACTTCTGCAACAATATTTTATAATCAACACGATAAAACCCTCTTGTTAAATTAAAGAAGAAGCTTAATGTCCGTAGTCTCTTATTTAACCCATCAATTCCTCACAGAGAAACAAAATTATAGCATTTTTAGTCGTTAAACCACTTCTAAAACCAAACTATACATTTGAAAACAAATTATGTGAACTGAAATGATCAATTACTCTTGAATATACAGCCTTTTCAATAACTTTAGAAAAAAATCGCACTGAAGTGTATTACGGCCCACTTTAGATTTATATTTTTTATAAGTTTTTGCAAACATTTTGCACCAAAATAATAATGTAAACAATAAAAAAATTCATTAATAAGAATGTCTGAAGCCCTTTTGGAAAAAATTTTTAGGTGGTGACGCGTTTTGAACCACCGCCCTTAAGCATCACAGTTCAACGCATTGCCCTCTACGCTACAGCCAACTCTTAGCAGTTGGGTTCATTAATTTCATAATATTCATGGCCGTTGTTAACTGATGCTAGTATGGCATTTGTAGACACTAAATGATCATTTACGGTACGAAGAACGACGTGTTTGTGTTAATCCTTCAGTTCGCTATTGCTTTGAAATAACAACTTGTAAGTTAAAATAAGAAAATCATCAATTACGCAACGCAAGATGGCTTATGCCAGAGAGAGTTCTGGGCGAGGAATGTCACGTGACATCTGCGACAACTGGTTTTCGTTAATTCAGTGAAGGGTGTCAAAACTGTTATTTTTGCAAATATCTCAAAAACGATATGAGATATGAAAAAACAAAAGGGAGCAAAGCTGTAGAGAATATTCTCCTCTACAAATTCGGTTATTCAATTTTAGCGTTACAAGAACGGTTTATATGCAATTAAAATTACATTACAAACGGCCTGTTTTGGTATTACTAACGTATTTCTTGTCCGAAATATTTGAAAAAGCTAGGTTCTGGTCTTTGGTAGTCAACAATTATGTCTGTAAAATTTGGTGCCGATCGGTTGAACGGTTCGACCTAAAAAGTGGGAACACCCTACAGCCAGACACACATCGTAAAAATCGCAGTTATTTTTGCAAATATATCTGCAACGATGCAAGATATGAAAAAAAATCATAATAGAGCGAAGGTCTAGAGAGTTTTCCCCTCTACCAATTAGGTTATTCAATTTTCGTGTCAGATGGACGGTTCGTTAGCAATTACAATTATATTACAAACTGCATTTTTTGGCGTTACTACCGTATTTTTTGTCCGAAACATTTGAAAAAGGGAGGTTCTGGTCTCTGGCGGCCTACAATCATGTCTGTAAAATTTGGTGTTGATCGGTTGAACGGTTCGTCTTAAAAACGGGGAACACCGTAGTAACACTAAAAGTGCGCCTTTGCGATCGTTTTTTGACAGCTCGAAATTTAAATAAAAATAACGGCTTAACCATTCACCTGACACGGCCGGCCGCGGTGGCCGAGGGGACTGAGGCGCTTCAGTCACGGTCTGCACGGCCACTACGGTCGGGGGTTCGAATCCCCCCTCGGGCATGGATATTTGTGCCGTCCTTAGTTGTAGGTAGTTCATATGTAGTTTGTAAGTTTAGGGACTGATGACCCCATAGTTAAGTCCCTTAAGCTTAACAAACATTTGAACATTTTCAGTCCCCTCGGCCACCGCGGCCGGCCGTGTCAGGTGAATGGTTAAGCCGTTATTTTTATATAAATTTCGAGCTGTCAAAAAACGATCGCAAAGGCGCACTTTTAGTGTTACTACGGTAACCTAAAGTGGGCCAAATCCGATGGTATAGAAATAGGTCTATAGCTGTCTACATTATCCCTTGTTCTGTGTCAGCTTGCAGTGCTGGTAAGGTGGTCGTGGGTCCCACACAGTATCCTCACACTGTCACGACCAGCCCAGAGCTCAGCACAAACAAGCCACCGCCCCTTTTTCCTTCTGCCGCGGCGGCCACTTCGCCGGTAGTGGGGAGACAGCGGCGCCGGCGTGATGGCCCCATCTGCGGGCAATCCCGCTAACAGCCCGGCCAGCACTGAAGCCGGTAAGCGGGCCATCTGCATAGCGCGTGGCCTCACTGCCACCTCAGCGCAGCGGTAAGGTCCCAGCTGATAGCACAGCTCTCTGCCCGAGATGCGCCTCCAGAAAACTCGTTTCCTCACGACCGTCTTTCAATTCCACCAATCTCTGCTTACCTCTACTCTCTTCCAGCTTCCCATCCCGAAGGATAGCCGAACATACAATCTAAACCAAACGACGAAGGAATCTACCAAATGCGACGGGAATCAGTTGATACGAGTATCCGGACACTGTGGTGGAATAGGGACGGGATAACTCCGATCGTTAATACAGATAGGGCCGGTTCGTCCATCTCTCGTTAATCTTCTGGTTAGTAAACGAGAAGATGCCTTTAACTCACAGTTAAATGTGTTCGTTAAGTGCATTGCGTTTTTCATTGCCAGATACACCTCTCGTTTGCTAAGCTAGAGAAAACGAGACGATATATTTCGACTGGGTTGGCAATAGAAACAAATGAAAGTGCCGTCTGAATAAAAAGCTGTTTCCCTTATCCTATACATATTATAAATGCGAAACTTTGTATGTTTGTTACCGCATCACGCTAAAACTACAGCACTGATTTAGATGGAATTTCATATAGTGATTTCTTATGTTGTTTGAAATAAATCCATAGAAATACGTAACGGTTGTAAGAAGCTTCTAATACAACAGCAGAAGTGCACTCTAGGGTATGTCATGTTTAGCCGTGAGGGTTAACGCGTCCTGTCATAGACATCCGTTATTTTGGGCAATGATTCGAGTCCTGCTATAGTGAAATTTTTTTCTTTGTTGTTGTTATCTTTTTTACTTTCGAATATACAAAAAGATTCTTGGATACTGCCAAAACGACTTAACTGATATATAATTACATACACAAGAAATCTGATTGTTGGCGTTTATGCCGCATTCATTTTCATTTGTTGTAATAAATGAAGGAAGTATGTATATAAATTGAAGACTTTAAATAAAATATGCTCTAAGTACCATGGCAAGAAAAAACATTGACGTTTTGTTTAGAATGGGATCTAGATACCAAGCCCTATTTTGTGTACTAAGCGCGATCTGCCACGTATAAATAGCGTACGTAAACTGCAACGAAAGTAGTAGCAAATGCACTCAACAGATGGCAGGCGGTACGCTGCAGTTAACATATAAAACGTTGTGTGTTCCGGCCAACTGCAACGAAAGATGTAGCAAAGGCACTCAAGAGAAGCCAGGCAATATAACACTCATGAAAATATTTCTCAGGACGTGTAATGTGTATTCAATTGTGATGTTATCCAGGTTCTTAAATATTGTTTTCTCCTTGGTTTTCGATGACGTGTATTGGACTGTCACCTTCAACTATAGATGTTCGAACATTGTGATGTTATCGTAATTCTTTAAAATTTATTCTCTTTGGATTTCAATGAATAATAGTTTCTTTGGTGATTTCGATTATTTATAGCATTCGAACGTTTGCATTTAGTTCTTTTGTTGCTTCGCTTTGCATTTCTAGGATCTCAACAGTTCGTTTCTCCGTTACATGTCTTTTTTATCTCGTTACTTTTCTCCGTTAGGTTTGTTGTTTATTTCGTTACTTTTCTCCGTTAGGTTTGCTGTTTATTTTGTTCCTTTACTTGGCATTTGTTTTCGATTACTGTATTGTTGTTATTGTAGTTACTTACTGTCAGGGGTGTCATCCCACAAGTTGGAGCTGAAGGTGGGTGTGCCTGTTTTATTGATGCGTAACTTGGATGCACCACGATTATGCAATGGCACCAGGTTACGCATCACGGACCTGAGAAGGCATATCGTGCAGGCCACCATCATCACTGGTGGAGCCAAGAGAGAGACTGTATTACTACCACGAATTCCCATCATCCCAACAAACTTGCCATTCCAGGTTAACCGGTTACAGTTCCCATTGAAAGTGGCCTTCTCGATTACTATAAACAAGAGTCAAGGACAAACATTAAAAGTGGCAGGTATTCATCTGGCCACCCCATGTTTCTCTCACGGACAGCTCTAAGTAGGCTACTCCCGTGTATCGAGAGCTAGAAATCTCTATGTATACTCTGAAGTCTCGAAATGTCGTTTACAGGGACGTATTGCAATATATTTTTGGCTCTCCATCCGTTCCAAGACAATTATATATTCCGTGCTAACAGTGTCGCAAACAGTCATGTAGTTATTTATGCCCTTTCTTGGCACTTTAATGTCTGACTATTGAACCCCGGGTAACACCGCGGGGAGCAGCTAGTTTAACTATCAGGGAAGAGGTTAGCAGATGGTTGTTAATTGGCGTTATGGAAAACAAACGTGAAATAAGCTCGAATTGTATAAGAAGTTAGTTCGAGTGTGTTGTGTCCTCATAGAGAAATATTAGGGTGCCTACGACATGGAAGGAGAAGAAAAAAGCGACATGATCGCGTGTGGCAAATGAATTCAGTGGTTTCCACGGAAAATGTAGGACAGTAAAAATGCTTAGGGCTTAGTACGATAACATGGCAAGTGCGTAGTATCTGAGTGCAACCTTGCACATAGGCAAAAGTATACTGTTCCTGTAGATCGGAGGAAGCAATCACGTTTTAGGCCTCACACTAGGCGCAATAAGCATAAGTAAATACTGGGTAAAATTTTACGACGCTTCTCGCCGGGCCCCAGTGCTTATGTTGGCAACAGTTGAATAATGAAGTGTAGAATGGTGTTAATATTTTTCACGAGCTAAAGAGTAAATGTTATTGCCGCTCGTTTCAGTCGCAGCAAAATTAATACTGTACCTGATCTATGGTTGACAGGTTCTTGTATATAACCTTGTCCGTTCAGAAAAAAATAATTTTCGTTTTAATTGAAGTTGTCACGAGAAAACATTTATTGGTCGTCTGAGTTGCCGTCGTTACCTTTGGTGCCAACAGAACCACTGCAGCCCGGCGAGAAGCGTGGTACAATTTAACCAAATATTGAATTAATAAGCTTGTAGACACAAATAATGTATTTTTGTTTTCTATTATGACAGATAACTTACAAAATAAGTAACTATATGTTGGACTCTTGAGATGGTCGTGCAGTTTTTCATGTAGCGTTTCCAAGACGAAATACCGTAACAAATTCTGCATCATCTCAGCATTCGAAATGATTTGCGCGAACATAATCACGTCTAGGTCGCATTATAGGAGCAATGACCTCTATATCGTCTAAAATATTGACATCGTCTTCATTGTCAACCAAATCTCTTATTCCAACCATTTTCATCATACCGATTCTCACAGAACTTTTTCAGGCGTTACCCATAAGTTTGATTTTGATATCGCAACAATAATTTTAAGGTTATTCTGCGTATCTGCAATATATCAAACTCATCTGCTAGCTACTGACATGGATGGGTCGAGAAATATGACGACAAAATCTTTCAATGAAGCTGTTTTCCACACTAGTTTTTCATACATGTAGTGCTTCTGTTATTTTGTTGGATAAATCGGTCTTATCACGTGAATATATTGCGGTATTTTAGCGCTTTGGAATCTTTCTATTTTCATACAGATTCTCACTTAACTGATAGTTAGCCGTGTAACGAGCAGAATTCTACTCGTTAAATTAACGGCCAGTTTGAGGTCTTTTAACGTCTGGTTAACTCATAACGAAACATTAACAAACGCATTTCCCTGCTAACGACAAGTTAAAATCTTATCCGGAACTTAACGAGACATTGACAAACCAGCCCTTAGTCATGTTCATCTTTAGTCGCTAATCATCAGAGTATTTTGATACTAAAAAGGTTTTATCAGTTGCTAGGACGTTGTTCATTAATCATTTGCAGTCCCCTAGGAACACCAACCGTCACAGTCTAACCGTGCAAAATTTCCAGACTTCGTCCGAAGTGTCCCGCACCACAATATAAATCAGAAAATATAGGATTAACTCCTTTAAATAGTTCACAAAGAATAAATAAGGTTCTTGTTCGAGCGGGGCAAGGAAACTAGTCTGTGGCCAATGCTAAAATTTTATCGAAGTCAAACACAGGCACTACTGTTTGCTATCGCTAACTTGTACTGAAAAAATTAATATTCCACGCCTGCTAAACACTGCCTTTCCATATTTACACTCAATACCAATATAACATCACATTCGAAGCTAGTCAGTAATAATTTCAGTCAGAATTTAAATTGTTTTCTGAAATAAGTAGAATTTCTTCACAAAAATCAATTACTCTTGCTATAATATATTCTTGATTATAAATAACTCTTCATAAAAGGAAGATACATTTCAATATTAACAAATATTTATTCTTCTTCATACTAATAAAAAGTCAGTTTGGCAAGAGACCTGAACCTGTACAACCAGCTTGGACTAAATCTCAAATAACAATAATAATAATAATAATTTAATATTCTTTTCTTCTTTGAAATGATTGACGCGGGGCAATTAAGAAGGTGCAGCTGCATTCGTAGCCCAGTAGCCGTCTGTTAAATTCTGCTCGCGGCCACATACTTCAAGATTGGCTGCGGCGGCGACGACGCTGCCCTTGTTGATTGCTGCGCCTCGATCGTACATGTAACATACAGAAAATAAAACATTTTAAGAATAATATTATAAAATAACATTATTTACTTGAACATCAAATATGTATACATTTTAATTGAAAAGTTTCGCCGGGCGCGGTGGTCGAGGGGACTGAGGCGCTCCAGTCACGGTCTTCACGGGCACTACGGTCGGGGGTTCGAATTCCCCCTCGGGCATGGATATTTGTGCCGTCCGTAGTGTTAGTTAGTTCATAAGTAGTTTGTAAGTTTAGGGACTGATGACCCCGTAGTTAAGTCCCGTAAGCTATACAAACATTTGAAACATTATAAAGTTTCGTATTTCCTATTTACAACGTCAAAACAGTGCTGACATAGGAAAATGTAGTACGACTATCTTGTCCCTCTACAACACCTGGCTGAAAATGACTTTAAAATTCATGGCGCCCTCCATGGGTAATGCTGAAATTCAATATCTTGTAGGCCCACAGTTAGCCTTGATGACAGCTTCCAGTCTCGCAGGCATTCGTCCACTCAAGTGCTGGAGAGTTAATTTGGGAATGGCATCCAATTCTTCTCACTGAAGAGAGATATCGATGTAGGTCGCAGATTCCTAGCACTAAGCAGAGACCTTGTAAAAATAACTAGACTCCCTGCCGGCGCTGCTGTCGCGGGATAATTTGAACCTTCGCCCGGCCGCCATGGTAGTGGCAAGCGTCAGATAAATACCAGTGTTTTTAACAGGTAAATTGTGTATTAAATGTCTACTGAGGGACGTATACACAATTGATAGTCATGTCTTTATTGTTTGACTATCGCAGTGTACATGAAGCACGATGGTGAAGATCTTCTCAGCGTTTAAATGCATAAATTTAAGAAAGGAATAAAAAGATCGATACTGTCTTTTGTGTCCCAGCCTCGTCGCCGCTTTTTTGTCTCGTTTCCGTCGTAGGTGTCGGTGGCCGAGTAGAAAGACCGACACAGGAATAAAGGATGCACGCTTGTGCAGGTAGGAGGTGACCAGCCAGTGGGACATCAGAAACTAGAAACACTAGAGTAAATAAGAACGCGATCTATATTTCTTAGAGACTTAGTAATACTTAACTTTTACATAGCTCAGTACTGCAGAATGGTGATACATAGTTAAGCTAGAGGCCTGCCTAGAGCCTATCCGATTGCCAAGTCTTCACTGGTGCCTATCTGATTCCGAAGTGTTAACTGGTTCCTATCTCAGTTCCAAGTGAACGATGTCGTTCAGTGGTGGCCACGAGCGGAGTTGTAACAGAGGGCGCTCATGGCTGACGTCGTAAGAACGCCGCGCCGTGCGTGCATGGCGGCACGCGGCGAATGTAGGTGGCGCGCACTTTAGACTTGTGCGACACCACACCCCTTCCCCCTAAACCGCCGCGTCGTCGTGGCGTAGGGCTGAGGGCCACGGCGTCGGCACTGGGAGGAGGGCCTGGGCGGGGGCGTTACTGGTAGGACGGGCGTCGAAGCAGAGGCTGGGATCGAGACGCCGTCCACGCCCCGGTATCCACCTTGCGATCCCCCGGGAAACCCACCAAAACCTGGGGAAGGCCGCACGCCTCCGCCCAGAGGGAGCAGGTCATCTTCTTCTGAGGTGCGTGGGCCAGGCGGCGGGGGCACGCACGGTCCCGGAGTCCTGCTCGGCGACGCTGTCAGCTGCGGCGGCGACGGAGGCGGAGAGGCGGACTGTATAGGAGGCGCGTCCACCTCCATGGGTACGATCTCGTAGTCCGGGGACGCTGGGCCAGGCGGCGAGCGATGTTGCTGTGCTTCCTGGCGGTGAACTGGGTCTGGAATCATGAAACCCGAGACAGGATCGCGCGGCCTGTGCAGGCGCAATTGGTTTGCGTGGCGCCGCAGCTCCGGCCCTGTGGAAGAACTTACAACATACATATTGCGACCGAGCACACGCTGAATGGTGCCCGGTAACCATTTCTTCCCAGCAAACACCCTGTACAGCACCGTCGTAGAAACCTGAAAACGCGTAGCGCCATACGAACCGACTCAGTGCGTGGGAGGCTGCAGCAGGTGAAGGAGAGAGCGGTTACAGCAGCCGTGTAGCAGCTCGGCAGGAGACGGGCCGTCACGTGGCATGCACCGAGACGTAGACAGGAAAATTTGAAGAGCTTGTTGCCTGGAGTGCTGACCTTACATCTTTTCCATGTGGGACTTGAAAGTTCGGACGAAACGTTCTGCTTCACCATTGGACTGAGGGTGAAAAGGTGCGGTGGTGATATGCTGAATGCCATTCATACGACAAAACTGTTGAAATTCCGCACTAACAAACTGAGGGCCATTGTCACTGACGATAGTTTGAAGCAAACCTTCGACACAAAACACTGATGTTAAGGCACTGATTATACTACACGCTGTCGTTTAGTTCATGGCAATCACAAAAGGAAACTTGCTGAAAGCGTCTACAACAATTAACCAGCGCGTATTCCAGAAAGGTCCGGCAAAGTCAATATGTAAACGTTGCCATGGTCCCTTGGGGCGTGGCCAGTCTGAGAAACGTTGCGGAGGAGCCGCCCGATGCTCCGCACAAACAGTACACTGTGACGTCATATTCTCTATCTGGGCGTCCATACCAACCCAGGTACAATGACGTCTGGCCAATTGCAGGAGGCGAAACACTACTCGTTGCAGGGAACGAGGAACAATCACTCTTGTTTGGTCGTTGTCCGTATGTAACAACAGAACACCCTGACTTAAAGACAATGCATGACGTTGTTCAAAAAGAACGTCGAACCAGAGGCCGATCAATGTCTTTGGCTCTGGCAGGCTACCCTGAGCGAACAAAACGTGCTACCACACTTAGGTCTGCATCCGCAGCTGTTTCCTGTGCACCCCGACGAGAGTTCAAAGGGAAATCTGCGACAGCGGAAGCATCTCTGGAATCTATCTGACAACATGCCATTTCTGAAGAATCAAACGACACATCCTGGCCAACCGGAAGTCGGGAAAGTGTGTCCGCGTTGGCGTGTTTAGTGGTAGGTCGGTAGAAAATCTCATACTGATAATTTGACAATATCAAGGACCAACTCTGAAGCTTTTGTGCCGTTCGTGGCGGAATTGGCTTTGTGGGTGAAAACAACGATGTGAGAGGCTTGTGGTCTGTCAACAAATACAATTTTCTGCCATAGAGATAATGATGAAACTTTGTGACGCCGTAAATTATTGCTAAGGCCTCCTTTTCTATCTGACTAATTCTGTTGCGATGGCGTCAGTAGCTTGGATGCAAAGGCAATAGGACGATCGTGAGAACCAATACGATGTGACAATATTGCACGCAGACTGTACGACTAGGCATCCACTGCTAGCACTACAGGCTTCTGGCGGTCAAATGGAATCAAACATGCATCACTGAGTAGTGCAGACTTTAATTTGTCAAAGGCAACCTGGCAATCTTTAGACCATACAAAAGGAACATTCTTCCTACGTAAGTGATGCAGTGGAGCTGCAATCTGAGAGGCATTGGGAATAAACCGGAAATAATAGTTAAGCTTTCCCATTACTGCTTGCAATCTATGCACATTCTTAGGAGGATGCAAGTCTTTGATTGCTCGAAGATGTGACTGTAAGGGATGGATTCCTTGGGCATTAATCACATGGCCTAGGTACTCGATTTCATTGCATTTTCATTGCATTTTATTGCAATGTAGACCTGCTGCAGTTAACACTTGGAAAAGGCACTCCAGGTTTGCTAAATGTTCTTCAACTGTACGTCCGGATACCACAATATCATCTAAATAGTTCGAGCAACACGGTACAGAAACTGTCAGCTGTTCCAAAAAGCGCTGAAAATAGCGGGGGCGGAAGAACTGCCAAATGGTAGGCGTTGAAATTGAAAAAGGCCCATGTGAGTATTAATGACGAAAAACGTTTTTGACTCGTCATCAAGCGGAATCTGTAAGTATGCCTCTGCTAAATCAATCTTGGAAAAGAAGCGAGACTGTCCCAATCTGTCCATCAGTTCCTCAGGTCTGGGCAGGGGATAAGTGTATACAATTGTTTGACTGTTCACTGTTGATTTGAAGTTCGCACAGAGACGAAGTTTTCCCGACGGCTTGGGTATAATTACTAAAGGCGAGGCCCACTGACTCGCAGAAACAGGAGAAATCACCCCACTATCTTGCCAACGTTCAAGTTCTTCGGCAACTGTATCACGCATTGCGATAGGCACTGGTCTAGCTTTACGAAATTTTGGAACTGCAGATTCTTTTAAAGTTACATGTGCCACGAAGTCTTTTGCACAACCTAGTTCCGGCGAAAACAAGTCACTATATTTTTCACACAATGCATTGATTTTGTCCTGAGGCACTACTGATGAAATTTGAAGTACATCTCTTTGAACTGATAAACCAAACAAGTCAAATGCATCTAGTCCAAAAATGTTCTGTGTAGATTTGGCCTGAAGAACTACAAAAGAAACTGTTTTTGTTACACTTTGAAAGGAGGCAGGCAGGCTACACGTTCCTCGCACGGGAATATTTTGACCTGTATAAGCCGTTAGCACTTGTTGAGACGGCGACAATTTTGGCGAACCCAGAAATTCATAAGTGTCTTTATTCATTAATGTCACAGCGGAACTAGTATCCAGCTGAAATTTCACAGTCTTATTTTCTATGCAAAGAGTCACAAAAATTTTTTGCTTGTGTCGCTCGACAGGTGCGCGAATGTGGGCTACGTCTGCTACGGTTTGTTTACTGCGCTTGCGCGGGCTGCGGAGTGAAGTAAGCGGCGCAGACTCGGCACACAGATTAATATCACTGTTACTAGATGGTACTACCGCCGGATCGGCGTCCGCGCAATGCGAGGCTACTACAGAGTCACTAACTACTGCACTACACTCTTGAGCAGCTACTTGATGTCTACTGTCACACAGTACTGGGGCAATTTTACAATAAGTTGCAGAAGGCACTAGGTTCACTACAGGATTGCACTGTACATTGTTACTTTGCTTGTGCCGAACCCTTTTCCGTTGCACTGTTTTACGCGATCGTCGGCGCTTGCGACGTGGCTCACTACATAGTTTTGCAGTAGGCGCAGAAGAATGTTCTTGCATTTGAGAACCAAGTAAAGCACTGTTCAATTCCACAGCGTCTATGACATTGACTAGATGCACTGCTCTCGCACTTTGCGAAGCACTGTTTCTAACGTTACTGTTCTTTGAGTTTTTAATTTGCATACACACAGACTGCACATGTCCCGATTTGCCACATTGATAACAGGTTGCGTTGCGACTAGGGCAATGAGCACGCTTGTGGCGAGACACACACTGGGGGCAAGATTTACGTACATTTTTCTGAAATGAGCGTTGGCGCCCGTTATTCAAATCACTGTTTCTAACACGACGGGGCGACCTTTGTGTCGCACTTTTCCTCTGGCTACTGTTCACTGTCTGTTCAGCACGGCCGGTAGAATTTAAAGAATCACTAGTGCTATACTGAGAACTACGGCAAGGAAAGCGTCCGTTTCGGCGCACTGAATTAACACTGTGATTTTGCATTTCCACATCTGCTAAGTCAAAAGTATCATGCGCATCTATAAGCTGCAATACACTGTCTACTGAGGGGTCAGACAGTTTCAGAATTGCTGCCCTGATTCTGGGGTTCTGAATGTTCTGCGTAATCGCATCTCTCAACATAATGTCACTATAAGAAAGTCCACAAGAGCAAGTAAATTTACATTTGCGGGTTAAGCCCTTCAACTCAGTGATCCATTCCTGGTGTGACTACTGCTGTAACTTTTTAAGTCTGAAAAATTGGCAGATCACGCACTTTAGACTTGTGCGACACCACTTATATTTCCGAGGAATACAAGTAGTCGTACTACTTGTGTTCAGAGATAGTTACTCTTGCTTAACAGACTGTTAGTCAAGACAATATAGGATTGAATGAAATAAATAACAGCCTTTCATAACACTGGTAGCTCTTAAAAAGGAGCTACGTCAGGCAGTACTGGTGGACAGAAAGTTCAGAAAGTTTCATTTTATGATTGTGTAAAATAAGTATTGGGGTCACGAAATTAGTTGCCTTAGGCCGTGGCCTGAGTGAAGCGGGGCGTAAAGCGGAGCCTGAAGCGGGGCGTACAGCGGGCAACTCAAACCCATGTGACGCTATGGAGGCGTCCTGGCGACGAGCGCTTGGGGCGGCGCTTGCAGCGGGCGGCAGCAGCGGAGAGCGCAGCGTGCGCGGCCACCGCAAACACGTTTGTGTTTCTCGAGCGGGCGACGAGCGTGCAGCGGGCGGAGAGACATGTCCTTTGAGGAAATTATCTCTGCGGTGCAAGAAAGGCCAGAAATTTGGCCATCTAGTTACACTCAGTATAAAAATAGGTCAGTTGGGAAGAAAATATGGAGTTAAATAGTAACGAAGCTGAATACTGATCGTAAGTAACAGAACAAGAAGACAATGATGAACAGTCGCAACCCATGACTCATTCATTACCTACCAGGAAAAGAAAGAGAAATGCAAATGCTTTGCGAGAGGACATGCTGGTATTAGAAAATCAGAAACTATTGCTGATGCCGAAGAGAATGAATCTGAAGCAAGATTATTTGTTTCTAATTAGTATTCTGCCTGCGATGAAGAAGTTGTCTACCTACAGAAACTCCGTTTTCGGGGAAAGTTCAATGATTGGTTCCTTGAAGCCATGACTGAAAATGACTGGTTTTCCTTATCCCCCAGGACAATATCAAAATCAACTAAATAGTTCTTGTTAATTAATACCTGACAAGTAACCCACATTAGGCCACCTGTTATGGTCGCCTGTAAATTACGAGGGGTCAAATGTAATTTTTCAAGTAATATAAAGCTAACTTCAGATGTTTGTAAAGCTTATGGGACTTAACTACGGGGTCATCAATCCCTAAACTTAAAAACTAATTATGAACTACCTTATACTAAAGACGTCACAAACATCCATGCCCGTGGGGGGTTTCGAACCCCCGATGGGGAACGGCCTCACACATCGTAGCATAGCGTCTCAATGCGCTTGCTCATTCCCCCGCCGCCAGGATCTGATCGTAAGCTTTCATACAGCGTACTGAACACTCCAAACAATTCTCTCTCTGTTTCACTAGAAAAAAATAGGACCTTTCTTAAGACTGAGAAAATAAAATTTTAAAAATGTATTTTCTTCCAATTAGAAATCAGTCAACACTGCATCCGACTCCATTGTTTGACCTCTGTTGTCAGCTGGCCGCGGCCTGCCGCGTCAGCTGGTTTGTGACGTCATGAGCGTCCTGCCCGCACTCTGGCCACGAGTTGCCCGCTGTACGCCCCGCTTCACGCTCCTCTTTACGCCCCGCTGCACTCAGGCCACGGCCTTACTGCAGTTCGAATTTTTTTTAATGAAATTTATATTAGCAACTTGTAACGCAGAAGTTAAAGTTAATCTGCTTTACATATAGGTATAACAACTGAAAGGGGTTTACAGACCTGTGTATGGTTCCATATATGAATGGCACATAGCCGCAGCGGATGCACATTGTGAAGTTCAACCCTGTGACGATTGATGCTGACTTCTGAGCAATTCACTCTGCTATAATGTATTCGGCTTACAGCATTAAAAATGCTAATTTTCTTGCTACATACCCTAATACTAATGTTAGATGCCTTAGTTAAGAAAAAGTTATGGCATACTTCCTGTTCTTAAAAGAATTTCGTAGTGGGTGATTGCTGTATTCACAAAGTAAGAAGCTACTTTTTAAGTTGTGTATCTGATGGCATATTTCACTTTCACAATCGATTTTTAACACTAGCTGTTTTAGTCATCCCTGTTTGGTTTTTTTATGCCATGAAATACCTAATTATTCGAGAATACAGCATTAAAGCAAAGATGTAAAGTGTGAAACTCTTCCGAAATTAATGTTTGTACAAAAATTTCATAATCTTAGAATATTCCGAGAAAGGGCCAAAAAATCGTCACTGACGATAAATTCCATTCATATGCAGAACTTAGAACACAAAAAACTACATGTTATAGTTCGGCTTCGTTAGGAAGAGGAAACGCTGTTGGCCAATTTCTACACCGTATGTGTAATAAATTTACACACAACCGATAGTTGCTGTATATTCAGGGAGTCTGAAGCTGTTTTGTAGTTATATATTTCAATTAGACATACTTTTCGCGAATTAACTCAAATGAATACTCTCTCTAAACAATAGAATCTTAACGCACATTTAAAGCTGTAGCGTAAATTTGCCACTACAATCGCCGCGAAGGCGCTCTTCAATTTGTCAGTTGTTCGCAGTCGGCGACTTACGCGATTGTGGGGCGTTCCCAAACATTCCGAAGGTATTCTACAGGATTCAAGTCGTGACTCTGTACAGGCCAGTCAATTAAAGGGATGTTACTGTCATGTAACCACTCCGCAACAGGCCTTGCATCGTAAACACGTGCTCGATAGTGTTAGTCGCCATCCTCGAATTGCTCTTAAACAGTGTGGACGAAGGTGCCGCTTAAATCATCAATACAGGCCTGTAGTGTGATAGTGCCGCGCAAAACAAGGGGTGCAAGCCTCCTCCATGACAAACAAGACCACACCAGAGTCGAACATAAGAGTCACGAAACTGCCAGTGAATTTTTGCAATTTCGCGACTGCAGCGCTGCCAAGCGGCTGGGACGTAAAAACATACCGCGGATCGATTGAGTAATGAATGTGTATTTGGAGTGAAGCAGCACATTCGAAATACTTCCTGTTTAGAAGCTTTTGTGACGCTATAAATTGCATCAACTATCAAAAATGTAATTCGGAAATCTCTCAGTTACAAATGATGCTCAGAAGTAAGAGAGTAATGTTACGAATACCAAGTGTTCATTTACGGTGGTTAAGGTGTAATTTTAGGCATACAAGTATGTGTTCAAAAATTCATTCACGTCTAAACTTCTGCTCTTAACCAGAATCACAAATAATTGAGCACTATTTCATAATATTATTGCTGTATGAAAGTAATGTCTGAATGCTACCAATAGAAGTTAATTGTTTCAGTAGAGCCTGCTTAATTTCACACCTCACTATCACAAAAATTATAATGCTGTATACCAACATATTTTGACGGTTTCCTACTAGTTTCATGAAGTGAATGCGTAGCTGCAAATAAATATGTTCATATATATACTGTTAATATTAGCATATCACATTCTTGAAGATATACAGTTTGATAACTACCAAGTATCTAAAAATATTGATAGGTACATGCAAGGCACAAAAGTAAGACAAGGTGAAGAGAGGGTTTAAACGTAATGTAGAGTCTAGTCTCTTACAATGGAAAAATCGTGTATAGTTTTGAAAATATTAAAATGTCCTAAATCCGCTAAAACAAAACTCATGCAATATGTCAGTATGTACCGAGCATGCGTACTTAATCACAATCATCAATTACTTTTATACTTAGCACATCAGGTTGCGGTTTATTTCTTCTTTCAAAAAGATTTTGTACGATATGATTACGAGCCATGTACTGTTAACTGTATGAATTACACTGCACTGACAACTCATTATTATAGACTGTCATTAACAGAAGAAATGATATTACTTTAATGAAGTTTTTGTATTAGCAAGTTCACAGCAACGTTCAGTGGCTAGGAAATATGAAAGTAACAACACCAAAAAAAGCAACTTATCAGTTTGTATCATGCTATTCCTCTGTTACTCCCTAATCGCCGCTTGGAGCGCTAGTATCGCTTCAGCTGCAATTTTTTTCCTATAGAGTTTCGTGACTGTCTGTGATAGACTGTGACCACACCATAACAGCACCGACTCCGAATTTTACTGCTGGCATTACACGCGCTGGTAGATGACATTCACGGGCTATTAGCCATGCCCACGGCCTGCCATCGGAGAGCCACATTGTGTATCGCGATTTGCCACTCCACACAACGTTTTTCCACTGTTCAATCGTCCAATGCTTACACTCCTTACACCAAGCTAGGAATCGTTTGGCATTGAGTTGACCTGCGTGATGCTATTGGAATTTTATTACATAGTGTTTTTAAATGACATATTCGTAAAAATTAGTACAGTACTTTTGTCAATCAGAATAGACATCCACAGTCGAGCTTCTCAAAACTACTTTGCTTGTTTCTAGGAGTATCTGATATTAAGCCGAATTATAGAACACACTCAGGTGAGAGCCGCTGTACCACTAGAAAGCGGTTCTATAAATAAAGGCTCGTGAAACGTTGTGCCGAACCGGGAACCGGGACTGCATAGGGTCGGGCCTCGAGGCTTACCGCGGCGGCTTATGGGCAGCTTCTCGATCAAGGAATTCCAGTTTTCTCATCGGCCGCCTAACTGCCGTAGTGCTTGGAGTGGTTCCTGATGCAGTTTGGAGTTCTTATTTGACGGTCTGGACAGATGCCTGCCTATTACACAGTACGACCCTCTCCAACAGTCGGCGGTCTCTCTCAGACAACACACGAGGTCGGCCTGTACGCTTTCGCGCTGTACGTGTCCCTTGACGTTTCCACTTCATTATCACATCAGGAACAATGGACGTAGGGATTTTAAGGAGTGTGAAAATCTCGTGGATAGACTTCTCTCCCGAATGATATACAAATACCAGACCACGTTCGAAAACCGTGAGCACCGAGGAGCGTCCTGTTCTACTCTCTCACGCTGTCAAATGACTAATGAGATCGCTGATATCGAGTACCTGGTAATAGGCGGCAACACGTGCACTTAATAGGGAAAAAAGTATGTTTTGTGGGGGTGTCCGGATACTTTTGATAACATAGTTCATCACGTACATTTACAGACAAGTAAGTACAAATACAGAAAATAATTCGATAATTGATTGAATAAGTTCAAAGGTTCGAAGGTTATCAGCATTTCAGTCATATCGGTTCAGAATCTGTGCTGCTACCTTGTACCCATATGATTCTCCATGGGCCCTGATAATTTGCTTCGTGAATGATGGCGTCAACGTATATAGGGCAAAATAGCGTCCTGTGGTATAAGCATCCACACTGCATTTACGTTGTTCCGAAGTTTATCTGTGGTCGCTGGAATGTTGTCTAAGCGCTTCACCCGCCTTTTCACCATATAGCACTCATTTCCGATTGGCGACAACTCAGGTGATATGGTGCGCCTGTGATACCACGAAGACACGTGTCACTGCATCAACATACAGTCGTGCATTGTGTAATAAAAACATCTGGGGTGTCCTGCAGGAAGTGTATGGCTATAGATAACTCGATGTCAATCACACACGCCCAGTGGCGGCACGTCTTAAGTGTTCAGTGGTTCAGTCTGCTGAGAAAAGTCACATTTTATTTGTAGTTGAATAGACGTACAAACACTATTATACATAAAGATATTATGATGTTTATTGCACTGTATTAATACAGAAAACACTGAATTTAAATTTTTCTAAAGCTGAACAAATTATGTGGGACTTGAAGGGTTAAATTTAATAATACTAATCATGATAAATGCGATTATCATCCAATGTGGCCTAACCTCCCAGATGCTCACCTCTAACAGCAGGTGGTAGCACTGAGATCAACAGATACTAACCATCTACACAATATTTACATTAAATACTGCGATGTTATTGCAACAGTACTACTTATAAACTTTCAAAGTAAGTTGTCTGATGCTATTTCCAAGGTAAGTAACAGCTGGAAGTGTAAAAAATAGGATAAAAATAAATTGTTGGCATTTAAAATGTAACCTGAAAAGGCTAATATTTTCTTCAAGAGAGACAGTACGCTTGGTATGATATTTATACCACAATTTACTTAAAAAGTCTGAATCCCTTTAAACGAACTTTTCTGCTACTGTCACCATACATAGTAAGAGGAGAATTTCTGTAATGCAAACTAAAAATAAATTGTTATGAAAAACGTAAGATGATATGTCCAGTTTTGTTCCCAAGAGATGACAGCAATACCTTAGTATGATAGAACAGTTAAATGATCCATCCACTAAACAATTTCTATTAATTTATTAACTTAACCATCCGAAATACGTTTCTCATGGCTCAACAATGCACTATCACTGTGAGAGCGTTCGTAGTTCAATCCTTTTACGACCCATAAATTAATAATCATTTTATGGTCACGGCATGGATTAAGGTCTAATAAGACCGTAACTAAGTTATTTCCTCGTCAGTAATGTGAAAGTTGCATAAAATGTATGTATAGAAAAGAGATATTTATATAAAATAATGTTATGCTTTCATAACATGATGATTGTATCGAATATCACGATGTTATCGTAAACCTAATAACTAAAACCCACGTATAAAGTGTCCACTAGCCAATTATATCCCTAACAGTCCTAATAACATGAGAAATTGTTATTGGCGAATAACACAACTAGCCACATATGCTTATAAAATGTTTTATTTTAAAGCTATTACTGGTTTCGGACTACATTCCCATCTTCAGGCGGTTACATCTTCGACACATATTTCTTTTTGTCAGCAGCATGTCGTCTGCTTATTTACTGCACAAGAAAATTCACGAGTTTAATGCCACTTATAATATCTTTCACAGATAAAAAGACATATTTAGGTGCTTGTATTTTCTTAAATAAAAAATGAAACCCTTATTTACACTTACTGATGTTCTGCTGGTTTTCTCTTTGGTGTCCATCTTCTATTTTCTTGTCTTATAAATAGTACTGAATTGCAGTAAACATATATACTTTAAATATATCATTATGACACACTTCAGAACATTCAATATACAAGCTATACAAGCTGAATAAGCGAACATGCTCAACACATAAGACGTTTCTGTTTATATAGGAAAGATGGTGATTTTCGAGATATATAGATATTCCATCTTTCATTAAACATATACTCAGTGTACAGTGAAATGTAGAATGTGTTAAAGTAAAATTTAAGTAACATATATATTTTGGTTTTAGAAGTTACATAAACCTTACAGGTTTGATATAAAACTTCAAGGTTCTACAAAATAAGATGCTTTCAGTATGCCAAAAATATATTTATGTATACTTGTTAGATCCCACAAAAAGATACCTTTATGAACAGAGTCTGATAGTTACTTAGTGGCAAGTTTTAGTTAATGCTGATATTACAAGTTTGCTATAATGAAGATCTGACTGGCTTGATTTTCACGGTTTTTTTACCTTGTACTATGAGTTTTATTTCTTTCTATTAGTTTAATCTCTCGTGTTGATTTTGTGTTATTTTTGTGAAAAACCCAAGGAAATCTTGAAACAAAAAGTTTATTGGGAATCTACTGTTATTCATTTAGGATGTGATTGCGTGAATTGTGGTTATGAGTATATAAAACTTCAAGGTTCTACAAAATACTTTTAAATATCCCACTTTTAACCCATTTCAGTGACATGTAACATCTGTAAGTTGTAATTAACATTAGACAAAGAGGGGCCATTTTCATTTTATGAGTTGCTATTCACGTCTTTTTAATCTAAAAGCATACATGTACTATTGGTGTCTGGTAGTGTAGTGTCTGCCTGTCTGTCCATTGTAACTTCCAAAGGTATTTCTGTTACTTATGTGTTAGTTGACCGTATTCTATACATCAATATACATAGAGTACATCTCTGATGAAAGAAGGAATATCTATATATCTCTGTAAATGAAAATATTTGCTATGTAAACAAAAACATGTGTAGTGCGTGTTTGCTGATACAGTTTGTGTACTGGATGTTCTGAATTGTGTTTTATTGATATATTTGAAGCATATGTGCGTACTGCAATGCAGTAATGTTTACAACTTGAAAAAAGGCGAGATAATGACCAAAGAAAAATTTTGCCTTACTATCTAACTTAAATAAGTAAACACATCTGTTTCATTTGTTACTTAAGTAAATACAAGCACCTAAATATATCTTTTTATCTCTGAAACAAATTAAATGCTGCACTAAACTTCTGAATATTCTTTCGCAGTATGGAAGCATAGGACGTGCCGCTGACATAAATAATTATGTAACGAAAATTTAACCATCTGAAGGAGGGCAATGTAGAGTGAAATTGTTAATGGCATTTGTGAGTATTTGCCTTGTATACCAACAATTATTAACGACCACAGAGTTCATAGGACCCAATATGGATACAAATCCTTGGAAATTGCTGTAATCAGTGTAAATAACAAAAATTTTCTTGTAGATATTGTCTAACTTAAGAGAATGGTAAGTACTCGATATGCGCAGTATGTAGACACAGACGAGGCATTTCATTAAGTATTTTACACATACCTGATGGCTACTGAAATGTATTCACATGTTAATGACAGATGCTTATGTGAAATAATGAAATGACTTTGTAAAAATAATGCAATGTTCACTATGAATATTATATTGTTATCGTAAGAACATTGCCCTTCGCTCCTATTTCAGTACCTCCTATTTATTTCCTTGTATAAAAGATCTAATAAAAGTTGAAATTATTGTAATAAATAGTAAATGAATCATTTTTCATATGATTGTAACTACACTAAGAAACCAGCAACTGGAGACAAACAGGGTTTTTAATTAATTCTTTTACACATAACCAATGCCTGTTGAAAGTTATTTCCATGTTTAAATGCAGTTGAAATTTTAGAAAGTAGTTCTTAAAATGGTTTCACATAAAAATTGATCCTACTCTATACTGACTTGTAACAACATAAATTATACACACAACAGGAAATAAAATTATGCACCACAACACTCGAATGCGAAAGTTAGTTTCCAAGTAGACAAATACTGCAAAAATATAATCACAGTACGAATCTAACCGTTTTGGTCATATAAGTTCAGATATTCGAAGCAGAAAATACAACAATAAGGGTGTGCCTTACTTTAGGATGGAAAAATTAGGCACTCATTCCTAGGAGAGGAAATGTTCAAATGTTTGTACAGTCTATGGGACTTAACTACGGAGTCATCAGTCCCTAAACTTACAAACTACTTATGAACTACTTACGAACTAGGACGGCACAAATATCCATACCCGAGGGGGGATTCGAACCCCCGACCGTAGTGGCCTTGCAGACCGTGACTGGAGCGCCTCAGTCTCCTCGGCCACCGCGGCCGGCCCTAGGAGAGGAGATGGTGTTATTTATTTATTAAGAAAAGTCCCTTTATATGCAGACAGCGATGTATAAACAGCTTACTTGTGCAACAGCAGTAAGAGTGAGACAGATACAGCGATCCAAAGACATAGTTAGATTCAATATATCAAAGTAATCGTAAAACTGCACGCTTAAACAATTTTTTAGAAACATTGCTAATGGCAATATACAAATCCGACAGATTAGTCTTGAATTGCTATAGCCTTTTCAGTTTAAAAATATGTAAAGATGCTGATAGAATATCGTCATAGTGTATTCCTAAAGTAGGTAACAGAATGATGTTTCCATGCTACATAAGAGTAAAGGGATGCATGCAGTAGGCTTAGCCAATCAATTATGTCAGTAACGGAAGCCAGCCTGGATGAAATGTGGTATGTCTGTGACTAATATTTATTGCTAACCGCCAGTTTAACATAAATGAATGTCCCCTGCATGAAATGGTAGCACCAGTGTGGCCCAATACCTAAGTCGAATATCCCAAATCAATCGTAAAATCAAGGTCTATTACAAATGAAGTCCGTTTTTCCAGTGGCACCTACATGAAATGTGCTTTCTACCACCTCTGAGAGGCGCTGGCACTGTTGTGGCGTCTGCAATGGTCCTGAACAAACTATTTTGATCTTAATGTGCTGATAAGTGGAAGGACTGTCTAGACAACAAATTGTAAAATTTCTTTTATAATTCCAATAATTAACTGTAACACAGCTAATCTACTTCTTCATTCAGCAGTTTATACGGTTAATAAATTTCCAACAAATTGTTAAGCTTAAAGATAAAGCGAACTCACTAGTATCAACTCATTTGAATACAATTTCCTTTAAAAACTGCTAAATATTTTAAATAGCCCAAAGAAATTTAAACAATATAATTTTCAATCGCGGCATGTTGTTTAATGCCCACAGGTTTTCGGCAGAGATCTCCTCTGCCGCTCTCAAGTTTCGACCACCTGACAATGGCAGCGGGTATCACTGCCGAAAGCTCGTGGACAATAAATCACCTGACGCGGCTTCAAACCCGAGAATGTTGTCTTAATTGATATCGCCGCGGATATATGCAGATATTTATGACGTTTGTCTTCTTTGATTGTAAGATGGCGTTGTTGCTTACTTGTTCGTTGTGCAGTATCTCTGCTATTTTCTATGAAAACATAGATATTAAATGCCTCTACACAAGGTTTGCCCCCTGAAGCTGCTTTGAAAATGGCTGGGTCATCGATCGTCTCAGCTGACTACATTCTCGCAAGTTTTTCGAACAGGAAAACCTAACAGCATAAGTGAAGTCTTGGGGCAGGAATCTGACATTTTACTGCAGCCTTTTAAATTCAGCACTTTTCGAAATCCACGTTTTCGATTTTTTGGTGTGAGTGGCTGAGTACTCATAACTGATTTTTATCCAACACCAGCTTAGAAAATTTCTTATTTCAGATTTTAGGTCTCTAGAAATGTCATATTACAGGAGCATAAAACATGTTCCGAACGACTACAATACGCTACCAATATGTTGGTGGTTCTCTCGGGCTATTCACAGAGGTAGTATTGTCTCTAATATGCATTTCTTTCAATGTAAGAGGATTGTTCAATAAGTAATTCCACACATTTATTTAATAATCCAATAATATCTACAGACAACCGTCAATGACGGTACTCCATTCTTGATCTTTGTTCTGTGCACCGGTGAAGATTCGAATCATTCCGACATATGGCATAGCCGTAGTACAGCGTCAAAATGGCGTCTACATACGACTCACGTTACAAGCACAGTGCTGCTGTTGAAACCGAAACCGTGGTGAACGTCCATAAACGTTTGTGTGCTATGTATGGCGATCTGTAGTTGAGTACAGTTGACCGATGGATAAAGTTACAGCCTCAGCAGACGCAGAAACACAGCTCCACGATCAGCCACGCTTGGGACGTCCTGTAATACACCTGCTCCGGACACGCTGAATCGTGCCGACTCCATTAATCGTACCGACATTGAGCTCTACAACTGCCGCACCATTGGGAACACACTCTGAAGATGATCAGTGTGTGATTTAAGCAATAGAAATATGGCCACACCTAGAGGACAAGTACTTTTACCCGCAAGGAATACTTACTCTGCCATAATGTTGGCGTACGGCTATACAACGGGATGGAGACTGTGTATAAAAATACGACATGAACCAGACATGATAACATATGAGGTACATCGAGAAACTAAGTTCCGTTTCGTTATACGCTCCTGGCTATTAATATTGCTACACCACGAAGATGACGTGCCACAGACGCGAAATTTAACCGACAGGGAGAAGATGCTGTGATGTGCAAATGATTAGCTTTTCAGAGCATTCACTCAAGGATGTCGCCGGTACGACACCTGCAACGAGCTGACATAAGGAAAGGTTCCAACCGATTTCTCATACACAAATAGCAGTTCACCGGCGTTGCTTGGTGAAACGTTGTTGTGATGCCACGTGTAAGGAAATGCGTACCATCACGTTTCCGACTTTGATTAAGGTCGGATTGTAGCCTATCGCCATTGCGGTTTATCGTATCGCGACATTGCTGCTCGCGTCGGCCGTTATCCAATGACTGTTAGCAGAATACGGTATCGGTGTGTTCAGGAGGGCAAAACGGAACGCCGTGCTGTATTCCAACGGTCTCTCACTAGCAGTCGAGATGACAGGCATCTTATCTCCATGGCTGTAACGGATCGTGCAGCCACGTTTCGATCCTTGAGTCAACAGATGGGGACGTTTGCAAGACAACAACCATCTGCACGAACAGTTCGACGACGTTTGCAGAAGCATGGACTATCAGCTCAGAGACCACGGCTGCGGTTACCTTGACGCTGCATCACACACAGGAGCGCCTGCGACGGTGTACGCAACGACGAACTTAGTTGCACGAATGGCAAAACGTCATTTTTTCGGATGAATCCAAGTTCTGTTTACAGCATCATGATGGTCGCATTCGTGTTTGTCGACATCGCGGTGAACGCACATTGGAAGCATGTATTCATCATCGCCATACTGGCGTATCACCCGGCGTGATGGTATGGAGCGCCATTGGTTACACGTCTCGGTCACCTCTTGTACACATCGACGGCACATTGATGAATGGCCGTTAGATTTCAGATGTGTTACAATCCGTGGCTCTACCCTTCATTCAATCCCCGCGAAACCCTACCGTCCAGCAGGATAATGCACGCCCGCATGTTGCAGGTCCTGTACGGGCCTTTCTGGATACGGAAAATGTTCGATTCCTGCCCTGGTCAGTACATTCTCCAGTTCTCTCACCAATTGAAAACGTCTCGTCAATGGTTGCCGAGCAACTGGCACATCACAATACGCCAGTCACTGCTCTTGATGAACTATGGTATCGTGTTGAAGTTGCATTAGCATCTGTTCCTGTACAAGCCATCCAAGTTCTGTTTGACCCAATGCCCAGGCGTATCAAGGCCGTTATTGCGGCCATAGGTGGTTGTTCTGGGTACTGATTTGTCAGGATCAATGCACCAAAATTGCGTGAAAATATAATCACATGTAAGTTCTAGTATAATATACTCGTACAATGAAACCCGTTTATCATCTTGATTTCTTCTTGGTATAGCAATTTTAATGGCCAGTAGTGTATAAACCAAACGTGTACAGATACAGAGAAATTATTTATTTTACAAAAATCTACAACTGTTAAACTACCTTTCTAAATAGCTTTCGAAATTTTGTACGCACTTGTGGTGTGGCTAAAGTTGTCGTATTACTTCTTCATAGATGGTTGCGGCCTGTGTATTCAACCATTTCGTAACATATTCTTTTAACTCATCATCGTTGAAATGTTGACCACCAAGGACAGATATTATGTGTACGAAGAGATGAAAGTCGCTAGGAGCGAGGTCCGGGTTGTACGGAGTATGATCAAACACGCCCCAGTGAAATTCCCGAAAAATGTTCACATGTTAGTTAAGCTTAACAGACTTAACTACGGAGTCATCAGACTCTAAACTTACAAACTACTTATGAACTACCTTAAAGTAAAGACGACACATACATACATGACGGAGGGGGCATTCGAAACCCCGGGGAGAAGTGCCTCGCGCATCGGAGCATAGCGCATCAATGCGCTTGGCCACTCCTCCGCGGCAGTGAAATTTCCGTAATAGTTTTTTGGTCACATTCGCCGTGTGAGGTCGGGCATTATCGTATACAAAAGAACACCTCCTGACAGTATCCTCGGCGCTTGTCCGTATTGTTCGGCGCAATTTCTTAATCGTCTTGCAGTAACCTTTGAGAGGTGGTGGTCCAATTTTAGAATTATTTTCTCCATTTTATTTGGACAGTATTGTCTGGATTTATTCCGCAAAATAATAATAGTATTATCTTGTTTTTATTCAATATCTTTCGTTTGACTTCTAATTATAAGAGGATAGGAGTTTAACCGAAACTTGTTGGTTATGAACTGTAGGCTGAAACTGAAGAAACTACAAAAAGGTAGGAAAATAAGGAGATGGGACCTGGATAAATTGAAGGAACCTGAAGTTATTAAGAATTTCAGAGGGAGCTTTAGGCAACAATTGACAGAAACGGGAGAAAATAAAACAGTAGAGGAGGAATGGGTAGCATTGAGAGATGAAATAGTGAAAGCATCAGAGGAAAAAATAGATAGGAAGGCAGGACCTACAAAAAATCCTTGGATATCACAGGAGATATTAAATGTAATCGATGAAAGGAGAAAATATAAAAATGCAGTAAATGAAACAGGCAAAATGGAGTACAGACGACTAAGAAATGAGATTGACAGGAAGTGCAAAATGGCTAAGCAGGAGTTGCTAGAAGGCAAATGCAAGGATGTAGAAGAATGTATAAATAGGGGAAAAATAGATACAGCCTACAGGAAAATAAAAGAAACATTTGGAGATAAGAAAAACAGCTCTATGAATATCAAGGACTCTGAGAGAAAACCATTTCTCAGCAAAGAAGGAAAAGCTGAAAGGTGGAAAGAGTATAGAGGCTCTATGAAGGAAATGAACTTAGCGGCGATATTGTAGAAAGGGGAGACGAAGTAGATGAGGATGAAATAGGAGATACTATACTGAGAAATGAATTTTACAGAGCACTGAATGACCTAAGCCGAAACAAGGCTCCTGGAGTAGATGATATCGCTCAGAGTTACTGAGGTCTCTTGGAGAACCAGCCATGACAAAATTGTTTCACCTGGTGTGTAAGATGTATGAGACAGGTGAAGTACCCTCAGACTTTAAGAAAAATGTTATAATCCCCATTCCAAAGGAAGCAGGCGCAATCAGGTGTGAAAACTACAGAAACATCAGTTTAATAAGTCATGGTTGCAAAATATTAACACGAAATATTTACAAAAGGATGGAAAAGCCAGTAGTAGCCGACCTCGGGAAAGATCAGTTTGGGTTCAGGAGAAATGTAGGAACTCGGGAGGCAATACTCACTTTACGGCTTATCCTAGAAGATAGATTAAGAAAAGGCAAACCTACATTTTGTAGATTTGGAGAAGGCTTTTGACAATGTTGATTGGAATAAACTCTTTTAAGTTCTGAAGCAAGCAGGAGTAAAATATAGGAAGCGTACAGTTATTTACAACTTGTAAAAAAACCAGAGAGCGGTTGTCAGAATTGAAGGGCATGTAAGGGATGCAGCGGTTGGAAAGGGAGTAAGACAGGGTTGTAGCCTTTTTCCAATGTTATTCAATTTGTACATTGAGCAAGCTATAAAGGAAAGCAAGGAGAAATTTGGCGAAGGAATTAAAGTTCAGGGGGAAGAATTGAAAACATTCCGATTTGCCGACGACAGAGTAATTCTGTCAGATACAGCAAAGGACCTGGAAGAGTAATTGAATGGAATGGAAGTGTGCTGAAAGGTGCATATAAGATGAACATTAACAAGAGCAAAACTCGGGTAATGGAGTGCAGTGTAAGGAAATCAGGTGATGCTGAAGGAATTAGATTGGGAAACGAAGCAATAAAGGAGGTAGATGAGTTTTGTTACTTGGGCAGTAAAATAACAAATGATGGTCGCAGTACAGAGGATATAAAATGCAGAATGGCAATGGGTAGAAAAGCGTTCTTGAAAAAGAGAAATTTGTTAACATCGAATATTGATTTAAGCGTAAGGAAGTCCGTTCTGAAAGCATTTGTATGGAGTGTTGCCTTGTATGGGAGTGAAACATGGACGATAAACAGTGCGGACAGAAAGGGGATTGAGGCTTTTGAAATGTGGTGCTTCAGAAGAATGCTGAAGATTAGGTGGGTGGATTGCATAACTAATGAGGAGGTATTGAACAGAATTGGCATACCTTGACTAAAGTAAGGGATAGATTGGTACGGCACATTCTTAGACATCAAGGAATTGTGAATTTAGCGTTGGAGGGACGTGTGTGGGGTAAAAACCGCAGAGGATGACCAAGAGATGGATACGGTAAGCAGATTCAGACAGATGTAGGTTGCCGTTCTTATGTGGAGATGAAGAGGCTTGCTCAGGATAGGGTATTGTGGAGAGCTGCATCAAACCAGTCTTCGGACTGAAGACCAAAACAACAGGAGTTTGGAAGGTGAATTTCTGTTCACTGGCAGTATGACTCTGTTTTTGATTACTGTATCGCTGATGGGATTATTGTCTTCCGAGGCGGAAGACGTTAGCGACACCAGGAGACCGGCACTTTTGTGGTTCCGCGAGGGGGCGGGGGTTGCTGGCGGCTTGTTCTCTGAAGCAGGTTCTAAGGCATATATTTGGGCTGGCACGTCGGTGGCTGACCTCAGTCACTGACAAATATATACAGACCGGAAACCTCCGTAAGGGCCCGGTCCTACGCTCAGTGGTGCGTGGAGGAAGGGTTTCCAGCAGTCCCGTAAGATGTCCCATGATGGCGCTGCGGTCAGAATCAGCCCTTTAAATTGGCCAAAGCAGGCGGCAGGTAGCGGCTGTCCCCACCACAACCTCCCCTGAAACTCCAGCAAGCCGGACACAGCCGTGGCCTCGTGGCAGGCGGCAAAGCTCTCCCCTCAGTCTCCCCTCCACGCTACCCTCTGACGTGCGAGAGGCACCCTAAGCCAGCGATCCCCCTGACACCTGCTAGCATCTTACGGAACTATTAGGACAGCGTAGGACAGTGGTGTAGGGGTGGTTTCTTCTCTGTATATGTGCCTGAGTACAGGTAGTTTGGTTTGGCGCTACGGTGCTGTAATGTGTAGGGAGGCTCTTTGGTCATGACGCACCGGAAGGGCACTGGACTACAATGAGCAGAGGCAGTAAAAGTTCTGTCGTTCTGGTCTGAACGTGCGCCTGAGTTCATGGAACACCGGGGGCGGACGACTGCGAATGTTTGTGTAAATTGCCAGAGATTATTCAAATGTTCAAATGTTTGTTAAGCTTATGGGACTTAACTATGGGGTCATCAGTCCCTAAACTTACAAACTATTTATCAACTAGCTAACACTAAGGACGGCACAAATACCCATGCCCGAGGGGGTTTCGAACCCGCGATCGTAGTGGCCGTGCAGACCGTGACTGACGCGACTCAGTCCCCTCGGCCACCGCGGCCAGAAGAGATTATCTCTGGGGAAGTTAGAGCAGCGCTCTCACCATAGGACGCTGGCGTCTGGACGGCAGTAAAGTCATTTCAGCGTCTGCAGATTCGTTCCAATGGTCCGCAATTTATATGGATTTCTGAGAAATGTTGGCTTACAGGCAGAATGCAGCGTGGGACACATTCGTGGGGAAGGAGCCTGGCGTGTTGAACAGTAGCTCGTGTATTCCATTGGTTTGACCATTAAGCAAAATTTGTGATTGGTTTGACGTCACCGATGGGACGGGCGTGAGAGGAAAATTTTGAGTTGTGAAATTTTGGTGCAGGGAGAAATTACTATGGTCTGGGTCGCGCACCTGGCCGGATCGTGCTGTCTTGAAGTCTCTGGCTGGAGCTGTTCTCCTATCCAGATCGTGAACTTTGAATTATTTCAGTGTGCTTTCTGCACAGTCAGGTAGTCAGGTGTTAAGAGTCCTGCGTGGCTACTGTAGTATAAATTGAAACTTGTAATTTTCTGAAGTGCGTGTTCGCTGTCAGATACACCACTCGTAATCACAATTGTTACCGTTTCTTGAAAGAAAATTTTATTTTTCACTATAGTATTGTCGTTGGTTTAACCGGCAAAACCTGTTCTAATCGTGTCAGTCTACATTCGCGATTGCTGCTGTCAACACTGCACTGCCATCAGCTGGTCTTCGGCAACTCCAACACAGTGGTACAGAAATACGGTAAGGTTGCGCCAACGCATCTGATGAAGAAGGGGAGTTGAATGGTAGTAGTTAGGTGGGAGTTTATCGTGTGCCAAAGGGGACGCTTTTGTAGATCAAAACAGACTGGGATTAGAGTTGGGGTTAAAATTCACTTGTTTTTTACACTTCGTGGTTTTGGCACTTCCCTCCTCTGACTTAGCCAGTCAAAACCTTTATATTCGTGAAAAAATCTTAGTTAATTTCTATTTTATGTAAAGTCACCCACTTTCGATATTTATTGTATTTTAAACTGATATTTTTGCATTATGGTCACATTGTGTAGTTTTGGTGAGGCTGTAAAATAGAAATTGTGAATATAGTTTTAATTCAAATTTGTGCCTACCTCATTGCAACCACCTTTGGCTGAAATATTTTGGAGCGAAATTCTTGTAAAATTTTCGTAAAGATAGGTAGGTCAGGGAAAAATATTTAAATTGCATAGAGTGTGCAATATTGCCATTTATTGTTATTGACAAATGAAAAGCTTGATAATCTAGTGGCAAGCCTTAAATTTGATTTCAGGTGTAGGTTATAAGCAAAATGATTGCATCAATTTACGAAAGTAATGTCACATATGACATTTATGTGGTATTATGAGTTTTCACTTATCTCACTGGCTATTTGCATTAATTTTGATCTGTAAACCAATTACAGGCAATCTAATATACGTACTTTCACCGTGTGCATTGATTGTTTGATCTCGTGGTAAGAAATCAATCAGTAAAATGTCATTTCTGTTCCAAAAAACGGAGCACATGACTTTTCGAGGTGTCAAGATTTGCTTAGGCTTAACCTTCGTTGGGGATGAAGTGTGCGTCCATTCCGGTGATTGCCGTTTGGTTCCAGGAGTGTAGTACGGTACCCAAGTTTCATCCCCCGTGACTATCCGAGGAAGAAAACCATCGCCTACTTCATTGTAGCGTGTCAAAAACTGCAGTTCACTGCCTATCCATAGTTTTTGTGTTTTTCAGTAAGAATTTTTGGTACCCAACGTGAGAAAACTTTTCGAAATTTCAGTTTTTCAGTAACAATTTCATGAATTAGTGATCGTGACATTTGTCGAACTTCTATTACAAGAGCACTAAGTGTAAACTTACAGTTATGCTTAATCTTCAGTTGTGTGAACCAGTTCACCAGAAACCACAGACGGGCATCCACTTCATTTTTCATCGTGCACTTGATCACGTCCTTCACTGAACAGTCTGACCCATTTTCTAACCATTGAATCACTCAGAGCATTTTATCCATAAACCTCGCAGATTTGTGGATGAATATCCTTTGGTTTAATCCATTAGCGCCTGAAAAAATTTTTCTTAAAATTTTAAAATGATTTCCTTTATTATGTCTCAATAGTGCATAAATTGTACAACGTTGTTATTTTTACGAAAGTCATTACTGCCTTTAACGAGATATTCGAAGTTGCCATATGGCAACGCTAGGCGCTTTCTATACCTAAATTTGTGTGAATTTACAACTTGAACAAAATAAGTATGTTTTTGAAAGTTCTTATTACACATACAACTTTGTATAATACAAGTGATATTTTATAACAGAGTCAAGTGATAATGATGAATCGGAATAAAACCTTTTATTCACAATCCCACATTGCACTTGGAACATATTGTTCTCACATAGATTTACAGTCCTTGTGAGCACACCTTTTCTTCTTCTTTCCTTCTGTATGCCGGACAAGATGGTCAGTATTATCAGATCTAGTGGAATCTGATAGGCGACTGTCAGTAGATGCCCTTGTTGCAGATGGTCTTCCGGCTCTTTTGGATAAAGCTTGGTATCAATCCAAGTACAATGCTGCTACTTCTCTCTTGATTTCGAGCTGAGAAATAGTTTGGTTTCTTGATTTATTATACAAAATCCAACTGTTTTGTACGGCGACATCTAACATCCATGTAAAGATACAATAGTAGCATTACTTGCTTCTTTTTCCATTGATCCACCTGATCAGTACCTCCCATACGTGCATTATACTTGGAGACGAGTTTTGGTTTGGGATTCATCATATTTCCATATTTTTATTTATTTATTTATTTATTTATTTATTTATTTATTTATTTTTTTTTTTTTTTGCAAGTATCTCTTCACTTGGGCGACCTCTTCTGCACCACATGAAGACGAGATCAATTCACGACTGAGTTGTCAGCTGCTTTCTCCCAATGCCGACCACATATATGTCTGTCAGAAACACAGTTCACAATATGGTTGGATAATAACATAGATCTTACTTTGGATACAGATTATTCTGGTACATTGGGACGTAGTGATGCATGTTCGGGTACAGTTGGACCTTGTGCAGTATTGATCGACTTTGCTTCCTGGCCTCGGTCGTCATAATAAACACCAATGATTTCACTACTTGTCAGCCTTATTTCAGCATTAGCTCGTAACTGACGGCTCGTACGTAAGTAGAAACGGAACTTCCTTTGTGGGTGATCCTCGTATATTGTCTCCAACGACCGACACTTTCGGTTTCGGGCACGTTCGGCAAAATTATTGCTTTCGGCCGTAGTTTCGTTTTCTGCCAAATATCTGACGAATCATCGGCTTTGCCGAAACTACCTTTCTTGAAGTCACTGACGACGTCACTTGCAGGATGGATTCAGTGAAGTATAACGCTTTACCTCAGTCGACGGCGCTCCGTTTAACTGCAAGGAGTCTCTCCTCTCACGTAAAAATTGTGGCTATTTTATTGTTAAGCGCTCTATAACGCAACTGTATCTTTTCCTGTTCAGTATGCGTAAATTTATACTAACAACAATCATACTGATAGTTGGAACTGTCACCTTGTATTTGGAAATACTTTCTGCAGCACTGATTGAAACCGATTTACTGACTGACTTATATGCATTATGTGTTTAGGAATGCCAAACAGGAGATATGTACACTTGTTCGTCGATTTCAAAAACCGAAGTGAAGATGGCAACAGAAACCTAGTACTCCCAAGAAACGAATTGTAAAGAAGCTGCTTATGAAGGAAGAAAATGATTACTTTTTGCGTATTTTCTACTGTCTTAGTCATGTCCAGGCTCTGGCATTTCGTAGTATCTGCTTTGCATGTCTGTTGTGTACCTAAATAGTACCTTCCCACAGGATTATATTTATGTCTGTGGAACGTTTTGTGACGTTAATTCGAAGTGAACGGGGCCGGTATCTCGTCGAACTATCGAAATGCTTGAGCGAGAAAGAAGTATATTGACCTTGAAAAGAATACATGTGGGAAAAACTTTGAACATTCTTTAAAGAATGTGTTTAAAGAGGCATTTACATTGTCAGCATAAAGGATTTAAATTCTTTTAACTATTTACTTCCCGATACAACTTCCCTGTTCTGCCCCCCCCCCCCCCCCCTATGTCATCTTCTGCGGACTCCTGGTTAGGCTTACACACACAAGAAGGTTGAATAGGAGAGGGTCTTGAACTATGTGGAGAAACAAGCGATTTGTGGTGTAAAGTAAATTCACCGAAATTTTATGTTAATTATGCAAGTTTAGGTTACTCTTTCGGCCGCAAATCATGGTTTCTGTCGGACTCTTTATTGTCACAAAATTCTGATTCTTAACAATAAATAATATCTTATAAAAATAAGGGGCGTTACTTATTAATCAACCTTCGTGTCCTTCCAGTGTGAAAAAGGAGTGTTTGGACTATCTAGATCTGCATCCATACTCGACGCTGTGTGGCGGAGGGTACCTTGAGTACCACTATCGGTTCTCCCTCCTATTCCAGTCCCGTATAGTTCGCGGAAAGAAAGATTGTCGGTATGCCTCTATGTGGGCTCTAATCTGTCTGATTATATCTTCACGATCTCTTCGCGAGATATACGTAGGAGCAAGCAATATATTGCTAGCCTACTCGGTAAAGGTATGTTCTCTAAACTTCGACCAAAGCCCGTACCGAGCGACAGAGCGTCTCTCCTGCAGAGTTTTCCACAGGAGTTTATCGATCATCTCCGTAACGCTTTCTCGATTACCAAATGACCCTGTAAAGAAGCGTACTGTCCTCCGTTAGATATTTTCTACTTCCTCTATCAACCCCACTTGGTACGGATCCCACACCGGTGAGTAGTATTCTAGCTGTGGGCGAACAAGTGTACTGTAACCTACTTCCTTTGTTTTCGGACTGCATGTCCTTAGAATTCTTCCAAGTCTGGCATCTGCTTTACCGACGATTGATTTTATATGGTCGTTCCATTTTAAATCACTCCTAATGCCTAATCCCAGGCATGTATGGAATTAACTGCTTCCAGTTGTTGACCTGCTATAGTGTAGCTAAATGATAAAGGATCTTTCTTTCTATGTATTCGCAGCACATTACACTTGTCTACATTCAGACTCAATTGCCATTCCCTGCACCATGTGTCAATTCGATACAGATCCTCCTGCATTTCAATACTATTTTCGATTGTTATAACTTCTCTATATACTACAGCATCATCCGCAAAAAGCCCCAGTGAACTACCGATGTTATCCAGAAGGTCATTCATATACAGTATATCGTGAACAGAAACGGGCACACGACACTCCCCTGTGGCACCCCTGACATCACTCTTACTTCGGAAGATTGTTTGGAAGTAACGAAACTGCTGTCAAGGTGTTACTAGAGGTCAGTGAACTGAGGGACACAGGATCTCTTTTTCTATGTATTCGCAGCACATTACACTTGTCTACAATGAGATACAGTTGACATTTCCTGCACAATGCGTCAATTCGTAGCATATCCGCCTGCATTTCAATACAATTTTCCATTGTTACAACCTCTCTATTTAGTACAGCGTCATCCGCAAAAACTCTGAGTGAACTCACGATGTTATCCGCAATGTTATTTATATATATAGTTAACAGCAACGGTCGCAAGATACTCCCCTGTGGCACCCCTGGCATCACTCTTACTTCGGAAAATTGTTCGGAAGTAACGAAACTGCTGTCAAGGCGTTACTAGAGGTCAGTGAACTGAGGGACGCGGAGTTATTTCGAGTCCCAGCGCCCAATGGCCGAGTAATTTGAGCGGCCGGCGGCAAAATTAGCCGCTTGTCAGAGAGAGAGAGCGGCCGGCGACAAAAGGCGAGGCGGGGCGGCGTGTCGTATCGCACGGGCGGATCTCGACCTGCGAGAATGGGCGGCTTCCGCCCCCCCAGGACCCGCCGCGACCATTTGTCCTCCGTCGACAAATTAGGCGCCGATTTTTAGAGCTCAATAGCAGAAAAACGGCGGAGTCACTGCGGGCAGACAGTTTTCCGAAAACGTTATAACAGTTCCGCGCCGTCTTCCTGAGACCTGAACAGTATCAGTGCAGCTCACCACTTCATTCCTCAGTTGCTGTTAAACGTTCCAAAGCATTTTAAGCAGTACACGACGGAGATGTAGAAAAGTTATCTGAAATGGCTGATCAGAGGAACGTTTGCCAGACTTGTTAGGATGTTGTTGTTGCCGTCTTCAGTCCGCAGACTGGTTTGATGCAGCTCTCCATGCTACCCTGTCCTGTGCAAGCCTCTTCATCTGTGAATACGAGCGGCAACTACATCCTTTAGAATCTACTTACTGTATTCGTCCCTCGGTCTCACTCTACGATTTTGACCCGCACCGGGCTTCAAAGATCAGAGAAATTGAATAAATTGAAAGTTAGAGTAAATCAACTAAGAAATACGACATGCAGCCCCTAGAAATACGTAGTATTTCATAAGGAAGCTAATAATGGGGGCAGTACAAGGCTAGGAGACAATTTACTGACGGAGTCTGAAAGCAAAGTACAAGTTTGGAAAGGAAACAGCAATTTGAAATAGACGGAGAGGAGATCGCGATGTACTAAGTGAAATCAAAAAGATACATGCATGATTTCTTGCCTGAAGCGCATAGAAATAGACACAGGGCTAACTGAAGGCTTTGTTCTAAGAACACACCACGTGGCGTACATATCACTCACGGAAGGAGAAAACGGAAAGGAATATCTCACATGCTCTACACAGCATAAAAATATCCCCACACATTAGTCGCATCCCACAAAGCTAGAAAGAAATTAAACCGAGTTCTTATACCGCCACCTAGTCTCACAAAGGTTACCGATTCCCAGTCGTTATCAAACCGAATTAGTTACATATTCACCGCGTTTACCTATGCAAAATCACCGAAATGAAATTGAATACACTTCCCTACATGATCGGAAAAACTTATTTCGAAATATGAACCTAAGTTCTCAAGTCTAACTTGAACAAACGAGACGACGGATCAGTATCATCTGAAGGGAGAGAAGAAAATCAGAACATCTTACCAGGTCGAAGCGCAGCCACAGAGAGAGGAGACCTCCAGGGAGTCTCCCAACACCACCGGTAATCGGTAAAAACCTCAGAAAACCGAGTTGGTGGAGAGAGCCTAGACTCGCACATCCACTGAGGCTTGCTTCTGGGCATTGACAACCCAACATGTAGCCAAATGGTGGAGGAACCTCTTTGGTTGCATCAAAAGCAGAAGTTGGTAACAACTACCTATCGACACGAAGCCAGAGGAACATGCAAAGCGAGCAACCAGTAGCTGACGACGAAAATTCTCATAGATACACTCAGACTAACATGTTAGAAGATGCTCTTACATGCACTTTTTAAATGAAGCAAGTACACATTCTCACAGGGACAGCGGCGTCACAGAGAAACTGTTCATATTGCCACAGTCATAGACAGAATGATAAATTGTTAGCGTAATAAAATCCCACCAATATTAATACAACATTACAGAAACTAACATTTAAAAACATGAAATTAAATGCTATTCCTCATGCCACCGAACGAAAGGTGTTCTCGTGTAGCAAAAAGCCCGTCTATTGAACTTAGATAAATTGCAAACTTGAAAACCTGGGGAAGACGGCAGACAGCCGTCTTTGAACCTATAACGCTTCCCTGTGGAACGTCAGATATCACTTCTGTTTTACTCGATGACTTACCGTCAATTACTACGAACTGTGTCCTTTCTAATAGGAAATCGCGAATGCAATAGCACAATTGGAGTGATATTCCATAAGAACGCAATTTCATTAGAAGCCACTTGTGAGCTACAGTGTCAAAAGCCTTCCGGAAATACAGAAATATGGAGTCGATTTGAGATCCCTTGACGATGGCACTTATCACTTCATGTGAATAAAGGGCAAGTTGTGTTTCGCAAGAGCGATACTTTCTGAATCCCTGTTGACTATGGGTTAATAGGTAATTCTCTTCGAGGTAGCTCATAATGTTCGAACAAAGTATATGTTCCAAAATCCTACTGCAAACTGACGTCAGTAAAATGGGCCTGTAATTTTGGGGATCACACTTGAATATTGGAGTGACCTAAGCAACTTTCCAGCCTTTGGGTTCGTATCTTTAGCTGAGTGAGCAGTTGTATAATTATGATAGGGAAATATGGAGCTATAGCATCAGCATGCTCTGAGACAAATCTAGTTGGTAAAAATCTAGCCTGGAGATTTATTTTTGTTTAGTGATTTAAGTTGTTTTTCCACTCCAGCAACATCTACTTCTAAATTCCGCATGCTGGCAGCTGTTTCTGGTTCGAGTTCTCCACACAAATGTCTTTAGAAAGGACTTCCCTGTGCTTAAATTAATATTGGATGTTAACAAATTTCTCTTTTTCAAAAGTGCTTTTCTTCCCATTGTCATCCCGTATTTTATATCCTCTGTTTTGTGACCATCACATGTTATTTTACTGCCCAAGTATTAAAACTCATCTTCCACCTTTGTGGTTTCTTTATGTAACCTAATTCTCTTATTATACTGCATTCCATTGCTCTTATTTTGCTCTTTTTTTATGGGATTGAGTAATACCTCAAACTAATTGTGAACAAATAGGTTTCTGTCTACTGTCTCAAGAAAACGTAGATCCTTTCTGTAATTTATTTCCCTGTTCATATGCATGTCTAATATCTAATAAATTAATAATTTCTCTCATATGAAATAGTCTTAATTCGTTATAACAGATTATACAACCAAAAAATTATTATCATAATCATTCAAAGATTCCTGCAAGTTTTTCATAACCTGAAATCATTTTGTGTTATTTTACGAATTAGACTTTGTTTGTAACATAGTGAAATGTTCATGTAGAATATAATGTACTGAATATCTTCATAATTTTATATGTCAGGAATGAGGGCCAGACTGCGTCGCACATATGGAATGGTATCCCAAGATGTACTTGGGTATACCAACCAGCCAAAATATCTATCCATGTTAGGAGTCATCTCTTTCTTATATTCTGTACTACAAGGCAAAGAAAATTTGATCCACTTGGTTGGAATATTTCATATGAATTTAATTGTGCTGATTTGTATGCCTGCACATTATTTATACAAAACCATATGGATGAAATGGATCCAAAGACTGGTGTGAGTTGGAATACTGTAGGTAGGTTTTATCTTATCCATTATACATTTGTAAATTAAGATTTTCTTTTATTATTTTATTTATTTATTTAAGTAATTTTTTAGTGTTACTTATGCTGTGTTTGTATATATACATGTGGCGTCCATTCCAAAGAACAGACGTCACTTCTGATCCTGCAGTTGTCAGTGTTTCATATTCACAGACTATATTGTGGCGCTGAAATGGAAACAGGCGTGACTTCGAAGGCAACTAAACACAGCACTTATACTGAAAGCACGTTTATTACGAACTCAAAATACACGCTGCACTGACTGCCTCTCAGGCAGAGTGCTCTGCTATTTATACACAAACAGAATTTACCAGAAATTAGAAGAACAGTTAAAATAAGAAACAAGTAGAATTTACAAGTGAACATAAGAAAGATGTAGAACCTTCTAGAATTGTTAATTACAAAGAAATAAATTTTTGCCGGTGGGCGGGATATAACCGGCGACCTTCTGCACCGCAGTCCGTGACGCTATCCTTCGCCACTCCGCCAGTAGGTGATCGTCGTCTCTCGCGGCAATATGACAACAACTGCGAATGGGCAAAGCTGAAAGTGTGTACCCAGCCGGGATTCGAACCCGGGTCTCCTGCTTTGTAGGCAGTTGCGCTGACCCCCACACCAGTGGGAACCCAGTGATCACCGCCCCTGCAAGGAACACGCAAGTACGCCTCCCGTCAGATACAAATTCCCAGCTCCATCCAGTGTTCGTGGGGAGGGGAGGGGAGGGGTGGGTAAGTTTGGGGCCCCTACTATTACGGGAATTAGTTTCATAACTACGAGTTTGAGTACTGTGAGCAGGGTGAGACCAAATGTTAGTGCAATTGCTTCGCCCACCTATTTGATTGCTAAGCTCTTTACAACACTATTACGACAGCATTTGGGGCTCTCAGATTCCTATATCAAGAATTCGAGACAATTTATAAGTAAATTCATTGATATATTGGTGAAGCCAGAGGACATATTAGTTAGTTCAGACGTGGTATCCCTGTTTACTAAGGTTCCAGTCAATGAGGTGCTGCAACAAATGAACAATCCGACATTGCAGATCTGTTCAAATACTGGCTCACCACTACTTATTTCAAATGGAACGATGATTTCTATGAACAAACAGATGGTGTATGAGCCCGGTTATAGAAATTTCTGTATGGGAAAAATGACGATGAACAGGCATTGAAAATAGCAAACGAAAAACCTGCTGTTTGGTTCCGCTATGTAGATGATAGGTTTGTTGTGTGGAGTCATGGTAGAGAGGACTAGATAGTTTTCTTCAACACATCAACGGGATTAATTCTAGAATTCAGTTTACCATGGAGAATGAGGCAGACGGAAAACTGAATTTTCTTGATGTGTCAGTATTAAAAAAAAAGGTAAACATGTAAATTATATATATATATATATATATATATATATATATATATATATATATATATATATATATATATATATATATAAACGGGAATGGCAGATTGGGCCATACAGTTTATCGGAAGCCCACACACACAGACCGTTATCTGCACCGGGATTCAAACCACCACCCTCAGCAAAAGGGGGGCATTATAAAGAAGTTAACGGACAGAGCAACGAACATCTGCGAACCGGAATTACTCGACGCGGAATTGAAACACCTGAATCATACTTTACTTGCGAATAGCTATTCGTCCACAGAGATAATGAGGGCGTTGAGACCGACACGTAGAACTGAAAATTACGAAAACGTTCCTGTGAAATCCAACGGAATGCGTCCGTTATTTACAAACCTACTCGGATGATACAGGATCACCTAATATCAGCGAAAGATGCTCGTAGACCGCTGGAAAAAGCAGGAATATATAGGATTCCGTGTAGCTGTGAAGACGTATAAGTGGGGAAAAAGGGGAGAGATTGACAGATCAGCTGTTGCTGAACATGGTTTTCAACCAGAGGACATCTTATGCAGTTTGATGAGACTCAGGGTTTAGCAGCCACAAATGGAAACCACGAAAGACTGTACAGAGAGGCTATAGAAAATATCAAACAACCCAATAATTTCAATAGAATGGAGGAGGTCGTAAATCTAAATGAAATATGGATTCCGGTGTGAACAATGGCGTTGATTGCGTCGCAATACGCCAATTACATCCCGAAATATTGCGAACAGAATTTGTCACTTTAAATTCGCGAAACGCGTGGATAGCGTCTTTCAACCGTCAACTTCGGTTCGCGATCCAATCAACGCAGTTGTTTATTTGATTTGTCATGCAATAAATTGCTGATGAAATAATATAGGGTGTCGATTTAAAAACACATAAGTTTGTGTTAAAAACACATACGCCTTCGTTTTAGAATGTTTCAAAATATTTACAATCATGAGCTCCTGCCTTACATTCATTCCAGTGAAAATCTTTTTAAAGTAGCTGTTGTTACATTTTTATTCCTTTTGTCCTGTTTTTTTTTTTTTTTTTTTTTTTTTTTTTTAACACAGTTTCTATATTATAATATTATATTGAAGGTATTTCACTTATCTGTCTTTGCAACAAACAAGTAATAAATGAACAGACAAACATTAATGAAAACTCACTGCTAAATCTAGTCAAAGACATGAGAAAGTAATCAAAGAGAGAAAAGAATTGGCACACACACACACACACACACACACACACACACACACACACAAACGAAAATTTAATAATAATAATGAGGAAAAAAAAATCTCTGTCTTTCCCAAAATCCCCATCTTTGACTGTCTCTATCTCCATGCCCCTCTCCATCTTTCTCTCTCTAATTCTGTTCTATACCTCTTCACAATCTGGATTCACAAAAAAATAAAAAATAAAATAAAATAAAATAAAATAAATAAATAAAAAATAAAAAATCAATAATTAATAAATCAGTATCTGGTGCTGTCCTCTATGCAATCACATAACACACACACACACACACACACACACACACACACACATACACACACACACACTGACACAAAGCAAAGATAGGACAAACATATACTCATCAGTTGGCAACACCAGCAAAAACAAAAACGCAACACAAACAAAAATGGCATGTGCCTAGTGGTGCTAACTGTGAAGTGCTGGAACAACAAAAACAGCAAAATGCACGGAATTGAAGCACAACAGCTGGAAGCAACCAATGAGCACCAGATGTAAAGCTATATCCATGAAATACTGTAAGTACAATAACCAGATATCAATACTATACCAAAATAACGCATCAGAACTGTTGATAACCTAAAAAATACTGAGAATGTAAATATAAAAATTTTGTAAAAAATAATCATGTATATATTACAGGCCACTGATGATGCCTTCCAAATAAAGGCTAAATGCATATGGCAATAGCATATTTTATTAAATCAGTTGCATAGACAGATAAGTGAAGTACCTTCAATATAATATTATAGCTGTTGTTGTTCCAGAGATATTTTGGGTGGTGAAGATAGGTGTATATTTTAGTGGACCATCTGTGCCTTTTATCGATGCAGCACATTGAAACTGATACTTTTAATCTGCGCTGACACGGAATGCTCATTTCAGCTTTCAATAACGCCAAACTGAGCGCTTCCTATGTTGGTGAATCTCAGGCCCCTAGACTGGGCCGTCATGTAAGGCGCAAGGCGCACGGGGGAAAATGCAATTTTAAAATTTAATTAAAAGCCTTTCTCTTAAGGATATAAGCAGTGAGTGACGCTCCTTATTAGAACGTTCCAGCAGGATATTGCAGACACGAAGAATTCCCCGAGGCGGCAAAACGCGGCATTAATTTCGTAGCTGCGTCTGCGCGCTGCTAAAACGGAAGCTTCTAGAACTGCCACTCCGATCCCTTTATGCGGATGCGATAATCGCAAAAACTGAAATTCTCCTGAATTAATTCATTCCTCGTGGCGGAATTTAGATCAGACAATGTTGTGCGCAGTCTACAAAAAGAGAAACGAGGAAAAAGTGACAATTCGAAATTCAAAATAATAGATTGAAATGTGATTACCATTTCCTTTTCTCAATATCCGGAACACCAATCTGTGTCATTAATATCGAACACTGAAAGTAGCTGCGAGATATCAGTTGATACTCCTTTCTGAAATGTATAACGTTTCTGCAGCGGGTATACTCATGTTCAGAGAAATTTTACGCATTTAGACCAGATTAAAAATAGACTGCAGATGTCAATACAATTTTTCCATTTTATTCTTTTATTGTTCAGCTGGATCATATTCTTCCTCAGTCACAGGGAGATTCGCTTTGGTAACTTCATAACAACCAAACAATATTTTTTCGTACTTACGGAGTATTCGATACTTGGAGGAACACAGACATATAAAAATTTTGAATTTCAATTACTGTTAGATGATCAATACTTTCCTCACTTCTTGTTAACAATTTTGTCGTTTGTTGTAACTGTTCAATATATCCACTTTCCAAAGAATCATCTCTCCCGTCATCAATTCCTCAATGCCCCAATTTTTTTTTCTTTTTGTGACGTTTCGGCTACATTCTTCGTTCTATCCATATAACACACTTCTCACCACTACAACAAACTTTGTCTCTTAAATTGCTAGTTTTTAAATTATATATTCGAAGTCATGTACGGTAATTTATTCAAATGCTTCTCTGATATTTATGTAATGCTTGTACCATAATTCACATAAACAATATTGAACTTACACAACCCAATTTTTTTTAAAAATTCGATATAAGTGAAGGAATATTTCATTAAATTCTTCTATCTATACACGCACATAATGTTCACATATCTAAAAAGCCGAAAGGCAGTTAATAGCGAACTAATAAATAAATATTGTGGAACATAAATAAAACATATTTATCACCTCAATAAGAATAAATGAATTGTTATTTTTTTCTTTTTTTTTTCCTTTTTCAAGGTTAGTGCAAGTAATATACGCTTTCAGCGGAACAATTTCGCTGTTCAAAATATCCACGGGTGTACTGCCGGTCTATAGTGTCAAACGCTCACAATATTTCGGCGATCATACATGTCGCCATCATCATGATGAGCAGCCGTAGCGTGCGGATCTCCGTGCCGGCGCGTTTCCAGGAGCTCAGTCCGTCAGTTCACCTGATGATGGCGACATGTATGATCGCCGAAATATTGTGACCGTTGGACACAATAGACTGGCAGTACACCCGTGGATATTTTGATTATCAAATACGCCGGGAGAAACTCAATAATCACAATTTCGCTGTTGTTTTGCAAAGACTCTTCTGCGAAAATTTTGGATATACAAACACACACACACACACACACATACACACGCACACGCACGCAAACAGAAACATATCGCCGCGGTGGATTAGCCGTGCGCATTGGGGTCTCTTGCGGCGCGCCGAACATTCGCCATTGGGGGTTCGAGTCTCACCTCGGGCATAGGTGTTTGGGTTGTCCTTAGGTTAGTTTACCTTATTTTATTTAATTGGGTCAGTTGTAATAAGGCGCTCTGTCAACATGCCACACAATGGAGAATGCTTTTCAAATATTTTACTGTTTTATGTTTCACGTGCCATTTGTCAAAGTTAAATGTTTTATGAATGACAAACCATTTTAATGTCATGCGCCTTCACGAAACGAAAGCGTGGGACACAAGTGACCAGATGATGAACCTCTCTCACACCCACACAGTATGGAAAAATGCACTCACGTGTTGGCAGTACTAACAACTGACATAGAATACAAAAGAATGAGGAGAAACTTAAAGTTGCACTTATAACATTTGAAACTAGGTTGCTATTTGTTGTCTAGAGTTTTGCTTTGCTGAAGGGGTAAAAATCTAGTGTAATAGAGAGGAAATATATTTAAAACAGGTGGAACGTTGCAAAAGGTTAATGTGGAATCACCTATCTTCCTACTTCAATCTGCAGAAACTACGAAGAACAAATCAGTGGTTTACAAATACGTAATAAGAGACATACGCTCTCAGAGAAAATACTTTAAAGCAGTGCCTCAGTTAAAAATAATAATAATAATAACTAAAAAAGTAGGTCTTGTTCCAAAATACTGAACAGAATACCACTTGATCGTCTTTCTCGGTTTACAGGAAGTAATAATGTATCAGTGCATGTGCTTCTAGAGGTGACAGGACAGTGTACCGAACAACATTATATAATTGTAATCTGGTATAAGGAGACTTTTAAATATAGCTATTTAAAGTATGTTTTGAGGTTAAAAAAATGTTCAAATGTTTGTAGAACTTATGGGACTTAACTAGGGGGTCATCAGTCCCTAAGCTTACAAACTACTTATGAACTACCTAAGACTAAGGACGGCACAAACATCCATGCCCCAGGGGGGATTCAAACCCCCGACCGTAGTGGCCGTGCAGACATTGGAGCGCCTCAGTCCCCTCGGCCACCGCGGCCGGCTTTGAGGTTAGATAGCACCTCTATATATAGGGTGGGTGGGGCTTAGCATATCGTGTCAAGCACTAGTGGATAGCAGCATGAGAGTCAACAAAGTTATGGTAATTGAAACCTATTCCAATATTTAATTCTATCTAATATATTGCTTATATTTTTACTATTCACTAAATTCGGCCGAAAACGAGACCAGTGCGATTGTTACATTTTATAATCTATTTTAGATTATGAACCTTTCCAAATGCTTCTTTAAATAAATACAGTTTCGGCAAAAATTAATATATTTTACTGGAGCGTTCAAAAATAAGGAAATTCATCCCAATAATCATGAATCAGGATTGTTAATTATGATCCGTACTTTTTACCATATTTTCTGTTTCTTTATAAAGAGGTATTTTCCTGTAATATATTCAAGAAATATTAACATTTTGTGAACCTTCATTGAATGATTTACAGTAAAGACGATGACGGTAGAGCCATATGAAGAATTACAGCTTAATGCACATAATAGCAGAGGCAGGCTATAGTGGCAAAATCCGGTTGCTTTCCGCTATGCAGAGTAAAATCGCCGTTATTTTTGTCAATATCTCTGAGAAGTTGCGATATATGGGCAAAAAATGAACGACGTTGTGGCGAAAGTACTCCTCTATAATCCGTTTATTCATTTTTCCTGGAAGGGGAACGCTTAAGGCGTTTTTGCAATTAAATTTCGAACTGTCCAAACGGCCACTGCAAACGACCCAATTTCAGGGTCACTACCGTGTAGTGGACCAATACAATCATTACAGTGACCGATATAAATTCGTAGCGAAAAATTAAGTGTACCTGTATCCAAAAACGGGAAGGACAAACAATGTATACAAAGTCTCATACATAAATGGGAAACTATCCTTCTCCACTCGTCGTTTTGTTTTGTGACCGTAGAAAACATGTCCGAATTTTGACGTAGGAAATGACTGGAAGTAAAAAACCGCTCCTACGGAGAGGAGTTTGGATGGGCAGCGATGGCGCCTGTCTTCGGCACGCTGTTGTTTTGCTCGCGCCGTGTATCCGTTACCGCGCGACGATGACTGGACGCCGCGGCGGCCGCAGCGGCAGTTGGCGTTCCGTCGGGTGGCGTCCATCACGCGCCCCATCGCCGCCATCGCTGCCGCGGTGCATGTCGGGACTTCGCGCAAACACCGCCGCCGCCAGGCCCACAGGGGCAAAAAGCGCCGACACGGACCGCTTTTTATTGCGGAATACATTCTGCATGCAAAATATCATGTGCCTGGAAAACGTCCAACATTTTTATTTTAGTGCACATTAGAAGGAGAGCTGCACTGCACATAGGACCAACTCCTGCGACGCTGACAAAATTTCTCAATGTAAGAATAATGATTAGAGAAGTGTAACGATACATGATTAAATTAATATCTCTTTTTACCGATCAGCGACGCTTGTATCCTTGTTTCCCTCCTCCTCGTAATATTTTATCTGTGAAAAGGTTTTTTCGCTCGTCTTTTGTTTCTTCCGGCGTGTCTAGAGGGCGTAACCGCAATGATTCACTCTCTTGTTTGAGCTTATTAAGTGTGGACATATCCTCTTTTGTTAAGAGACAAGTATCCACCCTGTTTTCATTTAATAATGTCCCAACCTTCCTTAATTATTCATTTTCTTTGAGATTTTCAGCACCTCCATATCCTGTCGTGACATGATGTTCAGACGCCATAACTTTCGCTTCGTGTATTGCCTTGATTAAATCCCTATCAATTATTTTAAATCATTACCTTTATTCCTCTTTAAAACCTGCATTCGTATTAACAGTTTCGCTAAGTCCTATAGATTTTTCTTCTGTTTCTTATTTGCCTTATCAAACTTTAGTACACGGTCCGTCAACAGTGACTTACGAGGCGAACAGTCTGAACACTATTTTACTGCGGAAAGTATTATAAAGTCTATCTAAACCAAAGTTTCAGCTTCTGTGATCAACATTTTCAGAAAGAAGCTACAATTGGTACTTTCCGTAAGTTTTCTCTTTAACGTTTTTTTTTTTTTTTTTTTTTTTTTTTTTTTTTTTTTTCTTTTGTGTTGTCTCAACGCCAATCTGTATTCCCCCAAGTCATTTATTAAATCATTTCGTGTATTAATTTCATCCCCCCTTGTCAAAACTATTTAATCAAATGTTTTATCTGATTTTTCTATGATCGAAAATTTAACAAAAATCCTTACTCTATCAATCGCGTAGTTTAACATTAATGCGTACAGGCAACAACGCAAAAGTAATGCTAAAAAAGGTACACACGAGTTTTCTCGGTGGGTACCCTGTTCAGATGTTAATAAGGTAATTTTTTATTACTTACATAAGACGTTTACCACAATCAACCAGTGTTTCTCTGACAGTCGTTCAATTGTTTAGTATGATACTACGTGAGGCGAAGGTAGTACCTGACATAAAATAAACATCGTGTAAAGAATACCAGCGGCATATTTGGCTATCCCCAGGTCTGTCTATGACATCGCATTAAGAAAATGGGATAAATTGAGCGTTGATCGCATATATATATATATATATATATATATATATATATATATATATATATATATATACAGGGTGTCCCAGCTATATTGTCCACCCAAAAAATCTCTGGAACAATAACAGCTATTGGAAAACGACTTTCACCAGTATCAATGTACGGCTGGGGCCCATGAATGTACATATTTGGAAACATTCCAAAAGAACCTTTTTTTTTTTTTTTTTTTTTTTTTTTTAATGGACACCCTATATTTTTTCCCAGCAATCCATAGTATGACAAATCACATAAACAATGGCGTTGATTGCATCGCAATATTCTAATTACATCCCGAGATATTGCGACGCGAAGTTGACGCTTGAAATACGCGAAACGCGCGGCTAGCGCACGTCCTGAGACTCAGGCGAGAACCCCATGCTGCTCAGGACGTGTGCTAGCCGCTCGTTTCGCGTATTTCAAGCGTCAACTTCGCGTCGCAATATCTCGGGATGTAATTGGAATATTTCGATGCGATCAACGCCATTGTTTATGTGATTTTCATGCTATGGATTGCTGAAGAAAAAATATAGGGTGTCCATTTAAAAATAATAACAATAATAAGTTTGTGTTAAAAACACATTTGCTTTCGATTTAGAAGGTTTCGAAATATGTACATATATGGGCCCCAGCCGTACATTGATACCGGTGAAAGTCGTTTTCCAATAGCTGTTATTGTTCCAGATATATTTTGGGTGGACAAGATAGCTGGGACGGGGTTGGAACACTTGCGGGGAGTGACACTTGCGGGGTGTGACACTTGCGGGGAACCCGGGGCCCTTGGGGTGGCTGATGGCTTTTCCTGGGTACAGGCACTTCAAGAAGTCTAGCACTGCTGTTGTCAAGTTTCCACACTGTCAACATAACACTAAACTCAGTGAAATTGCACAACCCTTTGCACGCTGAAGAACAATATAGTAACTTGTTCTAACTACATATTAATTCGTTGAGTGATCCTCCTGAAAACAAAAAGGTATTTTAATAGTGATAATGTTTGGAGAGTTATTAAGACATTATCTGCTACTACAAGACGATGACTTTCCACAGTCACACCTCCTAAAATCATATTATTCAGAACACTAAGCATATCAAGACACCTGCGCAAGCAATAAATATATTAGGCATCCTGCACAGATACGTTGATGTAATTGACCTCTATGTAGTTAACCCCACTATCACGCTATGCTTTTTAATAAGAGACGCAACCTTAAACCTTCAATTTAAAAAACGTTAATAATAAGTCAATGAGTATTTTACATACTTCAAGCGTTTATTCGTAGAACCCAAAACGATTTGGCTGTATTCGAATTACAAATACAATTGAGAAATGTATGAAATACGGAATGTGTAAGGGAATGTCACACACCGAAAAAAGCTAAAGAAAAATTCTATTTTATATCACCGTCATTTAGAACCATTTTTACTCCGAACTTGGCATAAACCAACAGGGAGAAACAAGTTGCAAGACTTCCAGGAAAAATGAAGCGAAATTGACAGCCAATAGTTGGTTATAAATTACATTGCCTGTTAACTGTATAAATATAAATTACGGAATACGCGAAACTCCTGTTCAGTACAGTCAAAAAGGTCTAAGGTAATAAGCAGTGGTTTACAATCAGATATCCGTATCACTCTCCTTCTCAAGAAGTCTGTGTGAAGATTTATATTCAGAACATCAAGAAAAATGCTACTGTGGCTGTTGAAACTACAAGAAGCAGCTCGTTTACTCAGGAATGGCTGTAAATTTGAATGGCTGTATCTCTTGTAGTAACATTCATTTTTTGATAAAATGTTAAAATCACCAGAATTTTGTTTTTCTAAACTCATTGCCAACTTTTTTTGTCGAAATTTTTGCAGGAAGTAGTCTTGACGTGATTTCATACTTCTATGCATTAATATTATCAAACATGTAATTTGTGTCACAAATTGCGCGGCCGGTCCGGTCGGAGGTTCGAGTCTTTCCTCGGACATGGGTATGTTTGTTTGTACTTTGCCTAAGTTATTTTACGTAAGATTAAGAAGTGTGTAAATCTAGCGACCGATGACCTAAGTAGTTTGGCCGCATAAGACTACACATATACACGTAATTTATTTTACTACTGCTCTACCTCGCTCGGTGGGCCTTTACCTGAATACGGCACAGGTAGCGGATGGAGGGCGTGGAGTAGGGGTGGTGTGTTCTTACTTCTGGAACACCCTGTTCACTACCTGCAGCGTCCGGGTCTCCCCGCAAGTGTCTACGCATTCCCTTTCCCCGCAAGTGTCACTCCCCGCAAGTGTCACAAACTCGCTGGGACACCCTGTATATATATGGTTAATCACGAAGATTAGCAAATATTTAAAATGTTATTCTACAACGAAAACTAAAGCAAAAAATTCGTGTAAACGTATGTCAGCAAACGTTTAGTCACGTATTTCAGGCAAACAAAAGATTTTGCGTGAAATTTAGCAAACGCGCTAATATGAAGACACCACAAAAGTGTACGAGGTTAAACTCAAGCTCGATGTTGTTACTGATCTGGTGAAAGTAATAAAACTAGTCCCAGATGTAGTTTTCCTGAAATTCCAGAGATTGTACAAATAAATTCCAGAGAGTATACAAGTACCTTTTTTTTTTTTTTTTTTTTTTTTTTTTTTTTTTTTTTTTTTTTTTTTTTTTTTTTTTTTACTTTCCATTAAGAATGCTGGAAACCATTAGTGAGTGGTTTAAGTCGTTTCCTAACCTTGAAACTAGTTACTTTTCTGTATTGTTCAGTGAAAGAATATAACAACAACAGGGGTTTAGTGAAATCTTATAGTAACTGTTGTAGTTTGCAGATTATCTATGAAATGGGGCTGCGTATCATATTTGCGACAGACGAATATGCCAATGTGGTATTCATTTATGGCAAATGTGATGATCATGTTACAGCTGCGGCTAACGAATATAGCATACGTTACAAAACTTGTAGGATTCGAAATGCACGAACTCTTACTGGAGTATTCGCATGTTAACACTGAGCCTTTTTTTCTGTTTATTATGAATTCATTTGCGCTATGGTATTAATGGAAGCATATTATCTGACACAGCCATATAATTTATTTAACTTCATTTCCATCATTTTCCAAATTTAAATTCTCTACAACTTCAGTTTTAAAGTTTATGCAGCTGTCTGGAATTAAAATTTGTGCCATGTTGTCACTAAATTACAAATTATTTCATTCCTTCTCTGTAATTTCTGGAAAACTATTACAGATACACGTCTGAGACATGTATCATTAGATTCACAAGATGAATAACAACAACAACACAAAAAAAATGGAAATCGTGCTTTACCCTAACCTCGTGCAGTTTTGTTATGGCATCACAGTAGCCAACTAGCTAAAAGTCAGGCAACATTTTTATTAGCCGTAAACTCCATAACTAAACATTTTCGAAACTATGGGTACCAAAATGTTCAAATGTTTGTTAAGGTAATGGGACTGAAGTACGGGGGCATCAGTCCCTAAACTTACAAACTACTTATAAACTAACTTATACTAATGACAACATAAACATCCATGCCCGAGGGAGGATTCGAACCTCCGACGTGGAGGACCTCGCGCATCGGAGCATAGCGCCTCAACGCGCTCGACCACTCCGCCGCGGCTGTACGTAACACAGCATAATTTAATGTATATGAGCTGCAGGATGGTGTGGAAGCTTAATGATTCGTCTCATCATCTGTTTTACGTGGCGTCACGTTAATTCATGTTACTTGACTTATATACTCTACGAGAAATACATTAGTCCCAATATCGTCTTAATTACAATTAGCCAGCTCTCTCTTGTGGCATACAATGATATTAATTTTGTAAAATAGATAAATTATGAAAATTGTCAACTAATAAAGAAAGGAAAATTTACTTCTCCTACTCACTTGTGTTCATATTCACGTACATAATGTAACATGAAATATGTACGACAGTATTGTAAATGATACGCTGACAACTGAGGCGAAATTATATAATCGGTATCCACATAATGTAAGCCTTTCGTGTAATACCACAACACGAACATCAAGTAAGTGCTGCGTGGTTGTGAAATTCGTGGGATATAATGAACAGGTTCTACACACAGTGACTCACTTATGAGAGATAACAGTGTTTCGACAAGGCAGTGTAATTTGGTTTTTACATGCCTGACTTATACGAGAATAATGTCTATAAATGATTGTGCGTTATATTTGTTTCTGTATGATTTTACAGTGCATTACATAATGCAGAAAGTGTCTCTATTCTAATATTGTTCTGAATATGGTTACTTGGATTCTTAAGACTGATTATCAGTATACAATAAATAATTAATTTACTAAATGTAGCGCGCTCTACGCGGCCGTTGTATAATCTTACACATTAAACAAATTATAAAAATTAAGCTCAGTCAGTCGGGCCTTTCTATCTGGTCGATTTCCTTTATTTTTGTTTTAAACGAAAGGTATTATCCCACATATTTGTCACCAGGTATCAGTATTTACTTAACTCTCGCCTTTGTTTATTTGTACTCAAACGCAATATCATTCTATTCATGCTATGAATATTTTCATTCATTTGTTTCATGTCATACTCGGTTTTAATTACTATACTTGACCGAAGAACTCTTAACAGATCATACTCTATCATTTTAGAAAAGATAATGTACAGTGTTCTTCTTAAACACCTTACCAGTAATAAACCATTATCCATGTCACGATTCGGGTTTCTAAAGGTTTCTGATATTGAGAAGGCTATCTACACATACAGTGAGAATGTAGTCAATTCTTTAGTCAATAAATTACATGCCACTGGTATATTTTGCGACCTGTCAAAGGCATTTGACAGTGTAAATCACAACATACTTTTAAGCAAATTAGAATATTATGGCGTAACAGGAAGTGCTGCAGAATGGTTCAAATCGTATGTCTCCATGCGTATAACCATCGTGCAAATGCAAGCAATCGGTTAACAAAGTTTTATCGCAAACGGATGTACGGCATGGCCATGCGTAAAATACGAACAAAAAACAAATATACATTAATTTTTATATATTAGATAAGTCCTGAAGTATAGTGATATAAATTTGATGGTACATTTAGTGATACATATTGATACTGTATGGAAAATATGTGACGAAGACAGTCAACAGAAATCAAGTAAAACATCAGGTCAGCGGGTGACTTCTTTTCGTTTCATCATTTTATGTGTGTGTGGGGGGGGGGAGGCAGATATCAGCTACAAAACGCTTCATAAACGTCCAAAATTACATATAAACTTCGTTGGAGGTTCTTAACTACTCCCATTTTCCAATAAGTGACGCGTAAATCTGGACATTCTCACTCGATGGCGTCTCATTATTTATGACATCATATCTCCTGAGCTATTTGTCGTGGTCTTTAGGTTTTGGGTCAGAAACCTTAGTGGGCGTATATATATATATATATTCCCAAGAACAAGTTCCCTGTAGAAGTACGTCAGAAATTAATTCATGACTCTGACTTAAATCTTGATGAGAATTAGCCTGTTGGGTGCGGGGGACAAGGGCGAGGAGCACGAGGGCATGGTCACTGCCAATGAGGTCGAGGACTTCCACCTGCAGGCAGTCCAGGAGGTTAGGAGACGCCAGGACGACATCATAGGTGGTATTGCTCTGTGGGTGAGTGGGTTGTAGGAATGGAACAGTGTCGCTGCGGAGATGGTAGTGAAACGACGCCACCGGCAGATTTCGGCGGCGGAACTGGAAGAAAGGTTCAGGTTGGCGGCAAACTCATAAGCAATGAAGGATCGGTCTAAGTGAGATAGGCAGTCATGGGAAAGGGGTGCGGTGCTGCGGGTATAAATGCTGGTTAGGATGACTGTGAAGGAGGGGAGAAAGAGGCTGAGGATGAGATGTTCCGTAGGATCATTGAAGAGAGGTTGTGGCTGGACCGAGTGGTGGCGGAGGTGTCCGATCGCCATTCCGCCTCAATCAAGGGGAGGGGGCCATCTATACGATTAAGAGCGTAGGGAACGGTGCTGGCAGACTGTCGAAGTTGAAGGAAAGTGTCATTCAGGAGGAAAACATCCAATCAGTGTTGGGAGAGGAGATGAATAAAGAGAGGTTTGTTTGTAGGTAGGGAATATAAGTAGTGGTGATGAAGGGTACAGGATGGGCATACAATGGGGAGCTGCTTGGATGAGGAGTTGCAGGGGGCAGTGGGAAATGGGTTAAGGGTTTGTGCTACATGAGGGTAATGTTATGGGAGAAGGTGAAATGGGAGTGGTTGTGGGAGAAGGTAGCTATGGTCTCAAGCTGGAAAACAGTGGGCGGCTGGGCGATCTGCTGGAGAATGTGGGGATGTTGGAAGGCGTGGATGTTCTTGAGAACTGTGGTGATGAAGTGGATGACTATGGTAAGAGGGGGCAGAGTGAATTGTTGGGGTGGGTAGGATGATCAGTGGGATGGACGGGGACTGTCAGCTCAGGATTGATGGGGAGAGGGCGAGCCTGACGCTTATAGGAATAGGTGGGATGGGGGCCGCCACATGTGTTGCAGCTGGGGGTGGAGGCGAGCTCAGGATACTGTTGAAGGAAGTGTGCTGACTTGCAATGGGGACTGGTGGAGGGGTTGCGGCATTTCTCAGTTGGGTGATCATTGTAGGTGAGTCATCGCCCACAATGATAGGACTGGAGAGGAAAGCAGGAAGGATCCATTTTCTAACAGAGATTATAGATGTATGCCCACTCGGTGAGGAGGCTGTCAATGGAGGATGTAGATTCCATAGAGATGGGGTTGAAGGCGTTTTATATCCACTTGGTGAACCGCATGGAGATTTCTGGACAGGAGTAAAGCGGCTCCAATACCTCAGCCTCCGTGATAACAGATCTAAGCTTCGGGATCACAATGCTGAGGGTGGGTGGACAGCAAGAAGCTTGGGGTTGAGGGAGAGTGGAGGAGGTGATATACAGGGTAAGGGTGGATGCAGTCTGAAGAGGACCTGGGGGATGCAGCAGAGGAGTCGGTGTGGAATGTGCAAGATGGAGATTTGATAAGGATGAGTAGCATAGAATGGGCGGTTTTCCTGGAAAAGGGTGTAATTATCAATGAACTTGCTGTTGGGGTGGGAGAGGACATACATGAAGGTTTGGGCTGCAGTAGCGTGGGTGCAGAAAGCGGAGGTGTCCATGATGAGTGTAGCTTCAGGAGAAGGAGTGGTGGCGGTGGTGGAAGGAACTTACTGGAGGCGCGGTTGGTGGGGTCCATGGTGGAACGTTTGGTGCTGGTCTTTTTAACTGGGCAGGAGGTGGATAGGGCTGGAAAAAGGGGGAGGGGGGACTGGTTGGATGGGATGTGTGGGGTAGCAGGACTTGGCTGTGAAGGGCATTGACATTCAAGGCTCAGTGATTGTGGCGTGTCCGCCACCATAGCGCAGAAGTGTTGGATTTTAGCTGGGGTGGCTTGGAGTGGAGGGAACTTGTTCGAATATGGCAGTAGAAAGGGAGGTGGGGAGGCGAAGAGTTGATGAGTGGCAGTGGCCTGGGAGGATGTGGTGACGGAGAGGAGAACAAAGAGGAATGGTAGATTGGTGGGAGCTTGGGATGGGGACATGTAGAGTACTGAGAAGGATGTGTTAGCTGTTGCAGCTAACTCTACAGTGTGTGAACGATCAGGCAAATTCCACTCTTTGCAGATCACATTTATGAGACCTCCCAATATTTATCATGTCGCAACAGCCTTGACAGTAACTAAAGTAAATGAATTGATTTAAAGTAAAGTAAGCGTGACACTTCAGCCGTTCTGCTGATTGCACAATGTTTTGTTAAATAATTTTGAGTTGAATTTCTTTAAATTGTTCATATGATCCTAACAATATCTGTCACTTCCATTAATACTGACTATCTCAAATGTTCACTGGAAAAAATATTAACTGTATTACCGAGAGGAAATTCAGTTTTACATGCAAAAACTTTCTTAGCAGACTAAATACTCAAGTTTCACTTTATTTAAAAGTTTTCTTTCAGTATCTAGTGACTTCAACTTAGTAGCCAATCTGATCCTCACTAGATACATTATTTATATATTTTTCTGGTAGAAGATATCATGTTTGTCAATTTATACATAAGTGATAAAGTTTCACAGTGTGCAGATAGGTGAGCAACATCTTTCTGAATTCTACTGATCATGCTGTTGATATATTCCTTGCAGGAGCCAAGGGAACATTGTCAGGTCATTCTGTTGTGCAACAGAAAAATCGACCGAAGAATAAGCCAGGTAAAACTGCAACAGTACATTTCACATTAGAGTTTTTTTAATGTCGTCCACCAAATAATATGGGGGTCATATAGCTGTCAGAGCGCCATCTGTGTTTACCGTTTAATACAGAATTTTTACAACCATAATGCTGAGTGTGATGTTAACGTGTGAAGCAAACAGGTTCAATACCACACTTCTCTGTACTACACACTAACGTGTGAAGCAAACAGGTTCAATACCACACTTCTCTGTACTACAGAAGAGCGAGTTTCAAAGGATTGAGTTGTGGCCTTCTGGGTGATGGGACAGTCGTTTCAGGGAGCTGCCAAGTAAGTTGGACGTGCTGTGTCAAGTTGTGCAATGATGTTGTTTCAACGGTCGCTTGAACGCCTATAGACGAGGTTCCGGAAGTCTCTGCCAATATCGTCGTATCTTAGGGGCCGCAATGGCAGGCTATACAGCTACCACAAAACAGACAAGAGCTTGTGAGCCAAGAGGTGTCAACACGAACTGTTGCGAACAAATTACTTGTAGTGGGACTACAGGCAAGCATGTCTCTAGTCTGTTGTTCACTCACACGACAGCGTCGATGTGCATGGCTTGATTAGTGCCGTCAGACGATCATTTCGAATAGTGTGCTGCCGTGAAAGCAGATGTAGCCTGCACGAAAATGATGATTGTTTGGACGTCTGACGTACACATGGCAAAAGCTGTCTCCGAGAGTACAGTTTTCAACACACAATGGATGCGTCCCAGATCTTATGGTTTGGGGTTTGAAGGCTACAACTATCGTTCTAGTTCATTGTCCGTGGGAACACTGTCCAGAGCTCGGTACGTGAAGAATGTTGTAAGACTTATCCTGTTGCTATTCTTGTAACTGGAAACAGATTTTTCTAATACGGAAATGGTAGGATACATACTGGACATGAAACATATTGTGATCTGGAAGATGAGCACCAACTTTCTTCGGACATGTCTCCAGTAGATCACGGGTGGAATATCATGGGATGTCGACTGAGTGCTGTAACTCTTGTAGAAGTACGTTAACAGATAAATCATGTATGCAACAATGCGACTCAACACATTAGCTCAGGATTGCTGCCCATGAATGCTACTGTGCGTATTAATTTCGATCTTTCAGCAAGTATCGACTCCTGGTTCATCAGTACCGCTTCAGTTGTTGATGTGGTGGTGGTTGTTCAGTTCGGAGACTAGCTTAATGCAGCTCTACATTTTACTTTACCCTGACAAAGCCTCTTCATCTCCTCATAAGAACGGCAAGCTACATCCATTTGAATTTGCTTACTATATTCATCTCTTGGTCTCCCTCTGCGATTTTTACATCACACTCTTTCCTCTAACACTAAATTCACAATTCCTCGATGTCTAAGAATGTGTCCTACCAAACGATCCCTTCTTTTGGTCAAGGTATGCCAGAAAAATTACTTTCTCCCCAGTTCTGATCAGTACCTCCTCATTAGTTTTGCAGTCTTTAGCATTCTTCTGTTGCACCACATTTCAAATACCACTATCCTCTTCCTTTCCGCACTGTTTATCGTCCATGTTTCACTCCCATACAAGACAATACTACACACAAATGCCTTCAGAAAGGACTTGCTTATGATTAAATTTATAGTCCATGTTAACAAATTCCTCTTCTTTCAAAATCTATCTTCTTCCCATTGCCATTCTGCATTTTATATCCTCTGTACTGCCACCATCATACGTTATTTTACTGGCCAAGTAACAAAACTCATTTCAAAACTCATCATTGATTCGTTTCCTAATGTAATTCCTTCAGCATCGCCTGATTTTCTAAGAATACCTTCCATTTTTCTTGTTTTTCTCTTGTTAATGTTGATCTTATATGCACCTTTCCACAGACTGCCCATTCCCTTCAACTGCTCTTCCAGGTCCTGTGCTGCCTCTCACAGAATTACAATGTCATCAGCAAAACACAATATTTTGATTTCTTCACCCTGAACTTTAATTCTTTCTCCAAATATCTCCTGGCTTTCCTTTATAGCTTGCTCAATGTACAAATTGAACAACATTGGAGAAAGGCTTGATTTATTGATCTGTAAATTCAATTATTTCATGTAATACATATGCACTGATTTTAACAGTAAATGGGTGTATTTACGAACACTACACAAAAGACAAGTACGTTTCCCACCACAAGGAAAGCTGTAGAAAATAGCGGACATACTTATGGTGGTTCTAACGAGCATTATTTCACGTGACTCTAAACTTACACAATAGACTGAAGTTCCAATTTGTTTCTAGCACCCTCTTGTGCTGTTACACTACTGCCCCGACAGTATATAACTAAGTGCCAATACTGCAGCATGCCCCCTAGCAGCTTCGCTCCAGAATTGGCCGTGTAGCTCTGCTGGGAGCGACATAAAGCAACAGGCCACATCCGCTCTGCCGGCGCCACAGGCCACATTCCACATTCCGCGGATGCAGCAGCGCCGGCGCCGTCGAGTGTAATTGTATCCTGTGGCGTGGCGCGGCACCCTGGCAGGTGATTTAGGGCGCCCATTGTTGGGCGGCCGTCACGACCCTTCCAGCCGCGCCATCCGTCAGCTGGGGCCCGATGCGCGATCGCCGCGCCGCCACACCTATCGCTCCAACTCAGCGGCCGCAGGGGGCCTGACGTCACAGCACACTACACCCAAGTGGCCGCCCCACCATCTAACCTGCTCCCGAGCCACTGGAAACCGAGCAGCTAACTGGGCTGTGTCCAGATTTCCCTGATTTCAAAATTAAATATCTCGAAACCAAAATGTTTCAAATGTTTGTAAATCTATCGGACCAAACTGCGTGGTCATCAGTCCGTAGCTTACAAACTACTTAAACTAACCCACGGACAGACACACTCCCATACCCCAGGGAGGATTCGAACCTCCGACGGCGAGCAACCGCACAAAAAAGATCGATGGAGGGATGCAGTAAACGGTATGTTTATTGTGAAAGCTGTAAGAAGTATATACAGTAGTTTGAAATAATAGTTACAAAAGCTGCTAACACATGGCGCTGTACGCTGTACAGCTCATATCAGCATACATAAGTGAAATAATCGTATGAAAACACTCTTTGCAAACAATCACATCACAATGTTTTCAAAATGTTCACCATTGGCACTACAGAGGTGGTGCAAAGGAAGAATGAAATTCCAACAAGAGATCGAACCAAAGTGATGGCCTGAGGATGTGGAGGAAAAGGAGATGGTCAGAGAGAGGAGGAGCGGATTGAGAGAGGGGGGAGCAGTTAAGCGAGGAAAGAAGGAGGAAGAGGAGATGAGCAGGGGATATGCAGAGGAAGAGACTGACAAAGATACATGGAAAGAGGAAAGCCCTTTCAAGATTTATTTTATTTGTAACTGGTGCAGAATTACAACAGTGTGAGAACGAGCTTGTAAAGTTGAGATGGATGAGGCATCAGGTAAGATGATTTATGAGGGGAATACATGTGGGACATGAAGAGCATAAGGATGTGTGGGTGGATTGGCAGACCACTTCTGACAATTACTGAGATGAGCCCTAAATAATCTGTCCTCTTGATGAACAAATGCCTACCAAAACTGATGCCAATAGGGGATCTAACTACTGAATTAGATACAGGCTTGAATAAAAAGTATTCTTAATTTATTAAACAAAAATCATCTACATGATATCACCCATTAACTGACAAAACGACATAAGTTCTCAGAACTTTAAAAATCTCAAGCAATTCGAAAGATTATTGTACATGAATAGACGCAAATATCACACTAATAAATGACTGGACGTCCCTAATGGCAAATAACTCAAAGGCACGACGGAGACCAAGGGACATGCTATAAATTACGAGCAGTTTTCACACTAAACGACGTTTAAAAAAACTGCCCAAAAAGGAAGAATCCTAATTCTCGCGCAGATAAGCAACTCCAAGCGATACTCAACCAAGTACATCTGGAGTCGGCGTCACTGCAATCGGGACGGCTACGGCAGTGCGTTGTCGTGTGCAAATCACGGTCCAGCCGCAAGATATCGTCTCCAGACAGAAGTGGAAATTTGCTATTCTCAGCGTCTGTGTCCGTGGTACGCACACTGTGTCTAACGAAACTACAGGCCCAGCTGTGTCCCGCCAACTCAGACTACACATACTACACAAGATAGTCGAGTGCATAATTGACACAAGACCTAGGATTAACTTTATGAGTGTGTCGGTGCAGCTGATTCAGACTGGCTGAGCCTATTCACACCTCTATTAGACTCTGATCGGCAGTTACAAGTTTCAGACAGTGTCAGAAAATTGAATAATTCCAATAATTAATGTATTTGCCAACAGCCGTGAAGCTTTTTTTTTTTTTTTTTTCCCAATTGCACGACCGTTTTTGATATTAAAATAATATACAAATTAAGTTACAGATCAGTGTTGTCATACTCTATATCTTATCTTACATCTTATAAAATAGGCTGTATCTTTGTATGTATGTTCCACATTTCCTCATAAACTACTTGACCGATTTCAACCAAACTTGGTACACATGTTCGTTATGTGAGATAACAATTTCTGTACGAGTACGAACCATATAAGACATATGGTTCAGGAGGTATAACATCTTAAACAATAAAAGTTTAAACTGTAAACATAATTTCAAACCTTTATTAAACTTTTCTCGCTGACAACCATAGCAAAATGATGAAAGGAAAAAAGTTTCTCGCTTACTACTTCTCCGCTGTCCATGGAGCAAAACTAAGACATTCGGTATGACGTTGAAATTTATAATTGCTACCTTGCAAATTGTACTCGCAGAAAATTTTACAGATGCTGTACACACTTAAAGCTAAATGTACGTTCGAAATTGTATCACAGTACGAAATATGATTCAACGCAATGAATATAAAACTGATACAATCCTCGCCCTGTTTAATCCATGTATTTACATACTGATATCACAGTCTGACGTAAATGTACAACTGCTATGGAAGTTCAAGTCTCACAATGGAGCGAAAATAGTGAATCTAAGGGGAAAGAGAGGCAACCATAAGAATGATAATTGTTTTCAATGATATTTCTACTTCATTACGAAAATGCTTATTATATTTAAGCTTTCCATGCCTCAGACCATTGTCCAGAGATATGAATGATCATGAAATAAATGTGTAAATGGCGAATATAACTGATGTATGATGTAAGCTTCATCATATTCGTGAAGATATGCCTATTTCTAACACGTTTCGCAAACGTATTTTCACAGGAATTTGAGCTACCATTGGGGCAACATATAGGCATGATCTTATCAAAATCAGATTAGGGAAAATAGATACCTCGCAATCATAAGTGTTTTCAGTAACTGTCTGTTCATCTATTAGAAATTCTTTATCTCCTAAACTATTTCACGGATATTAATGGAGCAACTTCGTTTAATAAAAGTGGAATCATGGAAATAGCTTTAGATGTAGGTTATGCTACAAGTATGGTTTGCATAGTACAGAAAACAAGCTATAGAGACGCTTTAGTGCACAAAAGAACTAATAAACACCGCTGCTGCATAATAATTTTGGGGTAGTACAACAAGGACGCGAACATCTGTTACAGAATTAAGCAATCTTATGTCTACGAATACCAACAAACATTGAACATAGTGTTACTGACTTCGCTTTGTGTTTTAAATACTTTACGACATTTCTTTTATATTTATGTACGTTTCACTTTTTGTATCGAAAACTTTATGAAGATACTTCGTTTTGGACAATGGCTTTTACTTACATTTTACATCTCTATGACGATACGTCGTCTTGGACATTGACTTTTACTTACATTTGACATCTTGGCTAGGACAACTGAGTTGATTGACAGAGAGATCCAACAAGGATTCTGTTTTTACTGACTGAGATCTGGTACCCTAAAAAGTCATGACACACAAAGGCCCTTTTTCAACAACTGTTGTGGAGCATGGGCGTGTACGATAGTAGGTTATATAAAATATAAAGAACAACAAGTAAAAATGACCCAATAATCAGCATTGAAACAATATAATAAGTCATAATGGACGGTATAATAAAAGAGATTAAAATAAAATTACATTTATAAATTATATAAGAATCAAAGTATCTGAAGTATATTACTTTTAGAAGCAATGATTATATGTGATAAATAACATTTGTTCAGACTGTTTGTGTCTTAAGGTACATTAGGCAGTAATAGATATGTATAAAATATTTAAAATGATATAAGAGAGTGAAATATATGAAATATTGATGTATGGGATTATTACTGGTATAACTAGTAGTTGAAAGTTATGATAAGATACACTATTTAGGGCAGTATATTAGTAGTAAATTAATGACTGGTCATTGCAGTAAAAATTGATATGGTGTACATCAGTGACTGATGAACGCTATTCTTTTGAAGTAAAGTAAATGTGAAAACTTTCGAAATACTACTCCAGCTTTGGGTGTGTAACAATTGCCGATACGTCATAAGTCCTCAGATAACGATGCATCTGACCTGATCATCATGAATACAATTGGCTAAAACCACAGATTACTATAACATCGACCGAAACTGAAATTTGAATTACTTCTTTTTCTCTTTTTCTTTCCTTCAATATAGGTAAGTCTAGAACATAATTCATCATATAAAATAGAAAGCCATATCTATGTAGGATGCTTTCATCATTAAGATATTCAATAAAATATGTGTGGACAAACTCCAAAAACCGTGGAACATAGGATAAAGTGCCATTCAAAATCAAGATTTTATGAAATGGTCAAAGATTAACTAAATCGGGTCATTAAAATATGTTGTACCTCATATAGAAGGATTTATTGTTATCATAAAATAGTTGGGTTTATACTTGTTTGTACGTGCATTCATGAAAGCGCATCTGTGGACTAACTTGATGCACTGAGCATAGAAGTAAAGTTATAGGGTAAAACTCTAACTATATTTATCATATTGGGAGAAGGTGCAGAAGGTTTACATGTAAGATGATGTAGTAAATATCTTTGTTCAGATAAGCTTAAGGAATGGTTGCATTCATTAAATTTTAAACGCTTAGTGATACTGAATGGTAAATCAAATATTTGTTCAGGTTAGTTATAATCAGAATTACATAAGAGTAATCAGGACAAACTAACAATACAATTCCAATCACCATAGATACGTAATAAGTAGATTTTTAGCCGCCAAAAATATGTGGGTAAACATACTAAGAAATAATGTTATGTAATGATATTCAATCTAGTAAGCCAAATGTATCAAAGAAGAACGTAAACTCACATTTTATAACATATATCCAAGTAAACTGTTGAAATGGACTTTTATACTGAATTATTTAATAATTCACAGCTGAAATGAAGAGATATGTTAAAATATGCAATAAACAATCGAAATATATATGAAGATCTCACACTGGAACAACATGCGTAATACATACATCCTGAATAAACGTGTGTTAATTCATACATCTGTCAGCAGCTGTCAAAATAAGTAACTGCAATAAAGTCAAAGATGTTATTGCAAGATATCTTTACTAAGAATACGCAACATCGATATATTACCTGTATTTTATGTAAGGGAATGAAGAAGTGGGCATAAAATTTGTGGGGAAATCGACAATGATTGTTACATCTATTACAGATTAAGTAATATACCATAAGTTATTTAATGTGACATAGTTAAAAATATGACAATTTGTAATGTGAATAATTGTTCCATTGCAGTCAACACCTTTGTTTGTAGAAGTGTACATGTTTTTATTACAATGCATCACTCATCTTTAATATTATAAAAAGTCTCATAACATCTCAAATATGTGTTTATTTTTAAGATCTATTTGTTCATTTCAAAGGTTGTCAGGTTTTCTTTTCAAATGGATAAAAATTTCCATTTCTTGCAGGAGATACACTGATTCCCCCCCCCCCTTATCCACTAAATGCAAAATATTCAAATTGTCTTTGATACTTGTTATACAATGCTTGTTGCTTTTTAGGTATTCTTTAAATTCTGGATATTTTACAGTGTGAAGTGATGTGCGTTCACGACACCTCTCTACAGTAGATCCAGCAGTCTGGCCAATGTAAAATGGATTAGAATCATTACATCAAATCTTAAAAATGCCAGATTTCTGGAGGGGGTTAGTATATTCAATCGAATATGTTAGTACTTTACCTAAAGTGTTACTGTTCATGAACTAGTTGGTTCACGGTGAACCAACCGAACACAAAATCAAACACTTTAAAATCAAGAAGACACTGATCTGGACAGGCAACCCGCTCCTTACAGAATGTAAGTAAAAACGCGATCTAGTCAGGTGGCTGATACAGAGAAGAACAAAACAGTACAATCCGGCGTCTGCCACAGTCAAGAGACAGATGGAAATCAACCGGGCAGGCGTCTCTCCCAGGTCAGACTGCCTTGCTCCTCTACACCAAAACACACCTCAAATTTTTCCACTAAAGCTCCTCCCATCGGTGACAACAAGCCAATCACATAATTAATTTAATGGCGTAACCAATGGGAACCGATTACTGTTGTTTAAGTCGCTAGCTCTGCCCCCACGAAACTATCCCACGCTACTCTCAGCACAGAGGCCAACCTTCCTGAGAGAAATATTGAATTTGGGCCTCCTGGAAAATGTATGCCAAAGCTTAAAATGATTTTACAACTACGAAGACAGAAGCCTTCCATCGTGAGAGTGCCACATTATTTTCTACAGGTATCAAGCTCAGAGACCCACGCAAACAAGTGCAGATGCATGCCATGTGCAGGCCAGATTGACGCAAACCTTTAGAGCCCCACGACATTGTAGTCTAACGGAATTCCGCCAATCCCAAGGGTAGAGGCAGGCTGCACAATGCTGCTCTGCAAGAGAAAAACTTACTTCTGACACGTCCGGTAGAGACATTCGCATACCTTATACATAACATCCTCCAGTCAGACATATATGCCAGTGTCTGCTTTCTGCCCCACTTAATTGGGTGCCCCAGGCGGAGCTGGTCGCCCCTTGCACTCCATGGGTGGCGTTGGCACTTGCTTTAGGACCCTCGTACTGAGAATTCTCCGCAACCTATCACCGCCCGTAACTGTCTGCTAGCTGCAGCAGCAACCAACCTCCGCCTTGGAAACAATTCCCCCAGCGGCGAGACTCTCAATATTATGAAGTACACAGTAATACAGTGAACAAAAGTCATACATCGGATACTCCTATTCTCTGACATTTACAAAATGAAAGAGTTTAAATGTAAACAACCTAATACCACTGATATCCCACATGAATTAATTCAACAATTAATGGCCCCTAAAACTGGATAAAATAATTTAGAAAAAGCACTGTTACCTCTCAATCAACTGAAATTTTGTATGTGAGTAGTCACATATAAGGGGTTATGTGGCTAAGGAACAGGAGAAATCTTCCAAACCACTGTAAAATTCACTAGATTATAGACAGTCAAGTTACATTTACACATTATACTAGGACGTCCTACAAAACCTGATGAATGAATAATAGTTCATTCATGCTCTAAGGCCCCACTCATACCATATATTTCTTTTTGATGGAGAGTTACATCCATCCCCCAAACACCACAAAACACGACATATTGATTTAAACTCGATCATTCAGTCTTCTGTATCAGTCTTCTGAGCCCTAGTATTCAATAAAAACATCCATACCCAAAAGATAGGGAAGAGAACAAGAAAAGCTAGAAACTTATCATTCTACTGATATAAGATGACAAGCTAGATTAAAAGTTGCAAGTAATCCTATCTATCATTATTAAAATTTTCTCACATAGCATTTTAATATATTCTACTATCTGAATGTTATAAAATTTCAAACACAATTACTTAAAGTAGGTATAAGGAATTATGGTGCAGCTCCGTAGCACAGTGGTAGTGTACGAGGCTACAAATCCAAAGGTCCCGGGTTCGATCCCCGCCTGGTCTTAGGATTTTTATCTGTCACTTTCCACTTCTTTCACCTCTCGTAGTGTTGCTGATGTGAAACATGCCGAGTAGCACCGTGGTTCGGAACCCACGTTAAGCTGTAGGTCCCCCTATAACTGGCTGGGTAAGTCAGTTCGAAGGTCGGAGGAAGGCAACGGCATACCACCTCCAAACAGGACCATGCCTAGTAAAGCACTATGGAGTTCAAACCAATCTTCGGATTGTTGACTGCTTTACCTTTTACCTTAAGGAATTATGATATCTTTCTGTCAAAATATGTATGAAGCATTGTTGTTTCATTATACAACTTATACTAACACAAATGAAATATAACATTATGAAACATGCTATCAAAACAGAAATTGACGTAAAAAAGTATTTGTTTGTCAAGGATTGTTTCATATATGTAAAAATTAAACAAATGAGAAATTACTCATCAATCGTACCTATATTATTACGCATAAAACATATAAAATACCACATTTTCAAGTAAATTGAATTAAATGTTCATTGCGAGGTGATAATGAAAAAAAGAGGTTATGAATAACATGCCGAATTGATTAACAAAAAATTAAATTCTAACACTGGAGAACTGAGTCTAAAATATCCCTTCTCAAAACATTTGAAAGCTTTAAATATCAGTGTATGGCAATGATGGTCCATGTCATGCACCCTTGTGTGCACCATTCTGCATTGTTGTAATGTTCGTATGGTAGGGTTTGGTGGCCCACACTCTCCAATGATGTACTAGCGATCCCAACTCCTTGATACTCCAGCACCGTACATCTCAAATGAAGCCTTTTGTTTACCCTCTGGACAAAGATACCTTAGACAAATGCACACCCTCTGTTGGGGATTGAGATCAAGGTGCCATGATTTTTCAGAGCAGCAGCAGTGGTCTGATGTGGAGGGCCGCTCTGATTCGTGTATTCATGGTCACCTGCTGACAGCAGGGAGGTGGCAATGCTGGTCATAAACTCCAAGGGTGGTCCCAGGTGATGCGCAGTCTGGCGAGGAGAGGAGGGGGTTGGCTCCTGTGCTACCTGCCTCATGCCCGTTGTGCGGCAGGCGTTGTGACAGCAGCATGCTGTCCCCATTGTGCGGCTTCTGCTAGGAAGTCTAGCACTCCTGTCCCAGCAGCAGTATAGAGGGAGTGCGTGGCAGCGTTATGGGTTTCCCCGGAGGTTTGTTTTCATGCAGCTGGCTCTGAGTGTTGGCTGCCATTGTGGCCCACTTGTAAGCCGCGCTGCTATTTCGATGGGTCATCGGTGAGGCCTGTCATCTGGTGGCCGGCATCTGGTGGCTTGCTTGTGTGGGCTCTGCTTCCACATGGCCTCAGGTCACTGATCTAGCAGCTGGAAACCACACCATCCCAGTGGACTCTTGCTTCCACATTCTCCACCGCATTATGTAATGCGCTACTCCATCCCCTGTGGTTGCTGTCTTATTGCCAGTGCTCATCTCTTTGAGCTGACCCAGTCTCTTCAGGACACCGTGCCGCACCATGGTGGGCATCTGTAGATGATGCACTTGGCACAATACTGCAATCTTCGCTCATTTTAGCTACATCTTCACAATGCATATATACATATCTACTGCGCCATTCTGCATTCTCTGCACAGAACTCAATCATTTGCATTAGATTCGGAGTACAGATTTTCATACATACATTTATACAAAAATATTATTTTTATTAACTTTACATTGGCCAGTTACACTACACCTTATCCTTTTATATTTAAGTAATCTAAATTTTCAAACAAACTCTATCATTATATAATGTGGCTTAATCTTCTTGTACTTGTAATATTGAAAATATGAATAAATTTTTCAACAAATTGCTACTATTTTAGAAAATTAAGTGAATCTAACCAATATGAATTAATTAAAATGAACAATTTCCCTTGAAAACTTTATAAAATAAAACTATTGTAACCTAATTACTTATTGTGATGATAAATTGCGCTATTTGTGGTTTTATAGTATAATTCGTTTTATTTTAAAAATTTTGTCAGCGTGTGTTTCTTTAACAAAATGTTACATCAGACAGGTCAGTTATCTACTCTACTGAAGTAAGATACTAATTACTAGGAGAGTATTTCAGAGAAGTGAGCTATGTTCCTACGCAGTAATCGCTAGCTAGAAGAGAAAGGAGAGAAAAGATAAAATACGAGAACGGGCGTGGTATACTCTCCTTATCCTTGTCTCTATCTTTTTGTTGGCTGAAAAGTTCCAAATCTTAGTAATTCTTCTCTCCTTGTGATATAGGTCGATAGCTGCAACTTTGGTAATATATGTTAACAACATGGCTACTTGAATTCTTAATCTCATTAGATAAATATTATGATTATTTGTGTCTGGTAAAAATCATAACTGGGTTCCTTTCTCTCAGTTTTTCTGCACTATAGCACTTCTGGGGAAATATTATCCTACCACTAAATTATAGTCAGACACGCATCAAATGCGACCATCCTGCCAACATCTGATTTGCCCACATGGCGACCACCATAGAAAAATAACCTCACAATTCACTAGACCATAGCGTAGCCAGAGAGAAATCGTATCCTTCATTACAACTAAGGCCAAAACATCAAGTAGGTAGCCGTCGGACATCGTAAGAATGGAAATTAAATGAATCCATAAAACTAGCTAAACATGCACACATCGGCACAGTCAGCAAATTTCTAATCGAAATGAAGACTGATGGAACGTCCACTAACAGAAACAATGCTTCCACAATCTAAAATACTAAACACAACAAGGACCCAAACCCGACAAGGTGGAATTCCATAAACAAATTTTCGCATTACTGCAAATGACGGTGACAAACTATTCAACAAAACTTACCAGACAATGATATGAACAATCAACATGCCTTTCGCACCATAAGATAAACACTAGATGTACGAAACAGAAAGTCTTTTTATTGACCAACAATTAGTGGACCAATAACCAATGTTGCCCTGAATATGACACTAAACTGCTCAAGAATCTATATCAGCAACATCTTTCCCTACAACAAACACTGACAACAAATTAAAAGAATCAGATTCTTATGACTACAATTCTTATTCTATGCATTGGACAACAATTCAACTAGTACATAAGGATTATTATAAACTGTTTATGTTACTTATTTAGAATTTGCCCTAATTTCAGATATGGTTTAACGCGACAAACATGGTGCACCTCCATTGCTTTGCCGGTTTTAATTATTTCCAGCAGGGCAGCGCAGAGATGCACCATTTTTCGAATTTTCAGTGGGCAATTATACACAGAGAAGAACTTATGGCATAGATGCTATTTTTTATTGGAAAGGCGAAAACATTTCACCGGGGCTTTCTGGCCCTCAACAAAACTACAATAACTAGCACGCCTGTCCATGACCGCTTTTCGTTTACATGCGGCATTCTTAATGCCTTGTATAGCTAACTCAATCACCTTCTTGTGATGAGATCGGTGCGACGGCGGAAAATCTACGATTTCCTTAATTAGGTCTTGAGGCGCCATGTTTTTCAATACCGTGGTAAGTGCAAGACAGGTCATACTATGCTGGGTATTATTAATCACATCTTGAAAATCCCTAAGGTATACATCCAAAGCCACAATATTTTTGGTGCAGTATACCTGGCACAGAATGCCAAACTTATTCATGAGCATTTTTGCAGTATTGCTCTTAGGATGAGAAGCGGATGCAAAGATTGGCTGGATCCGAAGTCAATATAGCATATCTTCCCAAATTTCTGCACAAACATGAGGTCTGTTATCTGAAATTACCCGTTCGACCCTGTCAAATTGTCTTACAAAGTCTCTACAGAATCCCTTGCAAACCATACCTTACTGTAGCCCTCAGGAGTGGAGTAAACATGATAAACTTAGACATTAGTTCCATAAGATACAACAGAATCCTCAACTCGTTCTTGGTAGAGGACCCATTAAATCTGCTTAGGGCACCAGTCGAAGTCATTCAGGGATAATGAGATGGAGACGTGCTTGTGTACATACTGTGGAATGTTTCGCCCTTTGGCACACTTTGCAAATTGCAAGCACCTTCCTAATTCTCCTCTCCATATTTTTGAAATAACAGAAAGATCTAAGCTTCAAATAACAATTCTGTGGACCAAAGCGTCCATATAAAGGTGGGTGTGCAAAATTATCTTATTAACTAGTTCATGTGGCACGCGCACATGCCATAGAGCTGCCCCACCACCAGAGGTCAAGAAGAAACCCCTCTTCGTAGGATGTAGTATTGTTGAAGCGCAGGTTTCTTCTGGCCTTTGACTCATTCTTTCACTTTCAACAGGACTGCGTCCTTGTCTTTTCTTTAGCAATGTACCAAAAACTCGTGGTAATAAAGTTCTAGAAAGACACATTTTTATATAGAATAAGCTTTTGTTCCAGTGACTGATGGCCCAAACCAACAGGAAATATCGAAACGTCTCAAAAGCTCATACAACCGCAAGGACCTTTAATTCCGTGATGGGATAATTGCGCTCTGATTTACTGAGAATCCTGCTTCCAAAAGCAATTGCTTTAAAAACAGTATTATCAGCTTCCATATACCTCTGGAAGATCATAACACCCAGACATATATATGAGCTATCCGTCCCCAAATACAACTCCTCTGAAAAGTCAAGTTTGACAGAATTGGAGCTTCAAACAGAGATTTATTTCAACTCTAAAACTCCTCCTCTGCCTCGTCATTCAATTTCCAATCCTCTCAATTGTCGTTTATTAATGGGAATAGGAAATTTAACTACGTCCTCTATTTTTTTAGGATCTGATGTTATCTCCTCCACAGAAAAAGTATGACTCAAATATCTCACACTGGAAATTCCAATACACGACTTCTTTATATTGACGGTCACTCCACATTACTGAAAGGCTGTAAGTACCTCAGATTGTAAGAGGTTATCTTGTTTCCACTTGGGTTCAGCAATAAAGTGATCATCAACATAAGTAATTATGCAGTTTCTAATATGGCTTGGGTGAACAGTACCCAGCCCGCATACGAACGCAGCACAGCTGATGTTAATCCCAAACTGTAACCGTTTGAAATTTCAACAATTTAACAATTACCAAATTCTATAAGCACCGTATACTGCTTGCACTTCAGATCCAGCACAATCTGCTAAAAGCTAGAATGCAGGTCGAGGGTGATGAAAATACGTGCCCCATCAAAATTCTCAAGTAGCTCTTCAATCCAATCAGGCCTGACAGTTTCCATCTCGATGATGGTGTTTATTTGCCTGGACTCCAAAGCTAGGCAAACCGATTTATCACACTTTTCCACAACGACAAGAGGGGAATTGTAAATCGACATTGCTTTCTCGATTACACCTTCCTACTCTATTCGTTTTAGTTCGTCCCATACAGCCTCTCTGTGTGCTGCCAGAATCGAATATGGTGGTACAGCAAACTTGTTGTGTGGCTTGATTTTGAATGAATGAATGAATTGCACATGTTTTTAGAAAAAAATACATTTGCATTTTTTTTTTTTTTTTTTAAATGTCGTTCTAAGCTGTTCTGTATGCGTACCTAAAATGTTATTTTGATCGCTGACATATTGTCAATCACCATTACACCTCCATCGTACAGTATTTCATACTGCTCATATATCATAAGATGAAATTTCTTATTACTCTCCCGCCATTGCCATATGCTCTGCTAAACTGCAAACAATTTGCCGGTGTTTCACTGTTGTGGCATACTTTACCAAATCTTATTGTGCTACCTTCATTAATACTAGGGGTAAGTTTTCCTCGTCCTATATCCAAATAAGCCCTTTGCTCATTTAAGAATTCCATTCTTATTATTGTTAGTATCACATCCCTTACAAAGGGACAACCGATATGGTTAATTTTCCAAGAAAAACCTTTACACTGCATTGTCATACTGCCCTGAAGCTGTACCTCAGTCTGTTTACTAATAATGGCACCTTTTGATTTGCCTATTTTAATTTTAATTCAGATTGAGGACAATCTTTAATGCATTTTGATTATGCGGATTCACAGATTGCACAGATTTGACTCACGCTATACACTTTTCCTGTTAAGTTAATAGTGCCGTGTGCTCACACCACAGCTATATTCCGTCAATTGTTATATTTCCGCCCGTAACGGGACTTGCGGATTTAGATACCGGATTTCAACCACAGATGCACCCTGTAGTGGAGGACTATTACGTTGTCCTTGGCTTGTTGCAGGCCCCAATGATTTTCGTTACCCTGATTCTGCGAAGTGTTATTTGAATGGTTTGTGCCTACGCTGGCCTTGTTGTGCCTGGTTGTAATAATAATTGCCGCTGTATCCGCCATTATTTCCGCAATCCCACCAATTGCCTTGATTCCTTGAATCACGGTTCTTATTACTGTACTTATTTGATTTATTCTTTTGCCTCCAGTTATCAGATTATTTTTCCTTGGTTTCCTTCTCAGAATGGGGCGAAGATGACCTGTTCGTTAATATTACCATTTTGATTTCTACCAACCCGACATTCGACCATTTCTGCATCTTTCAATCCGCTTATAAACTGATCGATAGTTCCATCGCACTTACCAATCATTTCCCTCTGCAGGTTCATCGGCAACTTTGTAAAACAATATTTCATTATTTCCGTGTTCGTATATTTGTTATTCAGATACCTATTTTTCTTTACCAAGGACTCGAAAAACTTTTCTGTGTACTTGAACCCTGCGGGTTACATGTCTTTACCGAATGATATTTCGTCCCTAATTCTCTCTTGGGCAAGAGCGGACAAATATGATCCAAAGAATTTGGACTTAAACTGTTCATATGTTGAGTATTCAGCGGCGACCGCTCACATGTATTCAGCAACACTGCCTTGCAAATACCCGCATATGAAATTTTGCTGCCGCCTGAGCTACCAGTTATTCGGCAATGTACTTTCGAATTGTGACACGAAACTTTTTGGATGAAGTGAATTGTTATTTTCTTTAAGAGTTTGAACATTTTGTACACAAAGATAAAGTTTTAAATCGAACGAATCATGCATTTCACCATCTTCTCCAAAATTGTCCCTATGCCGTACATGTGACTGTCAGGCTCTTGCGTCACGAACGAATGTGGCAGTATCAAGTGTCCTATCAACATGATTGTCAGTACGTCTTAGAAAAACAGAATTATCCTCCCCGTGAGAGTCAGAATCAGGGACGAATTCATGCTCGCTTCTAGGAATGCTTGTGCTTTTCAGTGGATACCTTCTTCGCGGCTCCTTATTTGAACTGTCATGTACGCTGTCATACGAGGGCTCAGTTATGGTAACTGATCGGGACCAACCATTTTCGTCACTGACAATAGTCTTGTGCCGGCCGCGGTGGCCGAGGAGACTGAGGCGCTCCAGTCACGGTCTGCACGGCCACTACGGTCGGGGGTTCGAATCCCCCCTCGGGCATGGATATTTGTGCCGTCCTTAGTTGTAAGTAGTTCATAAGTAGTTTGTAAGTTTAGGGACTGATGACTCCGTAGTTAATTCCCATAGACTCTACAAACATTAAACATTTTTGAATAGTCTTGTGTAGTTCGCGAACGAACAGGTTCGGAAGAGCGCTCCCACAAGCGAGCATGCAGAATCGCGTGACCTTCATTTCGAGCTGAGATGCAACTCAGCTGTAGTTTCATAGTTCACTACCATAAGAAATCTATTTTAAAAATAAAGTACTACGAGTACTCTGTATGCAAAGTAGTTGAATACCATTGTATCACCCATTCGTGTAAATAACTGATTTATTTGCTTAAATATTTGATGTCAAATTGCCCAAAAATACGGGTAATAGCACACGCTTTGGCAACACTGATTCATTATATAAAAAAGCTGTCATAGAAAAAGGAGCTCCATGAGCAGCAGTAGCAAAAGCCAAAAAGAGCGGACGAACTAGAAAGAGCGGACGAACTACGAGCAGCGGACGAACTAGGAGTAGCAGACGAACTAGCAGCAGCGGACGAACTAGGAGCAGCGGACGATAATGCCAAACGTATCTGGCTTCATAGTTCGTTGGATTCTTTTCCGAAGAACGACGGGCAATAGCGAGAGGGCACGTAGCAGAATTAAAAATCACTTGTTTGCCTTCTGTTGATGAGTCATTTTGAGGTGAGCGTCTGCCTGCTAGATTACATAGTTCAGTGCTACAAAATTTATGTTTTGATGTTTTCTGCACTCTGCAATATCTGACTAATAAATTCCATAATGCCAAGATATAGAGATAACTCTAAACTTAAACGCGAGAAATTATCCACAAACTGTTCATTTGGTTTGCGTGATATCGTTAGCGGCTCAAACAGCAAGCGCATGAAGCAGTTAGGTGGGGGACTTTCCCCCTCCACCTGCACGCGCAGACCACGCCGTTCAGCCGTCACTGGAAATAGAGGAACTAAAAGAGCGAACTAGTTCGCGGCAGAACCGCGAACTAAAGTGAGCGCTTCCGATCGCGAACTATTATGCGCAAGTCTAACTGACACAAATTGTGGTATCCGAGGCCCGTTGTGAGATTAAAATTACTTCATTCCTAGTCTCGTTTAATTTTCTGTTTCTTTCTACTCGTCTGCCAGCTTCTTCTGCTCTTATGCAATTACAGAATGTTTGATTTTTATCTCCGGTATCTCAGTGTCATGGTTAGCAATTCTGTTTTCCATCCGATCCATTATTGTTTCTGTCTCTTTCACGATACTTCAAAAATATACATCGACTGTGCTTACCACACCCTTTCAACCTGCTCCGAGTGGTATTCTACAATCTTATTCAGCAACAGCGAGGAAAAAATAAGATTACGCACAGCGCCAAACTTCTATTCTTAAAACTATTGGGCCTGCTCGTAGATCCTAGCAGGGAATCGGCTGTTGAATAGTTACTAGTCCCATTTTTTAAATTATTTTTTTGTTGTTTTCAAAATGACTGTACCTTCTGTATGTAAATCAGCCGCTCTTAATTTGGTAAGCAAATCATTTGCAATTGAATGTGTGTAATTTACAATTCCAAAACGATATGAAAATAGCAACTGAGATGATTAAAATCTCATTATCATTTATTTAAAAGACATCATTTAAAATTCTTTTGATAATTGATGCAATCATTTTGCTTTTAAACTAATTCTGTTAATCAAATATAAGGGTTTTAATTTTTTTAAACATGAAAAAGTAGAAAAACAATATAAAGTTAATTTACTGTTGACTGTCCCTAGCTGAATGCAGTGTCGACTAGCAAGTCTAGTTTTCTTTTCAATAATGAGAATGACCAGCAGTATATCTCACTCTCTGAGATTGAATTATGTCGCCGACCTACGCAGCTTTTACAAGAAATTTCCCATCCAAAATAAGTGAAAGGTGGTTGCAATGAGCAGGCATTCTTTTGAAGAACCTCTGTATTCACTAATTTTCTTTACAACCTAATCAGTACAAGTCAAAAGCGACCACGTGTCACACACACACACACACACACACACACACACACACACACACACACACACACACACACAAATATATATAGGAAAAAAAATCGATTATCAAACAAATTTGTTCAACTAACAGAAAAATAGGGACATCAAAATAGATAATTTCGGAATATATAGAAAATTAAGGTTGATACAAACATATTAAGATTTTGACTGGCTATAGTCAAAGAAGGGCATAATGAAGTTCATAAAGTATTAATAATCAAGAGAACATTTAACCTAAACTCCGATCCCAGTCTATATAAATCACTAATCCGTCGTCTCCAACACACCATAAGACCCTACCTATCAACCACAATTCAATTCTCCTCACACAGGAGATGCGTTGGTGTTACCTTGCCGTACTCCGTAGAACAGCGTTGGGGTAGGCAAAAAACAGCTGACAGAGTGCAGTGTTGGCGGCCGCGATCGTGAATGTGGATAATGATACAGATAGCACGTGTTTTGTAAGAAAAGGCAAGGTATCGCAGCAATCAACCAATACAAAAATGAAAAAAAAAAAAAAGAAAAAAAAAAAGAAAAAAAGCTGAAGTATTCTGATTATGAGTGGTGCTTCTGACAGTGAACACTCACTTCAGATTGTTTACTAGTTTCTATTACACTATTGTAGCCGCACAGAGCGATTCCACCGCAGAACACAAACACCTGAAAGAGCATAGGACACACATGACCACATGGCGAACCAGGTGGAAACAAAACCAAACACTTCAAAGTCAGGCAGACACCGATTTGCACAGCTAAACTGCGCCATCCAGAATCTAAGTGAAAGTGTGATCTAGTCAGGTGCCCGATCAGGCCAGAATAAATACAGTACGATCAGGATAGGCGTCTGCCCCACCCCAGAGACAGATAAAAACCTACCTGCTAGGCGTCTATTCCAGGCCAGACTGCCTTCTCCTCCCCACGAAAACACATATCCTCAAAATTCTCCACTAAAGATTTTCCCATCGGTGACGTCAAGACAATAACAAAATTGACTTCATGGCCTAACGAATAGGAACCGATTACTACAGTTTAACTCACTAGGTCAGCCCCCACGAAACTATACCACGCTACTCTCCGCAATTAGGCCAACCTTCCTGAAAAAAAAAAAAAAAAAACACTGAATTTAGGATCTCCAGAAAAAAACCTGCCGACGTCTAAAATGATTTTACAACCACCAAGACGCCAGCCAGCCTCCCCTCGCGACAGCGCCACTCTATCTTCTACAGAAATCAACCCCAGCGACCATTGTAGACATTTGCAGACGCAGAGCGTCGGTACACCGTAAACTCTGGCGCCAGTCTGTCCACGGCCGGGTCATTAGGGCTCGCAGGTTACACGTGCAGGCCTGAGTGCTCAAATATTCCAATGTTTGTAGAGCTTATGGGACTTAACTACGGGGTCATCAGTCCCTAAGCTTATAAACTACTTATGAACTTGCTTATACTAAATACGGCACAAACATCCATGCCCGAAGGGGGATTCGAACCCCCGACCGCAGCGGCCGTGCAGACCATGACTGGCACGCCGCGCAGGCCAGAGTGACGCAAACCTTTGCGGCCGCACGGCATTGTATTCTAACCGAATGCCGCTCTTCCCAAGGGTCGAGGCTGGCTTCACAATGCTCCTTTGCCTTAAAAAACGTACTTCCTGGCAACACGTCAGACACAGACGTTCCCAGAATGTCAGTCTCCAGACAGGCGCCTTCGCCAGAGTCTGGTTTCTGCCGCGCTCATCTGAGTTCCCCGGCGGGCGCTATTCGCCCGTCGCACTCTGGCGTGGCGTCGTCCCTTGCCTTGTGTCCCTCTTTCTGAGAATTCTCCGCAACCTACCGCCGCTCCGTAACGGGGCCGTAAACTGCCCTCTAGCTGCAGCCACCAGCGGCCTCTGCCTTGTAAAATAATTCGTGGCGAGGCTCACAATGTTATCAAGTACACAGTAATACTGCCAGTGAACAAAGATCATGCTCGTATCCTCTGACATTTTCAAAATTAAACAGTTTAAATGTAAACAACGTAATACGGGAGAAATTAATCCAACAAATAAAATTTCAAAAATTAAAAAATAATTTTGAAATAGCACCGCTACCTCTCACTTCCCATAGCCATTTGACCATGAGAAGTTATCTTGCTTCCCAAAAAAAAAAAAAAAAAAAAAAAAAACTCATCTACAACTTCTTTTATTGTCTCGTTACCTAATCTAATTCCTTCTGCAATGTCTAATTATCTGACCCTACATTCCATTACCGTCGTTTACTCTCGTTAAGGTTCAGCTTCTATCATTCTTTCAAAACGCTGTCCATACTGTTTAATTTTTCTTCTAAGTCCTCTGCTGTAAATCTTAGTATTGCCCTGCGTCTTCCTACATTTCTCCTAAATCAACAAGAAGGAGTTGCTTACGCAAAGTGTTACCCCAGTTACGTCGTATTTTTAACCGAATTCAAAAAAGGAGGAGGTTCTCAATTGCCGTGGTGGAGTAGCCGAGCGGTCTAAAGCGCCTCGCCGCGGAGCGCGCGGTTGCTCGCCGTGGAGGTTCGAGTCCTCACTGGGGCATGGGTGTGCGTGTTGTCCTTAGGTTAGTTTAACTAGGTGAAGGTAGTTTGTAAGCTACGGACTGATGACCACGCAGTTTGGTCCGATAGATTTACAAACATTTGTACATTAAAATTGCTACGCCAAGAAGAAATGCATATGATAAATGGGTATTAATTGGACAAATATATTATACTAGAACCGATATGTGCTTACATTTTCGCGCAGTTTGGGTGCATAGATCCTGAGAAATCAGTACCCAGAATAACGGCCTTGATACGCCTGGGCATTGCGTCAGACATACCTTGGATGCCGTGTACACGTACAGATGCCCATGCAGCTTCAACACGATATCACAGTTCATCAAGAGTAGTGACTGTTGTATTGTGACGATCCAGTTGCTCGGCACCATTCACCAGACGTTTCCAATTGGTGAAAGATCTGGATAATGTATTGCCAGGGAGCAGCATTCGAACATTTTCCGTATCCAGAAAGACCCGTACAGGACCTGCAACATGCGATCGTGCATTATCCTGCTGAAATGTAGGATTTAGCAGGGTAGAGCCACGGGTCGTAACACACCTGAAATGTAACGGCCACTGTTCAAAGTGCCGTCTATGCGAACAAGAGGTGACCGAGACGTGTAACCAATGGGACCCGATACCATCAAGCCCGGTGATACGCCAGTATGGCGATGATGAATACACGCTTCCAATGTGCGTTCACTGCGATGTCGCCGAACACGGATGCGACCATAATGATGCTGTAAACAGAACCTGGATTCATCAGAAAATATGACGTTTTGCCATTCGTGCACCCAGGTTCGTCATTGCGTACACCATCACAGGCGCTCCTGTCTGTGATGCAGCGTCAAGGGTAAGGCGTGTATTACACTGTAAAACATCTTTGACAAAGATCTTTTATCAAAGCTCTTTGGTCAAATATTTGACAGTGTAATGGGTCATCTTTTATAAAAGATATTTGATAAAAGTTAGCGGGAGAGCCTAGCTTTCATAAAAGTTCGCCATTGTATACATGCGTCTTTCTTTGCTTTGACGCCTTTTAACCTACAAATTAACGTCAAAGTGTATTTGTTGTGTCGCTACTGCCGCAGTGATCGTTTCAAAGTGAGAAGTGTACGGAATATTACTTAATACAAAACACATTTACTAAAATATACGGTTAGAATCGTATAAAGAAAAAGCTACTGCTGTCAGTTGTATTCAAACTGACTCACTGTGGATGATAATAGGGAAGAAATTATATGGATCAAAGGATGTATGGTGATGCATAAGTGAAATAAATGTTTTCATTTGCACTATAACCTAACCTCGTCGTTCTAAAGTGATTTATATTTTGGTTCATTTATGTCTGGAATAATACGTGAAATCTTAGGCCTACACTGCAGGATTCGTGTATTTTACTGCCTGCTGGAATAGATTTTGTATGTGGATATACATGAGACGATCTTCAGCGGAAAAGGCATTCATGATTTGCGTAATGAGATACTGCACTAGGTAGCTTCATATTTTTTGTTGCTTTGCGCGATGCTTTTCGACATTTAACAAGTCCAGGTATTTTTATACGGATATTTTGTTTCGGAAAATCAGGCAAAATAAATGTGAGACTACAGTAAACTATAAAAATGTCTTTCAGGCCGCATAATCCGCAATGAAGTGTAACATGAAAGAACTACGAAAATATTCTCTCTTCTTATTATGATAAAGTGTCTAACGAAGTTATGTATAGCATGACACACGTTAAATTATTTCAGTGTTTCATTATTTACCCATTGACACATAGATTATGATGAAGTATTTATAAATATGTGGGCGAATTAAAATGTTTGTACACACGTTCTTAAACAATATAGGTTATTGTGTCTTAGTAGTATAGTACATTTGTGCGAGTATTTTTCATATTTTCCTCTCGCTATTCACGGTTTTACCTAAGTTCCCATCTTTCGTTCTTTGCAGTGAATGCACTCCCGAGCAACAATATATTACGTACTACAATGGAGACGATTGACTATTTTGGAGTCTGTTCTGAGCAACTATGACGAAATATTTTACGCTAGTGTAATGTCCTCCTGTGAAGTAGTTTAGTCAAAGATCTTGGATAAAATATTTTACAAAGATCTTTGTCAAAGATCTTTTACAGTGTAATGCCGGCCTAACCGCAGGCATGGTCTCCGAGCTGACAGTCCATGCTGCTGCAAACGTCGTGGAACTGTTCGTGCAGATGGTTGTTATCTTGCAAGCGTCCCCATCTGTTGACTCAGGGATCGAGACGTCGCTGCACGATTCATTACAGCCGTGCGGATAAGGTGCCTGTCATCTCGACTGCTAGTGATACGAGGCCGTTGGGATCTAGCACGGCGTTCCGTATTGCCCTCCTGAACCCACCGATTGCATATTCTACCAACAGTCATTGGATCGCGATCCACGCGAGCAGCAACGTCGCGATAGGATAAACCGCAATCGCGATAGGCTACAATCCCACTGTTATCAAAGTCGGAAACGTGATGGTACGCATTTCTCGTCCTTACACGAGGCATCACAACAACGTTTCACCAGGTAACGCCGGTCAACTGCTGTTTGTGTATGAGAAATCGGTTGGAAACTTCCCTCATGTCAGCACGTTGAAGGAGTCGCCACCGGCCCCAACCTTGTGCGAATGCTCTGAAAAGCTAATCATTTGCATATGACAGCATCTTCTTCCTGTCGGTTAAATTTCGCGTCAGTAGCACGTCATCTTCGTGGTGCAGCAATTTTAATGGCCAGGGATGTATTTTTACATGATTTCCGACAGGAAATTATGTTTTACTTAAGGAATGTTTCGCATTTTGTGGTAAGACTGAAATTCGAATTATTCTCGTTAAGAAAGGGCCCACTGTATAGAAAATTTGTAATGAATGAGATGTTCTTTCGAATTTTTCATAATTACTTTTTGTATCGTATTCTTTGGTTCCTGAAAACAGATTTCACGCTCTGCATTTATTCATTATTAGCACAATGTGTTATAAAATAATCTAAACGTGATGTTTACCTGATTATTGTATAACAGCAGAAAACCGGTTCATAAACCAATAAATTTGCAGAATATATCGCAGTTATCTTGTGTGTTTGATGCATAATCAAACAAACATTCCGTCAAGAACCGACGGAACAGTCAGTGAATATATTCTATGATCAATTCAAGTAAGAATTAATGTTACACAAGGAACTCCTTAATTTTAACATTAAATATGTTTCACTCAAGCATACGTGTTTGTGTTACTGAATCCTTAGTTATTTTATGGTGCAAGTAACAGTGCCCCCCCCCCCCCTCTGGGGTTTGCGACCCATAGGCTCAAGAACACTGCTTTGAAGAATCGAGTGTGCATAGATTAATGGTATGCACTAATGTGCAAAACGTAAACGTGACAGTAATTTGAGTGGGGCGCTTTAATGCATAGAGATACGAGAGTGGGAAGATGCCACCCTCGGGCATGTATGTGGGTGTGTTGTTCTTAGGTTAGTTTAAGTAGTTTATCAGTCTAGTGAGTGATAAACTCAGCAGTTACGGGGAGTCGTACTACCCAAAATGACAAAATCTTACATTTTTTAACTATATGCAAATTATGAAAATATGGATGTTTGTGCCTAATTTGGTGTTGGTTTTATTGGAATAATCGATTATTTACTTTTTTAAATAAATATTTGAAAATAATGATGCACTGACATTTCTGAGAATTTTGCATTACATCATTTGTCATACTGGAACTATACAGTGTAGAACAGTGTTTTTTAACCTGTGGTTAGCGACCCCCAGGGGGTTTGCGAAGTCTTGCTTGTTATGTCGCCATGACTTGTACCGTACTGTAACTAGTGGTCCAGTAATACAAAAACGTACGCCTAATTGAAATTTATTAAAATTACCTACTTGTCTGTGTAATATTCATTACGAATTGAATACACCATAGATTGTTTCACAGCACAATGTGTTAATATTTTATATGCACAATGTCTGAAAACTGCTTTCAGGAAAAGAATTTAATTCGATAAGTTATTTTGAAAAATTCGAAAAAAAAGATCTACTTCGTACAAACTGTCTATAAAGTGGTACGTCCCATAATGAGCATAATTAGCGTCTGAGTCTCGCCTCAATTGCGAAATAGTATCAAAATAATTTTTTTTCTGTCGGTAATCATGTAAAAATAGGATATTTGTACCATTCTGAGAAATATACAAAAAAACTTCGTCCAACAATTGAAAAGAAAGCTGAAGCGAAAGAAAGAAGAAATTATGTTATGGTTCGTCAGGGGGGGAGGGGGGGCGATCGACACAATATTTTTGTTTGAAAAGGGGTTTTCAAAATATTTTTACTTAGAAGGGGGTCGCATATTCGAAAAGATTGGAAAACACCGGCCTAGAAAACTGTGGTTTCTTTCGTTTCGTAGAGAACTGTCCATTCCGTAAGTTGCCTACACTGACAGTACTTCGTAGTAAACTCCTAGAACAGTACGTTTGTTTGATTTAGACAGCGATAGGTATCCACCAGCCATGTTTTAGTTTCTGTTTTTCCCATGACAGTTATCATCGTGACTACACTAAATTGAGTGTTTAAAGAAAAGAAACAAAGGAAACAGATACTACAGAACAAATATAGCGACAATAAAACGAGTGGAGAGCACCGAAGGATATGATACTTTTGGTTGTAAACAGCGACAGTCCTTCTACCCCTCCGCGTGCTGCCAACACAAAACTGCTAAAGTACAATGCAGCTTCAGACAGTGAAGCAAACTGCAATATCATTACTACTCTCGATATACTTATTTCAGTTTGGTGTGATTCAGCGTGTTGTCGGACATGTGGAGGGGAAATTGAAATATCTGAAAAGTTATCTCAAAGCAATGGTCTGGTGCGCACTTTGCAAATGTGTTTGAACTGTAAAATCGAAAAGACTTTCAAGATTACAGAAGCAAGGGTAAAGAATGGACTACTTACACTAACAAGGAAACCACATGGGTATAGGATTTTAGAATTTCTTTATATATTTGCTACTTGAAGTTCAAAACTTAATTAACATCCAAGCAAAGCCATTCGACGCTACTCTCAACCATCGTTTTACGTGATAAGGATTTCAACTCGTCTACATACACCTAAACAAAAACTGTCAGAACACGTGGAATTAGAAATCCCAAAATGTTTTATATAACTGAATGGGAAAACGAAAGAAAAAATATATGTCCCAGTGGGATTCGAACTTCCGACTCTATAAGTGCGATGGCAGTACACTACGACCTTACAGATGCTATATCCCGTTTAATTACTGGTACTTATGAGAGCTTTGCAAAATATCAAAGTCGATTTTCTCAAGAATTTTTGAGAGTTGCGTTGAATGGCTTTGATTGATGGTTATTGAAGTTCTCAACTTCACGTACCATAAATATAAAGGAATTCGAAAATCCGATACCTATGTGGTCTCCTTGTAAGATATTTCTATGGACTTAGATGCATAGAAAAAAGCCATTACAATAGTAAGGTTCTTTGTGGCTTGCTGAACCTCCCTAGACCCCTAGATAATCTATCAAATACAACTCCAATGTGAGAAGTCGTGTCAAGACGTAAGCTATGGAGTCAATGACTACAGCTGCAGAACAGGCTGTAGCAGAAAATGGCAGTTCTGACATAGCAACGTCATTCGACGTATCATGATAAAAAAGAGCTTTTCATCAAAGAATTCATGTGCATCTATAATCAGTATCAACAATGGGAAAGTGTTGGTTTTAGGTGTGTTGCCCTAGTACTGTTAAGTGGTAAGAGTACTGAAAAGCAAACAAAGCACGAAATGAATTGTCGAACAAACTGTGATGGAACTAGTGGAGGGATGGAGGTTGCTTGTGCAGTGAAAATGTTTCAACGATCCCAGCTTGACCCTGCTGTTCGCTACATGAGTTGTCTTGTGGACGAACTGCGAATATTGAAGGCAGAGACTGCAACAAACAATATGTCAAAAGAACCCAGATCCAAGAGAAGGTGGGCAGCAATGGGTGAAGAAGATGAAGGAGATGAGGACTACCATCCAGGAGTATTCTACTATCAGTCGTCTGTATATTAAAATATTTTAAGGAGATTGTAGAGTAATACAGTCACAAAACATGCGAGAACATGTGATAAAAAATCACATTCATATATTCAACAGTTCCTCAGCAAACGGAGCATTTGTATACCAAATAGCTGTAAATCCGGCGTTTATTTATCCTACACTCTCGAAGCCCACATCCCCTTCCTCCCTCTCACTGCATCCACCTCACTCTCTCCCATCTCTCTGTTCGTTTCCACCTTTCCCTCTCTCGACAAAGTATTCTACAAGGTCACCTCTGTGCCCAGTGAGCCGGCCGCGGTGGCCGAGGAGACTGAGGCGCTCCAGTCACGGTCTGCACGGCCTCTACGGTCGGGGGCTCGAATCTCCACTCGGGCATGGATATTTGTGCCGTCCTTAGGATTAGCTAGTTCATAAGTAGTTTGTAAGTTTAGGGACTGATGACCCCGTAGTTAAGTCCCATAAGCTCTACAAACATTTGAACATTTGTGCCCAGTGATCTTCTTCTTGGTTTAAAGATGTGTGCAAAAATTCACAAAAATTGGAGGCAAAGCTATGCATTTTGTAAAATTCCGTAAGTTAAGTACCACCCACCATGCACCGAACGAAATTTTATACAGACAGTGGCATTCCTCTTGTTTTTTAGATAGAGGTGCAAACTTTCATCAATATCGGAACAAAACTGTTCAAATGTTCGTAAAGCTTATGAGACTTAACTACGGGGTCATCAGTCCCTAAACTTAAGAACTACTTATGAACTACTTACGAACTAGGACGCCACAAATATCCATGCCCGAGGGGGAATTCGAACCCCCGACCGCAGTGGCCGTGCAGACCGTGACTGAAGCGCCTCAGTCTCCTCTGCCACCGCGGCCGGCGCAAAACTGTACATTTCTATGCTATAGAAAAGTAGCATCACATTTAAAAATGCACTTTGTTGTTCTCAAATATTCCAGTTTCATTTCATACAACCCTTGCTCTGAGAATAACGAAAACAACAAAAAAAGTATCTGTGTAATCGGTCGAGCCGTTCTCAAGTTCTGGCGCGACCCGAGGCATTTAAGGATCCTTTTATGTTGCAAAGTACCCTTCCTCGGTGACCTCGATCTTGTTTTACAGGTCAAGCGTCCGAAATTTCGTGAAGATCGGAATGAAACTGTAGATTTCGTGAGTCTGTAGTGGAAGTATGCTCCGCCATGCACCTTTCACAAATTACTTTCTTAGCTGACGTTTTCTACCTAAGAACTACATTCCTGCCAAATTTAAGCTTCACAGGTGAAGCAGTGTTCGTGATTTCGTGTTTAGTAAGTGAGATAGTGAGTGTCCCTTCGCTTTTATATAGATAGAGATTAAGAAAAACAGATTGCTTAATTTTGGATACAAGAGAATAAAGGCAGTCTTGAGACAAAAATAAATAGTAACATGCAAATCTGTAATGCTAACTTTATGTGATACAAGTGTATGAGTGATGCGACAGTTTTACGGCATCTACAGCAAAACTGTTGTTAGCGGTGGAATTCTTTTTGATTCATCATTTTGTGGGGAGGAGGCAGTTACAAAACGCGGTGCCCTCTCATTATTGATGACGTCATATATCCTGAGCTATGTGTCGTGCTCTTTTGTTTTTGGGTCAGGAACCTTCGTGGGCGTACGCTGAACAGTTCACCAAAGTTTCAATGCAGTCGAATGGATCGTTTATGAACGCATACAGACAAACAATGATTTTCTTATGTAAAGATACTAGCTGTAAACCCGGCGTTGCCCGGGTGTTTATTCTACACTATCGTAGTCCACCTCCCTTCCCTCCTCTATCTACATTCATCTCTTTCTTTCCCATGTCTCTGTTCGTTTCCACCTTTCCCTTTCTCGGCAATGTTTTTTGGAAGGCAACCTCTACCATGTACCATACAAACATGTATGTGTCTTGTGACCTTCCTCTTGGTATAAGTGTAGTGTGTCCAAAAATTCATCAAGATCTGAGAAAACCTATTCATTTTGTGAAAGTTCGTATACAGTAACATTCATCTTGTTTATATGGTGAAGTATGCAAACTTTCATAAATATCTGTACAAAACTATAGATTTGTATCGAATGGGAACACATGAAACGTAGACGGTGACCTTTTTGAAGGTCAAGCGCGCAAAGTTTCGCCAAGGTCGGAATGAAACTGTAGACTTCGTCAGTCTGTGGGAAAAGTATCCTCCGCCTTGCACCTTCATTCCGTCCTATCGTAAATACATTCTTAACTAACATCTTCTACTTTTAAACTATATACCGACAAAATTTCAGCTTAATAGGTGCAGTAGTTTTCGAGATTTCGTGTATCGTCAGTGAGTGAGTGAGTGACGTTTAGCTTTTATATATAGAGAGATATCTATTAGGTTTCTTATATAGGTACATTAGTTAACTGCCTGCGAAATGTGTTGCAAATTGATTTGGTAGTAAAGACGTAGTAAATTACAACCTCATGCTTTCATGTTTCATGTATTTCAGTGTCTTTGATGTCGTAGCACCTGAACTATATGTCTTAATACGATATTATTTCGAAGGTACATCCAGTAGTGCATATGTAAAACGTTTGCAAAATACGTCGCGAATAGATTTACTAGGAAATACGTAACAAATCAAAACGCCATGCGTGATGTGGCGGTTTTACATTATTGTAATTGTTTATTACTCCATATCTCATGAACTGTGGAACGTACTATGATGAAATTTCGAACGTACGTTCAGGGGTATACTATCTGTAACATTTATCGCGAATACAATTAATACTTTACGGGTAATAAATCGTAACGTCATGCCAAATGTCGGAATTTTACTGCATGAACGCCGAAAAAGTTGTAAGCGACAAACTTTATTCCTATCAACATTTTGCTTGGGTTGTCAGCCAGAAAAAGTTTCCTACAGGTTTGAAATTATGTTTGAAGTTTGTTGCAAGTCGGTAAGTGCTATTCATCTCAAATAGTGAACTGATAATGTTACTCTATCACGTGCCTAAATACGGGGAAATTTTCATTGTTTATGACGTCATATCTCGTTAACTATAGGCCCTATCGCAAAATCCTTTCTTAGCTGACGTCTTCTACCGATGAACTGCATTACTGACAAATTCCAGCTTCATAGGCGAAGTAGTTTTGGAGATTTCGTGTTTAGTCAGTGAGTGTCTGAATGAGTGACCTTTGGCTTTTATACAGAGACTAGCTGAACCCCCGCTGCTTCGCATGCGTAGGCTGGTTGGTCTGCACCAGTTGCTTCATTTTAATCCTGATGAAGAATCCATACTCTAAGTTTCGTAGTTATAGCTCGAAATTTGAGTTAACAGCAACATATTTTTGAAAATCAATTTTTTGCGTCACATATTTTACCCCCTTATTTGTCGAATTTCAAAAAATGACGAACACGTGTCTTTTAAATTCGACACCTGAATTAAAATACGAAATTTTGTAGTTCTAGCTTCAAAATTGCTAAATAGCTACGTATTTTCAAAAACGTTTCATCTCCTATTTCATCCACTTATGGACGGAATATCGAAAAATCGCTTCTTAAATGACGCCTACAGAGTAAGATCAACACCCTCCACAAATTTTAAGTTTCTACCTTCAGTGGTTTGGGCTGGGCGATGATGAGTCAGTCAGTCAGTCAATCAATCAGTGAGTCACTCAGAATGAAACTTTCAGTCTGCAGCGGAGTGTCCGCTGATATGAAACTTTCTGGCAGATTAAAATTGTGTACCGGAACCGGGACTCGAACCTGGGACCTTTGCATTTCCCGGGTAGTCGGTAGTGCGTTTGCCCGCGAAAGGCAAAGGTCCCATGTTCGAGCCCCGGTTCCGGCACACAATTTTAATCAGCCAGGAAGTTTCAGACAATCTGTCAATCGGGACACTTCCTTTTATATATAGAGAAGAAGATAACGTTGTGGAAATAGGGCGGTATGATTCCCCTTAAGTTCCACAAATAACCAAACATTTAATAACAGCGGAGCGACGTGACTTTTGCGCCCAGGCCCAGAGCCAGGTTTACAATATGGCCTCAGTGTTGTTAAGAGTATCTGTGTAGCAGACTGGTGTCGGTGTTGGGCGATTTGAAACTGAATGTGGTTGCCAGTGTCCCGCGCTTCTCTCAATACGCCGTCAGCGGCTGATCCGTTCAGTAATTGTGTACCGCGGCGCCGGCTGCCAGCGGATTAAACCTGCGCTGGAGGGACAGAGAGAGAGGACAGAGAGGGAGGGACAGAGAGGGAGGGACAGAGGGACAGGTGACGGTGGACAGGCGACCGCTGGCCACTGTGCGCGGCGGACCGCGCGGCAGCCACTGACGCCGTAATTGAATGCGCGCCCTGATCTGCCGGCCGTTCATCAGACTGCCCGCCTGCCGCTGCTCCGCTCCATCGACTCGTTTTGTCTGTCTCTCTATTCGTCGATGAGGCACAATGAAATTTCTAATCTCGCGGCCGATCAGAGTGAATACGTTTACTGTAACGCGCACCTCAGTATCAGCGAATGCTGACTGAGGAAAGGCAAGGCCGCGTTCGGAGAAGTACGTCAACATCCATTCTTAATGGTAAACTATTATAGCCAGAGCTCTTAGGAAAACTATTCGACTAATACGTGTAAAAGTAAAAAAAACGGGTAATTGTTTCACTGGAAATGGCTGTGTACCTTCAGTTTCAACTTACGTCTTTTAAATAATGGATAAACAAGTAGCCCTCGGTCGCAAATTAAAAGTATTTTGACCAGGTTTAGGCAATGGCTAAGATTGCCTTCATCATAAAATAGAAAATAAAACAATTCACATAATACTAAGCTGTGCAGCTTACGTCAGATAATTTAAAAGAAATTTTTAGAAAATGCTAGCCACTATGGGCTGCACTCCTGCACGAAGGCATCAGACTGGCATGTGCTAAGTGAAGCTGCGATAAGAGGTAACGTCTTCCTTATGAAAGCTTCTCTTAGCACACGCCAGTCTGATGCCTCCGTGCAGGCCTGCAGCCCATAGTGGCTAGCTTTCTTAAAAATTCTTTTTAAACTGTGTGACGTAAGCTATATAGCTGAATAGTATATTTCATTATGTGATTTGTTTTGTTTTATATTTTCTGATGAAGGCAATCTTAGTCATTGCCTAAACCTGGTCAAAATATTTTTAATTTGTAACCGAGGGCTGCTTGTTTATCCATTGACGTTGTAACGAAATGTTCAAATGTTTGTATAGTCTATGGGGCTTAACTACGGGGTCATCAGTCCCTAAACTACAAACTACTTATGAACTACTGACGAAATAGGACGGCACAAATATCCATGCCCGAGGGGGGATTCGAACCCCCGACCGTAGTGGCCGTGCAGACCGTGACTGGAGCGCCTCAGTCCCCTCGGCCACCGCGGCCGGCACGTTATAACGGTTGCTGGCAATAGCCGCTATGTTTAAAATATTAATACTTTAAATAAAGCATTTATCATGTCGTTGTGTAGACATTACCGGCGTATTAACTGATAAAATTCTTCTCGCGTTTGCAGCCGGATACCATCGTCAACTAGACACGATATTTCGGCAGAACAACTGGCTGCTATCTTCAGGTGAGAGCGGTGCTTTCTCTTACTCGCCGGAAACTGAGGCAGAACAGAAACAGCGGCCCCTTCGTACGTCGCTGACGACCCACCGCGCATGCGCGAAACCAAAGTAGAGGCCCTCTAAGCGCAGTAGCGCGCCGGTGGAGAAAATCGGCAAAACGATGGGTCGAAACAAGATTTCTTGAAAGAAACTGCAGGTCGAAATGAAGACCGTTGTTGTTTAATATCAGATGAGATTTGGTTCTAAGTTATACTTAGTGGGAATCCCTTGTCCCTATTAATAATATTATCAGCCATACGTATCTCTATTGCTTCGTTAAGAGTACATTCCAGGTAGCGAGAAGCAGGAGCAATCACTTTTGTTTCATTATATAACATCGTACGGCCAATAATATTATTAATAGGCACAAGGGCTTCCGTCTAAGTAAAATCTGAAACCCAATCTTATCTGATATTAAGCAACAACGGTCTTTATTTCGACCCGCAGTTTCATTTAACTAGTCTTGTTTCGACTCATCGTTTTGCCTATTTTCTCCACCGGCGCGCTACTGCACCTAGAGGGCCTCTACTTTGGTTTCGCGCATGCGCGGTGGGTCGTCAGCGACGTATGAAGGAGCCGCTGTTTCTGTTCTGCCTCAGTTTCCGGCGAGTAAGTGTAGTCAGCGCACTCACCTGAAGATGACAGCCACTTGGTCTGCAGAAATATCGTGTCTGGTTGACGATGGTATCCGGCTGCAAACCCGAGAAGAATATTATAAAGCATTTATCAGATATTCACTCATAAACACACATTTGTTTGACATTTAAAAGAAAAATGCACACGTCTTCTTATTGCACACGAAAGTTCAGTTTTTATTACAAGTACACCAAAAACTGTTTTTCGGAATATTTGGAAAAATATAATTCGGAATTTAACAAATTTCAATAAAAGCTATTCATCTCGAAAATGGACAGATAAATTCAGTAACACTAAGCTCCACCCACGCGCACAACACCTGGAAGCGGAAGGAGGTGCAGGCATTGAAATATTAAACTATAACTACTGTTTCATTGCAGATTTGGATTCTTCATGAAAAAAAATAGCTTCTGTATGAATTTTTATTTATTTATTTATTTATTATTTTTCATGACATGGCGCTGTAATCAACAAAAATAAAAATGAGTTGAAAACTGGTGGAAAACGGTAACATCTCAAACAAATACAAGTCAGATTAGGGAAATCAAAATAAAAATCTTTTAGTTTTTGGTAATGCTGTCCTGTGACCCCTCGCGCAATGGAATGAAACACATACCTCGATCATGCTTGCAGTCCGTGTCAGACTGTTCATTGTACTTCAATGTTTCTGACTGTACACACACCATCGAATCCCTCAGCTGTAGATATTTTGCCGAGGGTGATCTTCGGTGCTTCAGCTGATACCCAGGCCCCCCGTCCGTGGGATGTCCTTCCTCGAGTGTTGCTGGAACGCTGTTGGTCGCCCTCATTACCGCCACTGCTGCTACCGTCGCACATTGGGACGGAATCCCCAAAACGTGGCAAAAACCCCGAAAATTAAATTTCGATGCTCGGAATTTTGATGGGTGAGTTGGGTAAAGGAAGTATTGGTGCATCTCATTTCAGAAGGAGAGGTCGCCACCTTCGATACCTGTCGAGCTACATCAGTTCAAAGTGACCTTTTTCGATAGCACACTCGGCGCTGTGAAAGCGAGGCAAATTTACTCTCCGTTTGTGAGTGAATATTCTGGTAACTAAGTGAAGAAACTGTTGCTACTGATATGTACAAACTGTTCGTACATTAAATCGGTGTAATTTTCGTGATTATCCTATTGATATCACATTTTTTACGAATCCTGTGCAAAACGGTCATCCTTTGTCGAACTTCCATTTTCAGCTAGAACAAAAGTAGTAATACCGCAATATACCGCGGAATTTCAACTCCCCGGCTTTAGATTGATTAATTATCTAATGAAATTGACGAGAATCAGCTGTCAAAATCTGCCATTTCTCTTGTATAATCAATATTTACAAGTGCCCACGCACTTTTGCCGATTGGTCAATTACTCGAAGAATGGCATGAAGCGAGAAACAAAGATATTAAAAGATATGGAGAAGACTTTTCCAGAAAATGTTCATGTGTAAAAACAATACAGAGAGGCTTCTGGTAACTTCGAATCGATACATATCCAGTATTAGAAAACTGCCACAAACACATGTGAAAAGTTTGTCAAAGGAAGCAATAAAGCTGTTACTGTCCCCTGCATTTCCAATTACAACACGAACGACCATGAAAAATTATTATATGTATTCTGACTCTGAGAGCGATGCTGCCTTTGATTGCTAGATATATAACCAATCATACGATGTTGTATACATCAGAACAACATCTTCAATCGTATTAACTTTTAATTGTTAAGAACAATTACCTTTACTAGCTACACTTATTACTTCTATCGTTGATTATACCATTACATTTATTATTTGTGTTAAAAGTCGACCACTGTATGTAACAAGAGCTTTGTTTTATCACTAAAATCACAAAAGGTTTTAACATAACAGGCCGTTATCAAACTGCAACTAGAATCACACACAGCACATTTATCTATTGGAAATCACTGAATTGAAAAACGAGAACACATTTCCGCACACGAACGGAGAAAATATTTAAAAAATGATTTTATGTTCACGAATCTAAGTTAAACGCGCTAGACAATGAAACGCTACCATCTCCATACACAAGAGCAGAACTAACCTTACCTTACCAGACGACCAGCACAGAATAACCAGACCGAGCGGCCCGAAAATCCGAGATCAGCGGTGGTGGGGACGGAGAGACTCGCCCTAGAGAAGACTCGACAACTGGACTGGAACCAAAGGGTATAGAAACAGCAGCTATCGACTCTGAGCCAGAGATAACGATGCAAAGCGAGCTATCACCCCCACATTCAGACAGCCATAGATTCTCGCACATCAATTTAAACGTAAGACAAGTACACATTCTCACAGGGATATTGGCGTAGCGGAGAAGCAACATTTATGCCACATTAATTAATATAATAATAAATTATTAACATAACAAAATAAGAAAAACCTACCAATATTAACTAATATTTTAACACATGAAATAAAAATGCTATTCCTCGAGCCTTGAAGAGTATGGGTTTGAAGTTTTAACAAATGATAATCTAGCGACATTAAATAAATTATAACTTTACAGAAATATACAAAAAATATATGGAGGACGACAGACGGTCGTCTTTCAGTGTTCTGTCACCGGATTTGAAGATCTTTTCATTATATTATTGAATTACAATGAATGTGGTATCCAAGAATTTTTTCCGATATATTTTCGACAAATATCCTGTTATTTTGTTATAATAAACAAATCACGTTGGCAGTGTATTAACTCTTAGAGTGTTGTTGTTGTTGTTGTGGTCTTCAGTCCGGAGACTGATTTGACGCAGCTCTCCACAATACCATATCCTGAGGAAGCCTCTTCATCTCCACATAAGAACGGAAACTTACATCTGTCTGAATCTGCTTACTGTATCTATCTCTTGGTCTTCCTCTGCGGTTTTTACCCCACACACTTCCCGCCAACGCTAAATACACAATTCCTTTATGTCTACCAATCTATCCCTTCTTTTAGACAAGGTATGCCAGAAATTTCTTTTCTCCCCAATTCTGTTCAGTACCTCCTCATTAGTTACGCGATCCATCCACCTAATCTTCAGCATTCTTCTGTAGCACCACATTTCAAAAGCCTCAATCCTCTTCCTGTCCGTGCTGTTTATCATCCATGTTTCACTCGCATACAAGGCAACACTCCATACAAATGCCTTCAGAAAGGACTTCATTAGGCTTAAATCAATATTCGATGTTAACAAATTTCTTTTTTTCAAGAACGCTTTTCTACCCATTGCCATTCTGCATATTATATCCTCTGTACTGCGACCATCATTTGTTATTTTACTGCCCAAGTAACAAAAGTCATCTACTTCCTTTATTGCTTCGGTTCCCAATCTAATTCCTTCAGCATCACCTGATTTTCTTAGACTGCACTCCATTACCCTAGTTTTGCTCTTGTTAATGTTCATCTTATATGCACCTTTCAGCACACTGTCTATTCCGTTCAGTTGCTCTTCCAAGTCCTGTGCTGTATCTGACAGAATTACTATGTCGTCGGATAAACGCAATGTTTTTAATTCTTCCCCCTCAACTTTAATTCCTTCACCAAATTTCTCCTTGCTTTCCTTTATAGCTTGCTTAATGTACAAATTGAACAACATTAGAGAAAGGCTACAACCCTGTCTTACTCCCTTTCCAACCACTGCATCCCACTCTTAGAGTATAAATACTTTATACTAATACATTATTGTGGATTTTAATGAGTCACGTCTCTATATTAATTCCACTCTTTTGTTCAGACAATTTTCACCATCAAATTCGTAATCCGCGACCTCAAAAACTGCCGCGTGATGAGTTTTGTGTGCATTAAACGTCCTCTTCGGGTTTTGGCCGCGTTTACGGGACTCCGTGCTACTGTGCGCCGCCGGCCGCCACTGCGGTGCCCCTGCAGGCTCGGGACTCCCTGGCCCTTTACCGCCGCTCGCCGCCCTCTTTCCCCTGTGCCACCGCCACCTCTGAAGCTGCCGTGTCGCCACCCACGGCCGGCGACCTGCCCCGTTTTCACCACCGCCACTCTCGTCGAGTCGGTGTTCTCGGCGCCTCTCCTGGTTCCCCACCGTCGGACCTCGGGCCGTTGCAGTTCTTTCCAATTTCTTCTAATCTCTCTTCTCTCTCATTCTTTAACCTTCCTCACATTACATTACTGGGCTATGCACACAACTTCCTCACGGGAATCAACCACAGTGACCAGAAGTTTCTCCCACCATCTGCCCAATCAAGGCATCCCCCTCTCAATCATTTTTATCACCACCACCACTGCCGCTCTCGCAGCTCAGTCCAACTATCCTTCCCCTTCCCCATCGCCTCCTCCTCGCCTCTCCTCGTCCCCCTCCTCATGTCACCACATAAATACGTCGCCCATCTCACCAGCCCACACCCATCACCATTACACTACGGTGGCAGAAACGCCCGCTGAACCACCAGGAGCTTGGCCCTGTCCAGTGTCACATCCCCACCTATCCCGTCCCCCAGCCTTACTCAATTCCCGTCACTACCAATACATCTACCTCCTAGTGGGCTTGTGCGGAAATGGTCCCGTCACTCCCAAGCAATCACCAAACCCCCTCACTGCTACGACACTACCACACTCCCCTCTCACTCTGCCACACCCACTATTAATACATATGTACTCTCACATCCTGATCCCAACTTCGTGGACAACAGGATCTTGTCCTTGGAGCTCAGAAAGTACTTCCCAGCAGCCCCCATCATCCAGCTCATTACTTAAAAGAACTATGTCCGCTTAAAGTTCACCTGTCCTGATCAGCCAAACCTTACAGAATCCATAACTTCCATCAACCGCTTCCTCCTCAAGAAATCTCCCAAACTCGTTTCCTCACCTGACTACATCTCCCATAACCATTCCCATTTCACATTCTCTCAGTAATTTAGTCTCATTTGAAGCACACACTTAACCCTTTCCGTTCTGCTTTACCCACCATCCCCCTGCATCTTTCATCAATGGCATGACAATCCTACACACTCCTTCACAACATCGGCTCCCTCCCCACCAAGAATCACCTGTTAATGCACACCTGCGCCAGCAAAGCTTGGACGCCTACCTCCTGATCAAGACTTTCCTTCATCCCTGTCATCACATCAGCACTGCTCCTTACCTCCTTCACTGAACTGACAGCCACTTCCTTGCTCGAGGTAGAGTGGCAATTGGCCACCAATGACTTCACCCCCTCTGGCTACATGCTCTCCTTAACTGTCCAACCAAGAATTTTATCCTCAAAATTATTCTCTCTTAATTCACAGTCACGCTCACTATATGCAGCACCCTCACCTTCCCTGTGATATCCTTTCTCTACTTGACTGATCCTTTACGACCTATGTGGTTGCCACTGACCTCACCCTTTCTTCCTATTCTCCTGCTGAACACAGTGGGGTCAATTCGTGAACACGAGGGTGATCCCATCCCCTATGTCAACCAACCTGACCCAGAAGCAACACCACTCTCAATGTGGTTTTGGCATCTCCCAACCTCCTTGAAAGCCTCCTTAAGGATGTCCTGCACCTCAATGGCAGTGACTGTGCCCCAGCCATCATTACAGTCGACCCCGGTCCTTGCCCTGCCCACTTTCCTATCGTATTCCCCCGCCTCCTAATCGTTCCAATGATTACATCCAATGCTGACTGGGATGCCTACTGGCACTCCATAAATACCTTGTTCACCAGGCACCCTATCTGCTGCCACACACCCGCTGATATTGACCACACCACTTCCTTCCAGTACCAGACCGTTGGTGACGCTGTCCAAGCCCAAATCCGAAGCAAAGCCATTCACCAGCACTGCTCCATTCTACCTCCAGAGGTCATCCTTCTCCTTCGTGAGTCCCACCATCTCTGCCATTCCTTCCTCCATACTTGTGATTGGGATAGACTTTCCCGCCATTAGCCAATCCAAACAGAAATCCCTTGATCACAAAAAACGCTGGGACTATTGTGAGACATGCACCTGACTGAAAGCCTTGCTCTTAATTAATTCCCCCAGGTACTGTCAGGCCTTCCATCACCTTACTGGCAGTCATTCCATCCCAAACAACCCTCACCTCCACTATGACCATTCTTTCCCCAATAATGCTGGTAAGGCTCAACTCTTCATTGTAATGGAATGGGTGACTGCTGTAAGGTGCCTTGCTATGGGTGATACAATAGCTCGCTGTCGGAGGTACAAGTCCTCTCTCAGGCACAGATGCATGTGTTGCCCTTAGTATAAGTTACTTTAAGCTAGATTAAGTAGTTTATAACACGAACAGCAGCTGATAGCCGTGGCAATTAAGTCAGTTTGATGTACAAACATATCAACATTTGAGCATTTTGATGAACATTTTGCCACTTACCACTCCGACATTTTCTCCATCCATGACAATCATAGATTCGACTGTTCCCTCTTCCCTGATGTCCATGAGCACACAAACGCATCTGCCCCTTCCTCCCCCCTAACTTGCCCCTGACTTAGAGTTCATGGAATGCATCTCCTCTCAGAACTCAACATACCTATCATCGCCCTTGACTTCCAATTGACACTGTGCACAAGACGCAACACCACTCCCAGTTGCAACCACACCTGCACCTAATGCATCCCCCTCATTCCATAATTTCCTTGCCTCCCTTTAAAATATCAAAGATTTCATCGCCTTCTTCCCCAACCGGTGGAAAAGACCCAACAAACCCCCTACTAACGCCTTGTCCTACCGCCCTATCAGTCTAACTTCAATGTCCAGCAAGTTTCAGGAAACTATCTTGTCTTGCTGTATCCACCAGTATCTCCATCAACACCATCTCTTTCACCGTTCCAATATGACTTCTGACCCTCTTTCTCCACCGATGACCAATTCTTCCGCTTCACCCACCTCCTCTCCCCCCACCTCAACTCCCGTTACTCTGCCATTTTTGTCTCCCTCAACACTGGAAACCATACGGCTACGTGTGGTAGTCCAGTCTCCTTTTCAAACTCCAAAACTACACCCTTCCCATTAATTACAACCACATCACAGCTTCCTTTCCTGTTGCACATCCTATGGGACTAACAAAAACACCAACTCCCACTTGTTTTACCACTCTGCCAGGGTGCCGCCCTTTCCCCTTCCTCCACCTCATCTACTCCGCAGATATGCCCCAACCTCAGCTTTCAATCCACCTCCTCCATTATACTGATGAAATCCGTCTTCCTTGTCCTCTCCTCCTCCCTCATGCACTTCCAACGCCTTCTCCAGTCTCACCCCTCTGAATTTGCTACCTTGTGCAACTAATGGCTCTTTATCCGTCAATCCTAACAATCCCTGCCTCCACTATTTTTACCTTACCCTCCATGACTGTGCCATCCGCCGAACACCCACCCTAAATTACCTCAGCCTTATTTTGATTTCTCAGACACTGGAATCCTCACGTCATTAAAGTTCGCCAGAAGGTCCTCTCCCACCTCTACCTGCTAAAGCTGCTCTCCGGCCGAACGTGGGGTATCGACCTTTCCACCATCCTCTACACGTACCCCTATATCATGTGTCCTCTCCTGTGAAGTTTCCACTTCACCTGGGTTTCTGCCTGCACTGTCTATTACCACTCCCTCCAACTGCTCGAACGCCATGCCCTCCGCCTCACCGAATCCGCCTCCTCTCCCCCACGCAGATCCTGTATGACATAATTCCCTTCTCTCACCTTCTTCAGTCCTTGAAACACTTCTGCATGCTGTACATCACCCCAAGAAAAAGTATTTCCTTACCAGTCCTGGGCCTCTGCCTTGCCTGCACCACTGCATCACAGCTGTCACATCCACAGGCCCCACATCCTTTTCCAGGGTAACTTCTGCTTCCTCCCCCTCCCAGAGGACATCCTCCATCCAGAAATCTATCCTTCCTGTCATCCCATACCCCCACCATTTTCTCCATCGATACAACGCCTCCTCTCTCCCGTCCCTCCCTCTGCATCCTCCTCCTGCTGTCATCCCTCCCTCTGTAACGCAGGGCTTGCACTCTCGTCCAATCCCCATTCCTCCTCCCCCTTCTCTGACGTGCACACATCCTCTATATCCTTTGAGCCCCCCCCCCTTCCACCCACAGCTCAGTGTTCAGTGTTTTAAATTTCTCATCATTGGTTTGTTGATATATGGTGCTTCGTCTTACTATGTGCCTTTTACTTTGTTGCAACCACAGCCTCGGCAGAACAAGAGTTGTCAGCGTATTTTAACTAGTTTCTCTGTTCTTTTGCTCCATGTTCAGGATTTGTTTTTTCTACGTTCATGTTACTGTCAATGCAGCCTTTTTATTTCTGACAACCGTTTTTAATTAGTCTAGTTCTTTATGTTTTAAATTCTGACTTTTCTATTCCATTTTAAGTACACTCGACCAAAGAGTGATGGGTTGCCCCCATCTGTGCTTTAAACAATTCAGTAAAGAACTCTGAAAGAGTAAGAAGTAACATGTTAAAAGTTGTGATGACTCTAGAAATGGATCATCGTATCAAAATAATAGGGTAAGTGCCCCTAAAATATACATGTTAGATGAGAAGCGCTCGTTTCGTAGAAGAAGAGTAGTTTAGAGTTATAGACACTTCTCTCGTAAAGCAGTCAAGAGCAAACTGACTATCAGGTCCCCACAATCAGAATAATAGTACAGAAAGAAGAAATTTTCTAACAAGAAAGTGCCCTAGGTGACTTACGAGATACGCCATTTTCATTTAACGAGATGCAAACACAGATAACAGTTCTTCTGACGAGAATGTGGAAAAAAGTGGCAGGAAAGAGATTACAAAAAACAAATATTGAAAAATGTACGAAGAAACCTATTATCCTGAGTGCAGGAGTAAATGACGAAATAATTAAAATGGTAGATAACGATACTATCGAAAGGAGTAACAGTGGGTCCAATAATCCTCTCTTGGTTGTATGCAAGGTCATGGGAGGAGTTCGTTTGGTTTTGAACCATGACCGCTTAAGATACATGTTGAAACGGAGACAGCTCGACCTATAGCAATACGAGATCTTTTGACAAAATTTAAAGACATCCTGTATTTCAGTTCCATGGATTTAATTGCTGGAATCCTCGAAGCAATATACAGCCTTCTCGTTTGATGGAAAATCGTACCATTTTAAAGTGCTACAATTCAGCCTAAACATTTCCGTGTCCTTGTTTGTATGAGCGTTAGACGAGGCATTAGGACATGAACTTTCAACTGAACTGGTAATTTATGTGGATTATGTAATATTAGTTCCAAAAACCTGGAACGATCATCGTAAATTACTAATAAAGACATTGAGTAAATTCCAGGAGCAGGTGATAACTATAAAATTAAGCTAGTCACATTTTGGACGAGAGGAGGTAAAATTGCTAGTCCATTTAGTGGGGATAAATGGGATGAGACCCAAACCAGAAAGGATCAGAGCTATCACGTAACTACCCGAAAGAAGGGCATAAAAAAATTAAGAGCATTTTAGGTCTCGCCAGGTTTCATCGACGTTGCATAAAAGACGATTCATTTCAATGATCGTATGCTTTTAAATTTGTTAAAAAAGGACACTAAGTGGGAATGGATAGAAAAAACACAAGACACATTCAATAAAGTGAAAGACGCTTTGGTTAACACTCCCATATAAAAAAATAAAAAATAAATAAAAAAAGAAAAACGCTTAGGGGATTCATTTAAGTTGGTTACAGACGATTCCGCCTATGGAATTGCTACGGAGCTCTTTCAACGAGAGTGGGACAACAGTGCTTTAGCTAATTGTAGTTTAAACATTCACGAACAGAACTGTTCAACAACAGAAAAAGAACTATTATGTGTTGTACGGAGTGTAAAAATGTCTCAAAACCTAATATCGGGGTCAAAATTATAGTGTATACTGCTTCATAGTGGATTAGCCAGATGAATGTTGATTCTACAAAGTTTTGAGCCAGAAATATTTTACATCCAATGGGTGTCTAATATAGCCTCGTAATCTTTATCGCGTTTATCGTTAAGAATGGATACGCACCAACAAAAAGTGTTCAAATATTTGTAAATCTATCGGACCAAACTCCGTGGTCATCAGTCCATAGCTTACAAAGTACTTAAACTAAGGTAAACTAACCTAAGGACAACTCATACACCCATGCCCCAGGGAGGACTCGAAGCCCCGACGGCGAGCAACCGCGCGCTCTGCAGCGAGGCGCTTTAGACCGCTCGGATACTTCACCGCAGCTACACACCAACGCCTAGAAGGTAGAGGGTTGAGTTTTGGTATAAATTTCTTCAAAGTAAATTACACAGAAGACGAAATGCGTAGATTATCGTAAAGGATAAGGATTGACAGACGACGTAGGGTTTAAACAACCTTTTACTTTAAGTGCAAAAGTGTATACAGAACTATATAGTCACAGATGGAGCGATGTTTTTAATGAAAGAAGAGTAATTTGGGCTTGTGTGTAGAAACTTCGGCACAAAATGATTTGATATGGTTTATCGATGAAGGTTATGGTCACTTTGGGATCTGAATTTGTATTAAGCATCCGTTAAAATTTTACTGTTTGAAAAATCTTAGTAAAAAAGCAGTTAACTGATTTACGACTTGCTATATTTTTTAGAAAAGGAAATACTAGAATAAACTTACTTGGAATATTTAAGCTATATCCAAGAATACCAAAAGGGATACATGACCTAATTGTGGGGTATTTATACGGGCCTATTCCACGAAGCACAGATACTAATCGAATGTTGGTCTAAATATACTAAATCTTATCCCATCAAGCAAGCGAATATTTTTGAAAAACACGTGCCTTTTAAATTCGAACCCTGAATTAAAATCCGAAATTTTGTAGTTCTAGGTTCAAACTTGCCGAAATAGCAATGTATTTTCGAAAAACGTTACATCCCGTGTTTCACCCCGTTGCGGACGGTATATCGTAAAATCGATTCTTAAATGACGCCTTCATAGTAAGATCAACACTGACAACAAATTTCAAGTTTCTATCTTCAGTGGTTTGGGCTAGGCGATGATGAGTCAGTCAATCAGTCAGTCAGTCAGTCAGTCAGTCGGGACATTGCCTTTTATATATAGGGATGACTGTGGCCTGTAGCCAGTAACCAACTGTCGTGAGGACAGCTGATGTGACGGCGCCGCTGGGATGGTGTGGATGGAAACTCAGCAGCCGGCTGGACGCTGTCTGGAGCATCCACGGCTGTGTTGGGCGCTCTGCGCTCTGCAGACTGCGTCGTCAGCTACGCCCTGGCGACAGCAACTCAGGGACGCAGACGTTGCTATGGACGGGTAATCTGGGCCTGTCAAATTTAAATAGAAGGTAGCGATATGCAGCAGCGAGCTACACTTCACATGCTGCGTCGTCTCGTTGATAACTGCCGGCCCGAACGCCTATGCAGCCCTCGTAAACTGCACCGCTGAGTCGCCCTCAGCCAGACGTCATCGCTGCGCCGGCCGCGCTGGCCGAGGGGACTGAGGCGCGTCAGTCACGGTCTGCACGGCCACTACGGTCGGTGGTTCGAATCCCCCCTCGGGCATGGATATTTGTGCCGTCCTTAGTGTTAGCTAGTTCATAAGTAGTTTGTAAGTTTAGGGAGCGATGACCCAGTAGTTAAGTCCCATAAGCTATACAAACATTTGAAATATTTTTTCATCACTGCGCTGCGTGTTGAACTCGTCACACAGCGACAGCTCACACTGCTGCTCTGTATCCGTGTGCTAACCACAGCGTCAAGAGCACACGAGTCCTGTATAAACAGTCGCCACTTCTATGCCGTGGGACGGGACACGGCATTGATAAAATAGTCATTCAAGTCCATACTAGTTTGGTAAAGGTTTAAGTGACCAACATTACAAAATAAAATAAAAATATTTGTATGAATGTATAGTTACGCAGTGAGTTATGCTGATTAAATTCTCTCGAGCTTCCAGCTGCGTCAAGTGGTTTGATATCCACGAGCTTACGGCCGATATCTCCTCGGCCATTGTCAAGTGGTGACTCTCTTATAATTTTTTCTTTTTTATTGTTTTTTAAAAATCCCAGTAGGGGCAGGCTGGCAGCAGCAAACATCCTGCTCTTCAGCCAAAAGCATACAAATATGGCAACAGAAGAGTTAAAATAATAAAAACAGGTGACAAATATGAAGAATTTAAAAAATTGACACGGTGAGATAAATGGGTGGAATGACAATGACTGTGAAAAGGATGATAAATGTACATATTCAGAATGTAAAAAACCACGGTGGATAAAACTTTCATGTCGAAGAAACGAAGCAGTGAGGACGAGACGAAAAGACGCATTTAAAACACATGGCAACACTATGTTCTACCTGTGCGGCGGTTGCTGGCGTTTAAAAACACACGTACACTCGAAGCACTAAGTCACTGCACATTTAACATCACTGACACACAATTAAAATCACTGAGCAGGCCCCGCAGTGGAGAGGGAGGGGAAAGGAAAGTGTGGTGGGTAGAAAAGAGGGGAGGGGGCGGAGATCGGATGGTTGGAGATGGGATGGAAGGATTACAAGGGAGAGGGCTGAGGTGGAGGTCCAACCGGAGGAAGGGAAAGCGATGGATGGGGGGGGGGACGTGGCACTAATCTACAAGAACAGCTAAAGTTGATGGGAAGGGTATATATCAGAATGGAAGGCGTTATCCGGGAGAGTAAGCTGATGGAATTTACCCTCGGATAGGATATGGAGAGTATGGAGGTGGAGAGAGGGAGGAACATGCTGGTAAAGCGTGGCAGAGGGCCGGGATTCAGGAGGATAGGAGAGACCAGTGGGTGACGAGATTCTATTTTGCTGGAGGTGTACAGGATGCGGATATGTTCAAGGAATTTTAGAAGGTGGGGGAAAAGGATAAGATCATAGAGGATCCGCTTGGGAGAAGGGAGGCGGATACGGTAAGTGAGGCGGAGGGCGTGGCGTTCTAGGATCTGGAGAGATTTATAGGAGGAGGGGAAGGGGCGGATGTCCAGGTGGAATGGAAGCTTCACAAGACGGGATGCATTAGGGAACGGTAGGTGTAGAGGATGGTAGAGGGGTTCAAACCCCACGTCCGGCGGGAAAGGAGCTTGAGCAGGTTAAGGCAGGAGGGGGCCTTCTGTCGGACAGTTTTAAGGCGAGGACTCCAGAAAAGGGAACGGTCAAAGGTGAGGCCTAGGTATCTAAGGGTGATGGTTTGTGGGATGGGGCGGTCATGGAAAGTAAGGTAAAAGTATTGGTTGCGGAAGGAGCGGGTGGTACGACCTCATGATTGCCTGGGATTTGGTAGGGTTGAAAGTTAGGAGCCACTGGTTACACCAGGAGGAAAATTCGGATAGGTGAGACTGGAGAAGGTGTTGGGTGCGAGCGAGGGAGGGGGGTCTTATCATTGATGCCGCCGTCCTTATATACCTGCGCGGCCTCCTGTGACGGCGGCTTGCAGCGGAGCACAGCTTGGGACCCGGCCAAAGGACGGCTGAATCGGGCGCGGCAGACACGCGGCCAAATCATTGCCATATATGGCGATGCTGCAGAGCACCAGTGACGTCACAGGAGGCCGCGCAGGTATATAAGGACGGCGGCAGCGATGATAAGACAGTCACCGCTTGACAATGGCCGACGAGATTTGTGCCAAGAGCTCGTGGGTATCAAACCACTTGACGCGGCAGGAAGCCCGAGAAAATTTGAAAAAAAAGTTGTTTTAACTAAGTATCATTTGTTTTATAGGTATCTGTTATCCTGAAGTTTTATGTTACCTACCAACACTGTCAATTTTGGCCGTCAAAATTATCTACTTCGGTCCGATGTTCACGCACCACCAGCATGAATAATATTACATATAAGTTTTTTCTTTAATAAAATAAAATAAGAGGTCCTTGTAAGAGCAGGACAGGAGGACATATTTTTTACTGAAGTTGTAAGTTCACTTTCAAGATCAATCACAGCCATCGTAAATTGCTATCGATCTTTTTTAACTCATATATCGAAGTTTACTGCTTGCCTAACTTGAAATTTCTTATTAATACTTGACGTACTTTATCTTGCCACAACTGCAGTCAAGGTGAAAATTCAGTAAACGAGTCAATTGCCTTCTCGACGGAATTAAATACTTTCAGTGAATCAGTTTCGTCTTCTTACAATAATAATACACACACTACTGGAGCTTCATAATACGCTCAAAATGACTTTCAATATATTATATCCACATTTATTATCGTGTGATATAATACATGTAAGCTAAAAGCAATGCTCGTATGAAACGTCAACTCAGGACGACAGACAGTTATGAATCAACATTTCATTTTTCTCTTTGCAAACAATCGACACGCGGTAACAGAAAAGGCGCAGCCGGATTCGTAGCCCTGCAGCCGTAACACCACATAGAAGTCAAAGTCTCACAACTGGCCATGCCTACGTCACACCGATAGGCGGCGGACGCAAGCTGACTGGCCTGCCGCTACGAGGCGGTGGGCGTGCCCCAGCGTCCAGCCAGTCAGCTGGCAGCCGCCGCATCTCGATGTGGCGTAGGCACTACCAGTTGTCAGGCCTTGCCTTCTAGGCGGTGTTGGCAGCCGTCAGTTAAATGTTGATAGCGACCGGAAACAGCAATGCTGGCTGCGGTGGCATCATGACATTCAACATTTACACACAAATAAATACAGTATACAGGCCTACAATTTCATAGTATTTTCACAAAACGATTAAACTTTTATTTGTATCCTGCGAAACAGGGCTGATATAGGAATGTGGGACTCGTCAATGGTTGTTCTATTACAAAAGCTGTCACCTAACATTGTACAATCGGTATATTGATATACATAATCTTAAGACCTGTAGTTATTTGGTAAACATATATGTATTCCGGTAATGTTAACTGTAAATATTCAAATGTTTGTATAGCTTATGGGACTTAACTAACGGGTCATCAGTCCCTAAACTTACAAACTACTTATGAACTAGCTAATCCTAAGGACGGCACAAATATCCGTGCCCGAGGGGTGATACGAACCCCCGACCATAGTGTCCGTGCAGACCGTGACTCGAGCGTCTCAGTTCCCTCGGCCACCGCGGCTGGCCTGTAAATCTAGTTTTGTTTTGATCTACGGCGTAATAGTAAGTTCATTAGTCTCGGTCTGCACGGCCACTACGGTCGGGTGTTCGAATCCCCCCTCGGGCATGGATATTTGTGCCCTCCTTAGTATTAGCTAGTTCGTATGTTGTTTGTAAGTTTAGGGACTGATGACCCCGTAGTTAAGTCCCATAAGCTCTACAAACATTTGAACATTTTCGATTCAAATGGAACATTACTTTAAAATAGTCGTATAATGAACATTTTTCAACAAGCAGTCGCAATCCTTACTGTAAATTTATTGTTGGCATATTCGGCAAAAATATTATCTTGTTGCTACTGATGTATAACGTGTAAGTATTAATAAGTTTGTAAAAAATATTCATATTTGACTCCATGTTGTGTGATTGTATGGAATTATGATACTTTTTTATCATTTAGTTTGTGAATTTGTTGTTGATTGCAGCAAATGACGAAACCGCTCGAGTATAACGAGTAAAATGTTATACAGCTCTGGGCACAATAATGATTATTTTTCAAAATGCATCGTGGCTGTAGACTGACAACATTCAAGTGCATCTACCCAGTTCCTAACAGTCGGCGACCGTTTCTAATTTTACTCCACTGAGAACGAGAAAAACGTTCAAATGTTTGTAAGTCTTAAGGACTGCGGAGTCATCTGTCCCTAAACTTACAAACTATTTATGAACTACCTTATACTAAAGACGAGGGATTGTTGTTTTTTTTTGTGGTTTTAGGGCGCACAACTTCTACGGTCATTAGCGCCCAGACAAGAACTTAGATTCACTAGAATTCAAAAAAAAAAAAAAAAAAAATAAAAAAAAAAAAAATAAAGAATTGGTGACTGTCAGAAAATCAAGAAGAGGCTAAAAACGAAAGATAAAGGACAATGAAAAGAGTTAAATATCCTTCGATAAGTTGGCCAAGTTGATAAAACGCAAAACTCGAGCAGCTGCTCGTGTGTCATCAGCTAAAATTTCCTCCAGTGTAGACGGAAAGTGAAGGGCTACACGGAAATGATTAAAATTTACGCAAGACAATAAAACGTGTCGCACCGTCAGCAATTCACCGCAGGAGCACAGCGGTGCAGGGTCGGCGGTTAGCAAATGACGGTTGCTGAAACGACAGTGACCGATCCGCAACCGGGCCAGGATGACCTCCTCCCGCCGAGAGGGGCGTGAGGAGGTCCTCCAAGCGGTCGGGATCGGTTTTACAGATAGAAATTTATTGTTGTACAGTTAAAGCCACGCACTCTGCCATGACGACACGATACTCCGGTGAAGAGCCCATTGAACATCGTCCGGTGGGATGCAAAAGGTAGCCATGCGAGGCAAAAGAGCTGCGGCCTTGGCTGCTATGTCGGCGGCCTCATTCCCGGGCAGACCTACGTGGCCAGGGACCCACAGGAAAGAAACCTGACAGCTGTTATCTGCTAGCAACTGGAGGGAGCGTTGGATCCGATACACGAGAGGATGGTTCGAGAAAGGGTCCTTAAGACCCTGCAGGGCGCTAAGGGAGTCCGAACATATAGCATAGAAAGGTTCGCGGTGGCGGCAGGTTGTCGCCGACGACGAAGGCAGATCCGACACCGGCAGTGCTCTTGGAACCATCAGTGTAAATAAATATGGCATTATCGAACCGCGAACGGAGTTCGACAAGCCTCGAGCGGTATACCAAATCCGGAGTGCAAATTCAAATGTTCAAATGTTTGTTAAGCTTATGGGACTTAACTACGGGGTCATCAGTCCCTAAACTTACAAACTACTTATGAACTACTTACGAACTAGGACGGCACAAATATCCATGCCCGAGGGGGGATTCGAACCCCCGACCGTAGTGGCCGTACTGACCGTGACTGGAGCGCCTCAGTCACCTCGGCCACCGCGGCCGGCAAATCCGGAGTGCTCTCCTTGGGGAGCGAACTAAGTTCAAGGTGAGTGTGAACCGGGGCCTGGTGCCACGGTGGCAATGGGCTTTCACTCAACCGAAAGGTGGAAGGAAGGGTAAAATCGAGCCGTTGTAGTAGGCGGCGAAACCGAACTCCAGGTGGAAGCAAGGCAATCGCAGACAACTGATATTGGCGATCGAGTGAGTCGTCAAAAAATAATCGGTAAGATGATAAAAAATGAGATAAGAAATGAGGATAAAAACGAACAAGCAAGCGGGGTCACCTCGACGGCCGCTGAAGACCGGATTTCGAGGGAGCACTGCAATCGCTGTCTAGGGGCAAAGGGTCGTGGTCCATAGGTTCGACCGACGCGCCTGCCACCTCCTTGAGTTGATCAGGAGGGGCAGTTTCCACCGCCGGTAAAGGGCCGGGTGCCCGGCAGACGGAGCGTCCCGGTGAAACAGAAGACGGCCGAGGCCGGCAACTGTTGGGCGGCGTGACGGATGGGTCACGCCTCGGCGGGGAAGGTGAGGAACTCTTTTTCTTGTTGGCTCTTCTGGCAGAGTGACGGTGAGAAGAGGCAGTTGACGTTTGGGAAGCCTGAGAACGCAGAAAATCCTCATGGAAGCAAGGCAATCGCAGACAACTGATATTGGCGATCGAGTGAGTCGTCAAAAAATAATCGGTAAGATGGATGGTTGGGCATCGACCGCAGGCGGCATGCGTACCGACACAAGAGTATGTCACGTCGAGTGGTCAAGGGTAATACAGCAGCCTCGGCATACAGACTTTCAACAGGGCTGGTATAAAATGCACCGGTCGCCAGACGTAATCCCCTATGGTGGATAGAGTTGAGACGGCGGAGAATCGACGGCCGTGCAGAAGAGTATACAAGGCTTCCGTAGTCGAGCTTCGACTGAACAATGGCCTGGTAAAGGTGAAGCAGGACGGTATGATCCGCTCCCCATGACGTGCCACTGAGGACACGAAGAACGTTAAGGGATCGGGCACAACGGGCAGCCAGGTAGGACACGTGTGTGGACCAGCAAAGTTTCCGATCCAACATGAGTCTCAATAATTTCATAGTTTCCACGAAAGGGAGAGCAACAGGGCGGAGACGTAGAGAAGGTGGAAGAAATTCCTTGTATCTCCAGAAGTTTATACACACAGTTTTCTCAGTGGAGAATCGGAAGCCGTTTGCGATGCTCCAGGAATATAGACGGTCAAGACAGCGTTGAAGACAACGCTCCAAGAGACACGTCCGCTGGGCGCTGCAATAAATTGCGAAATCGTCAACAAAAAGAGATCCGGAGAGGTCGGCTGAAAGGCAATCTATGATCGGATTGATTGCAATGGCAAAGAGCGCCCCATTCAAGACGGAGCCCTGTGGTACCCCAGTCTCCTGGCAAAAGGTATCTGACAAAACAGAGCCCACCCGAACCCGGAACTTGCGATTTGCCAAAAACGCTTGAATGAAAAGAGGGAGGCGGCCCCGAAGGCCCCATGTGTGCAATGTGCGGAGAATGCCCGCTCTCTAACAGGTATCGTATGCCTTCTCCAAGTCGAAGAACACTGCTACTGTTTGACGCTTCTTTAGAAAGTTGTTCACAATGAAGGTCGACAACGTGACGAGGTGATCAGCAGCAGAGCGGTGTCGACGAAAACCGCATTGGATATTAGTCAGGAGGCGGCGAGATTCGAGGAGCCAGACCAACCGAGCGTTAACCATGCGTTCCATCACCTTACAGACGCAGCTCGTCAGAGAAATGGGGCGATAACTGGAAGGAAGGTGTTTGTCCTTCCCTGGTTTGGGGATGGGGACAACAATGGCTTCACGCCAACTTGTGGGAACATGACCTTCAGTCCATATGCGATTGTAGGTACTAAGAAGAAAGCACTTGCCCGCAGGAGAGAGGTTCTTCAGCATCTCAATATGAATGGAATCGGGCCCGGGAGCAGAAGATCGGGACAGGGCGAGAGCACGATCTAGCTCCTGCATGGTGAAGGCGACGTTATAATTTTCACGATTAAAAGAGTGGAAAGAAGGCGACCGTGCCTCCTATACCTGTTTGCGAGGGAGAAAGGCAGGGTGGTAATGGGCAGAGGTCGAAACCTCCGCAAAGAAACGGCCCAATGCGTTGGAAACATCAGCGGGGTCCACGAGGACTGCGTTCTCCACGGTCAGGCCAGGAATCGGGGAGTGGACCTTGATGCCGGATAAACGGCGTAGGCCACCCCAAACAATCGTTGAGGGAGTAAAACGGTTAAAAGAACTAGTAAAAGCTGTCTTTTATGATACGACGACATTGCGTTCTCATACGTTTATAATTGATGCAATTCTCCAAAGTTGGGTGGCGGCGGAAGGTGCGTAAAGCACGGCGACGGGCTCTAAGCGCGTCGCGGCAGGCTGCAGTCCACCAAGGGACCTGGACACGACGTGGAGAAGAGGATGTACGAGGTATGGAACGTTCAGCAGCGGTGAGAATAACCTCTGTGAGGTAGTCGACCTGACTGTCACAGTTGGGAAAATTCCGATCGTGAAAAACAGCCATGGAAGAATAAAGCCCCCAGTCGGCTTTAGAAAAGTTCCAACTGGTGGGACGAGGAGATGGGGAATGATGCAGGAAGTGGATGATACAAGGGAAATGGTCACTTGAGTACGTGTCAGAAAGTGCATACCACTCAAACCGACCGGCAAGCTGAGGAGTGCATATGGTGAGGTCTATATGGGAATAAGTGTGTGTGGTGTCTGAAAGGAAGGTCGGTGCACCGGTGTTGAGGCAGACAAGATCGAGGTGTTGGAGAAGGTCCACCAAAAGGGAGCCTCTCGTACAAGGTGCCGGAGAGCCCCATAGGGGGTGGTGGGCATTAAAGTCGCCTACCAACACGAAAGGTGAAGGGAGCTGGTCAACGAGGTGTAGCACATCTGCCCTAGTAAGGGCAGATGACGATGGCGAATATATATTACAGAGGGAGAAGGTAAATGTGGATAAGGTGATGCGGACGGCAACTGCCTGTAGGTGAGTGTGCAAGGAAATGGGATGGAAATAGACGTCGTCTCGAAGGAGCATCAGAACCCCTCCATGGGCTGGGATACCTTCCACGGGTGGCAGGTCGAACCGCACAGAGGTGTAGTGTGGAAAGTCTGCACGATCCCGTGGACGCAACTTAGTTTCTTGGAGGCAGACTAGAAGCGGGCAGTGCAATCGAAGGAGTAGTTTTAACTCCTCCCGATTAGAACGAATGCCGCGAATATTCCATTGAAGGAGCGCCATGATAAAAAATGAGAAGAGATAAGGATAAAAACTAGCAAGGAAGCGGGGTCACCTCGACGGCCGCTGAAGACCGGATTTCGAGGGAGCACTGCTATCGCTGTCTAGGGGAAAAGGATCGTGGTCCATAGGTTCGACCGACGCACCTGCCACCTCCTTGAGTTGATCAGGAGGGGCAGTTTCCACCTCCGGTAAAGGGCCGGGTGCCCGGCAGACGGAGCGTCCCGGTGAAACAGAAGACGGCCGAGGCCGGCAACTGTTGGACGGCGTGACAGATGGGTCACGCCTCGGCAGGGAAGGAGAGGAACTCTTTTTCTTGTTGGCTCTTCTCTAAGAGTGACGGTGAGAAGAGGCAGTCGACGGTTGGGAATCCTGAGAACGCAGAAAATCCTCACGGACGGGTTCCTTTTTCAGAGTCCGGGCATCTTGTTTAGGTGCCCGCGGTTTACAGAGGTTGATGAAGACTGTACTTTAGAAGCAGCAGGAGGAAGCGGGGACGTGAAACGGGCAATCTTCGGGCTGGCGGATCGCACAACTGTGTCAGCGAAAGTGAAGTCACAGGTCTGGGTGAGGACCTTACTGTATGTGCCCGCTGGGAGAACAGTCGGCTTTCGACTCGCCAACAACTTTCGAGCGGCAAATGTCGACACCTTCTCCGTAACCCGAATTTATTGGATGACCTTCTCATCCTTGTATACAGGGCAGTCGCGAGAGGAAGCCGCATGGTCACCGTTGCAGTTAAGGCAGTGAGGGGACGGAGGTGGGCAATCCCCCTCATGGGCGTCCCTACCACAAGTGACACATTTTGCTGCATTTGGGCAAGATTGACTGGTATGGTTGTACCTGTGGCATTGGAAGCAGCGCGTTGGGTTTGGAATATAAGGACGGACAGAGATAACTTCGTACCCTGCTTTGACCCTCGACGGGAGTTCAACCCTGTCGAACGTCAAAAACACAGTACGAGTCGGTGTCAGCTGGTTATTTACCTTTTTCAAAACCCTATGCACGGCTGTGACTTCCTGATCTGACATGTAGGTTTGTATGTCTTCATCAGACAACCCGTCAAGGGATCTCGTGAAGACTACCCCCCGTGGCGAGTTGAGTGTGCGATGCGCTTCTACCTTGACAGGAAACGTGTGTAACAGTGTAGTCCGGATTAGTTTCTGAGCTTGGAAGGCACTGTCCACTTCAGCAACAATGTGCCATTGCGCTGACGCGAACAGGTTTTAACAGGGCCAGCAATTGCATCTACACCTTTCTGGATGACGAAAGGATTTACAGACGTGAAATCTTTTCCATCGGTGCAAGAGACAACAAGAAATCTCGGTAGATTAGGCAGAGTCTTTTTTTGTTGAGGCGAATCTATCTTTCGTTTCTGGGTCAACGTCACTGAAGAAGAGAAGGAAGTCATTGCGGAAGTGTCCCCCGTGATTACCGGCGTCTCCGATGGCGCGCTCCTTCCTAGTGGGGGCCCTCTCCGAGGGCTTACCCGCCTTAGGTGATTGTTCACACCTCAGGTCACACCTCCCGAGAACTGACGGAGGGACCAATCGGCATGTTCGGAAGGTACCAGCTCGGGTAATCACCCTCAATGGGCCTGGCCTTTACCAAGGGGTACGTACGTGCCCTACTTGTCTACCCGGGGCGGGGAATTACGCGTTACCCCGTCACCTGCTACGCATGATAATGCGTGGGTCGGCCTTCAGACACGCAGAGGGAGGAAAGAAGAAGGATAAAGAAAGTGAAGAGGAAGGAAAGAAGTGTCTCAAACGCCGAGGACTATTGAGGAGAAGAAGGCTAAGAGAGTACAAGGAGAGAAAGACAGAAAGTAAGGAACCAAGGAATAAGAAAAACGACAACAAGAACCACCGTAACTCACGAAATTCGCCCGTCTCCGGGCGAAGGCATAAACCGGGAGGGAAAGTGAAGCAGCCTGGGGCAGAAGAAAGGCTGCTCCGGCTCGGGGCCCCGTGCGCGCCACACACGTACCCACAAAAGAACTGTGGGCCCCCTGGGGGGAAAGACGAGGGAAACATCCATGTCCGCGGGGGGATTCGAACCCCCGACAGCGGACCGCAACATGGCGCTCCAGCATGCGCGACTAATCCGCCGCGGTGCGAACAAGAAACAACGTCTTCGAAATTGACGTACGTTCACCGAAAAAGCCTGAGGTAAACACACTTTTTTATTTTGTACAGTATTTTCTTCGAAGGTTCCATATCTAGTAATAAAGATTAATTTCAGTTTGTTCGTACTTCGTGCGGTAAATTCGATTCTGATTAAACTTTGTCGCCATATGGTTACCAATTTCGCAAATGTTATAGGCGTCATTATACCACTGTAAGACACATAGGGCGTCATTAAGGAGGAAAGACACGGAGAAGCGCGAAAAACTATCGCATGATGAATGACAATTTATTACTTCTCTGCTACTAAATATATTCGCAGTATATTTTATTTATTTATATACAGTATTTGTTCATGCCAGAGAATATACCCACAAAACCATTTCATTGCACGACTTACTATTCAGGAGTGTGATATGTCGTCGTAAACAATCAGATGCATGATAAACCGCCCACTTACGCAAATGTTTTTTTCGAAGATTTTTCCCATTCTGATAAGAAGTTCTACACTTGAACTGCGAAACAAGAGGATGGTCGCTGTCTACATAAACGTTCGCATCGTCTGAACGCGGCTACGAACTAGCAGTAACTAGATCACAGCGTAGCTAGTATCATACGGACGACACCGCAAGAAGAGAGAAGAAACAGACTTATGTTCCTACGTTGAGTAAATCTTTTTCAGTCAATAAATTTGTTGTAATACTAACTATATCAATGTTTTATATGTCAAGGGAACGTGCACCACTTCCTGTCATGAAAAGTAGACCGGGACGACAAAACAATAAAATAGGCGACTAGGTCACAACAAATGGCGACGAGTACGACGAACCAGATTGCGACGAAATATTCATGTCTGAAAGTACGCTGCGCTATTAATTTTCCTTTCTTACAGGTCTCGGAAGCCAGTAAATAATCATTTGGTTCTATTGCAGGGATACGAGTAAATTTCAGTATTTTTGCATAGTTTTTGCTTATTGTTAGTTGCACAATGTCTAATGCTACTAACCCTGCCACTGCGCAACAGCTTCCTGCGCTCGATGCACAGCAGCTAATGCTAATGTTTCGGTTTCAGAGCCAACACATGGCAACTTTCCTGCAAGCTGTGTAACAACTTCTGGCCGCACCTGTGTCGCAAAGTACGCAAGTTTCACTGCAGTAGCCACCGCCACCAGTCATTCCACCATTCAGACAATATGACGAAAAAGAAGAAGAGTGAAATGAGTGGCTCCAGCAGTTTGCAGCGTACGCCACAGTGCACCGGATACAAGGTACTGTCAAACTGCATTTGCTGTTATCATCTGCAGGCCCCCCAGTGTTCGGTCTTGTGAAAAAAAAAAAATAAAAAAAAAATAAAAAGAACTGTTTCCTATCGCTGAACCTTCAGAACTTTCTTACGATTCAGTGATAGTGGCTGCTAGGTATCAGTTCTTCAGTTGTAGGAAAAATCCGGACCAAACCTACAGGCAGTAGATATCAGATCTTCAATGTCTCACTAGGAAGTGTAAATTTAAATGTTCGCGTGGAGCTTTGTATTCAGATGCCATGTTGCGTGACGCAATTGTCTATAATATTCCTGACGGTAGACTTAGGGAACAGATTCTAAAAGTGTCAGATACGTCGTTCCAACAAGTAGAACAGATTTTGGAACAGTACGACACTGGTGCAGCAGCAGCGGAAAACTTTGATGCTAACGCACTGTGTAGTGTCACGTCACACACCGACCAGCGCCAGGTCAAACGCCATGTACTTCCGCCTGCCCACTCGAAGCATAAACACGTTACTAGACACGAAACGCTGCCAAATACGGAAGTTAAATCATACCCGCGATGTTTCTCGCGACACAAACGTCAGAACTGTCCGTCCGGGGCAGCAAAATGCTATGCATGCGGCAAGAAAGGTCACATGCAGTCTGCTTGCAGCATAAGAAAAGGAATTTCCCCTCCCGGCCCACATAGCGACAATAGTTACTCAATAAATGCAGTATTTTCCAAACCAGTGGCTGCCCCTCGTAACATCAAGGACACACAAGTAGCACAAGTTGTACGTCAGGACAGAAAAATGTATGTTAATTTGCGTGTGAATGACATTCATGTAAAGTTTCATTTAGAAAGAGGTGCATCAGTCACAATGCTCAATCGCAAATCTTATGAACAGTTAGGATCGCCGCGCCTTTCTCGCGCTACAACAAAGTTGACAGCATACAATGGCAATGAAATTCCTGCACTAGGGCAGTGTTCACTACCTTCGGTATACCGATCGCAAATGCGCACAGTGACATTGTAAGTGCTTAAATCTTACGAAGGAGAGAATATTTTTGGCTTAGATTCTTTTGATCATTTTGGTTTTACTGTGCAAGACAATGTTTTAGTTGTAAGCACTTTTGATGATAATGACAGTGTCGACAAATTGCTGAAAGACTTACCAGATTTATTTTCTACAGGACTAGGAAAAGCTAAGGATTTTGCTGCACACATTACTCTGAAGGAAAATGCCAAACCAAAATTTTGCAAAGCTCGTAAAAGTAGCGCAAGAACTTCACACATTGCAAGAAAATGGTGCCATTGAACCAATACGAGCTAGCCAGTGGGCGAGTCCGCTTGTTATTTTGCCAAAGCCGTCAGGTAGCATTCACATTTGTGTTGATTTCAAGGCGACAGTGAATTCACAAACAGTTAAGGACAGTTATCCTTTGCCGAGACTAGAAGATTTAATGGACTGATTATGAGCAGGAAAATAATTCTCAAAAATAGATTCAGCAATGCCTACCTTCAGCAGCCACTCGACGAAGAATCGGAGAAAATTTGTGTTGTTTAAATATTTGCGTTTACCTGTTGGCCAGTATTAAAGTAGACTGATTTGGAACTGGTGTTGTTGATGGACGCATGCAGGCAGCTAAGTTAACTGCTTACCCAGGGAGGCTAACCAGCTAGTGAGCTGGAGGCCCAGGTTCGGACCCAGATATTGTCCTAAATTTCAGGTTAATCCTTCGCCCTGTACTCATAATTGTACACACAGAGTTAGACTGTTTAGTGACATAGCAACATCGTTCGCGTACGCTAGGTTGGGATTCCTCGTTAAACTGAGAATCCTTGTTTACTAGTTAGATCACTGTGGTATGTTAGAACCGCGTTCCATACAAACACTTGCACCTGACCTGGGTCACACTAAATTATAACTATTACCTTACAACAATCGAGACATTGTTTCTCTCGTCTTTCATGGGCAGTGTTCTAGCGAAAGAAAGTTGTCAGCTAAACTATGTTGGGCGGGAATGGTAATGTGGTGTAAGGCGCCATGATACAGACTACGCGGCCGCTCTGCCCGGAGATTCGAGTCCTCCGTCGGACTTGGACGAATGTATTATTAACCTGAATGTAAGTTAGTTTGTAGCTCTAGGAAACGCTGACGACAGCAGTTTTATCCCACTGGTTTAGAAACATTTGAAATTGAACTGGCTCTGATAACAGTTCCGTACATAAGCCATATGTTCTGTTGGAACTTCAGTAACAAATGTGAGCTGTTTGAATTATCTGTTCTTCATAGTTCTCATCGTTTCTTGTTTTGAGCATAGTTGTACAGCTTAATGTTATCTAAACTCCTTTTCCAATTTGGTATTAAATTCCAATGACATTGCAATATTGGTACCCCCGAGATGTTCTAAATGCCAATAATGAACAAAAGAAGCGTATTCTCGCGCTTCATCAAACTTTGCCATTATACGCTGTTGATGGTATCGAGCTGCTGCCCGCAGTTTCCTTTGCAAACTGAATGCCGTTCTCTATTCTTTGTTACACTGTCCATTACACTTTTTATATTACTTCTAACCATTATTTTATAGTATTTTTTCAGGAGCATGTCATGATCTGAAATCTTGCATCTCACAAGATGCCACTGAAGCGTCGGGAAAGCCTACAAGATTACAAACTCAACTTTGTTTCCCTTTTTATATTTCTGTTATGAATTCCTTCATTCAGTTGCTGAATAAAACTTTTTGAAACGACTATGTAATAATATTGCTGAAAAATATTGAATATTTACCTGATTCCTCAACTTAGAAAGTGTTAAATGGAAACGAAAGCTTCCGCGGCCGTTGTCATTGTTGATAAAACTCTTCTGGGTATTGGACCGCATTGTCAATATATCGAATGTTTCACCGACGTTTCGGCCACTACTACAAGCGGCCATCTTCTTGGTGTTACTTGCAATTGGTGTTACTTGCAATAGTGGCCGAAACGTCACTGAAATATTTGATATATTGACGATGCGGTCCAATACCCAGAAAAGTTTTATTAGAAAGTGTTGTTGTTGTGCTCGTCAGTTGGGAGACTGGTTTGATGCAGCTCTCCACCCAACTTTATCCTGAGCAAGCCTCTTCATCTCCTCATAAGAACGGCAACCTACATCCATTTGAATCTGCTTACTGTATTCATCTCTTGGTCTCCCTCTGCGATTTTTACCCCACACAATCCCTCCATTGCTAAATTTACAACTCCTTGATGTCTTAGAAAGTGTCCTACCAATCGACCCCTTCTTTTATTCAAGGCATGTCAGAAAATCCTTTACTCCCCAATTCTGTTCAGTACCTCTTGATTGGTTGCGCGATCCACGCACCTAATCTTCAGCATTCTTCTGTAACACCACATTACAAAAGCCTCAATTCTCTTCCTGTCCGCACTGTATATCGTCCACGTTTCATTCCCATACAAGACAACACTCCATACAAATGCCTTGAGAAAGGACTTCCGTAAGTACAGTAATTGTCATAACATACACTAGACGAGCAGCAGTCGCAAGTAGGATGATTCTGATGATGATCCTGATGGATCGAAACATTTAAATGTAAGAAAACCAATTCCTACAGTTGACTGCTAATCAGGTAAATAAATCATTTCAAATTACAAAATATGTTGGGCTACTGAATACCACACGCGGCTTCTCGAGCTGCAAAATCTGCGAGACTGCTCGAAGTTTAAATACAGTAGATAAGTTGCTGTGGTCCATAGAACTTTTCAGTTTTTCCTAACGTTCCGTCCAGAGCTGCGGCGGACGTCTTCGGAGATCTTCTTACTTCCGTTGAGTCTTGTCGACTGATGAGTCGGGTGTCTGAGTGCGACATATATAGTGTGGAAAGTGAGCGTGGCCAAGCTTTTCACGTTATCAGCAGAGATAGTCCTTGTCAGACATAAAATATCAGTAACGATTACAATCGGTCAGAGATAAAACATGACGATCTTTTAAAGCTACTGTCCATGTTTTGCTTCTTCTTTCCCGTTAAAATTTTCCATATGTATATATTTCAATATATATATATATATATATATATATATATATATATATATATATATATAGCTTCTTTCCCGTTAAAATTTTCCTTATGTTTATATCAGTGGCGTAACTATGGGGGGAGGGCGAGGGGGATAGAACGCCCTCCACCCAGAACCCGAAAAAAAAAAAGAAATCGTATAACAGCGATCTGGTAAAGGTAAAGATTGGAAACTTGGGGTGTTTTACCATAAGCGTACCCTGGATGGGAGTGAATTAGTTTCTTCAACGGGAGTCGTAGATAGTAGTCTGTCTGGAAATTGACTAAAATTTTGCTCGTCAAGCAGATCTATCCCCCTCCCCGCCAAAGCCAAGTCCTAGTTACGCCACTGCTTTATATATTTCAATATACATATAAATATAATGAAAATTTTAACAGGAAAGAAGAAGCTATGAAACTTAGCGACATATTGACAGTAGCTTTAGAAGATCGACAGGTTTTATCTCTGTCCGATTGTAATCGATACTGACAAGGACTGTCTCTGCTGATAACGTGACAGCTTGGCCACGCCCACTTTCCAGAGTATATACGTCGCTCTCAGTCACCCGACTCATTAGTCAGCAAGACTCAACGCAAGTAAGACCTCCGAAGATGTCCGGCGCAGCTCTGGACGAAACGTTAGGAAAAACTGTAAAAGTTTAATGGACCGCGGCCTTATAACCCGGAAGTTCTACCAGCAACTATGACATCCGGCCGTGAAAGCCTTCACTGCAGGAACAGTAGATAAGCTCTGGAAGGTATAATGACTTGAGCTGGTAGTGTAGTGGACGGGGGCGTCAGAAGAGCAGGTAGTTCCCCGTGAGGAGGAGTCCTGTGGGAGTCGTGGAGTCGGTTCCCCGGGCGCCCGGCCAGCCGTGTCTCGACCCTGCAGCCATCCATCCATTACTGGGGCAGTGGCAGCGGCAGCAGCAGCAGCAGCAGAGGCCCTGCGGCGGACGCTGGAGACAGGGGGGCCGCAGCCTCCATCAGTCTTCCGCAGGCGGGCGGCCGCCCCGGGAGGAATAAGGAAGGCCGTCACATATTCCGCGATGGCATCCGACGTGCCGGCCCGGGGGACGGCCGAGCTACCTGCCGCGGCCGATGTATACGATCGGGCGGCGGCGAGGAGCGGCGCGAACCGGCGTGGGGCGAACGTCAAACCGGCCCAGATCAGCACTTGCTCACCGACACGTACAGGCGGTGGACGACATAATGGGAACACCTAACGTGGGCTCGATACTTGAGGAACAACTAATCAAAACGTATATTTATACAGGGTGTTTCAGTAAGTGTGTTTGCCTCTGTAACTTATGAAATAATAGGTGACGGGAAATTTTAATGCGGTAGGTCAACACAAGAAATGTTACACTTTCTGTGGAGCTATGAACATAGTTTATTGTATCATTTTCCAAAGAGTTGCACCACAAAGATATAACTTTTTAAATGGAACAATAGTTTTTTTTTTTTTTTTTTTTTTCTATCGTGCATTGGATTCGTTGAAACCAGCTGCGTCCAAATCAATTTAAACTACATTCCTATCACTGTTAGTTTGGGAGCTACAACCCTTCAAAGTTTAGGGGGCGGAGGCTACGACAGCGTAGCTCACTGGCTGGTGGTCATGAGACAGTGGGCCGTGCGCAAGGGGATAGCCACTCGGCCACTTTGAAGGGTTGTAGCTCCCAAACTAACAGTGCTACGAATGTAGTTTAATTTGATTTCGACGCAGCTCGTTTAAACGATGCCATACACAATAGAAAAAAGCAATTGTTCCATTTAAAAAGTTATATCTTTGTGGTGTAGCTCTTTGGAAAATGATACAATAAACTATATTCATAGCTCCGCAGAAAGTGTAACATTTCTTGTTTTGACATACCGCATTACAATTTCCCGTCACCTATTATTTTATAAATTACACAGGCAAACACACTTAGTCAAACACGCTGTATTTAAAGTACAGTCTACAGTGCAAAAATTTTTATTTTCTTTCCGACTTTTCGGTCTTATTTTAGACCATCTTCAGGAAATTAAGCTCCATTGATGTTGTGGAGCTGACAGCTGCTCAGCAGTGACGCACTAGAAGGCTCCAAGTTTCCTGACAGCTCCACAACATCAATGGAGCTTAATTTCCAGAAGATGTTCTAAAATAAGACCGAAACAAGAAGAAAAAAATCTTAAATGTTTTGCACTCGAGACTGCTCTTCATACATAAATTTAAGTGAGAGTGCTATTTCCCACAAATGAAACAAAAATGTTTCCAAAAATGTGTAAAACGTATATTGTCCACTTTCGGACAAAAATGAGTTTCATATGGTTTTCGGAGGTATTGTATGTACAATACACATTCCTGCATTCAGATTTACTCTATTCGTATATTTTAATACTGAAATAGTATGTTGAAGTGATTGGTTAAAACCAATTGTATATTGTCCACATCACTGAATGAATCAGGGCGTAGAATATCCACCCTTTACTCTTCATTTTGCTTTCCTTTCCTCAAATTTGGCAATACTGCAGAGTTTAAGGGGTACAATACATCAAAGGATTATAGCCTACGGCACTGTTGCCTTCTGGCACTGTTTGACACTACTTGAGCCAAATCGTTATTGTTAGCAGTGCACAGCAGCAGTATAGTGTTGTGGTTTGTGTATATTGTTCCCAATGGATTTAGAAAAAGAATATGTGGTTGTTGGAGAGGATGGTATAGATCGTGGGAGAAGAAAAAGAATCAAGAAGAAATCAAAACGAGAATTGGAAACTGGCACACATTAGAAAGAAGACAACTTAATTTTTTGTGTCGGCTTTAGAAATTCCATGAAGCCGAACATATTGATTGTGATCGCTTACGTGAAGAACCTGGAATAGACAATAGGAGGCCGGCCGCGGTGGCCGAGGGGACTGAGACCCTCCAGTCACGGTCTGCATGGCCACTATGGTCGGGGGTTCGAATCCCCCCTCGGGAATGGATATTTGTGCCATCCTTAGCCTTAGTTCATAAGTAGTTTGTAAGTTTAGGGACTGATGAACCCGTAGTTAAGTCCCATAAGCTATACAAACATTTGAACATTTTAGACAATATGAAAATGTAGTAAATTTACTGAACCCTATAATATTATACCAGTAACAGAATATGGTGTTGATCCAGTTTTTCACAGTAATGTAAAGCTTTGTAGCATTCCTTGAAGTAAACATTAATCTTATGTTATTATGAATGATACAACTAGTGTGAAGTGCGAATATCTAATATAAGATGACATATGAAGTAATGAACGTATGTTACTAAAAACATGTAATGTCCTATATGACGGATCGAAACGTATACTATCCAAAATATAAATGGCTTTCCTAAACTAAGAAAAAAAAAAAAAAAAAAAAAAAAAAAAAGAAAAAGAAAAAAAAACAAGATATCGTGCAAGTTACATTCTAGTTCAGTACCTCAAAACGGATCAACTGTGAAAACAGCTTAATAATTTATTGAGAAGTTTAGCGGATAACAATTTTCTGCTTCTCCGGAAAAATTTGAACCAATGGACATTATACGTTTTGATTAGTAGCTCCTCACTTTTATTACACAGCGTGGTTCATTGATAGTGACCGAGCAAAATATTGCACGAAATAAGCATCAAACGAAAACACTAGAAAGAACAAAACTTTTTTACCTTCAAGGGGGAAAACAGATGGCGCTATGGTTCGCCCGTTAGATGGCGCTGTCATAGATCAAACGGATATCAACTGCATTTTTTAAAAACAGGTACCCCCATTTTTATTACATATTCGTCTAGTACGTAAATAAACATGAATGTTTTATTTGGTACACTTTTTTTACTTTGTGATAGACGGTGCTGTAATAGTGACAAACGTATAAGTACGTGGTATCGCGTAACATTTTGCCAGTGCAGACGGTATTTGTTTCGTGATACATTCCTCGTGTTAAAATGGACCGTTTACCAACTGCAGAAAGGGTGGAAATGGTATTTATGTATAAATATTGTGATCAAAATGCCCAACGGGCTTGTAATATGTATGTTTATCGTTATTCTGAACGACCTCATCCAAGTGTTCGGACCTTTCTTCGGATAGTTATGTTATTTAAAGAGACAGGAATTGTTCTTTACAAGTAAAACGTCAACCATGACCTACAACAAATGATGATGCCGAAGTAAGTATTTTAGCAGCAGCTGGGGCTAAGCCGCACATCAGTAGCAGACAAACTGAACGAGAATCTGGAATCTCAAAAACCTTGGTGTTGAGAATTCTAAATCAACATAAATTTAACCCGCACCATATTTCTATGCACCAGGATGTGCATGGCGAAGACTTTGAACGTCGTGTACAATTTTACCCCTGGGCACAAAATAAAATACGGAACGATAACAGATTTTTTTTCCACGCGTTCTGTTTAGTGACGAACCGTCATTCATAAGCAGAGCTAACGTAAACTGCCATAATATGCACTATTGGGCAACGGAAAATCCACTATGGCTGCGATAAGTGGAACATCAGTGACCTTGGCGGGTTAGTGTGTGGTGCGGCATTATGGGAGGAACGATAATTGGCCCCTATTTTATCGATGACAATATAAATGGCGCAATGTATGCTAATTTCTTACGTAATTTTCTACCGATTTTAGTACAAGATGTTTCTCTGCATGAAAAAATTTCGATGCACTTTCAACACGATGGATGTCCGGCACATGGCTCGCGTGCAGTTGAAGCGGTCTTAAATGGAATATTTAATGACAGGTGGGTTGGTCGTAGAAGCACCATATCATGGCCCGCACGTTCACCGGATCTTACATCCCCGGATTTATTTCTGTGGGAAAAATTGAAGGATATTTGCTATCGTGATTCACTGACAACGCCTGTAAACATGAGTCAGCAAATTGTCAATGCATGTGAGAACATTACTGAAGGCGAACTACACGCTGTTGAGAGGAATTTCGAAACGCGTATTGCCAAATGCACTGAAGTTGAAGGACATTACTCTGAGCATTTATTGAAGTCATGAGGTAATTACAGGTAATCACGCAGTAACAGCATGCGTTGTCAAATGTATGATAATTTCACAAAAGGAAAGTACGTGTATCACAATAGAACAACCGAAATAATGTTCAAACGTACCGTTAATTTAAGAAACCTACCTGTTACCCACTGTTTGTCTAAAATTGTGAGCAATATGTTTGTGAATATTACAGCGCCATCTATCACAAAGCGACAACAGTTTTGCAAAGAGGAAAAAAAAAATTGACATTTATTTGACATATGGCAACGCCATGTAGCGGTCCAACTATAGAGCCCTATGTTTTCCACCTTCAAGCCTGAAAAGATTTGTTCTTCGTAGTTTTCTAGTTTGATGATTATTTCGTGAGATATTTGGCCCTGTCACTATCAATGGAACACAATGTATATTAAAAGAATCTGCGAAAACTAAAGTCAGTCGGCCAGACCAAAGTACCTGGTCGATTTCCTTCACTTTTGTTTTAAACGAAAGGTATTCATCCACATATTTGTCATCAAGTATCAGAATTTACATAACTCTCGCTTTCCTTTTTCTATACTCAACCGCGATTTCCTCCTGTATATTACTGATGGGAGATTTCCTTGGTGTAAACTAAAGTGAGTTGATCACGCAGTTCTATCCGACCGACATCCTTCATTTTTGCTTTAAGCGAAAGGCATTCTTCTGTCCTTGCATGGAATATTTTAATTGGTTTGTTTTACGATATCTTCGGTTCTAACTAAGGTACGCAGTTCTTTCTGACCTAACAACTCTCAGCGGATGAACTCTTTCATTTAACCTTTTAAATACTTGCATGGATTGATTCTGAAGAAAGCTATGAGTGAACATTCTCCATTTTCCCCCAACTTTTTTGTCATATCACTAACGGTGCGAAGCATTCGCGCGGGTCCACTAGTTATTGTGAAGTTGGGCGGCCTCTGGGTTATCCCCTCAAGCGTATGCCGTCCGCGGTTTTTTTAATATTTTTGAGTTCTGCCAACGCAACTTGAAGGACGGCCACGAGATGGTAGTGTCATACATTCCTTAGCTTCATGTTGACAGAGTTTACATTAAATTATTTGCATGGGCTACAATTAAAGGAACGTTTTTGTCTTTGTATATGCGAGATTTTCGAAAGCTTTGAGCACTAACTGGGCGGACTGAAGATGAAGTTTTATGAATTTTGATAGATGGTTATAATAAGGAAGACGAGGTTATATTGTCTAATGATGCATTCGGTGTACTGTCATGCTGTGAGCATTCTCAATAAACACGATAACTTGCTTAACCCCCGCTGCTTCGCATGCATAGGCTGGTTGGTCTGCACAAGTTGTTTCTGTTTAATCCTGATGAAGAATCCATATTCTAAGTTTCGTAGTAATAGCTCGAAATTTGAGTTAACAGCAACATATTTTGAAAATCAATTTTTGCATCCTGTATTTCACCCCCTTATTAGTCCAATTTCCAAAAATACCGAAACACGTATTTTTTAACGTCTAACCAACTATACAAATATCAATTTTTTCAGCTCCAGCTTAAAAATTGTATCATTAGCAACGTGTTTTCAAAAAGAATTTTTGATCCACTACTTAACCCTCTTACTTCTTGAATTTCAAAAAATACTAAAAATCATGCATTTTTAATCCTGACCAAGATTTCATATCCGAAGTTTCGTAGTCGTAGCTTAAAATTTGAGTTAACAGCAACATAGTATTGAAAATCAATTTTTTGCGTCACCTATTTTACCCCCTTATTTGTCGAATTGCAAAAAATGCCGAAACACCTGTCTTTTAAATTCTAACCCTGAATTAAAATCCGAAATTTTGTAGTTCTAGCTTCAAAATTGCCTAAATAGCTACGTATTTTCAAAAAACGTTTCATCCCCTATTTCACCCCCTTACGGGCTGCATATCGAAAAATCGCTTCTTAAATGATGCTTACAGAGTGAGATCAGCAGCCTCCACAAATTTACAGTTTCTATCTTCAGTGGTTTGGGCTGAGCGATGATGAGTCAGTCAGTCAGTCAATCGGGACGCTTCCATCCATATATATAGATGAAGATAATAATAAAAAAATCTTATTAGCAATTAATTTTAATGGCTTGATTGAAACTCTTCGTGCCTAGAGTAATTTGCCTATTAAATTCTTATACTTGTAAGTGTTGACCTTTATTTTTCAGAAAGTATTTCCTACCATTTCATTAGATATAGCATTTACGGCTCCGGTGAGTGATGCGCAGTAGGTGTGACGCTACAGTTGCTGTCAGGTAGAAGGCAGCGTCACGCCTGAGGGGTTAAGAGAAGCTTTAACGCTTCCAGGATCAGATTGTTAATGTATCTTTATAGTTTTGATCCACTCTTGCAGCGAAACATCAGCCAACCACTTCTACGTTGTTGAAGCTATTAATCTGGTCTTTACACTCTGCTCTATAATTCCCCAAAACGGTTCAGTTATATTACGCGACCTTGCTGACAGGGGGACATGTTTGAGAATTTAAGTTTAAATCAACAGTTCATAACCAATACGTTACTCCCCCTGTTTACAAAATTCAAATCATACCATTGTAAAATCATCTCATCTTGAAATGTGGGCACCCGCAACCAAATGAAGTCACTGTAAAAAATAACTTCGCTCTCATTAAAATAAGCTTTTATTACAAAAGTACTATCGGTTTCGCGTCTTGGAGACTTATCATAAGGTGTAATAAAATCAAACTGTCTTTCAAGGACGCCTTCAAAAAAAAAAAAAAAAAAAAAAAAAAAAAAAAAAAAAAAAAAAAAAAAAAAAAAAAAGAATGATAAAGCCATGCCCAAAGAACTAAGTACAAAATTTAAAATACCATATTACCATATCTATGCCTTTCAGCCACTTCCCAGCTTTCACGATAAATGATTAAAATATTCAACAGTGCTACCCAACGTTTACGTTCACGTTAAATGATTAAAATGTTGTGATTAAATCAAAGGGTATTACAAAAGTGTCTTCATAGCTATAAAATGATGAAATGTACTCATTGCAAAATTTAAAAATAAATAAATAAATAAAAAAATTTTAAAAAAATCTGTTTTTACCTTCTAGCCGCTCCATAGCTTTCTAGGCTAATGATTAAAATATATAACACTGCTAACCAATGTTTAAATGATTAAAATAGTGAACGCTGCTGCGGTAGTCATATATAAAACGTACTAAGGGGGACGGCAGGCACAACCTGCGAGGAAAAACCAGCAGTTAAAAATTACTAGCTTCACAGTTGCCAACTCTAATTCAGAGGTCAAGATACGTCTGCGCGAAACGGGACACCATGCATCAGATATCCGAAATAACACGCACAAGGTCAATATCCCCAACCGTTAAGAACAGCTGTGATAAAGGAGTCCCTCTTTTTCCCTAAATGCTCAAACAGAGCACATTTCCCTGATGGGAAATTCTGATTATTTAAACAGCTAGTTTACTGTTAAATTCCATCTTTTTCATTTTATTTCACTTTTTTAAAATTTCCCCAGCAAAAATCTTATTTTCTTCTTATTCTGCTGCTCTTTTACCGGTATCGAGGTTATAACCCACAGAGCCCACTGCAGTTAATTTGACACTATACGAAATGACAGCTCTCAGACTTATTCGATTCAAACACATTATTTTTTAGCGACATTTTTGTGTAAAGAGGTTGGATTGGCTTTTACATCATTTTTGGTTCTTACGTATGTGGTTTTATAATTTCATTTTTTTTTTCGTCTCTTTACATCGGACACTAATGGTAGGAAAGTAAAAAGAAACGGATTTTATCACATGTACAGCCATCCCCCATCCTTCGAGCCACGCTAAAGCCACCTCGGTAACAGCATCTGTAGTACTGAATGGCCATCCCAAATAATTTGTAACTGTTGGTTTTTCATCATTGATTTTGCCCACACTCCAGCACTAGTTCGTTTTATGTATGACTACCGCAGAAGCGTTAACTGTTTTAATCATTTTAACGTGAACTTGAACGTTAGGTAGCAGAGTTCAGTACTTTAATCATCTGACGTCAACGTGGGGAAGTGGCTAAGAGGTAGAGACATGATTGTTAAACTATTTTGTACTGAGTACTCTCGTCATCGTTTTATGATTCCATTTTACATTTGATAATTCATCATATCATATAGATTTCTAAAGACGTCCCTGTATCGCCTTTTCACTTTATTACACCTTACAGAGCACCTGATGGTGTTTCAGCAGGACTTAAAAGTAGTCGTGCTTCTTAATAAATGCTTGTTGCAGTCAGAGTGGATTTTCTTTTCACAATTATAAAATCAGTTTGAAACCTTCTGGTTTACCTGTTCTTTTCTAGATATACAAATTTCCTTTATGGTTCTTAAACCAAGTGTTGATTAAATCATGCTCTGTCCAAAATGCTACCAGGAGACTACCCCTTTACTTCCTTTTCACCAGTCGACAATCACTTAATATTTTCCTTCTCTTCTTTTCCTATTACCGAATATCAGTACCCAATTATAATCAACTTTCCATCTTTCTTATTAGAAAAACTTCGTTTATCTCACCATGTGAAACTCTTCATCGACAGAGCTAGTTGGCCTACAATCTTGTAGCCTACTATTGTAATCAGCTACTATAGTTCATACACATACCTGTTCCGCTATTCAGTATTAGACCTACTCCTGCACTACTCCTAACTGATTTTATACCTATAAACCTACGCTCACCAGATCAGAAATTCTGTCATCCAATTTCAGTAACCGCCCACATCTAAATTCAACCTATCCGTTCCCCTTTTCAAATTTTCTAACTTACATATCCGATTAACGGAGAGAGTATTCCACGCTCGATTCGTTGAATACCTGTTTCGTTCTTCTTAATGAAGATATCCTCCAGAGTGGTCCCCGCTTTGAGATACGACTGGGGGAATATTTTACCTCCGGAATATTTTATCCGGGACAATGCCATCATCATATATTCATATAGTAAAGCGGTTTGTTTTCGGAGAAACTAACGGCTGTAGTTTCCCCTTGCTTTCAGATGTTCGCATAACTGCATAGCAAAGCCACGTTAGCTGATGTTACAAGGCCAGCTCAGTCTACCATCCAGACTGTTGCCCCTGTAACTACTGAAAAGGCTGCTGAAATTTACACCTGTTTTCGCATGCTGTAGATCGGTTCTGCTTGTAGAGAGAAAGATATGCTTTTGGTAGTAGGGCACTAAAATTTAGGCATCACGTGGAGCTGAAGTAATTAAGGAAAGCGTTATAAAAATTATCTTGCCTTGTTCTTCCAAGGCAGTTTTCAGTGAGGCGAAGAATGAATACAAAAATTAAACCAGGACTTAGTGCAAATCCTGATACCGTGTAGTCCTATGTAGTTCGTAACACTTTTTATCAAATTGTACAAGGCTAAGATGCAGACAAATGGAGCACGTGGAAGGATGAGATAAGGTCTAATTTCATATGTAGCTGCTGGCAAGTACCATTATGTTCTAAGCCATAGTTTGGGAATATTCCTAAAACTCATAAATTGAGAGTAAATAAATTTGTTTGGAATAATAAGGTTAATTAGTACCTTAATTCCTCAGGTTTCAATCAAAATATTGAAAAAACAAAAATTCCTTAACCTATACCTCTTCGTGTTCAGCGGGATATACATATCGTTCTTCAAGTGGTTATAAATCTAGACACAACAATCGAAGTTTAGAAACATAGCCTATATCAGTAACCTACCAGAAATCAGGAAAATAGTCTTTATATTAACCCACATAGATCGGAATTGTTTTTTATTTAAATTTTTTTCAGAAGCTATTAATTACCTTCATCTGACAGCAGAAGATCGTTATAAGTCTTTCTTTTTTTTTCACAAACACGCCATTAGTTTTGCCATACTTCCCTGGTTCGTGGAAGGACGTCAAAATGAATGTTTTATAATTTTAATCTGGTGAATCATTATTATTAAAATGTCAATTAAATTGTAATATATACATATAAATGACGCCAAAATTAAAGAATGTTGAAGAAATACAAACTCAACTACGAGGAAGTCTTGAATATCTTCTGTATGAACCTCCTCAACATTGAATCCATATCCAACCACTTTGCAATCAACAACACAAGCTAAACCTGATCTGCAACGGTAACAGTCTAATAATAAATAAATAAGACACTGTGCACGAATTCTTAAATACAAGAATGAAAAAGTGGGGTGCTGTTCTAGTCTTTCTGGAAGGACATCGGTCCTATCTGGATTAATATGGAAATTTTCACTTAATTCGGTCACCAGTAGAGTCAACCTGAATAATCGCGATTTGGATACAGAATTAAACGTAAGTAAACAGTGTTTTTGTTCATGTCACCTTCTGCCGGCCGCGGTGGCCGAGGGGACTGAGGCACTCAAGTCACGGTCTGCACGGCCACTACGGTCGGGGGTTCGTATCCCCCCTCGGGCATGGATATTTGTGCCGTCCTTAGTATTAGCTAGTTCATAAGTAGTTTGTAAGCTTAGGAACTGATGAACCCGTAGTTAAGTACCATAAGTTCTACAAACATTTGAACATGTCATCTTGTCACCTGCAGCTGGTTTCGCTGTTATTAATACCGAATAATTTGTTTTCAAACAGTAAACTCCACTAACATGCTACACAAATAAAATTCTGAATGTTTAAGCTCCTGAAGATGTGGTCAAGCCCGAAACCGTTCGTGTCATAAATAAACAGTACGATCTTTAATGTGACTGGTATCTGTTTTTATTCTCAACCCTATACTAGGAACAGCCACGGAGTTGAAATGCATCCATCATGGATAAAACACACTGAATAACAGTGTTTGGCTGTCGGCAGAGCGGAACACTTTGCTCTATAAGACAAACAAGAAAGTCAGCCGGCGGCTGCGGTGGTGGGTTTTCGTTCGCTTGCGGCCTCTCCCCCTCCCTGGCTGGCGGCCCCGTAATAAAGTGCTGGGAATGTCCAATATCGCCCTCCACAGCAGCGGCAGCAGCCATGCTAAATTGTGCGTCGGCGAGGGACGGCTTTCACCTCATTTCTCTTTCGGAGGATGATTGATGTGCAGTCTGCCGTGACGGAACCCGGGTATCGCCACTACCTGGCCCGGCCGGGGGGGATCTGGGTATTGGCTTTGAAGAATAGCGTTTCATCTGCAAGCGAAAAGGCGGCGAACTGCGGCCTTCCGAGCCGGGAAACGACAGAGACGACGAGCGATGAAATACGACATAAAGATGAGCAGTGGCACTCACTGTAGACTCGTACCGCGCAATTTTTACAAATATTTGCTCCAGACAACTATGATCATATCTCAATAATTGGAACTTACAACAAGACGATGCCTATTCTTCACTGGCAAAATCGTTGAGATTTGTCGTACCTGTAGAGCGTGGTGCCACATGAAAGTGCCCCAAGTGGGAACTCCAGATGACCAAGCGTTTAAGGAATAAACGGAATTTTGATTCGTAACTATCAACAGATGCACCTTACCAATTGCCCCGGTGAGAGAGTGTAGAAAGCGGTGTTTGGTTCAGCATTGTTTCGGATGAATCTTGGTTGAGTTTACAGAATCACGATGGTCGCATCTGCATTTGCGACATCGCGGTGAACCCACATTTGAAGCGTGTATTTGTCATCGCCATACTGGCGTATCACCCGGCATGATGGTACGGGATGAAATCTCTTGTTCTCATCGAAGGCACTTTTAACAGTGGCCGTGACATTTCAAATGTGTTACGACCAGTGGCTCTACCCATCATTCGATCCCTGCGAAACCCTACATTTCAGCAGGATAATGCACAACCTCATGTTGCAGGTCCTGTACGGGCCTTTCTGGACACGGAAAATGTTCCACTGCTGCTCTGGCTAGCACATTCTCCAAATCTCCCACCAATTGAAAACGTCTGGTCAAAGGTGGCCGAGCAACTGGCACGTCACAATTCGCCAGTCACTACTCTTGGTGAACTGTGGTATCGTGTTGAAGCTGCATGGGCAACTGCACACGCCATCCAAGCTGTGTTTGACTCAATGCCCTGGAGTATCAAGGCCTTTATTAAGGACAGAGTTGGCTGTTCTGGGTACTGATTTCTCAGGATCTATGCACCCACACTGGGTGAAAATATAATCACATGTCAGTTCCAGTACAAAATATTTATCCAATGAATACCCGTTTATCATCTGCATATCTTCTTGGTGTAGCAAGTTTAATGGCCAGTAGTGTAGCTGAAAACCCGGAATCGGCCGGGTACTTATTTATTCTAGTGTTAAATTACACCATCTTCCCTTTCCTCCCTCTGTGCAGCTTCTCTTTCCTTCTCTCTCTATCCATCTACTCCCTTCTTTCTATCTGTTCATCTCCTCATCTTCCCTGTCTCTCTGTTTTCATCTTCTCTTCCCTCCCGTGTTCATCTCTTTTCACCTGTCTGTCACCATCTCCCTTCTCTCATTCTCTTTCTCTCTGTGTCCGTCTCCTCCCTCCCCTTTCTCTCCGTGTCCTCCTCCACCTACTCCTCTCCTTTCTATATACGAAAATATACATATACGCGCAAGTTTCATGGTGACTGGTCAAACGGTGTCAAAATCTCAAGGTACTTTCCGCCATGCAGATTATAAAAATCTTCATGCAAACATACATTTATGTGCTGATTCGCAAGGTGACCATTCAAACTATTCGGATGTTTGTTGTAACGTACCCTCCGCCATGCACCTACGGAGGTTCACGAAAGGTAGCCCATGGACTACTTTGGGGTATAAGATATTTTCATGCCACATTTCATGCAATTCCGTCCAGCTGTTTCAGCGTGAAGAGTAACAAACCTGTTAACACACTGTTAGGTACACTCCGCCATGCACCGTACGCTGGCTTATCAAAGGTCGCTCATGCGTTAATCGAGAATATAAGCTAGCGGTATTCCAAATGTCGTTCAAATCCGTCCACCCATATCAGCATGAAGGAGTAGCTAACATATTAACACATTATAACGTAACCTCCGCCACGCACTCACTATACGGTGGCTTACGAAAGGCAGCCCACGTAATCAGGGTATGAGCTACCTCTGTTCCAAATTTCATTTCGGAGTGAAGGCGTGACAAAGGAATTAAGTAATTGTAAAGCACCATCCACCATGCACCATACGAAGTTAATTTTAGTGTGCCTATAACGTTCGCGCGAGTGCAAGCAATGAGTTGACAAAGTTTTATTGTAATCGGATGTTATGGTCATGTATAAAATACGAACAAGAAGACAAACAAACATTAATTTTTATATATTAGATATAAGCACAAAATATCTAGGCATATAATGAAACTCAGGATTGCAAACATTTAAAAAAGGATTAATTTAACGCTTACACGGGAATGTCATATTTTCGATACTTCCAGTCTTTCTCAATTGATCAATTACATGTACTAGGGTGATATTCGTCGAGGAAACAGAGGAAGCAACAATTTTTCACCGCATCTTGTGCACTTAACAAACGCTGCATTTTTTGCAGTGACATCATTTTTTTTAAATGTATCCATAGAAAAACAAACTTGTAGACACTCGGAAAACAGCTTCTTTCATCGCAGTTAACGAAGCATGTCGCTGAACACTTGCGGGGATAGCTGGTGAGGTATAATGGAGTGTAGCTAGTGCAAGTTGCTCAAGAAGTGATCTATTCTTCATTCTCGATGAGATAATTGCAATTTTGAAATTTTTTATTACATTTTGTACCTGACGATAAAAATATACATCTCAGGTTTGCACTAGTGGTGTATATTTGGTGGGAATTACTGTGATACTGCTCGCTGGCAATCCGTCTTCATCTTGAAAACGTTCGTCATGTATTTGTGGGTTTGTCTGTCGTTCCCACGGATCAATCGACAGAACGTATTTATTGTCTTCCACATAGAGATTCATTCCACCAGTAAAATATTTTTTGTTCAAGTCTGTTGTCAGTTTACCACATTTTGAAGTATTAACGATTACAAAAAATGTTCAAATGTTTGTAAAGCTTTTGGGACTTAACTGCGGGGTCATCAGTCCCTTAACTTACAAACTACTTATGTACTAGCTCATACTAAAGACGGCACAAACATCCATGCCCGAGAGGGGATTCGAACCCCCGACGGGGAAATTCCTTGCGCATCATAGCACAGCGCCTCAATGCGCTCGGCTGCTCCGCCGCGGCTAACGATTACATTTGTGTGATTTACACTCATCTACTGATTTTTAACCCCCAGTCCTAAACCTCCTGTAATTTTCAAGATAGTGCCATTGTTTTAAACAATGACGTCGGATGCTGATGTTGTGCACATATAAATACAAAATGTCCTATATTTTGTGTGACATCTCAGTGCCATCTTACTGTGTGCATTGCCAAGGAGGACAAAAATATTAGCAACCCGACAGAGGGAAATCTGCGACCCTTTGAATACGAATCCGACCTCTTACCGCTGCTTGAAACACCGCTTTATAAACACAATCTCACAGCGGCAACTATGCGTATGGTGATAGAGCCGTATCACAATTCGTTTTAATTCCTAATAGCTTGGCCATCTGGATTCCGCACTTGGGACGCTTTCATATTTCACCATGACTGGTAGGCGTCAGTTTCCTAGTTTGTAATTGAAGACTCATATTCAATTAAAAACAAATATGATGATGTAGTTTGTTGGATGCAGTAAGCTCCCTGAACAAGTATGAATCCCAAGAAATTGTCACAACTTGCTCAGAGACGTCTTGTGAACAAATCTGTCGGGTGATGGGCGTGTTGCTTTCGACCAGCGTTAATTGGTTAGGGGGTGAGGGGAAAGGGGGAAAGGACAACGCTTAATGGTAAGTGTTCCGGAGAACGATATTTTTGGTAGTTTTTTTTAGTTTTTAATATGCATAGAAAGAACCACCTTCTCACACAGATCAGCCTCTTTGGCTTCTATGAATGTACAAAAAAAAAGACAGATCACTGTGACCTACTGCTCTCTAAAGTAGAAGCTCTACTCAGACAATGCCTTATTCGGCTGTACTAGTTGCGATGCACCTTTATTAGAGGACTTTTCAGTTTCATTGTGCCAGCTCTTGTTTCCGTAAATAGCATACAGCATTAATGAGCCGCTTTAATATCTCCCTGTTATTTTTCACTTTTTCATTGTGAACCTCTATTTGAGCTATTCCTTAATATCCAACAACATATCACTTCTAGTAGGAGACAAAAAAATTGTTAAATTTGAACAAACTAGAAAGATAAATTTCAGACTCACTGCGTTCAGATCCTCTTATCCTTGATCATTCCACATAGAGTTTTTTTCTTTTAAAATATCAAACACGTCCAGCTGCAAAATTTGTTAGCCACATCACATCCACAAAGCCACTCAGTTACATCAAAGTTCTTTGCGAAAATGTCTTTCGAACCCTGTGTAGATGTCTTCAGAAGTGGACATGGTCCGCCACTATCAACCACTTTTTTCTATTCGCTATAAGAAAGTGATGAAAAACTGGTGTTTAATAAGTGTGTTACTACACTTTTACTTCCCGTTTTAAATGCTTTAACGACTGACTTTGTTGCTCAAGCAATAATACACTCGCGCGTAACTCGGTAACAACAATCAAACGCAAAGCGTTGGAGACCGAATCAAAGCTTGGCAGACGGAAGGCGAGGGGCAGACGGGCAGCTTCTGAAACTGCCAGCACGTTGGGAGCAGTGTCTCCAGATTGGTCTTCTCCCCCAATTTTGCGGGAAAAATTGTGGGGAACTTTTGGGGAAACAAAAGACGTGGGGAAAAATTCTTTACTGGGGAAATTTGGGGTTAAATTTTTATTTTCGGCAGTGACAGTGTTGTGTGGTCATGTTAGCAACGAAACATTCTATTTACGAGACTAATTAATTTACTGAGCAAAAAAGAGTAGGTACAAGAACCTGTCAGCCACAGAGCAGGGTAAGCACTAATTATTTAGTTCATGGTCAACACGAAAGGTTATTCCCCATATTCTATTGCGTTTTCAGAGAGCATTCAATGGTCGTTAAGCACACTACACTGCCACTGTCGTAAGTAAGATTTCACTTGAGTTTGGTGGCAGCTGTATATCAAACGCTGCAAGATGTCACGCCTAACTTTGTTAGCTAAGACTGGTATACTATGCAATCCCTAATACAAAGTTTTACTTATTGCTTATAGAGTAGACAGAGAAGTGTGTTTATATGTTAGTAGGCAGTGATTTCTGTGAACATATGACAACTGGTTGCCATTTCCCCAAACTAGTACAACAATGCATAATCTTCATTGTTGGCCCTTCACAAAGAAGTAGTTTACTACGAGCACAGCATCTGATAGTTATTGAGGAAGTAGGCATCAAATAATTATCATGCGAAGATATCGACCTGCGTGGAAAGCCGAACCACAATTTTCTTGTAGCCTAAGTTAATAAATTTCTACGTGCTTCATCTGATGCATACTAGACTGAAAATCTTGTCTGAAGTAAATCAACGAAGCTGAAATAAATTACTTTAATTTTAATTTTAGAATTAGGACAGTTACAGCGAAGTTAGACCGTACAAAATTATTTAATACCTACTTATTGAGATCCTTGTGAAACGTAATAAATACGTAAGACTGGTGTCATTCCTAGTTTGCTCTGTGGGTTTTTTTACCATTAATTCGTCTCATTATGACTAACCCCCGACTTTGAGCGCATATTCTGGTTACAATTCCTGACGATCATCGATGAGTTCGTACCTTGTCCGAATTGTGTCCTTTTATTTGGTGTATGAATCTTACATTTTAGTTGAAAACCGGGCTACACACACGGTAGTATATGGAAGAATTCGTGCTTTTTCGAGAATTTTTGGCGGTAGTGTCAATTTTGAGGAGTCATAGAAACTAGACCGCAATTATCAGAAAATTTTTCTTTGTATAGTTTAAAGATAAAATCAGTCGATACTTAAAGGCGAATTTTCGTTCGTTGTGCTGTCAATCGTTTCATCGCTAAAATGTCAAACGTAAGATCTGCAACTAAGCTTATTTTTTTTGTATGGTATGGGTAAAATTCGAAAACTTAATCTGGAGACACTGACTGGAAGCAGAGTCAACCAATGCCTTGGCGGCTGGCGTAGCAGTAACAGACGGACCAGGCGATTCCGGCAGCGCGGAAGATGACTCCAAATGTTCAAATCTTTGTTAAGCTTAAGGGACTTAACTGCGGGGTTATAAGACTCTAAACTTACAAATTACTTATAAACTACCTTATAGTGAAGACGACACAAACATCCATGCCCAAGGGGGGATTCGAACTGCCGACCGTAGCGGCCCTATGGCGTGCCGCAGATCGCTCGGCCACTGCGGAAGATGACTATAGTATATGGAACAGAAAAATGAGATAATAATGAAAGGAAAACACACAATAATGAAATATTATGTTTAAACATATGAAAATAATCTATCATTTTTCATTCGATTTCAACAGGGCGTTGACACACAACTTGCACACTCTGAGAAAACGCCACTGAACGTTCCAGAAAACCCTGAGAGTATCCCAGATAAATGTGTTTCACTACGGTAGGGGGTTCGAATCCCCCCTCGGGCATGGATGTTTGTGCCGTTCTTAGTGTTAGCTAGTTCATAAGTAGTTTGTAAGTTTAGGAACTGATGACCGTGTAGTTAAGTCCCATAAGCTCTACGACCATTTAAAATGTCGTGTTTCTTCACCGTCACTGGTGATGAAAGTGCGAGTAAACGGAATATCAGTGTAACTATGTTACTGCATTGATGGCTTTCTAACTACCAGAAAAAGGCATGTGGCTGTAAGACAAGGTTTTAGCTAATCTAATTTCTTAAATATTACAGTGGGCGAGGGTATATCTTTAAGCTACTCTGTTATCTTTGAGACACCAATTAGTTGTTGCTTTTCTCTTGAGAGAGCTGATAGCAGGCGGTGGTGGAACAGGATGATTCAATGTCGACGTATTGTATGGAACAACGTAATGTAAATATACATAATTACCGGAGAGGAATGGAGGTTATGTATTAATATTTTGTAAATGGAGGTAACTGCGCATGTTCCATTGTAGCTGCCCTGTTGTAGAGGAGAATTTTTTATTACGAGCAGAAAAATGGCTAGGCCCCATTTAAACTAACATTTGTAACTAAATATTGTCACCGTTTATTTCTTTATGTAAACGATCGAGGTTGTAAGTAAATTTTGCAGAAGATGTCCACCAATAATTAAAAGTCCTATGTTGACCTGTTGTTACTGCTATTTATCACTGTAAATTTTTCAGGCAATACAAGACTTTTAGTTAAAGAAAATGAAAGTCTGTGTTCGTCTTGGCAGTCATGTAGTTAGCTTTTCTCAGAATTTTATTTAACCTAATTTGCTTATGTTCAATTCCCCATCGACACCGTACATTTGACACCGTACACAATGCCAGACAAGATTACCTTTTAATTATCCTTACAGTAAAATAATGCTTAACTGCTGCTGCAACACATTCCAGAGAAGCCGGCCGCGGTGGCCGAGGGGACTGAGGCGCCCCAGTCACGGTCTGCATGGCCACTGCGGTCGGGGGTTCGAATCCCCCCTCGGGCATGGATATTTGTGCCGTCCATAGTATTCGTTAGTTCATAAGTAGTTTGTAAGCTTAGGGACTGATGACCCAGTAATTAAGTCCCATAAGCTATACAAAAATTTGGACATTTGAACATTCCAGAGAGAGGCGATATCGCTTCGCGAAGGCGATTTCGGACTATACGGTTGATACGGCGCGTTCTTTTGCTGCCAGAGGGCTGGGTTGCAAGCAGCCTTGTCTTGACGGGCTGTTAACCCGAGATGACGGTCATCTCTTGCTGGACGACGTTGGCCCTCGCTTCCTTTAACGAGTTCTATTGTCTGAAATCGCGTCCAAGTACTGGAAATATTTGAGACACTCCAACAGATGTAGCCACATCCCTCAGTATTTTTCCCGCTTCCCACTTTTTATGACTTCCATGCCATAAGTCATACTGTTGTTGCTAGTGAGCAGGTGGTGCATTTCTGCTGCTTGTGTCATACGTTTGGTAAACACAAGTCAACAAGTCTGCAGCAAATTTCTGTTATCACATCTCGGTTGCCCTAACGTTGTTGTCTCCACTCCATAGAACAGGCAGAAAGACGTCGAACCATTTTAGATCATTCTATCAATGACAATTCTTCTGGATCTATATATCTCAACTTGTATCCCATCCTCGTCGCCATTTGTTGCATCTCATCTCGTCTCCATTTGTCGAGTACTCGTCCCGCTCTAGTTGTCAGGAAAGGTACGGCGCAGGAAACGTAGACATCTGGGACAACTCTAATGAGATTAACAGCACGAGTTTTATAGTCTGACGAATACAGTGATACTCAATTTTTATCTGTTCTTCTCTCTTCCCACTACTCACCGCGTCGTCTTCTGTACGATGCTAGCTGCGCTGTGATGTAGTTACTGCCTAGTTCGCAGCCGAGTTCTGACGGTCGTCCAGACGCATGTCGGCCTAGATATAGCACGCGCCTACGGTTACTCCCTCCATGAGGCGCGGCGTATCAAAGGCTGTCGGTCGACCACTGCCTTCTTGGAGGGTGTAACCGTAGACGCGCGCCCTCCACAAGCTGCTATATCTAGGCCGACATACTTCTGGACGCCCGTCAGAACTTGGCTACGAACTAGGCAGTAACTACATCACAGCGCAGATAGCATCGTACAGAAGACGACGCCACGAGAAGCGACAAGAGAAAAGAAAAAAGTATTCTTCAGTCAATAAAACTTGTGTTATTAATCTCAATAAAGTTGTCCTAGATGTCTACGATTCCTGTACCGTACCTTACCTGACAACTAGACCGGGACGAGTACTCAACACAGCTGACCACCAAATTATTTTGACCAGTGTATATAACTGATTTATTGCTGGTGTACACTGTACATCTCCAACGAAGATGTAAAATGTGTGTGTGGACATCATATCTGTGGGGAACGACTTGTTCCCTGCACCACCGTTTTGTTGCAGCGCAGTGTTTATAATTTCATATCTTCCGAAATTTATGTCCTACTAGAATATAACACTTACGTCCATTGATGTACGTATACCATTTGGAATATGTGTTTCGAAGGTAATGAAGAAGTCACAAATTACAGGCTCATTCATTATGCGGCAGTATATCAGTACCTGTGACGTTATATCCCCTTATCCATGTGGTGTATAATGATGTAATTTTGTAGGTCCATTGAATGGCATATGTCAATACTGTATGTATGAAAGGTTGCGAATATAAGGAATAAATTAAATCCTAATGAGCGATGAGGCAGTTTTCCACATATCACTGTGTTCAAATGTTTGTGAAGCTTATGGGACTTAACTAAGGGGTCATCAGTCCCTAAATTTACAAACTACTTATGAACTACCTTATACTAAAGACAGCACAAACATCCATGCCCAAGGGAGGATTCGAACCCCCGACGGGGAACGGCCTTGCGCATTGCAGCATAGCGCCTCAATGCGCTCGGCAGCTCCACCGCGGCCATCAATACGTTTATGACGTTATTTGTCCTGAACTTTGTCTCATGCAGTGATACAATACTAAAGGATCTTGCTGTTTTGTCGCTAATACTGTCAACAGCATGAAAGTAATAAATTGCAACCTTAAGTCTAATGCGGAATTTATATCCGTCTCCTTCTGGGGGTATCAGCGAGAAAAGGTTTCCTAAAGATTTCAAAATGTGTATGACATTGATGGTAAGTCTACAAGTGTTATGATGATCAAAATTAGGATAAATTAATGTACATACTCACGCGTTGTGGACTACACTTCTTTTTCATCCCGGAATCTTTATGGAATTGCGATTTTACTAGTATCTGTCACCTGCAATGGTAACAACCTACGCACTATTATCAGAAAGTAGTTGATACTTACATCGTTATACCAGCACTTGCCAGATACATTGTTGCTTCCACGAGGAATGGGAAACTGTGCCGTGTAGAGATAAAAACTAACAACAACTGAAAAGCAGTGAATGTTTGTCTCAAATAAGTTCAATTACCTGATGCCTATGTAATTTGCAGACTTTAAAAGGACATTTACTTACACGACTATCAATCAAAAACGGAGAAGGTAAAGGAGCCAACAATCCGAAGATTGGTTTGAACACCATAGTGCTTTACTAGGCATGGTCCTGTTTGGATATGGTATGCCGTTGCCTTCCTCCGACTTTCGAACTAACTTACCTAGTCAGTTATAGAGGGACCTACAGTTTAACGTGGGTTCCGTACCACGGTGCTACTCGGTATTTTTCACATGAGCAATACTGCCAGAGGAGAAAGAAGTGGAAAGTGACAGATACAAATTCTAGGACCTGCCAGGGTTTGAACCCGTGACCTTTGGATTGGTAGTCTGGCATTCTACCAATGCGCAACCGAGGAACACTAAGCAAAAAGTATAACTGCAAAATCAAACGTCTGATCCTTCGTATTGTATGGTCTATTGTTAAGATGTTGTTCGTGCAGTTCAACAGAAACAATCCGTGGACATCGATATATGTAACATTTATTCAAACAAATAAATCTCATATTCGGCCGTTGGAGAAATTACAGAAATTTCAGACACTGACTCAAATTTCTATGTTCTCTTCTATTGACGATATTTCCATGTGTTGCACGTGAACAAGCAATATCAACTCTGAGTCCGTATCAAGAAGTCTTGAGGCTTTTTGGACCATAGTAACAAGTTGAGGACTCCATTTGGCGAAGCGGTGCACCCTCTAGCAAAACAATGCACACTGTCCTGAATCGATGTCACACTGCAGTAAGGCTATAACTGTCGGCTATTTAACTATTAATAGACCAGTGAGAGTGCACACACGTGGTCGTCTATATAACTTGAGCGGCATTTGACTGGAGTCCACAAACTGTTATTTTCAACTGTAGACGTTCCCGTGGCCATGACGTCTGACGGTCATCTATTGTAGTGTAGCACAAGAGAGTAAGATAGGGTTGTAGCCTTTCGCTAATGTAATTAAATTTGTACAATGAGCAAGCTATAAAGTTAAGCCAAGTGAACTTTGATAAGGGCTCAGAGTCCAGGAAGAAGAAATAGAGAGAGATGAGGTTGTAATTCTGTCAGTGACAGCAAAGGACCTGGAAGAGCAATCGAACGGAATGAACATTGTCTTGAAAGGAGCGTATGTGACGGACATTAAGAAGAGCAAACCGAAGTTAATGGAATCCAGCCTTAGAAAATCAGGCGATGCTGAACGATTTAGATTAGATAAGGAAACAATAAAGGTGGTAAATGAGTTGTGTTACTTGGGTAGTAAAATAACATATGACGATATACATTGCAGAATGGCAATGGGAAGAAAAGCATTTCTGAATAAGAGAAATTTGCTACAATCGAATATTGATTTAAGTGTAAGGAAGTCTTTTCTGAAGGTATTTGCGTGGAGGGTGTCCATGTAGGGAAGTGAATTTTATACTATAAGTAACTGAGACAGAAAGAGGATAGAGGATTCTGAAATGTGGTGCTACAGAAGAATGCTCAATATTAGGCGGTTAGATCGCGTAAGTGAAGAGATAGGGAACAGAATTGGGGAGAAAAGGATTTTTTGGCATCATCATTATAAGTCGTTGTGCTCATTGCTGAGCGTCGTGACCCCATGAACCAAGCGTCTCCATCCCGGACGGTTGTCAGCTTCTCTCAGTACCTGCTGAAGAGGCAGACCGGAGATCTTCTTTATTTGATCCATCCACCTGCTCGCTGCTATTTCTCCTGCTCTTGTGCCCGGCTCTTTCGTTGTAAGATTATTTTTTCTAGATTTTCTCCGTCTCCTGTCACAACTTGGCAAAAGAACTGTAGAATTTTTTCGCCGACTCGAGAAGAAAGGCGTCTGGAGATATTGAGCTGTTCAATAATGCACACATGTGTTCTTCTTTCGGTCCATTTTATGCGTAGCATCCTACGTCAGCACAAAAGCTCAAACGTAGCAATGTGCTGTTTGTCTCTGGCCTGAGTGTCCATGTTTCACAACCATAAAAGACGACAGAATACACGAGTGTTTCAACTAGCCAAATCTTTGTGGTATTTGTTATTGCTCTGTTCTGCCAGATCTTCGAGAGCTTCTCCATATCTTGACTAAAAGAAGGGATTGATTTGTAGGACACATTCTTAGACATGAAGGAATCGTAAATGTAGCATTGGAGGGAAGTGTGTGGCGGAAAATTCGGATAGGACGACCAAGACATGAATATAGTAAGCAGATTCAGATGGATGTGTGTTGCAGTTCTTATGAGGATATGAAGAGGCTTGTTCAGGTGTGAGTAGGGTGGTAGCTGCATCAAAGCAGTCTCCGGACTGAAGACCACCACACCTACATCTACTAAAGCTACATGGGATACTCTGCAAATCACATTTAAGTGCCTGACAGAGGGTTCAGCGAACCACATTTATACTATTTGTCTCCCATTCCATTCTCGAATAGCGCGCGGAAACAAAAAATACCCGAATCTCTCCGTTCGAGCTCTGATTTCTCGTATTTTATTCTAATGGTCATTTCTACCTATGTAAGTGGGAGTCAACAATATATTTTCGCATTCGGAGGAGAATGTTCGCGATTTGAGTCTCGTAAGTAGTCCACACCGCAGCGATAAGCGCCGTTGTTGTAATGATTCCCATCCCAGATCCTGTATCATCTCCGTAACGCTGTCTGCTCTGTACCGTGACAATACAAAACGAGTTGCCCTTCCTTGAACGCTTTCGATGCCCTCCGTCAAACCCACCTGATAAGGACCCCACACTAGGCAGTAATACTCGAAAAAAGGACGTACAAGCGTATTGTATGCAGTCTCTTTAGTAGTTCTTTTGCATCTTTTAAGGGTTCTGCCAATAAACCGCAGTCTTTGGTTCGCCTTTCCCACGACATTATCTACGTGTTCTTTCCAATTTAAGTCTAAAGTAATAGTAATTCATAGGTATCTTGTGGAGTTTACGGCCTTCACGTTTGATTCATTTAACTTGTAAACAAATTTTAACGGATTTCTTTTCGTATTCAGGTGAAGGAAATCACACTTCGCATTATTTAGAGTCAATTGCCAATTTTTACACCATCGTGACATCTTATTAAGATCGTTCTGCAGTTGGTTTTGATCTTCGGATGATTTTACTATACGGTAAATGACGGTGTCATCTGCAAGCAACCTAAGAGAACTACTTAGATTTTCCCGTAAATTGTTTATGTAAATAAGGGACAGCAGAGGACCAATACTACCCTGTGGAACGCCCGATATCACTTGTGTTTTAGTCGATGCCTTACCATCGATTACTACAAACCGTGTCCTCTCTGACAGGAAGTCCCCTATCCAGTCGCAAATTTGGGGCGATATACCAAAAGGATGCAATTTGATTAAAAGCCGTTTGTGAGGTACGGTATCAAAAGCTTTCTGGAAATTAAGAAATACAAAATCAATTTGAGAACCCTTGTCGACAGCACTCATCACTTCGTCTGAGTAAAGAGCTAGTTGTGTTTCTCATGAAAGATATTGTCTAAAGCCGGGTTGACTTTAGGTCAAAAGATCATTCTGTTTGAGATAATTCATAACATTTGAATATAGGATATGTTCCAAAACCCTGCTGCAAATTGACGTCAATGAAATAGGCCTGTAGTTCAGTGGGCTACTCCTACAGTCTTTCTTCAATATATGTGTGAGCTGTACAACTTTCCAATATTTGGTACAGATCTTTCTATGAGAGAGCGGTTGTATATGGCTGTTAAGTAAGGAGCTATCTCTTCAGCATAATCAGACAGAAATCTAATCATCAACAAACGCTTTATTGTATATTACATTATGAATTCACAAAACGGCTTGCCGTCATGTCTCAAGCCCTGCTTAAGCAGCATCCAAGAACGTGACGTTTCAACAGTTGGCCGCCATCCTCTGTGCGCGCAGCACGGGGAACTTCCCGCAACTTGGAATTTGTTCCGGCTGGGCCGCGCTAATTAACTGCTGCTCGGCAGCGGCGTTCCTCTGTCTGCCGGCCAGAAGCGGGGGCGGCCGCAAAGGAACTGCCGAGGCGACTGGAGCCTTTCCAAGGGCCGCCGGCGAAGTTTCAGAGCGCCGACTGCGGGGTAACAGTTGGCGGCCCTGGCGGGGCGGGGGGTCCCCGCAGGGCTGCCACTCCCCGGGTCGCAGCTCATCCGCAAACAGCGGCCGCGCAACTTGGCGACCGCACGCGCGCCTGCCGGCTGCGGCGCCCACGACGCGACCTACTTGTCAAAGGGAGGGCACAGCCGCCTAACAGGTGCTGCGCGGAGCGTCTGCTTTGACCCTCGAGCGGTAGCACTGCTGCAAATATGCTACCACTTTTTTGGCCCACTTCAGGTTACGGTAGTAACACTGAAAGTGGGCCTTTGCGATCGTCTTTTGACAGCACGAAATTTCAATGAAAATAACGGCTTAACCATGCATCTGAAACGAAAATTGAATAACCGAATTTGTAGATGAGAAAATTCTCTACAACTTTGCTCTCTTATGTTTTTCTCATGTCTCGTATCATTTCAGAGATATTTGCAAAAATAACGGCGATTTTGGGATGTCTATCTGTCTGTCCGTGACGTGTACTCTATTTTTAAGACGAACCGTTCAACCGATCAGCACGGAATTTTGCACACATAATTGTAGGCCGCCAGAGACCAAAACCACCCTTTTTCAAATTTTTCGGACAAAACATACGGTAGTAATACCAAAAAAAGCGTTTGTAATATAATTGTAATTGCAAACGAACCGTTCATCTGACACGAAAATTGAAGAACCTAATTCGTAGAGAACCTAATTGGTAGAGAGGAAAATTCTCTACAACTTCGCTCTGTTATGTTTCTTTCATATCTTGCATCGTTGCAGAGATATTGGCAAAAATAACGGAGTTTTGGCACCCTCCATTAAACTAACGAAACCCAGCCCTTTCGCAGATGTCACGTGACATTAAAAAATGTCCAAATGTCTCTAAATCTTTTGGGACGAAACTGCGTGGTCATCAGACCGTAGCTTACAAACTATTTAAACCTAGGTAAACTAACCTAAGGACAACACACACACCCATGCCCCAGGGAGGAGTTGAACCGCCACCGCGAGCAACTGCGCGCTCTGCAGCGAGGCGCATTAGACCGCTCGGATACTCCACCGCGGCCACGTGACATTCCTCGTCCAGAACTCTCTCTGGCATACGCCATCTTGCGTTACGTGTTTGATAATTTTCTTATTGTAACTTACACGTTGTCATTTCAAAGCCATGGCACACTGAAGAATTAATAAGAAGACGTCGTTCTTCGTACGATGAATGAGAATCTAGTGTCTGCAAATGCCATAGTAGCATCAGTTAACAACGGCCATCAATAGTATGAGATTAAAGAACGCAATTACTCACTGTTAGCTGTAGCGTAGTGGGCGATGTGTTGGACTGTTACGCCAGTACCTAAATTTTTTTTTTCCTACAAGGGTTTGAGACACTCTTATTAATTAATTTTTTTATTATTTAGATTATTATTTTGTTCAAAATGTCTGCAAAAATTTAGAAAACTACAAATCTAAAGTGGGCCGTAAAACACGTCAGTGCGATTTTTTAATGCTTACTGTTAATGGAGATGCCGTATTTCCGCTTTAGCTATTCCTCAATTAAGCCTTCTAAATGATGTCAGTGAAGGTTCTGAGTTTCTAGTGCACGGCTGTGTCCAACCCAAAAAAGTTTTGTTAGGGTGTGTCACTGGTAGCAGATTTGCACCACCGATTTGAATCGTTTTGTGTTACGTCTAGTTCTTCTTGCAAATGGATTTGTGGCCGTTTCCAGTAATTAGTTACTGTATAAATTTTACCGTACATATTAGAATGCTCAAAAATTTAAATTTATTTCGTATTGTAACTCTCAATTAATTGTCCTCTGGTTTCTTCTGATCAGGCATGCTGCAGTTTCTGCAAATCTCATTTTTATACCTTTTGAAGCTTTACAAATGCGAAAATGAGTGTTATTCTACTGCCACGGTGGAGTAGCCGAGCGGTCTAAAGCACCTCGCTGCGGAGCGCGCGGTTGCTCGCCGTGGAGGTTCGAGTCCTCCTTGGGGCATGGGTGTGTGTGTTTGTCCGTAGGTTAGTTTACCTAGGTCTAAGTAGTTTGTAAGCTACGGACTGATGACCACGCAGTTTGGTCCGATAGATTTACAGACATTTGGCAGACATAAATAAATAGGGGAATTAATTTTATTTTTAAACATCTTTGACGACTAAAGAGTAGATGTTGGCGGCAGTTACATTATAAAAAGAGACGGGTCCTGCCTTCTGGACCATTTGGCATGGTTTGTTGCAATATAACAATTCATATTTATAAAGGTATGACACCGTCGTGATATGGGGTTGTACTTGTGACGTAATTTGTTCCTGCAGCGGACCGTGCGATAATTTTTATTTCAGTATCCTAACGGAGTTACGGGAAAAAATATTACGCGGAACAATATCAGACCTCGGAATTTAACATAAAAAAGAAGGAAAAGCGATTGCAGGTTCTAAAAAAGCCGTTTAATTATTATGGGGACTGATAAGGATTGAAAAATGGTAAAACTTATAACAATCACTGCACGAATCTTGCCTGCCGTAATGGCGTCCAAACCCACCACACAACTTCAAGGGGAAAAAATATTTACTCCAGATTCATTACCGGAATGATAAATAAAAACCAGTCATATTAAATTTTTAATATTTCATGATGTATTTAACTCACGAAAGCACTTTACTTACATGCTGGATAAATGAGACAATAGGAGCTGCTATAGATTCGTCTGTACTAATCAGAGGCCAAACTTAGACAGATGAATAGGAACGTTGTTCTTTCTCTCGTCAGACAGAAACAAGGGAAGGTAGCTTAAAGTTCAGATAGAGAGAAATGCTCCTCGATTAAAATATTTCTTAGGTCGTTATTTTGTTGTTGTATCGTTTCAAGTGTCTATCGATGAGACATTCCACCCCCCCCAGCCTCCCCCCCCCCCCCGTCACCAAGCGATTTAATATCGTTGGCGCGTGTGCTGCTGGGAGCGAAATTTATTTTCAGCCGCCACCGTACAGAGTGGCAAAATATTTCCTATGACAATTTTTGCTGTGACGAAATTTTTCATTATCATGCCAATACTGAAGATTTTCTGTGTTTTACCAGCGAGCACAGAATAACATAGAGAGACCTTACAATGACAATGAAATGAAGGCGGCTGAGAGCAGAGCGCGACACCCAACCAATATGGCGGCCGAGCCCCAGCCAGCCACAGCAGCGAGCACAGGGCAGTTCACTGAGTTCGCTATCTGTTAATTCCTTTCTATATTTTAAGGCGTTCCTTTTAAGCAATCTATTTTTGCTATAAATAATTACCAATTTCAGCTAGGGACAGAAAACCATACTATTATACAAAACAGAAGCACATTTTCCTTTGTCTGTCCTTTAACCTTTTTATAACTCGAGGAGTACCGAACGTATCGTCATGCGGTTTTTTTTAGTTTCTTCTATAGAATCCTGGGGTAATCTTAGACTACATTTAATGACAATACGAAAATATGAATAAAAATAAAGTAAGAATCATAACGTAGAATCGTTTACTGTTTCTACATTTTAGTCAGCTCTCGAGCCTAAACTATACTAGCTAGGCCAGTGAATATAGTACTTATCATTTTCGTACTGGCATTTAATATAGCGTACGTTGAACATAGGATTATACCGAAGAGAATGAAAGAAACCCCATCACGATAGGTTTTGTAGTTCTCGAGTTAAAGTAGTTTAAAGATTACCCGTGCAAAGCCGGAGCGGCTCAGCTAGTTAGTAATGAAATAAATAAAATGTGTTAAGTCATAATTATTGGATACCAAAAGTTATATCCCAAATTACAAATGTTTATCAGTATTGGTCACAAAGTAAAAGGTGAGTAGGCAACAGAATGTGTGCTCGCTGGTGGGCAAGCTCGCTGAAAGTAACGAGTAGAAGTTCCACCGCTCTATTGTATCCAAATTTGTGAGAAAACAAGGGGAGCTATAGGAAAGTTGTTTAGATAAAAATGAAAGTTCATTTCCTAACCAGAAAACAAAAAAGTGGCAGGCGACTAACTTTTTTATGTCACAGTTTTTATTTCATATAAAAGTAATAGTTTCAATTATTATTTATAAAGAAACACAAGCTTGCTAAGAACACGATTGCATTCCTTCACTATTCACCTGTTTACGTGAAAAATTTGGTAATTTTTTCCTGTCCTAAGGGGTTCAAATGACAATGTAGTTGAGGCGAGCGCCACTTGAAGAACTATGCATTTATCGGCCCACCTCTGTTTTTACACCCAACCAAGATGGCTGACTGGCTTCACTGCCTGTACGCTGATGTAGGCGGTATGGCCTCTCTATATTATTCACTGCTCGCTGGTTTTTACTGTATTTGATCTGATGCAACTAGGGCAACTGTTGTTTGAATACTAATTACTTTGTATTAATGTTAGAAGATTTTGATTATTATGATCATTGTCGGTGCACAGTTTTGTCCATCTCAGACAGACAGTCAAGCAGGGTCCGGTAAATGATTCTTTTCTCAATTTTTGCAAGTGTCATGAATATGAAAGATTTACAGTGTTCCCACAATTACTTTTGTTTATATATCAGAAGCATACTAACGTAATATAACGATTCCCAGCTATACGTTCTGTTTAATGCAATGTTAATTTTGTACAGTTCATGTAAAATCTTTCTTATCATTTCTTTCCGTGAGTAATATGTGTTCCACGTGGTTGTTTCTTAGAACAAAGCCTTCAGCTTCCACTATTGTTTGTTCCATACTCATCAGGCAAGTAACTATGCGTGTATCCTGATTTCCACTAACATTTCGCGATCTTCTCTCCCCGCCTATTTTAATCTTGCTGTTTCTTCTCCGAACTTGTAGTATACACTCAGTCTTTGTCAGCCTTTGTCAACCTACTTCAACAGCATGCTCATGAAATTCTATATATTTCTAAGGGTTGCATGCCGTAGTTTATAATGTCACTTTTTGGTCTTTGTAATTATTTCACTGTTCTGGTTTTTTAAGACTGGACTTCATCCGTCTCTTTAATCGCTCCCTATCGCGTGTAGCTGCATTTCATTCGCTTCCTTTTGTAAACATTCCTATGGGTTGCAAGCCATAGTTTTTATTTTTACTTTTCCGGGTTTTGAGACTAGACTTCTTCCGTCCCTGTGAACGCTCCCAAAGGCATGTTTCTGCATTTCAGTAACTTCCTTATGAAAATCTACGCAGTTCTAGAGGTTGCATGCCGTAGTTAATTTTCTTTATTTTTCGGAAATTGAATTTATACATTTTTATTGGTTTTCGGAACCACGTGCGTCCGAACTCCTACCTCGGGGTTTGCAGCTAGTCACCTGAATTCACGCCACTTCTCATAAAACCAGTGCCTAGATAGTTTACTCTCAGACTGCATCTTAAGAGTCCGCCTTGATTTTGTGTAATGAATCCGATTTTTAACTACTTCACCTTCAGTGGAGTGCGATCATGTAACGTATACGTGTGTCGCTGTTAGTGTGTGCCCGCGGTCTAATCTAAATGCAACTTGTTTTGTGTGCTACCTCCGGGTTTGCTGAATGTCGCCTACGATAGCGGCGCCCCCTTCTGCCTCGTTTCAGCACGCTGATTTTGGTGAGTTTCGCTGTTGCATTGCGTGTTTGTGTGTGTGAGCGAGTGAGTGTTGTTTGTATATCCTCCCCCCAGTGGCTTTAAGTTCTGTGTAATTTATGTTAAATTCAATGTTGGGCATCGTCAGTATTAGATTATGTAAATGGGATTCATTTTTATTGTATTAAGAAAATTGGATCCCCATTTTGCTTGTGTTCGACCCGAATAAACAAGTTCAGTATAATTTTGAATTGCCTATAAATTGTAGTTTTAGAGCACCTTTCCCCCTTTGACTTAACATTGTTCTCACCAGTGCAGAGAACAAGATCAAATGCAATTTTTTATGTTTAAGTTCCGTTGCGCCATAAACGTTTTTCTTAGCCATCTTTATGAAATAACTCTAATTGTGTTGGTTTGTTTATTAATGTGTGTGTGTGTGTAATTTCGTGTGAGCTGCTACGTATATTGGACACTGTATCGTTAACTTCCTGCTATTAGAGTAATTTGAACCAAGTCAGTTCTCAATTTGGGCCAGGTAACAAGGTTTTGCAGAATGGAGTAGCCTGTAGTTCGCATAGACCTTTTGCTAATTTTACTGCTGAAATTAAGATTTCTCATAACAGTAAACTGTTATCTGGGTACCTCCTAGCAGAATTAAGCTTTTATTTCGTAGAGTGGCCCACTTTTAATATTCTCACATGCATTAAAAGTGCGCTGACGCATGTTTTCAGGAGTTGTCGGTGAATCACGATAGTAAATATTCTTCAGTTTTCCCCACAGAAAGAAATCCGAGGATGAAACATCCGGTGAACGTGCAGGCCATGCTATGGTGCTTCTAAGACCAAATATTACATTTAAGACCGCTTCAACTTCACGGTAGCCATGAGCCGAACGTCCATCATGTTGAAAGTACATCGCCATTCAGTCATGCAATGAAAAATCTTGTAGTAAAGTCGGTAAAACATTACGTAAGAAATCAGCTTACATTGCACCATTTAGACTGCCATCGATAAAATAGGGGCCAATTATCCTTCCTCCCACAATGCCGCACAATACATTAACCCTCCAAGGTCGCTGATGTTCCACTTGTCGCAGCCATCGTAGATTTTCCGTTCCTCAATAGTGCATATTATGCCAGTTTACGTTACCTCTATTGTGAATGACGCTTCGTCACTAAACAGAACGCGCGAAAAAACCCTGTTATCGTCCCGTAATTTATTTTTAACCCAGTGGCAAAACTGTACACAATGTTCAAAGTCTTCGCCATGCAAGTCGTGGTGCATAGAAATATGGTACGGGTGAAATTTATGTTGATGTAGATTTCTCAACACCGACGTTTTTGAGATTGCCTATTATCGCTCAATTTGTCTGCTACTGATATGCGGATTAGCCGCAACTGCAGCTAAAACACTTACTTGGGAATCGTCATTTGTTGCAGGTCGTGGTTGACGTTTCACTTGTGGCTGAACACTTCCTGTCTTTTTGAATAACGTAATTACCCGACGAAAGGTCCGGACACTTGGATGATGTCTTCCAGGATAATTATCAACATACGTATCACAGGGAATTTTCATCACAATAGCCATATATAAATGCCATATCGACCTTTCCTGCAATTGGTAAATGGTCCATTATAACACGAGTAATATATCACTAAGCAAATAGCTTTCGCACTGCCGAAATGTTATGCCATACCACGTACTTACAAGTTTGTGACTATTACAGTACCATCTATTATAAATCGAAAAAAGTGTTCCAAATAAAACATTCATATGCATTTACGTACTAGATGAATATGTAATAAAAGTGGGGGTACCTATTAAAAGAAAATGCAGTTGATACCCGTTTGACCTATGGCAGTGCCATCTAGCGGGCCAATAATAGCGCCATCTGTTTGCCCCCTTCAAGGTAGAAAAGTTTTTTTCTTTGTAGCTTTTTCGTTTGATGCCAAATTTGGTCCCGGTCACTATTAATGCATATGACCCTGCATATGACGACGGTACCATCCCAAATGACTGCTCCTTTGAAACAGATGTTGCATTTTAATTAAAATGAACTTAAGTAAAAGTCACATTTTCCTGTCTTACAAACACAATAAAACACCAGTCAACTACAGTTTTATTTTTTGTTCTTCTTACGTGCTATGTTTTCTGCTAATCGGCTGTTATCTGAGTTGACGTTTTTCTGAGAGGCTCATTAATTTCAGTAATATTTTGATACAACGTGCAAACATTTGAATAGTATTCTTGTATAGAGCAGAAGCCACAAGACGTTGTTTCAGACGTTGCATCATCGAAGTCATGTAATGATGACGTTACGATCGTATATATTTTAATTTCATCTCATCCATACCTTGTGTATCAGACGTGTATTGGCATAACAAGAATGATTATCCTGAAGTATAGAAGAAAGGAAGTCTAATACAAAAGTGTGACATCAAAACATTTTCTTTCTTAAAAAATTGTAGACACACTAATGGTAGAATCATATTTAGTTGAAGCAGACCTTTGGATTCGTGGCTACCACACAGTCTAATTTGCCTTAACTTTCCAGCATTAAATTCTACTGATGAGAGTAAAATTTCCATTTCCTTCTAATTAGGAAATGAATTTCAATTATAATGCTGTTAGAAATACGGCTATTATTTTGTATTCAAGAAGGGATCCGTAACAAATGTGTCCCTTTTCCATTAGCTAGCGTGCACCATCTGTTGTTCCAGCATTTATCACTTAACTCGTATGGGTACAATGTGTGTGATGCCTAATCATATCTACTTCTCGTTACAGCTGTTTCTTGATAGACAGTTTTCAGATTAATAACGAATTTAAAGGGCTCCAGAATGCAGCTGATAAAGCAAATTGTTATACAGTGACAGCAACAGAACTGGCTATTTTCAAGTTAGCGTTAAATTACAGAAGTTTAACAGTCTAAACGGTCAGTGTGACAATGATATAGCGTACGTCGATGCCAGTCGGCATGCAGACTATACTAACACTACGGCGTATACGACAGAAAGTGCTGCTGATTCTATTACACTGAAATTTATCGGTTCTACTTCTCTCATCATATTCATTGTAACACATTTTTGATTTGAGAAAGATAAATAAAAGGAATAAATAAATAAATGAGAAAAAAAAATGTTATTTAATTTGAAGAAATGTTCGAGCTGAAATGAGCTATTTATAAATGTTTGTGTTTGAAAAGTACGTTATTCTGTCAATTACAGAAGTTGCAAAGGAGCAATACCAGCTCCGTCTCTTTCAGTAGGGCGGAACAAAAGACACTATACAGCTGGTTTAAAGGAAAGTAACGTAGTATGACAGGAAGTTTTTACACTTAGGGGCCGGCCGCGGTGGCCGAGGAGACTGAGGCGCTCCAGTCACGGTCTGCACGGTCACTACGGTCGGGGGTTCGAATCCCCCCTCGGGCATGGATATTTGTGCCGTCTTTAGTATAAGGTAGTTGATAAGTAGTTTGTAAGTTTAGGGACTGATGACCCCGTAGTTGGGTCCCATAAGCTTAACAAACATTTCAGTTCAACACTTAGGGTTGTGCATAATTTTTACTAAGGAGTTGCCCTTCTACCTATTCAATGCTCTGTGGCCTTCACTAGTGTTTCACCTCTCAAAGAAACTCTAAATTCTTCTACTTTGCTCTCTTTTACTCAATCACTGGCTAATACTGCTCTGGAATACTTCAGTTTATCGAGTTTCCATCTCCTTACATTTATATTTATTTATAGTATTTTCAGCTTCTCGTGGATAGTCTAACAGTTTAAAACATGGTTAGGAAATCTACGTCTGGCCATAATGAAACAAATATGAAACCTTCCGCTGTCTTCTGGACCCCTTCACGTGTACAGACTTCTTTCATGATGTGCCCTATGCAAAATTCTGCCAGGCGATTTTCTCTTTTATTCCCTTTTCGCATTCCCTTTTGCCAACTATTTTACTTTGTCCTCCTTCTCCTACTTCTTAATCTTAATTTTCCTCTCCCTTAAAAAATGTTCAAATGTTTGTAGAGTCTATAGGACTTAACTACGGGGTCATCAGTCCCTAAACTTACAAACTACTTACGAAGTAGGACGGCACAAATATCCATGCCCGAGGGGGGATTCGAACCCCCGACCGTAGTGGCCATGCAGACCGTGACTGAAGCGCCTCAGTCCCCTCGGCCACCGCGTTCGGCTACTCTCCCTTAAGCCGGCCGCGGTGGCCGAGGTGTCTGAGGCGCTCCAGTCACAGTCAGCACGGCCACTACGGTCGGGGGTTCGAATCCCCCTCGGGCATGGATATTTGTGCCGTCCTAGTTCGTAAGTAGTTCATAAGTAGTTTGTAAGTTTAGGGACTGATGACCCCGTAGTTAAGTCCCATAAGCTTAACAAACATTTGAACATTTGCTACTCTCCCTTAACTGTCTGAATAACTTCTTTTACATCATACATTTTTTTAATCTACTCATCATCGGCAAACCTAGTTGTTTGTACTACTGTCGTCCGTGTTAGATATGTGTTTACCTTTCTTACGATAATGCATTCACTACGTTGTTCATAGTAGTTTATCCACATTCCTTTTATCTTAGACACACTCATACACTACCCGCGTGTAATTTTGTATTTACAACCCTTTAATCACCTGACCAGAAATCCTGTTGATTTCAAGATATCCATGTTGGACACGAACTGCAGCTGTAGCGTAAATTGACATTTTATTTTCGTTAAAGTAATTGCAACCAGCTGCCTTTTTGGATGTTTTTCATTTAATCCAGAACTAGTTTTCGAGCCACTTCAGGCTCATCTTCAGTGGATACTTTACAGGAACACTTATCTTCCGCTAAGTGTAGGTTATGCTTTCATGTTGGTTTCTGTTCTTATCGTAGGTGTACGTGAAACCACGTTATGCATTGGGTACTGACGTTTTTTAACACATGTGAGCATTTTTGCTACACTAAGCGTTACAAATTTACAAAATATAAACGCATTCAGTGCATGTCTTAAGGAAAAGCAGTGGCTGTAGTCTCCCCTTGCTTTCCGCCGTGCGCAATAGCTGCATGGCAAAACACGTTAGCTAATGTTACAAGGCCAGTTCAGTCTATCATCCAGACTGTTGCCCCTGTAACTACTGAAAAGGCTGCTGTCTCTCTTCAGGAACCACACGTTTGTCTGGCCTCTCCACAGATACCCCTCCGCTGTGGTTGCACCTACCGTACGGAGGATCTGAATTGTTGAGAAACGAAAATCACCCTACGTCGGGAATGTCTACGGAGCAGGAGGATTGGGAACTCGCTTAAAACTTGATATCTATAGTTTAAACTGTAGTAATTTCAATCCCTTGAACTAAAGATTACAGTCACTGTCTTAATTTTGAGAAGCAGTAAGATATTATTGTCAAAAATGAAAAGTACTGGTAAACCGTGTGTCACAAACTTTTTGTGTCAGTGATAGTGCGTCTGCAAGCAGTTATGAAGAGGTAGGGGACAAGTGGTCGGAAACGCATGTTTATTATGCAGCTACACAGCATAACTACAACATAGCTCACAGTAATGTTGAAGGTAAGGACTGTGAGACTCGATGCTTGTATTGCTGTCTGAAGTAAGGACAATATTCAATATATATTCTTTGCCCAGATAATACCGCACATCAAGTTTGGATTGGAACGGGATGTCTTGCGCCCAGGCCAGTATACGGTGTCCCTTCTACTGTCAGGAGGGAAAAGTAAACTCATTGACTGGCTACCCACCGTTAAACTGTTCGACACAGTTCTCTTTCTTTTGCGCCTGCAGCATAATATGCGTCAAAGAATGGCATTAACGGTTCCTTTGTATCTCCGGAAAAAGAGCACTGGGTTGATGATTAATGTCAGTAAATGAGACATGATTGTTCTTCTCTTTTATTTCACTATGATACGTATCTGCCGATAATTTTGTGATGTTACAATTTATAGTTGGCCACTATTACATCTTTTGGGAACAATTTTTCAATATTCCAAACTATTACAGTGTTTACAAACCGCAATGATTTACGGTTTAGAAACCGCCGTATTTCATTGTGTTCGGTTTCGGATCACAATCGCGGTTGATACGGTACTGCAACTGTTCCGTCCTGTCAGTTTCACTGTTTCAAAAAAGCGGTGTTTCAGACGAATAACGCAGGAAAGCAGATCAGATTAATATTATCGAAACAATGGTGTTTCATTTTGCTGAAGCTTGGCACAGACACACATTTACCTTACTACTATATGAACAGTATGAAGGGTATCAAAAACTAATGGAGAGACTTGTGCCTGCAGCTTAAGATGACTGAAATCAAGATTCGTTTCTAAACTGAATGCTATATACCGAAATGATATAATGTCTGCTTTACAAACGTAACTGACAAACAACGCTCACTAGTTGCATTGAAATATCAAGTACAATTCTAGGTTCATCTATCCATTTACGGCAGTCATATTAAAACACACGATTAAACTTACAACTTCCATTTTTGAATACGAAAGAACATAGGCCTAAAGCCGAAAAGACATAACAAATCTAATATAATGTGCCGTATTTCGTTTTTATACTTAAACTAGCTGAAAACCCGGCGTTTCCCGGGTATTTATTTATTTATTCCGTCCATTTTTCAGGTTTATATTTATTTGTATAAGGGTTGTATGTAAATCTCTTGGGAACACAATTAGTAGTAAAGAAGCAAGAGATAAAAACTTGGTGTGTCATGGGGCGGTTTTCCGTGAACGTTACTGTTTTGTGCTCATATCTCATGAACTACGTGTCGTACTGTGATACAATTTAGAAGGTACATTCAACTATATGCATGTATACTGTATTTAAAATTTCTTGCAGCTACAATTTGTAGTGTAGAAATTAAAAATTATAACGTATAACTGAATGCCGTACTTTTAGCCCATGAACAGCGGAACGTGATAAGTTTATCTGCTCATATCTCATGAACTGCGTTCCGTACTGTGATACAAATTGGAAGGTACATTCAGCTATATGTGCGTATACTGTTTATAAAATTTCCTGTGGTTACAATTTGTAGTGTAAAACTTATAAATTGTGGGTCTAACGTCATACCGAGAGCCGTAGTTCTACTCCATAAACAGCGGAAAAGTAGTAAGCGAGAAACTTTTTTCCTTTCATCAATTTCAATGGTTGCCAGCGAGAAAAAGTTTAATAAAGGTTTGAAATTATGTTTAAAGTATGATGCAAGTCGCTAAGTACTGTCATTTTCATACAGTGTATTTCGAAATTCTCGCCGCATTATATGGCATTTTTTCGATTTCTATTGTTTATGACGTAATATCTTTTGAACCATGTGCCGTATGGGATTCTAAACTCTGCACCAAATTGTTACCTCACGGTAAGGAATGTGTGTACCAAATTTGGTGCAATGGTGCAATGGTTTAGGAGAAAATGAGCAGCATTGTCGCAAAATGCAGCAGTTTTTCGCGCATCTCATTGTTTATGACGTCATATCTCGTGAACTATATATCGTATGTGATTCTTACACTTACGGCGACCGTCCTCATGAATTGAAGCTTACGTCTACAAAGTTTCATAAAGATTGGAACAAAACTATAGATTTGTATGCAACACATACAGACATACGGACACTCTGCTTTATATATTAGAAGAAGATATTACGGAAAGTTGGACGGTAAATGAAAGCGCGAATTCATGATATTTCCAAAAATCGAATTTTGAAATAACTTTTATTTTAGCAAAGTATCCAGCAAGGTGATAATGGTGTAGAAAAAGTTAAACCCTTCCCAAACTGTTAGCTTAGTAACTTCAGTGTGATAATATGCTACTTCAATATCAGAACACGTAGTCTATCGAAATTAGGCACTAGATTAGTGGAAAGCGAAACGTATTCATTACAGCTACTTTGAGGACAACCAATAGGCCTATATTACACATAAAAACTTCAGTCGTCAGCTAAAAGGATAGCAGAAACGTCACTTATTGAGATACAGTACATCTGGAGCAGGGTAAAAGTTTTCCTATCGTCCCTTCGGCCTCGCGTGATTATGTTGGCAACATCAATAAAACGGCAGAAAATCGTTGGCAAGATTTTAATATTATTAGAAATCTATATAAAATTACTTGGTTAGTGTTTCGTAGAGACCAAGAAGTAAATAAATAATGCTGTTTGTGCTCTACTGTTGACAGGTTCCTGTATGTGTCCTTATCCACTCAGTAAAAGTAATTGTCCTCGTAAAACGAAGACTTTTCTACAAGACATTCGCGTTGTCACGCCATTGCCAACATTATCACACGAGGCCGCCAGGACGCTAGTAAACTTTAACCTTTAAAAAAAAAAAAAAAAAAAAAAAAAAAAAAAAAAAAAAAAAAAAAAGTAATTAAAACTCCTGCGACATTTAAATAAAATTTTAATTTTTTCTCCTATAGTTACTGTACTCGCACTATGTTCATGGTTCTGCAGCAATACGTATACAGTTCACATTGACGATGGTACAATAAACAGATCCATAACATTACAAACACAATGTTTCGCGATTTCGAAACCTCTCACTGTACAGTTTCATTTATGGACGTATGAGTCTTTTCTGGTGTCACTTGTATCTAGTGATTCCAAGCTACTGAAAGTATTAAAATGCGACAAGACGTCATATAATAATTCTATGAGGACTTGAATTATGGACAGATGTAACGCTACAAAAGTCGAAAACATGGTTCATACATAACACATATAGGACCTACGTTATACTCCAGCTGCGAGATAAATAGTGCATATCGTCGTAAGTGCCCGGAGTGGGTTGACTAGCTACAACAATATCATGTAAGCCGTTCATTATCAAGAAATTTAGCGAATGACAAGCCATACTCTATTTTGCAACCTTTCCAATTTACTGCGACAAAGCTACGTCCATAGTAGTGTACGCTTGTTGTGTCAACTGCAATATTCATGTCTGGACTGTCAGTCTTCTGCTTACTAAGTTAATTAGTGAATGAGTCATTGAACCACTCTGCATATTTTGGAGTAGAATGCATTGCTGCGAAATACAACAACCGTTTAGCTCAAATCCTCTCGTATCGATCAAACATTGTGACAGGTGTCCGCTGAAACCTTCCTTAAGGTTTGCTCCACAACTTCGATATGTTGTTTGTAAAACGTTTTTCTGTCATTAAAATCGTGGATGCAATAGGACTTTGCTTCGCTTGCACTGCTATCGACATAAAGCTCTATTCCGCAAGAGAGGCCACAAGACAGTTTGTAAGCACCAATATGGCAGTTGGTAGGGGAGAAGAGATGCGGACCTGTGCATATGACGTATTTTTAATAGTTTGAAAGACTTTTAAATAACAGTGAAGATGTTCAAGTTCATATCCTGTTGGTACTCTGTTACCAAATCATCTTCGTTTAAATTAAGAAGTTACGAAATGTGTCTACACCATATTCCTTACTTTTACCTCCCCCCCCCCTTCCATAACCATTCACTCGTGTTTCTCACTGTCTACAAGCAGGGCCTCTGGATGCTTCCGCAGATCAAAATTGTTTGAACTGCCTGTCTCTGATGACAGTGTACTTCACTACCGCCTCTTATTCGTGGAGTAATCACTGGCGATTCATTGTTCGTTCATTCCAGACGTCCTTACAACATGTTTATACACATACTATCATCCATATGATCACAGAAAATTCCTACATGCAGCTCTATATTTTGACGTTAATTAATTACACGATAATGTTATGAATAAGTGCACTAGGTGACTGAAACACATAAAGAGAAAAAAAATTATTATATGCCACTGGTGACTGACTTTTTGCCAGTAACATTTTTTCATGATTCCCACACATCTGAGCTTTTATCGCTAATGTAACTAAAATGTTCGAAATTCGTCACCCATACATCTGAACCGCAGAATAGAACGGCGCAAGTCAAAAAATTTTAATTTCCTTTATCATATTCTTGAAGATCAGTCTCGTAAGTTACTTTACGTGAAAGATATTAGAAATGATACTGTTGTTCAGTACGTTTCCTTACGATATTTCCCTTCAAAAGTCCTTCTATTGGTCTTTCAAGTTAATTCCCAAGCAGTTTAGTTGAAGAAAACAGAGATCGTCCAAAGTGATTATCAGTTTTTCGAGTAAGATCGTGATCAAAAAGTAAACAGCTCTCCCTTTAAGGGTATAAGCTGATTTCTCTTAATTCCATAACTTACTCTAAATCAATCGATGGAAAAGAGACATAAATATCTTCAGACTCGTTTTTCTGCTTTCATTATTATATTTAGATCACGTTATAAGCTTTTACAACCGCTGATCAAAATGTCAGTATAAATTTGAAAACATTTAAATCACGGAATAATGTAGATAGAGAGGTAAAAATTGACACACATGCTTGGAATGAGATGGCGATATATATATATATATATATATATATATATATATATATATATATATATATATATATATATATAAATCAGATTTTTGTAGAATATACCTCGTCTACTCATGAAAGTTGTCACATTCTTCAAGCAAAGAAAAAGTATGTTATAGAATACAGTGTCTATCAAGTTTTATTTATATGTGGTTTTTGATTAACTTATCCTTCTGCAGTTCGATAAACTCTTATCGTCTTCCTTACCTTCCTTTCTGTCGTAGGTATTTTAGCGCTTTTCTTTGAGTATAGGTTTTTCCCAATCACTAGAAGAGTACCGCATATTAAAGAGGTTGCACAATGTATGTTCTATTGGCGCCACATGCGTTTCGGTTTTCTCGCATTTTGCAGTTACGTAATAACTACTATGTTGTCAATAACAGTGCATTTGTTTCCTCTGGGATATTCTCGTCGAAGCGTAACGATACTGTTCATTACAGTGGGCCTCAGCTATTATGACGAGTACAGCTGCATCCCGTTCCCGTAATAAAAAAATGTCCTTTGTTGAATACTGCTGTTACGTCATTATGTATCCTACTGCTTCACACCGTTTCAAGTTCATTATACCCCCAACGGACTCACACAATGACCATCAAATGCATATTTGATACTGTGGATGCCAGTTGAACTGCTCAATGGCACAGCACGCAGTCACCCAATTACAATCACCTGCGATTGTGCGCAAAACAATGTCGTAGCCTAGACCGCGCGCAGTAGCTTACTCAGCGTTAAACATGTAACTGTTACTGAAGAACACTAAACGTACAATCACATATACGGTTTCGAGCTGTAACTTCTGTTACATTTTAAGACTAAGTCAAGATCAGTACCAAGGTTTATTATTCATTTTTAATTTCTTTTATCTTTATTTATTTATTTATTAACAAGTTTTGGTAGTGAACAAATCTTTTTCGTACAGTGCAGACTTCGGTCATAATCATTTTTTTTAACCTTTTTTCTCGCTGTCATAGGTACAAAAAGAAAAATAGCGAAGAGCTGAACTTAGGCAAATGTTAAACAATCCAGCATACCCATTACGGAATGGAGGCGAAAAGCGAAACTAGCGAAATACGTACTACATTAAAAGGTAGTCGCTTCCCTAATAGTGAAAACTAATTAAAAAAACTGTTTTAGAAAAATTTTAACTTTAATACGAGCAAAATTCCAAACCAATGTTTCCGCGTAAAGCTAATAATTCAGAATCTTTCTTGTAAACATTCTGGATGGGAGAATATATGTGAACATTGGCGGTATGGTAATTTGCTGTATAATCATTGAGTAACCAGCGTTTCTGAATCTGTTTTCCTTTGCTGCCAACCAAACTACGTTTCCAACATAGTAGTCAGTGCAGTGCACTGATGGATCTATCCACGCTTCGGTAACCTGTTCAAACCTCTCCATCTCTGAATGAGAACGGTAACCTACATTTCTTTGAACCTGATTACTATATTCGTCTCTTGTTCTCTATCTGATTGTGTTCTGTCCAATACTGAACTGTAGATTCCATGATGCCTTGCGCATCGTAGAATAGCGCCTCAAAGCGCTCGGCCGCACCGTCGCGGCTCGTCACAACTTCAGTTCTGCCAGTTCATCGCCTCCTACTTTCGAAACTTCACAGAAGTCCTCCTGCGAACCTTGCAGGACTAGCACTCATGGAAGAAAGGATGTGGTGGAGACATGGCTTAGGCACAGCCTATGGGATGTTTTCAGAATGAGGAGTGCTAGTCCTGAAAGGTTCACAGGAGAACTTCTGTGAAGTTTGGAAAGTAGGACGCGAGTTACTGGCAGAAGTAAAGTTGTGTGACGGAGCGTGAAGCGTGACCGGATAGCTCATATGGTAGAGCTCTTGCCCGCGAAAGAGAAAGGTCCCAGGTTATCATCCCATTTCTGGCACACAATTTTAATCTGGCAGGAAGTTACAAGTATAATTTTGTTGATCGCAAAAGCTTTCTTAAAATCCTATCTCGTTTTGCGTAGCAACTTGACAAACGATGAAGAAGAAATTGATTCAGTACAACGCAAACTAAGGAAATCTGATTTTAAATTTTTGAGGGAATATCAAACTTAGCGCAATATATTTACTGTCTGTTTTATTGTTGTTGAGTGCATTGTTTCATAATGAAACAGCTACGCCGGATACAGTATAGTTTGTCCACGGTAAGTTGACGATTCGTGCGCTGGCTATTGGCAGCGGCAGGAGGCGAGTAGTAGTGAGCGGAAGGCAGCGTCGCAGTGCTGGAAACATTACCTGTAAGAGTGTGCGCAGTAATATTTTGCGTCTAGGGGCAGCGTAACTTTGGCAGCTGTCCGAAACAAACGGACGTCCTTCAAGTAGTGCAGATATTATCTGCTACTGGTATCACCAGGTAAAATCTTCTTCTCTTGTCAAATTAAATACTTCCATCTAACTACCAATGTACTACCAGTTTCCCTGCATTATGGAGTCATTCTCAAGTTCCTATGATCACAAAAAATATTACAATGATTCAACCACATTAAAAATTGAAAAGTTGAATAATTTACCACAAAATAAAGAAGAGTTTCGGAACACTACATTTACCAAATAGACACAAATTATGTGCGCCGCACGAAAATGGCCGAGTGATCTGGGGTGCAATGTCTCGGAGTACGTCGCCACTCCCACTAGAGGTTTGAGTCCTCCCTAGGGCATGGGTGTGTGTGTTATCCTTAGAATGAGTTAGGTAAATATTTTGTGAGGCTAGGGACTGAGACCTTAGCAGTTTGGTTCCCTCCGATTACAAATAATTGAACATTATTTTTATTTTTATTTTATTTATCTATTTTTATTTATTTATTTTAATTTTTTTTAATTCCTTATGGCTTACGTCTTGGTACAATAACCATTTCTTCATTTGGCTCATTTAATATAATAATCCTGTGGTGTATCTTTGTACAAAACTGTTATTTTTCGACCATATTGTACAATTTGTTGGAATTTTCAAGTTGTTAGTGTTATAGTCCAATTCTTCCAAAGTTCGTCTTCAGCTGTTGGCAAGTGTTTCATTCTTTATGATAATGAAGGGTAAAATACGTTTTTCCCACAGTTGAACACGGGACATTCATTCTATGGTTTTCTTAAATTATTGTTTTATTTCGTGGTAAATTTAGAATATTTACACTATAAAATGTGACATTCATACATTCACTCACTCACTGACTAAACATGAAAGCTCGGAAACTACTTCACTTATGAAGCTGAAATTTGGCAGGAATGTAGTTTATAGGTAGAACACTTCATCTAGGAAACGATTTTGCGATAGGACCAATAGTTCAGGAGATATGGCGTCATAAACAGTGGAAACTTCCCCGTCTTGGGGCATGTGATACTAAGACTTATCAGTCCACTATTTGAGAAGGAGAACACTTAGCGACTTGGAACAAACTTTAAAATTATTTTCAAACCTGTAGGAAATTTTTTCTCGCTGACAACCATAGCAAAATGATGGAAGGAAAAACGTTTCTCGCTTACTACTTTTCCGCTGTTTACTGAATAAAACTACGGAATTCGGTATACCGTTGAAATTTATAGTTTCTACACTAGATATTGCACCTGCAGGAAATTTTACAAACAATATACACACATATAGTTGAATGTAGCTTCTAAATTGTGTCACAGTACGACACATAGTTCATGAGATACGAGCACATAAACACAAACGTTCATGACAAACCGCCCCATCACGCACCAAGTTTTAATCTATTACTTCTTTACCAATAATTACATTTACAACAGATTTTTCAGACATACAGCACTTATGCAGATGAATATATACCGGAAAAATTACACAACTGTACAACTTATAACTCAGTAAATATAAGATCATATAAACTTTTGACATTAAACATCACGTTTTATTACATTTCTTATTTACTGCTAAGACACACCTGTATTCCTGTGAGCTTAAGGAAATTCCTGAAAGATGCCAGTGCTGTTGAAAACTTTGAAGAAACTTTTAACTGTGAAGCGCCTACCGCTGTAGGAAGAAGAAATACATATCTATAGATCTACAAGGAAATGAAGAGAATAAAACAAAGTACATCCGACGAATACCCATTATTTCCGACAGATCAGGCTTTTAACCTGAACAGACTGCAGTTTGCAGTGGGACTTGCATTTTATATTATGATTAATAAATCACAGGGCAATCTACTCAATACTGTGGAGTGTGTTTGAAATCTCCATGATTCTCATGGACAGCTTTATATCGCTTGCTTAGGTATGGGCTCTCCATAAAATATTCATATTATATCCTGGACAGGTCACAAGAAATATTGTTTATAGTCAGGAAGGAATGAAGGAAGGAATAATAGTGTTTAAAGCCACGTCGACAACGTGGTCATTAGAGGCGGAGCTTACGCTCGGATTGTTTGGGTAAGGGTGAGAAAAGAAATAGCAATTTGAAGTTTATGTGCATACAATGCTTATAAGTATGGTATAGTACAGCAAATCTCCAAGAGTACTATACGAACTTTCATGGGGTTTCATAGGTCAAATGAGAATATCTTGGGGCAACATATAATCTTCATTTCATCAAAATCGGGTCAGGAGAAGAAAAGAAAAAAAAGATATCGTAATTTGCAGTTTCTGGTGTATGCTACGCTTGAATTGTAGCGTAGTATAGCAAAGATCCAATAGAGGCGCTGTTACTTACATAGTATACCAGATAACTAGTAAATGGCGATGCTGCGTTTTTATTCGCATAGCTAAGGTGTAATACACTGATATAAGGTTGTTGTTGTTGTTGTTGTTGTTGTTTTAAGGGGACTAAAAATTTAGGTCATCAGTACCCTGAAACAAGAGATACGATTTTCCTTACGGCAGCGGTGTAGTGTATTGATGTTGGATCCTTTCTGAAAAATCAGTCATGTACAATGAAAGGAATAATTCTTTGTGTTGATAATGAAATAAACAATTAATTTAGTTCCGATCAGTAAATTAACACCCTCTGAAACACAGACATTGCCGAGGTGGGGTGGCTTGCGAGCCTCAACGATGCAGATAGCCGTACCGTAGGTGCAACCACAGTGGAGGGGTATCTGTGGAGAGGCCAGACAAATGTGTGTTTTGAAGACGGGCAGCAGCCTTTTCAGTAGTTGCAGGGGCAACAGTCTGGATGATTGACTAAGCTGGCCTTGTAACATCAGCTAACATGTTTTGCCATGCAGTTACAGCTGAACGCAAGGGGAAACTACAGTCGTTACTTCTCCCGAGGACATGCAGCTCTACTGTATGACCATATGATGATGGCATCTTCTTGGGAAAACAAATAAAAACATTGCAGTTTGCCGATGACATAGCGATTCTGTCAGAGACCGCAAAAGATCTGGAAGAGCAACTGAATGGAATGGACAGTATCTTGAAAGGAAGATATAAGATGAACGTTAATTAGAATAAAACGAAGGTAATGGAATGCAAAGGGGACTGAGACACTCACGATCTACACGGCCAATACGGTCGGGGGTTCGAATCCCCCCTCAGGTATGGATATTTGTGCCGTCCCTTAGTATTAGCTAGATCATAAGTAGTTTGTAAGTTTAGGGACTGCTGACCCCGTAGTTAAGTCCCATAACCTATACAAACATTTGAAAAACTAACCTAAGGATAACACACACACACATACCCCTGGGAGGACTCGAACCTTCACGGCGAGCAACCGCGCGCTCCGCAGCGAGACGCTTTAGACCGTTCGGCTACTCCACCGCGGCTCGAAGGTTATAGGCATCCTGAAATGGTGCATGTTTAATCGTTAAATCGTTTCTTCCGCCTTCACGCTGAAATGGCTGTACGGTTATAAATGATATTTGGAACAGAGACAGCTTATATCCTTGCTACGACATGGCCTATCTTTCGTATGGTGCGTGGCAAACAGGTACGAACTTCGCCAAAATCTACGATGTTACTCGATTATTGAAGAAATTTTGCACACTTAACCTTCGAACAAGGGGGACACTACCGTCTACCTATGGTGCATGGTGGAGGTTACCTCGAAATAAATGTAGGCCACACTTCACCTATCACCATAAAAGTTAGCAGAGTTACACTATTTTTCACAGACCGAGGAGGCGATGGATGAGAAGGTGGAGGAGGAGTTGGACAGAGAGAGAGAGAGAGAGCTGGCCTGTTTTATGACTCAATATGACATGTATTTATGATATGTTTTCAGGCTTCCCTTCAGTTCCGAAACCATCGGTATGACACTACATTCGAAATTATTTGCAGTGACTCCCGGTACTCAGCTAGATGAGATACGCTCTGTGGCTGACACAGCTGACGCGTATTCGACGCTGCCGGTGGACTGTACTGTATTTCAGAGGCAGCGGGCCGGAGTGTTAATCAGGTAGCGAGAGATGAGGGGAGGGGAGGGGAGACCAGGCCAAGCTGACCCGCGTGTGACGTCGGAAGCGCGCCCGGCTCATCAGCCAATAGCGCGCCGCTGTTAATTAATCAACAGTTGCAGCGCGGAGGCGACGCCAGCGCTCCAAGCGGCGGCGGCGGCAAACAGCCGGCGCTGCTGCTGCCCTCTGTTAGCCACCAGAGTAATTGAAGGAGGCGAATCAGAGAGCAGAGAGGACGACCTGCAAACGTAATTTCTATAACTGATTAGGATAAAAGCTGGGTGTTTACTCCGTAGGTGCGCCTCGGTTGCACAGTGGTAGCGTGCCAGATTACAAATCCAAAGGTAGCGGGTTCGATCGTCTCCAGGTCCTAGGATTTTTATCTGTCACTTTCAACTTCTTCCACCTGTGGCAGTATTGCTCATGTGAAAAATACCGAATAGCACCGTGGTTCGGAACCCACGTTAAACTGTAGGTCCCCCTATAATTGGCTGGGTAAGTCTGTTCGAAGGCGGAGGAAGGCAACGGCATACCACCTCCAAACAGGACCATGCTTAGTAAAGCACTGTGGTGTTCAAACCCATCTTCGGATTGTGGACTGCTTTACCTTTTTTCACTCCATAGTGTTTACTATCTGATTCCTTTTTACCAACGCACTGGTCGCCAGAGACATTTCCATAATCCCATATTGATATGAGAGGTAAGGAATATTTCGATATTATTAGCCATTCGCGTCAAACCGTTTTTCTAACGAATCGTCATGCTTGTGGTGTCTTGCAAGGTAAGAGAAAGTCTCTAGCAGGAAGAGAGAAGAAAATCAAGGCATCGTTTGTTGTAACTGATGACTTTGGAATGGCATTCGTCAATATTGAAAGACGCGCGGAAAAGTTTTGCTTCAGTGTATATTTGTGAGGAAGCTCTTTCTTTCTTTTTTTTCCAATTTTAACTCAGATAACGCTGACGTTCGTCCAGAAGGACGAGGACGGCAACTTACTTTTTTATTCTTATGAGTAAGAATTCGTGCACACATTCTTTAAATATCCTGCTCCCATTTCAGATCAATTTTAGCTTTTGTTATCGATTGCAAAGTGGATAGATAGAGATGGAAAGTTGAGGTTCCTACAGAAGATGTTTAAGACTTCCTCACAGTTTGGTTTAGATTTCTTGAATTTTCTTCAGTTTATCACACATTTGTAGTATACGAGGTATGTCCACAAAGTAAGTTCCGTTTGGTTATATAAAACAAACGTGTACAGACACAGAAAAAATATTTATTGTACAAAAATATACAACTATTAAACTACTTTTCTACATAGCTTCCGAAATTTTGTAGGCATTTGTCATAGCGTGGCAGAAGTCTTTGTATGCCTTCTTCGTAGAAGGTTGCCGCCTGTGTATTCAGCCATGTAATAACATGTTCTTTCGACCTTCTATGAAGAAGGCACACAAAAACGTGTCCCACGCTATGAAAAGTGCCTACAAAATTTCGGAAGTTATGTAGAAGAGTAGTTGAACTGTTGCGGATTTTTATACAATAAATAATTTTTCTGTGTCTATTCACGTTTGGTTTATACAACCAAACGGAACTTACTTCGTGGACATACCTCGTATATTTCATATTAAATGTTGTTTTAATAATAATAATTCATGAGATTAAAATTATAGAAAATTCATTTGACGTCATCCCAAAAAGAAGGGCAGTATTGCAAAACTAATGGTGTGATTCTGAAAAAAAAAATCACTTAATTAAATGCTCTTGAGAAAAAAAACAGAACCAAAAATATTTACGCGCTATCTGGGCTAAGTTCGTTAACGATCTACGTCTTTATTCACAATTTCTCCATGAGAGTTTCTAAATTTGTCTTCATGCTGACGCCCTTCTACAAAGATTCATGAAACACCCTTCCAATAATATTGTCAAGAGACAATGTTAATTTAATGATATATTCATTACTGTATATGTTTCTGAGTACAGTATAATTACACGTTAACAAGCTTTCCACAAGTACAATATTTTCAATGATATCATGAATTCAAGGACGAACATCACATGTCTGGTTATTGACTTCGATGTAAGACAAATCCACACGCAGTTACTCATCTAACTTTCAGATATTCGACAATTAAGGTAGCACATACAAAACAATTTGCTGTTTTACATATTGCTCCCTGTACCTACAGATTAGATTATAGTGACTGGATAATATTCATCCACCCCTTTTTATGTTGCACTAAATTTTCGTATTTTGTTATTAAATGCATCATTGAATTAGAATGGATACATCATATATCACAAGTTACATTAAAATTTAAAATGGCATTTAAAACTAGAAATACATCCACAGGCCTTCAGCTGGAGGCCATGGATGTATCTCTAGTTTTATGGACGGTAGATTCCGAAACCTTTCACTGACTTCAAAATGGTGCAACTGCGATGGACAAAATAACTTGTTTTAGAAAATATTCCCAGTTGTTGATCCTAAACCATCATTACGATGCATTTTCATAAGACTGAGTGTATGCTGACGTCTCACGCATAGTTCTAGACTATTGATTTATACATAATATTTTATAAACTGCCAAAAGTCTCTTTCTGGAAAAAAATTTATCCATTTCTTTTACATTCGAAATTTTGTAGTCTCATTACACCCTTGATAGGAATATCAAAACCTTCGGTGTTGGAATAGTAGATTTCGACATCTCTTCTACATATTTATTACTATACACACTCGGGAAAAAATAATACTCCTGCAAAGATGACGTCGATTTTGACGGCATACTCCATCTGGGAGAAAGTAGATGTGCTGATAAAGGTTTGAACGTCATCCACCAACAGATAACGCAGTGATACAGCTTCCAGAGCACTGTAAGTGTGTACCCTTTAATAGGAACGTTTACAAGCGTATGTCAGAGACTGATATCAACATGTGAAGCATGACACACAGAAATAGTGTTTTAAACAGCCATCTGGGTGAGTTTGAAATGGGCCAAAGTGTTCGATTCCAGCTGGCGGCAGAGACCTTCCAGTGAATTACCACCAGCATGAACCACAGACACCAACCCCATGAACCACTGACATTGCCGAGGTAGGTTGGCTTGCGTGCCTCAACGATACAGATAGCCGTACCATAGGTGCAACTACAGCGGAGGCGTATCTGTGGAGAGGACAGACCAACGTGTGGATCCTGAAGAGGGGCAGCAGCCTTTTCAGTAGTTACAGGGGCAACAGTCTGGATGATTGACTGATCTGGCTTTGTAACATTAGCTAATGTAGCTTTGCCATACAGCTACTGCGACCGGCTGAAAGCAAGGGGAAACTACAGCCGTTACGTTTCCCGAGGACATGCAGCTCTACTGTATGAACATATGATGATGGCATCCTCTCGGGTAAAATATTACGGAGGTAAAATAGTCCCCCATTCGGATCTCCGGGCGGGGACTACTCAGGAGGATGTTGTCATCAGGAAATACAATACTGGCATTCTACGGATCGGAGTGTGGAATGTTATATCCCTTAATCGGATAGGAAAATTAGAAAATTTAAAAACGAAAATGGATAGGTTGAAGTTAGATATAGTGGGGATTAGTGAAGTTCGATGGCAGGATGAACAGGATTTCTGGTCAGGTGAGCACAGGATTATAAATACAAAATAATTTCGGGGTATCACAGGAGTAGGACTGATACTGAATAAGAAAATAGGACTGCAGGTGAACTACTATGAGCAGCTCAGTGATCGCATTATCATTGTCAAGATAGATACGAAGCCAACACCGACCAAAGTGGTACAGGTTTCTTTGCCAACTAGCTCTGCCGATGATGAGGAGATTGAAGAAATGTATGAGAAGTTAAAAGAAATTATTCAGACAGTTAAGGGAGAGGGAAACTTAATTGTGATAGGAGACTGGCATTAGGTAGTAGGAAAAGGAAGAGACAGAAAAATAGTAGGTGAATATCGACTGGGCAGAAGAAATGAAAGACGAAGTCGCCTGATAGAATGATTTAATTGTAACTAACATCTGGTTTCAGAATCACAAAAGAAGGTTGTATACGTGAAACAGACCAGGAAACACCGGAAAGTATTAGATTATATAATGGTAAAACCTAGATTCCGAAACCAGGTTTTAAATTGTAATACATACCCAGGAGCAGATATAGACTCTGACCATAACTTATTGGTCATGAATTGTCCGCTGAAACTGAAAAACCTGCAGAAAGGCAGAACAATAAGGACATGGGATTTGGATCAATTGAGGGAACCTGAAGTTCTTAAGAATTTCAGGGGGGCTTTAGGCAACAATTGACATGTGTGTTGTGGTCTTCAGTTCGGAGACTGGTTTGATGCAGCTCTCCACAATACCCTATCCTGAGCAAGCCTCTTCATCTCCACATAAGAACGACAATCTACATCTGTCTGAATCTGCTTACTGTATCCATCTCTTGGTCTTCCCCTGCGATTTTTTTCCCCACACACTTCCCTCCAACGCTAAATTAACAATTCCTTGATCTCTAAGAATGTGTCCTACCAAGCGATCCCGTCTTTTAGTCAAGGTATGCCAGAAATTCCTTTTCTCCCCAATCCTGTTCAGTACCTCCTCATTAGTTACGCGATCCACCCACCTAATCTTCAGCATTCTTCTGTAGCACCATATTTCAAAAGCCTCAATCCTCTTCCTGTCCGCACTGTTTATCGTCCATGTCTCACTCCCATACAAGGCAACACTCCATACAAATGCCCTCAGAAAAGACTTCCTTAGGCCTAAATCAATATTCGATGTTAACAAATTTCTCTTTTTCAAAAACGCTTTTCTACCCATTGCCATTCTGCATTTTATATCCTCTGTACTGCGCCCATCATTTGTTATTTTACTGCCCAAGTAACAAAACTCATCTACCTCCTTTATTGCTTCGTTTCCCAATCTAATTCCTTCAGCATCACCTGATTTTCTTACACTGCACTCCATTACCCTAGTTTTGCTCTTGTTAATGTTCATCTTATATGCACCTTTCAGCACACTGTCCATTCCATTCAATTGCTCTTCCAGGTCCTTTGCTGTATCTGACAGAATTACTATGTCATCGGCAAAACGCAATGTTTTTAACAATTGACATAAACGGGGTAAATAAAACAGTAGAAGAGGAGATAAAATAGCGAAGGGATCAGATGAGAAAATAGGTAGAAAGGCAAGACCTACAAAAAATCCTTGGATATCACAGGAAATACTACATTTAATTGATGAAAGGAGAAATTATAAGAATGCAGTAAATTAAACAGGCAAAATGGAATACAGACGACTAAGAAATGAGATCGACAGGAAGTGCAAAATGGCTAATCAGGAGTATCTACTTGACAAAAGCTAATCTGTAGAAGAATGGGAAAAGTAGATACTGCCTACAGGAAAGTAAAAGAGACATTTGGGGAATAGAAAAACAGCCCTACGTATATCAACAACTCAGATGGAAAACCAGTGCTCTGAAAGGAAGGGAAAACTGAAAGTGGGAAAGAGTATATAAAGGAGCACTACAAAGGAATTGAATTTATAGACAATGTTGTAGGAAGGGAAGAGGAAGTAGATCAAGATGAAATGGGAGATACTATACTGAGAGATGAATTTGACAGAGCCATGAAAGACCTAGGTCGGAACAAGGGCCGTGGAGTAGATAACATTCCCTCAGAGCTACTAAAGTCTCTGACAGAGCCGGCCACTACAAAACTATTTCACGTGGTGTGTAAGAGGTATGAGACAGGCGAAATATCCCCAGACTCTAAAACGTAATAATCCCATTCCAAAGAAATCAGGCGCAGACAGATGTGAAAATTACAAAACCATCACTTTGATAAGTCATGGTTGCAAAATTTTAACACGAATTGACTACAGGAGTTAATCTAAGTAATGCCAAAATGCTGCTTCACTTTATAGATGTTAAAAACTGTTTATTATTATAACAATAGGCCTATTTCGGCACTGTGGCCATCATCAGGCTATTTCTGTAATGTGACTTTTTATTTTATTTTATCGCTGGTGTTGTCACAAGATCAAAGTTGTAAACCCGAATTGAAATTTAACTAACCGTAAGATCAGCAATGAATATTAATTTTTGGAAATGGTTATCACTTCTCAGTAGCAATGTATGTTAAAAATTACGACAACACCAGAAAGCACCATTACATAAGAAAATAGCGGAATCAGTTACCTGGTATGCATTCATTGGTGGAAGCTGTGACACTGCAGTTGAACCTGTATGAATTGATTAATATATTGTCGTAAACTGATGCTTGGTTTCATGACTATTAATTATTAAAGTTTTAAGACCGTGTGCAATTTTGATCACTATGGTTATCGAAAGTTAAAGAAATTATCGGACTTCGCTTTTAACAGAATGAAGATTTCCTGCAGGCAATGAATTCAATTTTTAATATAAAATGAGAGTAAATAAATTTTGCATCGAGAATGTTCTTTTGTCATCATGAGACAATAGGCAACAATGACCAAGCATCAATTTACTAATATTGCTGAAAATCAAGTAATAAATTAAATGAAAGATGGGGAGAAATAGTCATTATTTAAATAAAATAGGAATTCCAAATGAAATTTAAAGTTTATTTCGTTAAAGGGCGCTAACCAGAGCTCACACTTACATAATTCTGGAGGTCGAGTAAAATACGTCCGCTCAGTATAAACGTAGAGAAACGAAAGACGACAAGCGATTCCGTTTTCTCTCCAGATCGTTTGAAATAGTTGAACGATTACTTGAAGGATAATCAGAGATTTATTGGCAGAGAGAACGGATGCTTGCGACAAGCGTCACAGATATAATTTTCAATAAAAAATATTAATGTTTTGCTACATTTGCCCCCTCTGGCTTTGAGCTGGCAAATGCGCATTTCCTACTCAAAGACATCATAAATTTCTTGTTATACAATTTTTTTTAACAGATTACTTAAGACTGTGTGAGCCCACTAGATATGAGATTAGAAGTTACAATTGTGTCTTTTTCCTATTTTTTATAGTCCGTTCATTTTTTTAATAATTTTCATAAATTTTATTATCTTATATTCAAATTATACAATGTGAAGCGTCGATGGTCGGACCAGCAGTGCAGCGAGCGGTCCCCAGCGCGCCCGGATTGTCGACCAGTGGGCGTGGCGGTGCGGCGGCGACGCGGTGCAAGGCGGCAGCGGCAGGCCGATTGATGTCGGAGGAATGCGCCGCAGACTCGGCCCCAGCGTAGTGGTGGGGTGAGATGCCAGGATGAGGTGCCCTTTGATAGAGCACGGACTGCTTTTCCCGCATCGCCTCCGTGTGGTTTTACATGAAATGAAAGTTGTACATATGTCATTAAGATTTATCCCTTAACTAAAAATTACAGGTTTGATTACTGAATGAGTTTATTTCTGTTTTATTCAGTTGAGTGTTTCAGTACTATTATAGTTTTTAGCGAACGGATGTAAGTGTGAGCTTTGATTTTAATAGCAAATATCGCAACCAACTGACATGAACATATGCCCATTCTTGACATAAATTCATTAATGGAAACTAAATTATATACAAGGCATATGTTCAGTTTATGACTTTACCAAAACTTGTAATTAACGTATTACGTAAATCAATAAAAATTTCTTTGGCTCACTGTGGGAGCTTTAATCGTTCATGAAATTGTCTACTGAGACATAAATACTAATTCACATATATACATATAGACATTTATACATATATATAGGCATTGGTAACTGGATGTTACATTTTAGCGAATTAAAAGTTGTTTATTTTTCTGACATAGGGTATTCTTTGTACGTATCATAGCACAGTTCTTTGATTGGGAAATGCCGCAGAGGCGGTTTTCGTCGTGTTCATTATACAAATAATAGATACATTTTGATTATTTTCAAACCATTCACAGTGCCAGTTTGAATTTTCACACGGCGGCATCGCCATTGGGTACGTGACGCAATAGTCAATCGTCAACAATGAATAAATTGCTACCGCTGGTCAGCTTCAGCAGTAGAGATGGGAAAACTGAAACATCTGACGGTTTCGAAAAGAATGAAACCGTACCATTTCTGGTTTCGAAACCATGAAACCGCGAAGCAATGTATGTTTTGTCATGAAATCTTCGTTCTAGGAGGGCAATATTTTTCACTATGTGGACAAGGGTACATACAAGAACCTGTCAACCATAGAGTATATATTTACTTCTTTGTCTATACGGAACATGTTGATAAAGATTTTCTCCCGTGTTGTTGATGTTGCCAACAAAGTCACACGAGGCCGCCGGTATAGTAGGTAAAAGTTTACCCCTTTAGGAACTCACAAACTGCAATACGGTACGCTTATTACAGTGTAAAAGGTAAAGCAGTCAATAACCCGAAGATTGGTTTGAACACCACAGTGCTTTACTAGGCATGGTCCTTTTTGGAGGTGGTATGCCGTTGCCTTCCTCCGACCGTCGAACTGACTTACCCAGCCAGTTATAGGGGGACCTACAGTTTAACGTGGGTTCCGAACCACGATGCTATTCGGTATTTTTCACATGAGCAACACTGCCAGAGGTGAAAGAAGTGGAAAGAGACAGGTAAAAATCCTGGGATCTGGCGGGGATCGAACCCGCGACCTTCAGAGTGGTAGTCTGGCACTCTACCACTGTGCTACGGAGCCACACCATAGTTACAGTGATAGATCATAAATGCTACTTTCTATACATACTAAATAAATTTTAGGGAATAAAGAGCACACAAGTAATGCTATGGAATTACAAAAATAATAAAGTAAGAGGCAAGTTCACCACTTGTACGTCTTGACCGTTACACCACCGCCGCAATTCTTTTAACATGAGTGTCGAAAAACTATAACGACAGTAGGTAACTTCGTTTTCGCTCATAAGAAACCATCTCTTTAACACGAGATTAAATATGCGATCTACCCTTGTTAGTATAAAAAAAATGTCATTTCAGGCTTTATGTTGTATCTTATTTTAAAGAATGTAGTTTCACTCGTGTGTCTTTAATATGATAGATAAACATAGAATTTACTGGTTTTTCAATGCAAATAGTGAACGTTGTTTTATTGTTCTTTTACATTTATAAAGCAGACATTATGTCATTTCGGAATGCAGCAGTCTCTTGCAAACGAATCTTGATATCAGTAATCATAAGCTGCAGACTCAAGAGTGTCAACTACTATTTGAATGGTTTATATACTAGTAAGTTATATGTGTATCTGTGTGGAGCTTCAGTAAAATGAAACACCACATTTCGATACCATTAGTGTGTTCCGCGTTTCTGCATTAGTGGCTTGAAACACCGGTGTTGTGGAACCGACATGAAATCGTGAAACCGACATGAAATGGTGAAACAGACACGAAACCGTGAAACCGACGCGATACCGTGAAACCGACAGGAAGAAACGGTTTCAGTGTATCGACAATCGACCGCGAATGTGATCCGAAACAGAACGGAATGAAACCGCATTGAAACACTGAAACTGTTGTGTGTATCGAAACCTGGTTTCGAAACCATGAAACCGTAGCCAACTCTATTCAACAGTGTTCGTTCAAACGTGGCAGCGGCAACCTCGCGAGCATTGCGTACAGCACATAACTCGCCGACTGTGTTTTTCATCTTTCTTCCACAATAGAAGATTCATCCATAACAGTTCATAGTGAAGATCGTCGCAGCGCGGTGATTACCTATTATTTATATTAATGTGGTTAGGTCCGCTTACTTGCTGCGCATTCTTCATTTATTTTTAGGTTGTCATCTCAGCTGCCTTAATCAAAGTCCATTAGCTGAGACAAGATCTACGACTTCGTATGCAAATATAATAATACGACTAGCCATTAGTTCGTATATACACTTCGAAAGTCACTTCACTGCACGATTTTTTTTTTTTATCATGACTGTTTACGTCGGTATGCCGCACGTAACAAGTTTTTTGCTGTTTATTTCACATCACACTATTTAAGTGTCCATCACTGTAATGCTGATATACATAAAGTCAAGCACTTCTCAGTCTATCCGTTTACTTATCACTTTAATTTATTATGCGAGTGCTACCTTTTGTAGTCCGAGCTCACTATTTTCAATGACAAAATCACTTCACTAGTTAATTAATATCTGTTTACGCTGTCTTTTTTATGTTCGTGATTATTTGGTGCATAGATTTGGGCTGAATAGCATTCAGAATAATGATCGAGTGAGAGAGAGAAAAACAGCATCATAGTTAGAGAAGTCTCTCTAAAATAGCACACAACATATACACAGCATATCAATCCATCATTTCCAAAAATTACCATTTGTATTATTATTATGAAATACTACGTCAAATTAAATTATTCTAACGCCTCTCATAACAAAGCCCTCCATGCTTCTCTCTCACTTGCTTTAAGTTTTGCATGCGGTCTGACCTGCTATTGCCTGTTCTTTCATTTTCAGAAATTAAAAGTGTAGTTTAGACTTTCTGTTTTAAATACAATGTGTCTGTAGTCTAGAAACATCATGCTAAGTGTCTAATATTTTCAATCGTAGTGTTGTACGTGTGTGTTTAAAATGTCTAAAAACAAAATGTGTGTGTGTGTGTGTGTGTGTGTGTGTGTGACTCCTCCGTCATTTTGATGTTGAGTTGTCGATCTTCTTACCGTTGGCAGGAACACAATTCTCGTGCACGTCGTCAGCTGAAAAAGAATGTCGAATTCCGTTCGCGGTTCAATAATGCCATATTTATTTACACTGATGGTTTCAAGAGCACTGAAGCTGTCGGCTCTGCCTTTGTCGTCGGGGACAACCGTTTCCAATACAAGCTCCCTGACCGGTGCTCGAATTTCACGGCTGAGCTTTTTGTCCTCCACCAGGCCGATTTGTATACATGCCGCCACCGCCAACCATATGTTCGGACTCCCTTAGTGCCCTGCAGAGTCTTAAGGACCCTTTCTCGAATCATCCTCTCGTGTATCGGATCCAACGCTCCCTCCAGTTGCTAGCAGATGACAGCTGTCAAGTTTCTTTCCTGTGGGTCCCTGGCCACGTGGGTGTGCCCGGGAATGAGACCGCCGACATAGCAGCCAAGGCAGCAGCTCTTTTACCTCGCATGGCCACCTTTTGCGTCCCATCGGACGATGTTCAACGGGCTCTTCGCCGGAGTATCGTGTCGTCATGGCACAGTGCGTGGTTCTCACTGTACGACAATAAATTGAGAACTGTAAAACCGATTTCGACCGCTTGGAGGACCTCCTCACGCCCCTCTCGGCGGGAGGAGGTCATCCTGGCCCGGTTGCCGATCGGTCACTGCCGTTTCAGCCACTGTCATTTGCTAACCGCCGATCCTGCACCGCTGTGCTCCTGCGGTGAATTGCTGACGGTGCGACATGTTTTACTGTCTTGTGATAATTTTAATCATCTCCGTGTAGCCCTTCACTTTCCGTTTACTCTGGAGGAAATTTTAGCTGATGACACACGGGCAGCTGCTCGAGTTTTGCGTTTTATCAACTTGGCCAATTTGTCAAAGGCTATTTAACCCTTTTAACTATTTTTATCTTTTGTTTTTAGCCTTCTCTTGATATTCTAACTGGCAGTTACCAATCTTTTGAGATCTAGCGAATCACTGTTCTAAATGTTCAAATGTTTGTAAAGCCTATGGGACTCAACTACTGGGCTATCAGTCCCTAAACTTACAAACTACTTATGAACTACTTACGAACTAGGACGGCACAAATATGCATGCCCGAGGGGGGATTCGAACCCCCGACCGTAGTGACCGTGCAGACCGTGACTGAAGCGCCTCAGTCCCCTCGGCCACCGCGGCCGGCTCTCTGTTCTAGTCTGGGCGATAATGACCTTAGCAGTTGTGCGCCCCAAAAACCACAAAAAAACCTACTCCACCAATGATTTTAGAGTTCTGTACAGGAAATTTAGGTAAGCTCTGAATGTTGTTTATGCGTTTAAATAGACTGTAAGACAATATATTAACAGCTGCTCCAATGTCAACTAAAATCGATGTAGGTATGTCTGCTACTGTTATTAAGATGTGTGCTTGATAGGCAACTATAGGTACCTTGTTTTGTTGTGTTTGTTCCTGCAGTAGCTCTTCCCTGATATCGATTCCTTTATTGTAACGCAGCATATTTACTGTGAGAATTGTGCCCTCACTGCCTCGGTCGCTCAATGTCGGAGGGCCAGACACGAGCCGATTTAGTTTGACGTCTGCGTCCCGTTAGAATGTCTTTGAGGTTGATTTAAAGTCTCTGTCACGTCAGTCATAGTGACGGTCGATTCATTTTGTGTCCAGTTTGTTTGATCTATACTGTCAGTCGTCATCGTTGCTACTGGTATTTGATTGACATTTGGTTGTTGTGCAGGAGTAGTAGAAAAGTTCGGAATTTGTTGATTACCGTTATTGTTTGGAAAAAATTTTCTGTTTCTGTTATTATTATTGTAGTAGTTTCCATTACGCCAGAGCAGTTGTGTGTTCCAATTATATTGGTTAGGGAAAGTAGCTGCATTGTTATTGAAATTATTATTATTGTGATTGAAGTAGCCCGGATTAAATCTGTTGTCAAGACGGCGTCGGTAATACTGACCGCCGTTAGGTACGTTTCGTACTGTGTTTCCACTGTTTACTCCACTAGTCACTTGTTGCATTTGCGGCTGTCCGGTATTGCTAATAAATGACTGTTGCGGTAACATCTATGGAGGGCGTGACATGTTTTGATTATTAGGCTGCGGCTGGCTGACATGAATCAGCTGATTACTAGGATAATTGAAGTAATTATTTGCGTTACCCTACCTGTAACTATTATTTCTTGCTCGGTCATCTTCAAAGATTGAATCTAGTGTGTCCACCTCAGTGAGAAAAGTTTCTAAGTTTTGTGTTGAAACGTGTGCTAGTTGTAACCGCAACCGTGTAGGCAATTTGTTTATTAATACATGTAGTACTTCTCTGTGCCGGAAAGGGTCATGAAAGAATTTAGCTTTGTTTATGTACTTCATTCATTGAAAGGATGCGGATTATAACCTTCATTTCGAAACCTTTCTGGCACAACAGGCGACCAAAAGGTGGCTAAAAATGTCCGTTGGAACTCACTGTAAGTTTCACAACTCTGTAGGGCTTCTGCAGCCCAGATTCCCGCTTCACCTTGAATGTATCCGACAACAAATCTTATCTTTCTTTTTTCGGACCACGATTTAGGTAATAAACCTCTAAAAGGTTGTAGGAAAAAGACTGGGTGCACAGTACGGTTCTCATTAAGAAATATTTGAAACTAGTGGTGCTTTATCATACTTTCGTCAAGTTCTTCGGCAGTAGCATGATTTCGTGGTGAATAAGAGGGGGGTATGTTTGATAACATTTCCCTAAATAGTCGGTCAAGGTCATTAGAGGTCGTCAAGCGAAAGTCAGTCTGCGTCCTGTCAGACGTCAAATTGTTAGATGTACCCGGATTATATGGAGAGCGTGGAATATTTGTTGCAATTCTGGGAGATTTCCAATCATGGAACACATTTGTCACGGGTTCATGTGGCCTAGGTTGTGCCATCAGTGTATTTAAAATTGATTTCACGTGTGTAAAATCTTTTTGTAAAGCTTTAACAGTATTTCCATGTTTTTCATACATTTTAGTAGCTACGTCTTGAATTACAGCGGTTAATTTTGCGTCTATCTTTTCATTCATCTTCGCTTCTGTATTAGATAAGAATTGTTGTACCCTATCATGATTTTCTTTGACTATGTTTTCTGCATTACTCGTAATTCTCGTAACAGATATTTCCGAATTTTCTTGTTGAATTTTAAGCTGTGTAAGATTTTGTGTGAGACTGTCAATAGCAGTTGGTAATGTTTTAACGGTTTCTTTGCAATTAGTTACATCATCGACTTCAGAAGAGATTTTTGCATCTACTGTGCCAATGATTTGATCCACTACTTTGTTTTGTACTTTAGAAAACTTACCATTGATAGCCTATTCGACTTTGAGTATCTGTGCGTCTATCTGTTTACTTCCTCAGAAATAAGTGAGGGTAAATTTTGTTGTACTGATTCTAGATTTTTAAATCTCGACTCAAATTCATCCCGAGTTATCATTTGAGCCGCGATTTTATTTTGCTGTTCCTCTACTCTGTCTAATTGTTGCTTGATGGAATTTTGCAACTGCTCTAAATCATGTTTCGTGTTGGCCTGTAAAGTGTTAAGTTCATTTTTGTAGTTGTCTGCAAATGATTAATTTGATCGGTCAAGCCTGAAATCTGATTGTTTGTAGCATGTGTAGATACTTGCAAATTGTTAATTTGTTGCGATGTGTCCGCATGTATAGCATTCGTAGATGCTTGCAAATTACTCATCTGTTACAACATGTTTGCAAATAATATCTCAAATCGTTTTAACCAATCTTTTTGCGGATTTGCAGATTGGTGTACTGTCTGTGTGGGAAAATCTGTTACGTGTGATGTGGTTGCAAGATGTTCCTCCACTATGTGTGGAATCACTTCAATTGATCTCGCAGCCACATTATTTTCAACATTTTGCGCGGGCTGTGAAACATTAGTGTTTTGTTTTGACTCCATTGTAGTAATTTGTCTACGGGTTTTAACCATACTAATAAATTATCAAAAATTTGGAATAGTGTGGGGAACCTACACACTTCACACGCACACAAAAAAATTTCTTTTATCAGCACTGTTTAAGCAATGAAACAATTAAATCACTAGTAATATTCGTCACACGCATGCGAGACGCTTCAAGTGAGAGACAAGCGAGGATCGCTTTGTTATATCGATTTAGCAGGCATGTTGGCCATTTTTCCAACTTGTGATTAAAAATAAATATCTGACTACAAAATAAATTTTGAAAATAGATTTTTGCTAATTGAATGAGGTACTGAATCGGAAATTGCGTACTTGCGAAAGACTAAGAGAAAGTAGAATGCACCAAATAAGCGAAATAATCAGTCTGTCCTTACCTGTGTTGCAATTTTCGTTGTTGGCTACGGTTGAATTTCTCGTGATCGGGTGTGGCTCCAAATTTTTATTTCATTATTCTCCGGGGTAGTAATTATGATTTCACGTCACAATCGGTCAGCAGTTGTTCATGAAAAATAAACACATTATACAGATTAGATATCATACATTGGTGAATGATTACAAAGATAAAAAATTCAAACAATGGTATAATTATTTCACATTAAATTACAAAAAATTTACTTTTTTTTTTACCACTCGAAGACCTGTCACAATGGGCGCCAATTCTTACGTAATGTTACTTTTTTTTTTACTTTATCGCTGGTGTTGTCACAAGGTCAAACTTGAAAACCGGAATTGAAATTTAACTAACCGTAAGATCAGCAGTGAATATTAATTTCTTGAAATGGTTATCAGTAGCAATGTGAGTTAAAAATTACGACAACACCAGAAAGCCGTGACACTGCAGTTGAACCTGTATGAATTGATAAATATCTTCGTTCTCGTAAACTGATGCTTGGTTTCGTGACTATTAATTATTAAAGTTTTCAGACCGTGTGCCATTTTGATCACTATGGTTATCGAAAGTAAAAAGAAATTATCGGACTTCGCTTTTAACAGAATTAAGAGTTCCTGCAGGCATTGAATTCAATTTTTAATATAAAATGAGAGTAAATAAATTCTGCATCGAGAATGTTCTTTTGTAATCATGAGACAATAGGCAACAATGACCAAGCATCAATTTACTAATATTGCTGAAAATCAAGTAATAAATTAAAGGAAAGATGGGGAGAAATAGTCATTATTTAAATAAAATAGGAATTCCAAATGAAATTTAAAATTTATTACGTTAACCAAGGCTCACACTTACAAATTTCGGGAGGTCGAGTAAAATACGTCCGCTCAGTATAAAGGTAGAAAAACGAAAGACGACATGCAATTCCGTTTTCTCTCTAGATCGTTTGAAATAGTTGAACGATTACTTGAAACAAGGGTAATCAGAGATTTATTGGCAGAGAGAACGGATGCTAGCGACAAGCGTCACAGATATAATTTTCAATAAAAAAAAAATAATGTATCGCTACATTTCCAAATGGCATCGTGGGGGTATAATTTATAACTGCATATAACTGCATATAATTTCTGTATATATGCTCTTTAGATGGTGTATATATTATGTTTATCAGGTATTAATTTATTACTGCTAATCTGTCAGTTTGACATATCCTCCAGCGATGCTCTTTTCTTAAGGCGTTTTAAATGTGATGCTGCAGAAGAGTGCTGAAGATTAGGTGGGTAAACCACGTAAATAATGAAGAGGTGCTTAACCGAATTTGTGAGAAAAGGAATTTTCGGCATACCTTGACTAAGAGGAGGGATCACTTGGCAGGACACATTCTTAGACATCGACGAATCGTAAATTTAGCATTGGAGGGAAGTGTGTGTCGTAAAAATCGCAGAGGGAGACCAAGAGACGCATATAGTAAGTAAATTCAAATGCATGTAGGTTTCCGTTCTTATGAGGAGTTGAAAAGGACTGAAGACCATAACAACCACACAAATTCATGTTGCTGCATCACTTGTGCTACAATTCTGATTGCAGTAGTCAGGTGAACATTATCATAACCATCCATGCAGCCACGACATGCATTACTGGAACAGCCACTCAAATTAATAGAACAATATATTTACAGAACAAAAGCAAATGCATAACTTCTCCTGGCTCGGAGGTGTATACTTATAACAATTTAACACAAATTAACAATCCCTGAGACGGATATTCGTCTCAAATATGTCAAAGACAGATTTATCAATAATGACTTCTAACAATGTTACAATGGTATACAAATAAAAGGTATAGCTTTCTTGCTGCTGGTTGTGGGTATGGAAGCTGACTGCATGGCCCTCCATCACTAGGCAGCTGATTACATCAGTGCTATAGGTGGCACTCATCTCCGTGCCTGCCATGGGCGTGGCTGCACTTTTCATAATTGGCGAATGCTGCGTCGCCTGCCAAATGTTACTTTGGCGTTGCTGCACTGGCCGGTGTGCAGTCGATATGATGGGACAGCAACTCCTACCCCTTTCCGAACTTGTGCGTTGATATCATGCAGGGAGCAGTATTTCGACAGCAGGGAAGCAGGCAGGAAGGTATCTTGAGTTGCTGTAAGCCACTACTCAGACGGATACCGAGAATCCGGTCACATTCCGATATCCAACCTCAGCTCCAAGCGTAACGTCTGCCTGAAAACACCAGGAAGAACGCATGTGCGCTCCCGTACTGGACCTCATGGACAGTGCTCCAGGCGCTGGCGACGACCATGGTGCCAGCAGGGTGAAGGGAACACTGGCGGTGCTGGTACCAGTGGCCGACTGAGCAGCTGTGGCACCGCAGGCGACCATGCGGGATGAAGTGGCGGTGGTGGTGGCGTTGGCAACGATGCATAAGGTCTATTGACTCTGCAGATGGTGCCGAGTTGGCACCAGGGAACGGCCGGGTTGGTCGCTGTGCGTCCGCGAGATGGTAGACTGAGAAGAAAAATTCTGCGGAAGAATCTTGCAATCGGCAAGCATGTATTTGATTCTGGTGATGCCGCAGTCACCCAGATGGACCCTTAATAAGAAACATACAGGAACCAGAATGTCGAAAAACTCTACCATGTCTCAGCACTTGGACTGGCCAAATCTCTGAAAAGAGCTGTTTCATTAGGTGCGTAGCGATACTCGTGTGTTGTTGAAGGTGCTGTGTGATGCGGCGGGCGCAGCAACTGGAGCAGCGTGCGGTGGCGTTGGCTTTGTAGTAGCTCTGCAGGCACCAGACCATCACGAGGATGAGGGCGGTACGTCGACAAGAACTGCAGCAGAGCTTGCTCCCGTGTGTGAGGATTGACATATGTTGCTTAAATGTTGGTACTATAAGTTCACCTACTACATTGGATTACTTATGAAATGGTGCACTAGTGAGATGATAACATTTACAGCACAAAACGATTTGAACTCCTCAGCACTAAATTACGGTCCATTTTCAGAAATCAACACTCCAGGCAAGCCTTCTAAACAAAACATTGATTGTAAAGTCTGAATGGTCCCGCAAAATCAATATTTACTGGTTACAGGCCACGCTCACAGTTATTGCTGCTGACTCGCCGACTCCGTTCACAACAGTCAATGGCCGACAACCACGCAGTGGCAAGGGTACCGATATGTGCCCTTGAAGAACAGGCCTGGTGGTCAGTGTCCCACAGTTACCAGACACGCCACAAGAGGGCAGCACTCTCCAGCAACTCCGTCGAATCTTGAGACCGAACATACTGGCCGCCAAGGAAATATTAATTAGTTTCCAAAAAATACATTTTTCTTACAGTTAAAAGAGAAAGCAAGGAAATACACATGATAACAATGTCTTTGAATGACCTAGTATGTAAATGCAGATTTTAAATAGCACCTGTAAGTCACAATATGTAAATAAAAGACACTTGAAACATTAAATAAAAAATCCACTGAGTCTGCTGAAAGGTACGCACAAAACGAGAAAGAATAAACAAAATCACATCACACACACAAGGTAAAACACATCTACATAGCATTCTCTGGAACTAAAATGTAAGTGCCTGGCAGAGGGTTCATCGAACCACATTTCTACTATTCATCTCCTATTCCATTCTCGAATAGCGCGCGGGAAGGAAGAACATCTGAATCTCTCAGTTCGAGCTTCGATTTCTCGTATTTTATTGTGATGATCATTTCTACCTATGTAGGTGGAAGTCAACAATATATTTTCCCATTGGGACGAGAGTGTTGGTGATTGAGTTTCGTAAGTAGCCCACGCCGCAGCGATAACCGCCGTTGTTGTAATGATTCCCATCCCAGGTCCTGTATCATTTCCGTAACGCTGTCTCCCTTGTATCGTGACAATACAAAACGAGCTGCCCTTCTTTGGATTATTTCGATGTCCTCTGTAAACCCAACTGATAAGGATCCCATACTGGGCAGCAATACTCCAATTGAGGACGGACAACCGTAGTGTATGCAATCTATTTAGTAGTTCTGTTTCTTCTTTTAAGCGTTAAAAAAATAGTTAAAAATATAGCAAAAATGTGTGTATCGCACTTTAATAGTGATTGACTACAAATGACAGATGAATCATACAACAATGCCTACGGTGCAAGTTAGACGTTAAACAAACTACACACTACTCAGCAACAATCATACTGGTATGTGAGTCATTCGTCGTCCTTAAGTAGATGCAGTGTTGCCAGGTGGCAAAAATGTTCAAATGTTTGTAAGTCTTATGGGACTTAACTACGGGGTCATCAGTCCCTAAACTTACAAACTACTTATGAACTACTTACGAACTAGGACGGCACAAATATCCATGCCCTAGGGGGGATTCGAACCCGCGACCGTAGTGGCCGTGCAGACCGTGACTGAAGGGCCTCAGCCAAATGGCACAGAGAGAAAATACCTACCGTCTCACAAAAATGTACCTACGTTTTCCCTACTTTCTCCCTACCACCTCATTAATCCCCGTACATCAGGGTCGTAGCCAGGATTTGGGTCTGGGAGGGGCTGAACCCAGGAGTCCGGCCAGCAGAGGTTAACCATTTGATTAATGTGAGATGTTACAATTTTGAAAAACTTTAAAATAAATATTTGGCATCATGCTTCACTTGCTAGAGATGTTTCTTCCATTGACTGATATTTACTGATTGATGGAGTCAAGTGTAGATTATGCCGCGAATATCAAGTACTCTATTACAAGAGGATTACTGATTTATCGATCGGATAAGGGTACATCAAGAACATGTCTATCATAGAGAGGAACAGCATTAATTAGTTTCCCCAAATATGCCGCGAATTCCGAGTGGCCGACCGCGGTTGCCGAGGAGACTGAGGCGCTTCAGTCACGGTCTGCACGGCCACTACGGCCGGGGGTTCGAATCCCCCCTCGGGCATGGATATTTGTGCCGTCCTTAGTTGTAGGTAGTTCATAAGTTTAGGGACTGATGACCCCGTAGTTAAGTCCATTAAGCTTAACAAACATTTGAACATTTGAATTTCGAGTGCACTGTTACACGAAGGTAATTGATTTATTGATCGCACAAGGATACATCGAGGCACCATCAATCATAGAGTAGGAACAGCAGTAACTATTTATTTCACAGTCAGCCCAAAAAGGAAAGTCCGTCATTCTGCATGATACGATTTTCAAACAGTAATGCTACTAGCGCTTTATTCACTTATAACGTTGGCTGTCGCAAATATTTTAGCATTTTCTTGTCAGCATCTTCTCATTTACAACTACTAACTAGTATTTGGTCCTGACGCAAATAAATAACAGTCCAGTCAAGGTAACATAACGTCTTTCGTTCATGGAAACAATGAATTTTCCTTTACTGACATTTTCTATTACTATTTCCAAACCGACTCTCGCATCAATTTTAATATGCCCGAAACTAATTTTTCAAATTAATAATGTTTACTATGAATAGAAAACAACTATGCCGGCTAAAATATCATTGGCTACATCAAACTCTGCCACAACTGGTCGGCTTCATTCCCGCGTGCTGACAACTGTTCTGTTGCCAACATTACCCGCTAGGTTTGTGTCGGAGATTGTAAAATTTCATCTAAGTACCTACGCGTTGGGGACTTTTGGATGAAAATTCCCTACCTGATTTTAATGCTTAAAAGTACCTACGTGTAGTGAAAATTCCCTACGTCTGGCAACACTGCTTAGATGGAATAATTCTTCGGTTTCATACCCCAGCTCATCTGACAAAACTGCACTCGATGCAGAGGAGTGAACGTCGCTCGGTTGCAGTTCAACTGGGTTTGTTGCAAACGAGTATCTTTGGTTTGTTCCAATACGTCTGATGGTATGTCAAACTGATCCCTCAATAGTGTCAACGCATTAATTGTTTTTAATGAAAATATGTTACGTCGTTTTGTCTTTATGACGTTCATAGAACTGAATGTTCTCTCCACTTCTGCATTTGAATGTGGTAGGGATAGAACAGTGATTGCCAGTTGTGAAATCAAAGAAAATGGATTCTCTCCTGTGGCATTTTTATACTGAAAAACCTCACACCAAAGCTGAATACTGTTTGTAGTGTTGTTTCACCTAATGAAGTTGATATTATACCATTCTTGCAGCATACCGTCAATGAAATCGCTACTAAATCCCAATTATTTGGCTACATCCGCTATTACATTCCTTTTATTCAATTTTAATATTTCTTCAACATTTGACATTGACTTTTTTTCAGGCTGATAACGTCACTTGGCAGTCTTCGTTGAATTTCTTTTATGAGTTTCAAACGAAACTGAACGCATCTCTTCTTCAAACAAATTTTATTTTCTTGAGACAAGCTTGACTCAGGCAATTTCTCTTCAAACATGTACCCGAGATGTGGATTTTCGTACATACATTCGCTCGGAACTGTTGTTGTCAACAAATCAACAGTTGGAAACACTATATTTTGTCCGAGTGACTGCATGAGAAATACAAGTGTATCCAGCAATTTAGTGGGATCATTGTCTTCTCCTTCTAAACCTTTTAGCACAATTTGTACGTCTTTATGTTTATGGTAAAACATGTAAAGCTGATTTGACTCATCACAGTACATCTTGTACAAAAGATGAGCAGTGAAATAATTGTCTTAAACCATGGCAATTGAAAAATGTAGCTTTAGTTCTTCCCATTGCTCCAGAATCCTTCGTATAGCTGGTTCATTTGAAAGCTAACGAGTTGCACAGACTTTAAAAAATTTTATTGGCTGTTTTCCACAATTTATTGTCTCATACACCTTTTTATATTCGTCTCGTCTTTTAGGTGAAATGGAGAACCAATTTAGGTTTCCCGTACGAGAAACTCAATGTTTTTAGCTTCGGTATTTACTTAGGCGTGTGAAACCGAAAGCTGTATAGAATGACAAACGAAACGGATCAGTACCACATTTTTTAACTCATATTATCTCTTGAGTTGTTCAAGAAGCCCATTGTTTACTCCGACCATCACAGAAGCATTATCTGTGACAATTCCTACCTCATTAGCCAATGGAATTTTTAAATCTTTCAAAGTATTCACAATAACAGCAGCCAGAGTTTTTGCATCTGCAGATTCTACTACAGCGAGTTTGAGAAATGCTGATCTAATGGTTTGATTGTTCACACTATAGTACCGTATAACGATTCCTAGCATTTTAGAAACAGATACATCTGTAGATTCATCTATTAGTACACTGTATTTTTGGTTACCTATATCTTCAACCAATGATTGTGTAAAATATGGAGCCAAACATTCGGTTATAATGTTAGTGCGCTTTGTGCGATGTAATTGTATGCTCTTAGCGCCCTCATCGCTGGAAAACACCTTCTTACACAGTATGCCTAAATGATTTACAGCTGCAATAGAACAATGATCAGCAATAAATAAGGAAAGGACACCTTCCACACTGCTTGATATTCGAACTGTAGTGTTTGGAACAACTTCCACAGGTAATGTGGTTTGTGTTCCTTTTAAATCAATTTTTTTTCATGCTTAACAGCTTTCGAATGCTTTCTAATACCACTCAATTTAGCATAAATCTGTGTAACACATATTAGACATCTTGCCTTAGATGAGTCTCCAACGACTGTTTTCAGCCACCCCTTGATTCAGGCTCTGCTTCCCGCGCATCTCAATACTTTTGAGAGTACTGCTGCTTTTTCTTCAGAGCTAAATCCATTATTGAAACCACTACAACACCACAACACAAACTTCCAAGGGACGCAAACTGCCAAGTACGTAGCACTGTCGCTAGATGGTGGTTGCTGGACAGAATATATAAATAAAATAAAAAAAAATAAAAAAATAAAAAAAAAAAAAAAAAAAAAAAAACTGCTCGAAATATTGTTTTTATTTGTTCTCCAAAAGTCGTTAGATAGGTCACTAAATTATTTTTGTTGCCAAAACGGTTTTTGGTCGCTAAGACGAAGGCAAAAGTCGTAATTTATAGCGACATAGTCGCTAAATTGTCAACAGTGGCTGACATCCCCGCAGTGGCGCGGCGAGGTCCCACAGGTACCAGACAGGTCACCAGAGAGCACCACTCTCAGGCAACTCGGTAGAATGTAGAGACCGAACAATGTACCACAATCCAATCTGTAACACTCGTTGCAAAGTCGGATCTGCATATTCGAGAACCTGCTCGTAAATGCAACTGTCTGGCACATTGTGCATAATTCCATTATGGATCATAGCTTCTGCGTAATACTGCCCACAACCACAAAGAAACCAGCGATGTCTAGTTAAACCCTGAAATTCAATGACCCACTAACGGTAATAATGTTCATGCTTCTTACGAAAAACATTTGTAACAAGCAGCAGCTACTAGCACTTGATTCTCATAGTAATTACTAAGAGAACTAATGAGCTCATCAAACAGAGGCAACTCCGGACATGAAACCAGAAACAGTTTCCACATCTATATACAGGGTGTTACACTAAGTGTGTTTGCCTCTGTAACTTATAAAATAATAGGTCTGTAACTTATAAAATAATAGGTCAACACAAGAAATGTTACACTTTTTGCGGAGCTATGACATAGTTCATTGTATCATTTTCCAAAGAGTTACAGGACAAAAATATAATTTTTTAAATGGAACAATAGTTTTTTCTCTCGCGAATTGGATTCGTTGAAACCAGCTGTGTCCAAATCAATTTAAACTACATTCTTATCACTGTTATTTTGGGAGCTACAACCCTTCAAAGTTTCGGGGGCGGAGGCAGTGATAGCGTAGCTCACTGGCCGAGTGGCTACCCCTGGGGCACGGCCCACTGTCTCATGACCACCAGCCAGTCAGCTACGCTGTCGTAGCCTCCGCCCCCTAAACTTTGAAGGGTTGTAGCTCCCAAACTAACAGTTATAGGAATGTAGTTTAAATTGATTTGGACGCAGCTGGTTTCAACTAATCCAATTCACGATGGAAAAAACTATTGTTCCATTTAAGAAATTATATATTTGTGGTGTAACTCTTTGGAGAATAATACAATAAACTATGTTCATAGCTCCGCAGAAAGTGTAACATTTCTTGTGTTGACCTACCGCATTAAAATTTCACGTCACCTATTATTTTATAACTTACAGAGACAAACACACTTAGTGAAACACCCTGTATATACAGTATATAAATGAATGTTTGTCTATATGTCCTCTGTGTGTTCATAAACCGTTCATTCCATTGCAATGAAACTTTGGTGAACTGTTCACCGTACGCCCACGAAAGTTCCTGACCCAAAAACAAAGGAGCACGTCACATAGAAGATATGACGTCATAAATAATGAGAGGCCACCTCTTGAGAATACCCAGATTTATGAGTCAATTGTTGGAAAATGGGAGTAGTTAGGGACCAGCAACAAAGTTTGCATATAGTTTCATTCGTTTATGAAGTGTTTCGTAACTGAACCCCCCCCCCCCCCCCCTCTTAACCCAAATGATGAAACGAAAAGAAGTCTACCGCTCACAACAGTTTCGCTATAGATGCCGTAAAACTGTCACAACAGGCATGGACTCGCATTAAATAAAGTTAGCATTGCAGATTTGCATGTTACTATTTAATTTTGTCTGCAAGTCTCCTTTAAGTCTCTTGCATTGAAAATTAAGCAGTCTGTTTTCTTAATCTCTATCTTTGTAAAAGCGAAAGGACATCTCACGCACTGACTGACTAAAAACGAAATACCGAAAACTACTTGACCTATGAAGCTGAAATTCTGCAGGAATGTGGTTTATAGGTATAAAACGTCAGCTAAGAAAGTTATAGCGGGAACCGTAAAGGCGATTTATAAAGCAAGAAAGGCATCTATGAAATTTAGTAGTAGTCCTACTGCCTGCGAAATTCCCGCGTGATGTCGTCGTTGCGTACTGAATTCATAATGTGAAAAAGCGAGTTCGAATCCGGTAACCGGTGATTTTTTAAACAGTATTTGGTAGCTGTTTGTTAGTTTATGGCTCTGGTTACTGAAATGTTGTGCTACAAGGTATGTTTTAACATTGCTACAGCACCTCCTTCTTAGCTGTGTATTGTTGGCTATTCACAATCCCATAGTTGTTTACGGTATGCGACGTGAGAAAGAGAGGGAGGGGACGGGATTATTCTAGATATTCAGTTACCTATTTTGAATCTGTTTCTGCCGTTTCACTAGAGACAGTATCGCTATTTTTACGATTTTCTGTGATACTCTGTCTCTAAAAGTATCTACAGAATGACGTTTTTGGTATTTCACAGTGTAGGAAAATGTTATAAGATCGACAACACACTTAAAATGCATTATATCGCGGCGGAAAGAGATAACATTGTACTAATTTCGGCGATGGATATTCAGACAGAAAATTCTGGAATAGTATTATTTTCTTTGCGATAAATAACAGAGAGTATCTCTGTTTCTTATTAATCAACTGCCAGCTGTCGAACTTACCAGAACATCGTAAAATATGGTGTTAACATTCAACAGTCATAGAAATTGTTTCACGAGACTTATTAGACTTGTATGAACAAGATGAATGGCATTTCTTTAACCACGTACTGATTAGTATGCTAGAACATGTTCTTTGGTGTCATGGGTGGAAGTGATGTCTTATTTCAGTCGTTAAGTGCCTGCAATTCTGCCGGGGTGGCTGTGTAAGTGCACGTCCAGCGCGCAGTCTGGTAAAAACATGGCGGCCACAGGCTAGTTGGTCACTTCCTCCCTATATAGGCTCTCTATGCAGACCGAGGGCCTGGCAGCGCATCTTATTGTAATTGACGGGTGTTTGGCGCCTACTGTATGTCGGACTGGATTTGCTGCACTTGCTGGTGTGCAGCTGATACGATAGAACTGCACAGTACAGGCAGGTGTGAATGATCGTACAGCTACCAACTACAGATAAGAGGGTTTCAGAACCCGGAACTGTGAATATGAAATGTTGCTAACGAGCTTTTGAAAGTGGAACAACAGTCATGCACACATAAAGCCCATGTTCCACACACGCCACACTATCAATGTACACAGCTTGACTTGGAAAATGGAATTGTGGGCCATACTCTTCAGCAATGGAAGCAGAATCTGCTCGAAGCAAGTGATGGTCGTTTGCACGTATGACGTAGACTCAATTGCTCCACCCTGAGCCTCACAGCCTTATAGTCTGGCTGCAACTTTTGCTCACCTTTGTGTTTGTGGAAGGAATGTTGACCAGTACTCGCTGTGTGCAGATTGTTCCAACTCGTGTTCTTTTACAATTCTCGAAATAGGAAGGTGATGTGTTGTTCAAAGAGGATAATGCTCGGCCACACACTGCTCGTAGAACTCAATGCGGTCAGCCACATGTACAGCAACTTCCTTGACTAGCATGATCTCCGGACATATCTGCAATCGAGCACGTAACAGATATGATCGGGGGACAACAGACACATGCGATTTTCAACCCACTACGGTTGAAGTTAGAGTACATTTTGTAGCGTAGTGCTGAAAATGTGCCCCAAAGCACAGCACTGCGTCAATTAATGTTAGAAAGCAGTCAACACAAAGGAATTTATAATCCGTCTGCTGGAGTTATTCATAGCCAAATCTTTTATTTGTTTATCCATGTATATACTTAGCAAATCGCGAAATTTTCTGACGTCTGCTGCTCCTGTAAGATGGACAACCGACCTGCAACACATGAAAATTTATTCCGGACCGGGATTCGAACACGGTTCTCCCGCTTTTCGCGAGCGGTCGCCTTAACCACTCGGCCACCCGTGCATGCTCCCCGGCCTGACCCAAACTTCCACGTGTTGCTTGCAGGATGAAATCATAATAATATCTGTTCAATTGAATATTCAATAGCCTCCTTAAATATTGTCAAAAAGTTTTTAAGCAGCATCTGTTTTTACTTTCAATTAATGTGCATTAGAGTATCCCTGAGGCAACACTAGGAATATGATTAATACTTCATTGAAAGTTGAGAATCGAAGAACGTAACAGGGAAATATTCGAAACTTAGTATCATCATTGTTATGAAAATTACAGGAAGGGTGGCGTAGTTGTTACGTCCTGCGATCTGCAGGAAAGATAACAACTCCTCAAATTGCCAATGGTTTATTAAACAAAAGAATCTTCTTGGTGTACAGCAACACAACGTCAAGAAAACAGAATGACAGTCACTTAGGGACAAAATACAACACGTATAATAGTGAATACTATATAACCAGACAAATAACTATTACACTTGGCGGTAGGCCAAGGTAAAACAACTACTCTACTTGGAAAGTACGCCGGTGGCTGAGTATGCACTGCCCTCCACACTTTTTTTTTCTTTATTGAATTTTAATGCCGTAAAACAGGCAGGCTGGCAGCAGCCGATGATGCTGCTCTACATTCGAACGAATGGAGACAATGGACACACAGAATATAATTTTAACAAGGTGATAAAATGGCGCTTTTACAATTACAAGGTGAGAAAATGGGAGAATGTTAAAAAAGAACATGACAGCGGAGAAACATACATGGTTGTTAAAACAAAACATTGCCACGGTGGCGGAAAAAAAAAAAATAACGTGACGGCGACATTGAGGTAAAATACACTGAACACTGGTTTCCCACAGACGTGTACGCAACGTTAAAAAACACTGGGCGACGAAACACTAGACACACGAAGCACTGAACACTGTTAAAATCACTAGCACTGTACTGGCCCTGCAGGGGGGACTGCCCTCCACACTCCGTCGGTGCGCTTATGAAGCCGGCATCGGCGGAGGGCTACATGCGGTACTCTGCTATGGTTGGGTGAGCACTGTCACTTGGCTGACCGTAATGTAGTGCCGCCGTTTCTTCTGCTGTCGGCCGCTGTTTATGTTATTACATGTGAGCGCCTACGAAAGGGAGCTCAGCAACCCGCCTTGGCTGCCTGTTATGCGGGCTGTCTACACGGTCAGGGGCTGCCACAGCAGTAGTAGGGTTATGTGGTTCAATTTCGATCATTTCGGACAAACGTTATTGTAAATCGAAATATATTGAGAAAAGATGTAATTTTAATTATAGCACTTGTTCTTGGATGTTTAACTAATATGCAACACAAATATTAGACAGTTACAAATGTCGGTATAGACACACACAAAAAGTTACAGAATTGAGAAAAATCGATCGAAAATGTACCACACTAGGTACAATTGTGATTACTTCCTAGTAGAATTTTGACTAAGGGCATCTTAAACATAAAAAGCACTTTTTCCGTCAGGCACCAACGCATACTTTGTTGTACCAAACATTGCATTTTGGATAGAGAATCTAGTCACCCTTAAATAGAAAATTTATAAGAGCTCGTTAGACTAATTAGCTTCACTTACCTCCTAACGTGAAAAAATTTCTCTCTCCTTAGCACAAAGTGGTGTATTCTTGGAAAAGACAGGAGGAGCTGTAGAAACCTGCTACGCTACAATGCCACACTACGAGATTGACAAATGGCGCGAAAGTTTATGTTAATCAGAATTATACGTATATCGAATTTGTACCACCTTACCCTATAGTTCAAAAGCTACCTGGAAGCACCTACAATTTTTAGAAACTAAGCACTTTAAACACCTTCATGCTAGAAGCACTTGTTTATTTCTTTTGGCTAGTTGGAAGCTAATTTCTGTATAGCTATGCAGTATGGAGAATGCATAACTTGAAGCCTGGAGCAGCGGACATTCCCCATTTTGCAAGTGAATAGATTACCAAATTACATCGCTAAATTTATACGGTTCCAAATTAACCTCCAGAGTTCGGACGAGCGGGTGTGAGGAATGGAGCACTGTAGAATCCCGAGACTACATCGGACCGGATCGTTTATCAGATTCCCCAGTTGAGATTTGCTCCGCAGTCGCATTCCCGGGCTCTGCGGTGGCGGTTAACTGCGCAAGTATGGTGCTAATGCGTCTCGCGGCAGGCATTCTAGGCGCGCAATATATAAGCCGCGGAGGTATGGCGGCTGTAATGGGCAGCGCGGCCGACGACGGCGGTGCATTGTCGTGCTGGAGCGGAATGTGGGCGAGGGAACAGCCGGCAGCGGGGAATAGGGGTCGGGGGAGGGGCTATCGATGGGGGCGGGGGTGGGCGAGTGGGAGGGGCGAAGACGCAGGGCGGGGGTGGGGGGCTCAAGGAGGAGGTCTGCCAGTCAGCGCTGGGGGAGAACTCATACGCTTCTAGTAGCCCACACACATTGTGGCGTAACGCCGTGCGTACCGCAGACGTAACGGCTCCCTGTGTCTGTACCGTGTAACACCGCCAATACATGTACGTACACACATTAAAGAGACGGTAGCATCACCTATTAACCAATAGTCAACACCGATTCAGAAAGTATCGCCCTTGCGAAACACAGCTTGTCCTTGATGTGAATCAAGTGTTAAGTGCCATCGACAAGATATCTCAAATCGATTCCATACTTCTGGATTTCCGGAAGGCTTTTGACACTGTACCCCACAAGCGGCTTCTAATGAAATTGCGTTCTTACGGAATATCATCCCAATTGTGCGATTGGATTCACGATTTCCTATCAGAAAGGACACAGTTCGTTGTAATTGACGGTAAGTCATCGAGTAAAACAGAAGTGATGTCTTGCGTTCCACAGGGAAGCGTTATAGGTCCACTACACTTCGTTGTGTTAATAAACGATTTAGGGGACAATCTGAATAGCTCCCTTAGACTGTTCGTGGATGATGCTGTCGTTTATCGGTTAGTGAAGTCAACAGAGGATCAAAAGCAACTGCAAAGCGATTGACACTAAATAAAGGAAAGGGTGAAGTAATACACATGCCAACTAAAAGAAATCCGCTGAACTTCAATTACGCTATAAATCAGTCAAACCTTAAGGTCGTAAATTCTACCAAATACCTAGGAGTTCCAATTACGAACAACTTAGATTGGAGAGAACACATAAAAATTATTGTGGGGATGGCGAACCAAACGTTACATTTCATTGATAGAACGCTTCGAAGATGCACATACTCCACCAAAGACACTATCTACATCACACTAGTACGTCCTCTCCTGGAGTACTGTTGGCCCTTTTGGGACCCTCACCAGGTGGGACTGACGGAAGACATTGAAAAGTTTCAGAGAAGGGCAGCTCGTTTTGTTTTATCACGTTACGGGGGGGAAAGCGTCACGGAAATGTTGCACAAATTGGGGTGGAAATCATTACAAGAAAGACGTTACTCATTGCGACGTGATCTGTTTGCGAAGTTTCAATCACCGACTTTTACTTCGGAATGTGAAAATATTTTGCTAGCACCCACCTACTTAGGGAGCCATGACCATCACAATAAGATAAGAGAAATCAGATCGAAAACGGAACGATTTAGGTGTTCTTTCTTCCCGCGAGAATGTAACAGCAGAGAAAAGTTATGAAAGTGGTTAATGAACCCTCTGCCAGGCACTTAAATGTGATTTGCAGAGCATCTATTTAGATGTTGATGTAGATTCCACGGCTTCATGATCCTTTACATAAAAATGGAATAGAGGCATAATAAAAGAACTTTTCAGTTTTCTTTATTGCTCATGAAAACAGAAATTGACAAATTGTACCTCAATGACCTACACATTCCAAATTTGTCTTCTAGATTGCAGCTTACAGCCGTACCCCTAACACCCTGTAAAACGTCCTCTTGCACTAATGCACACCTGTATTCGTCGTGGTACACTGTCCACAAGACCAGTATTTTGCAACGTTTTCGAATATGCCACCCCCTTCCCAGTAAACAACATTCTTGCGACCCACTTCTAAATAAAAATATTCTGCCCCCCGCTCCTCACGAACTGTAACGTTCTCTCAGACGAAACAAATTTAATCTTTCTTTTGATCCACATTTCTTTTAAATTATTCGAAGACCTTTTTTTTAAAATACATTTTTCTGAATGGAACACATCATCCTATTTTACACGATTTACGACAGAAAAATATATTTTTTAACGAGTATTTGGTACTTCAGGTAAAACTCGTAACGAATTATGCTCATATAGAAACTTCCCACTGTACATAAAATTTGTAAAGAAGTAGATCTTTCTTCGAATTTCTGAGAATTATTTATTGTATCATGTTCTTTTATCTGTGGGTGGTTCCTGAAAACAGTTTTCATGCGTTGCGAGTATTCATCATTAACATACTGTATTATGAAACAATCTATGATCAATTTATAATATTTATGTTACGCAAGGAACTCAGTAATTTTAACAATTAGTAAATTTCACTTAGGCATACCACTTGTATTACTGAACTTACTAAACTTACAAACTACTTATGAACTATATATATGTAAGTGTATACTTCGCAAATCGCGAAATTTTCCGACGCCCGCTGCTCCTATAAGATGGACAAACGATCTGCTACACATGAAAATTTCTGCCGGACCGGGACACGAACCCGGGTCTCCCGCTTTTTGCGAGCGGTCGCCTTAACCACTCGGCCACCCGAACACGCTTCCAGGCCACACCCAAACTTCCGTGTGCTGCACCTGCCTCTTTGTCCCTCACATGCTCGCACACGTTATAGTGTGAGTCCCGCAAGAAGGGGAGACACAATCCTATCACCATAAGCTTGTCAGGCGTTTATTTTTATGTCAGACATGGAAGTTTACGTCCAGATATTTAATCGATGTTATCATGTCGACAGGTACTCTACTAGTTCTGTAGTTAAAAATTGTGGCAGTGTTAATCCAGCACATGCAATTTCATTGGTACAATGAATTATCGATCACACCAATCTTTATGAGTTACATCGTGTTTGTATTGGGGACGTCGATGTAGCTTTGAATTACTTCAAATTGAAACTCTATTGTGCTTTGCATCTTTGCTGCAGTAAAGCAACTAAAATATGGTAGCTAATAGCATCCCAACTGTTCTTCTTGAAAAGGTACAGAAAGTTGCAAGTTGAAAGTAAATTAAACATAGTTGAACATTGGTATTAGAAACTTTCGCTTACCAGTTTATTAGCTGTATGTGAGATGGAAATAAAATTTTGCAGGGAATTTTAGGGTATGGCGTATGGCTCACTGCAAGTGGGTACAAACGTCATGGCTCAGCTTGCTTTAGGTACAAAATATCGTAATCAGTCATCCAAACATGTAGTACAAGAAATACGGATATGTATTTTGTTCTATTACAGGAAAGAACAAGTCTAGGTTACAAAGGTGTAGTAACTACATTAAAAAACCAATCAAGAACAATTACTGGCATGTGAGACATAAATGTAAATAGACTCAGTGTGGTGAAGCAACTTAAATCAGTTGACAGAAACAACTTCTCCAATCCCGATTGTAAACCAAGTAAGTTCCTTTCGGAGGAAACTGATGCCACAGCTCCATAGCTAGCTATCATATACAATCACTTTCTCAGGGAAAGATCCGAAGCCGAACACAAACTTGCACACCTCACTCTAGTGGCAATAAGAGAAATTTGCAATATTATAGAGCCGCGGTGAAATGGCCAAGCGCTCTAGGCCCTTTGCTGGGGAGCGCACGGTTCCTCTCCGTCAGAGGTTCGAGTCCTCCTTCGGGTATGGGTGTCTGTGTGTTGTCCTTTGGTTACTTCACATTCAGTAGTTTGTAAGTGTAGGGACTAATAACCACGTAATGTAAGTTCCTTAGATTTACAAACATTTGAAAATTTTAGGGTCACATCACTGACGTCAATTTACAGCAAGAAGAATCGTTTGAATATAAACTCGATTGTGTAAGAGGATGTTTTAGGATAATAATTACAGTTTAATATGCAAATCATGACATCATTTCGCAAGTGAGGCAAGATTAAAATTGAGGCTGGAGGTTACTCATTGAACACACACGCGAGCAGCTCTTGTTCTTCTGAAGTGGGGCTTGGCGCATGAGTGGCGGCCGGCAGCAAGCAGAGGCAGGTGGCGAGGGTCCTCACTGTGCCGCCGTGGAGTAGCCGAGCGGTCTCAGGCGCCTCACTAGGGAGCGCGCGGTTGCTTGCCGTCGGAGGTTCTAGTCCTTCCTGGGGCATGGGTGTGTGTGTGTGTGTGTGTGTGTGTTGTCCTTAGGCGAGTTTACCTTAGTTTAAGTAGCTTGTAAGCTACGGACTGATGACCACGCAGTTTGGTCCGATAGATTTACAAACATTTGAACATTCTTTTGGTCTTCACTGTGTCGTCCCGGGCGGTTATTGGGACGAAACCAACTTAAAAATCCCCTTTCCACTGTGGGGAAATACTCACCCTTTAAAACCTTTTAAAAGCAAAACACAATACAGTTTAAAACAAAAGATGTTTACTCGCAGTCAGAATTCCAAGCTGGCGCCAGCAACACAAGAAGGAGGCTCCTACAATGAGACATTGGCCAACTAACTATTGTTCAGTGAGCCATACGGCATTTTAAGACATACCGACTGATTGGTAGGCGAGCCCCTGACGTGGAAACGCTAGTGTCACCGCCTGATGTACGCAGAAGAACAAGCGTAATTCAGGCTCTCTCGCTCGTGCCGACTGTATGATACCACTGCACGCAGGTTCACGGTGCGAATCACGTGCAGCAATTTCTTGTGTGGAGAGACAATAAAGACTCTTTTACAGTATTTCACTGTAAGGAGCACCTCTGTCATACAGCGGACCTTATTAATTATCCAGTGGAGAATACTAAGAATTAGTGATAAGCAGTTCGGATCATTTCAATGTTTCGAAACACACCGATCAACAGAGTCAAGTGAGTCGACCCACTGCTTCGGCACTCGAAACACTTGACGTGCCGCATCCCTGCGTACAGCTGATTCACGTGGGCCGAGAAAGCTGCAGTAGGGCGATAAAGTAAATGGAAATATCTATGGAATATCAGTATGGTTTTAATAGGTTACTCACTAGACTTGATTGAACGGCACAGGATTTGTTTCCTACTACGACTTCACAATCGTGTTAAAGCGTAAACGTTTCCTGAGTTACTCGTATTTTCATACAAACAAATTTTGTAACGAAGGAAGCACAAAATAGTAATGTTCAAATTCCAGAGTAATGAAACTTTTACCAACCTTCAAAATTCCATAATTAAGTTTCAATAAAGCAAGAAAGGTCATAGTTTAAATGTCGACATGCATCCAGAAATGAATAACTTTTCTAAGCAATCAATATAAACAAAATATTTAAGATTTGTTCCTAAGACATATTTAATGCAATCAAGAGATATTACTACCAGTATTAACACAAGGAAACACATTTCACAATTTACGTGACGAAACCCCAAAACTGAACTAAAATTTTTCAATGTCCAGATAGGCGTCCTAATAATCAGTTTCATCTTCAGGCAGTCAAATAAAAGAGAATCAGTTAGAGTTTCTTTAAATTTAAATTCAAAAACGTTATTTTTGACATCTTACCGAGAATGCGGTTTCATCCCAGTGAAATTATTTGCCCTTGCTTCGAAAAGACGCGTTCACCTGGCACAGGTGTAGCAACAATGCATAACAACGCTTAGTTCACGGGAAAGTACCTCAAAACACCGAAGGACTTCACAACTTTTCTCGGTGGTATCCCAGTCTTCAAACCTCAGTTGAAGGGTACTGGTAGCATAATTAAAGATCCCGCATGGCGCGTTAGGGGAACAACTTCAAACCCGCTGCATGCCTGGGCGCTGTATCGAACTCACCCAGGCAGACGGACAGCAAAACGCATTAACGGTATCCAGCGTCCGATACATGAATCACGAGATTCGTTGTTTCGAAACAGTGCCGTTTCAAGTTTCGACTCAGTCGAACAGTTGGCTGACTCGATTCACTGAGTCGAAACATCAAATCAGTAGCAAATCAGTTGTTCACAGTGTTCACCGATAATACTTAATAACCAGTGCTTTCCAAACTTTCCCTCATGGCGACATCCTTTTATAGCTTACAGTTTTGCGCGACACTCTTTCACTAATGTAAATATAAATACACGTGGTATAATTTAGATGGTTCTAGCGGGGGTGGGGGGGGGGGGAGGGAAATAAAGTATCCATTAAATGTAGTTCGTAAACGAAACTCAAATCCTCGTACGCAAGGACATGTTTAAAGTTGATCCTCGCTGCAACAATTACGTACACTCATCGCAAGGAAAGGAAACATTAGGAACTACGGAGATATACAACAGAGTAACACCGCAGACAACAATTCCTAACTCACAGAGTAGTACTGGCTTCTTCAACATGCGACCCAACTTCCGAAACACGAAAACTGAATTTCGAGAACCGTTTTTCGCTGTCGTGTGTACATGTCAGGGCCAGATACGGTTTTGCTGGATGGATTGAAAACGCCATCTGGAAATTAGCTTCTCGGATTTCTGATTTAGACAGCACAGTGGCTGTTCCCTATCAGTTCAGTATTATCACATTATTTTCAGAAATAAAGAGGATGTGGTTATGACAAGTGATAAATTATTATTTAAGATCTGTTGTTAGGTTCTGGGTTCACCACGACCTCCGCCGTCCCGACATATTCCGAAAAAAATGGATAAATATTTGTGACAAGTAAGAATATGAATGTCATTCATGGTCCCAAAATCAGTTACATATAGGAAATTGAGAGAAAAAAGTATCAACACATACCAGGATTCGAACCAACGATCACTGCATTTAAAATACTACTGTCTGTTAATCACCCGGCCATACTGCATACTAAACATCGCTACTGTATAATTTTTGTCAGTGGACAATTGTGACTGCTTTTACAATCTGTGACAGCTTTTAAAGCTACTGTGTCAGTGATAGACATTTAATTGTAAGAAACGCTACCGAGGGTGACGTGGATTTGATAAATCCATTAAAAAACGCTCTGGTGCCGCTTTTTGAGAAGGAAAGCAGACTACAGTGAAGGTTCGTTCAAGCAGCTGCCAGTTCCAGCAAACTGCGCATGAGAAGAGCTGTTATCGAATATCAGCAGCAGCTCTGGGTATGCGCAGTTTGCTGGAATCTGGCAACTGCTTGAACGAACCCTTAGTCTCTACTGCTGCTGCTGCAATTAATGTGCACCGATCATACCTTTAATACGTGGTCTGTGGTGCACTGAATGAAGAGAAAGATGATTAGCTGCAGGCGAGTCTTCAGGTTAGTATGAAGAGAAGGATACTTTTTGTTATTTTATGACAAGTTTTTTTGTGTAGAGCCTACAGTTGTTAGTCTCGTGACACCGTTGATACTACTACGCGACACCCCAGGTCGTCGCGACAACCAGTTTGGAAAGCTCTGAGTCATAGACAGACTGAATTAGACAACGCTTGCATGCAATGTTTGGAGTAGCAACGAGGTGGGTTAGTCTGAGACTGATGTACCACACCAATATATGGCCAGACTATGGTTGACAGGCCATTCTTCACTTCATCAGTATGCAGGGAAAGTGCCATCGACAGCAGTCGGTCAAGGCAGAAAAGGTTTAGTTTTGATTTCATCCAAGATACAGTAGTAGCTGTCGGCACAGTTAACGGTATCGTGTGAAAATTTTTAAAGCCAACTCCACACATCCCGAAAATAATTACAGATATATTTTTTAATATTGCGAAACATTTCTGTCATCTCGACAGCCTCGATCGGATTTGAATGTTTGTAATTCTATGGGACCAAACTACGTTGGTAATCAGACCCTAGACTTACAAACTACTTAATTTAAGGTAACCTAATCAGAAGGACAACACACACATCCATGCACGTGGGAGGATTCGAACCTCTGTCCCGGGAGACCGCTCGATGCGTAACGTGGCAGATCGCTCGGCTATTTCCGCGCAGCCCCTCGATCGTAAACTGACCAAATTGAATTAATTTTAAAGTCAAGCAGACACAGTTATTCAGCCATCCTACCACTTTTCATTTTCATTAGAAATTGTTTGTACCTTTCCTCAAACGTTAATTTATCAGTTTGTTTTTATCAACTTCAGTCTTTTTCGTTATATTTGATTTAATAAACATAAAATTCGCAGTCAGTTTTTTATTTCAGTAAGTAGCGACATCACTTTACCACCCGAACTGATTCTCACTCGTTACACTTTGTTAATAAGATTTTTGTCACAGGAGATGTCATCTACGTTTATCTTTACATAAGTGATAAAGTTTCTCCGACTGTAACTAGACAAGGAGTATCTTTCTGAATTCTGCGTGACATGCTGTTAATGTCTTCTTGCAGGAGCCAAGTTCACTTCAGAATTACCATCACTTAAGAAAAAATCATTTACACATTTGATTCAATATTTAGAAATACTGGACACTCATCAGTAACTTATTTTTAAACTTTTTATTTTAAATATTTGTCACGTAAGTAATATCACATTATTCAATATTACAAATCACAATTGCAACGAGACTTTATCTCAATACGGAGCACACACACAAGAAAGCTTTTTTTTTTCATTTACATTTTTTATCTGCTTGTTAATGTTTTTCTTCTTCTTTTCCTTTTATTTTATTTTGATGCCAATCGCGGTCCGCAACAGCAGGCAATATCTTCCAGTTGAGCGCGCCGACCTTCGGCTAATCAGCGATAGCGACCAGCATTTTTCTCGCTGACGTCGGCGGAGAACTCGTCACTGTGTACTGCTGCAGCACCGCCGTTACATATGAAAAAAAAAAAAACAATGGCGAATAAAATTCACACAAATATGTGTTCTCAAACATTAATATCATTGAAAACAATATATTCCGTAATTAATTACTGAATAACTGCGAAATTGAGCTTTATGAGAAAAATAGAGCACGGTTAAATACATGTCCCAATACTTTGTGTGTCCTGTTTTGGAGAACTACTGCCCAGTATGGGACCCTCACCAGATGCTACAGTCGGATGACACAGAACCAGAAAAGGGCTGCTCGTTTTGCGTCACTGCTATCCAGGGGAGAGGACGTCACGGAAATGAAGCACCACTTCTGGTGGATATCGTTAAAGAAATGCGGTATTCGTGGCGGCGAAATCTATTTGCGAAATCTGTGTTATAAACTTTCGTTTCCGAATGCGAAGATATTTTGTTGGCACCCATCTACATTGGGAAACACAATCATTACAATAGTAGAAGAGAAATGAGACGTGAAACGAAACTGTTTAGGCGTTTTCTTTTCTTGCGCGTTACTCGAGAACGGAATATTGGAGAATGAGTCTGAAAGCGGTTTGACGACCCCCACGCTATCTACTTAATAGTGAAGGTATTTTGAGAACTAACAGAGACACATTGGTTATTTTTAGTGCGAAGGTCAATCAGTAGTTAGGATTCACTTCCAACTGTGTATTATCCCATAAGTTAAAGAAGACCTTAATGTGTTCTATACTATTAGATTACATTTTTTATGTATTTTCACGAATACAATTATCATTTATTCCTTAGCGTCCACTATATGGACTTACCAAAGTCCGCTGTAAATAACTAGATATTTACGTGAGTTGCATACTAAGACATGGATCACCACTTGTCTAAGAAAAGACTCACTACATGCAGTTCGAAACATGTTGGAAGTTTCCATCCAGCGAATGGATGAAGTATGAACAAAGGCAGAGAGAAGACGTCGACAGTATTAAATTCCTGGGACTACAACTTGATAACAAATTCAGATGGGAGGAGCACACCACAGAACAACAGTAACGACTTTAAAAAATCTGTATTTCCAATTCTAGTGTTATCAGACGGGGCGACATCAAAATTAAAAAGCTTGCATACATCGTTTAGCTCCATTCCACAATGTCATATCACGTACGCGACCAGAAAATAATAATAAAAAAACCTGCATAGTTTACTTTCACTCCCTAATTCAGTCCACAATTCCATAATCTCAAATGGTATAATACTGTAACGTGGGTAGCTCTTCAAGTCAAACCAACGTTTTGAGAGTCAAAAAGCGTGTAATACGTATTATTTGTAAAAGCCTTTTCAAACATCTGGTTATGCTAACTACTGTTGCTCAGTATATTAATTCCTAAATGAAATTTTTCATAAATAATATATACCTTTTTTTTCAACAACAGCTCAGTTCATATATAACACAACACGCAAAACCAATCCACACAAGGACTTAAAAAGCACTTGCTTTAGTTCAGAATGAGGTACACTACTCAGGAACACAAATTTTCAATAATTTACGAGCAACCATAAAAACTTTAGCTACATACAAACTAAAAGTCATGTCATCTAATATAATATACATGAGGATCAAATGCAAAGGTATGAAACAATGGAACAATGTTGCACCAACGGGTATTTAAAAATACGTAACATATCATTTGGGCATAAAAGATAGTAACCATTCACTGAGGACAATAGTTTAATAAATAAGGATGTAGAAGAGTGGTAAGGGTATAAAGGTAGAGAGGCTGGCAGAGGAACCTATGTGCGAAATAGTAGGGCATCAGTAAAATTATCAAAGAAATGTTTATTTTTTAGGTCCTTTTGTACATTTAAAATGTCAATTGGTGTTCACAAAAACAATATCCCGTTACGGCCGATCGTGAACTATATCGATAGCCCCTGATTCCTGTTAAGTCAAAAATTAAATGAGATTCTAACCAATAAATATGTATTCCATCAAAATTATAGTTTAAAAAATACATATGACTTTCTTGAAGCTGGGAAAGATTTACATTTACCTGACAATACAAGCTTTTTTTACTTGATGTGACTAATCTTTACAGAAATGTCCCAGTAGCTGAAACTATTGAACTTATTAGACATAATTTTATTTCACACAGAAGCTTGACTATCCCTGTTATTGTAAAGCTGATAGATGGTATACAAATGGTAATTTTACATGCAACCACATGGGCTAGCTATGGGATGTTGCTTAGCTGGTACTTTGGCTAACATCTTTGTGGACCACATGGAAAACAAAATACTAAACAGTAAATCTGAATTAACAGATAGCATAATTTTGAATAGAAGGTATGTAGACGACACCATTATTTTAGTAAATGGAGACGATAATGTAGTTAGTGAAATACATAATACATTCAATTCTGCCCACCCAAATTTAGTATTCACCATTGAGGGAGAGAAAGATAGTAAAATTAATTTCCTTGAGGTACAGATCTCTAAAATAAATAACAAACTTGCTTTCAAAATTTACAGAAACCTACCACTACAGACATTACTGTTCACGAAACCTCGTGTCATCCTGCAAGATATAAACATGCATACTTTCACAGTATGCTTGACAGGTTAATTAGAACCCCGATGTCATCAGATGAGTTTAATACTGAAGTTAACACACTTAAATGTGTTGCATTTAGCAATGGCTTCCAACAGAACTGGTAGATAAAATCTTGCGTAAAAAGTTAAACGTGAAAGCAAAATATGCAAATATTAACCAAAGGATTACCCTTGTTAAAAATGAAATTAAGTTGAAGACAATGTATGTAAAATTTCCTTACGTGGGTCCCTTATCAGACAAGATTAGTCAGATCTTCAGAAAAAGTAATGTCCAATTAGCATTCCACACTGAAAATGACATTAAAACAATTCTTCCTCGCAATTTGATAACAAGGAAATCAATTTATGACCAAGCAGATGTGTATAAAAGAAATTGTCAAGAATGTGATAAATTTTACATAGGGAAAACTGGTAGGAAACTTAAAAAAAGATTTCAAGAACACACTCAACGCTCAAACAATTCAGCCCTTGGTATTCATCTCAAGTCATGTAAGCACACAATAGGCAGCACCGAAGATAACAAAACATAAATAAAAACTTCTTTGATAACTTTACTGATGCCCTAATATTTCCCACGTAGGTACCTCTGCCAGCCTCTCTACCTTTATACCCTTACCCCCCTTCTTCATCCTTATTTATTAAACTATTGTCCTCAGTGACTGGTTACTATCTTTAATCCCAAATGATATGTTACATATTTTTAAATACCCGTTGGTGCAACATTGTTCCATTGTTTCTTACCTTTGCATTTGACCCTGGTGTACATTATATTATGACATGGCTTTTAGTTTGTATGTAACACCACGGTTTTTACTTACACAATTTTTGTTGTATTTAACTAATGATTCTAATCAATTTGTAATGAGCTTTTACCCCTCCCCAGTATTACCCTCAAAGTCCTTTATGGTTGTTATAACCTAGTATCACTTCTATACCTGATGTTATGATATTCATTTCTATGTTGTAATACATTGTTTTATTAATATATTTTTACCTCCTCTACTATTGTGTTATATACCTCAGGTTAATCATCTCTTGGTACTCTGTATCATTATACATAATGATACATAGTTTCTTCTAATTAATTTTATCAATCTGGATATTCCTCTTTACCGTTATTGCATTATGGTAAGGTGTAATTTTCTTATTTAACTTAGCATTAATTTTGCTACGTCACAAGTCATGTGATTTTGTATTACAAATTGACAACATTTTTATCTGTATTTTGTTTTACCCATTTGTGTCTAATTCACTTTTATGAAACCTACAAATGTTGTCCTAGAATTATTGACATATTAATTTACATATATTTCTTAATTACATTACACTGTCTTTTAATGGTTTATATTTTTTGTTTACCTCTTTATCACTTTTATTAACCCTGTAAGCATTTTTAACCTCATCTTGTTATAAGTATATTGTCTTGTTGTTTATGGTTGGTCATGATTAACAATGAATACAAATCAGGTCTATGCCATATTGACATGATTGTTTAGGATCTTGGTTTATTTATCCACATGGTACCTGTCATTTCAAATTTCTATGTGTTACTTTTACTACACAAGATAGAACCCCCCCCCCCTCTGAACAACATCCTTGTGTAAGTGACAGGCAGCCTCATGTCTCGGTATACGCTGCCTTACTATATAATTCAAGAAACATATGTTGTCCTATTCTGTACTAAAGTTACAATACCTGCCTGTTAATAATTTTGCTACTCTAAACCCACTTCACATTTATTACACTACTGTCTTCACAGCGATTAGGACTTTACTTTGACATTCTACTCTATATATGTAATTATCATATTGGTACATTTTGCTCTGCCTCTTTCATGTGGGACTCTATCTGCAGATTTTTGTGAACAATGTTATTTGTATAATCTTCGATCTTGACGCATGAAACCTATTTATGATGATGATCACTTTCTATTTTCTTATTTATAGCATGATATATTGATGTAATAATTTCTTGTGTTATGTTTTGTATGTTGTGACACTGTATTTTGCTACACCACACTTTGTTATTGTTAACCTTTGTATACACAAATTTCGTCGTAACTTGTTGATGAGTACACCTTGTAACTTTGTTTACACTTGTGTCTAAAGATGTTCATCCAAAGATAGTGTACATCCCTGAATGGTACTACAAATATCGATAACATAGGTTTCATCGTCTCTGACTCATGCAATTAGCACAAGGCACTCCCTCCATTTTTATTCATAATCTGTTCTTACCTTTTATGTTATATTTAACTGATAGGTTTTATCTAAGATGACCACTTTAAGTTGGTTGTATTTTGGATGTATTTTATTTGATGCATTTTACCATTCTGTTTAACACCTTGTAAGTATTTTAATTATATGTTAAATTGACATGATTCTCCATTTTCAGTCTCTTTATATATAATTTTGCTAATTATTTCCTCTCTGTGTTTGTGCACATGAATTACGATTATTTTGTATTTTTTGTATAGTTTATGCATGAAGATGGTCTATGACCGAAACTGGTAGATGTATAAGGTTTTGAATAAACAGCTGATGGTTTTTAAAAATGCATTTTATGAAATATATTACGGCTATTGACACTCGCCTCACCAAAGCATTGAAAATTTTGCCAAACTTAAATTTCATGTGCCTGCGATGATACAAATTATTCTTAGCTATACACAATTCTGTAATGTATCAGTCCTGGCTACAGAATGTTGTTCCGGCTTGTGCTAAAATTGCTGGCTCTCCTCTAGTTTATGAGTCTAGGACTTGTGTTTGGCCTGTAGATGTTGGCAAAACGCGAAGGCGGCCAATCAGGAGTAGCGTTTGCGCAGCCAATAGGTTTGTTTGTTTCGTGTCTACTGAATTTTGCATCAGTTTTGAAATTTCTGTAAGTCGGAAACGGAAGGTTTCACTATAAATTTCGGTGATCTCGTGATTAAAGATTATAAGGTTTGTTAAATATCGATGTAATTTTCGAGGGCAGTGTTTCACAAGGATTTACAATTTATTGACCGGACAAGGGTACATCGAGAACCTGTCAACATTTGAGCAGGAACAGCATTAATTAATTTCGCAAATTTTTCGCGAATTCCGAGAACAGTGTTACGCTGAGGCTGACATTGCAGTAGGTAAATATCCGTGACGCTAAAACCTGTAACATTTACGTCCAGCATTTGCAGGTATGTGATAGCATCCCATTGTCTGTTACTATTATTTGTTTACAAACCATAAACAGTGAAGCTGTTTCTTACTGGCCGCGCGAACACGACTCGTGATTGGCCTTTACTTGTCTCATTCATCGCGCCGTTAACAACATCTACCACCGAGCACTAGTCGTGGGCTCATAAACTAGACTTTTACCCTGGGACTGCCTCATACTGACTGGAACAGTCGTAGTCCGTCGTTGCTGTAGTGCAACGGCTTACCTAGAGCTGCCGACACACGAAGCAGGCAAAGAGGCACCGAGACTGCGAGCGCCCCCGTCGGCCGAAGCCTCTTCTTACTTGCGTGGGTTGCCATCGTTGCGGCAAATAGCGATGCCACAACAGACGACACATGGGACCCTTCGATCCGCAACTCTTGCAGAACTACGTGCAAAAGTCATGAAGGCGTGGAATAATGTACCTCATGATAGACAAGAGACTGGTAGAGTGCCAGACTATGAATCCGAAGGGCGTGAGTTTGATTTCCTCCCGGTCCTAAGATTATTATCTGTCATTTTCCACATATTTCCACTTTAGCAATGTTACTCATGTGAAAATTATGGAGAAACACCATGGTTCGAAATCATAAAACATAAAATTGTGCCGGCCGCGGTGGCTGAGGGGACTGAGGCACTCCAGTCACGGTCTGCACGGCCACTACGGTCGGGGGTTCGAATCCCCCCTTGGGCATGGATATTTGTGCCGTCCTTAGTCTTAGCTAGTTTGTAAGTTTAGAGACTAATGACTCCGTAGTTAAGTCTCATAAGCTATACAAACAGTTTTGAACATAAAATTGTAGGTCCCCCTAATAGCTAGGTAAGTCAGTTCGAAGGTCATACAAAGGCAACGGCAAACCACATCAGAACAGGACCATGCCCAATAAACCACTTTAGTATTCAAACCAGTCTTCTGATTGTTGAATGCTATACCTTTTATAATCAAATGGATAACATGTAATCGCCGGCATTAGTGCCCGTGTAGCCCAGACTAGGATTTAACGTGAGTGCTTCAGTATGGTTCGACACTTGGCACCTCGGTACCTCATGAACTACTGACCTGTAAATGTAATGATCTGATGTACTCCGTGTGCACTGTTTCGACAGTAAATGTTGAAAGAACTGGAAAGCTGTAAGAGGGTGGATTACCAACAAGAATTACAGCTGAAATCTGGAATGAAGTCTCGCACTCCCATTTAAGGACCACCTAAGAGGCCTCTGCTGCCTGGTCGCGCCGGTTGACAGTGAGAGAAATACCGGCCTATTTGGTGGCGTGCCCGCCTGCTGGAGAGCCGCGTAAGCAAGACGGAGGCGGCGGTCTTAGCGCTAACGCCGGCCAGCCAGCCAGCCAGATAAAGTCCCGCGGTCTGTCCGGGGCTGTTAGCGCTGATCCCCGCGCAGGCCGGGCTTACAGCTGCTACAGGAATGACGGGATTAGCCGAGGCAGGGGGGTGGGGATAGGGGTGGCTTCTGCCGGCTGCGGCTGCGTCACACCAGCGGGGAGGTGGGGGCTGGGCAACCTCTGCCCCCAGCTGCGGGGGCCTGCTTACTCTGCACAGGCGAAGAGCAGGGCAAGTTCTGGCGGCAGCACTCGCTGGAGAGGCAGGGAGGCCTCACATCTCCTGCCTACCAGCACAGACAAATATATACAGATGGGAAACGTCGGTAAGGGCCCAGTGCCCAGTCCCATGCTCACGGGGGGGGGGGGGGGGTGCTGAAGCAGTTCCGTAAGATGTCCCATGATGGCGCTGCGGTCAGAAGCAGCCCTTTAAACTGGCCAGAGCAGGTGGCAGGGTAGCGTGGAAGGGAGACTGAGGGGAGAGCTCATGCTGCTTGCCACGAGGCCACGGCGGTGTCCGGCTTGCTGGCGTTTGAGGGGAGGTGGTGGTGGGGACAGCCGCTCCCTGCCGCCTGCTCTGGCCAGTTTAAAGAGCTGCTTCTGGCGCAGCGCCATCATGGGACATCTTACGGAACTGCTGGAAATCCTCCCTCCCCGCACCCCTGAGCGTAGGACCGGGCCCTTACGGAGGTTTCCCGTCTGTATATATTTGTCTGTGCAGGCGGCACGAGCTCTCCCCTCAGCCTCCCCTCCACGCTACCCTCTTACGTGCGAGAGGCACTCTCAGAAGCGCGTCTAGTGTGGTCTACCGGTACTAAGCCAGGGAACCGCCTGACATCCGGTGGCATCTTACGGAACTACGGGGGGAGCGTAGGACAGAGGTTTAAGGGGGGCTTCTTCTCTGTGTATGTTACTCTGTCCTACCAGTCGCAATGGGCAAGACGTAAGCTCCCCAGTATATGAATGTTGCTTACTACAAGTATGCCCAGCTACGGCGGGTTAGCCGTGCGAATGGGGACTCTGTGCCATGGTAAGCGCGGCCTTTCGCCGTCAGGGGTTCGAGTCCCTCATCAGAATGGGTGTTTGTGTTGTCCTTAGATTAGTTTACCTCAGTTTAAGGGGACCCGGACATGCCTATGCTGCCCATGTTAAAATTACTAAGTTTGAGGAACATTTATGAACAATCTACCAAACAGGAGAATCTGAAATTTTTTCAACATATAAGAGTGGTTTAGAATTGCATTTATTATGGAGGGAATGGGAGTATCTTTTCTAGTTTCCTTTCAATATCTTTTTTATTAATGACCCAACTTTTTTTTACAAAAAATGCTTTATTTAATAAAATTGAAATGAAACTACTTAACATATTGCTAAACGGCTGTGTTACAATTTAAGTTTGACCACTAGGAGTGCTACTCTATGTTTGCCTATTTTCTCATTCTCCCTATGTCTTTCTTCCATCTCATTCTCTCATTTATATCTTACTGACCTTCCCCTTTAATCTCTCATCTCGCTCTCCCTATGTCCATCTCGTACATCCAAACCTATACCTGTACATCATCATGCATCATTCCATGTATCTGACTTATAAATGGAAATACAATATAATGCCAGCACAAATTTTTAATCCTTACAATGAAGTAAATTAAAAATGCATTAGAAATATAAAATGTGTAAGATAGTAATATAAATTGAACTAAAGTGAACAGTAAATTTGCAAGTGTTCAATTCTGGACGCCAGAGGTAACCTATCGCAAGTAACATTTCGCTGACTTTACAGGAGAGCAAAAAGAAGCTGCTGCGACTCGGACTTTGCTACCTGTAGAATAAGTCAAATACCCAATCATGAAGAGCTCTAATATTTATATCTTTTCTATTTAGTCTTTACATGTACTTCGTTTTTAGAAATATTTTATGAAATTTTACGGGAGAAACAGCACTTACGATATTTTACCTCACATAAATATATTTGTGAAGCCGTCTTTATTTATACATACAATATTGTCAATGTGTTTATTACATTAGGTTTACTGTTCATTTGCATGCCTTTTTATATTTATAAACGTTCCATTTTTATGTTTATCTTTATTATACAGGAGTATTCTACGAAATACGAATAGGAATATGAGAATTATTGGTACTGAAATTAAGAAATAGAGGCATTCATACTTATTGAATACCAGTAGATTTATTAAGAGTTACAATTTTATCCTTTCACAAAGCCAGTCACAAATACTAGTCACTCAGCAAAGTGTAAGTAAATTGAACAAAATCAATTCCAACCATAGTAGCTTACTCTAGAAAGTAACAAAGGTTAAACCACTTTAAAAACTGAGACAATGACAAACATTTCTGTCCAAATTCAGCATATATTCATTAACAAATCATTTTGCATCCGTCTATTACTATCCTTTCTCTCATTCCAGTTCCTCTTGTTTTTCCAGATTCACGTTGGCCCCATAACTGCCGATCGCTTCATTCCCCCTCTCTCATCAATTGTTTTCTCCCTCTCTCTCTCTCTCTCTCTCTCTGACCATCCACTCCTTCACCTTAACCTGTCAGACCATTTCGCCTTGGCCATTCCTCTGCATATCTTCTACCTTCGCCTGTCTCTGGCCATTCATTTACATCCCATCTCTTTCTCTCTGTTCATCTCCATCTGCCCCGTCTCTGACTGCGCAATTCTTCCTCTCCCATCCACGTTATTCTGCTCGTCTTGTCTTTCACTTCTCTCACTGATTCTTCCCACTTACACGTATACTGCCTTGGTGAGCAGGTCAACAAGGCAGGCTATCACTACTGCCACTCATCACACCGGTTGTGCACGGAATGCTATATGACTGGGACTGGAAGACACGTTTCAAGCGTATCTCTGCTCTTATGGGAGCTAGGCGATTATAAACCACCCGCTGCTGCTCCTTGTGTTGCAAGCAGTATGTGCACCAAACTTTTTTGTAGAGACGTGGGCGGGGCAGATGTGGAACATACATATACACATACAGTCATCTGTAAAATATATAAAGGTTATCAGCCTGCACTCTAAAGAGTTGAGAAGGTTGTCTTGATGTACGACAATGAATATACACGCTATATTCTCTCTCAGTTATCAGTCTACTTTACAATATGCTAAAAAATCTAAAGTATTCTTAATGTTTCCATTATTTTATTACTATTATTATTGTTGGTGTATTATTATTATTATTATTATTATTATTATTATTATTATTATTATTATTATTGCCAATAAATTCTTTAAAAAAGGAATATACTTCTAATTCCGATTCTCTAATAAAAATAATCCTTCTCACTCTAAATTCTTGCTTTAATTGATTATTAATTACACTTTCCAATATGATTTATTAATTACAGATATTACTACTATTATTATTATAGTAATCCTTATGTATTTTTTTCGTATGTGTTCTTCCTGGTCAGAATTAATGGAGGGTGTTTACGTCGTAAAATGGTCCAGCAATAAGTAATTACATGTGAAGCGAATACCACTTTCTGAAAATTTCATATTCGTGTTCTTGCATTTACCTTATAAGGAAACAAAGCCTCCTAAAACCCGGGTCAAAAATTTTTGTTAATTTTCATAGCATCCTGAGACCATTCTCCCCATTCTTATACTTATTTCGCTTCGTTTATATTTCCTTGATGTTCGTTTTGCTTCCCAAGTGTTCAGTATTCCTAGTGAAGAAAATAAGATTTTTTTTTCCATATTTATCGGACAATGATAAGTGGCGCACGAAATCTTTCACCCCCTTTGCCGTTTCTGTCAGAGTAAACACCAGGGGATGGCTGGCTACTATATTTATTAATTTATTCACTGAACAGTAAAAACTCATTCGACCAGATAATGAAGATAGAGCTGCGCGCTTAATTTTACAGCCCGTGTAATTCAAATGTGTAGCGAATTCAATTATATGCATAATTTAACAGTGAATATGCAGTATGTTCGCCAATTTTGCGAAGTGGCTACCTTGACAAATTGTTGACTTCATAGATCGAGAAATGCATTAATTTTAAATATTCCTGATCACAGTATTTTTGGCAAAAAGAGATTTGAAATGAATACGCAAATGGTTAATGCGTGGTTTAAACGTGAAGTACATGTGTTACTACAGCGGATGAGGGTGCGATACATAAGAAACCCATCGGACATGCATAAAAAGAAGTGTCGCCGATATAACAGTGAATGCCGAGCATGTGCTCTCCGGAAGCGTCGTCGCCCCTGTAACTGCGGCTGAGTCGCGCTGTTCGTCCGCTCCCTCTCGGAATTGCCCATTTCCCTCGTGTTCCTACACCCACTTTGGTGTTCGCGGGCTGTGTTTCACCCCTGGAATCCCCGCCCCCTTTTTTCTGCAAAATAAAAGCTCCGAGGCCGGAGAGCCATCACATTACGGCGAAGGGCCGCTCTCGTGAAGCCGACGTCGCGTCTGCCGCCGGCGAATTGCGTTTGCCCTGCAGTTCCACTGCTCACTGCCGAAGACGTCGGGGTTCGGGCCGCGACGTCCGACCAATTCGAGGGTCTGAGCCTTTGACGTCCGCCGATACGGGCTGTGCGCTCCTCCGAAACCTCAGAGGGAGAAAGGGACGCCAGGAGGAGGTGAAATTCAGTCTCCATATGCTGCTCCTATCTCTCTGTTGATTGTAATGAACAGTGTTTTGGAAGGTACATATAAGACGGAGATTAACAAGAGATAATTCTCACAAGGGAATGGTCACACTTGTCATGCCGAAACATGTACTGATTTTTTTAGCACTGTTAGCTAACATTGAAGGAAGTCTCTATGCAGAATGTTAGCTGCTGACATAAACTGGAAGTCACCTAAAGAAAAATCACGAAAATGGCTGTTTTCCTGCTTGGCGCTTGCGGTGACGGCTGGCCACCCCTGGAAATAGCGAGTCGCGAGCTGTTGTTACAAATTTAATTTGTTCAAATGTTTCTAAGGTTTATGGGACTTAACTACGGGGTCATCAGTCCCTAAACTTACGAACTACTTATGAACTAAGACTAAGGACGGCACAAATATCCCTGCCCGAGGAGGGGTTCGAACCCCCGACCGTAGTGGCCGTGCAGACCGTGACTGGAGAGCCTCAGTCTCCTCGGCCACCGCGGCCGGCAGCTGTTGTTACGGTGAGCGTTGTGCGTATGGTATGAAGGTGCGGCCGTCTTACCGCGACGTTCACTAAAGAGGAATATCGTTGCACGGTTTTGGTGGAAAGGGGAAACGAATATTCCTTTCTGTGGCACGGACTTCCTTTTCATTTCTGGTACATATTTCGAAACATACCGTCCTGAAACTGGATAGAGATGTGAAAAACATTCTGTACATCTACATCTATACTCCTCAAGCCACTTTACGGTGAACATTAAATCTCCCCTAACAGGTGATGGCAAACCCTGTAAATGTTTTGCTGCTTGCCATGGAGATATACCCCAGACGCCAAATGAAGCAGTCAGCAGAAAACATCCGTGAAGACTATGTGATGTGGGACACTGTAGTTAAAGTTCTAGACGAGCATGTAAATAGCGCAGACATGTGGCTAGAAACGACTGTATTTCGAGCTTACCCTGACAAAGAAGTAGCTATACTTAAGATTCCACCCGGCACGACGAACGTATTTCAACCGTTAGACGAAGAATTTTTCCGCCAGTGGAAGGCATTTTACAGAAAACTAACAGAGAAAATTATTGGGTGCAAATCACTGCAGTTTCCTGTCTATCAGCGTGACAATATTCTCAAGTTGCAACCAGTCCTACATTATCAGTTTTCATCCCCACGGTTTCAAAATGTGATTAAATATGCGTGGCACGCCTCGAAATACACTGATATTAGGCCTGATTCCTTCCTAACACCGGCCGAGTTTTGTCTACGGACGTCTAACAACGTCTGTGATTCGCGGGGCTGTCATATGCCGTCTTTGAACATTGTATCAATATTTCGCATTTTTGCGGTAATTACAAGAAATAAAAGTTTGACGTGTATATGTATTTGTGTCTATTTCATAGCTATTTGGAAAGAATGTTGTAGATAACATATCAGCTACATTTGTCAACGAATTTATTATTGTCGTATTTATTAATTATTATCATACGATCGCTTTCACTGAGCGATTCAGCTCTCTCACTGCTGTGGCAGGAGAACGGCCCGTAGCTAAATCCACCTTGTCCCTAGATGGCGTTGCTATAACGTAGCGAGAGAGGTCAGGGTTGTGCAACAGGCAGATATAAGCGCGGAAACCATGTGACAATAATGTCATACTTCATAATAATTTTTACAGACTTCCAGGTCATGTCAGGTCTGCATACAGACTTCCTTAAATGTTAAATAGCAGTGGTAAAAATAGCAACACAGGTTTCGACATGACAAATCTGACCATTCCCTTGTCAGGCGAGGCTAATGACGTAAGTTTACGTAAGGAGGCAATAAAGGTTCTAGGTAGATTAGTTTTGTTACTTGGGCAGCAAAAAATCATTTTATGGTCTCAGTACAGATCATATAAAATGCAGAAACAGAATGGGAAGAAAAGCGTTTTTGAGAAAGAGAAATTTGTTAACACCGAATATTAATTAAAGGCTTAGGTAGCCTGTTTTGAAGGTATTTGTGTCGATTGTCACCTTGCGTGGGAGTTAAACTTGGGCAATAAACAGCTCAGACAAGAAGAGCATATACGCCTTAGAAATATGGTGCTACAGACGAATGCTGAAGATTAGGTGGGTTTAGGGATGATCGATATTGGAAAAACATCGATGTTAACATCGGTTCAACGAATTCGATGTACCAAAAACATCGAAAGCAAAACATCAATCTCAGAAAACATAGATTTGCGAGTATAATAAACGTTTTCCGCACGAAGAATCCTTTATTTCGATACCCAAAACATCTATGCTTTCGGAACCAGCGATGTTTTAGGTTCAAATTCAGGTTTTTCAGTACTGACTCTGTGGTGGCAACTTTAAAAGCCTGAAAATAAAAAATAAATAATCATATACCACCTCATAAAAGAAAGAAATTTAAAACGCCATTACAAATATTTCACAACCGTGCAAAACATTGTATTCACCTGTATCCAAAGTCGCCGAAACCGAAAAAATTGAAGCCTTTACTATAAGGTAAAAAAAGCAAATGCTTAATTTTCAGTTATTTTATCACTTTATTTGCATCACAATCTAGAAAAAGATAGAAGAAATAATATGATAAACAAAGCCTTGGTGAAATATTTGATTGGCGCAAAAGAATGAATTTGCTTTGTTAAATTTTTCTTACATTGCCAACACCACTTTTTCACCTCGATAATTAGTCGTGAACTAATGTTAAGCCCAATGGTTCGTAGTAAGAAGCATTTATTACAGTAAAACACATTGCTGCGAATAACAAAAGTGTGGCATCGTAGTCAAAGAGGTTCTCCTCACGGGCAGATATCTATCTATCGATCGCAGAGTGGGCAAGAGTACATAAAAGGAACAGAATTAACGATGCAGGCAGAGAGAAAAATCAGTTTAGAAGTAAGTTTGGGGTAGGATGTCAAAATGGTTGAAATGTTCAAATGTTTGTATAGTTTATGGGACTTAACTACGGGGTCATCAGTCCCTAAACTTACAAAGTACTTATGAACTAGCTAATCCTAAGGACGGCACAAATATCCATGCCCGAGGGGGATTCGAACCCCCGACCGTAGTGGCCGTACAGACCGTACCTGGAGCGCCTCAGTCCCCTCGGCCACCGCGGCCGGCATCCAAAATGGAAGTATCGATGGTTCGAAATCGCTTTCTTAACATCGATGTCCACTCCCATGAACCACAGACATTGCCGAGGTGGGGTGGCTTGCGTGCCTCAACGATACAGATAGCCGTACCGTAGGTGCAACCACACCGGAGGGGTATCTGGGAGAGCCCAGACAAACGTGTGGTTCCTGAAGAGGGGCAGCAGCCTTTTCAGTAGTTACAGGGGCAACAGTCTGGATGATTGACTGAGCTGGCCTTGTAACATCAGCTAATGTGGCTTTGCCACACAGCTACTGCGAACGGCTGAAAGCAAGGGGAAACTACAACCGTTACCTTTCCCGAGGACATGCAGCTCAACTGTATGAACATATGATGATGGCATCCTCTCGGGTAAAATATTCCGGAGGTAAAATAGTCCCCCATTCGGATCTCCGGGCGGGGACTACTCAGGAGGATGTGATCATCAGGAAAGACAATACTGGCATTCTACGGGTCGGAGAGTGGAATGTTAGATTCCTTAATCGAGTAGGAAAATTAGAAAATTTTAAAAGGGAAATGGATAGGTTGAAGTTGGATATAGTGGGGATTAGTGAAGTTCGGTGGCAGGATGAACAGGATTTCTGGTCAGGTGAGTACAGGATTATAAATACAAAATCAATTGGGGGTATCACAGGAGTAGGATTGATAATGAATCAGAAAATAGGAATGTGGGTAAACTACTATTACCAGCACAGTGATCGCATTATCATTGTCAAGATAGATACAAAGCCAACAGCGACAACAGTAGTACAGGTTTATATGCCAACTAGCTCTGCCGATGATGAGGAAATCGAAGAAATATATGAGGAGCTAAAGGAAATTATTCAGACAATTAAGGGAGAGGAAAACTTAATTGTTATGGGAGACTGGAATTCGGTAGTAGGACAAGGAAGGGAAGGGAAGATAGTAGGTGAATATGGTCTGGGCAAAAGGAATGAAAGAGGAAGCCCCCTGGTAGAATTTTGCGCAGAACATAATTTAGTTATAACAAACACCTGGTTCAAGAATCACAAAAGAAGGTTGTATACGTGGAAGAGACCAGGAGACACCGGAAGATACGAGATAGATTTTATAATGGTAAGACATAGATTTCGGAATCAGGTTCTACAGTGTAAGACATACCCAGGGGCAGATATAGAATCTGACCATAACTTGTTGGTTATGAACTGTAGGCTGAATCTAAAGAAACTACAAAAAGGTAGGAAAATAAGGAGATGGGACCTGGATAAATTGAAGGAACCTGAGGTTCTTAAAAATTTCAGAGGGAGCTTTAGGCAACAATTGACAGAAACGGGGGAAAATAAAACAGTAGAGAAGGAATGGGTAAAATTGAGAGATGAAATAGTGAAGGTAGCAGAGGACAAAATAGGTAGGAAGGAAAGACCCACAAAAAGTCCTTGGATATCACAGGAGATACTAAATTTAATCGATGAAAGGAGAAAATATAAAAATACAGTAAATGAAACAGGCAAAATGGAGTACAGACGACTAAGAAATGAGATTGACAGGAAGTGCAAAATGGCTAAGCAGGAGTGGCTAGAAGGCAAATGCAAGGATGTAGAAGAATGTATAAATAGGGGGAAAATAGATACAGCCTACAGGAAAATAAAAGAAACATTTGGAGATAAGAAAAATAGCTCTATGAATATCAAGGACACTGATGGAAAACCAGTTCTCAGCAAAGAAGGGAAAGCTGAAAGGTGGAAAAAATATATAGAGGGGCTATACAAAGGAAATGAACTTCAAGACAATATTGTAGGAAGGGAAGAGGAGATGAAGATGAAATAGGAGATACTGTACTGAGAGAAGAATTTGACAGAGCCCTGAAAGATCTAAGTCGAAACAAGGCCCCTGGAGTAGATGATATTCCCACAGAGCTACTGAAGTCTCTGGGAGAACCAGCCATGGCAAAATTGTTTCACCTGGTGTGTAAGATGCATGAGACAGGTGAAGTACCCTCAGACTTCAAGAAAAATGTTATAATCCCCATCCCTAAGAAAGCCGGTGCAGACAGGTGTGAAAACTACAGAACCATCAGTTTAAAAATCATGGCTGCAAAATATTAACGCGAATTATATACAGACGGATGGAAAAGCTGGTAGAAGCCGACCTCGGGGAAGATCAGTTTGGGTTCAGGAGAAATGTAGGAACACGGGAGGCAATACTCACTTTACGACTTATCCTAGAAGATAGATTAAGAAAAGGCAAACCTACATTTCTAGCTTTTGTAGATTTGGAGAAGGCTTTTGACAATGTTGATTGGAATAAACTCTTTCCAGTTCTGAAGCAAGCAGGAGTAAAATATAGGGAACATAAGGTTATTTACAACTTGTACAAAAACCAGACAGCGGTTGTCAAAGTTGAAGGGCATGAAAGGGATGCTGTGGTTTGGAAGGGAGTGAGACAGGGTTGTAGCCTTTCTCCATTGTTGTTCAATTTGTACATTGAGCAAGCTATAAAGGAAAGCAAGGAGAAATTTGGAGAAGGAATTAAAGTTCAGGGTGAAGAATTAAAAACATTGCGTTTTGCCGACGTAGTAATTCTGTCAGATACAGCAAAGGACCTGGAAGAGCAATTGAACGGAATGGACAGTGTGCTGAAAGGTGCATATAAGATGAACATTAACAAGAGTAAAACTAGGGTAATGGAGTGCAGTGTAAGAAAATCAGGTGATGCTGAAGGAATTAGATTGGGAATCGAAGCAATAAAGGAGGTAGATGAGTTTTGTTACTTGGGCAGTAAAATAACAAATGATGGTCGCAGTACAGAGGATATAAAATGCAGAATGGCAATGGACAGAAAAGCGTTCTTGAAAAAGAGAAATTTGTTAACATCGAATATTGATTTAAGCCTAAGGAAGTCCTTTCTGAAGGCATTTGTATGGAGTGTTGCCTTGTATGGGAGTGAGACACGGACGATAAACAGTGCGGATAGGAAGATGATTGAGGCTTTTGAAATATGGTGCTACAGAAGAATGCTGAAGATTAGGTGGGTGGATCGCGTAACTAATTAGGAGGTACTGAACAGAATTGGGGAGAATAGGAATTTCTGGCATACCTTGACTAAAAGAAGGGATAGATTGGTAGGACACATTCCTAGACATAAAGGAATTGTGAATTTAGCGTTGGAGGGAAGTGTGTGGGGAAAAAATCGCAGAGGAAGAACAAGAGATGGATACAGTAAGCAGATTCAGACAGATGTAGGTTGTTGTTCTTATGTGGAGATGAAGAGGCTTGCTCAGGATAGGGTATTGTGGAGAGCTGGATCAAACCAGTCTCCGGACTGAAGACAACAACAACAACAACACAACATCGATGTTTCGGTATTTTAGAAAACTTAATATCGATGTCAAAACATCGATGTTTTCCCACTGAACATCGATGTTTATCTGACATCGATGAATATCGATCATCCCTGGATGGGTACATCGGGTAACTGATGCGGAAGTATCGAACAGAATCGAGGAGGAGATAAATTTCTGAAATACCTTGTGTGCAAGGAGGGATCGATTGGTAGGACACATTCTTAGAGATCACTGAATGGTCATTTTAACACTGGAGGGAACGTGCGGGGTTAAAATTGCAAAGAGAGACCAAGACACGAATACAATATGCAGTGTCAAATGGATGTGGGTTGCAGCTCTTTCGAGGAGATGAAGTGTCTTGCCCAGAACAGAGTAGGTGGAGAGCTGCATCAAACCTGTTGTGACCCCATCGCTCTTTTTTTGCTTCATACTCGTCCTGGTCTAGTTGTCACGAACGGTACTGGTGCAGGAATCGATGTCAACTGTAACAACTATTCAGATTAGTAATACAAGTTTTATTGACTGAAAATTATAATACTAAAATTAAAACATAAGTTTGTTTCTTCTCTCTTCTTGCTTCTCGCGGCGTCTTCCATATGGTGCTAGCTTCACTGTGACCTAGTTACTGCTAAGCTCGTAGCCGCGTTCTGACTTAGTACTGTCCTAGTTCTGATTTCGTTGGTGTCTCATAACTGCCTCGTAACTACCGGAGTTCTGCCTTGTAACTGACGGACTGTCCAGACGTATGTCGGCCTAGACATAGCCGCTTGTAGAGGGCGCGCATCTTCTGTTACTCCCCCCCCCCCCCAGGATGCGCGGCGCCTGCTTGCGATTGGCTTTCGGTCGATCGCTGCCTTCTCCATGATCGTTCTCTTACGTCTGGCGTGTGGCGCTGACTTTACGCCAGAACAAAACTGGTCTCTGAACTAAAGACCGCAACAGTATCAACAACAGCAGGGGCATATATCAACTGTTGGAACATATGATTTGCGGCAAGAGGAGAAATATGGTCCGGGAAACACACATATCTTTGAAACATTTTATTCATTTCAGATTGCTGATTCCTTGTTACGGGGTCATTCAATCGTATTGTTAGTACATTATAACTTCACTTCACTGATGGTAACAGAAGAGAATCATTATTAATACGGTGTCTGTTCTTTCGGACATTTTTGAAACAACAGACACCATTGGTTAACATTAACAGCAATTAAAAACATTCAAACATCGGTCGTGACAAGGCATTGAAATGAAATCAGTTAGAAATTGGAAATTTGTGCTTGACCAGCATTCAAGCCTGGATATCCCGCTTTTGGCCAGCCGTCACCTTAACCAATTAGGATATCAAGGCACGTTTCCCGACCTGCACAAATCCCAATTTAAAGCACACTGCTACTCGCAGGGGACACTACCATCGTAGTGTAGTATTAGTTGAGTATTTGAACTTGATTACAAGCTTGCCTGGATCTCCCAATTGGCTAAGGCGCCCGCTGGCTCGATGCGGGAAATCTGGATTTGAATGCCGGCCCGGGACGAATTTGCAATTTCACCGTTTAATTTACTTCATTGCCCTGCAACGTCGGAAATATATGAATGTTTCCAATTAGTAAAAGTGAATAACATCTATACCATTTAACACTTTGACTGCAGGCCCTGTAAACTTTGCCATTTCTAAGAATGCCAGGTGTTTTTAGTAATATTTAGTAATTTGTATTACAAAAACTAGACAACATTTAAATGTGGTAATGGGCTTTTCTGAAAGCCTTGGACTTCTTCTTTCTGATTACCTACTTCCTTTTTCACATATTTTCAAACAATGTCATTTTTTGGGAAAAAGAAAAAAGTTTACGGAAATCATAAATTTATTACATCATGCTTGTCGTAGTAGAAAAGCTTTTATTCCACTTTCAATAATAAAACACTGATAAAACACTTATTACATATACACACACATTATTTTCACACAGTGTAATTTTTTTAATTTCCTATGATACAATGGAAAACATGGTTCTTTGCACATTGCGATTTTGCACTCACTGCACTGGTATGATGTATCTTTTCTTACTGCCTTTCCAGTTTGCTTTTTTCCTCTGGTTGAGCATACTTTGCACATCCTTTGAATTCTATTTTTACCTGTGGGAGGTGGAATTTTTTCTAGAAAATGCTTTCCTGCAGATAGCCTGCTCAGGTGGCCTCTATCGGAAGTTGGTTTGGGAGTACCGTCTTCACACATTGGCAATTCTGCACACAACACCTTTATGAACTTGGATAGAGGCATCTCCTTAGATTTTATTTTGTTATGGAGAATACATACATATACCATGCACCATAAGGAGACAGTGAAATACAAGTTTCTTCCACCATTTCACTATTCTATGTTCGATAGCCCTATATGACATCCTTTGATCGGACAGATCAACCCCGACCATCTTTTTGTTGTACTCCGCAACACAAGCAGGTTTATGTTTTTTGTTTACATCTTCTGTCTTCATAATTATATCATTTCTGCCCTGTGTCTTGTACTTAGCATATATACATATATTTTGTCTTTCCAGCACACAGCCAAAAGCCTCCGGAATATCTGTTCCCTTCTTTGTATGTTGGGTGATTTCAAAGCTTAAGGCATTCCCTTCCTGTTTTTCATTACAGTTCGAACAAGACCTGTCTTCTCCTTTTCTAACATTCTACTTACCCCTTGCGGCATAATGAAGAGATGCTGAGACAGTCAATGGACGGGATCTCGTATTTACAAACATGAAAAATTGAATTCCGTCAATTGACGGGATGGGCAGTCTACGGAAATTTTTGTATCCCGTCAATTGATGGGATTGGCAGTTGAAGTGTTAAAACGTATTCATTTGCCTCCCTGTATTGTGAAACCTTATTGAATTACAAAACGATAGTGAATGTAAGAACTCGTTCGAATCCATCATTTCGGTCAGTTTTATTGTAAAACGGCTAAAACATTCAGTGAAATTCTGGAAGTCGCCTTCCGCCAGCTTAACTTCCGATTTTATCCGAGATTTCATTTAGGTGAACAACGTTCACACGTTGATAAATGTAAGAGATCAAAACTGATTCGGTCATTGGGTCCTAGACTTACAGACTACTTGAACTGACTTACGCTAAAGATAACATACACACCGATCCGCGAGGGAGGATTACAACCTCCTGCGAGAGCGGCAACGCAATCCACGACACTGCGCCTTAGACCGCGCGTTTAGGTGACCATGTATTCCCTGCTTAAAAAGAAACCCAGGAATTGATTGAAAGTAAGTGGTGATGTGCGTGCAGTTTTGTGGAACAGCATTGTTCTTATTATTACCGAACTTTAAATAAAAGATGAAAGCTTTAATATCACGTTGTTGCAACCGAATTTAATTTTCTATGAAATTAAATAACTGTGAACCACTTATATATTTGTTATACAATAATAATTATTTTGTTGTAAACTAGCTTTCGGTACCACATCACTCCAGCTACTGTATTTGGATTACGAAGATTTTACTAAGTTATGTGTCAGTCATAGACTATGTAACCTTCAAGTATTTTATAACAAACAGATACGCTCAACCAATCGAAGTAAAATTATAATTAAGAAACAACTATTAATTTAATTATGAATCAATAAGCTGAAACAAACATTTGGCCCAGTGAGTGTACCAGAAAGTACAGTAGTTTATTAAATTAACTTATGTATACGAACGAATGTAGGAGGGGAACAGGCTGAAGAGGAATACGTAAAAACTCATATGTAGGTGGCAAACAATTACATACAATACCGGCCATTAAAATTGCTACACCAAATAGAAATGCAGATGATAAACGGGTATTCAAGGGACAAATATACAAGAACTGACATGTGATTACATTTTCATGCAATTTGGGTGCATAGATCCTAAGAAATCAGTACCCATAACAACCACCTCTGGCCGTAATAACGGCCTTGATACGCCTGGGCATTGAGCCAAACAGAGCTTGAATGTCGTGTATAGGTACAGATGCACATGCAGCTTCAACACGATACCAGAGATTATCAAGAGTAGTGACTGGCGCATTGTGATGAGCAGGTTGCTCGGCCACCATTAACCAGACGTTTACAATCGGTGAGAGGTCTGGAGAATGTGCTGGCCAAGGCAGCAGTCGAACATTTACCGTATCCTGCAACATGCGGTCATGCATTATCCTGCTGAAATGTAGGGTTTTGCAGCGACCGAACGAAGCGTAGACCCATGGATCGTAACACATCAGAAATGTAACGGCTACTGTGCAACGTGCCGTCGATGCAGAGAAGAGGTGACTGAGACGTGTAACCAATGGCACCCCATACCATCACGCAGGGTGATACGCCAGTATGGCGACAATGAATACACGCTTCCAATGTGCGTTCATCGCGATGTCGGAAAACACGGATGCATCATGATGCTGTATAAAGAACATGGATTCATCCGAAAAAAAAATGACGTTTTGCCATTCGTGCACCTAGGTTCGTCGTTGCGTACACCATCGTAGGTGCTCCTGTCTGTGATGCACCGTGAAGGGTAACCAAAGCCATGGTCTCCGAGCTGATAGTCCATGCTGCTGTAAACGTCGTCGAACTGTTCCTGCAGATGGTTGTTGTCTTGCAAACGTCCCCTTCTATTGACTCAGAGATAGAGACGTGGCTGCACGATCCGTTACAGCCATGTGGGTAAGATGTCTGTCATCTCGACTGCTAGTGATACGATCCGTTGGGATCCAGCACGGCGTTCCGTAGTGCCCCCCTGAACCCACCGATTCTATATTCTCCTAACAGTCATTGGATCACGACCAACGCGTGCAGCAATGTCGCGATAAGATAAACCGCAATCGTGATAGGCTACAATCCGACCTTTATCAAAGACGGAAACGTGATGGTACGCATTTCTCCTCCTTACACGAGGCATCACAACAGCGTTTCACCAGGAAACGCCGGTCAACTACTGTATGTATGAGAAATCGGTTGGAAACTTTCCTCATGTCAGCAGGTTGTAGCTGTCTCCACGGACACAAGAGAACTTTGAAATCTGAATTGACAGTTTCATAAAAAGGTGATAGTCAAATCGAACGCTTCTTCTCTCACTGCGCAAGAACCTGACACTGATATTTGAATAGTAGTTCGAAAGTGAATATAAGGAATTATTATTTTTTTATTTTTCGTTGAAGCTTGGACGACGTTCGGATCCCGAAGCCCGACACGGTACATTTGAAATTGACATGTCGTCGAACGAACAAGTAGTTGCAGTGTAGTTCCGGCGCAAGTGGTTTACGGCGGTAACAAAACAACAGCTATATATATATATATATATATATATATATATATATATATATATATATATATATATATGTGTGTGTGTGTGTGTGTGTGTTTGTTTGTGTGTGTTGTCTTATTTATTCCGCACACTGGTTTGGTGCAACTATCCACGCTTCGCTGCCCTTTGCAAGCCTCGTCATCTGAGAATATGAACGGCAACCTTAATCCTTTTGTATCTGCTGACCGTATTCGTCCCTAGAACTCCCACTAAGATTAAACCCCACACATTTACTTCTGATGATTCCTTGAGGTCTCAGAAAGTGTTCCAGCAACCTATCCCTTCGCTTAGTCAGGATATGCCAGAAACTCTTTTTCTCCCGAATTCAGTTCTGCGCTTCCTCATTAGTCACGTTAGCTACCCATCTAATCTTCATCATTTGCCTACAACACCACATTTCAAATGTTTCTATCATCTTTTTGCCAGTACTCCTTATCATACATACACTCCAGACAAATGCTTTCAGAAAGGACATCCTAAAATTTAAAGAAATATTGGATGTCAACAAATTTCGCTTCTTCAGAAGCGCTTTACTTCGCATACACATTCTGCATATTATCTATTCCTTACTTCGGCCATCAGAAGTTGTACTGCAACCCAAGTAACAAAACTCATCAACTACTTTTATTATCTCATTACCTTATATAATTCCTTCTGCGTCGTCGGATTTTCTCACAAATGCTCTTCCGCGTCCTTTGCTGTTCTAAAAGAATTACTATCTCGTCAGAAAATTGAAAAATTTTATTTCTTCTCTTCTAAAATTTAACTCCTTCTCCAAATTTCTCCTTGCATTACTTCACAGCATGCTCAAGAAACGACATTGGGGAAAGGCTCCAACACTGTCTCACTCCCTTCCTACCAATGCGAACCTGGCCCTCCAAATATACTAACTGCTGTCTGCTTTTCGTAGTGTTTAATAAGAGTTAAATATAACACTTCGCTCCATATATTTTACCCCTACTACCTTCAGTATTTGAAAGAGTGTATTCCAGTCAACTTTGTCAAAAGCTTTCTCCAATTTTCCAAATGCTAAAAGTGTAGGTTTGCCTTATCTTTTAAGATAAGTGGTAGTGCGAGTATTGCCTGGTGTGTTCCTACATTCCTCCTACATTTTCTCATTTTCTTATACTTCGTTTTCCATTTATAGAATACTGTCTTCAAGTGCATTTCCTTTGTATACGCCCTCTATATATTCCTGCCAGCTATCAGATTTCTCTTTCTTGCTTAGTACATGTTTTCCATCTCAGTTCTTGATATTCATACAATTTCTTTTCTTGTTTCTAAATGACTCTTTTATTTTCCTGTACTTAACTGTCAACCTCACTTTTCAGACGTCTCTACTCCCTTTTGCCTGCTTCACTTACTGAATTTTTATATTTTCTCCTTTCATCAATTGAGTTCACTATATCCTGTGGAATCCAGACAACAGCTGACTCAGAAAAAAGTGAAGTGAAACTTTAAACGGTTTTACACATCACGACGCTATTTTACATATTACTAAGTTCCCAATTTTATATAATAGAAAAGCACTTGAACAAATGACTACGATTTCCACTGAGCCAAACCGAGCTAAGTGGTGCACTGACTAACTCAGTCGACTCGCAGTCACAAGGACGGTGTTTCAAACACATTTAGGCTATCCAGGTTTAGGTTTTCCCCGATTTCTGCAAAGCAGTCTGTGTAATCCTAAGCATCGATCCAATACTGTAGATATGACTGTCAAATGTATAGCGGCATTTTAGTGCCTAGAGACGGGAACACTAACCAAAGCTAGCGCGACAACCGGTGCAGAAATGGAAACAAAGCCTCAAATAAAGTAGTGGCGAGTGGACACATGGCAGGGTGACTGGGAAGCGATGCGGTGGAGTAGCCGAGCGGTCAAAAGCACCTCGCTGCAGAGCGCGCTGTTGCTCGCCGTGGAGGATCGAGTCCTCCCTGTGGCATGGGTGTGTGTGTGTTTGTACGTAGGTTAGTTTACCTAGGTTTAAGTAGCTTGTAAGCTACGGACTGATGACCACGTAGTTTGGTCCGATAGATTTACAGACATTTGATTTTTGACTGGAAAGTAAGTCATCGGGCACGAAAATTGTAAAAGTTTCTCTCTAACATCAGGGACGGGTCAAGCCGCGGTATGATTCACTCGATGACAGGCCACGGCCCTTATCTCACGCGCTTGTTGAGAAGATGGTTCAAATGTTTGTCTAACTTATGAGACTTAACTACGGGGTCATCAGTCCCTAAGCTTACAAACTACTTATGAACTAGCTAATCCTAAGGACGGCACAAATATCCATGCCCGAGGGGGGATTCGAACCCCCGACCGTAGTGGCCGTGCAGACCGTGACTGAAGCGCCTCAGTCCCCTCGGTCACCGCGGCCGGCGAGAAGATGGTTGCCCAGAATGTGTAGTCTTCTTCTGCTTCTGTGGATCTCAAACAGAAATCACTCGCGCGCTAGACTGAATAAAGCTGACTAAACTAAAATAACTGGCGAGCCTATATGCAACGAGGTGACAGACACGACAGAGAAGAAACACAAAGCAAGGAGACAGACGAAGAAACCCAATATGAGGCGAGGGGGAAGAAAATAACAACAATGCCAAGTTCCAAGCAAAAGCAACACAACAGACCTCCAAACACGTGCATACGATGGTAGAAACTTAAATAGTGGCAACAATGCTGTGGAGACGTTATGCAATTTTATCTACTACTGTCGCTTATAGCACACGTTGTTGACATACCTGCCTCTTCTCCGAGCAAATGGACTCGCGTGTATCACGTCACCGGCGTGCGCACAATTGAGGGAAGCACTTGTCAGCGAACGTTCTAACGTAACGATATCACGTTCCTCAATGGCAGACCATCAATTCACAGTATTGCCGTTCATTTTTGGAGCATTACTACGACCAGCTTCGCGAAAGAAGCGGCAAAACTTGCTGCGCATCCCACCCATCATTTTGAACGATAATCCGCGGGCACTTAAAGCGCAAGATGTGGCTTCTCTTTTCGGTCGATGGGGCTGGGAAGTACTGTACCATCCACCATAATTCCCTGACTTGAACCCTTGAGACTTTGATTTTATTCCGAAGATGAAGGAACAACTTCGTGGCATTTGCTTCAGAACTGTCCCAGAGATTCAACAGGCAGTAGACCGCTCCATTCACACCATCAACAGAACAGACTGCTAACGTTATGCTACGCCTACCACTTAGCTGACAAAGCGTTCTACATATGCTGTTGACTACTTTGATGGACAGTAACAGGTAGAAACCGGTAACGCTTTTGTATCGGTTGTGGATAAATGGTTGCCACTATTAAAAATCTAACATCCGTAGTATAAGTAATTTAACAGCCATGACAATCAAGCCAATTTAGCAGTTTTATAATTATTATTTTATTAGGAAATATCACTGGCGGTTATAGGGTCGAGGACACACACCGAAGTACTCATCGCCAGCCATATCTGGTGAAGGGACAGACTCCATCTTTCTTTAATCTTCCCTGTCTTACTTTCAATCTGAAGAATGATTTCGGTTTAACTTTCCATTTATCATTATGTTTCTTTTTCTAAATTTCCTTTGAAAATTAAAAGTGATTGAAAATATATGAAAAAGAGATGGAACACAAATTGTAATACACTCCTGCCCATTGAAATTGCTACACCATGAAGATGACGTGCTACAGGCATGAAATTTAACCGACAGAAAAAAAGATACTGTGATATGCAAATGATAGCTTTTCAGTGCATTCACACAAGGCTGGCACCCGTGGAGACATCTACAACGTGCTGACATAACGAAAGTTTTCAATCGATTTCTCATTCACAAACAGCAGTTGACCGGCTTTGCCTGGTGAAACGTTGTTGTGATGCCGCGTGTATGGAGGAGAAATACGTACCATCATGTCCCCTACTTTGATAAAGGTCGGATTGAAGCATATCGCGATTGTGGTTAATCGTATCGGGATCCAATATCTGTTAGCAGAATATTGGATCGGTGAGTTCAGGAGAGCAATACGGAACGCCGTGCTGGATCCCAACGGCCTCGTATCACTAGCAGTCGAGATGACAAATATATTATCCACATGGCGATAAAGGATTGGTTCAGTCACCTCTCGATCCCCGAGTCAAAAGATGGGAGCGTTTGCGAGACAACAACCATCTGCACGAACAGTTAGACGACGTTTGCAGCCGCATGGACTATCAGCACCGAGACCTTGGCTGCGGTTACCCTTGACGCTGCATCAGAGACAGGAGCGCCTGCGATGGTGTACGCAACGACGAACGTGGGTAAACGAATGGCAAAACGTCATTTTTTCGGTTGAATTCAGGTTCTGCTTACAGCATCAGGATGGTCGCATGCGTGTTTGGCGACATAGCGGTGAACGCATATTGGAAGCGTGTATTTGTCATCGCCATACTGGCATATCACCCGGCGTGATGGTATGGGGTGCCATTGGTTACACGTGTCGGTCTCTCTTGCTCGCATCGACGGCACTTTGAACAGTGGCCGTTACCTTTCAGATGTGGTACTACCCGTGGCTCTACCCTTCATTCGATCCCTGCGAAACCCTACATTTTAGCAGGATAATGCTCGACCTCATATTGCAGGTCCTGTACGGGCCTTTCTGGATACGGAAAATGTTCGACTGCTGCCCTGGCCAACACATTCTGCAGATCTCTCACCAATTGAAAACGTCTGGTCAATGGTTGCCGGGCTTCTGACTCGTCACAATACGCCAGTCACTACTCTTGATGAACTGTGGTATCGTGTTGAAGCTACATGGCCATCTGTACCAGAACACGCCATCCAAGCTCTGTTTGACTCAATGCCCAGGCGTATCAAGGCCGTTATTATGGCCAGAGGTGGCTGTTCTGCGTACTTATTCCTCAGGATCTATGCACCCAACTTGCGTGAAATTTAATCACATGTCAGTTCTAGTATCATATATTTGCCTAATGAATACTCGTTTATCATCTGGATTTCCTTTTGGTGTAACAATTTTAATGGTCGGTAGTGTAATTTAATAGTCATGACAATCAAGCCAATTTAGCAGTTTTAGAATTATTATTTTGTAAGGAAATCTCACTGGCAGTCATAGGGTCGAGGACACATACCGAAGTTCTCATCACCAGTCACATCTAGTGAAGGGACATACTCCATCTTTCGTTAAACTTCCCTGTCTTACTTTCTTCCTGCAGTATGAGTTTGGTTTAAGTTTCCATTTCACATGATGTTTCGTTTTCTAAATTTCCTTTGAAAATTAAATGTAAAAGAAAATACAATAAAAAGAGAGCTGTAACAGAAATTGTAATATATGCAACCCCTTCTAACCCTACAATGGTCGCGTGGGTTGCACACGTAATCCACCTGCCGAAATTCGAATAAATCTGGATCTCCAGAAGCGACAATGCTTGGAGCATCTGTGCACTTCATGAAGGACTGCGGGCGGACCCTCTCAGTGTTGTGTGAGCGTCCGTGAAGCGTGGCTCCCTCACAGGATCTCGTCAAACTCACCGGTGAGCCACTGTAATCCGCGCGACCCGCTAAGTAAGTATTTTCGTAAAAGCTTTTACCTCTTAGTCAGTTTTTTCACTTATTTCTTGACATTCGTATTACAAATTTTCATACTATTTTACAATGTATAAACATTTGAAATAATAGTAGAATTTTATTTAATTTTAAGAAAATTATTGAACAAAGACAAGTAGGCCGAATTCTGGAATATAACTTCTGGCTCAGTAGAGATTAGACAACAAAATGTTCCCAAGAAGTCTGTCCTTAAAAATAAAGGACTTTCCTGGAATTTCTCAGGTGAAAAGTCATCCATTAACTTCGCGAATTACACAGAGGAGTTCAGTGGGGCGCTGCTGTGACTGCGAAAGATCAATAAATAGAAGTACAAGAAAACTGTGTAACGTATGTAAAAAAATTTGTTTGCCTCGATCATCCCAAGACCGTCTGTATTTCTTGTTCAGAAAATCGTGATTAGATTTGTTTTTACACAAATGTGGTTTTTTTAAGTAAGTCAAAGCCAATAAAATTATCATACTGAACATAGTGACTTGCTGTGAAACGATTGTTGTTTGTCAGATACGAGGTGCTGTGTTAACTTTTCGTTGATAGTTTTTAATAAATATTACTATGAGCAATACGCAAAGCACCCAACAGAAAAATCTGAATATTCAGTGGCCTCTTCTTTTGGCTGAGGAAGTGGCGTACGTATGTAATCCATGCGTCCTCATAGGTACTCCGCAGACTGGTCTGATGCAGCTCTCCACGCTACCCTGTCCTGTGCAAGTCTCTTCATCTGAGAATACGTTTATCAACCTACATCCTTATAAATCTGCGTACTATATCCGTCCCCCGGTCTCCCTCTACGATTTTTACCCCACACGCTGCCTTCTGATGCTAAGTGGACCATTCCTTGATGTATCAGAATGTGTCCAACCAATCCATCCCTTCTCTTAGTCAGGATGTGCCAGAAACTCCTTTTCTCCCCGATTCGGTTAAGTACCTCCTCATTAGTCACGTGATCTACCCATCTAATCTTCATTATTCGTCTTTAATACCACATTTCAAAAGCTTTTACAATCTTTTTGTCTGAACTTCTTATCGTTCACGTTTCACTGCCATACAATGCTACACTCCACACAAATGCTTTCAGAAAGGACTTCCTAACATTTGAATTAATACTAGATGTTGACAAGTATTGCTTCTTTAGAAACGCATTTCTCCCCATTGCCATTCAGAATTTTATATCTTCTTTACTTCGGCCATCGGAAGTTATCTTGCTACCCAAATAGCAAAATTCATCTACTACTATTATTGTCTCATTACCTACTCTAGTTACTTCAGCATTGCCTGATTTTCTAACATTGCATTCCATTACCTTCGTTTTCTCTTGTTAATGCTCATCTTATATCTTCCTTTCAGGATGCTGTCCATCCCATTCAATTGCTCTTCCAGATCTTTTGCGGTCTCTGACAGAAGTACTATGTCATCGGCAAACCGCAATCTTTTTATTTCTCCTCCCTGCACTTTAATGCCCTCTACAAATTTCTCCTTCAATTCTTTCACTACCTGCTCAATGTACAGATTGAACAACATTGAGGAAAGACTAGAACCCTGTCTTACTCCCTTCCAGACCTCTGCGTTCCTTTCGTGTCCTTCGACTCTAATAACCGCTGTCTGGTTTTTGTATAGGTTGAATATAACTCTTCACTTCCTATATTTTACCCCTGTTACCTTCAGTATTTGGAAGAGTGTAATCCAGTCGACATTGTCAAAAGCTTTCTCCAAATCGACAAACGCTATAAACGCAGGTTTCCCTTTCCTTAGCCTATCTTCTAATATAAGTCGTAATGTGACCAGGTAACGGTTCTTAAAAAAATAAATAAGTAAATAATTTCCGTAAATCGCTGCTGGGAAGCTCTGGGTACGGCCGATGTCCTTCGCCATGCTTACCACAAACAGCCTGAACTTGGCGCTCTTCCTGCGATGACCACTTCGTCAGCAACTTCACCTCTGAACCACGATCGCCCGAGAGTCTGGACTACGGCAACGGGCTGCGTCCACGTCACGTGTGGCGGCAGACAGTGCTGAGCTCCTCCCGCGACGCGCCGCACGCAGTCCGCGGCCGACAGGCCTTCTTCCCCCTCCCTCCCCCCTCCAACCCACTATCGGATTTCTCAGAGAGCTCGCGAATCTCATTCCGCCATCAGACTTCCTCCGTTCCGCCGGAGATGGGAGGGGGCCATTGGTTTGGGACGTGACAATAGATCTCTCTGCCCGTGGAAAGCAGCCTCTATAGAGGGGGCTCACAGCTAAAACGATTCTCCACAGTCGCAGAGTGAAACAATGGAAAATCACACTCTGCAGCAACTCATTGCATTCCTACATTTCCGCTCACTTCCGTTACAACAGTGTACATAAATAACGTAGGCAGACTTGGATTTCATGCTCACAGCCTTTTGAAGGTAATTCAAATGTATTTTGTGAATAGTAAAATGCCAAGATCGCTGTATTTCGTCTTTATTTATAACAGACGACCGGTTTCGATGTACATAGACATCATCGTCTGGTCTCTAAGGGCGAACATAAAACGAATGGTTACCAAAAACAAAAAAAAGGAACATTCCATATAACTGTATGTTTAGGTAAATTCTATGTCAACAGTTTTCTTCATATACCTGCACTAAATTGTAACATTATTACATAAATGCATATTGTAGCCAGTTGGATAGTACTGATGCGTTGTCACACATTAAAATATGCCGTTTGGTTGTCGTATATAAAACTCGTATAGTCACACCTCAGCTTGTCATAATTTTTTGAATGGTTTGACTGTTTCTGGGTGTATGTAAATTGGAACTTGATGTAAGCAATGTGAATTGACCAACCCTGGTAGTTACACCTGCAATATCAAATTTTATACTGTGGTTTCACAGTGGTAGATCTTATACGTTCTGTATCTTACAAATGTGCTGGGTGCTGTTTTTATTCTTCAGTTTATCGTAATTTTAAATAACGAAACCTTTTCTTGGTTATAGGTAAATTGAACAATTTTATGTAAGTTGACGAAACCTCAGAGGATACTCCAGCAGTTTTAAATTTCATTATCGACAATTGATAACAATTGTAAGGACTTCACATACAACAGCGCACTCTAGCGGCATGTTAAGGTAATATTATAGTGATCACAACTCCGACTGTTAGTAGCTTGTTGTCACTCACAACTGTACAATATGCTGGTTCTTTATGTATATCTGACTATACGAGTTTTATATCCGACAACCAAACTGCATATTTTAATGTGTGACAACCCACCAGTACTATCCAACTGGCTACAATATGCATTTATGTAATAATACTACAATTTAGTGCAGGTATGTGAAGAAAACTGTTGACATATGATTTACCTATACGTACAGTTATATGGCATGTTTCTTTGTTGGTTTTTTTGTAACCACACATTTTATGTTACCCTTAGAGACCAGAAGATAATGTCTATGTACATCGAAACCGGTCGTCTGTTATAAATAAAGACGAAATCCCGCCATCTTGGCATTTCATTATTCACAAAATACATTTATAAGATCGCTCCCGGCCATGAGCAGATTGTATGAAATTCAAATGGTTCAACAACCAGATTCTCAGGCTACCCGCCATTAATGATTTAACAAACACATTTTCAACCTCTTCAATTGGGAGTAATGTTGTAAAGACAGACTACATTGCAAACATAATTGCTGACTAGTTTAGGAATTCAAACTTACGGCTTAGTGCATTGGTTCCAGTCATTGTTTTAGACCAGGGATTTTTTTTTCTTAGTCGTGAATAAGGATTGCAAGATTCAAGAAAAGTGATCCGTCAATGTAAAAATTGACTTAAATCAAAACTTTTAACATATTTGTTAAACACAAACGTAATATTTATAGACATTTGTATTAGAACACGAACGTTTGGTCGAAAACGAGGGTTGAAACTTAATAGTGGCGACTATTTGTTCACATCCGTTACATGTTGCACCTCTTACTGTCCTTCAAAGTAGTCACCAGCGTTATGTAGAACGCGTGGCCAGCGAAGTGGAAGGCGTAGTATACCGTTAGCAGAGCCTGTTCTGTTGCTGGTGCGAATGGAGCGGTCTACTGTCTGTCGAATCTCTGGAACAGTTCTGAAACAAATGCCACAAATTGGTTCCTTCATCTTCTGAATCAAATCAGAGTCACAAGGACATAAGTCCAGGGAGTATGGTGTGTGACACAATACTCCCCAGTCACATTGATAGAAGAGAGCAGCCACAGATTGCGCTGTATGCGCCCGCGCATTGTCGTGCAAAATGATGGGTGGGTTGCGCAGAAAGTGTTGTCGCTTGTTTCCCAAGGCTGGTGGCAGGTAATGCTCCCAAAATGAATAGTAATACTGTACACTCGCCTCTCGAGGAACTTGACGACACTTTCGTACTGTACGACCTCCTGTCCGTGATGCAGCGTCAAGGGTAACTGCAGCCCTGGTCTCCTAGCTGATAGTCCATGCGGCTATTCGTGCAGATGGTTGTTGTCTTGCAAACGTCCCCATCTGTTGGCTCAGGGTCGAGACGTGGCTGCACGATCCGTTACAGCCATGCGGATAAGATGCCTATCATTTCAACTGCTAGTGGTACGAGGCCGTTGGGATCCAGCACGGCGTTCCGTATTGCCCTCGTGAACCCATCGATTCCATATTCTGGTAACAGTCATTGGATCGCGACCAACCCGAGCAGCAATGTCGAGATACGATAAACCGCAATCGCGATAGGCTACAGTCCGATCTTTATCTAAGTGGAAAACGTGGTGGAACGCATTTCTCCTCCTTACACGGGGCATCACAACATCATTTCCCCGGGCAACACTGCTCAACTGCTGTTTTTCGTATGAGAAATTGGTTGGAAACTTTCCTCGTGGCACCACGTTGTAGGTGTTGGCACCGGCGGCAACCTTGTGTGAATGCTCTGAAAGGCTAATAACTTGCGTCTGTAGCAGGTCATATTCGTGGTGTAGCAGTTTTAATGGCAAGGTGCGTATGTTCTAACCCTTGTATTAAAATCCGTTCGCAGTGACGTGATTTTACAGCTATTTGCCGTGCTTCTCTTGTGCAACTCACAGAGCACGCTCGACTGCGACAGTCGACAGTCAAACCGCGTTCTGGTGTGCGAGTCTCCGGCCGGGGCACAGGTGTATGAGAGACCTTTACTCTCAGAGAGGTTGGTACTCTCGCGTAGTGCTCGCAGAACAGTTCAAACAAAGAGCTGATTCTCGCCGGAAGTCACAACGAGTAATGAACTTACGAGTAATCACCAAGTGTTTGAGACTCTTGCGAGGGCAGCTTATGACGAGTCCCTCTAGTTGCCGATCCGAAGATGCTTCAGACGAACTGTGTCCGTGTTGCAGGACAAAGGTCTATTAACAGGACGCCGGGGAATGGTGGGGTACACGTTATAAAACACAAAACCACATAGCTTGGGTTAGATGTTTGTATCAGATGGCTCGTCAGCGTTGAAGTCCATTGATCCAGGTTTACTTCGGAGATACATACACTTAAGTGAAATGGTGGTCGTCGTTAAATGACGCACTCACTTATTTAAACTTTTCTGAATAAATGTTTTATTGCCGTTTTTTAATGTTGCACAATGTCTAAAAATCCAGTAGGAGGTAACAGAGATGTTAACAGGTTTGTAGCTATGAACAGAGTGCCAAAACATGGCTTCCATTCAAACATTTTCTGTGTAACCGCGTAATAAGGCTAATAATAATGTTCTTCGGTTATCAAATAAATAATACAACAATACTTTAAATATCCCAAGATACACAAATTAAAGTATTACATTTAGGCTTTAATTGTTTATCTCAATGTACGTACGCGTTTTATGATATTTGTATTTAGTAGTATACGCAAATTAAAAGTAGTGTTTTGACTCATGTTAAATTTGCTCATGTTATTTACATTATTTGTGCTTTCGAAGTGCACTCATATCTGTTTTGACAATATTGTGTTGGTGTTCTATTATTGAGACACGAAATTTTAATGAATTTCAATTTTTTGTCTAATTTTTTATAAATGCGGATTTGTATAAAGTCGTCGTAGTTTTGCCTATTTCGAAGATAACTACTTACGAAACTCCCATCGCCAACATTCTCCTCCGAATGCGAAAATATGTTGTGACTCCCACTTACATAGGTAGAAATGATCATCAGAATAAAATACGAGAAATCAGAGCTCGAAAGGAGAGATTCAGGTGTTCTTTCCTCCCGCGCGCTATTCGAGAATGGAATGGAAGATAAATGGTATAATGGTGGTTCGATGAACCCTCTGCCAGGCACTTAAATGTGATTTGCAGAGTATCCCATGAAGATGTTGATAGTTCCTTAGTACGAAACGAATTATTAATTTTAGTGTGTGAAACATGATCAGTGTTTAATTTATAATCCAGTGATATATAAAACATGGTCTGCCCTAATGTATTTAAACAAAAGGTAAATATGTAATAATGTTGTGTAATAGTTTTAACATGTAATAGTGTTGTTTTTATACAAATAAGTATCTTTATAGGCTCGGCATTTAGTGTTTGTTGTTATTATTTACGAAAGTATAAAAATTGAAAATTACGTAGAAAAGGACAGACAAAGTTATGTTTAAATGAACTTCCTATTTCTTAAACATGCTTTGCTAGTAGTGTTAATGGAAAGTTACACTGATCGCGAAAATGTGATAGTTTACATGTCCAGTGGTAAACTCTTAATTAGGTGTCCAATATTTTGTGTTTGTGATGTTGACAACGGATTTGCAGGGAGCGCGCAACGTAGCAGAAACGTTACAAGCTTACGGAATCGTTCACACACACACACAGCAGGTGAGTGAGTCTGCAAGAGTTGAGACATCAAATTCAGCAAAATTTGTCACTCGTATTTCTGTGCGTGAAGGAAGTTGGAAGCTTAGGGGACAACGTCCCGTCTACAGCGGTGCTCACGCATGGACTGTTTGGGTGAGGATGGGGAAGAAAGTCGGCCAGAGTCTTTTGTAGAGAGCATACCAATATTTGCTGGAAGGAATCACAGGAAACCTAAATATGGATAGCCAGAGGTGTATTTGAACCATTTTCCTCCAGAATGCGACTGCACTGGATCACGACTGAGTCACCTCGCTCGGTTTGTCCTGCTGAGGTCCCTCGACTTACAACCTACTTCAACTAACTCATGCTAAAGACACCACACACACACATCGCCAAAGAATGACAAGGAGACCACATGGGTATTCAATTTTAGAATGTCTCTGTATTTATAGTATGTGGAGTTCAGAACATGAATAAAAATCAGCCAAAGGCATTTGACGCATCTCTAAAAAATTCTAGAGGAAATCGACTTTGAAGTTTTACAAGTACACATAATTAACAGTAATTAAATCAGTTGCACATCTGTCAGTGCAGATCAGTTGGTAGCGTTCTGGCCTTGCAACCATACGGTCGATGGTCTCAATCCCGCCCTGACAGACTTTTTTTAATTTTATTATTATTTTTTTTTCATTGGAATACTTACACAATTTTACTATGTAAAAGTAATTTTTACGAAAAATATACGTTTATCTTTACTCTTAATTTTCTATTTTTATAAAAGATATTTCATAATAAAGTTTTAAGAGAAAAGTAAGTTACATTTTTATAGAGAATTTGGCTTCACTATTAGCTGACGACAGTCGTCTTTGATTTTTCAGTTTGTGAAGAGTTTCGGCGCTGTTTTATGAAAAGTAATTTCCGTAGCTGCTAATGGCTTTCCAAGCGGTTGACCTACTCAACCATCATTTTAGGTGACTACAAGGTGTCCAGTTCGTCTACATACACATAAACAAAGACTGACACAGCACGTGCAATAAGAGATCCCAAAATGTTTTATATATCTGAATTTGAAAGGGAAGAAAATTTCTATCACGGCGTGATTCGAACCGCCGAGTCTATCGTTGTGTGACTACAACGCTACCACTTCAGCTACACCGGCACATGGAGCAACTCGTTGAATTATTTGCACTTACTTGTACTTGAAAAACTTCAATGTCGATTTTGTCGATAATTTTTTAGAGTTGCGTCGAACGGTTTGGGCTGATTGTTGCTCGAGTTGTGACGTGTGTCATAAATATCAAAAACTTATAAAATCTGAACTCCAGTGGTCTCCTTGTCAGACCGGAGCCTTCGAAACTGTGTGGAGTATTTGTACGGTAAACCTAGTCAAAATTATTTTAAATGATTACATTACTCCAATTGACTTTTAATTGTAAGTGGAAATACCCACAGACTAGTTCAGTGTCAACCTTTGAGAGAGGCCCGGGATGAATAGGTTAGCACTTTTAGTTTTTCTTTCGCTCATTGTGGCTTGAAAATTGGAATGTTGACTTTTGTGACACTCCTAATTTACTGTATAGACGTCGGTGGAGGTTTGATGACAGGAATGTTTCTGTGTAGGAAGAGACGGAAGCGACTGCGCGATATGTGACGTAGGCGTCATTTGTGAAACAAATGTTGCTTCTAACTCTTTTGATTACTCTGGAGAGGAACCCTTGCGCCCTCCCTGTATATTTGTCAGTCCAGTCAGATATTCTGGCTGTTACTGTTGTCCAATGGGGGACAAAATGATTACCCGGCCCGAGTAATTTAAAGGGCAAGAATAGAGCATGGCGTATGCCATAGTTCCGAAGTGCCAGTGTTGCCAACTTCGGAGCTTCAGCTTGGTGTTTACATCGTCAAATAGAAGCAATATAATAATTAGGATACTGTGTATGTCGAGATTCGTTGCATCTGAGCTCATGTATAATTTATTTTGGAACACGTCATTGGAGGACATAGAATCAGTTAAGGTATAAAAACTTCACGTGGATAGATTTACAACGAACCACTTCTTAATTATGTCTAAAGATGCAAGGTGGCGTGGCTCAACAAACCTGTGAGAGGCCTGATCGCCGTCTGTAAAGAATAGCAGAGTCAAGAACACATCCAACAATAACGAACAAACAGAATCAGCGACTACAAGAAGCAGAGCTAACCGTAGAGCAAAGAAAAAAAATAGGGAACAGGCTGCCGGCTTACGAACAGAAGGAGCGCAAGTTGGAGAATCACTGGATTTTTTTTCTTTTTTGACCTGTGCTAGTAATATTTTTTAACATATTCCATTTTATACATTTGGCGTCTGTTCCGAAAGAACAGACGTCACTTCTGATCCTGCAGTTGTTATGGTTTCATATTCAAAGAATATATGACATCAACTGAGAATGGGCAAAGCCGGGATTCGAACCCGGGTCCCCTGCTCTTTAGGCAGTTGCGCTGATCCCCACACGACTGGGGACGCAGTGATCACAGCATCTGCTAGGACTACCTATGTACGCCTCCCGCAGATGCAAATAATATGCCGATGACGGGCAGTGATCCTATCCTTAGTGGCGAGGGGTGAGCAAGTTTGTGGCCCTTACTCTTCTTACGGGAATTAGTGTCATAACTACGATTTTGAGTACTGTGGGCAGGGTAAAGCTGGGAATTTGTGTCTTGCGGAAGGCGTACATAGTTAGTCCTTGGAGATGCGGTGATCACTGTGCCCCAGTGGATGTCAATGGCCGTAGCACAGACAGCAAATTCGTAGACTGTAAAATGGAATAATTCCTATGGCACTGGTTCAATGCTCATCACAAACAAATATTTCCGGGCGCCGTGGGTCAGCGCACTAGTCAGGAGCCTGAACGCCTTCTGTAATAAAAAAAGCTGAGCCAACCATTCAACGAACAAACTGAACGAACTACCGCGAACCATAGATCTACCAGATGAACAAAAAAAAAAAAAAAAAAAAAAAAAATTGGTGTAGGGGTCAGCGCAACTCCCTAGGAATCAGGAGACCCGGGTTCGAATTCCTGCTGAGTACACATTTTCAGCTTTGCTAATTCGCAGTTGATGTCGTATATTGTTAGAATATATTCCATTTTGCAATAGCCTAATCTTTAAACAACGAGACAAATGATAGCCGTAGTAAAAATGGATGCATACATTCATTGAAAATGGATGCGTGTATTTATAATCACTTCGACTGTCACATGGTGAAACTATATAGTTAAGCTATGACCTATGATGTATGCTAATCGGATGACACATTTTTCTTAGCTGAAAACTGCAGAGACTCTACGTGGCGGTCGAAATAATTGCAAATAAAATACATCCATTTTCAATATTATTACTATGAAAACGTGTCTGTCTGATTAAAGATTAGATTTTTATAAAACAGAATCTTCTGAAAACCTATAAAACCCTACAACTCTACAACTGCGCAGTTTTTAGCTAATTAATATTTAAAATATTACCTGCAAGAAAAATGAAAAGTAAATTGACGCCAGTGGGATTCCAAGGCGCGCCTACTGGATTCATAAACCGACAGCCTATCCACTCACCCAAAGAAACATATTTCCTAAGTTGTTCGTTGTAGTAAATATACCCATGTGGAATTCTTATAACTCAACCGTTTCTTCTTCTTTGAGAAGGTCTGTCCTCATAAAGGTTTCAACTGAACGTCCTCCACTTGGCACTGTTCTGGGCATCCTCCTTCATTTGTCTGTAGTTCCTTCCTTTCTTCAGGTCAGTCAGCATTACAAATCTTCTCCGTCCTCTCCCTTTTCTTCCTTCTACGTTTCTTTACATTATTCTTAGCAGCAGACACTTCCTACGTAATATGTGCCCCAACCAAGATGTTTTCCTGTTTCGGATTGTCCTAATGAAGGTCCTTTCCTCTCCTACCCAGCTCAATACGTCCTCATTTTTTATTCTGTCGGTCCACTTCACTTTTTCCATTCTTCTCCATAGCCACATTTCAAAACTTTGTAAATGTGTTTGTTCTTTATGTCTGATTTTCCTCGATACAGATCCATACGACCACACCACTCTCCACACAAAACATTTGGCGAACCTTTTCCATAGAGTAATGGGAAAATTTTTGATTGTTAGCAAATCTTTCAATTTCCTGAAAGCTTTCTTTCCCATAGAGATTCCTCGCCTTACTTCCTCTGTGCAACTTCCACAGGATGTTATCATGCTTCCCCAATACTGAAACGATTGCAACTCTTCCCTCTAATGATATTTTGATTCTTTACCAATGTTCATGACTTTGATGTTATCAATGTTTAATCGCATTCCAAAATCCTTACCACCCACATTTACAATATTTTCAATCATATATATATATATATATATATATATATATATATTGAAAAGTCCAGGTTGGAATAAATAACATAGTGAGGACAGTTTACAACTCACCGCAAAGACGTGGCGACAAGTTGCGACAGGCACATACAAAAGACACACACATACAACACATTCAGCTATCGGCCATGGCCAGTCATACAACCATCACCTCGGAGGTGATGGTTGTATGACTGTGTTGTGTGCCTGTGTGATTGCGTGAGTGCTCTATTTTCTGAAGAAGGCCATGGCCGATAGCTGAATGTGTTGTATGTGTGTGTCTTTTGTATTTGCCTGTCCCGCAGCTCGTCGCCACGTCTTTGCGGTGAGTTGTAAACTGTCCTCAGTATATTATTTATTCCAACCTGGACTTTCCATTATTATATTTTGCCTAACGGTCTCCCTTCCATCCCATAACCTTTTCCTTTGTTACTACTTTCTATAACATTCCTCTATCAATATTTCCTTCTCTCTTGTATTTTCCTATTTTTCTTCTTCTCAATCCTTTGTAACTGTCACATTCCGACTTCCGAGCCAACAATCCCGCCAGCTTTCAACAGAGAACTTTATAACCACGCCGATTGTTGATGCAGCTTATTCTTCCCCCTTCCAGTTATTCTAATACACCTTTCCTTACTTTCCCTTTTGTATTTTCTCGTAGTTTTGGTCAACTGTATATACATTTATTTTATATATTTTTTTCATCACCTTAGTTATTTATTACGACCCAACTATGCCAGAACCACTTTCGTTTGAACTAATGGACCCGCCCACAGATATGTACATGTAATCATTTATCCCCAGCCGCGTATATTCTTCTCCTCTGGCACTATATATTAGAATTACGTAAATTAACGTTACTGTGTCTTGAGTTTTCTGCTCTAGAAGCTCCATTATAGCCTTTCTTCCACGAATTTCCGTACTTATGCGTTGTTTGGGTTTTGTACACATTTTTGCGGTGGGCTGCTTGCTCCTGTGTGAGATCTACCGTTTTAGTGCGTGATATTGCGTTCTGGTGCATGATTTTATTCGTGATTTTGCAGTTTTTTCCGTCATTTAGTGCGCTTGGGCGTGAATCTGCGAGCTTGGGTGTGTATCTGTGTAGTTGTGTGCGCGGATTTACGAACTTTTGCGTGCCTGGTGCGTATTTTGCGTGTTGAGGAACCTCTTCACAGGTTCATCATAATCCACTGTCTCTCCCATCATTCCCACTTTCCACTTTCCTGGCACCATCCCTGTCCCAGTGGACCCCTGCTCCTTCTATCTGTACCAGTTCATGAAAGTATCCCTTTCCCTGGCCAAAACCCAATCCCACATCCTATTCCTAAAATGCTGTCTAAGTCATGGTATCCCTCCCACCGGTCTAACCTTAAAAATTCCATTGTCTGGATCCCACCCCTCCTTCCACAATGACCTGCACCTTTTCAGATTCCACCAATCCTTATCCCTCACGAACCTAGTCCTACAAAATCACCTCTCCATGGCTCATAAATCCCTTAGCTACCTTCTCTCCCTCCGTAAGATATTACTATTGTGTAACCAAAAATACCTACATCCCATCTCCCAGATCGAATCCTTTGCTCTCCAGCAACTGGAGGAGCATTCCAAACACCACATCCACAAACTGTCCAAAAAAAAAAAAAAAAAAAAAAAAAAAAAAGGCAGTCGGAGGTGATGGTTGTATGACTGTGTTGTGTGCCTGTGTGATTGCGTGAGTGCTCTATTTTCTGAAGAAGGCCATGGCCGATAGCTGAATGTGTTGTATGTGTGTGTCTTTTGTATGTGCCTGTCGCAGCTCGTCGCCACGTCTTTGCGGTGAGTTGTAAACTGTCCTCACTATATTATATATATATCAACAACCCTGGCTGCACCTCTTCCGATACCGACTTATTCCGTTTCATCTTCATCTACTCGAACTACCACTTTCTTTCCAACATAAAATTGTTTTATTAGTCTTCAAATGGTCAAACAATGTTTTCGAAAATAAGTGATACGTTAGTTAAAGTACAATGAATTTCGACATATACTATTACTTAACTATTGCACTGCTTCTATTTTACTGTGTAAATATCACGCTGAAGCTGCAGAGACGGCTGCAATTGTCAACACTCGCCCTTATGAGCATGGGCACGTGCAATGCTCCGTTCATGGGTTTAGATTATTCGGGTTGGATAATCTTTTTGTCCCCCAATATACATTTGATAATACACGTACATATGGAAGGTGTTATGTATCACTATACCAAACGCCGTGTTATGTATCACTATACCAAACGCCGTTTATTGATATCTTTTGATACAAGCAAATTCAATTGAGAAAATGTTATAATCAATACACAACCAATCTACAATAGTAAGAAGTTCAATACAACCAGTAATTAAACCAACAATAGTATAGGTAAGCTGACAGCGTTCCGTCGAGAAAGGTTTTGATCTGTCGTGGCTTCTGGAGGACTCTTAAATGGGTCGCTTATCATCGGCGGAGACTGACTGCCGTTGGAGGCTGGGTGGCCGTCTTAAAAGGGTTGCCGGCGGAGCGTGGTGGAACCAGTGGAGCCTGTCTATTAGAGACTCGCTTCCGAGCCGCGATGCTGGCCCGCCTGGTGGATCGACCGGGAACTGAGGCGCAGGCTGGCCGGCGAGTCGTACAGTGGAGTCGGCTGATACGTCGCTGGCCAGGGCGTTTGTAAACATGCCTGGCCGCTTATTCGAGAGTCCACGCTTCTGTCGATAGCTCCGGAGACTGTGTTGCGGGTTGTCAGCTTTCCAGGGCGCCGCCTTATGGCACGCTGCCGGTACGGAGTTTAGTACACCCCTCCCCCCTTGCGGAAAACTGGCGTCGGGAGTTTAACGTGAGACTGGCGCCTCGATGCCACGCTGTCGCGATGTCCATACGTTAGTGTTGGAATGTGGCGTGCATCTCTGATTCCGCGTGGAGGAGGCGATGGAACCCTGCCGCTATAGAGTAGGGCCGGAAATGGTCGGTGTGGTGACGGCGAGGGCGCGGAGGTTTACTGGAAGCTGTCTATGGCTGTTGTGTGGGCGGTGGCTGCGTCATCTCCACGTCCGGGGTGGGGAAAGGCCCCGGACGTCTTGGTTCGTCCCCATCTGGGGAAGGCGTGTGTGTCGTCATCATGGTGCCTGCTGGTTGGCTGGATGGCCGTGAGTTACTGGAGGCATCTGGCGATGAGATCGAAGGTCGATGGAGCTGTGGGTTACCACCCACCAGCTGCTGTGATGGAGAGCTGAGGGAAAAAAATATCGGAATGAGTGGAAGCTGAGCCCCGCAGATGAGTGCATCTGGGACAGGATGTGTTTGAACGGTTGGCGAGGCAATTGGGGAGTTGGACGATCGGGGACGGAGTTGGTTGAGGTGGCACAGTACCATGCGGCCTTTGAGATTAAGGGAGAAGGTTTTGCGACCACGTTGCTGGATTGTGACTGCAGGCAGCTACGGTGGACGGCGCCCGAAACCTTGTGCCGAGACTGCGGTTCCGGGCCTGAAACGCTGGGCAGATGGGGCAGCTGGCAGGCGAGGCACCGGCTGGAGCAGGTACAGAACCGTTCGTGACTGGTGGCCGTGGAGAAGTTCAGCTGGGCTCTTGTCCCCCATCGGCGTTGCTCGGTAGCTGAGGTGAAATAAAGTTAGAGCATCATCTGAGGAGGAAGACGCGAGATACTTCTTCATTTGCGTTTTGAAAGTTCGAACGAGGCGCTCTGCCTCGCCGTTCGACTGTGAATGAAATAGTGGGGGACAAATGTGTTGGATGCCCTTCTTGTTGCAGAAAGTCTCAAATTGATGGCTGCGAAACTGAGGCCTATTGTCAGTGACGATAAGGCGAGGGAGACCCTCAATGACGAATATCTTGGAAAGGGCCTTGATGGTGGTCTCTGCTGTGATGCGGGAACAACGCAAGATATAAGGAAATTGAGGATATGCGTCGATCAGCAGCAGCCAATGTGATCCCAAAAAAGGCCCAGCAAAGTCTAAGTGTATCCTTTCCCATGGCGCGGATGCTGCGGGCCAGGGAACATAAGTCCTCTGAGGTGCTGGAAGATGAGTCATGCACTGTATTCAGACCCAGATAGTGCGTTCAATCTCTACCGTCAATTTTGGCCAGTACGCATACCGTCGTGTGAGAGCCTTTGTTCGGGAGATACCCCAGTGACCTTGGTGAAGGAGGGCTAAGACCTGGGGCAGCAACGCACGAGGAATTACCACTCAGGGGTGCTCCTGGTCGTCTGTTAGCAAGATAACATTCTCGACAAGAGTAAAGTGGTGTCGCAGGGTGTAGTAATGGCGCAACTCCGGCTGCTGGCGAGGCGGTGGACGCTCTGGCCAACCCTGTTGAAGATAGGTGCGAACTTGGTGCAGTACAGGATCCCGCCCTACAGCCTGTGATGGGAAAAGCATCTAGCGTGTCTTGGATATCCTTATCCAGTTGAAAAACCAGGAGTTCCTCATTGTCAAAGACTGGGTCAAGACCTTGTGGAAGGCAAGAAAGGGCGTCGGCGTTCGCATGTTGAGAGGTACTGCGAAAATGTATCGTATAATTGTATCTTGATATGAATGGAGCCCAGCGCTGCAAGCGATGTGACGTATTAACTGTCACCTGCGAGAAAGGATTAAATAATGGCACTAGCGGCTTGATATGTACACTGTACACAAAAACGTGAAATTTCTTAGATGCAAAGACAATCGCTAAGGCCTCTTTTTCTATTTGCGAGTATCGCATCTGTGTCGGTGACAAGGTTTTGGAAGCAAACGCGATTGGCTAATCTGAACCATCGTCGTTCCTAAGGGCCAGTATGGCCCCGATTCCACAGTCGGATGCATCCGTGGCGATTACGAGTGGCTTGTCAGGCTGGAAGCGAACTGAACAAGATGCTGAGCGTAGTTTGGACTTGAGTTTCTGAAATGCTGCTGCACAGCAAGGAGACCAGAAGAACTTAGCCTGTTTTTGGCACAATTGTGTCATTGGAAAAGTGGCAGAAACTTCCGGTAATATGCTATTTTGCCGAGGAAAGGTTGCAGTTGCTTCAGAGTCGTCGCCAGTGGCAAATTATCAATGGCACGTAGATGTTCCTCTGCCAGACGGATTCCCTGCTGCGACACAATATGTCCAAGGTACGATATTTGTGGCTGGAAGAAACTGTATTTGTCCCTCCTACATCGAAGGCCAGCGGAACGAAGGCGCTCGAAGAGAAGACAGAGATTTTCCAGATGTTCCTGGGTGGTTTGACCAGTGATGACGATATCGTCAAGATAATTGATGCAACCCGGGATGTTGTGAAGCAATTGTTCGATGAAACGCTGAAATAATTCCAGAGCACTAGCCAACCCAAACATAAGCCATTTCAGTTTATATAATCAGTGAATTTCTGTGACGCTGCATCCAATGGTATTTGAAGATAGGCATCGGCCAGGTCGATCTTCGAGAAGTAATGGTCACCTGCCAATTGTGCTAGCAATTCATCCGGTTTGGGAATTGGAAAAGTATCTACCTCTGCTTGTGCGTTGACGGTCACTTCAAAATATCCACAGATCCGCAGTTTGCCTGAGGGTTTCTTGATTAGAACAACCGGGGTAGCCCATTCACTATATGTCACTAGCTCGAGGACATTTTGTTCTGTAAACCGCTCTAACTCTCCTCTGACTAGATCCCGGAGTGCTAATGGTACTGGGCGGGCGCGAAAGAAGCGTGGGCGGGCTGAAGGTTTCAGATTATTGTGCGTCGTAAAACTGCAAGCTTCGCCTAGTTCAGGCTGAAAAAGATCTTCAAAATGTGTACACAGTGCGTCAAGATCAGGAAACGGGATGTGCTCAGAAATCAGTTGGTCAGAGTCATCAATAGTAAAGCCAAATGAAGTGAAGGCGTCCATGCCAAACAGATTCTCTGTAACGTCATTGTGCACAAATAGGAAAGTCAATGAGCGGGTAACATTTTTGTACGTAGTATCCACAGTAAACTGACCCTTTAACGGAATGGCTTGCTTGTTGTAAGTGACGAGACGCTTCTGCAGAGGTTACATGGATGGGGCACCCAGCTTGAGGTTAGTCGGCAGGTTAAGTACAGATGCGGCTGCCCCTGTGTCTACCTGGAGGCGCACTGGCGTTTGTAGGATAAGAACGTCAAGGAAAATTTTTGATGCTTGACCTGGACGTCCTGCTGCTACTTCGTCTATGTCCATTGGCGTCGGCCGCGACTGCTGGCGGCGGAAACCTTTCGCGTTACACACGAAGGCCAAATGTCCCTGCACGGAACAAGCGTAGCAATATGCCCACCGGTATCTGGAATGCTTACGGAAACAGTCTGGGCAAGACGGAAGGCCGGGGGGACTTTTGCGTCGAAAAGCCCGGTTGGAATTTTCGTAAGCAATGGCTGCAGGCTGATGTGGTGCTTTCTTGCCCTCTCGATAGAATTTCCGGTTCTAAACCGCATCGCTCTGTTCCTCTGCTCCAGTGAGAGACTGTGTAGCGGCGATGTCGGCCCGTGTTTCCAGCCGCTTCCCTGCTGCCCTGGTAACTTCGAAAGTTTGAGTCAGAGCCAAGACTTGATCTAATGTGGGGTCCTCTATGTTGAGGTCATCCTGTTGAAATTTTAAGTGTGGCGCAGCCCGAATGATCATATCCCTAATCATTTCTTCGGCATATGATTCTTGTGCTTTGTGGAAACGAAACGACACTTTCTACTGAGTCCCTGCAATTCTGTCGCCCACTCCCGATATGTCTGATGGAGTTGATTATGACACTGATTGAATTCTACCCTGGCTGCAATGACATGAAAACGAGTCTGGTAGTAGTTGCGGAATAAGCAGCAAATATGCTCAAACGAAAGATGATTAGGTTCCTTCAATGGCTCAAGTTTGCAGACAAGTTTATAAATTTTGGAATGCCTCCAAGTCAAAAGTAAAGAGCGAATCATGCTTTCGTCGCATACCTGGAACGCTGCCAAGTGCTGTCGAAGGCGTTTTTCATATGAGTCCCATTCCTCGGTTCTTTCGTCAAATTATGGGAATGCTGGTAACTATGCCCTGGCTTGTTGTGCTACCGTCACACTCAGAAGTTGCTGAATATTCTGCTGAATCACCGCTTGCTGACGTGCCAGATCGGTCAATATGGCCTGTAGTCCCAGATCCGGGGGAACACCAGTATCTGCGTCGACAATCCTCGTCGCCACTCGTGTTATAATCAACACACAACCAATCTGCAATAGTAAGAAGTTCAATACAACCAGTAATTAAGCCAACAATAGTATAGGTAAGCTGACAGCGTTCTGTCGAGAAAGGTGTTGATCTGTCGTGGCTTCTGGAGGACTCTTAAATGGGTCGCTTATCATCGGCGGAGACTGACTGCCGCTGGAGGCTGGGTGGCCGGCGGAGCGTGGTGGCGCCAGTGGAGCCTGTCTATTAGAGACTCGCTTCCAAGTCGCGATGCTGGCCCGCCTGGTGGATCGACCAGCAACTGAAGCGCAGGCTGGCCGACGAGTCGTACAGTGGAGTCGGTTGATACGTCGCTGGCCATGGCGTTTGTAAACACGCTTGTTTCAGGGGCCACGCTTGGGTCGATAGCTCCGGAGACTGTGTTGCGGGTTGCCAGCTTTCCAGGGCGCCGCCTTATGGCACGCTGCCGGTACGGAGTTTACTACAGAAATATCATAATATATGTCGATAAAAATCACCGTTCTCGTCGTAGCAAAGGTTGCCGTGATATATTAAAAATAATAAGTGCCACTTCGTCAATCGTTGATTTTCAATTTTGCATCACAAGTGAAAACGCGACAAACCAAACTTTAGTTCTGCAACAGTAGACCAAACGCCACCTGCCGGTCTTCAGTCTAGTAATGCTAAACGGAACATGAGGCAGGGCACCGCTTTTTACACAATACCATTGTTATTGGAGAGGTAGAGTGTGCACTGAAGCTACAACAACGGATGTACACCGTTGATGGTATTATGAGTATAATGAAATTATGTCGTAAAAAGAATGCTTTGGTCACTCACAGAGTCGAAAATAGAGACTTAGTTGAAACGCAAATGCTAGAAAAGCATATAACAAACCGCAAATGGGACACACAAAAGCGCAAAATAAATTGACTGACGACTAGAGAAACTAGAATGAGAAAGGACTAACCTCTAAGTATTTTTATGAAAAGCGACTTTGACCAGGAGACTGCTCTTGAAATATACATTCAAAAAAAGGAAATAAGTGGGCGATCTTCCTCTCACCCGTTGAAATTGAGTGAACGCCACTGTGGACGAGAGGAAAACCGATTTCTAAATAAAACCGGGCAAACTTGAAATCGCTTCTGCCGCTGATTTCGAAAGATGCAAGACAGATGTACCGGTGTGGAAGATGGCATCGATGGTTTCAATGGTCACATTGAATTCGAAATTGAATGCGAATAATGACAACTACCTCTAATTTTGTTTTGTATAAGTTTCATTATGTTTCATTCTACAGGGTTTGTAGAGTAGGCCAATTGTGATATACATTTCGTTATTCTTACTTCCATTTAGACTGTATGTAGTGCTGTCATAGACATTCGTAGAGGATCCCTGAAGTGTCTGTACTGTTATTTGCATTGTTACAATTGATTTGTGTCTCATACAATTTTATAATTAAAATGTCAGTGATACGAAATGATACAAGAACTTCAGTATTGATACCTTCTGCACGTTTTTCACAATGCTTAGCTTTCGAAATGTGATTTGTTCCTGATTTAAGATTCGTTTTCAGTAACGTGACCAGATTAAGTTGTTTCAGGATATGAAAGGCATCTGGCTTCCTAAAAGCTTTATTTTTAGAATAGGCCTAATGCACAGTTCAGTTACGCATAATGTGACCAAAGGACGTTCAACTTGTTTAGTCCACTGGTGCATAACAGAACTGCACAAGCAGCAGTTAAGCATTACTAGTGTAACGAACATTTGTGTTATTTTTTCGTGTTGTTTAGCTTTTAATTACGGTGATCTTTCACTAACAAGTGAAACAATAATAACCCTTTGTGTGTACATACAATTGGGTAACTTCAACTACACATACATTTTTAAGGGAACGATTACTTTGGACGCCATTGTCTCGCTTATGACGCTTTGGCGCTTGGTCTGGTTATACATAACACCGTCCATGTGGTACTGAGTTTGTGACTCAACAATACAGTGACCAACGCCTTGTTCCATTCATGTGTGCGTACAGTATGTAACGCAAAACGATAATTCAAGTATTTTTTTCTTATTATTTGTATTTTTTGTAATTTATTATGTAATTGATGTTAATTTTGTATGTTCTTCTTAATATTATGAAAGAAATTGTAGTTATATCGATGTAGTAGGCACGTTGATTTAGCGAGGGCTTTGCTGTTGTATAGGATCATCTTTGAGTAGAGTGTTTTATCGCTGGTAGCGCAGAGGCGCTCAGCGAGAGAGTAGGAGTCGTTGTTCTGTAGTAGTAGCGGACAGACGGAATCGTGAGACGGTGCGCGCAATGGTGTACGGCAAAAGTACGTGAAGGAGGATGCGTGTTGGATTGGCACTAGTGGAGGAGGCGGCTAACAGGAAATATTGTTTATTGATACGGCCACAGCTCAAATAATTAATAAAGGCATCAAGAGGAATGCCGTGGGCCCAAAATTGTAATTAACATTCGTCGGCAAGAAGAGCCTGTGTTTGCCAATTGTTAAGTGCCAACAGTCTCCAATCAGCAGCACCACGTCGCACACCAAAATCAGTAAGATCTGTCCAGTTTGTCTTAGCATGTACAGCTAACCAGCGTATTAGTGATAATTGTTCAATAGTGAACACTGTTATTTGTGAACCTGTGTTTAAAAATCATTACCCATAGTCATTGTCCAGACAGGTTCCTTCCTTATCGATTGTGTTACCGATAATATTCACAAAGTTATAGAAAACTAAAAATCAAAGTCATTAAAGACAGTGTGACAGTGATTAATTATAATTTATTCAGAAACTATATGTAGCTTATGCCAGTGTTGCTGATCAATAGGTTGCTAAGTGGAATGAAACTGCTAGACTAACTTTCAAATTCAAGAGATATTTCAATAAAGGTGTAAAAGATTAATTGTTTTCCATTGTATATTATTTTGAAGTAAAGATTTTACTTGCAAGTACTGATTAGCAAGAATAGTGATTGTTTGCAAGTGTTTGAAATACTAATAATTCATGGTTAAAGAGAAGCAAAAGTTAATTAGACGGTTAAATAGTTCATTTCACGTCAAGTCATTAATTTTGAGCTTGCTATTCGTACAGTTAACAGTTCAGTTACATCTTGATTATTGCTAAAGCACATGGCATAATCGCTGTTGAATAATTTCTAGTACTTATATAAAAAATTAATTAGTTGGAGCTGTAAATAGTAATTATTAAGGTGAGAATTTGGCATGAGCTGCTGCATTTTGCATTTGCGTGGCTATGGCTTACATTTCACTGTCTTATATTCAACCCCTGTGTTAATGAACTGTTTCTCAGTAATTAGTATATGGTCAGTGTCTTTTGTACCGGATTTGACGGGCATACTCTGATTTCCTGTGCACCCAAATTTTACGTAATTTGTTAATTAACTTTGTTATTAATGAGTTCCCACCAAATTATTTGCTCGTACAACGAGCTGGCGACCGTAAATCAATAAGTTATTCACGTTTCTTAAACTAATCCCTGTGTCCCGTTTGTTGCGCATTTTTTTTCATTTAAACATTAATCATTATATTCCAAATTTTAATTTCCAATTTCTTTATTCCTATCGGTCGTTGTTGTCTACCAAAGAGTGCAGCAACGTTCCGGTTATACCCTCCGCTACATCATCAGCTTCATTGCCGATAGCTTTTCCACCCAATTAAGATAATTAGGCACACGGGTCAATTTTTCTAATTATCGTATACTAACCGGTGGTGTAGGACGGGTAGGGTTATAAGTGAATGCAAGAAATACTGAGCTGCCTGCTAGTCACGAGCAGCGTCGGAATAGAGCTGGAAGGCGCAGAAACCTCGGTGACAAAAGAGGGCAGCTGCGCAGAACTCGTGCCCGCGCCCACAGCCGTGGGAGAGGGCGCATGCGGCTCGCAAACAGAACGCCTGTTTATGCCCGGCTGCCGGAGTAATGCGGCTTAAACCGCAGCTGAGGATTCCCGCAGGGGGCGAAACGCTCCCCCGCCCCGCCAGGCTGGCGGATTTCATTAAGTTGTCTGGCGGGCGCGTCTGCTGCTGAGCCGCCCTATATATAGTTAAAAGAGTATCAGGGGTGGGGGAGAGGGGGATGCGTCTCGAGAAAACGACGCCGCCGCCGCAGTCTGTTGTTTACTTGGGGCGGGACTTAACAGTCTGGCTCCGTAAGCATCCCTTTTGTTACCGGCCTCGTTCTGCACTGCTGTGTAGCGACAATAGAGGGGAAAACTGTTGACACTAGGAACCGACCTAGGACGAGATCAGCACCGGTTTACTGTCCTCGCCATCTCCCAGTCCCTTCTGCATCGCGTATGTTACGCTAACGTGTCGTTTACCACGTGATCGAAAAGTCAGTATAAATTTGAAAACGTAATAAATCACGGAATAATGTAGATGGAGAGGAATGAAACTTGCTTGGAATGAAATGAGGTCTTATTAGTGAAAAAAATGTACGACAGATGGCACTTTATCTGATCAGAAAAGCAATAAGTAGCATGCAATGAAGAATCTTCAATCTGGAAGTCATATAGTGAGGTTTTCCGAAACATCAGTTTTATCTAGAATGACGAATTACTATCCACGACAATACAGGAAAGCTATTGAAATATATAAACATAAGGAAAATTTTAACAGGAAAGAAGAAGCTATGAAACTTGGCGTCATATGGCCAGTAGCTTTAAAAGATCGACAGGTCTTATTTCTGATCGATTGAAATCCATAGTGATGTTTTCTCTCTGACAAGGACTATCTCTGTTGATAACGTGACAGCTTGGCCACGCCCACTTTCCATAGTATATATGGCGCTCTCAGACACCCGTCTCATCAGTTGGCAAGACACAGAGGAAGTAAGAAGTCCTCTGAAGATGTCCGGCGCAGCTCTGGACGAAACGTTAGGAAAAACTGAAACGTTTTATGGACCACTGCCTTATAACCGGGAAGTTCTACCAGCAACTATAATAATTAGAATGACAAATTAAGACAGAGCAAAGATGATGTTCTTTACAGATAATGCTCAATATTTTCACCATCATTCCTCAAAAATAACTGTAGTGGAGGAATAATGTTCTGAACAGCACTGAAAAGCACGTCCAGAGTTATGGTGAGGCATTCGCGTTCGATGTTGTCTTTCAGCATCCCTAGAGATGTCGATCAATCACGGTACACTTGCAATTTCACGTAACCCCAAAGCCAATAATCGCACGGGCTGAGGTCTGGGGACCTGGGAGGCCAAGCATGACGAAAGTGGCTGCTGAGCACACGTTCATCACCAAACGACGCGCGCAAGAGGACTTTCACGCGTCTAGTAACATGGGGTGTAGCGCCATCTGCATAACACCCCATGTCATTCCTAGCATGTGTCTCAATTTTTACCTCTTTATCTACATTATTCCGTGATTTATTAAGTTTTCAAATTTGTACTGACTTTTTGATCATCCTTTATATCTGTCCTACAAAATTTAATCAAGCTCTAGGGTCAGACAGCCGCAGGGTTACCAATTCGCAGGATAAGTCGCTAAATCTGGGGGATTGAAAGACCCTCTTAGAGACAAAAAATTATTTTTGGGATTAGCGACTTTTATAGGGTGGCTTCTAGGTTTTCTGGGAAAATGTAAGAGATTTATACCGCATTTATTAAGTAATAACGTCTATCCATTCTAAGTTAAAAAAACTTTTTAGGGAAAACTATGTAAGCCTAATTACAAGACACTGTTACAACAATGTAGTAACTGGTCATCGATCTTTTTCTTTATCATCTCCTCAATCGATTTTTCTGCTACGGTAGTGCAATGTATAATTTTTCAATGATTATGTCACTAATTCGCAATATGTCAACACGTTAACAACTATAATCCGGAAAGCCGATTTGTTTACAAAGCGTAAAATGAAAAGCCATTTCTAATTGGTTAGCAATATGAGTAAACTCCAAAATTATTGCGTTGGAGACGAATTATGAATGTATATTTTCGTCTTTGCATCTCTCAACAGCAGAAACATTTTCAAGCCCAAGTTTATTCCTACAGAGGCGGCACATACGTTTGTTTCTTTGAAAGTTTGATACTTCTTCACACAGAGGCGTTGTAAACGACTTGTCGTTTCATAGCTCTTTCCCTCTTTACTGTGATTTCATCCTGTTCTCTCGAACAGTAGAGTTATTACATTCTGCTCAAGCTAGTTACATATTCTTAATCGTGCTGCCAACTTATGATCCGTAATTTAGAGAATATCGCCAATAACTAGTTTATCGTGGTACAAAAAATCGAACGTTTGTAAATCTTTGGAACTTAACTACTACAATTACCGATTATCAGTTCCTAGGCTTACAAATTAGTTAAACTAACTCATACAACTAATACACCCATGCCCAGGGGGGACTTGAACCTTCAACGGAGAACAGCGACGCTCCGCAAATCATAGTATATAAGTGCATGAGAACCATACGTGTGACACATAAAAACGTGAACCTATATACCACAACAGGTTTCTTAACGTAGTGTTATATTCGGGAGGTGTCTAATACGTAACTTTTACCCAATTCAATTAGTTAGATAATTTCATGCAAATAAATGTTCAATTGTTTCCAAATCTAGGGAGTTCTATGGTTATCACTCCCTAGGCTTAGAAACCACCGAAGTACACACACACACACACACACACACACACAGCCATCCCCTCGTGAAGACTCTAACCTCCGACGGCGAGCAGCCGCGCGCTCTGCAGCAACACTCCTCAGAACGCTTGGCCTCTTCATAGCGGTTCATGCAAAGAACAGGGTTCTAAAAATGCTATTAAATTAAGACAAATATTTTATACTTTTGAAAAATGTAGGGTATTTTCACTTCAAAATGGAGTCTTTATGAATAGCATTTAGTGACTTTTGGCAGGAACTAGTTGGCAATCCTACATACAGGTCGTAGCAAATAAATGTACCCTGGACGAGTAGATACGTTTGGATGTGAATGCAGGCACATAACTACGCAAAATGAAGCTTATCCAGCTTTGGAGATAAAGAGTGGCTTTGGCACGAATATATTTATTGTGTCTGATGAAGCTTGGTTTACCTAACTGATTAAGTGAACTCACAGAATCACAGACTTTCAACAGCGGAGGAGCCACATAACTTCCATGAAACGCCACTCCAATTTTCAGAATGTTACAGTTTTATGTGCATTGTCTGCTCGTCGTAGTTTAGCCCCATTTTCAACATACTTTGGAGCGTAATTTTTGACCACATTTCGAAACCGTTTGTGTCAGCATTAACGGAGGAGCAGAAGATCTACAGCCACTTTTAATAACATGGAGCAACTGCGCCCGGGTTGATCTGAGAGCACAGTTTATGTCATCTTCATGCCTGACGCGTCGTCACCAGAGATCAGTTTGGTCGTGTCCCTAGCTGGCCAACCAGGAGACCTGCTTGATATGTGTGCGAGTACTGCGTGTAGGTAGCCCATAAGTGTCAGGTGTACCACAACAAGTGTCACGTTCCTCAAGAATTGTATCAAACGTTTTCGATGTAATGTCAGCAATTCCAACCGTCCAGGTTCGATTCTAGTTCAGCAACGTAGTGAAGAGGGCCCTAAAGAGCCAACAGATTTATGGTGGATACATTCAGCATATCCTGTAGTCAGGGTGGTTACTGCATTTCCATTCTTCTGTAACCAGTAACTGTGTTCTCCAGGGCACTTCAATTTCTCCCACCCTGCAGAAAGCCACGTACTCGGTCGTACCATTGAAAGGATCCAACCAGATATTTAATATACACACTCCTGTCAAAATCGTATTTTGTCTGCTGTTTCTGTCTTCTGGGCAAAGGCGAGTTGTACACTTGCATTCTCCTGGCTAAGCCTGCATGTGTGTTCCACTTATCACGTGGTTGGTGTGGAGTATCTAGACAAAGCTCCTTGTAGTGGACGCTCTTCACCGAACACGTTAGTGAGAGGATTTGTCTTGGGCGATCCAAGGGGAAGTGAGGATGCAGCGACCTCTTTGCCTGCGACCGAACTTGGTGAGCACTACACTGCAGTTTATTATCACATGAAGTAATAGTTTTATTACCATTCTTAATTATGAATTTTCACGATTGGTTCCGTTACTTTTGTTCTTATCTTTGTTTACATCTTAGAATTAATCTTGTTCAACATTTCGGTACCTGGATTTCTAATTGTACGGTGTAATTGTTGTGAGCCCTACCAAAATGTACTGGCTATAGCCAATTAACGGCGACACATTTCATTACTGATTTCGATCCAACTGTTGTTTGTCTGATTGTTTCATTGATTTTGGAACGGACTAAACTACAAAGGTTATTAGTCCCTTGTCCAGTCATGGAGATTTCAGTAAAGGTGGCAAAAAGATAGCATAAAACGATGTGTTAAACCTCGTCAAACACAGGATACAGCACGTCATAAAATAAATGTAGAAAATAAAAACGAATGAAGGGCAAAAAGATTTAAAGACAATACCGGAGTGTTTTGGCCAGGTGATCACAAGAATAAAAATAGAACATCCAGCCACTCTGCTAAACGTTAAAACCACCTGCCCAAAATGGTTACGCAAGTGGAGAACAGATAGATAATAGACACTCAACAAACTTTATATGGAATGATAAATTGACTCTTACGAACAAAAGTTAAAACGGAATCAGCCATGAAGGCATTGTCAGATAAAAGACGGTCCAAGGCGTCAGGGAAATTAAAAATCCGCCTTTGGGCGGGTAAATTGGGGACATCCACTAAGATGTGGTCGACAGTGCACCATAGCGACACCGAGGAGGGTCCTCGCGATGGAGAAGGTAACCGAGTGTCGGCCAGGTATGGCCAATACGGAGCCGGCAAAGGACAACCGACTCCCTGGGAGAAACTCTCAGTGAGGACTTCCATTAGGCGGTAGAGAGCTTGACAACACGGAGCATGTTCGGTTCAGTCGAATCCGCCTATTCAGAACTCCAAAGCCCAAGGACTTTGCGGTGTAAAAGGGATCGGAGGTCAATTTCCGGCAGGCCGATATCCAAGGGCCCAACTGATCGACGCGTTCACTGCCTGATATAACAATGTGGTCCGGTGTCCAAGGTTGCCAAGGTTGAAGACTGCCTCCGGAATTGACCGCACCATAAGATGTTAAGGAAAACACTGGTCTGGGGCTTACAAGCCACTCAGGGTGTCGCTACAGTCCTGGGAAAAGCTCGGAGATGTTCAAGAGCTCGTTAAACTGCGACCAGCTCCGTGGTGAAGACGCTGCTGCCACAAGGCAAGGTTGGCTATTCCATATTGTCACAACGGAAAAAGGAAGACCTAGCATGGCAATCGACCAGAGAACCGTCCGTGTAAATAACTTGGGCTCCGTGCAATGATTCAAGCCGTGCTTGGAACTGAGGACGGAGATTCATTCTCCAAAGCCGGCGTGTGCAGAACAGATTGTAGAGCAGGTGCTGAATAAATCTCCAGGCGACGTCAAACTTGTTGACAGCACCCGAACATGTCTTCAGCTCCTGCTCCACAAATCCATCTCAACATGCCAACTCTTAAGTGTGAACTTCAGATGATCCGCATTCAGGCCAAAAGCGGTTAACCACAAATTGTGTTTCCTGATGAAGATTGTTTTTATTGGTACGATGCTGGCCACCCATTATGTAAGACTAAGAAGGGTAGCAGATATCACAGTTAAATATTTCTGGAGATAAGACATACAAATAACAAATTACTAAAAATGCATCCCCAAGTACAGCGAGGAAGGAGATGAATTCAGTACTTGAGTTGCAGCCACCGCCGGCCAAACCGCTGCTACAGATTTCGGCACTCAGTCAGTGAGGCTGTAGATGCGTACTTGTGGTACAGTACACCATGCCGGGAATGGCCTTACGGCTCTAGTCGCCGTATCATGGGTCCGTATGAATAAGGAAGACACATGCTCCAGAGAATATTCTCCGGGAGAAGAACGTTCTCCCAGTAATGTCTCAAATTCGTATGAATAAAAACTTCGAAGCATATGATCTGAGCAGGAAGTTTATTTTCCCTTGTTCCCTCCTCCTTGAGTAAGTTCTCCGTGTGTCATGTCCAGCACAGAACAGCTGTTCAATTATATATATCTTTAAACTAGACCAATCAAATTAATCAGTGTACGAATATGAAGTTGGCATGTACGTGTTCAGGAAGAACTGTATTATGTTTGATATTAATTTGCTGTGCAGTAGCATATTATTAATAATGTGTGGTTCTAAATACGGACTTTTTACCGAAATGTTTTATGTGTTAAATACGGGCTATTTACGAAAATGTATTATTCTTAGAATGATACAAGGTTTTCATAATGCGAGAATCTATTTTGTTATTGAAGTTGGGCTAGCACAATTTGCAAATGCCATTTCTGGAATGCATCACATTTTCATCTGTTTCAACGTGGAACGCTGTCAGAGGTTTCTAACACGAGATACTTTTTGTTAAATATGGGACCCATAAGCAATAGGGCACGCAGGACTTTCCTCTTTCTTTCTTTTTATTTTTATTTTTTTTGCAAGAAACAGACTGCTGGGCATGTATTTAATCAGTTATTAATTATACTGTCGTGTATACGTAATTCTAACACAACATAATTTACGATTACAAAATCAGAAAGCGCATCTTAAACACGCCACCCGGTTTGTGCAAAATGAACAACAGCAGCACAAAAAAAAAAAAAAAAAAAAAAATCTGTACTCGGTATTGCAACAATATTTATTTTGTGTTTCAGAGTTCGAAGCTCTGAGATGCACTTCATTTGTAATTAACGTAATAAATCCTTATTAACAGACCCTATTTAAAAACATATGATACTATTTTGCTATGTAGCTTTTTAGAACAGTAGATATATACTCCAAATATAGGGGAAAAGCACGCAGCCCAATCCACTTGTGCTTTATTTCTTTGCCAGTAATGAGAAAACTCATATGACATCACTATAGTCATGACATAAAATGCTTCAAGTGTGATACTTACGATTCTTGTACAGGAAGTGATTCATCAGCAAAATGTTTTCATTTCAAAAATGTTTATAAAGCTTATGGGACTTAACTGCAGGGCCATCAGTCGCTAAACTTACAAACTACCTATGGACCAACTAACACATGCATGCCCGAGGGAGGATTCGAACCTCCGACGAGGGAGGCCGCACGATCCTCAATCTGGCGCTCCAGACCGCTCGGCTACTTCCGCGCACCAAAGTTTTTGTTTGCATAAACTTTCTGGTTTCTCTCGTATTTCTTTAAACTACTTATAAACGTACTTGTTTTGTATTCTAAGCTACACAAATTTTGCCAGTTTTATCATAAATCGCAGTAAAATGTAATCTTAATAGAAGTTACTCATCTCGAAGTATGCAAGAGAGCTCAGAAAACGAAGAATGTTCTCCAGTTGTGAGAAACGTTTCTAGTTTTATTCATACAAAATCGGAGAATGTTCTCTGTTGTGAGCAACTTTCCCACCCTTTTCCTAGCGCTGTGAAAGTACTCAGTTGAAGTATATTCTCCGCCTCTCTTTACTCATGCGAAAAAGAGCATGTTATCTGGATTCCAGACGGGGAACGGCCTTGCGCATCGTAGCATAGCGCCTCAATGCGCTCGGCCGCTCCGCCGCGGCCCTTGTCAGGTCATACATTTTTTGGTTCGTGTTTTATGCCTGCTTTAATCCATCGACGATATGAGAAGCGGCCGTAAAAGACACGTGCTACAGATTTCGCTTTAAACTATTGTTCACTTTTTCCCTCGGCCGCGATGGAGCGGCCGAGCGCATTGAGGCACTGTGCTACGATGCGCCAGGTCGTTTCCCGTTGGGGGTTCGAATCCTCCCTCGGGCATCGATGTTCTGCTGTCTTTAGTATAATTTAGTTCATAAGTAGTTTGTAAGTTTAGTGACTGATGATCCCGCAGTTAAGTCCCGTAAGCTTTACAAACATTTGAACCTTTCCCCGGTTGGATGACTGGTGCAGTTTAGGCACATGCAAGTCGCCGAATCGAACGGCTTACAGCAGACCACTGACTCACACGAAATTATTATTACTCGTGTATTAATCATAGCTGAGAATGAGATGTGTACTGGTTTTCTCTCCCTTGTTTCGTGTGGCCTGTAGGTTACTAAAACAGCAAATACAACACGGTGCCACTTGTGTGAATTGTGGTCGAGGAACTCCCAACCAACCGCAGTAATCGGGATCTGGCTGTGGCTCGTTGCTTGTTTGCACCACAATCGTCCAGAGAGAGAGACGCGGCCACCCCTGTAGCCCAGACGTCTGGCTCTTTGGTGGCAAACGATACTTTAATTTTCACCGTTCCGGAACTTATTTGCAGTTCGTCTTCGTAGCTTCTTTTTGCAATAAAATGCATTTTTAAAACCATCGACTGTTTATTAAAAACCTTATATATCAACCAGTTTCGGTCAATAGACAATCTTCATGGATAAGTTATACAATAAAATAAAATAAAAAAATATACATAATTAATGTGCAGAAACAAAGAGAAAAAATAACCAGCAAAATTACATGTAATGATATTGAAAACGGAGAATCGTGTCAGTTTAACATATAGTTAAAATACTTACAAGGTTTTAAAACTGAATGGTAAAATGCACCAAATAAAATACATCTAGTTGAGACAAAGAGGAGTAGTATAGCTGTGGGCATTCTGGTACAGTGAGATTCGCGCGCCTTATCCTTTTTGGCGGGAAATTTGAATTACCCCCCACCCCTCCTCCCTCGGCCGCAGATCAAAGGATGCCGCCACAAGATGATTGATAGGTCTTCCCAGAAGAACGAAAGATTATTGACAGTTTATATTTAGGTCCTGTTGATTGTCATCAACACTACTTGTCCGACTGCTAATCAAAGGACGCCACCATAACGCACTTAAGGACTGCCAGGTTTCAACACCTCCCTCAGCCACACACGACGTCCCCCTCCACCCCTCAGCGCCACCGCCAGATAGGCTGCACCTCCGACAGGTCCAGACCTGTCTACCCCTCGACATGTCTGTACTCGCACCCTCGACCACACACCTTTTTAATTTGAGTAATTGCAATTACGTGTTATTAGAGTAATTGCATAATTGCAATTACTTGTACTTAGAGTAATTACATGTACCGGGTGTACTTGCAATTATGTGTACTTAGGGTAATTGTTTGTTTGTTTATTTATTTATTGTTATTGCAATTGCACGTGTTCATTCCCACATGTGGTGTGGAACTGAGCTCACCCCAAGGCGTCACGTGAATATCTACATCACCCCTCCCACCCTACCATGTTACCACCCCCTCCACCACCCTACCATGTGACCATCCCAAACCGATACTCTGCCGATATTCAGACGCTCAGTGTCAGGAGGACGGCAGCAGCAGCATGGCTAGGATGCAATTACGGTAATTACATTTGACTCACGTAGTTGGGAGGTTCATGGTGCAACCACAACTTGGCAGGAAGACCAAGCCCTTGAAGGCTTTCGCCCCTCCGATCCGGTGGAGCACCCTCAGACTGCACCTCTTTCTATATATAAAATCAGAGCATTCTGTTCAGTAACATGATAAAAAAGAGCCTTAATTAGAGCTCATATCACATCCAAAATTAGATGTGCATATAGATGAATCATATATAAGATCATCTGTAATGCCATATGTATGTACTCCCATTACTCTAGTAATTATATCGAATTTTCAATCCATAACCGTTGAAATCGACTGAAAGCAGCAGTTCCAACTGCTGACAACAGATGGCTCTCCTCCCACCTCTCCCCCACTAAGTGCCTACACAATGTAGCCATGTGTGCAGACGCTGGCCACCTGCAATCTCCTCTGACCAGTCTCTGTTGTGTGCCTCAGTCCGCCGGCCGTAGCCGCTGTGACCGCGGAGACTCGGCACACAGGCCGACTGCCCACTCACCCAGCTTCAGTCCCCCTGACGATCATGTACTTGCATACATAAGCAAATAACTACTGTAGTGCACTTATGGGTATGCAGTTTACTGGAGAGGCTTCTCAAACCATCCCTTATATATATATATATATATATATTTTCCAATATGACACCTTGTGGGAGTTGCGGCGGATATGTGTCTTCGCTATAGCCGGGAGGTCCTCCCAGCTGTTGCGCTTTGGGACTCGCCACCGTCGCGTTGTCATATGCAGGATTCGATTCTACGCACCTGTCTATACCCCACTCCCTAAGAACGCATCTAGAATCTCGCCTATATGGAGGTTATTTAGTACTTCGTCTGAAAATATCAGTCAAAACCATAATTTGGAGAACGTCATGGAGTCTTACTAGGGGATAATCCGCTGGTTGTGGTGTGAATTTTGTGATCTGTGACCCAATTTACCCTAAAAAGAGAGATAGAGGTCTATTTGCTGCATTTGAGCACTTACTTCGTCATTGGGTCGAGAACATGGGTATTACAATATACAATTACCGGATGGAGAGTGTTTTTGATCTTGTGCAATACACTTTAAGTTTTTTAAACGGTATCTGCAAAGTGTTTCTCCACCATGTGGGGGGCGAATAACAAACATCTGGGACAACAGATGCTTTTTAATGTTTAATAGTATCCTGCAATTTGTGTACTGGGGTAATAAAAAATACCCGAAAATTGATCGGTGTACAGGTTAAACCTTCCAGATCGATAAAAGCTTATACATTACGTTCTATCAGCTTTTAGTTTCCATTGTCTACCTGTAAATTAGGTGGAGATTCGTAATACTGACAGCGGCAAAGACGATATAAGTAGTACACTTAAAAGCTACATTAAAGCAGGGGAAACATACGTCTCCCAAACCAGAACATTGTTCTCCACACTGCCTCCAGATATAGATATCGTCAAATTAGGTCTGGTACCCACAATGTCACTCTGCAAGTCCAGCGAAAAGGGTGCATGTATCACACAGGCTTAAGCCAACCCCCATTAAAGAAATTACATCGCTACGTGCAGTTAATGTCTTATGTGCTCGAAAAGAAAACTGGAAATGGCGGATATCGAGACCAAGAGAAGGAAGCTAGAATATATGGCTAAAGCAACTGCCATAAAGGACGAGTACAAACTAATGCTGGAGGAAGACGAAGCTATGGCATATCTGTAAGCCCAGCTTAAACAGAGGGTGTGGAGAAATCTGGTTACGACTGGGACTTATAAAATATTTGCTTTTTACAGTAAACAGTCAGGGAGATTGGTCACGCGTCGGTGTACTGACCGAAAATAGCGGAACACACGAAAAACATATTGCATTATCGTTTGGAGAAGGAACTACATTGCATCCAAATGTGGAGGACTGGGGACAGTCGTTTGCAGAGTTAAAAACGGATGGAATAACAAGCAATAGTTTGCAATAGTCGTAAATCTAGTGCTCCATACAGAAATTACCACTGGAGTTGGTAACATACAGACATAGGGACTCATATTGCTATACAAGAAATAATGGGAAAAGTTATAATACCCGGTTGTTCTCGTCTAGAAGCATTGCCCGAAGGTGCAGGAGGAAACGAAAATACGTAATGGAGTTCGAGAACATACCTTCCCTCTACCTCTCGAACTTCTGGCTGGAACGGTAATAGGAGACGCCGATGTGGATCTAAAACTACGAGTTAAAAAAATTACAGCGGAGTAAATAAAAGTTACACATAACAAGACTAATAAAGAATTAATTGTATTCTGTGTCTAGCTTCTCCAGTAGAAAGTTTCGGTCTTACAGGGCTTAGAAGATACCAGAAGACAGGTTGCTTGTTACCAGAGAGCAGTAACTCCCTCCGTAATGTATCTGTTAGGAAGGTGTAATTCTGTGTTGTTCTATTCTACAGCTAAGCAAAGCGTTCTTTGAAATCGATGTTGCTCGGTACATTGGTGCATGGAGTGGGGTTTGACTTATGGCACATTGGTTCATCTTGTATAAATTTCGTTTTTCTCCTTATCAAATTTCTAAAAAAACTATGTTTCGTTTCTGTAAGAGCTACATCGCAAATTTGCGCTCATCCTACTGCCTGTATATGTATCTGCGTATAATAGTTATAACGACAGCTTGTACGATAAAAACATCGCTTGTGTCAGCTGCGAGGAAATGTTGCGGTATTTGTCAGTAATACATATGTGTGCGGTTGTCTCTTTATGGGATGATGTGTATTAAGAGCTATGGTATAGCTGCAGCATTTCGATCGTTCTTTATTCTTATGTCTGTTGTTACAATCAATGTAAATCTATCTTCGCGAAAATAGCTCTCTTCTTTTCGGAATCTGGTGCGAGCGGGAAGAATTAAACCGAAAACTTCTCCAGGTCAGGCGCGAGCGTGGACAGGTATGTTTACATGTATAGGACGTACACGCTCCAAACCGACATCTACGATGAGTCAACAGGTCTGCGCTCGCCTGCAGCCATAAATAACATGGAATGTGAGTATGCATGCTAGCTTGCGCGAAGTACCTATTTCTAACTGTTTAGTCGTGCGAAACGATGCATTGCACATGTGATCCACAATTGTGAAGTTACATATAGATACTTAGTAGCATGGATGTGGGGCATTTATATCTTCTTTTGGCTGTGTTTACGAATGGACGTCTCTCGGTAGCGTATCTGAGTTGATTGCCTTGGTTAATTAATGTTCTTTGGTCGATAAGCATCGAGTTAGAGGATTAGTTACCTACGTTGTTGGTGCATTTAATTGTATGTTTAGTCTCTAAAGGATTGTTCTTGGAGATCGTTAAAAAATCTGGTGTTGCGTTAGTTCGAAATTGTGTAGACTATTTTGCGTTGCTGCTTGTAAGGATTATAAGAACTTGGCTTTGATCTAGATCTTTTCTTGTTAGCTGTTCTGTGCGTGTACGTCGATCATTTTTCACACTGTGTTACAGATGTTTATCGAGTGTAATAATTTGTTAGAAGGAGTGGAATACGATGGTGATTTGTGCGCGAATGCTCGAGATATATAGTATACTGGCTGATAGAAAGCGTTCCAGAAATATTGGCTGCCGGAAACAAAGTTGTGTTTGGATGTTAGGGACGGGTCAAGCAACCAACTTAGTTATTGGGTGGATCGAAACATTATTAAAACGCTGTGTGTCTGGGAGATCTTGTCTGTTACTGATCGCAGTTATAACATCATTTGTGGTAACTTGTTTAGATTTGGTGCTGGGCTAGTGACGAATGTAAGTATAGCTCTGTCTGGGTTGTTACGAAAGTATACATAGCTTGCAGCATGCTAGTTGGGACAAAAAACGAGTTGGAATGGCTAGATTCGTTTGTTGTTGTAGGTTCGTGTTGACTGAAGGTGTACTTCTGTTACTGTATTGGAAATGTTTGGCGCTTACAGAGAGTGTTGTAGGCTATATGGGACGGAATTTAAATAAAAAGTGTTGATATACCCTAAATATACGTCAAGGTAAAGCTCTAAAGGAAATTGACTTTGGTGGTGCAGTGATCTTTCGTCGAAGCATCGCCTGTTTAATCGTATGCTAGTGTTGTCTACTTTACAGCTAGTGTGCATTACGTTACGTAGCGGATGTGTCTGCTGGGTAATCGATGTTTTTAATGAAGGCACTCCATTTTCGGATGGAAGGAGCAATATCAAAGTGGTTGCGGGCAAGGAAACGACTGCTTAACGTGGTTGGCGTCGAATTGTAGAACCAAAATAAATTTGTCGAAAAATCACGAGTCCTGGTGTAAGCAAAGATATCGATTTTATAAAGAGTCCAGGCAGTTGATTGTTAGGACTTTTATTTTTTCGCCGTGTCGAGAAGATGGTATTACCAGGATGGAGGATTGTGTAAGAAGATTGTTTAAGTGTTCTAAAAGAGAAGATACGGTATTTACAAAGTGCGCTGTTATATTGTGCAAACGCTTTTAGATTTGATTACTTGGGTATTAAGAGTACCCGAAAATTGACCACTCTCTCGGACATTGTTTTTTAGTTTCAACTGTAAATTACTAGTAGATTCGAGCAAGGAACTATATTTTTTTTAGCATTCCAGGACTTTATTATCCACAGACGTAGATATCATCTACGTTATTCCACAAGTCCTAAGAAGAAGAAGGGTAAACGAAAACTGGGTTATATGGCTAAGACACATGCTTTTAGAAGGAGGCTATTGTGTATGTGCAAGCCCAGTTTAAATATAGAGTGTGGGGAAAAATATTTGCTTTTAAACTAAACAAGTGGGGGGATTGGTCTCGCATCGTTGTATTGACCGAAATTAGTGGAACACACGACAAACGTGTTTGTACTGTGTGTGACTCCCATCCATTCCTTAGAGAGCAGGTTATGATCGATGTGTGCAGGAGTTGGTTGCAATATAAGTGTTTGCGAACATTACGCTGCATGTACTCAGTTGTACTGTAATTAAAAAAAATGTAAACACTCCATGTCCTACATAGAATCATGTGTTGCGGTGTGTAGGTTAGCGTCTTCGTTTGCAGTAGACATCTACTTGTAATTAAAATAATAATAAATCTTAGTTCAGATTAGTGGAATGCACAAGAAAGGAACTTGGAGTAGGAATTTTGTGGGTAAAGGGCGGGTCGAGCAGGAAATCGGTGTTGCATTGGACAGGTAACTTCGGTTCTGTGGTTGCTGTATTGTCCAATAAGTGTGTTGTTAGGCCAATACTTTCGCTACAAAGTGTTAACAGCCGATGTAAGTTACATTAAAAACAAATTTATCTCATTCTCTGCTAGATTGTTTTACTTTTACTGTAAAAAAAGCATGATTCGGTCGTTGCTGTCACTGTTTTTGAGAAGTGATATACGTTTGATAATATTTAAGGTTTGTCGGCAGAGTGCAGTGACGAGCGCTCTTCCTCGCGCGTGTTTAGTGGAACTATTTGCTTAGCCCTTACAGGTAACGCTCGGCCAGAGCACGTGTGTGATTCACCGCCGCCTGAATGGAGAGGACGGCCGAAATTGTACGTCTGAGTTCTACTTTCTCTCTAGGAGAGACACATCAAATTGTTTTCTTGCAGGCGGACTGTTCCACTGCAACTTTGCGGACGTTGATGTAGAGGCAGTACAAGGAGCTATAACGTATGTAGGAAAAACAATTGCAATGCAAAATAAAATAATAATAATCGCGGTAGTCGGATCGCTGTGTCCGTGTCGCAGAGGACACTCTTAAATAATAATATTTTTTCGGTGCAGACTTGACATGCAGGTCGCGGCAGCTCGTTCTTCCTCGTTCTATGACCTGCGGCCGGGGGACGAGAGATGGCTCTGTTAAATAATAATAAATTTCGGCGCGAGCTCGGCGGAATTTCTTTCGCGAGGTGTGGGACGTGGCTAATTACCGGCTGCGGCTGATGCGATCGCCGGTAAACTGCATACCCGTAAGTGCACAACAGTAGTTTTTCGCGTATGTACGCAAGTACATAATCGTCAGGGGGACTGAATCTGGGTGAGTGGGCAGTCGGCCTCTGTGCTGCGTCTCCGCGGTCACAGCGGCTACGGCCGGCGGACTGAGGCACACAATAGAGACTGGTCAGCTCCAGAGGAGGATGCAGGTGGCCAGCGTCTGCACACACGGCTTCATTGTGTAGGCACTGGGTGGGGGGAGAGGTGGGACGAGAGCCATCTGTTGTCAACAGTTGGAACTGCTGCTTTCAGTCGATTTCAATGGCTATGGATTGAAAATTCGATATAATTACTAGAGTGATGGGAGTACATACATATGGCATTACAGATGATCTTATATATGATTCATCTATATGCACATCTGATTTTGGATGCGATATGAGCTCTAATTAAGGCTCTTTTTTGTAATGTTACTGAACAGAATGCTCTGATTTGGTTTTATATATAGAAAGAGGTGCAGTCTGAGGGTGCTCCACCGGATCGGAGGGGCAAAAGCCTTCCAGGGCAACCAGTAATTGGTCTTCGCGCCAATTTGTGTTTGCACCAGGAACCTCACAACTACATGAGTCAAATGTAATTACCGTAATTGCATCCTAGCCATGCTGCTGTTGCCGTCCCTCTGACACTCTGCGTCTGAATGACTACAGAATGTCGGTTGGGGATGGTCACATGGTAGGGTGGGGGAGGGGGTCGTCACGTGGCGTAGATATTCACGTGATGCCTTGGGGTGAGCTCAGTTCCACACCACATGTGGGAGTTAACACGTGCAATTGCGATAACAATAAATAAACAAACAAACAATTACCCTAAGTACAAGTAATTGCAAGTACTCTCGGTACATGTAATTACTCTAAGCACATGTAATTGCAATTATGCAATTACTGTAAGAACATGTAATTGCCATTACTCAAATTAAAAAGGTGTGTGGTCGAGGGTGCGAGTACAGACATGTCGAGGGGGTAGACAGGTCTGGACCTGTAGGCTGTCTGGTGGCGGCGCCGAGAGGTGGAGGGGTGCGTCGTGTGTGGCCGAGGGAGGTGTCCTTAAGTGCGTTATGGTGGCATCCTTTGATTAGCGGTCGGACAAGTAGCGTTGATGACAATCAACAGGACCTAAATATAAACTGTCAATCATCTTTCGTTCTTCTGGGAAGACCTATCAATCATCTTGTGGCGGCATCCTTTGATCTTCGGCCTGGCAATTGGCCGAGGGTGGAGGGGTGGGGGGTAATTCAAATTTCCCGCAAAAAAACAAAAGACGCGCGAATCTCACTGTGGCAAATGCCCACAGCTATACTACTAACAGTAGTCAGTATAACTAAAAATATTAAAAATACAGTGGTCATCTTAGATATTTTTATATTTTTAGTTATACTGACTCCTGTTTGACTCAACTAGATGTATTATTTGATGCATTTTACAATTCAGTTTTAACACCTTGTAAGTATTTTAAATATATGTTAAATTGACATGATTCTCCGTTTTCAATATCATTATATGTAATTTTCTGGTTATTTCCTCGTTTTTTTTGTGCACATTAATTACGTTTATTTCTATTTTTTTGTATAGTTTATCCCTGAAGGTGGTCTATTAACCGAAACTTGTTGATATATAAGGTTTTTAATAAACAGCCTATCGTTTGAAAAGTGCATTTTACGAAATACAAGTTTAAACCCGCGGCTCCGCTCGCGTGTTGGTTTATTATGACAGATAAGCTATCTTTCAGAAGTGTGCTATGAGACTGGTTTTGAAGGATGAAATGAAATACAATACCTTTTTTATAAACAGACTGAAAACTATTCCTATAAGATTGCAGACGTCTATGCACTTACCGTTTAGCAGGAAAGTAAGTAGTGTAGATCAAATCACACGTAAAAATACACTCGTATCGAAGAATTCAATCACGAAATTCTACAATAATGTCTGTAATAATATCACAGATCGACCACTTGATGTAATGCGCGAAACGTCAAATCGACTTTTAAAGAGATGTATTAAAAGAGATATCTTTTTTACTGCCTTATGTATTTATTGTTATATTTCCTTATTCGTATGCTTATCCTTACAGAGAAAGAGCTGAAGACATTATAGCACACATAGATCAAAGATATGGTCTGTAGCATCACGTTCCGCTGTATGTAACCTCCTTGCTGTAGCGTCGCAAACGTCATCGCTGGCCTTCAGTCCAATTTTATTTATAATTTGACGACTTTCAACCGCCACATATTCCACCACGTTAAAACTATCGGCATGGAAATGCTATGGTGTACAACGGGAGACTTCGGACAATAATTACACACAGATCATTCGTTTGCATTCTGTAGTTTTAATTGCAGAGCGAAATATTAACACACACACACACATACGTAGAATTTTATATACACCGTTAACTTTCCAAGCCAATATACTCCACCCTGTAATCATTATCAGCCCTCAAGCAACAATGCAACCAGTAAAACCATTGGCAAAGAGTAAATATCATTTTCAAAAAGTAATTATTGTTTCGCATTTCGCGTTATATTCTTCAGATTACTAAATATCTATGAGCTCGCTATAAAACCGTACCTAAAACCTTCCTCAGGTATAAATTAGTAACTGTACAAATAATTTATTCTCTGCGTCTTGTCGTTCGGACATGATAAGCGTACACCGAAAAGACATTGACATTAATATATATATAGATAAATAGCTATCCTATCCGATCGCCATAAAACCGTGCCTAAAGCCTTCCCCGGGTAGACATTAGTAACTGTACAAGGTTTTAGCTCTTTATGTCTTGTGGTTCAGACGTGATAAACGTACACGGAACAGACATTCACATTTATAGATAAAAAGATATTACGGCTGTTGACACTCGACTCAGCAAAGCATTCTTTTCGCAAATTAATTCTGTGCCTTGAAAAAGGGGCCAGGATGCGACAGGTTTGTACGTGACAAAATTCACCGTTCCCACGTGTTGTAGCAACACTGACAGGACGCTTTGAACTCGCAGCCATTGGTGGCTGACGACTAACAGCACTGCAGGCTGTAGCTCTCCGGCAAGTTTTATCTTGGCCTCAGGCCCCGACCGGTGTTCGCGGCTCATGGGCAGAGATGCCAACAGTTCAAGTGAGCTCCCCAGCAGTTTCAAGTCCAAAACCCTTAACAAAAATGTCCCTACTCCCATAATCGGTAAAATTTCCACTAAATGTTTATTTTTTTAATTATTTCGAAAGAAAACATGAAGTATATGAGTAATTAGTTTCCTTTATTCTTAAGTAAAGACATTTTCATAATCATTAAATGTACAATAAACCAGCAATTAGAGGTTGAGAGCATACAAAGAGTTCCTATATAAGTGTTAGTTATTTAAAAGAATTCGTCTTCTGAAGAAGAACCACATTTGTTTGCATCACCATTATTGTCGGTTTCTGATAGTTGCGATTCCTTGGTACCAAATTTCTTTACAACGTTTCTTGGAATATCACAATCTCTGCGTATTTTTCTGCCATCCACAAACTACAGCGTATTCTTAATATAGCAGTTAAAAGATCTAATTTAATTCTATTCCTACGCTTCTTTTTTATTACATTCATACGCTAAATGACCTATCAACGTCGGCATTGGAATGAGGCAGTATTAAGAGGGCAATCGCAAAACTCGCTAATTCCTCAAATGTGGATTCCCCTTGATGGTCTCGCCATTCATCATCCACTCTTGCTATAAATTCTACACTCTTATTGAACTGAGCCATTATATCAATCACATTTTCTTTGTTGTGATTCAGAGCTTGTTCAACTCTTATTCCGGAATTATTTTATCAACTACAGATTTTCTGGTAGCCTGTTCTTTATTTCTTCAATCAGACTTTCTACAAAAGAAATTGCCTAACGGTGAAGAAATCTGCAGAGAATGGCTCATTTATTCGGTTTCAGTAGCTGAAACTGATTTCTAGTAAACCACTATAAAATCGAACAGCTACTAGAAGCCGTATTTCGCCACTAAAGGGAGGGTAGAAACAACCAATTTTAGTGGAAAATCAAGTTGGCAACACTGCTCATGGGTTGAGGAGTGATGGACTAAAAGACTGTCGAAGGCCTGGGGTGGCGGCGAAACAAAATGAACCCTCTGTCCACTTGCAAATACATGTGTTACTATAAAAACGTGACTTTTGAGGTTTGGCGGCCCCCCAAGAGGAGAGGTAATGGGAAAGTCTTTCGAGACTTCAAGGCCCCAGATCTAGAGGTCATGGATAAGAGCAAAGCCTTAGTTCACCACTGGGGTTGGGACAACTAATCTGCATAGTGTCGTATCAAGTCAGGTACAACTACCTCTGTTATATATTCTTGACGACACTACGGCACGACTGCAGAGGACTCTTCCCTGCACGTCTCTCTCCACACCCTATTTGGCTGTGGTAATAGGAAAGAGACAGAGTGGCAAATGGAGATTTGGGTGTGGTGGGAAACGTGCAGGGAAGAGTCCTCTGCAGTCGGGCTGATCACTGTCCTCAGTGGCGGAGTGGTCAACGTGTCTGTCTAGTAAGCAGGAGTTCTCAGGTTCGAATCCCAGCCGGGCACAAATTTTCATTCGCCACACTTCGGTATTGCATCTAAGCCTAGTACAGTATCGCCGTAACAGATCGCCAATTGCGATTTATTTCAACTATATCTACATCTACAGCGATACTCCACAAGCCACGCCACTGTGTGTGGCGGAGGGTACCTTGAGTACCATCAGTTCTCTCTCCTATTCAAGTTTCTATCGTTCGCGGAGAGAAAGATTGTCGGTATGCCTCTGTGTGGGTTCTAATCTCTCTAATTTTATCTTCATGATCTCTTCGCGAGATATATGTAGGAGCTAGCAATATACTGCTACACATGTCGGTAAAGGTATGTCCTTGAAACTTCGACAAAAACCCGTACCGAGAGACAGACCGTCTCTCCTGCAGTGTCTTCCACTGGAGTTTATCGATCATCCCGTAACGCTTTCTCCATTACCAAATGATCATGTAATAAAGCGCGCTGCTCTCTTTTCTATTTCCTCTATTAACCCCACATGGTACAGATCCCACAACGGTGAGCAGTATTCAAGCTGTGGGCGAATAAGTGTACTGTAACCTACTTCCTTCGTTTTCAGTCTGCATTCCCTTAGGATTCTTCCAATGAATCTAAGTCTGGCATCTGCTTACCGACGATTGATTTTATACGGTCGTTCTATTTTAAATGACTCCTAATGCCTACTACCAGATAATTTATGAAATTAACTTCTTCCTGTTGCCGACCTGCTATAGAGTAGCTAAATGATGCAGGATCTTTCTTTCTAAATGTTCAAATGTTTGTAAATCTATCGGACCAAACTGCGTGGTCATCGTTAGCTTACAAACTACTTAAACCTAGGTAAACTAACCTAAGGACAACACACACACCCATACCCCAGAGAGCACTCGAACCTCCATAGCGAGCAACCGCGCTCTCTGCAGCGAGACGCTTTAGACCGCTCGGCTACTCCAACACAGCTCTTTTTTTGTATGGATACGCAACACATTACACTTGTCTACAATGAGATACAATTGACATTCCCTGCACAATGCGTCAATTCGATGCAGATTCTCCTGCATTTCAATACAATTTTTCATTGTTACAAGCTTTCTATATACTACAGCATCAGCCGTGAAAAGCCTCAGTGAACTTCCGATGTTATCTGAAAGGTCATTTATATATATCGTAAACAGCCACGGACCCACGACAGTCACTTGTGGCACCCCTGACATTACTCTTACTTTGGAAGACTTCTCTCCATTGAGAATGACTTGCTGCATTCTGTTATCTAGGAACTCCTCAATCCAATCACACCACTTGTCTGATAGACTACATATACCGCATAGATTTTCAATCTTGTCGTTGAGTTTGACTCAACGCCCAGTATCAAATACGTCTGAATTGGTCTATCTCATAAATGAAATAAAGTAGCTCGTCTTTGTTCAATCAATGTTGGTTTACAGAATGAAACTTACACTCCGCTGCAGAGTGAAAGTTTCTTTCTGTGAAACATCCCTTGGACTGTGGCTAAGCAACGTCTCCACCATATCCTTTCTTCCAGGAGTGCTAGTCTTGCATGGTTCACAGGAGAGCTTCTGTGAAGTTTGGAAAGTAGGAGGCGAGGTACTGGCGGAAGTAAAGTTGTGAGGCGGCATCGTGAGTCGTGTCGGGTTAGCACAGTCGGTAGTGCGTTTGCCCGTGAAAGGCAAAGGTCCCAGGTTCGAGTCCCGGTTCCGGCACACAATTTTAATCTTCCAGGAAGTTTCAATGTTGGTTTAGTCTATGTATGACAGAACTGTGTAAGAGCATTCTCATGAGTTTTGGTACGGACGCGGAGTAGAGGTTCTGAACAGATATAGGTGTCTGTCAACCCTTCACCGCCCAAGGACCCTCGGTGTGGGAATTTGAGGTGTGTTCGCGGTGGCGGTATTGACGGCTGCAGGGCCAGCTGTCAGCTGCGACAAAACAAAAGAGCGCACACGTGTCGGCCGCAGGTGGCCGCGCACCTGCGCGCCCCTGTTTTATGTATGGTAGGGTGGGTGGGGTGGGGGAGAGGGTCCGGCGTGTGGCGGCTGAATATTTGACGAGCCGTCAGCGGCGCACAAAGCGACCAGCGACACAATGGCCGCGCCTGTCACCGGCCTGCCGCCTGCCGCCCGCCCGCTCATACCACCAGCCACACGCCGGCTGGGTCAGCAGCCTCGCCTGACAGCCGCCACTCTGTGGCTGTCCTCAAGCGGCAACGCGGCTGTCTGCCACCGCAGCCCGCCAGTAAGCCTCACAACCGCGGCACTGCTTAGGCGGGTTGCGAACACACACCGACTTTGGACGACCGGTGAAATATCGGCTGGTTTTTTTATCGGTGGAGCGCTGCTTGCCCGCACGGCGCAATGTTACCAGCCGAATGAGCAGTAGTCTTGTGTAGTTCGCGAACGAACCGGTTCTGCCACAGGCGAACTACGCGAACTGGTTCGCACATTCCTCGCCTCTTAGTCCGCCTCTTAGTCCACTCATTTTGCGAAGACTAATGGAGAAACGTGAGAGAACGCGAGACCGCTCAGAATCGCGTGATTCCGTTCTGTCACTTACTGTCACTTCGAGCTGAGATGCAGCTCAGCTGTAGTTTCATAGTTCACTGCAACAAATTTTCTTTTCTATGGTATAAATAATATTTACTACGAGTAATCTGTATGCAAAGTAGTTGAATACCATTGTATCACTCATTCGTATAAATAACTGCTGTATTTGTTAAGTATTTGATGTCTAATTGCCCAAAAATACTGGCTAATAGCACACGCTTGGGCAACACTGATTATTATATAAAAAAGCTGTCATAACAAAGGAAAGAGCTCTTTTAGTAGCGGTAGCAAAAGCCAAAAAGAGCGGACGAACTGAAAACAGCGGACTAACTAAAAAGAGAGACACCGGTCGGGAACTAAAATACGAGAGATCGGTTGCGAACTAAAACATGCGCGATCGGTCGCGATCTTAAACATGCGTTACCGGTCGCAAACTATTATGCCAAACGTATTTCGATTCTTCTTTCGTTGGATTCTTTTCCGAAGACCGACGGGCAATAGAGAGAGGGAGCGCAGCAGATTTAAAAATCACATGTTTTCCTTCTGCTGATGAGAGCCATTCTGTTTTGAATATCTAACTAATAAATTCCATAATGCCAAGGTATAGAGATAACTCTAAACTTAAACGCGAGAAATTACCTACAAACTGTTTCTTTTGGTTTGCGTGATATCGTTAGCGGCTCAAGTAGCAAGCGCATGAAGCAGCTAGGTGGGGGAACTTCCCCCTCCACTTCCATGCGCAGACCACGCCGCTCAGCCGTCACTGGGAGCGGACGAACTAAAAGAACGAACTAGTGAGCGCTCCCGATCGCGAACTATAATGCGCAAATCTAATGAGCAGTCGCTCAGCTATCGTGGCCGAGTGAAGTTAATTCCAAACAAAAATTAATGTATTCCAAATATTTTTTTCTAATACACTCCTGGCCATTGGTTACACCACGAAGATGAGGAACTACCAGGGCCGGCCCGAACAAATTCGGTGCTCTAGGCAAATTATTTTAATTGCGAACCCATTTGATAAAATCGCAATGAAAAATCAATGTAAAATACACATTGCATTGTTACAGGGTGATTCTTGTAATAAAGAAGACAGCAACCAACCACTTTTGTTTATGCTATTTATTAACTAAATAGCGCCGTTACCCGTTTCCAACCTTTCAGTTCATCATCAGACGGATGTTCACGTCAACACAAATGTCACTTACATTTTTCTTCTATGCAGATAATGTTTTCTTGTGGCGCAAAGTCTTTAGTTGTGTGGTGCCCTACAATACAAAACTTGATTATAATGACTTTCTCTGCCGTAAATGTGACTTACGATACCGAAAAATATTCTGAACAAAATTTTATGATAGATTTCTTCTTATTACTTATTTAATTACGTCGAAAAGTCAGTTCCATTAGGTTGTGTCGCTGATTACTGCAGCTCTTGCTGCAATAAGCACTTTTTGAACATAGCGCGATTAACCACAATAACCCCACACACAAACAAAATGTTTTCCCCATATTGAATACACAGATGGTGAAAATGTAAACATAACACTGTCAAAGATCTTTTATATCAAAGATATGTACATTGATTTGAAATTGACGTATTTTACAAGGGAGAGACGTAAATTATTTTACACACAATAAACGTTATACATGTGAATGTACATTCAGTGACATAGGCTATAATTTCATAGACCTGTATTTACAGTTTCTTAAAGTAATTTTACTTAGCGAAATAGCACAGGCTTTGGTATACATATAGTAATGTGAGGAATGGTAAATAAGTGTACATATTTGTGTGTTACCACAGTGTATATTATATTTTTAATTGAACTACAGATACATTTAATGATTGTGCATCTGAGTGGGCTACTGTCTTATTTCATGTTTATATTACGTTACTGCAAGTGGCAATTGTTAATGTTGCAAATTCGAAAGGAGCTGAGTGAAATTTTGTAGAAAGTCTGCATTCGCCAACTCAGTTTGTTCATTGACGAGATGTCGTGATTTATGTTTTCTATTTCTTCAACTAAATTCATACGGCTGCCTTTGTGTGCATAATGACATAATCATAGCATATACAAATCATAAACATATTTCCCCAATAAAATGTAACACATCTTCCACTTTTATACAACAACGTTACTTTTACATTTTGTCTTTTAAAAAGGTTTACGATAATTGATACAATTATAAACTTCATTATACGACTAGTCACACAAATTTCATTTTCCTGGCTTTGGCTTTTGCAAAATCTGAGACGAACACCTATAAATCAATTGTGTCTGCTGTTTCTCATTCAAATGACAAAGTTGCCAACCCCACAAGTATTTCTTAAGTCATTGTCGATCGCAGATATGTTTTTATGAGTTTTAATTTGGAGAATCTGCGCTCACCACTGGCTACAGACGCAGGAAAAGTAAGCAAAACTCTTACTGCATTATCTACCTTACGTGCAATGTCTATAAGACCATTTTTACAAATAGAAGTCAGAACTTCCTGTGTCCCTGAGTTATTGGGTACTATCAATGGCTTGTAAGTGATTGCATAGATCAGTACCATCAATATCTTTCGAGAGTTAGTGAGTTAGAGACTCTTCCAAATTAACACATTCTTCAAGAACAGTTTTGGGAGATTTATTTTGTACATCATGTATGTTCTACAGACAGTCGAATACAAAATTTAGGTTGTTAATCTGATGAAATATTTCGTCAATTGGATTTATTAATTTTGAAATGATTTTTCTTGTCACGAGTAGGTTCATCTTCTGTTTCATAACCAAACTGTCTCTTCTTGTGTCTTAGACGGACTGCTTCCATATCTGATGAAAATGATGCGGAAACGATGGCTGCTTCTGAAATATCTCTTTCTTCTGCTAGCACTTTTTTCAAGTACCTAATCACTTCTACAAACTTCAAGTAAGATTTTTGTTGTTAGCAGAGCATTTGTAGCAACGTTAAGATCAGTTTATTTTGATTGAAGAAATGTGCAAATCAAATTTATTCGCACAACATATGTACCATGGAACAAGTAAAACGATAACCTTAAAGTTAGCTATTTTTCATTTTATTTTATTTATTTATTAGCTATGTATTGAGCCTCAGTTCGCGTTTGTTTTTCACCTAAACCAGTCAATGTATGATCTTCATAAATATCCATTAGTACATCATGCACATCAGCTAGCTGATAACGTAAAGGATGCGATGCATCAATACTGCTCTCCCATCTAGTATCGCTCACTGGTTTTAGCGCCAAAGCATGTACATGGCGCAATAGGACATCCCAACGATATGATGAAGCAGAGAAAATGCACATAAATTGTCTGGATCAAGTTGAAGAAGGATGTGACAGCGAAACAACATTTAGCAGCACCATTCACCACAAGATTTAGTGTGTGCGAACTGCACGGTACGTAGAACGCGCGTGGATTTTTATCAAAAATCCTTTCTGGCATACCATCGTGCTTACGTCACTTAAATGTGATTTGCAGAGTAACCCATGTAGATGTAGATGTATCGTCATATCCCAGTCCACGTAAATTTTCTTATGAAAGAGACATTTCATGCCGCGACGGATTGGCGGTGCGCGCGGCCGTTCTCCGTCGAGGGTTTGAATCCCCGATCGGCATGAGTGTTCGTGTTGTCCTTAGGTTAGTTTACCTTAGTTTAAGTAGTTTGTAAGCTACGGAGTAATGACCATGAAGATGAGTGGGATAGATTTACTAACATTTCAACGTTTTAGACATCTCATCCAAATGTTCGAAAATTTATTCAGTTAAGCCAGTGACCGTTGTGTGAGTAAGAGGAATAAAGCCGCGAAATGATTTCAGTCTGATACTCGGATCGTTTATCTTCATACGTCACCCATACAAATCGAATGATAATGGTCATTTGTTCAACATGCCTTATGTCAGGTGTGCAATATGGAATTATCGAGTACTATTTAGCAGAGCGAGTAGAATCTATTTTTTTTTCATTGCATTAGCAAACAAATTGATCAATTCATTTTGAACATTTTTTCCGAGATAATGAAAATGAATTTCCTTTTTAGAAATAGCAGGATCAAATAAGGCCAGGTATTCAACTATTAAAAAAAATCCATTGTCATAGGTATTTATTTTGTCCAGTGTTCCATGAAAGTGTAAGTCTTGACTTCATAGAACTCGCACCAGTGCCATTAAAATCTCCAGAATCTGTCGCCAGTGTTTTCCCCCTTCCCTTATTAAACGCACGTTTTCCTCATCAGTGGTTTTATTTGTATTCAGTCTAAGATGAAGCCCTTTCCATTCGTGATAAGCTCCCAAGTGACTGCTGCTTTTCTCTTATGTTGATAGTATTACATATGTTTTTCCAGTCATTCACCACTTTGTTACATAGAGAGGCTTTGAGATCTTTAGAAAACAGCTTACAACAAAAGTAGAATACTGCATCTCTTGAAACTGAATATTGTACCCACGGACGATATAGACTTTCACCATTAAGCAGGTTCCTTTTATAGTGTACTGTAGAAAACTTTCTTCTGCTTCTCTCTAATGGGAAGCTGACAGGTTTTACTTGATCTGGACCATCTTCAATAAGAAACGAACGTACTTAATCCGAAGAAGTATCCCAAGTTACAAGGTCGCTGAAATTAAAAACGAGTCCAGATACATCTTTACTCATGCTCGTTTCAATATTTTTGAGAATTCTTTCTGTTTCGGAAAGTAAAGAAGGGTTCTCTGTAGCACAGGTTTCTATGTCAGGATCGTTTGCTTCTACTACCATATAACCATCTGTACTTCTTTCGCCTTTCGGTTGCTGAGAGTTCTCGAACGAGCCAGGTTGCTTCGCTAATGACAATTCTTTCTCTAAGTTTCTCTCACGTAACTGTGCTCCAGATATTTTTTTTTCTATCGTCTGAATTGTCTCAAGAATTAACCAACCCGTAACTAAAAGAAAAATCATTACAGAACATAGTAATACAATTGGTGGCCAATTCAAACTTTCAGCTATCTAACTTATTGGCTATACTCAGACATTATTTTTTACACTATTATTTAACACTCCTTCATATAAATGCAACCACATTCAATTAATTAAAGTCCAAGTACAATATCAACGAAGTTAGTTCTGAAATAATTTGAACAAATAAACGCAGTTTGGTATAACTTATTTGTGTTAAAGTTTGAGCACCGAGCTCCACACAGCGTCCTATTTCTTTCTCTCGTCAGAATGACAACCATCGAGATAAATTTGGAATTTAAGCCACTAGCTAAATGTGTGTATATATATATATATATATATATATATATATATATATATATATATGTGTGTGTGTGTGTGTGTGCGTGTGTGTGTGTAAATTCCTAAGGGACAAAACTGCTTGGGTCATCGGTGCGTAGACGTACACATTAGTGAAGCTAATTTATTCTAAGGACAACACACACACTCATCCCGAGAGAAGACTCGAACCTCCGGCGGAAGTACCCGTGCGAACAATGACTTGGCGCCTCAGACCGCGCGGTCTAGCGCGGCACTAGCGCACCACTAGCTAGCAAGGTGCGCTCAATTGTCGGCGGTGGAGGTAGCTGACATTTCACACGTTACTACAACTAAACTGAAATACTTCATCCCGTTCCATTCTTGTAGTCTGTGGACGTATAGTTTCGACAGCAACGACGATACATAGTTGGGAAAGCTTTCTCCTGCTTCACTTGATGAGTTTTTTTTATTTTCTTTATTTTAAATCTATCGCACCAAACTGCGTGATCATCAGTCCGTAGCTTACAAAGTACTTAAACCCAGGTAAACTAACCTACGGACAAACACACACACCCATGCCCCAGGGGGGACTCGAACCTCCACGGCGAGCAACCACGCGCTCCGCAGCGAGGTGCTTTAGACCGCTCGGCTACTCCACCGCGGCTCACTTGATGAGACAGAGCTTCTCTCTTCAATTAGGCGTCATTATGAACAAATAGAAGGGGACCTTTCTTACCAAGAATCTAATAACCTGATTGCAGCAGTAATATACAGGAGGGCTTAAGTAAAAAAATTATATTTCTTGTATTTTCCTCTTTTTTATGTACTAATGTAAGGCACGTCTGAGCCTAGTCTTTCTGTACCACCGATGATGTGTGTTGTCTTATGGCGAGGTCATCAACGCCCACTGTATGCAGAGCGGCGGACTGCGCGGGGCCGCGAGGCGCCCCAGCTGACACGATGGGCGGCGCGCTAGCTCTGATCACTGTGTGATTAGTTGCAAACTGCAACTCGTCTAATCACTAAACGCTTACTAGCAAAATTCTAAAGAGTCAAAGAGAATGCTGCAACACTGACTTGCGTCTTGCCTCTTGCCTGTCGTTCTATGTTTAGTAACCGGTAATTCATCTTTCCTGGAACCCCAGAGCAACAGTAAACCGCAACGCGTGCGCACGAGGGTGCGTCACGCAAACCAAATTTGCCGCCCCCCAAATTTGAGCGCCCTGGGCAATTGCCTACTTTGTCTATATGGACGGGCCGGCCCTGCATGCTACATACGCGAAATTTATCAACGGGAAGAAGATGCTGTCATATGCAAATGATTAGCTTTTCAGAGCATTCACACAAGGTTGGCGCCAATTTCTCGTACACAAACAGCAGATGACCGGCATTGCCTGGTGAAACGTTGTTGTGATGCCTCCTGTAAGGAGGAGAAATGCGTATCACGACGTTTCCGACTTTGATAAAGGTCGGATTGTAGCATATCACGATTGCCGTTTATCGTATCGCGACATTGCTGCTCTCATTGGTCGCAATCCAATGACTGTTAGCAGAATATGGAATCGATGGGTTCAGGAGGGAAATTTTGAATGCCGTGCTGGATCCCAACAGCCTCCTATAAGTAGTAGTCGTGACTCATGGCTGTAACAGACCCGTAGCCACGCCTCGATCCCTGCGTCAACAGATGGGGACGTTTGCAAGACAATAACCATCTGCACGAACAGTTCCACGACGTTTGCAGCCGCATGGACTATCAGCTCGGAGACAATAGGCAGGCCGCGGTGGCCGAGGGGACTGAGGCGCTCCAGTCACGGTCTGCACGGCCACTACGGTCGGGGTTTCGAATCCCTCCTCAGGCATGGATATTTGTGCCGTCCTAGTTCGTAAGTAGTTCATAAGTAGTTTGTAAGTTTACGGACTGATAACCCCGTAGTTAAGTCCCATAGACTACACAACCATGTGAACACTTTTTATTTATTTATTTATTTATTTATTTATTTATTTATTTATTTTTTGAGACATTAGCTGCGGTAATCCTTGACGCTGCATAACAGATAGGAGCGCCAGCGATGGTGTACGCAACGACGAACCTGGGGGCACGGTTGGCAAAACGTCAATTTTTTTTTTTTTTTTTTTTTTTTTTTTTTTTTTTTTTTTTTTTTTGTATGGATGAATCCAGGTTCTGTTTACAGCATCTTGATGGTTGTACCCGTGTTTGGCGACATCGCGGTGAACGCAAGTTGGAAGCGTGTATTCGTCACCGACATACTGGCGTATCACCCGGCGTGATGGTGTGAGGTGCCATTGGTTACACGTCTCGGTCACCTCTTGTTCGCATCGACGGCAGTTTGAACAGTGGCCGTTACGTTTCAGATGTGTTATGACCCGTGCCTGTACCCTTCATTCGATCCCTGCGAAACCCTAAATTTCGGCAGGATATTGCACGAACGTATGTTGCAGGTCCTATACGGGCCTTTCTGGATACGGAAAATGTTCGACTGCTGCCCTCGCCAGCACATTCTCCAGGTCTGTCACCAATTGAAAACGTCTGATCAATGGTGGCCGTGCAACTGGCTCGTCACAATACGCCAGTCACTATTCTTGATGAACTGTGGTATCGTGTTGCAGCTGCATGGGCATCTGTATCTATACTCGCCATCCAAGCTCTGTTTGACTCAATGCCCAGGCGTATCAAGGCCGTTATTACGGCCAGGGGTGGTTGTTCTGGGTACATTTCTTTGTTAATTTTGCGTGTGTTTTAATCCTACAGGATGCCTAAAGTACAATATCTACAGATTACCGACAAGAATGAGAAAACAATGCGAAATTCAAAGATTGAATTCAGTCTCTTCCCTCGGACAGAACGGAAGTGTTTTGCAAATTTTGTAAAGTATAAATCAGGGCTAAAGTGTATGACTTGAAAAACATATTACAACAAGAAGACATATTTCTGCATCTAAGCCGTTCATTTCTGCACGCCAAAGTAAGCTTCATTTCCAATCAGGTACCGAAGTTTGCGCTGAAAAATTGACAGGTAGCGGAGGTAGTGTTTACGGCCGCGCCGTACGTAACTTTTGCCAAATCATCCTGTGTTGTAGGCAAACAAACAACGGCTTAATTAAATTACAGTAACAGTGTGAGACGCATGCAGCAGTTCCATCATTTCAGACGTCACACTTAGGTTGATGTAATAAACAAAAAACATCAAATGCTGTTCGTAACAGGATTTATGATTTTCGAAATGCGTCATGCAGAAATTAAAAATAAAAAAAATAAAAAAATAAAGACTGACAGTGATCAAACTGTCAAAAATAAAAAAAAATGGGAATGGCAGTGATAAAACTTTTTTTTTTCAATGAGCTCAGCTCTGCCACCTTCCACTGTTACTCAAGACCAAAGTCCGGTAATCGCCACTGAGAAATGTGGCCACTTTGATTTTAGGCATTTCTGGCCATTTTTTCGGAGTCAGTTCTAGGAACATTTTGTCACTGGGTTTTGGTAGCAATGCGTGCGCCATCTCATCGTCGCACAAGCACGGTGCCGGCGGTCTGCAGCGGCAGTCAGTCGCCTATTGTGGCAGCTGACCGGCTGTTCGCCAGTGCCGTTCCGTGGTCGGCCAGTGTGCAAGCTTCAATGTCCGCCAATGGAATCACTGCCGGAATGTGGACGACAGATATTTTACCGGCCTTCCAAAATCAATGTATGCATGTGTAGTTGAGCCGGACTCCAGAGAGCATTGTCTGCCGACAGTTGACGCCAACGCGCTTAAATTTCATAGATTTACAGCGCTCTGAACTTGAGCACCATATTTTTGGTGCTCAGTGCACTTGAGAAAAGTCTGTCTATCTTATGTTGTGTTGAGCTTCAAGTGTAATATTTATTGTACATTGTATTTAGTGTGTATTGCGTGTACAATGATAACCCAAAGAGATTTTGGTAATATGTTAAATATACTAGGGGCAAAACACGAACAATACTCTCACTACGTGATAGTAATTGTGATCCTGCCGATGACAGTGAAACTACAGCAGAGTTACTAAACATAGATTTTAGAAACTCATTCACCGAAGCAGACTAAATCAGTATTCCAGATTTCGAATTACGAAACAGGCCGTAATGAGTAACGTAGAAGTAGATATCATCTGACTAGTGAAGCAGCTAAAATCACTTAACAAGAACAAGTCTTCTGGTCGGGACAGTATACCCATTAGATTTCTATCTGCTTATGCTGAAGCGATAGCCCCTTACTTAACAGCCATATACAACCGCTCTCTCAAAGAAGGATCTGTACCAAAAGATTGGAAAGTTGCACAGATCACACCTATATTCAAGAAAGGCAGTAGCAATAACTCAATAAACTACTGGCCTATTTCATTGACGTCGATTTGCAGCAGAATTTTGGAACATATCCTGTATTCAAATGATATGAATTATCTTGAAAGGAATGATGTATTAACCCAAGCTCAACATGGATTTAGAAAATACCGTTCATGCGAAACACAACTACCTCTTTACTCACCTCGACAGAGGTCCGCAAATCGATTCCGTATTTCTTGATTTCCAGAAGGCTTTTGACACCGTATCTCACAAACGGCTTTTAATCAAATAGTGTGGTTATAGTATATCGCCCAAAATTTGCGACTGGATAGGGGATATACTATCAGAGAGGACAGAGTTAGTAATAATCGATGGTAAGGCATCGACTAAAACAGATTTGATATCGGGCGTTCCACAGGGTAGTGTTATTGGTCCTCTGGTGTCCCTTATCTACATAAACGATTTGGAGGAAAATCTAAGTAGCTCTCTTAGGTTGTTTGCAGACGACGCCGTCATTTACCGTCTTGTAAAATGACCTAAAGATCAAAACCAACTGCAGAACGATCTGAATAAGATATCACTATGGTGTAAAAATGGGAAATTGACTCTATGAGAAGTGAGAAGTCGTCCACATGAGTACGAAAAGAAATCCGTTAAACTTTGTTTACAAGTTAAATCAATCAAAGTGAAGGCCGTGAACTCCACAAAATACATAGGAATTATTATAACTTCAGACTTATATATGAAGGAACATGTAGATAATGTCGTGGGAAAGGCGAACCAGAGACTGTGTTTTATTAGCAGAACCCTTAAAAGATGCAACAGAACTATTAAAGAAACTGCATACACTAAGCTTGTCCGTCCATTTTTGGAGTATTGCTGCTCAGTGTGGGATCCTTATCAGGTGGGTTTGACGGAAGACATCGAAAGAGTCCACAGAAGGGCAGCTCGTTTCGTATTGTCACGATACAGGGGAGACAGCGTTACGTAAATGATACAGGAACTGGGATGGGAATCATTACAACAACGGCGCTTATCGCTGCGTCTTGGGCAACTTACGAAACTACAATCGCCAACAATCTCCTCCGAATGCGAAAATATGTTGTTGACTCCTACTTACATAGATAGAAATGATCATCAGAATAAAATACGAGAAATCAGAGCTCGAACGGAGAGATTCAGTTGTTCTTTCTTCCCTCGGGCTATTCGAGAATGGAATGCGGGATAAATAGTATAACGGTGGTTCGATGAACCCTCTGCGAGGCACTTAAATGTGATTTGCAGAGTACCCCATGTAGATGTAGATGTAGAATTTTTGTTGCTGAAATATGCCTAAAGTGTGTTCAGCATTTCAATCCGCTAATCGAAATGATAAAACAAGTACTTTGTGCAGGAACTCCAAATATTTAGCTTTGTTTGATCTCAGTCTGTGAATACTTAAACAAAATTCCTGACCAATGGCACTTAGTTGCCCCAAGGTGATATTTTAAGCAGACACCATAAGAAATGCGCAGTTTTCTACCTAGTTTTGTTGTGTCTTTAAGATATTTCTTCTTCTGTCACATTTCTGAATGTCTACACCTTTAAAAAATATTTTCATTTGTTGTTGACAATACTTGGTCGAGCATGGTTGATATGCAAACAGTGCAGTTTGGAAGCAGTAGTGACAGCCAGAATTCTTTCACTTGTATATGTCTGTGTACTTATTTCAACGTGGCATAACGGAAGTTATTAATGACACGTTATTTCGGTCTGGAGTGGTTTTGTGGCAGCTGACCCTGGAGCATTGTTATTGGAATATCCTGTTGTCACTTTCGTCTTTGTACTCAAATTTGACGTACCATACGCTACTTGTTTCAGCATGGCAACAAGGAATGTTATTATCGACACCTTATTTCGACTTTGAATGCTTTTGTGGCAGAAGACCTAGGCGCATTTTAACTGCAGTATTTTGTAGTCACTATCGTCTTTGTACTTAAATAAAATGCACCAAAGTTCACAACCAATCCCTTCAACAACAATTTTACAATTTTGTAGACTTAATTGGTTTAGTAAATGTAGGCTTTATGAAAGCAGTTGTTACAACACATTAGCAACAGATGCAAATCCCTGGTCATCATTGTTCGTCATAAAATTAATTGCTGTCCACTGTATGTTTCTCAGCTCATTTAGACCATGTACTTGCATTATAATCAACACAAATATTTCCACAACGGCGCTTTAGTTGTTATTGCAAACCCCAGCTGTTATACTTCGACCTGGAACTGAAATACTGACAGGTTCCTGAGTTTTCATTACCGAATTTTTAGGAAATATACTACCCGGCTTGTCAATATCGTCGGAATCGCATTAGCTAGCAGCTACTTTGTATCATTTGTTGCATACAAGTATTTCTCCTCAAAACGTGATGAACAAATATAAGTATGCAATAGTTTTCCACTTATCTTGCCTCATATTGGCTAACCATCGTTTTGTAAGTTCTTCATTTTTCATAGGTAAACTGAAAAATATAATTACAACTTACTTTAGTTACAGTTAAACACATACACAACTCGTACGACCATTGTATGCAGAAATGGGGAGTACAAAAGACGAGTACACGAAATGTTAGAAACGGAAACATAAAAATAATTACTGAAAATACGATATTCCAAGAGTCTTACTACTGCGATTCGTACAGTTACATGCTTCTCATACACTCGGCATGATTTCAGCTTAATAAATAATCTTTTAAGCTCACTACGATACATAATAAGTGAAATCAAAACACGTAAATAGCGTCAGTCTAACTTTCGTATTCGGCGCACTAGACGTTTAAAAAATGGGTGCCACAGTTCCTGGTTGCTGCCACGAGGAGCGCTGTTAACCCAGAGAGAGCCCCTCTATGTATTCTATATAGCTCGTGGGTCAATCACATTTGATAACGCGAAACGCCCAGACTCTTCAAATGTTCAAATGTTTGTAGAACGTATGGGACTTAACTACGGGGTCATCAGTCACTAAGCTTACAAACTACTTATGAACTATCTAATACTAAGGACGGCACAAATATCCATGCCCGAGGTGGGATTCGAACCCCCGACCGTAGTGGCCGTGCAGACCGTGACTGAAGCGCCTCAGTCCCCGCGGCCACCGCGGCCGGCGCTGAGTTGATTCAGCCTCCTGTCTCGACGGGCTGTCAACCAGAGATAACAGTGATCTCTTGGTGATGTTACCCGTGGACGACCTTGTCCTTACCTTCTTATGACGGTTCCTGTTATCTGAAATCAGCTCCAGATCGTGTAAATTGCACTTTGGGAGTCTGCAGTAGCTGCAGCCACCTCCCTCTGTGTCTGCCCCACTTCCAACCTTACCATGAATTTCCCTGCCACACCTTTGACTAAGCCATGATGTCGTTGCATTGCATTACCTGCTCAATACACTATCTGAATCTAACTGCTGGTGCATTTCTTTTGGTAAACCGGTACACAGAAGTTAACACCAACCACCTCTGCAGCAACTTTGTTAGTACCAGTAACTCGGTTGCCGTAATGTTGTAGTCTCCATTCCGTAGAATCACTACCGATCCATATATATATATATATATATATATATATATATATATATATATATATATATATGCGATGACGGAGTAAGGTTTAGCTACTTCACGGCAGATGCGGTAATAACGTTCGGCCTCCTGTGGAAATCAGAAATGGCGAGTATAGGCCCTAAACGTGGCTTCACACTGGAAATCAATTTCAATAATCTCAGCTGACAACTGTTTACAATTCGAAGTTTGACTTTACTTCCCACTGCTGTTTGAAATCTCGAGTTTGAAAAACTAGTGGAGATAAGTTGCGTATCGAGTTTGTAGTTCATGATCAGGGAGCAAGAAAACGGCAGAGCAGGGCAACTAGCGCATGCGGATAGCCGTGTCGTCTGCTTTGTGGTTTACACCGGTATTGCACTGCAAGTATGTAGAAAAAGACAATTTCTTAATGCAAAGCACAGCGACTGAAATAAGCGGTTAGAATCGTGTAAAGAAGAAATTAACAGCAATCAGTAGTATTCGGAATGGTTCACTGTTCAGGATTTTAAGCGAGACATTAAATCGACTACAGGATTTATTGAGAGTCATGAGTGAAATAAATGTATTTATTTTAGTCTATCCTAAACTACACAAATACCTCCCAAGTGACATAGAGGATGTCCCATTTATCTTTATCACCAGAAATGTCTCTGAAGCAACAACAGCTACTGTGAAACTATGTGTTTTTAACAGAAACGTATGCGATTTTAAATGGCCACCCTATATTATTTCATCAGAAATCTGTAGCATGATAAATCACATAAACAAAGGTGTTTATTGCATCACAATACGCCAATTATATCCCGAGATACTGCGAAGTGAAGTTGTCGCTTGAAATATACGAAACGCGCGGCTAGCGCACCGCCTGAAGAGCATGGTATTTTGGTTTGTTGGAGTTGGTTTTCATTGCGGACGCACCTGAAGATGACTTGAACGATGGGTGCACCACGGCCGTAATGTGCGATTTGTGACCGGTGGGCCCAGCTCAAATTCTCAGTTGTTGCCATTGAGTAATGTTATGCCCTAGTGCAGCTAATGTCATCCCTTTCCTTCCTCATCCTTACTCCTACCTATCCTTAGAAAATAAGTTGATAGCAACAAAATATAAGTTCAACAATAATGACTGCACCGGTACACATGAAAATTGCTCCGAAATCTACTGAAATCAGAGGAACTTAAACATGCCCGTTCTTGCCGTGATCCCAGTGGTGGATTAGCAATGTCGGAATTCTCTGGAGGCAATGGAAAAAGAGACCCCCTCCCCCTCTTTTGCATTCCTCCCTCTTGTCGTGATGAGAATGGCAGTATCGAGTTGGCGAAAATACTGACCGTTTCCCTTTGTTACGATCACTTGCACACAGAGTATACTTTTTAATCATACTATTTTAGCTTTCCCTAGAGGGGAAAGAAGCATACGAGTATGTAAATGGTAGATTCAAGCGAGAACTGCTGGCTGTTTTCACTGATAAAAATGTGTATGTTACACACAGAGCAGTTTTAAGATTACCATCATACCACTGTGAACTTAACTCCCTTCAACTTGTTTAAGTGCAGGTTAGGAATTAGATGACAGCCAGGAATAAATCATTTCAGCACTGAATGAATGGAAAGTACTTCTGATGAGCAGCAGCTGTGTGCCACCCTCGAGTGCAGCAGTGCAAAACAACAAATTATGGTCAACTGAGTGAAACAGTTTCTTTCGATAATGCCTCTAAGCAGAAAATAGGCTACATAACTCTGATGGTCTTTACATGTGTTCTAAAATTCGTAAGGGAGCAGAATTGATATCTAATGTAAGTGTGGACTGTGGTCAATGTAAAACGTCGGCCATAAAGATAGTGGTGGAACATGGTGACATCATAAACAATGCCAGAGCCATCTTTCCTGTTTGGCTGTATTTTTGTTGAGTTGCAGAAAGTAACATTGGTGTAAAACCAGTGGATCACTAAGGGGTGCTAATTATGTGGAACAAAACAGCACCAATGCCAAGTGGAGATGCATTTGTAGCAACTATCAGCAGCTTCTCAGGATAGCAAGCCATGAGACATGCTTTTCTGAGAAGTGAATACTTCTGGAGTTAATTCCTGGATATCCTGTAGAAGCCTCTTCAAAGAACTTGGTATACTAACTACTGATTTTCAGTATATTTATTCATTAATGAAATTTGCCCGAAATAATATATCCCTTTTCCAACAAACAGCTCAGTTCACACATACAATACACGGAACTAAAACGATCTACACAAGGACTTAACAGAATTTACATTTAGTTCAAAAAGAAGTCCCTTACTCGAGAAATCACATTTTCAATAATTTACAAGCAACCATGAAAAAATTAGCTACAAATAAAGATCAGTTTAAGAGGAGCCAAAAATACTTCGTAGTGGCCAACTCATTCTACTCCACTGACGAAATTTGAAATAGAACCAAACAATGTATGTATCTGTTTTCATACTTTTAGTATTCTTATATTATCAGCTTGTAAAAAAAAATAATTTTCTTTTTCAATAATTTACAAGCAACTATGATAAATTTAGCTACAAATAAAAATCAGTTTAAGAGGTGCCAAAAAGACTTTCTATTGGCCAACTCATTCTACTAAAAATGTTCAAATGTTTGTAAAGTCTATGGGACTGAACTACGGGGTCATCAGTCCCTAAACGTACAAACTACTTATGAACTAACTAAGACTAAGGACGGCACAAATACCCATGCCCGAGGGGGGATTCGAACCCCCGACCGTAGTGCCCGTGTAGGCCGTGACTGGAGCGCCTCAGTCCCGTCGGCCAACGCGGCCGGCTCATTCTACTCCACTGACGAATCGTTAAATAGAACCAAATGATGTATGTATCTGTGTTCATACTATTAGTATTATTATATTGTCAGCTTATAAAAAATAATTTTGTTTTTCAATAATTTACAAGCAACTATGAAAGATTTAGCTACAAATGAAGTTCAGTTTAAGAGGAGCCAGAAAGACTTTGTAGTGGCCAACTCATTCTACTCCACTGACGAATCTTTAAATAGAACCAAACGATGTATTTATCTGTGTTCATATTATTAGTATTGTTACATTATCAGCTTGTTTTTTTTTTTACATGATCCACATTTATGAAGACTTCCTCAACATGGATCTATGGAACGGACAACTAAATTAATCTAATCTTCTGTCGAACTGCATTTCAATAAATTGTAATTACATTTAAAATACAAGTATAAATAAAACTGCCTTATCCGCACACCCTTTCCCGAGAAAAGAAACATCCTTTTCCCCTTGCTTATATTTAGCTGCGCCTCGGAGACAGGGCTCCAGAGAAGAATCATTTCCGATACAGAAACAAACGACGATAAAGGAGGCTGGAGTCTGTGCTGTAACTGGCCTGTTGTCGGGAGTTCTGGAACAATGGCGGACATTCAGAGGGGGGGGGGGGGCAGAACACAGCCGCGCCACTGTGCCGGGTAAATATATTGACCCGCGAGGAAAGCAATAGCTGCCGCCCAGCCACCCACACAGGGCGCGGGCTATCCCAGCGGACTCTATCTGTCTCGCTCGTGCGTTCCGCTGATCAGATTTCTCCCACAATAACAGTCCATTGTTGGGGCGCCCGGGTATTGGAGATGCCATCTGACGCCGCGGAGCTCGCTTTTTTTTATCTTCTATCTCTCCTCCAAGGCTGTAGACCACGGAATTCCCGGAATTTATCAAACCACTCCTACGTGGTCGCAGTGAGAGAACGCAGAGTGACGCAAGCAAACCTGTCGACTAGGACTGCACTTCTGCAAAGTGTCCGTTTACGTAAACTCTCTATTAACACGAACCTTGTGATGGGAGGAGATCCTACTGCTCCTCGGAATTCATTTCTTTATTATGGATCGATCGGAACGTCTTCCATCACATGTTTCAAGTCTTACAGCGTATGTGGAATGTTTCAGAGTGTAGATCTGGCAGTTGTAAAGCCTGTCTACCAACATACACCTGGTAATAAAAGTTCCAATTATGTTTAGTTATTATTGACTAAATTGAAGGAAATTAAGTTCTGTCATAACCTTGTCATTAGGAGCTATAACGGAATGAGTCAATTGTTCAACTTATAAACCGCGTGTACACACCTTGAGGAATTGATTTCGTGGCGTCTAAATTACCCCATAATGTTTCTTAGTATATGAGAATAAGACCATTTAGCAGCTTCGAAAAACTTCACGTGTAATTCCAAAACTTTTGGAATTTGGGACTGTGCGCATCTGATATATATACTGATTGAACAGACAGAATTCAATTATTCACCTCTTTTAGACTACGAGTAACTTCTACATAGTAGATAATAACAATGTCACTAACAATAGGCAAGAAGCAAGGTCTTCTACTATAAACTGTTCAATTTTTTCAAGGTATAGCAATGATCAGTAATTTCACTAATAGATAACATCATTAAACACAATATTAGTACAATAGATAATTAATGTTATTCTAATAAGGCAATGCAAGTGCAATAGTTCCTTAATTACAAGGTAAAAGTATTTTCTTCCAATGTTAAAATCGATAAACAGATACCTGTAGTATCATAATGGTTTGTCTTCACTGGCGTAACAACTTTGGTATCAGTAAAGTTCTTGAAAATGGGCTCATAACCCGAAACCTAGATCGTAAAAATAAAGTATTGTGAAACAAGGCAATAACAATTCTTCAGTTATTTAATTTGAAATGTTCACCAAGAACCGACAGTAGAATCTATCAATATGAGTAAGGAACCTGGTTTTAATTTGGTGAATGTGTGTCAATTGTATCCCTCTCCTACCGATTGAGTCTGCATATCTAACTGGGTGACTTGCATATAGAAGACTGGCCTGGATAATTCAGGCACCTAATCTCGAAGTACGGCTCCCTACAGTATTACAACGATTTCACACATTGATATGATTTTGAGTCCTGAATCGTGATCTTTAGTCAAGAGATTCAAACACGGATAATTCGTTAATATTCGTAAGGAGTAGCATAGAGACAAGGGGCGGGCATCGGAGGATCCGGTAGGTAACAGCAGTGAATAAATCCTAGGGGTATTTCATGGAGCAGTTCGTCCATAGAAATTTAACAAACTGGAAATGGAAACAGTTAGGTAGCCTTTCTAACCATATTTATTGGTTCAGAAAGACACAGGACAGTGCAACATTTAAACAACCAGTAAGTAAGAAAAAATTACAATTTGTCTTGGCTTTCAAATCCTGACATTTGGCTCTGTAGTTAAACCTAATTACAAACAGCAAAATTATAGATTCAAAAACCTTAAGCCTACAAGATCTCTTACGCGTAAGGTAGGACTTGCATGCCTACTACAAAGGGGAAGGAAGGATATTCCAATAATTTGTAGCCTAGCAACCAATCACATGCAAACATTACCGTACGCGCTACAATAGAACTGGTACAGAGATATGTTAGCTTGTGAACAGGTCGATATCTAGTGAACAGGACGACGTACACTGAGATTTGTTAAATTAGCATCTGTTCCAAAATAGTTTGCCAAAATAGTCTTATAATAACACATAATGTAAACTGCTCGGAACGTCAGTGAAAATTCCAAGTGTAAAACTGCGAACAGAAATATTAACTAAATCAACAGGCTTTCTTTATTTATTGATAAATTAACATTCCTTCTAAAATATTGCAATGAAGAGACTCATTCGAGATCAAACGAATACTAGTCTCCAATAAAACCTTTACACATTTGTTCGGTAGCACACATCTTAAAATATTTAATTTCGTCAAACAAAATACTGATAAATTTGCAGAAACTTGAATTTCCTAAACAGTTGCAACAGAATTTGAACTGACGGGCCTAACTACGATTAAAACCTCCGTACTTTAACATAGTGGAACCAGCATCTGCCGCACTCTCCCGTCACGTCCGTGTCCTCCAAGGTCCCAGTATCGTCTTCGCAGAGCCTTTGTTCGCACGCCAACCGAGTCTGGTTTTCGCGTCAAGTGCTCCTATTGGCTGAAGGCCTTCCTGCCAAAGCTCAGCGCCCAAGGTGCACCCAACGAACTAGCTGTCGTCTGCAACAGGCATTAGCAGTTCGAGTTCTCAAACTAACCTACCTCTCAGCTATCCAATACCAGTTCTTTGACACTTACTACCACCACCCCTGTACAATCCACCATGCCCTCCTTTCGTCCTAGGGGAAGGATAAGGAAAGTATGATGCAAGTCAGAAAATTTTATGGAGAAATTAAATAAATCAGATTCCATTCTCATATCTTTGGATGAATGAAACAAGTTAAAGGCCCCACGGCCGACTGATCACATAAATAGGCAGCTGTAACAATGGCAAGTGAACGAATTTGATTTTAAAACTATTTAAAATCGTGAAGCTGAACGACAGTACCGTTTCAATGGCTTCATATAACTATTTACTAATTTTATAACCAAACACACATTTACCTTCAGAAAAATAATTTGATTGTCTGTGCAGTGACCGTTCTCTCAAATCAAATGTTCAAATGTTTGTAAAGCTTATGGGACTTAACTAGGGTCCAGATTTGAGAAAAAAAAAACTATCACAGAGGGGATGGAATGTTCCCTCCACCCCGATATGAAAGTGACTCCTGTGGACCCAACTCCATCTGCGAAAAATCTAATGGCCCCTGCTTGTTTCTGTCTTTGCAAAGCGATCACCTAACTCGATTTAGTTTGTATAGTTATTCGAGGGGACGGAAACTACTTTCCTTAAGCCGTCGGCACACGGAGCGTGTGTCTGAACGTTCGTGGACAACGTGCCGAGTCCACCGTGCGGCTGAACGCTCGGAGACGGCGTGACTTGTGCACACGAGACGTGTGCCTCAACGAGCTACACGCGACCGCAGCGCGCTCCAGCGACAGTTGTCGGTGGCATCAGGTTTTGGAATCACACTGTTTACGAAATCAAAAGAGTGGTTCAAATGTTTGTTAAGCTTATGTGACGTAACTACGGGGTCATCAGTCCCTAAACTTAAAACAACTTATGAACTACTTACGAACTAGGACGGCACAAATATCCATGCCCGAGGGGGGATTCGAACCCCCGACCGTAGTGGCCGTGCTGACCGTGACTGGAGCGCCTCAGTCACCTCGGCCACCGCGGCCGGCCAAAAGAGTGGAATTGCTGCTTTACGTCTATTAAATTGCTTATTTCCCTGCTTGTGCATATGTTCGTCATATTGTGTGATATAGGCTTACACAAGTAACAACAAAATATCTATGAACACAAGACTCTTCTGGTTGCATCTTACGTCAATAAGTGCAGCGAACTATAAAAGTTTCGTGAAAAACGGTCTGATATAAAATTAGAAAATGCCTTCACATGAGGCAAACATTATTGCAACAGTCTCGCTTTTTAGTAAAACTTAAAGTCTTTTTTCCACGGTCACGGTTACTATTTAGTAGAAGAATGTTCAGAAAGTATAAAATGCAATTCGTGAAACAATAAAGTGCGTATTTTACTCTAAGTAGGGTGCCAACTGACCTGTTCATAAAACGAATCAGAAAACTCGAGCCGGCCGCGGTGGCCGAGGGGACTGAGGCGCTTCAGTCACGATCTGCACGGCCATTACGGTCGGGGGTTCGAATCCCCCCTCGGGCATGGATATTTGTGCCGTCCTAGTTCGTAAGTAGTTCATAAGTAGTTTGTAAGTTTAGGGACTGATGACCCCGTAGTTGAGTCCCATAAGATTTACAAACACTTGAACATTTGAAAACTCGAAAAAAAGAATAAAAAAAGTATTTGCTTCGAAGGAGTCTTGCAGCAGCCCCGTGGGACTTCTTTTACCACTTTGCTCCCAAAACTACAACCACTAATATAGCTGGGTTTGATCGATGAAGGCATTAGACGTGTTGTATACATTGCTGGTGGATATGTCGTTTGTCGGCAGGTAATTACAAAAAATGAAGTAAAGGACAATTTACGTTCATAGATCTTCAGTCCTCCTTGCCTTGTCGACAGGTAATTACAAAAAAAAAAAAAAAAAAAATGAAGTAAAGGACAATTTGCGTTCATAGATCTTCAGTCCTCCTTGCCTTGTCGACAGGTAATTACAAAAAAATGAAGTAAAGGACAATTTGCGTTCATAGATCTTCAGTCCTCCTTGCCTTGAAACGGCAGATTGCTGTAATACGGAAATTTTTTATCCACATATAAGACGTTTCCAGTCATTTATTCCACAAAAATAGAACCTCTAATGACCGGTTTTCGAGAGATCCTCAGTTTCCTCCGTTACCTTTACTTGCTCTGATATGTCATACATTAATAAGACCCCAGTTATATACATAAAACACACGAAGTACCGCGGCCAATATGACGCCTTCATCTCTACACCGGAAAGAGCTGCCCCCCTCCCCGTATAGCCACGTGGTTTAACGTCCGTTGCTTTCTCCCACCTGACTGGTGATCATTCAGACACACACTCGTTCAGATACACGCTCCGTGTACCGAAGGCTTTTGGAGGCTTTTCAATATAAACGAAAATGTTCTGAATTATGCTTGTTAAAGGCCTGAACTCGAGACTGTTGATGTTTCAGACGATTGCAGTGTTAGTTCTGGGTGGCGACTCTTGAATTCATAGAACTACTCTTCTTCAAGAAGACCGCATTCTTTGTTGAAAGGATAAATAATTTTATTTTTCAAGTAGTTTTTAATGTGATACCTGTGACATTTCTAATTGTCATTTTAAGAACGACAAGCTTAACGCCCGCTGCTTCGCATGCGTATTTCTCCGTCTTAATGTAAATTTTCATAGATATAGCTACAGTACTGTCATAATGACATGTTGTGATACTACTTGTAGCCGCGGCAGAATGGCAGTACATATTGAGGCGCCATGCTGCGGTGCGCGCTGCTGTTTGCCGTCGTGGATTCGATTCACCTGTCGGGCATCGATGTTTGTGTTGTCCTTAGCTTAAGTTAGTCTAAGTTAGTTTAATCAGTTTGTAAGCCTTAGGGACTGATGACCCCGTAGTTATGTCTCTTAAGATTTACAAACATTTCAATATTTTATTTTACTACTTGTAACCTTCTATGGCACCCCTTAATAGTTGAATTTCCAAAAAATACCCCAAAATGTGTCTTTTAAATTCCAACCAAGTGTGCAAATATAATTTCTTGTAATTCTGGGTTCAAATTGGCTTAGTAGCAACGTATTTTTAAAAAAAATGTTTCATCCCCTATTTCAAACCCTAAATTATTAATTTTCTGAAAATACCGGAATAAGGATCTTTTCAATTCTGACCAAGAAAACATATATCAATTCATGTGATTTTAGCTACAAAATTGCCTTAATAGCAAAAGATTTTCGAAAAAGATCCCCTGTCCAATTTAACGTCTTTGATGGTTGAATTTGCAAAAACACTGAAACACGTGTTTTTTAAAATTCTAATGAATAATACAAAAACCAATATTTGCAGCTCCAGCTTCAAAATTGTCTTGACAACAACGTGTTATCGAACAGAATTTTGGATCCGCTATTTTACCCCCTTAGTTATTGAATTTCCAAATATACCGAAACTATTGTCTTTTTGATACTGATCAAGAGTCCATATCGTAAGTTTCGTAGTTATACCTTGAAATTTGAGTGAACAGCAACATATTTTTGTAAATCAATGTTTGCATCCCTCATTTCACCCTCTTATCGGTCGAATTTTTGAAAAATACCGAAACACGTGTCTATTAAATTCGAATCCCGAATCCAAATCCGGAAATTTGTAGTTCTAACTTTGCTGAAATAGCAACAGATTTTCGAAAAACATCCCCTCTGCAATTTAACCCCCTTAATGGCTGTGTTTGCAAAAACACCGAAACACGCATTTTTTAAAATTCTAACCAACAATACAAATACCAACCTTTGCAGATCTAGCTCCAAAATTGTCTGAATAGCAATGTGATTTACAAAAGAATTTTTCATCCTCTATTTTAACCTCTTTCTTGTTGAATTTCCAAAATTACTGAAACTCTTGTTTACTTAATCCTGACCAAGATTCCATACCCGAAGTTTCGTAGTTGTATCTTAAAATGCAAGTTAAGAGCAACGTATTTTTGAAAATCAATTTTTTGCGTCCCCTTTTTTACCCCCTTATTGGTTGAATTTAAAAAATGCCGAAACACATGTCTTTTCGAATCCCGAATTAAAATCCGAAATTTTGTATTTCTAGCTTGCGTAAACAGCAACGTATTTTCAAAAAACCTTTCATCCTCTTGCGGACGGGATATCGAAAAATTGCTTCTTAAATGACGTCTGCAGAGTAAGGTCAACACCCTCTACAAATTTCAAGTTTCTACCTTCAGTGGTTTGGGCTGGGCGATGATGAGTCAGTCAGTCAGTCAATCAATCAATCAGTCAGTCGGGACATTGCTATTTGTATACAGAGATTTCGTTTTAATATGTAGCATTTTCCTCCTTTTCCTATTCAGGGGTTAAAACAAAATGCGGAAACAGCATTTTTCCTTCAATTGCATCTTGATTTAAGTCGTTGACTCGTCTATTCACTGTCATTCTGGGAGTACTAAATACACTCCTGGAAAATGAAAAGAGAACACCATGAATTCGTCGACCCAGCAGAGGGAAATTCTATTGATACATTCTTCAGTATGTATAGAACATACGATATCACAGGCAGAGCCATACCTAAGTGAGTACAGTCACCCGAGTGTGTGCAGTGTCGTCTCTAGTATAGTTTATTGTTATTTTTTCAGCAATGCAACCTGAAATTCTACCATGGAGAGAACATAGAGATGCCGAATGTAGTCTTCCGCAAGCGCCTGCCACGCAATTTCCACATGGCACCTCGGTTGGGCTAGATTTGTTGTCGGTCGTGCCGACCGCGCGACGTTCTGGAAACCGTGTCGTCATCAGATGAGACTCCAATTCAAATTGACCTGAGGTTTGGGTTCGACTGTTGCACAAACCACAGGGAACAACCCATATACTCAAGTTGTCAACAAGGCACTGTGCAAGCTGCATGAGCGAACCTTGTATGATCGACGGGGTACCGGCGAAGGACAACATAGTGCTTCAGACAATCCCGCATAAGGACCTCGGTACATCTGTAGTTTCCTTTATAACACGTAATTTGTTTCGCTCACTCAAGTCGTGACATTCATGAATCCAGATCCCAAACATTTTATGGTATCGTACTGATGGCGGTTTGTAGGCTGTCAACGAGTTCACTGTAAAGGAAGCTTAGGGTGTAACGACCCGTCGACAACTTGGTCTGTAGAGACGGAGCTAACGCTCGGAGTTTTGGATAAGGATGGTGAAGGAAATTGGCCATGCCCTTTGAAAGGAACCACCCCTACATTTGTCTGGAGTGATTTAGGGAAATTACGGAAAACCTTAATCTGGATGGCCGGCGGTGGAGTTGAGCCACCGTCATCGCCAATGCGGACGAGTGTGTTACTACTGTACCACCTCGCTCGGTAACGAGTTGACTCCCCCGGTTCTATGGTGTCCTGTGATTAAAATGACCGACTCTTGAACAGTCATTACCAAAGGATGTCGAGGGTGACATAGATAGTTTGTAGGTGCTCAGGGAGTCGCTACAGATGAAGAACGACTCGCCATAGCTGTAATGGATACGTTCCATAGCGGGAGAGATGGCCTACTGCTCGGTAGTGTAAACATTACAGACCACTGACAATAGGCTCTGTTCGGTACATTCTGCGTGAGCGTATCCGACGAGGCCACTTACCATTATTTGGGAGCCCTCTGTCACGTCTAGAATGGAGCGAAATTGACGGTAGAAGGCCTCGGGGTGATCTGAATCTTTTGGGCCTTGTGACAAGTCAAGTGATCTAAATTCAAGCATTGATGGAACGAGTGTACTCCATTATTTGCCGTTACCTCCGAGGCACGGCCTTGTACAACGCTGCTCTCTTCTTCATGCCCTGTGTGATATTCCTGACCTATGACAACTTCATATTTCTGGCCGCTGGCCGTTTCTTTGCTAACGCTGTACGTGTCTTAAACGCGGAAGAAAGACAGAAGTGCAGCATATGTTAGGATGTAGGGTGGGGAGCAGTAACATATGGCACAGTAGGTGCTAGTTCCCATGGGAAAGCCCGCCTTTGTTTCTGATACTCTCCTCGCATTGGCTGCTGCATTTCACGTCACGTGATTTCTTTTGAAATTAGTTTTGTTTATTATATACTAAATATTAATTATTGAGACCTGAAAATTTGTGATAAATATCTCTCGAGGACACGCTTGGTTTTGATTGTTTAAAAAGTTTAAAGTGCCTTCTCTTATTGTAAGAAGAGAAGAGCGATTCTGCAGAAGGCGCGCGATGGCCCTGTTTTGCCGCGAAATAGAGCGTCAGGTGCCATCTAGTCTCGCAACGCGCCTCTGTTTCAGTCTTGAGCTGACCACTATACGCGCCGGACAGCGCCGGTAATGAGTAAAGTTTTGTATAATTGTGATAACAGTCGAGGTCTCAACATGAACTACTGGCAGCATAGGCCGTGTCGTATTAACAATAGTTGTTCATATTTTATTATTTACTTAATAAATGGCATGCCTGACAATCAAAATTCTCGCGAGTCGCTTCTTATGCTTACATCTTACCGAAATTATTCTAGCCTTACTCGTATGGTGAAGAAGAACCAACGACTTGTGTGCTGTCTTCTGCTCTGGGGACACAACTATAGAAAACAACGGGTTAGTCAGAACTCTATGCTAAAGCATAGACTTGGACAGCAACTACGGATCCTAGTGCGTAGTGTATGGCGGTACAAATGCACACTGTTACGCAACAGCATCCGCAAGGATGTGGAGGTCTTAGGGGACTTGAGGGAGGAAGCAGTATTAACTTCTCCGTCCACAAATTAAAACCCTAGGAAGCTTGTACCCAGTGGCGGCGCTAGACGAAAACTGGACGTCGGCGAATTCGTCTTTGCGACGCCCCTTTCATCTTTTCATTAATGAAGAAAATGTGCCGCGGCGGTGCGACCGAGCGCATTGAGGCGCTATGCTACGATGCGCGAGGTCGTTCCCCGTCGGGAGTTCGAATCCCCCCCTCGGGAATGGATTTTTGTGCTGTCTTTAGTATAAGCTATTTCATAAGTAGTCTGTAAGTTTAGGGACTGATGACCCCGCCATTAAGTCCCATAAGCATTACAAACATCTGAACAAAATGTGAAATCAGCTGAATAATACATCAATAATCATTATACTAAAATTCTATTGGTCTAATATACAAGTATTATTGCAATGACAAAAATTATAATAAACAAACACAAATTTGAAGAACTTTTCACTTTTTCGTCTCACTCAATTTTTTTAAGACCACATCTTAATACTAGCCGCCATTCGGCTTCAGTTGATAGTACTGACAACGGAGATAGTCTTTCTTGGATCATTGCGGTTTTCAAGTTAGTCTTAATCAATTTCAAGTTTGTGAAACTACTCTCGGCCGAAGCTGTACTGACTGAAACTGAGCATGATTCTGATTGTTATATAAACACTGCGATATACTTCTTCCAAATCGTTTTCTAAAATGTAGTAAAGAAATTGTTTTGTAAGTATTTAAAAATTGCATCACTGCTACACTCATACGGAAATAAATACGAACAACTAAATAACTGACGGCCGGGAACGGCCAAGCGCACTAAGGCATCATACCACGGTGAGCGAGATCGCTCTTGCCGAGGGTCGAATCCCACCCTTGTGTACGAATGTTGTGTTCGTCATGGGTTAAGCTAGTGTAAATTAGATATAGGTCGTCGCTACATAACCTAGCAGTTGGAAAGCGGCGTTAAACATCAAATATATAAAAAAAAAACTAAAATGTTAACGTTTTGCGAGGCCCCCACAGGCGCGAGGCCGTCGGCGGTGGCCGACGTCGCCGACGCCTAGCGCCGCCACTGCTTATACCTGCACTGTAGAGCAAGCAGCCCTCCAGCCAGAAGAGTACAGGCTCTGACCGATGCTTTCGCCCCGCCAGCAGCGACGCGTCGCGGTGCCGGCGTCCACCCAGTTGGGCAGCAGTTGGTCCCGAGTCCCACACGGGGACGCCACCCCCGCGTGGCGGCGCTGCGTGGCCGGCGGGCGGGGCTGGGCTGGACCGGGCCTCGCACCTGCCGCCCTGCTTATTTCTCGCCCCCCTGGGAAATCTGCCCCCGGCGCCGGCGCCGCTGAAACTTTGATGCCGCGTAATGCACGCCAGCTGGTCCACCAGACCCAGCCTCAGGCCGCACTGCCCGCTCTGGGGGCGGCGGAGGTGGCGCGAAGAATGCTAATGGCAGCCGCCAGTACTCCAGGGCTCTGGCCTTTCCTACGTGCTACGCCTTATGCGCTACAATTGTTATTTGCTGCTGCTGGGAAAGACCGTGAGAGATCGCTGATCTAGTACGGTAGCCATTTGTGTAGACTTTTCCCAGTCCTTGTTCCGAAGGACGAGAAATGCATCCACACTGCGAAGATCAGCAACATCGATAGTCTACACCACTGCCGAATAATGTGATCCGGTCTGGGAGAGAAGCTACCACACCTAAAAGGTAGACGAAACCGTGCGGATAATCACCGGAACATTAAAGTCTACTACAACACCGTGGCTCTCCGTCATCGCTAATATAGCTCCACCAAAATTAAGAAGGCAAAAAGCATCTTTTACAAAATGGGAAAAAATAGTAAAATGAATTGAAGGAAAATGTTTAACAATGCAAGAAATTTTGCCAAATTACCGTTTGAAATAAAGAAGGCCAATATGGAATAACTGCTATATAAGAGGAGAGGTCACGTTCAACCTAAAAAAGAACTGTAAAAACCAGTGGGAGAATTCAGTCAGTAATCATCAGAGATTAAAACCATGTACTCCATTGAACAACGCGTTTTTCTGGTGTTAGAGTACCACAGGTTAGAAGAGAGTCGTACGGCAACATGGCGAAGTTTTCAAGCACGTTTTAATGTTCCAAAAGGACCCGATGCGAAAACCATTCGTACGCTCTTCGCAAAATTTCAACGAGCAGGCAGTGTAACCGATGATCTGGTGTGGCACGTTGGCCGTAAGCAAACCGCAGTTACATCTGAAAATATCGCCACAGTTTCTGGAATTATTCAGCGAAATTCAATGTCATCCGTCCGTAGAATTGCATCTGAGACTGGTTTGAAGCGTTCCAGCACGCAGAAAATACTGAGAAAGAGCCTACGCATGTTCCCATTCAAAATTCAAACGCACGAGGCCATACCCGTACGAGCTCTGCAACAAAGGGTTGCCTTTCCTAATCAGATGCTCACAATGATTGTTAGTGAAGGATTTGATGTTGGCTGCATCTAGTTTACAGATGAAGCACACTTCCACCTGAATGGATACGTGAATAAGCAGAACTGGCGATTTTGGGGTTCCGAAAACCCTTATTGGTGTGAAGCGAAACCCCTGTATTCTCCTAAAGTTACTGTGTGGGCTGCAGTATGCAGCAGAGGCATTATTGGCCCTTTTTTATTCGAGAAACCGTCACTGGTGCAAGTTACGTTCCAATTTTGGAACAATTTCTCGTCACACAATCAGCGTTAGAGGATCGACCAGGTACTAAATGGTTTATGCAAGATGGAGCCCGACCACATCGGACCGAACAAGTTTTTCCGCTCCTTGAGGAATACTTCGGGAATCGAGTCATTGCTTTCGAGTATCCGAAATTTACTGGTGCAGGCATGGATTGGCCTCCATATTTGCCGGATTTGACTGCCAGTGACTATTTTTTTTGTGGGGCACAGTGAAGGACATTGTCTACCCGAAGCATCCCGCCACGCTGAACGAGCCTGAATCGGCGATCTCTGTGGCATGTGAATCCATTTCGTTTGAGAGACTACGAAATGTGATAGCGAATTTCATTCTTCGTTTGCGCCACCTCTGTAGTGCCAATGGTGAACATTTTGAAAACATTGTGATGTGATTGTTTGCAAAGAGTGTTTTCATACGATTATTTCACTTATGTATGCTGATATCAGATGTACGGCGTACAACGCCATCTGTTAGCAGCTTTATTAACTATTATTTCTAACTGCTGTATAAACGTCTAACAGCTTTCACAATAAACATACCGTTTACTGCATCCATCTATCGATCTTTGTTTTCGAGATATTTAATTTTGAAATCAGGGAGACCTTTTCTGGACACCCTGTACTACAGATGGTGGCGTTTGTGCCCAAATCTTGCTATGACTGATGTCTGCGCTTTTAACCTCAACAATAATATAGCCAATCAACAATTGTCTGTGCTATTTAACCAACAGAGAGTGAAACACAACTTCCATCCTAAGTAGCTGGGTGTTACACTTGATAGGTCCCTCACCTATCAGTAACGCCTTAAAAATGGTGGCCAGAAACTAAGACCACGGCATAATATTATTAGAAAACTGGTGGGAAGTTCTTGGGGTGCAAATGCAACCACACTGCGAACAGCAGCAACATCGATAGTCTACACCACTGCCGAAAACTGTGCTCCGGTACCACACCTACAATGTAGACGTGCAGCTCCACGAACCCATGCGGGTAATCACCGTCACATTAAAGTCTACTCCAAAACCGTAGTTCTCCGTCATCGCTAACATAGCTCCACCAAAATTAAGAAGACAAAAACATCGTTTGAAGAATGGGAAAGAATAATGAAGGAAAATGTTTACCTATGCAAGATTTAGTAAACAATTCGCCAAATTAGCGTTTGAAATCACAAAAACTCGATAGGGAATAACTGCTATATAAGAGGAGACGTCACCTTCAACGTAAAAGTGAACTGGCAAAAGGAGTGGGAGAATTCAGTCTGTAATCATCACCTCATAAGTGATCCCCCAAAAGAACTAAAAGGGTTCAACTTCGCAGGAAAAGACTGGACTAAGCTCAATCGCATCAGAAGTGGCCATCCCAGATATAAGGCCGTGATTTATAAGTGGGGACTCGTGGGCAGCCCAAGTTGTGATTGTGGAGCACCTGAGCAGACGCTGGACCACATCATAAGACTGTGACCAAAAAGAAAATATAGTAGCTCTGCTGAGGACTTTATAGAAGCCGCACATCAGGCTATGACGTGGATTCAAGATCTTGTAAATCACTTTCCAGTTGCTTTTGATCTTCTAGTGACTTTACTAATCGATAAATGACAGCATCATCCACGAATAACTTAAGATAGCTGCTCTCATTATCTTCTAAATCGATCATTAGATAAGGGAGTTGAAATGTTTGTGAACCTATTCGACCAAAGTATTTTGGTCATTAGACCCTAGACTTAATAAAATACTAAAATTAACTTTCACAAAGGACAACACACACACACACACACACACACACACACACACACACACACACGGACATGCCCGACGGAAGACTCGAACCTCTGTCGGGAACGGCTGCCTAGTACGTAGCCCGACGCCTTAGATCATGCGGCCATTCTGCGCGGCTATAAAGATAAAGAACAGTAGTAGCGATATAAAGTGACCCTGGGGAATTATGGATATCACTTCCGTTTTACTAAGTGACTTTCCTTCAATTAGGCCCTACAACGTACTGTGACCTTTCTGGAAATAAACCACGAAACCAATACTACAACTGAGACGATATTCCATAAGCACGCAATTTGATTAGAAGACGCTTGTGAAGAAGCGTGGCAAAAGCAGGTCTTTAATTTTGCACATCGCTGCAATTGCCTTTCTTGAATATTGCAATGACCTGTTGCAACTTTCCAGTCTTTGCTCACGGAACTTTCATTGAGCGAGCGGTTGAATATGATGGCTTGGTATGCAGCTACTGAAACAGCATACTCTGAAAGAAAGCTATTTTATATACCGAGAGACTTGCTTTTGTTAAGTTATTTAAGCTTCTTTAATAGTCCAGGAATATCTACATGCAAAACATAAATCTCGTTTGGTTAGGCCTATTTTTTTCCAAAACATCACACTTTCCATGTGAACTAGATATAACAGTAAGTAAGCCAGCCGGCCGCGGTGGCCGAGGTGACTGAGGCGCTCCAGTCACGGTCTGCACGGCCACTACGGTCGGGGGTTCGAATCCCCCCGCGGGCATGGATAGTTGTGCCGTCCTAGTTCGTAAGTAGTTCATAAGTAGTTTGTAAGTTTAGGGATTGATGACCCCGTAGTTAAGTCCCATAAGCCTTACAAACATTTGAACATTTGAAGTAAGCCAAGGAATTGTACTCTATGGGTAAACTTCTTAGAAAAAGATATAAATGTCATGTAAATACGACACCTAACAATTGGATGGTTGTTGGGTAGGGTGTTGCTGGAATTGGATGTGCAACCACATCCACGTGGTGGGTTCTGGGTCGTTATGCTCAAACAAAACGAGCGAAGAGTTGCACATCGAAAATTGCGAAATATTGCTCAATTTCGTTATCTCCTAAGAGAGTGCACACACTGATAATCTTATATTATTACCCTGATTTTAATTTATATAGCTTATTGCAACCATACATAATGCATAAAAAAAACTGAGGCGAGTTTATTTTGAAAGATTAAAGTAACGCAAAAAATTCTAAGGAATGCAATTTTTTCCCTATTTTTCATTGTCCGTAACTACGATGCGCGAACGGAAGATATTAAACCTTTCACTCCCACATTGTGAAAGTAGCTTTGGAAAAATTAAAATTCAGTATTTAATACAGTACGGTAAACATCAAAATATTTATTTGGTCGAACTACTGTTTTTTTATGTCATGTATTTCATGCACAACGCACAGTTTATGTCGAGGTGTTTTATTGGTTGGGCATTGATAGTCAACACTGCCAGATCAATAATGCTAGCATAATTTTGGCCACAGCACCAAAGACAGGACAATTCAGTGCTGGAATAAAAAAATATTATCACACTCACCGTCACACTACACACGACAACGCAACACGACCTCCAAGAAGTGGCTACACGCCGTATCAAGCGGCAAAATGTCGCAGTAGAGGCATGTTGTTCATCAGCAAAATTGAAACTTTAAGGATTGATCACAAAACACGGTATAAATCAAAATTTAATACGTTTTCGTCCATGAGCAACCCTGGGAATGATTTCAATTTTTTTTTTATCTCGTATTTCTTCTAATGACAAAAGGCAACTTTTCTCCAGTAAAGCGTTACGTAAATCACTTTATCGACCCACCCTATTGTTCATCCGTCAGGCTGACCCGTTATCTTCAGGCGTCATTGCTGCCGTAATTGCAGGTACTTTACCCAACCGCAGCGACGTCGGAGATTTGATATCAAGTGATTCACGATATCTACGGTGTACATGTCACTTAAGTCGTTACAACCTGCTGTTGTGGCAGCAGTAGCCGCACTACTACGCACTACTACGCCTGCGCTAGACACCTGTTGGACAGGGCGTTGCCCGCAGCGCCGTCTTCTGAGTGCTTGCATATGAAATACTAAACCAGTTTCTTTGGCTCTCAAGAGCACTTTAAAAGGAACCCGTATCTGACAATCGGCTTTCAATAAAATTGCGTGGTTATGGAATATAGCACCAGATTTGTGACAGTATAGGGGGCTTCCTTTCAGAAACAGACACAGTTTTTAGTAATCGATGGTGAGATGTCCACTAAAACAGAGGTGTTATCGGGCGTTCCACAGGGTAGTGTTATTGGTCCTCTGCTGTTCTTTATCTAAATAAACGATTTGGGAGAAAATCTGAGCAGCTCTATTGGGTTGTTTGCAGATGACGCCGTCATTTATCGTCTAGTAAAGTCACCTGAAGATCAAAACCAACTATTGGGAATTGGCACATGAGTACGAAAAGAAATACGTTGAACTTTGTTCACAAGATAAATCAATCAAATGTGAAGGCGGTAACCTCCACTAAATACCTGGGAATTACTTTTAAATGAAACTTAAAAAGGAAAGAAAAGTCGCGGTTGAGTAACCGAGCGCTCAAAGGTTCGAGTCTTCTCTGGGGCGTGTGTGTGTGTTGTCCTTAGGTTAGTTTACCTTAGTTTAAGTAATTTGTAAGCTACGGACTGATGACCACTCAGAATTGTCTGATAGATTTAAAAATAATTGAAAATTGATTTTTTGGGGGGGGGGGTACGGGTGGGGGTCGGGGGAAGAAAACATAAATAATGTCGTAGGAAAAGCGAACCAGAGACTTAGTTTTATTGGCAGAACGCTTAAAAATGCATCAGCAGTACTAAAGGTACTGCATACGCTACACTTGTACGACCTCATTTGGAGTATTGCTGCCCAATGTGTGATCCTTATCAAGTGGGTTTGATGGAAGCCATCGGAAGAGTCCAATGAAGGGCAGCTCCTGAAATGTTTGTAGAGCGTATGGGACTTAACTACGAGGTCATCAGTCCCTAAATTTACAAACTACTTATGAACTAGCTAATAGTAAGGACGGCACGAATATCCATGCCCGAGGGGGGATTCGAAACCCCGACCGTAGTGGCCGTACAGACCGTGATTGGCACGCGCCGCAGACTGCTCGGCCACCGCGGCCGGCAAGGGTAGCTCGTTTTGTATTGTTACGATTCTGGGGAGATAGCGTTACGGAAATGATAAAGGATCTGGGATGGGAATCATTACAATAGATGAATATGATTATAAATAGAAATTTATACATCCTGAGACTGTTTTTCGTCTTGATAATGTTAGACACTAGCGGTAAGACGTCTACCTAGGAAGCATGGAAGTCCGGGTTCAACTCCCGGCCGCATCACAAATTTTAATTCAGTGCTTCACTTTTATCATTAATGTCTCTGACTTATCGACACGAAAACCTGTCTTAGGGTGTATAAATTTCTATTTACAATGACATTCATACCACCTTAGCCTGAGGTTAAAGGCAGGAATATTCCGATCTGTCCGTTGCCGAGGTGCTATTCCGCTGCATGAAGAGCCTTGGCAAATGTGGCAATGTTTCGTAGGAACACAGAAGCTGAATTAAAGTTTGTGAAAAGGAGGGAAATGATGCTTAGAATATTCCGAGGCGCCTTAATATCTAGTGATGTGGTAAGACGTCTGCCTCGTAAGCATGGAGGTCCTGGTTCGATTCCTGGCAGCATCACAAATTTTAATTCAATGCTTCACCTTTATCAATTAATGTCTCTGACTGCGGCGTGGTCTAATTACGAAACTCCAATCGCCAACATTCTCCTCCGAATGCGAAAATATATTCTTGACTCCCACTGAGATAGGTAGAAATGATCATCAGAATAAAATACGAGGAATGGGAGGTCGAACCGAAAGATTCTCCGTTGCTGTGACCTATCTGTCCTCCACCTGTGAAATGCACAGTGGATAATCTGACCTAAAATGTATCCTAGGCTCCTAGGAAGACACCACCAGCAAGGAATCTGAGAATTCAGAAAGATGCTTTGCAAAGCGGCGGCGTATTCACACTGAAGTTGAAGTCAGTTGGTCATTCTGCTGCTGCTCTTGTTTTCCACCTCCTGTAATGTTTCTTAAGCCTATCACACAGATGTAACTAACAGGGTCAGTCAGGGTATCAACTACAATGAAATATTAACAAAAAATGAACATTTATGTGGTTTATTGTTTCCATGAGTTTAAATTGAAACGTCAATAAAAACTTCGAAGATAAAAATTATATTGTATTCAAATATGGTTTCAAGAATTAATAACACTGAATTGAAATACAGGAAACAGGATCACAAATTAGGTTTTGCAAGCAATGAAATACTTAGAATAACTGAACACCGGCCTACTTGAATTGACACAAAATGTCGGTCTTGTCAGTTTACGTACGAGGTTGAAGCTATTGTGCAATGTTGCAGAGTTATCTGTAATGTCAGAGACAGGGAGGAAATTCCTCTAAGCCTGCTGCTCACAATACCTTTTTCTGCACCGTCGGTTGCGTCCGTTGTACTCAAATTATTCTTTTATATTCTCAATCGACTGAGGTCGATTCAACTTTACCTACGCCTCGATTAAGTCAAGGCAGCCCTCGTCGTCCCTGGTCTGTCTATCTCGGCTTGATACATCGTATTACGACCTACCGTCGTGCCGCTCACAAAATGCGCTCACAGGCGCTAACTAAACCCTCTGTGATAGTTCCCGATCCGATAAGCAATATCTCGATCAAAAACACTAGGAAGAACGCCAACCGTACAATGTCCTCCCACTGGAGATACACTGGAAGTCGCTCTATACACCACACAGTTGCTCCGACCGCAACGGTCAGGAACCCACGTTAAGGTGCTCGCACCAAGGTGGCTCGCACCAGAGTGAGACTCATTCCTGCCTTCTCGCAGAGTATATCCGCCAGGGTGCGCGCCTCTCTTGCTGAACCAATCAGGTGGCTTCTTACAAAGACGTGCTGGAACTGTCCGGCCAATGAGAAGGCGTGTCTCATCTGCACAAGGCGTATGCCCAGAGTGTGGCGTCACTTGCTTTAAAAGTTTCATCAGACTGCTTAGAGTATTTCCTATGTGTCCTGCCACTTCCTGCCACGTCACTGCCTCGCGCCGTCACGCAGACACTATTTTTTTTTTTTTTCCTGCGCGTCGCAAACCTGTATCACGGCCTGCTCCCTTCCTACCATGAAAAATTCAGCCGTTCGCCCTGTTGTGTAATATGCGCCAACTTCGTATTTGTTTAGTTGCTAATTGCGACATGACTCCGCATACTTGAAATTTATTTATAATTAATGTCTGTTTCTAACATACTTACCCTATTGGGTGAGGTATCTAATTAATCGTCTCGATTAGTACTATTCATTTCTGGGTCGAGATATGTCGGAAAGTAAAGTACGGACTCCTTGCACCGCGCGCTATTTGAGAGTGGGATGGTAGAAGAATAGTATAAAAGTGATTCGATAAACCCTCTGCGAGACACTTCAATGTGATTTGTAGAGTACACCATTAAGATGTAGATGTTTGGAACTGCCTTGGGCCGGTGTACTCGCGGCCACCGGCAGCCGTCTATCTGCTCCCGCGACGCCTGCAGAGCTGCTTCGCCTCGGCTCGTCTCGCCTCCCTCGCCTTATTTACGGAGAGCGGCCACCGGCGCGCAGAGTTTTTCCGGGCCGCTGCCCTCGCCTCTTTCATCCGCGCCGCTTTTGTTTCCGGCGGATGTACACACTTCGGGCCTCGATAATGAGAGGGAGCGGCACGCTGCAGAGGCGGCCTAATAATTAAAGCAGCCGGCGACTATCGGCCTCCCCTGGCGTCCCTCACAGCCGGCAGAAATGAGCTCTCCACTGCAGAGGCGGCGGCAGGCGGCACAGTGCTGATGAAAGTGCGTCAGCCTCCCCTGCACACGGCACATGTTTTCCTGAAATGACCGCGGCCCGTTTAGGGACACGAAAAGCGAGGCATATTCTACACTCCTGGCCATTAGTATTGCTACACCACGAAGATGATGTGCTACTGACGCGAATTTTAACCGACCACCAAAGAGACTGCAAACATCACACTTGTGCGTCCTCACCTGGAGTACTTTGCCCATTGTGGAACGCTCACCAGGTGGGACTGCCGGAAGATATTGAGAAGATTCAGAGATTCAGAGAAGGACAGCTCGTTTTGTTTTATCACGTTACCGAGGAGAAAGAATCACGGAAATGTTGCATGAATTGGGGTGGTAATCATTAAAACAATTGCGGCGTGATCTGTTTGCCAAGTTTCACTCACTGATTTTTACTTCTGAATGTGAAAATATTTTGCTATCACCCACCTACTTAAAGAGACATGATCATTTTAATAAACTGAGAGAAATCAGATCGAAAACGGAACGATTTAGATGTTCTTTCTTCCCGCGCACTATTAGAGAATGGAAGGGTACAGAAAAGTGATTAATGGACCCTGTGCCAGGCACGCCAATGTGATTTGCAGAGCATCTATATGGATGTAGATTTATATGTAGATGTAGATGAAGATGCTGTGATATGCAAATGATTAGCTTTCCAGAGCATTCACACAACGTTGGCGCCGGTGGCGACACCTACAACGTGCTGACACGAGGATGTCTCCAAACGATTTCTCACACACAAAGAACGGTTGCCCAACGTTGCCTGGTGAAACGTTGTTGTGAAGCCTCGTGTGAGGAGGAGAAATGCGTACCATGACTTTTACGACTTTGATAGAGGTCGCATTGTAGCATACTGCGATTGCGGTTTATCGTATCACGAGATTGCTGTTACCTTTGGTCGCGATCCAATGACTGTCATCAGTATGTGGAATCGGTGGGTTCAGGAGGACAACATAGAACATCGTGCTGGATCCCAATGGCCTCGTATCTCCAGCAGTCGAGATGACAGGCATCTAATCCGCATGGCAATAATGGATCACACAGCCACGTCTCGATCCCTGGGTCAACAGATGGGGACGTTGGCAGCACAACAGCCTTCTGCATAAACAGTTCGATGACGTTGTCAGCAGCATGAACTATCAGCTAGGAGACCATGGCTGCAGTTACCCTTGACGCTGCATTACAAACAGGAGCGCCTGCGATGGTGAACGCAATGACGAATCTGGGAGTACGAATGGCAAAAAATCATTTTTTTGGATGAATCCCGGTTCTGTTTACAGCATCATGATGGTCGCATCTGTGTTAGGCGACATCACGGTGAATGCACTTTGGAACCGTGTATTCGTGATCGCCATACTGATGTATCACCCAGCGTGATGATATGGAGTGCCATTGGTTACTTGTCTCGGTCACCTCTTGTTCGCATTGACGGCACTTTGAACAGTTGGCCATTAAATTTCAGATGTGTTACCCATGGCTCTACACTTCATTCGATCTCTGTGAAACACGACATTTCAGCAGGATAATGCATGACCGCATGTCACAGGTCCTGTACGGGCCTTTATGGATATGGAAAATGTTCGACTGCTGCCCTGGCAGTAGATATCAATTGGAGTCCCCGCCCCACCACACCACAAATTCAAAAACATGAATAAATTAGTTCAAAAATCACCTGTACATAATAGTGAAATACAAAATTTAGTAATAAAATCATGAGGTGTATACAAACAACAACATAAATCACCTGTACGTAATAGTGGAGTACAATATTTACTACAAAAATGGTGCATTGTATACAAACAACAACATAGTTGACAGTATACCACAAAACCAAAATACATGTATAAATTAGCGCAAAAACAAGCTATAAACATAATCAAACATTAATTTTCAACAAAGGTAAATTTCCAAGCAGTTTTTTCGGTATCAAATTTTATATAATATTTACAATGATTTTTATATATGTCTAATAAACTAAATGAATTAAATGCATCAAATAGAACTTTCTTCATTATTTATATTATCAATTATTTTATAATAAGTGATTATTTTATTTTTGAAGGATTATGATAGATTTTGATAGTGGAAGAATGAATTCCTAGTGTACACTAAAATTCTATTATAAAATTTTCAGATAAATTTTTATATTGTGATATATGTTTCCAAAATAGTTTCTTGAAATTGTCTAATAAAATCCTCAGATAATTCTTGATGTTTTGATATTGCAAAACAATATAATTTATATTGAAATTCATTTATAAAATCTTGAGATAAGGTTTCAAGTATGGATATATTACTTAAATTTTTATAGTAAATTGATTATTCTTTCTAATATAATACGCACTTTCATTTTTGCACATTGAATATTATTCAATTAATTGTCTTATACTTAATTTTCTAGATATTAGATATATCATAATATACTTGCTGCTTAATTATATTATTAATAACATTAATAAGCTGTTGTTTCCTCATATTGTAAAATCCTTTTATTTGTCATACAATGCATTTTTATAAAAACCATCAGCTGTTTATTAAAAACCTTATTCATCTACTAGTTTCGGTCATGGACCATCTTCAAGGATAAAAAGGTGTTAACAGAGAATGGTAAAATACATCAAATAAAATAATACAACTGAGATAAACAGGAGTAAGTGCAACTAAAAGTGTAAAAAATTGCTATGGTCATCTTAGATAAAATCTATCAGTCAAACATGACATAAAAGGTGAGAACGGTCTATTGATAGCCTGTCTCCGATGTTATTCAATTTGTACATTGAGCAGGTGGTGAAGGAAAGCAAGGAAAATTTTGGAATAGGGATTAAAGTTCAGAGGGAAGAAATAAAAACATTGCGTTTTGCTGATGACATTGTAATTCTGACAGAGACAGCAAACGACCTGGAAGAGCAGTTGAATGGAATGGACAGTGTTTTGAAGAGCGGATATAAAATGAGCATTAAGAAGAGCAAAACAAAGATAATGGAATACAGTATTAGAAAATCAGGTGATGCTGAAGGGATTAGATTACATAATGAAACAGTGAACGTGGTAGATGAGTTTTGTTACTTGGGTAGTAAAATGACATATGACGGTTGGTGTGCAGAGGATATGAAATGCAGAATGGCAATGGGAAGAAAAGCATTTTTGAAAAACAGAAATTTGCTTGTATCGAATATTAATTAAAGTGTATGGAAGTCTTTTATGAAGGCATTTGTGTGAGTGTTGCCTTGTTCGAAAGTGAAACATGGACAATAAGCAGTGTGGACAGGAAGAGAATAGAGGCTTTTGAAATGTGGTGCTACAGAAAAATGCTGAAGATTAGGTGGGTAGATTGCATAACTAATGAAGAGGTACTGAACATAATTGGTCAGAAATGGAATTTTTGGAATACCTTGACTAAAAGAAGGGATCTCTTGGTAGGACACATTCTTACACATTGGGGAATCGTAAATTCAGCATTGGACGGAAGTATGTGGGGTTAAAATCGCAGAGGGAGACCTAGAGACGCATATAGTAAGTAGATTCAAATGGATGTGGGGTGCCGTTCTTATGAGGAGATGAAGAGGCTTGCACAGGATAGAGAAGGTTGCAGAGCTGCATCAAACCAGTCTCCGGTCTGAAGACCATAACAACAACACAACATGATTCATGTTTCCAGTTTAATTTATTTTGAAATTGCCTAATGAAATTTTCAGACAATTTTTTATGATTTGAAATTAAAATCCAATTTCATTTATTTTGACAATCTATAATAAAACCAGCAGACACTCTTTGTTTATACGAAATTGCATTTTAAAAGAAATTTATTTTGATATTGTCTTATAAAATTTTCAGACAAGTTTGGGGTATTAGATATATAAAACCAATCATCTTCTTTTTATCGAATACAAATATTTTTAATATAATCACAAATTTATTTTTAAATTATTTTGTTGTTTTCATATACAAATCAGTTATCAGTATTGTACTTACTTATAAATTAATTTGTTCATCACGAGCATCAATGATATTAATATTAAATAAAATTATTTAGTGTTGATTTTTCATTGTAGAATAATAGTTTATATTTAGGTGGTTTGCTTTTAAATCATATAGTTTTAGGTGATCCATCTACACGAATTTTATTTTCAGAAAACGTAGATATTACCAAATCTAATTGTATGATATAAAAGTAGATAAATAAAATCTACTAAAAACATTAGTTGAAAAATATATAACATTATTAGTAAATATATTAATTGAATATATAATAAAATAAATTAGTTGTATAAATAATATTTCAAAAATATATAATTTAATAGTTATTATATACAGTAAAATAAAATACATGAAAAACAAATATATTACTGTATCTAGAAAAATATTTTAACTTTTCAAATAATTTCTAGTAAAATATATTAATTGATAAGTATTAGACATAGTAACATTTAATAATTCAATATCTATTACTACTAGCAAAAAATTACTGAATATCTAGTAAAATAAAATAAAAATTTATATAGTAAAATATATTAATTGAAAGATTTATAAATGTATATAGCCAAATATATTAAGTGAAAGTACTTATATCTAGTTTATTAATAATACCTAGTAAATTTTATTACATGAGAAATATAAATCTGTAATTACAGCTAATAAAAATTCTTAAATTTTTTATCCTTATAAATGGAGTTATCTACTGTGAATGATGAAATGGAATCATTTGTTTTTCGACTTCTCTATATTCGTCAATACCTTTCAGAACATTATCACCTATTCTTTCAAGTCCTTGTTTTACTTGCTCTATGGCATCAATAACAGGTTGATCTTCTTTTTAATATTTTTCGGATTCTGTACATGGTTGTTTTTTACATTTTTAAAATTCTTCGTTTTATTCTTCCTCTTTCTTTTTATTTCGTTTTACTTGTTTAACAAGCTGTGTTTAACAACACTGATAGTGTACTAATTTCTTTAGGATGATCATATTTTGCAAACATTTATATAACATAAAAACGTTCATGTTTATGTTTGATGTTGATGTTAGACGTTTATGTTTTTTTTGTTTTTGATTTTAATGTTTATGTTTACATTTATGTTGTTATAAAATCTTTTATTTGAGATCTGTATTTACCATCATTTTACTTACGTTTCATGTCTATAGTTATAAAACCAAAACCATGATCGTTCCAACAATTATTGCACATATTTCTAAAGTCATCATATCTTAAGGCACCAACAAATTCGAAATAAATGTGATGCAGATTTGTGTCATCCGACCTGAAAATATTGAAAAACTGAGTTTATCTCTGACCATTTGTTTCGGTATATTTCAATACGTTTGAGCCAAATAAAACCAATCTATTCCTTTATGTCTACCTCTAGTAAAATATTCTTTTACAACATGTTGATTTTCCAATATAAAGTCATAAAATACTACAAGTGAATTATCTTGACATTCATCTAATGGTTTAACATCATCATTGCTACCAATAAATGATGCCACTCACCTTTTGATTCTTCTATTTTAGTACATTCTTTTAACAAATTCCTAATAGTTTGGTTGATCTAAGCTTTCAGAATAAACATACACGTGGTTAATATCATTCCAGTTTAATCATCCTGGTGCTAAAACATAGTTATCAATCATTAATGTAGTTTTACCACATCCAGTTGGTCCAATAATAGCACATCTAATGGAATTAGGTAAATGTTTACCATGATTATTTTTTGTTTCTTTTCTGGAATTCGTATTTTTGGTTCGCAATCTGTCTTCATTTAATTAGCAATAAATGAGTAGAATAATTCAACTAAGTGGTACTTCATCAGTACTCAAAAAAATATTAACTGTCCCTATAAGAGATAGTATTGAAAGTGTAACATTGGTTGGATTTTATACAACATTTTTAACACCAAATATTACAACAAAAAATAATAAATTATTCTGTGATGGTGAAACAATAATTATTCCAACTGGTCAATATACTTTGCAAAGTTTGGAAAAATATATTCATACAAAAAAGCCTTATATTCATATTAAAGCAGATGAAATTTTAAATAGACTTACTATTGTAAGTGATGTTAAGCTGTATATGGATATTAAAAAGATGATAATATAGCAAGTTTGCTGGGATTTAGTAATCAGACTATTAATGCAAATGTAAAGACGGTTGCTAGAGTTGTTCCTAAGATTATTCCATTTGATTTGATAAATGTAAATTTTAAGTTAGCTGATGGCATGTACATAAAGCATAATGATCATTTTCATCATGAAACGAATATTATTGCTGCCTTTAAGCCAAATGTTGAATTTGGTGCACCAATAATTTATGAGCCCTATCATCCATTATTTGTTGCAGTTCATGATAAAATCCAGGATTTAGTGGTTATGATAACTGATAAAAATAATAATCTAATTGATTTCAATCATGCTATGATTTTAATTTTATTCTTAATAAATGAATAAAATTCCATGCTATCAATTTCAAACATTCCCAGTGCATGAAAAAAGTAAAAATTACCTGAATATTCCCAAGAAAGATACAGAAATTAAAATATTTATATTGGTGATGGATGGTTGCATCCGAATCATGCTCAACTGTACATGAGCTTTGAAGTTGTTCATAAAGATGGATCAGCTTTTGATAGTAAGTCAAATGTTAAGCTAATTGATAATTATGACATAAAGCTAGTTTACTTCATAACCATAAAAAAGGAAATAATATTTTATCATCCTTTTATTTCTTCATCACTTTTGTCGAATTTAACACCTCTTGCTGATTAAATATGTTTGGAAGATCATATCACTAACAACAGAAAAATAAAAAGTAAGAAAAATGAAGTACTTTATACACTAGAAATATTAGGTGGTTTTTTCAAAGATTATAAGGAAGTAAAGTGGGAAGGTGATATTACTGTAATATTTACTTGGAGTTCAAGTGCAAATGATGCTCTTTTTCGATGGTCTACTAACGCTTACACAAGTACAATTCCAAAGGAAGACAAATTTGTAGTTCAAAATATGGACATTCGTGTATTTGTTATTAAATCTGAACCTAATTACCAACTTGAACAACGTGAAATTATGTTGAAAAACCCAAAAATTCCCATATTGTTCTATGAAATGCATTAAGTGGCAAGACGAATTTTGAATTAGACATCACAAATTATTACAGTTCAATGGAATTTGATATGCCTTACTTCATATTTGTATTGTTTCAAACAGATCGTAAAAATAATCAGGTAGCTGTGATTCTTCAGTTTCTCCCAGCGTATTTGATAATCAAAATATCCACGGGTGTACTGCCAGTCTATAGTGTCCAACGGGCACAATATTTCGGCGATCATACATGTCGCCATCAACAGGTGAACTGACGGACTGAGCTCCTGGAAACGCGCCGGCACGGAGATCCGCACGCTACGGCTGCTCGAAGGGAACTGGGTTCTAGCCCGGTAGCAGACCATTTAAATACCCTCTGCCCGCAGAGCGACCCCTCCGCGGTCCGCGCCCCGCACCGCGGCCGCGCAGTGGAACCGATTGCGCCGGCGTCTGAGATGACGTCGATGTGAGGGCTCTGTCTGCCGTGGTCGTCACTTCGTTATGTTTGCTAGATTGACTCTTAATTAACCCAATCGCTGTTTCCCAAGCTTTGCTAAGATTATAGCCACAGTCACGGTTTATGCGGTCGTCACTTGTGCGAATTTCAATGGCCTCTCTGACGACGCAGTCCCAGTATCTCGACGTCTGTACCAGAATCCTAGTGCCTTCATAGCCCATCGCATGATTCTCCGACAAACAATGTTCAGCGACCGCCGACTTGCTCGGATACATCAATCGTGTGTGTCTCTGGTGTTCAACGCAACGATCCTCGACGGTATGCATGCGCTGTCCAATATACGACTTTTAACACTGACACGGAACCTGGTACACGCCTGCTTTCCTCAAACCGAGATCATCTTTGGCGCTCCCCACCAGCGCACGTATTTTATTCGGCGGACAAAAAACAGTTCCAACCTGGTGATTTTTCAAAATGCGGGCGATCTTCCCTGTGTCAGTGTGGAAAGTCGTATATTGGACAGACTATTTACATCCAAAGTCGGCTGTTAAAATTTATGTGATTTCAAACTACTTCAGCAGTCAGATACCAACTATATATACAAGTTCTTAACTGAGCTACATTGGCCAAACCTTACACAAAGATTGACCAAAGGGAGTGTCCATACCAGAGGTCAATAAAAGGTTATGTGTGGGGAGAGTTGGCTAAAGCATTTAACAACCTCGCTCATGTACTTAATTATGGCCCAAAAAATGAAGCACTTCTGTTAATTCAGAAGTTAGTCTTTGTGTAGAGCTGTGTACAGGGGGTCAGAGGAGTCCGAAACACAGACGATATGTGGAGGGCAATGTGGGGGATGTTTTGCACTTTTTTGTAATTTTCTATGTTGTTTGCAAAATACTGCAATATATCCAGACAATTTTTATAGTAAAGAAATAAAAAGGAAAAATAAACGTACTTCAGAAAAATGCATTTACATCTATTTTTGTACTAATTGTTGGTTTTGTGGCATACAGTCAACTACTTCACTATTACATACAGATAATGACTTTTATAGTTTATATTGATTCATATTTTTGAATTTGTGGAGTGGCAGGGCAGTGTCACCAATTTATATCTACTCCTGGCCAGTACATTTGCCAGATCTCTCACCATTTGAACACGTCTGGTCAATGGTAGCCGAGCAACTGGCTCGTCAAAATACGCCAGTGTCTTCTCTTGATGAACTGTGGTATCATGTTGAAGCTGCATGGGCACCTGTACCTGTACACGCCATCCAAGCTCTGTTTCACTGGATGCCCAGGTGTATCAAGCCCGTTATAATGGCCAGAGGTGGTTGTTCTGGGTACTGATATCTCAAGATCAATGCATTCAAATTGTGTGAAAATGTAATCACATGCGAGTTCTAGTATAATATATTTGTCCAACGAATACCTGTTTATCATCTGCATTTCTGCTTTGTGTTGCAATTTTAATGGCCACTACTGTATAAACATGTGCACGTTATCAAATGTTTCTTATAATACTGTAATAACTTCGTTTTACGTCCTGGCTATTAATTTTGTACAATCACTTTCATTACCAATTCAGATCTTCTGAAACCGCACTACCAATGATGCACTGACAACAGCCAATTCAAACGGTGTCAAACGTTGACTTTTACTTTGGATTGGTACGAGGCTGTGTGGCCAAAGCTGGGAAACTAGTAAAGTGAAATCTTGTCAGTTTGGGCAGTTCATTTCCGAGTCTCGAGTGCAGCAACATCCCTCCAGCCAATGTGTAATATGCACTTCATGGCCATTGACATCTCTGGATGTCATAAGTGTGTCTAAATTACACATCTGTGGCTTTCTGTTGGTTCATTTGTGTGGGATTTGTTACGTGTTGTGATCAGACTGTTAGAACGTTTTGCTGTTGTGTATAAACCTAAACATCGGTCTCCTGTTCAATGCGAAGATTCAATTTGTGCTATAACATTTTGTAATTAAATGGTTTATAAACGTGAGCATTGGCATATTGCACAATACTAAAGTTAAATTTGAGAAAGAACATTTTGATGTTAAACGGTATATAAACCTAAAACCGATCTACTCTTCAGTGAGAAGTTTAGATATGGGCATGAACAATTGCTGTTAAATTATGTGTATACCGAAACCTACAAGATTTGCTAATTCCAGGTTCTTAATTCAATTCTGTAAAATTCGTGTTAACTCTGCCTGATTCAATTATTGTTCTTAATTGAATTGTGTCTCACCCCACTCGGTTAGCTGTGTGATCTAATGCACCGGTTTCCAAGACGGGGAGGCGTAGTGGCTCCAGTTCGAATCTGCCCGACATATTAACAAAATGGTTCACAGTGCTGGCCAGCCTGAATGTGGTTTTTAGCTGGTTTTCCACATCCCCCTACATGAATGCCAGGCTGGTTCCAAGTCCCGCCTCAGTTACATGGTTTGCATACATTTTGTAATACTTTCCAAAATCAAATGTTGGTAATCCTATGGGATCAAACTATGTTTGTCATCAGTCCCTTGTCTTACAAACTACTTAAACCAATTTAAACTAACGTAAGGGCAACACACTGACATCCATGCCAAAGGGAGGATTCAAACCTCCGACATGGGAGACCGGGTGATCCATGAGGTGGAGCGACAGACCGCTTAGCTACTCCCATGCAGCAGACATTTTACACTTCCACACACTTATAACACTATTCGCAGACATTTGGGATACATATTTCCTCCTGCAGGGCATGGGGTGGCGGCAGGAAGGGCATCCGGCCACTTTGAAAATATTAAGACATGCCAAATCCGCGTTTAACACAGTGCTGACCCTGCATGTGCGGGAAAAAAGAGATACATGAATTGAACTGTGTCTCTCAGACAAATGTTATCTTGTTATTTGATGTTTTTACGTATTTGGAGGTAAATAACCCTTTATTTTACTTAACTAAAACCATGGCCAATAAACTAATTTTAAAATAGGAAATGGTTGAGTTGCTGGACTAACCTATTCCACATCCTTTATTTTTTCCTTTACCCAATTTTGCACATAGCAATATTCCCTCCACCTTTCACATATCCCATTTTTGATTATAGCTGGTTTTTCATCTCAGCTTTTAATGTTGATATCGCTGTTTTTCGTGTCTCCAGATGTATCTTTTATTTTCCTGTCGGCTCTATCTATCTTTCTTCTAGTTATACATCTTCTACGGTCCTGCATTTCTCCTCAAGCCATTCCTGCCTAGCTAGTCTGCACTTTCTGTCACCCTCATTTATTAGTCACCTGTACTATCTTTTGTAAGCTTCACTTGATGCATTTTTATACTTTCTCTTTTCATCATTTAAGTTCGATATCTCCTGTTATATTGGTCGTTTTCTATTAGGCATTGTCCTTCTACCCATATAATCCTCTGCGGCCTTCACTACTTCATCTCTACACTACTTTATTTCTTCACTACTTTATCTTTACTTCTGCTGTGTTACTATCCCTCGTTTTGCTCAATCCTCGCCTAATGCTCCCTCTGAAACTGTCAGCCACCACGGGTTCCTTCAGTTTGCCAGGTTCCATCTCCTTAATTTTCTACCTTTTGCAGTGTCTGAATTTTAATCTACTGTTTATAACCGATAAGTTATGGTCACAGTGTGTGTAAACCCCTTGATATACTTTATAACCTAGTTTCTAAACCTATGTCTTACATTATTAAGTTAATCTGGTACCTGCCTTGTGTCTCCTGGTCTCTTGCACATTTAAAGTCTTCTTTTACGATGATCAACCAAAGAGTTTGTGATGATTAAATTGTGCTCTGCACCAAATTGTACCAATTGATCTCCTTTTTCATTCCTTTTTCTGAGACCATATTCACCTACACTTTCTTCTATTCTCTTTCTTGCTACCGGATACCAGTCCCTCATAACAATCAAGTTTTTCTCTCCCCTAAGGGTCTGAATAATTTATTTTATCTCCTTTTACATTTCGTCAGTCTCACTCATCATCGATAGAGCTTATTGGCATATAAAGAGTTCGTAGTAATTTACCTGCATTCTTTTATATTATCAGACCTACTCCTGCGTTTTCACCAACAGATTTCGTATTTATAACCCTGTACTCATCTGACCAGAAATCCTGTTCATGCTGCCATCGAACTTCACTAATCCCCACCATATTTAACTTCAACCTACCAATTCCTCTTTTCAAATATTTTAACTTGCCTACCTGATTAAGGGATGGAGCATTCCATGTTCTGATGTGTGGAATACCTGTTTGTGCAAAACAAAAGGAAATGCCCAACAGGAAATTGTATGCCCACACTGGCCATTATGTTTTTCTTCTTCTTTTTGCATCAAAAAGTGCATCTCAGTGAGACGAGTTCGGCGCCGTATCTGTGTTGTTCGGCCCCAGCCTCCAGTAAGTTCCACGATAATCTGTTTCTCGTTAGGAGTATGCCAATCCATGTGGTTCTGCTAGGAACCCTTCCCCCCAAGAAGTTTGAAACTGATTTCTCTTGTGGCGACAGGTGTATCCTCTGCTTTTGTTAAAGATTAGCCTTAAGTTGTTGTAGTAGACGAGATTCAAGAAATAGATTTCTCACTATCTATGAGTTTCTTAAGTCTTTGGGATAAGTACCCTATCGAGTCCCAAATTACGCATCTCCCACAGATGCCTGCTACAGATATGGCGCAGATAAGAACATCGCTGCCAGCATTGTCTAGTCTTTCTGCAGGTACTCCTTTTCTCTCAGGACTTCCATATTGAGCTACAACCCGCCGTTTCCCCTCTCCAATGTTGGAACACGACCGAAGTTGGTAGCATTCATACGACACAGTCACATTCAAATGCCAAACGAAATTAACACTATAGAACTGCATTTAGTGACGATTCAGTAAGGCAGGCTTTGTTATACACTTGACAGTTAAAAATGCATTGAAAAACAATAAATCAACAGCCTTGATGGATCCCTCCATAACTTATCACACGATCCGGAGTAAAGAAATGTTACTGAAGTATTCCAATACCATTCCATGGCCCTTTCACTGCTGTTTGAATTCCACCCTTAGTAAAACGCTAATTAAATATTACCTGGGACAAAAGATAATTACATTCAGACACCATAACCATGACATGTCTCAAGGGAACTCTACTTGATCCTAATTTGTTGAACATATACGTTTCTGACATTCCTGCAGCACAGTCTAGAGAAACATAAAAGCCTGTGATCACAGGAGCTACGATCACAGGTGATCTTGCTACCCTCCAAGAACATGTCAGAACTTGAAATATAAAGCCCGATAATAACAACATAGGTTATGCGTACTACTGCTCTGTTCCTATTTCTGTCACTAACTGATAACTGGGCCCCTGTGTGATTGAACAGTGCACACGCTCGGGAGATCGATGTTAGTTTAATACATTCATGAGGATAATCAGTTGTATCCACTTGGCTACTAAATCGTTTCTGTGCTACCCAGATCTGTGGAATACAGCTCCTCAGACATCCTTCGTCAAGAGACATCGGTGAGACTGACAGATGACAGCCCATCTCTCATATTTATTATCGATGTTTGTTGTTGACGTATTGTCATAATGAGTCCTGTACATACAATTTTCTATTGCTTTTGGTAATACGATGCGGGGAAAATTTTTGCTAAGGTGAGATGCAGAGCTGACTTGGTCCTGAGGGGGCGAGTGAAATTCCTTCCTAGCTGCAGCGCCGTAGGAGGCTAGGCGCGCTGGCCTCGGGTGGCACACTGGCAGGGCAGTGGGTCGTAAGAATGTAGCCTTGTGTCCCAAACTGTGAAGGAGAGGCATCGTCTGCGCTTTTTAGAAGAAGATAGCAGGGCACACGGCTGTGACCGAGGGTCCGAAAGGGAAGGCGGCGGAATGTTGCTGGAGGCTAGGCGGCCGCTCCCACGGGCGATGGTTAGATCTGGTTAGTGAGAATCGCGCCAAAAGTGTGTGTGGAAGAGATGCCGTCTTTGATTTGCTGATATTCAAAGCGCCAGATTTTCGAAATCAGCTGTTGTCTTGTGTGATTTTACTGGCTGGAGTTCGAGAACTCGACGCTGATGGCTTTATGTGAAAACGGCGTTTCTCAGGGGGTCTTGCGCGGAGACGCGGTGATAGAAGGGGACTTCGTGTTTCGTAGCGCTGGAGTACGGACGCGTCTGGTAGCGTCCTGTCCTCTCAGTATGCGGACTTGGAGACTTTGTTTATTGAGTTGATACTTGGACGAGTGAACTTGTATAAGTTTTCGGTTTGAATAAGGTCAGCCAGTCAATACTAGTGCACCGAAGCACTAGTTGCGATATACTCAACTTCTGGAGTCATTTAGACCTTCAGTACTCGTGCGTACGTGTCTACGCTCACTGAAATGGTCCTGACTTGGCAGAATTGTTTGAGATCGTAGGCACTGTGTACTGCCGAGCGCACTGAGGCTGATAGCAGGGAGTACAGCTTCCGAGTGACGGAGCGAATTTTTTAATTCGTGGACGCGCAAATTTTCAGCTCACAGTCGCCCTGTCCCCACGCCACTGCAGCGCAGCACCTTCACACGCAACTCGTCAGTTTAGTAATGTATGGCAAAGCGCTCTCCAGCAATATATAGTCGATACATCAGGTTCTGCCTTATAGTGGGAATTGTGTAGTTAGGAAAGTCAACACTGCACTGGTATTCCGACTCGATTATCCCACTGAAAACAATATATTATTTCATGATAGGGGTTTCTGACTTGCCAGTCGTACTAATTTCCAGTTTCGTAACAATTTCAGTAACTTCATATGCATTAGATTGTTCTTTCTTATTTGGTTATCAATGTATTCTTGTTGTTTATGATTTTAGTATTGGTTTAATCATCGTGTGTTTTATCCTGCTTAGAATGGTGCAATAAATATTGTTGGATTTGAAAGATGTTTTTTTCAACATTATTAGTCGTCAGATCCCAGTTAGTTCGTTAGATTTTTGGTGAGGACAAATTATTAATTATATTTTATGCTACTTGCAAGAAATGGAAGAGTTTCATAACAATTATGACTGAAAGAGGGGAATATTTATCATTCAAATTATTTGATATGATGTTAAATATCACTAATTAATTCAGGGTCAGCCGCTCCTTTCTTCCTATTGTATTATCCCACACTAACCTTCCCCAGCCGGAATAATTCCAATCCATTTCATTTTTTTCACCACCACACCTTACAAGACAGTATAAGAAAATATTACCTACTCCATATCTACCCATTACAGCGGGGTCAGATACAAATGGTACATAGAGGGTTTGACAACAGTGATTGAAAACCTTTTTGTGAGTTATCTGTCTCTGACAATTTTCCTCAGAGGTGTTACCACCACAATAGCGCCAAAGTTGCAAGATTTAATTACGTAGCACTGTACATGAGGACTGTAGAACTACATTCATCATAGTGGCGCACGTTTAACTCTTTAGTGGGACCTATAGTTCCCACTTTTTTGTTTTTCCTATAAGTTCCCTGGTAATCTCTGTTCCCAGTTCTAACTTGTGCTACCATCTCTGACAGTGTGTGCTAACTACATATAGATTGTCAACAGGCGCGCGAAAGTGGTTTTATTTTTACATTGTTCGTCAGGCAATGCAGAAGCGCAGTTTCCGCGGGAAAACAAGCCATTGTTTCGACCGTAACAGCGTTTTTTTGTATAGTGTGCTTTCCTTTTGCGTGTGAAATGACTTGTGTTGTATTTGCCTAGTTTTATATTTACGAGGGAAATAGTATTTGTGTATATTTGCCGGATATCAATGAAAATTACATAAATATTATGAGGTAAGATAGTGGGATCTATGTTTCCCACTGAACGTGTTTGAAGTGCAGTTTGTATGGCTGTGCATTCGGCATGGTAATTGTTGTTTGTTTCTTATTGTTTAGAATGCCAGGAGTCAGGCCAGATGAGGTTTTGAGAATTTTGTAAGTTACACTTTACCAGAAGATGTAGAGATTCAGATATCGATGTTGACTCTGATGAATACTTTGCAGATTTTGAAAGAAAATTGTGATACAATTATTGTTTCAAATAAAGACAACTGTTTCAATTTGCCAATAGACGCTAGTGGAATTGGGAAATAATGTGTAGCAACTGTCGTGCACCTCTGTGTGTAACACCATGCTTCTGGAAGTTCCATAGTATGTCACCTTAGAAAACAAAATCAAATGTTTAAGATGCTTTTTTTACTAAAAATAAAGAAAATACATTTTTTTATTATAAATTCCAGTTACTTCAAAATTCAATGGAAGCAATAGTGTCCACTAATTTTGTTGTACCAGAAGGCTAAATTCTCACTTTCAAGATTTAAACTATGATTTTATGTATGACTTCTTAACCTAATAAAGTATTCATAAAGAGTCTACAACTTATTAAAATAATTTGGTCACTAAAGGGTTAAATAAAGTTTCTGTTTACTAACCTGGCTTCTTCTTTTCCTTTGTTGTCCCCACGCAGAAGCAGCACACAGGTCGTTGATCCTTTCAGCTGCTCTGTGGCTACATTACAAATAAGAAGGTATGGCACTTGTTTCATAATATTTATTTGTATGTCGTGAAACAACATATGTAACGATCTGCGTGCTCTTAAATTCTAATTAAAGCAGTTGAAAAGCGTAAAGTCTGAACTGCCTCACAGACTATTTTGAGAGCGCAGCTTTTATAGTGTTGTTAACGCGAGAGCCATCTGTGCTGCTACTGGACAGTGCTAGGCCCACATACCACCAATTTTGAACTTTCTAGAGTTTCTAGATTCAACTGTTCTGATTAACTACATCATAACTAAATAAACAAACATACCGTAATACAGCATCAAGCAAACCCATTAACTACACCAAATCGCGTTAAGTTCTATACAATAATTTATCTAATATTTATAATAAACGAATCTTAGAGGGGACTCATACAGGAGTGGAGGCAGCCAATCAGAATACGTCTAGGCAGTATTGGCGCAATTTCTCACACGACTGCGAGATCTTTCACCATATGTCCTCTTTTCACACCTATTCCCCGTAGGTTGTAATCTAGTAGCTATGAAAGTTTTTTAGCAACTCACTACATATGGCCATGAGTCAGCCATCCTGTTTAGCATATAATCATTATCTCACGGATGATACCAAAATTTTACAACCAAGCTCACTGCTGTACAAATAAGATGGGTTGGAGGCATTGTCAGGATGGAAAGCGAAGCGGTAAAGGCTTGTGGACGCCCTAGAAAGGGGTGACTGATAGATAACAAGAAAAAGACTGGATTCAAGTTAATATTGGCTATCACTATAAGTAGAAGTTTATAAACCCTGAGACTGTTTTTCGTATCAAACCTGTCAAAGACATTAAAGATAAAGATGAAGCATTGAATTAAAATTTGGGAAGCGGCTGGGAATCGAATGCGGACCTCCACGTTTACTAGGCAGACGTCTTACCACTAGCCCACCGAACCACTACTGATTAATGCGCCTCAGAATAGTCTGAGGACGACTTCCCTCCACGTCACAAACTCCAATTGAGCTTTTGTGTACCTGGGCACATCACAAATTTTAATTGAATGCTTCATCTCTATCTTTAATGTCTTTGACATGTTCGAGACAAAAACAGTCTCAGGGTTTATAAAGTTCTATTCATAATGATATTTACATCACATTAGCCTAAGGTTAAAGGCAGGATTGTTCCATTTTGTCCACTGCCGAGGTGCTATTCCGCTGCATGGAGAGCCTTGGCCGCTGTGGCAGTATTCCAGGGAACACAGAAGCTGAATTAGAGTTTGTGACGTGGAGGTAAGTCGTGTTTAGACTATTCCGACGCGCATTGATCACTAGTGTTGCGGTGGGCTAGTGGTAAGACGTCTGCCTAGTAAGCATGGAGGTCCGGTTTCGATTACCGTCCACGTCACAAATTTTAATTCAGTGCTTTATCTTTAATATTGGATATATTCAAAAAGGACGGGAGACATAGCGGGATTCGCCCTGAGGTCGGAAGCAATGAAAGGGTGCCAGCCTAAGTTAGGGGATTATAAAACGGAAAGTTAAAGGTTACGGTTCACACAGTTAGTGGCTAATACCTAACAGCCGCTAGGCGGGAGCGGACGGCATGCTGCCGTCTGGGAGAGTCTGGGCCTCTCGAGTGCGTCTGTTCTGTAAGAAAACTAAAACGGAATAGAGTCAAGGATCTGTTACTCGACCTCAGAGTCCTCCAGCAGTAGTACACGTGATTAATAGTGGTTGACTGCTGTTGGCTCACAAGTTGGCACTGAAACGTCAGTAGTTTCAGCATGGACGCCAGAAGGGCTGCGTGGTTTTAGGATCAGCAGTCAATACTGTTTCTGGCCAGCTCTGTCCTGCAAGGTGGAGAGCCATGGTCACGTTGTCACGGCAGTTGTTGCACTGGGAGAACACTTGTAAAACTTAGGCGATGTTTTGAAAACAATTTTTTTGAATGATTTCCCTAAACTATTTTAGACTGGCTGGTCATCCTGTAAAATCCTACAGAATCACTCAAGATTTTCAACAAAATGTTGACTTACACAATTCCAGAAAGTCACCTCTGCATTCAGCTTCCCGTTTACCAAATGTCTTATCTCCAGCCCTTTAACTAAAATTGGTCGCATGCAACTTCCACTCAGTGAATGGACTCTGCTGAATCGTTTCCGTACAGCACTGGGTAGATGCAATTATTGGAAGTGCGAATGGGGAATTACACTTGATCAGTCGCTTGATTACGGAACAGAGATGAAAACTGTGGAGCACTAGTTACCGACTTTCTACAAGCGGTAGGCCCGACTCCAGAACAGAGATCTCGTGTCCAACTAGGCCTAATCATATTCTCTGAACGGAAGTACTATATACTGTAGATCAACAGTTTAATACGGCGACTGACAAGAATCATGTTTTAAAGTACTCTTTGGATATTAGAAAGGAACTGTGACAATTGTAATAAACATTTTGTCATTTTCACATTGCTAATCCCACCTTTAATCATGTTCTGCCGCGCGAAAGTATCCGAGCGATCTGGAGCGCCACGTTGTGGATCGCGCGTCCTCCCGCGTCGGAGGCTCGAATCCTCCCTCAGGCATGGATTTTTGTGTTGTTTTTAGTATAAGATAGTTCATAAATAGTTTGCCAGTTTAGAGACTAATGACCTCGCAGTTAAGTCCCATAAACTTTACAAACATTTGGACACTTTTTCATGCTTTAAATTAGTAAATATTTTATATAATAATGGAAAGTCCAGGTTGAAATTAATAATATAGTAATAAGGACAGTTTACGACTCACCGCAAAGACGTGGCGACAAGCTGCGATAGGCACATACAAAAGGCACACACGTACAACACTTTCCGGCAGCCAGAGGTGATGGTTGTATGACTGTGTTGTGTGCCTGTGTGATTGCGTGAGTGTTCTATTTTCTGAAGAAGGCCATGGCCGACAGTTGAAAGTGTTGTATGTGTGTGCCTTTTGTATTTGCCTGTCGCAGCTCGTCGCTAAGTAAATGTTTTCATATTCTTTGTAACTATTATTTTAGTTCTGTCAAATGATGCGTGAAATGAATGAGTAAGAGAATTGTATTTAATAATTTGAAATAATGATAGTTACTATGCGCCATTCATTTTTAAACGGTTAACTGAGCAACGTAATCAGAATTACTGAGAACACTCAAGTTATCCACATAAAGTTTCTGGTTATAGAGCTATAGGTATACTTCCACATGTCGCAACTCGAAAAGTAACTATGCAGTAGCTGACGCATTCCATCACAAAGTAGCGTAATGAGGAATGGCAGACGATACTCTCGGTGTCACAAATCGTAGTGACTGCTCCAACAGAATGGTCCTGTGCTGCGTTTGACTGATGTGATAAAATATGCTTCAGCCTGCTAGTGTCCCTACCTCTTTTTCTTTAGTTGTTAAAAAAACGGTCCCTAAAGTAGATGCACCTACACAGACGGAGGCTACTGGTAGTAGTACAAACACCTGCGCTTTTCGCTGCATCTACAAGGCTACAGTTGCTTCAGTGCCCGTAAATCGATCGAGGTCATAATTTTTAAATTCCATTTTGGATGTGCTATCTTCGAGCAATCAGAAGGATTCTACTTTGGCTGAAACATCTTTGAAAATTTCCTCTTCAACAGAAAATGGTCTCAGTATCCAAGTGTTGACATGCTGATTATCCATAGCTGAGAAATATTGCTTAATTGAGTTTATAACTGCAGACGTATGCTAAATAACGGATGTTTAAAACACGACTCTTTTATCTTCCTCGCTTACTCATTGATCACAATGTTTCTTAAACATCGATAGATTTCCGACTTGAACCCTGCATTGCTAAAGTTCCAGTTTACGGACGAAACTTGAAATTTTATCCTGCGCTGTCAAAATATTAGTCCTATTTTCTTGCAATGAAATACTCGGACTTAATTTCACTGAAAAAGTCAGCAAGATACCCGAACATTTCGACAGTTCTTTCTTTTACTTTTGACTAAATTTTTCTCTTTTGTGTTCCTTGCTTTTCCAGGAGTCCTATTTCTAAATGGGCAGAGAGAAGCAGCACTGAAGTGATATGATATTGCTCTGAAAAGTAAAATAAATCCTCGTTGCCGTGTTCGTCCGTTAAAACGGACTACAACGGTCATCAGACGCAAAATAAAAACCGAAAGTACACGATGTGGTAAGCAAGCTGTCATCAAAATGTTTTACAGTTGCACAAATACGTCTCTCCGACGATACCAAAATGGTGAAATGGAATACAGAGCTTTATCGGCAAGTTAATATGCTTATTGGTGTAAGCGAAAACCACTTCAAAAATGGACAAAGAAATTTTAAATGCATACTGGGTATTCTAAAACATATCCTGTGCTTATTCAAGGCTGTGTGTGTTTGTTGCTTGGGGGCGAGGTAAGATAGATACACTCGGTACGGCGAGAGAGGAGCTCTGACGGCTAGCAGCGCAGTTGCCAGTGTTTGACACGGAAGTGCAGTGGGCCACAGACTGGGTGGCGGGGAGAGGGTGTGGTGGCTCTAGGTGGCTTAGCAGTAACGCAACGCTGGCAGGTTGCCAGGGTAACGTATACAACAGCTCAGCACCTGATAGGCCGACGTGACCGCGCGAGGCACGCGCGCCACGGCCACTTCAACATCCAGAGCTCTTCTCAGCCGTATGCAGTTTGGTGAGTTGTTCATACAAGAAGTGTTCCTTTATTTGTTCTGGGTAGGTTAGGGACAACAAACACAGCGTGGAAGGTAAGCGGCTTTTTAAATATTGTATTATCTTAAATTTCCTGTTACCTATGGTTATGGTCTAAATGCAGTAAAACCTGCTCAAAACGAAATCGCCTGGGACTAAAATAATTTTCCGAATCGAACAAGTTTACCTATTACACAAAACTCACTGGGGTACATAAAATTTATCAGTTATGATGCGCAGAAGTACAGTATAAATTTAATTATGTACATACTTACATACCTTCACCGCAGCACAGCAGATGTTATTTGCTGTATATTGTACAGTATAACAGAACATTGGACTATTATATTGTTGGAAAATAACGTTTCTACATGTTTACTACAACTTTAAAATAATTTATTCTTGTATGTGCATAATAATACAGTATTATTCCCATGTTTATTTGATTTACATTCACTTTTTTAGCGACATATCAAGGAGGGAAACTTGTTTTTAATTTCCTGCTCAAAACTCCTTTTTCACACAATTTTTTTCACTATACTGTAGTTCTAACAATTTTGTAAAATTAGTGTGTGCTGCATACTGCATAACATAGTTTATGCATGCAATGGCTTCTTCAGGCGTATTAATTTTTGTAGGCATATCATTTTGCTCCTCATCTTCTTCTTTTCATTCTTCCTGATCATCCTTTGACTTGCGGATTTCTATTAAATCTGTTGCTGAACTGAAAGTGGGATGAGTTGACAGTAAGTCATCACTTCGAATATAGTCATCTGCAGTGCACGAAATCCTTCGCATTTTAATGAATGCAGCTATTGCTGCTGCATTTTCTTGAGCTTTGATGGTTACAGTAACGTCCTGTTCTTGACCACCAAAATCCGCTTTATTGAAGCTCTTGGTGACAGTTTCAGGCTTTATTTCTGTCACTGCCAAGCCAATTCAATTTACTGCATCCAGGACAGAAACTGACCGTGCAAGAGCAAACGCATTTTCGGCTTTTTTGACACTAAGAATAAGTGATTGCATGAGTAATCGTCTATAATGAGACTTGAATGTGTAAATTACCCCTTGATCCATCAGTTGTGTGAGGCTGGTTGAATCTGGCCGGAACCAAGCCAATTTAACATTTGACAACTTCACATTCGAGTGACAAGTTGCACTGTCCAGTAATAGGATAACTTGGCGATTTCCTCTGTTTATTTCTGCATTGAAAGAGTGTAGCCATTCTTCCATAAGACCACTCACCATCCATGCCTTATTATTGCTTCACCATGTGACTGGAAGCTTATTGACATCTATGTTAGGCACGTTCCTCTTTTTTTGTATTGAATGCGTCAGGACTGAAATGCTTGTACGGATTGAGGAGCGGGACCGGCGCAAGGCACGTGCGAAACGTGCGGCCGCACGGGGCGGCACTTACCGAGGGGCCCCCCAGGGGGCCAACAGCTCTTTTGTGGGTACATGTGTGGCGCGCATGGGGCCCCGAGCCGAAACGACCTTTCTTCCCTCCCAGGCCGCTTCCCTCTTTCCCCCGGTTTGTGCCTTCGCCCGGAGACGGGCGTTTATTCATCAGTCCAAGGTTTCTTTTTCGCTTCCTCTGTCTTCTCTTCTTGGTCCTCTTCGTTTCCTGTTCTTCAGCCTTCCCCTCTTTTTCCTTTCTCCTTGTTCTCGACTCATCCTTTAATCTCCGCCTCGGCGTTTGAGATTCTCCCTCCTCCTTCATCCTTTTCTCTCCTTCCTCCTTTCTTTCCTCCCTGTGCGTGTCTGAAGGTCGACCCACGCTCTGCGTAGCCGGTGACGGGGTAAGGCATAACTCCCCGCCCCGGGTAGACATGTAGAGCACGTACGTAACCCCCCCCCCCCCTAAAGGCCGGGCCCAGGGAGGGGTGATTACCCGAGCTGATACCTTACGAACATGCCAATTGGTCCCTCCGTCCGTTCTCGGGAGGTGTGACCTGAGGTGCGAACAGTCATCTAAGGCCGGTGCGCCCTCAGTGAGGGCCCCGACAAGGAAGGAGCACGCCATCGGAGACGCTGGTAATCATGGGGGACACATCCGCCATGAAACCTTCCACATCATCTATAACCCTGACCCATAAACGGAAACATGATTCTCAGCCGCAGAAACCATTGCCTAACATTCCTAAGTTCCTGGTGGTATCATGTACCGACGATAAGGATTTTACTTCAGTCAATCCGTTTATCATTCAGAAGGGTGTCGATGCGATCGCAGATCCCTTGAAGACCTGCTCCAGGCAGCGCAACGGGACCTTGTTACTCGAAATAGAGAATGCATTCCACGTGCAGAAGTTACTTCCAGCCACACTTGTACATACTTTCCCTGTGAAAGTGGTGGCTCACCGCACACTCAACTCTTCGCTGGGGGTAGTGTTCTCTAGATCGCTGGATGGGTTATCGGACGAGGAGATATTGTACTATATGTCAGATCAGGGAGTCACAGCTGTTCATCACGTGATGAAAAACGTCAACAATGACCTCGTGCCAACCCATACTGTCTTCTTAAATTTTGACAGGGTTCACCTACCATCTAAAGTGAAAGCGGGCTACGAAGTCATTTCCGTTCGCCCGTACGTACCAAATCCTACATGCTGCTTCCATTGCCAAAGGTACAATCATACAAGTAAATCTTGTCCAAATGCAGCCAAGTGCGCCACCTGTGGCAGAGATGCTCATGAGGGTGAATTTCTACCTCCATCCCCTCGCTGCATTAATTGCATGGGTGACCCTGCTGCTTCTTCACGGGACTGCCACGTTTATAAAGAAGAGTGGGTCATCCAAGAGATTCGCGTGAAGGAAAAGGTCTCCACCTATGCCGCTCGGAAATTATTAGCGAGTAGGAAGCCCGCTGTACTCCCATCAGGTACTTTCACCCAGGTCCTCGCCTCCCCTCGACCAACTAAGGAGGTAGGCTTCCAGACTTGCGATCTAACGTTCTGTGACGCTGTCGTCAGGTCGGCTAGCTCGTTCCACCTCTCTGATCCCTTCTGCCCGTTCTACAGCGAATTCGTCGACCAGTTCACACACATCCAAGGCACCCAAATCTGCTGCCCGGAGTTCAAAAAAAGAACCAGTTCATGAAGATTTTTCTCAAGACTCAGACTTCTCAATCGTCAACCGCTTCTTCAACCCGTCATACTTCTAAGAAGGCTACCAGAAAAAAACAGTCCCCCCCCCCTTCCCCGCCGCGGCGTGACTCTTCGGACACGCCATCCAACAGTTGCCGGCCTCGGCCGTCTTCTGTTTCACCGGGACGCTCGGTCTGCCGGGCACCCGGCCGTTTACCGGCGGTGGAAGCTGCCCCTACTGATCAACTCCGGGAGGTGGCAGACGCGTCGATCGAACCAATGGAACATGACCCTTTGCCACTAGATGGCGATAGCAGTGCTCCCTCGACGTCCGGTCCTCAGCGGCCGTTGAGGTGACCACACCTACTTGTTCCTTTTTATCTTCTTTCCTTCTCTCGTTTTTTATCATGGCGCTCCTTCAATGGAATATTCGCGGCATTAGTTCCAATCGGGAGGAATTAAAACTACTCCTTCGATTGCACTGCCCACATCTCGTCTGCCTCCAAGAAACTAAGTTGCGTCCAAGTGATCGTGCTGACTTTCCCCACTACACCTCTGTGCGGTTCGACCTGCCACCCATGGAAGGTATCCCAGCCCATGGAGGGGTTCTGATGCTCCTTCGAGACGATGTCTATTTCCATCCCATTTCATTGCATACTCACCTACAGGCAGTTGCCGTCCGCATCACCCTATCCACATTTACTTTTTCCCTCTGTAATATTTATTCGCCATCGTCATCTGCCCTTACTAGGGCAGATGTGCTACACCTTGTTGACCAGCTCCCTTCACCTTTCGTGTTGGTAGGCGACTTTAATGCCCACCACCCCCTATGGGACTCTCCGGCACCTTGTCCGAGAGGCTCCCTTTTGGTGGACATTCTCCAACTCCTCAATCTTGTCTGCCTCAACACCAGTGCACCGACTTTCCTATCTGACACAACCCATACTTACTCCCACATAGACCTCGCAATATGCACTCCTCAGCTTGCCAGTCGGTTTGAGTGGTGCACACTTTCTGACACGTACTCGAGTGACCATTTCCCTTGTATCATCCACTTCTTGCATCATTCCCCATCTCCTCGTTCCACCTGTTGGAACATTTCTAAAGCCGACTGGGGGCTTTATTCTTTCATGGCTGTTTTTCACGATCGGAATTTTCCCAACTGTGACAGTCAGGTCGACTACCTCACAGAGGTTATTCTCACAGCTGCCGAACGTTCCATACCTCGTACTTCCTCTTCTCCACGTCGTGTCCAGGTCCCTTGGTGGACGCGCTTCGAGCCCGGCGTCGTGCTTTACGCACCTTCCGCCGCCACCCAACTTTGGAGAATTGCATACATTATAAACGTATGAGACCGCAATGTCGTCGTATCATAAACGACAGCAAGAAAGCTTGGTGGACTGCTTTTACTAATTCTTTTAACCGTTTTACTCCCTCCACGGTTGTTTGGGGTGGCCTACGCCGTTTATCCGGCATCAAGGTCCACTCCCAGATTCCTGGCCTGACCGTGGAGAACGCAGTCCTCGTGGACCCCGCTGATGTATCCAACGCATTGGGCCGTTTCTTTGCTGAGGTTTCGAGCTCTGCCCATTACCACCCAGCCTTTCTCCCTCGCAAACACGTAGAGGAGGCACGGCCGCCTTCTTTCCACTCTTTTAATCGTGAAAATTATAACGTCGCCTTCACCATGCAGGAGCTAGACCGTGCTCTCCCCCTGTCCCGATCTTCTGCTCCCGGGCCCGATTCCATTCATATTGAGATGCTGAAGAACCTCTCTCCTGCGGGCAAGTGCTTTCTTCTTAGTACCTACAATCGCATATGGACTGAAGGTCATGTTCCCACAAGTTGGCGTGAAGCCATTGTTGTCCCCATCCCCAAACCAGGAAAGGACAAACACCTTCCTTCCAGTTATCGTCCCATTTCTCTGACGAGCTGCGTCTGTAAGGTGATGGAACGCATGGTTAACGCTCGGTTGGTCTGGCTCATCGAATCTCGCCGCCTCCTAACAAATGTCCAGTGCGGTTTTCGTCGACAACGCTCTGCTGCTGATCACCTCGTTACGTTGTCGACCTTCATTACGAATAACTTTCTAAAGAAGCGTCAAACAGTAGCAGTGTTCTTCGACTTGGAGAAGGCATACGATACCTGTTGGAGAGCGGGCATTCTCCGCACATTGCACACATGGGGCCTTCGGGGCCGCCTCCCTATTTTCATTCAAGCGTTTTTGGCGGATCGCTAGTTCCAGGTACGGGTGGGCTCTGTTTTGTCAGATACCTTTCGCCAGGAGAATGGGGTACCTCAGGGCTCCGTCTTGAGTGTGGCTCTCTTTGCCATTGCAATCAATCCGATCGTAGATTGCATTTCAGCCGACGTTTCCGGATCTCTTTTTGTAGGCGATTTCGCAATTTATTGGAGCGCCCAGCGGACGTGTCTCTTGGAGCGTTGTCTTCAACGCTGTCTTAACCGTCTATATTCCTGGAGCATCGCAAACGGCTTCCGATTCTCCACTGAGAAAACGGTCTGCATCAACTTCTGGAGATACAAGGAATTTCTTCCACCTTCTCTACGTCTCGGCCCTGTTGCTCTCCCTTTCGTGGAGACTACGAAATTCTTGGGGCTAATGTTGGATCGTAAACTTTGCTGGTCCACACATGTGTCCTACCTGGCTGCCCGTTGTGCCCGATCCCTTAATGTTCTTCGTGTCCTCAGTGGCACTTCATGGGGAGCGGATCGTACCGTCCTGCTTCACCGTTACCAGGCTATTGTTCAGTCGAAGCTCGACTACGGAAGCCTTGTATACTCTTCTGCACGGCCGTCGATTCTCCGCCGTCTCAACTCTATCCACCATCGGGGATTACGTCTGGCGACCGGTGCATTTTATACCAGCCCTGTTGAAAGTCTGTATGCCGAGGCTGCTGTATTACCCTTGACCACTCGGCGCGACATACTCTTGTGTCGGTACGAATGCCGCCTGCGGTCGATGCCCAACCATCCATCTTACCGATTATTTTTTTGACGACTCACTCGATCGCCAATATCAGTTGTCTGCGATTGCCTTGCTTCCACCAGGAGTTCGGTTTCGCCGCCTGCTACAGCGGCTCGATTTTACCCTTCCTTCCACCTTTCGGTTGAGCGGAAGCCCATTGCCACCGTGGCATCAGGCCCAGGTTCACACTCACCTTGAACTTAGCTCGCTCCCCAAGGAAAGCACTCCAGATTTGGTATACCGCTCGAGGCTTGTCGAACTCTGTTCGCGTTTCGATAATGCCATATTTATATATATTGATGGTTCCAAGAGCACTGCCGGTGTCGGATCTGCCTTCGTCATCGGGGACAACCGTTTCCAATACAAGCTCCCTGACCGGTGCTCGAATTTCACGGCTGAGCTTTTTGCACTCCACCAGGCCGTCTTGTATACCTGCCGCCACCGCCAACCTCTCTATGACATATGTTCGGACTCCCTTAGTGCCCTGCAGAGTCTTCAGGACCCTTTCTGGAACCATCCTCTCGTGTATCGGATCCAACGCTCCCTCCAGTTGCTAGCAGATGACAGCTGTCACGTTTCTTTCCTGTGGGTCCCTGGCCACGTAGGTGTGCCCGGGAATGAGACTGCCGACATAGCAGCCAAGGCCGCAGCTCTTTTGCCTCGCATGGCTACCTTTTGCGTCCCATCGGACGATGTTCAACGGGCTCTTCGCCGGAGTATCGTGTCGTCATGGCACAGTGCGTGGTTTTCGCTGTACAACAATAAATTGAGAACTGTAAAACCGATCCCGACCGCTTGGCGGACCTCCTCACGCCCCTCTCGGCGAGAAGTGGTCATCCTGGCCCGGTTGCGGATCGGTCATTGCAGTTTCAGCTACCGTCATTTGCTCACCGCCGACGCTGTACCGCTGTGCTCCTGTGGTGAACTGCTGACATTGCGACATGTTTTGCTGTCTTGTATTAATTTTAATCATCTCCGTGTAGCCCTTCACTTTCCGTCTACACTGGAGGAAATTTTAGCTGATGACACACGAGCAGCTGCACGAGTTTTGCGTTTTATCAACTTGGCCAACTTATCTAAGGATATTTAACCCTTTTGTCTTTTATCTTTCGTTTTTAGCCTCTTCTTGATGTTCTGACAGTCACCAATTTCTTTTTCTTTGAAATCTAGCGAATCTATGCTTTTGTCTGGGCGCTAATGACCGTAGAAGTTGTGCGCCCTAAAACCACAAAATAAAACTTACCGAGGGGCGGCAAATGTGACGACCATCCTTTTTTTCTTCTTTTTTTTTTCTTTTTGGACAAACTCAACATTCATGCCTAAGAGGGGATTCTAAATCAAACCTCAGCGGTAGCGGCTTCGGGAACTGTGGCATGGCGCCTCGACTACCTGCCGGCCGCCCCTGTTGAACAAGGGGAGGGAGGAGGACTGATTTCTTGCTCGCCACTGTGGCAGCGCAGACGTGTTTACACCGGAGGAACAGAGAGGGGGGAGCAGCCTGGAGTACACAACAGTATTCTTAGCCCTTTCTACTTTCTATACGAGACGTGAAAAACGCACAAAAAAGTCGTTGTCAGCTGCAGTGCTCCTTGCGATAGACCGTCGAACTACAAAGAAGCGTTCGAACAGTACGAATTTATCGAGTCGTATGCTTCACATGTCTACTTGGTTTGTTGTCAACTTACAGCAAATGAATCGGAGACTTAAGATCACATTTAGAAACTGTAATATATATTGTGATTATTATATCATTTATTTTGTGTTTTACACTGCCATTGTGAAACTGTATTTAATTGTTTTCGTGCAGTTCATGTCTAACTACGTCGCTCATTTTTGCTATTACATACTTCCAGCCCCTACGGTTTGAGGCGCCTATGTATATGATGAACAAACGCAAGTGTCTATACATAGACCTTTCAAATAATGCTCATTAAAAACAAATATTTCATCCGTTAACTACAGCATGCTTCAGGAAAAATAGCAAATATTTTAGAAGGTGGTAATAAACTCGATTTGCAGCTAAACTGTCATATAACGTGTGTCCAATTCTGTATGTACAACAAATTAAAAGCACATGATATTCTTTCGTCGGTTCTTTTTGACTTATTTAAATAACCGGTTTTCGACGTACTTTAAAGTCTGAATACTCCTTAGTGAGCCGAAAACTGGGTGAATAAGTGGAAATGAACATGGAGAACATACACAAAATTCTACTTTGAAGTCAGTGTGATGTACTACCAAGAATCGACGGATAAATAAGTGAAAATTCCTTGATTTACATTTGTTCTAAGTTTGTTTGACTTTCATATTAACAGCTGTATCTATGTATTCAATAAAAATTGTACACATGTTATATGAAATGTTCAATGCAATTCTTCTATAGTATCACCTCCTAAAATACGAGTCAAAAAACTACGTTCCTCTGAGCAGGAGACAAGTAAACATTCTCAAACAAATTCGCGACTTGGCTTCGTTTGTCAGCTGGGTTCCCCATTCGGTCGTCTGCGCATGCGCGAAGCACTTCCATACTCGTGAGAATAGGACCCACCCTATTCCGCCTGCTAGCGATCGTACGTGTGCATCTTGTGCAAGTGGACGCGTCTACACTGTACGCGGACGGCGTGACCGGTGCATCATGGGTAATCTCATAAGTTCTCACTTCCCGTGTAGAAAGGGCTTTATGAGTGGAGTGCCGCCAGATTGTTACGCGCCGTGCGTTTACTCACAACTAATTTTGCAGGAGACGAAATGTAATTTGGAAATTAGAATGCATTGTTCAATACTGCTGTTACATGTTAAGCTTGAAGCAGTTTTTCTAAGCCCTTCAACGGCAGTTTCCGAGTGTTTTATTCTTCCTGCATTATGGAAATAAATGGTCGAATATTTCCAACACTTTCAATAGTGAGAAGTATTCCGAATGGGTAAATACGCTGCGAGTAATTACAATGGTTAAAGACATTGATGGTAAGCCTGGCATAAATTGGGTCTCGACGTATTTTTGAAAATTTTTGCTATCCGTTTCTGAATGATAGTCGGACGTTTTGGTGATTGAGCCATGAAACACCTGTCTCTGCCTGGGTGAAATACAATTAAACTCTGACCGGCATTTTTGTTTGACGGTACTACTAGCACACTAACACTTTGCCAACATTCATTTATTGTATAGTGCATGTGAAATCATGTTTCGTCCAAGTAAACTACTAATCGCTTTATTTCTGATGAAAACCTGATAAAGTATGGTCTTTTAGCAACAATGCCCTCTCGTCTGCACAAAACAAAACCTTAATTTTGACACCTTCTAAAACGTAATTCACAGACAGAACATTTGAACATTTTTTGTAAATTCCCAAGGATTATTAAAATTAGCTAGATTTCTTCTATCAGGTTTGACTCCATTTTTGAGCTGGTGCCCAGCGACTGTTTTGTTCAAATCTGTTGAGAATGTCACCAACCAGTCACAATTTTTTATTTTATTTGACGGATATACATATATTTCGGGCACAGTGTGATTATTCTCAGTGCTTTGAGTTATGTTTACATCTATACCGTCGTGCTGAACGTAACTGTCAACATGACGGTTTAAATGTAAGCAAACATTAAAAGCCTTGAGACTGGCCACTCTGTGGCCGAGACCTGGGTAGATCTGAAAAGTAGAAACACAGATTTGTTTAAATAAAATTCCAAAAACTTTTTAAATCCTACAGCTCCTACATTAAGAGCCCAAATTAAGACTCACAAAATAAACTATCCTATACGACCTGTCATTAATGGAATCCGAAATCCGGGAGAACCTGCCTCTAAATTTCTGTTACGTTTGTTGAAGAAGCTACTACTCCCTGAAGAAAGTTTTACTTTGCGCAATAGAAAATAATTAGTGGATTTATTGCATAACCAAATGTTTCCGGATGGTTGTTACCTCTTGTCATTGGACATAAAAAATTTATATACCAATGTACCTCTTGAACAAACCATCGATATCATCCACCAAAACCTCTCCATGAAAGAAAACCTTCTTCCAGACGAAATTGCTGAAATTGTGTCACTATTACGACTACTTACCAGATACAACTACTTTTCTTTCAACAACTCCTTTTATAAACAAAACGACGGTTTAGCCATGGGTAGTTGTCTGTCAGGTTTCCTTGCCGATATATTTGTCAATCACATTGAATCTCAATACTTCCAACAAAAAACTCCAATAAGCAGAAAAATACTCTTCTACAAGAGATATGTCGATCACATTCTGATTATTTTCAATGGAACCCTAGCTGATGTAACAGTACTAGTTAATGAATTCATCAACTTACACCCGAAATTAACCTTCACACATGAAATAATGAACTCCTCCAGTGTCTTAAATTTTTTGGACCTACAGTTACAGTTAGCTGAAAACAAGGTGGTATTCCAAATCTATAGGAAACCGACCACAAGTGACTCAGTCATACATGCATCCTCATGCCATCCATGGCAATACAAAATGAGCTTTTTTTTAATCTATGATTAACAGTATTTTTGAGATTCCCCTTTCTGAAACTTCCGTCAATAAAGAAATAAATAATATGGAATACATCGCCAAAATGAATGGTTACAACCTGTCCTTGGTTCGCAAAATGTACAATAAAAAACGTTCTAAAGATGTACCACAGCTTCACTCGGTAACACCTGACGATGAAGTTATACGTATCCCCATTCCTTTCATGGGATATTTTACTTATGACCTGGCTAAACTCTTTCGTGGAACAAATGTACAAGTCGTATTTAGTAGCCCTTTGAGCATACAGCAAATTCTCCCACACAACGAACAAACCAATAAGGACAGATACCTTTCCTCAGGAGTCTACAAACTACAATGTCCCGAATGCCCAGCTGAATATATAGGACAGACAGGCCGGACCTTTAAAGTACGTTTTACTGAGCACCTTCTTACAAAAAAAGGCCAACTCAAAAAACATTCCCCTTTTGCAGAACACACTAAAGCATCCGATCATCAACAACCTACCATTGACAACATGCAAATCTTACATACAGCGCAGAAGGGGCGTAAGCTAAATTTACTAAAAGAGTATGAGATAGCGAAGCGCGCTTACTTTGGACACCCACACCTCCTAAACGATCAGTTGGCATGCAAAGATCAAAAATTCTTAGATATTATGATGTCTCTGTTCAAATAAAACACCTCTCATTTACAAATACCAACATAAACTATAAACTTCTGTCCTGCTTAATAACCTCCCTTTCGTGACATTTGTATTCAGATAGCTAGATCTCACCCGTCCCGTCTTATACATCGACTTCCTATGTCACTCCCTACCCACATTCCCTTAGTTTGTCTGTACAAGTCGGTGGAGCAGCACACCACGCCCGCCCACCGCCCGTGAGCGCAATTGTAAGCATGGGCTTATCTTGTGTCATCAGAAACCACCGCTTCGATTAAGGTAATCTTAAAAATCAGTTTTATGTTTCGCACATCTTTACCGAGTTCCAATTGTAATTCGTTGTTACCCGAACATTTGTAGGGCCACAAGGAAAACCAAAAGACATCCTAAGAAAATAGAAACACCGCAATAACAACTTACGGTGTCACACCACGGAGAGCGCATTGTAAGCTTTGTGTACCATTTATACTGTCTTCTTAATACAAAATAAGCCCATGTACCATTATAACCGTTTGTAATTCCGCCTTGTAATTTTGTGTAAATTCTGTCACGCAGATAATCTGAAGATGCCCTGCTAAAGGGCGAAACGCGTCGTTGACTAATAAAAAAGTTTGCAATCAAGACGGTTTGAAAGAATATACAAACTTTTTGTGTGAAAACGGGGGAGGGGGGCTGCAATTTATCAGCTCGCACGGGGCGGCACTTGGGCTTGCGCCGGCCCTGTTGAGGAGATTTCCGAATTATACACGTTCCGCTTCGGGAAAGTTTTACTGTATATATAAATATATCATAAATGTAAATTATAAAAAATTACGGTAATGCATTTGTTTCGAAATGGGAGCCTGCCAGCAGACCTTTTTGATGTTTTGTTAGTGCTTTCGTAACAAAAATCTTCACTCCTAATTTTAGCTATAAAATTTATTTTTAAAACCAACACTACACAAAATACTATTAACTTTTTATTTTTATTTTAGGTGTATGTCACGCTACTAACTTTCCAATGGCTTCAGTTGATAACTATACAAACATACGCCATGGCTAAGAGAACAACAATAATGGATTTCTTTTGTGTTGGATCAAAAAAACGCTCAAAAACGATCGGGAAATTAAAGAAGATGAAACTGCAAGCCCAATTAATATCTCAAGTGACGATAATAAACCAGGTTGCAGTAGTTCAAATACACAAATTGAATGTCAAGAAACTGAATCTTCCAATTATGATAATACTGTACCTTAGAGTCAAGACCGAAAATACCTCCCCCCACAAAAAAAAAAAAGATAAATATGTTGAATAGTATTGTAAGGGTATAATGTTAGATTCGTCTTGTCTGTTAAAAGCCTACGACTTTCTTGCAAAAGTAAACAAGCGTTCTGGTGTAAAATGTGAAATTTGCTCTAAACATATTCAAGAAGCACTGAAATTAAAAAAAAAAAAAAAAAAAAAAAAAAAAAAATCTGGTACTATTCCAATTGCTGATGGCGTCCGATGCGACGTAAAAAGGAATTGGACAGAATTATTGATCATTTTAGCAGCGAAGCTCACAAAACTGCTGTCAACCTTAACGAAATGGAAGAAAAATGGATGGCACAATCTGATAAGCACACTTCGATTAAAACCCTTAAGTGTTACACTGCAGAGAAAATAACACTACTGATTGATATAGCATTCGATGTGTATAATGACAGTCGTACAATGACTCTTTCTGCTCATTCTTGGGCGTCACGCTCACTAACAAAGATTCAAAGGGACACCCAAATTTCGTCATACAAAGACAATGGTTTGGAATCCGAGTTTTCTCCTCTCACTCCTTTTCCAGCTTTTTTGCAGTACAGAAACATGTAAATGTATTGCGAGATGCTTGATGTTGTAGGGGAAGTGATAATGGAAGGTGTGGTCACACAGTTAAAAACTCGGAATGTTTTTCCATTCAGGTTGATGGCTCCATAGACAAATACGAAGTTGACAACAAGTTCATTACTGGACGGTTCATTACAGAAGATAACGAGATGAAATCTGTGTTTTTAGGTGAAAGCAAATCGAGTCTGCGAGGGGCAGAATGTCTTATGGAATCGGTCAAAGTTTTATTGGAAAATTTAGACCTTAGTGATACAGCAAAAGATAAGTTGACAGGATTGACTTCAGATGGAGAGATTGCTAATAGAGGCAAATCTATTGGCCTATGGGTTAGAATGAAAGAGTACTTAGGAAGAGACTTTCTTTGTATTTTGTGTGTGGCTCATCGATCTGACCTAGCCATGTCAGACTTAGAATCAGCAGGGATTGAAGTTCAGTACTGGAAGACAAATTTAAAAGCCGTGGGAACGTTCTATATGGCATCGGCTTTACGCTTTGAAGAGCTGGCTAAGTTAACCAAGAAAACTGTCTACCGCTTTCCAGCACACTTTGATGTAAGGTTCGTAGAACACTTATACAATTTAGCCAAAGCAGTTTGGAACAACCTTCCATTAATGCAAAAACATTGGAGTAATGTTCTTGGAAATACTGATTCCTCGAAAGTTAAAAAAGCTTCAGCACTTGGGTTTCTACGTTTGTGGGAGAAAGGTGGCGAACAACAGCGACTTATCAGTCTTATGCTAGATCTTCTGAAACGTCTGGAAAAACTACAAAAAGATTGTCAGAGGTCATTTGTTACAATCCCTGATATTAAAGTATCTAAAAATATATTTGTTGATTCATTATCTTTCATGGAAGAAGATGTTATCCTGGTGGATATGAAGTTGGAAAGAGAAGGCGCAAAAGAACTTGAAAGTAACGAATCAGATACTGAAGATCTTCCAAGAAGACGTCAAGTACACCGATTTGTTTCTACAAAGTGACACTGCCTGCAGCGAGAAGAGAGGTTGTAATGAACCGCAAACATCGGCTTACAATGGCTTCCCAAAACCAGAAGGAAATCTGCAGTACGATTAATACACTACATTACATACGACTTTAAATTCAAACAAACAATCTGGCCTGTCACAAGAAGCTCTCAACTATAGCATTCGCGTCGCTCTCAATGGTGTTTGGACAGCCTTTTTCGACCCACGGTCATCTGTGGCGAAGTTCCTGGAGAAGAAAGTGAGAAGAAGGAAGCTGCCAGATTTTGAAATGTATCAAAACCAAGAGTTTGTAAAAACGTTTTTTGTAAATGACAGTAACCTTTAAATTTGATGTTCTTCGATTCTTTTATTTAGGGAGAAGAAAGTGAGAAGAAGGAAGCTGCCAGATTTTGAACTGTATCAAAACCAAGAGTTTGTAAAAACGTTTTTTGTAAATGACAGTAACCTTTAAATTTGATGTTCTTCGATTCTTTTATTTAGGGACTTTGTAACTTTTTTTATCAAAATATTTTGTAAGCCCAGTAATTTCATTATCATTTAAAATTTTGTTGTAAGCCTATTTTAAAATATTTCTTGAAAATTGTTTCTTGTGAGCATTAAAACATTTATAGAAACAGCAAAAGAATTGCTTTTACCTACAATCTTACAAAGGAAGGTATAAAATTACTGTTCAGTATTCTTTGAAAGCAAACTGTTAAACTAGAAATTCACGTTCTTTAAAGACGTTTTTAGCACCAGCATGTCATGACTCATTTTCTTCAGAATTAAGTACTTTTATTAGATAGCTTAAAATTGTAATTGTGTTTCTTTCCCATTGGTGTACAGAATTATCTAGATCCAAAGTACAAATTTAGGAACCATAACGTAATATGAGCTTTCAAGACAAACAGTGATTTATTAACTTTTACAGAACGTGCACAGGAAGTTATTTTAAGTAATTATAGTACTGATATTAGTTTCATTTAATACTATTTTCATTTATTAGCCATATCAAATTAAAGTGAACTTATGACAGGTACTGTATTCTATTTAACTACTTAACAAATAAAAGACAACAAAAACAATTTAAAGATTGTTTAACAAAATTAGGAGCCAATGTCGCCCAGTGAAAATCCCTTAAAATATGTCCTGCTATGTTACGCAACGTAAGGTGAAACGCCTTACACAGATGTAACTGTATGTGTAGGTGAGTAAAGCTGTTCGGACAATCCCCTACGATACGGGGATGACGGTACAGCGAAATGAGGGATTATAGATTTACATGTTTGTAATAATTTTCAGAGTCAAAATATCAATCAAAATTACAGAAAAAATTACTCTATATTAAATTCTGAACAACTTTTACTAGAAATATTTTTCGGCGGACAAATAACAGACGATATAGGGAGAGATGTGCCCTCTATCGCCCGCTTATTCTACCAGGTGGCAAACAAATACGTCGTAAAATTTGGTGCCGATCGGTTGAATAGAGTGATCTAAAGGTGGGAACGCGTTAGAGACACACCCACAGACAGTGCCGAATCTTCGTCATTGTTGCAAGTTTCTTTGAAACGGTACGACATGTGGAAAAAACAGATGAGGACGAAAATTCAGAGAATCGTAAAATATCTTACACTCCACCAGGATGTCTGAAGCAGAAATCAATAATATAACTTCTAAAGAAAACAGTCTAGTTTGAAAATGAATAATTTTCTTTAACACGTTTCGAGGTTTTGGGACATCATCAGAATCTTATAAAAATTTCTACATCTGTCAGCTGTGTAAGGAATTCGCGCCAAAGCCTGGCAGTGTCAGCATTTAAAGATAGCACTGGGTGTAGGGCACCCGTCAACAAACTGCAGCAGCATATTCAGAGAAAATTGTCCTCTGCAAATCCTTATATTTAAATTAGTAAGTAATCATCTCATCACCCCACGAAACCAACGTAGCGTAGACACTCAGATGATAGACATGTGCACACTGACATGAGTGAGTCTGAAAATGTTAAACAAGTTACAACTGTTTATTGGCACTATATTAGAATCCCAGTTTGTGTGTCTCGTTTGCAGATCTCTCACACGCTGCATGTATAATTTAGTGTATTCATCCCTGGATGAAAAGTGTGTGAAAGAAACCTAAATATCCATTCAGCAACAAAATACACATGAGAGAGAGTGATATGATACAGCAGCAAATTAGCTTCGGCGCGAATCGTGCTCAGCTGGGCGAACTAATAACAGGATCTCTGGTGGAAGGTACACTTCTGAGAGTTAAACAATGCTTAGCACAAGGTTTCAGGTGTGCTGAAATTCAATTTCAGAGCACATGACATTGCAGCGACATAGAAGTTACTGAAGTGAACTCAAGTTAACATACTGTTAAATAAAATGCTAATCTTTTCATTTTTATTATATAACGCATAAAATAATTGTTGCAGAACAAGTGTCTTATCAGGGTGTGACATGCGAATGAGAAGTATGGTGGAAGCACCAGTATTAGTTCAGTGATATATTATCGGCTATATAAGGTAGAGTTTTCACGACACATACTATTATTCAGTATCCCTACTGATGGGTACCTGTTAATCTACCTATGTGGCAAGGTATGATGAGAATTAGCACCTAAACGATGCGGGTCCATAAGAAAGCGCAGAATCAAAGCAACGCATAACCACTACGTCTGCTGCATAATGACAACAAAAAGATGTCCAAATATTAAAATATGGTTCAAATGTTTGTAAAGCTAAGCGACTTAACTATGTTGGTCATCAGTCCCTATACTTACATACTACTCAAACTAAACTTATGGTATGGAAAACACAAAAACAATCATGCTCAAGGGAGAACTCGAACCTCCGACGGAGAGCAACCGCGCGCTGCTCAGAAAGACGCCTTGGAGCGCCCGGCCACTCCATCGCGGCAAAGTCCAAATATTGGACAGCGTGGAATATCAAAATACTAAATACCTGATATGACTTTTTTTAATTACACTCGTAGCTAGTAGAATGGGACAACTAGAAAATATCCATTTTTCTTAGATAATAAGTACATGGCGTATCTGATGCGTGGTTATGTCTGACTTGTCACCTGGGGCAAAAGCATTAAGCCATGCGCGCCACTGAATCCGCTACGTTATACGAAAGAAAGCTATTTGTCTGCCTAGAACGTTAAAGATAAAACCAGGTGCATCGATACGCCAACATCATTTGCCAAATTTTGCAATACAAAACTCGTAGCTTCTACATGAACTAGGATCAATAGATGGAATAGGCTTCTTCGATAAAATGTAGCTGGCAAGACTAAGATTCGAAATATAGTTGGCTACATCTCATTAGAAATTTAAGGTAAGAGCTTCCAGTAACAATATTTTATAGTGGAAATCAATTGTAAAGCACGATAGTGTGGCGAGTTATGACTGAGAGAAGTATTTGAGTAATTACTTACGCTTCCTCGAATCGTTCCACCCATGGCGTAATGTTGATTCTCTTCTTAGATGCTAAGATAAGTCTCAAGAAAGCAGAATATTCCTAAGGTTTCATGAAAGCAGTTTTTCCAAACATTCAAAGCACAACGAGATATCGACACGACGACTTGGAAACGTTTCAGGAATTGCAATGTTGCTACGCAATGACTCGCGTTCTGCCACACGGCATTGCATTGTTGACCTATTTGCCTGGTACTGAAGCTTGAAGAGCGACAGAAGCATATTTTACCGTACCACAGCGTCTGGACTGAGCATTTAACCACTAATGTAATACTGTTTCTAACTATTGCAGTGACAGTGTCACTCATGCACGTATATAAGGAAGGCGTACAGGGTGTCCAAAAATGCACATAGTTTACAATTTAAAAAAAGTAAATTAAAACAAAACTAAAATATTTGCCAATGCCAGCTTTCATAAACCCTGTGACTCAAAACTGTGGTCATGGAACATGCTTGGTTTGCCTAGAAATAAGCTGTTTGGAGGTATGGTTCATTAAAAAAATAGCTGTGCCCTGTAGCTGAGTGTGTTCCTGTTTAACTGTTGAATTGTCACATTTAAAACAACTATGAAACGAATAAGTTAGATATTTTGGGTTAATGCATAGCCAGTTGCTGTCTTTCGCACACTACAGATCGCTTGTCTAGAACATTTTGTAAATGGTACTGATTTTCTGATGATTTTACTACACTGTAATCACCATCATCATAGGCAAACAACCTAAAACATTGCTCAGATTATTTCTTTGATCATTACTATACATTAGGAGAAGCAGAGGACTTAAGACGCTCTCTAGGGGACACTATTTATCAAAACATTACGCTATGCTTTCCCGTCTACTACTGTGAATTGTGATATTTATCGGAAATTATGTATCCGGTCACACAAATGAGTTGATAATTCGTAGGCACGCAATTTGATTAAAAAATCTATGTTAGGAACAATGTAAAGAACCTTCTGGAAATTTATAAATATAGAATCAATTTGAGATTAAATGTCTCATTACTTCTTGAGAATCAAGAGCTAGTTATGTTACAGAAGAACAATATTTCCTCAACCCATATTGGTTGTAACAGGACAGATCGTTTCCTTAAAGCTGGTCATAACGTGCAAGTTCGTATAAGATGCAAAACCCTACCGCAAATCGACGTCAGGAGTAATCGATTGAATTACATGTCCATCTCAGTATTTCCTTTCTTGAGTATTGGTGTAAACTTTGCCAGTCTTTAGACACTGGTGGTTAATGGAACGATAGTTGAATATGATTGCTAATTACGAAGCTATTATATTGCCATCTCTGAAAGGAACCTAATCTACTTGGAATCTGGACCAGAAATGATCATATGTTCGTATATAAATTGATCCAAACTGCAGCAGTCGTCAGCCCCTAGACTTACAAATTACTTAAACTGAATAATTATAAGGACAAACCAAACACCCATGCCTGAGGGAGGACTCGAACCTCCGATGCGGAGCAGCGGTGCAGCATGGCTCCTTAGATCGCTGGGACACTCCCACCAGAATACTTCCCTTTTATTAAATTATCTCAGATTATAGATTTCAACGAGTTGTAGGCTTTTCAGTTTGCATTTGCTTGATTTTATTGGGGATAACAGTAATACCTTGTTATAGCGTGAACGAAGTTACAGGAAAAATAATAATAATTCACCTGTCTAAAGAGCACTATTGGACACCCCCATGTCAAAGCTATAGGTACGTCTGTGATCTCACTTATTACACTACCACGAACGTCACCGTTATCCTTCTCAAAGCGATGAGAGCATGGAGAAAGAAATGATAGAATAAAAATGGAAAGACTTGCACGAAACCACCAGTCGTGGAGCTGCCTGAAATTAAAACGCCTCCAAGCAGCACCTTATGTTTCCTTCAGGTAATAATAATAATAATAATAATAGTAAAAGTAATAACAATATAAAGAGGAAAACCCTGGAGGTCATGGCGGTGCAGAAAGCCTTCTGCAGGAACTCTAGGTTATCAGAGTTGAAGCGGTACTTTCCGAACCCACACTGAAAACGACTAAGGACTTGCCTCGAATCCAAGATCCAGATCACGCGCAATGGTCCCGACGTCTAAGACGTTACGCTACGGACTGGATGGTCGTTAGCGCCTCAGTTTCTAGTCCTCCCGCAGTCATGGTTGTGTGCGTTATCCTTAATGTAAATCTAGTAGCTAGTGACCGTAACAGGTCCGTCCAATAGGTTTACAAACATTTGAACATCCAAAATCTAGACAAGGCGGTGGTCGAGCATGAGCTGAAAGATCTTTTCCAACGCAGCTAGTGTGGGTAACTCTACATGTGCTAGGCCATGTGCGGCACCCGAAAAGCAGCGAGATTCGATGCAGTTGGCCGGCACTTGAAACTCTGCAGAGCTTCATGGCAAAATGACATTCGTCGCTCAACCAACGGAGAGGCTGCTTTTTCAGTCGTTACGATTGTGGTACGATGGTTCTACCGCTAGGTGAACCGTTTTTGTAACAAATGTTCAAATCTTCAAATGTTTGTATAGCTTATGGGATTTAACTACGGGGTCATCAGTCCCTAAACTTACAAACTACTTATGAACTAGCTAACACTAAGCACTGCACAAATACCCATGCCCGAGGGGGGATTCGAACCCCCGACCGTAGCGGCCGTGCAGACCGTGACTGACGCACCGCAGTCCCCTCGGCCTCCGTGGCCGGCTTTTGTAACATGATCCTCTTATTCCTTATGGGCTCCATCTGGATGGTGGATCCAGACTCGAAAATTACCATTTCCATGAAGGTCATTGAGCTCACTCCAATGAATAACAGGGACAATTTCTGGAGAGTATACAGAGAAATCGAAGAGTGAGGACGACCCTCTTGCTTGGCAGAAGTGTGGTGTGACCTGTATCAAGGAAATGTGCTCAGGAGGACAAGAGATGCGTCTTAATTGCTCTGCCCCCGAGGGAAATATATGCGAAGCTCCAAAGCTTATTGTGTGCATTAAAGTCACCTCAGAAGACGAAAGGGTGGGGAGCGGTGTTTATTATTTGTCTTCTGGAGACATATATAAATAGATCTAACCTGATATAAAAAAATTTAATTCCTTGACTTGTGTCCTGAACCCACGCAAATTTCACTGAAGTATGACAGCCATCTATCAAGTGTGAAACACTTTCACCCTGTCTGAGATGAGTCTCTAATGACTTAAGGATACACATAGGGCAAGAAAATAGCACCGCACGTACAGGGTGTCCAGAAAAGGGCTCCCTGATTTCAAAATTAAATATCTCGAAAACAAAGATCGATAGAGGAATGCAGTAAACGGTATATTTATTGTCAAAGCTGTAAGAAGCTTATACAGCAGTTTGAAATAATAGTTACAAAAGATGCTAACAGATGGCGTTGTACGCTTTACAGCTCATATCGGGATACATAAGTGAAATAATCGTATGAAAACACTCTTTGCAAACAATCACATCACAATGTTTTCACTACAGAGGTGGCGCAAACGAAGAATGAAATAAATTCGCCATCACATTTCGTAGTGTGTCAACCGAAATGGATTCACATGCCACAGAGATCGCCGATTCAAGCTCGTCCAGAGTGGCGGGATGCTTTGGGTAGACCATGTCTTTCATTGTGCCCCACAAAAAAAATAAAGTCACAGGGAGTCAATTCCGGCGAATATGGAGGCCTATCCATGCCTGCACCAGTAAATTTGGGATATTCCAAAGCAATGTCTCGATTCCCAAAGTAATCCTCAAGAAAGCGAAACACTTGTTCGGTCCGATGTGGTCGGGCTCCATCTTGTATAAACCATTCAGTACCTTGTCGATCCTCTAACGCTTGTTGTGTGGCGACAAATTGTTCCAAAATTGCATCGTAACGTGCACCAGTAACCGTTTCTCGAATGAAAAAATGGCGAATAATGCCTCTGATGCATACTGCAGCCCACACAGTAACTTTAGGAGGATTTCGCTTCACACTAATATGGCTTTTCGGAACCGCAAAATCGCAAATTCTGCTTATTCACGTATCGATTCAGGTGGAAGTGTGCTTCATCTGTAAACCAGATGCAGCCAACATCAAATCCTTCACTATCAATCACTGTGAGCATCTCATTAGCAAAGGCAACCCTTTGTTGCACAGCTCGTAAGGGGTACGGCCTGTTGCGTTTGAATTTTCAATCAAACATGTGTCGCCTCTTTCTCAGTATTTTATGCGCGCTGGAACGCTTCAAACCAGTCTCAGATGCAATTCTACTAACGGATGTCATTGGATTTCGCTGAATAATTCCAGAAACTGTGGCGATATTTTCAGGCGTAACTATGGCTCACAAGATGATCAGTTATGCTGCCTGTTTGTTGAAATTTTGCGAAGAACGTACGAATGATTTTCGCATCGCGTCCTTTTGGAACATTAAATCGTGCTTGAAAACTTCGCCTTGTTGCCATAGGATTCTCTTCTAACCTGTGGTATTCTAACACCAGAGAAACGCGTTGTTCAGTGGAGTACATGGTTTCCATCTCTTCCTTCGGTACGCTAACCTCCATTCACGTTTCAATAGTGGAACAGATTTTTTTTCCTTTATTGTTTTTTAAAGCTAGCTGTAGAAACAGCTGGCAGGCTGGCAGCAGCTGCGGTGGCTGCTCTTCAGCCATGTGACATACAAAAATTTGACAAATAAGAGATAAAATATAAAAAGAGGAAACAAAATTGCGGAAAGATAAAACAATTTACACGCTGAGTTTTCGACAAACTAAAACGTACATGGATAAAACGGGATAAACATATATCAGGGAACGATGAACAGACGAGGAGTAATAAAAAACACACAGTCAGTAAAAACAGGTGGCCACGGTGACGAGTTAAAAGTACATTGTAGAGACACTAAGTTCACACATGAAGACATCGGACGGCGTACAGAATAAAACATGGGGACGGCGAATATGGAGGCACTGAGTAAAACACACGACACTGGAGGCACTTGCACTGAACACGGAGATAAAAAGTCGAGACGCCCCCGCGAGGGGTGACCGCTCTGGGCTTCGGATCACTATTTATACTAGGCATTACGTATGGCGCTTACAGCACCATCTGTTAGCAGCTTTTGTAACTATTATTCCAAACTGCTGTATCAACTTCTTACAGCTTTCACAATAAACCAACCGTTTACTGCAGTCCTCTATCGATCTTTGTTTTCGAGATATTTAATTTTGAAATCAGGGAGTCCTTTTCTGGACACCCTGTAAATCATACTACATGAGCGATGAAGAAGTCAGAAGAAGCAGGAAGTGTAATGACTTGGACACGCCACAAAGGTTTACTCTCTGATTTCACTTGTGGTTGAAGCTAAGCGATTCCTTTTCCGGCGTTGGCTGGTTTTCTTTGGGCTACAGTTGATATAGTACTGACTGTGCTGGAGTTATGGTCAGGCTCTGCTGTAGAAAGCGCACGACCTCTGCACTCTTGGCCGTTGCAACTTAGAGGTCCACTGAAAAAAGCAGGTACTAAAGGTGACAACAGCAAATTCGGTCTTAGTCTTACCATATGATACGCGCTTCGTTGTTTCAATCAGAAACGTTGTTTAGTCTGAAATTCTTTCACCGACTTGAATAACGTAATTGTTTCTTGTTCGCTTGAATACACGGGTGGTTTAGAAAAACATAGGGAAAGCTCAAAGAGTCAGCTGAAAAGCCGAAAAAAATCGAAACTGGTTATTTTGATAGGGGGGCATCGCAACTTTGAATTAGATTCGTATTTTATGTCATACCGTTCATCCGGCTGCGATATGTTTTTGCACACTTCTGCTCCGAAACATGAGAAATGGCAATGTCTACAGAATAATTCACACGGTTCATGGCGGAGGGTAGTTACAACAGCATACGTTCCAGACTACAATTTTTATACTTACCTTCAAGAAATTTTGCGCACTTGAGTTACAAAACAAGGGAAAGATCTTTGTCTGCATACGATTTCGTACGGTGCATGGCGGAGGGTCCCTTCTCCAGTCATTAACGCTGTGTGCCCAATCACTACTAATTTGGCAGGTACTGGAAAATTTCACACACAGGGAAAGGAGGGGGGGATGAAAAGAGCGAGGATGCAGGAGGAGATTTGCAGAAGTCAGTGTTGGTAATTATAGAGGTAGTGGCGTGGACAGGTGGTTAGAGGGGAGTAGGAGGAGGAGGAGGAGGACAAGGCAGAGGTAGGAAGGTAGAGAGAGAAAGGGAAGGAAGGAGGGAGGAATGCATACAGTGAATTTTTTATAAATAAATAGATGAGTAATGCAGCACTTTACGTAGCTAATGTAGCGAGAAGCAGAGAGGACAAAGCGGTAACAAAGAGGTATAGAGATTGCGGACTTGAGATTAAGGGCCGCGGTGGAGTAGCCGAGAAGTCTAAGGCGCCTGAGCGCGCGGTTGATCGCAGTCGGAGGTTCGAGTCCTCCCTGGGAAAGAGGTGTGTGTTGTCCTTAGGTTAGTTTACCTTAGTGTAAGTAGTTTGTAAGCTACGGACTGATGACCACGCAGTTTGGTCCGATAGATTTACAAATATTTGAATATTTTGAGAGATTAAGGAAAAGAGTATAGGATGTATGTCCAATTCCCGTGCTCATTTATATTCAGCTATTGCGAAGCGTGGCCGGTTTCCTAGTATATGGTGTATCAAAAAGAATGGTGCAAACTTATACGACAGAAAGTACACGGTAGTAGAAGTAAAATTGTCTCAGTAAACATGGATCCGGAAACGAGCCGTTTGCGAGATAATTACGTTGCAATGCGCCACTGACGCACACTGTCCTAGTTAGTATTAATTTAAAATATAGACTTTACTATTAAGAACGGAATCATGTGAGAGAAGCTCATGTTTAGGACTTCAGTGCGACAAGGAGACTGCCTTCTGTTTAACCTGGTACTTGAGAGAACTCTGAGAACAGTGACAAGCCTAGAGACAGGAATAGAGTTGGGAAGAAATGTTGTTCTAAGAGCAAGACCTGGCGCAGATGACAAGAGCATTAATAGAAGAGGCAATGAGAACAGGCCTGAAGTTGAATGTGGATAAGACCGAGTACCTCGTAGTTAGCAGAGAAAATGATGACAGACCTCTAAATGTGGATGACAAAGTCTTTGAAAGGGTAAAACACTTTAAATACCTTCGGGCAATACTCAATGAAAGGAACGAGATAGAGCAAGAAATTACCGCACGAATACAAGCTGGAAACAGGTCAAGGTTTGCTCTGGGAATGCTACTGAAGTCCCAGCTACTATCGAGATACTTAAAGACTGACATCTACAAGAAAATAATACAACCTGTAGTTTTATATGGAGAAGAGACCTGGACTATTACGGTATTACGCGGTAGATGGAAAGAAAACTACAGACATTTGAGAATGCCATCCTCAAATTTTTGGGCCAGTGAAGGATGGAGATGAATGGAGGAAAAGAAAGAAGTGTGAACTGAAAGAGTTATACAAGTCGGTGGACATCGTGGCAGTAATCAAAGAAAAAATACTGTACGGATATGGCCACGTAATGCGTCGTAAAGGCCAGATGGCCAGATGGACCGAGTACGCTGATTGGTGATGCCAAAGACCGACTGCGGGTTGTGTGGCCAACTCAGTAAGTAAGTATTAAGATTTACATCGCATTTACTTCACATTTCACTGTCTTTACTGTAAACATCGTCCTAGTTAGTTTAAGCGAGCTCTGGCACATTTTGCTGCTTCTGTGTGACGGCATGTAACGCGCAGATACGGCCAACGATGGACAGGTCGAGGCGGACCACTACCTTGGCCACCGAGATCACCTGATCTAAATCCTTTGGATTTTTGTTTCTGGGGCCACATCGAAAGGGCAGTGTAAAACATACCCGTCAACACGATTGAAGAAATGGAGCGGAAAGTTTTACACGCTTGCCAAAAATTCCGAAATTATCCATGGGTTTTTGAAAGAATTCTAAATTCATTGTAGAAAAGAACCCAGTATGGCATCCAGATGTAGGGAAGACCCTTCGGACACCTCCTTTTACAGGTAACTCATACGTGAAATGTGAACTAAATGCGATGTAAAACCCAATAGGAAAGTCTAGGTTTCAAATTAATTTGTACTAACTGAGCGATGTTTACGATAAAGTAAGTGAAATGTTAACTTAATTCGATGTAAATCTTAATAGTAAAGTCTCGATTTCAAATTAATGTGTACTACCTATGATGATGTTTACAATGACGTCAGTGGCAGCTTGGAACAATACATTCGTAATTATCTCGCAAACGACTCGTTTGAAGACCCATATTTACTGGGACATGTGCGCTTATATTATCGAGTACTTTCAACCTTGTAAGTTTGTGACCTCCTTTTTAGTATACGTTTAAGAAAAACGACATAAAATGATTTCCTATCTCAGGCACACATTTTCTTTTCCCAGAGCGATTTCTTTGACGTCCAGCAGCACCTCTGGACCATATTCGTATTGTTACAATTACTCTGCTTTCTCCAAGGAACGCTCATTGAGCATAGTAAACACTCTACGTAAAATTATAATCTTAACCAATAAATATAAGAAGACACAAATATTTCATTTACGATAATCTTCAGAAAAGAATACACTTTGAAACACGTCCACTAAATGTGTGGTCGTGTTCCATTTTGAGTTATTCATTACTCTTAAGTGTTTCTCCGCCATTAATATTGTTTATTTGTATGTTAATTATTTTATTCTTTTTAATAATGATGAATGCCCCATGTTTATACATGTTTCCACCCGTGAGATTCAACTTGTGTGTTCATGTGAAAGTGGTTGCTATTAATATTGACTGACTGCCGCACAATGGCTTAGAGCCCCCGCCTTGCGCTTTAGGCTTGTTTACTTTAGTGAAGAACGCATGGCTTCGTAAGTCGTCTGCACTGGCGTCTGCTGGGTGGCCAGAGACAAGCTTACTTGGCAAGATGGCAAGGTGGCCTAGTGTTGCACCAACATAATCGTGGACGAAAGAAGTGACAAATGATACCTCTCTGGAGCTCTAGAAGAGGGTTTTATTTTCTTCAGGTAGCAAGGGGTTGGTAGACAATAAGCTCTGAACGCGCTCTGCGTCGTTTTCAGCGCGCCCTACATCCGGTGTGTGGGGGGAAGGCTTTTGGCGCGGCCTTATATTTCACTCTTGTCGCGATCGCCGAAGTTAGTACATCGTCAAATCATGCTGAGGGGATGGCATCCTGTTAAACTTTTCTTTACTTGTGATCAGGCAGTCTTGGTATATCAGTGACAGTTTTCCTGAGTAACTCTTTCGCCATGCGAGGAGAAGTGTATCTTCATTTACAGAACTCGAGTAATTCAATTTAAATTTATTATTTTGTGTCTCCACCCCCATGAATCACAGACATTGCCGAGGAGCGGTGGCTTGCGTGCTTTAACGATGCAGATAGTCGTACCATAGGTGCAACCACATTGGAGGGGTATCTGTGGAGAGGACAGACAACGGCCGCGATGGCCGAGGGGACTGAGACGCTCCAGTCACGGTCTGCAGGGCCACTACTGTCGGGGGTTCGAATCCCCCCTCGGGCATGGATATTTGTGCCGTCCGTAGTCTTAGTTAGTTCATAAATACTTTGTAAGTTTAGGGACTGACGACCCCGTAGTTAAGTCCCGTAGACTATACAAACAATGTAACATTAGGCCAGACCAAAGCGTGGTTTCAGAAGAGGGGTAGCAGCCTTTTCAGTAGTTACAGGGGCAACAGTCTGGATGATTGACTGAGCTGAACATGTCAGTTAATTACAGGAAAAATAGACTGATTCACAACGTTGTTGAATCAAACTGACAGAGTCCTGACACGAAATTGTAGCAGAAAAATGAGAACCAATAAAAAACGCGAGTCTAATCCTTTGCCATGCAGTTACTGCGAACGGCTGAAAGCTACGGGAAAATACAGTCGTTACTTCTCCCGAGTACATGCAGCTCTACTGTATGACTAAACGGTGATGGTGTCTTCTTGGGTAAAATATTCCGGAGTTAAACAGTCCCCCATTCTGATCTCCGGGAGAGGACTACTCAGGAGGAATGTCTAACCCTTAATCGCTTAGGGAAGCTAGAAAATTTGAAAAGGGAAATGGATTCAAAAAATGTTCAAATGTTTGTAAAGTCTATGGGACTTAACTACGGGGTCATCAGTCCCTAAACTTACAAACTACTTATGAACTACTTACGAACTAGGACGGCACAAATATCCATGCCCGAGGGGGGATTCGAACCCCCGACCGTAGTGGCCGTGCAGACTGTGACTGAAGCGCCTTAGTCTCCTTTTTTTTTTTTTTTTTTTTTTTTTTTTTGGGTCTCCTTCCTCCCCTTCAACCCATCCTTACGCTCGCCAACATTTGCCTTCTCGGCCCGGCTTCATCGCCTTTAAACGAAAGATCTTCTGACGGTAAATAAAAAACTTCTTCTTGGTTTATGTACTGGGTGCCACTTGTTGTTCTCCTCTTTTTTTTTTTTTCGTGGTCTTCGCAGCAGACTGTCCTCACGCAGTGCTCTTCTTCGCGTGGTTTATATCCATGTTGTAATCCCCAAACACTAAGCTTGGTCTCGTGTTCGTCATCTGTCTGTCTCGTTGCTTATTTTGACTTCTCGTAGCCCTGTGCGTTACAGTCGGCGGAGCCACACGATGGCCTGCTGTACATATTCGTAATAAATAAATAAAAATCAAAGAAACACAACAGCAGGAGAAACCTGCAATAAAAAATTGGGTCCTTCATCCACTGTCCCTAATGTAGGAACTTAAAGTCTCCAAGTAACAATAAAAATAAATAAAAACTCAAGAAACGAAATCATATTTGAGTGCCAGCGACCATACATTTGCTACGGACGCTGCCAGGAAAAACCTTTCCTTCTTGTATGTCTTCCTTTCTGTTCGTACTCTGTCAATCGCTTCGTTTCAGATCTTAGTTTCAATTGTTCGTCCGTGTATCTTTTTCTTTTGTTCTTTAAATTATCTCGAAATCTGTGATGTCCGAGTAACCAAGGAGCGCTTCCATTCTTCTGTCGTGATCGAGAAATGGAAACAAATTCTCAAATCATTACGGTAACGTGTGGGACTAAAAATTTTGCACTAATCTTTTGTATTTTGGGCATTTCCGGAAGTTATGATGTTCTTCCGTAATATATTGTACGTATTCGTTCAAACTCGCATTGTTATACGTCATTGTAAAGTACGCGAATTGGCCGATGACCCATGCGTAATTGTTGTTTTTTGATTTTGGAAATAAATGCCAGTCCGGCCATAGGACATCTCGAAGCGTTATCGTACTTTCAGCGGTCCTGTTGATTGTAGCTAGTTTTTTTCTAGTCCATTTCCAGATTTGAAATTTATCTCTGCACGTGAGTGTGTGTGCCAATGTGTCGACGACATGGCAGTGTTCACAGTACGGACTCTTTTTGAGGTGAATCTTGTGGAGTTTTTCTCCTGTTGGAACCTTATCGTTCACAATGTCATACCAGACGGATGCAGTTCGTGATGGAAGTATGGAATTGTTAATATTCTTCTAAACGTTCGTCCAATCTATCTATGGGTACTTCAACTCCACAGGGTTTGGTCTGTGCCGTCTCGTAAGATGACCATAAATTTTTGCAGTGTTGAAGAGTTGTCGCAGTTCTGGAATGTAGCTGCTTTCGAGGTAAAAAAGCCGGACGTAGTCAAGTTGTGCATTTATGCGTCCAACGTTGACGGGGGCAGATCTACTGATGGGGGCTAGACTAGTGAATAGTATCTGCGTGATTGTTTTATGCGGAGACTGTAGGATTTTTCCAGTACGGTTCAAAAACATAGCAGTGCATTGTAGTTGGACGTCTTTCACTCCCAAACCCCCTTCTGTCCGAGAGAGCGCCATAGTTGGCATGTTGACCTTGAATATGTTACCTCGCCAAATGAACCAATACGCTGCGGCAAAAATCTTGTGGGCTATGTCCTTTGGTGGAGGTAGTACCGCGGCTATGTGATATATTTTACTGAGTGCGTAAATATTAACGAAGAGGGCTCTCTGTAGCCTGTTTAGATTCCTATTTTTGTTGTCATGGAGTGTGGCGCGGAATATATTGAGTTTATGAGTCCAATTGGCAATGGCCATCTCCCTTGGATTCGGCGTTAGAATCATACCTAAGTGGGTGATCCGATTTATGGGTTGCAACCATGTTAAATGCACGTTCTCCGATCGTGGTCCTATAGGTAATATCTTCGATTTGAATTCATTGAGTTTAGCACCAGATGCATTGGCATATGCTTGGATCACTTCTCGTGCAGTCTCGATTTCAGCCGTTGTGTTCACGATAAGACTGACATCATCAGCATATGCGTGACATACTGTCTTGATACCAAACATTTGTAACCCCTCGAGTCTCAGGTGCAGCTGTGAAAGTAGAGGCTCCACGGCGATGGCGTACAGCGTCATCGAAAGAGGGCAACCCTGCCTCACGGACTTCTTGATGGGGACTGGAGTACTTATTTGACCATTGATTTTGATTCTGGAGTACGTTCCTGAAATGCACTTACTTATGAGCTGTATGAAATGAGCACTAAACCCCATTCGTCGCATAACATTCAACAGAAATAAGTGGTTTACACGATCGAACGCCTTGTCAAAATCTAAAAACATCAGCGCTACATTGCAGTTGCACAACCATGATAAGGTTGTGATATCCCTGTATTCACTTAATGCGTTAATCATAGATCTGCCAGGAGCCACACTCATTTGATAAGGGCCAAGGATCTTGGGTAGTATAGATTTCAATCTATTGTTTATGATTCTGGTAAGAAGTTTATAATCGGAATTCAGAAGAGTTATCGGCCGAAAGTCTGTCAACGATGTGGTGTGTGGCTTTTTCGGAATTAGGACGACGAGCCCTTCCGTAAACTGCGACGGCGGCTGCACTTCTCCCAGCAGTTCGTTGTACATTTTGGTTAACTCTGACCCTATGACATTCCAAAAGCAAGCATAGAATTCAACTGGTAGACCGTCTGAACCAGCCGATTTCTTTTTAGGCGATTCTTTGATCGCCGAATGTATTTCTTCCTCCGTAATATTGGCTAGAAGGTCGACATTGTCATCCCCAGTAACTGCGGGTTGGATAGCGGACATTAGAGGTTCTCCTGTCGCGGGGTCCGTTCCTGGGTCGGCGTAAAAGTCCGTGAAATATTGCACCACATAGTTTCTTATTTCCGTCTGGTGTTCATATACGTGTCCGCCTTCATCTGTAATTTTGGAAATTAACTTTTGTTTTCCTCTCTTGGCTTCCCTGAGAAGATGATACATCGATGTATGTTCTTGCGTGAGGTCGTGCGGTGAGCGCGCTCGAACTTTTTGTCCTTCCAGAGATTGTCGCACGAGAGCCGTGATTTTGGCTTTAGTGCGTTTTATTCGGGAACTGTTGATGATTAGACTGTTGGGTTCACTGTAGAGTTCACGGAGGCATAAAAAGTAGTGCTCTATGGTACGTTTTCTCCAATATGCCTTCATACGGGCATACTGCAAAATACATTTTTTTATTTGCGGTTTCGCGACTTGGATCCACCACATTATACGAGTTGGATATTTGCCTAGTGATCGGAGGCATCTCGTCCAAGTTGTGCTGACCTGCTGCCGAAGTTCTTCGTCCTGCAAAAGCGAGACGTTAAGTTGCCACACGCCCCTTCCCATGTATGTTGGTTGTTTCCTGTACTGAACGGTTATATGAAAGGCGTCATGATCTGAGAAATTGATGGGCCATATTTCACAATCCATGACATTCTGTAGAAAGCCGTTCGTCACATACATCCTGTCTAGTCGGCTGGCTGTGCTACTGGTAACATACGTGTACCCTCTGGCGTGCGGACGAAGATGACACCAAGTATCGACGAACCCAAGTCCATTAGTTAACGATAAGAGTTCTTCGCAAAAGTTGAAGTTCGGATGCTGATCTTCGGGACGGAGAACACAATTAAAATCGCCTCCGAAAATTATTTGCTGTCGGGCATCTGGTATTAACGTGACGATTTCATCACGGAACATGGAGCTCCTCGCGTGTTTGCCGCTGGACCCAGTAGGGGCGTATATATTTACAATCAGTAAATCCCATACTTTTACAGTCATTCCCCTTCCGGACTCAAGTATCGCTTGCGTCGTACACGGTATACCGTGTTTGAATAAAACTGCCGTTCCGCCCTCACTACCAATGTTCAAAATTGCGTCATATCCGAATACACCCGAAATTTTCGTCGTGACTACCTCTTGTATTAACGCTATGTCTGCTGCATATAAGTAGTCTCTTAAACACTGGAACTTCACATCGGAAATAATCCTATTGATGTTTAGGGTTGCAATTTTATACGTCTGCGTCATTTGTTGGTGTAGTATTCAAGTGTAGCAGACCGCAGACCCCGCGCAATGATAAATTTAGGCACTCTCCTCGTCGTCGCCCCACGGGACCCCAGAGCCCCCAGGAGGCAAGTCTTCCGCCTCCATCCGGTCTGCGACCAACGAGGTTGGTGGCTTATCAATATCCATCGGAGCTGCATCTTTCGGTCGGAAATGGTCTCTGCTTCCAACCCCAGAGGTACCAGGTACGTCACTGGGAGTTTTCCGTAGAATTTTCTTTGTGCGTAAGAGTTTCCTCTCCAGTTCTTGTATTTCTTCGGCACTCTGTTTACGGGTATTACGTTTAAGTTTTCCCGTCTGCTGCTTTGAACTGTCGTTATCGGTACTTAGTAGCTGCCCTGACAGAGTGGCACTAGTAGAAGAACCATGGCTCTTACCCTGACTGGAGGACGTCACAGACGGGGGGGTCTGGTCACTATTCGTGGCAGCCGTCACAGACGGTCCTGGCGTTGGAAAGGACTCTGCTTCAGAAGTTCTGACAGGGTTCACAACCTCTGTTGGCGCCTGTTGTGTGGGAGGCAAGGCGGAGTTCACCACGACAGTGGGTTGCGGGGACAGTTTTTCCGGTTCGTCGGTGACGAATATCTCAGCCGTGTCGCGCTTTCCTCGGTCGTCCGTATTCGCTCCCGCGGCAGCCGGCAGGGCTTGCTCGCCGCGCGCGGCCGCAGCGTAGCTGGCAGTCAACACGGTCGTCACCGCGGGTCGGGGCGCCTCGCCGGCCGGCAGCTGCGCCACCCGCCGCTGTAAACACTCGGCGCGGACGTGGCCGGCAGAGTTGCACGCCGCGCAAGTCCGTGGCTGTCCGTCATACATCACAATTCCGCGATAGCCGCAGACACTTATATACGACGGGACGTGCTTGGTCAAGTCGACCTTTAATTGTCTCACGCCGTTCAACACCTTAAACTTTCTAGCGTTCGACCACCGTTCAGCAACGTTACTAATAACCGTCCCGTACTGCGATATCACGGCGTTAATTTCGTCGGCTGGCACTGCAAAAGGCAATTCGAAAATTCTGATCGTCCGTATACCAAAGCCATCATGAGCAATGGTAACGTCTCGTATATTGCCGTCACTGTATTTGAATTTTCTGCTTCCACCGCAAGATTCCACAATTTTGTCACATAATTCTGCATTTATCATTTTAACATAAGCAATACTGTTTACTATTGAAATGTGTATGCCCACAACGTCGTCAAAATCAAGTTGAAGTTCCTACTCTAACCAATCTTCTACTTCAAATAACTTGGGTCTTGTGCAATTTCGGTCAAAAGTGATCTTCAAGGTGTCTTGTCTGTTTAAATGTGTCATCATCGTATCATATTGCGAACTTTAACGCAAAATGCAACTGCCGCAAATAGCTCCGCGACTTACCACGCTGAGGCACAGCCGACCGCAGCGCACAAACAACGCCACGCGTCCGCTCGGCACCGCTGGCGCGGACGAACTGTCTCCTCGGCCACCGCGGCCGGCGGAAATGGATTGGTTAAAGTTAGATATGGTAGAGATTAGTGAAGTTCGGTGGCAGGATGAACAGGATTTGTGGTCAGGTGAGTACAAGGTAACTATACAACATCAGATGGTGACAACGCAGGAGTAGGTCTGATAATGAATAAGAAAATAGGAATGCGGGTAAGTTACTAGGAACAGCATATTGAACGCATTATCGTAATAAAGATAGACACGAAGCCAACACCGACCACAGTAGTGCACGTTTATATGCCAACTAGCACGGCCGATTATTTGGATGTCAAAAAAATGTATGAGGAGATAAAAGAAATCATTCAGAAACTTACGAGAGACGAACACTTGATTGTGATGGGGGGCTGGAACTCGGTTACTTACTGGTTACTTACTGGTTAAGAACTACAGGTTAAAACTTAAGAGATTGCAGAAAGGTAGAAAGATTAGGACATGGAACCTGGACAAATTGAAGGAACCAGAAGTGGTTGAGAGTTTCAGTGGGAGCATTAGGCAATGGTCGGCTGCAACGGGGGAAAGTAATACAGTAGAAGAAGAATGGAGACGAATGGGTAGCTCTGAGAGATAGGGTAGTGAAGGCTGCAGAGGACCATATAGGCAGAAGGACAAGGCTTAATAAAAAACCCTGGATAACACAGGATATACTGATGAGAGGAGAAAATAAGTGAAACAGAAAAATAGGAGTACAAACGTCTGAAAAATTAGATTGACAGGAAGTGCAGACTGGCTAAGCAGGAGTGGCTAGAGGACAAATGCAGAACTATGTGAAAGATGGATACCACCTACTGGAAAATAAAAGAGATATTTGGAGACAAGAAAAGCAGCTGTATGAATATCAAGAACTCAGTCGGAAAACCAGTACTAAGCAAAGAGGGGAAGGCTGAACTGTGGAATATATAGAGGACCTATACAAAGGAAATAAACTTGAAGGCAGTATTCTGGAAATGGAAGACGAAGTGGAGGAAGATGAGATAGGAGATATGATACTGCGAGAAGAATTTGAGAGAGCGCTGAAGGACTTGAGTTGAAACAAGGCCCCTGGAGTAGATGATATTCCGTCTGAAATACTGATGTCGTTAGGAGAATCTGTCGTAAAAAAATTGTATCACTTGGTATGCAAGATGTATGAGACATGGAAGTACCCTCCGAGTTCAAGAAGAATATTTCTAATTCCAATTCCAAAGATAGCACGTGCAGACAAGTGTGAAAACTACAGAACTATCAGTTTAATATGGCATGGGTGCAAAATACTAACACAAATTATTTACAAACGAATAAAAAAACTTGTGGAATCCAACCTCGGGGAAGATCAGTTTGGATTTAGGAGAAATGTAGGAACACGAGAGGCATTACTCACATTACGAGTTATCTTAGAAGATAAGCTAAGGAAAGGGAAACCTACGTTTTTAGGGTTTGTCGATTTAGAGAAAACTTTTGACAATGTCGACTGGAATACACTCTTCCAAATTCTGAAGGTAGCAGGGATAAAATATAGGGAGCGAAGGGTTATATTCAACCTATACAAAAACCAGAGGGCGGTTATTAGAGTCGAAGGGCAAGAAAGGGACGCAGAGGCTGGGAAGGGAGTAAGACAGGGTTGTGGCCTTTCCTCAGTGTTGTTCAATCTGTACATTGAGCAGGCAGTGAAGGAATGGAAGGAGGAATTTGGAAAGGACACTAAAGTGCAGAAAAAGTGCAGAAAAAAATAAAAACATTGCGGTTTGCCGATGACATAATAATTTAGTCAGAGACCGCAAAAGATCTGGAAGAGCAATTGAATGGGATGGATAGTGTCTTGAAAGGAAGATATATGATGAACATTAACAAGAGTAAAACGAAGGTAATGGAAAGCAATGTCAGAAAATCTGACGATGCTGAAGGAATTAGATTAGTTAATGAGACAATAAAAGTAGTAGAAGAATTTTGTTATTGGGGTTGGAAGATAACTTCTGATGGCCGAAGTAAAGAAGATATAAAATGCTGAATAGCTATGGCAAGACAAGCCTTTCTAAAGAAGCGCAACTTGTTAATATCCAATATTAATTTAAATGTTGGAAGTCCTTTCTGAAAACATTTGTCTCTAGTGTAGCATTGTATGGGAGTGAAACATGGGCGATAAGGAAATTCAGATAAAAAGATGATAGAAGCTTTTGAAATGTGGTGCTACAGACAAATGATGAAAATTAGATGGGTAGATCACGTAACTGATGAGGAGGTGCTTAACCGAATCGGGGAGAAAAGGAGTTTCTGGCATATAAAGATTAAGAGAAGGGATAGATTGGTTGGACACCTTCTGAGATATCAAGGAATTGTCAACTTGGTATTAGAAGGAAGCGTGTGGGGTAAAAATCGTAGAGGGTGACCGAGGGACGAATATAGTAAGCAGATTCAAAAGAATGTAGGTTGCCGAACGTCTTCTCATATGAAGGACAGGGTAGTGCGGAGAGCTGCATGAAACCAGTCTGCGGAGTGAAGACCACAACAACAACATTTTGTGTCTGTTTTTTCTCAAGTTAGAATACACGTGTGTGGCCCGCTTTTTTTTTATTTTTTTATTTATTTTTTTTTTTTTTATTTATTTATTATTTTTTTTTTAACTAACGTTTTCGCGTCGTGTCTCTACCCGCGAGTGTGCTGAATATCTCTCAGATTTTCTGATTTGATTCCGTCTTTCCTGTCTTGGTATGATTGACTGCACCACGTGCTCTCGTAACGGTCTTCACTTCGGCCTTCAGCATGCTTTTCCCAATACTAGCATGCTTCTACATGAATTCTTGCGTGGGCTTTACTTGCTTGTTCTAAATTAATTTTCTTCGGTAAATTCTATGTAATTTATGCTGGTCACACACCAAGTGGTACTTAAGGATGGTGTATAGAGATTTTTTTTAATGAGTGCTATCTCGTCAAATCGCCGCCGACGCTTCGTTTCGCCGCTGCTATCAAGTGTTGCTACATGAGTAATGTGTCACAATGATTATGCGTGTCTGTGAGTGAATGAATGTGCTTTTTTTTATCACTGTGTATTTGGAAATTTCCTCCAACGTTATCTCCATATTCATAAAAGATAGAAACAATTTCATTATGGGCAGTAACTACATGATTTAATTTACTTTGTACAAGGTGTGTGCTTAATTTGGTCTCCCCACATTTATTTGGTTGTTATTTTACTGAATAGATTATGATTTTAAGGTATCAAACGTCTGCTTTATGATTTCATGCTACCCATCCCATGTTTAATTATCTGTTCCTTTTTTTAAAACATTTATTTCGTATTTGTTAAAACGTTGGCTGCTTCCTTAAGGAGTGAGCAGTTAGATAAATTTCCATTGCGCAAGTGCTGTGGCCACTCGTAAAGTAATTTAGAGGAGCAGTGAGCGTTTTAACTTGCATTCGCAGATCTCAACTGCCCGAGATCTCACGTAATAAAAAGCAACTTTCAAATTAGATAGCACCTTGTTTTTCTGATGGACTGAGAAATTCCACCGAAGTGGCTGTGGTTACAAGCTTCCTAGGGTTTTATTTGCGAACGGAGTAGTTAGTACTGCTTACTCCCACAAATCCCCTAAAACCTCCACAACCTTGCGGATGTTGTTGCGTAGCAGTGTGCATTTGTACCGCCCTACAGTACACACGAGATGCTGTAGTTGCTGTCCAAGTCTTTATGGAAATCATAGAGTTCTGACTAACCTGTTGTATTCTATAGTTGTGTCCCCAGCACAGAAGACGGCACACAGGTCGTTGGTTCTTCTTCACCATACAAGTGAGGCTAAAATACGTTCGCTAGGATGGAAACGTAAGAAGCGACTCGCGAGATTTTTAATTGTCAGGGTTGCCATTCAAAATTTTTTTTTCAAATGTTTGTAAAGCCTATGGGACTTAACTACGGGGTCATCAGTCCCTAAACTTACAAACTACTTATAAACTACTTACGAACTAGGACGGCACCAATATCCATGCCCGAGGGGGGATTCGAACCCCCGACCGTAGTGGCCGTGCAGACCGTGACTGAAGCGCCGCAGTCCCCTCGGCCACCGCGGCCGGCGGGTTGCCATTTGTTACGTCCAAATTCATAATAATAAAATATGAACCAATTGTTAATACAACACGGCCTATGCTACCCGTAAGTCATGATGAGACCTCGACTGTTATCACAATTACACAAATCTTTACTCGTGACCGGCGCGGTCCGGCGTGTATAGTGGTCAGCTCGAGACTGAAATTGCGGCGCGTTGCGAGACTAGAGGGCACCTGACGCTCTATTTCGCGCCAAAACAAGGCCGTCGCGCGTCTTCTGCAAAATCTCTGTTCTCTTTTGACAATAAGAGAAGGCACCTTAAATTTTTTAAACTGTTAAAACATAGCCTGTCCTTGAGAGATGTTTAGCACAAATTCTCAGCTCTGAATAATTTATATTTAGTATATAATAAACAAAACTAATTTCAAAAGAAATCACGTGACGTAAAATGCAGCAGCCAATGCGAGGAGAATACCAGTAACATAGGCGGGCTTTCCCATGGGAACCACCACCTACTCTGCCATATACTACTGCTTCCCACCCCACATTTCAACATATACTTTCTTCTTTCTTCCGCATTTAAGACACGTACGATGGTAGCAAAGAAACGGCCAGCGGCCAGAAATATGAAGTGGCCATAGGCCAGGAATATCACATGGTATCTAATGGATGAAGTTGCAGGGTTCAACTAAACTTTTTTGCTATTTGCTTACTGTCTCCTGAAGAGAATTCAGTAGCTTCAGAATCATTGACGCAGTATTTAGTTTTTCTTGCACCAACAGCTCGACATTTCCCGTGGTTCCGCGGACGCGGTGGCCAGCAGTAGCAGAAGCGGGGGGCGGAGGCCGCCCCTCCAGCCTGTTATTTTCGCCTCATCGAACGAGCCCCGATGTCTGAGGACCGGCGCCGCTGATGTGATTTTGCCCGCTCGGAAAAGCAATTACCAAAGGAAATTGTGTTCCCGCCTGCTTGCTTGCTTGCTAACTCGATCCGCCTGGAATTACAGCTGCCTGTGATAGCGGTGATACGTTTGGCCTAATTATCGTTGCGCCCGACACGGAGGAGCCGCTACACCCAATAACGACAAGTTTTAAATTGCGTCTTTTCAAGCCGCCGGCATTAGACTCACGTTTTTTATTGGTTCTCATTTTTCTGCTACAATTTCGTGTCAGGACGCTGTCAGTTTGATTCAACAACGTTGTGAATACGTCTATTTTTCCTGTAATTTGTGATATCATATCTACACTATCACAAATACAAACGGTAGGTGACATTTCAATAATTTTTTAAAGTTATTTACTGCTCAAAACAATTAGAGGATTAGGTGAAATATCATACACAATACGAATATGGTAATGTATTTCATTCAGATACTGTTTACAGTTGTAATTTGTATGTGATACTGTACGATATTTGCAGACTCAACTCTTTATATGACATTTATAATCTTCTAGGCCCGCTGCGTTACATATGTCATTTAGAGACATTGTAAATTATTTATACCAAAGACGCTGCTTTTTATGAAGTTATTTAATACGACAGGCCTGTTTCGGCGTGAATGCCATCGTCAGGTATACCTTGTAAGATAGCTACTTCTCATACATGTGTAAATTCTTATTTACATATGTATAAGAATTGTTGTTATTATACCTCTTATATAGCTGTATATATACTTTTTTTTTAAATAATTCTTATGTCTTCGATGTTTGACAACATAAGAATTATTTTTAAGAAAAGTATATATGCAGCTATATAAGAGCTATAAAAACAACAGTTCTTTTACATATGTAAATAAGAACTTATACATGTGCGCCTCGGTTTCACAGTGGTAGAGTGCCAGACTACAAATCCAAAAGTCATGGGTTCGATCCCTGCCAGGTCCTGGGATTTTTATCTGTCACTTTCCACTTCTTTCACCTCTGGCAGTATTGCTAATGTGAAAAATACCGAGTAGCACCGTGGTTCGGAACCCACGTTAAACTGTAGGTCCTCCTATAACTGGCTGGGTAAGTCAGTTCGAAGGTCGGAGGAAGGCAACGGCATACCACCTCCAAACAGGACCATGCCTAGTAAAGCACTGTGGTGTTCAAACCAATCTTCGGATTGTTGACTGCTTTACCTACATGTAAGCTATCTTACAAGGTATACCTGACGATTGCATTCACGCCGAAACAGGCCTGTCGTATTAAATAACTTAATAAAAAGCAGCGTCTTTTGTATCAATAATTTACAATGTCTCTTTACATGGCGTTTACTTAGAACGAGATACCATGGATCTAGAATAATAGTGAAAAGCCGTTCTCGCAGCCCTCTAATGTGTCCTGAGATTACCTCGGACGGCCGGTATAGTTGGACATTTGCGTTATGTGGACAGCATGAGTTGCCTGACAGATAGCCAACTAGCACTCAAAAATAAATTAAAAGAATTTTTGAATGGCAACTCCTTCTACTCATTGGATGAACTTTTAGATATAAATTAGTAAATCTAATAAATAAATAAATAACAAAAATTGCCCATGTTATTTCTTGTAGAGACACCCTTCATTAGCCTGACACGTTCCACATCATTACGAAGTGTCGTATTCATGATCTATGGAACAAGTATTAACCGAATCTAATGTAATCTATGAAGTTATCAATCAGCTCCTGAGGGATGTTTGACCATACTTCCATCCCTTCGCCGTGAAAATATGTTTAAAGAAACATAAATTAAACCTCTGAATAACCAAAAAAATGTATTCTAAGATATCGAAGTGATTCACTCAAGAAGTGATTCACTCTTGAAGTAATTCATTATAAATACAGTTAATTACACATTTTGGACATGAAAATGCAGAGGTGGTCCTGCTTTATACATTGGTAAATAACCGAATATTTCCCCAACTACTGTTCATGAGAGGCACAATAAGTATCACACGCATTCGAGAGTAAAAGTTCCAAATTGTCACTCGTAAATTAGTGTAATCCATCAAACATCGCAGTTCCAAATTAGTCTCTGGTGAAAAGTGGTAAACTATGGTCGGTAGTAAGGCTGTGAAACGGTGATAATTCAGCAATCGTGTACTCGCGCGATTACACGCTGTGTTTTATAACAAATATACCGTTATCGCCAAACAGAAGAAACCCACCTACTAAGGGACCAGAGTAGGACACAACAAAAGGTCGAAGGATCTTGTCTCGACACCCATGAGTAATCAAAGCACCAATCTGAACGACACACAGGTCCATACGTCCGCCAATTCACATGCCCATAGCATCGCCCACCACCACACTATTTTTGTTATTACTATTATTATTATCGTGTCCAGGTTATATGAAATATACACACAGTTATTACAAACATGTATACATTTTTAAATTGACTTTGAACTCCAGTATTCTGCAGTCTTGACTCCTCGAAATCTTGCACGAACCAGGTAGTCCATTGTACAGGCTTCGGGCAGTTTTGGGCAAACCAGTAGGTGATTAGAGTCTTGTATTTCACCACATTCACAGTTTGCGTCTCCAGTGATGTACCCCACCGTAGCAGGTTTTGCTTGTTGCGTGCCACTCCAGTTGGTAGCCTGTTCAAGGTCTTCCATGTCTGGTAAGGTAGGTGGTATCAAGGCGCAGGTTCTTCTTTAAGGCACTGTAATTGTCTTCCAGATGTGTTTTGCCGTAATTCTAATCGGCGGGCAGAAGGTGTTGAGGTGATCGCTTCTGTTGTTCCAAGGAAACTCTTTTTTGATTTAAGCCTGGGAGGAGGTGTTTCACTTCCAAACATGGGATGTCTGTCGTCGTCGTCTCGTTTCTTCTCTTCGACGTTTGCCGCTGTTCTTCTTCTAACATCTGCGGGTGCTATACCTGCAAGATGGTAAAGTTTACGCACAGGAGCTGGCTGCAGACACCCCGTTATAATGCGCCCTGCCTCATTAAGCACGATGTCAACCTGACTGGTGTGTGCTGAGTTCGGCCAGACTGGTGCTGCGTATTCTGCTGTGGAGAAGCGTATTCTGCTAGAGCAGAACTTGGTAGGGCATGGGGTTGTGCACCACATGTGCTGTTTGTGAGTTTCCGTATAATATTATTGCGCCCGGAGACTTTGAGCTTCGTGTTCTCACAGTGGTATTTAAAGGTGAGTGTGCGGTACAGATTTATACCCAGGTGCTTGAGGCTGTCACAGTGTTGCAGTTGTTTCCTTTTCCAAATTACTTTGAGCTTTCTGCTGGCTTCTTTGTTTCTCAGATGGTGGTGTTTCCTGCACATACGCAGGACTGTTCCGAGTTCCACGTTATTTACAGATGAGGGAACGACGATTGTCCAAACAACAAAATCTTGACTCAAGTGTGAACAGCCACGCGGGAGTAGCCCAACGGTCTGGAGCGCCACGTTGTGGATCGTGCGTCGGAGGTTTGAATCCACCCTCGGACATGGATGTTTGTTTTGTCTTTAGTATAAGTCTGTTCATAAGTAGTTTTTAAGTTTAGGGACTGATGACCCCGCAGTTAAGTCCCATAAACTTTACAACCATTTAAAGATCTGTGAATAGAACTCGGCGCCATTCTTTACGACTCTAATCCTGATGCTCCTCCGCCAAGTTTCTGTGGGCCAAATGGTGTCGTGAATTTAACCCTTTCCTGCACAAACTATCAAATATTCGAGCATATAACTTCATATTTGTTTATTTTACTACTAGAGTGGATAAAAGCACATTAGTTTGTTCACACGTTTTTGTATTCCTTATTTGACGCAAAAAATATAAAATAAAAAACCGTAAAAATGGGACTTCAAAGTCCAAGAGGATGTAATGTAATTTGGAGACATTATGAAATGCCTATGTCTGTTAATATAAGGATTTACCAGAAACAGATAGCAACATTTCTATATCGAAATGCCATTTTTTATATTGACGTGAAGGGGGGGGAATTGCGCACAGTAGTTATGCCTGAACCCTATTCATATTTCGCAATTCATGAACAAGAAAAAACTACAACCATTTATTACTGACACCTAGAAACAAAGAAAACTACAAAAATAACTTGCACACCATGCCTTTGAGACACTGTTAAAACCAAAAACTTCCTGGCACAATTTTGAACACTGTGTAAATAAAACGAGCTCTATTAATTGAATAATATCCGTTTCCATTAGCTAAAACAATAGAAAACAAAATTACAAACGTGAGAACACACAAAAGCTTCTTTTTGTGACAACAAAACTCGCCTGACGAAATTGTGCACACAGACATAAAATAGTCCGTTGTTTACTGATGTCTGTGAGCAGTGATACTGAAAACAAAGAAAGAAAGAAAGGCCAGGGAGTGTTTCATATGATACTTCAGAGGGACTCTGACTTCCTGTCATGAATACACGTCAGATAGCATTTTCCACTCTGTTTTATGACGCTGTAAATGGACTGAGACTTTTAAGTCCCGTCGGGCAGGAAAGGTTTATTGGGGCGCACGCCATAAGGGTCCGTGCGTAGAGGTCACTTTCCCGAAGGCGATTTGGGAGTCTTTGTGTTGATTTTGGACGTACTGTTGCTGCCTTGAGTGTGCGTTTCTTTTGAGTTGCATTCAGCCTCCTCTCTGGACGGAGATAGTCTCTTCCTGATTTTAGCTGAGGACAACCTTGGCCTTGTTTTCGTTTAATGTTTCCTGGCCTAGGTACTGGAAATTACACTTTGGGCTGCTCCAGTAGTTCCAGGTATCTCCCTCTGTTTCTTTCTCGCTTCCAACCTCCCTATGGCTCTCGACAGCCTCGGGTAAATAACTTTGTTGTTACGTTGAACTAACCTGCTCGCTACACTACCTGAACCCAATTACTTGCGTGATTCGTTTGTAAACACAAACCAACACCAACCCCTCTGCAGGTTACTACTAACTCGGTTGTCGTAATGCTGTTGTATCCACACCGAAGAACCGACGGAAAGACGTCGAACCATTTCAGTTCGTTCCGGCGATGACAATATTTCAGAACCAAGTTATCTAAACTGATCCCCTAGACGTTTTGACCAATGAAGTACATCAAATAAATAAGTAAGATTGCGATGTCAATGCTTCTTTCATGCTACTGATTATGTATTAAGTTTCTTATATTCTGAACAAAATTTCTTGTGAAACAAGTGTCCTTTCTCTAAACTTTTCAGTATGTAACAGACTGTGATGGTGGAAGAAGGTACTAGCAGTTGTATAACAATTATTTATTTAATTGCGCAACCTGTGTTGTTTAACGAAAAAAGACGAATACAACGTTACAATAGTATAAAACAACAATTGCATCATAAATTCTGTGTACTAAAAATTTCAAGCAATAAATATGCCGTAATAAGAAAAAAGTATTACTATTGTCTAACAATATACATGTTACAAGGTCATGAAGTAAACAGATAAGAGTCTATTATATCAAAAAATGGGATTTATTTATTTATTTTTGTAATGGTAATCAAGGGAATGTATGAAGTACAATGTGTTCTTAAAATTAAAATGGCCCATCTTGGCAATATTTGCGAAGAGTAATATTAAGATAAAATATTTTACGTAGATCCACCAGTGAACGGCTTATATGGATTCCAGAGGCATCACCATGGGTCATATACATCAAAGTGGCAATTTCAGAATGCATTAAACGACAGATAGATAGGCAAATTTCTCAGAGTTGTTTTGCTAATATGTGAGACAATAGTTATAAACACGATTCATATTCAAGTAGCGCCCTCATCTAACACTATACTCACCCAAGGAAACCATCAAAACGAAACAGCGTAAACAATCACCTGGTCAAAGCAAAAGAAAATTGAATCAGCAGCATGTTGCCAGGTAATACCATTCGTCAAACAAAATGCAATAAGTTTCAGTATTTTGAGTTGCAATAGTGAGTGCGATCATACATGAGCGTCTAGTGCGTTAAAAAGAAGTGAATTAGAAAAAAGTCACAGAAATGATAATGTAGGAACCAGAATTCTCACAATGCGTGTGAAATAATGATCAAATGATAATGAATTGGTTCTCAATCTATTAACCATCCGTCTCCGCCTACGTGCAATGCTGTCTAAGAATGCATGTCAGACGATGTATACGAAAAGCGGAAAAAAAGAAATTAGCAAGAAACTGTGTAAAGAAAGTTACGCGATTGGAAATGCACTGAACCAAAAGTTTAAAAATGACAAAACAGTATCATAGGGATCATAAGTCTTCTAGGGCTCAATGTCCCGAAAAGATAAGTAATCTTTATCACATAATTGTGAGGTCAACGCCATAAACCCTAAGTTAGTGTAAACATCTAGAAGAAAACACCATCAAGAACCACAGGGCACCGAAATTAGACTATCAAAGTTCGACAAACTCTCAAGCAGGAGAAAGTGGAAGTGTAAATGACGGAAAGTAATCTACGTTTATATCAAATCAAAAAGATGTGACGGTCATATATGTGAAAACATAAATTACGCACAAGTTATTGTTAAAATATACGTTACTGATTGATACGTTAGAAAACACCATTCCGCAACTGACTGTATCTGTGAGACACAAAAACTACTACTCTATATTCGGCGGCCATTTTTAAAGTGATAACCGATAGCGCAAAGTGCGTTACCTGTCCGCCCCTGCAGGCCAGTGCCTCGCTACAACGCCATTACGCCCGCCATCCCTAATTACGTTCCACGCCTCTACCGGTGCTGGTTTTGTAGTCTTAACGCTTCGTTTATCGTCATGTCAAACATTAATCCCGAGATGGTGTAGTGCACTGTGTAATTCGGTTATTAAACGGACAGTCGCTCCCGTCGGAGGTTCGAATCCTCCCGCGGGCATAGTTGTATGTGTGTTGTCGTTATCATAAGTTAGTTTAAGTAGTTTGTAAGTCCAGACATTGATGACCACAGTAATTTGATCAAACAGGATTATAAACATTATATGAACATTTGAATTTTAAATAGAAAACAGGGTTTTCCTGTTGAAATTCGCCGGCAGCTTGTTGAAGTTTATTGTGCGGGTGTGGTGGTAATTGGAATTGTGCGTTAATGGTTTAGGTTAAAGATAAAGGAAGGGCAAATTTTCATGATGAACAATGTTCTCGATAGCCCACTGCCATTAATGAAGACTTGACATAGGAAGTTGATGATGCAATAAGCCAAAATGGGCGCCTCATCACTGACGAGCTACATCGGAAGTTTCACAAATTGCAAGCAGTTTAGCGCGTTATAATTCCTTAGGAATCCGCGACCATAATCAGTTGACATAAAAGTATTCTGGGTTTTGTATCGTGTCATTGCGTAATATGGCTGTTGTTGTGTTCTTCAGTCTGGAGACTGGTTTGATGCAGCTATCCACAATACCCTACCCTGAGCAAACCTCATCAATTCCACATAAGAACGGCAACCTACATCTGTCTGAATCTGCTTACTGTATCCATCTCTTGGTCTCCCTCTGCGGTTTTTACCCCAAACACTTTCCTCCAATGCTAAATTCATGATTCCCTAATGTCTAAGAATGTGTTCTACCAATCGATCCCTTCTTTTAGTCAGGGTATGCCAGAAATTTCTTTTCTCCCCAATTCTGTTCAGTACATCCTCATTAGTTACGCGATCCATCCACCTAATCTTCAGCATTCTTCTGTAGCGCCACAATTCAAAAACCTCTATCCTCTTCGTGTCCACACTGTTTATCGTCCATGTTTCACTCCCATACAAGGCAACACTCTACTCTAATGCCTTCAAAAAGGACTTCCTTAGGCTTACATCAATATTCGATGTTAACAAAATTCTCTTTTTCAAGAACGATTTTCTACCCATTGCCATTCTGCATTTTATATCCTGTGTACTACGACCATCATTTGTTATTTGACTGCCCAAATAAAAAAACTCATCTACCTCCTTTATCGTTTCGTTACCTAATCTAATTCCTTCAGCATCACCTGATTTTCTTAGACTGCACTCCATTGCCTTTGTTTTGGTCTTGTTAATGTTCATCTTGTATGCACCTTGCAGCACACTGTCCATTCGGTTCAGCTACTCTTCCAGGTCCATTGCTGCCTCTGACAGAATTACTATGTCGTCGGCAAAACGCAATGTTTTTAATTTTTCACCCTGAACTTTAATCCCTTCTCCAAATTTCTCCTTGCTTTTTTTATAGCCTGCTCAATGTACAAATTGAATAACATTGGAGAAAGCCTACATACCTGTCTTACTCCGTTTCCAACCTCTGCAACCCTTTCATGCCCTTTCAGCTCTTATAACTTCTGTCTGGTTTTGTACAAGTTTTAAATGAACTTCCGTTTCCTAAATTTTACTCCTGCTGATTTCAAGATCTGAAAGAGTGTATTCCAATCATCATTATCAAAAGGTTTCTACAGAAAGCTAAAAATGTAGGTTTGCCTTTGCTTAATTCGTTGTTGTTGTTGTGGTCTTCATTCCGGAGACTGGTTTGATGCAGCTCTCCGCCCTACTCTATCCTGAGCAAGACTTGTCATCTCCTCATAAGAACGACAACCCATATCCACTTGAATCTGCTTACTATACGCGTCTCTTGGTCTCCCTCTGCGATTTTTACCCCACACACTTCCCTCCAATGCTAAATTTACGAGTCCCCGATGTCTAAGAATGTGTCCTACCAAGCGATCCCTTCTTTTAGTCAGGGTATGCCAAAAATTCTTTTTCTCACCAATTCTCACCAACACTCCACACAAATGCCTTCAGAAAAGACTTCCTTACACTTAAATTAATATTCGATGTTAGCAAATTTCTCTTTTTCAAAAATGCTTTTCTTCCCATTGCCATTCTGTATTTTGTATCCTCTGTACTACGACCATCGCATGTTATTTTACTACCCAAATAATAAAACTCATCTACCACCTTCATTGTTTCGTTACCTAATCTAATTCCTTCAGCATCGCCTGATTTTCTAATTCCGCGCTCCATTATTTTTGTTTTGCTCTTGTTACTGTTCATTTTATATGCTCTCTTCAACACACTGTCCATTCCATTAAACTGCTTCTCCAGGTCCTTTGCTGTCTCTGATAGAATTACAAAGTCATCAGAAAAACGCAATGTTTTTATTTCTTCCCCCTGAACTTTAATCCCTATTCCAAATTTTTCCTTGCTCTCCTTCACCGCCTGCTCTATGTACAAATTGAATAACATCGGAGAAACGCTACAAACATGTCTTACTCCCTTCCCAACTGATGCTTCCCTTTCATGCCCTTCGAGTCTAATAACTGCAGTCTGGCTTTTGTACAATTTGTAAATAACTCTCCTTTCCCTATATTTTATCCCTGCTGACTTCAGTATTTGAAAGAGTGTATTCCAGTCAACATTGTCAAAAGCTTTCTCCAAATCTACAAAAGCTAAAAATGTAGAGTTGCCTTTCCTTTATCTATCTTCTAAGATAAGACGTAAAGTGAGTGTTGCCTCCCGGGTTCCTACGTTCCCCCTGAATCCAAACTGATCTTCCCTGAGGTCAGCTTCTACCAGCTTTTCCATTCTCCTGTAGATAATTCGTGTTAAAATTTTGCAACCATGACTTATCAAACTGATGGTTCTGTAATTTTCACACCTGTCTGCGCCTGATTTCTTTGGAATGGGGATTATTACATTTTTTCATAGTCTCAGGGTATTTCGCCTGTCTCATACATCTTACACACCAGTTCAAATAGTTTTCTCATGGCTGGTTCTCCCAGAGACTTCAGTAGCTCTGAGGGAATATCATCTACTCCAGGGGCCTTGTTTCGACTTAGGTCTTTCAGGGCTCTGTCAAATTCATCTCTCAGTATAGTATCTCCTATTTCATCGTGATCGACTTCCTCTTCCCTTCCTATAACATCGTCTCTAAGTTCATTTCCTTTGTAGAGCTGCTATATGTACTCTTTCCACCTTTCAGCTTTCCCTTCTTTGCTGAGAACTGGTTTCTCATCTGAGTTTTTGATATTCGTAGAGTTGCTTTTCTTGTCCCCAAATGTCTTTTTTATTTTCCTGTAGGCGGTATCTACTTTTCCCCTTCTTATACATTCTTCTACATATTTGCATTTGGCTTCTAGCCACTCCTGCTTAGCCATTTTGCATTTCCTGTCAATTTCATTTCTTAGTCGTCTGTACTCCAATTTGCCTGTTTCATTTACTGCATTTTTATATTTTCTCCTTTCATCTATTAGATTTAGTATTTCCTGTGATATCCAAGGATTTTTTGTTGGTCTTGCCTTCCTACCTATTTTGCCCTCTGCTGCCTTCACTATTTCATCTCTCAATGCTACCCATTCCTCTTCTACTGTTTTATTTCTCCCTGTTTCTGTCAACTGTTGCCTAAATCTCCCTCTGAAATTTTCCAATAATTCACTTTCCTTCAATTTATCTAAGTCCCATCTCCTTATTTTCCTACCTTTCTGCAGTTTTTTTCAGTTTCAGCCTACAGTTCATGACTAACAAGTTATGGTCAGAGTCTATATCTGCCCCTGGGTATGTCTTGCAGTTTAGGACTTGGTTCCGGAATCTATGTCTTACCATTATAAAATCTATCTGATACCTTCCGGTGTCTCCTGGTCTCTTCCACGTATACAACCTTCTTTTGTGATTCTTAAACCACGTGTTTGTTACGATTAAATCATGTTCCGTGCAAAATTCTACCAGGCGACTTCCTCTTTCATTCCTCCTGCCCAGTCCATATTCACCTACTAATTTTCCTTCTCTTCCTTTTCCTACTACCGAATTCCAGTCTCCCATCACAATTGAGTTTTCCTCTCCCTTAACTGTCTGATAATTTCCTCTAGCTCCTCATATATTTCTTCGATCTTCTCATCATCGGCAGAGCTAGTTGGCATATAAACCTGTACTACTGTTGTTGGTGTTGGCTTCGTATCTATCTTGACAATGATAACGCGATCACTGTGCTGCTCATAGTAGTTTACCCGCATTCCTATTTTCTTATTATCAGTCCTACTCCTGTGATACCCCCAACTGATTTTGTATTTATAATCCTGTACTCACCTGACCAGAAATCCTGTTCATCCTGCCACCGAACTTCACTAATCCCCACTATATCTAACTTCAACCTATCCATTTCCCTTTTTAAATTTTCTAATTTTCCTACCCGATTAAGGTATCTAACATTCGACGCTCCGATCCGTAGATTGCCAGTATTGTCTTTCCTGATGACAACATCCTCCTGAGTAGTCCCCGCCCGGAGATCCGAATGGGGGACTATTTTACCTCCGGAATATTTTACCCGGGAGGATGCCATCATCATATTTTCATACAGTAGAGCTGCATGTCCTCGGGAAAAGTAACGGTTGTAGTTTCCCCTTGCTTTCAGCCGTTCGCAGTAACTGTGTTGCAAAGCCACATTAGCTGATGTTTCAAGGCTAGCTCAGTCAATCATCCAGACTGTTGCTCCTGTAACTACTGAAAAGGCTGCTGCCCCTCTTCAGGAACCACACGTTTGTCTGGCCTCTCCACAGATACCCCTCCGCTGTGGTTGTACCTACGGTACGGCTATCTGTATTGTTGAGGCACGCAAGCCACCCCACGTCGGCAATGTCTGTGGTTCATGGCTATTACTTTAACAACCAATGTTCCAGCCTACGTTACAGTGATTTCTTCTGGGTAAAGTCAGAAGAATGCCACTGTAACGTTGGCCGAAAGTTTGTTTATTACAGTAATAGCCATCTTACATTTGAAGCGGTACAACACCCAGAAAACTTTTATGTCAGTTTACCACATTGTTATTGACAAAATAGTTTGAAGGTCAGGCGGAAGAATTGTTTCATGTTAGGAACCGAAATCTTGTGCCATGTTGAAATGTCCATGGTGAGTACGTCGAAAACTGAAAAAAAGTGCATTTTATAGTTTCCAGTACAATTTATGCTCTTTCTTCGTTACCAATCTGCTGTTACTTTACCAAGACCCTAGTAAATAAAAATGAAAAATATATTTGGTCAAAACTATTCTAATCCATAAGTTCTTGATTTATTACTTTTGAATTTTGACACGAAGTTCCATTATGATAAAGAAGGGTTTTATACACTTACTTCTTTCTTTATTATGTGATATATAACCTAAATATAAATGTTAATTTTTGAAAATTTTACAACATCGTTATGAAATTCATATACATTCACATATGGCAAGTTATTGCAACATTTTTTTTTTCTTTTTGACAGATACCAGTCCGATGAGAAAATCTAACATATACGGACGAAAGGACAAGATGTTGACTACATGTGATGACGTTGAATAGCACTGAAATATCGTAACACACTATTTTTCTACGGTAGTATACAGGGCAATATGGACTTTCGCGGTATTAAAGAATGACAAAACAGTAGATATACAGTTGACATGAGAAACCTGGGCCTACAGACTATCACAGTAGTTCCCTGCTACTTCACCACATGCTGACATGCGATGAATACTAGCTGCCTTAGCATTTTCCGCACCATGTCTCAATCGGGACACCTGTTGGACCACCGAATTGGTATTTTCCTCTCGTATTGCAACCCGCCTTCTATGTAGTGTTACAATATTTCAGTGCTATTCATCGTCCACACATATAGTTAACATCTTCTCGTTTCGTCTGCATATGTCACATTATCCAACCGGACTGGTACGGTATCTGCAGGAATAAAATAGTTGCCATGACGTTGCCCCATACTTCGTATGGTGGTGGATGGTGCCCATAAATGAGAGACATCCTGCCCAAGGTCCTTCCCACCCCTCCTAAAGTGGTGTTCCGTCACTCTCCCAACCTTCATAACATCCTAGATCATCCTTATGGCACCCCGAAACCCAGCTCACTGCCACAGGGATCATATCCTTGTGGAAGACCCCGCTGCAATACCTGTCCAACCCACCCACCCAGCACTTCCTATTCCAGTCCTGTCACAAGCTTATCCTACCCTATCAGAGGCCGGGCCACTTGTGAAAGCAGCCACGTAATTTACCAACTGTGCTGCAAACACTGTACAGCTTTCTATATTGGCATGACCACCAACCAGCTGTCAATTAGGATGAATGGCCACCGCCAAACTGTGGCCAAAAACAAGGTGGACCACCCTGTGGCACAGCATGCAGCGGAGCACATGCTTGATTTCGATGGCTGCTTCACAACCCGGGCCATCTGGATCCTCCCATCCACCACCAGCTTTTCTGAATTGCACAGATGGGAGTTATCCTTACAATACATTCTCCGATCCCGAAATCAACCAGGCCTCAACCTACGATAACTTCCCTATATTTTTTCTCCATACCTTACAGTTCATACCTCTCTACCCAAACCTCGCCTATTTTGAGTGGTGTGTGAATGTGCGTTCGTGTGTGTGTGTGTGTGTGTGTGTGTGTGTGTGTGTGTGTGTGCGGTCTTGTGTACTTGCAGTGTGCATGCATTTTCTATATAAATTTATTTTACTTTATTTTATTTTATTTTCTCCCCTCACCAGCCTCCCCACTCCATTCCTAAGCTGCATCTCGTTATTCCCATCTACCCCATCACCACCACCGTGACGTAACCTTCCTATCCTCTCTCCCCTCCCCTCCCCCCCCTCCCTTCCACGATTCGCTGCAGAGCGTGATTCGAAGTGCGGCAGTCAGATGTGATGGTTGTATGACTGTCTTGTGTGTCTGTGTGATTGTGTGAGTGTTCTATTTTCTGAAGAAGGAAATGGCCGATAGCTGAATGTGTTGTATGCATGTGTGTTTTGTATGTGTCTGTCGCAGCTCGTCGCCACGTCTTTGTGGTGAGCTGTAAACGATGAAACGGCGTTGCCCGGGTATTTATTTCTGCCATTTTAGGTATATATTCGTTTGTATAAGGGCTGTATATCTGTAAAATCTCTTGGGAATACAGGTGGTAGTAAAGAAGTAATAGATTAAAACTTGGTGCGATAAAAAGCGGTTTTCCATGAACATTACTGTTTAGGTGCTCATATCTCATGAACTACGTGTCGTACTGTGATACATTTTAGAAGGTACACTCAACTATATATGTGTATATTGTCTGTAACATTTCCTGCGGCTACAATCTGTAGTGTACAAATTACAAATTTTAACGTCATGCCGAAAGTCGTAGTTTTACTCCTCAAACAGCGGAAAAGTAGTAAGCGAAAAATACTTTTTCCTTTCATCATTTTGCTATGGTTATCAGTGGGAAAAAGTTTAAAAAAATTTGAGTTATGTTTAAAGTTTGTTGCAAGTCGCTAAGTACTGTCATTCTCATACAGTGTATTTCGAAAGTCTCGCCGTATTGTATGTCATTTTTTGCTATTTCTATTGGTTATGACGTAATATCTTTTGAACCATGTGCCGTATGTGATTCTTAACCATGCAGAAATTGTTACCTTACGGTAAGGAATGTGTGTACTAAATTTGGTTAAAATCGGTGCAATGTTTTAGGAGAAAATGAGCAGCATTGTCGCAAAATGCAGCAGTTTTTCGCGCATATCATTGTTTATGACGTCATATCTCGTGAACTATATATCGTATGTGATTCTTACACTTACGGCGACCGTCCTCATGAATTGAAGCTTATGTGTACAAAAATTCATAAAGATTGGAACAAAACTGTAGATTTGTATTGAAATGTTTTACTATATTCTATTTAAGTAATCACAGTTCCTTTCTACCACTTCAAAACAAGATACTTAGCTTTTCAACATTACGATGTATTGGGGTTCTGCTCGCCGCAAATTTATTCACCTGGGGCGTCGTGGTAGAAATAAATAGTCATTCTGTACTATTTTTCACTTCTTCTTTAATTTGAAACCAAACTGCTTCTCCACCAAAACATTATAAATTCAAACTTGCGTACAACAACAACAACACAGACTGACATAGCTTCCAGTGCACTTCAGAAAAGCCCAAAACTTGAACTCCCCCACGCAAGGTGTTGAGGTAAATACATAACACCGGCAATAATGACCTTACATTATGCATTGTTCATAACAATTGAGTATACTAATTTACAATGAACAAACACACAAAGAAAACATTTAATGTACACAAAAATAATCACAATATAAAATGAAAACTATACATACAATAATTTTACAAGGCACATATCGTTTTAAGACTTAATCACGCTAGTTTTTGTTTGACAACAAACCAAAATGTTAAATGTCAATTAATTAGTTAACGAGTACATCATACATGTTCCTTACATATACTGAACTATCACATATCTCGGAAATTCTGAAAATAGATTCAAAATCTCACGTCAATCCATATATACAAAGAAATACATTATAGGAATTTCGACTATTACATTAATTATCACAATTACCTGGTCACTACAACTTGTTTATGAGCCTAACATATATACAATGCTATTTATTTTAATTTCTTTATGTTTTAAAAAAGTTTGTACCCTATGTCTGTCTATTTATTGAAATAATGTACCATGACAAAAGTATTGTTTATAGAACTGTCTGGAAACGTCTTATACAAATCTCTTAATTAATGAAATCTATCACTTGTTTCGGTCACAGTATCACCGTGACACTGTCCTACACTGATTCCTAGACTGGCTATTTCGTTTGTAACTTCACGCGCAAAATATGTCACTATTACACCACACGATTCCGGGTCCGACGCAGACGGTATCGTACAATAACATTGAGATGAGAGATCCAGCAGTATCGTCACAGTATGCAACACTTACAAACATACGCACACTCTGCTAGTGTCTGTTGTTTCGGACGTGCCTGAAAGAACAGACACCACATGCAAATATAACTTAAACAATACATCGATGATGGGTATTGTTATTTTATTATTATTATTTTCAATATAAAAGCAATCTAGAGCCAACTCCATAGTCCAGTAACGGCATCACAAGAAAGATCTCATGATTGCAAAAAAAAAAAAAAAAGGAGTACAACACTTTTTTATCTTGTGTGTATGGTTGAGAGTATGTATAATATATGTTTTCGTCCTTCAGAACCTTCTGGACAACATTTTATGGGCAAAGAACTGCAATATTTTGCTACTATCTACAGATTTTCGCCTATTTCTCGGAAACTATGCATGTTATTTTTACCAAAACAAAAGAGCATTAAATTTTACGGCGAATAATCTTTTCAAATGTCAAAATCGGTACAGTCATTTGGCGGCAATCGGTATTCGAAATTCAGTCACTTTTAACAACTTGGCTTTAAAGTAGGCTATACAGTGTGTAACTCAAAAATAGCTACTCCAAATGAGAAAGTCAAGTTATGGTAATTTTAATGGATGATATTTCAAGTTAGAAGAGTAAAAAGTTGTCTTTGTTGTTGTTTTTTAGTTTTAGGCAATGTTAAACAACCATACACTTGAATACAAACTAATACCATTACCTCAGTTTTTTATCTATAATTCTTTCACATTTATTTTCATCTATGCCGTAAGTGGTACGAATCGAGATCTGAAAGCAAAGCCAAACATGGTACTTTTCTAGCAAAACAAACAATTCATGCTTTAACAATTTCCATAACTTGACATTTTTCATTTGGAGTAGCCATTTGTGACTTACAGGCGTTGGAGCCTACTTTTTAGCGAAGTTGTTCAAAATGACTGAATTTCGAATACTGATTGCGGCCAGCTGTACCGATTTTTACATTTGAAAAGGTCATTCGACGTATAAATGAATAATCTTTCATTTTGGTAGGGATAACATCTTAAGTAGGATGCATACTTTTCTAGAAATATGCGAAAATCAGTAAAAAGAGGAAAAATATCACAGTTCTTTGACCATAAAATGTTGTCCCGAGAGTTCTGAAGGACGAAATCATGTATTCTACATATTCTCAAAGATTGATTGATTGATTTTTCCAGGGAAGCCAAAACAGTCTTGGTCCAACCCGCCACTGCCCGCACCGAAACTATGTTTATTGTGCGGTATCGCTCTCTGTATATCTAGTAAAGCCAACCAATGCCCTTGAACAATGCAAGGAGTCCCTTTACCAGTTCTTTATTAGACACAATTTCTTCGGGTCTGGTTGTCCCAAATATTCTTTGCCTTTTATTCTCCAATGCAATGCATTCGAAGATTAGATGTGATGCAGTTTCATCACCGTCATCACAGATCCTACATTTAGTGTCCTCTTCTGTTATTCCCATTGTACATAGGTGTTTTTTGAAATTCCCATGGCCTGTTAGCAATCCAACCATGAGTCTAATCTCTCTCCTGTTCAGACCCAGGATTGCAGAGCTTCTTTTAAAACATGTCTTTGGCATCATTACCTTGCCATGTTTTTGTTGATGGAGTTTGGTCCAATATTCTACGTGCTGTCTTCTGAGCCAGTTACGTAGCTCCAATTTGATCATTGCCTTGGTGATTGTCAGGACAGGTTGCGGTCCAATAAATGGAGTCTCTGTCCCCATCCTGGCTAATCTGTCGGCATGTTCGTTGCCACTGATCCCCAAGTGGCCAGGGACCCACAATAGGTTTACTCTATTGCTTTCCCCTAGCTCCACCAGAACCCTGTGACATTCTGCAACAATTTTAGACCTTGTTGCAGGAGCTGCCATTGATCTCAGGGCTGCCTGGCTGTCTGAATAGATATAGATTTTTGTAGCTCCTACGCAAATTCTCCTCCACACACGCCATAATGGCAGTGATTTCGGCCTGGAATACTGAGGCCAGTTTTCCTAGAGAGATGACGCCCTCCAGTCTTGGCTGCACCCCGTATACCCTGGCCCCAACGCCTTGGTCTGATTTCGACCCGTCAGTGAACCAGACAATATCCCCCGTATGGTGTCGAACTATTTTCTCCCACTGCTCCCTACTGCCAATTGTTATACTGAAAGGCTTGTTGAAGCAGTATGGGGTTATAATATAGTCGGCTGTCATTCCCCAACCTTTCCTATATTTACCTCACTCACTATTTTAGTGTGTGATTCTGGATATCCCAAAGAGTTCCAGTTGTTACTAGTTTTGAGTCTGTAGGCACCAGCTGCTGCCTCCATCTTGACCCAAAGGTGTAATGGGGGCATATCCAGCATGGTTTCCATCCAAGCAGTTGGTGTGCTGCTAATTCCGCCTGTTATGGCTAAGCAGGCTAGTCTCTGCACCTTACCAAGCTCCTTAGCAGCAACCTACTGTTCTATCTACTTCCACCACACGACCGCCCCATAGGTGATCCTGGGTCTAATCACTGTGGTGTATATCCAGTGCATACCCTTGGGGCTCAGGCCTAAATTTTTGCCACAAGCTCTCCTGGTACCTTTTGCCTTGGAGCAAATATTCCTAATGTGAGGGTCCATGTCAGTTTCTCATCTAGGGTAACCCCTAGATATTTCACTGCCCCTTCACCGGTAGCACTTCATTGAAAAGATTTAGATTCCAACTTGAGTGTTCGATATGTTTCCTTGTGAATGGTACAATAACAGTCTTCTTAGGACTAAGCCCCAGATCCTGTTTTCTGCACCAGTCTTGCACAATGTCCAATGGACCTTGTGCCATATTCTTCACTGTGTCAGCAAATTTGCCAAGTATTACTATGACAAGATCATCTGCGTATCCTTGGTAAAAGTACTGCCTAGAGTTTAATTCTCCAATGAGATGATTCACCACTAGATTCCACAATAAATGGGAAAGAACTCCTCCTTGCAGGCAACCCCTAGTGGTGTTGATTACCATTTTTCATTCATCATGGTAGCCTCTACCTTTCTTCCACTGAGCATGGCCTTAGTCCACCTACTTATAGTGGTCCCTAGGTCATGCACCTCTGCTGCCCTGACCATTGAATCGAACGTCGTGTTGCTAAAAGCCCCCTCAATGTCCAGGGAAGATACAGAGGGCTATTTCTTGAAAGTGCAGTGCTTTCTCCACCTTCCCAACAAGTTGGTGGAGAGCTGTCTCACATGATTTACCTGTTTGATATGCATGTTGGTTTGAATGTAGAGGAGCCCTACTTAACCTCCTTTCTCCAACATGCATATTAACCAGCTTTTCGAATGTCTTAAGAATGAAGGAGGACAGGCTGATTGGTCTCATATCCTTGGCCTTGGTAGGATCAATTCTCCCTGGTTTAGGGATGAAGAAAACCTTCACTGCCCTCCAGGCATTGGTAATGGTTCCTGCTGCAGGGCTAACCCTGAATTACCTGCATAGGAATCTAATAAGATTTTCTCCCGCTTGTTGCAGGAGAGCTGGAAAGATTCCATCGGGGCCAGGTGACTTGAACGGTTGAAATGTTCCCACCGCCCATCGGACCTTACTGAGATCGACACACTCCTTGGCCAAATCCCTGTCCTCTTTGCGAATACCTGAGAACCGTTGTGTCTCAGGAATTGCATTCTGGTCTGAGTTATCCCCCAGAGTATATTGAGGAAAGTGAGTCTTCAGGAGCAGTTCCAGCGTTTCATGTGCTGTCTTTGGCTACTCCCCATCCTCCTTCCTCAATGTTCCTCCTAGATTACTTGGTACCCTAGTGAGGATTTTATGAAGTCTCGCTTGAGCAGCCGTGCCCTCCACTTCTTCACAGAATACCTTTCAGGATGCCTCCTTTGCCCATCTGATGGCAAGGTTGTAATTCACAAGGGCCTCACGATACTTTGCCCATTGTCCTTTGCGCCTCGCAAGGTTAAACAGTATTCGTACCTGTTTCCTTTGCATTTCCAGGTTATTATTCCACCAAGGCACACTCCTATTTGTGCACTTCTTAGTGATTGAGCAGTTGTCCTGGTATGAGATCACTATAGCAGAGGTTACGGCCTCTGCTACTTCCTCAAACTCTGCTGGATTCCTTATCGAAGTTTTAATTTCCGATAGGATGAAGTCAAGGTCTCTCCTATATCGTCTCCCAGTCCGTTTTCCTGGGGTTCCTACAGGCCATGGTCTGTCTGGTTCCCATTTCAACCTTGAATTTAATATACATGTAATCTGATGAGAATGGCTCCAGGACCACATGCCACTGTTTGACGTAACTTCCCATCATCATGGAACCAAAAGTTATGTCAATTACTACTTCCCTTCTACTATTCCTGAATGTAGGTTCATTACCCCTATTCAGGATCTCCAAGTTGTTAGATAGGAGAAATTCAAGAAGGTGCTCACCTCTACTGTTGGTGTCCTTGCTGCCCCACGATAGATTGTGGGCATTGGCATCACATCCCACCACCAGTTCGTCACCTTGCCGATGGCAGGCTTCTGTCAGTCTCCTCACTTCCAAAGAAGGAGGAGAGCTGTTTTCATAAGGAAGGTATGCTGAGGCCAAAACAATTTCCCTCGTTATACCTTCCTCACGTTGCTGCATCCTGATGGTCACCAGGTCCCTGGAACAAACATCCGTCATTGGTATGAAAGTATTCCATTTCTAACATAAATGCATGTTCTGGAGTTTTTTAGATTTCTGGCATAAATCAGCTTACCTCCAGTACCACCAAGGCCTGATACACCCCCTTTGTATAAATAGGATTCTTGTATCAGGGCCATGTCCACCTCCTGTCTCCCCAGGCGATGGCTCACAGCAGCAGTGGCCCCTTTACTGTGCTGCAGGTTTATCTTCTCTCCGACATCCACCACCAGGATTCGTCCTTCCGGAACGACCTTTTGGTTAATTACCCTCCAATCCTCTGTCGAGACGTTTGGGTTCTGGAACCTTATTTTCTCGAACAGAGTCTTTGGAGAGACATCCTTAAGGATCTTTGGTACCCATGTTGATACCTTTGCGGTCTTCAGGAGTTCGGCTGCTGTCTTGACCAGCTGCTTCGCATCCCCCCACTGGGATATCATGGGCACCTCGTACTTAAGCCATTCTGCTGAGTGCTCCCCAAATCAAATCAAATGTTTGTATAGCTTATGGGACGTAACTTTGGGGTCATCAGTCCCTAAACTTACAAACTAGCTAATACTAAGGACGGCACAAATATCCATGCCCCACGGGGGACTCGAACCCCCGACCGTAGTGACCGTGCAGACCGTGACTGGAGCGCCTCAGTCCCCTCGTCCATCGCGGCCGGCGAGTGCTCCCCCTCGCAGACAAAAATGAGTGCACTGCGATCTAGATAGACCATCCTGAATTTGGGTCCTGGACCAGCGTCCCCCCCAATCTCTTCAAAGAGGGCCATCTGCACGAACTCCTCCTGCTGCGAGGTGATGCTCACCAGTGGGTATCCATCTCGGATAACCGCCATTCTAAAGACCGAGACTACAGTACTGTAGGTCTGTTTCCCTATTTCCTGCCTCAGCCTTTTAGGATCACGTTTGTCCAGCGAGGAGGGAGTCTTAGATTCCTCCCTAACCCTCTTGCCACCTGTCTTTGACGTCGATGGGGTCTGTGTATCCCCTTCGACCTGAGGATGTTTCCCTTCACTTATGTTTAGGAAGCCATTCTTTTCCTTCCTTTTGCTTCTGTTGCTTGAGAAGATTCCTCCTCTGAGCCCGAGACAAGGCCCTAAACCTAATCTGGTCCAACTTCTCTGTTACAGTTCCCACTTCTTGCTCAGGTCTAGACCCTGACTGAGAAGTAGGAGTGTACTCCATCGGTCCTGGTCCAGATGTCTGAGTATCTGAGGTCTCCGATTGCCCCTCGGATTCTTTTAAAATAATTTTTTTCTCCGTGTTCATCTTGGTCCCACGAGATTTGGGGATTTATATGGTCTACACCACGATAATACCACGCGGTGCAAGGCTACTTACTCAGGGAGGTCGCCCGGTAACCCTGAGGCACCGTTCGAGGCACATCCACCCACGTGCCACGCACCTCTCGGCACGGGTAGCACCACACCCGGGACGATTCTCGACGATACACATAAGATAAAGAAAAATCTTCTACCTCATTTTTCGAAAGCAAAACGCCTTTCTTGTGATGCCGTTGCTGGACTACACAGTTAGCTCTAGATTGTATTAAAGAAGGAAAATAACAAAAGATTTTAAAAAATCTGAAGGGCGAAGTTTCCAAAAAGGAAACAAAAATGTTTCCAAAAATATATAAAAGATTAGGCAATATGAATGTCAGGGAGAAGACGCACTAGCCTCTCCCCCCCTCCCCCCTGGTTCCACTTTCCTAACGGCCGCACTGCGCGCTTGCACGCTTCACTTTATCAATCGGTTAGTAACGTTAGAAAACAATGAAACATGTCCGAGTATTTTTTTCCCTAAGCCTCATGGAGCACATCGGTGTAAAGAGTAGGGTGTACCATCTATCTTGTCTACCCAAAATATTTCTGGAACAATAACAGCTATTGGAAAACGACGTTCACCGGTATCAATGTACGGCTGGGGCCCATGAATGTACACATTTGGAAATATTTTAAAACGAAAGCAAATGTGTTTTTTAACACAAACTTATGTTTTTCTAAATGGACACCCTATATTTTTTCTTCAGCAATCCATGGCATGACAAATCACATAAACAATGGCGTTGATTGCATCGCAATATTCCAATTACAACCCGAGATATTGCGACGCGAATTGGACGCTTGAAAAACCCGGAATGCGCTGCATACGCACGTCCTTAGGCTCAGGCGAGAACCCCATGCTCCCCGAAATCGCGATGTGATTGACATGCATATTCGCACTTCCATACTTACCAAGAGGGCCGAAACGAATAATACGGTCTGCTGCCATCCTGCATTAAAGTCGTACATTCCAGCAGGTATTTATCCCATAGGCTAGGGGTGATGCAGTTCTGCAACATATCTGTGTACCGCAACTTTAGTCTCAAAGTTAACTTCGCTTATCGTTAATCCGTTACTAAAAAGGTAATGCCGTTCAACGTTAAAATTTTACTCTACTGTAGATCTAACGCAAGTGACAGTGAATCATTCACTCATAATAGTAAAATTCATGTTGATGGTTTTAGTGAAACGAGCAAGTGGACTAAAGGTTTTACCGTTGTTTAGGTTAAAATGTTATGATTTGGGAAGTTCAGGTAAGACATAGAAGATGAATGTAAACAAGTTTAATCAATTAGTTTTATTATCACAAAATTATCAATGTTATGTTTATCTAATCCGTTACATGACAAATTGTTTCAAACAAGTGTTTCTGAACATCACTGGGTAAAATGGCCCTTTGTAGAAACTTGCACTGTGATACCAGCACTACATACTAAAGATAGCGTTCATATATCATGCTCAAAGTGATAACCATTGGCCTGCATACATAGGGTCACTCTACGGATGAAGGATGCCCTACTTTGTGCTACTGTTTCCTCTTTGATGGCTGTACAAGCATCAATAATGCGTTGATTCATGTCCTCTGGTGTTGTTGGTTCATGTTGGTAAACAGCATCCTTCACTGCTCCCCAAAGAAAAAAATCCAGCGGTGTAAGGTCCGGAGATCGGGCAGGCCACCTAACTGGGCCACCACGTCCTATCCACCTACCAGGGAACTTACGGTTCAGAAGTCGTTGTGCTCTTAAGTCGTTATGTGCAGGACATCCGTCATTCTGATACCACATGACGATTCTCCTGTTGAAAGGTGCGGTGTCCAAGAGAACAGGAAGATTGTGTCGTATAAATCTAGAGTACTGTCTGCCATTTTGAACGCCATTTACAAAGAAAGGTCCGATAATGGTATCTCCAATAATCCCACACCAAACATTCACTTTCCACGGACGTTGATGCTCTACCTGACGGAGCCATTTTGGATTGTCTGCTGACCAATAATGCATATTCCTCATATTGACAATTCCTATGTTGGAGAATGATGCCTCGTCGGTAAAGAGAACATATGCGGAAAAATTAGGATTAGTCAGAAGTTTTTGCTGAGCCCACCAACAAAATGTTACCCTGTTGCTGAAGTCATTTCTATGAAGATCCTGGTGTAAATGAACATGGTAAGGATGAAATTTATGACGTTGAAGAATACGCTGTGCACTTGATTTCGACACACCAACTTCACGTTCAATTTAACGTGAGCTGATGTGAGGATTCACAGCTACGGTAGCGAGCACAGAAACTACAGCACGTTCATCTGTGCGTGTTCTAGGACGATGTCTAGGTCTTGGATTTAAGCTTCCAGTTTCAGGTAGACGAGATGTGAGACGACCAAACATCCGGCGCGAAGGCGATGGCTTGTCAGGGAATCATCTTCTGTACAGTCGTTCTGCCTGAACAGAATTTCGCTCGCCTACAACAGGGTACAGTACAAGTATGTAGAGTAGGGTAGAAAACAGACATATTAACGTAATAATCATAATGTTCTCTAACAGTACTATAAACAAACAAGTAATCTAATAACGCATTTCCCATCAGCGTACATTCTCCATAGATAAGCAGCATTTCTACCATATCTTCATGTGTGTAGATAATACAGTATAAGCTCCACAATAACGTTTATTCACAATGTGTACTACCTCCGTGCCGTCACTAGATTACTCTGATGCACGACAAGCGGTGTACTGCACGCAGAAGCAGCAACAAATGGGATGCTCGGAGGGTAGTGGAGTACAGGAGTTTGCATGGGTCGCAAATCACAAACAAGGCGAAGTGGTATCTGTGGCTGTAGTGGGAACTAGATTGGACACGTGTCAAGGTACAGCTAGGCCCTGGATGAACGAGTGCGCGAAAGGCACAATGGGTCATTTAACACATTCAATAAACCTTATTTTGGGTGTGCAGGATAAATAACACAACCTGACTGATGTATACCGATCGGTATACAGATCGTAAACACATCCATGATATATCTGCATCACTTGAAGAAAAACGACTCCTAGTCACACACAAGAAGGGTGCATTTAGCATCAGCGAGAGTCTTGTCCCTGCGTAAAAGGTAGAAGAATTACGCGTTTCGGAAAATGCATGAATTCTTCCTGTATCCGAGGAATGCTGTGGCAGTCCCTCCAACAGATGCCGAAACCAAAGTGAAACAACGTACAAACATCAAGAACCTATAATTACACATGTAAAACGTCGTTGGTACGGAGACAAGTAAAACAGGACAGGCAGCGAATTGTGGCGGAAGTAACATCAGACTTGAAGGGTGGCCAGAGTAACGCATACAGTCGCGACGCTCGCTGCTGTGAAAGTTGTGACCAGCTGACAGTTGCGACGACACTAGCGCTCCAGGTGGTGGGCAAGCCGCCGCAAGAGTGATGTTTGTTTATTTATTAGTTATAATTATTTGTAACTAACGAAATAGTACAATTTTTACGTTGCAAGAATACGGAAATTGGTGAAAATCAGCCGAACTTAACTGAGTCAGTGAAACAACGAAGATCTTCGTCATGAACCAATCTTTACGAATATGTGTATATTTTTGCAGCTTATCCCCTTCAGTCCTGAATTATTTTAAAACTAGAATAAAACATATTCTTGCACTTTTCATGTCCAATAGACCATATCTATTGCATATTTGAGCAAAATTAAAAGTTTTCATACTTGGTTTCCAAAATAAAAAAGTCAAATAAATTGGACACCGGGTCTGGAAAGTAGTTAAAGATGTGAAATAAGAAATCAACAGATATGTTTGTCACTCCATACTGATTGTGGAACTTATATCGCAAAGTAGAATTTGTGCAAAATTCATAAATTAATGCATAAAATAATTTCAACTACTGATATCATGTCTGACACTCGCAATGGGTCCGCCACGTTCGCTGTTTTTCATTGCAGCTCGCCATTCTGTTGACAGATGGCAGCAAGATGCACATAACTGAAAGCGACAGATATCCAGTAAACAGGCCAATGGGTCTCAAAGTAAAGCGAAATCGTGTAACATTTTAAAATTAATGAAAAGTTGGTGTCCAATAAATTGGACGCCAGCTCTGAAAGGGTTATTCCGCTGAAAGTAAGTGTAATATAAGTATAAGACAAACATCAGTTTCCATTATGGTCTGTTCTTACTGTGACAAAGAGTTTTTTGACACGTATCAATTCGGTATGAAGTCTAATGATTCGCACATTTTTATGCTTCACTCGTCTTTCTCATACGTGAATATTCTTTTGATTGTGATTACTTTAGCTTAAGGAGATAATGGCTTGAAGTTTCTTGCAGTTTGTGGTTCAGCTGTGGTAAAAATTGTGCAATTGGGTTCTTCCTTGTTCAAAGCAGTTTGATCGCTTTTTCCGTTTCCTTGTCACGCCTGTTACGTTATTCCTTCAGCTACACCTGTGGTAACTGTTGTGTACCGTAGTTATTGCATTATACATTCGGTCCCTACGTTTCATACTTAGCGTTTTTACTGGGATTGTTGTGAAGAAACGTTAACGTTCTGAGAGTAGAAAAGCGACTTCTTTCTGCCAAAGGCCAGGTCTTCTGGTGTTTCCTAGTCATTTTTTAAAATTTTTAACAGAAAATTGAATTATTTAGTAAGAGCCTGTAGGTTACAAGATAAGTGGAGATAAACTGTACTGCAAGGTTCCGTTTCGTATCTTGTCAAGGATCTTAGGGAACCTGCGAAAGACAAAGGTGCAGCTGTTTTTAAGTTATTACCTATTTTATGACACTACATATATTCTCTAATTTTAAAGTCAATATAAACGACACTACCCGTGCTCATCAATATCGTATTCAGAAATGTAGCTTGCCAGCCGCTTGAAGCGTTGCTGTCACAGTATGTAACAAAAAGTTGCGAGAGTTTCGTGGTTGTATGTCTAAAACTGTGGTACAGGTGTGTCCCAACACACAGTACACCCAACATACTTGAGAGTAGGCCTCAGCAGCATGTACCAGTGTTAACACCTCGACACAGAAACTTGTAATATTTCTAGATTACAGCCATCATATTAAGATTAGTATTGCTTCAGTACAGCCGGTAAGAACCAGTAGACGACAGATGGTAAAAGCTGGTGAGAACCACGACAGGTGGTACAACAGGTCGGGTTCTCATGGGAAAGAGCACTGGCAAATCTCCCCGAATTCTAGGGAAGTCCCCGAGCGGCAGGCACTGGACGCCGATTGGCTGTAGAACTGGCGGTCACGCGCCAAAACGCAATCATATTTTTATTAATACTTAATCAACTAATATTTATTATATTGCAAATTCAAGTTAGGAAACCCCTCAAAGCCAAGCTATGTCCTGACTAGGTAAAACATATTAACTATAGCTAAATTCATAGACAAAACAATTAATATAGGCGCGCCAAATTGCGGAGCGAAGGCAGCCTTACATCGAGCCGCCACAGCTCAGTTCAGAACAGGCACTCGGAGGAGTAACATGTCGCATATGTACGTGGTCATAAGACATAGTTTACTTATTTTAGTACAGTGCTAAATAGCAATATATTGAACTTTCAGTTAAAACAGTGTGTGGCAAGTATAAAGTATTATGCGGATGGTCTCGTACTTTAAATAAATCAGCTGGCATTCCAAGGAGTTCAGTTTTATTCCGTATTTCGAGTTCCTGCCAAAGGGTCATTTTAAGGGTCCTGCCAATCTGAACTCTCTCCAACAACTCCGACCTGGGTGCTATCATCTGCGTGGGGACATCTATAGAAGACGTCAGGTTGGTGAACTTTAGAGTTTCTACTCTTCACACAGTGCAGTGGGGAGTAACTAAAACCCTCGCGTACACTGTCACTGCGATAAAAGCGCAAACTGTTGTGCGTCATCCATCGCAACATGGAGGAGGAAAGAAAATGATATAGGACCGCTTTAGCACAACCCCCTGTAGACATCTTTCCCCTGTTGTAAACTGCGACTGAAATGGAAGCATGACCACAGCCACTGGATGTTGGTGCAGTGTCAGAACGCAGCACGCTCTGCTGAACCGCGATACCCCCTTCGTCGTGCCGATGGGCGGGTGCGAATCCGCCGCCTTCCAGAGGGGCAGCTGCTTGACACCGGAAGGGGAGAAGCTGGCGGCGGCTTAGTGAGGCTCTACGGAACTTTCAAGCGGGCTTTCAGGGGTCCAGCAGACATCCAGCACGCCACTATGACCATCAACAAGTATCGTACACCAATTGAAGACCACGTATACCCCTTCATGACGGTAATTTTTCCCTACTTCAATGTTATTTTTCAACAAGATAGTTAGCCATGTCTGTAAGCCTGGAGTACAATGGAGAAGTTAGAGGCGAGTTGGAATTGTATGCTGATCCGTCAATTCGCCAGATCTGAATCCGAACGAACATTGTCATTGAACAATCCGTGAGATCTCATCGCCCGCATGCGCGAAATTTATGGGCATTAGGTGTCATTTGTGATACCGACAACCTCTAGCGACCTAGCAAGGCCTCGTTGCTTTACTGCCTAAGATGCGACACCCATGTTAGTTGTGCCAAAGGCTGATGTATTCCAGCTATTAGGGAGGTAATCTACATCTACACGGGATACTCTGCAAATCACATTTAAGTGCCTGCCAGAGGGTTCATCGAACCACCTTTATACGAGTTATCTCCCATTCCATTCTCGAATAGTGCACGGGAAGAAAAAATATCTGAATCTCTCCATTCGAACTCTGATTTCTCGTATTTTATTCTGATGATTTTTTCTGTCTACGTAAGTGGCAGTCAGCGATACATTTTTGCATTCGGAGGAGAATGTTGATGATTGGCTTTCGTAAGTAGCCCACGCCACAGCGATACGCGCCGTTGTTGTAACGATTCCTATCCCATATTCAGTATCATTTCCGTAACGCTGTCTCCCCTGCATCGTGACAGTACAGAACGAGTTTCCTTCTTTGGACACTTTAAATGTCCTCCGTCAAACCCACCTGATAAGGAGCCCACACCGGGCAACAATACTCCAAAAAAGGACGGACAAGCGTAGTGTACGCAGCCTCTTCAGTAGTTCTGCCAATAAAACACAGTCTCCGGTTCTTCTTTCCCACGACATCATCTACATGTTCCTTCCAGTGTAAGTCTGAAGTAATAATAACTCCTAGGTGTTTAGTGGAGTTTAAGGACTTCACTTTTGATTGATTTATCTCGTAAACAAAGCTTTACGGATTTCTTTTCGTACTCATGTGGACGACTTCACAAGTCTCATTATTTAGAGTCAATTGTCAAATTCTACACCATAGTGATATCTTATTTAGATCGTTGTGCAGTTGGTTTTGATCTTCAAATGATTTTACTAGACGGTAAATGGCAGCGTCATCTGCAACCACCCTAAGAGAGCTACTAAGATTTTCCAATTAATCGTTTATGTAAATAAGGAACAGCAGAGGACCAATAACACTACCCTGTGGAACGCTGGATATCATCTCTGTTGTAGTCGATGTCTTACCAACGATTACTACAAACTAGATCCTCTCTGACTGGAAATCTCCTATCCACTCGCAAATTTGGGGGCGATATACCATAACGACGCAATCTGATTAAAAGCCGTTTGTGAGGTACAATGTCAAAAGCCTTGTGCAAATCAAGAAATACGGAATCAGTTTGAGAACCTTTGTCGATAGCACTCATCACTTCGTGCGAGTAAAGAGCTGGTTGTTTTTCGCATGAACGATACTTTCGAAATCCGATAATAATGATCTGGTTGATCAGTGTAATTTGCCTTCCAAAACTATTAGTAATCTGTATTCATCTATTCCGAGGAAACAGAAAGTTTATCTGAATACCAACTGACTTCATACATCACATGAAGCATCATTTCTTATTCTCTTGTTATTTCTATGTAAGAGGGGGACTTGGAAAATAAGTTATCCCTGTATACTGTGCGCATATATGTGTATAAAAGAAAAGAAGTAGAATGAGACATTAAAGATAAGACATAACTTTATTTTTTTTGTGTCCCAGCCTCGTCGCCGCTTTTGTGTCTCCTAGGTGTCGGTGGCCGAGTGGAACGAGACCGACACAGTAACAAAGATAGCACGCCGGTGCAGGTACGGAGGGGAGCAGCCAGAAACTACAAACACTAGAGTAAATTAGAAAGAGATATATATTGCACAGAATGTAACAATACTTAACTTTTACATAGTACTGCAGAATGTTGATACATAGTTGTTAGAGGCCTGCCTAGTGCCTGTACGATAGCAAAGTCTTCACTGGTGCCTATCTGATTACGAAGGTCCTAACTGGTTGCTATCTCAGTCCCAAGTGGTGGTGTCTTTCCGTGGTGGCCACGAGCGGGGCTGCAGCAGAGGGCGCTCGTGGCTGTCGTCGTGAGAACGCTGCGCCGTGCGTGCATGGCGGCGCGCGGCGAAAGTAGGTGGCGCGCACTTTGTACTTGAGCGACACCACAATTTTTCTACATAATTTACAAGTATATTGAGACATTTGTCAATCCGCTTTATAAGTTTCACAAAGCCGCCCAGGAAAAATCAGGGCGTTGCATACGAAAGAAGCGTTGAACGGCTATGGAGTGGAATCATCCGTCATCACCTGTCCGAAAGAAGTTCAAAAGCACTCCGTCTGCAGGTTAAGTCTAGTCACTGCTTTCTGCTTTCTGGGACGCCAAAGGAGTTTTGTAGCTGGCATTTTTGGAGCATGCAACCATCAATGCTGCACAGTACTGTGCCACTCTGTCGAAATTGAAAGAGGTGATTCGGAAACAACGGCCTGGCTTTCTCATCTTACGTTCGGCTTGTAGATGACAATTCAAGACCACACTCGGGGACTGCAACGCAAAACCATATTACAAATCTTGGTTGGGAAAGCCTACACCATCCGTCATACGGTCCTGCTCTCGCATCACGTGACTTTCAGCTGTTTCCAGCTTTCAACAAGACTTTGGGTGGTAGGCGCTTTGGAAGAAATGATGACGTCAAACAGTCCGTTCAAAGCATCTGCCGCAATGTACTTGGATATTATGTAGAAAAATAAACATATATCTTATCTTTAATGTGTGATTCTATTTTCTCCTTTTTATGCGCAACTCTGAGCACAGTCGAAAGGGAAAACTTATTTTTCTAACTCCCCCTCATATTAAACATCGCCTGTACATTATAATCAAAATATTGAATTCTGTAAAGGTCGTTTACTGACCATTCAAATACTCTGAGCAGAAACTGTTAATAGCAAACCATAATTTAAGTATGATTACTTGATTTCTTGATATTTCTCCTGAAGAAATAGAATTATGACAGAAGTTTGTCTATGACGTTATGTACGAAAGCAGGCTTTCGCGGTCATTATTGTTAACGTCATAATTCTTCTGAGCTATTCGCCGTGGTTGCAGAACGCGAGGAAGAATGTAACAATAATATAAACTTCAAGGACGTAAAAGTGCTCTCTAAACAGCCATTTAAAACGAAGAGAAAAATTCGTAAAGCTATCGAGATCAGTAAACACCCCTACAACATGAACAGAGAAGACGGGCACAAACTCTGACCGTCTTGGCTTCCGATGAGCCGGCCGCGTTGACCGAGGGTCTGCGCGCTTCAGTCACGGTCTGCACGGTCACTGCGGTCGGGGGTTCGAATCCTCCCTTGGGCATGGATATTTGTGCCGTCCTTAGTGTTAGCTAGTTCATAAGTAGTTTGTAAGTTTAGGGACTGATGACCCCGTAGTTAAGTCCCATAAGCTATACAAACATTTAAAAAAATTTTTGCTTCCGATGTTGACAACAAGGCGACGCTTCGCGGTGAGCGGTAGAACGGACACTCAGGCCTCAGATAGGTGTTCCTGACAACTTCGTCACTACCCAGAAGAATTAAGCTGACTGTTCGGTTGCCGTTGTTGATGGCCAAGAGTGCGCATGCGTACAATTTCCTGTTTTCCATCAACAGGAATCACCATGCAAACGCCAAGAAAGCGCATCTTCCAACAATCAAAAACATCAATGCAAAAGCCAATCACAACCGAACTGCAAGGGCAGTACACGCTTATTATCACAGTCTAACATATGCAGTCGAGACACTCACTGCTGTGAAAGTTATTACCAGCTGACAGCTGCAACGACACTAGCGCTCCTAGCGGTGGGCAAGCCACCGCAGTTGTGGTTTATGATTTCTTTTGTACGTAATTAGCGAAATAGTTAGTACAATTTTTGCGTAACAAGCATTAGTAAAATATTAAGAGACGTAAATTAATACGGAAATTAATATAGAAACAGTCAATAAAACCAATTGAGTAGTATAAACAACAACTTCGTCTTGAACAAATACGAATATGTGTGTATTTCAATCTTATTCCGCTGAAAGTAAGTAGACTATAAACATAAGAGAATAATAAATTTCTATTATGGTCTTCTGTTACTATGACAGGCAGTGTTTTTTTCTTTGTTTTATTTATTTTTTGATGTGTATAAATTCGGTGTGCTGTCTAATGATTCGCACAGTTTTACGACTCATACGTCTTCCTTAAAAGTGCATATTATGTTCAGTATAATTACTTTAGTTTAAAAAAGAAAAGATTTGATGATTCTTGCCATTTGTGGTTCAGCTGTAGCAACAATTGTGGAATTGCCTTCGTCTCTGTTGGAAAACAGTTTCATTGCTTTTGGCGTTTTATTGCCACATTTGTAACGTGTTTCCTTTAGCTACAACAGTTGTAGCTGATTTGGTACGTATTATACGTTTGCTACGTTCAAACTCACTGATTCGACTGGAATTATAGTGAAGAAACCTTAAAGTTTATTATTAGAAAAGCGACGTCTTTCTGCCGAAGGAAAGGTCTTCTGGTATTACCTATCTATTTTTTATTTCCAATAGAAAATTACATTAGTTAGCAGAAGCCTGTAGGTTAATAAGGTAAATAATCTATCCTGTAATGTACCGTTTCGTACGTTTCCAGGGACCTTAGCAAACTTAATTAAGACAAATGTAGAGCTGTTTTTACGTTATTACTTATTTTAAGGAATTACATACGTTTCATAATGTAAAAAGTATGTTAAAATCAACATTAAACGATACTATTCGCACTCTTCCAATGTCGTATTCAGAAATGTAGCTTTCCGGCCGCTTGGAGCGCTACTGTCGCAGTGTATAACAAAGATCTGCGGAAGTATCGTGACTGTATATGTTAGACTGTGTTTTTATCATGACGAGGCAAATAGCTCAGAAGAATTTTAACGTTAAGTCGATAACGTATCTCTGATACAGCAGAGAAAAATAGTTCTATGACATAATAAACCTATTTTTACGTTGTCGTATCATTCTCCGGTCCCATTTTGACCACGAACACGATAGTAGACTACCAGACGAAAATGAGTATGATAGTATTTTAGAGAAAAAGAAAGCACTAAGGAGTTAAGAAGATGAACGGCTGCGCGAGGCCATTTTCGTGGAAAGGGGCCCTTAAAGGAAGACGTAAAACGTACGTATAACGCCGGTGAGGCAGCACTCGGGTGAATGAAAAAGTGGCCGTTATAAATGTGCGCTCAGGGCAGGCCTGAAATATGGGACAGTGAAGAATGGGGGCGGCCTCCCAAACCAGCAGGGAAGCCCTTGCTGACGAGGAGGCGACGGCGGGGGCGGGGGCGAGGCGGCGCTATCCACAGGTGCAGCGCAGGGGAACCGCCGAAGCGACTGGTGCCGCGGCAGTGGGCACAACAACACAACAAAACTCCAGGTCTTCTGATCATCCTGGTAGCAGCAGCACTGGGCTTGTCAGTCAAAGTGTAGTGCCAATGCCGCGGCGGAGCACATTGAGGAGCTATGCTACGATAGCGCGAGGCTGTTACCCGTCGGAGGTTCGAATCACCCCTCGGGCATGGATGTTTGAGCTTTCTTTAGTATAAGGTAGTTCATAAGTAGTTTAGGGACTGATGACCCCGTAGTTAAGTCACAGAACATTTGATTTTTTAGTGCCAATAACAGTCTGTTTCGAAACACTGAACAGAATACAACCCAGTAAGAAAGAATGAAAATTTCGTATTAATTTTGCCTTATTAATAAACTGTTATAGTTAAGTGGCATCTTACTCCTATGGAGAGCGATCGAAAATGTATATAAAACACACTAACTTCAACCAAGATCTCTAGTTTATTTGCTGCTTTTTTATTTTATTTTTTTACTGGTTTTCGATGAAATGTGTCATAATCTTGTGATATTTGTCCTGTTTTTTTTTTTTCTTTTTTTTATATAACACTGCACACACACACACACACACAATCTTTAAATGTGCAGTACAGATGACGATCCACTTTGGTGATGCAAATTTTAATTGTTTGACAATGTTCTTTTTCTTATATAACATTGTCACTTGTAACCCTTTATTTTATGTGAATCCCAAAGGTTTTGTATGTTTTGTTAACTTTTACCTTATTTGTATTCAACAAGGACTTTACACATTTTAACAATCTTTATAACTTTTTGCAGTGAAAGTAGAAGAAAATTGTGAAAAAAAATATATAAAACGTAAGTAAATAAAAAAAATTCTGAAGATCATGACATAGTTCATCGAAACTGGTAAAACAAATTACAAATAAGCTAGCGATCTTGGCTGAAGTAAGTGTGTTTTATAATAAACTGTATCTTGTGACCTCGTCGCCTTTTGTTGTTTCATTCTTTCTGCCACTGTTTGAGTACTCGTTCCGCTCTACTTGTCTGGAAAGGTACTGGTGCAGGAATCGAAGGACAGCTAAAGCATTTCTATAGGGATCAGTAATACAAGTTTCATGGACTGAAAATTATAATGATACTCACATAACTGCCTGAGTACTGACTAGTAACTGACGGACCGTCCAGACGTATGTCGGCCTACATATAGCCGCTTGTAGAGGGCGCACATCTTCGGTTAGTCCCCTCACGGGCTCAGAATTAACTTGCTGAGTACGGCTTGGCGAACCTGGGGTCCTGAGCCGTGGGCTGTGTCGCGCCAACAGTCCGCTACACCTTAAGCTCTGTGCGTGCTTCAACGATCATCGTTCGGTGCGACGGTGGAACGTTCTACGTTTCAGGGCCCGGGGATTTTGGCTTAATCGCCCGGGTCGTGAGTACAGTACAAACCTCTACAAAAAAACCTCAATCTCAAGGTGTGCTACGTGCCGAGGAGATGCATGGATGTTAAGGTTGAACAGACGCTAGCGAGCAACCTCTGTGGAACCTGCCGCACCTCAGTTGTATAAGGCTTACCCAGGCAAGCAGGGTTCTGCCTGGGTGGATCTTTAGTTCCCTAACTGCTCGTGGGACGAAAATGAAACGAGCAAATAAAAGCGTAGCTGGTCGCGAAAACGACGTCTCTAAGCGTGGTAGAAGTGCATACAACGCCGCCCAGTATGACCCCCAATCGTTCCCTTCCCTTGGCTACCCCATGGGAGGAACGACGGGCGAAAGATAGGGTTGAGCCATACTCCCCTAAATTTCTTGTCTGTGCTAGAACCGATGGGGATACGTTCAGTAACACTAAGCCACTCTTCTTTGTGGAAAACTTAGAAGTTAAGTTTGGCGAAGTTACAGGGATGGCTCAGATGAGAAGCGGTGCAGTCCTCATAGAATCGGCAACCCCAGCACAGTCACGGGCACTTCTGGCCTGTGAAAAGCTGGGTGATGTTCCTTTGACCATCACCCCTCACAAGAGTCTCAACATGGTTCAGGGGATAATTTACAATCGTGAACTACTGCTGCAGTCAGACGACGAACTACGCGCCAACCTTGAACGACGGGGTGTCCACTTCGTCAGGCGCGTCTATAGGGGGCCTAAGGACAACAAGGTAGCCATCGGTGCCTTCATCCTGGCCTTTGAGGGCGATTCCTTGCCCGAAAAGGTCAAGGTTATGGTATACCGGTGCGATGTAAAGCCTTATATTCCTCCTCCGATGCGGTGCTTCAAATCCTGGAAATTTGGGCACATGTCCTCCAGGTGCAATTCCAGCTCTACCTGTCGAGAATGTGGGCGTCCATCCCATTCGGATGCTCCTTGTGCTCCTCCTCCTATTTGTGTGAACTGCGGACAGCACCACCCCCCTTGCTCGCCAAACTGCACAGTGGTCCATAAAGAGAGAAAATTATGGATTATAAAACCATGGACAAACTGTCGTACAATAAGGCCAAATAGAAGTTCAAGCGACTGCACCCTGTAGCACTAAAACGTCATTTTCAACTGTCACGTCGTCACCTTTTCCTTCGGTGATGACGGTCCCTATGTCTGTGCCAACTTCTGTGGGCCCTCAGGCCCGTAAAGCTCCATCAGCCCCCTCGATGGTTGGGGGCTCTCCACCGTGTGTTACCCCCACTACACCTCCTGGGGAGCACATCCCCCCACACCGTCGGGGACAACGGTCCCCGTCATTCAGCCAGAGAAGCATCAACTTCCTCCGACTCCTCTCACTCGGAAGGGGTCCCTTGGGACGCTCCCTTCCGAGGCCTCTCAGAGTACCACAGAGGATACCAGCCCACGGCTGTTGGACTCGCACGCCATTGGTCAAAGGGCTCCGCACTTTACGTCGGGCCCTGACACCGTCTCTGAGAAGCCCTCTCAGTCCTTAAAACCAAAAGGACAGCGAGAGGAAAGGAAGAAGAAGCTGAAGAAAAAGGAATCTTTTGCGGCTGTAAAGCCACGCCTTGTCACATCTTCCGCTTCTGATGACGAGTTGGAGATCCTTGCATCTCCCAAGGTTCTCGCTCTCCTGGATTCTCCAGAACCAATGGTTCTGGATCCAGTCAGAACACATTCGACAGCTGCAGATAGTGAACCTACGGATTAATCATCCTTATACTATCATGGCCTCTCCAGTCAGCAATAGCCAAATTCTCCAGTGTAATTGTGGTGGTTTTTTCTCCCATTTAGTAGAGTTATGGCAGCTTCTCAACACTTCACCTGCACTTTGCGTTGCCCTGCAGGAAAACTGGTTTCCCCCGACGCGATGCCCTGCCATACGAGGTTATTGGGGATATTACCGGAATAGCACAGTTTATGACAGGGTTTCAGGTGGAGTCTGTATTTTTGTCCTTTCATCTGTATACGGTGAATCTATTGCTCTCCAAACGCCTTTAGAAGCTGTGACAGTCAGGGTGAAGACTACAATTGACCTCACCATTTGCAGTGTATACCTGCCGCCAGACGACATAGTACCCCAACATGTCTTGGCGGCGTTGCTTTCTCAGCTCCCATCACCTTTCTTACTTTTGGGGGATTTTAACGCCCACAACCCCCTGTGGGGGGGGTACTACGATTACTGTCTGTGGCAGAGACGTTGAGAGTTTACTATCTCAGCTTGACCTCTGCATTTTAAACACCAGTGTTGCCACACACTTCAGTGTGGTTCTCAGCACTTACTCTGCAGTTGATCTGTCGGTATGTAGTCCTGGCCTTTTACCGTCTGTCCACTGGAGAGTTCATGATGGCTTGTGTGGTAGCGACCATTTCCCGATATTCCTTTCACTACCACGGCCTCAGTCCCCGAGACGTCTGCCCGGATGGGCCCTTAACAAGGCTGATTGGAAGGAATTTATTACCGCTGCCCTCCATCGGATGCCACCATAAATGAGGTGACCGAAAGTCTCACCGCAGCCATTATCTCTGCGGCTGAACGTACGATCCCTAGCTCTTCTGAATCCCCTCGGCAGAGAACGGTGCCCTGGTGGTCGCCAGAGATCGCTGAGGCTATTAGGTATCGCAGGCGTGCACTCCAGCGCTATAAGAGACACCCATCCTCGGAGAACCTCATCACATTCAAGCGACTCCATGCATGAGCACGTCTTTTAATTAAGCATCGTAAGCATGAGTGTTGGGAACGGTACATGTCCACTATTGGTACATGTACCTCTCAATCCCAGGTCTGGGAGAAAATTAGATGCCTCTATGGATACCATAGTGCTACAGGCGTGCCAGTGATTTCTAGGAATGGAGTGGTTTGTACGGACCCAGATACAATTGCTGAACATCTCGCTGAGCACTATGCTCGAAGTTCTGCATCTGTGACTTACATGCCTTCTTTACGTACCGTGAAAGAGCGGGATGAACGGAAGCGACTGTCCTTCTCAGCCCGCCGAATTGAATCCTACAATGGTCCATTCAGTGAATGGGAATTCCTTGGTGCCCTTGCACATAGTCCCGATACCTGCCCCAGGCCAGTATTCATAACCAGATGCTGAAACACCTGTCGGTGCAGTCTACACGAAACATTTTATCAATGTTCAATCGCATCTGGAACGATGGTGTCTTCCCATCACAGTAACGAGAAAATATCATTGTGCCAATGCTTAAGCCAGGTAAAAGTCCCTACGATTTGGATAGCTACCGACCCATCAGCCTCACCAACGTTCTTTGCAAACTGCTGGAACGTATGGTGAGCCGGCGGCTGTGCTGGGTGCTAGAGTCTAGAGGCCTGCTGGCTCCCTGTCAGGGCGGTTTCCGTCAAGGTCGCTCCACTACAGACAACCTCGTCTACTTGGAGTCCTGTATTCGTACAGCCTTTGCTCAACGTTAACATCTTGTTGCGGTGTTTTTTTGATTTGAGAAAGGCGTACGATACAACATGGAGACATCACATCCTTCAGACGTTACATGAATGGGGACTTAGAGGCCAGCTCCCTATTTTTATCCAAAACTTTTTAGCTGTCCGTACGTTTCGTGTCCAAGTTGGTGCTTCTCATAGCACCCCTCATGTGCAGGAAAATGGGGTTCCTCAGGGCTCTGTTTTGAGTGTACCCTTATTTTTAGTAGCCATAAACGGCTTAGCGACAGCAGTTTGGTCGTCAGTATCCCCCTATCTCTGTGCTAACGACTTCTGCATCTCTTTTAGCTCTTCCAGCACCCAAGTTGCTGAACGTAGGTTACAAGGAGCCATTCGGAAGGCACAGTCCTTGGCTCTAGCCCATGTCTTCCAGTTCTCTCCTGCAAAGACCAGAGTTATGCACTTCTGTCGGCGTCGGACGGTTCATCCACAGCCCGAACTTTATCTTAACAACCACCTCTTAGAGGTCGTTGACACTCACAGGTTTTTAGGGCTCGTATTTGACTCTCGGCTGACATGGCTCGCCCACATTCGTCAGCTGAAACAGAAGTGCTGGCGCCAACTGAATGTTCTCCACCATCTGGGCCATACGACCTGGGGTGCCGATCGGTCCACACTGTTGCGGATTACCAAGCTTTGGTGCAGTCCTGTCTGGACTTTGGATGCCTTGCCTATGGCTCCGCATCCCCCTCGGCATTGCGCTTGCTGGACCCCATTCACCACTGTGGGGTTCACATCACAACGGGTGCCTTCCGCACCAGTCCCGTGGATAGATTACTTGCAGAGGCCAGGGTCCCACCTCTGCGGATCCGCCGCCAGCAACTGCTCGCGGCTATGCTGCTCATGTCCATAGCTCGCCAGGCCATCCAAACCAACGTTTGCTTTTCTCCCACATTGTCGTCCGTCCTCAACAACGGCGACCCCGTTCCGGTTACACGATCGCCTTTCGTGTCGTCTTTCCCTGTCCCATCTCCATATCGGGCACGTACGCGTACGCCCCCATGGTGTGTACCGCGGCAATGCTCTTGGCTGGACTTGGCTGGTAGACCCAAAGTCTCAGTTCCTCCAGAGGCACTCCGCTGTCAGTTCTTCGCTGTTGTTGCAGAGTACGCTGGATACGACATAGTCTATATGGACGGTTCGTTAGTTTGTGGTTGTGTTGGCTTTGCCCATGTCTATGGCGATCACGCCGAGCAGCGGTCTCTGCCGGATGGCTGCAGTGTTTACACTGCAGAGCTGGTGGCCATTCTCTGTGCTCTTGAGCTTATGCATTTCTGCTGAGGTGGGACTTTTCTTCTCTGCAGTGACTCCATGAGCAGTCTTCGCGCTCTGGATCAATGCTACTCACGTTCTTCTTTGGTAAAAGCTATCCATGAGACACTTTTTGCTCTAGATCAGCCAGGACATTCTTTGGTCTTCATTCGGTCTCTTGGTCACATCGGCATCCCGAACAACGAACGAACTGATAAGCTTGCCAACCAAGCTGTCCATGCGTCTGTACTAGAGATTGGCCTCCCGGCTTCTGATTTCCAGTCTGTATTGCGCCATAGAGTACGTGAGCTTTAGGCCGCCGAGTGGCGTAGCCTGAGCTGTTCCAACAAACCCAGGGCAATAAAGGAGACCACGGCTGTGTGGCACTCCTCCATGCGGGCCTCTCGCCGGGACTCGGTAGTCCTGTGCCGGCTCCGCATTGGCCACACTTTGCTGACCCTCGGCCATCTCCTCCGCGGTGAGGACCCGCCTCAATGTCGTTGTGGCTCTTCCTTGACGGTGGCCCACATTTTGATGGACTGCCGTCTTTTAGCCACCCTGCGGCGGGATTTTAATCTTTCTGCAATTTTATCTGAAGTTTTACGTAACGATGCCAATATGGCTGATTCTGTTTTAGGTTTTATTCGTGACAGCGGTTTTTACAACTCTATATGAAGCTTTGCTTCAGCGCATTGTACTCGTTTCTCTTGCCAGTATGTTATCCACTTGCAGGTTTCCTTGTGTTGCCCCGTGGCTGACCCTTCCTATTTTAATGTCATGGTCGGTCAACCACGAAATTCCATTTCCATACTTGTTTGCTGTTTCCATGTGATTGTCTCCTTTCGTGTTGTCTCCTGCCATGTTGTCCCTTGTCGAATTTGTTGATATTTTATTGATTGAGTGGGGTTTTTTCTCCTGTAGGTTTTAACTCTGGGCGAATTTTTCAGTATTCCCAAACTTATATCGCTCTTTGATGGAATGGGGGACTGATGACCTCCGCAGTTTTGTCCCCATAAAACATCAAACCAACCAACCAATCTTCGGTTACTCCCTCCAGCATGCATGGCACCTGCTTGCGATTGGCTTTCGGTCGATCGCTGCCTTCTCCACGATCGTTCTCTTACCTCTGGCGTGTGGCGCTGACTTTACGTCACAACACTGCCCTTTTTCTGTCGAAAGAGGCTACACTGGAAACACCGTGTGTTCTAAGGCTTCATGTAACGGAGTAGGCAGCAACTCCCGCCGGAGGTTGGACTCCTCCCAAGGGCACAGGTGTGAGTGTCATCTTTAGTGTAAGTTAAAGTAGTTTATAAATCTAGCCCTTTCAGCCCAGACGTACTAAATAAAGTACGTCACTTTTACACATCCTGATCCCTGTATGAAGCAGTGTGAAATATTTGAGCTTTAGTGTTCTGAATGTATTAATAATTCCACTTGACATTCTGGGAGCAACAGCTGCTGACATTTAGTGGCTGTGCTCAAAACATTTACAGAAGTCAACGTGGTAGACAGAAACGCACTTGGGAAGCATATCTTTTTTTTTTTTTTTTTTTTTTTTTTTTTGTACACTGATATATATGTGTATTTTATTGGCAATAATTTATTCATAAATACAACAGAAAGATTGATAGTTGTAAGTAGTTGAATTATTATTTACATTCATCACAAACGTCATATACCAAATTTAGTACAACAGGTATCAATGGTTAATGCTTCCGAATTTATATTATACTCAGCTCATAAAAAATGTACCCTGTGCTTAATGTCATTTATGGTCAAAACGTACATATTAGTTGACACATAATTTATTTTCATATTATCAGACTTGTGCGGACAGGACATTCGGATTGTACTGATCTATTGAATAAACCCGAGAAGATATTTTTAAAAGTGGCCAGATCGGAATTATGAAACGCAACAATTCTTAAGTGGGTGGGCCTTGTATTCTTACTTGAAATCTACAGAATATTTATTCACTCAAGTAAATAGAGTGTTATATTACACTCTATAAATCTAGTAGCACATACAGTTGGCTAAAATATAAACGGCACTTAAAGGTAAAGGAAGTACCTAAGAGAGATCAAAGGATCTGCTAGAATTTTTTTTCGATATTGCTGAGGCCTTAGCTGCAGTTGGTGTTCCTCTTTCGAATCCAAAGAGAAGAAGATCGAGCATAATGTATGAATTAGTGACAAATTAATTTTTCTCTGTTGTGTATTATTACCCATAAAGACGTTTTGACAATGACTTTCTCACTTGAGAAATTGGATGAAACAAAACTACGACAATACCGAAAAATTTGTTGTGTTTAACTGTTTACTCGTTAGGGACCTTATGTGCTATTTATAGTACAGACTATAATTTGCCAGTCAAAGTATATAAAAATTTAATTCTGTACGTATTAGCTGTGGTGGAGTGCCCGAGCGCTCTAAGCCGCCTTGCTGCGGAGAGCGCGGTTACTCCTCGTAAGGGGATGGAGTCCTCCCTCGGGCATGTGTGTATGTGTTGTCCTTACGTTAGTTAAAGATATTTTAAGTAATTTGTAAGCCTGGTGTGTGTTAACAACAGTAGTTAAGTCCAAAAGATTTACAAACATTTGAATTTTTGTACATTTTATTATAAACAAGCTGAAAACCTGGCGTCGCCCGGGTACTTATTTATTCCGGTGTTAAGTCAGTCTATTAGTTTTTTTTTTTTCCTTTTATCTCTCTGTTCGTGTCCTCGCTCCCCTTTCTGTCGGTCTCCTGCGCAGGGCCGCTCCCCGTAGAGGGTTCGAATCCTCCCTCGGGCATGGATGTTTATGTTGTCTTTAGTATACGGTAGTTTATAAGTAGGTTGTATGTTTAGGAACTGATGATCCCGCAAATAAGTCCCATAAGCTTAACAAACATTTGAACATTTGATTCTGTCGGTCTCCTCCTTCGCTTCTCCTCTGCCTCCTGTATATGAAAACATCCACACATGCGCCACGTTTCATGGTGACTGCTCAAACAGTTTCAACGTAGCAAGGCACCCTCCGCCGTGCTAAATTCACTGGCTTTCAGATTATAAAAACCTCTTTCATGAAAAGATACATTTATGTGCCGCCTTTCATGGTGACCAGTCCAACAATTTGAATGTTTGTTGTTACTTACGCTCTGCCAAGTACCTACGAAGGCTTACGAAATGTATCCCATGTTTTAATTCCGGGTATAAGCTAACTTCATTCCACATTTCATTCAATTACGTCCAGCCGTTTCACCGAGGAGAGTAACAAAGTTTTTAACCAACTGTAAAGTACCAACCGCCATGTTCCGTACGGTGGCTTCCTGAAGGTAGCCCATGCGTTAATTCAAGGTATAAGCTATCTTCATTCCAAATTTCATTCAATTCCGCCCAGCGTGAAGAGAAACCAACTATTGATCCATTGAAGGTACCATCCTCCGCGAAGCGTACGGTGGTGTACGAAAGGTAGCCCATGTAATAATCAGGATATGAGCTACCTCTGTTCCAAATTTCATTGATATCCGTCCAGCCATTTAAGCGTGAAGGCGTAAGAAACTAATTAACTAACAGCAACCACCCTGCGCCATGCACCATACGTAGTTAAATTTAGTATGCCTATAACCTTCGCGCGACTGCAAGCAATGAGTTTACAATGTATTACCGCAAGTAGTTGTACGGTATGGCCTTACATAACGGAGGGCAAAAAGACAAACTAACATTAATTATTATACATTAGAGTTATGTATTTATTTTCAAATTCGCATTAAAAATATACGTTGGTAACAACAAATTCCTTTTGCTGGTGGTTTTCACCCTATTGATTCGGTACGCGTGGTATGCCTCAAAGCTGACTACCAAAGAACCGTCATTTAAAAATCTGAACCATATTTTTCAAAAATTCTGTTACTTTAAATTTATTACATAAAATTCTCATGGTGTGAACAATATTAATGTTTTAAATGTTTTTTGTTTGATGATTATCAATTAACGTAACTTCCAGACAGAGCTGCTAGAATTTTCAGAAATTTTATTTCATTCGAAATTTTACCGAAATCTGAAAATTAACTGTTTATTCACTTTAATTAATTTAAATGATTGTAGGTAATCTGAATATATTAATACTGCACTGATAAATTGAATTGTTAAATCATAATTAAAAAATTCATCAGGGTCGGAATACAACTGTAGAATCTAACGAAGTAAAGTATCCTCCGTCATGCAGCATCCAAGATTTTATGTCACAGTGACTTTTCTCTTGTTTTGAAAGTCAAGTGTCGATAATGTCATGAAGATTTTAGGATGAATAATGTGTCCTTATTCGCATGTCGCATGATGCGACAGGTTCTCAATCATATAATTGCTTATGACGTCATATATCCTGAGCTATATGTCGTAAGCAGTTCTTACCCCTACGTCGTTACCTCATGGAAGTAATATGTGCACTAAATTTGGTTGAAATTGGTGCAGTGGTTTAGAAACAGACGTCGCATCATGGAGCACTTTTCAGCTCATTTCATTGTTTATTACGTCATATCTCCTGATCCATTTATCTTACAGTCATTTAATGGTGCCTAAGACCATCACGAAAGTGCAAGTAATATGTTGACAAAGTTTCATCACAATCGGTTTATTACATAAACATTCATTTTTATATATTATATAAATGTATTATAATGAACAATACAAGGTTTCAAAGTATGAAAAACAAAAACTCAGGGCTGAAATGGCTAGTGATTAATGATGATAGCAGTTTGGTTCAATAGGTTTATAAAAATTGATTTTATTTTGTCGAAAGACGCCCGGGAAAAACAGTTACATAAATTTGCTTGAAAGATGATTAAAACTGTAGATATCGTGTGTATTCCGTGCGACATATTCGTTGTGACATATCGGAAAAGCATGATTGCTTGAATAAAACCGTTGTAAATTTTTGAATTGTAAATATTTTAAAATTTCGGCTCATTCAGGGCACAGAAAATTAATTCAGTCGCGAAGTTCAAAATTTGTGCTGGATCGCTATTGGAACCCGGATTACCCGCTTCGGGCCAGCGGTCGCCTTAAGTAATTACGCTATCCAGAAACGCTTTACGTCCTCGCTACATTCATAAGTTATCCCACACCACGACTGCAGTGCCCCTGCCATCACTTGTCATTTACCTGTATACACACAATAATGATACGTGGGGTGTGACAAGGACGAGAACCGTGCCCAGGTTTCCTAATGGTTCGTCGCACTCGATCAGAGTGATGAACGCCACCCGAAAAAAAAGTAAATAAATAAATAAATAAAAAATAAAGAAAAATTACAGTCAAATTCTCAACGAACACGAACAAACGCACTCAGATAATCGATCGACTTGAATAACAAGAAAGAAGTATAATAGAAGTATAATAGAAGAATAATATAGGCAACTGCTGGACGAAACGGGTATCCTGGTTCGACTCCCGGTCTGGCACAAATTTTCTGTTTTGATATTAAATTTACTTCAGTGCCTTGATAAAGCTGAGTTGATGAAATATTTCTAATTCAAAATTTTCACAAGTTAGTATGTCTACGGTAACACTTTTCCCAACATGTTAGCTAATGCGCGTAGAACGTTCTAGCTTTAAATATGCACCGACATCCGTAAAACTGTGTGTAGCATACACCTGGAGTCGCCAGAATCATCATCTAGTTATCCTTCTCCCTTTGTGGATCGTGTGTGGGTACAGGTAATGCCGTTGCCATAATGAGTCAGCAGGGAGACATACTTCTTGCGGAGAGATAATAGGCCTATTCCTGATTTGGAACAAAATTCGCCGTATGAACATATGACACGTTCTGAGCAAATTAAAAAAAAAAAAAAAAAAAAAAAAAAAAAAAAAAAAAAAAAAAAAAAAAGAGGCTATGACAGGACAAGTGCAACTAGTGCAACTGAGTACAAATAAAATAGTTGTGAAAATTCCACGTCAGCTGCTATGTTTGCAGCTTGTGGTGTTCTATTGAGATCGTTCGTACATTTCATTACCTTAGCACCGTACTCAGTCAAATGGTCATCTCACACAACTGGGTGGGTGCGTAGGCATCAATAATACTGGACTACACATTACAGTGGCTTCCGGTTGTGGCACCAGAGGAAAGCTCTGGTCGCTGGCGACCAACGAATACGTCTGCAACATCGGGCGCCGTAACTGACAGCAACAAAATGAACTTGTACAATCCATCATAGTGTAGAAACGTCTAAGTCGATAATTACGCAATTGACTATGTAAAGGTCAAAATTTAGTTTTTTAAATGCCCATACTGAGTATGGATTCGGTTGCGAGCTTATCAATAATTATGTACCGACACCTTCTTAAAATGTAACCTAATTTTATTAATAAACTAATTATTTTATTGTCAGCAAATGTATGTGCGAAATGTTTAACAGAGACGAGGTACTGGCGGAAGTAAATTTGTGAGGCGGCATCGTGAGTCGTGTCGGGATAGCTCAGTCGGTAGAGCGCTTTCCCGCGAAAGGGAAAGGTCCCAGGTTCGAGTCCCGCTTCCAGTGCACAATTTTAATCTGCCAGGAAGTTTCGTATCAGCGCACACTCCGCTTCAGAGTGAAAAGTTTCATTCTAGCTAATAATAATGATGAGTTAAAGAAAAAAATGAAGGAATATGATGCTCTCTTCTAAGTAAAACGAAATTATGATTTATGACTTTATATTATTATTACCCACTCCCATGATCCACAGACATTGCCGAGGTGGGGTGGCTTGCGTGCATCAACGATACAGATAGCCGTACCGTAGGTGCAACCACAGCGGAGGGGTATATGTGGAGAGGCCAGACAAACGTGTGGTTCCTGAAGAGGGGCAGCAGCCTTTTCAGTAGTTACAGGGGCAACAGTCTGGATGATTGACTGAGCTGGCCTTGTAACATCAGCTAATGTGGCTTTGCCACACAGCTACTGCGAACGGCTGAAAGCAAGGGGAAACTACAGCCGTTACCTTTCCCGAGGACATGCAGCTCTACTGTATGAACATATGATGATGGCATCCTCTCGGGTAAAATATTCCGGAGGTAAAATAGTCCCCCATTCGGATCTCCGGGCGGGGACTACTTAAGAGGATGTGATCATCAGGAAAGACAATACTGGCATTCTACGGGTTGGAGCGTGGAATGTTAGATCCCTTAATATAGTAGGAAAATTAGAAAATTTAAAACGGGAAATGGATAGGTTGAAGTTAGATATAGTGGGGATTAGTGAAGTTCGGTGAACAGGATTTCTGGTCAGGTGAGTACAGGATTATAAATACAAAATCAATTGGGGGTATCACAGGAGTAGGATTGATAATGAATAAGAAAATAGGAATGCGGGTAAACTACTATGACCAGCACAGTGATCGCATTATCATTGTCAAGATAGATACGAAGCCAACACCGACAACAGTAGTACAGGTTTATATGGTAACTAGCTCTTCCGATGATGAGGAAATCGAAGAAATATATGAGGAGCTAAAGGAAATTATTCAGACAATTAAGGGAGAGGAAAACTTAATTGTTATGGGAGACTGGAATTCGGTAGTAGGACAAGGAAGGGAAGGGAAGATAGTAGGTGAATATGGTCTGGGCCAAAGGAATGAAAGAGGAAGCCGCCTGGTAGAATTTTGCACGGAACAAAATTTAGTTCTAACAAACACCTGGTTCAAGAATCACAAAAGAAAGTTGTATACGTGGAAGAGACCAGGAGACACCGGGAGATACCAGATAGATTTTATAATGGTAAGACATAGATTTCGGAACCAGGTTTTACAGTGTAAGACATACCCAGGGGCAGATATAGACTCTGACCATAACTTGTTGGTTACGAACTGTAGGCTGAAACTAAAGAAACTACAAAAAGGTAGGAAAATAAGGAGATGGGACCTGGATAAATTGAAGGAACCTGAGGTTCTTAAGAATTTCAGAGGGAGCTTTAGGCAACAATTGACAGAAACAGGGGAAAGTAAAACAGTAGAGGAGGAATGGGTAAAATTGAGAGATGAAATAGTGAAGGTAGCAGAGGACAAAATAGGTAGGAAGGCAAGACCTACAAAAAATCCTTGGATATCACAGGAGATACTAAATTTAATCGTCGAAAGGAGAAAATATAAAAATGCAGTAAATGAAAGAGGCAAAATGGAGTACAGACGACTAAGAAATGAGATTGACAGGAAGTGCAAAATGGCTAAGCAAGAGTGGCTAGAAGGCAAATGCAAGGATGTAGAAGACTGTATAAATAGGGGAAAAATAGATACAGCCTACAGGAAAATAAAAGAAACATTTGGAGATAAGAAAAACAGCTCTATGAATATCAAGGACATTGCTGGAAAACCAGTTCTCAGCAAAGAAGGGAAAGCTGAAAGGTGGAAAGAGTATATAGAGGGGCTCTACAAAGGAAATGAACTTCGAGACAATATTGTAGGAAGGGAAGAGGATGTAGATGAAAATGAAATAGGAGACACTGTACTGAGAGAGGAATTTGACAGAGCCCTGAAAGACCTAAGTCGAAACAAGGCCCCTGGAGTAGATGATATTCCCTCAGAGCTACTAAAGTCTCTGGGAGAAACAGCCATGACAAACCTGTTTCACCTGGTGTGTAAGATGAATGAGACAGGCGAAGTACCCTCAGACTTTAAGAAAAATGTTATAATCACCATTCCAAAGAAAGCAGGTGCAGACAGGTGTGAAAACTACAGAACCATCAGTTTAATAAGTCATGGTTGCAAAATATTAACACGAATTATATACAGAAGGATGGAAAAACTGGTAGAAGCCGACCTCGGGGAAGATCAGTTTGGGTTCAGGAGAAATGTAGGAACTCGGGAGGCAATACTCATCTTACGGCTTATCATAGAAGATAGATTAGGAAATGCGAACCTACATTTCTAGCTGTTGTAGATTTGGAGAAGGCTTTTGACAATGTTGATTGGAATAAACTCTTTCAAGTTCTAAGCAAGCAGGAGTAAAATATAGGAAGCGTAAGGTTATTTACAACTTGTACAAAAACCAGACAGCGGTTGTCAGAGTTGAAGGGCATGAAAGGGATGCAGTGGTTGGGAAGGGAGTAAGACAGGGTTGTAGCCTTTCTCCGATGTTATTCAATTTGTACATTGAGCAAGCTATAAAGGAAAGCAAGGAGAAATTTGGAGAAGGAATTAAAGTTCAGGGTGAAGAATTAAAAACATTGCGTTTTGCGGACGACATAGTAATTATATCAGATACAGCAAAGGACCTGGAAGAGCAATTGAACGGAATGGACAGTGTGCTGAAAGTGCGTATAAGATGAACATTAACAAGAGAAAAACTAGGGTAATGGAGTGCAGTGTAAGAAAATCAGGTGATGCTGAAGGGATTAGATTGGGAAACGAAGCAATAAAGGAGGTAGATGAGTTTTGTTACTTAGGCAGTAAAATAACAAATGATGGTCGCAGTACAGAGGATATAAAATGCAGAATGGCAATGGGTAGAAAAGCGTTTTTGAATAAGAGAAATTTGTTAACATCAAATATTGATTTAAGCCTAAGGAAGTCCTTTCTGAAGGCATTTGTATGGAGTGTTGCCTTGTATGGGAGTGAGACATGGACGATAAACAGTGTGGACAGGAAGAGGATTGAGGCTTTTGAAATATGGTGCTACAGAAGAATGCTGAAGATTAGGTGGGTGGATCGCGTAACTAATGAGGAGGTACTGAACAGGATTGGGGAGAAAAGAAATTTCTGGCATACCTTGACTAAAAGAAGGGATAGATTGGTAGGACACATTCTTAGACATGAAGGAATTGTCAATTAAGCATTAGAGGGAAGTGTGTGGGGTAAAAATCGCAGAGGAAGACCAAGAGATGGATACAGTATGCAGATTCAGAGAGATGTAGGTTGCCGTTCTTATGTGGTGATGAAGAGGCTTGCTCAGGATAGGGTATTGTGGAGAGCTGCATCAAACCAGTCTCCGGACTGAAGACCACAACAACATTATTATTACTTTTTAAACATCACAATTACAATAAAAAATTACATATCAAAAATCAAAGTTATCAACAAGCAATCCTGACAGCTTACAACAACTCTGTCTATAGTTTCCCACCAACAGCTACCTCCTTCTGGTCCACTTCCACACTCAGACTCCTTCCGCGCCGGCCGCGGTGGCCGTGGGGATTGAGGCGCTCCAGTCACGGTCTGCACGGCCACTACGCTCGGGGATTCGAATCCCCCCTCGGGCATGGATATTTGTGCCGTCCTTAGTGTTAGCTAGTTCATAAGTAGTTTGTAAGTTTAGGAACTGATGGCCCCGTAGTTAATTCCCATAAGCTATACAAACATTTGAACATTTGAACTCCTTCCTCCTACCACTCGCTACCGGCAACTCCAGTTCACAGCAACCAACCTCTGACCAGAGAATGACAGTGACAAAGTATTGTGTTGCCACCTTTCAATCAAAATGTGTTATACGACGAATGTTTCCATTAGGACGGTGCTGCATAATATGTCCTTTTTCTCTGTGGTCGCAGAAGATCAACTCGAGTATCTTCGATAGGAGGACCCTGGGCGAATGGAAAACTGTGAATTGGTCAGAAGTGTCCAGATATCAGGTGGGAAGACTCAATGGTATAGTTCGAGTATGGCGCAGACCCTACGAAAGTGTGGACAAGTTGTCAACAAGGCACTGTGCAAAATCTGGTAGCTCCATAAAGGTGAGTGAAATAAATAGCAATTTGCGATCAGTTATGGCTTCACTGTTCCGAGATTCTAATTCAGGATCTCCCGCTTACTAGACAGACCACTCCGCCGCCGAGGACAATGTGACCAATCTGACTGCATAGGACAATTAAATGTGACCCGCTGCCTCATGGTCCTTGATGCGGGAATACAGTATCGTGGCTGCGAGCATTACAGAACAAAGAGGCTGTGGTATAGGAAAGAGACATCGTGGCGAATGGAGATTTGGGTGTGGCGGGAGACGTGCAGGGAAGAGACCTCTGCAGTCGGGTTGGTCACTGTGTCATTCATTGAACGCTGTAAGGTCGTCACAAATATATAATTGTCCATAATGGTGAGGGTGCTTCTTAAAAGTAATATACTGGGCAATTTGGTTCAACTGAACTAATCACTGACTTCCTAGACTTCAAATACCCAAACAACAATTACATTTTGATGGTCAACATTGCGCCAAGTCACTGGGACAGAGTACATCCCGAATATGAAAATTCCTAGCAGATACTTCTCGAATAGTTGGGGGAACATTTTGGATAGTTCAAACGAATGACCTGCACACTCACGTCGCCCCACATGAAGCCCATGGAATATTTATGAGATATAGTCAAGAGTACAGCTCGCACACAAAATCTTGCAGTGGCAACACTTCCGTCACTACGGACGTCTATAGAGACAGCATGGACCAAAATCGCGCAGCGGACGTGACAATACCCTCTTTTCGTTGGCATAATGTGCCCCAGTCTCTGGTCCTGACGGATGATCCGTACAGTCCATATCGACGATAGAGACGAGCAAATCCGAAACCTCTCAATTTCCTTTTATTATTATTATTATTATTTTATTTAGGTTTTTTTTCCTGAAAGCCACTAACCTTGCACCTTGATATATGTTTCCGGATCACTGTGATGAAAGCGATGGTCGGTTCCTTTGGAAGTGGTGGATGAAGCAGTAGTTGTAATAACTGTGTTAGCTGCTGAACTCTTTGTCTTGCGGTAAAGAGCATATGCATTATATAATATTAAGGGATGCGTTTATTACTTCTTGTTTTAAATCGCTTCAAATTTTACACTTTTTTCCTTATACAGTCCCATTTCGAAAACTGTCTATGATGTACGGAAAAATATAAGGCACCAGTAACGCACTTATTCACTGGTTCATGCCTGTTTTGTCGGAAAAAAGACTCTGTATATTTTTATCAAAATGAGATTACAGCTTAGGTTAACTAAATCATACAACCAACAAAAAACAATTTTTCCTTAGCGTGAAGCTTGGTATATAACCACAAAGGGAGATGCCACCTGAAAAAGAAAGTATTGTCGAAGATTGCTGTCCGTCCCAACACATTGTGTACAATACTTCTGTCACCATTGCGGTACATGCAAGGTGCGCATTGGGACTCCGAGATGCGATGCGCGCTGCCATTCGTCGACGGCGGTGCAAATCCCCCCTCGGGCATGGGTGTTTGTGTTGTCCCTAGGTTAGTTCATGTTATATTCACAGAATATATGACATCAACTGCGAATGGGCGAAGCTGAAAAATGTGTACCCAGCCGGGATTTGAACCCGAGTCTCCGACTTTCTAGGCAGTTGAGCTGACCCCTACACCACTGGGGACAAAGTGATCACAGCACCTGCAAGGTCTACCTAAGCACGCCTTCCGTCAGACAAATTTCCTGCTCTACCCTGCCCACAGGACTCAAACTCGTAGTCAAATGTTTCAAATGTTTGTAAATCTATCGGACCAAACTGCGTGGTCATCAGTCCGTAGCTTACAAACAAGTTAAACCTAGGTAAACTAACCTAACGACAACACACACACCCATGCCCCAGGGAGGACTCGAACCTCCACGGCAAGCAACCGCGCGCTCCGCAGCTAGACGCTTTAGACCGCTCGGCTACTCCAACGCAGCAAACTCGTAGTCACTTTGTACTAATTCCCATAAGAGTAAGGGCTCCAAACTTGCCCACCCCTCCCCACTAACGAAAAGATCATTGTCTGACTGGAGGCGTGCTTAGGTAGTTCTTGCAGGTACGGTGATCACTGTGTCCCCAGTGGTCTAGCGGTCAGCGCAACCGCCTAGAAAGCGGGAGACCCGGGTTCGAATCCCGGCTGCGTACATAATTTGAGCTTTGCCCATTCGCAGTTGATGTCATATATTCTGTGAATATAAAATAATAAAAACTGCAGGATCAGTAGTGATGCCAGTTCTTGCAGAATAGACGCCATATGTATATTTCGTTTAACTTAGTTTAAGTAGTTTGTAAGCTACGGACTGGACTTGCGGCTCTTCCGCGAACTAGTTCGTTGTTTTCGTTCGTCCGCTCCCAGTGACAGCTGAGCGGCGTGGTCTACGCTTGCAGGTGGAGGGAGAAGTTCCCCAAGTTAACTGCTTCATGGGCTTGCTGCTTGAGCCGCTAACGATATCACGCAAACAAAGGATACAGTTTGTGGGTAATTTCTAGCGTTTATGTTTATAGTTATCTCTATATCTTGGCATTATGGAATTTATTAGTCAGATATTGCAGACTGAAGTACAAAACAGAATTTTTGTAGCACTGAACTATGTAATCTAGCAGGCAGACGCTCACTTCGAAATGGCTCTCATCAGCAGAAGGCAAACAGGTGATTTTTAATTCTGCTGCGCGCCCTCTCGCTATTGCCTGTCGGTCTTCGGAAAAGAATGCAACGAACTAAGAAGCGACATACGTTTGGCACAATAGTTCGCGACCGGCAACGCATGTTTTAGTTCGCGACCGATTGGACATATTTTAGTTCGCGACCAATCGCGCATATTTTAGTTCGCGACCGGTAGCTCTCCTTTTAGTTCGCAGCTCGGCCGCGAAGTAGGTCGCTCTTTTTAGTTCGTCCGCTGTTTTTTGCTTTTGCTACCGCTACTCAAAGAGCTCTTTCTTCTATTATGACAGCTTTTTTATATAATGATCAGTTTTGCCCAAGCGTGTGGTATTATCCGCATTTTTGGGCAATTAGACATCAAAAACTTAAGCAAATAAACCAGTTAATAACTGGTATTAACAAATGAAATTGAAGAAATTTTTGATCTTCACGCTAGCGACATTGATGACAATGGGTTTCGACCTTTACAATCTGACGACAGGCAGTAAACTACAATTTTGTAGATAATTAATTCTATACGGGTTCGTGACTTTACAGTGTTAGTGTCGCTTATACGACGTTATCCTCAATATTATACCCCGCGAGCCGTCAACAGTATCACGCAGGCGAGAGAAAATGGTTGATGCACAATTTCTTGCATATAAATGTAAGCAATGTTAAGTTCTGAGTTCTCTTCACTTCTTTACATCATGGAGTAGGGTTATATTTAGACATTGCCGAATACCTCAGAAAATTAAATTTGTGGCTGTGAGCTATGAAACTACAGCTGAGCTGCATCTCAGCTCGAAATGACGGTAACTGGCAGAAAGGAACCACGCGATTCTGCGCGCTCTCGCGTCCTCTCGCTGTTACCAGTCAGTCTTCGGAAAAGGAGCGGACGAACTAAGAGGCGACGGATCTTCGAACTAGTTAGCGTAGTTCGCCTGTGGGAGGGCTCTTCCGAACTAGTTTGTTCGCGAACTACACAAGACTAGTTGTAAGCTGCGGACTAGTAACCCAGCCAGCTGAGTCCGATATATTTAGAAACATATGATAATATATCAAGCGGTAACGCGTTCTACAGTTCTCGTGTCCCACTACCTGGTGCAACTCTAAAGTCTCTAACACACACACACACACACACACACACACACACACACACACACAAACACATACACACACACTGGACTGCCTGCTGCCGGCCGCGGTGGCCGAGGGGACTAAGGCGCTCCAGTCATGGTCTGCACGGCCACTACGGTCGTGGGTTCAAATCCCCCCTCGGGCATGGATATTTGTGTCGTCCTTAGTATTAGCTAGTTTGTAAGTAGTTTGTACGTTTAGGGACTGATGACCCCGTAGTTAAGTCCCATAGACTTTACAAACAACTGAACATCTGGCACTTTAAATAATGAGAAGTGTGAAATCGTCCACACGAGTACGAAAATAAATTTGTTAAACTTTTTGTATAAGATAAATCAATCAAAAGTAAAGGCCGTAAACTCCACAAAATACCTAGGATTTACTATTACTTCAGACTTAAACTGGAAAGAACACGTAGATAATGTCGTGGGAAAGGCGAACCAGAGACTGCATTTTATTGGCAGAACTACTAAACAGACTGCATACCCTGCGGTTGTTCGTACTCATTTCAAGTATTGCAGCCCAGTGTGGGATCCTTATCAGGTGGGTTTGACGGAGGACATCGAAATAGCCCAAAGAACGGCACCTCGTTTCATATTGTCACGATACAGGGGAGACAGCGTTACGGAAATGATACAGGATCTGGGATGGGAATTATTACAACAACGGCGTTCATCGCTGCGGCGTGGGCTACTTATGACACTCCATTCCCCAACATTCTCCTGCGAATGCGAAAATATTATTGTTGACTCCTACTTACATAGGTAGAAATGACCATCAGAAGAAAATACGAGAAATCAGAGCTCGAACGGAGAGATTCAGGTATTCTTTCTTTATGAGAGCGATTCGAGAATGGAGTAGGACGTAAATTGTATAAGATTGTTCGGTGAACAATCTTCAAGGCACTTAAATGTGATTAGCAGAGTATCCCATGTAGATGTAGAATTACGAGGCCCACGTGTTGACACCTAAATTTCGCGGTAGGGAAATAAATGCTACTTGCTTCCATCTCTATTTTTCGTGTTAACATGAAATGATATCTTTGTAGTCATTTGGTGCTGCTGTCACAGAAGTCCAGTAAGTTTTCTTCATTCTGAATAGCTACGACTTTCGAATTGTCTCATGTCTCGTTTTCGTTCATTCTTACTCCTTTTCTCATTGCGTTCAGATAAACCGAATAAATTTGAAGAAGTAAGATCAACCACGTGTTTGCGGCATGGATGGCTAGAACACCATTCGCATTTTAAACGCGTAGTTGCTACCACGCGTGGAATGTGTTATCAGAGCCTTTGGCGTATCCTTTGGTTAGTAGGTAACAGGATGAATGCTGAATGCAGGTGTCTTAAGGTGAGATGGAAGGCAACTGGGCTAAAAAAATTCGAATTTTAGATTTACTGTATTTCAAATGCCTGGTACTTCCTACGTGAAACAGCAGTTTTTGTTTTATATAAATACGACAATTTTTTCGTGAGTTATGATGGTTTTTCTGACGCCCTGTGCAATTTGGCCACGCCTTCCGTTTTACGCAATGCGGAGAAAATGCACACAGCGTTCTTTTACTCCTTGTATATTATTTCATGCTTCTATTGTTTTTATCGCTTCAATGTTTCCTACCCTGTATCTACTATCGATACTTTTTTTCCGATCGTGTTTGTTATTGTTTCCGAACGTTACCAAAAACTGTGTCTGCTCAGATCACAACTCTCAAATTTGGTGTTTATGATGCTATTTTGTGCTTCATTGATGGTGTAACTAGAAAATTGGATGTTTCCGAATCATTGGGCATACAATCTAGTGGAAATACTGAAAACCCTTGGTGCAAATAGATAAAGAAAGAATCCGCAAAGCCGATATTGCTAATTTAAAATGCACAAAAAAGCTAGACAGAAAAGAATAGGGACCAAGAGAAGAAAGGAAGATCAGTATGATTCAGATAATGCTCAATATGGTGCATGAAAATATTAGTGGTAAGTAATTCTCATCAGTAACTGTACTAGAATTGCAATATTAAACTTTAAATTGATTTCTCTCAAAACTATTTTTTTTTTTTACTTTCAGAAACTATTATCTGATAAACTAATGGGGTAAGAAAGATGAAATTTGGTCTTTCTGTACTGAAGATGGTAATAAATCATACAAGTAAATTGAGAATCACAAAACACCCATCAACTGTTTTATAATAATTAATGTACCAAAAAAGTTAAATTTTACTGGTGAAAGAATTAAAAAATATTTCTCAAGACCTTTAGAGTTATTATGTTCATTTTACTTGTAAATTGATATATATAGGTTATATATTTGCAGTAACAAATTCGTTGTTTTATGACTCATAGTTCCTTTGAAAACTTACCTATTCAAAGGGTAAAATAGTATTGACGGAATAGGGATAAAAATTGCCTTCCATCTCCCTTTAAATGGTGATGATTTCTTCAGAACATACTTACTACTGAACTTGTCTAGTGAATATGAACTTCTTGTTTGAAGGCATTCAAACTGTTCTTTTTGGTCCCTGGACGTATTCAGACATAAAGAATAAATATTTAGAATTTTAATAAAATTCCAGGTTGTGATTTTACAGTAGTACTGTGTGTAGAGGCGCACAGTTAGTGTAAGTGATGGTATTGCGTGAGGAGATAAAGGACTGGCCGACAGAGGACAGCGGCAAGCGGTTGTGGCAGCTGCCAGGCAGCGCAGGCATAGCGGGTTACACCGAGTAGCTGGTCTGGGAAGGGCCCAGGCTAATGAGTGCTCAAATGTTCAAATGTTTCTAGAGCTTATGGGATTTAACTATGGGGTTATCAGTCCCTAAACTTACAAATTACTTATGAACTAGCTTATTCTAAAGACGGCACAAATATCCGTGCCCGAGGGGACATTCGAACCCCCGACCGCATCGGCCGTGCAGACAGTGACTGGCACGCCGCACACCGCTCGGCCACTTCGGCCGCCTAATGAGTGCTCTTAGCCGAGCGTCTCGTAAGGGTGTGTGGAGGACATCTGTGAGTTCCACACTCCAGCAATTCAGAAAAAATGAAATAATCCACAAAATTGCGTACTTTCTCTTACAGTTCATTAAACTTTCGTGTGCTCGCGTGTTTATTTATTCAGAATCGCGTTTTGTTGACAGATAAGTGTTGATATGTTGATTTATTAGCTCGCGTATATATTTTTCGGATTCGCCGTTAATAAACACTTTAGTGTTAGGTACATATTTTTCGAAGCTCATTGTTTATCAAACTTTTGTGTCCTCTATCTTATATTTAGTCAGCTTCGCATCGAACAGTTTAGAGTCCCCGTGTGTATTCATATATTCGCGTCAATGTTACAGTTTAGTGTATTCTCCCACAGTTTAAATCGCAACAGTCGTACTTATTTGGAACATACATAGGTTTTTAGAATGGCTAGGAACTGTGACTGCTGCGAACGGATGGAGGCAGAGTTGGTGACTCTTCGCTCGCAGCTTCAGGCGGCGTTGGCTTCGCTGGCAACGCTTGAGACTGCGGTGGGTGGGCGCCGCTGTTGTGGGCCGCTCGCGGGGGTGCAGCAGACGCCCTGTGCGTCTGTTGTGCCCTCCGATCGGCCTGCGGCTGTGGCCAGCCCGCTCACTGCCCGCGAGGAGGTAGCCCCCCAATCCGTGGTGGACTGGGAGGTCTCCTCAGCGCGTGTCAGGCGGCGTAAGACTTCCCGGAGGTCCGAAGTGGAGACCTCCCCGGTTAGTCTTGCCAACAGATTCGAGGCACTGTCTGAGGCAGAGGATGTTCCTGACGCAGATGGTGTCGCTTGTTCTGTACTCGATCCTCTGCCTGCAAGATCCGGGCACTCACAGAGGATGGGTTTGTTAGTATTTGGGAGCTCCAACGTTAGGTGGGTGATGGAGCCTCTTAGGAAAAAGGCTGCTAGGGAGGGGAAAAAGTCCAATGTGCACTCCTTGCGCATACCGGGGTGAGTCATTCCAGATGTAGAACGAGTCCTTCCGGATGCCATGAAGGGCACAAGGTGCAGCCAGCTGCAGATGGTTTGTCGGGACCAACGATGTGTGTCTCTTTGGATCGGAAGAGATCCTCTCTGGTTTTGAGCGGCCATCAGAGGTGATAAACACTGCCAGTCTTGCTTGCATGATAAAGGCAGAGCTCACCATCTGCAACACAGACCTCTGGTTCAGAGCCGAGTGGAGGGTTTGAATCACAGGCTCGTACGGTTCTGTGATCGTATAGGCTGCAGATTCCTCGACTTGTGCCATAGGGTGGTGGGTTTTCGGGTTTCGATAAATAGTTCAGGAATCCACTACACTCAGTAAGCGGCTACACGTGTAGCGGGGGCTGTGTGGCGTGGGCTGGGCGTTTTTCTGGGTTAGAGATCCTTTGAAACACACTAAATAGGTTACACTCTCAAAGGGTGCAGGTGAGACACAGGATGAATGCAGATCTAAGAACCATTGTAAACTGTCGTAGCTGTGTTGGGAAATTTCCAGAACTCCAAGCGCTGATAGGAAGTACTGAGGCACAAATCGTTATAGTTTCTAAAAGTTGGCTGACGCCAGAGATATGTTCGGCCGGAATTTTTACAAGGGGCCAAAAGGTCTCCAGAAGGGATAGATTAAATAAAAAAGGGGGTGGCTTGTTTATTGCTGCTACAAACGGATTCTCCTGAAGCGAAATTGAGGCAGATACTTCATGTGAGTTGGTATGAGTAGAGGTTATACCTGACAACCGAAATAAATTGATAATTGGATCTTTTTATCAGCCCCCTGACTCAGACGATGTAATTTCCGAAATGTTCAAAGAAATCTTGAATCACATTTCAAACAGGTACCCGAATCATACTGTTATAATCGTAGGCGACTTTAATTTACACTCGATATGTTGGCATAAATACGTATTCAAACCCGGAGGCGAATAAAGAACATCGTCAGAACTAGTTCTGAAAGCTTTTTCTGAATACTACTTCGAACAGTTTGTTCATGAACCCACTAGAATAGTAAATGGTTGCGAAAACACACTTGATCTTCTAGCAACAAATAATCCTGAGCTAGTAAAGAGCATCAAAACAGGTACAGGGATTAACGCACATGGACTTTTAGTAGCGAGACTAAATGTCGAAATTCCCAAATGCACCAAAAATTAAAAAAATATATATATCTATTCAATAAAGCAGATAAAAATTCTCTTCACGCTTTCCTGGGTGATAGTCTCCAGTCTTTCAAAACTATAAATGCGAGTGTAGATCAGTTGTGGCTTACATTCAAAGACATAATATCAGTAGCAATCGATAGACTTATACCCAATAAATTAATAAAAGAGGGGTCTGATCCCCCCGTGGTACACAAAACAGGTCAGATCACTGTTGCAGAAACAAAGAAAAACGCATGAAAAATTAAAAAAAGACACAGAATCCCTAAGACTGGCAATATGTTTACAGAAACTCGCAACCTTGCGCGGACTTCAATCCGAGAAGCTTATAATAGTTTCCACAACGAAATCCTGTCTCGTAATCTGGCTGAAAATCTGAAGAAATTCTGGTCATATGTGAGGTACACTAGCGGCAAAACACAAACAATACATTCACTACGCGATAGCAATGGTAATACTACCGTTGACAGTACTGCTAAGGCAGAATTACTAAACACAGCTTTCCGATATTATTTCACTTCGTTCGAACATTACGAACTACCTCGAAGAGAACGACCTATTAACCAACAGTCAACACGGATTCAGAAAATATCGCTCTTGCGAGACACAGCTTGCCCTTTATTCACATGAAGTGAAGGGATCTCAAATCGATTCCATATTTTTGTATTTCCGGAAGGCTTTTGACACTGCAGCTCACAAGTCGTTTCTAATGAAATTGCGTACTTATGTAATACCCCCCCCAATTGTGCTATTGGATAGGCAATATCCTATTAGAAAGGACACATTTCGTAGTAATTGACGGTAAGTCATCGTGTAATACAGAAGTGATATCTGGCGTTCCCCAGGGAAGCTCTATAGGTCCCCTAATCTTCCTTGTGTTTATAAACGATTTAGGAGGGAATTTGAACAGCTCCCTTAGACTTTTCACGGATGATGATGTCGTTTATCGGTTAGTGAAGTCAACAGAGGACCAAACGCAACTGCAAAGCGATTTAGACAAAATTTCTACACGGTGCGGAAATTGGCAATTACGACTAAATAATTAAAAGTGTGAAGTAATACACATGACCACTAAAAGAAATCCGCTGAAGTTCAATTACACGATAAATCAGTCAATCCTTAAGGTCGTAAATTCTACCAAATACCTAGGAGTTACAATTGCGAACAACTTAGACTGGAGAGAAGGTGAACCAAAGGTTACGTTTCATTGGCAGACCGCTTCGAAGAGGCAACAGCTCTACCAAAGAGACTGTCTACATCACACTTGTGCGTTCTCTCCTGGAATACTGTTGCCCAGTGTGGGACTCTCACCAGATAGGACTGTCGGAACACATTGAGAAGGTTCAAAGAAGGGCAGCTCGTTTTGTTTTATCGCGTTGCATGGGGGAAAGCGTTACGGAAATGTTGCACTATTTGAGGTGGAAATCGTTAAAAGAACAACGTTATTCGTTGCGGCGAGATCTATTTGCAAAATTTCAATCACCGACTTTTACTCCTGAATGTGAAAATATTTTATATTTTGCTAGCACCCATCTACGTAGGGAGACATGACCATCCCAATAAAATAACAGAAATCAGATTGAAAACGGAACGATTTAGGTGTTCTTTCTTCCCCCGCGCTATTAGAGAATGGAACGGTAGAGAAAGGTTATGAAAGTGGTTAATGAACCCTCTGCCAGGCACTGAAACGTGATTTGCAGAGTATCTATGTAGATGTAGAAAATTATCTACCCTCAACATTGAAGACATTTGTATATCGGAATAATTACGCACATCTCATGGTTATAAAAATAATTTCAATATATAAAAAATTACAAATGTTTATGACAACTAAATATAAATATAGAAAACTCAAACTTAAAATAATCAGCTTTTGAATGCGTCATGCTATTTCAAGAAACTCTGCTTTAGATGATAGCTTACTGTCTCTACTTATCATCTTGAAAGCGTCACACTTGTAGATATTTATTTATTAACTGATTTTAACAGATATAAATGTATAATGGAAATATAAACACATCATAATATTCTTCATAGTAACACTGAAAATGCAAGCAGCATGATTGACCTATTATGTATTTAATTCAGTGTGTCCTTTTATTGTATAATTTGCCAGTAAGTTATGAAAATATTGTGTGGCATGAGCGGTCAAGCTCATGAAAGCTGGTTTGTCTATTTATGTTTTTCAGACTATATATAATACTACTTAACACTCTTTTTGCGTATTTAAATAATATTAATGAGTAAGGAAGTTGTTTCAGATGGTCAGTTTTTACTGAAATAAATGTCTCATGTTAAGACGTATACGATTTTAGAAGGGATGGCGTTCGGACAATCAGGAAGGAACAAGGGACAGAACTGGTGGGGAGTGTTTGTTTGAGAGAGAGCAGACGAGCGAAGTGTCTGCGCGGAAAGGAACTCGATGTCTAGTCTTGGCAGAAAAAGGTCACTCCTGGATGATAGGAGTGATTCGATTGCGGAGCGTGTTAAAATAGCGCAGCGAACGGTCGCTTCTCGAGACTCTAAATTCAGCCAGAATAAGTGTACGCCATTCCAGCAGATATGTGTTTATGTTTCTACACAAGAACATACGAGTGTATAAATGGTGTTCGTGAAACTTAAACTATTTTGAACTGTTAACAATTTCATGTCGAGTGCTCGCGAAATATACAGAATATCTGTGTTTCTTGAAGTTATGATTACTTAGTTGGGGGAAAAGTGCTACCAATCTCTGATCGCAGACAATGCAATTGTTTAACTATTTTATTCACTGTATGATTAATATTTTATCTGAACACTTCCAATATGGAACCAGTTTGACTGAATAAACCTTATTCAACGTTGCGTACATCATATGCAAAGGTTAGAATAAAACCCTTTTTATTATTGATCCATTTATCTCTATTTTTAGAAAATCTACCGGAAAATATCAGCTTCCAGCGCTGATCGTTTTTTAGATTCTCCGACAATCAGCTTATACATTGTCTACACGCCTAGCGACCAAATACGCTGTAACGGAGCAAACAAATAGCCAAGGAGCTGAGAGTAAAGGGAGATGGAGTTATCTATGCTGAGAATAGTCATTGCTTGAAGCCAGAGAGCAACTGGGAAATCTGATATTTGATCAGAATTTAAGAAAAACTGAAAATACGTTTCCAGACGAGTGGAATCGCGTCGTAATAATGGCCCTTCACCAATATAGTGCAAAATCTAATATCGGTCGGCGTTCGTGCAACGCAATCCTACTACGTGATCGCTGAGTCAATGAGACAGCAGCGTTCAAAGGAATTTCTGATTCCAAGAATATCGCTGGTTTCAACCGACTTGTCGTTTCAATTTAAGCGTGTTCAGCTTGCTGTTCGCCCCAGTCATTGGAACTTCGTGGAATCAATCTTGGTTCCCTGTGTTTTTCCCATGGGCAGCTGTACGTGGAAAAACAAATGCATCGTTCATCAACAAACGTTACAATGAACGCAACTCAGATATTTCCGAAACGTTATATTTGAATTCCACTTAATGCATTTCAGTTAACTGTTTTGTTTCAAATGCAGTTTCAATGATTAAAGTATGATCAAGCTACAATATTTTGTTGCGCATTTCATTCGGCCCATAAGGAGTTGCGGTTCTAATATGGGACAGGCTTATATTGGAGTAGAAGGTATAAACATGTTATAAAAAGCAGTTCTACTAGCTGCGAGAAAAACATGCTAAGCTGTGCTATAAAAATGTGCGGTTTTGTTTTCCTTTTGCCAGTCTTTTTTAATATACAACAGGAAAGTTGTTTTTATTCCTAAATCTGTAATCATACCTGTTCGTACTATAAAACCATTAATAGTACGACCATTGAAGTACCAATCTCACAGATAGAGCAGCACTTAATGTCTCTCTAATAACCCGTTTCCAATTGATTTACCCATCCATTCTGACTTTCGTTCCCGATCATGGTAACCATTGAAGTAATAATAAATAAGAGCAAGTAGAAGGGGGGGGGGGAATGAAATGGATTTAAAATGCGGTGATGATATACCAGAGAGTAGGGTTAGGAGATGGATATGGTGTGCTCTAAGAGGGAGTGGTGTGAAGATAAGGGGAGAAATAGAGGAGGGAGGAAGGAATAGACATAGCGAATGGAACAAAAGAGATTAGGGTATATGTTCCATACACATTACGTACTGTGAAGCATTGCCTGGTTTGCTAGTAAGTAATAATTCTTATTTGTTTCGCAAGCTAAAGCCCATGTATAGAGTGTTTTCACCTACGGGGTCAGAGGTAGAAGGTTATGTCTGCAATTAAGGTGGTTTTTAGAGCATGAAAGCAGGCATCTACGGTTCGACCCTAAGATGACATCGACCCAAACGTCTAAATAGGAAAAGTTCCTAACCCAATACAGAAATTCTTACATCATATAGTCACACGCTTTAATATTATGAGTGACTAAGTTAAACCCGCGGCTCCGCTCGCCTGTTGGTTGATTATGATACATAAGCTATATTTGAGTAGTGTGCTATGAGACTGGTTGTGAAGGATGAAATGAAATACAATACCTTCTTTAGAAACAAACATTTTTAATCAACATTCAAATAAAAAAATAAAACTATTCGTATGCTTATCCTTACAGAGAAAGAGCTGAAGACATTGTAGCACGCATAGACCAAAGATACGGTCTGTGTCATCACGTTTCGCAGTATGTAACCTCCTTGCTATAGAGTCCCAAACGTCATCGCTGGCCTTCAGTCCGAATTTTTTTATAATTTGACGATTTTCAACCACCATATCTTCCACTCCCTTATAGCTATCGGCATGGAACTGCTATGGTGTACAACGGGGGACTTCGGACAACAATTACACACAGACCATTCGATTGCGTTCTGTACTTTTCGCTGCAGGGCGAAATATTAACACACACATACACATACATAGAATTTTATATACACCGATAACTTTCCATCCCAATATATTCCATCCTTTTATCATTATCAACCCTCAAGCAACAATGCAACCAATAAAACCATTTTCAAAGAGTAAATGTAATTTTCAAAGCGTAATTATTGTTCCTCATTTCGCGTTATATTCCTCAAATTACTAAATAACTATCAGATCGCTATAAAACCGTGCGTAAAACCTTCCTCAGGTATAAATTAGTGACTTTACAAATATTTAAGTCTGTGCGTCTTGTCGTTCGGACGTGATAAAAGTACAACAAACAGACGTTCAGATTAATATACATAGATAAATAGCTATCCGATCGCCATAAAACCGTGCCTAAGGCCTTCAAATGTTCAAATGTTTGTAGAACTTATGGGATTTAAATACACGGTCAGCACGGCCACTACGGTCGGGGGTTCGAATCCCCCCTCGGGCATGGGTATTTGTGCCGTCCTAGTTCGTAAGTAGTTCATAAGTAGTTTGTAAGTTTAGGGACTGATGACCCCGTAGTTAAGTCCCTTAAGCTTAACAAACATTTGAACATTTGATTTGGATTTAACTACGGTGTCATCAGTCCCTAAGCTTACAAACTACTTATGAACTAGCTAAGGACGGCATAAATATCCATGCCTGAGGGGGGATTCGAACCCCCGACCGTAGTGGCCGTGCAGACCGTGACTGGAGCGCCTCAGTCCCCTCGGCCACCGAGGCCGGCGCCTAAAGCCTTCCCCGGGTAGACATTAGTAACTGTACAAATTTTTAGCTCTTTATGTCTTGTGGTTCAGACGTGATAAACGTACACCGAACAGACATTCACATTCAAAGATATAGATAAATGCGGTGCAGAAAAAAGTGTAAAGTCGCAAGGTTTCACATGACAGAATGCTGAGGTATAGCTTCCTTTCACGCCTTCGCGGAATATGATAAAAACATATAAAGAAGTATGGATTCTCTTGTAAAATGGTAGATTTTTCCAGCTGGAAATGTAACGATGCGGCAGGTAACGTGAGACGGAGTGCCCTTCGCGAAGTATCAGAAGACGCTCAGGAAGTGTTTCATAATTCAGCGGCGCGCCGCATGCGATACCCCGCGCAGTCTAATAGCCCCGCGGCCTCCCTCTGGGGGCGGCCGGGTATCGTCTTCCGATAATTGAGCTGCGAAATTCAATTCCCCGCCTCGCGGGCGCGCTGATTTCCTTCCAGACCAGATACACCGTCTCCAGCAGCAACGTGCCACTTATTTACTGCGCGGGTCTGCCAGCGAAAGGGAAACGAGGAACCGTCCACTTTTTAAAAAAATTACCCTCTGCGGTGGACACAGAAATCGATGCCGTGAGTGCAATGCTCCAGTTTCACAATGTTTGTGATAAATGATTGCGCAGTATTCTTTCTCCTCCTGTCTTACATTTTCTTATTTTTACAACACAGAAATATTAACGACCAAAATACCTCGGATAAAAAGAGAGTTCAGCGTCATTGCAGAAAGAAAACTATCAACTCATAAATTTTCAATTAAATACAATGAAAGAATCCCTGAGACGGATTTACGTCTCAAATATGTCAAAGACATTATTGATAGAGCTGAAGCATTGAATTAAAATTTGTGGTGCGGCCGGGAATCGAACCCGGACCTCCATGCTTACTAGGCCGGCCGCACAACAAATTTTAATTCAATGCTTCAGCTCTATCAATAATGTCTTTGACATATTTGAGACGTAAATCCGTCTCAGGGATTCTTTCATTGTATTTAATTGATATTTATATCACCATAACAGGATTGTTCCACCATGTCCATTGCTGAGGTGCTATTCCGCTGCATGGAGAGCCTTGGCAGTAGTGGCAATTATCTTTGGAACAAAGAAGCTGAATTAAAGTTTGTGTTGTGGAGGGAAATCGTACATAGACTATTCCGAGGCGCCTTAATCGTTAGTGGTGTGGTTGTCTAATGGTTGCCGGGCGCCGTGGCTCAGCGCGCCCGGTCAGAGGGCTGAACGGCCTCTGTAATAAAAAAGCTGAGCCAAGAACACATCGAACAAAAACGAACAAACTTGATCAACGTCCGCAACGAACAGAACTACACATAGAGCCAAAAAAAAAAAAAAAAAAAAAAAAAAAAATGGTTAAGACGTCTGCCTAGTAAGCATGGAGGTCCGGGTTCGATTCCCGGCCGCACCACAAATTTTAATTCAATGCTTCAGCTCTATCAATAATGTCATAAATTTTCATTTTCAATAAAGTTCCTACAGTTAACAGCAACGTACCTGATACGTGTAGCCCTAAACAGTCATGAACATTACAATTTTAATCATGAAAAGAATAAACACTAATTGTTTTGCCTGCTCAGCACCAAAATACTGCTGTTAAGGTATGAATGTCAGGACACTTTTCATTATCATCAGTTGACCTTACACAACGATCAAACACACACACACACACACACACACACACACACACACACGACAACTGCCGCGGCAGAGCGGCAGAGCGCATTGAAGCGCTATGCTACGATGCACGAGGCCGTTCCCTGTCGTGAGTTCGAATCCCCCCTCGGACATGGATCTTTGTGCTGCCTTTAGCGTAAGGTTGTTCATAAGACGTTTGTACGTTTACGGACTGGTGACCCCGCAGTTAAGTCCCACAAGCTTAACAAACATTTGAACACGACAAAGGCCCACGTACACAGATCAGCCACAACATTACGATGACTTTCCTGTCAGTATAACAGTCGCGAAACTCCAAGTGATTTCCTGCAATTTCGCAACTACAACTTCGCCAAGTATCTGGGTCGTAAAAACATACTGCGAAATGATTGTGTATCGAATGTGCATGTGGATTACAACACCACATTCAAAATACCCTCATATTTAGGAGCCCTTTGGCGATAAATATAGCAGCAGTAACAAAAGTATCATCTGGAGGACTCTTACTTGCTGGGAAGTAAGAAAATAATGTTACGAATAAGAAGTGATAATTTCCGGTAGTTAGTTACACCTTCGTTAATGGAAGAAAACATTCATTCCGAAACTCCGGCTCTTATTAATTATCGCAAATGCGTAACAATTACTTCGTAATATTGCTACTGTATAAAAGTAACGTCTGAACGCATTCCGATTGCAGTTAATCAATTATTTTAGTAGATAAGTTTAAGAAAAATGTAATAATCCCCATTCCAAATAAATCAGACGCAGACAGGTGTGAATATTACAGAACCATCAGTTTGATAAGTCATGGGTTGCAAAATTTTAACACGAATTATCTACAGGAGAATGGAAAAGCTGGTAGTAGCTGACCTCGGGGAAGATCAGTTTGGATTCAGGAGGAACGTAGGAACCCGGGAGGCAATACTCACTTTACGTCTTATCTTAGAAGATAGATTAAGGAAAGGCAAACCTACATTTTTAGCTTCTGTAGATTTGGAGAAAGCTTTTGACAATGTTGACTGGAATACACTCTTTCAAATTCTGAAGTCATCAGGGGTAAAATACAGGGAAAGGAGAGTTATTTACAACTTGTACAAAAGCCAGACCGCAGTTATTAGACTCGAAGGGCATGACAGGGAAGCATCAGTTGGGAAGGGAGTAAGACAGGGTTGTAGTCTTTCTCCATTGTTATTCAATTTGTACATTGAGCAAGCTATAAAGGAAAGCAAGGACAAATTTGATGAAGGAATTAAAGTTCAGGGAGAAGAATTAAAAACATTGCGTTTGGCTACTACATAGTAATTCTGTCAGATACAGCAAAGGACCTGGAAGAGCAATTGAACGGAATGGACAGTGCGCTAAAAGGTGCTTATAAGATGAACATTAACAAGAGCAAAACTATGGTAATGGAGTGCAGTCTAAGAAAATCAGGTGATGCCGAAGGAATAAGATTAGGTAACGAAGCAATAAAGGAGGTAGGTGAGTTTTGTTACTTGTGCGAGCGTGAAGATCGGTGTGAGAGTTTAAAATATGGAAAGTTTAATTTTTAAAACTCACAACCACCAGCTGCGAACCAAATTCCTAAACATGCAAAAACACTGGAACTGAGATTGCGACTGTTTGACTCGTTTTCTAGGGGATGATATCACACGTTCGCAGCTTTCCTTCCCTGCATATGATTAACAAAACAATTTCATAATAAAATCAAGTTCATGAGAGAAAAGGGTGTACTAACTACTATTTTTGAAAACACGTGAAAGTTCACTTTATGTTGTTTATTTCACAATATTTGAACCCTGTGGCTGATACGTCTGTACGTCGACACATTTACCAAATAAAGTTATAGCACGTGAGCCTCCAGACAAAATGAATATTTGTCGCGAATTGTTTTCACACCACGTGGCTGTCTCAAACACCGTTTATGTTCATGCCTATGCGACGACACGTGTTACATTAACAAATCACAGTCACTTTAATTTAATGCGATGCAAACCTTATTGCACCGGCTAAATATTCACAAACACACAGTAGCACTCGATTTAACTTGGTGCAGTCTACGACGAGCAACCACACGTGGCGATTGCCACACACAAATCTAAAGTCACCACCTCGAGATCCCCATGCCGATTGATGCAGAGCGACGCCGCCCGGCCAGCTACCCCACTTGCTCCCGTCTCGTCACTTCCTGCCATCGCGCGCACGTGCGCGCCAAAAGCTCAACTGCCGGGGTTTTTTCCCCTACGTCATCAACTTCCCCATGTGAGCTGTTCTAACCGATTTGCCAACATACAGCGCTCAGCCAATACATTTCTAAAACTTTCCTTAAAATCAAAATAATTACACTACACATTAAACAAATTTCTTCGTAGGTTTTTATATTGGTATAATCATCCTTTGTACTGTTTATCATAATCGTGCAATTTCTTATATCACAGATAAGTGATTTAACTGAATACTTCAAGATAAAATACAAAAGATTGATTGAAAATAAAATGAAAAATAGTTAATATATTATTTTTATAAACAAACATTGCCATGCTAGTTGTGTAACTGTCTTGTCTTCGTTGGTAATTTATTACTTTTCATTGTCAATTAAAGATATTACGCAAGATGTGACTATATCAGCTAATGTAGTGTTTACTTATCAACAGGCTATTTTTAATGAGAGCCTTAAAGGTTCCTATCTGCATCGTATTACTTCAAAATCCAGTAGTATTAGAATATTTTATTTCATGCTGTGCACTGCACTGTGCCTGGCACTCGCCATTGTCCCTCTCTCCCCTCACCGGAAACGAAACTGGAAATCCTAAGCTGGAACAAGCCACCAACGTCGGCCTGCTCGCTGGCCTCCCGTCAGCTACAAGCACACAGCAAATCTCAACGTGGAGCATTTCTACCTTTGGCCTAACTATAAATGTTGTCACCCAACTGCGTACATACATTGATACCATAATTAATAAGATTAAAATTGTGTAACATTTAGTACATTGGCATGGTCAATGTTTGCAGTGAACTTCATACTGTTTAATTATCAAAAGCTATTAATTACCAGTATTTCTATTGGGCGGTAATCTTACAATACCCCCACTTGCAGCATCAAAACCATGTGCAGGATGGCGCAAGTAGCACCAAAATTAATACATTCAAATGAGCAAAATTTAAAATTACAAAAGAATGAATTGGATTGACTCAAACACTATGCCAACTATTACCTCAACTAATGCAAAAAAATAAATAGGTAAATAAAAATAAACAGGGCAGTGAGAAAATTTCCCAATATTTGTACCATTAAGACCACTTATAGTGTGTGCATATTTTTAAGAAAAGAATCCTTATAAATAATTACATCCATGAAATTTAAGTGTACCTGTTGTTTATATACAGAATTGGCACCAAATTTATATTATTATTAAACTTTAGTCTTTAGAGAACCTTGTCCTACATAGAAAAACTAGAATTTTCACTATAAAAACTTTTGACGGTGTACACTCCACTTGTTTAAAGGAAATCTCTTACCACTTTGACACTGAGAACCCCAGAGTCATTCGTGCAGCAACTCTTATCCATGGTGTAAGGTCCTATGTCTCCGTCATTTCAACTATCATGCTGTTGCAGCTTAGATTCATGGCACTGGATCAAGCGTTCTTGTTCACACACGTCATATGCACCCTACATGGAACAGGAAGAGCAGAAGGCACTCATGAGTCAACATAGACAAAAGTTTCTCTGGACACCAGGATTCGGTTGGATTTGTATCCCACCCCCCTGCCATCCAGACTTGGTGCAATTGAAACTAAGCATTGAGACATCAAAATGACACCTACAAGCATAAATACAAATCCTACCCCCTCGCACCAAAAAAATTATTTTGCTGGTGTGAGATTTAAATTTGGATCCCTGTCATCAGCCTCATGACCTTTCCAGAAGTACTCCCCACAATAAAATATCTAAGGTTAAAGTCTAATTTCAAAATTAGTTTATCACTAAACATCTACATTTTTTAAATAAAATATCACCAAACTCTATTGATACTCAGGGTTCGTGAACTGTTGTTGCAGAAATTTGTTCAGTCAACAGTTGAACACCATTAAAGAAACCAAAATCTGTTATCAGAATCAGTTTAATATAACAATACTGAGCATACCCTATTAGACACGTTACCTACCAAACACTCAAAAGAGACAGACATTAAAGAGCAAACACTTTCTCTCATTGAAACATTTCTCAATCCAACCCACCTTTAGCCAAAACAGCCATAACAAACATACATTCCTTACTTCTGACCCATATGGTCAGTCACACCCACTTATGCAACACTGTCAGCTGACATTTTCATCACAATTTATCTAAGCCACAGACCCCACTGCCTGCATCAATGTCCACCACTTTCTCATTCTCCTAGTCACCCCACAACTCACATCACATATCCAGCCCTGCTCACATATACACACACATAAACAGTACACCTCCACTTCCTCTATCCTTTGGTGTTGGCATACATACATACATATTTACCTCATGTACCACTGTTGAACTGCAAATCTGATACAAGCACATGTTTTAACACAAACAACAAAAGAAAAACATTTACAAATCTTACTTGTAAACTTGACCCCAATGCTTAAATTTAAACACACAAGTAGATACTAACACAGACCACAGAATAAATATCTACAAATTCTTAACCTACTATTTACAATGCATTGAATCTCACACTGCATGACAGTTACTTGTGTAAACATGCCATTAAATCTTTATCACTTGTAAAATTTTTTAATTTCACCCTCTTCATTCATCCCTCCAGACTTAATTCTAGCACTTTATCCTTATATTCCAACTGAGCTTCATATTTGCACACAAAATCACTCCCTAACACTAGATTTAAACATAGACCTTTCATCACCAATAAATCTTGAGTAAACAGCTCCTCCTCAATGATTACTTCAAATTCTGAGTTCCCTGCATTTAACACCCCTATTTTTCTTGCAAAAGCATAATTTTCTTTTTCCCATGCCACTGGCTCTACTGTTTTTAAATGTTTGAGGAATTGGATCCAATCATCTTGCCCATACTCATGTACTTCTTTATTAACCCAACCTGACTTTAACCCATCAATATCCATTTCATGACACTGTTCATTATTATGAATCATAAAAACTTGTATTTTCTCCTCATCATCACCTAACCCCTGCTGTAGAACTCTCTGTCCCTCACTTACCTCATCATGATCTAGGGTACACATGCCTAATCCCCTCAATTGATCATGCTCATTGTTCCCAAACTCTTTCAACACATTGTAATAAGTCTGGTCCTTATTATATTGATTGCCTAGTCTGTCCAAGTAATCATACTTGTGCAATAGCCAATCATCTGGTGCCCATTTCCTAATCCAGTTTATTTTCCCAATTAAATTTCTGGTTTGTGCATCTACACTGTCAACTTGGCCTTCATTTACAGTAGGTCCGTTGTCATTTATTGTCTCTACTGGACCACATTTATTTACATTTAATTCAGACAAACATTCACTCTCATTCATGTATTCCACAACATCTATGCTGCCTAGAGTATCGTCAATATTTACATTCATACTTTCACATTCAGTCAACACTTGTGCCTCTGACCTATCCAAAATTATGGCTAACCCAACACTGTTTTTATCCTCTTTAATGTTGTTATCAAATAAACTTCCCACATCATACTCTCCTTTATTGTCCTTGTTTCTATCATTCTTCCTCCTGTTTGCATTTCTCTTGTCATGATGCAAAAACCAATCCCCAAAAATTTCCTCACTACCTATAACAGCATCCATCTGGCACATACTTTCCTCTCTTTTCTCCCTTTCCTTGTTTACTCTATTTATGTTTTCTTCCCTCTTTTCTTTATCCTTACCCTTGTGAACTCCTACTTCCTCTTTCCTGTCATCATCTCTGTCCATGTGACATAGTTTTTCCTCCCTTCTCTCCCCATCTCTATTCCTACTGTAATTATGTTATTAGATCCCCTATTATCCCATCTTCTGGTTCTGTTATTAGAATAGTTCCTTGTCCCAAAACGGACGTCATTTGGAACAAATCTTAGTTTCCCTGATTCTGTCTCTGATTTTCTCTCCTACTGTTATCCCCATTCCTATTTCCACCCTCCTGCCTTTGATTTCTCCTGTCATTTTCCCATGTTTCCCTCTGGCTTCTATTATCCCAGTTGTCTCCTCTGTTATTGTTACCTCTCCAATTTTCATTTAAATTCCTCTCTCTATTGTGGTTTCCCTGGTTATGACCCACATTTCTACTGCCTCTGTTTTCATTGTGGTTCACATGCTGTGTTCCCCTGAGCTGTCGTTCCATAACTAAACCCTGGTCTATCTTTTCAACAAATTCAATGAAATTCTCAGCTGAATCTGTGGGATGGTGAATTAACTGCCAATGCAAATCTGCAGGTAACCTCCTACACAAAGTGGAGATTACTGCTAAAAGACTCAAAGGTGTATCTAAATGCACTAGTTTCTCAAGTTCCTCCTGACAAAATTCCTTCATGCTCTGTCTCCCTTTCACATAGTTTGGCCCATTCAGGAATTCATTTTGTATCTTAGCTTGCTTGGCCTCCCCCCAATACTTATTTAAAAACAACTTTTCAAACGCCCCAAAAGTAACAAATTTATCAGCACACTGATTTGCCCAAGTTTGAGCAGAACAGTCAAGCTTTCTCTTTGCTAACTTCACTTTAGACTGGTCTGACATACCAGGCACAAATTGGTCCTTGCATGCAGCCAAAAAATCTACTGGATGATAATTACCCACTCCTGAAAACTTTTTGCCATTAGGTGTCTGCACCATGGACCAATTAGTGTTTCCTGATGCAGTACCCAATTCTAGATTATTTATTCTAGTGTTCACCTTCTCAATCTCAGTATTGTTTACTGTCACTACTTGTTCTATCTTTTTCCTAAAGTTACATTCTGTATTCTCTAATTTTCCTGACAACAAAGTTTTTGTTTCCTCAATACCTGCCACCATCCTCTTGGCAACCTCAGCCAACGCCTGCATAGTGCCCTCAATCCTGTGATCACATATTTGTTTCACAGCATCTAACTTGTCTCCTACCTCAGTCTCAATAGCACCAATTCTGGCATGTATCTCCTTTTCCCTATTATTAAACCGTTCTGTTAGGCTTCCTATCTTTTTGTCAATGTCTGTGATTATTTCTGCCTTTAATCCAAGCATTGAATTTTGTAGTGCCCAATGTCTGCCTTAAAGTCTGCTTTCAATTCTGATTTTACAGTTTCTATTTTTGATTCTAAATTTGAGTTTGAATTTTCTATTTTTGATTCTAAATGTGAGTATGAATTTTCTATTTTTGATTCTAAATTTGCGCTAAAACTCGCTAACATGGCTGCGAACATCTCCGGTGTAACCAACATTCCCCCAGTATTTACCCTCTCTGGTATGCTACTCTCTGAATCTACGTCGCTTGGCGACTTTTTAAAAACCTGCTCCATTATCGGTATCACAAGAAAGCTTGATTTAACACACAAGAATTTATAGCACCAGCTGCTTTACTTATCTTTTAATCCAGAAGTTGCTGCACCGAGCTACGACGTCCCCAATGCTCGCTGCCGTCTGTTGTGGAAGCTGTGGTTGGAATATGTCCTCTCTGCATCCCTTATCCTTTGTGGAATCGAAGCTGCTGGGCCCCGACGCTCCGTTGGCGACTTGCGAAGTCCCCACGATCACTGCCGACCGTTGCAGAAGATGAAATTTGAGTGTGTGGATCCCTCGCGACGCCGCTCACTGCTGCTGGGCCGATGCGCCGTCGATCGCCGGTTACGGATGCCCGCGCCCGAACTCTGCCAGCCACCAACTGTCGTTAACAGCACGACGCGTTCGCGTACCGTCCCCGATTATGCTAACAGTTTTGTCCACTATAACTTACCTAAGCACACCCTACCTCTCTGTCCGAGCAAGACCAGTGTGGATGTATCCCGCTCTCTGCTGCCAGCCGCCACACACACTTGAAACTGTCCGTCGGGTCCGCACACTTGTAGGCAACTGTTCGTAACTGTTCACTGTCCTATACACACCCTTATCTCTCCGTCCGAGCAAGTCCAACATGAACTTATACCGGACGAGCCCCCAAATGCGAGCGTGAAGGTCGGTGTGAGAGTTTAAAATATGGAAAGTTTAATTTTTAAAACTCACAACCACCAGCTGCGAACCAAATTCCAAAAATGCTAAAACACTGGAACTGTGATTGCGACTGTTTGACTCGTTTTCTAGGGGATGATATCACACGTTCGCAGCTTTCCTTCCCTGCATATGATTAACAAAACAATTTAATAATAAAATCAAGTTCATGAGAGAAAAGGGTGTACTAACTACTATTTTTGAAAACACGTGAAAGTTCACTTTATGTTGTTTATTTCACAATATTTGAACCCTGTGGCTGATACGTCTGTACGTCGACACATTTACCAAATAAAGTTATAGCTCGTGAGCCCCCAGACAAAATGAATATTTGTCGCGAATTGTTTTCACACCACGTGGCTGTCTCAAACACCGTTTATGTTCATGCCTATGCGACGACACGTGTTACATTAACAAATCACAGTCACTTTAATTTAATGCGATGCAAACCTTGTTGCACCGGCTAAATATTCACAAACACACAGTAGCACTCGATTTAACTTGGTGCAGTCTACGACGAGCATCCACATGTGGCGATTGCCACACACAAATGTAAAGTCACCACCTCGAGATCCCCATGCCGACTGATGCAGAGCGACGCCGCCCGGCCAGTTACCCCACTTGCTCCCGTCTCGTCACTTCCTGCCATCGCGCGCACGCGCGCGCCAAAAGCTCAACTGCCGGGGTTTTTTCCCCTACGTCATCAACTTCCCCATGTGAGCTGTTCTAACCGATTTGCCAACGTACAGCGCTCAGCCAATACATTTCTAAAACTTTCCTAAAAATCAAAATAATTACACTACACATTAAACAAATTTCTTCGTAGGTTTTTATATTGGTATAATCATCCTTTGTACTGTTTATCATAATCGTGCAATTTCTTATATCACAGATAAGTGATTTAACTGAATACTTCAAGATAAAATACAAAAGATTGATTGAAAATAAAATGAAAAATAGTTAATATATTATTTTTATAAACAAACATTGCCATGCTAGTTGTGTAACTGTCTTGTCTTCGTTGGTAATTTATTACTTTTCATTGTCAATTAAAGATATTACGCAAGATGTGACTATATCAGCTAATGTAGTGTTTACTTATCAACAGGCTATTTTTTAATGAGAGCCTTAAAGGTTCCTATCTGCATCGTATTACTTCAAAATCCAGTAGTATTAGAATATTTTATTTCACGCTGTGCACTGCACTGTGCCTGGCACTCGCCATTGTCCCTCTCTCCCCTCACCGGAAACGAAACTGGAAATCCTAAGCTGGAACAAGCCACCAACGTCGGCCTGCTCGCTGGCCTCCCGTCAGCTACAAGCACACAGCAAATCTCAACGTGGAGCATTTCTACCTTTGGCCTAACTATAAATGTTGTCACCCAACTGCGTACATACATTGCTACCATAATTAATAAGATTAGAATTGTGTAACATTTCGTGCATTGGCATGGTCAATGTTTGCAGTGAACTTCATACTGTTTAATTATCAAAAGCTATTAATTACCAGTATTTCTATTGGGCGGTAATCTTACACTTGGGCAGTAAAATAACAAATGATGGTCGCAGTACAGAGGATATAAAATGCAGAATGGCAATGGGAAGAAATGCATTTGTGAAAAAGATGAATTTGCTAACATCAAATATTAATTTAAATGTAAGGAAGTCTTTTCTGAAGGCACTTGTGTGGAGTGGTGCCTTGTATGGGAGTGAAACATGGACAGCGGTGCGGACAGGAAGAGGATAGAGGCTTTTGAAATGTGGTGCTACAGATGAATGCTGAAGATTATGTGGGTAGATCGCATAACTAATGAAGAGGTACTGAACAGAATTGGTGAGAAAAGAAATTTTTGGCATACCCTGACTAAAAGAAGGGATCGCTTGGTAGGACACATTGTTAGACATCGAGGAATCGTAAATTTAGCATTGGAGGGCAGTGTGTGGGGTAAAAATCGCAGAGGGAGACCAAGAGACGCGTATAGTAAACAGATTCAAGTGGATGTGGGTTGTCGTTCTTATGAGGAGATGAAAAGGCTTGCTCAGGATAGGGTATTGTGGAGAGCTACATCAAACCAGTCCCCGGAATGAAGACCACAAGAACAACACTTGATAAGTGGCATATTACGCCTATGGAGAGCAATCGAAAATTTATATAAAGCACACTTACTTCAGCCAAAATGGCTAATTTATTTAATTTATTGGTTTTTACCGGTTTATATGAGCTATCTCATCATCTCCAGAATTTTTTTTATAATGTTGCCCTATTTTCGAATAAATAAAGAGTTCCTTGTTAAAATGTAATATAAGAAAAAGAACATTGCCGAACTATTAAAATTTGCATCACCAAAGTGGATCGTCATCTGCATTGTACACTTAAAAATTTTGTGTGCAATGCTCCACATAATTTTTAAGTGTGCAATGCACGTGATGCTCCAATTTGGTGATGCAAATTTTAATCTTTTGACAATGTTCTTTTTCTTATATTACATTTTAACAAGGAACTCTTTATTTTTTTTTTTAAATGGGAGAAAAGAATAAAAAAAATTTCCGGAGAGAATGAGATAGCTCACCGAAACAGGTAAGAACCAGCAAATTAAATAAATTAGCGACCTTGGCTTTATATTTTATCAGAGCTAGCTTACTTTCGTTCAAAATGTTCAGATGTTTGTAAATCTATCAGAGCAAACTGCGTGGTCATCAGTCCGTAGCTTACAAACTACTTAAACCTAGGTAAACTAAACTAAGGACAAACACACACTCATGCCCCAGGGAGGACTCGAACCTCCACGGCGAGCAACCGCGCGCTCCGCAGCGAGGTGCTTTAGACCGCTCGGCTACTCCACCGCGGTGCTAACTTTTGAACTTGAGTTGGACATAAACTGTGTCTTAGCGATTACCTACCAATTTAGAAAAAAATGAATGCATAGCCACAAATAAGCAACACGTCTGTGCAATAACTGTTAATATTAGCACTTTACATTGTTTCATTATTGAATATATTCAATTTGATACCTGCGAAGTTGCTAAAGGCATCATGTCAGGTACACGCAATGCATAGAAGCGAGGAAGAAGTGAGAGAATGTTTGTAAACCCATTGGACCAAACTGCTCTTCTCAACAGTCCCTAGACTTAGAAAAACTACTTAAAGTAACTTACACTAAGGACAACACACGAATGCCCCAAGGAGGAACCGAACCACAGGCGAGAACAGCCGCTTAATTCGCAGCATAACGCGTTAGACCACGCGGTCATTCTGTGCGGCCGAGGAAAAGTGGAAAGAGCGTTTATAAGGAGATGTAAAACCTAGCCTCTAAGAAGTTTACTATTGGAAAATATTGGAACGTTGGAAATCTGCTGAAGCAAAAGACCCAAACATAATGTTAGTGAGTTCTAGTGCCTGATGGTGCTTCACATGACTGAGAGTTCATTTCTTTCACTGCTGGATCAACAATATTTCCGAACCGGCGTCGGAAATTGAGAGAACTAATGTTACGCATGCGCAAAGGCTGCTCTTCCCAATCTCTTTTCAAACAGTTAAATGTTTGTTACAACGAAGAGTATAAAAGTCATTTACCTTCAAAATCGCGACACACTTGCAAAAACGTCCAAAGATATGTCACAAGTAACAATCCAAAAGTCATTGTTTCATTTGTATCTTTTAAAATAAGGTAGGATTAAAAAAAATCGCTTGCAGTCAGAATCGAATCCATTATCTTTGACACTGCAGCATGATGCCGCTAACCACAGGACTACTCATGCTAGATAGACAGTAGTGCTTTATTATTATTCACGATCGGATCTTCTGAAAGATTTTACAGTTGATGCGTCTCTAATTGGTGCTTGTAAAATATTTTCCGAAAATGAAGTGATTTCGATAACTCTTCAATGCGCCAAAAACAAATATGAAGGACGGATGTTGCTTTCATGTAGGATTTGCGCATGCGCAAGGCGAGGTGCGTAGTAGCGCGATTGTCTTTGCTTCGGGACCGTTCGTTCGTAACCTCTAGAGCTCGAGTCGTCAGGAGCTGACGTCTCTACCAGCTCCAACTGCAATGTTAAAAGCAGCGTTTACCCTCACCAGCACCCCCCCCCCCCTCCGCTGCTACGGGAGCGCCTATATGGAGCCTCCAGCGGGTTCAGAAGAGGAATTGAACCTCAGCCGCGCATGCGCATTACAACGCTGCGGCCACTGGGCCACTGCCGCCTATGTTAGCGGCCGCGATACGACTCGTATACGTGCTGTAGGAGCGACGTAAAACGTTTGTCATGCGATAAAAATACTTTGAATGTGAGTATAAAAATAATGCGTTAAAGGAATGAAACGATGAGTGATAGTTGAAAATCACTTTTTCTATTATTTATTTTCTTCACGACGAGCCTTTTTTCCCCCGGGTTCACTGAAATAGTGTACACATAAGACGCGCCGCCACTGACGAGTTCCTCTCGCACTTGAGGACATCAGTACGTATTAGTGAGAGTGGATGGTGAATGAGTCTGAATAATATTTTGCTTTTGCAAAATTGGTTATTTGAAATTGTAAAGCTGAAGTTCTAGAGGCTAGTTGGAACCTGCGCACACCCTATAGCTGGCGTTGTGTATTACAGTCAGCAGCAAATTGTGTCATTTGAGATAGACGATTATGAGCTATGAACAGGTAAACAATTGAGTGACAAGGTAATATTTTACAGCAACATGTGTGAAACATTAGATTTTTTACCGTTTGCTTTCTATATAATCGACTGCTAAACATGGTAGAACTAAAAACAATCACACTAAATGAAAATTAATAATGATCTTTATGTGAAGAAACGTGAAACTTTTGCTTGGAAATACTTACATACAACGATGTGGCATAGTCTTACATACTGTAAAGCTCTTTTAAAGCCTGAATAGCGGAGAAGGAGATTTATCACTGTTTATAGTATACGGTACAGGATGGTAAGCTTCAAGGGTTTTAGAATAAAGGGAGATGGCATTGTCTATGCCGAACAGATACGTGAGTCAAAGTCTGTTCGCCACCTCGGTCAGTTTTGAAATGCTATTTATCCGCTAAAACTATGCGTTAAGTCGACCCTCTTACTGTTAATGCATTGAACTGACAGTCACTGCGAACTATGTATTTTCAAACGATATACTATATAGTAAAAAATTCTCGTCATAATATATTTGAAAACTAAATTTTAATGACTAATTTGTATTCTTTTAACACGTCGTACATGAAGGCAAAACCGTCGGACGTTTTAGTCCTGTTTTAAGTGACATAAAGTATTAGCGTACAATACGAAAACTTCTCAAAAAATTAGCAATATGGCGGAGGCAGGCTTCAGTTGTTCAGCATAAGGGCGTCTCCCTGTATTCTAACCTCCTTGGTAAGCTCCAAGGAGGTTAGAATAAAGCTGCGGTGGAGTAGCCGAGCGGTCTAAAGCACCTCGCTGTGGAGCGCGCGGTTGCTCGCCGTGGAGGTTAGAGTCCTCCCTGGGGCAGTGTGTGTGTGTGTGTGTGTGTGTGTGTGTGTGTGTGTGTGTGTATGTGTGTTTGTCTGTAGGTTAGTTTACCTAGGTTTAAGTAGTTTGTAAGCTACGGACTGATGATCACGCAGCTTGGTCCGGTAGATTTACAAACATTTGAACATTTTGTTAGAATAAAGGGAGATGGCGTTATCTATGGTGAGAACAGGTATTGGTTGAAGCCAGGATGCCACGCTTTTGTGCCCAAAACAAGGATATCTAGCTTATAATCCTGTGCGAATATTGCCCTTTTTACATAAAGCAACTAAATTGACAGTCACTTTGGAGTATTTACTTATATATGACATACATTTCAACCACTAGAACTACTTTACCACACAGTGAGACCGAAGTTTTGGGCACAAACAGATGCCGGAATGCGCATTTTGCTGGCTTCACTTTTTCAGTGTTAGGGCATCTCCAGAGATTTTATCCTCCTTGGTAAGCTCCAACGAAAGACCTTGTAAAAAAAAAGCTAGACTCTCTGACGGCGCTGCTGTCGCGGGATAATTTGAACCTTCTCCCGGCCGCCATGTTAGTGGCAAGCGTAATACAAATACGAGTGTTGTTAGCAGGTAAATCATGTATTAAATAGCTTCTGTGAGATATATACAAAATTGTTAGTCACGTCTGTATTGTCTGATTACTGCAGTGTACATGAAGCACGATGGTGAAGAGCTGCTCAGCTTTTAAACACATAAATCAATTTAAGAAAGGAATAAAAAGATCGAATACTGTATTCCCATTTATATTTCTCAAAAATACAAGTAGCCCTACTACTTGTGTTCAGACATAGTTACTCTTACTTAACAGTCTGTTAGTCAAGACAATATAGGATTGAATGAAATGAATAACAGGTTTTTACAATACTGGTAGCTCTTAAAAAGTAGCTACTTTAGGCTGCATGGTGGACAGGAAGTTCAAAAAATTTCATTGTATGATTGTATAAAATAACTATTGGCGTCACGAAATTAGTTGTCTCATTGCAGTCCGAATTTTTGTTTATGAAATTAATATTAGCAACTTATAATGCAGAATTAAGAGGTAATCTGCTTTACATACAGATATAACAACTGAAACGGGTTTGCAGAACTGTGTATAGTTCCATATATGACACATACCACACTGCATGCACATTGTGAAGTTCAACCCTGTGACGATAGTTCCTGACTTTTGGGCAGTTCACTCTGCCTGAAGGTATTTGGTTTACAGCATTAAAAATGCTAATTTTCTTGCTAGATACCCTAATGCTAATGTTAGATGCCTTAGTTAAGAATAAGTTATGGCATACTTCGTGTTCTTAAAAGAATTTGGTAGTGGCTGGTTCTGTATTCACAACGTAAGAAGCTTTTTTCAGTATTGTATCTGATGGCATATTTCACTTTCACAATCGGTTTTTAACATCAGCTGTTTCAGGCAGCCCTGTTTGATTTTTTGATGCCATGAAATATCTAAATATTAGAGAATACAGCACTAAGGCAAAGACGTAAAGTGTTGTGAAACTCTTCCGAAATTTTTTTTTTTACAAAAGTTGCACAGTCGTAGAATATACTGAGAAAGTACCAAATAATCGTGTCTGACAATAAATTCCGTTCATATGCTGCACTTAGCACGCTAAAAATCTTCAGGTTATAGTTCGGTTTCGTTAGGAAGAGGAAACGCTGTTATCCAATTTCTATACCGTATGTGTAATATATTTACACACAACCGATAGTTGCTGTATATTCAAGTAGTTTAAAGCTGTTTTGTAGCTGTATATTTGAAATAGACAGTTTTCGCGACTTAACTCAAATGAACACTCTCTCTAATCAAAACAATCTTACGCACATTTAAAGTTCGCACGGAACTTTGTCACCACAATGGCCGCCGTGGCGCTCTTCAATTTATCCGCTGTTCGCAGTCGGCCGCTTACAGGATTGTGGAGGCTTGGCTCCAACCAGCTTGAGAAAACTCGTCGCTTGTAGCGAGCTAAGCGCCTACGTTGACATCTACCGGACCGTCACCGAACTACATGCATCTTGTACTTCAAGCGAGCATCGACGCCAGATACAGACCTCTAGCTGACCATTGACACGCGCTCCGACGTGTATAATATCAAACTCGCATGGTCTGAGTCTGTTCGATACCTCGGTATTGTTCTGAACAGACGTCTCACTTGGAGACTCCACACGGAACATGTCCGCGCCGATTTAAATCAACGGATGGGCGACCTGTAGCCGTCCATCAACGAGGACTCTGCACTTTCCGTCGCCAGTGGCTCCTCATTTTCAGTAGCTACCCACGGCCGTATTTAAATCTGCCTGCGAAGCTGTTGGCAGCCACCTCCATCGCCGGCAGACATTACAAAATGAGAATCTGCGACGCATCTACCACGTCCATTCTCAGCTCCCTCCCTCCCCCCTCCACCTCCATGAAGCAGCTACCGAGCTGGAATTACTTGGATGGCATCAACAAACCACAGAACCCACGGGACCCCGACTGGCGAGTGGCGACACATTCCGCTGTTCCCTCGCTGACGGTCTCGGTGCAATCATAAGACGCCGTAATGATTGCTGAAAGTATCCGAATAATTTGCCCATGAGGCAACAACAACAACAACAACAACAACCCCAAAAACCCCAGCAGTATCTATGGTGGATACTACCAAATGAACACACGAGCGACAGTAAAATAAAGAACAACAACCCCCCTCGCCCCACAAATACATACTACGATCTGAAGAAGAAGGAAATGCTACAGTACTAAAACCTACACCTGATAAGTACAGAACAGCAAAAAGAACGTGCGCCAAACGTGTATTTACTGAGCTTCAATAACGAACACGTGTGTGTCGTGTAACTTGAGTGGAACACATAGAATATTATTTTGTAATGGTGTATTGAATGACATGCAAAAAATAAAAAATAATGTTTCTTTTTCTACTTATAATTAATGTAGGTGTAACTTTTATAAATACGGCTTGGCGCTGTTGTTTGAAATAGTGATAGGTAGCTTCTTTGATTTAAGTAAGTTATTTCAACGTCACATAGATATAATTTTAAAATGCCACAAATGAACTTTTATAGAGCACGGTAATCTCAGGCGGATTCTTTATAGTTCTTACTACAATAGGCTGGTAATCATTATACTGAGAGAAAAAAGAAGTACATCGATACGTTATGGCGTCATAGCCTACACAAATCTGGTGTGTGAAAAAAACTATTATTCCAGCTAAATAGTGCTGAAAATTGCGCCTCGGTTGCACAGTGGCAGAGTGCCAGACCACAAATCCGGAGATCGTGGGTTCGAACTCCGCCACGTCCTAGTATTTTTATCTGTTACTTTCCTCATCTTTCACCTCTGGCAGTATTGCTCATGTGAAAAATACCGAGTAGCACCGTGGTTCGGAATCCATGTTAAACTGTAGGTCCCCCTATAACTGGCTGGATAAGTCAGTTCGAAGGTCGGAGGAAGGCAACGGCATACCACCTCCAAACAGGACCATGGCTAGTGGTGTTCAAACCAATCTTCGGATTGTTGACTGCTTTATCTTAGTGATGAAAATATTTCGCTATCCACACACAAAATTTTATGCGTAATAAATGAAAGCCACCAGTAAATTTAGAAAGCAAAATTATCACAGTAATTTATGTAAATAAATTTTGGCGGAAAGATGGCTGCCAACAATTAAATATTACGTTCAGTAAAAAAATGATCATTCGAGGGTCATTGCGGGCCTAATGTTACACAAAATAATTACATATTAAAACAAAACATTTACTTTTATGTTGTAAGATCGTGTATTATTAAATTACGTTACGCACCATACGCATCAGTAATTACGGGCACAGGACAAGAGGAAAACTGCAATCTGTAAAACATACATGCGGATAACCAGAAACGACACGATCAGACAGTAAAAAGACAATCGTAACAAGAGGCGTGCTCTTTTATAACTGAGTAGAGTATTTCTTTATGGAGACTGATGACCTACATGTTTTCTCTCCTCAAAGCCTACAACAACGATAATTAAAAAAATATATATTTCTTTATGCACAATACAGTCACTGATAATTATTAATGCACCAGAGTAAATGTATTCTTGGACACAGACTTAGACACGGATACTTTTACCTAAGAGAGATACATCGTTTTGTATTAAATATTAAAGTTTTTCTTTTGGGCCATCGCAGGGTACGTCACAGTTGGGAACTTGAAACTACGCTTTTTCATACTAGGAACCAATTACTGTTTTGTATGGAGCACCTTGAGATAGACAGTAATGTAAAATCCGATTATTGATCTGTAATCATCGTATATACACTGTCGCAAACTGCGTTGGTACTTAAATGTTCAAATGTTTGTGTAGCTGTATTATTATAGTGTAGATATTTAGATTTTACGTCTATGCAACTGAATTAATAAAATATTTTATTGCCATATGCATTTCGCCTTTATTTGGAAGGCAACATCAGCGGCCTGTAATATAGACTTGATTAGGTTTTACAATGTTTCATATTTACTGTGCCAACTGTTGAGTTTGTGATTGTCCTCTATTTGCTTCAAAAAATAAATAAATAAATAAATACTTTCCCACCATCCCTGTTTCTGACTGTCTCTATCCCCCCTTCCCCCCCTCTCTCTGTCTCTCTCTCTCTCTCTCTCTCTCTCTCTCTAATTCTGTTTCTATCTCTCTTTTTCTTTCTTTCTCTCTCTCTCTCTCTCTCTCTCTCTCTCTCTCTCTATCTATCTATCTCTTCACAATCAGGATTCATGAAATAAATAAATTAATACATTACTATCTGGTGCAGTTCTCTACGGAATCACATCGAAAACACACACACACACACACACACACACACACACACACACACACACACTGACATAAAGAAAAGATAGGACAAACACATACTCAACAGTTAGCAACACCAATCAAAACAAAAACACAACACAAACAAAATGGCATGTTCCTAGCTGTGCTAACTGTGAAATGTTGGAATAAAAACAAACGCAAAATGTACATAAGTGAAGCAGAACAGCCGGAAGCTACCAATGAGCACTACATGTAAAGTAATATCCACGAAGTATTGCAAGTAACAACATCCAAATATCAGTAACTATACTTAAATAACGCACCAGTACTGTTTATAACCTAAAAATACTACGAAACGTAAATATGAAATATTGTAAAACAGAATCATGTGTATATTACAGGCCACTGATGATGCCTTTTCGAATCCCCCCTCGGGCATGGATATTTGGGCCGTCCTTAGTGTTAGCTAGTTCATAAGTAGTTTGTAAGTTTAGGGACTGATGACCCCGTAGTTAAGTCCCATAAGCTATACAAACATTTGAACATTTGAACAACGGTGCCGAATCTAATATGTGCCTTAGTGTTCAAAAATGTTCAAATGTTTGTAAAGCTTAACTGTGGGGTCATCAGTCCTTAAACTTACAAACTACTTATGAACTAACCTACAGTAAAGACAGCACACACATCCATGCCCGAGGGGGGAACCGAACCACTGACGGGAATCGGCCTCGCGCATCGGAGCATAGCGCCTCAATGCGCTCGGCTGCTCCCCCGCGGTGCGTTCATACTTAGATTCATACTTTCGTACATTAAAACTTCCGGTTACATTGGCGTACTGCGAGCAGATTTGTTACATGAGGCTGCCGTATACGTCAGGTAAGTTTTACGTTATACGAGGGCTAGCAGACGGCTTGCTTTATCGCGGCGGTGGCCGAGGCTACAACTGCCACCTCGGTGCCATAAAGTTGCTACATTCATCACCCAACTACCCATACAGCGTGTGCTCTCTGTCTGTGACACAGTCCGTTTTGTGGCGTCTTAAAATATGCGCTGCAATTGAAAATCTCGCTACTTTGCAGGTGCTTTTTGTTACAAAGTTTTTTGTGGTATAAAACTAGAAAATTCAGTTTAACAGCGAACTACATAACATGCGAAAGCCATGTGCGCCTATGCTGCACTCATTTTAAAATGTTCTATCAGTGTTCACGGCAAGGATCACAGTGGTAGGCCAAGCCTTTTGACTGACTCAGTTGTGATGAAACTCAACGACAAAATTGGCGAAACTCGGATTTCACGATCACAGAAAGCCTACTATATATTCCCAAAATATCACAGAGTCTGGTAGATTTAGATGAAGTCTGGTCAGCGAAATTGTATCGGGGAATCTTGCTTACCAAAAATGTTGCGTTAGATTTATTTCCAAATTCCTTATGCAAGACCACTAAAAGCAGTGTCTGACTGCAATGCTGATCTTCCTGTACAAAATGACTGCAAAAGTGGCAAGAAAGTTATCAGTCATGTAATATGTGAGTACCAAACTTGTGTGAAACACGTTCATAGTGAAACAGAAAGTACGGTGACGGAATGGTAGGGCAGACTGTGGTACCTTGGTCATAGTGTACCATAGATCACTTACTTGTTCCTCAGAACTTGCTGCCGGCTAAACGGCAAGTGCACAAATAATTCATGCTTCACTCACCAGAGCGCTCTGCCAACACACGGAATCAGCGCCGGCATTGCCCCCTCTGGCGGCTACTCCACGTACTAATACGAGGTTTGCAACTTACGTATGGCAACACTGTTGTGTGAAACTATGCAGCTGAATCTACTGGTGTCGTTGATGGCACACGTTGTTGACATACGTACCTTACCTTCGAGAAATGGACGCGCCCATCTCACGCAACCGGCGTGCGCACAACTAAAGAATAAAGAGCCAATTGTGGGCGGGCGGTCTAACGTAACGTTGTCACTATCTTTTCGAAACAGGAACAGTGGAGTTGAATCAAGAATGAATGTGCCAGAGGTCGTACAGCCAGTGGCGTAGCTATCATAGGGCTAGGCGGGGCAGTGCCCCGGGGCCCCCGAGCTCCAGGGGCCCCTCGGCCTCCGTGAGCGACGTTCGAAAAAAAGTTACAGTAGAGCGTGGAATTTGTTTATTTACTCTCCCTCCCTACCGTCCATCATCTCCCTCTCCCAAAAACCATGATTCCCTCAATAGCCGCAATAAGATTGTTTCTAATGGGCCCACTAGTCGCTGTGTACAACCATCGGCGTAGCAGCCAGCACAAGTAGCGGCAGCGTCAAAGTTGCTCGCGGCAACAGCTGCGGCTTCCAAGTGTTGCGGCGTGACGCTCAGCGCATTGTGAACGATCACACGCCTCCAAGTACTGTATAAATACATTTAGTGTACAGTACTTCCTATTGGCAAATAGAAGTATACAGTACGATTATGCGAATAACCGGTTTTCCGAACACTCATGTCCCCCAATTACATCGTATCATGTACGTTCTGCCTCAAATGCAAGAAGTGAAATGCAAAAATTATTCCCACCTCAGAATTTAAACATAAAAAAGTCTATTGCTTGTTCGCTAAGACGTGGACCCTTCTACCGTTAGTGTATTGTCGGTCGAAGTCGGAGTTGCTATGGCTCACAATCTTACGAAATAACAGTGAATGGCGCTGAATTACTAGCAGTATTTTGACAATACACGGTGTGCCCACATTTGAATATTAAGTTTCTACATGTTGCCCATCGGGGGTTGGAATCCCCCCTCGGGCATAGATGTTTGTGTTGTCTCTAGTATAATGTAGTTCTTAAGTAGTTTGTAAGCTTAGGGACTGATGACCATGCAGTTAAGTCCCATAACCTTTACAAATATTTGAACATTTGAATAGATGTCTATGCACTCTGAAATTAGTGCGAGAAGTAGAGAAAATATGGTTTTTTGTCGCAATAGTGAAGTATGCATTCTGTACGCTGCCTTCTACCACACTGTGACGATAATAAGCGAAGATGTCAACTCAAGTTATTGGGCACGGCTCAAATTTTAAAAAAATGTTCAAATGTTTGAATAGCTTATGGGACTTAACTACGGGGTCATCAGTCCCTAAACTTACAAACTCCTTATGTACTAGTTTACACCAAGGACGGCACAAATATCCATGCCCGAGGGGGGATTCGGACCCCCGACCGTAGTGGCCGTGCAGACCGTGAGTAAAGCGCCTCAGTCCCCTCGGCCACCGCGGCCGGCGCACGGCTCAATCCAAAGTGTTTCATCAACAATCCGACAACTTCCTTTTGCTGAAATCATCTTACACCAATATGTCCACTGTTTTCCTTCTTTGACTGGACTATCAACGAAATTTCTCCGATCGGTAGTGAGCAATGAGCTAATAGCGCAGCAGTTTATCGCGAGTGAGTTGTCGGCACTGACAACTGTCTGCCTGCTGTCACCATGGACGCCTTAGTCCTGACTGTTCCCGGTTTGCTTCGCGGGAGGGGGCCATGTTTTCGTCTTTGAGTAATACCTTTTTTTAACTAACTTTTGCCTGCAACTTCATTCACCTTGTATGGGGCAACTTTGGGAACTATCCGATGGGGTCGTTTAAATTGTTTGTCCTACCCAGGTCCAACTGTATCCCTCTACAAAATTTCATCCAAATCCACATAGTAATTTTTGCGTTAAAGCATAACAAACAAAGAAACTTTCTCAGTTATTATATTAGAGAATAAGATTAAATGTTGTGTGATATGTGACACATAACAATTTACTTAGTAGTATTTAGGTATACCTTATTATGTTCAAATGTTTGTAGAGCCTATGGGACTCAACTACGGGGTCATCAGTCCCTAAATCTACAAACTACTTATGAAATAGCTATAACTAAGGACGTCACAAATATCAATGCCCGAGGGGGGGATTCGAACTCCCGACCGCAGTGGCCGTGCAGACCGTGACTGAAGCGCCTCAGTCTTCTCGGCCACCGCGGCCGGCCCCTTATTATGTCTTCCAGTAGGCGGTAAGGAGCTGATGTAGTTTTGCATCTGCATATTTTCAGTTTAAAGAGGGCCCCAACGTCATTTTTGCCCCGGGGCCCTTGGTGACACAGCTACGCCACTGCGTACAGCTCGACAGTGTCATCAAGTCTTCAAAAGGCGTGTGGGGAATCGGAAATGCCGTGCAGGACAGTGGCACGTTGGGTAAAGGCTTTTTTACGCTGTATCGTAACACTGGATGGGAGATCGGTCACATCGTACGAGCCAAAAATGAAACTCCAATCTAACGAAAGGTGTCATTATTGGTCGCCGCGAAAGTCTAAATTGCGTCATGGTGAAATTTATGGTGATTCTCGTGTACGACAGTCCTGGTGTTATCCAAATGCATTACGTTCTTCCACGGCACGCTGTCAATGCACAGTATTAGTTTTAGTTTTTGGAGCTTCACTGGCGACCAGCGTTGCGAAAGAAGCTGCATCACTTTCCGCTCAACTCGCCCATCGTTTGCACAATGCGCGGGTGGAAACACCGCAAGCTGTGGCTGGTCTGGTCAGCTGATGGGACTGTAAAGTGCTGTACCATCCACCATACTCACCGAACTGAAGTCCTTGTGACTTTGACTGACTTCGTGGCATTCGCTTCAGAACTGTTCTTGAGATTGGAGAGGCAGTAGACCGATCCATTCGCACCGTCAACAGAACAGGCCCTGAGAAGTGTATATCACTTACCTGGAAACTGGTTCCACACAGTACCTAGGAATTACTATTACTTCAGAATTAAACTGGAAAGGACACGTAGATAATGTCATGGGAAAGGCGAAGCAGAGACTGCGTTTTATTGGCAGAACCCTTAAGAGATGCAACAGAACTACTAAATAAACTGCATACAGTAAGCTTGTCCCTCCTCATTTGGAGTATTGCTGCTAAGTGTGGGATCCTTATCAGATGGGTTTGATGAAGGACAACGAAAGAGTCGAAAGAAGGGCAGCTCGTTTTGTGTTGTCACGCTACAGGGGAGACAGCATTACGGAAACGATACAGGATCTGTGATGGGAATCGTTACAACAGCAGCGGTTATCGGTGCGGCGTGGGCAACTTACGAAACTCCAGTCATCAACATTCTCCTCCAAATGCGAAAATATATTGTTGACTGCCACCTACATAGTTAGAAATGATCATCGGAATAAAATACGAGAAATCAGTGCTCGAACAAAGAGATTCAGGTGTTCTTTCTTCCCGCGAGCTATTCAAGAATGGAATGGGAGAGTCGCGCCGAAGTAGCCGAGAGGTCTGCAGCGCCACGGTGTGGATCGCGCGGCATTCCGCGACGGAGGTTCGAATACTTCCTCGGGTATGGATGTGAATGTTGTCCTTAGGATAGTTTAACTTATTTTAAGTAGTTCCTAAGTCTAGGGACTGATGACCAACGTAGTTTGGTCCCATAGAATTACAAACATTTGAACGTATGGAATGGGAGATAAATAGTATAAGGTCGTTCCATGAATCCTTCGCCAGGCACTTAAATGTAATTTTCAGAGTATCCCAAGTTGATGTAGATGTAGAACGCTGGTGACTCCAGTTGCAAACATGTAACGCTGTTGTATCGGTTGTTAAGAAATAGTAGCCACTATTTAAGTTACAACCCTCATACGTTTCAGTATGGGCCTGTACCTGGAACCTCAACACCGCACGAGGTAATTAGCTATAAACGTAATCATTTCATGGACCACACAAGCACTCAACTATAAAATTTGAGTGGAAAAGGAAACTGTAAAAGAGTATACCTTTTATTTTAAATTCCTGGCAGTGTATAAAGGTCTAGAAAATTCCGAAGAGTCCTGGGTAACCGGCTTTAAATTATGGAATTTCGCGGAGCACGCCGCCCCAATACCGAGGCAGCCACCTGCGGCGTTCCGCGCATTCTTGATGAAGCGCGCTGCCTGCGGTGACGTCACACGGTGCGGGCAGACAGCGCGCTGCCTGCGGTGACGTCACACGGTGCGGGCAGACAGCGCCGCTGCCCGCGCGGCCGCTTTGCGAGTTAGCCGGCGGCGGTCGCTTTGACACTGGCCCCTGTGCGCAGAGGGGGCGGGAGGCCGCGCATGCGCAGGAATGCCGCCCACGCAGATTCCTCGCAAGTCTCCCGAGCGGCCACTTCGGCCCGTCCGGTCCCCTCTACCGAGGAATGTTACTCTGCCGTGAGGGCACGCCGCTGCGCTGCTAGTCAAGCATTACGGAAAAGTTGGATCTGTGGGTGATTCATCGTCCTCAACAGCGCCACTATTCGTACAAAGCACTTACAGTAGTAAAAGCAGTTTTTGTAGTAGTAGCAGTAAATACACATCTACATCTACATTTGCATACATACTCCGCAATCCACAGTAGGGTGCGTGGCGGAGGGTACCACTACTAGGCATTTCCTTTCCTATTCCACTCCCAAATAGAACGAGGAAGAAAAGAATGCCTATATGCCTCCGTACGAGCCCTAATTTCTCTTATCTTGTCTTTGTGATCACTACCCGAAATGTAAGTAGGCTGCAGCAAGATCGTACTACACTTAGCTTTAGATACCGTCCCTCTAAATTTCCTCAACAGAAATTCACGAAAAGAACGTTGTCTTTCCTCCAGCGATCCCCAATTGAGTTGCCAGAGCATTGGTCGAACCTACCAGTAACAAACCTAGCTGCTCGCCTCTGAACTGCTTCTATGTCTTCCTTTAAACTGATCTGCTGCGGGACCCAAACACTTGATCAATACTCAAGATGTGGTCGTACAAGCGTTTTATATGCATTCTCCTTTACAGATGAAGTACATCTTCCCAAAATTCTCCCAATAAACCTAAATCTGCTGTCCGCCTTACTCACAACTGACCTTACATATTCGTTCCTTTTCATATCGCTCTGCAATGTTACGCCTAGATATTTGAACGACGCGACCGCATCAAGAAGCTCACTACTGATGCTGTATTCGAACATTATGTGATTGTTTTTCCTACTCATCCGACTCACTTTACATTTTTCTACATTGAGAGCTAGCTGCCATTCTTCGCACCAACTACAAATTTTGTCTAAATCATCCTGTATGCTATTACTTTCAGTTAAAGACGACACCCTCCCATACACCACAGCATCATCAGCAAACAGCCGCAAATTACTACTTACTCTGTCTATCAGATCATTTATACAGATAGAAAATAATAGCGGTCCTATCACACTCCCATGGGGTACGCCTGACGATACACTCGTCTCTGATGAACACTCGCCGTCGAGAACAACGTACTGCGTTCTATTACTCAGGAAGTCTTCCAGCCAGTCACAAATCTGTGAATCTATTCCATAAGCTCGTATCTTCGTTAGCAGTCTGTTGTGTGGTATCGCGTCGAATGCCTTTTTGAAGTCGGGAAAGACAGAATCTGCCTGTTGCCCTTCATCCATGGCTTGCAAGATGTCATGTGAGAAAAGGGCAAGCTTAGTTTCTCATGAAAGTTACAAACTACTAATTACGAATTAACTTACACTAAAGACGACACAAACATCCATGTCCGAGAGGGGATTCGAACCCCCGACCGTAACTGACAGGGAATTCATCGAAACACTTTCATACTATAATGCAGCAAATTACAATCAGTCCTACAACCTCTTAGAGTTTTCTAGTTCACTTAAGATGTACTACTGAAACATTGAATAATGTGGACCGATGAGATATGACAGAAGAAATATTTTATACCCATGCAATGTGTTAAAAAACCATTTTTGAAGTACAGTGTCAGAAACCGTCTGCTGAACATAGAAATTTGGAAAAATTTGAGGCGTCTTGTAGAAACCTCTCATCACCTCATGTGAGTAAAGAGTTGATTACATGTCACCAAAAAGTAATGTTTAATCCTTGATGACTATGAACCAATAAATCATTCCCTTCAGAGTAATTCATCATCTTTAAACACAGTATATGTACCAAATTCGTTTTGCAAATCAACATCAACGATACAGTCATGTAATTTAGGATATTACTACTGTTACCTTTCTTAAATATTTGTGTGACCTGTAGAATTGTAGAACTTCCCAGTTTTACGATACAGTCCATTTGTTCAACGAGTGTTTGTATATGAATGTTATGTATGGAGCTATTACATCCCCATATTCTGAAAGAAAACTAATGTGTGTATTATCTGAAACGAAAGTCTTCATTTCATTAAGCTATTTGCTTCAGTTGTCTCAGAATATCTACTTCCATCTACATCTACATATTGCAGCTGTTTGCAATTGGAATTCATAAATATTTACTACGTCCTCTTTGGTGAATGATATTTGCAAAATCTGTGTTTAGTAACTTTATCTTACCAACACTGACACAGGTAACATCAGCATTACTGTCTATAGTGAAGGTATTGATTTAATCTTACTCCAGATATTTTACATTTAACCACAATTTCCAGAATGAAGTTACATTTCCTTTTACATGTCGATATGACTTTAATTGTGGAAAATATTGTAAGTATGCCACACTGAAGTCCGCACTGAATTATATAGGATACCATCAGACTTCTAGGTACGGACCTATTATATCAGAATACTCTGTAATTAATGTGATTTTTATACAGTGTAAACTAGAAGAATATCTTATATTAAATAATTTGCAACACCTAGAATATCTGCTTCTAGGCTGTCTATGCTAGCAGCTATTCTTGTATCTAAATCTGCAATGTTTACTTAGCATTTTTCTGAAGGAATTACGAAAAACAGTTTTGAGTTAGTAACTCTGTCTTAGAGACTCTTCAGTGGGCAGTGTTTATATCTCTGTCGTGAAGTGAAGAAAGAGACTATTCATGCTGTATATATAGCTACATCCTGATTCTCTGTAGATTTCTTTTAGAAAATTTCGAGAGAGTATTTCGTTGTAGAAGTTATTATGAGCATCTGGCATTGAAATTGGGGTACAATTTACGACTTGCGTAACACATGCTTTACTGACGATTTTACGTCCTTCTAAATTTCAGACGTTTCTTCAGTTGCTTCTGGAATATTGTTCTGAACTGTTATGTGTAACACTGTGGATCAATGGCATCTCATTAACGTGTGTTATTTGGACCTTCCAGTTTCTGTCACCCTAGTTCCTATAATGTAACCCACATATATTCCTGCTGTAGTTTACTGCGAAGGAGTTAAGTGTTACGAATTCAGTTCTGCTTTCAAAAATAGTTGTTTGTTTTAATTTTTGTTGCGTTTCTTTGATACAAAATTGGGGCTCCTTACACCAAGCTTGGGTTCATGTAACAATCATAATTCTCTCTGTTTATTGAGTATTGTTTGGGAATAAAGAACAAAATTCGTTTTTGCAAACAGTTGAAGTTCATGTGAACTCTTGAACCAACTGTTCAAAATTCTTTTTGGAGCAAGCATTTAATACAATTTTGGAAAATACTTTATGCCTATCAGTGGCATTCGTAGCATTGAGTTTGTGCAGACATGAATTATTTTGATGCATATAATTTGCCTAACTTTGTGACAAAGCGTGTGAGTTACGAATAGTAACTTTTAAAGATGCCTTCTCCACTATCATGTATATTTGGAAGTATTAAAGTAGCCATCTTCTGAAAACGTAGTGGTATATAAGTATAGATGTTTATTTGTGTTCATATACTGGAGGTGAGTTTTTTAATTATTATCTCCTACTGACAACGAGGACACAGTAGCTTAATGTCATATTCTGGAAGGGTGGAAAGGAAAATTATCCAAGTTATTCTCAAAAACGCCTTCGTCAAAGTTGCCACAATGCTCTCAATAACAAGAAAAAAGGAACTATTTGACGTCCATCTTTAGAAAATACTGTAATCTAATTAGATACTAAATATTTTAAAATTAAAAAGTTTATGTTTATTGATTTTAAAGGTCTTCAACCACAGCCATAAATATTTCAGTTTTTCAGGAAAAATTAATCGGTTTTATACTAGACGTTTTGGAGACAAACATTTTTGTAATTCTTAGTAACTTTTTATGTCTTAATTGCAGACAAACAGTAGAAACTACTTTCATAACTCAACTATTATATGTAGAACAAAAAATGGACGTTCTAAAAGAGAAACTGTGAAAATGAGTGAATACAGATACCTAACATTCAATATTGCACAAACGAGTGGGTATTTTTAAGTTTCCATATAATTTTTTAACTATTTTCTTTAAATCATTATTAGTTGGCTATATAGCGTGTAAATACATAAAGAAATAAGAATAAAACAACGTCGATTGTATCACAATAAGATCAATTCCATGGAAACTTTAGCATATTTGAATGTATATTAAACAGTCATCAAACAGATTTCTTGTAATCGTCTTCAGACACATTTTGGTTTTTCCTCAATTGTAGAAGCGAATTTCGCGCAACTTGATATACCCTTTAATTCATAATATAGTATATATCCACCTCATGGGTAACAATTTCTTCATTAAAATACTTTATAAACTTTGCTTCTATAATGTGTGTGATCTGGTTACCACTTAGATGATTTTTCATATTTCCACAATCATCACTAGTTTCTGTAAACTGATTATTGTGGGTAAAAAGCAAGATATACCTGTATGTATAAGTAGGGCTTAGGAAAATCAAGACCTTCATATAGAAGGATATAATTTCTTTGGAAGTGAAATTACAATTATTTGAATGCCCCTATTCAATGTCATTGTTCTAAATGATGATCATTTAGTTAAAAAGCCTTATACCCAGTTCTGAGATGTAATTACATGGAAATACTACATTCACTGTGACATTCAGTGTTTATACAACATATTTGGAAATTATAATATCGTTGTCAAACTACAAAACTTAATTTTCCTTTGAATTCTTTTTTCTATAAACAATAATTAATATAGAAACAACAATAGTGGTCTTGAGACAGTCTGAACAGAAACTTACCAAATAACCAAATCCCTATAGACAAAAAATACAAACATTTGTTTCAAAAATTTAAAACTCGGATTAAATAGGTTAAACAAAATATATAAACAGTACATTGCAAAAACAGCCAAAGTAGGAGAAGTAACTTATAATTTAACTGATCATTAGTGGTATGTGACACAATTTGCAATTCACCCCGACACAGGAAGCCACTTTCCGAAATAACATATGTGCTATGTCATAGTACACATATTTTTACAATCAAGACTCATTTGAACTGTAACAGACCATACATACGACCCCTCAGTCAACTTGAATCTCGATAATAGTTGTAACTTCCACAATGATTGTCACATTCATTGTTTTACAGTTACAAATGAAGTATGATGATAATGTAATTCAACGTGAATTAATTAGTTTTTAACTTTCTGACGGTAGTCATAAAGTAAAGCACACGAACTCGTGTAATATTTATTACTGAAAACGCGCTCAAGAGGATGAAGGAGAAACTAGAACTGTCGTTGCCGCGAATGCGGAACGGGCGTTTCGCCTCTGCGCTACTGCGCTCTGTTTTGTGTTTTACAAGGGACGTGGGCCGTGTGGAGGACTAAAACCGGCGTGTGCGGGCCGCGTGTGTCGGTATCGACGGGCGCGCTTACCGCTGATTGAGTGCGCGGCTGAGCGCCCTCCATAAGCTGTTGCTCTCGAGGGGGCCGCGCAAAGTGTCCGGCCTGCGCCGCGGGCTGCCGTGATCAAGGGGCGGCCAGCCACCTGCTACCCCTTAAAGCAGACCTGCCCGCCTCACTGATGCCTGCAGCTCCTCACTGGGCGGCCGTTTTGCACACGGTCTGTGGCTCTCACGAGGAGACAGCACGACCGCGGGGTCGGGGATTTGTCCCAAATATTGTGTGGTGAAGGAGGACCCCTAACACCTCACGTGGTTAAAATACGAGGCGCGTCCAGATAGTAAGTTCCGTTTGGTAATAAAATGAAATTGTACACAAATACGGAAGAAATTTTTACTGAACAAAATTCTACCACTCTTAAGCTACTTTTCCAGATAACTGCCGAAATTTTACAGGGATTTGTCATAGCGTGGCACCAGGTTTTGTATACCTTCTTCATACAAATCTGCCGGCTGTGTCTTCAACCAGTTGGAAACAGTTTCTTTTAGCTCGTCATCCATAGCGAGAGCAGTAACTGTAAACCTACGGTTTTCCTGGATCTTGTCATCAATTTTGTGAACCAGTTCTTCTGTAACCAAAGGTGGATGCCCACTTCGTTCTTCATCGTTCACATTACTACGCCCGCCAATGAGCTGTCGGGCCCATCTTCTCAGCATCGAATCACTCATCGCATTTGGTCCGTAAACATCGCAAATTTGCCGATAAATTTCACTTGGTTTCACTTTCCACGCATTCAGAAACCGAATCACCGACCTGATTTCAAAGGCGGCTGGATTTTCAATCAACGCCAACATTTCAAACTAGCACAACAAAGCATACGTAACTGGCAGCGATCTCCAAATGGCGCATGTTCTTCTCCTTGATACACATCGTCTACAGCGCATGTGCGGAGATAAATTGAAACGGAACTTACTTTCTGGACGCGCCTCGTATTAGGACGCTCTACTCGCAACACCCCGAGAAACATCTATGCGAAGATTCTTAGGTGCCTTATGAGTATAAAATGTTAGTCTATAGCCGAGCCTCCGTCTGTCCTAGATGGTTAGGGCTCGGAATCTTACGCAAGAGGTCTCGTGTTCGATTCCTCCTCTGGCACTTTTTTTCTGTTTCATTTTCTTTTGTTATTCCACCAATTATTCAGAAAGTTTTCCAAACCTACATTATCTTTATCAAATTAGTTACATTATTAAATAAAAATTAATTTCTTTTTGTCCAACAACACAATTCATGGCGGTGGGTTTTCCATTTTTCATTGTAACGTATATGAGGAGAAACATTGGGTTTTTAATCAGAATAACAAATTCGGTTGGGAAATATTTAAGGGGACTCTTACAAATCCCCTGTAAAACTTGAAACCCATGATACGAAATAGAACAACGAGCACGAATATTTTTCAGTGATTGAAAAACCTTACGTTCCTGAGCTAAAATTGTGTTTTTAAAATAATCTAGGTTTGAGAAACTTTTTGAATAAATTTCGGACAAATCCCCGACCCCAAGGTCGTGCCGTCTCATTGTCAGTTACCTTGAGCTTTTGATTTACATCTGTGTCTCTGAGGCTACACATCCCTACTCTACTGCTTACTGAGAGCTCGACAGGATTTGTACTATTTCGTGGTTCTTCTAACCTTACTAACTACAAGTAATTATTTAACACATGTATTGCAGGGTCAGCGCTATGAAGCTTTTACTTACACTGCGATTAGAATCACTTGCTAGTTGCTACTTGACGCGTTAGAGCCGCTTCCCTCCAATCAGTACCCACTAGGTCACTCCCGAATCGTACACCGTTGCCAGACAGCTACACAAACTAGTCAACAAATTATACATTGTGGACATCAGCAGCTGTAGATTTCAGTCATATTGAATGAATACCACTTCAACTGTATGATACTCTTTAATTTTCAACCAACTAGTTTCGTGGCATTAGAGCGACATTATCAGGGTTATCTGTATACAAAGAAGAACAAATGCTACTAACAATTACGTTATGGTATTTTACATTTGGCAATAGAGAAGAAGACTGTAGGTGAAAAGTATTGTGAATACTTTTCACCAGCAGTTTTCTTCTCTGTTGCCAATGTAAAATTCCATATCGTAATTGTTAGTGGCAGTTGCTCCTCTTTGTATACAGATAACCCTGATGATGTTGCTCTAATGCCACGAAACTAGTTGGTTGAAAATTAAAGAGTACCATATTGCCGAAGGGGTATTCATTTAATATGATCAAAAAATTAGTCAGTTCACTTCCAGTTATTCGTCCAGCTCTTTTCATTGGTTTGTTAATATCCCAATTCATAGGTTTGCCGTTTCATTTCGCATTTCATTAATAATATACAGAAAACGGTTCTAATGAAATAAGTAAACAATACAGCACTAAACACACAATTCTGGAGCTTTAGACGAATCCGTGATTTGACTTAATAATTATCATAATTATGATCACAGATATCAGATACTATTAGAGGAGTTTCGTGCGAGTTCCGTGAAGCTTAACTGTACGTCGACTACATTGCCGTCTTGTTGTTGGGTGTTGTGTGTCGAAGAGCGCAATGGTTAATGTAATGTACTGGTCGAAATAATTAGTGTTGTTGTTGTTGTTGTCGCCTTCAGTCCGCTGACTGGTTTGATGCAGCTCTCCACGTTACCCTGTCCTGTGCAAGCGTCTTCATCTGAGAATAGATACGGCAACCGACATCATCTGGAATCTGCTTCCTGTATTCGTCCCTCGGTCTCCACCTACGATTTCAATCACACAAACTTCCTTCTAAAACTAAATTGAAGATTCCTTCATATTTCAGGACATGCCAGAAACTCCTTTCCCCTCCAATTCTGTTGAGCGCCTCTTCATTAGTTACGTGGTCTACCCATCCAATCTTCACTTGGCCAACTTATCCAAGGATATTTAACCCTTTTAATTGTCTTTTATCTTTAGTTTTTAGCCTCTTGTCGCTGTTCTGACAGTCACCTTTTTTCTATGAGATTATAGCGAATCTATGTTCTTGGCTGGGCGCTAATGACCATAGAAGTTGGGCGCCCTAAACCACCACCCCCCCCCAAAAAAAAAAAAAAAATCCAATCTTCGTCATTCGTCTGTTGCACCACATTTCGAAAGTTTCTATCATCTTTTTGTTTCAACTCCTTATCGTCGACGTTTCACTCCCATAAATGCTACGGACGGAAAGGACTTCCTAACATTTAAAATGATATTGTATGTCAACAAATTTCGCTTCTTCAGAGATGCTTTTCTTCCCATAACCATTCTGAATTTTATATCTTCTTCACTTTTTGCATTCCTTCATAGTTTTCTCAATATACACTTCTAACAACATTGGGGAAAGGCTACAAACATGTCTTATTCCCTTCCCATCCACTGTGACCCTTTCATGCCCTTGAACTCAAATAATTGATGTCTGGTTTTTGTACAAGTTGAATATAACTCTTCGAATCCTATATTTTACCCTTGCTACCGTCAGTATTTGAAAGAGTGTATTCCAGTCAACATTGAGCGAAACTTTTTCCAGATTCACAAATTCTAAAAACATAGGTTTCCTTTTCCTTAACCTATCTTCTAAGATAAGTCGTTATGTATCACCTAGCGTGCTCCTATATTTCTCCTAGTTCCAAACTGATCTTCTCCAAGCTCGGATTCCACCATTTCTTCCATTCGTCTGTAAATAATTCGTGTTAGCATTTTGCAACTATGACTTATTAAGCTAATAGTTCTGTAATTTTCACATTTGTCTGCACTTGCTTTTTTAGGAATTGGAATCACTATATTCGTCTTGGCCTTGTTTCTATTCGAATCTTTAAGTGCTCTATCGAATGCTTCTCGCAGTATAGTATCTCCTATTTCATCTTCCTCTACATCCATTATAGAATACTACCTTCAAATTTATTTCCTATGTACTGACCTTCTATACATTCCTTACACCTTTCCGCTTTTCCTTCTTTGCTGAGTTTTGGTTATCCATCGTAGGTCTTTATATTCATATCGCGGCTTTTCTTGCACCAAATGTCTCTTTTATTTTCCTGTAGGTGGTACCTATCTTTGCGCTATTTATATGGTCTTGCATTTCTCCTCACGCCACTCCTGCGGAGTCAGCACTTCCTGTCAACCTCATTTTTCAGACATCTGTACTTCCTTTTGCCTACTTCAATTGTTGCAGTTTTTTGCATTTTCTCCTTGCATCAATTAAGTTCAGTGTCTCTTGTATTATCCAAGGATTTCTATTAGGCCTTTTCCTTCTGCCTATATTATCCTCTGCAGCCTGCACTACACTATCTCTCAGAGCTACCCATTCTTCTACTGTGTTTCAGACGATCATCGCCTAATACTACCTCTGTAACTCAACCACCTCTGGTTCCTTCAAATTGTCCATGTTCCATCTCCTTAATTTTCTCATTTATCTCAGTCTTTTAAGTTTTAATCTACGGTAACTAACCAAAAACTTAACGTCGGAGTCTATATCTGCCGCTGGAAATGCCTTACATTTTAGAACGTGGTTTCTAAACCTTTGCCTTACCTTTATAAAGTCAATTAGGCTCCTCTCAGTGTCTCCTGGGGTCTTCCAGATATTTAACCTTCTTTCACGATGATTAAACCACGTGCTTATGATGATAAAATTGTTATCTGCACAAAATTCTCCTTTTTCATTCCTTTTCACCAGTTCGTACTCATCTACTTCATTTCCTTCTATTCCCTTTCATACTACTGAGTTCCAGTCCCCCATCACAATCAAGTTTTCGTCTCCCTTATCTTTCTGAACGATTTCTTTTATCTCCTCATGCATTTCTTCGATATCCTCATCATCGGCCATGCTAGTTGGCATATAAACCTGTACTATTATGGTTGGTGTCTGCTTCGTATCTAGCTTGACTACGATATGCGATCAATGTGCTGCTCATAGTTGGTTTTTCGAAATCTTGTTTTCTTATTCATTACTAGTCCTACTCCTGTGTTACCACCAACTGATTTTGTATTTACAACCATGTACTCACCTGACCAAAAATTCTGTTCATCCTGTCACCGAACTTCACTAATCCCCACCATATCTAACTTTAAGCGATTCATTTCTGTTTCCAAATTTTTTAACTTGCTTTCCCAATTAAGGGATAGAACAATACACACTCTGTCCATAGAATACTTGTTTTGTTTTTCTTTATGACGACATCCTCCTGAGTAGTCCCTACCCAGAGACCCAAATAGGGAACTATTTCACCATGAGAATATTTTACCCAAAAGAACGATATCATGATATATTCATACAGTAGAGCTGGATGTCCTCGAGAAAATTAATGGCTATAGTTTCCCCTTGCAGTAACTTCATGGCAAAACAATGTTGACTGATGTTACAAGCTCAGTCAATCATTCAGACTGTTGCCTCTGTAACTACTGAAAAGGTTGCTACCCCTCTACAGGAACCACGCGTTTGTCTGACCTCTCCACAGATATACCTCCGCTGTGGTTGCACCTATGGTACGGCTACCTGTATCTTTGAGGCACGCATGCCACCACATCTAGGTAATGTCTTTAGTTCATGAGGGTGGTAAATTAGAGTATTAGAGTATCAGTTGTGATAGCTAGAATCTGAAGTAATGTCATCGGTGGAATGAACTACAATGGTTTTATGTCTACCTGTCGGTTCTACTGAGTGGTGACAGCAACATTAAAGTAACTGTGTTAGTGGTAATGACACAGGGTTGTTGCAAAGAGGGTGGTGTTGACTGTGTTTACTCTACCAAACGAATTACTCGAGCAGTTGATTTCAGATAGTGAAGTGAGCAGGTAGTTCAGTGGAATGATAACGTTCTGATATTCAGTTTTTTTATGCTGTTGTGATTTTGATACTACTGTTCCAACTATTTGCAGTGCACAATGGACAAATCTAATCCTCAAACGTACGCTAGCCTCCTGCAAGGAAGACAGCAACAGCATGGCATGCAGAATTCAGAAAGATGCTCCTTGGCTACATACAAACAGTGAACTTTATCACTTATGCAAAGATAGATATAGGTGACATCTCCTATAAGAAGAATGTTAAAACTAACAAAGTGTAACTAGTGAGAATCAGTTCGGGTACTAAAGTGATGTGGCCAGTTACTAAAATAAACAACTGATTGTAAACTTTGGCGTAATTTTTTAAATAATAAAGAAACAGATTAAATTATTACTTTTCAAGTTTTGGATAGGTTGTCACTATAGAGGAATCGTAGAAACAGTTTCTTAGTGTGATGAAGTTGGTAAAATGGCTGAAGAACAGTGCATTTTTGACATTGAGGCTGTCGCAATGTCAGAAATGTTACGCAGTGATAAAAATGTTTGGTTATTACTGTTTTTGAATGTGTGTAGCTCAACTAAAGCATTTACATACAATACCATTAATCTAATTTTTCAATTATAGTTGGGTCATAATCATTGTTGTAGGCTATGGTTTTTAGAATGTTAATTTCTTTTGTTTTTGTAGCAGGTTCAGCATGAATTTCATTTATACGGTTCAATGTTGATTTAAAAAATGTAAGTTTGTGTTGTTGTGGATGGCAAGAGGAGTTATTTATAATTATATCTGAAGTTGTTGGTTTTCTGTAAATTGACAAATTAGATAAAAAATTACAAACCAACCATACAGTGCCTATAAACCAACTATCAGAATCAGAACAATCGAAATATATCTCAATGCCCTTTGTCGGAAACGTATCATATCAACTTGCAAAACTCTTTAAACCACACAATGTCAAAATATATTTTCACACAAGCAATAAAATACAAAACAAAATAGTTCACAACACTAAATCAACCAACACACCTTTTCAAAAATCTGACATATACAAATTAAAGTGTGATAGCTGCTCATGCTATTATATAGGACAAACAGGAAGGAATTTTGAAATACGATACAAAGAACATATTGATGCACTCCGTTTAAAAAATTTAAACAAGTCAAGCTTTGCAGCCCATCTGGCTGAAAACAGCCATTCCATAACACACATAAAAACCAATCTCCAAATACTACACAATGCAGACAAAGGAATAAAGATGGACCTTTTAGAACAGTTAGAAATTTTCATCCATAACAATAAAGCACCACACACCATCTTAAATGAACAAATAGAACTGGCAAACAACTCTTTCTACAAAAATTTTAAAGACTCTTTAAGCCTAAGGAAACCAAACATACATACACGTGCTAAGATCACATAACACCTACACCCCCACCCTCCTCTTTGCCATTCCCAAATGCTACTCCAACCGCAGATGTTTAATCTTATAAATCCAATCTATGGATTTTTCTTCACATGTAACAATAGTGCTACCATTACAGTAATAAGAAATAAAGAAGCCACCAATGTAAGAAAATATTGTAAATAGAAATGTATGAACACTTAAACCATTGAAACTGTAACTGGTAAATTAGTTTAAAATAATATCTATGCATCAACTGTCATCTTTGACAATTAGCTGTATATATCTCTGAATTGTTTATGTTCGTAAAACATGTGGAAAGCGAGTGTTGTGATGTGTGTGCATCCATTGAGCACTAAAATGCATGAAAAATCACAGACCATCAATCAGAAATGTGAACCAACTGTAAGTAGCTATTTAGAATACAATTTAAACTTGCAAATATTGAAATTTAGTGCCAATGACACAGCTCACACATAATAATTTTCTATCTCACCACAGCCAAACGTATTCCACAATGTAGTAAGCAACATCTAAAGCATGTACACCACCTGATGATGAACTGCCAGGCAGTTCAAAACCGGTTGTGGAAATAAATACATACAATAGGTGACTGGTTGCTGTTATATTCTGATTTCTTTAATCAACACAGTCGCAGAGTCCACACTTCCAGAATGGATACAAGTCTAACTATTGTCTGTCTTCATCGACTACTGCTGATCGCACTTACCCTGTATCTCGATGAAGACAAGAACGGCCTGTAAAACCTAGTCTGGCTGGAAATTGGCGTTGTACGTCAGGCTAGCACACCACATTGCACTCAAAAATGCGCTCCCAAGCATTACCTAATGCTCTATGTTCACACCTGATGTTAAGAATCTCTGCCAACACTATGAACATTGCACAATCCTCGGCACTCTCAATCACTAAGATCTGCTCCACGAAAGAGGTGCTCCTTACAGTGCAACACTGTACAGGAGTCTTTATCGCCTCTCCGCACAGGAAATATCTGTGAGAGCATAGCACTGCAAACTTCCATGCACAGTGGCACACACAGCCGGTGCTGGCGAGAGAGCAAGTCTGCCTTAACATTTCCTGTTAGCCTTTTGTATATCTTTTGGTGACACTAGCGCTTAAATGACAGTGGCTCGGCTACCAATCAGATGTTGCATCTTAAAACTCCGTATGACTCACCGGCCAATAGTGAGTCAGCTAACGTCTCATTTGGGTCTTTACTCTCAGACGTGATGGTACCAGCTGGAATTCACTTTCCACGTGCGGCTAAAAGCTGCAAGTAAATACTTTTTGTTGAGAGCGGTATTGTGTGGCTTTTAAAAGGATTTTAAGTGTCCGTATTTCCCCAAGAACGAAAGTGAATTTCAAGACGAAGACTGCCCGTGGCAACGGAGAGGACTGAGGACGCTTCTGCCCAGACTGTCCTCTTGTCTATCCTTGCTGGTTGATGCTGCATAGGCTTCTCACCTCACTCAAAACAAAAAAACAAGTGTGTGACAGCAGCCTAGATTATCCTGCTGCACTTGCTACATGATATCATAATTTGCAAATCAAACTGTAATAATTAGCATTAAAAATGCCTGTGCCGAATCCAGTTTGTATTCAAACGATTCGTGTTGTCGAGTAGAATGTGATTTTAAGGTCGGATTATGCAGGAAATGACAGTGAAGAAAACTTGACTCCTTCTAACATGTATTACTTGAAGCTTTGGCTTGGACAGCCATAGAAAAATTGGAAGCAGGACAGACGCAGAGGGCGGTGGTTGCAGTTATTGAAGTGTCCCAAAGTGTAATTTCCAGGACCTGAACACGATATCAGACAACAGTACCTTTAAAACAGGGCAAAGCCAAGGTACTACATGGGTAACATCAGCAGGAGATGACCACTGTCACCGGTTAACACCCCATCAAGACAGGAGGCAGAATTCCTGACTGCAACTCAGCTACAATGGACATATGGACCTTTATTTCTTTCAGAATGGCACTTTGACTGCACACAATTGTAAGAAATGACATCCTCCGACCTTTTGTAGTGCCCTTCTCTGATGCCATAGAAGATTAGTTCCTTTTGGTGGACGATAACGGTCGTCCCCCAAGAACTACACTGGTGAACAACATTCTTGAAGCTGAGTAAATTGAACGAATGACATAGGCAGATTGCTCACCTAATTTAAACCCGATTGAGCAGGTCTGGATGCATTTGACAGACTCATTGTAGTGAGACTAGCGCCCAGCTGGATATTGTACTCATGGAAGAATGGCCAAAGAGCTTATTGATAATCTCGAATGACTTTTTCACTATTACAATGGAAAGGGGGAAATTAAAAATGTGTTTTGTGACTTCAGGATAGTTAGGTTCGAATGTGGGCCATGACTAGCAAGGATTGTAGACAAAGTCTGCAGCTGAAAGAAGTGATTAGTTCACATACATTTTTATTACAAACAAAGCTAATTCTAGATTTTAGGTGACAGTTGTTGAACACATTCTTCCAAACTACAAAACAGTTCTGCTATGTTCCCTTCATAGCTACAGTCAATACAAGGCTTCCGGATTGTCGCTGTAGACGGATCTCTGCTATATTGACGAAATCTTCCGTTGACTGGTAGACTGGACTCGTGGCTGTAGAGAGCTGGCATATCTAGCCGAGTCCTCATCTTCTGATTAGCTGGTACGTGAAGCAAGACAGAGAGGTAACGAAGATTGTTGACGTCCACAGTGCCCGAAGTGCTGCAGAGCGAGTTATTATTAGTCATCTTCTATGGCACTGCGACTTGTGTAGAACGCTGGCATTGTACACAACAAAATGTATAGCAAGTGGTGTGACTTAACGGGCAAATTACTTGTGTAATTGCCAAAGTGATGTTCACAAAGGATACGTACCTGATTACAACAAACTGAATAAAATAATGGAATATAAAGTGTTAATTAATGAATGGAGCTGTCCTAATTCAAACTCGGAGACGGAATGGGACACCATTGTGCTCCTCAAATAATTTATTGCCCATGTCCAAATAACTGATGAATGTATGTTATCACCAAACAGTAAGCTTTGAATAGAATGTTTACGTGATAAAACCGTAAATTCCAAAGTGGGAACGTGAGGGTATGCAAAGCATTCACATTTGGCAGTCAAGCAACTCTCTGTACCAAGTTATGCGTTCTGACAGTACACTGCTTTGAACATGCATTTACTCAGTACAAGGCAACGAACTGTCGACAGACTGTAATTACAGATCATGTCTTCTGATAAGTTACCAATGTGGCTACTCTTCATGTGTCATGACGTGACGCTACTACTGCAGATTATTTCTTGTAAGGTAGCCGCGGTGGAGTAGCCGAGCGGTCTAAAGCATCTCGCTGCGGAGCGCGCGGTTGCTCACCGTGGAGGTTCGAGTCCTCCCTGGGGCATGGGTGTGTGTGTGTGTGTTGTCCTTAGGTTAGTTTACCTAGGTATACGTAGATTGTAAGCTACGGACTGATGACCACGCAGTTTGGTCCGATAGATTTACAAACATTTGAACATTTTGTACTTGTAAGGTAATCAGTGTGCAGCAGCAGAATTAAATTGACAAGTACTCACCACAGGCAAAGTAAACCTACAGATCGTCAGAGCTGAATGCTTTGGAACAAGCTCGTCTTGAAAACAAAGTACCATACTAGATCCAGCGCTCACAGGAGTGAAGACTAGCTGGAAAACCATCCACTGGCTGCCCCTAGGGATAATGGAGAAAACTTCTATGTTAAGACTTGCTTCCCCGAAGATAAAAAGAAGTTCGCTCTTCAGAATCTAAATTAGAACTCCCAAATCTAGCTCCCAACTTGAAGTGTAGACGCTAACTCACCTCTCTGTACTGTCCATGAGTGTCCGCGACGGTCGCCTCCACATTCGGAGCGAACAGTCACCGTGTTGGAGCTAAAAACCCGTCAATCCCGACTCGAAGACGCGTTCCCTTGCGTGCAGTTATACAATTTCTACACTGCTTTCGGCGAATGAAATACCTGCCTCGCATTTTGCCTGCAAAGCGAGTGTTTACTTTCCCCATTGGCCTTGAACACCTGCGTGTTACCATCTAGGATCTATAGCATGCCGCTGGCGGTTTCCCCCAAAACGGCAGTCATCGTTGGGGCCCCCTCTCCACTTCCAGCCGTACACTATGGAGTAAGCTACAGCCGCACCCGTCGCTAAAGAAATCAACCCGTCACTCCGCCCCGGACACGGAGCCTCTGCGGGCCTCTGTTTGTGGGTCAGACTGTCTCACGTGAAGAATGGACAGTGGGTAATCCTGACGGACAGTCCCGTTTAAGAGACCCTCATTTTACTAAGAACGCCTTTCCCGGCTGAGGGCTAACCTGTGATGACGTTGCCTCCTGGCTTTCCCACTTCGTCAACAAGCTATGCGTTGTCGACCAGGAGCCCGTCTCCTCACACCAAACTTTCTTAACACCAGGCTTCCTACCTAACTACTATTGTCCACTGCATAACATTTCTCAAAACAGACCATGAAACAAAATGTCGCGAATAAAATACTTTACCGTATGTATATTGCGTATATCATCTGACCTGATCTGTTATGAGCAGTGTAGCTGCCCATTCAGAACATTGTAGGTTCGAGTCTAGTAATGTAGAATAATATTTTTAATATCTAAATCCAAACAGAACTGTTTGTTAATAAATGTCTGTTCCTCTGGAAGGCTTAAGGTGGTAGAACTGTTGCTCTTCCTCTCACAGGACTCACACTGTAATGTATGTGAACGGTAGCGACAACTGTGTCACATGTAAGTTTTTGTCTGTTCTGGCAGCGTGCACAGGTGGCCAAGTGGTTAAGGCTGTCGCTCGTGAAAAGCGGCAGACGTGGGTTGGAGTCCCAGTCCGGCATAAATTTTCATTCAGCTGTGCCTGGAAACCACTTACTAGGATCCACACAGGCCATGGCGTCTCCGCTGAAAACCTCCACCGTTGGGGAAAGACTTCATCCTCCCAGTGTGGCTGTGGAAACGAGCACCACACAACCAACCACATTGTTACAAGCTGCTGCAGAAGAGCATATGAAGGAAATGTAGAAGATTTCTTTGAAGTGACAGAGGCAGCCCTTGAATGGATAGAAAACCTAGATATTAATTTGTAGATTTAGTTGTTTACCTCTTTTATAGTTTTTAAAATTTTGCAGTTAATGTACTTTTTTGTTGTTGTTGTAAATTTTGTACAATCAAACAAACTCATGATTGTTAGTTGCAGTTCATCTGTACTGCCATACGCTAAATAAATAAATTTCATTTATTGCACATCGATTGGCCATCTTTTGAAGGGCAGTAGATTTAGGAAAATTACGCAATTTTCTAATTATTTGTGTGGAAACTAATCCGAACTACTTTCATAATTATTTTAATACAATTGCTTGGTTTAATAGATTTCTTATATGTCGTTACGTCTTTCCCATAGCAGTATTTATTTTTACTTGCTCTTTTTTCTGATCCTATGGCTATTTTTACGATTGGGATCTTCCACATTCGTTTTAATGTATAATCAAGTGACAATTAGGGCTGCTAATTGGTTCGTAATGCGGCAGCATAAGTAACCATTGGCCATTGTTTCCACGTAACCAATTATAGCGAGACATTTTTCTTTTGGCGCTGTACCTAAAATTTTTCTGTAACTTTGTTCATAGAGGTGAGCTTTAATCATATTCATTTTAGTTCTGATTTAGATGCTGACCGCCATTTTTTCGGATACATAGCACTTCACGTACGGTTTGGTCAGGACACCTTATTAAATTCAGTACCACAAAAGTCATTTTATACTGGGATTCAGCCACTGATTACTTAAATCTGCTGTCGACAGAGCTTTCCGCATTATCACCATAGAGCTTGGTGGTCTCTACCGAAATTCTCACATAATAACAACTATGAAGTGACCCGACGAGCTCCCGTGTAGTCGAGCTGCAGCCAGCTGCCTTTATGGCAACATTATAGCGCAATGAGACAAACGTCAACTAGCGAATAATTTTAAGCGGATTATAGCTTCTGTTCACTGCAGCCACAGTGATCACCACGTAAGTAGTCGGATCTTGTGCACGATTAAGGATTGTAACTGTTGCACTAATTAAACTTTTCATAAAATTTACATTTGATATATTTGATGTTGTAATAACAGTTTTCACAGCGGTACTTTCATCACGCCTGCTACGTTAGAAGCCCAACACAGAAGGGTTCAACTTGCTTTCAAAGTCAGAGTTCTGGGAATACATATAAGATCAGTTAGGCAATTGCATTTTGTGCTTATCTTACAAGTAATTACAACAAAGATAATCAGTTTCAAGTCGCAGTCAAATATATTTATTCCGTAAGATATTTTCGTAACAATCAAGTGTGCATGCGTTAATATGCGAATTTTGAAGTAATGTTTACATTAGTGAAACAAATTTGATACATGAAATTCTTCTTGACTCTGCTTGTCAAGTTTTCATTAATAAATAACATAAAAGTCAAATTTTTTTTTTTTTTTTTTTTTTTTTTTTTTTTTTTTTGCAAATGTAATTTTAAGAGGCAATTCATATAACTCAAAAATGTATATTCATTGTCTGAATTAATTTTGAGAAAAACGAGACAATGGATCCTTCTCTGTACCGATACCGATGAGATAATACTGTTATAACACCTACTTTCAATCGTGACCTATTGAAATAAGTAACGTCAACACCTCCTCATCCATTACGAATATAACTATCATCGAGAAAACGTCTCATCTACATCTACATCTACATACATACTCCGCAATTCACCGTAAGGTGCTTGGCGGAGGGTACACTGTACCACTACTAGGCATTTCCTTTCCTATTCCACTCCCTAATTGAACGAGGAAAAAAAAAAGAATGCCTATATGCCTCCGTACGTGCCCTAATTTCTCTTATCTTGTCTTTGTGATCGCTACGCGAAATGTAAGTAGGCGGCAGCAAGATCGTACTACACACAGCTTCAAATTCCGGCCCTCTAAATTTACTTAACAAAAATTCACAAAAAGAACGTCGTCTTTGTTCCAGCGATCCCCAATTGAGTTGCCGGAGCATTTCCGTGACACTCGCGCATTGGTGGAACCTACCGGTAACAAATCTAGCTGCTCGCCTCTGAACCGCCTCTATGTCTTCCTTCAAACCGATCTGCTGCGGATCCCAAATACTTGAGCAATACTCAAGACGTGGTCGTACAAGCGTTTTATACGCGGTCTCCTTTACAGGTGAAGTACATCTTCCCAAAATTCTCCCAATAAACCGAAGTCGGCTATCTGCCTTACTCACAACTGTCCTTACATGCTCGTTCCATTTCATATCGCTCTGCAATGTTACGCCTAGATATTTGAACGACGCGACAGCATCAAGAAGCTCACTACTAATGCTGTTTTCGAACATTATATGATTGTTTTTTCTACTCATGCGCATCACCTTACATTTTTCTACATTGAGAGCTTGCTGCCATTCTTCGCACCAACTAGAAATTTTGTCTAAGTCAACCTGTATGCTATTACAGTCAGTTACAGACGACACCCTCCCATACACCACAGCATCATCAGCAAACAGCCGCAAATTACAACTTACTCTGTCCATCAGATCATTTATATAGATAGAAAATAATAGCGGTCCTATCACACTCCCCTGGGGCACGCCTGACGATACACTCGTCTCTGATGAACACTCGCCGTCGAGAACAACGTACTGCGTTCTGTTACTTAGGAAGTCTTCCAGCCAATCACAAATCTGTGAACCTATTCCATAAGCTCGTATCTTCGTTAGCAGTCTGCAGTGTGGCACCGCGTCGAACGCCTTTTTGAAGTCGAGAAAAACACAATCCGCCTGTTGCCCTTCGTCCATGGCTCGCAAGATGTCATGTGAGAAAAGGACAAGATGAGTTTCACATGAACGATGTTTCCTAAACCCGTGCTGATTCATGGAAAGAAGCTTTTCCGTTTCAAGGAAATTTACTATATTCGAATTGAGAATATGCTCCAAAATTCTACATGAAACAGATGTCAACGATATTGGCCTGTAACTGTATGGGTCAGTTCTCTTTCCTTTCTTATACACGGGAGTCACCTGCGCTTTTTTCCAATCACTAGGAACTTTGCGCTGAATTAAAGATTCGCTATAAATGCAAGCAAAGTAGGGGGCCAACGCCGCAGAATAGTCCTTGTAAAACCGAACTGGTATTCCATCCGGACCAGCAGACTTTTTGGTATTTAGCTCTCTCAGCTGCTTCTCTACACCGGAAATACCTATTGCTATGTCCCCCATTTCGGAATTAGTACGTTGATCAAATGATGGTATATTTGTGCGGTCCTCTTGCGTGAAAGATTTCTTAAACGTTAAATTTAGAACTTCAGCCTTCCGTTTGCTTTCTTCTATTACTGCCCCGGAATGATCCTTCAACTCACTACAAAGCGGTGAATTGGTATGGACATAGTAATTTACATTCCGCTTAAAGACAATAGTTTTTAGCGCATGTCATTCTTTATAACGCCATATTTTGTGAGCTTTGTTATCTACAACGAAACAAGTTTACAGGAGCATTCTTTGATATATCTGGATACTGTCTGCAAAGTGCGTTACGAATAGAATTGGAAGTGTTGATCTTGAAATGTTAATTTAGTGCATGAAAAGCGAAAACAAAACTTAAAACTGTTTCTTTATTATTATATTGTGCGGAATGTCGGAAAGAAAATATTTCTGTAAAGATACAAATAATGGTAGCTTTACATATTTAAGAGCTATCGTACCCAATTACTGCTTTCATATAGTCTCGCGCCTAGGCTGGGTCAAGAGATGGCGGGCCCTACTCTACTGATGGACGTAGGTACTTTTCTTTGTCTGCTTGGAGTTTAGCTTCCCGTTGACAGCATAGTCATTAGAGACGAGGCATACGCTCGGAATGTTCGGGTAAGGATGTGGAAGGAAATCGGCAGTGCCCTTTGAAAGCAACCATCCAGGCCTGGAGTAATTTAGGGAAGTCACGGAAAACCTAAATCTGGATGACCGTAGGTGGATTTCAACCACCATCCTCGAGAATGCGAGTCCATTGTGCTACCACTACGCCACCTGCACTGAATAAAGCATATAGTTTTTTGTATCGTTTTTCACCGAGCGAGGTGGCGCAGTGGTAACACTCTGGATTGGCATTCGGGAGGATGGTGTTTCAAATCCACCTCCGGCCATTCTGATTTAGATTTTCCGTGATTTCGCTAAATCACTCCAGGGAAACCCGGGATGGTTCCTTTGAAAGGGCACGGCCGATTTCCTTCCCCATCCTTACCTACAAACCTGAGCGTAAGCTCCGCCTCTAATAATCAAGCTGTCGACGGGACGTTAAACTCCTTTTACTTCCTTCTTACTTTTCTTTCCTTTTTCCTTGAGTGGGGGGCGACGTTTTGTGACATCGTTCCTCAAAGTGATACTTAAAAAGAAGCCTTTTGATGTTCCGATCCATGCTTGGTTATGGCGTTTTCAGAAAAGCGTACAATCACGTACCCGATTTTTTTAAAAATTATTTATTTATTTATTGTTTACATTCATTCTTCGGGGGTTGGGGGGGGGAGTTCGACGAGCCACTGTCTTACTCTCTTCCCGTTCAGTGTAAAATTAGAGAGCTTAGTTGTGACAAAGGGGCATTTTTATGCTCTCAGTAATTAAAGGATGGTATTTGTATGTAGAAGGTTGTGCAACTACGAACACGTAATTATTATTCGTCGGTACTGAAATACAGTGACTCACTTTAAAACGCTGAAAGGAATGTCAAATAGAAACTACCCTAAGTAGTATCCAAAATTTTCTACAATAAATATTGTAGTTCTATGACAAAAGTTAATTTTTTCTTAGGCATTAAAAAAATATTTATCTGCTCTATGAGATATTGGAGGTATTTGGAATGCGCTGTTATTTGTTCAGATAGATATTTTCATTATCTGATTAAAATATATATATTTTTAACTATTTATACAATTTCCGGAGTTTTACATCATACTTTGTACTATATGCACCGGTTATTTAATGACCTGTCTTAAAATTGCATTTCTTATGTTCCCAATAGTTCCAGATTCACTACTTTTCTCAAATGTTTTATAGTCTATGGGACCTAACTACGGGGTGATCAGTCCCTAAACTTACAAACTACTTATGAACTACCTACAACTAAGGACGGCACAAATATCCATGCCCGAGGGGGGATTCGAACCCCCGACCGTAGTGACCGAGCAGACCGTGACTGAAGCGCCTCAGTCCCCTCGGCCACCGCGGCCGGCACTACTTTTCTAATTCATAATTTTTTGCATATTCCCACTTAATTTGTTTCCACTTACTGATTTTTCTTTTATAACAAAGTAATAATTAATTAATGTAGTGACAAAATGTTTCGACTGAGATACATATAAATTTCAGGAATATTTCTTATCATTTGTTTTCGGAGTCACTGGATCAACTTTTAAATTCGGAAAGCTACCCCACGGCGTGTGATGAAGGGTATTTCGTGTACCATTGTCGCACCTTACCAATATTCCAGTCACAAAGGATTTGTGGAAAAAATGATTGCCTTTATGGCTCCGTATGGGCTGTAATATCTCTAATTTTATCCTCCTTGGCTCTCAGAATTTTGACAATTCCCGTACCGCGATACAGTACGTGTCTCTTGCAATGCCTGCCACTACAGGTTGCCCATCATATCTGTGACGCTTTCCCGCTTAGTAAATAAGCCTATAACTGGGCGTGCCGCTCACCGTCGGATCTTCTCTTTGTCTTAAATCTACTCTATCGGGCTCGGACCACTGGCGAGGAATGTTCAGCCGCGAGGGAGCGGCAGCGTGGTCAAAAGGTACGTTAACACTGGGATTTGTATCGTCACATGCATGTACGACATGTATATGGGACTTCGGGACATGTATCGCGAGTTGTATGATCAGACAACTAGCGAACGCATACATGTAAGACTGACCGTTTACTCCTGTACATTTATGTGAGTGCACCAAGGCTTCTCAACCGAATGTAGTAGTTTTTACATTTTCATGTGCCGGTGGGCTTGCTCTTTTGGATTTTGAAAGGAAAGAAAGGCGGAAGAAATGCAGATGGTGGTAATGAGAGTTCCTTCAGTGACGTTCTACTCACGGAGCCTTCGCAATGCTCTCTCAAGAGTTAACTCTAGAACTCAGCGCGTATTCCAAAAATTATGTTATGATGAGTGTGGAAGATTTCTGTAGTCCTCTGTCTCTCGTTAATACTATCGTTTTAGAACCAACACTAAATTTCGGAAAGCAATTTCATCACAGGATCGATCAGTCGACAGTGAAACTCCGATTTTTACCCACTGGGGATTCCTCCTCTACGTTAACGCAATTTCATAGAATATCAACAAGCTCAATGTGCAACATTATTCTTCGGGTTTGTGAGGCCATTAGTCCGATATTACACTATCAAATTTTCTTTGTCAAAGAATCTTTGTCCATTATTCTTTGACAAAGAATCTTTATCGCGGTGACAAAGGGACATTACACTTTCAAATTTTCTTTTACAAAAAATTCGTCAAAGTGCATCGAAAATGGCGGATGAATATTTGTTACTAACTCCAGCTGTTGGTTACATATATTATCAATATCTTCTTATAATGAATGATTGCACGTAGCTCTACAGTAACTGCAACGGCTAAACATTTGGAAGACTGACAACATTAGTGGCGCTTGTGTCTGCAGTAGCACTCTGCTCTAAAAATTTCAGGAGGTCGAACCAGTACATTTGTGGCTCGTATGGAGTCCGTGGCAGTTTCCCCATTTCCTAGTACTCTGTCGAGCCTGTAGTAAAGAGAATCATTTCAAATATTTATATTTTGTGTAAAATATATTTCGTGTAAAAAGTATTAGTCTGAAAAAATATATGTAGGGATTTAAACAGCGTCATCATATACTTTTGCTTTCTCCTCTGCAGAACTGGTGCGGAGACCATTAATTTTCATGTTTACATTTACTGTCTTTCAACCACTCCTCAATTGATCGCCAATGAACTCCGTAACTGTCTTCTAGCTTTGAGCTCGGAGCAGCCGGTTTTTATAATACTCATACAGCTGCATAAAATATGTTGTTTCCCTGACACACCATACGAATTTCAAACAACATGTCAAAACTGCTACTGTGATGGTAGCGCATCAGACGGTAACATTTCTCACCGCAGTTAACACAAGACGAACGCTTTCTTTGATCAGACCTAAGGTGAGCTGTTAGATTTGATCAAAGAATTTTTGACGGAAGGCATGTTTGTCTTAAGTTCCATCTTTCACTGTTCATCTTTTTATTTTAATATTTTAGAAAAAAATTTTGTCAAATAAAATTTGATAGTGTAATATCGACCTTAGGCAAGTTTTATCCCAAGAAGTGAGGGTAGAATGGATGTTTTTAATTTTTTAGTAAGAATATATAAAAAGCGATATAATTCTTTATCTTAGTCTTATTAATTGTTAGATACTAGCGCACACATACCTTGCACCATTAATTTCTCAAATGCAGCTTTTTAATACCTCAGAACGATTGGCGTGCTTCAGTCAGTAATGCAATATTCGAAATTCCGAGAGCGCTTTCTACCCAAATAAGATATAAAACAACATTAAGGAGTGATGCTATCGCACAGACTCGTTATGTTTCCTCTCGACCACGAACTCACTTTTACTTAGTGAAGGTGGCCGAGGGGACTGAGGCGCTCCAGTCACGGTCTGCACAGCCACTACGGTCGGGGGTTCTAATCCCCCCTCGGGCATGGATATTTGTGCTGTCCTTAGTATTAGCTAGTTTGTAAGTAGTTTGCAAGTTACGGGACTGATGACCCCGTAGTTAAGTCCAATAAGCTTCACAAACATTTAAAACTTAGTGAATAATCAATCAGCTCTGGCAGCACAACACAACACAGTTATTCCAGAATATCAGCCCTTCTGGAGTATGGCCCCCCGAAAAAAATCTTAGTAACTTGTAAAGCTGCCCCATAATGGAAATTTTGTCTTGTTCGTTCATTACCGTCGGCGCTGAACTGCTGGGTGTGTGGACTTTGACCATCACGCATCCACTCACGTTGCCGCCATATCAGCCCTTCAAGGAGGCCCGGTATCGCTGACTAGGGTGTATCACCCCTCGCCGTCGGCACTACCAAGCCACCAATCAGAACGTTCCTCGGGGTCACGTGGCCAGAGCGCGAGACACCCTGCCGCTCCACCGGTGCAGCCGACTGCCTTCTTCTGCTCTCAGCCTCCGTCCTAGCAAATGCTTTAACTGTTAGCTCCGGCTACCTGTCTGCCGCCTGCGACCATGCTCCATATTCTCTTCTAACTTTGTAAACTGCCTTCTCGCCACCCAGTACTAAGCTGGTTAATTACACCTTTTTTTCTGTCAGCCTTCTGTCATCATTTCGACTAGTCAACACCATGCCCACATTCCGCCAACCACTCTGTTGCACAGTACACCAATGAGCAAATAGATAGGGCACTAAGAGAGGCAGCTACTGCGCATGAGCAACTTGTGCTACTTATAAAAATAAGCGGCAGATGAAGAGAAAGGCTGGTATTGCGCATGCGTACGTTTTGTGAAATGTCGCGTACAGGCCGAGAAAACGATATACAAAATGTACACGCAACATGTATGCGCTTTAAGGTCCTCATACAAATTCCGTGAACTTTTGAGTGAGGTGATGTATTGCGAGATGAAAAGTTGACATGACGCTCATACAAGTTGCGATAAATGTATCCCAGTGTAAACGGACCTGAAGAAATACTGCGGACTGGTCGCTCCCGGCGGAGGTTCGAGTCGAGTCTTACTCACGCATGGATGTGTGTATTGTCGTTAGTGAAATTAGGGATTAATGAACATAGCAGTTTGTTCCAACAGCTTGTTATTTTGTACCGCAGCTGGTGTGATTGAATAAACGGCCCTATCGCTAATTTGCGTGTGTTTCACCAGGCTTACGGTATCATTTCGATAACAAATATGAACCTCTGCTTTCAAATTGGCAATTATCGATACAAAAATACTTGGTTTCAATCTCGGACAATTTCTTATCACTAGGGATAACTGGGATTCATAATCGCAATAAAAAATAAATCAGAGGATTCAACGTTCAATATAGCAATTTAATTATAAAAAAGGACGGTGCACAAATACAGGAATGAATTATGATACAAAAGTAATGAATTTTTAATAAGGATGGCAGAACCTCCTATCATGAAAAATGCTTGATAATGAAGATGTATTAATTGTGTACAGAAAATTAAAAATCGCTATATTACTGGGGGGAGAATACAACCAGAAGCTTAAGAACACAGCCAACTAGTGGAAGGTACATTATTTTTAACTGCGCTATAGCAAATGCAGTGTGCGTGTGTCACCAATTCCCAAAAATGCTCCGATAAAACGAACGGCGGCTGGCCACCGTGGATGGGTCTGTTCGACGTGAAGCCGAAGCTGTATAAAGATGGCTACACAATGAACGAATTGCTTCGTTCAGAAAAACCTCCATCAAAATCGAACACGTGGTAATCTCAAACCGCTTGCCTCACTGGCCAGGAGCAGAAGAGAAGCTCAATTGTAAGCTTGTAAACGAGTGCTTCGAAATGAAAATACCAACCACTGAAGTAATAATTTTGTTCCTCTGCTCACATAGAAGCAATTATGAATAATTCAAGCAATGCAGTCTACACATGCAACCAATTGTCAGCTAAGCCACTGGACGCTTTACCAGCAACTGCCCATCTCTGTCCTCCCACCATGAGCGCAGCTCTCCGAATCCATGACTCACTTTTCAGCAAGTCACAAGTCTCTCTAGACCATTTTCTCGAGAGCCAATCACAGAAATAGCTTCAAATCGCCCTCCCCTACTTTATTTCCTTACAAACATCTTTCCTGGGAGAAGGAAACTTCTAGATGCTTCCAGCAATATTTCGACGTCTGGCAGTTGCGTCTCCTGCAAGCTTTGGCGTCAAACGGCTTCGGCCGTTCTTAATTTGTGGCTTCGCACCACCTGGTCAACACACCTTGCCCTGGAGGCAGCATTACAACTCCACTCGTTGCTTCCGGCCTCCCTTACTGACTTGGATGCGTTGCCGTTTCCACCCAAGAAAAGTGCTACATGCAAATATTGTTAATATTAAATGTTGCCTACCAATATCAACGAGTTTTCTCAGTGACCTAGTCGACATTAATATTCCCACTCTTCCTACATATTTTTGCTTCCAGATTACCCAGAATCAAACTGATACGAGTAATTATTTTTTTAATAAATGCACATAATTAATTATTAATGTGTAAACATAGCATGTAAGGTGGTGAAATTTCCTGCCACCTTACAAGGCTTAGAAAGATATGAGTTATACTTAGGCGTCTGCCACACGAATGGTTCGTACCCTACTTCCTTTGTTGATGGACTATGCTTCCTCAGAATTCTACCAACGAATCGTAGTCTTGTATCTATCTAACCTACAATTAATTTTACATCTTCATTGCACTTAAAATCGTACACTTTACACATATATGCGCGGGAAGATCCTCATACAAATTCGGTCAACTTTTGTATGAGGTGACGTTTCACGACATGTCAAATTGACATGTCGGTCATAAAGTTGCGATACATGTAGCGCAGTATAAACCTACCTTAAGACATATAATGAGACTGAATTACCACTCACTTCACCGTTCTCCTGGATTTTGCCACCCTTTTCCAGTGTCGCGACTTCTGGATATTCTACAGCATCATCCGCGAAAAGCCACACTGAACTTCGGAGAGCACTCATATAGTGAAAAATAATGGTCCTATTACACTCCCTTGCTGCACGTCAGACATTAACGTTCTCTCCGTTGAGAATGACATGCTGCGTTCTGTAAGTAACAACCCAGTAACAAAACTGATGTGATACTCTGTATGCTCGCACTTTATTCATATGATGACGTTGCGGATCAGTACCGATCGCGTGGCGGAAGTCAAGAAACACGGCGTCCATCTGGGATCCCGTGTGTGCTACCCTATGCGTCTCGTGAATGGATAGCGCGAGCTGGTTTCTCATCATCGTTTCTTTCGAAACACATGTTGTTCTACTGGGCAAATTTCACGTCACCCGAATTCTAATAATACTCTAACACAAAACGTGTTTCAAATATGTACAACTGACCGACATCACAGACATATAGTTTTGCCCAGCTGTTCGATGACATTCTTATGAACAAACTGTGTCTTTTTCCATTCGATGGAACATTGTGTCTACCAGCTCTAATCAGCCCTCTATGTATATAGCCGCGGTGGAGTAGCCGAGCGGTCTAAAGCGTCTCGCTGCGGAGCGCGCGGTTGCTCGCCATGGAGGTTCGAGTCATCCCTGCGGCATGGGTGTGTGTGTTTGTCCTTATGTTAGTTTATCTAGGTTTAAGTAGTTTGTAAGCTGCGGATTGATGACCACGCATTTTGATCCGATAGATTTACAGACATTTGAACATTTATATGTATATTGTATATAGTAAATGACTGACTACGAGCCGGCTGCGGTGGCCGAGGGGACTGCCGGGCTCCAGTTACGGTCTGCACGGCCACTACCGTCGGGGGTACGGTCGCCCCTCGGGGATGGATATTTGTGCCGTCCTTAGTGTTACCTAGTTCATAGGTAGTTTGTAAATAATTTAGGGACTGATGACCCCGTAGTTAAGTCCCATAAGCTATACAAACATTTCAATATATATATATATATATATATATATATATATATATATATATATATATATATATATATATATATATATATATATATATAATTTAAAAATGTGTGTCTGTAATAGAGAAAGTGCGCTACACTTATATTTTACAGTCTTTCTGGTTCGCCACATGCAATATTTATTACTGAACACCCATGGGTTTGTGCTAAATAAGCGTTACTAATTACTCAGAGAGAGGACCAGGAGGGCGACATTTTGGGGGCGACAACCCGTGTCGGAAATGTGATTGACGTCTGCGGACAAGCCGTCACTGCGGCTGGGCGGATGTGGGATATTGAGGGGTGACGGGCACTCAATATTCAAGCTCGATTTACCAGGCTGACAACCCTCGCTTATGATTATTGACAGAAAATCTATGTGCTCCGAAACAAATCAGCAGATTAGCACATCTAACGGAACAAAAACAAAAAATCTGTAGGGGGAAAGTTATTTCCCTGCTTTTATTTTCCTACTTATTTTTCCCTAATGTTTAACCCCGATTGTTGCGGTTTTATCTTAAATATACTAGTATTACGGTATTAAGAGAGGGTAAGATATACCTATAACAGTAAATGTTATCAGAATACCATCAGAAATATTTCACATCGTAATTCTGTTGATTTTCTGCTCCTTGGCTTGCTTTTTTTCATCACATCAATAGGAAATAATGAATCAGATATTACACAATAGCGGAAGTGATAAATATTAAGTGACGACGGGTATGCGTGGTGTAGTGACAATAACAAAATAACTGTTACCGAATTTTCATGACAATAGTTTGTTGATTTTGAGTTGATGTAGGAACAACGCTGTTTATTAAAGAATTTTAGATAAATTAAACTGCAAATTCTAACTGGTCTGACGGATTCAGTCTGAAACGAATTTCGCATTACGTAGCCTATTCGTACGATGTTTTAACCTACATGAGGTCAGCTGGCCGCGGTGGCCGCGGTGGCCGAGGGGACTGAGGCGCTCCAGTCACGGTCTACACGGCCACTACGGTCGGAGGTTCGAATCCCCCCGGGCATGGATATTTGTGCCGTCCTTAGTATAAGGTAGTTAATAAGTAGTTTGTAAGTTTAGGGACTGATGACCCTGTAGTTAAGTCCCATAAGCTATACAAACATTTGAACATTTTTATTTACATGAGGTCATGCACAGCAATGATTCCATAAAAAAGACAGGCGAACTTTTATTTTGTTGTTCAGTATGAGAAACGCTTCACCGTCTTTCATTGATCAACCACCATTTAGCCGCAAGAGAAGAGAGTTCATTCCTCATACATCTTACAACGTGGCGTATCGTGTCTGCCTCGTGATTTGTCTATTTACCCTTACGTCCACCTCTTCTTTCAGCAATCCAGTTAACGACTGCCTTGTCGGAAAACTAATATTCTTCCTACGCTATAAAAATTTATAGCTCAAAGCTAGTAGTACTGTTAGGTATACAGTTTGCATCTAAAATGTTCAATTAACATATTTGCTGCCTACGAAATGGCAGAGAAATATCTGCCCAACTCATACGATCTTTCGAATGCCATACTGATCATCACTCACAACTACAGTCACTTCTCATGGTGAATCGCTTACCGTAATACTCTTACTAACCTCGGAATGTATCTAGGTGAACGCTTGCTCTGATGTTATGTAAATTGGTTTCTCTGAATTTTGAATTCTCGGTAACAAATTGTACAATATGCTACGCGGGTTTTAAGGGGTTCGTAAATGACAGTTCGCAAAAAAAATTATGGAGTTTTACATTTTCACACTTCATAATCACGAACTCACCACTTATCAACAATAGTGAAGAACTGTGACGACTTGTCAGCTCCGAATCTGATTTTTGTAGAACATAGTAGTGTACATATCCTGTTAATATAAACTTCTTGTGTTTCTTCTTTCGAGGTGTTCTTTTTCTGAACGTGAGCGTACATTCATCCGTAAAAACACGTAATGATAATAGAAAACTATAATGGTCAGTCACTGACGTACACCCAACAGTTTAAGCTGAACAAGAGATATAATTAAATTGGGGTTACAAAATAATATTTATTATTTTCCATCTGAACTTTTGAAAAACTGATTGTGCTTCGCTCTTTTAACCAGAGTTTGAAGTTGTGTAGACTCCGTCACATATACTCAATATTCGGGACTTTTCTTTTTATTACGTCAGATACGAGAGATGTATTACATGAGTTCCATTAGTTTTCCTCAAGTCTTTCCCAGACTTTCTTTTACGTTGATGTGAAACATGTAGGTGAATGCAGCCGCAAATGTCATTACTTTCAGTAGACAGTTTTTGCAAGTACCCTCAATACATCCAAATTTAACTAGGCTGAGGCACAATCACATATGTCTTTCATACCCAAGGTTGTAGGTGATGTGTCATTAATATAGACAGCGACGTTCAAGATACAAAATACATGCAGTAATTCATTTAAAAAATTATTATTATTCTTTTAAAAATTTTTGTACCCACTCAATTGTCGGTTTTGGGTCTTCACTACAAATGTTTATGATCTGCATCATCTTACAGTACTGTGCCTTTGAAAGAAATTACATCATCACAGGATCGTGTAAAATCAACTGGCTGTCATATATGATAGCTTCACATGACAAAACAAGGATATCAACACCTTGTTCAAAAAATGTTCAAATGTTTGTACTGCTTATGGGACTTAACTACAGGGGTCATCATTCCCTAAACTTACAAACTACTTATGAACTAGCAAACACTAAGGACGACACAAATATCCATGCCCGTGGGGGGGGGGGATTCGAACCCTGACCGTACTGGCCGTGTAGACTGTAACTGATGCGCCTCAGTCCCCTAGGCCACCGCGGCCGGCCACCTTGTTCAAATCTTCAAATGTTTGTAATCCTATGGGACCAAACTAAGTTGGTCATCAAACCGTAGTCTTACAAACTACTTAAACTAAGTTAAACTAACCTAAGGATAACACACACATTCATGCCCGAGGGAGATTGGAACCGCATGATCCGTAGCGTGGCGCTCCAGACCGCTCGGCTACTCCCGCGCGGCTCAACACCTTGTCAACAAGTCTTTCTTGCCACCATTATAAGTGTACTCCATGTTTGCCGACTCCTGGTACAACACAGTGTAGAAGCATGGAACTAAAATACTTTGCGCACGTTACCACCAGTCCATCCACGACTGTGTGATGCAGGCCCTAACCTGCTAGCGTGAATCACAAGGAAATAAAGCGATTTCCAGTCCATGGTGTACAGCAATAAGTGAGAATAAATATTCCTTCAGTAAAAAACCGTCTTGATTGCAAATTGTTTTATTAATTAATGACCCGTTTGCCCTTTAGCAGGACATCTTCAGATTATAATGCGCTCTCTGTGGTGTGACACCGTAAGTTGTTTTGTGGTGTTTCTATTTTTCTGCAGTTTTTGGATTTTCTTGTAGCCCTTAATAGAAGCGGTAGTCTCTCGTGATACAAGATAAGCCCATGTTTAAAATTGCGCTCACGGGCTGTGGTCGGGCGTAGTGGCTTATCTTGTATCACCAGAGACCACCTTTCTATTAAGGGCTACTAGGAAATCCAAAAATTTCAGAAAAATAGAAACACCGCAGAACAATGTACGGTGTCACACCACGGAGAGCGCATTTCTGAAGATGCCCTGCTAAAGGGCGAAACGCGTCATTAATTAATAAAACAATTGACAATCAAGACGGTTTTTTACTAAAAGAAGAAATAAAGCGAGCAAAACCAGAACCGCAAAATAATAACTAACTATAACCTGGAATCCAGAAAATACAACGACTTTATTTTTAGTGTTGCTACTCGTTCACACTCGAGCGGGCGTGCTGTGGTATCCAGTAGCACATTGGGAAATGTCGCATCGCTGCAGCATTCATCGGCGGTGTCTTGCGGCTTCGCAGCTCTACAGCAGGTGTTTGTCTCTTTGCTCTCTGCCCCTCCCCTCTTCCTAACACGTCTCAGAGCCCTCAGTATTGCTTTGTTTCTCAAGGGAGACGGTAGTGGGCTACTCCTTACCTCGCGCCAGCTTGTGTTATGCTAGTTTCGTTCTTACTACTTTGCAAGTGTGAGCCATTATTTTTTTTTTTATTTTTTTTATTTTTTTTTTTTTTATTTTTATGTAAGGTTGGAAAATTATCTTTTCAGGACAGCATTTATAACATGGAACAAATAATTCAGCGGGCATTGAAGAACAAAAACTAAAAAACGAGATCGAGAATCATATCACTGACGATCACTGTTTAGGAATTTCTGAAGAGGAAGTTGCCGTTATTGACAAAGCAAACCGTCAGAGAAGAGTTAGAAAGGCCCTTGCCACTTGTGCGGAAGGAATATAATTGGGTATTATGGAATGGTAAGTTATTAATTAGAAGGCTACGTAAAGGCATTCAGTTCCTGTCAACAGAGGATCTTCCTTTTTTCTGCTTTATAGGATATTTTACAATTTCCTGTTTTCACCTGTAATTGTCTCATACTTTGTGAAACTATGTAATTCAAACTCTAGCTGGCAGTTTCCTGAGAAACAATTTTTGCCGTATCACTGTGGTGACTGCATGGTGGAGTATATGAAAGATATTTTTTTAGGCAGCATATGTTGAATATGGAGCTTGATACGTCCACAAATGTACAGAACGTTGCAATGTCGTTTGTTGGCGGTCGTTCTCGGTGCCCCTGTCGCTATTTCAGTTTTCATATAGATTCTTGCTGTTCTATTCCAGTTTTCAAATGCAAGAGACACTGCATTGTTCAAATGGCTCAGATATTCAAACAAATGATCGATCTATCTGGCATACACTAAACTGCGCAGTGTAATTTGGTGTATGATAAATGGGAGAACATTTTTCTGGCGTTTTCACAAACAAATCTAACTGCCAGTGCATTTCATCTGATTCCAAATGGGAAACTTTCCTGGGAACAATAGCGGACGCGCCTAGTGGCCAGCGCTTTGTCGGTCGCATGCAGTCGCCGTATCGCCAATTAGTAGATTAATGAGGGCGGACGCCAACTGCTTCCACAGTGGCAACACCCGCTCTATTCATTTCGCCGACAACTATCGTAACATTTATGATCATTTATCGGAAAATATCCTGCTATTTGTTAATGGCGGTAAATAATAATGAAAAGTTTATCATTGATGAATACTGCTCTTTCTAATTTTTGATGAATGGACAAGTACAGCAAACAAATGAAGAAGATATAAAATTCTGAATGGCTATAAGATGAAAAGCGTTACTGAGGAAGCGAAATTTGTTGACATTTAATATTAATTTATATGTCAAGAAGTGGTTTCTGAACGTTTTGTTTTAAGTGTAGCATATTATGGCAGTGAAACATGGACGATAACCAGTTCAGATAAGAAGATGATAGAAGCTTTTGAAAAGTCGTACTGAAGACGAATGGTGAAGGTTGGATATGCAAACCACGTAACTAATGAAGAGGTGCTAAACAGAATCGGGGATAAAAGGTTTTTGTGGCATACTCGCACTAAGAGAAGGGATAGGTTGGTTGGACACATTCTGAGACATCAAGGAATTGTCAAAATAGCATTAGAAGGAAGTGTGTGGGGTAAAAATCGTAGAGGGAGACAGAGGGACGAATACAGTAAGCAGATTCAAAAAGATGTAAGTTGCCATACGTATTATCAGATGAAGAGACTTGCAGAGGACAGTGCTGCGTGGAGAGCTGCATCAAACCAGTCCACGGACTGACCACAGCAACAACCTACTGATGTAAGAAAACGTTTTTTGCAGAAACACCTGACGATGGCAATTAATGCCCACAGATATCTTGTGTGATATAATAATAAATAATTAATTACAGTGTTTTGGATTATCCTTTCGCAATATGTCAATATAAAACAACTCCTTAGCACGAATCGTTCCGAGATTGTTTTCCGCCTCTAATGACCACAATGTCTACGGAACGTTGATGCCCAATCTTCCGTTTTTCACGAATTGTGTTAAAAGAATTGCCCTTGGTAAGTCATTATTAATTAAAATACGTTAATCTCTGAAGCTTAAAAATTTATTTATTCATGTATCACTCCTGCTGTGAAAACGTCTGCTATATTTGAATCTTAAACTTACAATAACTTTGGGAGTTTGTTACCAACACACTCTACAAAACCGATTGCTATAGCCTAATGTCGAAATGGCTTCTGTCATCACACTCTAATGTAATTTATGTAAAAGAAACCCCTGAAGTCGGAGTTCGGCCCCACGTGGTTCCGAAAACCGATAAAAATATGTAAATTCAATTTCCGAAAAGTATAGAAAATTAACTACGGAATGCAATCCTTTGAACTGCGTAGAATTTCATAAGGAAGCTACTGAAACGCAGCAATATGCGATTTGGAGCGTTCACAGAGACGGAAGAAGTCCAGTCTCAAAACCGGAAAAGTGAAATAATTACAAAAACGGAAAAGTGAAAATAAAAACTACGGCTTGCATCCCTTAGAAATACATAGAATTTAATAAGCAAGCTATTGAAGGAGGTTGTACAAGGCTCGGAGGAAATTACTAACAAAGACTGAGTGGATACTACAAGTTCGGAGAAGATACAGCAAAATTAAAATAGACGGGGAGAGAAGATCGCGAAATGTTAGAGGAAATCAGAAGGATAAAATGTTTAAATGTTTGTATAGCTTATGGGACTTAACTACGGGGTCATCAGTCCCTAAACTTACAAACTACTTATCTGCTACCTTATACTAAGGACGGCACAAATATCCATGCCCGAGGGGGGATTCGAACCCCCGATCGTAGTGGCCGTGCAGACCGTGACTGGAGCGCCTCAGACCCCTCGACCACAGCGGCCGACAAATCAGAAGGATACACGCATAGTTCCTTGCCTGAAGGGTACGGAACAAACAATAGTGGAAGCTGAAGGCTTTGTTCTATGAACCATCCACGTGGATCTCATACCACTCACGGAAGGAAACACTTTACACAGAGTGTACAAAAATGAACATATCGTCTGTTAGAAATCGGGCTCCACAAAGCTAGAAAGAATTAACACAAAGTTCGTACACCGCCACATAATCACAAAGGGTTTGAATTTACCAGGTCGTTATCAAACTGCAACTAGTAACACATACACCGCGTTTATCTGTTGGAAATCACTGGATTGAACAAATAGAACACATTTCCGTGCAGGATCGGAAACAATATTCCGAAAAATGAATCTAAGTTCAAGAGTCTACGTTAAACATGCTAGAAAATGAGTAGCTACCATCTCCGTGTACACAAGAGCAGAACCAACCTTACCTCACCACCATCCAAGCACAAGTGAAGACCGAGCGGCCAGGGGGCGCAAAGCTATCGAAAACTGGCAAAACCCACTAAAAACGAGGTGGTGGAGCAGAGACTCGCCCTGCAGAGGGCTCGTTGAGTGACTTGTCACCAAAGGGTGTAGAAGCCTCTTTGGCAGCACCAGCAGTAGAAATTGGCAACTACTAACTATCTACTCTGAGCCAGAGAGACCCATGCAAAGTGAAGTATTATTACCCACATTCAGACAGCCATTAGATTCCTGCACATCGACTTGAAAGTAAAACAAGTACACATACTCACAGGGACAATAGTAAATTATTAAAATAACAGATTCCTAGCAATATTAGCTAACTTTTCAGAAAGTAATATTTTAAAACATGAAATGAAAATGCTATTCCTCATGCCTCGAAAAGAGTGGGGTTCTAGTTTTAAGAAAATGCTAATCTAGCGACATCAAATAAATTACAATTCTATAAAAAATATATGGAAGACGACAGACCGTCGTCTTTCAACATAGCATGTTTTAATTATTTCCTAATGCTATGAAGAGGGGTTTTATAAGACAAAGTGTCTGAGTGACATAAAGAAACTATACTGATAGAATCATCACAAAATTTCTGTACTTGGTGATGTAAAAGTATCTTCATATGAAATATAACAGAAAGTGTTCGTCATTAAACAATTCCATTTTTCCGTATTAACATGGCAATAATGTAAAATATCTTTAACCTTGATGTACAATAACTCTCTCATATTATTTTCGGAATTGTTACTTAAGTCTTCAATGCGTATTAATGTTTTAATTGAAACATAAAAATTTTTGAAAGTATTTGTCATTTACTCGTAGCCACAGAGCTATGCACTTCTTGTTAGGCCACTGTAGACAACAGTTGTCATTTTGCTTGTTCCTTTTCTAAACAATCCCTACTTTATTGACAATATGTTTTTTTCGCTTATATTCAATCATATATTTGCTCGATACTGCTGTATGTATCTGATTTATGTGTTACGTTTATTCAGTTGACCAAGCTTCTAGTTTTCGAAACAGAATATCTCTGAAGTTGCTATATATAGGTTATTTTAGAATATAATTCTAAAAATTTAGAGGATTTTAGAATGAACTTAGTGGATAATGTTTTGTTAATGAAACCATATCCGATAATATTATCTAATGATGCTCTGAGTTCATCTTAGATAGTGGGAAAGAGATGTGTTCCACTGCTGGTTTTTTTGTTTTTTATATTTCGGTAGGAGATAAAATCCAGAAAATTTCGAATGGGAGATGCATACCTTAAGGAACAGCAGCACATCTTTAACTACTATACTTTAAAACATTTATTATACTAAGCAAGTGATCGTAGATCATAAGATACCATACATTTTCAAGAACATGCTTACTTCACATTTTTTCTTGATTTGGTACATAACACCTCCTTCAAAATTATGGGTAACAAAGAGCTCGCATCAGAAGAGACTTGTTTCACAGTGTGTAAACTGAAGTTGTCATAGCGTCTGAGGATGACATTTCTGGTCATGGGTTTCCTATCAGAACTGTATTTACTCATCTGGCCCCTACAATTCCGTAAATGCTTGATACGACAGATTAGACTAGATTAGATTAGATTAATACTTGTTCCATAGATGATATATACGACATTTCGTAATGATGTGGGACGTGTTAGTTTAGTAAATGTTGTCTACACTTGACAATTAATATTTTAAGAATTTTTGTGTTTTTTTATTTGTTATTTTGTTTTTAAGTTTTATCTAAAAATTCATCTACAGTCTAGAAGTTGTTGTCATTCAGAAATTCCTTTAATTTCTTTTTAAATACTAGTTGGCTATCTGTCAGACTTTTGACACTACTTGGTAAGTGACCAAATACTTTTGTGGAAGCATAATTCACCCCTTTCTGAGCCAAAGTTAGATTTAACCTTGAATAGTGAATATCATCCTTTCTAGTAGTGTTGTAGCTATGCACACTTATATTACTTTTGAATTGGGTCAGATTGTTAATAACAAATTTCATGATTGAATATATATATATATATATATATATATATATATATTGTGAAGCTACAGTGAGGATCTCTAGATCCCTAAATAAATGTCTGCAGGATGCTCTTGGTTGGGCTCCAGTAATTATTCTGATTACACTCTTTTCTACAATGAATACTTTTTACTCAATGTTGAATTGCACCAGAATATGATCCCAGCAGTGAATGAAAATGGGCGTAGTAAGCTAATTTACTGAGATGTATATCACCAAATTTTGCAATGACTCTGATAGCATAAGTAGCTGAACTCAAACATTTCAGGAGATCTTCAATGTGTTTCTTCCAATTGAGTCTCTCGTCAATACAAACACATAAAAAATTTCAATATTCTACCTAAGCTACAGATTTATGTACAAAGTCTAAATTTATTAATGGTGTCATGTCATTTACTGTATGAAACTGTATATACTGGGTTTTATCGAAGTTTAATGGGAGTCCATTTGTAGAGAACCACTTAATAACTTTCTGGAAGATGTAATTTACAATTTCATCACTTAGTTCCTGTTTGTCAGATGTGATAGCTATACTTGTATCATCAGAAAAAGTACTAGCTCATCATCTTTGTGAACGTGGAATGGCAATTGTTTCATCCATATCATGTGAAATGCTTATTTCAACTTTCTGCACTCTTCCAGTTAAGTATGATTTGAAACGTTTGTGCACTGTCCCATTAATACCACAATACTTAAGCTTATCTAGAAGAATCCCATAATTTACACAATCAAAAGCCTGAAACACTCTGCATTGTTTGTAAAACATAGTGATATGCACAAACCAAAAATTTCTAAGATACTAGACAGTATACTTTTGACTAAATATTAATATCTTGACACATTAAAATCAAATTATCGTCATTATTTAACCCACAGGGAAATCAGAGTGGATAATATTTACACAATGTAGTATTTTTACAGAGTATTTGGTTATGGTACGTATTGTAGAGAGATTAAATTGTGACTACACATTTCACATCTGAACATAAACTACACTCCATACACGGGCATTCGTATATTCATCTTTTCCATCTAACATAATAAACTAAATGACGATGTTTTGCTTTTTTTCACTAGTCACAAAAGCTCTGAAAAACGGAGGAATTTAATCATTGATCAAATGTAATCCTGTGTGTTTCTCACGAGAATCTTAACATAGTGATGCGTGAATATTAACGACCACAGACACTCGGTACTCAAGAGATGTAGCCTACAGAGATGGTCCTCACGGTCAACGCTGTCGCCCCCTGCGAGTGAGTCCGCGCACTGCGGGTCGTGTGGCTGCGACGCTTCCTCCCCTGGCTCTGCCGCTGCCTATATCTCTGGCTGTGCCGCTGCCTATATCTCTGGCTGTGCCGCTGCCTATATCTCTGGCTGTGCCGCTGCCTATTATATCTCTGGCTGCGCTGCTGCTGGCGCGACGCGGCGCGCTGCAATGCAACGCGAGGCGAGGCGAGGCGCGGCGCACGTCCTCCGCGCTGCGCTGCTCTGCGCTGCTATCGATTGGCGCCAGCGCGCTGGCGCGCCAGCCGCACACAGCGCCAGGCCAGGCCAGCCGGGGCGCGCTCGCCAGCGTCCTGCAGGAGGGCGTGGCGGGGAGCGGGCGGCGGTTCGCGCGGGCACAGTCTAACACATACAGTCACGACACTCCCACAGATTTCTGTTAAACGCTGCGATAGCAGCGCTCCAAGCCGCCGGCAAAATACGTTTCTGAATACGATAGTTGATGAGAGCGAATAGTATCCTTTAGATTGACATTAGTATACTTTTTATATTAGGGAACGTATATAGTGCCTTATAAATAGGTAATAATTTTAAAATAGCTCCCAATTTTTTTTTTTTTTTTTTTTTTTTTTTTTTTTTTTTTTTTAAAGTTTTGTAAGATCCCTGACAATGTACGAAACTGTACATTACAGGACAGTTAATTTACAATTATCCTGTAACATACAGGCTTTAAATGAATAATTTCATTTTCTATTAAAAATAAGAATGCCTAGGAAACACCAGGAGACATGCCCTTTAGCAGAGAGACGTCAATTTCTACGCAGGAATTTTAAGTATTCTTCATTGCAATTCCAGTAAAGTCGGTGAGGGTGGAACATAAAAAACATGTATAGAATGCACCAATGCACCAAATGAACCATCACAGCTGTAGCTGAAGGAAAAACGTCACAGGCGTGCAATATAACGATAAAAGCAACAAAGAAGAATCTAATTCCACAATTGTTGCTACATCTGAACCAGAAACGGTAAGAATCATCAAAACATTAGTTTTTTAAAGCTAAAGTGATTACACATAAAAGAATTTGCACTTATAAGAAAGACGAGTGACATGTAAAATTGTGAGAATCATTAGACACCATACCGAATTGATACACATCAGAAACTGGCTGTGATAGTAAGAATAGATTCTAAAAGAAATTTAATATACCATTATGTTTATATGCAACTTACTTTCAGCGGAATAACCTGCAAATATACACATATTCGTAACTATTTGTTCATGACAGAGTTGTTCTTTATACCATTGAATCATTTAAATTAGGCTGTTTTTATATCATCTTCCGTATTTGTCTCTCGATATTTTAATAATGCTTGTAACGCAAATATTATAGTAAGTATATCGTTAATTACGTCCAAAAGCGATTGTAAACAAACACCACTACTTCGGCGTCTTGCCCACCACTGGGAGCGCTAGTGTCGCAGCAACTGTCAGTTGGTAACAACTTTCACAGCAGTGAGTGTCGCGACTGTATATGACAGACAGTGGCGCAGGAGCACCTGCCGCGTGCTACACCTGTGCGGCTCCTTCCTCACGCAGGTGATCCTGCGGTCAGTTCTCGGAAAGAAAAACGCCCTTTACTTGCTGCAATTCATTTAGCTTCCCCGCACACGTTTCTCCTCTTCCTGTTTTCAAAGCCTCATCATCGGGCTGGTTTGTCGTACTTCAGGTTTGGGCTTCCTATTTCTCCGTGTGCTTACAGATTGATGCCGCACAATTCTTTAACTTATGTAATTTTTTGCACATATTCTTACACTTTTAGCCTGTTATAGGAATATATAGAGGTCCTAAAAAAGGTAAAGCAGTCTAAAATCCGAAGATTGGTTTGAACACCACAGTGCTTTACTAGGCATGGTCCTGTTTGGAGGTGGTATGTCATTGCCTTCCTCCGACCATCGAACTGACATACCCAGCCAGTTATAGGGGGACCTACAGTTTAACATGGGTTCCGAACCACGGTGCTACTCGGTATTTTTCACATGAGCAATACTGCCAGAGGTGAAAGAAGTGGAAAGTGACAGGTAAAAATCCTAGGATCTGGCAGGGATCGAACCCTAATCTAGCACTCTACCACTGCGCAACCGAGGCGCACATAGAGGTCCTATACAAATGAAATATACTTGAAGGCTGTTTCTACAAATGGAAAACGAAATGCAGGAAGATGAGATAGAAGATATGATACTGCGAGAATAATTTGACAGAGCGCTGAAGGACGTGAGTCGAAAAAAGGCCCCTGGAGTAGATGATATTCCGTCTGAACTGCTGATATCGTTAGGAGAGCCAGTCGTTAAAAATTGTATCACGTGGTATGCAAGATGTATGAGACAGGGGAAATACCCACCGACTTCAAGAAGAATATCGTAATTCTAATTCCAAAGACAGCAGGTGCAGACAAATGTGAAAATTACAAAATGTTCAAATGTTTGTAGAACTTAAGGGACTTAACTACGGGGTCATCAGTCCCTATGCTTACAAACTACTTACGAACTAGCTAAGACTATGGACAGCACAAATATATATGCCCGAGGGGGGATTCAAACCCCGACCGTAGTGGCCGCGCAGACCGTGACTGGAGTGTCTCAGTCCCCTCTGTCACCGCGGCCGGCTGAAAATTACAGAACTATCAGTTTAATAAGTCATGGTTGCAAAATACTAACATGAATTATTTACTGACGAATGGAAAAACTTGTGGAAACCGACCTCGGGGAAGATCAGTTTGGATTTAGAAGAAATGTAGGAACACGGGAGGAAATACATTATGACTTATCTTAGAAAATAGGGTAAGGAAAGCGAAACCTACGTTTTTACGTTTGTCGATTTGGAGAAACTTTTTGGCAATGTCGACTGGAATACAATATTCCAAATTATGAAGGTAGCAGGGATAAAATATAGGGAGCGAAGAGTTATATTCAACCTATACAAAAACCAGACAGCGGTTATTGGAGTCGAAGGGCAAGATAGCGACGCAGAGGTTGGAAAGGGAGTAAGATAGGGTTGTAGACTTTCCCCGACGTTGTTCAATCTGTACATTGAGCAGGCAGTGAAGGAATGGAAGGAGAAATTTGGTGAGGCCATTAAAGTGCAGGGAGAAGAAATAAAATCATTACAGTTCGCCAATGACATAGTAATTCTGTCAGAGACCGCAAAAAATCTGGAAGAGCAATTCAATGGGATGGACAGTGCCTTGAAAGGAAGATATAAGATGAACATTAACAAGACATTAACGAAGATGATGGAATGAAATGTCAGAAAAACAGACGTTCCTGAAGGAATTACATTAGGTAATGAGACAATAAAAGTAGTAGATGAATTTTGTTATTTGGGTAGTAAGATAACTTCTCATGGCCGAGGTAAAGAAGATATAAAATGCAGAATGTCTGTGGGAAGAAAAGCGTTTCTAAAGAAGCGAAACTTGTTAACATCCAATATTAAATTTAATGTTAGGAAGTCTTTTCTAAAAGCATTTGTCTGGAGTGTAGCATTGTATGGGAGTGAAACGTGGACGATAAGGAGTTCAGATAAAAAGATGATAGAAGCTTTTGAAATGTGGTACTACAGGCGAATGATGAAAATTAGATCACGTAACTGATGAGGAGGTGCTTAACCGAATCGGGGGGAGAAAAGGAGTTTCTGGCATATCCTGACTTAGATTGACTGGACACATTCTGAGACATCAAGAATGTCAACTTAGCATTAGAAGGAAGCTTGTGGGGTAAAAATGGTAGAGGGAGACCGAGGGATGAATATAGCAAGCAGATTCAAAAGGATGTAGGTTGCCGAACGTATTCTCTAATGAAGAGACTTGCACAGGACAGGGTAGGGTGGAGAGCTGCATCAAACTAGTCTGCGGACTGAAGACCACAACAACAACAACATTTCTCCATTTGCTCACAGATTGATGCCGCACAATTCTTCAACTTCTGTAATATTTTGTACATGTTCTTAAACTTTTAGCCTGTTATTTATATGTTTCTGTTATAACCCTCAGACTAAAGACAGGCACTAGTTGTAGTCACACTTTCATTTCACTTCATTCGAACTGCATTTCGTATATTAGTTGATTAACGTGAAGTGTTGCAGTCGTGTTTATGGCCACACGACGAGAATTAACAGTAGCTGGAAGCGTGGCACATTCAATTTCGGATATTTTTACGAAATTATGTATTCCAATATCCACAGCGTACAGACTATGCCGAGAGTACCAATTTCAGGCATTACCGCTTCTACAGATCTACATCTACATACATACTCCGCAATCCAACGTAAGGTGCGTGGCGGAGGGTACACTGTACCACTATTAGGCATTTCCTTTCCTATTCCACTCCCAAATAGAACGAGCAAAAAAAGAATGCCTATATGCCTCCGTACGAGCCCTAATTTGTCTTATCTTGTCTTTGTGAAATGTAAGTAGGCGGCAGCAACATCGTACTAAGCTTCAAATTCCCGCCCTCAAAACTTCCTCAAAAGAAATTCACGAAAAGAACGTTGTCTTTCCTCCAGCGATTCCCAGTTGAGTTGCCGGAGCATTTCCGTGACACTCGCGCATTTGTCGAACCTACCAGTAACAAGCCTAGCTGCTCGCCTCTAAACTGCTTCTATGTCTTCCTTTAAACAGATCTGCTGCGGGTCCCAAACACTTGAACAATACTCACGACGTGGTCATACAACCGTTTTATACGCGGTCTCCTTTACAAATGAAGTACATCTTCCCAAAATTCTACCAATAAACCGAAGTCGGCTGTCTGCCTTACTCACAATTGTCCTAACATGTTCGTTCCATTTCATATAGCTCTGCAATTTTACTCCTAGATATTTGAACGACGCGACAGCATCAAGAACCTGACTACTAATGCTGTATTCGAACATTATGGGATTGTTTTTCCTACTCATGCGCATCACCTTACATTTTTCTACATTGAGAGCTAGCTGCCATTCTTCGTACCAACTAGAAATTTTGTCTAAGTCATCCTGTATGCTATTACAGTCAGTTACAGACGACACCCTACCGTACACTACAGCATCATCAGCAAATAGCCGCAAATTACAACTTACTCTGTCCTTCAGATCATTTATGGAGATAGAAAATAATAGCGGTCCTATCACAATCCCCTGGGGCCCACCTGACGATACAGTCGTATCTGATGAACACTCGCCAACGTACTGCGTTGACCAATATTTCTTGCACATTAACATACCCTGTGCCGATGGGAACTCTTATGTCTAATGTGAAGATATATAAATGAGAACTACCATTTTGTGAATATTATCATCCACGAATAATTTCATTTTACAATTGGTGAGTGTAACATAAGAATTACGTAGTAATCTGTAGTGGTTTTTTTTTAGTTCAAAAGTGTAATTTTAATCCTGAAAAAATTTCCTTCACGAAAACTGACATATATCTCCTCAGTACTATTTTTCACAAAGTGTTCACACATTTGTGATATTGGACTGACAAAAGAGTAAATAATAAAATACAAAATTTCACATCAGTTTTTGGAGCTGTAGTACACCACTCAGCTGTGGTCCTGATACACGTTTATTGTGCGCTTACTGGGCACGTCTTTGTTTTTCTGTCCTTCGTAGCAGGTCACAGTGGACAAATTCATTATGGTGACTAACTGTACTGTTGCTCTTTTCTGTGTGAGGGATAGTAATCTTCCATATCCAGAAGTATGGATTTATGTGGAAAGGGATTGGAAGACCACTGAAATTTCCTTGACGAAAAGTCTCCTCTTGTAGAAAAGCTTTTGTGTTACCTGGGGAGTTGTGCTCTATAAATAATAAATTCATTGATCAATGAAAAGTACAAGCAGCTGGAGTACATACGTCCATCATGTTAGACCACAAAGGCAGGGCCAGCGTTTTTTATATTTATTTATTTATTATTATTTTCGTCTTATGCATGTATAATTGCACACTAGTTGATCCATGATATCGACTCTACCCTAAATTTCACAAACTCAGGTTTTCGTTTGGATGTTGTTTATCTATAGGGCTATCATGATAGATGTTAGGCGGTTTACGCATTTGTATTTCTTTGGCGAAAATCTGGCCACTGAAATTTCTGACGTAAATATAAACAAGCATCATAACTGCTTTTCGAGTTTAGTGGTATAAACCCTTACCTTACTTCTGAATAAGTATCAAGTGTCAAACACAATAGTGGTGTGTACGCAAACTCCCGCAACATTCCTGCACTGCTTCACATACTGATAACCGTGCACTGCGACACTGTATTTCTCTGCTAACACAACACTGTAGTATCTTGTCTGACTGTTGAACAGTTCCAAGTTGTAACAGTATGTTTTCTGCAATCACAGCAATGCATATGTGTAGCAATAATGTATCCACTGAACTCTTAAATAATAATAATAATAATAATAATAATAATAAAATAATAATAATAATAATTCCAAAAAAAAGCTAGTGTAATGACAGGATCGACAGGACCCAGGTGATTTTAATGTGTGGTGGCAAGTAAAAAGAGCCTGAGATTGTTAAGTATACCTGCAGATCTGATGAACGGGTGCTTAACGATCAGCTGATTAGCTGCAGCCAGTGGTATTTTGACCCTATGATGTCTGTTCTAAAAATAATTACTTAATTCTGATGCTTCCATACGGCTGCTTATATTTTTTATTTTCCATTGTGTAATACTTAATTTCTGTGTGGTAGTAGTTTTTAACCTGGCTATTTTGCTAGTATCGGTCTATTGAGCTGCAGCTCCAGTAGTTCAGTGAATGCTTAGTAGTTTCTCTATTTTAATACCATGACGTATGGCAGATTTTTTATTCAATTGAATGGGAAGAATGCTATCCGTGACCATGTATAAAGCATTCATTTAATATCAAATTTTTAACCTGTCACAAGCACTTAATTTACGCTGCTGCAAATATAGCATCAATTGTCTCAGTTTTCCTATTACTTTGAAATTGAGTTGTTTGGCTAGGGTTGTCATACGCCACGGATTTCACGGACAGTCCGCGATTTTAGAGTAAATGGAAACGTCCGGGCCGGGAACGCAAATGTCCGCGATATTTGCTGAATTTGAAGTGAACTTCCGGTAATTTAAGAAAATTGCTGTCAAAGAACCATCAAAATGTTATCTTTTTGCCTTCACATTATATAAAATCGAAATATGACAGAACAGCTTTCGAGATATCGAAACAGTGGACAGTCAGTTATCTCTGGCAATGAAAAGTATTATCCTCTGCGATTAGCTTGTTCGCACGGTGATTTAGTTATTTAGTTGTGTTATATTGTATTAGATAATTGTTATTATTTGCCTGGCAGTTTCTAGACGAAAGGGTAAGTTCAAGGAGGAATATATTAAACAGTTTCCAAGTATAAAGCGAGGAAGAACTGCATATGAAGCTTTCGAAAAATTTGTAGGTCATTAAGTATACGTTTTTAAATTTTTAATTGTGCATGTGCTACATTATTATTCGTGTTTCCTCTTCATAGTTCCTTCATTTCAATGAATAATGGAGGTAGACGTGATATTCACGACCACATCCAATCGGAAAAGCATCAGACGGCAGTGGGTGCATCATCTTCCAAGCAAATCACCAGCGTTTTCAAAACACAGACAAAAGGTAATAAAGCAGCTGCAGCAGAAGCTACGTTAACATTTCATGTCTCAAGCACCATCATTGTACAGTTCCAGTTATCGCACTTCATAAATTATATCTTATGTTTTTAGTGACTCAAAAGATGCAGTAAACTTTTCCATGGCCAAAACTAAAACAGAAGCCATAAACTGATTTATAAGCAGATCAAATTCCTTTCATCTGTTCAAGGTTATGAAAAATACCATTGGTAAAAGTAAAGGAAAAATGATAACACTGGAAATTCGTGTACTGAATAATTTAATGCATATACTCATTTTTGGTAATAAATACTTTCTTAATGAAGCAGACCTTCCTAAACTCTGCATCATTAATTAAAGGGACATTTCCCTTCGCTTAGGAGGACTCGTTATTCACCCTATTTCCATTGCCTTCGATCGATTTTGTCCTGGTTTTGGATTCCAAGATTATGTTTGGTGTATTGTTCATGAGCGCCACCACCGGGCATTCGGCGTATTAACTAAAGAATATGCCCACTGTGCGACTCAGCAGCAAGCCGGCCTGGCGGCAGTGTTGGTGTGTGTGTTCTAAACAGTGGCATGTTGACCAGGAGTCTGAGTGTGCTTCTATCATTGCACAACCGTGGCCGCGCTGCTGTTCTGGTTAGGTAAATTCATTCTTTTGCGTTTTTATCTGTTTTCTCTATTTTATGCTCCGCTTCTTTTTCTCTACTTTTATGCCTAAAGCTTTTTATCGGATTTTTATAACGACAGTACAGGATAGCAGCGCATCTCAATATCCCCTTTATTTGCTGTTATTTATAGGATTCTGCCGGGTTTTGTCAACCATACCCGTTTTAATGATTTGACGCTGGCAGATTGTGCCTAGCAATTGTTTTACTGCTACTCATCCGATGTGCTATTTTAAGGTCAGTAAACATTCTGTTAATTTTAGTGGGATTGTGAACGTTAAGATTGGGCTTTTAAGTTCTATTTCCCCCTCTCCCTATTTCTTTTACTTTCCAGAATTACTGAGGATGCCCCACAAGTGTGAAACGCGTTAATAATCAATAGAAAAGTTTCAACCACGACTGTCTTTCATTGTTAAAAAAAAGTAAACGTAACGCTTAAGCTAATGACACAATACTCTAAGAGCATTATCATTGCCACAGAGCGTACTTGATCAATTAGGACTGTGTTTCAATCATGTTTGTTGACGTTTGTTTTTATGATGTGATGTGGTTTATTTTTAACTTATTACGATCTCAAGATTGCTCGTTAAGAGTCTAAACAATTTAATGGTATCACATAATAAAATTGGCAGTATTACGGACAAAGAAAAATTCCTAACGTTTTGCAAAATTATACATTTAGTTTCAAACCGACTTTCGGCTTCTTATACCATCATCAGGTAACAACTGAATGTCTTTAATATTTCTTCAGAGGTCTGCCACTTTCGAAGATCTTATTAAATTCACATCATCACAGGAAAGTGTTACATTCTTATGCTACTGAATTACAGTTATTAATAAATAACAATATATAAAAAGGCTTATGTTTTATGTTGTGGATCTAAGCTTAAATATTATCTTTAAAACCAGGGTGGGGGGAAGAGAAAAGCTGGGGGTTGTTACATAGTATTGAAATGATAACATTTGATATATTTAAGAAACTGATAACTAAAACTTATTTTAGTAATAATTACATGGTATAATTACTGCTACTGCAGTATGCGTGAAAAAAATTACTTCCAGTTTCAAAACAAGTAGTACAACAAGTCTAATGACCTACCTATGGGTTCTCTACTTAATCGTAGGTTATCAGAGATTTTCATGGATAATTTTGAGCAGTTTTTCTTACAGAAAGAACCACTGAATTGCAAAATTAGATATTGGTTCAAGTATGTGGATGACGTGCTGTGTTTATGGAGTGGTACCACTAGACATATGGATTCATTTTTAAACATTTAAATTCCCAACACTACAAAATTAAATTCACTATACAACTAGGAGGATCTTCTGCAATTCTCGTGGACCTTACTATTGATATAAGTACAACAAAAGAGTTACTTACTATATACTGAAAATCAGTAGCAACAGATACAGTTATCCCTGCTAGCTCACAGCACCCACATTGTCATAAACATGCACCTTTCCTTTCAATGGTGAGTGGCCTCATATCACTTTCATTATCTGATTCTGCATTTCAAACAGAACAGCATCCAGTAATGGCTATAGCTCTGCCGTGATTGACAATATACTACATAAGAAGAAAAAGGCGAAAATTACACCAAGTTTTTATTCTGGCCAACAAGAGGCAGTCAACAGTTAGAAAAACTGGTGTGTCATCCCATATTTAGCAAATTTTCAGATCAACTTAAAATCTCGAAATTACAGACCTGCATTTTATAACACAAACAGCATTTCAAAATATGTATTCAACAGAAAAGCACAGAGTGGTGTGTATAAGATCACATGGAAACATTGTGGAAAAGTATATATTGGTCAATATGGCAGGGTTATAGCTATTAAATTATCATAACATGAGATAAGCTGGAGATTAAAAAAGGATGATTGAACCTTTGCCGAATATGTGCATACAGAAAACCACATTTTTGATGTAGACTATGAAATTTTACATTCTCTAAAGAAAAGCAGAAAGATAACAATTGGAAATACTAGAAACCAATAAACGTATGGCAGTTGACGCCATTATAGCATTAAATAACCAAACTCAGTTTGCTTTTCCCCCCTGCCAAAATACGTTCCAGTTATCAGGTTGTTAAATACATCAAATGTTAGCATTTCAACACTATTTCGCAATGTAACAACCCCCACCTTTCCCTACTCCACCGCCTACTTTCAACGGTAATATTCAAGCCAAAATCTTAGGCTTTTTCTATATTTCTATTTATTAATGAAGGTAATTCGTTGGCTGAAATGCAACACTTACTTGTGAATATGTGAATTTCTAACATCTGTAACAGAATACCATCCTTGCAAGTGGCATATCGCTCAAGAAATGTTAGCGACATTCAGTTATTACTTGTTGATGGGCTTAGAAGCCGAAAGCCGGTTTGTAACCAAATGTATAACTTTGCAGAACATCAGGAATTTTTCCTTTTTGACTCAGAGAATTTATCCTTTTTATACTTATTTTGAAGTCTTTCATATAGTAGTTAAAAATTAAAACAGTTCTTGGATCCATTGCACCTAGGCTATGCATACTAGGATTGTCTCTCAGCAGAAGAGCACGACAACGCAGTGGCCGAATGCCTGTGTTTAATAACTGAGACCAGCGACTAACAGAGAAGCAACATGGCGTAAAATAACAGGAAAACTAAATTTGGGAAGTACGGTGAAAGTGCCCGTTATAAAGTCCTGCAATCTTTGGCGTTAGTGGACTACGACAGCCAACGACCGACCTGAATACATTTCCTAATAGCTCCACATCTCCTGCAGTGCATTTCCTGGGCACGTAACCCTATTGGTTGTAGCGCAGGTAAATGAAAAACCGTGTCTTACTTAAGTAAGCCCCCTTTTCTGTTGATGAGATCTAAAGGTGGAGTTCGAGTGTGACGCAGACTTCACAAAGACATTGCGTCAAGTTGTCAACAAGCCACTGTGCAACCTGGTGAGGCTTCCATTACGGCATGGGATTTTTCAACTAGGAGTGGACTGGGTGCTGAGATCCACATTCACAAGAAATGTGGTATGTTCTGCTACCTGGAGACTACTTAGAGCCGTCCATGAACTTCACGTTCCAAAAAAAGGATGGAATTTTTATGGATGGCAGTGCACCATTTCACTGGGAAATTTCGGTTGGCGAACGCTCTGAAGAACCATTCCGATACATCCAGTGACTGATTTGGCCACACACATTGCAAAACATTCGAGACTTATAGATGATAATCAAGACGTCATTTGGGTCACTGAGAGAACTGTCGCAGATATAGACTTCTTATTTACGATCCATTACTCAATATTTCGGCAGTGACATCCAACGACTTCTTTAGTCGATGCCACGTCGAAATATTGGACTTCGCCGGCCAAAATGAGGTCCGATACGTTATAACTGAGATATTCGTCACCTGTCGCCATTTTTTGAAGCTGGTCTGCGGCAATGAATATCCGTACATTATATTTGTGGCTGCGAAATCTAACCGAAGTGAGGTCACAGAAATTCAATTAGACTGGCAAGTCTGTAGGTATTATTGAAATCAAACGCCGCCATCTTAGCTCAAGAAGTTTCTATAAGATACAAAACATTACATCCAAACACGGTACATCTATTCATCATTACTTGAAAGGTGGTGTAATTACAACGGTTTATTCCTATTTGTTATGACTGTTTCATCCAAATACAAGGAGTTTTTTACACGCGCTGCAGAGCACTGAGTATGTGTCTACGGTTCAGTCGGTATACTTAATGTATGTCTGCTGGCGGGACATAAATGTATCACCATTGCCTGTAAATTTCGGCCACTACATTTGAAAAACTTCGCCAAACTATAAATAGACGTTCAGAGTTTGACAGATTCTCTGTATATGGCGGACTAAGGGGCGTGTTCCCCATTCTTCTTGTTCTATCAGCCCGGCATCGTAGTTGAGTCTCTGCCTTCTCGCTCTTTTGGAGACTCGCCAACCTTTCAGAGATACTGCGCGGTGTATCTTCCAACCTGCGGCTGTACAAACAAGACTCTTCCCAGAGAACTTCAAGAAGCTGTAGAAGCTTTGTTCTGGCAGAGTTGGTAAAAGAAAAATAAATCACAGCTTAAACTCTAGGCACGAACAACCCGAGGTGAAAGCCGGCTTGCCAAACCTAGTACAGGCACTCTCGCCTCTCGGCGTCGCGCAAAGTAGTGCAATCGACAGTAGGAAAAGCAGAAGTGTATTTGGCCAGGCGTGAGGAGGTACTATGTTTCCTCCGTAGAAAGTATATATTTCAGAGTCTTACACAATGCTTAACGATAATGCCGATTCGTTCACTACTTCCGAGCTTTGCTCCATAAATTTCCGATTTAGTAACATGATTTCATGTCAGTTTCTTCGTACAATGAATCTCGGAGCCCTTCATCACTTGAATCATGCTTTAAGAAGCGTAAATATTTTTACATTTCTCGTTTACTATCTTTAAAAATGTACATAATTATTTCGATGTTTCGTTTCTAGGTATTTTCGATTTAACTGTTTGCTGTCATGTTTGTTACTTCGTAGGTCACTTTAATCTTGCTGCAATCACGGTATGTTTTCGCATTGACTCCTCCTTTGTTCGGTGTGGGTACGACCGCGCAGTCTAAGGAGTTATCTCAGGGATTCCGCTGCCACAAGCGTCGGAAGTTCGATTCCTCCCTCGGGCAAGGCTGTGCGTGTTTTCCTTAGCATTAGTCAGTTTAAGTCATCTATCAGTCTACGGACTGATGACCATAGTACTTTGTCGCTTAGTTTTACAAATATTACAAAGATTCTACTCATTTTATATATTATACCCTTGCTTATTGGTCTCCTATAAGTAACCTATTTTATTGTGTAATGTCAGTCCACTCTACACACTGCGAGTGTAAGATTTTCCTGTTGGTCAGTTTGTTTGTATTATAAAGCAAGTAAAGCATTTGGTAACTCCTGCGGGCGCCGTAGATGATACGTTTTCCCGTAAGATCCTGATACTTCTCGTTCCAATGCGTGCCACATAATCAACCTCAAGATCTTTATGTCTATATCTGACATGCGTATTTGCCGTTGAAGTTAGTACCATACGTGCACTACCACCAATTTAATGTTAATAGAGAGATTTTGTAAATGCATGTTGCGTTATTGAGTTCGTTTTTGACAGAAAGTCAGAATCTGGCTTGTTAGATATATCGTAGCGTCCAAAATTAATGCTACTAATGGGTATTTTCGAGTCTTTTCTGGAACTCAGGATATAATGATATAAACGTTCAATAGATGGCCGTGCCATAGTCTTTTACACCTTTGATGCCACTCTGATAAGCACATGAACATGCCAGCTATAATATCAGGGCACCTATCAAAAAAAGCACTTATAAAAAAAAATACAACGTTAGACTGATGACATCTTCACAGTTTTGCGCTTTTTTGTCAGGCTTTTATTGCTCTACGCTGAGCACGTTAACCTGTTGCCGAAATGTCTAACCAAGTCCAATAAATTATAAGAAACGAAGAAATAGTTATTGTCTACTGTTATACATGTTGCGGTTGTTTCTATTCCGCGTTATTTACATTGTTTCTGCTGTCGACTGTTTGTACTGTTTTTGGCCAAATACACAGGGTGATCAAAAAGTCAGTATAAATTTGAAAACTTATAAATCACGGAATAATGTAGATAGAAAGGTAAAATCTGACACATATGCTTCCAATGACATGGGGCTTTATTAGAACAAGGAAAAAAAGAAAGAAGATTAAAAAATGTCCGACAGATTCATCTGATCAGAAAAGCAATAATTAGCATGCAAATTCAGACAAAGTAAAGATGATGTTCTTTACAGGAAATGCTAAATATGTTCACCATCATTCCTCAACAATAGCTGTAGTCGTGGAATAATGATGTGATGAGCGCCGTTATTGTAATGATTCCCATCTCAGATCCTGTCTCCCTTTTATCGTGACAATTCGAAACGAGATGCCCTTCCTTGGACTCTTTCGATGTCCTCCGTCAAACCTACCTGATAAGGAATCCACACTGGGCAGCAGTACTCCAAAAATTGGACCGACAAAGAAAGCTAACAAAGAAAAATTGGATTTAGGTGCAATTTTCCCGCCAGTTCGTATGCGTGAGCCGTTTTGACGGGCGCACTACTTTCCCCACCACTGCAATGCCTGCAGCACGTGTGGAAGTAACACGGATGTATGCCAAACGCTGCGAGGGGAATAAGAAGGAAGACATTTTTTGCAACACAGTGAGGCAACTAAGTGGAGATGGCAATGTATTTTTGTAATCTGGATCTTAGCACTAATATATGTTTGCTACCTTTTTTCATTCGCCAAAGCAATAACTTTATTTCTTAATGAAATAAGCACATTACACGGTATTCTTATCTTTCTTCAAAATCAAAACTATGTGCATTAAGCTGTTTATTTCCTTATAGAAAAAGGATAATGTTGGGCACCTCCAGCTCAAAACAAGAGAGATATTACGTAACTTATATCACTGCGTCGAAAAAAATTGAAGTGTAGAATTGCATGATCATTTTTATATAACTAACACATACGAAAAAGAAATGTAATTTTTTAAACATATATATCAATTGTGTGAACTGTACTGTAAATATGTAATAAGTGCAAATAATAAAGTTCACAAAACGTAACATTTGAAAGTATTAAAAAGCATAAAACTACTTAAAAAAGCACCATTCCAAGACACAGCCTACTGTGGCAAAACCGTAAATATATAGAGTTATTAAATAACCTCCTTTTGCTGCTCGCCACTCTGCCCCACACGCCGCTGCGGTGTTTGGCCACGCCTGACTTAGCAGTTAATTAAAGGAAATTGAAAACGTGGGGCGTTATGTAAGTTCCATGTTCCTAGTGTGACATCTAGATGCAACAGCACAAATATATTAGTCCTGTGAGAATTTCAGTCCTATTGAATTGAACTTCTGGCAAGGGAAGCTTCGCATAGCACCGTAGACAGATTTAGCGCTAATTTCCCACTAAAATTGAACTAAGATAGTTCATGACATAGAAGAAGGTGTTCCGAACTGTAAAAAATAGTATCAAAAAAGAAATATTAAGCGGTACGACCGTAAGACGTGGAAAGTGGAGAAATGACGTTGAGAACTGTTTATATGTCCTAGCATTACACTATGATCTCGGAGATTTGTGTTCGACGTTTACTGGTGGTATATAATTTTATTGGAACTTCTTCTTTTATAACCTTCGCAATGATCATTCATTCATGGCATAATATGAGTCGTTTCCTAATAATGTAGTGTGTTACCACTGAAAGCAAACCTGGACAAAGTGATTGCAGGCAATATGCGAGATAGACCGCTGACATGGATGAAAGTACACGATGATAGAAGCAAAAATGTCCCAGTAAACATGGATTCGGCAACGCGCATTTTGCGAGATAATTACGAATGTATGGTTCCAAGCCGCCACCGACGTCATTGTAAACATCGTCCTACTTAGTAGACAGTTTGAAATTTAGTATTTACTATTAATATTTACATCCCATTTAGTTCACCTATCACTGACTTTATTGTAAACATTGTCGTAGTTAGATAAAGATCCGGGAAATTTTAGTGCTGCTGTGAGACGGTATCTAACGCGCAGATACGGTCAGAGATCGATAGGTCGAGGCGAATCTATACCTTGGCCCCCAAGATCACCTGATGTAAATAATTTGGATTTTTGTGTATGGGGTCACCGCAAAAGCTAAGTGTATAGCAGACCCGTTAACACGGTTGAAGAACTGGAGCGGAGAGTTGTAATAGCTTGTCGAGAATTCCGAAATGATTTAGAGTTTTTCGAAAGAATTAGAAATTAATTGCAGAGATGAGCACAGTATTGCATTCAGATGCAAGGAAGACACTTCGAACACTTCCAACACCTGGAATCACTTCGGGACTCCCTCTGAACGTCTTTAGACGTACACTATGCGCAACTGTCGTTGTTGTGGGTAATTGTAATGAACCTTCACTGACGGTCTTTATTACTTAGTTTGGCCCTTGGTATTCAGCGAACAGCTTCTTCGTTCTCCGTTTTTGCTTGTACGGCGATGATAGCATAACCCACTCGCCAACTTTCTAATGCGACATTTTTGCAGTTTTTCTCATCGCTTCATCCTCTTTTTCTGACACACTTGTAATCGCCTTTTGCAAAAGAAAGAAAAAAAAAGGTCTGTAAATCTATCGGACCAAACTGCGTGGTCATCAGTCCGTAGCTTACAAACTACTTACACCTTGGTAAACTAACCTACGGACGAACACACACACACCCATGCCCCAGGGAGGACTCGAACCTCCACGGCGAGCAACAGCGCGCTCCGCAGCGAGGTGCTTTAGACCGCTCGGCTACTCCACCGCGGCCGCCTTTTTCACACTATTCGAAACTTCCCTCATCAGTTTCGCGAATTCCTTTACTGACTCACCTGCCTTGGTTTTATTCCTTATTAAGTATTGACATCTTACAAATGTAAACAATCTCATATGGGAACAACTCCATAGTCTTGTGCTGCTTTGAGTTCCAGGCACATACTCGGAGTCCTACATACGTACCCCAATTGTGTAATTTGCGTCTATGTAATCATCTTTTATGTCATGTAAGCTCTGCATCCAACATCGGCTTGCGCATTCAGATGGCTAGTTCTCAACTTCATCATGTTCAATGGTTTGCACAGTTCCTTCAACAAGTCACCCATGAAGCTACAGCCCTATCGTATCACGTACCCCAAACTTTAAAGTCTAATTACTGATGAATTCCTGACCAACTACTGTTGCTTGCTGGTTTTGCAATGTAATCATTCCCAAGTACCTAGAAAAATATCAACTACTGATAGAAAATACTTGTTGCCTGCTGGAGTTTTGTCCTCGAACGTATAGACCTAGGAGCCTGAATGGAGCTACAGCTTCCAGTGACCTTTGTAAAAGGTGCTCTCTGTCGACATAAATCTGCTCTTTGTGCACATTGTGTACAGTTTCGTACGTACTGGTTTACATCTATCTTCCTTATTCGCCACCACTATCTCTCTACAATCCGCCTATTAGTAGCTCTACACTCTCTATGACCGGACAACATGTGGCCATACATTTTCTGTGGCAATTTTTCTCTGAATTTGGCTGAACGTATTTTAGTTTTTCTATACAATAAAGCGTCATATTACTTAAACTGTGATTGCATCGCAAATTTTGACAACTCCTCGTCCCCTTTTGGCGCCATTTGCCACTCACCAAGCTCATTGCCCTCTAATTCCAGTACTGCGACTTACCTACTTCATCCATCAACATTGCCATGCTTGTTACGCACTTTATGTATCTGAATACATAGCGAGTTCATCCTAAAATAATGGATGAGTAAAATAAAGTAAGTATGATAGACCTCAGGGCAGGCAAACAGTCAGATGCCAAGAGTGTAGAGGATATGAACTGCGTCGCTTACATAAAGTTGGAAGATGTAGTTTTAGGTCTAGTTTTATGTCACCGTTGGTAGAATAAAGAATATGTACATTCCACCTTTTACTTTTTGCGCTTATTTCATTCTTCTTTGCTATACTTCCTTCGTTAGATTACATATATGCTCTTTATCTGATAACGTATTGCTTCCTTGCAAAATCACTGCAAACTTAACAGCCATGAAAATGAATATAAAATTTCAAACAATAATGATTAGTTAACAATTTTGCCGATGATACAAAATTTGTAAATACATTCGCCTTTGACTTAATAACTGCCAGCTGAACTCGTGAAATTGTATCCCTGGAACTATCTCCTCTATTGCGTGATAATACAAATCAAGCTGCACGTCATTGTACCTTATCCAGGTACTCTATCAATGGTACGACACAACGATCCCACAACGCGTCAAAATATTCCAGAAGGTGTTCGACATTCATCGTGTTCTCTGTTTCCTTAGTGAATCAGTTTTCTGCCAATAAAGCACAGACTTTCATTCTCTTTTGCTGCAATAATTCCCATGCGGTGTTTCTGACTACAGTTCTTCGTAATTGTAATTCCAAGGTATTTGCTTAAACTGACAGTCATTAAATTTGTGCGAATTATTGGGTACCCAAAATTTAACGAAACATTTTGGTCCTAATTGTTGCAAACCAGATCTACCCTTTCGTAATCATATGGAAACCAGATGTACCGACATATCATATTTTATATTTGTCGCGCAATAGTCCTCCTTGGTGCAAAGGATTCTCTTTATTTGGGAATAATGAAGAACCTGTCACTTCGGAACCATTTTCAGTTTATTTCACGGCTTCCTTCGCAGAGTGTCCTACCTCCCCACAAAAGGAACTACAGCTGCCCAGAAATGTAGAGAAAGTGTCTGTAATTAGTCGTGCCGTACGCTAGCACCGCTATGCCTGTTTAAAAGAACTGCTTGGAGCAGCAGTTATTCTAGTGTGACAGAACATTGTCACTTGCAATCTAATGGCCTGTATGTGCGACTTTGGCACGGACTACAGCGACGATGGGACTTGAGCAGTCGCTGGAGGGAGCTGACTCTACAAGTCACCTAATGCAAGTAAATTTAGTTCTGGCGCTGAGTTTAACTAGATCCCCTATGCGTTTAGATCCTGGAAGTTAGAGGGCTAAACATCTTTTGATTTTAGTGTCAACAGTACCATTCCACCTCTAGGTTACCCACATTTCTGTGTGGATATAAAATTTTAATTTGATTTCAGCTACAGCAGGAACTCACTACAAATCAAAACGTGGGTGAAATAACAAGCTTTTAACAGAAGAACTGTATTTATATTTTTCTAAAATAAAAGTTTTTATGTATCTTATTATTCCTAGGTAATTTGCATATTGGGCAACGACATTTAACATCGAAGATTATGAAATTAACTAACAGGAAGGGGAATAAAACACAATTGGGTAAGGTCGTCTGAATTGGGTAAAAATTTGTTAAAATCGAAATAAAAGACAATACACGAACAAATTTTCATTGTATATCCACAAAAACTATGTTCTTTTGTTTATAAGTTCAAATATATAACACTTCGTAAATATTGGCCGGCCGCGGTGGCCGAGGGGACTGAGGCGCTTCAGTCACGGTCTGCACGCCCACTACGGTCGGGGGTTCGGATCCCCCCTCGGGCATAGATATTTGTGCCGTCCTTAGTCTTAGTTAGTTTATAAGTAGTTTGTAAGTTTAGGGACTGATGACCCCATAGTTAAGTCCCATAGACTATACAAACATTTGAACATTTTCGTAAATATTGTTCATAGTTTCACATAATAAATCTGAAAACTGAGCTGCATGGCCCTATTCGCCTTCTTCAAGTATGGGGAATCGGGTCATCAATTTGGCGAATACGGTCAGTACAAAAATGTATGCATCACTTTAAAATAGCAACACATTCTCCACAAATAAATCTCTTGTTCCCTACTGCACGAACACAATTCTCATGGTACCATTCCCTGCCATTTCGTTGACATTGAATCCAGTCACTGAGTTTCGCCGATACTGGATCGCTGTATTTAATGTTGCAGCGTTCGCAAGATATGTCAACGTCATCTGTTTCTTCGGAGGATGGTGATGAACTTGACGCTGATGATTCATGCTGTAAGTCTTGTGACTGCTCTTAAAATTATAATGTCTTTATCGACCATGCCCACTTAAAATATTAGACAATTCTTTTCGAAATGTACCAACAGTTCCTTAGATCTATGTATTGCTGTCTCCCATCCAGTATATCGACAAGTAAGTAAGTGGACTAGTAAGTGCACGTCTTCCTCTAATACTTTTAAGATCCAGTTCTGCGCCTTCCAACAACTCCCAGAATTCGGCTAGTTTAATTTTACCTCTTATTTCCCTGCTAAAGCAGCACACATCTTCTTTCCTATACCCATCTAAACATAGCAAAGGGAATATCTCTCTAACAGCCGTACCCTGTTAGAATATTAAACACTGCAAACGATTATTCTCGAAATGCTCCAAGTCCGACGCAGGTCAAATGCCGATAATAGAGCACTCCAGAAGATGGTTAAACAAAACTAAACCCTGTTGTATAACGGAGAGTCACAATAAAAAAAAATCCACCCATAGCATTACGCAGAATTTATTTACCTGCAAAATTGCGATCTGTACTTAAGGTTCGATATATTTAACTGTATGTATGTACTGACGTAATGTTCTATGCAAAAAGATACGATGTTACAAATAATAATCGGGGGCGTTGGTGGTGGCCTGGCAGCTGGCGTGGGCGGTACTGACCTGTTTACGAAACTTTGAGGTGCATGTTTGATGTTACTATTCCAGGTAATTGTATTGTCCGAAGTATAGAATAATCTGATCCTTATTTTTCCATTTTTGGTGTAATACAACATGTACATCGATGAGTAATAACTTCTGTAAAAATTATTTTGGGGTGGGGAGAGTGGTGGGGCGGAAATCTTTAGAACTGTCTGCTTGGGGGGCGGCAGCAGGGCTGGCAGGGGGCGGTTAAGTTGCTCAGAATTGATTTGATATGGAAAAATGTGAGGGGGTGGCAGCTATGCGGTGATTCGCGAGCTTTCTGCTTGTGTCTTCGGGCAATTGTGCTCGATTTGTTGTTGAATAGTATGCTCCACACTCCTAACCATTTAGCACTACAATCGTAATCATTATTATAATGTTGGTTCAGTTGTCATTGGTGAATAAGTTTCTGGATGGAATACGAACTGAACATAATCACTATTCTCTTTAGCCCTTCTCCCGCACAAGCAGGGTTGGCTTTGATTATTCGGATGTGGCATGTTAACATTGGCAGGGTGGCCGAATGCCCTTTTTGCCACCCCTGGAGGAAACGTGTACCCCAAATGTCTGTGTATAGTATTGTATGTGTGAAAATGTAAAGTGTTACGAAATGTTTTCGAATCGTGTAATTGAGGCGGGACTTCGGGACCAGCCCGGTATTCACCGAGGTGGATGTGGAAAATCGCCTAAAAACCACACCAGGGCTTGCTGGCACTTCGACACCTTCGTTAATCCACCGGGCGGATTCGAACCAGGGCTGGTACGCCTCCCCGTCTCAGAAAGCGGTGCGTTAGACCACACGGCTAACCGACACGGTCCGTACTGTACATAATAACATTAGTAAAAAAAAAAAATTAGACTGTGTAAGTACAGATCTCTCGGAGGTGGGAGCGGACGGGACAGGAAGTGGTGGCTTGCAGTTAATTTGATATGCAAATTTAATAAAATTAACTGGGGCAGTGGTTGTGAGGCGGGCAGCTTTGAGGGGGGGGGGGGGGCAGTCGTAGGTGGCACCAGTATGGCGGGGCGGACAGGTCTCGACATGTCGGGGGTGACGCTAGGCTGGTGGCAACAGCGGTGGCGTAGGGTTTTCTCAGGAGGCGTCGGGGGCGGGTTTTACCGGCCGCCATCTTGAATTTTGCTGTCGTGCTCTCAATTTATTACTACTGTCAAACGAGTTTTTTTTTCTGTGCAAAGACACAAGTAATACATAATCGTAATAGTTCACACTGATGTAATATTCTATGTGCACAAAATAGTGATAAAATGCAAGAACCGCAAGGAAATTGCTTCCTGGTCTCAGGTATCATTCACATATTGTACGACTACTCTCATCGGTGATTCGAGTCCTCCCTCCGAGATATGGGTGTATGTTTAACTTTAGTTCGATTATATAGTTTCTACGTCTTGGGGCCAATGACCTTAGCAATTTGGTCCCTTAGGTTTGCAAACCTTTCGTTTTGAAAACGTGAGTAAACAAGGCTTAAATAAGACTCAAGATCAATGAATACTAAACAACTCCAAACATTTCTTTGAACGAAAGCATAACCACCTACTTTACACCTTTTCCAAGTCGTAGTAAATTAAAAGAACGAACACAACCGTGGAAATCATTTACAGCCATGAGTTAAATCGGATAAATGTCATGATTTCAACAGAAAAGAAAAATCTATTTAGATTTTGTTTTCTAAACGATATTTCGATACAGATAATAACCTAACTTCCAATATGTTTTACAAATGAGGTGATGTAAGATGGACCTGTGGCTAAATTTGGTTGAAAGGAATAGGACAGAGACAGTGTAAAGAACAGTTGCAAGTACACTTTTTAGTAAAAGTGCAACACAATTCTGTGTTTCACAATTTCTTCACATAAATTTATTTTCTGTTCATTCATATCAGAAAAAATACACTGCAGATACCACAATTCTGTTGAAACGTGATTGTACAGCAAAACAAATACTGCATACGTGCGTAATGGCGTACGCATCTCAGTATCAGCATCGAAATAATTTGTTGGCAAAGTGTCTCTATTGGAGGTATGAATTCCATCATAAGGAAGTAGATAACTTGTTGAACAAACTAATATCTGCTGATCAGTAGTATTTTAAACTGAACAAAATTACATTTTGAAAGATTCTATGAATTAATATTGTGATAAGGAGGACCTTATAGCTGTCAAATAATTATTAAAATCCCGTGTTGTTAAACCTCTGCTCTTCATCACTAGGCTAGGATCTACCAATTTCGATCAGAAATCAGTTTCAAACCACAGTCTAACGAGATGCCAAAAGTTCTGAAAATGTACCGGTTACAATACTTTAACAAAACTGAAAATTTAAGATATTATATGTCATTTACACAGCAGTATCAACTATTTATAACCGCATTACGACTAAAAAGCTTTGGCAAGGATTTAAACAAACCATCAACACTGCACTATTTATAGCTCCAAGATAAGGTGATATGTCAATCATCATACAAGGTGACGGTACACCTCCAACTGTGAATCTTGTAATAAATGCATACACAAACTTTGACGCTAAATATCATAAGCATATTGATGAGAATGTTTTTTGTTGTGGACGTTTTAGCCAGAGACCTTTTGCTTACAATCCTTGGAAATGTAATAGGTTAACAGATATGTGACTTCACGAAAATAATAATAATAATAATAATAATAATAATATACTTAAATAAAAAATTAGCAATCAAACATTTAATGTTCTATAAATGAAAGTGATGTATTCTTACTGGTTGTTACACTTACCAAAACAATTATTCTCTAAGGTCAATATTGCCAGGATTATTACCACTGTACTACTTGAGAGATCTAATATACTACTTCATGTCATCCAGTACACAACAAAAATACATGTTTTCATAGCTGATTACTTAAAATTCCACTTAACAATGATCATTTCAATGAAAACTTAATAATATATTTTGTGATACTACTTTAGAGTCTCACTACCCTCGAACACACAGATATACCTAAAAACGCCAAATAAACCAAAATACACCAAGCAGTTATAGTAAGCAATAGGTCTGCAGCTGCAGCTTCAATGACGAATGGAATTCTCGTCAATACGCTCGTGACCTTGGATAATGTTAGTGCAGTGTTATAGGTGTGTTTACGTCCTTGTCAAAGCTTTTGAATGGTAATGTGGTTATAAGAAGCTGATCTTCCTCTGTAAGTAACTTTTCATATCTTAAATTTCCATTGTTGTGAACGTATTGTAACATGTACATGTTTAGAAGTTTCTCTTTGCGTTAGGCTGTGCTCCGAAAACGATCTATGATGGAAGGCGGTAGCTACATCTACATGTGATACTTTGCAAATCACATTTAAGTGCCTAGAAGGGGATTCCTCGAACTACCGTTAAATTATACATCTCACATTCTATTCTCGAATAGCGCGCGGGAAGAAAGAACACCTGAATCTCTCCGTTCGAGTCTGATTTTTCGTATTTTATTCTGATGATCATTTCTACCTATGTAATTGGGAGTCAACAATACATTTTCCCATTCGGAGGAGAATGTTGACGATTGGAGTTCCGAAAGTAGTCTACGCCGCAACGATAACCGCCGTTGTTGTAATGATTCCCATCCCAGATCCTGTATCATTTTTGTAACGCTGTCTCCCCTGTATCGTGACAATACAAAACGAGCTGCCCTTTTTTGGACCCTTTCGATGTCCTCCGTCACACCCACCTTATAAGGCAGCAATACTCCAATAAGGTACATTGGGCAGCAATACTCCAAAAAAAGTACGGCCAAGCGTAGTGTATTTAGTTTCTCTAGTAGTCCTGTTGCATTTTTAAGGGTTCTGCCAAAAAAACACAGTCTCTGGTTCGCCTTTTCCACGACATTATCTACGTGTTCTCTCCAGTTTAACTCTGAAGTAATAGTAATTTCTAGGTATTTTGTAGACTTTACGGGCTTCACATTCGATTGATTTATCTTGTAAACAAAGTTTAACGGATTTCTTTTCGTACTTATGTGGTCGAATTCACACTTCTCATTATTTAGAGTCAATTGCAATTTTTTACACCATATTGATATCTTACTCAGATCGTTCTGCAGTTGTTTTTGATCTTCAGATGATTTTACTAGACGGTAAATGACGGCGGCATCTGCAAATAATCTAAAAGAGCCCCTTAGATTTTCTCCCAAATCGTTTATGCAAATAAGGAACAGCAGAGGACCAATAACACTACCCTGTGTAACGCCCGATATCACATCTGTTTTAGTGGATACCTTACCATCGATTACTGCGAACTGTGTCCTCTCTGACAGGAAATCCCCTATCCAGTCGCAAATTTGGTGCGATGTACCCTAACCACGCAAATTGATTAAAATTCGTTTGTGAGGTATGGTGTCAAAAGTCTTGTGGAAATCAAGAAATACGGAATCTGTTATGTTTCGCATGAACGATATTTTCTAAATCCGTGTTAACCTTGGGTCAACAGATCATTCTGTTAGAGATAATTCATAATATCTGATTACAGAATATGTTCCAAAACCCTGCTGCAAATTTACGTCAATGAAATAGGCCTGTAGTTTAATGGGTTACTCCTACTGCCTTTCTTGAATTTAGGTGTGACCTGTGCAACTTTTCAATATTTTGGTACAGCTCTTTCTTTGAGAGAGTGGTTGTATATGGCTGTTAACTAAGGAGCTGTCGCTTCAGCATAATCAGATAGAAATCTAATGGGTATACAGTCCGGACCAGAAGACTTGTTAGGTGATTTTAGTTGCTTCACTACTCCGATGATATCTACTTCTCCGTTACTATGAATCAAAGAAAGAATTTGCAAATTCTATGAATATTTGGTTATAAATGAAATAATCTTGTGGTAGGAATTGCGTCACCAGGTCTGCAGGACGGGAATCCACACACTGAACACAGTGTCGATGCACTCCATTGGTGGTTTGCCATGTTGCAGAGAATTATAATTCACAACCGGATAGGTAGTGTGTATCTGAAATCAAAATGTTATCCAACATTGTCTTCTGGGAGATTAATTTTAATGGTTAATTTTTTATAGTTTCATTTCTTTTTGTTGTTTGTTGTTGAGTGTACATGACGAGAACTACAATACTTGGAGAAAAAGTATGTTATGACAATTCCACCGATCGTACAATTATGGACATGTGTCTGAACTCAGTATTAGTCTTCTATTACCGTCATTTCAGCACAAACTTGTGGAAGGCCTGTCTCATAGGTTTGAGTAAGAGAACAGTATCCCACAAATGTTTCATTCATACATTCTGTTATGATGTCCTGGGCAGTGGAGTAATAAACGGTTGATTTTCTGTTTGACAGTTTACGTATGGAGTGTTTGTAGAGGAATCTCACACAGAACTAATGGTACAACTGAAAAGTCAGCTGTTTATTTCGCTTATTTAAGAGTGTTCCTCCAGCAAAGGAGATCTACTTGTATAGAACACCATCATTGTCTTCTTGCTTTTAGAATAATTTCTCTGAATGGAACTGTGGACGCAATATTTAGAAATGTTCTGATGATCGCTGAAGTACAAAGCAGGTTTCAGTGTTAATAAAGAGTGTCGGAATTAGTAACGCTGTGCGAGGAAACATATTCCTAGAAATACGACCAACTGGTAATACGTAGCAAATGGTGGTATTTATGACTGATGAAAAAATATTCTGCACGGCCACTACGGTCGGGGGTTCGAATCCCCCCTCGGGCATGGATATTTGTGCCGTCCTAGTTCGTAAGTAGTTCATAAGTAGTTTGTAAGTTTAGGGACTGATAACCCCGTAGTTAAGTCCCATAGACTATACAAACATTTGATTTTTTGAAAAAATATCTAGAGAAATCTAAGCTTCAGACAAAAGTTAAAATATAGTAAATAAATTACAGATTGTGGTAAATATAGTAGGTATGTAAATAAATTAAAACCACAACTATGAAATACACTGATGGCTCATTTAAAAACGTGAAGTTCATATACTTATGTTAAGTGTTGGTACATACATTGTTTTAAGAAAGTATGGAATAATTTGTCCATAATAATGTAGTGGTTAGCCAAACTGAGTAAGCACGCACGTATAACAAAATTTAAATTCATTAAAGGCAGAAACACGGGCAGACGGAAGTGAGAGAGAAACGACAGAAATAAAGCACGTGTTTATACAGCAGATAAGCTCTACATCTCACGACGTTCATGCCATTTCTCCGTCTTTGCACTCGCATACATCTCGTATCAAATGTTTGTTCCAAACAACAAGCTAATTTTCTGTAAGAGAAATAATTTTTCTCAACAGCGCAGACTTTTATCGCTGCTAAACGGCTGGGGCCATTGCTCTTAATCTCGACCGACACAAATTCGGGCGTCGCTTGCTGCAGGCGGCCACAAAGGCTGGCCGAGTGGCCAGAAACAAAAGCGCAGCGTTGCTAGGTAACCGTTGCTCCACAGAGGCGCCGCGCCGACCCGCTCCGGAATGCAGAGTGTTTCATTTCGCCAGAAAGCTTTTACAAAAATCTGCATCTCTAATTCTGTTATTTTTCCTTTAATGCGAATTCTTGTGAAAATTAAATTGTGGGGGCGAGCGTGGCTCTAAGGAAATATTCAGCAAGAAGGAAGGCAGAATGTAGTGCTTCCCCAACACTCCAGCTCGAAAAATATCAACATTTTTTTCTAGTGGTAAGTACCTAACTATGCTTCCATTGTATGGTGACTGTAACTAAAAATTATGTTTATGTTAAAAGTTTTTAGACTTGTGTTCATCCATTATGTAAATTGCTGACTAGTTGACTTCTGTTTCGTAAAAGCATACTTGTGCAGAGAATCTAAAGTCAAAATTACTCTCTTTTACATAAGTTTTAATACATCGTTTCGTCTGAGATTCAGGCACCTTAATATGTTCTCAACCACAATTTTATGGACGTTAGAGCACTGAAGTCAGTTATTGCAAATCAAATAATACCTTGTCGATCTCTCTTCCATACTTAATTATAGTCTTGTGTAGTTCGCGAACGAACTAGTTTGGAAGAGCGCTCCCACAGGCGAACTACGCGAACTAGATCGCAGATCAGTCTTGAGCAGTTAAACCGGCAACCCACGCGCAATGGAAAATTCTAGACCTTATAGCCACAAACAGGCCTGACCTTATTAACGATGTGTGTGTAGAGACAGGAATTAGTGATCATGATATCGTCATTGCGTCGATGGTGACCACAGTTCATAAACCAGTCAAGAAGGCTAGGAGCGTGTTTTTGTTGGGAAAAGCCGACAAGCAAATGTTACGATCGCACTTAGAAAATGAATGGGCATCGTTTAATTCTGTGACTATGGATGTAGAGGAATTGTGGACTAAATTTAAGTGCATTGTTAATGAAGGGTTAGAGAAATATGTGCCAGTAAAGACGATTAAGAATGGAAAAGATCCACCGTGGTATAATAATAATGTTAGAAAGCTGCTGAGAAAGCAAAGGCTGTTGCACTCTCGATTCAAAAAAGAACACGCAAATGATGACAGGCAAAAGTTAGTAGAGATTCGTGCGTCCATAAAAAGATCGATGCGTGAAGCATACAATAATTATCACAGCCACACCTTAGCAAAAGATCTTTCCGAGAACCCGAAAAAATTCTGGTCCTATGTAAAATCGATAAGCGGGTCAAAGCCCACTGTCCAGTCACTAGTTGATCATTCCGGGGCAGTAATAGAAGAAAGCAAACGGAAAGCTGAAGTTCTACATTTAACCTTTAAGAAATCTTTCACGCAGGAGGACCGCACAAATATACCATCATTTGTTCAACGTACTAATTCCGAAATGGGGGACATACCAATAGGTATTTCCGGTGTAGAGAAGCAGCTGAGAGAGATAAATACGAAAAAGTCTGCTGGTCCGGATGGAATACCAGTTCGGTTTTACAAAGACTATTCTGCGGCATTGGCCCCCTACTTAGCTTGCATTTATAGCGAATCTTTAATTCAGCGCAAAGTTCCTAGTGATTGGAAAAAAGCGCAGGTGACTCCCGTGTATAAGAAAGGAAAGAGAACTGACCCATATAATTACAGGCCAATATCGTTGACATCGGTTTCATGTAGAATTTTGGAGCATATTCTCAGTTCGAATATAGTAAATTTCCTTGAAACGGAAAAGCTTCTTTCCATGAATCAGCACGGGTTTAGGAAACATCGTTCATGTGAAACTCAGCTTGCCCTTTTCTCACATGACATCTTGCGAGCCATGGACGAAGGGCAACAGGCGGATTGTGTTTTTCTCGACTTCAAAAAGGCGTTCGACACGGTGCCACACTGCAGACTGCTAACGAAGATACGAGCTTATGGAATAGGTTCACAGATTTGTGACTGGCTGGAAGACTTCCTAAGTAATAGAACGCAGTACGTTGTTCTGGACGGCGAGTGTTCATCAGAGACGAGTGTATCGTCAGGCGTGCCCCAGGGGAGTGTGATAGGACCGCTATTATTTTCTATCTATATAAATGATCTGATGGAGAGACTAACTTGTAATTTGTGACTGTTTGCTGATGGTGCTGTTGTGTATGGGAGGGTGTCGTCTTTAATTGACTGTAATAGCATACAGGATGACTTAGACAAAATTTCTAGTTGTTGCGAAAATCGGCAGCTAGCTCTCAATGTAGAAAAATGTAAGGTGATGCGCATGAGTAGAAAAAACAATCCTATAATGTTCGAACACAGCATCAGTAGTGAGCTTCTTGATGCGGTCGCGTCGTTCAAATATCTAGGCGTAACATTGCAGAGCGATATGAAATGGAACGAGCATGTAAGCACAGTTGTGAGTAAGGCAGATAGCCGACTTCGGTTTATTGGGAGAATTTTGGGAAGATGTACTTCACCTGTGAAGGAGACCGCGTATAAAACGCTTGTACGACCACGTCTTGAGTATTGCTCAAGTATTTGGGACCCGCAGCAGATCGGTTTGAAGAAGACATAGAGGCGGTTCAGAGGCGAGCAGCTAGATTTGTTACCGGTAGGTTCGACCAATGTGCGAGTGTCACGGAAATGCTCCGGCAACTCAATTGCGGATCGCTGGAAGAAAGACGACGTTCTTTTCGTGAATTTCTGTTAAGTAAATTTAGAGGGCCGGAATTTGAAGCTGAGTGTAGTACGATCTTGCTGCCGCCTACTTACATTTCGCGTAAAGATCACAAAGACAAGATAAGAGAAATTAGGGCTCGTACGGAGGCATATAGGCATTCTTTTTTTCCTCGTTCAATTTGGGAGTGGAATAGGAAAGGAAATGCCTAGTAGTGGTACAGTGTACCCTTCGCCACGCACCTTACGGTGAATTGCGGAGTATGTATGTAGATGTAGATGTAGATCCCTCGCCTCTTAGTTCGTCCGCTCCTTTTCCAAAGACTGACGGGTAACAGCGAGAGGAAGCAAGAGCGCGCAGAATCGCGTGATTCCCTTCTGCCAGTTGCCGTCATTTCGAGCCGAGATGCAACTCAGCTGTAGTTTTAGTAGCGGTAGCAAAAGCCAAAACAAGCGGACAATTTAAAAAGAGCGACCTACTTCGCGGCCAAGCTGTGAACTAAACGAACTAAAATATGAGTGATAGGTCGCGAACTAAAATATGCACGCGAGGTCGTGAACAGAATTAAAAATCACGTGTTTGTCTTCTGCTGATGAGAGCAATTTCGAGGTTAGCGTGGCCTGCTAGATTACATAGTTCAGTGCTACAAAATTTCTGCTTTGAAGTATTCTGCACTCTGAAATATCTGACTAATAAATTCCATAATGCTAATGCCAAGATATAGAGATAACTCTAAACTTAAACGTGAGAAATTATCCACAAACTGTTTTTTTTTTTTTTTTTTGTTTGCTTGATATCGTTAGCGGCTCAAGCAGCAAGCGCATGAAGCAGCTAGGTGGGGAACTTCTCCCTCCACCTGCATGCGCAGACCACGACGCTCAGCCGTCACTGGGAGCGGACGAACTAAAGAACAAACTAGTTCGCGGCAGAGCCGCCAACTAAAGTGAGCGCTCCCGATCGCGAACTATTATGCGCAAGTCTACTTAACAAGATTTTATCCTAAACTATTTTCTAAAGTATTTGGCCGCAGTTCTCAAAGAAACCCAATAAAATTGAACTTTAAAGATTAAAAATTTCCTCGCGATATATATATATATATATATATATATATATATATATATGCAGTTGTAAATGTCAGAACGACACCAGTCACACAAAAATTAATTCTAATACAAGTATTCATCTGCACAAAATCCCACTATCAACCTATAAATTTTCACAGCAAGCGTTTTTCTTTAAGTTTCTCCTTAAGGCGGTTAGGAAAGCTGCTAACTACATAAGCTACAGGTTAAGTAATAATCAATAAACATACACTGGCGGTATGTTTACATTCTGCAACCGATATTTTTACAGGCCGATAAATCGATATTTCTTCTACGACATGCCAACAATTTTGTGATCTACGTCAAGATGGTGTTTCTTTTAAATGTGCGATATATCTGATATCCGACCATTTTAAAAATGTCACACGGCGGGTGTATCCCAGGCTGCAAAGTTCGTCATGTTCACTCCTTTCAACTATTGTCCTCCTTTCAAGCCTCTGCGACACAGGAGATTACAGCACTCATTCTCTTTAAGGGTCGGCGAAAATACCTCTCGAGACTCGCCGTCGTTCATAACTGACATAGAAAGTAACGGCAAAACTGAGATCTGGGTTGGTTCGATTCCAGGTCTGCCACATAATTGGAACAATTTTGCTCTAGAGACCGTTCAAAACCATTCCACGAAATCAGATCGTGATCAGTAGCAACAAAGTGTGCTTCTGATTTTCCATCATTTGTTTCGAGTTTTACTGTGGCTTAATAGCAGTTGTCCGTCTACTGGAGATACTTATCTGCCAAATTCGCCACACCGAGGATCTAGAGTGTGCAGGCACATTTTAAGGTTAACATTGTACGTGAATTATTATGTTCTTCTTTCATTCACGCCGTCAGACACGTTCTTACATTATAATATGATCCTTCAAATCCTCAATAATTATATCTACATTTATATGGGTTGCTCTGAAAATCGTAGGAGAGCGAATCGCCTTCATACTATTTATGTGACATTCCATTCTCGAATATCATGGGAAGGAGAACATAATGTAAAATCTCTTTCCTTTCAAAGCGAGTTTGAGTCGAGGGAATAGGAAGAAGTCTGGGGGATCGAGATCCGGTGACTATGTTCGATGTTCAAGTTTCACCACCGCTTTTCTTTTCCAGGAACTGTTTGACGATATTCGCTGTGTGTATGCGAGCTTTGTCAGGGACAAAAAAAAAAAAAAAAAAAAAAAAAAAAAAAAAAAAAAAAAAAAAAAAAAACGAAGAATTCAGTTGAGCGTACTGGTGTAGTACACTGCGTGGACACTGCATGAAACGGGTCAAGTTTTCCACGAAACATACAGCTTTCAACATCGCTCCCTAAGGTAGGAATTCCTTGTGAAAATTCCTTGAATATGCAAAGAGGTAATGAAAGTCATTTTGATGCGTAGTTGGTTTTTTTTTTTTTTTTTTTTTTTTTTTTTTTTTTTTTTTTTTTTATTTTATTTTTTCTTTTTTAGTTTTTTCTGATTAAGTGAACGCCATTCTACGGTCTGCCATTTCGTTTCAGGGTCGTACCTGAGACAGGTGATTTCATCCTCAGTGGCAGTACGGTTAAAGAAAGTGGGTATCTGTTCCACCGTTTCAACTAAATCCTGTGAAGCCCCTAAACGTGTCTGTTTCTGATCGCCAGTTAAGTGATGTGGCACAAAACGACAACACGTTTCCCTCTTCCCTAACGTCTGGGTAAGCATTTGTCGTACGGCTTCACGGTTAATCAGTAGTTTATCCGCTCTCGTGCGCTCAGTTAATCGACGATAGGCCGTGCATGACGTCCTCACTACTTCAATGTTTTCGGTCGGCAGCTACGGGCATTGTCAGAAACATTTTCACGACGTCCTCGAAAACTGGCGAACCACTCGCACACACATTTCATGGACACTGCTTCATCACCATGAACACATACCAACATCGAAAGTGTTTCTCTACGTGTCTTACCGAGCTTGAAACAAAACGTTAAATTGATCCCTTGCTCGTTGATTGTCCTGATCTCATTTCAGAACTAACGCACTAAACCAGTACTTCGTCCAACGTGTCTAACACGCAACACACACGATCAACTGAAAAGGTGGGGTCAGGTTGCAAAAATCTGACCGCCACCCAGGTGCAGCTTTGTTATTCGCTTGTGTTGCCTGATAGATCGTTCTATCTTTATCGAAAGAACTTTATTGTCAGAGGTTGTGTATAATGTATAAACAAAAACTATTTTCAAATGTTCGTTAAGCTTAAGAGACTTAACTGCGGGTTCATCAGTCCCTAAACTTACAAACTACTTATGAATTACCTTATACTAAAGACAGCACAAACATCTATACCCGAGGGGGATTCGAACCTCGGACGGGTAACCGCCTCACGCTTCGGAGCATAGCGCCTCAATGCGCTGGGCCACTCCGCCGCGGCTGTACACGGTGATTCACGTAACACTTGCACCGCAAATATTGCGGAAACTGAAAGAGCGTTTGATGTGCGGTTTTCACACAATGAATTGGTAGTCAGGGGATCGTATCTTTAGCCAACAAACGGGTTGTAATGTTACTTAGAAAGTGTATTTCTTACACAAACATAGAGTTTTTTTTTAATAGAACAACGGTTGTTTCTATGATGCACTGGAATTTTTGACACCAGTTGTGTACAATGAATTTTGAATGACATTTTTATCACGTTTAGCTTGGCAGCTACAACCGTTCAGTTTTGGAGGCGGAGGCTGCGATAGCGTAGCTAACTGGCAGAGTGGCTAGCCCCTGGGGCACGGCCCACAGTCTCATGACCACCAGTCCAGTACATGATAGAAACAACTGTTTGCAAACTGTTTATTGGCTAACAATATGAGTCCTTGACTACCAATCCATTCTGTGGAAACCGCACATCAATCTTACTTTTCATTTCCGCAATATTTGCGGGGCAAGTATTTGGTGATTCACCCTGTATATAAACCTTCAGTGATCTTTCTAACTGTGAAAAACTAACTTAAATAGCACAACTATATGTCACTTATGTATAAAACTGTTTTACATCCAAACTTTGTTTGTAACATAAATTATATCTGAAGGCCTGATATTGAAGTAAATGCCTAGAAGTTACAATTACGAAAGACTTAAATAGGGAAGAACGCATAGAAAATGTTGTGGTGAAAGCGAACCAAACACTGCGGTTTATTGTCAGACACTTATACGATGTAACATAATTACTAAAGACTGCATACACTATGCTTGTCTTTCTTTTGGAGTATTTCTGCGAGGTTAGTTGGGACTGAGTGAGGGCTGTGTAACATTCTAAGGAATTTCAGTTACGTTAACTTACCGTTAAGTCTCTTGAAAATTAATTTCCTATTGACGAAAAACATTGTTCTTATTATTCCAATTGCTGTATCATTTCTGTGACACTATATTACCTGCACCGCTATGTAAACAACATACATGATTATGTTACTTTAATCGAAAGGAACAAAAGCAAAATGACGATGATGCCACTACAGTGAAAAAAGTTTGGGTAAAAAAAAAATAAATGTACTGTATTCCTCAAGACAGACACTTACAACTTAAATATATATAATAAACACGTATCAGAAGAGTTTTAACATAAAGAAGAAGTACAGCGCATAGCAGATTCCTTTTAGTACTCACTTGGAGGTTTTCACACTTTTCGTTGTTTGGGGTCAGTTGCTAATGGTCGCACCATACAAATAACTTACCTAGATCGTTCTGCAGTTGGTTTGTATCTTCTGATAGCTTTACTAGACGATAACTGACATCTACATCTACATCATACTCAGCAAATCAGATTTAAGTGCCTGGCAGAGGGTTAATTACCCACTTTCATAACTTTTCTCTACCGTTCCATTCTCTAATAGCGCGCGGGAAGAAAGAACAGCTAAATTCCGTGACGCCCCCCCCCCCCCCCCGTAACGTGATAAAACAAAACGAGCTGCCCTTCTCTCAACCTTCTCAATATCTTCCGTCAGTCCCACTTGGTGAGGGTCCCACAATGGGCAACAGTACTCCAGGAGAGGACGCACAAGTGTGATGTAGGCAGTCTCTTTGGTGGAGTTGGTGCATCTTCGAAGCATTCTGCCAATGAAACGTAATCTATGGTTCGCCTTCCCCGCCTTTCTTTGTGCTCTCCAGTATAAGTTGTTCGTAATTGTAACTCCTAGGTATTTGGTAGAATTTACGACCTCTATGTGTGACTGATTTATCGCGTAATTGAAGTTCAGCGGATTTCTTTTAGTGGTCATGTATATTACTTCACACTTTTCCTTATTTAGTGTTAATTGCCAATTCTCGCACCATGTAGAAATTTTGTCTAAATCGCTTTGCAGTTGCTTTTGATCTTCTGTTGACTTCACTAACCGATAAACGATAGCATCATCCGCGAACAGTCTAAGGGAGCTATTCAGATTGACTCATAAATCGTTTATAAACACAAGGAAGAGTAGGGGTCCTAAAACGCTTCCCTGCGGAACGCCAGATATCACTTCTGTTTTACTCCATAACTTACCGTCAATTTGCCAACAACCTAAAATGACTGTTCAAATTTTCTCCCAAATCATTTATAGAGGTACGAAAGAGCAGAAAGGACCTATAACACTACCCTGGCCAGATATAACCCCTGTCTTTAATCGATCCCTCTCCATCAGTTTCGACGAGATGTTTCCTCTCTGGTAGGAAATCTCCGACCCAGTTACATACGTCACACGATAGTACAGAAGCAAAACATTTGATTGACAGCTGTTCCTCAGGTACGGTGTCAAAAGCCTTCTTGTAATGTATAAATGTGTAATCGAATTGACATGCCTAGTCGATAGAACTTATGATATCACGTGAATAAAGAGCTAGACATGTTTAACACTGTGTTCGCAGTGAAGATGTTCCCGTAGAGATTGAAATCGATTTGACACAGTAAACGATTTCAAAACATTGACGGTCGATTTAAGTTGCTTATAAACGACTAGCTGCATACCCGGCGTCGCCCTGGTACTTACGTATTCCAGTCTTATGTTAGTCCATCTCTCCTTACCTTTTCCCACTCCGTCCACCTTTTCTTTCCTTCTCTTTCTGTGCATCTCTTCCCCCCCTCTCTCTCTCAATCTCTCTTTCTCTTCTCACCTCTCCTCTCTCCGTTCATCCCTCTAAACCCTCTTTCATTCTCCTCCTGTCCCCCCTCTCTGTCCGTCTATCCTCTCTCTGTCCGTATACTACCACTTCTTTGTCAAAGTCGCAAGGTACGGTACTCTCCTCCATGCTAAATTCATTGGCTTGCAGATTATAAAAATCTCCTGCATGGAAACATACTTTTTTGTCCTGACTTTCATGGAAACCAGTCAAACAATTTGGATGTTTGCTGTAAAGTACCCCCCGTCATGCACCCTGGAGGATTACGGAAGGTAGCCCAGGTATTAATTAGAGGTATAAGCTATCTTCATTTCATATTTCATTCAATTCCGTCCAGCCGTTTCAGCATGCAGGAGTAGCAAACATATTAAACCATTGTAAGGTACCCTCGGCCAGGCACCGTAGGGTAGCTTACGAAAGGTGGCCTATGTATTAATCATGTTACAAGCTAACTGTGTACTAAATTTCATTCATATCCGTCCAGCCATTTCTGCGTGAAGGCGTGAGAAGTGAATTAATCAGTTGTAAAGAAAACTCCGCCTTGCACCATACGAAGTTCATTTTAGTATGCCTATAACCTACGTGAGACTGCAAGAAATGAGTTGACAAAGTTTCATCGTAATCTGATGTACGGTATGGTCGCGCATAAAATACAAACGAAAAGACGAAGAAACATTAATTTATATATATTAGATATGTCTGGAAGTGTGTTTCGTATAGTGATATAAATTTCATTGCACATTTAGTGATACATATCGATACTATATGCAATATAATGTTGCGAAGACAGTCAGCAGTAATCAAGTAAAACATCACAAGATCATGCCTGAGCTACAGCGGAACTGTTGTGAGCGGTTGACTTCTTATTTTCGTTTCATCATTTTCTGGGGGAGTGGGGGGGAGGGGTCAGTTACAAAACGCTTCTTCATAAATGTCCGAAATTACATGCAAACTTTGTTGCAGGTTCCTAACTATTCCCATTTTCCAATAATTGACGCATAAATCTGGGTATTCTCACGTGGCCTTTCATGATTTATGACGTCAGATCTCCTGAGCTATTGTCATGCTCTTTTATTTTTGGGTCAGGAATCTTCGTAGGCCCACGGTGAACAGTTCACCAAACTTTCATTGCAATCAAATGAATGGTTTGTGAACACATAGAGGACATACAGACAAACATTCATTTTTATTTATGTATAGATAGGTGTATTGCGGTCCTTGTGCGCACCATTGCCTGTGATATCTGACCTAAGTGATATATCACAGAGCTCTTCAAGTCCTTGTGCTTGTATTGGGAATGGATGAAGAAATCATACCATACAACCATTATGGTACATGAAATAATAAAAGCGTACAGTGAAATGACAGATACGTCATAGCGTTTGACCTGTTTTACATTCATCTGAATGTAATGTTCGTGAATGGTCCGCATTCTTCTCCCGCCAGCTGCTAAGAGTACACTCAAAGGCACACAATGTGTATGGCTTTTGTATCGCAGCCTTTAGAAAGACGATTTTTGCGCGCAGCAATAATGATTTAGTTCTCGGAGAAGTCTTTGTCGCCGAAAAGAAAGCAACATCCGCCGCAGCGGCAGCAATTGTACACAAAGGGGAACGTGAGAGCGCAGACGGCTCGCCAAACTGTTTAATGTCTCCGTGGCGCTCTGGCCGTCTGGCCGGTCAGAGGCAGTGCCAGGCACAAAAGACACTCTCCAGGACGCTGCCTGCGCGTTAATGCGCTCCGTGAGAGGAGGATTAAGACGCGGGCGTCTGCTGGCTGCATCACTGGCACACCAGCATTTGCGATGGCGGCAGCAGCAGAAAACTTCTGGCTGTTTTGGTGTATAAGATAAAATAATAAGGAACACAGTTTTCGTTTCAGGGAATTGATGAGATAAAACCGATTACTGTATGCTTTGGTGAGGCAATGTCAACAGCCGTAATATATTTCATAAAATGCATTTTTAAAACCATCGTCTGTTTATTAAAAACCTTATATATCAACCAGTTTCGGTCAATAGACCATCTTCATGGATAAAAAGGTTTTGAAACTGAATGGTAAAATGCATGAAATAAAAAAAACCTTATATATCAACCAGTTTCGGTCAATAGACCATCTTCATGGATAAAAAGGTTTTGAAACTGAATGGTAAAATGCATGAAATAAAATACATCTAGTTGAGACACACAGGAGTCAGTATAACTAAAAATATTATGTATATACAGTGGCCATCTTAGATAAAACCTATCAGTCAACACAACATAAATGGCAAGAATAGTCAGTTTTAATACCTTTTTATCCACGAAGATGGTCTATTGACCAAAGCTGGTTGATATATAAGGTTTTTAATAAACAGCTATGGTTTTAAAAATGCATTTTATGAAAACCGATTACGTTTAAATTTAATGCTGACTGTGGAAGGAGATGTGTTTCAAGTTGTTCTTAGCCGAATTTGCTACTTCATGTGTGTAATAACGACATACATTTAATCCTCTTTCTCTCATTTGGCACTTGTCATTCAGACAAAATTTCCCTCTTGAATAATCGCATAATTTCGATTATGAAATTGCGTTCAAATTCAGTCCATGACAGCGTGGTTCCAAAACTGTCGGTCGTGACCCAGTAGTTGGTAGCATTACCTTTTCATGAAGGTCGCCACACATTAAAATGTAAAAGTAAACTATCTTGTTTACTGAAAAAAGTAAAAGTGTGCTTTATAAGTTTACAAACAGTTGATTTGAATCACGAACAGCTGCCAGAATGCATAATTTAGAAGTATTCTTAACATAGTTTTCCGGTGCACATTGCATGCCAAATAGGTTCGTTTCGGAGTATGTTGATGCAATAGCTCCATACATATCATGTACAACCGTTCGCTCAGGGAAATATGGGTACCCTAAGAGTGGAAAGTTGCCCATAAAAGGCAATAGGAGTGATCCGTAAAATTGCATGCCTATATTATTGACGGTTTGCAGCGGTATTTTACAACACATACTTTCCTCGAACATCATCATCTGCTTCGAAGAGAACGACCTATTGAACCATAGTCAACACGCATACAAAAAATATTGTTAGTGTGAAGCACAGCTATATCTTTACTCACATAATGCTTTCTACTCTTGATTTCTCTTGTGGAATGGAAAGCATTTTACTAAAAATTTGCAATTAAACCAACAATTGTTACTTTCTAAGGCAAAAACGATCATAAGAATATTTGAAACCCTTAATCTAGTCAGCACTTTAAACAGAAATCTACTTCTGCCTCGGTGGGGTGGCCGAGCGGTCTAAGACGCCTTGCTATGGAGGTTCGAGTCCTCGGGCATGGACAAGGGAGGATTCAGAGGGGGGGGGGGGGGAGCAGGAGCATGTGGTGCCACCACAAGACGGCCCGACGAAAAATGAGAGAGAGAAAGGGGCAGAGAGAGAGGGAGAGAAGGTATATATATATATATATATATATATATATATATATATATAATGAGAGAGAGAGAGAGAGAGAGAAGGGAGGAGAAAGAGGGAGAAAGGGAGGGAAATAATCTTAGCATTAGAATAATTAACTTTCACTTACGGGCAGCAGGTATTTGTGAGTTTAAAATGCAGAAGAATCCCTGTAATTAACATAACGTAATTTGACGTTTTGTGTTATGCTTCCATTTAATTACTTCTTGCTCTTTTTTGTCAGTAATTTACGATAAAAATAAATAAAAGTTGTTTATTGTTTCGTGATTGCTTGGGGATAAATAAGCTATTGTGTATGCTTTAGTCACATGTAAATAAAGTTAGAGGATTTAACTATGTAAAAAAGGAAAAAAAAACTATCAAGGGCTGCGTTCATGCTGGAACATTCAGATGTTTTCGGTAAACTGTTTATCTGATTCTTTTCCTAGACAGTAAGAAATAGTACTACCACCCACTATAAACAGTTTTATTTAAAGCTACACTTTTCGATGTTCCTGTTATTGGGGCAAATTAGAAATTTCAACGGCATTTTTCCACATATCAGTTAGAAAGGATTTTCGTAGTAGTAGATATTCTTGAAACACAGTAAAGTGTAATTTTCAGAATCAGATTTTCACTCTGCAGCTGAGTGTGCGCTGATATGTAACTTCCTGGCAGATTAAAATTGCATGCTAAACCCGGGACTCGAATCTGTGACCTTTAAATTTTGCGGGGAAGCGCTCTACCGTCTAAACTATACTGACACGGTTCACAGTCCGTCGTCACAACTTTACTTCTGTCTGTTCCTCACCTCCTACTTTCAAAACTTGGCACACGACCTCCTGCGAACCTTGCAGGACTAGCACTCCTGGAAGAAAGGATGTGGTGGAAACATGGCTTAGCCACAGCCTAAGGGATGTTTCCAGAATGAGGAGTGTTAGTCCTGAAAGGTTCACAGGAGAACTGTGCAGTTTGGAAAGTAGGAGGCGAGGTACTGGCAGAAGTAAAGTTTTGTGGACGGACCTTGAAGCATGCCAGGATAGCTGAGATGGTAGAATGCTTGCCAGCGAAAGGCAAAGGTCCCAGCTACAAATCCCGTTTCTGTTGCACAATTTTAATCTGCCAGGAAGTGTGAAGTGTAATTTGGTGATCGCAAAAACTTTTTGAAAACTTATCTCGTTTTGCATAGCAACTTTACAAAGAATGAATAAGAAATAGTTTCAGTGCAACGCAAACAAACGAAATCTGATTTTAGTTTTTGAGGGAATATCAAACTTAGCACGACATACTCGTATTTACTGGCTGTTTGTTTCTGACACGTAATTGGGCGACCTTTCAGGATACGCTGTTTTTCCAATTTCTGCAGTGTTTGGTCATGACGCAGCTATTCCTGTTACTGTGAGGACGAGTATCAGCGAGCAGAAGGCACCGTCGCAATGTTGGAAACGTTACCCGTAACAATGTGTTCGTAATATTTCGCGTCTAGGGGCAGCGTTAGGTTGACAGGAATGCATCACCAAGTAAAATCGTCTTCACTTGTCAATATACTTCCACATAATTACCAATGCATTACTACTTTCTATGTACTATAGCCTCATTATCAAGTTCCTATGATTAAAAAAAATTCAATGATTCGGACACATTAAACATTGAAAATTTTAATAATTTATCAAACCACGTGCACCGCATGGGAATGGCCGTGTGATCTTGGGAGCAACGTCGTGGCCACTCCCACCAGAGGTTCGAGTCTTCCCTCGGGCATGGGGTTGTGTTTTGTCCTAAGAAAAAGGTAGTTTAAGTAGTTTGTAATCCTAGAGACTTATAACCGTTGCAGTCAAGTTCCTTAGATTTTCAAAGATTAACATTTTTTATTCAAACTCTCAAATTTCTGAAATTCTGATTGGATCTTATTGTTCGCATAGTGAAAGTGAAATGTAGAGTTGTTGTGAAACATACGACTACTATCACACATAGGTTTCCTAGTATAAGTATCAGAATTTGTTAGACGAGGAGAGAAATTCCTTACACAGCGCTTCATCAGACTAACCTAACGATATTTCAATACACTCCTCCGAAACCTCGTCTTCCAAGGCACACGATGCCTTAACCTTTATTGGCAATGTAATCTGACAATGTTTAATATGAGAGTTATCTCTCATTAAAAGTAATCTACTTAACAATGCTTCATCACCAATATTTATTTCATTATTAACAAAAACGGATTGAATTTCACCGTTACGAAGAATAACGCAGCTCAGCATGATAATGGCTGGATTATTGCTGCCATTGTGCTTGGGTGTCATGTTAAAGGTGTTGCAGGTCTGGAGAGTTTTAATAACAGATATGTCATTCGTTATCGGTCATTTGAAATAAGTCAAGTTATCATTAGAGATATTAGTACATCGTAATTTATTTCTACGATGTCTTTTGTTTAAATGTTCAATTGTTTGCTAAGCACATGGGACTTAACTGAGAGGTCTTCAGTCCCTAAACTTAAAAATTACTTGTAAACTAACTTATACTAAAGACAACACAAACATCCATGCCCGAGAGCGGATTCGAATCCCCGACGAGGAACGGCGCCTCACGTCGGAGCATAGCGCCTGAATGCGCTCGGCCACTTCGCTGCAGCTATGCCTTTTGTCGTTAATATTAGGAATTATGGTAAATGAATGACACTGAGTCTATTGCTGTACGGTTTAAAGCTGATCTTGTTCGTAAGAATACCAAAATTATTGGAGGTGTAACACATCATGATAAATTATAGCCGGCCGCGGTGGCCGAGGGGACTAAGGCGCTCCAGTCACGGTCTGCACGGCCACTACGGTCGGGGGTTCGAATCCCCCCTCGGGCATGGATATTTGTGCCGTCCTAGTTCGTAAGTAGTTCATAAGTAGTTTGTAAGTTTAGGGACTGATGACCCCGTAGTTAAGTCCCATAGACTATACGAACATTCGAACATTCATTCGATAAATTATGCTAATTACTGTTAGGTCTTCCCAACAGCGATTCTTCTTGTTGTTGTATCAAGTGCAGTAATTCAAATTGCATAACTCTCAGTGTTGGTTTGCTCCAAAGTAAAATTAATAGTCTTGCGCTTACCGCCTCAGAAAACCACGATGGGCGGCCGCGGTGGCCGAGGGGACTGAGGCGCTCCAGTCACGGTCTGCACGGCCACTACGGTCGGGGGCTCGAATCCCCCTTCGGGCATGGATATTTGTGCCGCCCTTAGTATTAGGTAGTTCATAAGTAGTTTGTAAGTGTAGGGACTGATGACCCCGTAGTTAAGTCCCATAAGCTGCAAAAAAAGTTCAAATGTTTGTTAAGCTTATGGGACTTAACTACGGGGTCATCAGTCCCTAAACTTACAAACTACTTATGAACTACTTACGAACTAGGGCGGCACAAATATCCATGCCCGAGGGGGGATTCGAACCCCCGACCGTAGTGGCCGTGCTGACCGTGAAAAAAAATGCGATGACGAGTCACTTCATAATTGTCGGTCATTTTTTAGCTTGACAGAAGAGGATAATCATGGGAACTGAAGAGGAATTACATTCAGTTATTTTTACCCCACAGAGCCTGTAAATATGCGAGAGGTTGGCATATAATCCTGAAGATGTTTGCCGATCCGAGAGAGTGCTGTTGGGTACTGTGAATGGAACCAAGAAGCTGAGTTGTTATATAAGATACTTTTGGAAGCGAGCGGATGAGATTTGAGTAGTGACGATATTATTCTGGAGAATTCACCACACTGACAGAGGTAACACCTGCGACCACAGTAAGACCGCATCTACCTATACTCACCGAATAAATATATTTTCTATAACTGCAGCACTAATTCGGGGCTGTGTATGTAGTCCTTCCTTGTGTGAGCCCAACTACTTGTTCCGACCCTGTCCATCGCCTACTGCCCCGGTCTTTAGTGCCCAAGTCAAGTAGTGAATTCTTACGCTGACATACCTCCTGAACTCTATTTCCTGCAGTAACATAATTTCCAAGGATCTTAGAGTACAATATTAGGATATTGACTGGCAAATGTGGTGCAAATAGAGTTGGTATTAAAGACGTAACCAACTACAACCTCATGCGTATTTGACAGATTTCATGCATTTCATTGGTTTTGACGTCATATGCTCTGAATTGTTTGTCGTACTACGAAATAATTTCCGAGGTACATTCAGTAGTATCTCTTCGTACTGTCTACACAATATCACGCGATTACAAATAATAGTGTACAAGTAACAAATTGCAAGGTCATGAGGAAATGAATATTAAATTGTTCGTCTGAACATGAGCCTTGTCAGGTGGCTAAATTTCATTGCACGGTCCCTAAAACAAACGTTCACTGAGTATGTGGACATGTTACTTCTACACTCCGATGCGCTAGGTCATTCCCCGTCGGGGGTTCAAATCCCCCCTCGGGCATGGATGTTTGTGCTCTTTTTAGTATAATGTAGTTCATAAGTAGTTTGTAGGTTTAGGGACTAATGACCCCGCAGTTAAGTCCCATAAGCTTCACAAACATTTGAACATTTTTACATGTTATTTCACGCAATCTCTCTAACAAGTGCTGGCGTTACATTTCCGAATACTGCGCGCTATTCGTTGACAACAGGCCGCTGCAAGCGTGTATCTAGCTGCTCACCCTAATCTGAAATTCGCGGCCATGAAATCAATGATTTGCTCCTTATTTGCAGAGCGGTAGATTCCTATCAGCTGCTGTGACCTTCAAAAGCCACAGTGTCTATGAACTGTGAAGTTCGGCTTTGTCTTCCCAAAATAAGTGGTGCATTTCTACACGTTATCATTAAGTCACAGGCGACGACAGAACTGAGAGCAGTACATGCTGACCCCATTCTCACCAAACACATTCTGAGAGTACCAGTTCAACTTCCGAATCAAAGTCCTTACATTGCAACAAGTTCCATTGCAAAATGCCACGAAGATACTAATACTGCAAAGCTACTGGGGCAGAGAAACGATTCATCTCTACTAGAGCCTGAAAACAACTTCTCTCTAGAGCTCAGGACTGACCCTCTCCAAAAACACAGTCTCTCCACAGGGCAATAAAACTTCCCCTCAAAAACACGGACTCCATCCCTACACAAGATTCTCAGCGCCGGCCAATGTGTTTTCGAGTTCACAAGAAAGACTGCACTAGCTGTCAATACTGTAGCACAGAGGCAATCCAATGCCTTCCCACTTCTTTCGGCGGGCGGGCGGGAGGGCGGGAGGTGTGACCAGCGTTCTCACAGAGGAAACACCTCCCAAGCTGACGTTGATATTCAAATTCTGTCGGTGATTTTGAACCCATCAAAGACCTTCTCTCCTTCTTTCTAGTCTGACGCCATTATTTTAGGAGTCAGACACAACACACTAGTGAGAACCGGCGAAAACGTACTCATTCGTGTCTCGGCATACTTCGCGACTCCACGGCTGTCCAGTGGGATTAACTTCTGGACATCGTCCTGTCCCTGCCTACAGTGCAATAACCTGCCTCGCGTGCGCCTTCGTTGAGAGTACGCAGACAAATAAACTGACCGCCCCATTACAAAACAACAGCCACAGTTATCTTTAGCAGGTAAATCTGACAAATACGTCGCCATCTCAGGTTCCTCCGTGTGAGAGTCAGCTGGCCAAGGTGTTCCCACATGGGCTGTTCGTTTCAAAGAACATTTCTGGTGGCGGCGGAAACTATGAGTGGCCCTTGACTGCGAAGCCAGCCAATATTCCTACAAAGTCTTCTGTGCTGAAATCAACCTCCATTGGCGCAAGGTATGAGATACATAAGTCTATGAAATAAATCTCAATTTGCGACAGTTGTGGCTTCACTGTACGAGGTTTAGATGGAATACCAAAGTGCGGCGAATGAAACTTGTGCCCGGCCGAGAATCGAAGCCTGGATCTTCTGCTTACTAGGCAGACACGTTGACCACTCCGTCACCGGCGACACAGTGACCAGCCCGACTGCAGAGGACTCTTTCCTGCACGTCTCCCGCCACACACAAACTTTCATTCGCCGCACTTTTGTATTCCATCTAAACCTAGTACAGTGAAGGCACAACTACTTCAAATTGCAATTTAATTCATTTAATTAACTCTGTGATGTCGTCAAAAACATATAATCGTAAATAAATCTATGTTTCAAATAAGAAATGTTCTACTAACTTATTCGCGCAAAACATCATCAAATATATTAGATTCATAAATTAGACAAGGTGAAAGATGGCTTGACACCTCTCAAGCCTACAACTTCCCACATAAAAATGAAGAGGGCTGTCTGCTCAAGCGACGCAGGAGTGGCCTATTGTTGCAATGTTGGCAACTCTTTTTTTTTTTTTTTAGAAAAAAAAACCGCAACAATGTCGTCCCCTTTTATTCTTAGGGTTTGCACTCCTGCTGCAACTCCCTGGCGAACAACTCGACCCAGTATACAAGGCAGCGGCGAGTTAGGCAACGCCACCTAGCGACAATGTCTCACAACAGCCCGTGCTACGTCACACTGACCAGGCCACAGCCGCCTGCTTACTGGCTGGCCGCTACGAAGCAGTGGGCGTGTCCCAGCGGCCAGCCATTCAGCTGGCGGCTGCGGCCTGGTCAGTGTGACGTAGCACGGGCTGTTGTCAGGCCTTGTCGCTAGGTGGTGTTGGACCAGGCGTCACCGCGGTCCCTCGTAACTTGTGGTCCAGTGACGTCACAGCGTGTTGCAGGCTGGCTGCAAACTCCCCAGCCAGAAGCAGTTCCCAGGGCTCCACTATTGTCTCCTCGGATATGCCATTGTGCGACCAAAATACTGACGTTTCAACAGCAGTCGCAATAATTTTGTTTTTTTCACAAATTACCCACCTAAAGAACTTAAATGTTTATTTGGTGCTGCAAGTCTAGCAGAGTTTATTATAATGAACAATCTAGAGAAGGCGTTCTCTGAGAGCTCTAATCAGTTGAAGCTAATTTACATAATTCCTTTGCCTTCAGTTGAAGCAGAAAGGTGCCTTTCCACCATGAAAAGAATAAAATGATTGACACAGTTGTAAAAGGCTTTTCCAAAACACTGTAATGTATTATTTTATTTATTTATCATGAGAAATCTTTCGACGTAGGTCCCTTAACTGCTTCAAATGACTTTTTGTCAGGTGGTGTTTTATATTTCATTCTCGGCAGCATTCACATTGAGGCATTGACAGATACGGTAACTGCCTAAAATTTACGTCATTCCTAACACTGTGGGACCAAGACATAAGAAATTAAAGTTTTTTTACGAGACTGGGCTCCAAGGAAGGTTTTCAGCCTTGGCTATGCTTTCCATTGAAAGAGACCTCGTAATGGAGATTCCAGTGGGCTGCTGATCAGTTTTCATCGATATAAAATAGGACGGCAAATTTACTATATAGGTGGGGTAAGAATAAGTTTACTTATATGTTATAATGTGAAATCTCTATTATTTCAATTCTTTTAAATGAGCGATGAACTTCATTTCAACTGGCAATGTAGCTCATAACGTAACAATTACTGATAAATTTTAGCATTAACTGCCACAGATATTTTTCTGACACTGATATATATCTAACTTTTGAAAGGACCGCAAACTGGATTTTTAAAAATTGAATTTTGTGACGTCTGTACACCGTCAATTCTAGAGATGCTTATATTATGACAGACATGAACAGGCCAGGCGCTGAGGTAAACAATTTTCTCCCTTGTAAGCGTCTCATATGACAAGGTAGCACTGACACTCGGGAGCAACACCCAGCTTCAGGCACCACCGGCTACCACTGGTGTGTTTCCTAAGCAGAAGTTAGTTCAAGTAGTTCGTAACAGTAGGGCCCTACGACCATTGCAGTATCGTCCCATAGCGTTAAAAACATTTTAACATTTTTTTCTATAAGAGTTTGCAGGGATTTTGACCAGTTAGCGAAACACCTTGACAAAGGCCACTTGCAACAGAGGCCGAAACGTCGGATTTTATATACTGACAATGCGGCCAAAAACCCTGAAGAATTTTATAGACAGCGACAACGGCCGAGCTAGCCTTCTTTCACATTTTAACATTTTGTCCGCCAGAGCCTCGACATTTCATGTTTCACCTTGTATCCGCCACTTGTCAAAGACACTCCCCACAGCACCTGCGAACACCAGACAGTGCCCACAGTTTCAGGAAAGCTCGTGCTCAGCGTCAGGATGTCGCAATCCACCATTGGTCAAACTAAGATCACTCGCCATCCCCATGCTCCACACGGACTGTACGCTCGCTGCTACTAAATGGGCTGCGCGTGTGTCTCACTAGCAGTCTTTCCTAGCCTGTCGCCTGCATATGTTTACGTTGATAGCAGGTAGGTCATCACAATGTTCTGGCTGATCAGTGTGTAGCAATGTCTCTGGTAGTAGACGATAATTGCGCACTCGTTGCCGTTGTCGCAGTGCTGGTCTTCAGGCTGGAGAGGGCGTCGCATCACATCCCTGTCGGTATATTCCAGAACTTCACAGGCTCTCTTCCTCCACAACTTGAAGTTACTGACTTTGCAAAAGATGCTTATACATGCATTGACAGGTGGTCACATTTATGTGACTGGACAGTGTAGTATTGAACAGTAGACACATGAGTTTCACCATAAAATGTGAATTTTATATAAGAAGAGCAGAGATTATAATATATTTTGAAATACAGCAGCAGTAGTTGTTCTACATTACTGTCACTTATATATAACGAGAATCAATTTAGGATCATCTGATATGTCTAACATACCGGATGATAAAAAAGTCAGTATAAATTTGAAAACTTAATAAATCATGGAATAATGTAGATACAGACGTAAAAATTGACACACGTGCTTGGAATGACATGGGTTTTTATTAAAACCAAAGTATTGCTAGGCGGGTGAAACATCTCTTGCGCCCGTCGTTTGGTGATGATCGTGTGCTCAGCCGCCACTTACGTCATGCTTGGCCTCCCAGGTCCCCAAACCTCAGTTCGTGCGATTATTGGTTTCGGGATTACCTGAAGTCGCAAGTGTATCGTGATCGACCGACATTTCTAGGGATGCTGAATGACAACATCCGACGCCAATGCCTTACCATAACTCCGGACATCCTTCACAGTGCTGTTCACAACATTATTCCTCGACTACAGCTATTGTTGAGGAAAGATGGTGAACATATTAAACATTTCCTGTAGAGAACATCATCTTTGCTTTGTCTTAATTTGTTATGCTAATTATTGATTTTCTGATCAGATGAAGCGTCATCTGTCGTACATTTTTGAACTTTTTTTCTAATAAAATTTCATGTCTTCCAAGCATGTGTGTCCATTTTTACCTTATTTACATTATTTCGTGATTTATTAAGTTATCAAATCTATACTGACTTTTTGATCACCCGGTAGATAAACCATATTCCATTTGCAGTTTAACATTATGAATGTGTACTGCAGTAAAAGGGAAACAGGAAATACTATCCATTCTGTTACTGAAAAAGCGTGTAGGTAAACTGATGAACACCTCAAATCGTGGGGCAAACAAAAGGAATTATTATGCTATTTTCCGAGATGCTTCTCATACAAATACGCAGTGTCAGATACCGAAAAAACTTTAGTTTATCTCCGTACAGATAGGTCACATCTCAAACTGGAAAACCCATTGACTAGAATTAATGAAGCAACTTATTCCCGACATCACAGTGTACATGTTATCATTATAGCTGTGTATTGGACAAAACAGTACATTCTGCATAATGTCTATTCACATACATTAACAAATAGTGGAAATCTTTTTATGACACTCAACTCCAGGCGCGTTATTTTTTTAAATATTGTATCTGATGTAAAATACATAATTACTCTAGAGACCTATTCAAGGAAACTACTTGTCCTAACATCTACATCAAAATTTATATTACGTCTTTTGTCATTACCAATATTCTTCATATGTTTCAAATGTTTGTATAGTTTATGGGACTTAACTACAGGAACATCAGTCCCTAAACTTAAAAACTACTTATCAACTAGTTTATCCTAAGGACGGCACAAATATCCATGCTCGAGGGGGGATTCGAAGCCCCGACCGAGATGGCCGTGCAGACCGTGACTGGAGCGCCACAGTCCTCTCGGCCACCGCGGCCGGCCAATATTCTTCTTCCCAAAACAGTACTGGAAAGCAAGAACATAAAATTAAGATAGGAGGTGGTTAACATTACTACCGGACATTTCAGTTAAATTGCCGGTAAATAATTTATTCAGGTAATAGTGCACTTTGGGTGTCAGCGGTTTTCGCGTGACGTCTGCGTGATGGTAACGGCTTGATGAATAGTGTGAAGTGTGGACGGTCAGTAACGAGTTAGCTGCAGACAGAAAATTTCACAACCGGACGTCCAATTTTTTTCACTTCGAAAACGAGCCCGGGTAACGGATTGGCTGTAACTGAGCTGTTAATTTTCTACCCAACTACATTCTCGGAAAAGTTTGATATTAGTAGGAAACAGCGAAATACTTTTGACACGCGACACAAATGATTGCAGTTCACTTGACTCACAGCTATTAAAGCTGTGCTACAAGATTCCTGCCTAACTAAATGCGTACTCAAAAACCATGCCATGTACATGTTGAGACTTGCAAGGAACAAAACAGCTACCAGCCACTATCAATAATGCTATTTATTTAAAAAATAGCGCGTTACCTGCTTGGAATTGGGAAGGTCATCATCAGACGGCTGTTTACAACCAAATACCTTAGGGAATATTTGCTCCTGCATTGTGTTCTTGACGGCTTCTTGCATCGAAATATCCTTGTGTCGGTTATGCGCTATGTGTTTCTTTAAAACAGCAATATACCTTAGGTGAGCAAGAGCGTAAATTTGTTCTATGGCGTTAGCGCCTAAGCAAGTATTTCAAAATCCTGAAATTTTCATAGAAAACAGTAAAGCATATTACAAAAATAAATAAATAATAGACGACATTCTCGTAGATTTTGAGAGACTGTCTTACGAAAACAAAATTGAGACCCTTAGCAGCCAATGGGTTCAACTTGGTTTGTTTTAGATTTGGAAGTGCAGGGTCTCTTCTGTTGAGTCAAATGGATTCGGCTAAAGTAATGTAATGCAGTACATCAAATGCGCGTTAAGGGTATTAGTCCGTTTGTACATCCATTACTTCTAATACGAGGATATAAACTGCACTTGTTTACTGTGCAAGACGGTCACAATAAGTGGAGGCTAAGTATTGAACCAAAGCCACAAAGTACTAACTGTTTAACCAAACTGGAATTTTTTCAGAACCTGTTCAGTTTGTTTTTCAATATCAGAAATCTACCTATCTGTATCAATTCGAGCATTTAATTTCCATCCCATTTTGCCTATTCTTAATTATGACACGCAAGTGCAGACTTTCTAGTAAGGATATCCGGTGGGGAAAAGTACGCATTATATTTACTTCTTTCTACACGCTTTGTCGCGCGATACAAACAGCATGTGAATGCGCTTGTGAATAAAGCATGCAGCAGGCTCGAGACAAAAGCCAAAGTTTCTTGTCCCTCATACTCTCCGGTTATTACGCAGAAAATTTATATGTGTTGCGTAGTTACGTGCTGCGCAAAAGATTAAGAGATATGTGAATTTAATGCGTTGAATTGTTTTATTTTATACGGCTTATTAACACTCTTAGTCCTATATTATGAATTCAGCTTTGGAAAAATCAAAATTCAGTTTTTAATGTATTAATACAGTGCACGTTTGTATCTAGGTTTATTATCACTTGGGACGTTATTTTGTTCATAGTTAACACTGCATAATCTTCGCCACAGCACCAAACACAAGACAGTTCACTGCTGAAATAGAATTACAGGATCCACACTCTGGCTCATTCTCACAGCCACGTACAGTCAGCAACGTAACATAACCACCAAGTCGTATAGATTAACGCCTCTAAAGTGGTTACACGCCGTACGAAGCGGAAAAATGTCGTGTCGCATGTTCTTCATCAACAACAATGCGACTTTAAGAATTGACGCATACAGTACGGAATAAATCAGCTTTTAATACGTTGTTGTTCAGGATCAACACTGACTAAAGACAGTGACTAACTCATTGATGTTAATCAATGGAAAAAAATCGGAGACAAATTCTTAGCAATGTTTGGACACTTTCAGAAACAATCTAAATGATTTGTCGGCCGTTCGATAGCTGTGAATGAGACGTAGTCTGTAAAAGCATGAAACAACACAAAACACTGCCATCTGCTGGAATGCCTTTTTTCAATACTAGTTGGGAATAAAATACGATTTCCTGTAATTATCAAGAAGGTATGGACAATAGTTTTGTATCCCAACTTCGACGTCGCTTTTGTGGCCCAGCCTCGTAGTAGGTGTCGGTGGCCGAGTGGAACGAGACCGACACAGGAACAAAGACAGCACGCTGGTGCAGGTACGGAGGGGAGCAGCCAGAAACTATAAACACTCGAGTAAATTAGAAAGAGATATATATTGCACAGAATGTAACAATACTTAACTTTTACATAGTACGGCAGAATGTTGATACATAGTTGTTAGAGGCCTGCCTAGTGCCTGTACGATAGCAAAGTCTTCACTGTTGCCTATCTGATTACGAAGGTCCTAACTGGTTGCTATCTCAGTCCGAAGGGAACGATGTCGTTCAGTGGTGGCCACGAGCGGGGTTGCAGCAGAGGGCGCTCGTGGCTGTCGTGAGAACGCCGCGCCGTGCGTGCATGGCGGCGCGCGGCGAAAGTAGGTGGCGCGCACTTTGTACTTGTGCGACACCACAAATAGTAGCTATGGAATGATACGAAAAACTTTTGAGGACCAATTTAAAGAGTAATTAATCTTTAAAGTTCAGAAATGCAATGGAAGAAAAGACACAACTACACAATTCACCTGACACTTTAGCAATATCGCGACTAAACAGAGTTCTTGAAACGAAATACCCTCTGCCTTCCACAGAGTAGATAAAACTAATTCTTTTTTAATTCATTCAGTATAAAACGGGTTCGCGGTGGAGTAGACGAACGGTCTAAGGCGCCTCGCTGCGGAGCGCGCGGTTGCCCGCCATCGGAGGTTCGAGTCCTTCCTGGTGCATGGGTATGTGTGTGTGTGTTGTCCTTAGGTTAGTTTACCTAGGTTTAAGTAGTTTGTAAGCTACGGACTGATGACCATGCAGTTAGGTCCGATAGATTTACAAACATTTGAACATTTGATTAAACGGGATCTGTTGCGGACATATTCAGTATCGTATCAATACGCATTTCAGGGATGAAACCGACCAATTAGAGAAATATATAAATTAAAATTAACAGTGAATGTTGCACAATGGTCTAAATGTGTACTACGTGGAAAGTAATGTTGGACCCAAAATAAAATGCAGTCTCCGCCACGTACGGAACTCTCCATCACGCTCCGGTAATCAGCTTACCGGTTGACGAGGACGCGCTCAACAATTAATGCGCCACGTCCCGGCGCGCGGCGCGTTTGATCAATCAACGCGTGACGTAACGGCAGCGCCCGACTCACCCCCTGCTCACCCCCGCGCGCGTTACGGCGTCGATGACGAAATTAGCCCGCCCCTGACAAAGTTGCTCCCTGCTGTGGACGCCCAGGTGCAAAACTTGTTATAAACATTCTGCAATTTTACACACATTGCAATATAATTGTACGGGACAATGGTGTATGATAAATGAAGCGTAAAGCGACGTAACCTGCCGTTTACACAGCAGCAGTCGATGTACGCTGATCGGCCGGAGCATTATGTCCATCAGCCAGCGATCAACATGAATCCGCGCAGGCGATAACAGCGTCACCAGACGATCAGTGGCTGGTAGAGGCCGATTACAGTGAGTCCCCTGTTGACGTTAGTCTCGTCGACACACAGACACGGCGGGCCGCTGTCAACGAGGTTCATAACGCTGGGCGGTGTTGGAAATGGCTGCCGAGAATTAATGGCGGAAATGCGAAAAGCTGTGTCGACAGCCAGTTTTGAGAGATCAGTGATTGAACTGAAGCAGAAGAAGCGTTTTTCAAGCCTCAATTTAACGCCGTGTCGTAACCTATCCATACTTGATGTGCGATGTATCGGACAACCAGGTCAAACAGAACGAAAATTATGATCACTTCATTCACAATGTTCCCCAGAGGGCTCACGGTTCTTTCGTGAGTACGTGCGTGGCGAGCACGGGCCCCGAGCTAATGCAGCCTTCCTTCCTTCTTTCCTCTCTGGACTGCATTTCTTTCCTGCACCTTAGCAGTCTGGTGTTTTTCAAGCTTAAGGAACTGAAGTGCGGGGTCGTCAGTCCCTAAACTTACTACTTATGAACTACCTTATACCACTGAGTAACATAAACAGAGAAGCAGCCCCCCCCCCCCCCCTCTAAACCACTGTCCTACGCTCCCCTCGTAGTTCCGTAAGATGCTAGCAGGTTTCAGGCGGTTCCCTGGCTTGGTACCGGTAGACCACACTAGAGACACTTCTGAGGGTAGCGTGGAGGGGAGGCTGAGGGAGATCTCGTGCCGCCTGCCACGAGGTCACGGCTGTGTCCGGCTTGCTGGCTTTTGAGGGGAGGTGGTGGTGGGGACAGCCGCTACCTGCCGCCTGCTCTGGCCAGTTTAAAGGGCTGCTTCTGACCGTCGCGCCATCATGGGACATCTTACAGAACTGCTTCAGAACCCCCTGCCCCACACCCCTGAGCGTGGTACCGGGCCCTTACGGAGGTTTCCCGTCTATATATATTTTTCTTGTGCTTATACTAAAGACGACACAAACATACATGCCCGAGGGGAGACTCGAACCGCCGACGGGGAACGGCCTCGTGCATCGTATCATAGCGCCTAAATGCGCTCGGCCGATCAGCCGCGGCTAGCAGTTTGGTCCCCCTATCCCTACCAACCAACCATTCACGGGGAATAAAGCTTACCTCCGAGAACAGACTCAGACCGAACATTTGCAGATGTTGCGTTGTAAGCAGTTTACGATTTATAGCAAATATTGGTTGGGGAAAGGTTGGGTAAGTTGACGCTGAGTCTAAGATGACGAATTTTGAATTTCTGCGATAAATCTACAGGTTATTTAACGTGCACTACGGTACCGCTTCCGTAGTGCGTTCTGCAGTCGTGTCTCTCGAAATAGAACTGCTCGGCCATTTTGGTTTGTTGAAAACACAGGCTAGGAAGTGAATGCTGTTTTTGCATCAATTTTTCCTGCGGGCCGCAGTGGAGTAGGCGAGCGGTCTAAAGCACCTCGCTGCGGAGCGCGCGGTTGCTCGCTGTCGGAGGTTCGAGTCCTCCCTGGGGCATGGGTATGTGTGTTGTCCTTAGGATAGTTTACCTTACAATAAGTAGTTTGTAAGCTACGGACTGACGATCACGCAGTTTGGTCCAATGTATTTACAAGATTTGAACATTTCATTTCTCCCTGCGGCTTAGGTAATATTCATGCAAGTAATACTTTTGTATTAATGAATATCAGTTGCTTCATCTTAAACCGTGTGTATTTACAGATATTTTCATAACGGTTTAATGAATTTATTGTGTAAGATTGGGTGTATGTACAAGTCCGTATCCAAAATGTCGACTGCGGTTAAGATGACGAATTATAAAATAATTATAAATAAAAAAGAAATAATTAAAAAAATAAAATAAAATAAATAAGAAAAAAGTGTACGGGCTTAAACCATGGGAATGTCAAGGAGAAATGTTATGTCTGTGTCTCTTTTAATAAGCAGATAAGCATCAATAAAAGTCTTGTTTTCTAAATGAAATGTTCATTTCGTCACCTTACCCTACCTGTAGGGCAAGTCGACGAATGGTGCTGTCACTAACAAAAACAGGTGTAGCTAAAAAATCTTCAGTCTTAGGAAACGTTTAATAGCTTTATTACAAAGGAGATACATTAAGCAATCGTGTTTACGTACATAAAATATCTGATTTCAACGTAAGAGCCAGAAAAAAATATAATAAACATTAATGTCGTCGTCTTATCCTACTTTTCCCAACCTAAAAATAACTGAACACTAGTAAGTGGTTAACGACTTGCCATGTTACTAACCAATTTCCACTGCTCGTTGGCACGTACTTACAGGTTATTAATGATACAGGCGGTTTATAATCGAGAAAAGAATCACAGTACGAAAAATAAGAGAGAATAAAAAAGTCAGTACTATTATTGAAAAAGACGTACATAAAAATTAGTTAAGAAACTTAATTTAATAAAAATAAAAACAAAAGTAACTTCGATTTAGAAGTTAAAGCCCACGACGGGATACGAAATTTCGATCATCGGACGGAAGCAGAATACTTTATGGCTGCGCTACCCAAATATACCGCATAGAAATGTCAAAGTGGTAGCGCACACCCAGTAACAACGTTGATTTGTAGGGCTCGGAGAATACTGCTTCACGTAAATCATATGAAGTTTATGTTATGTCATTTGATATCTGTGATATCAGACATGTATAAGTGACGCTAAATAACGGCTTGTACGAAATGATCGAACAGCCTGTTGTTAATGCTATGTATGGTTATCGTACACATTTCGTTAGCACTGTTGTAGATGTCTTGTTTTTGGTGCATTTATCATAAAGTAATGAAATGCGATAAAAAGTGCAGTCCTATGACTCGGGAACAGAACAAATGAAGAAAGAGAATCATACAAGGAAACAGAAGTGAACTACAAGTTGTTGTGGCAATTTGGCAAGGGGAAAGGTTTCGGAAGTGTAGTTGAGCGCTCTGAGTGGAGGAAATCAGCTGTAGCACTTGAGCTGTCAACCGTCGAGTGATTTTGGTCGGACTGTAGTCAGACACACGGACTGTGCGTCTATTAACAGTGAGTGTGATGTCCGTGTTGAAGGCGACTGACCGAGGTCACATTCTGCTCGGCCACGGCGTCGACACGGAACTTTCTGAAACTGCACGTCTTGTACCTGCATCTACATCCATTCTCCGCAAGTCACCCACGGTGTGTAACTGAGGGTAACTTGAGCACCATTATCGGTTCTGCCTCGTATTCCTGTCACGTATTATTCGCGGAAAGAAATATTGTCGATATGGCTCTGAGTGGGCTGGAATCTTTCTCGATTATCCTCACGGTCTCTTCGCGAGATATACGTAGGAGGGAGCAAGTACTGCTAGACTCCTCGGTAAAGGTGTGTTCTCCAAACTTCGACAAAAGCCCGTACTGAGCGAAAGAGCGTCTCTCCTGCAGAGTCTCCCACTGAAGTTTATCGACCATCTCCATAACGCTTTCACGATTACCAAATGATCCTGTAACGAAGCGCGCTGCTCTCCGTTGGATCTTCTCTACTTCCTCTATCAACCCCACCTGGTACGGATCCCACACCGGTTAGCAGTATTCAAGCTGTGGGCGAACAAGTGTACTGTAACCTACTTCCTTTGTTTTCGAATTCTTCCGATGAATCTAAGTCTGGCATCTGCTTTACCCACGACTGATTTTATATGGTCGTTCCATTTTAAATCACTCCTAATGCCTACTCCCAGATAATTTATGGGATTAACTGCTTCCAGTTGCTACCCTGCTATAGTGTAGCTAAATGATACGGGATCTTTCTTTCTTTCTTTGTATTCGCAGCACATTACACTTGTCTACATTGGGATTCAAATGCCATTCCCTGCACCATGCGTCAATTCGGTGCACATCCTCCAGCATTTCAGTACTATTTCCCATTATTACAACCTCTCTATATATTACAGCATCATCCGCAAAAACCCTTAGTGAACTTCCGATGTTATCCGCAAGGTCATTTATATATATATTTTGAACAGCAACGGACCCGCGACACTTCCCTGTGGCACACCTGACATCACTCCGGAAGAGTTCTCTCCATTGAGAATGACATGCTGCATTCCGTTATCTAGAATCTCCTCAATCCAATCACACATTTGGTCTGATAGACCATATGCTCTTACTATGTTCGTTAAACGTCTGTGGGAAACTGTATCAAACGCTATGCGGAAGTCTGGAAACACAGCATCTACCTGAGAACCCGTGTCTATGGCCCTCTGAGTCTCATGGACGAATAGCGCGACCTGGATTTCACACGATCGCCTTTTTCGAAACCCACGCTGATTCCTACAGAGCCGATTTCTTGTCGGCTGGACTAGGAGAGCTATCTAGCAAGTGGCGAAACCGAGGTGTAAACACGTCCAGACGACTAGAGGTTGGGCTGACTTCAATGCCTGGCAGAGTAAAAGTGTGTCTGATCAGACAGTGCACCCAACATTCCTAACAATGCACCTCCACAGCCGACGAACAATGTATGAGCCAATGTTTACACCACGGCATTGGCACCTAGGACAGATATGACGGCGTGACAGTCGTGACTGGGCGATGGCACAGTGGCAGCGAGTTGCATGGTCTGATGAATGCCACTGCCCTCTTTATCTCGGCGATGTCCACCTCCGCAGTCCAGAGGACAGCGTGAATCGTTGCTTCACCACGAATTTAAAAATGTTCTCTTCAATTGCCATACCATATCGATCCGGTAGAAGCTACCCGCTTAGCGACTGTTTGTCGACCCAGAACTTTCTTCTCGGTCTCGGTGACATCTTTTGTGAAGATGTCGTGGCAACATATGTATGGACAGGAGACGGTTGAAAAAATATCGTGTTTATTTTTTCGTATTTTTGTCAGTCGTCTGTCAACTGCAATAACTGGGCGAATTAGTTCAACCTGAGACACTCTGGGAGCCAGTGATACGAGGCCGTTGGGATCCAGCTCTGCATTACGTATTGCCCTCCTGAACCCACCGATTCCATATTCAACTAACAGTCATTGGATCGGGAGGAACGCGACTAGCGATGACACGATACGATAAACCGCAATCGCGATAGGCTACAATACGATCTTTATCAAAGTCGGAAACGTGATGGTACGCATTTCTCCTCTTTCCACGAGGCATCACAACGTTTCCCCAGGCAACGCCGGTCAACCGCTGTTTGTGTACGAGAAATCGCCTGGAAACTTTCCTCGTGTCAGCACGTTGTAGGTGTCGCCACGGGTGCCAACCTTGTGTGAATTCTCTGAAAAGCTAGTCATTTGCATATCACAGCATCTCCTTTCTGTAGGTTAAATTTGGCGTCTATAGCACGTCGTCTTCGTAGTGTAGCAGTTTTAATGGCCAGGAGTGTATATAGTAGAAGAAAACGAAACTTTTTTCTTCATTTTTTTTCCTTCTAAATTTGGGGTCTGATCTATTAAAGGCTAGTCTACGCGATGACACTAGGTTGTGACACTCGTTGCATGAAATGAACTGCGCCCAATTGGTTTCGTGTATGTCTGTAGACACGGCGCCAATACTATGCACTTCAGTTTCGTTGGTTTCTGAGGGCCGTACTAACCGTAGAATAAATATACAGGGTGTTTCACTAAGTGTGTTTGGCTCTGTAACTTACAAAATAATAGGTGACGGGAAATTTTAATGCGGTAGGTCAACACAAGAAACGTTACACTATCTGCGGAGCTATGAACATAGTTTATTGTATCATTTTCCAAAGAGTTACACCACAAAGATGTAATTTTTTAAATGGAACAAAAGTTTTTTCTGTCGTCCATTGGATTTGTTGAGACCAGCTGCGTCCAAATCAATTTAAACTACATTCCTATCACTGTTAGTTTTGGAGCTACAACCCTTCTAAGTTTAGTGGGCGGAGGGTACGACAGCGTAGCTGACTGGCTGGTGGTCATGAGACAGTGGGCCGTGCCCCAGGGGATAGCTACTCGGCCAGTCAGCTGCGCTATCGCAGCCTCCGCCCCCGGAACTTTGAAGGGTTGTGGCTCCCAAACTAACAGTGATAGGAATGTCGTTTAAATTGATTTGGACGCAGCTGGTTTCAACGAATCCAATGCACGATAGAAAAAAAACCTATTGTTCCATTTAAAAAATATATCTTTGCGGTGTAACTCTTTGGAAAATATCAATTAATACAATGAAAGAATCCCTGAGACGGATTTACGTCTCAAATATGTCAAAGACATTATTGATATGTCTGAAGCATTGAATTAAAATTTGTGGTGCGGCCGGGAATCGAACCCGTACCTTCATGCTTACTAGGCAGACGTCTTAACCGTTAGACTACCACACCACTAACGATTTAGGCGCCTCGGAATAGTCTATGTTCGATTTCCCTCCACAACACAAACTTTAATTCAGCTTCTTTGTTCCAACGATAATTGCCACTACTGCCAAGGCTCTCCATGCAGCGGAATAGCACCTCAGCAATGGACATGGTGGAACAATCCTGTTATGGTGATATAAATATCAATTGATACAATGAAAGAATCCCTGAGACGGATTTACGTCTCAAATATGTCAAAGACATTATTCCGAGGCGCCTTAATCGTTAGTGTTGTGGTAGTCTAACGGTTAAGACGTCTGCCTAGTAAGCATGGAGATCCGGGTTCGATTCCCAGCCGCACCACAAATTTTAATTCAATGCTTCAGACCTATCAATAATGTCTTTGGAAAATGATGCAATAAACTATGTTCATAGCTCCACAGAAAGTGTAACATTTCTTGTGTTGACCTACCGCATTAAAATTTCCCTTCACCTATTATTTTAAAAGTTACAGAGGCAAACAGACTTAGTGAAACACCCTGTATGTTCAAAAACCGAATTATTTCTTCCGTTCTCCCCTTTATGTTGTATTTTGTTCTGTATTGGTTATAACCTAACCTAAAAACAGGCGCAATCAGTTTCGCCAAAGTTGGAAGGTGCCGAAAACTGTTTAGTTTCAGCAACGAGTTGTGCATGCGCACTGGCTAGTAGTGCAGATTCATGAAACGTAGTGTCGTCGTGTAAACTAGCCTTAACTGATGATACTAGAATTCATAGGCGTTGGATTCATAGGTTTTGAGCTGCAGTAGACGTCTTTGTAGCGCAGCAGTGGCCCATGTAGTGGCGCCCTGCGCTCCTTTACTTGTAGGTTTCGTGCTGCTGGATTGCTGGGCTACTGGCTGGCTGGCCCCGCCGTATTTCCCGGCCGCGCTTGTACTGCTGAGCCCGGCGGCCGGCGGCCGGCGCCACGGTCACTTTACGGCCGCCGCGCGCGCGATAAAATCTGCTGACCCGAGCTGAGCTCAGCAAGGTATTGCGGCGCCGCCGCCGCCGCTGCCACTTTGCCAGGACCCCGTGTCCGCAATTTCATAGCGGCGGCCCAGGACGCACGCGGGGCGCCGTAACTCCCACTCAGCTACCAGCAGCAGCAGCAGCAGGTGGACGTGTACCGCACAGCACGGGAACTCAGCTGCGTGGGTAAGCGGAAACTACTGCCATCTCTTGCAAGGTATTACCTACTAGAAAACCCGAAAATACTTCACTGTAGCTCATATGTTTAGCAACTGCAGATCCAAACTAATCTCCTTTTCCACTCTTCTTTCTATCATTAAGCAGGGTGGTGCAGTGTAAACATAGGGACACACATTTGAGAGGACGGTAATTCAAATCCATCTCCGGGCACCCATATTTAGGTTTAATGTTCTTCCCCTAAACCAATCCAGGTAAATGCCGGGATGGTTCCTTTGAAAGTGCTCTTTCTTTCCCCATTCATACACAAACAATCCGATCATGATATAAGCCTTTAATGATTAGATTGTCGATGGGATGTTGAACGCTAATCTTCCTTTCTTTCTTGCCGCGGTGGAATAGCCGAGCGGTCTAAGGCGTCTCCCTGCGGAGCGCGCGGTTGTTCGCAGTCTGAGGTTCGAGTCCTGCCTGGGGCAGGCGTGTGTGTGTTGTCCTTAGGCTAGGTTACCTAGGTTTAAGTAGTTTGTAAAATTTGGACTGATGACCACGCAGTTTGGTCCGATAGATTTACAAACATTTGGTCAACATTTCTTTCTTTCTTTCTTTCTTTCTTTCTATCTTCCTCCCTCCATTTCTCTCTTCCTTCCCTCCTTGTCGATCTCCTCCTCCGCACGTTCATTTATCCTTCTTCTCTTCCTTCCCCTGAATCTGTCCATCACGTTCTCCCCACTTCATGTACATCACGTATCCCACACTATATCCATCTCCTCCTCCATCATACCTCTCTACCTACCTCCTCTTTCCTCTCCTCTTCCTCCTACTCCTTCTACACGTATGTGCATTGTTTCTGTACATATCCTTTTTCCTTCCTCCCAGCATAAACAATGTCACATGTATTTCACAGAAACATATCCTACATTACAGATTTATTCAAATCTTCCATTAAAAAATTCCTGCACACTCCTCTATGTCCAGCTGCTACTCGCTCCTCTCTCTGCCTATCACCTCTTGCCGCTATGTAAAACTCTTCCTCCCCGCCTATGTGAAAAATTTCATATACTCTCCAACTTCCATGGTGAGTGATCAAACGGTGTCGAAGCTCAATGAGCCTAATGAATGCTGCTCTTCGCCAAACACCAGACAGCAGCTTTGCAGAGGTTAAAAAAATCTCCGTGAATACATACATACATGTGGAAACTATCATGTTGATCGGTAAAACATCTATGAACTCTGTCCATCGATCAAATGAGATCAACGCATATTGCAACGCGCCCTCCACCATGCACTGTACAGACCTTCTCTCCAAATTTTCTGATTTTCCTTTGTATCTCTCCAGAATTTGTTTCTGAAAAAAAGCGCTAGCTAGCCATCTAGCCATAATTACAGTATCACTTTCATTCAAAACTCACATTGGAAGACGCATTTTCATTTTCATTAAAATGCTTTAGTCTTTCCATAGATTTATATATTGTCCTGATAAATATGAGAACAACAAAATCAAGGTCATCCAAATCTGTCAGATACTTTTATATACCTGTGATGATAGATTCTTAATTGTACAGTTTTAAATCTAATTATGAAACTACACAGTCCTTCCTTCGAACACTTAGCTGTATTTCGTTGTTGTTTTTGTTGCGGTCTTCAGAAAAGTTTGGCAACCTACATCTTTTTGTATCTGCTTACTGTATTCTTCCCTTAGTCTCCCTCTACGATTATTTCCCATCACAATTCCTTCTAGTGTTAAGTTGACGATTCCTTGATGCCTTTGAATGTGTCTCACCAACCTATTCCTTCTCTTAATCAGGATATGCCAGAAACCCCTTTTCGTCCAAATTATGTTGATCACCACCTCATTAGATACGTGATATACCCATATTATCTTCAGCATTCGTCTTTTGGACCAACTTTCAAAAGCTTCAATCAATTTTTTGTCTGAACTCCTTATCTTCGACGTTTGACACCCATACAATGGTATACTCCAGACAAAGGCTTTCACAAAGAACTTCTTAACATTAAAATTAATATTGGATGTCAACAAATTTCCTTCTTCGGAAACGCTTTTGTTCCAATAGCCATTCTGAATTTCACTTCTTCTGTACCTCGACCGTCGGAAGTTTTTTTGCTACCCAAATAACAAAATTCATTTAGTACTTTTATTGCCTCAATACTTTATCTAATTCCTTCAGCACCGCATCCTTTCCATTACTTTTGTTTTGCTCTTGTCGATGTTCCTATTACATCCTCCTCTCTCGACGTCTGCCACAGGAATAGTCACAACACTCTCCCAGCCTCCTGAAAAACGGGCGAACCACTAGTACACACACCTCAAGGACAGTGCTTCATCCCAATAAACACACACCATCATCGCATGCGGTTTCTTTAGTTGTCTTGCCAAGCTTAAAACTTGAAATTGAGCATTTGCTCGTTCTTTGTCCTGTTCTCAGTTGATAACCAATGCACTAAACAAGCTCTCGTCCTCCACATCTGACACGGAACGCACACGGTGCTCCACTGGACTACGGTGGGGGCAGGACGACAACACCTGCCGATGTACACACAGGTGCAGCGCTCTGATTCGTCCGTGTCCCGCAATCGACCGTCCTGACTTCATTCACCGAACTTTACTGTCAGACGTTGTACATTCTCTACTAAACTGTACCCATCTGATATCTGTCACAGGCGTCCGATGAAGATGTCGCACAAAATGCAGCTGCGTATCGATCCTAGAGGGCTCGGCATACCCCACTGAAAATTTGGGTGTTATTTTTTCTTTACGTTATATTTCTTGACTGTAACAAAAATCGACTCCCTCATCCCATTGATGGGGGCTGGCTTTTGTAACACACTGCTGTAAAAATTCGTAGGCATTAAAATTACGTTGACATGTGGGTGAGGTGACCGTTTTCTAAATAGTCCGAATGTTAATTGAATGTCGCTTGTTACCTCAGTATTGTAAACTGAAGGCGGCAACCTTTAATTGTTGTATTAAATAACTATAAATGTAGTGGGTTTGGTACGATGCGATGAAAATGTTTATATTACTACTTTAACGAAACTGCAGCCGTTATTTTCCAAAGAACATGCAGCTATACTGTATGAAAATATGATGATGGCATACTCTCAAGTAAAATATTCCGGGGGTAAAATAGTATCTCCGGGCGGGGACTACTTAGGAGGATGTTGTCATCAGGAAAGACAATTCTGGCATTATAGGATCGAAGCGTGGAATGTCAGATCCCCTAATCGGGTAGGAAAATTAGAAAATTTAAAAAGGGAAATGGATAGGTTGAAGTTAGATATAGTTGGGATTAGTGAAGTTCGGTGACAGGATGAACAGGATTTCTGGTCATATGAGTACAAGATTATAAAAACAAAATCAGCTGGGGTATCACAGGAGTAGTACTGATAATGAATAAGAAAATAGGAATGCGGGTAAACTACTATGAGCAGCACAGTGATCACATTATCATTTTCAAGACAGATACGAAGCCAACACCGACAACAGTAGTATAGGTTTACATGCCAACTAGCTCTGCCCATGATGAGGAGATCGAAGAAATATATGACGAGTTAAAGCATATTATTCAGACAACTAAGGGGGAGGAAATCTTCATTGTGATGGGAGACTGGAAGTCGGTAGTAGGAAAAGGAAGAGAAGGAAAAATAGTAGGTGAATATGGACTGGGCAGAAGGAATGAAAGAGGAAGTCGCATGGTAGAATTTTGCACGGAACGTGATTTAATCGTAACAAACAGCTTGTTTAAGAATCACAAAAGAAGGTTGTATACGTGGAAGAGACCAGGTGACACCGGAAGGTATCAGATTTTATAATGGTAAAACATAGATTACGGAATCAAGTTTTAAACTGTGAGACATACCCAGAGGCAGATAGTTGACCATAACTTATTGGTCATGAACTGTAGGCTGAAACTGAAAAAACTGCAGAAATGTAGTAAAATAAGGAGATGGGACCTAGATAAATTGGAGAAACGTGAAGTTCTGGAGAATTTCAGAGGGATCTTTAGGCAACAATTTGACAGAAACGGGGGAAAATAAAACAGTAGATGAGGAATGGGTAGCATTGAGAGATAAAATAGTGAATTCAACAGAGGTCAAAATATGTACAAACGCAAGACCTACAAAAAAATCCTTGGATACTACAGGAAACACTAAATTTAATTGATGAAAGGAGAAAATATAAAAATGCTGTAAATGAAACAGGCAAAATGGAGTACAGACGACTAAGAAATGAGATTGACAGGAAGTGCAAAATGGCTAAGCAGGAGTGGCTAGAAGCCAAATGCAAGTCTGTGGAAGAATGAATAAGAAGGGGAAATGTAGATAGTGCTTACAGGAAAATAAATGAGACATTTGGGGCCAATAAAAACAACTCTACGAATATAAAGAACTCAGATGGGAAACAAATTTTAAGCAAAGAAGGAAAAACTAAAAGGTTCAAAGAGTACATTGAACAGCTCTACAAAGGAAATGAACTTAAAGACAATGTTGTAGGGAGGGAAGAGGCAGTAGATCAAGATGAAATAGGAGATACTATAATGAGAGATGAATTTGACAGAGCGCTGAAAGACCTAGTTCGGAACAAGGCCCCGGGAGTAGATGGCATACCCTCAGAGCTACTGAAGTCTCTGGGAGAGCCAGCCATGACAAAACTATTTGAAGTGGTGTGTAAGATGTATGAGACAGGCGAAATGCCCTCAGACTTTAAGAAAAATTCCAAAGAAATCAGGCGCAGACAGAAGTCATGGTTGCAAAATTTTAACACGAATTATCTACAGGTGAATGGAAAAGCTGGTAGAAGCTGACCTCGGTGGAAGATCATTTTTGATTCAGGAGGAACGTAGGAACTCGGGAGGCAACACTCACTTTACGTCGTATCTTGGAAGATAGATTAAGGAAAGACAAACCTACATTTTTAGCTTTTGTAGGTTTGTAGAATGCGTTTGGCAGTGATGACTGCAATACACTCTTTCAAATTCTGAAGTAAAATACAGGGAAAGGAGAGTTATTTACAACTTTTACAAAAGCTAGACCGCAGTTATTAGACTCGAAGGGCATGAAAGGGAAGCATTAGTTGGGAAGGGAGTAAGACAGGTTTGTAGCCTTTCTCCGATGTTATTCAATTTGTACATCGAGCAGGCGCTGAAGGAAACCTAGGAAAAATTTGGAATAGGGATTAAAGTTCAGGGTGAAGAAATAAAAACATTGCGTTTTGCTGATGACATGTAATTCTGTCAGAGACAGCAAAGGACCTGGAGGAGCAGTTGAATGGAATGGACAGTGTGTTGAAGAGAGCGTATAAAATGAACATTAACAAGGGCAAAACAAAAATAATGGAATGCGGTCTTAGAAAATCAGGCGATGCTGAAGGAATTAGATTAGGTAACGAAACAATGAATGTGGTAGATGAGTTTTGTAGTAAAATAACATGTGATGGTTCCAGTACAGAGGATATAAAATGCATAATAGCGATGGGAATAAAAAAGTTTTGAAAAAGAGAAATTTGCTAAGATCGAATATTAATTTAAGTGTAAGAAAGTCTTTTCTGAAGACATTTGTGTGGAGTGTTGCCTTGTACGGGAGTGAAACATGGACGATAAACAGTGCGGACAGGAAGAGAATAGAGGCTTTCGAAATGTGGTGCTACAGAAGAATGCTAAATATTAGATGGGTAGATCGCATAACTAATGAAGAGGTATTGATCAGAATTGGCGAGAAAAGGAATTTTTGGCATATCCTGACTAAAAGAAGGGATCGCTTGGTAGGACACATTCTCAGACATCGAGGGATCGTAAATTTAGCATAGGAGGGAAGTGTGTCGGGTAAAAATCGAAGAGGGAGACCAAGAGACACGACTAGTAAGCACATTCATGTGGATGTGGGTTGCCGTTCTTATGAGGAGATGAAAATGCCTGCTCAGGATAGAGTAGGTTGGAGAGCTGCATCAAACCAGTCTCCGCACTGAAGACCATAACAACAACAACTACTTTAACGTTTATGTATTCTCTTAGAAGTCATTTGTCTTCAAGGAGTCGTGTTAGTGCAAGTTGTGACATTTTTCATCCTGTTTACTGAGTTGGTGTTTGATGTAACAATTGGTTGTGAACATATTGATATCCACTGACATGGTATGACAGAAGAACTGGTTATGGACTATTTTCGTAATACTGCATAATAAGTAAAGCTGCAAAAGAATGAAGGCAGGAAGACCGCCCGTGTGCTTGCGGGAGTGAACCCAGTATTCACAATACAATCACATCATTATCTGGTATGCATGTCTCAGAAGACGAAAACTCTGTAAATGTTTTCAGTAGTTAGGCCTACTACTATGGGGAAAAAACAGGTCCAAATGGACACGAAAGCTACCCAATAGTTATAGAACGTGAAATTAGTGGCTTTTAATTTCTCTAGTGTATGCTAAAAATTACTTTTCTCCTTTCACAGATTAAAATGGTCCTAAATTAACACCAGATGAAGCAAAAGAGAAGAAATAATAAAGTGGAAAACAGGTACACCATCAATAGCTACGATAAATTTAGAAACAGGATTAGAAAATTTTCTAAATTTATCGTAGCTATTAATGGTGTACCTGTTTCCCTCTATGGCATATCATCTTTTATTGTATTTTACAGAGGTATGAAGATGATTTAATCTTAGATCGTAACCGGTTACCTATAGTAATAATTGTCAAATTTTGCGAACTAGACTGTTATTTTTATCTTTAAATTACGTTATACATTGATGTTAAATCTAGTAAGGCAAATGCATGAAAGAAGAAGGTTAACTCACATGTCATAACATACATCCAAGTAAACTGTTGAAACAGCCGTATATATCGGTTTACGTAATAACTCCCAGCTGAAATGAAGAGAGATGATGTAATATGCAAGTAAATAACCGAATTATTCGAAGGCCTCATACTGCAAAAACGTGCCCGATACACACTTCCTGAATAAACGTGTGTTAAATCACACATGTGACAGACACTGTCAAAATAAGTAATAACTATGAAGTCAAAGATGTTATTGCAAGATATCTAAAATAAGAAGACGCAACATATCGATATATTATCTGTAGTCTATGTAAGTGAATGAAAAAGTGTGCTTAATATTTCGGAGGCAATCGAAGATGATTATAAAATGAGTAAAATATCATAAGTTATCTAAGGCCATGTCGTTAAAAATAAGACACTTTCCATCTTGAATAATTATTCCGTTGGAATCAACACCTTTGGTTGCAGAAGTGTACACATTTTATTACAATAAATCTGTAATCTTTAATACTGTAAAAAGTCTCTTGCTCTGATGCCGCCGGCCAAACGCCTGCCAGCCGGCATCCCTTACAATAGGACTGCCAAGCGGGCAACGCAACTGGACAGGCGGCGCGAGACCAACCAGCGCCTGCCAGATGCCAATACACGACCAGAACATACACAGTCACTTCAAAACAAACACAAGTAATAGGGACTATATCTTACAGGTGGCTCTGTGAACCGACTGAGTATCGTTCCGCCTGCCTTCTGATTGGCTCCAGGTCTCTACTTAAGCCTGGCTCGCCAGCCAATGATCCAGTGTCGGTGTGTTCGCTCTCGCCGCATAGGACCGTATCTACTACGCAAGATAGCCGACTCCTATCGACGTCGCCCACGGCCTCCCGTAAGGAAGCGATTGGCACTTTTACGTGGTGGATTGTGAGTGACGAACTGAACTATGCTAGTGACTGTGCTTTTGGTCTACCAGCCTATAATCTGTGTTTGGTTTTGGGATTTCTGACTCTACAGAAGACTTTAGTTTCGTTTCGCTGGTTAACGAACCCAGTGTGTACTTAAATAAATTGTGTTGTGAAAACTTGAACCGTGGTGGTCACTACACAAGTGGCGACGAGTGTTTCGAAGTACTCACCATGCCAGACATCGAAGTGAGCCCGGCATTTCAGCAACTGTTGACAGGCCTCTTGCAACAGTTACAGACATTTCAACAGCAGTTGAACGGTTTGCAGAGCTTCAGCGACAATTGGTGCAGGAACTGTCAGCTGCCCCACTTTTCCTAGCTTTCAATGAAGACGTGGAAGGTTGGACGACTTATGAACGAAGCCTTCGTCAACACTTTTAAATGCCTAAGGTAAGCACCGACGCTGCGCAACTCTTTTTTGTCGTGGAACTACTCCCAAATTTATACGCCGTCCGCGGTGGCCGAGGTGACTGAGGCGCTCCAGTCACGGTCTGCATCGCCACTACGGTCGGGGATTCGAATCCCCCGTCGAGCATGGATATTTGTGCCGTCCTTAGTCTTAGCTAGTTCATAAGTAGTTTGTAATTTAGGGACTGATGACCCCGTAGTGAAGTCCCATAAGCTATACAAACATTTGAAACGTTTCAAATTTATGACCTGCTCGTCAAGTTACAACCTGCCGAGCCCAATACCTTGACTTTCTCCAAAATCACTGAACTCTTAACTGCTTGCTATCGCCGCCGCTACCATGTTCTCGCAGCACGAGTGTAATTTGATCAGTGTAGTGTAGGTGGACAGACTTATCGGCAGTGGGCAGCCGAACTACAAGGCCTCAGCCACCGCTGCCATTTTTTAACCTTGATGTCTAATGAGTCCTACGCAGATGAGATGGTCCGTGACCACCTCATCCACGCATCACCAGACGCGGCTTTCCGACATGATCAATTATAAATGGAGGACTATACACAGGCCCAAGTGATCGAGCTTGCCTTTAAAAATGAAACTTCCCTTGCCGCAGACTGCTGCCTGGAATCCTGGGCCGAGGTCGCAGCTCTTCGACCTAGAGATCCTCCCGGGAACCACCAGTCCTGTGCTGCAGCTGAAGAGGTCGCAGCTCTCCACACCGACCGCTGCCGGCCGCCGCAGCGTAAACAGCAACAACCTTGTGGCCACCCACCGTCGGGGCGCACAGTTATCAAAACCGCCTTTGACCGCACTCAGAATCGTCGTCGCTCATGCCCACAGCTCCGGCTTCCATCATGCCCAGCCTTTTATGAACATCATGACCGGGAAGATTGTCCAGACAGGTGGGTCTACTGTGATTTTTGTAACAAAATTAGACATCTTAGGTCTGTCTGTCGTGCGCAGTCTGGTCAGGCACGATCATATCCAGAGCATCCTGGGCGTATTACAATGAACATCAACCAACTGCAACCTCCCACGCTGCCATCAGCTAAACTTATGATCGATGTCCTGATCAATGGTCACCCACTGACGATACAGGTCCACATGGGTGCGGATGTCTCTTTAATCAATTACTTCTCGTTTGCCACAGTTGGTGCCCCATCCCTGTCGTCCACACCACGCCGTCTGTTGACATATAACAAACAGTCCATAGCACTGTTAGGCCAATTTCAGGCAACAGTCACGTACAAATCGGTGGAGCGTACCCTGACATTCCTAGTGATCAACAGTACAAATACAGCCGATATGTTTGGCCTGGATGCTTTCCAGGCTTTCGGGTTCACAATTAATGACGAGATACAACTTGTTTCTCCACAGGTTCCTTTTCTGGCGATGGACGCCCTGTGTATCGAATTCCAGGATCTTTTCTCCCTGGGTATTGGCCGCGCCAGTGGCTTCCAGGTGTCCAACCACCTCACGCTTTCCGGCCGTCCACGGTTCTTCTGGGCCCGCATAGTCCCAGTCTCCATCCAGCTATCTCTCAAGAATGAACTGGACCGTCTGCAGCAGGAGGGAGTCAATCGAACGCATCCGGTACAGCCAATGGGCTATGCCTCTCATCGTGGTTAAGAAACCAATGGGTCGTCTACGCCTCTGCGGTGATTTTAAGGCCAACTTGAACCAAGAAATCTAAGTAGACGATCATCCCCTTCTACATCCCGAGGAGTTGTTCTGTAAACTTTTTGGCGGACACCATTTTTCTAAAATAGATTTAGCTAAAGCTTATCTTCAAATACCACTTGGTGATGCCTCTTCCCAGCTTCTGGTCATCAACACCCGTTTTGGCCTTTAAAAACTCAACTGCCTCATGTATGGAGTAGCCAGTGCCCAAGACATTTTTCAACGTTCCATGATATCCCTGGTCGCATGAACTATCTTGATGATATCCAGAACCTCCGGCGTTTATTCTCTGGCCTCCCTGAAGCCGGTCTCAAATGCAATCGTGACAAATGTTCGTTTTTCCAAACTTCCATCACTTTCTTAGGACATGTTATGTCTCCAGAGGGCATCCCCGTACTCTTTCCCATGTGGCAGCGATAATGAATCTCCCGCCACCAGAGAACATGACCCAACTAAATCATTTCTTGGGAAGGTTTTTCTATTACCGCAAATGCATTCCAGGTGCGGCCCATATCGCCACTCCTCTCCATGCCTTAAGTAAAAATACTGTCTCATTTCCGTGGACCAGTGCATGCAAAGCGTCTTTCCAGACGTTAAAACGTCGCCTACTGGATTCTGAGTGTTTAGTACCTTACAACCCAAACTTCCCTCTCCTGTAGGCGGCGGACGCTTCCATTTACGGCATTGGGGCAGTCCTCTCCCAACTTTCCCAGATGGGTCAGGACGCCACATCGCTTTTATCTCCAAGTCCCTCACCGATACCCAGCGGAGGTACTCCCGAATAGAAAAATAGGCCTTGGTTATTGTCTTTGCCTGTACGAAATTTTTCCCATTCCCCCCACCCACCACTTTCCATTGTTCGCTCCATGCCCATCAGGCAAGTAACTATGCGGGTATCCTGATTTCCACTAATATTGCGCGATCTTCTCTCCTGGCCTATTTTAATGTTGCTGTTTCTTCTCCGACTTGTAGTACGAACTCGGTCTGTGTCAGCAATTCTCTCTGAGCCTTGTACAACCTCGTTCAATAGCTACCTTATGTAATTCTAAACATTTCTATAGGTTGCATGCCGTAATTCTTTTATTTTTCCGACTTTGTAATTCTTTCATTTTTGTGGTTTTTCTGAGATTGGACTTCATCCGCCTCTGTAATCGCCCCATATCGCGTGTAGCTGTATTTCATTTCCTTCCTTATATAATTCTAACCATTTATATGGGCTACAAGCAGTAGCTAATTTTCTTTATTTTTCGGAAACAATTTAATCGATTTTACCGGTTTTCGTAACCACGTGGGTCCGAGTTCAGACTTCCGGGGTTCGCAGCTAGTCGCCTGAATTCACGTCACTTCTCATATAAAACCAGTACCTAGATAGATTTCAAACAGACTGGAAGTTAAGAATCCACCATGGTTTTTTATAATGAATCCGACTTTCAACCACTTCACCTTCAGTGGAGTGCGTTCATGTAACGTATCCGTGTGTCGCCGTTAGCGTGTTTGTTGGCGGTCCAATTCAGATGTGATTTAACTTGCTATATACACACACACCAACTCAAAACCGGCACGACAGACCAGAGCCAGCTTCAGTCTGTTTTTGTATATTGTGTTTTGTGCTACCTCCGACTTGCTGAATGTCGCCTACGATAGCGGCGCCTGCTTCCGCCTCGTCTCAGCACGCTGATTTTGGTGAGTTTCGCTGTGGCATTGCGTGTGTGTGAGCGAATGAGTGTTGTTTGTGAATCCTTCCCCCAGTAGCGTTAAATCGTGTATAATTTAGGCTGGGCACCGTCCGCATTAATTCAAGTAATAGATGCATTTTTATTGTGTTAACGAAATTGGTTCCCCATTTTTCTTGTTTTCTATCTGAAAAAAGAAGTTTAAGTTCAGCATAATCCGTAAGTTGCCTATAAATTGTAGTTTTAGAGCACCTTCCCCGTTTAAGTTAATATTGTTCTTTACAAGTGCTGAGAACTAGCTCAGATGCAAATTTTATCTCTAAATTCTGTTGCGCCATGAATGTTTTCTCAGCCACCTTTCTAAGATAAATTTAATTTTGGTGGCTTTCTTATTGATGTCTGTGTGTAATAACGTGTGAGCTGCTAATTATTGATCACTGTAGTATTACCTTCCTGTTATTGAAGTAATTTGAAACGAGTCAGTTCTCAGTTTGGGGCAGGGAACAAGGCTTTATAGCAGGGAGTGAACGGTAGTTCACACGCACCTTATTTGCTAATTTTAGTGATGAAACAAGGATCTTGTTACGTACAGTGGTCGACTTTTAAAGGGAAGTGTATACATTGCAACAAATTACATGTTTCCTGTGCAATTATTCACTATTAATGAAATATGCTGAAAGTCGTTAATTAGAGTCTACTAAAACGTTTCTCTTCGACATGGCTGCTATGGACGGTTTCAAGGTAGATTGTATTACCTTTTCTGTAGTTCAGATATGACTTTGTTCATGTACTTTGTTCTGTGCTAAAATTAACTGTGATTACTTTTTCCTTTGCAGCTAAGTCTGGTAATACCGAATTAAAAAAAAACCCTCTTGTACTTAATCTATATACAAAGTTACTATTATCATTACTTTATTTACAGCATTCATTGTAAAAGCATTTCCCCAGTTTGTTTACATGTGATAAAGAAGACTATGTTTGCAATTCGTTGGTATGTATTTCCTGATATGTTCACCAAATAAAACAAATGCACTTTTGAGAGAAAGCGCTGTTACCTTTGAACAACTCAGAATCTTGCAGGATATAGTTGCGTTCAATTAACAAGTGTGTGCGAATATCTCTTAGGAAACGATGAAATTTAAAAAATGTCAAAGGTTTTTATTTATATTTATATTTATATTTATTTTTATTTGCCAATCTTCAGGTAGATTAATGGTTTCCAGTCGTTAGTTTATGTCCGTTACGTAGTGTTAATTCTGAATTTTACCAAGTATTTTTACTACATATGGTATATTTTTCTCTCTTTCCATTAGTTCTTCGGTTTTATCGGTCCTTTGTGGACGTTGGTTTATTATGTTTAATTTGGATCGTTTCGTTGTTGACGCAGTTGTGTTGTTGCAGAGGGCGTCGAGCAGTGTGGCCGAGCACGCTGGCAACCCTCTGACCGAGCGCCCTGAGCCGCCGCGCCCGGTAAGTTTCGAACCACTGTCTAACATGTTCGTACATCACAAGCTAATTCACTGCCCATTACTCTACGCCGAACAGCTGCGAGGGTAATCCGTAATTCTCGAACCATCGAAGGCAGGTGTTATCTGCTAACATTGCATTTTTAGATATTAGATATTAATTAGATTAACAACGACGAGTTTTTGATCATTTTCAGTGTGTCATTGCTTTGAAATGACAATGATTGAGTTATAATAAGATAATCAAATACAGAAAGCAAGATGGCGTATAGAAAAGAGAGTTTCCGGCAAGGTTTGTGGCGAGGGATGTCGTACGTGACAGATTTCCGACCGCCAAATGTTGAGCATCTCCATAAAACCAACCCTATATGTGCACTATGGAGGTTATTATTTCATGTATATTTTACTATTTAATTTTTAACAGCCATCCATTTTATATCTGACTATGCACCAGCATGTATAACTATCATCCAGTACACCTACCAGATTTTATGTGGAGCACTATAATAAGCAGTTAAATGTGAATGAGAGCAGATGACACCATACAGTGTCGAAACCGGTCGTCTTAAAGAGGTAAAAGCTCAAAGTGCATTATTGTCAATGCTAAACTCAAATTTTAAATAATTTGTTAAAATACAGTCAGGAAGCATATTATGTGTTGGGTACATAGATATCACAATAATAGAGTTATATTCGTATCTTCCATCAATTTTTATTACATATATCTTCATTTTTGTGTACGAAATGTTTGCGAAAATCCTAAAACTACAAGGAAATCAAAAGGCGGCCGTAAAACACGTGATTTTTTTTTTTTTAATAGATAAAAATTTCAAATTGTTTCACGAGATCCATTGTTACCGCCTTATCTAGTAAGTGCAAAATATCCAAATTGTCTTTGATATTTATTAAACTATGCTTGTTGGGTTTCAGGTGTTCTTTACCAACTATTGGTGGTACAACATAATTTAATGACACTGAGTTAGTCGATCTTTGCCCATTTCATGTATTGTTGATTTTGACTGACACTTTATCCTATGTTCCATGGTTTTACTTGCACTTTGTCCACACATACTTTATTGAATATCTCAGTGGTGCAGGTACCCTGCCTAGATATGGTTTAATATTTCATGTTTCCCCCACTTATGGCATTTTAAATATTTTTATACATATTTACTACTGTCTAACATACTTTAAAACACAAGCAGTCTCAATAAATGTTATTTATTACACACAGTCTACACCATTGCTTCTAGAAGTAATATCCATCAGATACTTTGATTCTTATATTATTTATAAATGTCATTTTTTATTTTAATACCCTTTTATTATACCAATCATGAGGCCTTGTTATGTTGCTTCAATGGTGTTTGTTGGGTCACTTGTACTTGTTCTTTTCATTAATTTATTCTCTAGATTCAACACTGATTTGTAACTTTGTTTGTATAGAACCTGAAGATGGTATTCGTGTAATACCGAAACCGGTCGTTCAATAAAATAAAACAAAGGGAACTTTCCGGCTGTTGGAAAGTACATTATCTGGAGTTAAAACTAGACCAGCTGCAGTCCCAATTGCAATATAACATGGAACTACGTCGATTGTAAATGTTCCAGGATAGTCAGCTATCCACGAAACGACGTTTAATCTTTGGGCGGCATAGTACATAACACGTTACGTACTACACTAGTTGACTGTCTCGCCCCTGTTGCTGCTCACTGTTAGCTAGCTCTAGCTAGTAGCCTCTTGGTTAGCGATCGCATGCAGTTGTAGGTCGCTGTCACTCTGTGAAACATCAAAATGAGATCCAACTCGAGCCCGCCCGTCTAGATTTTTAAAATATTCTAAACATAGAGCGGAAATATGCATTATCACTAGTTTTTAGTCAAAATATGCAACAACCGGTGAAAAGTAGCCAAATATGCAAATGCATATGCACCATGCAAATGCATATAATCCGATTGATAGTAATGATGCTGGGTTTCTCATTCATTTAAATGACGATGTTACTTAGAGTTATTGCTCTATAAAATATTATTATATTATAATTTCACATTTAGATTTATTATAACGCGGTTATCTCGCTGAGTGATCTTTCTGTCGAATATTGTAGCATTTGTTACTTGGAAAACTGGATGTATTATTGTAACAATGTGTACATGTACTATGTTTTAATAAGACGTCTGTACATACGTTACGTGATGTTATCACCTAGACCCGAGGTGACAACCGACAAGATTACGTACATGAAATGTGACATTTCATAACCCAAACCACAAACAAGCAGAAACGTATGAATGCTCAAGTATGAGAAAGATGCAACCGTTTAATAAGTGTGTACATATGCAATGACGTTATATGTTCTCTCATTTTTTATGAAATGCCGTTTTTCTGTCATCCCCCTACTTTACCTTTGTATATTCTAGCAGAATTTGCTCTTTGGTCGTTTTCTCTGTCACGTATACTGTCTTTTTCGTGTGTCTGATCTTCGGACTGTGCTTGAGAGGGTAGCATTTTCTTGTAGTGGTTTGAGGATGTATTAGGTTGTTCACATGCTCGTAAGGGATAAATGTGTTAAGCATCAAAATGTGAAACATGGCAGGGGACCTGCACCATTGAGATATTCAATAAAGTATGTGTGGACAAAGTCTAAGTAAAACCATGGAACATAAGATAAAGTGTCAGTCGGCAACCTCTGCGGAGTCATTTCCTCAAAATTCTGTTTTATTTCATTTTAAGCTTGTATGGATTTTCTGTTTTATAACTTGTTATTAACATGTATTCACTACTGACCCCGTATCATCGTCACTAGGCACATTCGCCACATTTCATGTTTACGTGGAGTCCACGTCTTGCTCAAACGGTCAGTCGGCGGTTAGCACGCCGCACATACACAGCACATGTTATCATTTTATATGTCTGACGTGCCTTTGTCTAAAGGGCTACATTATGTGTACAAAGATCGACGCGTGTAATTTTCCTACAGCAATAATGTAATATCAGTATTTGTTTCCTGTAGACTAAAACGTGTTAAAATTTTATAGGTAAACAATTTATGGTTTCAATACAGTTGTATATAGCTTGATTGTTACTTTCTTATTCACTATAGGTCCACGTATCTTCTGAAAATTAATTTATGTCAATTGAAACCGCGGTAAAGTTTAATAAACTTTAATTTTCATCTGGTTGGCTGTTACGTTAACTGATGTGTCTTATGTATGTGTCATTCTATGTTACGCTAAGACCTAGACCTCGGATAGACCAAGAAAACTACGAAATATCCTATATGACTCTTCATAAGGAATTGCTAGTGATCCAAAAGGGGAAGAAAAGGAAGAAATAGGAGAAATAGTAATTTAATGCCCCCAACAATCCTGTTCCTTCTTTACTATAATGTCTTATAAGTAATGATGCTATACTTTACACGAGCAACACATGTATACAAGAATTGTGATGCCACCTGGTGACAGCAAGGTATGTAACAGATGTCTATAGCCTGTCAATCGGATACGTTAAGCTAAAGGTGTAACATGAATATTAAAAAAAAAAAAAAGCTATTATGACGTCGTGCGAAGCTTACACTTAAAGATTTTAACGTCACTCCTAACCTGTGTAACGTAAGTTCCACTGTTTTTCAGTTAGAAAATTCTTCTAAATAGTGTGTTTCTTCTTTACAAAATTCTGTTTTGAGTAATCTGTAATGTAGGGCCTACTTTTTGTAGACGGTTGGTGTGAAGTTGATGACATAGTGCACTGAAACCGGTTGTCAAAAGGATTACATGAAGCCCAGCTTGGCTCCATACCGTTATGGGAGTTGTTGATTGGAACACAAAATGCTGCTGTGCGATACCCCTTTTGCGTTCTGACCTTTTTTATCGTGGTATTTTTCAACCCCTATATTAGAGTGCATGTCCTATCAAGCGTTGAAAATATATCCATTATCTGATTATTGCCATGTCGGAGAGAGTATTCGATAAAAAAAAAGTATCGACTATTAACATGGACATTCCTGCAGCAAAACATCCCTGGGTACGAGGGTAACGTACGCAGATGTAACAGAGAGAGCCGCCCACCCGGACCTCGTGCGTTCTCATTTCCTCCGCCAATGGAGGGCGATCATGGAGCGCCAATGGCCGGCCGTGTGTCACGCAGGGGCGCAAAAACTGCGACAAGAAACGCCCCTGCGCCGTGTCCTGTCGGCCCATCACTGCGATATTGCCTCTGCCGCCGCGCAGAGCACAACAGCCTGGGGTGGGGGAGGCGGCGACTGCGCATGCGCGGACGCTGCCAACACGCGCGGCGGGCGCGCGCGGCGCGCAGCGGGCGGCGAGGCCGCGCGTCCGGTTGGCAGCACTGCGGCCATCGGATCGCGCAGTCGTAAAACAGAATTACCGACCGCGACAATAAAGTGGCGCGCTGTAAACAGGTTTTATGCGGCCGCTGGCGCTTGCCGGCCCACCCCCTGCGCCCTTGCAAAATGCGGACAGTCCGCCCGCAGCGGCCGCTATTGTCTCAGGCCGGGGACCAGGGTCGAAGAAGTCTCGCTTCCTGTTTGGCTGCGGCCACCGCCTCCGCTGCCAGACACAGTAGACGGCAGCGTCCACGCCGCGCCAGTCTCTTTACACGATACTTACAAATGGTAGGAACCCATATACAAGAGGCCGGCGGAAAACAGGACAACCGACCAAGTAGTCTGGAAGGCAGCCACTTCCCCCTTCTACTAATGATGCCTGAGGGCAATGGTTCCCAATCTTTTTTGTTATGCGAGCAACAGTTCTTCTGGACATATTTTGGCGGCTCATTATAGCGACTACACAGTAATATGAAATTATACTCAATACTAGCTTGTACCCGGCGCGTTTCTGCGCGCCATTACTGTTAACTGTAAAAAGGTCTACGTGAAGTTCAAAGTTGAATCTGTCGAAAAAAATGTTCAAATGTTTGTATAGCTTATGGGACTTAACTACGGCGTTATCAGTCCCTAAACTTACAAACTACTTATGAACTACTTACGAACTAGGACGGCACAAATATCCATGCCCGAGGGGGGATTCGAACCCCAGACAATAAAGGCCGTGCAGACCGTGACTGGAGCGCCTCAGTCTCCTCGGCCACCGCGGACGGCTTGAATCTATCGCTTAATCAGACAACAAAAGTAGTTTATTTTAAAGTCACTCATTCAAAACCTGATCTGATATTAGTTGCAGTCCAAATACTTGTAATACATTCATGTTTAACAGTCAAGATCACTAATTCATTGCCGGGCGCGGTGGCCTAGGAGACTGAGGCGCTCCAGTCAAGGTCTGCACGGCCACTACGGTCGGGGGTTCGAATCCCCCCTCGGGCATGGATATTTGTGCCGTCCTCAGTATAAGGTAGTAGATAAGTAGTTTGTAAGTTTAGGGACTGATGACCCCGTAGTTAAGTCCCATAAGCTTAACAAACATTTGGATTTTGAACTAATTCATCAAATAACTTCATCAAAATTTAACTGAACACGTACATTGTACATTAACACAGTAATTTGGTTTAATTATGGCCCTGATATTGATGTATATAGTGTTAAACGAGACATAGAGCATTAAACTGACTATGTGCGCAACGGATCTTTTAACAAAGCAACTCTGACATGTAACCTGCATGAAACACACACTGACTATACTCAAAAATTTTGTCTGTGTGAAAGATATTAAAAACACAAACCACTTTCTTAGTGTTCGACTACGAGAATTTTATGCACATCAGTACCGGATTATCAAAACTCAGTATCGTACTCAATTAAGTGCAATGTTGCCTAACAATCATTTACTATCTAACCCATAAAGAAATCTGTTCAACAAGATTGCCAAAATCAATACTGCACTTTGAATCCACAAATAACTAATTAGCAAATAAAAGAAGTGGGTTAATCTTCTAACTACGTAAATCAAACTGGAAAGAAAAGTCATCATGTTACGTATTATTAATAATCGCCGTTACTTTACCTTAATGATACAACCCTTGCACAATTACATGAAATGCTATTACCTACATTCCAGAGGTGGTACAACCTTTTTCACAATTATATGAAATGGAATACATTCCAAATACAATCAAACCTACTTGCTGGCACTGCAGCCTCTGCTCTACATCGGAGCCACATACACAACACAACTACTAAGCGAGCTGAACCACAAGTCCTAAACTCTGTCTCTTTGCACGTGTTATGCGATACATAATCTTTGCCAAATATGAAACTTCACAACTTCACAGATTTATGTACACATACCGATACACACAGTAGATGCAGTATTATCCATTTTGTTGCAAGCAAGTTAGTCGACACAAAACAGGAGGCACAATATTACACATTTTCTTACGAATTCACCAACAAACATTTTCTATGGACACGTTTCGACTGTACTATGTCCATAACCTCTGTGTAAGAGCAAGAAGTGAGTTGAACCAGGTTTTATCACAATTAGATGAACGTCATGGCAGCGCATAAAATATGAACAAATGGTCAAATAAATATGGGGTTTCCATCTACCATTACTCCTGTTTATTCCTCGTCGCCATGTGTTTTGTCCTCCCTGGCCTATGATTCAGCAAAGGATCTGCTCAAGACGCATGGGATGCGTGGACAGCTAAAACAGCTATACAGATTAGTAATACAAGTTTTATTTTGTAATGTTTACACCAAATACTCAACTTCTAGGAAAGTACGTCTATTCTCACAGCGACGTCTTCTTGCACGATGCTAGTTCAGAGCCGAGTTCAGATGTGCCCTTCCAGACGCATGTCGGCCTAGATGTAGCCGCTTGTAGAGGGCGAGCTTCTCCGTTGCTGCCTCCAGAAAGCACGCCACCGGAGTGCGATTGGGTGCCGGTCGTCCGCTGCTTACATCACGATCATTCTCGTGAGTCTGGCGTGTGGCGTGGACTTTACGGCACAACAAGTCCACCTCCTCTTTTCACTTTTCTCTGTTCACCCTTCCCGCCTCCTGCTATCCCTTTCTCTGTCCATTTCCTCCCCCCCTTTCCTCGGTTCGTCTCATGCCACCTGTCTGTCACCATCTCCCCTCTCTCATTCTCCTCCTCTCCCCCCTCTCTGTCTGTCTCCTCCCTCCCCTTTCTCTCCGTCTCCTCCTCCACCGAGTCCTCCCTCTCCTATATATATATATATATATATATATATATATATATATATATATATATGCGCTAAGTTTCATGGTGACTGCTCAGACGGTATCAAAGTCGCTACGTACCGTCCACCACGCTAAATTTAATAGCTTGCAGATTATAGAAATCTCTTTCATGAAAGAGCAGTAGGGGAGTGATGGGCATTGATGCGCAGTGAGAATTGCCCATCGACGATAGTGTCATCGAAGCCACGCACTCGGGCTATTGCCGAACCGCAGATCAAAGGATGCTGCCACAGGATGATTGACAGGTCAATAGTGCACTTCCCAGAAGGACAGGATGATTGACATTTCACATTTAGGTCCTTTTGATTGTCATAAGCGCTACTTCTCCGACCGCTAATCAAAGGACGCCACCATAACACACTTAAGGATGATTGACATGCCGACATATCTGTACTCGCAACCGTGGCCACACACCTGGCCGAGGCCGCCACCCCTACGCGCTTTGCCAATTGCCGCACCGCTTCTCAAAAGGCGCCGCCAGGTATGATTGACACCTACTTGTATGCCGCCCCCAGCCACGCACCTGGCCGATATGCCAACACGGACAGATGCCACACCCTCCTCCACGCCCTCGACCGACTCTCAAAGGACGCCGCGACCCGCATCGACATCTCGAAACAACACCGCCCCCGCCAGCTGCCCCCTACAACCAGGACAGGGGCATACTGCACTCTTCACGACGACCGCGCCCCCCAGGTCAGCCGCCGAATAAGTTACATATTTATTAAGCGCGCCACAGCGATCCCTACGCCAGATCTCGATTTTTTTATTCGCATATAAAATTTTTAATTCTGACAACCTATGTAACAATTTCCGCCGTTTATTATTCTCGGAAAATATGAAGCTACCATAGTGTTCTTCGTATGTATTTTTAAGAAGAATTTCGGTGTATTGCTAAAAAACAATTTAATTACACTTGCATGTGTTCACTCCTCCACACCTGGCGTGTAACTGAGCTCACCCCAAGGCATCACATGACTATCTACGTCACCCCCCCTACTACATAACCACCACCAACCAATGAGAGCACAGCACGTGACCACCCCCTCCCCCATCCTTCCACGTGACCATCCCCAACTGATATTTTGCAGTCATTCAGACACAGAGTGTCGGAGGGACAGCAGCAACATGGAAAGGATGCAATTACGGTAATTACATTTGAATTCCGTAGTTGGGAGGTTCCTGGTACAACCACAAATTGGCAGAAGACCAATTTCTGGTTGCCCTGGGAGGCTTTCGCTCTCCAATCCGGTGGAGCGCCCTCATATAGGTATGAAAGCTACCTTGTTACGCATTTAACTACCTAGTTTCAACTACTTTTCAAGGTCATCTAACTGGTCAGTTTCAACTACCGAAACACATACATGCAGACCGTTGTACATAGCAGCGTTTCTTTTCCAAATAGTAGCATCTCTTTTCTCTCTTGCAAATCCTCCAACCAACAGCATTCGGGATTTTAACGTTCAATTCCTAAATAATACAACTGTTAAGACTATTCTACTCCACACTAATGCGGAATTTCTTTATAGAATTTTAACATTAAATTTTAAAAAAGGTCATTCCACTATAAATACAGGCACTTAGAGCACAGTAGATGTAGGGTTCTTAGGATTTATAGTAAGGTACTAAATTAGAACACAGATATTAGAGATTAAAAACTTTTATTACATTTTATATACACGTTTATAAACAGAAAACAAGTTCTCATATATACATCTAGACACAGAATACAATTCGTTCTTTATTCTTGGTTGGTGTAACTTTAATTTTGTCTAATTTAATTTTTAGCTTGTAGTTGACATTCACATTGGGATCTTCTATTTCTCTTTCCAGCCAGAAATTCGATAGGTACAGTAAAGTTATGTTCTCGAACTCCATTACGTATCTCCTGTAATCAATATCTTTTATAGCTTTAATAAACAGCTCTGCAGCTTATGGCAATGCTTCTAGACGAGAGAAGTCGGGTATTTTACCTTTACCCATTATTTCCTGCATGGCATACTGGTTATAGCACTCCACATCCCCCTGTGTGTACGCTACCAATTATTCTGATACACAATCCTGTCGTAATTCCGTATGGAAGTCTAGGCTTACGACATTTGCAAACGAATGCTTGTTAAATGTTGTTATTCCATCTGTTTTTAACTCCGAAAATGGCTTCTCTGTAGCTAGAAGGACAACATCCAGTCCTCCACATTTGGATACAATGTATTCGTTCTTTTTAAGCAAATCCAAACGGGAGTGCATCTTTATAAACACGTTTTTCGTGTATCCTTTAATGTATAATACATCCTGCGTTCCACTAATCTCAACCAGCACACCGACTCGTGACCAATCTCCCTGGCTGTTTACTGTAAATGCAAATATTTTATAAGTCCCAGCCGTAGCCATATTTCTCCACACACTCTGCTTAAAACCATGTATAAAGCTGGCTTGGACATCTGCTATAGCTGCTTCTTTGTCCAGCATTAGTTTGTATTCGTAATTTATGGCAGTTGCTTTAGCTATATATTCGAGTTTCCTTTTCTTGGCTTCGATCTCCTCCATTTTCAATTTTCTTTTTCGTGCACGTAGGACATTAACCGCACGTTGCGGTGTAATTTCTTTAATGGGGAATGGCTTAAGTCTCTTTCTCGCTGGTCATGTGAAATAACATTGTCTGTCGATACCAGATCTTATTTGGCGAGGTCTGTATCTGGAGACATTATGGAGAATAATGTTTTGGATTGGTAGAAGTATGTTTCTCCTGCTTTAATGTAGCTCTTCTGTGTAATAATGATATCGGCATTCATGGTGTCAGTATTACGAATCTCCACGTAATTTGTAGGCAGGCAGTTAAAACTGCGTCCACATGGAGGAGATTGGCACTCTACACATGGGCGCACTTTGCAGATACCGTTTATTCTCGTTTAAAACACTGAGACAATCTTGCACAGGGTCAAAAACACTGTCCATCCGGTATTTGTATATTGTAGCCTCCAGCCTTGTAATGCCATGATCTCGGCCCAACGAAGCAGTAAAAGTCTGTCGCAGTCGTCTGTCTGGACACTGTATAAAATCGATAATGTGATTACCGATATCTTTGTTGACACCAGCACTCCTGATTTGACATACAAATTCATTATATATATTTTACTCGGCAATTCGATGTTAGCCACGTTAAACAATATATCACAACTGTCTTATCGCTCTCCACAATCACATTGCGGTTGCCTGTGCAGTCTCCTTCCATCCAAAGTCGCAGTTGGATACGAGATAGTCGCATATCTCCACTTTGTTAAAAATCCCTGCGAAATCTTCTGTGATGTCAAAATTTATTAGATAGAAATCATCTGCATGGAGCTGTTGTAGTATAGCAGGTAGCTCCTCCATTAAGATATCCATCTAAACATCGGCTAATTCCACTTTATAAGGTACAACCACAGGATTTGCATATTTCCTCGAGATGTTTTCCAGTGCATCCTTGTCGAGTTTCTCCAGTATTCCTTTTGATGCCGCAGTGCGGCCACCATGTAGCAGGAAAGGCAACTTCGCCTTGACTCCATGTCTCGCAGTGACTAACTTGTCGAATTTACTACGCAGGTAAAAGTTAAATGATCCGCACATTTCCTTCTTTTCCATTACAGACCGACTCTTCTCGGTCTGTTTCCTGACAGTCCACTAGGTCGCAGATTTTAATTACCATAATGTTGTCAGAAAAAGGGTCTGTAATGGGAATAGGCACACTCAAGTTCTTCTTGCTGAGAAGCGTAGCATTTTCGGTGTAATATATGCTACCAATGTCAATAACAAGACTGTCCAGGTTATCCAGTAAGAGCCACAATCCAAAGCGTTCGTCCGTTGCAGTTTTCTTCCTTCCCAGTAGATGAGGGATGTTTAGCACATTCGAGGAACCCATGTTGACACTTTCAACTACCACGGAAGACTGATCAGCGGATGCGGTCGTGCATCCTTTTATACCGCACAGATCGTGTCACGTGACCACCACAAGGGAGGAAAGAAGGAAGACTAGAGTTTTTAAAATCTCTTAACGAGTATACCTATACACATATGGACTAGTACATCGCGGTTACCGACCGATAAGGAAAGTGCTGAACCAGAAATTGTAGCGGTATACATTGTACAGCGCCCATACGGGATATGGTTAGTTAATGGTCACGTGACACGATCTGTGGGGTATAAAAGGATGCACGACCGCATACGCTGATCAGTTTTCCGTGGTAGTTGAAAGTGTCAACATGGGTTCCTCGAATGTGCTAAACATCCCTCATCTACTGGGAAGGAGGAAAACTCCAACGGCCGAACGCTTTGGATTGTGACTCTTACTAGGAAACCTGGACAATCTTGTTACTGACATTGGTAGCATAAATTTCACCGAAGATGCTATTCTCCTCTGTAAGAAGAACTTGGAGGTCCCTACACTGATTACAGAGCCTTTTTTGCGACAGCATTATGGTAGTTGAAATCTGCAATCAAGTGGACTTCCAGGAGCAGAAAGAGCCAGTGTGTAGCGTTAAAGAAGGAAATGTGTGAGTCTTCCTCATATCTGCGTAGTCAATTATGCCTATATGTTGACCCAAAATTTTCTCATGTTTCCTGACGATTCGTCCAGTAATTTTGAAGATTGAAGGGAACAGCGACAGGTCAATATTTACAGATTTATTATTAGTATAGATAACATGCTCTGGGATGTGAACCATCTGTATCTTATTCAACAACTTCATGTTTGTAGCCACATTTTTTTTTTTTTTTAACGTTAGCCTATTTCATTTTTTTGTTATTTTTATTATAATTTTTCACTTTTTCTGCTGTATCAGAGGTTTATTCATGAATCGGTAGTGCGATGATTGATACTCGTTGCTCCCCGGCCCAGACTGACTTCTTCCTGTTGCTCATCGGCCAGGTCAGCCGACGTCCTACCCCATTGGTCGGCGTCCGCGCAGGTCCGGTACGGCGCCTCTAGCGCCGCGTCCGGAAAGACGACGCGCCACATCTTTGGTGCGCGGCGTCGATATGTGTATCGACACAGCACTCCTCCCCCCCAAACCTCCTCACCGTCGTCGTGTAGTGTTCCCGAGGAAGAGGACGACGGCGGGGAGGGGGGGGGAGGTGCAGACGTGGAAGCCTCCGGTGGGACCGGGATTGATGCGTGGGCGGGTCTAGGGCCCCGGTCCGCCTCCCAACATTCGTTGTCCGATCGCCGTGGAAAACCCCCAAGACCAGGCGAAAGAGGCAGCTCCACGTCCGCGTCCATGAGAACAGCAGGTTGCGGTAGCGAGGCGGGACCGGCCGCTTCCTGGGACAGGCCAGTGGCCCCAGATCCGGCGGCCGCAGCGGAGGGCGGTGATGATGGTGGCTGCGAACCGTGGCTCCCGGCAGGCGACTGCGACAGGAGCGCTCCCGCAGGCGCCCACTCCATCGGCTCTGGACACGAGGACGCCGGAGTGATGCGGGCCGCCGCGCCAGCCGACGGCGTGCCCCGAGTAGAGACAGGAGCTGAAAACAGAGGCCCAGCCGCAGAAACCGACACATAACAAGGGCGAAGCTGATTCGAATGACGACGAATCACGCCGCTACCTAAACACTCTTCGACGGTCCCCCGTTCCCAACGTTTGGCCCCCGTAAAGCATCTGAAAAGAACAGGGTTATTGACGCTATACTTTGCCTGAGAGTGCCGAGAGGCAGGCAGGCGCAGTGGTGGATGCAACAGCTGCAACAGGGTGCGGTGGCGCCGCCCGTGGAGTAACTCCGCCGGCGAAGGACCGTCGCGGGGCTGCGAACGGTACGACGAGAGGAACAGCAGCAGAGCCTAGTCCCGTGAGTGGTGGCTGCGCAGCTTGGACATCTGCTGCTTGAAGGTGCGGACGAAGCGCTCCGCCTCTCCGTTGGATTGCGGGTGGAAAGGAGCGCTAGTTAAATGACGGATCCCGTTGGAAGCACAAAACTATTCAAAGTCCGCTGACACAAACTGGGGTCCATTGTCACTAACAAGAGTTTCTGGAAGGCCCTCAATGCAAAATATAGACTGGAGAATTTTCACAGTAACACTCGTCGTCGTAGAGTTCGTGGGGACCACAAACGGGAATTTACTAAAAGCATCGACAACAATTAACCACCTGGTCTTCCAAAACGGGCCGGCATAATCCACATGAATCCGTTGCCATGGTCCAGTGGATTTCGGCCAGTCAGTGAAATGTTGAGGAGGAGCGGACTGATTTTCGGTACAGGCACGACATCGTGACGTCATATTTTCAATGTCTTTGTCCAGTCCGACCCAGGTACAATGCTTGCGGGCCAACTGTTTAGTTCTGACGACTCCCCAATGTCCTTGATGTAACAAGTTCAGAACACGCGCCTAAAGAGCCTGAGGTATTACCACTCTGGACATATCGCCGTCAGTGCGAAGCAAGATGACGCCTCTGTGTGTTGATAAAGCAAAACGTCGAGCAAAATACTGACGGACACCTGGGTTCGAAATCTGTTTCAAGGATCGTGGCCACCCGTAGCGAATATATTGTAAAAGGATCTGTAAATCCGGGTCCGCGGCTGTAGCGTGAGCAACCTGTCGGTAATCTAGTGGAATCCTGCGTATCTATATGGCAACAAGCTGTCTCTGAGGCATCAAAATCAGAGTCAGGACCAACAGGAAGCCGCGAGAGCGTGTCCGCGTTAGCATGGTGAGTTGTGGGCCGATAAATAATTTCATACTGATAGTTTGAGAGAATAAGGGCCCAACGTTGAAGTTTCTGTGCCGTACGTTGTGGAATGGGTTTAGCGGGATGAAACAAAGACTGTGACGGCTTATGATCTGTGACCAGATAGAATTTTCGCCCATAGAAGTACTGATGAAATCTTGTAACACCAAAAATGATTGCAAGGGCCTCTTTTTCAATCTGCGAGTAGTTCTGTTGTGCTTTGGTCAAAAGCTTAGAGGCAAAGGCAATAGGTCTGTCCACGGAACCCATCTGATGGGAAAGAACCGCCCCAAGGCCATATGATGACGCGTCAACGGCTAAAATCACCGGTTTTGCAACATCAAAAGGAACCAGACAGTTGTCACTCAACAAGGCGTCTTTCAGTTTGCGAAAAGCAACATCACAGTCTTTTGACCACACGAATGGAACATTCTTACGTCGCAGACGATGTAAGGGTGCTGCAATTTCGGACGCATTAGGTATAAATCGAATGTAGTAAGTGAGTTTCCCAAGCACAGAGTGAAGTTCAGTAATGGTAGTGGGCGGTGGAAGGTCGCGAATTGCCTGTAAATGAGATTGTGTAGGGTGGATACCTTGTGCATTTATGACATGACCTAAATACTCAAGTTCCGACTGAAAAAACACACATTTGTCCCTGTTACATGTTAATCCTGCCTGCAACAACACCTCGAACAAACGACGCAAATTGTTCACATGTTCCTCGGGAGTACGCCCAGACACGACAATATCATCCAAATAATTAGAACACGCAGGCACAGTAGCGGTCAACTGTTCCAAGTACCGCTGGAAAATGGCGGGAGACGATGCACTACCGAAAGGAAGGCGCAAAAACTTGAAAAGACCCAAGTGCGTGTTGATCACGAAAACTTGTTGCGATTGCACATCCAGAGGAAGCTGCAAGTATGCGTCACGCAGGTCAATTTTAGAAAAATACCGGCCTGCACCTAAGCGGTCCATCAGTTCTTCCGGTCGTGGTAAAGGGTAAGAGTCAATCACAGTCTGCGGATTCACGGTAGATTTGAAATCTGCACAAAGACGCAATTTACCATTTGGCTTCTTCACGATCACTAAGGGCGATGCCCACTGACTCGCCGTGATCGGTTCAATGACACCATTAGCCTGCCACTGTCTTAAGAGATCCACCACCTGATCCCGAAGGGCATACGGCACGGGACGAGCTTTACAGAAGCGAGGGCGTGCCGCGTCTTTCAATGTCACACTTGCTATAAAGTTGTTTGCCATGCCCATACCATCACGAAACAAGTCACTGAATTCATCACACAGTTTAGCCACCGTGTCCCGATGGTCATATGACATGACAGCAAGAACCTAATCCACTATTCGGAGACCGAATAAATCAAAGAGATCAAGTCCAAAAATGTTTGCACTATTGGAAGCACGAAGCTCTTGAAATGTCACTGTTTTCGTAACGGACCGGTATGTAGCATCACAAGTATATGAACCCAGCACAGGTATGTTCTGACCATTATACGCCGTAAGCAACGTGCAAGAGTTCTGCAACGGCGGCTGACCAAGCAAACTGTATGTGTCCCGATTAAGCAAGGAAACCGAAGCACCAGTATCTAATAGAAACGTCACGGTCTGGCCAAGAATTTCAAGATCCACAAACAATTTATTCACATTACGGTACCTAGCCTGCGAAGACACAGGTTGTGACGACGCACGTTCAACAGTCTTATCACTCGTAGGTGATGGAGAATGCACAACATTAATGTGATGTGAACGAACCCCCGTGCGTGCTTGTTCTGTGGAACCTTTATTCTGTTGGAGACAGACAGAACGAACATGGCCTAACTTTCCACATGCAAAACATGTTGCGCTACGAGAAGGACAATTGTCACGCGTATGTTTTGAGAAACAGCGAGGACAGGACTTAACTTTTCCGCGAGCGGGGTAGGTAGACGGCTTATGTTTACGCCCAGCGGCCGACCGGCCGGCGGGCCGGGCGCCTTGTGTCGGCGCGGGGCCGTTCTGTTGACGCTTGCCCTGACGTGCTGTCGACACTGTACACACCCCTACCGGATCAAAGCTAGACTTAGCAAGTTCAGACGCGTCCTGAAAGTCAATGATCTGCATAACCTGTTGCAATGTAGGATCGGCGTGCCACAAAATACGATTGTCAGGTACAATTTGCGTAATCACATCCCGTGTCATAGAATCATTATAATATTCACCACATGAACACCTAAATTTACAGTCACCAGTTAAACCTTGCAACTCTGCGAGCCACTGCCGATAAGTTTGACCTTCTTGCTTCCTACTCCTAAAAAATTTAAAACGAGCCGCCGCCACATGCACTTGTTCGTCATAGTACTTAGACAAAGCCTCGATTAACGCCTCATAAGAAACCGACTCAGGGGACGTAGTGGGGAATAACTTGGAAGCCGTTCGGTAAACTACAACACCAGCACACGCGAGAAAAAAGGGAAGCTTCACAGTTCCTTGTACATTGTATGCTGTCAGATGCGAAGTAAACTGCACCAACCATTCATGCCACGTTTCCTTTTCTTCTATAAAAGGTCGAAATGGTGGCACTGGAGCAGATTGTACATCCTGTTGTGGCCGCGAAGGCAACGACTGTTGTGTGTGAGCGGTCGCCTGTTGTGACTGCGCGAGTTGCTGTACAGCTTGGGTGAGCTGTGACATCTGTTGTGCCTGGAACTGACAAAACTCAGTTACATCCATGCTCGGAGCGACAACCGGCGGGACTACATTCGGAGGGGTAGACATAGTAAATTGAAACAATAAAACAGTACGCAACAAGACGTCTATGACACGACAACAGACACCAAAAAGAGCAAAAATTGAAGATACACGGCAATAGCAATCAGAAAAGCTTGTCGCCAGAGGTAGGCGAAAAACAAGGCAACGTGGGCAATATAACCAATGCAAAACAACAAAACAACCACGAAATTAAGAAGACCTCGTCGCCATTGCTGTATCAGAGGTTTATTCATGAATCGGTAGTGCGATGATTGATACTCGTCGCTCCCCGGCCCAGACTGACTTCTTCCTGTTGCTCATCGGCCAGGTCAGCCGACGTCCAACCCCATTGGTCGGCGTCCGCGCAGGTCCGGTACGGCGCCTCTAGCGCCGCGTCCGGAAAAACGACGCGCCACATCTTTGGTGCGCGGCGTCGATATGTGTATCGACACAGCACTTTCTGTGATTTTTTTTTCCTTTTTTATTGGAGATATTATTTATTTATTGATTTATTTCATCAGCGGACGCCTCGACCTTATTTTATTCATCTTTATTTAAACAAATAAGGGTAAAAATCACCTGTAGGTGTGTGAGGTGGCACTGCTACAGTTTTGGCTAAATATTATGTAATTGGTTGCCATGTTTTTATTTCCAGGACTTCTTTGGAAATTTAGGGTAACATCACCATCTGATATGTGAACGAGGCATTCTATTGTATCTTACCTGTGGCTATTTAACGTTATTTGGCTCTGATATGTTAGTGGTAAGCCAAGTTCCCTTGTGGAACGGTGCGCCACCTAATGGCCTAGTTGATAAGAGCTTCGATAATTATTAATATTTGTACTATATCTGCCTGTGATACGAGGATGTCGATCATATTACCGAAGATTATCATGTGATGAGATTTACTTTAGTGGCACTGAGTCCCTACCTACTATGTGTCACATATCGCCTCCTCGTTTGGCGCGTCTTTTAATTTTGTTGCTTGTCATTCTTGATTAAGCTGCCCTATCTCTCTCCTGAGTGTCCTATTATTTTTTTCTACCTGAATGATTTTTTAAATTTATCAAAAATGAATGCTGGTGTTAAACCATTTAAAATAAAAATGAAAATAAAGAAATAAAAAAAAAAAACGTATTATGGACATTTTGTGAATAATTGTTTGTTTTTGCGTATATATATATATATATTTGTCTCACCTCCTCTTTTACACTAATAATATTAAAGTACGCATTCCACTTAAGCTCATATATCATAGTTGAGAAATAAAGAGAACACGTCGAACATATAGAAAATATTGTGAGGAAGGCGAACTAAAGATTACGTTTCATTGGCAGAACGCTTCGAAGATGCAACAGCTCCACCAAAGAGATTGCCTACATGACAGTTGTTCGTCCTCTCCTGGAGTACTGTTGCCCAGTGTGGGACCCTCACCAGGTGCGACTGACGGAAAACATTGAGAAGGTTCAGAGAAGGGCAGTTTTTTTTTTTTATCACGTTACAGGGGGGAAAGCGCCACGGAAATGTTGCACGGTTTGAAGTGGCAATCATTAAAAGAAAGACATTCGTTGCGGCGAGAACTATTTATGAAATTTCAATCACCGACTTTTACTTCTGAATGTGAAAATATTTTGCTAGCACCTACCTACATAGGGAGACATAACCATCCCAATAAAATAAGAGAAGTCGGATCGAAAACAGAACGATGTAAGTGTTCTTTCTCCCCGCTTTCTATTAGAGACTGGAAGATTATGGAAGTGGTTAATGAACCCTCTACCAGGCACTTAAATGTGATTTGCAGAGTGTCTATGTAGATGTAAATGATATTTACTTTTCTTGTTTAACGCAATTTTGTGATTCCTAACAGACAATTTCAGTTTTAATAGTCTGTACCTCATATTTAGGAAATTCTTGTAAATAATGATTCTTATCTGTCTTGTAAGCTATACCGATTGACGTCCTGTCGGGAAGTGCTCTATTTACTGTCGATTCGTATTTAAAAAGCTTAGAGAGTTAAATATATTCCAAACCTTCCTTGTTCCTTGTACTGCGAGTGGTAGGTTGGAATATTCTCTACACATTTTTCTAGAACAGACACTTTTTCTGCCGCGGTGGAGTAGCCGAGCGGTCTAAGGCACCTCGCTGCAGAACGCGCGGTTGCTCGCCGTCGGAGGTTCGAATCCTCCATGGGGCATGGATGTGTGTGTGTTGTCCTTAGGTTAGTTTACCTTAGTTTAAGAAGATTGTAAGCTACGGACTGATGACCACGAAGTTTGGTCCGATAGATTTGCAAACAAACAACATGTTTTTCTTTCGATAATCTTTATCTGTTAACAAGATAAACTCAAGAAACCATGGCGTTTGATTACGCAAGTGACAACTGCTCTGCACCATACAATTTCAGGAAGTGTGCTAGGCCAAAAAGTTGTTTCCTGCCTATGTTACAGAGTGGTATTTTTTGGTCTGGTGAAGGGTTGGTTTCATTTTCGTAATTCGTTACAGTTATTGTATAGCATAAAATTACGTGTCGTGTTGCAACATATTTTAAAATGTTTTTAGAGGTAAAAAAAGTGCGTACAATTTGTGAATAGTTAAGTTTAGGTCACAAATAGCAGCATGTGAAATCCAAAGGAAATAAACAAATTTCATTTAAAATTAAGAACACAGTATTGCGTTCTCGACAAACTGATTTCAGACCCGGCAAACTCAATTCTGTCAAAGGCAATTTGGTAGCCATTATGAAATACTTGTCATCAACTTTGAGAAACATATTCTGTGAAGAAATTTGATTTTCTACAGCATAAAGGTTTACATCTTGTCTCGATAAATAGTATTTTCTCTTTGTTATTCGTCATACCTTGTATATAAATATGACTAAGCTTATAAGAAATGAAAGCTTTACAGATCTACAATACGAATGCATTCGGAAGCAGGGTGGTAGAAATTCTCCTCTGTAAATCCAAATTTACGTTTTACTTGATTCGTAACAGGCAAATCCGTGGATGGTTCCTTCGAAGGGGCGGACTCTTACTCCGAAACTCAGATGAGGTCCAGAGAACCCTCACTAATCCCCGCACACGAATTCTGCAACTTTCCCTTTGGGCTAATGTGCATTTGCCTGGGATTTCCTACCTAAAATGTGCGACGGAGAAGAGATTCCAAGTCTTGGGGTGGGATTTGGGGGAGGGGGGTCTGGGAGCAGATCACAAAAGGTTGTGACAGTCTTGACTGAGAGCGCCTACACTTGTGTGGGCTGGCAGTGAAGAGCATAGCAGTGGTGGATCCAACATCTGGATAAAATTTAAAAAAATAAAAGGCTGTAAAAGTCTAGTACAACGATTCTGAAGGTGGGGAACAGTAGGCCTAGGAAGTTAAGGCGCACTGAGAGAGGCCAGCCACTCCTTTATAACAACTTAAGTCAGCGATTACTCGCAAGACAAATTAACTTGATGACAGGGCTGTAGATGCTCCAACAAAAACTGACCCCAACATTTATATCTTGTGACTACCCTGAGAAGAGAACATACAGAGAACATAGTGTCAGGCGTGGTTCCTTAACAAAAACTGCCAATAACACCAAAGAGAGACAAAATGTATTCAGAAAAAAAATCTGAAGTTGAGGAATCAACTGTTTGCGTATTTTCAAGTGTGTTTCATTCAAATTTGAAATGTTTCCCTTAGCTTCGAAATACGAGGGTTGTAACTTACATACTGCCACCACTGCTGTGGAGACACTATGCAATGTCGCTGATAGCACACATTGTTGCCACACCTACCTCACCTCCGATCAAATGGACTCGCCCGCCCCACGTCACCGGCGTGCGCACAATCGTGGGAAACACAGCCATTTGCGAGCGAGCGGTCTAATGCTACGGTGTCTCTATGTATTCGAAACAGGAGTAACGGAGTTGGCTCAAGAATGAATTACCGTTCGTTTCTGGAGGATCCCCCGCGACCAGCTTTGCGAAAGAAGCGGCAACACTTTCTGCGCAACTCAACCATCATTTTGCACGACAATGCACGGGCGGACACAGCGCAAGCTATGGCTGACCTCTTCGGTCGTGGAAATGGGAAGTACTGGACCATCCACCAGGATCCCCACACTTAAGTCCTTCTGACTTTCATTTGATTCCGAAGACATAGGAACCACTTCGTGGCGTTAGCTTAAGAACTGTTCCAGATATTCGACAGACCGCCCCATTAGCACAGTCAACAGAACAGTGCCTGCTAACGGTCTACTATGCCTTCCACATCTCCGACAACGGGTTCTACACATTGCTGGTGACTACTTTGAAGGACTGTAACAGGTGTGAACATGTAACGCTTTTGTTTCGGCTGTGAATAAAGAGTTACCACTATTAAGTTCCAACCCTCGTATACTGGCCCATACTTACAGTTACCGCCGTCTGCCTTGAGAGTGGCACTGCGTGTTCAAATGTTCAAATGTTTGCGTAGATTATGGGATTTAACTACGGGGTCATCAGTCCCTAACCTTACAAACTACTTATGAACTAGCTAATCCTAAGGACGGCACAAATATCCATGCCCGAGGGGGGATTCGAACCACCGACCGTAGTGGCCGTGCAGACCGTGATTGGAGCGCGTCAGTCCCCTCGGCCACCGCGGCCTGCACACTGCGCGTCTGGAACCTAATTTGTTATTACTCAAGTGAGCAAACCTGACGATTTCTCTGTTTTAATAAATACCGCATGTTGCTGAAATGGAAGGATTGATTCTGTTAACGTGAACCTACGTCAGTCGTCGTGGAGTGGCCGTGTTTTTTGAACCGAAGAACAAATAACTGAAGCTCGTTATTTACATATTTTATTCCATCACCTTTATTTCAATTTTGAAATGTAAGGTTTAATACAGTAACACATGCAGAATTTACGTATTTTTCATTTTGTAGTGGAAAAATGGAATAAAATTGTTACATTTTTGGTGTGAGCCTTACTTATGCTAGAGGGAAAACTGCGAGTCTACACGTTAAGTTGCGGAGTTCTTGATTTGCGATGAAGACCGTTGGGGAATTAGTGTGCTGAGCAGGTAAAAGTTGCGCAGTTCCTGTGAACCGCCTCAAACGTTTTCATAGATCAGCTATCCCATCATCAGCAAATCAATCCAAGTCATATTTCGTCTGCAATAAATCACAAAGATCTTTTTTGCAGCAGCAGATAGAAGAATGTTCAAATGCTTGTAAATCTATCGGACCAAACTGCGTGGTCATCAGTCCGCAGTTTACAAACTACTTAAACCTAGGTAAACTAACCTAAGGACAACACACACACCCATACCCCAGGGAGGACTCGAACCTCCATGGCGAGCAACCGCGCGCTCCGCAGCGAGACGCTTTAGACCGCTCGGCTACACCACCGCGGAAGATAGAAGATATAACGTCAGTGCGTATTAGAACTGTTTCCGGTACTAACAAGTTAGATATATGTGTTGTATTCAATAATCACTTTCTGAATATAGTAGGTGAACTAAACAGAACCCTAGTTTCCACAGGTAATCATATAACATTTTCAGAAAATGCCTTGCCAAGGCTGTTACCTGAAATGGCCCTCCATGATACTTCCATAGCGGAGATAGAGACAATAATTAAATCATTAAAGACTAAGGACTCTTGTGGATCTGACGGGGTATCTAGAAGAATTCTAAAGTACTGTTCTTCATATGTTAGCCCAGTACTAAGTCATATTTACAATTTTTTCTTTCAGAATGATCAGTTTCCTGACAGATTAAAGTACTCAGTAGTGAAATCACTTTATAAAAAAGGAGAAAGGAGACAATGGAGACATGGAGACAACGGAGAAATGGAGACAAATACAGACCTATTTCTATGCCATCGGTTTTTACTAAAGTTATTGAAATGGCTGTATATTCAAGATTAATTGATCATTTCAGTTGACATAACATGTTGTCAAACATACAGTTTGGTTTTAGAAGTGATTTAACGACTAAAAATGCTATATTTTCTTTCCTTTGTGATGCACTTTAAGGGTTAAATAAAAGGCTACGGACATTAGGCGTCGTCTTTGATTTAACAAAGGCGTTTGATTGTGTTGATCACAAAATATTGTTGCAGAAGTTGGAACATTATGGAATACGAGGAGTAGCTCACGACTGGTTCACCTCTTACTTTAATAACAGACAACAGGAGATAATTCTTTGCAGTGTAGAAAATGGCTATGAAGTACAATCGCAATGGGTCACTGTTAAGTGTGGTTGCCCCAGGGTTCTGTACTGGGACCATTGCTGTTTCTTATTTATATTAATGATATGCCTTAGAGTATAACAGGTGATTGTAAAATATTTTTGTTTACTGATGGTACCAGCTTGGTAGTCAAGGATGTTGTTCGTAATATTAGCACAGTATCAAATAATGCAGTTGAAGAGATAAGTTCATGGCTTGTAGATAACAAGTTAATGTTAAATCACAGTAAAACTCAGTTCTTACAATTTCTTCACATAATTTGACAAAAGCTGACATTTTGATATCACATAATGGGCATATGATAAGTGAGACTGAACAGTTTAAATTTCTAGGTGTTTAGGTAGACAGTAAGCTGTCGTGAAAAGCCCATGTTCAGGAGCTTCTTCCAAAACTAAATTCTGCTTTATTTACCATTAGAACAATATCTGAAATAAGTGATTTGTCAACACGAAAAGTAGTCCACTACGCTTACTTTCACTCACTTATGACGTACGGCGTTTTTTAATTCCTTGTTTTAGTATTTTTTCTTGTTCCTTTTTTTTTCTTTTGCGGTAACTCGACTGAAACAAAAAGGATATTTTTGGCTCTGAAACGGGTGGTTCCAGCAATATGTGGTGTAAGTTCACGAACTTCAGGTCAACCCCTTTTCAGAAGTCTGGGATATGACACTGGCGTCACAATACGTTTTTCCTTTAATGTCGTTTGTTGTTAATAATATCAGCTTATTCACACAAGTTTGTATCTTTCACTCGGTGAATACTAGACAGAAGCCGAATCTACATTTGCATCACACCACCTTGACATATGTACAGAAAGGTGTGCAGTATTCTGCAGAATCTATTTTCAATAAGCTGCCAGAAGAACTAGACTTTTAGCAGTAACCCACACAATTCCAAATCTAAATTGAAGAGTTACCTCGTGGGTCATTCCTTTTATCTGTCAAGGAACTCCTAGAAAAATTAAGCAATTAAGCTAATCCGAGGGTTTTTTCCGGCACTGATTCTTTTCACTTAGTCTTAAGAGTGTCATATGCATAGGACAACTTTAAAATTATCTATAACCATTCTTGTGTTAAACTTCGTGTATTGACTTGTTCCATATCCATGGAGTGTTACTCCTAAATTAGGTCCTGCGTAACAGAAAAGCATATTATTATTATTGTTATTATTCTTGCTTTCTTCGTTTCGGGCATCTAAGGACCACGCACGAATTTCAATATTTCCTCCTTTGTTCTTCTTTCTTTTTCCTCCAGTATTCTTTCATCTTTTCACTATGCATCTTTTTTCTCTCCTCAGACCACTTTACCCCTGTCTTCTTCTCCCTCCTGCCTTGGAATCCTTCCATTTTTCAGACTTTCTTCTTAAAAGTTTCTCTTTCTGTTGCATCTTTTTGAAATCTTTCCTAACGTCTTGAATACATGCTATTGTTGGCTTCTTGTCCCGGAGATATTTAAAAATCTGTTTGGTTAACCTGTTGTGGGTCATTCGGTATAAATGTCCACAAAATAGCAGTCTCCTCTTCCATAGTGTTTCGGTTATGTTTTTTATGTTGCGATAAACTTCTGCATTACTTCTTAGTTTCAATGCCTCTGTATTTCTTAGTGGAACGAGTATTTTTCGAATGATTTTTCTTTCTAGAACTTCAAGTTTATGTAATTTGTAATTCAGTACTAAACATTCACTTGCGTAAAGATATTCTGGTTTTACTACTGTGTTGTAGTACAGTATTTTCAGATTTTTAGACAGAGACCTATTGTTGTAAATGTTCCTCGTTATACCATTTGCTCTCTCCATTTCATGTACTCTTACTTCTACAGCAAATTTTTCTAATCCATTTTCCTGAATCATTTCTCCCAAATATTTAAATTAATTTACCCTCTTTATCGGCCCAATATCTGTTAGTAGGATTTCTGGAGTATTTTTTATGTTTGCCATAAATTTTGTTTTCTCTGCAGAAATTCTTAAACGTGCTTTGTTGGCTATTTCTTCTAAGAGATTGATTTGGATTACTGCATTTGTTAGGTTTTGGAAAAGAATGGCAAAATCAGCCGCAAATGCTAGACAGTGAATTTCAATACTCTTGTGTTTAGTCCCCAGACTGATTGCTGATAGTTTATGATCTTTTGGTTTTTGTTTTCATTCTCTGTTTTCTCTAGGACACAGTTGAAAAGGAGTGGAAACAGGCCGTCACCCTGCCTTAGACCTGTTTTGATATTGAAAGCCTTGGAAATTTCACCCTGAAGCTTTACTTTTGATTTGATGATTATTATTATTGTTGTTGTTATGGTCTTCAGCCCGGAGACTGGTTTGATGCAGCTCTCCACCCAACTCTATCCTGAGCAAGCCTTTTCATCTCCTCATAAGAACGGCAACACACATCCACTTGAATCTGCTTACTATACGCGTCTCTAGGTCTCCCTCTGCGATTTTTACCCCACACACTTCCCGCCAATGCTAAATTTACGATTCTTCGATGTCTAAGAATGTTTCCTGTCAATCTATCCCTTCTTTTAGTCAGGGTATGTCAAAAATTCATTTTCTCACCTTTTCTGTTCAGTACCTCTTCATTATTTATGCGATCTACCCACCTAATCTTCAGCAATCTTCTGTAGCACCACATTTCAAAAGCCTCTATTATCTTCCTGTCCGCACTGCTTATTTTCCATGTTTCACTCCCATACAAGACAACACTCCACACAAATGCCTTCAGAAAAGAGTTCCTTACACTTAAATTAATATTCGATGTTAGCAAATTTCCATTTTTCAAAAATGCTTTTCTTCCCATTGCCATTCTGCATTGTATATCCTCTGTACTGCGACCATCGCATGTTATTTTACTACCCAAGTAACGAAACTCATCTACCACCTTCACTGTTTCGTTACCTAATCTAATTCCTTCAGCATCGCCTGATTTTCTGAGACCGCATTCCATTATTTTTGTTTTGCTCTTGTTAATGTCCATTTTATACGCTCTCTTCAATACACTGTCCATTCCATTCAACTGTTTCTCTAGGTCTTTTGCTGTCTCTGACAGAATTACAATGTCATTCGTTTTATTTGGAAACAGAGCCCACTGGATTCGCCATTGAGCCGTCAGTTAGCCTCGGATGAGCAGCGACGACCCCCTCATCGCCAGCGCGCTGCAGTTCAGTACCTGCCCGCCCTCTGCCACACCAACAGCCGACTCTACTTTTGATCACGTTTGTTTCAAGCCATTTTTCATTTCTCTTCCGAAAATCAGCCTCCCGCTTCAATTTTCTTTCATCCGGATCTTTCCTACAGTTAGAGTTAGACGGTTTGCTTAAATAGTAAGGAAGATTGGCGAAAATTCTCGGTACTGCACCGTCTCGTAATTTTGGCCGAGCTCGTGGATATTTCTGCACGTTTCCCAGCGTATCCGTAAATGTATCAAATTTTATTATATCCTTTTCTTCGAAATGCTTAGCACAGACCACAGATCTCTTGGAGGGTATCCAATCTTTCCTCGGAATTGCTTTCATCCATTCATGATGCGTATCGGTATCTGCTGGAAACCGGAACACTGTGATGTAACTTTTATCATCACTAGAATGGTAATTGCTCGTACATCCTGGTACACAACACTTGCCCGGCATCTAAAAAATATTATTGAATCAATAGTAATATATATTTCGTGTAGATAACACACTAATTTTCATTAACATGTTATCCTTCACAATTCACCATGTGGTTGACTCTTACATTATATTTAAATTTTCGTCCCTATAAAAGTGGATCAGCCATATGACTCACCTTTATAAACAAACCAGCGGTGCTTGGACGACTTCGGGTAAAGTTGAAAAATGTTGCAAATCTCACAGCATACCGAAGCACGAAAATTCATACACAATATTCACAAATGTACTTCGCGTAGCATCAGTTCAGTAGGCCCACTTCGCAGTGTTGCCACTTCTCATGACTCCGGCTTGTGTAGAGTCGGCTGTGGCCACACCCCCACTTCCGCCCCCCAGAGCAGCCGCGGGCAGGCCGGCCAGTGGCCACTGGTTGCTGTTTGTGTGGGCACCGCCGCCCCTCTCCGTTCAAATACTGCGCCTCTGCCTCCACTGCCGGCCTGATCTGATTAAACGCAGGCGCCGCCACTTGCTGCCGCTGCGGCCGCGGCCAGCTCCGCTAATTAACCTCTGGCCGAGTCAACAGCACGGGCTGCGGGCTGCGGGCGCCGCCGCTTTTTCTGCAGACTGTTCTTTTGCTCAGCCGCGATGCTCCGCCCTCATGGCGGGCTCGTATTTGCTCCCGTAACGGCCGGGACACACAGTCAAATAACGCGCAAACACGGATTTTTTAAACAGTGTCATCTTTCCGACCAAGGTCTTCGGGAGGTTTTCCTTGTCTGTAAGGCGTATGCCGGAACTGGTAAGCCCCTCCCACGTATCCCAATTGGGATCCCCCTTTGCCCCACTATCAGCTTGACTGATAATTGGCTGAATAGAACCGCGAGTCTTTATGGGCCGGATCTCAAACAGGCCGCTCCACTCCTCGGAGTGCAGAATGAAAAGACTAGGGAAGCTTTCAGAATGGATGTACTGTGACTAGTTCTCTTGCTTGAAACTCTGGTGGCTGCTACCTAAATTCAGTAGGGCCTAACTAATTTTTCTCCATTACGTAATTCACCGTTCCGAATAAATGAATCAGCCAGCTGGAAAACTGGTCGCCTCCACATTCTTTTTTCTTTAACGGCATGCAGATTCTTGCAGGTTGAATTGGAAGAAAATGACGCTGCTTTAATCAAGAGACACGCTAACTTCGGGTCATGAGACACTGTAATCGGCACCTACGCCTCACCTTACACCGAAAGGACTGAGGCGACTGCACGGCCACTACGGTCGGGGGTTCGAATCCCCCCTCTGGCATGGATATTTGTGCCGTCCTTAGTATTAGTTAGTTCATAAGTAGTTTGTAAGTAAGCTATACAAACATTTGAACATTTTTTTTTCACCTTACACATGCCCAAGGTTAAAGAAAAATAAAAATAAAAAACGATTGTCCCTCGAAAGCGCGACATATTCACAAAAAGAGGCCAAACATTTGTGCAAGTAACAAAGCATAAGTCCATGCTGGTTCCAGAATATTTTCTAATCGCAAATGAGGATATACATATATTTATCTCCGCCGCAGCGCTGCGACTGCAGTTCCGCACATGCGCTGTAGATGATGTGTATCAAGCAGAAGAACGTGCGCCATTTGGAGATCGCTGCCAGTTACGTACGCTTTGTTGTGCTTGTCTGAAATGTCGGCGTTGATTGAAAATACCGCCGCCTGTGAAATCAGGTCGGTGATTTGGTTTCTGAATGCGAGGAAAGTGAAACCACGTGAAATTAATCGGAAAGTTTGCAATGTTTACGCACCAAATGCGATGAGTGATTCGATGGTGAGAAGATGGGTCCGACAGTTCAATGGCTCGATGAAGAACGAAGTAAGCGTCCACCTTTGGTTACAGAAGAACTGGTTCACGCGATTGATGACAAGATCCAGGACATCTCAAGTCTTTCCTTGGCGGTCATCACTTCACCAATGACGACGAGCTGAAAGAAACTGTTTCCAACTGGTCGAAGACACAGGCGGCAGATTTCTATGAAGAAGGTATACAAAACCTGGTGCCACGTTATGACAAAGGCCGGCAAAATTTCGTCAGTTAAATGGGAAAGTACTTTAAGAGGTGTAGAATTTTCTGCAATAAAAATTTCTTCTGTATCTATGTTCAATTTCATTTTATTACCAAACGGAACTTACTTTCTGGACGCACCTCGTATAAATGTTTAAAAATGACGAATAAAGAAGGCATAGCATTATCCACTTGGCTGTTTGTTAAGGTTATGGGACTTAACTGCGGGGTCTTCAGTCCCTAAACTTACAAACTACTTAAAAAATAATTTATAACAAAGCCAACAAAAACATTTATGCCCGAGGGAGGATTCGAGCCCCCGACGGGGAACAGCCTCACGCGTGGAAGCATAGCGCCTCAATTTGCTGGGTCACGCCATCGCGGCGTAATCTAAAACATCTATGACTGTAAGCAACCATGGTACAATAGAAACGGCGTCCCTGACGTCATCAACCATCAACAGGAGATGAAAGTAACATCAGCCCTCGTTTTAAATAATTTTAATTGTTTATGCACTGTTTTTAATGTTGTATAATATTCTTTTCTATATATTTAACCTTCCTATTGTGTTCGAAACAGAGACACACATATTGTGAATGGGTAAGTTAGACCCGGAATTTAAAATAAAAAAAAAAAAAATTGCTTCAAAATATGTGTGTTGTATTAGCTTAGACAATTATTGCAGTTAATATTTACATGATCTTGGCATACGAATGATTGACAAATGTTACATTTCTTAGTAGTCTTTCGATCTTTCTTCAGTCCACACTCTTTGTACTGGCCCCTTTTCTCTCCAGAACTCTTTCTGCAATATTTTCCAAATTTACTTTTATCTTAGGAACATTTTTAGACGTTGTTTTGTTGTATTGTTCTTGTTAGCGTCTTTTGTACAATTTGTTTCAATAGTGTGTACATGCAACACACAAGCATTCATTGCAGCAATGTCTAGCACGTTATAAAATAAACAGGCCATCGCTCAGTACAGTATCAGGAATACGTACTGGCGAGTGTATCTGTCGTGTCAACTCCTCCTTTCGTTTTGTTGTAATGCAGTATTACCTCCGGCTTCTTATGACACGGTAGAGTCATGGTGCATGGTAGAGAGTAATACGGCAGCTTTATTTATTTATTGATTCATTTATTTTTTGGCACGTAGGAATCCAGTGGTACATACCTCTGAAATCCAAAGACGGTTGAAAACACTTGCCTACTATTGTTTGTCAGCATTTCTTTCGGAATCTCAGCTTTGTTCTATCTGAGGATTCAAATAATGTTAGAATTTTCTGCCGAAGTTGTTTTGCCAGAGTGTAGTCAGTAAAGAAATTATCAGTAGTAATGTTTCGCCCAGTTTTCTCAATTCTTTCCACAAGCCTCAATATAACATTTCTACCTTGATTTACTTCTCGTGGTCCATTTTCCGGCTATCCTGTATAGACTTCTGCTGCACAAACATATGCTCCTTTCACATCAGATAACAACCGTAATTTTATGCCACCTTCCTCTGATTGGAACCTGTAACTTGTCCATTGTGACATTTTCATAAAGAATGAACATTTTAGGAAACTGTTCCACAAACATTTCAAAGACAGCCAGTTTATCAAGGAGTCGCCCAGCTGGTCGAACTTCTTTGTTGTCAAATCTGACAATTCTGAATGTATAGAAACGCTGAAGTGACACTGTTACGCGGAAAACTTGTCGACCATTCATGTTGTCCCATAGCTATTTGAGAGATTCTCAAAACGTTCAAATTCAAATATTTGTAAAGCTTATGGGACTTAACTACGGGTTCATCAGTCCCTAAACTTACAAACTACTTATGATCTAGCTACTACTAAGGACGGCACAAATATCCATGCCCGAGGGGGGATTCGAACCCCCGACCATAGTGGCCGTTCAGACCGTGGCTGTAGCGCCTCAGTCCCCTCGGCCACCGCGGCCGGTGGAGAGATTCTCCAGCAGATCTCTGTACACCAGCTAATATAAGAAGTCCCAAATAAGCCTTCATTTCCTGATTTGTAATAGAAATTTATTATGCTCACCTAGGTTTTGACACAGCTGGAGGATTTGTAGACCACTATGTACCATTGCGCGACCTATATACATTTCCAGTTACGCTGGTTTCTGGTTTCGATCACATCATTCTCCTCATTTCTAATCATACATTAGCAACACGACTTGAACTATCAACAAAATCTTGGTCATTGACCGTATAATCTTCTTTTTCATCTTATGACTCATTTACAAGCCTTTCTAACTGTTCATCACTTGGAAATCGACAAACAAAATCAGACTATACGCCTATATGCAGTCACTATACAGAGTCCCACAACAATGTGAAATGCCTCTGAGACATTTTAGACCAGTCACAAGTATTTCTAACAATTTATTCGTAGAAACTAAATAAAAAGACCCATTCACAATAAGTGTGTCAAAACTACGTATCTCCGAAAGTATTTTAGGTTTTGAAACGAAAATTGAGGATAACATAAATAATGACGTATTTAAGGAACACATAATGCCATGTTGCAAAATAAATAACATTTAGGGGTATACGTTAATTTTAGTAAACGAACTGGGTCAGTTAGACCCATTCACAATAGGAAGGTTAATGTAAAAATTATTGCAGATATTTAAATTTATTCGTAAATTTTTACTTATTGCGACTGTCGTTTCCCACTGGCTTGCGCTGACGTCATTGAGGTACACGCGCGCGAGTGTTAGCTATTTAAAACATGGCAGCTCAGCCATCAGCACCAGTTTTTATTGACTGTCGCGCAACGTCGCTGCTCGTGACCACCAGCAACAGTAAAATGGGCAATGCTGCGGTTTTCTATTGTCACTTCTAAACAGTATAATATAGTTCTGACACCTGTTTGTAACGGAGTACCTTCTGTATGTTGTTTACGATGAATTATATCTGAAGATGACAATAGATTGCTATCGAAAGCGGTCATTTTAAAAATAAAATATTGCGATCTTAGACTGTTTAATTATTTTAACTGAAACTAACCTAAGGATAACACACACACACTCCCGTGCCCAATGGAGCACTCATACTTCTATTTTATTTTCCTTGGTTCTCTATCAAGTTGTCCACAGTTTTCTTTTATTTTTACTAAATTTTTAATTTATCACTAATTACCAATGTTTAACCGCAGTGACATTGTCTCCAGGAAATATTTTCTTGACGGCCTCTATAGCACTATAGTATACCACGCTAACGTGTGCGACTGTCGTTCAGTTCACTGCCACAAGGGAAACCTAAGAGGTTGCCTCAGGAAAAGACAGAAATGACCAAAAGTAGAGAGGAGAGCCGGCTCATTATATATATATATATATATATATATATATATATATATATATATATATATATGAGAGAGAGAGAGCCTTCTGAGTGTTAACTCATTGTGGCCATCTACAACACAAAGTGGAAATGTACACATATTTAAATAAACAGAAGTGTATTTTGTCAAAATGGGTTAGTGGAAACAAGGCGTTACAATTGAAATAATTTTGGAAAATATTCACATATTCACAAGCAAAATCTTATATTACCAACACACTTATAGGTTGTGTCCAGTGGTATTAATAAACTTAATTACGATTTTATACACACTAATGTGTTTTGTAAACAAAAGGGAAGAAGCTGACTAGGGAAGGGGATATCCCATCTTCACCAATGTCTGCAGGAAGTTCATACCTTCACAGTCAAACTTGGGGCACCTGAACAGGATGTGGCTGACACCAGCTTCCGTTTCAGGATCACACTCACATTCCGCCGAATCGTAGACGTTGATCCGATGTAGATGTTGTGGATAAGAGGTCTATCAGACCAATTGTGTTATTGGATTGAGGAGTTCCTAGGTAACAGAAAGCAGCGCGTCATTCTCAATGGAGAGAAGTCTTCCAAAGTAAGAGTGATGTCAGGTGTGCCACAGGTGTGCTGTTCACGATGTATATAAATGACCTTGCGGATAACATCGGTAGCTCACTGAGGCTTTTTGCAGTTGACGCTGTAGTATATAGAGAGATTGTTATCATGGAAAATTGTATCGAAATGCAGGATGATCTGTATCGAATGAAAGCATGGTGCAGGGAATGGCAGTTGAAATTCAATGTAGACAAGTGTAATGCACTGCGAATACGTAGGAAGAAAGGTCCTGCATCATTTAGCTACACTATAGCGGGTCAGCAACTGGTAGAAATTAATTCCATAAATTATCTTGGAGTAGGCATTACGAGTTATTTAAAATGGAACGACCATATAAAATCAATCATCGGTAAAGCAGATGCCAGATTTAGATTCATTGGAAGAATCCTAAGAAAATGCAGTCGGAAACCAGAGGAAGTAGGTTACAGTACACTTGTTCGCCCACAGCTTGAATACTGCTCACCGGTGTGGGATCCGTACCAGGTGGGGTTGTTAGAGAAAGTAGAATAGATCTAACGGAGAGCAGCGCACTTCGTTACAGGATCATTTGGTAATCGTGAAAGAGTTACGGAGATGATCGATAACTCCAGTGGAACACTCTGCAGGAGGGACGCTGTGTCGCTCGGTACGGGCTTTTGTCGAAGTTTCGAGAACATACCTTTACCGAGGAGTCTAGCAGTATATTGCTCCATCCTACGTATATCTCCCTAAGAGATCATAAATATAAAATCAGAGAGATTAGAGACCACACAGAGGAATACCGACAATCTTTCTTTCGGCGAACAATACGTGACTGGAATAGGAGCGAGAACCGATAGTGGTACTCAAGGTACCCTCCGCCACACACCTATCGGGTGGCTTGCGGAGTATGAATGTAGATGTACTTGTAGATGAAGTCGAATGATGGTAGAAATCGCGGATCGGTCCAGATGAGTCCTCATGGCTGCGTAGAAATCCTAGGTTGCAGCACAGCGTAAGAAGCGCCTTTCTTTTGTTGGGAAAGATTCCGCATCAGTTGCGACTCTTGTTTCGCGTATTCCTTGACGTGGGCGGTGTTATACCCACCGCCTCGTCGGCCGCTCGTTAACAGCAGGCAGTGGGTATTCAGAGACTTCAGCGCGGGCGCCTTTCGGCTGGCTGGTCGAGCCGCAGCTGCCGGCGCCCGGCACTTGGAAGTGTGCCCGATGGCCGAGGAGGAGGAGGAGGACGTCCGCAGCCAGCCTCTCGGTTGATGCTCTGCAGGCAGTGGTGGGTGGCAGAGGAACAGCTCTGCGCTAAAAGCACACCAATGAGTCGAGCCGTGCGATACCACATTCTCTTTAGAACATCTGTACCTGTGGGCAAGGTTGGCTCCGAGGCTTAGAGTCGACCACAAATGTACATCATAACTTATTGTTGAGTAAGAGATCTAACATTGATAAGTCAGCAAAGAATTCAATATTGTAATATGGATTGTTTGTTGAGCCTCGACAGCCAAAACAATCTTATTTGATTGTTTTATGGCCCACTTTGCGATTTCTGCAGTTTCATGATTTTTGCAAAGATATCGAACAAATATATACTAGCTAATGTGTGTGGGATACATAGCCTATCTCGTCTCTTCTTCTCCCTGTATCTATCCTTCCTCCCTCCTCCATTTTCCCCATCGCCTTCTAAAAATGTTCAAATCTTTATTAAGCTTATGGGACTTAACTGCAGGGTCAACAGTCCCTAAACTTACAAAATACCTTAGACAAAAGACAGCACAAACAACCATGCCCGACGGAGGATTCGAACCCCGTACGGGGAGCGGCCTCGCGCATCGGAACATGGCGCCTAGCCACTCCGCTGCGGCCCATCGCCTTCTCTCCCTTCCATTGTCCATCTCCCCGTCCCTCCTATCTTTTTCCATCATCTTCACACAACTGCCTCTTATCCCACGCCATACCCATCTCCTTTCCCCTTCTTTCTGCTTTTTCATCACCTCCCCCCCCCCATTTTAAATCCCTTTTCTATCTCCTCCTTCCCCTTTCTCTGATCTTGTTTATTGTTATTGCAATCGGGACCCTGATTGTGAATAGAAGACAAAATGGATGGGTAATTCAATTAGAAACGGGTTATTAGAGAGATCTTTGGAGCTCAATGGCCCTACTTTTAATGGTTGTATTTGACGAAGAGGTATGATTATAAATTATCAAAATAAAAGCCGTGAACTTTCAAACCATTAAAAACAAAATTCCCGAATTTTCCGCGCTGCATCGAAGTTATTGTGCCCAGATAGTTTTAGTCACCGAAAGCTGGCTAAATCATGAAGTGACAAGTTCAGAAATATTTGGCGAGGCGTGGAATGTATTTCGGAAAGATAGATTGGATATAACTGGAGGAGGAGTGTTCATCGCTGTGGACAAAGATATTGTTTCTACTGAGATCGAGGTTGAAAGTAACTGTGAAGTTATCTGGGCACGTATAACAGGTCTAAAAGAAGTAAAGTTAATAGTTGGGTGTTTTTACCGGCCCCAAAGGGCTGCTTAGGCAATTTTAGAGTCAACCAAAGAAAGTCTACACCAGGTAGTGCGTAGGTATCCGGGCCATGTAATATTAGTCGGGGGGAGGGGGGGGGGGGTGACTTCAACCTTGAGAGTATAGATTGGGACCTCTCTAGTTACATTTCAGGCGGGACAGACAAGCAGTCTTGAGAGCTACTTTTGGACACATTCTCCGAAAACTGTCTTGAGCAGTTAAACCGGCAACCCACGCGCAATGGAAATATTCTAGACCTTATAGCCACAAAAAGGCCTGACCTTATTAACGATGTCTGTGTAGAGACAGGAATTAGTGATCAAGATATCCTCATAGCGTCGATGATGACTAAAGTTCATAAATCAATCAAGAAGGCTAGGAACGTGTTTTTTTTTTTTTTTTTTTTTTTTTTTTTTTTTTTTTTTTTTTTTTTTTAGGAAGAAATGATAAGCAATTATTTGGATCGCACTTAGAAAATGAATGGGCATCGTTTAGTTCCGGTGCAATGGATATAGAGGAATTGTGGACTAAATTTAAATGCACTGTAAATAAAAGGTTAGAGATATATGTGCCTGTAAGGTCAATTAAGGATGGAAAAGATCCGCCGTGGTATAATAATAATGTTAGGAAACACTCTTGCGTCTATAAAAAGTTCGATGCGCGAAGCATACAATAATTACCAGAGCCAAACCTTAGCAAAAGATCTTTCCGAAAACCCGAAAAAATTCTGGTCCTATGTAAAATCGATAAGCGGGTCAAAGCCCACTATCCAGTCACTCGCTGATCATTCCGGGGCAGTAATAGAAGAAAGCAAACGGTAAGCTAAAGTTCTGAAGTTCTGTATTTAACCTATAAGAAATCTTTCACGCAGGAGGAGCGCAAAAATGTACCACCACTTGATCAACGTACTTACTCCGAAATGGAGAACATAGTAATAGGTATTTCCGGTGCAGAGAAGCAGCTGAGAGAGCTAAATACGAAAAAGTCTCCTGGCACAGATGGAATACCAGTTCGGTTTTACAAAGAGTATTCTACTTACTTAGAGTATTCTACTTACTTAGCTTGCAATTATCGCGAATCTGTAGTTCAGCGCGAAGTTCCTATTGATTGGAAAAAAGTGCAAGTGACTGCCGTTTCTAAGATAGGAAAGAGAACTGACCCACATAATTACAGGCCAATATCGTTGACATCAGTTTCATGTAGAATTTTTGAGCATATTCTTATTTTGAATATAGTAAATTTCCTTGAGACGAAAAAGATTCTTTCTTAGAATCAGCACGGGTTTACGGAACATCATTCATATGAAACTCTGCTTGCTCTTTTCTCACGTGAAATCTTGCGAGCTATGGATGAACGGCAACAGGCGGATTGAATTGCTCTCGATTTCAAAAAGACGTTTGATGCGGTGCCACAGTGCAGACTGCTAATGAAGATATGAGCTTATGGAATAGGATAACAGATTTTTGACTGGCTGGAAGACTTCCTAAGTAATAGAAAGCAGTACGTTGTTCTCGACGGCGAGTGTTCATCAGAGACGAGTGCATCGTCACGCGTGTCCCAGGGGAATATGATAGGATCGATATTATTTTCTATCTGTATAAATGATCTGATGGACAGATTAACTTGGAATTCGCAACTGTTTGCTGATGATGCTATGGTGTATGGGAGGGTGTCGTCTTTAATTGACTAGACAAAATTTCTAGTTGGTGCGAAGAACGGCAGCTGGCTCTCAATGTAGAAAAATGTAAGGTGATGCGCATGAGTTGGAAAAACAATCCCATAATGTTCGAATACAGGAGATCAGTTTAAGCCGCTGTGGAGTAGCCGAACGGTCTAAGGCGCCTCGCTGTGGAGCGCGCGGTTGCTCGCCGTCGGAGGTTCGAGTCCTCCCTGGGGCATGGGTGTGTGTGTATGTGTGTGTTGTCCTTAGCTCAGTTTACCATAATTTAAGTAGTTTGTAAGCTACGGACTGATGACCACGCAGTTTGGTTCGATAGAATTACAAAAATTTGAATTTAGATCAGTTTAAAGGAAGATACAGAAGCAGTTCAGAGGCTAACAGCTAGGTTTGTTACTGGTAGGTTCGACCAATGCTTGAGTGTCATGAAAATGCTCCGGAAACTCAATTGGGGTTCGCTTGAGGAAAGACGACGTTCTCTTCGTGAATTTCTGTTGAGGAAATTATGAGGGCCGGAATTTGAAGTTGGGTATAGTACGATCTTCCTGCCGCCTACTTAGATTTCGCGTAATGATTACAAGGACAAGATAAGAGAAATTATGGCTCGTATGGAGGTTTATAGTCATTCTTTGTTTCCTCGTTCTATTTGGTAGTGGAATAGGAAAGGAAATGCCTAATAGTGGTAGAGTGTACCCTTCTCCACGCACCTTACTTTGGATTGCGGAGCATGTATGTGGGTGTAGATATAATGTCAGACATATGGATGACGGAACAAATACCAGCGGAATGGAAATGCGCTCTAATTTAGCGTCTACACAAAACGGACTGCAAGACAGACATCAACAATTACTTGGGAACGTTCCCTCCTCCCAGTCACAAAATCCTTTCCAAAGTACCAGTATAGAATCCCAAGCAGCTACACTAATTGGTGAATACCAGGCAGGATTCAGGAAAGGACAGTCACGTGTGGAAAAGATCTGGTGCTTAAAAACGATTAAACAAATGAGGGCCACTACGGTCGGGGGTTCGAATCCCCCCCTCGGGCATGGATATTTGTGCCGTCCTTAGTAGTAGCTAGTTCATAAGTAGTTTGAAAGTGTAGGGACTGATAACCCAGTAGTTAGGTCCCATAAGCTCTACATCTAAATAAATAAATGAATAAATAATAAAGAAAAATTAGGAAATGCAGAAATACAGTAATTACATTCATCGACTTCAGTGGACCGTGAAAGCCTGTTCTAAATAAGGAAAGAACTTGGGACCGATCGAAAGGGACGAATGATCGCAGAACAGACATATAGGAACAACGTCCAAAGTGAAATTCATGGGCGAACCCTTTGAAATCAACCCTGGAGTACCTTTGAAATCAAAACTGGGTCCCAAATCCTTTTCAATATTCTTCTAGAAAAGGTCATCAGGTAACGGGGACCTCACGTAAAAGGTATCCAAACTGGTATAAAAAAAATAATTTTGATACAATAGAAATTCCACCCCCCCTCTCTCCTTCTGAAATTAATAAAATAATAAACTCTCTGAAGAGTATAATCTCACATGGAATTGATGGTATTTCCAGCAGAGTAATAAAAGCTTCATCTGAAGAAATAAGTAGGATTCTTAGCCACATACCATATAGTTCTCTGAAGCAGGGTGTTTTTCCTGATAGACTGAAATATGCTATTGGTAAACCACTGTACAAAAAATGGGATACGTCTGATGTCAACAACTACCGCCCAATCTCACTTCTGATAGCCTTATCCAAAATTGTTGAAAGGGTAATGTATTCTAGAGAAGTTTTACACATAGGTAAAAATAAAGTTCTAACAAAATGTCAGTTTCGTTTTCAGAAAGGCTTTTCAACAGAAAATGCTGAATATATTTTCATTAATGAAATATTAAATGCTCTGAATAACCGGAAATCACCCGTTGGAATATTTTGTGATCTCTCCAAGGCTTTTGACTGTCTAAATCATGGAATTCTTCTAGATAAACTAAAGTATTGTGATATGAATGGGACAGTGTACAAATGGTTTAAATTATACCTAACAGGAAGAGCGCAGAACGTTAACATAAGTAATTCACATAATATGAAAAAAAATGCTGATTCCTCAAACTGGGGAACAATCAAAAATGGGGTGCTACAAGGTTCGGTCTTGGGCCCTTTGGTGTTCTTAATATATATTAATGACTTGCCATTCTATATTCATGAAGATGCAGAGCTGGTTCTTTTTGCTGATGATACAAGTATAGTTATCACACCTGCCAGACAAGAACTAACTGAAGAAATTGTAAACGACGTCTTTCAGAAAATCATTAAGTGATTCTTAGCAAATGGCCTATCATTAAATTCTGATAAAACACAGTACATACAGTTCTGTAGGGTAAATGGAATGACACCATTAATAAATATAGACTTTGATCAGAAATCTGTAGCAAAGGTAGAATATTCAAAATTTTTAGTTGTATGCATTGATGAGGGGTTGAACTTGAAAAAACACATTGAAGATCTGCTGAAACGTTTGAGTTCAGCTACTTATGCTATTAGGGTAATTGCAAATTTTGGTGATATACATCTCAGTAAACTAGCTTACTATTACTTTTTTCATTCTCTGCTTTCACATGGCATAATTTTCTGGGTAATTCATCATTAAGTAAAAAAGGTATTCATGGCACAAAAGCATGTAAACAGAATAATTGCTGGAGCCCATCTAAGATCATCCTGCAGACACTTATTTAAAGAGCTAGGGATCTTCACAGTAGCTTCATAGTATATGTATAGATTCACTTATGAAATTTATTATTACCATTCCAACCTAATTAAAAAGCAATATCAGTGTACATAACTACAACACTAGGAGAAAGAATGATCTTCACTATTCAAGGTTAAATCTAGCTTAGGCACAGAAAGGGATGAATTATGCTGGCACAAAAGCCTTTTGTCACCTACCAAACAGCATCAAAGGCTAACATATAGCCAACTAGCATTTAAAAATAAATTAAAAGTATTTCTGAATGGCAGCTCCTTCCACACCACAAATGAATTTTTAGATATAAATTAGTAAATCTGAAAAAATAATAATAAAAAATAAAATATTGTGTCATATAATATTTAGTACAAAGAAATAACTTGTAAAGACACCTTTCATTAACCTGACACGTTCCACATATTACGAAGTGTCGTATTCATGTTATACGGAACAAGTACTAATCTAATCTAACATAATCTAATCATCATGGAGTATTTTGATACTCACAACATTAACCCAGGTTGTCAGTCCACCGCCAGTATTTTTCGCGCAACTGGTCTTTCGGATTCCGGGGCGTCCAGATTGAAATGCAGCGTGATTCAACAGAGGAAGTCGCAGTCTTCTGGCCACTTAACAGTTAACATACAAACACTTCTGCAACCAGGTAAACTTCACAAATTAAATTAAAAGAAGATTTCAACTTTTGCACTTCAAGAAACACGAAACACGGCCAATAACACCTTGGATTTCGAAAATTATCAGTTTTGTAAAAGTAAAACTAATAAAAGAATATTTTTATAACGCAGCATACCTACTAGTTACTTTTGTAGTCCCCAAAAATATTTTAAATCCACTATCAATACAATAATGACAATTTCTTTGAAATGTATAAATAAAACATACACATTAAATTATGACACTATCCCACCTTGACTAGATAGCACAGTGGAAGGGTACCGTAGTATGAATCCAAAGGGAGTTCCATCTCCGCCAGGTCCTAAGATCTTTGAAAAATTTGAAGTAACACCGTGGTTCGGGATACACGTTGAACTATAAGTCCCTCTATAACCTGCTGGATAAGTCGGTTCGAAGGTCAGGCGAACGCAGCGTCATACCACCTCCAAACAGACGAAACCTAGCAAAGCATTGTGGTTTTCAAACAAATCATCGGTTTGTTGACTGTTTTACCTTTATGCCAATATATGAGAATAACATTAAAAAACCCGCAGAAATTATTAAAACTTGGAATATATTAAAAATCATAATTTCGATAATTCCCGTGAAACCTCTTTGAAATTTTAATGAGTATTTTTGTTGATCAACTACGCAAACAGAAGAAAATATAGGAGAGCGACTTGTGGATTTCCTGTAGGTAAATGGACAAACCAAAATGAACAAAGACTTAATATGCAAAAATTTTAACTTTAAAATCTCAACACATACTAAAATGTCACTTGTAACAAATAATTGGCTGGCAAGCAATAAATTTGTTATGTAATTTTAAATCGATCGACCCTAACTACAAAGAAATAGTAAATGTTTAAGTGCGGCAAGGGACTAATATTCGTTTGGCCATTGTTTAACGCCAATAAGAGTAAAGCTTAAAGCTAAAAAAAAAAAAAAAAAAAAAAAAAAAGTTCTCCCACATTTCCACATTTGACACTATTAAAATACCTCTATCTATCACAAGTGAATTTCACAAAAAAAAAAAAAAAAAAAAAAAAAAAAAAAAAAACCAACAATTATGAAAACCTGGAAGAAAAGTCCTTCCAAACACCACCACAAAATTAAATTCCATTTTGAAATAAACAGCAGTTAAATCTTTGCGTTAGGTATTCAAAATACGAAATAGTAACAAAACTGAAAATACGTACACGTTACTAATTGTAAGAGAAAAACATCTAAATTAATTCGACTGACTGAAAGAAACTTCATACATGCCGAACTCTCAGAAAAGTAAAAAAAAATTCCAGAAAACAACACCAGTATCTTCGATAAAACATTCAAAACAATACATACCGACTACCAATCTTGAAGTTATTGCTTCATAAATGATAATGGTAGCTTTCTCTTAACAAAATTGTAGGGTACTTGCTAGCTTTTTCGAAAAACTGTAAAACTCTCCAGAAGCAGCGATACATTCCCATCAAAGCTAACTAATAACACCAAACCTAACTCAAAACAACTTGAAGAAATAGAAATTACTAAACAAATTACGAGACATAAAAACAATGATGGATACGGAGAAGATGGCACAATTTCAGAACTACTAAAATCTACTATGTATAATACCATAAAAGAGATCACTTAACTAATAGGATGTATCTAGGAAATTAAAAATACAACTGAGGACTAAAAAGTTGCCCTAATTCATCTATACATAATAAGGAAATAGAACTGATATTCATAATTAACCGGGGAACGTATCTTTTGCCAGTCACATACGAAATCCTCTCGTATTGTTTACTTGATCGTTCCCAAGAATAGTTGGAACCTAAAATTGATGAATATCTAGGGGGCATTTGACCAAAGAGATACTGTCCGGAAGAAAATTTTAATTTTAAATCAATTCATAGGTGCCAAAGAATTTTTCATAACAGTATGGAACGTATATTTGTGGATTTTAAAAAGGCTTACGATTCAATTGACCCTGCAATTCTTTTTCAAATTTTTATGAAGAACGTCTAGATAATGAAACTATAACAATGATTAATGAAACATTAACTGACATTAGCTCTGAAATTGGATTCATGGGAGATATTTCGATAACACTTCATATAAAATTTGGTGGTAGACAGGGTGATGGCCTATGTTTGGGAAAACGAAATTACAGAACGGTGAGAGCAGCTACAGAGTCAAAACAGAGATCAATAAAGTTAGGTAGAAGTAACAACTGAGTAGATTGCCTCACCTTTATTGATGATTGATAATTTTAACCAGGGATGTTATCTAACCTCAGAAACAGTTTTAAATTTTTAAAGAAGTATGGAAAAAGTAGGACTACAAATATCATTGGAAAAAATTAAATATGTGATATGCAAGAAAGAAGCACTAATATTTTTGTATACAAAGTATGGAAAAATACAAAGTGTTTCTCGGTTTAAATATTTTTGGGAAATCAAACAAGAAAACGGTCTGGAAAAAAAGTGATCAAAGTTCGTTCTCAAATACTGGCAACTGTATTCAGATTAGCACAAAAAATTATAATAAAAAACACTTCCTTCATTCAGTAAACTGTAATCAGCAGTGTTATCAAGCCTGAATGTATGTACGGAGCAGAAACTTTAATCGTAAACAGAAAGTGAATACTGAAGAAATTCAAAAGAAAGTAAAAAACATTATTAGCGAAATTGTAATGTGTTGCATCAGGAGTGTAAAGATCCTTAGTTTATTATAACGCACAAGTAATTTAATTTATTTTGAATACAGAGCATGTCAAGTGCTGAAAACATGTAAGTGTATATTCTAAACAACTGTTGTGAATCTTTCTAAGGCTCCAGCCTACTTGAAGTGAGCACTAACCCCTTCCTAATTACTCCCCGTATATGCACCTTGTGTAATTGATTGCAAATGGTCATTGCTGGACGGCAACTTGCCGTAGTATCAGTTAAGGGAATATTCGCTGGACTTGGAGGTGGGGGAGCGAGGTTGACCGCGGGGACCCCGCGTGCTGCTCTCGGCCGCAGCCGCCCTTCGTAGAACTCGACGGGAGACCGGCCAGCATTCACAAAATGGCTGTAGTATGTCAACTGTCGCTGGCGAGGTAAACACACGCCGCAGCCAACCGTCAGCGAGACAGGTGAACGACCTGACACAGAGCGTGACGCTGAGGAGGTCTATTAGCAGGCGGTGATAGGCCGAATAGCGCTTTCCCCATGTACCACTCAGCCTAAGACGTGGAGGGAGCGATCTCGGACACCCATAGGCTAACCTTTGAAATGACTGTCGGTGATTGGTACAGACAGTTTTGGAGGTTATTATTCATAGTTTTCGAGCAAGCTAGCGCCGGACAGCCGCTGGCGAAGGCAGTCGTCTCTCCTTGGGCGGTCGCTTAGGTGACTACTCTGGAGATTTTGCTTGAGCAGTGTTTCGTTTTCTTTGTGCGCTTAGATCCTGATACTAAATTGAGGTAGTGTCCAGCAACTCTCTGTTCACTTCTGATTTCTATATCGAGATCTGACGACGTGCAGGCCAAGCCAAATACCTCTTACCATTTCGTGGCTAGTTGGTTCTTTAGAGCAGTTTTCGCTGAGTGGGTGCTCAGCCAGTAAGCATTTGTGTCTTGTTCACTTGAATGGAGACGTAATTCCGTTTTCGCGTGTTTGCATGTTGGGTGGAGGAATAATTGGAGAATCGTCTGTACCGACAGTCGAGGCTCCAATTCACTTGTTCGCAGTCGCAATGAACAAGCAGTAAGCAGCTTCCTTGTTGGTCAACCGCCTATTCACTGACCTGTATGTCTCTCTCTCTAGAAGAGCACAGAGACAAGATGATTTCTTGGCAAGTGACATCAGGAACTCGTTGGAGTTAGATAAACACCGATAGCGGTGTACGCGGTACTCCACAATTTATCTCCCGTCCTTGCCAGTCATCGACGGCATTCCACGGCAACGGCTGTCAACACGGCGTATGGTGACGTACATTTGCGCACCCGTATTGTAGTTATTTTGTCGGCTGTTTCCCCTGGATCAAGATAGGCCGATCTAATTATTCACCGTCCAGCAGTGACCATCACTATCCAATTTATACACTCTACAGTTCGGTGTGAGTAACAATTACGGACCCCATCAATACCGAAGTTTTGCCAATTGCATCGCAATAGTATCATTTTTTCTTTTTTTTCTCATCAGCATATGCTTTCCCTTGTAGCTTATTATGATAGGATTATTATAAATTTTGAATCCCTTTGTGCAATGTGCCACTTATTTAATCAATTATATGAATTTGGCTTGAGCCTCTGTTTATCTTTCATTATTCCTCGTCACACTTATGATTTATCTTTTCTTTTTTTTCATTATTATTATTATTGTTTGTATGTATCTTAAATTTTGAGCAAGAAGCTGTTGGCCATCTGCCACCTTAAAGACGCTCACAATTTTTTTGGGTGGGGAATACACCTCCTGTGCTTTGAAGCTATGTCTCAGCGATCATAATTTTATTGTCGTGCTTCCTCTCAATATCAAACAGATGCCCCCAAGCATTTGTTTATGAGTGAGTTGTGTTTCATCTTCGATTGTGAATTTCATTAATTGAAGGGTTTCCGATTGCTAAGTTATTTTTCATTATTAACATTCCAGTAATTGTCATGGTTATTAAGATTCCCTCTTCAGATGATTATTTTCCTATAATAACAGAGGATACAGAAGACCCCCGCGCGGAAATTTTGCAGAGGGCCCCGCGCAAACTAGGGCGGGCTCTGTCGCCGAGAACTGTGGAGGGAAGACGGTTGGTGAACGAGCGGTGGGCGCGCTGGCTCAGATCTGAACGTGGCCGCCACTGTACTAGTCTGCTGCTGGTCAGCTGTCGCCTACACGTCCGGCTGGTGACCAGCTGCATTCCGCAGCCACTCTTGGTCGGCCGACGTGCAGGCTGCACTCTCCTACAGTGGTTCACTACTGGAATGTGGACAGCCTACTCTAACAGCCGCCCGGCTCTCGATACCAGCCGAGCAGTCGGTGCCATATATATAGTCCGTTCACCGAGAGCTGGGACGAAACGTAAACAGTATCACGTGAGCGACTACGCTCGTTTCTAGCGAAAGCATGCGGTGTTCACGTGATCCGTAGGGGTGTGCTAAATCCTTGGAGCACGCTCTGCAGCTGGTGGAGTCGGCTGGCTGCCGAGCTGACGTCACAGCGCACCGTGAGAAAGCTGGGCAACAATGTATCGAAATAAAGCGTAAAACAAACCACACACAGACGGCATTGAGGATTCAAAGCGAGTTACAATAATGTTACTAGTACGATTAAACTGTCGAAGCAGTTTTATTTTCATTCAGGTTACTATCAAAACGCTCCATTAACAAAATTTTAATAACAATACCAGTAATTCTGTTAAAGGACGGAGAAACAAGGTTCACAATGTCGAACGTCAACTGTTCCGATTGAGGTTTATTACAAACCGCTTCTTTCTTCTCTACAATTTCCACATTTTACTTTCAGCTTTTTTCTTCGACACGGGGGGCGCACTTGTTCCACTATTCTGCAGTCACTATTCTTACTGCTTCTTCTTGCAGTTCAACTTCCGGAATTTAATATGTTATGTTTTCCACTGCAACGTAGCCTTTGATTCTGGCCCACACTAACTCGATGGTGTTTAATTCACAGTAGTACGGAGGAAAGGTAAGAACAGTTTTCCCTGCATTCTTCGACGAATTATCTATCCCCTATCACGTATTCGTTGTGCGCTGTTTTGTGATTTTTAACTATATCTAAACGTTATTTCTTCAACATACCGTCGATATTTGTAGATTGACTCTTATTTCTTATGCTTATTGTAAATCGCATTGGGAACTTTTCCTACGGGAATGCTACGGCGCGTTTCCTGAAGCCGAAGAAGAATACCTTGAAAGCACTCGTCCAAGGTTTTGACGCAAATCTCCTCATGATAATCTCCACTTTTCTTGGATTCTAAAATCCACAAACATCCTTCAACGAACCCTGCTTTGCTGCCAGTGTGGAAGATAATCAGACCTTTCCCTTTATCTGATGGGCCGTTGCTTCCGGTGGATAATCGGGATAAAACGCTTGTTTTGTGGACTTTATAGTCTCATCTACCCAGACCTGACTTTGGGCATGTCCTGCGTTCACCCACGTGTCGTGTAAATAGTAAATGAATCTTCGTTCATCTCTCAACCATTCAATGATTCGAGGATAACGCCGCCTCAATCCTTAGGCATTGTGTTTTTTAAGTGGTCAGAGAAGTAACATTCTCAGTTACACTTCCGCGTTGTTTTAAGGTGATTATACATTACTGTAATAATCAACCAATAGTCTATCAAGCGTCTTTAAAGATGAGGGATCCTCAAATCGCCGCTGTACAGCACGCAGTATCGAGCTCACGCCTGCAACGTAGACGGCCACACTGAGTCCAGAGCCCCTGCCTTGTACACCCCTCGACGGCTGCGCTGTGGTCACGCGCCTTTTCCTGTTTACAGTGCGTCTCTCGTTTCGGCGAACGGAGTATAGACAGATACCGGACAAGTGTGAAATGGGCCTAACTGAGGGTAGTACTCACTGGGAGGGAGAGCTACAGTGCTGGTGTGTGGCCTGAGCACGTATCAGGCAGGCGGCGGCAGCGCAACAGCTGCGCCCCTTTCTGCGCGCGCAGCCCCCGCCCCCGCTTCCGCCACCGGGAGTCACCTGCCGCCCCCGCCGCCCCCGCCGCCCCCGCGACACGAGAGCCTCTCGGCCGCCCTGTCTGCGCCAGCCGGGGGCGGCGCTGGCGGGCGTCGTGACGTCACGCTCTTAATTAGCAGCTCGCGGACTCGTAATGACGGCCTTTGTTCTACCGGGGCTTCGGCAGCGCGAGGCGCGCGTCCACCGGCGGGGTGGGAGGGACAGCCCCAGGCCCGGGGGTGGGAGGGACAGGGTGGTTGGGACAGCCCCAGGCCCGGGGGAAATACGCGCGCCACGCCGCTGCATTCTGCGCCTCTGCCGTACCAATTACCGCTGCGCTCACAGATTCAGCCCCAACTTCCAAAAGGAACGCACAGTTATTCATCGTGACAGCAACAAGCTAATGCTACCTCCAGCCAACCACACGCACTCTTCTTCTTCTTCTTCTTCTTCTTCTACATCTACATCTACATCCACATAGATACTCTGCAAATCACATTCAACTGCCTGGCAGAGGGTTCATTAACCACATTCATAACTTTTCTCTAATAACACGCGGGAAGAAAGAACACCTAAATCGTTCCGTTTTCGATGTGATTTCCCTTATTTTATTGGGATGGTCACGTCTCCCTAAGTAGGTGGGTGCTAGCAAAATATTGTCACATTCAGAAGTAAAAGTCGGTGACTGAAACTACGCAAACAGATCACGCCGCAATGAATAACGTCTTTCTTTTAATGACTTCCACCCCAATTCGTGCAACATTTCCGTGACGCTTTCCCTCCCGTAACGTGATAGAACAAAACGAACTACCCTTCTCTGAACCTTGTCAATGTCTTCCGTCAGTCCCAGCTGGTGAGAGTCCCACAAGGGGCAACAGTACTCGAGGAGAGGACGCACAAGTGTGATGTAGGCACTCTCTTTGGTGGAGCTGGTGCATCTTCGAAGCGTGCTGCCAATGAAACGTAACCTTTGGTTTGCCTTCCAACAATATTTTCTGTGTGTTCTCTCCTGTCAAAGTTGTTCGTAATTGTAACTCCTAGTTATTTGGTAGAATCTATGACCTTAAGGTTTGACTGATTTATCGCGTAATTAAAGTTCAGCGGATTTCTTTTACTGGTCATGTGTGTTACTTCACACTTTTCTTTATTTAGTGTCAATTGCCAATTTTTGCACCATGCAGAAATTTTGTCTAAATCGCTTTGCAGTTGCTTTTGATCCTCTGTTGACTTCACTAACCGATAAACGACAGCATCATCAGCGAACAGTCTAAGGGGGCTATTCAGATTGTCTCCTAAACCGTTTATAAACACGAGTAAGAGTAGGGGACCTATAACGGTTCCCTGTGGAACGCCAGATATCACTTCTGTTTTACTCGATGACTTACCGTCAATTACAACTTCTTCTTCTTTCGTCTCAGCCGTCTTTGGACCACGTTAATTCACATCAGCTTCGTTTCTTCCGTTCTTCCTCCTCTTCCAGTATTCTGTCATTCTCATACTTTGCATCTTTCTTCCCTCTTCTGTCCATGATGATTTCGTTCTCCGCCTAGGTCTGTCCTCAAATCCTGCAAATGCCTGAATTTTTTATTTAAAAATCACCCTGTTGTGTATTTCTTCATCCCGTATTCCCATTTCTTCCAGATCCCTTAGTACTTCTTGGATCCACCTTATTTTGCTTTTCTTGTACAACAAGAAGTGTGAAATTTGCAGTGTTAAATTCTCCTGATCCACTATGCAAATAACAAATGTGTTCAAATAACTCGCACCTTCTTTTCTTAATGGCATTATACATATTTCTATTTTGGAATAGACTTCTGGTTGGATCGATTTCTAAACTGACCGTCTTCTGGTCTTCAAGGTACTAATATTCTCCTGAGAATGTTCCGTTCCACCACTTCTAGCCTCTTGATCACTCCAGTTCTTATTACGTTGAGTGTTTGTGCTGCATATAAAGATTCAGGACGGATCACTGTCTGGTAATGTTTCAGGTTTGCATTGATAGAAATACTCTTCTTATTATAGATGTTCATTGCCAGTTTATATGCTAAATTAATTTTGTTTATTCTTGCTTCCATTGCATCCTTTTCTATCAGTCCAGTGTCTATCCATTCTCCTATATTTTTTTTGATTTTTTCCACCTTCTGAATTTTCCCTCTGTCTATTGCCATCCATCGAGGAGCTTCCGTGATGTTTGTCATATATTTTATCTTCTCGATAGTGATCTGTAAGGCCTGTTTTAACTGCTTGTGTCTGTAGTTCTTTGGATTGTTTCACTGCCTCTTCTAATGATTCTGACAGTAACACAATATCATTCGCGAATGCAAGGCAATCTACTCGTATTCTTTTTTTATTGCACCCCAGTCGTATCCCGCCCACTGCTTTCATTCCTTGTCGCCACTCCATGATCACCTTGTCGAGTACATAGTAGAAGAGCATAGGGGATAGTCCATCTCCCTGTCTCACTCCGGTATTAATCTTGAAGGACTCCGACAGTTTTCCTCTGAACTTGACTTTGTTGTATTGTTTAGGGTGTGTCTCAGCCGGCCGCGGTGGACGAGGGGTCTGAGGCACTCCAGTCACGGTCTGCACGGCAACTACGGTCGGGGGTTCGAATCCCCTCTCGGGCATGGATATTTGTGCCGTTCTTAGTCTTAGCTAGTTACTAAGTAGTTTGTACGTTTAGGGAATGATTCATTTGGCATGGAACTGGCTCTATCCTGTGCTGTGCAAAGGCTGTTAAAATTCTTACTGCATATTAAAATGCGGTTCAGACCAATTTTTGAATATATGTGTGTGATGATTTACACTATTACTTCTATGAAGTGCCTCCTCAAGCAGACTGTAAATATATAGATAAATGAATGTTTGTCTATATGTCCTCTATGTGTTCATAAACCATTCATCCAATTGCAATGAAACTTTGGTAAATTGTTCACCATACGCCCAAGAAGGTTCCTGACCCAAAAACAAAAGAGCACGACACATAGCTTAGGAGATGTGACGTGATAAACAAGGAGTGATCACCGAGTGAGAATACCCAGATTTATTTCTCAATTATTGGAAAATGGGAGTAGTTACGGGCCTCCAACAAAGTTCACATGTAATTCGGATGTTTATGAAGTGTTTTGTAACCATCAACGCCCCCCCCCCACCCCAAACACACACGCAAAATGATGAAACGTGAAGAAGTCTATCGCTCATAGCTGTTACGCTGTAGATGCCGTAAAACTGTCGCATCGGGCATCACCTTGTATCAAATAAAGTTAGCATTTCAGATTTACATGTTACTATTTATTTTTGTCTGCAAGTGTAGAAAACGTCAGCTAAGGAAGTATTTTGTGATAAGAGCCTGGTGGAGCATACTTGTCCTGCAGACTCAAGGCATCTACACTTTCATTCCGATCTTCACGAAATTTCGCACGCTTGACCTTCAAAATAAGAGGAAGTCGCTCTCTGCCTTAAGTTTCATTTGGTACATGGAGGAGAGTACTTTGCAACATAAAAATAGATGCCTAAATACCTTCATCTTGCCATAATTTGAGAACGGCTCGATCGATTTCACAGATTCGTTTATTTTATTTTATTTATTTATTTATTTATTTCGTTATTCTCAGGACAAGGGTTGTATGAAATGAAACTGGAATATTTGAGATCAACAAAGTGAGTTTTTCAATGTGATCCTGTGATTCTATTGCATAGAAATCTACAGTTTTGTTCCGATATTGATGACATTTTGCACACTCTACTTAAACACAAGAGGAATGTCACTGTCTGTGAAGAATTTCGTTCGCTGCATGCTGGAGAGTACTTAAATTATGGAATTTTACAAAATGCATAGTTTTGCTCCAATCTTTATGAATTTTTGCACATATGACTTTAAAACAAGAGGAAGATCATAGGGACATAAATGTTTGTATGGTACATGACAGAGGGTACCTTGCAGTAAACTTTGTCGAGAGAGGGAAAGGTCGAAACGAACAGAGATTTGAGAGAAAGAGGTGGGTGCAGAGAGAGGGGTGAAGGGGTGTGGACTACGGAAGTGTAGGATAAATAGACACCCGAGCAATGCTGGGTTTACAGCTAATATGAAATAAACAATGCTGAATTCTGTACGTTTTTGAAGTTTCAGAGACTGGGTAAAGGTGAGAAGATAATGGAGACCTATTTTGTAGATAACTTTATTGTGCATCCCAGTTACGACCGCTAAACACATTTTACATTTGTCATGTATAGGTTTGCTCATGTTCAATAAATATCCACGTATAATTCCAAAACTATGTTCGTGTCTTATTTGTCTTCTCCTCTTATCAATATATTATTATTATTATTATTATTATTATTGTATTATTATTATTATTAGTGGTGGTGGTGGTAGTAGTAGTAGTAACCTTTCATGTGTTTTTACATACATATACCCACTGCACGTCTGTAAATGACACAGTCAGTAATATGACAGGATCGATGAAACACAAAAATTTCCTCTTAGCTGTTTGGTCTCGTCAGGGACTGGAAGAACATAATCAAAAAGAGAACAACAACGGATAATTACTTTCTGATAACATTTACCCAATAACTGTAGAACATTCCAACTGCGGCAAAACAAATATTCTAATCACACTGCTTACACATACATATGGGGTCCGCTTAGAACATATTTGAATATTTTCGAAAACGATATCACAAACAAAATACCAACTGTCAGAGGAAATACTATGAAGTGTAGAAGGTGTCACATAGACAACGTACAGTGAAAGCAGTCATATCCCTCCCCCAGAACAGGTAAAGCCCAACACAATGTTCTCACTTGACTATGTCGCAGTGGAGAAGCAAGACCAAATACATTGATATTCCTGCTTCGGCAGGGTTAAGGGTGTTGATGTTTTTTTTATGTAAGTCACACATATTCTGGAATCCCAAGACAACCACTGCAATATAACGCAAATCTCATTAAAGCATTCAATCAAGACGTTCTGAATTTAAAACACATTTGCAGTGCAGAAACCGATATTTTATTCAATGATTTTGTAAAGATATGTAGAGGCTATTTAAGTCATTCAGAGTACGGGTTCCGAGTTATAAATAATACACGGAAACTTAACGATGGTTGAAAGATAGCCCCTCCTCGCTAACTGTGTGTGAAAACTGAATGGCTCCAGAGGTAAGCGGAACACGCTACCTGGTAAAATTATCTAACAATTTCTCGGTAGGTGTACTTTGGATAAAAGGATGAGCAGACTAGGGTAAGATTTTAAATACAAAATTGCAATTTAAACGAAACGACTTATTTCACACACCAAACACGACTCGACAAAATATTAAGAATTACTCATCGAACCAATTGTAAGAAAGATGGTGAGGGGAGAATGGGTTAAGATAAAGGACTCCAAACTCACAAATGTAATTTCTTACTTAAGACAAATGTAATGGGGGCGACCAATTTTCTTCAGCCAATTATATGCACACACCTCAGAAGGGAAACAAAAGTATAGAAAATTATATATTAAGTGACCAAAATATTGCCCACCTGCCACTGGTAGTGTGTGTTTTAATATTAATGTTCGAATGTTTGTACAGCTTATGGGACTTAAATACGGGGTCATCAGTCCCTAAACTTACAAACTACTTATGAACTAGCTAACACTAAGGACAGCACAAATATCCCTGCCCGAGGGGGGATTCGAACCACCAACCGTAGGGGCCGTGCAGACTGTGACTGGCGCGCCGCAGTCCCCTCAGCCACCGCGGACGGCTGTGTGTTTTAAGATTAATTAGTTTCAAGAGAGTGAAGAAACGGACTGGGACACATTAACGACAGTATTCAAACGCCATGCCAAGTGTGAGCGCGTACTCACGAAACAGCATAGTAGTAAACTCAGAAGCGCCAGGAGGAACTCGGAGCTCAGGACAGCGGAGAGGGGTAGAAGCTCTCGGGCACAGCAAAGATAAACTTGCTTCAGTCAGCGATAGGGTCTTCATATATATGAAGCGATAGGCCTCCAAATACATCGAAAGAACGTTTTTATTTTATTTTATTTTATTTTATTTGAGTACCCTTTGGCTTCTTGTTCTTGGGCCTCCATATAAGTCGAAAGCTATTTTGGTAGACTTAAAAAAAAAAGCTTGCATACTTTCCTCCATAATGTCATATGGTATAATATTTTGTGGTAACTCTTCAAGTCAATCAAAGGTCTTCAGAATCCAAAATTGTGTAATACGTATTATTTGTGAAGTAAATTCACGGACCTCCTATAGAAGCCTCTCCAAAGAACTGAATTCCTTAATGAAATTTGTCATATATATCCCCATTCCCAACAAACAGCTCAGTTCATACATACAATACTAGGAACAAATATGATCTACACAAGAACTTAAAAGCGCTTACTTTAGTTCAAAGACGGGTCCAATACTCAGGAACATACATTTTCAATAATTTACCATCAAGTATAAAAAATTTAGCTAGGGATAAAGATCAGTTTAAAAGCAGCCTAAGAGACTTTCTAGTGGCCAACTCCTACTCCATTAGTGAATTTGTAAATTGTACCAAATGATGCTTGTATCGGTTTCATTCTATATTAGTATTATTATATTATCAACTCAAAAATGTATGTATCTGTATTTACATTATTAGTATTATCTATTCTTCAGCTTGTAATTTTTTTTTATTTTTTTTATTTTTTTTATTTATTTTTTTTAATTTTTTTTTTTTTTACATGTTCCACATCCACTAGGATCTCCTCAACATGGATCTACGGAACGAAAATCTAATATAATCTAATCCAAATCAAAAAAGTTACTTTTTTATAGTGATACATATACTTCCAAATGGACGGGGAACCTCAGTTCGTCTAAGAAGAAAACAAGGAAAATTACACCATTTTTGTTGTATTCTGGCCAACAATAGTAAGTCAATAGTCAGAAAAACTGGTGTGTCATCCCATGTTTAGGCAAAATTTCAGATCACCTTGCTAAAACCATAAATTCTAGAAATTACAGACCTGCATTTTCTGGCATAAAAAGCATTTCACAATACTTATTCAACAACAAAGACAAAATTCAATTTTGCACAGAGTGTTATATGTATATGATCACATGAAGACATTGTGGAGAAGTGTATATTGGTCAATTTGTAGCTATTAGATTATCAGAACATGAGACAAGCTGGAGATTAAAAAAGAAAGATTCAACATTTGCTGAACATCCACCCACAGAAACCACACTGTGACATCTTAAATTCCCTAAAGAAAAGCAGAAAAATTACAATTTTGGAAATACTAGGTATCAATAAACACATGTCAGATGACGCTAGTATACTATTAAATGACCAAATTCAGTTTACCTTCTCCCCTCTACTAAAATAAATTTTTGTAATCAGTTTGCTAAAACCTTAAAATCTCGAAATTACAGACCTGCATTTTCTGGAATCAACAGCATTTCAAAATACTTATTCAACAACAAAGATGAAATTCAACTTTTGCACAGAGTGGTATGTTAAATATATCAAATGTTACCATTTCAATACTATTTCACAATGTAACAACCCCTCCCTTCCTCTCCCACCCCCTCCCTCTGCTTTTAACGATAATATTCAAGTTTAGAAAAACAACATATAACATCAGCCTTTTTATATATTTGTATTTATTAGTAAATGTAATTCATTGCCATAAAAATGTAACACTTTCCTGTGAACATGTGAATTTGTATCATCTGTAATTTAATATCATTTTTATACATGACTTATGTGTGAAATATTAGCAAGATTCAGTTGAATCCTGACGATGGCCTAAGAAGCCAAAAGCCGGTTTGTAACCAAATAAATAATTTTCAGGAATCTTCCATTTTTCACAATATTATCGTGTTCTGACAAGCACAGAAGGAAACTTCAATTAATGTAATGTCTAGTGTAGTTTTTAGCTTGTGGTTTGGATCGACTTCAGAATCTTCTGACTCCTTCTCCATGCAGTAATTCCACAGGTACAGGGATGGTAACTTTTGAAACTAAAGTACCTACTTTACTGTCTTCCTGTAATCCACTGTTAACTAGTTCTGCACATTCTGGAAATTCTAGCCAAGAGCATTTGGATAGTTTTATTTTACCTCTTAATTTATGCATAACACAACTGATGAAGCGTTCCACATCTTATTGTTTGTCCACTATTTGCTCTTCTGGGTCGCACATATGTGAAATTTCTGTGTGAAATTCTAAGTTTACAATTTTTGCAAACGAGCGGTCCTTATATGTAGTTATTCAACCAGTCTCAACTCCGCAATTGACTTCACTGGTGTATGTACTCCATTCATTTTTCCACATTTATATAAACAGATTCTTTGTGTGACCCTTAACACATGTTAGAATCTTCGGCCCGTTCTCCAACGTGTGAACATTTAGCACATCTATTAACAGTAAATGCTACTTAAAAACTCCAGTTATAGGTAGACAGATGATTGAGAATTGTAATGGTGAGTGCAACATCACACTAGTTGTGTGATTTACGTAGTTGTTAGAGGATGTAGGATATCAAGTAAGTAGTTGAAGAAGGTATGTATAAGATAAGAGAATAAATAAATTCCCGAGCAACGTCAAACTTTCTACTTATTACTCATAATGTTAAGGGGAGTTAGAATGCCGCAAAATGGCAGAAAATCATATGTTCCGTTTTTATAGCGTATGAAGTAATTTGATGTTTTCTGCTTAAAATGGTGCAGAATTTGTTAAGAAATTCTAATAAGAAGTATTTTTTAAGATAAGAGGCAATGCCCATTGTGGTAAGATAGAACGCGACTCTGGAATACGATCTGTTGACGAAGATTGCATGGATGAAATAACTGGATCTTTCGAAGTGCTATTATTCTTGTCGACATTTTTCCGATTATTATGAGCGTAACCTATAGTTCATGTTTTACAAAACTTTAAAATTATTTATGAAATTGTTGAACTCTCTTGACACGACATGAATGAGTTGTTCGTCGAGAACTGTAAGAAAGTGCTACCAGTTATTGTTAAATGTCAAATGGATGTTTTTAGTATGGACTTGTCTGTTCAGAAGGACTGGTAGCGACTGATCGACAGTTTCTTAAATGCTGATAGAGAAAATCACTGGAAGCATTGTCGGAATGGGAGGTTGACGGTTTTTGTTAGCTATGAAAGGCCTGACGTAAAGACAATGTCTCATACTTTTTAGAACGATAATTTTCACTGCATTGGGATTTGCATTATTCGGGGATATTATTCATTGTTGTTACTGATGTACCTGATGATGGCTTTAACCTGATTATTTGCAAAGTAAAGCGTGGAAAATCTTTGGAAGTGTGTGGGAGTAGGTGTCAGAGGGACCTGCATTAATTCTGGAGATGTCATTGTCTGCAGTATGTTGCTTGCGTGCAGTGTAATGAGAGATAGTGAAAGAAGGACAAAAAGTGTGTAGTACAAAAATGTTCAGGTGTCTGTGAAGCATATGGGACTTAACTGCGGGGTCATCAGTTCCTAAACTTACAAACTACTTATGAACTACCTTATACTAAAGACAGCACAAACATTCATGTCCGAGGGGGATTCGAGCGGCCTTGCGCATTGCAGCATAGCGCCTCAACGCGCTCGGCCATTCCGACGCGACTTTATAGTACATTCATTACTTAGACATGTAAGGCTTGTGAGCTTACCGTTCTTTGAGAGATTGAGCATGCCACCTAAAGTCCATGCTCTTACTGTATTTGTTACCAAATGATACTCTCTCCTTTGGTTGTTATTTTAGTGCTACTGTACCCACTACACAGTTCTGCAGTGCAGACCGTCATAGTGGCGAGTGCGCTAGCCACACTGATTATTAGTAGTTCGTCCCTACTCGGGTAATAGTAAATGACCCAAAAAAGGCGGTTCAATGGCGCAACGAAAACAATTTTAAACTGAGCTTACAGGGGCGCCTATTATCTGCTATTATCAGCTACAACAGCCTCTTTTATTATTTAAACAGTGAAATCTTAGTCTATTTAGTTAGCATGTGCATTCATTTATGGGGGAATGATTTGAGGTACGAAATTAGAGCACGTATTTAATTATTGTCTCATATTTATTAGTGTCATAGCCCTCTTACTATTTCTAACATGTTACAGTCAAAATTTTTTAAACAAAACTCGGTTGTATGTCCGTTATTAATTTTAACATTTGAACAAACTTGGTTCTCAGACCGTTATTAGAATTAGCATAATGTGGCCTCGTAACGAGGTCTCCTTGAAGCACGGGAAAGGGAAATTATTCAGGGCTCAAAAGTCACCACGGTTAGTATGGTGCTACAGATTGACTATTGCCACTGTACAGTTAAGCTCGAACTGCGAATAAGATCTTTTAAAAATATTGTGGCAGTTAAATGGGTAGCCAGAGAGGAATATCAAGAATGCATGCAACACTTACTAAATCTAAACATCCTACTCTCTTCACACGTTTCCTTTGTGCCTATCATTTACAGTACACTCAGGACGGACGCTCTTATCAATTAATTCTGCGTCTGAAAGGCTTTCAAATAACTCACATTATTGTCCGCCCTGGTATTCACCAAGTTCATCACACGATATCCTATCTGAATTTACTTTTAGAACCTTTGAAGCATTTTTGTGGGCATCAAATCAATTACCACGTTGCCTGCCCGTAGCAACTTTTACTTCTCTTCTATTTGTGGTTAACTGTAACACGCATTTTTATTAAAAGAATGAAATTAGGACGAGCGTTGGGGCCATTGCGTCTGCCAACAGATCTGGCTGAAATAGCGATCTACTGCAATGCCCAACAAAAGTTGAGAAAAATTTGAATCACACGTTAATTAAAATCAAACACACGAATTTCCTACTGTTGCTGAAAAAGAAAGAACATTGCTATACATTTAAACACTAGTTGTAGGTGGAGTACTGTGGCTCCCTGGGCCACGTGAACTTTCCCATATCTACTTTACAACGAAAAGTCTCGGCAGAATTAACCCAGAAAATTACGGCTTGGCTCGCCGATTATAACCCTATTAGAGGTTACTTTTTAAACATAACGAAGGAATGATCTAGTGCTTCCTAGTCAAAGTTGCCATTCTTCATGAGGAACAACGGCCTTGCAGAAATTTACAAGTCCCTAAAGTGGTGATTTTATTGCAATTTTAATTATGAATTTACCGAGGGTGTCTACCGTAAGCTCGATGTACCTTACATACGACTCGTTGCGGAATGCTATGAGAATTCCGGACATATTTACCAAGAAGCTCACGGCAGTCGTCGTATCCTCGACGACCAGTTACTTTGCATGACGACGGAGAATAGCAGAGTGCCGAGCGCGTCCACCGGGGCGAAAGATAGAGATAGTGGAGGGTGATAGAAGTCTCACAGTCGATGCTTAGCACAGGTCGAAACACCCGCTACACTTTGCATTGAACAGTGGCCAGCGAAATATATCTCTGCTCTACAATTCAACTCTAAGTATTGTGGCACTAAACCAACTACACAATTACAATGATTAAGTCTAATTAGGAAAATCAAGAAGGAAGGGAAGTGCTTCAAAGAGGTCCTGAGTTTAATAATAGAATAAATAACACCGTTTTACCCATCTTGCTTCCCAAGTCGTTCGGAATTGCTAATATCTATGTATGGGTTGACCAATCGTCACCTGAATTATGTAAAATAGCATCTACCAAACTGAGAGACAATGAGGGGTCACTAGAAGATAATATCTCTGTATAATCTATATCTATATCTCTGTTCATCTACTCCCTTCATATATAGGAAGTCTAATACATATAAACGGCCATTGTGATCAGTTAACCCTTTAATGACCAAATTACTTCCAGAAGTTGTAGGCTTTTTATGAATTCTTTGGTGAGCTAAGAAGCCATACATAAAATCATAGTTCAATCTTGAAAGCGAGAGTTTGCGTACAGGTATAAAAAATTTGTGGGAACTATTGTTCCCACCGAATTTTGGAGTAACTGAACTTGATAAATTAAAAAATATATGACTTTTATTGTTTTAGTACAAAAAGCGTGCCGCATCCGAGCGGTCTAAGGCGCCTCGCTGCGGAGCGCGTGGTTGCTCGCCGTCGGAGGTTCGAGTTTTCCTAGGTTTAAGTAGTTTGTAAGCTACGGACTGATGACCACGCAGTTTGGTCCAATAGATTTACAAACATTTGAGCATTTGAACAAAAAGCGTATTAAATGTTTAATTTACTTTTGTGTTAGTTTTTATTGGCCATTGAGTTCACTCAGGTGACATGTTATGGAACTTAAGAGAAGCATGGTGCTACACACAAAGATACACGACAGTTGCTACACATTATATTTGTCTACTATTCTTTGTCTACATTGGCGGCACCTTCTGTCTGCTGTACCTTTTGTTGTCAAATGAGTTCCAACTTTCGCCAGACGAACTTCATCTGGAACTCTAGACACGTCTCTTTTTAGTGTATAGAAACTAACGGATCTTCCTCTTCGCTTACGACATAGGAAGCCGGAGATGAGCTGCCTTTCCAAATGCAATCTAAATGTTAGCTGGCCTGTTTCTGTCTTCTGTAACTTCCACATAATGAAGTCATTGACAATTGCCACATCTACAAGAAAGAAAAATAGCTAGTCTGTGGCACCACTTCCATGAACGACGACCTACAACATACTCTTAGCGCAGCTGATCAAATCGATCTACTACTGCCACAGCCAACGGGCAGAATACTTCACCTCTGCTTCCATCTTTGTTTCTCCTCAAAACAGCGTACAAAATTCTCAAAACCGCTTCTGGCGTGAGTCCAGGCGTTCTAAACAATAAGAAACAAACAATGACGGTGCCGATTGCACAGTCTCATACACTGCACTTCACACACGTTCAGTGGGAAACATAGTTCCCACTAACGTACCTTGTAATATTTGTGTATTTTCATTGATATCCAGCAAATATACACGAATACTATCCCCCTCGTAAATGTAAAAGTAGACAAATACAACACAATCACTTCACACGTAGAAACACAAACACCCATGGTAGAACAGGTTAGATGTGGGAACACGGATTACCACTGAACTTATATTGAGAACAAATAAATGAGAACTATAGTTCCTACTGGTCACTATAGGGTTAAAAGGAATCAAGGTACGTAACATTGTAATCTTTCTCTTGTAATGAAAATCAAGTGTATAAAATTTCTTCAAAATCGGAATAAAATTGTAGGTATGTGTCGAAGACTGTAAGTAAAGTACCCACTGTCATACACCACATGAAATTTTATGTAGATAGTGAGCTTCCTTTCGTTTTGAAATCTGAGTGTGCAAAATTTCTTCAAAATTTGAATAAATCAATAGATTGGGGTTGATCTCTGTGAGTACCCTCCGTCAGGCTCCAGAATAAATTTTATGTAGTCGGTTGTAAAGTTAGTCGGTTGTAAAGTTAGTCGGTTGTAAAGTTAGTCGGTTGTAAAGTTAGGTGTGCTAAAATTCATCAAGATCAGAGCAAAACTTTGGATTTCGTCAGAATCCGTAAATAAAGTACTCTCCTCCATGCACAGAACGAAATTTTACATAGACCCGCCCTTTCTATATTTTTAAGGCGATGGGTGCAAAATTTCATCAAGATCACAAAAGAACTATAGATTTGCATGTAATAGAAACACACAAACACATTATAACAATTTTCCAATTCTTCCGGTGGAATCCCGAAACACTCTATTTCATGAAAACCTTGTTCTTAAAATTACGAACAGCCAAATCGATCGAGCTGTTCTCAATATACCGTGTGAGCGAGGGAAATGTGGCATCAATTTATAAGGTAGCGTAATTGGAGTATATACATGTGGTATTACATATGACGTCCGTCATATACCATCTAAATGTACATGCAGATTTGTATGGAATATGACTTGTAATCAAGGTTTAATGTATTACTTTATTTTAACTGAGTGTATCGACTTGTGGTATACAGTCTTACCCAAAGTAGATCCCAAACTATTGCTGGAAAACGAATAATTCAGGAAATAATTGATAAAAACACAATTTCTTACGAAATGTTTGACGTTGGTGATAATTGTTTAAATAATTGTCCTTGAATGTCTATTTGCAGTACATACGTTCAGCATGACGCTGTTGCCGCTGCTGCAGTGAATGACGCCGTCACGCGACTGCGTCCTGGCAAAGAACGACGGAGATTCCCGCCATATTCAGAGTGGGGGAGTAGAGGGGAGGGGTGAACATTATGTTTTCCAGCCAAAAATTTTTTGTAATGCGTTGATGACCAATTGCGGTCCAGGAAAATTAAAAACTCAAATTTGCCCTCTTGATTTACGTCTGGTTGGGAAGAGTAGGAAGGGAGCGTGGTCCTGGATTTTTCCGGCGGCCGTTTTGTTCGGAACCGGAAGCGATGCCATCTTAATGACGTCATTGTGATGTTGCCGCATTCGTACCGAGCTGACTGAAGAGAGAGGGGGGGGGGTATTTTTCGCACCACTATACTGTTCCGAAAAGGCTTTTATATAATATTCCCGTTATCCCACGAATGTATTTTGTCCCCATTCTGTTCAGTACATTCTCACTGATTACGTGGTCTTCCCGGCTAATCTTCAACATTCTCCTGTTGCACTACATTTCAAAGACGTTGATTCGTGCCGAGTTGGGTGACTTTCGTCTTCACCTCCTAATACTCTCGTGCTGCTGTTTCTTTCAGTTTCCTTCTGTTAAGGACACAATACCTGTGGAACAGCCTCAGGATGTTGAAATTGTGGCCTGATTTTATACACTGCTCACTAAACAGAAGCTCCCTCAGGCGTCCTTAAAACAACTTTAAATCCAACTTCCTGGCAGATAAAATTATGTGCCGGAACCGGGACTCGAACCTGGGACCTATGCCTCTGGCGGGCAAAAGCTCTACCACTGAGCTATCCTGACACGGTACAGTCCACAACTTCAATTCTGCCAGTACCTCGCCTCCTACTTTCCACACTTCAAAGCGGACAAGCGCTCTACCACTGAGCTGTCCCGACACGACTCACACTGCCGCCCCACAACTTCAATTCTACCGGTACCTCACCTCACTGGCAGAATTGAAGTTGTGGGGCGGCACCGTGAGTCTTGTCGGGACAGCTTAGTGGTAGAACGCTTGCCCGCGAAAGGCAAAGGTCCCAGGTTCGAGCCCCGATTCCGGGACACAATTTTAATCAGCCAGGAAGTTTCATATTAGCGCACACTCCGCTGCAGAGTGTGAGTTTCATTCCTTTAACGATCGCCTTTTGACAGCACGAAATTTAAATTCATCTGACACGAAAATTGAATAACCTAATTGGTAGAGAGTAAAATTATCTACAACTTCGCTCTGTAATGTTTTTTTTATTATTTCTTGCATTTTTGCAGAGATATTTGCAATAGTAACGGCGATTTTGGGAAGTCTGTCTGTCTATCTGTAACGTGTTCCTACTTTTTAGGTCGAACCGTTCAATCGATCGGCACCAAATTTTACGATATAATTGTTGGCTACCAGAGACCAGAACCTCGCTTTTTCAAATAATTCGGACAAGAAATACGTTTGTAATAGGGGTAAAAAAAGCCACAACCTAATTTTTCCCTAAAAGGGTTTCAGACACTCTTATTAATTAATTTTTTTATTATTTACATTGTTATTTTGGTCCAAAATGTCTGCAAAAACTTATAAAACTACAAATCTAAAGTGGGCCGTAAAACATGTCCGTGCGATATTTTCCATGCGTAGCTCATTCCTTGCGGACTTTCTATCATTCCTTTTATTATTATTATTATTATTATTTCAATATTATTATCCCTTACCGAACTCGCTGAGTCACAACGCTAGCACACTCAGCTATAGATCCACCGCGATGACCTCCACTGTGGTACCAGAGTAGGGTGCCATAGACCCTATCTTAGACGCTGTTGAGCGGTCTGCGGCGCGCCAGTCACAGTCTGCACGGCCGCTACGGTCGGGGGTCCAAATCCCCCCTCGGGCATGGATTTTTTTGTCGTCTTAACTGTAAGGTAGTTCATAAGTAGTTTGTAAGTTTAGGGACTGATGACCACGCAGTTAAGTCCCTTAAGCTTAACAAACATTTAAACATTTGAATTTGTTGAACAGGAAAGGGCTACATGTTGACTCATCTCTGCAACGTCTGCCCCCACCACCCGCTCCACCTTTGTGTCTTTGTGAATTAATTGTACAATGTTGCTTACTCTCGAACTGTCTCGTCACATATTCTTAATACATTTTGACTTATAATTGAATTCCACAGTCTTTTTAGAATAAAATGTTCATAATATTTTACGATTTCTACATCTGCATCCGCACGTAAGGGACTGATAACCGTAGTCGTTTAATCCCTTCAAAAATCAAAACATTCCATCCATCCATCCACACTTCGTAAGCCCCATCACAGAGTGAGGCGGAAAGCACTTTGTGTGCTATTGTAACTTCATCTTGCTATTGCAGTCGTGTTTGGTTAGCGGGAAATAAGCTTTTTCGGCAGGCCTCCGTGTGGCTCATAATCTCCCTAACTCTATCTGTATGATCTTTTCGCGAGATATACCTAGGAAGAAGAAATATACTGGTTGCTCTATGAACTGTCTGCACCGTGATACAGAACGTCTCTCTTCTGGCATCTGGCGCTGGGGTTTCCTCATCATCTCCGTGCCGCTTTTGCGCTTATTAAATGCGCCCCTGACAAGGATGCCGGACACTTGCCACGCCGGACTTTTGCCACACCGGACATATGCCACACCTGACCCTTCGCCAGGTAGTCGGATTAGCGGATCCTCAGGCAAGGGGGACGCCCTTCCCCGTACTCCTGCAGTTTTCTTCCAAACCTCCGTCTCCGATCTTATTTGATACAGTCCTTACGGAAGAGATCTTTTTCTTCGACAGCTCGCCGAAATGTACAACTTCTTTCCAATATCCCGAAATCTAAATATTTGTAACTATTGGGAATCTAAAGCAATACAGTCGTATAATTAGTTCTTCCATCACAAATATGGACCCATTCTCCATCCGTCTATACGGTAGCTTTCTTGCACACTTAATGATTGCGATAGAAACATATCACCGCTATGGAAGGAACACGGCAGGAACGACATAAAGATAATTCGAATGTTCGCTGGTCATTCAAGTTGATCACTGTATTTGTACATATAGTAATTGCTACAACTGCATTAAAAATAGTGGAAAGAAGAACGATACACTGCATAACTTTACTCTCTTACGGCGAAACATTAGTTAATAAAGTGTATTGGGACAATGTTCAAAACAATGACAAAAAATACATTTACAAAACAGAGATAAGAGCATCTATGTTTGACAGGTCACCTAAAGTCGACAAACAATTTTAAAATATTTGAAATTAGGAAATGAAGGAATATAGAATGTTATGCTTGTAACGTAGACTGTTGTTCTACATTGTTTAGCTTTGGTATCAATTGAGTCGCAGAGCAAGCACCCTAGTTTTTTTAAAAGGGAAAAGCCATAATTCCTATGAGCTGCACTATAAAAGAAACAAAAAGCACAAAAGGAAATCGTAATGTAATTTGTGTACTAGCTCACAACCGAAACTGAAGTCGATAATTGCTGTGAGTTAGTATGAGAATATATTGTACTCGACAACCGGAATAAATTAATAACTGACTCCGTTTACCGGCCCCCGCACTCTCATGATGCAGCCGCCGAACAGTTCATAGAAAACTTGAGTCTTATTACAAATAGGTACGCTACTCATATAATTATAGTTGGCAGTTACCATCCGTATGCTGACAGAACTACACCTTCAGACAGGGTGGCAGATACATCTTCCGAATTGTTCTAAATGCTTTTTTATATTATTTTGAACAATTAGATCACTAAGCCATTCAAATCGTAAATGAGCTCTTAGTCACAAACACTCCTGAGATCACTACGGATGCAGGCATTAGTGAACATAAAGTTGTAGCAAGCTCAAATCCGTAACAAAAATAAAAAAAATAAAAACTAATTTAACTATGTAAGTGAAGACCATATGTGACTTACATTCAAAGAAATAGTATCAACAGCACTCGAGGAAATCCTACCAAATAAATTAATAAGAGACTAAACTGGTCCCCCGTAGTACACAAAATAGAACAGAAAGCTTTAGCAGAAAATTTAGACGAATGCAAAATCCCCAAATTTGCCGAAGTTTTACTGAAGCTCGTCACATTTTCATGTCTGAAGAGGGTCAATTGCATTCGTAAAACGGAATCTGTAAAGTCGTTATACCTGTACACAATTTGACATTAATCTGAATCCAATGCATTGTTTCTGTGGAAGTTTCCCTTACTTCGCCGTCAGATAAATTCACTTGGCACATCATGAAGGCATGTTCCGATGCACACAAGCCACCTCGCACATGTATCCCAACCTGCAGAGAATATCTCCGGGGGTCTCGTTTCTTCACTTCTTTTAGGTCACAGCCTGCGTGTACAAACACACATTCATACAATGGAACAGACACAAATAATGTAGCCTAGATCCCTGTCTTCAACTCCCACACCTCCACTACAGGATCGTACGTAGCGAAATATGATGCCATTTACTCTTGTTTGGCTATATCCTTTATATTTATGATCAACAGTGTCGCAATACTTTCGAATATAATACTTTACTGGTAGCAGAATATCTTCATTCCACATTTTCTAATCTGTTCCTAAATCAATACGTGAAAAATGATTACATGAATTAATGTATACACATAGGAAGGTCGTATAAATTACGTTGTTGTTGGAGAAGGGAAGATGGGGATAACGTACCCGGTTAGTATGCCATACATTCTGCCACATTCTTGTGCATCATAAAATTAAAGTTTTTAGAATGCATTATTCTGTATTCCGTATTTAAGTGGTGAAGAAACAAAGTTACGCGAAACTTTCGGAAGCGAAAATTAGCTTTTATCTGCTTTTGAGAGGTGAATTGCGTCAGCGCTCGACTTGCACAAAGAACATTATGCAAAAGGCAGACTTTATTTGTTTCCTCCTCTTTTAAGACATTCCGCAAATGGGTCTTGCAACATTAATGAGGCTGCCTGGGTGCTTATGAAGTTCTCTGGAGCACACGACGAGTTTGCGGTATTTTTAACATCTCGGGTGTTTTATGAAAGAGAAATAAAAATACTCACCTCCATGTCATCAAGCCTCAAAATTTTGGGGGAAATTACAGACGAAATTCCCATGTGTTGTCTTTATTGAGCAATTGTGAAATTTTAAGCTACGTTATTAAATGTTTTAAATAGCTTATTATCAAGACGACAATGTGAATAACAAATTTGATTCTAAGAAATAGAAGTACCGCATTAAGCAGAGGAGTAAATAGTTTATGTAGCTCACGAGAGACTGTTCTCCATTCTTATTCGAAAACGTTCACTAATTACTTCGACGATGTTGCAGCTGTATTTGTGGTCCACGCTGTCTCTTGTGAAGCCCGGCATAACGGTTCTGTTCCATTGGTGACGTCTGACACTTTTTCGATGCTGTTCAGACCACGACTGATGTTTTCTGGCTGTGTGTGAAGGCGTGTTATCATTTTGGGATTGGGCAGTTTTTGTTAGCAGTATGCTAGTTGTGTGTTGCTTCCATTATTAAGGGCAACTGTAGCTCTTCCATGAATGTCAAGCAATAACCGTGCTGTCTTTAAGAAATAATGTCATTGAAATGAGTGTTGAGTTTTCCAGTCGCTTTCGCTAAGTTAGCTTTATGATGTCTGGTTAAATCGTTCATCTCATTCGCCATTAATTGTCAGTTGATTTCTGCTTTGCCCACTATTCATTCTCTCCTCACTATGTTTTGCGTACGCCAATATTGCCGAGGCTGCTGTCGTTAGGGAAACATCGAAACAGTGTATCTATTTTCGTCAAAGATGCTCCCACTAACTGCACTCCATCAGGGAGTCCTGTTTGTAAGATTGTAGATCACGTTCTCCCCCCCCCCCCCCTTTATTGTATTCCCACGCCAACACAAAGATTCCAGTAGGGAAAGGTCTCACCTGTCACTGGTCATTTGTGGTAACAGTCTAAGAACAAAATGTGCAGTTTACTACCAGGTTAAGTCCGAACTTTGTTCTTGAATACTGTACTGCGGTCGCGTGTCTGTGTTAAGTGTCCCAATGTGTAGTGTACAGTGTAAGGGTCAGTTTCGTGGGGACACTTGAAGTCTGCAATTCTGTGGTAAATCGCGCACATAAGCGGGAATCGCGATGTGTTATGACAGCTGCTGAGTCGTCGTAGTTCACGGGTTAGTCAATAGATAGCGGCACCTCTCACGTGTCAAACTAGCGTCTGGTCGCTCGCTTTGTGTATAGACACGTGACTGGAAAATCCAGGCCGTTATGAGACTCAATGGCGAACGGCGGGAGAAGTTCTGTTTGGCTTTGGAGAAAGACGCAATAAACCACTTAAAAATTAATAACTATTGATCCATATATGGTACAAAGGAGCGCGTAGGCTTATTTTAGAGATAAAGACTAGACAGATCCTCTGAACATAAACGCGTCTCCTGTCACTTTATAAGGTTTTGAGTTATAGTAAATCAAACCACCCCCATGAACCACAGACATTGCCGTGGTGGGGAATCTGTGGAGAAGCCAGACAAACGTGTGGTTGCTGAAGAGAGGCAGCAGCCTTTTCATTAGTTACAGGGGCAACAGTCTAGATGATTGACTGAGCTGGCCTTGTAACATCAGTTAATGTGGCTTTGCCACACAGTTACTGCGATCGGCTGGAAGCAAGGGGAAGCTACAGCCGAGGACTTGCAGTTCTGATGTATGAAAATATGTTGGCATCCTCTCGAGTGAAATATTCCAGAGGTAAAATAGTCCCTCATTCGAATCTCCGGGTGGGGACTACTCAGGAGAATGTTGTCATCAGGAATGACAACGGATAGGAGGGTAGAATGTTAGATCCCTTAATCGGGTAGGAAAATTAGAAAATTTAAAAAAGGAAATGCATAGGTAAAAGATATAGTGGGGATTAGTGACGTTCGGTGGCAGGATGAACAGGATTTCTCGTGAGGTAAGTAAAGGATAATAAATACAAAATCAGTTGGGGTATCACAGGAGTAGGACTGATAACGAATAAGAAAATAGGAATGCGAGTAAACTACTGTGAGCAGCACAGTGATCAGATTATCATTATCAAGGTAGATATGAAGCCAACACCGACAACAGTAGTACAGGTTTATATGCCAACTAGCTCTGCCGATGATGAGGAGATTGAAGATATGTATGAGGAGTTAAAGGAAAATATTCAGACAATTAAGGGAGGGGAAAACCTAATTGTTATGGAAGACTGGAATTCGGTAGTAGGAAAAGGAAGGGAAGGGAATATGGACTGAGCAGAAGCAATGAAATAGGAGGAAGTCGCCTGGTAGAATTTTGCAAGGAATATGATTTAATCGTAACAAACACCTGGTTTAAGAATCACAAAAGAAGGCTGTATACGTGGAAGAGACCAGGAGACATCGGAACGTATCAGATAGATTTTCTAATGGTAAAACATAGATTCCAGAACGAGGTTTTAAACTGTAAGTCATGCATAACTTATTGGTCATGAACTGTAGGCTGAAACTGAAAAAAAACTGCAGAAAGGTAGGAAAATGAGGAGATGGGACATGGATAAATTGAAGGAACCTGAAGTTCTTAACAATTTCAGGGGGAGGTTTAGGCAACAGTTGACTGAAAACGGGGGGAAATAAAACAGTAGAAGAGGAATGGGTAGCATTGAGAGATGAAACAGTGAAGGCCACAAAATACGTAGCAGGGCAAGAACTAACAAAAAATTCTTGGATATCACAGGACATACTAAATTTAATCAATGAAAGGAGAAAACAGAAAAATGCATTAAATGAAACAGGCAAAATGGACTACAGACGACTAAGAAATGAGACTGACAGGAAGTGCAAAATGGCTAAGCAGGAATGGCTAGAAGACAAATCCAAGGATGTAGAAGAATGTATAAATAGGGGAAAAATAGATACCGCCTACAGGAAAATAAAAGAGACATTTGGGGACAAGAAAAACATCGCTACGAATATCAAGAATTCAGATGGAAATTCAGTGACTCAGCAAAGAAGGGAAAGCTGAAAGGTCAAAAGAGTACATAGAGGAGCCCTACAAAGGAATTGAACTTCGAGAGAATGTTGCAGGAAGGGAAGAGGAAGTGGTTGAAGATGAAATAGTAGATACAATACTGAGCGCCCTGAAAGACCTAGACCGGAACAAGGCCCCGGGAGTAGATGACATTCCCTCAGAGCTATTAAAATCTCTGGGAGAGCCAGCCATGGAAAAACTGTTTCACCTGGTGTGTAAGGTGTATGAGTCAGTGAAAGTACCCTCAGACCTTAAGAAAAATGTTATAATCCCCATTCCAAAGAAAGCAGGCGCAGACAGGTGTGAAAATTACAGATTCATCAGTCTGATAAGTAATGGTTGCGAAGTCTTCGCACGAATTATTTACAGGAGAATGGAAAAGCTGCTAGAAGCTGACCTTGGGGAATATCATATTGTAAACGATATATCTTGAAAACAGCTTAACAAAATATTACTTGCAAGGTGTCAAATGATAGATCTAAAGGAGCACTATTAAGATGTATATTTATTTTTATTTATTTATTTTTTTTAATTATTATTTTTTTTTTTTTTTACTTATTTATTTATTTTTTTTTTGCGCAAAATCGGTAATTTTGAATTATAGACCAGTAACAGACTTTCCAGGTATAAAAGCTGGATTTTTAAAAAATAAAAACAATAATAATTGTAGTATTAGTGGCAGTACGGTAAACTAGACTTAAGTAAATAATTAATGAAACCACAGGATAAAAAGTACAGTGAATAACCTCATATTCTCTGGGAGCGAAAAGTTCCCCTTAAATACTATCATCACATGCATTTATTCCAGTTTCATTTTATGTAAAAGAGTTAATTTTGCGAAAATAAGATACTGATTTGACTTCAGAGAAAGCCAGGGAGGGTACTTAAGGCGGTCATTTTGGCTTGTTAGGGGGCAGTCTGTTAGTGTCGGTTTGACATACAAGACGTGTCGTTATGCTGGGTCACTGTGGAGTCGCTGGAGGACTTCTAAAATTGCAGCGAAGAGTTCTAGTTGGTATTTAGAAAAATTTTATCTTTGGTACTTCGAAACTTTGATTTTATTCTGCGTCTGTGGGACTTAGAAAAAGTGTTCACTGGCGTTTCGTGGACTATATGCTGTGACAGTGGAACTTAGAGTTTCTCAGGTTTGTTGTTAGACTTTAATTTTTTTAGCGACTGTGTGACTTAAAAAACATTCAGTCAAGTTTCCATTTTTTTGTGTGGCAGCTTTAAGGAACTCGGCATTGCTCTGAAATCAGATGTAACAAATATTCGCTGACGGGTATTAGGTTGAATAAACATCAATTTACTTAAGAGTGCATGTGTCGTTTGTGCATTTGGTTTTGTTCCTACCTGCCTTTATTTGAAGCAAAGCATTTTGGGGACATTGCAGTAGTTGTGACTGGCCACTACACACGACGCAGCCAGTTTGTGTAATAAAATAGGGTCTACAGCTGCACTTCACGGAGTCCCAAGCGAATACAAGCTGTGAATGGGTGATTTTTGTTGTTTTATTTTATTTCATTTTATTTGTATTTATTTATTTATTTTCTTCTGTAGCACTGGGGGCTTGAGACAACTGAAGGAAATAACTGATAGAACTGTGTCAACCTGCACAGAATAGTGTGTTTCTTCTTAGTTTGTGTTGGAAAATCCGTGTGTAAGCTCGCTCGGAATGGAATGATGTTCATATCAATTTAAAGCTATGTTCACTTAAATTAGCTTTTTAGGTATGATCTACCTTGAGAAAACACGTTTTTTCCTAAACATGTTTCATCAGTGGGATTTTTTATTGTATAGTGTCTGTCAACTGAACAATGAAATGGTTATTACTTTTATGTACATTAAGTGTAGAAAGTACAGTTAACTGTGAAAACAATGTTAATCGCTTCTTGTTTTTATAGGTACACTAGGCCTACCGTAATACCACATGTCGTTGTATTTGTGCTTCTTTATCTCACAATACATCTCTGTCTATTTTTTACAGTTTGTCATCTGCAAATTGAAACGTGTAAAGTTAATGGGATGAATTGTTAACTTGTAAATATCAGGATTTTTTTAATAAAATATAGAACGTAATTTTCGTGTTTGGCTTATTTTACTGTTGCAACTGTTTCCAGAACAAAATGTCCGTGTGTTTATGACAAGTTTGTTTCACTTACTTTGTTGCATTTTACAGTGTTTCACGTTGTGAAAAAGCACTTTGACACTGTAAATTCACCCATTGTTTATGTCACGAAAACAAGATGGCGGGCAGTTGAATTCTGAGAGTAGTGTTGAGAACAGCTGACCGGGGCGGAGGTGAGAGGAGAAATACGGCAGACAAAATCCCCGGGACCCGGGCTTCTCAAATGGTGAATATCAGACAGCTGTTAAAAATAAATTTTGTAACACATTGAGTTTTAAAATATCTACACAGATGGAAACATTTATCACTTATTTGTAGATGACAAATGCCTGTGTTGTGAAGTAAGCGATGTTGTACGATACCCCAACTAACATAAAGTTCCACGTAGCAGCTCAGATTTAGATTGGGTGTTCTACGAATGAATAAAACAACGTGTGTACTGAGCGGGCCGTCCAACTGCATAACATTGCAAGGTGACTGACACCGTAGATACGGTATTAGCGCAATAATGCTCACTGTTTTTAGCGTCATGTGACTATTGCTCGGTGGTGTTGCTAAAGGGACACTGCTTTTTGCGGTCAGCGGCTCATCCGTATATCGAGTTCTTCGCGAACTTAAAGCTAAGTAAGAAGAGGAAATCATTTCTTGATGAAGGCATGAATGAAGTAACTGTTTTAAATTCAGATCTCTTCAAGGTATATGTTTTTATTGACAATACAGTCACCAACTTATCAATAGGATATGAAGCAGTAGAGCTGTTAGATGACACATATGTTTTTTTGTGGAAATATGCAAAGATGACTGATGATCAGATCGCTGAGGCATGCAATTTATTAATCACTGAATACCATAATGATGTTACTATGACGGCCGCGGTGGCGGACGGGACTGCGGCGCGCCAGTCACAGTCTGCACGGCCACTACGGTCGGGGGTTTGAATCCTCCCTCGGGCATGGATATTTGTGCCGGCCTTAGTGTTAGCAAGTTCTTTCGTAGTTTGTAAGTTTAGGAACTGATGACCCCGTAGTTAAGTCCTATAAGATATACAAACATTTTTTTTATGTTACAATAAATTTAAAAGAAGAAATGATATATTTAAGAACAATGTATATTTCGAAAGCACTTCTTCGAAACCATTCGAATTCTTGAATAAGAGCGTAGCTCTGCGCATCTGTTGCTCTCTTCCAGTGACTGTCGCTCTGGGAGAGAGTTCATTTAGCACTCTGGATCATGTCAAAAACTGAGATCAACCATGCATCAACGTCTGACAGATTTGGTGACCTTGGCTACTGAATCTGATTTGGCAAGGCAGCCAGACTTCGATAATGTAATTCAAACGTTTGCTGAACGGAAGGCTCAGAAAGCATAACTTACAGAGTTACAGGCAAAAAGCTTGTAATATATTACATACTCCACGACTCATTGCGATTTACATGCAAGTGAGTTTGTTTATTTATTAATGAAATGTTTAAATCACTGACTGAGCAGTGTAATACTTGGCGGGCTGTTTAAAAGTGTTGTGCAAATAAATTTTGTAAACACAATTAAATGAAGCGAACAAACATTAACAAAAATAAATCTTCACTGAGTATCAACTGAAATCTAATTTGTAAGTCGCATCAGTTTGCTCCCTTGTCTTGTGCGTCTCGCTCGAGGTATTACGGTTTTCCTTAGCTGTCGTTGTCTTCAATTCCTGAAATCTCTATCACTACTCTCCTAACCAATAATTATTACTGTATCTCTTTATTGGTTTGTAATTAGTGAATTTGTAATGCTTACCTAATTGTGATGTGTTTAAATCATGTCAAACCTTAAAATCGTGGTTTTGAAAGTTTTTAAAATGTTTAGTAAAAATAAGATTTTTATGATTATATTACTTTATAGTTCTGTATTTGCTACGTTCCCTAATGATGTTTCGTTAAACCCTTTGGTGTCTGGAATAATTTGTACTGAAAGAAAAAAATAATAAATCGTCTTTTTGTGCTTAGTATTGGGGTGTTGGACGATTAATAATATCAAATGCTATGGGGCATGTTAAATAATAAATAAATAAAAATATCAAATGTCAAATATGTTATATATAGTTGGTATTATTAGGTACCTCTTAAATATGTGACAATCTGTATTTGAGGAATAAAAGGCTTACAACTCTTCATTGAGGGAAATTTTCTATTGGACTTTCTTAAAAGAACGGAAAAGGTAATTAAGGTATGTTTGATTTACAGGTGTGTTTATGTCCAAAACTAATACATGGGATAAAGGTTACTTTGCTCATGAAATCGCTAGAAACAATTTGAGTATTTGTTTGCAAGGGTGAGGCTTGCATTCTGTATACATAACGACTGTCTGCTCTTTACAGCTAGATCTTTTGCCTGTTTGCCTTCCTGTTACACAGGACCAATGACCTACTCCATCAATAAGGGGAGACTTAACCTGGCGCTGGTTTTGTTGGAGCCTGGTACTTCTTGTATTGAAAACTGCAAAAACGTCAATCACAAGCACAGTCTAGCAATGAAGTATGTTAACACCAAAGATGAATGGAAATTGCCGTACTTGCTGCATTTTCTTTTATCTCTTGCATGTGTCTATAAAGATGCCTAAGTGCCTCATGATCGTATTTTACATAAACATTACTTTCGTGTGCACCGAAAGTTTTATCTACTTTATCACAACTAAAAGTGAATTGCAACACCTAACAAAACAAACTATTTTCAGATTGAAACTTCCGTATGTAATTAGCTTTATGTCATAAAGAATTAACACAAACTCGACTCTTTCTTTGCAACACGAGCACGATAAACGAGGGTCGCCGTTCAAGTACAGTCAGCATTCAGTTAATGGCAGCACACGTTACACGCACTGGTCCCGTTTGTGTAGAATCTGCTTCAGTCGGCATTGACTACCGAAAATACTTAGACTTCCACATAAAAAGGTTACAACGGTATAATGCGAATTTGCGACAGTCGGAAGTAAAGGGTTAAAAAAACGTAAAAACTTTTTTTAAATATTGATTATTGTATTTTGAGTTGGGGCCCAATCTTGCTTCCTGCCCTGGGTCCGGTGCTGGCTCTCAGTGGCCCTGCAGCTGACTGTGGTGTGGGCGGGAGTTTTGAAGCAGGTATCTTTCGTTCTGTTGTGTGTGTGTGTGTGTGTGTGTGTGTGTGTGTGTGTGTGTGTGGGTGGGTGGGTGGGTGTGGGTGTTCGTGTTTGTTTGAATGTTTATAGATTTTCTGTCAGTTCTTTGAGGGTAGAGAATATAGTACCATTGCAGACTTCTGTGTATTTATTTACAATTTCTTTTCTTTCTATTATGGCTTTCTGTATGTGGTACTTCTCTACGATTGTTTAATTTTTGTGGGAGGCTTTTGCTGTATTTCCAAATCTTTAGATCAGTATGTATGTCTGTTGGTTTCTGTTTCATGTTTATGAGGTGTTCTGCAAATGTATAATGACTATTGTTTTTCAGTGCTCTTCTGTGTGTCTGGTATTGTAATATCTGCATGTCTGCTCAATGTAAACTGAAATACAGTCCTGGCATGTCAGTTGATAGATACCAGAAGTGTTATGTTTGTCTGTCTTAGCGTTGGTTATCTTTAGTTTTGAGTTATCATTTTTTTTTCCTTGAGAATATGTCCTATGTTGTTTCAAATGTATAGCTTATGGGACCTAACTAAGGGGTCATCAGTCCCTAAAGTTACAAACTACTTATGAACTAGCTAATACCAAGGACGGCACAAATATCCATGCCCGAGGGGGGATTTGAAACCCCGACGGTAGTGGCCGTGCAGACCGTGACTGAAGCGCCGCAGTCCCCTCGGTCACTGCGGCCGACTGCCCTATTCTGTGGGTTGCTTTGTTGTCATATGTGAGAGTCTGCCATTTACGTGTTGTTTTGTTTGTTTTGTGTTCCTGTGTGTGTGTGTGTGGTTTTTGTAAGGGAGTTGAGTGGGTTTATGTTTTATGTGCTTGTGGTGTGTTTCTGATCTGTTTAATTTTTATTTTCATTTTATTTTATTTTTTTATTAGGTGTTACTTTTATCTTAGTTTTAATTTGTCTATGATGTTTGTGACATACCCGTGAGACAATATCGCCCAATGAGTAGCACTCAATCATTGTGTTTAGATAAGTTAAATGCACCGCAAACACTGAACTTGCCAATGCACAAATTTGTTACACTTTTCCCTTTTATTAATTTTAGTAGCATTATATCTATGTAGACAGGTTATATTGATGGGAATGCATTATCTGTATAAATAAGTAATTTTAAAAATTCATGTTAAAAATCTGTGAAACTTGGGCTCATAGTGGGCTAAGCAGCGGAAAGCAGGTGTGTGTATAAGGCGGAAACGGGTGACGGGGGAAGTGAGCTTAGCGCTCGCCTGGAAAGCGTGGGCGGCGAGAAATACAGGCCTGAGCGCGCACTTCATGCGACGTCAGCAAGGTAGTTCCGAGCCGGCGCGATCGCTAGCCGATTGGCCGGCGCTGGGGCACGGCCCACTGCGTCATAGCGGGCAGCCACTGAGCTAGCGATCGCGCCGGCTCGGAACTACCTTGCTTACGTGGCATGAAGTGCGCGCTCAGGCCTGTATTTCCCGTTGGCCGCGCCTGGAAAGGCCGTGACGTCATAGGACATCGACCACGCAGAAAGTGAGGCGACAGTGTGTTGTGTATAATAAAGTTAAATTTAAGAAATAAAACATAAATATGACAGAGAAGTGCGACACAGTTTCTGAAAGGGTCTCATATGACACGTCTAGTAACGTACAGACGTCCGTCCTATCATTCATTCAGTCATTCGATACCTGTTTTAATAGAATGAAAATACGGAAATTTAGTGTTTAGTTTAAAATTTATAACTGGTTAACCATTTAAGAAATAGAGGTGAGCGAGGTCTCACATAAAAGGTCTCAACAAGGTGCATCACCTGATATGCTTACAGTCGACGTAAGATAATATTGATCACAGAAAACCTAATTTATTAATACCATTGTATAAATTTGTTAATAACATGAAGTACAAGACAGATACACGACCAGCATGGCAGTGTTTGTTCACAGGTGCCATGTTATATAATGACTGTACCATAAAAATCACTTTGATCAAATCTACTTACGCATGTTTTATTTCATTAAATAATTAATTTGTATTTTATCACTCCATAGGAGAAATGAAATATAATGAAATGAAATATTAATTATGATGATCAATTCCATGTTTATTTGTCTTTAGTGTAATTGTTTAAAGACGTATATGTTTTAAATGTATTGTATACTTGGCAAAAGCGTTGTACGTTGGAGAGGGTTGGCTATGGGGAAGTTCGTGACGTATGGGTTTCTCCGGAGAACAAGTATAAAAGCTGGGCGATGGGCCAACGTTGGCAGTCTGTGTTTGGCTAGCGTTCGCGACGGTCTGTGCCGCGACCTTCGGAAGAGCGAGACTTTAAAAGTTTTCAGAGTGTAAAAGTGCGGTCGAACTTAGAAAGATTTATCGAGTGTGGCAAGTGCTGTTAAACTTGCAAAATTTCTTCTCGAGTTGCCGTGTGTGAAATTTAGGCACATTTGTCTTCATTACATTTCCGTTGTAGACTGATTGTAATAGTGCATCTTACCAGGAAGTGTTAACCGAGTTATCATAAAAAATCATTCATTCGATAGATGTTGTTGAACATTATTTTGTTTCAAATAAACTGTGGATATAAAGACAAAGTATTCGCGGTCAGGCACAGACTAATGGTACGTTTTATTCATTTTTAATGCAGTGACAGTAGACTGGTAGGCTAACTAAAACATTTTCGGCAAAGTAAATTTAGTCTGGGGGCTCACGAGCTATATTAGATATGCCAACGTACAGTGCTTTTTCCGCTGACAGTGATTTGATATGATAAATAAACAGACTACTTAGTAATTTTAAACAAAGTGTTGTGACAGTTATTTGTATGTAATGCATCCTTCTTCTCAATTTTGTGTTTTAAATTTTTCAATTGGAGGTGGGGACTGTGGACGAATTTTTATCATCCCCTAGACGGACCTGTACTTAGCAAAGTGAATTTGTTGGTGTAAATATAATATTCTCCACAGACAACCCTAAAAAATAACCTCGCACTCGTTCTCGGTTGCTATTTGTTTGATTGTTTGTAGTTCATTTTTGTATTGTTCATCACGAAGTGGTGTTGTCTGTGCAGCATGTATTGGAATCCGGCTTGTTTCTGTGTAATTGGATGGTTTGAGTGTTTGTGTAGGGCTGTTCTTGTTTTGGTGGACTTTCTGTATATGGAGAATTGGTGTTGATTTTTGTCTTCGTGTATTGTGAGGTCTGTTTCTATGGTGTGTTTTATTTTTGGATGAACATTGTTGATGTCATTATGAAGTTCTTGTGTGCGACTGGATGTGTCATCTAGGAGGCATATGATGCCATCTACATAATGGTGCCTGTAAATTATTTTGGGATTTAGTATGGTGACAAATAACTTGTTTTCAATGTGGTTGAGAAAGATGTTTGCTTCGAGTCCGCTGACTGGTTATTGAAGGTGCATCTTCTTGTGAGTATAATTGGTTGTAAAATGTGAAATAGTTTTGCTCTGTTGTTAGTTTTAGGATGTTGGTTACTTCTTTTACATGTGATTTGGGGGTGTCTGTCTGTTGCTGTAATTGCTGATGATGTTGATGGTTTCTGTAGTGGGGATATTGGTGTACATGGATGTGATGTTGAATGATATGAGGGTGGCTATAGTGGGTATGTTAATGTGTTTGATTTTATGTATTAGCTCTGAGTGTTTAGAATGCTTTGTGATTACATATTGTTTTTGTAGGTATGATTGTATTTCTCTGGCTAGGTAGTATGTGGGTGCATTCCTGAAGTTCACAATGGGGTGTACAGGGATGTGTTCTTTGTGGATCTTTGGCAGGCAGTTTAAGGTGGGTGCTTTGGGGTTCTTTTCTTTCAACTATTTTTTTTCTTGTTTTAGGAAGATGTATGTCATAGATTATAGAAGAGTCTGAGTATGTTTGTGAAATCTTTGTGTTTTGGTCACTGGTTAGTTTGTGTATGTTGTTGTCTTCTATGAATGTTAATGTTTTGGTTTTGTAATCATCTTGTTTCATTATGACCATGGTGTTGCCCTTGACTGCCTTTGTGATGGGGGCACCCTTGTTTTTTAATTTGTTCCTAATCCTCCTACATGTTCTTTCTTCCTCACTTTTTATTCCTGACGTTTTGTCATTTCTTTTATTATGCATCTGATTTCCTCTGCAACTAATTCTCTTGTGAGACCTTCATTGAAATTCGTGATGTTGTTTCTTTCTTGTTGTTTTATTAAGAAGTCAGTTTCTCTGATGAAATTCTCTATTGTTCTAAGTGCAATGACATTGTATTTGTGTCCTTTTTTCAGTTGGTTTCCTGTTTCGTGAATTGTATTGTGAAAAGTGTGGCAAGGTTGTCTTTTGTTTCTATCTTTAACAGTGTTGCTATGTTTCAGGAGTGTGTTTATTTTTTGTTGTTGTTTCTCCCATTTTGTTTTAATTAGATGTTCTGTACTTTGACTGTGTTCATTATATCATTTAATATGTCTGAGACTTTAATGTGGTTGCCTAGTTCCAGATGACGGTTCAAAAGTACAACATTTAGTTTTGGTTTCTTGATATGTAGGTGATTGATTTCTTGTTTCATCCAAATTATATCAGCTTTGTGTTTGCAGGTTGGGCTGCAAGTGAAATACTGTTTACATTAACATGTATGAAGTTAGCTATTACATTGTATGACAAACAGATTCTTTTGAATTTTATATTCTGAATGGTTTGGTGTAGCTTTCCTGTCGTGTTCCGAAATTTGTTGTAGTGCTTGTCCGGAAATGCCTGGCATTGCTGTGATGTATTCGTTGTGAGGTATGAACAGTTCTTCAATGTCCATGTTTGCATACAAATAAATTTTAGTGAGTATGTGTTTGTGTGGGAGTAGTGTGAGTTTGTCCATTAGCTCTCCCCCTCTTCCCGTCCATCCCCGCAGCCTCTTCTTTCTGTTCATCCCATCATCCCCATCTATCAACCTCAGCTTTCACCTACTCCTCCCCACCTCGTCATCCTTTCCCTTCTCCTCCTCTTCGTTTGCTACCTTCTCCTCCTTTTCCTCCCACTGTGCCACCTCCTTCTCCTTAGTGACCTCCTCCTCCACCTCCCCAACCTCGTTCTCCTTCGTCACCTCCTCCTACTCCACCACCTGTTTTGTCCTCTTTCTCCTTGTCCTCCTCCTTCCCCACCTCCTTCTCCTTTTCCCCCTCCATCGCCTCCTCCTCCTCCTCCTGTTTTCCCCCTCCTCCCCCACCCCCTTCTCCATCTCCACCTCCTCTGCCTATTCCTCCTCCTCCTTCTCCTCTTCCCTTTCGTTCACCACCTCCTCTTCCGCCTCGTCCTCCTCCTGCATTACCTCCTCATCCTTCTCCTCCTCCTCCTTCCCCACCTCCTTTTCCTCCTCCTTCACCACCCCCTCCTCCACCTCTACCGTTTCCTCCTCATGCGCCACCTCCTCCTTTGTCACCTCCTTCTCGTCCTCCCCTCTATCCACTCATCCATCCCCCTGCCAGACAACCTCCTGTGTCAATTTTTACCTCCCTCCGCTGTATGTGCAATAATAAATGTATCTGCTAAATTCAGTGGTGATTGGTATAACACAGTCAAAGTCTGGAACATGCGTCTTACGATATGTTACGCAGACTGAGATGTTTCTCTTGTTCTCCAGATCAAATATTCAATGTGTTTTCGTATTCGGGTGAACTATATGCCCGCGCATATGTTTAAGTTATTATATTTTTTCTACTGGTTTAACAGCTTCTTATTTTTTTCTGTTGCTTTATTATTCAACACCTGGTGATAATAATTATTACTCTGTTTATTCTTTTAATGATAGAAGTTATTTTATTTCCTTGGACATAATTGGTTTATTAATTGTTACGGCAGTAATTGAAAGTTCGGAGTTCAATGTTTGTGTAACTAGACGTACGCACTACGTGAACTAACTTATGAGAAACACACACCATACGATGCCCGAGAAAGGACTGGAACCAATGGCTGGAGTGGCCGCGTAATTGAGACATGGTGCCCTAGACCGCACGGCCATCCCAACGCGGCATATCAATTGCAATATACAGTACACAACAAAATTACAATAAAAAATTAAACAGCACGATTATCCCCTGCGTAAATATGCAAAAATATGTCATGTGAAATAAATTGCAGCATTAAGGAAACGCCCTAAATAATGATTCCGAGTGTGTTATTGACATGGAGCAAGTCTTTCGATCGGTTACGACCAGTTTCGGCAAACGTATTGGGTTCGTCCGTGGTTTGAACATACTGATGAAGTCCGGTCGCGTTCTGGATGGATTCAGTCACTTGACGGAGCGCCGTTTATTTGCTAGCAGTCTGTCCTCCCGCTTAAAAATTGTGGGCGTTTTGTTGTTAAGCACAATATAAAGCAATCGTACCTTAAAAAAATGTTCAAATGTCTGTAAATCTATCGGACCAAACTGCGTGGTCATCAGTCCGTAGCTTACAAACTACTTAAACCTAGGTAACCAACCTACGGACAAACACACACACCCATGCCCCAGGGAGGACTCGAACCTCCACGGCGAGCAACCGCGCGCTCCGCAGTGAGGTGCTTTAGACCGCTCGGCTACTCCACCGCGGCAATCGTACCTTATAGTGATATTCTTATACTATGTTAGTAACAATGTAACGTATTCGGGTTGTCAAATTCTTACGTTATAAAGTCTTACTAATGAGGTTCCTTGAAAGCGAGGAGCCTTTTTTAATACTTAATATGGAGTTAGGAAACATTGATGGTGTGGTACAAATCTTTTCCTGTTCTGTTTGCGTAAATTTATACTGTCAACAATCATACTTTTAGTCGGAAGTAAGAGTTTATATTCTGAAATACTTTCTGCAGCACCGAGTCAAATTGTTTGTATTTCGAAATGCCAATATGGAGATTTGTAAAGTTGTTTGTCAACTCCAAAACACGAAAATTAAGATGGCAACATAAAGCTAAGAAACTCGTAAACGCTTCAACGGAATCAAAAAAGAAAATTAAAATAAAATAAAATCTTTAGTATCAGCGTTTTTTGATTCTGGTAGTTTTGTAGAGGCTCTGACATTTCGTAGAATCCATTTGGCATGTTTGTTGTGTACCTAAAGACTATCTTCCTACAAGAAGGTATTCAGAAATGTGGGATTTGTGGTTCCTATAACAGTACGAGGTGAACGGAACCGGAGCCACATGGAACTATCGAAAGTAACGTGTAAAAAAGATGAAAATCCACCTTTTAAAAAATACACGCATAATAAAATATGACCTTTTATAAAACAAAGTTTTTAAATAGTCATTTCCATTGTCAGCCTAAAGATTTTAGAGTCTTTTCACTATTCACTTCGCCTTATAATGGTGAAGACAGAATGTACCCGCAGTTGTTGTTTTGTTTTATGACGCTCGTATTTATGGAAAATTCGTAATTCCGAGACTCGGAATGTCCAGACTCCACTGTGTCGAGTTCAGTTTACTAACCGTCTAACTTCGTTCAATTGTTTTTTATGCAAAAAATGTCGTAACGGTGAGAAACGAATCCGATTTGGAAGTACTTTTATTAAAGTACCGTCGTTTTGTCTAAACCTGTTCGCCTACCATGTCGTCATCTACGGACTCATGATTAGGCTTACATTCATAACAAGGCTTAGTACAGGGAGGGGGTCTTGAAAAACGTGGTTAAACTGGTGACTTGTGGTGTATATATCTATAAATGTGAATGTCTGTTCGGTGTACGTCTATCACGTCTGCACTACAAGATATAAAGAGCTAAAAATTTGTACAGTTACTAATGTGTACCCGGGGAAGTATTTAGGCACAGTTTTATGGCGGTCGGGTAGCTATTTATTTATATACATTAACGTTAATGTCTGTTCGGTGTACGCTTATCACGTCCGAACGACAAGACAAAGAAACTTAAATATTTGTACCGTTACTAATTTATACCTGAGGAAGTTTTAGTCATGGTTTTATAAAGATCTGATACATATTTAGTAATTTGAAGACTATAACACGAAATGCGGAACAATAATTAGTCTTTGAAAATTATATTTACTCTTTAAAATGGTTTTATTGGTTGCATTGTTGCTTGAGGGTTGATAATGATAAGATGGTGAAGTATATTGGGATGGAAATTTATTGATGTATATAAAATTATACGTGTGTTAGGTGTGTTAATATTTCTCTCTGCAGCGAAAACTACAGAACGAAAACCAATGGTCTTTGTGTAATTGTTCTCCGAAGTCTCCATGCCGATAGATATAAAGGGGTGGAAGCATGGTGGTTGCAAGCCGTCAGATTATGGAAAAATTCGGACTGAAGGTCAGCGATGACGTTCGCGACTCTATAACAAGCGGGTAACATACAGCGAAACGTGATGCCACAGACAATATGTTTGGTCTATGTGTGATACAATGTCTTCAGCTCTTTCTCTGTAAGAATAAGCACACGAATAAGGAAATATAAGACTAAATAAATAAAGCAGTAAAAATTAAATTTCTTTTAATACACCTCTTTAAAAAATCGATTTGACGTTTCGCGCATTACATCAAGTGATCGATCTGTGATATTATTAAAATCATTATTGTTGAATTTCGTGATTGGATTCTTCGTAACGAGTGCATTTCTACGTGTGATTTGATTTACACTACTTACTTTCGTGATAAACGGTAAGTGCATAGACTTCAGCAATCTGATAGTAATTTTTAGTTACGATTTATCAGCGAAATTTCCTAAAAATAAGTGAAATTAATTACATTAATTTAATTGTTACTCAAACTCCGTAGATAAATGTACATTGCGTTACTTCATAAATGTTACAACAGTACATATACTTTTAATAGATCACATTCAGAAAACATGCCTCAGGAATACATTTACGCTCCACGCAGTACTACAAATATCGCAGTTTACCAGAATGCCCTAAAATGAAATTAAAATGAATTTGGACATTACTCTCACCATACGTCTAGAGATATTGAAGCGAACGCTGTAAGGAATAATGTATGTATTATTTATTGTAAATCATTTTGCACTTCACATAATTTTATTTTTTAAATTAAATGTTGAATAAGAATGTTTGTTTCAAAAGAAGGTATTGTATTTCATTTGATGCTTCAAAACTAGTATCGTAGCACACTAATGAAAGACAGCTTATCTATCTATATATATATATATATAGTTTCGGGCACAATTCATGTTTCCGTCAGTCTCTAAAAACAATGTTGAGGCTATTAATAAAAATAACTTGTTTCCTTGTACTAATATTAACTGACACAATTTTAAATAAAAAAATTATGAAAGCAAAATGTAAGATTTAAAATAACTGAATCATAGAATTGTAACATACTAAACGCATAAGGAAGTAGATTTTTCATGAATAAATAATCTAAAGACGGAGCTATAGACACCAGTGATATATAGCTGTGTATAAACTGTTAAACAGCTTCATACTGAACGTAATATGGATACAGATTGATTTATTTATTTATTTATTTTTTATTTTTTTTTTTTTTTTTTACATTGAGAAGTATGTATTTTATTGCTGACCAAAGCTTATGGGACTACAGGGCCATCAGTCCCTAAACTTCCAAGCTACTTATGAACTAGCTTACACAAAATACAGCACAAACATCCATGTCCGAGGGGGGTTGGTTTCGAACCTCCGACGGGGAACGGCCTCGCGCATCATAGCTTAGCTCCTCAATGCGCTCGGCCGTTTCGCCACGACTAGCTGATTTTAATTGGTTCTCTTTCTAGCACTGATAATGGTCACACAGTATCCGAAATGTAGTTTTGCGACAGTAAATATGTATTTGCGAGTAACTGCTGTTTATCATCCAGAACAGAGCAGGCCATATTGGGAACTAAGCAGAATAAACGTTTCAACCCTAGACCTTCGAATACGCCACCATTAACGGTGCTGCAATTCTAATGGCGTCACAGTACAGTGAGTTGAAGTACTACTATGGAGAGTTCCGCTGGTGTGTGGCTGTACAGCGATACTTCGGAGGCCACAGCAGACATGCGAAAATTATCCGCTTAATCTCCACAGATCCTGTATATTAACGAAATAGAAGCATCTATAATCTAAAGCGGACAGCCTAATGGTATTCACATGAGTAACATACTGTTTCCGTTACAAGTGAATAGCGTCTTCTATCTATTGGCTTTAGTGGTGTCTAGTTTCACCATAAGCTGTAATTTATCAACATGCTTCTTATTAGTTACTAGTTAGTCAGATGCAATGTAGGTTTACATTTCTTTTGGAGTTGCTACATTTCTTAATTGTGTTTGAAAATATAAGCAAAGAATCTTGATAACATGATTTCTCTAACAAAATAAACATCAATTGATTCTTCCGATACTGTCTGTCTGAATCTGTTCACTAACAGCGGTAAGATCACAATACACTTTCGCATACTAATCTCACGTCCTTGACAAAACCAACATATTCTTTACAGATAAACTTAGTTTTTATTTTGAATTTGACCGTGAGGTAGATATATAGGAGCTGTTCTAGGGTAGTGAGTATGGTTGTTTGTTTCTGAATTTCTAGAAAGTATAAGTAGTTCTCCTGGAACTGTAGAGTGTGATGTACGAACATTTATATTGTGGAATACGAAAGGAAAATATACATCATTCCAGTCATACGTGCAGGAAGCAAAGGAGCAGTTGATTTGTATCAAGGGAGAGAGAGGGGAGGAGGGTCGTTAGGAATTGGCAGCTCTTACTTGCAAACGACATCGGAACAAAGAAGAACGTACAAACGTTACATGAATGAGAAGTCATACCATTTGTTACAAATGCTAAGATGAAAAAAAAATTAATGAAATGGATGAAAGTCACTGCTAAGAGACAGCACGCTGTCATGTGTAATTAACAAAATATTGTGGGAAATAGCGGTATTACATAAACAAAAAGTATTGGAACAAATTAAAAACGCAAAAAAAAGAAAGAAAAGAAAATTGCATCTTGCAGGATTCGAACCACCAACCTTCAGATCCTGACACACATGCCTTTAACCACAGGACCACACTCAACTCGCTGAACTCGAGGTTATATATAAATGTGTGTGTGTTTGTTTGTGTTTGTGTTTGTATGTCCTCTATGCGTTCAGAAGCCATTCATTCCATTGCAATGAAACTTTGGTGAAACGTGCACCGTAGGCCTACATAGCTTTCTGACCTAAAAGAAAAGAGCGCAACTCATTCCTCAGGAGATATGACGTCACGAATAATGAGAGGACACCGCGTGAAAATACCCAGATTTATGAGTCATTTATACACATTTCCTCCTAAACCACTGGAGCGATTTCAACCAAATTTCGTACACATCTTCCCCGCCGTGATATACCAATTCTGTAACGGTAAGAACGAAATGCGGCACATGGTTCAGGAGATGTAAGGTCATAAACAACAGGAGTTGCAAGAAACTGCCACATAATGCGACTTGAATTTAGGAATGCAGTACAATTTTAAAAATAATTTCAAACCTTTATTGAACTATTTCTTGCTGACGACCATAGCAAAAATATGAAAGGGAAAATGTTCCTCGCTTACTACTTTTCTCATGTTCATGGACTGAAACTACAGCATTCGGTATGAAGTTACAATTTGTAATTTCTACACTACAAATTACAGCCGCAGCTAATTTTAGAGACAGTATACACACATGTATTTGAATGTACCTTCTAAATTGTATCACAGGACTACACGTAGTTCATGAGATATAAGGACATAAACAGCAACGTTCATGACAAATCGCTCCATCATGCACCAAGATATATCTATTACTTCTTTAGTAGTAATTGTATTCCCAAGAGATTTTACGGACATACAGCACTTAGACAAATGAATATGTAACCGAAAAATTATACAACATATGATTCAGTAAATATGAGATCCTACAAATTTTATATGTCATTTGTTTTTTGACTACTATCTCTCATTGTTTGGATACTGCACTTATAATTCTGTAGATTATGCAAGACAGTGTTATTTCTGAAATATTCTCCAATAAATATATGATTTTAGAAAAAAGGAGATGGACAGAGAGAGAAGGGATACGAGAAGTACAAACTCAAGGCAGGAATAACTAAATAAATACCCGGGCAAAACCAGGTTTTCAGCTAGTATACCTCTATTCAGTAACATTTATTTACATGTAATAACGTGTTTATGATAAATTTATATTGAGTTGATCATACAATGTAAGTTTTCACGGCCGGCGTCAACTTCATTGAAAACTTCCGGGCTCATAAGCCGTGGTCGATTTGTAAAACTTTCCCCTAACGTTTCACCTTCGGCTGCGGAAGACATCTTCAGAGGTAGAGTGGCGAACTGCGATGAGAACCCCAGAATAAAATTTACAATGGAAACAGAGAGCAACGGGCAGCTGAATTTTCTCGATGTGTCTGTAATCAAGTACGTGGACGGGACGTTGGGCCACATAGTCTACAGGAAGGTTACGCATACTGATCGTTACCTGCATAAAGACTCTAACCACCATCCCAGACAAAAAAAGAGGTGTGGTTAAAACTTTGGTTGACAGGGCGCATAAAATTTGTGAACCTACTTATTTAAAAGATGAGATGGAGAATTTACGATTCACCTTCCAGAAGAACGGCTATTTTACCAAAGAAATAGACAGAGCCCTTTGTCCAAGGGAGAAAGTCAATGTTAACAAGGAACAACAACCGCCCAAGGGGAAAGTTTTTCTTCCGTTCATAAATAAGGTTACAGATCGTATTGGAAAAGTGCTGGACAAGTATGGGGTAGAAACCATTTTCAGACCTACGAGGAAGATAAAAGAATATTTAAGATCTGCAAAAGATGTACGACATCCGTTGAATACACCAGGTGTATATAAAATTCCCTGCAGCTGTGGTTCGGTCTTCATTGGAACTACATAAAAAGCGTCAACACTCGTCTGGTCGAACGTAAGAGGAATTGCCGCTTGGGGCACACGGAGAAATCGGCCGTAGCGTAACATGTGTACCAAGAAGGCAACCACGAAATTAAATTCAATGAGACCAGTGTCATCTCAAAAACTTCGCACTATCATGCGCGCACACATAGAGAAGCAATCGAGATCTATAAACATCGCAATAATTTTAACAGGAAAGAGGAAGCTATTAAATTAGACAGAATTTGGACTTCTGCCTTACACCAGTGGAATGACAATCGATTCTTCTCTGCTAAGAATGTTGGAAATACCAGAGATAGTGTCGAAGCCGACGTCCCGTGATGTCTTGTGGTGCCCTCTGCATCGCCTATATATACGGCGCACCTTCAAGTTCTCATCGCACTTCGCCACTCTACCTCTGAAGATGTCTTCGGCAGCCGAAGATGAAACGTTAGGGGAAAGTCTTACAAATCGACCACGGCTTATGAGCCCGGAAGTTTTAAATAAAGTTATATTGAGTTGTTGCTTACAAACAGTGTACTGCAATTGAAGGCAAGTAAAACTCGGAAACAATCCAAATAGTGCAACAAATACAGCAATTCAGACGTAGTGAGTGTTATACGTACGTCACGTGACGGGCTGTTGGGATCGTGGGGGTGTGCGCTGGGCGGGGCGAGCCATGCAGTTAGAAGAGAGGAGTGGGGGGGGGGGATTTTAGCAGGACGTGACGTTTGCTCCACAGCTGCGGCTGGGAGGTCCCCCAGCGCTGGAGGAGGACCCAGCGGCAGGGGCGGCGCAGGTGTGCAGCCCCTCTGTTGGCGGGCGACTCCCAGGCCTGCGGTGTTTGGAGCTGGTGTTTACCTGCGGTGACTGATGAGGCCGCCTGCTGCCTCACGGGGCCGACCAGCCGCCAATGCTGGGTACCTGAAGCCGGACACCGGCCCTACGGCTGTGCCGCACCCGCGACATTCACAGCAGCTCGTACTCGGCACTCTTCCATACAAACAGGCTCAGATGACAGGCTAAACACCCCTTCAGATCAGGGGTGTAAGTCGAATAAAAATATTTGTAGTGGCCCACAATTGGAATATACACTGTCTGACAAAAGAGGGTTGCATCTAGGAGTGATCCAATATTATCCCCGTTCAGTATACTTCTGTACCATTATTGTGTGAGTAGCTGATTAGGTTTACACGACACTGTAATGAGTAGATCGTCGACTAGAGTGCGTTAGTGATGTCACTGCCCTGTCGGTGCGAAATTACTACACTCAACTGCCGTGAGTCAGGAAGTAAAGCAAGACATTCGCGTACAATACGTATAATACATCTGCGATACTACACGTGAATTAGACAGCCTATACTCTCACTGAACATGTCTGACAGTCCGCTTCGATCGACTGCTTGAAATGGGACGGTCGTATCGTGGGACTCCCAGGTATGTGGACCGTTCAGATTTCACAGTGGATGGATGCTGGAATCAGTGAGTACATTAATGGCACCTGGTCATGTCGTGCAGCTTCGGCTCGACTAATACCAACTCGAATTATGGTACACCAAGCAATACAGGATGTCAATACCTCAGAAAACACCATCTGCGATCATGTACTGGAGACCCTACAACATCCTGGGAGTTTCTCACAATATCTCAATGAGTAACATAGGCTGGATTTAGACTGTACCCTTCCATACTGACATCAGAACAATGACAGCGGCTTCTGGAGTGGTGCCGTGGTTGGGAGATATTGACAGGGGATGGAGGGCATTGCAACATGTTCAGTGTTAAGTCCCATATCTCCATAACTTCCGGCGACCATCTTGCTTCGATACGTGGTGTCAAGAGCAGAGGGCACGAGCTGCCACACAGGTGAACTCCTCGCATCATGGTATGGTGCAGCATAGGACATGGTTTCAGGTTACCTGCTGTCGTACTTCGCCAGATTGCACACTGATATACCACAGACATTCGTATGCTTATGGCTTATTGCACAGAACTTTGGGACTGTGTTCCAATAAGATACTGCACGGTCACGCAAATAGCACGTATATCTAGGGACTGACTGTAACATGCTGCGACCACCAAAGTCCCCGGACCTCTCAATCCTTGAGCTCGTGTCGGACGACATTGCAGCGAGCCTAAATTCCAGTACCTGTCCGGGGGATCAGCTGAGACAGCTGCAACTGCGGCAGAACTGCTTGGGGTGATATCCAAAGGCAATTTCACCAGCCAAATGGGGTGCCACTAATTAGTGACTTGGCGCCAACGTTCAACCAGTTACTACCAAACACCTTGTCTGTTTCATCCATAAAGTAAGCATTTTTATAAAGTTGGTCGTCGAGAAGGAAGGAAAGCAAAATAGTAGGTGAATATGGGCTTGGGAAACGGATTGGAAGAGGAAGCCGCCTGGTAGAATCTTGCATGAAATATTATTTAATCATAACAAATACTTGGTTTAAACGGAATGAAAGAAGTATGTATATATATGAAGTATATATACCACAAGGTACACGATAGATTTTATAATGGTAAGACATAATTTCGATACTAGATTTAAAACTGTACAACATGTCCAGGGAAAGATATTGACTTGGACCAAGTGTTATTGACCATGAACTGCAGACTAGGGCCGGCCGCGGTGGCCGAGCGCTCTGCAGCACCCCAGTCACAGTATGCACTGGCACTACGGTCGTGGTTTCGAATGCCCCCTTGGGCATGGATATTCGTGCCGTACTTAGTATTAGCTAGTTCATAAGTAGTTTTTAAGTTTAGGGACTGATGACCCTATAGTTAAGTCCCATAAACTCTACAAACATTTGAACATTTTTGTAGACTAGGGGGACCAGATTTCCAAAACTAAAATAACTGACACATAAAGATACCGAAGATTGTGAAACCAAATGTTGCCTTTCCTGCGGCGTCATCAATATGACTATTATCCCTTAAATCTTACACAATATTACGACCTTGGTGTCACTCATTAATACAGACATAAAAACAAGAAGTAATGCACACACAGTGTAGTAATAAACAAAGCCATTGTTTCTTTCCCCCTCCCAAACCATAACGCTAAAATGTCCTATTTGTTGCTTCTCTTATTTACATTTCCTTCTCTCGAAGCAGTTGTTGTGTACAGAAACTGCGACTTTTGAGTATAAAAGAGTTACCAGAGCACGAAAAGAATTTATTTTCTGAAAGAAGCATAGGAGTAAAGGTGTTTTGGAACGGGACAAACTACTTATAACCGCGGTGGAGTAGCCGAGCGGTCTAAGGCGACTAGCTGCGAGTACGCGGTTGCTCGTCGTCGGAGGTTCGAGTCCTCCCTGAGGCATGGGTGTGTGTGCTGTCCTTATGTTAGTGTACTTAGTTTATGTAGTTTGTAATCTACGGACTGATGACCACGCAGTTTGGACCGATAGATTTACAAAAATTTGAACATTTGAAACTACTTACATGGCTATCTCAATAATTAGGACATACCAAGTCAAATGCTAATACATTAATTAACCGAACATACTCGCACAACCAAAAGCTAAATAAATTGCGTTACCAATGGAAGAAATACTTCATTGTTTTATAGTTGTTAACATGTAAACTAGTAGGAAAGACGGTTATTAAAAAGTTTACTTATTTATCTCTCTCATACTTTGCACAAGAATTAAATTCATTCATGAGTTAAGTATTTTAACATAGATTTCATAAAAATCAACTAATGAAGTATTCTGGAAATGAGTTCTTGTTATAATTATTTCCTTCGCATTCTAAATATGTTGTTCTTTTCGCAACCCATGAAAGATTTGTCGTGGAGAACACACTATGTGCAGCGGCGTCATTGGCAGGTGGACCTAGCACAACTCCAGTAATGAGCTGCACATTTTAACAACAGATGTCTTCAGATGGAAGTAAGTTGAAAGTGAGGGACCAGTTTTTACCAACTCGCTTCACAGTTCTCAATTAATAAATTTTATCTTCACATACAATTTTAACATGGTTCACTTGTTACTTTCAAAATACTTTTAAGACTTTACTGAACAGACTTCCAAAGAGAACGATACTTGACCTGAAGCCAGTTACATGTCTTCTGAACATGAAATGAGTAAGTCAAATTAACGATATAAACAATTCACGTCTTGCGAAATGAACTTGAAATCTCCAGGAAATCAGACATTTCTGTTCCACATCTTCTAGCAATGATCTGATCAGTGACTGAATTTTTGATAATTTTAAAAGCTGAAAAAAAGTGGTTTGTTAAGCTTATGGGCTTAACTGTGCGGTCATCGGTCCCTAAACTTACAAACTACTTATGAACTACCTTATACTAAAGAGAGCACAAACATCCTTGCCCGAGGGGGGATATAGAGAAAATGCAAGTCTCCAGAACTATGTATAAGTAGGGATAGATAGATAGCGCCTATACGAAAATAAAAGAGACGTTCAGAGAGAAGAAAAGAGACTGCATGAGTATAAATAAGTATGATGTAAAACGAGTACTGAGCAATTAAGGGAAAGCTGAAGGGTAAAAAGAATATATAGAAATATCTGATCATTCCACTTCCAAATAAATTCAGGCAGACATACGTGAAAATTACAGAACCATAAGTTTAATAAAAACACGCTTGCAAAATTCTAACACGCATTATTTACAGAAGAATGGAAAAGCTGGTAGAAGCCGACCTCGGAGACGATCAGTTTGGTTTTAGGAGAAATGTTGGAACACTCGAACAATACTCATATTACATCGTGTATTAAAACATGTATTAAGGCAAGGCAAACCTACATTTCTAGCGTTCGTAGATTTGGAGAGAGTTTTTGACAATGTTGAGTGGGATACTCTCTTCCAAACTAAGAATTCAGTGAGGGTAAGATATACGACTCGAAATACCATTTACAGCTTGTACAGAAAGCAACAAGAGTCCAAGGGCATGAAGGGAAGTTTTGGAGATAACAAAACAATAAAGGTGGTGCATGAGTTTTGTTATAAGGAACAGCAGAGGACCGATAACAGTATCCTGTGGGACGCACGATGTCACCTCTGTTTTAGTCGTTGCTTTACCATTGATTACTCCAAACTGTGCCCTTCTGATAGGAAATCACCTATCCAGTCGCATTCTGATTAAAAGCTGTTTGTGCGATACAGTGACAAAAGACTTCTGGAAATCAAGAAATATGTAATCTCTTTGCGAACCCTTACCGATAGACCGATAGCACTCATCACTTCGTGCGAATAAAGGGCTAGTTATGTTTCGCATGAACGATATTTTATAAATCCGTGTTGACCTTGGATCAATAGATCATTCTGTTGGAGATAATTCGTAATATTTGAATACAGGATATGTTCCAAAACACTGCTGCAAACTGATGTCAATGAAATAGGCCTGTAGTTTAGTGGGTTACTCCTACTGCCTTTCTTCAATATAGGCGTGACCTATGCAACTTTCCAATATTTGGTACTGATCCTTCTTTGAGAGAGCGGTTGTATAAGGCTGTTAAGTAAGGAGCTATCGCTTCAGCATAATCAAATAGAAATCTAATGGGTATACAGTCCGGAGCAGAAGACTTGTTCTTGTTAAGCGATTTTAGTTGCTTCACTAGTCCGATGATATCTACTTCAGCGTTACTCATTCTGGCCTCTGTTTATAATTCGAAATCTTGAATGTTGGTGTCGTCTTCTTTGGTGAATGATTTTCTAAAAGGTATGCTTAGTAACTCTGCTTTAGTAGCGCTGTCATCGTCAGGATGGCTGTTACTATCACGTAATGAGGGTTTTGTTTGTGTTTTGCCCCTAGTATATTTAACATATGGCCAAAATCTCTTTGGGGTTTCAGTCAAATTTCGAGAAAGAGTTTCGTTGTGATAAGTATTGTAGGCATCTTGAAGTCCTTGCTAAATTTCGAGCTTCTGTGTAGGATCGCCAATCCTGGGGATTTTGTGTTGGTTTAAATTTAGCATGCCTCTTCCTTTGCTGCTGCATCAGTGTCCTGACCTGTTTTGTGTACCAGGGGGGGATCACCTCCTACTTTTATTAATTTATTTGGTATAAAACCGTCAATTGCTGTCGATAACACCTCTGAATTTGAGCCACATCTGGTCTACACTTACGTTTAGTGTTAAGCTGTCTTTCAAGAAGCAGTTTATTTTATTTCTACCTACTTTCCTGAACAAGTATACTTTTTGTCTATTTTTGGTAACTTTGGACTTTCAATATTCAATCTCGGTATGACAGCTCTGTGTTCACTAATACCTGTATCCGTTTTGGTGCTCGTTATGTGCTCAGGGTTATTTTTTGCCAAGAGATCAAGTGTGTTTTGACATCCATGTACAATTCTACTTGGCTCATGAACTAATTGTTCGAAGTAATTCTCAGAGAATGCGTTGAGTACAATTTCCAACAATATTTTGTGCGTACCTCCTGATTTGAAAATATAATTTCGCCAACAGATTGAGACTAAATTAAAATCATTGCCTACTATTATCGTTTGAGTCGGGTACATTTTTGTAATTAGACTCAGGTTCTCTTTGAACCTTTCTGCTATTGGATCGTCAGAGTCGGGAGGCCGGTAAAAGGAACCAATTATTAACTTCTTACGATTTTCAGATACCACCTCTACCCATAGTAGCTCACAGGAACTATCAACTTTAACTTTGCTACACGAAAAATAACTTTTGATGGCGACAAACATGCCTCCACCTATTTTGTTTAATCTATCCTTCCTGAACACAGATCATTTGCAAAAACTTCTGCTTTACTTATTTCCGGCTTGATGTGTGTTTCGGTGGTTTCTATTAACGCTTGAGGTTCTGGTACTTTCCCGACACAACTAAGACAATTTACAACAGTTATACCGATAGTTCCTAGATCTACATTCTGTGATCCAACCACACTTTTAGATTGCCCAATTTGTTTTTCCCCGAGGCCCTCTGTCCTAAAAAACCGCCCAGTCCACGCCACACAGCCCCCGCTACCCGTGTAGGCGCTTCCTGCGACTAGTGGACTCCTGACCTGTTCAGCGGAACTTGGAAACCCAACACCCGATGGCGCAAGTCAAGGAATCTGAAGCCTACACGGTCCCAGGACAGTTTGAATCTCTGACTCAGACGCTCCACTCGGCTCTGTACTAGAAGTCCACAGTCGGTCCTGTCAACTATGCTGCGGATGGTGAGCTCTGCTTTCATCTTACAAGAAGGACTGGCAGCCTTTATCTCTTCAAGATAGCCGCTCAAAACCTGAGAGAATCTCTTCAGATCCGAAGCGACACACATCACTGGTACTGACGTGAGGCACCACCTGCAGGTGGCTGCTCCCCGTGCCCTACATGGCATCCAGGAGGACTCGTTCCACATCTGGAAGGACTCCTTTAGGTATGCACACTGAGTGCACGTTGGCCTTCTTCCTCTCCTTGGCAGCCATCTCTCTCAGGGGCTCCATCACCTGCCTAACGTTGGAGCTCCCAACTACAAGCAAACCCACCCTCTGTGAAAGCCACGATCTTGCAGACTGAGTTGTGCCTTCAGGATGAGAGACACAATCCGACTCAGAAACGTTGTGCTGAACAGATAGCGCCTCAAACCTGTTCGCAAAACGAACTGGGAAGGTCTCATATTCGGTCCCACGAAATGTCTTGCGCCTCCTACTGGAGCAACCTCCCACGCAACCACAGGTGGGGTGTCTGCCTCACTGCTAGCAGTATTTGGGCATGTCCCTGCCGCAGGCCGATCGGTGGGGACGACGGGAGTCCGTTCGGTCCCCACTACCAGTCAACAACAACGACGGCCCTCGATCGCAGCCTCCAGCTATGCATCGGAGGATAACACGGCTTGAAGCTGGGAGCGAAGTGTCACCAGCTCAGACTGCATCCGCACATATCAGTCACAGTCCCTATACATGGTTACAGTGCCAAGAAAACCAAAACTACTGCTGCATTGCACTCAAAAGAAGACTACGCAGTTTGTTAAAATGCGAATTTGAATCTAATATGCATGAGAGCACAGTATAAATTTACAAACTAAAACGAAAACACACAGAAAAAATGTGTCTGTCAAAAGTTTGGATGCAAACGCTATCGGACGGTCGGTATCCATGTCCATGCGAGAGCATCGTACCTAGACCATACGATGACGCGCCCACTTGCAATAGAACTGGTTTTTACGGATCTGAGTGCACCAAACATCGATCACTAAGCAATGCACCTTTCAACTGTTCAAATGCACGTTGGGATTCTTCTGTCTGAACAAAACGAATTTTTGTACGGCGTAGCCGATGCAAAGGGGCTGCAATTTTTGGTGCATTGAGTCCTAGCGACTGCCTAATTCGGAGCCGAGTCGAGAGGTGCCCTTCCAGAAGCATGTCGGCCTAGATATAGATGCTTGTAGAGGACGCGCTTCGCGGTTGCTCCCTCCAGGCGCTGCGGCTCCGGCGTGTGATTGGCTGCCGGTCGTCCGCTGCCTTCTTCACGATCGTTTTTGTGCGTTTGGCGTGTGGCGCTGACTTTACGGCACAACAGTAGCAGTAGACATTCCTGGATGGGGTGATGTTTCGAGTGGAGGGAGAATATTTCTGAGAGCCTGGTTCCCACTTTAACTAATGGTTTTTTCTTAGGTTTCTCCAGCGTCTTACTCCTAAGTGCTAATAGATGCAGGGGGGAAACACATTACAGGGAACTGTATTGGTGCGAACTTGAACTTACCAAAAACCATAGGATTGCTACCGGAGGGCTCACAGATACATTACATGTGTTTGAAAACGTAAATAACCGTATTAGTAATAATTTAATTAGAGTATGTACTTATGGGATTACATAAGACTTTCTTTATGTCCTATCGACATGTACAAGCAACTTTGTATGGAGAATGACATATAATTATGGTGTAAAGTATTAAATTACCCAAACTAAGTGTACTGACTATATGCCTATAGAGTAGGTCACAAAGAATTTCTATGAAATAAAATGTTTTCTTAAATAATTAATGGAAAAATAGGTTCTCTCAAGATGTTACAATTGTGTGATAATTGTTTAAACGACTGCCCTTCAATGTTTATTAACAACACTTACTTCGAGCATTGACTCTTCTGCTGCTGATGATGACGTCCTCACTCATCGCAGACTGACAGAATTTCCCGCCACATTCACAATGGGGAGAGAGGGGATCTTGTTTCTGGTGCTGACGTCTGGTGGCGAGAGTTGTAAGTTTTTCCCACGAAGAAAAATCGAGATGATGGCCAAACGCAGTCAAGCAAAATTCAAATTTTCCGATTCACACCACCTTCATGACATCAAAGAGAGGGGGGGGGGGGGAAGGAGAAAGAGTGCATGGTCATTTCTCTCCAGGGAACGTTTTACGATTTTCAAACATATGGCCTAGCGCCCATTGTGTTCTGGAAACGAAAGCAATGCCATATTGATGACGTCATTGCGACACCGCCTCATCTGTACTCATGTCGCCAAACAGGAAACTGGAAGGTTGGCAATACTTTACTGGAGTCTGAGTAACTTTGTTCTATTACTTTTATTGCTTCATTCCTCGGAAATAAAATCAAGTCGTGGAAAATTTGAAAAGAGGGAATACACATGAATGTGTCAAGAACAACAGACATGTAAATTGTCGAAAGGAAAGTTGCCGCTATTTTTTCCATGATAAGCGCAGTTTAGCCACAATGTCTGAGTTCAGAAGATTGTGATATGTGATGACAGCAATGCTTTACGTGCAAGAATTATTAATCCTTCATATTCTGAAATTTACCCTTATTTCCTTATTGCAAAGCATTCTAGCTCCCATAGGTATTTTTAATGCGTTGTGTAAATGTATAGCAGTCACTGATGTACCAATAACGCCACTAGCAAGTCCCGCTATTTTGAAATACGAACACCATCTGCTCTCACAATAGTGCAGACGATTTCTAGTATGGTACTAGGTTTAATGAATAATTTGTATTTTCAACTGATTCTCTGCATGATGTGGTTCATTCGTCCTATTGATCCATATTAAAATTTATATTTTGTCACATCTTAAAATCCGCCGCCCTGTTCAGTGGCAGGCGTCCTACTCTCCTTCCTTATAACTGATCCTTATTCGATAACGCCACAGTTTTTCAAGTACATTCAGGGTAGAGAAAACATATAAATACTCCTATAATGGTGAATTTAAGGTTTATTGGATTGTAGGCATATCATGGATCTAAGCATCAATATTTTGGTGTTAAGAATCATGGTTTAATCCTTTAAAATATGGGACGGATATTGCGCCGCGGCAGAATAGCCGTGCTCACTAAGGCGCCTGACTGCGGTGTGCGCGGCCGTTCGGCGCCGGAGGTTCGAGGCCTCCGTCGGGCATGGGTGTGTCGGTTGTCCTTAGTGTAAGTTGCTTTAGTAGTTTATAATTCTAGGGACTGATGACCATTGCACTTTGGTCCAATAGGTTTACAAACATTTGAACATTTGAAGACAATGTCAGACAAGAAGAGAAAGGACCATTTCAGAATTGACATAATTTTCGAAAGTAATATGTATAATAAGCGCCTGAATTGGATTTTGATAGATGGACAATAATATGAATGGTTAATGAAAGACAGAAAATGTCTTCTTAATAGCATTTCTCATTATAGTAATAAATAGTATCTTACGGGAAGTTTGCCAAGGATCAACAGCAGATGATATCAAAATTATAAAATGTTGAAGTGTTTGTTAAGTTTATGGGACTTAACTGCGGGTTCATTAGTCCCTAAACTTACAAACCACTTATGAACTAGTTTATACTAAAGACAGCACAAACATCCATGCCCGAGTGAGGATTCGAACCCCCGACGGGGGACGGCCTCGCGCATCGCGTCACAGATCCTCAATGCGCTCGGCCGCTCCGCCGCGGCTATGAATATCATAGCATATGCAGACGATGTAATGAAATGGGAACATACTGAGGACAAATTAAAGAACAACAAAATACTGGGCGGAAGGTAACAGAGGAATGAAACATGAAAATACGCTCTTGGGAATAATGACGATACATAATGAAATACAGCCAAAAGTTTTTTTAAATGTAAGGAGTTTCTAAAATGAAGAAAAATGTCCAACATTTTATTATTGTGTTTTAAGCATAATTAGAAACTGGAAGGTAACTACCAAAGTAATCGTCATAGTACACAAATCCCTCAAAGATATACTATTTTCGAAGTTTGGATCAATCTGGACTGACAAATGCTCCTCAAAGAGCACAAGAAATGTTCTAATATGTCCTGTCCAGAGTGAAAGTTGTAAAGGAAGTGATCTAGCTTCTCAACTTATCTAGCATCCTCGAAATCATTTAAATAAAAAAATCTTGACATATTCGGGCTTTCATATGTTGTGCCCTTAATCTCCCAATGAAGAGAGCTCTAGAGCGGAAGGGCGAAAGGTAGAAAGGGAATGGTGCATCCGTGCTAGCGGTATGGGTTGTCATGAATCTTGAACTTCTGTGATAAGTTGTGTCGTACTGAAAGGCATTACATAATGTGTACCATAATATTACTTTACTTGACAGAATGCCTAATGTGACTTGAAACTATGTGTCACATAACTTGATAGAGCATGACACTCCATTACTTACTACATGAAGAGGTGTTTCAATTGAACATATACGATGGCATACATCACGATATACCTTGTGTCGTGGTGGGCGATATGACACTATGTTGTGTAACGAACCATAATATCGTGTGTATCGCATCACTGAAGTATGTGTTATGACATGATATGGCATATGGCACAAGGTATGAGATGCTACAAAATAGATGATGCTTTACATTCCACAACAGAGGTTGATGTGCTAACACATTACATAGAATTGGCCTTATGGCTACATGTGACATCCAATGAAGATATGTGCACGTTGTATAGGGCCTATATTTCATGGCAGGATCTGAAGGGATAAGACTTCGATGGGGCTTCATATGCGGAATCATGTGATGTATAATGAATAGACGATGTGATATCATATGCATGACACAACATAACATGTGACTGAGACACAATTGAACATGTTACATTGATAATAAGAAGTAACAATGGGCAAAAATTTTAGGATATTTTGCTTTAGGTTTTTTTAAAGCTGTCAGATAAACCGAGAAGCTAGTTCAGTTACTTTACAATATCCAATGGGAGCAATATACATTCGCCTTTTGTTGTGTTGTCATAAGAGCAGTTTTCACTTTGTTTCTCAATTCTACTTATTTGAGTAGCTGTTCCAGTCGAAGTAGTTTGATAATTATGTCTTAAAAATTATTTCCCAAAGAGACACTTGGTTACAATTTCTTTGCTGTGCTTATTGAAATGGTTACGTTACTTTTCACACAAGATCCAGATATTACATATATCTGTATCTCTCTTTCGCTCTTTGCTTTTCGTATTCTTCGACGAGATACTATGGAACAAAACAATGAAAGAAATCCGGTTAACATGGTCTCTAAAATGCAGAACTATAAGCCCTCTCTCATATTAGATACTGTTATATATATCTCTTCTATTACTCACGTAATCATTGTTTTTAAGGGATGTATTTTAGAAATCATATGTACTGCAATTTTTTCCTCGTTTTCGACTATACTATTTCTTCCCAAACTAAGAAATGCAAGAGCTTGCAGTAAAAGATATTTTACTTATAGTATCGACGTTCTGAAAATCGCCATAATGTCACTGGATGACATTTTCTGGCTAGGTTTTAGAAACATGCTGTGTATAAACACACTCGTAACTTGTTACAATTTCGCTACCGCTCTGTTCCATGTAGGATTTTGTTTTTCTGCCATGCTTGTTGTGCCATAAATGTGAAACGCATCTACTATTCGGTTCGAGTCCAGTGATTGCAACGACACCACGGCGCTACGCTGAAGACGACAGCCACAACATACCGCTTTTGCAGAGCATATTCCTTTAGCGTTTCTCACAGTTTTGTTTTGCACGTTTCTGGATTTTTGTACGCCACTCTTCTTAAGTTTTGTGAAGGTGCTTTTAATGTTGCAAAGGTAAGCTAGGCAGTTAGCCAACTAAAAACAACTGGATTCTGTATCGGTACCGAGAGAACGTAGACTATGGGGCTTTTATATCAAAACACTCAGGAGTCAATGAACAGCCAAGAAACGTTTGTGGGCAGTGTTCTGGTTCGCCCTGCATTTTGCTGTTGTGGAATGTATACCTTCTGTTTATTAAGTGTCGATTGTACTTTGCAGTAGTGGTATTTTCTGCCTTGTAAGAAGTAGGCAAATTATTACCAGTTTCCATTTACGCAGTACAAAGTAGTATATCTTGTGTGTGAGTGTGTGTGTGTGTGTGTGTGTGTGTGTGTGTGGGAAAACTCGGAGGATTCGATGAACGACTTGGCAACAAGCAGTACATGTTCTGTAAACATTGAAAATTTTGCTTTCCTTTCCGTGTCAAAGACATTTATTGAGGTGTACATGTCACAGACCCCTTCAATATCCAGGTTGGTCACTTGTGTAGGGCGCACAACAACATGAACTTTTCGGCCCTAATCACGTATGTGTCCATTTCTTTTGCCTTATTTTGCACGTGCTGCTAAGGAAATTTTACCAAAGTGACTCCCAAACAAATGTATAGAGCGTCAGGGAGCGACAGGTCACCCGCTCGTTCTCCCGACTTCAATCAGTTGCTGTTCTACTTAGTGGGTGATTTGAAGGCCTTCGTGTGTTGCACAACTGTTGATAACGTGGAATTTCTGCGTCAGCGCACAGATCTAGGACGTAAGCAGGAAAGGAGAAGACAGTCAACGATGCGCCGCGTAGACGCATGATTACAGCCCGTGTCAGCCATTTTGAGCTTCTTCCGCACAGAACTGCAAGTTACACTTTACCAACACGAATGACCAGCGTACATAGCTAAGTGGTCTGTGTTATGTACACCGCAAGAAATGCCAGTAACACGGTAACGAAAGCAAATAAACCAAGCTTTTACAGGACATGTTCTCCTTGAGATAGTGAGATATCTCATAATAAAGCTGTCTCATCAGTTACGAGTTTGAATCATCCACCATTGGAAAATGAGGGCAATTGGCGACTAGCAACAATCCTTACGTAATTTGAAACCGTCATTAAACTGTATCTCGATGATAACCACAACAAACTTTTCCATTGCAGTCAAATTAATACTTTCGAATTGACAGTACATTTTATTACTTTGACACTACGAATTTTATTCACGTGACCTTTTACAGTCAGTATAGAAACATACGACTGAATACAACTTCGTAATTATATCACAGTACGACACAGTTCAAGGGATGTGGGGTCGTACATTCTAACGTTAATGAAAACTGACCAATCACCTAAGGTTTCGATTTATTATGTCTTTACTACTAATTTTATTACTGTAAAATTTTGCAGATATTATGCACATCTACCACAGAACGTAATTCGAGATAATGTAATAGCACACATAGTTCAAGAGACATTACGTCATACGCACCGCGATGTACGATAACCCATCCAATCACGCATTAGGTTAACATTTTCGACGAGTTTACTTCTAACTCTATTCGCAACACATTTCACATTCAGTTTTGTTCTATTTCGCCCTACATAACATTAAAATATTTGCATTGTAATAAACATTGTTTAGGAGATAAGTCGTCGTAAGGACTGAATTGCGTGAAAACCAAATTGAAATGGACAGAGAATGGACTTATCATAAAAGCCAGTTCTTCAGTAGAAAACCCGTAAAACTAAGAGAGGTCGTTATACGGTTCGCCTGGAATGGTAGTCAAGATACGAGAACATGTGCGCAGTAGCTACCACCAGAATATTATTTTTGACTTTCGGAACCCTGAATTCGATTTCTTTGTGACCAATTTCAGATCATTCAAAGTATCCGAAGATTCTGCAAGTATTTAATTAGTTCTTCTAAGCCGCGGCGGAATAGCCGTGCGTACTGGGCTGCGCTGCTGCGGTGTTCGTGGGAGTTCGCCGTCGGGGGTTCGAGTCCCCCATCGGGCATTGTTGTTTGTGTTGTACTTAGGTTAGTTTACCTTAGTTTAAGTAGTCTGTAAGCTACAGACTAATGACCACGCACTTGAGTCCGATAGATTTACAAACATTTGAACATTTTTAGTTCTTATAAAAGCACTGTATTCGAGAGCCATTAAAGACTTCGTTTTCGAGAAAAAGGCTCGGCATAATAGGTCTGAGACACCCTGCGTATTCCATCACCTCACATGTCAGCCAGATTAAACTGCTCTGTCGTCCGTTAACTGTAGTAAATTACTGTATTAAACGTTTAGCACATCAACAGGCAGCTTCTCGCTCTAATAATTACAAATCATAAATTTACTATTTGTAACAGCAATAATTCATGGAAAGTTTTCCTCTCTGATCTCACCGAAAGATATTGCCGGATGAGCAGTTGATAGTCACACTCCCCTCATAAATGAAATAATAAACCACGGAGTCATGTAGTTTTCAAGATTAACGTCTGTCACCTTACGGCTACGGGAGGGGCTAAACGTTTCCCGGGTTGTGTCGTCTCCTGACCATGACGTCTTTTCATGTTCACATCGTTGGTGAAACAGGTTGTCCAAAGTGGCAATTATTTACCGACGCCAATCCCCTGCAACGGACATTGGACACCATCTGTAGTCTATTTCACCCGAAATAATTCTCTGAAACATAACAATGAGTCACATTGTACTAATATTTCGTTTTAAGCCCCATTTTTCGTTGTAATTGTGGTCTTCCGACCGAAGTCTGATTAGCTTCAACTCTGCACACTACACACATCTGTGCCAATATAGTCAACTAAGAACGATAATCCACTTTGATATATCTGCTTTCTGTCCCCATCTCTTGCTCTTCCTCTGCATTTTAACTCCCACCACTCTCATCCAAAAAGGCACGATTACTTCCCTCCTGTACTAAAATGACTTTTTCCTTGATGACTGTGAATGTGGCGTATGAATCGATCCCTATCAGTCAAGTTATGTCACAAATACATTTTCTATCCAATTCTGTTCAGTCTTCCTCATTAGTAAGGTGATCTTCCCATCTAGTCTGCAGTATTTTTCTGTAGCACCATATTTCGCAAGGTTTTGCTCTCTTTTTTCTGACTGCTCATTGTTCATTGTTCTCTCCTTCCAAAATGCTTGTGTTCCGATTGCCATTTTGTATTTTACATCTTTACTACTTCAGTCATCGTAAGATAGTTTACTGCCCAAACAAAAAGACTCATCTACTAGTTTCATTTTGTCTTTTCTTAAATCTAACTCCTCAGAAACGCCTAATCTTATTCAGTTACATTCTATTACGCTTGCTTTGCTCTTGTTAATATTCATCTTCTGTGCCATTTTGAAGACACTGTCCATTTCATTCAATTACTCTTCAGGGTCCTTTGCTGTCTCCCAGAGAACTGTATTGTCATCCGCAAACCGATTTTTTATATCTTATAACCAAACTTTAATTCACTTTTTAAATATCTGATTTTCTTCACAGCTAGCTCATTGTATAAACTGAACAAAATGGGGAAATGCTAAAATTCATTCTCACTCGCTTTCAAACCACCGCGTCCCTTTCATGCATTTCTACTCTCGTCACCGCTATGTGGTTAATGTAAAAGTTGTATATAACATTTAGTTTTCTATTTCTTACCCCTGCTTAAGAATTTTAAAGACTGTGTTTCAGCGTTCTACAAATCCACAAAAGCTATACTTCAGGTGTCTTCCTTGGTATTGGATCTTTAAGTGCGCTTCAGAATTCTTCACGTAATATCCCAATTTTTATCTAATCCTCATCTGTTCTCCACGTCACCTAACACGTTGCGCTATTCCAAGAATTTCAAAACTGTAAATATACCCAATTTTAAGTGTCTATTTAATGATTTAAGTCATTTCTCTTTCATAATGACTACATTAGTGTCTGTAACACTTCTATTTACGTGTAACAGGATATCAACCTGCCTCGAATATTGGATTCTATAATAACACGTGTTACTCGTGATTACCTGCTTGACGCATCTCTTTTCACGAGAAGAAGACAGTTTTATGAGACTTTTGAGGAATTAATGAAAGTGTTTTCACTTTTTAGATAGTCGACTGTGAGTTGGAAAGTTCGGCATTTCTTGAGACGACCTCAGACCGATCAATAGATTGCGTCACCCTCAATCACTGACTCTCTCGGTCAGCATTAATGTTTCACCGAAAAATCAATTCCTCGGGTAGCAGCGGTGGAAACAGACACGCACGGTCGTAGCTCTCTATCCTTCATTAACGACCGGAAGACCGCAATACTTGGCGATCGCACATATGGAATGAAGAATTAAACATACTTCATTACTTGCCAAATGACAGTAAGACACGCTACTGCCGAGATGAGTGGTTTTCAAACAACTTCTTTTTGCAAAAATATATAAAACACAAGGGTATGTAATGCATATTGTCTGGGAAATGGTCGGCAGTTTGTCGAATGCCGATATAGCCAGCTACCGAGAGGGTGAGAGAGTTTGGTACCACTCCAGGCACATTTTAGGGGATGACAAATTATAAATTCTTACATATGTATCAAGTGATAAATTACGCATGTCTTGTGGAAGTGAAGTAGTGTGAAAAAAAACGTATTTTACGCGCTGCAGTACCGTTGATCTGATTGCGATGAAACTTTGTCAAAATAATGCTTGCACATTCAGGAAGGTTACAGGCATAATTATAACACTGTACGATCCATAATTCAGGTAATCTGACGTCATCAGCACTTGCATAATTGAAAACTGCCACGTTATGAGTGCCGCATACATTTATTACTTGTTTTCAAATAAATGTATCCACAACGTAGTTTTCAAACAGTGTCCATTAATGCCAATGAATTTATTTACAATAAAATTTCATTGCATGACTTATAGTTTAGGATATCTGACGTCATACACACTGGGAAATTGCCACACCATGTTTCTTCGCATTTTATGCGTTGACTTACTGTTCATCCGATTACGATGAAACTTTACCCGTTTGATCTTCAAATCAAGAGAAAAGCCACTGCCTGTCTTGGTCTCCCTCTGCAATTTTAACCCCATACACTTCCCTCCAATGCTAAATTCATGATTCCATGTCTAAGAATGTGTCCTTCCAATCGATCCCATCTTTTAGTCAACGTATGCGAGAAATTCCTTTTCTCCCCGATTCTGTTCAGTTCCTCGTCAATAGTTACGCGGTCCACCCACCAAGTCTTCAGCATGCTTCTACACCCACATCTACATAGATACTCCGCAAAACACATTTAAGTGCCTGACAGAGGTTTCATAACGTTTCTCTACCGTTCGATACTCTAATAGCGCACGGAAGAATGAACACCTAAATCATTCCGTTTTCGATCTGATTTCCCTTATCTTATTCGGATGGTTATGTCTCCCTATGTAGGTGGATGCTAGCAAAATATTTTCACATTCAGAAGTAAAAATAGGTGACTGAAATTTCGCAAACAGAACTCGCCGCAACCAATAATGTCGTTCTTTAACGACTTCCACCTCAAATCATGCAACATTTCCGTGACGCTTTCCCCCCCCCCCCTCCCCCCGTAACGTGATAGGACAAAACGAGCTGCCCTTCTCTGAACCTTCTCAATGTCTTCTGTCAGTCCCACCTGGTGATGGTCCCACAAGAGGCAACAGTACTCCAGAGGACGCACAAGTGTGATGTAGGCAGTCTCTTTGGTGGAGCGTGTGCATCTTCGAAGCGTTCTGCCGATGAAACATAACCTTTGGTTCGCCTTCCCCACAATATTTTCTGTGTGTTCTCTCCTGTCTAAGATGTTCGTAATTGTAATTCCTTGGTATTTCGCAGAATTTAAAACCTTAACGTTTGACTGACTTATGGTGTAATTGAAGTTCAGCGGATTTCTTTTAGTGGTCAGGTGTATTACTTAACACTTTTCATTATTTAGTGTTAATTGCCAAATTTCACACAATATATAAATTATGTCTAAATCGCTTTGCAGTTGCAGTTGCTTTTGATCCTCTGTTGACTTCACTAACCGATAAACGACAGCATCATCCGCGAACAGTCTAAGGGGCTAGCTAAGGGAGCTCTTCAGATTGTCTCCTAAGGCGTTCATAAGCACGAGGAAGAGTAGGGGACCTATAACTCTTCCCTGCGGAACGCCAGATATCACTTCTCGTTTACTCGATTACTTTCCGTCAATTACTACGTACTGTATCCTTTCTGGTAGAAAGTCGTGAATTCAATCGCACAATTGGCGCGATATTCCATACGCACGCCTTGTCATTAGAAGCCTTCCGGACATCCATAAATATGGAATCGATTTGAATTCAAATGTTCAAATGTTTGTCAAGCTTAAGGGACTTAACTGGGGAGTCATAAGTCCCTAAACTTACAAACTACTTATGAACTACCTTATACTAAAGACGACACAAACATCCATGCCCGAGGGGGATTTGAACCCCCGACGGGGAACGGCCTCAAGCATCGTAGCATAACGCCTCAATACGCTTGGCCGGTTCGCAGCGGTGAATCGATTTGAGATCCCTTGTGGATGGCACTTATCACTTCATGTGAATAAAGGGCAAGGTGCATTTCGCAAGAGCAATACTTAATGAATTCGTGTTGACTATTGGTTAATATGTCGTTGACTTCGAGGTAGTTCATAAAGTTTGAACAGATATATGTTCCAGAATCCTTCTGCAAACTGACGTCAATGAGAGGGAGTCTCTTGTGCAACTTTGCAGTCTTTGGGTACGGATCTTTCGCTGAGTGATCGGTTGTATAGGATAGCTAAGTACGGAGCTATTGCATCAGCATACTCTGAGAGGAATCTAGTTGGTATACAATCTGGCCCGTTTTTGTTTAGTGACTTAAGTTGTTTTACTACTACAGAAACATCTACTTTTAAATTTCTCATGCTGGCAGCTGTTCTTGGTTTGAATTCTGGAGTGTTCACTTCGTCTTGTTTTGTGAACAAATTTCGGAAAGCTATGTTTAGTAATTCTGCTTTACCAGTACTGTCATCGGTAGTATTACCATTGCTATCGCGTAGTGAAGGTATTGTTTGTGTTTTGCTGCTAGTGTACTTCACATATAACCAGATTTACTTTAGATTTTCTGCAAGGTTACGAGACCGATTTTCGTTGTAGAAACTATTATGAGCTTCTCGCATTGAGGTACGCGCTAGATTCCGAGTTTCTGTGAAAGTTTGGGTCTTGCGTATTCTGTAACGTTTTAAATATTGCATGCGTTTTTCTTTGCTTCTGCAACAGTGATCTGACCTGTTTTGTGTACCACGGGGTGGTCAGACCCTCTTTTATTAATTAATTTGGTATAAATCTCTTGATTGCTACTGATATTATTTCTTTGTAAGTACGCCACAACTGATCTACACTCGCTTTTTTAATTTTGAAAGACTGGAGATTATCACTCAGGAAAAAGTGAAGTGAATTCTTATCTGTTCTATTAAATAGATATATTTTATCGTTTATTTTGGTGCATTTGGGAATTTCGATATTTAGTCTCTCTACTACAACTCTATGTTCGCTGATCCCTGTATCTGTTTTGATGCTCTTTATTAGCTCAGGATTATTTGTTGCTAGGAGATCAAGGCTATTTTCGCAATCATTTACTATTATAGTGGGTTCATGAACTAACTGTTCGAAGTAGTTTTCAGAAAAGGCATTCAGAACTAGTTCGAACGATGCTTCGTATTTGCCGCCGGTTTTTGAATACGTATTTATGCCAACATAGCGAAGATAAATTAAAGTCGCCACGGATTATAACAGTATGCTTCTTGTTTCCTGTACCTGTTTGAAATGTGTTTCAAGCTTTCTTTCAACATTTCAGCAATTGCATCGTCTGAGTCAGGGGGCCGATAAAAAGATCCAATTATTATAACTTAGTAGGCTTTCCCGGCGTGACAAATCTTTGAAGTCTCTGCAAGTTTTCTGCCGGATAATAAAATCAAATTGATTCAATATTTCGACGGTACAGCTGTCCGCCATCTTCAGGAAACTGCTGTTGAATACAGTATTCAGCGGGACTCAGCAGCAGCAGTTTCCTGAAGATGATGGACAGCTATACCGTCGAAGTATTGAATCAATTTGATTTTATTATCCGGAAGAAAGCCCGCAGAGACTTCGAAGATCCAATTATTAATTTATTCCGGTTGTCAGGTATAACCTCTACCCATACCAACTCACAGGAAGTATCTGCCTCAATTTCGTTGCAGGATAAACCATTTGTAACAGCAATAAACATGCCTTACCCTTTTTTTATTTATTCTATTCTTTCGGAAGACCATTTGGCCCTTTGTAAAAATTTCGTGCGAACTTATCTCAGGCGTCAGACAGCTTTCAGAACCTATAACGATTTGTGTCTCAGTATTTTCCACGAGCGCTTGGAGCTCATTTGCAACACAGCTACGACAATTTACAACTGTTACACCAATGGTTCCTAGATCTGCATTCTTCCTGTGTCTGGTCTGACCTGCATTCTTTGAGGCTGAAACCTGTTTCGTGTGTTCCCGAGGCCCTCTAACCTAAACAACCGCCCAGTCCACGCCACACAGACCGCGCTACCCGTGTAGCCGCTTCCTGAGTATAGTGGACTCCTGACTTATTTAGCGGAACCCGAAAACCCACCACCCTTTGGCGCAAGTCGAAGAATCTGCAGCCCACACGGTCGCAGAACCGTCTGAGTCTCTGTTTCAGACCCTCCACTTGGCTCTGAACCAGAGGTTCGCAGACAGTCCTGTCGACTATGTGTAGATGGTTAACTCTGCCTTGATCTTGCAAGCAATACTGGCAGTCTGTACAACTTCTGATAGCCGCTCAAAACCAGAGACAATCTCTTCCCAACCAAAGCGACAGACAGCGTTGGTCCCACGATAAAGCTCTGTGGCAGTTGTAACCCTCTGGTTGTATCCGAGACAGCATACACGTCAGTAGTACAATTGTATATTCCAACTAGTTCTGGCAATGTTGAGAAGGAGATTGAAATAAATTGATGAGGTAAAAGAAGAATTGCAAATTATATCACTTTAGGGGACTGGAATTCGGTAACAGGAAAAGAAAGAGAAGGAAAAACTGTAGGTGAATGTGGACTGGAGAAATGAAATATAAAGTCCCAGATAGAGTTTTGCAAATATCACAGTTTAATGAGCCCATATAGTTTACGAATCACGAAAGAAATTTTTTTACGTGGAAGGAACCAGAAAACAGTGTTAGATTTAAGATTGATTTTATAATAATAAAACATACGTTTTGCAACCATATTTTAAACTGTGAAACATATTCAAGCGAAGATAAATCTGCATAAACTGAAATAAGATAGAAAAGTAAGGAGATGAAAAACTGAAGCAACGTGAAGTTGTTGAGAGTTTCAGTCGGCGCATTACACAAGGAATATTTCCTGATATGTAGTAAAAAACGGAAGGGTAACTTTGAGGTATGAAATAGTGAAGGCCGTAAAGGATCACATATGTAGAAAGAGAAGGCCTCGCAAAACCCCTTCGATATCTCTGGAGATTCTGAACTTAATTAATTAAAGAATAAAATGTAAATCGGCAGCGATTTAAGGGAGAAAATACATCAACAGAAGGCTAAGACAAATGCAAATTAACTAAGGAAGATGACTAGATGACAAATACAAGTCAACAGAAAATTGGATAACTCGGGTAAAGACAGATACCGCCTAAGGAAAACAAGAGAGACGTTTGTAGAAAAAGAAAGAAAGCTGTAGCAATATCGAGAGTGCAGCTAATAACGCAGTATTATGCAAACAGAGGAAAGCTGAAACGCAGAAGGAATATCTAGAGGGAGTGTACAGGAGAAGGAAGTATTGTCGAAAGGGAATCAAAACTAGATGAAGATCAGGTAGGATATGAGATACTGCAAGAAGAATCTGACAGAGCCATGAAATATATAAGCAGAATTAGGGTCTCTTAGGTAGTTGATATTCCCTTTGGAATTGTGATATTCTTCTGAGAGCCAGGCAAGAAGAATTAATTCGACCTAGTGTGCAATATATGTTAATCAGGATAAATACTCTCATACTTCAAGAATAATTAAATTCGAACGAAAGTAAGCGCAGTCAGTTGGGAAAATTGCAGAACTATAGGTTTAATAAGTAATGGTTGAAAAATTATAACACCAATTATATAAAGAAGAATGGAGAAATTTGTAGAATCCGACGTCGGAGAAGATAAGTTCGGTTTTAAAAGTAATGTGCAATATTCCCCTTACGACTTATGTTAGAAGATAAGGAAAGACAAACCGTCGTTTATAGTGTTTGTAGATCTGGAGACAGCTTTTGATAATGTTGACTGGAAAGCACTTGTTAATATCTTGAAGGTAGCACGAGTGAAATATCTGGAACGAAAAGGGATATACGATATGTGTAAAACCAGACAGCAGTTATAATAGTCTAAGAGCATGAAAGTGATGCAGTAGTTGGGAACTTAGTAAGACTAGGTTGTAACCTTTCCCCAATGTTATTAAATCTGTACGATGAGCAAACTGTGAAGGAAACCAAGGAGAAATTTGGAAAAGAAATTAAAGGTGAAGAAGAATAAATGAAAAATATGCAGTTTGTCAATGACAGTGTGATTCTGGCAGAGGAATTGAATGTATTGGACGTTGTCTTTAAACGAGGGTATAACATAGAGAAAATTATAGGTAATGGAATATAGTAGAATTTAAACACTCATTATCGAGGGACTTAGAATGGGAAAAGAGACGATAAAGGTAGTAACTCGGTATTGTTATCAGGACAGTACAATAAATTCAGATGGCAGGGGTATACGAGATATAAAATGCAGAATTCCTATTTAAAGAAATTTATTTCTAAAGTAGAGAATTTTGTTAACATCAAATATTGAATTAAGTGTTAGTACGTACTTTATGAAGACATTTGTATTGAGACTAATCTTATACAGAAGTGAAATATTTACGATGAACAGTTGAGAAAACAAAATGATAATAGCTTTTGAAATCTTGATTTGGCTTTATGCTGCAGATAAGATAGGTAGATCACGTAACTAATGAGAAGGTTGTGACAAGAATTTGGGAGAAAGTAATTTCTGGCATAATTTGACAAAAAAGGGATTAAGAGATATCAATAAATCGTCAGTTTCGTATTGGAAGGAATCGCACCTAGAAGACAAGAGGCGATATAATAAGCTGCTTCAAATAGATATAGGGGATGAGGGCCGGCCGCGGTGGCCGAGGGGACTAAAACGCTCCAGTCACGGTCTGCACGGCCACTACGGTCGGGGGTTCGAATCCCCCCTCGGGCATGGATATTTGTGCCGTCCTAGTTCTTAAGTAGTTCATAAGTAGTTTGCAAGTTTAGGGATTGATGACCCCGTAGTTAAGTCCCATAGACTATACAAACAGTTGAACAGTTGAACAGGGGATGAGGATGCTTGCGGAAGAAAAGTATAGGTTGGAGAGCTGCATCAAATCAGTCTATTAGCTGGAAACGACAGTAACATCATTATTGATTGGCAGTAGTATTCTGAGTTGAGACAGGGCACCGAGCTAGATAGTTGACTGAAACTACCATCAGCCACCTGTGCTGGATCTATGAATATGTGAATACAAGGGGTAGGAATAAATGACGCTGTAGTATATAGAGAGGTTGTAACAATGGAAAATTGTATTGAAATGCAGGAGGATCTGCATGGTATCGAATTGAAGCATGGTGCAGGGAATGGTAATTGAATCTCATTGTAGACAAGTATAATGTTCTGCAAATACATAGAAAGAACGATCCTGTATCATTTAGCTGCAACTGGAAGAATTTAATTCCATAAATTATCTGCCAGTAGGCATTAGGAGTGATTTGAAATGGAACGACGGTATAAAATCAATCGTAGTTAAAGGAGATACCAGACGTAGATTCGTTGGAAGAATCTTAAGGAAATACAGACCGAATACAAAGGAATTAGGTTACAGTACACTTGTTCGCCCATAGCTTCAATACTGCTCACCGGTGTGGGATCCGTACCAGGTGGGGTTGATAGAGGAAGCAGAAAGATCCAATGGAGAGCAGCGCACTTCGTTACAGGATTGTTTAGTAATCGTGAAAGCTTTACGGAGATGATTGATAAACTCCAGTGGAAGACTCTGCAAGAGAGACGCTCTTTCGCTCGGTACGGGCTTTGGTCGAAGTTTCGAGAACACACCTTTACCGAGAAGTCTATCAGTATATTGTTCCCTCCTACGTATATCTCGCGTAGAGGTCATGAAGATAAAATTAGAGAGATTAGAGCCCACACAGAGGCATGCTGACACTCTTTCTTTTCGCGAACAATGGAATAGGAGGGAGAACCGATAATGGTTCTCAGGGTACCCTCCTCTACACACCTTTCGGGTGGCTTGCGGAGTATGAATGTAGATGAAGATGTAGATGTAGAAGCAATGAAGGAAATGGGAAAATTTAAAAAACCATACTTACATAATAGTCTTAGTAGGCAGATATCGCATGTACCATTTTCACGAAATTGAATTCGAAAAATTCAAATAAGGAATACTCACCTCACACACTAACGTGTCGTATACAAAGCAGCTTACTTGGTACCAAGTGGTCGTAGTAACCGTCTCTCCTTCGAAATAGTTGCAACGTACTGTCCATTGAAATGGACCGTAGGTATTACGGCTGTATATATAGACTATACGGTATGAGGGCAGAAACTTGAATGTTCATTACAATGGAGATCAGGTCTCAGGAGAGTATGGCGGGTGGAGGTGTAGGATTCATTGCAAGACAGGAATTTCTGCAGGCAGTGAACGAACGCCCATTCTAACCTTTTAGCTTGAGAACATTCCGACGGGAACTAAATGCACTGAAAACTGGATGTCGGTCACTTCTCAGAAGCCATTGCTCACACAGGCACGTAATGTTACGGGTTTTCAGTTGAAGCCGTACTGTGACACAACAACACAGTCACCAACGTTGTTTTCCAGTCATGTGTGCGTACAGGGTGATATATAAAACGATGCTTTATGCATTTTCCTCATTATTTGTCTTTTTTGTAATTTATTATGTTTCTGCATATGTTGTTTCTGTAACATATTTTCATTGTCCTGCTAATTTCCATATATGTCAAAAATAATACTGTATATGTAATAGACACGCTGGGTTAGCAAGGGCTTTGCTATTGTACAGAATCATCTTTGAGTGGGGAGTTTTATCGCTGGTAGCCATAGACGCACAGCGAGAGGGAGTGGGAGTCGTGTTTGTGACTTGGGAGAGGACAGACGGACTCGTGAGACGGTGCGCTCAATGGTGTACGGAAAAACTAAGTGAAGGAGGATGCATGTTGGATTGGCACTAGTGGAGGAGAAGGCGAAGAGGCAATATCATTTATTCATACGGCCACAGCTCAGATAATTAATAAATGCATCAAGAGGAATGCTGTGGGCCCAAAATTGTAATTAACATTCGTCGCCAAGAAGAGCCTGTGTTTGCCAATTGTTAAGTGCCAATAGTCTCCAATCAGCAGCACCACGTCGCACACCAAAATCAGTAAGATCTGTCCAGTTTGTCTTAGTATGTACAGCTAACGAGAGTATTAGTGATAATTGTTCAATAGTGAACACTGTTATTTGTGAACCTGTGTTTAAAAATCATTACCCATGTTCATTGTCCAGACAGGATCCTTCCACATCCATTGTTTTTCCGAGAATATTCACGAAGTTATAGAAAATTAAAAATCAAAGCCATTAAATTCAAAGCGCTAGTGATTAAAAACAACCCGTTCAGAAAAGTATTGCTAAATGTAGCTTATGCCAATGTTGCTGATCAGTAGGTTAATAAGTGGAATGAAACTGCTTGACTAACTTTCAATTTCTAGAGATATTTCAATAAATGTGCAAAAGATTAACTGTTTTCCATTGCATAATATTTTGAGGTAAAGTTTTACTTGCAAGTACTGATTAGTGAAAATAGTGATTATTTGCAAGTGTTTGCAATGCTAATAATTTCTAGTTAAAGAAAGGCAAAAGTTAGCAGAAGGTTAAATAGTTCTTTTCTAAATATTCAGTGTTATCATGACAAGTTATTAATTAATTTTTGAGCTTGCCCTTAGTACAGTTAATAGTTCAGTTACAACTTGATTACTGCTAATGCTCATAGCATACTCGCTGTTGAATAATTTCTAGTACTTATATAAACAATTAACTATTTGAAACTGTAAATAGTAAGTATGAAAGTGAGAGTTTTGCATGTTCTGCTGCATGTTGCATTTGCGTGGCTATTGCTTACATTTCACTGTCTTACATTAAACCCCTGTATTAATGAGCTGTTTCTCAGTAATTAGTATATTGTCAGTGTCTTTTGTACCGGGTTTGATGCACATACTCTGATTTCCTGCTCACCCGAATTTTACGTAAATTTTCACGTTGTTAATTAACTTTGCTATTATAGGGAACCGACCAAAATTATTTGCTCGTACATCGAGCTGGCGACCGTAAATCAATAAGTTATTCACTTTTTCCAAAGCAACCCATTTGTTCCGCATTTTTTTTATTTAAACAGTAATCATGTTATTACAAATTTTACTTTCCACTTTCTTTATTCCTATTGATCGTTGTTGTCTACCAAAGAGGTACAGCAACGTTCAGATTATAGCCTTCGCTACATCATCTGCTTCATTACCGATAGCTTTACCACCCAATTTAGATAATCAGGCACACGGGTCATTTTTCTAATTATGGTATACTAACCGTTGGTGTAGGATGGGGAGGGTTATACTACAACATGGAAAGTAGCTAACTAGCAGAACGTAATTTACCCTGACGATGCACAGTTTGGTCATTCTTCAATGACCGACGTCGACTCATTACCAAAGTCGTAAAGAAGTATATTATCCACCCGGAGGTAGGCCTGTAAGGTGTTGGGGGTGTTGTTTCATCTTTTTTTTTATTATTATTTTTTAATCAATAATTCAGTCCACTCAGAGAGGTTCCCAGCAACATCAACCAGCATGATTATTTAAACATTTAGAATGAGCATGTTGTTTACTATCAGCTTACTTGTATTTTAAACAGCCTTTAATATACGAGGGTCCGGCCGCGGTGGCCGAGGGGACTGAGGCGCTCCAGTCACGGTCTGCACGGCCACTACTGTCGGGGGTTCGAATCCCCCCTCGGGCATGGATATTTGTGCCGTCCTTAGTCTTGGCTAGTTCATAAGAAGTTTGTAAGCTTAGGGACTGATGACCCCGTAGTTAAGTCCCATACGTTCTACAAACATTTGAATATTTTTGAATATACGAGGGCTGGAACTTAAATAATGGCAGCTATTTATTCACAACCGATACAAAAACGTTACATTTTTGCACCTGTTACTGTCCTTCAAAGTAGTCAGCAGCATTGTGTAGTACCCGTCGCCAGCGATGTGGAAGGCGTAGTATATCATAAGCATAGGCTGTTCGGTTAATGGCGCGAATGGAGCCGTCTACTGCCTATCGACTCTCTGCAACACTTCCGAAGCGAATGCCACGAAGTGGTTTCTTTATCTTCGGGATCAAATCAAAGTCACAAGGATTCAAGTCCGGGGAGTATGATGGATGGCACTGTACATACCAGTCCCATCGCCGAACAGAGCAGCCACGGCTTGCGCTGTAAACACTCGCGCATTGTCGTGCAAAATGATGCAGCTTTCGTAAAGCTGGTCGCAGGTGATGCTCTGAAACCGAACAGTAATACTGTGCATTGACGGTCTGCGTGAAGGTACATAATGCGTTACAACAACACTATCACAGTCGTATACGAGAGTCACCATACATGGGCTCTGACGCACTTTCGACTTTCGCGGTGACCCATAATGACGCCATTTGTTGGAATGGCGTGCGATATGGCCATGTCTGTCCAGTGTTACGATACGGCCTCTCCAATGCGCTAATCCAATATCGTGGGCGAGCTCACGAATCGTTTCGTGTCGTCACTGTGCACTAACGTGGCAGCAGTACGCACTTCTTCTTCAGCGATGCTACGACGACCTGCCTGACGCATGACTCCCACAATTAGCCGACTTTCGTTGAAGGCTTTTACCCAACGTGCCATGTTCTATATGGCAATGCCGATTCCCCGCACGCCTCTTGAAGACTTCGATGACACTATCGTGCTGTACGACCTCTCGCGTATTCAATCTTGATCCAACTCCGTTGTTCCTGTTTCGAAGACATAGTGACACTGTTACGTTAGACCGCTCGCTCACAAGTGACTGTGATTCCCTCGGTGGCTTGGGACGTGCGAATCCATTTCCTCGGAGATAACGTGTGTTATCAGCGATAATAGTAGATTCCATTGAATAGTGTCTCCACAGTAGTGTTGCTACTGTTTAACTTGCAACCCTCGTATGTAGACAAATGTCCTTGTCGGTACTTCACATTTGATGTTTGTTCTGTCCGCCGGTGAAGTTCAGAATCTCTCCGTCAGATGGCAGAGTCGTACTACAGCGTTACAATGGCGTCTGCATAAGGCTCCGTTAGAAACAGCGTGGTGTTATTGAATTCTTATGTTCGTTCCAGCAGCTGCCAGTTGCCAGATTCCAGTGAACAGCTCATTTTCAGAGCTCCTGCTGAAACTGAAAACAGCTCTGCGCGTGCGCAGATTTCTGGAATCTGGCAACTGGCAGCTGCCGGATCGAAAAAGGGAAAAAGGGAACCCTGTTGAACACTTTTTTTTGTATGCGTTGTATAGCGATGCTACAGTGTCGATAGGAGTAGAGTTGGGGGATGGGTAAAGGAAGTCACAGCCTCAGGAAATGCAGAAACTAATCTCGATCATCATCAGCACTCGGGGAAACCTGTCGTAGCCACTGCTGTCGATATGCTGAATCGTGCGAATGCCATTATACTTGCCGACCGGTGCATCACGCCTCGAAAATTTACTCTACAGTTATTCTTCAGCATTGGAAGTGCGTCTGCAATGCTGCAATGTTCGAGACTCTCGGATATTCAAAGAGGTGCTCGCCGTGATTTCCACGGATGTTCACAACGGAGCACAAGATTCAAAGAAATAACTTAGCCATAATTCCTGAAGAGATCTGAGACCGACGGAGAGGCCCTTCTGTCACAGATCGTTTCGGAGGACAGACTTTGAAGATGACGACAATCTGGGTCATGGAGAGGAAACATGCCTACACCAAAGTACAAGAGCTTTTATCAGCAGGGAATACATGCTCTCCCACAATGTTTGCGTACGTCCATAGAAAGAGATGGAGACTCTTTCAATCTTCTTCAGTGTTTAACCCTGAGGTTGGTATGCTGTAGAGAGTCGTTACTCTCTTCTGTTTGCTTTCCTCATCATTTCCACATATGTATTACATCCAACATCGAACACGATCAGTTGCATGTGTGACATCTTAGGTCGTCCACGGCGATTTCTTCGCCGAATGGCTCGTTTCGCTATTGTTCAAATTATTTTTAATAATAATACGGTACTAGTTTACATAGCCAGTTAAAAGTGTACTGTACAATAGGGAAAAATAAATGTGTCACGTTTCCTTTGCTAATGTTATAACAGTCCACCTATTTGCCGCATTTCCAAGGATTTGGTCTTCGACTATGAAATGGGAACAACGTGTGTGCTGGAAGACTTCGCACCTCCATGCCTCCACTTCATGCTTGACTAAATATCGGTAGTGTCAACCGTGAATAGTCGTTTGTCAGCAGGTGCGTCCCTGGAAGCCGGTTTTGCAGAATGAACTCAGTGTAAACACGCACGGTAAGTTAGCTTGTCTGCCTCTGCTCCCACTGTTAAAGTAGTTCTTCAAGCTGTAAAATTATTTTGTAGGATCCGCTTTTGGCTGCAAGTAATTTGCGACTCATCTGTTTAAACTGATTGCTGAAGGTAAACCAACATCTACAATTAGGTACGTAGAATTATATGATATGAATAGAAAATTAACAATTGGGAGCGACATGGATGCGAACACCGTAAGTCATTATTGTTTTGCCCAAAAAACATGATTATCATATAAAGCGTTGTCACTTATCATAACAGTTTCTCCTGAGTGGTTAAATATACGTTATTACCCCATTCATACTTTGGAATACATAACGTGTTAACTGTGTAACAAACGACGAAACGAAATGACGCCCTTTTGATAAGTAAAAGCCTTAGTTGAATGGCCGCTCTAAGCGATCTAGCCTCGGGCATGGATGGGTGTGTTGTCCTTAGGATGATTTAACTTAGTTTAATTAGTTTGTAAATCAAGGGACTTATGACCAAAGTATTTGGGTCATATATAATTACAAACATTTGAACATTTTAAGGCGCCTTGCTGCGGAGCACGCGATTGCTCCTCTCGGAGGTTCGAATCCTCTCTCGCGCATTGCTGTGTGTTCTCTTTATGTTGGTTAAAGTTAGTTTATGTACTATATATGCCTAGGGAATGATAACCACACTAGTTAAGTACTACAGATTTACAAACATTTTAAAATTTGAAAGGTGAAAGTTACATGCTTTGCAACAGAATGACGACCAAGATAGATAGGAATTAGCCCCCAATGCTACCGCGAGGAACGTTACTCTACCTTATCTTAAGATTATACACGCATTTCAGTAAAGTAAGCTGTTAGACTCTTACAATGGCGAAGTCTTGTAGAAAGACCCAGCAGTTATTGTAGATTAATCTGCACATCCCAGATGATTAGGCGATGGAGAAACACAAAGATCAGCAGTGAATTACATCAATAGATTTGTACATCGCGCCGATCGTCCTTAGCGTACAGCTCGTCAGTTCCTTCTAGAAAACACTTCTAGTCCGTTCAGTCTCATTAATGACTTACTACCAGCTTAGTAGTGTTACCAGCCCTGTACCTTTGGGAGGATCAACCGAACACTAATCTCAGAAGAGCCACGGAAGATTGGCAATAATAATCGGTAAACAACGTCACTTGTACTCCCGATTCAAGAGAGAGCAAGCAAATGAAGACAGGCAAAAGTTAGCGCATCTGTAAAAATATCGAGGCGCCAAGCAAGCATCAGTTAGCCCTGCGGATTAGAAATGTTTCAACATCTCAGCTGTTTCAGGGCAGTGAATTAAATATAATGGCGCAGTGCGGACCGGGATTCCAACCTGTATTTTCCTCGTTGTTCGGACGGCTATCTTAGTAGTTATACTACCCGCACGTGGTTGTTGTTCTGCCCGAATTTTGGACTTATTGTACAATCCAACTGTATTGCCCGTGTCCAGTATTCGACTTCCTTGAAGCTTCATCTGCTCCACAATAGTCGTCTGCGATGAGATCAGAAGTAGGGGAGGACAGCCAGACCGCTGGCCCAACAAAGAATGTCCGGGTTCGAGTCCTGATCCATCACAAATTTTCAGATTCACCACTGAATAAAGTCAATGGCCTGAAACAGCCGAGATGCTGAGAAATTTGTAACTCATAAATTTACAGTTGTTCGTGCCAAACAATCTATAATTACCACTAACACACTTCAGGAAAAGATCTTGCCGAAAAGACAAGAAAAGTCTATGTAAAACTGATTAGCGGGTCGAAGCCCCTAATCTGTCACCTACAAATAAATTTGCTTTACAGGTTTTGTCCGCCTTGAGCAAACACAAATGTTTTTTAATTTTTCCCAGACATGTTTCACTGGCGTTGCAGCATCATCAGTGGGATGTTTATTATCTTAATACCATATGTTGCTATGTTTGTGGTTTTTCCACTCACAAAATGTCTCTGATAGGTTTTGACAGTTTGTCATTTTGGTGGATATCCGCTGTTTTACGTGTTGTGGACAGGCACTGTGTCACTTTCACTTTCACTCAATGTTTATGTTATTTCATAACATCTATTCTGCCTTGCTACTTGAATTAATAAATTTCGTCGAGACGGAAAACCTTTTGTCCATGCATCATCACAGTGTGATAGGACCGCTATTAGCTTCTGTCTACCTAAATGATGATATAGACCGAGCGAGAAGCAATCTGAGCTGTTTGCTGATGATGATGTGGTGTACGGTCGGGTGTCGTCATTGCGAGTCTGCAGTAGGTTGGAAGAAGAGCTTAAACATCTAATGTTTGTAAACCTAAGGAACGAAACTACTGAGCACTGGTCCCTATACTTGCAAATTACTTAAACTAACTTACGTTAATGACAACTCTTACACGTATTCCAGAGGGAAAACTCCAACCTTCGACGGGAGAGGCCTCAAAATGTGTGTCATGGTGACAACGAGCGCGTGGCCATTTCCATGTGGCGAAGAAAGCTTAGAAAATTTTTCTAGTTGGTGTGTTGATTCACAGCTAGCTCAATACGTACATAAATGTAAAGTAGTGCAGATGACAGTAAAAACAATCCCGTAATGTTCGAATACAATATTAGTATGAAACATCCTGGCAGAGTAGTACTATGTAGTATTCTGCCTAGTGGCAGGTCCAGGTCTTCGTACGGAGAATTTCTGATTCCATTGTTCCCTGATTTCAGCTTCTTCCTTCAATCTGTTGTTTCTCCACATTTCAGTCGTAGTTTCACCCTTTGTCCCAGGTACAAATTCCTAATTAGTCTCCGATCTCTCTGCGCCAGGTCCGGATTCGAAGCCAGGATCTTAGGCTTTTGCGGACAAGGCCGTGGGTTTGAGTACAAGTCTGCAGCAGAGTTTTAATCTGCCAGGAAGTTATTGTCTGTGCACACTCCGCTACAGAGTGGAATTTTTATTTTTATGGCAATATTAGTAGCGTACTGATTTGCACAGTAGCATGTAGCGATGTAAAGTGGAACATGATCTATGGACAGTCGTGGGGAAAGCGCATACTGTGCTTCAATTTATTGTGAGAATTTTGGAATAAAACGGTTCAGATGTTTGTAAACCCTTTGGGTCAAACTGCTATGGTCACCAGTCCCTAGACTTAAAAATACGTAAACCAACTTGCATAAGGACAACACAAGCACACCCAACCCGTGGGAGGACTCTAACCTCCGTCGGGAGAATTTTGGGATGATGTGTTTCATCTGTTAAGCAGACCCTCGTAAATAAAACACAGTGTGACCACTTCTTGAGTACTATTTAAGTGTTTTGTATCCCCACCAGGTCAGTTTAAACAAATATAAGCAATTTTTGGGCAGGCTAGTTGGTATGTTACTTGTAGGTTCGATCAACACGCGAGAGTTACGGAGATGGTTCTGGAACTGAAATGGAAATCCCTGAACAGAAGGCGCTGTTCCTTTCGAGGAACTTTAGGACCTGTGTTTGCAGCAGACTGCATAAAGATTCTACTACCGCCAACATTCATATCGCCTAAGGAGCGTAAAGGTAAGAGAAATTGGATCTCGTACAGAGACATATAAGAAGTCATTTTTCCGTCACTCAGTTTGGAAATACATACATACTGAGAGCTGTTACTTCTCACTCAAACTTGTAACTTTCACAACGTATGAGAAATTTACAAATACGAACTTCGTGACTCTTATTAACTGCACGGAGTAATTTCTTTCCGAGAAAGCCATAAACGAACCCACTACTGGATTAAAATTGCATCCTACAGGATATGATATGCAGATACATACCCATGCCAAAAGCAAATTCATTCAGACTAAGAATTATAGACTTTTCTTGTCTTTGGTAATAGTTACGGTAAGAGGGTATCGAGTAATGGACGTTAATAAACATTGATTTCATGGTAGATATCATGATACATAACTGCAAGTGGGTGATGAATGAATCAAAATGTTTGGAACTGTTCATTGAGCAAGAACGTCGTGGGATTCGGAAATAATTATAGCTGATGGATCGTTGGTATTAATTTTCTGACTTCTTGTCTGCCTTATGGGAACATTTGTTGCGGGGTATTTCTGAAATTCTTGATAAAAGAAACCGTCACACAACGGGATAGACGCTATAACTCAGACATTACGTCTGCTTTTCGAAGCTCCACTTAAATCGAATATATTGCGCCGATGACACAGGTTGTAGATTTGCTTAAAATACATAGTCATTGTAATAAGTGATAACAGATGAACTTACCTTTCGTTTCACGATGATATGAATGCCTCGAAGTGACAACACAAAAATCATACAGATCTCCCTTGTTGTAATACTTGTTATTCGCAGTGGTAGACGGCTTACTATCTATATCTATAAATGTTAATGTCTGTTCGGTGTATGTTTATCACGTCTGAACCACAAGACATAAAGAGCTAAAAATTTGTACAGTTACTAATGTCTATCCGGGGAAAGTTTTAGGCACGGTTTTATAGCGATCGGATAGCTATTTATCTATCTATCTATGTATATTGTGAATGTCTGTTCGGTGTACGCTTATCACGTCCAAACGGCAAGAGGCAGAGACCTAAATATTTGTACAGTTACTAATTTATACCTGAGGAAGGTTTTAGGCACGATTTTATAGCGATCTGATAGATATTTAGTAATTTCAAGAGTATAACGCGAAATGAGGAACAATAATTACTCTTCGAAAATTATATTTTCTCTTTGAAAATGGTTTTATTGGTGGCATTGTTGCTTGAGGGTTGACAATGATAAAAGGGTGGAGTATATTGGGATGAAAAGTTATCGGTGTATATAAAATTCTACGCGCGCGCGCGCGCGCGCGCGCGCGCGCGCGCTCGCGCGTGTGTGTGTGTGTGTGTGTGTGTGTGTGTGTGTGTGTGTGTAAATATTTAGCTCTGCAGTGGAAAGTAAAAATCGCAAACGAATGGTCTGTATGTAATTGTTGTCCAAAGTCTCCCGCTGTACTCCATAACAGTTCCATGCCGATAGCTGTAAGTGGGTGGAAGGTATGGTGGTTGAAAGTCGTCAAATTATTTAAAAAAATCGGACTGGAAGCCAACGATGACATTTGCGACTCTATAGCAAGGAGGTTACATACAGCGAAACGTAATGCCACAGACCATCTCTTTGGTCTATACGTGCTACAATATCTTCAGCTCTTTCTCTGTAAGGATAAGCATACAATAAAATTTTTTTTTACTTGAATGTTGATTAAAATGTTTGTTTCTAAAGAAGGTATTGTATTTCATTTCATTCTTCAAAACCAGTCTCATACCACACTACTGAAAGACCAACCAACACGCGAGTGGACCCGCGGGTTTAAGCTAGTATGTTACGTAATAAACAAGAATAATTTCCTATTTAAAGACGTAGGGTACACAGTATGTGACAGTACTGATACAGGGCGAAGCTGTTTGTTTACTAGTGAAGAGCGGGTTATGACTTGCTGTAGGAGGGAAAGCCAGGCGTCGCAGCGCGTCAGGTGACGGTCAAGACCCAGTGAATGGGAAACTGGTCGTCAGCGAAACCCTGATACTCCTGGCGAGACAGCGTCCTTCTAACAGCGATCGTGACGTTTCCAGGTAGCACATAGTAATCTAAAAATCCGTACAAAATCAGAGAATGATCACACGGCATATATCGGGCGCGGTGGCCGAGGGGACTAAGGCGCTCCAGTCACGGTCTGCTCGGCCACTACGGTCGGGTGTTCTAATCCCCCCTCGGCCATGGATATTTGTGCCGTCCTAGTTCGTAAGTAGTTCATAAGTAGTTTGTAAGTTTAGGGTCTCATGACCCCGTAGTTAAGTCCCATAGACTATACAAACATTTGAACATTTTTGAACACGGCATATATAATTATGTGAACGGATTCAGTAGACTGAGGAGAAAAAAACATCGTAATTAAAATTTGAATATCCCTTACGGAAAAAAGCCGATAAATCTCCGTACAATAATAATAAAATTAAAAGATTATATTTAGAATTATTGACACATAGTTTTTTATCAGCAACAGTTTAAGAAGCGAATGGACAGAATTCTTAACAGACGCACTTCACATTGCCATATTCTTTAAATGAACTTTATTTTATTGTCTTATTCTGTTCTTCGTTGAGGTGCTAATATTCTGGCATCATAAGATAGTTTTCACCACAGAAACACAAAACATGATACCAGCAAAGCGCTTTTCATTCATATGACTTTTATTGTGTTTTACATTATTCTGACAAGGAAACATCATCAACTAGACCTCATATTTTCTTGAGAAAAAATACATGAGCTTGATATCAACCCCAGAAATCGGTATCACGTTAAAATTCGGGCCTTTATTCAGATACTACGCAGTGACGTCCTCCTCAAAGTACAGCTTTCAAACATTCTCGCGCCTAGGTTGTTCCACTCTCGGTCCGCTTCACTGCGAATGCTTAATGCCCGAACGATTAGTACTGTGAGCAGAGTCTAGTAAGAGATGTTTGCTGTTCACGATGTCAATTATCCCACAGGCTGTCGTGTGACACCTCTAGGAGCGGTATGGAATTATGACTAATCTGCAACGATTAAATGTCAAAGAATTAGAGCTCTTTAAAGTCGTCATAATTTTTTTGCAGTTATTAGACGTACTATACACAAGGGGGGGGGGGGGGGGGGAACATTGTGCTTCCTTTCTGCTTTTCCTTATATCTTTCAACAGCGTTGCAGAAATCATAGACAACTGCACTGATGAAGACGTGCTGGATATAAAAGAAAATAGCGGGTTGACGTTCGGTGCAGATTTACAAGAGTGTGACGTCGACGATAACCAAGCTGCCATTTCACCACTGTCACATTCGACGAGCACTTTCATTGATTCATTGGGCGTGGAATTGAGGTCGTCAGTGATGGTGAAAGCTGAGTTTAAAGCTGTTTAAAGCTTGTTTAAAAGCTGTACTTTGAGGAGACCGTAACTCCGTACTTTCTGAATAATGGCCCATATATATACGTGATATTGATTTCTGTGGTTGATATCTAGCTTATGTATTTTTTCTCCAGAAAATATGAGGCCGAGTTCATGATGTTCCATCGTGAGTAATGTTCGTTTTGTGGTGGAAAGTGTCTCTTAAATATTTCACGGACGACTATAAAGTAATGTACAAATATGTCAGATAATTCATACATAAACAATTATATGTATTTGTCAACAGGAACTGAATATATATGCATAAAAGTCATGACAAATTAAATGATAACTGTGTAACAACATTTACACGGAGTCAGTATATTTGAACAGTGATGCGCCATGCTTGAGAGCAAGCAGAACAATAGAAGTTCAATTTTATTATTGTTACATATATATTTGTTTGTTAAATGTAAGCATCATTTGTAGGAAAGTGTTCAAAGCATTTGATATTGTAATTTTCAAATGTGTAATATTTTGGAAGGGAAATTGTATTTAAAAGATGAGAGGCTTTAGTACGCTCGTAAGGATAACAATTTGGAGCATGTGGAGCATTTCTAGTGTATGGAGAGGGGATTCGTGATTGGTTTGCTTAAGTGGAAAGTTGTGTGACGCTGGGCGATCTGAAACCGCGTTAAGAACTTGTAATTAGAAGAGATAGGTATGTGTGAACTTAGAAGATATACGGGATTGTGAATGCAAAACTTAGTCTCTGTTTCAGAAGTGATAGAGTTTGGAAAATCTTAGGGCTGTGGAACTGTGATAAATCAGCAATCGTGAACTCGTGAGTGAGGAGCTTTGCTTAATAGCAGATACTGTAATTAACCACAGATTATTTTGGAACTTAAATGTTCCCTAGGTTAATTTATGGGTGATAATTGGGAACTTTAAGGTACTCTACTATTATGCCTCGCATGAACTGTAGTTGGGGAAATATTATGTTACTGCTTGGTGAATAAAGTGGGGCCACCTCCGCATTTTCATGTCCTAAAAGGAATAAAAACTATTTAAAAAACGTAATCCTTGTGGGTCAATATTATTTCGGCGTTATTATAGAACCAATTCCTTGGTTATTAAGGTTTATAATTTATGTTCGTGAGACTTTGCTCTTAAACAAACACATTTTTCGCATCATCATCTGCAGAAAGGTACGCTAGCTAAACACAGATTAATTACTGTTCTTATTTTAAAAGTTTGGTTACCTGTTTAGGGCATAGAAGCTGACATACATAACTCACCCCTATGAGTAGAGACAAACGAGCCATAAATCCTCTACTACCCTCAGTTATGTATTGCCCAATTCTGATTCGTTTGAGTTCTGAGAACCTATAGGAACGGCGCAAGTAGTCGGTCTAGTATATGTTGCCACGTTATACGACTGTTACCCACGTTCAAAAGTAGATACTAATTGGATACTTCTTATTTTATTGTTTAGTTTACCAGGTTTTCACTGTGGAATTGGTAATTTTGAACAATTACACATTTATATCTTGTTTATGGAGCCCTCCTCCACTTCTAGATTGTCGTCTTTTTCTTACTCGATGTCCGTCATGCACTGAGACTTCGGAGGTCCTTGTGACAGACGTCCCATGCACTGTTAACCACTTCTCCTTTGTAGGAGACCACAACTGTACATAATTTCTTTTGAGTAAAATATGCACTACTTGTCTGTAATAGTGTATAATTCAATAAAAAAGGCTATCATAGAGGTAACGTGTTTAGTGTGTAAGGTTTAATCGTTTAATAGGGTCATCAAAAGAAAGTTTGCCTTTCCTGTTTTATATCCCAAATTTAGGTGTACTAGTGTTATCCGTCTCTGTACATCGTACTTCATTTCTAATTACACAGGTCGACATGGATTTTGGGGTTTGGAAAGTAAGTGGTGTTCTTTACTAAATTTGCACCCCTGAATATGAAAATCATATCAGTTTTTTCCCATCACCCTCAGTTTTTTCTGCACAGCTGCCCCCCTCCAAACCTACCATTGGCTACGAAATCTATGTTATGCAGTGTCCACAACTACAGAATGTGGCAACGCTGCATTTTTTGAGTGACGGTGAGGCAGAGGGGGCTAATGGGCTTTGAGCTGATGTTCCATTTTAACCACAGAAATCAGCTACAAGAAGGTGCTTTCGCACTATGTTGTGAGTGGTGGTATTTCACTGAAGGTGTGTTAAAAATGTCAGTAAGACAGTGTGTGAATAGCCCAGATACATTTTGTTATATATGTGGAAATTATGTGATACGTGCAATACGTCGACAAATAACAAAATTTGTGCAGAAGTCATATTTTGCATATTTTGGCATGAAGCTCGGCGATCAGGACAAGTCATTTGCTCCACACATTGTGTGCCATACATGTGTGGAGCAGTTAAGGAAATGGAGTGAAGGTAAAATCAAGTGCTTGAATTTCGCAATTCCTATGGTATGGCGTGAACAGAAGAATCATGTTGATGACCGTTACTTCTGTATGACGAATGTAACGGGATATAACAGAAGAAACATGAAAAACATATTGTATCCAAACTTAGATTCGGTAATTAGACCTGTTCCTCGTGGCCCAGGGCTACCAATCCCCTCTCTACCAACATCAGTGGATTCTCTTGAATTCTCTGAACCAGATGTAAGTCAAGAAAGCAGTGAATCCGACTATTCTGAGTGTGGTACCGATAGTAGCCCAAAACCTCTTACTCAAACAGAACGTGACAATTTGGTGAAAGACTTAGGACTCTCAAAAGATACAGCACAACTACTGGGATCCCGTCTCAGTGAAAATAACTTACCTGCACACGGTACATCATATTCACTGTACAGAAATCGTGATAAAGATTTCAGGGAATTTTTTGTTGAAGATAGTTAAATGGTGTTCTGCAAAGACATCGCCGGATTAGTGATGAAAATGGGAGCTTAGTAGTATGAGAGTAAGGAATGGATATTGCTTATAGATTCTTCAAAGCGAAGTTTGAAAGCAGTGTTGCTACATATTGGAAATGACCTAGGATCAATTCCAATTGCGTATTCAGTACATTTAAAACAGACTTACAATACCATGAAAATACTTCTACAAAATGTAAAGTACGAAGAACACCAGTGGCTTGTGTGTCGTGACTTTAAAGTGATTGGCATTCTTCTTGGTCAGCAAGCAGGGTACACTAAGAGGCCTTGCTATATGTGTGAATGGGACAGTAGAGCTTATCATGAGCATTGGAGTAGGAGAGAGTGGACTAAGAGGCAAAATCAGACAGTGTGATTAAAGAACATAGTGAATGAACATTTAGTTAATCCAGATCATATTTTATTGCCTCCACTGCACATCAAATTAGGACTCATGAATCAGTATGTTAAAGAACTGGACAAAACAGGAAACTGTTTCCAATACATGTGTAGGCAATTCCCAAATCTGTCGGCTGCAAAGTTGAAAGAGGGGATATTTGTTGGACCAGATATAAGGAAGTTGATGTCTGATGAGCACTTTGACAGTTCTATGACGGAAATAGAACTTCAAACTAGGAGAAGTTTAAAAAATGTTGTGCATCGTTTCCTTGGCCAGAATAAGCAGCCTGATTACAAGGAAATAGTGGAAGACATGCTACAGTCCTTTAAACCGTTAGGATGCAAGGTCTCTGTAACACTACATTTTCTAATGTCACACTTAGAGAGTTTCCAAGAAAATTTGGCTGGCACATCAGAGGAACATGGTGTACGATTTCATTAGGAACTTAAAGCTATGGAACATCATTATCAAGGTCGTTGGGGAATAAACACGATGGCTGACTACTGTTGGTGCATCACACGTGAAGGAGAAGTGACACACAGGAGGAAGGATATCAAGGGTTCATTCACGAGCAATCGAAAACGGAAGTGATACCTTTACCTGGTTAGTGACCACTCTAATATTTGCTTCTTATAACTCATATGCCTTTCTTCCAATTCTTTTTTAACCACTTTACTGTTCCATTTCGTTTCCATTGTCCCGTAATCGCTTTCCCATTTCCAATTTCATTGGACGCACAGTTAGACAATGGTGAATATGATGATGATAGTGGTGGTGCAAAAACCTGACGTGCTATAGAGAAACAGGTTGCAGATTTGTGATCAGCAGGGTCAATTTAGTCAGAAATTCATATTTTCATGTAAACCCCAGACAAAAATTCAAAATTTGTTGACCTGTGTTACGTGCCCCGTATATTATGAACCCAGGCCTCATTTATAATTCTGTTACTTGTTGAACGGAGTTGCCACATTTCAGTCGTAATCATCGTTGCACTTACCTTTAAAAACGAACTGTCCTTCGTCGTAATTTCTTTCTAATTTTATTTTCCTTTAGATTCCTATTTAACTTGCTGCTTATTCCTGTGAGTTCTGTAATAAAGATATCTCTTAACAAACCAGGCTAAGGAAGTAGTACCAACGTACTGTGTCTTTCTGCAGATATAAAAGAGAGTCGGGGAAAAGTTTGCCGCATTTAACCGACAACAAGGGAGAATAACAATAAATGTTTACTGTTATGTAATAGTTTTATCCACCAAGAATATTACATAGTACATTACAAAAATATGTAGTATAGTGCACACACACAGCTATATGTAAATGACGTCGAAAAATCGACAGCTCTTACCAGCCTCTTTGGCACAATACCATGGGAAATTGCAAAACATTTACTAACATGATAACAACATTAACTTTGTTCATCGCGAACACCTACCGAAGGAAACAGTTGCACAACAATCAGAACACTGAAAATATTAAACGGAATGGTTACACATAAGTGCTATTCAAAAATTCCATTTATCGAAAATAATAGGAATGGAATGTGTAAGATATTCTGGCCATGACTTCAGACGATTCAAAGAGGAAACCAGAGCAGTATCAGTCTTGAAAAATCTCTTATTTTATACTAGAGTACAACTTAGACCGTATAAGGAATAGAATTTTCTGGCAAGAAACAGAAAGCGGAAACTCAAAAGGAAATACAACATTCTAGGAAGCAAGAGGAATGATCCTTACAACTTTCCACTCTTCTATGTACGGCACCTCCAAAATGATAGTGAGACGTTCAGATACGAACAAAGAATCATATTTCAAATAAAACTTTCACACATAACTTGGCTACCATCAATGTTTTAAGTCTGCATTGCCACAAATTAAAAAAAATTAAAATTAAAAAAATAAAAATAAAATATTTATGTTTCCATTTTGCTTTGAAGAATTATGATGTAAAAATCGATTCGTACTCTTCAGTTAAGGTAGCTGTACGAATTAGAGACTTAAATCAAAGTGCTTTCGGAAAGTTTGATAATATTAAAGTATTCAAATATCTGAAATTTAATTCGAAATCCACATTTAGTTAGATAAATGTCGGTAAAAGTAAAATATTTGGTGATGATTTTTTCTCCAAGTATCTAAGGAAATATAAGTTAAAGAAGACTATTTAAATGTGATATTAATGTTCCCCAATACGCATACACCGATCTTCGAATTTTTTCACTAGCACTATAATGAACATCTATTTATTTGACCTTGTTTTAGTAACTCTTTTATTGTTAAATTGCGCCCTCGTTATGGGATATCGATTTTACATCAGTCTGAGGTACTTTAGCGTCAAAGTGAAATGGGTACCAGCAAAACAGGAAATTTAGCTGAGGTCAGTCATTACAAAGAAAAAGAGGCAATTTTTTCTAGTTTATCGCACTAAAGAAACAAGGAAATATACACACTGCAAATGTTGATGTAATCGATAGCCCATTACTAGGCTGCCAAAGGAATTTAAAATGTCATACTCACTAACGCCGCCGGCGAAGAACAAATTTTTTTTACAAAGTTTAGTTACTTCATTTAGTTTAATTTTTTAATTGAGCTATTATATTCAACAGTCCGGATTTCGTTCTCTACCGCGTAAATTTCCCACATTTAATGACACTTATTAAGGATGATTAAAAACATGGCAACTATGATACACTACCACGCAATTAGTAGGCAATACCGACCAACCTACTTGTGTTTCCTGTAACACTTTACGCTGTATTAGAATTTATACGACTTATTTCATTGTAGAAATTGTAGTTTTACTTCAGTTACCCACGGTACGTTGTGAGGAAAATAAATAGATCTTCCGTCATTTGCGAGTAAATAAAGGTATAATGAAGTCTGATTTCGAGTGAGAAACAAAACAGGGTGTTGAAACGTGTTTTATACTTGATTTTGTCGTTAGACAAGATAACGAGACGAGCGATGTGTTAGTCTTACAGCGGGCAGTATGTAGATTTATAGCGGATGTTATTATGGTCATCAGCAATTTTAAAATTTTATTTCAAGCCGCTTCGAAACAATGTTATTACTTTTCTTTGGTGGGCCGTCAACTTTTACAAAATTTGGACGAATGATGAATATTACAATCGACTTTCCTTTGGTTTCAGTACACATCTCTTCGTAATACCAGCGGTAAATGCATGAATTACATGGGTTACATAGAGCCCCTAAAAAGATTTAACGCAAGATCTCACCAAATTCTCCTTGTAACTTTCATTGTTTTGTGCTGTACTGTGTGCGTTTACACTTCATATATGCAGAATATCTGAAGGAGATTCACAGAACGTCAATATCATTAATTACTACAAAAAATTTTCAAGTAACTATAGTTCACAAATGCAAACTGTACTTTTTTTAGAATGTTTCAGCAGGAGAACTGAGTCCAATCTCACCAGGATCAGCCTGTACAATGTGATCCGTTGCTAATTTCACTTCACATATGACCGTCATGTTTCTCAGTTTATATACATCTCTGTCATGGGCTCGACGACATTGTAGGGAAAGTTGTTAAATTATTTATTCACTATTCTACCACCTAGCAATTTTAATCACACGTAGTTCTCAATGTACTTCACGCACCAGTTGTCAATAGTAAAATATATATGTCAACACAACATGTTTCGGGGCGACATTATCCCATGACCAAGTTCATAAAACTTATCTGCTCCTAGGAAGCATCGTTAAACACAAGAGCTGTGGATGTACATTGTCAAAAGTGAGTGCACAACTTGCTGCCACCACAAAAACATGTGGTACTGCGCAAACTTTTATTTTTGACAATGTACATACACAGCTATTGTGTTTGATGATGCTTCCTGGCAACAGATACGTTTTATGAACTTGATAATGGGATAACGTCGTCCCTAAACATGTCGTGTTGACAAATATATTTTCTTATTGACAGCTGGTGCGTGAAGTAATAATTGTGAAACAGTTGTGTGATGACGTCTAAACAGAACATTCACACGTAGTTCAATAACTCGTAAACAAATGGTATTCAGCGCATTCCCGCTGCAGTCGATTTCCGTATGGGAGTTTGGCAGTAGCTTCGGATTAAAATTTACGTCTACCTCTTATACTTTTTGCACATCCATATGTGTAGGTCTTATAAAATATTCTTCGCAGCTGTCATAAAGTGCAGCAAAGATCGAGCTTACTCTTGGCGGAACGAAACTTCAGCGTTGTCAGACTTCTCTGTAAGTGCGTTTTTAACTTTACGAACTCGCGAACTTGCTAACCAGTAAACAGTTTTCCAAGATAGTTATATATCTGCAGCAGTTGTTTTTCTCGTGTAGTGGGAATTACGAAGATGCGTTGGACATTTCGTATCGTCTTTGGCTTCTGGTGGAGGTAACTGGATTAAAGCTGCAGAGTGTCTGTTGGCCAGATGGAGCCACCACTCAGTCGGATTCTGGCGACCGCTGACGTCGGAGTCCACTCGGACTACTGTGCAGCCTCAGTACGGAACGGGCCGGGCGCCGCTCGTTAACCCCGGGTCCCGCGACGCCTCGCATGGCATCGACGCCTCAGCCGCAGCGGCCCCCGGAGCCGGCGGTCCGCCACTAGAAGTCGATGTCGGGCAGGAACTGCTGCTGCGCCACTGACGACAGCTCCATGTCGATGGGCTTGGTGTCGTCGTAGAGCGCGGGCGCCTCGCACAGGATGGCGAACGTGCCCACGATGGACGCGATCGTGAAGATCCACAGGAAGAGGCGGTCCAGCACCATCGCCACGAAGCCCCAGTCCTGGTCCTCCTGCAACAACAGAGAGAGAACACCTCCCATCAGTCACCACCGTCCTTGTGTCGTTGAAAGGTTATTATCTGTCTCTAGTTTGTTAAAAATATATATAAATTGCTATTCACATAATGAATGAACAATATTTGAGTTGCCTATTATCAAAGATGAACATCTGTCGTTTGCCAGAAACTGAGATAAACGTCATTTTTATTGCCAAACATAAAGCTAATATAAGCTGATTTCAGCATTATCAAATGTTCAAATGTTTGTTAAGCTTATGGGACTTAACTACGGGGTCATCACTCCCTAAACTTACAAACTACTTATGAACTACTTACGAACTAGGACGGCACAAATATCCATGCCCGAGGGGGGATTCGAACCCCCGACCGTAGTGGCCGTGCTGACCGTGACTGGAGCGCCTCAGTCACCTCGGCCACCGCGGCCGGCTCAGCATTATCAACTTCAATACTCGAGGATTTATACCTGGACGTGGCTAATATCAATTTGATTACGCAAGCACCTTCAAATTGTGCTTGAAAATATAGATTTTCGTCTTTGAAACCAAAGCGTGTAGGTGTCCGCTTTTGATGTGAACTAGAGGTCTGCAAATCGCCGGTTTCTCTCGCTCGTACTCGGTCGAGTGCGCAACGCTCAGCGGTGGCGCGGCGAGTGTGTGTGTGTTCGCTCGGAGCGAGCGTGTTGACACTCGAACGACGCTGCGTGGGGCGGGGCGGGCACAGGCCGCACAGCGCAGTGCTGCCGCTGCTGGCGCACAAGAAAACCTACCCATGTGTCACTCTCCGATTTTTATGAAATTTGCATATTTAAGGGGTGAACTGTCCTTCCAAAATTGGGGCTAAAATATAAAAATCGCTATAACTTAGAGATTAGTGGAGCGATGTTAATAATTTTTGGTATGAAAGTATCTTTTGATAAAAGACAAATTTCACACATTCAACTTCGATTAAAACAAAACAATTTTTTGAGAACAAAAAATTCCCCCTAATTGTCACTTCCTCTGTAATATACATAGGCCGATCTCTTATCAAAAGATACTCTCATAAGAAAAATCATTAAAATCGCTTTACGAAACTAAAATCAGTTATTCTGTAGACGTGTATTCCTGCATAGTAGCATGTAACCGCAATATCATTATACCTCATAAGAGAAAGAAAGTTTGTTTTCGCCAACTACGCCGGCCGCGGTGGCCGAGGGGACTGAGGCGCTTCAGTCATGGTCTGCACGGCCACTACGGTCGGGGGTTCGAATCCCCCCTCGGGCATGGATATTTGTGCCGTCCTTTGTAGGTAGTTCATAAGTAGTTTGTAAGTTTAGGGACTAATGACCCCGTAGTTAAGTCCCTTAAGTTTAACAAACATTTGAACATTTTCACCAACTACGACATATGGACGGATCCAAAGAGAAACTACAGAACGAACAACTTTTTTATTGCAATGTACAAAAGTGAATGTTACCGTACAATAAAGTATAGATCGAAAAGTAACTATTCGTTGGTGGCATTGTAATTGCAATGTACTGTTAAAATATCATTGACATGTTGTAGTTCGAGTCGAGTTCCTGTATCAGAGATCAGGTTCCCTGCCGCACTGAAAGTGCGTTTACTAGGTGCATTTGAGGCGGGTACACAAAATACTCTGTTTGTCAATACAGGTAGCTTAGGAAAGAGAGTACTGTTGCGTTTCTACCATTCAAGCAGATCGTCGTCAGCGCCATCAATTCGTGCTAAACAAAGGTCCCCCGCAATGGTGGATTGCGGCTCGCGAATTTTAGAGTCCAGCCATTCCGAAAACGTGCACTTCATTCTTTTGGCTAGTGCACTCGGGTGACATTCTTTAGACGGCCCTAAATAAATATAACACAGATATCACTGAAACAGCACGAGCACTATAAATTCATACAGCTGTGTAAACAATTGGAACAAGACGATTTAAAATAGGTACAAGCTATATGAGCATTAGACGAACATAAGATCCTGACGACGCAAGAAAGCGCGGATCCTATATATTGCACAAAAGTTTGAATGCGTTTCTTATTATGTACATAAGAAAGACGACAGTGGCAGTGAGGGATATATGAATGAATTCTCGTTAAGGACTCACTCGGAAAAGGTAGAGCCGCAGCAACCACGCACAGTGCCAAAATACTAACGGGTTGCAACATAGAGAGATGCACAAACCTAACCTAACGGGTGTACATCAGTATCGTGTATTTAATATCAGTATAAAAGACGGACAAAGTATTCCAGGACTTGAGAGTGATAAGAGGAATGGATAAAAATTAAAATAATTTCCTCGTTAAGACGTCAAGTAACACCTACCACAAAACAGGCACTAACAGTCCTCAAAATGGGAACAAGAAAGAAAGATAATGGAAATCGCATTTAGTAAATGATCTTAGCACAGAAACTTTAATCACGTATAATAACCTGTATGGTATAGTACAAAATGCGAAACTGAATGGCTAGTTCAACTGGATCGAGAGAAAAACGTTCGAAGCATCTGGGAAAGGAAACAATTCAAAATTTTGCAGTCAGGATCTATTCTCTAGCGTCTAGTTTGCTCCCGACACTCGCCTTGGACTCGAGTGTCGCTGTGGTGGGCGACCGAGTGGCGAGCGGGCAGTGTGGACGGTCGGGCCGGTCGAGCGTGCGCCGCTCGAACGAGCGTGCAGGAAGTCGAGCGCAGCCACACGCCTTGCCGCAAGCTGCAGTACCGACACCTGTCGGACTGTCAGAGAACGACATGTATCACGCGATTCGAGCGAGCAACCGAGCGAGGTGCAGACCTCTAATGTGAACACTCTTTCAGATGTCCGTTTTTTGATACACAGAGAATCGCTTATTGCTGACGAGAATCTTTTACAGGTGTATAATCTGGGAAATTATAGGAATATCCACATGAAGTGGAAAATATAGAATTCTGAACTCTATTACGTGCTGGAAAAAACTACAATAATCATATTAACCTTTTTAATTTTATATACAAAATGAAGTGTTACGTCGCTCGAAAATTATTAGCATAAAGTCATTTGAAACTGTCGCCAGATTTTTCCTTAAACATCCTTACGTTATTTCTGACGTCGGACTTCTTTCCAACAAGTGATAATATCGTACAACACACCTTACAATAGAACAGTGTCGTTTAAAAGCTAGTCTTCCATTGTTTCTTTTCAGTGTTTATTTTCCACTTTTCGCGTTGTCTCAACCGCTTCCGAGCTTTTCCTTCGGACGCTGGTGATATATTATGTTCCATTTCACTCGCTTTAAGATGGTTAATACTATAAAAAATTACTGAAAACTTTAAGTACCGAATAATACGTTTTAGTACCCGGCACATCTGATTTTCGAGATCACGTGATCATATACTGTGTTCCCATTGATGCACACTACTCCATTCAACAATTTGATATCAAGTTCTTATGTAGACGTCCGCTTTTGATGTGAACGGTCAAATTTAACGTGTGGTTTATCACATTTACGTCATCTATTTTTTTTATTATTATTATTTTTTTAATTGAAAAAACTGACTTCACCAATGAAAAGAGCTGGAAAACTTCCTTTAGGATCGACAGCTAACTAAATTTCGACAAATAAGAAGCAATGTCTTGGACATGTTTGAGACGAAAAACCGTCTCAGCGCATTTGAATTTATATTAAATTTCGACAATTGGGTCAGATGTCCAGATCTGATATTAGGCTACTCATTTACTGTCTGTACCTTGTATGCCAAAGTGACTAATCTGTGCCGGCCACGGTGGCCGAGGGGACTGAGGCGCTCCAGTCACGGTCTGCACGGCCACTACGGTCGGGGGTTCGAATCCCCCCTCTGGCATGGATATTTGTGCCGTCCTTAGTATTAGTTAGTTCATAAGTAGTTTGTAAGTTTAGGGACTGATGACCCCCTAGTTGAGTCCCATAAGCTATACAAACATTTGAACATTTTTGACTAATCTGTGCGGATCTTGTTTATATCATATCTTTGGATAGTATACATTATCGCTGATAAGAGACAGAAAGAGAGAGAGCAGTTTAGTATAGTTCTGAGTAATAGGGTTGTGCAGAGAGCCGTTGTGGTAACATATCTTGAAACAATAGGCTGCCCTACCCAGCAAACGAGGCAGTTTTATTAATCATCTTTCTTTGTGATGAAGATATGAGGTTTTTCTGCTTATGTAAGAAACTTGCAGAAGCGGAGATATTAAAAGGAATTTATAATATTAGTCAGTTTTGAAACTGTAGACATTGTTAAACCAGTATCCCAAAATAACATTTATTTTGGGCGAGTAGTATTGCATTTCCCCTTTCACAGAATTTTGATAAAATGGTTAATGTTACATTGTGATTGTGCTACATTGCACGTGGTAAGCACTATAAAGGAAATTAATTTAGTATGTGTTAACAAATTAAATTACTAATGATTAACTTCAGATCATTGATAGAGGAATTTTGATAAAATTGTTAATGTTAAATTGTTTGGTACGAGTGTTATTGTGCTACAATGCACGTGGTAGGCACTATACAGAAAATTAATATACAGGGTATTAATGGGAATCAAGCTAGTTGCTATTTTGATAAGAATTAATTGAACGACAAAACGAGTGCACAATCAGCTAAATTAAATTACTATGACTATGTTCAGATGGTTGTGATTAATAGAGATCAATATTGTTCAGATGCTGTTGCAAAAAAAAAAAAAAAAAAAAAAAAAAAAAAAAAAAAAAAAAAAAAAAAAAAAAAGACCCACCAGAGAGAGAACAGTTTTGTGTCATTCAGTTGGATTGCTTAAATAAGACATTGAGATCGTTGTGCACTTAACAAACTATTTACTGATGAGTAACAGTTTTTATCAACCAAAGGCTTTTACCACGCGGATTGACAGGGCAGATATTAAAAAAAAAGTTTGTAAATCTATCGGACCAAACTGCGTGGTCATCAGTCTGTAGCTTAGAAACTACTTAAACCTAGGTAAACTAACCTAAGGACAAACAAACACACCCATGCCCCAGGGAGGACTCGAACCTCCACGGCGAGCAACCGCGCGCTCCGCAGCGAGACGCTTTAGACCGCTGGGCTACTCCACCGCGGAGGGCAGATATTCAATGAACTCACATATTTATAGCGCAATATGCCGACGCACATCCATGGTCTTCACAAAAAGCTCAATTATGACTATATCTGGTATCTGCCTATTATAAAGTTTTAGTCGGACCAGGGTCAAACTTTCATCCTGCTCAATAATAGGCTCATACTCAGGTGGTAGCACATAGCACCCCACCAACGACCCAGAAAATGTGCAGGAGCAAAGTGTACAGACGTAAATAATGTAAATCCTGAGAGATAAGATAATTTAACTGACAAGTAGAATGACAGGTAGTTGATCATTGTACGGATGTATGATAACAAATTCATACCATATGAAAGGACCTGGAAAAGAAATTAAATGAAATGAACACTGTCTTAAGAGGAAGATATAGGCTGAACATTAACAAGACCAAAAAGGCGGTAATGGAAATAGAGTCAGAAAATCAGGCGATGCTAAAGGAATTGGAGCAGGTAAGGGGACGATAAAAGTAGTATATGAGTTTTGTTATTTGAGTAGCAAGATAACTTCTGACGCCCGAAGTAAAGAAAGTATAAAATGCAGAATGGGTATGGGAAGGAAAGCGTTTCTGAAGAAACGAAACTTGTTATAATCCAATATTAGTTTAAATATTACGAAGTCCATTCTGAAAGTATTTGCCTGGAGTGTAGCGTTGTATGGGAGTGAAACGTGAACGATAAGGAGTTCAGAAAAAAATGATAGAAGCTTTCGAAATGTGGTGCTACAGACGAATTAGATGGGTAGATCAGATAACTAATTTGGAGGTAATGAACAGAATTGAGGAGAAAATGATTTTCTGACATATCCTGTCTAAGAGAAGGAATAGGCTGGTGGGACACATTCTGAGACATCAAGGAATCGTCAACTTAGTACTAGAAGGAAGTGTATGGGGTAAAAATCGTAGAGGGAGACCGAGGGACGAATGCAGTCAGCAGATTAAAAAGGATGTAGGTTGACCTTATTATTCTCGGGTGAAGAGTCTTGCACAGGACAGGCTAGCGTAGAAAGCTGCATCTAACCAGTCTGCGGACTGAAGACTACAACACCAACAACCCTACGAAACGCACATGAAGCGTTATAGCTAAAAAAGATCAGAAATTTAATTTCAATATTCTAAGTTTATAGACCAATATTAAAATTGTGCAAAAAGGTTACATATTAGCACGACGTAAAGCAGAGTTCATGTTATTACCTAAAATGTGAAGAAAAAACTTTGTATTTACATGGAAATTAAAAAAGCAGTTTTAATCAAGGAGAAAACAGAAGAACGGGCTTCCTTTTGAGTTACAAGTCATCTGTGAGAGGATCATAGTAAAATTCTACGTCACTTTAATCGGCTTCCTGTACTTTTCCGCAAACTTATGCTTAGTAGAAAGAAACAGCATAACGTTGAGCAAAAATTGTGTAAGGTGCAATAGATCCTTCAACTTAGCAGCTTTGATTAGTAGTCATTGATTGTATAGCCTTTTACGTTCAGCGGGAGACTATCTTTGCTAACCTTAGACACCACAACAACTCTAGTGCAACATACCAGCCACTAAACTTATGTAATGAAGAATGTCAAGCAGATACAACACGCCCTATGAAAAAAATAAATCTGTTGTGTGTGATAGGTCTCATAATTGTAAGTGGTCTTTGATTTGTGCAGCATCAATAGATTGTCCAGGCTTTCAAGCGGAGTTCATTATAATTGTTTACAACTCTGAATGATGTTTCAGTATAAGCTTCGAATTAACAGTGCTCAGAGAACTGTTGCGAAATAAACAGACGACTCACGTATGACTCTAAAACCGAAGAGAACAGCAAACGTATTCGGGCCCTGTTCAGTTTTGTCTGTGAGCTGCTGGACCCTGATCACTTTTAGTCCTTAGCTCATATGGATAAAATGCTTTTGGGCTTCCAGCTACGTCAAGTGGTTTGAAATCGAACAGCTTTCGGCCGAGATCTTCTCGGACATAGTCTAGTGGTGACTGTAGAAGCATTGCTGCCATCGTCCTTACATAGGTGCGGGGCTTACTGTGACGTCACTAGTGCTCGCGGCATCGCCATATTGTAGAAGCATTGCTGTCATCGTCCTTATAATGTGCAGGGAACGACGTATATAAACAACATAGACTGCGTCAGGTGCTGCCATACTTGAATCAAATTGAAATCTCGGCCACCATGTTTTGCAACGTCACTTAGACGTAACCAGTCGTCTGCTATAGCACTGAATCATGTTACTTTGTGCAATGACTTAAGGGTTGGGTTGGCTTGTTTGGTATGTATAGGGGTACTAAACTACTCAGGTTATCAGCCCCCGGTGGGGAGGGGAAGGAGCGATGATAGAAAAGGAGGGGAGGGGGAAAGGAAATGGAGTCTGGGAAGTAAAGAAGGAAGGAAGACTGCATTAGCTCGGGGCCCCGTGCTCGCCACGCAGGTACTCACGAGAGAACCGTGAGCCTCCTGGGGGTGCAATGACTTAACAAGCCATTCTCTACCTGCTTATTGTTATTTTTATAACCAAGCTAATATGGATAAAGGATAGACAAGTGTGTGGTAGACAAATCGGAGAGTTTAATTACAAATGTCACATACATTGGATCGGCTAAACATCGTCAAATTCATAGAAAAACATGCCTTTTCACTGTCCTTTAAACAATATTAATTTCGTGTACATTTGCCTAATCTGCTTACTTCTTTCCTCCGCAGATTTGGCTTTACATAAACGATGTTTCTGCCACTTCGAAAAGTTTTACAAGATCTTTAGAGGCATTGAACAGACTGTCTTTTATACCTTTTAATCCTGGTTTACTCTCATTTTTAGGAGCAAGGAGAACTTCCAAGCAATCTAAACACTTTTCTCTCACTTGCCTAATGATGCTTGCAGAAATAAAGTTACTACTTTTTCGGAATATGTCAGCATTCGTATTCTGGCACATAGTTATGGTCAAACTGAATAGGCCTACTGCTCTCTGAATGACTTTCAAATCATGATTTGCAATAGGCTGCATAACATATCTTCAAATGAAGCTGATTCAGCTATCTGACGTTTTTTGGGAGATCTCCTTGTTGGCGTTTTTGTTGTTTGAAGATGTTCAGGGAACGAAAATACCGTCGGAATTGCATTAGCGAGAAGCCGCTGGTATCACTGGTTGCATACGTGATTTCTGCTCAAAATGCGATGAACTAATGTAACCGTGTGCAGTAGGTTTCCGCTTATCTCGCCTCATATTGGCTACCATCGTTTTCTAAGTTCTTCTTTCTCAAAGGAAAACTGAAGAAATATTATTACAACTTACTTTAGTTACATTTAAACACAGACAAAACCCATAAGACTATTGTATGCAGAAATGTGGTAAGTGGAAAAGACGAATACACTAAATGTTAGAAACGAAATCGTACAAATACTGACTGAGCATACGATATTCCATCAGTCATATTACTGCGATTCGTACAGTTATATGCTGCGCATACATTCGGCATGATTTCAGCTTAATAAAAAACCTTTCAAGTTCCTACAATACATAAAAGTTGAAACCAAAACACGTAAATTGCGTAGGTCTAAGTTTCGTATTCGGCGCACGAGACGTTTAAAAACAAATGGCTACCACAGTTCGTGGTTGCTGCCACAAGGAGCGCTATTCACCCAAAGACAGCCACTCTATGTATTTTATATAGCTCGTTGGGTGTGGGGATTTCTGTGACGTCACTAGTATTCCCGGTATCGCCATATATAGTGATGTTTCGGTCGCTTGCCTGTCGCGCCCGTTTCAACCGTCGAGCTGAAGACCAGAGTAGTTATGTCCCATAGCTTTACAAACATTTTAACATTTTATGAACGGAAAATTCGTGGAAGCTAAAGTCGGTAATTTTTCCTCTTTGTTTCTCACATAACGGCATACAGCAGAGAGACAACTGTACGGAATCAGTGTGTTTCAGTTTATTGTGCTACATGGTCACGGCGTAGTATCGATGTACTTTTACCTCAAATATTCAAATCTATGAACAACACGCAAGATGCAGTTCAGATGCAGTTACTTTCACATTTTCAATGTTAATCGCTTCCAGTATAGCTAACCTTTGTTAAAAGTTGACTGTAGTGAGTCGACAATATTCAGGTACAATAAATGCAAAAATCATGTATTACATATTCACTATTTACAACTAACACAAAGAACACATGTGACTTTGACAAAACAAACTGGAAGTTCTGGATAAACTGGGCATTTTCCTCTAGCCTTTTGTAGTGGTAGTAGCCGAGGCAACAACTGGTAGGTGCTGCCACGCACAGTGGAAGTTGTAACTTCCGCCGACCAGGCTCACAAGGGGAGGCCACGGCGTTTGCAACGCGGATTAACTGTAGACTCGTAGTACTCCATGAGGACAACAAAATGTGTAAGCAGTAGCGCGCACTTCTCAAGCGTTATTGAGAAAACCACAAGATAATTTCGGTCGGTCGTCAAATATGTACCATATATAGCTGTGCGTGGCCGTTTTTGTCAGGAAGCGACGGCAGCCGAGCGATGCCGGGCGCCATGGCTCAGCGCGCCCGGTCAGGGGGCTGAACGCTCTCTGTAGTAAAAAAGCTGAGCCAAATATTCAACGAGAAACCAAGCCCAAGCTGAACCATCGACCGTAAAGCATAGATCGACCAGGAAAAAAAATTGCGTCCGCTCCTCCTACTTGTTGGTCGTTGGTCGCTGGATCGAGTCCCGTTCGTCACCTTTCTTCCAACACAGTCATATTCATTACTATTTATATTACAATTGATGTAACGAAAAAAATACGTGTAATCAGATGTACTTTTATTAAATTTACAATGTTATTTGGAAGTCTATAAAGTTTTATTATCACAAATAGACATAGCATTTATTCAATGCAGCTGGTGCCGTTGAACTTTATGTTTTCCATGTTTTTTACGGAAAATGCCATCCTGTAAAATGTAATGTCGAAAGCGACGATTAGTTGTACATCTTTCGAAAGCCGTCTGTGGCGGTCAAAACTTGCAGGTAACAAGTAGTTTCGGGCTCCTTCCAGGAATAAGGGATTTCTCAAATAGCGGACAAGCAAACATTTTCATGTCAGTATCACATGTGTTTGGTCGTTTACTAGTCGGTAGTTATGGATATTATATTATTTGTGATGATAAAACTTTGCAGACTGCCAAATAAGATTGTAAATTCAATAAAAGTCCATCTGATTACACGTAATTTTCCCGCTATATCAATTGTAATATAAATAGTAACGAATATGACTGTGTTGAAAAAAATGTGACGAACGGGATTCGAGGGATTCGATCCAACGACCAATGAGTACGAGGCTCGGACGCTAACCACCTTATTTTTTCTTTGTCCTTTTGGTCGTTCTAGGATTCGCGGTAGTTGTTTCAGTTCGTTCTAGATTGTTCGTTGAATATTTGACTCGGCTCGGATGTCGCCGCTTTGTGACAAAAACGGCCAAGCACAGGTATACAGTGTGTTACAAAAAGGTACGGCCAAATTTTCAGGATACATTCCTCACACACAAAGAAAGAAAATATGATTTGTGAACATGTGTCTGGAAACGCTTAATTTCCATGTTAGATCTCATTTTAGTATTTCCCTTAAATGTAAATTTAAATAATTGGTGCAGACAATTGTCAAAATATCCAATTGTTTCGTTAGTATGTACTCTACTTCCTCGATTCACCGCCAGTTGGCCCAATTGAAGGAAGGAATTGTTGGTGATGTCTTGATTGGGCCTCATGTTCTTCCACCTACTCTCACTGAAGCACGTTATCATGATTTCATACGGAATACTCTACATGTGCTGCAAGAACATGTGGCCTTACAAGTACGACACAACATGTGGTTCATGCACGATGGAGCTCCTGCACATTTGAGTCGACGTGTTCGTACGCTTCTCAACAACAGATTCGGTGACCGATGGATTGGCAGAGACGGACCAATTCCATGGCCTCCACGCTCTCCTGACCTCAACGCTCTTGACTTTCATTTTTGGGGGCATTTGAAAGCTCTTGTCTACGCAATCCCGGTACCAAATTTAGAGACTCCTCGTGCTCGTATTGTGGACGACTGTGATACAGTACGCCATTCTCCAGAGCTGCATGAGGGATTCCAGGCGACGGAGGGTTGATGCATGTATCATCGCTAACGAAGGACATTTTGAACATTTCCTCTAACAAAGAGTTTGAAAAATGTTCAAATGTTTGTTAAGCTTATGGGACTTAACTACGGGGTCATCAGTCCCTAAACTTACAAACTACTTATGAACTACTTACGAACTAGGACGGCACAAATATCCATGCCCGAGGGGGGATTCGAACCCCCGACCGTAGTGGCCGTGCTGACCGTGACTGGAGCGCCTCAGTCACCTCGGCCACCGCGGCCGGCAAAGAGTTTGAAGTCACGCTGGTACTTTCTGTTGCTGTGTGTTTCCATTCCATGAATAATGTGATTTGATGAGAAGTAATTAAATGAGCTCTAACATGGAAATTAAGGGTTTCCGGACACATGTCCACATAACATATTTTCTTTCTTTGTGTGTGATGAATGTTTCCTGAAAGTTTCGCCGTACCTTTCTGTAACACCCTGTATATGGTACATATTTGACGACCGACCGAAATTATCTTGCGGGTTTCTCAATAACGCTTGAGAAGTACGCGCTACTGCTTACATATTTTGCTGTATGGAGTACTACGAAGATTGCAGTAAATCCGCGTTCCAAACGTCGTGGCCTCCCCTTGTCTGTACCACTTGATCCCAGGAAGTGGCGAGGTTGGTAAAACATACTAGGGTCTAGGAGGCTATGCCCAGGACAACAGCTGCTTGACACCTGTTCTGTGGGACGCAGACAATCTGACGGCAGCTCAGTTATAATCTGGTTAACATTCACGTGTGTGCCGTGAGCCGAGTGGAGCTCGTGCAAACTACCATGATGGCCAGGATGTACTGTGCATTGGTTACATACCACCCACACTACTTTTTCAAGAACTGTGGCATTTTTCAACAAAAATAATGCGCCAAGTAACAACACCAGGCCACGGTGGAGTAGTCGAGCGGTCTAAAGCGTCTCGCTGCGGAGCGCGCGGTTGCTCGCCGTGGAGGTTCGAGTCCTCCCTGGGGCATGGGTGTGTGTGTTTGTCCTTAGGTTAGTTTACCTAGGTTTAATAATTAGTTTGTAAGCTACGGACTGATGACCACGCAGTTTGGTCCGATAGATTTACAGACATTTGAACATTTTTTGAACAACACCAGGCGTGTGAAGCAGGTAAAGAGGTAAAGAGTGGCGTGTTTCAGTAAAACATATATGGGTCCTGACTAGTCATAGCTCATAGCAGCCCTTGTCGGATTTAATGGGAATTACGAGAGTTGTGTGTGCACTCCTACCAACGCCTTTACGACCTCTGGCATATTCACTCTTCATTCAACTCCGTTGTTCTTGTTTCGAATGTAAAGCATTAGTGCCACCGTTACGTTAGACCGCTCGCTCAGTAGTTACTGTGTTTCAGTCTATTGTGCGCACAACGGCCACGTGAAACGAGCGAGTCTATTTGCTCGGAGGTAAGGTAGCAATATCAACGTGTGCTATCACCGACAATGGTAGATTCCATTGCTCAGTGTCTCCACAGCAGTGTTGCCACTATTTATGTTCCAAACCTCGTATGTACTTCTAAATCAGATGGATAACTATTGACAAAAATAACTCCATACAAAATACGAACAGCAGGCCGAGGTGGCCGAGCGGTCTGCGGCGCGCTAGTCACGTTCTGCGCGGACACTGCGGTCGGGGGTTCTAATACCCCCTCGGGCATGGATATTTGTACCGTCCTTAGTACTAGCTAGTTCATAAGTAGTTTGTAAGTTTAGGGACTGATGACCCCGTAGTTAAGTCCCATAATCTCTACAAACATTTGAACATTTAAAAAAATTTTGACACAGGATATACGCGCCAAAGAGGAGAAATTTCGTGTGGTTAGTAACCGTCCCTTCTTACAAATTAAAAACACCAGCGTGGACATGAGAACATCGTTGTTCGAACTTTTACAAGGTACCTAGATTGGTGTCTACACATGGGAACGCCGAAAACCATGTGACGCAATTCATTTCACGCACCTGAGGCAGGTGGTAGATCTTTAATGGCATTGGGATTTGGTCCGTAAAATGTCGTCCACTGTGTCGTACGCCAGGCGACGCAGAAAGCTAACCTTCTGTAGAGTCATGTGTTTTCACTTACGAGTCCGTCCAAACTAAGAACACTTCCCCAAATTCCTTGCTGAATCCTCACCTGCAAGCTATTTCACGCCCAGGCTTCTTCATGGAATCAACTCCCGCAAGTTCCGTACCCTTCCAAAACGAGTTTCCTAAAGTAATTTGAATGTATTTTCAACTGAGTAGTTGCCGTACTCGCCAGTTGCTTGAAGTTTTCTTCAGGTTGCGGAAGTTATGTGCCATCACTTTCGGTCCTAAATTCTCCTTGACGGAAATGAGAAAGGCGCGAAGACGAATGGGTCGAAAGTCATATACCACAGTAACCACTAAACATACATTGCCTAATTCACAACCGACAGCAAAGAAAGTGCAAAATGATTTTAACCACAAACAGAAGTAGAATGGCACTCCAAGTGTCTTTAAATTCTAATAACTCATAGTTTGTGAGCGTAAATGAGGAGCAACCAATCAAAACGTATATTGTCCACTTCCGGACTAAATTGAGTTTTATATGGTTTTCGGAAGTATTTTACGTGCTCTACACGCTCCTGCATTCAGATTTAATCTATTTGTATATTGTAACACTAAAATGGTATGTTGGAAATGCATGGTTGAAAACAATCATACATTATCTACATCAATGAATGTATCAGAATGTATAATGTCCACCATTTAAGTTTTTATTTTGCTTTCCTTTCCTCCAATTTGCCAATACTGGCGAGTTTAACACGTGTCAGGGCTTACAATACTTCGAAGCATTACAGCCTACGGCACTGTCGCCTTCTGGCATTGTTTGACAATACTTGAGTTAAATCGTTAGTGTCAGCAGTGCACAGCGGCAGTATATACTGTTTTGGTTTGTGTGTATTGCTCCCAGTGGATTTAGAAAAAGAATGCGTGGTTGTTGGGAAGGATGGATACATCGTGGGACAAGAAAAAAATGAAGAACAAATCAAAACGATAAATGGAAACTGCAATCAGGTGAATCTCCAAATTCGGCACACATTGGAAAGAAGAAGAGAAAAACTTAATTCTTTCGCGTCAGCTTTAGAAGTTCTATGCAGCAGCTTCACTCCTGAACATATTGATTGTGATTGCTTACATGAAGAACCTAGTATGGACAAAATGTAGTAAATTTACTGTACCCTATAATATGCTGCCTAACAGAATGTTGTGTTGATTCATTTTTTCATACTAATGTAAAGCTTTGTAGCATTCCTTGAAGTAAACATTAATCTTATATTATTATAAATGATAAAATTCATGTGAAGTGCGAATGTCTAATATAAGGTATCATTATCAAATATAAAAATTCATGTGAAGTAATGAAGGTGTGAATAAAATTCTTCAGGGTTTTTGGCCACGTTGTCAATTCATAAAATCCGACGTTTCGGCCACTGTTACAAGTGGCCTTTGTCAAGGTGTTTGGCTGACAGCTGAATGCAAGGGATTACGGTTACTTATATAATAGTGGGAGAAGCTGTTATCAAAGTATTAGGCGTTCTTTATTGGTCTTTGTTTTATGGCCTGTGACTGGAGGGAATAGAGGTGCTTCAGTGGTGTTAGCATTATTCAAATGTTCAAATGTTTGTTAAGCTTATGGGACTTAACTACGGGGTCATCAGTCCCTAAACTTACAAACTACTTATGAACTACTTACGAACTAGGACGGCACAAATATCCATGCCCGAGGGGGGATTCGAACCCCCGACCGCAGTGGCCGTGCTGACCGTGACTGGAGCGCCTCAGTCACCTCGGCCACCGCGGCCGGCTGTTAGCATTATTGACAGTGACAACGGCCGCAGAAATCTTCGTTTACATCTAATGAAGGTGTGTTACTAAAAACGCATCAAAACCTGTAATGTCGTATATGACGAATCGAAACGTATATTGTCCGAAATTTAAATGGATTTTCTAATGTAACTAAAAAAAGAAAATAATTATCTAAAGATAAATTAAGAAATCCTGAGACGGTTTTTCGTCTCCGACATGTCTATGACATTGAAGATGAAGATGGGGCAATGAATTAAAATTTGTGATGCGTTCGGTAATCGAATCCGGACTTCCATGCTTACTTGGCAAATGTCTTCCCGTTAGACCACCGCACCACTAACGAGAAAACCGCCTTGAAATAGTCTAAGTACGATTTGCCTTCACGTCACAAACTTTAATTCATCTTCCTTGTTCCCTAGACAGTTGCTACTACTGTTGCGGTGCTGCCGGCTCCGGTAGCCGAGGGGACTGAGGCGCTACAGTCACGGTATGCACGGTCACTACGGTCGGGGGTTCGAATACCCCCTCGGGCATGGATATTTGTGCCGTCCTTAGTATTAGTTAGTTCATAAGTAGTTTGTAAGTTTAGGGACTAATGACCCCGTAGTTAAGTCCCATAAGCATTTGAACATTTGTTGCGGTGCTATTCTGCTGCATGGAGAGCCTTGGCAGTAGTGGCAATTATCTATGGAACACAGACGCAGAATTAAAGTATGTGACGTAAAAAGGAAGTCGTAGACTATTCCGAGGCGCCTTATTCGTTAGTGGTAAGCATGGAGGTCCGGATTCGATTCCCGGCCGCATCTCAAATTTTAATTCATTGCTTCACCTTTATCTTCAATGTCATTAAAAATGATGTGTTGCAAGGTATATTCTAGTTCAGTACCTCAAAACGGATCTAATTGTGAAAATAGCTTAAAATTTTATTGAGTAGTTTAGCAGATATCAGTTTTTCGCTTCTTCTGAAAAATTTGAACCAACGGACATTATACGTTTTGATTAGTTACTCCTCTTTACGAATCATTACATATCTAGTAATGAATCCTGTTAGAAATTATCAAAGAGACATTAAAATACGATTTCTTGGCTATACAGAGTTGCTCAACTGCCCCCACCGGTGTCATTTTATGCGACCACGCTGAGCATACTACCCTGCTTGGAAGATGCATCATGTATTATGGATGGGGGAGAGTACATACTCCGTCAGTACGTTGCGTAATACATAATTCATTCCACCGCCATGAACTACAGCCTTTGCCGAGGTGGAGTGGCTTGCATGCCCCAACGATACAGATGGCCCTACAGTAAGTGCATGCACAGCGAGGGGTATCTGCGGAGTGGTCAGGCGTATGTTTCCTGAAGAGGGGCAACAAGCTATTCAGCAATTGCAGAGGCAGCAGTCTGCGTGATTAACTGATCTGGCCTCGTACAAACAACTAACGTCTTTCTGACACGCGGTTACTGCGAACTGCTGAAAGTAAGGGGAAACTGCAGTCGTAACTTTTACCGGGGACATACAACTGTACATGATGATAGGGTCTTCTTGGGTAAAAATATGGAAGTGAGATAGTGCCCTATTCGGCCCTCCGCATGAGAACTACTCAGTAGGATATCGTAATCAGGAAAAACAAGACAGGCGTTCTACGAAACGGAGTGTGGGATGTTCTATACCAAAGGTCGGTAAGTAATCTTAGTTGGGGTCGGGATACTTTTGAAAATTTTTATCCAGCTCCAGATGTAACACCTCATTTTCCTTATTAATTTTTTATATTAATATTCATTCACAAAATAATAAGAAATACAACTGACAGGCATATTTCTTTTCAAAAATCCACAAAAAATCATATTACTTAATGATTTTTTAATTTAATTTTCACTCTCAAAATACAATAGATGTAAAATAATAATGTACTTATAAGCAATCCAGCAAAACTTATATTATTTGCTAATGATTTTCTATTTCCACTCACAAAAATATGAAATAAAGTCAAACTTTTATCGAAAAGTCCAGAAACAGGTCGTACATTATACATACTTTTTTATTTTAATTTTCGCAAAGAAAGTGTGAAATACGATAAAATGTGCCTATATGTGTTAAAAAAAGTCCGTGGGTAAAATTACATTTGCGGTCTTGAGTAGATTCTTAAAGTTAGGTTCACGTTCGGAGCAGCTTATGCGAATAGTGTCTTCAAAGTGGGCGGTCGTGTATCTTGAGCGAAAATTATTCTCTAAGAAATTCTTTTTGAAAATGAAATTTCACAAATTTATGTGGAGCCAAACATAGCAGCCAGGAAGATCGCTTTTTTTTTTTTTTTTTTTTTTTTTTTGCAATTTTTATATTTTTCTGGTACATGTTGACTCCTAAATTCTTCAGTGGATACAGTTTGATACGTTTGCAAGGAAATTCCTTCAAATGTTTAAGCATAAGGGACTTAACTGCGGGGTCATCAGTCCCTAAATTTACAAACTAGTTATGAACTGTGAGACTTTAACTTTTGCCGGCGTAATGAGTGTTCAAACAACTTACGGGTATACTGCCGGGTGACGTCGTCGACAACCGCCGATATTTCGGCAGGAGAACACTCTGCCATTCTCAAGGCACAACTGCACTTAAGGAAGCAATGTGCAAGTGTATTTAATACCTCGGTTTGCAAAGTGTAAACATTAATATAACACACACAGTACAAGTCACAGCAGAGTCAACACAACCAAAGGTGACCAAACATCAAAAATATCGATAGTGACTTAATCAACAGGTGAGGCAGCATTAATTTCATCCGTCTGTTTTTTGACGAGAGACAGTGCCGGATTCCAAGCAGAATTTAAACAAAAACCACCATCTCTGTTTATAAGGTCGCTTGCTAGTTTAATTTCAACAGCTTCCTTAATAACACTATCCCAATAGGTGGAGGTGCATGCCAGGATCTCCGTGTTGTTGTATTCCATAGGATGACCGGTGTCAAGACAGTGTTCTGCAACAGCGGATTTGTTGGGCTGTTGTAAGCGCGTGTAACGTTTATGTTCAATACACCGGTCTTCCACAGTCCTGATTGTCTGACCAATATATGACATGCCACAACTGCAAGGAATACGATATACACCTGCCTTACGCAAACCAAGATCATCCGTTACGGACCCCAACAGGGCCACGTTTTCTATGATTGTGCACCATATTAATTCTCCTGCCGCCAATCGTATAAAGCAACGTGCTGGCTTAGCTCTTGTTCGTGAAAGGATCCACTTTACTCGTCGTCAATTACATTTTGTTTCGAAGGAGTTATTTCGGATTCATTTGATGATTGCTGCTAATGTGTCTCAATTTTCTTGGGATTGGTTGGACGGTGCCTCTTCGACACAGTCTGATTGGGAATTTCAATCTGTAACGGCACGGCATTCGGCGAAATTTGAACGTTTCCTTGGCTCACAGTCTGATTCCAATTTAGTTTCGCAACGATCTGTGATCAATCTCACGGAGAAAACTTATGACGACGCAGCTTTATCTGTGTTGGGGAAGGGTTTGAATTTCGCACCGACGCCTAAGCGTTTGTCGGTCGTATTTTCATAAGTTCTATTGAACAGGCTGTTTCCAAACTACCTTCCGATTCTGCAGAAGAGGCTAGGAGGGAAGCTTGTCGTGTGTTGACTTGGGCCCGTCCACCCAAGTGTAATATAACAGCAGCTGAGGCGTCTGTTTTACGGTCTCTCAGAATGGATCCTGATATTGTTATCTTGCCTGCGGACAAGGGAAACGCCACAGATTTGATGAATAAAGATGATGACATTCAAAAGATGCAATGTCTACTTTCTGATTCGACATATCGTAGGATCGGTGCTGACCCCACAAAGAGTGTTGAGAGAAAGACTAATAACCTCCTGAAGAAAAGTCCTTTCTCACCGGGGACCATCAAAAGTCTTAATTCTTACTGTGCTGTTCCACCTAGATTGTATGACCTTCTTAAGGTTCACAAACAGAACATTCCTCTGAGGCCTATAGTGTCTAACATTGGTGCTCCGACATATCGTGTAGCTAAACATCTTGCTAGTTTGTTGAGTCCAATGGTGGGCAGGTGTGAACACCACATTAAGAACTCGGCGGATTTCTTACGTCGATTGCAGGAATTGCGTTTGAATGACTCTGATATTTTAGTGAGTTTTGATGTCGTGTCTCTCTTCACTCGCGTTCCTCTGTCAGATTCGTTGCTGCTAATTGAGGTTAAGTTTGGTGTCGAGTTAACAAACCTTATTCAACATGTGCTGACTTCCACTTACTTTTTATTCAATGGTCAGTACTATGAACAAACCGATGGAGTTGCAATGGGAAGCCCGTTGTCACCTATTGTGGTCAATTTGTTCATGGAGGATTCCGAGGAACGTGCTTTAGCGTCAGCGACTCTGAAACCTGCGTGTTTTCTCAGATATGTAGACGACACTTTTGTTGTTTGGCCTCATGGTAGTGAGAATTTAAATGTGTTTTGGAACACCTAAATTCAATCCACCCGAATATTCAGTTCACAATGGAGGTGGAACAAAATGGCTGCCTTCCTTTCCTTGATGTGTTGGTCAGAAGGAAGGTTGATGGTACATTGGGACATTCTGTTTATAGGAAGCCTACTCACACAGATTTGTATCTGCGAGCTGATAGTTGTCACCATCCAGCTCAGCGTGAAGGAGTACTTCGTACTTTGGTTCACAGGGCACATGTCATTTCAGACCCTGAAAGTTTGTCAGCTGAGTTGTCCCATCTCGAGGTGACCTTTCGTCAGAATGGTTATAGTGAGAGACAGATAAAACGTGCATTGCGCTATCAGCCTTCTGTGCAACGGGTGAGTGACGATAGTAATGCAGTGGCACCTAAATATATGGCCTTTTTGCCTTACGCAGGAAGTATTTCCAACAAGATTGGTCGCATTTTACGGAAATATGATGTGAAATATGTTTTTTCGACCACCTTCTAAGATAAAGGCCCTGTTGGGGTCCGTAAAGGATGATCTTGGTTTGCGTAAGGCAGGTGTATATCGTATTCCTTGCAGTTGTGGCATGTCATATACTGGTCAGACAATCAGGACTGTGAAAGACCGGTGTATTGAACATAAACGTTACACGCGCTTACAACAGCCCAACAAATCCGCTGTTACAGAACACTGTCTTGACACCGGTCATCCTATGGAATACAACAACACGGAGATCCTGGCATGCACCTCCACCTATTGGGATAGTGTTATTAAGGAAGCTGTTGAAATTAAACTAGCAAGCTTCCTTATAAACAGAGATGGTGGTTTTTGTTTAAATTCTGCTTGGAATCCGGCACTGTCTCTCGTCAAAAAACAGAGGGATAAAATTAATGCTGCCTCACCTGTTGATTAAATCACTATCGATATTTTTTATGTTTGGTCACCTTTGGTTGTGTTGACTCTGCTGTGACTTGTACTGTGTGTGTTATCTTTCTTGTTTACTCTTTGCAAACCGAGGTATTAAATACGCTTGCACATTGCTTCCTTAAGTGCAGTTGTGCCTTGAGAATGGCAGGGTGTTCTCCTGCCAAAATATCGGCGGTTGTCGACGACGTCACCCGGCAGCATACCCGTAAGTTGTCTGAATACTTATGAACTACCTTATACTAAATAAGACACAAATCTCCATGCCGTGCAGACTGTGACTGGTGCTTCAGTCCCCTCGGCCACCGCGGCTGGCGGAAATGTCTTCCTGCAATTCTATTATCTCCATTTGGAGTAAAGGCTTCGAAAGGTGGAACTACTTCGCAGGCACATCCATCCATTCTGCTGCAGGAGAAACCTCGAAAGGTTATTTTAAGAATCGTGACTACTTGTTTATTTCTGAAAAGTATTTGAAACTTACTGCCAATTCCTCCTTAAGATCTGCCAAGAGATTTGATAATATGGAAATGTATATTTTAGTATTATTTTTATTTTAAAAATTATTGCGAAATGAAGAAAATCCTGACTTAAACGTCTCTTTCAAAGAATCAGCTTGCGACGGAATGATGATACGCTTTGAACAAATCGCATTTTAATTTCCCATTACTTTGTAGCTCTGTGTTGTTATCTATAGAAAAAATCAGAGTACGTAAGTTATACTTTCAAAATACTTTTTGCGGTCCAGTTTTTGGCCTTCCGCGGTCCGCCAGTTGCCGACCGCTGTTCTATACGTTAATCGAGGTGGTGAGTTAGACATCTGAAAAGGGCTGAACTTAGACATAGTGGGAATTAGTGAATTTGGGTGCCAGGATGAAGAGGAAGTTTGTCATGTGAGTACGGGGTTATAAATACAAAATCACTTCAAGGTCACGCACCAATACGGATAAGAAGTAAGTAAGAAAATAGTGATGCGGGTAACCTACTATGAACAGTATAGAGAACGTTTTATTGTAAAAAGGGCCGAAGACAACACACGTCACAGTAGTTAAAATAAATATGTCAGCTTGTTCTGCCGTTGATGAGCAAACTAATGAAACAAAGGCTAAAAGAAAATCTTGAGACACTAAAGGTGGAAGGAAAGAAGATTGTGATGTGGGACCGGAATGCGGTAGCAGGGAAAGGAAGAGAAGAAATATTATAGATGAATATGGATCTAGGAAAGCGTAACAGGAAGTCGTCTGGTAGAATTTTACAATGAGCAGAATTCAATCACAGCCACTTGGTTGAAGAATCATGACAAAATGTTCTAATCGTGTAAGAAATTAGGAGCCACCGAAAGATACCAAAGAGATTTTATAATGCTAAGACCAACATTCGGGGCCGTGTTTTTAGCTGAAACACATACAACGGGCCAGGTATACATTCTAATGGTACCGTATTAGTTATAAACTGCAGATTTAGGCGATGAAATCGGAAAAAGTAGAAAAGTAATGAGATGAACCCCGGATAATCTGAAGAACCCAAACGTTGTCGAGAGTTTCAAAGGCAGCATTAGGCAAGGATTGATTGAAACGGGGGAGAGTAATACTGTACACAATGACTGTGTAGCTTTGTCAGTTGAAATAGTGAAGGTCCCCAAATATTAGATATGTAGAAAGAAAACGCCTAGTAGAAATCCTTCGATAATACAGAAGACACTCATCTTAATTAATGAAGGAAGGAATTTAAAAAAAATGCTGCAAATGAAGGAGGCACAAGGGAATACTGAGGACTTAAAAGTGAAAGTGACAGTGAAGAGTGGATAAGCATGTGTGGCTAGAGGACAACTGCAGGTCCACAGAAGAATGTGTAGCCAGGGGAAATATCGCCTACAGGAAAATAAAGTAGACAATTGGAGACAAGAAAGCAGAGGCATTAAATCAATATTTTAGATAAAAAAACCAGTACTAAGCAGAGAAGGGATGATTAAAAGCTGAAAGGAGTATCTAGCGGTGATGTAAAACGAAACTGAAATTGAAGCAATTACTGTAGAAAGTAAAGATAAACTTGACGAAGATGAAATAAGAGATGTGAAAGATTTGAGTCGAAAAAGAACCTCGAGTAAATGATATTCCCGCTGAACTGCTGATATCTTTGGAATAGCCAGTCATGTGCAAACTATTCCACTGGTGTGTAGGATATATGAGACGGGAAATACCATCAGACTTCGAGAATAATGTAATATTTCCTGTTCCAAAGAAAGAATATGTAAATAGGTGCAAAAATTAGTGAATTATGACTTTTATTTGTCATCGCTGCAAAATACTACCAAGAATTATTTACATGTGAATAGACGAAGAGTTACAATTCGACTACGGGGAAGATCAGTTCGGACTTAGGAGAAGTGTAAGGACATGTGAGGTAATCCTCACCTTAGACATATATTAGAAGACAGGTTATGGAAAGACAAATGTATGTTCCTAGTTTTTGTAGTTTTGGATATTTTTAAAATGTTAAAAGAAATGAATTCCTTAGAATTCTGAAGGTAAAAAGGGTAAAATATAGGAAAAGGAAGTTATACACTACTTGTATAGAAATCAGACGGTATTTACAAAGAGTCTAACGGTATGAAAGGGACGCAGCAGTTGTAGCCTTCGCGCAATTTTACGCAATCTGTACAGTGAGCAATTTCTGAATAATAGCAAGGAATAATTTGTAAATGAAAGTTCAGAGAGGAGGAATAAAAACTTCGCGGTTTTCTGATGACCTTTCATTTCTGTCAGGAGCCACAAAGGACCTGGAAAAATAACTGAAAGGAATGAATAGTGTCACGGAATGACGGTGTAACAAACATTAACCACTTAAAAACCAGGGTAATGGAATGTAGTCGAATGAAACTAGACGATGCTGAGGGAATTACGTTAGGAAAGGAAACAAAAAGCGTGGGAAAACAGTTTGGTTATCTGAGGAGTAAAATAACTTCTGATGAATGGAATAGTGTTGGTATAAAATGCAGAATGGCAATATGAAGAAAAGAATGTCCACACAAAAGAAATTTATAACATCCAGTGTTAATCTGTGAATTACATGTTTTCTGAAGTCCTTTTCGTGGAATGTAGTCTTGTATGGGAGTGAAAGGAGGACAACACAAAGTTCAAAGAAGAAGAGCATTGAAGCTTTCGAAACGAATGCTGAAGTTAAGATGGTTAGCGTAAAAAATATGTAGTTTCAGAATAATTGAGAAGGAAGAAATTTCTGGCGTTGCTTGACTAAAACAAGGGTTGACTGGTAGGGCACATTCTGAGACATGAAGGAATCGTCCATTTAGCATTAGAGGGAAGTGCGGTGGGCAAAAATATCACAGAGGGAGAGCAAGAGACGAACAAAGTTTGGTGGTTCAAATGGATGTGGTTTCCGGTTTTGCTCAGAGACGAGAGTCTTGCCCAACATAGCAGAGCTGCATCGACTCTGCCTTCGGATCGACTATCATAACAAGAACTACTACTTCACATTACCTTGTTTCAAACATTCAAATGTTCAAATGTTTGTTAACCTTAAGGGACTTAACTACGGGGTCATCAGTCCCTAAACTTGCAAACTATTTATGAACTACCTTATACTATAGACGACACAAACATCCATGCCCGAGGGGGGATTCGAACCCCCGACCGTAGCGGCCGTGCAGTACTGTGACTGGCGCGCCGCAGACCGCTCGGCCACTGCGGCCGGCATTTCAAGCATTAATTTCGCTTTTTGTTACACCTGGTCACCAGTTACGAAATTTAAAATACTTAGACCGCAGAAAACCGTAGGTAGGATAAGGTCAGGTAAGTTGACTAGGAGTCTAAGATGAAGAGTTTTCAATTTCTCCGATAACTCTACAGATTGTGCAATTTGCACTATGGTATTGCTTCCTTAGCGCTCTCTGCGGGCATGTGTGTTGAAATAGAACCGCTTCGTCATTATGTTTTGTTGACAACTGAGGTTCATAATTTGATGCTGTTTTTGTAACAGTTCTGCATTAATGAATATGAGTTGATTCCTCTTAAACCTTGTGGATTTACTGATGTTTTAATAACGGTTTAATGAATTTATTGTGTAAGACTGTGGCCATGTATAAAAGTCTGAATACAAAATGTCGACTGCGGCTAAAATGACGAATTATGCAGTTCATAAGGAATACAGGGTGACAGAAATGGAGCAACGAATCATTGAAGGAGGCAATGCAGCATGTAAGGAATGATAAGCTTCTTAAGGAGCCGCTGGAAATTTCATCTTCCCTGAAGCTACTTTACGCCGCTAAGTAAAAAAAAATTACAGAGACGTAAAGGAGAAATGTTATGTCTTTGTCTCTCTATTGATAAGTAGCTAAGCATCAACTACAGTCCTTGTTTTCTAGATAAAATTTTCATTTCGTCATCTTACCCTACCTGTAGGGCAAGTTGACGAATAGTACCATCACTAACAGAAACACGCCTAGCTAAAAAAATTCTCAGTCTTAGAAAACGTTTAAGAGCTGTATTACAAAGGATATACATTAAGTAATCGTTTTTCTATCAATTATCCGATTTCAATGTAACAGCCAGAAAAAATATACTTTACCTTAATGTCGCTATCTTAGCCGACTTTCCCCTATATAATTTCACGGATTACTATTTTGTGAATGTACTATACTATTTGCAAGGTGTGTTTTGGATAATTTGCAAGATAACCATACTTGACGTTGTCAAGGCATTTCCCCTTCCCCCTTCTCGCTTCTTTCTTTTATGAATTTGTCCGGTTTGTAAAGAAATCGTTCCATTCGTCGGATCACAAACACGTTCATTCACACACAGTTTGCATGAAAAGCTAGTGTTCATTAAATGACGTACCTTATGTAATAAATAAACAAAAAATCGTCGCATTTCACACCAAAGATCTCTCCAGAACTGTCAGCGTGCCTTTACCAACGGCTCTACATTCCAGAACTGCATAATATTTTCAGATTACAGTGAAGTAAATAATGTATTACACTGAGCAATGACAGTGAATGTGCTTTTAGACTCTTTGTAATACTAAGGTTTTACTTGCAATGTAGCGTGGGTCATAATGTTGTTGCATAACACCAAATCAGGTGTGTCACTGCTTCTAGCTTGCGGCATTTTGCATCCTGTTTTCCAACATTTGATGGTACATTTGGTAACGGGTATTCGGAATTTGCATAACACAGTGTAAGAAAGTATCTAATCTGATCGGAGTCAGAGGATTTTAGTTCATTCAGTAGTGTTTGTTGGTCACTTAAAAACGTATCTATTTATTCGCCCAAGTATTCCTTTTTACTTCTTTTTTTAAAATCTGTCTCAGTCGCTTTTCAGTATTGCTAGTGCGGTAACGCTATCGATCTTATGGTTTTTTAGGACGACAGGCCCTGTGTCGCGTTACTCTAGAGCAGCGGTTGGCAACTGGCGGACCAGACCACGGAAGGACAAAACCTGGACCACCAAAAATATTTTGAAACTAGAAGTTACATACTTAAATTATTAAAAAAAACTTTTTTCTGTGCATATCAATTCGTATGAGAGCCACCCTTATAATTTTTTCTAGAATTTTACAGCTATCTTCTGAATAATTAGAATCCTTAATCATTATTATAGGTAGATTAAATAAGTAAGTTGACAACAGGCGGAAACAGGAAGCAAGCTGACCTGTGATCCACATCAAAGCATTGTACACACGAATGTAGCACTAGAAGTTTACCTAACGAACGAGGAAATTCCACAGATAGGCTTCATACTCCGCCAGTCTCGAAACCTCTATTTAAGCGGTCAGGGCACATTCATTTAAACTCCACGTTTGTGCTCTCAAAATCACATTTTGTGTTTCTCCAGCAGAAGAACGGAACGGACGTGGCTGCGAAGTTGTTCCACTTTTCAAAGCCTCTACTCCAAATGAAGATAATATTCCTTACAAACATATAAAAATGAATCCACTGACGTATTGTGGAGTAAATCTGTCCCAGAAAAGTATGAAAATTGCAAAACATTAACAATCTACCTGCCTATTATGTTTGCCTCCACATATATTTGTCAAATTTCATTAAAAAATTAATTTCTTGAAGAATGAATATTGTTCAAGATTAACGGCAGCCCACTTTGGATACACTATTCGCATAAGCTGCTGAGCATGGGAACATAACTTTAATAAATCGGCTGAAGACCGCAAAAGTAATTTATTGTATTGTTTTTTTTTCCACAAAAGTGGAGAGTTCATTGACATTCCTAATTTTTTAGTGAAAATTAAGCAAAAAATATTATGTTTAATGCATGACCTGTTACTGGATTTTTCAATAGAGGTTTGACTACAGATTTTATTAAATACTTCTTGTGAGCGAAAATAAAAATAAATAAATAACAAATAATCTAGGGTTTACCAGATTATTACACATTTTTATTTCACATCTTTTGTATTTCATATTAGTTTGAGACTGAAAATTAAAACAAGAAATTGATAAGGAATACGTGGTTCTACCTCTGGACCTCGATAAAAAGTATACGGACTCCATCGGTGATTACTTGCCGACATCTGCTTTAGGGTTATAAGCCCTGCAGATACTTGCAACACGTTGCTGACATTAACTTAACCAAGCTAATTGCAGCACCATACATCTACAAGTCTATTATCAGCTTGTTAGGAAAGTTACTGGCATCACTTAGCTGCTAACAGACACACGCCCTTTGATCGCATAAAGTGCCGAGGGCGAACAAACGACGTGGCGTTCGATGATGCACCAGACCCTCCTGAATTGCCTTACTCGTGTTTGAATATACATAGCAGGTAACAAGCTGGTTGTCTGATGATCATCCCACACAACATCCCACCCCTCTCACTGTTCCCAAGTTAGTGTTACTAAACTGATAGATGGCAGTCGTATGTACTGCTTCTTAAACTCGGTAATGGGAGAAAACAGCTCACTAATCCTTTCAAAACATAAGCTGGATTTCTCGATATGAATGTTCTGTGTTTCAGCGCTAACCTAATGATCCGACTAATGTAAGTCCTTGTCCTGAAAATGACAGCCACCCCGTGCAGCTCGCTGTATCGAACGAAAACCGTGTAAGGACCTGTTATGGCCTAGAATCGACTTTGATGAACTGTCCATTCGCCTGGAATTGTTATTTAACTGTTACGACATATAGAGTGATAAAAGACGCCTGCCAGGCGTCTACGGATCGCGCGGTACGGCTCCCGGCCGCCGCCACAGCATCCGCCGGCCACGGCAGCGCCCGATTCTCGGACTCTATTGTGTCGTGGGCGCATACACTGAGTTAAAGTCTAAAAGACATTGCCATCTGAGTAACCTAAGCTTACCTTTGTTTAGAGTAGATTTTCAAAATGATGTCCCTCTTTGAAAAGAGCGGTGTGGCAATTCTTGAACACACTTGGGAACACTCGACGATTTTCGGCGGTCGAAATCTGGGAAATGCCTAGTCGCATCCTGTCTTCCAACTCTTCGATTGTATGGGGATTTCTTGCATACACCTTATCTTTTAACATTCCCCAAAGATAAAAGTCACAGGGATTTAGATCTGGAGAACGAGGAGTCCAGTCAACTATCCTATCAGAAAAAAAAATAAAAAATAAAAAATAAAATAAAACTAAAAAAATTAAAAATAGATAAAAATTGGCAAAGTCTGGTTTTGCATTTTCCTTGTCTAACATGAAATAACCGTACAGCTTTTCGTTGGGTGAAAGTTCTTGAGAAAATGGATGCAGGATATTGTTTATATACCTGTCAGAATTTATTGTTTCGTGAAAAAAGATTTACCCAATTATTCTCCTTGCACTAATTGCCCACCACACTCCAGATTTCACGTCATGAAGAGGTTGTTGGTGTAACTCATTTGGATTTTCTGCGCTCCAACGTCGATTGTTCTGCGTAGCCTGACAAATGCAGCCATGGTTCATAAGAAAAATAAAGCATCTCAGGACAGCCAGTTACAGTAACGACGTCGAGCAACAGTATCTGAGCTCGTGAGTTGAAATTCGTCGAGTGTTCGCAAATGTATTATCGAGAAGTCAGGCCGCTCTTTCCACAGAGGGACATCATTTTGAACATGTACTGTAAATAAACGTAAGCTTATGTTACTCAGATGGCAATGTCTTCTAGACTTTAACTCAGTGTATGCGCCCGCGGCACAATAGAGTCCGAGAATCTGGCGCTGCCGTGGCCGGACTCTGTCGTGAGACACCCTAAACCCTCTGTCGTGAGACACCCTAAGCCCGGAGTCGCTTCGCTTTGTGCCTCAGTCTGTTGTGTAATGAATACAAAAGTAAATGACTAGACACGCAGAGAAAATAAATCAACGTAATCCGTTTGTATCCTGAGCATGCCATTTCATCACCTCATAAGAACGACAACCTACAGTTATTTTAATCTGCTTGTTGTATCCATCTCTAAGTCTCCCTATGCGATTTTTACCACATACACCTTCCTCCATGCTAAGTTCATGATTCCTGGAGGTCTAAGAGTGTGTCCAAGCACGCGAGTGGTTATTTCACTCAAGGTATGCCTGAAATTGCTTTACTCTAGATTTCTGTTCAGTACCTACTGATTAGTTACGCGATCTACCCGCCTTATCTTCAGCATTCTTCTGTAGCACCAAATCTGAAAAGATTCTCTGGATTCGGGTCATCAAACAGAAATTAGTTTCTCACATAGGTCGTTTTTCTTATATGATAGGTCTTATAGAGATAATAAGTTTTCTCAACATAAGACAAGAACCCTGTAATTGTAATATGCCTTAGATGGCTTTGTTTGTACGAGGCCACCGAGGTACAACTTCTTTTTCAGTATGAATCAAGGCTGTGTTCACCATGTTAGCAGAAAATTTCTCAAAGAAATTGAGTGTATGACACAATGCTGTAATTTAATGCAATCGAAGTTATAAAAGGAAGCTTAGTGTTTAACGTCTCGTCGACAGCTTGGTCATTAGAGACGGAGCTAACGCTCGGAGTTTTGGGTAAGGATGGGGAAGGAAATCGGCCGTGCCCTTTGAAAGGAACCATCCCGGCATTTCCCTGCAGTGATGTAGGGAAATCACGGAAAACCTAAATGTGAATGGCCGGAGGTGGATTTGAACCACCATCCTCTCGAATGCGAGTCCGGTGCGTTACCACTGCGCCACCTCGCTTGGTCGAAGTGACTGTGTTACGTTAGTGAGAGAAAAATATCTGTGTAACGTTCTATTATTAATTTACTGCACATTGCGAGACGACATGATAAATAGTGGAAGTTTGTCTTCAGCCCGCGTCCAAATTGCTGTCAAGTCAGAACACGGTCCTCACCTGAGGAGTATGAAATTTATGAGAGAGATTCAGCTTTCACTGCAATATTTTTATTTTCGTGTATCGCAAGTAGCACTCAGGACAAAAATGTTGAGTCCACGTTATAAATTTGGCATAACACAACTTTTTCTTCTTCTTCGACAATACTTCCAAAAGTTACAAACAAAATACTCCCTTCCGCTAGCATGTGTCTTTAGCGTTAAGCCACAGACAGCCACATAAAACATCGACACATTTGATCAATATTCCAAACACTAGGCACAGTAGCCACTACGGTGGTCGAAAATCAACATAGGGGTCCCGACACACCGAGGGATAGTCCTAAGTTGATAGTTCAGGGGCGGCAGAATTGCTCAGGAAATGTGAGGGTCCTGGCACGAATAGTGGCTCACCACAATGTTCGTATCTGTAGGAACATTTGGACTAATCAACTCCAGTAACATTCAGTTCAAGTTATGTTACTTCTATGGCCTTCAATCCGGAGATTGATCTGATACAGTACATCACGGTTGCCTATCGTGTACAAGTGTCTTCACCTCTCAATACCAGCGGATAGCCGGCCGCGGTGGCCGAAGGGACTGAGGCGCTTCAGTCACGATCTGCACGGCCACTGCGGTCGGGGGTTCGAATCCCCCCTCGGGCATGGATATTTGTACCGTCTTTAGTTGTAGGTAGTTCATAAGTAGTTTGTAAGTTTAGGGAGTGATGACCCCGTAGTTAAATCCCTTAAGTTTAACAAACATTTGAACAGTTTTGAACCAGCGGATACATACAGTTGTTTTAATGTCCTTACTGTCTTCATGGCTAGGCTCTGGTCTACAATTTTATTCCTCATCTTCCCTAGTACACCAAATTAATGATTTTGGTGCTACCTTATGATGTGTCTCGTCAAATTTTCACTTCTTTTCCTTAATTCTGCAACAGCTTCCTTTCTGTAACTGCTTATTACACTGGTTTCTCTTCCCTACAATATTGCATTATGGGCTACCTTATACTTGCCGTTGTATTACAACGTTAACGATCTCCGTTTTTCAGATACCATTAGCTACCTACGAGCCGCGAGTGTATTATCCCGTCTCTACTTTGGCTTTTATCGGTTGCTAGGTTTCAAATTTAGCAGTCCTTCACATTTCCTAAACACGAATGAGATATGGACATGTATGTTTATTTGCTTCGATATCAAACATCTCCCCTCCCCCTCAATATCTATTTCCGTCCGTTTCCCCCATCTCTGCCCTCTTTTTACCTCTCTGATAAGAGATATTCAGGGGCAGACATAGATTCTGACTATAACTTGTTGGTTATGAACTGCAGATTAAAACTTAAGAGACTGCAGAAAGGTAGAAAAGTTAGGAGGTGTAAGCTGGACAAATTGAAGGAACCAGAGATGGTTTCAGAAGGAGAATTACACAAGGATTGGCTGAAATAGGGGAAGTAATATAGTATAGGAAGAATGGGTAGCTCTGAGAGATAGGGTAGAGAAGGCAGCAGAGAACCTTATAGGCAGAAGGACAAAGACTAATAGAAATCCCTGGATAATACATGATATACTGAACTTAATTGATGAGAGGAGAAAATATAAAAATTCAGCAAGTGAAGCAGGAAAAAGGGAGTACAAACGTCTGAAAAATGAGATTGACAGGAAGTGCAGACTGTCTACGCAGGAGTGGCTACAGGAAAAATGCAGAACCGTAGAAGAATGCATAACTATGGGAAAGATAGACATCACCTACAGGAAAATAAAAGAGATATTTGGAGACAAGGAAAGCAGCTGTATGAATATCAAGCACTCAGACGGAAAACCAGCACTAAGCAAAGAGGGGAAAGATGAAGTGTGGAAGGTATATATAGAGGGCCTATACAAAGGAAATAAACTTGAAGCCAGTATTCTAGAAATGGAATACGAAGTGGAGGAAGATGAGATTGGAGATATCATACTGCGAGAAGAATTTGACAGAGCGCTGAAGGACTTGATTCGAAACAAGGCCCCTGGAGTAGATGATATTCTGTCTGAACTGCTGATTTCGTTAGAAGAGCCAGTCATGAAAAAACTGTTCAACCTGTTATGCAAGATGTATGAAACAGGGGAAATGTCCTCCGACTTCAAGAAGAATATCGTAATTACAAAGAAAGTAAATGCAGACAAATGTGAAAAATACAGAATCATCAGTTTAATACGTCATAGTTGCAAAATACTAACACGAATTATTTACAGACGAATGGAAAAACGTGTGGAATCTGACCTTGGGGAAGATAAGTTTGGATTTAGGAGAAATGTAGGAACACGGGAGGCAATACTCACATTACGAATTATCTTAGAAGATAGGCTAAGAAAGGGCAAACCTACGTTTTTGACGTTTGTAGATATGGAGAAAGCATTTGACAATGTCGAGTGGTATACATTCTTTGAAATTCTGAATGTATCAGGGGTAAAATATTGGGAGCGAAGAGTTATATTCAACCTACATAAAAACCAGACAGCGGTTATTGGCGTCGATGGGCAAAAAAGGGCCGCAGAGGTTGGGAAGGGAGTATGACAGGGTTGTAGTCTTTCCCCAAAGTTGTTGAGCAAGCAGTGAAGGAATGGAACGAGAAATTTAGAGAGGGAATTAAAGTTCAGGGACAAGAAATAAAAAGTTTGCGGTTTGTCGATGACATAGTAATTTTGTCAGAGACTACAAAGGATCTAGAAGAGCAATTGAATGGAATGGACAGCGTCATGAAAGGAAGGTGTAAGATGAACATTAAGAAGAGTAAAACGAAATTAATGGAATGTAATGTCAGAAAATCAGGCGATGTTGATGGAATTAGATTAGGTAATGAGACAATAAAAGTAGTAGATGAGTTTTGTTATTTGGGTAACATGATATCTTCTGATTGCCGAAGTAAAGAAGATATTAAATACAGAATGGCTATGGGGAGAAAAGCATTTCTAATGAAACAAATCTTGTTAACATCGAATATTAATTTAAATGTCAGGAAGTCGTTTCTGGTAGCGTTTGTCTGTCATGTACCACTGTATGGCAGCGAAATGTGGACGGTAAGGAGTTCAGACAAAAAGATGATAGAAGCTTTTGAAATGTGGTGCTACAGACGAATGATAAAGATTAGATGGATATGTCACGTAACTAATGAGGAGTTGCTTAACCGAATTGGAGAGAAAAGGAGTTTCTGGCATATCCTGACTAAGAGAAGGGATAGATTGGTAGGACACATTCTGAGACATTAAGGAATTATCAGCTTAGCATTCGAAGGAAGTATGTGCGGTAATAATCGCAGAGGGAGACGGAGGGACGAATACAGTAATTAGATTCAAAAGGATGTAGGTTGCCGGATGTATTCTGAGATAAAGAGACTCGCACAGGACAGGGTAGCGTGGAGAGCTGCATTAAACCAGTCTGCGGACTGAAGACCACAACAACAACATTGACCCTTGACTTTTGTTATTAGAAAACGAAATCTTCATTGGGACAGTAAGTCGGTTTTAAATGAACAAGTGTAGGAGACACATATCAAGTTGATATAGTCACAGTACTTGCCACAGTTCAAATCTTCCAGTATAGACAGGATTACAATATACGGAACGATTCAGAATCCATAGTAGTGCTATAATCATAATTTCAGAAAAAAATCGGTCTTGACCGCAACAAGTTCAAATATTTTCTTTTGTATGACAATCGGTTTCGATTACAAAATGGTAATTTTCGGGCACTATGTGTGCAGGTGGTTCGCAGAGGCGGTGAGCTAAGGCACCTGCGGGCACTGTCGATGCGCCATTAATACAACATTCCTTATTCTGTAAAATCGACACCGAGGAACAAAACAAAAGAACATAGTGTACTCTGTATATATTTATTTTTTAATTGTATAAATTGCGAAGCAACATCAATGGGTGAAATAATTTAAACCTCTACTGTCACGCTTACAAAACAATGTAGGTATGCTGATTTGAATGTCCGTTAGTGCCTCATGTCGTTTGAAAACTTAAAATACAAGGGTGATAATCCTTTCGAGATTTTTATCGAAATATATTGTCCAACCACATTCACGGTTTATTGGTAACAAAATCAACACCACTCTGTCTTCGTACAGTAGTTCAGAGAGTTCTCTCCAATCTCTAAAACTCATCTACTACTTATGTGACTCATTTCGTAATCTAATTCTCTCAGCACTACCCAACTGAATTTCACCGCAATCCACAACTCTTCTTTCTTTTTCTCAATACTGATTTGCTTACTTTCTTTTTCTGGGACACCATTCCATTCTAGTGCTCCTCGAAGTTTTCTGATATTACTAATAGAATTACAGTGCCACTCAAACCTTCGATGTTTGTATTTCTCCTCTTCTAATTGTAAGCCAGTTTTCAGTTTTTTGTTCGCTAGAGTGCTATAATGAGCAATTTAATTTCAATCTGCCTATACGACATTTTATGTCCAATCTTTATTTGCATTCTTCCACTCCTCTAGTGCAGTTTTTGTAGAAACCGCCTAACGTCGGCTGTAATATACGGAAGCAATCGGTAACAGTTTAACGGGGAATATTGGAAACTGTCACCTAAATTACCAATTTATATCGGCGCAGTGTTTGGCTTCGATGTCACATTTAGCCTGGGGGACGTTAATTACCGAGAGTTATTATCGAAATATTTTCGTTAATTACCGGCTCCATTCGGCGCTCGGTAATTGTGTTGTCCCGCAGAGGCGGTCGTCGCTCCGGCCAATTTGCGCGCCATGAACAATAGGCTAGGCGCCGCGGCGCTGGGTCATATTTTTGCAGCAGACACACAGGAATGTGCATCAATTACGCGAACAGGTTTGTTTTCTGCAGGAGAAAAGCGAGGCGTATGGCACGTTGTCCCTGTCGAGAGATTCATAGCGACTACCTCCGTTGCAAAAATAGCACGTGTAATTTAATTGAATTGAACAAATTAGTCATGATCAAAAGATCCACGGGTGTACTGCGATTTACAGTGTCCAACGGGCACAATATTTCGGCGATCATACATGTCGCCATCATCAGGTGAAATGACGGACTGAGCTCCTGGAAATACACAGGCACGGAGTTCCGCACGCTACGGCGGCTGGAAGGAAACTGGGTTCTAGCCCGGTGGCGAGCGATTTAAATACCCTCGGCCCGCGGAGCGACCCCTCCGCGGTCTGCGCCCCGCGCCGCGGCAGCGCAGTGGAACCGATTGCGACGGCGTCTGAGATTACATCGATATGAGGGATCTGTCCGCCGTGGTCGTGACTACGTTACGTTTGCTAGATTTACTCTTAATTAACCCAATCGCTGGTTCCCAAGCTATGCTAAGATTATAGCCACAGTCACGGCTTATGAGGTCGTCACTTGTGCGAATTTCAATGGCCTCTCTAACGACGCAGTCCCAGTATCTCGACGTCTGTACCAAAATCCCAGTGCGTTCATACTCCATCGCGTGATTCCCCAATAATGTTCAGCGACCGTCGACTTGCTCGGATATGTCAATCGTCTGGTGTTCAACGCATCGATCCTCGACTAGTAGGCATCGTCTGTCCAATACATGACTTGCCACACTGACACGGAATCTGGTACACGCCGGCCTTCCTCAATCCGAGATTATCTTTGGTGCTCCACACCACTGCACGAATTTTATTCAGCGGACAAATGACAGATCCAACCTGGTGTTTCTTCAAAATGCGGGTGACCTTCCCCGAAAGGGCGTCGGTATATGGAATAAACGCAGTGCCTACCTCCTCCCTCGTGTTTTCATCCTTTGGACATGGTTGAAAAAAGGGCAGCTTTAAGAAAATGTAATTTTTGCTTAATATTAATTGCCATCTGTTTTTCTGTCTTCGTGTTACCAGGACTATGTTAGAAAAAACCGACTATTTCACTGTTATTAGACCTACATTTTAACTAAGTCTCAGTCGCCTCTACCAATAAACTAGCTAAATCCGCACACGCTTCGCTGTGGCTCTGTGTTATATGAAACTAGCTGGTACCCGGCGGGCTGCTGACGCAGAAGAAATAATTGTGCAAATATCGTTTGAAATTTGAAAATGTTAGCTTGTTTAATTACGAATGATAGAAATAAATATTCATTGTACAGTCGATAATAAAGTTTTATCTCAACCAGGTGAACATTATGAGAGCGCATAAAATACATACAAACGAACACATGTATATGAAGTTTCCAAACTTCCATTAGTCCATTTCGTTCTTTCTCTTCTCTCTGTCACCTGCTCTCCTCCCCCCACCCCTCTCCGTCTACTCCAGTTGCTTTCTCTGTCCATTTCCTCCTCCCCTCCCTCTGTTCATCTCCTTTCACCTGTCTGTCACCATCTCCCCTCTCTCATTCTCCTCCTCTCCCCTCTCTCTGTCCGTCTCCTCCCTCCCCTTCCTGTCCGTCACCCCCTCCACCTACTCCTCTCCCTCCTATATATCAAAACATACACATATGCTTCGCGTTTCGTGGTGACTGGTTACACGCTGTCTACGTCGCAAGGGGCCACCCGCCATGCCAGATTCAATGGCTTGTCTATATATATATATATATATATATATATATATATATATATTAATGTGTGTCTCTATATCCTCTATGTGTCAATAAACCATTCATTCGATTACAATGAAACTTTGGTGAACCGTTCACCGTATGCCCACGAAGGTTTCTGACCCAAAAACAAACGAGCACGACGCATACTTCACGAAATAAATAATGAGAGGCCACAGCGTGCGAATACCCAGTTTTATGCGTCAAGTTTTGGAAAATGGGAGTAGTTAGGGACCTGCAACAAAATTTGAATGTAATTTCGGACGTTTATTAAGCGTTTTGTAACTGCCTCTCCTCGCAACCCCTCACACCCCCCCCCCCCGCAACACACACTCAAACACACAAAATGATGAAACAAAAGAAGTCTACCACTCATAACTGCTTCGCTGTAGATGCCGTAAAACTTTCGCATCAGGCATGACCTTATATCAAACAAAATTAGAAATACGGATTTGCATGTTACTATTACTTTTGTCTGCGAGTCTCCCTTAATTCTCTTGCATCCAAAATTAAGCAATTTGTTTTCTTAATCTCTGTCGATATAAAAGCGAAAGGACACTCACTCACTCACTGACTAAACACGAAATCTCGAAAACTACTTCACCATGAAGCTGAAATTTGGCAGGAATGTAGTTTATAGGTAGAAAACGTCAGCTAGGAAAGTATTTTGTAATTGGTACATGGCGGAGCATACTTCTCTTAGAAACTCACGAAATCTGCAGTTTCATTCCGATCTTCAGGAAATTTCACGTTTGACTTTCAAAACAAGAAGATCACCGTCTACCATAAGTTTCATACGGTGCATGGGGGAGGGCATTTTGGAACATAAAAATGGATCCCTAAATACCTTTTTCGCGCCATAACATGAGAACGGATCTACTGATTTCACAGATCCTTTATTTGTTGTTTTCGTTATACTCAAAACAAGGGTCGTATGAAATAAAACTGGAATATTCCAGAACAACAAAGTGCGTTTTTCAGTATGTCTCTGCGTTTGTATTGCATAACAATCTATAGTTTTGATCCGATATTGATAAAATTTTGCACACTTTACCAATTTCACTGTATAAAATTTCGTTCAGTGCATGGTGGAGTGTACTAAACTTACAGAATTTTACAAAATGCGTAGTTTTGCTCCAATCTTTATGAATTTGTGCACACATGACCTTTAAACGAAGAGGAAGATCACTGGGTACATAAATGTTTGTATGGTACATGACAGAGGGTACCTTGCAGAAAAGTTTGCTGTGAGAGGAAAGGTGGAAACGAACAGAGAGATAGGAGAGAAAGAAATGGATACAGAGAAAGGGGAGAAGGGGATGCAAACTACGGGATAACATACATTTATGTGCTGACTTTCATAGTGACCAGTCACACCGTTTGGATGTTTGTTGTAACGTACCCTCCGCCATGCACCTGCGGACGCCCATGTATTAATTCAGGGTATAAGCTATCTTCATTCCACATTTGATTCAATTCCACCAGCCGTTTCAGCATGAAGAGTAACAAACGTGATAACCCAATGTACGGTACCGTCCGCCATGCACCATACAGTGGCTTCCTAAGCGTAGTTCATGCGTTATGTCAGGATGTAAACTATCTGCATTCCAAATTTCATTCAGATCCGTCCAGCTGTTTTAGCGTGAAGAGAAACAAACGCTTACGAATGGTAGCCCATGTATTAATCAGAGTATAAGTTACCTCTGTTCCAAACGTCATTCATATCCGTCCAGCCATTTCAGCTTGAAGGCATCAGAACCGAATTAAGTAATTGTAGAACACCTACGCCATGCACCATTGGAAGTTAATTTTAGTATGCCTATAACATTCGCGCGAATGCAAGCAATGAATTGACATAGATTTATCGCAATCGGATGTACGGTATGGCCGTGCATAAAATACGAACAAACACTAATTTTTGTATATTAGATTTATATTTTTTTTTTCAAATTCACATTAAAACCATACGTTGGTAACAACCAATTCCTTCTGCTGGTGGTTTCTACCCCAGTGATTCGGTACGCTTGGTATGCATCAAAGCTGACAGCCAAATAAGCGTAATTTAAAAATCTGAATGAAGTATGCTTTCCTCTGAAGCATATTTTCAATAAATTCTCTTACTTTAAACTGCTTACATAAAATCCACATGACCGTAACAATATTTATGTTTTAAATGTTTCTTTGATGATTATCACCCTGTTAGGTGTAACGTACCTTCCAGAGAGAGCTGCTAGAATTTTCAGAAATATTATTTCATTCGAAACTTCGCCAAAATCTGAAAATTAACTGTTTAGTCACGTTAATTAATTGAAATGTATGTAGTTAAACAGAATATATTAATACTGCACAGATAAACTGAATTGTTCAAAAATATTTACAAATTTCATCAGGATCGGAATACAACTGTAGAATCTGACGAAGACCATATGTAAGGTATCTTCCCTCATGCACCATCCTAAATTATATGTAACAGTGACCTTCCTCTTGTTCTGAAGGTCAAGTGTCCAAAATGTCATGAAGATTTTAAAATGAATAAAGTGACCTTATTCGCATGTCGCATGATACCACAGGTTCTGAACCATATAATTGTTTATGACATCATATCTCATGAAATATACGTCGTAAGCAGTTCTTACCCCTACGTCAATTGTTACCCCATGGAAGGAATATGTGTACCAAATTTGATTGAAATCGGTCCAGTGGTTTAGAAGCAGACGTCGCATGATGCAGCACTTTTCCGTGCATTTCATTGTTTATTACGTCAAATGACTGAACTATTTGTCGTACGGTCATTTAATGGTGCCTATGAACATAGCAAAAGTGCAGGCAATTTGTTGACAAAGTTTCGCCACATTCGGTTGCACCGTACGGCAGCGCATAAAATACGAACACACAAATATTTATTTTTATATATTAGATGAATGGGGAAGTAAATGAAATAATTCTCCCGAACATATACTCACCGAGAAAATAAGTCAGTTATATCAGTACCTTGAATTGCGTTGTTGTGGTATTGTGGCATGATAGAATAGTTGTAAAAACTGTTATCAGCTTACATAAACATAAGCTCAGACCGTTTACGAACTCTGTAGCACGGCACGTATAATTGCCTTGAAGAAAGCCATCTCTTTCTCCATTTTATTCACCCACTCCCCAACCTCTGTGTCTATCTCCTTCTTCCATTCTAATTACTTCCTCCTCCTCGCCCCCTTCCGTTTACCTCTTCTTCCTCCTCCGTATATCCATCCCGCTTCTCTATCCATCCCCTGCTTCTCTTCCTACTGTCTTTCATCTTCTCCTACTCCCTCTACATATTTCCTCTTTGCCTCCTCGCAGCTACTCAATAAAGAGATTTCTTTTATTATTAAGGAACTTACTTCATCTATCATGGAAACGGCGGCAAATGAACTTAAAGTTAATCTTACAGAAAAGTAAGCGAAATACCGACGCCAAAAACAACGTTATTTACAGATTTCGTTACTACAGTGCTTCGATCTCCAGTGCTGTCAGCGTCTTCGTCGAACCACTTGTGGGATTGTAGTTGCCCGATATAGGAGTGCAGTTGAAAATGAACCCAACAAATTCATTAAATCACTGTTCCTTCGATTCTTGGTAGATATTTAATTCAATTTGAATGAAAAAAGGCAATTGTTGAGTACTGTACAAGATTTATTATGGGACACACCGGTTTTCAGCTCTTACACCATCATGAAGTGCAGAATACCCAGGTGTTAGTATGTGGCTGTGAATATTCAACGCTAAACTGATTTTAAGAAGTATCTCAGATCATTTTAAAGATCATAAGTACAAAAAGTGTAGTACTAAACTGAGATTGGTAATCCCATTGAAATTACTACGTAAGATTACTGATCATTCGTGAATTATTTGACATTAAATACAGCAAATTACAACATTTCTCCTAAGAAAGAATATACATTGAAATAATAGGATTTGCTGACATATTTTATAGAGACTTGCTGAACAAATCATATTATCTATAATAGATTGAATGTTGCAAGGGCAAGTGTTGTAATTTGTTATATTTAATCTTTCAAATATTACTTTATAGAAGATACGTACAAAGCAGTTTCAATGCAATAAACCGCATCGATTTTGTTCCAAAGTTTTAACTCCTACTATCTGAGATACTCTTTATACACCAGTTTAAGATCTTAGAACGTTACATTTTCTCAGCCACATGATCTTATCTCTATAATGTGTTCGTGACTATAACTGAATAACCGAAAGCTAGGTTTTTCACATAATAAGTATTGTAGAATACTACACAACTGTGTTGGGTATTATCCTAAATGAAACCATGAAGCATCAACGTCCCTACAATGAGATTTCAGTAAACGACTTGACTATCGCGTGTCATACCTACAACGGAGCCAATCAGTAAGAAGCTGAAAAGTTGGTAGCACTTTAGTTTCCAATTTTCGCGTATAATTATAATTATCAAGATGATAGTTCGACATTTCAGTGCGTGATATAGCCTGTAACAACATAGTTATATAAACGAAATGATGTGCTTTTCTTTACACACACGATTAGGTACGCTTAGACGTTTTGTTTTGTACACATCTAGGTAAAGTAATTTTAGAATTATATTGATCCGCCAGAAAGTTTATAGCCACCCACCCACTATCTATATAAAATTGTCCGGCCTCTAACATCACTATCTGAACTGTAATGATAATTAGTTAGGCATACGTACTGTGGATGTAGTATCAATGAACGTTCTATCCATGCGCAGAATGGAGAGAGCGCACGATACGTCTTAAGGAGGAGTGGAGGTTGGGATTTAACATCCTGTCTGCACCGATCTATCTGGTTTTGGCCCAGGGCAAACTCTGCTGGCCCGGAGGAACGGCGTAAGCATTTTGTAAACAGAACAACTTGTCACGCAATTTCACTTGAAGATGCTTGTGCCGTACAGTGTCCAAATCTTTCCGGAAATCTAGAACAACGGAATCTATTTGACGTCCCGTGTCCATACCACTTATGACATTATGTGAGTAAAGAGCAAGCTGCGTTTCAAAAGAACCATACTTTCTGATTGCGTGTCGGCTGTGGGTCAAGAGGTCGTACGCTTCGAGGTAGTTCATAATATTCGAAGAAAGTGTATGTGCTAGAATCCTGCTGAAAAGCAACGTCCATGATAAAGGCCTGTAATACTGCGAATCACTCCTATTGCCTATTACCTGTTCGTGTTGCAGAGGCCATTGCTGATGACGAAGGAAGGATTACTGTCAGTCCTCCCAACGTCGCGACGGAGCGGCCGAGCGCATTGAGGCGCTATGCTACGATGCGCGAGACCGTTCCCCGTCGGGGGTTCGAATCCTCCTTTGGGCATGGATATTTGTGCTGTTTTTAGTGTAAGAGAGTTCATAAATAGTTTGTAAGTTTAGGGACTGATTACCCCGCAGTTACGTCCCTTAAGCTTGACAAACATTTGATTAGTCATCCCAACAACCCATGTGAATTACATATTCAGTATTAAAATTTGCATGATTTGAAACTGGAAACCACACTCTATTGCAACCGCGCAACAACTGCAACACAAAGACGGACACACGTGTTCTCGTAACTGTCGCCCTTAAAACATCTATGAACAGCTAGAACCGACGTATTATTTTAAGTCGAATGAGGAATTATTTTAGTCGTTCGGCCATGTTAATACACAGAAGACTAATTACTGTATGTGGAAAAGCCTCACTGAATTCTAATGATCTAATGTTTGTAAGGCTTAACGGACTTATCTGCGGGGTCATCAGTCCCTAAACCTACAAACTACTTATGAACTACCTTATACTAAAGACGACACAAACATCCATGGCTGAGGGGGGATTCGAACTCCCCGATGGCGCTCCAGCACGCGCGGCTAATCCGCCGCGGCCCCCAGGGGATTCTGGAGAGTTCTCCTCGCAGTGATAAAACGGGTGTTTGCTGTGCCGTGACATTCATCAACCATGGGACCAATAGTTATTGACGTAAATGTCAGTACACGAGTTTACCTAACAGTTTTCAAATAATTTCGTGGAGTATTACATTACAGTGAACAACACCGCTTTTTCGTATAAGATAGATAACTGTATCAATCATCAAGTGTTTTTCTCAAAAGCAATAATGCAGTTTTCAGCAAAACGAATGAGTTACCACAAGCCAATGTCACCCTTTACATTCCCTAATGTGGTATAACTGCATATTTTTTTCGCTGGAATTATTCAAAAAACGCAGTGCATCGATCTCATCTCTACAGTGTGACTACGTAGCCATTCCTGGCGTAGCATCGTATGATACTCTCCTTCACAGTTCCTACGCACACACCTGTGGATGGCGGCCAGATGGATCGCCGAATGACTGTGTCCGGCAGAAACCCGAGAAGAATCTCACGGTATTGAAAAAGTGGAGGCGAATACTCTACGAGTGAGCAATCCAACTGATAACATCTTCTTGGATTTTGCTTTAGACGAGGGCAAAAAAGGGCAACAATTCTGGATATTGTTCGTAAAAGCAACATTTAAATAATATATTATACGTCATACTTCAAACTAACATAATATACAGGATTCGCAATGGTTAAGTAACAGGACCTGTTTTCCGTTTCTCACCCCAAATTTCCGGGCGGAAATTGTCCCTCCTGCTGGGATATTCCTAGTGCTGCAATAGCCTACCCAGCTGCCATAAGACACAAAAGTAATAGAAAAAACACAAATGTAGTTGTTTATACCAACAATAATAATGACAATTATTATTATTACAAAAATTTCATGTGGTTAAATGCCTTCGAATTGGAAACAGCTCTTCGGACTTCCTTTGCGTATCTACTGTACAGTTGTCCCTTTTATGTAGCGTACGTCGTGAATAATAACACAGATTCACTGTTAACGTTTTGTATTTTCAAAGACAAAATCTACAGCAAAGATTCAATTATCAATCCAGAAATATTTACAAAGATATTGCAAAATAATATATTATCAATTCCTAACATCCTCCCCACCCTGGTCAAGCTCCAGAGGGATGACCAGTTGAACGGGACGAACTATCTGGTGTCCTGGTGTGCGTAGAATTACTGTTCGTACTTTCTGATATCTTCCTTCGACTAGTCTCTCTATTCTTGCTTTCTTCCAAAGGTGGCGCGGGCATCCATCATCTTGTACGAGAGCAACATCACCGGGGCGGAACTTGATGGTTCTTGTCAACGTACCCCGAACTTCGTGGAAGCTTCTAAGTTGCAATAGATATTCTTTAGTCCATCGCTTCCAAAAGTCATTTGTCAACTTCTGTTGCAGCCTGAATTCTTTTGTCAAAACAAATCTGGTCAACGGTTCTGGTCCTGTGGGCACTGTCATTAATACTTCACCAATAAGAAAGTGGGCTGGTGTTAAAGGTTCATCGTCGTCTCCTTGAGAAATTGGCCTCGAATTCACTGCGGCTTCGATATTAATCAACGTGGCACTGAGCTGCTCTTCCGTTAACCTTCATTGACCAAGTGCTTTTCGTAGGCATCGTTTGATGGTAGCCACAATCCTCTATCAAAACCCAAAACCCTCCCCACCAAGCCGCACGGGGGGCGATAAATTTCCATGAAATGCCATCCCTGGCTAGGATACGCCGAGTCTTTGGGTTAGATAACGCTCTCCATATTTCAGACAGTTCAGCATTAGCTGCATGGAACGTCTTTGCATTGTCCGTGTAGATTGTATGGGGTAGTCCACGTCTACCTGAGAATCTTCGAAGAGCCATGCGTCTGTTGTCATGTTAGAGCACAATTCCAAGTGCACTGCACTTGTCGTCGCATAAGTGAAGAGTGTTATATATGCCTTTTCCATGGAAAATTACTGTGAGTCTTCGGTTTCTACCGGAGCGTTTCGTGATCGAACAGTCCACAGATGCATTGCCGTTTTCTAATGCTCAAAACGGCACAATGTTTCGGCGATCATAAACGTCGCAAGCTTCAGGTATCGACATGTATGATCGCCTAAATATTGTGCCCTTAGTCTCAACGAACCGGCAGTACACCCGTGAACTGTTCGATCAACAGTAATTATTGGCTATTTTCACAAGGTAGATGGAAATTTTGCTCGAAGCTGTCTACAAAAGTTTTCAGTAATGGAGCAAAATGGCGGCGTCCTACTACATCACATTAGGCCTCGTAAGCAACGTGTTGACACTTCTGAAGGAATATAGAAATACTATATACGAAATCCTGAACTGCCCGGATATATTTTTGCAGTCTTATATTAGTAGCAAAACTAAAAATTTGGAAATTATTTCATCATCATGTATTCATGATAACAGCTTAGAAATTACGAAACAGTGAAACAAATAAGCAAATAACTTGCATACTGTTTACAGTCATAAGTGCGGTATCCAAAGAAAGGAAAATGGTAACAAAAATTATTTTTAAATTCTGTCAATTGAAACCTTGAATATAAACAATATTTATTGTTACTTGCCCAGTAGCTAGGAATTCTTTACTGAGCCCACTCTTGAGCAAGCAACATGCAGCTATCCCTACGAGAATCATGGAAATGTCGAATGCGCAATATTGAGTAGATTGCTCCTGTAATTTCTTAATACTAATAAAATGCGAGTATCACTGTTAACAGTAATATCTTAAAGGTGGGGCTGTCGGAATAAGACCTATTCGAGGGATGTACACTGACTCATTCTCTCCCTTTCCAGGTAGGATGATCGTCTCAATCACATTACCAGTCGTCTTCCTAACACACAGTCTAATAACAGTGCAAAGGTTTTGCGGATAGAGGTTTCGTAGTAAAGTAACAAGAGCTGCACCTTTCAATAAAAGTCGATGGGGTGGCAAACTACCTGGTTGATATTGGTTCAGGAAAACAGCTGAGAAGTTGACGGCCTCGTCGACAATTACCATGGTATCGATGAACTTATATTGAGTGACTTTCGAAACCACATTTTGTAACCGTATCCGTGGCAACTCCTGGTTATAGATTTATAGAATGCTATTGTTTTCGCCTAAAGCCGTTTGCACTTCAAAGTAGGAAGCTGTCAACAGCACTGTCATCTTGCAGGAATTTGTTTAAACTGATTGGATTACAGGAATGCTTTGGCAGTTAAGAATAAATGCATTAAAACGTGATGCATGAGGTGGCAAGTGTTTACCCATCGCAGTTCTCACGATCTAATCTGTATTGATTTATGTATTGTACAATGTCATAATTTTGGTCAGTGGTGTATGCAGTATGTCTGTAATCTGTTGCGAAACTAATCAGTAGTAAAGAAATAATAGAATAAAATTTCATGCGTGATGGGTTAGTTTCCATGCACTTAACTGTTTATCTCCTCATTTCTCATAACTACCTGTCGTACCGTAACATAATTTCAAAGGTACGTGTAGTGTATATACTGTCAGTGAAATTTTCCGCAAACACAAATATTAGTGTAAAGGCTATAACATGTAACGTCATACGAATGCTGTAGATTTACAGCATGAATAGCGGAAAAGTAGTAAGCGTCAATTATTTTTCCTTTCGCCCTTTTGATGTGGATTCCAGCGAGGAAATATATCATGAAGGTTTGAAATTATGTTTCAAGTTTTTTGAAAGTCAAGAAGTACTCTCGTTCTCATATAGTGTATGACTAAAGTCTCATCAGATGATGCACCTCACATTGCTGATGAGGTCGTATCGCCTGAACTATGTTCGACAGTGGATGCTAATTGCCGCGGTGGAGTAGCCGAGCGGTCTAAAGCACCTCGCTGCGGGGCGCGCGGTTGCTCGCCGTGGAGGTTCGAGTCCTCCCTCGGGCATGGGTGTGTGTGTTTGTCCTTAGGTTAGTTTACCTAGGTTTAAGTAGTTTGTAATCTACGGACTGATGACCACGCAGTTTGGTCCGATAGCTTTACAGACATTTGAACATTTTTTATGCTAATTACATCACAGGTACTGCACACATCCATCTCCTCCTGCACATATGTTCTGTTCCAACCTTTCTTTCTCCTCCTTCCGCTTTCTCTATGTTTAATTCGTGTACAGCTCCTTTTCATCTCCTCCTCCCAATTTTCCTGTCAACATAATCCTTCCCCCTCTCTATCCCCTCAAATCTTCCCACCAAATCTTTATGCTGAGCAACGCCCATCCACACTTGTAACTCAAAGATGTATTCTATACACATTTTGCACACATTTACTCTTCCCTATCTCTTCATCAATCTCATATTTCCTTAATCTATGACCCCACCTTTCATGACCATTTCTCCTATCTCTCTCTCCCTCTCTCTCTCTCTCTCTCTCTCTCTCTCTCTCTCTCTCTCTCTCTCTCTCTCTCTCTCCAAAGCTCCCTCTCCACCTTTTCCCCTTCCTCCTCTCTTTCCGAATCTCCGTCTCACCACTTTATGAGCCGTCTTCTCCACCCCAATGTCTCATGCCAACACCCCTTCCTCTCTCTACCCATCTCTTACCCACATCTCTCTTCCTACCCACTGCATTTTGGCCCATCTCCGCACCCTCCATACTTATCTGTTCCATCTTATCCTCTCATTTTTCATATCCGTTCCTTCCCATTCCATGTCTCCATCTCCTCACCCCCTACACTATATGACCAACTATTACACCGAATTTTACATCTGTATGTGATCTATTTGAATTTATCTCTTCCAATTCTTTCTCTCGTTCTGTCTCCTCCTCCGACTCGCCTTGTTTGTCCATATTGTCGTCGCCACTCCCTCTGTCGAGCCTTTCCTCTAGTCTCTTTCTTCATCAGCTTCTCTCCCTCTCACAATGAACATCATGTCCTTCATCCCAACCCCTCAGACCAGTTCACCTCGGGCATTGCACAATATATGTCCTTCTGTGGCCCGTCAGTGTCCATTCCTTCATACCCCCTCCTTTACCCTTATTTCTGTTTACCTCATGCTGCCCCGTTTCTGACTGTGTAACCACTTTTTCTCCCACCTTATGTTCGTCATTTTCTCTGTTCATCTAATCCTTCAAGTCTCTCACACTTTCTTGCCCCCGATTTGTGTATAGTCGTGGAGAGCAGGTCGATACGGCTAGCTGACAGTATTGCCACGGAACAGACCGACCGGTTCCGCTGAGCACGCTATCTTGAAAGGGCTGGAAAATGCGCTTTTACTCATATGTCTCCTCATATGGGAGCTAGGAGGTTATAAAAGCCACGGTGGTGATTCTCGTGCAGTATGTCCACCAAAGTTGGTTGAAATCAAACATAGATGTGTAACATGAACACACACATACAGCCATTTTTGGTGTGCAGGGATATCCTCCTTCTGGGATTGATGTGATATAGTAATGTGAAGGGGGAGAGGAGGTGAACAGAAGGAGAAGGAGAAGAAGGCGATGAACAACGTAGGGTAGGCAGTTACATACAGAGAAAGAGAAGAGAAAAGCGTGGGCAGTGAAGAGGTGGCGGATGGAAACGAAACATGGAGGTGTATGTGAGAAGAAAGAAGATTTTAGAGCAGTTGGGAATAGAGGGTCGGAACGATGGGGGGAGAAGATGATAGACAGCTGAGGAGAGGAAGGCAGAGAAAAGGAGGAGGGGTGATTAGAAGGATAGGAAGATGGGAGAGAAGGTGGACAGAAAGTGGAGCCAGGAGTAGATGGGTAGAGAGGGTATGCGAAGACGGAAGACTGGAATAAAGACGTACGCAAGGCAGACACTTTGTGTGGCACTCAGCTAGAAAATAAGTAACAGGAGCAGAACTGCTTTGTATAAGGCCGGTAATGCAGTAGGCAGCCAGACTGCAGCAGCCAATCAATTGAGCAGCCAGTTGGTGGCACCCAGTTTTGGCCAGTTGCGCCCAATCGGCAGAGCAACATGGATGTCGAAGATGTGATAGTTGCCTCTGCTTGTGGAGCGGCATACGAAGGGTTTATTTATAAATTACTTCAGGGACCTTCCATACTACCCAGATCGTTTTCTTTAACTATACAAGAATGTCAGTGGAATCTGTTGATAACCTTCTAGAAAGTATAAGAAATTCCATTATGGGTACTGATACTCATATGCGAGTATGAATTTCATACATTGATTTCTCTGTGTCGAAAGTCATGACAACTCCGGAGACAAGGTCTGGCTGCTTCGTCAAGTGCACGGAGATTGCTGGCAGTCACACACGTTCACTGCAAGGCACGCTGTTCGTAACTGGCTGCATGCAGCCAGCTGGCTGCCGTGCAGTTGGCCGCGTTTTGACGGCTGCCGCAGCCACGAATTCCTGCCTGCCCAGTGTGCGGTCTGCCGTCTACCACCACTGTTCCATCGGCTGCGGCAGCCTGGCTGCCTACTGTCACAGACAAACATATACAGACGGGAAACCTCCGTAAGGGCCTGGTCCTACGCTCAGGGGAGTGGGGAGGGAGGGTTTCCAGCAGTTCCGTAAGATGTCCCATGATGGCGCTGCGGTCAGAAGCAGCCCTTTAAACTGGGCAGAGCAGACGGCAGGTAGCGGCTGTCCCCACCACCACCTCCCATTAAACGCCAGCAAGCCGGACACAGCCGTGGCCTCGTGGCAGGCGGCACGAGCTCTCCCCTCAGCCTCCCCTCCGCGCTACTCTCTGACGTGCGAGAGGCACCCTAAGCCAGCGATCCGCCTGACACCTGCTAGCATCTTACGGAACTACGAGGGGAGCGTAGGACAGTGGTTAAGGAGGGGCTTCTCCTCTGTATATGTTACTCTGTGCTAGTGCGTTACTGGCCTAAGAGTGTGCATAGCACGGTGACTCACCGCGTCGAACTCGTCCTGGCGCTGCATGTGGTTCTGGATGAAGAGCACGTTGTGGATGGCCTTCTCGAGCTCGAAGGGGTACTTCTTGCGCGTGGCGACGTCGCTGAGCGAGCCGTCGAGCCCGACGACGGAGGGCAGGCCGCCGAAGGCTCCGCTGCCGCCGCCGAAGCGGTTGGTGGCGGTGTGCAGGCCGTTGCAGCCGCCGGGGCGCTGCACGTGCAGCGGCAGGTGGCCGGGCAGGTGGTGGCGCAGCGAGTCGGGCGACGACGCCGCCGACGAGGAGGCGGCCGCCGCCACGGCCGCCGCCGCCGCCGCGCCCAGCTGCGCGTTGTGCGCGCGCCGCAGCAGACGCTTGCTCGCCAGGTCGGCCAGCAGCTGCTCCGGCACGCGCATCAGCAGCAGCTTCGGCAGCCGCCGGATGAACACCTGCCGTCAAACGTGCAATAGACCTGCTAACGACCGTAGGCGGACCCAAGTGGGCGGCAGAGGTCAATCGTTTTTCTTTAGAATGCGAAGCTAGCGCGCTATCAATCCACTGACAGCCGCCGGATAAACATCTGCCCGCATGTACAGCCTCCTAGAATATGGAATAGATCTACTAATGACCTTAGGCGAATCCAAGGGGGAAGCAAGGGTTTTGCTTTAGAATGCAAAGCTCGCGCCATATCAATGCACTGACAGCTGCTGGATAAACATCTGCCAGGATGCGCGGTTGCACAGCCTCGTAGAATATTAAATATATCTACTACTGACCATAGGCGGATCCAAGTGGGAAGCTAAGATTTTTTTCTCTGTTCCTTTAGAATGCGAAGCTTGCGTGCAATAAATGCTCTGACAGCCGTCTGATAAACATTTACTGGCACGCGTGCATGAACGTCCTCGTGGAATATGAAATAGATCTACTAATGACCATGAGCGGATCCAAGGGGGAAGCGAATGCTATTTTTTTTTCTACAATGTGAAGCTAACACGCTATTAATGCACTGACATCCACCAGATAAACATCTGCCCGCACGCACTCATGCAGAGCCTCATAGAATATGGAATAGATCCGCCAATGACCATAGGCCAATCCGAGGGGGGAGCAAAGGTTTATTTTTCTTTTTTTTTTTTCTTTTTCTTTAGAATGCGAAGCTAGCACGCTATCAATGCACTGACAGCCGCAGGATGAACATCTGCCGGCACGCACTCACTCACTGCCTCATAGAATATGGAATAGATCTACTAATGACCATAGGCCAATCCAAGATGGGGCGAAGGGGCTTTTTTAATTTTTTTTCTTAGTATTCGAAGCTAGCGCCCTATTAATGCACTGAGTCTTCAAAGCTGTGAGACTTTTTGTTTGCTTGGGTGTGCGGTAAAAAGTGATGGCCAGTACTTGAGTCTTTCTACGGAGCCGGAGTTTAGCTGATAATGAGAATGAATTTACTGCCCCCCCCCCCCCGTCCCCCGTCCCCCTCCCCACAGGAGGCCCTCCTGGATCCGTGCCTGCCAATGACCTTCCTGGATACTGAAAAAGCTTATGACAGTGTACGTAGAACCAAAGTGTGGAAAGCTCTGGAAAATAAATGGGTAGCAAAATAGACTATTTGGAGGGTAAGAGCAATGTACCATGGATATGTGAGATGTATGAAAGTTGGAGGAGAGAGATTAGCTTGGATTGAACAGGAGAATGGCTTGAGTTGGTGAAGTGCACTTTCACCATTTCTCTTTATTGTAGTGATGGGTGATATACTGAGTACAGTAGCTCAAGTAATTAGTGAAGAAAAGATGAAAGCCATTACCTCTACAGATGATATGATGATCTGGGGGAATAAAGAGGAGCAAGTATGAGAGCAGTTGGATGTATGGAAACAAACAGTACGAGAAAATGGGATGAAATTTTGTATAAGAGTGAGATGGTTAACGCAATGAGAACAAAGGACAGAGGAACAACTGCAGTGACAATCGATGGGCAACGATTGATGAGAGTGCAGAGTTACAAGTACTTACGAAGCCTAGTACAGGAAAATGGGGAAAAAAAGATGCCAGAGAAATAAACAATCTCCGGAGAAAAGCAGAAGCATTTTGGAAGAGTGGTAGAAGCCTAATGTGGAGCAGGGATGCACCTCAAAGCAGTACAAATGTTACATACCGGTCATACTATGTCCTGAGCCTGAGATATGCATCTGCAACCTGGATTATGAAAGGAAGACAGAAAAGTAAATTACAAGCTAGTGAGATGAAATTTTTGAGGAACAGTATTAGAGTGAAAAAGAGAGAGAGGTTAAGGAATGAGACGATCAGAGAGTTAATGAAGGTGGAACAATTAGAAGAGGAGATAGAGAGATCAAGGCTGAAATTGTATGGGCATGTTAAGCGAATGGAAGATAAGAAGATACCAAGGAGGATACACGAGCCGAGAGACAGATGGCTGAAAGCACTGGAGGAATCTGTCATGAAGAAAGAAGAAGACTGGACCAAGGTGAAGATGGACAGATGGTGGCAAGACAGAAGGTGATGGAGAGGCTTATGTTCGAAGCAGATCCAGCCAGAGGCTAGAAACTGACTAAGATGATGGTGACGATTATGATATCCTCGTGGACAGTATGAAGAGCCTACTCAACAGGTGCCGTGGATTTCTGCGTCGATGAAACCAGTTGATTAGGCTTCTAATACTGAGACAAAATGGACCTCTATTTTGTATAGGCGTATGAACATGAGTACAGTGTGAGGTAGGGGTGGGAAAAACCGACCGGTTAAAACCGATACCAGTATTTTAGTTTTGAATAACCGGTTTTTTTCGCTATTTATTTGGTGTCGGTTGTAACCGGTTTCTTTTAGTTATTGCCAAGAACAGGGTAAAAAACCGGTACGACTACTTCCTGTAGTAGTGGTTCAAAATGTGTTTTTTGTAAATAATTTTAAAAAATTAAAACTACTAGACCCTATTATTTACGGCTATTCCTAAAATTTCCACTGTTGTGAAATATTAGGTCATCGCAGAAACTAAGAAAAGCGATCAGTGTTAATTTAAGAACAATCCCGGCAGTCAGATCGCGCAACAAACGCGTGGCAAAGAACTTAATAACTGGTGCACCGGTTGCTGTGTGGCGTGGCCTATTAGACGACGCGCGTGCACCGGCAGTGTACGAGACTTGCCTCCGTCTGGTCATGCGGCAGTTCCTTGCTGTCGTCGCCAGACATCGGTTGTGTTAAATGCCACCATCCCGAGTGTGGAAGTACTTCACGAAGTACGGGAGCAGTGAGGTACAACGCTCCATTTCCTTAAAAAAGCTGACACATGGTGTGTCATTTAAGGAGAAAGCATCCTAAAGGTTTCTTGGAAGAGAAGCTAAATTCGATTCATATATCTATTATGTAAGCTTGGAATACTAACTTTTAATGTATTATCATATTGTTATGGTAACAAATTTTATTAATGTGATTCCTTGAAAGCGAGGGGCTTTTTTAATGACCAATATGGGTTTAGGTAACATTGATCATGTGGTGCTTCGCGAGGTAGCCGTGCGGTCTGAGGCTCCATGTCGCGGACTGCGCGGCTGCTCCAGTCGGAGGTTCGAGTCCTCCCTCCTCCCTCGGTCATGGATGTATATGTTGTCATTAGCGTGAGTAAGTTTAAGTTAGATTAAGTAGCTTGTAAGTCTAGGGACTGATGATCTAAGCATTTGGGTCTCATAAGAACTCACACCCATTTGAACATTCTCTGATCATGTGGTACACAGCTTTCCTAGTTCAATTTGCGCAAATTTACACTGACAACAATCATACTGATAGTCGGAACTGTGACTTTATTTTTCGAAATACTTCTGCAGCACTAACTGAAGTTTATTACTGACTGTAACTTATGTATGTTGTGTGTAACGAGATATTAATATGCGCTGGCTCACAAGTCCAACTTACGGAGTGGATGGCTCAATATTCGCAGCTGCCGGATGGAAATACTAGGCCAGTAAATCTGTATGCTTCGTATATCGTCTTCTACGGACTCCTGGCTAGGCTTACACACACTCAATAAGGCGTAGTATTGGGAGGGGATCTTGCAAAATATGGAAAGACTAGTGATTTGTCGTATAACGTAAATTTACCTCAATGTGAACTACATTTCGTAAGTTTCGGTTTCGGCCGAAACTAGAAGAACCGACGATTACGGTTTCTGTTTCGGCCGCAAAATATGTTTCGTTCGAACACTACTGGAAATAATAGCAATAAAAACTGAAAACCGGTTATTTAAACAACCGGTTATCTTGAGTAATTATTATTGTGCGGTTAAACTGGAGACAAAAAGAACCGGTATAACCGAAAACCGGTTGTTTCAGCAGCAACCGCCATCCCTAGTGTGAGGCCGAAAATGGGTCTAAACAAATTATTTATGAATATATACGTCTGTTGGTGGAACTGAACGTAGTAAATTACACTGTATCAACACAAATGACCAATCTTCACAGTGAAGTGGTGCTTATTATTTACACGATAGCAAATACCTGTAACATGATAATGGAAGCAAATAAACCATGTGGGTACGAGACATACTCTGCTTCTTCTCTGGTCCTCCATCAAATCTTCGAAGCTTTCGCACATATTTAGATATACGTTCTATACGAGTGTTGTTTCGGCACATTCAAGTGATCCAGCAAAATATTATTTCGTCAATTAGTTTTTAAGAGAAAATCATAATGAATATTTTGAAGAACTCGGCATTTTTATTTTCAGTAACGCATTCTCAGACAAAACAATTAACAAACAAACAGAGTAATTAATAATTTAAAAAAACTTGTTGTCTTCCTATCATGAATGTCAAGCGCTCAGATGAGAAAGTACTGACCGCAGAATGGAAAGCTGAAAGTTGGAAATAATATATAAAAGGTCTTTTACAAGGGAAATGAACTTGAAGGCAGATAAAAACTGAAGTGGCTGAGAAGAACGTCTCTGCAGTGTACAGAATATTACAAGAAAGGAGCCAATATCTCACACAATATCTCACATCAAGTGAAAAACAAGTGTATGTAATATCTCAGCTGGGGACGCTTTTGTTCAGCGGCTTTGTCAGTGGAAGCTTTTGCGCACGCCACTGTCCAGTCAGCCTGGGAGACGAGACGGAACCAACGGGAGGCAACCCCCAAATTTCACCCCCACCACCGGCCGCCGGGCCACATTCCACTGCTCCAGGGGGAAGACTGGCGAATTGCTGTGGCCTTCTCTTAAGACGGTACACGGTGAAACCAGCCTGACTTTCAGATGTCGCAGGGAAGAAAGGCCCTTTAATGAAATGGAAACAATAGTATGTGTGCAGAGAAAGCCCTAGTCTGCAGATTCCAAATGTTTCCTACGACGCGACGGCATCACAGATAAACGGTGGACCCCTGCAGACGGGAAGAAGACAACCACACCCCTTCAGTGCACACGCGTGCGTAAGTGGAAGAGACACTGGCTTTCTGTGTAGATAAAGTGGTCCCACCAAAACAATGCCGGCTGCAGTGGCCAAGCGTTGCACAGCCGTTGCGGTCAGGGGTTTCAATCTCCCCTCGGACAAGGATGTTCGTACCATCTTTACTACAAGGTAGTTCATAAGTAGTTTGTAAGTTTAGGGACTGATGACTCCGTAGTTAAGTCCCTTAAGCCCTACAAACATTTGAACCAAAACAATGTTTCTAACCAGGGAGAAAGACCCTGATAAATGGCATGCCAGACAGCCCTAACACATACAGCTGCCACAAAGTACTGCCTTTTTTTTTTTTTTTTTTTTTTTTTAGCCATGAAGGAATGCAGAAGATAAAAACCACACACTTGAAACGTGGGAAAGACGTCAGTTAGCAAGTCTCATCTCAGCCAATAGAAAATTTCCTCTGGGAACTGAGAGGCGTGGTCGTGAAAACGGCGATCGTCTATTGGATGACATTGTAAACCAAACCCACCAATCACAGAGCCAAATAGACATAAAATTCGTGGAGAAGCTGTACCTGAAATCGGAAAAAGACTGAATGTTAGACTGCCGAAGAAGAGACTCGATCAGACGCTCCCACGTCCAGTTAATATTGGTGAGATAGGAAATTACCTCCCCCTTGCCCATTCATATTTGAGTCATGTCTACGCCCAGACAAATCGGCCCTGAGAGATTATTGTTTTTCAAATCTTTTAATAAATAAATTAAATTACATCTGGTAATCCAATGTGTAAACCGTTATGTTGTCAAATCAATCCCTTGAATCCATTTTCCATCGCAGCCTAGTATCATAATTTTCCGAGAGAGGTTTGATTTACCACATATAATAACCATGGGTCTCGAAAAGAATAATTTCTGACTTGTGGCCATTAGTTCTTTAGAGGCATCTACCATGATGCCAATTTATCTCAACGTATGCCTCTGCCCTCTGGTGTATGGATTCAAGCCCTCTTTGATATTGCTCTGGTTGGATCGCAATGTGCTGAGTTCCACATACGACACGATTGTTTAGTGTCTGCACATAATTTATTGCAGTGGTATGGAACAATTGCTTCGTGTGTCCCCGTAACCAAATGACTAGTGAATTTAGGTGCTACGAACAACAGCGCAGGTTATGGGTCCTCCCCAGCCAATACACTGGTTTTGAAATGTCCTCGCCACATACTGATGCAATTTTCTAGTGGTCCATCATGTAGAACCAGATATGCAGTCTGTCCTGACGTGACACATCATCCAGCTATATAGCCAGTACGTTACTCAGAAAGCGGTGATGCCGAGACCCAGTTAATCTCCGTGGTAGAACTACTATTATATCGTTAACAACGTCTACCCATATACTGCCTGAGAATCGAGCTTGTTATCTTGTTTTTTGAACCGCATTTCCATGAGCCCACACATTCTGAATATGGAAATTTACAGAGCCATATCGTCTACACCCCATTTAATCAAAAATAAAAGCTTGAAGATGAATTGTCTATATGCACCATACTGCTATAAAAACTACTGTGTGAACTGCACTCTGAATGGATTGTCTTGTGCTATTAAAGGGCCCGGACTAGCTGAACGTAGTACGGATTCAACATTGATTCATGAAATACCAGTGGGTGAACTTGGTACTTCACAGCCTGAGTCGTCCACTGCACCTAGAACACGCTCCTTCACTTACGGCGTGCCAAATGAAAGAGACCTTCCACCGCCTACTTTGTCAGGTGCGGAACCTGCTTCTTCAAGATGTTGGAAAAGTCGGCTGAACATCTTGCTGGAAATCGTTGACTGTACAGTTTATGGGCTCTTAGACTATCTCCATCCGCTAAATGAGAGCATTAAATCGCGTGTGCTATTTCCCTTGTGGAATAGAAGGCTAGGTTCTGTCAGAGAGTATCTGTGAATAAAGAAAACACGTTACACTGCACTACATACATAACAATAATATGTATCTTGTCAGTCTTTAAGAAGAATGTAATAATTCCCATTCCAAAGAAAGCAGACGTGGACAGGTGTAAAAACTACAGAACCATCAGTTTAATAAGTCATGGTTGCAAAATATTAACACAAATAATTTACATAAGGATGGAAAACCTGGTAGAAGCCAACGTTGGGGAAGACCAGTTTGGGTTCAGGAGAAATGTAGGAACACGGGAGGCACTTGGCTTATTCTAGAAGATAGATTAAGGAAAGGCAAACCTACATTTCTAGCTTTTGTAGATTTGGGCAAGGCTTTTGACAATGTTGATTGGAATACACTCTTTCAGGTTCTGAAGCAAACAGGAGTAAAATATAGGGTGCGTAAGGTTATTTACAACTTGTACAAAAACCAGACAGCAGTTGTCTGAGTTGAAGGGCATGAAAGGGATGCGGTGGTTGGGAAGGGAGTAAGACAGGGTTGTAGCCTTTCTCCAATATTATTCAATTTGAACATTGAGCAAGCTATAAAGGAAAGCAAGGAGAAATTTGGAGAAGGAATTAAAGTTCAGGGTGAAGAATTAACAACATTGTCTTTTACCGACGACACAGTAATTCTGTCAGAGACAGCAAAGGACCTGGAAGAGCAGTTGGACCGAAAGGACAGTGTGTTGAAAGGTACATATAAAATGAACATTAACAAGAGCAAAACGAGAGTAATGAAGTGCAGTCTAAAAAAATCAGATGATGCTGAAGGAGCCACATTAGGTAACGAAACAATAAAGGAGGTACCTGAGTTTTGTTACTTGGGCAGCAAAATAACAAATGATGGTCGCAGTACTGAGGATATAAAATGCAGAATGGCAGTGGGTAGAAAAGCGTTTTTGAAAAAGAGCAAGTTTTTAACATCGCATATTGACTTAAGGCTAAGGAAGTCCTTTCTGTAGGCATTTGTGTAGAGTTTTGCCTTGTATGGGAGTGAAAGATGGACAATAAACAGTGCGGACAGGAAGAGGATAGAGGCTTTTGAAATGTGGTGCTACAGAAGAATGCTGAAGATTAGGTGGTGGATCCCGTAACTAATAATGAGGCACTGTACAGAATTGGTGAGAAAAGGAATTTCTGGCATACCTTGAATAAAAGAAGGGATCGATTGGTAGGACAAATTCTTAGACATAAAAGAATCGTGAATTTAGCGTTGTAGGGAAGTGTGTGGGGTAAAAGCCGCAGAGGAAGACCAAGAGATGGATACAGTAAGCAGATTGAGAGAGATGTAGGTTGCCGTTCTTATGTGGAGTTGAAGAGATTTGCTCAGGATAGGGTATTGTGGAGAGCTGCATCAAACCAGTCTCTGGACTGAAGACCACAGCAACAACAAACGTGATCTGTAAGTGAACCATGTATCATAGTATGCAGCCAGTAGTAGAAGAAATGTAGATTGATGGAAACAGATATAACAAGAGTACAGGACATGAATGGACCAACTGACTGTAGACGACTGAGTAGTCCCCAGCACGCTGTTGACAGCTATATGAGTGCCAGGTGCTGTAACACACGCAACCACTTTTTTGTGCAGCTATCCTACAAGGCAGTATTCCATGCCATGGGTTGTAACTGACGTTCATTATCGGGAATTCGTCTGTAGTAGGACGATCAGTGCACTGACATGCATATTCATGACCATAGGATGTCTTGTTTTGGTGCATAATAACATCACTCTAAATGCGAGGGCCGTACCGAAAGTAATAGAACGGTAGTCGTAACTTGTTTATATAATGACGTACGTAGCTGTAATTTCACATGTTAGTAGCATAATCATGTTCCTCTGAAACAGCGTGTAGTCATCGAATTCTTGTCATAGGATGACGTCCACAGGAGGCTGTAAAATAATTACGGAGACAGCAGAATTGACAAGAGCAATGTGCAGAAATGGCTGAAGAAGTTTAAAGGAGGACAAACCAGCATTGACGAAAACTTCTTAGTGGGAGACCCGTATCTGCAACCAACGACGTGAGTCGCTAACAATCGAATGAATAGATTCGCTAGCCTGTTGCACAACTAGGCTTTGGCCACAATGTCGTGAATGAGATTGCGAAAGACTTAGGGTGTCTAAGCTGTGTGCGAAGTGGGTACCGAGACAGCTGACACGAGTTTTGAAGCACAGAACGGTGGAAGTCTGGTTTGAGCTGCTTGAAGCTTTGGAAAGTGCTCAGAGTGAATGAAATATGGGTATATGCTTATGATGCGGAAACAAAGAAACACCGAGCGAAGTGGCGCTGTGGTAACACACTGGTTCGTATTTGGGAGGAAGGTCGTTCAAATCCACCTCCGGCCATTCAGATTTAGGTTTTCCGTGATTTCCCAAAATCACTCAGGAAGCTTCTAGAAAGTATAAGAAGGAATAGATGAATAAATAAGTTGAAATCAAACAAATTCATCATCATAATGATAAATTCCTGTGGCTCGTGACATGCAGCAGTATTTCTATTATACACCACTTGAGCGATTTGCGTGTCCCTCACACACCTGAGTTATACCGGGCAAAGAGTACCTACGTACGTTTTACGTGGAATCCAAACCACGTGTCGCGTCTGGCGAATTCTCACATCGTTAAGAGGTGAAAACTGGGTCAAAACACACTCTGAAAAGTACGGTGATCCGACCGGGTTTAGTACCCACGACCCTTTGATTTCCAGTTATGCGCTTTACCCTGAGACCACCATAGTGACAATGCGAAAATGCACACGTCCTTGGCAAGCTGAGCTAGTCAGTGGTTCCATACCGCCGTACAGCCCAGATTAAACACCTTCTGACTTTTAATTGTTTGGACACTTAACGGGATAGTCTTCGGGGACGATAAGGTGAATGTGGCAGTAAAGCAGTGGGTTCGACAGTGAAAACCGGAATTCGTGCAAGGAGTGTGTCGAGTGTTGAATTTAACAATGGCGAAAGTGTATCGAGTGTGTAGAAGAAGGAAGAAAGGAAAAGAAGGTTTTGATGGAGCTCACGATAGGATTGTTTGGGTAGGGATATCGGCCGTGCCCTTTCAAATGAACCATCCCGGAATTTACCTGGAGTGATTTAGGAAATCACGGAAAACCTACATCTGGATGGCGAGAGGTAGATTTGAACCACCGTCCTTCCAAATGCGAGTCCATGTGCACTGTGCCCTAGTTCGGAGCTTATAATGGGGACTATGTTGAATAGTACCACTGTGTAGAGGATGAGCTACTCCAATAAAGTGTATAATTTGAAAGGCCTCAGATATATGAGGGAGGACCAATAAAAACCAGACTCGGAAGGCACTGCTATTCGTAGACGTAGTACAGGGTTCTCACGCTTGATTGCGTTAGTAGAGACCTTCATGAAACAGCTGTGCAGACGGCGTCAGTGTGGAGCTGAACGTGCAAGTGTGGTATTGTGTTTCTCTTACTGTTGGCGGGTGACCCATGCGAAGTCGTTTTGGCAACTTTAAAAGAACAAAGAGTGTGTGTGAAATTTTGTTTCGTGTTAAAAAAAAAAAAAAAAAAAATAAGAGAGAGAGAGAGAGAGAGAGAGAGAGAGAGAACTGCAATGGAGACATGCCAAATGCTTCAGGAAGCTTTCCAGAAGGACGCTATGAGCCGCACACAGGTTTTCGAGTGGTTTCGGCGTTTTAAACGTGATGAGATGAGTGTTGAAGACCAAGCTCCTTCTGGACGCCCTTCAACAGCATGAAACGAGAACATTGAAAAGGTCTGCCAAAAGATCGACAAGGATCGTCGCCAAACGATGTTTTAAGGCGTCTGCGAGAGGATGTGAGGAGGAAACGCCCGGAACTTAGGCGATCAGGTTTTTGGTTTCTCCATCACGACAACGCTCCAGCTTACGCGGCCTTACGAGTGACCCACTACTTGGCACCTATGAGGTGGTCTGTCGTTCCCCACGCTCCATATTCGCCGGACCTAGCCCCGTGCGGCTTTTTTCTATTTCCACGAGTGAAGAAAAACGCTAAAATGGAAGCGTTGTGATGATATGGAAGCGGTAAAAACAGCTTCGCAAAGGGCACTGGACAATATGAAACTTGAAGAGCTCCAAATATGCTTCCAACAGCGGGAAAAGAGACTTGACAAATGCATCGCATGTAATGGAGAGTATTTTGAAGGTGACTGATGTAATTTTGTAAAAAGGTTCATCAATAATTTTTTTATGACAAAAATCCGGTCTCTTTTGGTTCCCCCCTCGTATTTTTACTATTCTACAGCCACCTTTGCATTACGTTTAGAACGATCCTCGTATAATACCTTTTTTAAAATAATCTGTACGTGACATGTGCATATGCAGACGAAGGCATAGGTAAAACTACTGTCATAGGTAGTAGGATTTCACAATTCGTGACCATTGCTTAGGGATGCCTTAATGTGTACTTGGGGATTCTGAACGTCATCAGCGCGCCCGGCGGCTACTGACCTTCCGGACCCAGGGCGCCATCTTGTGCGTGCTGGGCTTGCGGTAGTGCACGTTGAGCACCATGATGGTGATGACGACGGACAGCCCGACGAGCACCATGGTGAAGAGCAGGTACTTGCCGAGCAGCGGCAGCGCCAGCGACGTGGACGGGATGATCTCGGAGATGAGCAGGAAGAACATGGTCTGCGACAGCAGGATGGAGATGCACAGCGCGATCTTCTCGCCCGAGTCGGCCGGCAGGTAGAACACCAGCACCGACAGGTACGAGATGCCGACGCACGGCACGATCAGGTTCACCGTGTAGAACAGCGTCTTGCGCCGCAGCGTGATGTTGAAGAAGATGTCTGCAACAGCGCGCGCGCCAGTTGGCTGGTCACTGATCTTCCGTAACAGCACTAGTCACTGGGGCACAGCTAGCGCAGCTGCGATAAACAACGGCTGGACAAAATAATATGAACAACTAACGTACGTTAACGTTCTACGATCCCGAAATTACCCAGGCTTCGACCTAAGATAACACCCGAGAGTTACTATCCCCTCTATCCTACAACTCTCCCATTCCAGCTGCTACATCTACATGGAATACTCTGCAAATTACATTTAAGCGCCTGGCAGAGGGTACATCGAACCACCTTTATACTGTTTATCTCCCACTAGCGTATATGACCGTGCTTCGCAACGGTTGTTGAAGGAGGGCCTGTGAGTATCATGGCTTTTTAGGGTTCCGGACATCATTCAATAAAAATAGAATCCTTGTTAAATCCTTATCCTGTCAATAAACTCCGTTGTCCTAGCCAAGATGTCAAATGTAAGTAAAAGACGTTGTCCGAACCGACGTATCTTCATAAAGTTTTTGGTACAAAAGGTGAAACGTGCCAAAATAAGCAAAGAAATGTATGTATTTAATACACAAAGCGCAATCATTAACATTACTTCTGTCACAGACGTTCGCTTCCTCGTTGTACTGCCCCATATTTATTACGCAGCAGCGGTGTTTATTAGTTGTTTGATGCACTGCAGCGCGTCTATCGCTTGTTTGCTGTACTACGCAATCCATACTTCAAGCATAACCCACATCTGAAACAATTTCCTTGATTTCACTTTTATGAAACGAAGTTGCTGCATGCAAATCCTTGAAGTAGTTTAGGAGATCGGGTATTTCTAATAGATGAACAGACAGTTGCTGAGAACACTTGATATTGTGATGTACCTTTTTTCTATGATCTGGTTTTAATGAAATCATGCCTATATGTTGCCCCAATCTTAGCTCAATTTTCCTGTGAAAACCGCATGAAAATGAGTCAGTAGTTTCTTTGTAATACGTTTGCGAAACGTGTTAGATATAGGCAAATATTCATGAATATGATGTAGCTTACATCATACAATAGTTTTATTCGCCATTTATTTCATGATCATTCGTATCTATGGACCTTGGGATGAGGCATGGAAAGCTGAAATATAATAAGTATTTCCTTAATGAAATAGAAATATCCTGAAAACAATTATTATTCTTACGGTTGGCTCTCTTTCCGTTAGATGCGCTTTTGTCGCTCCAAGCGTGAGACTTAAACTTCCATAGCAGTAGTACATATACGTTAAACTGTGATATCATTATGTAAATATACGGATTAAACACGGCGAGGATTGTATCAGTCTTATATTCATTGCGTTGAATCATATTTCGTTGAACATAGCAAGCAAGAAAACGATTTTCAGAAATATGGTACATTTCAAAAGTCAAAGAGTAAAGGTATTTCAAAGAGTAATAATCAGATCGCGGTCCCGAACTTTACACCAACACCCGCTGCGCTATCTATTAGTTCTTTGCTGCATTACGCCGTTCTTTCCTAGCATCAAATACACCTAAAACGTCAAATTACGATAGCTTTTATTTTCCTGATCTGATTTTGATGAAATGAAGCCAATATGTCGCCCCAGGATATTCTCTATTTATCTGTGATATCCTATGAATATTCATTTAGTATTCTTGGAGATTACGCTCTAAAAATAAACACATGCGTTTGCTTTCAGAGCAATGTTTAAATTGTGATATCTTTCTTCCTCTGATCCGACTTTGTGACATGAAGCGTTTCTGTAACCGCAGGATACCCTCACGTTTCCTGTGAAAACCCCTGAAAATTCGTCTATTAGTTTTGGAGATGAAAGAGAAAGATAGACATGACGGTTGTCGATGAAAAAAGTTAAATTGTGATGTTCTTCTTTCCGTGATCAGATTTTTATGAAACAAAGTCTATATGTTGTCCAAAGGTACGCTGAAGTTACCTGTGAAAACCCCATGCGAATTCGTGAAGTAGTTTTGGAGAAGTGGTTTCTAATACATGAACTGACAGACACGACGGTCTGTGAAAACGCTTCGTGATTCTATTTTGATGAAATCATGCCTAAATCCTGAACCAATCTTCGTTCATGAACCGCATGAAAATTAGTCCAGTAGTTTTGAAGATTGAAGCGAACAGCGACAGGCCTACTTTTAGAGATTTATTATTAGTATATATATGTTGTACAATTGTAAAATTTGCAGGAATATATTGATTTGTGGAAGTGCTGTATGCCAGTAAAATCTGTTGCAAATATGGGTAGTAGTGAAGAAGTAATAGATTAAAACGTGACGCTTGATGTATCGGTTTTCCATGAACGTTACTCTTTACGTCCTCATATCTCATGAACTACGTATCGTAATGTGATACAAAATCTAAAGTATATTCATCTGTATGTGTTTATACTATCTGTAAAAATTCCTGTGACTTCAATTTGTAGTATAGAAATTACAAATTGCAACGTTATACCGAATGCCGTAATTTTTCTCCATGAACAGCGGAAAAGTAGTAAACGAGAAACTTTTTTCATTTCATTATTTTGCTGTGGATTTTGCGAGAAATAGTTTAATAAAGGTTTGAACATATGTTTAAAGTTTGCTGCAAGTCGCCAAGTACTGTCATTCTCATATAGTGTAGTTATAAAGTCTTGTAGCATTAGTAGCAGTTTTCTTCGATTCCTATTGTTCATAACGTTATTTATCCTGAACTATGTGTCGTGCGTGGTTAGTACTCCTACAGCAGTTGTTAGTTTACGTTCGGTCCAGTGGTTTAGGAGAAAATGTACAGCATTGTCGTTTGACGCAGAATTTTTTCGCGCATCACATTGTTTATGACGTCATATCTTTTTACGTGTGTGTCGTAGGTGATTCTGAACCGACAGCGATTGTTGCCTGATATTAAGGAACATGTGTATCAAGTTTGGTTGGAATCGGTCCAGTAATTTAGGAGGAGATGTGGAAGATATATAGATACATACATATATAAATACGTACACACATACATATGTAAGATGTATAAGATGTAAGATTCAATTCTCGAATCTCTCCGTTCGAGCTCTGATTTCTAGTATTTTATTCTGAAGATCATTCCTACCTATGTAAATGGGACTCAACAATATATTCGGAGGAGAATTTTGGCGATTGGAGTTTCGTAAGTAGGCCACGCCGCAGCGATAAGCGCCGTTGTTGTAATGATTCCCATCCCAGATCCTGTATCATTTCCGTAACGCTGCCTCCCATGTATCGTGGCATTACAAAACGAGCTGCACTTGTTTGAACTCTTTCTATGTTCTCCGCCAAACCCACATGATAAGGATCCCACACTTGGCAACAATACTCCAAAAAAGGACGGACAAACGTAGTGCATGCACTTTCTTTAGTAGTTCTGTTGCATTTTTAAGGCTTCTGCTTCTGCCTTTCCATGACATTATCTACGTGCTCTGTCCACTATAGGTCTGAGTAATGGTAATTCCTTGGTATTTTGTGGAGTTTATGGCTTTCTCTTTTGATTGATTCATCTTGTAAACAAATTTTAACGGAATTCTTTTCGTACTTATGTGAACGACTTCACACTTCTCATTATATAGAGTCAATTGCCAATTTTTACACCATAGTGACATCTCATTCACATCATTCTGCAGTTGGTTTGATCTTCAGATGATTTTATTAGACGGTAAATGACGGCGTCTTCTGCAAACAACCTAAGACAGCCACACAGATTTTCTCCCGTATCGTTTATGTAAATAAGGAACAGCAGAGGACCAATAACACTACCCTGTGGAACGCCCGATATAACCTCTGTTTTAGTCGATGCTTTACCATCGATTACTACAAACTGTGTTCTCTCTGACAGGAAATCCCCTATCCAGTAGCAATTTTGGGGCGATATACCATAACCACGTAATTTGATTAAAAGCCGTTTGTGAGGTGCGGTGTCAAAAGCCTTCTGGAAATCAAGAAATACGGAATCGATTTCAGAACCCTTGTCGATAGCACTCATCACTTAGTTTCAGTAAAGAGCTAGTTGTGTCTCGCATGAAGCATGTTTTGTAAATCCGTGTTGACCTTGGGACAATAGATCATTCTGTTGGAGATAATTCATAACTTCTGATTACAGGATATGTTCCGAAACCCTGCTGCAAATCGACGTCAATGAAATAGGCCTGTAGTTTAGTGGGTTACCCCTACTGTTGTGTGTGTTCGTGTGTGCACGTGTCTGGTTTACTTTCCTCCTCTTCCCCGCCCCCACCCCATTCCTAAGCTGCATCTCGTTCCACCTATGTAGTACTTACACGCTCCATAATGCCGTGCTATCCATCTCCACCACCATGACGCAACCTTCCTGCCCAAACGTCCCCTCCACTTTCGCCTATTCCTCACCGCAGATAACGGTTGTCCTATAGCGTGAGTGTTTTGTGTGTGTGTGTGTGTGTGTGTGTGTGTGTGTGTGTGTGTGTGTGTGTGTGTGTGCATCTTTTTCATCTGCTTATCAAAACTGGTCGAACATCTTTGAAGTGAGTTATAAACTTTCCTTATCAGCACCTAACTCACGAGGTGATTTTTTGTAACCAGTCCGACGAGGTGCGATCTCTTAAAATCATAATTCAAGGACTAAAGTTTCATTTTACGTTGCAAAACATTTATTTTTACTGTTTTTTCAAGTGTTGTGTAAATACCTGTAGTCAATTTTATTGCATCATATGAAGCGCGTAATAATTTACTTTTTATGATACAAAATAACGTTACAGAGTGCGTTTTCCTGAAATTTTCAGTCACACAAAGAGTTTTAGAAAAGTGAATGGTGAAATCTGGAACAAGCAAATTTTAACATAAGTCTAAGTTCCATAGTTGGAACATATACAGTCGATAGGTACAACAAGGAAGTCTACAGAACTGACACTCGGAGTTGTAGAATACATTACAATCGCAGTTGATGTCATATATTCTGTGAATTGAACAACACTTTAAGTACATTATTTAAATACTGGAGAAATTAATATTTTGACAATGTTACTGTTTACTGTAGACACTGATTTCCACACCTGAAGTTCTGAAGCACATTTTACACACTTTTTTATGGATCACTGGGGACAATTAGGAATCTTGCACATTACACACATTATCAGTGTTTTCCTTTTTCTCTTTGGAACGAAAATATTACAAGTCCAATTCTTGTGAAGACGATCGCCAGCTGCATCCACTGGTTCAGTTTCTGTACTCTCTCCCAGAAATCTGCCAATGCAGGCCCTCAGTTCACGCGAATGGTGAATATGTTGAATTATTCTTTCCATATAAGGAGTAACAAGCTCCTTTGCAAGTTTACAAGCGCTTTATCTTGGCAGATGCGGATAAAGACATATGTCATCATGGTTAGATTTGAACACAGGTGTACAGATGAGAAAATAACAAATGCTTTGAGTTCATTCATATCCACAACTCTCATATCTGCAGAATTTGTGCTTTTCCCCTATCCTCGTTCAAACTGAAGTTTTAGGACTGTCAATGGTAGTACTGTCAGACAAATGCGTCATCAATTTGTATGTTAGAGATATTTTTCAGGCTCCTCACGACACCCGAGATGTGTGGCTGCAGGATGAGACCAGATAGCTGCAAGACAATATTGTGCGTCGGTGTTCTTGAAACTGAGTTTGCAAAGGTATACTTGATCAACTGAAAACATTCTTGCCGTTGTAATATTCTTTCTGTGTAGTCGATCCTTACTGTTTTAAAGTCAGGAGAAACAGAAAGATTCCTTTCACCACGCTCCTGAAGTTCTTCCTCTGAATCAATTTCTTGTTTAATAGCAGAACTGTGACCACCGGCGACTCCAAACTCTTCGTCTACTTCTTCGCCTGTTTCACTTCTTTCTCCACCCACTGACTAACAATGCTGTAAAAATTAGGTTCATTAAAACCGACACGTTCCAGCGAAGACATATTGTACTGTACTGCAGAGAAAATGTACGTAGTTCAAGAAGCGTGGTCTGGGAGACCGCAACTCGTATTTACAACAACGAAGGCAACCACGCAATTGATCAAAAAACATCGTCTTATGCATGATTTAATGAGGGTGGAAAGGGCAAGCCACATCCCGCAACAATTAACAATTGAAGGATTTGGTGCAAGAAGGAGGCAGCTCCACTTTCGCCAATTTTGGAAAAAAAAACCTTTAAAATTCAGTTTTCACCAAAACGAAAATACTGTGAGCCTTGTTTTAGATTATAAGGTATCTAATACTACTGACGAGAATTCACACAAATGCAGGCACTCAGGTACTTGTAATAGAGTTTTGAATTATGGAGCTGCGTCCGTTTTGCTCCAAAATGAATGAAAAGCTGTTTGTAGGACGATTTTCTTCATAATGAACCATATTTCAGTTTAAAAAACACTTATTAATGAAGACAGCACAACATGATTGGCATAATACATAAAATCTACAGTTCTTCTTCAGTCTCCTAGCTCCCCTTCAGTCTCCTCAGGATCGTTTGAAGCATCTGACGTCATCTGGTCGTAAAACCACATTTCGTTTTGCCCAACATACTTCCTAGTCAGCTCTTGACATCTATAAAATTTTGGCCTTTAAGCGGGAGGAGACAACCATAAGCTTGATGAATGTGGTCCATTGTTATGAGACTCGCAGGTCCTTGGTTGCAAATTTGCGCATTATCGAAAACAGTCATCCCTACGGTCGCACTGCACTGAATAATCCATTTACTGATATTTTTCCCCTTTTCTTGTTCGATAATGATACGTAAAGGTTCTTTACAAAAACTTTCTTCAGTCAACAATGTTGAAAATCAATTTCTGGTCCATTTCAGTGACATCAAATTTGGGGCTGGTTCTTCTGATAATGCGAGCATAGTCCACTGCAAGAAACACTCTTTACATCTTTCCAACACTTTTCTGTATTACCGAACGCTCTGTCGCATGGCATAAACCTGTGGCCCGGTTCTGGGGATCGATGAACTATCTGTTGGATTTTTCTGAAACTAGTGGGTAGAGCTGCGTTTTTCTTGCACCAAACGAACGGACCTTTTTTGAGTGTAATAGAATGTTCAACTCAATAGAGTCAAAAAGTGGAGCTGTCTCCTTCTTGCGCCAAACCCCTCAATTGAAAAACGAGTCCCAAAATTCACGTGCGATCTGACAAACCACATCTCGTGAGTGAAGGGTTAAATTGTTAACAGATACGTAATAGTTATTTATTAGTAATGAGATGCCCCACCACTGGCTTTGACAACAGCTGCAACAGATTCGTACAGTGTCTTTACGATTAAAAAAAAAAAAAAAAAAATGTTGTCCATTCTTGAACCAACACATTTACCAAATACTTCAGTGATGTTAGAGCTGTGAATTTACTCCTCACTATCTGCTCTAAGGGCATTAGCAGTTTACGATAACACAGTCTTTGTTAGCAGCATGTTTTTCGTAGTAAGCTGTTTTCTGGTCGGAGATGGTGAGATATTAATTCAGAGTTATCCGACCAGAGAGGCTACAGCAATAAACAGTCAAGCAGCAAGATATAGATGTCCAAATCAAGACGGAACCTCCTCCATGCTTTTCTGTAGGTACCAGGTATGCCTTATATTAAGTTTCCTTTGTGTTTTCAACCAGGAATTTTGTGGGAAATAATATAAACGATGATTCATCAAATCCTACCACAGACTCCCAGTCACCAAGAATCCAAGTTTCTTGATTGTGGTACCACTTCTTGCGCAGGTTTGCGTTCGATTCAGCCATTGATGGCTTAACAGCTGCTGCCCTCCCACAACTCTAGTGTTTTCATCGATGCTGTGTTAATCAAGCAAGTGAGTGATGAATTTTTCACTCGATTTTGCCGTGGTAGTTTTTGTTGTCAGGCAACAATCGTTCACAATACTCTTCGGGTGTTGTCAGTTAACTTCAGGTTTCGCAAAATATTCCTAATCGCCAATATTAAGTTATTTTCTGTACGCTGCCATTATAGAGAATACTGTCGTTAATCTACATCAACATGGGATACTCTGCAAATCACATTTATGTGCCTGACAGAGGGTTCATCGAACCACCATTACACTATTTATCTCCCATTCCATTCTCGAATAGCGCGCGGGAAGAAAGAAAACCTGAAACTCTCCGTTTGAGCTCTGATTTCTCCTATTTTATTCTGATGATCTTTTCTTCCTATGTAGAATGTTGAAGATTTGAGTTTCGTAAGTAGCCCACACCGCAGCGATAAGCGCCGTTGTTGTAATGATTCCCATCCCAGATCCTGTTTCATTTCCGTAATGCTGTCTCCCCTGTATCGTGACAATACAAAACGAGCTGCCCTTCTCTGGACTCTTTCGATCCTCTGTCAAACCCATCTGATGAGGATCCCACACTGGGCGGCAATACTCCAAATGAGGACGGACAAGCGTAGTGTGTGTAGTTTCTATAGTAGTTCTGTTGCATCTTTTAAGGGTTCTGCCAATAAAACGCAGTCTCTGGTTCGCCTTTTCCACGTCATTATCTCGTGTTCTTTCCGGTTTAAGTCTGAAGTAATACTAATTACTAGGTACTTTGTGGGGTTTACAGCCTTCACTTTTGATTGAATTATCTTGTAAACAAAGTTTAACGGATTTCTTTTCGTACACATGTGGACGACTTCACACTTCTCATTATTTAGAGTCAATTGCCAATTTTTACACCATAGTGATATCTTATTCAGATCATTCTGCAGTTGGTTTTGCTCCTCAGATGATTTTAGTAGACGGTAAATGACGGCGTCAACTGCAAACAACCTAAGAGAACTACACAGATTTTCCCCTATATCGTTTATGGAGATAAGTAACAGCAGTGGACCAATAACACTACCCTGTCGAACGCCCGATATCACCCCTGTTTTAGTCGATGCCTTACCATCGATTACTATGAACTGTGTCCTCTCTGACAGGAAATCCTCTATCCAATCGCAAATTTTGGGTGATATACCATAACCACACAATTTGATTAAAAGCCGTTTGTTAGGTACGGTGTCAAAAGCCTACTGGAAATAAAGAAATACAGAATCAATTTGCGAACCCTTGCCGATAGGACCCATCACTTAGTGTGAGTAACGAGCTAGTTGTGTTTCGCATGAACGATAGTTTCTAAATCCGTGTTGAACTTGGGTCAATAGAACATTCTGTTCGAGGTAGTTCATAATATTTGAATACAGGATATGTTCCAAAACTCTGCTGCAGATTGACATCAATGAAATAGGTCTGTAGTGCTGTGGGGTACTCCTACTGCCTTTCTTGAATATTGATGAAGCGTTAAACGATTCAGCTTGTTTTCGCCACAGATGATCCCACTAAATATGTTCCCATCCAGTTGGCATGTTTCGAATTCTGAGAGATCAGAAATTTCAGCAATTATTTGTGTTGACCGTCGCAGAATGAAGCGTGTGACATACTGCAAGGCAACGTCCAAGAACTGGTTCGTCAGTTGTCCATAGCAGTCGCGTCTGAGTGTTAACACGCATGTAGTGCAGCTAAATTACAACAGATTGTACTACACTTGTATGATGTTCGTAAATTTTTTCCATTTTCTATAGTTGTACGGTGTACAGCTAATACTTTTCCCAGAGCAGCACAAAGGTGTCATGAACCACATGGCCAGCCTTTAGGACAAACAGAGTGGTCATAAATAAAATAATTCCTAAATTTCTGATGACAAATTCCAATCTAATGAAAAATGACGATTCGTTTGAAATATTACAAAGTTAGTATTAGTATTCAAGAAGTTGGTAAAATTGATTGCCAATGAAATCATATAAAACTAATTTTCCCCGAGAATCTAAAATTACTATTGGCTTGCCTGACAAGATCAGCCACAAAGGCTACCGAAGCCGTTAAGTTCAAACCCGGAGAGACAACGTCTTCGCGGAAGGACGTTTCTGTTCCCGCCGTCTTTGATGAGTTGCCGCCAAGACAGGCCGACACCCTAGGAAGCGTGAAACCGGCTCTTGCGGGCCAGAACGAACTCGTAACTGTGCTATGGTCAGGTTGGTAACACGTCACTAGTTTTACCGGAGGAAGAATCAGCGGTGTGAAACTCGCTTTAACAAAACCGGTGTGAGCGACGTGGCCGCTCTCAGTTCGGCAGTTGCTTCAGATGTTCAAACGTTCAAATGTTTGTTAAGCTTATGGGACTTAACTAGGGGGTCATCAGTCCCTAAACTTACAAACTACTTATGAACTACTTACGAACTAGGACGGCACAAATATCCATGCCCGAAGGGGGATTCGAACCCCCGAGCGCAGTGGCCGAGCAGACCGTGACTGGAGCGCCTCAGTCTCCTCGGCCTGCTTCACATGCTTGCAGTTCTTAGGAGGACAGGTCCGCCATCGCCTATTGTGCAGAAGCCGCCATGCTCAGTCTTGGTGATATTTCGTTGACCGCCAGGAACTTGACAGTTCCACCGTTCATGTTTTCGCGACTAAAGTGAAGTCATTGCATTCGGTCACGAGTTTAATAAATATGCAACGGTCTGCATATTGGGCGATAGGCGCGATGATTACTAAGATGCTTTTCCTTAATTTCTTGTGCCGCCCTGTTTCGGGCTCAGTCTACTGTTCTCATGACCAACGGAAATTTACATGAAATTCAATACACTCTCTTTGTCTCTCGTTAAAGGCTGGTCGAACTATTTGAACGTGCTTTATTTTAGATGTTTGCTCTCTATTGTATGTCTTGTCTTGCAGCTACCTTGTAAATCTATATGCTACTTTCAGAATACAAAGATTATTTCAATGAACTGTCCGGCTTCTTGTCTGTAGCTTTCCCCTGTTGCTATCTTTTTCATTCATTTACAAATGCTGGCAACTGTCACAGCAAAAGAAGACTCACAGGTAAGTCTCCTGTTAATTGGGAAGCGGAAGTCAGGCAGATTGATTTAAGTCATAATCTCGTTTTTTTTCGTCCCACAACCAACCATATTAACAGACAGGCGCCTACAACAGAACTTGCCGACCTGTTTGTAAATCATATAACGACTAAAAGCCCTCAGCCTTCCGCAAATTGGTATATTTATCTGACGACTCATTTGCACATCTTCATTTATACTCCGAAAGCTTACTCACTTTCTCGCTGGCGAGGGGACTGAGGCGCTCCAGTCACAGTCTGCACGGCCACTACGGTCGGGGGCTCGAATCCCCCCTCGGGCACGGATATTTGTGTCTCTCTAGTTCGTAAGTAGTTTGTAAGTTTAGGGACTGATGACCCCGTAGTTAAGTTCCATAAGCTATACACACATTTGAACATCACTTTCCGTTTTTGCTTTTCAGTCGTCCCGGCGAAGGCTCTAACATGTATGTATAATTTTATCCTCATTGTCATATCGCAAGATACATACAGAAGGAACCAATATTTTGACTGACACTTTTAGAAATGTACGCTTTTGCAATTTGGACAAAATGCCGCGCCGTGAAGCAGCATTCAACTCTTGCAGCGTCTGCCCCTGTATTTTGCTGGTTACCTCCGTGATGCAGTCGTGCCTCATCTATGAATCCTATCTGAGATGAAATATTAAAGTATTTGTCGAACGAGTGAAGAGAAGTCTACAATTTGTATTAATAAATACTGGTTCCAAGGTGACACACAAAGTAACGTTGGTAGTAACAGCACCTCTCTTTTCTCTGAGATCATGGTACAACGCGGCACAGGGACAATGCAGAATTGTCCTGTTTCCAAGATTGGAGAAAGCTGCAGCCTACTGCAGTGACCTGTAACTGTGTTTCTGAAAGGAAGGAGAACTATCACAAACTTTTTCTTTTGGTTTCGAAGGCGACATTCATAGTTTTTACAACTTTTGGCGAATTCCAATACAGAGTATAACTTTAACTGTTAATTGTTCACCATTAGAAAACACGTAAGCTGAAAATGCATGTCATCCGCTACACGCGACTATATAATACGCATAAATCCGTGAGTATTCCACAAAACTTTTATCTCTAAACGTTCTCTCTCGGCGGAACGGGACACGCAAGATGGAGATCCTTACTTTCCGGTCCCGTCATTCGTTTTAAGCAAGTCCATTACAAACGATATATCTCTTTTTCCATTGCGTTATCAGCGTTGTGAACGTTTATTAGAACGACTGATAGAAATCAGTTACGAAACTGCGCGGTCGATTAGTACCTGATGGAGGAAGATGACTGGAAAGGATTCCGTGCTAACGGATGTAGCATCTGAGTGGTTAAGTGCGAAGAAGAACTATAGGAAGTTTCCCCTAGGGCGATAATGTTCAAATAATGGAGACGTCTTAGAACAAATTAACGGTTAGCAAATTCGGCAGCGACAGTATCTGACTTGAACATTTTGGTTACTTGTTCTGAGATATCGTCTGGTTCAACTTCTTCCTTCTATTGAGGAGTTTGCTGTTCTATATTCATCTTCCGTTTGTTTCACTCCCTGTATGTCTTTCCTTTACCTCTTTCGTTACTTTATAACCAAGTATCTATCTATCCTAACTTACAATTGGCGTAAACTGGCCGTTCATCAGGTTCTCTGCATATTACTGGCACTTTTTCTGTCTCTGTTGACGCTAACGTAAATGTCTCATACGTTCTCTGGCCGACACCCTAATGGATTACACTTTCAGAGTAGAGTTGCGCATAATAGTTCGCGATCGGGAGCGCTCACTTTAGTTCGCGGCAAAGCCGCGAACTAATTCTTTCTTTTAGTTCGTCCGCTCCCAGAGACGGCTGAGCGGCGTGGTCTGCGCATGCAGGTGGAGGGAGAAGTTCCTCCACGTAGCTGCTTCATGCGCTTGCTGCGTGAGCCGCTAACGATATTACGCAGACCAAAAGAAACAGTTTGTGGATAATTTCTCGCGTTAAATTTAGAGTTATCTCTATATCTCGGCATTATGGAATTTATTAGTCAGATATTGCAGAGTGAGGAATACTTCAAATCAGAAATTTTGTAGCACTGAACTATTTAATCTAGCAAGCAGACGCTAACCTCCTAATGGCTCTCAAGGCAAACACGTGATTTTTAATTCTGTTGCGCGCATTCTCGCTATTGCCCGTCAGTCTTCGGAAGAGAATCCAACGAACTAAGAAGCGAGATACGTTTGGCATAACAGTTCACGACCGGTAACGCATGTTTTAGTTCGCGACCGATGGCGCATATTTTAGTTTGCGTCCGGTATCTGTCCTTTTAGTTCGCAGTTCGTCCGCTGTTTTTAGTTCGTCCACTCTTTTTGGCTTTTGCTACCGCTAATAAAAGAGCTCTTTCCTTTGTTATGACAGCTTTTTTATATAATGATCAGTGTTGGCCAAGCGTATGCCATTACCCGTATTTTTAGACAATTAGACATCAAATAATTAAGCAAGTAAACCAGTTATTTACACGAATGGGTGATACAATGGTATTCAACTACTTTGCATACAGATTACTCGTAGTAAATATTATTTAGACACTGCTGAATACCTTAGAAAAGAAATCTTGCGGCAGTGAACTACAACTGAGCTGCATCTCAGTTCGAAATGACGATAACTGTCAGAAGGGAATCACGCAATTCTGCGCGCTCTCGCGTCCTCTCGCTGTTCCCCGTCAGTCTTCGCAAAAGGAGCGGACGAACTAAGAGGCGAGGGGATGTGAGAACTAGTTCGCGTAGTTCGCCTGTGGGAGCGCTCTTCCGAACTAATTCGTTCGCGAACTACACAAGACTATTTCAGAGTACCTCACTTACGAAAAGCAGTCAGAGCACAAAATACATTCCACAAATTTTACTGGCTATATACTTTCATCTTAGGTCACGTGGTCCATGGTGTAGATTGTTTGTACAGTGGAGGTGATCGCATACGTAATGAGCGAAACCCAACGAGTTCGCGAAGGAAGTGATCGATGACGTCACTTCCATCAAGTGTTGCGGTTGGTCGAATATTTTTCTAACGCCCAGGGCATAGACATCTCCATGTCAATGTGTTTCGAATAAAGCAAGTAGCGATAAATGACGCTTGAGGGGAGACGTTTCATTCAAAATAGGTATTGGTAAATATGAGTAAATTACAGACAATATTCTACGTTAGTTCGCACAGTGAACTTCCTCGCTAAACTCTTGTGAACGAGTTTGAATAGTATTTCATTACGGAGCAAAGGTCTGATACTCTGTACTTCACATTACGGAGCGCGTCCAGGAAGAACGGTAAATGAGCGGAAATTTACAGGAGTGCGCGGGCAGACAATGGAGAAAAAGTCTTTTCATTGCAATGGACTCAACTATTGTGTCGGACACAGGAAGGGCGGAACGGTTCTCATTCTGTTAGCGTCGCTCTAGAGGGAAGGTAAGCGCCGTAGTGGGCAGTGTTCAACTGGAAAGGGGCGGCAATGGCGCATCTGCGACCGGTCTGCACGTGCGGGGCAGTGGGGTAAGGGAGGGAGAGGGATAGGGGAGGGTGAGGGGGGCTTGTTAGCAGCGCGAGACACCTGTCGGCCGCAGCGCCGCAGTCGATAACAAGCGGGGGCGGCGGGGGCGGAGGCGGGGGCAGAGGTGTCGCCGCCAACACTTGCCCCACCCCCCACCCTGCCTGCACGGTACACGGCTGCTGGAAAGCGCTCCTGCCAGCGTACAAAAGGTCGCCACCAAATCACTGCGTCTCCACTGTACGCTTCACTGCCAAATTCGGCATGCATGTGGACAGAGGTCACCGAATCTAGATTGTCAGTTCCCAATCGGAATATGTACCACTGTTAGTTCCTTTTTGTCCTGTTTTTCCCTCAATTGCTATATTATACGAGTCGTGTCCAGAAAGTAAGTACCGTTTGGTAATAAAATGAAAAATGTTTGTATAGCTTATGGGACTTAACTACGGGGTTATTAGTCCCTAAACTTACAAACTACTTATGAACTAGCTAATCCTAAGGATGGCACAAACATCCATGTCCGAGGGGGGATTCGAACCCCCGACTGTAGTTGCCGTGCAGACCGTGGCTGGTGTGACTCAGTCCCCTCAGCCACCACAGCCAGCGGTAATAAAATGAAATTTTACACAGATACATAAGAAATTTTTATTGCACAATATTCTACAACTTTTAAACTACTTTCCCACATAACTGCCGAAAAGATCTCTTCTTCACCAATTTGGTACACGCCTGGGAGATAACGACAGCCTTGAGAGAACGGCCAGGGAGACGGAGTCGGTCGACATATTTCGTTGCGGGAAGTCCTGGAGGCGCGGCGCCGCTGGCAGAAGCTCTTACCCGGAGGCGTTGGTCGCGATCCCTGAGGTATGGTTGTCGTAGGCGGTCGGCGGAGAACTGCCGTTGTGTCGCACTGCGCCCCCCCCCCCCTAAATAGTCGGCGCGCAGTGATACGTGGCAGTCTCGAGCTGGTCTCGCGTGAATAAGCGGAGGAAAATAGTTGCGGTTTAGTGCGCTCTCTGGCGGAGCTCGCCGCGTCCTCTGGTGACTCCGGAACCGCCGCTGTGGAACGCCTCACTGGTAGGCATCCGTACGCTTGTACCCTGCATTGCGGGTTATCCGCTCGTCAGGCGAACCACCTGTACATGACACTTGTGTCGAACAGTAATATAATTATCACTATAGCTTACGCGAAAGTACAAAGTGTCACCAGAATCGGATAAGCGATACAGCAGGACTTGAAATACGAAGAAACACAAAACGAACATGTAATTTTACATCTCAGATTATCAATCTAATATAGCCGGCCGCGGTGGCCGAGAGCTCTGCGGCGCGCCAGTCACGGTCCGCACAGCCACTACGGTCGAGCGTTCGAATCCCCCATCAGGCATGGATATTTGTGCCGTCCTTAGCATTAGCTAGTTCATAAATAGTTTGTAAGTTTAGGGACTGATAACCCCGTAGTTAAGTCCTATAAGCTATACAAACATTTGTCATAGCGTGGCATAGAAATTTGCCGCCTGTGTCTTCAACCAGTTGGAAACAGTTTCTTTCAGCTCGTCCTCCATAGCGAGAGCACTAATTGTAAACCTACGGTGTTCCTGGATCTTGCCATCAATCGCGTGAACCAGTTCTTCTGTAACCAAAGGTGGACGCCCGCTTCGTTCTTCATCGGTCACATCACTACGCCCGCCATTGAACTGTCGGACCCATCTTCTCACCATCGAACCAGTCATCGCATTTGGTCCGTAAACATGGCAAATTTGCCGATAAATTTCAGTTGGTTTTTACTTTCCTCACATTCAGAAACCGAATCACCGACCTGATTTCACAGGCGGCGGGATTTTCAATCAACGCCGACATTTCAAACAAGCACAAAAAAGCGTACGTAACTGACAGCGATCTCCAAATGGCGTACGTTCTTCTCCTTGATACACATCGTCTACAGCGCGTGTGCGGAACTGCAATCGCAGCGCTGCAGCGGAGATAAATTGAAACTGAACTTACTTTCTGGACGCGCCTCGTATTATCATAGTGTACGTATTTCGGTTATCCGTCTATGCAATATAGACAAAGACATGAAAATTATCAGGACCAACAACCACAACAAACACCTCATACAAACACAAGAAAACTACCATATCCAGAAAGTCATAGCCGAAATAAATGAACAGAAAAACATTAATGAAAACTCACTGTAAAAATTAGTCAAAGACATCAGACAGTAATTAAAGAGAAAAAAAAAAGAATTCACACACACACACACACAAACAAAAACACAAACACAAAATTTAATAATAATAATGAGTGGGGAAAAAAGCACACCCACACAATTCTCACTCTTCCTTTCCCACAATCCCTGTCTCTCTCTCTTTCTCTCTCTCTCTCTCTCTCTCTCTCTCTCTCTCTCTCTCTCTCTCTTCACAATCAGGAGTCATAAAATAAATAAATAAATACATCAGTATTTGGTACTGTTCTCTGTGCAATCACATCGAAAACACACACACACACACACACACACACACACACACACACTGACATAAAGCAAAGATAAGACAAATATATACCCAACAGTTGGCAACAACAACCAAAACAAAAACACCACACGAAGAAAATGGCATGTGCCTAGTGGTGATAGCTGTGAAGTGCTGGAATAACAAAAAACGCAAATTGAACATAACTGAATCAGAACACCTGGTAGCCACCAACGAACACTAGACGTAAAGCAATATCCATTAAATATTGTAAGTCACAACATCCAAATATCAGTAACTATACTTAAATAACGCACCAGAACTGTTTATAACCGCCGCGGTGGAGTAGCCGAGCGGTCTAAAGCATCTCGCTGTGGAGCGCGCGGTTGCTCGCCGTGGAGGTTCGAGTCCTCCCTGGGGTTTGCGTGTGTGTGTTGTCCTTATGTTAGTTTACCTAGGTTTAAGTAGTTTGTAAGCTACGGACTGATGACCACGCAGTTTGGTCCGATAACCTAAAAATACTAAGAAACGTAAATATGAAATATTGTAAAACATAATCATGTATATATTACAGGACACTGATGATGCCTTCGAAATAAAGGCGAAATGCATATGGCAATACAATATTTTATTAAATTAGTTCCATAGACGGATAACCTAAATATCTACACTATAATAATGGAATATGTACGTTTTGTTGTCTACGTTATAGTGCTTCTGCTGTAGTTGTATTAATGTCTTCACTGTGCTTGATTTCGTAGTGGAAAATATACTGCCTGACGAAAAATACGATGCACGTAAGTGAAGTAGTCCGGATGTATTTCATTTGGGATACAAACATGTCACTGATGAGTGAGTAAATGATTAGATTTCTACACCTGGAAAATGAAAAAAGAACGGCAGAGCGAAATTTTAATGACACATTTTGAGGATGTATGCAACACACGATCACGCAGTTAGAGCCATAAGCACGTCAGTACAGTCACCAGAGCGTGCACAGTGTGACGCTAGTATCGTGTTTACCCTCCTTTTGCTGCAATGCAGGGAGAAACTTTCTCATGAAGACGATCGTAGAGGTGCCGAATGAAGTCTTACGTTACGCCCTGCCATGCAGTTTCCATTTAATGGCGCAGATGGACCAGATCCCTTGCCGGTCGTGTAGACCGCTCCAAGATGATGTTTCATCCAGTCCCAGACGTGCTCAATGGGGGACAGATCTGGGGATAATGATGAGCAGGGTAATTGACGTACGCCTAGAAGAACACGCTCGGTTGTACGGGCTACGTGTGGTCGTGCATTGTCCTGTTGGAAAAGCACATCGCCTTGTTGGTGTATGAACGTTTGGAAGACGGGTTGAATGGTGGTGTCAATGTACCGTGCACTGTTCAGCGTTCTCCAGACGATCACTAGAGGAGAATGGCGAGTGTGACCTGAGTCGCGCTCCAGATAGACAGGAAGTTAAGGCGACTGCCTACCCAAAGTTTGTAATCGATTAACACACATTAAAGTAACATTTTATCTTTATCCTGAAGTCTTCAGTTCTTCCCAGCAATAACATCACATGATGCTGTAACGAATATTATTTTTTTTAATGTTTCAGTTTTTTATATCAAGTAGGGTAATATGTTTTATTTAATATGCTCAAATTTAGTGATAGAACACACGACTATAAATTCAGAGACTGAAGGCGAGATTTCATGGCTGCACAATAAATTTGCGAGTTAACGCTAGCTTCCGTTAAATTGTGACGTTAACTTTTATAGTAACGGGTTAATGATTAATGAAGTTAACTTTTTGGTTAATGCTGTCCTGCTCTGGCTAGTGGTAGTTCACAGTAATCAATCGCCCAGTCTACCTTGAAATAAAAATCGCTAAATGTCATATTCCATTGAAGAACGTACGTTACGAACAATGGTATTTAAGTAGAACGTAACTGCCTGGAAATGGCTGCCAAAGGTTGCAGCAGAGTTTCAGATGGCCACTCAAATTTTTAATGTTTTTATGTATCTTTCTTTGAAATTAATTATGATTTGTCTAAAGAAAACATGCAAAAAAAAAAGCTAAGTAAATGTTAATTAACAATACGTTCAGCTTTATTTCAAAAAGCAAGTACTCTTCTATTAACAATTATATATTAAAATAGATTTTGATGATAAAACAAATGGATTTAGTTATTTCGTTGCGTTATTTCGTCCAGTGATAACTTGTAGCCCGCCTGAAATAAAACATTCGAGAATTTGGCCTGAAGAGGAAATAGGTTGAGTATGGCTGCTCTAACGGCACACATGATCATGCATGATTGTAAGGGGAGCGATATTCTACACTCGCCATTCTCGTCTAGTGATCGACTAGAGAACACTGAACAGTGTACGTTACACTGAATCCATCATTTAAACCGTCTTGCTACCACTCATGCACAAACAAGGTGATATGCTTTTCTAACAGGGCAATACAGATCCACATGTATCCTGTACCATCCAAAGTGCTATTTAAAAGGAAAAAAAAAGTTCAAATGTTTGTTAAGCTTAAGGGACCTAATTCCGGGGTCATCAGTCCCTAAACTTACAAACTACTTATGAACTACCTTATACTAAAGACGACACAAACATCCATGCCAAGGGCGGGATTCAAACCCCCAACCGTAGTGGCCGTGCAGACTGTGACTGGCGCGCCGCACACCTCTCGGCCACTGCGGCCGGCCCAAAGTGCTCCTCAAGGTGTACGTCAATTACCCTGGCCAGCATGATCCACAGATCTCTCTTCCATTGAGCATGTTTGGGACCGCATGAAACTTCATGTTGGGCGGTATGCATGAGTGGCAAGAAATCTGACCCAACTGAGGCACCAGGTGGAAATTTCATGGCAGACCATTCCACATAACCACATTCTAAATCTCTACGATCGTTTTCATTAAAGAATTACAGCTTGCATTGCTGACGGAATACACGGTACTAACGCCAATATTTCGGACGCTCTGGTGACTGTACTCACGTGGATCCGGCATTTCCTATGTGATCGTGTGTTGCATACAACCTCAGGAATGTGCCAAAAAATTTCCCTCTGCTGGGTCGACGAATTCATGGTGTTCTTTTTTCATTTTCCAGGACTGTATGACTCGGTAATATCTAGAACACCGACCACAGTGTGTTCGTAAAGTCACTGGTCTATTGCTGTTAAGTTGGTACGATTAAAATGCCGTGAGTAATGGACGGTGTTTACGTACGACAGAATACGTTTGACATATGTTAATTAGTTGTACTGCGACGGGGACTGGTCGTATCTACGCGTATGACAAGCGGATGCCAGCAAGTGCCCGGCATTTCATCACAGCAGTAGCTTCCCATTGGTCGCCTTTTAAAGGAGCAGAAGGAAAGCTTTCTCTACCAAAATGTTCAAACGTTCTTAATTTAGTGGAACCAAATTACTTAGGTCATCAGTCCCTAGAATCATTAAAAGAAAGACGCTATTCTTTTCAGCGAGATTTATTTGCGAAATTCCTTTCACCAAATGTCTTCCAATGCGAATATATTTTGTTAGCACCAAACTACACAGAGAGACATGGGCATCATAACAAAATAAGAGAATTTAGTTCGAAAACAGTAAGTTAACGGCTTTCTTTTTTGCCGCGCATTTAGAGAATGTAACGGTAGAAAAAGATCATGAAAGCTTTTCGACGAACCCTCTGCCACGCACTTCACTGTGATTTGCAGAGCAATTGTGAAGACGTAGATGAACTCTGAAATGACTGCCATGTCAAATGTCTTAAGCCCAATCCCTGTAAGACCCTAGTTTGGGTATTCCACCTACGAAATAGGGAAGCGCAGACAAAGGTAGAATCGCATGTCGAGAGAAGCAGCTGAAACATTGCCAAACTGCAGTCTACCTAGGCGTCTCACTGTGCCTCACTCTGAAGTTCAGGCATCGATGACTGAATGTGAGACAGGAGATCAGCACTCGCAATGGGATACTTGAGAAGCTGACTGGCAGCAGCTGGGAGCTACCCAGCCCACACATCCTGAGGACTTCTGCACTGGCGCCCAGTGTAGCAGCCGCTGAGTGTGCCGCTCCTCTAAGCAGATTCTTATTGTGCTGAAAGACCATGTAAGTATACTGTCGGGATGGTCGAAGCCAACGCCACTGCAGAAACTGTAACCGATTGTTCACCCCCCCCCCCCCCCCGATTCGAATGTCTGGAGATTTCAGCAGACTGTGAGACAACGAATCAGTAGAATGATCAGGTCACCAGGCAGCAAGGTCTCGCCCCAAATCCCGAAGATATTGGTCGTTAGGTCTCTGCCGCTGGAGTAAATACCAGATGAGAAAATTCAGTACTGCCACGTTGCTTCCCAACAGTAAATGGACAACGCAACCTGGTTAATTTTATTAATTTTTCGTTTGTTATTGATTTAATGACCTGTAGCGAAAGAGGAATATTCTGTTACTTGGTTGTGTGAGGCCTGAAGCAGGGGGGAAAAACACGCATTCAGAGCTTAAGGCGACCGGTGACGAGCACGAGGGTGGCTCTGTTATTTGGAGGCTCAGAAGTTCCCAGAAGACGGCATACAGCCGAAGGCCACAGCAGGTAGGACTGAGGCGTGAGCCTTCCAAGTATCTGGCTGGCGCCCCCGACGCTGCCGTCGTCTAGGCGGGAGCGTCTGGAGCAATACTTCTCCATGGGTGGTTACGGTGCTTTGCGAAGGGAGAGGTGAGACGTGTGGCGCCAGGGTGGCACCCTCTAGGACATCGTACGTCTCTGGTGCCAAGCTGGCGGACGCCGCAATTATACAATAGCGAGGGAGTTGGCCGTATGCTGCGAACAACTTGCTGGCCTTGTTTTGAAGGAACCTGAAGGCCATCCTCCGCTACCGTGAGAACGCTAGACGTAGGGAATGCGGGAGAGTTGGCCATTGGCTGCTGTTTTATAATAAGGGGGTTCGGATGTTCGACTCCCGAACGCAAGCCGTGAATGGCCGTACTTTGGCGCCTAGCTGTGGATCGGCATTTCAATGGAGCCTGGAGGCTTTGCAGAGAAGAAACAGATTTGAGAAGTGAAGCAACGGAGACTGGTGTATGGGCAGCCGAGAAGAGCAGACGCTTCTTTTCTATTCTCAGTTTAAATTTGTCTTCGAGCAGCAGTACTTGGAGTTTGGGGTATAATTTTGGAGTATTGGCAAGCGCAGAGGAAGGTCAGGCTGCCTGATATTAGACGCAACGACGCGCCAATTACGATTGTCACAGTTCTGGTATCATATCTGCCTACAGTACATTCGTGCGTCACACGTAAATTGTGATGGCACGACATAGCCGAACGAGTGAGATCGTATGCACTAAGATCCACCGGTTCGAAGTTGTCTGATATTAGTTAAATATTACTTCTGGAATACGAAGCTGAATTATCTCCGCGTCCGCGACTTCCAGCTATCGACACTCGCAGCCGCCGCCCAGATTTCGCGTTGCTGACATAGCCAGCTGGCACAGTTTGGTACAGTATCGCGTACATTTGCTAGTGTTTCAAGGTGTGCTCACGTTAGGTAAACTCACAGTAATCTGGTATGGGAATATTCCTCTGTGTTGAATTGTACGTCAAGATCTGCTCTGACGTTCTTTTGACTTCAGAGAATAAAGCGAGACAGAACAACTTTCTTTACTCAAATCATTCAAATTAGCTAGCCCCCTGTAGACAATTTTCGATGGTTTTATTACTTGGAAATTCGATGCTGGGTCAGCCACGCCTATCCTGAACTAACAAGTGAACAAACCATTTGCATACCGTCTTTCCTCTCCCCTACCTTAACCTTTTATTTTGCTACGCACCCACCATAACGATACCTTTCACAGAGACAATTCGTCTTAACAGGTGGAGGAGCTCACTAAACGCGGAGAAGTCGCCAAACTAGCTCATGGGCAAATCTACCAGACACTGTAAGAAGGTTCCTCAACCGCTTGAGAGTGGGCGACCCTCGATGGGGCAGACTCCTCTTACGTGTGTGGAGCTGAGCCTTATCCAATATACCTACGTACATTTCCTCTCCTGGACAGTTCGTGCGCAACAGAAGATGTTTATAAAGAAAACTACAAGGCTATCACAGACGCCGTTTTAATCTTCTTTTTTTTTGCCGTAGGGGTGGGGGATGGAGAAATATTGATCGGGCACGGAGATAATTGAATGAATGTTCTCCGTCATAAAAATTTGCAGTGATATATGAATGTTCAGGTTCAGAGAAGACTTTTGCCAATGTTGATTGGAATAAACTCTTTCAAGTTCTGAAGCAAGCAGGAGTAAAATATAGGGAGCGTAAGGTTATTTACAACTTGTACGAAAACCAGGCAGCAGTTGTTAGAGTTGAAGGGAATGAAAAGATGCAGTGGTTGGGAAGGGAGTAATACAGGGTTGTAGCCTTTCTCTTATGTTATTCAATTTGTACAATGAGCAAACTATAAAGGAACGCAAGGAGAAACTTTGAATATGGATTAAAGTTCAGGACGAAGAAATTAAAAAAAAGTTTTGCCGATGACATTGTAATTCTGTCAGAGACAGCAAAGGACCTGAAAGAGCAGTTGAACGGAATGGACAGCGTGCTGAAACGTGCATATAAAATGAACATTAACAAGAGTAAAACAAAGGTAATGGAGTGGAGTGTAAGAAAATAAGGTGATGCTTAAGGAATTAGATTAGGTAACGAAACAATAAAGGAGGTAGAGGAGTTTTGTTACTTGGACAGTAAAATAACAAATGATGGTCGCAATACAGAGGATATAAAATGCAGAATGGCAATGGGTAGAAAAGCGTTCTTGAAAAAGAGAAAGTTGTTAACCTCGAATATTCATTGAAGCCTAAGGAAGTCCTTTCTGAAGGCATTCGTGTGGAGTGTTGCCTTGTATGGGAGTGAAACATGAACGAACAGTGCGGACAGGAAGAGAATAGAGGCTTTTGAAATGTGGTGCTACCGAAGAATGCTGAAGATTAGGTTGGTGGAACGCGTAACTAATGAGGAGGTACTAAACAGAATTGGGGAGGAAAGGAATTTCTGGCATATCTTGACTAAGAGAAGGGATCGATTGGTAGGACACATTCCTAGACATCGAGGAATCGTGAATTTAGCATTGGAGGGAAGTGTGTGGGGTAAAAACCGCATAGGAAGACCAAGAGATGGATATAGTAAGCAGATTCAGACAGATGTATGTGGCCATTCTTATGTGGAGTTAAAGAGGCTTACTCAGGATAGGGTATTCCGGAGAGCTGCATCAAACCAGTCTCCGGACTGAAGACCACAACAGCAACATGTGAAGGTGCCCTGATGTTGCTGAAAACAAGGACGTAACGGCTCCCCATATCTGTGGAGCTTGTGGAGTCTACAGTCTTGGCGGCACAGCTCTTCAGTTAACAATGACTTGGCGATCCTTTCCGGTGAATCCGCGTCTTGAGAAACGCCCTAGTCTTGTTCTCCTCCTTTGTGGCCTCACATTTTTGCACTCGAGTTATTGCTAGTAGCACAGATAATTTCCGATAATTCGTTTTACGCCATTTCTATAAATTGCATTTCATGTAAGATTATTTAAAGAGTAAACAGCGTTGTGATTTAAACGACGTATTAATTACGTGGTTTTATTGTAAATTTTCTGATTATGCTAGTGCCTTTCGTGCCGCTTGCACAGGGTTAATTTTAAGGTATGGCCAGATGTCTTTCGTCTTACCATCCCTTCGCTCCCTCCGCCATACCACGACGGGTGAGGAAACATGTCTACCACAAGTGTCTTCGTATACTGTCATTGTACGGCACCATCTGTGGTGTCGCACAAGTATGAAGTGCGCGCTACGTACTTTCGCCGCGCGCCACCACGCACGCACGGCGCGGCGTTCTTACGACGTCAGCCACGAGCGCCCTCTGCTGCAACTCCGCTCGTGGCCACGGCTGCTGCATCGGCCACTTGGGAATCAGATAGGCACCAGTTAAGACTTGGCTATCGGATAGGCACTAGGAATCATCAGTAGGCAGGCCTCTGTGTACTATGTATCAGCATTCTGCAGTAATAAACTTTGTAAAAGTTAAGTATTAGAACGTTTCTGTGAAATATATATCTCGTTCTAATTTACTCTAGTGTTTCTAGTTTCTGCTGTACCACTGGCTGGTCACCTCCGTCCCTGCACACGGGTGCATCCTTTATTCCTGTGTCGGTCTCGGCCACCGACACCCACGACAACCGGGGAAACGAGACACAAAAGTGGCGACGAGGATGGGATACAAAACCATCAGTCGTTTTTTTAATTTTTTTTTTACCCATATTGCTATTAGTTGAGGCCTATTAGTTCTCTGAGTTTGCAGGCGCTCGCATAAGAGTCGTTCTTGTACCTTGCGTAAGATGTTCTGTAGGCATATTGGCCTGTATGATTTTGGGTCAGATGGATCTTTGTCTGCTGACTTTTTGATTGTACCAGTGTTTGCTGTCTTCCACTCTGCCGGGACTCTTCCAGGTGCCAGTGCCTCATTTAAAACGTCTCTCAAGAACGGTGTAATTATTGGAGCTACTTCATGTAGGGTCTCTGAGAATATTCCAACTGGGCCTGGTGCTTTCCTCTTTTAAATGTTCAGGATTGAATTTAGTACCTCGTTGTTTGTGAATAGGCAAGTCTCTTTCTCAGTTTCGTAGTTTTCTAAATAATAATAATAAAATAAAAACCAAAAAAGGACTTGTCATTTCTGCATTCGGTGTCATGTATTTGAAACTAAGTGTAGGATTTTGTGAATGTTCGTGAATGGTATGACTGAGGAGGAACTTGGGTACCAGTCCGGTATTCACCCCGTGGGTTGTAGGAAACCGCCCAAAAACCACATCATCACTAGCCGACACATCTACCCAAGTTGCTAATCCATACCTCCCCGCCTCATAAAGCAGTGTCTTATACGGAGCGACTAAATCTGGCGAGTTGTACAACAGTATATCTCATTCTGATTATCTCTGCCCAGTTCAAGTTTTTAAAGTCGCTAAGTGAAGTTCCCTGTAATATTTACTCTGCTGGTCCTTACATTTGTTAGTAGCGCTCGAAGTGGCACAATACATTTAATGGAGTCAATTACTAGCTGTAGGGCAACAGTGACTTAAATTTCCCAGGGTAGTTTTGTTGTAACTCCCTTATTCCAGTGTTTACCTCGAGAGATTTTCCACGAATTAAATTATTAATGAACTCAGTACTCGGGATTGAATAGCTTTTTAATAACATTCAACTTCATTTTTGAGAGACGCGCGGCTTAACGGAGGTCCAGACATCCATGTCATGTTTTCCTACACGGTACAGAAACGTACCAAACAATTCCATAATATTTATTATTCACTACTTTTCAGCACAAAATACTCGGCTATCGGGAGTAGTTTTACTGTGAATCATTGATCCACAGTGAGAGTAGGCGGTATAAGTAACCGAGTCAAAGCAACTGGAATTACTTGAATAAAACCAAAGTGTGATTGGTAGGACAGAGTCTGAGAAATCATTGGTTCGTCAATTGGTATTGGTGCAACTAGAGGGAGAGGAGTCTTGAACATGATACAGCAGCTTTGAGAGCTGCAACAAACGAATGATTTCAACCTTATTTGAAATATAATACACTCTACGAAATCTGTTCCGCCACTTCAAATAAGAATCTATTGTAATTTCCATAACATGTTAGTATAGCTGGGGAGAGTTCTAAAATAGAAATTGACAACGAAAACTTGGAACACATGATGAATGATGACAAAATAAATATATTTTAAACAATCAGTAAGGCAAAAGACGAATAATTTCAAGTACTTCTACATAGTAGTCAAAGTTATCTTACGTTACATCAAACTCAGATCTGCATTTCGTATTACGATGAACAAAAGCCGGCCGCGGTAGCCGAGCGTACTGCGGCGCGTCAGTCATAGTCTGCACGGCCACTACTGTCGGGGGTACGAATTTCACTCGGGCATGGATATTTGTGCCGTCCTTAGTAGTAGCTAGTTCATAATTAGTTTGTAAGTTTAGGGACTGATGACCCCGTAGTTAAGTCCCATAAGCTCTACAAACATTTGAAAATTTTTTTATGAACAAAATGTATTTTTTCCTGAGTGAAATAAAGCGGAATAAATAGAAATATAGCTAAGAAAGAAGTAGATTTAAGCTTTTCTTTATATTCTACTGTCACAGTCATTACGTCAACCGAGTGAGATGCTATTTCTGTCCCTAATGATTTCTGCGAACTCAGTTCTAATACACGTCAGAGAATATGATAATTTGCAATAGCAACCAATATAACCAAAGACAAAAGGAAAAATCTTATAGTCGGTGGTTCGTCCAGCTATGTTGTATAGTAGTCAGATCTGACTGGTAAATAAAGTGCAAGAGAAGAAATTAAACGTGTCTGAGACGCGTATGCTGACGTGGATGGTGGGAAAAACGAGGATCGACAAAATAATAAATGATGTTATTCGAGAGCAGACAAGTGTAGTGGAGGCGTAGAATTTGGGCAAATGAGCTAATCTTGAAGGTATATACCATCCATTCCCTTATGATATTCGTGAAGACTCTGATAAAACTCTTATGTGATTCAATTAAAGAAAAACAGCTTTTGATAACCACACAACGCTGTCTACAGGCTAGTGAAAGCTCTTTTCGACGTCAGTACGCTGATCGTACTGTTGGTTGCTGCTTAAAAGAAAAACCACACGTTATCGTATTTTTTGACAATGTATGTTAAAGGTGCGTGAAGTTGAAAATTACCATTCACCGAAAGAAGAGGGCTTTAAATCTAAAATATTCTCGACAAAACAGACCTGTAATTTTGTAAGCACAACATTGTAATGGGTCGTTCAGTTCTTTGGTACATTACTTACTTGACAAAATTTAGGATTGGTTTGGATCTGGAGCAACTGCATATATCTTGTGAGAATTTCTAACATGCGTAAATTTTAAAAAGAAGAAAAACGTAATTTATAATAAGTTATTTCAAATTTAATCAACTTAGCTAACACTGTTTTATAAAATATTGATAATCTCAGATATAAAATTGCAAGTTAATTTTATGTTTCTTCGTATTTTAAGACCTGCCGTACGGCTTATCCGATTGTGGCGACACTTTGTCAACAATTTGCTTGTACTTCGATGTAAGCTAGACGGATGATTATATTACTGTGCGACACAAAAGTCATGTACCGGTGGTTCGCCTGATGAGCGAACAACCCGCGATGCAGGGTACCAGCGCATGGATGCCTACCAGTGAGGCGTTCCACAGCGGCGGTTCCGGAGTCACCAGAGGACGCGACGAGCACCGCCACAGAGCGCACTAAACCGGGACTATTTTCCTCCGTTCAGTCATGCGAGACCAGCTCGAGACTGCCTCGTATCACTGCGCGCCGACTATTAAGGGAACCGCAGTGCAAGACGACGGCACTTCTCCGCCGACCGCCTACGAGAACCACAGCTGAGGGATCGCGACCGACGCCGCGCCACCAGGACTTCCCGCAACGGAATACCTAGACCGGCTCCGTCTCCCTGGCCGTTCTTTCAAGGCTGTCGTTATCTCCCTGGCGTTTACCGAATTGGTGAAGAAAACATCACAGTTTCCTTATCAGACAGAGTCTTTGTTACTATATCCTGAGCCGAAATATAGCACAAAGTTCAGGAGATATGACGTCAGGAACGTTGAAATGTGTGAATAAATTTAGAACCATTAAACCTTAAAAAAAAGAATAATCAACATCTACCTAAGCTTACACATGGTGCATGGCGGGGGGTACCTTACAGTAAACGTAGACGCCACTTTACTGATCACCATGACAGTATGACAGCCAAATTTTTCATAGATACAGGAGGCAGATGAATGAAGAAGTTGGGGAGAGTGACGAATAAATGATTGTCGAGAAAGGAGAAGGTGGAGATGGGCGGAGAGATGGGTGGGAGAAGGACGGAGAGAGGGAAGATGAGGTGAGCATAGAGGGGGTGGGGAGAGCTTATTGACCACTTAACGTGACAATAAACACCAAAACATAACTAATGCCGCCGTCCCCTACTTTTAAAGCCAAACCCTCTACCCTAACAAACACTCTAACCAGTGCATTTTCAACTTTTCTCGGCGTAATGTAAAGTCCATTATATTTCGGGAATGCAGCCGCGCAAAATTCACTTCTTCCGCTGATATTTCGTGGGCGTACCGTCCGGCCATCTTCGGAGTGAGTCGAAGAATGTCGACAGGTGCCGGGCGCGGCCTTATAAGCCTGATCGCGGTGGCAATGCGCGTGCGCGTCACAGATGCTGGTTCACTGCATATCGAAGTACTCACACGCTTGCGTCTCCCGTGGCAGAAGCGCTCCGGTGTTCACTTATCGATATATGCTCGGCAGCGGCAACACCTACACGTCTTCGCTGCAATTTCAGTACTTCAAGTGGAGGGTTCCAAGCTTTGTCTAAATTAAAACCTTTATCTCTGTTTATTAAGTTGTTGGCCAGTGTGATTTCAACAGCTTCCTTAAATATAGCATTCCAAAACGAAGATATAGGTGTCAAAATATTTACATCACTATAGTTCATCGAATGACCAGTTTCTATGCAATGTTCAGCCACAGCTGACTCGTCTGGCTGTAATAGGCGAGTGTATCTTCTAAGTTCAACGCATCTCTCGTGGATAGTGCGTGTTGTCTGGCCTATATATGAATTATCACAATTTCCACAAGGGATCTGGTACACACCTGACTTGCGAAGCAACAAATCATCCTTTACTGACCCGAGTAAGGCTCCAATCTTCACAGGTGGCCGGAAGATAATCTTAACACGATGTTTATGGAGAATGCGGCTTATCTTTGGGGAAAGAGCACCCACGTAAGGTAAGAAGGCTCTTGATCTCTAACTGTTATTTTCGTCTTCTTCTTCCACGTCTCGTGCTTGCATTCTAGGACTCACATCTAATGCTTCGCGACTCTGTTGCTGGCCAGACAACACGTAATGTCCTCGAGAGATGCTGATATACTCGCCTGTTACAGCCAGATAAGTCAGCTGCGGCTGAACATTGCATGGAAATTAGTCATTCGATGAACTGTAGTGATGTCAAGATTTTGACACCCATATCTTAGTTTTGGAATGCTATATTTAAGGAAGGTGTAGAAATTAGACTGGCTCAAATGTTCAAATGTTTGTTAAGCTTAAGGGACTTAACAGCGGGGTCATCAGTCCTTAAACTTACAAACTACTCATGAACTACCTTATACTAAAGATCCCTAGGAGGGATTCGAACCCCCGACGCAGAGCGGTCTCGCGCATCGTAGCAGAACACCTCAATGCGCTTGGCCACTTCGCCGCGGCAATTAGACTGGCCAACAACTTAATAAACAGAGATAAAGATTTTAATTTAGACAAAGCATGTAACCCTGCGCTTGGACTATTGAAATTGCAGAGAAGACGTAAAGGTGTTGCCGCCGCCACGGGGAGCGCATGCGTGTGAGTATTTCGATATGCAGTAAACCAGCATCTGTGACCAGCACGCACATTGCCACCGCGATCAGGCTTATAACGCCGCGCCCGGCACCTCGTCGACAGTCTTCGACTCACTCTGAAGATGGTCGGACGGTACGCGGCCGAAATATCATCGGAAGAAGTGAATTTTGCGTGGCTGCATTCCCGAAATCTAATGGACTCTAACCAGTATTCACGTACTACACACACCACCTCCACAAGTTCACCAAACGCGCATTTAAATATCTGACAAACATCTCAGATGGTTACAGTTCATCAGACTTTTGTAATAATGCATAACATCATCAACAATCGTTATACTAGAACACACACCAAATCCTTTGAACAAAACAGTAACTTACTCCATCTCATTAATTTTTCGATGATTCATAGGACGAATCACAAATGACATATTCGATGACAAATAACACTTTCCATAGTGAAACTTCCTGGCAGATTAAAATTGTGTGCCGGAACCGGGACTCGAACTTGGGACCTTTGCCTTTCGTGGGCAAGCGCACTACCGACTATGCTATCCCGACACGACTCACGATGCCGCCTCACAACTTTACTTCCGCCAGTACCTCGCCTCCTACTTTCCAAACTTCATTCTGGAAACATCCCTTAGGCTGTGGCTAAGCCATGTCTCCACCATATACTTTCTTCCAGGAGTGCTAGTCTTGCGTGTTTGCAAGAGAGCTTCTGTGAAGTTTGGAAAGTAGGAGGCGAGGTACTGGCGGAAGAAAAGTTGTGAGGCGGCATCGTGAGTCGTGTCGGGATAGCATAGTCGGTAGTGCGCTTGCCCGCGAAAGGCAAAGGTCCCAGGTTCGAGTCCCGGTTCCGGCACACAATTTTAATCTGCCAGGAAGTTTCATATCAGCGCACACTCCGGTGCAGAGTGAAAGTTTCATTCTGGACTTTCCATAGTGTTTGTTAGGATCAAAAAACACATTCCAAGTGCGGTAAGCAATAACGTCGCAGCTGTTGGCACTCTCCAGACCTGCTAATGCTTTTACAGTGGCACCAGTACATTGAAGAACAGCAACTGTTATCCATCCTTTTCCTGGCCGGCAGTCGGCAAAACACACTGAAGTTCACAGCACAACCACAGAATATAGTCGGCCCCCGTAAAATACTTAGAACACCGATGTCAGTATCACTGTCAGTTTGTAAATTGTCAGTTGCTTCATACACAGTGGCGGCACGCCTTATGTACACCAGCACCTGCACAAGACGTCGAGTCAGTGCGAAAATTTCCTAAGTCCAGCGTCGGTGCGGAATAGTGTAGGCGCTGTGTTTCATTAAAAAAAACTACAAATGCACACACACACCCAAACACAAACATATTTATTTCAAATAAATAAACAAGTTAAAAAATAATTAAAAAAAAATTTCCAACACTCACAAAGCCACACGAAAAACAGTTGGAACGACAAAAACAACAAAGCTATACCTTAGGTGTAGTGAAACGGAAAACCGAAAGTGATTCTATTTAAAACGGGCGATGTGCATAATTTACGCACTTTAGAAAAAATGTTCAAATTTTTGTAATTCTATGGGACCAAACTACGTTGGTCATTAGCTCCTAGACTTACAAACAGCTTAAACTAAGTTAAACTAACCTAAGGACAACACATAAATCCATGCCCGAGGGAGGAAACAAATGAAACGAAAAACACGAGACTAAATTAGGCGAAATTTGCCGAGCGCAAACGAAAAAACAGACTTCACAAAAAGACCAACCTCAGCTAAGAAGGCGGAAAGACAGCAGTGGGACCTTTGCCTTTCGCGGGCAAGCGCTCTACCACTTTTTTTGGTAGATCTATGATTTGCGGTCGTTTTTCATTGTTCATTCTTGGTCGTTCGTTGATCAGTTGGTTCAGCTTTCTTATTACAACCACTGAGTTATCCTGACAACACTCACGGTCCATCCTCACGAATTTACTTCTACCAGCCACAGCCTAAGGCCCCAGGTTCGAGTCCTGATACCGGCACACAATTGTAATCTTCCAGGAAGTTTCATATCAGCGCACACTCCGCTGCAGAGTGAAAGTTTCATTCTGGATACATCCCTTAGGCTGTGGCTATGCCATGTCTCCACCATACCCTTTCTTCCAACAGTGCTAGTCTTGTAAGTTTCTCAAGAGAACTTCTGTGAAGTTTGGAAAGTAGAAGGCGATGTACTGGCTTAATTGAAGTTGTGTGAGGGAGCCGTGAGTCGTGTCGGGATAGCTCAGTGGTAGAACACCTGCCCGCGATAGGCAAAGGTCCCAGGTTCGAGTCCCGGTTCCAGCAGACAACTTTAATCTGCCAGGAAGTTTCAATGGTGAGGATATTCCGCCGTATGCAAGATACTTCAATTTTTCTTACATTTCCTAAACATGTTTCAGCGCATTTTGTGCCATCTTGAGTGCGATTTTTTTATTGTTTCAAAATGTTTGTATAGCTTATGGGACGTAATTAAGGGGTCATCAGTCCCTAAACTTACAAACTACTTACGAACTAGCTAACACTAAGGCCGGCACAAATATCCATGTTCGAGAGGGGATTAGAACCCCCGACAGCAGTGGCCGTGCAGACCGTGACTGGAGCGCCTCAGTAGCCACGGCCACCGCGGCCAGCTTTTCATTATTTGTCTGAAAATTATATTAGTACTGTCCAAATCGCATCAGTTTCAAAACACATACCGTGCACTGGAAGTTAAAATCAGTTTTCAACCCTATATATGCAAAAGGAAATGTACAAACATATGTATCGATACTTAGAAAATACAGAAGAAGCTTTATGAATCCGAACGCGTCTGGTGTGAAGTAATTGTCCTAATTGCAGTCAGCAGAAGACGGAAAAGCTCATACAGTTGACACTTGTTATTGTTTACCTCTGGATTCGGCTCTCAGCAGCTCCGCACTGCGGTGGTGGCCTGCTGTTGACAAAGGACTAGCAGGCAGGTACCAGTGCGAGTGTTAGGTGTGGGTACTCACCCGGGTAGGGCTCGGCGCAGCACGGGTAGTACTTCTCGTGGCGCTCGGCGGGCACCCCCAGAATGTCCCACTCGACGCTCGGGTAGTACTCGCGCAGGTCGATGCCCACCTTCACCTTGTTGTCGTCGTACTTCTGGTTGATGTGCTTCAGGTCGATCTGCGGGACAAGCAGGCGGCGGCGGCGCGTTAGCAAGTGTTCAAATGTGCGTTAAGCTTAAGGGATCATCAGTCCCTAAACTTACAAACTGCTTATGAGCTACCTTATACTAAAGACGGCACAAACATCCGTGCCCGAGGAGGAATTCGAACCGCAGCGGCCGCGCAGACTGTGACTGGCGAGCCGTAGACCGCTCGGCCACTGCGGCCGGCTGGCACGTTAGCAATTGGACTGTGGCGAGTACACATCGTGGGACAATAAATTGTTCAGTTATTATACTTATGAAGCAAAAGGGTGGCTGTTTCATAGCAAACACTATATTGGGTGATCAATAGGTCAGTATAAATTTGAAAACTTAAACGGAATAATGTAGATAGAGAGAGTTAATTGACACACCTCCTTCGAATGACGTGGGGTTTTATTAGAATAATAAAAAAAAAAAAAAAAAAAAAAACCCAAGGAATTTTAGTTAAAAAATTGTCCGGCAGATGGCGCCGAACAGCAAAACGTCAGTGACTGTCACCGTGACGGGTAAGAGGTGCACCGATTTGTTACAGAATCGCATCAATCCCAGCCTGGCTGATAAACACCTGCTGGAACGTACGATTTTTATGTAAGACGGCGCTCCACCCCATATTGCTAGACGCGTGAAAGATCTCTTGCGCGCGTCGTTTGGTGACGATCGTGTGCTCAGCCGCCACTTTCGTCATGCTTGGACTCCCAGACTTCAGTCCGTGCGATTATTGGCTTTGGGGTTACCTGAAGTTGTAAGTGTATCGTGATCGACCGACATCTCTAGGGATGCTGAAAGACAACATCCGACGCCAATGCCTCACCATAACTCCGGACATGCTTTACAGTGCTGTTCACAACATTATTCCTCGACTGCAGCTATTGTTGAAGAATGATGATGAACACATTGAGCATTTCCTGTAAAGAACATCGTCTTTGCTTTGTCTTAATTTGTTATGCAATTTATTACTTTTCTGGTCAGATGAAGCGCCATTTTTTGAACCTATTCTTCGTTCTAATAAAACCGCATGTCATTCCAAGCATGCGTGTCAATTTTTACCTCTCTATCTACTTTATTCCGTGATTTATTAAGTTTTCAAATTTATACTGACTTTTTGATCACTCGGTATATACAATAGTCAAAGACGTGTAACACGAATGTGATGCGGAAACAGCAGATATGAAGGGATGAAACATTGACTCTGGTAAACATAACTACATTACCATAAATATGCCACTACATTGTACACAGCGAAGGGCACCTCGCACGCCGCGGTGGAGTAGCCGAACGATCTAAGGCGTTTTGTGCGGTTGCTAGCCATCGGAGATTCGATCCTTCCCTGTGTTAGTGTCGATATGTTTTCCTCTGCATAAGTTAGTTTAAGTAATTTGTAAGCCTAGGGACTGATAATAGCAGCAGTTAAGTCCGTATATTTACAAACAGTTTTTTCCTCCTCGCACCACCTATAATCATTTCAAAGATGTAGAAGATGAAGGTGAAGCATTGAATTAAAATTGTGAATCGGCCGGAAATCGAACCCGGACCTCCATGCTTACTAGTCATTCGTCTTACCAGTAGACCGCCGCGACACTAGTGATTAAAGTTCCTTGGAATAGTCTAAAGACCACTTACCTCCACGTCACAAACTCTAATTCAGCTTCTCTGTTCCTTGATGTATTGCCATGTTCGAGACGAAAAACAGTCCCATGGTTTATATATTTCCATTTACAACGATATTTATATCACCTTAGCCTTAGGTTGATGGCAGGATTGTACTATTAGGTCCACTGCCGAGATGCTAATCCAGTGCATGGAGAGCCTTGGCAGCTGTGGCAGTATTTCAGGGAACACAGAAGCTGAATTAGAGTTTGTGACGTGGGGGGAAGTCCTGTTTAGACTATTCCAAGGCGCCTTAGTCACTAGTGGTGCGGTGGTCTAGTGGCAAGACGTCTGCCTAGTAAGCATGGAGGTCTGGGTTCGATTATCGGCCGCATCACAAATAGTAAAGCAATGCTTCACCTTTATCTTTAATGTCTTTGACATGATCGAGAAGAAAAACAGTCTTAGGGTTTATGTGTTTCCATTTACAACGATATAATCATTTCATTCTGTATTCCACTCCGGAAAAGAGGAAAGGAAAAAAAATGTCTATAAGCTTCGGTACGACCCAAAATTTCTTCTCTCCAGTAACGAAACCTCCTTGGTGGTTAAGCGGCTCATCCCCCACCTAAAAGTACCTAGTATGTAGTATTTCCCTGAATAAATCCCATCTTCGACTGGGTATAACCTTCTCCGAAGTACCTGTTATAACTCAAATGGGTCAAGTTCCTCCCAAACGAAATTCATGGATACGCTATTGCTTTTTTTGTTATCCTCGAGCAAAGTGTAATATGGCCGTCGTAGCATCGTTCTGTGCTCAGCATCAAATACCGCTCCTATAAAACTCTTCGCTAGTGCTCCTTGGAAAGAATGTCGTCTCTCATCCTGGGTGTTTTCCGTTTGAGTTCCCGAACCATCTCTGTAATACTCGCTTACTGATCGACGCTACCAGTCTACTACAACTGTTCTAACTTGCCCATTACCTTTCATGCCGCTCTTAAAAATTACGCCAAGATGAAGATGTATAGCAGAACACTCCTATAGCTTTCTACCAACATTTTCCCCACTCATCTCAATTACCTTCCAGTTTTTTTACATAAAATGTAACTGTTGTTCATCGTAGAATAAATTAGATTGGTTGGTTCGTTTCATTGATCCGTGTTGAGGTAATCCTCGTAGATGTGGAACATGTCATTTTTTTCTCAAGTTAATAATATAATATTACTAATACAGGTATGTTCACGTTTTATAAGCTGATAATGTAATAATACTAATAGTATGAATACAGACACATGCATCATTTGGTTCCATTTAAGAATTCGTCATTGGAGTAGGAGTTGGCCACTAGAAAGTCTTTTAGGCTCCTCTTAAACTCACCTTTATTTGTAGCTAAACGTTTTATGGTTGTTGGTAATTAACTGAAAATGTGTGTTCCTGAGTAGTGGACCCCCTCTTTGAACTAAAGTAAGTGCTTTTAAGTCCTTGTATAGATCATTTTTCTTCCTAGTATTGTAGGTATGAACTGAGCTCTATGTTGGGAAAAGGGATATATTATTTATGACAAATTTCATGAAGGAATAAATATACTGAGAGGCAGTAGTTAATATACCCAGTTCTTTGAAGAGGCGTCTGCAGGATGTCCGCGAATTTACACCACAAATAATATGTATTACACACTTTTGGACTCTGAAAACTTTTGCTTGACTTGAAGTTACCCCAAAATATTATACTCTATGACATTATGGAATGAAAGTAATCAAAGTATGCAAGCTTTTTTTATTTTTATGTCTCCTATGTCTGATACCACTCGTACTGAAAATACAGATTTAAAAGTGATTTCTGCAGTTCTGTGGTGCGCTCCACCCAAGTGAATTTATTGTCAAGCTATAATACCAGGAATTATGTACTGTCAACCTCTTCTATCTGCTCTTCTTCGTACTATATGTATAAACCAGATGGGAATCTCTCACATGTTCTGAACTGCATTTAGTGAGTCTTTTCAAAGTTTAATGTCAATGAGTTCGCTTCAAACCATTTATTAATGTTAATGAAAATATCATTAACAGACCTTTCTAAAAGTAAGCTCGACGTGCTATTTATTGCAATACTTGTATCATCTGCAAACAAAACAAACTCTGCTTCTGGCAGTGTAACTGATGAGAGGTCATTAATGTACACAAGGAACAGTTATGGCCCTAAGATGGATCCTTGTGGAACACCATGTGTAATTTCTTCACAATCTGATGATGACTGTTGGCTTAATTCACTAGTCCTTTGCACTGACACGTTTGTTTCCTGATAGCAAGGTATGAATTGAACCATTTTGCAACAATTCCCTAATTTACTTAAAAGTATGTTATGGCTTAAACAATCAAATGCCTTCGATCTCAACAACGAGAAACTTTGTTGTTTTTATTGTTGTTGTTGGAATTTTGAAGTAACTAAACTAACAGGTCATCAGTTCCAAGAAATTTTGTCTAAGTCATCTTGCTTGCTACTACAGTCATTCAATGATGGCACCTTCACGTACACCACTGCATCGTCTGAAACAAATGCTGATTATCCACATCATTGTGACTACGTACCTCACAGCAGCTGTGTCTACATTCCACACGGATAACAGCGGCAATGCGTTTTGGCGTAGAAGCAATGGTGCCTTAGTGGGATGCTGGAAATAGTTTTCACTGCATCTGTATACGCAAGTAACTTAAGTCCCGTAAATACCTGGTACGGAATACATGAGATCTGGCCTCACTTTTGAGTAGATACGAGATGAGTTCGATCGGGTTAAGGTATGGCGGCATTCGTGGGCTAGCATATAAACTGATACGTGCCACTGTGTTCGTCGAACCATCCCACTACACTTCTGGCTTTGTGACATGGCGCATTATCTTGTTGAAAATATCACTGTCCTTGGGAAATGTGATCGACATGAAGACTTGTACGTAGTCTGCAAGCAGCGAACGAGACTTTCGGCCATCATGGTGCATTGTGCGACCTCCAGTAGACCAGTGGATGCCCAGGTGAATGTTCCCCAGAGCACAACAGGGCCGACGTCAGCCAAGGGGCTGTTTCCCTGGAAGACGACAGATTCTCACCCACCCATCGACATGATGAAAAAGATACAATGCTCTGGCACGCCTCGGTGAAGTGGCCGAGCGCTCTAAGAAGCCTTGCTGCGGAGCGCGTGGGTGCTCATCGTCAGAGGTTCTACATTGACATCTACATGGGATACTCTGCAAATCACATTTAAGTACCTGGAAGAGGGTTCATCGAACCACCTTTACACTATTTATCTCCCATTCCATTCTCGAATAGCGCGCGAGAAGAAGGAACATCTGAATCTCTCCGTTCGACCTCTGATTTCTCGTATTTCCTGATGATCATTTCTACCTATATCAGTGGGAGTCAAGAATATTTTTAGCATTCGGAGGATAATGTTGGCGATTGGAGTTTCGTAAGTAGCCCACGCCGCAGCGATAAGCGCCATTGTTGTAATGAGCCTCATACCAGATCCTGTATCATTTCCGTAACGCTGTCTCCCCTGTATCGTGACAATTCGAAATGAGCTGCCCTTCTTTGGACTATTTCGATGTCCTCCATCAAACCCACCTGATAAGGATCCCAAACTGTGCAGCAGTACTCCAAAAACGGACGGACAAGCGTAGTGTATGCAGTTTCTTTAGTGGTTCTGTTGCATCTTTTATGGGTTCTGCCAATAAAACGCAGTCTCTGGTTCGCCTTTCCCATGACATTATCTACGTGTTCTTTCCTATTTAAGTCTGAAGTAATAGTAATTCCTAGGTATTTTGTAGAGATTACGGCCTTCACTTTTGACTGATTTATCTTGTGAACAAAGTTTAACGGATTTCTTTTCGTACTCATGTGGACGACTTTACACTTCTCATTATTTAGAATCAGTTGCCAATTCTTACACCATAGTGATATTTTATTCAGATTGTATTGTAGTTGGTTTTGATTTTCAGATTATTTTACTAGACGGTAAATGACGGCGTCATCAGCAAACAAACTAAGGGAGCTACTTAGATTTTCTCCCAAATCGTTTATGTAAATAAGGAACAGCAGAGGGCCAATAACACTACCCTGTGAAACGCCAGATATCTTCTTTGTTTTAGTCGAGGCCTTACTATCGATTACTATAAACTGTGTCCTCTGTGACAGGAGATCCCCCATCCAGTCTCATACCTGGGGCGATATACCATGACCACGCAATTTGATTGAAAGCTGTTGTCATGGGTGTGTGTGTTGTCCTAAGTATACGTTACTTTAAGTGGTTTGTAAGCCTAGGACTGGTAAGTCCCATAGACTTACAAACATTTGGCAACCTGATCTGAGTTCCGCCGCAGTTCGCAGGCCGCCTTCCTTCACCAGTCTTCCAAGGCTACGACATTCGATGTCTGCATTGCCTGGTGACAGCCCACACCTCTTGACGTTTGGACTTCGTGTCGCCACTTGGTGATGACATCCACCACGGCTCACCTCGCACACACAGTCGTGCAGTTTTTGAAATATTCGAGTGGAACCTCCGGCCCGCTACCATCTGATATATGAGGCGTCTCTCTGTTCTACATAGGGACACACTCACTGACACTGCGTGTGCAGTCCGCGTGTCTGACTTGAAGTCACTCCTGGATAGCTGACGCCGCTATCACCTGGACGAGTTTACATCGAGAGTCGGTAGATGGTCATAATGCTTTATCCTACGCGCATGTTCGATAGAAATACAACCACTGACAATAGACCTGCGACATTAACGTAGTTGAACTATGAACTGCAGTTGCAGTTCTACGATATAGTCACATCCCATAACTACGCAATGTTAAGCACTTCGATTCGAATTGCGGCAGCCGGAGGTGACGGTTGTATGATTGTGTTGTGTGCCTGTGTGATTGCCTGAGTATTCTGTTTTCTGAAGAAGGCCATGCTGAAAGTGTTGTATCTGTGTGGCTTTTTGTATGTGCCTGTCGCAGCTCGTCGCCACGTCTTTGCAGTGTCCTTACTATATTATTAATTCCAACTTGGACTTTCCATTATTATATTAAAATTAAATGATATTTATAAATAATATAAGAAATAAAGAATCTAAAATATATTACTTCTAAAACCAATGGTGCTAATTTTATACATACATACATCTAATATATAAAACAGAGTGTCCGTATATTTGTATGTGTTGCATACAAATTTACAGTTTTGTTCCAATCTTTACGAAATTTTGTATACGTAAGCTTCAATCCATGAGAACGGTCGCCGTAAGTGTAAGAATCACATACGATATATAGTTCACGATATATGACGTCATAAACAATGAGATACGCGAAAAACTGCTGTATTTAACGACAATGCTGCTCATTTTCTCCTAAACCATTGGCCTGATTTCAACCAAATTTGGTACACACATTCCTTACCGTGAGGTAACAATTTCTACATGGTTAAGAATCATATACGGCGCATGGTTCAAAAGATATTACGTCATAACCAATAGAAATCGCAAAAAATGTCATATAATACGGCGAGACTTTCGAAATACACTGTATGAGAATGACAGTACTTAGAATTTCAACAAACATTAAACATAATTTCAAACCTTTATTAAACATTTTCTCGCTGGCAACCATAGTAAAATGATGAAAGGAAAAAAAGTTTCTCGCTTACTACTTTTCCGCTGTTTATGGAGTAAAACTACGGCTCTCGGATGACGTTACAATTTATAATTTGAACACTACAAAGTGTAGCGACGGGAAATTTTACAGACAGTATACACATGTATAGTTGAATGTAGCTTCTAAATTGTATCACATTCCGACACGTAGTTCATGAGAAATGAGCACGTAAACAGTGAAGTTCATGGAAAACCGCCCTACCATGCTCCAAGTTCTGATCTATTCCTTCTTTACTAATAATTGTAGTCCCAAGAGATTTTACAGACACGCAGCCCTTATACAAATTAATGTATACCTGAAAAATGACAAGTTAAATAAGTAAATACTCGGGCAACGCCGAGTTTTCAGCTAGTCTTACAATGTAGTAAAATCTAGAATATAAGTACACTTCGTCATGTAATATAGAAAGCCATATCTAGGCAGGATGCTTTCATGTTACATGCTTTTTGGACTTTTATGAAAGCATCCTGTCTAGATGTGGCTTTCTATATTACATGACGAAGTGTACTTATATTCTAGATATACAATCAACACCATTGCTTTCAGAAGAAATATATATTTTAGATTCTTTAATTCTTATATTATTTACAAATATCATTTCATTGTAATACATTTTTTATACCAACCATATAGCTTATTATATTGCTTCAGTCTGATTGATGCGTTATTGTACTTGTTCTTTATATATTTTACATGTTATATGTGGAGTATGATGTTAAACTACAACACTGTTTTGTAACTTTATTTGTACTTAACCTGAAGATAGCATTATTATAATACCGAAACCGGTAGTTAAATAAACAACAAACTTTACGGCTGTTGGTAAATACATTTATCATTTGGATTTAATATTGTAGGAATTATACCGGGTAAGTATGGTGTATGTTCAAGTTGCAAACACGTCCTTCTTTGCCACGAACTGTTTGACGATATTGGCTGTGTGTGGGCGATTGTTGTGAACAAAAAACCACGAACCCGGTTGTGCGTACCTCGTATAGACGTTACATGAAGCGGGGCAAAATTTCAACATACCTCATAGCGTTCAACGCCGTTCCCTCAGGTACAAATTCCTGTCGATAATGCCTTGGCTATCGTTGTGATAAACGATTTTTCGCACCTACCATATCGTTTTTCCGACGAGGTGATTTCGAAGAACGCCATTCCATGTCTTGCCGTTTCGTTCCAGAGTTGCAGCAGAGTGCACCTAAAAATTACATAAATTCAGTATCTTTCTGTAATGGGAAGTAGAACGTTAATTCGCTGTATCACGTGGTTCAGAGGAGCAGCGGTGGAATGCTCAACAGTTGCACACTGAAGAGTCCGCACGACTATCGGCGATACATATAATTAGCGTCGTTGGATTATTCCCACACCCTGTATTAATTTTTTCTCAAAGTGTCTCCTGTAATTGCTGAGTTTTTTTCTATTAGTTACGTAGGTTAACCTTGTATATTTCATATACATTTTCTTCTCTTTTATGTATGATATCTACATCTTCATCTACATGCATACTCCGCCAGCCACCCGTTAGGTGTGTGGCGGAGGGTACCTTGAGTACCACTATTGGTTCTCCCTCCTATTCCGGTCACGTATTATTCGCGGAAAGAAGGATTGTCGGTATGCCTCTGTGTGGGCTCTAATCTATCTGATTTTATCTTCATGATCTCTTCGCGAGATATACATAGGAGGGAGCAATGTACTGCTAGAGTCCTCGGTAAAGGTATGTTCTCCAAACTTCGACAAAAGCCCGTCTCTCCCGCAGAGTCTTCCACTGTAGTTTATCGATCATCTCCGTAACGCTTTCACGATTACAAAATGATTCTGTACCGAAGCCCGCTGCTCTCCGTTGGATCTTCTCCACTTCCTCTATCAATCCCACCTGGTACGGATCCCACAACGATGAGCAGTATTCAAGCTGTGGGCGAACAAGTGTACTGTAACCTACTTCCTTTGTTTTCGGACTGCATTTCCTTAGGATTCTTCCAATGAATCTAAGTCTGGCATCTGCTTTACCGACGATTGATTAATATATGGTCGTTCCATTTTAAATCACTCCTAAAGCCTACTCCTAGATAATTTATGGAATTAGCTTCCTCCAGTTGCTGACCCGCTATAGTGTAGCTGAATGATGCAGGATCTTTCTTTCTGTGTATTCGCAGCACATTACACTTGTCTACCACGAGATTAAATTGACATTCCCTGCACCATGCGTCAATTCGATGCAGATCCTCCTGCATTTCAATACAATTTTCCATTGTTACAACCTGTCTATATACTACAGCGTCATCTGCCAAAAGCCTCAGTGAGATTCCGATGTTATCCGCAAGGTCATTTATATATATATATATATATATATATATATATATATATATATATATATATATATATATATATCGTGAATAGCAACGGACCCACGACACTCTCCTGAGGCACACCTGACATCACTCTTACTTCTGAAAACTTCATTCCATTGAAAATGACATGCTGCATTCTGTTATCTAGGAGCTCCTCAAACCAGTCAAACAATTTGTCTGATAGAACATAAGTTCTTACTTTGTTCATTAAAAGTCTGTGGGGTACTATATCAAACGCCTTCTATATGAAGAAGTCTGTAGAAGAATTTCACTATAAGCAAGGCACTTCTTTTGTAGTTTTTCACCCCGAGACAGAAGGAACCATAAAAATGTTTACTGTGTCCTATCACACAGAGAGGACGTTATTCATGCTGTCACATTTGTGGCATATGGTGCAAAATATCATCTCTATTTGGAGCTGGAAAATGACGCTTTAACTGATAGTTTAAAAAGGCGAAAAATGTATCTGTATTGTACAAACTCAGAAATTGTAATAACCAGTGTGTGCATTTCATCCTGTTTACGATATTTCCTTTCTTATTCCATTCCCAAATAGAACAAGGAAAAAAATGAATACCTATATGCCTCAGTACGAGCCCTAATTTCTCTTATCTTGTCTTTGTAATCACTACGCGAAATGTAATTAGGTGGCAGCAAGATCGTACTACACTCAGCTTCAAATTCCGTCCCTCTAAGTTTCCTCAACAGAAATTCACGAAATGAACGTCGTCATTCCTCCAACGATCTCCAATTGAGTTGCCGAAGTGTTTCCGTGACACTCGCGCATTGGTCGTACCTACCAGTAACAAACCTAGCTGCTCGCCTCTGAACTGCTTTTATGTCTTCCTTTAAACTCAACTGCTGTGGGTCCTAAATACTTCAGCAATACTCAAGACGTGATCGTACAATCGTTTTATACGCGGTCACCTCTAAAGATGAAGTACATCTTCCCAAAATTCTCCCAATATACCGAAGACGGCTGTCCGCTTTACTCACAGCTGTCTTTATATGTTCATTCGATTTCATATCTCTCTGCAATGTTATGCCTAGATATTAGAACGACGCGACAGCATCAAGAAGCTCACTACTAATGCTGTACTCGAACACTATGGGATTGTTTTTCCTACTCATGCGCATCACCTTACATTTTTCTGCTATGAGGGCTGGCTGCCATTCTTCACACCAACTAAACTAGAAATTTTGTCTAAGTCAACCTGTATGCTATTATAGTCAGTTGAAGACGACACCCTCCCATACACCATAGCATAATCAGCAAACAGCCACAAATTACAAGTCAGTTTGTCCATCAGATCATTTATTTAGATAGAAAATAATAGCGGTCGTATCACACTCCGCTGGGGCACGACGCCAGACGATACAATCGTCTCTGATGAACACTCACCGTCGAGAACAACGTACTGCGTTCTATTACTGAGGAAGTCTTCCAGCCAGTCACAAATCTGTGAACCTATTCCATAACCTCGTATCTTCGTTAGCAATCTGCAGTGTGGTACCGCGTCAAACGCCTTTTTGAAGTCGAGAAAACCCTTTTGCCCTTCATCCATGCCTCGCAAGATGTCATGTGAGAAAAGGGCAAGCTGAGTTTCACATGAACAATGTTTCCTGAACCCGTGCTGGATCGTTGTAAGAAGCTTTTCCGTCTCAAGGAAATTTACTATATTCGAACTGAATTTCAATGAAAATGGACAGACTTTACAGCTCTCTGAAAGATACTGATGTGAGCTACAAGGCAAACACAGTAAATTGCATATTCTCCATTACTGTGTAGACTCTTGCTACTAACATTATTTAATGCCATGCGGACTATCAGTACTCGTGCGACTACTGCAGGGTTAACATGCGTTTCCGACTGCCAGTCAAGCGATGTGGCATAAGAAAACAAAACAGTTTCGTCTTCCCGAACTTCTGGTTAAGGATTTGTCGCACGGATCCACGGTTAGTCTGCAGTTCATCCGCTATCATGCGTAAAGGACACGATTAATGTCCTCACTTTCTCAATGTTTTCCTCAGTGACTACTGTCCCCGTCATCTGCTAGGGAAATTGTCAGAAACATTTTCCCGGCACCCTAGAAACGGGCGAACTAGTCGTACACACACTTCATGGACAGCGTTTGATGCCATGGATACTTAACATCTTCGTATGCTTTCTTTGTGTGCCTCGACAACCTTAAAACAAAACCTTAAATTCTTCCTTTGCTCGTCCATTTTCCTGTTCTTCGTTCAGAACCAACGCACTGAACAAGCTCTTCCTCCAGCAGGTCTAAAGCGGAACTCACACGACGCCCGACTGAACTACGGTGGGGCACGTCGTCAACACCGGCCACTAAAGGCCCCTACACACACTCAGATTTATCGTCAAGCCAACAAGATGTCCAACAAACCAACCAATTGGTAGCAGCCTACACACGTCCCAACCAACTGCACGCAGCGCCACCCTTTTCTGGTGTCTGTTTGTCGAACTGTTTTTGTTTTCACGTGTTTGCTGTGCGGAAGACCTCAGGTATGGAAGCTGGTCGGGAAGCGCGACACACTGTGCAATTTGTCGGGTGAAGTGGTGGGGGAATCGGAGATCGGGTGGTAAGGCACAACCAACCGGCCGACAAGGAAAGTTGGTCGGGTAGCGCCTAAAACCGCCCAATTTATCGGGTGACCAACGAATTGGCCCAATAAATCGCATCGTGTGTAGGGCCCTTAAGCATACGAGGGGGGACCCAAAATACCGAACTCCGAGGGCGCTGCCATTCGTAGACCTAGTACAGGGTCATCACGCTAGATGGCGTTAGTAGAGAGCTTGATGAAACAGCTGTGCAGACGGCGTCAGTGTAGAGCTGAACGTGCAAGTGTGGTGTTGTGTTTCTCTGACTGTTGGCGTGTTACCCCTGCAAAGTCGTTATGGCAACTTTAAAACAAAGGGTGTGTGTGAAATTTCCTGCTTTAAAAAACTGCAACTGAGACACACCAAATGCTTCAGGGAGGTTTCCAGAAGGACGCACACAGGGTTTCGAGTGGTTTGGGCGTTTTAAACGTGGTGAGATGAGCGTCGAAGACCGAGCTCGTTCTGGACGCCCTTCAACATCGCGAAACGAAGAGAACATTGAAAAGGTCCGCCAAAAGATCAACGAGCTTCGTCGCCAAACAATCGACCAAATTTCAGCAGAGACAGGAATCAGTTGGAGGTCGTGGTGAGGTTTGCACATGAGACGAGTTTCTACTAAATTTGTTCCGCGCCTTCTCACACTGGAGCAAAAAACCATCCGCATGAATGTGTGTCAGGACTTGAAAACAGAGGTTGCACGTGAATCAAACTTCTTGAACAAAGTCATTAACAGGGGATGAGATTTGGTGTTACGGGTATGACCCAGAAACCAAGCATGAGTCAAGCCAGTGAAGGGCTCTCAATCCTCCCAGACAAAAAATAATAATGATAATAATAACAATAATAAATGCATGGCTAGTGAGGTCAAATGACAGAATGATGATTGTCTTTTTTGATGTTCGTGGAATTGTGCATCGGCATTTTCGTACGCCCTGGCCAGACTGTTAACGAGCACTTTTACCTGGATGTTTTAAGGCGTCTGCGAGAGGATGAGGTGGAAACGCTCGGATCTTTGCCGATCAGGTGACTGGTTTCTGCATCACGACAACGCTCCAGCACACACAGCCTTACGAGTGACAAACTCTTTGCCATCCCAGAGGCGGTCTGTAGTTTCCACGCTAAGTATTCGCCGGACCTAGCCCCGTGTGACTTTTTCCTATTTGCACGAATGAAAAAAACGCTAAAATGGAGCGTGGAGACAGCTTCGCAAAGGGCATTCCAAACATGCTTTCAACAGTGGGAAAAGAGACTTGACAAGTGCAACGCATGTAATGGAGAGAATTTTGAAGGCGACTGAAGTAATTTTGTAGAAAGGTTTATCAATAAATTTTTATGACAAAATTCTGGTTTCTTTTGGGTCCTCCCTCGTATACCGTTGTGTAAGGTGGCTACTCAATGGTAATTTCCTACTTTAAGTTTTGGGTTTATATTTGTTGACAACAACACACACACACACACACACACACACACACACACACACACATAAGCATCTCTGTTGGGTCGGCAAAGATTATCTTTGGCGGCCGGTAGGCGGGGTTTGCTCGGTGTTGCCGCGCGGGTAGTGGGATAGTAGTAGCGGAGCGTGACGGCTGCACTGGAGCTCGCGGTGGACACAGCCCGGAGTTCTTCAGGATGCTGCTATTTTTTTTAAATTTACTTTAAATGTTTTTCGCATTGCGCAAGGTAGCTCATTTTATTTTATTTTATATTACTTTCCAATCAGTAGGAACCTATACACAACCTTGATTAATTCGTGGCTCGTCACTGTAATTGTTGTAATAACATGGATAGGGCATTAACCAAACGTAATAATAAAAAAAAGTTCCTTTCACTTTTTGACATTCTGACTTTTTATAATTAATCCTTTCCTGAGGGTAGGGATGCATCCCTGTTTTAGAAACTGCCTCATTGCACGACTTCGCAATAATATGCACATTTTTCATTTTTATAGCTTATGTTACTCGTGTCGAATTTGCTGATTGCTAATTTTCTAATTTTCTTCAATACAGATTTATTCAGTTGGATTGGTTTAATTTTGTTTGTTATTATTCTTGACGCTGTAAGTGATTGTAAGTTAATGGTAATTAAGTACATTGTAGCAAGTGGGTGACATGAACGATATGAAATGAAGAATGTGAGTTGGTGTGAAGCGAGGTATCACTTCCCTCTTTACAACAAAATAATATTTCTTGCACGCATTCATTATTTGTGTAAGCAGACTGATTGTATAGTAATACCAAGACAGGGGCAACAAGTAAAACACAGTACGGCATTCTTTTATTATTCTCGTAAAGTGACTATCAGCCAACCAAGATTTTGCATCTTTTCAATCCTTCTAATATTGCAGTCATGTAGCGTAAGTTTAGACGTGCCCAAACTTGACTTACGTAGGTCAACATTACGTTGCGCACTAATTGTCAAGTTACTCTCCTAGTAGTATTGCAGTCAGATCCATAATTTTAGTAGCCCGATACGATCTTTCATTTTTTGTAGACCCCTGTTAGTACTGAAGGCAACACACGCACACACACATATTAAGTAGCCCCGTTACACACACATCAACTAGTCCCATTGCAGTTGTGATTCGTTCGCCTGTCTTGCCTGATCGGCCGTTCTGACTTCATTCGCCGAACATTATGATCCCGAGGTTGTATTATTTCGGGACAAGGTGCGCAGTAATTTTTGTCTCTCCGTTGTGAGAACGGCTGTCTCTCTGCGGCCACACATCAGACATACGCCGCCGTAATCCACACGCCGCGCGCGCCGGTGTGAAACGCTCTGTCCCTAGGGGACAACAATCGTCTCTCGGGCATCGACTCGGATTCCGGCTGATGTATATGCGACGCGGAGCGATCTCGGCCAATTACAATCAATGCACGGGGGAGCGTCCGCTATTCGCTATCGTGACCGCATGATAATCGAGTCGGCAGTCGAGGAAATCTATGCCAATCGCAGCCGGCGGCGCATATAGTAAGCCCCTACCACGCGAGGGAACTGTCCCCCAATAGAAGTAGCTGATCGTCGCCATTTGCAGGGAAGAATCCTAGTGCTGAGGTTGTGATTTCAAATGTATGAGACGCAACAGGAGCAAAATAAACGCACTTTTGTTTTTAAAAAAAAACTGCTGAGTATTGGAATCTGTTTCAAAAGTATTCTTAAATGAATGAAGTTTTCTAATTTCCGAAATGCGCTGCATTAAGACACGATATTTAGTAATGGGAGACTCTTTTCTGACAAGGTGGAGCAATTTTGCATCGAGTTATTTGCGTAAGATAATTGCATGAAATTTGCAAAGTAGGAGATAGTCCAATTATTATTTAATTCAGGTAACTTTGTATCAGGTCCTCTTTACTTTTTGCCGACTATACTGTATGTTTTGCAGTCTTATTTTTCTATAGCACAATTTTGTCTACATTCCTTCCTATATTACATACAATTTTTCTTTCAACTTGCTCGAATTTTGATATGATTAATTGTAATAATCCGCATAAATAGGCATTTCATCCGCACATTACTTTTTAACAGAGATAGTACCTCTTAAAGTGGTTGAGTATACAACATTCGATCAAATATTTCACCATTTACGAAGTACAATCACCACCTGTTAAGTGTCTAAATGCAATTATTCGACGTACCACTATATATATATATATATATATATATATATATATATATATATATATATATATATATATGATTAAAAAGTCTAAATACGTCTCATGTGCTAGTTCTTCATGCAACTCAACTTAGTACATTAAATGAGTTAGCATTTTTAGTAATTTATATGCAAATACAACATAAGTACTTGACACGCAACAAAGTACTTTTCTCAGTTTTAGAGAATCAGTTATAAAAGGAAATAAAAACAAAACGCTCATGATTTATCATTTCTACATGAAAATAGTATACGGTATACAACTAATAGAAAGTAACAAACAACCATAAATGGCTGTCGTGAAATATAACACTGTTTCCGTCTTCGTCCTTGCTTCCATTCTTACTGTTACAATTAAAAGCAGCACACAAACGAACCATGTTTGCGCCCTGTTTCCCTGCAAATGGCGGTTTCTGTCACGTTCAGTGTGGGGACGCGACACTAGCGCCAGCGAGCGGTCTGGTTTTTATTTAGTAAGTCTACGGCATACACCATCTGTGGCGCCGTGCACTGCGCCCGGTACCACCGGGGACAACGGCACCACTTGCTGGCTGTGCGCGCTGCCCGCGCACAGGTCTGACTGCCGCTTCCGGCAGTGCTGCCCGGTTATTCCACACCTCTGCCAAAATTTAAACAAACAATTGCCTAGATATCGCCATCATTTTATCAGTAAAGTACCAAAATATAGCCATCTTTACATCAGTAAAAATTCCGATTATGTCATTCTTAATCAGTTAACTTTATTGTGCTGTGGTAATTATGTCAAGTGACTCGACAATAATAATACTGAAATTCAGGGTCTACATCTACATCGGATCCTCTACAAATCAAATTTAAGTGCCTGACAGAGGGTTCATCGAACCACCTTTATACTATTTATCCCCCATTCCATTCTCGAACAGCTCGTGTAAGAATGAACATCTGAATCTCTCCGTTCGAGCTCTGATTTCTCGTATTTTAATATGATGATCATTTCTACATGTGTAGGTGGGAGTCAACAATATATTTTCGCATTCGGAGGAGAATGTTGGCGATTGGAGCTTCGTAAGTGTAGAGCACGCCGTAGCAATACGCGCCGTTGTAATGATTCCCGTCCCAACCCCTGTATCATTTTCGTGATGCTTTCTCCTCTGTATTGTGACAATAAAAAACGAGCTGCCCTTCTTTGAACTCTTTCGAAGTCCTCCGTCAAACCCACCTGATAAAGATCACACACTGGGCAGCAATAATCCGAAAAACGACTGACAAGCGTAGTGTATGTAGTCTCTGTAGTAGTTCTGTTCCATCTTTTAAGGGTTCCGCCAATGCCCTTCATTAAGTTGGTTACTGAGTAAGAAGTGACAGAAGCTGTGGCAGTCTGACATTCACAGGCACCATCCTGGACATTCCAATAAACGTCGTTCTTCAGGGAAAAATTTGAGTCTAGCCAGGAACTGAACCCAGACACTGAAAAATGGCGCCAGTCAAAATATGGTCATATTATGAATATAATAGAAAGACTCGGGAGATAAAGTGGAAACCAAATTTAAACACACATACATTTAACTATCATATTTATTAATTTAGGAACGAATTATAACACAATACTGAACAAGAATCATTGTACCAAACTTACAGAAGGGGTGTTCTCATGCATAGCTTCGATTACCAGTCACTTCCATCTACCGGAAAACTTATATTTACAGATGTTAAATAGAGTTACTGAATGTTTCAAACATATCTTTAATACATACAAATTCACCACAATATTCTGAGGTGAGATGGGAAACACTTCATAATAATGCATTTCATATTTTTAAGTGAGATGGATTTTAATTCGAAATAATGTGTCATGAAACACTGCAAAATCAGCTATTAGAAGGATAGGGAAATTATCCTGTGTTCTGCATCCTCATTTATATTCTGCAGACCACTCTTAATCACTGTAAATTTCCCGTCGGAGGTACGAATCCCCCATCGGGCATGGATGTTTGTGCCGTCTTTAGTATAAGCTAGTTCATAAGTAGTCTGAAAGTTTAGGAACAGATGACCCAGTAGTTAAGTCCCATAAGCTCTACAGACATTTGAACATTTGAATCACCGTGAAGTGTGTAGCAAAGGTTTCGTCTCACAGTAGCAGTTATTAGGAATTTCCGTTGTTTTGACGTATGGAGCGCGGAAAAGTTACTGCTTAAATGCCTCTGTGTATGTCGTCATTAATATAATGTTTTCCTCGCGATCTCTACCGGTGTAATACACACTGGGTTCTAGTGTAATTCACGAGTCACCGTTTAATGCCTGTTATTGAACCGTTTTAAGTAGGCTTCTCAAGGTAGTTTACGACTGTCTTCATGAGTCTGCAAATTCAGTTTCTTGGCATCTCTGTGACACTCTCCCATAGATCAAAGACAGCCTACCTGCAGACATTTGTGCTAACTTCTGTGGTACATTTCAATGTTTCAAACGTTTGTATAGTTTATGGGACTTAACTCAATCATGAACATACTCTTTATGTTGCGGCGATACCATTATGGATATATTTCATTAAGGAATATAACAACAGGTATGCTGTACGATATGTTTAATGACTGTATCGCATTATTCATGTTTATAAGGTAGTCTATTATTCAATGTGTCCTTCCTTATCTGATCTGCCGTAGACTTGAAAATGGTCATTAATGACCGAAACCGGTCGTCAAAACGACAAGAAAATTCTGATCATGACGAAAATAAATATATTAAATGAATTACAAAAAGGGCCACTGTCATAAATTCGCAAACATGTCGCAGCTTGTACAATCATATACCGGGTGATCAAAAAGTCAGCATAAATTTGAAAACTTAATAAATCACGGAAAAATGTAGATACAGAGCAAAAATTAACATACATGCCTGGAATGACATGGGGTTTTATTAGACTAAAAAAAAAAAAAAAAAACAAAAAATAAAATAAACCAAGGAAAAAAATTCAAAAAATGTACGACGGATGGCGCTTCATGTGATCAGAAAAGCAATAATTAGCATAACAAAGTAAAGTTGATGTTCTTGACAGGAAATACTCAATATATTAACCATCATTCCTCAACAATAGTTGTAGTCGAGGAACAATGTTGTTCAAAAAATGTTCAAATGTTTGTAAAGTTTATGGGACTAACTACGGGGTCATCAGTCCCTAAACTTACAAACTACTTACGAACTAGCTAATACTAAGGACGGTACAAATATCCATGCCCGAGGGGGGATTAGAACCCCCGACCGTAGTGGCCGTGCAGACCGTGACTGGAGCGCCTCAGTCTCCTCGGCCACCGCGGCCGGCTGTGGTACATTTCCCCGGCATTCTATTGATTTGTAGTCGGGTGTCATTGACGAAATGTCTCAAGAGGGATTGCTTGACATCAGTTTTATTTGAAGTAAAGTAAAATAGCCATCAAGTCGGCAACTAATTCTTTTACTAGGCAAATTTAATCGCTAGTTTGCTACTAATCTAAGAAAAAGATAGCCAAGAATGCGAAAAATCGCCACATCTTGTAACCCTGGCTTCCGGTGTGTGCACGGAGCGGTTGTCGGCAAAGATTAACATGTGAGGAGAGCCGGCGTACGGACATCCAAAGGGAGCTCACCGAATCCTAGTGCAATCGTAACAGCTGTGCATGGTGTGATGAAACTTGTTCAAATGTTTTGTAACTCTGTGGGACCAAACTACTATGCCCATCGGTCGCTAGGCTTACAAACTCCTTAAACTACCTTATACTAAGGACAAGACATACACCCATGCCTGACGGAGGAATCGCACATCCGACGCGAGCGGCCGCGCGGTCCGCAACGTGACGCTCCAGACTGTACGGCCCATCCCTTGCGGCGATGGAACTTGAGGCCAGTACAATACGTGTTCATGTGGATTGACCACGCAGCTGAATCATTCGGGTATGCCGGTATGTCTGCCTTCCTTCGCACCTGTCTCATAAAAATGACCAAAGTACCGTGTGATCAAGAAGTCAGTATAAATTTGAAAACTTAACAAATCACGGAATAATGTAGATAGAGGGGTAAAAATTGACACACATGCTTGGAATGACATGGCGTTTTATTAGAAAAAAAAAAAAGATCAAAAACTGCGCGACAGCTGGCGATGGACAGCAGAACGTCAGTGACTGCGCATGAAAATCATGTATAAAAGGAGCTGTAATGAGAGACAGAATCAGATGCACTAGCAGTCGCAGCATGTTGACGTTAGCTGAAAAGGCGCTTATAGTGAAGCTGTATTATCAGAATGGGGGATGTGATAGTTCAGCGTTATGATCCTATCGCCATAGTAAGGGGATTCGAATGGGTAATGGTTAGAGGTCTGCATTATGTCCGATTTTTACCGGCTAGTCCCGCTCGCCCCTCTGGCTCTCGGGAGTATGCGGCCGAGCGTCCTCTGCTGCCGGTTGCAGGCTATGTGTAGCATATCTACAAACTCGACCTCGTATACGTTGTACCATGCGCGTAGTCCGGGGTGGTTTCTGGGCTTCAAATCCCTCCCGAAATGTTGACAAAGCTAACAATAATTGGCATCATTGTGTATCAGTATGCCGGCCGCGGTGGCCGAGGAGACGGAGGCGCTTCAGTCACGGTCTGCATGACCACTACGGTCGGGTGTTAGAATCCCCCCTCGGGCATGGATATTTGTGCCGTCCTAGTTCGTAAGTAGTTCATAAGTAGTTTGTAAGTTTAGGGACTGATGACCCCGTAGTTAAGTCCCATAAGCTTTATAAACATTTGAAACATTTTGTATCAGGATGAAGTCCGGCTACATTTTGCCAAGTCTTGGAAACAGTTAAACGTGTTCCAAACAGTCTATTTCTCCTCATGTGATTCCCATATGTTTTGGAACCCTGAAAAGAGACATTCATAGCCATCAGTATGTTTCTGGTAAACATGTGTACATCTGGGTAAAAAACATGGTTCTGTAGCTAACTGCAAATGTCTGTGCACGGAGGAATTGACCGTCATGTCTCACAGAGGGTTAAATGTATTAACAGTTATGGTGTTTACTATTGAAATAATGAACAGTTTTACTATCGGTAATTAAAATTTCCGTCATATATTATAACGTCAGTCAGCAATATTTCTTGATGTTCTTATGTAAACGACTCTAGGTTCCCGTCTAGTCAAAGCGTATCTACACACATCTTTCTTGTCACTGATAGCCCTACACGTACTGCAAAAATTTAAGTGCCTTTACGCAAGCTTCACGCACTGCCTTTCCGATTATCGTCTGTGTTTCGATCATAATTTTCTTATCTTAATTAATTAATTTGCCTTGTTCCTAATTTTGTATCTATAGCCTGATGACTCTAGTATACAGTTCTTTGGAATGAAATATAACTCATACACTATCAGTGCCGTTTGCGATTTTATTAAGAGTTCACGTTATTACAATGTTCATTCATTGACAACTCCTCCCGAAATCTTGACTAAGCCTATGCGTCGTACTAATATTGAATGCAGGATCGGGAAGGAATGACGGAGTTAGGAGTAATATTCACGAAATTTTGTTTTTTATGTACTTGGAACGGCAAGTGGTCGTTGGAATCCTGCTCCGCGTTTACTTTTGTAGTGTCGAATCATACCTGTTGTGCTTGACTGATACTAAACTATAGTATTAAATGTGGTACGTTGCACAAAACCAGCAGAAGCCTGCGTGACACGATCCACTACAAGAGCAAACTATTTCTAAGCTTTACTTTTCGCCTCCTGTTCGGACATGTCTTTCTTATTCAGGACTAAGGAGCCGCTCCTAATTATTTCCACAATACTTCTCTTCGTTTCATGAATTGAGCATTTACACCCCTATAATTCGTTAATCCATAACGCTATGTGCGTTGCTCAAAGCCAGGTCGGTTTCTAATGCGATTCCACAGGGTTGAGCGCGCGTCGGTCGCGCTGTCACCGGCCGAGACTACGAGCGTGCTCGAACGGCCGGCAGTGCTCGACACTCCCGCCGGTAACCGAGAGGCGGACGGCGACCGGCCACACGGGGCATCAGACGGCCGCAGCCGTGCCGCAGCGTGGGCCTACCCCAGCCGTCGAGCAGCGGCACCAAACGGAAAATGCTCGAGCGGTTGCTTTCATCGAAATGCAAAGCTCTAGTAAAGGTCCGTCGAGAAATGCAGCGGTGGCGAGAATGATTTCGAAGTTCGAAGCCACGGGTTGTTTAGACGATAGACCCCGTAGTGGCCGACCGAGCACAAGGCATAATGCTGCCGCGACAGTTCACGAAGAAGTGGAGACTGTAGCGGGTTCGTCTGTGCACTGGGAAGTCAGCGCTCGTGAAGTCGCACGTCGAACCGGCATTCCATACACTACTCTTTGGTTAGCACTTAGGCGTACACTCCGATGCTATCTTTACAAAATCCATCGGCATCATGATCTGTTACCTGGCGATATAGTGAGCGAAGGGCGTTTCAAAATATGGCTGAAGATGACTAATGATTGAGTAACGTGTTGTCGACCGACAAAGCTCATTTCACGCTCCGAGAGACTGTCAGCGCTCACAACTGCAGATTTTGGGCTACCGAAAATCCTAGAACTGTCGTGGAAACTCCATTGAAAGACGAGAAAGTCGCGGTATGGGTAGGATTTACCAAATCTACCGTTAGCGAGCCTTTTTTCTTCAAGGAACTGCGTGATTCTGGTTTTGTAACTGCTACCGTGACGAGTGAGAGGTGCACCGATTTGTTACAGAATCGCATCATCCCCAGCCTGGCTGATGAACATCTGCTGGAACGTACGATTTTTATGCAGGATGGCACCCAATCCCCAACGCGCGCTTCGTTTGGTGGTGATCGTGTGCTCAGCCACCACTTTCGTCATGCTTGGCCTCACAGTTCCCCAGACCGCCGTCCGTGCGATTATTGGTTTTGGGGTTACCTGAAGTCGCAAGGGTATCGTGATCGACCAACATCTCTAGGGATGCTGAAAGACAACATCCGACGCCAATGGCTCACCATAACTCCGGACATGCTTTACAGTGCATTATTCGCCGGCCGCGGTGGCCGAGGGGACTGAGGCGCTTCAGTCACGGTCTGCACGGCCACTACGGTCGGGGGTTCGAATCCCCCTTCGGGCATGGATATTTGTGCCGTCCTAGTTCGTAAGTAGTTCATAAGTAGTTTGTAAGTTTATGGACTGATGACCCCGTAGTTAGTCCCATAAACTTTACAAACATTTGAACATTTTTTTGAACAACATTGTTCCTCGACTACAACTATTGTTGAGGAATGATGGTTAACATATTGAGTATTTCCTGTCAAGAACATCAACTTTACTTTGTTATGCTAATTATTGCTTTTCTGATCACATGAAGCGCCATCCGTCGGACATTTTTTGAATTTTTTTCCTTGGTTCATTTTATTTTTTGTTTTTTTTAGTCTAATAAAACCCCATGTCATTCCAGGCATGTATGTTAATTTTTGCTCTGTATCTACATTTTTCCGTGATTTATTAAGTTTTCAAATTTATGCTGACTTTTTGATCACCCGGTATATGATTGTACAAGCTGCGACATGTTTGCGAATTTATGACAGTGGCCCTTTTTGTAATTCATTTAATATATTTATTTTCGTCATGATCAGAATTTTCTTGTCGTTTTGACGACCGGTTTCGGTCAGTAATGACCATTTTCAAGTCTACGGCAGATCAGATAAAGAAGGACACATTGAATAATAGACTACCTTATAAACATGAATAATGCGATACAGTCATTAAACATATCGTACAGCATACCTGTTGTTATATTCCTTAATGAAATATATCCATAATGGTATCGCCGCAACATAAAGAGTATGTTCATGATTGAGTCGTAATATAAGTTTAAAATAAACATCGAAGTAGGCAACAGAGTTGGTGACAACACGTTTACTACGCTGCTGTGCCGAACGACTGTAGTTCAGTAGCTGTTTACAGCCGCTAGGTGACGTTACTGTGGTCCTTAACATATTCAGCTTTTATCTCATTATACTGAAGATAAAAATGTTTTGCGAGAAAGGGCCTCTTATGAAGTTTGTGAAATATGCAACTTAAAATTGTAATAAACTTTGTATAAAAATGTGTAGATGTTGAAATTTAAATTGATTAAAAGAAAAGCTATTTTATCCATAAATTACTTAAAGAATCTCATAGTAGAAAATTGTTACTGTGGAAACTTTCTTTTACCTGAGGAAGGGTATCGTTTGAACAGATTGCAGCAAGCCTCGGTGATGGTGCTACTAAGTCAGGTGTAAGGAAAATGTTGGTGACGTTATTAGATAACCAACAGTATTACAACTACACGCAGAAATGGATGAAAACCTGTGCTTTCTCCTCAAGGTGAAAGAAGAACTTGCCGCCTTGCGTTACCAAACGAGCGACATACCTCAACATACATTAAAGAATGCTGGAAGCATCTAGAGTCACCATTACTGACAGAACTGTCCGAAGAAAATTGTGTGCAAATGGTTTGCCGGCCATGAGGCCAAGGAAAAGGTGTTATCTTACTGCAAAACAAAGGGAGAAGAGTGAAGTGGGCTCTGGAACGCAGTAAATGGACTGATGTGAATTACATCAAGGTAAATGGAGTGAAGAGACGCGTGTTTCAATATTTGAAAGTGGTAATATCAAATGCGTGCGTCGTCGACCTGGCGAAGATTTCTTACCAGAATGCTCAACTACTATTACTAAAATTCCTGTCAGTGCTACGGTGTGGATACGAAGTGTGAAATCGTCCACATGAGTACAAAAAGAAATTCGTTAAACTTTGTTTACAAGATAAATAAATCAAAAGTGATGGCCGTGAACTCCACCTAAGAATTACTGTTACTTCAGACTTAAATTGGAAATAACACGTACATAATATCGTGGGAAAGAAGAACCACAGACTGCGTTTTATTGGCAGAACCTTTAAAAGACGCAACAGAACTACAAAAGAAACTGTATACACTACACTTGTCCGTCCATTTTTGGAGTATTGCTGCCCAGTGTGGGATCCTTATCAGGTGGTTTGACGGATCTGGGGTGGGAATCATTACAACAACGGCGCTTATCGCTGCGGCGTGGGCTACTTACGAAACTCCAATCGCCAACATTCTCCTCCGAATTCGAAAATATATTGTTGACTCCCACTTACATAGGTAGAAATGATCATCAGAATAAAATACAAGAAATCAGATCTCGAACGGAGAGATTCAGGTGTTCTTTTTTCCCGCGCGCTGTTCGAGAATGGAATGGGAGATAAATAGTATAATGGTGTTTCGATGAACCCTCTGCCTGGCATTTAAATGTGATTTGCAGAGTATCCCATGTAGATGTAGATATAGAGATGCATGACAACTCACGGTGTTCGTCGACTACATGTGATAGATGGTTCACCAAATTACAAAGATACCAGACTGAGATCTTGGAACAAAATTTGCTACCTTCAGTCGACGATTTGTTTCCTTGTCATCAGAGATAGTGCTTCTTTTAACATCGTGGTACACCATGCCACACTGCAAAACTGAGCATGAAATGGTTCGAAGATGAACACATTAATGACTTGCCAAAGGCATGTAACAGCCACGAACTAAACACAATCGAAAACTTGTGGGCTGGACTGAAAATATTCGTTTAGCGCCAAAATTCCAGGAATAAAATGGAATTTGTTGAAACCATCATCCAGGATTCGTCGAAAATAATAACTACAAATGATCTTCAAAGTTTGGTTGGCTCCATGCTGTGCAGAATCGAAGCAGTAATAAGAGGCAACCGATTTCCCACATAATATTAACTGTTACGTTACACCGGTCGCACCTTCAAAATACTCTCCATTGCATACGATGCACTTGTCAAGTCTCTTTTCCCACTGTTGGAAGCATGTTTGGAACTCTTGTCCCGTGCCCTTTGCGAAGCTGTTTTACCGCCTCCGCGCTCCGCTTTTAGCGTTTTTTTCTCATGCGTGGAAATAGGAAGAAGTCCCAAAGGGCTAGGTCCGGCGAATACGGAGCGTGGGGAACGACGGACCACCTCTGAGATGCCAAATAGTGGGTCATCCGTAAGGCCGCGTGTGCTGGAGCGTTGTCGTGATGCTGAAACCAGTCACCGGCCACGGTGGCCGAGGGGAGTGCGGCGCGCCAGGCACGGTCTGCACGGCCACTACGGTCGGAGGTTCGAATCCCCCCTCGGGCATGGATATTTCTGCCGTCCTTAGAGTTAGCTAGTTCATAAGTAGTTTGTAAGTTTAGGGACTGATGACCCCGTAGTTAAGTCCCATAACCTATACAAACATTTGAACATTTGTTACGTTGCAGAGACTGTTTTATACTGTACAACTCATTAAATAAATAATACCGTACTCCCATAACACCCGTGATGTTATGTATTTCAAATTTCAACCTTAAATGCAATTACACACCACACCACTTATGCATTCCATTAATTTGTTTATAAAAAATTTCAAATGTTTGTATAGACGATGGGACTCAACTACCGGGTTATCAGTCCCTAAACTTACAAACTACTTATGAACTAACTAAGACTAGGGACGGCACAAATATCCATGCCCGAGGGGGATTCGAACCCCCGACCGTAGTGGCCGTGCAGACCGTGACTGGAGCGCCTCAGTCCCCTCGGCCACCGCGGACGGCATAAAAAATTTCTCGATAAAATTCCAGAACTGTGTGAATAGATTTCGCATGACACGTCAGAGCACGCAAATAGTATTTTCTTGTCCTAACACTCATGTACAGTTTGCCGTTGTCTTTTAACTGTCAAGCTTGTTCTCGAAATAGTTTTCCGAGTTTGCAGTAAAAAATAAAAGAAACTACCAGCTATAACTGGAAGCAAACAAGAACTGAAGATCACTAGTTACTCATAACTAAGTTAGTGATATCTTCCTAGTGCCCCTTCTAGTCATGCTGTGTATATCTGCCCTTTCTGATAAAAACTGTGGTACGTACGTTTAATTCACAGTTTCATTTCCTACATCAGGCAGGAATCTTATAGTACGTCAGCTCTTCCTCACCCTTTCCCTGCCCGTTCCTATGCCCTTACAAGGAAAGTACGTCGGCTCGAACAAACATATATGTATGAACGTTTGCTTACAGGATCTATACGTACACCTCAATGTGCTGATGGGTGTCGTTTTTCTGCAAAGCTCTGCAACCATGCTCTAGATAGCACTGTAGATGTAATTGTAGACGCCATACGTAATGCAGATATCTTAACTATGTAATAATCATCGTACATGTTCTCTAGCGAATTGTCATTAAAAGCCGTGATGATAGTTGCAACTTTAACTTTCTTCCCGAAAGACTGTTGGTATTCACTGCCACTGCTTCCATCGCCTCTTCCCGCACTTAACGTAGCACTACCGCTTGCAGTGAGTTGTTCGTCATTATCATCCCTATTATCATTATTAAGAGTTTGTAACAACAATATCTAACTTATGCTCATATTTCTGTACCATAACAGATACGAGAAAGAATTGCAAATGATTCATATTCTACACTAATACCATCTTCACTAAGAAGGGTTCTTCGTAACTTCATCTCAACTAATCGCAATACATAAGCAGGACTGATGAGCAATCGCCGCCCCATCTGACGCTTCACCACACAAATAACATCACAAAACGCAACTTCGGAGGCACACTGCACCGTCCCTACTGGTGAACCGACAGTTCAAAGTGCAATGTGGCAAGGCACACGCAGAGGCCTCTAACGGAAGACTGCAGAGTTTTGCAGATGCGGGAGTATCACTAGCGCAATAAGGGATCTTTACATTATCTCTCGTACGATTTTGGTCTATATGTGTTTGTTCGAGCCCAAGTTCTTTCCTTGTTAGTCTGACTCCTCTCCAGACTTTCGTAAAGTTACAAATAACTGTCAACTTTCTTGGTAATCAGACGGAGAGTGTGAAAATATGTTGTAAAGTGCGGCTTCCCACATGTAGGAAAATCTCCATAAAAATCCTCATGCATCTGCCAACATTTATGATTGGTCAAACAGTGTGCAAGTGTATTGTAAAGTACCCTCTGCCAAACACCTTACAATGAAAAATCGAAACACCATATCCGTCACATTTCTTGATGATTGGTTAAATAGTATCGAAATCGAATGATCACAAATATATATATTTATGTGTAATAAGGGTGTCCCAATGAAACATTTCATCTCTGGAACAAAGATAGATTTTGAAAATCGACTTTCGCGGAGAAGTACTTACGCCAGGAACGGATGAGAGAAAATACCACGATACATTCTATAAGAAGGTGTGGCGCACAAGTATGAAGTGTGCGCCACTTACTTTCGCCGCGCGCCGCCATGCACGCACGCGCGGCGTTCTTACGACGTCAGCCACGAGAGCCCTCTGCTACGACTCCGCTCGTGGCCACCACTGAACGACATCGTTCACTTGGGACTGAGATAGGAACCAGTTAAAACTTCGGAATCAGATAGGCACCAGTGAAGACTTGGCTATCGGATAGGCATTAGGCAGGCCTCTAGCTCAACTATGTATCAGCATTCTGCAGTACTGAGCTATGTATAAGGTAAGTATTACTAAGTCTCTAAGAAATATAATCTCGTTCTAATTTACTCTGGTGTTTCTAGTTTCTGCTGTCCCACTGGCTGCTCACCTTCGTACCTACACAAGCGTGCATCCTTTATTCCTGTGTCGGTCTTTCTACTCGGCCACCGACACCTACGACGGAAACGAGACACAAAAGCGGCGACGAGGCTGGGACACAAAAGAAGGAAACAAGATTAGCGTTTAACGCCCTGTCGACAGCGTGGTCATTAGAGGCGGAGAGACATTCTCTAACGCAAACAATTATTATGTTCCAGAATGTGAAAGTTTCATTCTGGAAATATCCCTTAGGCTGTGGCTAAGCCATGTCTCCAACATATCCTTTCTTACAGGAGTGCTAGTCCTGTAAGGTTAGCAGGAGAACTTCAGTAAAGTTTGGAAAGTAGAAGGCGAGGTTCTGGTAGAAGTAATGTTGTGATGACGTACATGAATCGTGTTGGGATAGCTCAGTCGGTACAGCGCTTGCCCAAGAAAAGCAAAGGTCCCAGGTTGGAGTCCCGGTTCCGGCACATAATTTTAATCTGCCAGAAAGTTTCGATTATTATGTTACTTCAAAATAACATCTCATATTTCTTTTGCAATAAATAGCAGGAAAAAACACAAAAAGAATGAAGTAGGTTGTAGCCAAATGCGTCAGCTACATCCCAAAAAAAAAAAAAAAAAAAAAAAAAAAAAAAAAAAAAAAAAAAAAAAAAAAAAAAAAAACTGACGTTAGAAATAAACGTAACGCGCAGCCAACGAACGCGTAAACCTCTCATTTCCCGATATAGTGCGTCTTCTGTGTGCATCATTTATTTCAAACGTCATGTTGCGATGCCCCAAAAGCATTTTTGTGGAATTTTTCATGCTAATGATTGCATTAAAAAAATAATAAGGGATGTTGTTGTTGTTATGGTCTTCAGTACGGAGACTGGTTTGATGCAGCTCTCCACCCTACTCTATTCTGAGCAAGCCTTTTCATCTCCTCATAAGAACGGCAACCCACATCCACTTGAATCTGCTTACTATACGCGTCTCTTGGTCTCCCTCTGCGATTTTTACCCCACACACTTCCTTCCAATGCTAAATTTACGATTCCTCGATGTCTAAGAATGTGTCTTACCAAGCGATCCCTTCTTTTGGTCAGAGTATGCCAAAAATTCCTTTTCTCACCAATTCTGTTCAGTACCTCTTCATTAGTTATGCGATCTACCCACCTAATCTTCAGCATTCTTCTGTAGCACCACATTTCAAAAGCCTCTATTCTCTTCCTGTCCGCACTGCTTATCGTCCATGTTTCACTCCCGTACAAGGCAACACTTCACACAAATGCCTTCAGAAAAGACTTCCTTACACTTAAATTAATATTCGATGTTAGCAAATTTCTCTTTTTCAAAAATGCTTTTCTTCCCATTGCCATTCTGCATTTTATATCTTCTGTACTGCGACCATCGCATGTTATTTTACTACCCAAGTAACAAAACTCATCTACCACCTTCATTGTTTCGTTAACTAATCGAATTCCTTCAGCATCGCCTGATTTTCGAAGACCGCATTCCATTATTTTTGTTTTGCTCTTGTTAATGTTCATTTTATACGCTCTCTTCAAGACACTGTCCATTTCATTCAACTGCTCTTCCAGGTCCTTTGCTGTCTCTGACAGAATTACAATGTCATCAGCAAAACTCAATGTTTTTATTTCTTCCCCCTGTACTTTAATCCCTATTCCAAATTTTTCCTTGCTTTCCTTCACCATCTGCTCGATGTACAAATTGAATAACACCGGAGAAAGACTGCAACCCTGTCTTACTCCCTTCCCAACTGATGCTTCCCTTTCATGCCCTTCGAGTCTAATAACTGCGGTCTGGCTTTTGTACAAGTTGTAAATAACTCTCTTTTCCCTGTATTTTACCCCTGCTGACTTCAGAATTTGAAAGAGTGTATTCCAGTCAACATTGTCAAACGCTTTCTCCAAATCTACAAAAGCTAAAAATGTAGGTTTGCCTTTCCTTAATCTATCTTCTAAGATAAGACGTAAAGTGAGTATTGCCTCCCGGGTTCCTACGTTCCTCCTGAACCCAAACTGATCTTCCCCAAGGTGAGCTTCTACTAGCTTTCCCATTCTCCTGTAGATAATTCGTGTTAAAATTTTGCAACCATGACTTATCAAACTGATGGTTCTGTAATTTTCACACCTGTCTGCTACCGATTTCTTTGGAATGGGGATTATTACATTTTTCTTAAAGTCTGAGGGTATTTCGCCTGTCTCATACATCCTACACACCAGTTCAAATAGTTTTGTCATGTCATGGCATACGGGATGTGCATTTGAAAAAATCAACGTAAGTCTGCGTTGAAAATAAAATGTTTATGTTTAATACGTCTCATAGTATCAACATTCAGAGGCCTCTGCCGTACGTTTATGCCCGTAATTGCCGTTTTCAGTATCTGTGTTTGTTCCAAAGATATTTGGGGTTGAGATGATTAAGTGGTACACTCTGTATATTCAAAAAATATCTAATATATCTGCATAAGAAACATCATTAGAATTATATGTAACGTTCAGAATTCAGTTGGCCATTAACTTAACGATACTCTTACTTAAACGTTTACTCTACGTACTAGTACATACATATTTTAATATTACATTTTCTAAAAGATTGCAAACACAATGTACGACACCGAAAGAAGGCTGCTGCGCTACATCACTAAACTTCCTTGCAAAACGCCAAGCAATGATGTCTACCAACACACAAGCATCGAGACACTGCATGTATGAATGGCAAAACTTAGGGCCAGAAATGGGCTGACATGGAAAAATCATTACTACACACAACATACCACACAGAAAACCAAAATACAAATACATAACTCCTTCACAAATAATAGCACACAACAAAAAAGACACATAGCCAGACCTTGCACTAATCCTTAACCCACTGACTGATAACACAACACTCCCACCACACTTAGATGAACAACTAGATGAACGCCACAAAATAACAACCTGACATTCTAACAAAAGCAAAAACAACCAAATGACTCATAAACCTCTCAAGGAAAAAATCACAAAATTGTAAATGCAGAAATGCATAGAAAACAGAAAAGAAATGTCAAACCACAATCTATATAACCAGCAACCAACAATGCACAAACTAAGTACAAAACATTGTAACAATATGATGCAAACAATGACAACCATCAATGGACAACCTACGTCCAAAACATTGTAACCGTAACAAACAAATCTTCATTACTGATATTATACTTTCTCCTTCATCTATCTAATCCTATCACTGTCTATAATGTATTAATGTGGGTGATCAAAAAGTCAGTATAAAATTGAAAACTTAATAAATAACGGAATAATGTAGATAGAGAGGTAAAAATTGACACACATGCTTGGAATGGCATTGGGTTTTATTAGAACCGAGGAAAAAATTCAAAAATATCCGACGGATGGCGCTTCATCTCATCAGCAAAGCAATAATTACCATAACAACTTAAGACAAAGCAAAGATGATGTTCTTTACAGGAAATGCTCAATATATTCACCGTCATTCTTCAACAATAGCTGTAGTCGAGGAATAATGTTGTAAACAACAGCACTGTAAAGCATGTCCGGAGTTATGGTGAGGCATTGACTTCGGATGTTGTCTTTGAGCATCCCTAGAGATGTCGGTTGATCACGATACACTTGCGACTTCAGGTAAACCCAAAGCTAATAATCGCGCGGTATGAGGTCTGCGCCGGCCGCGGTGGCCGAGGGTACTAAGGCGCTCCAGTCACGGTCTGCACGGCCACTACGGTCGGGGGTTCGAATCCCCCCTCGGGCGTGCATATTTGTTCCGTCTTAGTTCGTAAGTAGTTCATAAGTAGTTTGTAAGTTTAGGGACTGATGACCCGGTAGTTAAGTCCCATAGACTATACAAACATTTGAACATTTGAGATCTGGGGACCTGGGAGGCCAAGCATGACGAAAGTGGCGGCTGAGCACACGATCATCACCAAAGGACGCGCAAGAGATTTTTCACGCAACTAGCAATATATTGTCTTTTTTTTTCCTTCTGATAAAACACCATATCATTCCAAGCATTTATGTCCATTTGTACCTAACACCATTATTCCGTGATTTATTAAGTTTCCAAATTTTTCTGATTTTTTGATCACCCGGTATATAATGTACGTGATATAACTTGTAAACACCTTAGATCTAAGCAAATGTACAACCTATATGTGATGAAAAATTTTGTAAGTTCATATGACATGGCACTAGCAAGAAAAATAAATAAATATAATCAAAATAAACTGTAATACCATATCGCTGAAAAGAGCGACTAGCATGCTCTAAAACAGCCTGCCCCTCCCCCTAAAGAAAGGGTGTGAAAAGTGGAAAAAAAGTGCTAAAAGTATTGTCTACATCAATCAGAATGAATTTCCGTGAGTTATTCACAAATAACTGGAAGAGTTAGCTAATAAGCAAAACTACAAGTTGCATTTTTATAGCGTTTTTACGGGTAAATTTAAAGAATATTTCGGGTAGCATGTTACGTTTACACAGCTGTATCTCTTGTGCGCTAAAAATTCGAAGTAACTGGTACACGTGCCTAATGCCTAGTAGGGCCCTCGCGAGGCGAGCACGCAGAACTGCCGCAGCACGGCGTGGCATGGGCTCCAGTATCGCCTGGAGCTGTGCTGGAGGGACCTGACACCATGCATCCTGCAGCACAGTCCAGACGTCCACCTTGCACTTATCGCGAATCTTTAATTCAGCACATAGTTCCTAGTGATTGGAAAAAAAGCGCAGGTGACTCCCGTTTATAAGAAAGGCAAGAGAACTGACCCACATAATTAAAGGCCATTATCGTTGACATCAGTTTCCTGTAGAATTTTGGAGCGTATTCTCAGTTCGAATACAGTAAATTTCTTTGAGACGCAAAAGCTTATTTCTCAGAAACAGCACGGGTTTAGGAAACACCGTTATTGTGAAACTCAGCTTGCTCCTTTCTCACATGACATCTTGCGAGCCCTGGATGAAGGGCAACAGCAGATTGTAGTTTTCTCGATTTCAAAAAAGCGTTCGACGCGGACAAACACACCCATCCATGCCCCAGGGAGGACTCGAACCTCCACGGCGAGCAACCGCGCGCTCCGCCGCGAGGCGCTTTAGACCGCTCGGCTACTCCACCGCGGCGCGGTGCCACACTGCAGACTGCTAACGAAGATACGAGCTTATGGAATAGGTTCACAGATTTGTGACTAGTTCGAAAACTCCTTAAGTAATAGAACGCAGTACGTTGTTCCCGACGGCGAGTGTTCATCAGAGACGAATGTATCGTCAGGCGTGTGATAGGACCGCTATTATTTTCTATCTATATAAATGATCTGATGGACAGAGTAAGTTGTAATTTGCGGCTGTTTACTGATGATGCTGTAGTGTATAGGAGGCTGCCGTCTTTAACCAACTGTAATAGCATACAGGATGACTTAGACAAAATTTCAAGTTGGTGCGAAGAGTGGCACCTAGCTCTCAATGTACAAAAATGTAAGGTGATGCGCATGAGTAGAAAAAACGATCCCATAATGTTCGAATACAGAATTAGCAGTGATCTTCTTGATGCTGTCGCGTCGTTCAAATATCTAGGCGTAATATTGCAGATCGATATGAAATGGAACGAACATACAAGGACAGTTGTGAGTAAGGCGGACAGCCGACTTCGGTTTATTGGGACAACTTTGGGAAGATGTACTTGATCTGTAAAGGAGACAGCGTATAAAAAGCTTGCACGACAACGTCTTGAGTATTGCTCAAGTGTTTGGGAGCCGCAGCAAATCGCTTCAAAGAAGACATAGAAGCTGTTCAGAGGCGAGCAGCTAGGTTTGTCACCGGTAGGTTCGACCACTGCCCGAGTACCACGGAAATGCTCCGCCAACTCAATTGGGGATCGCTGGAGGAACGACGACGTTCTTTTCGTGAATTTCTGCTGAGGAAATTTAGAGGGCCGGAATTTGAAGCTGAGTGTAGTACGATCTTGCTGCCACCTACCTACATTTCGCGTAGTGATCACAATGACAAGATAAGAGACATTAGGGCTCGTACAGAGGCATGTAGGCATTATTTTTTTCTCGTTCTATTTGGGAGTGGAATAGGAAAGGAAATGCTTAGTAGTGGTACAGTGTACCCTCCACCACACACCTTAAGGTGGATTGCGGAGTATGTACGTAGATGTAGATGTAGAACAGTACGAGTGGGTGGAGATCGCCTATGAAAAGCACATTTCGATGGCATCCACGTAAACGTTTGGTGAGTTTGGTAGCCATAGGATGTGTTTCACACTAAAAGAGTGTTCCTGGAGCCATTCTGTAGCAATCCTGGATGTATGGGGTGTCGCATTATCCTACTGGAAGTGCCAAAGTCTGTAAAAATGAGCGCTAGACAAAAATGGATCCAGGTGATCAGCCAGGATGTCTACGTGTCAGCTGAAAGAGTCGAATCCAGACGCATCAGGAGTCGCACATCACTCCAACTGCACAGAACCTCAGCCGCCTTCAACAGTCCCCTGCTGGCGCGGAGGCTCCATGGATTCGTGACGCTGTCGCCGTACTCACCAGCAACATGTTTCCAGACAACAAGAGTCTGCTGTCGGAGTTCACGGGCCCAGGCGGGGCCTTAAGCCGTCCTCACACGGGGCGTGTTGTCCGAACGTGGCGCAGGCCAGACGTGCTGTCTACCTAGTGTAGCCACAGCACGCTCTCAAACGACCCGCTACATCCCACGGAATACAACGTGCTGCTTATCGTGGATTTCCGACTGTTATTTGCTTTGCGACCGAAGCGCTCTTCAGTGTCCGTTGCGGGCTGCCGTGTACGTCATTATGTTTACAAAGACGGATGTGTGTAAAGTAGACGGTATTCCTGTTAGTGATCGTCCGAAAAAACGAAATGATTTCTTATGCCGCATGTTGCCGCAATGTTGTTGTTGTTGTTGTTGTGGTCTTCAGTCCGCAGACTGGTTTGATGCAGCTTTCCACGCTACCCTGTCCTGTGCAAGTCTCTTCATCTGAGAATACTTTCGGCAACCTACATCATTTTGAATCTGCTCACTGTATTCGTCCCTCGGTCTCCCTCTACGATTTTTACCTCACACGCTTACTTCCAATGATAAGTTGACAATTGCTTGATTCTCAGAATGTGCCCAACCAATCTATTTCTTCTCTTAGTCAGAATATGCCACAAACTCCTTTTCTACGCGATTCGGTTAAGCACCTCCTCATTAGTTACGTGATCTACCCATCTAATTTTCATCATTCGTCTGTAGAACCATATTTAAAAACATTCTATTATCTTTGTATCTGAACCCCTTATCGTCCACGTTTCACTCCCGCAGAATGCTACACTCCAGACAAATGCTTTCAGAAAGAACTTCCTAACATTTAAATTAATATTGGATGTTAACAAGTTCCGCTTCTTTAGAAACGCTTTTCTTCCTAAAGCCATTCTGCATTTTATATCTTCTTTACTTCGGCCATCAAAAGTTATTTTGCTACCCAAATAACAAAATTCATCTACTACTTTTATTGTCTCATTACCTAATCTAATTCCTTCAGCATCGCCTGATTTTATGACATTACAATCCATTGTTTTCGGTTTACTCTTGTTAATGTTCATCTTATATCTTCCTTTCAAGACACTGTCCATTCCACTCAATTGCTCTTCCAGATCTTTTGCGGTCTCTGACAGAATTACTATGTCATCGGCAAAACGCAAACTTTTTATTTCTTCTCCCTGCACATTAAAGCCCTTACCAAATTTATCCCTCCATTCCTTCACTGCCTGCTCAATGTACAGATTGAACAACATTGGGGAAATACTACAACCCTGTCTTACTCCCGTTCCAACTTCTGTGTCCCTTTCTTGCCCTTCAACTCTAATAACCGCTGTCTGGTTTTTGTATAGGTTGAGTATAACTCTTCGCTCCCTATATTTTACCCCTGCTACTTTCAGAAATTGGAATAGTGTATTCCAGTCGACATTGTCAAAGCTTTCTCCAGATCAACAAACGCTAAAAACGTTGCTATCCCTTTCCTTAGCCTATCGTCTAAAATAAGAAGTAATGTGAGTATGGCCTTCCGTGTTCCTACATTTCTCCTAAATCCAAACTGATCTTCACCGAGATCGGATTCCACAAGTTTTTCCAATCGTCTGTAAATAATTCGTGTTAGTGTTTGGCACCCATGACTTATGAAACTGATAGTTCTGTAATTTTCACACTTGTCTGCAATTGCTTTCTTTGGAATTGGAATTACGATATTCTTCTTGAAGTCGAAGGGTATTTCCCCTGTGTCATACATCTTGCATACCAGGTGATACAGTTTTTTCACGACTGGCTCTCCTAACGACATCAGCAATTCAGACGGAATATCATCTACTCCAGGGGCCTTGTTTCGACTCAGCGCTCTGTCAAATTCTTCTCGCAGTATCTTATATCCTATCTCATCTTCCTCCACTTCATCTTCCATTTCTAGAACACTGCCTTCAAGTTTATTTCCTTTGTATAGGACCTCTATACATTCCTTCCACAGTTCAGCCTTCCCCTCTTTGCTTAGTACTGATTTTTCGTCTGAGTTCTTGATATTCAAACAGCTGCTTTTCTTGTCTCCAAATATCTCTCTTATTTTCCTGTAGCCGGTATCTATCTTTCCTCTAGTTCCGCATTCTTCTACGGTTCTGCATTTGTCCTCTAGCCACTCCTGCTTAGCCAGTCTGCACTCCCTGTCAATCTCATTTTTCAGACGTTTGTCTTCCCTTTTTTCTGTTTCACTCCCTGAATTTTTATATTTTCTCCTCTCATCAATTAAGTTCAGTATATCCTGTGTCTTCCACGGATTTCTATCAGGCCTTGTCCTTCTGCCTATATGGTCCTCTGCTGCCTTCACTACCCTATCTCTCAGAGCTACCAATTCTTCTTCTACTGTATTACTTTCCCCCATTTCAGCCAATCTTTGCCTAATACTCCTTTGGTTCCTTTATGACGACATCCTCCTGAGTAGTCCCCCCGGAGATCCAAATGGGGGACTATTTTACCTCCGGAATATTTTATCCAAGAAGACGCCATCGTCATATAGTCATATAGTAGAGCTGCATGTCCTCAGGAGAAGTAACGGCTGTAGTTTCCCCTTGCTTTCAGCCGTTCGCAGTAACTGCATGGCGAAGCATGTTAGCTGATGTTACAAGGTCAGCTCAGTCAATCATTCAGACTGTTGCCCTTGTAACTACTGAAAAGGCTGCTGCCCATCTTCGGGAACCACACGTTTGTCTGGCCTCTCCACAGATACCCATCCACTGTGGTTGCACCTATGGTACGGCTATCAGCATCGTTGAGGCACGCAAGCCACCCCACCTCGGCATTGTCTGTGGTTCATTCAAGCAATACTCTTACAAAAATTTCATTTTTTTTTCCTTCTTCAAGAAGCACACAGACGGCACATTTATCTGAAAGCGGTTGAAAATAATAACGAAATTTACTAGAAAATCACTTTTGGCAAAAATTCTTTAAAAATTGGTCAACGGTAAAACACATCATTTGCACCAGCTCCAATTGTCCTGATCTTATATTTCCATTTTCCACGTTGTACATATTCTGTATATTCGGAGATAATATGTTCTGACCAATATATTTTACTTGTTATACACGCGGGACAACGCCTCAGCTCGACAATGTTCGTTGTGATAATTTTTGCTTTTGGTATCGTACGTAAATATTGTTACTCCCATACTGCATCTTCTTCCGTAACCACGCGCTAGCCACGTTCACTTTGCACCGTGAAACTGAACTGTTCCAACAATATACTGAAATACAACTTAATTCAAACACCGTGGGGAAAACCGAGTGACGTAGGTACTGTCTTGAATTTTATTTTTCCTTGTGGCCTAGAACGAAAATCTCAACAAATTCTCTCGTGGACAGTGTTCGTTCTTGTTTCTAATAAATAACGTCGAATACCGAATATTATAATTGTATTAAATTAACAAATAAGTTACATAAACCGTAATTAAACGAAATCGTTAAATATATCTGGGAGGGTGTAGATGGAAACCTATTAATTACTTCTCTTCTTCTGCACAGATCGTGACGCTAACAACCACGCTAATACGTCGATTTAAAAAGAAATATAAACGAATATCGGATATTATACTATGTACTTGAACAAGCAAGAAAGAACCAGAAACGTTAAGGAAACAAAAAATTAAATAATACAAATATTTTGGTAGTACACAGACGCGAACCTGTTTCATTAGAATCTCTATAGTACAGCCTGCAACGCTACCAACTACGCTATTCCTGTAGTTGAGTAATTGTTTCTGATCTTAGGTTTACTGTACTTCTAAATTATGTTGTAATATGTCATTTATCTATGAAATAGCAACACAAAGTCGCTTCTTTGATATAATGCGTTATACCGTAGCAAAGGAACGATAGTCTTTGATATTATACTAATTATAACACTGAAACGTTAAATACGAGAACCTTCAAGCTAGGAAAATGTTGTTTTCCGCCGGCCGCGGTGGCCGAGGTGACTGAGGCGCTCCAGTCATGGTCAGCACGGCCACTACGGTCGGGGGTTCGAATCCCCCCTCGGGCATGTATATTTGTGCCGTCCTAGTTCGTAAGTAGTTCATAAGTAGTTTGTAAGTTTAGGGACTGATGACCCCGTAGTTAAGTCCCATAAGCTTAACAAACATTTGAACATTTTTGTTGTTTCCGGTAATCTATTGTTAGAAATCATAGCTAAAAAGACGCGTTTTCAAACATTCCTCGCCGGCCGCAGTGGCCGAGGAGACTGAGGCGCTCCAGTCACGATCTTCACGGCCACTATGGTCGGGGGTTCGAATCCCCCCTCGGGCATGGATATTTGTGCCGTCCTAGTTAGTAAGTAGTTCATAAGTAGTTTGCAAGTTTAGGGACTGATGACCCCGTAGTTAAGTCTCATAAACTATACAAACATTTGAGCATTTTTTTTTTTCCAAACATTCCTCAATTTTTTGACGCTTTAAAAAAGATTATATTCATACATCCTACGCTACAACGAAATAGGGAATGAAATACGGGATTCAGTTTGCAATATGGCGGCTCAAAAGTTCTAATTGTCACGTGGCCGTATCTCATTGGTCACTTTCCACTCCAGGAAGCGAAAGTCTAACCTGCTGGATCCTTCATTCCGCGCTGAGCGGGGCAGTGGTACGTGGTAATGCACGCTGCGCGTCACCACTTCCTCCTCCACGTCCCGTGAGAGGACGGCTTTAGGCTTTGTTGTGGAGGCAGCAGAGGTAGGCCTACACGAGCGGCCGTCGCGTCCGAATGCCCGTATTAGCAACGTTTAAATCGTACAGAAATCTGCTGAAAAAGTTCTACTTCTGTCGCGTTGAATGGTTCTCTTCAGTCGTCGATGGTCCAGATCTTGCAGGATTTTTTTCCGGCCACACACGCTTAACACCTGTTGTCTAACATAGGCGATGCCGACCGCAGAGCCGTCCTCTGTTTATATATCAATCTATATGCATACGCTTGCGTGTACAAATTTGTCTGGCTCATCATTGTTAATCAGAGACGCAATGTTGTGAAAAACAAAGTGCTGAACACGAAAGGTATTTCAAAACTAGTCTCCGACGTCAACATCGTAACCACATAACCACAACGTCGTGGTTCCAGTCATTTACTCAGTTGTTGAATATCTCATGATTCGACCCGTCACAGTTTCTGTTTTGCTTCCTTTTTACAATTCCGCGCAAATTCTTGCTATATTCATGATAGATCAGTGTTCAGTTTTTAACGTTTTATCCACTGCAAGTGTATGAATATCAAATCCTCAGATGGAAAAATATTACTAACAGGGGAACCTCCCCATCGTACCCCCCCCTCAGATTTAGTTATAAGTTGGTGCAGTAGATAGGCCGTGAAAAACTGAAGAGAGATCAATCGAGAAAACAGGAAGACTATGAAAAAATAAGCAAAATATAAAAACTGCGAAACTGCGAAACCATGCGAAAGGTAGGCAACGTCTTGAACTTTGTGAACATAGAAGTGCTGTGGTCATACCAAGACAGAAGAGAGGAACCACTCCTTGCTTACTGAGACATCACAGATTTCGAGATAAAGAACAAAAGAAAAAGACACACGGATGAACAATTGCAATTGAAAACTGTAACGAAGAGATAGGCACAGTACGAACAGAGAGGAAGACATACACGATGGAATGGTTTTTCCTGGCAGCGTCTGTAGAAAATGTATGGTCACTGGCACTCAAATATGATTCATTTCTTGAGTTTCATTTATTTTTATTGTTACATGGAGACTTTCCTTTCCTACATTAGGGACAGCAGATGAAGGATCAAATTTGTTATTGCGGGATTCTCCTGCTGTTGGCTTTCTTTCATTTTTATTTATTTATTTATTACGTCTATGTACAGCAGGCCATCGTGTGGCTCCACCGACTGTAACGCACAGGGCTACAAGACGTCAAAATAAGCAACGAGACAGACAGACGAAGGACACGAGAACAAGCTTAATGCCTGGGGATTAAAATATGGATAGAAATCACTTGCAGACGATCACTGCGTGAGGACAGTCTGCTGCGAAGAGCACGGAAAAAAGAGGATAACAACAATTGGCACACAGTACATTCACCAAGAAGAAGTTTTATTTACCTTCAGAAGATCTTTCGTTTAAAGGCGACGAAGCTGGGCCAAGAAGGCAAACGTTGGCGAGGGAAAGGATGGTTTGAAGGGGAGGAAGGAGACCCATAAAAAAAAAAAAAAATAAAAAAAAAATGGCCAGTGTGACGAGATGCGGAGCGGAGGTCTTTGATTCAAGCCTTGCTTCGAACGAAAATTTTAATTTTTTTAATTTCGAAAAATTATGATGTGTCCGTCCATTTATTGGCGTTCCTGTTCGCTGTAATAAGTTTCGTGTCTGTGTTTCACGTTCGCACAGCAAAACCGTGTGATTCGCAGACGAAAGGAAGTGCCTGTCTAATGGGAATTTAAAACATTTGATCGCACGGTAATAGGTCAACCGATTCCTCCACAGGAAAACACGTCTGAAATACTCTATATGACACTGGTGACGGTATGTGCATCATGTGACAATGTCTTATTGACTCACCTAACTTGCACACTTCGTGAATGGGTAAAGAGATTCTATCTTGCCCGATTTAGCTTTTCATGTCGATGTGATAATCACTCCCAAAAAATTGATGAAAACATTAACAGTTTGTCACATAAACTGACACAAATGACTACAACAGTTTCACAGTCGCACAATTTTCTCTGTGCTCTGTCAAAACATATGTTTTTAACGTTTTTGGATTTTTTCGTGTGTAGACTGTCGAATCCTGCATATGTCCAAGCAAATCTGACCCCATAGTACGGCTCAGTTACCTCTTATCGGTAGGACGGACGGAGAGATAATAATTTTCTGAAAATGGAAAAAAAAAAAAAATTCGCCTGTGACATGGCTCAAACCACGGACCTCGCACTCCGCAGCTCCTCATGCTAGCCACATGAGCACGGTGCTGCTCAGCTCAGAATGAGATCGATGTTGCTTATCTTTCGCATGGACTGTTCAGTTTTTATATTTTGCTTGGTTTTTTTTCCATAGTTCAAAAAAATGTTCAAATGTTTGTATAGTCTATGGGACTTAACTACGGGGTCATCAGTCCCTAAACTTACATACTACTTATGAACTACTTACGAACTAGGACGGCACAAATATCCATGCCCGAGGGGGGATTCGAACCCCCGACCGTAGTGGCCGTGCAGACCGTGACTGGAGCGCCTTAGTCCCCTCGGCCCCCGCGGCCGGCTTTCCATAGTTCCACACAACTTCTTCCTGTTTTCTTGATTGACCTGTGTTCAGTTTCTCACGGCCTATCCACTGCGCCAACTTATAACCAAATCTGAGGGGGGTGCGATGGTGAGGTTCCATTGTAAGCAAACAAGTGAAAGATGAGACGTGAAAGGAAAATACAGAAGTACTATACAAGGGAACTGAACCTAAAGTCATTATTGTAGAATAGGAAAAGGAAGTAGATGAAGATCAAATAGGAATACCACACTGCGAGATGAATTTGACAGATCACTGAAAAAATTGCGCCGAAACAAAGAAACTAGAGTAGATGATATTCCCTTTGAACTGCAAATGATTTTGGGAGCCTTTGTGAAGTGCAATTTAGCTAAGCAGAAATGAGTATAAGAAGTACTTAAGTTTGTTGAGAATGTATAACTAGTGTAAAGACATATGCCACCAACTGGAAAATAAAAGAGACGTTTGGGGCAACGAAAAATAGCTGTAGGAATAACAAAAAAGCTTAGATAAAACAAAGATTATTCAATACACAAGGGAAAGCTGAAATGTGGAAGGAATATATAGAGGGACTGTGCAAGAGAAGTGGATTTGAAGGCAGAATTTTAGATCTGGAAGTGAAATTAGATGAAGATGTGATACAAGATTATATACTGCAGGAAGAATCTAACAGAGTACTGAAACATTTAAGATGAGACAGGGCTTCTGGAGTATGTGATATCCCTGAGGGCTGCTCATATCCTTGGGAGCACCCGTCATTACGTCGACAGAAAGCCAATCGCAAGCAGGCGCCGCGCATCGTGGAGGGAGTAACCGAAGATGCGCGCCCTCTACGTGCAGTATACCGCTCACAAATGCGCACAGTGACATTTCAAGTGCTTAAATCTTACAAAGGAGATAATATTTTTGGTTTAGATTCTTTGGATCTTTTTGGCTTTACTGTGCAAGACAATGTTTTAGGTGTGAACAATTTTGATGCTAAAGAGTGTCGACAGATTGTTGAAAGACTTTCCAGATTTATTTTCTGCGGGGCTAGGAAAAGCTAAAGATTTCGCTGCACACTTTACTCTCAGAGAAAATGCCAAACCAAAATCTTGCAAAGCTCGTGATCTACCGCACGCTTTACGCGACAAAGTAGCACAGGATCTTCACACGTTGCAAGAAAATCGTGCAATTGAACCAATACAAACCAGCCAGTGGGAGAGTCCGCTTGTAATTTTGCCGAAGCTGGCAGGTAGCACTCGCCTTTGTGTCGATTTCAAGGTTACAATGAATCCACAAACAGTTGTAGACAGTTATCCTTTGTCGAGACCAGAAGATATAATGGACAGATATTATTTGAGCAATGCCTACCTTCAACTGCCACTCGACGAAGAATCACTGAAAATTTGTGTTGTCAATACTTATCTGGGCTTGTTTAAATATTTGCGTTTACCGTTTGGCAGTGCATCCACACCCGCAATTTTTCAAAAATATTTGGAACAGCTTACAGCTCGGGTGCCTTGTCGTTCAAACTACTTGGACGTCACAGTTGTGTCAGGCCGTACCCCAGAAGAAAAGATTGCAAATTTGAGAAAATTGTTTCAAGTTTTGTCAGACTCAGGTCTCAAGTGTCGCTTAGATAAGTGTGACTTTTTCAAACCGGAAATGCAGTATCTAGGACACGTGTTAAACAGTCAAGGTGTGCACCCAATGCCATACACATTTTCTTGCCATTCGCGAGCTGCCAGCACCAAAAGATGTCAAATAATTACAGTCAGTCTTGGGAAAGTAACGTACTATATTAGGTTTATACCAAACGCACCACTAATTGCCGCCCCTTTACGTCGGCGACGGCGTAAAAATGTTCGCTTTGTTTGGACAGACGAATGCCAACGTGCAATTCAGCAGTTAAAAGATGCTTTGCTCAACGATCGATGTTTGGTACACTTCGATCCAGAAAAACCAGTTCTTTTGCAAGTGGACGCGTCATCGTTTGGTCTAGGAGCAGTACTGTCACATAGACACGGGGATACGGACCGTCTGATAGCGTTTGCGTCCAAACTTTTGACACACACACAGTGCCGATATTCTCAGATTGAAGGAAGCTTTAGCAATAGTTTATGGTGTCACCAAATTCCAGGACTACTTGTATGGGAGAAAATTTTCTTTAGTAACTGACCACAAACCTTTGCAGTCATTGTTTCATCCAGCCAAGCCAATTTCTACGCGAACAGCACACAAATTGTAACGTTGGTCACTGCTTTTATCACAGTATCAGTACGAGATTGTGTACAGACCCACAACTCGCCATGGAAATGCCGACGCACTTTCCCGTCTTCCGGTTGGCCATGATAAATACTTTGACGCTTCTGAGATGTCGAGTTGTCACATAGATGCACATGAAGATAGTTTGTTACAATACTTGCCTTTGGACTATAGGAAAATTGCTCGGGCCACAGACACAGATCCTGATTTACAAATTTTGCTGCGCTACATTCGCACACAATGACCTCGTTCACAACGTGACATTGAAAATTCACCGGTGCGTCGCTATTTAGCTAGGAGGAATGAACTTTCAGTGCATAGAGGTGTGATTCTAGTTTCAAATGACAGTGGACAATCGCGTGTGTTGATTCCGCGACGTTTGCAGAATGAAGTATTGAACTTACTTCATCAAGGACATAGGGGAATGGTTCGCACTAAGCAATTGGCACGGCGACACTGTACTTGGTAGGGTATGGACACCCAAACAGAAAAGATGACGTCACGTCACAATGTTCAGTGTGCGCTACCAACCAATCAGCCCCACCTCAGAATTTTTTTTTGCGTGGCGAAAAGCAAATTTACAATGGCAACGAGTGCATATTGACTATGCTGGTCCTTTCTGGAACACTAATGGCCGGTTTCCGAAACAGTAGTTACCTGTCCCGTTATAGTTATATGTGGGTTACTTGAATGCTAAGTACAAAATGGTTTCCGAGGCAACAGTTACCGTCACGGCCGTAGTTACCGGTCCGTTAAAGATAAATGCGCGTTCCCCTGGGGTTACCTGCACGTTAACGTTAGTTTTAACTATATCCGCTACGTAGCGCTAATGAGCTTCGAAACGCAAGTCCAGAAGTTATTTAACACTTGTTATTTGTTTTCGTTTTAATGACTGAGTTCCGTATGATTTTCATACAATTTTAAAATTTTTGAAACTGAAGAATGCAAATTCTTTCGTCATCGTCGTCACCGCCGTCTTCTTCTTCTGATGCTTCGGACACGTTTTCAGAAGAGGCAAACAGCTGTACTCGGCGCTGTTGAAAGACCACGACGCGTTTTTCGTGTTAGATGACAACCATTTGATCTGTGTAATGACAGCGACTTTCATATGCGTTTCAGAATTTTAAAAAAAGATACTGACCCATGACGTTGCGGGGGTCAAACCGGGAAAAACTCGGAAACAACATTCCGGATTAAATTTTACCATACATAGCGCTCGGCGGTCGCGATAGATAATGTTGACAACGGGTGACGTATAAATTAGCTGCATCTTCCTCGCGACTGGTCAAGTGACATCTCGACAATGAGCAACATTTGCCAACATACTCTCTCGCGATCGCCGATCTGGAGGTAAAATTTTACCACATCAGGATCACAAAGCCATGCTCCCATAATAAAAATTTCAATTAAGCATAAATATACTTCCCTTTGCAATAGTGTTCTGCCATGTAATTGCCATTACGATCAGTCAATGTTTGAAGTGATTAGTGTTTTTGTTATTGTTATTACAACGTGGGGCTCGGATAGGTGGATGGGTGGACGTAAATTGGCCATTCTGTGTTGTGAAAAGAAATGTCAGATTCACAGAACAATGGGAAGAGGACTTAAATTCATAAAAATATATGTTGACAACAGAAATAATACGTATGATTTTATTCTTAACCCTGTCTTCTTTGTTGTTTGTTCTATTTGTCTTTTTAAAAAAAGAATACATCTTTCTGAGTCGCCTTACCGTTTTCACTGTCTGTTTAAGGAATTGTACAGTTCTGTGTCATCTTCCAAGGCGAATTGTTTTTCCAGAATAGTCAAACCATCTGCCTTTTCGTTTACTATAACTACTTTCCTTTCTAAAACCACGTGCGTCAAAAGATCTTTCACAAATAAAAGTAAATTTTTTTCCTCACTTGTCGCCCATTGCCTTTCAAATCAGAAACAGAAAACTCGTAACAGCTATACGAACTAAGACGCGTCTTCGATTTCACTTAATAATCGATAAAATTCAAGTAACTGCAATTTTCGTTAGTAGTGCCATCTGTTATCTGTTGAGACGTACTGTTTGCTTCGACAGAAGGCGCAGTTACCTCATAGTTAACTAACGGTCGTTGAAATCAGCTACGGGAAACCCAAGGAAGTTATCTGGCACGTTAAATTATAACGTGACGGTAGCTAACGGCACGGTAACTGTAGTTTTCCAGAAACAGGGCATAAGTGGCTTATTATGGTTGATGCTTTTAGTGGCTACCCAATTCCAGTGCCAATGTATTCTACGACTTCTAGTAGCACGATTAGGGCGCCGTCTTAAATTATTTGTCTGGAATGTCTCCCTGAACTAATAGTCTCTGACAACGGCATTCAGTTAACATCGCAAGAATTTCGCTGCTTTTGTGAACGCAATGGGATTAAGCATCTAACCAGGGCACCGTTTCACCCGCAGTGAAACGGCGCTGCGGAACGTTTCGTCCGGCATTTAAGGAACAGATGTCCAAGTTTCGTACCGCGCACTCACGGGAGGCAGCTCTGCAGCTGTTCCTCGCCTCCTACCGCTCGCATCCACGAGAAGGCTCATCGCCGGCCGAGCTCCTACACGGCCGCCGCCACCGCACCCTGCTACATCTGCTCCAGCCACCGCGCCGCCCGGAGAAACAGCAGTCGCCGGCAAGCAAGTATCGCTTCGCTCCTCGTCACCCAGTCTTTTTCAGACGTCATGGACACGGAGCCCTCGCAGCCTACACTTCACCTGCAGATCCCCATGTACATCGAGCAAGACGCCACACAGCATCCGACGCCCACGTCGCCACCGACGTCACCGTCTACGTCAGCACCTGGGCCACAGGTCGTGGGCGTTGGCCCTTCGGAGGTTTCCCCAGAGGACGTTCCCTCGCGAGCTCAGGTCGGATGGCTGGGCCCGACTGGTACTCTGCCGTCCTCTGAAGCTACAGACTGCGGTCCATCAGTACGTCCACGAGCCTGCCTCCTACCCCATTGTCGAACTCCATACACGACAACGGTTCGGCACTTGGAGGGGGGGGGAGGGATGTTGTGGCGTCAAGTCTGCGCCACACATATGACATAGAGAACGATCGTGGAGAAGGCAGCGATCGACAGAAAGCCAATAGCAAGCAGGCGCCGCACATCCTGGAGGGAGTAACCGAAGATGCGCGCCCTCTACAAGCGGCTATATCTACGCCTATATACGTGTGGTTGCCCGGCAGTTACTATTCGGGAATACGGCAGTTACAAGTGAGATACGTAGGCAGTTATGACGACAGAACTAGGACAGTACTAAGTCAGAACGCGGCTACGAACTTATCAGTAACTGTGTCTCAGCGCAGTCGGCATCATACGGACGCCGCCGTGAGAAGAAAGAAGAGAGAAGAAACAAACTTATGTTCGTAAGTTGAGTATTAAAACTGTCTTTCAATAAATATCTTGTAATACTAACTACATCAGTGTTTTAGATATCGAAAGATCCTGCACCAATTCCTGGCCTGACAACAAGACCGGTATGAGTAAACAACAAACAGGCGACGAGGTCACAACATAGAAGATCTGTTTCGGTAGAAGAAATGTAACAACACGTTAGGTAATATCGCCCTGTCTCATGTCTTAAAGGAAAGGAAAACTTATGTTTATAGGTTCTGTATATTTGGAGAAAAGTGTTGATCATTGAGGTTACAGAATAAATACTTTAAAATTGCGGAAGTAATAGAGATAAAATATAGGAAACAAAAATTATATGTAATTTGTACAGAACCCAGATTTCTAGCAGTTTTAAGAGCCGATGGGCATAAAAGGGCACAGTGGGTTGAGAGGAATGCTGAATGAATTAGAATAGGAAATTAGGCAATAAATGATGTAGACGAGTTTTGTTATTTGGGTCGTGAAGTAAGGTATGATGGTGACGCAAAGGAGATACGAAGTGCAGAATGTCTATGGGAATAAAAGCATTTGTGAACAGGAGTAGATTTATCTGACATTAAATATTAATTTAAATATCCTTTCCTAAGGCTGAGACCTGGAGTGTAGTATTGTTCTGGAGCGAACATGGACAATAAGGAGTTCAGAAAAAAAGGCGATGGAGGATTTTGAAATTTTGTGCTGCAGAAGAATGCTGAAGATTAGATAACTAATGAGGAACTAATGAGGGAGTATTGAACAGAATTCGAGAAAAAATAAAATTCTGACAAATATTGACTCAAAGAAGAGACGGACTGGTAGGACAGATCGTGACATATCAAAGAATTGACACTTTAACATTGGAGGGAAGTGTAGACGGAGACAGAAGCACTAAATACTAAGCACGTTGAAAAGCAGTAGGTTTCATTTCACATTCAGAGAATAAAAAGACTTGGACATGTGTGGCAGCTTGCAGAGCTGCATCACACGAGTCTATGGACTGAAGACCACAATAACAGCAACAGTCACTGCGCCATCTGAAGTGGTGCGGTGAGGAGATTCTCTTGCAAGTATTTTGCGTACCGATGCCATTTTTGTGTGCTGCTCTATCAGTATGGATGAAGTTGTAGGACTATATTACTTCTTGTTATTTCGCCTTTTTTATTGGTTTTCTCAGAATGCGTTTGAAGCTTTTTGTGTTGTATGATGTGTTATTACGATTTTTCTCGTTGATTCGGTTTACACAATGCTTTCGTTTTCTTCAGGAATCCCATTAAGTTGCTGTTTTCATTTTGTAACGATAACCTACCTTTCCACACTCTTCCACTGTTTCATTCAGTTATTTAGTCCACTTCGTTTTTTTTTTATTATTATTATTATTTTGCTAATCAGTTGTAGTGTGAATACTTCCCTGAAGAAAGAAGCTTCTTTGGTGAAATAAATGTACGGGTACTTTATGAGCGGCAGACAATGTGTGGTAAACAGTCTGTAGAGACGCTTAAACACAGTTATAGTGGATAAAAGTGGGACATAAGGAACCTATCGCTTCAATTATATAACGCACATAAATTCCCTTATTATTACAAACCGAAGCTCAAAGACACCGTGGACTGGTAGGTGGAGCATACATAACGGAAATGTTCGCCAGTTCACTCTCCACGAAGGACACTTTTATTGAGACTGATACTGAAGAACGCCGTCTGCACTGACTAAATATGTCTTTGAGGGGAGAAAACGGGACGACATGTGTAGACCGAGCAGCGAAGTGGCGCCGTAGCCTCACACGCTGTGGCTGCCAGTCAGTCAATAGCGGCTGTGACTCATCAGATGGGCTGTGACGCCACGGCGCTGGGCGGTCTCAATTGGACGTGCCTGGAGAGATAAATTGCTCGCGAATTGCCGATGGACCCTTTTAAGAAGCACCGAGCTGCGCTAATTGCAGGGGCGAGATCAGGGACTCTTCCACCCATCTCTGTGCCCTTCGCTATGGATAGATCTTGTACGGTTCGAATATAGACTGCTGGAAATACACTCCTGGCCATTAAAATTCCTACATCACGAAGACGACGTGCTGCAGACGCGAAATTTAACCGACAGGAAGAAGATGCGGTGATATGGAAATGATTAGCTTTCCAGAGCATTCACACAAACTTGGCGCCGTTGGCGACACCTACAACGTGCTGATATGATGAAAGTTTGCAACCGATTTCTCATACACAAACAGCAGTTGACGGGCGTTGCCTGGTGAAACGTTCTTGTTATGCCTCGTGTAAGGAGAAGAAGTGGGTACTATCACGTTACCGATTTTGATAAGGGTCGGATAGCAGCCAATCGCGATTGCGGTTATGGTATCGGGACATTGCTGCTCGCGTTGGTCGGGATCCAATGACAGGAAAATATGGAATCGGTGGGTTGAGAAAGGCGATGCGGAACGCCGTGCTGGATCCCAACGGCCTCGTATCACTAGCAATCGAGATGACAGGCATCTTATCCGCATGGCTATTACGGATCGTGCAGCCACGTCTCCATCCCTGAGTCAATAGATGCGGACGTTTGCAAGACAACAACCATCTGCACGAACAGTTTGACGACGTTTGCAGCAGCATGGACGATCTGCTCGGACACTATGGCTGCAGTTACCCTTGATGTTCCATCACAGACAGGGGCGCCTGTGATGGTGTACGCAACGACGAACCTGGGTGCACGAATGGCAAAACGTCATTTTTGGATGAATCCAGGTTCTGTTTACACCATCATGATGGTCGCATCCGTGTTTGGCGACATCGGGGGAAACGCACATTGGAAGCGTGTATTAGTTATCGCCACACTGGCGTATGACCCGGCGTGATGGTATGGCGTGCCATTCGTTACACGTCTCGGTCACCTCTTGTTCGCATCGACGGCACTGTCAACAATGGCCGTTACATTTCAGATGTGTTACGACCTGTGGCTCTACCCTTCATTCGATCCCTGTGAAACCCTACATTTCAGCAGGATAATGCACGACTGCATGTTGCAGGTCCTGTAGGGGCCTTTCTGGATACGGAAAATGTTCGACTGCTGCCCTGGCCAGCACATTCTCCAGATCTCTCACCAACTGAAAACGTCTGGTCAATGGTAGGCGAGCAACTGGCTCGTCACAATACGTCAGTCACTACTCTTCATGAACTGTGGTATCGCGTTGAAGCTGTATGGGCATCTGTACCTGTACACGCCATACAAGCTGTGACTCAATGCCCAGGCGTGTCAAGGCCGTTATTACAGCCAGAGGTAGTTTTTGTGGGTACTGATTTCTCAGAATCTATGAACCCAATTTGCGTGAAAATGTCAGTTCTAGTGTAATATATTTGTCCAATAAATACCCGTTTATCATCTGCATTTTTTCTTGGTATACTAATTTTAATGGGCAGTAGTGTAAATTATGTGAAGCGAGGACAAATTCCAGTTTGTCAGATCAATTTCAAGTCAAAACTTATCTCCTATATTATTGAACCTTGTGTTAGAAAAAACAGACCGGGAGTTTGTGAAAACTGACCCCATTGGATTACCTCTATACCACATGTCACTGACTCGACTGACTTACGCGGTGATGTAATTCTCATCAGCGGTAGTAGACAACAGCTCAGAACAGTGGCAAGCACGTACTGCAAGATCGCCAGTAGGGCCGGCCTGCAAGTTAGTGAGGATAAGTCGGAATACGTGGTCCTCAGTAAGGCAGCAAGTGTTTCAAAAGATCAAGTGCTTTCAAATACCTTGGTAGCCTTTTCAGTGATCAGAACCACTACGAAACTTGTTTTTGAAACAACGAAAAGATAACGTTGTATGAAACGAATAATGATCAGGTTAACATTGTATGCCAAACTGAGACTCAACCTCGAGACTTTCGTCCTGATCTTGCAATTTCCCTTCCAACTGACCCACCCAATCTCGATTCACAAGTGCCCATAACTTTACTTCCGACAGTACCGCATCTGATTGCTGCTAAACTTCACAGATGTTCTCCAGTAAAATTTTCAGGACTATCATCGTGCAAAAAACGATACTCGGGAGATGTGCGTAAGTCACAGTCTCGGGGATACATCAGGAAGGTATTTTTCACTCTGCAGCAGAGTTTGCGCTTGTTTATTAAATTGCTATAGGGGGGATGAGGTTCTGAAGATGGAAGAGCTGAGAGAACATGACGCGAGTAGTGCTTGGTTTGTTAATTTGGAAGATGTGTACCCACGGAAAAGCCAAGGCTCGAGCATCGGTCTGGCTCAGAGATGAAATCTGCCAGGATGTTTCGTATCAGCGCACATACCGCTGCAGAATGAAAAATTCCTTCTGATTAGCGCTCACTTTGCACAAGCTATTGTTATGCACAATAAACAGTAGAACTGCGCAGTTTAATCAAGAACGGGAGGGACAAAAATGCCAAGATACGTGATGAAGAGGTGGCTCACCTGGTCCCCGTCGTAGGTCCAGGAGCCGAACTTCATGAAGCACGTCTGCTGGTCGAACGGGAAGTAGCGGACGTCGATCTCGCAGGAGGACTTGAAGATGGCCGGCGGCGTCCAGACCACCTTGCCCGTGTGGTGCAGCACCGCCTTGGTCATCGTCGTCACCACGTACTCGCCGTCAGCGCTGCCAACACACCGACACACACCTGCTGTCAGTGAGGGGCACTGCCGCCAACTTAAACACGTAAGTTGTGCGCTACCGCAGTCTGCAGTTTGCGAAATAGTAATTGCAGTCAGACGAGGGTGCAGGGTGTGTGATCTTTTGAGATCCCGAAAGCATAACACACAGTGTCCCACTGCAGACTGTCCACGAACGTCACACAATACATGTTACGTACGCACATATGTCAGATGCTCTGAGACTTCTTAAGAAACAGAAGCTATAGAATCTGTTCATATTTACTTCAGGGCTGTGTTCTATAGCACAAAACATAGGCACACGAGAGACAGTGCAATGGGGTAGTTTATTTTATATTCATTGTGTGGGATTTAAGGTACTTTGATTTATTATTGGGCAGTAATTGATATATTAATCCTTACAGCCGCTACCTTGGGAATATTTCTGTCTCGTCGTGATTTGACTTCGACATATAAGCGAGACTTTTCTGTAAAGACACGCCTCTATATAAGGAATCTTTTTACTGATACTCAGATTGCATATGACAAAAGTGGTGTATCTATATCTATATATAAAAGGCTTGTGTGTGTACGTGCTGACAGACTTTTCTCCATGACCACATACTGCCACCCACTCGTGGTTGTGGTGGTAGACAGCCCTTGGTCTATTGATGTTAGCAAGGGAGTATGGTCGCGGTGCGTGGCAGTGGGTGAGTGTGACGAGCAAAAATTCGCAAAATATGCAATAAATACTCTTAGGAAAAGCTATATACCCTGTGACTTAAGAACTTCACGGTACGAGTCAAAATCTGTTTATTCTTTCAATCGTCAGACAATGCGGTCCTTTCAGACTGTAATAACGACGAGGAATAATAAACGCAATTTTTTAAAATAGATCACATGTTCCCGTCAACCACACATTACCTACTATGTACAGAGACACAAAACAAAGATAAAAATCCAGATAGACCCAAAGATAAAAATACTCTTGGAACATTGATCCCTGTCATGGAAGTGTGGTGGAAACACAGACATACATTAATGAATGTCTCTTAGGTCATAGATATTGATATGCCTGTGCCAGTAAGCTCACTGGTCTGTGCTAATCAGTGATCTCTGATACATATATTCGCGACAATCTCTGCTGTGAAAGGTGTTATCGTTTGACAGCTGGGTCAAGAAAAACTATGCGACGTAGTCCTACTCATATCCCGGCGGCCTCCTGTGATAATGTTGGCAAAAGATGTTGAATAACGAGAATCATGTGACATCGCCATAAGCCAATCGCGTGACACGCAAATATTTTGTCGTGAAATCAAACATACAGAAGGAACAGCAGTATTTATCTACACTCTAAGTGGTTCGGTCATCTTTGCAACGATTTTATATCGTGTTATTGATGTTGCCAACATGAAAACACGAGGCCGCCAGGATAGAAAATAAAATTTTACCGAATCAGATACATCCGTTGTTGTCACGTCTCATTATGACCAGCACTTTCACACGAAACTCTTTTGTATAGAGTCTCATGATTCACACAGTCTTACAATTCATTCCAAATTCCTATTCAAGAAGATATTTGTGAAAACTGTTACAAATCAATATTCGCACTTACCCAATATCGTTTTCAGAAATGTAATTTGCCAGCCGATTTCGGCGCTGCTGTTGAAATGTGTAACTTTATGAACACAACCTAACATTGAATTTACATTGTTCCGAAGCACGGACATAAATTAAATTCACTCTTAGTATGAAAAACTTTATGAACATTCATCGTTTTCGACAATGAATTCTACTTAAATTTGCCGTCTTGGCTAGGAGAACTGTGTTTATTAACAGAGAGATCCAACAAGGATTGTGTTTTTGCTGACCTACGTCCCGAACCCAAAGAACCATGACATACACAGGACTTTCTTTAACAACCGTTGCGAAGCACGGGCATATAAACTAGTTTATATATAAAAACAGTCTAGAGTGCAATAAATTATTTATTTAGTAAACTAGTTACGGTCCTTTATTCTTTTTCGACTATCTTTGGACTATCCCAGCTTCACGACATCAGTGAAGTTACAGTCCTGAAGATTGTCGAAAAAATGGACCGAGACTAGTTGACTAAATAAATAATTCATTGCACTCTAGACTGTTTTTATATATAAATAAGAGTGCTGTTACCCCATAAAGTGGGACAAAAATGTTTCCAAAAATGTGAAACGGCGTTGTCATGTTAAACATTTATTGTGAAAATCAGCAAATTAAAATCAGAGATTAATTAAGATAAAAGTTACAACAGTGGTCAGATTTACTGTTGACGCCACACAAGGGAAATTCTACCGTGAATGCAGTGCATTAAAGGGGAGGGGGAGATACAATCGAAACAAAGTTAATTACGCCGTGAATGTGCACTTGTTAATTATAAGAAATAATAAAGCACAACAAGCTTGACAAGAATTATGAACTTAAATTTTTAAGTAAAGTGCAGACAGACAGCCGGCCGTGGTAGCCGAGGGGACTGAGGCGCTCCAGTCACGGCCTGCACGGCCACTACGGTCGGGGGTTCGAATCCCCCCTCTGGCATTGATATTTGTGCCGTCCTTAGTATAAGGTAGTTAATAAGTAGTTTGTAAGTTATGGACTGATGACCCTGTAGTTAAGTCCCATAAGCTTTACAAACATTTGAACATTTTTGAAGACAGACATCGAAGATCCGTAATTGGCAGAGCAGGTGTTACGATCCTTACTTCGGCGTCAGCGGTCGTGATGGCGTCGTCGCAGCCCGTCGATAGTTTGATTCGTGGCTGCAGCACAAGATGTTCGTCTTGCCGATCTAAGCTTGTCCTATGCTGAAATAAGGAACCGAGGAAACCCTGTGCAAAGGCGTTCTGCGTCCATTGAAATCAAAACTACTGACTTTTTCTCATCGGGCTGATTCTGAATGAAATTCCAACGGTGATAAAGTGGCTTGATCCTGAGTTAGGCTCTTATATCCGCACTCTCCCTGTGTGGATCATCAGACTACGCCGGTTGTTGGGCACTTTCACAAATCTTATCAGATGGTGAAACAAAGAGGTGTTTATTTCATGGCACAAGTGGACACGTGCATAAACAGCGGAAGAAGGAAGGAAGCAAGCTTAGGATTTAATGTCCCGTCGACAACGTGGTTATTAGAAACGGAGCTTACGTTCGGATTTTCGGGGAAGAATGTCGTAGGAAATCGGCTGCACCGTTTGAAAGGAACCATCCCGGCATTTGCCTGGAGTGATTTGGGGAAATCACGGAAAACCTAAATCTGGATGGCCGGAGTTGGATTTGAACCACCAACCTCCCAAATGAGAGACTAGTGCCTTACTACTGCGCCACCTCGCTCGGTAGAGCGGTAGACAAGAGCAGATGAACCGTCTCCAATGCCAGCAACTGAAAGTGTCGTGCAAAACGCCTGCCGAAGTAAAGTGGCCGTTTGCTGCGAAAAAGAGGACGTATGCCTCCTCTTTTGGTAGCGCGTGAATCAAACTCGTCAATCGGAGACACTGTAGTCTTTAGTGTCGATACTTTTCCACTGCCTAGAATCAGTCAGCCAATTACGGACTCAGTTATATCAGGAGACCGTCGTTGGTTTAAGTTCCCGCTCGTGATTACGTCAGAGCGATGGGACCAATGCGTGGGCATGGCAAAACGCGGGTCAATGTCCTCCGTATTACTGGCGCCGTCCAGTTGCCTCGAAAGAGAGCGCGTACCAACCCTCCCCATCCAGGGGGTGGCTGCCCCCTCGCTCTTGTTTCCGCCCGGCCACAGCTTGTGTCAGTCGTTTGCAGGCCCTTCAAACTACTGGCCAGTATACAGAGAAGAGCAGCCGCCAGCCCCAGAACTGTCTGTCTGTAAATCTATCGGACCAAAATGTGTGGTCAGCAGTCCGTAGCCTACAAACTACTTAAACCTAGGTAAACTAACCTAAGGACAACACACACACCCATGCCCCAGGTAGGACTCGAACCTCCACGGCAAGCAACCGCGCGCTCCGCAGCGAGGCGCTTTAGACCGCTCGGCTACTCCACCGCGGCACCCCAGAACTAACATGCTATATTTTTCTACCATGGGAGATACTTTATATTATACAGGGTTATCAGTCCTCAAGAGTAGGAAAAATCATTTGGTGCCTTGCGGATTCTGTTGTACCAAAGTCATGGGACAGCGGTCACAATGATAGTTAATGGAGGCGTCGCGTGCACTAGCTACAAAAGGGGGGGGGGGGGTGCACTGACACAGCCGTCACTTGTCCTGCGGTCAATCACGCGAAAACATTCAGACGTCATTATGACCTCACGACTGGAATTAAGGAACTCTGAACGCAGAATATAAGTAACAGCTAGACGCATGGGACAGTCCATTGTAGAAATCCAGCTAACTGGGCTTCCCTGGGATTGTCAACGTATCCGTTGGATATTAGTCGATTGGAAATCTGTGACTTCGTCAAATGACTTCCGTTTTCAGTATGTAAGAATTGAAAGTTGCGTTGAGTATGTCACACCCTATGAGGCCATGAATCCAAAATGCCGCCAAGGGACTGTGATAGCTACCGACCGCTCCAGAATAGTCCTCTGGTCAAACTGAACCTACCATTTCCTATAAATGGCTGTGAACGGCTGCTTTTAGACAATTTGCAGCAACTCGTGGATTTGATGTTCGCAAACAACGATGGAATTTATATGGATGATATTGCACCAAAACATTAGGCTATAACTGTTCACCGTTTGTTTAGAAAAGATTCTCAGCAAATCCAGCTAATGATTTCGCCACCCAACATGAATCTCATTGAACTCTTGTGGGACATAAAAGAGAAATCCGTTCGTGCACAAAATTCTGCTTCGGGAACACTTACGGGTATAGATGCAGCGCGGTTCAATGTCATTGCAAGAGACTTCAAATGTTCAAACGTTTGTAAATCTATCTATGCCCCAGGAAGGACTCGAACCTCCGATGGCAAGCAACCGCGTGTGAAAACAAGAGATTGCGTCCAAAAACGTTTATTTCAAACAAGGATTCCTATAATGCACTCGGTAAGTACGGTTTTAATAAGTGGTCCGTTGGTCTAAAACTATTCAAAGCTTATGAAAAAAGTAATTTGCATATATGTTCAGTCAAAACAAATGAAAAACTGAGTAAATATTGTGTTATTAATTAGTGATTCTAAAGCAAAATTAATGAAGGCCGCTACTGTTTATTTAAGGAACATTTTTACTTCAGTATTGTTCCTGGTTTCCCAAGGATTGGACTTATGTGGTGATGTTGATGAGCCCTCTAATTTTGTCACTCTTCTGAAATTACATTCTGATGGTGTACCTGAACTGAGACTGTGGCTTAATCAGACTAATTACAGGTGAATGTCTCATAACATAATTAACGAACTTGTAACATTGATAAACATCTCCATTCAGAGAATTTTGATTCAAAAAATAAAATAATGTGATTTATATGCTTTAATGTTTGACGAAATTACCGATATATCAATTAAAGTGCAGATGTCTATATGTTTTCGTATCGTTGATCAAAATTTTGCTCTTGATGGGTTGTTTTATGAGCCCCCATTACCTCATTCAGATGCCCTGTTAAAATCTGTGAAGAATACATTATTAAGATTTTCTATTTCTGTGAACAATAGTCGTGAGCAATGCTATGACGGCGCGAAAAATTTTAGCGGTTGTCTGCAAGGATTACAGTCACGGATAAAAGAAATAGAGCCCCCGAGCTATTTACATTCGCTGCTTGGCTCATTTCCTAAATTTAGTTTTTCAAGACTCATTTAATAACATTCCAGTATTAAGAGATATTCTGTCAATTCTCACAGATCTGATTTCATTTACCCGTAGTTCACCCAAGAGCCTAGGAAAATTTGGAAATCTCAAGCATTCCTTTCAGATTCTCATGAAATTGAAACAGGTCAAGGTTTAAGACCGTTCTGTCCAACGAGATGGCGCATCTGTGTTGTCTCTCTATTGTGAATAGATAATAATTACCAAGTTCTTGTTCAAATGTTCAAACTGCAAGGTCATCAGTCCGTAGCTTACTAACTACTTAAACCTAGGTAAACTAACCTAAGGACAAACACACACACCTCCACGGCGAGCAACCGCGCGGTCCGCAGCGAGACGCTTTCCACCGCTCGGCTACTCCACCGCGGCACCAAGTTCTTTTGTAACAATGGTTTGTCAATCTGCTGGTTTCGACAGATAGAGTACAACAGAAGAAGTGGTCAGGGACTATTTTGGTAATACTGTATAGAAAGTAAATCTGCATAAGAATGAAGCAAGGAAGACGATCCGATATAAGTGATTGCAATAGTGAACACAGTATTCCAAATACAGGCATATTCATGTCTCAGAGCAAAAACTCTTAATATGATTTTAGTAGCTACGACAACGGTAAAAGCAGGTTGATATAAAATAATTCCTGTATGCTATTACAGTCAGTTAAAGACGACACCCACCTATACACCACAGCATGAGTTTCCTGGACTTGAAACTTTAATTAGGATTTCAATAAACGAAATATTATAAAATAATTATATCATATCATAACCACTGGGTGAAAAGTTTTCTTATTTGGGTAATAATATCGTTGTAGTTTAGCACTCGAGTCTTAATGGAGTTTAATTACAAATACATACTTTTTACACATCCAGTTCCTCTATTCTTTAGGTTGTCCTTGTATCATCTAATATATAAAGCAGAGTGTCCGTACATTTGTACGTGTTGCATACAAATCTACAGTTTTGTTCCAATCTTTATGAAATTTTGTACACGTAAGCTTCAATCCATGAGGACGGTCGCCGTAAGTGTAAGAATCACATACGATATGTATTTCACGAGATATGACGTTATAAACAATGAAATGCGTCTAAAACTGCTGCATTTAGCGACAATGCTGCTCAATTTCTCCTAAACCACCAGACCGATTTCAACCAAATTTGGTACACATATTCCTTACGTGAGATAACAATTGCCGTACGAGTACGAACCACATAGGACACATGGTTCAGGAGATATAACGTCGTAAACAATAGGAATCGCAGAAAACTGCCACATAATGCGGCGAGACTTTATAAATACGCTATATGAGAATAAGAGTACTTAACGACTTGCAACAAACTTTAAACATAATTTCAGACCTTTATTAAACTTTTTCTCGCCGACGCCCATAGCAAAATGATGAAAAGGAAAAAAGTTTCTCGCTACTACTTTTCCGCTGTTTATGGATTAAACTACGGAATTCGGATGACGTTACAATTTATAATTCATACACTAAAAACTGTAGCCGCAGGAAATTTTATAGACAGTATACACGCATGTACTTGATTGTACCTTCTAATATGTATGACAGTACGAGACGTAGTTCACGAGATATGAGCACATAAACAATAACGTTCATGAAAAACCACCCCATAACGCACCAAGTTTTAATCTATTACTTCTTTACTACTAATTGTATTCCCAAGAGATTTTACATACAGCCCTTATACAAATGAATATACACCCGAAAAACGGCAGGAATAAATAATAAATACGCGGGCAACACCGGGTTTTCAGCTAGTAGTCCTAATAAAGTCAGGAAAATCAAATGTTCAAATGTTTGTATAGCTTAAGGGACTTAACAACGGGGTCATCAGTCCCTAAACTTACAAACTACTTATCAACTAGCTTATCCTAAGGACGGCACAAATATCCATGCCCGAGGGGGGATTCGAACCCCCGACCGTAGTGGCCGTGCAGACCGTGACTGGAGCGCCTCAGTCCCCTCGGCCACCGCGGCCGGCTAAAGTCAGGAAAACAAGCGTCATTGGTGATGCAAAACGGACAAAAGGGGGGCAATATTTGGAGACTGCAGAGGTGTCCACCATATCATCCACACCGTTATAGCTATCGGCATAGAACTGCTGTGGTGTACAACGGGAGACTGCGGACAACAATTACACACAGACCATTCATTTGCGTTCTGTAGTTTTTGCTGCAGAGTGAAATATTAAAACACACACACACACACGCGTAGAATTTTATATACACCGATAACTTTCCATCCCAATGTACTCAACGCTTTTGTCATTATCAAACCTCAAGCAACAACGCAAACAATAAAACCATTTTCAAAGAGTAAATATAATACTCAAAGAGTAATTATTGTGCCGCCTTTCGCGTTATATTTTTCAAATTACTAAATATCTATTGGATCGCTATGAAACCGTGCCTGAAACCTTCCTCAGGTATAATTTAGTAACTGTACAAATATTTAAGTCTCTGCGTCTTGTCGTTCGGACGTGATAAGCGTACACCGAACAGATATTCACATTAATATACATAGATAAATAGTTATCCGATCGCTATAAAACCGTGCCTAAAGCCTTCCCCAGGTAGACATTAGTAAATGTACAAATTTTTAGCTCTTTATGTATTGTGGTTCAGACGTGATAAACGTACACCGAGCAGACATTCACATTTATAGATACAGAAGCCGGCCGCGGTGGCCGAGGTGACTGAGGTGCTCCAGTCACGCTCAGCACGGCCACTACGGTCGGAGGTTCAAATCCCCCCTCGGGCATGGATATTTGTGCCGTCTTTAGTCTTAGTTAGTTCATAAGTAGTTTCTAAGCTTAGGGACTGATGACCCCGTAGTTAAGTCCCATAAGTTGTACAAACATTTGAACATTTAGATACAGATAATTTTGTTGTAGTTAAGCACATGAGTCTTAATGGAGTTTCGCCGGCCGCGGTGGCCGAGGAGACTGAGGCGCTCCAGTCACGGTATGTACGGCCACTACGGTCGGGGGTTCGAATCCACCCTCGGGCATGGATAATTGTGCCGTCCTAGTTAGCAAGTAGTTCATAAGTAGTTTGTAAGTTTAGGGACTGATGACCCCGTAGTTAAGTTCCATAGTCTATACAAACATTTGAACTTAATGGAGTTCCAATACCAATACATATTTTTTACACGTCCAGTTACTTTATTCTTTAGGTTGTCCTTGTATCATAGTCCTAATAAAGTAGTCACGAAAACAAGCGTCATTGGTGATGCAGTGCGGACAAAAGGGGGCAATATTTGGGGACTGCAGAGGTGTCCTCTCTGCTCGTGTACCGTGATGTGTGCAGTGCCGTCCCCTGGCAGAGCTCGTGTTTCCCGGGCACATTATAGTGCGGCACTGAGGGTCCGCTGGCTGAGCAGCCCTCCATAGTCCGCCGCCGGACGATGCGAAATCCAATTAGCCGTGCGGTGTGCGCAGCGGCCGGCATGTTTAACGTCGCCCATTATGGAGCCGGTCTCCTCTTTATGCGGCGTCCTCCTGAAAAACCGGCGCCCTTTTTGCTCCCTTTTCCGTCCCTTTTTCTACCCACCTTTTCAGCGCTGCTCTTTAAATCTATCCATTATTATTAACCTACGCGCGGTCCGAATTTGAATAATTGCGAAATTAGCAGAGCGCCGCCCCCGGAGACCGCCGCTAGAGTCGGCGGCGCGCGGACGGCGAATTTCGAGAGCCTGTAAACAAAGGAGCGATTTAATATGCCGAGTCAGGCGGATTAGATAAATGCGCGGATGTAAATCGCCGCATGCATTTTAATAGCGTCGCCCCCATCAAGCGGGAACGGCGGCCCGCTTACTGTGCCTGCCTGCGTGTGTGCAACTCAGCGGGAAGTGGACAGCCCAGCAACAGCCGCGCTAACAAGGTGGACGGCCGATCCACTCGCGCCAGAGTTACGGAATGGCCGAACGTTGGAGGTCAGAGGTCACCACTCTCTCAAAATGAATTAGGTTCTCCTCTTCCTCATCTTGCGACACTGCAGTTTCAGACTATGCTGTGGTACAATATTTGGACTTTAAAACCACCAGGGAATTGAATTACGTCTTGTTTAAGCGGCTTCAGTCCCGTTGCACATTTTTAGTGGATTGTGTTGTCGGAAACTTGACACATAAATACGTGTGATAGCAATTAAGAATTCTTAAAGTATACCTGGACTGACAGAAATGAGGGAAGCTATATTTCTTTCCTGCAGTGTCCCTTTCGTCCACACCTTTCTCTTTGCCAGTCTCTTCCTCCGCTACTACTCCGCCTCCTCCTTCTTTTTATCACCTTACCCGCCCACCCCTCCCCTCCCGACTCTCCCGTCTACCTTCCACAAACTTCTCACCTTTATTTATCCCTATCTCCTTTTCCCCTTTAGTTTCTCTTTCGTCTCCGCCCCCTCTACTTCTCCTACCTCATTCCCAAACGCCTCCTTTATCTTCCCTCCTGTATGTCTGTCTTTCATCCCTTCATCACCTATACGCCATATTCACAATATTTCTTTCCAGATAGTAATAAGAGTACCAAGTTAAATGAAAATCGATCTATTGCTTAGAAAGAGCAGTTGAAGATTTAGGTATCTGACATATACTCCACATACAGGGTGCCCCACGAATGACGCCTGCCAGGCATCCGAGGATATCGCGGTACGGCTCTCGGCCACTGCCACCGCATCCGCCGGCCACGGCAGCGCCCGATTCTCGGACTCTATTGTGCCGCGGGCGCATACACTGACTTAAAGTCTATAAAACATTGCCATATGAGTAACCTAAGCTTACCTTTATTTACAGTAGATGTTCAAAACGATGTACCCCTATGGAAAGAGCGGCCTGACATCTCGTGAACTCATTTGCGAACACTCGACGAATTTCGGCTGACGAAATCTGGGAAATGACTAGTCGAATCCTATCTTCCAACTCTCCGATTGTATGGTGATTGCTTGCATAGAACTTGTCTTTTAACATTCCCCTAAGATAAAATTCATAGGGATTTAGATCTGGAGAACAAGGAGGCCAGTAAACTATCCTGTCATCAAAAACATTTCGTATTGCTGGCATAGAAGCATTGGCAATGTGTGGTCTTGCATTCTCCTGCATGAAATAACCGTACAGCTTTTCGTTGGGTGAAAGTTCTTGAAAAAAAATGGATGCAGGATATTGTTCACATGCCTGCCAGAATTTATTATTTCGTGAAAAAAGATTCGACTAGTCATTTACCAGATTTCGGCAGCCGAAATTCGTCGAGGGTTCGCAAATCTGTTTAGGAGATGTCAGGCAGCTCTTTCCATAGAGGGACATCATTTTGAACATCTACTGTACATAAAGGTAAGCTTAGGTTACTCAGACGGCAATGTCTATTAGACTTTAACTCAGTGTATGCGCCCGCGGTACCATAGAGTCCGAGAAACGGGCGCTGCCGTGGCCGGCGGATGCGATGGCGGCTGTCGGGAGCCGTACCGCGTGATCCGCGGACGCCTGGCAGGCGTCTTTCGTGAGACACCCTGTATATTTATTTGATTCTCCAGTGCTTTACATCACACAATTGCAGACAGGACCTATAATATATCTGTGGTTGTAAGCTACATAGTTTTATAGTGAATTTTGCAATGCAGTTTCATTATTACATCATATCTCTTGAACTCGCTGTCGGACAATGATGTAAGTTTGCAGGTACATTATATGGGCATACCGTTTTCAATAAGTGCTGGCAATACTTTAAGTAGCATGTAATTAAAACGTTATATCTAATGCAACAGTTTGACTATGTGAACAGCGAAAATCGAGTATACATTAAACGTTATCGTTCTACAGTGTGTTTCAACGGCAAAAAGTCTCATCAATCGTTTTAAATCGTTTAGAACTTGTTGCAAGCTACCAAGTGTCTTCATTATCAAATTATGGATCTATAAATTCTGGGTATTCGGGAACCGTTGCCTATCTTCTCCATCACCGATACCTCCACTCTTGTGATCGTATAAAAACTTCCCCCATTACAAACGCAAAGTTTTATGTGAACCAACCGACTAGTTTTTGAGTATGTGCGTGCATATATTCGGAGCTGATGTTCTACATCTTAATGATAGTATTAACAGAAGCACATATTCGTCAGTAGTTATCAGATCACGCTTGGTGACGTAAAACCTCGACTGAAATCAGAGGGTTGAGAGCAACCAGGTGGGTCAAAAGTGCGTGGCGGTCCGGAAGGTTACCTATTCAAGGGTCCACTGCGCATGACGCAGGGTATCTTAGGTAATATCAGATAGCTTATAATGATAATAGCGGAAACTCTTTGCCGAAACGTGCGATAGCGCTCCCAAGCACCTCCTAGCGGCGTTAGTTGTAAACTATCTGGGAGTGAACGTCCTATTAGCAGTGTGAGACTCAGAACACTTACATCATTCTTCGGCGTACTTTATAGAAGTAGGAAATGGTTGGAAGAGGGAGAGCCGGCCGCGGTGGCCGAGGGGACTGAGGCGCTTCAGTCACGGTCTGCACGGCCACTACGGTCGGGGGTTCGAATCCCCCTCGGGCATGGATATTTGTGTCGTCCTTAGAATAAGGTAGTTGATAAGTAGTTTGTATGTTTAGGGACTGATGACCCCGTAGATGAGTCCCATAAGCTTAACAAACATTTGAACATTTGAAGAGGGAGAATATGTGCTACACACGACTGTAATAGCTAACTACAGCGATGTATTCCGAAACCTTTCTTCCGGTTCACGATAAAAAGAGAATTCTAAATACGATAGTTTAAGGAGGCTACTATTAGATCGTTTACTTTTAATTAAAAGTGTCTTTAAGGCCTTGATTTACCCTTTGTTAAAGTTCTTCATAGATACAAACAGTGAGTGATTCGTAAGTGACGAGCTGATTTAGATAACATTTTGAGAAAGAAGGGCCTACAGCATTTGAATAAAAGTCATGTATTGTGCCCAGACTACTTTGTGGAAAAAAGATTTCAGAAATAAAATCTTGTAAAGCCAAGGGTCAATGTAATTTTTTCATTGGGTGTAGCTTTTAAGAAATGCTGGTTAATGTTTTAAACAACTAGTGTGTAATAGCAAGGTTGATTTGGATCCCTTAATTTAAAGCACAGACGAGGCTTTAGAAACCTTAGTAGAATACCTTCACTGTTAGCTGTGTGTATTTACGTAAAAGATATATTTTATGAAATACGAGCCTAAACAGAAATTTAAAATAATGTGTTACATTTTCGTTGTCATTTCCAGCATTTGGCCTCATGCACTGCCTTCCGTTCTGCTGCCTAACTTCTCATGGATGTATATGGCTAAATCTTACGTCATGTATTGTTACTTTCAGTTCGATTTCTATCCAAATAAACAGTACAAATTATGAAGAGTATTACTTGTCCGTCTACGCAACTACAATGAGTACGATCGTTTTTCTTCTAACGCGTTTTTTTTGTTTTTTTTTTTTTTTTTTTTTTTTTTTTTTTGTCACTGAATATAAATATCTTCAGTCGTCTGCAATGATAACTTTCTAAAATCTGATTTGTTTTCATAGATCTGAAACAGTTTGTTAAATATTTGTAAAAAGTTGTTTTTTTGACTTACTGAAATTTTTTCTTAGATTTTCGCCTGACATCATGAAGCGCCATGGTGTTGCACAGTTCACTGCAGACACGATTCATCTACATCTACATCTACATAGATACTCTGCAAATCACATTTAAGTGCCTGGCAGAGGGTCCATTAACCACCTTCATAACTTTTCTCTACCGTTCCATTCTCTAATAGCGCGCGGGAAGAAAGAACACCTAAATCGTTCCGTTTTCGGTCTGATTTCTCTTATTTTATTGGGATGGTCATGTCTCCCTAAGTAGGTGGGTGCTAGCAAAATATTTTCACATTCAGAACTAAAAGTCGGTGATTGAAACTTCGCAAACAGCAAACGCCGCAATGAATAACGTCTTTCTTTTAATGATTTCCACCCCAATTCGTGCAACATTTCCGTGACGTGATCGGTTGTAAATTATAGCCTTACACATTAAAATGAATTGTCATCTAACACAATATCTTAAATGGCGTAAAAAATGTAAACCTTGCACAGTAATTTTGGTACGCATCGAAAAAAATACGCAATCACGGATGTCAAGGCAGGTATAGCCTCTAAAAGTCTTCAACAGATGGCACTGCTAAGAGTGGCTCCTGACAAACGCATGTAAATGCCACCGAGTTTTCGCTGTTACCTGTATAAGCTACTAGCTGCAAACCCGACGTTGCCCGGGTGTTTATTTATGCTACACTCCCGTAGTCCACATCCCCTTCCCCCCTCTATCTGCATCCATCTCTTTCTCTCCCATCTCTCTGTTCGGTTCCACTTTTCCGTCTCTCGGCAAAGTTTTCAGCAAGGTACCCTCCGTCATGTACTATACAAACATTTATGTGCCCAGTGATCGTCCTCTTGGTTTAAAGATCATGTGTGCAAAAATTCATAAGGTTTGGAGCAAAGCTATGCATTTTGTAAAATTCCGTAAGTTAAGTAACCTCCACCATGCACCGAAATAAATTTTATATAGACAGTGACAGTCCTCTTGTTTTTAAGGTCAGGTGTGCAAAATGTCATCAATATCGGAACAAAACTGTCGATTTCCATGCAATAGAAACGGACGGTCACAATGAAGAACGCAGCTTGTTGTTCTCAAATATTCCAGATTTATTTCATACAATCCTTGTTCTGAGAATAACGAAAACAAAAAAACAAAAAAAAAAGGATCTGTGAAATCGGTCTAGCCGTTCTTAAGTTATGACGCGACTAAGGTATTTAGGGATCAATTTTTCTGTTGCAAAGTACCCTCCCCGATGCACCGTATGAAACGTAAGGTAGATTGTTACTTCCTCTTGTCTGAAGGTCAAGCGTGCGAAATTTCGTGAAGATCGGAATGAAACTGTAGATTTCGTGAGTCTGTTGGAGAAGTATGCTCCGGCATGCACCTACACAAAATACGTACTTCGCTGACGTTTTCTACCTATAAACTATATTTCAGCTTCATAGGTGAAGTAGTTTTCGAGATATCGTGTTTAGTCAGTGAGTGAGTGAGGCTTCTTTCGCTTTAATATAGATAGAGATTAAGTAAATAGTTTGCTTGATTTTGGATGCAAGAGAATTAAGGGAGACTTGCAGACAAAAATAAATAGTCACATGCAAATCTCTAATGCTAACTTTATTTTATACCAGCTCATGCCTGATACTAATGTTTTATGGCATCTACAGCGAAAATGTTGTGAGTGGTAGACTTCTTTTCGTTTCATCATTTTGTTGAGAGGGGGGAAGGTGGAATCGCTTTCAAAACGCTTCATAAACGTCCAAAATTACAAGCAAACTTTGTTGCAGGTCCCTAAGTACTCCCATTTTCCAATAATTGACGCACGAATCTATTCTCACGCGGTGACCCCTCATGACGTCATATCTCTTGATCGATTGGTCGTGCTCTTTTCTTTTTGTGTCAGGAACCTCTGTGAGCGTACGACAAACAGTTTACCAAAGTTTCATTGTAATCGAATGAATGGTTTATGAACACATAGAGGACACACAGACAAACATTCATTTTTATATATAGAGATTTGGTAATATGAAGGAAACTAACCGCGACACGGCGTTTGACGAAGAAAGAATGTAAAGGCTGTCTAAATCATACATAGACGAAATGGATTCTAAAACTATTGAAAGATCGTTTTTCAAGTGTCACCCATCGGTTTAGGAGTCTGACAGCGTGAGGGTAACAGAAGAGAGGAAAGGTTAGCAGGGTCCATAGCCTCGTCGTTATAGTAACTTCACGCTTCTCGTAAGTGCTTTAGGTACAATGAGATGTAAAAAGTAATGAGATACCTCCCAATTTCGTGTCGGACATTCTTTTGCCTGGAGAAGTACAGCTGCTGGACGTGGCACGTACTCAACAGGTCACCGCGCGGACTGAGGTGCCATCTCATGGATTATGCGGCTGTTCCTGCTGGAGGTTACAGTCCTGCCACGGGCGAGGGTGTATGTATTGACCTTAGCGTAAGTTAGTGGAACCGATGATCAGAAGGCTTTTGACACCGTACCTCACAAACGGCTTTTAACAAATTACGTGGTTATGGTATATCGCCCCAAATATGCGACTGGATAGGGGATTTCTTGTCAGAGCGGACACAGTTTGTACTGATCGATGGTAAGGCACCGACTAAAACAGAGGTGATATCGGGCGTTCCAAATGTTACTGTTATTGGTCCTCTGCTGTTCCTTATTTACATAAACGGTTGGGAGAAAATCTGAGCAGTTCTATTAGCTTGTTTGCAGATTACGCCGTCATTTGGCGTCTAGTAAAATCATCTGAAGATCAAAACCAACTGCAGAACGATCTAAATAAGATATCACTGTGGCGCAAAAATTGGCAATTGACTCTAAATAATGAGAAGTGTGAAGTCATCCACTTGAGTACGACAAGAAATTCCTTAAATTTTGTTTACAAGCTAAATGAATCAAAAGGGAAGGCCGTAAACTCTACAAAATCCCTAGGAATTACTATTGCTTCAGACTTAACCTGGAAAGAACACGTAGATAATGTCGTGGGAAATGCGAACCAGAGACTGCGTTTTATTGGCAGAACCCTTAAAAGATGCAACAGAACTACTAAAAAGACTGCATACACTACGCTTGTTCGTCCTTTTTTTGGAGTATTGCTGCCCAGTGTAGGATCCTTATCAGGTGGGTTTGACGGAGGACATCGAAAGAGTCCAAACAAGCGCAGCTCGTTTTGTATTGTCACGATACAGGGGAGACAGCTTTACGGAAATGATACACGATTACAACAACGGCGCTTATCGCTGCGGCGTGGGCTACTTACGAAACTCCAATCACCAACATTCTCCTCCTCCTCAAATATATTGTTGACTCCCACTTACATAGGTAGAAAGGATCATCAGAATAATATACGAGAAATCAGAGATCGAACGGAGATATTCAAGTGTTCTTTCTTCCCGCGCGCTATTCGAGAATGGAATTTGAGACAAATATTATGAAGGTGTTTCGATGAACCCTCTACCAGGCAGTTAAATGTGATTTCCAGAATATCCGATGTAGTTGTAGCTCAGCTATTTGGTCCGCTAGTTATACAAACTTTGAAACTTTAGGAATCAACAAGTCGTTGGAAGTCCCCTGCAACAATATTAATCCATTCTACCCCTTTAGGCCCCGATGATAATATGCCATGTCTCCCATAAACAATTCATCGTTGTTTTGGGAACATGAAGTCTACAGATGGCAGCAAATGGTCTCCGAGTAGTAGAAAATAACCATTTCCGGTCAACGATGGGTCCAGTGGACCAGAGGCCCCAGTCGTTTCCATGGAAAAACAGCGCATATGACCACATTGTAAGCGTGTATTCGTCATCACCATACTGACGTATCATCCGGCGTGATAATATGGGGTGCCATTGGTTACACGTCTCGGTCATCTCTTGTTCGTATCGACGGCACTTTGAACAGTGGCCGTTACATTATAGATATGTTACGACCCGTGGCTCATTCGATCCCTGCGAAACCCTACATTTCAGCAGGATAATGCACGACCGCATGTTGCAGGTCCTGTACGAACCTTTCTGGATACGGAAAATGTTCGTCTGCTGCCCTGTCCAGCACATTCTCCAGATCTTTCACCAATTGAAAACGTCTGGTCCACCGTGGCCGAGCAACTGGCTCATCACAATACGCCAGTCACTACTCTTGATGAACTGTGATATCGAGTTGAAGCTGCATGGGCGTCTGTACCTGTACACGCTATCCATGCTCTATTTGAATCAATGCCCAGGCGTATCAAGGCCGTTATTACGGCCAGAGATGGTTGTTATGAGTACTGATTTCTCAGTATCTATGTACCCAAATAGCGTGAAAATATATTCACATGTCAGTTCTAGTATAATGTATTTGTCCAATGAATACCCGTTTATCATCTGCATTTCTTATTGGTGTAGCAATTGTAATGGTCAGTAGATTTAAGATTCAGGTTATAACTGCAAGACATATCAAGGTGCAGACATATACTCTGACCTTATGTTATTAGTTAGAAACTGTAGACTGAAATTAAAGAAACTGGAGACTAGTAGGAAAATAAGGAGATTGGTCCTGGATAAACTGAAGTAACCTGAGGTTCTTGATAGTTTCGAATGGAGCTTTAGGCAACAATTGATAGAAATTGGGGGAAAATAACACAGTGGAAGACGAATGGGAAGTTTTTAGAGATTAAATAGTGAACACAGCAGATCACCAAGTAGGTAGAAAGGCAAGGCATACAAAGAATCTTTGCATATCACAGGAAATATTGAATTTAATTAAAGTAGAAAATGAAAATAAAAAATCAGTAAATGAAGCAGCCAAAATGGAATACAGGCGACTAAGGAAAAATGGCCAAGAAGGAATCGGTAGAGTGCAAATGCAAGTATGTAGAGTAACGTATAACTAGGGGGAAATAGCTACCATCTGCAAGAAAATAAATGAGGCATTCGAGGACAAGAAAAGCAGCTGGATGAATATCGAGAACTCAGATGGAAACAAGTTCTGAACGAAGACGATAAAGCTGAAAGGTGGGAAAATCTGTAGGGAGCTCTACAAAGGAAATGAATTTTGAAACAGTATTGTAGGAAAGGAACAGGATGTAGATAGAGATGAAATAGGAGATACTATATTGAGGAAAGAATTTGATAGACCGAAGTTGAAACAAGGCCCTTGGAATATACTACATTCCCTCAGAGCTACAGATGTCTGTGGGAGAGGAAGCCAAAATAAATGTATTTCAATTAGTGTGTAAGATGTATGAGGACAGGCGAAATACTCTTAGACTTCAAGAAAAATGTCATAATACCCAATCAACAGAAAGCATGCGGGCACAAGTGTGAAAATGATAGACCCATCAATTTAATAAGGCAAAATTTTAATACGAATTATTGACAAAAGAATGGAGAGTCTAGCAAAATTTCACCTCAGGGAACATCAGTTTGGATTTAGGAGAAGTGTAGGAACACGGGCGGCAATACTTACATTAAGAGTTAGCTTAGAAAACAGATTAAAGAAAGGCAAACCTACATTTCCAGATCTTGTAGATTTGGAGAAAGCTTTTAGCAATGTCGATTGTAACACATTACACTCTTTCAAATTCTGAAGTCAGCAGGGGTAAAATATAGGTTACGAAACGTTACTTATAGCTTGTACAAAAGCAAGACAGTCATTATTAGAGTCGAAGTTCATGAAAGGGTATCACTGATTGGGAAGGTAGTAGGACAGTGTTGAAACATTTGTGCAATTTCATTCAACTTGTATATTACGCAAGATGTGAAGGAAAGCAAGAATTTACGTTTAGGGTGAAGAAACAAAAACAACGCGTTTTTGTGATGACATAGTATTTCTGTCAGATATAGAGAAGGACATGGAAAAGCAACTGAACAGACTGGACAGTGCGTCGAAAGAAGCTTTTAAGATGAACATTACCAGAAGAAAACAAGGGCAATGGAATTCAGTCTAATAAAATAAGGCGATGATGAAGGATATGGATTACGGAACGAAACGACGAAGATGGTATAGTAGTTTTGTAACTTGGACAGTACAGAGGATATAGGGTACAAAATGGTAATGGGGAGAAAAGCGTTTATGAGGAGGAGATATCTGTTAGCATCGAATATTAATTGAAGTGTAAGGAAGTCTCTTCTGAAGGCTTTGTGTAGAGAGTATTCTTGTACGGTAGTGAATCGTGGACGATAAATAGTTCAGACAAGAAGCTTAGAAAATGTGGTGCATCAGATGAACGCTGGAGTTCAGGTGGGTAGATGCGTAACTTATGAGAAGGTACTGGACAGAATTGAAGACGAAAGGATTATGTAGCATTCCTTGGCTAAAGGAAGGGTTCGATTGGTAGCAGACATTCTTAGGCCTCAAAAAGTCGTGAATTTAACATTGGAGGGAGGTGAGCCGCGGAGGAGTGGCCGCGCGCTCTAAGGCGCCTTGCTGTAAAGCGCGCGGTTGCTCCTCGTCAGAGGTTGAGTCCTCCCTCGGGAATGGGGTTGTGTGTGGTCCTTACGTTAGTGCAAGTAGTTCGTAAGCCTAAGAACTGATAACCACAGTAGTTTAGACCCACAGATTCACAAACATTTGAATATTTTTGGAGGGAAGTGTGTGGGTTAGGGCGTGTTCACACTGCCGGCCGGGCCGAGACGTCTCCGCTTCAGCCGGCTCACGCCGTGCCGATGCCATTTCCAGCGCGAGCCAATTGGGCTATGGTATCGTTTCTGCACTACATGTATCACACGTCCCCATCCTGTTTTCAATTGAAGTCTCTCTTCACGACAGCTTTAAAAAAATAAAAATAAAATGAAAACTGTGACAATAAGTTGAGTTTTTTTCTGTGAAAATATGTTCTGTTTATTTTTTCTTGTATTAATACCACTTCAGTAAAATGAACACAAAATTCAGAATTTTATATTTATTTGTTGTAGCTGTTCTCATTCTCAAATTTTCAAATGTTTGTTAAGCTTAAGTGCTGGGTCATCAGTCCCTAAACTTACAAACTACTTATGAACTAGCTTATACTAAAAATGACACAAACATCCATGCCCGAGGGGGATTCGAATCCCCGACTGGGAACGGCCTCGCGCATCGGAGCGTAGCGCCTCAATGCGCTTGGCCACTCGGCCGCGGCCACATTCTCACAAGGAAAAGCTCTCCTAAATGTCAGTCGAAATTCATAGGATGAGTCCATTACCACCTGTTTATTATGTGCTTGATATCCGATGAGTCACTTCAGTGTGAGAACAATACAAATAAAAGCAACAGAATCAATGAACTGTTAGCTGGCTCTAACTAGAACAAGTTTTGGTCATCAACGTGTTTCCTTAGATCTTCAGCTGACAGTGGGTTAGGACACATTGTTGCTTGGGAGGACAAGCCCACCAAGAATTTAAAAAAAAAGAGTTCCTTGAAAGTGGACATTGGTTCAAATACAGTACAGCATGTCCCTCATAAAACCGGGAAACGTCACGTACGCTACCACTTGCAACATCCCTTATAAGGAGGTAACGACACATTTTAATGTTACTCTTACCTATTCCTTTTACTTAGTACGTTCTTACTTTAACCTAGGACGTGAGTGATATTGCTTTTATGTGGGACAAGCCACATACAATTATTTTTGTCTTGTGGCTACAAAATAATAATAAAAAAACAATGACTATATATGACTTAGGCGTAGATGTACCTATAAATTTCAATATAGTTTCGGTCTTCTTCCTCTTATTTCCAACTAGAAAGCCCATAAATGTGACAGAAAATTTTATTTCAATCCATCTACAACGAAGTTGGAGTTAACATTAATTTATTCTTCTCTTCTAGTTCCAAACACGAAGTATACATTCCGTTAATTGTATAATGTCGATAAGAAAACAGTTGTATGCCCCTTATAAAGTATGAACTCATGTAAAGCCATAGCAGGTCATTGTCAATTGTAATCGGTCACCACCCAAGAAAACAGTTTTCTGGTTATGGATCATTAACAAACACATTACGCTGGAGCGACATACGTGACCAGAAATTCATTTTTTCGGTGTTGCATGGCTTCATCCTACGCCCAACATTTGCCGATATCGTAGGCTTGCGATCGCGGCATCACGACGCTCAGATAACTCGCCATTACTTGTGAAAGTAGGTAGACATTAGCGCGACTACCGTTTCCGAAACTTTTCTGTACTTTTAGCTCCATTTCACTCGCCGTAATGTATGGTCTAAAATGCATAGAACAGTAAGCTGCCCGTTATCCAACTTTTTCAAAACACGGTTTGTAAATCAAGCGCTCACAATTGCCACATTGCGTATTTCGAAAACGGCTGTTATGAATAACAAAAAGGTGAATGGTTTATCAGAACGCTGAGATGTTTTACTACGTGTCCAAAAATGAATTTCTTTTAACCGCATACGTTCATCAAAATCGAGTGAGGAGCGTTACGAAACTAAAAACTCTCGCAGAATGAAAAGTAGACTTTTTATTTTTTCACAGGCAAGGCAATGCTTCTAAGGAAAAAATAAATTCATAAAACGATGTGGCATGGTCTTATATACCGTCAAAACTTTTTACAACTTAAAAATCAAAAAAGTTGATTTTCCCCCCTCTTCTTCGTCTCGGCTCGGTCCGGCGCGCAGTGTGAACACCCATGGCGCGCGCCGACTACTGATATAATAGGCGCCAGCCGGCTCTGCACATCCCGGCTCGGCTCGGCCCGGCCGGCAGTGTGAACGCACCCTTAAACATCGCAGAGGAAGACCAGATTGAAATGAATATTGGTTGCCGTTCTTATGAGGAGATGAAGAGGCTTGATCAGATTCGAGTAGGTTGGAGAACTCCATCAAACCAGTCTCCGGGCTGAGACCACAACAGTAAAAACTTGAAGTTATATTGGCGTCACTGAGCTGTTTCATTCCAATTCAGATTGTTTTGCTACTTAAAGCTTTATCTCTCGATTGGCGTAACAGTGTACATGTATGATACTAAATATGACCATTTAAAAAGAGAAACCTCACAAGGCAATCCAATCTATATGCATCGGTAATCTAAATATTTTGCATCGCTGATTACCCTTGGCTATTCAGGCGAGATACAAGAACAAGAAGAAAGAGAATACCTTTACTTTAGGTGAATAAAGGAAAGCTATTTTTGGAAAACATCAAGTTAGGGTTTAACAACAATATCTGTGTGTCTGTGCGACTGTTTTATCCGCTTTTTCCGAAGAACCCATAAGGTACTGCAATGAATGTTTGTCACATATTACGGTATACGTTTCCTTTACATACAAAACATTTAACTTTCTTAGTCAATGCCATGTAAGGATGTTGTTTTTTATTACATATAGTATTTTGGTAGTCGCAAACTCACTCAGAAAAATTTATATGTACACTTCGCGTTGACCTAGAATGATAAAATATGGTAAGTTAGGCGGTTTAATAGTAAAATCAAAGGAAAAAAAAATATCATAAAATTGTTAATTTGTTCTGCCCTTCCTCTGGAAGATTCAACCACATTTTACCAGTAATCGTAACAGAGTACATATCCGACGAACTCGACGATTCTTCGATTGCCAGTCAGCAAACCAAATTAATGTAACTCCAAGACAATTTAGTAAATTAAAAATTACGTGGACAAATCGAAAATTAAATTTAGAACATTACCTGGAATTTGTGGCTGCATACTTTCCCGGTATCGATATCGATACATGGAAAAATTGTGGAGAATGTCGAATTCCGTCATGAAGTATGGTATATACATAACGAATTTTTACTACACAACGATCGGTAGGTGGTGAGTCCTACTCGCAAATCCCGGATTTTTATTTTGCAGTAGCTGTAAACCCTGCGTTGCAGAGTATTCTTTAAACCAATTTTATCCTAGTCCATCTCTTCTTCCTTCCTCCCTTCGTCCTTTATGGCCTGCCTCCCATCTTTGCCCATCTTCTCTTTCCGCATCTCTTCCCTTTGGACTCCCTCTCTCTCCTCTTCCTCTAATCCATTCATCCTTCTGTCCCTCTCCTCCTCCCGCATTCCGATATAATGATTTATGTTATTCAAAATAATTTACCTACAGTACGCATTTATTACCATCTTCCTTTGTTGCTGTAAACTAAAGTTTGCCCTGCAGTCATCGAGAAGTGGAACAGGTACCGACCGTCCGCCGCGTCATCCTCCACCCAATGGCGTCAACGGATGTGATGTGGATGGGAACGTGGTCAGCGACCCGCAGTCCTGGCTGTTGTGTCGATATTAATCACCGGATCCATGACTTCTGAATCAAGTAGCTCCTCAGTTGGCCTCACAACGTTTGATTACGCCCTGCTTGCCAACAACGCTCTGCAGACTCGGAGTCAAGCCAGACCGAGTCGATCTTCGGAGACCTATCGCGAATCGGTGTATCCATTGCGGCATGGTCGTTGGCCATTAGCCCATTTCCTCCTTTCTTTTTTCTCTCTCAACCTGAAGAACCTCCTCCCTCTTTTGATATGCTCCCCTCACGTTTACATCATTTCCTCTCCCCATACTCCTTGAAACTCTATTATCTCTCGCTTTTTATCTTGCCCTACCCATCTCTGCGCGCTCCTCCCATTCCACCTCCTCCTCCTATTTGTCTGTCCATCTCGTCTTCCGTCTCTTTTACTTCACCTCCTCACCCTGTCTATGAAATATTACGCAATTATGAGTGCCATCTTTGATAACGGTCGGCAGAAAGGTGTTAAAGTAAATTTCAAGGTATAATTCGTCATGCATCTTATGACAATTTGCGGAGTATAAAAAGCTTCAAGACGTAAACATTTTAAGTGTATAGGTCTGTACTTGGACGAGGTATGCGTGAGTTTCGAGCAGAACAAATGAAGAGTGGAAATGCTAAAGGATGTGCCATTTTTTGACTTTCGGTGTTTTTCACTGCTAACCGATCTATGTGTTCGCGCCAATACTCTGCTAAAAGATTTATGTGCTCCAGTCATTCCTTTTAGTTGCTACTGACCCCAAGAGATTGCACTAGTCCTATATCCAGATGGGCCTGGATCTATGTGCCACATGCATCTGGCGCTAGCCGTTCAGCAGTCTGTAGTCAAGATTATGCCATAACATAATTGTTCTGCTTACTGAAGCTGTTGCTTGCTATCTAAAATGATGTACCATGTTAATAATGATAGTATGAACGCCAGTGATTTTAGTTGTGATGTTGAGAACGTTACGTTCAAGAAAAAAACAGGATAAGGCAATATTAAGCGGAACGTCGTACTTCACGCTGAAGAAGCAGAACAAGGAGGGAAATTACTGAAAAACAACAATCATCTTTACAGTAAACTTATAATATGAAACAAGCCTACATTATCCAGTTGTAGCAGGTTGTGTACATATTTTTCGTTTGTTTTGTGTTTAGGTGTTCTGCTAGTGTAAGTACAGTTGATATGAAAACTCAGCTCTCAGCACTTTGAAGAATACCACAAACTTGACCTGAACCAACAAGGAGATTACCTGATGGGGCTTATAGAACTTTTTCTTTCTCAAAGACGACGCCATGGGACCTATAATCTTGACGCAGAGAGGTAAAAGGTAGTCAGCTCTCTGCTACACACTTCCTGATAGGACAGGGGACCTCAGTATGCAAAGCAACAGTTTTGAATACGTTTCATATTTCTGCTAAAATTCAAACAATTGTTACGAAGACAAAATCAGGTTCTGATGTTTTCAAAGACACAGCTTTCTTTGATCAAAATAAGCAAACAACAGCCTCGTATTGTGTCCTGCAAAAGAAGCTTTTCCGATCCCTGTGCTGGGAGAATTTTCATGTTCTGAAGAAAAGCAAGACAATGAAAGATACTGCAGCAGTGGAATTGATAAAACTTCCAGCTACTGTTCCACTGGCACCAAATAAGAAACGATTTTTCCACTGTTATTGATTACGCGGACGAAAACAACGTCTTTTTCCGACAGCTGTTACCTCTATAAAGTCAATGTAGTCTCGTGACACTTAGATTTATTAGCTATGACAAAACCTATTGCACTTACACCTTTCTGCATAAAACGCAACGTAAATTTTGATTTTTCAACATAAGTAGAAAAACCCTTGTCAACATTTGTTTAACCATGTAAAGAGTTAATTAGTGTTATGTTAGAAATAAATATCCATTTCTCTCAGAGATGTTTCCTCAACAATTTCATTTTCGGCACTTAGCACAGTTAGCATTTCTACTCTTCAAATGTAAACGTTCTCATGAGTTGAAAACAATAATGAACTTGTGGATTATCTCCTGTTTGCCATTTGTTGTATTTCGTGTTTATTGTTTCATTACGGTTATGTTGTACACAGATCAGTTTGCTGTATTTGCCCCTACCCTGCTGCGCTGGACAAAACTTTAGAAAGGAAATAAACATCAATTTTATTGACTTTGGAAGACGTTGGACATTTCAGTTAGGTTCGTGTGCGAGAAAGATCTCATTTTTAATCAGATATCACTCACACCTAAAGAATCCGCCTTCTTTCAAGGTGAACTTTAAGGTAAATTATTTTGGAATGGTGACTGCCAGACTTGCTAGTAATAAATTGCCAGTAAAATGCGATACGAAACATTTTGAGGTTGTAGTTAATACGTCTCATATGTCGAGTAAGGGAAAACACAAACACACACACACACACACAAACGCGCGAGCGAACTTACGGTGTGTCCCTCTAAATTACCAGCAGGCGCAACTACGGGTAACAGACAGACACCTCATAGGATTTGGAACAATATTATGCCTTACAGACTTTCAATATTCGTTAATTGGGTTTGAAGTCATGGCAGCATCTGGTTTATTTTCGTCGTAACAGCATACCAGAAGGGAAAACTTAGATATAATTCCGGAATTCATTTGGATCCTCCGGAATTGTCTCAGTACCACAGTGTATGCGTCGCGGTTTTCTTCTTCCCTTTGTGAAGCCACGGTCGCATCCAGTGCGTGTTTTTTCTTCGGCGTTGTATCCACCTTCTACCAACGAAAGGCAATGCAACGGAGCCTTCGCTATGGCCAAGTTTACCGCTATCGAACTCTTTTCCAGAAAATGTACAACTGGTGTACAAACCAGCAAAACAACAACAAATGGGACACACAACACATTCACTATTAGCGTTTGCTGTCTGTTTACGTTAAACGTGCAAACACGTTGCCAAAAGATCTTGCATGAATTAATAGATCGGGACTAGTACGCTAAGAGCGTTCAGTAGACTATTATCTATGTTGTCCACTTCCGTTCATCGTTTGTCCTCCTCTTCGCCCCTCTTACCAACTTGTTTTGCCCCACACTTTCCCTTATATGAAGCTCAATCCATAATGTCCTTTCTGCTTACCAATGTGTCCCCCAATAATATAATTTTGCACAAACTTTGAGTTTAATAATGGGAAACTATCTGCAAAATGTGTTGCGAATGGATTTGGTAGTAAAGATGTAATAAATTACAGAATTATGCAACATTTATCGGTTGTTTTCATTCACTTTATTATGACGTCATGTCTCCCAACTAGGTGTTGTACTATGATCTAATGGGAAAGATTAATTCAGTTCTATATGTGCATACTGTCAGAGAAATATGCCGTCGATAAAATCAGTAGTAACGCTGTAATTAATCGGAAGTTCATGCGTTGTGGGGTTGTTTTCCAGGAACCTTATTGTTTATTTGCCTACCTCTTTTCTATAGAACTATATGTGTACAACGGTATGATTTGAAAGGTACATTTAGTGTATTCGTTTGTAAAATGCCTCGCGAATCTAATCAGGAGTTTGAAAGTAACAGATTATAACATTAAGGCGAATGGCGTAATTTTACTGTACAAATACCGGCAAAGAAGTATGCGATGATTCTCTTTCATTTTATCATTTTCTTGGGATCGTCAGTGACAAAAAAGCTTCGTAAATGATAGAAATTTACATACTGATATGGCAGTATAACTTACATTTAAAAGTTTATCTGTAGCATTTGGAACGACAATAGCACCTCTAGCGGAGAAAGAGACAACAGTAGCGCTTCCGTCAACACGAAGAGTCTACGGAAGCGGCTGTACCGCTCCAAGCGGCAGCACTGCAGCTACAAAACAGTGGCTCTTTCTCCGCTAAGGGGGCTACTGCAGTTCCAAGCGTCAGATGTACCATTACGAATGTGTTCATAAATATTTTGATCCGATCGCTATTGAACTTCACAGAATCACTCGTTGGGTTAATCTGAAGGTTTCATAAAAATTTCACAAAAAATTGCTCTAGCCATCTTAGAGACTATAGGGGACATATTTACATACATACATTCATACGTACCTAATTTTTTATAATATACTAGCTGTAAACCCGGCGTTGCCCGGGTGATTATTTATGCTACACTCGCGTAGTCCACATCCCCTCTCTCTTTGCGTGCACCTCTCTCTCTCCCATCTCTCTGTTCGTTTCCACCTTTCCCTCTGTCGGCAAAGTTTTCTGCATGGTATCCTCTGTCATGTACCATACAAACATTTATATACCCAGTGATCTTCCTCTTGGTTTAAAAGTCATGTGTGTAAAAATACATAAAGATTGGAGCAAAACTCGTACCCTCCACCATGCACCAAACGAAATTTTATACGGACAGTGGCATTCCTCTTGTTTTTGAAGTATATTCATCAATATCAGAACAAAACTATATATTTCTATGCAATACAGCAGAGTCATATTGAAAAACGCACTTTTTCTCAAATATTCTAGTTTTAATTTCTACAACCATTGTTCTGAGAATAACGAAAACAGCAAAAATAAAAATAAATAAATAAAAATAGATATGTGAAATAGGTCGAGCCGTTCTGAAGTTATGGCGCGACCACGATATTTCGGGATCCATCTTTATGTTGCAAAGTACCGTCCCCCATGCACCGTATGAAACTTGAGATAGACGGTGACCTTCCTCTTGTTTGAAGGTCAAGAGTGCGAAATTTCATGAAGATCTGAATGAAACTGTAGATTTCGTGAGTCTGTAGGAGAAGAATGCTCCGGCATGTACCTATCACAAAATATTTCGTTAGCTGACGTTTTCTACCTACAAACTACAAATTTCAGCTTCATGGGTGAAGTAGTTTTCGAGATTTCGTGTTTAGTCGGTGAGTGAGTGAGTATCCTTTCGCTTTTATATATACAGAGATTAAAAAAACCGCTTAATTTTGGAAGCAAGAGAATTAAGAGAGACTTGTAGACAAAATAAATAGTAACATGCAGATCTGTAATTCGAACTATATTTGATACATGGACATGCCTGATGCGACAGTTTTACGTCATCTACAGCGAAACTGTTGTGAACGGTAGACTTCTCTTCGTTTCATCATTTTGTATGTGTGGGGAGGGGGGGGGGTCAGTTACAAAATGCTATGCTTCATAATCGTCCGAAATTACATGTAAACTTTGTTGCAGGTCCCTAACTATTCCAATTTTTCAATAAGTGACGGATAAATCTTGGTATTGTCACGCGGTGGCCTTTCATTATTTTATGATGTCATATCTGCTGAGCTATGTGTCGTGCTCTTTTGTTTTTGGGTCAGGAACCATCGTGGGCGTACAGTGAACAGTTCACCAAAGTTTCATTGCAGTCGAATGAAAGGTTTATGAACACATAGAGAACATACAGACAAACATTCACTTTTGTATATACAGGGTGTTACAAAAACGTACGGCCAAACTTTAAAGAAACATTCCTCACACACAAAGAAAGAAAATATGTTATGTGGACATGTGTACGGAAGCGCTTAATTTCCATGTTAGAGTTCATTTTATTACTTCCCTTCAAATCACATTAATCTTGGAATAGAAACACACAGCAACAGAACGTACCAGCGTGACTTCAAACACTTTGTTACAGGAAATGTTCAAAATGTACTCCGTTAGCGAGGATACATGCATCCAACCTCCGTCGCATGGAATCCCCGATGCGCTGATGCAGCCCTGGAGAATGGTGTATTGTATCACAGCCGTCCACAATACGAGCACGAAGAGTCTCTACATTTGGTACCAGGGTTGCGTAGACAAGAGCTTTCAAATGCCCCCATAAATGAAAGTCAAGAGGGTTGAGGTCGGGAGAGCGTGGAGGCCATGGAATTGGTCCGCCTCTACCAATCCATCGGTCACCGACTCTGTTGTTGAGAAGCGTACGAACACGTCGACTGAAATGTGCAGGAGCTCCATCGTGCACGAACCACATGTTGTGTCGTACTCACTACACGTAGAGTATCCCGTTTGAAGTCATGATAACGTGCTCCAGTAAGCGTAGGTGGAAGAACATGAGGCCCAATCAAGACATCACCAACATTTCCTGCCCAAACGCTCACAGAAACTCTGTGTCGATGACGTGAATCGAGAAAGTACAGTACATACTAACGAAACAATTGGGTATTTTGACAATTGTCTGCACGAATTATTTCAATTTACTTTTAAAGAGAAATACTAAAATCAGCTCTAACATGGAAATTAAGCGTTTCCGGACACATGTCCACATAACATATTTTCTTTCTTTGTGTGTGAGGAATGTTTCTTTAAAGTTTAGCCGTACGTTTTTGTAACACCCTGTATATATATATATATATATATATTGTGTGCCGTACGTGATAGTGGAGTGAACCTGGTACAGGTGGGAGAGACATAACTGCGTAGACAGCTGGGGCAGTGCAGATAGGGCAGCGCGCTGTTATGCCGCTACTCACTTGTTGTAGAGGACGATGTCGGGCAGCCAGATGTGCTCGGAGGGCACGTACAGCTCGGTGACGCCGCCGTACTCCGCAGGGTCCCACCGGAACTTGTGGTCCTGCCACTCCTGAGGACAAACGACATACCAGCCAACATTAGCGACCATCGTGGTCACTGCACACCGAGCACCGAGGTCGCTGTTGCGATATCAAACAGAGTGGATCAAATATTGGTCCACTTTCTTTGAACTGTTGCGGGTCGCCAAAATGGGGTGTTACACGATCATCCACACCGAAAAGTGAAAAAAGAAAACATGGAAAGCACCTGTAAGCAGTGTTGCCAAGTTAGTGGTTTTCCCACTAAGTCTGGTGGTTTTGAGTACCTGTCTAGTGGGCAAATATTGCATCTAGTGACTAGTGGGAATTATGGTGGATTTAAAAAATATTTCGGTGGTCTTATGGAAATAATGTCTTAAAAAAAACTGTTTATGAAGACAGCATTCAGTAAAAGCACTATTTAATTTTCCAACGTCTCTTAGCTCCTGAATTTATATCACCTAAACATTTATAATATAAGTTATTCTGTCTTAGTTACCCTTTTCTCTGCGCCCATATTGTTATGCACGATTTTTTATTTAATCATGTCAGACACATAGATTATAACATACAAGATATAAAACAGGACAGCGAAACACAGAAAGAAATATTCCAAAAATAATACTAATAAATGTGCATCTGCATGCATACTTCATGTTACGCAGACACTTTAACGAGGCAATTTTAGACAAGGCTACCAATTTTTCCCCATGAAAAAACGGGACACCTGATACTAGACCAACCTCCAACGGTAGTATTCTATCTTTTGTTATTGTAATTAATGTTAAAGCTCCTTGATCCTGCATACCAACGATAAGGTTCATGATAACACTTTAATAAAACATGTTTACAGTGGCAACATTACACACATTTTAAATGCATGTTTCATAGAAACAACGCAACAGGAATTGTTAGGAAGTATAAAACTAATTTTACCATTTTTTGGGTGTGAAGAAGTCACTGATTCCAGAGGTTCTTGGAATAGCATCATAAGAAGCAATATTATGTTATATTTACCATGTTGAACCACATCCGAGTTCCTTCATCTGAATCCTTAACGGTTTCGACTAATTATCGCTTATCTTCAGAAGAGACTGTACAAAAGAAATCGTTAGTGTAGTGAAGTTCGTAACTTGCAATATTTTTTTTAATATTTAAAAGGTATAAAATTCAAAAATTACTTAAAAGGAGAGATTACACATAATGTTAATTATCGCATGATTTAAGAAATGTGATACGGACTTTCACTTATCACGCAATAATTAACAGTACGTATAATCTCTCCTTTAAAGTATTTTTTGAATGGAATACCACAGGTTACAACACAGTCCTACGACGACAAGGCACAGTTTGAAGTGTCAAAAGGAACCAATGCGAAAACAATTCCGAAGTTCCAGAATGAAACTTTCACTCTGCAGCGGAGTGTGCGCTGATATGAAACTTCCTGGCAGATTAAAATTGTGTGCCGGAACCGGGACTCGAACCTGGGACCTTTGCCTTTCGCGGGCAAGGGCACTACCGACTGTGCTATCCCGACACGACTCATGATGCCGCCTCACAACTTTACTTCCGCCAGTAGGAGGCGAGATATTGGCGGAAGTAAAGTTGTGAGGCGGCATCGTGAGTCGTGTCGGGATAGCACAGTCGGTAGTGCGCTTGCCCGCCAAAGGCAAAGGTCCCAGGTTCGAGTCCCGGTTCCAGCACACAATTTTAATCTGCCAGAAAGTTTCATATCAGCGCACACTCCGCTGCAGAGTGAAAGATTCATTCTGAAAACACGTAAATCTATTTGTTGGAGGTCTGATCTCCCTTATGTTTGGATGATCATTTCTTATTTTCCCATTCGGAGGGGAAAGTTGATAAACAGTATTTCGTAAATGGATCTTGCCGCAACGGATATTATTACGATTCTGCTCCCAAATCTTGGATCATTTCCTTGACACCATTTCCTCTATATCGCGATAATACAAAATGAACTACCTTGCTTCTGACTTTTTCGATGCCCACCTGATAAGAATCACCTACTGTGTGGCAATAATCCAAAAGAGAGCGCATACGTGTGGTGCAGGCAACCTCCTTAGCAGTTCTAATTTATTCCGGTTGTCAGATATAACCTCTATGCATACCAACTCACAGGAAGTATCTGATATACCGTTTGTAGCTGCAATATACACCCCATCCCTTTTTTTAAATGTATTCTATCCTTTCTGAAGACCATTTGGCCCTATAACAAACAAAAAAAAAAAACAAAAAAAAAAAAAAAAAGTTTAAATGTTTGTATAGTCCATGGGACTTAACTACGGGGTTGTCAGTCCCTAAACTTACAAACTACTTATGAACTACTTACGAACTAGGACGGCACAAATATCCATGCCTGAGGGGGGATTCGAACCCCCGACGGTAGTGGCCGTGCAGACCGTGACTGGAGCGCGGCAGTCCCCTCGGCCACCGCGGCCGGCCATTTGGCCCTTTATACAAATTTCGGCCGAAGTTATATCTGGCGTCCGCCAGCTTTCAGAACCAAGGCTAACGGTAGACCCTGCCTACTACTGGACGTTCCTGCAACATTTTCTTCCAGCGCTCAGGCGAAAGCAGCAGCAACCCGTCAGCGTGCATAGCATACGCTCACCACTTCTCGCGATGCGAAAAATGCTCACCCGACATCAGTCAATGTGATTTCGATCTCTTCGCCAAAGTCGAAGAACCACTGCGAGGGAAATGGCAAACGCTAGGGATGGCATTATCTCCAAAGCGGCGGCCAGTACGGGACATCAACATAAAACGTTCCAGACGTTATACGGCGCCTTCCGGATATGTGACAAATGATAACGCGGGCGATTGCGTCCAAGTTGCGTAACTGTAGGTATCTCTGTCTTTAAAATCATTTCTGACACAAATAACGATTCCCATCACTTTTTATTCAGCCCTTGTGTTTAATTTTAGTGTATTGTTCTTCTCTCATTACCAGACAGAAATGGAAGCATGAAACATTTCGTTAAAGGGTTTGTAGGGTAGTAACAGAGTGGCGTAGCGACACCTGGAGAGGAACACTGTCGAAAGGGCGAGGGGGCGCTTTCGAATAATGTTGGGTAACCTATTACTATTTACCAGGTACGTCCCGCCAACAAGCACGACGAGAAAATTAGAGAGAAAATATCATTCAACTTACACAAGCTTTTATATCAGTAAACTAATGCACTTCATAAACATTTTTTACAATTAAGAGCTAAATAAACTGGTGTAGGCATACGTATGGCTGCGACGGAGCGACCGTGCGCATTGAGGCGCTACGCTACGATGCGCGAGGACGTTCCCCGTCTGGAGTTCAAATCCCCCTTCGGGCATGTATGTTTGTGCCCTCTTTAGTATAAGTTAGTTCATAAGTAGATTGTAAGTTTAGGGACTGATGGCATGGCATCAACAAACATTGGAATATTTGAGCATACGTATGAAAAGACAGAGATATGTACAAGAAAGACTACGGCGCTGCGATCGGCAAAGCCTATATAAGTCAAAAGGTGTTTGTCGCAACCGTTAGGTCACTTATTGCTGCTACAGTGGCGAGTTATCTCGATGTGAGTGAGTATGAACATGGTGTAGTCGGCGAGCGAAAGATGGGATACAGCACCTCCGCACGACTATTTCACGAGTGAATCGCGAATATGGGGAATCCAGTGAAACATCAAATCTCCGATATAGCAGCGGCCGGGAAAAGATGCTGCAAGAAGGGAACCATTGACGTCCGAATAGAACCTTTCACTGCGACAAAAGTGCGACCCGCCCACAGACTGCTGTGGATTTTAGAGCTGGGCCGTCAGCAACTGTCAGCGTGCGGTATACTCAATAGAAAATCATCGATATGGGCTCTGCCGCGAGGAACGGTAGCGTGGTCTAAGGCGACATAATGAGTACCGGGCGGCCGTTTCCGCCGAAGTTTCGAGTACTTCCTTGGGAATAGGTGTCGGTGTTGTCCTTCGAATAAGTTAGTTGAAATAGTTTATAAATCTAGATACTCGGTCCGAAAGGTTTACAGACATGTAAATATGTGATATCGGCCTTATGGTTCCGGAGGAACTTATTGTAATCTTCTCGGACTCTAAATCTGCCCTCATACGTCTTAAAAATTTTCGTCGAGGACATAAAAACCACCCAACAGCCTACCAGATAATGGCACGCATAAACTACCTGGAAATGAATGGACACAGTGTCTCCATGTGTTGAATTAAAGAACACAACAATGTTCTGGGGAACGAGATCGCTGACACACTTGCCAACGAAGCGGTTACCACTGGTACGGAAGAATATACTCAGGTTGCAGCGGAGGATCCTTTACCAGATTACAAAAGAAAAATTCGGACTGAACGGGACAAAGAATGGCAGCTTCCCAGACAACTAAAGGAAAACACTATGCATAAATAACACCAGTACTACCAACCAGAAGCTGGTACAATGGACTTAGGTGTTCACGGAAGCTTGCAGTCACCATACACCATAGCGAAGCTGAAATTCAGCCACTTTCGAACTCCGCAGCATCTACATCGCATCGGGGAGTAGCCGAACGGTCTGGAGCGCTACGTTACGGATAGCGAAGCCTTCCGTGTCGGAGGTTCGAATCCTCCCTCTAGCTTGGATGTGTGTGTCGTCCATAGGGTAGTTTAACTTAGTTTAAGTAGTTTGTAAGTCTAGGGAATTACGACCGAAGTAGTTTAGTCCTATAGAATTACAAACATTTGAAAATTTTGAACATTCCATCGGCATAGAGACATCTCCACTTTGTGATTGCGGCGAAGCGGAAGACACAACCGAAATGTTAAGTGCCACAGATTTAAAAACATTTGAATTTATTTTTTTAAACCACTACTGTACAGTTGCTGACTCCATTATGCCTTGCTTGGGTCTGTCAAGCCTGTCAACACCGACATTCAACTGTTGACGACTGGAAAAATGTCGCCTGGTATTACCAATCTCGTTTCTAATTACATCAAGTGGATGGACGTCTACGGGTATGGAGGCCTAATGAACGCATGGTCCCTGATAGTCTTGATGCGACTCTGACAGTCGACACGTACGTACGTATCCTGGCTCATCACTTACATCCAATTAATCGGAAGAACGTGGGGAGTTCCAGCAGGACAATGGGACACTTCACACGTCGGAAATCGCAACAGCGTGACTCCAGGAGTTTGAACACCTCCACTGGCCACCAAATTCCCCTGACATGAACATTATTGACCATATCTGGGATGCCCTGTGACGTGCTGATCAGAAGAGATCTCTATGGCCAGCTACTGTTAGGGATTTATGGACGGCCCTGCCGGATGCATGGTCTCAGTTACCTCCGGCACTACTTCAGACATTCGCCGAGTCCATGCCACGTGGCTTTGTGGCGCTTATACGCGCTCGCGGGACCTTACACGACATTGGGCAAGTCTACCAATTTGTTTTGCACTTCAGTGTATTTTTACATTGATATTCAAGCTAACTTTCTTATTTGTAAGAAAATATTCATTTTGTTTTGTCTCGTCCTAAGGTGTAAAGTATTATTTTAATTTCCATAACGACATAACAGTAAAGCGTTTTTGAAAAAGAGAAATTTGTTAACATCGAATATTAATTGAAGCATAAGAAAGTCCTTTCTGAAGGCATTTGTGCGCAGTTTTGCCTTGTATGGGAGTGAATAATGGACGATAAAGATTGCGGACAGAAAAAGGATAGAGGCTTTTGAAATGTGGTGCTACAGAAGAATGCTGAAGATTAGGTGGGTGGATCCCGTAACTGATGAGGAGGTATTGAACAGAATTGGGCAGAACAGGAATTTCTGGCATACCTTGACTATAAGAAGGGTTCGATTGCTGGGACACATTCTTAGACATCAACGTATTGTGAAAGCGTTGGAGGGAAGTGTGTGTGGTAAAAATCGCAGAGGGGACCAAAAGATGAATATAGTAAGCAAATTCAAATGGATGTAGGTTGCCGTTCTTATGAGGAGATGAAGAGGCTTGCTCATAATAGAGTAGGGTGGAGAACTGCATCAAACCACTCTCCAGACAGAAGACCACAACAACAACAATATCAAATGTTTACGTATTTATACCGATCTTAAGAAACTTGTCCTATTAATAACATAAACAATCTTGTATAAATCACGTTTGATTTAGTATTAAATTGAAGTTTGTCTCGAATAGTGTGCAGCAGTTTTTGCACTCTTGCACGGTTATGAATAACTATTATATGAGTGAGTAAAACGGGGAAAATTGTCCGAGGTTATATACATTTTCAATCCAAATGCTTTCTTAAGTCCTCCTTCCTTATTTTTCTCTAGTCGAGTGGTTGGGAAGCAGTTGACGTTGGGATGTAAGTGATTTTGTGTATATGGCTGTAAATTTGGGATTCGGCTATCTGGTTATCAGAGGCGATGTGTGGCCAACTTCTTGTTCAACTAGTATTTTGTTGGAGTGGGGCTACACTTAGATGAACTTAGAAAAACATAACTAATCACAAAAAAGAAGTGACTAAAGCAATTTAGCAATATTCTTTGGTATAGAGCTCAATGGTGCGTCCCTACATCATTACCTATAACAAATATGCCAGCAGAGGGTCACATTCCAATGACAAGAAAGTCTTCAATACCAACAACATACATTTTCACAATTTTCGCGTAAATGAATTTTGATCTCTACAGCTACATTTAAATGCTTACCCTGAAAATAACATTATAGTGCTTGACAGAGCGTCAAACGAACCAATTTCGGAATATTTATGTAACATTTCTACAACGAAAAGTGCATGGAAAGAACACCTAAATCTGAAACTTCCTGGCAGATTAAAATTGTGTGCCGGAACCGGGACTCGAACCTGGGACCTTTGCCTTTCGCGGGTAAGTGCACTACCGACTGTGCTATCCCGACACGACTCACGATGCCGCCTCATTACTTCCGCCAGTAGGAAGCGAGGTATTGGCGGAAGTAAAGTTGTGAGGCGGCATCGTGAGTCGTGTCGGGATAGCACAGTCGGTAGTGCGCTTGCCCGCGAAAGGCAAAGGTCCCAGGTTCGAGTCCCGGTTCCAGCACACAATTTTAATCTGCCAGAAAGTTTCATATCAGCGCACACTCCGCTGCAGAGTGAAAGTTTCATTCTGAAAACACGTAAATCTATTTGTTGGAGGTCTGATCTCCCTTATGTTTGGATGATCATTTCTTATTTTCCCATTCGGAGGGGAAAGTTGATAAACAGGATTTCGTAAATGGATCTTGCCGCAACGGATATTATTACGATTCTGCTCCCAAATCTTCGATCATTTCCTTGACACCATTTCTTCTATATCGCGATAATACAAAATGAACTACCTTGCTTCGGACTTTTTCGATGCCCACCTGATAAGGATCACCTACTGTGCTGCAATAATCCAAAAGAGAGCGCAAACGTTTAGTGCAGGCAACCTCCTTAGCAGTTCTGTTGCATCTTCTAAGTGTTCAGCCAGTAAAACTCAATCTTTGCTTCGTCTTCCTCACGATATTTTCTATTTGTTGTTTGAAAAGTCGTTCCCACTGCTAATTTCAAAGATTTTAGTTGTATTTAGGCCTTTTTGTAAGAGATATTTAACAATTTCCTATTAGTACTCTGTAGGTAACCTCACACGTTTCTTATTTAGTGTCAATTACCAGTTTTCGAACCATACACGTATCTTGTCTAAATCGTTTTGCAGATGGTTTTGTTCTAATTCATTTATAGTGATAAGTGACAGGACAGGACGTGTAATACTACCTTGAGGATTGCCAGGTATCACATCTGTTTTAGTCGCCACCTTTCCATCAATTAATACGAATTGTGAAGTATCTGAGAGGAAATCACGAAGCCATTCATGTACCAGTGATCATATTGATTAACCAAGAAGATTAATGAAATGCCGCTTGTGAGATATGGTGTCACAAGCCTTCTGTAATCCTAGAAACGTAGAATGAATTCATATAGCTCTCAACACCCCTCATGACTTTCTGTGAGTAAGGAGCTAGTTGTACTCCACAAGACAGATATTTTCTAAATCCGTGTTGGTTATGGATCAATTGACAGGTGTCTTCTAGGAAACTGATAACATTTGAATGCATTATATGATGTATACCTGTAATTTAGCGGATTACTCCTAGTGCCTTTCTTCACCTGCACAACTTTCAGTCCTTGAGTATGGATCTAGTTAATCTGCATATTCCGATGAGAACCTAATCGGAATACAATCTGGACCCGACGACTTACTTTAATTTAGCAATTTAGTTTTTCTTACTACTGTTAGGATATTTACTATACTTACTCATGTTGGTAGGTGTTCGTTATTGATGTATAGAAATATTTACATCATCTTCTTTGCGGAAGGAACTTCGGAAAGCTTTCGCAGCACTGCTAAGGATAGCATCACTACTACCATAGCATAGTGAGGTTAGTGACTTTCTGTTGAACCTAGTATCTATTTTATATGTCCTCCATCTCTTTCGTTTCTTTCAAAATTCGAGGCGGATTATCGTTGTAATCACGTCCCAAAAATTGTCAAATGTTTGTAAAGGTTAAGGAACGTAACTGGGAGTCATCAGTCCCTACACTTACAAACTACTTATGAACTACCTTACACTAAGGACAGCACAAACATCCATGTCAGAGGGGGGATTCGAACCCCCGACGGGGAACGGCCTCGCGCATCGCAGTATAGCGCCTCAAAGCTCTCGGCCGCTCCGCCGCGGCTAAGCACATCACATTTCAGTCAATGCAGAATCTATACATTGTGTGAATGATCAACAATTTGCGGATTTAGTGCTCGTTTAAATTTAACATGCCTATTGTCACCGTTGAACGTGCCACTAAATAATTTTATGCATGTTGGTAGACGTCAGAAACCGCTAACCATCCCCGATGTCACTGTTGATGCGTTATCGCTATTATGGATTACATATTATATACGTGATCTTCGATTTTGTACATAAATTACATGAATCTATTCTCTGCCAGTCACTACAAACTGGAAAGCCTCCACTTGGGGATGGATATGGGGAGGATGAATTATTTTCATAATTGTATCTGGAAAGTATCTAAGGGATAGACACAAAAAGGCTCAAGACCCTTCATGAGTTCTGCCTTGAAATATGAGTTGTATAACATTTCAAAGATATTCTTGAGAGATGTGCGTTTAATTTCTTCGCGTTCATAGTCTCTGTTGCGAATAATGCGCTCTTTTCTCAAACTCACTGATTTGACGTCGCGGTGCCTGCGCACGTTTGCCGAAGTGTTTCACCAGTGCAACGCATATGTGCAGAATGTTTCACGTAAGGCGTAGAAGAGGACGAAATGGGTCAGGCCGCACCATCCGGACGACAGCCAGAGAAGATCCACACATCACCCCGAATAGCACTGCAGGACACATCCAAGTCTTCCTCGGTTCTGGCGGAGCAGTGGAACAAATCGTAGACTGACATCTCGTGGAATAGGGTGTACTGCCGGTGATCCGCGTCTTCCATACTCGATATTTCGACACCGTACTCGGCGTCTTCTTCAGGTGTTCCCTGAGACAGTCTTAGGGAACACCTGAAGAAGGCGCATATTACGGAGCGGAAATATCGTGTATGGAAGACGTGGATCACCGGCAGTACACCCGATTCCACAAGATGTCAACGCATCGCCGGGAAAGCATACGAGATTACAAATCGTATGCTGTCAGGAGTGGCATTTGCGAGTCGTCGACTTATCCGTCTACCTTTGCATAACGTACAGAGACATGCTAGACGGCAGTGCTGTTTGAACCGACGTCACTGGCAACAGGATTGACTTCACGTAGAGTTTTCTGACGAATCCAAGTACCGTTTGCTTGAAAATAATTGCAGCATTTCGGTTCGCCGTAGACAGGGGGAGCGGCATTGCAGTGGCTAAAAGCGCCACCTCAAAGCATTATGGCGCGCGATGCTACGGGTACAACTGAGAGAGTTGTTGGGTGTCCAGTGAACTGTCACAAGTTTGACATATGTGAATGACATACCGGGACTCGTAGCCATACCCTTTATGCACGACAAACCGTACGCGAGGCAATTTAAGGTCACATGTTGGTGTGAGAACGCGTGCCTTCTTGGTGTCACAGACTGTCAGCTATTTGCCACGGCCCGCCAATCACCAGACCAGCCGCCAGTCGAAAATGTCTGGATTTTGTAAATAATGAAATGCCAAGATCGCGGTATTTCGTCTTTATTTATAACAGAAGACCGGTTTCGATGTACACAGATATCATCTCCTGATCTCTGCACTAAATTATAACCTTATTAAATAAATGCATATTGTGGCCAGTTGGATAGTACTGGTGGGTTGTCATACATTAAAATGTGCCGTTTGGTTGTCAGATATAAAACTCGTGTAGTCGTATAGGAGGCGCGTCCAGAAAGTAAGTTCCGTTTCAGTTTATCTCCGCTGCAGAGCTGCGAGTTCAGTTCCGCACATGGGCTGTAGACGATGTGTATCAAGGAGAAGAACGTGCGCCATTTGGAGATCGCTGTCAGTTACGTATGCTTTGTTGTGCTTGTTTGAAATGTCGGCGTCGATTGAAAATCCCGCCGCCTATGAAATAGGGATGGGAAAAACCGACCGGTTAAAACCGATACCGGTATTTTAGTTTTGAATAACCGGTTTCTTCGGTATTTATTTGGTGTCGGTTGTAACCATTGCCAAGAACCGGGTAAAAAAACCGGTACGACTACTTCCTGTAGCAGTGGTTCAAAATGTGTTTTTTGTAAATAATTTCAAAAAATTAAAACTAGTAGACCGTAATATTTAGGGCTATTCTTATTCATGCGGCAGTTCCTTGCAGTCGTCGCCAGGCGTCGCTTGTGTCTTATATGGCACCATCCCTAGTGTGGCAGTACTTCACGAAGTACGTTGGCAATGAGGTCCAATGCTTCATTTGCTTTAAAAAGCTGAAAATGGGTGGATGTACTACAAACATGCTGTGTCATTTAACGAGAAAGCATCCAAAATATTCCTTGGAAGAGAAGGTAAATTCGATTCATATACGTATTATGTAAGTAATGTACTCTAAGCTTGAAATAACAACTTTTAATGTGTTATCATATTGTTATGCTAACAAGTTTTATTAATGTGATTCCTTGAAAGCGAGGGGCTTTTTTAATAACCAATATGGGTTTACGTAACATTGATCATTTGGTGCCTCCCTCGGTCGTGGGTGTATATGTTACCCTTAGCGCAAGTTAAAGTTAGATTAAGTAGTTTGTAAGTCTAGGGACCGATGGCCTAAGCATTTAGCTCTCATAAGAACTCACGCCCATTTGAACATTGTTTGATCATGTAGTTCAGAGCTTTCCTACTTCAATTTGCGTAAATTTACACTGACAACAATCATACTGTTAGTCGGAACTGTTTCTGTTTCGGCCGCAAAATATGTTTCGGTCGAACTCTACTGGCAATAATAGCAACAAAAAACCGAAAACCGGTTATTTAAAAAACCGGTTATCTTGAGCAATTTTTACGGTGCGGTTAAACTGGAGATGAAAAGAACCGGTATAACCGAAAACCGGTTGTTTGAGGGATAACCGGCATCCCTACTATGAAATCAGGTCGGTAATTCGGTTTCTGAATGCGAGGAAAGTGAAACCAAGTGAAATTTATCCGCAAATTTGCGATGTTTACGGACCAAAAGCGATGTGTGATTCGATGGTGAGAAGATGGGTCCGACAGTTCAGTGGCGGGAGTTGTGATGTCCACGATGAAGAAAGAAGTGGGCGTCTGTCTTTGGTTACGCAAGAACTGGTTCATCTGTTCTTACATCTCAAGTCTTTCCTTGGTGGTGATCACTTCACCAATGATGACGAGCTGAAAGAAACTGTTTCCAACTGGCTGAAAAGACACGGGCGGCAAATTTCTATTTGAAGACACAGGCGGCAAATTTCTATGAAGAAGGTATACAAAACCTGGTGCCACGCTATGACAAATGCCTGCAAAATATCGGCAGTTATGTGGAAAAGTAATTTAAGAGTTGTAGAATTTTGTGCAATAAAAATTTCTTCTGTATGTCTGTACAATTTCATTTTATTACCAAACGGAACATATTTTTTGGACGCGCCTCAAATATATAGTGCTCTTTTTCAGGGGGGGCGCGGGGGGACGCGTCCCCCTCAACGTTTTATGTCCGGGGGAGGGTTCGGACCTCCGACGCGGGAGGCCGTGCGAACCGCAACTTGACGCTCCAGAATTATGAAGCTCTCATGGCAGTAGAAGAGCTGTACATCGGAGGAATTACACTTGAAAGGAGAGCAAAAAGCAGATATGTTGAGCCCAGCAGGTTTCATGATTGCCTGAAAAAGCGAATGGAGAATCTTCTACAGACAGAGGATATTGTTATTTGTGAATGTGCAGAAGTGTTGGACTCATCGACTTGGCCTGAAAGCTCTGCAGTAACATATAGTGAATCAAGTGTAAAAACCTTATGTTGTCGTTTTGGTCTCCCAGAGAGAGTGAGGCTTAGAGGATTTAGAGATTATTTGATGGAGAAGAAAATGCCAGTATCGCTCCTTCCTCTTCTCAATGCAGCTAATAGCGAATGTGAACGTGGGTTTCCGCAAATAAACCTCATTATCACACCTACAAGAGCTTCACTCCATCTCTCTACTGTTAGCAATCTGATGTTTGTTAAATTGGTAGGTCCTCCATTGCAGGTTTTTCAACCCATGGGCTTTGTACTCTCTTGGTATATGAAAGGCAGACATCTCGCTACTGATACCAAGAGTAAAGTAGGAAGGCGTGCTGACTACAGCAGCCATGAACTGATGCCCATTTGGAAACTGTTGCAATGCTAGGCGATGTTAATTAAAATGTTCAAATGTTTGTAAAGCTTATGGGACTTAACTACGGGGTCGTCAGTCCCTAAACATACAAACTACTTATGAACTACTTTATACTAAAGACAGCTCAAACATCCATGCCCGAGGGGGAGATTCGAACCCCCGACGGGGAACGGCCTCGCGCATCGTAAAGTAGCGCCTCAATGCGCTGGCCGCGGCGATGTTAATTACAATGTACCGCTTGTTATATAGTTGAGGGGGAGTTTCCTGTCACAGGTGGGGCAGTTGCAGTAGCCTACATTTGAGGGGCCAGAGTACGTCGTGTCAGGAAATGGAAATTAAGGAGTAGTAATGTGAACTGCTGCTGTGATACCAACAGTTGTTGCTTTTGTGTCCCAGCCTCGTCGCCGCTTTCGTGTCTCCTTCCGTTGTAGGTGTCGGTGGGTGAGTAGAATGAGACCGACACAGGAATAAAGATAGCACGCTGGTGCAGGTACGGAGGGGAGCAGCAGCCAGAAACTAGAAACACTAGAGTAAATTAGAACGAGATATATATTGAACAGAATTTATACAATACTTAACTTTTACATAGTACTGCAGAAGGCTGTTACATAGTTGAGCTAGAGGCCTGCCTAGTGCCTGTACGATAGCCAAGTCTTCACTGGTGCCTATCTGATTACGAAGGTCGTAACTGGTTGCTATCTCAGTCCCAAGTGAACGATGTCGTTCACTGGTGGCCACGAGCGGAGTTGCCGCAGAGGGCGCGCGTGGCTGTCGTCGTAAGAACGCCGCGCCGTGCGTGCATGGCGGCGCGCGGCGAAAGTAGGTGGCGCGCACTTTGGACTTGTGCGACACCACAGTTGCAGTAACTATAAGGTGTTTTACAAATAATATTAAATATTACGCCGCTTTATTACAATTTCAATTACAGAAATGAAATCCTTGACATGTAGACACATTACGTAGCATGACATTAATAGTCAAACTCCTCATCAATGTTTTCCTGTTCCATTTTATCGTCACTACCGTCAGTTATCAATGACTTATAAAAACTCGAATATATTGTAGGCACAAATTACAGTAATCCTTGAAGGTCCTTGAACATTTCTGCCTTAATTTTACATCCATTTGGATACTTAGGAACTAACTGTCAGTCTGCAAGTAAATCGTTCACGATACTTCTCTAAACTAACTCCCACAGGTTTCTCAGTTTGATTGTATGAATATTATATATATACAGAATGTTCACCACTCACTAATCTAACCCCCATTGTATTTCTGATGTCTGTAGGCTTTTTGTCAACAGTAACGCTATGTTTGACGATACTGTTCATTATAGACGACAAAGACACGAAGTCGTCTTCCTTCATTTCGACCACAATTAATGGGTTCGTTTCGTTGCTCTTTCTTATAAATTCAACCCATTTCGCTCGAGTGTACACGCCCTGTGTCTTTCTTTTCACCGAGCGAGGTGGCGCAGTGGTAACGCACTGGACTCGCATTCGGAAGGATGGTGGTTAAAATCCACCTCCGGCCATCCAGATTTAGGTTTTCCGTGATTTCCCTAAATCGCTCCAGGCATATGCCGGGATGGTTCCTTTCAAAGGGCACGGCCGATTTCCATCCCCATCCTTAACCACATACTCCGAGCGTAAGCTCCGTCTCTAATGACCACGCTGTCGACGGGACGTTAAACTCCAAGCTTCCTTCCTTCCTTCTTTCTTTTCAGTTTCTCAATAACTCAAAAATCCCTGAAATTTATCGAACGTGTGATGAGGGTGGAAAATTTGGGCTCAACAACATAAAATCTTATTTTATCTAGGAGGTACAACCACAGACCTAGAATAATATAGTTTTTCTTTTGATTACACACAAATAAGAACAAATGATGAGCCTTTGATGACGTTTTGCCTTCACCATGTCTAAAGCCTTTAAAACGCAGCTAGCTACTTCATCGGCCCCTCTAGATGCAACATTCTCGGACCACAAACACTTCTCATCACTACAACGGTGAATACAGACATTATAGGTCCAAAGTCAAAATACAGTATATGTTGTTGGCAGTGCTTGTTGCAAGTCCATGCACAAAACGAGTGCATCCCTACCATCCTGTTTTGCCTCATTTTTCAGAGCACAATATGCAGCTTCAGCTTTCTCAAGGTGTAGTTTGATGTCTGTGGATTCGGTGTTGTTATGTGCCTTAGCAGAATCACTAGTACGACATGTATCACTTGACGGAAATTTAAAACCAATATTATGTAGGACCTGCTCGGATTCTGCGTGATGTGTACCTTGGAAACATTTCAATGTGTTTTCTAACCATATTTTTTCTCTCGTTATCAATGGCATGAGGTCTGTTAGAATGCTTGCCTCTTCTATCCTGTCTAGGTTCATGTACAGTTACATGTGTTGTAGATGTCAGTGTCACATTCTTAATTGCTACGGACAGTCCTCAAATGTTTAACAGAAATGGCATGAACAGCTAAAAATGCAGTGCTACACACTTCACCCTCAGTAACTGGAGTGTCAAGAATAAAATACCTAAAAGAAACCTCCCTCTGATTTACTGTTTGAACCTTCCTTTTCTTTGGATGCACTTTTTTGCCATTATTAGGCTGCACTAAAACAAATAAACAAGCATTATGCTTATTATAATGTCCCAACCGATAAAGATCAATAAATATTGCCTCCATCTGTTCTTCATTCAATGTTGACTATTTGCAGAAACTTGTTTTGCAGCTTGTATCATTGGCAAAAAGGTTCAAATGTGAGTGAGGTCTTATGCGACCAAACGCCATGGTTAGCAGTCACTAGACTTACACACTAATTACTTGACTAACTTAAACTAACTTACACTAAGGACAACACAAACACCCATGTCCGAGGGAGGATTCGAACCTCCGACCGTAGCATATCATTGGCACTACGAAACTCTTTTTCACTGGGAATGTGTCAGTCCTAAAAAAACAGCAAATATAATATGTTCTCATTTTCAATGAGGAAACAAAATGATTCCACAGGTGGCATGGGCCCCTTTTCCACTGGGCCCCTAATTTTTCAACAGTCAAAACGTAATAAAAAGAAAAGTATAAATAGAAACAAATTAATAATTAATTGATGATCATATGAACAGTTGTTTTAACTTCTATTTAAATCTGAATATTAGCAGTTTACAATGTGAGCAGAATATTCTTTAAAAATTTGTCATTGGGAGGACAGCAAATGGACATAGCATTGAATGTCCACCAACATTTTACGATAATATTGTGATTTTTGCAATTTTGTTTGTTTTGAAAACATTGAGTTCCCACTGAAAATAATTTTCTGCATGATGAAACACCAACCAATGTTACATCATTAAAACTCATAAAAATTGCAATGAAAGAGCGTCATGGGTGGGACAAGGAATTGTCACACATGGGACACAAGAGAAGTACAATTTGTTTTTATAAGTTAAAATTTATTTTAGTCTATCAATTTTAGATGAATAAGTAATTAACATATTTAGACCTTACTTTCTATTTAAACAACTATGTAGGGAAGTTTTGTTACCAAAAAAAAAAATTCAATACAGTATTACTTTAAAGTCATGAGTACCTAATTACTTCACTTTAAAAAAATCCACCACTATTAACGTAAGGTACACTGTAGTGTACTAGTTAAATTTTCAGCTGCATTAAAAACTGATTCAGTTGAATCACGGGACACCACCCATCTTTACTATTTCGGGAGCCAAACAAGGTTACAAAAGATTTTAGTGTAGTTTTTATTGTTGTTGATAAGTATGAATGGTTTTTGTTCTATTGTGTCTTTTAGTGGTGTTTTATAGGTCAAAATATGTGTAATAAAGTCAACTGAAGAGTCCGATACCTTTTTTTTTTCGTAGTTAGACATGTTGATGATATCATGAGTGAAGGTCGACGGGTGGTATCCCATATGATTCAGTTATTAGTAATTTTCGCTTCATTATATCTAATATCTGTGTACCACCAAACGTTTTTCTAGAAAAAGAGCACAGGGTGTTTCACTAATTGTGTTTGCCTCTGTAACTTACAAAATAATAGGTGACGGGAAATTTTAATGCGGTAGGTCACGCAAGAAATGTTACACTTTCTGCGGAGCTATGAACATAGTTAATTGTATCATTTTCCAAAGAGTTACAGCACAGTGGTATCTGCCCATGAAAGTTTGAAGGGTTGTAGCTCCCAAACTAACAGTGACAGGAATGTAGTTTAAATTGATTTGGACGCAGCTACTTTCAACGAATCCAATGCACGATAGAAAAAACTATTGTTCCATTTAAAAAATTATATCTTTATGCTGTAACTCTTCGGAAAATGATACAATTAACTATGTTCATAGCTCCGCAGAAAGTGTATTTCTTGCGTTGACCGACCGCATTAAAATTTCCTGTCACCTAATTTACAGAGGCAAACACACTTAGTGAAACAAAAAAATGTTCAAATGTTTGTAAATCTATCGGACCAAACTGCGTGGTCATCAGTCCGTGGCTTACAAACTAATTAAACCTAGGTAAACTAACCTAAGGACAACACACACACCCATGCCCCAGGGAGGACTCGAACCTCCACGGCGTTAGTGAAACACCCTGTATATATGTATAGAACCACCATATTGTACACTTGTGAGTGACAACAAGCTACTAAGCGATCTTGGCATTTCATTATTCACAAAATACATTTATAAGATCGTTCCCTGCCTTGAGCAAGTTATGAGAAAATGTGTGAGGTCAGGGGAAACAGTGGATGTAGCGCTGTCACCCAGCGCCAGTCATCACACCTGAACTTTGGAACTTCGAACGCAGAACGAATGAACATACGACAGGACGCCATTAACGCCTGATACACGTCGACGCCAACATGTGTGGAACATAGTTTGCACAGCTTCACAGCGCGATCTGCTTTGATAGCGAAAATGAAGCCAAAGAATGCTTTTTGTAATTTTTTTAATTACTGCTTAACTAGCCTCAGCGGTCTGTCATCTTCAGATGCTACTACAAATGTACTAAAAAGAGTATAACAACTGTAGACACAATAAACAAAAGATCTTATTTGCCCAATATTATGTACCTGACATTCACATAAAAGTAGTACAAATTTATGGACGCTTTTGGAGAGTGCTCCAATTTTGAAATTGGATTTTTTCATATTTCATTTTATATAAAAGTCGCTAATACGTGGGACACTCTCCATAATCGACCACAGATCTGTACTTATTTCGAGGTATGCAAACACATCAAGAGTATTTCATGCGATACGCACGGCCGTTTCCAATGTTTGTTAAGCTTCAGGGACTTAACTACGAGGTCATCAGTCCCTAAACTTACAAACTACTTATGAACTACCTACAACTAAGGACGGCACAAATACAAATATCCATGCCCGAGGGGGGGATTCGAAACCCCAGCCGTAGTGGCCGTGCAGACCGTGACTGAAGCGACTCAGTCCCCTCGGCCACCGCGACCGGCGAAATTCTATTGTTTATGACATTATACCTCCTCAATCATTGTCGCATGTGGTTCTTACTGATACAGCTCTTTTTGCGTAAGGGAAAGGAATATGTGTACTAAATTTGGTTGAAATCAGTCAAGTGGTTTAGGAGGAATTGTGCAGCATTGTCGCTAAATGCAGTAGTTTTTCGCGCATCTCATTTTTTATGACGTCATATCTCGTGAACTATGAATTTTACGTGATTCTTACATTTACGGCGACCGTCCTCGTGGATTGAAGCTTACCTTTACAAAATTTCATGCAGATTGGAACAAAACTGTAGATTTGTATGCAACACGTAGATGCAAACAGACATACGAACACTCTATATATAGGTCTGAAAGAAGAAGAAGATTCGAATGCAGACAAATCATTTTGGGATCTAAGATTAAACATTGAAAATATGTGAAACAGTCAATATTTTAAAATTGAAACTTTAGGGTGGAGTCTCCCATTAAAATGAAAAGTAGCTGTTTTAAAGCATGATGGTTGTGTAACTACAAAGTGATCAGGCACGCTAACATATCTGTTCCGTATGTCTTATATTCTGTTCAAATGAGTCTTGTTATGCTTAGTGTTATAAATAAAACGCTTTTAAGAGGTATGACGGAAGAAAGTCATCATTATATGATAGCAGTGAGATAAACGTCTTAATAATCTTCCAAACATTTTCACTGTGAAAGTACGTTTTTGTTTTCAAGAGGAACGCTCATCGAACTATTCTGTAGTAAGTTCAAGTTACTATATTGTTCTTCAGCTTGGTTGAGCATTTTCGCTGATTTTTGCGTTATGTTCACAGTGTGGAAATTTGTTTACAACTAGATATTATACACCTACAGCGTTAAGTTGCCACAATTAGTTTCACTGCAAAATGATTTCTTAGATTTAAGTTTTATTGTGTAAATTTGCAGCTACGATTATGTCGAAGTTTAGATTTGCATGTACATGCTGCTTTTTTTACACAAAGTACTAAATTCACATACAGAACCTCAGTGGCAGATTTCAACTTAAGAGCTTGTCTTAGCATTTCTGGAATAGTGGTATCAGACAGTGATCCTATAGTGCAAAGTAAAATACTATGAATTGATAATCCTTGTGTTTTTAAATTTAATATTGAAATAAAATTACAATGAAATATAAATTTGTCAATTTAAATTTCGTACTGAAACAGCAATTTTTCTAAGTCTATAACAGTCATAAGAAATACGATGTTACATACTTGGCTGCTCCCCTGTCTGTGCAAGTTCAAAATTACTACAAAAGTCTTAAAAATAAATTTGCCACGTAACGCGTTAGTGAGCCACGACGATGCGATATACAGTTGTTCAACGAGAGCGGTGTGAGCGCAGCCAGCACGCCGTTGCGTCTGTGCTGAACTGCTGGACTTGTTAGTGCGCCTGTTCTGTACCTATGAAAAGCCGGTTAGCACGGCAGAAGCACCGGTCCCTGGGCATATGTCACTCTGGGCAAGTGTCACTCTGGGCAACTGTTCCAACCCCCAGGACAGCGGCCGGCACTGTATGAATGAGTGACGCGTGGTCACTTAACAGCGACTCCGCCCCTGATCAAACAAAACACGGAGCGGTCTGGGAAAGGGTTTACCTGGGGTCCACTTTAAGAACCTTAGTGAAAGCACAGACGGGAAACCTCCGTAAGAGCCCAGTCCTACACTCAGGGGTGCGGGGAGGGAGGGTTTCCAGCAGTTCCGCAAGATGTCCCATGATGGCGCTGCGGTCAGAAGCAGTCCTTTAAACTGGCCAGAGCAGGCGGCAGGTAGCGGCTGTCCCCACCACCACCTCCCCTCAAACGCCAAAAAGCCGGACACAGCCGTGGCCTCGTGGCAGGCAGCACGAGCTCTCCCCTCAGCCTCCCCTCCACGCTACCCTCTGACGTGCGGGAGGCCCCCTAAGCCAGGGAACCACCTGACACCTGCTAGAATCTTATGGAACTACGAGGGGAGCGTAGGATAGTGGTTTATGAGGGGGGGGGGGGGCTTCTCCTCTGAATGTTACTCTGTGGTGGAAGCTAACAGGTGTAAGTCGTTCAAATCCGCTGAGACAACAACTACACTAACACATGTCACGGGCGCATCTATGAAAACTGCGCCCAGTGAAATTTCCACCCAGTACCTGCTCCCTTTGCAGCAGGCTTACCCAGCCCATGGCCGTCCTAATCACCCTGAAATACCTGCGACTTGGACACGGCCGAACTGCGCCCTGGTAGACCTCCTCTGCCACAGTAGCCACAACCACTACTCTGTGTCACAGCCGTCGCTGGCTATCTGTTAAACAGCCTTAGTACTTTTTTCTTTTCTTTCACTGTAGTCCAGATATGAAAGTTTCAACCACTAATCGCGGTATGAAAATGTTGTAAAGCTTATGGGACTTAACTACATGGTCATCAGTCCCTAAACTTACAAACTACTTATCGACTAGCTTATCCTAAGGACGGCACAAATATCCATGCCCAAGGGGGGGATTCGAACCCCCGACCGTAGTGGCCGTGCAGACCGTGACTGGAGCGCCTCAGTCCCCTCAGCCACCGCGGCCGGCAATCGCGGTATGACAAGTTATTCTTACATAGTGAAGAGAACCAAAGAAGATGGAACAGTGACGTAGTGCTTTTCAAGACAGAAAGCCAACCACTGCCGAGAAATGCTGAAAACCAGAGATTCGACAGAGCTTTTTCATTCAGGCATCAACGTGGACCATCGGATGTCGCTCGGTTGGAAGTAAGGAAGACTTTGAATTAAAAATGTTCGAATGGTTGTTTATCTATCGGACTTAATTGCGTAGTCATCAGTCCGTAGCTTACAAACTACGTAAACTAAGGTAAACTAACCTATGGACAACAGAAAAATCCATGCCCAATGGGGGATTCGAACCGCAGATGGTGGACGGCCACGCGCACCGCAGCACGGCGCTCCAATGCACACAGCTAATCCCCCCCGCGGCACTTTGAATCAGGAAAAGAAAAGGGCAAGAGACGAAGAGACGCCTATTTTCAAGATATATTCAGAGGAACTGGGTTGCTTGCATAATCGAGGTTTTGATTTTGTCACTGAAATGCCAGAGCAGCTAGCAACGAAGACAGCTTTTTACTACCAGCGAGCAAAATCACAGGGAAATGAGAGAGATCCGCCGACCAGAGAAGACATTGACCTAAAGGTAGATTTACTAGCTATGAATGATGGCGGCAGTTTTCTGTTAAGCGACCACGAACTAGGAGAGAGGATAACAGTTTTTAGCAGAAGGGCAGGAAGAGAGGCTCTACAGATAAACAAGACTTTTTTATGGATGGTACGTTCAAGTGCTGCAGCTATCACTTTTCGCAAATATACACCATACACGCCGACTTTGGGAGTAACGTACGTCCGTTTTTCCGAAATTTTTATGGAAATATTCCATAACGGAAACGTGAAAACGTGGCCGCAGATTTCGAATCAGCTGAGATTTCAGCAGTTAAAGTTGTATTTCTAACAGCCGAAATGCATGGATGTTATTTCCATACCAAAAAGTGTCTGGAGAAAAGTGCAACAGCTAGGACTTACTCATGAATAGAAAGAAAACAAAGAAGTGAGACAACAAATTCGCATGTGTGCTGCGCTGTCGTTTCTACGGCATGACGACGTATGTGATAGCTGGCTGGAGATACATTGACATGCACCATATATCATCAAACTTTCTGAATGTTTTGACTGCTTCGTAGATAGATGGTTGGAAAATGAAGAAACCACCCTCAACCTTTGGAGTTGCTACAAAAGACGCCACCGAAAAACCAACGCTGTACAATGTTCGCATCACAAAATTAATAACATGCTTCCTAACCAAATCCGAAAATTACTGATGTTATTAGGTGTTTGAAAAGAGAAGCAGAAAATTCAGCGTGCCCATTAACGACGGCAGAGCTGAGTATGGAAGGTAAGTGGGAAAAAAAAGAAACAAAAAAATTCTACATGAAACGTGATGAAAGGTTGGGAAAAATACTAAAAAAATACGAAGAGGATGGCGATATCAAAGATTGCTTGAAGGCTATATCCTATCTACAGAAACTTTACTGAATTCATCAGAAGATGTAAATAGATATATATAGATAAGTGTTCAAATGTAAGTAGCAACTCATATATAAAAAATAATTTTAAAAAATATTGACGATGCTTATAAGCTAATTTTAAACCCACCGAAGTGACAATAATTTACTTTTGCTGTTTAGGCAGTCCAAAGCCTAGATAAAGTTTGATTGAAATCGGATTATTTTTAAAATACGATATATGTCTTTTACAATGCATCAAAACAATAGCGAACCCTTTTTAGAGTTAACCCTATACAATTATACTTCTCAAGCATCACCAGCCCTATTTCTCACTAGTTTTTATAAATTAACAGTTAAAATTAAGTTACATTACAAATCTCCAAGTATAGGGTCACTTGATATTTCTGAGTATTCAAGAAGTGTAGTTTGTATAACAACATATCTAATGGAAACGATAATGACTGCTGAATGGTACTGCAAGTGAAGCAAAAGAACGTAATCTCTTGTATTTACTGTAGTTTTATGTCTCCGTGAAGTCTATTTTGTTCTGTTTACTGTTGACAAATTTAGTTTGTTTGACAATCGTACGGAGCGGGGTTAGCGCAGTGACTAGCGCATTACCTCAATTCAGTAAACCTGGGCTCTCTTCTCAGGCAGGGCAATCTGTATTTTGTTTTTCGTGATTTCTCAGTTCATTCCAAGCAAATGCAGGGATTTTTCATTACGGAGGCCATGGTTGCTTCCTCCCCTTCCTATTACTAGAAATATGAGCGACGTAAAACACCAGAAGTATAGTTTGTTTGCGGTAGATTATGATGACGAGAAATGAAGATATAGTGAGCTAAAATCAAACATACACACACGTATACTTTAATGATGCCAATATAAGACTCAAGAGTTATTTGAGTGTTATTGAATGTCTTGGTTTTATTTCCTGTGAACAATATCGAAGTTGAAAAGATCTGTACACAGTATTTTTCATTTGGTTACCTAAAGACAATACATTACCCTATTTCAGACTGACTTTTACGCAGAGGCGTAGTTTTGTGCTTAATCTGCTCCCACTCACCCCCCCCCCCCGACTGCATCAGAAAAGTATAAAACACAAAGTTTGTGTGTAGGAGTTTTTTCATTAGCGTGATTATGCAATGGAAATAAAATGTTAACTACTTAGCAAACAGATTTTTATGGATTAAAACGAAGAAGGAAAACGCATTAAAAACAGATGAAATTATTATTGAGGGAACAGAACAAGTAACTGAAGATCTCGTTAGCGAGAGGTGACTAGCGCGTAGAATTTCTTTCTTCTTTTTTGGATGAAAATATTGAAATATCATCACCAATATCGATGTCTTCTGCTAACCAATTTTTATTCAATGACTGATAAATTTGACAGTCGTGCCTGCCTCATAGTCGACCGAAGATAATTCTCAATTAATTTGACCTAATATGAGGAAAATAATGTTCTTACATATTGGTATCAAAACTTGCAAACTTTCAGAAAAATCCTAACGGGACAATAAAATTTGGAACTGTTTCGGAGAAAAATCTTCTTACTAGTTAAATTTGTGCAAGGATACCATTTTCAAGAATCTCACGACAATTGTTAACTGATATTTGTGTAATAGCGTGAAGCTTTGTCTCTGAAGTTTTAATAAAATTACTGCGATCTGAAACAGCGTCTGATAAGTTATTTTGCAACATGTATCTATTGTTTGCAGAAAGATGTTGATGAACTCTGCGTGCTATCTGATATGACTAAAAGCAATTTAATATTTTACATAATTTAATATCTTTACTTAACAGTTGCGTCCAGTAGTAATTTATTTTTGCGTTGTCGGGCATACACAATGCATAATTATTTTGGCAGGCTGTGACTATCTCTTTACCCCCTTTCTCTGCTGACTGCTGATATTTAATGTATTCACCAGTGTTGCTGCACCAACCGCCACCACCAGCATGGAGTGGAATGAATTCTGAAGATTTTGTTCGGACAAAATTATACTGACGTTTACAAGTCTATTAAAAATATTGTTCCATTTTCTTACTTGTGTTGCAAACGCTGTACAAGGAACGTAGTCAATTTATTTATATTGACAAACAAGTTATTAAGGGGTTAGGCCTCTCTTCAGGACGAAAAAATAGGCTTGTTGGGGATTTATTGTCAGAGAAACTATAAAATAAAGCGAGAGTACGAAAAGGGTAGGCATATATGTATCACACAAATCACACTGTATATAATAAGTCTTGTGAGGCGTTTAATTCCAAACTGGTGGCTGTGCAGCGTTTTACGATGACGTCTTCGGTTTCTCCCAGGGTCCACGACCAGACAAATAGCTCGTCGAATTACAATAATCCAATGAATGTCATTCGATTATATATAAATACAGTTATAGAAGCACGTATAGGTTTTTCTATATATAGCTTTTAGGCCACATGCCGCACTTATAAGAGGAATATGAAAATCTTGCCCACAAATCCTTCACATAATTGTTAACAACATGAGCAAGATGCAATAGAAAACAAAAATCCTACACACTTACAGTGTATTTATTGTTCGAGATATATTCACATTTTAAGTGATTCGGTTGAAAATTGTCTGAGGTGTGTTTCCAGCGAACTTTAAAAATCCTGTTCTGAGGTACATGCATTTAATATGGTGAGTAGTAGAAACTTAATTCTCTCTCTCTCTCTCTCTCTCTCTCTCTCTCTCTCTCTCTCTCTCTCACGGCTGAAAACCTGCAGGTAGCGTCCGTCAACTCTTTTGTCTCCCGGCAAGGGGATTAGCGGACCCGTCCGCGACCCTTTCTGGGCGCAGTTTCCACCGGACGCAACTTTCAGTACACCATCAAGGGCTGGTGAGCCCTTGTGACCAAGACCAGACATTGTGTGTGTTGTACAGTGTGAAGACACAATCTACATTGTGGTGTCGCACAAGTCCAAAGTGCGCGCCACCTACTTTCGCCGCGTTCTTACGACGTCTGCCACGAGCGCCCTCTGCTACAACTCCGCTCGTGGCCACCACTGAACGACTTCGTTCACTTGGGACTGAGATGGGAACCAGTTAGCACTTCGGAATCAGATAGGCACCAGTGAAGACTTGGCTATCGGACAGGCACTAGGCAGGCCTCTAGCTCAACTATGTATCAGCACTCTGCAGTACTGAACTGTGTAAAAGTTAAGTATTGTATAAATTCTGTGCAATATATATCTCGTTCTAATTTACTCTGGTGTTTCTAGTTTCTGCTGTCCCACTGGCTGCTCACCTTCGTACCTGCACAAGCGTGCTTCCTTTATTCCTGTGTCGGTACTTTTCTACTCGGCCACCGACATCTACGACGGAAACGAGACACAAAAGCGGCGACGAGGCTGGGACACAAAATACATCTACATACATACTCCGCAATTCACCGTAAGGTGCGTGGCGGAGGGTACACTGTACCACTACTAGGCATTTCCTTTCCTATTCCACCAAATGGAACGAGGAAAAAAAGAATGCCTATATGCCTCCGTACGAGCCCTAATTTCTCTTATCTTGTCTTTGTGATCTTTACGCGAAATGTAAATAGGCGGCAGCAAGATCGTACTACACTCAGCTTCAAATTCCGGCCCTCTAAATTTACTCAACAGAAATTCACGAAAAGAACGTCCACTTTCCTCCAGCTATCCCCAATTAGGTTGTCGATGCATTTCCGTGACACTAGCGCATTGGTCGAACCTACCGGTAACAAATGTAGCTGCTCGCCTCTGAACCGCCTCTATGTCTTCCTTTAAACTGATCTGCTGCGGATCCCAAATAATTCAGCAATACTCAAGACGTGGTCGTACAAGCGTTTTATACGCGGTCTCCTTTACAGGTGAAGTACATCTTCCCAAAATTCTCCCAATAAACCGAAGTCGGCTGTCCTCCTTACTCACAACTGTCCTTACATGTTCGTTCCATTTCATATCGCTCTGCAATGTTACGCCTTGATATTTGAACGACGCGACAGCGTCAAGAACCTCAATACTAATGCTGTATTCGAACATTATAGGATTGCTTTTTCTACTCATGCGCATCACCTTACATTTTTCTACATTGAGAGCTAGCTGCCATTCTTCGCACCAACTAGAAATTTTGTCTAAGTCAACCTGTATGCTATTACAGTCAGTTACAGACGACACCCTCCCATACACCACAGCATCATCAGCAAACAGCCGCAAATTACAACTTACTCTGTCCATCAGATCATTTATATAGATAGAAAATAATAGCGGTCCTATCACACTCCCCTGGGGCACGCCTGACGATACACTCGTCTCTGATGAACACTCGCCGTCGAGAACAACATACTGCGTTCTATTACTTAGGAAGTCTTCCAGCCAGTCACAAATCTGTGAACCTATTCCATAAGCTCGTATCTTCGTTAGCAGTCTGCAGTGTGGCACCGTGTCGAACGCCTTTTTGAAGTCGAGAAATACACAATCCGCCTGTTGCCCTTCGTCCATGGCTCGCAAGGTGTCATGTGAGAAAAGGGCAAGCTGAGTTTCACATGAACGATGTTTCCTAAACCCGTGCTGATTCATGGAAAGAAGCTTTTCCGTTTCAAGGAAATTTACTATATTCGAACTGAGAATATGCTCCAAAATTCTACATGAAACCGATGTCAACGATATTGGCCTGTAATTGTATGGGTCAGTTCTCTTTCCTTTCTTATACACGGGAGTCACCTGCGCTTTTTTCCAATCACTAGGAACTTTGCGCTGAATTAAAGATTCGTGATAAATGCAAGCTAAGTAGGGGGCCAATGCCACAGAATAGTCTTTGTAAAACCGAACTGGTATTCCATCCGGACCAGCAGAATTTTTCGTATTTAGCTCTCTCAGCTGCTTTTCTACACCGGAAATACCTATTGCTATGTCCTCCATTTCGGAATTAGTACGTTCATCAAATGATGGTACATTTGTGCGGTCCTCCTGCGTGAGAGATTTCTTAAAGGTTAAGTTTAGAACTTCATCTTTCCGTTTGCTTTCTTCTATTACTGGCCCGGAATGATCAACGAGTGACTAGACAGAGGGCTTTGACCCGCTTATCGATTTTACCTAGGACCAGAAATTTTTCGGGTTCTCGGAAAGATCTTTTGCTAAGGGAGAGATTAGTACGGCTGTGATAATTATTGTATGCTTCGCGCATCGATCATTTCATAGGCGTACGAATCTCTACTAACTTTTGCCTGTCATCATTTGCGTGTTATTTTTGAATCGAGAGTGCAACAGTCTTTGCTTTCTCAGCAGCTTTCTAACATTATTATTATACCACGGTGGATCTTTTCCATCCTTAACCCTTTATTTACAGTGCACTTAAATTTAGTCCACAATTCATCTACATCCATAGTCTCGGAATTAAACGACGCCCATTCATTTGCTAAGTGCGATCGTAACATTTGCTTATCGGCTCTTCCAAACAAAAACACGCTCCTAGCCTTCTTGATTGGTTTATGAACTTCGGTCACCATCGATGCTATGACGATATCATGATCACTAATTCCTGTCTCTACAAAGACAGTGTCCAAACACTTACATTAAATACAGACCACTGGTAATTAAACAAAAAAGTCATGTGTGTACATTGGGAAAGAAAAACATTATATATTTTTGTTGTGATCGCGCTTGAATTTAGATTAATTAAACCGATAAATGCAAAGTACAGTAGCTTATTGTTGTAAACATTATTATATTTTAATTTTAAAGTCATTATTTTTAATATCATTTTCTGACACTGCTTGCAGTAATAGTGTGATTTTAACGTGAATGCAGGTCACAACAGTTCAATAAAATAGGAAGTGATCGTACTTGCTAATTAAAATTATCCATTATGAATTTGTAGGGTGGACGGCCATAGGTTAAATGATTTTTCATTTTTTTTCATCCATGTTCATTAATGGTCTGTCTGGCAATGTCACACGCACATTGATGAATAGGCATTCGAGAATAAAGACACAATTAGCTGGATGTGCAGATTGCATTGCTTGAAGTGTCCGTAATTGTTTCTCTGTGAGCAGAGGAAAAAAATTATTTCTCCAGTGCATTGTATTTGCATTTTGAAACACTCATTTACAAGCTTACAACTGAGCTTCTCTTCCGCAAAATGTTCAAATGTTTGTAAATCTATCGGACCAATCGTCGTGGTCATCAGTCCGTAGCTTACAAACTACTTAAACCTAGGTAAACTAACCTACGGACGAACACACACACACACACACACACACACACACACACACACGCCCCAGGGAGGACTCGAACCTCTGACGGCGAGCAACCGCGCGATCCGCAGCGACGCGCCTTAGACCGCTCGTCTACTCTTCCGCTACTCTTCCGCCAGTGAGGAAAGCAGTTTGCAAGACCTATTGTTCGACTTGAGTGACTTCAACTCAGGAGTTTTTTGAACGAAGTAGTTCGCTCACTGTGTAGCTTCAGCTTCACATCAATCTGACCCATCCACGGTGGCTGTTCATCTTATCAGAGCAGTATTGGGAATTGCTGATATACGTACATTGCATTTGCTATAGTGCACTTAAAGATAAATGCACCTTCCGCTAGTTGACCGTATTCTTGATTTTCTGGTTGTATTCTATAACGAGTGGGATGTTGTTGTTGTGGTCTTCAGTCCGGAGACTGGTTCGATGCAGCTCTCCACAATACCCTATCCTGAGCAAGCCTCTTCATCTACACATAAGAACGGCAACCTACATCTGTCTGAATCTGCTTACTGTAACCATCTCTTGGTCTTCCTCTGCGATTTTTTCCCGACACACTTCCCTCCAACGCTAAATTCACAATTCCTTGATGTCTAAGAATGTGCCCTACCAATCTATCCCTTCTTTTAGTCAAGGTATGCCGGAAATTTCATTTCTCCCCAATTCTGTTCAGTACCTCCTCATTAGTTACGCGATAAACCCACGTAATCTTCAGCATTCTTCTGTAGCACCATATTTCAAAAGCCTTAATCCTCTTCCTGTCCGCTCTGTTTATTGTCCACGTCTCACTCCCATACAAGGCAACAATCCATACAAATACCTTCAGAAAGGACTTTCTTAGGCTTAAATCAATATTCGATGTTAACAAATTTCTCTTTTTCAAGAATGCTTTTCTACCCATTGCTATTCTGCATTTTATATCCTCTGTATTGCGACCATCATTTGTTATTTTACTGTCCAAGTAACAAAACTCATCTACCTCCTTTATTGCTTCGTTTCCCAATCTAATTCCTTCAGCATCACCTGATTTTCTTACACTGCACTCCATTACCCTAGTTTTGCTCTTATCAAGGTTCATCTTATATGCACCTTTCAGCACAATGTCCATTCCGTTCAACTGCTCTTCCAGGTCGTTTGCTGTATCTGACAGAATTACTATATCGTCGGCAATGTTTTTAATTCTTCACCCTGAACTTTAATTCCTTCTCCAAATTTCTCCTTGCTTTCCTTTATAGCTTGCTCAATGTACAAATTGAATAACATTGGAGAAAGGATACAACCCTGTCTTACTCCCTTTCCAACCACTGCATCCCTTTCATGCCCTTCAACTCTGACAACCGCAACAACAAATCTACAAAAGCTAGAAATGTAGGTTTGCCTTTTCTTAATCTATCTTCTAGGATAAGCCGTAAAGTGAGTATTGCCTCCCGTGTTCCTACATTTCTCCTGAACCCAAACTGATCTTCCCCGAGATCGGCTTCTACCAGCTTTTCCATCCTTCTGTATATAATTCGTGTTTATATTTTGCAACCATGACTTATTAAACTGATGGTTCTGTAGTTTTCACACCTGTCTGCATCTACTTTCTTTGGAATAGGGATTATAACATTTTTCTTACAGTCTGAGGGTACTTCGCCTGCCTCATACATCTTACACACCAGGTGAAACAGGTTTGTCGTGGCTGGTTCTCCCAGAGACTTCAGTAGCTCTGAGGGAATGTTATCTACTCCAGGGGCCTTGTTTCGAGTTAGGTCTTTCAGGGCTCTGTCAAATTCACCTCTCAGTATAGTATCTCCTATTTCATCTTGATGTACTTCCTCTTCCCTTCCTACAACATTGTCTCCAAGTTCATTTCCTTTGTAGAGCGGCTCTATGTACTCTTTCCACCTTTCAGCTTTCCCCTCATTGCTGAGAACTGGTTTTCCATCAGTGTCCTTGATATTCATAGAGCTGTTTTTCTTATCTCCAAATGTTTCTTTTATTTTCCTGTTGGCTGTATCTATTTTTTCCCCTATTTATACGTTCTTCTACATCCTTGCATTTGCCTTCTAGCCACTCCTGCTTAGCCATTTTGCACTTCCTGTCAATCTCATTTCTTAGTCGTCTGTACTCCATTTTGCCTGTTTCATTTACTGCATTTATATATTTTCTCCTTTCATAGATTAAATTTAGTATCTCCTGTGATATCCAAGGAGTTTTTGTAGGTGTTTCCTTCCTACCTACTTTGTCGTCTGCTACCTTCACTATTTCATCTCTCAATGCTACCCATTCCTCATCTACCGTTTTATTTTCCCCTGTTTCTGTCAATTGTTGCCTAAAACCCCTTTAAATTCTTAAGAACCTCAGGTTCCTTCAATTTATCCACGTCCCATCTCCTTACTTTCCTACCTTTTTGTAGTTTCTTTAGTTTCAGCCTACAGTTCATAACCAACAAGTTATGGTAAGAGTCTATATCTGCCCCTGGGTATGTCTTAAACTGTAAAACCTGGTTCCGAAATCTATGTCATACCATTATAAAATATTTCTGGTATCTCACGGTGTCTCCTGGTCTCTTCCACGTATACAACCTTCTTTTGTGATTCTTGAACCAGGTGTTTGTTATAACTAAATTATGTTCTGTGCAAAATTCTACCAGGCGGCTTCCTCTTTCATTCCTTTTGCCCAGACCATATTCACCTACTATCTTCCCTTCCTTGTCCTACTACCGAATTCCAGTCTCCCATCACAATCAAGTTTTCCTCTCCCTTAATTGTCTGAATAAGTTCCTTTAGCTCCTCATATATTTCTTCGATTTCCTCATCATCAGCAGAGCTAGTTGGCATATAAACCTGTACTACTGTTGTCGGTGTTGGCTTCGTATCCATCTTGACAATGATAATGAGATCACTGTGCTGTACATAGTAGTTTACCCGCAATCCTATTTTCTTATTCATTATCAATCCTACTCCTGTGATACCCCCAATTGATTTTGTATTTATAATCCTGTACTCACCTGACCAGAAATCCTGTTCATCCTGCCACCGAACTTCACTAATCCCCACTAAATCTAACTTTAACCTATCCATTTCCCTTTTTAAATTCTCTAATTTTCCTATTCGATTAAGGGATCTAACATTCCACGCTCCGGCCCGTAGAATGCCAGTATTGTCTTTCCTGATGATCACATCCTCCTGAGTAATCCCCGCCCGGAGATCCGAATGGGGGACTATTTTACCTCCGGAATATTTTACCCGAGAGGATGCCTTCATCAAATGTTCATACAGTAGAGCTGCATGTCTTCGGGAAAGGTAACGGCTGTAGTTTCCCCTTGCTTTCAGCCGTTCGCAGTAGCTGTGTGGCAAAGCCACATTAGCTGATGTTACAAGGCCAGCTCAGTCAATCATCCAGACTGTTGCCCCTGTAACTACTGAAAAGGCTGCTGCCCCTCTTCAGGAACCACACGTTTGTCTGGCCTCTCCTCAGATACCCCTCCGCTGTGGTTGCACGTACGGTACGGCTATCTGTGTCGTTGAGGCACGCAAGCCACCCCACCTCGGCAATGTCTGTGGTTCATGGGTCTTAAATTTTGTTAATAAAGTACTTCTCAGGGGCATTGATGTAAGAGTGGACGGCAAATGTTTGTAGGTGGATTATATTCAGCGACAGTAAGTTGTCGAGCTTTGATAGTAATGATGTCGACATTGTTTAGATGTACTTCGAGCAAAGTTTCACTCCAGCAAATGCTGTATAGACTACATTTTACCGTATTTGAACACGGAAGAATTCATCATTGCACTGATTGCAATGTTTTAATGTTGAATTTGAAGCACATGCCATTTCTGACGACTCCACATATCGTTCGAAGATGACGGTTATGTTAAAATGGAATCTGAAAAATAAAATATATGCATTTACTCCACCGGAAACGAACTTGCGATCTTTCCGACAGTAGTCCATCTCTTTCCTCTGAGACTGTGCCGGAAACTTTGAGTACGTTGACAATTGATTACCAAGAAATAATAGTACAGCTACGTTAGCAGATACTCTTTCGTCAAGCGATAATGTGATCGAAAATGGGATTGACGTTTACGAATCTTTGAAGTTTTCTTTCCATTACAAGCTGTTAACTATCTGCATACGTAACTTTATATGTCTGCTAGAAGTACCTTAGAATCTAGATGGTCGGTGACTGAGTGATTGAACGATTTCCTACTTGATTGTTTAGTAAACTATGACGTTTAGAATCGTGTAATTTGGAAATGTAGTTAGTTACAGTACGTATTCTTGCTCGAAGCAAATTGAGGCTTCTAGCATCACCCACAACGAAGAGACAGGTGGGTTGTAATTGGCGGGGCACGTCTGTCACGTTAATATGAACTTCAAGGGTCTAGTGTACTAACGAAACAAGTACTTAAATCCTAACGGCGTACCATGCAGTAAAGGTACTCATTTGGTTTCCTGGGATACTTTCGTTTCCATTGTCCTATTAGGAATCTAATTAATATTGCAGTAATGCCACGCAGACGATGTAATACGATACCAGATGAAAAATGTTCCTGTCGGAGCAGAAAAAAGTCAAATTGTTCCGCCTTTAAAAGACTGACAGAAAACTGGAGAACCAGATGTGCCAGTCCTCATTGCACATTCAGCAGCAAAAATTTTCGCACGCGAACGTAATCTCTCTCTTTTCATACGCAATATGCTAAGAACTTTTACCAAGTCTCTTACTGCAATGACGTTTTAACTCACACCATCTCCCTCAGCACCGCGGGCTACATATGCCCCTCTCAGTAAGATGCCTCCTTCCTGTCGCTCACAAGGTCACTGTGTTCACATATTTCCGTCGACGATCGTTACAGCCGTTTCATTCTATGCGCCTTTTCCCTAAATTTCTGTCACAGTCTCTTAAACAGAAATATATTTGTCCTTTTTCTGAAAGGAACATTTCATCATACACTTGGTGTTAGGTGTATGATGGAGTGGTATTTGAATTCCCTGCAAGTGGTATCTGACATTAATATGTTGAAGATGCATTGGAACATGGTGGTCCTTTTATTTGTTGATGACCCAAATGGTTGTGCATATGTAAACTGTCACTCAAGAATGACGATTTGGTTTCCTACATGTACCAATCAATAGACGTGCACTACTGGTCATTAAAATTGCTACACCAAGAAGAAATGCAGATGATAAACGGGTATTCATTGGACAAATATACTAAAACTGACATGTTATTGCATTTTCACGCAATTTATGTGCATAAATCCTGAGAAATCAGTACTCAGAACAAACGCCTCTGGCCGTAATAACGGGTTTGTTACGCCTGGGCATTGAGTCAAACGGAGCTTGGATGGCGTGTACAGGACAGATGCCCATGCAGCTTCAACACGATACTACAGTTCATCAAGAGTAGTGACTGGCGTAGTGCGACAAGCCACTTGCTCGGCCACCATTGACCAGACGTTTTCAATTGGGGGGATATCAGGAAAATGTGCTCGGCAGGGCAGAAGTCGAACATTTTCCGTATCCATAAAGGCCCGTATAGGACCTGCATGCAGTCGTGCATTATCCTGCTGAAATGTAGGGTTTCACATGGATCGAATCGAGGGTAGAGCCACAGGTCGTAACACATCTAAAATGTAACGGCCACTGTTCAAAGTGTCGTCGATGCGAACAAGAGGTGACCAAGACGTGTAACCAATGGCACCCCATACCATCACGCCGGATGATACGCCAGTATGGCGATGACAAATAACTGCTTCTAAGGTGCGTTCACCGCAGTGTCGCCAAACACGGATGCGACCAACATCATGTTGTAAAATGAAACTGGATTCATACGAAAAAGTGACGTTTTGCCATTCGTGCACACAGGTTCATCGTTGCGTACACCATCGCAGGCGCTCCTCTCTGTGATGCAGCGTCAAGGGTAACTGCAACTATGGTCTCCTAGCTATTAGTCCATGCTGCTGCAAACGTCGTCGAACTGTTCGTGCAAAAGGTTGTTGTCTTGCATACGTCCCCATCTATTGACTCAGGGATCGAGACGTGGCTGCGCGATCCGTTACATCCATGTGGATAAGATGCCTGTCATCTCGACTGCTAGTGATACGAGGCCGTTGGGATCCGGCAAGGCGTTCCGTATTGCCATCCTGATCCCACCGATTCCATATTCTGCTAACAGTCATTGGATTGCGAGCAGCAATGTTACAATACGATAAACCGTAATCGCGATAGGCTACAATCCGACCTCTATCAAAGACGGAAACGTGATGGTACGCAATTCTCTTCCTCACACGAGGCATCACAACAACGTTTCACCAGGCAACGCCGGTCAACTTCTGTTTGTGTACGAGAAATCAGTTGGAAACTTTCCTCATGTCAGCACGTTGTAGGTGTCGCCACCTGTGCCAACCTTGTGTAAATGCTCTGAAAAGCTAATCATTTGCATATCACAACATCCTCTTCCTGTCGGTTAAATTTCGCGTCTGTAGCACGTCATATTCGTGGTGTAACAATTATAATGGCCAGGAGTATAATTGTATACTTGAAAATGGGTATACAGCCGAAATCAGGATTGTGACATAACATAATAAAATAATACAGTCAAATGGCGGTTAAATCATTTACCAAACAATGTATTCGTTACAATTGTAATTTGTGTGTGATACAGTACGATATTTTGCTGTGTTAACTCTGAACTAAAGGTTTACATGGCGTTCACTTAGATCGAGGCAGCATGGAGCTACCATAATAGTGAAAAAGTCATCTCGAAGGGCCAGTACATTTGCACATCTGCATGGCATGGACAGTATGAGGTCTCGAGAGCTATGTGGCTATTCTTACATGAGTACATCGTTTTAGGAGGTGCTGGTCTGGATGCAATACGTCTGCCAAGTGCAACCTAGACATGGCCATCCGGGCTTAAGTCCGGTGAACACAATGACCACTCCATTCGTTCAATTCCCTCAGCTTCAGTCATGTTATCCACACAATTTTAATCTGCCAGGAAGTTTCAACAGTTACATTGTTTGGGTGGTGAAGCTAATGGAACATTAATTATTATCAGACTAGCTACAGCAGATAGACAGACAGGAGATATCTAAATCTACATACATACTCTGCAAATCACATTTAAGTGCCTGAAGGGGGTTTATTAACCACTTTCATAACCTTTCTCTAAAGTTCATTTCTCTAATAGTGCGCGGGAAGAAAGAACACCTAAATCGCTCCGTTTTAGATCTATTTTATCTTATTTTATTGGGATGGTCATGTCTCCCTGTGTAGGTGGGTGCTAGCAAAATATTTTCCCATTCAGGAGTAAAAGTCCGCGATTGAAATTTCGCAAATAGATCTCGCCGCACCGAATAACGATTTCTTTTAATGATTTCAACCTCAAATCGTGCATCATTTCCGTGACGCTTTCGTCCCTGTAACGTGATAAAACAAAACGAGCTGCCCTTCTTTGAACCTTTTCAATGTCTTCCGTCAGTCCCACCTGGTGAGGGTCCCACACTGGGCAACAGTACTATAGGGAAGGACGCACAAGTGTGATGTAGGCAGTCTCTTTGGTGGAGCTGTTGCATCTTCGAAGCGTTCTGCCAATGACACGTAACCTTTGGTTCACCTTCCCCACAATATTTTCTGTGTGTTCTCTCCAGTCTAAGTTGTTCGTAATTGTAACTCCTAGCTATGTAGTAGAATTTACGACCTGAAGGTTTGACTGATTTATCGCGTAATTGAAGTTCAGCGGATTTCTTTTAGTGGTCATGTGTATTACTTCACACTTTTCATTATTTAGTGTTAATTGCAAATTTTCGCACCATGTAGAAGTTTTGTCTAAATCGCTTTGCAGTTGCTTTTGATCCTCTGTTGACTTCACTAACCGATAAACGACAGCATCATCCGCGAACAGTCTCAGGCAGCTATTCAGATTGTATCCTAAGTCGTTTATAAACACAAGGAAGAGTAGGGGACCTGTAACGCTTCCCTGTGGAACGCCAGATATCACTTCTGTTTTACTCGATGACATACCGACAACTTCTACGAACTGTGTCCTTTCTGATAGAAAATCGTGAATCCAATCGTACAATTGGGACGATATTCCATAAACACGCAATTTCATTAAAAGCCGCTTCTAAAAGTTAATGATTGACTTCGCGGTAAGGTGCAAATTCTAATTTAAAAATCACTTTTAATTACTATTGAATGATAATACTTAGAGAGAATATCATTGAACATGAGTCACAGGAGTGAAGTAGACGATAGGTTTTAATACAGCGGAACTTTAATAAACCATAAATTTGTTCTTAATAGAATAAATATAAAACAATCAAATTACGAATTATTATGAGAATCTCTTTGGATCGTTCATTCTATTCGATAATATAATGGATGAACGCGGACACTGTTTCATTAATTGCATTAAATTATGGCTCTATGTTGAAAAGCGTGACTTTTTAAAACTTTGAATTCATAAAATTTTTAAATGCTAAAAGAGGTGCCACACAGTGAACAAAATGTTCGTAGATACGCTTAAGACATGAGAAATGCATATATGTTTGCAGATTAGCCACTATCTAACGTACAGTGAATAGAAAAAAAGATCGATTATAAGTGGAACGACGACGTGTAATTAATCGCGTGTGAGGCAGATGACATACTGCCGTGGAGCAGTGGCCGAGCGCTCTAAGGCGCCTTGCTGCAGAGCACGCGGTTGCTCGCCGTCGGAGGATTGAGTCCTCGCTGGGATATGGGTGTGTGTGTGTGTGTTATCCTTGGCATAATTCAGCTTAGATAACAGTTATGTCCTTTAGATATATAAATATCTAAACATTTGAGCAGATGGCATTTTGAGATTCATTGCAAGAATCGTAGGGTTGTTAGTCCACCGACAAAAGAAGTACCTTACAAAACTATCGTTCGTCCAATACTTGAATATTGCTCATTAGCGTTGCGTCCCTACGAGATGTCATTGATAATGGACACTAAGAAGATTCAAAGGAGAGTTGCACGCGCCTTTAAAGGCTGATTCAGTAAGTGCGAAAGCGTCACAGAGAAGATCGGCAAATTCCAGTGGCCCAGGCGGGAAGACAGACGTTCTGCATCAACGCATGGAACTATTTCAAAGTTTGTAGAGAGTACGTTTCTGTGGCAATGAATCAGTACCTTGCTCTCTTCACTGAGTATCTCGAGAAATGGCCACGGGGATATAATTAAAGAGTCTAGTCCTCATACCTGGCGTCCTGACTTTTGGCCCGAAACAAAAGCGGTTAGAACAGGAAAACGAGGGAATAATGATAATAAATAAATCGCTCTCTGCCACACATGGTGAGGTTGTTTGAGGAGTATAGATGTTGACGTACATGAAGCCACTGCACCTGAATTGAGGACTAAATAGTGACCCGCCTCTAATCGCCACGCTGTCGACGAGGCGTTAATCTCTAATCGTACTTCTTTCTTAAATTGGGACCATTATTAAATTATTTTTACTGTGCTGAATACGCCTATGATGATGGATGCTGCACCATAACCTAGGCAATAACAACTTGCTCAAGTCTTCTATCTATTCTGCAGCCTATTTTTGTATTATAATGCAAATTAATCTTGTACCTGACTAAATGTCATAGTCGCAAAATACTAACACGAATTATTTACAGACGAATAGAAAAACGTGTGGAATCCGACCTCGGGGAAGATCAGTTTGGATTCAGGAGATATGTAGGAACACGGAAAGCAATACTCACATCACGACTTATCTTAGAAGATAGGCCAAGGAAAGGCAAACCTACATTTTTAGCGTTTGTCGATTTCAACCTATACGAAAAACAGACAGCATTTATCAGAGTCGAAAGGCAAGAAAGAAAAGCAGAGGTTGGGAAGGGAGAAACACAGCGTTGTAGCCTTTCCCCAATGTTGTTCAGTCTGTACATTGAGCAGGCAATGAAGGAATGCAAGGGGAAATTTGGAGAGGGAATTAAAGTTCAGGGAGGAGAAATAAAAACTTTGCGATTTGCCGATGACATATTAATTTTGTCAGAGATTGCAGAGAATCTGGAAGAGCAATTGAATGGAATGGACAGTGTCTTGAAAGGAAGATATAAGATGAACATTATCAAGAGTAAAACAAGGGTAATGGAATGGAATGTCAGAAAATCGGGCAATGTTGAAGGAATTAGATTAGGTAATGAGGTAATAAGAGTAGTAGATGAGTTTTGTTATTTGGGCAGCAAAATAACTTCTGATGGCCGAAGTAGAGAAGATATAAAATGCAGAATGGCTATGGGAAGAAAAGCATTTCTAAAGAAGCGAAATTTGTCGACATCCAATATTAATTTAAATGTTAGGAAGTCCTTTCTGAAGGCATTTGTCTGGAGTGTATGGGACTGAAAAGTGGACGATAAGGAGTTCAGAAAAAAAGTTGGTAGACGCTTTTGAAATGTGGTGCTACAGACAAATGATTAAATTTAGATGGGTAGATCACGTAACTAATGAGGGGGTGCTTAACCGAATTGGGGAGAAAGCGAGTATCTGGCATATCCAGACTAAGAGGAGGGATAGGTTGGTAGGACACATTCCGAGACATCAAGGAATCGTCGACTTAGCATTAGAAGGAAGTGTGTGGGGTAAAAATCGTAGAGGGCGACCGAGGGACGAATACAGTAAGCAAATTCAAAAGAATGTAGGTTGCTGAACGTATTCACACATGAAGAGGCTTGCACAGGGCAGACAGTGTGGAGAGCTGCATCAAACCAGTCTGCAGACTGAAGACCACAACAACACCTGGCTAAATGATATACGCGATTTACAGGTCAAATTTTCATTATGTTATCGTAGCGAAAGTCTTCTGGTGGGAGATGGTTAGAAGTACATATTCCGCTTTTCCTTCACGTTGTGCCCGCTATTGCTGTTCATGGGCAAACGCGTGTGACTGACTTGTTAGGGATTTGTTTCTTGGTGGAAGGATTGTTGCGAGTCATGCTACCGGAGGAACGACTGGTCGGAGCGTTGCAGCACAGGAGGAGGTGTGGTGCAGTGGCCGCGCGCTCTAAGGCGCCTTGCTGCGAAGCACGCGGTTGCTCCCCGCTGGAAGTTACAGACCTCCCTCGGGCATGGTTGTGTATCTTTTGTCTTTAGTTTAAGTTGTGTGTAAGCCTAGGAATTGATTCATTGCCATACAACATACCGCGACGCGTCGCAGTTCAACAATGAGGTGCTCTTCTGCGCAGTGACCTACAACGTTGCTGGGCAACAGTTTCAGACGAGACGGCTGACGCACTCTGTACGCAGACGGAGAAATGTCAAGTAAACGCGAAACGCAGTGAAAAGGCGGAGCCCCGGTAACACTCGGAAGGTAAGTCATCAACAACGACACTTCTGCCTGTCTGTAACACCGGAAACACGGCCGTCACTCGGACAGTTAGAATGCACACTGGGTTTCGGCGGCACGTGTTTGCCGTATAGTGGCTTATAACGGTGGGATCAATCATAGGAAGGGAGGGAGTGACGTTTAGGCAGCCCATTACAACGTGTTTATCGTGTCGTAAAGAAAACGTCGAGAGCCAGTCAATACGTGGTCTTAACAGTAACTATTGGAAATTTTCTTCATTTATTTCAAAAATAACTTTAATGATTTTTGTTTACAATACTGTTTTCAGTCAAAGATGCGTAAAACAGAATTGTTACACCCATCTAGTGACTGTACTTTTTAAAGATCTTCTTTGAGAGCGATTTCTTGTCTGACGAAATTGGAATCTATACTTTTATTTCTTTATACATTTTCCAAGAACCTATGCCACTCGGAGCTGGCGAGATGTGTACCGTTCACACTGCGAACGACATCTGTCGAACAACTGACTGTCGTGACTGTGAAATAGGAGGGTGTTGTGTGCGGTTACAATGAATTTTAGTAATATGTTCTCTTTAGTGAAGGAAGGAATGCAATATTTCGTTGTTATCAGTTACGAGTATATGCAAAAATTTTGTATTAGGAGTAAGATATCTGCTATGGAAGGTATACATTTCATATTCAAATGTACTGCGAATTTGAGACCAGTGTCAAGCCAGTCAGGCATGGGTTGTTTATCTTTGGTTGCAAGCTTATTTTTCGATAGCAGTACTATCGGTGTTGGAGACGGTGATAGTATTGTTGCCGGGAAGTAGGGTTGTGATTATTGAGAGGACAGACTTCGCTAGGCGCGCGCATAAGATTGCAGAAGAGAAGCGTGGGGACCGTGGTTGTGTGCAGCTGTCTTTCCGGCGGGATAGCCGAGGAGATGAGATTTTGAGACTTGAATGCTGAGGCAAGGTGTTTGTTTAAGATATGGAGACGAAAGGAATAGATGACGTAGGAGAAACGATCTTTTGAAGTTTTTATAAGGTAAAGTTCTTCATGAAATACTAGGCATGTTTCTACGACACAACTTCGCACTGTTAGGTTGGGCTGATGGTAACAGTAACGGTCGGGAAAGATCTTGCTGTTAGCTTGTGGTCTCACGATTCATGCTAGGGACCCCTTTCTGTGTTAGGAGAAGTGTTTATCGTAATACTTTAGTTTTGAGAGTGCGTTTGTTCATGAAATAGGAATTTCATGAGCAGTGTTCTTGAAATATTGTATTGTTGTAACATTGTGTGAATCGAGTTAAATTTATTAACAGTGAAGAAATGTTTATCTTTGTTTAAAAATTATTTTGTAGACAGATTAAATATTTGAGTTATATTTTTCTCCGAAAGATTTTAAAATACAAAACATGATATTGTTACTAATTTTGATGAAGTTACATCAGTTAGAAAATAAACCAGGTATTGAATTTTTTGTTATAATTTCGAGTTTCTGAAACATATTACCAGTTTATCCCTCCTCACATTTTTATTAAAAGTAGTTAGTACAACAGGAAGCAGTTTGGTGTTGTGCAAATTTATGCAGTAAGTGAAAGTGAGAAAGAATCAGTTTTTTGTTGTCATGCTTACAGTTCAGTATGATTTACAGATTTCAGGATAGGGCAATTCATACAGCGTTCAGTACAGGTTAACAAGTGTTTGCACTGAGTCAGATTGCATTAATAAATATTGTGTTCGTTACATTCTGTTAAAGATTGTTAGTTCAGTCAGAAACAAGTCTGGAGGGCCAGAATTATTAACATAGTGATTTTTAGTATCAGTAATTTTCAGACAGTTAACTTTGTTACGACATTTTCATACAGAAACAATTAGCAGTTTGTGTTTCGTTATAATAAACAATACGCAGGCAGATAGGTTATGCAATACCTTGACATTCCCATAGAATACAGCTTACAATACGCAGTCAAGTTAACATAACGTTGTGAAAAGGCATTGAGGTAGAACAAGTTCAAACACATTCATTCTATTTCATTCAAGTTGCGTCAGTCAGTTACATTTCTTAGATCATATGGTAAAACACATAACTTTCGCAGCAGACGTAAATTTCGTAAGAGAGAAGGAGAAGCAAGAAACTTTCAGTAGTGATCATCAATTTTACAGAAATATTGTATCCGAAAGTCGACGTATTGTAATCTTTGGTGGTGTACGCGGTATCACCAATGAAGACTATGTCACTGACGACTGAGATAAATGACAGCTCGAATTCCTTATATATTCTTAAACTTCGGTATTGAATGTACGTAAACGGGATTACGTTCGTCCGTTTCTTCTTTTGTCGAATACGATTTCCACGCCACGGCAGTCACACGTTTGGTACACATCGCTGGCAGTGAAAACGACATATATCACTCCCGTTTCGTTTCCCAAGTACTCACGGAAGTAATCTACATTTGTAAGTATTGGTTTATGCCATCGCTCTTGATCGATATATGCAGGGTGAATCACGTAACACTTGCACCGCAAACATTGCGGAAACGGAAAGTGCGATTGATGTACGGTTTTCACAGAAAGGATTGGTAGTCAAGGAATCATACTGTTGACTAATAAACAAAATGTAACAATGCCTAGAAAGTGTAATCTTTATGCAAACATACAATTTTCAAATGGAACAATGGGTGTTACTATCATGAACTGGGATTTTTTACATCGACCGTGTACAAAGAATTTTGAATTACATTTTAATCACGTTTAGTTTCGCAGCTACAACCATTGGGGTCGGAGGCTACGACGTCTTAGCTGACTGGCTGGTGGTCATGAGACAGTGGGCCGTGCCCCAGGGGCTAGCCACTCGGCCAGTCAGCTACGTTATGCTATCACAGCCTCCGCCCCCGAAACTTTGAACGGTTGTAGCTGCCAAACTAAACGCGATAAAAATGTCATTCAAAATTCTTTGTACACAGCTGATTTCAAAAATTCCAGTGCATGACAGAAACATTGTTCCAGTTAAAACACTGTAAGTTTGCATTAAAATACACTTTCTAACTAATATTACAATCTGTTTGTTGGATAAAAATACGAGACCATGACTACGAATCGATTCTGTGAAAATCTCAAACCAATCGCACTTTCCGTTCCTGCAATATTTGCGGTGCAGGTGTTAGGTGATTCACCCCGTTAACATATAGTTTGGAGGTCGCGCCTTCGATAGGCAACGATTGTATGAAATTATTTAACACTGTAGCTCGTCAAAAACATTAAACAATTTTCTAAGACATGTCATGACTTTCGCATACGTCGTTAGGCAGGTAGCTAACTTCGCAGGTTTAATTTCGGCATGTGAAAATTTCAACAGTAACAGTAACACAAACTACCTCGTAAAAAATGAAGGTATTTCCACGATTATGCTACATGTTAGTTGTAAAAAATATCAATGTCCACAACACCAGATTATTAAGTAAGGGAATCCGTGAAGAGCGCCACTCCTGGCTGACTGCCTTCGCTTCCCATCAGCGCGATCATCAGTGATCGCACACATGCCGGTGTCTGCACGTCACACAGCCGACACCTGAACTGAACTTAACCCCGCATCGAATGATCTCCACAGCAGACGAGCAACGTAAGTTCTGACACGCCTGAAACTATGAAGACTTTCTAAACAACATTTATACACTACTAGCAATTAAATATGCTACACCAAGTAGAAATGCAGATGATAAACGGGTATTAATTGGACGAATATATTATACTAGAACTGACATGTGATTACATTTTCACGCAGTTTGGGTTCATAGATCCTGAGAAATCAGTACCCAGAACTCCAGAGCGCCATTCGGCGGGCTTCAGTGTGGGCTACGTCCCATGGTTTCCAGTTTTCCTCGTCAAAAACGAGGGTGGTGCATTTTTGTCGTCGTACTACAGTTCACCCTGATCCAGAACTGTTCTTGGGTAACCAGCGCCTGGAAGTTGTAGCACAGCATCGTTTCCTGGGTCTTCTCTTTGACAAAAAATTGACTTGGGTGCCCCATATACGCTACCTAAAAATTAGTTGTATGAGGAAACTTAATGCCCTACGTTTCCTTGCTCATTCATCTTGGGGTGCAGACCGAACAACTATCCTCCGTATCTATCGTGTCCCGATTGGACTATGGGTGTCAAGTTTATGGCTCGGCAGCTCCTTCTGCCCTGAAATTATTAGACCCGGTTCACCATTATGGTGTCCGCTTGGCTACAGGTGCGTTCCCGACTAGCCCGGTCGACAGTCTCCTTGTTGAGGCGGGAATCTGCCCTCTTCAGGTCAGGCGGCATCAGCTTCTGGCGTCTTATGCCATCGCCATCCGGCAATATCCTGATCATCCCGCTTACCAGGTTCTTTTTGCATATGAAGGGCTTCGACCCCCTGATACCCGGCCGCGGGCGGGCTTTCCCGTCGGACTGCGGGTTGCCTCTCTTCGCCAAGATTTCCATTTCCCTTCCCTAGATTGCGCCCCACATTTCACTGCACGCACACCTCCGTGGATGGTGCCACGACCACTAATTCGGGCGGATCTCTTCCAGGGCCCAAAAGCTTTAATTTCCCCCATGGTCTTTCGGCATTTGGTGCGCCCAGTACTAGAAGAGTTTCAGGGAGCCTCTATCTTCTACACTGATGGCTCTAAAACAGCGGGCCACTCCGAATATGCTTTTAAATCTCCTGTTGGGGCGGAATGCCATTCTCTGCCAGAGGCATGCAGTGTGTTTACGGCAGAGCTGATGGCGATTTATAGAGCCCTCTGCTTTATTAAACAGACTGCCGTGGAACGTGGTTTAATCTGTGCTGACTCCATGAGCAGTCTGCAGGCCATTGATCGATGTTTTCCGTCCCATCCTTTAGTTATTTCCATCCACGATCTCCTTGCTGACCTTCATCGTGCTGCCTGCTCCGTTACCTTTCTCTGAGTGCCGAGCCATGTTGGTATTACAGGGAATGAAGAGGCTGACCGGTTGGCTAGATCGGCAATTACTCGCTGCCCATCTCCCTTTCTAATTCTGGGTGCGGATCTGCGGGTGCAGATCAGATCTTTGCTTCACTCCTCATGGGATAGCAGTTGGAAAGCTACTGCCCCTTCCAATAAACTCCGCACCATCAAAGATACGACTGCAGCTTGGAGTTCATCTTTCCGCCCTTCCCGGAGGGAATCAATTGTCCTCTGTCGCCTCCGTCTTGGACACTGCAGGCTGACCCATGGATTTCTTTTACGAAATGACAATCCACCACATTGTGATTGTGGAGCCGTGCAGTCCGTGTCTCATATTCTGACTGAATGTCCTCTCCATTCGACACTACCGCCTGCGTTGCCTCTAGTTTTGGCGGATGACCCATGGATGGTTGATCGCGTCCTTGCCTTCCTCCGTGAAAGTAAATTTTATTGTCAGCTCTAGGACTCGCTTAGTCGGGGTGAGTGGGTTTGTGATTCTTGGCTGTTTGTGGGGTTTAGAGCCTTCTCCCCACCAGTCCCCCACTCTTTTACATTTTAACGTAGTTTTATTTCTCCCTGCTCTGGAGCTGTGATACGTTGACCACTGTGCCATTAATAATTTGTGGTTTAGGGTAGTGATCGCTCCTGGAGCTGTGGGAGCGGACACTGTAGCATTTGCTGCCCTGGGTTGGTCTTAGCCTTGTTGGTGAGACGAATTTAATTCCTAGTGTATTGGTCTTTTGGCTTTTCGTTGGGTTCCGTGGCGTATACAATTTGAGGTTAAAGGGACTGATGACCTCGTTGTTTGGTCCCTCATGTCCACCACCACCACCACCACCACCACCATCAGTACCCAGAACAACCACCTCTGGTCGTAATAACGGCCTTGATACGCCTGTGCATTCACTCAAACACAGCTTGGATGGCGTGTACAGGTTCAGGTGCCCATGCAGCTTCAACACGATACCACAGTTCATCAAGGGTAGCAAGTAGGAGGCGAGGTACTGGCGGAAGTAAAGTTGTTGGGTGGCATCGTGAGTCGTGTCGGGATAGCACAGTCGGTAGTGCCCTTGCTCGCGAAAGGCAAAGGTCCCAGGTTCGAGTCCCGGTTCCGGCACACAATTTTAATCTGCCAGGAAGTTTCATATCAGTGCACACTCCGCTGCAGAGTGTAAGTTTCATTTGAACATTTGATTTTAACCTTACATTTCTGCAGGATAATGGAGTAATGAGTAGTTGTTCTAACATTCATCTCTGTTGGGTTTGTTTTTATTCTACTGAATGTTTGTTGGTTATCAAGGTAATGAATTTTTAAGTTCAGGTGTCTGTTCTCCACAAAAACCGTACCTGTAATGTGCATTTTTCCTTTAGAAATGTTTATCGAACAATTCAAGTAACAGCTGAAATAAGTTTTGGGCAGCCGTTGCATGTCGAATGGTAACTGTTCCCGCTTAAGAGTGCCTTTTATTGTTCTTATTCAGAATATAGTTCTTCGTTTATATTTTCAATATCTTAGATTTGTATGTAGATTTCTGTTATCGTCGCCACGTATGTTTACAATTATGGCGTCCTTGAAGTATGGACGTAATGAATCTGGACGGTGTATGTGATGACATTTTTATTTATTTATTTTCTTATGAAAGAGTGGTGTGTGCTGTTTGATGGGGTTACGTAATCATATTGACAATCAATTATGAAAGAAAAAAATGATTTTGCAATTTATAAATATAGTGCTTTTTGACATTTCTGGCATATCGTGTACGCAACATATCACATCTTGCTTTCCAGCGTTTTATGACGACTACTGTACAATGTGAAATATCTACTACACATCTGATTCTGCCCAATAGTACACAGTCTGTATCAATACTCCTATACTGATGGGATATGCAACATCAACATTCTGAAACAGTTTCTACGTATACGTATCCTCCGCAATCCACCGTAAAGTGCGTGACGGAAAATACACTGTACCACTATTAGGCATTTCCTTTTCTCTTCCACTACCAAATAGAACGAGGGAAAATAGAATATCTCTACGCCCTAATTTCTCTTATCTTGTCTTCGTGATCTTTACGCGAAATTTGAAGTAGGCGACAGCAAGATCGTTCTACAGGCAGCTTCGAATTCCTGCTCTCTAAATTTCCTCAATAAAATTTCACGAAAAGAACGTCTTCTTTCCTCCAGCCATTCCAATCTGAGTTCCCGGAGCATTTCTATGACACTCCTGAATTTGTCTTATCTACCAGTAACAAACATAGCTGCTCGCCTCTCAACTGCTTCTATGTCTTCCTTTAAACTGAGCTGCTGCGGGTCCCAAACACTTGAGCAATACTCAAGACGTGGTCGTACAAGCGTTTTATACACCGACTCATTTACAGGTGAAGTACATCTTCACGAAATACGCCCAGTAAACCGAAGTCGGCTGTCTGCCTTACTCACAACTGTCCTTACATGGTATTTACATTTCATATCGTTCTGCATTGTTAAGCCTAGATATTTCAACGACGTGACTGCATCAAGAAGTTCACTGCTAATGCTATATTAGAATATTATGGGATTGTTTTTCCTACTCATATGCATCACCTTCCTTTTTTCTACATTGACAGCTAGCTGCCATTCTTCGCACCAACTAGAAATTTGGTATAAGTCATCCTGTATGTTATTACAGCCAGTTAAAGACAACACCCACCCATACACCACATCATCATCAGAAAACAGCCACAAATTACACGTTAGTCCGTCCATCGGATAGATAGAAAATAATAGCGGTCCTATCGCACTCCCCTGGGGCACGCCTGACGATACACTCCTCTCTGATGAACACTTGCCGTGGAGAACAGCGGACTGCGTTCTCTTACTTAGAAAGTCTTCTAGCCAGTCAGATATCTGTTAACCTATTACATAAGCTCGTATCTACGTTAGTACTCTTCAGTGTGGCACCGTGAAATTGAGAAAAACCCACAATCTGCCTGTTGCCCTTCAACCATTGCTCGCAAGAAGTAATGTGAGAAAAGAGCAAACTGAGTTTCACACGTTGTTTCCTAAACCCGTGCTGATTCATAGAAAGAAGCTTATCCGTCTCCAGGAAATTTGCTATATTCGAGCTGAGAATATGGTCCAAAATTTTACAGGAAACTAATGTCAACGATATTGGCTTGTAATTATGTGGGTCTGTTCTTTTACCTTTCTTATAAACGGAAGTCACCTGCGCTTTTTTCCAATCACTAGGAACTTTGAGCTGAATTAAAGAATCACGATAAATGGATGCCAAGTAAGGGGCAAATGCCGCAGAATACTCTTTGTAAATGCGAACTGGTATTGCATAAGGACCAAGAGCCCTTTTTGTATTTAGCTCTCTGAGCTGCTTCTCTACACCGGAAATATCTACTACTATGTCCTCCATTTGGGAGTTAGTGCGTTGATCAAATGATGGTACCCTTGCACGGTCCTCCATGAAAGATTTCTTAGTGGTTGAATTTAGAACTTCATATTTCCGTTTGCTTTCTATTATTACTGCCTTGGAATGACTATAGAGTAACTGTATAGTGGGCTTTGAGCCGCTTATCGATTTTACTTAGGACCAGGATTTTTTCGGGTTCTCGGAAAGATCTTTTGCTAAAATATACCTGTGCTAATTATTGTATGCTTCGCTCCGGATGTTTTTATAGACGGAGAATCTCTACTAACTTCTGCCCGTCATCATTTGCGTTTTCTTCTTTGGACCGAGAGTTACTTCCTCAGTGGCTTTTGAACATTATTATTATACCATGATGGATCTTTTCCACCCTTAATCGACCTTATTTGGCATATATTTCTCTGACCTTTTACCTACGATGGGCATTACATTTTCTTTTGTTCTAATGTTTGTATAGCTTATGGGACTTAACTACGGGGTCATCAGTCCCTAAACTTACAAACTACTTACGAACTAGCTAACACTAAGGACGGCATAAATATCCATGCCCGACGGGGGGATTCGAACACCCGACCGTAGTGGCCGTGCAGACCGTGACTGGCGTGTCACAGTCCCTTCGACCACCGCGGCCGGCGACATACATTTAGTCCACAATTCCTTTACATCCATTGTTCCGGAACGTAGTGAAGTAGGAGGAAACATTAGAAAAACACAAAAATAAAACCTTACTTTGTAGATGTTGGACCTTCCCCTCATTGAATGCCGTGAAGGTGGACTCCAGTTTCTTCTTATGATTTAGAAAATAAAACATTTGTTTTCAATAATTCCTTGTCAATATTGTCTAGCAACGTCAAAAGCCAATATATATATATATTTTCTCATGAAAATATAAGTGTAGAAACTACGCAGTGGCCTTCCGGTTTAGCTTTTTTTTTTTTTTTTTTTTTTTGTAAACCTAGGGGACTTAACTGTGTGGTCATTAGTCCCTAGCAAACAAACTTCTTAAACTAAGTTAACGTAACGTAAGGACAACACAAATACTCATGCCCGAGGGAGGACTCGAATCCCCGACGGCGAACGGCTACGCGCGCCGCATCACGGCGCCCCAGTACGCACGGCCATTCTGCCGCGGCCGGGTTTAGCTCTTACACAAACCGATAGGCATTAAAGGGTTAATGTTGGCCTCATCCGCAAACGGGGAACAAGTCACTTTTATCTACGCCGTCTGGACGAAGAGCGATTGGGCATTCAGTTTACACAAAAGGGTTGTATCAAAATCAAAAGTGTTTGTAAAACTATTGGACCAAACTGCTATGGTCACCAGTCCCTAGACTTACAAACTTTTAAACTAACTTACACTAAGGACAACGCTCGTATACCCGTGCCCGATGGAGGATTCGAACCTCCGGTGATAGCGGTTGCCCACTGCGTAGCATGATGCCTTAGACCACACGATTACTCCCGCACGGCATAACAAAATCAGCAACTACAGTGATCGACAAGGCAAGAGACGGGGTCCGCTTTAACGAAACCGCCGAGGGCTGGTACCAATCGAGTCAGGGAAATTCTGGGCCGGCAGCAGTGGCCGAGCGGTCAAGGGCGCGCCAGTCACGGTCTGCACGGCCACTGCGGTCGGGGGTTCGATTTTCCCCCTCGGGCATGGATGTTTGTGCCGTCTTTAGTATAAGCTAGATCATAAGTAGTTTGTAAGTTCAGGGACTGATGACCCCGTAGTTAAGTTCCATAAGCTATACAAACATTGGAACATTTGAATTTGGAAATCCTGGAAACATAAACCTGCTCGGCATTACTGGGTCCTTGCAGCTGCAGTCGAATAGCAGTCGACGGTACAATGCAAGAAGCATTCGCCGCCTAGGTGATGGATCGTTCTCCGAACTGGTGGCTATTGTGAGAAGGGCAAGGGGGAGGGGGGAGGGGGAGAGGGGGGTGCTTTTCCCAGAATGCAGCGCGCGGGTCGCGCGGCCGCTGCCGTTGAGGTGGGTCGCGTCCGGTGGCAGGGCGGGGAGGCATCGATCAGCTGACAGTAGGCGCCGTTCAGCGCTGCCACGCGATAGCCGGGGGTGGCGATGGTGTGTGAGGGGAGGGGGTAGGGGGAGGCGACGGAGGGGCGGACTGGCCGGGCAAAGAGCGCAGGGTTCCCAGGGACCAGGCCAGACGCGCGAAACCTCACAAAACCTAACCGCAGGGTAACATATATCTCTATATTCCTTTAAACCGTCTTGATTGCAAATTCTTTATTAGTTAATGTCGCGTTTCGCTCTTTAGCAGGGCATCTTCTGATTATCTGCGTGACAGAATTTACACAAAATTACAAGGTGGAATTACAAAAGTTTATAATGGTACATGGGCTTATTTTGTGTTAAGAAGACAATATAAATTGTAAACAAAGCTTACAATGCGCTCTCCGTGGTGTGACACCGTAAGTTGTTATTGCGGTGTTTCTATTTTTATTTTACGGTGTCACACCACGGAGAGCGCATTGTAAGCTTTGTTTACCATTTATAATGTCTTCTTACCATAAAATAAGCCCATGTACCATTATAAACGTTTGTAATTCCGCCTTGTAATTTTGTGTAAATTCTGTCAAGCATATAAACTGAAGATGCCCTGCTAAAGGGCGAAACGCGTCATTAACTAATAAAAAATTTGCAATCAAGACGGTTTGAAGAAATATTTATTCTAACTGATTGCTGTTGTACGCCGGCCGCGGTGGCCGAATAGACTGAGGCGCTTCATTCACGGTCTGCGCAGCCACTACGGTCGGGGGTTCGAATCCCCCCTCGGGCATGGATATTTGTGCCGTCCTAGTTCGTAAGTAGTTTATAAGTAGTTTGTAAGTTTAGGGACTGATGACCCCGTAGTTAAGTCCCATAAGCTCAAAAATCAAAATGTTTGTTAAGCTTAAGGGACTTAACTAAGGGGTCATCAGTCCCTAAACTTACAAACTACTTATGAACTACCTACAACTAAGGACGGCACAAATATCCATGCCCGAGGGGGGATTCGAACTCCCGACCGTAGTGGCCGTGCAGACCGTGACTGAAGCGCCTCAGTCCCCTCGGCCACCGTGGCCGGCAAGTCCCATAAGCCTTACAAACATTTAATTTGAATTTGCTGTTGTACACCATGGATTGGAAATCATTTTAACATATATCTCTGTCTATGACGTAACCGAGCAAAGTAGAGCACTAGATATACCGAGGTGAACAATCCGCCATTTTGAATGCCAATGCGACGACAGTGTTGTGTGCTTTGTGTGCTGCAGCGAAGTGAATCAGAGAATGTTTTGTGTTTTTATTGTTTCACAGTGTGAAATGGTTGGTTATGCAGCTGCAAAAAATAGCAGACATGCTCGATATAAGTTTTATCGATTTCCTTCAAACATAGATCGGCGTAAAAGGAGGCTTGTAAATTCCAGACGCCAAGTATGAACGCTAAAATCAAGCAAATAAATGTGTGATGTTAAGAACCTTTTTTTTTATTATTTGTATTCGAAATAGTTAACGCTCACACAGAGTTAGTAATGAAAATATAGGCCTAAACATGTAAGGAATAGAGAAAGGCAAAGGTCCCAGGTTCGAGTCCCGCTTCCGGCACACAATTTTAATCTGCCTCGAAGTTTCATGTAAGGAATAGTTTATTTTAAAAATTTTCAAATATTTGTAAATCTATGGAACTTAACTACTATGGTTATCATTCCCTAGGCTTAAAACTATTTAAACTAACTTTAATTAACTTACACTAAGGACAACACAGACACACACACACATGCCCGAGGGTGGATTTGACTTAGTGTGCTTAAAGTTGCTTGGGTCTATGTAGGCCTAAGCCAAGCAGTGAACAGGATGGCTAAAAACACTGAACTTCGCAAAGAACGGCAACAGGAGAGACTTCGTACATGAAAGGAATTAAATTCAGAACTTATAATGCAACATTCAGTTTATTTCAAAGTGCATGCTACCAGAGAGACTTTATTTAGCCGTTATGTAACGAAACCAGGCGTTCAAAGTTATTAAACACATTTTTGACGTAATATCTTCTCCCAAATATGCTGTGTGTAAAATATGGGACACATTAGAGGAGGGAATACGGAAAATATAGTATCTAATTTAACATTATTCCGTTATTGTTTTCGAATGCAACTCGTACTTACCCTAAACATAATTTGGACGCACCATTTATAAACCAGAAAATTCGATAATATTGTAACGTATTTTAACTGTATGTGGTAAATATTTAGAACAGCAACATATTCCTTAATATGAACTGTGACTCTAAAAAAGTATCCCTCTAATCACTAACTTTTAAGTTGCTTGCCTCTTACAGTCAAATGAATAAATTTATTATGCTGTAACATTTTCTGCGTTAGGAAAGTATATTTAACGGCCTAAGAGCATATTAGAAAGCATTGTATAACTAGAACAAGCGCCAAAATGTCATAAGCGAGATAATGGCGTCCAAAGATACTGTTCCCTAAAACAGTATGTATTCTTGAAGTTTCCCAATTTTTGTACAGACGAAGGGTTATAATTGTTACACTTATTAGTAGAAGATCGCCGTAATTAAAAATTAAACAACGCGAAAAAATACACAAATGGTCGTTAGACTACTAATGCTTTATTGCTGATTGTGCACTTCTGTAATGCATTAGTGGACTAAAGGACTTGAACGTCCTTTGGTCTCATTATACGTAACTGAACTAAGAATTAGGCCTATTATAAAAATAATAGCCTTAGGAAGCCTAATGCCTTTCATATCCTGAAACAGCTTAATGAGGTCACGTTACTGGAAACGAAGCTTAAATAAAGGAGAAATTACATTTTGTAAGCTACGCATTTTGAAACACATGCAGAAGGTATCAGTACTGAAGTTCTTGTATCATTTTGTATCACTGAATCTTCTTTATGAAATTGTATGATACACAAATAAATTGTAACAATGAAAAGAACATTACAGACACTTCATGGATCCTCTACGAATCCCTATGACAGCACAACATACATTCTAAATGGAAGTAAGTGTAACCAGATGTACGTCACAAAGGGCGTACTGAACAAACCCAGTAAAATGAATCATAATGAAACATATAAAAAACTCAAAATTACAGGTAGATGTCATTATTCGCATTCAATTTTGACGTGAACGTGTCAATTGAAACCATCGATGTCGTCTTCCACACTGAGATCACTTCGAAATGAGCGGTCCATTTGTCTTGCATCTTTAGGAATCAGCGGCAGAAGAGATTTCATTTCTGCCAGTTTTCCTTTAGAAAGCGGTTTTCCTCCGAGCCACAGAGGTATTAAGTGTTCACTCAATTTTAACGGGTGAGAAGAAGGTCGCCCTCTTCTTTCCATTTTCTGTATGTATATTTCAGCTGCAGTCTCCTGGTCAAAGTCGCTTTTCATAAAAATACTTAGAGGTTTGTCCTTTCTCATTTCAATTTCTCTGGTCTTCAGGAAATTTATTTTGCGGTTTTCTGTGTCACTTTTGTGGTCAGTTATTTGATTTTCCAGCATTTGCTTTCCAACGAAGTCTCTCTTTTCGACTCTGTGAACGACCAAAGCATTCTTTCAAATGTTCAAATGTTTGTTAAGCTCATGGGACCCAACTACGGGGTCATCAGTCCCTAATCTTACAAACTACTTATCAAATAGCTTATCCTAAGGACGGCACAAATATCCATGCCCGAGGGGGGATTCGAACCCCCGACCGTAGTGGCCGTGCAGACCGTGACTGAAGCGCCTCAGTCCCCTCGGCCACCGCGGCAGGCTCCTGGCCTGGAACGACGTTTCAGTGTCCCAGGAACTTTGATATCAGAGCATAACCGCTCCAGAGCGAAAGTATCTTTCTAAAAATGAACTTGCAGAACAAACACATTCAGTACGGTAGTGTTCTACCAACCCCAACGAAAAAATCGGTGAAAAGATTTCATTTGTCTTTGCTCTAAGGTTTTTTTTTTTTTTTTTTTTTTTTGGGGGGGGGGGGGGGAGGGGGGGTTACATACTAACAGCTCTATTCTTGTACTCAACAATAATTTAACACATATGGCATTTTATGGCAATTCGCGTATCCTACTACGTCTTAAAATATTTACTATTCATATTTACTAAATTTCAGTCACAAAAGTTTCCTCAGAATACGATAATATTTTGTTGGCTGCTATAAGCATAGGGAGAAACGATAGTCATGATGAAATAAGATAACTCTTGCCCTTCGCATATAATTATGTAGTGCTGTTCAAGTATATAAACCCACTGCCCAGTACGTAAATGTCAACTGCCAAGAAATGAGAGAAATGTAGATCCACACGTTTTGTCAAATAAAATACATAATTTCTTGAGTGTACAGTCAATGTTTTAAATTCATCTTTACGTAGGTTTCGTCAGAAGCAAGCACAATTGTTTTTATCTTCTAAACAAGTTAGATATAACTTCAAGTTTTTCAGCTTTCTTTAGTCTTCCTGTTGAACAACAGAAGTGCTCTTTACGATCCTGTATATGTAAATTTAATTTTTAAGTAACTTACTGCGAAGAAGGTAGAGCTGGCAGAGGCTGCAAGTAGGATGGGGTTAGATGATTTGGCTATTAGTGACGTTAGGAAGAGATAAAAGGCGAAGTGGGAGAATACAAGGTCTGCCTACCAGGATTCAAAGCAGAGCACAGAGCAAGAGCACAGAGGAGTGTAGGATTTTACATCAGGAAGGCAATCTAACCTTGTATAATTGCAATAAATTAGGTAAATGAACGACAGATGTGGATAGATTTGGCAACCTCCAGCAAGAAAATTAGGATTGTGTTAGTGTATTCACCATGTGAAGGCACAGATCGAGATGAGATGAACAGATTTTAAGACGCATTCAGTGATGTAGTTGTTAAAGGACAAGGACACTGGTTTGCTCATGGCTGACTTCAGTGCCAGGATAGGAAATCGAACATAAGGGTATGAGAAATTACAGACCAGGAATTTAGAAAAGCAGTCAAGGATGCACGTATTTTCAGAAGGTTCTTTGATGATACTTATCATTATTTAATCTGCAGTGAAATTGGTTTTGTGAGGCCAAAAGCGCAGCAAGTCAGATCCATATGTAGAAGGATAAGAGTGGAGAAGCTTGAAGACACGGAAATTAGGGACAAATACATAACAATTTCTTCAAACAGGCATCAGTTTGTTGCATGTAGTCATTTACAGTCATTTGAAGAGAAATGGAAAGGAACAGGGACACATTACTAGAAGTGGGTAGAGAATGTCTGGGGGCAATAGTGTGTAAAGGCAGGAAGGGGAGGAATTAGCAGAGAACTTGGCGGAATGACACAGTCAAGGCAGCCTGTAAAATGAAAGCGAAGGCTCCATACTAGAACTCGGGAGTTTGTGACACTTGCGGGGAGTGACACTTGCGCGGAAAGGGAATGTGTAGACACTTGCGCGGAGACCCGGACGCTGCAGGTAGTGAACAGAGTGTTCCAGAAGTAGGGATACACCACCCCTACTCCACGCCCTCCAGCCGCTACCTGTGCCGTATTCAGGGAAAGGCCCACCGAGCGAGGTGGAGCTGTAGTAACGGCCCGGAGATATCACAGCCCCATTCAACAGGGAGATAACACGTCATACAAATATCACTCGATTTACAATACAGCACCATGTGTAGATGAATGTGATGAAATCGGAATTGAGCGCAACCGTTGCTAACTACAATTTCGGATTTACTGCATTTTGAGTCAGAATTCGCATCTATATTCGCATTTATCGCAAATGCGAATTTTTCCTGTCCCTAGTAATACCTCAAAAATAAATAGCTGATCAAGGCACTAAAAGCAAGGGCAGATCTTTGGGTGTATTACTACAAATAACTAAAACACAATTTGATCGTGGAATTATATACAATCTCATTATAAAGGTTTTTTGTAGATGGTTTTGAGCAGCTTTTAAATATGTTAGGAATAGCATTATGAAATATAGACAGCTACACCTTATGTTTATTATGAGATATCGATTTCGGCTAATTTCAGGTCATCTTCAAGTCTCAAACAACAGGTGTTACTCATGCATTTTTCCAGTGGCACTCATAACCTTTAAGTGTTTACACACGTCGGCCGCGGTGGCCGAGGAGACTAAGGCGCTCCAGTGACGGTCTGCACGGCCACTACGGTCGGAGGTTCGAATCATCCCTCGGGCATGGATATTTGTGCCGTCCTAGTTCGTAAGTAGTACATAAGTAGTTTGTAAGTTTAGGGACTGATGACCCCGTAGTTAAGTCCCATAGACTATACAAACATTTGAACATTTTGTTTACACACGAGGTCTAACGTTGTTAATCGCGTTAGCGATGAAAACAGAACCCAGAATCTTTGCGTCTAAATGATACATATATTGGTGTGATGTCTTATTTCGAAAGAACAGACATCACACCAATACATATATAGCTCTCGGTAAAGTGGAACGGTACGATGTCGTTACGTAGCACAGCACAACCGACTGGAAACGCAGGAGAAGTGCAAACAACGTTCTCTCCTCAGAGGTATGATTAGGTTCGACGTAGACTTCTATAACATACAGTCTACACGGCGAAGATTACACCAAAAAATTTAACGTTTCGTCTACTTTGGCGATAGCAACCAAATTTTAACATCATGTCTACTATGTAAAGATGTAGTAACACAAAACGCTTAAAGTCCAAAACTTCACTGATTTTCGAGTTCTGAATTTTTAATATGTTTTTAATGTTATTACAGAAAAAAACATATTTGAGACTCTCACTACAATTTTCATGTGGCAGAATTTGTAGGTATATTCACAAGACATAAGTCAACGGTTGTGTGCATTCATCTTATGAGAAATATCAATCATTTGTTTTCAGTGTTAACTTCAAATTTCTCTTTTAAGTTTCTTTAATTATTAGTACTTAAATGTGGTTATGAAATAAATTACGTGTATATGTATAGTCTTATGCGGCCAAACTACTTAGATCATTGGTCGCTAGACTTACACACTACTTAATCTTACTTAAAATAACTTAGGCAAAGTACAAACAAACATACCTATGTCCGAGGAAGGACTCAAACCTCCGACCGGACCGGCCGCGCAATTTGTGACACTAATTACATGTTTGATAATATTAATGCATAGAAGTATGAAATCACGTCAATACTACTTCCTGCAAAAATTTTGACAAAAAAAAAAAAGTTGGCACTGAGTTTAGAAAAACAAAATTCTGCTATATTGGATTTTAACATTTTATCAAAAATTAAATGTTACTACAAGAGATACAGCCATTCAAATTTACGGGCACCATAACGTGTTCCCTTCCTGAGTAAATGAGCTGCTTCTTGTAGTTTCAACACCACAGTAGCCTTTTTCTTGAATGTTCTGAATATAAATCTTCACATAGACTTCTTGAGGAGGAGAGTGATACGGATATCTAATTGTAAACTACTGCCTATTACCTTAGACCTTTTTAACTGTGCTGAACAGGAGTAATGCGTATTCCGTAATTTATATTTATACAGTGAACAGGCAATATAATTTATAACCAACTATTGGCTGCCAATTTTGCTTGATTTTTCCTGGAAGTCTTGCAACTTGTTTCTCCCTGTTGGTTTATGCTAAGTTCGGAGTAAAAATGGTTCTATATGACGGTGATAGAGACCGCAGTCCGTGACGCTATCCTCTCGGACTGCGGTGCGGACGCGCAGGACACCGTGCCCACGGGTGTGGTTCCTGTAGGGGGATGCTTGTCCACTGCTGATCGAGCTGATCTCTACGAGTTTACGAGAGTAATTCGGGCGTCCGATCTTTGATTGTCGTGAGTGCAGTCGTGTTCTCTCGATAATCCATTTTTAGTCCGGGGCAAGTCCCGGAGATAAAATAAATTGGTCCCAATCCCCCGGTTCCGACCAAAGTTTTCGGGAGGTTTTCCTTGGTTGTAAGGCGTATGCCGGAACTGGTAAGCCCCTCCCACTTATTCCCAATTGGGATGACCCCTTTGCGTGATAGAAAACAGACCCCTATCATGTTACGGTGTGTGACATTCCCTTACACATTCCGTATTTCATACATTTCTTAGATGTATTTGTAATTCGAATTTGGGGTCTACGAATAAACGCTTCAAGTATGTAAAATACTCATTGACTTATTATTAACGTTTTTTAATTGAAGGTTTAAGGTTGCATCTCCTATTAAAAAGCATAGTATTTTTAAAGAGATGGAAGTTGCGTGATAGTGGGGTTAACTACATAGCGGTCAATTACATCAACGTATCTGTGCAGGATGACTAATATATTTATTGCTTGCGCAGGTGTCTTGATATGCTTAGTATTCTGAATAATATGCTTTTAGGAGGTATGACTGTGGAAAAGTCATAGTCTTGTAGTAGCAGAGACTAACTCTCCAAACATTATCACTATTAAAATACCTTTTTGTTTACAGGAGGAACACTCAACGGATTAATATGTAGTTAGAACAAGTTACTATATTGCTCTTCAAAGGGTTGTGAAATTTCACTGAGTTTCGTGTTATGTTGACAGTGTGGAAACTTGACAACAGCAGTGCTAGACTTGTTGGTGTGCCTGTACCCAGGAAAAGCCATTAGCCGCCCCAAGGGCCCCGGGTTCCGCGCAAGTGTCACTCCGCGCAAGTGTTCCAACCCCAGAACTCGGGCAGGAACAGAAAGTTATGTTGAAATATTCAAAGCCAAATAGATAATAGCCGAAACCTTCTGGGAAACCTTTGCAAATAAGTGAGACACTTTGGGTCAAGCTGCGGAAAACCATTCTGGAGCGTTAATTATCGGTCTTCAAAAGGGAAGGAAGAAGGAATTAACAAGTGCTTTAGACAGGCCAGGAGACCTGCTAGTGAATCCTGTGGATACCTTAGGCCGGCAGAGGGAATATTTTGAGTAGTTGCTCAATGTGGATGAAACGTTCAACGATGAGTCAGATTTTGAGGTACAATGCGATAGGAATAATGATGGAAACGGGATCACATTTGAGAAAGTGGAGAGAACGGTCAGTAGACTGCACCTCAATAAAGCTGATGGGATAAATGAAATTAAGTCGGAATTCATGAAATACAGTGGTTACACAGGATAAATGAAATGACGTGGGAGTCGGGACAGGATCCGTCTCACTGGACGAAAGCACCAATTTTCAAGCTTGTAAATAGAAAATATTATAACAACCGTAGTGGTATCTCTTTAATTACCGTTGTCGGCAAAATCTTCTCAGGTGCTGTTGTAAGAAGAGTGCGAATATTAGAGGAAGACAAGTTGCATATATATCAGTGTAGGTTTAGGCCTCTTAGAGGCTGTCTGGCTAGAACTTTAGCTTACGGCATATGATGGAGAAGTGCTATGAGTGGAAGAAAGAATTGTATTCATGTTTTATAGATCCAGAAAAGACTTATCACATTGTTCTTAGAAAGAAGATATTGTCAGTTCCACAAGGTAATGGAATAGAAGGCAAACTTACTCAGCCAATGAAAGGTATTTACGTAGATTGTCAAACAGCAGTTAGATTTGACGGTAAAGTGGGTTCGTGGTTCAGGGTTAAAAAAAGGCTGTAACCTGTCACCACTTTTGTTCATGCTATTTATGGATCATATTTTTAAAACAAAAGACAGGCAGGGTGAGATTAAAACATACGAAAACAAAATAAGAAGTCTCGCATTTTCAGACGATCTAGTTGTGAGGACAGATTCGATTGAAAGGTTTCAATATTTTAGAGTACATCAGAGTTGTAAGGATTATGTAATGAAGATCAAAATCTCCAAACGAAAGTAATGTCTTTGGGAAAGAGATTTATACAGAATAAGTGCGAAATAGGAGGAACATATATAGAGCAAGTGGACAGTTTGAAGTACTTAGGACGTATTTTCTCACAGGATGGCAGTATAGTGAAAGAACCTGAATAAAGGTGTAACAAACGTAATGCAATGAGTGCACAGCTAAGATCTACTGCCAGCCGCGGTGGCCGAGGAGACTGAGTCGCCCCAGTTACGGTCTGCATGGCCACTACGGTCGGGGGTTCGAATCCCCCCCCCCTCGGGCATGGATATTTGTGCCGTCCTTAGCTGTAGCTAGTTCATAAGTAGTTTGTAAGTTTAGGGACTGGTGACCCCGAAATTAAGTCCCATAAGCTCTACAAACATTTGAACATTTTTAGGATGGTATCCATAATGAATAAATCAAAATAAAATTCGGAATTAACGCCATAGATGAAGCAGTTAGAGCGAACAGGCTGAGATGATGTAGTCATATCACATGACTGTAACAACCAAGGATACCTAGGAGACTCATGATTCCGCAGTGGAGGGTAAGAGGAGTCAAGGTAGACCGAGAAGGAAGCTCTTGGATTCAGACAAGAATGATTTTAAAGCGACAAGCTTAACATGAGACGTGGCGTCAATGTTAGCATGGAATGGGAGATTATGGGGGAATTTTGCAAGGGCGACTGTGCTCCAGACTGAACGCTAGAGGGTATCAACAGTCTCTAATGATGACGAAGATGAGTTAAATATTGAAAAATTCGATAACAGGAAGAAGAATTTCGCACTTCATTTGCGTGGCCAAGATGTTCGCAGTTGATTCACATCTGAAAAGGGTATTTTTTATCTGGCGTTGCAACTAAATTAAGATGCGATTTTTTTTCACTAGACGAGTTTTCCTTTGTTGAAAATAAAATATCTTCAGTCGTCTGCAATGGCAGACATCTACAATTTTGAATTACTCCTTATACCGAAAAGTATTCACCCTCGTGAACCACAGACATTGCCCAGGCGGGGTGGCTTGCGTGCCTCAATGAGACAGATAGCCGTACCGTAGGTGCAACCACAGCGGAGGGGTATCTGTGGAGAGGCCAGACAAACGTGTGGTTCCTGAAGAGGGGCAGCAGCCTTTTCAGTAGTTATAGGGGCAACAGTCTTGATGATTGACTGAGCTGGCCTTGTAACATCAGCTAATGTGGCTTTGCCACACGGTTACTGCGAACGGCTGAAAGCAAGGGGAAACTACAGCCGTTACTTTTCCCGAGGACATGCAGCTCTACTGTATGAACATATGATGATGGCATCCTACCGGGTAAAATATTCCGGATGTAAAATAGTTCTCCATTCGGATCTCGGGGCGGAGCTACTCAGGAGGATGTCGTCAGCAAGAAAAACAAAGCAGTCATTCTACGGATCGGACCGTGGAATGTTCTAAACCTTAATCGCGTAGGTAAGTTAGAAAATTTCAAAAGTCAAATGGATAGGTTACAGTTAGATATGGTTGGGATTAGTGAAATTCGGTGACAGGATGATAATGATTTTTGGTCATATGAGTACAGGGTTATCAAGACAAAATCAGTTGGAGGTAACGCAGGAGTAGGTTTGATAATGAAGAAAATAGGAATGCAGGTAAGTCCCTATGAACGGCATAGTGAACGCATTATCGTAGTAAAGATAGACACAAAACCGACACCGACTACAGTAGCACAAGTTTATATGCCAACAACTAACTCTGCCGATGACGAGAATATCGAAGAAATGTTATTGTTGTGGTCTTCAGTCCGCAGACTGGATTGATGCAGTTCTCCATGCTACCCTGTCCTGAGCTAGCCAATCCATATGAGAATACGTACGGCAACCTACGTCCTTTTGAATCTTCTTACTGCATTCGTCCCTCGGTCTCCCTCTACGATTTTCACCGCACATACTTCCTTCTAATGCTATGCTGACGATTCCTTGATGTCTCAGAATGAGTCCCACCAATCTATCCCTTCTCTTAGTCAGGATATGCCAGAAACTCCTTTTCTCCACAATTCGGTTAAGCATCTCCTACCCATCTAATTTTCATCAATCGTCTGTAGCACCAAATTTGAAAAGCTTCTATCATCTTTTTGTCTCAATATTAGTTTGAATTTAGGTGTAATGTCGCAATACGGGAGGCAATACTCACAGTATGACTTATCTTAGTAGATAGGGAATCCTACGTTTTTAGCATTTGTAGATTTGAAGAAAACATTTGACACTGTCGACTGGAATACACTTTTTCAAATTCTGAAGTAGCAGGGGAAAAATATAGGAAGCGAAGAGATATATTCAACTTATATAAAAACCAGACAGCAAATATTAGAGTCAGATTGCATGAAAAGGAAGCAGAAATTGGGAGGGGAGGAAGACAGAGTTTAGCCTTTCCCCAATGATCTTCAATTTGTACATTCAGTAAACTGTGAAGGAATGCAAAGAGCAATTTGGATAGAGAATTAAAATTCAGGAAGAAGAAGTAAAAAAAAAAAAAAAAAAAAAAAAAAAAAAAAAAAAAAAAGCGGTTTGGCGATGACAGTAATTCTGTCATAGCCCGCAAAGGATCTGGAAAAGGAGCTTAATGGATTGGAGAATGTCTTGAAAGGAAGATATAAGTCGAACATTACCAAGAGTAAAACGAGGGTAATTGAATGTAGCATCATAAAATCAGGCGATGCTGAAGGAATTAGATTTGATAATGAGACGATAAAGGTTATTTGGATAGCAAAATAATTTCTTATGGCAGAAGTAAAGAAGGTATAACTGCAGAATGGATACGGGAAGAAAAGCGTTTCTCAAGCAGTGAACATTGTTGACATGTAATATTAGTTTATATGTTAGAAAGTCCTTACCGAAAGTATTTGTCTGGAGTGTAGCATTGTATGGAAGTGGAAAAGGTGTTTCTGGTATATCCTGACTAAGAGAAGGGATAGATTGGTGGGACACATTCTGAGACATCAAGGAATCGTCAACTTAACATTAGAAGGAAATTTGTGGGGTAAAATTGTAGAGGTAGACCGATGACTGAATAGAGTAAGTAGGTTCATAAGAATGTGGGTTGCCGTACGTATTCTCAGATGAAGTGACTTGCACAGGACAGGGTAACGTGGAGAGCTGCATCAAACCAGTGTGCGGACTGAAGACCACAACATAACACAAGAACATTAAAACACAGTTTGTAATAAAAGATGTAATGCATAGATTTTTATTTTGTTCTTTTTTTATTTACGTATTTCTTTCTTTATTTATTTATTTTTGGTTACTGCTATTTCATCTTAAATTTCACTTAAATGTTATGAAGCGCCAACATATTTCACAATTACTATCAGTTTTTCCTCTAGCGCCAACGCTTTTGGTTCTAGCATACACTTCACTGCAGCACAAACCAATCATTATTTACAGACCCCCTTAAACAGAAACACTACAGGCCATTCACTACAGAAAATAATATGAAAGTCAGAAAAGTAAGTGGAGACAGACACCTCCCAAGAAACCCTCCAAATGCACAAAGCAGTAATATACAAAAACACGAATTGTTCTTTAGCGTTTGTTGTAATTATATGTCAGCAACCGACATATCTACCAGTAGTGTATACAACACTTTTAATACCTTCGTCGATGCTACGTTGACACAACAGCTGGCCGTAGCGAAGGCAGCAAAGTCGTACACTGTGAAATGGAAGATGCGTTTCGGCGCTGGTTCAGCGGTCGTAGGGAGCAAATATTTTCTTTCTTATATTTGGGTTTTCTGATACACTCGAAGACATTCCTATAAATTTTATAGACGTATACTGCATAATATTCGATGGAAACATAAGTGCGCATCCTCTGAGGAGTCAGTTTGTTGGATTCGTTTCATGAACAGAACAGTTTGCACCTTTCTTAGAGTAAAATACACACTTTGTTGTTTTACATATTACATTTTACACGTTCTTAACATTTTTCTACTGAATTGTAACATTGATTGTGGAGGAATGACCTTTAATTTTCACTACAAAACCAAGACTGTTGCAATAAAGTTTGCCTCATGTGAAGGGCATTTTCTAATTTTACATCGCACAGTTTGTCATGAAACATTTATAATTCGCTGCACTTATTAACATAACATGCAACTTTTATAAGAGTCTTATGTTCCTAGATATTTTGTTGTTTCTTATGTAGGCCTATATCACAGAACGTAACGAACATGTGCACAAGCGCGGAAATGAGCGATTAATAGAGGTAAAGTAGGAATTTCACCCGTTTGATTTGGTGAACAGTGTGATTCCAGAATCTGACGCCGCCGATATTTGTCGCTGGAGCTCGTTCAGTCACACGTCTCGTGTGCGCAAGTCGCGCCGTCTCCGAGCGTTCTGACACACGCTGGACTCGGCACGTTGACCACACACGTTCAGACACACGCTCCGTGTGCCGACGGCTTAAAAACTCACTAATTTTACATTTGTCTATGTATTAATTGGTGTAATGCTTCCATCTCGCGCCTGTGTATACTTCATCTATGACGTGGATGGTATTAGTCAGTAATAGCGCATAACGCATATGTGTATACGCTGTCAGTGACGCGGGTAAGAGTATTTAGGCCATAATAATTTTTAATATTATTATTATTATTATTTACAGCTAATACTTCCTTAATTTTATCGAATATTTGTTGAGGTCACGATTTTTATAAACATTTTACCTTTTTTAACTACTGTTGTTGTTGTGGTCTTCAGTCCGCAGACTGGTTTGATGCAGCTCTCCACGCTACCCTGTCTTGTGCAAGTCTCTTCATCTGACAATACGTTAGGCAACCTACATCCTTTTGAATCTGCTTACTGTATTCGTCCCTCGGTCTCCCTCTACGAGTTTTACCCCACACGCTTCCTTCTAATGCTAAGTTGACAATTCCTTGATGTCTCAGAATGTGTCTAACCAATCTATCCCTTCTCTTAGTCAGGATATGCCAGAAACTCCTTTTCTCCCCGACTCGGTTAAGCACCTCCTCATACATTACGTGATCTACCCATCTAATTTTCATCTTTCGTCTGTAGCACCACATTTCAAAAGCTTCTATGATCTTTTTATCTAAATTCCTAATCGTCCACGTTTCACTTCCATACAATGCTACACTCCAGACAAATGCTTTCAGAAAGGATTTCCTAACATTTAAATTAATATTGGTTGATAACAAGTTTCGCTTCTTTAGAAATGCTTTTCTTCCCAAAGCCATTCTGCATTTTATATCTTCTCTACTTCGGCATTCAGAAGTTATTTCGCTACCCAAATAACAAAATTCATCTATTACTTTTATTGTCTCAATACCCAATATAATTCCTTCAGCATCGCCTGATTTTCTGACATTGCATTCCATTACCTTCCTTTTACTCTTGTTAATGTTCATATTACATCATCCTTTCAATACATTGTCCATTCCATTCAACTGCTCATCCAGGTCTTTTGCGGTCTCTGACCAAATTACTTTGTCATCGGCGATCCACAATGTTTTTATTCCTTCTCCCTGCACTTTAATGCCCTCTCCAAATTTCTCCTTCCATTCCTTCACTGCCTGCTCAATGTACAGATTGAACAAGATTGGGGAAAGCCTACAACACTGTCTTACTCCCTTCCCAACCTCCGCGTCCATTGCTTGCCCTTCGACTCCAATAATCACTGTATGGTTTTTGTATACGTTGAATATAACTCTACGCTCCCTATATTTTACCGCTGCTACCTTCAGAATTTGGAAGAGTATATTCCAGTTGACATTTTAAAAAGCTTTCTCCAAGTCGACAAACGCTAAAAACGAGGTTTCCCTTACCTTAGCCTATCTTCTAAGATAAGTCGTAATGTGAGTATTGCCTCCCGTGTTCCTACATTTCTCCTAAATCCAAACTGATCTTCCCCGAGGTAGGATTCCACAAGTTTTTCCATTCGTCTGTAAATAATTCGTGTAAGTATTTTGCAACCATGACTTATTAGACTGATAGATCTGTAATTTTCACATTGTCTGCACTTACTTTCTTTGGAATTGGAATTACGATATTATTCTTGAAGTCGGAGGGTATTTCCACTGTCTCATACATCTTGTATAACAGGTGATACTTTTTTTTCACAACTGGCTCTCCTAACGATATAAGCAGTTCAGGCGGAATATTATCTACTCCAGGGGCCTTGTTTCGACTCAAATCCTTCAGCGCTCTGTCAAATTCTTCTCGCAGTATCATATCTCCTATCTCATTTTCCTCCACTTCGTCTTCCATTTCTAGAAAACTGCCTTCAAGTTTATTTCCTTTGTATATATTCCTTCCACAGTTCAGTTTTCCCCTCTTTGCTTAGTACTGACTTTCCGTCTGAGTTCTTGATATTCATACATGTGCTTTTCCTGTCTCCAAATATCTCTTTTATTTTCCTGTAGGCGTTATCTATCTTTCCCCTAGTTATGCATTCTTCTACGGTTCTGCATTTGTCCTCTAGCCACTCCTGCTTAGCCAATCTGCACTTCCTGACAATTTCATTTTTCAGACGTTTGTGGTCTCTTTTTACTGTTTCACTTGCTGAATTTGTATATTATCTCCTCTCATCAGTTAATTTCAGTATATCCTGTGTTATCCAGGGATTGCTATTAGGCCTTATCCTTCTGCCTATATGGTCCTCTGCTGCCTTCATTACCCAGTCCATTCTTCTTCTACTGTATTACTTTCCCCCTTTTCAGCCAATCCTTTCCTAATGTTCCCTCTGAAACTCTCAACCACCTCTGGTTCCTTCAATTTGTCCACGTTCCATCTCCTAACCTTTCTACCTTTCTGTAGTCTCTTAAGTTTTAATTGCAGTTCATAACCAATACGTTATGGTGAGAGTCTATATCTGCCCCTGGATATGTCTTATAGTTTAGAACATGGTTTCTAAATCTATTCCTTACCATTATAAAGTCAATTTGGTACCTTACAGTGTCTCCTGGTCCCTTCCAAGTATACAGCCTTCTTTCATGACGATTAAACCAAGTGTTGGTGATCATTAAATTGTGCTGAGCGCAAAATTCTACCAAGCGATCTCCTCTTTCATTACTTTTCCCCAGTCCACATTCACCTACTACATTTTCTTCTCTTCCCTTTCCTACTACCGAGTTCCAGTCCACCATCACAATCAAGATTTCTTCTCCCTTGACTTTCTGAATGATTTCTTTTATCACCTCATACACTTTTTCGATATCCTCATCATCGGCCGTGCTAGTTGGCATATAAACTTGCACTACTTTGGTGGGGGTTGGCTTCGTGTCTATCTTTACTGCGATAATGCGTTCACAAGGCTGTTCATAGTAACTTACTCGCATTCCTATTTTCTTATTCATTATCAGACCTACTTCTGCGTTACCTCCAACTGATATTGTATTGATAACCCTGTATCACCTGTCCAGAAATTCTGTTCATCCTGTCACCGAACTTCATAATCCCTACCATATCTAACTTAAACCTATCCAATTCTCTTTTCAAAATTTCTAGCTTACCTACGCGATTAAAGGTTAGAACATTCCACGCTCCGACCCCTAAAATGCCTGTTTTGTTTTTCGTGATGACGACATCCTCCTGAGTAGTCTCCGCCCGAATGGGGTACTATTCTACCTCCGTAATATTTTACCCAAGAAGACGTGATCATCATATAGTCAGACAGTAGAGTTGCATGTCCTCGGGAGAAGTAACGACTGTAGTTTCCCCTTGCTTTCAGCCGTTCGCAGTAAATGCAAGGCAAAGCCACATTAGCTGATGTTACAAGGCCAGCTCAGTCAATCATCCAGGCTGTTGCCCCTGTAACTACTGAAAAGGCTGCTGCCCTTCTTCAGGAACCACACGTTTGTCTGGCCTCTCAACAGATACCTCTCTGTTCTGGTTGCACCTACGTTACGGCTATCTGCATCGTTGAGGCACGGAAGCCACCCCACCTCGGCAATGTCTGTGGTTAATGGGGATGGTTTTAACTACTAGGCTGTAATAAGAAATACTTAAATACCCGTATATAGAGCCCTCTACCTACAAAATACTTCCTGGTTAACAGCTACATAGCTTTACATTTAGTTAATGCTCGAAGTGGGTGATATTATCTCGTAGTGTTACAGCCTACTTTTCAGAGACCCTTTCGTTATATGTTTTGTTCGTCAATGTAATGATAATTACATTTGTTATTTTCGACATTCCTGTCTCATAACATGAATTTACAATAGGTTCTCTCAAGTCCGATAATAGTTGTCAATGAATTAACATCTGTTGGCTGCTGTGTTACTTATTCAAAATAAACAAATGTTATTGTTCCAAAAAATAACAATCCAGTGTGCTGAAATTTCCAACGAAATATGCATCAACCGGAAATACTACAAAGAACAAAACTCTTCTAGCTTGAAGGGGGAAAACAGATGACGTTATGGTTGGCCCGCTAGATGGCGCTGTCATACGTAAAACGGATATCAACTGCATTTTTTTAATAGGCACCCCAATGTTTTATTACATATTCTTCTTGTGGTGTCGCACAAGTATGAAGTGCGTGCCACTTACTTTCGCCGCGCGCCGCCATGCACGCACGGCGCGGCGTTCTTACGACGTCAGCTATGAGCGCCCTCTGCTGCAACTCCGCTCGTGGTCACGACTGCTGCATCGGCCACTTGGGAATCAGATAGGCACCAGTTAAGACTTGGCTATCGGATAGGCACTAGGAATCATTAGTAGGCAGGCCTCTATCTAATCTCTGTATCAGCATTCTGCAGTCAAGAACTATGTAAAAGTTAAGTATTACCAAGACTCCACGAAATATATACCTTGTTCGAATTTAGCCTAGTGTTCTAGTTTCTGCTGTCGCACTAGCTGGGCACCTCCGTACATGCACAAGCGTGCATCCTTTATTTCTGTGTCGGTCTCTTTCTACTCGGCCACCGACACCTACGACAACCGATGGAAACGCGACACAAAAGTGGCGACGAGGATGGGATACAAAACTGCTAGTACGTAAATAATGTGTTATTTGGAATTGTTTTTCACTTTGCGTTAGATGGTGCCGTAATATTCACAAACATATTGCTCACAATTTTAGACGAACAGTGGGTAACAGGTAGGTTTTTTAAAATTAAAACACAGAACGTACGTACGTTTGAACTTTATTTTGGTTGTTTCAATGTGATACATGCACTTTTGTGAAATTATCATACATTATGAGAACGCATGCTGTTACTGCTTGATTACCTGTAATTACATCGTTGTTGTTGTTGTGGTCTTCAGTCCGAAGACTGGTTTGATGCATCTCTCCACCCTACTCTATCCTGAGCAAGCCTTTTCATCTCTTCATAAGAACGGCAACACACATCCACTTGAATCTGCTTACTATACGAGTCTCTTGGTCTCCCTCTGCGATTTTTACTCCACACACTTCCCTCCAAAGCTAAATTTACGATTCCACAATGTATAAGAATGTGTCCTACCAAGCGATCCCTTCTTTTAGTCAAGGTATGCCAAAAACTCTTTCTCACCAATTCTCTTCAGTCCCTCTTCATTAGTTATGCGATCTACCCACCTAATCTTAAGCATTCTTCTGTAGCACCACATTTTAAAAGCCTCTATTCTCTTCCTGTCCGCACCGTTTATCGTCCATGTTTCACTCCCGTATATGGCAACACTCCACACAGATGCATTCAGAAAAGACATCCTTACACTTAAATTGTTAGCAAATTTCTCTTTTTCAAAAACGCCTTTCCTCCCATTGCCATTCTGCATTATATATCCTCTGTACCGCATGTTATTTTACTACACAAGTAACAAAACTCATCTACCACCTTCATTGTTTCGTTACCTAATCTAATTCCTTCAGTGTCGCTTGATTTCGTAGGACTGCATTCCATTATCTTTGTTTTTCTCTTTTTAATGTTCATTTTATACGCTCTCTTCGACACAATGTCCATTCTAGGTCTTCTGCTGTCTCTGACGGAATTCAATCTCATCAGAAAAACGCAATGTTTTTATTTCTTCACCCTGAACTTTAATCCCTACTCCAAAATTTTCCTTACTTTCCTTCACGTCCTGCTCGATGTACAAATTGAATGACATCGGAGTAAGGCTACAACCCTGTCTTACTCCCTTCCCAACTGATGTTTCCCTTTCATGTCCTTCGAGTCTAATAAATGCGGTCTGGCTTTATACAAGTTGTTCTGTAATTTTCACACCTGTCTCCCAAGGACTATAGTAGTTCTGAGAAGATGTCATCTACTCTAGGGGCCTTGTCTCGACTTAGGTCTTTCAGGGCTCTGTCAGATTCTTCTCTCAGTATAGTATCTCCTATTTCATCTTCATCTATTTCCTGTTCACTTATTACAAATTTGTCTGTATCTTCAATTCCTTTTTAGTGCTCCTCTATGTACTCTTTCCACCTTTCAGCTTTCCCTTCTTTGCTGAGAACTGGTGTTCCATCTGAGTTCTTCATATTCGTTGACCTGTTTTTCTTGTCCCCAAATGTCTCTTTTATTTTCCTGTGGGAAATATCTACTTTCCCCTTCTTATACATGCTTCTAGAGATTTGCATTTGGCTTATAGCCACTCCTGCTTAGCCATCTCATTTTTTAGTCTTCTGTACTCCATTTTGCATGTTTCGTTTAATGCACTTTTATATTTTCTCCATTTATCCGTTAAATTTAATATGTCCTGTGATATCCAAGTATTTTTTGTAGATCTTGCTTTTCTACCTGTGTTGTCGTCTGCTGCCTTCACTATTTCATCTCTCAATGCTACCCATTTCCTCATCTACTCTTTTATTTCCCCAGTTTCTGACAATTGTTGCCTAAAAGATCCTTCTGATATTCTTTATCCAAATCCCATCTCTTTATTTTCCTACATTTCTGCAGTTTTTTTTCAGTTTCAGCCTACAATTCGTGACCAATAAGTTATGGTCAGAGTTTATATCTGCCCCTGGGTGTGTCTTACAGTTTAAAATCTGGTTCCGAAATCTATGTCTTACCATTATAAAATCTATCTGATACCTCCCTGTCTCTTGGTCTCTTCCACGTATACAACCTTATTTTGTGATTCTTAAACCACGTGTTTGTTACGATTAAATCATGTTCCGTGCAATATTCTACCAGGCGACTCCATCTTTCATTCCTTTTGCACAGTCCACCTATTATTTTCATACTCTTCCTTGTCCTACTACCGAATACCAGTCTCCAATCACAATAAAGTTTTCCTCTCCCTTAATTGTCTGAATAATTTCCTTCAACTCCTCATACATTTCTTGAATCACTTCATCATCGGCAGAGCTAGGTGGAATGTAAACCTGTACTACTGTTGTTACGTAACAAACACGTGGTTTAAGAATCACAAAAGAAGGTTGTATACGTGGAAGAGACCAGGAGATGCCGGAAGGTATCAGATAGATTTTATAACGGTAAGACATACATTCCGGAACCAGATTTTAAACTGTAAGGAATACCCATGGGCAGATATAAACTCTGACCATAACTTGTTAGTCATGAACTGTAGGCTGAAACTGAAAAAACTGCAGAAAGGTAAGAAAATAAGGAGATGGGACTTAGATAGATTGAAGGAAAGTGAAGTTCTGGAGAATTTCAGAGGGAGATTTAGGCAACAATTGACAGAAACAGGGGGAAATAAAACAGCAGAGGAGGAATTGGTACCATTGAGAGATGAAAAGTGAAGGCAGCAGACGACAAAATAGGTAGGAAGGCAAGACCTACGAAGAATCCTTGGATATCACAGGAAATAAAGGCAAGACCTACGAAAAATCCTTGGATATCACAGGAAATACTAAATTTAATTGATGAAAGGAGAAAATATAAAAATGCAGTAAATGAAACAGGCAAAATGGAGTACAGACGACTAAGAATTGAGATTGACAGGAGGTGCAAAATGGCTAAGCAGGAGTGGCTAGAAGCCAAATACAAATCTGTAGAAGAATGTATAAGAAGGGGGAAAGTAGATACCGTCTACAGGAAAATAAGAGAGACATTTGGGGACAAGAAAAGCAACTCTACGAATATCAAGAACTCAGATGGGAAACCAGTTCTCAGCAATGAGGGGAAAGCTGAAAGGTGGAAAGAGTACATAGAGCCGCTCTACAAAGGAAATGAACTTGGAGACAATGTTGTAGGAAGGGAAGAGGAAGAACATCAAAATGAAATAGGAGATACTATACTGAGAGGTGAATTTGACAGAGCCCTGTTAAGACCTAGGTCGGAACAAGGCCCCAGGAGTAGATGACATACCCTCAGAGCTAATAAAGCCTCTGGGAGAGCCAGTCATGACAAAACTATTTGAACTGGTGTGTAGGATGTATGAGACAGGCAAAATACCCTCAGACTTTAAGAAAAATGTAATAATCCCAATTCCAAAGAAATCAGGTGCAGACAGGTGTGAAAATGACAGAATCACCAGTTTGATAAGTCATGGTTGCAAAATTTTAACACGAATTATCTACAGGAGAATGTAAAAGCTGGTAGAAGCTGATCTCGGGGAAGATCAGTTTGGATTCAGGAGGAACGGAGGAACCCGGGAGGCAATACTCACTTTACGGCTTATCCTAGAAGATAGATTAAGGAAAGGCAAACCAACATTTTTAGCTTTTGTAGATTTGGAGAAAGCGTTTGACAAAGTTGACTGGAATACACTCTTTCAAATTCTGAAGTCAGCAGGGGTAAAATACAGGGAAAGGAGAGTTATTTATATCTTGTACAAAAGCCAGACCGCAGTTATTAGACGCGAAGGGCATGAATTGGAAGCATCAGTTGGGAAGGGAGTAAGACAGGGTTGTAGCCTTTCTCTGATGTTATTCAATTTGTATATCGAGCAGGCAGTGAAGGAAAGCATGGAAAAATTTGGAATAGGGATTAAAGTACAGTGGGAAGAAATAAAAACATTGCGTTTTGCTGATGGCATTGTAATTGTGTCAGAGACAGCAAAGGACCTGGAAGAGCAGTTGAATGGAATGGACAGTGTGTTGAAGAGAGCGTATAAAATGAACATTAACAAAAGCAAAACAAAAATAATGGAATGCGGTCTTAGAAAATCAGGCGATGCTGTAGGAATTAAATTAGTTAACGAAACAATGAAGGTGGTAGATGAGTTTTGTTACTTGGGCAGTAAAATAACATGCGATGGTCTCAGTACAGAGGATATAAAATGCAAAATGGCAATGGGAAGAAAAGTATTTTTGAAAAAGAGAAGTTTACTAACATCGAATATTAATTTAAATGTAAGGAAGTCTTTTCTGAAGGTATTTGTGTGGAGTGTTGCCTTTTACGGGAGTGAAATATGGACGATAAGCAGTGCGGACAGGAAGAGAATAGAGGCTTTTGAAATGTGGTGCTACAGTATAATGCTGAAGTTTAGGTGGGTAGATCGCGTAACTAATGAAGAGGTACTGAACAGAGTTGGTGAGAAAAAGAATTTTTGGCATACCCTGACTAAAAGAAAGGATCGCTTGGTAGGGCACATTCTTAGACATCGAGGAATCGTATATTTAGCATTAGAGGGAAGTGTGTGGAGTAAAAACCGCAGAGGGAGACCAAGAGACGCGTATATTAAGCAGATTCAGAGTAGGTGTGGGTTGCCGTTCTTATGAGGAGATGAAAAGGCTTGATCAGGATAGAGTAGGGTGGAGAGCTGCATCAAACCAGTCTCCGGACTGAAGAACATAACAACAACTACTTTTGGCGTTGTTGGCTTCCTATCTACCTTGACAATGATAATGCGTTCACTGTGCTGCTCATAGTAGTTTACCCGCATTCCTATTTTCTTATTCATCATCAGTCCTATCCTGTGATACCCCCAACTGATTATATGTTTATAATACTGAACTCACCAGACCAGAAATCTTGTTCATTCTGCCACCGAACTTCACTAATCCCCGCTATGTCTAACTACAACCCCTGCATTTACCTTTTTAAATTTTCTAATTTTCCTACCCGATTAAGGGATCTAACATTCCACTCTCCGATCCGTAGAATGCCAGTATTGACTTTCCTGATGACAACATCCTCCTGAGTAGTCCCCGCCCGGAGATCCGAATAGGGGACTATTTTACATCCGGAATATTTTACCCGAGAGGATGACATCATCATATTTTCATACAGTAGAGCTACACGTCCCCGGGAAAAGTAAAAGTTGTAGTTTCCCCTTGCTTTCAGCCGTTTGCGGTAACTGTGTGGCAAAGTCACATTAGCTGATGTTACAAGGCCAGCTCAGTCTATCATCAAGACTGTTGCCCCTGTAACTACTGAAAAGGCTGCTGCCCTTCTTCAAAAGCCACACGTTTGTCTGGCCTCTCCTTAGATATGCGGGGATGTAGGATCCAGTGAACATGTGGACCATGTGGACGTTCAATCCACCAGTCATTAAATATTCAATTTAAGAGCGATTCAACTGCATGCAAGCCATGTCCCGGACATCCATCATGTTGAAAGTACATCGTCATTCTGTCATGCTGTGAAAAAACTTGTAGTTAAATCGGTGGAACATTACGTAAGAAATTATCATACATTTCACCAATTCGATTGCCATCGATAAAATAGGGCCAATTATCCTTCCTCCCATAATGCCGCACGATACATTAACCCGCCAATCGTGGATTTTCCGATGCCAAACGGTGCATATTATGTCCGTTTGCGTTACCTCTGTTTGTGAATGACGCTTCGTCACTAAACAGAACGCGTGAAAAAATTTGTTATCGTCCCGTAATTTATTTTGTGGCAAAATTGTACACGACGGTCAAAGTTTTCGCCATGCAAATAAAAGTATAGAAATATGGTACGAGTGAAATTTATATTGATGTAGAATTCTCATCACCTACGTTTTTAGATTCCCGGTTCTCGCTCAATTTGTCTGCTACTGATTTGCGGATTAGCCGCAAATGCAATTTGTTACAAGTAATGGTTGACGTTTCACTTGTGGCTGAACACGTCCTGTCTCTTTAAATATCGTAACTATCCGACGGAAGATCCGGACACTTAGTTGACGTCTTCCAGGATAACGATCAACATACATAGCATAGCCCCAATGGGCATTTTGATCACAATAGCCATATATAAATCCCATAGCGGCCGTTTTTGCAATTGGTAAACCGTCCGTTATAACACAAGTAATGTATCACGAAGCAAATACCGTCCGCATTGGCGAAGTGTTAGGCGGTACCATGTAATTATACGTCTGTGACTATTATAGCGCAGTCTATCACAAAGCGAAAAATTTGTCCCAAACTAAACATTTATATTTATTTACGTACTAGACGAATCTAATATATAAAGCAGAGTGTCCATATGTTTGTACTGTTTTGTTCCAATCTTTATAAAATTTTGTACACTTAAGCTTCAGTCCATAAAGACGGTCGCTGTAACTGTAAGAATCACATACGATATATAGTTCACGAGATATGATGTAATAAACAGATGCGCGAAAAACTGCTGCATTTTGCGACAATGCTGCTCATTTTCTCCTATACCATTGGACCGATTTCAACCAAATTTGGTACACACATTCCTTACCGTGAGGTGACAATTGCTGCATGGTTAAGAATCACATACGGCACATGGTACAAAAGACATTACGTTATACCCAATGGAAATAGCAAAAAATGCCATATAATGTGGCGAGACTTTCCAAATACACTGTATGACAGTACTTAGCGACTTGCAACAAACTTTAAACATAATTTCAAACTTTTATTAAACTCTTTCTCGCTGAAACCCATAGAAAAATGATGAAAGGAAAAAAGCTTATCGCTTACTACTTTTGCGCTGTTTATGGAGTAAAACTACGGGCCGGCCGCGGTGGCCGAGGGGACTGAGGCGCTCCAATCACGGTCTGCACGGCCACTACGGTCAGGGGTTCGAATCCCCTCTCGGACATGGCTATTTGTGTCGTCCTGAGTTAGTTCATAAGCAGTTTGTAAGTTTAGGGACTGATGACCCCGTAGTTAAGTCCCATAAGCTATATAATCATTTGAAAACTACGGCATTCGGTATGACGTTAGAATTTATAATTTCTACAATACAAATTGTAGCTACAGGAAATTTTACAGACAGTATACATGGATAGAGTTTAGTGTACCTTCTAAATTGTACCATAGAACGACACATAGTTCATGAGATATGAGCACATAAACAGTACCGTTGATGGAAAACCGCCCCATCACGCAACAAATTTTAATCTATTACTTCTTTGCTACTAATTGTATTCCAAAGATACAAGAAATTTTCCACAGATACAACCCTTATAGAAATGAATATATACCTGAAAAATGGCAAGAATGAATAAATAAATACCCGGCCAACGCCGGGTATTCAGCTAGTACGTAATAAAATGGGGGTACTTATTCTTTTAAATGCATTTCATATCTGTTTGACCTATGGCAGTGCCATCTAGCGGGCCAACCATAGTGCTATCTGGTTTTCCCCTTCAAGCTAGAAAAGTTTTGTTATTTGGAGTTTTTTCGTTCGATGCTTATTTCGTGAGATATTTGTCCCGGTCACTATCAATGGACCACATTGTATATCAGTACCTGGTTTGATTCGTGATCATCAAAAATGTTATATTTTTAATTGTCATAATGCATCTATCCCAAAAGAAAAGCGAACGGATGAAAGTGTGGAAAATCCGATTTCTCTTAGCACACAATGAAAGAATCTAGCGTTTTCGGACTACAGCAACTATCAAAAGTAATATATATATATATATATATATATATATATATATATATATATATATATATATATATATATTGGTTTTTACTTACGTGTTCTAACCAGACGTTGGTGGTGAGGATCTGATCCTTCAGGTTCTGTAAGAAAAACAGAAAAATCGCTTTGAATTGTCATTTCTCGATAAAATTCTTATTTATGTAATTTAGTATTTTGCCAGCGAACAACAATACAGCAGTTAGAGCAAGATGGGAGCGACTACCACCACGTTGCTAAAATAAACCAGGAAACAACATTCTGCGGCGGAGAATACTTGTTAAATGAAATGTCCTCTGTTTACAGATGTGACATGTATGACGTATTAGTGATGGACGGCGTCAGCGTTTCAGTTTGTAATTTTGTTTGAAATACAGAAGTGTCATCAATGCAGAGGGTGTAAAGTGCTACCGAACAGTTCCTCTCTTTCTTCTCCACTGTTTCATCACCAATACATCTAGGCCTTCTACCGCGCTTAAGATTTATCGTTTTAAGGGAAGAGTGATGTGCAAACCGTTTTCCCATAACAACAGCTAAATCTCAAACAAGTGAATAATGAACTATATTTCTCTCATTCATACTAATGGAAAGAAAATTTTAAAAAAATACACTTACAGGCAGAGAGAAGGAAAAAAACGGTAAAAAGGTAGCAACAGACTTACTGGTGCTATTGTTTGATTCTATGAATAGGACAACATCAGACGTTAATGTAAAAATTTATTTAAAATATAATTCTGTACACTTTTGTTCAACATCGTATTCAGAAATACTGTCCATGTTCTAAAGGGGAACAATACAGGTACTTAAAAATAACCCCACAGACAAGGAATTTTGTAGAACGAGTAACACTCACAGAATACGAAAAAGTCTCAAAAAATCAACAAATCTACAGTGCTGAATCTAGTATTTCCATTGGCTATTCCAAGGAGCAAAGAAGCCACAGCCCCAAATGTCGACAGACAACATGCTAAACCGAGACAAGGATTTATATCCAAATAATTCATGGAATTATTGGTTTGAGACTCACCGCTGGGAATTCTAAAACATATCATCCAATTTTCATAATTAATCACACAATTTGTAAGCACAACCTGAGTATTAGCGTACAAGGAGCTTGCTACATTTAATATCAGGCCACGAGGTTTTATATACGACTGGATCTCTTATGTCTGCAAACTCGTCACACTTGTCATACAGCAATCTTTTATTTAAATACAACTTTAGATATATTTTCATTGAGACACTCGCTTTTCACTCCAGTATATGTCGTTGTCCCACTGGTTTTGATTCAGCCTCATGTACTAACGTCAAATATGATATAGGAAGACGAAGAAATGTTGTTCAGAATGGACGCCTGAAAGATGATATAAAATAGGGTCCACGGGGAAAACTTCCTGAATTTGTGGCTATACGTATACTTTTCCGAGACCTGATTGCATTACAGTCTTGCATATCTCATATGCTCCATCAGTTGTACACGAGAAAAAGGAAAATGGTTTACGTCCGTGACTTGTAAATGTGATGAAAGCAATTATATAATGACCGCGAACTGGTTATCGCGTTGGACATGACGTGCGAAAACGAAGTGAATTATCATTTTTCATTGGTGGTGGAATTATAATTGTGTAGAGCTTTTTGAAAGATACCCTCGAAATTTACATGTGGGTTATTATTCATGTATGTATGGACGTTAGCATTGTAAATGGACTGTGAAATACGCATTACAATTCGCAAATGTTAATTCGAAGTGCCCAATTATAGCCATATTACGTATTTTCCCCTGAGCCGAAATGTCACGACTGATTTATAGGAGCATGTGTTTGTCATTTCCACTATGACATTTCATTTAGACAGATATGTTATTTATTCATTTTAATTTATTTATATATTTATTTCGAACTTGAAAGTACACTTGAGAAAGCTATTTTTCCGTATGAAATAAATAAGTTCTTACCTATAATCAAATTGTGGAAATATCTTCCAGAAAATGTGAATTACTGTTGTTCATTAATTCTTCTATCACTTTCATCGCATAACTACACTCACACGTTAACCAGTTCTTTACACAGCTATTTCCGCATGGTCTGTAATTCTCCTGTTCACAACGTGAATTTTGGTGCCGACAGAAGTAGCAACACTATTATACCTAACGACACGAAAGTAAGACATACAGCTCTAAGGAGTGGAATTATTTCATTTTCTCTTCATTGATATAAAGACTCGCAGATATTAACCGCTAGTATGCCTTTAAGCAGAATCAGATTTCGTACAATCGTTTTGAAACGTTACGCTAACAATATGCAGATAACAAAGTCGTCACGTAGCCTTGCAACAGCAAGCGACTGCGTCACAGGAACTGATTCCTGAAAATAGGCGCCAGCGTCGAGTGAAACGTCTCTCTGACAGGCAGAGCGAACAACTCATCGGGCAGCACGACAATATTCGGTCGTAAATGTTACAGTGAAGAGACGCAATAATTCACTGGCCAGTAAAATGTGGACTGATATCGGCGGCGTGTTAACATCGTTATGAACAAAGTGGGACGTTTAAAAGGAGCAAATTCATGTCGTTCTTGTCTAGTGGCGAGTGCTGCGTACGAGAGTTAATGAGTGGCGAGTACAGGAGACTCGTTTGCCCTGCGGCGCCAGACACAGCCCTCATCTGACGTCACGTGACTCCATCGCGTGGACTGAATGCGTCTGACACTGTAGCACGCATTTCGCGCCGTTAAGTTACGCTACACCTGCTATGCACACAGCCGCATCATCATCACGGTGATATCAATTACAACATCATCACAGCCACAAGAGTCTCCTGCTGCTGTAAAGGCAAATTACGAGTTTAAGAGTTTTTCAAGTAATTATACTACTGGCCATTACAATTGCTACACCAAGAAGAAATGCATATGATAAACGGGTATTCATTGGAGAAATATATTATACTAGAACTGACATGTGATTACATTTTCACACAATTTATGTGCACAGATCCTGAGAAATCAGTACCCAGAACAACCATCTCTGGCTTTAATAACGGGCTTGTTACGCCTGGGCATTGAGTCAAACAGAGCTCGTATGGCTTGTACAGGTACAGATGCCCATGAAGCTTCAACACGATACCACAGTTCATCAGGAGTAGTGACTGGCGTATTGCGATGAGCCAGCTGCTCGGCCACCATTGACCAGACGTTTTCAGATGGTGAGAGATCTGGAGAATGTGCCGGTCAGGGCAGAAGTGTTACATTTTCCGTATCCAGAAAGGCCCCTACAGGACCTGCTACGTGCGGTCGTGCATTAACCTGCTGAAATGTAGGGTTTCGCAGAGTTCGAATGAAGGGTAGGGCCACGGGTCTTAACACATCTGAAGTGTAACGGCCACTGTTCAAAGTGCCGTCGATGCGAACAAGAAGTGATCGAGAGTGTAGTCAATGACACTTCATTCCATTTCGCCAGGTGATACGCCGGTATGACTATGACGAATACACGCTTCCAGTGTGCGTTCACCGCGATGTCGCCAAACACTGATGCGACCATCGTGATGCTTTAAAGAGAAGCTGGATTCATCCGAAAAAATGACGTTTTGCCATTCGCGCACCCAGTTTCTTCGTTGCGTACACCACGCAGGCGCTCCTGTCTGTGATGCAGCGTCAAGGGTAACCGCAGCCATGGTCTCCGAGCTGATAGTCCATGCTGCTGCAGACGTCGTCGAACTGTTCGTACAGACGGTTGTTGTCTTGCAAACGTCCCCATCTGTTGACTCAGGGATCCAGACTTGGCTACACGATCCGTTACAGCTGTGCGGATAAGTTGCCTGTCATCTCGACTATTAGTGATACGAGGCCGTTAGGATCCAGCACAGCGTTTCGTATTGCCCTCCTGAACCCACCGATTCCATATTATGCTAACAGTCATTGGATCGCGACCAACTCGAGCAGCAATGTTGCGATACGATAAACCGATAGGCTATAATCCGACCTTTGCATATCGCAGCATCTTCTTCCTCTCGGTTAAATTTCGCGTCTGTAGCACGTCATCTTCGTGGTGTAGCAATTGTAATGGCCAAGAGTCTAAGAACAGAAAGAAAGTAATTACATGAAAAACTTTATTAGAACATAATTAATTGTAAACACGTTGGCTAGGTTTATAATCCGTGACTATGTGAAACAATAAATAAATCTTCGTATCTCTGTTACCAGTCACTTTATTTGTTATTGTTTAATTTAACATAGCACAACGTACTTCGAATGCTTTTTATACATACAGAAATGTTTCGTTGCTTATAATTTATTACAAAAACGATTTAAAATCGCTCGTGAGGTGAGCAACCATTTTTAATGTATTTTTTTTCTCTCTATCAGTTGATTGGTTGCAAATATGGTTAATTGATAATTTTATTGCCGGTTTCGGGCGTTGCCCGTCATCAGATACACTTCGGCATACTAATAAGAAAAGTGAAGACAGTGATAACAATTACGTAATTGGTTTAACTGTCTTCAGTTTTCTTCTTTGTATACCGAAGTGTATCTGATGATAGGAAACGCCCGAAACCGGTAATAAAATTATCAATTAACCCTATTTGCATCCAATCGGCATTTTTTAATTGTTCCTAGATTTCTTCTGCATCTCTGGTGAACTGGTGAAGCTGGTGCATATTGAATAACTTGTACGTTGCTTCTTATACACTAATTGTTTTCATCGCACACTCGCACATATAAACTATTCAGAAGCACATTACTCTAATTAGATACTTGTTTGCCGCCGCGGATTGGCCGAGCGGATTGAGGCGCTATGCTCCGGTGCGCGAGGCCAGTCCCCATCGGGGGTTCTAATCCTCCCCTCGGGCATGGATGTATATGCTGTCTTTAGTATAAGCCAGTTTATAAATAGTTTGTAAGTATGAGGGCTGATGAGCCCGCAGTTAAGTCCCATAAAGGAAAAGTGAACAGTTTATATGTGCGAGTGTGAGATAAAAACAAATAGTGTATAAGAACCAATGTACAAGTGATTCAATATGCACCAGCTCCAAGGTGCACCAGAGATACAGAAGAATTATTGGAACACGAAAATCGTGGTGAAACAATTACACCATACAGGAAGACCAGCAGAAGACAGCACTACATGTTAGTTTATGGTCATACTCTGCCCTCCCTCCACCCAACTACCCCCAAATACCAACAATTATAATTAACGAAACATTTCTGTATGTATAAAAAAAGCGCCCGATGAAGAGCAAAACAAGCTCGAAACGCGTTGTGCTGTGTGAAACACAAATAAAGTGACTGGTAGCAGAAATACGAATATTCATTTACTACTAGCAGTAAACCCGACGTTGCCCGGGTGTTTATTTATCCTACACTCTCGTAGTCCAGATCACCTGCCCCCCTCTCCCTGCATCCATCTCTTTCTCTCCCATCTCTCTGTTCGTTTCCACCTTTCCCTCACTCGGTAAAGTTTTCTGCAAGGTACCCTCTATCAGTACCATACAAATATTTATGTATCCTGTTGTCCTGAGAACAAGAACAACAAAAAAGATCTGTATAATCGGTCAAGTCGTTCTCAAGTTATGGAGCGACCAAGGTATTTAGAGATTCATTTTTATGTTGCAAAGTATCCTTCCCCATGCACCGTATGAAACTTACAGTAGACGGTGACCTATCGCTTATTTTGAAGGTGAAGCGTGCGAAATTTCGTGAAGATCAGAATGAAACTGTAGATTTCGTGAGTCTATAGGAGAAGTATGCACCGCCAAGCAGCTATCACAAAATACTGTTTCAGATGACGTTTCCTACAGATAAACGACATTACTGCCAAACTTCAGCTTCATAGGTGAAGTAGTTTTCGAGATTTCGTGTTTAGTCAGTGTGTGAATGCGTGTCCTTTCGATTTTATATAGATAGAGATTAAGAAAACAGATTGCTTAATTTTGGATGCAAGAGAATTAAGGGAGACTTGAAGGCTAAAATAAATAACAACATGCAAATCTGTAATGCTAACTTTATTTGATACAAGGTCATGCCTGATGCGACAGTTTTACGGCATCTACAGCTATTGTGAACGGTAGACTTGCTTTCGTTTCATCATTTTGTATGGTGGGGGGGATGGGGGATGGCAGATACAAAACGCTTTATAGACATCCGACATTACATACAAACATTGTTGCAGGTCCGTAACTACTCCCAATTTCCAAAAATTTGCGCATAAATCTGGGTATTCTCACACGGTGTATTTAAATGTTCAAATGTTTGTAAATCTATCGGACCAAACTGCGTGGTCTCGACTCGAACCTCACGGAGAGCAACCGCGCGCTCCACAGCGAGACTCTTTAGACCACTCGGCTACTCCACCGCGGCCACAGTGTCTTCTCATTATTTATGACGTCATATCTCCTTAGCTATGTGTCGTGCTTTTTTGTTTTATGGTCAGGAACTTTCGTGGGCGTACGGTGAACAGTTCACCAAAATTTCATTGCAATCTAATGAATGGTTTATGAACACGTAGAGGACATACAGACAAACATTCATTTATATATACAGGGTGTTTCACTAAGTGTGTTTGCCTCTGTAACTTATAAAATAATAGGTGACGGGGAATTTTAATGCGGTAAGTCAACACAAGAAATGTTACGCTTTCTGTGGGGCTATGAACATAGTTTATTGTATCTGCAGACTAAACAATAATATGCTTTATGGACGTCAGGCCAACTTAAACGTAAGTGAATTGATAATGTAAACATTTTTATACAAAATTGTATATTGTAAACGTAGGTAATTATTTTATTAAACATCACCACGTCCACTTGAAAATGGCATAAGTCGAAACAAGCTTGTCGTGGAGTCAATTTGCACAAGCTGAATAAATATTGTTAACAGCAAACTTAGATTTCTGTATTACGATAATGTCATATTTTGGCCTTGTATTTTCTGCGGGCCCAGTAGAGAAGAAAATAAGTAAGATTATTTCAACAAATAACTTGTAAATTTACTACCACTACATTGAAAAACACGTGTGCCAGTATTATGACGTGACGCGATACGCGGTTTATTTTGTTGCACAATTTTTAAAACGGAAGTTCTCGTGAGGATTGAGGATATTGAGCCATCGAAGAACAGAAGGCGGTTCATGTAGAAGACGAGCAATCTAAGGACTGTATATCAAGACAAAGAGAGTCTCGAACACCATCATGGAAAAAGGAGCGATTTCACAGGACACATATTTTGAAAGAACAAAGAGAGGTTATCTCAGAAAATAATACAGTTTCTTCCGAACAAAATAAATAAATGAAGTTTGCAAGTTGAAAGAGTTGGTTTCCACAGGTTTCCAGAACAAAAATCATGGACACAAGAGACAGGATAAAGACCTTTAGCAACGAAGCTGAAACAAATGACCGTGGTACTCAGATGGGCATAACGTGAAGAAGATATGACTGAACGGAATAGAAATGTAAAATGAGTCCATGCAATCACACGGACCCCACACTCGCCAGTGGAGCATCGTTTCTCATGTTGCCGGCGAGCTCTGATAAACGCTTGCGCAACGCGATACCCACAGAAAATAAATGTCCCTCGAGCCTGGGGCATTTTTAAATTTTCATATTCATCAATATTTATATTGAGGCACAGCAGCAAGTCCATTTGCAATTCAAAGTTTCCTCTCCTGCATATTCAACTCGAGTACGGTGGAATGACTGTTTTGTCTGCAAAAGAACAGTTAACAGGTTCTCATCGCAAAGCAACAGTCATGCAACGCAAAGATTTTTTTTATTGTTTTACTGTTTATATGTTGGTAAACCTATTGGAACAAACTGCTAATGTCATCAGTTCCTAGAATTAGAAACTACTTAAAATAACTTACAATAAATGCAACACACACATACACACACACACACACACACACACACACACACACACACATACGATTGAGGATTCGAACCTACGGCAGGAACGGCGTAACGCCTTGGCTTACCACGCAGCCATTCCGTTTTGCTTTTTGTATTTATTTCTTTTTTCACTATAATTCGCTGACTACTAATGAATCAGCAGAAGTAGCGGATGGTCATCTGACAATATATCAAGGGCATCATTTCCTAATCCATTATAGCGACCAGTTTGACAGGCGTGCAAGAGAACTTTCAAGAATGGTTAATGGCAATGAACGAAACTTCATTCACTGTGCTTTCATTGTTACTCGCTTATTGTCACCCATCATATTATGCCTCCGTAAGGTTTTTCCATAAAATAATTAATATTGCGACTGGTTGCAGTAATTTCTGAAACCTAATTAATATTGTGTTGTTGTTGTGGTCTTCAGTCCGGAGACTGGTTTGATGCAGCTCTCCAACCTAATCTCTCCTGAGCCCGCCTCTTCATCTCCTCATAAGAACGGCAACCTACATCCATTTGAATTTTCTTGCTATATTCATCTCTTGGTCTTCCTCTGCGATTTTTACCCCACACACTTCCCTCCAACGCTAAATTCACAATTCCTTGATGTCTAAGAATGTGTCCTACTAATCGATTCCTTCTTTTAGGCAAGGTATGGCAGAAATTCCTTTTCTCCCCAATTCTGTTCAATACTTCCTCATTAGTTTCGCGATCCATCCACCTAATCTTCAGAATTCTTCTGTAACACCACGTTTAAAAAGCCTCCATCCTCTTCCTGTCCACACTGTTTATCATCCATGTTTCACTCCCATACAAGGCAACACTCCATACAAATGCCTTCAGAAAGGACTCAATCCTGTTCCTGTCCGCACTGTTTATCGTCCATGTTTAATATTACACATCTGTTAATTACAATATATTAGATGAACTTTCAATTTAGATCGTGTAGGAATTCGAACACAAGGACAGAAAAGACTAGCAAGATTCGGACCTTAATATTTTCCAGATGGTCAGTCTACAGTGCTACCGTTGAACCATGGTGACAGTTGAGAAAAAAAAAAAAAAAAAAAAAAAAAAAAGGTACTTTCGAATGTAATTACAGATTTTAAGAAACTTCACAGTCGATTTTCTTGAGAATTTTTGAAAGCTGTATGGAATAGTTTTGACTTATTGCTGTTTCATTTCTGTGATTCAAGTACCTTAAATGTTTTAAAAAGTAACAAATCTCTGATACCTGTGTGGTCTCCTTGTAATAACAATACTTACTAAACGAAGATATGGATGTTTAGTATTTTTTCACAAGTTTTTAACTTTTTTCACCTTCTGAATTTACTAGACTTGAGATAAAATTGTTGCCCATGGATACTTCCGAAAGCTGTGTTCTAGATCGTCTCCAACTTAACTGTTCCGTCCGCTCTTCCCCCACATCTCTTTTAGGTTTATGGCATGTGACAAAGCACAATTTCGGGGAATCCCACCTGAAACATGAAAATGTAAGAGTCGTGTTTGTGAATTGACAGTTGTGAGACAAAAACGACCTTAAACATTACCGCTTAGATCCGTTTGGGTTAGCTTTTGCATTTGTCTTACAACAAAGTGAAAAAGACAAATTTCATACTGCTTTATATACAGGGTTTTTCACTAAGTGTGTTTGCCTCTGTAACTTATAAAGTAATAGGTGACGGGAAATTTTAATGCGGTAGGTCAACACAAGAAATGTTACACTTTCTACGGAGCTAAAAACATAGTTTATTGTATCATTTTCCAAAGAGTTACAGCACAAAGATATAATATTTTAAAAGGAACAATAGTTTTCTCTATCGTGCATTGGATTCGTTGAAACCAGCTGCATAATGCAATGCGCCGTCGTCTCTGCGGACGAGATGTAACATCGCCGGTCTGACGGAGCGACATGCGTCCTCAATGCGCCGTTTTAGATCATCTGGGGATGTGGACTCAGTGACATAAACACGATCCTTTAGATATCTCCACAAAAAGAAATCTACTGGTGTTAAATCGGGCGACCTTGGGGGCAATGAATGAGGACCATGGCGCCCCAATCATCTTCCTGCAAACCTGTTGTTTAGTTCTTCCACAACAGCACGCGCAGAGTGGGCTGGGTGACCATCGTGCTGCATCCACATATAGACTCTCGTGTGTAGACACACATGTTCAAGGAGACCACCCAAACTGTCGGCTATAAAAGCGCGATATAACTCACCTCTCAGTGTACCTGGGAATTAGTGTGGACCGATGATTTCATCCCCAAGGATCCCACACTACACGTTAATAGACCACCTACGTTGGCGGTCGACAGGTCGTACCCACCGAGGATTGTCTGCGGCCCAGTAGTGCATGTTATGGCGATTCATTGCACTATAATTTGTGAACGTGGACTCATCAGAGAACATAACACTTTGTAAAGACACCAGCGTGAAATTACGCATGGCCCACTCACAGAATGTCAGTCTTGCACGAAAATCGTTCCCATGCAGCTCCTGGGTCAGTGACGGGCGGTACGGGTGACACCTGTGGCCGTGTACTATACGCCACACAGGTGTGAGACTGACACCAGCGACTGCAGCAACGGCTCGTAAGCCGACATGAGGATCGTAGTGTAGTGCAGCTAAAACAAACACCTCCGTCTCCTCACTTCTTGCAGGTCTTCGTCTGTTACTGCGGCGCAATACCAAGCTGCCTGTTTCCCGAAGTCGTTGTTCGGCACGTAAGAACGTAATGCCTGCCGGGGCTCTTCGCCTAGGATATCTCACGGCATACGCCGTGGCTGCTTCAGTGGCATCGTGTCGGCACTCGTCGAGCATCAGCAACATGTCAACGTAATCGTTGTTCGTGTATTCCATCGTCATCCGATGTCAGTAACTGTGGTATATTGAGCCCCGGTTGTTTGTGTGGCTCCAACTGTCGGGTATACGGCCGTGTGCGGCGACAGTCGGCAGTCTAACAGCGCATCGAGGAAGCTTCTCGCTCCGTGACACCGGCGACGTTACAACTCGGCCGCACCACATTTAGAAGGCGCTTTGCATTATGCGCAGCGTTTGTGGTATCTACCCCTGAAACTTTGAAGGGTTGTAGCTCCCAAACTAAGAGTGACAGGATTGTAGTTTAAATTGATTTGGACGCAGGTGGTTTCAAGGAATCCAATGCATGATAGAAAAACTGTTGTTCCATTAAAAAATTATAACTTTGTGCTGTAACTCTTTGGAAAATGATACAATAAACTATGTTCATATCTCCGCAGAAAGTGTAACATTTCTTATGTTGACCTACCGCATTAAAATTTCCCGTCACCTATTATTTTATAAGTTACAGAGGCAAACACACTTAGTGAAACACTCTGTATATGCATAGTCTGCAGTTCACCGTAAGGTGCATGGTAGAGAGTACCCACACCACTACCAATCATTGTCTTTGCTTTTCAGTCCCAAACAGAGTGAAAAATAACTTTGTGAACGCCCCAGTTCTAGCCCTGATTTGCGTTATCTTTGTGGTCCTTACACGAAATGTAAGTTCGTGAAAGCAGAATAGTTCTGCAAATAGTCCTCTAAATTTCCTTAGTCGAGGGATTTCGACTAAGTTCCCGAAAGATCTCTGTGGCACTTGCACGCTGATCTAACGTGTCAGTAACAAACCAAACAATTCGCCTGTGAATTGCTCCTGTGTCGTCCTTCAAACCAATGTGCTGGGGACCCACAACATAGAAAAGTACTGAGACGGGAGTGCAGTACTGTTTTATAGCCGGTCTCCTTTAACAAAGACAATGTCCGCCTCCCCCAGGATTGGCCCCACATGATCCTACAATTTCACATCGCTCTGCAGCGTTACGCCAAGATATTCAACAGATGCGATGTATCAGTCAGCAAACTACTATCGTTGTACTCAAACTTTATGGGATTGTTTGTCCTAGTCATTTGAATCACCTTATATTTCTCTACATTTATAGTTATGTGCCATTCATCATACGAAGTAGAAATTTTGTCTGCGCCAGCGTGTATCCTGTTGTCTAGGTTACGTTATATTCTACTACAATCTCCTAGCGACAAAAGTTTCCTGTGATGTAAGTATGACGATATGTAGTATGTAGGTGTAGGTATGTCGTCTGTATACGTCACTATGTTGAAATGTTCAAATGTTTGTATAGTCTATGGGACCTAACTACCGGGTCATCAGTCCCTAAACTTACAAACTACTTATGAACTAAGACTAAGGACGGCACAAATATCCATGCCCGAGGGGGGATTCGAACCCCCGACCGTAGTGGCCGTGCAGACCGTGACTGGAGCGTCTCAGTCTCCTCGGCCACCGCGGCCGGCCGTCACTATGTAACACACGAGAAGAGTCATAACTGGCTTCATGAGCATTATCAAATGCTCAAATGTTTGTATAGTCTATGGGACTTAACTACGGGGTCATCAGTCCCTAAACTTACAAACTACTTATGAACTACTTACGAACTAGGACGGCACAAATATCCATGCCCGAGGGGGATTCGAACCCCCGACCGTAGTGGCCGTGCAGACCGTGACTGGAGCGCCTTAGTCCCCTTGGCCACAGCGGCCGGCCATGAGCAGTATCAGTAAAAAGTAAAGAAGCGTGAATATGTCAACATTATTTGATTTAGATGTTTCTTAAGGTTTCAGTTAAGACAAGAAGCTTGTGCTACACTTGAATCTCTCCTTGAATAATTCCCACACTGAAGTAAAGTTAAATAAAAAATATAATGGTAATTATGGAACTGGGCTGGTAGGGACATTTGATTCAAGGGATTTACACAGAGGATTACCACATGTAATTCAGTCTTATTTATTAAAAGATAGGATAACAATAGGATAACAATAACATGTCAGGACCGATTTGACTGGACTTGGACACAACTCAGATACGAACAAGGAAGGGGAAGGTAATTTCGAATCTCAACAACATTATACTTGATGTGGGTGTCAAAGTCCCGCGACTGCCCAGGCAGCAGTTGCCTGCATGTCTTCTCGCTTCTGTGGCGTCGGACCAAGTCTCCACTTCAGTGGTTTCCTACCGAGTCCCTCCTCGCTCTCCAGCTACAGCTTTTGTTCGAATATTGCGTCTCTTTGGCTCTGTGATGGTGAGTTGGTTTTTCAATGCCACCCAATAGCCAATCGCCCTTATCACAACCGCGCCTCTCAGTCCCCGGTGGAAATTTTCTGTGGGCTGAGATGACACTCGCGAAGCGGCGTCTTTCCCACGTTTCAAGCCTGTTGATTCTATCTTCTGCATTCCTTCTTGGTTCTAGAAAACAGTTCTTCCTGGCAGTTGCGTTACGCCTGTCTGCTATGCGATTTATCAGGGTCTCTCTCCCTGGCCAGAAACATTGTTTTGGTGGAACCGCTTTATCTATACTGCAGGCCAGCCTCTCTCCCACTCACGTAAATGCCCCTGCAGAGATCCACGGTTTATCTGCTATGCTATAGCTGCTTTTTGGAGATGACTCCTCTGGTATCTGCAGATAAGGGCTTTCTCTGCCCTGTGTCTGCTGTCGCCATTTATCTGGATGCTTCTAAACTCACTCTGGTTTCTCCACGTACATCCTTACCAGAGAGCCACGGAAATTCGTCAGGGCGCCCCCTGCAGTGTGGGTCGACGGGTGGTAGCGCAAGTGAAAGTTGGGGTGCCTCTCGCAGGCTGTTTCCGGCTTCCCAGTCTGGCGGCAGGACGCTGGCACAGACAAATATATACAGAAGGGAAACGTCCGTAAGGGCCCGGTCACACTCTCAGGGGTGCAGGGGCAAGGGGTGCTGAAGCAGTTCCGTAAGATGTCCCATAAGCGCTGAGGTCAGAAGCAGCCCTTTAAACTGGCCAGAGCAGGCGGCAGGTAGCGGCTGTCCCCACCACCACCTGCCCTCAAACGCCAGCAAGCTGGACACGGCCGTGGCCTCGTGGCAGGCGGCACAAGCTCTCTCCTTAGCTTCCCCTCCACGCTACCCTCTGACGTGCGAGAGGCACCCTCAGAAGTGCCTCTAGTGTGGTCTACCAGTACTAAGCCAGGAAACCGCCAGACATCTGGTGGCGTCTTACGGAACTACGAGGGTAGCGCAGGACAGTGGTTTAGTAGGGCTTCTTCTATATATATGTTACTGTGTGACGCTGGGCTGGAGGCTTGCATGGCGTGCGCGAAAGCACCCATCGCCAACGGCTCGGGACAAAAGCGTCCCTGACCGAAATATTACAAGCTACAGTCCTACAAGACTTTGTACCTATCCAGTTCCTGCAGCACGCAACAACCGATGGAGAGTACCAAAGATAATGGAAAATCCCACAGACACTTTAAGAATAGTCTGGGATATTTGGTTCTGCACCTTGTGCAAGCATAACCAGTGCGGTGTGATGGGTATTTCACTGTCTTTGATGACTACATTTGCCTAACAAAAAGTTATCGGTCACGCAACTTCTTTTATTGGTGATCATTAAAATTTTATAATTTACCCCTGTTGTGTATCGAATATGACATCAGGCGCGTCCTGCGATTACTAATGACTTCTGTCGTCTAAATTCGATGGCAAATCGTGCGTTTTCATCAGTTATAAAATGGCCTACGCATTATTATATATATTACTGCAGCTGCATGCACGATTCCACTTCTGACTGAAGCCATTGTGAAACATGGCACACAGCTCGCGGTAATCGGATTTCGAGTGCGTTAGTCACGACTAGCCGGGCGTGGCCGACTACTGCATTACACACATACAACCATACATACATACACGCGCGCACGGAAAATTATTAATGCTGATTAGCAGCGTGCCGCGTAATTCATGTAATGATATTTTGGCGTGCGATCGCATAATTGCAGCCAGCACGGTTCAACGGACTCGCTCAGCTAATGACTGTGCGGGCGCGCTTCTGCGCAGCAGAAGGTCTGTCCGCGCTACCAGCCGACCAGAACTGCAATCCAGGAAGTGGGATCCGGCATACTTTTAGGAACTGCGGAACCCCGCAACAGCCGGCGGATTCACAAGCATCGAATTGCGCAGACTGTTTCATACTGGCCACCGTAAGTTGACTTCACAGCGCTCTGCGCGGTGCGAGTTGACGGATGGCGCAGCTACCGTAGGGCTAGGTGAGGTCCCAGTTCTAGACGACCCTCGGTCTCCATGAACCACGTTCGAATAAGATTTTATTCATTATTTTTGTATGGTTTACTCGTTGCGTATCTCTGTGACTGCCAGGTTCACGTAGCGAAAACCTACATTTAAGCCTTTATAGGGGACTACTACGGACGATAAACAGTACGGACAGGAAGAGAATAGAGGCTTTTGAAATGTGGTGCTACAGAAGAATGCTGAAGATTAGGTGTGTATATCGCGTAAGTTATGAAGAGGTACTGGATAGAATAGGTGAGAAAAGGAATTTTTGGCATACCTTGATTAAAGGAAGGGATCGCTTGGTAGGACACATTATTAGACATCGAGGAATCGTAAATTTAGCAAATCAAATGCTCAAATGTTTGTATAGCTTATGGGACTTAACTGCGGGGTCATCAGTCCCTAAACTTACAAGCTACTTATGAACTTGCTATTCCTAAGGACGGCACAAATATCCATGCCCGAGGGGGGATTTGAACCCCCGACCGTAGTGGCCGTGCTGACCGTGACTGGAGCGCCTCAGTCCCCTCGGCCACCGCGGCCGGCGTAAATTTAGCATTGGAGAGAAGTGTGTGGGGTAAAAATCGCAGAGGGAGACCTAGAGACGAATATAGTAAGCAGATTCCAATGGATGTGGATTGTCATCCTTATTAGGAGATGAAAAGGATTGCTCAGGATAGAGTAGGGGGAGAGCTGTATACAACCAGTCTCCGGACTTAAGACCATAAGAACAACAGGGCACTACTTTGAAATTCCAAAATTAAATCTGAAAAACTTTTTTTTTTGTTTTTTGTATCCATGACTAGAGGTTAGTTGTACAACATGTTTATTTTCTTGAGTTTCTGAGTGCATGGTGTCCTATGGGGTAGTAACCATACTTACCAGAGGGCATTTGTGAAACTGGATATTATATAAAGTTCTGTGGTCAGAAATGATAAGGCCTACAACAAAACGAATATGTTAACCAAGAAATAATACCACCAACAAACACTGGGTTGAAATCAAATGTTTGTAGAGCCTATGGAACTTAACTATGGGCTCATCAGTCCCTAAACTTGTAAACTACGTATGAACTAGCTTATACTAAAGAAGGCACAAACACCCATGCCCGAGGAGGGATTCGAACCCCCCTCCCCCCCCCCGCCCAAACACTGGGAATACAAGCAATTTTACATGGTGTTTCCGCTAATAAATTTACGACAAACTTTCACATTCGTTATTGAAATCATTGTAACCCTATCTTGGATCACCTGTGTATGATATAACGCTGTAACGTCTTAGACGAAACTCATTGGGAAGCCCGCTAAATCTTAGTAGAAGAATGAACAACTTTCGGGGATTTTTTCCACCTTGCCCAAAGCATCAGCAAACTTTCGTAATGACTACCTCGGTATACAACACAAGTGAATGATGTATACCGCAATATACGCAGAAATGAGCACAGAATTAATCTATTATCTACGAGTGCACTAATATCAAGAATTTCTGACTTGTACAACAAGTTAGTGTTAACTTTGTACTGTTCTAAGCAATACCTCATCCAGAGACTCGCAACGGTAAGAATGCTTACTACTTTCTCTACTCACTGCATTTATAGAAGGTGGTGAGGCAGGAAATCAAGAAGTGGTAACAATTTGTGCCACCGAGCGTTAAAGGAAGTGATTTATTTCTGTATAAAGAACCGGATAGTCAGTATACTAATCCGTACCTTATAAAGGGTTAATTAAGCTTAAGGAGGAACACAACGTTCGTGCCCAAGGGAGGATTCGAACCTCCACAGGGAACGGCCTTATGAACCATGCTATGGCGCCTCCGACATCGCGGCCGTTCCCGAGCGTCCGAAAAAGTTGGTTGAATCAAGAATTCTCGACATTTAACTGTCTGGATCCTGACCAACAAACCTCGAAGGCCTCGAACTAAAATCACAAAAATGTTGCTGACTTCCAGGACACAAACGTAACACAGTTTGTCCTCTACAGACGTGGTCCCTGCCACCTTTCGCGTGTTGTCGTTTTATTTAAATGTTGCCATACTTTTGCGAACTAACAGTGAGAGGTGCTGAATTACCAGCTGCACTGCAGTGTGTGACCACACTTCTGACGATTATCACGGCTCGACCTACTCCGACGTGAGACCCTGTAGCCCTCCACAGCTACAACAGTGCACCACGTACCTGCTCTAAAAGCCCCTGTTACACGACCAGGAACCACTGTAGCGATATCGCCGCCCAGGAAGAACAAATTGGAATGCCACCTCTCGTCAAGCATGTAGTCAAACCAGGAGATGGGTTGGAGATGTTAAAGTCATGATCCACACATCATAAAAATATTTATACATTTCTGATTTACTGATTTCTAGACTGTCACTTTATTATTATTATATTTATTTCACACAAAATGACTATTCAGAATCATGAACCTCTCAAATCCGAAAGCCTGGATTGTGACCTTTCCCAACCCGAAAACCTCCATCCGCTCCTTGTAATTAAGTAATGTAAATACTCTATTTATTAAAATAAGATTTAAGTCTTTTAAATATATAAAAATAATGTACTTAATGCATATAAGAAAAATAATTACAATATATGCAAAGTATTCACAGATTATATGACATCAACTACGAATGCGCAAAGTTGAAACTGTGTAACCAGCCGGGATTCGAACCCGGCCCTCCCGCTGTCTGGTCACTTTGTACTAATTCCTCAAAGAGTAAGGTGTCCAAACTTGCCCACAACTCCCCACTAACGAAAGGTTCATTACCCGTCACAGGAATGTTATATATGTATACGTGTGGTGTATATTCCGGAAGAACAGACGTCACTTCTGATCTTGCAGTTGTTATTATTTCATGTTCACAGAATAAAAAGGTAAAGCAGTTAACAATCCAAAGATTGGTTTAAACACCACAGTGCTTTACTGCGCATGGTCCTCTTTGGAGGTGGTTTCCCGTTACCTTCCTCCGGCCTTCAAACTGACTTACCCAGCCAGTTATAGAGGGACCTACAGTTTAACGTGGGTTGAGAACCAAGGCGATACTCGATATTTTTCACACTGCCAGAGGGAAAAGAAGTGGGCCAGCCGCGGTGTCCGAGGGGACTGAGGCGCTCCAGTCACGGTCTGCACGGCCACTACAGTCGGGGGTTCGAATCCCCCCTCGGGCATGGATATTTGTGCCGTCCTTAGTCTTCGCTAGTTCATAAGTAGTTGACCCCGTAGTTAAGTCCTATAGACTATACAAACATTTGAACATTTTTTGGAAAGAAGTGGAAAGTGACAGATACAATTCTACTACCTGGCGGGGATCGTACCTGCAACGTTTGGCTTTGTAGTCTGGCATTCTACCACTGTGCTATCGAGCCGCACAATTTCGATTACAGAATATAAAAGAATGGCAACTGCAGGATCAGAAGTGACGTCTGTTCTTCCGGAATAGACGTAAAGCATAATCTCATAATTACACAATTTACAAAAGTTAGATAAAGTCATTAAAATAAACAAACTACGTTTCTCGCTTGGTAAGTTCTTTTTTGGCGACCAACTCATTTTTATTGTTTCCCTCTCATCTATACAGAACATCGCAATTACACTGATATGCGCGCGGAAACAATATGCCCTAACAGCATGGAACACTGCCAAACATAGCGGAAGAGTGAGAAATTGAGCGTAAGACTGAAGCACTCTTAACTTCACTAAAAAAAAAATTAAAAAAAAATGACAATTCTAAAAATTGGGATCAAAAAGGTAACCAGTAACGCGCAGTAAACAAGAAAATGATTTTCTATCTTGTTTCCTAAGGTTCGCCATAACTGATAACTGCCCTCTTAACGAACGCCTATCCACAAGAGAGATACATTTTCGACACAATTTTACAGATCCAATATCAATCGTTTAATAATTATTGCTTACATGTAGAGGCGCCTCCCGACTGAACGTTGGCATAAATCACTCCAGGCCGATGCGTCATCATATGTTTGTTCCAGCCGGAACTGATACCACTGAGAATGACGTGGAGATGAGAGAGCGAGAAAGGGTAGACTTAGTGGAGGGGGCGGTGGGGGTTGGGGAGGTAGGTGGTATGCATCAGTTGGCTTTCGTCCGTAGGCGCGTGCGGACCTGCTCCGCGCGCAGGGTACTGCCCCGCTGCCGGTGTTGTTTACTTCCGCGTCGCGGTATTTGTATTTGTCTCGAGTCCAGTTAATGTGTACGTTATGGCGCACTCTTACCGCCGAGCGACCCTGAAAGTTACATTCCAAACAGAACATCCACGACCACGCGCTTACGAAATTGAACAATTTATTCGTGAAGAGCTACGATTGAACCCACAAGAAGTGATAGGTATCCACTTCTCGATCACCGGCAGTGTCGTTTACATCAAAATGACATCTGAGACCGCATGTGCTGAAGTCGTACGACAACACGCACAAGGACTGAAATTTAAACACTCGGACGGACATATGGGGAGGTGACGGTGGACCATGCAGGATTCGGACTGCGAACACTTCGTGTATTTGAGCTTCCATACGAGGTACCGCAAGACGCCGTCGTTGAAGCCTTTCACCCCTACGGCAAGGTTGTGGGACACATGGCGGAAAAATGGCAGACGTTCACGACGTACCAAGTATTAAACGGCGTACGACAGATCAAGATCGAACTGTCAAAACACGTACCATCCTACCTCATGATTGGTGGTGTGCGAGCCATCGTCATGTATGATGGACAGCCGCGGACTTGTGCAGGCTGTGGACAAGAGGGCCATGTTCGTTCCGAATGTCTCCATCGCCGTTTACTCCGGATTCAGACAGGCGAGGCAGTTCCAGCTGTAACAGCACCACCTGTATCAGACTCCTACGCCTCAGCCGTGCGAAAACCTGAAGCAACACTTCAGGATGTGTCCTTTCTCCCGCCAACGATTCCCGCCGAGGACTGCAGCCTGGATGAGACTTCCGCATCCTCTTCTACCATGCCTGAGACGAGACCGACAAACTTTCAGAAGATGAAAGACGGCGCGGCCGAAGCGATGCACGTCGACCCAAGAGTGGTGCCCACCGCAGCTTTCATACAGACGGGCACTACGTCGGACGACGGACACCCGCATTCCGACACGGAGCAGCACGTTCGGAAGCAGCGGTCGCCCAGGAAACGGAAGAAGAGAAGTCGAACGTCCTCCGACGACATCCCCCCACAGAAAGACGACAGGATGTCTGACAGTGTTCTCACTTAGAGTGTCACAACCACGGAAAACGCCGTACCCGTTGTCTCAACCGAAGAACATCCTATTCACTGCCTTCTATCTCCCCCGACAACAGTGGATCCTGTAGAGGCACCCCACAGGATGACACTGTGGCAGCAACACTACCCCTACCACTCGAAGGGAGCGAGAATCACTCGACCTTCGTGTCGGCCCCCTGGAGTGCCGATGTCGAAGATGAGGCAGATCAGAACCCTGGCCCGCCGGATGGGGCGAATCCCTCGGTGGCGCCCGACAAAACTTCCGCCTAGTGATTGCAGACACAGTGGCGGCTTCTGACGCCCCACACCCACCGGACATCTTAACAGGACCCCCATCGACATCAGCAGGAGCACGTCCGCAACACTACCGCATTGCAACGATGAATCTTGCTACCATCAGAGCTGCTCACAAATTGGCGATGTTCCGTGACACCATATACGCTGCCGATGTCGACATTGCCCTTCTCCAAGAAGTGTTCGTCTCTGCCTTCTACGCTCCTACCGGCTACGAAGCGCATATCTCTCACGCCTCCGACAATGGTAGCGGAGTTGCCATCCTCCTCCGCGAAGGGCTCCCTGCTGAAGATGTTGTGTACCTTCCTAATGCGAGGGGAATGGCCCATACACTGTTCGGTGTGCGTGTTATCAACGTATATGCACCGACAGGCTCCAACAGACGTAGAGAACGACATGTCTTCTTTGCTGACGAGGTAATGCCGCTTTTTGTGGGTCCACTGGATGATCTGGTGCTTGGCGGGGATTTCAACTGCACAAAAGGACCCACTGATCAACTCCCCACACATTCTCCGTGCGCAGCCCTGTCTGCCATTATCGATCGACTACAACTAATCGATTCATGGACGAATATGGAACACGCGCGGGGTTCACATACTACACAGCACACTCGTCCAGTCGGCTCGACCGCGTTTATCTTACACGCACCCTCGCTGACGCCACACAACATGCTGGAATGTGGCCTATGGCCTTCTCCAATCATGAAGCCTACATCTGCGACGTCGTCCTCGCCCGACAACGAGTGTGGCACAGTCGCGGTCCATGGAAACTGAACGTTGTCCACCTGACTGCTCCTGACTGTCGATGCGTAGTAGAGGACGCATGGGCCCTCTGCCGCCGCCGTCGCCCCGCCTACACGTCGACTTTATCATGGTGGTTATCCTGCGCGAAACCGGCACTACGGAAAGCATTGATGGGATACGGTAAAGATGTCAAGGCCTGGCAAGCAAGCACCTTAGACTTTCACAACGCGATCCTACGAAAGTGCACTTCGATGCCATTCTCTCCATCTCGACAGACGATCGTGCATCGTGCTAAAGCACATATCACCCTTCTCACGCGTCGACGTTTTAGAAGGCGTCATTGTTAGGTCCCGTACTAATGATCGTATACCTCAGGAACCACCGTCGATGTACCACATACTTGCAGAACGCAGTCATCGACGTCGAGCTCTTATACAAGATCTTGTCGATGTGGAAGGCCGACGACATACATCTCAAAAATATATTGGTCATGCTTTTCATTCTCACTTCACCCGGTTGTATATAGCCGCTCCACAAAACCCAACTTTAATCGAGGAGGTTGCGGCACTCATCACTAACACTATTCCGGAAGACGTGGCGACTGAACTCGAAGAAGACGTGACCACTGACGAAGTTCGGGACGCTATCAGGGCGGGAGCCGCCAATAAATCCCCAGGACCTAACGGCCTCCCCCTAGAATTTTACAAGAGTTTTAGCTACCTGTTGGTACCCACTTGACAGCTATCTGCCGTGAACTGATGTCTCCTGCAACGACGATCCCTCCCGCTTCCTCGACGGTGTTATTGTTCCCGTCCCCAAACCTCACGGGCGATCACGGATCAACGACTACCGGCCCATCACTCTTCTCAATAGTGACTTAAAGATATTCACCCGCTTGTTAGCACCTCGACTCAAGAAGGCAGCACCGTACGTAACATCCCACGACCAGACTTCCCTGGGTGGAGTCAACAATGTTCGAACGGCCCTTTGCCGTTACAGGGACATGATTGCGCTCGCAAAGTTCCGACAACTGCCTGGTGCACTGGCTTCGCTTGACTTCAGTCAGGCATTCGATCGTGTAGATCACACTTTTCTGGTAACGGTCCTACAACACATGGGCTTTCTGGGACAAATAGTGAGTGTAGTAAAGCGCCTTTTGAGTGGCGCAACTTCCAGAGTATTCTATAATGGACGCCTCACTGCGCCTCTTAGGGTGGCACGGTCTGTTAGACAAGGTTGCCCACTTTCTACAATTCTGTATGCATTTGTCTTAGAACCCCTGCTCCAAGGACTTCGCCAACGTCTGACGGGCATGTCTTTGCACGGACACCGTTTCTGCTGTGTGGCATACGCTGATGATCTCATGCTCTTCCTACGCAGTGAAGTCGACGTTCGCGCAGCTCTGACATGGATAACAACATATGGCGAAGCATCTGGCAGTTCTCTCAACGTTGCTAAATCGAAGGTTCTGCTTATTGGAGAGGATCTATCTGCTAGATGCGTTGCCCCCCTAAGTGTGGCCACCACCGTCCGCTACTTAGACATTGACTTTACAAAAGATCTTCGTCGTTCGGCGACCTTAAATGCCAGGCGTCTGCTCCAAACGATCCGGGGAAGCCTCTTTCAACACCGATTTAGATCCCTGGATGTGATTCAACGTGCGCGATACGTGAACGTTTATCACGCCTCTCGCATTTCCCATGTGGCACAAGTCTTCCTGATCCCGATATCCATTGCCCGTCGCATGATGATGGCGATGGGATCCTTTGTGTGTACTGGACTATTATTCAAGGTCCAATATGCCTCACTTTCCCTCCCACGGGATCGTGGTGGGGTCGGTCTCTTCCACGTCCCACAAAAATTCACGGCACTGTTTGTTAGTTCCCAACTGACAATATGGCTACACTGCCCGACGAGCACGACCGGACTGCTTTTACGAGAATATGCACCCGTCTCTAAAACATCCCCAGTCAATTTATCTGACATTCCAGGCCCTTTTTACTACATCCGACACTCCTTTCTGGTATTAAGTTACATTTACCAATCCTTACCTCTTTCACGAGTGTTACGGGCAAAGACTATGAGACCCTCCAACTACATCAGCCCCCTCAATCCTATTGAACAAAAGTTTCCGCAAATCATATGGCGTCATGCATGGAAAGCAGTACATGCAGTTTTTCTCGATTCCAGCGTCCAGTCCGCCTGGTATATCACCGTCAACGGTAAACAAGTCAACCATTTTCGCCTGCACCGTATCCGACTCGCTGACACACCTTTATGTCTTCACTGTGGGGTGGATGACACCGACAACCACCGGTCCGAATGTGGTCCGTCCTCCGACGTCTGGAGACTCGCACAACGCATTCTCGCTTTCGTCACCCGACGTTCACCTGCGCAGCTCTCATTCCAGACGCTGCTATTCCCGGACACGATTTATTACCCGGCCACGAAAACTAACGCTGTGAACTGGATACGCGGCCACACCGTCCGCTACCTTTTCGAACGCAACGAGAAATCAGAACTGGATTACTGGACGTATCTCAATGATCGCCATTGCGCTATCGTTCGTAACCCCAAATACCAACAGTACTTTTCCAATTTTTTATGGAGCGTCTTTCACGATCCGCCTCCCAGCTGGAACGTTCAAATTATGAGAAGCTAATGTGATGTTCTTGTTGATACGAGTCCTGAAAGAACTGAAAACGGAACCTATACAAAAATTATCGAGAAGACGAGTTTGGATGTTCCCCACTGAAGGCGTGTGAAGAACTGCACAAAGAGAACAAGACATAGAACACTTCAATAATGCAATAAAAATAAATAAGTAAATGATTGCAAATAACTCCTTCCCATTCCTAAGTTTTCCTCCTATCACTTAGTGTATCTAGGTTAGTTTGATTTGGGATAGGTATAGACAGGAGCCAACGCCTGAAGAGGTACAGTTAATTTTTTTTTGTTTTTTCTTAGGGCAAAAGTGGCAGTGGCACATAGGCCCCTTCATTTATTTTTCCTTTTTTGTAGTAAATTTTTTCCTGATCTTGGGGAGGAAAAAAAAACCAGGTCGTGGGAGTACAAAAGCTTCACTACAAACAGCGTTTTCCAGGTCAGCTAGTAAATGGACCTTACGCCCCAGAGACAAAACATTTCACCACACCCCCGGAGGGATTCTGCCTACGAGACTGCTCGCGGCAGACCGAAATCCGAACTTTCGACAGCAGAGTGAAGCGAGCCAAAATGCCGCCCCTCAAATTTGATGCCCAGAGAGGCCGGACTGTTCAGCCCTAGAGCGAGCCCTGACCAACTCCACCTAGAAGTCAAGGGCTCATAACTGGCCGTGCCTACGTCACACGTAGAGGCCGCGGCCGCCAGCTCACTGGCTGTTGGCTGGGGCACGCCCGCCACCGCATAGCGGCTGACCAGTCAGACGGCGGCCGCGGCCTCTACGTGTGACGTAGGCACGGCCAGCTGTGAGGCCTCGTCTTCTAGGTGGAGGTGCCCTGACAAGATACACCTCAGGATACACTTTTGCAACAGCACCCAAAATGTGAATATCTGGAACTGCACACCGCTTCACGTCGGCTTATTAAGCCTCGTTTACACTGGGTAACATCTTGCAACATTGTGGCACGCTATGTAAGTGTGGCGTGCGTCGCCTTGTAACATACTACAAAAGGAAACATCTTGCAGCGCATGTTGCATGCGTCAGTTTAATTCATACCAAAGGAACAGAATTCGTGCCACATGCAGTCGGCCTTGTAGGAGAGTGAGTGCTCTGGTGATTGCAGTGGCGGCTTACTTGGCCATTGCACATGCAGGTGCAGCCAGCAATGGAAAAGGAGGAGGAAAGAAGGCCCACGGAATAGTATACTAGGAGATCTAACAGCAGACTTTATTCAGTAACTTTACGAAAATGTCGAATGAGGACTTTGATCATTTACTATAGTTAATTGCACCTCGTACAGTCACTTATGTACATATTCTAAGTATCATATTCAGCTATTGCCCTCATAGTGCCAGAAGTGTGTGAAGCTCTTTCATCATTGTTGAAGAATTACATAAAGTTATGTAAGCAACATGCAATACTGGCTTTTTATATAATTTTTAATTTCACGTGAATAAAAGTCTACACAATAAATAGTCGTCACAAAACATTCCTTTTAACTCGGAAAAATTGTTCTTTCACTTTCAAAGTTTTAGAATTCTGGCAAGAAAGATACCAATAGTGTCGTTCCATGTACTACAATGTATATTATTTTATGGAATTAAATATAATGCTATGAATGGTCTCAGACTTTTTGGTGAATTTGTTCCTACAAACGTATTTTCAAATAAAAAATGTTCAAATGTCTGTAAATCTATCGGACCAAACTACGTGGTCATCAGTCCGTAGCTTACAAACTACTTAAACCTAGGTAAACTAACCTACGGACAAACACACACACCCATGCCCCAGGGAGGACGCGACCCTCCACGGCGAGCAACCGCGCGCTCCGCAGTGAGACGCTTTAGACTGCTCGCCTACTCCACCGCGGCCAAACGTATTTTATCGTATGCTGTAGTAGAATGAGTTTTGACACTACTGTTACAAAATTTTATATTTATTCGGATCGATTTGTTAGAAGATGCTGTTTGTAGCCTATTACTACAACAACATAAATATTCTTATTCATCATACGTGTGTGCTCGCTATGAAATGCACTTCTCAGATTTTTTATCTTCTTCTTTACAGTGACCTTGTCAATTTGATATATTGAACCGAGTTTCCGTATACGTCTCTTTCTAGTCTGTTATTTTTATAATTGCTGTCACGTACATTCCACAGAACTTCTGACTGTCTGTAGTCCTCAATGAACGCCAAATACTTCTCGTTGGACGACTACATGTTTTCGAACTTCTCTCTGCGGTACAGAGAATGTCGCACACGAACCCACTCAGCTCGGGAGCTGTCTGCGGCACACTGCAGCACCTTGTGGCATGACGAATGTTGTCGCCTGCGTCGCGTGACTCGTGCGACGTCGTGCGGCACTCCAGCGTGCGGCACCGTCGCAAGCCACAATGTTGCACGATGTTGCCCTAGCTTAAACGAGGCTTTACAATGACATTTCGTGTACTGTACAGAAAGCAACACAGCGAGCACGTGCAAACCTAGAAGGGCTGCGATTAGACGAGAGCTGCCAGCTGCCACCCGACGCACACACATATCACTTATAGCCCCATTTGATTAGGAGTTAGAAGCAGTAAGTAGGGCCTACGACACCTGATGCCTTACCAATGGAACAGACTGTTAGTTGCTGAGCATACCCGCTTTGACTCGGGTGTCCAGAACAGGTTAACACATTACAGTAGTCTATGGGCAAAACTCCTTCAATTTCGTCATTCAGCAACGGACGTGTTACTGTTTAATTAATTTTTACTTTCACGGTGGACTGTATAACACGAATCATGGTGGCATCAGAAGTTCTTGACGGCAGCAAGGAGTAGGGAGACGGACGCTCAAGTATTTGCCACGCCGTCTCCAACCGTCAGCAGGAATCGACAAAGGTACAAAGCTTTCAGTCAAGTACTATTTTTACTTCACTGCCCGCTAGCCAACCGAAATATAACGCCATTTCAAAGTAGCAATAAGATCTTTATTCCTGAACATTGCTGTAACGTGGCCACTATATGAACCGAGCGCACCTACCAAATATAATGTGACATTATCCCGTTTCCCCATCTCCTTGAATACCTAGAACGTATCCTCTAGACCAACCGCAAAATAGACCCACGCAACCCTCTGGTCCACCCCATGCTCACCGAACCCGGGCCTCTACCACGCCTCTACCGCTGTATACCCTCCTACCTTCCACACCCTCCATATCCTCTCCCAGGGTAAATTCCGCCGTCTTTCCCTCCCTGATGAAATCCTCCGTCTCGACATATACCCGCCCTACCAACCATGATCCCTCCCCATAGATGAACCGCCCCCTCTCACGCCCCCTTCCCTACCCCTCCCCGCTTGGCTACCCCCCCTGCCCTGGAGTCCCTACGGCTCCTCCCCACCGCCTCTTCCCCCACCTTCTCCTCCTCCCCCGTGCTTCCCACCTTCCCCCACCCCGCGAGGTTCTGGACCGACAGTTTTAACAGTGCTACGATCAGTGTTGTGTGCAGTGCTCCAGATAAATGTGCGTTTTGTCATCTGCGTCCACTGCTAACATGCAAGTGTCTCACTGAGTGTTTTAATTAATGTCTCCGTGTACTCGCCGTCCTGTGTTATTGTCGTACTATATGGTTATTATGTCACCGTGGCTCCTCATTTTTAACTGACTAAATGTGATTTTTAATCATATGTCAACTGTTTGTACTTCGAATTGTCACCTTGTCTCTGTCATTGTTCTTCCATTGTCTTATCGCCGGTCATGTATTTCAAATTTCCATCTCATCTATGTATTTTATTCTCTCGGCTGGAGAGTAGCCTATGCAGCTGCTGCCAGCCTACTGGTGTAATAGCTGGTGTCAAAACACAATAAAGAAGAAATACAACAAATATAATACATTAACCATAACTTCCCGATTTTCTTTACAATGCAGCTTCGACGAAAAGACGGTGTAGGAATGACATTGCTGTAACGCTGAGTGCTGACAGCCAGAAAAGAAAATTTTGGAAGCGCTGGGTCAGGAGAATAACTACATTCTCTCGGCTAATTATTAAACTTTATTCATTGACGTTTTTTGCGATTCCTCTGTGCCTACAGCCCTCCTGAGGGCCCATCTCTCCACGCTCATGGTACGGTATAACAAAAGTGTTGAAACAATGAAACACATAGGGTTCATGAATTTAGTGACACCTATGCTTTAAAGATTCGAGACAAAATGAACAAACTGTGAATTCAGAGTGTCCTATGAGTGACACATCGCATGTAATTGATTGTCAGAGCAGCTTCATCTTAAGTGTCTACAGATTCACTTTCAAGTATTAATCATAAAAATTACTCTGGTCTACATATTGTGCCTAAGCCTTCAGACAGAGTACTTGCCACTACACTCAACACTCACTGGGAACCTCCTGCTGGTCACAAATGTCCATATTCTAACCACAACAAGAGAGGGAACATTGCAAAATGATTTATGAAAGAAAGAGCGGTTTATATAAATACAAACCACGTCCAGTTACGTCACCGTCAAAATCATGACTATTTCGACACGTATGTACGTCTTTGCGGTTGCTATTAAGGGTGAATGTCACGGTGTAATGAAGCTTAAGAGATACGTGATTGTACTCACATCAAAATTCTCAAATTTTCGAGAAAATAATGTGATTGGGAATGCAATAACAAAACACTCTATCATCACTGAGCTTTAGAACATGCTTTCACAGACACGTTTACCAAGAAATAGTCTGAGAAGATTTGAAGACCTTGGGGGTAAATAATGATAACCCCTCAACTGTTGTAATTTTAATGTATTTGGTACAAACAATCATATCCTGCAGAATGTTTCATTTTCTTCAAGTAGTACATGAATCTACAGAGAGATTGCAGATATAAATATTAAAACAAATATTAAAAGATGTAGTAGGAACTATTTTTCAAACATGCAAGTCGCCATATCTCAACACTTTATAAATGAGGGTTACCATTATTTTCCCGCGAGGTCTTCATTAAATACGTTTGTCAATCCACGGGAGCCTAAGGATAATCTCTGAAAACGATTTCTCAAAGTGCAACACAAACGAAAGGTAACGAAGATTACTCACCAACGTCTGAAAATGAGAGTGATCAATAGGAGTCTTTTGATGATGACAATATTTGTCACAAAGGTTATGAAGAAAACAGAGATCCCCGAATCACGAGAATGAAATCATGTGTAATTGTGTTAAACAGTATGACAAATCTTAAACCCGATGCTGGAAAATGCATTGCCATTGCATTGATGGATGCTCTGTCATTACTTCCGAAGTTGTAGGGACAATCACTAAAATAAAGACGGAATATAATGATGCTGAGCAGTTAGAAATAGACTTCGTTGTTATGAACGAAGGAAGCTTAGGGTTTAACGTCCCGTCGACAGCGTGGTCATTAGAGACGGAGTCTACGCTCGGATTTTTTGGGGAAGGATTAGGGGAGGAAATTCGGCCATGCCCTTTGAAAGAAAACACCCCGGCATTTGCCTGGGATGATTTAGGGAAACCACGGAAAACCTAAATCTGAATGGCCCGAGGTGGATTTGAACCACCGTCCTTCCGAATGGGAGTCCAGTGTCTGACCACTGCGCCACCTCGCTCGGTTCGTTGTTATGAGATAATTGTAACTAGATTCCATTTTGTGTGCCAGCCCACCACAGAATTATAATGAAATAACAGGTTTTCGCTTGGTAGGCGATGTGAGATGTTTCTTTTATTTAACTTCAAAACATATCGATTTCGTCCCTATGATGGGACATCATCAGTGCTGTTAAAAACAAGGTACCTTGGTCAGACATTGAAATTACAATAAGATTACATACACCAAGAATGTTATAAAATAGAATTACATACCAGAATTGCAAGTCATGATGACCTATGTGCTCTGCTTAAAAACATTTAAAGGTCTTGCCGGTACAAGTCACAACAATAAAATCAGGTAGCCGCTTACGTACACCTACGCAGCTAAGCTTGTACATAGATGGTGCCTGGCGCCCTCTTTGTTTAAATCAGTTACATTGTAACATTTTTAAAAAGAAAATGGGTTCAAACATATTAAAAGCTTAAAGATAAAAATGATAAAAATGTTGCTTCTAGGTGAATTAAAGTTTCTTCATAGAAGACATTACAGAGTGGCGTTGTTAGAAACAAACATGAGCTCCATCGAACTAAAGCATGTGAAATAGGACTATTGCTTGTAACAAAATATTGTTATCGTTGTACTATGTGCATCTGCGGAGATATAAAGGGCAATTTGGCCCTTCCCAGCCGTTCGACTACAGTGTAGACGAGCTAATTTCTTCTATGAAGATGCACATAGTACAACGATAACAATATTTTGTTACAAGCAATAGTCCTATTTCACATGCTTTAGTTCGATGGAGCTCATGTTGGTTTCTAACAACGGCACTCTGTAATGTCCACATGTTGTAATTAGCTTTATTTCAATATATGTTTCTTTAAATAAGTAGCGACGTATGCGCCATGTAGCGCTAATGTGTGTATTCCCCATGTCCTGGATTGCAAGTTCATCCCTTGTGCTCATGCGGTAGTATGGATATAAAGTCACAGTAGCTGTAGTTATATTGAATGACCTATAAGAACCACATATACCAATGTCATCTGGACAATGTAATCGCATATGGTATTAAAAAATAAATAAATAAATAAAAAAGCCCGATTGTTTCTCTCCTATGTAATCATGTTTGAACCTTCATGTATATTTCTATATTCTATGTTTAGAGGCAATGTAATCATATTTGAACCTTCATGTACATTTGTATATTTTTGATTTTGACGCACTGTACTAACTAAGCAAAGACGGCCAACATAGTATCATTCTGAAAAACTAGATGGCGTGAACTGCTGTGTATCTATCTATCTATCTATCTCTCTCTCTCTCTCTCTCTCTCTCTCTCTCTCTCTCTCTCTCTCTCTCTCTCTCTAACACACTCACACACATGCAGTGGTGCTTTTTAACGACTTTACCTTTTATGCTAGTCTCAATTAAAAAAAAAAAGAATATATATATATATATATATATATATGTGTGTGTGTGTGTGTGTGTGTATATTTTTTAAACAGATAGTATTTTATACGTGATACAATGTAACTTATTTTAACAATTGATGGTGACAAAATTTTAAATTTTAAAGATATGTTTTAATACCTACCCGCCTGAGGGCGCTGATAAATGGTTATTTTTATCATATAATGCATAATCTGTGTATGTTAGTTGTTAAACTTTAATTCACCTAGAAGCAACATTTTTATCATTTTTATCTTTAAGCTTTTAATATGTTTGAACCCATTTTCTTTTTAAAAATGTTACAATGTAACTGATTTAAACAAAGAGGGCGCCAGGCACCATCTATGTACAAGCTTAGCTGCGTAGGTGTACGTAAGCGGCTACCTGATTTTATTGTTGTGACTTGTACCGGCAAGACCTTTAAATGTTTTTAAGCAGAGCACATAGGTCATCATGACTTGCAATTCTGGTATGTAATTCTATTTTATAACATTCTTGGTGTATGTAATCTTATTATAATTTCAATGTCTGACCAAGGTACCTTGTTTTTAACAGCACTGATGATGTCCCATCATAGGGACGAAATCGATATGTTTTGAAGTTAAATAAAAGAAACATCTCACATCGCCTACCAAGCGAAACCCTGTTATTTCATTATGAGATAATTGAAACGGTAATTGTGGTGTGCAACACGCTCACGGCGAAATGAGTGTGAACGTGAGGGGCAGCCTGAATTTGCCCCACCTCCCCTCTCCTCCCCACCTTGGGGGATGGCGGTCGCACACCGATTGCGGTTTTGACACTGTTGTTTGAAATACAATGACAACATTGATGGCATGTTATTTCCCTCCTGTGGCATCGATATGTTCTTACAATTTTTCCTCTCTACTAAAATTTCGCTTGTGGTAGATTGCTTTGAAATGTGACAAAGCGCTCTTCCATTCATTCCTCTTTAACAATCGAATGTTACTCTAAGCATGATTTAGTGCGGAACCAAAAGTTGGAGGTGGAGGATATCCTTAGACACATTATTAAAGTTTGTACCTCCATGTAAAAAGTGAAATCGATTACCTTATGATTCCTCCCTCTCTTTGTTGCATTTAGCTGAAAATGTAACTTACAGAAGATGGAGAAAATAATATGAACACCTAAAGTTGACACAATATTTACTAGTAACTAACGACATGCTACCACTGACTTTTAGAACAGCTACAATTCTTCAAGTGACAGATTCGGAAAGTTTCTGTATAGTTTACAACAGAATTGTATCCATTCTTGTACCAAACCATTCACCAATTACTTCCATGATGTTGAAGATATACATTCTTCATCCGTCCCTGTTTTAAAACTCCTCATAACGGTTCAGTTATGCTGAGGCATGGAAATTTTGATGACAGGAGAGATGTTTGATGATTTTATGATGCTGTACGCTGTGTGTGTAAGCGTGTTAAAGTTGTGGAATGTGGCAGTGTTTGTTGGCAATGTGTTAGACACAGTAAACAGTTTGTTGGCGGTGATAGCGAGATATTCATCGTCAGTTACTTGAGCGCGGAGGGCAGTGATAGGAGGACTTGAAACCACGTTATAGATGCACGAATACTGACAGAATCTCCCCCATACTGGACCGAAGAGAGCAGAGACGCGGTTGTATGTAGAAATCAATGTGAACGTTGATTGATCGGAACATACTACGTTCCTCCAGTTATCAAGTGTCCAGATTTTATATTTGTGCCACCACTTCCTTCGCAGGCTTGCGTTAATTCTGTTATTATTAAGTTGTTATTATTAATGTAACTACTGCATGACTGATAAGTTTCAGATGTATTGTTTTTGTCGAAACAGTATAAGTCAAATGAGTGCTGAGTATTTCAGTTGCTTTTGCCGCGGTAGTTCCGTGTTGTCTTGCTGCAATCGTGCCTCATGTTCGTTGGTCCTAGTCAGTTAACTTCAGGTTTCGCTCACTGTTTCTCTTCCTAGGAAGCTGTCGCTAGTGGAACAACAAAGCGTGCAGGGGTTTCCGCCGCTGATGCCCCCATCAACTGCGCAGTATTGTTTTACATTGTGTGCAGAACCTGTAACCTTTGGCAATAACGTTAGGTGAGTTGTTATTTAACATTACAGTAGATGAACTATGATCTGGAGTTACCTTACTTTCCTTGGAAATAGTCTCCTACCATAACTATACACCGCCGAGGTCTGCGATAGATGTCCAGGATACTTTGCACAGTCTTCCTCTGGGATGGTGTTCAAAAGCCTCATTACTTTTCGTTGGATTTCAGGAATATCGTCAAATCTCTTTCCTTTCAAAGCGTGTTTGAGTCAAGGAAATAGTATTAAGTTTGGAGGACGGAGAGCCGGTGAATCTGGTGGATGTGTAATTTGCAGCACCCCCATTTTGTCTTTCTTTTTTGTCAAGAACTGTTTGACGATATTGGCTGTAAATGGATGAGCGTTGTCGAGAACAAAACAACAGGAACCTTGTTGTGCATATTAAGGTAGTACCCTGTGCAGACGTTGCATGAAATGGGACAAAATGTCAACGTAACTTGCAACATGCTAAGTCCTGTCCTCACGGAGAAGTTTATCATGAATAATGACTTGATTTCCGAAAAACGTGGTGCTGTTCTATTTGGTGCGCGATTCTCGGCTCTGACCTTTTCTGACGTGACTGGAGACACCCAGATTTGATCCTCAGTGACAATACGATTCAAGAAAAAGGGTATCGCCTCCGCCGTTTCGATAAAATCCTGTGAAGCCTCTAAACGTGTCTGCTTCTGATCATCAGTCAAGTGATGTGGCAAAAGAGGATAACACATTTACGTCTTCTGTAACTCTTTGGTAAGTATTTGTTGCACGGATTCACGGTTAATTTGCAGTTCATCCGCTATCTTACGCGCAATTTATCGACGCTCATTAATTATTAATGTACTCACTTTCTGAATATTTTCGGCACTTACGGTCGTCCATTGCGGAGAGTGCCAGAAAGACTTTCCCGGTATCCTTGAGAACGGGCAAACCACACATACACACACTTTATGGACAGTCCTTGATCCCCTATAGACACGTACCAGCATGGCAGGCGTTTCTTCAGGTATCTTGCCAAGCGTGAAAAAATACATTACATTTATACTTTGCTCATTCACTGTTCTGTTCTCAGTTCAGAACCAATACACTAAACGAGCACTTCGTCCAGAAAGTGTAACACGGAGCACGTTACGATGCTCAACTGAACTACGGTGGGGGCAGGTTGTCAGCAGCGGCCGATAAGCAGGTGCACCGTTGTGATTCACCGCTGTTTTCCAATCAACGGTGCTGACTTCATTCACAGAAATTTTTTTCAGAGGCTACATAATATGCTGTAAGGCATTGGTACCCAGGCATTATTGTAGTGCGACCCACTATCTTTCTGCAAAAAAATTCCAGTCCCAATACAACCGCAAACACACACACACACACACACACACACACATACACACACACACACACACACACACACACACACACACACACACACATATATATATATATATATATATATATATATTTGGAAGGTTACTCATATCACATTAGTGCAACAGGAAGAGGAAACAGAACTGTCATACCGGATTTATGAAGTAATGTTATGACTACATTTTTCTCATATCGTATGAGTATGTTACTAGCCTAATTAGTTTCTTGTTTGGAATGGGCTTTGTCCATAAATTTCCTCATGAAATAAGCGTTCACATTTTTTCAGTCAGTAATATATTTTACTCAGATATTTTAAAGTCGGCCGGGGACCTACACTGTGTGAGAACCACTACTGTAAGGTAACATCCAAGATTTTGAATAATTGTGCACTCAAGTCACTCCAGAAAGAAAACAGATTTGTAATATATTGTATGGTGTTCATACTTGATTTCCTCTTGCTAGCTGTATGATCAGTTTGATTATGTAGTTGATACGGCAACTTCTGTGACCGTTTTAAGGAGTCAAGTTTTCGTCAGTGTCATTTCCTACATCTTCCAACCTTAATATCATATTCTACTCGTCAAGACAAATCGTTTGAATACAAACTCGATGGTTGATGGGCATTTTTAACGACAATAATTACAGTTTGATATCTAAATTATGAGATCATGTGGCAAGTGTAGCTAGATAATCGAGGATGAAGTGTCGCACACTTGCTTTTCTAAAGCGAGGCAAGGCGCCCACGTGGTGATGACTGTCGAGTATAGGCAGGTGGGCAGAAGGGTCCTCACTCCACTCGCGTTCCCCTGGCGGTCTTCGGCACGAAAGCTACTTTCCATCTTGGGGAAATACGGACGTTTAAAATACTTCTAAAAGCCACACAATACCGCTCTCAATAAAAGGTGTTTACAATTATATATATTTTTGACGAATTACAGCGTTCAAATGAATGAAATAAATCGCAATTTGCGATGTTATGGCATCACTGTATAAGGTTTAGATGGAATACCAAACTGTGGCGAATGAAAATTTGTGCCCGGCCGGGATTCGAACCCGGGATCTCCTGTTTACTAGGCAGACGCGTTGACCACTCCGCCACCGAGAACACAGTGACCAGCACGACTGCAGAGGACTTTTCCCTGCACGGCTCCCGCCACACACAAATCTCCATTCGCCACGCTGTCTTTTTCCTATACTACAGCCCATTTATTCTATAATGCTCGCAGCCACAATGTATTCCCGCATGAGGGAGAACAGACCATGATGTATTGAGACACAGTTTGGTATTCCATCTAAACCTCATACAGTGATGCCATAACATCGCAAATTGCGATTTATATCATTCATTTGAACGCTGTAATTCGTCAAAAATATGTATAATTGTATACAAGCCGAGGCTCGGCTCCTGACGACAGTTAATTGTGTCTCGATACCTCATGGTCTGTTCTCCCTCATGCGGGAATACATTATTGTGGCTGCGAGCATTATAGAATAAATAGGCTGTGGTATAGGAAAGAGACAGCGTGGCGAATGGAGATTTGTGTGTGGCGGGAGACGTGAAGGGAAGAGTCCTCTGCAGTCGGGCTGCTCACTGTGTCCTCGGTGGCGGAGTGGTCAACGCGTCTGCCTAGTAAGCAGGAGATCCCGGGTTAGAATCCTGGCCGGGCACAAATTTTCATTCGCCACAGTTTGGCATTCCATCTAAACCTCATACAGTGATGCCATAACATTGCAAATTGCGATTTATTTCATTCAAAAGGTATTTAGTTGCAGCTCTGTCAAGTCAGAGAGGAAATATCTAAATGAGACGTAAACTGACTCACTATATTGGCCAGTGAACCATATGGCGTTTTAAGACACACCATCTGATTGGTAGGCGAGCCACTGGCGTTGAAGTGCCAGTGTTACTGGAAGGTACACACAACCAGAACGAGAAAAATTAAGGCAGACCCGTCCTCTCATCCGCGCCAGCTGTATGTGTCACTGTGCACACAAGGTAGCGGTGTGATGCTCTGGCAGAAATTTATTTGTGTGGAGAGGCGAAAAAGACTCCTGTACAGTATTGCACTGTGAGTAGCACCTCTGTCGTGGAGCGAATCGTAGCGAATCTCCAGTGGAGAGTGCCAAGGACTGCACGCAGTTCATATTGTTGACTGAGATACTTAATATAGAGTGCATTAGGTAAAGCTTGCACGCGAAGTTTTGAGTGGCAACACGGTGGGTTAGTCTGAGACTGACGTACCACACCAATTTATAGCCAGACAAAGATTTACAGATGCAAGATGCTAGGAAAGGGCGATTGTCAGTAGTCGATCAAGACAGACGATATTTAGTCTCGATTTCAGTGAAGATGCAGCTAGCAGCCATCGGCGCAGTTAGAGGTATTTAGTGCGAATGTTTTAGGTGACCTCCACCCATCCCTAAACAGTAATAACAAATACATATTTTTCTATTTTACTTTCATATAACATATCTGACATTGCAACAGCCTCGATTGTAAACTGACAAAATAAAATTGATTTTAAAGTCAATTAGGCGTGTCTCTTCAGCCATTCTACCAACTTTATTCTATTTTGAAATTGTTTTTACGTTTCCTCTATTCTGTCAACCTATCTGGTACTTGTGAAGATCAAATTAATTTTGTTTCTTTATTAATTTGAATTTTTTAAAAGTCAACTAACATAAAATAATTACAATCACTTTTTTATTTCAATAACTAGACTCATCACTTTAGTACCCAAACTGATATTTACTACTTGCACTTTGTTAATTTTAAGTTTTTTCTTACATGATAGGTGATCTATGTCTACCTTAGCATAAGTAATAAAGTTTCACCATTTGCAGGTAGGCAAGGATCATCTTTCGGAATTATGTGTGACATGCTGTTGATGTCTTCCTTGCAGGAGCCTCGGGTACATTAGAAGGTTAGATGATTTGTCCATTGCACACTACAAATAGTTGGAGGAATAGTAACAAAATCACAACAGCATTGTAACTTCACGGACTGTGTTGCCGTGATGGTTTGTCTTTGTACTTCTTAACAAAAACAATGTCTGTAAAGCTTATGGAACTTCACTGCGGGGTCATCAGTCCCTAAATTTACTAACTACTTATGCAATACCTTCTACTAAAGACGGCACGGACATCCATACCCGAGGGGGGGGATCGACCTCCCGACGGGGAACGGCCTCACGTATCGGAACATAGCGCCTCAACGCGCTCGGCCACTCTACCGCGGCACCCCTTAACACCTCTGCACCATCTCCCCCTGGCAAAAAATTAATTGCTCCCTCTTTACCATTTTGTGACGTAGCACCTTTCATTTGCGATAATAATCTTCGCTGGCTTCTGTAGTGCTTACGAGTGGTAACAAGGACAGAAGAAAACAGTTTTTTTTTTTTTAAATGTGGCATTAATGGCGTACGGCAGTACTCAAACGCGAACGGCGGTATAGAACAGAAAATATTGCATTCTTACAAGGCGGCCTCTCGAGTGGAGCGCAGCCGGCAGGTAAAGAGCGATTCGCTGAAGGCAGCAAATAATGGCGACCGCCCCGCCCCGTAACGGCGATCCTCCATCGCGCGGCCCTCATTAGGCAAATGAACTCCGCGATTAACAGGCCGCCTCATCCCGCTGTCTCCTTCCTTTCTTCCTGATGGCCGCCTCCGCCGGTCGCGTGTCCGCTTTACATAATATAATTGCCAGCGGGCGCAGTAACTGATTCCCGGAATAAATGGACCTCATTAGGGGCCCGCGGGTAACTGAGGCCGCGGGTAAGTGAGGCCACGGGTGAGGCCAGACCGCGGGTAACGGACGGGCCGGAGCGAGCGGCCGCGTAATCCGGCAGCAGGCCAGGCGTGCAGCTGGGCACCGGCAGCGGCAGCGGCTGCCAGCAAAGCCCCCGCTCTACACGGCGCACCTGAGGCACAGAGGAACATATACAGAGGAGCAGCCCCCTCTAAACCACTGTCCTACGCTCCCCGCGTACTTCGGTAAGGTGCTAGCAGGTGTCAGGCGGCTCCCTGGCTTAGTACCGGTAGACCACAGTAGAGGCACTTCTGACGGTGCGTTTCACATATCAGAGAGTAGGGTAGAGGGGAGGCTGAGGGGAGAGCTCGTGCCGCCTTCCACGAAGCCACGGCTGTGTCCGGCTCAGTGGCGTTTGAGGGGAGGTGGTGGTGCGGACAGCCGCTACCTGCCGCCTGCTCTGGCCAGTTTAAAGGGCTGCTTCTGACCTCAGCGCCATCATGGGACATCTTACGGAACTGCTTCAGCATCCCCCGCCCCACACCCCTGAGCATGGGACCGGGCCCTTATGGAGGTTTCCCGTCTGTATATATTACTCTGTGCCTGAGGCCAACACCGACGCCCATATGGGGAGCATATGGAACTGCACACTGTTTCTCGTTCACCTACCACACCACAGGTAGGCGTATGAGCTGCCCAGAAGTGCTTTACACAGACGGTTCTCTGGTCGATGGCCTATTCTGGTTATGCCTTGGCACGACCATAGCGAACAGCGATCCTTGCCCCATGGAAATAGCGTCTTCATCACGGAGCTGGTCGCAATTTTACTATACATCGACCATATCCGAGCTTGTCTCAGGGTGTCACATGTCATCTGTAGCGACTACTTGATTGACTTATGGGCGCTAGACCAGTGTTTTTGTAAACATCTTGTAGTGCAATCAATTCAGGACGCAGTCTTCACTATTGGCAAGTCAGGATGTTCTGTCACTTTTGTTGGGATACTGTGCTACATAGGCGTATCAGGCAATGGATGCATCAATCAGATGGCTAAGCAGGCCACCACTTTACGGCCTTTGGGAATTGGTCTCCAGGGAGGTGATCCCTGAAGATAGTAGAAACGCAAGCTCCGTGCTGTTAAACTCTCAACTGGCGCGTGGAGAGGCAGACAAGGTTTTTGGGTTTATTCATGCAGATGGATTTTTTCGTTCCTTTTAGACGTACGTACCATCGCCTGGTCTTTCAGGCTCCCACCCCACCTGAAATTTTAAATCTGTTTTCATTTTCCACTTTACATCTAGTTTTAACAGTGACGATTTTTATTGTGAGCAGCATGGCTGGCTCATCCTTTATTATCCTCGAGTCACAAACTTCTGATTTGATGTTTTAGTGATGTTGACTATTTGGTCTACCCCTTTCATGTTATCCTTTCATTGTGTCTCCACATCTTGTGTACTAGATTTGGAGCAGCCGGCTGCAGTGTCCTAGGGAACTGAGGCTGTCCAGTCACGGTCTGCACGGCCACTGCGGTCGGGGGTTCGAATCCCCTCTCGGGCATGGGTATTTGTGCCGTCCTTAGTGTTAGCTAGTTCATAAGTAGTTTGTAAATTTAGGGACTGATGACCCCGTAGTTAAGTCCCAGAAACTATACAAACATTAGAAACATTTTGATTTGAGATTTGGAGCATTTGACTTAAATTGTTGAGGTTATGATGTGACCTCCTAGCTGGTAACAGGGGACTGATGACCCATCACTTTAGTCCCTTCTAAAATGCCAATAACAACAACAACAATAACAACACATGAGCTACCCACGAGTATGCCCGCAAGCTCTGTCGGCCGTGCGGGCACGATGCATACAGCAGAGGCGGTGTGTGGCTTGTTACAGTGTTGCAAAACTCTCAGTTTCTTAAAACTATGTATGTCACCTTTTATTACAATACTTTTTCCTCTAGGAAGCCTAACCTATATCATGAAATACACTACGATCAACTACTTTGGGTCGTATGCCATCCTGACGCGCCGTAACCCGCAGAAACCTGCAGGCGGCCCCGTGACCAGCTCAGGGGTCTGCACTGCTGCTGTGACTCCCAGTCAGGCAGCTGGGCACATTATACCTGAACGAGGCTGGGCCGAGTTCAGGCTTGACCGTGGCACCTCCTGACATTCATGCGAGGCCAACGAGAGAGACAGGCCGCGGCGCGCACGTCATGCGACGTAAGCGAGGCAGTCCTGAGCCGGCGCGATCGCTGTCCGCTATGAGGCAGTGGGCTGTGCCCCAGCGGCCGGCAAATCGGCTAGCGATCTCGCGCTCAGGACTGCCTTGCTTACATCGCATGACGTGCGCGCCGCGGCCTGTCTCTCTCGTTGGCCTCGCATGAATGTCAGTGACGTCAAAGGGGATTGCAGGCAGAGCCCAGCGCTGCGCTACGTGGCACCGGTCTACAGGGGCCATTCTTCCGCACACTGCTGCTACCCCATTCCTTCTTGAGTATGGAATTCTGCCACCCACTCAGGCGCGGCGCTTCATAATTTTTAAGAGTGGGTAGTTGTACTAAAGTTGCCGCTAACGCTAATTCCCGCAATTACTCGTTAAACGAGAAAGTTTCACAGCGACAACCGTTTCAAAAAGTTTTCTATACTATTCTTTTTCACTCGCTGTAAAGTTTGGTCTAACCGCTATCGAACTTTTTGAATAAACTACGTACACATACTTGATAAAGAGTATCATTTTAAAACGAATGTTATGAATTAAGAAAAGATTAATGTTTTATTAAAATACTAAGAGGCTGTACTACCACATGTCAACAAAAAAATCTTTACACAGTATGCTTTCTACAAAACAGAGTGAGAAACGTTACGAAACTAAAAACCCATGCAGAATGAAAATTAGACACTTTCGATTTTCACAAGCAGTGGACAACGTATGCAAAAAAAAGTTCATAAAACAATGTGGGGTGGTCCTAGATACGGTCATCAGTTTTTACAGCGTGAATATCAGAAAAGTGATTTCTTCCTTTCTTCCAGCCATCCCCGCGCTGCTCAATGTAGATAATTATTCCTTAAAAATCAAGAGTACGGTAAGCATTTTACCCACTCTCATTATTTTGAGTGGCTACAGATAACCGCGGTACCCACTTCAACCGCCGGGCCTGCACGCAATGCTGACGTAATATTCTTATTATTCACAGATTACCTACAACAAGATGTTAGATTTGGTTCCGTTAGCCTGGCAGACTTTGTAATAATCAAGAACCAAGGGAAATTGTTGAATAAGTGCTCTAAACTGTTGAAGATAATTCCCATGACGTTAGTCGATGCAGAAAGCTGTCTTTCAATTAAAAAATAAAAAATAAAAATAAAGCAAAATAAAATAGTCATTCCTACGCAGATCTATACTCCAGGTAATACTCTCGATCTTGGCAATGCTTTCCAGTGAATTAAATCGTGTGATGGATATAGCAAACTACCTTTTCGGCCAGCTGAGAACGGCAGCGTGGTCGAAAGCGCGGTGCCATCGTTCATAAGACAGCTTCCTCCGGAGGTTCGAATCCTCCCTTACGCATGTACATTGTGTTCGACCTAAGTCCAAGTAAATGCAGCTTGTCGATGCGTTTAACGAATGCAGTACCTGTCCCCAAGCACAGTAAATTATCAACATACTTAAACCACTATCCAACCTTCGAAGAGAGTGGGTTGCTTTCCACGAACTGTTTCTCATAATTACTGCGGAAGTTTTCTGCTAGAATTGGTCGAAAGGGTGAACCCTTCCCTTATTACACATGTACCTTGTGTGATTCATTCATGTTAGCCAGCGTGTCTTTGTTTGGAGAGTTCCTGTCATGATAAGAAAGATTTTCGTGATCATTCTAGAGGCGTACATCCGTGTTAAATGTCCGTAGAATTTCAATCGTTTTTTCCGTGCAACTGACGGCAGTTCCTCAGAGCTTCTGCGCATACAGATAGCATCTTGAAGCTTGGATTCAAATATTTTCCTGAGTATCTGCCTTTCCTTTTTCTCAGTGTCCTTGTTATTGATGGTTAATGGTGATGTTTCACTTGCGTTGAGCGCTTCTGGAAGAATGACTACGGGATAGTGGTGGATAGCGATTTCTTACCCTATGTATTCCAGGTCATTGTGTAAGCTTTACATAATATTTCTGCTCGTATTTTGTGAACTACTTTTTCGTCCCAGTGTTACTGATCATGTCACCCAATTACTTTAAATACGCCGGCCGCGGTGGCCGAGGCGACTGAGGCGCTCCAATCACGGTCTGCACGGCCACTACGGTCGGGGGTTCGAATCCCCCCTCGGGCATGGATATTTGTGCCGTCCTTAGGATTAGCTAGTTCATAAGTAGTTTGTAAGTTTAGGGACTGATGACCCCGTAGTTAAGTCCTATAAGCTATACAAACATTTGAACATTTGAACTTTAAATACTTAACTTGTTTGATGTTACCATATTTTGTTGCAAGTGGTTTCAGATTTCAACTTTTGGAGTCTATGAATTGTATTTTCTCGTAAGAAATTTGGAGTCTGGTTTTGATGGCAACCTTAAGAAGTTTCTCTATGGCGTATCTGTCTAGGTTGTTCCCATATTTATTCCAGGTATTTGTTTTCTCACGTTCTTAAAGATCGCGTGCACTACCAGGAAAAATGTTGAAATGTTTGTATAGCTTACTACGCGGTCATCAGTCTCTAAGCTTACAAACTACTTATGAACTAGCTAACACTAAGGACGGCACAAATATCCATGCCCGAGGGGGAATTCGAACCCCCGACCCTAGTGGCCGTGCAGAACGCGACTGGCGCGCCGCAGTGCCCTCGGCCACAGCGGCCGGCCACTACCAGGACATAGAGGAGCAGGAACAACTGATCTCTCGGTCGCACTGCTGTGCTGATTTGAAAAGCTTCAAAGACTTCTCCCATGAATTTTAGTTTATAGGTTGTGATTGTTAAAGTCTGCTGAAATAATGATTTCTTGAAATATTGACTACTGTGCGGTTCGACTGTTGCAGTATCATCCTCATATTCAAATTACTGTCTTTTTTCCAAAGCTGCTTCACAGAGGAAGACTGCGCTGTAGTTCTTACTCCAAACAATCGACGAACTACAATAGTGCAGGTATTGAAATAAATGTCACAGAGATAGAAAACGAAGTGAAATCCCACAACATAGGGAAGGCCGCTGGACCTGATGGGATGCCAATGGGACTTTGCTTGGACTATGCAAAGGAACTTGTCTCTCGCCCCCCCCCCCCCCCTTTCTAGCAGCAGGGTACCGTAGGGCTCTAGAGGAGCCAGCCGTTTCTAAGCATCGGTAAAATGCTGCAGGTCACTCCAGTTTTCAATAAAGGTCGTCGATCCAATGCGCAAAACTATAGGCCTCTATCTCTGACATCAATCAGTTGCAGAAACTGGGAAAACATCGGGAGCGTAAAACCTATTTGTTCGAATTAAAATGGTTTCGCAAAGAAACGATCACGTTAAACCTACCTCACGCTCTTCATCCACGAGATTGAGCAGGCAGCAGATAGATGCCTCTAAGTAGATGCAATGCTTCTTGACTTCCGCAGGCACCTCGCCTGATGGACAAAATGCGAGAATATGGAATAGGCGGACGTGTAATATGACTACACTGAAGCGTTTCTAGATAACAGAACGTAGCATGTCATTCATGAGAGAAGTTTTCAGACTTTAAAGTGATCTCAAACGTACTCCAGCGGAGTGTTGTTGCACCGCTGCTTCTCGAAATATATATATAAATGACCTTATAGATAACATCGGAAGTTCAATGAAGCTTTTTGTGGATAATGCTGTAGCTTATCGCGAAATCAAACCACTGGTAAAAGATAGCGAAATGCAAAAGTATCAGCAGCAGATTGAAGCATGGTGCATGGAATGGCAGTTGAGCCTCAACAGCAGCAAGTGTGAAATTCTACATTTACACAGAATGGAAGCTCTTTTATTATATAACTGCACAATAGCAGTACAAAAGCTGAAAATATATTGTGGTGTCGCACAAGTACAAAGTGCGCGCCACCTACTTTCGCCGCGCGCCGCCATGCACGCACGGCGCGGCGTTCTTACGACGTCAGCCACGAGCGCCCTCTGCTACAACTCCGCTCGTGGCCACCACTGAACGACATCGTTCACTTGGGACTGAGATAGGAACCAGTTAACACTTCGGAATCAGATAGGCACCAGTGAAGACTTTACTATCGGATAGGCACTAGGCAGGCCTCAAGTATGTATCACATTCTGCAGTACTGATCTATGTAAAAGTTAAGTATTGTATAAATTCTGTTCAATATATATGTCGTTCTAATTTACTCTAGTGTTTCTAGTTTCTGCTGTCCCACTGGCTGCTCCCCTCCGCACCTGCACAAGCGTGCTACCTTTATTCCTGTGTCGGACTTTCTACTCGGCCACCGACACCTACAACGGAAACGAGACACAAAAGCGGCGACGAGGCTGGGACACACACATATATTTGTGTGTGTGTGTGTGTGTGTGTGTGTGTGTGTGTGTGTGAAAAAATATGTCGTAGTAGACATTAGGAGGGATCTGAAATGCAACGACCGTACAAAATTAATCGAAGTTAGAGCAGATGCCAGACTGAGATTAATTGAAAGAATTTTCAAAAAGTGCAGTCCCTCAACAAAGAAAGTAGGTTATAACGCTCCTGTTCAGCCAGCTCTTGTGTAGTGGCCATCATTGTGTGTTACAGAAGTTTACCGTTTCGGTAGTTTTTTGTCCATATTTGGTGCTATTCCTTTGCCAAATTCGAAGTTCTTGGTCAATTTTGCCGTAATTTTTGTCACTCTTGCTGTTATCAATTATCATTGTCTGTTTCAAGTCTAATAAAAGACGTATTATGTTACCGGAATCGGTGTATTTTCTAGTTTCGGTCTTGTCTGCCAATTTTCCAATTTTCATATCAAATACATGATTTTCATTTTTTTTTTTTTTCTCTAGCTCAAGATATATTAAAATGTTTGTAAATCCATGGGATTTAGCTGCTACGGTTATCAGTGCCTAGACTTACAAACTAACTAAACTAACCTAATGACAACACACACACACACACACACACACACACACACACACACACACACACACACACGCCCGAGGGAGAACTCGCGCCTCCGTTAGGAAATAAACGCGCGCTCCGTAACAAGGCGCCTTAGGGCGCTCGGCCATTCCACCTTAGCTTTTTTTTTCAGAGATCGTGTTATTTCTTTAAACGCCTGTGGCCTTTTATTGACAGATCTGGTTCATCTTTTGAGAACGTACATCAGTGCTTTCCAAACTTTCCCTCGTAGCGACACCCTTTTATGGATTCCAGTTTTGCGCGACACCATTTCACCAATAGAAATGAGGAGCAACTTTTCAAAACGCATTATGTTCACTGGTGGATAAAATCGAGTTTGATATGGAATCCGACATTTTATTACCCGCTCCACACACTCCTGCAATCAGATTGTGTCAAAACGCATTTTAACACCTTCAAAAAGAGCGCTGAAAAGTAGCAGATGCAACAAATAGCATTTCGTCCTCCAGTGTGATTGAATCAAACTGCATTAAGTCCAACAGTTGCTTTTATTTTGTATTATTAAGCTATGTTGGCTGCAATGTAAGACTCGTGGACTAAAGTGAAACCATTTAACTGACCAACAATGATCAGTTAATATTCGTTTTCAGTAATACAGCATTGTTGTGTATAAACGTTTATCATTCTGTCTGTTAGGAAGTAGTGCGTAAAATCATTGTTGTGCTAAGATGGAGAGTATTATAGCGAGTGAATGTGGGACTGTTGGAGAGGAAATAAAACGTGGAACGAGAAAACGAATAAAAGAAAATCAAAAAGGGTAGATTGTGCATCCGAACCGAACAAAATGCACTTTGTCCATCACTAAAGTGCTCATAGCTTGAAAATATAAAAAGCAATTTCTTTACATTAAACACATTTGGATCAAACCCCCTACCTGAGTATGTGGTGTAAAATTCCGAATAATAAATCGAATATTTTTGGCTGTATACGTTTTTCACTGCTCCTGAGAAATTTACTTTTTGGGACATAATGTGTTTTGAAAAGTAGCTTCTCAAATGCATATGGTAGAATTTAGGGGGGGGGGGGGGGGGGGACTGGGATGGAAATAAAGTATCGCTTAAATGTAGTTCGTAAACGAAACTGAAATCCTCGTAGGCACTGACATGTTTAATGCTGATCCTGACTCCAGCAATTACGTACACCCATCGCAAGAAAAGGAAACAATAGGAACTACGGAGACGTACAACAGAGTAACATCGCAGACAACAATGCCTAACTCACGCGGTAATACTTGCTTCTTCTACATGCGATCCAACTTCCGAAACACGAAAACTGAATTTCGGAAACCGATTTTCGCTGTCGTGTAGCGTTACCATCCGTCCTCTTTTCCCCGGACATGTCCTCTTTTTCAGGTAGGAAAGGGGGTCCGGCCGGATTTCTAAAATTCTACAAAATGACCTCTTTTTTGGGTTCCGAGAAAGAAAATTTATTTTTGTGTCATTGGCGACAACCTATTCGTTCGCACTGCAGTTCCAAACTGTTCGCAACTATTACGCGCACACACATATTGATATTGCCGTTCACAATTTCGCTCTCCGCTTGGGTCTGACAGTTGCAAACGATTCGGAACTTCTCTGCGAAGGAACCCGGTTGTCTGTCCTGTATTCAACCAGTGCATTCTGTCTTCTGCATTACGTTCTATGGCGTTGCTGTTGATATACTTTGTGGTTCAGGTTTAAGCTGTATTGTTTCTATACATTAATGTCAACGTTGAGGCAATTAGATTCGACAATGTAATTTAGAATTTATTAAATACCAGTTACGGACCTTGGCCCACTTTCCGCAATTAGTATTATAAAGCATTTTATACGGGGTAATATGAAATTTCGCGTTATTTCGTAAAAGCAGCTAAACTCCCTGACAGTGGTCCAGTGCCGCGCCGAGGCCGGCCACGTTTCCGGCCTGCGCGCCGCTGTCCGCTCGCCCCCGCCCGCCCCCGCCGCCCCCACCGCCCCCGCCGCCGCCCCCGCAGTGCGGCGGGCTGAATATTTCAGGCGGCTGTCCCACCGGGAGCCGGCAGGCCGGACGGCGGACGCCAGACCGCGCGGCCAAAACTGATTACTGGCAGTGCCAGACACTAGCAGGCACTACCAGGGGCACCGCATGACCACAGCTGCGGCAGCTGGTGGGTATCTTCTCTGTTGGACATGTCCGGAACGACGAACGCCGCTCACTGAACTGGAGATGCAAACGCTATGTTCTGAAAATATCTGGGTTTCATCCATAATTATCGATAATAGCATCGGTGTTTTGAATAGTATTTACAATAAGACAGTCTAGATCGCAATTTGTTGCGTTTATTGCTGGCACCCGGTTTAGGTTCTATAGAACCATCTTCAGGCCTTTGGCACTGTAATATACCAAACAGAGACTTAAGTGATACCAATAATTACAATCTACAATTAATAGTGAAACGGTTAATAAAATGACAATATTGATAAAACTCTTCTCGATATTGGGCCAGATCATCAGTAGCGTAAGGTGGTACAAATTCGATATAGGTACAATTTCGATCAACATAAGTTTTCGCGCCATTTGTCAGTTTCATGGTGCCTCGTTGTGTTGCGTTGTAGTGCAGCAGGTTTCTACAACTCCTCCTGTCTTTTCCAAGAACACACCACTTTGTGCTACGGAGATATATATATATATATATATATATATATATATATATATATATATATATATATATATATATATATATATACTTTTAAGAGGTAAGTGAAGCTACTTAGTCCAACGCGCTCTTTTTCTGGTTAAGGGTGATTGGATTCGCTGCTAAATATGCAATGTTTGCTACCACGAAGTGTGCATTGGTGCCTTAAGGAAAAAGTGCTTCCCTTGTGGAAGATGCCCATTATCAAAACTGTACAAGGAAGTGATCATAATTGTACCTAGTGTGGTACATTTTCGATAGATTTTTCTCAATTCTGTAACCTTTTCCAGTGTTTATACCAACAATTGTAACTGTCTAATATTTGTGTTATATATTCATTAATCATCCAGGAACAAGTGAAATAGTTAAAATTATTTATTTTCTTAATATATTTCCAGTTACAATGACATTTGTCCGAAATGATCGAAATTGTACCACCTTACCCTATATCAAATAATTCACCGACGTTTCGTCCACTATTGCTAGCGGCCATCTTTTGGGGGTTTCGTTTACACCTAGAAGATGGCCGCTTGCAATAGTGGCCGAAACGCCGGTGAAATATTTGATATATTGACGATGCGGTCCAATACCCAGAACAGTTTTATCAACAACTAGCTTAAACTCGCGGCTCCGCTCGCGTATTGGTTGATTATCATAGATACGCTATCTTTCAGTAATGTGCTATGAGACTGAATAGCAAGTAGTGTAGATCAAATCACACGTAAAAATGCAGTCGTTTCGAATAATCCAATCACGAAATTGAACAATAATGATTGTAATAATATTACGGATCGATTACTTGATATAATGCGCGAAACGTCAAATCGATTTTTTTAAAGAGATGAATGAAAAGAAATTTCTTTTTTACTGCTTTATATATTTATTCGTATATTCCCTTATTCATATTGTTATCCTTACAGAGAAAGTGCTGAAGACATTATAGCACGCATAGACTAAAGATACGGTCTCTGGCATCACGTTTCGCTGTAAGTAACATCCTTGCTATAGAGTCGCAAACGACATCGCTGGATTTCAGTCCCAATTATATATAATTTGACGATTTTCAACCACCTTGTCTTCGACCCTCTTATAGCTATCGGTATGGAACTGCTATGTTGTACAACGGGGGAGACTTTGGACAACAATTACATACAGACTATTCGTTTGCGTATTGTAGTTTTCGCTGCAGAGCGAAATATTAACAGATACACAGACACGTAGAATTTTATATACATCGATAACTTTCCATCCCAATATACTCCACCCTTTTATCATTATCAACCCTTAACCAACAATGCAACCAATAAAACCATTTTCAAAGAGTAAATATAATTGTTCCGCATTTCGCGTTATATTCTTCAGATTGCTAAGTATCTATCATATCGCTATAAAACCGTGTCTAAAACCTTCCTCATGTATAAATTAGTAACTATACAAATATTTCAGTCTCTACGCCTTGTCTTTCGAACGTGGTAAGCATATACCGAACAGACATTCACATTTATAGATATAGATGACAACGGCCACGGAAGCCTTCGTTTACAATGGTTTTTACCCTTGTTGGTGGACGGTAGCGGTGGCTGGAGCAGGGGTCAACCGCTGGTGAAGACAGCTAGGGCTGTCAGTTAAATACAAGATGCTCCGCCCACCGCTCGTCACGTAAGCCAATCAGAAATATAGTAAGGGTTATGTGTTAATATAATGAAATTCAATAGTTAAGATTATTAGCACAGTATTCTGCTGTCGCCAGTCAACAAGACAACTAAAAATACATCCACGGAAGTCACTAGGTACAACTGCAGTTCCCACAGTGTTTACTGGCGCACCACAGTCCCTACTCATCGGCGCATCGTCCTCTGCAGCATACATCGATACTTCCAGTGGCGTAGCTACCATAGGGCTAGGCGGGGCAGTGCCCCGGGGCCCCCGAGCTCCAGGGGCCCCTTGGCCTACGTGAGCGACTTTCGAAAAAAGTTACCGTAGATCCTTGAACACTTTCATGTCCGCCAATTACTTCGGATAATCGAAGTTCAACTGTATATAATAATTTAGGTGAATGAAGGTTTTCCGACTTTGAACTTTTTGAACCCTGACAAACAAACCTCAAACGCACGAAGTGAAATCCAAAAATTATTCGCACCCCAGAATATAAACATAAGAAGGTCCTTTGCTTGTCCACTAAGACGTGGACCCTGCCATTGTCAGCGTGTTATCGGTTGAAGTCGGAGTTGCCGTGCCTGCCAATCTTTGCGAAATAACAGCGAACGGTGCTGAATTACTAGCACAGTGTTTGACAGTAGACAGTGTGACCACATTTGAATATGAAGTCTCTACAATTTATTATTACAGAATGGTATTATTATGGTAACTCAACTGTTTGTGTAGTGAATTCCCAAACGGTGTGCTTCATAATCATAGATCCCAATGAAGTGCTGTAACCAACTGCACTCTTAAATTCGTGCAAGAAGTAGAGAAAGTATGGTTACCTTGTCACAATAGTAAGTTGTGCATTCAAGACACTTCCCTGTACCCCACTGCCACTATAATAAGCGAAGATGTCAACTTAGTTATTTTACGTATTACTTTTTCCTGGACAGACATTAATATATACTTCATGAAGCCTGGTAGGGGCAAAGTATTCCATCAAACAAATTCCGGCAACTTTCTTTTCTGAAACCATCCTACACGAATATTTTCCTTATTTTCCTTCTTTGATTGGGCTATCAACGAAATTAGGCTGCTCGGTACGGAGCAATGACTTCACAGAGAGGAGTTTGGCGATAGTGATATGTCCGCCTGCCTGTCACCGCGGATTCGACTGTTCCCGGTTTGCTTCGCGGCAGGGGGACATGTTTTCATGGTTAAGTAATACTTTTTCATTGAAACTTCCTGGCAGATTAAAATTGTTTATTTTTTACTAGCTTATGCCTGCGACGTCATTCACCTAGTATGAAGCAACTTCGGAAACTATCCCAAGGGGTCGTTTATCTTTATGTCCTACCCAGGTCCAAATCTATCCCTCCGCAAAATTTCATTCAAATTCGCCTAGTAACTTTTGCGTGAAAGCATAACAAACAAACTAACTTTCACAGTTATAATTATATTTGAGAATACAATTAAATATTATCTGCTGCGTAACATATTATAATTTACTTAATCGTATTTTGGTTTGCCTTATTATGTCTTCCAGTAGGCAGTAAGGAATTGATGATGAAGTAGTTTTAGTTTAAAGAGGGCCCCAATGTAATTTTTGCACCAGGGCCCTTGGTGACATAGCTACGCCACTGCTTATAGCTATCGGCATGGAACTGCTATGATGTACAACAGGAAACGTCGGACAACAATTACACGCAGACCATTCGTTTGCGTATTGTAGTTTTCGCTGCAGAGCGAAATATTAACACACACACACACACACACACACACACACACACACACACACACACACACAGACGTAGAATTCTGTATACACCGATAACTTTCCATCGCAATACACTCCACCCTTTTATCATTATCAACCCTCAAGCAACAATGCAACCAATAAAACCATTTTCAAAGAGTAATTATTGTTCCGCATTTCGCGTTATATTCTTCAAATTACTAAATATCTATCAGATCGGTATAAAACCGTGCCTAAAACCTTCCTCATGTATAAATTAGTATCTGTACAAGTATTTAAGTCCCTGAGAATTGTCGTTTGGACGTGATAAGCGTACACCGAAGATATAATCAATCGCCATAAAACCGTTCCTATAGCCTTCCCCGGGTAGACATTGGTAACTGTACAAATTTCTAGCTCTTTATGTCTTGTGGTTCAGACGTGATAAACGTACACCGAACAGACTTTCACATTTATAGATATAGATTAGTTTCTTTTGGTTGAATGGCTCCTCTGCCCATGACTCAGGCAGGCGTTGTGAGTGGCAGGCGGAAGCGCCCGCTGAGGCTCCAGGCCTGCGGACGCAGTTCGGATTCCACTGAGTCGAGCTGACTGCGGACCTCGCCCCATAACACCACATGGCCCGCCGCAGGAGACCCGCGCCGCCTTGCTGTACGCCCTGGGGGCCCCGACCCCGCCCAGATACAGGCTAATGACGTCTCGCTGCCTAACGGCGTCGTGGTGTCTGGCGGCGCCCGCTGAAAGAACCCGCCTTCAGCCCAGCCCGTGTGATGGCGTCGGAGGAGTGGCGGCCTGCCAGAGCCGCGCCGCTGAAGGTCCTCACTTCGACGCCCGCTGTCGGTAGCATGCTGCTATGTTACTTCACTGCGGCGACATCCGGCTTAGAAACGTCCCCGTCACGGCATTCTGCGTCACTGCCCGCTGCCCAGTACAGCGCCTAAAGTACTGCTTTTCTGCTGAGGCGTTGTCAGGCACGTCCCCAGCCGCGGTGGCCGAGCGGTCTACGGCGCGCCAGTCACGGTCTGCACGACCACTGCGGTCGGGGGTTTCGAATCCTCCTTCGGGCATGGATATTTGTGTCGTCCTTAGTATTAGGTAGTTCATAAGTAGTTTGTAAGTTTAGGGACTGATGACCACGTAGTTATGTTCTATAAGCTCTACAAACATTTGAATATTTTTAGGCATGTCCCACTTGGGGTACACCAAACTCCGAGTCTGCGCATACCGTCGGTCAGTGGTCTCAGGGCAACGACCGCGTCGTCTCGGTTTCCGGGTTACTGCCATCAGCAGAATTGTTTCGACACCTTCTGCTTCTGCCATTAGAACATTTATTCGCGAAAACTACAATATGACTTCACTTGTTGGTTACTAAAATCAACAACTATCTCCGTGCCTCTATAGTGCTACATCTTGTAGTGAGAGCCCAATCGTCAGCATATCCGAACTTTCATGACTGTGTTTCCGGCAGACCTGCAATATAAAAGATAAACAGCAGTGGTGCCAGCACTGATCCTTGTGGTAAGCCATTTTTTTAGGTTTTTGATGAATGATGTCGATATTATGGACTTCTATCACGATGTATCGGCTATGTAACACTATTCCAACTAGTAACTTTCGAAAACATTTTTTTGGAACAGTGATCTTCAAATTTATTGCTGGCAACCGGTTTCGGTTCTATTGAACTATCTTCAGGCCTTTGGCACTGTAATATACCAAAGAGAGACTTTAGTGATACCAATAATTAAAATCTGCATTTAATAGTAAAATGGTTATTAAGATGACAATAGTTTTGACCGTTGTTGGTGGAAGTTGGCGGTGGACGGAGCAGGCGTCAACAGCTGGTGAAGGCAGCTGAGGCTCTCAGTTACATACACGAAGCTCCGCCCACCGCTCGTCACAAAAGCCAACCACAAGTATAGCAAGGGTTATGTGTTAATATCATAAAATTCAGTACTTAAGATTATTAGCACAGTATTCGTAAATTCTTCTACTTTGATTCTGCATAAAATAGTACGATCATAACATTAAAAATATGTAGGAAAAATTGAATAAAACTGACGATTACAATCGGCCATGTGTGGAGCCGTTGCCCTCTATAGGCATTTACAGAAAGCTTATAAAAATACGTTAAGTCAAAGATGACACTGGTCAGGACGCCGCCAGGTTTCCATGGTGATGAAGTATGCAGTGGCGTAGCTATGTCACCAAGGTCCCTGGGGCATAAATGACATTGGGGCCCTCTTTAAACTAAAACTACTTCATCATCAATTCCTTACTGCCTACTGGAAGACATAATAAGGCAAACCAAAATACGATTAAGTAAATTATAATATGTCACGCAGCAGATAATATTTAATTGTATTCTCAAATATAATTATAACTGTGAAAGTTAGTTTGTTTGTTATGCTTTCACGCAAAAGTTACTAGGCGAATTTGAATGAAATTTTGCGGAGGGATAGATTTGGACCTGGGTAGGACATAAAGATAAACGACCCCTTGGGATAGTTTCCGAAGTTGCTTCATACTAGGTGAATGACGTCGCAGGCATAAGCTAGTAAAAAATAAACAATTTTAATCTGCCAGGAAGTTTCAATGAAAAAGTATTACTTAACCATAAAAACATGTCCCCCTGCCGCGAAGCAAACCGGGAACAGTCGAATCCGCGGTGACAGGCAGGCGGACATATCACTATCGCCAAACTCCTCTCTGTGAAGTCATTGCTCCGTACCGAGCAGCCTAATTTCGTTGATAGCCCAATCAAAGAAGGAAAATAAGGAAAATATTCGTGTAGGATGGTTTCAGAAAAGAAAGTTGCCGGAATTTGTTTGATGGAATACTTTGCCCCTACCAGGCTTCATGAAGTATATATTAATGTCTGTCCAGGAAAAAGTAATACGTAAAATAACTAAGTTGACATCTTCGCTTATTATAATGGCAGTGGGGTACAGGGAAGTGTCTTGAATGCACAACTTACTATTGTGACAAGGTAACCATACTTTCTCTACTTCTTGCACGAATTTAAGAGTGCAGTTGGTTACAGCACTTCATTGGGATCTATGATTATGGAGCACACCGTTGGGGAATTCACTACACAAACAGTTGAGTTACCATAATAATACCATTCTGTAATAATAAATTGTAGAGACTTCATATTCAAATGTGGTCACACTGTCTACTGTCAAACACTGTGCTAGTAATTCAGCACCGTTCGCTGTTATTTCGCAAAGATTGGCAGGCACGGCAACTCCGACTTCAACCGATAACACTCTGACAATGGCAGGGTCCACGTCTTAGTGGACAAGCAAAGGACCTTCTTATGTTTATATTCTGGGGTGCGAATAATTTTTGGATTTCACTTCGTGCGTTTGAGGTTTGTTTGTCAGGGTTCAAAAAGTTCAAAGTCGGAAAACCTTCATTTGACTTATTTCGGTAAAACTGGGTAGTGTTGAAAGGAAATATTCCGAGACTTGGATCCTAACGACGCCAACCTCCGTTCGTATTATCACCCAGTCAACCAAGTTAGGAGCACCTGTTCCTAAATGGAAGTGGACATAAAGGTTTATTCCTTGTATATGTATTTGAACGTCGTTCTCTGAAAAAGGATGTGTTGTGTCTTTCTCGCTTGGCAAGAACTGCAGTAAAAAAAATTATGAATCCGGTTGAAACACGAAGAGAGCATTAGGTATCGTTCTCCCTTAAAACCGTCAGAAAACTTGTCACTAAGAACCCTATGGCTGCATTTGCACAATCGTCATCAACATCCAGACAGAGTTCGTCCTCACTGTGTGCTAGTGAAAGTTCGCTATCAGCCTTACTGTTAGAACTTGAGATTCTGTGCTTTATTTTAACATTCCTCTTAGTGTTTGTGGCAAGATATCTGTTTCGCATTTCTCTAGATCTTGACGACTAATGTCCTTAGAATATAAAACGTTTCCAGATTTGTGTTATAAGAAGATCTGGCCAACTTGGTTTCGTTTGTAAGATGCTGCTTGTAATCTTCAGACAGCTTTTCTGCATTTGGCGATACTACAGAATGGAGTGAGGTGGAAGCATATAAGAAATTAGAAGGAAATATGTTTGGGAAATCAGAGAGATATGTTGGTTAGAAAATTGAAGTAGGTACTTCCTATACCGTCTAGGAACGACATTAGGATCTAATTGATGGATGATATTAGGAACACAATTCTATCAACAGAAACATAGACATGTCAATGCCTCAGATTACCTTTTCTCGCTATTGACATTACGACTGTAATCCTTATTTAACATGAACGAAATTGTTTTGAGTTAAGTCTCGACAAGTTACAGAGCATTTCTCTGCAGATACATACACAATACGTCGGTACTCCAAGTAGCGCTGCGAACAGGTGGGAGAATTATCGGTGGGTGCTGCAATAGCAGTAAACATTTGAGAATTTGGATCAAGGAAAAAACGTTTTCTGGAGGACGAAAAGGTTAGAGAAACAGTTCGCCAAAAGCAACTCCTAGTAGGGCACAAATTTTCGCCTTCGTTGTTGAATCTAATTCAACCCCTTGTAATAGCTAACAAATCTGCCAGTAGGCATTATGTTTAAGAACGGCACGCCATCTGCTGACTAAAATCTGCAAACCTGTATTTTACCTTTACCGTGCCCTCAGTATTCTCCTTGTTGTTACAAGAACATGTAACCATATATACTGACGTACTTGTAATCAATATATGCAGAGTAAACGTGTTAAATTTCATCTTTATAACAAAATTATTATTATTATTATTATTATTATTTTCAATAGTAACCACTTCAAGACTTTCATCAATACAGCGAACTATGCAGCCTATTGCAGACTTTTATTTACTATCTGTTGTGATGATACCAGATGAACCCTTTATCTGGTCGTGCGCTGTTATCGCTTCCTGTGTGCATACAGGAGGAACCGCGATTTCCCACGGCCGTCCATCAGGCCCGCAATGTTCGGTGCCACCCCCGGCGCCGCGACATGTTGAGGGGTGCACCCCACCCTCGCGTTCATTTCCGTAATGGCGGGCTGAGTCCTGCCACCGGACTGGCGCGCGAGGTTATCGCAAAATGTCAGAAGCGCTCGGCGCCCAGCGTTTTACTCAGATTGCTCCGTTCCAAACGTGATATTTCCCTAGCAGTCGAAAAATTTAAACAATATAATATATTGCACTAAAGAGGCAGTATCGGAAATAAACAGATAATTTGTAGCAGCTTTCGAGGTTTCAATCGATGTTCTAATCACAAGACAGGTATGGAATAACCTTACTTGTTATTATTTCACCGGCCGCGGTGGCCAAGCGGTCTGCGGCGCGCCAGTCACGGTCTGCACGACCACTACAGTCGGGGGTTCGAATCGCCCCTAGGGCATAGTTATTTGTGCCGTCCTTAGTATTAACTGGTTCATAAGTAGTTTGTAAGTTTAGGGACTGATGACCCCGTAGTTACGTCCCATAAGCTCTACTAACATTTGAAAATTTTTGTTAATATTCCTCGCTATTTTCGGAGCGGTTACAGTTCCTTTTTCTTTCATCATGAGAGTAATCTGCATTCAGAATAAAAAATAAAGCAGAAATAAGTTTAAAACTCTTTCTATTCGAGACTTGCAACACGCACAAGGAAGTCGTCAGCTGCAGCGCCCCTTGCGATAGACCGTTGAACTACAAAGAAGCGTTGAAACGGTTACGCATTTGTTGAGTCGTCTGCTTCACGCGTCTACTTCGTTTGTTGTCAGCTTACGCGTTAACATCACTTTTCGAAACTGTGTGATATACTGTGATGATTAAAACCTTTATGTGTTTTACACTGCCACTGTGAAACTGTATTTGTTTTCGTGCAACTCATGCGTAAGCACGTCGCTCACATGTGTTAACGTCGTCATTATAAAATGCGATTACAAACTTCCACCCCTGAGGTTTGAGGCGCCTATGTATATGATGAACAAGCGCAGGTGTCTATACAAAAACCTTTCACTTTGATTAAGCTTCAAATAATACTCACCAAAAACAAATATTCCATATGTTAACTGCAGTATGTTTCAGAAAAAATAGCAAATATTTTAGAAGATGGTAATAAAGAATATTTGTAGTTAAAATTTCATATAACGTGTGTTCAATTTTTATTCGGTACAGACATACAGCTCTTGGTATGTACAACAAACTCAAAAGCACATGCCGATTTGGATATTTAGACTAATTCTTTTGTCGGTTCTTGGTAGATCGACATATTGACTTTTATTTAAATAACCGGTTTTCGACGCAGTTTAAGGTCTGAATATGTCATAGTAAGCCGAAAACCGGGCAACTAAGTGGAAATGAACGTGTACTTTTAAGTAAGTGTGATGTTGTACTACCACGAACCAACGGATAAATCACTGAAAATTTCTTGTTTTACATTTGCTCCACGTTTGTTTGGATTTCATATTAACAGCTATATCTCTGTATTCAATATAAATTGTACGCAGGTTATATTAAACTTTTAATGCAATTCCTTTATAGTGTCACCTCCTAAAATACTTACGACTGAGTCGAAAAACTACGTTCCTCAGAGCAGGAGACAAGTACACATTCTCAAACGAATTCCCGACTTGTCTTCGTTTGTCAGCTGGATTCCCCATTCGGTCGTCTTGTGCAAGTGGACGCGTCTACACTGTACGCGGACCTCGTGACCGGTGCATCATGGGTAATCTCGTAAGCTCTCACTTCCCGTGTCGAAAGGCTTAAAAGTTGAAATATAGGGATTTTTCAAAGAGTAGGAAGAGATATCATTTATTGCTTCCCAACAAGGAAAGATACGAACACAATTAAAACATTCCTGGGAAAAGATCAAATTTTAATGCAGTCAATGTAAGCACCATGTGTTATTAGACCTATACCGAAAGAGTGCGTCATTTTTATTACTCATGAAATGTCGGAGTAGGCAGAGTGGAGGGGGGTTTATATCCAACAGGTGAAAGTCACAAGGTGGGACGTGCGGAGATCTATAAGGCCACTTGCGATGAAGTCGATCTTCCGCTTCTCCTCGTCCGGTCCACTGTCCTGGAGTAATTCAGGTAACGCCAGACATGCCTAGGGAAATGAGGCGAGGTACCATCTTGCATAAAGATGAAGTCATCGGAAACTTTTTCAAGTGCAAGAAATAACCTGTCTCGATGCACGTCTAGATAGGCTAGTTCTATGAGAATTATCTCCATGAAAAAGAAACGTCCACACAGTTTGTTTACAGATATAGCACAGCAGACGTTTGAAAATATTTAATGTTCAACATTTGCCATAGGCTTTCACTAGTCCAAACTCTAACGATATGCCGATTAACTTTACCACAAAGATGAAAACTGGATTCATCGGAGAAAATTAATCATTCAGAAACATTGTCTTCTTATATATCAACTAGCATACAAATGCAATGTTGTTGTTGTAGTCTTCAGTCCGGAGACTTGTTTCTCCACAATACACTATCCTGAGCAAGCCTCTTCAACTCCACATAAGAACGGCAACCTACAGCTGTCTGAATCTGCTTACTGTATCCATCTGTCGGTCTTCCTTTGCGTTTTTCACCCCACACACTTCCCTCCAACGCTAAATTCACAATTCCTTAATGTCTAAGAATGTGTCCTACCAATCGATCCCTTCTTATAGTCAAGGAATGCCAGAAATTCCTTTTCTCCCCAATTCTGTTCAATTCTTCCCATCTTCAGCATTCTTCTGTAGCACATTTCAAAAGCCTCTACCCTCTTCCTGTCCGCACTGTTTATCGTCCATGTTTCATTCCCATACAAGGCAACACTTCACACAAATGCCTTCAGAAAGGACTTCCTAAGGCTTAAATCAATATTTGATGTTAACAAATTTCTCTTTCTCAAGAACGCTTTTCTACCCATTGCCATTCTGCATATTATATCCTCTGTACTGCGACCGTCATTTTGATATTTTTACCGCCGGCCGCGGTGGCCGAGGGGACTGAGGCGCTCCAGACACGGTCTGCACGGCCACTACGGTCGGGGATTCGAGTCTCCCCTCGGGCATGGATATTTGTGCCGTCCTAGTTCGTAAGTAGTTCATAAGTAGTTTGTAAGTTTAGGGACTGATGACCCCGTAGCTAAGTCCCATAGACTATACAAACATTTGAACATTTGATATTTTACTACCCCAGTAACAAAACTCAACTACCTCCTTTATTGTTTCGTTACCTAATCTAATTCCTTCAGCCTCACCTGATTTTCTTATACTTCACTCCATTTCCATAGTTTTGCTCTTGTTAATGTTCATCTTATATGCACCTTTCAGCACACTGTCCATTCCGTTCAACTGCTCTTCCAGGTCCTTTGCTGTCTCTGACAGAATTACTATGTCGTCGGCAAAACGCAATGTTTTTAATTCTTCACCCTGAACTTTAATTCCTTCTCCAAATTTCTCCTTGCTTTCCTTTGTAGCTTACTCAATGTACAAATTGAATAACATCGGAGAAAGGGTACAACCCTGCCTTACTCCCTTCCCACCCACTGCATCCCTTTCATGCCCTTCAACTCTGACAATTGCTGTCTGGTTTTTGTACAAGTTGTAAATAACCTTACGCTTCCTACATTTTAGTCCTGCTTGCTTCAGAACTTGAAAGGGTTTACTCCAAATCTACAAAAGCTAGATATGTAGGTTTGCGTTTCATTAATCTATCTTCTATGATAAGCCGCAAAATGGATATTGTCCCCCGTGTTCCTACATTTCTCCTGGACCCAAACTGATCTTCCCCAAGGTCGGCTTCTACTAGCTTTTCCATTCAACACAACAACACACTAATGCAAAATTTATACCTTTTGATGTGGACGTCAGCATGCAATACTTGCTGTACCTGCAGTCTGTACTGCTTTGGGTGCATACGGTGTTGCAGAACTCTCCATACCGTTGGTTCACATGTGCACAGTTTCTTAACTCTTCATACCGAGGATTTTTAGAGTCCTTGCGCACACTGCAGTAATACGCTCGACATTTTCATTATATTCGCATGGACGGCCCACGATTTTTCTTTTCAGACGTTACGAACTTTCCTTGCGAATGGTAAATCTGATTACGTCGAGACACAAGGTTGTTTATGAAACAGACGGTGGAAAGGATCTTGAACTCTAATTCCAGACTCCGGTCTTCATAAAGGCTCCACACAGAATGCCTTTTCCTTTCGTGTCGCCACTATACCCACTTCAAATGTTCAAATGTTTGTTTCCTAGGTTTACAAAATAAACTAAACTAAGGACGACAAACACACCCATGCCCGAGGGAGGACTCGAATCTCCAAAAGGCGAGCGACTGCGCGATCCAGAGCAAAGAGCGGGTTGTACCCACTCCAGAAATTTTTGAATTCTGTTCTTCCTTTTGAATAGCCCAATATTACGATACCCTTATCGTGGACTAGAGAAGAATAGGGTATTTGACTAATGTCTGAAAACAGTTTTAAATGTTTAACAATTTTATATCATGCTAATAACATATTTTTCTCTTCGTGAAGTGTTTGAGAGAAAAATGACATTTAAATAATTTGGAAGCCCTCTAAAACGCTCTATTTGTGTCAAATAGTGCCTGCCACGTAAACTGACTGTGTAGTACCCCTGCTGCCGTAGAACTAAAACAGCGAAGCAGTGATTGGACAGTCACGCCTCCGTAAATGGTCTACAAATATGACGTAGTACCACACCGTACAAATACAGCTTGAAAAGTCGAGAAGATTTCTTTTCCCATGTTCCAAGCGCTCAGAGATTGATATGAGATAGTGGCTCCTTCGTTTATTTTCGTGAGGATTATTTTGATGTAGATAAACACTCCATACAATGATTATTATTCAATTACTTTGGTATTAATTATTATTTTATACAAGTTTCAGGATGACCGGTTTCGACGTTCACATACATCATCTTCTAATCTATAAAAATAAAGTTTGTACAAAAGAACTTGTTTATCAAGCATAATAACAAGAATATTTTTGTTCTATATACCAAAAAGCCGCATTGGAGTAGCGGAGCGGTCTAAAGCGACTCGCTGCGGACGCGCGGTTGCTCGCCGTGGAGGTTCGAGTCCTCCCTGGGGCATGGGTGTGTTAGTTTACCTAGGTTTAAGTAGTATGTAAGCTATGGACCGATGACCACGCAGTTTGGTCCAATAGATTTCCAAACATTTTTTATACCAAAAAAATCTGCGGATACATACCTCCTATATTTTACAATGCCATATTTAATATGGTTTTACCTATATCCCTTAATTACATTTGTTATGTAGTGGTTGTATAGAAACATTGATGGTGATGTTGGATCTACAGTATATATGTCCACACTGTTTGCAGAAGAGTCACTTAGTAAAGGGTACATAAAGAACTGATATGCAGAAAGACAGAGATTGCATAAACACATAAAATGTAGTCTTTGCCATTTTGGGTTGTCGTACACAGTTACTAACCTAAGGCTAGTGGGTTGGCCGTTTTTTTTTTCTTTTTGTTACGTTACAAATTATCTGAAATACATCACAATTTGTTATTATAAAGCTATTAAACATTTCACTAAGGTTACATACGCGCAATGGTACAATTATTATCACTAAAATGCATTACATAAGATTGATATAAAGTCATAGAGCCCGAACTATGTATAGGCTCCTGCCATGAGGGCTAGAAGCTTGGGTTGTAAGTGACCAATTATTAAATGAGTTAATATATTGATGAGAAGTATTTGGGATATGCTAATATGTAGTGTCATAACACGCTGTATGAATGTTGTTATAAAAAATCCAAATAGCTTTCGGTTTACATTAAAGAAAATGAGATCATATGTATAGACCTGTGACATAAATATAATAAGTCCGGCATCCCACTAGGTTTGTTACATAATATTATTATGAACTTTAAGGTATCTGCATTATATAGATGTACAGATCTTCATAAGATTCTTGTTATTCTAAAAGCATTATCAGGTTTGTAAAAATTGTTTTACTTAATGCATAATCTAAACAACCCAGGTCATGTACAAGTAATTCAAGATATACATTTGTGTGTACATACATATGCTACAAATCATGTTGTACTCACAATGTTGTTGTATAAACTGGCGTGTTTTTCATACTTCTCTAATGGGCAGTTAGAGTAAGCCTGGTGTGCCATATAAGATATGACACTGTCAAATATAGGAGGTATGTACCCATAGATTTTTTGGTATATAGAAGAAAAATATTTTCGTTATTATGTTTGATAAACAGGTTTTTTTGTACAAACTTTATATTTATAGATCAGAAGGTGACGTCTGTGAACTTCGAAACCGGTCATCCATCAATAAAGAACGCGATCTTGGCTGGAAACTTGTATAAATTGATTGAGACCGCCCCAAAGAACAGCGAGTTCCATATACATCATCATGTTCTGCAGCTGCAAAGATGTAAAGTATTGTTATGTACAGATTAGTGGTCTGATGTCTACACTTCTGCAACAGCAGTTCACGATATTATACGTCAACTATTTGTACTTAAAGCCTTTATCTACATCTACATAGATACTCTGCAAATCACATTTAAGTGCCTGGCAGAGGGTTCATTAACCACCTTCATAACTTTTCTCTACCGTTCCATTCTCTAATAGCGCGCGGGAAGAAAGAACACCTAAATCGTTCCGTTTTCGATCTGATTTCTCTTATTTTATTGGGATGGTTATGTCTCCCTAAGTAGGTGGGTGCTAGCAAAATATTTTCACATTCAGAACTAAAAGTCGGTGATTGAAACTTCGCAAACAGATCACGCCGCAATGAGTAACGTCTTTCTTTTAATGATTTCCACCCCAATTCGTGCAACATTTCCGTGACGCTTTCCCCCCCGTTACGTGATAAAACAAAACGAGCTGCCCTTCTCTGAACCTTCTCAATATCTTCCGTCAGTCCCACCTGGTGAGGGTCCCACAAGGGGCAACAGTACTCCAAGAGAGGACGCATAAGTGTGATGTAGGCAGTCTCTTTGGTGGAGCTGGTGCATCGTCTATCAAATGTATTTACATCAACGATGCAATATTTCAATATTTGATCGATAAATCAACGATTTGTGTTTCAAAAGCGCCTTCATAGTGCATCTGGTGAAAACATCTATTTTCAATAAAATATCATCATCATTAGAGACTGATTAGTACCTCTAATAAAATTCCTCCATGATCCCCTATTCAATGCTAACATTGATGCCTCGTCTGATATTATGCCTTTTACTTCAAAACCATTCTGCACCGAATCTAAGTACTTTCTTCTTGTTCTACCTCGACTCCTCTTACCCTCCGCTGCCGAGCTCATGAGTCTCTTAGGTAACCTTGCTTCTCCCATGCGTGTAACATGACCCCACCATCTCAGTATGTTCGCTCTAACTGCTTCATTTATGATGTTCATTCCAAGTTTTTCTTTGATTTCCCCATTATGGACATCCTCCTGCCATTGTTCCCATCTATTAGTACCTGCAATCATTCTTGCTACATTCATATCTGTAACGTCTACCTTATCAATTAGGTAACCTGTATCCACCCAACATTCACTCCCATACAAGAAAGTTGGTCGAAAGATAGAGGCCGGCCGCGTTGGCTGAGGGGACTGAGGCGCGCCAGTCACGGTCTGCACGGCCACTACGGTCGGGAGTTCGAATCCCCCCTCGGGCATAGATATTTGTGTCGTCCTTAGTGTTAGTTCGTAAGTAGTTTGTAAGTTTAGGGACTGATGGCCCCGTAGTTAAGTCCCGTATGCTATACAAACATTTGAATTTTTTTGAAAGATAGAGCGGTGCACTGCTAACTGAGTCTTGGTACTGACTTCCTTCTTGCAGAAGAGAGTAGATCTTAGCTGAGCACTCACTGCATTAGCTTTGCTGCCCCTCGATTCCAGTTCTTTCACTATGTTTCCATACTGTGGGAAAATACATCCCAGGTATTTGAAACTGTCTACCTGTTCCAACTTTGCTCCTCCTACTTGGCACTCAATCTATTTAAATTTGTTTCCCACAGACATTACTTTAATTTGGAGATGCTGATCTTCATATCATAATCCTTGTACCTCTGATAAAATTCAAATGTTTTCTAGTTCTATTACACAGTATCATATTCTTAAGCGACAACTAAAACAGGAAAGAAGTCGGAGAAGGTTGGAACTGAACACGGAAGGCGAAGTTCTTAATATACGGTGCAAGTAGTCACGCTGCCAAACAGCTACAGCAAACAACGTCACTTCACAGATAAACGCGACGCAAAAGTTCGATAAATGCAGAGCGGGCCTCAGGCATGTGGAAACGGCGCAATCGCACAGGGTCCCGAGCTTCTAGAAGCTCCGCGCACAATTTATAATGTAATTTGTAACTAAAGAAAAGAGAAAAGAGAACATGGGAAGAAGCTATTGGTGGCAGTTGAGGAATCGAAGAAATCACCTCGCTCCTTTTTTAGGATGGCAGGTTTTGCTCGAGGCAATTATAAACAGCAGACCGTAATTCTAACAGATAAAGAAGGAAATGTGGTACCTCCTATGGATCAAGCAAATCATTTTGGAAAACATTTTGAAAAATTACTAAATGTAGAAGCTGTAAAGGGAATCACAGAACAAGAGTGGGTGTTAACTGCAGAAGAGGAGGAAGTTCCTAAACCTTCAATTGATGAGATAAGAACAACTGTAGAGTCACTAAAAACAATAAGGCTCCAGGAGGCAGTGGCATTACGGCAGAATTGGTTAGAAATGGAGGAGAAGTTTTCCTGGAGACTCTAAGACAGCTTATTGTCAAAATCTGGGCAAATGAGTATATACCGACTGAATGGAAGAGAGCAATAGTATGCCCAATTTTAAAAAAAGGAGAGGTCACTCAAGTACGCAATTATCGAGGAATCTCGTTGCTTGAGATAGGTTATAAAGTCTTAACCTCCCTGTTACTTGGCCGTCTGAAACCTATTCTACAAAAGATCATAGGACCGTACCAGTGTGGGTTCATGACAGGACGCTCAACCATTGACCACATCTTTACACTACGACAACTAATGGAGAAATACTATGAATTTGATAGAGAACTACACCTCATATTTATTGACTTCCGACAGGCGTATGATAGCATAAATCGGACTGCACTATGGAAGATAATGGAGGAGGTAGGTATCACACGAAAATACATCAAACTGGTTGAAGCATGCTATATAGAATCAAGCTGCCAAGTAAGGTTCGCAAATAAAATGTCAGAGCATTTCACTGTTCGAAACGGATTGAGACAAGGAGACCCCTTGTCTCCAGCGCTATTCAACATTGCTCTGGAAAAGGTACGACGCGAAATTGGCAATGGCAGGGAGATGGAGATCATGGGGTTTGACACAGTCTTGGCTTTTGCAGATGACGTGGTGATTATGGGAGAATCACTTGATCAGATAACATCTGACACCGCTAGATTTATGAAAGAGGGAATCAAAGTGGGATTAGTGGTCAACGACGAGAAAACTAAGTATATGATCATCTCACGACGACAAGATTTCCCTAACACCATCAATATTGACGGACATAATTTTGAACGACTGGAAAAATTTAAGTACCTGAGGTCGATACTATCTAGTAAAAGCGAGATAGAGAAAGATATTCAACAGAGGATTGTTAATGCCAATCGTGCATATTTTGGACTCAATAATTTATTCAAGTCACGCTTGGTCTCACAAAACAGCAAGATCAAACTATACATGGCAGTTGTAAGACCTGTTCTGTTATATGATTGCGAGACATGGGCAACCTCACAAACACTGGAAGAGCGCATTTGTGCATTCGAGAGGAAATTGCTCAGAAAGATCTATGGGCCTACATTTAATATAGAAAATGTAAGATGGGAAAGGAGACAAAAAGAGGACCTGTACCAACGTTTTGGAAAAGTAGACGTTGGTAGGTACATCAGAGGGCGACGACTTCAGTGGTTGGGACATGTCATAAGAGCTGGAGAATCTATTCCTAACCGAGCGTTTAACTCTCAGCTGATCGGAAGACGTCCAAGAGGTCGTCCTAGGACTAGATGGAAAGATTGGGTGATGAGAACGTTGCAGCAGGTAGAACCAACAGCATCCCTTGAAGATGCGATGGACAGAAGAAAGTGGCTCAACAGCTGCAATAGATACCTGCGACTGTGATTGGGACAGTACTCCGTCCTGTGTGACTGATTTTGACAGTGAACTTTATATAGTAATTAATCTTTGTAATATTTCTTTTGCTTTCTGTCATGGGTCTTAATGGCCTGTTATGTACAATAAATGATGATGATGATGATGATGATGGTGATGAATTTGTAACTATGTTTCTGAAAATTACTGATGTAATAGTTTTTGTATATATTGGTGGTATGTCAATTACAAAATGTACAGTTCTTTAGAAGTGACGAAGGTGTATAACCTCTGCTAGAGGGGGTGCGGAAGTTTCGCACAGGGTCCCGCGCTAGCTAACACCGGTTCTGCATTGTTGCTGTTCTACGAAAATTTATTAAATTTATCCCTGCAACAAACTATTTGTCCACTAGTTTTCACCATTGTTTACGCAAGTTACGATTTAATCACATGAGATTACTTGTAACAAACCAGCACGAGAATAATGGATAATGATACGTGGAAAGTGACCAGTGTCCAAGACTAATTTCCATATACACAAGAATTAATCTAAATCAGAAATGTAGCTCCATACTTGTGCACCATGTAATTTTTACAGTGGTTCCTAAAAACAATTGAAATGCATTTGCTGTAAAAACTAACAGAAACTACCATGAGGACAACACACACACCAATGCCCGAGAGACGACTCGAACCTCTGACGGAAAGCAACCGCGCGCTCCAGAGGAATGCGGCTTAGAGCACTCAACCATTCTCCCGCGGCGGAACGGGAGTTGTAACCGGCAGCCAACCATCCACATTTGATTGTGGTGGTAGTCAGTAGTCAACCAAACTAGAAAACTAATGCCAAGAGCATAAAGACGTTTTTATAGTGAGGGCTGCGCGACGCTTGGTTGCGGAGATGAGCACAGCCGTCGCATCGGCGCTCTCTCGCAAGTTTCAGCGTTGGTGAGGTACTCTGCCCATCGTTAGGTAATCTGCAGTCAGTTCTGTGGGTCGAGTCGTGCTGTAGGCTACGTTATTGTCCGTCGTCTTTTGGCGCGTTCTTGTACGGAAATGTCAACCCTGGGTATGTATCATATCGTTTTAACTCCTATAAGACATTTAGAAAAATCTAGAGCGAAAATCAACACACGGAACGGTATATCCGGCAAACTTACCAACTCACACGGGGGAGTAAATCCTGAAATTCTGCGTTCATCATCCCTGGCTTTATGTTTTGCTCCAGCTATAAGTGCATGCCCCGTATGGAGAAGATCGACGCACGCCCACAAGCTAGATACAGCACTGAACGATTTCTGTCGATTAATTATGGGATGTCTGAAACCTACAAACTGTGACCTCCTTTATATGTATTCTGGAATAGCTCCTCGACAGATCAGACGGCAAACGTTGGCGATGGCTGAAAGAAGCAGACACTGCGAGGATACAAGACATCCCCTGATCGGACATCGGCCAGTGGTGGCAAGATTGAAATCGAGGAAAGATTTCATTCAATCTTAACATCCACTAAATGAAAGTCAATCTATAACCATGGAATCAATGTGGACACAGAAATTGTAAAACATCATCTTGCAATGTTGTAACATGAAATAAAAACACCCGGATGGATCTCAACTGGAATGGAGATCTGGAAGAGTCTAAATAGACTTAGGTGTCGAATTCCCATTCAAAGGATAACCTGTTCAACTGGGGATACGCAGAAGACGATTTCTGCCAATGTGGAGAAAAACAAACGATGACACACCTGCTGAGCTGCCCATCCTTGCCGGTGCCATGCACTTTCCAAGACCTGTAGCTAGCCAACGACGTTTCAGTGAAGTGTGCCGAACACTGGAGAGAGATATGAGTCTGCTATGGACAGTAATGACGTATGGTGTGTGAAAATCAGGACTGTCTATATGAATGTAAAATTAGTACTTAGTTTTATTTGTAATCTAGAATATGTAGCCTGTTAATTAATTAAAGATGTAGCTCAGACACGATTAAATAAAACCTTCTTATAAAAATGGATAAACGTTTTCTGTTAACTGCTACTGTGCTGTTTGTATGTACAAATGGTGTAGCACTTTATCATTTTTCTCCCTTCCACCACTTGTTAGCAAATGACGCCTACCACTCGAAAAGTGAAACGGCGGATATGCTATTCTGCTATACTGTAGCACAGGGGTCTCCAAAATACGGCCCGCGGGCCGGATCCGGACCGCGCACAAGGTTCAAGTAGTTTCCTAGCTGTATTTTGATTTTCTCATTTCGTCTTGTTTGTTTCGTTCGTTCGTTGTGGCTTGTCCCTTGATATATAAGGGTTTCTTTGTAAAATATACACTAATTTGTGCCAAATAAGTGTACACTGTTCAGTATGCAACGACTGCGGTGATATCCGCAACCAATCGTCGCTCAGCTCTTTTTATAAGCCGGCCGCGGTGGCCGAGGAGACTAAGGCGCTTCAGTCACGGTCTGCACGGCCACTGCGGTCGGGGGTTCGAATCCCCCCTCGGGCATGGATATTTGTGCCGTCCTTAGTCTTAGGTAGTTCATAAGTAGTTTGTAAGTTTAGGGACTGATGACCCCGTAGTTAAGTCCCATAGACTTTACAAGCAAAAGTCCTTTCTATAAACGCGTCTTTATCTCAGGAAGCAAGCGTACTTCGATCATTGTTTGTGGACTTGAATGAAACTTTCACTCTGCAGCGGAGTGTGCGCTGATTTGAAACTTCCTGGCAGATTAAAATTGTGTACCGGAACCGGGACTCGAACCTGGGGACCTTAGCCTATCACGGGCAAGCGCTCTACCACAGAGCTATCCCTACAAGACTCACGGTCCATCCATACAACTTGCGAGGTTCGCAGGAGATCTTCTGTGAAGTTTGGAAAGTAGTAGTTGAGGTACTGGCAGAAGTAAAGTTGTGAGGACGGATCGGGAGTCATGTCTGGATAGCTCAGTGGTAGAGCGCTTGCCAGCGAAAGGCAAAGGTTCCAGGTTCGAGTTCCGGTTCCAGCACACAATTTTAATCTGCCAGGAAGTTTCCTTTATGGACTTATTCTTGTTGTTTCCATGAGTCTGCCCTCTCTCATAGTACTCGACACTCTATTCTGTTCTACTTTATTTTTCACGCTGTGTAACACTTTACAGAAATAGTCGGAATACTCTAATAGAGTGGCGACAGGAAAGACATCGAACCATCTCATGAGGTTACACATGTGAAATCCACAGTTAACAATGACATTCCCATGAAAGCGAGACAAAGACGTAATAAAGAGGAAGAAACTACGGTAGAGTGTCGCACTTCATTACGCTTGCTACCTGTTGGAACTGATGCGTACGACATTCTTTCCTTATTGCTTCAACGTCAAAATTATTTCACGTCTGCATGAAGTCAATCTCATTACATTTATTATTCTACGAAACCTCTTCCGCGATAAGTAGTGCCACGCGGTCTCCTGTTTCGAGGGTTCGAATCTTCCCTCGGGCTTGTATGTTTTTTGTGTTGTCTTGAGTATAAGGTAGTTCATAAGTAGTTTGTAAGTTTAGGGACTGATGACACCGCTGTCAAGCCCGATAAGTTTAACAAACATTTGAACAGTTTTTTTTTATTATTTTTATTATTATTTTTTTTTTTTTTTTTATTTTTTAGCAGTATATAATGAGATGACACTATAGTCGGTCTTTCTAACGTATTCCTATAGTTCCAAGAAAGAAGCCACGTGATTAGTTTTTCAATTTCTTGAGAGTAGATGTTTCTAACCATTGTCATCGTTTTCGCATATTTCATGTATCTGTTGCAATACATATATTTAATAAATTAGCAAGTATTGGAATAGCTGTACTACTATCAGGTAACTTTGGCATGAAAATAACTATTTTTAATTATATCCATAGGCATTACTTATTTCATACAAGCTAAGTGTTAACCTTACATAAAATGGCAACTTGGCCATCATCAAACTCATCATTTTAAGGCATCATATACGCTGATGTGTAGTACATGCCGGAGTGATAAATTATCGGTTTTGATTACCATAGTAACTTCTAGAATTTCCTTTTAAGGGACTGATTTAGCAGAATAGAATGCATTTTGAACACTTTTGACACGTAATGTTATTAATTCACCGCTTTATCAGTGAGCTGCATTCCCGTTTTTTCCATATTCTCGCGAATGTTGCATGCAAGCATATTTTTAATTCCCCTAAATTATTTGAAATTATTTGAAAGACATGCATTCATCTATGCTGTCTTCATATGAAAAATCAGGTAGCCTTCAGTTGTTTGTACTCGTATGATCGAGGGTTATATTCCATGGAATGATGTCCGTCTAACAATGTTTGTAATGCAACATGATTAAATCGCTCCAGAATGGAAAGTCTTCGACCTGGTTCCCTTTCTCGCGGGCCCCGAAGCTATTTAAGATAAGCGGCAGTGCCTGCATGCACTCGGACGGAAAAAGCAAGTGCAGGGCCCCGAGCTTAAAGGGTCCACTTATCGTCGCGAAGCCGCGTACAAACAGCACGCCATAAAACACTTAAAGGCTGTAGAGAGTATTTATGTAGAACTAGGAACTATCAATAGTGATTAGTTACGATTTTGCAGATAACGTAGTTCGGAGAACAGAAGCAAGAAGTGGAAGGAAAGAGGTTAACCTGTATTTGTATTGCGTTTAGTCACTGAAGGTAAAATTGTACGGTTTACCTTTGTGTGCATTAAGACTTGCTCGAAATTACAAGCCAAGAGACACATAATCATATTCGGAGGTCACAGTTATTTTCTTTCGATTTTACCCATTAGAAAATGGTTTTTTGTAAGCCTGCGACTGTGAGATAAATGGATTTCTTTATAAATAACAATACTACTACCAGTCACAATTTTTTTTATTTATTTTTTAGCACGACGCGTTTCGAGAAATAATTCCCATCTTCAAGTGCGTTTTTTGTGCTGTTTCATATTATTTATCATGTTTTGAGAGTGTGAGTGCCTGGCTTCATTCTGCTGTCGTTGCTGTAATATATAAATACGCCCGATTTTACTTTATGGTTATCTTTATATGGAGTTAATGGCGGAATATTTTGAAAAGCTTTTTACTTACAGTTTTCGTCTGATCCACCTGTGGCAGCTCTCACACATGTCAAACATCACATATAATATTTTTGCACACAACTACATCAGTTGTCACAAATATACATATAAATAGTTACAGAGATGTACTAAGCTTAAATTTACCAAAGATACATTTTTACAGAGTATGCTGCAAATGAATACTTTGCTGGATGTTATCAAAACAATATTTGCATAGAGTATGCTGCGTTTTTATAGAGGGTATTTTACTATTGTTCATTGTCCTAATTTATGCATACTTACAATGGTGCTAAATTGACACTTATTATCATTTTTATTTGAGTATGCTATCGAAACATCGGAAAAGATTTACAGATTCACTTTCCACTTTTTCATTCAATATTTTGTCTTCATATTTTCTATAATGTGAATACACTTCCAGTTCTTCATATAGGTTCATTGTATGTCCTTTGTCTATCGGTGGAGTACTTCGACATTCTACTCAATTTCTTTAAGTGGGTGTCCTTGGATTTTTATGTATGTTGCTATTGCTGATGTTCTGTGTTCATTGTTTGTGTAGGCTTCGATGTGTTCTGTGTATCAGGTGTGTATATTTCGGCCTGTTTGTCCTATGTAGAATTTGGAGCATTCTTGGCATGTTATTTTATAATTTCCAGAGTCAGAATATTTTATTTTATTTACTTATTTATTATTATTATTATTATTATTATTATTATTATTATTATTATTATTCTAAGCTTTTGCACAAGTATCCATGCCCGAGGGAGGATTCGAACTTCCGATAGGGAACGGCCTCGCACATCGCACCTCAATACGTTCGCCCACTCCGCCGCACCAGGTAACAGTTCTGAATATGTAAGACTAATTCCATGACTCATTGGTTTCTAATTTGATCAGTAATGGTCAGTGTTAGCGAGCTCACTGTGCAGTAACTGTCGGACGTATAACAATATGTGAGTAGTGCAACAGTGGCGGAATGACCCCAGGGTAGCCGTACGGACTACTCCAGTGCACCCCCAACTGGTCCAGACGTGCCGCCCCACCTTCGCCCCCACCGACAGTTCTAAAGATTGCCACCCCCGCGCGACGCGGTCCGAAAATCGAACCCGCGTCCCTAAAATAAAAAAAAAAATAAAAATAAAAAAATAAAAAATAAAAATTATGAAAGGTATTACTTATCGACGTACACGTTGTATTACTCTGTCCTACACCAACACTGGACGAAAGGGGCCAATTGTATTACTTATAACCGTACTTCACTCAGTACAGTTACTGGAATAACTTCGAACATGTACCTGCACTTAACACGAATGTGTCGTAAACAAATTGACCCCCTCCACAACTAATCTCTACCGCACCCACCCACAGCCAAGCCAACCACCAGCGCTCCCAATTATATTTTTATACCTAATTTGCATATTAATTGCCACAGCCTATGTTTTTGCATTAACAATTAGAACAATGCGGCAGTACATACTGTTTAAGTACAACTCGCAATTTTGCAGGTATGTATAGACAAAGCACAAAGAAAATCGGTGTACGGGTAGATGTGCTCTAAGTATTGTACATTTATCGACAATTTTTAGAAACAATTGTAACGCAACATTTAAGACTGATAAAAAAATTACATCTTTCGAAAATCTTTCGCCCCCTTATGGTGCCTAGGCAAAATAAGAGTATATCTTTGTACAGACGATGACTGCAACAGCAGACAAACGTGTTTCTTTCTTTCTTTCTTTTTTCATCCATCTTTACAAGCACTCTTTCGGTAAAACAACGCCGGTCGCGGTGGCCGAGGGGACTGAGGCGCTCCAGTCACGGTCTGCACGGCCACTACGGTCGGGGGTTCGAATCCCCCCTCGGGCATCGATATTTGTGCCGTCCTTAGTGTAAGATAGTTCATAAGTACTTTGTAAGTTTAGGGACTGATGACCCCGTAGTTAAGTCCCATAGACTTTACAAGCAAACATCCTTTCTATAAACGCGTCTTTATCTCAGGAAGCAAGCGTATTTCGATCAGTGTTTGTGGACTTGAATGAAACTTTCACTCTGCAGCGGAGTGTGCGCTGATATGAAACTTCCTGGCAGATTAAAATTGTGTACCGGAACCGGGACTCGAACCTGGGGACCTTAGCCTATCACGGGCAAGCGCTCTACCACAGAGCTATCCCTACAAGACTCACGGTCCATCCATACAACTTGCGAGGTTCGCAGGAGATCTTCTGTGAAGTTTGGAAAGTAGTAGTTGAGGTACTGGCAGAAGTAAAGTTGTGAGGACGGATCGGGAGTCATGTCTGGATAGCTCAGTGGTAGAGCGCTTGCCAGCGAAAGGCAAAGGTTCCAGGTTCGAGTTCCGGTTCCAGCACACAATTTTAATCTGCCAGGAAGTTTCCTTTATGGACTTATTCTTGTTGTTTCCATGAGTCTGCCCTCTCTCATAGTACTCGACACTCTATTCTGTTCTACTTTATTTTTCACGCTGTGTAACACTTTACAGTAATAGTCGGAATACTCTAATAGAGTGGCGACAGGAAAGACATCGAACCATCTCATGAGGTTACACATGTGAAATCCACAGTTAACAATGACATTCCCATGAAAGCGAGACAAAGACGTAATAAAGAGGAAGAAACTACGGTAGAGTGTCGCACTTCATTACGCTTGCTACCTGTTGGAACTGATGCGTACGACATTCTTTCCTTATTGCTTCAACGTCAAAATTATTTCACGTCTGCATGAAGTCAATCTCATTACATTTATTATTCTACGAAACCTCTTCCGCGATAAGTAGTGCCACGCGGTCTCCTGTTTCGAGGGTTCGAATCCTCCCTTAAGCTTATCAAACATTTGAACATTTTGGTAAAACAACAACAGCAGTAGAAGACATATTGTTTATATAAAAAAAATTAGAATTGACTGACGGAAATAGCGAACATCGGTTGGGACATCTCGATGATTTAAGCACAACGTCTGCATAGAAACTGTAGATTTCGAACACTGCAGCTTACACACACAGCATTATACCTGGAAGGAATGCGTCTAAATTTAGATCTGCAGACAACGTTATCAGACTTCCTGGCTGAACTCAGACAAAAGGACAGACCAGCCACAACCCGCTCTCTCTGAGAAATCATTCCAGCTGCATTTTGTGGTCGCTCTTAGAACAAAATTATCAATTTCCGAAATTTAATACTCTCTCTCTTTAGCGACCACACCCTGTTACAATATTAGACAATGCACACATTTCTTTTCGAAATGTACCAAGTCTTTACAACGTTTCTGTAGACCAACGCAGATGTCTTCTATTTCCCACAACCAGTAATTCGACAGGTAGACTTTCGAACACCATGTCCTCCTGTAACAAAATACGTTCTCATTTGGAAAAGAAAGTTCCTGAAAGAATTTTGCAAATAAATCTCACCGCTAAGAATGACGCCTTTCTTTTGACGATTTCCAACCCCTAAAGTCGTGCATCGTTTCCGGAGCACTCTATAATAAAAAACGAGCGTTCCGTCTTCGAATTTTCTCTAAATAGTCCGTCAATCTACTTGCTGGAGATCCCACAATGCGCAGCAATACTCTAAAATTGAACGCAAATGTGAAGACTGTTTGTTTATTACAACTGTAGCCTCTTCTAAGTGTTTTGCCCCTGAAACGTAGCCTTTGGTTCGCCATTCCTACTTTATTGTCTATGAGTTCTTTACAAAAACATGTTTCAAGTGTTTGTAATTCTTATGGGACCAAACTACGTTGGTCATCAGTCCCTAGATGTAGAAACTGCTTAAACTAAGTTAAACTAACCCAAGGACAACACACACACACATGCATTCCCGAGGGGGGATTCGAACCCCCGACGCGGGAGGCCACGCGATCCGTAACGTGGCGCTCTAGACCACCCGGCTATTCCCGCGCGGCAGTCTTTTTCAATTTACGTTGTTCGTAATTGTAGTTCTTAGGTATTTCATTGAATTTACGGCCTGAAGGTTTGACTGATTTATCGTGTAAATGAAGTGTAATGGATTTATTTTAGTGTTCATAAGGATGACTTCACACTTATCATTATTAAAGGTTAATGGTCAGTTTTTAAATAATGAAGATATGAGATCTCTTACTTGAATCATTTTGCATTTCCTTTTGATATTTTGGTGACTTTACTAAACTACAAATGACAGCATCATCCACGAACAGTGTAAGAGAGCTGACATTGTCTCCTACATCGCAACGAATGACGCCTTTCTTTTAGTTATTTCCGCCCCAACTCATGAATCATTTCTGTGACACTCTTTCCCTATATCGCAATAACAGGAAACGACCTGTCATTCTCTTAACTTTCTTGATATGCTCCGTCAGTGCCACAAGTGTAGTGTAGGCCATTTGTTTCGTAGTACTGTTGCACCTAGAAACTGTTTTGACATTGAAACGCAATCTCTGGTCTGCTTTCCATAATATATTTTCTATGTGATCTTTGCAATTAGAGTTACTTGTAACATCACTGATATGGGTTCTCGGAGCTGTAGGTGCACTCGTATACCCTTGCTGACTGCACCACACAAATTTTACGTTTCTCGTGGGCCTGCCAACTCCGACATTGGACTTCAGATATCTGATGTTTGTAAACCTACTGGACGAAACTACTTTGGTCAGTATTCACTAGACGTATAAACCAGTTGATCTAATTTACGCTAAAGATAACCTCCACATTCAAGCTCCATCAAGGACTCGAACCTCGGGCGGGAACGGCCGCCCATTCCGTAGCATGAAGCTTCTATCCACGCGGTTGTTGATGACTTCAAACATGTTGGATGGTCTGGCGAATACTGTATCGAGCAGATGGACATGCGCGACTGTGGATACCACCTCATGAGTTCATGGACGCTGCATGGCAGCAGGGAATTGTTGAAACTACTAGAGGTACTGTAATGGTGCGGTGTGTGTGCAGTTAGTGTGATATGAGACTCCCGGTACTTCTAGGTACTAGTCTGATAGATGACACTTCCGCACGCATCCTGGCTGAACACCTGCATCCATTCACGTCTATTGTGCTTTCTGATGGGCTCACCAAATACGAGCAGGACAATGCCACACCGCATACGTCCAAAACTGCTGCAGAGTGGCTCGACCAACACTCTTCTGAGCTTAAACAGCTGCGCTGGACACCAAAGTCTCCAGAAGTGAACATTATGGAACATGTTCCAAGAATTTTGGGGAATGCAGCCCCATAAAGTTGGCTTCTTCTAATATTCCGACTGGGAACCGTTCAGTCATCTTCAGAGACAGTTGAAGACGGGTGCTCCAGCACGCTCTTCGTGCTTATAAATGCGCGGACCGCGCTACTGCGCATGCGGCCACAGATACAACAAGCCGCCAAAGACGTTAGTCGGTGGCAAGGAAGTACACGTGTGTTTAAATTATGTCTGTGGCTGTATGGTCGATTATCGCGGAGCAATCGATGTGTTACGCTTTGTGCAGTGGCGGCGTCTTTGTAAATTTATTAATTATATATTCCAAGATTCATCTAAGCTGAACCCGCTGTCTCTGTTTATTAAATTCGTTTCCAAGCTAATTTTAATTGGTTCTTTCACCACTGGGTCACAGAATGATGAAGTGGAGGGTATGATTTTGACGTTTTCGTACGTCATGGAGTGTCCAGTATCAGTACAGTGTTCTGCTACCACAGATTTACTAGGCTGTAAGAGACGGGTATACCTTTGGTGTTCGGTGCATCTTTTACTGGACTGTACGTGTCGTCTGTCCTATGTACGAAAGGCCACATTCACAGGGGATCTTGTAAGCCCCGGCCTTTCGGGGCTCCAAATCCAAAAATGTTCAAACGTATGTTAAGCTTATGGGACTTAACTACGGGGTTATCAGTCCCTAAACTTACAAACTACTTATGAACTAACTAATTCTAAGATGGGCACATATATCCATACCCAAGGGGGGATTCGAACCCCCGACCGTAGTGGCCGTGCAGACAGTGACTGGAGCGCCTCAGTCTCCTCGGCCACCGCGGCCGGCGCTCCACATCCTCTTTGATAGACGCAAAAGAGCTGCCGTTTTGGTGGGGGCCGAAAAATTACCTTAACTGAAACATATCTGGTATGCCTTGCGACTTGTTGTTCAGAGAAGATCACAAGTCAGAATCCCATCGTACTGCTACGGATTTACGGGCAGCCTTGCAGGATGCTCGCTGCCACTTCCCTCCGGCGCTGCTTCAGACATTGTTCTAGTCCGTGCCCCGTCGTGTCTCTGTACTGCTGGGTGACCTACGCAGTATTAGACTTCTGTACCAGTTCCTGCGGCTCTTCCGCGTCTTTTGACGTGAAGGACGCACAGTGTCAGAGGCAGTCTCAGCTGCTTGCAGCGTCGCCCCAGCGGTCGTGCGTCGCCAGCCGCCCCCAGGATCCGCCGCCCCCGGCCCCGCCCCCTCGCCGGCGGCAGCGCGGCGCCTGGCGGAGGGTGTATGCGCGCAGCCCTGGGCGGCTCGCGGTGGGGCGGCGCCCCCGGCGCTATCGATTGCCGCCCCCGCGGCCCTCCCCCCTCCCCCTCCCCCTGCCCCCAGAGCCGTCGGCATCGGAATCTCGGCGGCCGCCGCGCTGCCGGGTCGACGCACTGTGCCCCGTCTACGTCTGCGCCTCTGTCGTCGCCGCAGCTCGGCCGGATTTCATTACATCGCCGGCATTCCTGCCGCGGACCGCGCGCGCCGCTCCGGCAGAACCGTCGTGGTTTTGCTGAAATGTCCGTGTCACTGCAGGGCAATCAAGAGCGCGGTGGAAGCCGCCGCAGACGTCGGTCTAAAGGGGCGAAATAATCTGTGTACGTGAAAAGGCTGTGGTGGAGGCGGCCATTCAGATAACAGTGGCCATATCACACAATAGGCAACAGCTACCGTAAGGGCTCAAAGCACCGAAACACAGATGCAAACGTATTAAATATAACGAGAGGAACTGAATTAAAATTCGTGTTGTAGCCGGGATTCGAACCAGGGACCTCCTACTTACTATGGTTGGGAGGGGTTGTTTGATAGGGATAAGGAGACTAAACTATTGAGGTTATCAGTCCCCTGGTGAGAAGGGCAAGGAGTGAGGATAGGAAAGTAGGGAGGGGGAAAGGAAATGCAGTCCGGGAAGTAAAGAAGAAAGGAAGACTGCATTATCTCGGGGTCCCATGCTCGGGACGCACGTACACACGAAAGAATCGTGAGGCCCCCTGGGTGGACTTACTAGGTTAACGCTTTAGATTACTCAGCTAACACAGCGTTGTAGCCAAACCGACTACACGAACTGTCTTAAGGCACGTCTCCCTCCACACCACATACTTTAATTCTGCCTCAATGTTCCTTGCGAAATGCGTATCAAATTGCCAGGGCTCTCCTGTATTGGAATAGCAACCCAGCAAATAACGCAAATAGGAACAAAACCGCTTTGTTCCTCAAGCCGAGGTGATATAAATATCAAAATATAATACGTATCCTTGAGACAACATTGTCTTGCTATACCAAAGGTATTAAATATAAGGACAGACACTGACCTGAAATTTGTGCTGTGGCCAGGATTCGAACCCGGGACCTCCTACTTACTGAGTGGTCTAAAGCGCCTACCTAGTAAGTAGGAGGTCTCGGGTTCGAATGCCGGACACAGCAAAAATTTTAATTCAATGCCTCTCCTTATATTTAATACCTTTGATATAACGAGACGATGTTGTCTCAAGGATATGTATTATTTGTTGATATTTATATCACCTCGGCTTGTGGAACAGGGCGGGATTGTCCCCATTGGCGTTCTTTGCTGGGCTGCTATTCCAATATACTGTGGGAGAGCCCTGGCAACTTGATACGCATTTCACAGGGAACAGTGAGGCAGAATTAAGCTACGTGGAGTGGAGGGAGTCGTGCTTTAAGACAGTCCGAATAGTCGCTTTGGATTCAACGCAGTGTTAGCTGAGTGGGCCAAGCGGCGTAGCTCAGCGCTTCCGGTAAGGGGGCTCAACGCTCTCTGTAATAAAAAAAAAGCAGAGCCAAATTTTCAACGAACAACCATGAACCAACGGCCGCAAAGTATAGATCTACCTAAAGAACAAAGAAAAAAATTAAATAAATAAAATAAAAAAGTGGTCTAAAGCACCTACCTAGTAAGTAGAAGGTCCAGGGTTCAAATCCCGGCCACAGCACAAATTTTAATTCAGTGCCTCCCCTTATATTTAATACTTTTGGTATAACGGGACAATGTTCAAAAATGTTTGTAAATCTATCGGGCCAAACTGCGTGGTCATCAGTCCATAGCTTACAAACTACTTAAACCTAGGTAAACTAACCAAAGGACAACAAACACACCCATGCCCCAGGGAGGACTCGAACCTCCACGGCAAACAACCGCGCGCTCCGCAGCGAGACGCCTTAGACCGATCGGCTATTCCACCGCGGCAATGTTGTCTGAAGGATATGTATTATTTGTTGACCGATGCAAACGTTTGTGGCAAATACACTGCAGGAAAATTATTACGCCTGGAAATACAACGTGTATTTTGATCCGGTAAGTGCAGATTGAACACGCAGTGAAGGAATGGAAGGAGAAATTTGGAGAGGACATTAAAGGGCAGGGAGAAGAAATAATAATACAATAAAAGTAGTATATGAATTTTGTTATTTGTGTAGCAAGATTACTTCTGGTGGTATAAAATGCAGACTGGCTATGGGAAGAAAAGCGTTTCTAAAGAAGCGAAACTTGTTAACATCCAGTATTAATTTAAATGTTAGAAAGTCCTTTCTGAAAGCATTTGTCTAGAGTGTAGCATCGTATGGGAGTGAAATGTGCACGATAAAGAGATCAGATAAAAAGATGATGGAAGCTTTTGAAATGTGGTGCTACAGACGAATGATGAAAATTAGATGGGTACATCACATAACTAATGAGGAGGTGCTTAACCGAATCGGGTAGAAAAGGAGTTTCTGGCATATCCTGACTAAGAGAATGGATGGACTGGTTGGACACATTCTGAGACATCAAGGAATTGTCAACTTAGCATTAGAAGGAAGCTAGCAGAGCACAGGCAGGTTCATCCAGCTCAGAACTCTGAACACAAACCATTGGCAACCGGTTACGGGAAGTGCGACTAAAGGAATGCACACCTGCAGCTCGTCTACTACTGGTGCCATAAACTCTACATGGCCAGTCAACTGGTGCCATTAGGTGACCACTTTGAAGATGGAGTAGTAGGCCGTGGCCTCACAGGTGAAAGCAATTTCTATCCAAACGCATGTGACTGTCACTTTTTTAAATCTTTAGTAACAATAATATTATACAACTAAGCCATCACCTAAGCAAAAATCTGGTCATAATATGATGTAATAATTGCTGTTAGTGACTTATATTACTACTTATTATCTTTAGCAAACCACTGGCCAACTCCGTTTTGTTAGTTTAGGTTGAAGTTTTTCTACTAAGTACTAATCTACTGCTATAGTGTTTAGGTTGTACCAGAAATGTAACAAACCTACTTTAGTAGCCAGCTCACCGAGCGAATCCCAGTGAGCGCGCCCATACCACTAGGCAGGCCAATTAAGTCACTAAAGGCCCCATACAAGTTCTCACCGAGTTGTTAATGATCTACAAAAGAAAAAAACTACCTACAACTAACTTATGTCTGAGGTCACAATCGGTATTGCCACAGCCAACCCCCGAATCCAGGGGATGGGTCATATCTGAGGATCAGTCCACTTCCCAGCGGCATGACAGATGTGGCTGTCATAGGTGAGTTTTGTCAAGATCTGTTTACGCATTCCGAATGAACACTTGAAACACCTCTTTCGAAATTTCTTTTGTGAGCGTGTCGAGTGTTAGAAACGTGTCCGGGTTCCCGATTAGCTCATACATGTTGATGATGGCCAGAGCTCTGCTCAGGTCCTCCAGCCACGTCGTCGAATGCGGGACATTCATACACAATCTGTTCTGGCGATCCAACCTCAGCACCCCAGACACACACTGTTGTAGGCTGTTTCCTGTATCGGCATAGGTATGCCGTACAGAGTCCATGTCCAGTAACGAAGTGCAGCATTCCTCTTGAAGGTGGAAAGTGCTTCATTTTCAGTCTTTCTGTGATGTCTGGCAGGAGAGCTTACGTTCTCCTCCCAGACTCCTACCCATTCCATGATTGCTGCCAAAGTTGCATCCCCCTTCTCCTGATTTCAAGTTTGGTCACTGCTGGTTCCCGTCGGTTTCTGTAACCTTTTCCTCATTCCCTTTCTTCGTCCATTACGAAGCTCCATCCTCCTTCACTTTGATATCAAGGGGGCCTAACCCCACCAACACCAAGAGAGCCCCACCAGAATTGGTTCTGTATGCTCCGACTAAGTTAAGGAGGATATTCCGCTGCACTCGTCTTACCGCCATGCCAGGCATAACCCTCGTGAGCCTGTGGACCGACACCGGAGACCCGTAGCCAACAATAGAGGTCAGTATGCTGTTACGATAGAGTTAGATGAGATCAGGCGGGAGGTGAAACCTTCGATACCCGATCCCACTTAGGTTGTGTAGTGCTATCAGTGATCTTTCAGCTACTGTATCTATGTGTTCTGCGAAGCTCCAGAGGTCATCTACGACTCCATAGTATTTGGCCTCTTTCTCGCAGAATCACCGGTACTCCATTTATTTTCACATTTGATTTCGTAACCAATTGGCCCTTCAACAATAGGTATACATATTTCTGTGGTGCAATTTGGAGCTTAGATGTCTCGCACCATTCAAACAGGATCTGAAGTGACCTTTCAATTTTCAGTTCAATGTCCTCGTGACTTCGACCGCTGAGCATGAGGATGTAATCATCCACGTAAGCTACCACGTCTAGCACGTCAGCTGTTGCTGCAGCTCTCCAGGGAGAGGCTCAATGTTTAGATTCCAGAAGAGTGGCCCCAGGACAGAGCCCAGGGGACACCCATCGGTGATGGTTTTGCTGACTCTCCCACTAGGGGATGATATCCAGACCTCCCTTTCTACACAATAGCTCCTGAGACGCCTATATAGCAACCCTGGATACACTATCTCCCAAAGGTAGCAGAAGAGCGAAGGCCACCACATGTTGTCAAAGGTGCCACTGATGTTCACCATGATGCCCACTAAGTATTTACATGATGCTGAGGAACAGACTTCGGCCGCCAGGGTGATCGCATCAGATGCAGATCTCCCTTGCCAGAACAACGTGCAATGGTCAATGTGCAGACAGCCTGTCAGCTAGCAGCCTCTCAAATAACTTGCCTATGATGTCTAGTAGACATATAGGGCGATAGGAATCGGCCAGAACCGGCTCCTTTCAGCCTCCTTTTTGATGATGACAATACTGGATTTTTGGATATCTGCCATCGTGCATACACTCATTAAAGATCTTCGTCTTCTGAGAGAGTAGCTGAAGTGCGAGGAATTGCAATAGCTCTGCCGCTATTCCATCCAGCCCAGAGGCCATCTCTCTTTTGAGGGCTCTGATCTTAGCTGCCACCTCATCTTCTTAGAAGAGGTAGACAGAAGTATGATTTACATAATCAAGGGCGTCCCTTTCTATTATTACTCTTTGATCTTGCGAGTCTGAGTTGATGTCGTCGTCAAGGAGGAGGGTCCGGGGATGGACCTCAGTCGTCTGCTGCCAAGTCTCCATCACCCATTCCCCATCCCTGAGTGTCCCTCATTTTTTCAGAAGAAGCCTGTAAGAGAAACCCCAAGGGACCATGGGTAGCTGGTTCTTTTCTTAGGTCTCCCAGCTTTTGTCGCCATTAGTACTTGGGGAAAGTGCTCCTTGGAGCCAGTACTGGCGCTCCTGCCAGAACACGGTCCACTGATAGTGCTTCCTCTCCTTCTGACAGACTAACTCAGTTGTTGAAGTTCCTGGGACCATGAAGATGGGAAGCCGCAGTGGCCCTCCTCCCCATTGGTATGGCGGCCTCGATCGCTCGGCCCACCACCCTGACAAGATCTTCTGCTGCTTTGGCCACATAAAAGTCAACCTATGGCTATGCAGGCATGGGGCACTCAGCCGATCCCCACTCCCCACTCCCCAATCTGTATTGTTGATATTATGCTGCCAGTTCCAGCCTGCATCCCAGACACACTTGGTTTTCTGCAGTTGGAAGGTGATTACATTGTGATCACTCAATGTCATTCGATCATGAACTCCCCACGCAGCCACTCTGTCCGCCAGATTTGGTGTTATCAACATCGTGTCGACGTTTGTGCCTTCACCACCCGGCTCTACAAAAGTAGGCGGGTTACCAGGCTTGTTGGCGACAATCAGTTGGAGAGTCATGATACCCTCTTCGACCTTGTCTCCTTTCGCATCACAAGTGCGGCTGATCCACAGGAGAGAGTGCGCATTCAAGTCATCTACCACAACTACCCTCTGACCACGCAGTGCCTGCATCAACGTATTGAGGTGATCGAGATAGGGATCGACAGGAGAAAATACATATTAACGATAACCACAGTGCCCACCGGCGATTATACTTCAATGGCGCTGCAGTGTTCGTCAGATAGCTGTGATAGGCCTATGAGTCCTAGCGAACTGTTGCAAATGACAGTCGTGACACTTGCCAAGTTGTTGCCCCAAATGGGAGATTGCCTTCAGCGGTTTAGGGCTACTGCAGACAAAGCACATCCCGACTCATCTCGTCCATGAGCCTCCTGGCCTCTTGTAACACAAGTCGGTAGTTGTGTGCATTCAAATGCGCGACTTTTAGTGACCTCAGGGAAAATAAGTGTGTATATTACGGTCTGTTCACGATTTTCTATGATCTAATGCAATTCTTTCTGAAGCCAGTACGGCCTGGTGATTCATTTCATTAATATCCGCTCTCCTTTGGAATACGTTTTCGATGAGAAGCTGAAGAACTCCGAAGTCCGCGGGGAGACTCATTGTCTGTAGATATCTTTCCACTTTCACATCACCTGAATTCATCTAGATTGATGGTCGTTTGCTCGTACGATGCAGACCTGATTGTTTCATAGACTGCATTCATCCAAGGCACATTGGCGCAGCTGTAGGCTGAAAGACGGCTGTCTGCCGTTTGCCCTAGGTTTTTAACTTTGTAATTTATCTAAGGTGACTATATGGGCCTTTGGCCCTTCCTTTTTTATTTATTTATTTATTTGTTTATTTATTTATTTATTTTTGGTTAAACTAGAATCCCTTCGTTTGAGGCATGAGGAATAGCATTTCATTTCATGTTTTTAAATGTTAGTTTCTGTAATACTGTGTTAATATTGCTGGCATTTTATTATCTAATAATTTATCATTGTGTCTATGAATGTGGCAATATGAACGGTTCCTCTGTGACGCCACTGTCCCTGTGAGAACGACAACTTGCTTTATTCTGGCCGTCTATTCACTCTATGGCTGCGCTTCGACCTGGTAAGACGTTCTGATTTTCTTTCCTCCCTTGATATGGCAGCGATTCATTGCCCTGTTTCTTCAAGTTAGACTTCAGAACTTAGGATTATTTTTCGGAATATGTTTCTCCGATGAAGTACGAAAGTATATTCAATTTCATTTCCGTGATTTTGCATAAGTAAACGGGGTGAATATGTATCTAATTCAGTTTGATAACGGCTGGGTATCGGTAACCTTTGTGAGACTAGCCAACGTTGTACCAACTCTTTCTAGCTTTTTGGGACGCAACTAATGTGCGGAAATATTGTTATTCTATGTAGTGTATGTGAAACATTCATTTCTGTTTTCTCCTTCTGTGTGTGATATGTACTCCATGTGATGTATTCTTAGAACGAAGCCTTCATCTACTTCTGTGTCTGTTTCTATGCCCTTCAGGCAAGAAATTATGCATGTATCTTTCTGATTTCCATTAGTACATCGTGATCTCCTTTCCGCCTATTTTTGTTTCGTTTCCAGACTTGTACATTGCATTCAGACTCCGTCAGTATATTCTCTTCTAGCCTTGTAAAACCCCCTTTATAAGCTTGCTTATGAAATACTACGTCTTTCTAAGGGCTACATGCCGTAATTCTTAGTTGATTTACTACGACTTTGAATTTATACCATTTCTCTGATTTTTGAAGAGTGGATTTCGCCCATCCGTGTAAATCCTTCCAATCACGTGTAGCTGTATTTCGTTAGCTTCCTTATGATACCCTACGCATTTCTAATTTTATTTGTTTTTCGGAAATTTTTACTGGTTTTCGGAACCACGTGGTTCAGAACTCCGACTTCAAGGGTTTATAGCTAGTCACTTCAGTTCTCGCCAGTACTCACATACCAGTGCCTTACTACTGTGTATTCTTGCTTCGTAATGTATGACTCCGTTGGTTTTTGTAGAAATGAATACGATCTTTAAGGACTTCGCCTTCAGTGGGATGCGAATAAGTAATGTGGTAGACACGTGCCGTTTGTCTCAGTAAGTTGCATGCACGCAGTTTGATTTAAATGGAAATTAATCTCGCTATTATCGCGTACCATCTCAAGTAAAGAAAGACATACCAGAGCCACCTACGAAGTTATTTCCTTATCTTACTTGGTACATCCTGATTCGCTGAATTTCGTCTACGATAGCGGCGCCTGGTTGTGCTTCGTATCAGCACGGTAAGTTGGGTGACTTTCGCTTTGCTTCGCGCGAGTGAGTGGATGAATGCTTGTTGATTGTAAATGCTTCCCCCGACGATATTCAGTCCAGATTACTTTAGATTAATTTTCAATGCGATGCATTTTTATTGTTTAACAAAATTGGTTCCCCCACTTGCTCATGTTTGAACTGAATAAATAATTTATTGTCAGTGAAATTTTATTCGACATATGAATATTAGTTAATGAATGCCTTCCTTTTTTATTTTATGTTCCTTTTCACCAGTGCTGAGAAAAAATTCAGATGCAGATGATCATATTTTATTTCCGTTGCACCATAAATGTCCTCTCAGCCACCTTCATGAACTGGTTCATTTCGCGGTGGCTTGTATAATAATGATTGTGTTTAATTCTCCTGATCTACGACGTGTGTCGGCCACCGTCTCTAAATTTTGGGCCGGGGAACAAGATTCTGGTGCATGAAGTAGTAAATAGTTCACGCGAATCCTTTAACTGGTTTTTTACGGCCAGAATTATAAGTTTAAAGTAAGCTTTTAACTGGCTCCTTTCAGCTAGAATTAATTTTACAAATAACGGTGGTCTTACAAGACATTATGGTGTGGAGCGCGATAAACTGCCGCGGTGGAATGTTCGAGCGCTCTAAGGCTCCTTGCTGACGACCGCGCGGTTGCTCGCCGTCGGAGGTTCAAGTCTTCCTTAGGCCATTAATGTCTACTTTTGTGTTTAGCTGTTGTTGTTGTAGTAGAGACGTTTAAGTGGGACAAAACTGCAATGTTCATCAGTCCCCCTGTGCTTGGCATAAGTTAGTTTAAGTACTTTATAAGACTAGGTACTGATATCCGCAGCAGTTAACTCTCTTAGATTCACAAGCACTTTAAAATTATTTGCGATAAACTACAACCGTTTTTCACCTTTTGTATTTGTGGAGGAAAAGCTGAACTGTGCTCGGTACGTGCCCAATGTTGGAACACTCGTTCTGTAGCTATTCTTGCAGCAGGAAGGAAGACTTGTTGTTCCAACATGGCAATGCTCGGCCACACCCTGCGCTTGAAACTCTCTCTGCGCTACAAGACGTGCAACAACTTCCCTGAGTATTACCACGTCCGGACCTGTCTCGAATGGAGTTCAAGTGAGATATGATAGATACAAATGACTCTGCGACTCGTCAGACCACAATCCAACCCTTTCAGAACACATTCGCAGGCGCGGAATAATTCATCCCAAGACAGTATTCGCTAACTGTATGATCGAATAGATATCAGCATTGCCACTCTTAGAGACTACAACACGTACCAATATGGGCGTTACAGCATAGATCGACATCTGGCATTCAGTACCGCTTGAGCTATTGATCTGTACACGTAATCCATATGCAGTGTTTGAGCAATAAATCTCTTATGAACTCATGTGTTGTTGTGGTCTTCAATCCGGAGAAAGGTTTGATGTAGCTCTCCACAATACCCTATCCTCAGCAAGCCTCTTCAACTCCACATAAGAACGGCAACCTACATCTGTCTCAATCTGCTTACTGTATCCATCTCTTGGTCTTCCTCTGCGGTTTTTACCCCACACACTTCCCTCCAACGCTAAATTCACGATTCCTTGAAGTCTAAGAATGTGTTCTACCAATAGATCCCTTCTTTTAGTCCAGGAATGCCAGAAATTGATTTTATCCCCAATTCTGTTCACTACCTCCTCATTAGTTACGCGATCCACCCACCAAATCTTCAGCATTCTTCTGTAGCACCACATTTCAAAAGCCTCTATCCTCTTCCTGTCTGCACTGTTTATCGTCCATTTTTCACTCCCATACAAGGCAACACTCCACACAAATGCCTTCAGAAAGGACTTTCTTAGGCTTACATCAATATTCGATGTTAACAAATTTCCTTTTTTTTTTTTTTTTTCAAGAACCCTTTTCTACCCATTGCCATTATATATTGTATATCCTCTGTACTGCCACCATCATTTGTTATTTTACTGCCCTAGTAACAAACCTCATCTACCTCCTTTATTGTTTCGTTACCTAATCTAATTCCTTCAGCATCACCTGATTTTTTTAGACTGCACTCCATTACCCTAGTTATGCTCTAGGTAATGTTCATCTTATATGCACCTTTCAGAACACTGTATATTCCGTCCTTAAAAAAAAAGAACTAAGAAATTCTAATAACGTGTACTAACTTGTATTTGCGGTAGAGTATTGAGTACGCTGTACCACAGCAGCTGAACGCGCGCTGGAGCTGCACACGAGAAAGTGCGACCGTCTGCGAGGGCTTTTAGGGCCGGGGTGAGCCAGGCGCCCCTTTCTCCCCAGGCGGCTGCTCCTCACGCTGCCTAGGGGGTTGTAAATTTTACAGCACACCACACGGGGAGACCATCCTTTCTGGCCTACGCGCGGAACGACATTTCAACATCCGTCTGCGACGTATAAAAATGTTTGTGATTCTTGGGAAGAAGAAATATGTCTGGGAGATGTAAGTTTCTTCAACTGTTATTGACTATCTGGTAGTGAATTTAATCCACGGGCTAGGGATGTGTCCGGCGGAGAATGGAATATTCGAAGTGCAGCCTATGCGTTAGCGAATACACGACATTCGGATCGTTATCGGCTGACTTCCACTGTCGGATGATACCAGAAGTGAAGTATTATCTTCTATTTATTTCGAAGGAAATCGAGAAATGAATAAGACGACGTTTTCATCTTTTATAGGAATACCCGGCGTTGCCCGGGTATTTACTTATTAGAATTTTCTGTCAGTTAATTCCCCCCCCCCCCCCACCCTCCTCTGACTGTCCATCACCTCCTTCCTCTGTCTTCGTTCATCTTCTCCTCTACTTCTCTCACTTTGTCTCTCCTCTCTCCCATCTTTGAAAAATGACATCTACGAATTTTCATGACGATTGGTGAAACTGTGCCCAAAATTACTGGAATTTTTATTACGGTCAAGTTGCGAAATTTTATCAATATCGGAATAAAACCGAGGATTAGTAAGCTTTTTTTGCGTTTATAGCCGGATATCATGCCTCTCATTATATCCACAGGTGTACTGCCAGTCTACAGTGTCCAACAGGCACTGTAGACCGGCAGTACACCCGTGGATTTTTTTATTGTCAAATACGCCGGGAGAAACTCAAGAATTACGTGCCTCTCATTGTTTATTACGTCATATATCCTGTAGTATATGTGGTAGGCAGTTCTCACACTTACAGCAATTGTTACAGCACGATAAGCAATATGTCCATAAAATTTGGTTGAAATGTGTCCAGTTGTTTAGGTGATGTGGAACAACGCGTTAAGCAGTAGTTTCTCGAGCATTTAATTGTTTATGACGTGGTGTCGCCTCTGAAGTGAAATGATCGTATGGCATTTTTGCTGGGAGATCCGTGCGGGGTTGTTCGGCCGCCTAGTGCAAGTTTCTTTAATTGACGCCACTTCGGCGACTTGCAAGTCGATAATGATGAAAATGGTGATGAGGACAACAGACAACACCCAGTCCCCTGGCGGGATTCGATGTCGGGCCCCTTGCGTGGTAGTCAGCAACACTGCTGTCTGAGCTACGGGAGTGAACGTCTTTGGAATGTGTGTCTTTAAGCATCCTTACTTCTTGATTTGAAGACATGTGTGCATAATTTCATCAATATTGCAACAAAACTGTAGATTTATATGCAACACGAACACACAAAGACACAGGCATTCGCCTTTACTCAAAAAGACGAAAAAATAGAATGCGCAAGCTTTGTCTAGTGGCGCTCGCGGATTCAATATGCGCAACAATAACCCTGAATCAATAAATAACATCAGTGACAAATACTTTACCTAAGTAGAAGCATGAAGACGGACAATACATCTCATGATACTAATGAACATTCTGCATTATTGCTTTTAATACATCGTTGCAAATAGTTAAGTTCTCTAAAATAACTGAAAATATTGACGTGCGTTCAGAAACTCAATAAGAAATGTTTTCGACTGTAGATTCACTCAGTTAAAGTACTGGTATGATTTTTTCTTGGACATCAATTTATTATAATCGCTCTTCCATGCGATAGGTAATGAAGTACAGATATCTTCCATCGAACAGATAAAATATGGAAAGAAACTGAATCTGACGCAGGTAAATTAATTACACAACAATATAGTAACGCACAAGTTCTCTTTTACCAATTAAAAAGTAGTGGCTTTTGCATGTGAGGCGAGAACCGATTCCCCACACTGGAAAACACGTCTGAATATACACAACTTTTGTAACTGTATACGCGTCATAGAGTAGGAATCGCTTGTCGGCGCACTTAGCTTGTGCGATTTATGAGTCAGTGAGAGATGCCTCCTTGTCCGATTCATGCATTCCTATGAGTGTGAGCACTCCCAAAGAAGTAATGAAAACACAATAGTATGACAAATAAGTGCAACAGATGAATGGAACAGTTTCACAATTACACACTTTCCCTTAAGCGCTCAAAAAAAAAAAAAAATTAACATTTTTGAACTGTTTGACATGTACACCATTGAATTCTGTATATATACAACAATATCTGATCAGGTTCAAATGTTTAAGCGTTTGATATGCTTAAGGGACTTAACTGTGGGTTTATCAGTCCCTAAACTTACAAACTACTTACGAACTACCTCTTACTAAAGACGGCATGCCCGAGGTGGGATTCGAACCCCGACCTAGTGGCCGTGCAGACTGACTGGCGCGCCGTAGACCGCTCGGCCACTGCGGCCGAATCAGATCATGCCCCGGAATGTCGTAGAGTGATGTTGATAATGCTAGAAGTAGATTTACGCGTAGAGGGAATCTTCGTCTAACGCGGGTTCATTGTACCGGTTTTCATCAGTGAGTTGAATTTTGTTTGTTATATTTTTCTCTTAGCAACCAGCAAGTGCTTCATGTAGCACTTCTCCCTGACACGAATCCACCGACCCCACTTCTTTCAAAATACTGTAGACTGGAGCCTGTGTTCAGGTAAGAAATGAGACTGGCTGAATGTTTACAGTTCGGTACAGACACAAGATAGCCGCAAAGAAATTCTTAATGTTTTAATAGAGGATAACTTCTTAATTTGGGAATTGCTGATTTAGTAAATCCTCCTGTAACTTTATGTGTACTTAATGTAATTTTCTCAAATAAAGAGATTATTTGATGTCATGGTAGTTACAGGAATTATCTTGCAGAAGAAGGACGGCAACCAACTGCAATTGGTCTTAGGTTACTTTATTGTAAAATTACCGACATTGGCTTCGAATCTATTTAAATCATCAAACGTCATCACGATTTCATGAAGTACATGTGATGAATATATTTTAAGTTGGGATTTCCTAAGACAGCCGTAACCACAGTAGCGTGCAATAAGCATGCCTCAGGACGAGACTTGCTCCCATTGTGCAACTGGACAGCTTATTGTTGTTATTTTCACCCATAAAATCGCATTCCTTACAGGATTTGTGCTCACAGAAGAACATACAGTCGACGCCATCAGTCGGGAGATAATACATGAAATCGATATGGGTTACCATACCAGGATGTACCGGACACGTAAATAAATCACATAAAGTACCGAAACTCTGTAGTTATATGTCACTGGTCAGTCCTTCTCAAAGGGTTTGAGTCAGGACTGTTGATATTTTTAAAAACACCTCGGATGCTAAAAAATATAGGGGATCGACGTATTAATGTTTAAAAAGGTTCCATAATGGCCTTTGACATATCTAAGAAGTATCGACAACGGAGAAACAATTCTGCATATTGTGCAGCAAATTTCAGTTGCACATTGTACATATACGACCAGTTTTAGAACTGTTTACTTAAGTTCATATTCATGGAATGTATGATAGTTGAAAGACAGTAGCGCTGCCCCTTATTTTGTAGGAGACACAGAGATCACCATCCCTGTACGGATTATCTAAGTACACTTTGCGTCAGATACAAATTCTGCCAACAATTAGTCAATCTCGTAGTTTTGTAAACTGATTCCAGTAAAAGTAGGGGTCTACGAGTGGCTCCACACAGAAGAACGCATCATTGCCCGTCATCGGCATATTATATTAGTTATATGTGGCGTCTATTCTTTCGGATATATCCAAAAGAACGGGCTCCACACACACACACACACACACACAATATAATATATATGCCTAACTCTCCTTGAGGCAAGAATACAGAGAAAAACACATAATGTGAAAATTTTGATGTTGACAGTGGGACTTTGTGTCTTTGTGACTTTGTGTCTTAGAATATTTTTAATCTACTGTTAATTAAAATTGCATATAGTGCAATACTATTCAATCCTGAAAACTCTCGTTACCTTTTTTCTTAATTTGTCATTGACTGCATGTCGAAATAAATCATTCATTCTCGGTGATGTAAGAAAATTAAAAGCGCAATCATTGCCATAAGAAATTTTCGAGGGCTCCATTGAGTATCCTCAAGTATGGATTCTAGCAGGAAAGATTTCTATTCGACATATTGGATACTATGTTTCAGAAACGCATTTACCAACAGGTCTTTTGACGCAAATTACAAGAACTCCTCTCATGTTCAGCTTATTAAAAAGTTTCTAAACAGCAGATCAATGCGCTGCTGACGACTTTATTAAAATTGACGAATAAAATTATGTGATTTTTATGATTGGCTTAGCCACTTTCATAACTAAGGCAACATCGTGTAAGTGGCACGATAAAAGGCGTCCGATGGGTTCGTTGGTTGGTTTCGTTGCATATCCGAATTTTCACGTCAAAGTCCTGTATTTTCACTGCAGCCAGCGACCTAGTAGCTGCATTTACATGGTGAAGCTAAACGTTGCAGTTTGTGTTGGCAGCACCGAGTACGTCAAAATTTTCCCTCACACCTTTCAACCTCGCCGTTTAGATTTTTGTTCATTATTTTGAGCTACTGTTTTTGAAGAATGCCGCTGTGAAAGAATAGCACACTTACAGACGTTGAAAATTATTTTTCAACGCATCTGATGTGCTATTTTCTCAGAAGACTTGCTCAGTCGAAGGTGATTACTGGAAATGATGAAAGCTCAAAAAGTAGTTAGACTCCTTTATACATTGAAAATAAATTTATGTTGTACCACAGTTTCAAAAGAACATTCTAAGATATTTAACAAGAATTGAGAAAAATTAATATAATACAGAAATATCTGTACATGATTTTGGCACATTGGTACATTTTAGGAAAAAAAGAAGTCGGTGTTTTGGAAAAAATAACGACATTTTATCACCAACCGAGGTGGCACACTAGACTCAAATTCGGGAGGGGCGCTGTTCAACTACACCTCCTACCATCCAGATTTTGGTTTTCCATGATTTATGTACATCACTCCAGGCAAATGCCGCGGTGTTCGCATCCAAAAACACGGGTCATTTCCTTCCCCATCCGTGACAAAAACTGTCCGAGAGTGTGCTCCGTCTGTTATGACCACGATGTCGACGAGACGTCAAATCTTGATCCACCTTCCTTTCTTGCTAATGGTTAAATTTGTTTCAAGTCATTTTACAGGGTGGATAAAATGGAAGTGATATAAAAAAAGGTATCGTGGACCTAAGATTGGCAGTACAAGTTGCGTTAAGTGCTCCCTCGCCGGGTGATGAAAGCTGGGTTGCCCACTTCAGGGAACATGAAATAAGTGTAGCGCCCATTTTGCATAGCCATCGCTCTACTACAAACTGGTATCCGCGAGGAGTGGCCACGCGGTGTAAAGCGTCCTGTTAGGTACTGGGCGGCCGTTCCCGCCGGACGTTCCAGTCCTCACAAAGTGTGTGTATGTGTGTGTGTGTGTGTGTGTATGTGTGTGCGTGTGTGTGTTGTCCTTAGTTTAACTTACATTAAGTAGCTTGTAAGTCCAGGGGCTGATAACAATAGCGGTTTTGTCCAATAGGTTTTACGAACATTTGAACATTTTGAACCAACTCATATGAGTGCTGCAGTGATTCCAAATTGATGCACGACCGCTGCGACCGGGGTTTCGAATCCCCCCTCGGGCATGCATGTTTGTGCCGTATTTAGAATAAGCTAGTTCATAAGCTGTTTGTAAGTTTAGGGACTGATGACCCCGTAGTTAATTCCCATAAGCTCTACAAACATTTGAACATTTTTGAACTTCCAAATTGAGTTATAATTTATACGGGTGTAGCAAGAATTACTCATACAGAACTTCATATGCACCCTTTAAAATGATGGTTACCGAGGATTTGCGGAAATGTGATTTTTAAACTCGCGGAGTTGCGTGTGAGCAAGTTCTTCAAAATATTCTACTTAGTGCTTTGTTTATTTCTTCGGATGAGGCGCATTTCCGTTGACGACGAACTCAAACAAACAAGATGTCCGGTACTGGACTGTAGAAAACCCTTCGCGAAATTTACCTGCGACCATTACACAGCCATCGTGTGAGAGTCTGGTGCGCCGTTGCTGAATGTATTGTGTAAGGACCGCAGTTTTTCGAGGCATGTGGCCTCGTGGTAACGATTAATTGAAACCGTTGTTCTCACATACTACAGACTTTCGTCTAACCTAGGCTAAACCCGTTTACTGCAAATTTTGAAGAACCAGAAGTGAGGTTCAATCAAGACGAAGAAACATGCCACACGTCTCGGCATTCAACGGCAATGTTGCGCGAGTTAGATACTGGTCATGTTGTCTCTTTGCGAGTTGACACCGTATATCCGTCAAGGTCGCCTGATTTAAGCTTTGTCATTTTTTTCTTTGGGAACGCGTAAAAGCTTTAGTGTACAAACATCGTCCCACAGCAATGCAAGCACTTAAAGAGGCCATTACCTGAGAAGTGGCAACCATTCCAAGAGAAATGACACAAAAATGTGCGAAGAACTTTAGCGATAGACTTCGTCAATCTGTCAACAATGGATGAGGTCATTTAGCAGATGTAATGCTTAAAACCAAATAATGCCAAAGGGAAAGTATGTATTTTTCATAAATCAAAGTAATTTTTCTGTGACAAGCTGATAAAATGAAGGAGGTTCTGTGGGCCGGCCCTGTATTTCGCGGACCGCGCGAGGTGGCGCGGTAGTAACACACTGGACTCGCATTCAAATGCTGGGATGATTCCTTTGAAAAGGCACGTTCGGATTCCCTTCCAATCCCTACCCACATAACACGAGCGTGAGCTCCGTCTCTAATGACCACGCTGTCGACAGGACGTTAAAGTAGGGCGGCCGATCGTCCCGGACTCTGCCGGATAGTACCGCATTTGGGCACGTTGGCCCGCATTGGGATAATTACTAAAAATGACCCGCAAAACGGCAAAAGCGTCCCCTATTCCCGCAATTTTAAAATTGTTGATCTAAGGGCACAAGCCAAAACTATATGTGTACGGCACGCTATGTCATAATGCTTGCATTTCAACTTCATAATGCATCATCTACGAATAAATGACAGTCTTCTTACATCAAGTACAAAAGAGAAGAAACTATACACATCATCTACTTCAAAATGACAAATTCACTAGCAGCGAAATTTTATTATTATTATTCTTTTTAAAGTGGTATTTCATTTGGTGTAGGATGACTTATTAAAAGATACGGTTTTTGCATTTTTTTCTATGCCTTCTTAAGAACGTTTCAATAAGTGCAAGGGAATATTTTTCGCTACTCAAGGTGGCAAACATGATATAATATTATCACAGTCTGTACAAACTATTAAAAAAAGGTGGCATCCAAATAAAATGTCAGCATAGTCTTATTTCCGCCAGGAATAAAAAGGTAGCGAAATTCTGAAAATGCACCAACGAAAGTGAGTGAAGATAGCAGGTAGTAAAGCAAAAATAAACTCCACACTACATCGAAAAAACTTCTATAATAGAGTAGTTCAAATGGCGTTAAAAAGTAGTTTTATCAAATTTAATTCGAGGTTATTGCAAAACATAATTCTTTGGTCGGAGTAAGATACATATCAAACAAGTGTGTAGGACGATGCTCTAGGAGCTGAAACGTTGTAGTACAGACAACGAAGGTGATCGGAAAAACGTAATGGAGAAAGAATGTGTAAAAATTGTCTCACTTAAAAACTCAAAATAGCAAATGAGAAATTATTTATGAACTGTAAGTAAAGATTGAAAATTAAGAATAAAATTTCACTCTTGTTAGATATGTTACTTTAAAAGTAAATGTGTAGGCCTACTCTGCTTCCCTAAATTTCTTTCTCAGCTTCAGAATAACTGCCACAATGAGTCACGTAATCTTAGTTCTCCTCCATATCTTCGAAATGTCCCGCATTGATTTTTGAAAACGTTGGCCGCCTTACGTTAAAGCCTAAGGTTCATTCTTTCTCCCTGCTTGTAGCGTCAGAAATCATGTCAAAACTTTCGTTGAGAGGTCCACACAATACTACAGTAGAGCCCCTCTAATCCGTCACTTTCGGGACCGGGACCATGGTCGGAACGACAAACAGGTCGGATTATCCGAAATAGCTAATATTTATCGCAAAAAATATAACAAGACATTTAGTACAAAAAATTAAACGATTTAAGTTTAACAAGACATTTAGTACAAAAAAATTAAACGATTTAAGAACTGCAAGACGTATATAGTAATATCAAAAAAAGATGCTTTTTACACAGTGTTAAGCAATATATTAACTAAAAAAACGCCTACACACAGTATAATATGTATTGGTTTTAAAAGGGAAAACGAAAATAAATTACAGTACTATACTGTACTTTCTGTAGAAAGAAATCGGATATCATGACGAGTTTTCTAACGAACAATCCAGCCTTCACTGGCAGGAAATTTAATTTCCGCTTCCAGGTTTTTATTTATTTATTTTTATTTATTATTATTATTATTATTATTATTGTGCAAAACTATCGCTTTTTCTTTGAGAATTGTCCCGGATATCGGAGTTCCTTTCCTTCTTTCTTCACAAAACCGCATCCACAGTGCTGCATTATCAAGCAGTTCAAGTTTAGGCTTTTTTAATTTTTGCGATTCTTCAGAGTGTTTCACCATCAATCGTAACTGTAAACTATATAGGATTCAATGTCTTTCCGATTCTTCCTCCAACCCTTAATTGTCGTAACACCTACATTCAGTTTCTTTGCAATTTTTTCAGAGCGATTCCCCTTTGTCCAATCTTTGTAGCACTGCTAGCTTTTGATTTAGTGAAAGAGTTACGTGTTTACGTTTGAATCCAGACATGTTTTTGAAAAACAGATAACTGTACAAAGAATGAATGTAATAAGTACTGTAGATGTCACGGAATAAAGCAAACAACGACGTTTTTTAATCCCAACAAAGGATAAAACTGCACAATAACCTACAGTATAACAATATGCACAGCGATAGACACCGCAACAATGGCCTGACAGGCGTCCAGTCAGTGACGAGTCTGCACAGGCTCGCGAGCCTCAGCATGGTCGGACTAGCCGGAGTGACGGACCGTCCACGGTCGGATTAGAGGGGTTCTACTGTGTGTCAGATTTCCCCATTATTGCAACGCCTGCATCAGCTGCTCACGGGACACGCGCCTCGGCTCCGGTTCTCCGGTTCCGCGCTCAGTTCCTTTGCCAGGGTGAGGAGCGCCGGCTATGGCAGGTGCGGCACGGTTCGCCACAAATCCTGATGGCGGCGGACGCGGCCAACGCAATTAGGCGGAGTGTCGGCGGCCGCGCATCGCCGCTAATCGCGTTACCTGCGCTGGCTCAGCGATAACTCAGCGGCGGCGGCGACAGCAGCGCCGAGCCGACAGCGCGGCGGCCGCAGGAACCACTCGCGCCCCTCACAGTTAACGATCCCTCTATAGACCGAAACACGCAGTGAGTCAGGCTTCCAGATATACCAGAACGGCAAATGCTACTAACACAACACAGCAAAAGACGAATGTGTTCTGACCAGAGTCAAAGGTGTAAAAGACGTGAACTAGCCTTCGCGTTTATGCGGTAGCTTCAGAAACCATATAATAAAAAAAAATCTTAACACTCTCACTCCATATACAGGGTGTTTCACTAAGTGTGTTTGCCTCTGTAACTTATAAAATAATAGGTGACAGGAAATTTTAATGCGGTAACACAAGAAATGTTACACTTTCTGCGGAGCTATGAACATAGTTTATTGTATCATTTTCCAAAGAGTTACAGGACAAAAATATAATTTTTTAATGGAACCATAGTTTTTCTATCGTCCATTGGAATCGTTGAAACCAGCTGCGTCCAAATCAATTTAAACTACATTCCTATCACTTTTCATTTGGGAGCGACAACTCTTCAAAGTTTCAGGGGCAGATACCACACGCTGTACATAATACATGGCTGTGTGGTGGGTGATGGATGTTATGGCGGTGGGAAGTTGATTTCCATGAGATGTTCAAATGTGTGTCCATGTTCAAAAATGTTCAAATGTTTGTTAAGCTTATGGGACTTAACTACGGGGTCATGAGTCCCTAAACTTACAAACTACTTATCAACTACCTTATACTAATGACGGCACAAATATCCATGCCCGAGGGAGGATTCGAACCCCCGACTGTGTGTGTCCATGTTCCTCAAGGCATAATGCAATACTCCGTCGAAAGAACTGCGGACGAGATGTAACATCGTCGGTGTGACGGAGCAACATGCGTCCTCGATGCGCCGTTTTAGATCAATTGGGGATGTGGGCTCAGTGCCATAATCACGATCCTTTAGATATCCCCAAAAAAAGAAATCTACTGGTGTTAAATGGGGCGACCTTGCGGGCTATGAATGAGGACCATGGCGCCCCAACCATCTTCCTGCAAACCTGTTGTTTTGTTCTTCCACAACAGCACGCGCAGAATTGGCTGGGTGACCATCGTGCTGCATCCACATGAGGACTCTTGTGTGTAGACACACATGTTCAAGGAGACCACCCAAACTGTCGGCTATAAAAGCGCGATATAACTCACCTGTCAGAGTACCTGGGAAGTAGTGTGGACTGATAATTTCATCCTCAAGGATTCTACACCACACGTTAATAGACCTCCTACGTTGACGGTCGACAGGTCGTACCCAACGAGGATGTCTGCGGCCCAGTAGTGCATCTTATGGCGATTCACTGCACCATAATTTGTGAGCGTGGACTCATCAGAGAACATAACACTTTGTAAAGACTACAGCGTGAAATTACGCATGGCCCACTCACATAATGTCACTCTTGCACGGAAATCGTTCCCATGCAGCTCCTGGGTCAGTGACAGGCGGTACGGGTGAAACCTGTGGCCCTGTATTATACGCCACACAGATGTGACACTGTCACCAGCGACTGCAGCAACGGCTCTTAAGCTGACATGAGGATCGTGGCGTAGTGCAGCTAAAACAAACACCTCCGTCTCCTCACTTCTTGCAGGTCTTTGTCTGTTATTGCGGTGCATTACCAAGCTGCCTGTTTCCCGAAGTCGTTGTTCGGCACATAAGAACGTAATGGCTGACGGGGCTCTTCGCCAAGGATATATCACGACATACACCGTGAATGCTTCAGTGGCATCGTGTCTTTTCGTCCCAGCCTCGTCGCCGCTTTTGTGTCTCGTTTCCGTCGTAGGTGTCGGTGGCCGAGTAGAAAGATCGACACAGGAATAAAGGAAGCAAGCTTGTGCATGTACGAAGGTGAGCAGCCAGTGGGACAGCAGAAACTAGGGTTGTAGCTCCCAAACTAACAGTGATTGGAATGTAGTTTAAATTGATTTGGACGAAGCTGGTTTCAACGAATCCAATGCACGATAGAAAAAACTAATGTTCCATTAAAAAAATTATAGCTTTGTGCTGTAATGATACAATAAACTATGTTCATGCTCCGCAGAAAGTGTAACATTTCTTGTGTTGACCTACCGCATTAAAATTTCCCGTCACCTATTATTTTATAAGTTACAGTGGCAAACACACTTAGTGAAACGCCCTGTATAGCTGATCGGGAAGGTAGTACACTTTAGTGGAGAAGACTAGAAATATGACTAAAATTTTCCGGAAGATTATGCCGTGGTCTTATGGATTTTTTACTGAAACCCAACGTTTCGTCCCTACCTGTGGAGGACATTCTCAAGGGGAATCGAGGCTCTTTTTGTACGTTCGATACATGCTCTGTCTCGTTATTGATGCAGCCGAATTTCGTTTACGAGGGCTCGCGCGGAGAGTCGTGACGTAAGATGTTTTGAAAATGTCCTCCGCAGATGGGGACGAAACGTTGGGTTTCAGTAACAAACTCATAAGACCACGACATAACAGCCCGGAAAATTTTAGTAATATTGACATGTTCGGCAGTGAAAGTTTACCTTTTAAAAGACTAGAAGTAGATTTTCGCGTAGATGGAATGTTTGTCTAACGCGTGTTCATTGTCACGAATTGAAACAACGAAACGAAGCCGTGTGAGTCCAACATGACCTCCAACACTTCATTTATAAGATTCACATTGGATATTGCAGTGTATTGTGCAAATGTGTGTGGTAATGAATTATTTCTATCTGTTTTTCTTTATTGAAAACGTTATATTTCGTATGTTATCTTTGGCGGAAAAATACGTGTGACACATTGTCTGATTACAGCACCAACATTATTCAGTTCTGTGACTCACTCACATTTCGACACTCTCGCATGGGGAGACCTGGACACGTCAACTTCTCCCAAAATTTCGTCTTTCCTGCTTCGAAGTAACGTGTAAACTCATTTATTTGTTTTGAAGGCGTCTATAATGCCTTGCTACCACGGGCGCACACAGAATTTTTTCTTTTTTTTTTTTTTTTCGAGGAGAGGGGGGGGGGGGGAGGGGAAGTCGGAAATTTAATTTTACCTAGTATGACTTTATATAATTTGTTCTATTTGCATCAGTTACATTATTTGTATGAATTGTATTATTTATCTAAAATATTATTTACATGATTATATTATTTATATCAATTATATTTTGTGTATCTATATCAATCGAATTGATCACTGAGGCTATGTCAGACACATACAAAAGACAAACTTTCACAAATTCGGTCACAACCAAGGCCGTATACAGTACTATTTTTCAGAGGGTGGCAGGGCAATTAGGACTGCTAATTTGATCTTTTATGAGTTTTTAATTATAATATAATACATATTCGATTTAAACGTTTTACAGGTCAGACAGGTGGACAAGAAATTATTTGTTGCTTTATTCGCCTTAAATGGTCCAAAAACGTGTTAGAATCTCAAATGTCTGCAAAACTAATAGTTAAATATTTATTTAATATCCGGCTCAGTGTTACTGGAGTGTCAGTTGAAAAACAAACACAGCAAAGAATTGAACACACTAACTGAAGTTTTAATCCTTCCTTTTGTCATAATGTAACTTATCATGAACTGAACATATAACAGTAATAAGTAATGCGGCAAATTTAGTACTTTATCGTCACAGACTATAAACCAATGGGCATAGATATTATGCAATTAAAGTATGATTATACATACGTAATATTGTTCTTTTTTCTCTATAAATTTACTGCACATTGTAATTTTCCTATATTCTGGCAGAACCATTAACGACTGGGCATGAGTTATGTATGCTTTTTGTTTCTCAATAGTTCACTTGTGTAATATTTATCATCACAATATATGTTTAAAGGTTCATCCTAGTTTCCATTTCATGATAGTTGAAATAATCCTGTGTTATCTGTTCAGATGTGTACTTCAGGTAGTAATATCACCATGAACTATACTTACAATGATTTCTCTCGGTAATTACTATTACTTTCAGATTCGTTTTTAAAGTCTTACTGCTGACTTCTTTCTGACATATCTTGTAAGCTTAATAAATAGTTTCACTTATTCACATAGGTAAGTAAGGAATTTTCTATATTAAATTAAGCTCATGAATGTAACTAATATTTTATGAGACACAAAGCCGCCTCAAGTTTCCACCACCCTAAAACTTTACAAGACTCAAATTTTCCCATTTTAAGTGATTTCCCATCAGTGTGAAATTAGCCACAGTTTTAATATTGCAGTCTCTCGTCAGTAGAATGACCGACGTAAAATAATAAAATAAATATTATAATAAAGGAACCTGTTCGATATCTTTTTTTAATGTTACATAGTTTAAAAAAGAAAGTCGAGGAGATCGAGCAAAAATATCCATTACGTCGTCTGGGTTCACATAAGTACGTCGGTTAATAGACAAGTGTGGCAGACCAGTCAGTCTCTCTACTTTCATCGTCGAACGCAAGTAAGTTTTCAGACGACGCAAGCAGCTAAAACTTCCCTCACAACCGCATGTTGACACAGGAAGGACAGCAGATATTTGAAGAAGTGTTGGAATGTTTGGGAAGAACGATTTCAAACGTGCCTCTAACGTTTCGACAGCATTCTTCGACTTGTCACTCCGGTCAACACATTCACAATTCTTCTTACACCTCTTACAACAGCTTCTCAACTTGGAAGTCACTACTGTAGGTGCGAATTGCGGACTGTATATTTGAAAAGCCATATTTTTAATGAATTTCGGGAAAAGGTGTTGCAAGATATTCATTCCGGTGTCTGGAAAAAAGTTCTGACAGTTCACTGTGGAACATCTCAATGTGCAGAATGTAAAGATTAAATGTTGAAATGTTTGTAATCCTATCGGACCAAACTGCGTGGTCATCAGTCCGTAGCTTACAAACTAATTATTAAACCTAGGTAAACTAACCTACGGACAAACACACACACCCATGCCCCAGGGAGGACTCGAACCTCCACGGCGAGCAATCGCGCGCTCCGCAGCGAGACGCTTTAGACCGCTCGGCTACTCCACCGCGGCTGTAAAGGTTAATTCGCAAGTATTCCTCAGGTGTTGCATAAGCAGTTGTTGTCTCCCAACCAGACGTGGCAGTCGTATGTCGACATCAAGCCCTTCACAGAGCTTCAGAAAGTAAAAAGTGTTGGAAATGCATTTTGAGAAAATACATAAAAATTATTTGCATAAATATAAAGATAAAAACAGTTTGTTTCATGTTGATATTACATTTTCCACTGTAAGCCATAGAGAAATAGAATTATGATATGTGATGTAAGGGGTACTTGTATGTAATTTAAATACAAAAAATGGCCACAAAAATATGTGTTTACCTGTTTCGTTGCTTCAATAACGTCAAGTTGTGGAGACCGCAACTCAGCAGACATTGGGAGTAGAAGTAAAGCAAATAATCCGACGAAACAGAAGGCATCAATGAATTCACACTTGCAGGTAGCTGTTAGTAGATCATATGCACGTTATGAAATAGTCGAGTGTTTTGTACTTAAATTCTCCAGTGTGGCAACATTTGGAATAAGCAGGTTTTTAAATGTTATTGCGCCCGAGTGTTTTCGATAAATGTGGTAGCACAGTATGACTTGACACGCTTGTTGGTAAATTCGAGCAGCATTTCAGAAACATTATTTTTGAAGCAGGAAATTCGAGCAGAACTGCTTGAGAGAAAATTACATATTGTTTTCATTGTGCCAAGTGCATTCCGTATGCAAGGAATTTCATAGCTGGGAACCACCGCAAGGTTGAACACATAGTTGGAACACAGAAGTACAATGCTAGTGGTCATCTCTTCTTCACTTCTGCTTAATCCCCCTCAAATTGTCCACTCATTGTATTGCAGCTGTCGTATCCCTGTCCACGTAGATAAGTCAATGTTTTTGAAGAGTGTCTAGCAAATATTCTGCCAAACCTTTGCCTGTTGGGTCAATGACTCCAACAAATGCGGAAGTCGTTCACATAGGACATTATGCTTTATGAAGAGCAAGACAATGGAGAACTGATCTTTTTCAGAACTGTCTTGCGTTTCATCTGCTAAGACAGAAAAGAACTTTGCTGCTCCAACTTCAGCAGCTTCTTGTCCCATTATGTATGTGCCACAAGATGGAATAACTTCATTCTGTGTTCGTCAACTCAAATTACTTGCGTTTTTAGGGGCTGTATTCAGATGAGATCGCAGATCTGTATCACCAGCGTCAATTCTGAATCTGTGAGAAAAGCATTTTGAATTTCAAGTAGACGAAATGGATATCTCAGTTACAAATGCAGTTATTTTCACTCTAATTCCTTAATTTTTAATTTTATTTCAAAATCACAATGTTATTATGGTTTAAGTTGTCCTGGAGAAAGTAATTTCTCTCGAACGTCTGTATATCCACAAATATTATAAAAGTCGCTGCATGTATGCATGTGTGTATATGAGTTCCACATCTCCTCCTAAACTACTGGACCGATTTCAACCAAACGTCGTTCCAAGCGAATGGAAAAAAGCGCAGGTAACTCCCGTTTATAAGAAAGGTAACAGAACGGACCCAAATTATTACAGGCCATATCGTCTACATCAGTTTCATGAAGAATTCTGGAGCATATTCTCAGATCGAACACAGTAAATTTCCTTGAGACAGAAAATCTTCTGTCTATGCATCTGCACCGGTTTTTGAAACATCGTTCGTGTGAAACTCAGCTTGCCCTGTACTCGGATGAAATCTTGCGAGCCATGTATGAAGGGCAACAGGCGGATTGTGTTTTTCTCGACTTCAAAAAGGCATGTGATGCGGTGCCGCACTGCAGACTGCTAACGAAGATACGAGCATACGGAATAGGCTCACAGATATGTGACTGGTTCGAAAACTTCGTAAGTAATAGAACCCATTGCGTTGTTCTCGACGGCGAGTGTTCATCAGAGACAAGTGTATCGTCAGGAGTGCCCCAGGGAATGTGATAGGAGCGTTATTATTTTCTAACTATTTAAATGATCTGATGGGCAGAGTAACTAGTAATCTGCGGCTGTTTGCTGATGATACTGTCGTTTATGGGAGGGTGTCATCATTAAGTGACTGTAATAGGATACAGGATGACCTACACAATATTTCTAGTTGGTGCGCAAAATGGCAGCTAGCTCTCAACGTAGAAAAATGTAAGGTGATGTACATGAGTAGGAAAATCAGTCCTGTAGTGTTCGAATACAGTATTATTAGTGTGGTTCTCGACATAGTCTCGTCGATCAAATATCGAGGCGTAAAGTTACAGGACGAATATGAAATGGAAAAAGCATGTAAGGACCGTCGTTGGGAATGCAAGTAGTCGACTTCGGTTTATTGGGACAATTTTGGGAACATGTAGTTCATCTGCAAAGGAGACCGTGTATAAAACTCTTGTGCGATCATGTATTGAGCATAGCTCAAGTGTCTGGGATAGGCTCCAGATCGGTTTTAAGGAAGACATAGAAACAGTTCAGAGACGAGCAGCTAGGTTCGTAACTGGCAGGTTCGACGAATGCGCGTTACAGAGATGCCTCAAGAACTCAAATGCAATCGTTGGAGGGAAGGCGACCTTCTTTTCGAGAAACTTTGTTGAGGAAATTTAGAGAACAAGAATTTGAAGCTGACTGTAGAACGATTTTACTTCCATGAACCTACATTTCACGTTAAGACGACAAAGACAAGACAAGAGAAATTAGGCCTTTTACAGAGGCATACAGGCATTCATTATTCTCTCGTTCTATTTGGGAATGGAATAGAAAATGGGATGTCAAATACAGGTACGGTGTACCCTCCACAACGCACCTTACGGTGGATTGTGGAGTATGTATGTAATTGTAGATGAATATAATTCTGCCTGTTAACGAACTGAGATTATTTTTGGATATATTCTGGTCAGTCGGGTGACAAATATTGGAAGGTGGAAAACAATATCACCTTACAAATTATTTGATTACTGTGTTTATTTAAACAATTGTTAGAGAACTGCTGCGTTATTTGAGCTATTAATAATTTATCACTTTCTCATTGTGACTCAGAGTTAATACACGGATACAAATCAGTTATGATTTACGAGTACTACTCAGTTCACTCACTCACCGCGAACAAATGACCTGTTTGCAACATTCTGTGTTTCTGTGTTGTACTACTGTTACGATTTACATAAAGCTCCTAGGCAAGAAAAGTTTGGTTTAACTGGTGGAGTTAGGGTTATATTATTTCACAATGCAGTGGAGTGATTATAAATCATAACAAATTACATTAAAATAAAATCAGGGCATGCAAGCACACTGCCCCTATTTCGTCGAAAAATCCCACTGACCAACAAATTATCGCCCTAAGAGCAGTGGATGTGTGTCTTAAAAAATAATAATAATAAATAAATAAAAAAACTGGTATTAACAGCTCAGAACGCGACATATCGCCCAATCTGATCATCCTGCGCTGGTCATCTGCAACGCTGTAGCGTAGTTCACAATTTATTTGGTTCGTATTTCTTTTCGGTGAAGATGTGCTCTGGTCATGTAGAGTTGTTTACATAAAAATATCTGAAGTAGGTACGTAAAACTTCCATTTTTCCCCCCTCGGACCTGGCCAGCTAGTGTGCTTTGCCACTCCTATGAGTGGGACCCTTTCACGTGTACTAATAATTTACCTAGGTCTATGCCCAATGAATTGCACAGGTGGTTCCTCTTGTATAATTACAATTTGATAATTTAATGCAGCCCAAACTATACAGTGAGATTGCGGAAACACGATTCTCAAACAGTGTCATGGGGACCAATATTGTTTTTAAAACTAGAGAAGAGAAATTTGTCGACACAGAATATTAAACCAAGTATTAGGAAGTCTGTAATGAAGGCATTTGTATGGAGTGTGGCCTTGTACGAGAGTGAAAGGTGAACGATGAATAGTTCACACTGAAGAGGATAGAATATTTGAAATCTGATGTTACAGGAGAATGCTGAATATTAGACGGGTATACCTCGTAACTAATGAGGGGGTACTGAACAGAACTGGAGAGGAAAGAGATTTCTGGCATATCTTGACTAAAATAAGGGATCCATTAGTAGGGCACATTCTCAGACATCGAGGAATTGTCAATTTAGTATCGGAGGGAAGCGTTGGGGTAAAAAGAGCTGAGGTAGGCCGCGAGACGAATACAGTAAGCAGATTGAAAGGGATGTGGGTTGCTGTTCGCAGACATGAAGAGGCTTGTGGAATGTGGAGTAGCGTGGAAAGCCGCATCAAACCAGTCTACAGACTGAAGACTACAACAACAACAACATTTACTGGGTGGATAGATTTACAGTACGATCTTGTGACTATGAAAGATTAGTTATGATTCATAATTATGAGATATACTTGAAAACCTTGATTTCCAACGAGAATTCGATCTGTCATACTTATCTCATACTCAGAATCAATATTAAATAATGAAGAAGGCAGCGTCCAAGAGCCCTGAATGGCAGCGTCTCTAATCGACAAAAAAAATTAGCCAACCCCAACGTCTGCTGTAGAGGACGAACTGATAAGGCAACTCTTATTGCTGAGTATCAAAGGATTTCGATTAACTTTGACTGAATTTACAGAAGTCGCTTTCAAATATGAAGAAATAAACATTAGTCATAAATTATGAATGAAACACACGAGATAAGTGCGATAGATTCTGCAAATTTATTGGCTTACGAACCGGTTTCCGGCTGTTATGCCATCAGGTAAACATTAATGTCAGGAATTCACACCACAACTTGAATCGTAACAATTTTCCGTGAGTTAGTTATAAACTAAAACACTACTCTCTTTTGAAAGTTATATATCTAGCAAGTTAAGATCTTTGAAACTTAAAAGTGTAATGTTTACCTGATGATGGCATAACATCCGAAAACCGGTTCGTAAACCAATACATTTGCAGAATATGTCACAGTATCTTGTGTGTTTCATTCATAATGTATCAAATATTCTGTCAAGAACCGATGGAACAATCAGTGAATATGATTAGTCATAAATTTCATTGTTCGAAAGAAATGGAAGAATACGATAACGTTTATTCCTTTATAGATCGATATCCTAATTAAAGTGGCAGAAAAGCTCAGGAACTATCTTATCCTCCCTGAAGCAGATTCAGTAAAGAACACGAAGGATTTTTATTTAATTTATTTATTTGTTTATTTTTTAAATTTCAAATCTCAGTACAATGTACGAATGGGCCATTCTCACATCCGAAAATAACCGAGACAATTTCAGAAGAAAGTACCCACTCGGCAAACAAATAGGCGTGCGGATGTAACTACATGGCTACAGTTTCTCTCTTTTGCACAAGTTCGTTTTCGTAAGTTTTATTATTCTTTGTTTATTTTCATTTTGTCTGTTACCCACAATTATATGTCAAAACGCGCATAAACGGGAAGCAATATGTAACGCCTGTTCTACGGAGCACAGGAAAAACGTATCTGTAGGGGTCTGCCGCGCTGAACTCCTGTGGGGTAGTTGTTACAGCCAATGTTTGTAGTTACGAGGATCCTCGTTTCAAAACATGGTGGCGCGAAATTTTTTCCTGTGTGACGTTGAAAATTGTTATACGTCGACAAACGCACTCCGAGTGTTACATCGGATAACATGTTCCTGAAAAGTAAAAGTAATAGGACTCTTTCGGATTTCATAGTACTGCGTTCTCGGCAGTTTGCTTCTGCTTCGTTTTATTTGAAAGTAGCAAACCTGTAAAATATATTCGTAGAAGAAAAAGACAATTGCACCATACATGCGGAAGTATTAAAGTAATAATAATAATAGTAATAGTAATAATAATGACTGATAGATAGGCAGCACCGCCGTGTTGTGGCTAGAGCGCCGTGTGTTTGCCCACACCGAAGTGCGGCTGACGTTGCTGTCCAGTCCGCACGCTCCTGCTACTGCTGCTGCAGCTGACAGTGCTGTTTTACGAAATGAACCCGTGGAACGTTATAGACATTCTCTTTTATCAATTTTCATAATAATGCTCGTTGAACTAACGCTCTACCGCGGGCGAATATACTGAGTTAAAGTCTAAAAAACGTTGCCATCTGAGCAACCTAAGCTTACCTTTATTTACAGTGGATGTTCAAATTGATGTCCCTCTATGGAAAGAGCAGCCTGACATCTCTTGAACACCTTTGCGAACACTCGATGAATTTCGGCTGCCCAAATCTGGGAAATAACTAGTCGAATCCTGTCTTCCAACTCTTCTAGTGTATGGGGATTGCTTGCATACACCTTGTTTCGTAACATTCCCCAAAGATATAAAAGTCACAGGGATTTAGATCAGGAGAACGAGGAAGCCAGTCAACTATCCTATCATCAAAAACACTTCGTATTGCTGCCATAGAAGCATTGCCAATGTGTGGTCTTGCATTATCATGCATGAAATAAGCTCACAGCTCTTCGTTGGGTGAAAGTTCTTGAAAAAATGGATGCAGGATATTGTTCACATACCTGCTATAAATTATTATTTCGTGAAAAAAATTCGACTAGTCATTTTCCAGATTTCGTTCAAAATGTTCAAATATTTGTTAAGCTTATGGGACTTAACAACGGGGTCATCAGTCCCTAAACTTACAAACTACTTATGAACTACTTACAAACTAGGACGGCACAAATATCCATGCCCGAGGGGGGATTCGAACCCCCGACCGTAGTGGCCGTGCTGACCGTGACTGGAGCGCCTCAGTCACCTCGGCCACCGCGGCCGGCCCAGATTTCGTCAGCCAGAATTCGTCGAGTGTTCGCAAGTGTCTTCAAGAGATGTCAGGCCGCACTTTCCACAGAGGGACACCATTTTGAACATCTACAGTAAATAAAGGTAAGCTTAGGTTACTCAGATGGCAATGTTTTTTAGACTTTACCTCAGTGTATGCGCCCGCGGCAGAATAGTGTGCGAGAATCGGGCACTGTCGTGGCCGGCGGATGTGGTGGCGGGAGCCGTACCGCGCGATCCGCGGACGCCTGGTAGGCGTCTTTCGTGAGACACCCTGTAGTTCACCCACGTTCTCCTGGACGGCAGCAAATAGCACGAATTATATAGAAGTTGCGGCTGATACTCTATCGATATACGACGTCTGGTGCCGATCTGAGTGTCTGACATCTGAAGGTTTGGGTGTGAGTTCGTTTCCCTCCGAGGGCCCCTCTATATATTCTTACCAACTTTGTATTCTATCTATAACTTTTTCAGGGTGAAGAATTTCTTCCTCGGTTGATTCACCGACTTCCAGTGAGACACTTGCGCCCCCTTGTGGAACTGGCGTCGGTTCCCGTCGAGGAGTGTTGCAGAATGTCAGCGCCTGGAGAGACAAGTGGCGGAACAGCGGCCGCCGTCGTCTGGAGCGACGTGCAGCGAGTCTGCACGGCGACGGCGCACAGGCAACCCAATTAGGGGGGAGGGAAGAAGCGCCTGCAGCCGCCGTAACGACGTCAAAAGGGCCGCCGTATCAAAGACACCGCCGGCCGCCCCGCCTAATGCAATAACTCGCGCCGTGCTGCCAGCCGGTTACCGACAGCTTTCACGGCCACTCCTGCTGAACACGCTGCAGCGAGGCCGCGGCCGTCAAAGGGGAAGAGCCACTTCACATCACCCAGTTTACTCACGTTACACACACTTTTTAACGCCCTGTTTCAACCCCCACATTGTAAATTCATAATATCATAGACGTCCCCGATTTTCTTATTTCTGAGTTGTTATTTACAGTAGAACACCTCTAATTCGTCACTTTCGGGACCGGGAACATGGTCGGAACGACAAAACGTCAGATTATCCAAAAAATCTAATATTTATCACAAAAAATCTAAAAAAGTTCGTTAGTACAAAAAAATATTAAACGATTGAAGAACTAAAAGACGTCTACAGTAATATAGAAAGTTACTTCTTTTTTTTTTTTTTTTACACAGTTTTAATATATTAACTAAAAATGTCTACACACACTATAATATGTATTCGTTTTAAAAGGAAAAACGACAAATAAATTACAGTACTGTAATGCACTTACTGTAGAAACAATTCGGACACCATGAGTTTTTCAACGATTAATTTTTTGGTGCAAAACTATAGCTTTTTCTTTGAGAATTGTCCCGGATATTGGATTTCCTTTCCTTCTTTCTTGACAAAACCACATCCACAGAGCGTTAACAAGCAGTTGAAGTTTAGGCTTTTTTAATCTTTGCGAGATTTCAGAGTATTTCACCATCAACCATAACTTTATAGGATTCAATGTCTTTCCGACTCTTCCTCCCATCCTAAATTGTCATACATTTTAGTTTCTTTGCAATTTTTCCAGAGCGATTCCCCTTTGTCCAGTCTTTGTAGTACTGCTAGTTCTTCATTTAGTGAAAGAGTTACATGTTTGCGTTTGAATCCAAACATGTTGAAAAACAGACAACGGTACACAGAATGAATGTAATAAGTACTGTAGATGTCACGGAATAAACCATTAACGACGTTTTTTAATCCCAACAAAGGATAAAACTGCACAATAACGTACAGTATAACAATATGCATAGCGATAGACACAGCAACAATGGCCCGACAGGCGTCCAGTCAGTGATGAGTCGGCACAGGCTCGCGAGCCTCAGCATGGTCGGACTAGCCGGAGTGACGGACCGTCCAAGGTCGGATTAGAGAGGCTCTACTGTAACAAAGAAAAGCCAAAGAAACTGATATGGGCGTGCGTGTGTAAGCACGGCTGCGGTCGTCAGCGCTTACTACGACAACAAGGTGTGCGTCGCGGGCGACTTATAAACGCGGTGTTGCAGTCGCCGCTCGCGAGGAGGGGCACAGGTAGCGAATAGATGGCGCTTAACCACTGAACTGCTTATGGAATAGTACCACAGTTGTGCGACTGGATTCGTGATTTCCTGTCAGAAAGGACACAGTACGTTGTAACTGACGGATAGTCATCGAGCAAAACAGAAGTGATGTCTGACTAGTGTTACAGGTCCCCTACTGTTCCTAACTTTATAAACGAATTCCGAGACAATCTGAGCAGTCCGCTCGCGGATGATGCTGTCATTTATGGGATAGTAAAGTCAGCAGAAGATCAAAAGCAACTGCAAACTAATTTAGATAATATATCTGCATAGTGCAAACATTTGCAACTGACCCCTAACAATGATAAATGTTAGGCCATCAGTATGGACACTAAAAGAAATCCATTAAACTTCAGTTACACGATAAATTAGTGAAATCTAAAGGCCTTCAGTTCTAGTAAATACCTTGGAGTAACAATTACGACCAACTTAAATTGATAAGAACACCTAGAAAATATTGTAGGAAAGGCGAAGCAAATACTAATTTTCATTGGTAACAGTTTTACTAAAGAAACTGCCTACACAATACTTGTGCGTCCTATTTCGGAGTATTGCAATGCGATGTGGGATCCACAGCAGGTGGGACTGACGGACGATTTAGAGTACATTCAGAGTAGGGCAGCTCGTTTTGTATTATCACTGTTTAGGAGAGAGAGTGTCACGGAAACGATGCAGGAGTGGCGTTGGAAATCATTAAAAGAAATACATAATTAATAAACTTTCAGACAGTTAAAAATTAAGTTTTAAAATTGTAATAGTCTGAATGAAAGTCCTTGGTCACTTGAGCTGTTATTTTGTTAGAATCGTGAAGACCCGCACTACCTGTTTCACGACTTACAGTTGCATCTTCAGGTGTTTTTTTACTGTACAGGATGATAATTGTTTTAGTAAAATGATTATTTAGATTGAAAATTACATATTAAAAAACAAAAATCCGAACTAGTTATGTATGAGGAAGTTACATGCAAAACATTTTTATTTTATTTTATAGAAGCCAGTAGGCTAGTAATTGCAATAAATATATTTTTGTGTTACTTACAAACTTTTCCATGTAAGTCCTTTGTGATGGATAACGGGGTTAATGGTGAGGTCGTACCGCAAGCACCTTCGCTCTTTTCGTCAAAAACATAAAAAGAAGTCCACCATGCGGTTCTTGTCATTTTTGGTAAAAGGGACATCCTCGACGTCATACCTAGCGCCCCCTCGAACCACAGCCAGTCGGCTTCAGTCTAGCGGCCGATACACATGGTGATCCGCCACTTCAGTTGTATTCGCACTTCCGCCCATCACCTTGATGGAACTGATGAAGCTCACTACACTGACCACAGCCGGCCGCGGTGTCCGAGGGGGCTGAGGCGCTCCAGTCACGGTCTGCACGGCCACGACGGTCGGGGGTTCGAATCCCCCCTCGGGCATGGATATTTGTGCTGTCCTAGTTCGTAAGTAGTTCATAAGTAGTTTGTAAGTATAGGGACTGATGACCTCGTAGTTACGTCCCATAGGCTATACAAACATTTGAACACTGACCACATATGTAAGTTTAAAAATTATGTATTCTCATTCTACGCGAAAATCTGATTTACCAACAACATCCGTGGTTCTCAGTAATCATTAATATGGTTGTTTATTGTAGGGCTACCCATCACGTCGTCTTATGTCACAAGCCAAACAATTCTTACTTTGTATTATCACTGTTTAGGAGAGAGAGTGTCACGGAAACGATGCAGGAGTGGCGTTGGAAATCATTAAAAGAAATACATAATTAATAAACTTTCAGACTTTTCTACACTTCGAACAAAAATGACAAGAACCGCATGGTAGACTTCCTTTTATGTTTTTGACGATAAGAGCGAAAGTGCTTGCGGTACGACCTCACCATTAACCCCGTTATCCATCACAAAGGACTTCCATGGAAAAGTTTGTAAGTAACACAAAAAATATTTTTGCAATTAGTAGCCTACTGGCTTCTATAAAATAAAAATAAATGTTTTGCATGTAACTTTTAATAAAGCACCTGAAGATGCAACTGTAAGTTGTGAAACCGGTAGTGCGGGTCTTCACGACTCCAATAAAATAACAGCTCAAGTGGACCAAGGACTTTTATTCAGACTATTACAATTTTAACACCTAATGTTTAACTGTGTGAAAGTTTCTTCGTAATGTATAAATATTTTAACTGTGGTTGCCCGTCATACAAAGTTCTTTGCATGAAAAGAAAGACATTTGTTGTGGCAAGATCTATTTGCGGAACTTCTTTCACGGAATTTCTGTTCAGGATGCGACCATATATTGTTAGCACCCACCTACATATGTTAACATGATCATCATGAAATAAGAGAAATCAGACCGAAAACAGAAAGGTGTTCCTTTCCCCGCGAGCTATTAGAGAATTCAGTTATAGAAAAATATCATAAAAGTGGTTCGATGATCAGTCGACATGCACTCCCATGGGACTTGCAGAGTATCCATGTGGATGTAGATATGAGCGAGTCACGACTGCCCGTGATTATCGGGATTCAGGTAAAACATCATCTCCGATGTCGCTGTGGCCGGAAGAAGATCTTGCCAGAACGGGACCAACGACGACTGAAGAGAACCCTTCAGCGTGACAGAAGCGCAGCCCTTCCGTAAACTGCGGCAGATTTCATTGCTGGGCCATCAAAAGGTGTCAGCGCGCCAACCACTCCACCCAACATGCTCGGTATTGGCTTTCAGACCCCAACGTCCACTTGCGGACCTTGATCACCGCTCTGCTCGAAGCTGTAGCGTCGCTTGTGCCACCAACACCGACATTGGACTGTTGGTGACGGGAAACATGTCATCTGGTCTGAGCAGGCTTGTTTGCATTCGAGCAGATGGAGGCTTACAATTATGGAGACAACCTCATGAATTCGCGGATCAAAGCGACATCGCACACGTCCAGAATTCCCACAGAGTGGCTCTAGCAACACTCTTCTGTACTGAAACACCACAGCTACATCAGCATCTACATAAAAACTCTGTAAGACACATTGAAGAACATGACAGAGGGTTCATCGAACAGCTTTCATGATGTGTCTCTATTCTCTAATAGCTCGCGGAAAAAAAGAACACCTAACTGCCACCAAACAACCAAGATACGAACATAAGTCAGCATACTTGGGATACCTTGCAACGAGCATTCAGGAGAGACCTCCACCCTCTTGTACTTTTACTGGTTTATTGACAGCACTCCAGGATGCATGGTGTCAATCGAGGCATTAGTCGAGTACATTCACGGAGGCCCTCAGCGATAATAGGCAGGTGCACCAGTTTCTTGAGTCTTCACTGTACGAGGGCTGGAAAATAAATAGTGGCAACACTGCTATAGGGACACTATGCAGTGGAATCTACTACTATCGCTGATAGAACATGTTGTTGACATACCTACCTTACCTCCGAGCAAATGGACTCGCCCGTCTCACGTCACCGGCGTGAGCATAATCGAGAGTAATAATCATCTGTGAGCGAGCCGTCTAACGTAACGGTGTCACTGTGTCTTCGAAACCGGAGCAACGGAGTTGGCTCACGATTTATTGTACAGACCTATAGTGTCATCGAGGTCTTCAAAGGCGTGCGGGGAATCGGCATTGCCGTACAGAAAAGTGGAAAGTTGGGTGAAAGTCTTCAGCGAAGGTCAGCAAACGTTCCTCCACGGCAGACCGTCAGTGCAGATGATTACTGTTCGTATTTGGAGCATCAACTGCGACCAGCTTTGCGAAAGAAGCGGCAACATTTTCTGCGTACTCACCCATCATTTTGCTCGACAACGCGCGGACGCATACAGCGCAAGCTGCGGCTGCTCTGTTCGGTCGATGGGACTGCAAAGCACTGTACCATACACCACGCACCACGGAAGTAAGTTGTTGTGACTTTGATTTGATTCCGGAGATGAAACACCCACTTCGTGGCATTTGCTTCAGGACTGTTCCAGAGATTCGACCGGCTATTTAGAACCCCCCATTCTCATAATCAACAGAACAGGCTCTGTTGACGGTATACTACGCCTTTTATATCGATGGAAACGGGTTCTACTCAACGCTGGCGACTACTTTGAAGGACAGTAACAAGTGCAAACATGTAACGCTTGTGCATCGATTGTGAGTAAATAGTTGCTCTATTTAAGTTCCAACTATCGTATTATCTTACTTTTTCTCAGTTCTATGATAACAACAAACCAAAGAAAGGTTCTCCTAGGTTGCTGGTGACGTTTCGATACTAAGGCAAAGTGATAAACACATTGCCGTCTAGCACCGTATTTCAGCCTCATATGTTGCGGACTATTTTCGTAATATAATGTGGTTAAGACAAAGCCCTATAACATGGGATTTTGAGCAGACATACATCTAATACAAACTACAGCTTGGACAAAAATCACGAGAAGGCTGTATCAAAAGGACGAAATACTGGAGAGACATGAGGTCTCACGAATGACACAGAATAGTGACAGAAAATTGAAATCATCACGACTTCCTAAGCGTTGGTTGTTGATCTGTAAGTGAAAATTTCGTAAAATCATATAAGAAGTTCCATCATATATTTTCACAAAGGCGAAATACTTCGCCGAAACTAGTTAAGCAAAAAACAGTTTGTATGACTATGCTGTTATTACTGTAAAAGTTATTTGTGTGTGGAAGACTGTTGTAAATAATTGCAGACCACTTGACAATGCCAAATACGGCGAAACAGCTGTAATCGACATAAATAAAGCTAATAACCATGAAAATTCAAATCTTTGTACATCTATCGGACCAAACTGCGAGGTCATCAGTCCGTAGCTTACAAACTACTTAAACCTAGGTAAACTAACCTAAGGACAACACACACCCATGCCCCAGGGAGGACTCGAACCTCCACGGCGAGCAACCGCGCGCTCCGCGGGCGAGACGCTTTAGACCGCTCGGCTACTCCACCGCGGCGAATAAGCAGCAGTAAAGGTTATTATACTTATTAAAAATGTCATATTACGATATACTCACTGCTGCAGGCCCATTTATGAAAAAAAATGCCGTTATGTTTTGTATAAAGTTTATTTGTAATACCCCCAGTTTTCCGTTTGGGTTAATGGGAAACCTAAGTGTTTCGAAAACACAGCTGTACAAACTGTTCCAAAATAAGAGATACTAACAGTTTTGCAGGGTGAACAAAATAAATGGAAGGTAGTACGTTGAATTGGACTATGTATGAAGACAGGGCCTTGACTGAACGGTGTCCGGACACTTGCCACGCCGGACACTTGCCACGCCGGACATTTGCCACACTTTCACCTGCTCCGAAGGGTCGGGTGCCCCTGTCTCCTCCTTCCCCCTCCCCCCCCCCCTTCCCAACCAACCGGCCCGAGAACTCGATGGACGGTGTTCCGGCATATGCACACTGGTCACTTCCGCATTTCGTAGTACGACCGTCAGTATGGAAGTTATTACAACGGCCAAGGGCAGGCCTTATGCCCACTACAATGGTTACTCGATAATAATGTATGGATGTGCTTACGCCGAAAACAGGATCATTGCAAGGGAAAGCTGCTTGAGAAGAACGGAGACCTATTGAACGTAGAGAACACCTGTGAGGACCACCTAACGATGCGACCTTTATAATATGTAAAAATAAAAGAGTGTATCAGACGTCAGTATCCTTAAATAACTTAATGGTGAAGCTAGCTGGTCACAGTTCAGTTCACTAGCGTTTAATCAATACGCGGTGAAATTTGACTCAACGAAGCAAAATACATTAAACATCACTCAAATGATCCTCCTGCAAACAGAATTTATAGTTAAATCTACCGCTTATGAATTTGCAATTTCCTATATAGGTAAAAAAACTCCCACAGTTGACACGTTAAGAGAATTTTTTTCTACCTTCTAATATTATGGCCATACCGTCAATGATTGTGAGTTCTAAAATTATTCCTGTAACTTCAGAGCCGCAGTTAGCTCCTAAAATATCATTTTTGTTAAACTGATAAGGTATATTTTAGGTTTTAAAAAGAATCTGAAGTTTAGAATTGCATCTAAAATACACATCCTAAAACAGATCTGCTCTTAAGATTGACAAGTTCGGCAGCTGTAGTGTTGAAATATTTCCCATATCTCCAAAATTACACTAGGATAGAAATAACATAATAGGAGACGTAGATCTCATGAAGTACATTTAGCTGTAGTCCTTAAATATTAGTTTCTCACCATGTTGTTGATTATCTTTAATCGGGCCAGTAAAAACTATGGAAACAAGGCAAGGAGCTTACTGTTTAAAAATAATTGTTACAAAAGAATATCATAAACAAATGTATTAGATGTATGTTTCTTATGCATTAGAAACGTTTGAAAAAATATTTGATCATCTCGTCTGCAACATCACTTATTTGGTAGGGTGATTTGCTTTGGATCGCCAAGGGTATTTACTTTTATGTTGTTTGCAGCAGTTCTCATTTCGAATTGTGGAGTATTTACTTCGTCTTATTTCATGAAAGATTTTCTGAAAACTTTAATAACTCCACTTTAGTGGCACTGTGTTCAGTAACATTACCATCGCCATCGCGCAATAAAGGCAATCACTTAGTCTTTCCGTTGCTGTAGATAACAGAGGACCAGAATATCCTTGGATTTTCCGCCATATTTCTACGAAGATTTTCGCTGTGTAAAATATTAAACGAATGTCGCACTGAACGCCGCGCTAAATTTCGAGCTCCAGTAAAATATTTGCAATCTTGGGGATTTTGAATTCGTCTAAATTTTCCGCAAAAGCTTCCTGTTTTGTTTTATGTACCATGGGGGACCAGTTCAGTCTCTTATTAATTTATTTGGTAGGAATCTCTCCAATGCTGTTGATACTATTCCTTTGAATGTAAGCCATATATGGTCTTCACTTACAAAGTTAATTTAGAAAAAAATGGAGACTGTCTCCTAGAAAGATGTCAATTGATTTTTTTTTTTTTTTGTAGGCGTATTTAGCGTTTAGTTTTGGAGAAAATCTTTGTTACAAACTTTGGGTTAACTTATCCCTGTATCCGTCGTGATGCCCAGGAGTATATGTGGCTAAGAACTTAAGTGTGTTTCTGAAAACATTTACAGTTCAATATAATTTTTTAAAAAGCGTTTAGAACAATATCGGAAGAAGTATCTGCCACCCTGTCAGAAGGTGTATTTTTGTCAACATACAGACGGTAGATTTAAGTCACCGCCAACTATAATTATATGAGTAGTGCACCTATTTGTGTTGAGACTCAAGTTTTCCATGAACTGTTAAGCGGCTGCATCATTAGAGTGCCGGGGTCGGGGGTCGGTAAATTAAAATTTTCAAATGCTTGTTAAGCTGAAGGGACTTAACTGCGGGGTCATCAGTCCTTAAACATAAAAACTACTAATGAGCTACCTTATACTAAAGACGACACAAACATCCATGCCTGATGGGGGATTCGACGACAGACGGGGAACGGCCTCGCGCATCGCAACATAGCTCCTCAATGCGCTTGGCCGCTCAGCCGCGGCAGTTGTTAATTTATTCCGGTAGTCGAGTATAACATCTGCTCACACTATCTGATAGGAATAACGAATTCAGTTTCGCTTGTAAGCTAGTACACATATTATATTATGCTTTTTGTTTCTTTTGAAGTGCAGAACAAAGGAATTATGGCAATTCCATTAAAAAACTAGGGTATTTCCTCTGCGACTAAGGTAAACAATGTAGAACAACGGTGTACTTTACAAGCATAGAATTCTATATTCCTTCATTTCTTTATTTCAAATCTGTATGTCGTTTTTAGGTGATCTGTCAAACATAGAAGCTCTTATCTATATTTTGTAAACGTATTTCGTGTCGTTGATTTGAACTTGTTCCAATTCACTTTATTAACTAATATTTCGCCACAAAAGAGTAAATTTATGAAGTGTACCGTTCTTTTTCTTTGTCACATAGTTGTAGCAATTAATATATGTACAAATGCAGTGATCAAACTTGAATAATAAGCGAACATTCGAATTACCTTTATATCGTTCCTTTTATGTTCCTTCCATGCCGATGGACTGTTTCTATCGCAGTCAGTAAGTGTGGAAGAAAGCAATCAATGGTGCAAACGTAGGGAGAATGGATCCACATTTGTGGTTGGGAGAACTGATTACACACTGACATAGCCAACGGTATTGCTTTCGTTTCCCAGAAGTTATAAATATTTCGATTTCGGGATATTGAAAAGAAGTTGTAAATTTCGGCGAGATGTCTAACAAAAATATCTCTTTTGTATTGGCTGTATCGTGTAAGATCGGAGACGGCGGTTTGGGAGCAAACAGCAGGAGTACGGGGAAGGGCGTCGCTTGCCTGAAGGGCCGCTAATCCGACTACCTGGCGAAGGGTCAAGTGTGGCAAATGTCCGCCGCGGTAAAAGTCCGGCGTGGCAAGTGTCCGGCATCCGGCTGAACACGGGACTGGTGCCCTCTAGGCAGTGGTGGCACCCAATGCCCCAGAGTGTCACTGAGGCGGAGGCAGCTGCGCGGCCTACTCTAGCACGTCTCCCTCACCAAAGCTAACTTCAGTTACGTTTTAGCCTGTCTTGTTTTACCCCCATTTAATACTTATTGGTACTCCATAAGTTCTCAAACACTGGTTATTCAATGAAGGTTAAAACCCTGCTTGCACCTCAGAACCTATTGCAATGTTCTATGAAGCAAGATGGTCACAGAAATTGTGTCCGTGTTCCATATGTTATTTCACACACATAAATGTATTAGTACCGTCGTTGGTCAATGTAAAACTCATCTATTGTGTACTTTACTCATTTAATTAACTGACCAGCACGTTAATTTATTTATTTTATTTAATTTCCTATTTATGTTGTTCTCCCACATATTAGTAAATGTTCTGCTCCAGTGTGTGTGTATTTGTATATTTGTATGAATGTGGAAGGTTACTTTAACATTCAATAATTGCTGTGCTTCGAGCTTTAGACCCTCGTCTTGCAGTTAGTAGTGCATAGCCTCATTCTGCGTCTGCTCAGCCTTCTGCTGCAAGCAAAGACAGTTTTTGTAGAGAAGGTGGCCGGTCTTTCTTGTTCTGGTAAGGTTGTGCCAACCTTTGTACACCTGAGATGTCATGGGAGGGTAAAAGTGTTTCCCTGGTAGTTGGTAGTGAATAGCGCTGAACGCACCCCAACGAAAGTATGACCAGGGAACGTCCTGCAAGTGGTTTGGCCTTCATTCTTCCTCGGGCCTTCGCAGCGAGTAATTGTCTGCGATCATGCTGAGAGGAGTGCATCTAGTTAGAAGTTAAACTTTGTCAGATTGCTAGTTTTGTACTTAGAAATTTTCTGACTAATTCTTTCTCCGTGTAGGTAGAAGTGTTCAGTGGTTATCCGAAATTCCTTAAGTCTAGTAAATGTAGCTTCACATTTTTATTTTTTATTTTATTTAAATTTCTTGCTCTGGTGACACCGATCGCACAACGTGCGTTCGCAACGGCCTGTGTCGGCCTGCAGCCATGAGAACCAGTTGATTGCTTTCTTGTTTTAATCTGTAAATAGTTTTTTTTATTTAATTCCACGTGTGTATTTTGTAATAACTTTTGTACTGTCGTGCATTAGTTTCTTTGTTCGGTACTGTTCGTGGTCACTCAGTGATTTGCATATGCTTCCTCGAACATGAATCCGCTAGAGAATCAGTTTGATTTTATCTGTGTAATCAAGACGATCGCCATCTATCCTGCTGCTGCTAGCATCGTCATTGTAAGATTGCAGTTTGAGTAAGTGTCGCTAACCATTGACGTGTGATTGAGTTTTTTGAATGTGTCTTCCCTTGCTAATTTCCTGTGTGTATTAGACTAGACCGTTCTCCTCGTCCCTCCACGTTAATATACGGACAGATTCAAGTTTTATTATGAACAATAGTAATAGTAACTTGTTAACTAAATTGTATAGGTGGTGCAATTCTTATTACGTGGTCCACCCCTGCGCTATGTTTATTTTAGAATATTTAATTTTAATTACTCCCTTTGTTCCTCATTTCACACCTTTCATTTTCTTAATAATGAATTATGTGGTTTTATAGTGTTTTTGATAACATTTGGCTGCTCGCTTTACGAGTTAAGCAGATAAATTTCCATTGCGCTGAAAAGGGGCTAATTTCATTTTTGTTCATGGAGCATCCATTATTAAGTTGTCGTATTTGCGAGAAAGTGAGTTTAATCTTTTGTGTTCTGTAAATGATTTTGTCTGACGACGATTGTAGTAAATTATTTACTTGGTTTGTGCATCGTAGTCCATTTGAGTTCTATATGCAGTCAAATTACGAATCTGGGTGCTACAAACTTCTTTCAATTGGCTACCGCTTCCAGAGTAACAGCAGACCACTTTCAAAATATGAAAGTAATTGTGAAGGGAGTGATGTCCAGTTCGTCATGGTGTTTTGTGCACGGTCAAAGAAAGGTAACAGTTGTAATTCGCCGCTACAAATTTCAGTTAGTTACATAATATCTCAAGGCTGGTTAAAAAGCAAACATTTTTTTGTGGGAAATATTATCCTCAGACAACTCTGGCTCTCAGATTTTTCTGGTCCACGAAGCAGTATTACGTTCAAGAAATAGTTGTACTTGCTTCTGCTACTGCTAGTAGACGCTTTTTTTCCCTTGAGTTCGCGTTTGATGCGGATACCTGTTGAAATACTCAGTGTCCTTCAGTGTGAGTTCGATGTTGTCACAGCATCTACCTGAGAACCTGTGTTGTCAGAACAACAACGATCGTGTGAACCTAGCTCGTGCTTTTCGTCAACGAGCCTCAGGTAGATGCTGTGACAACATCGAACTCAGAGGACCCGTGTCTATGGCCCTCTGAGTCTCGTGGACGAATAGAGCGAGCTGGGATTCACACGATCGCCTTTTTCGAGATCAATGATAATTCCTACAGAGCAGAATTCTAGTCTCCAGAATGAATTTTTTGTACTTCTACATGGCCTAGGGGGATGAAATTTTGATGCGTTCTACAACTCCATAAATGATTAAAAGTCACGGGTGGATTTGGCGCTACCATGAATATGGAGGGCGGTAGGACACTCGAAAAACCCCAATGGGTCAAAAATTACCCATGTGGTACTTATAGTGTAAATTTCTCCCGGCGTATGGCGCACTGAAAAAAATTACGGGTATGCATTCAGGTTTGAAAGTCGTAGTGGGCCGATATTTCGGCAGGAGTACACCTTGCCGTTCTCCACCCGCTCGGGTAGCCGTGTGGTTTAACCCACCGCTTTCCGAGACAGGGACGCGTACTGGCCCTCGATTGGAATCCGCCCGGCGGATTAACGACAGGGGCGGAGTGCAGGCACAGACAAATATATACAGACGGGAAACCTCCATAAGTCCGAGGGGACTGAGGCACTGCAGTCACGGTCTGCACGGCCACTACGGTCAGGGTTTCGAATCCCCCCTCGGGCATGGATATTTGTGCCGTCCTTAGTCTTAGTTAGGTCATAAGTAGTTTGTAAGTTTAGGGACTAATGACCCCGTAGTTACGTCCCATAAGCTGTACAAACATTTAAACATTGGAAACCTCCGTAAGGGCCCGGTCACACGCTCAGGGGTGTGGGACAGAGGGTGCTGAAGCAGTTCCGGAAGATGTCCCATGATGGCGCTGAGGTCAGAAGCAGCCCTTTAAAACTGGCCAGAGCAGGCGGCAGGTAGCGCCTGTCCCCACCACCACTTCCTCCCAAACTCCAGCAAGCCGGACACAGCCGTGGCCTCATGGCAGGCGGCAGGAGCTCTCTCCTCAGTCTCCCCTGCACGCTACCCTCTGACGTGCGAGAGGCACCCTCAGAAGCGCCTCTAGTGTGGTTTACCAGTACTAAGCCGTGGGAACCGCCTGACATCTGATGGTATCTTACGGAACCACGAGAGGAGCGTAGGACAGTGGTTTAGGGTGGGGGGCTTCTTCTCTTTATATGTTACTCTGTGGTGCAGGCACAGAGTAACATACACAGAGAAGCAGCCCCCTCTAAACCACTGTCCTACGCTCCCCTCGTAGTTCCGAAAGATGCTAGCAGGTGTCACGCGGTTCCCTGGCTTAGTACCGGTAGACGACACTAGAGGCGCTTCTGAGGGTAGCGTGGAGTGGAGGTTGAGGGGAGAGCTCGTACCGCCTGCCACGAGGCCACAGCTGTGTCCGGCGTGCCAGCGTTTGAGGGGAGGTGGTGGTGGGGGTAGCCGCTACCTGCCGTCTGCTCTGGCCAGTTTAACGGGCTGCTTCTGACCGCAGCGCCATCATGGGACATCTTATGGAACTGCTTCAGAACCCCCTGCCCCGCACCCTGAGCGTAGGACTGGGCCCTTACGGAGGTTTCCCGCCTGTATATATTTGTCTGTGGTGCAGGACATCCTGAATATCGTTTTTAAGTGGTTTTTCGCATCCCCCAATGTGAATACCGGGCTGGTCCACAAGTCCTGTTTCAGTTACACTATTCGCAAACATTTTTATCACTTAACACCTTCACACACATATCACACTATACGCAGATATTTGGGATCCACATTTTCTCCTGGGGAATGGAAGACAGGAAGGGCATCCAACAACCCATGCCAAATCCGCGTTTAACACAGTGCCAAAGAGAGACAGACAGATACCCTGCCGTTCTCCGCGTACTACAAATAGGTAGCGCCTGTTTTACACGCTGTGTGCGCGATACTGGCTGCTCCTGTATGTGCACACGTCGCTGTCCCTTGACTTTTGCCACCTCGCCGGCGCCCCCTTCAGCTTCCATCGGCTGTCGCAGCAGCTGCAGCCGCCGGCGCCGCCTGCATATTTCAGGGCAGATTATGGCACTTAGCGCCTTTGGCTGCCCGCGGGCCTCGCGCTGCTGCTGCTGCTGCGCCAACACGGCCGTCCTTTCAGCCGCGCCCGCGGCGCCTCCAACTTTAATGGCGGCCGGCGCCGGCGTCGCGACGCGTGGCGCAACGTCGCGGCGCCGCTGCCAATTAACGATTCATGGCCGCCGCCGATGCCGACAGCGCCGACGCCTCAAAGCGATTAATCCGGCGCTAATTTCGCGCGCGGCTAACGAGATTAGGGCGGTGCGCCGCGAGCGCCGGTGCCGGGAGGCGGTGGCAGCCGCAACTACAGACACCGGACGCGACCGCGGCTGGAGGGAGGGGCGGGCTCCTTAATGGTCCGGCGCTGTGGCGCGCCTCGTTACCCAGCAACGCCGCCTCCACCGGCGCTCGGACTTCCGTCTAATTGTTTCCAAGTTTGCGCCGGCACGTGCGGCCCGAGACTCGCTTCGGCGGTAGGGCGGTCGGTTATCAGGTGCAGAGGGGTTGGGGAAGAGACCGCAAACTTTAATGAAGCGGTTGGAGGCAACTGCCAGAATTCCACCTCACCAGATTCCAAAAGAACAAAAAAGCAGCTCTCCGTCGCAAAATTAAAAATTATTTACAATACTTTATTCATCGGGCAACTACACTCGAGTTGATTCATTTTGTTGATAACACACCGCTGCGACTGTTAAAAATTCTTTACCGAGAACTCACGACCTGTTTCGCAAATTAAATGTGCAGCATCAGGTGCTTATTTCTTTCACATCTTAACCATATGTTTCTTTTACTCTATACTAGCTGATCCCCATTAATATTCTAGAGTTGTACCCAACTTGCCTATAAAACCATCTAATAATGGGGATCAGCTAGTATACAGTCAAACTGACATATGCTTAAAATCTGAAAGAAATAAGCACCTGATGATGCAAATTTAATTTGCGAAACTGTTCTGGAGTTCTTGGTAAAGAATTTTTAACAGTCGAAGCGTTGTGTTAACCTGGTTTCGGCAGTATGATAGCCTTCATCAGAAATTATAAAATAAAATAAGTCACATAATAAAATATACATCTCAGCTGCAAAACGTACGTCACAAAATTTAAAAAGCAATTTTTAGGAAAAGCTAGCTATTGTGGGCTGCACGCCTGCACGGAGGCATCAGAGTGGCGTGTGCTAAGTGGAGTTGTGAACAGGAAGACATTACCTAAGAAGTGCCATCTAGTAGCCGTAATTACAACTGGGCTACTGTACAGAGAAAAATAGTATTGCAAAAACAATTGCTACAAAAACCTTTGTTTAACATGAGAGATGGCTGAAGCGTCATTTCGACAATACAATATTAGTAGAGTGAATTAACGAGTAACAAAGTTGTAATAAGCATAATAGTGAAAAGTTGGCTTTTGGAATACACATGTTTTGGATCAAGTCGGAGAAAATATTTCGGACACTGCACGATGTACAACATTAAAGACTGAGTAACGGCTTAATACCGTTAGAAAAGCTTCTATTACGGATTTGTAACTGTTCATTTAGAATAAGCTCGTCATTACGAGAAAAATGTTTAAATATTTGCAGTTTCTCGTTCACGTCTAATCTATGGCCTTCCTTTCGGTATGCAAAATGTTCAGGTCCTGAATGGCTTTAGGTGCGTGACCTGTAATGAGAAAATGGTCAGCAAAAGACGAATTCTGTGGGTTAGTGCCATTCTTTCTCAGAAGATGTTCTTTAAACCTGATTGTAAAAGCACGTCCCGTTTGACCTATGTAGTGGGAAGAACAAGTATCACAAATAATTTTGTAAACGCCGGAATTATCTAAAGGAGAACAGGTTTGATTTTATATTGAGAATGAAATTTTTCTTCAAGCTGTTGTTGTTCGAGAAGGCAACGTTGCAGTTATACTTAATACGGAGAAGTCGTTGAATCTGATAGGAAATGGGCCCCAGAAATGGAATGGAGATTTTTTTGTTTTTTTGTTTTTGTTTTGGTCAGATTCAGTGGGAGTGCCAAGTTTTGTAACTCTTTTAGCAGTTTTCTTTCTAAGGATGTTATGATGTTGTCGACTATGGCAGGATCGTATTCGTTATTAACTGATATAGTTGTCATCAAATTTATTTCCTCCTTGAATTTTGCTTTCGAGAGTGAGATGGAAATGGCTCTGTGGATGGCAGAATGAAAGAAAGCATTTTTGTGACATTGAGGGTGCATACAATAGAAGAGGCAGGTACAATTTGATCAGTAAATGTGTCTTTTCGTTAGATATTGAAAGAAATGTTATTTTCTTATACTAATGAAGGCAATCATAGTTATTTCCGAATCCAGGTTAAATAATTATTTCTTTTTTTTTTAATTTTGCGACAGAGGGCTGCTTTTTTATCCTTTGACGTCGTAACGGTTGCTGACAATAGCAGCTATGTTCAAAATTTTAAAAGTCAGCAGATTTCATTTGTGAAGACGTTAACTTTTTTTATGTTTAGTGGTTCATTGTGCTAAGGAGGACAGCGGACAAATTATGAGATACAATCCAGTCCTCGTGGTGGTGCAGAAATGATATTGTGGGAATGTTTTCTAGCGCAACTGTAGTATTTTGCGGAAATTTCGTGAAGTTTGCGGACACTGTGTGTGTGTGTGTGTGTGTGTGTGTGTGTGTGCTATAACAGAATGCTCGTTTGCTAATGAGACATGATTTCCTACGAAACTCAAGCAAATGTAGTGAAAAGTATATGTAACTAGCTGTTAGCTGCCGGGGTGTTTATTTATCCCACATCCCCTTTCCCCTCTCTCCGCATCCACTTCTTCCATCTCTCTGTTCGTTTCCACCTTTCGCCGGCTGCGGTGGCCGAGGGGACTAACGCGCTCCAGTCACGGTTTGCACGGCCACTACGGTCGGGGGTTCGAATCTCCCCTCGGGCATGGATATTTGTGCCGTCTTAGTTCGTAAGTAGTTCATAAGTAGTTTGTAAGTTTAGGGACTGATGACCCCGTAGTTAAGTCCCATAGACTTTACAAAAACATTTGAACATTTTTTTCAGATTTTGTGTTCCGTCAGTGAGTGAGTGACATTTAGCTTTTATATCTATAGATATATCTCCTGAATTATGGGTCCTATAAAGACATTATGTACCAGGTCCGTAGAGAGCAATATTAGGAAACTGCCTGCGAAATGTGTTGTAAATTGATTCGGTAGTAAAGACGTAGTAAATTACAACCTCATTCTTTTTAGGGCGAAGTTTCATGTATGACAACGTCTTTGACGTCATATCACCTAAACTATATGTCGTAAATAAGATATTATTCTAAGGTACATCCAGTGGTGCATATGTAAAACGTTTGCAAAATACGTCGTGAATAGAGTTAGTAGGAAAGACGTAACAAATCAAAACGTTATGCGTGATGTGGCGGTTTTTCATTAACGTAATTGTTTATTTCTCTATATTTTGTGAACTGTGTGTCGTACTATGATACAATTTATAACGTACGTTCAGTGGTATGTGTGTATACTGTCTGTAATATTTCTCGCAAATTCAATTAATAGTTTGCGAGTAATAAATTGTAATGTCACGCCAAATGCCGTAATTTTACTTCATGAACGCCGAAAAAGTAGTAAGCGACAAACTTTATTTCTACCGTCGTTTTGCTGAAGTTGTCAGCGAGAGCCAGTTTCCTAAAGGTTTGAAATTACGTTTGAAGTTTGTTGCAAGTCGCTAAGTCCTTTCCTTCTCAATTACTGAACTGATAAAGTCACACTCTCACATGCCGCAATAAGAAAGTGTTCACTGTTTATGACGTCATATCTCCTGCACTATCGGTCCTATCGCAAAATCCTTTCTTAGCTGACGTCTTCTACCGCTGAACTACGTTCCTGCCAAATTTCAACTTCATATGCGAGGTAGTTTTCGAGATTTCGTGTTAAGTCAGTGAGTGAGTGAATGAGTGTCCTTTCGCTTTTATATACGTAGAGATAAAACGCCGGCCACGGTGACCGAGCGGTCTGCGGCGTACCAGTCACGATCTGCACGGCCGCTGCGAAAATGTTCAAATGTTTGTAGAACTTATGGGACTTAACTACGGGGTCATCAGTCCATAAACTTACAAACTACGTATGAACTACTTACGAACTAGGACGGCACAAATATCCATGCCCGAGGGGGGATTCGAACCCCCGACCGGTCGCCGTGCTGACTGTGACTAAAGCGCCTCAGTCCCCTCGGCCACCGCGGCCGGCCGGCCACTGCGGTTGCGAGTTCGAATCCCCCTCGACGCACTGGACACGCGTTTGAGAAGGCCGTCCTGCTAGACCTGATGAAAAGAGGAGGGGGGTGAAGTCCCGGATTCCGGCCCTCCAGGGAGCTCAGATTGTCAGAACGTAAACTATCAAACTGCCACTGAAAAGAAGGTTTGCATCATACTGCGCGCATTGGATGCAAATGGTTTCTAAAAAGGCTCGTCCTGCGTTTATGAGATTTAACACATGCGGTATATGTGTATACACTGATGTACATTACATAGATGACTGTTCATCCATTTTGCATTTTACAATGAGTAAAACAGAATTTTTTCTTATATTTATTTATTCATTTCTTTCATTTTATTTTACCAGTTTGCAAGGAAATGAGGCTCTTGGGAGTAGCATTTCAGAATGGCATGGGGGGAGGGGGCTACGTGTTGTGTGATCTGAGTATGTGTTGTAAGTTGTGTGTGTCTTTTTAGGGTGAAGTTTCATGTATGACAACGTCTTTGACGTCATAGCACCTGAACTATATGTCGTAAATAAGATATTATTTCGTAGGTACATCCAGTGGTGCAAATGCAGGGGTGTCAAAGTAAATTTACACGCGGGCCACATTACCAACTTTTATCACTGTGGCGGGCCAGACAAAAGAAAATTGCAAAGAAATCAATAACTAAACCAGTGGAAATTAAACATTATTTTTCTAGGTAGGCGCGTAGGATGTATTTATAACAGAATATTATAAACTTCAAAGAAAGATAATAATAATGAAAAATGAAGGGGGAAATATGTCCGGAGAATTCCGCTCAGATCTCGTTTTAGATTTGACATTTTTCATTTATATTGTCGTAAGTCTTGTTGGTCGTTCAAAAACCGCAATGAAATGTTGATAAATTAGTAGTGGAGAGATGTATTCGGTATGTAAGAAACTTGAATTATAATGAAATTGACTTCTTTCCTAACCATATGAGCGTGAGAGGGGAACAGATGCTGGCCGCGGTGGCTGAGGGGACTGCGGCGCGACAATCACGGTCTACACGGCCACTACGGTCGGGGGTTCGAATCCCCCCTCGGGCATGGATATTTGTGACGTCCTAAGTATAAGGTAGTTCGTAAGTAGTTTGTAAGTTTAGGGACTGATGGTCCAGTAGCTCAGTCCCATAAGCTTAACAAACATTTGAACATTTGATTTTCGTGTTTGCGAATCCCCCATAACGCCGCAGGTCACCGTGTAGTGAGAACGGCGCGGCAGCCGTCCCCCGTTTTAATTTATTTGGCCTTCTGAGTGTTAACTCAATGTGGCCATCTACAACACACAGAGGAAATGTACATATATTTAAATAGACAAAACAGAAGTACATTTTGTCAAAATGGGAAAGTGGAAACAAAGCGAAAACTGCATTACGTTACAATTTAAATAATGTTGGAACATTTTCACATATTCACAAGCAAAACCTTATATTACCAACACACTTGATGCTTAAAGATTGTGTAGAGTGCTCTTAATAAACTTAATTATGATTTTATACACACGAATGTCTTTCGTAAACAAAAGGGAAGAAGCTGACTGGGGAAGGGGATATCCCATCTTCACCAATGTCTGCAGGAAGTTCAAACGTTCTCGGTCAAATTTGGGGCACCTGAACAGAATGTGGTTGACATCAGCTTCCGTTTCAGGATCACACTCACATGCCGCCGAATCGTAGATGTTGATCCGATGTAGATGTTTTGGATAAGAGGCGTGATTGAAGCGAAGACGAATGATGGTAGCAATCGCGGATCGGTCCAGATGAGTCCTCATAAACCAGGGCTGCGTAGAAATCTGAGGTTGCAGCACAGCGTAAGAAGCGCCTTTCGTTTCTTGGGAAACGTTCCACATCTGTTTCCACTGTTGTTTTGCGTAGTCCTTGACCGCAGATAAGAAGTCTGTGTATGGTAGTTGTAGGTCCAAGACAGTGCATATGGATGCCGCTTGTTTTGCCAATGCATCAACTTCCTCATTATAGCAGATACCAGCGTGAGAAGGCACCCACAGTAGATTAACTGTCCGTTCCGTATTTGTACAGCGAATATATGCGGAAATCACATCCAGAATATAGCTGTTTTTTTTTTTTTTTTTTTTTTTTTTTTTTTTTTTTTTTTTTTGTTCCATCTCCGGTGTTGTAGGGTTTGAAGGACAGTTTGAGAGTCAGACATAATTAATATTTTCGGGAAGGAAGTGGTAGAAATAAACCTAAGTGCTTCCAGAATTGCCACTGTCTCCGCAGTAAATATAGAGCTATTCGTTGGCAGTTTGAAGGTTCTCCGAATCTGAATCTGAGGGCAGAAAAAGGCACATCCAGTACACTCTTCTTGTGGAATTTTGGATCCATCTGCATATACACAAAGAAAATTAGGCCACTGTTCTGCAACGAGGCGACTGAATCCGTTATTAACAGTATTACTTCCTAAGCAAGTCATATTAAAATAGAAGACTGGAATCTGGCAGCCAAGTATTCGTAGATCGTATTCAAAAGGAGGCGGATGCCGTGAACATCGCACAGAAAGTATCATAGGAGACCAAGTGTCGAAGCTGGTACAAATGGCTGGAGGTATATTCCTTCTGTAAGAGGCACTCCATAGACGATAAATGGTGTCTCTGTTTTGCAGACTGAACTGTCCATGAAAGCCATTCCTTGAAAGTAGAATTTATCTGACAACATTTGGCGCCTAATGCTCAAGGGCATCTCTCCTGCTTCCAATAAAAGGGCGTTGGTGGGGGTCGATCGCATGGCTCCAAGACAGGTTCGGATGGCTCTATACTGAAGAGTATCGAGTTTCGTGAGATGAACCTTCGGTGCATTGTGGTACAGATGACAGCCATAGTCAAGCCGAGATCGAATAATCCCTCGATACATGGTGAGTAAAGTGCTCTGGTGCGCACACCCCCACACCCGGGTGAGTGATCGGATTACATTTAGACCCTCTTCACACTTGTTAACCGTGGCTCTGATATGAGGCGCCCAGCTTAAACTAGAGTCAAAAATCATCCCCAGGAAACCTGTTTGAGGTTTTATCTGGAAAGTGTACGTTCCACACGTAATGTAGCCATCTATGAGATTCAATGTTGACTTGTGAAATGGCAAGATTACTGATTTCTCAGTCGATATCTCCAGCCAGTTAGTAGATAGCCAATCATCGATGTGTGCAATGGATGAGAGTAATGCCGTTTTAGCCTGATGATACGTATCAGCAGTAGAATAGACACATAAATCATCTGCATACTGCAAGATTTTTGTGGGAGGCATTATCACACGTTCTAGGTTATGCGTATACAGAGTGTACAGAAGGAGACTTAAAATCGCACCTTGTGGCAAGCCCTGGGAGACAAGAAAAGGTCCCATTATGTTACCTTGGTACCGGACATAGATCGTTCTTTTAGCAATCAGGGTACTGATGCCATAAATCAACCGTGAAGGATTTCCGAATCCTGGTAGCTTGTCCAAGAGAATCGGTATCTGAACATGGTCATAAGCTCCCTTAACGTCGAGAAAAGCAGCAATCAGTGTTTGCTTCATTTGAAAGGCTGAAGTGATATCCACACTAAGCGAAAACAGATTGTCCATCGTCCCTTTGCCTTTCCTGAAGCCATATTGACTCCGAGGTAACAAGTTATTCTTTTCAAGCCACCATTCCAGCCTCTTTTTCACCATGCCTTCCAGCGTTTTTACAACACATGACGACAGAGCAATCGGTCGATAGTTTGACGCCGCATTTGGATCTTTGCCACTTTTCAGAATTGGAATAATTACTTGAGTCGTCCATGTGGCTATGAGATCTTGTTCCATTCAACACCGGTTAAAAATAGATATCAGCAATTCTTTCGCTTCCTCAGGCAGATTTTCTAACATTGAAGAGTGAATATAATCAATGCCGGGACAGCTGCGGCTCGATGATTGAATAGCTTCGTGGAGGTCTTCTTTCGAGAAAGGACGAAGGAGAACAAGTTGACGGTCTTCAGCAAGAAGGAGTGGAAAATTTACAAACGGAACCGTAGGAGGAGCGAGTTTCGCTACAAACCCCTGTAACCAGTCCGCGGTAGCAGGAGCAGGGGATGGCAGTTGGTTTGTTCTAAAAGCCTTTGTCTTGTGCCAGATGCTTGCCATGGTAATTTCATTTGTGAGGGAGGAGCAAAATTTTATCCAGCTGCCCTTTTTCGTCTTCGTCAGGAAATTTCTAACTCCCGCATTCACTTTTCTCACAATGAGGAAATTTTCCAATGTAGGATTTTGACGGTAGGTTTTCAGGGCGAGTCTGCGTTTAGCAACTTCTCTAGAGCATTCAAGATTCCACCAAGGGGGGGGGGGGGGGAACGGTGCTTCACAACAGTAAATTCTTTCTTCTTAGGAATACTGACATCCGCAGCGGCATTTATAGCATTGACTAAAACTTGGTATGCATCTTCAACCGGTAAGTTATTTGACGTGTTTGCGAGTTCCTGCCGAGCTGTGACCCTATATGCGTCCCATTTGGCCTCTTTGATTTTCCACCGACTGTTAGCATAATACATTTGTTTAGTATTAACGTTGACATTGATCTGGAACTCTATTGGGCGATGATCGGATCACATTGAATCTGTTTTAACGCGCCATTTACATAGTTCAGTGAAACAGGGGGAGCAGAGCGTTAAATAAACTGCAGAAGGTCGACGGAAAGCTGATGACACCATAGTAGGAGTGCCGTCATTGAGTATCACTAGGTTGTTGTCTTCGATCAGACTCATCAATGTCCTGCCATTCCTGTCCGTCAAATCTCCTCCCCACGCTACATGGTGGGAATTAAAGTCTCCTGCTATAATAAATGGAGGTCGAAGCTGGCGTATTAGATGTCTCCAATCTTCTTGCACGATACTATGGCGGGGAGCGTGATACAGCGAGACAACAGTGAAGTTTTTGTGGGCAGTCTGTACGTGCACGGCGATTGATTCAATGTTGGCGCTGCGTACGCGTAACGGGTGCCGTTTATACGGCAGCGAATGTTTTACTAATATAGCAACGCCGCCCCACCCATCGGGACGGTCCACTCTTATGATGGAATAATTTGGAAAGCGAACTCTTTGTTCGAACTTGAACCAAGTTTCGGCCAACAAAACGATGTCCGGCTGGCTGACGAACAATTCTCTTTGCAAGCTTTCCCTGTTAGAGTTAGCTGATCTTGCGTTCCACTGAAGGACTTTCAAAGCCATCATAATTTAGGCAGAGAGAGATTGAAAGATGCCCGTGACGAGATGCCGGATATCGGAGTCATTCATGGCACTATTTTGTCTCATATTTATCATGACGATATCAATTACATTTATTATCATATCGATGAGTTCAGCAGGCAATGTAGGCTGCCTGTGAATCGGTGCTTGTGGGGGTGCCAATCTGTGAACAACAGGCTGATAAGGATTTTGGCCTATATGGTTGTGTCGGATACAACAAGCTGCGGTACTGAGACCACTCACGTACATTATTGCGTCGGTTGACTTCCGCCTGCCGCCGGGGAGGCCGGTAAGCGTTGCTTGTCTGCACGGGCGCATTTGAAGAATGAGCTCCGTCCCCAGTGACGCTTTGTTGACACTGCGTTTTGAAAGTTCGGAATGCACACGTTTGTCGGAGCAGCAAATGTCGGTGCCGGAAAGGACTGGTGTTGTCCGCCAGTGACCAATGCATAGGTTGGCATACGAGCAATAGACAGTGCATCCCTGAATTCAATGTTGTTGAATGTAGCTAATTCTTGAGCTCGACGCCGTATGTGGTTTTATGGGCAGGAGCGGTCCGTGGATGAATGTCGATCCCCGCAGTGAGCGCAGATAGCGATAGGTGAGGCACAGGATTCAGCAGAATGCGGCCCACTACATCTGTTACATCTGATTTGCGATCGGCATAGTTTGCTGATGTGCCCGTAGCGGAGACAATTAAATCTTTTCGTGAATCTTCGAACGCCTAGAACAGGGAAGGGAGATTGGACGACTTCCATAATTTCCGCTTCGTCAATGTTTGTATCGACTTTCCTGATTACTCCTAGTTTGTGTACAACGTATGAAGGAATGTAAGCTTCAATGTTTTTAGATTTTAAGACCTCACTGGTAACCAAGAAGTTAGCCTTATCTGCAGTTTCAATTCCACCTTAACTTTACTTTTTCCCGCAGAAGAGATGTGATGTATAGCATTCTTCATTTCTGGCAAAGAAAGATGTAATAGTTTTCCTAAGCCCGTTGGGTGCAAGCGGCCTAAGTTTTTATCCAAACATTCCATGTAAACTATGTACGGTCCACCATCTGTACGTTTGTATATATTGAGGGGCCTTTGAGTGGAAGCAGAACCCACAGGAGGAGCATTACGTACGGAATGTTGGTTAGAAGTGAGTCCAGGAGCATTTACGACAGAGTGATCATCGACATTTGACACATCATTTGCAAGCGATACATTAGTAGCATCTGCTATAAAGGTTTTGAAATTTCTAGAATCCAGACTAACCTCGATCGATCGTTTGTTTCCCGTGACGGAGGAGCGGGAAACATCCGGTTCTGATAATTCCATCTGCTCTTCTATACGGTGTATTGCAGAGACGCCCCGAGCTACTTCTAATGAAGTTCGGAGGACATGCATAGTGTCGTCTAATGTAGTGCCCGGCGGAGCTGGTAAAGAAGCCGCATCTGGATGCAGCCGCTGGTCAGCTGGTTGTTGTTGTTGTTGTTGTTGTCCCGTGGGGGCGCCGGAACCACCACCCCCTTCACCGTATGCCCCACCGTACATGGCAGGGCGTGTCACCGATAGAGTTGACAGATGTTTGAGTGCCTAAGAGAAAACCGTGACGAACGTAGAATTGCGATGCACACACACTAAAACGAAACACTAGCGTTACACGGAATAGCGACCTCGTAGCACGTGTTAACACTTCCGCTGGCGTCCCACGTTGAGGCAGTGCCGGCCTGTTCCAAGCCGGCCACGTTCTGTCAGGCCCCGGCGGCATACGGCTGCCGGGGAAGAGCGAAATGGGCCGCTGTGGTGGAGAACCGTGAGGCAGGAACGGTTGTAGAAGTGGGCTGTTAGTGGGTTAGCTCGTAGGCGACCACCTTCTCGCCTCACATGTTAATTTACGCTCGAGTCCAGTGACGATGCATGTTGAAAGACCACCGTTAATTGTAAAATTAACTATGGCTGAAACGATCCGGTTAAAAACTTACTTGAAACATGTAACTCTGGCCGTAAAACCAGCTAAGGGATTCGCGTGAAGTACGGACTACGTCTTGCAACAGAATCTTGTTCCCTAGCCCAGTATTTAGAACTGACTCAAACTTTACATTAGCAGAAGGAAGACAAAGAGACGAGGGCAAACCTAGGTCGTAGATCACGAGAATTACACACAATCATTAATATACAAGCCACCGCGAGCTAAACAATTCCATGAAGGTGGCTGAGAGAACATATATGACGCAACGGAATTAAAAATATGATAATATGCATCTGAATTTGTTCTCGGCTCTGGTGAAAAATAACATTAAATAAAAAAGGTAAGGCAATCGTTAACTAATATTCATAAGCAGGATAAAGTTTCACTGACAATAAATTATTTATTCAGTTAAAACTTGAGCAAATAGAGGAACTACTTTTGTTAAACTGCTAACTTAAAGTAATCTGAACTGAACATCTTCGGGAGAGGGATTTATAATCTACATTCTACAAGCATTCAGCCACTCATACGCGCGACGCAAAGCGAAACTCACGCAACTCAGTGTGCTGATACGAAGCAGAAGCAGGTGCCGCTATCGTAGGCGAAATTCAGCGTACCAGGATGTCCCACGCAACAAAAGAAAAAATAAACTTCGTACGTCGCTCTGTTCTGTCTTTCTTTACTTGAGATAGTACACGATAATAGCGAGATTAATTTCCATTAAAATCAAACCGTGAGCATGCGGAATTATTGAGACAAACGGCACGTGTCTGCTACAGTACATATTCACACTCCACTGAAGGCGAAATGCTTAAAGATTGTATTCATTTAAACAAAAACCAACGGAATCCCAGATTACGAAGCAAGAATGCACAGTAAGAAAGCACTGGTGTATGACCAGTGGCGAGAAATGAAGTGACTAGCTATAATACCTTGAAGTTGGAGTTCGGAGCCACGTGGTTCCGAAAACCAGTAACAATATAAAAATTCAATTTCTGCAAAATAAAAATAAAAAAAAAATAAATAAATAAAAATAGCTACGGCATGCAACCCGTAGAACTGCATAGGATATCATAAGGAAGCTAAAGTAATACAGTTAGACGCGATTGGGATGGTTTTACACGGCTGAACGAAGTCCAGTCTTCAAAACTCAGAAAAATGGAAAAATTCAAAGTCGGAGTAAATCAACTAAGAAATACGGCATGCAGCCACTAGAAATACGTAGTATTTCATAAGCAAGCTAATAAAGGGGGTCATACAAGGCGAGAAGAGAATTTACTGATGGAGTCTGAAACCAAAGAACAAGTTTGGAAACTAAACAGCAATTTAAAATAGACGGAGAGGAGATCACAATGTACTAAAGGAAAAACAAAAAGATACATACATAATTTCTTGCCGGAATGGCCTAGAAACAGACGCAGGGTTAGCTGAAGGCTTTGTTCTAAGAACACAACATGTGGAGTACATATCTTTCGCAGAAGGAAGAAATGGAAAGAATCAATTCACATGCACTAGACAGAATAAAAATATTCCCATACATTAGGTCCATCCCACAAAGCTAGAAAGAAATTAAACAGAGTTCAGCCAGTTATAGGGGGACCTACAGTTTAACATGGGTTCCGAACCACGTTGCTACACGGTATTTTTCACATGAGCAATACTGCCACAGGTGAAAGAAGTGGAAAGTGACAGATAAAAATCCTAGGACCTGGTGGGTATCGAACCCGTGACCTTTGGATTTGTAGTCTATATTCACCGTGTTTACCTATGCAAAATCACCAAAATGAAATTAAACACATTTCCGCACATGATCGGAGAAACTTATCCTGAGAAATGAATCTAAGATCTGAAGTCTAACAAACCAGACAACGAATCGCTACCATCTCAAGGGAGGAAAGAAAATCAGAACGTCTTACCAGGTCGAAGCGCAGCCACAGAATGTCCAAGTCGTCCGTTAGAGGGACCCTCGCGAGTCCACGAGAAACGAGGTGGTGGGAAGAGGTTAAACTCGCGCTTCTTGCTGAAGCTCGCTAACTGGGCATTGCCAACCCAATTTGAAACCAAGGGGTGGAGGAACCTCTTTGGTAGCGTTAAAAGCAGATGTTGGTAACGATTACCTATCGACACGAAGCCAGAGATTCAAAGTGTGCAGCCATGCTAGAAGATTGTCATACATGCACATACAGAATAAAGCAAATACACATACTCACAGGGACAGTGGCGCTATGGGGAAACCATTCATCTTGCCACATTCATAGACACAATGATAATTTATTAGCATAATAAAATCCTAGCAATATTATAGAAACTAACATTTAAAAACATAGTCACCATGATAAATTATTAGCATAATAAAATCCCAGCAATATTCAGAAACTAACATTTAAAAACATGAAATGAAATACTATTTCTCATGCCTCCGAACTAGAGGGGGTTTCGTTTATCAAAAAAGACCGTCTAGTGAACTTAGATAATTTACAAAGTTAGAAACCTAGGGAAGACGGCAGACAGCCGTCTTTCAAGGTTAATTTCAAATCATTGTCATAACGTAACACTTTGTCTGAAAAAAAATAAAACAAATAAAAAAAAGAAAGAAAAAAGAAAAAAAAGGAAAAAGCTCATAACTTCGTCAGGCTTTGGCGGGCCGAATTTCATGGTGCCGTGGACCACAGTGTAGCCCAGGGGGCCGCATGTTGGACAGCCCTGCTGTAGTGGCTTCAGGTTGCTGTAAAGTGGGAATAAAAGAAGAAAGAAAGATGTCGCCATAGCGGATGTAACGGTGATAGACCGACATCATATCGTGTATCGACCGTTTGGAATCAGATATAATTCATACACACGCGAGTTGCTTGCCGCCGATAAACGTTTCCGGGGCGTGTATGTACTGTCAGCCGAGGCGGACTGCGGTCCGTGGCTCAGTATCACTGCACATTGTGAAGCCGCACTGCTAGAAGAAGGAAACCAAGTTACGAGACTATGAGAGCGGTATTTAACGTTGTACTCACCTGGTCTCCAAAACATTAAGATCCACAGTAAAAAAATATAAATAAATAATATAAAATAAATAAATAAATAAAAATAATAATAATCTGCTTAATCTCAACAATGTAGTTCACGTTTTATTAGCTGTCGGTCGCGGTGGCCAAGGGGACTGAGACGCTCCAGTCATGGTCTGCACGACCACTACGGTCGGGGGCTCGAATCCCCCCTCGGGCATGGATATTTGTGCTGTCCTTAGTATTAGCTAGTTTGTAAGTAGTTTGCAAGTTTAGGGACTGATGACCCCGTAGTTAAGTCCCATAAGCTGTACAAACATTTGAACATTTTATTATTAGGTAATAAAACCAGAAGCAGAAAAATAAGCACCGGCAAATATTTTATTCGGCACTAAATAACATAACTACGGTTTAGCTCGGCAAATTTTGCAAGCTTGCAAATAATTATTAATGTAATTGCTGTAGGATTAATTAATACAAAGTTTAATTAATAACAACATGTTGTGTATTCCTGTTACCTTCCGCAGAGCCTCTTTAACTACCGTATTTTTGCTGCGGCGGAGCGGCCGAGCGCATTGAGGCGCTATGCTCCGATGCATGACGCCGTTCTCTGTCGGGGGTTCGAATCCCCCCTCGGGCATGGATATTTGTGCCGTCCTTAGTCTTAGGTATTTCATAAGTAGATTGTAAGTTTAGGGACTGATGACCCCGTAGTTAAGTCCAATAGACTCTACAAACATTTGAACATTTGAAAGACGGGCAGCTCGTTTCGTAGTGTCACGATACAGGGGAGACAGTGTTACGGAAATGATACAGGATTTGGGATGGGAATCGTTACAACAACGACGCTGCGGCGTGGGCTACTTGCGAAACTCCAATCGCCAACATTCTCCTCCGAATGCGAAAATATATTGTTGACTCCCGCTTAAATAGGTAGAAATGATCATCAGAATAAAATACGAGAAATCATAGCTCGAACAGAGAGATTCAGGTGTTCTTTCTTCCCGCGCGCTATTCGAGAATGGACTGGGAGATAAATAGTATAATTGTGGTTCGATGAACCCTCTGCCAGGCACTTAAATGTGATTTGCAGAGTATCCCATGTAGATGTAGTAGAATGAAGCGTGTGGGGTAAAAATCGTAGAGGGAGACCGAAGGACGCATACAGTAAGCAGATTCAACAGGATGTAGGTTGCCGAACGTATTGTCAGATGAAGAGACTTGCACAGGTCAGGGTAGCGTGGAGAGCTGCATGAAACCAGGAGAAAAATAAATACACGCCTGCTTGATACCAGGGACATGAGGAACAGTTGACACGAATTTTGGAATTCATCTGTGTCTCTTTTAGTCTATAAACATGAAATTATTGGAAACGAGACGTGAAGCAACAGCAGGCCAGTGGAGGGTCGGCCATACCTCTCGTGGCGCGCCATACGGCTATTGGGAGGCAACGGTGCGATCAAACGCGATTGCTGGGTGACGGCTTGCCGCGCGGCTGACCCCGAATCGCGGCGCACCGATCCACCGGCCGCCCCGCTCGTTAGCAGACGCCGAGGGGGGACGCGCGCGGCTAAACGCTGCCACAGCGACACCAATTCCGATATTTCCCCCACACAAGCGAACGCTCGCTCACCACCGTGGCACACACTTCATTACGCAGACTTCGGCTGTTCAGTAGTCTTGTGTAGTTCGCCAACGAACTTGTTCGGAAGAGCACTCCCACAGGCGAACTAGTTCGCAGATCCCTCGCCTCTTAGTGCGTTTTCTCCTTTTCCGAAAACTGACTGGAAACAGCGAGAGGACGCGAGAGCGCGTAGAATCGCGTGTTTTCCTTCTGCCAGTTGCCGTCATTTCGAGCTGAGATTCAGCTCAGTTGTAGTTTTAGTAGCGGTAGCAAAAGCCAAAACGAGCGGACGAACTAGAAAGAGCGACCTACTTCGCGGCCGAGCTGCGAACTAAAAGGAGAGCTCCCGGTCGCGTCTAAAATATGCGTAATAGGTCGCGAACTAAAATATGCGCGATAGGTCGCGAACTAAAAGATGCGCGATAGGTCGCCAACTAAAAGATGCGTGACAGGTATCGAACTAAAAGATGCCGCGATTGGTCGCGAATTAAAAGATGCCGCGATATATTGCGAACTAAAAGATGGGCGATAGGACGCGAACTAAAATATGCGCAATAGGTCGCGAACTAAAATATGCACGATAGGTCGCGAACAGAATTAAAAATCACGTGTTTGCCTTCTGCTGATGAGAGCCATTTCGAGGTTGGCGTCTGCCTGATAAATTCTATAGTTCAGTGCTACAAAATTTCTGTTTTGAAGTATTCTGCACTCTGCAATATCTGCCTAATAAATTCCATAATGCCAAGATATAGAGATAACTCTAAACATAAACGCGAGAAATTATCCACAAACTGTTTCTTTTGCTTTGCGTGATATCGTTAGCGGCTCAAGCAGGAAGCGCATGAAGCAGCTAGGTGGGGGAACTTTCCCTCCACCTACATGCGCAGACCACGCCACTCAGCCGTCACAGGGAACGGACGAACTAAAAGAACGAACTAGTTCGCGGCAGAACCGCGATCTAAAGTGACAGCTCCCAATCGCGACTATTATGCGCAAGTCTACTGTTCTGCCACTTCACATCCCTAGTAAATGCAGAAGTGGGTCTCGAAGATAACAGAGCAACACAGGTCAACCTCTGTGTGAAGAAGCAAAGCTTCCCCTGCTGTAACCCATAAAATGTCTGCTGAATATCACGGCATGTGCACCTGATGCAAAGCCGCACTTAACAAGGTGCTGCGCAGCTGAGCGTTTCATCCTATCCACACAAGATCAAAAATACAGAGTAGTCACATTTACGGAGAATTCCAAAATCATGCATAACATACAGTACACACAATGTTAAGGCTACAAAACACAAATTTTATATCTAAGTCTCGATTAATTCAAAATGGTGTGAGAGGTGTTTTCAAGCTTATTCCGATGACATTGTAACGACCTGGAAGCAGGGCCGGATTTAGACTTGAAAAGATACTAACCTATTCGAGATTTGGGGCCCTTTAGATATCCAGCTGTTATATGTTAGTGCCAAATATGATTTTCTTATACCTAAGGGATTCAATTGATATACGATTATAGATATGGAAATAATGAATGTTTAAATTAAAATATTTTTATTCAACACAAACTTCAAAATAATAATTGTGTAATTTGTCACTTTCTATGCACATCTGATTGAGAGAACATAATTTGTCTTGAGTCATTTTTGTTCTAAGTTAACTTTTTATCCTCTTCAGTTGAGAAAAAGATCTACCTCCAGAGCAATTTGTAACCGTCATACTAAGAAACAATCTCAAAACTGCTTCTACATTAGGGAATGCTGTTTGGACACTATCGTCAGATATAACCCTTTACAGATCCTGCTGTGTCAGACAGACTATCATGTTCCGCTGAACCACAGACTTGACTATGTCTGACATATTGATGAAAATGGTTGACTTGTCCTACAAGATTCATGTCCACATCTGCAGAATGGATTTTGCATAAAGCAGTAACTCCATAATAAATCACTTCATCTGTAGTGTGTAATTCTGTTAAGAATGAAAACTGCTTTACAGCATCTTTGTATACTGAGTCCTTCTGTGCCAGACTTCACTCTGCTTCATCCATCGCAGGTATAAATTTTTTGATTCAGTACTTGTCTCTTGGGTCAAAAAATACGAGAATTATATATATCACAACTGCACGCTCGAACAATTTTTTTTTGTGGCCCCACAGAGAGTGGGGCCCTAAGCTATAGCTTGCTTAGCTTATATGTAAATCCTGCACTGCGTGGAAGAACAATTCAACGGAATACACAGTGTCTTGAAAGAAGGTTCTAAAAATGAAAATAAAGAAGAGCAAAACAAAGATAATGAAATTTAGTCCAAGGAAACCAGAAGATGCCGATGGAAGTAGATCAAGCATCGAAATAATAAGGCTGGTACATGATTTTCGTTACTCTAACTGTAAAATAACATACGATGGACGAAATAAAAAAGATTTCTAATACATACACGTTTTGAAGAAAAGATTTTCTGGAAAAAATTCTTAATATCGAATATTAATGTAAGTGTAACGAAATCTTTTCAGAAGGCATCTGTGTGGAGTAATTCCTTGTACGGTACTCACATATCGACGATAAATAGTTCAGACAGGAAGAGGATAGAAGCTTATGAAATGTGCCTACAGAAGAATGTTGAAGGTGTGGGTAATCGAGTAACTGAAGGGAAGGACAGTAAACATACCTTGACTAAAAGAAGAGACCGGTTGATAAGATACATTCTCATACATCAAGACATCTTGAATTTAGCGACTAAAAAGTCGCAGAAGGAGATGACGAGACGAATACAGTAAGAAGGGGCAAATAGATGTGGATTTCCCTTCCTATGGGGAGATATAGAGGCTTGCTCAGGATCAGGAAGAAGAGCTGCATCAAATCTGTCTGCAGACTGAAGACCAAAACAGCAACATGATGTTAAATTCAGAAATGATCAACAACAAACAAATTTTGTTTTCAAAATTATAAAGGCGATGTAGATTACGTGCCTCGTAGAATTAAGTTACAGGTTTCGCAGTGCAACAATTCAGTGATTAACGCAATAGCACTGCCGTCCTTCCCGAAGGACGAGAACGTCACCTTACTTTTATATTCTTGTCTGTAAGAATTTCCTTGAGTTCCCTGCTCTCATTGCAGATCAATTTTAGCTTGTATTGTCTATTGCAAAATGACTGGATACAGATACAGAGTCGAGGTTCATACAAAAGTTACTTAAGAGTTCATCGTAGTTGGGTTTATATTTCTTGAACTTTCATCAATTTTTGAGACATTTATATGTATATATTTCATCTTAAATGTTGTTTTAATAATAATGATTCATCAGATCAGAATTATAAAACATTCATTTTAACGTCAATCCAGAAATAAAAGCAGGATTGCAAAATTAATGGCGTGATTGTGAAAAAGGAAATCACTTATAACGATCTTGTGCAGTCATAAGAAGGTAATTAATAGCTTCTGAGAAAATAATTAAACCAAAAATAATTCCGCACTATCTGGATTAAGCAGAAGGAATATAGGGTTAATAGAAAAGGTACCGAAAATTAGAATAGGAACAGTTCGACTCTCATAATACACATCCGACTCAACTGCTTGGTTATTAGTCCGTGGCTTACATGCTACTTAAACCAAGGTAAACTAACCTAAGGACAACAGCAACGCCCATGCCCTAGGAAGGACTTGAACCCCCGACGGCGAAGGCGATATACAGACTATAAGGAGTAACTTTTCCCTTTTTCCGAACTTTATTTTTTCCTGACTTTATCTTTCCTTGTTTTCCTTTTTTTCCTATTTTTATTTGTTCTTTTTTCCTATTTTCATTTTTCCTATTTTCATTATTGTTATCATTTCAAATCACCCCACTCCTTCCCCAGACTCCTCTACATCACCCTTTTATTCTTTCCGGTCTTCACTGTATTCATTCCCGCCTATCAGAGCAGAGCTTTCACAATCCATCACGCAATTCGGAACTACCATCCCCACCTTTACACAGCATCCTTCCCCCTCCACTCACAGTCTAGCTTGTATTGCTGGAGTGGTCGGAAATGGTAGTTGTGTGTGTCTAGTTGTCAGAGTGATTGCATGAATGTATGTGTTTCTTTTTCTGACGAAGGCCGTGGCCTTAAATTTAGTTGTGTGAATGTGGTTATTTATTTTCATCTCTGTCAGCAGCTCAGCGAGCCACTTTACGCTGAGTTGTTTCCTATCCTCCTTTATTGATATTCCTATCGGATTTTCCATAGTTAAAATTTTGTCAAACGGCCTTTCTTCTTTCCCAGACCCTGTGTTAATCTTCTGTTACTCCTCTACCTTTCTTTACTTGTCCCATCTTATTCTTGTTTCCTTACGTTTTCAGTTTCCTTGTATCGGTGAGCAATTTGTCGCATTGTTAAACATCAATTGATATTGGTGCGTATTTTTCGCGTGTTGGTTCGTCGTTTTAGGAAAAGATACGTGATTTTAACAGTTAGTTCGAATTTCTTAGTACTGGTGTGTAGTTTTTCCTACTAGTGCGTAATTTTGCGTATTGGTGCGTGATTCTGCGAATTTTTTGTGTATTTTCACGTATGTTTTCTAGCTATCCAGCACCCCTCCCTACTTCCTAACACTTTCATCCTTCTATTTATCTGTCATATGCCGTTTTACAACAACATTCCTGCTCCAATGGATCCATCTTTCTGCACCAGTTCAGAAAAGCTTCCCTGTCCTTTTCCAAAACCCAGTCCACATTCTATGTCTCCAATCCTGCCTAAACCATGGAATACCTCCCAATGGTCAATTATTAAAATCCCTTTCTCTGGATCCCATCCCTCCTTTCACAATGATATTCACTTTTTCAGATTCCATCAATGCTTGTCCCTCTCACACCGAGTACTCAAAAAACTCATCTTCATGGCACAGGCATCCATAAACCACCTCTGCTCACTCCGAAAGATATTGCTAATGTGCAGTCCCCAGTACATAAATCCCATATCCCAAATTGAATCCCTTGCACTCCAGTAGTTGGAGGAACATCCAGACACCACCTTCACAAATTATACAGCCTGCTGACGTCCTACTGCCACCTTGGAGCGCCACTTGCTAAACCCCATCCCACCCAACGTATTTCTTCCTGTGAACCCCTCATAGCACCTACACCTTGCCTCGCAGACCTTTTCCACTTGCCACATCCCCCAGAACTCCCCACCAACAGTCCACAATTCCCAAAGCATAAACAATCCCAAAATACTGTTGTTAACTTTTCTGCTAAAACCTTCAACCCCACAGAAGTTTCTGTCCTATGCAAAGGTCTCACCTTCTGCCCCAAACTCAAACTCAACCACGCTGGACTTGTCAAAGACCTCCTCTCCTTCTGCCGATCCCTACAGTAGGCACAAACCAGTACAGCTACCAATCCTTCGAATCAAAGACAATCTAATTCCAACACTGCACCCTGCCTCTCCCAATCCATACCACCATCCAACCATGACCCTCCCTATTTACCCCATACCACACTCTGGTCACATTCCAGGAATTCCTCACGTCCAACTTGGCATCACCATTCTTCCCCAAGTACCTTCCTAAAAATACCAACCTTTTGGCAGAAGAAAGGGCAGCCTTACACATCTTCAAACCAGATCACCGCCTAATCATCCTCTCTGAAAACATGGGTTCCACCACGAATCACAGTGATTACGTGACAGAAGGCCTACGTCAGTTGTCTGATTTCTCCACCTACTAGTTGTTATGGTCCTTCCCAGAACCTCTCCCCCAAATTCATCTCCCTCCTCACCACACACACCTACATTTTACATGCTCCCTGAAATCCATAAACCTAACAATCCTGGACGCCTAATTATGGATGATTACGGTGCTCCCACAGAAAGAATTTCAGCCCTGGTTGACCAGCAACTTCAACCAATTGTTCGAAACCTAGCCTACCACATCCAAGATACCAACCACTTCCTTCACAGACTTCCCACAATCCCCATCCCTTTACCTCCTGAATCCTTACTTGTCACTATTGATGCCACATATCTCACATGCCCATGCTCTTGCTGCTCTCGAACATTGTCTTTCTCAACGTCCTTCACACTCAAAGCCCAATACCTCATTACTTATTAGTCTCAATAATTACATTCCTTTGAAGGAAAAGTATACAGTCAAATCCACGGCACAGCTATGGGCAACTGTATGGCACCCTCCCATTCCAACCTATTTATGGGCCGTCTAGAGGAAACCCCCCTAGCTTCCCAAAACCCCAAACCCCTGTTCTGGTTCAGATTCATTGATGATATTTTCATAATTTGGACTCAGGGCCAGGACACCCTATCCTCGTTTCTTCACAACCTCAATTCCTTCTCCCCCTTCAGTTTCACTTAGTCCTTCTCAACCTGGCAAGTCAGCTTCCTGGATATTAACCTCCACCTCACTGATGACTTCATCAACACCTCCATCCACATAAACCTACTAATTACCAGCAGTACCTGCACTTTGATAGCTGCCATCCATTCAACATAAAAAAATCGTTCCCATACTGCCTTGCCACCCATGGACGGCGAATCTTCTGTGATGAGAAGTCCCTTGCCCATTATACCGAAGGCCTCACAAAGGCCTTCACAGACAGATGTTACCCTCCTACCCAAGTCCGCAGACAGATTTCCTGTGCCATATCCCCGCACACCATCAATCCTGCCCCCAAACCGAAGTAACCAGTCACATCGAAGTGTCGTCCTTGTCACCCAATACCACCCAGACTGGAACAACTTAATCACATCCTTCGTCAGGGCTTTGATTATCTGTCATCATGCCCTAAAATAAGAGACATTCCACCCAAGATCCTTCCGACGCCTCCTAAAGTGGTGTTCCATCGCCCACCCAACCTCCACATCATCTTAGTCCATCCATATGCCAATCCCAACCCAAACCCCTCACCACAGGGATCATTTTCCTGTGGAAGACCCCGATGCCCAATTCACCCATCCAGCACTTCCTATTCCAGTCCCGTCACATCCTACAACATCAGAGGTCAGGCCACCTGTGAAAGCAGCCATGTGATATACCAACTCTGCTGCAATCATTGCACAGCATTTTATATCGGTATGACGACAAACCAGCTGTCTGTCAGAATGAATGGCGAACGCCAAACTGTGGCAAAAGAAACAAGATAGACCACCCTGTGACACAGCATGCAGCTGATCACAGCACTCTGGATTTCAATGGCTGCTTCACTACCCGATAGTAGGTCTGATAATGAATAGGAAAACAGGAAACTGGGTAAACTGCTATAAGCAACACAGAGATCACATTATTAAAATCATGATAGATACCAAGCCAACACTGACCACAATAGCTTATATGCCAACTAACTCTGCCGAAGATGAGGAGATCGAAGAAATGTATGAGTAGGTAAGGAAAATTATTCAGACAATTAAGGGAGCGGAAAGCTTAATTGTGATGACAAACTGGAATTCGGTAGTAGGAAAAGGAAGGGAAGGAAAATAGTAGGTGAATATGGACTGGGAAAAAAGAGTGAAAGAGGAAGCCGCCTGGTAGAATTTTGCACGGCAAACTTTTTAATCATAACATATCACAAAAGAACGTTGTATACCTGGAAGAGACCAGGAGACACCGGAAGGTACCAGATAGATTTTATAATGGTAAGACATAGATTTTGGGACCAGGTTTTAAACTGTAAGACATATTCAGGGCAGATATAGTCTCTGACAATAAGTTATTGGTCATGAACTGTAGGCTGGAACTGAAAAAAACTGCAGAGAGGTAGGAAAATAAGGAGATGGGACTTGGATAAATTGAGGAACTCTTAAGTTCTTAAGAATTTCAGAGGGAGATTTAGGCAACAATTGACAGAAACGAGGGGAAATAAAACAGTAGAAGAGGAATGGTTAGCAATGAGAGACGAAACAGAGAAGGCAGCAGAGGACAAAATAGGTAGAAAGGCAAGGCCAACAAAAAAATCCTTGGCTATAACAGGAAATACTAAATGTAATTGATGAAAGGAGAAAATATAAAAATGCAGTTAATGAAACAGGCAATATGGAGCACAGACGACTAAGAAATCAAATTGAGAGAAAGTGCAAAACAGCTAAGCAGGAGTAGCTAGAAGGCAAATGCAAGTCAGTAAAAGAATGTATAAATAGGGGAAAATAGATACCGCCAAAAGGAAAGTAAAAGAGACATTTGGAGACAAGAAGCAACTTTATGAATATAAAGAACTTACATGAGAAACCAGTTCTCAACAAGAGAAACCTGAAAGGTGGAAAGAGTATATAGAGGGGCCCTAAAAAAGGAAATGAATTACAATATTGTAATAAGGTAAGAAGAAGTAGATGAAAATGAAATAGGGGATCCTATACTGAGAGAAGAATGTGACAGAGCCCTGAGAGACCGAAGTTGAGACAAGGCCCCTAGAGTTGATGACATCCCCTCAGAACTAATAAAGTCTCTGGAAAAACCAGCCATGACAAAAGTATTTCACCTGGTGCGTAAGATGTACGAGACAGGCAACATATCCTCGGACTTTAAGAAAAATGTAGTAATCCCTATTCCAAAGAAATCAGGTGCAGACAGGTGTGAAAATTACAGAACCATCAGTTTAATATGTCACGGTTGCAAAATTTTAACACAAATTATTTACAGAACGGTGGAAAAGCTGGTAGTAGCTGAACTGGGGAAAGATCAGTTAGGATTCAGAAGAAATGTAGGAATGCGGGAGGCAATACTAATATTACGGATTATCTTAGAAGATAGATTAAGGAAAGAGAAACCTACATTTCTAGCTTTTATAGATTTCGAGGAAGCTTTTGATAAGAATACACTCTTTCAAATTCTGAAATCATCAGGCGTAAAATATAGGGAACGGAGGGTTATTTACAACTTGTACAAAAAGTTGAAGGGCATGAAAGGGATGCAGATGTTGGGAAGGGAGAAAGACAGGATTGTAGCATTTCTCGAACGCTATTCAATTTGTACATTGAGCAAGCTATAAAGGAAAGCAAGGAGAAATTTGGAGAAGGAATTAACATTCAGGGTGAAGAATAGAAACATAGAAACATTGTGTTTTGCCGAAGACATTGTAATTCTCTGAGAGACAGCAAAAGACCTGTAAGAGCAATGGAACGGTATGGACAGTGTGTTGAAAGGTGCGTATAAGATGAACATTAACAAGAGCAAAATGAGAGTAATGGGGTCCAGTCTAAGAAAATCGGGTCATGCTGAGAGAATTAGATTAGGTATTGAAACACTAAAAGTCGTAGATTAGTTTTGTTACTTAGGCTGTAAAATGACCTGTGATGGCCGCAGTACGAAGGATATAAAATGCAGAATGGTAATGTGAAGATAAGCGTTTTTGAAACAGATATATTTAACATCATATATTAATTTAAACGTGGAGTGTTGCTTTGTATGGGACTGAAACATGGACGATAAACAGTGTGGACAGGAAGAGAATAGAGGCTTTTGAAATGTGGTGGTACAGAAGAATGCTAAAGATTAACTGGGTGGATCACGTAACAAATGAAGAGGTACTGAACAGATTTGGGGAGAAAAGGAATTTCTGGCATACCTTGACTAAAAGAAGGGATCGATTGGTAGGACACATTCTTAGACATCAAGGAATCGTGAATTAAGTGTCGAAGGGAAGTGTGTGGGGTAAATAAATACAGTAACCAGATTCAATTGGATGTACGTTCCCTTTCTTATGACGAGATGAAGAGGCTTGCTCAGTCTCCGAACGCATGCCTGCAACGTAAACAAACATGGGGAAACATGGGAGGGAAGTGGTGGGGTAAAAATCTCAGAGGAAGACCAAGAGATGTATGCAGTAAACAGATTCAATTGGATGTATGTTACCGTTCTTATGAGGAGATGAAGAGGCTTGCTCAGTCTCCGAACTCATGATTGCAACATCAACAAACTTGGGGAAACATGGTAATTCTGTGTAGGATACGTAACGGATTCCCAACCTTGCCTTTTTTTTTTTTTGGTCAACGTTTAGGGACGGGTTTGAACGCCAGAACCACCCCTCTAGTTACGGCCATGGACTGGCGGCCTGGAGAGGATGCACACACCTGATTAGTTGGAGGTTCAGCAGCCCTAATCTTACCTCCCTTGCATACTTCGTCGTACAGGATGAGCAGAGTTAATCTGGTGCAGGAAATATTTCACGTACCCTAATACAACCGACGCAGCTGACATCACCTGAAGAGACTACCTAAGCTGGGGAGCCCATCTGAGCTGCATTAAATATTTTCCGCTCCAACTTTACTTTGCATGGGACCAGATCAGACTAGTTCTGACAAGTTGGCCATTGAGCGCGGGCGACTCGTTAGCGGGAGAGCTGCCGGCGAGTTGCCGCCAAACTTGCCGCCGCTAAAGATGGCGGCCGAGGCGGCAAGATGGCGGCCGAGGCGGTGGCACGTAATCCGGACAAGTTGGGCCCCGGGGGCGGTCGAGACCCAGCCCAGCCGCCAGGCCGCGTTTGCCGCGCCTCGTTACACCGCGGAGGGGGGGGGGGGGGAGCAGAGCCACTGTGCACGGCGCGCCCGCCGCCCCACTCTAATGCCCTGGCGCCGCGCCGCAGAATTCCATCGACGACTTTAGAGCGCATTTTCCTAACTTTATGTCTTCATTAATCCTTTCGCGGATATACAGGCGTACATATACACTCTATGCACGAGAAGTGGAAGGATATGTACATACTTCTAAGTCCGACAGCTGGCACCTACAGACGGCAGACTAGTATAAGGTTGCACCTACATTGCATCCGGAAGTCGTCCGTTCCGATCCGATCCGGCGCCGGCTCACACCGGAGCAAAATACAAACGCCAGGTGTCTAATGAGAGCGCCTACACTGGAGCCAGAAGCGCCGTACGACGCCGAACGGCACCGGACTGCCGGATTGGCCGACCAAACGCGTTTGTTTCCAGTCCGGCAGCGCTGTGAGCGGGCCGATCGACGAGGAATTTCTGATTCATCTCGTGAGGAGTAAGCCTCGCTGTAGGACCAGCGGATGAAAGTCAACGATAATCGGGATCTTAAGCGAGAACAGTGGGGATCTATTGGGGAGCAATTATCAGTCAAAGCTAAATATCGAAATCATGTGGCATTTGTTTTAATACTCTCTTTCATATCACTACATGTTACTACTGATGACTACTAATTTCAGTTATATTACTTTTAACATATTAGATTTGAATCAAACTGTCAAAAAGAAATGTTTTTAATCGATAAAACACTACACGATGCGTTCGTTTTGTTTCTTGATGAACCACTTTCTTGACATGGTGATACGCTCAACTATTGTTCTACGTTTGCAGAGTTGAAGAAGTCAGTACATTCACGGTCAATAACTACGTTGCGCAGTAAGCAGATACATTTCACTCTCCTCTCCGCTTTGCCAGGTTCCGTTTCAATACGTTTTCCCAGTAAACGCCACTTGGTACTCATGATCCCGAAGGCACACTCCACACATCTTTATTCACATGAAGTGTTAAGTACCATCGACAAGGGATCTCAAATCGATTCCATATTTCTGGATTTCCGGAAGGCTTTTGATACTGTACCCCACAAGCGGCTTCTAATGAAATTGCGTGCTTATAGAATATCTCCCCAATTGTGCGATTGGATTCACGATTTCCTATCAGAAAGGACACAGTTCGTTGTAATTGACGGTAAGTCATCGAGTAAAACAGAAGTGATATCTGGCGTTCCACAGGGTAGTGTTATAGATCCCCTACTCTTCCTCGTGTTTATAAACGATTTAGGAGATAATCTGAATAGCTCCCTTAGACTGTTCGTGGATGATGCTGTTGTTTATCGGTCAGTGAAGTCAACAGAGGATCAAAAGCAACTGCAAAGCGATTTAGACAAAATTTCTACTTGGTGCGAAAATTGGCAATTGACACTAAATAAAGAAAAGTGTGAAGTAATACACATGACCACTAAAAGAAATCCGCTGAACTTCAATTACGCGATAAATCAGTCAAACCTTAAGGTCGTAAATTCTACCAAATACCTAGGAGTTACAATCACGAACAACTTTGACTGGAGAGAACACATAGAAAATATTGTGGGGAAGGCGAGCCAAAGGTTACGTTTCATTGGCAGAACGCTTAGAAGATGCACCAGCTCCACCAAAGAGACTGCCTACATCACACTTGTGCGTCCTCTCTTGGAGTACTGTTGCCCCTTGTGGGACCCTCACCAGGTAGGACTGACGGAAGATATTGAGAAGGTTCAGAGAAGGGCAGCTCGTTTTGTTTTATCACGTTACGGGGGAGGAGGGGAAGCGTCACGGAAATGTTGCACGAATTGGGGTGGAAATCATTAAAAGAAAGACGTTATTCATTGCTGCGTGATCTTTTTGCGAAGATTCAATCACCGACTTTTAGTTCTGAATGTGAAAATATTTTGCTAGCACCCACCTACTTAGGGAGACATGACCATCCCAACAAAATAAGAGAAATCAGATCGAAAACGGAACGATTTAGGTGTTCTTTCTTCCCACGCACTATTAGAGAATGGAACGGTAGAGAAAAGTTTTGAAAGTGGTTAATGAACCCTCTGCCAGGCACTTAAATGTGATTTGCAGAGTATCTATGTAGATGTAGATGTAGATCTTCTAGCCTTCAACAGCCAGTAATTGAAAACTTTTTTCCTCATGTGAGAAATTTCGTTTGGAATAAGGTTTCATGAGATAAGTTTTCAAAGGATACGCATCAGCAAGTGCATATAATTATTCAAAAGATTCGTCTTCCTTCGTGAGCGTTGTTCAAATGTGTCCTACTACCCAACAACCTGATGCGAACTCATTTCATTGGACTATTCCTAATATATTGCTAATATATCTTTGTCTATAACCTCACTTTTGTTTTCCACAATTTCCCTCATCACATTCAGTGTTCATATTTGTCAGTCTTGAACCAAACAATTGTTTCATTGTAATTTTCAGTTCATATATAGGTACCTATTAACAGATGCTTATTTGATATTACATTAAGGTGAAGGTACGTTAACAAATATATGACTATGTTTAATAAATATATTGTACTGTAACTGATGCCAGAATTTATTTATAATATTCTAATAATATTTGGCCAGTTATATCGTCTCTTATTCCTTCAAGTATATAGTCAAATATTTCTATAGATATGCGGTAGTAGTCTTTGAATTTGTATGGAAAATTTCGTAGTGACTGGCAAGTTCTAAAACATTCCCCTGAAGATCTTTCTTCATTAAGACGATGCAGCCAACTCCTTTTCCTACGTTTTTTTATGGCAAACGTTCTCGTCTTATCAGCAGCCAACACAAAACATCATCGTCGGAATCACGATAGCATCTCAACAGCTGCAACTGCTGACCTGTAGCGTGTAACTGCAGTGCGGAAACCGATGACTGTCGACAGTACACTGGGCTGACGCTCACTGTCAGTGTAGTCTCTTCCATTGTCTACGTGACGGCAGTCCGCAGCCAGCGCGCCGCGTGCGTCAGCTGCGCGCCTTTGCCTCGGCCCGGACCCAGTGTAGGCACTCAACACCTGACGACGCCGGATCACCCATCACCGGACAGGTTCGGATCGGACGACTTCCGGGTGCAATGTAGGTGCAGCCAACAGTCCCGGATTTTCGGGACAGTCCCGCATTTGGACTCGTCGTCCCGCATTGCGATCATTACTGAAAGTGTCCCGCATTCCAGTAATTTTGAAGATGTTGGTGTAAAAGCACAAGCCGAGACTGTTTGTGTACGGCAAGCTACGTCAATACTGCTCGCAAGTCAACTTCACAATGCATCATCTATGAATAAATGACAGTCTGCTTACATAAATTAAGAAAAAAAAGGGGAAAAAAGAAAAGAAAAGAAAAAGAAAACGTATGCAAATGATCTATTTCAAACTGACAAATTCGCTAGCAGTGGAAGTTGTTTTTGTTTTATGCTGGTACTGCATTTGGTGATAGGATGACTTAATAAACAAATTTCATGTGCGTTAAGTATGTTTCAGAAAACAGACTGACACATTGCCCAACTGAATGAACCCTGCAAGACTCACCCTGTAAGTACCTGTACCTCTACCGACGCGAGTCGTGTTGGTGAGTTGGCGACCTGGGGCGCAGGGACGTCATGCAGGGTGAGCCTTGCAGGGTCCATTCAGTTGGGCAATGTGTCAGTCATTTTTCGGCGGTCGGTGATGCCGGATATTAGTAGTTTGCATATTGTTGTCTCTGTGAGATGCCCTATAAACGCATTTTGGTCTAGACACCCTCCATCACGGAGTATATAGGGCATTGGTGCCGTACATTATCACAATTTCTAAGAGAGTTTCAGATTGGTTTGTTGCTGGAAATTTTCGTAGTGGTGTCATGTAAATATTGTAAGTTCTGTTTCAATATTTTTTTCTTTGTCGGATGTCTGAGCGTGCCGTAGCCGGGCTGGGCACGTCGTTGTAATCAAGGATATTTGCAATCAGGACGTTTTGTTTTTCAAGAATTCAACTGAACACGGTTGCTGTACCACACCACGTAAAAATGGAATGGGAAGATTTCTACTTCCTATGATGTAAGAATACAATTCCTGAGTATTAATCCAATGAATCTCAGTCTGGCATCTGCCTTACCCACGACTGATTTAATACAGTCGTTCAGTTGCAAATCTCTCCTTACATTTACTCCCACATACTTTATGGAAGTAACAGTTTGCAGTGTTTGTCCTGCTGCAGCATTGTTATATACTAAAGGATCTTTCTTTCTCTGTAAACGCAACATTTTACACTTGTTTATGTTGAAACTCAACTGCCATTTGACGCACCATGCATCAATGTGTTGCAAATTGTCCTCTATTTCACTTCCCTATTCCAGTGTTCCGGATTCCCAGTCATCCATACCATCATGCACAGAAATTCTCATTGAACTTCCGATGATGAGATAGAAGATACGGTATTCGAGAAGAATATCGTTAGGCGAACCACTCATTAAGAAATTGTTCCCCTTGGTATGCAAGGTGTATGAGACAGGGGAAATACTCTTCGACTTCATGAAGAATATAATAATTCCAATTCCAAAGAAAGCAAGTGTAGAAAAATGTGAACATAACACGACTATTAGTTTCATAAGTTATGGTTGCAAAATAATAACACAAACTATTTACAGACGAATTGAAAAACTAGTGGAATCCGACTTTGGGGAACATAAGTTTGGATTTAGGAAAAATGCAGGAAATCGGGAGGCAATACTCAAAATTACGACTTATCTTAGACGATAGGTTAAGGAAAAGTAAACCTACATTTTTAGCTTTTCTAGATGAGGAGCAAGCTTTTGACAAGGTGCATTGGAGTACATTTTTTCCAAATTCTGAACGTCGCAGGAATAAACTGTAGCGAGCGAAGAGTTATGTTCAACTTGTACAAGTACCAGACAGCACTTAAAGAGTTGAATGGCATAAAAAGAAGCAGCGGGCGGTGAACGAGTGAGACAGGGTTGTAGCGTTTGCCCAGAGTTATTCAAATTGACCTCTGAGCAGGCTGTGAAAGAATGGAAGGAGAAATTTGCAAAAGGAATTAAGTTCAGGGAAAGGAAAAAAAAAAGCTTTGACGTTTGACAATGACCCAGTAAATTGGTCAGATACAGCAGATGACCAGCAAGAACAACTGAACGAAATGGACAGTGTCTTGAAAAGATAGTATAAGATGAACATTAACAAGAGCAAAACGAGCGTGATGTAATGTAATGTCAGAAAGTAAGGCGTTGCTGAAGGAATAACATAAGGAAAGAGACAATAAAAGTAATCTGGACAGAATAGTTTATGTTATAAAACTATGTACAATTTTTCTGACAAAATATTGTAAAATGTCTGGTAATTAATAAAAAGTAAATTTTGATTCACTTTATTTATCTCCGATTTTCCATGCATTATTTCAGATTTTAAATTCTTTGGTGCAAAAACTAGGTAATTCCAAATATTTATAATTGCGATTTTGATTTATTTATGTGTATATTTTTAATTTTAAAATTTTATGTATTGCACACCTTCTGTAGATGTCAAACTTTGTTTTTCAGTTTTCTCAGAATGTGTATACTGCGACTTGTATGGTTTTTGCAGCAAACCCTTCTTTTGCGTCCCAGCCTCGTCGCCGCTTTTGTGTCTCGCTTCCGCCGATTGTCTTAGGTGTCGGTAGCCGAGTGGAGAGAGACCGACACAGGAGGTAGGATGCACGCGTGTGCAGGTACGGAGGTGACCAGCCAGTGGGAAAGCAGAAACTATAAACTCTAGACTAAAGTAGAACAAGTTGTATATTTCGTAGAAATAAGATAATACTTATCTTTTACAAAGTTCAAGACTGCAGAATTCTGATACATAGATTAGATAGAGGCCTGCCTACTGATGATTCCTAGTGCCTATCCGATAGCCAAGTCTTATCTGGTGCCTATCTGATTCCCAAGTGGCCGATGCAGCAGTCGTGGCCACGAGCGGAGTTGCAGCAGAGGGCGCTCGTGGCTGACGTCGTAAGAACGCCGCGCCGTGCGTGCATGGCGGCGCGCGGCAAAAGTACGTGGCGCGCACTTCATACTTGTGCGACACCACATCTTCAAATACTGTTTGCACACGCAACTATGCCCTCACTGGAGGCCACGAGAAGACCCCCTCTCCCCCGCCTCCGCCAGAAGGTAGGGAAATAGTGTGGGACATTGCAGGACCTAACCTCGACACCATTAATTTGTTGTGTGCGAAAAGGCGGAACGAACAAGTTTACAACTAACAAAAAAAAAATTCTCCAAACAGAACAAAAGAACATAAAAACCTTCTAGAAACATACAAAACGCAGTCAATAAAAAGGTTTGAAGCTGGAGAGCGCAAGGGTGGCTCCATTTGTCGACACCCCGCTCTTGTCGTGCTGGCGAGCGCCGGTGTCTGCGTAGGGAGCGCTGGAACGCGTCGGTGGACACAGCGTCCGCGGCAGTGTGGCAGGACACGTGGAGACGTAGCCTGGCGTGGTGGTAGGCAGGCTACCATTTCCCCTGTAGACGTGTCGGCCGTTGCCAGGGGGACCGCGGACGCAGCCGCGCGGTCTGGCGCTCCTCGTGCCGTCTGTAGCCGACAGGTTGAGAGCTGTGGGGCCGCGAGGTACTGAGCCAACACCACCTAGAAGACAAGGCCTTACAACAGGCCGTGCCTACGTCACACTTAGAGGCCGCGGCCGCCATCTGACTGGCCGGCCGCTGCGCCGGCGATGGGCGTCCTCCAGCGGCCGCGGCCTCTAAGTGTGACGTAGGCACGGCCTGTTGTAAGGCCTTGTCTTCTAGGTGCTGTTGGCTGAGCGCCTGGTGCGGACATTGACGACACCACACCACAGTATCTCCAGAGGCTCAGCCGTCCCTCGTGTCAGAGCAGGCGGAATAGCCGCTTCAGTCTGTAAGTGCACGTATGTGCACCTTGGTTCGTAAACTGTTTTCTCTGGCTGTTGCGTCTTTTTAGTTCTCAGGCCGCGAGTGCACAATCGTGTACCTTTGTGCTTTCAATTGACGCCACTTGTATAGCCCTTGCAGCAGTACTTCTGGAGCTACACGAATCACAAGTTTGATGTTAGTGACGCTGGCAACCCGGCAGCGTCGTTATGACAGCAAGTAACAAGTAAATAATACATAAAGCTTACCGTGATTATCTTTGTTGTAGTGAGCGATAAGTGAAGTTTAAAGAATCATCTGAAATACAGCTAATGTTAATTATTTCAATTTTCCTGGGCATCTGTGTACCTTGGTTCTTATTGTGCACTTTTACAATAGCTGTGTACTTTATAACGTTCCATATTTTGGCTGCTCATGTGCTAAAGTGATGAAAAGATATCACACATAGTAAATCGAAGTGTTGCAGAATATTCAAATTCTGTAACTGAGGAAACTTATTTGCTGTAATGAATCGACAGCGTACGAATTCTGACTCCTCACGTGATGCTCCTGACAAAATTCAGTCTCAAAACATTTAAGATTTAATGAATGGCGATATTTTAAAAAATCCGTAGGAGGTTTGACATGAGGAGCTATTTGGTGAGTATTGCTATACTTTGAAGAAATGTATTTTTGTTTATTTCTTTATTTGTAACAAAATGTGCAAATTTTCACATCAAATTTTAAAAGAAAATTTTACGTTTGGTGCCTATCCACTGTTTGTTCGTTACTTTTTTAGCATGCCTGACATTGGTGCATCTGTGGGAAAGTGATTCCAGTGGACCCAAAGGAGACTTCGAATCTTTCACTGAATTCTTTCGAGTTAAATTCTGAGAGGCTGTGAAGTATTAGACAAACTTCAAATGTGTTCAAACTAGTTCACTAAGTTTCAAACCAATAGCATCAGAAATTTTGCATTATGTTGGGATTGAAGTTGTCATGGGGACTCATACAAAACCATCTGGCAGTAACACATACTTGTAAACATGTATTGTAAAATTTCGTATTGTAAATAAAATATGTAGGCTGTACAAATACAACATACTGTAATTAATTTTACCCTTAAATACAGAATGTTCCATTAAGAAATTTTAAGAAATATGTTTACGATTGAAACCCGAGGTACACAAGTGTGTACCATAACGTTATATAAATAAAAAGTTTCCAAATTGCAAAAGAGAGAAATATGATGCCTATGCAATCTAAAATAAAAATATTGGCATTTCCATATTTTAAATTAACCTTGGCACTGTGACTGAAGAGGAGAAAAAATGTCTGTCCATTCGCCCGCCGCGGTGGCCAAGGGGTCTGAGGCGCTTCTGTCACGGTCTGCACGGACACTACGGTCGGGGGTTCGAATGCCCCCTCGGGCATGGATATTTGTGCCGTCCGTAGCATAAGCTAGTTGATAAGTAGTTTGTAAGTTTAGGGACTGATGACCCTGTAGTTAAGTCCCATAAGCTTAACAAACATTTGAACATTTTTGTCTGTCCATGCGGTTGTCTACGTTCGTCACTCATTACTGTACTGCCGGTGTAAACAGCTGCAGCGCTGGCTGACCCCTCGCAACGTTTCATTGGATGTCGGGAAAATCGTCGAATCTCTTTCCTTTCAAAGCGAGTTCGGGTGGAGGGAATAGGAAGAAGTCTGCAGAATTGAGATCCGACGAGTATGTTGCCAGGAAGTGTTCGACGTTATTGGCTGTGTCGTGAAAAGGAAAGAAGAAAAGGAAAAAGAAATCGAAAAAAACAGGAACATTGTTGTGCGTACTGGGCTCGTACACTGTATAGACGACGCATGAAACAGGTCAAATTTTCAACGTACCTTGCAGCGTTCAACGTCGTTCCCTCAGGCAGAAACTCCCTGTGTATAATGCCTTAATGCCTTGACTAGCAAACAAGGTGATGAGCATCGTTTTGAAGCATGATTTTTCGACTCTGACCTTTTTTTGACAAGTTGATGTAGGAGAACGCCATTCCACGCTTTACCGTTTCGTTTCACTGGCGTACCGGAGATACCAGGTTTCATCTTCAGTGACAATACGGTTCAAGATGTTGGCATCGCACCGGCCGTTTCGACAGAATCCTACGAAGCCTCTAAACGTACCTGTTTCTGATCGTCAAGTCAATGATATGGCACAAGACGACCTAACTTCTCGGTAAGGATTTGTCCCACGAATCCACAGCTAATCTGCAGTTCATCCTCTATCATGTGCACAGCTAATCAACGATCATTCGTGATTAATTTCCTCACTTCCTCCACGTTTTCGTCATTGACGGGGGTAACGGCTCGTCCGTTGCGGTGATTGTTAGAAACACTTCCCCAGCCTCCTCCAAAATGGACAAACCATTCGTACCCACACTTCATCCCAACAAACAAGTACCAAAATCGCATGCGTTTCTTTAGCCGTATTGCCAAGCTTAAAACAAAACTTTAAACTGGTCCTTTGACCGTTCATTGCTCTGTTCTCAGTTCAAAACCAACGCCCAAAACAAGCACTTCGTCAAAACAGGTTCAACAAGGAACACACAGGATGTTCAACTGGACTATGGTGGGGCAGGTTGTCCACACTAGCCGTCTGTGTGGCCCAATCGATCGTTCTGACTTTACTCACCGAACTTTAATGTCAGAGGTAATATTTTTTCTTGGTCGAACTCAGAAAGGGGCTCGAAAGACGCTTGGTGTCTCCTACCAGGCATACCGAATCTGCTAATGGAAAACAACCGTACGGAAGAACAATTCCAGTACGTCCACACGGCCATTTCTCTCCCCTGTATACAACGCTTGGAAGCGGCACTAATGGCCACCACGACGTGCGCCTGCGTCGCCGCAGTCACACGCCGCAAACTACATGTGATTCGGATGCTTCTTTCGGGGTACTGTGTTGGCTGGCAAACACTCTATAATGACCCAGATAAAACTCAAGACTAATTAGATGACGTAGGAGTATCACTGACGAATCTTGTCGATATGAATCGCGGAAGGGCGCTTGTCAACTTGTTAGTTTCCAGTAATCTCAGCGAACTCTGTGACATGGAAGACTAGTATGCAGCGAATGAGCGTGCCATTCTGTCCAACAGTTCGACTCAAGAAGTGAAAAATTATTAATTCGAAATTTCGACCGTTTAAGGCCACCGAAATGAATTCAACGACAAAGTTGAAAATTTGAACTGGATCGGGATCTGAGCCGAAATTTTCCGCTTCGAGCCAGTGGCCACCTTTAGCAATTTTTATTAGTATTATCATTTTTTATCAGGTAGCTCTATCATCTGCGGTCGTTTGTCCAAGTTGTTACAGAGAGCGTTAAGCCCTCTGACCTAGCGAGCTGAGACACCGCGGTCGAAAAAAAAAAGTTCAAATATTTGTGAAGCTTATGGGACTTAACTACGGGGTTATCAGTCCCTAAACTTACAAACCACTTATTAACTAGCTTATCCTAAGGACGCCACAAATATCCATGCCCGAGGGGGGATTCGAACCCCGACCGTAGTGGTCGTGCAGACCGTGACTGAAGCGCCTCGGTCCCGTCGGCCACCGCGGCCGACACCGCACTCGGCTCCAATTAGGCTATCCAGGCATGCTTTCATTGCGACCCGAAATCTCATCTTGTAGCACACTACGATGGTACCACCAGCTGCCCATTACTTCCTCTTGCTCGCAGCCTATACTGGATACCCTCAAGGGATCGAGCGTTTGAATGCGTCTGCATTGAAACTGTGTACTGCCTGTTGGGGATATATTTTGCAATTGATATGTTGTCTGTTCTTTTCGTATGTTAGAAAGTAGAAATATACCTGTGTCCTGACTCTACCTGTGTATTCGTACAGGACAACTTGTTAGTGACACCGTAGGATAAGGATTCCTTATTCCGTGGTTTCCCTAATACCGCGATAATCGGTTCAGCAAAGTGCCACAGCGTTAGGATGCATATGCCTTCCTCTCTGAAGCATCCAACAGATACAACAGAATATCTGCTTTCCAGTTCTGTGCATCCCAGTGCTATGGGGGAAGAACAGAACTGCAACGCGGTTGGTGCTGTGAACATCGGACAAACGCTCGAGAATTGCTCTGCTATGTTACCGCTGCTCAAATAATACTGATTTGACAGGTATCATGTTTAATTTTTGCCTTTTCTGCAAAATCGCCTCTTACTGAAACAGGACTACCAGCTGAATTATAGTAAACTACATGAAAGGGATGCTATGCATGTATCTTCTGTAGAGTGTAAAACAAGTTTTGTGGGCAGTCTTCTAAAAGACCACAGGGAAGAAATGGGGGAAGAAATTCCAAATCTCTGGACAAAACTAAGTGTTCGGTGTGCCGAATAGAAGTGGAGCAGAGTGGATACAGTGTTGTTTTTGTCTTCAGCGGTATCAGAAAAAAATGTGAGGCTCTAGGGTCTGGGGGATGATTATGACGAAGATGTTTATATGTGTTCGGTGTGTGCAGTTTAATGTTTTTGTCTGTAAAATGAGATATCTGGTTTCTCCTTTTTTAATTGGACTTTTTATTGGTTATCTTTGTTTTTATTTATTCACTATTGAACATCTTTCATTTTTTTCATCAGTGTAGCTTTATGTGTAATATTTTGAAGTTTAGGCCTTTTTCATCAGGCTGATATGTTGCAACATTACAACAATGTAACGGATGACAATGAAATGTTAGCTAGTAATAGATTTGTACATTTGATGCTTTTATTTTGGACTCATTGAATTAGGGTACCACTCACGGAATTAGGATGCCACTATCAAGGCTTCAGGAAACTTGTTACGCATTTAGTAGCCTCAGTCACTTAATTTATTCATTTATTGTTTGTTGTATGTGAAAAAATTAACAATAACTACCAAAATAAAGAAAAAGGTTAGAGAACATTGAAACTGTCTACATGAAATGTTATTTACATGACTTATTATTATTTACGGACACGGAGGGACACAATATGAGAAATATCACGGAATTAGGCATCCTTACCCTACTTTGAATTACTTCTCTGTGAGCTTCGCACTGCTTTTTCTCGTTTATCTCGACCTATTCCTCATTGTAGTAGAACGTTGGGGGCCACTGAGTGAGTGAAGTGTATCTGTACCAGAAAAAAATTCAGCGAACACAAAAAATGTTTGCTACTAGAAGCAACAGCAACAGTGCTCTTTCTGATATATTCAGTGTGTAATGAAAAACAGACGGAGGAAACTTTCCGTTGACATTCTTTTTCGGGTAACAAAATATTCATCGTCGCAGCTTGTTGCAGTAAAAGAACAATGCAGCAGAATGCCAATGCTGGGGCTCGACTCATACATATTCCGGCGGCGTACTTCTGCACGGGCGGACTGTTAAATGCTAAACGCACTCTGCTCACCTCATTAGCGTAAAATAGTTTCAGAGTAGCTGTTTCTTTTCATGTTCCTGGCTAAATTGACGTAACTAGGTCGACTGCTCTTATACGTCCTCCAGTGAGAACAAGCCGAAAGCGGAGCCGCTGCGGATTACGCAAATCCCGTAACTGTGAAAACGACAATTATTAAACGTCAAGTCAGAGAAACTTTCTTGACAAATTCCTGCAGTTTGCCGCGTGTTGATGCCGCCGGGAGAGGCAGCAGCGGCGCGAAGTTGGGACAGCCGCTGCATAATTATCGCGAGGCCGTCAGCTTCAGTTGCTTCTCGGAAGCTACGAAAATAGCGGAGAGTAAAACCTGGATTGTAGTAAAGATTACATGGATATTATCAAATGGGACGTGAAAAACTCAGAACCTATTAAAATTTAATGCATAACTACGTTATAAGATCAAAAGTATTCGGATTTCTTCCACTCCCGATGAAAATGTACACCTGGAATACGACACTGATTTTGATCTGATGACAGCAGTTGTCGTATAGGGTACAGTAGGTGTACTAATTGCGATTTCCACATCTACATGTACATCCATACTCCGCAAGCCACCCGACGGTGTGTGGCAGGGGACCTTGAGTACCACTATCGGTTCTCCCTCTTATACCAGTCACTATTGCTCGCGGTAAGAAAGATTGCCGGTATGCCTCTGTGTGGGCACTAATCTCTGTAATTTTATCCACATGATGTCTTCGCGAGATATACGTAGGAGGGAGCAATATACTAAAAATGTTCAAATGTTTGAAAATCTATCGGACCAAACTGCGCGGTCATCAGTCCGTAGCTTACAAACTACCTAGGTAAACTAACCTAAGGACAACACACACACCCATGCCCCAGGGAGGACTCGAACCTCCACGGCGAGCAACCGCGAGCCATATACTGCTAGACTCCTCGGTAAAGGTATGTTCTCGAAACTTCGACAAAAGCCCGTACCAAGCGACAGAGCGTCTCTCCTGCAGAGTCTTCCACTGGACTTTATCGACCACCTCCGTAATGCTTTCACGATTACCAAATGATTCTGTAACGAAGCGCGCTGCTCTCCGTTGGATCTTCTGTACCTCCTCTATCAACTCCACCTGGTACGGATCCCACACCGGTGAGCAGAATTCAAGCTGTGGGCGAACAAGTCTACTGTAACCTACTTCGCCGGCCGCGGTGGCCGAGGAGACTGAGGCGCTCCAGTCACGGTTTGCACGGCCACTACGGTCGGGGGTTAGAATCCCCACTCGGGCATGGATATTTGTGCCGTCCTTAGTTGTAAGTAGTTCATAAGTAGTTTGTAAGTTTAGGGACTGATGACCCCGTAGTTAAGTCCCATAGACTCTACAAACATTTGAACATTTTTAACCTACGTCCTTTGTTTTCTGACTGCATTTACTTAGAATTCTTCCAATGACTCTAAGTCTGGCATCTGTTTTATCGACGACTGATTTTATATGGTCGTTCCATTTTAAATTACTTCTAATGCCTACTCCCAGATAATTTATGGAATTAACTGCTTCCACTTGCTGACTTGCTATAGTGTAGCCAAATGATAGAGGATCTTTCTTTCTATGTATTCACAGGGTATTACACTTGTCAACATTGAGATTCATTTGCCATTTCCTGCACCATGCGTCAATTCGATGCAGTTCCTCCTGCATTCCAATACACTTGTCCATTGTTACAAGCTCTCCATATACCACACATCATCCGCAAAAAGCCTCAGTGAACTTCCCATATTATCCGCAAGATAATTTATATATATTGTGAACAGCAACGGACGCACGACACTCCCCTGTCACCAACCGATGGTCACACAACAGATAGAACGCCACATGTGTTTGCCCTTTGGCAGACAATGCTTACAGCCGTAAGGCTTAGGCTTGCACCTATGTGTAAAGTAAAAAAGCGCCATACCACAGAGGCACCGCTGTCATACCTGCAGCTAACTGAGCGAATGTGGGAGAGGCCAAACTGTTGGGGAACTGCCACACAAGATGGGCGTGCTCAGTCAGTTGGGTAACATGAACATTGCCACATCTGTAGACGAGGTTCTGGAAGTCCGCCCAGCGTAGACGTCCGTCGACATCGTATTGTAAGGATAGAAGTGGAACATCATACAGCTATGACAGCAGAGCTACACTTAGGGAAAATGAAAAAAGAACACCATGAATTCGTCGATCCGGCAGACAGAAATTTTATTGGCACATTCTTGAGGATGTATACAACACAGGATGATACTGACAGAGCCATACGCACGTCAGTACAGTCACTAGAGCGTGCACCATGTCGACGCTAGTACCATGTACAGTCCTGGCCATTAAAGTTGCTACACCACGAAGATAACGTGCTACAGACGCAAAATTTACCTGACAGGAAAAAGCTGCTGTGATATGCAAATGATTATCTTTTCAGAGCATTCACACAACATTGGCGCCGGTGGCGACACCTACAACGTCTTGACATGATGAAAGTTTGCAACCGAGTTCTCACACACAAACAGCAGTTGACGGCGTTGCCTGGTGAAACGTTCTTGTTATGCCTCGTGTAAGGAGGAGGAATGTGTACCACCATGTTTCCGACTTTGATAAAGTCAGATTGTAGGCCATGGCGAATGCGGTTAATCATATCGCGACATTGCTGCTCGCGCTGGTCGCGATCCAATGACTGTTAACAGAATATGGAATCGGTTCAGGATGGCAATACCGAACGCCGTCCTGGATCCCAACGGCCTCGTATCACTAGAGTCGAGATGACAAGCATCTTATCCGCATGGCTGTAACGGATCGTGCAGCCACGTCTCGATTCCTGAGTCAACAGATAGGGACATTTGCAAGACAATAACCAGCTGCACGAACAGTTCGACGACATTTGTAGCAGCATGGACTATCAGCTCGGAGACCATGGCTGTGGTTACCCTTGACGCTGCATCACAAACAGTAGTGCATGCGATGGTGTACCCAACGACGAACCTGGGTGCAAGAATGGCAAAACGTCATTTTTTCGGATGAATCCAGGTTCTGTTTACAGCATCATGATGTTCGCATCCGTGTTTGGCGATATTTCGGTGAACGCTCATTGGAAGCGTGTATTTGTCATCGCCATGCTGGTGAATCACCCGGCGTGATGGTATGGTGTGACATTGGTTACACGTCTCGGTCACCTCTTGTTCGCATTCAAACAGCAACAACTGTGACAAGGACGAGTCCTTGTTGTCACAGTTGTGGCTGTTGGTTCCTACTGAGAGCTAGAAATCTACGCAACTAGTTTAGATCCCTACTTAATGGATATAATACTCCTATGTAGCGACCTGAAGATGGCGTAATGGAATGCCGAAACTGATAGTGAAAGGATAAATGTTTTTTTTTTTTTTTTTTTTTTTTTTTTAACATGCGGCTGTTGGTATCGCACTTCCTACATACTGTGCTTTTTATTTCTAACACAAAAAAAATAATTAAAAATCTGTATGTAATAGACAAAAACTGAGTTAATATTCTGATTCACCATCCTAAACAACGTATAAATCAGTCTAAATTAAACAAAACGTTTTTCAAAACTCTTTTTTGTTTGCCAGTGTAATTAATTACTGGTCACTAGACAATTTCAGCAAGTCATCAGCACTAAAAATATAATACGGAGATTAAAATAAGTTAGTTAATAACATCAATAATTATAGAAGTTGATCCACTGATTATCATCTACCAGTGGTGAGTCGAAAAACAGATAACTGGAGTAATGTTATGGTTTTCCTTTAGTTGTGTACTTTGGTATTTAGTAAGGTATTGGAAAATGGGCTCATATCCCGAAACCTAGGTTGTACAAAAAAAACTTTTGTGACAGAAGGCAACAAGTGTGGCTCACTTATTTGATCATTTGTTGGATGTGAAATTATAAGAAACGCAATAATAATAAACTAATATAATACGATAAGTTCACAGATTTGTGACTGGTTGGAAGACTTCCTAAGTAATAGAACGCAGTACGTAGTTTACGATGGTGAGTGTTCATCAGAGATGAGTGTATCGTCGGATGTGTCGCAGGGGAGTGTGATAGGACCGCTATTATTTTCTATCTATATAAATGATCTGATGGACAGACTAAGTTGTAATTTACGGCTGTTTGCTGATGATACTGTGGTGTATGGGAGGGTGTCGTCTTTAACTGACTGTGATAGCATACAGGATGACTTAGACAAAATTTCTATTTGGTGCAGAGGAATGGCAGCTAGTTCTCAATGTAGAAAAATGTAAGGTGATGCGCATGAGTAGGAAAATCAATCGCATAATGTTCGAATACATCATTAGTAGTGAGCTTCTTGATGCTGTCGCGTCTTTCAAGTATCTATGCGTAACGTTGCAGAGCGATATGAAATGGATAGAACATGAAAGGGCAGTTGTGAGTAAGGCGGACAGCCGACTTCGGTTTTTTGGGAGAATTTTGGGAAGATGTATTTCATCTGTAAAGGAGACCGCGTATAGAACGCTTGTACGACCACGTCTTGGGTATGGCTCAAGTGTTTGGGACTCGCAGCAGATCACTTTAAAGGAAGACAAAGAAGCAGTTCAGAGGCGAGCAGCTAGGTTTGTTACTGGTAGGTTCGACCAATGCGCGAGTGTCACAGAAATGTTCCGGCAACTCAATTGGGAATCGCTGGAGGAAAGACGACGTTCTTTTCGTTCATTTTGCTTATTGATCAGAATGACAAGATAAGGAAAATTAGGGCTCTTACAGAAGCATATTGGCATTCTTTTTATCTTCGTTCTATTTGGGAGTAGAACAGGAAAGGAAATGCCTAGTAGTGGTACCGTGTACCCCCCGGCACGCACCTTACGGTGGATTGCGGAGTATGCGTGTAGATGTAGATGCAATGTATTCTTTCCAGTGTAAGCAGCGCCATCGTGTGTATCAGTATGAGAGCGGCCATTGGAAAATACAGGCCCCAGCGCAGACGTCATGCCACGCAAGCAAGGTAGTTCCGAGCCTGAGCGATCGCTAGCTCAGTGGCTGCCCGCCATGAGGCAGTGGGGTGTGCCCCAGCGGCCAGCCAATCGGCTAGCGATCGCGCCGGTTCGGAACTACCTTGCTTACGTGACATGATGTGTGCGCTGAGCCCTGTCTTTCTTGCCGGCTACGCAGTATGAGCTAATGGCACATGTTTACTGCCCAGAGTGTTGGCCCACTTTGACGCGAGCGTAGCCGCACCTGGCTGTGCGGGGCGCTCTACAGCGCGTGGCCTGGCTGGTGTGACGGACGTGAGCGCGGCCCTTCGTCCAGTGCTGGCTGCCCTCAAAGGGCGTGCCTGTCGCAAAGGGCCAGCCACTAGCCAGAAACACAGGGCCGGCCCCGGTGTCCACATGCGCGCGCACACTGTTAGGCCGCGCCGCGCCGCGCCCATCTGCCCGTAATCCGCTGTCCAGACAGCTGAACGCGGACAATGGGGCACCAGTCATAAGGCCCAGTGATGCGCGCGCAGCTACACCACGGCCGCGCCATGTTACAGTGCGCACGGCTGACGTAACACGCAACGGCTCGCATCTGCCCTGTAAATGCGTCACCATTGTTGACTTTAAATACCGGTGCTGCAAACACGCTAATTTTGTTTGCTGATATAAAGTGAGGGGAAGCCCAAAGGGCGGCGTACAACAGTGCTAGTCCAGTGACAGCTGTGTCGTCGACCTGGCCTATTCTGTTCCTCTGCTGCGGTTTCATTTGCTGGCGCTGTTTTGTTCTTGTTGCACTTCACACGATTCCGAGTTCACGTGAACAACGCGCATCTGTGAACTTTTGTTTTCTACTCTGTAGAAACGCTGCGGAAACTACAGATCATGCACAATAACGTAGCCCCTGAGCGGGGAATGTTGTGAGCTGAAGCTCGCATTCAGCGCGTAGTGCAACGGCTGTTAGAACAAGCTCCGCCACTTTATCACACTGCCGCCAGCTTACGGGCTATAGATTATAGGTAAAAAAAAGACATATAAGTGGTTAAAGCGCCACAGATGGAACACGAAATTATCACTAATGTTTGACTAATAGAAAACTTCAGTGATATCTACAGAATATTAATATTTTAATGAGACTTATTAAGCGGTTGTAGCAACGCTTTCTGCCTCTTTTTCACAGTCGTAACTGAATAACAATCGGAATTAACATTCTTCACACAACTTACATGGACAGCCATCCTGTTTCTAAAAGAAATCGTGGGGGTATGTGGACTTATTTTAGCAAATAACAAAGTGGAAGCCAATAATCGATACCAAGCACAAATCAACAATACATTGACGATGTCTATGGTATGTAACGGTGTTACAAGATAAGGTTGGCCAACTTCCATTGATCACAGAGGGGCCACGAAATAGTGTGTGACCTCTATTTCAACCTCGCAACGGATCATCCAGAAGTAACTCGCGTTTAAATGTTTTGCTGGCAAATATTATCCCCATATAACTGTGGCTCCTAAATTTTTCGCGTTCCTGAAGCAGTATCCCAATTAAAACCATTCTCTTTCCTTCTGCTGCTTTTTTTTTCCTTTTCTAAATGCACGATCATTGTGTATACTTAGTAAGCAATGACATTATTTTGGTGTTGTTGCGGTGTTTCACCTACTTAATTTTATTTGAAATGTGTACTGATTAGTCCAGTGAAGGAGACGAATAATATTCATTTTAAGCAAGATTTGCAAAGATTGTAACTGAAAATAAGGTAACATCGGATAGCACCCTTTATCCACTCAAAACTTAACCTACTGCCACAGCACGAGGCTCACCGTTATTCCTCATTCAGCACACTGGGCAGCAGATGGCGCTTTGGCAGGGCCTCTTACCAACACCACTTGCTATAGAGACGAGGCCTCACAACAGCCATGTCACGTCACACCGAACAGGCCGAGGCCAACGAGACAGACAGGTCATGGCGCGTCTGTCAAATCACATACGCAAGGTAAGCCTGAGCCGGCGCAATCACTAGAGGATTGGCCGGCCGCTGGGGCACAGCCCACTGCCTCGTAGCAGTGGGCCACTCAGCTAGCGATGGCACCGACTCAGCCCTACCTTGCTCACGTAATTTGTCAGGCGCACCGTGGCCTGTGTCTCATTGGCCACAGAACAGGTACAGTCCGCCAGCTGGGCACAGCCCACTGTCTCGTAGCGGCCAGCCAGTCAGCTAGCAGTCGAGGCCTGGTCGGTTTGACGTGGTACGGGCTTTTGTGATGCCCTGAGGTGGTGCTGCTCTAACTTGGGACCGGCCTATGTCACACAGGTCCACAGGTCAGCGTCTCACATGCTTAGTGTCATGGCAGGCACACTGCTGCTGTGCTTCTCATCCTGACTTATTCATTCTCGTCATCCAACAAAAATATATATACTGTATGTATTTTTACAATTCCATTGCACATTCACTGTGTTTTGAATAGCTCTTGATAATTTCGGATGATGTAGTTTTTTAATATTTTCAACCAACTTCAAAAAGGAGAATGTTACAAAGCCGTCCAGTCTTCTTTTTCTCTGATTTTCTTTTTCTGTTGCCAGCAGTTTTATCTCTCCCACAGGGATTGTTACAGCAAAAGAGAAGATATTCTGAGAATTCTTCGAGAACTGGAGGAGCAGAAGGCCGCGTAATTAAGAGGCACGGGCATGACAGCATATCAGAAGGTGTATTGGATGGAAGCGTTGAGAAGGAAACGCTTCCTGAACAAGAAGACATTCTGCATGTCACCGAGAGACGTCGCTCTTCATTGGGGAAAATGGTGAAACATTACGCGAAAATTCACCCAGTGAGTAATGTTACAGAGGTATTGACCGTTTCTCTGCTATAAGGACCCATGATATTACTGAAGGAAGAAATTCGTGCCCGGCTAGCAGAGAGAGAGAGAGAGAGAGAGAAAGAGAGAGAGATTTTAGGAAATTCTGCCTTTTTTTCCCCTACCTCTGATGGAAGTGAAGAGGGGTAACCGTACAGATCCAGCTGAATATTCTCCTAGTAACGGGATTGGTCTTACGCATTCATATACTCGAAAAGACAAGGAATTCGGATGTGGCGAATATGCCGCTGCGCGCCTGATAGCGTGAGACTCAACCACGCTGCTTCTGGAAGCTTAAATAACTCCTTACATTTTCAAGGTGGATATACGAATGAATAGCCAAAATAGTATATATTTTAAAATGCGTAAACATAGGTAGAAAAATGTGAGTTTTCAAGTTTTTTGTATTGCATAGGTACAATAGGAGGTTAATTGGGAGAACAACTTACCAAGTTGACTTTATGGAAAAAACCTGAGTGTGCGGAAGGTTTGCTTGATGTAAAAATGGCGACAAGTCGATTGATGGCATACCTCGCTGTGGATGTACGGTACATCACCTGATCGAAGAGATGAAAATATAAAAAAAGGAAAGAAAGAAAAACTAGAACCAGGTCAATCCGTCCTTCAGACTATCTATTTGGAAGTCTTAAGGCCGCACGGGAATGGCCGCAAGGTCTGGGACACCATCTCACGAACTACGCGGCTGCTGCTGTCGGAGATTTTATTGCACCCTTACGCATGCGGTTTTTTTTATGTTTTAGGAACAATGCGTTTAGGTGTTCACCAGAGACGGCCAGATCTGTGGCAGGCACGGGACCAGCTAGATCTTATATCACGAGAACGCAACTGCTGTCACAACAGTCCCCGATAGTTTTGGGCTATAATTTGCGTAGTTCAGTGCCCCACGGAACTTACTTGCATCGTCTAGCTACGTGTGACTTTCTCTTACTTCAGCGAATGAAAAGGGGCATGAAAGGATCACGACTCGACAGCATTAAAACAGTCAAAGAAAAAGAAAAAAAAAAAAAAAAAAAAAAAAAAAACCTGGAGAAGATGGCAGGCATTGCTCAAGATGATTACAATAAATGATGCTAACAGTGGAAGTACCGGTGGGATAAATAGATTAGTTGTAATGGGGAATATTTTGAAGGGGATAACATTGTTTTCTAAACAGTTTCATAAAATGTAGCTTGAGGAGTTTTTCTTATAATAAAACCCTCTTATAACTAGTGAAAAACGAGCGCTCTAATAAAACAGTCCAACTGATGTGAAATGAGAAGGTAAACAAAAGAAAACGAACAACGCCTAAATCACTTCAATACCCTCATTTACGTTGCTACAATTACATGTGATTAAAGAAACGATATATAAAGTATATTTTATTAGAGAAATGATATTTATTATATTACTAGTCGGTTATCAAAAGTTTTTGTTTGTCCGTTCCCTTCATTTTAACGTAGCCGTCGCCTTTCTACCAAGTGAACAGTCGCCAGAAATGACACTTGGTACCAGATTGGAGAATAAAGAATAACAGGTAAGATACAGTTTAAATTGCTGCAAATGGAAACAGTACGAATGAGACCTACAATCTAGCTTGCTTTCAGCTATAAATGAGAAAATTGTTGCTCGTAAAGTCGAAAATTCCGTCACATGATGCGAGGCAAAAACGTTATACCGGGAGTAAAAAGGTTAGATGGTTTCAAACCACAACACGGCAGAAATAGGGAGACGCCATTGATGTCGGGAGACGAGCAGTCTTTGTTATCTATGATCTGTGCTGTAGAGAAGAAACTTTTTGGAGCGAGTATTGAGTTCTTTCTTCTCTAGGAGGTGCTTGCTCTGCTCATGTTATCAACATTAAGCTGTGTTTGTCTCGTGATATCATTATATAAATACGTGAACTTAAAAATTGTAATAGGGTACTAATTTTTCTTACGATAATATTATCAGAAGGCAAATGAAACTTATATCATTCGAAAGATGGTTCGCTGTAGATGTGTAAAATGTACATAAGCATTAAGAGTGGTAAAACTAAGTAGATGTTTTCGAATATATAGCTTGAATTCACCATCTGTGATATAAAGTGAAGGTCAAAATTGAAGTGCTGCCAACTATTGTCCTAATGATCATCGATATTAGAAAAACATCGATGGTAAGATCAATCTTAACAACAATTCAAAGAAATCGGTCTACGATGAACATCAAAAGGAAAACATCGACGTCCGAAAATATCAATGTTTTGCGTGCCTCGCCAGATCCACTGACACATAAGACTAACACTACCGAATACAGTATTATTGGTCTCCCTGTCACTTCAAACAACGTACCAACAATCATTTGTGTACGTATATGACAGTCTTAAGAAACAGGGATGAACTCACATAATTTCGCCACATTTGGAGTTTTGACGTAAAGGCTAAAATTTACTTACGGCAGTGGTTTAGTGTGCCATTGTTGGCGACGAAATGTTCGCTTTATGACGGGTTCATACAAGAACATGTCGACTACATAATAGGAACAGAATTAATTATTTACTTCATTGTCAGCACGGAAGAGGTGCTGGTGACTGATGTTTCGAAGAGTCCCATTGGTAGGTCGCTGTCAACTTCACCATACTACGCCTTCACTGCCGTAACTAAAATTCTGACGTTTACTAGACAAAGATATAGTATACAAAACAGAACACATACCTCGTTTGTGGCTTAGCTTCTTAGGCTATACTAAATTTCTTTAGATCACAGAGTTGAATCTTCAGTAGGGAAATATGGATAGTCCGATGTATATGCGTATTCTTTATGATAATGATCGGAAATACGACACTGACTTGTTATTTGTATAGTGATCCACCACAGTTTGCAGTATTGTAAATGATAAAAGGATTCAACAGTAACAATATAATCAACTTTTCAGCCTTCCCAAATACTGTTTACATCAAACCAAACCAAAGAGAGAGGGAATGAGTTTTAAAAAAATCCGTGCCTGATGTACCAAAAATTTTACAGAAAAGGACTACCTACAAAAAGAAAGGATATCCCATAAAAAACATAGAATGTACAAAAATGCAAGTCTTGCGACGAATTGTTCATGGGACCAACTATTCGAGACCTTGTATAATTTTTAATCTAATTAGTTATCTACCAACATCTTTAGTGACTATATGAAAATTATACATCTTTAGTTCTATAATAAATATACTGACATGGCAATCGCATGACAACGTAAACTAATATTTAACATATTTTTTGCAAATGTGTAATTGCCCGATCATTGCACTTATTCTGATCTAATTATATTATGGTGTGATTGCGAATTTGATATATGTATTATAAAAATAAAGATGTATAGTACCGACATAGTCGCTATAAATGTTGGTATATTCCTAACTGCATAACAAATAACTCGCTCTATGACCACTGACCAAAATAAACGATTTGGTTTCGCATGGCAACATAAACTAAAAATTTAAAAGGTATTAAACATAAGGAAATGCATTATTTAAAAATTGCACATATGAGTGTACTTCATTCTTATGTTATTACGTTTGGTTGCTTGATGAAATATAAATTATTGTTAAGTCATTATGAGAATGTGTAATTGCCAAGCCATTATATCAATATACAAATATAAAAATGGAACGTTGGTCATGTATCCGTATATTTCACTTGGTAGCCAAAATTATTCACTGCAGACCAATGGCGGTTATGTATGACAGAAGCCTTGAGGTTCACGGTGTGCACTATGGTGTTTTGGTCGCGGTGTGTGGCGGTAGGTGGGTGTGGCGAAGAAAAATTTGTAAAATATGGAGCAATACGACTGTGGCGACAAGTATTCAGCGGACGCGATCAGCTGATTGCAGCGTACGCAAGAAGTTCGTGCGCCTGCCGCTTGGGGCGCTGCCTTGCGCGATTATTCCTTGTCGCGGAAGCAACACTCCTTGAAATAATTTAATTTCTGTTGTTTAATTTATCTATGTCTTTTCCGGGTCGAAGTTTTTCATTTGCATTTTAGTTATGTCTAAAATAAATGTTTTATCGCTACATCTACGGCATTGTTCTTCTGTAAATGGAGTGCAGATGCATTAATTATAAGAAGCAGTTAAAATATGTTACTGTGTAGTGGAGACTCCGAGTAAGTTACGTAAAGCAAGTCGCTGATTTCTTAACGCTAAACAGTACCGCTTCAGTAACATTCAGCTTCAGTGGTGACCCCGAACCTTCTTTGAACACTAAAATGCCGAATGAAGACGCACTCAACACATCAAGATTGGCTGTACGACTTCCGCCGTTCTGGCCTAATAATCCCGCGCTGTGGTTCGCGCAAGTACAGGCGAGCTTCTCATGTTCTGGAATAACTACGGACTCTACAAAGTTTGCACTTGTGGTTAGTCAACTTGATCACAGATTTGCGGCAGAAGTTCAAGACGTTATTACGACGACGCCGCAAAAGGACGCTTACATGAAACTGAAGTCGGAACTCATACGCCGAGTATCTGCCTCGCAGGAAGAGAGAATACGCCAGGTTCTGACGCAGGAAGACATAGGCGACCGGAAACCTTCGCAATATTTACGCCACTTACGCAGTAAAGTTGATGCACACACTGTTCCAGACTCGTTGCTACGCACATTATGGAGCAGCAGGATGCCAGCACAAGTTAAACCAATAATCGCATCTCAAACAGAAATGCCCTTAGACGACTTGGCGGCTCTTGCTGACCGCATACAGGATGCAATTGTACCCAATTCCTGTTCCGACTCGGCAATTACGTGCAACAGTGCCTCTACAGAAACGAACCCCGATTACGACAGGTTATCAAAGAAAGTGTCGGCGTTAGAAGAACAGCTAAACAATAGCTTGGCAAGCAGAATTGAGGCTTTGAGCAACCAACTTAGTGAACTGCTCGCAGATCATAGCGCTAAAAACAGATACCGACGACGATCACGGAGCCGTTCCACACACAACGGTCCCCGTCACAACGATGTGCAAGCAACTAATATATGCTGGTATCATCACCGATTTGGAAACCAAGCTCACAAGTGCAACCCGCCATGCGATTACTGTAATAGCAAGCATCAAGCAGAAGTCGGTGCGCCTACTGGTTTCTCTACCCGTTTGTTTTTGACAGATCGCAAGTCAGGTCGTAAATTTTTAATCGATACAGGCTCTGACTTAAGTATTCTGCCACGGGATAAAACTTACAAGTACCGCCCGACCACTACCTTCCGACTGACGGCGGCCAACAATTCCGTGATTCAAACATACGGCACAAAACACATGGAACTAGAACTTGGGCTACGCCGTGCAATAGTGTGGAATTTTGTCATAGCCGATGTTGCAGAACCAATAATCGGAGCGGATCTATTGGCCCATTACCATCTTTTTCCGGACACCGCCAACACCTGCTTACGGGATGCAGTCACCGGGCTATCTGCCACCGGAATCCGACGTCACGCGGCCGGCTGTGGCGTCAAGTTTATCCAAACAGCAGACGGAGAGTTCACCAAGCTACTCAACCAGTTTCCAGCACTTACAAGGCCTCCAGGGGCCCCACAACAGGTATGTCATGATACTATTCATTACATCAATACTACAGCAGGCCCCCCTGTTTCGTGTAAACCTCGACGATTGGCCCCTGACAAGTACGCCATAGCAAAGGCTGAGTTTGATTCTATGCTGGCGGAAGGTATCATAACGTCCGTCCAGTAGTGCCTGGTCGTCAGCTCTGCACTTAGTACCCAAGAAAAATGGTGCATGGCGGCCATGTGGGGACTATCGTGCTTTAAATACCAGAACCATTCCGGATCGATATCCAGTGCCACACAATCATGCTTTAAGTGGGAAACGAGTGTTTAGTATACTTGACTGCGCAAAAGCTTATACACAGATTCCCATGGCCGAATAGGACATTCCGAAAACTGCAATAATTACGCCTTTTGGATTATTTGAAAGTTTATTCATGACCTTTGGTCTGCGAAATGCGGCACAGACATGGCAACGCTTCATAGATTCGGTGTTACGAGGCTTACCACAGTGTTTTGCTTATCTAGACGATATCCTTGTTTTTTCGGAAACACTTGAAACACATCAGCAGCACCTTACTCAGGTCTTTGAACGCCTTGCTGCTCATGGTATCGTTCTGAATGTGGAAAAGTGTGTGTTCGGTCAACCGGAGGTAACCTTCTTGGGACATAAAATTTCGTCAGAGGGATCACGCCCACTACCTGAGAAGGTACAGGCGGTAATAGACATTCCACGTCCGATTACAGCAAAAGAACTACGCCGATTTCTCGGTATGCTGAATTTCTACAGATTCCACCTCCCACAAGAACCACTCACAGCTGCACTAACCGGTTCCAAGACAAAAGGCAAGGCATTGTTGCACTGGTCACGACCGATGATAGACGCTTTCGAGACTGCCAAAAAGGCACTTGCTGACGCTACACTTCTGGCACACCCTGTAAAATATGCACGCCTGGCTCTGGTAGTAGACGCTAGCCAGATTGCAATCGGCGCGGCACTTCAACAATATGTAAAAGAAACGTGGCAACCTCTTGCATTCTTTTCGCGCAAACTAACGCCAACGCAACAAAAGTGGAGTGCGTACGATCGCGAATTGTTGGCCATCTACACAGCTGTTAAATACTTCCGCACGCAACTCGAAGCGAGGATGTTTACAATATTTACTGACCACAAGCCTCTCATGTATGCTTTTCGTCAGAACAATGACAAGTGCTCGCCAAGACAATTTCGTCAGCACAATTTTCCACTGACATACAGCACGTCTCAGGACTGACTAACGTAGTGGCTGACTGCTTATCTCGAGTCGGTGCTATCACAGAGACTGTTGGTTTTCGGGAGCTGTACGACGCGCAAAAGACCGATCAAGAGCTGAATAACCTACTTAATAATACGGAGACCGGCCTACAACTCAAACTTATTGCTGTGCCGGGAGCGAACGCTCAGTTGTACTGCGACACTTCCAATGGGAAAACACGCCCATATGTGCCAGTAGGACTACGCAAAAGTGTCTTCCATGGACTCCACAACCTCTGCCACCCAGGCGTCAGAGCTACAGTTAAACTTGTCGCCTCCCGTTACGTTTGGCCAGGACTACAAAAAGATTGCCGCCAGTGGGACCGCGCATGCGTAGCTTGTCAACGTAGTAAGATTGCACGTCATGTACATGAAACCAGAAACCACAGAACGATTCGCCCATGTTCATTTGGACGTCGTGGGACCCTTACCGCCGTCTGACGGGCATCGTTACTTATTAACGATTATTGATCGATTAACACGTTGGCCAGAGGCGATTCCGGTTGAAAATACCGCCGCAGAGACATTGGCAGTCGCTTTCATGTCACAGTGGGTCGCACGATTTGGTTGCCCGTTACACATTACAACGGACAGAGGGCGCCAATTTGAATCGGAAATCTTTACTCAAATGAGTAAGTTTTGCGGCGAAAACCACCATTTCACTACAAGTTACCATCCAGCAAGCAACGGGATGGTGGAGAGGTGGCATCGCTCGCTCAAAACGGCACTAATGTGTTATGAGACTAAGTGGACTGCAGCCTTGCCCCTCGTTTTACTTGGCATGCGAACGGTACATAAGCCAGACCTCGACGCGTCGCCTGCAGAATTAGTATATGGCGAGAAACTACGCCTCCCAGGAGAATTTATTGAGTCAAAAACCTCGTCGCGGGACAACTTACAACCACCAGATGTTATAGCTCAACTCAGGGAGCACATCACGCAGATCAGACCTCAACCAGCATCGCGGCATGGAATACGCCCCTCCTTCGTGCACAAAGAATTGTCAAATTGCTCACATGTCACGCTCCGTCGAGATGGAATTAAGCCAGCCCTTACACCTCCATATACTGGACCCCACCGTGTCCTTGCACGCAACGGCAAAACTATGGACATTCTGCTTAATGGTAAAAAAAAGTACCGTCTCAATTGACCGAGTGAAACCAGCGTTTCTATTTGAAGACTTTTGTGATACAACCCTGCTCGCGCAACCATCGTCCCCTTCGGCTACACACACCCAGCAAACTCCTGCCTCGCCAGTGGCACAGCCGCCACGTCAAACGCGGTCTGGTCGGCACGTCCACTTTCCTGCAAGATTCCTCGACAGCATCGAGTATGGTGGACGCCGACGACGCTCCGCTACTCCGCGGGGGGCTGATGTGGCGACAAGTATTCAGCGGACGCGATCAGCTGATTGCAGCGTACGCAAGAAGTTCGTGCGCCTGCCGCTTGGGGCGCTGCCTTGCGCGATTATTCCTTGTCGCGGAAGCAACACTCCTTGAAATAATTTAATTTCTGTTGTTTAATGTATCTATGTCTTTTCCTGGTCGAGTTTTTCATTTGCATTTTAGTTATGTCTAAAATAAATGTTTATCGCTACATCTACGGCATTGTTCTTCTGTAAATGGAGTGCAGATGCATTAATTATAAGAAGCAGTTAAAATATGTTACTGTGTAGTGGAGACTCCGAGTAATTTACGTAAAACAAGTCGCTGATTTCTTAACGCTAAAGTGTACCGCTTCAGTAACATTCACCTTCACGACGATCAACAGATGCTCAAAGATAAAAAGACTCAAAGATAAAACACTGGGAAACACAGACATACATTAACTGAGCATTAACTACAATGACAATTCAACAATGATCTCAATAAAACTCTGGAAAGACAGCTGTATTGCTTAAGATCAAAATACTGACAACTGGATTAGAGAGACAAATAGCCTACGTCGAGCGTCACGGGTTCATAATACACAGTACCACCTACATATTATCCTTTGAACTCACTGCAGGACACAGACTATAGACATACGTGACGGTAAGTTCGTAAGTCACCGGTTTCTTTGGCTTAGCGACAGTATCGCGTTACTAACAGATTGATATCATTCATTTAGGTGAGTAATCTCTGCTTGTATTCTTTATTTCATCTTTTCTAGAGCAATAAATACATGTTTGAACTGCATTTAATGCGGCCCGGCCAGCTCTCGCTAGGTGGCGTCGCGTGTACCGATTCACAGGGAATAAGAATTGTCTTTACGCCACCTAGCGAGCAGTAGACGGGCCGCATTAAACGCAGTTGTACCAAATTCTTTTAGGAAAAGCTACGTACTCCGAGACTTACGAAGTTCATCGTACCTGTGAAATTACGGTTACTGTATAATTCTTAAATCGTAATAGATTCAAAGGAAAACACAGACATACATTAACTACACAGGCAATACATAGACTGTAGACATACCTTAATGTACGTCTGTGATGGAAAGCTCGTAAGTCAAATATGACTATATGCGGTTAAATTGTACGACGCTTCTCGCCGGGCTCCAGTGGTTATGTTGGCACCAATGATTAATGGCAGCAGCTCACATGACGAATAAATGTTTATGTACTGACAATTTCAATTAAAACGAATATTATTTTTTTTCTGAACGGACAAGGGTACATACAAGAACCTGTCAACCATGGAGAAGATACAGAATTACTTTTGCTGGGAGTGAAACGAACAGAATAACACTTACTCTGTAGCTCGTGAAAAATATTAACGCAATTCTAAACTTCATTTTCAACTGTTTCCAACATAAGCACTGGAGCCCGACGTAAAGTTTTACCGCATATGCTGTTCAAGTGGTAAAATTGTATTGCCAGTAACAAAATTACCTCCATGTGAATTCTTTGAATATATTTACATAAGAATTCTTTCCAAGGAAAAACGAATTTATGTAGTTCCCTTTCTGATTTCGGTGTAGGCCTATCCTCATTAGATTTTAAGAATACGTACAAATCGCCATAGTACAGGAAAGAACAAATTGAGGAGATGTTAGTTACATAGCACACCAAACTACTTAACAGATGCCGATGCTTCGTTTTTTCATTATAACTGTGGTGTAATACATTACAACAGGGGACAGAATTTTACTTGCGCCATCGGCGTACTACGCTGATGTTGGCAACGGCCGTTGAATGCTTTTTGAAAAATCAGTCACGTAGAATGAGGGGAATAATCCTTACGTTCACGATAAAATAAATAATTTATGCTGTTCTGATGAGTAGATTAATAATTCTCCTAATCCGAATAGTTCGTTGCCAACGCTAGCAAACTAAACTGCTGCAACTGCAAGTAAAATTTAACCCAGCTGTATCCCACATGCTTTGCAATGTCATGGAAAGAAAAGAAGCGCATCTTTCGACGGGTATAATTTGAGTTTAAGAAGTAATGACGTTCCTTCGCGTCTTTTGATATTTCAATTTAATAAGAATTATTTGCAAGGAAAATCGAATCTATATAGTTTCCTTTCTGATTTCCGTGCGTGCGTATTAGATTATGAATCCCTTTAGAAATGACTAGAAAACGGTTTAGTACAGTGAAGAACAAATAGAGGCCATGTTAGTTACGTTGTGCACCAAATAACTAATAGGAGGCAATGCTGCTTTTATTATGCTCTTAACTATGGTGTAGTTCTCTACAAGTGATTGTAGAGATTTCTTTCGTTGCGAAGCACGGGTTTACAGCTATCTATCACAAATCTGTAATCTCCTAAAATACTTCATGGATTTACATGGGGCATAAAAGGGGGATCACAAAAAAACCGTAATTTAAAGTTTTGTATTTACGACCGTTATGTATGTCTGTCTCTTAGAACACGTCTATCTTCAAAAGTGCATGACGAATTTTCGTGGGATTTCCAGCCGTAACTTGAGCATATCGTGCGGTTGGATACGAGTTTCATTTGATCAAAATCGGATCAGAGAAAATAAAAATATCATAATTTAAAAATTTGTTTAAAAGCAATCACTATCTATCTGCAAAGGCCAATCTCCAAAAGTACTACACGAGCTTTCATGGGGGCTAAAAAGCAAAGGATACATGGCGCTGTTATTATTATTATTATTACTATTTCTCATCTCAACGATAGAAGTGTTTTCAGAAGTTTATGCCAAACAGACAATTACACACGGCAGTCTTAACTTTAACAACACAACCTAACATTGAACTTACATCGTTCCGAGGTACGGGCTGAAATTAATTTCAATTTTTGTATGAAAACTTTCTGAACATTCATCGTTTTCGACAATGACTTCTACTTAAATTTGACATCTTGGCTAGGAGAACTGAGTTCACTGACAGAACGATCCAACAAGGATTCTGTTTTTGCTGACCTAAAAAACCATGATATACACAGGTCCCTCTTTAACAACTGTTGCGCAGCACAGGCATATAAGCTAGTTTATTATAAAAATAAAGATGTATAATATTGATATAGTCACTAAAAATTTTGTAGATAACTAATTACTTAAAATTATGACAACGTCTTGATAGGTGGTTCCATGAATACTAACTAAAATAACCGATATTGTTTCTCATGAGATGTGAATACTCTTAATGTTGGAAGGAATTCGTCGCGATACTTACATTTTTGTACATTTCATGTTTTTGGTGGGATTGATATTACCTAACATTGCAGGTTTTGGAGGCGTTAGTTCAAAAATGAAACGCCAAGAACGCCATTTAATTATTTATTTGGTAACGACCGGTTTCGGAGGACTGTGCCACCATCATCTGGTCATAAGTATTACATTTTCTAAGCTGTTTATCTTATAGGAAAATTTGAGATTAAATAATAAGTGCAGCACAGCACTTAAATAAAAATAAATTAATTAAAACACCACAGTTTGCAAGATACTGACAGCCTGGACAACAAACCACCGGCTGACGGTGTCTTACCAACTGTGATGTTTTATGTATTTTTATATGTAGACTAATTGATATGTTGGACTTTTAATTTAATCTCCAGTTTTTATATAAGATTGCCAGCTTATAAAATGATGGTACAGTCCTCTGAAACCGGTCGTCATTTAATAAATAAGTAACTCGCGATCTTGGCGTTTCATTTTTGACGAATATCAATCATATTTTCTTACAGACTATGGTCTAATTCGAACTGTAGCATGCAGCCACTTTTAAAGTTGGTGTACGAAATGGTATTGATATGCATCAACGCATGCGTATACGTGACGCCTTTGACAGACAACAAGCGTTAAAATTTCATGGTGAGAAAGCTCCATGAATATGCTGCTGCATTGTCTCCAAATCTGGAATGGTCTGTGCGCACACGATACTTCCAAGTGGACCCCATAACCAGAAGTTCCATGGGTTGGAGCAACACCATTTGCGGTCCGGTGAACAAGAATGCTACTGGACCTCCTTGACAGATCCATCGACCAGGGAAGGAACTACTGCGTGCACGCATTAAGGCGAAGTGGGATACCGCACCAAAATATAGCTCCTACGTAGCCCCTTCGAATGATCAAGGTTCAACATGTTGAAATGTCTGTAAAACCAATGGATCAAACTGCTTGGTCTCTAGACTTACTGACTACTTAAAACTGCCCTCAGGACTACACACACACCCATGCCCGAGTGAGGACTAGAGCCTCTGACGAGAGCGACCGCGTAGTCGGTGGTTTGCCATCTTGGACCACTCAGCCATTCCCGCGCGGCGGATTATGAATGGCACAGAATGAGGAACAGCACTGCCCTTTAGAAGGAAGCCATGCATACTTCAAGTACGGCTGCACGGTACAGCGCGAACTGCACATGACTGAATAAATGGTGTCTAGTATGGAAACCATGAACTTCCTGACACAACCAGACCGTTTTGTTTCGTATCCGCGATCAAAACAATGACATAATTTTATTGCGGTTCTAGGAGTAACAATGAACTTTTTTTCATCAGTCCACTTCTTGTCCATTTACAGCCTTGGTCTTTCTTGAAAGCATTTTGTTCAACGAAGCTTTTTCTGGAGACGAGCACGTTTCTGGATGTCTTCAAGTGTGATTCCTATTTTCTGACGTTAAACGAAGAATTATATTCAACTTGTATGAAAACCAGACAGCAATCATTGGAATCGAACGGCATGAAAGGCTCGTAATGGTTGGGAAAGGAGTAAGACAGGGCTATAGACTTGCCCCAATGTTGTTTAATCTGTACATTGAGCAAGCTGTGAAGTAATGCAAGGAGAAGTTTGGAGAGGGAATTAAAGTCCCGGGAGAGGGAATAAAATACTTGCGGTTTGCTGAAAACATAATAATTTTGTCAAAGACAGCAAAGGACCTGAAAGAACAATTAAATGGAATGTCTTGAAAGGAAGATATAAGATGGACATTAACAAGAGTAAAACGAGGGTAATGGAATGTACTGTCAGAAAATCAGGTGATGCTAAAGGAGTTAGATTAGGTAAGGAGACAATAAAAGTAGTAGATGAGTTTTGTTATTTGGGTAACAAAATAATATCTGATGGCCGAAGTAAAGAAGATATAAAATGCAGAATGGGTATGGGGAGAAAAGCGTTTCTAAAGAAGCGAAATTTATTTCCATCAAATATTAGTTTAAATGTTAGGAAATCCTTTCTGAAAGCATTTGTCTGGAGTGTAGCATTGTATGGAACTGAAACGTGGAAGATAAGGAGTTCAGACAAAAAGATGATAGAAGCTTTCGAAATGTAGTGCTACACAGAATGCTGAAGATTAGATGGTAGATCACGTAAATTATGAGGAGGTGCTCAACAGAATTGTGGAGAAAAGGAGTACTTGGAATATCCTAACTAAGAGGAGAGATAGGTTGCTGGGACACATTCTGAGACACCAAGGGATCATGTGCCAAGTACTTAAATTTTTCTACTTACTTGATTTTTGCCCTGTTCCACAATGAGTTCTTTGGAAGCTGGCTTGATATTGGTTGTTTTCTTTGTTGTTTGGAAAAAGATTTGGAGACCAGCTTTCGCTGGGGTCTTCAGTTCGTTAATATATTTTTCAGTAGTGTCCAGGGAATCAGAAAATATCGCTAAGTCATTTGCAACAGCTAAAGAGAGTTTATACCCTATTTATTACTACTTTATTTTATTATTCATTATTATTATTTCCTTTTACGGCCTCTTTGGACTGCTTTAGTGAATCATTTACTGGTCCTCTTCTTTGATAACTACATGTTTCGTTCATTTCGAATTTCCAAGCATCACTTCATTAGTTGTGATCTATTGTGTCTTTCCACATCTGTAAATGCCCTTTTCATTGTGTGTCGTTTGTATATTTTTTCTTGAAATCCTTTTTTATTATCTTTCAGTTTCTTGAGATTTTCTGTTTTGTATTGAAGATCACTGAGGGGTTTTTTTTTTTTTTTTTTTTTTTTTTTTTCGGATTCCACAGTTTGTCTATAACTTTTGTGGATATTCTGCTTTTTCGTGTCGTCATGATGTGGTCAAATAAAAAAATCCTTTCCTTACTATAGTGTCCGTGATGGGTTACTTCGTTTGGCACTATCCGCCATTGTCCTCCCTTCTGATATTTTTTATTTATGCATGTCCTAGCTATTTTTCTGTCCACTTTTAGTATTTTGTGAATTCTGTTTTTCTAAGTGACCTTAAAAAGAGTTTCTCTTGTGTATGTTCCCTCTGTCTGAACCAGTCTCTCGCAATGTTTTAATTTTAATTGATAGAGATTTTTTATAGTATGTAGACCATGTTCTCTTATGAACTTTTATCATTTTATCGGACCCTTCTTGCCAAGTAGGGTTTTCGTCCAGATTGTATAATTTTGTCCTAGGTATTAAACTGATTAACTATTTTTATTTTTGTGTAGTTTACTGTTATATGGTTTATTACTAGTGGGTCTGTTACCATCATATGCAGCATTTTCGAATGATATCAGCAGTCCTATTTTTTGTGCTATATTCTTTAGGTTCACTACCTGATTTCTCGCTTCTTGTACGTTATTACCTAGTGTTACATATACAGGGTGTATCGAAAATGATTGTGCGAACTAATACGGTTAGAAGTACATGGTAATAGAAGCAAAAATGTCGCAGTAAACATGGGTCCGCAAACAAGCCGTTTGCGAGATAATTACGAATGTATGGTTTCATGCCGCCGCTGACGTCATTGTAAACATGGTCCTAGTTAGTACCCATTAATTTGAAATTTAGTCTTTACTACACTCCTGGCCATTAAAATTGCTTCACCACGAAGATGACGTGTTACAGACGCGAAATTTAACCGACAAGAAGAAGATGCTGTGGTATGCAAATGATTATCTTTTCAGAGCATTCACACAACATTGGCGCCGGTGGCGACACCTACAACGTCCTGACATGATGAGAGTTTGCAACCGATTTCTCATACACAAACAGCAGTTGACAGGCGTTGCCTGGTGAAACGTTCTTATGTCTCGTGTAAGGAGAAGTGCGTACCATCACGTTACCGACTTTGATAAGGGTCCGATAGCAGCCAATCGCGATTGCGGTTTATCGTATCGCGACATTGCTGCTCGCGTTGGTCGGGATCCAATGACTGTTAGGAGAATATGGAATCGGTGGGTTGAGGAGGACAATACGGAACGCCGTGCTGGATCCCAACGGCCTCGTATTACTAGCAGTCGAGATGGCAGGCATCTTATCCGCATGGCTGTAACGGATCGTGCAGCCACGTCTCGATCCATGAGTCAACGGATGGGGACGTTTACAAGACAACAACCATATGCACGAACAGTTCGACGACGATTGCAGCAGAATGGACTATCAGCTCAGAGAACATGGCTGAAATTTAGACTTTACTGTTAGCTTTTACATCGCATATGGTTCACATTTGCCGCGGTGTAGTGGCCGAGCGTTAAGGCGCCTAGCTGCGGAGTGCGCCGCTGTTCGCCGTCGGAGGTTCGAATTCTCCTTCGCGCATGGGTTTATTTGTTGTCCTCAGCATAAAGTAGTTTGTAAGCCTAGGGACTGATGATCAGAGTAATTAAGTTCCATAGATTTACAATCATTTAAACATTTTATTTTATTTTATTTTATTTTATTTATTTATTTATTTATTTTTAGTTCACATTTCACTTAGGGGAGTGTGGGGCAAGTTGATACGTGGGCAAGTTGATACGTGGTTAAGTTGATACAGATGGGACTGTGAGCTAACATGTATGAGCAGGGCGGACGTGAGGCTGTTGTTAACTGCGACGCAGTGCCACACGGCGGCCAGCTGTCAGCAGACTACTCTATGTGTTTTCATTGTTGAAATTGTGTTTTCATGAGTAGAAAGTAATTTTTGGCTAGTGTGTTTGAGTTGGCATAACAGCAAGAGGATATTCTTCAGGAAGTTCACTGTTGGCACACTTAAACGCCTGTTTCTTGGTGAGTTTCATCTTTCTAGACTTTATATTTTAGATGTTAGTTTGACTAAAGAGACAATTATTAAATGGGGCAAGTTTATACGCGTAGCTGGGGCAATTTCACCAAGCCAGGTCAATTTGCATTTCGTGCAAAACAAAACAAAAATAAAATAAAATAAAAATAAAGAGGGGGGGCAATATAGAATGTGGCAAAGACTGTTATGTATAGTTGTATTCATTGTACACCTGATATTGTAATCAGTCGTTCTGAGTAGGTTATGGACACAATCTCATAATCTGTGTTTTTAAAACAAGTTAATAATATGTCTTACGTAACCTTTGAACTATATTCTGCTTAATAAATTTTTTAGATTGTCTACTGAGTGATTATTTGTTACCTTAATGTCAATTAGCTTATTATTTACACACTTTAATCAACTTGCCTATCGCTAGTATCAACTTTCCCCCATGTGGAGAACTTTGATACACTTGGAAGCATTAAACAATTTCTTTTTAATTTTTGGATATATGTGTGGTTAACCAAAGTATCAATACCATAGAAAAGTGCACAATTAATTGAAGTATAATATCATAATTTTCCCACTTAAAAAATAATTAAAACAAAAAATGTAAAAAATAAAATCTGAAATTTGTCTCAACTTGCTCCGTTCTCCCTTATGGGTTACTCGTTAAAGCAGGTGTTGGAAGTGAGTTCCTCCCACCTGGATGCAATACTGCGCTCGTCTCTGCAATGGGTTTCTAATTCTGTCGAAAATCCTTTGATCATTTAGGAATTCTTGCCGACATTACGTTTGACGCCGCTTTTCGCGAGACTTTTGACTGTCGGCCACTCCCCCAGTTGTGGTCCGCGCAGCAGCCTGGGAGCTGTCAGCGAGAGGCGTGGGCGGATACACCCGGCCGTCAGCGTCTCACCGGCGATAAGGAGCGACGTGGGCGTGACAGGTGCCAGCAGCAGCAGCAGCAGCAGGTAGAAGAGCCGCTGACGCGTCAGCAGCAGCAGCGGTGGACCAGGCAGGGCACGGTGGCGGCGGAAGCCGCGTGGCTCAAAGGCGGCGGCGGGGGCGGCGGCGGCAGGTCGATACCATCCGGCACTGCCGGGGAAGGGGGCGGGGGGCAGGCCGCCAGCAACAAGCGGGGCGGACGCACCACGCTGCTCAGCAGTGACTGGGGGTCACTTCTGCTCGTCCACTGTTAACCGCTACAACTGCTAGCACGGTGACTAAAGGCTCCATAGAAATGGCTCCGGGGGAGGAACGGGCTTGGACAACCTGTCCCCCATGGGGCAGAAACTGGACCACAATTCCTTCTACTGCTCTGCACCGTAGCCTACGGCAGGCCTGCCCATGAGGCAGCTATACTCCCTTCACCGAAATGAGAGACGTACTGTAAACACACTGAGGCGCGTGACCAGGGATGGACAAAACGGTACGCTCGCTCAATTTCGCTGCATCCGTTTCAGGTGTAGATCGTTGTGTGTATTATATAGCGGTGATAACAGGTGTTGACTGTCAAAATCATCGTAAAGGACCAGTTGCTGAATAGTAATCATCATCATCATCATTTTCCATCTCCAGTTTCCCGGGTGTGGCTAACAAGCGGTGTCCATCTCATCCGATCTTGATATAACATTTGGTCTTGGACATCATCTCAGTTAAAACCGTTCTTCTCTATGTCTGATTTAACTGCCTCTATCCATCGTCTCCTTGGCCTTCCTCTAGGTCTTCTTCCTCCCACTTCCAGTCTGAAGTATTTTTAGCTGTCCTTGTGCTATCCATTCTCATTACATGGCCATACCACTGCAGTCTTTCTTTCCTCAAGATGTTCGCAATAGGGACCCTGATACCAGCTGTTTTCCTGTGTGCCTCATTTCTGATCTTGTCTCTCCTGGTACTTTGTTTCATAGTCCTGATAAACCTCATTTCTGTTGCTTGGTTTCTGCTGTAATCCTTTTTTAACAATGTACATGTTTCCATGCCATAAATAAGGATTGGAGTGAAGTAAGTGTTATACAAAGTTAACTTTGCTGCCTGGGGTACTTTTTTGTTCCAGAGTAGCTTCCGAACTTGCACGTAGAAATTTGATGCTTTTTGTGTTCTGTTGAGGATTTCTTTCCGGATGGTGTTGTCCTTGGAGAAAATACTTCCAAGGTACTGAAAGTGGGAAACTGATTTAATTTTTGTTCCCTCCAAGTAGATGTTTGAACTTGTTCCCTCTCTGTTTATGTTCATCTCAACCGTCTTGGTCTTGCTGATTTTCAGGTTAAATTCTTAAAATTTATTGTTCCAGACAGTCAGGCTCTTCTGCAATTCTATTTCTGTTTCTCCCCATATTACAACAACATCTGCAAATACCAGTGATCTCGGCTCATTTTCAGTTTCCTTAATAGATTTTAGCATTCTGTCCAGCAGCTGTTGTGTCCAGAACAGTCAGTTACTGACATTATGAAAACAGTCAATAGAAAGCCAGACACACTTTGAAGCCTCTAAGGAGGGAAAAAAGGGGAAATACGACATAAGCTTTCATAACGTCTTGATTACTTTGACTGAAATGCATAAGAAGGAAAGTTTTACATAAGAAATTTCTAACACTTGACAAAGTACTTGCTGTGATAAGCAACGATGCAGATTTGAGAAATATTCGGAGAAAATCACTTTTTATAAACTATTAAAAGAAATGAATCTTAACTGTTTGGCTTCTAATAGCTCTGCTACATAACAAAACACACAACAACCTTACCTCTGAAACGGATGCAGCGAAACTGAGCGAGCGACACTGTTTTGTCCATCCCTGCTCATAGATCTCAGTGTGTTTACAGTACGGCTCTCGTTTTCGTGAACGGAGTATAGACAAGCACGAGCGCTGGCGCTCGCTCGTTGCCTGGACCGTGAGCGCTGGCGGCTGAATGGGGCTGTACGCTCAGGAGTCGCGACGGACTGCAGCGGAGGGGAGTAGAGGTGTGAACAGTCGCTGTCTTCACACGACTGACAACAACGTCGTTCCGGCTTACCTTTAGATGCGAGAGCGTATGCCCTCCACGCAGTACGTAACATATCATCTCTCGAGGAAATTTAGTACGATGGCTTCAAAACGAAAAACAGACACATCAACCTCAATGTACAACACGTCATTGCAGGAAGCATATATGTTTCTTATCTGCGATTATCTGAAAAAATTCTTAAAACAACGAAAAAATGTAATTTACAACGTCATTACAATACCTCCCACACGAAAGATTATGGGCACTAGCAAAATGAAGATCAGAAAGCAGTGGTCCAAAGAGTAAAGAACGAACAAGGACAGGGTCTAACACGTGGGTCACCGATTTCGATCGAATTTTTCATGGACGTACTATAATGAATATAAAAGGACAGATGTTTTAGCTTTTTGCTAGACAACAGTATTTGAAAAATGAAGGTCAAATATGATGATGGAAATCCGCGTTTTCAATACTATACATCGAAATATCATGTAAAGATGAACATTTTTTGCAAACATATGGGGCCAAAAGTTAATGACGTTCGAGGAATTAACGTTTTTTTTTCATGCCATCATGTAAATTTTTAGTTAGTATTTCTTTAGCTGTATTTCATAATATTCTCATATGGTAATACCTTTTCTTGCCTTATTTCGAAGCAGAGCATCAGGAAGAGTAACATTCAATTAAGTGTATTATGTGTTTACAGGTGTTTCATTTGTGATACACAGTACAAAAACAATAAAAACAAGAAATATATTTTGTATTCTCTGTTTCATTCATCAGTAATCTCTTTCAGGCATAAGAAATTGATTGTATTTTCTCTTTCATATAGCATTTTCATACAATTAATTCGCCACAGAACAGAGTATTCAACCACCGAGAACATATCAGTGGCCGAAGAATTAGACTGCCCGACAATTCTCCATCCCGAAGTTGCTTTGTGGGCATTCCTGTTTTCCCTCACTGTCCCTCACAACTTGTCCACCACCTACATCTATATCTACATCTACATAGATAATCTGCAAATCACATTTAAGTGCCTGGCAGAGAGTACATTAACCACTTTCATAACTTTTCTCTACCGTTCCATTCTCTAATAGCGCGCGGGAAGAAAGAACATCTAAATCGTTCCGTTCTGATTTCTCTTATTTTATTCGGATGTTCATGTCTCCATAAGGAGGTGGTTGCTAGCAAAATATTTTCATATTCAGAAGTAAAAGTCGGTGATAAAACTTCGCAAACAGATGAATAACGTCTTTCTTTTAATGATTTCCACACCACTTCGTGCAACATTTGCGTGACGCCCCCCCCCCCCCCCCCACCGTAACGTGATAAAACAAGACGAGCTGCCCTTCTCTGAACCTTCTCAGTGTCTTCCGTCAGTCCCACCTGGTGAGGGTCCCACAAGGGACAACAGTACTCCAGGAGAGGACGCACAAGTGTAATGTAGGCAGTCTCTTTGGTGGAACTGGTGCATCTTCGAAGCGTTCTGCCAATGAAACGTAACCTTTGGTTCGCCTTCCCCACAATATTTTCTATGTGCTCTCTCCAGTCTAAGTTGTTCATAATTGTAGCTCCTAGAAATTTGGTAGAATTTAGGACCTTAAGGTTTGACTGATTTATCGCGTAATTACAGTTCAACGGATTTCTTTTAGTGCTCATGTGTTTTACTTCACACTTTTCTTTATTTAGTGTCAATTGCCAATTTTCGCACCATGTAGAAATTTTGTCTAAATCGCTTTGTAGTTGCTTTTGATCCTCTGTTGACTTCACTAACCGATAAACGACAGCATCATCTGCGAACAGTCTAAGGGAGCTATTCAGATTGTCTCCTAAATCGTTTATAGACACCAGAAAGAGAAGGGGACCTATAACGCTTCCCTGTGAACGCCAGATATCACTTCTGTTTTACTCGATGACTTACCGTCAATTACAACTAACTGTGTCCTTTCTGATAGGAAATCGTGAATCCAACCGTTAGCCACCGCGAGCCGGACGAGAGCTCACTGCTGTGGCGCGAGCGGATTGCTGGGCAGTCCTGGCCTACGGGATACAGAGCCTGCGACAAGTGACAAGTAGCCCGCGTGACGTCACGAACTGAGTGCCGAGCCGCGGGGTAAACCCAACACGCCTCGCCTTGTATCTAGACGGTGTTGGTAAGCCCCAGCTTGCTGTGAGGGATTCTTGGATTCACTGGAGCTACGCTCCAGTAAGCTTTTAGCGACAGCGAGGACCATCGCCTGCATTTAGCTTTTCTTGAGTTGTATTTGAGTGAAGATTGTGTGTCTTCATACTAGTCCACAAACTGACAGAAATACTAGGTAAGTACAAACAGTCTTTGATTAATCGTGAGTAGTATGGTTTTCTTGCTGCTGGAAGTGATATATCGGTTTGTTCCTCTTTGTAAGTGTTCCAAATGGGGCGTACTTGCTGTGTACCGGGTTGCACTGTAAATCACAAGACGAACAAGAAAAGAAATATTTCAGTATTTCATTTCCAAAAGACAAATGTGTGGTGCATGTTACCACGCAGACGCAGGTCTTACAAGGAAAGTACTTGGGCTCGAACAAACACATATACATAAAAATCTTACGAGAGACAATGTAAAGATCCCTTATTGCACTGGTGACAATTCCGCATCTGCAAAACTCTGCAGTCTTCCGTTAGAGGCATCTGCGTGTGCCTTGACACATTGCACTTTGACCCGTCGGTTTGCCAGTAGGGACGGTGCAGTGTGCCTCCGCAGTTGCGTTTTGCGACATTCGTGTGGTGAAGCGTCAGATGGAGCGGCGATTGATAATCAATCCTGCTAAGTATTGCGATTGGTTGAGATGAAGTTACGAAGAACCATTCTTTTTGAAGATGTTATTAGTGTAGAAGATGAATCATTCGCATGCTTTCTCGTATCTGTTGTGGTTCAGAAATATTAGCATAAGTTAGATACTGTTATTACAAACTCATAATAATGATAACAGAGATGATAATGACGAGGAACTCATGCTAGCGGTAGTGCTACGGTAAGTGCGGGAAGAGGCGATGGAAGCAGTGGCAGTGAATACCAACTGTCTTCCGAGAAGAAGGTTAAAGTTGCAACTATCATCACAGCTTTTGATGACAATACGCTATAGAACATGTACGAAGATTATTACATAAGTTTTAATTCAGATATCTACATTACGTATGGCGTCTACAATTACATCTACAGTGCTATCTAGAACATGATTGCAAAGTTTTGCATATAAACGACACCCACCAGCATATTGAGGTGTACGTAGAGATACTGTAACCAAATGTTCATACATATATGTTTGTTCGAGCCCAAGTACTTTCCTTGTTAGAAAAGAAACTTAAAATAATGAGTGTATTAAAAATGAGATCTGAGTCCTTTGTGAACTTCTGTGTAAAAGACTTGACTGTGAGTTCTGGAGAAACACCTGATGAACAAGTGTCTATTAGAAATTTAGAGCATGTTCATGAACATGCAACTAAAGTAGGAACATCTCAAAATGATTTAAGTGTGCTTTTCTATATTGGAGGTTACGTATCTCACTGCTTATTAAAATTCGTAAGTGGATGTGGTCAATGTAAAGCAACCATCTGATTTCATATTTCAAACTATTGTTGAAGGATACAAATTGTTTCACTTAAATCTGATGACTCTTAATGTTCGTTTCTAAGCATCACAAATCGTAGGAAAGTGTTCACAGTCTCTGGAAAGAACACTTGACAGTTCTTACTTTTAAGAGATGTGGAGTTGTGGTAAGGATGTGAAAGAAATCATTTCAAAAACCATTTAACTTTTAGGAAATATTTTCACAAGAAATTATTCTGAAATAAGGAACAACCTCCTTGTAACCACCAGTAGACGTAAGCCACTTAAATTTTCAAAGTAAATGCAGATTTATATGTAGTGGTGACTGTTTTCTTTCCAATTCTTCTTTCTCCTTTTCGATGTTTGTTTCCCTGTGCCACTTGATATAAAATCGTATTTTCACTATTATGTCACGTTCCAGAATAGCATATTTCACAAAAGTTCGAAAATGAAGCAAATATTTAAGTAATCACCTTTGAGGTAAGTTGTCTTGATACTGCTAAAAGTGGTTCTAATATTAATTCCCCATTCTCAGTACTCCTATAGCTGTTGTGGAATGTACAATGTATGACAGTTTAGACGTCTGCACCACAGTTACGCCAGTTTAAATCTCACAGTCAAATGTTTGTAGAGCTTATGGGACTCAACTACGGGGTCATCAGTTCCTAAACTTACAAACTGCTTATGAACTATGTTATACTAAAGACGACACAAACATCCATGTCCGAGGGGGGATTCGAATACCCGACCACAGCGGCCGTGCAGACCGTGACTGGCACGCCGCAGACCGCTCGGCCTCCGCCGCCGGCTATATTTGATGTTGTTTCTTGCCTGTTGATGGTCATTTCTGCTGTCTTTGTTTTACTTATCTTTAGTCGGAAATTTTTGAATGTGTTGTTCCAATCATTCAGTTTCCTCTGTGCTTCAGCTTCCGTCTCTCCCCAAACGATCAAATCATTGGCAAAAACAAGGGCATTAGGTTCGCTGTCTATTTTCTTGACAGATTTTATAATTTTGTCTATTACTATTACAAATAGGAGTTGTGATAGGTCACTTCCTTGCTGGACACCTCTCTTTGTTTCAAACCATTCTGAACGTCCGTTGCTTATCTGGATACAGCTATAACACTTTTGGTATAGCATTTTGACTTTATCAAATGTTCAAATGTTTGTAAAGCTTATGGGACTTAACTACGGGGTCATCAGTCCCTAAACTTACAAACTACTTATGAACTACTTACGAACTAGGACGGCACAAATATCCATGCCCGAGGGGGGATTCGAACCCCCGACCGTAGTGGCCGCGCTGACCGTGACTGGAGCGCCTCAGTCACCTCGGCCACCGCGGCCGGCTTGACTTTATCAATCAGATAGTTTGGCACCTTTATCTTTGCAGTTATTAAAAATGTAATAACTACTACACTGTTAAGAGTAACATAAGAATCAAATAAATACATAGCCAGGAATTCTGGATACTAAATTACTAAGGCTACTGAAGGAATAAAAAGCATTTGGAAAATTTTAGTTTAGTCACTTTCTTTCCCCTGCTTGAATAGTGTTTATATAATTATTTAATAGCTGTGTTCAGCCACGTTTTACCTAGCCTTCTTTCAGATTAAATGGAAGAAAAATAAAAGCGAAATCATTCATTTGTAATATGTTTACCTTGACAATGGGAATAGAAATTCCAGATACATCCTTCCCTCCCTCCCCCCTGCCTCTGTTGCCCAATCATCTCCTCCTCCTGCTCTGTCTGTGCATCTGCCCTTACCCCTCTTTCTGCCCACGTGCTCTTCATCCTCTTCTTTTTCACCTACTGTCTCCGTCTTCTCCCACTCCTCTCTTCCTGTATCAGCTCCTTAAACTCTGTCTTCCGCGCGTCTATACCTCTTCGCTCTCCCTATTCATCTCATCCCCACCCTATTCCTGTCCATATCATCACCTTCCTCCCTTCGGCTCTCAGTTTTCTCCCCTCCTGTACCTCCTCTCACGCGTTGCTTATTTATAACTTTCTGAAAACCCGGCTCTACCCGGTATTTATTCATTAATTCTAGCCTTGAGTTAGTACTTCTCCTATCCCTTTCCTCTCTATCCATGTTTTTTCTAATAACATGTTATATTTATCAGAGAATATGTAAGATATGAGGCTGTCTTGCATAATATACTAAATTTAGAAAGATAGTAATGAAAATACAAATGATATGTAACATTCATACATTCATTTAATTCAAAACTTTACTATTAACAATATTTCTTGTTACTTTTCTAGGAAGTAATATGCATAATTTCTTTGGTAAGGCCACCCCTGAGCAAGTGACATGAACTTGTCCGTGTGGGAAACATGGCCATGTCAAATCCACTCCACAGTATTGAACAGATTAAAAAATGTTCAAATGTTTGTAAATCTATCGGACACAACTGCTAGGTTATTAGACCGTAGCATACAAAATACTTAAACTAAGGTAAACTAACCAAATGACAACACAAAAACCCATGCCCGAGGGGGGACACGAACCCTCCGACAGCGAATGGCAGCGCGCACCGCAGCACGACGCCCCACAGCGCACGGGTAATACACCGCGGCTTGAATAGATTGCCCTGTGGTTCATTATTCGTAATAGAAAATGCAAGTCTCCCTGGAAACTGTAGTCTCTTGAAGTTAAAAGCCAGAACTGTCGTAAATAAAGGGGTATTCGTTGGATGTGCTCTGTTTCATTCTCTTCCTTTCTTTATAGCTCGCTAGAAGTCCGTTGGTATCGTCTACATTCGTGTGCGCTTCAGAGCTCAAAGACTACTGTCAGCTTTCCAGGAATTTCTTTAAGCTGCCCAAAGTAAGTGTTGATTAACGTTGCAAGTTTTTACACATTGCAGTATATATGATCTCATATTTATTAAATTATATTCTTTTTACAATAGTATAAGTTTGCAGTTATTTATTTATTTGTATAAGTGTTGTATGTCGGCAAAATCCGTTGCGAACAGTGTTACTTGCAAAGAAGTAATACATAAAACCGGATGCGTGATGGGACGGTTCTCCATGAATGTTACTGTTATTGTTCTTATACCTCATGAACTATGTGTCACACTGCAATTTCTAAACGACATTCATCTGTATGTGTGTATATTATCTGTAAAATATCCTGGATTACACTTAGTAGTGTAGAAATTATGAACTGCAACGTCATACCGGATGTCGTAGTTTTGCTCAAGGAACAGCGGGAAAGTAGTAAGCGAGAAACTTCTTTCCTTTCATTACTTGGATATAGTTAACAACGAGAAAAAAATTAATAAACACTTGAAATTGTGTTTAGAGTTTGTTGCAAATCGGTAAATACGGCGATTCCCATATAAGTGTTTCGTTGCATAAAGTGGCAGTTTCTTTCAACTTCTATTGTTTAATTCTTCGTTTGTGTGGCCATAATGTCCGTAGTTGCTTTTATAATTATGAATAGCAGTGTTTGTCCGTCTTTGCAACTACAATAAAAATGTAATTTTTCTCACCAGACGCGTTTCGTTTTAATGATAGCAAAACATCTTCAGTGGCCTGTAATAATAGAAATCTACAGTTTTATTTTTTTCTAGATCGAAAACAGTTCGTTAACGGAACATGAAAAGTAGACCTAACGTTTTGTTACTTACGGAAATTTTGTCTTGTTTTCGCTTCACATCATGGAATGCAGGTCTGTTTCATGCAGTACCGCCGGTTCTTCATGCTGTGTCGTTTTTTCCACTACTTCCACTGTCACTTTTGCACTGCCCATAATTGTTTATGACGTTGTATCTCCTGAACCATGTGCCGTATGCGTTTCTTACTTTTACAGCAATTGTTAGCTCAAGTAAGGAACATGTGTGACAAATCTGGTTGAAATCGGTCCAGTGGTTTAGGAGAAAATGAGCAGCACTGTCGCTTAATGCAGCAGTTTTTCGAGTATCTCATTCATTGTTTGTGACGTCACATCTCGTGAACTATGTCTTATAAGTTATTCTTACACTTACGGCGACCGTCCTCGTGGATTGAATCTTACGTGTACAAATATCATGATGATTGAAACAAAACTATAGATGTGTATGCAACACGTACACACAAACATAAGGACACTCTGGTTTATATATAAAGATTTCAAAATCTTTACAACGTAATCTAATTCATTCGGCATCGCCCGATTTTGTTATTCTCCATTGCGTTACCACTGATTTGATATTTTTAATGTTCATCTTATATGATCCTTTCAACTGCTCTTCCAGGTCCTTTGCTGTCTCTGACAGAAGTACAATATCATCAGCAAACCATAAAGTTTTTATTTCTTCACCATGAAATTCACTCCCTTCTCTATTTTTTTTTCTTGTATGCCTCAAAGATTGTTCAATGTGCCTATTGAATAACACTGGGGAAAGATTGCAACCCTGTCTTTCTCCCATCCCAGAAAATGCCTCCCTATTACGCCATTTGACTCTTATAACTGCTGTCTGGTTGGTGTGTTGTTGTTGTGGTCTTCAGTCCGGAGACTGGTTTGATGCAGCTCTCCACAATACCCTATCCTGGGCAAGCCTCTTCATCTCCACATAAGAACGACAACCTACATCTGTCTGAATCTGCTTACCGTATCCATCTCTTGGTCTTCCCCTGCGATTTTTTCCCCACACACTTCCCTCCAACGCTAAATTCACAATTCCTTGATGTCTAAGAATGTGTCCTACCAATCTATCCCTTCTTTTAGTCAAGGTATGCCAGAAATTACTTTTCTCCCCAATTCTGTTCAGTACCTCCTCATTAGTTACGCGATCCACCCACCTAATCTTCAGCATTCTTCTGTAGCACCATATTTCAAAAGCCTCAATCCTCTTCCTGTCCGCACTGTTTATCGTCCATGTCTCACTCCCATACAAGGCAACACTCCATACAAATGCCTTCAGAAAGGACTTCCTTAGGTTTAAATCAATATTCGATGTTAACAAATTTCTCTTTTTCAAGAACGCTTTTCTACCCATTGCCATTCTGCATTTTATATCCTCTGTACTGCGACCATCATTTGTTATTTTACTGCCCAAGTAACAGAACTCATCTACCTCCTTTATTGCTTTGTTTCCCAATCTAATTCCTTCAGCATCACCTGATTTTTTTACACTGCACTCCATTACCCTAGTTTTACTCTTGTTAATGTTCATCTTATATGCACCTGTCAGCACACTGTCCATTCCGTTTAATTGCTCTTCCAGGTCCTTTGCTGTATCTGACAGAATTACTATGTCGTCGGCAAAACGCAATGTTTTTAATTCTTCACCCTGAACTTTAATTCCTTCTCCAAATTTCTCCTTGCTTTCCTTTATAGCTTGCTCAATGTACAAATTGAACAACAATGGAGAAAGACTACAACCCTGTCTTACTCCCTTTCCAACCACTGCATCCCTTTCATGCCCTTCAACCCTGACAACCGCTGTCTGGTTTTTGTACAAGTTGTAAATAACCTTACGTTCCCTATATTTTACACCTGCTTGCTTCAGAACTTGATAGAGTTTGTTCCAATCAACATTGTCAAAAGCCTTCTCCAAATCTACAAAAGCTAGAAATGTAGGTTTGCCTTTCCTTAATCTATCTTCTAGGATAAGCCGTAAAGTGAGTATTGCCTCCCGTGTTCCTACATTTCTCCTGAACCCAAACTGATCCTCCCCGAGGTCGGCTTCTACCAGCGTTTCCATCCTTCTGTATATAATTCGAGTTAATATTTTGCAGCCATGACTTATTAAACTGATGGTTCTGTAGTTTTCACACCTGTCTGCACCTGCTTTCTTAGGGATGGGGATTATAACATTTTTCTTAAAGTCTGAGGGTACTTCACCTGTCTCATACATCTTACACACCAGGTGAAACAATTTTGTCATGGCTGGTTCTCCCAGAGACTTCAGTAGCTCTGAGGGAATATCATCTACTCCAGGGGCCTTGTTTCGACTTACATCTTTCAGGGCTCTGTCAAATTCTTCTCTCAGTACAGTATCTCCTATTTCATCTTCATCTACATCCTCTTCCCTTCCTACAATATTGTCTCGAAGTTCATTTCCTTTGTAGAGCCCCTGTATATATTCTTTCCATCTTTCAGCTTTCCCTTCTTTGCTGAGAACTGGTTTTCCATCAGTGTCCTTGATATTCATAGAGCTGTTTTTCTTATCTCCAAATGTTTCTTTTATTTTCCTGTAGGCTGTATCTATTTTTCCCCTTTTTATACATTCTTCTACATCCTTGCATTTGCCTTCTAGCCACTCCTGTTTAGCCATTTTGCACTTCCTGACAATCTCATTTCTTAGTCGTCTGTACTCCATTTTGCCTGTTTCATTTACTGCATTTTTATATTTTCTCCTTTCATCGATTAAATTCAGTATCTCCTGTGATATCCAAGGATTTTTTGTAGGTCTTTCCTTCCTACCTATTTTGTCCTCTGCTACCTTCACTATTTCATCTCTCAATTTTACCCATTCCTCCTCTACTGTTTTATTTCCCCCCGTTTCTGTCAATTGTTGCCTAAAGCTCCCTCTGAAATTTTTAAGAACCTCAGGTTCCTTCAATTTATCCAGGTCCCATCTCCTTATTTTCCTACCTTTTTGTAGTTTCTTTAGTTTCAGCCTACAGTTCATAACCAACAAGTTATGGTCAGAGTCTATATCTGCCCCTGGGTATGTGTTACACTGTAGAACCTGATTCCGAAATCTATGTCTTACCATTATAAAATCTATCTGGTATCTTCCGGTGTCTCCTGGTCTCTTCCACGTATACAACCTTCTTTTGTGATTCTTGAACCAGGTGTTTGTTATAACTAAATTATGTTCTGTGTAAAATTCTACCAGGCGACTTCCTCTTTCATTCCTTTTGCCCAGACCATATTCACCTACTATCTTCCCTTCCCTTCCTTGTCCTACTACCGAATTCCAGTCTCCCATCACAATTAAGTTTTCCTCTCCCTTAACTGTCTTAATAATTTCCTTTAGCTCCTCGTATATTTCTTCGATTTCATAATCATCGGCAGAGCTAGTTGGCATATAAACCTGTACTACTGTTGTCGGTGTTGGCTTCGTATCTATCTTGACAATGATAATGCGATCACTGTGCTGCTCATAGTAGTTTACCCGCATTCCTATTTTCTTATTCATTATTAGTCCTACTCCTGTGATACCCCCAACTGATTTTGTATTTATGATCATGTACTTACCTGACCAGAAATCCTGTTCATCCGGCCACCGAACTTCACTAATCCCCACTATGTCTAACTTCAACCTATCCATTTCCGTTTTTAAATTTTCTAATTTTCCTACTCGATTAAGGGATCTAACATTCCACGCTCCGACTCGTAGAATGCCAGTATTGTCTTTCCTCATAATCACATCCTCCTGAGTAGTCCCCGCCCGGAGATCCGAATGGGGGACTATTTTACCTCCGGAATATTTTACCCGAGAGGATGCCATCATCATATGTTCATACAGTAGAGCTGCATGTCCTCGGGAAAGGTAACGGCTGTAGTTTCCCCTTGCTTTCAGCCGTTCGCAGTAGCTGTGTGGCAAAGCCACATTAGCTGATGTTACAAGGCCAGCTCAGTCAATCATCCAGACTGTTGCCCCTGTAACTACTGAAGAGGCTGCTGCCCCTCTTCAGGAACCACACGTTTGTCTGGCCTCTCCACAGATACCCCTCCGCTGTGGTTGCACCTACGGTACGGCTATCTGTATCGTTGAGGCACGCAAGCCACCCCACCTCGGCAATGTCTGTGGTTCATGGGAGTGGCTGGTTGGTGTACAAGTTGTAAATAATTATCCGATTTTTTGTTTTCTTCCATCAATATCGTCAAAAGTTTTCTCCAAATCTACAAAAGCTATGAATGTAGGTTTCTCATTGCTTAATCTATTTCTTAACAAAGTCGTAAGGCGAGAACTGCCTCAAATGTTCCTAAATTTCTACTAAATCCAAATGGTTCTCGCTTGTATCAGCTTTCCATTCTTTCATAAATAATTCGTGTTGGAATGTTCAAACTATGACTTTTTATTCTGGTGTTTCCGTAATTTTCGCACCTGTTTGCGGCATATGTCTTGGGATTGGGATTATTACATTTTTCTTAAAATCTGAATGTATTCCGGTTGTATCATACATCTTCCATGCCAAATGTGTTGGTTTTCTCGTTACTGGCTCTCGTAGAGGTAGCTGTGAGGACCGTCATCTATTCCAGGGGCCTCTTACCTTCCTCTAATATTATCTTCAAGTTCATTTCATTTGTAAAGACCCTCTGTATACCCTTCCCACTTTTCAGCTTTCCCTTATTTGCTCAGAACGTTATAGTTTTGCAACAATTTTGAACTTATTTCATTTTTGCCGATTGCAGCACAATCATGAAACGGAAAAAAAAGTTTCATAAGAAATCTACGTATTTTTTTTTACAGCGAATCCTAATCTGCAGTAAAAAATATGGGTTCCTATTTAAGATTTCAAAATCACTTACTGTCCCACTCCGGGGAGTGGTACAGGTGGATGTTCCTTTTGCAGGTGAACAAGTTTTATTACAACTATTTTTATTGCGATTTGTATTTTTCCAAATATTCCGAAAAAGAGTACTAAATGCTTCACCATGTATATCTGGCATCAAGAATGTAAAAAGTGTACCATTCGTAGACTAAACAAAGTGTATTAGTGACCTTGTAATATCAGGATTGGTTTGATAAATTAAATGAACCGGCGAAAATCACTAGTCGCATTACGAAACGCGTAAAAATATGAATAAGACAAATGAAGTTGGAAGTATTCAACCGTTCACAAAGTATTATCTGTTACCAACTGGCCGCACAAACGAAGAAAATTATATCCCGATTGTAAAGATCAGCTGCAAATAGACAGACAATTGCAGCGTAGTCTTTGATGACTACTCGACCGTAATAAAATATAATATTTAATATCTGTATAAAAAACTAATTACGAAAGGTTTTTTGTTGTAACCAAATCTAAATATTTCGTTGATGATTTCGTCACTAGTAGAGGCTGTTTTTTTTTTTTTAAGAAATGTATTTGCTTACGAACGTTAACAGACGACAGTTAACTAACACACCTCTACGTGAATAGATGTGCCACATTAAAGTGAATTTGCCACAATTTGAGTACTACCTTACACTAGAGGACTGTAACGTGAATGGGAGGGATCTCATCTCTGTTAATTATCTGTACGAAAAATGTACAGGTTGCTGCAGACGTCACTGGATACTCGGGAATAATGTGAAAAAAAAAAAAAAAGGATTGAATTTGTGTGTCGTAACAAAAACAAACATTACTTACTACAATTTATACAACTTTTAGAAGGATAATTAAAACCATTTGTTCATAACAGCCGCGGTGGAGTAGCCGAGCGGTCTAAAGCGCTTCGCTGCGGAGCGCGCGGTTGCTCGCCTTGGAGGTTCGAGTCCTCCCTGGGGCATGGGTGTGTGTGTTTGTCCGTAGGTTAGTTTACATAGGTTTAAGTAGTTTGTAAGCTACGGACTGATGACCACGCAGTTTGGTCCGATAGATTTACAGACATTTGAACATTTTGTTAATAACAAGGAGTAAAATCCTCGTTATGTACTACTTCTTACTTTCGTTTTTTTTTTTTTTTTTTTTTAACCGACTGTCCATTGACTTCTTTGCTACACTGAAGGAGTGTTTCCAGGCTGAGGAGTAATACTGTAAATATTAAGAAGTAGAATACTTACACAAACACGAGGACAAAATGTTGAAATGTCTTAACTGCGGGCTCATCAGTCCATAAACTTCCACAAACTACTTACGAACTAACTTATACTAAAGAGAGCACAAACATCCATACGCGAGGAGGAAAGGAGGAACTCGAACCCCTGACGGGGAACGGTCTCGCGCATCGTAGCATAGCGCCTCAATGCGCTGGGCCGCTCCGCCGCGGAACACGAGGACGCATCTTCTTTACGAAAGTCTTTCCTCCGAAATTAAAGAGCGAGTGTCTTTCACCTCTTAGTACTAAGGCTAGTAGTATAATCTCCCACTTAGAAAATGAGACAAGTGCTACGTGTAGGAGAATGTAATTCTGCCTTAGCCATGTAGCGTATAGAACTTGGAGGAGACGTTGATTTGATGCCTGTTGACAACTGGGACACCAGATATTAAAGAGAAACTAGAGATGTACAAGAAGGGACAAGTTTTCTAACTCATTATTTATGTTGAGTGTTGGTTTCTGCGTCAAGTACGCCTTCCTCTACTGGAAATGACGAAATAATGTACAGGAACACTCAGAAGCAAATATTTGTGTCCTAGACTTTGTCCTAGCACTTGACGGCGGTAATTCTATACCTCTACAGAGCGCCGTTGTAACAGCGCTGAAGTTGCCGCTGAGGCACTTATTGGCGACAAACTCGAGTCGAAGTGCATTCCATTCGCGTTTAGAATTTATCGAAGTGAGTCTGAGTGCATTAATATAATTAGCCGGCGGCAAAATCGACCACTTCTGTTATAACATCTCTGTTGAGGTCGCTAAGAGCAGTGACGGTAGAGTCGTCAGGATATATAGTCATGTCTGTAGCAAAGGCTGTGGAGTAGTGCCAGGGGTTGGATGTAGCTCCTACAATCCGAAGCGTCACTGGATGGTCTTAGGACCATCGGTGGTCAAGTTCAGTATTTCACTACTCCACACAGAACACTTAAAGTTTCATTACACTATTTTGACAAAATGTTTAATTTCACCGCTGTGTCACTTTTATTAGACCATTTTAGATCATATTCTTGTTAAAACCCAACGTTTCGTTCCTTTTTGCCAAGGACAACTTCAATAATACAGCTTCATTTATACGTGTTCTCTCGCAGAGGAGTGACATCACTTGATCCGAAAGCTTGCTGCACCTAAATCTACTTTACCACTATTAGGCCATTCACATTCCTCCCCGGTCCCAAAAGACTGCCAGTATGAACAATAATTTCTCGTATCTTTGTAATCCTTATGGGAAATGTAAGTAGAATCGTTCAGCAGTCAACGTCACATGGCGGTATTCTAAACTTTGTCAATAGCGTCCCTTCAGAATGAGGGTTGTCTTCCTTCCAGTAAATCCCATTTCAATTCGCGAAGCATCTCCACAGCGCACGAGTTTTGTTCAAATCGATTTGTGAGAAACCTAGCTGCCGCTTCCGAATAGTTGCAGTGCCTTCCTATAACGTATCCCTTCAATATCGATCCCAAATACTCGTGCAACACTGAAGAGGTGATAGCACTTTTGTTCTATATGCGGTCTCTCTTACGGATCACTTATTCTTCCAGTAAACAGAAATGGAGTTTTCGTCTCTCACACAACAATACTTACATGTAATTTCCATTGCGTGTCACCTTGGAACGTGACCAAGCACAGTTAATCGATATGAGTGAGTCAAGCAACTCACCATATATATATTAGGTTTCATTTTACTACATTGAGTGCTATATTTCATTCATGGTACCAACTAGTAACTATAATTAGATCATTTTGTATCCTTCTGCAGTTATTCTAGTACGGCACCTTCATGTACACCACATCATCATCAGCAAAGAACCGCAGGTTGTTACTCTCTGTGTCTGACAGATTAATTATATACTTGGATAACAACAGTGGGCCTGTCACATATTCCTGGTGCACTCCTGACGATAAACGTTTATCTTAGAGAACAACATACAGGCTTCTATTACGTAAAAACTGTTCGAGCAACTAGTCAATATGGTATGCGTGACAGAAACATTTAGGTTTCTGGCGTCAGTTAAATCTGTACTATCAAAAATGCTTCAGCAACAAATGTAGAGACCATTTACAGCAGTTTCATAGCCACTTCTTTCCGGTTAATATTAACGGCTTGTTTACAAGTTTTCATTGACTCTTTGTTTCAGATATAGCGGTTAATATGTAAGCCAAGTAAACAGCAAACTCAAATGAGGACGTTCAAAGTTGATTTTTCAAACTTTCACCACCTATTTTAATGCACTTGGGACTTCGCTTGAAAACGCCACTTTTTAGTCGTTTCCAAGAACGTGTAGAACCGGTAAGACGATGGTGTAACACAACAGGCACTATAAACTGTGTCTGTCAAACCGTATACATTCACAGAGAAACATTCTTTGTAATATCTCTCCACAATGGCATGTGGGTTTTCTGCGGACCTCTGATAGGTTTATGCTGTTATTGATGCCGACACGAGTGAAAATATCTTCGTCAACAAAGCGTAAATATGGGATTAATCGACGATTTTCTCGCATTTAAAGACGTAATTAAAACCGTCTTTTTCTTCTGCAAATTGTACTCTGGAAGGCGTGCGTACTTACTGTCCTCCAGACTCTTGTATGCGAAACACCAGTACGTTCAGGAGTGCTTACTGAAGGACTATCTACGTTCTACCGATTGAATATTGTCTTGAACTACTTCATCCACATTCTGTTCATTTACACGTTCAGGCACAATGTGACTTCTGGACACTGTCCAAATGCCGCGAAATGTATTGAACAAGCAAGTAAAAACTCTTGAATCTGGTAGTTTGCGGTTAGGAAATGGTGTGCCGCATTCTCCACAAGTAGCAGCAGCGTTCCATATAAAAATGTTATATATCGGTACACTAAGCACATATGCTATGTTCACACACTACAAAGCAGAATACTTGCGCGGTTACCCGTTGAAAACATTTGTATTCCTTTAATTCTGTGTCTGTTTGTTCGAATCTGTATTAGATATGAAACAGGAGTAAGCTAGCAACGCCAAGTTTTATTTTTATACTCACGCAGTTGGCGTAGTCTCAGTTGAAAACAGCTATCCCTTGCTCAGCACTAAAGCTAAGTACATGTAAATTTGTTCCAATTAACTGTATGCCACGCCGATGATTCTAGGCCCGAATCACTACTACGTGAACGAATATTAAATTGCGCAACGGAAAGCATAACACCCACGAAGCCAACGCACTAAACAACTGGGTGATAACTGCCTTCTGCTTTCATATCTGTGGACTGAAAAAAATCTCCCATTGGACCGAGTTCTACTTGTATCATTAATCATTGTGTTCTGTGGAGGCTGGGTACCGGATTTGAAAAAGATCACAAACATTGACTCGATCGTTACGGCCCATAATTTCATTTAATATCATCGTTTACAAGAATTAAACAAAGTAAAGCAAAAACAAAGGATCGACTCGGGTTTCTTACTTAATTACAGTGGTCACAATATTTTAGAAACATTCTCGAGTCAGCATCATGCAAGAAAATAAACATTAAATTAATTATACGGTACGCTTCCGCACACGTAAAAATGTACAGAGGTAGAAAAGGGACATATATAAAACTGAAGGAACCAGCCACTATGCAGTCGCTCGTGAGGCGAGCACAGAAAATTTTGGAACCCACAGAAACTAATTTATGGTTCAGATAATTTATTTAAACATTGCTATGATGGAGCTGATCATGAAACAAGCAAGACATCAAGCAAATCCGGTACTGACTCTACGCACTGGCACACCACGTGAGCACAACACAATGACCGTTACGTGCAACTGACACAAAAACACATAAAATAATACCATTGCTCTCCACGAAAGTACAAGCAAGTAGAAACGACTTCATAATTGTTTTATTGTGAATAAAAGCGAACTGGCGCGTAGCATGTGCTCACTTCATAAGTACATGGAAAATTATTAACTGACACAGAAAACATGTAGCATCGCATACCAAAAGCCACTGAACACCCCATGAACTAATCGTGTTGCAAAAACTCGCAAAAGCGCGCAGTATTGTAAGTTCATTTACCAAATAGCAGCTGCTTGGTTCACGTCCGCTCATCTTCCCAGTCCAGCAAGCAGTGCGGAAGCGTAGCTTCCTAGGTGACTGCAACGGCTCGCTTTCTGATTGGCTGAGACGGTGGCCTCCACCCTGTACACTTCGCGAATTCACAACCCTCGCAAAACTTTCGCAAGCTATTCCTGTGACTATTATTTCAGCGTCCTACCTTGAGATATTACTCCAACTACATACAGTCCACCTTTGAGCTAAATTAAGTGTTCTAAGTACGCTACAACTACTACTTTACAATCTCTGCTCATGTTGCCAACCTCCTCAAATTATATAGCCAATCACAAACAAGTCATATTCTATCACACAAGGAACGGAAAGAGGAAGTGTGACACTGCAGACAAATATAATAAAATAAAATAAATGAGACGCTGTTGCCACTTTCAACATCCAGTAGTTGGTAAACTTCAGGATCAAAGCCGTTAATGTGGTTTTGCAGCTTCTTAGGCTGCTATGTGTAATTTAAATATACTGGTTACAGTGTATGAAGTGTATCTACAGTACCACTTCAGACTTAGCCAAATAATCACAATTAATACTTTCACGTAAGCTAAGCACGACTTCACAACTTCAACATCAGTACTCTATTGTTGGCATCCGCTGAATACGTGCACAACAATACATAGCAATCGATGAACCAACACAAGAAAAGAAAATACAATGAAATCAGCTGTATCTCTGTACTATGTACAAACAGGAGACACATTATTTGGCGCTTTTGTTGCAAATCGTCTGTATTACCACCTCCTAAAATATTTGCTGTTTCTCCTGAAACACGGTGTATTTCATATGGTCGTATCTTTTGTCTGCCTACATTGGGACGTGACAAACACATTTCGTTTGCTATCGTCATCTCACGCTGTAGTACTAAAACAGCTTCAGCACGGAATGTAGAGAGCAGTTAGTTTCACTCAGTGCTTTAATTGGGCCAGTACTAATCGGTACGACGTACCGCCTAAAATTCAAACTCGCTATTAGCGTACCGGCTAAAATGTTTCTTAAATCTGTGAGAAAAAAAAAGACCAATTGCAAATTGTCGAATGTATTTTCAAAAGAAAAATTGTTTTCAAAAGAAAAATTGGAAAGTTTTAGGTTCGTTCGCGGTAATAAACATCGAAACGTTGAAACTGCACTTTCGGACAGTTCCAATGGAATCTGACTGGCGGTTGAATGTTTGAATTAGCCAATGGAGAGTTCCGACTAATCTGAACGGAGACAGAGGAAATGCCTCTTACCGACTCCAAAGCGTTTAAGAATCTTCTTCCAAAGAGATAATCACTACATATGCAATGTGTTTTGTATGCCATATCGTGGCCTATTCGTTGAAGTAAGCAAGTGTGAAATTCCGGCAATTCTTTTAAAAATTTATGGGACAGTACATCGAAACATTTTGATTTAATTTCCATTGTTTGAATCAGGAAACACTGCACGAGTTACGTATGTCTTCATGCCTAGCATGAGATGTTTTGTGAACGACTCACTGTTAAGATAAAATATTTACCGTAAATATTGTATTTATTTAACCGTCTTTTTCACGCTGTAGTCAGTTTAAGATTATAAAATAGTGGTTCGTGGCACTAGTAAGAACTAAAATAGAAGCGAATTTTAATCTCTTCGACCAATGCTTCTTCAACCGGCTGGATGTGTACATGTTCAGTTGTTGGTAACGCTACCAGTATTGCTTCTTATGGCGGTAAACGTTTGGTTCCGTCTTTAAAAGTTCCACACAGTTCCACTGACCGAATTTTGCAATGGTTTTCGTGAGATATAAGTCTGCTTTTAATTCCCAGCAGCAACACGCATCCTTATTGTCTTCTGGAACGCCACTCCTGATTAGTTACGCTACGATGTCGATGTCCATAGCCGATGGATGGTATAGTCATCTACACTGAATCCTTGAGTACAATAAAAATGAGTTTCAAGTCTGTAAATTATAGCTATATTTTGTCAGTGTATTGTCATGCCTAAATCTTTACTTTCTTGATTTTCTAAAAATGTTCATTTGATACAATTCAATTTGAATTAGGAGAGTACCGTCTAAAATTTTTTTCTCACAAGCAGAATACCGCCTAAATTTTTTTTCCAACTATAGCACTGGTTTCATACCCTTTTCTTTTCGATTAAAATTACTGAGTTGTTCGGACATTTCTTTTCACTCTCTGCATAGCTTTTCAAACAACGAAGGACGAAAACCACTTCATATTCACGGAATTTGAGATTAACTACTAATAGGTTTAGTTGAAAATGTTTACCCAGTCGGGACTGGAAACAGGGTCTCCTGCTTGCCCCCTACACAACTGGGGGCACAGCGACCACAACAGCTGCACGGAATGCTCAAACACGCCTGTTGGCCGATATAAGTTCTTAACGTTTCCCTGCCCAGGATAACACAAACTCGTGTTTTTTAGCAAACTATCCCCTTAAGAGTAAGGTCCTAGAAGTGTTTCTGCACTGAAGATACGATTAAACGATGTCATCGACAAATTGTATCTGTTATATACATACGTGTTGCCTGTTCTTTCGGACATATCCGAAGAGACATATGTATTTAGAAAACGATTTCATTTGAATTCGTTACAGGAACGTGTATGAAAAGGAGCGGGACTCCGATGCGGATATACGAGGCGCGTCCAGAAAGTAAGTTCCGTTTGGTAATAAAATGAAATTGTACACAGATACAGAAGAAATTTTTATTGCACAAAATTCTACAACTCTTAAACTACTTTTCCACATAACTGCCGAAATTTTGTAGGCACTTGTCATAGTATGCCACAAGTTTTTGCATGCATCCTTCACAGAAGGTTGCTGCCTGTGTATTCAACCATATGGTAACAGCAATTTATCATCGTTGAAGTGTTGACCACCAAGGACAGATTTTAGGTGTTAGAAGAGATGAAAGTCGCTAGGAGAGAGGTCCGAGCTGTATGGAGGATGATCAAACAGGTCCCATTGAAATTACCGAAAAAATTGTTTGGTCACATTCGGTGTGTGAGGTCAGGCATTATCGAGGGAAAAAAAGGGATCTTTTGACAGTAATCCTCTTCTTACACCTAAAATCTGTCCTTGGTGGACAACACTTCAACGAAGATGACGAGCTGAAAGAGTATGGTACCACATGGTCGAATACAGAGGCGGCAACATTCTATGAGAAAGGCATACAAAACCTTCTGCCATGCTATGACAATTGCATATACAATCAATGTCTTTTCTGTATCTGTACCCATTCGTTTTATATAACCAAACGGAACTTACTTTCTGGACGCGCCTCGTATAAGCTCCCACATACAGGAACGGGATTATTGTTGACAATCGTGTGCTTGCTTTGTGCTTGCGGAAAATGCAGAAGAATAAACTATTGCGCCGTTATTGCGAAATGATTCAAATATCATCCCTGATGAAAGACAAAGAATCGATATTGTGTATTGGGAACTCTGTCTGCCGAAAACCAGCGTTGTAGACTGGGTTTCCAAACCTTGCTGGTCGCCATTCAAGGTAGGACGCCGATCGATCTAGAGGGGCGACAACTCAAGTGGGAGTCTCCACACTCCAGCACCTGCGCCGTGCACCTGACCTCTCGCCGAGCGATTACCTTGCCTCTGGTCTCCTGTAATAGAGGCTCGGCGATTCCTGTTGGACGAGTATGCGCAGCGGACAACTGCGGAATACTTCGCGCATTACGACACATTGTAACGCACTGCATTCCAGTAACGCTAGAAGACACGTGACAAAGCTACATAATATGTCAGACCAGTCCTCAGGCAACGGAAGAGTCAAAACAAAACAAAAAACAAAAAAACAAAAAAAAAAAAAAAAAAAAGGACATGAAATTTAAGTACAAATTATGAATCCTGATGAAATCCCAAACTTATTGACTACACACACAGACCGTTTAATTTGTGAATTAATAACATTAAAATTTCATCGCACGATTATAGGCATAAAATTAATTTTCCCAGGCCCACATACACTACCGATGTATTGTGTGCATAGGAGAGCATCGGATGGAGGGAGCAGCATAATTTTGGCACTGCACATTTAATTATTACAGAAAATGGCTAAGGTGGCGAAATCTTTTTTAGTTTCCCTTCGGCCGTTATTTCAAACCGTCGCCGTAGTACGCGGTGGCGGAGGAAGACGAGTTTTCGCGTTCTGCGAATCCGCGCCAGTTCAAGCCACCCAAGTTCTTTGTAGGTTTTTTTTTGGGGGGGGGGGGCGCGGGGGTTATTTCGTGAGATATTTGGCCCGGTCACTATCAATTGACCACCCTGTAGTTTCAGATCGCTGAATTGTTATTTTTTGGAACAATAAATTTTGTTTATTTTGAATAAATAACACCACAGCCAAAATTTTTAAAACAAATTTTAATTCATTGACAACTATTATCGGACTTGAGAGAACCTATTGTAAATTCATCCTATGAAACAGGAATGTCGAGAGTAACAAATTTAATTTTCATGTTGAAAGTACATAGCCATTTTGTCATACAGTGATACATCTTGTAGTAAAATCCGTAGAACATTAGGTAAGAAATCAGTATACATTGCTCCATTTAGAATGCCTTCGATAAAATAGGGGCCAATTATCCTTCCTCCCTAATGTCGCACCATACATTAACCCGCCATCTGTTTGTGAACGACGCTTCGTCATTAAACAGAACGCGTGAAAAAAGTCTGTTATCGTCCCGTAATTTATTTTGTGCCCAGAGGAAAAACTGTACACGACGTTCAAAGTCTTCGCCATGGAAACCATGGTGCATATAAAAGTGGTACGGTGAAATTTTATGTTGATGTACAATTCTCAACACCGACGTTTTTGAGATTCCCGATTCTCGCTCAGTGTGTTTGCTACGGATGTGCGGATTAGCCGCAACTGCAGCTAAAACAATCATTTGGGCATCATCATTTGTTGCAGGTCGTGGTTGACGTCTCACTTGTGGCTCTCTCTCTTTAAATATCGTTACTATCCGACGAAAGGTCCGGACATTTGGAGAAGAATATTAGTGTTTAATGCCCCGTCGACAGCGTGGTCATTAGAGGCTTGGGTTGTTTGGGTAAAGATAGGGTAGGAAATAGGCCGTGCCCTTTGAAAGGAACCATTCCAGCATTTACCTGGAGCGATTTAGGAATATCACGGAAAACCTAAATCTGGATGGCCGGAGGTGGGTTTGAACCACCATCCTTCCGAATGCGAGTCCAGTGTGTTACCACTGCGCCACCTCGCTTGATCCGGACATTTGGATGATGTCTTCCAGGACTACGATCAACATTCTTAGCACAGGAGCGTTGAGCATATTGATCACAATAGCCATACATAAATATCTTATCGATCTTTTCTGCAACTGGTAAACGGTCCATTTTAATACGAGTAATGTATTACGAAGCAGATACCGTCCGCACTGGCGAAATGTTACGCGATACCACGTACTTATACGTTTGTGACTAAAACAGCGCCATATGTCACAAAGCGAAAAAAAGCGTTCCGAATAAAACAGACATATTTATTTACGTACTATACGAATATGTAATAAAATGCCGGTACCTATTAAAAAAAGTGCAGTTGATATCCATTTGACCTATGACAGCGTCATCTAGCGGGCTAACCATAGCGCCATCTGTTTTTTCCCTTCAAGCTAGAAACGTTCTCTCGTTTGACGCTTATTTTGTGAGATATTTGACCCGATCACTATCAGTGGACCACCCTATATATATATATATATATATATATGTATATATATATATATATATATATATATATATATATATATAACGCAGCCTGCCAATCTACTGTTTTCAACAGTAACGACGGATTACAGCCTTGTCTTACGCCTGAAACTACCCTGAAGTATGAACTCAATTTACTTTCAACTATAACTGCTGGCTGACATTGTAAGTAAAGACTTTTAACTGCCTGCAGAAGTTTACTTCCTATTCTATAATCATGGAGAACTGACAATAGCGTCTACCTAGGAACAATGGCATAAGCCTTTCATCGATCTCAAAAATATTGATAGAATTTCCTATTTCTCTCATAAATCTTCTCCATTATTTGCCGTAAGCTAAAAATACGGGCCTGACAGCTTCTAAGAGGCGTAGAAACACACTGATTTTCATCCAACTTATCTTCAACTAATCCTCGAACTCTCCTCTCAAAAATACTTGGAGAATATAATACCCAAAAGGCTAATTAAAGAGATACCTCTGTGATAGTTACAATATTTGTGTGTCCATGTTTGTGACCAGTAACTGTCCCGATTCCCACGTCATTTCAGTTATCCTGTGTAACCATTTGAGATCTGACATTAGACTGTATTTGACGAGTTCCGACTTAATTTCGTCTATCACAGTCGCTTTAGCGCACTGCAAACGCTTGATCAATCTCCCCACCTCCTCAGATATGATCCAGTTTCCGTTATTATTCCTATCGCATTGTCCCTCAAAAACTGAAACGTCACCGAAGCTTTCGCCCCCATTGAGCAACTCTTCAAAATATTCCCTCCATCTGCCCAAGGGATCCACAGGATTCCAGCATTTTTTCCTGACATGCAATTATTTTCCATTTTTTTATAGTAAGAGCTCTTAATGATTAAAAAAAATTACTCGTAATTTAGTAACATTCAGGACTAATGCTGATGACACCCCTCCCAAATTAATGATAGAAGTAAGTTTACGGTGGTTCCATACAGCAGAACTTCAGCATCACATATAACATTTTAATTTATATTCTCTTTACTGTTAAATCTCTTCACAATACATTCTTCGTTCACTAGAAACAGATACCAGTGAATGTACTAGGAAAATATCTAATTTTATGAAACTTCCTGGCAGATTAAAATTGTGTGTCGGAACCGGGACTCGAACCTGGGACCTTTTCCTTTCGCAGGCAAGCGCACTACCGACTGTGCTATCCCGACACGACTCATGATGCCGCCTCACAACTTTACTTCCGCCAGTACCTCGCCTCCTACTTTAATCTGCCAGAAAGTTTCATATCAGCGCACACTCCGCTGCGGAGTGAAAAGTTTCATTCTGGAAACATCCCTTAGGCTGTGGCTAAGTCATGTCTCCAGCATATTCTTTCTTCCAGGAGTGCTAGTCTTGCATGGTTCGCAAGAGAGATTCTGTGAAGTTTGGAAAGTAGGAGGCGAGGTACTGGCGGAAGGAAAGTTGTGAGGCGGCATCGTAAGTCGTGTCGGGATGGCACAATCGGTAGTGTGCTTGCCCGCGAAAGGCAAAGGTCCCAGGTTCGAGTCCCGGTTCCGGCACACAATTTTAATCTGCCAGGAAGTTTCATATCAGCGCACACTCCGCTGCAGAGTGAAAAGTTTCATTCTCTTATCTAATTTTATGACAGTTATTTCGATGATACTTCTTTGTAAGCTCAGAGATGCGTAAAAAAACTATGTTACTTTTAACGGAACGCAAATTAGCCACACCGTATCCTTCCAGCTCTAAACGTAATATCAAACTTTTTAAAAGTATCTTATCGTTTAAAACCCCTACCTAATGATTTTGGTAAAACAGTTCATCCCTTACTAAAATGTTCTTATATATACGGTGAAATTTATGCATCACGCATGAAGTTTTAATTTATTCCTTTACTAGTAACTTTAATCGTTACCTACTTGTCAGACAATATACATATACACCATTGAAGACACCTACAAAATGACATTATTGTAATACACACAGTACAGGAGAAAAATCAGTTTTTCAGAACCATGCAGGTTAATATTTCAGAGCTAGATCAGAGATCAAAGAGTTATGTTATGAAGATCAGCATCTCAAAAAGGAAACTAATGTCTGTCGGAAAGAGATTTAAACAGATTAAACGACAAATACGAGCAACAAAGAACAGGTGGACAGTTTCAAGTACTTAGCATTTATTTTCTCACAGGTTTGCAGCATATCATAAATAACTGGAACAAAGGTGAAGCAAAGCCAATGCAGTGAGTGCTCATGTACTTCTGCAAGAAAGAAGTCAATACCACGACTAATTTAACAGTGCACCATGCTATCTTTCGTCCATCTTTCATTATGGGAGTGAAAGCTGTGGGGATAGAGATTACATTATTAATACGGCTGATGTTAAAACAGTGGGGGGAGTCCATGATGAGGAAATCAAAGCAAAACCGGAAATGAACGACATAGATAAAGTAGTTAGAGCGAACAGACTTAGGTAATGGGATAGTGTTACACTCAAGGGAAAAACAAGGTGGAGAAGGCATTTTACAATGTTGACTGAAATAAACTCTTTCAAGTTCTGTAGCAAGCAGGAGTAAAATATGGGGAGCGTAAATGTTATTTACAACTTTTACAAATACCAGACAGCGGTTGACAGAGTTGAAGGGCATGAAAGAGATGCAGTGGTTGGGAAGGGAGTAAGACAGGGTTGCAGCCTTTCCCAATGTTATTCAATTTGTACATTGAGGAAACTATAAAAGAAAGCAAGGAGATATTTGGGGAAGGAATTAAACTTCAGGGTAAGGAATTAAAAACATTGCGTTTTGCCGACAACATAGTAATTCTGTCGAGGCAGGAAAGGACCTGTTAGAGCAATTGAACGGAATGGGCAGTGCGCTGAAAGCTGCATATAAGGTGAACATTAAGAAGAAAAGCATTTTTGAAAACGAGAAATCTGTTACCATCGAATATTAATTTAAGTGTAAGGAAGTCCTTTCTGAAGGCATTTGTGTGGAGTGTTGCCTTGTATGGGAGTGAAACATGGACGATAAACAGTGCGGACAGGATGAGGACATCGGCTTTTGAAATGTGGTGCTACAGAACAATGCTGAAGATTAGGTGGGTGGATCGCGTAACTAAGGAGGAGGTACTGAATAGAATTGGGGAGAAAAGGAATTTCTGGCATACCTTGACTAAAAGAAGGGATCGATTGGTAGGACACATTCTTAGACATCAAGGAATTGTGAATTTAGCGATGGAGGGAAGTTTGTGGGGTAAAAACCGCAGAAGAAGACCAAGAGATGGATACAGTAAGCAGATTCAGACAGATGTAGGTTGCCGTTCTTATGTGGAGTTGAAGAGGCTTGCTCAGGATAGGGTATTGTGGAGAGCTATATCAAACCAGTCTCCGGACTGAAGACCACAACAACAACAACAATCATTTAAGTTATGATACGTAGAATAGTTTTAAAGTACTATTTAGGAGTTACTTGAAAATGGCGGTATAAATCGAAACAGACCTATCGTAATAAAACTGATAATTTGAGAGAAAATGTCCAGATTTCATGTTCCAATATTTTATTCACAATCAAGCGAAACCTCCCAAAACTTTGCTCAGAACTGGGAGATGGAAACTACCTCCATTTTTCGTTAAGAAATTCGTCAAAAGTCAATGTTAATGAATATTTATTGATGTCGCTATGTGTTTTATGTTTTTCCCCATCTTATGAGCGTAATATTTTTTAAATATTCACAGATACACATCCGTCATCTTCGGACACCACACTCCGGATTTCGAAATGCAGCGACCGCAGATGAAGATTACATGTCTGTGAGGTGTACACGAGAGATTGTGTGAGTGATGTCTATGTCTCTCCTGGCGAAAGTTAATAACCGAAAGCTTGAGTTCTCTGTGTATGAATATTTTCTTTATGTGTCTAATGCTGCTCGACCTACCTCTTTACGGTGAGTTATAAATCATTCTCGTTATATCGTTCAATTAAAATCTGGGATTTCCATTATTAGGAACTAATTCAATGATGTTTAATGACAAGTAAGTGGTAAAATGGCAGGGGCTGTTTTTAGCTTCAAATAATGCAGCAGCGCATGTACAGAACAGCTGTTCATTCGCTTCTAATATATTCTTCTGTAGAAAGGCAAACGAAATGAAGACTGTACTGTTACTCACGAGTAACTGAAACTAACGCGTAATTTTGATTATAAAAGGTAATCTGTCTTATGCTCACTGCAATTAAGAGATTTATTTTACACCAGACGCGTTTCGCTTTTTTATTTAAAAAGCATCTTCTGTGGTGGAGTTGATGTCTCTTCTTTACATGTTACTACTGTTTCTCCGTCTTGTTGGCTGGAGTTCATTTTTTCCTGGCGTGTGTTTGAGGGCTGTGCACAGCACTTTTCGTGTGTTTTTGTTTCGTATTTTTCTTTTCATCTCAACACCTCACATCACTTCACTTTTTGAAATGTATACAGATTACGTATCACCTGTTATAAGTCGAATGCCTGTCTGTTTATTTATCATTTCGCTACAGACACTGTAATGATAAATAGACAGGCATTCCACTTATAACAGGTAATGCGTAATCTGTATACATTTCAAAAAGTGAAATGATTTGAGGTGCTGAGATGAAAAGAAGAAAAACGAAACAAAAACACACGAAAAGTGCTGTGCACAGCCCTCAAACCCATGTCAGGAAAAAACGAACTCCAGCCAACAAGACGGAGAAACAGTAGTAACATGTAAAGAAGAGACATCTATTCCACCACAGAAGATGCTTTTTAAATAAAAAAGCGAAACGCGTCTGGTGTAAAATAAATCTCTTAATTGCAGTCAGCATAAGACAGATTACCTCTTATAATAAATGTTAACAGCTGCTGCGGAATATGGCCACACAACCAAACATTGAACGCGTAATGTTTTTTTTTTTTTTTTTTTTTCCCTATTAACACATTATTCTACAGAAAACAGTACGAAAATAAAGTGAAAACTGTTGTTTTGCTATTTAGTAACTTCAGTTTCGCGTATAACTCATAAAACTAATAAAACTACATTTACTGTTAATATATTATTCTATACTAAAACCTAAGAAATTAAAATTAAATAAAACATTTTGGTGCACGTCCTAATAACTAAGAGGAAAAGATGGAAACTGACAGTATCGACGGTTACAAAGTACATGTTATACGGTGGTGTAAGTTGGTCATTCGCTCTGATGAACCCTCATTTAGGACTAATTGATGAAAACTAAACAACATTATTTATCATAACTTTTCCTTATTATAACTTTGATTACGTGTATCTGCGGGATGCTTAGCAGACACTAGCAACACGCAGCCGCACTATGACGATAACGTGGTTGTACAGCGCTCAGCCACGTGCCTTGGTCGTGTGCTGTCGGGTATTGTCGGACGCCTTCGGCCCCATCTTTTGTCATAAACAAAGTTTTGTTTCATGTTCTGCCGTCAGAAATTGTTACGTGAACGGGAAATACATTTTTATAAGAACTGAAGATCTGTTGGACGCTGTCCATAGTAAAACAGTAAATAACTATAATATGAATAATATTAGATAATTGGAGTTTATGATATCATATCTCCTAAACTGCGTGTCGTACAATGTTACAATTTTGCAGCTACTGTATGTGAAAAGTGCTAAAAGAACTGTGTGTTGTTAAGAAGTAATAAACCAAAACGACATGTGCGATGCTAAATATTTATTGCAAGATCTGCGAAAATGTAGTATCAGATATAAAACTTTTTTCATTATTTTGTGGAGAGTGTCACCGACGAAAATTTAAAAAAAGTTTAAAATGGTACACAGATTCTTTGGAATGTAGCCAGGGGCGCAAATTATCAAATAGTGGTTGAATATAGTCATGCTGTCGGACGTACGCTTTTGTATCGGTAATACTTGAAACATGATGCAAAGCCCGTTACTAAAATTATACCTATTAATGAGCATGCGAAGAAAACATTTAATTTTGTTCAAATTCAGTGGATAATTATATTAATCGATTGCTAGAAGTGACGTATTAGCTTTTTCTTTGCAAGCAGTTAAAGAGGAAACTTACAGCTGGGCAGCTTAGTAATAAAGATGCTACATTAGCGGAATCACAGCGTCAAACTCGTGGTGATATAGGTTGTGACAAGCGGCATGAAATCGTAGGAACATACTCTTCAGTGCGATAAACTGTATAGAATGTCTCCGGCCCTTAGAGTCGTTGTTAAGTATCTGTAGCAGCAGACATGAGTGTAATTTCCGGTGACCAGAGTTTCCACGTGGAAAAACGGGACATTTGCGAAAATTTGGTATAAAAAAACGGGACAAAATAGGACCCCAAACAAAAATAAGAAACTGCATCGCTTTACTAAAATAAATAAAAACTAAAGTTTATTCTCATAAAAAGGTATATATTTTAGCAAAACACTTCAAAACATGCTTGTAATGGCACTGCATAATGTGATAATTGTTTTTCCAGGAACTGATTATAGTTCAGAATATCGAGTGACTGACAGAAATATTTCTAACAAATGAACACTAATCTGTAGCTGTTGAGCTCCTGTATCATGAACACTACTACCAGCACTAAGTTTATAGTTATCAGAAGACCTAATATCTTTCAAAAGCTTTGAATTGGTTAATAGCAAGTTGTAGAACTTTTTGCAGGTAAGGTCTTCGTAATGACAATTGCTTCAATAGTTTCAGTAGTAAAACGGTTTTTCTCATCAGTCCAAAGAGAATTTACAATGGAAAATACCCTTTCCACAACAGCATTTGTGCCTGGTACAACAAGACCAAAACTCACAAGTGTCTCTATATTTTTACATGAAGTACCTGTACTTTTAAGTGTATGGAATACATCACACCATCTCTTATCGGTTTCCAAATTAGCTTTTTCCTATTCCTCATGTTTCTTGGATAAAATGTTGTTCACGAATCCTATCTCATCAAACAATACATCTTCATCCATCTGAAACGTTGCACCTGAATCTACTGTTTCAACAATTTTCAGACCATTTAAAACCTCAGTCCAACAAATAGGATGTTTCAGTAATATCCAATGAAATGATTTCAGAGGTTGAAATGGAGAAGTCCACTTTTCTAAATAAGTCAAAAAAGTGTCATAAAATAAATTGGTAATTGTCTCGTATTTTGACTGAGTTAAAATACCTTCCTTTTCCAAGTTAATTAAAACTGAAGAAATAACTGATGTTTGAAATTTACTCAATTTTCTGTTACTGATTTTTTCTTTAAGCAGCTCCAGCTCCTCAGCTGTTTCTGTAGCTGAAATATTGGTACTTTCCAACTTTTGAATTGAATTGGAAAAATTTTTCAACTGGCTTTGTATGAAATGAAGCCAAAGGAGTGACTGTGGATTCTCAAAAAACTGTTTCAGCAATGTAGGACACGTATCCTGAGACAGAAAATATGATTTCAAATGATCATACATATCAATAACTCTTTTAACTCCTGGCAACAATGACAATCAGCTAGCTTTAATACTACCTAGAACTTGTTTATACTCAGTATCAATAAAATCACAAAATGATTTCAGTTTTTCCACCCGCACAGTGTAAATGTGAAAATACTGAAAAAGTTTATTCACTATCGTTTCGATGTCAATGGGAAGAATGTCTGCATTTGTCTGAACTCCATTGTGTACCACATGGGCTGCACAACCGATGCCTTGAATGCTCATCTTGAGAACACTGTTCAGTTTGGAATAAACATTGTTTGTTCCTGCCCTTTTGCACCCACCAAAGTTCTAATGACAGTTATCTGCACAAAATGCGACAATCTTGTCAACTATATTTTGCTTTTTTTTATATCCAGAATATAGCTAGTTAATAATTCTGCCGTTTCTCCACCAATGTTCTGAAGACAGATTACTGTGCACTGAACACCTTTTGTAGGACTTAAATACCTAGCTAGAATTGGCACTAGCTTTAAGCTTTTGTGACTTGATGCATCAAACATCACAGACACATAATAAGCATCTTTAAATTCTGACTGAACTTAATGCATTGCGTACGGTGATAAAAGGTTCACTAAAATCGACTCACACTTCGACCTACAACACGTGAATTTCTTCTCAAATAGGTCTCTGATGAGAAGAGCTCTGCAGTCCGTTGAACGGAAAGAATGATTGTGTTTTGCAGTATTGAACGCTAACAGCCCTTCTTCCACTGCGATACGTTTATCTTCTTCTGTTTGTAGTTTATTCGTACTTACAAAGGAAGTTATGCTGCTAGTCGTTCTCGCAGAAACTGCCAACAAGTTCTTCTTTTTCTTTATATGCTGCATTATATCGACACGTCCTCCATGTTCAATGGAAAAAAAGAACTGAACGACACAATGTACATTCTACCTTCGTACTCGTACTTCGTACCACCCCCATGAACCACAGACATTGCCGAGGTGGGGTGGCTTGCGTGCCTCAAAGATGCAGACAGCCGTACCGTAGGTGCAACCACAGCGGAGGGGTATCTGTGGAGAGACCAGACAAACGTGTGGTTCCTGAAGAGGGGCAGCAGCCTTTTCAATAGTTACAGGGGCAACAGTCTGGATGATTGACTGAGCTGGCCTTGTAACATCAGCTAATGTGGCTTTGCCACACAGTTACTGCGAACGGCTGAAAGCAAGGGGAAACTACAGCCGTTACCCTTCCCGAGGATATGCAGCTCTACTGTATGAACATATGATGATGGCATCCTCCCGGGTAAAATATTCCAGATGTAAAATAGTCCCCCATTCGGATCTCCGGGCCGGGACTAATCAGGAGGGTGTTGTCATCAGGAAAGACAATACTGGCATTCTACGGATCGGAGCGTGGAATGTTAGATCCCTTAATCGGGTAGGAAAATTAGAAAATTTAAAACGGGAAATGGATAGCTTGAAGTTAGATATAGTGGGGATTAGTGAAGTTCAGTGGCAGGATGAACAGGATTTCTGGTCAGGTGAGTACAGGATTATAAATACAAAATCAGTTGGGGGTATTACAGGAGTAGGACTGATAATGAATAAGAAAATAGGAATGCGGGTAAACTACTATGAGCAGCACAGTGATCGCATTATCATTGTCAAGATAGATACGAAGCCAAAACCGACAACAGTAGTACAGGTTTACATGCCAACTAGCTCTGCCGATGATGAGGAGATCGAAGGAATGTATGAGGAGCTAAAGGAAATTATTCAGACAGTTAAGGGAGAGGAAAACTTAATTGTGATGGGAGACTGGAATTCGGTAGTAGGAAAAGGAAGAGAAGGAAAAATAATAGGTGAATATGGACTGGGCAGGAGGAATGAAAAAGGAAGTCGCCTGGTAGAATTTTGCACGGAACATGATTTAATCGTAACCAACACGTGGTTTAAGAATCACAAAAGAAGGTTATATACGTGGAAGAGACCAGGAGACACCGGAAGGTATCAGATAGATTTTATAATGGTAAGACATAGGTACCGGAACCAGGTTATATACTGCAGGACATACCCAGGGGCAGATATAGACTCTGAGCATAACTTGTTAGTCATGAACTGTAGGCTGAAGCTGAAAAAACTGCAGAAAGGTAGGAAAATAAGGAGATGGGACTTAGATAAATTGAAGGAAAGTGAAGTTCTGGAGAATTTCAGAGGGAGATTTAGGCAACAATTGACAGAAACAGGGGGAAATAAAACAGTAGAAGAGGAATGGGTAGCATTGAGAGATGAAATAGTGAAGGCAGCAGGGGACAAAATAGGTAGAAAGACAAGACCTACAAAAAATCCTTGGATATTACGGGAAATACTAAATTTAATTGATGAAAGGAGAAAATATAAAAATGCAGTAAATGAAACAGGCAAAATGGAGTACAGACGACTAAGAAATGAGATTGACAGGAAGTGCAAAATGGCTAAGCAGGAGTGGCTAGAAGCCAAATGCAAATCTGTAGAAGAATGTATAAGAAGGGGAAAAGTAGATACCGCCTACAGGAAAATAAAAGAGACATTTGGGGACAAGAAAAGCAATTCTACGAATATCAAGAACTCAGATGGGAAACCAGTTCTCAGCAAAGAAGGGAAAGCTGAAAGGTGGAAAGAGTACATAGAGCAGCTCTACAAAGGAAATGAACTTAGAGACGATGTTGTAGGAAGGGAAGAGGAAGTAGATCAAGATGAAATAGGAGATACTATACTGAGAGATGAATTTGACAGAGCCTTGAAAGACCTAGGTCGGAACAAGGCCCCAGGAGTAGATGACATACCCTCAGAGCTACCAAAGTCTCTGGGAGAGCCAGCCATGACAAGACTATTTGAACTGGTGAGTAGGATGTATGAGACAGGCGAAATGCCCTCAGACTTTAAAAAAAAAAAAAAAAAAAAAAAAAAAAATGAAATAATCCCCATTCCAAAGAAATCAGGCGCAGATAGGTGTGAAAATTACAGAACCATCAGTTTGATAAGTCATGGTTGCAAAATTTTAACACGAATTATCTACAGGAGAATGGAAAAGCTGGTAGAAGCTGAACTCGGGGAAGATCAGTTTGGATTCAGGAGGAACGTAGGAACCCGGGAGGCAATACTCACTTTAGGTCTTATCTTAGAAGATAGATTAAGGAAAGGCAAACCTACATTTTTAGCTATTGTAGATTTGGAGAAAGCGTTTGACAATGTTGACTGGAATACACTCTTTCAAATTCTGAAGTCAGCAGGGGTAAAATATAGGGAAAGGAGAGTTATTTACGACTTGTACAAAAGCCAGACCGCAGTTATTAGACTCGAAGGCCATGAAAGGGAAGCATCAGTTGGGAACGGAGTAAGACAGGGCTGTAGCCTTTCTCCGATGCTATTCAATTTGTACATAGAGCAGGCGGTGAAGGAAAGCAAGGAAAAATTTGGAATAGGGATTAAAGTTCAGGGGGAAGAAATAAAAACATTGCGTTTTGCTGATAACATTGTAATTCTGTCAGAGACAGCAAAGGACCTGGAAGAGCAGTTGAATGGAATGGACAGCGTGTTGAAGAGAGCGTATAAAATGAACATTAACAAGAGCCAAACAATAATAATGGAATGCGGTCTTAGAAAGTCAGGCGATTCTGAAGTAATTAGATTAGGTAACGAAACAATGAAGGTGGTAGATGACTTTTGTTACTTGGGTAGTAAAATAACATGCGATGGTCGCAGTACAGAGGATATAAAATGCAGAATGGCAATGGGAAGAAAAGCATTTTTGAAAAAGAGAAATTTGTTAACATCGAATATTAATTTAAGGGTAAGGAAGTCTTTTCTGAAGTCATTTGTGTGGAGTGTGGAGTGTTTGTGTGAAACATGGACGATAAGCAATGCGGACAGGAAAAGAATAGAGGCTTTTGAAATGTAGTGCTACAGAAGAATGCTGAAGATTAGGTGGGTAGATTGCATAACTAATGAAGAGGTACTGAACACAATTGGTGAGAAAAGGAATTTTTGGCATACCGTGACTAAAAGAAGGGATCGCTTGGTAGGACACATTCTTAGACATCGGGGAATCGTAAATTTAGCATTGGAGGGAAGTGTGTGGGGTAAAAATCGCAGAGGGAGACCAAGAGACGCGTATAGTAAGCAGATTCAAGTGGATGTGGGTTGCCGTTCTTATGAGGAGATGAAAAGCCTTGCTCAGGATAGGGTTGGGTGGAGAGCTGCATCAAACCAGTCTCCGGACTGAAGACCATGAATATGAAACTCGTGGTTTCCTTCAAGAATGGGAACTCGTCTTACTTGTTTTTCGAGGAAGAACACTTTCTTTTCCCCATTCTCAGGGCACCAGGTCACACATAGCAACGACAGACAATAGGGCGCAATATAGCAAACTGGCCGAACACAGTGTTCAAACAGCCGCCTACTTCTTATTGTTGTCCTTAACAGTCCAAAGACATGATGTCAGTTGGATCTGCAAATTTATATGATCAAATAGTGGATAGTCATTTATAACTACAAATACAGTGGAGCGTTGATAGCCCTACAAAGTTCTTCAACGAAAACTTGTTAGTTCTGTCTGCAATTACTGCAGTAGCAAATAATCGACATGAATCGCCTACCTAACACATAATTTACTGGCACAGAGCGCCATAATGAAAAATTTGTTCACACATCACCTCATTCCGTGACCAAAATAATACTTCTTTATTCTAACTTTGCATGCAAGACAAAGCAAACCCAGGAGAAAGTTAAATAAACCATGTTATGAATCTAAATTGACGTGAGAATAAATAAATAAAAAAAAAAAACACAAAAGATAAGATTCTGCTGACTGCGAAGAAACCTGCACATTTGGCGTCCCGTTAAATATTTCGCGGGACAACGGGACACAGAACGAAAAAAAAGGACAGTCCCGTCAAAAACGGGACTTCTGTTCACCCTATTCAGTCGTACAGTACCAGCCCTGCATAGGCCGTACGCAAGATACGACGAAATAAAATGGAAATCACTGGACGTGAGGTGACGATGATCTCGCGATAGCCATGTGAATTAATTCGGACAACAAAGACCGTAACACAATTACATTGGCTACGTCGTGAATAAACACGAAGAAACAATGGAAACAACAGAGACGAGGCTGTTCGGCCAGGACTATTGTCACATTGCTCTTGTACTGCAGGTGAATGGAACAGGACAGAAAATCGCTGGTATTATTAAGGATTACCCTCCCTCATACGCTTTACTGTGGCTTTTGGGGTGAACGTGTAGCTCTACATTGTGGTGAGGAAGTTGTGGTACCCCGTGGAGTCCGTTATGAAACTCGGTAGCAACTGGGGGAGTTATCAGCGTTCATATCGTAGGACTATGAAACGGTGTAAGCACGGTATTACTTACCGCTAATTCCCCTAACTGGAGTTTATACAGGGCGCTAATTGGGGCAGTAAATAGCAATACTGAAGGAGTTAGTGACTTCGATGCGCCGTACCGACCTGTTCTACACACGCCGCCAGCCTCTTCCAGAGAGTCGTTTCTTCCACTCCGCTGCTGCTTTTGACAGTCCTACCGCCGAAGACTACATTTAAAACGAGTGTTATTGTTTTTATAATTCGCGTACTTCTCTTTCTCGATAATATCGATGTAAGTTAACACTTGTCATCATACCGTGTTCTGTAGTGCACGGCGTTAATATGTCGGGTGCGAAAGTATGATTCTTCAAGGTCCTAGATCTCGGTTCTATTAATCATCACACTGAAAAAGTGTGTACTGTTTTCGATAGCCCTTTTGTCTAATGATCATTTGTATACGTTTTAGGTGAATGGGAATATTGTAGCTATCCAACTGTTCACGTTCAACATTCCAATAGTACTCGCTTCTGGGATACATTGCTTGTAGTGGCCATTTTAGCAGCAGATGAATGCTGTGTATTTTAACAGTTATATTTTTTTTTTAAAGAAAACGCGATCTGCTTCTTCTAATGAAGAGTTTTTATTTTTACAATTCACCCATACACCTTTCGCCTTTTTCGCATGGCATGATTAGTGGGTGTCCTGAAATATTTACATATTTCTGTTTACACATATAGGTTAGGATTTTACAAATGTACAAAACTTTTCGTGTATGATTCAAACACGTAGTTTTTTGGTATAAAACAGTGTACTTGCAGCACTTGCTACTCCATATCTCCCTTTCTGGGAACCAGGTCGAATCGTTCCACTATTTTTGGAAAAACGTCGCATTTTCATAGTTACACTATTTTTCGAAAAACGTCGCATTTTCATAGTTCCACTATATTTCGAAAAACGTCGCATTTTCATAGTCCCACTACCATCTACTGCTTAACGCTTACGAAAAAAGCTACAGTGGACATAGTTATGGTTCAAATGTTTATAGAGCTTATGGGACTTAACTACGGGATCATCAGTCCCAAAACTTACAAACTACTCATGTACTAGCTAATACTAAGGACGGCACAAATAACCATGCCCGAGGGGCGATTTGAACCCCCGAACGTAGTAGCCCTGCAGAACGTGACTGGCGCGCCGCAAACCGCTCGGCCCATACTATGAAAATGCGAAGATTTTCGAAAAATGGTGGAACTTTTCGACCTGGTTGCCAGAAAGAGGTAGATATGGAGTAGCAAGTGCTGTAAGTACACCATTTTATAGCAAAACACGGACTGTTTTGAATCATAAACGAACAATTTCGTACATATGTAAAATCCTAACCTATATGTGTAAACAAAAACATGCCAATATTTCAAGGCACATATTGATAATGTCTTGTGATAAAGACGAACGGCGTATGAGTGAACTGTAAAAATAAAAACCCATCATTTGCAGCAGCAGAAAGCCTTTTCTTTAAAAATTATGGCTGTTAAAATACGCTTCTTGGAGTACAGCCAAATCGAGCAGATCGCTTGGTTTTTGCTCATTTTTATGGCTTAAGGCTAGCATTACACGACTTATGAAATGATCATTTATTTAGGTTAGTGCTAGGTTTAGAAAACGACAGAAACATGATTTTTATACAAAAACCGTGGATTATGGCGATGTCTGCTTCGATACTTCCTAATCGTTGCACATAACCGAAATTTTTACCACATATTCTTAACACGATATTCTGAAACAGATTTTTCAGTTTTTACGGTAGCTGCATTCGTTACTGAGATCCAAAGGTACAAACGGACCATATTTTGGCACAAAATTTAATTTTTATCTGTTTTTGCACTGTGCGTCGTAATTATCTCAAATGTTGGTATAGCTTATGGGACTTAACTACGGGGTCATCAGTCCCTAAACTTACAATCTACTTATGAACTAACTAATTCTAAGGACGGCACAAATATCCATGCCCGAGGAGGGATTCGAACCCCCGACCGTAGTGGCCACGCAGACCGTGACTGGAGCATTTCAGTCCCCTCGGCCACCGCGGCCGGCTCGTAATTATCTAACTAACAAACAACAGCAAATAGCTCAAATTTTACCACTATTTGAAAGTCATAAAAACTTTGAAATAATTAAAAAATGTCGTTTGAGTTGGGTTGGAGCCCGGGTCGCCTGTATAGCAGACGGGAGTGCTGCCACTACCTCTGAAAGGTTTACCAATTGCACGTTGATGCCCGTGAAACATTCGAGTCTTTTTTTTAAATATATTTCTGGATAGTGCGCTTTAAAAATGAACACCGTTGACGTATACTACTGACATGTGAAGTCTTATCCCAGAGTTTTCGAGAGCTGATAGATTCATTGTATATAATGTCTACCCCGAGCTACAATACGGACTGATTTGGTATGCATGACATTAATAAAAATATTTCATCAACGTTTTGATCTATTTTTCACAAGTGTACATGGTTAGAGAAATCAAAATCAGTAACCACCGACCACATTTGTTATACCCAAAGTCAAATAAGCAAAAATTCGCCCTTTTTCGTAAAAGTTTGTAACGCAGAAACCCTTTGTGACACTTCGGAGAACACGTTTTTCAACAATTTATTAGTTTGATTATTGTGTTTCTCTTGTTTATCACTGCATTGTATACCAACTTAACAACGCGTAATTATCACCATTTGGTAATAACAACGGGTTAAATCTTCTACTGCACTACCCCTTGCTCTTCACTGTGCGTGGGGTTTTTATTATTATTATTATCTTGGGCCACTCTGTGTATTGATTCTGAATCTGTCTGACTTTTAAGTAGTGTAGCCAACACAGTGGATTTTCCGCTAAAACTGGTGGTTTCTACCCTCCCTTTAGTGGCGAAATATAGCTTGTAGTAGCTGGTGGATTTTATAGTGGTTTAGAAAAATTCAGTTTCAGTTACTGAAAATGCGATCTCAAACCACTACGCCATTTTTGAGTTCCGAAATATTTTACTTTTCCTCGGAAGACAACAGTGATGCATTAGAATATAAAATATCAAACGAACCATCACACTCCACAGATTATACACGGGATTCGCTGTAAAATGAACAGTATTTAGTAGCAGCTAGTTCATTTCACGAGGGAAGGCGGCTTCTGCAGTTTCAGGGAATGCAGCAACCAGTTTCAAACAATGGATGTTAAATTATTTCATTGTCGCTCCGAATAACCACTGAGCGCTTCTTGGCTCACGCAGAATGCGTCACGTAACATTTGCAGAAAAAGTACTCGACAGCCGTCGTTCGTGGTGTGCACTGTACGTTATTGTGATTCTCGGTGTATTCACGACTTTATACACAAACCACAATATATGCAAAAGTTTTGGGATTCTTGGCTTCAGAACCCACATTTAAGAGATTGACTTCAAGTTATTCAAAATGTTCAAATGTCTGTAAGTCCATCGGACAAAACTGCGTGGTCATCAGTCCGTAGCTTACAAACTACTTAAACCTAGGTAAACTAATCTACGGACAAACACACTCACCCATGCTCCAGGGAGGACTCGAACCTCCACGGCGAGCAACCGCGCGCTCCGCAGCGAGGTGCTTTAGACCAAAAATGTTCAAATGTTTGTAGAACTTATGGGACTTAACTACGGGGTCATCAGTCCCTAAGCTTACAAGCTACTTATGAACTACTTACGAACTAAGACGGCACAAATATCCATGCCCGAGGGGGGATTCGAACCCCCGACCTGCTTTAGACCGCTCGGCTACTCCACCGCGGCATTCAAGTTATTGAAAGTACTGGTCAGATAGCGAAGTACATATTTTGTGGTACAAATTTAAGGAGTCAGAGATTTGAAGTCTCATGGGATGTCGAAGAAGCATCTACAAAATAAGAAGGTAAGCAATCTTTCTTATGTTGAATTTTAGTTCCTGTCCCGGCGGCCTTGCGTGATAATGCTGGCAATGTCATTTGGCGTGACAATGCGAATATTTTGTCACGGAATCATTGTTTCACGAGGTAAATTAACAGTTGTATAAGAACTTTACCTTTGATTTCTGGTTCATTGAATTTTTAATGATTGTGAATAATTTATTACTTAAGAATAAACGAAACTAATGACTAATATTCTTAATGTTTTGTTTCATAATAATTTAAAAAAACATTTAGTGGAAATTTTAGCGATTGTGAGAGTAGGTGCGTTTTTGTTCGTGGTTTTCTGGTGGTTTTGAACTTGAAACTGGCGGGGAGCTCACATTAACTGTTGGTAACACTGCTCTTAAGTACAACAGGGAATTATCCGCTCACTTGTAAGCACGTGAATATCTCCCACGCGCTTTCGATTCATCTCTGCTGTGTATGCTTCAGTGGCTTTGACAGGTGAGTCAGATATCAGTGAACACGCTCCAACGCACAGTGCATACCGCATTCAAACCGTAAGCGCGACGGCAGTAGCGAACAGTTGAACGGGTGGTCGGAGTCAGTGGCGTAGCTATCATAGGGCTAGGCGGGGCAGTGCCCCGGGGCCCACGAGCTCCAGGGGCCCCTCGGCCTTCGTGAGCGACGATCGAAAAAAGTTACAGTAGAGCGTCGAATTTTTATTTAATTTTTTTTTTTTTTTTTTACCCTCTCACCTCATCGTCCATCATATCCCCTTCCCCTCAAACCAATTTTCCCACAGTAGCCGCACTGGGCCACCGGCTGGCGGAACAATACTTCTAATTAGGCCTTCACAAGACGCCACTATGTGGCGCTGCTGACAGGCGAAGCTGCCAGTCAATGTGATCAACAATCGGCACACTTCAGTCTGCAGAAGTAGCGGCAGCATCAAAGCTGCTCACAGCAACAGCTGCATCTTCCAAGTGTTGCGGCGTGCAATATGAAAGAACCCCGCGCTACCCCAAATACAGTATAAATACATTTAATTACAGTATTTCTTATTGGCAAATAGAAGTGTACAGTTCGAATACCCGAATAAACCGGTTTTCCGAATATCCATGTCCCTAAATTACTTCCGATAATAGACGTTATACTGTATAAAATATTTTAGTTGAATTTCTCCTCCCGAATTTGACCCTAACATGGACAGTTCGCCAATTATGTAAGGAAATTATAACAAAATATGCATTATTAGAATGTGAGGTTACGGAAGTATTTACCGCAGTTTTATTCTTCTGTAGTAACCGAAAGGTCGTTCAGCAAATTAAAAATTATCAAAACTCATCTGAGGTACAGTATGGCTCAAGTTTGACTCGGAAATTTTCACTCATAGCAATCGAAAACAAGGCTGCATCAAGTCTAGATTTAACAGGCCTTATTGATTTTGCAAAAACCAAATCCAGGAAAAGAATGCAAAGTAATTGTTAAAATAAAATTGACTACTTTTTTTATTGTGTACCCATATTATTACTATAATGTACTGCAGTCACGACAACGCTTACCGATAATTACCGATCAGAAATCATATCTTTGCCAACATCTGCAGTCTAACAGTTCGAAGCATTATATTATTCCAGTAGGTATTCTTTCATTCTGACTTTGGTGCGTGAGGAAACATGAACGAAATCCCCATGACTTGAAAAGAATTCAAATGTTCAAATGTTTGTTAAGCTTAAGGGACTTAACTACAGGGTCATCAGTCCCTAAACTTACAAACAACTTATGAACTACCTACAACTAAGGACGGTAAAAAATATCCATGCCCGAGGGGGATTCGAACCCCCGACCGTAGTGGCCGTGCAGACCGTGACTGAAGCGCCTCAGTCCCCTCGGCCACCGCGGCCGGCTGACTTGAAAAACGCCAGTTCGTAATACACAGTGAGGCGCGAAAAAGAATTATGAATTTTTCTCAAGGACTAATAGTATTCGTGTTACAAGAAATAGAAAAATTCCCAACTTTTAGAAAACAATGTTTTAACACATTGACTGCCACGTGAGTTAAATGTAAGTCACAGGAAATCTTCTCTTCGGGCCACGTGAAGTAAATACGACTCACGGACATGTTTCCATTTAAAGCTCTGTGGTGCAGTTGTAACACACAATAGCGTGCTGTGACTTGGTGTTACAGTACGTTATGGCACCAGTAACAAATCATCTTCGTGGCCTCCAGTTTTCAAGAGCTCAAAAGTAGTTATTGACACTTGAAATCGTGAATTATACATGGATGGAAAAAGTGGTAGTTGCCGACCTCGGGGACGATCAGTTTGGGTTCAGGAGAAATGTAGGAACACGGGAGGCAATACTCACTTTACGGCTTATCCTAGAAGATAGATTAAGAAAAGGCAAACCTACATTTCTAGCTTTTGTAGATTTGGAGAAGGTTTTTGACAATATTGATTGGAATAAACTCTTTCAAGTTCTGAAGCAAGCAGAAATAAAATATAGGGAGCGTAAGGTTATTTGCAACTTGTACAAAAACCAGACAGTGGTTGTCAGAGTTGAAGGGCATGAAAGGGTTGCAGTGGTTGGGAAGGCAATAAGACAGGGTTGTAGTCTTTGTCCAATGTTATTCAATTTGTTCATTCAGCAAGTTATAAAGGAAAGCAAGGAGAAATTTGGAGAAGAAATTAAAGTTCAGGGTGAAGAAATAAAAATCTTGCGTTCCGCTGATGACATTGTAATTGTCAGACAGCAAAGGACCTGGAAGAGCAGTTGAACGGAATGGACAGTGTGCTGAAAGGTGCATATAAGATGAACATTAATAAGAGCAAAACAAGGATAATGGAGTGCAGTCTATGAAAATCAGGTAATGCTGAAGGAATTAGATAAGGTAACGAAACAATAAAGGAGGTAGATGAGTTTCGTTACTTGGACAGTAAAATAATAAATGATGGTCGCAGAATGGCAATAGGTAGAAAAGCGTTCTTGAAAACGAGAAATTTGTTAACATCGAATATTGATTTAAGCCTAAGGAAGTCCTTTCTGAAGGAATTTGTGTGGAATGTTGCTTGTACGGGAGTGAAACATGGACGATAAACAGTGCACACAGAAAGAGGATAGAGGCTTTTGAAAAAAAATGTTCAAATGTTTGTAGAGCTTATGGGACTTAACTATGGGGGCATCAGCCCCTAAACTTACAAACTACTTATGAACTAGCTAATACTAAAGACGGCACAAATATCCATGCCCGAGGGGGGGGGGAGGGATTGAACCCCTGACCGTAGTGACCGTGCAGACCGTGACTGGTGCGCCTCAGACGGTTCGGCCACCGCGCCCGGCAGAGGCCTTTGAAATGTGGTGCTACAGAAGGATGCTGAAAGTTAGGTAGGTGGACTGCATAACTAATGAGGAGGTACTGAACAGAATTGGGGAGAAAAGGAATTTCTGGCACACATTGACTGAAAGACGGGATCGATTGGTAGGACACATTCTTAGATATCAAGGAATTGTGACATTAGCATCGGAGGGAAGTGTGTGGGGTAAAAACCGCAGAGGAAGACCAAGAGAAGGATACGTAAGCAGATTCAGACAGATGTAGGTTGCCGTTTTTATTAGTTGAAGACGCTTGCTCAGGATAGGGTATTGTAAAGAGCTGCATCAAACCAGTCTCCGGACTGAAGATCACAACAACAACATACAACTCAAAAGGCCCAGTCATATTGGAGTTTCCTTGTTTTTATAATTTATTATTTGGTGTTACATATTACTTATACAGTAGATTGTATATCACATAAAGTTTTAATTACAACAACAAGGAAACAGACTGAAAAAACTTGGGTAATTCGACTTTGTATCTGTAATACCTGCATGCACTGTGCTTTATGAAGAAACACTCTTCGCAAAAAATATGAGTTGGAATTTCTTACATTTCCATGTAGTTTGTTTACATTTCTTGACAGCTTGCTCTCGTCCAAATTCAGTCTTCATTTTTTCAAAATTCAAATATTTGTACAGCTGATGGGACTTAACTGCGGGGTCATCAGTCCGTAAACTTACAAACTACTTATGATCTAGCTAACAGTAAGGACGGCACAAATATCCATGCCCGAGGGGTATTCGAACCCCCGACCGTAGTGGCTGTGCAGACCGTGACTGGCGCGCCGCAGTCCCCTCGGCCACCGCGGCCGGCTTTTCATTTCTTCGTAGCATCCGTACACCTATGACTTGCTGCTCCTATGTTCACAAGAGCACAATCTGCAAACAGCTCGGTGGCTATGGTGAGAGATTTCTCAGGGGCATCGGCATCTTCTGTATGGAGTCAAAGTCACTTCCTCTTTGAATTCTGTGATTGAGATGATCTTGTTGTTGATATATCGGTAAATCACAAGAGCATTTAACAGTGATGACCCTGCCAACAGTTCAATTGCAAGCTGCCTGTACCATTCCACACCCCGCCTTAGACAATATTGGAGTTCATTTGGCGAGAGAGATCTATAAATCTTTGATTATAGTCAGTTATCATTCCTGGTTTTTTTCTTTGTGCCCTCTTGGTTTGAACTGCAGCTTCTTCCTCTCCATGAACGGTACTCAGCATCAACACATTCCTCTTATTTTTCCATTTTAGTAGTATCTTCATCTTTTTCACGTATGTCCATAACTTCATCTTAAAGCATCTGTACATGCCTTTGTTCATCTACATAACTTCTACGAGACACTTTCTCCTGCTACAATATCACTGTGTTACGGAACGAACAACACTGAATAAAGACTATAGTAACAATGCAGAAAAAACGATAATGGAACTGTACGCAAATAATGTTGTGGAATGAAAGACTTACAGGAGTACCAACCCAAAATTATTAGCGACATAGCAAATGACACGCCTAGCAATTTACTCTGCCGCCATGTGAGTCATATATAACTCACACAAAAAACAAACTAAGGTACTGAATTGCAATATTTTCAACTTATTTCTACTTAAATTGTTTACTTCAAGCAAACTAAAGCAGAATACGGAAAAAAGTAAATGGTCCCCGGGGGACGATAACCCAAGTATACCTTTGGCAGCCATTATGTTAATATAGTTATTGTTAAACAGAATGGACTAAGACAAAATATTAAATGTATACAGCATATTTCAGTACAGTAGAACAGTATTGGGCATATGATTTGTTGTCTGGATTTGACAGGTGACAGAAGGAAGGGGTGTGGGCGGTTAGAGGACAGAAGGTGCGGGAAAGGGCAGACCGCTGGAATGGTCAGGCATTGCCGTTCTTTGTGCGCCTGCAAAACGAAAGAAAGCGAGAAACTAGAAAGCGAGCCCCCACTCTGTCTACCCCATTACGTCTCAGAAGGAAATTACAAGGTGTTTTACAAAGTTATACCGACCCTTTTTACAGTGCACCTCACAAATCACAGATGACGTACTTGCGCAGACAGACCTGGAGAGTGCAGTTTTCCACAAACTGCGTTGCGCCAGGAAACAGGAATGTTAGTTTCCACAAATGCGTTAATACTGAAAGGAGTACCGAACAGAATCTGCAAACCTTTCTACACAATACCTTGCAATAGAAGGCGGGAAATTGATTCGGCATTCTGTGGCTTTTTTCTGGGAACAGCGCCTTCCCATACCATAAGAACTATTCGCTCTTCGATTTACGTTCATACTACCACTATACCCTTCACTGTCTTGACTCAGGTCACCCCATGGAATACAACAAAACGGAATTTCTGGCATGCACTTCAATCTACTGGGACTGTGTTATTAAGGAAGCGATAGAAATAAAACTGGGTGACAACCTTATGATTAGGGATGGGGGGTTCTGCTTAAATTCCGCTTGGAATCCTGTTCTCTCACTTGCCAAAAAACACAGGGACAAAATTAATCCGACCTCATCCTTCGAGAACTGATGTTTATTATCGATATCCTGACCGGTTTTATCTTTGGTCGTGTCGGCGCTGTGTGCTTGCTTGCTCGATGTGTGTTGTCGTTCCTGTTTACTCTTTGAAAACCGAGGTTTTAAAGATCGTTGCTTTCCTAGTGCAGATTCGCGTTGAAAATGGCAGGGTGGTCTCCTGCCGAAATGTCGGCCGTCGTCGATTTTGGTACCTGGCAGCATACCCGTAAGTTCTTTGAAATTTTTCACTCTCGTTGCCAACTGTTGTTCTGCCATGGTAGATAAAGTGTCATAGTCGTCAGGAGTTGTTTATTAGAGCGTTTTCAAAATTTATTCTGCTTAATTATTATTGTTCTCTACTTAAAAGCGTATTCCAGTTAGTGCATAAAAAACGAAATGACAATTAAATACTTAAGTACACCTCTGGCTGGACGTCCAACTAGACTCAGTACGTGATAAATATAACTCGACTTTTAATCACGATATATTCACTTTATCATTTAATCCCTCTTTGTGTAAAGCTTGTACTGACTCATACAATTTTTATGAATAGAAATGAAGCGCTTCAACTATCTCCATGAAAAGCTTTCTGTCGTTTTTCTTTTCCACGTAAAATCCTAATGATACACACAGAAAAGTTGTAACTAGCTGCGTATTAATTTCAGCTTGGCATCTTTTGCAAGAGGAATTAATCAATTCTTACAATGTGTCGTGCGCTCTGCGTCATCTTCCGTTCGCCGTTCAAAAGTTTTCTACAATATATACCAGACCACAGGTTCAGTAAGACATAGCCTCACAGAAAAGGCCTTGTGGTTCTATACGCCATGACGGGCACTGCGCGAACGCTCCCGCCAGAGGTTCGTATCCGTCCACGGGCATCTGTGTGAGTGTGTGTATGTGTCGTCCGTAGGGTAGGTTAGTTTAGGTACCGATGACCACAGTAGTTTGGTCCTCCTATAGGTTGTCAAAAATTTTGATTATAAGACGGATGTTCTAATGGCTATACTCACTGAGACTTGTCTAAGCTGAAACAAAATAGTGTCACTTAACGATCACAGTTCAAATAGGAATCGAGCTTGACGATCCCAAAAATTCTCTAATTGCGGCCATAAGATCATCACAAGAGATATTTTGGATATTTTGCCCCCCCCCCCCATAAAAAGAACAAAAAAAACCGTACTCAAGCGTAGAACACAGTTGTGCGTCTATGTCTATAAAAATCGAGGTAAAAACGAGGCTGCAACTTGAAATAATGCTCGACATTACTACCAGTGCATAAAATCGCCACGGCCGCAACACAGGGATTTGTGGTTCTTCTTGTAATAATACGGTACCCTCTCACCGATAAAATTATATCGACAATTCATAAAATATGTAATTATCTGCGATGTGTCACAGATACATTTCATGTATTCACATTAATTTTTCTGTTTCGATTAACCCTGAAGAAACTCTCTGTTCGTTTCTGATAGAGTTAAAACGTCTCTCCGCATTTACGCGGCTTTTGTAATTTTTATTCTTTTTTTTAAAAAAAATTTCGTGTTAGCCGTATGGCAATATTCTTGTCATAAAGATATGAGTGTGCTTCGTTGCTTTCTTTCTTTAATAAACACCCCCATTCTCTCTCTAAAATGCAGTTTATGAATTTTAGTCGTAGTTAGAATATTACTCCCAACTCCCTGTGATGCTTTTTTCAGCCAAGTTGGTCTGCTCCAACAATGGATGTTTTGGCTTTCGTGATAGATAAACCGTAATATCTCGCGTAGCCCTTCTTTTCAAAATTCACATGTCAGATCTGTATTATTCAACAGTCAGTAGAGCCTGCAGTCATTCATCCGTAATTTTTTCGTGGTCCGATTTACGAGTGTTGCAAAATTTAAATGTCCATCTTTCTTTAAAAAGGCAATATTTTACGCGGTCAGCTACAGTGGGAAACTCTTTAATAACACCAAACCATACCATCCATGTAGTTACTTTTATCCAAACTTTAACTTTCAGTCTACCAGGAAGAACTTCGATTCACAGCTGTGAAGGTAAAAATTCGTCATATTCTTTTTAATACGTAGCCTGCATTACTTCTCACCGTTAAATAGTCAGCTAATACGTTATCTTTCATTTAATGATTTCTCCAATTTTTTCTGAATTTTTCACAGTAATTTTTGCAAGGTTTCCAACTTAAAATTATTCCCCTTTGCCATTTTAAATCACTAACTTAAACAGTCAGGTAGTGGCATTAAATTATTTCAATCGGTCATACAATTGTGATAACTATTAGTTGCTTGATTCAAATGTGAATGAGTTAGAAATTATAAATACTTTATTGTCTCCTTCGTTACTAAAAATTAAATACTATTTATGATAAGTAATCTAGTAAAAATGTTTTCAGTTATTTGCTGCTATTTACTTGGCGTTACTGTGCTGTACACTTTCTATAAACGTATTTGCCTCATATCAACAGTATGTTTCTAAACAGTGTAATAAGTTCTTGAAATTTTTAGAAATAAAGCGTCAGAACTGGGTCCAAAAGCACAAAATAACTTACTGAAATTGAGGTTAGTGGTAGCTGACAGTTTTATTTTGAACGCTTGCGATTTATGATTGAAGTAAATGTAAAAAATTGATCTTTTTATAAAAATTTGTTCCCTAGGAGTGTGAATCTATACTTCTGGCGATATTGAAAAGTACGGGGTAAGTAAAACGAAACTGGACAGGAAAATATTTGATGGACCTCAGGACAGGCAAGCAAACGCACTTCATCTAGTCTGTGTGTGAGTGCTGTGACTTAGGAAATTAAATGGATGCCTGTTATACTTTCCGCAGCAGTTTTCTTTTCAAATGTTTGTAAACCTATTCGAGCAAACTGCTATGGTCGTCAGTTCCTAGAGCTGCAAACAAATTATACTCATTTAAACTGAACTAAGGACAACACACACACACATGCCCCAGGGGGGACTCAAACCTCCGACGGTGACCAACCGCGCGCTCCGAAGCAAGGCGGCTTAGAACGCTCGGCTACTTCATCGCGGCGTTTCGTTTTTCTCGCTTTGTACACTCCTGGCCATTAAAATTGCCACACCACGAAGATGACGTGCTAAAGACGCGAAATTTAACGGACAGAAAGAAGATTCTGTGATGGGCGAATGATTAGCTTTTAAGAGCATTCACACAAGGTTAGCGCCGGTGGCGACACCTACAATGTGCTGACATAAAGAAAGTTTCCTACGGAGTTTTGTTTTTCACAGCCATAAATAAATAAATAAATAAACCTACTGATGATGGCACAGAGTTGCTGAAACATGTTTGGGTGGGAAGTAAAAATAGTGTTTTGCATATTAGACGTATCTCACATTCAGAAAACACGGCAATCAATAGAGCTGCAAATCGAAAATGATGAATTAGATTATAATGTTCTCCTGATTTATTTTTATTCTATGTTTGACGACGAAGATAACTGTAAACACATTACATATCCTTGTTTGGTTATTAAATTTTAAAATGTTTGTACAGCTTATGGGACTTAACTGCGGGGTCATCAGTCTCTAAACTTACAAACTTCTTATGAACTAACTTATACTAAAGACGACACAAACATACATGCCCAAGGTATGATTCGAACCCCCGACGTAAAGCGGTCTGTCCGGTTATCAATCACACCTCACGATGTTTTACCTAAAACGAAGGAAAAGTATTCCGATGGTCAAAAAATTACGAGAAGCACCGAAAATAGTATCTACTGATAAAAAGCCAACATCAAGAATCGGACATGGACAAGCTGTTTGGTTGTCTAACGCCTCAATGTCTCTCTGTTACACTGATAGCGAAGCTAGAGCATGGACACTCAAAACCATCAATAATTCGCATATTATTATGTTTTGTATCACATATAATTTTATAAAAAATATTTGCTTTCAGACGATCTTTAGATGTACAGCATTGAGTCAAAGATTTTCCGTCACTGGCGTTGAGCTCCATTTCCTAAAAATATTGCAATGTGTCAAGTAAAAATCAAAACATGTGTTTCTTTATTTACGAAACGCAGTATCCTCCCACAAACAGATCACTATCGATTACTCACATGTTAGGCTCTGTCTTTGTCTTTAATAAAGTATCTCATTAGAGGACTTTTTCGAAAGAGCTACTGTTAAATAAAGGGCGTCACGTATGAAAGTAAATACCATTACATTGTACAGACTCTGATTTGCCATGTGGAATCGGCACTTAACATTAGCAGCAGATATTGAAAGGTCAAAGTTTCCACCACTGCACAGAGAGACAATTCATCCATTCGACTTCATCACTGTTTGGTGTTTGAAAAGCCCGTGCGGTATCTCTCGCACATTTGCGGCTTCCACCACGGAATAGCACTGAGCGTGCAGTCCCTTTCATGCAGTTCCGCAACCAGAGTCAAAGGGAACGAGCCCGGCAGATCGCACTGGCTACACGGCACGTTCTGAGCGTCCAAAGCGCCGCCTGCGGGGATGTTCACTCAACTACCGCTGTGCTGGGTCCTCATCATGAACTGGCCGTATGTTGTATCACGCTGGAATCGGAACTTCATCACCCTACGTCACACCTGTATTCTAGACCATTAAATGTTGACTGTAGTCGTTGCTGAATAAATATACACATCCAAATAAGTGCTGCTTCCCCACGATTCTTGGTATCGTGACGCTTTACATGATAATGGAATTAACAGAAACATCATTCCAGTTGTTTTATTGATCGTTAAAACAGAAATTGATCAGTTCTACGACAATAACCTAGACCAGAGGTCGGAAAGTAATCTTAGATGGGGTCCGGATACTTTTGAAAATTTTTATCGAGGTCCAGAAGTAAAAGCTCAGAACCCTTATTATTTTTTTTATTTTAATTTTCACCCTCAAAGTGATATGAAATAATAACAATAATGTATGAAAGATCCAGAAAACATGATATTATTTGCAGTTTTTTCATTAACAAAAAGTATGAAAATGGATGATCTTTTATTGAAAAGTCCAGAAACAGGTCCTGCATTATAGAACCTACTTTTTATTTTCAGTAAGGAAGTATAAAATACAACGAAATGTGCGTAATCTATTAAAAAAGCCGTGAGAAAAATTACATTTGCGGTCTTGAAGAGGTTCTCAAAGTTAGGTTCACCTGCGGAGCAGCGTATGCGAATAATGTCTTCAAAATTGGTGGCCGTTAGCCATGAGCGAAAATTATTCTCCAAGAAATTCATTTTTGAAAATGAAATTTAACTAATACATGTTGAGCCAATTATAGCAGCCACGTAGATCGCTAATTTCTTGCAATTTTCAGGTTTTTTCGGGACACGTTGACTCCTAAATTCTTCAATGGATACAGTCTGATACGTTTGTAAGCAAATGTCTTCCTATTATCTCCACTTGGAGAAAAGACTTTAAAAGGTGGAACAACTTCGCAGCCAAGACAGTCCATTGTGCTACAGGAGAAACCTCAGAAAGCGATTCGTATATTTCTTTTAATCTTACTGCGAATTTCTTTTTAAGATCTGCCAAGAAATTTGATAATATGGAAATGTATATTTCAGGATTATTTCAAAAACTGTTGCTAAATGAAGAAATTCTTGACTTGAAACGTCTCTTTCATAGAACCAGCTTCCAGCACTTTAAACCAAATCACATTTTTATTTCCCATTACCTTGTAGGATTAAAAAAAATAGAGTATGTAATTTACACTTTGAAAATACTTTTAGCGGTCCAGATTTTTTGTCTTCTGCGGTTCGGACGTGGACAGCGGTCCGACAGTTGCCGACCTCTGACCTAGACCTTCGGTGTTTGTGTTCCCGATTGCCGCATACACCAGTAGCGCTAACACCAGGTAACACGTCCTGTTGGACTGATGTATTCGTCGTGGCATCCTGTCCAACAGATAATCAAGGGATTATCGGTCCAGATTGTTCTACTCCTCAACAGCGGTTCGGCATAGATCTGTCAGACTGGTTGGTGGGTCTCATCCTAGGCTTGGTCGATAGGGTGTATGTCTGGAGAACACGCTGGACAATCTAATCTTGTGACTGCCATATCATAAGGAAAGCATTCACAGGATCTGCACGAGTAGCGCGGGAACCGTCGTCCAGTAGGACGAATCCCGCACCAAATGCTGCCGATATGGTTGCACTGTACGTCGGAAAGTGTCACTCCTGTGCCGTATTGCTTTTTGACTGCCTTCTACGAACAACGGCGGCGTACGTCGGCCCCACACAATGCCACCGCGAAACACCAGGTAGCCACCAACTCGCTGCATTCGCTGTGTCTAACAAGAAGACCACATGGGTATCGGATTTTAGAATTTCTTTATGTGTATGCTATGTGACGTTCAGAACTTAAATAACAATCAGCCAAACTTTCAAAATTTCTTCAGAAAGACAACTTTGAAATATTGCAAAGTGCACCTAAGTATAAGTAATTAGAACGGTTGATGCATCTGTCGGTTTACGTGAGGTGGCAGATTACTGGCATTACAACCTCAGAGTCAGAGGTTAGATTCCCACTGGGACACACACACACACACACACACACACACACACACACATTCGTTTTCGCATTCACTTATGTAAAACATTTTCGGATCTCTAATTTTACGTGTTGTGTCAATTTATGTTTATGTGTATGTAGACGAGTTGAAAACCTTGTCGTCGCGTAAAACGGTGGTTCAGTAGGTTAGCTTCTTGGAAAGCCATTAGTTTCTCGGGAGATGACTTTCCAAATACAGCGCCGTAGCTCTTCACAAATTGAACAATTTGTGTCGTCAATTAATAGTGTGACTTTCCAAATACAGCGCCGTAGCTCTTCACAAATTGAACAATTTGTGTCGTCAATTAATAGTGTAGCCAATACTGTAAAAAATGCAAGTTTCGTTTTTTGATTGACTATTAACAACTTTCCATAAAATATAGAAAATTACGAATAAAGAAAAACAGGTGTACATTTCGTAAAAACTACCATTAGATATTAAAATTGTGTAAGTATGTGAACACAACAGAATTTTATTTTTAAAAAGTAGCGCTGACAAGATTCGAACCACTGACCATGGGGTCGGAAGGCCAGAACGCTACCACCTTTTCTTTTTCTTTTCTTTCTTTCGTTAGAATTTTTTTTAACAATAACTTTATTGCCTCTGTGCAAATTTGCATAAAAATCAGAAAGTCTCATACAGTTTTTACATATCAGTTGTTTCTTTTGAAATTAGTTGTGGTTTTGTTGACAGATCAGTACATACATACCACCTTATGATTATACGTCCGTTACCTGAGCTACACGTACAGATGCAGCACAGCAACCGTTTTAATTATTGGTACTTGGTCCCTACGTGTACTTTGCGAAACTTTAAAGTCGATTTTCTCGAAAATTTTTGCGAGTTGCGCCGAATGGCTTTAGCTGATTGTTATGTAAGTTCTGAACTTCACGTCGCACCATAAACATAAAGAAATTCTATAATACGATACCCATGTAGTCTCCTTTTACGATATTGTGGCTGAAGAAGCTGCCTGCGGAAACATCTCCGGCGACTGTCTGGTTGTAAGCAGCTGGTGCCAAGTCTGACGAGTCCGTTCAGTGTATTGTTGGGCGCATCTGTACCATTCTGCGTAGTGTCTAGGTGTCATAGCTGGACCTCGCCATCAACGTGGCGAGTGATGTTGGATGTCTTGCAACCTATTACGTACAGTCTGAGTCGAAAAATAAAATCGTTCTTCTCAGGGCTCCTCCGACCTTAAATCCGTAAGTTGTGGTCATCAGCTGGTGTGACAGCCATTGGATGGCCAGAGACAGGCAACTCATCAATAGTTCCTGTAGCTCTGTACCTCCTCCAACACGTCCGCCATGACCGAAAATTATCACTTTGGTTCAGTCAGAGACGTCTGGAAACTTCCCTTGACTAGAGTCGCTCCTGGCAGAAAGTAACAATGCGTATACGAACAAGATGCGAAATCGACCTCCTAGGGAGGGCAGATCCACAGTCAAAACAATCAGTGTACCTCCTTCTGGTGTTTTGACTGGAACTGATCGGCCGTCCTACCCACTCCGTCACACTGTCGCTGCACATCTACATCTACATGGGATACTCTGCAAATCACATTTAAGTGCCCGGTTGTTCACAATTTTGTGCGGACTGGCTGACATCGATGGACTACATAAGTATATCTGTTCTTTGTGCAATATGTAAATTCAACGTCAGTGTTCTGGAGACTTTCGAACCAAGGTGACGCAACACTTTTTCGATGTGTGTATAACATAATCCTGTAAGTTCGGATATGTCAGTACTGACTACGTTCAGAGTGGTCATAATAATTTTGAAACATTATTTGAAGCAGCTGTCTGACGATGAACTTCGAAACTAACCTAATGAACCTCTTGTTTCTTGCTACGAACCATTGGACTACAAGGAAACGTAGATGTACTATAATTCTGTTTCCCAATGATAATTCATTCAAGACACTACTACGCCATTATGTATATTGATACAATTCTCAGAAGTTGCAAACCTTGTGTTTCTTTGGGCTCTTCCGAACTGGGCAACTTCTAGTTTTTGGTGATAAACGGAAGACTCGAACTGGGCAACTGTCCCCAAAGTGCCCCCTGAGAGGCATGCACAAACTGGGCAACGTCTACCTGCTCCGGTTAGACCGACACGCATGCACGAACTCAGCAACTCCTTCCTGCTCCTGGCAGACCGACTGCACAATCTCGCAAAATGGTTTCAAACTTACCGTCCTCTGCCCCTATTTGTAGAGTTCCTAAGGAATAATGCCAATACTGAGTTAAGGAAGAAGATATAAGAAACAAAAGAATTATATACAAATACGAAGATTTTATTACAAATTTCACATACAAAAATATTTGCAGAAAACAAATGCATTTATTTTGGCTCATATGCTGCTCACGGCTGCTGGGTATGAAACGCACATTACAAAGTATAATTTTCAAATTTCACCATTCCTACACAATTCTAAATTTGTTGCAGAAAAGCGTGCCTCAAACTCGTTTTTGAGTCCGTTTGGATGGTGACATTACTTTTTGCTGAGTTTATTCTTGTATAAGTTTGTTCATGCTTCAGACTTTTCGCAAACTGAAAGATGTTTGGGTGAGGAGATTCACGTGAAGCATTGAATCAGTAATGAAAGTTTTCGCAAGCATTAGTCGTCCTCCACAAGGAAGCGCAATCTGCAGTCCAAATGTTTGAAGGAAAGACTGAACACTAACGGTATATAAGAGCTACCAGAGTAACTGTGGATCGTGAATAACGGAAGAAAGGGTTTATCTGCGTACTAAAAGGTACCATCCATCAACACAGTTTCCTGCTGACACAAATACTGTCGGTTGCGAAAACATGATGTCCATTTTCCATGTCATTATTAAGAACAAAATCTTTCGCCTTTTGTAATTGTTACCTCCATTTGTGACAAAGTAATCTGCACTTCCATCACCGATTACGGCAGTATCGGCTTACTCTTTAGATGAGTGCTAATAATATTGTTACGAATAAACCTTACGTCCGTCCATGTTAATGTGTTCACGTTTCTTGGATTGGCATCAACTGCATTGCGTATAAGCTTTGACGCTCTTTCAACCAAAGCATCGCCTTTGGTTTTTAGAGAATTAGATACCATTCTCCTGTTTAACAAGTCTCCTGCAACAGATGCGTGGTCATGAGTGCCTTCCAAACGCGAAAGTGTGTGTTCGCTGCATACTGTAAATAACGTAACAGCACACCGAGAAGGTTTACCGCAGCATCGCCATCCGCTTTCTTCCGTTGCTACAACTCTTCTGTAAGGTTCGTATTTATAACGATCACAGATCAAATGCGTATTATCGCGATCACTAATAACAGTCTGCAAATCGTGACTTTCTGCCGTATTATTTGCTTCCCTGACTAAACTGAAGTACAAAACGAAACAGTATGTGATTCTACACAGATGGCAGCGAACGGGTGTCATTCACAGGACTGACGAGTTCAGTGAGTGCCAGGAACGCCTTGGGTCGGAACGTCCTGCTACCTGCGAGTGGAAGTTGCCCAGTTCGAGTGTGGGATTAACTGTCCTTTCCAGAGTACCCTTCGAATGGCCACTAAAAGTTGCCCAGTTCGGGTCTGCCCGTTTCATTGACAGGAACTCCCAACTGAATTACCGATTGTTGACAGAAAACTATTACCACAGAGTAACATATCTGTGCTATTACGCAGAGCTACCTGTGCAGTGCATTTGAAGGTACATTTGCATTTTCGATGATCATCGAAAGAGTTCACTGTGTCTCGACTCTCATACAGCAGAATTTTATTTCTATCTAATGATGCCGCGGCGGAGTAGCCGAGCGGTCTAAAGCAGCTCGCTGCGGAGCGCGCGGTTGCTCGCCGTGGAGGTTCGAGTCCTCCCTGGGGCATGGGTGTGTTTGTTTGTCCGTAGGTTAGTTTACATAGGTTTAAGTAGTTTGTAAGCTACGGACTGATGACCACGCAGTTTGGTCCGATAGATTTACAGACATTTGACATTTATCTAATGATGAATCTGTCATATTGACTCGAAAAGAAATACAGTGGTTTTCTCTTTATCTCGTTTCACTTATAAGTAGACTAGAAGTTATCATACCTCATACAAAGAGTCACGTCTGTTTCATACACTTATCAAAAGTTTAGTATCTAGCGGAAATATTTGACCTGGATGGGTGCGTGTCCAGAGTTACAAGAGCCTCTTTGGTTTACACGCACGATTTCATGACTCGCAGGGAGAATTCAATATTAAGCTCAGTGTTCACTGCAGCTACAATTGCCTGCATTCATGTTCAGGATGAGCCAAATAAAAGTGGCCCAGAGAACAGTATACTACGGCACAAGAGTACGGCACGGCACAGAGTAAAGGAAATATGGTACTAATATGATTATAGCAGATGATGAAAGCAACCACCATTCTTCTCTTGGCACTTTTAGCCCCTGATCACCAAGTTGCTGAAGGCAGATAGAAGCTCGGCTGCTGGAATTGCTGCTATGTCATCCGAAATGTTCCGCTGCAGTTCTGGAAGACTTTGAGGGTTGTCGTGATATACCTTAGAGTTGAGGGATCCGTACGGAAATTTTTCACACACGGACAGATCAGGTGACATAGGTGGCCAGCTAAGGCCTCAACTTCTCCTAGCAAATGTTTCAGGCGTGAAGAGAGTGGAAATGTGATCAAAAAGTCGGCAGGCTGTGTCCGCAGTTGCTCCATCCTGTCGGAAGTAAATTTAGGTGTTTTTCTCTTCGTTAATTCTGCTACAATTACTTTCAAAATGTTAATGTAAGGCCCAGAAATCAGCCTCTTATGAAAGAAAACAGGAGGTGGGACTAATAATAATACGGTGTTCAGACACTTCATACCAAACCGCAAGCTTCTGGGCGTGCTTCGTGAAAGTTATTATGAAGATTCTCCGCTACCTAGAACCTATGAATCTGTGAGTTTAATTTACAACTCAGGTGAATCCAGGCCTCGTGAAACATGAAGAGCAGGCCCACGCCCAAGACGTTCGTTCTCAAATGAGTGAACAGACGCTCAGAAAAGTGGAGACGCTGAGCACAATCTAGTGGTTTTAACACAAGAACAGACATTCGGTCGGGGTGGACCTGAGATAAAATGGGTGGGTGTTCGCTCGCATGATCGACATGATATGTCGGTCTCTCGTGATAGACGTCGCGTTTATGTTGTATGGGTCTGAGGCTTTTCTGGTGAAATGCAGCCGCAGTTTGTGATGTGCGGCCACATTTGACATTGTTGGAAGCAAATTTTACTGCCTAAGTGTTGCACGACACACTTTTTGGTGACACTTTGACAGTATTAATTGTCTCAGCAAACAACTTCGACAAGGCATCCCCGCTGCTCCGCTGTGACCACCATCGCCTGCGTTGCGCTGCTCCACTCACACTCATTCCGCACTGCGCTCTGGTCGGTGGAGATCACGTGGCCGGCATACACGTGGTGAGCTCGTAACTGGTGTGCTTACATGTATGCATTCACCTCCAGTCGTCTCCACTCCTCCGCTACACTTCCATTTGCCCTGTCCTTACAAGATACAGTGAAATGAAGATAGATGCAAAAGTAAGTCAACTGTTTTGCACCGAGATTCAAGGCGGTGAATGTCTTCATGGATAAATGTTGCCTATGGAACGATGAGTGCAGTCGTGCTCGTCGTCATCCAAAGCTAGTGGAAGACAACGAATGTTTTCCTTAGTGGCTCTAAACTACAGAAATAGTAGGGGGAGAGATACGGACTGTAATAAGGATGTGTGCGGGTTTCCCAGTGGGACGTTTCTATTGGTACTCACCAAGAAGAATTGGGCAGGGCAGCAAAAAGTGTATGGCTCGTTCATCTACATCGACATATACATGGGATACTCTGCAAATCACATTTAAATGCCTGGCAGAGGATTCATCGAACCACCGTTGTACTATTTTATCTCCCAATTCATTCTCGAATAGACCCCAGAAAGAAAGAACACCTGAATCTCTCCGTTAGAGCTCTGATTTCTCGTATTTTATTCTGATGATCATTTCTACCTATGTAAGTGGTAGTCAACAATATATTTTCGCATTCGGAGGAGAATGTTGGCGATTGTCGTTTCGTCAGTAGCCCACACCGCAGCGATAAGCGCCGTTGTTGTAATGATTCCCATCACATATCCTGTATCATTTCCTTAACGCTGTCTCCCCTGTGTTGTGACGAAACGAGCTGCCCTTTTTTTCTACTCTTTCGATGTCCTCCGTCAAACCCACCTGATAAGGATCCGACACTGGGCAGCAAAACTCCAAAAAAGGACGGACAAGCGTAGTGTATGCAGTTTCTTTAGTAGTTCTGTTGCCTCTTTTAAGGGTTATGCTGATCATAGGGGTGAGTTATGTATGTCAGCTTCTATGCCCTAAACAGCTACACATACTGTTTAAAGAAAATCAACAATTAATCTGTAGTTTAGCCAGTCTATCAATCTGCAGATGACGACGCGAAAAATATATCTAAACAAACATAAATTAAAGATCTGAATAACCAACAAAATGGAATCTAAGAAAATGTTTACAAGAATTCACTCACGAAGTAATATTTTTTATATATGGAGTTTATTATTCGTTTTGGACATGAAAATACGGAGGTTGTCCTACTTTATACATCTGTAAATAACTGAATACTTCCCCAACTATTGTTCATGAGAGGCACAATACATACCAGACGCACTCAAGAGTAAAAGTTCAAAATTATCACTCGTAAATTAATGAAGTCCATCGAACGTTGCAGTTCCAAATTACTCCGCGATAATATACAGTATTTGCTATAAAACACAGTTTGTCATCACCCGAGTGCATGATTGCTGAATTATCACAGTTCCACAGCCCTGCTACCATCCATAGTTTACCACTTTTCAACCAGAGGCTTAAGTTCTGCAGTCACAGCCCGTAAATTTTGTTAAATCCAGACAAGCCTATCTCTTCAAATCAGAAGTTCGTATAACGCGGCTTCAGACCGCCCAGAGTGATAACCTATCCACCACCGCGTCCAAGTTACGAGTCCCCTCCCAAGCGCCGGAAATATTATACATTTGAATATCACTTAATTAAATGCTTTGACCACCTCCCTGCAAATGTTGTTTATGTTTAACAAACAAATATATATTTAACAATACTAAAATCGGTTGAGACTGAAGCTCTTTGCTCAGGCAGCTCTTAAGCGTGGTGTCTCACTGTTCTAATATACTGCCACCGTCGAAATTTAATTACTCAATTAATATATAATTAATCATGGCTTTTTTCGCAAATATATTCAGTTCTTGTCCACAAATACATATAATAGTTTATGTATAAATTATCTGCTGCATATCTACTATTTTTTGTCGGACATGAAATATTTAAGAGGCAGTCTACAACATAAAACGAATGTTACTAAGAATTATATGTAATATAATAAAATACATATATAAATGTAATGCGTTTTGCAGGGTTCATTTTTTGTGTTTCTGTGATGGAATCTCTGTTCTGACACAAAATATTACTATCTCAACGAAAAGCAGAACAAGAGAGTAAAACAAAGTTTATTGAAAAAATACGGAAATAACGCGGTGCGTATTTTAAGATAGCGTGGTGTAATGCTGCCCATTTTTCTTAAACTGTTACTAATAAACACTGCGTATCAATGATAGTATTTTTATAGTACTGAAATTTATCGGATTCTTATCTGTAAGGGATATTGTAATTGTAATTATGGCGTTTGATTCTCTCAAGTCTCCTGAATCCATTCATATAATTATATTTGCTCTATGATCATTTCCTGGTCTTATATGGATTTTTAGAATAATGTGTGTGGCTATATTGTATTTCAATTGCAATGTGGGATAGCAGCCCTCGCTAATCCAGCACCTCCGTTTCCTGTTTCCGAGCAGATTAGGGTTTTGCTAACGACCTGTATTTCATTCACTAGGTCCAAACTGTTAGCCGGCCGGCTGGGGTACCGAACAGCTTGCCATAACCTACTTTCAACAACCAGCTTCCCCTTTATCTGTAATGTCACACCAGGAAATTGCAGCAGAGCCGAAACAACGCCTGCAAAATGTGGAAGGGCATGTATCGTCCTGCTGTGGAATGATTCCGTTTGGAATTCTCTCCAGGAGTTTCTCTGGTCAGCCCTCACACATCGTCCTTACGGCCCCGATATCTTCCCGCACTATTCCCGTAGTTTAGAGCCACGAAGAATGATATTCGCGACCGTTCATTTGCTTCGCATGAAGATGTGCACGCCTGGTTACAGGCATAGCTCCGCAGGCAACTGCAAGGGTTTCTTCCATGAGGGTATTAGCCGTTTCGTCTCACAGTATGATATATGTATAAAGATTTATTTGGGGTACTATTGTCTCACTTGCTGGTAGGTGTTGTAATGGAACAAAGATGGACGCAACTTTGTGCTGCGGCCGGCTCTGGAACCCAGGTCTCCTGGTTTCTCGGGTCTTGTACTACCCACGCACACGGCTTTCACACACCTGCTCGAACTGCTCGAGCATGTACCTTGTCCAACCAAAACAGCGTTGAGTCCTCCGGCTATTGTACTCGATGGCTCGCAGTTAACCCTGTTTTCCCCTCAGTAGTCTGATCCTGGTGTGCGTTCGCAATGAAGGAAAAAGTGGATTACAGTTACGTATTGCGACTTCTGCTCTTCAGACATGGAGTACAATGGCGGCAGAAGAGAACATACAGTCTCTGACAATGAATTTCGGCGAATGCCATCAGAACGGTCGATCGGACAAAACAGGCGAACCACAACGCTGCACCTGCGTAGCGGACGATGTTGACAACCTGTCACCACCGTAGTTCAGTGTGTGTTCCGTGTGGGACCTGTTGGACGAAGTACTTGTTTAGAGCGTTGGTACTGAGCTGAAAACAAGATAGTAAACGAGCAATGGATCGATTTAAGGTTTTGGTTTAAGCTTCCCAAGGCACCTAAAGAAACGCATGCGATCCTGATAAGTGGTTTTGAAGATCAGGCACTGTCAATCAAGCGTATGTTCGAGTGGTTCGCCCGTTTCCGAGGAGGTCGGGAAATATTTCTGACAATGCCTCTAGCGATCGAACGGCAACTGCTGTCAGTCGCTAAAGCGTTGAGAAAGCGAGGACAATCATATCCAGTGATCGTGGATCAACTGTGCGGATGATAGCGGATGAACTGCAGATTAACCGCGAATCGTCCGCGTACACAGCCAACATCGGCAAAGCGTTCCGGACAAAAAACGCGGTTGTGAATCTTGAACAACCACCATAGTGTCTGGATCTCAATCCTGCAGGCTTCTTCCTATTCCGTCCACTCATACTGGCTTTGAAAGGAAAGAGATGTTACGATTTTCCTAACATTTAACAAAATGTGACGATGCTTTTCAAAACCATCCCAAACGAAGACTTCGTGCAAAGTTTCGAAGACGTGTATCGCAGAGCTCGGTTATGGGAGGTTATTTTGAAGGACAGTAAGGTAACTGTAGTTCACAGTTCATCTATATTAATGTTACTAAACTACAGGTCTATTTCATTGACGACAATTAGCAACAGGGTTTTGGAATCTGTCCTGTATTCAAATATTATTAATTATCTCAAAGAGAATGATATATTGACCCAAGGTCAACAGTGATTTAGAAAATATCGTTCATGCGAAACACAACTAGCTCTTTACTCTCACGAACTGATGGGTGCTATCGAGAAGGGTTCGCAAATTTCGCAAATCTATTACGTATTTCTTGATTTCCAGAAGGCTTTTGACACCGTACCTCCCAAACGTCTTTTAGTCAAAATGTGTGGTTATGGTACATCGCCCCAGATTTGTGAGTAGATAGCGGATTTCCTGGCAGAGAGGACACACAGTTTGTAGTAATCGATGGTAAGGCCTCGACTAAAACAGAGGTGATATTTGGCGTTCCACAGGGTAGTGTTATTGGTTCTCTGCTGTTCCTTATCTGCATAAACGATTTGGGAGAAAATCAGAGCAGCTCTCCTAGGTTGTTTGCAGACGACGCCGTCATTTACAGTTTAGAAAAATCATCTGAAGATCAAAACGAACTGCAGAACGATCTAAATAAGATATCAGTATGGTGTAAAAATTGGCAATTGTCTCTAAATAATGAGAAGTGTGAATTCGTCCACATGAGTACGAAAAGAAATCCGTTAAACTTTGTTTACAAGATAAATCAATCAAAAGTTAAGACCGTAAATCCCACAAAATACCTAGGAATTACTATTACTTCAGACTTAAACTGCAAAGAACACGTAGGTAATTTCGTGGGAAAGGCGAACGAAAGACTGCGTTTTATTGGCAGAACCCTTAAAAGACGCAAAAGAACTACTAATGAGGCTGTATACAGTACGTCTGTCCGTCCTTTTTTGGAGTATTGCTGCCCAGTGTGGAATCTTTATCAGGTGGGTTTGAGAGAGGACATCAAAAGAGTCCAAAAAAGAACAGCTCGTTTCGTATTCTCACAATGCAGAGGAGACACGTTACGGAAAAGATATACGATTTGGGATGGGAATCATTACAACAACGGCGCTCATCGCTGAGGCGTGGGCTACTTACGAAACTCCAACCGCCAACATTCTCCTCCGAATGCGAAAATATATTGTTGACTCCCAGTTACATAGGTAGAAGTGATCATCAGAATAAAATACGAGAAATCAGAGCTCGAACGAAGAGATTCAGATGTTCTTTCTTCCCCCACGCTATTCGAGAATGGAACTGGTGGTTCGATGAACCCTCTGCCATGCACTTAAATGTGATTTGCAGAGTATCCCATGTAGATGTGGATATTGTCAGAGGTTGTGTGAGAACTTTGGTAGGGAGGGGCACCTGCTTGAATAGTCCTGGTAGCTGTACGACGCCTGTGTGCCAGAGCTCTCTGCTAAGCAGGAGACCCTGTCATGACACAAATGTCCAAAAAACGCCAACTTAAACTGTATGTAGAACAGCTCCCGCTTCACATAGCGACGCCTCCTAGTAGTTTCCGTCTGAGGATGATTGCGTAACTTACATTCAAAGTAGCGCGATTCCGATGATATGTAGTAGCTCCGACATGTAGGATTATGGTAGCAGTAAAAATGTAATAATGGAAAGTCCAGGTTGGAATTAATAATAAGGACAGCTTACAACTCGCCGCACAGACGTGGCGACGAGCTGCGACAGGCACATAGAAAAGACACACACATACATATACACAGTCATCCCGACTGGCGTTTGCAACGTTTTTACGATATTGCACAGGTTCCGTGCATGGTCAGATCGAACTACGCAACCAATAGGCGTGGTCGGGGTTTCGATTCTTCTGCAAATGCTGTACCGCAGGCACTGGATCGTTCCCAGAGATCCATCCACCTGCTCCTCTGATCTGCTGCAACTTAATTCACACCATGGCATGACTATCATGGATGTTTGCAACTTTTGATGTGGTGCCTGGTGTACTTGAAAGTTTCACACCGAGCAAGATGGTGCTGTGGTAACGCACTAGATTCGCGTTCGAGAGGACGGTGCATCAATTCCACAAGCGGCCATTCTAATTTAGGTTTTCCGTGATTTTCCTAAATCACCTCCGGAAAACTTCGGTTCCATTCAAGGGTCCGCTCCATTTCCTTCGCCATCCCAGATAAAAACTATAACAATGGTTGCTCCGTCTCGAATAATTACTACGTCGACGGGACGTTAAAACACTAATCTTCCTTTCTTCCCGCTTAGAACATTGCTCCAGAATTTTTCACCTTCTGTAATGCTGGGTGAACTGTGCGTTAAATTTGATTCACGGGCGTTCGCATTAATTATCCCTTTTTTATTATCTTCAATTTCTGCGCAACCTCTGTACAAATAATAAAGATTTACATTCATGCCTACTGTCTTATGTAGGAGTCTACGCATAACAAAACTGAAATACCTTGTAATTGTACCGATGCTCGATACTTTTTGCACGGACACGCAATCACGTCCCACGTAAACAAACGCAGCATATAGTGCGTAAATAGCCATCAGGGGCATTTTTATGTTTTATTTTTTTTATTACTCCATTCAATGCATGTCCCACAAATATGTAAATGGACTGAGTGCCTAACAGGTGGAACAAAGTAGAGCAGGTGGATACTTTGAGGTACTTAGAATGTATTTTCTCACAGGATGCCAACTTAGTGACAAAACTGGAATAAGGTGTGGCAATACAATGCAGAGAGCATTCTGTTACGATCTACTCTGTTCTGCAAGAAAGAAATCTGTACCCAGACTTAGTTATCAGTGAAGCGACCAGTCTCTCGAGCGACCAACTGAAAGCCGGGCGAAAAGAGGTGATTTTACTAAAAAGGTTGAGGTTACAGATATGAAAAAGGCAAACGTGATTGCTGGTACTAATACATGGGAGCAAAGGCAGAAGGGTGTCTATAATGAGGAAATTGAACGAAAACAAAAAGGTTTGAGAGGACAGTCTTAGAGGGTCTGGATCATATAACACGCATGGGAGAAGCACGGCTACGTAAGAGACTCTCGGCTTCGACAATAGAGAGTAGCAGTAATCGAGGTAATCCAAGGAGAATATACTTAGATTCGATACAGAATGATTTTGAAGTAAAACGCTTAACATTAGACGAAGCATCAAAGTTAGCATTGAAAAGGGGATCAAGGACGAGTTTTGTAAGCTTGAAAGTCATAAACAGCGTTAAATGACGATGATACGATTGCCGGTACTCCCACGAATTTCTCCTTGGTGAGATCGTTGGTACAAGGTTCGCTCAACATTGTGAGACGAAATGGAGTTACTCGACCGAGTCGTAGCAGTTACAACTCAATAAACCCGGCAGCGAACGAGGTAACGAAGATCAATGTGTACATTCTTTAACTTTCTGCACGCACTGATGCCTTTGCTTGAGGATGACACGACGTCTGTTGGGCTCGCTAGTTGGCTCAGATTTCTTCCCTTTGTCAGCCGCAATGCAAATATCACTAACAGTTCCATATTGTCTGTACCTACGGTGAGATTTAAACTGGAGTGGTTGCAGGAGGAATCTAATGGAAGACCTAGACTCAGAGAAGTGTGAATGTGATGTTCCATGGTAACTTCATTTCCACCGGTTGTCGACGTCAAGCAGGAATTTTACCAAGAACAACTGAAAGCCGTGGCAAAAGACACTGAATTAAGAAGTGTATCTTTGCTGAGGGTGACACACTATCAGGAATGGCAGATGCTCCAGAAAGGCGTTCTGGGTCACGGGAGAATTAATGTTATGATTTTGAAAAGACGTGTGTCGTAAAGAAGCAGACTACAAATTGAAGGGTTTGGTTGAAAAAGGAGGCAGTTTCAATTTTGCCAGTTTGTTTTAGGCTGTGGGGTATCTAATACTACTGACGAGAATACATGCAAACGTATTCACTCAGGTAAGAGCAATAGAGTTATGAATTTTGGAGCTGCCTCTGTTTTGCTTCAAAGCGAATGAGAAACTGTTCGTAGGACCATTTTCTTCATAATTAACCATTTTCAGTTTTAAAAACATTTATTAATAAAGAAACTACAACATGATTGGCATAATACATTAATTCTACAGTTCTTCTTCAGTCTTCTAGCTCCCCTTCAGTCTCCTCAAGATCGTTTGAAGCATCTGACGTCAACTGGTCGTAAAACCACATTTCGTTTTGCCCAACATACTTTCTGGCCAGCTCTTTGACATCTTTAAACTTTTGGCCTTTAAGCGGGAGGAGACAATCATAAGCTTGATGAAAATGGTCCATTGTTATGAGACTCGCAGGTCCTTGGTTCCAAATTTGCGCATTATCGAAGACAGTCATCCCTACGGTCGCACTGCATTGAATTTATCCCTTCACCGATGTATGGCTGGTCATAGATGAATATTTTGTACGTAGTGATTAGATATTTTCCTCTTTTCTTGTTCGATAATGAAGGGCTCTTTACAATAAAATTTCTTCAACGTGTCAACAAAGTTGAAAATAAATTTTTGGTCCACTTCAGTGACATGAAATTTGGTGCTGGTTCTTCTGATAATGCAAGCATAGTCCACTGGAAGAAAAACTCTTTCCATCTTCCTCAAACACTTTGGTATATTACCAAACGCTCTGCCGTGTGGCATAAAGCTGTGGTCCGTATCTTGGAATCGAGGAACGATCTGTTGAATTTCTTTGAAACTACTGGGTGAAACTAGAGGCAGCAAACGAAGCGGCCTTTTTTTTTTTTTTTTTTTTTTTTTTTTTTTTTTTTTTTTTTTTTTTTTTAATGTGATAGACTCTAACCATAGCTTGTTAGTCATGAACTGTAGGCTGAAACTGAAAAAGCAGCAGAAAGGTAGGAATATAAGGAGATGGGACTTAGATAAATTGAAGGAAAGTGACGTTCTGGAGAATTTCAGAGGGAGATTTAGGCAACAATTGACAGAAACAGGAGGAAATAAAACAGTAGAAGAGGAATGGGTAGCATTGAGAGATGAAATAGTGAAGGCAGCAGAGGACAAAATAGGTAGAAAGGCAATACCTACAAAAAATCCCTGGATATCACAGGAAATACTAAATTTAGTTGGTGAAAGGAGAAAATATAAAAATGCAGTAAATGAAACAGGCAAAATGGAGTACAGACGACTAAAAAATGAGATTGACAGGAAGTGCAAAACGGCTAAGCGGGAGTGGCTAGAAGCCAAATGCAAATTTGTAGAAGAATGTATAAGAAAAGGAAATGTAGATACTGCCTACAGGAAAATAAAAAAGAGACATTTGGGAACAAGAAAAGCAACTCTGCGAATATCAAGAACTCAGATGGGAAACCAGTTCTCAGCGAAGAGGGGAAAGTTGAAAGCTGGAAAGAGTACATAGAGCAATTCTACAAAGGAAATGAACTTAGAGACGATGTTGTGGGAAGGGAAGAGGAAGTAGATAAAGATGAAATAGGAGATACTATACTGAGAGATGAATGTGACAGATCCTTGAAAGACATAGGTAGTAGTAGAGTAGATGACATACCCTCAGAGCTACTACAGTCTCCGGGAGAGCCAGCCATGACAAGACTATTTGAACTGGTGTGTAGGATGTATGAGACAGGCGAAATACCCTCAGACTTTAAGAAAAATGTAATAATCCCCATTCCAAAGAAATCAGGCGCAGACAGGTGTGAAAATTACAGAACTATCAGTTTGATAAGTCATGGTTGCAAAATTTTAACACGAATTATCTACAGGAGAATGGTAAAGCTGGTAGAAGCTGACCTCGGGGATGATCAGTTTGGATTCAGGAGGAACATAGGAACCCGGGAGGCAATACTCACTTTACGTCTTATCTTAGAAGATAGATTAAGGGAAGGCAAACCTACATTTTTATCTTTCGTAGATTTGGAGAAAGCATTTGAAAATGTTGACTGGAATACACTCTTTCAAATTCTGAAGTCAGCAGGGGTAAAATATAGGTAAAGGAGAGTTATTTACAACTTGTACAAAAGCCAGACCGCAGTTATTAGACTCGAAGGGCATGAAAGGGAAGCATCAGTTGGTAAGGGAGTAAGACAGGGTTGTGGCCTTTCTCCGGTGTTATTCAATTTGTACATCGAGCAGACGGTGAAGGAAAGCAAGGAAAAATTTGGAATAGGGATTAAAGTTCAGGGGGAAGAAATAAAAACCTTGCGTTTTGCTGATGACATTCTAATTCTCTCAGACAGCAAAGGACCTGGAAGAGCGGTTGAATGGAATGGACAGTGTGTTGAAGAGAGTGTATAAAATGAACATTAACAAGAGCAAAACAAAAACAATGGAAAGCGGTCTTAGAAAATCAGGCGATGCTGAAGGAATTTGATTAGGCAACGAAACACTGAAGGCGGTTGATGAGTTTTGTTACTTGGGTAGTAAAATAACATGCGATGGTCGCAGTACAGAGGATATAAAATGCAGAATGGCAATGGGAAGAAAATCATTTTTGAAAAAGAGAAATTTGCTAACATCGAATATTAATTTAAGTGTAAGGAAGTCTTTTCTGAAGGCATTTGTGTGGAGTGTTGCCTTGTACGGGAGTGAAACATGGAAGATAAGCAGTGCAGACAGGAAGAGAATAGAGGCTTTTGAAATGTGGTGCTACAGAAGAATGCTGAAGATTAGGTGGGTAGATCGCATAACTACTGAAGAGGTACTGAACAGAATTGGTGAGAAAAGGAATTTTTGGCATACCCTGACTAAAAGAAGGGATCGCTTGGTAGGACACATTCTTAGACATCGGGGAATCGTAAATTTAGCATTGGAGGGAAGTGTGTGGGGTAAAAATCGCAGAGGGAGACCAAGAGACGCGTATAGTAAGCAGATTCAAGTGGATGTGGGTTGCTGTTCTTATGAGGAGATGAAAAGGCTTGCTCAGGATAGAGTAGGGTGGAGAGCTGCAACAAACCAGTCTCCGGACTGAAGACCATAACAACAGAAAGTTGAACTCAATAGAGCCAAAAAGTGAAGGTACCTACATCTTGCGCCAAACCCATCAATTAATAAAACAATTTATATCTTTTGTCTCAAACACGTTTCAACATTTTAAGCCATAATGAGTGGGATTCCTTTACATAAAACTCTCAAAATGAACACCCTTCAATATTATCGATCTTTGTGTACCAAAGTGTGGACTGCTTATGACTTAACAGACATCATATGAATATGGCTGCTGTTTTTGTGTGGCTCACGAGAACACGAGGGGAAACATATCTGCCTCAAAAAAGAAGAATAAAAAAAAGTATTCATAAAAGATCGTTATACAACAGTGTTACATTTTTGTATATAAAATAACTTGTTTTTGAAATATATTCTTCTGGCTGCAGATAACAATTTTACTGATATATAATTGTTTAAAAATCGTCCTACACAACAGGTTAATGTAACTCCAAGATAAAAAAATCAAAATAACAGTTACTCTTTGTGGGTCTAGTTTTCTTAGAAATTTAAGTGGTGAATGATGTTCATTTTCAGAGTTTTCATCAAAGAAACTCGATTAACGATATCACAGAGGTCCTGAAACATGTTCTGCTCATAATGGAAACACCGATTTACATAACAGGCGGATCTTATGTCCTTCAATTTTGACGCAAATACAAGAATTGTAAATCCAAATTATGAAGAAAAATTTAGATTTATATCACAGTTTCTCCATTCTTTAACAGATGAGGACTGGAATAAGACAGCTTAAAAACAAGAAGTAGAAAAAAGAAAATCAAAAAGGATGAAAACAGAGCAAAGAATGCTGTCATCTAATAATTTCATTGTCATATTGTATTTAGAAGTTTACATGTGTTAGCCATACTATACAGTAATTGTGCTGTACTTTCTATTTTTGTTATAGACGTCTTCCGCCATAATTATGTATCTGTTCACAATTATCAAGAATGCTCTCGGTGATAGAAGGCTTTTCAGTCTGAAGTCAACTAAGTTCGTTGTTTATGTCTGTAATCGTCAGGTCAGACTTCTTGGTCAGTTACTGAAACGAAAGATAAACATTGTTTGACAAAACACTAATATTTTTTACCAGTTTTCTAAATGGAAACAATTTGTGGGATGTCATTGCTTGCAAACTGCAAAACACTAATATTTCGGTATTTTCAATAGTTGCTATGTACATCGGAATTTGAGGCGGATTTGAACTTTCTGATAGCGACAGATTTGGCTGTGGATTATAATTGGAATACGATTCTCATGTGGTGCAATTGTCCTTTTCTGATTGTGGGGAAGTAAAAGGACCTATTGTGCCCAAATTTCGTCACTTGAAACTTACGACGTACGTCGATAAAGACCAATATAAACGACGTGTTCCTTATGTACCTGCTGATTGATAATGCCCACTACACTACATTACTTTTATATTATTATCATCGCTCTTCTAGTACTTTTGGTTATATATTTTTGCTTTTAGTAAATGCATAGACTTTGATGTATATATAATGAAACACACTTCTTACATTTGTTTAGACAAATTATTTCAAGTTCGCAGCTGTAAAGAGTTGAAGGAATAGTCAATGGAAAATTAAATTATTGTCTGGAAAACAGTCATAATGCCTCTTATGCTTTATTCATATTTGTTGGTAGTTTCACGATAAACGGGGAAATATGAGTACTGTCTCTTATGTCATAATCTCACTAATTTGTTACGACGTGTGGTGTTTAAGCATATTAAGTGCCAGAAAGAGATATGTGTAATTAGTTGTAACTTTCTTGGTGTCCGTGTAAAGAATGTTATTTTCAAGGTGACCTGTAGAAATGTTCCTGAATGAAAAGCAAACTGTGGTAACTTGTAACTTGTGTAGGTTTCCGTAGCTTACATTAATGTACGTGACAGTTTGATGGAAAACACGTGAAGGGTCATCCTTACTATTGCTTACATGCTGTGACAAAGAGAGTATAACATTAATGTTATACTCAGTTCCATATTTTGCTGTATTTTAGTATGACAAATTTGGTAAGGCAGATATTGTTATCAGAGATGAAATAATTTGAGGGTTTTAAGTTTGCACTTTTCAGAGGTTCCACAATATTGATATTTAACTTGTCCAGAATGTAAACAGTGGGATATCATAATCGAAACAGTAACAACTTCATAATTGAACAATTTATTATTTTAAAAACGGATATAGAGAATTCCTCTTTGCAGCTGAAGAAATTATCGTTTCGTTAGTTTCAACTGAAAATTAAACGACAGAAACTTTCTTTTTGTTTGCGAATAATTATCCTTAAGAGAATTAGAAATAGCTCCACCTTGGCTGAGCTACTGTAGGTACATACAAGGACTTACACACGTTTTCCATGGTCCACTGTGCCTCTTTTAGTGGGAGTTTTCCTTATTATTGGATATACGAAAGGTCTATTTAATGAATCGATTAATAAGTGTTGCATTTATAGAAGCACTCGATCACTTTTTGTTCTATATGTTTCGATGGCTGACTTGTTTATCGGGATATTCAAGACAATTGTGTTCGCTTCTAGGAGAACTTTGTAGGTGCGCATACAACTTTTGAAAATCTATTAATGATTTGGAATGGTGTCGTCTCAAAAATATATATTGCAGTGATTGTTACATTGTGTCATACAAGCGAAGACTCAGGGAATCAGACACACGTGAAAAATAAATAAATAGTTTATGAGTCACACTCCTCTTCCTGGAGGGAATGTTTGTAATTTGTCTTTTAGGCTGACAGCTTAAAGAAAGATACGTGGCGCAACAGTCTAAATACAGTAAACATTTTGGTAAACGTATCTCTAGTTATGCCTTTCAGATGAGAAAATCGCAGTTCTTTCCAAAGCAGTTCCAACAGAGAATTTTACATTTATTCCAGTGGCCTTTGTGTTAGCTGTCACAGCAAACGAAACACATTGTGCAGAGATGTTGGCAACCCTGTAGCAGAAAACGGTAAATTTATTTCCAGACATAATGGTTACATACGGACGTGTAAATATATGGGTTGCACAGGGCAGCAGCTCCTGAATTCAGCTACCTAACGATATCTGGAGAGTGCATTCGTTAAAGGAAGAGAGTAATAGGATTTGGTTCTACTGTTAAAAAGGAAGGTGAAGAAAATATTAAGGCATTCGGATTGTAATTTGGTTTTATAGCCAGAGGAGAACTGTGACGACATACCTTTTGTTTGTTTAAGGTTGTTTGTCTGTAAATCGATTTCATAGCTCTGTCTTTGTTTACGTTTATCAGAAACAGAAATCTTATGTATGTGCTTCTGTTAGGCAGCTTGAAAGTAATGATGTATATCGAAAATGTTTATTATATGAAAAAGTTTGATTTTTTTTTTTTTTAATTTGTGACACTCATGTCCGTTAATAAAGAGAAAGATATATTTACAACTCATAACAAATCTCACAGACACGTGTCCTTAAGACCAGTACTGAATGTAGTTTTCATCGGAAAGGCGATAGAGGGTCACAATAAGACATTAATAAACTACATTAATGAAACTCATTGATATTCGATATGTACTTATACGTATATTTATGAAGAATAAGAGTTAGTTTTCCTGCTTAATATTTCTCAATTATAGCGTCACAGTGACTTAGACGTACAAACCATATTTCCACGGCAATGTATACAAAATTTTTGTCAACTTATAGTTGCAATACATTTGTTTGTGCTCTGTAACGGCATTAATGATATATAGGAAAATTTAGTTCTACGAATTAAATGTTTTGACACGAATTTCGCTGAAGGCGCATATGCACGTAATTTTGCATATAAAAGTCACTACTGACCACATCAGGTGAAAATGTATTTTAACTGTGTTTATCCATTGTCATTCTTAATTGCGATGGAAGGGTTATTTTGATCTCTTAATATAACACAAGTATTCGTTTATTAGTTTTTAGTTCAAATTCGTTTTGTAATCTTTTATTGAAAGCAGTAGTTTCGGTCGACTGACCATCATCAGCATTTTAACAGTATTTGAGGAGCATCGTTTCAAATCGTATTAAGTCCACCTGTGGACAAAATAGAGTTGGATACATTTTTATATAGTTTACACAGCGTTCTTTCATCCTGTCAAATCTGTGTGTAACAAATCGGATTCACCAAAAGCGTAAATTGCGTCTGTAAAGTAGCTGCTGTTTCAAATCGTATTCATTCCACTGTAGCGTGTGTTTCAAATCATACTGTGTCCAGCGTGAAGCCGTATGTCACTTTGCTCTGTTGGCTATGCTGACAGGTGGCGCGCTATTTTCAACAATGCTACGCATTTAATAATCACAATAATATTGTAAATTTAGTAAAGAGAGTAGTTTTTCAATTATGGAGGAAGAAATTGCTGTTGGTGATAATTGAACAGGAAGCCGAAAGAGGGGAAAGAGAACCAAACATGCCGATCAACTTAAATATGAGGCAGTTACTGTTAATCCATAAAGAAACAAAAATAAATGCTTTGTTGTATATTTACCACAGTAATTGTTTTTTTTTATTTGTATATTTTACAAATTATTGGATCTAAGCATATTAACTCCAACGCATTTTCCCTAAATTTAAAGTACACAACATGAAATTTATTTTACTTTTTCACGTACCTAAAAGTACACCTGAAATAAAACAATTGAAAAATTTTAAAATTTCTGAACTGTTCCTCAGGTGACGAATAATCGATTTATTTTTTATTTTTATTTATTTATTTATTTTTTTATTTTTTTGGCAATTCCTGTAAAATTCAGTTTTATGCACATAATACTATTTGAAACGATGCTCCCAATATACAGCATGATAAAGTAGTTGGAGGGGAAACAATGAAAACTTGAATTTGTCACTGTTGCGAGAAAGTAATATGATTTATATTGGCGATTTTATCATAACAGTTTGCGTCAGACACAGAACACGTGATTGTTTCGTGAAAGGAACTCTTTGCACATAGCACCTACTTAACCCTAGCACCGCTAATAGTTGGAGGGGCAAAAGTTGCCCGCGGTATTTGTTTTATTTATTTAATTTATCTAGTTGTTGGAGTAAAGAAGCAAGAATTTAGGTAGTTGTAGAAAAATATCTAGAGTATATTCTGTCACGGTTTTATAATTTTTGTGAATTATTTTAATCTGCCTATTACATTTAATTTAAGTGCGGACAGTTTTTGCCTCCCCCCCCCACCCTTAGACATCAGTGAGACAACTTTCCTCATTAAAATATTTCTCAGTACAACAGAAAGAAATGCAATTTCTGACTGTTGGTACGTATTACGTTCCCATTATTTTGAAATAAATCTCCATTGCTGTTAGAGCAGTTCTACATTACTCGCATTTCTAATAACATGTCTCATCAGTATCAGAATTACTGCAACTGTTCAAGCAGTTGACTTTTATTCAAGAGGAAGATGTCACATTTGTATGAAGACTAAAAACTCTGAAAGGCAAAAGGACAAGATGACAAAAGTGCCTTTTTTTTTTTTTTTTGGAGTTGTTCCAAGTATGTGTGTTCCACTCATTTTACAAAAACAATCACATGCACTTATTGTGAAATTGAAAGTGTGTAGGAAGGAAAACCTCAATTGTAATTTTTACTTTCATTTTTCTGTTTTCGTACTTGTGGTTTGGTATTGTACGTTCTTTATGATTACTTAATAGAAGTCTGATGTACGAGGCGCGTCCAGAAAGTAAGTTCCGTTTGGTAATAAAATAAAATTGTACACAGATAAAGAAGAAATTTTCATTGCACATAATTCTACAACTCTTAAACTACTTTTCCACACAACTGCCGAAATTTTGTAGGCAGTTCTCATAGCGTGCCACAAGCTTTTGCATGGATCCTTTACAGAAGGTTGCCGCCTGTGTATTCAACCATGTGGTAACAGCTCTTTATCATCGTTGAAGTGTAGACCACCAAGGACAGATTTTAGGAGTAAGAAGAGACGAAAAGTCGCTAGGAGAGAGGTCCGAGCTGTATGGAGGATGATCAAACAGGTCGCATTGAAATTTCCGTAAGAATTGTTTGGTCACATTCGGTGTGTAAGGTCAGGCATTATCGTGAAAAATAAATAAATAAATAAATAAAATAAAAGTAAAAAAAAATCTTTTATAGTAATCCTCTTCTTACACCTAAAATCTGTCCTTGGTGGACAACACTTCAACGATGATGACGAGCTGAAAGAACATGTTACCACATGGTTGAATACACAGGCGGCAACATTCTATGAAAAAGGCACACAAAACCTTGTGCAATTCTGTGACAATTGCCTACAAAATTTCGGAAGCTATGTAGAAAAGTAGTTTGACAGTTGTAGATTTTTGTACAATCAATATTTTTCTGTATCTGTACCCGTTCGTTTTATATAACCAAACGGAACTTACTTTCTGTACCCGCCTCGTATATCTAAGTGTTAGTTTCATGATAAAAATATAATAACAGTTCTCATATTCATTATTTTATTTGCTGTGTTTGCATCTGTTATAATGTTCCTGATAACTATGGAAAGGGTGTTGCAATGTAATAAAGAAATTCCTAGTTCATTAAAAAATAAAAAAACAAACAAAAACCGCGGTGGAGTAGCCGAGGGGTCTAAAGCGTCTCGCTGCGGAGCGCGCGGTTGCTCGCCGTGGAGGTTCGAGTCCTCCCTGGGGCATGGGTGTGTGTGCTTTTGTCCGTAGGTTAGTTTACCTAGGTTTAAGTACTTTGTAAGCTACGGACTGATGACCACGCAGTTTGGTCCGACAGATTTACAAACATCTGAACATTTTGAATAAATAAACAAACAAAAATAAATTGTTAAAAAGTGAAAAGAACGTGAGGGCAATTTTTGCCCCTCCCCCCTTAGACATCCATGTGACAGATCGGAGCTTACTGGAGCTAGGGTAAAAGCAGGAAGGTAAGAAGTGTGGAATTATCGGCGTGTGAATTATGAAGCGTTCGGTGACAGCACAGTGGCCCGCGGCGGTGCTCGTGTGTGCAGATTTGCACGGCAGACCCGACAATGGCGCAGCCTAACAGGTGTTCCGCCGGCGGCTACTGTGGCATGCAGGCCGACAAAGGGCGGCAGTGGAGGCTCGGGTGGCCACCCGGCCTGGGCGCCACCCCGCGGCTAGCCGGGCGCGCGCTACCTACCAGGTCGATGAGCTGCGACAGGCGCAGGCCCAGCTTGACGAGCACCGTGTCCGTGTTGTTGCTGACGGGCCGGATGAGGCGGTTGTAGTTGGACAGCAGGTCGTCGTACAGCCGCTTGGCGTCGGGGTTGGCGGCGGCCGGCCGCGGCGGCAGCAGCGCCGGCAGCAGCAGCATCGTCAGCAGCGGCAGCGGCGCCGCCATGCCCGCTCGGCTCGCTACTGGCTGCCGGCCATGGCCCGGCTGCGGCGTCGGCTGCTGCGGCGTCGGCTGCGGCTCCCACGTAGCGCGCGCCTCGCAGCTGTCGGCGGACCGGGCCGTGCGGCCTGCGTGGCGATGCGAGGCGCTGGTTCCCCGGGCCGCCGCCGCCGCCCGGCGGCAGCACTGCGGCCCGGCCGGTGGCAGGGGTCGCGCGCCTGGCGCCGCGGCGCGCATGCGCAGTGCGCAGCGCTCGCCACTGCTGGCAGACGACAGCCGGCGAGAGCGCGCCGCTTACCGCGTAAAAACACACCGGCGTAGCAACCAACGAAAAATTGTAGTTGCTATCAAACAAGGACGCCACTCCAATCCCAAAATGTTACACCTACACCTAGATACCGGGTGATCAAAAAGTCAGTATAAATTTGAAAACTTAATAATTGCGACGTCCTTCCCAACCTCCGCAACATCCTCGTTCAACCTTACAACATTCAGAAACCACCCTCCCTACCTAATGCTTCCTACCCCTGCAACCGATCCCGCTGCAAAACCTATCCAATGCATCCTCCCACTACCCCACCACAGGAAAAACCTACCCTATTCAAGACAGGGCCACATGCGAGACAACGCACGTCGTTTATCAACTGACTGTTGTGCAGCCTTTTTTGTTGGTATGACTACTAACAAATTTGCTGAACGGATGAATGGTCACAGACGGATTCTTCGTCTGGAAGACATAATATCCTGTGGCAGAGCATGCCCTCCAGTATGACTCCACGAACCTTGCCTCGTGTTACACCAAACGTACCATTTGGATACTGCCAAGTAACACCAATCCCTCAGAGCTAAGGAGGTGGGAATTTGCCCTCCAACATATCCTCTCCTCCCGCCACCTCCCTGACCTAAATCTACGCTAACCCCTCCCCCTTTTCCACCCTCAACTCACCTATCCATTATCTCTTCCCTACCCCGTACCCCTCTCTCTCTCTCTCTCTCTCTCTGTGTGGTTCCATCTTTCCCTGTCAATCAAATACTTTTTTGAAACCCCCCGCCCCCCCCCCCCCCACATCCCTCAGCATCATTCAGTTCACTCATCTTCTTTCTTCTCTTCTTTCCTTTCTTTTCTTTTCTTTCTTAAAGCCTGGTCTGTGATGAGGCGGTTTCCCATGAACGTTACTGTTGATGTGCTCATATATCTTGAACTACTCTCGTACTGTGATTTAGAAGCTACATTCAACTATGGTGTAGAAATTGTTAACTCACGGTAAGGAATGTGTGTACCAAATTTCGTTGTATTCGGTTAAGTGGTTTAGGAGAAAATGAGCAGTTCGCTAAATGCAGCAGTTTTTCGCGCATCTCATTGTTTATGACGTCACATCTCATGAACTATGTATCGTACGTGATTCTTACACTTACTGTCACCGTCCTCATGGATTGAAGCTTACGTGTGCAAAATTTCATAAAGAGTTGAACAATACTGTAGATTTGTTTGCAACACGAACGCACAAACAAACATACGGACACTATGTTTTATATATTAGAATATCTTTTTATGACCTGCTTCCAATATTTAAAAGCAGGTTCTAAATTTCACAATATAGTATAAATAATATACATTCCTTCACTTTACTATTAAGATACTCTAACGACCAATAATATATGGCAGAAAAGTAAGAAAAAATATAATTAGTAAACTGCATATTGAAAAAGAGAAAAATTAAAAATGTGTACATCTGTAGTTGTTCATCAGGCTGTTCCACGTGGTAGGGTCTAGCGAAAAATGTTCACTCCTGCTCCCCTGTATTTAATCCAATATCGTTGTAATGTTTTTGTTACTAATGAGGATGGATGATGTCAGAATTTAATTTGATGTGTTTAGAACTAAAAAAGAGAGAAATGTATCTGCCTTTAGGCGGTAGCATCTTGAGCCTGTCTCTTCTGAAGCAGCGTCTTAATTGCATTATCCTAGAATTATTTTACTTTATTTGTAGTTTTATTCTTTATTATATAATGTGTTTGCTTACTAATATGTAATTTATATATTCACAGTTATTATTTATTTTAAATTTTATGAAATGATAAGTCTGTATCTGCATAATTATTTCCCAGTGGTTAAAAATAGTTCACCAAAGAACTGTTTTCAGCTAATTTATTTATTTTGTCTGTGATATCAGTGTCATATTTAACCCAGATGTCCCTGAAATTTTTTTCGATTATTTCTCGTTTGAAAGATAGTTTATTACATCTGTAATAGACCATTCAAATGTTGCAACATCGATTTTACACGAATTGCACCCTTAGTCTCAGCATAAATGGCCATTCTTCTGGAATGAATTAAAAATAAAAACACTAGTATTACACATTAGATGTGACAATTTCATTCTAAAGTCATCCGTATGTTTCTGAATAATAATAAAAATGGATGTGTCAGTACTTACACACCCAAAATCTTAAGTTAATTCGTCCATTGCTTCTGAATTGCTATCTTCAGGAACGACTAACATAGAGTAACGTGCTAAAAGAATGATTTAACATTCATATGACAGTCCGATGTTGGAGAAAGTGTTTTGCGTCAAACGGAAACAATGTACTTTAAGTGTTAAAAGAAATTATACACCATCCTTCTGGATGGACGTCAGGATCATGCATGCAAATGTTTTGATAAAATACAAAAGAAGAGACTCAAAAACTTGTGAAACTCAAACTTTTCACCTAAAAACAATTACATAATGGAGTGGAGTACACATAATGGAGTGGAGTACACTCAGGACGAATTTGAGTGTACTTCAAGAATCTTACATTCTGGGAACCGTAAAATTGAGAATGTCTCGAGGCTGAGAGGTCTCAAGATTGAGGCTGCATAAAGATTGACGGAGCACTGAGATCGATGGGATCCCGAAATTGAGGGAATCTAGACATTGAAGAAGGCCTGATATCGATGAGGAGCAAAAACTGATTGGGACGAGAGGCTGAGATTAATCCATGCCAAAACTGACGATACTTAAAGTACAGTCTGCTTCCTTGCCTAAAGAAAAAAATCTTCTCATCTAGTATGTTAATATGCACCATTGGCAATAGCTCTACTGTTAAGAGCATGGTAATAGTTGATTCTATTTTCCTTTCGACAGTGGAGTTTTCAGAATACCTCAGTAGTCTTTCTGCCAGTGAGTCAATGACAATACACATTCCCTCTTCTATACTAAAATGCACCAAGATCGACACGTGGCATTCGGTAACAGCCCTCTCCCAATCCAGTATCTTCTGTTTTCTCTGAAAGTAAATAATCTGTTTTGATACATTATAATATCGGCACATGGTTGTTTTCTGTTACATTTGCGACTTAATGAAAAAGATTATCTCAGACGTTGATTCCCATCACACTTGTTGAGGATTAATTTTCAAACGATATTACAACAACTTAATAACAACTTAATGTGAGGGAGAGGAGATTTTTGCTAATGTGGGGACCTCTTTGATGGATGTAAGCAAGGCTTTTTGGAAAAATATTTGCAAAAAAGTTAGTAATTTACTTTAATAGATATTCTAATATGGTTTGCGTTGCTGTGGCTTATCTGTTCTCCACCTGTGAAATGCGCAATGGATAATCTGACCTATAATGTACCCTAGGCTCTTGTAAGGAAGACACCACCAGCAAGGAACCAGAGAATTCAGAAAGATGGTTTGCAAAGCGACGGCGTATTCTCACTGAAGTTGAAGTTAGTTTGTCAAGCTGTGGCTGCTCTTGCTGCTCATCTCTTGTAAGGTTCCTTAAACCTATCACACAGATGTAACTAATAGGGTCAGTCATGATACGAAAGTGACCTATCAACTACAATGAAATATTAACACAAAATGAACGTTAATGTGGTTTATTTTTTCCACGAGTTTAAATTGAAATGTCAATAAAAACTTTTAAGATAAAATGATATTGTATTCAAAAATGATTTCAAGAATTAATAACACTGAATTGAAATAAAGGAAAACAGAATCACAAATTAGGTTTTCCAAGCAATGAAATTACTTAGAATAACTGAACACCGCGCCTACTTCAATTTACACAAAATGCCGTTCTCGTCAGTTTACGTATGACATTGTCGCTATTGTGAATTGTTGCAGAGTTATCTGTAATCTCAGGGGCAGGGAGGAAATTTGCCTAAGCGTGCTGCTCACAATACCTTTTACTGCTCCGTCGGCTGCATACGTTGTACTCAAGCTATTCTTTTAAATTCTTAATCTAGTGAGGTCGATTCAAATTTACCTATGCCTCGATTAAGTCAAGGCGGCCCTCCTCTTCCCTAGTCCGTTTATCTCGGCTTGGTACGTTGCCTTACGACCCACTGGCGTGCCACTCACAAAATGCGCCCACAAACGTTAACTAATCTCTCTGTGATAGTTCCCTATCGGATAAGAAGTGTCTGGATCAAAAACACTAGGAACAACACCAGCCATACAATGTCCTTCCATTGGAGAAACACAGTAAGTCACTCAATAGACCACAGAGTTGCTCCGACCGCAACGGTCAGGAGCCAGCCTCAAAGTGCTCGCACCAACGTGGCTCGCACCAGAGTGAGACTTGGCTTCTCGCAGTGTATATCCGCCAGGGTGCGCGTCTCTCTTTTCTGAACCAGTCAGCTGGCTTCTTACAAAGACGTTCTGGAACTGTCCGGCCAAAGACAAGGCGTGTCTCATCTGCACAAGGCATATCCCCAGAGTGTGGCGTCACCTGCTTTAAAAGTTTTATCAGACTGCGTAGAATATTTACTACGTGTCCTGTCACTTCCTGCCATGTCACTGCCTCACGCTGCCACGCTGGCCATTTTTCTTTTTCTTGCCCCTTTTTTTTATGTCGTCTGGAGGCCGCCATTCTGTCGTAAAACTACATCGCGGCCTGCTCCCTTCCTACCATAAAAAATTCAACCGTTCGCCCTGTTGTGTAATATGCGCCAAACTCGTATTTTTTAGTCGCTATTTGGGACATGAATCGGCGTACTTGAAATTAATTTGTAATTAATGTCTGTTTATAACATTCTTACCCCATTGAGTGAGGTCTCTAATTAATCGTCTCGATTAGTACTATTCATTTCTGGGTTGAGATATGTCGGAAAGCAATGTAAGGATAACCTGACTCCTTACATATCCCTCCACTTTTGTTTTGTGTATGTAATGGTGAAGTCATATTCTTAAAGGATCTGCATCCATCTGGCCAGACGTCCATGTGTTAACTTGGATGACATCAATGATTCCAATGCTTTATGATGGGTGAAATCTTTGGTTTTCCTACCGAACAGGAACTATCTGAACGTTTGAAAACCCCAAACTACAGCTAAGGCATTCAATTCAGTAATAGAGTAACTTTTTTTCTGCTTTTGAAAGCACTCTCCTGGCAAAGGCTATAGTTTTGTGTACCTGCTTTCCATTTTCTTGAATCTGTTCAAATAATATCACATCCAGTCCTGTGTTTGCATTATCAGTAGCCATGCAAAATTCCTTGCTCAGATCTGGGTACGATAAAATTGGAGCATTGCTTAAAGCATTTTTTAATTTGTGGAATTCCTCGTCATCTTGTTTATCCCACATCCAAGGTGTGTTTTTACATCTTAATGCGCACAACCTTCGTGTGGCTAATGTGTCAATCCAGATGAATTTTTTTGTAAATGTTTATTAGCCCCTAAAACCCTCTTAAACTCTTCTTATTGTATGGTACCCCAAAATTACGTATTACATCCCTTTTCTTTTCATCTGGCGTAATACCCTCAGCTGAAATATTGTGACCCAAGAATTTTGTATGTGACGTGCGAAATTGCGATTTTGTAATGTTCAGTTACCCCATGTGTTTGCATAATTTCAAGAAATTTTTCTAGAATATAATTGTGTTCCTCCCATGTAACTTTTGATATCAAGACATCGTCTATGTAGCAGGCGATTTTCTGTAAAATATCCATGTTTAAAATTGTGGTGAGCCCTCGAATCAAGGCAGCTGATGATATTTGTAAGCCAACTGGTAATCGTTTAAATTAGTAACAACGGCCAAACACAATGAATGCCGTGTATTTCCTACATGTCGGTTCCAACTCGATTTGCCAAAAGCTCGAACGTAAGTCTACTGAAGAAAATATTTTGACTTTATGAAATCGCTGAATCAACTCCTCCAACTTCTCAGGACGATATGCTTCAGGAATGATAATTGTATAGATTTGTCTTGAATCGAGCCCCAGCCGAATGCTAGCGTCTTTCTTACCTACTATGTGTAACAGCGAGTTGTACGGAGATTTGGCTGACTCAATAATGTCGTCATCCAACATATTTCTTATTTCTAAGAATACCTGTCTTCTACAGCTCAAGGAAATGGAATACGGTGGCACACAAAACGGTATATGTTCTTTGACTTCAAACCTATACTGGAAGTTTTTAATGCTACCTGTTTTTGGTGCGAAAACCTCTGCATATGCCCTAAGTATATCCTCTAACTTGTCTCTGTCCTCTGTCTGTATATCATCAATATCCTTTAATTTGTTTGTTATTTCTTGGTGGTTATCCTCCAGTGTTTCTATCGAGAGTGTGTCAGGTTCTTATTCATATTTATGTCTGGGAGGTTTCTCCCACTCCTCATTACCTATCCATGGATTCTGTCGTTGTGTGATTTGGCCTAACTCATTTTTACTTGGTGAGGCTTGGACAAAATATAGTATTATATTATTTACAATAAAAAACCTTGAGGTATACAAATTTTTACATCTCGTTCATTGATAAAATCTAATCCAATAATCATGTCTGTTGTTAGTTTAGGAATAATGACAAGGTTATTTTTAAAGTTATGTCTTAGACAGTGGAAGGAAAGTTGTGTTTTGTATTTTACTTCCGTCGCACTCTTCCCTAACGCACCAAATACTCTTACTTTTCTAGTTCGTAATATAGGCAAATCTTTATGTGTATTACAACTTTCATGAAATATTTTTGAAATAGCGGTAACTTGACTATCCGCTATCTGCTATAGCTTGGCAAGGTATTTCACCAACTCTTACCTTAAGGATGTGTTGTATCACCGTAGTCGTGTAGATCTCTTTCTCCTACATTAAGTCATCATATATCGATTCATATATTAATCTATGAATACTTATGTCGTCCTTTTCTGTTTGTGTTTTGTGTTGTGACTAGTCCTTAAGTGGTGTGGCTTGTGAAATATCTGTGTTCCTTCGTTCTTACTCTAACTCGTTTCTCTCCCTCTCCTTAGCTTCTAAATGTTCTCTTATGTATTCAAGTTCTATTTCATCATAATTACTGGCATTATACACATTATATGTTTTGTGTTGACTGTGTGTGTCAATCCCTGTCCCCTCTGTCTGAGTTTGTCTCTGGTCTTTACCCTGGTTGGCGTCGTTGAATACGTCGACCAACCCTACCAATAGCTCGTCGTCTGTCATTGCTACTATGTTGGGAAGAGGTGGCAATTCGTCGTCATTCTCGGAATCTGTCCAGTTAATGCTTTCTTCCCATCTTTATACTGGGCTTCTATTGCTTCTGGAATTGTGCTTTTATTACAACAATTTTTATCAAGTGTTTGATTGGAATTTATTTCACCTATTACTCTGCAGTGTATGTCCTGATGTATGTGTTTGCGGTTGTTCTTTCTCTTGCCTACCCCGTTCTTTATTCTGTAGTCAATTTTTCCTCTTGTCAGGAGCTGATGGCCTGACCTCCACATTCGGTTAACCATGGTTTGTGTGTTCCTGTCTCTGCTGCCCTTGATTTCCTTCGAAATTACCTTGGCCACGATCTTGGCAATTTCCCTGTCTCACATCGTTTCCTCTGTCAAAATACCCTTGGTTATTGTGATTTCGGAAACCATATCCTCCTCTATTACTAAAACCATTACTATTTATGAATCCATTATTTCGGTTTCCAAAGTTTACACCACTGTTATGCCCTTCTGTATTACCGAAATTGTGTCTGGGTGGAAGTTACTGTTGTTGTTGTTAAAGGACCTAAAATTTTCATTATTCTTACTATTGAAATTAGATCTGAAATTACCATTGTTATTACTGTTGAAATTTTGTCTGAAATTGTTATTATTAATACCACTAAAGTTACCAGAGTAATCATTATGTGGTCTCTCTGTCGTGTTCTCTTTCTTATTCTTTTTCTCTTTGAGCTCCTCCTCATTGAACATAAATTCAAGTTCCCGCAGAACCTCCTTAAGACCTTCTATGTTTTCATTGTTGCCTATGTTCGCTTGTTTGTACCTAACTGGCAATTTCATTCTGCACAATCGTATCAGCTCTCCATTACTGTACGGAAGATCTAAACATTGATTTTTCTTGTCCATTATATCGAAAATTTTTACAACACTCTTTTCCCTGGATCTCTCATATGGTGCCATTTGTAACAACTCGTACTTTATTTTATTTTGAGATTCTTTCGACCAATACCTCTCCAAAAATGCCGTTCTGAATTGCTGATATGATGTACAAGTCTGTGCTACACGTTGCATGACCTCCACTATGGGACCCGACATATGTGCACAAATAAAATCCATCCTATGTGCCGAACTCCAATGGTTCGGTATTCCTACTTGGAATTGATCAATAAAAGTACTTGCATGATTTGATCCGTCTTCTTCCTTAAAGTGCTGCAATTTACGTACTGTAAGAAAATTGTCTGTATCGTATCTGTTCACAGCTCCTACTTGTGTTTGATTTGACATTCCACCGAACATTCTAGTGTCCGTAGCGCGTTCCTGTCTACTTGCTGGCATCTCATTACTTATCTGGATATTACCCATAGCGTAACCTGTGTTTAATTTGTAACGCTGCATTGGAGAACAAAGTTTTCTTCATTACACGTTATGTGTATTGGTGCAAATGAACTGCTGTTAAACTGCATCATTGGGTTGACTGGTACTGTCGACTGTCTCTCTGGCGGTAGTACCTGGCTCTGACCAAATGTTGCGCGATGTTCCACAAACTGCGGCTACCTTTGTGTTGCATCACGTAACTCCATAGTGAATAAACGTTGGACAGGATTAACACAGTGAACAGTAAATTTATCATTCTTAAAGTGTGTGTGATAGAAACTTCATTTCATAATGGCGGATCAAATAGGAAATGGTAACATAAAGCTGTGACGTTACAATTTTGTGTGTACTGGTTACTGTACGGATTGTGTACTTAATGTTTCCAATGCCTCGGTGCAAGCACCATCACTTTCGATTTTTTCCTCTATTGTCTGAATCAACTCTGATCTAAGTTTTTCAAGCTGATCTTTAGTTTTCATTTCGATTTTGCTGATACGTTGATCATATCTCTTTAACGCTTACTTTGTATAGCCTGTTCCTCTGTAGTTTGAATGGCTGTAAGAGTAACTTTTTTCGTGAAACGTTCCACTTTCTCATATACATTCACTAAGTCCAATTGGACCTTGTCTACTTCATTTCGTAATGCCTGCTGATTTTGCGAAAGTATTTGAATCTTTTCTTTCGCCTCTTTTGTATCTTTATTAAGTCAATACGTGCTATTCCTTCTTCCATTCGTATTTTTACCTGATTTATACCCTGCTTCAGTTTCTGATGCTGAGTTTTCATTTCCTGTTTTAATTCTACATCTACATCTCTTCCATGAGTAGCAATACTATTATCCAAATTATTAAATTTTTGACATTGAGCAGCCATACTGTTATTCAAATCCCGAATAATACTATTATACGACTTTTGGTTTTGAATACGATAGCTCGTTGTCTGTCATTGCTACTATGTTGGGAAGAGGTGGCAATTCGTCGTCATTCTCGGAATCTGTCCAGTTAATGCTTTCTTCCCATCTTTATACTGGGCTTCTATTGCTTCTGGAATTGTGCTTTTATTACAACAATTTTTATCAAGTGTTTGATTGGAATTTATTTCACCTATTACTCTGCAGTGTATGTCCTGATGTATGTGTTTGCGGTTGTTCTTTCTCTTGCCTACCCCGTTCTTTATTCTGTAGTCAATTTTTCCTCTTGTCAGGAGCTGACGGCCTGACCTCCAAATTCGGTTAACCATGGTTTGTGTGTTCCTGTCTCTGCTGCCCTTGATTTCCTTGGAAATTACCTTGGCCACGATCTTGGCAATTTCCCTGTCTCACATCGTTTCCTCTGTCAAAATACCCTTGGTTATTGTGATTTCGGAAACCATATCCTCCTCTATTACTAAAACCATTACTATTTATGAATCCATTATTTCGGTTTCCAAAGTTTACACCACTGTTATGCCCTTCTGTATTACCGAAATTGTGTCTGGGTGGAAGTTACTGTTGTTGTTGTTAAAGGACCTAAAATTTTCATTATTCTTACTATTGAAATTAGATCTGAAATTACCATTGTTATTACTGTTGAAATTTTGTCTGAAATTGTTATTATTAATACCACTAAAGTTACCAGAGTAATCATTATGTGGTCTCTCTGTCGTGTTCTCTTTCTTATTCTTTTTCTCTTTGAGCTCCTCCTCCTTGAACATAAATTCAAGTTCCCGCAGAACCTCCTTAAGACCTTCTATGTTTTCATTGTTGCCTATGTTCGCTTGTTTGTACCTAACTGGCAATTTCATTCTGCACAATCGTATCAGCCCTCCATTACTGTACGGAAGATCTAAACATTGATTTTTCTTGTCCATTATATCGAAAATTTTTACAACACTCTTTTCCCCGGAACTCTCATATGGTGCCATTTGTAACAACTTGTACTTAATTTTATTTTGAGCTTCTTTCGACCAATACCTCTCCAAAAATACCGTTCTGAATTGCTGATATGATGTACAAGTCTGTGCTACACGTTGCATGACCTCCACTATGGGACCCGACATATGTGCACAAATAAAATCCATCCTATGTGCCGAACTCCAATGGTTCGGTATTCCTACTTGGAATTGATCAATAAAAGTACTTGTATGAATTGATCCGTCTTCTTTCTTAAAGTGCTGCAATTTACGTACTGTAAGAAAATGGTCTGTATCGTATCTGTTCACAGCTCCTACTTGTGTTTGATTTGACATTCCACCGAACATTCTAGTGTCCGTAGCGCGTTCCTGTCTACTTGCTGGCATCTCATTACTTATCTGGATATTACCCATAGCGTAACCTGTGTTTAATTTGTAACGCTGCATTGGAGAACAAAAATTTTCTTCATTACTCTTTATGTGTGGTGGTGCAAATGAACTGCTGTTAAACTGCATCATTGGGTTGACTGGTACTGTCGACTGTCTCTCTGGCGGTAGTACCTGGCTCTGACCAAATGTTGCGCAATGTTCCACAAACTGCGGCTGCCTTTGTGTTGCATCACGTAACTCCATAGTGAATAAACGTTGGACAGGATTAACACAGTGAACAGTAATTTATCATTCTTAAAGTGTGTGTGATAGAAACTTCATTTCATAATGGCGGATCAAATAGGAAATGGTAACATAAAGCTGTGACGTTACAATTTCGTGTGTACGGAGTGTGTACTTAATGCACCATCACTTTCGATTTTTTCCTCTATTGTCTGAATCAACTCTGATCTAAGTTTTTCAAGCTGATCTTTAGTATTCATTTCGATTTTGCTGATACGTTGATCATATCTCTTTAACGCTATTTTCGTTACCTTACTTTGTATAGCCTGTTCCTCTGTAGTTTGAATGGCTGTAAGAGTAACTTTTTTCGTGAAACGTTCCACTTTCTCATATACATTCACTAAGTCCAATTGGACCTTGTCTGCTTCATTTCGTAATGCCTATTGATTTTGCGAAAGTATTTGAATCTTTTCTTTCGCCTCTTTTGTATCCTTATTAAGTCAATACGTGCTATTCCTTCTTCCATTCGTATTTTAACCTGATTTATATCCTGCTTCAGTTCCTGATGCTGAGTTTTCATTTCCTGTTTTAATTCTACATCTACATCTCTTTCATGAGTAGCAATACTATTATCCAAATTATTAAATTTTTGACATTGGGCAGCCATACTGTTATTCAAATCCCGAATAATACTATTATACGTTTTCTGGTTTTGAGTAGCAGATTCCTTTTTTGATTCCTGATTCATTTTTCTCAATTCCTGTAGTAATATTTCCAGCATCCCATTCTGTCCTGACATACTGTCCCCTGCTGAACTGTGAGTTCGCGATCTCCTGTCTTCTACCCTATCGTCTGCCTCATTTCGTGTCTCATATTGAGACGTATCCAAATCTGATAATTGCAGCCTTTGATGTTGCTTCCCAGTAGCAGTGCTGTGCGGACTTGTCACATCTATCATTGAGCTCTGCAGTAGCGCAAGTGACTCCGCAACACAGCCTCGCTGCTCTGTGTGTTGTCTGTGTTCAGAAACAGTTGTGTACGTTACAGAACCTTTTTGTGGCGCTTGTAACCACGGCAAGTTATCATGTTCCTGTTGCTGTGACTTACTACTTGTATGTACACCCACGTGTACCACTTGTTGATCCACACTATCTAAATCTAGCTCCTCATCCTGTATTCGTCTCTGTAATGACTGTACAGATGCATATACAGTATCTGAATATGCATATGTCAGTCTCCATTCTTTCGCCCTATTAGTTTCTAAAGTTTCCCATCTTTTACCCGGGCTGTCTATTTCAGGTTCTGACACTGTTCTACGTGACATGTCAAATTCGGGAATCTCGGGAACCTTGTCTCTTTTACTCGGTTCTAGTGGGGCCTTTTCTATTTTATCAAGATCGTCCTGTGGTTGGGAATTCTGTTGCCCATCTTCACGATAATTTCTCCCCTATCTCCTGCCTCCTTTGTCTGCGGTTGCTCATTTTCCTTATCCTCCATCATCTCTATCTGTCTCTGAGATTCTCGTAACTTCAAAGCCTACGCCCTAGTGAGAATTAAGTTCACTCTCAAACTCGTTCCTTTACTTCAACACAACAACACTTGACTACAAAACTCTATGACCACTTACCACTTGGTTGGACCAACAAAGCAACAACCTAATTCAATTCTGCAACCTGCTCTGCTTCCACACCAACACTGCACCTGTGCGCTTGCCAAAAAGAATCACAAATTACACTCTTATCTCTACGTTCTTCAGCTGCTTCAGCACCAATCTGCATCTCAGCATCTGTGCCCAACACTTGAAATCCCTACAACCTATGTTCTATTCTAAACTTTACTCAAAAATTAAAAATTTACTTCTCTATAAAATCTTAATTGAAATTTCTTTACAATTCTGATCAATAGATGCTCTGTGTTTGATCTCTACTTACTTCCCTGCCTTTAATCTATCAAAAACAAGAATTTCAAAAAACAACTTCAGCCGGATAACATGTCACCAAAGACAGCTATCTCCCAAACTACTTGAGCTATCTGGAAAATTCTAACTAATCCTTTCTTGTCTAACTTAATAATACCTGAAACTAGTAAAAAAATTATTTCTTAACACTCAAAAAAATTTTCTCAATCTTGTTGTGAAATAGAATCCTCACTATCCACCTAGAATAACAAAAATTTTTCCAATACAAAAAATTCAAAAATCAAAGAAACTTTTGCTGGATAGCAACCCTCACCAAACTAACCATTATCTAACAAAATGTTCAAATGTTTGTAATTCTATCGGACCAAACTGCATGGTCATCTGTCCCTAGCTTACAAACTACTTAAACCTAGGTAAACTAACCTAAGGACAACACACACCCATGCCCCAGGGAGGACTCGAACCTCCAAGGCGAGCAAATGCGAGCTCCACAGCAAGACGCTTTAGACCGCTCGGCTACTCCACTGCGGCAATTATCTAACAATTGATCTACTTAATCAACTCAATTCATAATCCTGGCAAGGTCGCCATTTTCTAACACGGTCTCCATTGCTGTGGCCTATCTGTCCTCCACCTGTGAAATGCGCAGTGGATAATCTGAGCTATAATGTACCCTAGGCTCCTATAAGAAAGACACCACCAGCACGGAACCAGAGAATTCAGAAAGATGGTTTCACTGAAGTTGAAGTTAGTTACTCAAGCTGGGACTGCTCTTGCTGCTCTTGTTTCCCATCTCCTGTAAGGTTTCTTAAACCTATCACACAGATGTAACAAATAGGGTCAGTCAGGATACAAAAGTGACCTATCAACTACAATGAAATATTAATACAAAATGAACGTTAATGTGGTTTATTTTTTCCACGAGGTTAAATTGAAATGTCAATAAAAACTTTAAAGATAAAAATGATATTGTATTCAAAAATGATTTCAAGAATTAATAACACTGAATTGATATAAAGGAAAACAGAATCACAAATTAGGTTTTCCAAGCAATGAAATTACTTAGAATAACTGAACACCGCGCCTACTTCAATTTACACAAAATACCGGTCTCGTCACTTTACGTATGACATTGTCGCTATTGTGAATTGTTGCAGAGTTATCTGTAATCTCAGGGGCAGGGAGGAAATTTGCCTAAGCGTGCTGCTCACAATACCTTTTACTGCTCCGTCGGCTGCATACGTTGTACTCAAGCTATTCTTTTAAATTCTTAATCTAGTGAGGTCGATTCAAATTTACCTATGCCTCGATTAAGTCAAGGCGGCCCTCCTCTTCCCTAGTCCGTTTATCTCGGCTTGGTACGTTGCCTTACGACCCACTGGCGTGCCACTCACAAAATGCGCCCACAAACGTTAACTAATCTATCTGTGATAGTTCCCTATCGGATAAGAAGTGCCTGGATCAAAAACACTAGGAACAACACCAGCCATACAATGTCCTTCCATTGGAGAAACACAGTAAGTCACTCAATAGACCACAGAGTAGTTCTGACCGCAACGGTCAGGAGCCCATGTCAAAGTGCTCGCACCAACGTGGCTCGCACCAGAGTGAGACTCATTCCTGCCTTCTAGCAGTGTATATCCGCCACGGTTCCCGTCTCTCTTGATGAATTAATCGAGTGGCTTCTTACAAAGACGTGCCAGAACTGTCCGGCCAATGAGAAGGCGTGTCTCATCGGCACAAGACGCATGCCCAGAGTGTGGCGTCACCTGCTTTAAAAGTTTTATCAGACTGCATACAATATTTGCAACGGCCTTTCACTTCCTATCATGTCACTGCCTCGAGCTGCCACGCTGGCCATTCCTTTTTTTTTTTTTTTTTTTTTTTTTTTTTTTTTTTTTTTTTTTTTTGTCACGTCGGCTGGAGCCCGCCATTCTGTCGTAAAACTGCGTCACGGCCTGCTCCCTTCCTACCATTAAAAATTCAACCATTCGTCCTGTTGTGTAATATGCGCCAACCTCGTATTTGTTTAGTCGCTAATTGGGACATGACTTGGCATACTTGAAATTAATTTGTAATTAATGTCTGTTTATAACATTCTTACCCCATTGAGTAAGGTCTCTAATTAATCGTCTTGTACTATTCATTTCTGGGTCGAGATATGTTGGAAAGCAATGTAAGGATAATCTGACTCCTTACAATATAATAACATCAATTCACAAACGGTTTGCTATTACTGTAATGTTAGAAATGGCTAATAAATTGTTACATTCCTATTTTTGACGATTATATTTTCTGTTGACTTTAGCCACAAGATCGGTCTCTTTAATTCCATATACATATATTCTGGTGTTTGTTTTCTAGTTTTAATGCAGGCCTATATATGTAGTACAGTATTTTAGTGGCTATTTTTGTGCATCCATTTAACATTGCTGAAACAACTGGCAAGATCGTCAAAACTGGCGACACCGACCTTTTTGAAATTGGAAAAAAAAATTAAAAAAATGATAAACGAAGAAATCATAAGACCTCCATTATCCAGTATTCTTAACACTCCACCTAAATATTACACACTATAAAAATTACCGAATTAAATGCTATGCAATCTACAAAGCAGCTATAAATGACTTGCTTAGTTTGCTCTTATAATTGTAGTGTGTCTTAAACCATAACCACCTAAAACATAAATGTGGCAGCAATAACTGGAATAGTGATGCTTTAGACCCATACCCTTTTTTTTTTTTTTTTTTTTTTTTTTTTACAAAGTTTTAATCTTATTACTGGGAATAACAAAGCGTTTGGTCGCAATAATTTTGTTTATTAATCACAGATCGATTTCGCCTAAGTAACCAGTCACCATGAGTGTCATATCGTAGGTATCGTTACACCACAAAAATTGTGAGAGGGTAACGTGTTTAAAATCTTGGATTGCTTACCGTAGACGGCCGTCAGACAGAGAGGCTGCTAGTAAACATTTCATAACTACACGTAACTCTGTAACAAGAGTGAATAAGACCGCGGATGTGTCAGCGGTAAAGGCACATAGAGAGAACACTGCAATTTCAAATGGGACACATTCGAACCGTTTCATACGTCATAGCTTCAGCAAAATTTATATATATTAATATAGCATAGTCTTCTCAAGTAAAGCTAGCTGAAAACTCTATAAAGCATTGTAACCAGATTTACGAATGACAACATGGGATTGAATTCGTATTCAATATAACAAACATGATTAAGCCCCATTTTCTAATTTCAGAATCATGTTTCCCCTATATAAGTAACTTACAAGGGTAAAGCCTGACTTGGAAATTTCATTGCGGACAAGTCTAGGCAAATGAATAGTACACTCGAAGGGTGTCCACTCATAGAAATGGCAAAGCGCACTAGCCAGCCATTTCCTGTGAGGACGAACTTTATGATCATAAGTGTAGAATTATGTATTTCAAATATCTTCATGTAGAATTTTGCTTTATGTTGCTTCCTTTTTATTTCTTAAATTCAGTTTGTTTGTTTATATAGCTTATGGGACTTAACTACGGGGTCATCCGTCCCTAAACTTACAAACTACTTATGAACTAATTAATAGTAAGGACGGCACAAATATCAAATATCCATTCCCGAGGGGGGATTCCAAACCCCGATCGTAGTGGCCGTGCTGACCATGACTGGAGCACCTCAGTCCCCTCGGCCACCGCGGCCAGCAATTCAGATTGTTTATTTTATATCTTCACTGGATTATGCTGCACATTATCTATCATTGTCAGCTACTTGATCAAGGACTGATTCATTGAAACGAATATTTATTAGAATTTGCTTAATTTTTAAGTTATTTATGCATTTATTTTACCTGTCAATATTTGGGTCTTCAGGCCCTCTCAAGACACCTAAGCAGGCGTACGCACATTGAACGATTTGTGAAGCACATTACAGACATACCATGTGGAGTACAAGTATTAAAGTTTAAAAAAAGTATCGATTATTATTAGAATATCATTGTAACAATAATATAAAGATAATTAAAAGCATAATTTTTTTATAATAATGACATTGTAAAAGACAGTAAGAATGTTTCATGTTATGAATGTCAGCCCTGTTACCAGTTAGGAACTGACTCGTTATGTTCTTGCAGGTTGTGAGTTATTCGTAACGAGCAGAGTCATAAGGCAATAGACATAGAAGAGGTAGATTGGTTAGAGGAAGAGAAATACAGTAGTAAGAGTCAAAGCTATGACTGAGAGAAGAGAGACATAAATGAAAGAACACTGGAGGCTATGCCGTCGTTAATACTTAAATTTTGGGTTTCCTCTGGAATATTGATTGGTTTAGAGTAAGAGGTTAATCACATGACAGTACGTTCCATAGTCATTCGTCTAAGATGAAGAACAACATGGAGAAAGATTTTGTGTTGTGTAAAGGTACAGCCAAGGTGCTAGACTTATCCAATCTGCTATTGCGGTTATCGAATGATGACAGGTGTTGGCAATACAGAGTGCAATTGGTTGGCAGCGCTCGTATGCCGCCTAAGCTATTAAGGATACTAAACTGTCTGTGTCGAGAATGCATCGTAGCTCCACATCTCTCACTGAAATTGCCAGGACGGGTTGTATTACATAATCGCTCGATTCGGATTCCTCCTGTAAGAGGACTTCCCTCAATTCTTCAAACCCTATCAGTCTGACTAGCTCCGTCCCCTGTTCGTCGTCAGACTCCGAACAGGTGGGAACAGAGTGAGAACGTCATTGTTTTGACGTCGATGGTCCTGATTGCGCGTCTGGCTTTTTGTCATGCTTCCGGTCGAGTGAACGCACTTCCACAGCCTGCGGAGGCATGATCGGCCATTCCCGGTGAGCACGCTTGGAATTTTTCTCGCGTGGTTCATTATTGTCGAAGTGGCAGTTATTGCTGTTCCCCCACTTGCGCATTTTCTTCCCGCGCTAGGAACGTTTATACCCGTTTAATTTTGATTACGCCATTGCCCGTTTTGCTGGGTTCTCTGGCCGTTTCCCCACGACTACCAATTTGGACCATTATTCTGATCCTTCTCCAGAATATGATTTAGATTATTATTCCCCTTTCCCTGTTTGACTGGAAAGTTATTCTGTGGGGAATCGTAATCAAAATCTAGATCTTCTAGGAGGGCTTGAAACTGCTCCACATTGTCTTTGCATCTCCCTGCTGAAAGAGCATTGAGAAAACATAACGGTAGCTTGATATGAAACTTCCTGGCAGATTAAAATTGTGTGCCGGAGCCGGGACTCGAACCTGGGACCTTTGCCTTTCGCGGGCAAGCGCACTACCGACTGTGCTACCCCGACAGGACTCACGACGCCGCCTCACAACTTTACTTCCGCCAGTACCTCGCCTCCTACTTTACAAACTTCACAGAAGCTCTCCTGCGAACCATGCAAGACTAGCACTCCTGGAAGAAAGGATATGGTGGAGACATGGCTTAGCCACAGCCTAAGGGATGTTTCCAGAATGAAACTTCACTCTGCAGCGGAGTGTGCGCTGATAATGATAGCTTACCCAAACAAATCCTAGCAAGTTCAGGCGCGGGATACAGGTCTGTCAAATAATAGTTCTTATTCAAAATATCTTGGAAAAACTCGGATGGACTGGCAAAGTTTGACTGTCTGAAGGGGGGCATCATTTGGATGCAACGGCGCACGCAGTCCTGCTGGTTCTCGTACCCGTAGGAAGCTAAAAGTATTGTCGGAAGCTCTCGTAGCTTTCGACGTACCGAGCAACGATCTCATCTGCATTACGGGTTCGCCTTCCAGGTGTTCGCGCATGAACTATATTTTATGTTCTTCGGGCCAGTTCGGTGGAAGGGAAAAGTCGAATTGATCTACCCACGCCTGCAGATATATTCCACCAGGCACGTTCCAAATGGGTTCAAATTTACACATGGTTAGAAAGTGGTTTTAATTGAATCCTGCTGCTGGGTCCAGATTATAACGTGCGGTCCTGTTTTGAGCACGGATCGAACTTGCCCGGGAAGGCTCACCCTCGTCCTCAGAGGCAGAATCGGAATCACGGCCTGCGCTCTCGTCTTGGCTGCAACAAGCGCCCTGGCCGCGCGGCCCTAACACGTGGCCGCCTCCTGCCGCCTGGCCACGCGCTCGCACGGTTCGTGAGCGTGGTTGCAACTCTCGCTTAAAGGCTGCGGGGGGGTTCAACTCCACCCGTGGAATCCGTTGCGCTACATCATCTAGCGTGCTCTGCACACTAGTAACCGCAGAGGTCATAACCGCATCGATACTGCTTTGCACCGGTTCTACGCTTTTGGCTCACTTTAGGTTACGGTAGTAACACTAAAAGTGGGCCTTCGCGATCGTCTTTTGACAGCTCGAAATTTAAATGGAAAAAACAAAAAAAGAAACAACAACAAAAAAAAAAAAAAAAAAGAAAAAACGGTTTAACCATGCATCTGACACGAAAATTGAATAATCAAATTTATAGAGGAGAATATTCTCTACAACTTTGCTCTCTTACGTTTTTATCATATCGCGTATCGTTTTAGAGATATTTGCAAAAATAACGGTTATTTTGGGATGGATGTATGTCTGTCTGTCTGCGCGTCTGTCTGTCCGTAACGTGTTCCCTATTTTTAAAACGAACCGTTCAACCAATCAGCACCAAATTTTGCACACATAATTGTAGGCTGCCAGAGGCCAGAACCTCCCTTTTTTCAAATTTTGGGACAAAAAAATACGGTAGTAATACAAAAAAAGCCGTTTGTAATATAATTGTAATTGCAAACAAACCATTCATCTGACACGAAAATTGAATAACCTAATTGTTAGAGAACGTAATTGGTAGAGGAAAAATTCTCTACAACTTCCCTCTATTATGTTTTTTTCACATCTTGCATCGTTGCAGAGAGTTTTGACACACTCCATTAAATTTACGAAAACTAGCCGTTCACAAATGTCACGTGACATTCCTCGCCCAGAACTCTCTGTGGCATACGCCACCTTCCGTTGCGTATTTGATGATTTTCTTATTGTAACTTACACGTTGTCAATTCAAAGCAATGGCACTCTGAAGAATTAACAAAAAGACGTCATTCTTCGCACGATAAATGATATTCTAGTGTCTACAAATGCCATATTAGCATCAATTAACAACGGTCATCAACAGTATGAGATTAAAGAACGCACTTCCTAACTTTTAGCTGTAGCGTAGTGAGCAGTGTGTTGGACTGTGACGCTGAAGGTCAGTGGTGCGGAACCCGCCACTACCTAATTTCCTTTTTTCCTACAAGGGTTTCAGACACTCTTATTAATTAATTTTTTATTATTTTGATTATTATTGTGGTCCAACATGTTTGCAAAACATATAAAACTACAAATATAAAGTGGGCCGTAAAACACGTCAGTGCGATTTTTTTCCATGTGTTCACACACAGTGTTCACCTGCGTGAGCACGTCGTTGAACCGCGAATCTGTGACTTCAAGCCACTACGGTCGGGGGTTCGAATCCCCCCTCGGGCATGGATATTTGTGCCGTCCTTAGTGTAAGGTAGTTCGTAAGTAGTTAGTAAGTTTAGGGACTGATGACCCCCTAGTTAAGTCCCATAAGCTTAACAAACATTTGAACATTTGTGACTTCAACGTGTTCGGCAAGACCACTGACCCGCATCTCCAAGCTTCCAACGCGTGATTTTACGGTTTCTATCTCCACGCTGCTTTTTATTTTATTTAATTTTATTTTTTTTTATTTTCTTTTTTTAATACTCGCGCCTCTTGACTCGCGACCTGTTCTTTTATTTCTTCGGTGACCTCTTTCAACTATTCTTTTATCTCATCAAGTTGTGCATCAATCTTTTGCGACTGTTCATTCATTTCATCAAACCGATCGTCTATCTTTCGCGACTGCTCTTTTATTTCATGAAACTGGTCGTTAGTGCGTTGGTCCATTTTATCAAATCGTTTGGTGATCAGCGCGGTCATTTGTTTGAAAAGGGCGCTGAGCGTTTCAGGTAACGGGTCTACCTGCGGGCAAGCGTTCCCCGCTGGGATAATCCTATAATCCATAACACAAGGGAAGGCCGGGTCACGGTTTCCGGCCAGCTATTCGCCTGTAACTGACCCCTCGCCAACGCTTTGTCCGCGGGTTATGTACTGAAAGATTATTTTCTGTGTGAAAAAATCTCCCACGTTCGCAGCGTCAGTTAAGGCAACGTTCTGATTTTCAGTAGCAACTGAGTCTAATTCTCGCGATCGATCACGCTTTTCTCTTTCGTGTTCCTTAAGAGCGGCTCGCCAACATGTTTCAACTGCTGATACAGTGGTGCTATCCATTTTCAAAAGAACGTTAAAATATTCACAATGAAATACCAAAGCACAAGTTCCTGGCTGCCCATGTGGTCAGAACACGTGATGCCTCCGTAAGAGTTTCACATGCAAAATAGTCGTAATTGCAGCTGACTTTCACACTGCATAAACTTTAAAATTATGTCCCCCAAAAATGGACATGAATAAACTTGTTGATCACTTCTGAAAGAGAAAACAAATCCACTGGCAATGCACGGCTGAGAACACAATGGAAGTACACTAGGTAGCGCGTGCGATTTCTGCTCATTCACACGCACACACACACACACACACACACACACACACACACACACACACATTCAAAGGACGGGAGGGAATCTAGAGAAAGAAAAAAATTTAAAAATGAAATAAGGGACGCCAGAAGGACGAATGCTGGCATCGGTAAGCCAGCCGAAAGTAGCCTTTTAAATTCTTAAGCTTGATCTCGGGCAGTTGATAACTGGAAATGCAAGTTAAAACGCCCACTGCTGCTCTGTATTACCTTGCGAGTGGCCACAGTATTTGCGCAACATAAATTTATCTAAGTTCTCACTCCTTAAGGTAGCAGACAACGTTTTAACTAATACAAAATCAATGTTAAAAATAAATGTATAGATAATGAAACATAGGACAGGGATCATGAAAATATAAAGCAGGCGTTTGATACTTTAAATCATCATCTATTGAACTAAATGAACAAGCAAATAAATGTGGGAAGACTAAATTAAGCACACGCCTTGTATAATCCTGAATTAAATCATAAAGTTACTGCCCATAGTAAAATTGTTTCTGCCCTTTATGAATATGGAGGTAATATGGGAGGAAAATTGAAAACACACAATGGATAGATGAAAGCACACTCATTCACTCACAAACACCTGCATAATGCTTGTGACATTTATTCCTGCAGGAACAGCTCATAGCAGCGACAAACAAAGCGTCGGCGGCGTTTTGACGAGATGGCGGGTGTCTTGGCACACAGATTTAAGATCACTATGCAGTAAACCAACTCATGTTCTGGGAGGCAGTGGCATACCACATGGCGTGCGCCCACGAGGAATTACACAGAATTTACAAAAGAAATGAATTTAGAATCAGCAAGTAAAGCACACACGAGAATTCATATAGAAGAAAGATAGTGTCAATAAAAGCATGGCTGCAGGCCGAAGTAATGGCTATTATGAAATCATGTGGTGCAATCGGTCATACAAGAAAGGAAAGACAGAATCAAACTAGATAACCTGAGAAATATTTAGCATACTCACGAATACAGATGCGACACGAAAACGTTAGTTAAAAAAAAAAAAAAACAAAAAAAAAATTAAACATACTAAGTCTACACGAATGCTGAAGGCCACACACGAGTATTCTAACTTGAGAAAAACCGGACACAAAATCATCACCAGAATGAAAACGCAAATACTAAATTTGCACCGAATTACGCGATTTCTGTAAATTAAGAAACACTTCGCCTCGCATAGCGAAAGAATTACTCAAGAAAACTACCACTGATAAATCAACACTGCCTGATCACAAAGAAAGCAAAGTTCTAACAGCATGCCATCCGCTCAGATTGATTCGACGAAGTACTTACTTCCACGGCCGTAGCAAGAGTGAAGCTCGAAGGCCACGCGAAAACCTTTCCCACCACTCACCGAGTGTAGAGCGCGCTAAAACTCGTTCAAAGTGCGTTCAGAGCATAGTGTCTACCAACCCACTCAACCTGAGGAAGATAATACCCTCTTCAACGGCACCCAGAGAGGTCTCGTCATCTCTTTCGTCCAAGATTAGGTTGGCACCACACTAAGAACATGGCCACTTCGCCATCTTGCCAAGTAAGCTTTTCTCTGGCCACCTAGCAGACGCCAGCGCAGACGACAAATGAAGCCATGTGTTCCTAATTAAAATAAACGAGGCCCTAAAGAGCGAGGCGGCGACTTAAGCCATTGCGCGGCAGTCAGTCAATATTAAAAACAATCTTCCACATTCATACGAACACAGAAGTTCAATGATACTGGTGAAAACATACATTAACATGGGGCATTGATCAGTAATAAACAGATAAAAAATAATTAACATTGTAATAGACAATATTAATGGTGCAGAAACACCTTAGGTTAATGAATAACTCAAAAATGGAACACGGCCACACATTTAGTGGACGTCTTTCGAGGGACGAATGGATGTGTTTGGAAGACGAGATAGAACATTAGGTGAAAGAAACTAAGGTTATATTAATACACGCCGTTGCTGGTTCGACGACCATATCAGCCGTGAAGTAATTATGAATGCGCAGAGCGTGGAAGATGGAAGAAAGAAACGTCGAGATGAACGTCCAGTCGACATTGTGGTTATTACAGACGGAGCACGAATAAGAGATTGAAGAAGCAGACCGGCTTCATCGAGATATGCGTGCCCAGGAACATAACATCTATCACAAGAATTCAAGGCAGAGAGTGAGTCTTGCTCACTTGATTCGGAGAGACAAACGAGTTCGAGTCTAGCGTCATCAAAGTGGACGAGACCTGGGTACACCATTTCCTCTCAAAATTCAAGACTGCCTCATTGATCTAAAACATTCCAGTTCACCAGCGAGGGGAAAACTGAAAGTGTCATCCTTCACAACAATGTTTATGGACAAGGTGTTCTGGGACTCTAAAGATGGAGCAGATTGTGCAATAATTTCTAGCTTTGCTTTTTGTTTTCATTTATTTATTTTAATCATTTATTCTTCATCCTGCGGGACGGAAAGCTGGACACGTCTCAGTTTTGTCTGGAAGAACGTTTTCGTGAGCATACTTAGGTGCAGGGAGTTCGAGTACAGCTGTTTCCAAACGATGAACGAATGTGGACAAGATAGATCATAGTCTACTGAAGCGCTCCTACCGTACTAGTGTGTTTAGACGATAAACGTTAACCGAGGGTAAATGCCACTAGCGAATATGTGACAAGTCTCGTTTGTTGTTGTTTTGCAGGGATGTACACCGGTAGTACATTTCTGGAAATGAGTTCAAAACCGGTCAATTTAGCCATAGCGATGGCTGCGTTTAAACTGGCTTTCCTTGCTAGATGGTGGATACAACGACGAAGAACAAATAGGTGCTGGATACGACCGTGGCTTCAGAGAAGAGGGAAAGAAAATCGCCATGCGTACAGCATGGTAATGACAGAATTAATACTGGAAAATCCAAATGAATTCCGGAATTGTATCTGTTTTTATTCCTCTCTGGTATTCTGTAAGGACGTAAAGAAACTTGATTCTGCTATATCTTCAAGTCTTATTAATGAATATTTACGAGTTTCTGTAACTATGAGCGAAAAATTACGTACTTTATTGTGGTACAGGCTATTTCCAGCATCAAAAAGGGCTGCCGCTTCGCTGTACGCCTCTATTAAAAGTGTAATAGCAGCTTTGTTCCATTCCATAATCACAGCAGTAGTAGGCGTCATTTCACATTAGTGCACTATTAAATAATCATGAAATTTACAAATGCTTAAAAACTTTCATGGAAGTAATTACGAAAAGTACGATACATTCCCTTCCTCAGGAAGTTCAATGCGACGATGAAACGACCAGATACTTTGACAAAACTCAAAACACGCGTAACTACGATGCAAAATGGCAGACTGATCAGAGCCGCAACTGCAGCAGACAGCTAGTAGCTCGCGCATGCACAGTGAATTTAGGGCTGGCCCCATTTCTATATGGCTACGATCATCGCACGTCGACCCTAGCATTATCGTATCAGTGACCACGTTCAAACGATAGTCAGCCGCCATTAACGCATCTTATTATCAATCTATTACAAGTTCGTTCGTGGTTCATGGTTTAAAAAGGACTTAAGGTACTATGGTGGCTAGGAAGTATCGTGCAATAGTTGTGGAGCACGTACACCCCTTCGTAACGATTATGTTTCCCAACGGCAGTGCAATTTTTCAACAAGATATTTTGCTTTTTTACTATAGTCGACATAATCGACTTACGAGAGTCAGCAACTGCACTAATATTTGAAATGGTTTATTGTCTGATTATCAGTCAATACGTTTTTCTTTACATTTACATTAAGCTTTGCCTTTTTCATTTCATTTATTGCTGTAGTGATCTCATCTAGCCGGCTGCGGTGGCCGAGGGGACTGAGGCGCTCCAGTCACAGTGTCCACGGCCACTAAGGTCGGGGGTTCGAATGCCCCTTCTGGCATGGATATTTGTGCCGTCCTTAGTAGTAGTTTGTAAGTTTAGGGACTGATGACCCCGTAGTTAAGTCCCATAAGCTACACAAATATATATATATATATATATATATATATATATATATATATATATATATATATATATATATATATATATATTGAAGTGTCTTGGAGTACTCTGATTTGCTAGGTACCTTCTGTTTCAGATTTCCAAGTTCTTTTTGAACCATTCTGGTGTGTGGCTTATGTGGGGTTTCTCTGGAGAGAGAACGTATTCTATTAGCGATCTGGTCTGGTGTTACTTCAGGATCTTTGCAGGTAGGAGGTTGACTTCCTCCCAGTTTTCTTAAGAGATTCCATGCCTCTCTCCTTGATCTCTTAAAATCCAGACTTTCCACTTTCTGCTCCCAGCATTCTTTACAAACTTTATCAAGATGTTTCAGAAGTTCTGTGCCAGTTTCACATAGAAGACACTGCAGCAAAACTAAGATCACGTAATAACATCATACAGAAGCTGAGTGGTATATTATGGGGTGCAAGATCAACAACTCTGTGATGTTCCTCCTTAGGACTGGTCTATTCTCCTGCCGAGTACTGTGCCCCAGTGTAGCTTAATGGCTCAATTGTGAGGATAATTGACGTAGAGCTAAATGCAACAATGAGTACAATAACAGGTTGCGTCAATCTACTCCTGTTCACTGGTTACCAAGTCTAAGCCACACTGAGCCTCCAGACCAGAGTCCTGCACAGCGCTGGTTCCTGCTCACCCAGCCCGTGAGTCACAGTCTGGCCCGTAGAGGCCGAGGACAGCCCGTCTGGCCTGCCGGGTGTCCAGGCTGGTGGGCTGACCTTGGCCCAGCAGGCTGGTGGGCTGACGGGCTGAGCACGGCCCGCGAAACCAGCCCGTCCGAGTTGACGCGACCTGCCCCTCCCCCAGCCCATCGGGTTACACACTGTCGTTACCAGCTGGCGCCTCGCCCCTGGTGTGTTATGGTCTGGCCGCCCACAGACACTCATGATAAGCAACGTGACACACGTACTGGGAGTGAGAAACAATGCTACATCTCCACCTATACTCTGTTTGGTGGAGGGTATTTTTCGTATCATATCCTTTCCACTTTACTCGTGGTTTTTTTTTTTGGGGGGGGGGGGGGTTGAGGGCTGGAGGGCCGGGTGCCAGATGGCAATTTTTTCCGAAATCAGGGGAAAAACTTTTGAGAACATTAATTATGTACCCCAGATTGCGTAATTGTAAGTATATTATTCAGGAATAAAAAGGTTAAAATTTCGCAAAGGAAGAGGCGCACAGGTAGGGTGCTGCAGTGATGAGTGGCGCAAGGAGAGCCTGAGGCACTGCACAGTGGGCTGGCGGGCCGGTGGGCCGACCTGTTGGCCCGAGCCACAGACAAATATATACAGACGGGAAACCTCCTTAAGGGCCCAGTCCTACGCTCAGGGGTGCGGGGTGGGGGGTTTTGAAGCAGTTCCGTAAGATGTTCCATGATGGTGCTGCAGTCAGAAGCAGTCCTTTAAACTGGCCAGAGCATGCGGCAGGTAGCGGATGCCCCCACCACCACCTCCCCTCAAATGCCGGCACACCGTACACAGCCGTGGCCTCGTGGCAGGTGAAACGAGCTCTCCTCTCAGCCTCCCCTCCACGCTACCCTCAGAAGCGCGTCTAGTGTCGTCTACCGGTACGAAGTCAGGGAACCACCTGACACCTGCTAGCATCTTACGGAACTAAGAGGGGAGCATAGGACAGTGGTTTACAGGGAGCTGCTTATCTGTATATGTTACACTGTGCCCGAGCGCACGCTGTGTCTGTCCAACACCTGGCGGGTTGCGCTCATCGACGTCCAGCCCGGCGGGCTAGACAGGCCGGCCGGGCCAGCCCCCAGCTCGTACGGGCTAGGCGGTCTGAAATGAGCGCTGTGCAGGACTCTACTCCAGACCTTCGAAGACAGAACACCCACCTCAAGGAATACGAAAAATTATTGAAATGTACAGGGTGGCAGGGAGTGGTCAGGCGAGGTAGGGGCGTCCCTTCGGATTAGCAATGAAAAAATATTTGAATAAGACATTGTTTATTCGAATAGTTGGGCTACGTAGGCACCAGGGAGGTCACTGCTGGCTCAGAGCAAGAAGTCAGATGACGGAGGAAGCGCCATTAGGCGAGAAGGGAGAAATAATGTGCGTCTGAACAGATCGGAAGCCAGAGAGGAAGAGAGCGTTCCCTTGGGGGCTGCGGGCCACAGACGCTCGTCTCAGAGCCACACGTGGTGCTCTCCTCGTCCTGCCATTGGTTCCTTCCAGTCAGACCATGCAGTTGTGACTGGTAGGCTTACGATTCGCTGCGGTGGAGTAGCCGAGCGGTCTAAAGCACCTCGTTGCGCAGCGCGCGGTTGCTCGCCGTGGAGGTTCGAGTCCTCCCTGGGGCATGGGCGTGTGTGTTTGTCCGTAGGTTAGTTTACCTAGGTTTAAGTAGTTTGTAAGCTACGGACTGATGACCACGCAGTTTGGTCCGATAGATTTACAAACATTTGAACATTTGAGCTTACGATTCTGCTTATGTTATAGCTGTGAAGCGTTTGCGTGGTCAGGTCATGGCCTGGGCTCGTATGCTGACCGCCGGCCGCGGTGGCCGAGGGGACTGAGGCGCTCCAGTCACGGTCTGCACGGCCACTGCGGTCGGGGGTTCGAATCCCCCCTCGGGCATAGTTATTTGTGCCGCCCTTAGTATTAGCTAGTTCATCAGTACTTTGCAAGCTTAGGGACTGATGACCCTGTAGTTAAGTCCCATAAGTTCTACAAACATTTGAACATTTCGTATGTTGACCAGATCCAACTGGATGAAACCGAGGCTACTACTTGGATGAAGTTAGAGGTGGTAAAATATTCACGTAATATTTTATTCTTTAATGGTCTTAACCAAAGGCCCTGCAAAGAAAATACCAGAACATCGAATCCACTATGATGCGCCTGCTCTTCGAATGAACCGTCTAAAATATAGGAAACCATTCATCTTATTGGCAAAATCACTGTAGGCGACTAGATTCAACATTAAAAGAAAGTGGACAGAAGTGTGGAACAATGATGCCTGTGAGAAATGTCAGAGCCTCTAAAGACCTGACGCAAGACCAGCTGGAATGGAATTAGTACTTCGTGGCTGGAAAACACTTAGTAAGATCTTCATAGACCATGGCGTCTGTGATGAAAACCTCCACCGTTGGGGAAAGACTTCATCCTCCCAGTTTCACTGTGGAAACGAGCACCAGACAATCAACCACATTGTTACAAGCTGTTGCAGAAGAACATATCAGGGAAATCTAGAAGATTTCTTTGAAGTGACAGAGGCAACCCTTGAATAGATAGAAAACGTAAATATTAATTTGTAGATTTAGTTCCTTATTTCTTTTATAGTTGTAAAATTAGACGCTTACTGTACCTTTTGCTGCTGTAAATTTTGTAAAATCAAACAAACTCATGATTATTAGATGCAGTTTATCTGCATTTCCATACGCTAAATACATAAATAAATTTTCAGAATGGTCGTAGTTGCGACTGCAAAAGTCTCGTCTATGATATGACAATTATTATCATATGTCACTCACAAGCCACAAGTGCAATGGTGTGACTAGAGGAACACACTAGCGTGTCGTTAGACCTGAAGCCCATCGACAACTTCTGTCGTGTCTGACGTGTGGCGTAATGACGCTATAATTCGTGTCAAGTTTCAACTACTTGGCACTGAAACTACAAACACCTGCAACCGCGTTCTCCCAGCATATACGAGAACGAGCAGAAGCCGCAACAAAAGTCACTTATGATATCAAAAAATTACAAAACCTATCCCCGCCAACAGCGATAAAGCGAGATAAGGGTTACGCCTGTGACAGCATATGGCATTCAAGTAATATTGCCCTACTTGACAAGTTTGGAGAATGAAAAGCCAATTTCTAAAAAGAACCCTGTCACTTTGGAAGTTTACGAAAAACAGCTACACATACATAATAGCACAGGAACATTTCTTCCTAGAAGATATCAAGCAGTGATTCAATCTTCCAGAGACGCACGCTTACAAATGCGTCATCGAGGAGAGAGGAAAAAAAGCAAGGGAGTTACCCAAGGAACTAATGGAAACTGAAGCGATGAAATTAGTTGTATGCAAAGGTCCGAAGTTCCAAGTCCTCTGCACCCGTATTGCTGCCCACGGATTCCACGGGAACATATGCCAGAACGGAGCATACCATAAACCCAAGGACGACTGCATCTGCAAACTGTGCACCGAGCCGTGCCCCAGATATTATCGAGTCAACTCTCAGAGCAGACCACATCCACTGACGACACTCGCAACAGACTGGTGACAGGCAATAGCTACCGTGATTAATGTAATCTAAACATAACATTGTGCTTTAAAAACTGTTAAAATTAGCTATTGGAGAAGTGGTGATATTCTAGATGATGGGTATAAGTTGTTCATGCAGTTTGCGGAAACCATTGTGAATTAACACTAAGGAGTGAAACTGCAAATAGTTAGTTTTGGAATGAGAAACTTTCATGCTGAAACACATTCAAAAAGATAAACAGCAGACCACTGCCATTTTCGAGTACTAGAAATTTCATTCAATTTTCTGAAAGAGAAGGAGGAAGGACTGTTTCTGACGGCGGCTATGCTGACGGTGCTTTCATTCGACGTAGACGGTGACCTCTGCATCAAGGCCTGATTAAAAACACAAATTAGATTCTTAATTAAGTCTTATGGAAGACGCATTGCGGAGCTGCAGACGGGAAAAAGATTCGTGCCTCCTTAGCAGATTCATTCGGCGCTCGCACGACACGATACGTTCACGAGGGACCCCTCCATCCCCCGGCCGCGGCTCGCCCTCAAATTAAAATCCGGGGGCGCGCTTGAGCACATCCCAGATTAATACTCCATCCAGAATGTGGAGAGGAGGAGGAGAGCTCTGCTAATGCCGTCCCACGAGGAGACATTCATCCTCCGGTTACTTGTTACGTCATATTGAAAGCATTTCCATTTAAAATGAGACTAACGATATAACGAGGATAGTTTACAATTAACCCCAAAGACGTACGTCTAACTGCGACACCCACGTAAAAGAAACGCTCGTACACGTATAATTTAAGCTTTCGGCCATGTGTTTTCGTCAGGAAAAAGACATCATTCTCACAATCACACAGGTACACTTCATGTACATACAGCCGTGATATCTACATCTACATAGATACTCTGCAAATCACATTTAAGTGCCTGTCAGAGGGTTCATTAACCACTTTCATAACTTTTCTCTACCATTCTATTCTCTAATAGCGCGGGAAGAAAAGAACACCTAAATTGTTCCGTTTTCGATCAGATTTTTCTAATTTTATTGGTATGGTCATGTCTCCCTAAGTAGGTGCGTGCTAGCAAAATATTTTCACATTCATAAGTAAAAGTTGGCGATTGAAACTTCGCAAACAGATCACGCCGCAATGAATAACGTCTTTCTTTTAATGATTTCCATCCCAATTCGTACAACATTTCCGTGACGCTTTCCCCCACGTAGCTGATAAAACAAAACGAGCTGCCCTTCTCTGAATCTTCTCAATGTCTTCCGTCAGTCCCACCTGATGAGGGTCCCACAAGGGGCAACAGTACTCCAGGAGAGGACGCACAAGTGTAATGTAGGCAGTCTCTTTGGTGGAGCTGTTGCATCTTCGAAGCATTCTACCAATGAAACGTAACCTTCGGTATTTTCCATGTGTTCTCTCCAGTCTAAGTTGTTCGTAATTGTAACTCCTAGGTATTTGGTAGAATTTACGACCTTAAGCTTTGACTTATTTATCGCGTAATTGAAGTTCAGCGGATATCTTTTAGTGGTCATGTGTATTACTTCACACTTTTCTTTATTTAATATCAATTGTCAATTTTCGCACCATGTAGAAATGTTGTCTAAATCGCTTTGCTGTTGCTTTTGATCCTCTGTTGACTTCACTAACCTATAAGCGACAGCGTCATCGGCGAACAGTCTAAGGGAGCTATTCAGATTATCTCCTAAATCATTTATAAACACAAGGAAGAGTAGGGGACCTATAACGCTTCCATGTGGAACACCAGATATCACTTCTGTTTCACTCGATGACTTACCGTCAATTACTACGAACGGCGTAGAGTGAGAGTGTGGCGGCCTGAGCTGATGCGTGATAATGCCTGATTACACATAAGGAGACAAAGTGAGCCTTATTTAATTTCTTCGGCAATATGTTGACTTTCCAGGAAGAAATGCCCACACAGAGGCATACCGACAATCTTTCTTTCCACTAACAATACGTAACTGGTATAGGAGAGTAGAACCGATAGTGGCACCCAGGGTACCCTCCGTGACACACCATCGGGTGGCTTTCGGAGTACGGATGTAGATTTAGATGTAGAAATAAAGATTGGATGTAAAATAGCAAAATATGTACGTAACGTCAACGACATGTTTTACAATACACTGAAAATAATATTAGGAAGTGCAGACAAGATGAAATAGATTCTTCTACTTCACTGATTATACATGAGGTACAGGCTTTAACGAAAAAACGACAGAAAGAAACAGTTTTAGAAATGTTTTCGGATACAAAATATGAAACAGTTGAATAGCAGTTTAAGAAAAGGACTTTATTACAAATAGGAAGTACAGGTGATATATGGTCTCATTAGGATCTACAGACAGAGTATGATAAATCACTTACGTGTTATACCTCATTGATGTACACATATCAGCTGCCTAGAATACTTCGACAATTTTGCAGTAGGCAACGCTAAGAGCGTACATACAATGAAAAGTATTGGAAAAATACAAAAAAATTCGAAACTTCGGATATACACAGCTTTCCGAAATGAAATTCACGGGCTGAGAAAGAAAATTGATTACTTTTATTTGTCTGCAGTCGTCTACATCGATGTTGTTATTTTGTTTTTCAGTTTGAAAATTGGTTTGTGAGCCCTCCATGCTACCCTATTCTGTGAAAGTCTCGTCGTCTCTGAATAACAACTGCAACTTACGTCCTTTTGAAACTGCGTAATGTATTCGTCTCTCGGTATCTCGTTGCGATTTTTACTCCACACACTTCTGTCCAATGTTAAACTGACGATTACTTGATGTCTCAGAATGTTCTCACCATTATACCCCCTCGTGTAGTGAAGACATGCCAGAAGTTTCTTTTTTACCTAGTACTCTCCACTACCTCCTCATTAATTACGTTATCTTCCCATCAAATCTTCAGTATTCGTCCTTAGCACCACATGTGAGAAGCTTCTGTCATCTTTTTGTCTGGTCCTCATGTCCATATTTCACTCCCGTGCACACTTGAGCCAAATTTGCATTGGACAGTTTCTGTACAAACCAGTTAGCATTTACAAATTGATGAAATAGACACCAGACATCCCTCAATGAATTCCAACACTGGAATATGTAACAGCTCTAAAAAGAAATTACGAGGAAACTGTGATGTATACAGTTGCTTACTTTGTGAATTCACATTTCCTGACAGGATGGCCTCATCTGAAACAAATGAATATCTGTGGATGCAGAAGTGTCGTCCAAATTTTCACAGCAACCATCAGCCCAACAAGGTTCACCATGACGCTTAGTCACATCACAATAGTAAAATTTGTAGGAACAGAGGCAAGTCTTTTTTTATTACGTTTCAACACGACAGAGAAACGGCGCAGCTAATTTCATAGTCATTGTTCCAGCCTCATATGTCTGTAGTAATGTTTTCTGGTGCCCGTACTCTTTTCGAATAGCTGCAGATTTTATTCGATAGATAGCCAGTTCCGCGCTATTTTGCCGCCACGTTGCATATTACAAAGTATGCTATAGGTTTTGCCAAAATCCATCCAGTTTTAAACTGTTGCACAAACAGTCCCCCCGATGTTTTGCACTAGTTGCGCTTCGCACAACATTCGACGATGAACGCGCGCTGTTTTAGCGTCCTTTCATTTTGTGGTATATTCAGTTAGTCGCTAAACATGTCTACTAATCTGACTCGGAGCAACGACACAGCGATATACACGGATGTATGGTATGGGAGGTGGAACTGCGCAGTCTAACAGCAACCGATGGGATGCCTTTTCCTACACGTTTTGAAAGTCAATGTTCTTCACCTCTTATTGTTGTGTTAAAAAACCGTTTCTTTCACTTTTCTTTACTGCATTTGTAGACAACCGTTTCTGTAAGGCACATTCACGGTAACTGTATACTTCCACTTGTAATTTATATCGTTTGAGCTGAACGTGACGAGACACACGCGCCAATGAAGTGTCTGCACTGGACGGCAAATAAATTACTTCCGTGTGACGTTCCCTCCCTGTAAAACGACAATAAGTCTTTCCCTATACTGACCTTAACCCCCGAGGTGATGGGCCAAATTTTCGCGCAGTTACTTTTCTCCCACTTTCCCTTATCTGAAACATTCATGTGCACCTAACAGTATATAGGTGTATATTCTTCACCCCCTCGTATAAAAGTAATATGGTTGGCAGACCTGCGATAGAGGAAACGCGCGAGTTTAGTGCTGCTGTAGAGATAAGTAATGTGGACCGCAATGAAACTTCGTTTAACGCCGATAAGAAATGAAATACATATATTAGTTTGTTCTTCATGCGCACTATTAAAGGTAACTTTACTTAGCGTAATTTTGGAGTAAACTTGAAAAGATCAAAAGTAGTGTTACATCCGTGTTTCTGTTTACTTTTTGGTACAGTCAGTTTAAGTAACTTCGTCTAATTCTTCCTATTTCCTAGTAACAAGTTAATTACAGTGTAGCCTTCGGTTGCTTTTACTTCTTATTCACGAAACCCAGCGTAAATTGTTTACACACTGTGATTTTAGGCCTAATTATTTGCGTTTGCAGATTTAGTATTTTTGCGCAATTATAAGTGCTTCTACCATTACTAATATTAATACATCTATTACTACTTTAAAGTGTCCTTTGATTTTTTTAGCTAAAGGTCGTAAACAAATTAATAAACAACCATGAGTGCTAAGTGACTGAACTGCCTTACTAAAGTTAGTTCTGGGGTTCTGTGCAGTTGTGGTGACAGATGGGTTCACCGGGAAGTATTTAACGGCATGGGGATTGCGGGAATAAACAGGACTCTTTCATTTTATTGTAAAGTTTGTTCAAGGGACATAAAAATAGATGAAGAGCACCGGAATATTAGAGGTCTTCGGGCTGAATTAGATAAAGCCAACGAGCTAATGAGATTAAGGGGAGAGAAGGGGGAGAATTGGGATGTGTTAGGAAGGAACAAGAATCACATAAATAGGATAGTATCAGATAGCTTTATCAGTGATACATGTAATTGATTTACCTTGCTATCACAGTGAATTAAGGAGTAGGCTCTAGTACGTTTAGATGCAGTTAACAGACAATCGGTTTGCAATAGGAAACCAAGCATTTGAAAAAAAGTAGACGGTAGGACGAAAGTTCTGTTGTTAGGTAGGAGCCGTGAAAGAAGTGTGAGCCAGGCGCTACAACACTATCCCGTTACTTATTGACGTAGGGCAAAACCTTTACACTATTTCAGATCTGCTGTATGCGCACACCTGAGGTGGCTTCACAGAAGCTCAAGTTCGAACAGTAAGGTCAATGGTATCTTCACATATGACAGATGATTTCGCCTGGAGAATGATTATCGACGAATTCCCATCTGGAAGTGATAATGAACACTATTTCAGATCTCAAATATAGGCGAGGACCCCTAAAGTTGTGAGCAGGGATAATTACGGGCATTCGAGTACCTCCCCGTGTAACTGTACTCGTGAACAGGTTTATCGTACTTACATCTCGTGACATATTGTTGCCAACCTTCCCGCTTGGCAGCAGGCATCGTATATGCACCCACCCCCCACCCTACACGGATCTGTGTTGCAGGCTTCCTGCCGTCGCCGCTGCCGGGTGCTGCACCTGCAGAGGACCGACGTCTTCGCCGCCGACCAGTCGCTGACCAGCCGCCCACTAATCGCTGCTGCCTGCAGGTCCCCCTGGCCACGCCATAGGTGCCGCATCGCCGCATGGGCATGCCCAGCCCTCCCTGCCGCCGCTGCCGCTGCTGCCACCGTCTGGGCGCCTTCCGGCCACCCTGCAGCCTCCTCTCGTTGCTGCCGCCCACCGTCTCCGCAGCCCTCGCGTCGACGCTCCCCGAGGACCGTCGGCATCCCGCCGCCCTCCGCGGCCAGCGACCAGCAGCCCCAGTCTCGTCACCACCAGCCGGACGTCTGGGATCGAGTCACCAGGACGCAGGACGTCAAGATCGGCCTTCACTCTTCTTCACTTCCAGTGTTTAACGTTTCCCATTCTTCTCCATCATGGACACTCCACCCACCACAACCATCTCTGTTCTTTATACCTCCTTAACCTAAGCTCTCACCACGATTACATAGAGCACCTCTTCCATACCCAATCCTCAGTCTACAATTCCTCTCTTCATCCTCCTCTCTGCCACCACATTCTCCCGAGCCGCCACAGCTCAACAACTCTCCCCTCGTACACTTACGATCGCCACTACAACGTGGATCCTTCCCAATCCCCACCTCAGTCCTATCATTCTGATCGCTGTTTGGTCTACCACCTACCCTCACTGTAAGTCGGCGCACTTCCTGATGGCTTCTACCCCTACCTGCAACACCTGTGGCGGCCCCCACCCCACCTGTTGCTACAAGTGATCACAGTCCCAGTCCGCCCAATCGACAATCCCAACCACCCCAACAACTCTCTCTGCCCCCTCCCGCCGTGGAGGACGTCATTCGGCTCGTTACCTCGGTCTTCCAGAACGTCCACCCCTTCCAACGTCTCCATACCCTCCTGCAGCTCGTTCTCGCCATCTGCTCCATTTTTCAACTAGAGATTCTTCGCTACCTTTTCCCAAAACAACTCCCACTTCACCTTCAACCGAAATGTTACCTTCGTATTAAGCACACCTGTAACCATTTTTCCGTCACTGCTACCCTCCCCCCTCACTGCTACCCTCCCCCCTCCCTAGAAGTTCCATTTGTTAGGTTTGCCCCAGACCCTCCTCCACTACAACATCTGCTCCATTCTCGGCAACAATCCCCTCTTCATGCAGACCCTCTACCACCACTGTGTGTACACCTTTATCCTCAACGAAACCTTTCTTCAACCCCGCCATTCTGTCAGCTCTGCTCTGTAGCTCCTCCACCGAATTGATGGACACCCTACCCCTCTCTCGAGGTGGAGTGGTGATCGGCCACATCCGCCACCACCTAGTCTGGCCACAACCTCTCCTCAACAATCCTACTGAACACCTAATCCACAGCCACTTCCTCCCCTAGCTCACAGTCACCCCCTCCCCCATGACTTCCTACACAACATAGACCAATCCTTCATCTATGTGGTTGCCACCAACCTGAACCTTTCTTCCTGTTCAGCCGCTGAACTCTGTCGGCGGCGTCAGTTTCTCTCCCAGCTCAGAGGCGATTCTGTTCCTCTCTCACAACCCACTCGCCTGCAGAGCAATACCACCCCTGACGTCGTCCTCGCCTCTCCTAACCTCCTGGGCCGCCTGAAGGCGGAATTTCTCGTACCCATTGGCACTGACTATGCCTCCTTGCTCCTCACCCTTAATCCTTGCAGGCAACAGGCTTGCTCTGTCTGTCCCGAAACCCCTCCTTAAATAGTCCATGAATACGCCTCCGCCAACTTGGATGCCTACCATCGCTCCATCGATGCCTCGGTCGCCAGCCACCCCCTGCCCCCCTCACCCCCGTCGATATCGACCAAGCCACGTCCTTCCTACATCAGACCATTGCTGATGCCGTCCAGTCCCACATCCCTACCAAAACTATCCAGCTGCTCCACCCTACCCTTCCTCCACAGGCTGTACTACTTCTCCACGCATCCCGTTGCCTTTACCATTCCTTCCTGAGCACACATCATCGGAACTCACTCCGTCACCACTGGCAAATCCTATGTCACAAGACAAACCTTTTGAACGCGAAAATAAGCTAGGACTGGTGTCAGACATGCACCCACATTAATGTTTCTCTCTCACACAATTCCTGCAGGTGCTGGCAAGCTTGCACCACCTTACTGCCGGTCTCTCCACCCCCACTACCCTCTTCTCTGCAATGACCTCCTTTTTCCCGACAATGCCAGTAAGGCGAACACTTTTGCCACCCAACTTAACAACACCTTTTCCGTCCCAGACAATCCCAGGCTAGACTACTCCCTCTTCCCAGATGTATACTAGCGAACCAATACCTCCATTTGATTTGGCCGTTCGCTCCTGGCTTTCAGTACTTAGACAGCAACCCCCTTCCCCCTCCCTGCAGATCTCAACACACCAACAAAGGCGGTTAACATCGAATAAACACTTCGCACTAAATGCAACTCCACTCTCGGCCATGACTGCCTCACATACAGGCAGCCTCAGGCTTTCCCCCATTTAGTCCATACAGACCAAGCGTCCCTCTACATCGCCATCTTCTACACTGGCTTCTTCTCCGACCTTGGAACACCTTCCATATTCTCACGTTCCTCAAACCTGGCAAGCCACGTTCCAACGCCTAATCCTATCATCCCATCAAACCCACCCCATTGTTCAGCCAGGTCCTGAAAACCTGTCTCGTTGTATTCACGAACATCTCCGTCAACACCAGCTCCTTCCCCTCTCACAGTGTGGCTTCCAACTGTCCTCTGTCGATGACCAACTCCTGCACCTCACCCACATCCTTTCCATCCAAGTGAACTCCCATTGTGCCACTATCTTCATCTCCCTGGACATCGAGATGGCTGACCGCTTTTCAAGCTCCAGTTCTATGCCCCTCCCATTCACTATGTCTGCTTCATTGCATCCTTTCTTGCCCACTGCACATCCTATGTCATCGTCAATAATTCCAAATCCCATTTGTTCTACCCCTCTGCCGGGGTGCCCCAGGGCTCTGTCCTCTCCCTCCTCCTCTACCTCACATACTCAGCTGACATGCCGCAATCTGTCCATGTCCTACAATATGCTGATGATACTACCTTCCTTGCCCTTGCCCCCTCCCTCATCCGATCCCAACGCCTCCTTCAGTACAATCTAAACGAATTCTCTGCCCGGTGTAACCAGTGACTCCTCACAGTTAATCCCATCAAATCCCAGGAAATCATCATAGGTCACACCACCCCTTCCTTCTGCCACAAAGACCTATACCTTATGCTCCATGACCATCCCATCCCTCAAACTAAAACCCTCAAATACCTAGGCCTAACCATAGCCCACTCCCTCTCCTGGAAACCCCAAACTCAAACAGTCCATGAAAAAGCCCTCTCCCACATCCACCTACTCAAACTCCTTTCTGGCCAGACATGGGGCCTTAATCCATCCACCATCCTCTTCACCTACCTTTCCATAATGCGTCCTGTCCTGTGTGCTTCCATCCTGCTTGGGTTTCCGCTCCTCCTGCCCACTACCAATCCCTCCAGATCCTTGAAAACCATGCTCTCTGCCTCGCTTATCGCATCGGCCTCCCGTCCCCTGTACCACTTTATTCTTTTCTCACATCTGCTCAAATTCCTCGAACACCTCCACCTCTGATATGTCACCCGAAACCTGGATTCCCACCACCCATTTGTCTCCCACCTATTGTTGCATCCCAGGCCTCTTCCAGGACATTACCATGTTATCTCTCCCTCCCTTCACCTTCACACCCTCCACATCCTCACCGTCATCTCCCCCTCCCGGATGACGCCCTCCGTCCCGACATCTACCCATCCTATCAACCCTAGTCCATCACTGTATTTGTACGCTCCCTCTCATTCGCCCTACTATCCCACTCTTCCCCACACTTGGATTCCCCCTCCTTGCGCCTTCCTTCCCCATACCTCCCACCCCTTCACCTCCTGTCCCTTCCTTCTGCACCTCCCCTCCCTTCCTCATTCCCTGCGTGGTATCTGTGCCCTCCAATTTTAACAGTGCACCGTTAGTGTTTTGCCAGTGTCCGTGTTTAGTGTTGCAAGTGTCTTTTAAAATGTAAGCGACTGCCGCATAAGCAGAATATTCGTGTTGCCGTGTGTTTTTAAACAGTACATTCGTAGTCGTCCTGTGTGCTCCGCCATTGTGTTTTTAACCACCCTGGATTTTAAACTTCTACCACCATGGCTATTTTAATTGTGAATATGTATTTTAAAATTCTTTGTTACATGTGTTTAGTCTTCATTTTTAAAAAATCTCCTAGCAAACTGTTTCATTCTACATCTACATCTACATGGGATACTCTGCAAATCACATTTAAGTGCCTGGCAGAGGGTTCATCGAACCACAATTATACTATTTATCTCCCATTCCATTCTCGAATAGCGCGCGGGAAGAAAGAACACATGAATCTCTCTGTTCGAGCTCTGATTTCTCTTATTTTATTCTGATGATCATTTCTACCTATGTAAGTGGGAGGCAACAATATATTTTCGCATTCGGAGGAAAATGTTGGCGATTGGAGTTTCGCAAGTAGCCCACGCCGCAGCGATAAGCGCCGTTGTTGTAATGATTCCCATCCCAGATCCTGTATCATTTCCGTAACGCTGTCTCACCTGTATCGTGACAATACGAAACGAGCTGCCCTTCTTTGGACTCTTTCGATGTCCTCCGTCAAACCCACCTGATAAGGATCCCACACTGGGTTGCAATACTCCAAAAATGGACGGACAAGCGCAGTGTATGCAGTTTCTTTAGTAGTTCTGTTGCATCTTTTAAGGGTTCTGCCAATAAAACGCAGTCTCTGGTTCGCCTTTCCCACGATATTATCTACGTGTTCTTTGCAGTTTAAGTCTGAAGTAATAGTAATTCCTAGGTATTTCGTGTAGTTTACGGCCTTCACATTTGATTGATTTATGTTGTAAACAAAGTTTAACGGATTTATTTTCGTACTCATGTGGACGACTTCACACTTCTCATTATTTAGAGTCAATTGCCAATTTTTACACCATACTGATATCTTATTCAGATCGTTCTGCAGTTGGTTTTGATCTTCAGACAACCTAAGAAAGCTACTTAGATTTTCCGCTAAATCGTTTATGTAAATTAGGAATAGCAGAGGACCAATAACACTACCCTGTGGAACGCCCGATATCACCTCTGTTTTAGTCGATGCCTTACCATGGATTACTACGAACTGTGTCCTCTCTGACAAGAAATCCCCTATCCAATCGCAAATTTGTGGCGATATATCATAACCACGCAATTTGATTAAAAGCCGTTTGTGAGGTACGGTGTCGAAAGCTTTCTGGAAATCAAGAAATACGGAATTGATTTGGGAACCTTTGTCGATAGCACCCATCACTTCGTGTGAATAAAGAGCTAGTTGTGTTTCGCATGAACGATATTTTCTAAATCCCTGTTCAACTTGGGTCTATATCGTTCTGTTCGAGATAATTCATAATATTTGAATACAGGATATGTTCCAAAACCCTGCTGAAAATTGACGTCAATGAAATAGGCCTGTAGTTTAGTGGGTTACTCCTACTGCCTTTCTTGAATATAGGTGTGACCTGTGCAACTTTCCAATCTTTTGGTACAGATCCTATGAGAGAGCGGTTGTATATGACTGTTAAGTAAAGATCTATCGCTTCAGCATAATCAGATAGAAATCTAATGGGTATACAGTCCGGACCAGAAGACTTGTTCTTGTTAAGTGAATTTAGTTGCTGCACTACTCCGATGATATCTACTTCTATGTTACCCATTACGTCATCTGTTCGTAATTCGAAATCTGGAATATTGGTTTCGTCTTCTTTGGTGAATGAGTTTCTAAAAGCTAAGTTTAGTAACTCTGCTTTAGTAGCGCTGTCATCGGCAGGATCGCCATTACTATCACGTAATGAAGGTATTGTTTGTTGACTTGCCCCGAGTATATTTAACATATGACCAAAATCTCTTTGGGTTTTCAGTCAAATTACGAGAAAGAGTTTCGTTGTGATAAATATTGTAGGCATCTCGCATTGAAATCCTCGCTAAATTTCGAGCTTCTGAGTACGATCGCAAATCCTGGGGATTTCGTGTTCGTTTAAATTTAGTATGCCGTTTCCTTTGCTTTTGCAACAGTGTCCTAACCTGTTTTGTGTACCAAGGGGGTTCGCCTCCTTCTTTTATTAATTTATTAGGTATAAAACTTTCAATTGCTGTCGATACCACTTCTTTGAATTTGAGCCACATCTGGTCTACACCTACGTTTAGTGTTAGAAACGAGTTGAAGCAGTCTTTCAAGAAGCAATGTATTTTGTTTCTATCTGCTTTCCTGAACAAATATACTTTGCGTTTATTTTTGTTAACTTTGGGACTTTCGATATTCAATTTCGCTACGACAGCTCTGTGTTCACTAATACCTGTATCCGTTTTGATGCTCGTTATGAGCTCAGGATTATTTGTTGCTAAGAGATCAAGTGTGTTTTCACATCCATTTACAATTCTAGTTGGCTCATGAACTAATTGTTCGAAGTAATTCTCAGAGAATGCGTTGAGTACAATTTCTGCATATTATCACCATTTAATGTTTGGTAACAAATTATCAAATTCTGTAAAGTTATTGCTTGGTACTGTGGGCCAGATGAACGAAAATGCTCGAGCACACATGGTACTGATGATGATGCTTTCTTGGAAACAATTGCACGAATCGTATGTCCTGCTTGCTCTCCCGATTTGTCGCGCGGGGAATGCACTAGGGAGACGAGTTGCAACACATCCGCATGTTCCAACCACTCTACAAGTCTTGCGACCGCATCTTCAGGAAGAAAGGGCGATATCGCCGCTGCATGTTCCGTCTTGTTCGGGACTGTATTGCTGCCAAATGTGATCACACTCCATACTAACCACATTAACCAGTTGTCGAAAATATTTATGGAAATCGGTCGAGATAAACAGGCTGCAGACTTTATCATTACATACTGTTACGGTTGTTGCAGTATTTTTGGCCCTACGTTGTTTATCTTCTTTCTACTTTAACTCTTTTGTCCGAAAATAAATGCAAAATATAGAAATTTTCGTTTCTTTCTTTACGTTTGCACGGTATGGTCTCTCTCACGAGAAGCCCATTTGTATAATTCGTAGAAAATCGGTCCTGCGTGAATGGCCTTGCGGTATAAGGCGTCATGCCACGGCTTGCGCAGACATTCACCTTCGGTGGTTCGAGTCCTCCTTCGGTCATTGGTTTGTGTGCTGTACTTAGCATAAACTAGTTTAAGTTGTTTGTAAGTCTAGGGACAGTTACCTCAGCAGTTTGGAGACATATATGGCAGTCTCTACTTGACAAAAACAAAATCCTGCGAGCTGGCGCCTAATATTAATTGCCTCCAGGCGACCGGAATTATGAGAATCTATACGTTATCCGAGCTTCCTTTAGTCGCTACTAGCGCGCAGTGACCTGGCGATGCATCAAAACGTATCTGGGTCCAAAAGTAAATAGTATATATGAGGCGGTCTTTACTTGACAACAACGAAATCCTGCGAGCTGGCGCCTAATATTAATTGCCTCCAGGCGACCGGAATTATGAGAATCTATACGTTATCCGAGCTTCCTTTAGTCGCTACTAACGCGCAGTGACCTGGCGATGCATCAAAACGTATCTGGGTCCAAAAGTAAATAGTATATATGAGGCGGTCTTTACTTGACAACAACGAAATCCTGCGAGCTGGCACCTGATATTCATTGCCTCCAGGCGACCGGAACGTTAGAGAATCTATACGTTATCTGACATTCCTTTAGTCGCTACTAGCGCGCAGTGACATGGCGATGCATCAAAACGTATCTGGGTCCAAAAGTAAATAGTATGTATGAGGCGGTCTTTACTTGACAACAACGAAATCCTGCGAGCTGGCACCTGATATTCATTGCCTCCAGGCGACCGGAACGTTAGAGAATCTATACGTTATCTGACATTCCTTCAGTTGCTACTAGTGCAATTTGACCTGGCGATGCATCAAAACCACTCCCGTTTCAAAAGTAAACCGTACCTTTAAGGCGGTTTCAACTTGACAACCACGAAATCCCGCGAGCTGGCAGCTAATATACATTGCCTCCAAGCGACCGGGATGTTGAAAATCTATACGTTATCTGACCTTCGTTTAGTCGCTACTAGTGAGCGGTGACCTGGCGATGCATCAAAACGACTACCCTTTTATAAGTGAACCGTACATTTAAGGCGGTTCCTACATGACAACCATGCAATCCTGTGAGATGGCACCTGATATTCATTGCCTCCAGGTGACCGGAATGTTGAGAATCTAAACATTATCTGAGCTTCCTTTAGTCACTACTAGTGCGATATAACCTGGTGATGCATTAAAACGAATCCCGTTTCAAAAGTAAACCGTAAATTTAAGGTGGTTTCTAATTGACAACGACGAGATCCTGCGAGCTGGCACCTTTTATTCATTGCCTCCATCCGACAGGAATGTTGAGTATCGATACGTTATATGTCCTTCTTTTAGTCGCTACAAGCACGTGGTGACCTGGCGATGCATCAAGACGACTCCCGTTTCAAAAGTAAAACGTATATTTAAGGTGGTTTCTACTTGACAACCACTAGATCCTGCGAGCTGGCATCTTTTATTCATTGCCTCCAGACGACCGAAATGTTGAGAATCTATACATTATATGACCTTCGGATAGTCGCTATTAGTTTGTGGTGACCTGGCGACGCATCAAGACGACTCCTATTTCTAAAGTAAACCATACATATAAGGATGTTTCTACTTGACAACCATGAAATCCTGCGAGATAGCTCCTGATATTCATTGCATCCTGGCGACCTGAATGATGAAATCTTTACTTTATCTAACCTTCCTTTAGGCGCTACTAGTGAGAGATGACCTGGCGATGCATCAAAACAACTCCCGGTTCAGAAGTAAGCTGCTGATATACGGCTGTCTCTACTTGACAAACACGAAATCCTGCGAGCTTGCACCTGAAATCGATTGCCTCCAGTCGACCGAAATGGTGAGAGTCTATACGTTATGTGACCTACCTTTAGTCGCTACAAGTGCGTGGTGAACTGGCGATGCATCAAAAGGACTCCTGTTTTAAAAGAAAACTGTACATATTAGGCGGTCTCTACTTGACAACCATTAAAACCTGCGACTTAACACCCGGTTTTCGTTGCCTACAGACGACCGGAATGTTGACAATCCATACGTTATCTGACCTTCCTTTATATGCTATTAGTGTCAGATGACTTGGCGATCCATTAAAACGACTACCGTTTCAAAAGTAAACCGTAAATAAAAGGCTGTCTCTACTTGACATGCGCGAAATCTTGCGAGCTGGCACCTGATAATGATAGGCTATATTCGACCGGAATGTTGAGAATCGATACGTTATCTGACTTTCCTTTAGTCTCTACTAGTGAGCGGTGACCTGGCGATGAATCAAAAGGACTCCCATTTCAAAAGTTATCCGTACATGAAGGCAGTCTCCACTTGACTACCATGAAATCCTGCGAGATGGCACCTGATATTCTTCGCCTCCAGGCGTCCTGAATGGTGAGAGTCTATACGTTACCTGAATTTCTTGTAGTCGCTACTAGTGGGAGATGACCTGGCGATGCATCAAATCAACTCCCGTGTCAAAAGTAATCCATACACTTACGGGTGCCTCTACTTGACAACCACGAAATCCTGCAATCTGGCACCTGATATTTATTGCTTCCAGGAGACCGGAATGTTGAGAATCTATACGTTATCTGACCCTCCTTTAGTCGCTACTAGTGCGAGATGACCTGGCGATGCATAAAAACGACTCCTGTTTCAAAAGTTAACCGCACATATAAAGCGGTCTCTACTTGACAACCACGAAATCCTGCGAGCTAGCACCTGATATTCATTGTCTCCCTGCGACCGGAATGTTGAGAATCTGTAGGTGTTCTGACCTTACTTTAGTCGCTACTAGTGCGTGGTGACCTGGCGATGCATACAAACGACTTCCGTTTCAAAAGTAAACCGTAGATATAAAGCCGTCAGTACTTGACAACCACGAAATCCTGCGAGATGGCACCCTACATTCATTGCCTCCAGGCGACCGGAATGTTTAGAATGTATAAGTTATCTAACTATCCTGTAGTCGCTACTATTGCGCGGTGACCAGGCGATGCATCAAAACGTCTATTGTTTCAAAGTAATCCGTACATTCAAGGATGTTTTTACTTGACAACTACGAAGTCCTGAAAGCTCACAATTGATAATCATTCCCTGCAGGCGACCGGAATGTTGAGAATCTATACGTTATTTGACCTTCCTTTACTCGCTACTAGTGCGAGAAGACCTGGCGATGCATCAAAATAACTCCCATTTCAAAAGTAAACCGTACATTTAAGGCAGTTTCTTCTTGACAACCATAACATACTGCGAGCTGGCACCCGATATTCGTTGCCTCCAGGCGACAGGAATTTTGAGAAACTATATGTTATCTGACCTTCCTTTAGTCGCTACTAGTGCGAGATGACCTGGCGATGCATCAATATGATTCCCATTTCAAAAGTATACTGTACATAGAAAGCGGTTTTTACCTGACAACCAAGAAATCTTACGAGGTGGCACCTGATATTCATTGCCTCCAGGCGACCGGAATGTTGAGAATGTATTCGTTATCTGACCTTCCTTTAGTCGCTACTATTGCACGGTGACCTGGCGATGCATCAAAAGGACTCCCATTTCAAAAGCAATTCGTACATATAATGCATTCTCTTTTCAACTAACTCGAAATCCTGCGAGCTGGTACCTGATATTCATTGCCTCCATGCGACCAGAAAGTTGAGAATCTATACGTTATCTGAAATTCCGTTAGTCGCTATTAGTGTAAGATGACCTTGCGATGGATCAAAACGTTGCCCGTTTCAAAAGTAAACCTTAGAGTAAGTGCAGTTTCTACTTGACAACCACGAAATCCTGCGAGCTGGCAAATGATAATCATTACCTCCAAGCGACCGGAATGTTGAGAATCTATACGTTATCTGACCTTCCATTAGACGATACTAGTGCGCGGTTTTCTGATGATGCATCAAAAGGTCTTCCGTTTCAAAAGTAATCTGTACATATAAGGCAGTCTCTACTTAACTACCACGAAATCCTGCGAGCTGGCACCTGATATTCATTGCCTTCAGGGGACCCGCATGTTGAGAATCTATACGTCATCTGACCTTCCTTTAGATGGTATTGGTGTGAGATGACCTGGCAAAGCATCAAAAGACTCCCGTTAAAAAGTAAACCGTACATATAAGGCTGTTTCTACTTGACAACCATGAAATCCTGCGAGATGGCTCCTGATATTCATTGCATCCTGGTGACCTGAATGTTGAAATCTATACTTTATCTGACCTTCCTTTAGTCGCTACTAGTGAGAGATGACCTGGCGATGCATCAAAACAACTCCCGTTTCAGAAGTAAACTGTTGATATACGGCGGTCTCTACTTGAGAAACACGAAATCCTGCGGGCTTGTACCTGAAATCGATTGCCTCCAGGCGACCTAAATGGTGAGAATCTATACGTTATATGACCTACCTTTAGTCGCTATAAGTGCGTGGTGAACTGGCGATGCATCAAAAGGACTCCCGTTTTAAAAGAAAACTGTACATATTAGGCGGTCCCTACTTGACAACCATGAAAACCTGCGACTTAACACCCGGTATTCGATGCCTACAGGCGACCGGAATGTTGAGAATCCATACGTTATCTGACCTTCCTTTAGTTGCTACTAGTGTCAGATGACCTGAGGATGCATGAAAACGTCTCCATTTTCAAAAGTAAACCGTACATATAAAGCGGTTTGTACTTGACAACTACGAAATTCTGCGAGCTGGCACCTGATATTCATTGCCTCCAAGCGACCGAAATATTGAGAATCTATACGTTACCTGACCTTCCTTTAGTCGCTACTAGTCGGAGAAGACCTGGCAATGCATGAAAATGACTCCCGTTTCAAAAGTAAACCGTTCATATAAGGGTGTATCTACTTGACAACTACGAAATCCTGCGAGCTGGCACCTGATATTCATTGCCTCCAGGCGACCGGAATGTTGAGAATCTATACGTTATCTCACCTTCACGTAGTCGCTACTTGTGCGTGGTGACCTGGTGATGCATCAAAACAACTCCTATTTCAAAAGTAAACCATACATATAAGGAGGTCTCTACTTGACAACCACGAAATTCTGCGAGTTGGCACCTGATATTCATTAACTCCAGGCGACCGGAATGTTGACCATCTATACGTATCTGCCCTTCCTTTAGTCGCAACTAGTGCGTCGTGACCTGGCGATGCATTATAACGACTCCCGTTTCAAATGTAAGAGTAGCATATATGATGGTCGCTACTTGACAACTACGAAATCCTGCGACCTGGCACCTGATATTCATTGACTCCAGGTGACCGGAGTGTTGAGAATCTATACGTTATCTGACCTTCCTTTAGTCGCTACTAGTGCGAGATGACCTGGCGATGTATCTTCTTTGGCCTGGCAGTGAGGTAGTCAATAGAGCGTGCGGTGTCAGTGCGATCGGAAAGATAAGCAATTTAAGTAGAAATAAAGCGTAGTTTAACACTATAAGTAGCTAGAAACATTTATTAGCGTGCTCTTAAAGCTTACCACTAAAGGTTTTCCTTTGATTCACGTATTGGTCCAGTAATCACTAAAAGTACGGTTTGTTTACATACGTCCTTGTTAGGCCTAAATTCCGAGTGTGCATATTTCGCGTTTCTCCTTAATTTTCAGTGTATTTAACACTGTTAACTACCTAAGTACGTTTATTAGTGTCGTCTTCATTCTCACTATTAAAGGTTCTTTTCTTTTTTCGTGCATTGTCTCAGTAATCGCGAGTGTGTAAATTTAGTGTTATACCGCAATTGTAAGTGCTTTTACTAACAACTTATATGTATTTTAGTGTCATAAGCAAATCTAGTATCCCTTTGTATCTTTAGTTAATATATATTGTCGATATCACGTAAGTAACAATCATGAATGCAATGTGTTTGAGCTGCAGTAGGTTTGTTCGTTTTGGGTTTCGATGCAGCTGTTGTGGGTTTCGATGCAGCTGTTGTGACAGCTGTTGTGAACAGGGGCCACAGAGAGAGTATAATTCCTGACAGTTTCACAATTGGCACAAACAACAGATTTGCCTTGCTACCACAGTCAAGTGAGGAAGAGGCTCCTTTAGAAGTAGGTGCAGTTAGGAAGCAACAGACTTCCACAAGGAAACCAACGGTTTCAAAAAAAGTAGATAGTAGGAGGAAAGTTCTGTTGTTAGGAAGTAGTCATGGAAGAGGTGTGGGCCAGATTTTGTAGGAAAAACTAGGTGACAGGTACCAGGTCACAAACATTTTCAAGCCCAGTGCAGGTCTAAGCCAGATGGTAGAGGATATAGGTTCCTTGTGTAAGGGTTTCACAAAACAGGATCATGTTATTATAGTGGGTGGGGTGGGAAACAGCATTGATAGGGATCAGGGCTACAATATTGAGTGTGACCTGGTTAAAATAGCTTCTGCAACGACCCAGACAAATGTTGGACTGTTGCCCGCTTTCATGCGGTATGATCAACCCCAATTGAACCGCTCCGTCAGGAGAGTCAATATGGAGATTGATCAACTGCTTAGGGCGGCTACTCTGTTAGACATAGGTTTGGTTCCTGTTGATGCTATTGATAGGTGGGATTTCACTAGATATGGCCTGCATCTCAATAGGAAAGGGAAGGGGAAACTAGCTGGGTTGATAGCAAAATCCTTATGGGGGGACACTGCAATTCATGAAGGTACCTCTTTTTTGACTAAGATCAGTGTCCTGTGAGAAGTTCAGGCAGGCAGGTGCTAAAAATGTTGAAAAGTCAAATATTTCTCAGAAAAGTAAAGTAAAAAATAATGTTAGCATTTTTCACCAGAATATAGGGGGACTAAAGAATAAAATAGATGAGCTTTTAGTTTGTTTAGATGGTATAGAAACTGATAATGTAATAAATATACTATGCCTGTCTGAGCATCACATTGTCACCGGTATGGAAAATGTGAATGTCAGTGGATATAAATTAGTCTCAAATGTAAGTAGAGATAATAAGATAAGAGGAGTTGCCATATATGCCAAAAGCTATCACAGTGTAAAAAATTTAGAAACAAAAAAGTTTTGTGTAGAGTAGCATATTGAAGCATGTGCCTGCCAGCTTAAACTCAATGATGATTATCTTACAATTGTAACAGTATATAGGTCCCCTTCAGGGACCTTTCAGTTATTTCTGGAAAACTTGGATGCCTTGTTGTGCTATCTGTCAGATAGGGGGAAGCAAATTATTATTTGTGGTGACTTCAATGTAGATTCACTGAAAGAGTGTAATAGGAAGAAAGACCTGGAAGTCTTACTTGGCTCATTCAATATGACATCCGTTATTGATTTTCCTACTCGGGTAGTAAAGGACAGCAGTACACTGATAGATAACTTTTTTATAGACCAAGATAAGTTTAACAACATAAATGCTTGTCCCATTGAGAATGGTCTTTCGGATCATGGTGCACAGCTAGTAACAGTATATGACATAGCTCCGTTCAGTAATTCGAAACAGTCCACCAGTATTGTGCGCTCGATTAATGACTTAACAACTAAAAATTTCAAAGAAAGTCTACAGGAGTTAGACTGGGATGAGGTTTACAAGGAACCTGATGTTAATTTAAAATATAATCTATTTCATGATACATTTGTAAGGGTAATGGATAACTGTTTCCCCAAGAAATTAGTAAAATTTAATTCTAAGATACCATGCAAAAAACCATGGCTTACTAAAGGAATAAAAATATCGTGTAACCGAAAAAGGGAACTATATCTGTCCGCAAGAAAGAGTAATAATCCAGAAACAATAAAATATTATAAAAGCTACTGTGCTACATTAAGAAAAGTTATTAAAAATCAAGAAGCATGTGCATCATGTCTGAGATTAGCTCCTCTGATAATAAAATTAAAATAATTTGGAATATTTTTAAAAGGGAGACAGGGCAACCAAGAGCAGAGGAAGAGGGTATTACCATCAAAACAAATGAAAACTTTATTAACAAAAAGTCAGAAGTTGAAAACATTTTTAATGATTACTTTTTAAATGTTGTAGAGAAAATAGGATCTAAATGTTCACTAGAAGGAGCAAGGCAATTAATGGAAGAGGCCATACCCACACAATTTGATACAATTGAAATTCCACCCACCTCACCTTCAGAAATTAGGAAAATAATAAACTCTCTCCAGAGTAAACGGTCATATGGAATTGATGGCATTTCCAGCAGGGTATTAAAAACTTGTTCCCAGGAGATAAGTAGGATTCTCAGTCATATCTGTAATAGCTCATTAAAGCAGGGTATTTTCCCAGATAAACTGAAATATGCTATCGTTAAACCTTTGCATAAAAAAGGGGATACATACGATGTCAACAACTACCGGCCCATCTCACTTCTGACAGCTTTATCAAAAATTTTTGAAAAGTTATGTATTCTCGAGTTGCTTCACATATTAGTATAAATAAAGTTCTAACAAAATGTCAGTTTGGTTTTCAAAAAAGCTTTTCAACTGAAAATGCTATATATACCTTCACTGATGAACTATTAAATGCTTTGAATAACCGGACATCACCAGTAGGGATTTTTTGTGATCTTTCAAAGGCTTTTGCTTGTGTAAATCACGGGATTCTTCTAGATAAGCTTAAGTATTGTGGTATGAGTGGGACAGTGCACAAATGGTTTACATCATACTTAACTGGATGAGTGCAGAAAGTTGAAATCAGAAGTTCACATGATGTAGATGAGAAAATTAATTCTTCTAACTGGGGAGTTATCAAAAATGGGGTCCCACAAGGTTCGGTCTTGCGTCCTTTGCTGTTCTTAGTATATATTAATGACTTGCCATTCTACATACACGAAGATGCTAAGCTAGTACTTTTTGCTGATGATACAAGTATAGCTATCACACCTAACAAACAGGAATTAATTGATGAAATAGAAAGTCATTAAGTGGTTTTCTACAAATGGATTCTCATTAAACTTCGATAAAACCCAGTATATACAGTTTCATATAGTAAATGGCATGACACCATTAATAAATTTAGACTTTGAACATAAATCTGAAGCTAAGGTAGAATATTCAAAATTTGTAGGTGTTTGCATTGACGAGGGACTGAATTGGAAGAAACATATTGAAGATCTCCTGAAACGTCTGAGTTCAGCTACTTATGCTATCAGAGTCATTGCAAAATTTGGTGATATAAATCTCAGTAAATTAGCATACTACGCCTATTTTCATTCACTGCTTTCATATGGTATCATATTCTGGGGCAATTCAACATTGAGTAAAAAAGTATTCATTGCACAAAAGGGTGTAATCAGAATAATTGCTGGAGATCACTCAAGAGCATCCTGCAGACATTTATTTTGCGATCTAGGGATACTCACTGTAGCTTCACAATATATATATTCACTCATGAAATTTGCTATTAACAATCCAACCCAATTCATAAATAATAGCAGTGTGCACAGCTACAACACTCGGAGAAAGGATGATATTCACAATTCAAGGTTACATCTAACTTTGGCACAAAAAGGGGTGAATTATGTTGCCACAAAAGTCTTTGGTCACTTACCAAGTAGCATCAAAAGTCTGACAGATAGCCAACTAGTATTTAAAAATAAATTAAAGGAATTTCTGAATGGCAACTCCTACTACAATGTAGATGAATTTTTAGATAAAAAAAATCCTTAAAATATAGATTGTCAAGTATAGACAAAATTTACTAAACTGACATGTTCCACATAATTACGAAATGTTGTATACATGATCCAAGGAACAAGTATTAATCTAATCTAATCTAATCTAATCTAATCCCGTTTCAAAAGTAAACCGTACATACAAGGGTGTATCTACTTGAGAACCATGAAATCCTGCGAGCTAGCACCTGATATTCATTGGCTCCAAGCGAGCGGAATGTTGAGAATCTATACGTTATCTGACTTTCCTTTAGTCGCTACTAGTGCGAGAAGACCTGGCGATGCATCAAAATGAATCCCGTTTCAAAAGTAACCCGTTCATATAAGGCGGTCTCTACTTGACAACCACGAAATCCTGCGAGCTGGCACCTGATATTCATTGACTCCAGGCGACTGGAATGTTGACCATCTATACGTTATCTGCCCTTCCTTTAGTCGCTACTAGTGCGCGGTGCCCTGGCAAAGCATCAAAATGACTCCCGTTTCAAAAGTAAGAGTAAGATATAAGGCGGTCTCTACTTGACAACCACGAAATCCTGCGAGCTAGCACCTGATATTCATTGCCCCCAGGCGACCAGAATGTGGAGAATCTATAAGTTATCTGACTTTCCTTTAGTCGATAATTGTGCGAGATGACCTGGTGATGGATCCAAACGACTCCCGTTTCAAAAGTAAACCGTACATATAAGGCGGACTCTACTTGACATCCACGAAATCTTGCGAGCTGGCACCTGATAATGCTAGCCTATAAGCGACAGGAAACTTGAGAATCTATACGTTATCAGACCTTCCTTTAGTCGCAGCTCGTATGAGATGACCTGGCGATGCATGATAACGACTCCCGCTTCAAAAGTAAACCATACATATAAGGCCGTTTCTACTTGACAACCACGAAATCCTGCGAGTTGTCACCTGATATTCATCGAATCCAGGCAACCGGAATATTGTGATTCTATACGTTATATGACCTTCCTTTAGTCGCATCTAGTGCAAGATGACCTTGCGATGCATCAAAATGACACCCGTTTATAAAATAAACCGTACATTTACGGCGCTTTGTACTTGACAACCACGAAATACTGCGAGCTGGCACCTGACATTCATTGCCCCCAGGTGACCGGAATGTTGAGAATCTATACGTTATCTGACTTTCTTTTAGTCGCTAATTGTGCGAGATGACCTGGTGATGCATCAAAACCACTCCCGTTTCAAAAGTAAACCGTACATATAAGGTGGTCTCTACTTGACAAGCACGAAACCTACGAGTGAACAGCTGATATTCATTGCCTACAGGCGACCGGAATTATGAGAATCTATACGTTATCTGACCTTCCTTTAGTCCCTACTAGTGCGAGATGACTTGGCGATGCATCAAAACGACTCCCGTATCAAAAGTGAAACGTACATCTAAGACGGTATCATCTTGACTACCACGAGATCCTACGAATGAACACCTGATAATCATTGCCTACAGGCGACCGGAATTATGGGAATCTATACATTTTCTGACCTTCCTTTAGTCGCTACTAGTGCGAGATGACTTGGCGATGCATCAAAACGACTCCCGTTTCAAAAGTAAACAGTACATTTAATGCGGTTTCTACTTGACAAACAAGAAATTCTGTAAGTTGCCAACTGATATTCATTGCCTCCCGGCAACCGGAATGTTAAGAATCTATACGTTTTCTGACCTTCCTGTAGTCGCTACTAGAGCTCGGTGACCTGGTGATTCCTGTTTCAAAAGTAAACTGTACATATTAGTCGGTGTCTACTTTTCAACCATGAAATCATGCGAGTTAACACCTGATATTTATTACCTACAGGCGACCGGAATATTGAGAATCCATACGTTATCTGACCTTCCTTTAGTCGCTACTAATGTGAGATGCCTTGGCGATGCATCAAAACGACTACTGTTTCAAAAATAAACCGTACATATAAGGTGGTCTCTACATGACAACCACGAAATCCTACGAGTGAACACATGATATTCATTGCCTACAGGCGACCGGAATTATGAGAATCTATACGTTATCTGACCTTCCTTTAGTCGCTACTTGTGCGAGATGACCTAGCTATGCATCAAAATGAGACCCGTTTCAAAAGTAAGAGTAACATATAAGGCGGTCTCTACTTGACAACCACGAAATCATGCGAGCTGGCACCTGATATTCATTGCCCCTGGCGACCGGAATGTTAAGAATCTATATGTTATCTGACCTGCCTTTAGTCGCCAATTTTGCGAGATGACCTGGTGATGCATCAAAACGACTCTCGTTTCAAAAGTAAACCGTACATTTAAGGCGGTATCATCTTGACAACCACAAAATCCAGCGAGGCTGCACCTGATATTCATTGCCTTCAGGCGACCGTAAAGTTGAGAATCTATATGTTATCTGACCTTCCTTTAGTCGCTACTAGTGCGAGATGACTATGCGATGCATCAAAACGACTACCGTTTCAAAAGTAATCTGTACATATAAGGCTGTCTCTACTTGACATCCACGAAAACCTGCGAGCTGGCACCTGATAATGATAGCTTATAAGCGATCGGAATGTTGAATCTATACGTTACCTGACCTTCCTTTAGTCGCTACTAGTCGGAGAAGACCTGGCAATGCATGAAAATGACTCCCGTTTCAAAAGTAAACCGTTCATATAAGGGTGTATCTACTTGACAACTACGAAATCCTGCGAGCTGGCTCCTGATATTCATTGCCCCCAGGCGACCGGAATGTTGATAATCTATAGGTTATCTGTCCTTCCTTTAGTCGGTACAAGTGTGCGGAGAACTGGCGATGCATAAAAGGACTCCTGTTACAAGAATAAACTGTACATATTAGGCGGTTTCTACTTGCAACCATGAAATCCTGCCAGGTAACACCTGATATTCATGGTCTACAGGCGACCGGAATGTTGAGAATCCATACGTTATCTGATCTTCCTTTAGTCGGTACTAGTGTGAGATAACTTGGCGATGCATCAAAACAACTACCGTTTCAAAAGTAAACCGTACATATAAGCCGGTTTCTACTTGACAACCACGAAATCCTGCGAGCTGTCACATGATATTCATTGCCTCCAGCCGACAGGAATGTTGAGAATCTATACGTTATCTGACCTTCCTTTAGTCGGTACTTGTGCGAGATGACCTTACGATTCATCAATATGACACCCGTTTAAAAAGTAAACCGTACATTTAAGGCGCTTTGTACTTGACAAGCACGAAATCCTGCGAGCTGGCACCTGATATTCATTGGCTCCAAGCGACCGGAATGTTGAGAATCTATACGTTATCTGACCATCCTGTAGTCGCTACAAGGGTGCGGTGACCTAGTGATGCATCAAAACGACTCCCGTTTCAAAAGTAAACCATTCATAGAAAGAGGTCTCTACTTGACAACCAACAAATCCTGCAAGCTGGCACCTGACATTCATTGACACGAGGCGACCGGAATGTACACAATCTTTACAGTATCTGCCCTTAATTTTTCGTACTAGAGAGCTGTGACCTGTGATGCATCAAAATGACTACCGTTTCAAAAGTAAAAGGAACATTTATGGCGGTCTCTACTTCACAACCACGAAATCCAGCGAGCTGGCTACTGATATTCATTGCCCCCAGACGACCGGAATGTTGAGAATCTATAAGTTATCTGACTTTCCTTTAGTGGCTAATTGTGCGAGATGACCTGGTGATGCATCAAAACGACTCCCGTTTCAAAAGTAAATTGTAAATATAAGGCGGTCTCTACTTGACAACCACGAAATCCTACAAGTGAACACCTGATATCCATTGCCTCCAGCCGACCGGAATGTTGAGAATCTATATGTTATATGACCTACCTTTAGTCGCTACAAGTTCGCGGTGAAATGGAGATGCATTAAAAGGACTCCTGTTACAAAAGTAAAATGTACATTTAGGCAGTCTCTACTTGACAACCATGAAATCCTGCGAGTTAACACCTGATATTCGTGGCCTACAGGCGACCGGAATGTTGAGAATCCATACGTTATCTGACCTGCTTGTAGTCGCTACTAGTGTGTGTTGACTTGGCGATGCATCAAAACGACTACCGTTTCAAAAGTAAACCGTACATTTAGGGATGTATCATCTTGACAACCACGAAATCCTGCGAGCTGGCACCTGATATTCATTGCCTTTAGGCGACCGGAAAGTTGAGAATCTATACGTTTTCTGACCTTCCTTTAGTCGCTACTGGTGCAAGATGACCTGGCAATGTATCAAAACGACTCCCGTTTTAAAAGTAAAAAGTACATTTAATGCGGTTTTTACTTGACAACCACGAAATCATGTGAACTGTCAACTGATATTCATTGCTTCCAGGTGACAAGAATGTTGAGAATCTATATGTTATCTGACCTACCTTTAGTCGCGACAAGTGCATGGTGAACTGGCGATGCATCAAAAGGACTCCTGTTTCAAAAGAAAACTGTACACATTAGGCCACGTCTACTTGACAACCATGAAATCCTGCGAGTAGACACCTGATATTCATTGCATACAGGCGACCGGAATGTTGCGAATCCATACGTTATCTGACTTTCCTTTAGTCGCTACTAATGTGAGATGCCTTGGCGATGCATCAAAACGACTACTGTTTCAAAAGTAAACCGTACATATAAGGCTGTCTCTACTTGACTCCACGAAATCCTGTGAGCTGGCACCTGATAATGATAGCCTATAAGCGACCGGATAGTTGAGAATCTATACGTTATCAGACTTTCCTTTGGTCGCTGCTTGTATGAGATGACCTGGCGATGCCTGAAAACGACTCCGTTTCAAAAGTAAACCTTACATATGAGGCTGTTTCTACTAGACAACCATGAATTGCTGTGAGCTGTCACCTGATATATATTGCCTCCAGGCGACTGGAATGTTGAGAATCTATACGTTATCTGACCTTCCTTTAGTCGCTACTAGTGTGAGATGCCTTGGCGATGCATCAAAACGACTACTGCTTCAAAAGGAAACCGTACATATAAGGCTGTCTCTACTTGGCTCCACGAAATCCTGCGAGGTGGCACCTGATAATGATAGCCTATAAGCGACCGGATAGTTGAGAATCTATATGTTATCAGACTTTCCTTTGGTCGCTGCTTGTATGAGATGACCTGGCGATGCCTGAAAACGACTCCGTTTCAAAAGTAAACCTTACATATGAGGCTGTTTCTACTAGACAACCATGAATTGCTGTGAGCTGTCACCTGATATATATTGCCTCCAGGCGACTGGAATGTTGAGAATCTATACGTTATCTGACCTTCCTTTAGTCGCTACTAGTGTGAGATGCCTTGGCGATGCATCAAAACGACTACTGTTTCAAAAGTAAACCGTACATATAAGGTGGTCTCTACTTGACAACCACGAAATCTTACGAGTGAACACCTGATATTCATTGCCTACAGGCGACCGGAATTATGAGAATCTATACGTTATCTGACCTTCCTTTAATCGCTACTAGTGCGAGATGACCTTGCGATGCAACAATATGAGACCCGTTTCAAAAGTAAGATTAACATATAAGGCGGTCTCTACTTGACAACCACGAAATCCTGCGAGCTGGCACCTGATATTCATTACCCCCAGGCGACCGGAATGTTAAGAATCTATATGTTATCTGACCTGCCTTTAGTCGCTAATTTTGCAATATGACCTGGTGATGCATCAAAACCACTCCAGTTTCAAAAGTAAACCGTAAATATACGGCGGTATCATCTTGACAACCACAAAATCCTGCGAGGCTGCACCTGATATTCATTGCCTTCAGGCGACCGGAAAGTTGAGAATCTATATGTTATCTGACCTTCCTATAGTCGGTACTGGTGCTAGATGACCTGGCGTTGTATCAAAACGATTCCCGTTTCAAAAGTAAACAGTACAGTGTACCTCCGCCACGCACCTTACGGTAAATTGCGGAGTATGTATGTAGATGTAGATGTAGAGTACATTTATCGCGGTTTCTACTTGATAACAACTTTTGTGTCCCAACTTCAACGTCGCTTTTGTGTCCCAGCCTCGTCGTAGGTGTCTGTGGCCGAGTGGAACGAGACCGACACAGGAACAAAGACAGCACGCTGGTGCAGGTACGGAGGGGAGCAGCCAGAAACTATAAACACTCGAGTAAATTAGAAAGAGATATATATTGCACAGAATGTAACAATACTTAACTTTTACATAGTACTGCAGAATGTTGATACATAGTTGTTAGAGGCCTGCCTAGTGCCTGTACGATAGCAAAGTCTTCACTGGTGCCTATCTGATTACGAAGGTCCTAACTGGTTGCTAACTCAGTCCCAAGTGACCGATGTCTTTCCGTGGTGGCCACGAGCGGGGTTGCAGCAGAGGGCGCTCGTGGCTGTCGTCGTAAGAACGCCGCGCCGTGCGTGCATGGCGGCGCGCGGCGAAAGTAGGTGGCGCGCACTTTGGACTTGTGCGACACCACACCCCTCCCCCCCCAAACCGCCGCGCCGTCGTGGCGTAGGGCTGAGGGCCACGGCGACGGCACTGGGAGGAGGGCCTGGGCGGGGGCGTTACTGGTGGGACGGGCGTCGTAGCTGAGGCTGGGATCGAGACGCCGTCCGCGCCCCGGCATCCGTCTTGAGATCCTCCAGGAAACCCACCGAAACCTGGGGAAGGGCGCACACCCCCGCCCAGAGGGAGCAGGTCATCTTCTCCTGAGGTGCGTGGCCCAAGCTGGGGGGGGGGGGGGGCCGCACGGTCCCGGAGTCCCTCTCGGTGACGCTGTCATCTGCGGCGGCGACAGCGGCGGCGACGACTGCATCGGAGGTGCGTCGACCTCCATAGGGATCTCGTAATCCGGGGACGAACGATGTGGCTGTGCTCCCTGGCGGTGAACTGGGTCTGGAATCAAGAAACCGGAGACAGGATCGCGCGGCCTGTGCAAGCGCAATTGGTTTGCGTGGCGCCGCAGCTCCGACCCTGTGGAAGAACGTACAACATACATATTGCGACCGAGCACGCGCTGAATGGTGCCCGGCATCCATGTCTTCTTCATACCAGCAAACACCCTGTACAGCACCGGCGTAGAAACCTGAAAACGCGTAGCACCATACGAACCGACTCGGTGCGTGGGAGGCTGCAGCAGGTGAAGGAGAGTGCGGTGACGGCGGCCGTGTAGCAGCTCGGCAGGAGACGGGCCGTCACGGGGCATGCATCGATACGTAGACAGGAAAATTTGAAGAGCTTGCTGCCTGGAGTGCTGATCTTTCATCTTCTCCATGTGAGACTTGAATGTTCGAACGAAACGTTCTGCTTCACCATTGGACTGAGGGTGAAAAGGTGCAGTGGTAATATGCTGAATGCCATTCACACGACAAAACTGTTGAAATTCCGCACTAACAAACTGAGGTCCATTGTCACTGACGATAGTTTCAGGCAAGCCTTCGATGCAAAACACTGATGTTAAGGCACTGATTGTACTAGAAGCTGTCGTTGAGTTCATGACAATCACAAAAGGAAACTTGCTGAAAGCGTCTACAACAATTAACCAGCGCGTATTCCAGAAAGATCCGGCAAACCACGTTGCCATGGTCCCTTGGGGCGTGGCCAGTCTGAGAAACGCTGTGGAGGAGCCGCCTGATGCTCCGCACAAACTGTACACTGTGATGTCATGCTCTCTATCTGAGCGTTCATACCAACCCAGGTACAATGACGTATGGCCAGTTGCTTTGTCCTAACAATGCCCCAATGTCCTTGATTCAGGAGGCGTAACACTTCTCGTTGCAGGGAACGAGGAACAATCACTCTTGCTTGGTCGTTGTTGGTATGTAACAACAGAACACCCTGACTTAAAGATAATGCATGACGTTGTGCAAAATAACGTCGAACCAGAGGCCGCTCAATGTCTTAGGCTCTGGCAGGACAACCTGAGCGAACAAAACGTGCTACCACACTTAGGTCTGCATCCGCAGCTGTTTCCTGTGCAACCCGACGAGAGTTCAAAGGAAAGTCTGCGGCAGCGGAAGCATCTCTGGAGTCTATCTGACAACATGCCATTTCTGAAGAATCAAATGATACATCCTGGCCAACCGGAAGTCGGGAAAGTGTGTCCGCGTTAGCATGTTTAGTGGTAGGTCGGTACAAAATCTCATACTGATAATTAGACAATATCAAGGACCATCTCTGAAGCTTTTGTGCCGTTCGTGGCGGAATTGGCTTTGTGGGTGAGAACAACGACGTGAGAGGCTTGTGGTCTGTCAACAAATAGAATTTTCTGCCATAGAGATAATGATGAAACTTTGTGACGCCGTAAATGATTGCTAAGGCCTCCTTTTCTATCTGACTGTAATTCTGTTGCGTCGGCGTCAGTAGCTTGGATGCAAAGGCAATAGGACGATCGTGACATCCAATACGATGCGACAGAACGGCACCCAGACCGTACGACGAGGCGTCAACTGCTAACACTACAGGCTTCTGTGGGTCAAAGGGAATCAAACATGCATCACTGAGTAGTGCAGACTTTAATTTGTCAAAGGCAACTTAGCAATCTGTAGACCATACAAAAGGAACATTCTTCCTACGTAAGTGATGCAGTGGGGCTGCAATCTGAGAGGCATTGGGAATAAATCTGAAATAATAGTTAAGCTTTCCCATTACTGCTTGCAATTCCTGCACATTCTTAGGAGGAGGCAAGTCTTTGATTGCTCGAAGATGTGACTGTAAGGGATGGATTCCTGGGGCATTAATCACATGGCCTAGGTACTCTATTTCAGTTTGAAAAAAACGAACACTTTGCTTTATTACAACGTAGACCTGCTGCGGTCAACACTTTGAAAAGGCACTCCAGGTTTGCTAAATGTTCTTCAACTGTACGTCCGGATACCACAATATCATCTAAGTAGTTCGAGCAACACGGTACAGAAACTGTCAGCTGTTCCAAAAAGCGCTGAAAAATAGCTGGGGCGGAAGAACTGCCAAAGGGTAGGCGTTGAAATTGAAAAAGGCCCATGTGAGTATTAATGACGAAAAATTTTTTTGACTCGTCATCAAGTGGAATTTGTAAGTATGCCTCTGCTAAATCAATCTTGGAAAAGAAGCGAGACTGTCCTAACTTGTCCATAAGTCCCTCAGGTCTGGGCAGAGGGTAAGTGTCTACAATTGTTTGACTGTTCACTGTTGATTTAAAGTCCGCACAGAGACGAAGTTTTCCTGACGGCTTGGGTATAATTACTAAAGGCGAGGCCCACTGACTCGCAGAAACAGGAGAAATCACCCCACTATCTTGCCAACGTTTAAGTTCATCGGCAACTGTATCACGCAAGGCGATAGGCACCGGTCTAGCTTTACGAAATTTTGGAACTGCAGATTCTTTTAAAGTTACATGTGCCATGAAGTCTTTTGCACAACCTAGTTCCGGCGAAAACAAGTCACTATATTTGTCACATAAAGCATTGATTTTGTCCTGAGGCACTACTGACGAAATTTGAAGCACATCTCTTTGAATTGATAAACCAAACAAGTCAAAAGTATCTAGTCCAAAAATGTTCTGTGTCGATTTGGCCTGAAGAACTACAAAAGCAACTGTTTTTGTAACACCTTGAAAAGAGGCAGGCAAGCTACACGTTCCTAGCATGGGAATATTTTAACCTGTATAAGCTGTTAACACTTGCTGTGACGGCGACAATTTTGGCGAACCCAGAAGTTCATAAGTATCTTTATTTATTAATGTGACAGCGGAACCAGTATCAAGCTGAAATTACACCGTCTTATTTTCTATGAAGAGAGTCACAAACAGTTTTTGCTTGCGGCGCTCGACAGGTGCGCGAATGTGGGCAACGTCTGCTACGGTTTGTTTGCTGCGTATGCGCGGGCCGCGTAGTGAAGTAAGCGGTGCAGACTCGGCACACAGCGGATTAACAACACTGTCACTAGATGTCACTACCGCCGGACAGGTGCGCGAATGTGGGCAACGTCTGCTACGGTTTGTTTGCTGCGTATGCGCGGGCCGCGTAGTGAAGTAAGCGGCGCAGACTCGGCACACAGCGGATTAACAACACTGTCACTAGATGTCACTACCGCCGGATCGGCGGCCGCGCAATGCGAGGCTACTACGGATTCACTAACTACTGCACTAAACTTTTGAGTAGCTACTCCAAGTCTACTGTCACTATCTACACAGTACTTGGCACTATTACAAGGAGAAGTTGCAGAAGGCACTATGTTCACTACAGGAAAGTTCTATTCATAGTCATTTTGCTTGTCCCGAACCCTTTTCCGTTGCACATTTTTACGCGCTCGTCGGCGCTTGCTACGTGGTGCACTATATAGTTTTGCCATAGGTGCAGAACTACTTTCTTGCAATTGAGATCCAAGGAAAGCACTGTTCAATTCCACAGCCCGTATAACATTTACAGAATGAACTGTTCTCGCACTTTGCGAAGCACTGTTTCTAACGTTACTGTTCTTTGAGTTTTTAATTTGCATACACACAGACTGCACATGTCCCGATTTGCCACATTGATAACAGGTTGCGTTGCGGCTAGGGCAATGAGCACGCTTGTGGCGTGATACAAACTGGGGGCAAGACTTACGAACATTTTTCTGAAATGAGCGTTGGCGCCCGTTATTCAAATCACTGTTTCTAACACGACGGGGCGACCTTTGCGTCGCACTTTTACACTGGCTACTGTTCACTGTCTGTTCAGCACGGCCTGTACTATTGTAAGAACCACTAATGCTACACTGAGGACTACGGCTAGGAAAACGTCCGTTGCGGTGCACTGAATTTACACTGTGGCTTTGCATTTCTACCTCTGCTAAGTCAAAAGTATCATGCGCTTCTATAAGCTGCAGTACACTATCTAATGAGGGGTCAGACTGTTTCAGAATTGCTGCTCTTATTCTGGGGGTCCTGAATGTTCTGCGTAATCGCATCTCTTAACATAACGTCACTATAAGAAAGTCCACAAGAGCAAGTAAATTTAAATTGGCGGGTTAAGCCCCTCAATTCCGTAATCCACTCTTGGTGTGACTGCTGCGGTAATTTTTTAAGTCTGAAAAATCGGTATCGTGCAGCGGCTACAAGAACTTTTCTCTGATAATGAGCATTCAGTGCATCTACAATTTGTTCAAAGTCTACATCACGAGGAGATGCGAGAGGGAAAAGTTTTTGCAATAGTACGAAGGCCTGGGGGCCCACAATCGATAAGAAAAGGTTCTTCACTCTCTGACCTGTAATTTGATGAGCCGCGACGAGTTCTTGAAACTGTACGAAATAGTCGCTCCATTCTTCCTCACGTTCGTTGTACTGGCGAAATATAGGAAGCGGTGCAGCGGCAGGTGTGGGCTGCTGGTGTGACGGCTGTTGTTGATGGTGAGCAGCCTGTGCCATCAACTCCGACACGGCCTGCAGTAGTTGAGTGATTTGCGCCGTCTGTAACTGAATAATTTCCATTAAGTTTGGGTTCGGGGTAGTGGCCATGCTGACCGATTAGGCGCCGCGCATACAAGTAAATTATAACAAAACTTAAATGCAATATGAAAGAGGACACACTGCAACAAAAAAAGTCCACAAAACACGTAACTGAATATGTTCCCCCAAAAATGTTATAATAAGGGTGGGTGGGCGGGAGCAATTTCTGCGTGCTCCGACTGCTGCTGTCTGGCTGCTGCAAGCGGGCTGGTCCAAGGTTCTATCACTCCTCGTCGCCACTTTTGTGTCCCAACTTCGACTTCGCTTTTGTGTCCCAGCCTCATCGTAGGTGTCGGTGGCCGAGTGGAACGAGACCGACACAGGAACAAAGACAGCACGCTGGTGCAGGTACGGAGGGGAGCAGCCAGAAACTATAAACACTCGAGTAAATTAGAAAGAGATATATATTGCACAGAATGTAACAATACTTAACTTTTACATAGTACTGCAGAATGTTGATACATAGTTGTTAGAGGCCTGCCTAGTGCCTGTACGATAGCAAAGTCTTCACTGGTGCCTATCTGATTACGAAGGTCCTAACTGGTTGCTAACTCAGTCCCAAGTGACCGATGTCTTTCCGTGGTGGCCACGAGCGGGGTTGCAGCAGAGGGCGCTCGTGGCTGTCGTCGTAAGAACGCCGCGCCGTGCGTGCATGGCGGCGCGCGGCGAAAGTAGGTGGCGCGCACTTTGGACTTGTGCGACACCACAACAACGAAATGCTGTGAGCTGTCAACTGATATTCATTGCCCCCAGGCGACCGGAATGTTAAGAATCTATACGTTATGTGACCTTCCTTTAGTCGCTACTAGTGCGAGAAGACCTGGCGATGCATCCAAATGACTGCCGGTTCAAAAGTAAACCGTTCATATAACTCGGTACCTACTTGACAACCACGAAATTCCACGAGTGAACACCTGATATTCATTGTCTACAGGCGACCGGAAATATGTGAATCTGTACGTTATCTGACCTTCCTTTAGTCGCTACTAGTGCGAGATGACTTGGCGTTGCATCAAAATGACTACCGTGTCAAAAATAATCTGTACATATAAGGCTGTATTTACTTGACATCCACGAAAACCTGCGAGCTGGCACCTGATAATGATAGCCTATAAGCGATGGGAAATTTGAGAATCTATACGTTATCAGACCTTTCTTTAGTCGCAGCTAGTGTGAGATGGGGACGGCCGCGGTGGCCGAGGAGACTGAGGCGCTTCAGTTACGGTCTCCACGGCCACTACGGTCGAGGGTTCGCATCCCCCCTCGGGCATGGATATTTGTGCCGTCCTAGTTCGTAAGTAGTTCATAAGTAGTTTCAAGTTTAGGGACTGATGACCCCGTAGTTAAGTCCCATAAGCTCTACAAACAATTGAACATTTTATGAGATGGCCTGGCGATGCATGAAAACGACTCCCATTTCCAAAGTAAACAATACATATAAGACCGTTTCTACTTGACAACCTCGAAATCCTGTCAGCTGTCAACTGATATTCATTGCCTCCAGTCGACCGGAATGTTAAGAATCTATACGTTATCTGACCTTCATGTAGTCGCTACTATAGCGCGGTGGCCTGGTGATGCATCAAAACGTCTCCCGTTTCAAAAGTAAAAGGAACATATATGGTGGTCTCTACTTGACAACCACGAAATCCTGCGAGCTGGCTCCTGATATTCATTGCCCCCAGGCGAGTGGAATGTTGAGAATCTATAGGTTATCTGACTTTTCTTTAGTCACTAATTGTGCGAGATGACCTGGTGATGCATCAAAACGACTCCCGTTTCAAAAGTAAACCGTAAATATAAGGCGGTCTCTACTTGACAACCACGAAATCCTACAAGTTAACACCTGATATTCATGGCCTACAGGCGACCTGAATGTTAAGAATCTATACGTTATCTGACCTTCCTTTAGTCGCTAATTGTGGGAGATGACCTGGCGATGCATCAAAAGGACTCCCGTTTCAAAAGTAAAACGTACATTTAAGGCGGTATCATCTTGATAACCGCGAAATCCTGCGAGCTGGCACCTGATATTCATTGCCTCCAGGCGACCAGAATGTTGAGAATCTATACGTGATCTGACCATCCTGTAGTCGCTACTAGGGTGCGGTGACCTAGTGATGCATCAAAACGTCTCCCGTTTCAAAAGTAAAAGGGACATTTATGGCGGTCTCTACTTGACAACCACGAAATCCTGCGAGCTGGCACCTGATATTCATTGACTCCAGGCGACCGGAATGTACACAATCTATACATTATCTGCCCTTAATTTTTCGTACTAGTGAGCTGTGACCTGCGATGTATCAAAAAGACTCCCGTTTCAAAAGTAAAAGGGACATTTATGGCGGTCTCTATTTGACAACCACGAAATCCTGCGAGCTGGCTCCTGATATTCATTGCCCCCAGGCGACCGGAATGTTGAGAATCTATAGGTTGTCTGACTTTCCTTTAGTCGCTAATTGTGCGAGATGACCTGGTGATGCATCCAAATGACTCCCGTTTCAAACGTAAAGCCTACATATAAGGCGGTATCTACTTGACAACAACGAAATCCTGCAAGCTCGCACTTGATATTCATTGCCTCCAGGCGACCGGAATGTTGAGAATCTATACGATTTCTGACCTTCCTTTAGATGCTACTAGTGTGCGGTGACCAGGCGATGCATCCAAACGACTACTGTTTCAAAAGTAATCAGCACATTCAAGTAGGTTTCTACTTGACAACTACGAAATCCTGCGAGCTGGCACCTGATATTCATTGCCTCCAGGCACCTGGAATGTTGAGAATCTATATGTTATCTGACGTTCCATTAGCCGCTACTAGTGCGAGATGACCTGGCAGAACATAAAAGAAGACTCCCGTTTCAAAAGAAAACCCTACATATAAGGCTGTCTCTACTTGACAACCACGAAATCCTGAGAGCTGGCACCTGATAATCTTTGCCTCCAGACGACCGGCATGTTGAGAATCTATACGTTATCTGACCTTCCTGTAGTCGCTACTACTGCGAGATGACCTGCCGATGTATCAAAACGACTCCCGTTTCAAAAGGAAACAGTACATTTAATGCGGTTTCTACTTGACAACTACTAAATCCTGCGAGCAGGCACCTGATATTCATTGCCTCCAGGCGACCGGAATATTGAGGATCTATACGTTATCTGACCTTCCTTTATTCAATTCTAGTGTGAGATGACCTGGCGATACATCCCAACGACGCCCGTTTCAAAAGTAGACCATGTATTTAAGGTAGTTTGTACTTGACAACCACGAAATTCTGCGAATTGGCACCTGACATTCATTGCCCCCAGGCGACCGAAATGTTGAGAATCTATACGTTATCTGGCTTTCCTTTCGTCACTAGTTGTGCGAGACGAGCTCACGATGCATCAAAACGACTTCCGCTTCAAAAGTAAACCATACATATAAGGCGGTCTCTACTTGACATCCACGAAATCCTGCGACCTGGCACCTGATATTCATTGCCCCCAGTCGACTGGAATGTTCAGAATCTATACGTTATCTGACTTCCTTTTAGTCTCTAATTGTACAAGATGACCTGGTGATGCGTCCAAACGACTCCCGTTTAATAGTAAACCGTACATATAAGGGTGTCTTTACTTGTCATCCACGAAATCCTGGGAGCTGGCACCTGATAATCTTTGCCTCCAGACGACCGGCATGTTGAGAATCTATACGTTATCTGACCTTCCTTCAGTCGCTATTGTTGCGCGGTGACACGCTTAGGATTAGAAAAGTTCGAACCATTTTTTTGGAGAAATCGGGCTTACACTAAGTCCTGCGGGCAGTCATTCTTCTGCGTGTCATCCGTAATGGAAGGAGCAGAGTGGTGAGCGGCAATTGTACATAAGGTGCCCACCGTCGCAAACACTGTGTGGTGATATACTGGGAAGTTTATATATAGTGTCTATGTTTGCAGTTATTGTACAGTGAATGGCTGAAATAATGTGACAGTATGCTGTGTGGCACATCTTGCAAGTATGCAGTATCAAGTGTGTTACACAGTGACGATCTCGATGCAGTGTAGTTAGTGACGAATACGGCTGCCGTGTTTAATGTTTCTATAGCGACAATATCCTCGGTAGTGATTGAATACACAAAAAATAAATTAAATAAAATAATCGGCGAAGAAAAATCGTGGGCCAAAGCTAACTGACAACGATCGACCACCACTAAGAAATATTTTGGCAAAAGCCGATACAAAACTCCTTGAGTAATACTCTTTCAATAAGACGATTGCGGCTGGAGCGTAACGTTCGCAGAAGAGATGTCCTTGTTAAACCTTAATAGAAGAGGCCAACGCAAATCTGTGAAAGATGTGGGGCCACGATAGTAAAACCCGGCCATTTGATAACGGAAGTGTGTGGTGTGGTTAGAAGAACCGTAATTCACATACTTCCTGCAAACTACCCGGTTTATGAATGGAAAAGCCCAAAAGAAGTTCACTGTGCAGCATATCTCCTTTGTGCAGTCAAACATAGTGGTGTTTTCGTCAATATTTCGGCAGCTACTTCTTGGTATTCAACTGTTTCTATCAACGTCCTTACTGGTCGGATAAGTATTAATAAATATCTCAGCACTATGACTAATACATGGCTTACAAACACTGAAATTTTCCAAAGTGAAAATTTGCCCTCACACTTTGCGTAAATGTCTCAAGCGTGCTTTTCAGCGACATCATCAAATTATCACACATGTTTCCTTGACAGCAAAGTCGTTATGCCTCGGCCTAGCGAAGATTAATGGGCGTTTTAAAATAGAGAATGAGGATCAGTTTGACAACTGCAGAATCACTAATTGGCAGATGTTTTGCAACAAGAATTATTAATATCCTGTTGCAAACTGTAAAGCCAGTTTACGAATCTGTTCGTCGACGAGTTGCAGCTGTTCTGAAAACCAGTGTATGGCCAGCAATCTAAGAAAATAATATTTTGTATTTGTTAGGTGGTGATATTGTTTAGACAACGCTAGATATATGTAGATATCGATTCCACCATTAAGCATAGTGGAACAGTAAAAATAAAAATTTAGAAAGACGATGCGTCACACCACCATATATGTATGAAGCACGCATACGGAGCTTTATGGATAGTATTTATAAATGTCATGTTCTCAACGTTACACCAATCAGTTATTCAACAGCGTAAAACTCTGCACGAGGCTACAGTAGGTCACTTGCATGAGCACGGGTGCGTTACAGCGAGTATTGTGCAGGGTTAGTAAACAATGCAGACGTATCAGGACTGCGTCTCCGCCTGCCGTAAAGTTGCTACTCGACAAACCAGTCACTGGAGTAAATTGTTTATCGCGCTTATTCTTTCATTTTTAGTACTCCTGCGGTCTGACTCAGACACAGAGCAATTTTCCGTATTACTTCGCTAGGGCATCACCAAGGTAGTTCCGCGGAATATTTCGCAACTCGGCAGTAAACCCTGGCCCCGGAAATGTAATTTTGGCTCCTCCACTTCACCGTAAACAGGTAATACATATTTAGTGGGCGCGGAAAAAAACATGCTTTAAATTTATGACCAGACTAATAACGGTGCCTTACTACATTTCACACGCGCTGGAGAACAAACTTGGCACTTTATAGCCGGCAGTGACAATGGCGGTAAGGCTTAATTCACGGCACCCTGTGGGGCACCAAAACAGCCCTTCTCGTCAACTGCACGTTATAGGGGTGACACACATACCGCTCTTCTCCTGTCGCTACCGCACGCTGCTAATCTAACACATTGCTACGGTTTGCCATCTTGTCACGAGAATGTTACAAGATTTCATTTCTTCTTGTTTTCCCTCTGAAGTTATGTTCCACAGACTAATTTCACGAGTCCCACTGACCTTTCTTCAGACAGTCACATGTATTAATGTTACTGCCTCATCTAACTACTTGAGAAATGACCGGAAAATAAGGAGAAAGAATGGTAGGAGACTTCGAATCGAGAAGGTTTCCTCCGCCACTAGAGACGTGAAATGATCCGTTGTGTAGATACAGTCATAACGCGACAGCGAGTCAGCGACTGACGCGGCTAGGAGCGTGCATCTAAGTAGCCGTGTCGCAGATGGTCATGAGACCAGAGACAACTACACCAGTATCTGTGTTGTGGTTTTCAGTCCGGAGACTGGTTTGATACAGCTCTCCACAATACCCTATCCTGAGCAAGCCTCTTCATCTCCACATAAGAACGGCAACCTACATCTGTCTGAATCTGCTTACTGTATCCATCTCTTGGTCTTCCTCTGCGGTTTTTACCCCACACACTTCCCTCCAACACTAAATTCACAATTCCTTGATGTCTAAAAATGTGTTGTACCTATCTATCCCTTCTTTTAGTCAAGGTATGCCAGAAATTTCTTTTCTCCCCAATTCTGTTCAGTACCTCCTCATTAGTTACGCGATCCACCCACCTAATCTTCAGCATTTTTCTGTAGCACCACATTTCAAAAGCCTCTATCCTCTTTCTGTCCACACTGTTTATTGTCCATTTTTCACTCCCATACAAGGCAACACTCTATACAAATGCCTTCAGAAAGGTCTTCCTTACGCTTAAATCAATATTCGCAGTTAACAAATTTCTGTTTTTCAAGAACGCCTTTCTACCCATTGCCATTCTGCATTTTATATCCTCTGTACTGCGACCATCATTTGTTATTTTACTGCCCAAGTAACAAAAATCATCTACCTCCTCTATTGTTTCGTTACCTAATCTAATTCCTTCAACATCACCTGATTTTCTTACACTGCACTCCATTACCCTAGTTTTACTCTTGTTAATGTTCATCTTATATGCACCTTTCAGCACACTGTCCATTCCGTTCAATTGCTCTTCCAGGTCCTTTGCTGTATATGACAGAATTACTATGTCGTCGGCAAAACGAAATGTTTATAATTCTTCACCCTGAACTTTAATTCCTTCTCCAAATTTCTCCTTGCTTTCCTTTATAGCTTGCTCAATGTACAAATTGAACAACAATGGAGAAAGACTACAACCCTGTCGTACTCTCTTCCCAACCACTGCATTCCTTTCATGCCTTTCAACTCTGACAACCGCTGTCTGGTTTTTGTGCAAGTTGTAAATAACCTTACGCTCCCTATATTTTACTCCTGCTTGCTTCAGAACTTGAAAGGAATTATTCCAATCAACATTGTCAAAAGCCTTCTCCAAATCTACAAAAGCTAGAAATATGGGTTTGCCTTTTCTTAATCTATCTTCTAGGATAAGTCGTAAAGTGAGTATTGCCTCCCGTGTTCCTATATTTACCCTGAACCCAAACTGATCTTCCCCGAGGTCGGCTTCTACCAGCTTTTCCATCCTTCTGTATATAATTCGTGTTGTTAATATTTTGCAACCATGACTTATTAAACTGATGGTTCTGTAGTTTTCACACCTGTCTGCACCTGCTTTCTTTGGAATGGGGATTATAACATTTTTCTTAAAGTCTGAGGATACTTCATCTGTCTCATACATCTTACACACCAGGTGAAACAATTTTGTCATGGCTGGTTCTCTCAGAGACTTCGGTAACTATGAGGGAATATCATCTACTCCAGGGGCCTTGTTTCGACTTAGGTCTTTCAGGGCTCTGTCAAATTCTTCTCTCAGTACAGTATCTCCTATTTCATCTACATCTACATCCTCTTCCCTTCCTACAATAGCGTCTCGAAGTTCATTTCCTCTGTAGAGCCCCTCTATATACTCTTTCCACCATTCAGCTTTCCCTTCTTTGCTGAGAACTGGTTTTCCATCAGTGTCCTTGATATTCATAGAGCTGTTTTTCTTATTTCCAAATGTTTCATTTATTTTCCGGTAGGCTGTATATATTTTTCCCCTATTTATACATTCTTCTACATCCTTGCATTTGCCTTCTAGCCACTCCTGCTTAGCCATTTTGCACTTCCTGTCAATCTCATTTCTTAGTCGTCTGTACTCCATTTTGCCTGTTTCATTTACTGCATTTTTATATTTTCTCCTTTCGTCGATTAAATTTAGTATCTCCTGTGATATCCAAGGATTCTTTGTAGGTCTTGCCTTCCTACCTATTTTGTCCTCTGCTGCCTTCACTATTTCATCTCTCAATTTTACCCATTCCTCCTCAACTGTTTTATTTTCCCCTGTTTCTGTCAACTGTTGCCTGAAGCTCCCTCTGAAATTCTTAAGAACTTCAGGTTTCTTCAATTTATCCAGGTCTCATCTCCTTACTTTCCTACCTTTTTGTAGTTTCTTCAGTTTCAGCCTACAGTTCATAACCACCAAGTTATGGTCAGGGTCTATATCTGCCCCTGGGTTTGTCTTACACTTTAAAACCTGGTGCCGAAATCTATGTCTTACCATTATAAAATCTATCTGGTATCTCCCGGTATCTTCCAGGTATACAACCTTCTTTTGTGATTCTTAAACCACGTGTTTGTTACGATTAAATCATGTTCCGTGCAAAATTCTACCAGGCTTCCTCTTTTATTCCCTTTGCCGAGACCATATTTACCTACTATCTTCCCTATCCTTCCTTTTCCTACTACCGAATTCCAGTCCCCCATAACAATTAAGTTTTCCTCTATAGCTCCTCATAGATTTCTTCTATTTCCTCATCATCGGCAGAGCTAGTTGGCATATAAACCTGTACTACTGTTGTCGGTGTTGGCTTCGTATCTATCTTGACAATGATAATGCGATCGCTGTGCTGGTCATAGGAGTTTACCAGCATTCATATTTTCTTATTCATTATCAATCCTACTCCTGTGGTATCCCCAACTGATTTTGTATTTATAATCCTGTACTCACGTGGCCAGAAATCCTGTTCATCCTGCCCCCGAGCTTCACTAATCCCCACTATATCTAACTTCAACCTATCCATTTCCATTTTTAAATTTTCTAATTTTCCTACTCGATTAAGGGATCTAACATTGCACGCTCCGACCCGTAGAATGCCAGTATTGTCTTTCCTGATGATCACATCCTCCTGAGTAGTCCCCGTCCGGACATCCGAATGGGGGACATTTTACCTCCGGAATATTTTATCCGAGAGGATGCCATCATCATATGTTCATATGCTGCGTGTCCTCGGGAAAAAATAACAGCTGAAGTTTCCCCTTGCTTTCAGCCGTTCGCAGTAACTGTGTGACAAAGCCACATTAGCTGATGTTACAAGGCCAGCTCAGTCAATCATCCAGACTGTTGCCCCTGTTACTACATAGAAGGCTGCTGCCCCTCTTCAGGAACCACACGTTTGTCTGGCCTCTCCACAGATACCCCTCCGCTGTTGTTGCACCTACGGTACGGCATATCAGTATCTGTTGTTGTTATGGTCTTCAGTCCGGAGACTGGTTTGATGCAGCTCTCCACCCTACTCTATCCTGAGCAAGCCTTTTCATCTCCTCATAAGAACGGCAACCCACATCCACTTGAATCTGCTTACTATACGCGTCTCTTGGTCTCCCTCTGCGATTTTTACCCCACACACTTCCCTCCAATGCTAAATTTACGATTCCTCGATGTCTAAGCATGTGTCCTACCAAGCGATCCCTCCTTTTAGCCAGGGTATGCCAAAAATTCCTTTTCTCACCAATTCTGTTCAGTACTTCTTCATTGGTTATGCGATCTACCCACCTAATCTTCAGCATTCTTCTGTAGCACCACATTTCAAAAGCCTCTATTCTCTTCCTGTCCGCACTGCTTATCGTCCATGTTTCACTCCCGTACAAGGCAACACTCCACACAAATGCCTTCAGAAAAGACTTCCTTACACTTAAATTAATGTTCGATGTTAGCAAATTTCTCTTTTTCAAAAATGCTTTTCTTCCCATTGCCATGCTGCATTTTATATCCTCTGTACTGCGACCATCACATGTTATTTTACTACCCAAGTAACAAAACTCATCTACCACCTTCATTGTTTCGTTGCCTAATCTAATTCCTTCAGCATCGCCCGATTTTCTAAGACCGCATTCCATTATTTTTGTTTTGCTCTTGTTAATGTTCACGTTATACGCTCTCTTCAACACACTGTCCATTCCATTCAACTGCTCTTCCAGGTCCTTTGCTGTCTCTGACAGAATTACAATGTCATCAGCAAAACTCAATGTTTTTATTTCTTCCCCTTGAACTTTAATCCCTATTCTAAATTTTTCCTTGCTTTCCTTCACCGCCTGCTCGATGTACAAATTGAATAACATCGGAGAAAGGCTACAACCCTGTCTTACTCCCTTCCCAACTGATGCTTCCCTTTCATGCCCTTCGAGTCTAATAACTGCGGTCTGGCTTTTGTACAAGTTATAAATAACTCTCCTTTCCCTATATTTTACCCCTGCTGACTTCAGAATTTGAAACAGTGTATTCCAGTCAACATTGTCAAATGCTTTCTCCAAATCTACAAAAGCTATATATATATGTGTATATATATAAATGAATTGCTGTTCGTTAGTCTAGCTAAAACTCAAGAACGGCTGAACCGATTTGGCTAACTTTAGTCTTGAAATATTCGTGTAAGTCCTATTTAAAATTGTGTGCCAAAACCGGGACTCGAATATGGGACCTTTTCTTTTCGCGAGCAAGCGGCACCGTGAGTAGTGTCTGGATAGCTCAGAGGTAGAGAGCTTGCCAGCGAAAGGCAAAGGCCTCAGGTTCGAGTCCCTGTTCTGGCACACAATTTTAATTTGCCAAGAAGTTTTGTTGTCTCAAGTTTATACCAAAAGTCCTGAGAAGTTACTAACCTCTTTACTTGATATTTTTATACACTGCTCCAACGAACATTATTACAGAAATTGGCATTATACTTTGTAATGCTATGTTTGTGAGTAACAGAATTTGAGACCGTTCACAGTTTTATACTCCACAAATACCGTATTGACAATACTTCATTGTACCTTAAAGAGACTTCGGCACCCTTTGACCGATCACCGTGGAGGCTAGCGTATGGATGTGAGTTTTCACGGAGATGTCATCTGCAAAGCAGTGCATAGTTCGCCGGCCGCGGTGGCCGAGGGGATTGCGGCGCTTCAGTCACGGTCTGCACGGCCACTGCGATCGGGAGTTTGAATCCCCCCTCGGGCATGGATATTTGTGCCGTCCTTAGTTGTAACTAGTTCAAAAGTAGTTTGTAAGTTTAGGGACTGATGACCCCGTAGTTAAGTCCCATAAGCTCTACATACATTTGAACATTTGAGCAGTGGTGGAGGGTATCACGCAATACCCTTTTACTCCCTTTGACGCATCAGAAAGAAGACACATTCAAGGCAGGATAGGGAAAGTATTGCACAATAATTTTTCTTCCTTCGTATTGCGGCTTGAATGTTGAAATATCGCATCGACATAGTTTGACGTTTGCGCTGCTGGGGGTATTTAGTCTTCACGGGGGACATCTGAATTACGAAACAAAACCAGCGCACATGCTATGGTCGTTTGTCGTGAGCTTGTAAAGAGTCGTGAAGTATAGTACGATATTTGTGGACCAAAGCGAGTAAGTAGAATAACTTTCCTAGGGACATGAGTCGCGCCTTCCGTTATAAACACCACAATATCAATGCTGGCTGTGCAACTTATTCATGACAATGCTCGCTCCCAAGTTACAGCTCCTTTGCGCACAATCTGGGTGGGAGATGGATTATGCACTCTTAGGCATTCATATGTTTCATACCACGAAGAAATTCCTGGCCGGAAAACGGTCTGAGATTGATGCGGTAGAGAAATCACCCAAACTACAACAGTACGGACTTCTACGAACAGGACATATTGCTACTGGTAAGAAGATGGGGAAACGTTTTGAAAACCATGGTGACTATACAGAACAGAAGATAAAAATGTAATGTGTACTTTTTTTGTTTCTTGTTAACCGCTATAATAATAAAGTTATTGGGCGTTACTTTGCAGCCATCCTTCGAGGCGTCATTGTTGCGAAGGATTTTATTACCATACTCTCTTATCAGGTCACTCGATGGTCCTGTAACAGTTACCTAATGGTGACGCTGCTTTCGAAGACTACAGGGCTCCCGTTTACGCAGGTTACATCTCCCAAATTGTTTTAATGAGCAAGCGGATCAATTTTAGTGTCTGTTCTGCAATTGCACTCAACAGATATCAATACCATTAAGTTTTTCTCGTCTACTTCCGAAGAAGGATGCGTTATCGTTGACCACCTTTGTCATCGCTACTTGACATTTTCAGTATTTTTCAGGAAGGACGGCACGGATTCCCTGGAACACCTTACAGAAACTATTTTTTGAATTTGTGACAGTCGCACATAATGACACTTGCCAGAAGAGGTTATGTGTTGACATTTGCCCGGAGACCCGGGCCCTGCAGGTGGTGGACAGGGTGATCCACAAGTACGATACCCCGGCCTGGCGCCGCAGGTAGCTTTGGGCTCGCACGCCATCCGGGGTGTGAAAGCTCGCGGTAAAATGAAACAGTCCGACGTTGTTATGTAACAAAGCACGGCCAACTGCAAGCGCAGGAGAATGCAAACAGGGGAGATTCCACCCAAAAACTTAACTTTCCTTCTACCTTGGCGATAGCAATAAAATTAAAAAAAAAAGTGGCTACTGTGTAAAGATACAGCAATACCCACTGTTGTAACTGCATAATTTCATTGGTTTTCGAGATTTGAGTTTTTAATTTGTTTTAATGGTATTCTACAATACCAACTTCTGGCACATTCAAATGACAGATTTTGTAGGTGGGTTCACAGGACATAGCTCAACAATTCATTTATCTTATGAGACCTATAGATCACTTGTTTTCCGTGTTTATTTCAAATTTAAGCCTTAAATTTTCTTTAATTGCCTATACTTATATGTGATCATTAAAAAAAAAGTCACATGTTACATAATATCAATGGATAGTAGTATGTAAACACATGAAGACTACTTTCTGCAAAAATTTCAATGATATTGGTTGATACTGATGACAAAAAACATACAAAAAAATTTAAAAAATAACCTTTTGAGAATGGATTTAATATTTTTAAAAATGTACCCTCATGAACCACAGACATTACTATACAAACGTGTGGTTCCAAAGAGTTCAGTAGTTAGAGAGACAACAGTCTGGATGACTGACTGAGCTGGCCATGTAACATCAGCTAACATGACTTTGCCATGCAGTCACTACGGACGGCTTAAAAGCAAGGGAAACATACAGTCGTTAATTTTCCCGAGGACATGCAGCTCTAATGTATGGATACACGTTTATGGCATCCTATAGAGTAAAATATTACGGAGGTAAAATAGTCCCCCATTCGGATCTCTGGGCGGGGAATACTCAGAAGGATACCACATCAAGAAAAACAAAACAGGCATTCTACGGATCGAAGCGTGGAATGTTCTAACCCTTAATCGGGTAAGTAAGTTAGAAAATTTGAAATAGAAGTGGATAGGTTAAAGTTAGATATAGTGGGGATTAGTGTGGTTCGGTGGGAGGATGAACAGGATTTTTGGTCAGGTGAGTACACTACATGGTTATAAACGCAAATTAAGTTGGTGGTAACGCAGGAGAAGGTCTGATAATGAATAAGAAAATAGGATTGCGCTTAAGTTAATATGAAGAGAATAGTGAACGCATTATTGTAGCAAAGCCTACACCAACCACAGTAGTACAAGTTTATATGCCCACTAGCTCTGCCGATGATGAGAAGTTCGAATAAATGTATGAGGAAATAGAAGAAATTATTCAGACCGTTAAAGGAGAAGAAAGCTTAATTGTGATGGGTGACTGTAACTCGGTAGCTGGAAAGGGAAGAGAAGAAAATGTAGTAGATGAATATGGACTGGGAAAAAGAAATGAAAGAGGAGATAGCCTGCTAGAATTTTCTTCAGAGCCGAATTGAATCATCGGGAAAACATCTTTTAATCATCACGAAAGAAGGTTATATAAGTGGAAGAGACAAGAAGACACTGGGAGGTACCAGATTAACTTTATAATGATAAGGCAAATGTTTAGAAACCAGCTTTTAAACTGTTAGACATACCTCGGGGCAGATATAGACTCTTATTGGTAATGAACTGTAGATTAAAAACTTAAGAGAATGCAAAAAGGTAGAATATTAAGGAGATGGAATCTGGATAAAATTAAGGAACCTGAGGTGGGTGAGAGTTTTAGAGGGAGTATTAGGCAAGGTTTGTCTGAAACGGATGCAGACAACTGTGAAAATTACAGAACTATCAGTTTAATAAGTCACAGTTGCAAAATACTAACACGAATTATTTTCAGTCGAATGGAAAAACTAATGGAATCCTACCTTGGGGAAGATAAGTTTGGATTTAGGAGAAATGCAGAACACGCTAGTCAATACTCACATTACGACTCATCTTAGAAGATAGACTAAGCAAAGGAAAACCTACGTATTTAGTATTTGTGGTTCTGAAGAAATCTTTTGACAATATTGACTGGAATACACTTTTACAGATTCTGTAGGTACCAGGGGTAAAATATAGGGAGCTAAGAGTTATTCAAATTGTACAAAAGCCAGACAGCAATTATTAGAATCGAAGGGTAATGAAGGGTCGCAGCGGTTGGGAAGAGAATACGACAGGGTTGTAGTCTCTCTCCAATGTTGTTCAATCTACACATTGAGCAAGCTGTAACTGAATGCAACGAGATATTTGGAAACGAAATAAAAGTCCAGGCAGAGGGAATAAGAACTTTGCGGTTTGCTGACGACATAGTAACTCTGTCAGAGACAGCAAAAGACCTGGAAGATCTGTTAAACGGAATGGGCAGTGGCTTGAAAGGAAAGTATAAGATAAATATTAACAGGAGTAAGACTAGGATAATGAAATGTAGTGTCAGAAAATCCCCGTGGTGGACCGGCCGACCGCATTGAGGCGCTATGGTACAAAGCGCGAGGCCGTTCCCCGTCGGGTGTTCGAATCCCCCCCCCCTTCTGGCCGTCTTTAGTATAAGCTAGTTCGTAAGTAGTTTGTAAGTTTATGGACTGATGACCCTGCAGTTAAGTCCCATAAGCTCTACAACATTTGAAATACATTTGTCACAAAATCAGGCGATTCTGAAGGAATTAGAGTAAGTAATGAGAGAAGAAAATTAGTGGATGTGTTTTGTTATTTAGGTAGCAAGATAACTTCTGATGGCCGAAGTAAAGAATATATTAAATCCAAAGTGGCTACAGGAAGAAAAGCGTTTCTGAAGAAGCGAAGTGTGCTGACATCCAATATTACTTTAAAAATTAGGAAGTCCTTCCTGAAAGCATTTGTATGGAGTGAAACGTGAACAGTAAGGAGCTCAGACAAAAAGATGATAGAAGCTTTCGAAATTTGGTGCTACCAACGAATGATGAAGATTAGATGGGTGGATCACGTAACTAATGAGGAGGTTCTCAACAGAATTAGGGAGAAAGGGGGTTTCTGGCATATCCAGGCTAAGAGAAGGGAAAGGTTGGTGGGACACATTCTGAGACATCAAGGAATCTTCAACTTAGCATAAGAAGGAAGTGTGTGGGGTAAAAGTCGTAGCGGGAAACCAAGGGACAAACACAGTAAGCAGATTCAAAAGGTGTAGATTGCCGTTCGTATCATGAGATGAAGAGGATTGTACGGGACAGGATAGCGTGGAGAGCTGCATCAAACCAGTCTGCGGACTGAAGACCAAAACAACAATAAAATATGAATGTTACTGCATGACATACGTATGTTAAAATTTACCAACACCGTAACCTTTCCCCTTCCTCCTTATATGAGGCTTCTTCTCGAATTTTCTACACGAGGGTTGTACTTTTTTTTATTATTATTATTTTATGAAAAAGATTTTTTTGACGGACTTCTCGAGAAGTTATACACCCTACTTTCTTGGAACTTCTTGATTGTACTGAACGAAAGTTCAATATATTCCCTATTTTATATTTAAATGGTCAACAGGCAAAGTAATTGATATGTAACGACTGGCTGCCAATTGCTTCACTTCAATTTTCCTGGAAATCAAACATATTTGTATTTCAAATACAGCTAAATCATTAGGGATATCACAGAAAATACTCAAAATATGCTAAATAGTCTATTTGTTTCTTTTAATTGAAACTTTAGGTTGGGTCTTTCGGTAAAATGGAGAGAAGCTGTTTTTAAAGTGATAAAACTAGCTTGATGGTAGAGTTGGTCTCATCAATGCCTAATATATTTATGTTGTTCAAATGTTTGTATAGTCTATGGGACTTAACTACGGGGTCATCAGTCCCTAAACTTAAAACTACTTATGAACTAATTAAGACTAAGGACGGCACAATTATCCATGCCCGAGGGGGGATTCGAACCCCCGACCGTAGTGGCCTTGCAGACCGTGACTGGAGCGCCTCAGTCTCCTCGGCCACCGCGGCCGGCAATATGTTTATTCTATGCTTTGTGTTCTAAATATAATCGTCAGATTTTCGCAGAGATATAAACGTCTGAAAAACTTTCCAAGCATTTTGAGTTTTAAAATACATTTTTGCATAGAGGAGGAACAGTCAAAGAATTGATCTATAGATAGCAAAGGGTTGTGCATTTTCCCTGATTTTTCTATTATGTTAAGAGTGTGTATTTTGACTACAGCTACAACTTATGTAACTATAGCGTAAGTTTACGTTATTAGTTTCTTAGCAAAATTTAGTCTCGTAGACTTGTCTTTCCTCAATGTAAATTGACAGTCACGATTATGTCGATGTTTAAAATTGCATGTACATGCTGCTTTTTTACGCAAAGAAGAGAAAGAAATCGAACCACTGAAGCTGACTGACAGATTTCAACTTAGGAGCTTAGCAGGACTGGAAATGCGCTATCATTGTTCCTTTACTGAGAAGTAAAATAAATAATATTAACTGACATTCTATCTGAATAAAATGCTAAAGGTATATAAATTTCTCAATTTAAATTTCGTCCTAAAATGGCAAAAAGGCTGTAACAGTCGTGTGAAGTACCGTGTTTCGTACTTGGCTACTCTTTGCGTCATCAAAATAATAGAAGAGATTATGACTTCATTATACTTAACTTCATTGTCAGTTCTCGTTACTACAACATTGCTAAATTTGCAACGAAACGCGCTAGTGATCAACCGTGAAGCGATAAACGGTTGATCACTGCTGTGGTGTGACCACCAGCAAGCTTGCAGCGTGCAAGTGTTCCAACCCCCTATTTTTCCTCGTTACGAGATGACCGTAAACATTTCGGAATTGCAACTGTTTCCCTGTGTCGTGTTTTTAGTATTTCATTATCCAACGTGTGTACTTTAATCTTTGAGAACGTGTTTAGTACATTAATGACTCGTATTGGCTCACTAGTCAACACCGCAAAGTTGTCAAACTGTTAAATATGTACGTGGAATGGATATGCATCATACACTCCTTCCCCTAATCGCTCTTCTCACCACTTCCCCCATCTTCTGGTCTGTTTCTCACTTTCCTCTTTGTTCTCGTAGATATATCTTTCTGTATCAGCCAGCTTAAAAACCGGCGTTTTTCGAGTATTGATTCCAATACTCCTATCTCTGTCTACCTACCTGTGACTTTTCCTCCTTCTCCACCGCCGTTTCCTACTTGTCCTCTACTTCCGCCATATATATATTAACTAATATACAAGAAAGGGAGGAAGTGAAAAGAGACAAGGGAGAGGAGAAGATTGGTAGGGGGTGGCTGGGTGGATAGAGGATACAGGAGGAGGAGGAAAAGGAAGAGGAAGAGGAAGAGGAAGAGGAAGAGGAGGAGGAGGAGGAGGAGGAAGAGGAAGAGGAAGAGGAGGAGGAGGAGGAGGAGGAGGAGGAGGAGGAGGAAGAGAAGGAGGAGGAGGAGGAAGAGGAAGAGGAAGAGGAAGAGGAAGAGGAAGAGGAGGAGGAGGAAGAGGAGGAGGAAGAGGAAGAAGAGGAGGAGGAAGAGGAAGAGGAAGAGGAAGAGGAAGAGGAAGAGGAAGAGGAAGAGGAAGAGGAAGAGGAAGAGGAAGAGGAAGAGGAAGAGGAAGAGGAAGAGGAAGAGGAAGAGGAAGAGGAAGAGGAAGAGGAAGAGGAAGAGGAAGAGGAAGAGGAAGAGGAAGAGGAAGAGGAAGAGGAAGAGGAAGAGGAAGAGGAAGAGGAAGAGGAAGAGGAAGAGGAAGAGGAAGAGGAAGAGGAAGAGGAAGAGGAAGAGGAAGAGGAAGAAGGGGTGGAGGAGGAGCCGGAAGTGGAGGGGAATTAGGAAGCGGCAGTGGAAGAGGAGGAGGAGTCTGTAACGTTCTTCGTATTTTGAGGTAACTTTCTGTTCTTTAAAATATTGATGATGATTATTTATGGTAGGCAATTGCGTAACTTTAGTCTTTTTCGGTCTGATACTGTAATAGGCTATCAAATTTTACTTATCTTGTACTTCTGAAATTTAGGTTGGTACTCCTGTGTGATCGAATTGAATTATTGTGTTTTATTTCACCTGAACGTACTGCGAAGTATTACTTTCCTCAGCCTATTTAATGTCCTTAGGTTTATTAAAATGTTTGAACTTACAGATTCTTTATCTCAGGGGCTATATATTGTTATGAAAGTTTATCTTTATTATATGTTCCGGCAGTTCACTAGAACAAAGTCAGTTACACGAGTATTAATTTATTTAGACCTTTCATGAAATAAACTATGAAAGTTTGCTTTTAATACGGTTCATCTCACTGAACAGCGGATTAAGTATATTTTACTACATATTGCGATCTATCATAGTCAAAGACATTCATTTAAGCACTGTTCAAAATATCACTGATTTGGTAAAGGTATTGTCTATGGAAGAGCTCTGTTAAGACACTTTTTAAATCTCACTCGATTCTAAATTTTTCAAAATCACACAGTATACAGTAAATGCACTTGTACAAAGACACTTCACTAATTCACAGTTCGGTACCTATATTTCTCACAGTTAATGTTTTCCAACAGAATCTCTGATCTTTTTTCCTGTTCACATTAATTTTGATCTTCTTAAATAAGGTTCATAATGTAAGTTTTAAAACTCTTGATAAAACAGTTATTATTATTCTGATCTACCTAACATTGATTATTATATCTTCGGGGCGCAGAATTCTTATAACTATCTTCTGAAGCCTAACCCGATCTAAAGTCCATAGATATATAAATATATATACATATATTTTACAAGAAATGAATCTGTCGCAAATTAACAAGTTCATAACTAAACCCATAATTAAATTCATAGTGAGATAATCTCGGAGACCTAACTCATAGGGAGCTGAATACATAGAGAGAGAAACACGACTTAAGGTCCTATTTATACTAGTTTTCCAACAAAAGATGACTGTAATTTAGGGTATTTTGGCTGACTTTTTCTGTGGCCTTGACTATTCTGTATAACAAATATATGAACTGATTTCTTTTAAAATTCATAAAAAAGTGAATTCCGCCTCGTATAATTATTCAAATTAAAAATTGACGGAAATGGCGATTCTAATGCTACGATCGTTATGTAGTGTTACAAGTCACACGTAGGAAGACAGAAATATTAGTATTGGAATCAATACCAGAGTAACACCAGTATTTCAGCTGGCTGGTACAGAAAGAAATATCTACGTGAACAAAGAGGAAGGTGAGAAGCAGACATGAAGATGGGGGAAGTGGTGAGAAGAGCGATTAGGGGAAGGAGTGTATGATGCATATCCATTCCCCGTACATATTTAACAGTTTGAGAGGGCGTGGAGTAGTGAGAATATATATATATATATATATATATATATATATATATATATATATATATATATATATATATATATATATATATATATGTGAAAAGTTTCTACAGCTAAATAAAAGGGATACTCTGCAAATCACATTAAAATGCCTAGCGGAAGGTTCATCAAACCACCTATATACTTATTTCTTTGGTTTTTTGGCCTTGTCTTCCGCAGTTGCAGTTATACAATTTTGTATAGGATGTGGAACCGTCTTTTGCAACTGTAAATTAGTCTACTTTAGACCAGACGCGTTTCGCTTTATTTTAAAGCATCTTCAGTGGTCAGATATTTTTTATGTTTTTATCTTCATATGTGGTTTGTAGCACCTTGTCACTTGCTGTCACTGCTTATATTTACACTATTTTACACTTTTTACAGTAACATTTCTACGCAAGTTTATGAAACATAACCATTTTCTGTGGCCTGGCAGGCTATTTATCAAATGTTCAAATGTTTGTAGAGCTTATGGGACTTAACTACGGGGTCATCAGTCCCTAAACTTAGAAACTACTTATGAACTAGCTAACACTAAGGACGACACAAATATCCAAGCCCGAGGTGGGGTTCGAACCCCCGACCTTAGTGGCCGTGCAGACCGTGACTGGCGTGCCGCAATCCCCTCGGCCACCGCGGCCGGCCTGCTATTTATCTCCCAGTCCATTCTCGAGTAGAGCGCGGAAAGAAAGATTACGTGAATCTCTTCGTTCGAGCTATGATTTCTCGTATTTTATTGTGATGATCTTTTCTACTTATAAAAGTAGCAGTTAACAATATATTTTCGCATTCGGATGAGAATGTTGGCGATTGGAGTTTCGTAAGTAGCCCACACCGCAGCGATAAGCGGCGTTGTTGTAATGATTCCAGTCCCAGATCCTGTATCATTTTCGTAACACTGTCTACCCTGTATCGTGAAAATACAAAACGGGTTGCCCTTCTTTGGACTCTTTCGATGTTCTCCGTCAGACCCACCTGATAAGGACCCCACACTGGGCAGCATTACTCCAAAAAAGGACGGGCAAGCGAAGTGTTTGAGGTTTCTTTAGTAGTTCTGTTGCATCTTTTAAGGGTTCTGCCGATAAAACGCAGTCTCTGGTTGGCCTTTCCCTCGACATTGTTTAAGTCTTCTTTCCAGTTTGAGGCTGAAGTAACGGTAGTTCCTAGATATTTTGTGGAGTTTATGGCCTTCACTTTTGGCTGATTTATCTTGTAAACAAAGATTACAGAATTTCTTTTCGTACCCATGTGGACGACTTCTCATTGTTTAGAGTCAATTTGTGATATTTTATTTAGATCGTTTTGCAGTTGGTTTTGATCTTGATATGATCTTACTAGACGAATAATGACGGAGTCCTCTGTAAACTGTAACGTTTGTATACTATTTAAGTAATTACATTTTATTCTACCAATACTCAGCTTTTTAACATTTCGATGCATGGGGGTTCTGCTCGCTGCAACATTATTCTCCTGGGGCGTCGTGGTAGAAATGAATAGTCGATATGTACAATTTTCACTTCTTCTTTAATCTGAATCAAAACTTCTCCACCAAAACATTACAACTTAAAAATATAAACAAAATTACAAAGCATCAAAACTGTAGTACTTCCATTTCAAAACATAAATTGACATAGGTTCCAGTGCACTTCAGAAAAGCCAAAACTCGAACTCCCCCACGCAAGGCGGTGAGGCAAATATATAACATCGGCAATAATGACGATACATTAAACATTGTTCATAATAATAGAATATACTGATTTATAATTAACAAACATAACAGAAAAACATTTCATGTACACAAAAATAATCACAATAAAAAATGAAAACTATACACACAATAATTTTAGATGGCACATGTATTTTTAAGACGAGATTTCCGATCTTTCTTTTGACAACAAAGTGCGATGTGCAATAGCAATTAATTAGTTAAGGAGTACATCATACATGTTCCTAACATATATTGAGCTATCAATTATCTTGGCAATTCTAAAACTAGATTCTAAATCTCGCGTCAGTCAATATATAAAATAATCACAATATACAAATTTCGACTTTACAGTAATTAAAACAATTAGCTGATCTACACAAGTTGTTTATGAACCTAACATACATACAATGCTATTAATTTTCATTTCTTTTTGTTTTTTACAAAAGATTTTACTATTCGTCTGTTTAAGTCTTGAAATAACATACAATGATGCAACTATTGTTTATACAACTGTCTGGAAAGAAAATATGTGAATCTCTTAATTAATGAAATTTATCACTTGTTTTAATCACAGTATCACTGAGACACTGTACTACAATGATTCCTACGCTGGCTATTACGTTTTTAACTTCACACGCAACATATATCACAACTGAACCACACGATTCCGGATCCGAAGCAGACGGTATCGTAGGATGACATTGAGATGAGAGGACCAGGCAGACGGTATCGTACGGTGACATTGAGATGAGGGGGTCAGCAGTATCGTTACAAAACAACCTAAGAGTGCTGCTTAGATTTTCTCCAATTTTGTTTATGTAAATAAGGAACAGCTGAGGACCAATAACACTACCCTGTGGAACGCCCTGTATCACCTCCGTTTTAGTTGATGGCAAACCTACGTTTTTAGCTTTTGTCGATTTGGAGAAAACTTTTCACAGTGTCTACTGGAATAGACTCTTTCGAATTCTGAAGGTAACAGGGGTAAAATATAGGAGGCGTAGATTTATATTCAACCTATACAAAAACGACAGAAGTTGTTAGAGGCGAAGGGCAAGAAAGGAAAGCAGAGGTTTGTAAGGGAGTAAGACAGGGTTGTAGCCTTTCCCCAATGTTGTTCAATCTGTAAATTGAGCAAGCAGTGAAGGAATGGAAGGAGAAATCTGGAGAGGGCATTATAGTGCAGGGAGAAGAAATAAAAACTTTGCGGTTTGCCGCCGACATAATAATTCTGTCCAAGAGCGCAAAGGATCTAGAAGAGCAACTGAACGGAACGGACAGTGTCTTGTAAGAACGGAACGGACAGTGTCTTGCAAGAAATATGTAGGATGAACATCAACAAGAGTAAAACGAGAGTAATGGAATGCAATGTCAGAAAATCAGGAATTAGATTAGGCAATAGATAGTGAAAGTAGTGGATGAGTTTTGTTATTTTGGTAGCAAAATAACTTCTGATGGCCGAAGTAGAGAAGATATAAAATGCAGAATGGCTATGGGACGAAAAGCATTTCTAAAGAAGCGAAAATTGTTATCATCTAGTATTAATTTAAATGTTAGGAACTCCTTTCTGAAAGCATTTGTCTGAAGTGTAGTATAGTGTGGGAGTGAAACGTGAAGGAGTTCTGACAAAACGATGATAGAAGCTTTTGAAATGTGGTGCTACAGAAGAATGATGAGAGTTAGATTGGTAGATCACGTAACTAATGAGGAGGTGCTCAACAGAATTGGGGAGAAAAGGAGTTTCTGGCATATCCTGACTAAGAGAAGAGATAGGTTGGTGGGACACATTCTGAGAAATCAAGGAATCGTCAACTTAGCATTAGAAGGAAGTGTGTGGGGTAAACATCGTGGAGGGAGACCGCGGGACGAATACAGTAAGCAGATTCAAAAGGATGCAGGTTGCACAGGGCAGGGTAGTGTGGAGAGCTGCATAAAACCAGTCTGCGGACTGAAGACCACAAAAACATCAACAAGTCAGAAGAGGGGCCAGTACTAATGTACTGATATCCATAGATAGTAGTTAAAATATATAAAATCTGTGGGAACTGACCGACGTAATAAATGTATTTCAAGGTGGTCAGGGAGCCCGAACTTGAAACACTGAAGTTTGGAAACCACTAGCAATAAAAGTCCATAATTAAACAGCACAGAAAGTTTGTCTTTTTCGTCGAGAGACCTGTTACGTTGATCGGATACGGCAGCTGTACATTAGGTTGGCACATAAAATGGTAGCTCTTTCGTTTTGCATATTGGTGTTCTACTTACTATGGATTTATTTATTTTCAGTATTTATTGCTATTTCACAGTTGCCATATTAGTTTAAATATTTTCGTTTCTTTCTTTCTTTTCATTTGGAAATAGTGACATTTTGGTCGCTTCAAAAATAAGTCCCGAATGTAGAAATGGGGATGGCAGCATCGGAAGCAGCCAAAAATATTTGCGCCGTTTAACGTGTATAATGCCACTCGACGAAGTGGGTGAAGATATTTTCAAAGCATGATTCCACAAAAATAATGAGTGAGAACATATTGTTGGTGTTTAAAGTCTCCGTTATCTGCATCGGTTGCGTTTATTAAACTTATTGACGAACGCAACGGACTTATGCATCATCATAATTTGTATTTAAGTAATGGACATTTCCTATCTCAAGAGGTCGAGGGCACTGAAATACATTCAGTGGCGAGAGTTGAACATCCTTCCGCACCGAGGTTCGAACCCATGTATCCCACTTTACGCAAGCATTCGCCTTTAATCGTTTGCGCTATCCGTATACGAAACTCATTCAGTCCTAATTCCCAACTGACGCATAACAGGTGTTTTGTTCTCAAAAACAAGAAGCAGTAGACGTACAATCGCGCCGACACTGCCGTGACGGTATTAAATCGTTCTAAAACATGGGATACGAAAATGAGATTGTTCAGGGGCACATATCTCCGATTCTGTTTCGTACAAAGGCAAGAGGAGCACTTGATCTCACGTTAATCCTATTTGAGGGACTATGATGAGGACAAGATGCCCAGCAATAACCGCAAAGCCATCGCAGGGCTGAAAACCGCCTTTCAGGAAGTCATCGACAGCATTGATATCAGGACACGTCAACCGATCATGGAGAATGTCGCTGTTCGTCTGCATCACATCATCGCCACGGGAGGCACAGCGAACGTACCACAACCTCCATCCGAATATCTGTAATGACGATTACATGTTTAATAACCTGTCGTAGTTTGTAATTTAGGTTTTCTTTAAAATAGTTCAATAATTGTCAGCCTGTAGAATATATTAATGAATATACAAACGAATATGATCAGAACTAAAAGTAAAAACTACAGTTTTGCGTGCATTACCTCATAATACGTCAGCACATCCAAGAGTTACTGGAGAATTATTGTGACGAGCAGCACATGCAGAACCGTGGCTTTAACGTTCCATACCCACCGTAGAGTGCTCTGAAGGCTGGTGGCTTACTTGACTCAGAATGACTGCGGCAGTGTAGAGAGAGCCGGCCGCGGTGGCCGAGGGGACTGAGGCTCTTCAGTCACGGTCTGCACGGCCACCACGGTCGGGGGTTCGAATCCCTCCTCGGGCATGGATATTTGTGCCGTCTTTAGTATAAAGTAGTTTCTAAGTTTAGGGACTGATGACCCCGTAGTTAAGTCCCATAAGCTGTACAAACATTGTTTTTGAAACTCGAGAACGTCTGGACCGATTTGGCTAATTTTAGTCTTGAAATATTCGTGTAAGTCCAGGAAAGGTTTATATGGTGATAAAATATGGAAAGTTGTCCAGAAAAGAGGAAAATCTGGAAAATCTGAAACAGCTTTTTCCAGTAAGCTGCCAATACGGATCGTCCAATTGCGATAAAATTTTGTACATTTCATGTTGAAAGCAAGAGGAAGCTTCGCATCAAATAAAAATTTGGAAAAGTTGCCCGGAAAGTAGGAAATTTTAGGAAAAGCCGAAAGCGATTTTTGTCTATGAATAAAAATCAATTGCCACATGGTTGTAAGAGCAACACTTGAATAGAGCTCGACAGGACAAGGTCTGTGTGAAATAATATTTTTGGAAATTCTTCCGTAAAATTGGAAAATTTCAGAAAAAACTGAAAGTGTGTTTTTCAATGTGTTTTTGATTGAATTCAGCAATAAATGACTATTCGCACGACGGTAATTATCTTTTTGTTTGTACATTATGGTATTGGAAAATTTTTCATTAAAGAAATAGGGTTCAGTTAAAAAGGAAGTCACAAAAATCGAACCAAGTTCCTTTTTCAATGCGTTTCTAAGTGTACTCAACACTAAAAGTTGAGAACCGTTCATCTGATTGCGATAAAATTTTGTTCGCTTGATGTTGAAAGAAAGATGAACGTTCTTATGAATAAAAAATTAGGAAAATTACCCGGAAAATTTGAAAATTTGCGAGAAACTAAAACAGCTTTTTTCAACGAGATATCAATGTCATTTGTCTGATTGGGATAAAATTTTGCATATTTGACATTCAAAGCAAGAATAATGTTCTTATGAAACAAAAATTTGGAGAAGTTTCCCGGAAAGTTGGAAAATTCAGATAAAATATAAAGAGATTTTTCTATGAAATATCAACACCGTTCATGTGATTCCGATAAAATTTTCCACATTCGACGTTCAAAGCGAGAGGAAGGTTTGAGTGAAGTAAAACAACCAAATAATTATTTTACATATTTTAAATCTAAATTTTACTCTCGATTTTTCCATATTTTATCACCGTTTAAACCTTCTCAGAACTTCCACGAATGTGACATGAACATTATCCTGGACATGTGTGCGTGATCTGCCCACTCTTTCCGCCCGCTGTCGAGCCGATACTTTGGAGGTAAGTGACACGAAGTTCACCGGGTCATCTAGTAGCGAAATAAATCGTGGGTAAACTTATGGATTTCAGTGGCCATCGGGCACAATATTTCGGTAAAGAACTACGTTGCCATCATCAGGTGTGCTGATGAACTGACAAATATATATATTTTTTTCTTTTTTACTTTCTAATTGAGGAGGAAAGTGTCTGTTACAGGGCACGCTAAGTAAAATTTTTTATGTATCTATTTATTTATTTTTCGTGCATGTTCTGGGTTTCACTTTGGGTTTTCCATTGGGGTTACACTATTTCGGGTTCTGTGGCCGATTATTGGTAATTATACACGGAGAGCCGCTTCTGCTGTTCCCAGTCGCGGTTTTTCTTCCTTGTATGGTCATCAGGTTTGTTGTGGCACTGACGACGTCGTCAGTTTAGATGGCTTTGCTGACTTAGGTTCTTGCTTTCGTTAGAGTTCTTTTGCTGTCCTCCGCCGTTGGACTCCGTTGTTTCTGATTTGCTATCCATGGGCCGCGTCTGTGTGGCCTCCGTTCGTAGTTGTCCTGCGGCATGCTTGAACTCCGATGGAGTGCCTCCGTGAGTTGGAGACTAGCAGCCTCAATTTCAGCATGGAGTGTCATCTTGAATCTCGCTTTGAATCTCGCTTCAGGGCGGCCTCGTTGTCGATGTGCTTCTCGTTTCCCCTCTGGCCGCGGGCGTGCTGCCTTCCGCCACTGCAGTGTCTTCCTCCTGGTACTGTTCCATCGGCTGTTGGCACCGCCCATCCGTATGATGTGCGATTCCCTCCCCAGCCGGTCACAGGTGTCGGAAGTTCCGGGCCACACTGGAGGGCAGGTTGCCGCAGGATCCGTCTTCTGCTTCGAAGACGAGGCAGTGGATTTCCTCTACTGACTCCTGCAACTTGGAAGCGCCGGTATCCTTGTTTGATTCCTTGGATTCTGGACTGTATACCAATTAGATTTATATCTGATTATGCTGAAGGGATAGCTCTTTACTTAACAGCCATATACAACCGCTCTCTCAAAGAATGATCTGCATCAAAACATTGGTAAGTTGCACAGGTCACACCATATTCCAGAAAGGCAGTAGAAGTAACCCAATAAACAACAGTCCTGTTTCATTGACGTCAATTTCCAGCAGGGTTTTCGAACATATCCTGTATTCAAATATTATGAATTATCTCGAACAGAATGGTCTATTGATTCTGGATGAACATGGATTTATAAAATATCGTTCATGCGAAAACAACTCTTTACTCACTCGAAGTGATGAGTGCTATCGACATGGGTTCTCAAAATGATTCCGTACGTATTGATTTGCAGAATGCTTTTGATAACGTACCTCACAAATTGCTTTTAATCAAATCGCGTAGTTATGGTATGTCGCACCAAATTTGCCACTGGATAGGGGATTTCCTGTCAGAGAGGACACAGTTTGTAGTAATCAAAAAAATGTTCAAATGTTTGTATAGCTTATGGGACTTAGCTACGGGGTCATCAGTCCCTAAACTTACAAACTACTTATGAACTAGCTAACACTAAGGACGGCACAAATATCCATGCCCGAGAGGGGATTCGAACCCCCAACCGTAGTGGCCGTGCAGACCGTAACTGACGCGCCGCAGTCCTATCGGCCACCGCGGCCGGCTTGTAGTAATCGATGGTAACGCATAGACTAAAAGAGAAGTGAAAAAATGTTTGTATAGTCCATGGGAGTTAACTACGGGGTCATCAGTCCGTAAACTTACAAACTACTTATGAACTAACTAAATCTAAGGACGGCACAAATATCCATGCCCGAGGGGGGATTCGAACGCCCGACCGCAGTGGCCGTTCAGACCGTGACTGAAGCGCCTCAGTCCCCGCGGCCAAAAGAGAAGTGATATCGGGTGTTCCTTATCTGCATAAACGATTTGGGAGAAAATGTAAGCACCTCTCTTAGGTTGTTTGCAGATGACGCCGTCGCTACCGTCTAGTAAAATCATGTGAAGATCAAAACCAAATGCACAGCGACCTAAATAAGACATCACTCTGGTATAAAAATTGGAAATTGACTCTAAACAATGAGAAGCATAAAGTCGTCGACATGAATACGAAAATAAATCCGTTCATCTTTGTTTACAAGATAAATCAATCGAAAGTGAAGGCCGTAAACTCCACTAAATACCTAGGAATTAGTATTACTTCATACTTAAACTGGAAAGAACACGTAGAAAATGTCGTGGGAAAGGCGAACCAGAGAATGTGTTTTATTGGCAGAACCCTTAAAAGATGCAACAGAACTACTAAAGAGACTGCGTACACTACCCTTCTCCGTCCTTTTTTTGGATTATTGCTGCCCAGTGTAGGATCCTTATCAGTTTGGTTTGACGGAGGACATCGGAAGAGTCCAAAGAAGGGCAGCTCACTTTGTATTATCACGATACAGGGGAGACAGCGATACAAAAATGATACACGATCTGGGATGGGAATCATTACAAACAACGGCGCTTATCGCTGCGGCGTGGACTACTTACGAAACTCAAATCTCCAAAATTCTACATACGTAGAAATGATCATCAGAATAAAATAGGAGAAATCAGAGCTGCAACGGAGAGATTCAGGTGTTCTTTCTTCCCGCGCGCTATTCGAGAATGGAATGGGAGATAAATAGTACCAAGGTGTTCGATGAACCCTCTGCCAGGCACTTAAATGTGATTTGCTGAGTATTCCTTGTAGATGTGCATTCTTCTAGTTGGCGTTGTTGCTGCCAGCGAAAGCTTTGCCGCCACGCCAATTTGCGACGTCTGGCCCGCCGCAGTGGCTACACGACGGTCGCACTTCTCTGGAGGTCGCGCAAGATCGGCTGCCAGCGCACTTTTCGCTTATCTCTTTGATCCCACAGTAGTTTTCGACGTGGCCGACCTCTTCGTCGATTTCCGCTGGAGAGGCTCCATTTCACTTCGATGTCCAGGAGTTCTTCCATGTCGAAGGCAGCGTCTTCTTCTGCCTTTCATAATTGCTTTGTCGGAATAACCGGCTAAATACACATTCAAGGTTTCTTCTTATTCGTTTTGTTGTGCAACCTAACGGATAAATCTTCAAAACCAGCTCGGCCTAGTCCGGTGCGGACCTTAACCTCACTAACCTGCTAGGCAGCCCCCTGAGGAACACTTTGACCAACGCAGTTTCTTCATCCTCTTCTTAGGCGTCGTTACACATTTGCGAGGACGATATACTACTCTAAGACCAACTTGAAGCACTTCGAGTAGTATTCATGCGCGTCCTATACTTCTAGAGTATATCCGCTGCCCGTACACATCATCTCCGGGTACAATCCCACTTCATACTTGAGCATGTCAACGAGCTCTATCCAGTCTCCACACAAGTAATTGATGTACAAGGCAGAGTGGCACGTCAAGGTTGCGGGCGTTCTGTTCGCTAACGTTTCGGTCATGCATCTTCTCTAGTCTGCGTCCTCTGGTGAACACAAAGGAGGCATCACCATCTTCTTCCCGTTTCTCTTCTCCTGCTTCTTCCTCCCACAACAGGTCTTCCGCTGGCGGGGTTTTGCAGCTTGCGGCCGCCTCGTCCATCTTGCCCATGGTGCGCGCAGTTCAAATTCTACAAAGTTGTGTTTCTCGTAAAAATAGCAACTAGAGGTAAATTTGCGCAACTGCGCCCACCGAGCAAATGTTTCTCAGCCTATAGCAGCGAGTGCTCCGCTACTGTGGTCCGCTCGCTACCGCTCCCCAAGCATAAGGCGGCCAACCGTCCCGGATTCTGTGGGACAGTCCCGCATTTAGACTCGTTGTCCCGCATTGGGATAATAATTGAAAATGTCTCGCAAATGGCAAAAGCGTCTTCAAGTAATATTCAAATTATTCGTCTAAGAGCATAAGCCAAAACAATTTCTGTACCGCACATTATGTCATAATGCTTACATGTCGACTTCACAATGCATCGTCTATGAATAAATGACAATTCTCTTACATTAAATACAAAAGAAAAATAAAACGATACACATCTTCTGACTATTTTAAAATGACAAAGTCGCTAGCAGGGGAACTTGTTTTTGTTTTAAGCTGGTACTGCTTTTTTGTGCCTTCTTAAGTACGTTTCAGTAAGTGTTATGGAATATTTTTCGGTGCTCAAGGTGGCAAACATAATGTAACATTATCACAATCTGTATAAACGTATTTAAAATCTGACAAGCTGATGCAATATCCGTATTCCATCTTACTTCCTTCAGGAATAAAAATATGGCGAAATTCTGAAAATACAACAATGAAAGTGAGTGAGCATTGCTTGTAGTAAAGCACAGTTAAACTCTGCACTTCACAGAAAAAACTTGTTTATTACAGTAGTTCTAATTGTTTTAAAGTTTTTATCGGATTTAATTCGAGGTTACTGCAAAACAGAATTCTTTACGCGGAGTGAGCTAGTTATCAAAATGCGTGCAGCACGATGCTCTAACAGCTGGAACAAGTAAAAGTAGTACAGACAACGATGGTGATCGGAAAAATGTAACGAAGAAAGAATATGTTAAAATTGACAAGCTCTAAACTTCGAAATTGAGGCATGTAAAATATTTATGAACCGTAAATAAAGACTGAAAATTAAAAAAATGTCACTCGTGATAGATATGTTACTTTAAAACCATATGTGTAGACTTACTCTGCTTGCCTAAATTTCTTTCCTAGTTTCAGAATAACTGCTAAAATAAATCACGTGATCTTGGTCCTCTTTCACATCCTCGAAATGTCCCACATTTAGGTTTGAAAAAGTTGGCCACCTTACCCAAGCAGAACTGACGCGACTGACGGGGGTGTTGGGCTCGCGCTTTTACCTCTACTCGCCCTGTCGGCGGCTCTCGTTTGTCCCGAGTGTTCAGCCCGAGCTCTGCACCAAGGGGCAGTAGTGCTGTTCCCCCACCTGCGGTCCAAGTCAAATCTTTGACAGATATCTCGAGGCTCTTCTTAGTAGCGGGTACGTACTTGGCAAGGGTGAAGATTTAAAAACATTGCGTTTTGCAGACGAGATAGTAATTCTGTCATATACAGCAAAGGACCTGGAAGAGCAGTTGAACGGAATGGACAGTGTGCTGAAAGGTGCATATAAGATGAACATTAACAAGAGTAAAACTAGGGTAATGGAGTGCAGTCTAAAAAAATCAGGCGATGCTGTAGGAATTAGATTAGGTAATGAAACAATAAAGGTAGTAGATGGGTTTTGTTACTTGGGCAGTAAAATAACTTATGATGGTCGCAGTACAGAGGATAGAAAATGGAGAACTGCAATGGATAGAATAGCATTCTTGAAAAAGAGAAATTTGTTAACATCGAATATTGATTTAAGCCTAAGTAAGTCCCTTCTGAAGGCATTTGTGTGGAGTGTTGCCTTGTATGGTAGTGAAACATGGACGATAAACAGTGCGGACAGGAAGATTATAGAGGCTTTTGAAATGTGGTGCTACAGAAGAATGCTGAAGATTAGGTGGGTGGATCACGTAACTAATGAGGAGGTACTGAACAGAATTGGAGAGAAAAGAAATTTTTGGCATACTTTGACTAAAAGGAGGGACTGATTGGTAGGACATATTGTTAGATACAAAGGAATTGTGAATTTAGCGTTGGAGGGAAGTGTGTGGGGTAAAAACCGCAGAGGATGACCAAGAGATGGATACAGTAAGCAGATTCAAACAGATGTAGGTTGCCGTTCTTATGTGGAGATGAAGAGGCTTGCTCAGGATAGGGTATTGTGGAGAGCTGCATCAAAGCAGATCCGGACTGATGACCACGACAACAACAAACGTGTCAAGGCGTGGGACCCGGCTGTTAGCTTGGAGTAGGAGAGGCACGTCATATCTGACAAAGAACTGACTTCGGGGGCAGATGGGGGATCAGCAGAAGAGCCACCAGCACGCATTCCTGGGTGCGGACCGCGGGCTGAGCAGCGGTGGGTGGGAGAGGCGAGGGCAGGGGTATAATGCTGGCGCGGACCGCCGAGGCAGCGGGTAGAGGTAAGAGCGCGGCAACGACCGCCCCAGTTACCAACAGACCGAGAATAAACACCAAACCCAAACACAAGTACATATACCCCCTATTCATTGCACACAGCACAAAACACTTCTATGATCTTCTATGATAAATCTACTATAAAATTCCACTCTCCCTCCCCACCTCTTCCCCCTAAATGAAGATGAAAACGGATAATAATTGAATAAAAGAAACTATTAACATCAACCCATATCTTCTTTACTCTGCTCCGGGACATCTGTCTCAAAGTATGTCAATAATTCTCCAAACATTATCAATATAATTTTAAAAAAGCAAACATAATTACAAATAAACTTGTATAATTGTATATAATGTAATACAAACATAATTAATACTAATTTAACTGTATATATTGCAAATTGTAAACAAAAATAAGAATTTAAGAGTAAATTTAAAACTTAAAAGAAATTATTAAAAGAAAACCCTAGAACTTAGGCCGCAAAGAGACTGCGAGCTCTCAACCGGCCCGCTCTTCCCCCTAAATAAAAATAAATAAATAAATAGATAGATAAAGCCCCTTAAGCCAATTTATCAGCGCTCCCGATGATGGCAACATGCCCGCTTGTCTAAAGATTGTCCCTATTGAACACTGATAACCAGCAGTTTATCCTTGAATTATTCCAAGTTGAGTAATGTTACCCAATCGATTTTGGAGACACTCAGCAACAAAAGTAAATAAATAATAATAACCCGAATGTTTTTTCTTACGTGTAAGTGTGAAATCTTAACTTCTCTATACGCTATTCACTGTTTCATTATTCCTCATAGTCTTTATGGAATTGCGGAATTTGTCTAGCACGTGCGTTAGCTTGTAAAACATTGCATTGAAAAAGTGTCACAACGTCCTGCTTATTGATCGTTACGATTTAAACTGTAAATTACTGCAAGCAATTGTAGCTAAAAACAAAACAATTTTTTAACTGTTAATGACACTGATGTTGTTTTGGTCTTCAGTCCGGAGACTGGTTTGATGCAGCTCTCCACCCTACTCTCTACTGAGCAAGCCTCTTCATCTCCTCATGAGAACGGCAGCCCACATCTATTTTAATCTCCGTCCATAATGTCCAAGCTACCGACGGGACGTTAAACTATAAGCTTCCTTCCTTTATTCGGATCTGTTTACTTTATTAATCTCTTCGTCTCCCTCAGCGATTTTTACCCCACACTTCCCACCTATGCTAAATTCACGACTCCTTGCTGTCTAATAATGTGTCCTACCAATCGATCCCTTCTTTTAGTCAAGTTATGCCAGAAATCCCTCTTCTCTCCAACTTTATTCAGTACCTTCTCATTAGTTACGCAATCTACCCACCCAATATTCAGCATTCCTCTGTAGCGCCATATTTCAAAAGCTTCTATTCTCATCCGGTCTGAACTGATTATCGGTCATGTTTCACTACCGTACAAAACAATGCTCCATACAAAAGCCCACTGAAAAGACTTTCTAACACTTGAATTAATATTCGATACTAAAAAAATTCTCTTTTTTAGAAACGCTTTTCTTCCCATTGCATTTCTGCTTTTTCCATCCTCTGTACTGCGTCCATCATATGTTGTTTTACTGTCCAAGTAACGAATCTGATCTACCATCTTTATTGTTTAGTTACCTAATTTCATGCCTTCAGCATCACCTTATTTTCTTAGACGCCAGCCGCGGTGGCCGAGGGGACTGCGGCGCGCAAGTCACGGTCTGCGCGGCCACTAAGGTCGGGGGTTCGAATCCCCCCTCGGGCATGGATATTTGTGCCGTCTTTAGTAGTAGCTAGTTTATAAGTAGTTTGTAAGTTTAGAGACTGACGACCCCGCAGTTAAGTCCCATAAGCTCTACAAACACTTGAACATTTGAATCTCAGACTACATTAAATTACCCTTGTTTTGCTCTTGTTAATGTTCATCTTATATCCTGCTTTCAAGGCACAGTCCACTCCGTTCAACTGCTCTTTCGGGTCCTTTCCTATCTCTGACAGAATTATAATATCCGCAAACCGCAAGATTTCTTCGTTCTGAACGTTAATACCTGCTCCAGATTTCTCTTTACTTTCCTTCACAGCTTGCTCGAGGTACAGACGGAATAACATTGTAGAAAGGCTACAAACTCGTCTTACTCTCGTCCATACCAAGGCTTTCCTTTCTTGCTCTTCGACTCTTATAACTGTTGTCTGATTTTTGTACAAGTTGTAAATAAACTTGCGTTCCCTTTATTTTACCCCTGCTGATTTCAGAATTTGAAAGAGTGTATTCCAGTCAACACTGCAAAAAGCTAGTAATGTAGCTTTATCTTTTCTTAATATATCTTCTAGGATATGTCGTAACTTGAGTATTGTGTTAATTATGTTCGTAAATCTATCGGACCAAACTGCGTGGTCATCAGTCCGTACCTTACAGACTACTTAAACCTAGGTAAACTAACCTAAGGACAACCCACACATCCATGCCCCAGGGAGGACTCGAACCTCCACGGCGATCAACCGCGAGCTCCGCAGCGAGACGCTTTAGACCGCTCGGCTACTCCACCACGGAAATTTGAGTATTGCATCACGTGTTCTAACATTGTAAAATGTAAACTTTCACGGCCGGGCTATTATGCCGTGGTCTTTTGGATTTATTATGGAAACCCAACGTTCTGTTCCCGATTGCGGAGGACATTTTCAAGGGAGATCGTGGCACTTTTGAATGTCTGATGCACACCCTGGCTCGCTACTGACTGAAGCCAAACTACGTTTACGAGGGCTCGCGCGCAGAGGTGTGACGTCAGATGTTTTTGATATGCGCGCACAATTCGACGTTGCCGATTGCCATCGTCCGTTAATATCGTCCCATGGTCAAGACTGTTACATTTCTTCTTCAAAACCGGATTCCAGATTTCATTTAGTTTCATGCCCTCCTCCATCCTATTGAAATTATTTGGGTGTTTTACAATTTCTGTAGCCTCTCTGTACAGTCTTTCGGGGTATCCATTTGTGGTGGCTAAAACCTGAGTTTTATCAAATTGAATAAGGTGGACCCCTGGTTGAATATCATGTTCAGCAACAGTTGATTTGTCAATCTCTCCCCTTCTACAGTTCCCCTTGTGCTCAGGTGGTCGTTTTTTTGACTGTTATTTTTCTGGTACCCACATATACGTCTCCACAGCTTCAAAATGTCCGCAGCAGTCGGGTACGAAACTGTAGGTTTCCATAATAAATCCGTAAGACCACGGCATAATAGCCTGGAAACTTTTAGTAATTTTATGTTCCAACATTTCTTCTAAATCGAACTTGATTGCCTCCGAGGGTGGCTTCCACTAGCTTTCCTATTCCTGTCTAAATAATTCGTGTTAGGATTTCGCAACCATGACTAATTAAGCTCATGGTTCCGTAATTTTCACACCTATCTACGCCGGCTTTCTTTGGAATTGGGATATTTCATTTTTCTTGAAGTCTGAGGGTCTTTCGCCCGTCTCATACGTCTTGGACATCAGATGAAGTAGTTGTATCATAGCTGGTTCTCCCAGAGAGCTGAGCAGCTCTGATAGAATGTCGTCAACTCCAGACTTAGGTCTTTCAGTGCTCTGTAAAATTCTTCTCTTGCTATAGTATCTACTACCTTAAATTCATCTACATCCTCTTCCTTTCCAACAATATTGTTTCTAAGTTCATTTCCTTTGTAGAGACGGTCTATATACTCTTACTACCTTTCAGCTTTCCACTCTTTGATCAGAACTAGTTTTCCATTTGTTTCTTGATATTCACACAGCTGATTTTCTTGTCTCCAATCACTTTTATTTTCCTGTAGGCGGTACCTACCTTTCTGCTAGTTATATATTCTTCTAAGGACTTGCATTTACCATCTGGCCTCTCCTGATTAGCCATTTTGTACTTCCTGTCAATTTCATTATTTAGTCGCCTGTACTCCTATGTATGGGCTTCATTTAATGCATTTTTATATTGTCTCCTTTCGTCAATTAAATTATGTATTTTCCATGATATCCAAGGACTTTTTGTAGATCTTGTCCGTCTACCTATTTTTTCGTCTGCTGCCTTCACTATTTCGTCTCTCAAGGCTACCCATTCATCTTCCTCTGGTTACTTCCCGTAGTTTCTGTCAATTGTTTCCTAATGCTCACCCTGAAATTCTCAAGAACCTCAGCTTCCTTCAATTTATCCAGATACCACTTCTCTGTTCCCCTACCTTTCTTTAGTTTCTTTACTTTTAGTCTAGAATTCATTACCAGTAAGATATGGTCACAATCTATATATGCCCCTGGATATATCTTAAGGTTTAAAACCTGGTTTCTAAATCCATGTCTTACAATAATAAAAGATGTCTGGTACCTTCCGGCGTCTCCCTTTTTTTTCCATGTATACAACCTTCTTTCATGGTTCTTAACCCTTTATGGCCCGAATTTTTATATTTTCACTTTGATATTTCGAAATTTTTCTGTAGTATTTTAGTTGTTGGGAAATATGTTGAGTATAAAGAAAAACCAAATCAAATAATATTATACAGACCTGACAAGACTTCCAAGTACCAAAATATATTTACAAATTTATCTAAGTATTTACAATATATTCCACTCCTAACCAATCATTAGCATAAATTGACTTAGCGAGTAACAGGAAAAAAAATGAAGATCGATTTCCCACAGGAAATGCACAGAATGCTAACTGAACAATCACCAACATATAACTAAATAGCCCAAGGTCTGCGTTCTGAAATTCAAATTGCTTTGGCGTCACAGATATCACATAAATGAAAGAACTGTGATGCATTGAGAATGTACCAGATCAAGAATAAATGCCGAGCTACATTTCCCCGGCAATTCGAATGACGAAGAATGTTTTACATTAATTTGTATGAAATGGTACTTTGAAGTCCCGTCAGATCATGGAGGGGTTATACCAAGTGTTTGTTTCATATTACAAAAAACAGTCTTGATCACAAAAAATTAACAGTTTTTATTGACCAGTTTCGAGCTGATTAGCTCATCTTCGGAACTTATGTAGCCCATGTAGCCAGTGCTGGACTCAGAAGGGCTGGGCTGTCCTGGCTGTTCTGCTGCCAGCTGGTAACTGTGAACACTCCGCTGACAATCCAAATTCCGTAACAGTCACATTGTAAGGAGTCAAGTCATTTAGACGCATTGTCCTACATATTCGGACCTGTAACACAGTATTTGCTGCTTACAAGTGATATCTGATATGTTAATTACATTGTTTATTGCTTGGACAGAAATTATTATTCGAAGTACAGAATTAAATCACGAGTGCGATAACTAGCTTTTCTCGAGGCTGAAGCAAGCAACAGTTCATACATTTAAACTGAGGGAATATTGTTGGTTCCAATTAATCAGTAAAAATACCACTGCAGACAGTAAAAGGTAAAGCAGTCAACAATCCGAAGATTGGTTTGAACACCACATTGCTTTACTAGGCATGGTCCTGTTTGGAGGTGGTATGCCGTTGCCTTCCTCCGACCTTCGAACTGACTTACCCAGCCAGTTATAGGGGGATCAACGTGGGTTCCGAACCACGGTGCTACTCGGTATTTTTCACATGAGCAATACTGCCAGAGGTGAAAGAAGTGGAAAGTGACAGATAAAAATCCTAGGACCTGGCGGGGATCGAACCCGCGACCTTTGGATTTGTAGTCTGGCACTCTACCACTGTGCAACCGAGGCGCACTGCAGACATTACTTGGCAGCAATTTCAGATCCTTACAAATTATGGTGCAATACTTCGTTTTGCGCGATCGCGTCTCTGTGTTAGCGGCAGGTGACCTTCGAAGCGTGGGTGAGCTGAAACGCGATGTTAGCGTGTGCATTATTGGCCGGTTCGTGGGAGCGCCTAAGGCCGAGACAAAAGCGTATCTCCGGTAGGCGACAGTTCGCTGACGTGGCGGGGGGGGGGGGGGGGGGGGGAACGTTTGTTGTGGCCAGCGACAGTGGCAGTGAACACTCTGGCGCTTGGCCTGGCGGCGACAGGTTGTGTCCAATGCGAGCGAGCACCCTGTGGGTGCGATTTGCGCATTTACGAATGTGGACCAAGTGATAGAGAGAGAGAAGACTCTTTTCCAGTGCTTTACAGGAAAGAGCAGCTCAGTGGGAAGCAAATCTGAAATTACCTCTTATTAAGTGTAATCAGATTGTGCGATTTCCGCTGTCATTGTCAGCCACTTCTTGTCTGACGTGAATACACACAGAGTGAAATAGCTAACGACTGTGGGCGAATTGCAGTGGCATCGCGGTGGGTCGATTGATTCAATCAGCGTACCACGCCAGTAGCGATATTAGGAATTGTTAGGGTTCTCAACATCATTGAGACCTAGGAAATATTTCGATCAACAGAAGTTGATCCATCCAGACAAGTTAGGTTTGTTTCCAGCGACGGCGCACCAGCTTGCAGGCAGTTCAGCAAACGGTACTGTGTGCAATGCTTATGCTTAGATCACACACTTAGTGCGACAGCCTAGAGTGTATCTGCTGCTTTGTTCAGCTAAAATAAAGTTAGGCGCGTTGTTTCAGCCATTTTTGTCGAGTACTTTACCTTAAAGTTCAGTTAAAAATTCTGTTTATTCTTCCAAAACCACTTGCTTTCTAACCAAAAAATTAAAATCTGGAGTTCTTTTACAATTTAAAGTCTTTTAATACGCAATTTTTTGGTTAAATAAATTAAGTACTTACACAGAAATCGTGTTTACTTTCTGTTGCTAGTAACGCCAAATTTGTACCCTGTTTGTCCTTACTAGCAATGTTTAGATACAGATTACAGGTGATGTATCTGTGCTGGGTTCATTAATGTTGCAGAAACATATCTTAATCTGGCCAAGGACATCTCTCTGACTTCTATGTGACTTACTGTTAGGTTCTTCCACGAAGGCGCCACGGGTACACTGTCAGATACCTAGCGCAACAAAATCAGTTGGAAGTTTGTACAAGATTACACCACATTAAAGTTATGCACGTTAGAACATTCATGAAAATACGTATTCTGGTTCCACGCTAAGGTAAGAACAGAAAAATCTTAAAACGAGAGCACAATCCTTCCCATAGTTGGTACGTCGAGAACAATTAGTGGTGGTGAACTGCTTGAAATTGTTGTTCTAACTTGCAGCAGCGAAAGCGCACACTACGGCATCTCCCCGTCAGTATTGCTACACGAGCTTCAGTTCCCGCTAGTGTCACACACAGCTGACGTTAAGTGCTGCGTGTACCAGGTGCTGTCCAGGAACTCAAGATGAGGTGCTTAAACTTATCAGTGCTGACAACATAATAAGTAGACATCAATTCTTTCAGAGTATTAATAACCATGTCTCGTTACAGGTTTTTTCAGAAGTGATGGCAAATGAAATAAAAAAATCATACGGTAAATAGTGTAAAATCTGCTGGCGATTCAGAAGATTTTTATATTAGGAAATCAAGGATTGTGTGATGGATGGTTCTGGCTTTTACAGCCCGCAGTTTACATTTTGTTAGGCTCGGTATAGCTGGAGAGTTCTCGCAGTTTCCCATGACGTCAGCAGTTGTGTGGAAATGGCTGACGATGGGGAAAGGTTGCATCAGATCTCTTCCGCTGGAAAGTGCGCCTGTTTGGTAAAAAAATAAATAAATAAATAAATAAATAAAAATAAAAAGAAATCAATAAATAATTGTATAAACAGCAATGGAGCCAGGACAGTACCACGTGGTAACCCACTCTTTTGTGTTCTACATCGACTACGCTGACCTATTTTGACTAAGGACCACAAAGATACGACAAATCGACAAATTAGGCTGTACGGAAAGATACAAGCAGTGGGTTTTGCCTCCATTTTGAAGCCGAACAAGAAATGAAATGACTCGTAGTTGTACATTATACCCTCCACCACGCTCTTTCGGTGTCTCGTACAGTGTGTACGTGACATCATATGTAGATTAAGACTGAGATCGATGTGCAGACGCATTCGCAGTTGTGTCAAGTTGCAGTGAAGTGCTCGTGGACCGCGATACCCCTTCGCCTTTCATTACACTTGCTGTCGCTATTCGCAACAGTGACAGACGACTGCAGAATTCGAACATGGCGATGCCTCTCCACCGGTATAAATTCCCAATTCCCCCTCGCTTTCGACGTCGCATGTCGGAACGCTACGGTAAAGCGCACACACTGCAGTGGGAATCGAGGCAGACCTGCGATCCACTTTTAACGTATCGGAGCGCGGCTGCTGTGTAAAACAAACTGCACGAGCCAATAATTCTGCCAGACACCGGGCAAAAAATCGCCGCCTGCCTCCCCCTTCCCTCCAGCCCCTCCCCCGGCACCACACGGGCCAATATCGGGCATTAGCCGGCTCAGCTCTGGAGTGGCCATCGGGCGGGCATAAGCTCCGCCGCCTGCCGTTTAGCGGGCCGGAAATGTAGCCAGCCGGCGCCAGCGTATAACGCATATTTGATCGGCCGTGTATTACTGGCGCCAGCGGCTGCTGTCGCCAGCTCGCGGCCGGTTTTGCGGACCTGCAAATCCGAGTTAATTAAAGGTGTGCGGGCCGCTACCTCGCTACACGCCCGCTGCCGCCGCCTTTTTGTTTAACCCGCTACACCACCGGGCATCTGCAGAGCGCGCGGCGTACTGCGCCGGACCCTGCAGTAGGACCGGCACTTGACTCGATTACAACCTGATACTAATTTCATCGGGAGCTGGTCTCTGCTCTCCCCAACATCTGCGTCCACCGACTGAAAAAATACGCACCTGCCCTCCATTTAATAAATGAAGTATACTCGCTAATGAAGCAACTGTGTACGCGGACCTCGCTACATACGGCATTATACTAAATTAAAAATGCTTTCAACAGTGCGGGTCGTTTTTTACTGGCGTTCTCTGTGAGCCGAGAGCAGGTGGTGATACTCGCACGGGTTCCGTTTTTGCTATTGTGAACACTCAGTTTCATTATCTATTTTTTTTTTTCATAATTTTTGGCCGACTATTACTCATTCTGAAACTCTTCCGTAACATTAACCTTTTATTTGGCAATGTTGCTCTAAAGCAACATCAAAATTGCGCGTGGTTTTCTGAAACGTGTTTCAAGTTCCATCCTTGGATGGGCAACAGTGCTTGAAATTATCATTTAAGCTCTCCAGTAAAGTGATGTTTCGTTGTCTTTTGCGAAAAGTTTAGCAATACACTGAATTTTTAAAGGATACTCCGAGCCACCCCCATGAACCACAGACATTGCCGAGGTGGGGTGGCTTGCGTGCCTCAACGATGCAGATAGCCGTACCGTAGGTGCAACCACAGCGGAGGGGTATCTGTGGAGAGGCCAGACAAACGTGTGGTTCCTGAAGAGGGGCAGCAGCCTTTTCAGTAGTTACAGGGGCAACAGTCTGGATGATTGACTGAGCTGGCCTTGTAACATCAGCTAATGTGGCTTTGCCACACGGTTACTGCGAACGGCTGAAAGCAAGGGGAAACTACAGCCGTTACTTTTCCCGAGGACATGCAGCTCTACTGTATGAAAATATGATGATGGCATCCTCTAGGGTAAAATATTCCGGAGGTAAAATAGTCCCCCATTCGGATCTCCGGGCGGGGACTACTCAGGAGGATGTTATCATCAGGAAAGACAATACTGGCATTCTACGGATCGGAGCGTGGAATGTTAGATCCCTTAATCGGGTAGGAAAATTAGAAAATTTAAAAAGTGAAATGGATAGGTTGAAGTTAGATATAGTGGGGATTAGTGAAGTTCGGTGGCAGGATGAACAGGATTTCTGGTCAGGTGAGTACAGGATTATAAATACAAAATCAGTTGGGGGTATCACAGGAGTAGGACTGATAATGAATAAGAAAATAGGAATGCGGGTAAACTACTATGAGCAGCGCAGTGATCGCATTATCATTGTCAAGATAGATACGAAGCCAACACCGACAACAGTAGTACAGGTTTATATGCCAACTAGCTCTGCCGATGATGAGGATATAGAAGAAATATATGAGGAGCTAAAGGAAATTATTCAGACAGTTAAGGGAGAGGAAAACTTAATTGTGATGGGAGACTGGAATTCGGTAGTAGGAAAAGGAAGAGAAGGAAAAATAGTAGGTGAATATGGACTGGGCAGAAGGAATGAAAGAGGAAGTCGCCTGGTAGAATTTTGCACGGAACATAATTTAATCATAACAAACACGTGGTTTAAGAATCACAAAAGAAGGTTGTATACGTGGAAGAGACCAGGAGACACTGGAAGGTATCAGATAGATTTTATAATGGTAAAACATAGATTCCGGAATCAGGTTATTAACTGCAAGACATACCCAGGGGCAGATATAGACTCTGACCATAACTTGTTAGTCATGAACTGTAGGCTGAAACTGAAAAAACTGCAGAAAGGTAGGAAAATAAGGAGATGGGACCTAGATAAATTGAAGGAAAGTGAAGTTCTGGAAAATTTCAGAGGGAGATTTAGGCAACAATTGACAGAAACAGGGGGAAATAAAACAGTAGAAGAGGAATGGGTAGCATTGAGAGATGAAATAGTGAAGGCAGCAGAGGACAAAATAGGTAGAAAGGCAAGACCTGCAAAAAATCCTTGGATAACACAGGAAATACTAAATTTAATTGATGAAAGGAGAAAATATAAAAATGCAGTAAATGAAACAGGCAAAATGGAGTACAGACGACTAAGAAATGAGATTGATAGGAAGTGCAAAATGGCTAAGCAGGAGTGGCTAGAAGCCAAATGCAAATCTGTAGAAGAATGTATAAGAAGGGGAAAAGTAGATACCGCCTACAGGAAAATCAGAGAGACATTTGGGGACAAGAAAAGCAATTCTACAAATATCAAGAACTCAGATGGGAAACCAGTTCTCAGCAAAGAAGGGAAGGCTGAAAGGTGGAAATAGTATATAGAGCAGCTCTACAAAGGAAATGAACTTAGAGACGATGTTGTAGGAAGGGAAGAGGAAGTAGATCAAGATGAAATAGGAGATATTATACTGAGAGATGAATTTGACAGAGCCCTGAAAGACCTAGGTCGGAACAAGGCCCCAGGAGTAGATGACATACCCTCAGAGCTACTAAAGTCTCTGGGAGAGCCAGCCATGACAAAACTATTTGAATTGGTGTGTAGGATGTATGAGACAGGCGAAATACCCTCAGACTTTAAGAAAAATGTAATAATCCCCATTCCAAAGAAATCAGGTGCAGACAGGTGTGAAAATTACAGAACCATCAGTTTGATAAGTCATGGTTGCAAAATTTTAACACGAATTATCTACAGGAGAATGGAAAAGCTGGTAGAAGCTGACCTAGGGGAAGATCAGTTTGGATTCAGGAGGAACATAGGAACACGGGAGGCAATACTCACTTTACGGCTTATCTTAGAAGATAGATTAAGGAAAGGCAAATCTACATTTTTAGCCTTTGTAGATTTGGAGAAAGCGTTTGACAATGTTGACTGGACTACACTCTTTCAAATTCTGAAGTCAGCAGGGGTAAAATACAGGGAAAGAAGAGTTATCTACAACTTGTACAAAAGCCAGACCGCAGTTATTAGACTCGAAGGGCATGAAAGGGAAGCATCAGTTGGGAAGGGAGTAAGACAGGGTTGTAGCCTTTCTCCGATGTTATTCAATTTGTACATCGAGCAGGCGGTGAAGGAAAGCAAGGAAAAATTTGGAATAGGGATTAAAGTTCAGGGGGAAGAAATAAAAACATTGCGTTTTGCTGATGACATTGTAATTCTGTCAGAGACAGCGAACAACCTGGAAGAGCAGTTGAATGGAATGGACAGTGTGTTGAAGAGAGCGTACAAAATGAACATTAACAAGAGCAAAACAAAAATAATGGAATGCGGTCTTAGAAAATCAGGCGATGGTGAAGGAATTAGATTAGGTAACGAAACAATGAAGGTGGTAGATGAGTTTTGTTACTTGGGTAGTAAAATAACATGCGATGGTCGCAGTACAGAGGATATAAAATGCAGAATGGCAATGGGAAGAAAAGCATTTTTGAAAAAGAGAAATTTGCTAACATCGAATATTAATTTAAGTGTAAGGAAGTCTTTTCTGAAGGCATTTGTGTGGAGTGTTGCCTTGTACGGGAGTGAAACATGGACGATAAGCAGTGCGGACAGGAAGAGAATAGAGGCTTTTGAAATGTGGTGCTACAGAAGAATGCTGAAGATTAGGTGGGTAGATCACATAACTAATGAAGAGGTACTGAACAGAATTGGCGAGAAAAGGAGTTTTTGGCATACCCTGACTAAAAGGAGGGATCGCTTGGTAGGACACATTCTTAGACATCGAGGAATCGTAAATTTAGCATTGGAGGGAAGTGTATGGGGTAAAAATCGCAGAGGGAGGCCAAGAGACGCGTATAGTAAGCAGATTCAAATAGATGTGGGTTGTCGTTCTTATGAGGAGATGAAAAGGCTTGCTCAGGATAGAGTAGGGTGGAGAGCTGCATCAAACCAGTCTCCGGACTGAAGACCATAACAACAACTCCGAGCGTAAGTTACCGAGGTACTTGTTTGCTTCCATTTTGCGACACTATTTTTCGTGATACACGGAAAACTGCTTATAAAAGGGAAAGAGGAAGATTTTAGTTTGTTTTATTATGGAACATTTTTGACGAGTTCTTGTATGGGAGACAGATAATGGACCTGTATTTATTGGAAAGAGGAGGCCTGGTATACCACTACAAAATGGATGGTAAGTCCAAAAGAAGAACGGAACAGCATCTCCTGTACGAGTCAATGATGTACGGTATGACAATATGTTGTTACTTGACACATTACAGGCCAAAAGGAACTTTCAATTTTTGTCTTCAGAGGTACTTGACTGTAAAATGTGGAAATCATGGGATTGTTCTGAACTTTGCAGCAAAAGCGACTTGTTTTCACGTTTTACATGAAATAGTCCAAATAATTTTTAAAGTCATAAGAACAACACTGCAGTACTGATACTGTACCAGATGCAAAAATTTTGGCAATGTTAATTACAAACCAGAAACTATATTTTGAAAAAAAATCGTATAAATCTATTCACATGGCCCTACACATTTAAGTAACATAACACTTTTTGTTCTCATGATTTCTGTGTTAACGTGTTTCCTGTTTTACTCGTAAAAATTAATCTTTTGTATTTAGCAGAAATGAGCGATATTGTCGACTACTCATTTCTCCGAAAACTGTCTTGAGCAGTTAAACCGGCAACCCACGCGCAATGGAAATATTTTAGACCTTATAGCCACGAACAGGCCTGATCTTATTAACGATGTCTGTGTAGAGACAGGAATTAGTGATCATGATATTATCATAGCTTCGATGGTGACCAAATTTCATAAACCAATCAAGAAGGCTCGGAGCGTGTTTTCGTTGGGAAGAGCCGATAGGCAAATGTTAGGATCGCACTTAGAAAACGAATGGGCATCGTTTAATTCCGGGACTATGGTTGTAGAGGAATTGTGGACAAAATTTAAGTCCATTGTAAATAAAGGGTTAGAGAAATATGTGTCAGTAAAGACGATTAAGGATGGAAAAGATCCACCCTGGTATAATAATAATGTTAGAAAGCTGCTGAGAAAGCAAAGACTGTTGCACTCTCGATTCAAAAAAGAACACGCAAATGATGACTGGCAAAAGTTAGTAGAGATTCGTGCGCCTATAAAAAGATCGATGCGCAAAGCATACAATAATTATCACAGCCATACCTTACGAAAAGATCTTTCCGAGAACCCGAAAAAATTCTGGTCCTATGTAAAATCGATAAGCGGGTCAAAGCCCACTGTCGAGTCACTCGTTTATCATTCCGGGGCAGTAATAGAAGAAAGCAAACGGAAAGCTGAAGTTCTAAATTTAACTTTTAAGAAATCTTTCACGCAGGAGGACCGCACAAATGTACCATCATTTGATCAACGTACTAATTCCGAAATGGGGGACATAGTAATAGGTATTTCTGGTGTAGAGAAGCAGCTGAGAGAGCTAAATACGAAAAAGTCTGCTGGTCCGGATGGAATACCAGTTCGGTTTTACAAAGACTATTCTGCGGCATTGGCCCCATACTTAGATTGCATTTATCGCGAATCTTTAATTCAGCGCAAAGTTCCTAGTGATTGGAAAACAGTTGACTCCCGTTTATAAGAAAGGAAAGAGAACTGACCCACACAATTAGAAGCCAATATCGTTGACATCATTTTCATGTAGAATTTTATAGCATATTCTCAGTTCGAATATAGTAAATTTCCTTGAAACGGCAAAGCTTCTTTCTATGAATCATCACGGGTTTAGGAAACATCGTTCTTGTGAAACTCAGCTTGCCCATTTCTCACATGACATCATGCGAGCCATGCATGAAGGGTAACAGGCGGATTATGTTTTTCTCGACTTCAAAAAGGCGTTCGACGCGGTGCCACACTGCACACTGCTACCGAAGATACGAGCTTATGGAATAGGTTCACAGATTTGTGACTGGATGGAAGACTTCCTAATAGAACGCAGTACGCTGTTCTCGACAGCGAGTGTTCATCAGAGACGAGTGTATCGTCAGGCGTGCCCCAGGGGAGTGAGATAGGACCGCTATTATTTTCTATCTATATAAATGATCTGGTGGACAGAGTAAGTTGTAATTTGCGCCTGTTTGCTGATGATGCTGTGGTGTATGGGAGGATGTCGTCTTTAACTGACTGTAGTAGCATACAGGATGGCAGCTTGCTCTCAATGTAGAAAAATGTAAAGTGATGCGTGTGAGTAGGAAAAACAATCCTATAATGTTTGAATACAGCATTAGTAGTGAGCTTCTTGATGCTGTTTCGTCGTTCAAATATCTAGGCGTAACATTGCAGAGCGATATGAAATGGAATGAACATGTAAGGACAGTTGTGAGTAAGGCGGACAGCCGACTTTGGTTTATTGGGAGAATTTTGGGAAGATGTACTTCACCTGTAAAGGAGACCGCGTATAAAACGCTTGTACGACCACGTCTTGAGTATTGCTCAAGTGTTTGGGACCCGCAGCAGATCAGTTTAAAGGAAGACATAGAGGCAGTTCAGAGGCGAGGCAGCTAGGTTTGTTACTGGTAGATTCGACCAATGCGCGAGTGTCACGGAAATGCTCCAGCAATTAAATTGGGGATCGCTGGAGGAAAGACTACGTTCTTTTCGTGACTTTCTGTTGAGTAAATTTAGAGGGCCGAATTAGTAGCTGAGTGTAGTACGATCTTGCTGCCGTCTACTTACATTTCGCGTAAAGATCACAAAGACAAGATACGAGAAATTAGGGCTCGTACGGAGGCATATAGGCATTCTTTTTTTCCTCGTTCTATTTGGGAGTGGAATAGGAAAGGAAATGCCTATTAGTAGTACAGTGTACCCTCCGCCACGGACATTACGGCGAATTGCGGAGTATGTATGTAGATGTAGATGTAGAACTGAAATGTGCAGTAATCTCTAAACTCGTCATATTGAACATCATTTCATAAGAGCAGAATTCTGCACAAACAATAAGAAATTAGCCGCGAGCGGTCTAAGGCGCCTTGCTACGGACTCCGCGGCTGCTCCCATTGGAGGTTCGAGTCCTCTCCGTGGCATGGATTGTGTGATGTTCTTAGAGAAAGTTAATTCAAGTAGTTTTAACGGCTGGGATACCGATGACCTCCAGCAGATTGGTTGCATTTTCTTAGAAACATTTGAATAAGAACTTATTATGTGAAAGCCAAATTTATCAATGTATTGTTCCACACTTGTTCCCATTGCTGTGACCTCGTACCATTATGGGTAACACGGGAGTCACGTGGTGGTCGATTGCTGTGATCATCATAGTCATTATTTCCTTGTATAACTCGTAGATTGTACGGACTGTATAGCACGCCATTATTCGTTGTCCTATGCTTCCTTTATTTTTGGTACCCTCTTTACTGTCTACTGATGTCAGCCAGCATCTAAATCGTATAACATACAGTTATATATACATAGATATCTATTGTCATCTGGACACAGATGAATAAAAATAAGGCGAATAGAGAATCATTACTTCCGAAATGTTCCTCAACTGTGTGCAGTTTACAATGCTGTAAGATGACAAAGATGACCCAGGCCGGCTTTATGACCCCTTGTATGTGAATAACCCTTCAGATGCCCTTCGCTTCGTTACCTCGCAAAGGCACAAGCTGATATGATTTTGAAACTTCATGGCAGATTAAAATTGTGTGCCGGAACCGGGACACGAACCTGGGACCTTTGCCATTCATGGGCTAGCGTTCTACCACTGAGCTATCCCGACACGACTCACGGTCCGTCCTCACAACTTTACTTCTGCCAGTTCCTCGCCTCCTACTTTCCAAACTTCACAGACGTTCTCCTGCGAACCTTGCAAGACTACCACTCCAGGAAGAAAGGATATGATGAAGACATGGCTAAGCAACAGCCTAAGGAATGTTTCCAGAATGAAACATTCACTTTGCAGCAGAGTGTGCGCTGATATGAAACTTCCTCGCAGATTAAAGTTGTGTGCCGGTACCGGGTTCGAACCTGGAACCTTTGCTTTTCACCATGAAAGTTTGGAAAGTAGGAGAGAGGTAATGGCAGAAGTAAAGTTGTGAGGACGGAGCGTGAGTAGTGTCGGGATAGCTCAAAGTTAGAGTGCTTGGCCGCGAAAGGAATAGGTCCCAGGTTCGAGTCCCGGTTCCGACACACAACTTTAAACTGCCAAAACTGCCAAGAAGTTTCATATCAGCGCACACTCCGCTGCAGCGTGAAAGTTTCATTCTGGTGATATGACTTTGTTTAGCAATGTGCTATTTGTGTTCCTGGCCCATTACTATCGCTGACAAAATTGATGCTGTTTCTGAGCAAAGAGTGGACATAAAGTTGTGCGTTATTCTCTGGAAAACCTTAAGTGAAACGTGGACAGTAATTGAGCTAGCATATGTAGGCGACGAACTCTGAAGACGTCGTCCTCTTGAGTGAAGGAAACGGTCTCGCATGGGCAGAGATTCGCTGCACACTGTTCCACACGCAGTCGCCCTTTGACAGTATATATCGTTAGAAACAAAAAGCATGTAGGGCCGTTATTGGAAGAACATCGTCATGTAACTGAGCGTGCAAGACCTTTATTTGGATCGCGATGTGTGTCATAAATATTTCTGTGAGTTTAGCGAAACGGAAACTTAATGCAAAACTCTTTCCTTACACGCTAAGTGTCGAACAGAAAGAGGGAAAAACACGACATTCTGATGAGCTACTGGTGAGAACCAGGCGTGATCCCAAATGTCTATCAATGATATTGCTCGGGTGAAGCGCCACAATAATGAGTATCGCAGCTCTAGATCACCAGGAAATGTCCGATAATAAGGACAATGGGGATTCCATTCCTTAATAGGAAAGAATTCGTTCACTCTGAGCATGTTCCTCCAAGTCAAACAGTAGATCAGACTACGTTTGCTACACGCAATTCGAAGTCACCAACCAGTGCTACTGCATGACAATCCGAGACCCTCTCCTGCTTTTTCTGTCACCGAGTATCTGGCTAGACATTCTGTCATGGCCAACTGATAATGCCCATATTCGCCCGATCTCTCCCCTTGCGATTTTATCTTGTTTCTGAGAGAAAAAAGGCGAAGAAAAGGAGAGCGTCAACAAAATATCGCAGACATCCAACGGACTATGATAAACGTGGTTGCTGAACTAGTGGTATAACTTTGTAATTCAGGACTGGTTCCTTTCGCAGACGTTTTTAAATCGCCTCAACCAGTGTTCGACGCTGGTTCTCCGACAATTCATGATTATTTCCCGGCTTCCTTTGCATGTTGTTGTAACTTAAGTGTTAGGAAATCTTTAATGTAGGTATTTGTATGGTGCGTAACATTGTACGACAGTGAAACGTGGAAGATAAGATATTCAGACAAGATAAAGTCAGAAGCTTTCGAAATAAGGTGGAATGCTGAAGATTAGGTGGCTAGGCCTACGTTGCGTAACTAAAGAGGAAGTACCGAACAGCACCGTGTCAGCGATTTCGCGGACTCTCCCGAAGGATTTTCAAGTACTCCTTTGGGCGTGTGTGTGTGTTGCCGTTTAATTTAGTTTTAAATTAAGGGTGTGTCTAGCAACCGATGGTCCTAGCAGTTTGGTACTATAGTTACGAAAGCTTTGATATGTCAGGCAACCGTACTGGACGAATGCGTTAGGGTAGAAGCCACAGGAGTCCAACAGACGAGAGGAGTAATCAAATTCAGGTGGACGTCGGTTTGCGCTGTTAGTTAAGAACTCTCTCACAGGATGGAGTGACGTGGGTCTCTGCATCAAACCAGTCTTTGAACACAAGACCACAACAACAAAATCTAGGGGTTGAAATGTGCGCATTGCATTTGTTAGTCAGCTAATATCGAATGTTTAGTCCACGGTGAAAGTCACAGACAAGGGGAACTCCCTGACGCACCCCATCACATTTAGCAGTAAGGTGATGGGTAGCCTGCCAAAATCGCCACCCAGATACAGCAAGAAGCGTTTAACGTCCCGTTGACAGCGCGGTCATTAGGTATGAAGCATGGAACCAGGAAGGTGGGCAGAAATGGTGAAAAAAGGAAGAGTGATAGGAACAACGTATGGTCCAGACTAAACATGTGAAACAATGAGTACAGAGGACGGTCGACTGCGTCATGGTTCTGTCGTCACAGTGTCGGACTGCTGAACAGGAGATCATGGTTCAAATTAGACCCAGGTTCAATTCTGCTTTGCTTTACAAAATTGTTAATTCTCCTTCCGGGCACTGGCGTGGTAATTAGCTGTATTCAGTTTAGTTCTACTATGTACCAAATGTTATGAGTCTTGCGTACAGTTTGGAGTTTTTGACTTTTCTTTTCCTTAGTTGCAACATAATTCACAAACAGGTAATTTGTTGTTTACATTTCTCTGGGAGATCTATGCGTCATCTCCCATGCTCACAATATTCATCATCTTTATTTGCGTCGTTGTGGTCTACAGTCAGGAGAATGCTTTGATGCATCTCTCCCCCCTACTCTATCCTGAGCAAGCCTCTTCATCTCTTCATAAGAACGGCGACCCACATCTATCTGAATCTGCTTACTGTATTCGTCTCGTGGTCTCCTTCTGCGATTTTCCCCCAAACACATACCTCCAATGCTACATTTACGATTCGTTGATGTTTAAGAATGTGTCCTACCAATCAATCTCATCTCTTAGTCAAGATATGCCAAAATTTTCTTTTCTCGCCAATTCTGTTCAGTACCCCTGCAGTGGTTACGCTATCTACCCACCTAATCTAGGGAACTGTTCTGTAGCTCCTCATTTTAAAACCTTCTATCTACTTTCTGACTAAACTATTTATCGTCCAACTTTCACTTCCGTTTGGGCCTTGGGATACTATTAAATTAGACGGCTTTTGTGAAATGTACTACTCGAAACTGAGTTGATGTTAGACTTTACCATTAGAAGGGTTATTATTAATGTGGTCTTCAGTCTGGTGACTAGTTTGATGCAACTGTCCACCCTACTCTATCAAATGTTCAAATGTTTGTAGAACTTATGGGACTTAACTACGGAGTCATGTCCCTAAGCTTACAAACTACTTATGACCTAGCTAAGACTAAGGACGGCACAAATATCCATGCCCGAGGGGGGATTCGAACCCCCGACCGTAGTGGCCGTACAGAGCGTGACTGGAGCGCCTCAGTCCCCTCGGCCACCGCGGCCGGCACCTACTCCATCCTGAGCAATCATCTTCATCTCCTCATAAGACCTTCAACGTACATCCATTTGAATCTGCTTACTGTATTCATCTCTTGGTCTCCCTCTGCGATTTTTACCCCACACACTTCTCTCCATTGCTAAATTTACAATTTCTTGATGTATAAGAATGTGTCCTACCAATTGATCCCTTCTTTTAGACAAGGTATGCCAGAAATTCCTTTTAACCCCAATTATGTTCAGTACCTCTTCATTAGTTACGCTATACACCCACCTAATCTAAAGCATTCTTCTGTAACACCACATTTCAAAAGCCTCTATTCTCTTCCTGTCCACACTGTTTATCGTCCATGTTTTGCTCCCATACAAGACAATACTCCACACAAACGCCTTCATAAAAGACTTCCTTACACTTAAATTAATATTCCGTGTTAGCAAACTTCTCTTTTTGAAATACCTTTTTCTCCCCATTGCCATCCTGCAGTTTGTACCTCCTGTACTGCAATCATCGTATGTTATTTTACTGACCAAGTAAAAATTCTCATCTACCACCTTCATTGTTTCGTTACCTAATCTAATTCCTTAAGAATCGTCTGATTTTCTAAGAGTGCATTCCCTTATCCTTGTTTTGTTGTTGTTAATGTTCATCTTATACGCTCCTTTCAACACACTGTCCATAACGTTAAATTGTTCTTCCAAGTCCTTTGCTGTCTCTAACACAATTAAAATGTAACCAGAAAATCCCAATGTTTTTAGTTGAAAACCTTAAATTCTAAATTATTATCCAGTATTCTCTTTGCTTTCGTTCACGTCTTGCTCAATGTGCAGTTTGAACAAAAGTGCAGTAAGGCTACAACCCTGTGTTATTCACTTCGCAACCAATGCGTCCCTTTCATACCGTTCAACTCTAATAATAGCTGTTTGGTTAAACTAAAAGTTGTAAATAACCTTCCGTTCCCTATATTCTACCCCTGATGACTTCTGAGTTTGAAATAGTATATATTCCAATGAATATTGTTGAAAGCTTTCTCCCAATCTACAAATCTAGAAATGTAGGTTTGCCTTTCCTGTGTCTATCTTCTAAGATAAGATTTAAAGTGAGTATTGCCTCCCGTGTTCGTACATTTCAAGTCGCCTAAGTGGCGTCCAAGTGAAAGACTTGCACCAGGCCAATGAACCAGACGAAATTATTATATTTCTGAATCCAAACTGATCTTCCCCGAGGCCAGCTTCTACCAGCTTTTCCATCCTTCTGTAAATAATTCGAGTTAAAATTTTGCAACCATCACTTTAGTAAACTGATGGTTTAGTAATTTCATACCTGCCTGCACCTGATTTCTTTGGAATGGTGATTATTACATTTCTGGAGGTTTTAGAGTATTTTGCCTGTCTCATACATATTACTCACCAGGTGAAATAGTTTTGCCATGGATGGTTCTACCAGAGACTTCAGTAGGTCTGAGGGAATGTCATCTACTCCAGAGGCGTGTTACTACTTAGGTCATTCAGTGGGCACTCAAATTCATCTCTCAGTATAGTATCTCCTATTTCATCTTCATCTGCGTCCTCTTCCCTTCTTACAATATGTAAGAACTCTTTTTACTTTTCAGCTTTCCCTTCATTACTCAGTACTGCTTTTCCAGCTGAGCTCTTGATATTCCTACAACTATTTTTCTTAACTCCAAATCTCTCTTTTCATTTTCTGTAGCCGGTATATAATTTTCCCCTAGATATACATTCGTCTACTGAATTGCATTTGGCTTCTAGCCACTCCTGCTTAGCCATTTAGCACTTTATGTCAATAGCATTTCTTAGTCGTCTGTCTCCATTACTTCTGCTTCATTTACGGCATTTTTATGTTCTATTTTCATCAATTAATATTTACTGTGTTATCCAATGGTTCTGTTTCCTTTTATTTATTTATTTTCTTTCTACCTATTTTTTTTTTCCTTTCTACCTATTTGGTCCTCTGCTGCCTTCACTATTTCTTCTCTGAAAGCAACCCATTCCTCTTCTACTTTTTTATTTTCCCGGATTGTATCAGTTGTTGCCTAAATCTCCCTCTGAAATTGTTTTGCAATGGTCATATATTCTTACCGGAAATACAGGGTGTCCCACTCACCTTTTTCACTCCAGATACCCCTGGAACTACGCGAGCCTCGAGCGAGACCCACGGTTGAGTCTCGGGCACGCGCTAGCACCACGTCCCGTGTATTTCAAGCGTCAAATTCGCATCGCGATGCAACCAACGCCATTTTCTTTGTGATTATCATGCTATTGATTGCTGAAGAAACAATATGGAGCATCCATTTAAAAAAACACAAGTTTGCGTTGGAAATTATATTCCTTTACGTTTTAGACAGTCTAATAGTACCTAATATCATAAGCCCCTACCGTAAGTTCATGCCCATGAAAGTCGTTTTTCAACATATCGTGTAGACATCTGGGTTGAAAAAGGAGAGTGGTACACACTGTATAAATATTTCTTTGTCTTTGGCCGTGTTCCCGCACCTGCAGGGTCGGACTTGGCGTGTGTTAGACAGGGTGGCCGGATCCCCTTCGTGTCCCCATCCCCCTCACCCCCACCCCCCGCTCCGAGAGGAAATGTGTACGCCAAATGTCTGCGTATAGTGTTATATGCGTTTAAGTGTTACGAAACGGAAGATACGGAAAACCGCCTAAAAACCATATCCAGGCTGGCCGGCACTCCGACCAGTGGCGTAGCTATGTCACCAAGGGCCCCGGGGCAAAAATGACATTGGGGCCCTCTTTACACTAATACTGTACAGATGCAAAACTACTTCATCATCAGCTCCTTACCGCCCACTGGAAGACATAATAAGGTACACCTAAACACCACTAAGTAAATTATTATGTGTAACGCTGCAGATAATATTTAATAGTACTCTCTAATACAATTGTGAAAGTTTGTTTGTTTGTTATGCTTTCACGCAAAAAATTGATAGGTGATTTGGATGAAATTTTGCAGACGGCTAGAGATAGAGTTGGACCTGGGTAGGACATACAGGTGAAAATGCCCCATGGGATATTTTTCGTCATCGGTGACAGCAGGCGGACTTTTGTCAGTGCCGACAACTCTCTCTCGCTAACCTACTGCATTGTTAGCTCATTTCATTGATGGCTCAGTCAGAGAAGGAAAATAGGGGAAATATTCGTATAGGATGCTTTCAGCAAAAGTAAGTTGCCGGATTTTGTTTGATGAAACACTTTGGATTGAGCCGTGCCCCTACCAAGCTTCTTGAAGTATATGTTTGTGTCTGGCCAGGAAAAAGTAATAAGTAAATTAACTAAGTCGATATCTTCGCTTATGCACAATTCACTATTGGAATTATTACATGAAACTTCTGATCCGTGAATGTAATTAAACCTTTAGATGGCAGAATAAACAAATAGTGTTGCGGGTAGATACGTACATTAAAAGATTGTGTGAAGTGCTGAATTCTCACCATTACTTCGAAACACAGTGAAGTTGGTTGTTTTTCACATAGAAGAACTGAGCAGAATGCAGCGGAGGGTATAGTGTTAGTATGAACGTAAATTGAAGAGCGATTAGTTCTTATGGAATGGGAAGGTGCCGTTCCCAGAAAAAAAGCCACAGAATGCCGAATCCATTTCCCACCTTCCATTGCAAGGTAGTGTGTAGAAAGGTATGTAGATTCTGTTCGTTATTGCTTTCAGTATTAATGCATTTGTGGAAAATAAACATGCCAGGTTTCTTGGCACAACGCATTTTGTGGAAAATGCGCACTCTCCAGGTGTGTCTGCGCAGTACGTCATCTGTGATTTGTGAGGTGCACTGTGGAAGGGTCGGTATAACTTTCTAAAACACCTTGTAATTTCCTTTTGCGACGTAATGGGGTAGACAGAGTGGGGGCTCGCTTTCTCGCTATTCGTTTTGCAGGCGCACAAAGAACGGCAATGCCTGACCATTCCAGCGGTCTGACCTTTCCCGCACCTTCTGCTCTCCAACCACCCCCCCCACCCCTTCCTCCTGTCACCTGTCACATCCCCAAAACAAATCATATGCCCAATACTGTTCTACTGTAATTAGATATGCTGTATACATTTAATATTTGGTCTCAGTCCATTCTGTTTAACGGTAACTATATTAACATATTGGTTGCCAAAGGTATTCTTGGGTTACCGACCACCAGGGACCATTTACTTATTTTTCCATATTCTGCTTGAAGTAAGTTATTTAAGTACAAATAATTTGAAAATATTGCAATTTAGTACCTTCGTTTATTTTTTTATTTTATTATTATTTTTTTTAATTACATATGACTCACATGGCGCCAGAGTAAAGTACCAGGTGTATCATTTGCTATGTCGCTAATAATTTTGTGTTGGTACTGCTGTAAGTCTTTCATTCCACAACACATTAATTGCGTGCAGTTCCATTATTGTTTTTCTGCATTGTCTTTAAACATAAATTTATCCATGTTATTTGGATTTTTTGAGGTCTGCGACTGTATTATAATCTTTTTTGGAATGATTAATGCTGTAGCAGTCACTGTTTATAAATATTTTTATTGGCACGACGCGTTTCGGCAGCATGCTGCCATCATCGGGTGCATTTTTACAGTTACTGGTTACATTCTTGATGTATTGTGTTTTGTGTTTTGGATGCCAGTGAGGTTATGTTTGTACAGTTTTAACCTGTTAGGAAGATATAGCTATTTTTACAATTATGTTTCATCATTATAGTTTTGTATTATTGTAGTGTTTTGTTTACTCACAGTTTTGCTAATCTTGATAAACTTGTTGTCTGGCACACACAACACAAGCACATAGTTACATACACACTTACAACACATGTGGACATTTTGTATTTGTAGGTTACTGTACAAAGATCCTTAAAAGCTAAGATAAACTACTTACATCAGTGAATATAGTGAATATGCATGAGTTTAAACAGAAGTTGCTACATTTTGAAGAATTGATCAATCAGTGTTACATTATTAATTTTATATTTTAATTTTATTACTTTTATATTTTTTATGAAAAATGCATTCAATACTGGAGAAATTTTTGAAGAAATTAATATTGTTGCTTTCCAGTTTATCATTAAGTAGAAGTTCACCATGTATTTTCTCATGGATGAAGATTTCTAGTTCTTCATAGAGGTCCATTATGTGTCCCTTGTCCATTTTATGCAGTATATGAAGATCATGCTTGATATTCTGGAATGGATGTCCTGTGTTCTTTATATGGGTAGCTACTGCTGATTTATTAAAGTTATTGGTGTGGTAGGCATTTATTCAGTGTTGTTCGCTGCGTAACATAGTGATATTGTAGCAGGATAAAGTGTCTCGTAGAAGTTATGTAGATGAACAAAGGCATGTACAGAAGCTTTTAGATGAAGTTATGGAAAAATAAGAGGAATGTGTTGATGCTGAGTACTGTTCATGGAGAGGTAGAAGCTGAAGTTGAAACCAAGAGGAACACAAAGAAAAAACAGCAATGATAACTGACTATAATTAGTCATCTCTCTCACCAAATTAAGTCGCATATTGTCTAAGGCGGGGTGTGAAATGATACAGGAAGCTTGCAATTGAACTGTTGACAGGGTCAGCACTGGTATATACTCTTACGATTTACCGATACATCAGCAACAAGATACTCTCAATCACAGATTTCATAGAGAAAGTGACTTTGAGACTACTCCAAACAGAAGATGCCGATGCCCCTGAGAAATCTCTCACCGTAGCCATCGAGCTGCCTGCAGATTGTGCTCTTGCGAACATGGGAGCAGCAAGTCATAAGTGTACGGATACTACGAAGAAATGAAGAAAGAATTTGGACAAGAGCAAGCTGTCAAGAAATGCAAACAAACTACATGGAAATGTAAGAAATTGTGACTCATATTTTTGCGAAGAGTGTTTCTTCATAAAGCACAGTGCATGCATAGAGATACAAAGTGGAATTACCCAATTTTTTCAGTCTGTTTCATTGTTGTTGCAATTAGAGTTGGAGAATGTAATTAAAACTGTATGTGTTATACAATCTACTGCATAAAGTAATATGTAACACCAAATAATAAATTATAAAAACAAGGAAACTCTAACATGACTGGGTCATGTGAGTTATATAATTCACGCTTTCAAGTGTCAATAAGGACTCTTGAGCTCTTGAAAACTGGAGGCCACGACCATCATTTGTTACTGGGGCCACAACGTACTGCAACACCAAGTCAGAGCACGCTTCTGTGAGCTACAACTTCACCACGGAGCTTTAAATGGAAAAAATTACCGTGAGTTGTATTTACTTCACGTGGCCCGAAGAGAAGTGTTCCTGTGAGTTATATTTAACTCACGTGGCAGTCAATATGTTAAAACATTGATTTATGAAAGTTGGGAATTTTTCTATTTCTTGTAACACGAATACTATTAGTCCTTGAAAAAAATTCATAATTATTTTTCGCGCCTCACAGTGTATCACGAACTTAGTACGTGGCGTTTTTCAAGTCGTGGGGATTTCGTCCATGTTTCCTCACGCACCAAAGTCAGAGTGAAAGAATACCTACTCGAGTAATACTATGCTTAAAACTGTTATCTTGCAGTTGTTGGCAAAGATATGATTTCTGATCGTTTTCGTCACTGCAGTACATTATAGTAATAATATGGTACACAATTAAAAAGTAGTAAATTTTATTTTAACACTTATTTTACAATCATTTCCTGTCTTTGGTTTTTGCAAAATCATCAATAAGGTCTGTTAAATCTAGACTTGATGCAGCCTTGTTTTCGATTGCTATGAGTGCCAATGTCCGAGTCAAGCTTGAGCCATATTGTACCGCAGATGCGTTTTGATAATTTTTAATTTGCTGAACGACCTTTCGGCTGCTGCAGAAGGATAAAACTGCGGTAAATACTTCTGTAACCTCACATTCTAATAATGCATATTTTGTTAGAATTTCCTTACATAATTGGCGAACTGACCATGTTGGGGTCAACTTCGGCAGGAAAATTTAAAAAGTCGAAATTCCTTCGTTCAACTAAAATATTATATACAGTATAAAGTCTATTATGCGAAGTAATTTGTGGACATGGATATTCGGAAGACGGTTTATTCGGATATTCGAACTGTACACTTCTATTTGCCAATAAGAAGTACTGTACAGTAAATGTATTTATACTGTATTTGTAGGAGCACGATCCTTCACATTGCGCCGAGCCGGCACGCCACAACACTTGGAAGACGCAGCTGTTGCTGTGAGCAGGGTATGCTGCCGCTACTTCTGCCGACTGAAGTGTGCAGATTGTTGGACACATTGGCAGCTTCGCCTGTCAGCAGCGCCACATAGTGGCTTCTTGTGAACGCTCAATTAGAAGCATTGTTCCGCCACCCGGTGGCCCTGTGCGGCAACTGTGGGAAACTTGGTATGAAGGGAAGAGGATATGATGGACGATAGTGGGAGAGTAAAAAAGAAAAAAATTAAATAAGAAAAAACGAAGGCCGAGGGGCCCCTGGAGCTCGGGGGCCCTGGGGCACTGCCTCGCCTAGCCCTATGGTAGCTACGCCACTGACTCCGACCATCTTCGTTAATCCGCCTGGCGGATGCGAACTGGGGCCGATACGCCTCCCCGTCTCGGAAGGCGGTGCGTTAGGCCACACGTCTAACCAAGTGGGTATACACCGGGTGATCAAAAACTCAGTATAAATTTTAAAACTTAATAAATCACGGAATAATGTAGATAGAGAGGTAAAAACTGACATACATGCTTGGAATGACATGGGGTTTTATTAGAAGAAAAAAAAAGTTCAAAAATGTCCGACAGATGGCGCTGGACAGCAAAACGTCAGTGACCGCTACCGTGACGGGTGAGAGGTACGCCGATATGTTACAGAATCGCATCATCCCTAGCCAAGCGGATAAACACCTGCGGGTACCTACGATTTTTATGCAGGATGGCGCTCCACCTCATATTGCTAGATGCGTGAAAGATCGTGTGCTCAGACGCTACTTTCGTCATGCCTGGCCTCCCAGGTCCCCAGACCTCAGTTCGTGCGATTATTGGCTTTGGGGTTACCTGAAGTGGCAAGTGTATCGTGATCCACCGACATCTCTAGGGATGCTGAAAGACAACATCCGACGCCAATGCCTCACCATAACTCCGGACATGCTTTACAGTGCTGTTCACAACATTATTCCACGACTACAGCTATTGTTGAGGAATGATGGTGAACATATTGAGCATTTCCTGTAAAAAACATCATCTTTTCTTTGTCTTAATTTGTTATGCTAATTATTATTTTTCTGATCAGATGAAGAGTCTTCTCTCGGACTTATTTTGAACTTTAAGTTTTTCTAGTTTTTTTTTTCCTCATAAACCCCATGTCATACCAAGCATGTGTGTCAATTTTTACCCCTCTATCTACATTACTCCGTGATTTATTAAGTTTTCAAATTTATACTGACTTTCTGATTATCCTGTAGATATGCCCAAGGGCCCTACATGAATTTACACCGGCGGGGCTCTTGTTAAAAGTAGAGAGCCCCACGCCGACTGGCGTCCATAATGTAGCGACAGATAGGATATATGGCACATGCTATAGTATACTATAACTTATGCCTACACTATCGCTCCGCTGTATGTTATTCTTTTGAGAGCGTACTGGAAGTTTTGATTTCTCGCCATCTCACTGTGCGCGCTGTTACGAGTAGCACTTTCTGCGGGACTTAAAAGTGCAGCACCTGCTTGCAACTTAGACCTGAGCAACTGAATTGAAGTGTTTTACTGCGCATATACTTTGTTATTCACATTGGAAAAGTTTATTTGTATTTCTTCTTAGTGTTTTAGGCGCCTCTGGGGGCTCTGGGGTCACTATCTGGGTACTTTGAGTCTCTCTCAGAGTACTCAAGCTCACTACGACAGCTACAAATAAAACGTCATTGGATCACGGGTAGTGACCCATGCAAAGTTATCCAAGTCACTGTTTCTCCAGCAAAAGACGGACATTATGTGCGGAGTGGGGGGGGGGGGGGGGGGAGAGCCAAAGCAATATGGTGGGTTTACCCCTCACCTTTGCTTTTTATATACCGGGTGATCAAAAAGTCAGTATCAAAACTTAATAAATCACGGAATAATGTAGACAGAGAGGTAAAAATTGACATACATGTTTCGAATGTTGTTTGTTGTTTGTTTGTTAAGCTTAAGGGACTTAACTGCGGGGCCATCAGTCCCTAACCTTACAAACTACTTATGAACTACTTACGAACTAGGACGGCAAAAATATCCATGCCCGAGGAGGGATTCGAACCCCCGACCGTAGTGGCCGTGCAGTCCGTGACTGAAGCGCCTCAGTCGCCTCGGCCACCGCGGCCGGCATATTTCGAATGACATGGGGTTTTATTACGTATCACTTCTACCGTTATCGGGCCTTATTTCTTCGAGGAACTGCGCGATTCTGGTTTTGTAACTGCTACCGTGACGGGTGAGACGTACGCCGATATGTCGATATGTTACAGAATCGCATCATCCCCATCCTGGCTGATAAACACTTTATGCAGGATGGCGCTCCACCCCATACTGCTAGATGCATGAAAGATCTCTTTCGCACGTCGTTTGGTGATGATCGTGTACTCAGCTGCCACATTCTTCATGCTTGGCCTCCCAGGTCCCCAGACATCAGTCCGTGCGATTATTGGCTTTGGGGTTACCTGAAGTCGCAAGTGTATCGTGATCGACCGATATCTCTAGGGATGCTGAAAGACAACATCTGACGGCAATGCCTCACCATAACTCCGAACATGCTTCACAGTGCTGTTCACAACATTATTCCTCGACTACAGCTATTGTTCAGGAATGATGGTGAACATATTGAGCATTTCCTGTAAAGAACATCGCCTTGGCTTTGTCTTAATTTGTTATGTTAATTATTGCTTTTCTGATCAGATGAAGCGCCATCTGTCACACTGTTTTGAACGTTATTTTTTATTTTTAGTCTAATTAAAACCCAATGTCATTCCAAGCATGTGTGTCAATTTTTTCTCTCTATCTACATTATTCCGTGATGTATTAAGTTTTGAAATTTAAACTTACTTTTTCATCACCCGGTAACAGTTTCTGTGATATATATCTTCGATAGAGTATGCATATGTTATAGTATAACATAACAAGAAAAATGTTCAAATGCTTGTAAATCTATCGGACCAAACTGCGTGGTCATCAGTCCGTAGCTTACAAACTACTTAAACCTAGGTAAACTAACTTACCGACGAACACACACACACCCATGCCCCAGGGAGGACTCGAACCTCTACGGCGAGCAACCGCGCGCTCCGCAGCAGCGAGGTGCTTTAGACCGCTCGGCTACTCCACCGCGGCATAACAAGCAAAGATTATATATATATATATATATATATATATATATATATATATATATATATATATATATATATATATATATATTACACTAGCTTATATGCCCGTGCTTTGCAACGGCTCTAAAAGAAGGGCATGTGCGTATTATCGCTTTTAGGGTTCCAGACCTTAGTCAATAAAAATCCTTGTTGGATCGGTCTATCAATAAATTCAGTGGTCCTAGCCAAGATGACAAATGTAAGCAAAAAACATTGTCCGAAAAGATGTATCTTCATAAAGATGTCAAACGTAAGTAAAAGTCACCCTCCGAAACGATGTATACTCATAAAGTTTTTGATACGAAAAGAAGTTGCTCCATGCAATTTCGTGAAGTAGTTAACGAGATTAGGTATTTCTAATAGATGAATAGACAGTTACTGAAATCACTTAAGATTACGATTTATCTTTTTTCCGTGATGTGATTTTGATGAAATCATGCCTATATGTTGCCACAACCTTAGTTAAAAAAACCGCATGATTCTTTTTTAACCTTTGCGTAACGTGTTACGAATAGGCATATCTTCATGAATATGTTGAAACTTATATCATACATCAGTGATCATTCATATCCCTTGACAATGTACAGAGCTGAAATACAATAAGTAATAAGTATTTCATTAATGAAGTAGAAACATAACTGAAAACAATTATTATTGTTGAATCCTATCTCTTAGTTTTCTGGTGCACTACGAAAGTAACACTGCGTCTATTGCTGCATTACGCCGTTCTTTCCTTGCATGAAATACACCTAAAACTTCAAATTACGATATCTTTTATTCTCTTGATTTGATTTTGATGAAATGAAGCCTTTATGTTGCCCCAGGCTATTATCAATTTATCTGTGATACCCCATGTATGTTCGTTTAGTACGTTTAGATATTTGCCATTCTGCGCCATGTTTATAAGCATAGTGTTCACATAAAACTTCCAAGTACGATATCTTTTCTTTCCCTGATTCGATTTTGATGAAAAGAAGCCTACGTTATGCTTCAAGCTATTCTAAAATTACGTGTGGAGCCCGACGAATGTTAGTGTAATACTTTTGGAGATTACTCTCTACAAATAGATATTGGCGACTGCTTTCAGAAAAATGTTTAAATTGTGATATCTTACTTTTTTGATTTTGTGAAATGGAGCGTTTATGTAACCGCACGACACCCTCACGTTACCTGTCAAGAACTTCTGAAAATTCGACTATTTGTTTTCGAGATTAACGTAATCAAAGAGAAAAAGAGATACGACGGTTGTAGTTAAAAAAACGTTAAATTGTGGTATTATTTTGTAGGAATATATTGATGTGTATAAGTGCTGTACGTCGGTAAAATCTGGTGCGTATACAGTTAGTAGTAAAAAGGTAATATATTAAAACGTGATGCTTGATTGGACGGTTTTCCATGAACGTTACCCTTTACGTCCTCATATGTCATGAACTACGTGTTGTATTGTGATACAACCTCGAAAGAACATTAAGCTTTAAGGGTGTATACCGTCTGCAAAATTTCCTGCGAGTACAATTTGTAGTGTAGCAATTATAAATTGTAACATTATACCGAATGCCATAGTTTTGCTCAATGGGCAGCGGAAAAGTTTGGCTATGTTTGTCAGCAAGAAAAGTTTAATAAAGGTTTGAAATTATGTTTAAACTTTGTTGCAAGTCACTAAGCACTCTCATTCTCCTATAGTGTAGTCATAAAGTCTCGTCGTATTATGTTGCAGTTTCTTGCAACTCTTCTTATTCATGATGTTATATCTCGTGAATCATTTGTCGTTTGTGGTTGGTACTCCTCCAGCAATTATTATGTCATATAAGGAATATGAGTACCAAATGTGGTTGAAATCGGTTCAAAAATGTTCAAATGTTTGTAAAGCTTATGCGAGTCAACTGCGGGGTCATCAGTCCCTAAACTTACAAACTACTTATGAACTACCTTATACTAAAGATTACACAAACAGCCATGCCCGAGGGGGGATTAGAACCCACGATGGGGAACTGCCTCGCGCATCGTAGTATAGCGCCTCAATGCGCTCGGCTGCACCGTCGCGGCGCTGAAATCGGTCCATTAGTTTAGGAACAGATGTAAAAAAATGTAATAAAAAAAACCTTAAAATATTGATTGTCACGTGTAGACAACATTTACTAGACTGACACGTTCCACATCTTTACGAAATGTCGTATATATGATCTATGGAACACGTATTAATCTAATCTAATCTATTATCGCGGCCGTTTTTCGACACTGTCATTGTTTATGACGTCATATCTCCTTACGGGTGTGTAGTAGGTGGTTGATGCCTGATAGCAATGATCAAGTGTACTAAGTTTGGTTGAAATCGGTCCAGTTTAGGGTGAGATGTGGAACTTACACACACACACACACACACACACACACACACACACACACACACAGCCTATTTTACAAGATGTAAGATACTTACCGTATTACTCGTATTCTGCAGCCAATATATAGTATTACTATTGCCTGGACTACAGAAAGAGAAAAGACTTGTAAAATACCGGATGGGCAGTTCATAAATTTATGAAATATTAAAAAAAAATTAAAAAAGGATACACAAGAGCGAGAATTGAACACGGGATGAAAATCCTACTTGACAGTCGAAGACCATAACTACGACGTTCCTGTCAGGATAGTCCACTCAGCGACAACGACATGAGTTAGGAACATTCACAGTTTCTATTTTGATTCCTTCTCGTGTTTTCATGCTTGATCTCTATACAGGTTTTTCAGACTATCGATTTCATTTTGTCTATAAATCTGAGGGTGGGGGAGATGGGGAAGTTTTCCTTGTGAGTTTTTCTGATAGACAACTTCTGCTGCTCCCACGTCCTACAAGTTAACGCAATACTGCCAACCTCCGGTTACAGGCTCAACTCTGTGTCTTGTGATGGCTAGTGGTCATAAGGGCATTACGTTTGGGCCTTGGGATACTACTAATTAGACGGCTGTTGTGAAACGTACTACCGTACTACTCGACACTGAGTTGATATTAGGCTTTACCATTAGTAGTATGATTTCTAAAGTTGTTTTGTAAGACTTTATCATTATCCGAATGTCCCTCAATACTGAAAGTTTTCTTCATAAAATTTGTTGAAATAAACTGGGTCATGTTCTGAAAAGCGTATCGAATTTTGTTTTGTGTGTGATGTGTCATAATACTGGACTATAACTGAAAACTTCGCCAATCTGCCTGTGAAAACATTATAAAAATGACAGAATGTAACCGTGAACAAAAGCAAGTATAAAATAAATGTTCACGTATTTAAAATCTGATCGAAGTCAAGCTTACGTATTGACGACTGAAACTGGCACAACAATAAAAATTCAATTCTTTGAAACCAATTTATTGCAACTTTGGTCGAAAATGAACAATCGTTCGTGTCCTAGCTTATTTGACAGTAGCACTAATTTCTGGCCTACCTGCATACTCGCAAAATTACTACCAGATCTGTAAATGCTTCAAAAATCAAACTAACTACAGAATTCGCCGGTGTGCTACGCGAACCCACTGCCTACACACATGTAAAGTTCATCCAGCTCTATTATTTTTAAAAAGTGCAAACGAGTTAGGGGTAAATCATAAATACGTCACAGATTGAAGTTTTGATTTGAAAATAGATTAATTTATATTTACCCGATAAGAATGATGAACATGCAATAATTACAATTGTAACGCTTTTTCTTTTACAAGATGTTGATGACAAATTGACCGTGAGAATGCATGACAACAATTCTTTACGGAAAATTATAATTTTTTTTCCTTCTTCTTAAATCAATCCTTTGCTTCTGTTCGTCTAAAAACCAGCTATTACTTCGAATACTGTAATCAAAACTAAAAAATTATCATCATATTTCCTCCCACCTTTCATTACTCATTCACATTCATAAAAAGTGTTGAAAATGATAGTGAATCTCTCCCCTAGTGTACAAATGAACATTAAACATTTAACTTTAAACTTTCATGCTGAATGTTTCTCGAAGATGGACAAAAACAACGTGGGGCGCCTAATAACGAAATAATGATTCCACTTAGCTTTATTTTTCACAATACCAGCTCATAATCCGTCATCTTTAAACTCAAATGATTCATACTGACCCTTTAAATACATTTAAAAGCCAAACACAATACAGTTCAGAACAAAAGCTATTTACTCCCAACTTTTGGCCAGAGACAGGAAACCAGACAGAATTCTCACGTAATTGCAAGCTGGCGCCAGCAAGACGACAAGGAGCACCTAAACGAGACATTAGCCGACTCACTACTGGCCGGTGAGCCATACGGCGTTTCAAGATGCACCATCTGGTTGGTAGGCGAGCCACTGATATGGAAACGCTAGCTTTACAGCCTGATATGAAAATACTTGAAAAATATTTCATTCAATAAACATAAAATTCACAATCACTTTTTTATTTCAGTAAGTAACGACATCACTTTAATACCTGAACTGATCCGAGTTACACTTTGTTAATTTTAATATTTTTCTTACTGGAGATGTCATCTATATTTACCTAACTTATAAAGTTCCACGAATTGGAAGTTGACAAGAAGCATCTTTCTCAGAATGAACCTTTCACTCTGCAGCGGAGTGGGCGCTGATATGAAACTTCCTGGCAGATTAAAATTGTGTGCCGGAATCGGGACTGGAACCTGGGTTCTTTGCCTTTCACTACAAGCGCTCTACCGACTGAGCTTTCTCGACACGACTCACGATGCCGCCTCACAACATTACTTCCGCCAGTACCTCAATTCCTACTTTCCAGAGACATTGGTGACATTGTGAGTTGTGTCGGGATAGCTCAGTCGGTAAAGCGCTTGCTCGCGAAAGGCAAAGGTCCCAGGTTCGAGTCCCGATTCCGGCACACAATTTTAATCTGCCAGGAAGTTTCAGCATCTTTCTCGATTTTGCATGACATGCTGTTGATGTCTTCCTTGCAGGTGTCAAGGGTACATCATAGTCAGATGTTTTCATTATGCACTGCTAATAGTTGGAAGAGTAGTATTAAAATTACAGTAGCGTAGTTCATATCAGAAAATGGAGGCCCTACCAGGATAGATATTGTCATGATAGGTTAACGGCAGGATAGATAGATTGCAAAGTAGGCAATAGTCAGTTTTAGCGACAGTTGCAAAGATTATTAATTTTTTGTTCTTCTTTTTCGTATGTATGTGTGAAAATTCATCAAGCTAAAGTATATGAGCAACGAGGATTCTAGCACAGAGTAAGAAAAAGGTTTTGTGTTGATTATCAAGTTTTTGTGTATATTCGTTTAGTATTTGGTTGGTTAAAGATATATTAAGCGAATTATTTGTAAAAAGTCAAATAGTTTAGAAGATATCAGTTTTAAAAGGTGCATTGTCATACTGAAGAGCAGTTTGTAAAATTTGTATTTCAAGGATTAGATGTGGAAAAATAGTAGCAGGTCAAAGATAGAGTGTATTAGGAGTGATAATTGCAAAGAAAAAGTTCAGATAGTATTATGTTGAATAATATTTTTATTTTTATTTTTATTTTCATAATTTTGGAGTAGTTGTTGGGTTTTAGGAATGTCAGGTGGTAGGCACAGATGCAGAAATGCAGAGTAATGCTGGAGCAGCCAAACTACGTAGATTTAGGAGATTAATGTTTTTCTCCTTTGCAAGCACACAGGTGCAGAACTGGAGATTGCAAGAGAGCAGATAATTACTTTGTTTCAATTGGTTCAACCAGTGGGTAAGTGGTCGTACAGTTTTGTAGACAAGTGTTGTGATTGATTACAGGTACAACAAGAGATAGATTCATGTTTTCGAGGGCACAGACACAAAAGCTTCGTGAATCTCAACAGCAGGTAGAGATGATGGGGGACAAAGTAGGAGACAGTCAACAGACGGACGAGACAGTAGAAAATGTAGACAATTATCAGGAGGAAGAGCAGCAGAATTTTTAACCTCTAGACGATTTAGATAAGATAGAAACAGGTTCGATGGAACATAGTAAGGAAGATAGTATTCCGGACATTCCAGCATTTGTAATTTCGCGACAAGCAATCTCTGAACCAGATGCAGAGGTCCACGTAAAAGATGAAGTACTTTAGAAGCAAGTAGAGCTAAGTTAACTTTATTGATATCAGCATATTCAGGGATGGAATACGCATCGTTACAGTAGATACATAGACGGGTTGCTGACGTGGCAGGAGGATTTGATAGTGAAGAAGAGCAGTTGGAATATTTAGAAGGAATCGTTAATACTGTTACACCGCAAACATTGTGACAGGGAAATGTGTTAAGATCTTGGTTTGCTCACTTTAGCAAAACGGAATAAGTTCAGCAGCCGGTAGCAGAAAAAGCTCACCCGCCTTGCGTGATGACGGCAGCCGCTGCGTCGGCAAGTTGGAAAGCCTACCGTCAGCGAACTGTGCGTGAGTGAAATGGCTGTTAGACAGAGACGCAGCTAGTAAACATTTCATAACTACACGTAACTGTGTCACAAGAGTGAATAAGACCGCGGATGCGTCAGCGGTAAAGACACATCCGGCGAACACTGCATTGTCAAAGGAAACACATTCAAACCGATTCATACGTCATAGCTTCAGCCAATTTTATGTATAATTACTCACACATTTAGAAGTAGCAGTCACTTGGTCTTCTTAATCGACGATGCCCAGGAGGTAGTCGTCCATTCACTGGCCTAATCGTTGTGCTCAGTCTTTGTCACAGATAGCAGTACATACGGGTAGCCGCTAGAGGCAGCTAAGAGATGGAGTCTGGTCGAGGCCATATTTCACACTAAACATCGTCTGGGAAGACGGTGATCCGCTGTGCTGACGACTTCACACCTGTATGGTGGCTGCCTGAGGCCAGAGCAGTCTTCAGTGGTTGATTACTAAAGGCCAACGTTCCTGTCATCGAGATAGCAATCTGGTGCTAATCCGGTCAGCCGGTGTCCCAAGTCGGGAACCAGCACGACATCCGACTTCAATATTATCAACATGCCACAGCATCAGGGACAGAATAATTTTTCGGAGTTACGAGCGCCGCATAATGGTTTCGTAAGGAACACAACTGCACCTGAACAGTGAAGACAGACATAACAGCGAGACTTGTTAGCAGAGTCACTTGCGCTACTATAGAGTTCAGTGACAGATACAAGAAGTCCGCAATACACACACATTGTTAGGCACCATAGTAGATGCCGTGAATGACGGAATACAAAATAGGAGATCGAGAACACCCAGTTGAGCAGGAGAGAGTATGACAAGACAGGACGCCATTATAGAGATTTTAAGAAATATGAACGATTGTTTAAATAACAGTATAACTGCACAGGGTGATAATTTAACGAAACAGATAAAAACTTAAAACCTGGAATTGAAACAAATGAAACAGGAATTTAAAACATAAAATCAGGAATTTAGACAGGAATTTAAAACACAGAATCGCGAAATGAAATCAGAACTAAAAACAGGATATCCAACAAGTTAAAGTTCAAATGAAGGAAGGAATTGCGAGGATTGACAACCAGATCACGCAAATAAATAAAGACGCAAAAGAGACAAGATACAGGCATTATCGCAAGGTCAACAGGAACTACGAACTGACATAGACAAGGACCAATTAAACATTGTCAATGTAGATAAGGAAGTCGGTCGTTTCACGAAAAAGGTGACATGTGAGCTATTCAAACCACGGAAGGACAGGCTATCAAAGTAAAGTAACGAAAGTCGCTTTAAAACGGTACAACCAGCGTATAAATAAAACTGAAACAAAGACGAAGGATAAGCTATTAAACTCAGGTGAGAGTTAATCCAGACGACTCAGGAGATAATAGAGATCGACTGTACTTCTAGTGAAATTACTGATACATCAAGTAATCATTCAGTACAAGAAGAGGCACAAGTAAAAGATATACAGAAAGAAAAGAAAACGGAAGTAATACCCGCGGAAGTAAGGCCGAGAGTTATTAAAATATTACCTTACGATGTTCCACACAGAATACGCGGAAACTCGCGGAATGTATTGTCAGCCGCTACCAAGTGATAGACAGGCGACTGAACCAGTAAATCCAATGACACAATTTGACAATAATTCGTTTTCAGCACCACAAGGACTGAATGAACAAAATTTTTGTACGCCTTTGCAACAATACGAAATGAATACGTCTTACGCAACAGGGAACATGCAGATGAGTAGCGGGCTGACATAAAACAGGCAAGATAGCGTAACTGACGCAGGAATCTTCGAAATGACAGCCCAAGCACGGTTAGGAGGCATGAATAGGTGCGACACATACCACTTTATGACTGTTCAAAAATTTCAATACTTCAAACAGGAAGGCGGAAGTATTCATGCGGGAACCTTCATATATCAATTTCAGGTGGGCGTACCGAACCATTGGCGTTCAGTACATAGGCTAGATTTTGTATGCGCATACATGTCGGGACCAATGGTAGAAGTAATGCAAAGAGTTGCACAAAACTGCACATGTTACCAACCGCATTCTTAGAAAGATATAGGACAAAAGAAGCACAAAATAAGATCAAATACGAATTATTACAAATGGCACCTTACGAGAACTCAGGTGAGGAAAGTGTCAAATTTTTCGTTATAATGGACAAAAAGAACCAATGCTTAGACAAACCGTGTAGCGATGGAGAACTAATACGTTTATGTAGAATGAGACCACCAGTCAAATATCAGCAATCAACAGTAGGAAAAAATGAAGACGTTGAGGGTTTCAAGTAAGTATTAGGGAATGAGAATTTATGTTTAAAGAGGAAATTCTTAAAGATAAACAAAAGGGAAAGTAAGACGGAGAGACCAAGAAATGATTATCACAATAATTTTATCTGCAGCAATAATGGAAATTTCAGATCATTTAATAATAACACTAACAAGAATAATTTTTAATCACGAAACAATCCAGGTTATGCAGTATCATGAAAGATGGTGGAAATTATGGAAATAGGAATAACATATGTCGTAATAATAACAATGGGAGCGGCAATTCATATCGAGGAGAATATGGATTCAAAATCCAAAACAATAATGAAGGATATTTTAACAGAGGGAATGATGTGAGAAACGGTAACTGGCGAGACCGGAGCACAAACATCGTTGAGGGAAATCAAGGTTCACATGGACAAGAGCGAACAAATAGTCATCCAGACGTAGAAGTTAGGCCACCGAATCCGGAAAAACGTAAGGATTGACCACGAAACTAGTAAGGCGGTAATCAAAACACTGACCGTCCACAAGCACAACAAAATCAAAACATTCATTGTATTCAAATAAACAAATCAGACACAATTCAAACAGATTATAACAGTAACAGTTTAATGAACAAAATATAAATACAAAATTCGAACACAAAGTAACTTCAAAACTGATAGAAGAACAGTACAAAGCGTGGGAAGGTAGCATTAAATTCCGAAAGTGAAGACGAGTTGCCACCTCTTCCCAAAATTTGAGAGATAACAGATGAGTAATTACTCACAGGGTTGGCCGAGATATTTGACGTAACTAACGAGGATAAAAACGAGTCACAAAAACAGGAAAAGGACACAAAGGTAGAATCACAGACGCAAGAAAAGACACCTAATATATATATATATATAATATATATATATGGACGAATATGATGATTTGGAAAGAGAGTACATGCAAGAATATTTGGAGGCGAAAGAGAAGGAGAGAAAAAAATACAATAAGAAACGTAAATAAATAGACATGTCTCAAGCAATACCACTAAGAGATTCATCACAACCTACAATACAAACACAGAAAGATGCACACGTTTCTAAAGTTACACCATTAGAAAAATCATCACGAAATAATAATAACGTTTACGAAATCAAACATAGACACAAAAGGAAGGAAATAAATTTGAAAGCGTAAGAGACTTTAGGAAGCTCTTTGCAGGGCACTAAGAACTAGTACTTAGAAGTAAATGGGAGTAAAGAAGATGAGAAAATCATAATGAGGTAAAATTTTATACATTTATACTATGATAAACCTAGAAAATAAAAACTTTGAAGAATACAAAGAGACCACACTAAATAAATAAAGAAGGAAAGATGTAAATCAAACTAATTTAAATTTCATACAGCAGTAGGTGAACAAACAACACACTACTCCTAGATAATTAAAAAAGAATGAAGGAATAAGCCCAATATTTAATGTTAAGAATAATAGTTTGGTTTTGTATTTATTATCAACAGTGAAACTAGTTTTTTTTTATTGTATAAGACAGGAAAAATGTTTAAAAAACGTTTTTGTATAAAATTGTAAGAACATCCTGCACATCACGACACCGCGGAGGAGAATCTTCAGAGACCATCTCCATTTCATTGGGCAACTAAAACTTCGAGATAACGACAGAGAGTATTGTCGTGCTGAATCAGCACCGAGGGAAAAAAAGAATGATGACGTGAAGACCAGCGTACCATTGGAGAGGCTGGTCGCACCCAGGTTGAAACCAGAACAACGTATACCTTAGACATTGTTACAAGTCACGACCATAATCTACAAGAACGAGAAAAGAATAGTCATGTTGCAAAATTACAGCAAAACTACAGCATACTGATACCTACCATTGTCTCAGTACACAAATGGAAAGACAGTCAGATCCCAAATCCTTTATATTCCATAAATAAATCGCTTTTCGTAACCCGAAAAGAAAAGAAGAGAAGAAAGAAGCGAAGTAAGAAGATGAGAAGCAACCGAGATCGCAAGAGGACAGAAGACGGTCAGATCGAGATAATTTTCTCTCCTACCGTAAAATAATCAACAAAGTATTTCCACAATCATTGTAGAGTGGTCACCACACTAGCCATTTCTTAATGATACGTTTGCATCGCTAACTAAATGAAAGTGATCCAACAAGTCATGTAAGGCTCGCACTTACAGTACATTGTCAAAAGAAACAAGCAACACGAAATACTACTGCAAAGCAGATTCCTCCGCCACAAAACTGATATCGAGATGTTGTCATACTGGTTCAGGTGGGACAGAAGAATTGCATCATCTCGTCAGTACAATGGCTGACAGTCGTTAATTTCTGTCTACTAGAGGCACAATCCTACTACATTGCACCTAAAAAACGATGTCTAAGAATGTGTCCTACCAAGCGATCCCTTCTTTTAGTCAAGGTTTGCCAGAAATTCCTTTTCTCCCCAATTCTGTTCAGTACCTCCTCATTAGTTACGCGATCCACCCAGCTAGTCTTCAGCATTCTTCTGTAGAACCACATTTCAAAAGCCTCTATCCTCTTCCTGTCCACACTGCTTATCGTCCATGTTTCACCCATACAGAGTTACCTAACAGCTTCCTCACTCACTAATTGAAGTACAGAAACACAGGTAAATAAAAGCAAGTCTAACATTAAAACAGAGAAACACAAAAAAGGCGCTTGCAGACTTCATGCAAAGCTCACTAAAAAGTAAAACCATAAAAGATAATGTACACTAACACTGTACATGAAGGAGTTTAGAGAAATAAATTAATTGTAAAGCTGAATTATGAAATACAGAAACACGTAATGCCAATGAATAAATGAAGATTTGTAAAAATCAGATTTTTCCTATAAAACAAAACACAATTGAATAAATAGCAGTTAACTCAATATTCAAAATAAGAAAATCTAAATCTGTTTCGAATGGCTGAATAATAATTTTGAATTGATAATTTTTGCATGACTTTGTTATTGTTTTCCTCGGCATTAACAAAACCCGAGACAAAAATTTTGTCACAAGGGGAAGGATATGTAAGGAGTGGAGTTCTCTACACTTTAATTTCCTGCATTTTCCGACCTTAGAATCATATTCTACTCGCCAGTACGAACCGTTTAAAATATAAGCTCGATGTGGTACAAGCAGTTTTAAGAATAATATTTACAGTTCAATATGCAAATTACGAGATCATGTCGCAAGTGCAACAAGATTGAAACCGAGGCTAGAGGTTACTCGTTGACACACACCCGAGCAGCTCTTGTTTTTTATGAAGCGGGGCTTGGTGCGAGAAGAGGCGGGTGTCGGGTTTTCCCAAACCACTGTGTCACCCTGGGCTGTCTTTGGGACGAAACACACTTAACATTTCCCCTTCCAGTGTGGAGAAATACTGACCATTTAAATCCTTTTAAAAGCAAAACTCAATATAGTTCCTAACAAAAGATATTTACTCCCAACTTTTAGCCAGAGACAGTAAGCCAGACAGAATTCTCACGCAGTTCCAAGCTGGTGCCAGAAAGACGACAAGGTTACCTAAACGAGACATTAACCGACTCACTGTTGGCCGGTGAGCCATACGGCGTTTCAAGACGCACCATCTGGTTGGTAGGCGAGCCACTGACGTGGAAACGCTAGCTTCACCGCCAGATATACACTGAAGAATGAGCGGAGTTAAGGCACTATCGCTCGCCCTGACTGTATGGCACTTTGCATGCAAGCTCGCGGTGCGACTCTCTCGCAGCGATTTCTTGTTATAGGGGCAATAAAGACTCAACGCAGGCAGGATACTGTGCCCGCGGGTGCGGTCCCTGTAGGGAGATGCTTGTCCACTGTTGGTCGAGCTGATCTCTACGAGATCACGAGAGTATCTCGTGCGTCCGATCCTTGATTGTCGTGAGTGCTTTTTGTTCTCTCGATAATCCATTTTTGTCCGGGGCAAGTCCCGTTCCTTCGTTGTAAGGCGTATGCCGGAGCTGGTAAGCCCCTCCCACTTATTCCCAATTGGGATCCCCCTTTGCCCCACTGTCAGCTTTTCTGATATTGGCTGAATAGAACCGTGACTCTTTATGGGCCGGATCTCAAACAGCCCGCTCCACTCCTCGGAGTGGAGAATGAAAAGAGATAAGTTGGTTAGCTGAGATCATCACATCACATGAATTTATAGCAAGACCAGAGTTGACAGACCGTTCTTAACTTCATCACAGTCTAACACATACTGTCGCGATACTCACTGCTGTGGAAGTTGTTACCAACTGACAGTTGTAACGACACTAGCGCTCCTAGTGGTGGGCAAGCCACCGTAGGAGTGATGTTTGTTTATAATTATTTGTGTGCGTAATTAACGAAATAGTTGGTATAGTTTTTGAGTTACAAGCATTAGTAAAATATTAAGAGATATACACAACACGGGCATTAACGTAGAAACAGCCGAATTTAACTGATTCAGAGGTGTAATGAACAACTTAGTCATGAAGAAATACTTACGAATATGTGTTATTTTGCTGCTTATTCCGCTAAAAGTAAGTAGAATATAAACATAAGAGAAACATAAATTTCTATTATGGTGTGTTCTTACTATGACAAGAGTTTTTTGACTTGTATCAGTTCGGTCTGTAGTCTAATGATTCAAAGAGTTTTAGGCTTCACTCGTCTTTCTGATACGCACATATTCGTTTGAGTGTCATTACTTTAGCTTAAGAAGACTATGTCTTGAAGATCATTGCCGTTTGTGGTTTAGTTGTAGCAACAATTTTGTAATTTGGGTTCTTCTTTGTTGGAAACAGTTTGATTGCTTTTTCCGTTTTCTTGCAAGGTCTGTGACATTTTTCCTTCAGTTATAGCTGTGGTGGTTGCTTTGGTATGTTAAATACTGTAGTTATTGCATTCTATATGCGTTTCCTACGTTACACTCTCACCGATTTTACTGGAATTATAGTGAAGAAACCCGAACGTTCCTGAGTAGAAAAACGACGACTTTTTGCCAAAGGCAGGTCTTCCGATGTTTCTTAGTCATTTATTATTTTTAATAGTAAATGATCTTTTTCAGTTTCTCAGCCATTTATTATTTTTAATAGTAAATGACACTATTGAGCAAAAGCCTCTAGGTTACAAGATAATTGTAAATAAACTGTCCTGCAATGTACCGTTTCGTACCTCATCAGGGATCTCAGTAAAACTAATAAAGACAAAGGTGGAGCTAATTTTAAATTAACGTGTATTTTATGGCACTACATACGTTACCTGGGGTGAAAAGTCTGTAAAAATCAATATAAACGATACTATTGGCACTCATCCAATGCCGTATTCAGAAACGTAGCTTGCCGGCCGCTTGGAGCGCTGCAGTCGTAGTGTATAACAAAAATCTGAGGGAGTGTCGTGACTGTATTTGTTAGACTGTGACTTCATCAAGGCGTAGGGAAACTGCGATCGGTAGCAGCCGATCAACACGGAAAACGTTTAGTTTTGATTTCGGCGAATACGCAGCTCTCGACGTAGTTAACGGTATTGTGTGCGAACGCCTTAGGCGAACTTCTCTCACCCCCAAGCAATAATTACAAATACATTTTTGAGCATTGCATAGCGCATAATATTTCTGAAATTGCGACAGCCTCGACCGTAAACCGACGAAAATTTAATTATAATTTAATAGGCGTGGTTCTTCAGCCATTCTGCCGACTTCATTTTATTTTGAAATTTTTATACCTTTCCTCAAAAGTTAATCTATCGAATTAATTTATTCGAGACTTCGAAATATAAATTCAAATTTTTTATCCACTTGAATCTTTTTGAAAAATATTTAATTAAATGAACATGAAATGTGAATTGTATTTATTTCTCTATAACGCGTTTCGCGCTTTTGGCGCATCATGAGAACACTGTAACAAGAAAAATATGTCAGTTTCATGCCGCCCACCTATCCACTACAATAGGAAACAATGAATTGGGGGCATGAACATACGCCAGAAACAACAGGATGGCATTAGTTGGAGTAGAAGCACAAGATGCTCAGCATTTTGGACTGGATAAAATCTGAGGATTTAATGAAAAGCATCATCAAGTGTTATAAGAGGTGGGACAAAAAGTTCCTAAAGTGGAAGTTAGAGAATTTAAAAACAATCGTGAATGGACAGTGGTAAGCAGAGCGAGTGTGGAGATGTACAACTTACCACATCAGCACCGTTGTGATGGATAGGTCCGCGTTCACAGAATGAATATCGATACATCACATGAGCAAACCTCACTGCACGGACATCTGATGGTCAAGTGGCGTGAGAAAACCGCAATATAGCAAACGCCGCTAGGCAGCGCTGATATACTCTGGCTTGCCTAACTAAGATTTGGGCGGTTAAATTTGAACGATAAAATCGATCAATATGGTTGCAAATTATTAAAGGATGGAAGAAATAACAATGGATAGTAGAAATGAAGTATAAAATACTTGTGAATTAGAATGGGTGACAATAATATTGATAACTTATGTTAGTAAAATAATCATAAAAATATATAGCCCTTATATGCAAATTAAATATGAATTTATACAGTCACAGAACAATAAAAACAAATATGGTTAAAATGTAGAATAAATGAAGTGGTGTGAGCTGAGTGGTGGTTAAGCTACAGAATAGAGCTCAAGCTAAGACAACAATTTGGTGGCGAAGAAGACGGGGAGCACTTATTGAGGGGGGAGGGGGATTGCGAGTTACATCTTACAATAAGGGGATCACGTAAATTTTTGTAAATCTGACATCATTATGTCATAATAGTACTGATTTATACTTGTCAGTTCGTCATTGAGTCTGAGATGGTCTGATTTAAGACATTTCGTCATTTCCATTTCCTCGAGAAGGTTAAGCTTTCTTCGTTTGAGGGCTCTGTGCAAGATCTGAAGTTCATCGATTGTAGGTTCACTGCAAATGACGATTTGTTTTTTACAGAACCTTTTTTTATGGATTCACTCTTCATACACCAGGCCAATGAACTTTGGAGTAATGTAAACATGAAATTGCCGTGGCGGAGCGGCCGAGCGCATTGAGGCGCTATGCTACGATGCGCGAGGCCGTTCCCCGTCGGGGGTGCGAATCTCCCCTCGGGCATGGATGTTTGTGCCGTCTTTGATATAAGGCAGTTCATAGGTAGTTTGTAAGTTTAGGGACTGATGTTCAAATGTTCAAATGTTTGTAGAACTTATGGGACTTAACTACGGGGTCATCAGTCCATAAGCTTACAAACTACTTATGAACTAGCTAAGACTAAGGACGGCACAAATATCTAGGCCCGAGGGGGGATTCGAACCCCCGACCGTACGGGCCGTGCAGACTGTGACTGGAGCGCCTCAGTGCCCTCGGCCACCGCGGCCGGCAGGGACTGATGACCCCGCAGTTAAGTCCCATAAGCTTTACAAACATTTTAAAATTTTTATAATTTTTTTTTAACATTAAATTCACAATCAGTTTTTTATTTATCCTCACTAGTTACACTTTGTCAATTTTAAGATTTTTCTTACAGGAGGTGGCATCTACATTTATCTCTATAATTGTAAGACGCATTTGTTGTCTGTCTGTTCTCTTATAACTCAGGATCTAGACAACCAAATAACGTGAAATTTGGTACACGTACACAAAGTTACATGAGGAAGGTTCTTAAACAGGTCTTGTTCATTTTTTTTTTCGAAAACCAGCCGGAAAATTTGAGAAAAAGTGAAAGTGCGTTTTCAGTGTGTCGGTGGAAATCTATATCTTCGCACTGATCTTGATGAAATTTTGCACAATTGACCTTCAAAACAAGAGGAAGGACACTGTCTACATAAAATTTCGTTTATTGCATGGCGGAGGGTACTTACGGATTTCGCCAAAATCCACAGTTTTGCTCTGATCTTGATGAATTTTGTGGCCTGCTCCAGAGTGGGCAAAGACGAAAATCTTTGTGTAGGTACTCCAAATGGAACTGCCAAAAGTGTTGTTTATTACATTGCTTTAACATAAATGTACCCTTTTTATTATATGCAAATAAACGGTTTTGTACGCCTCTTCAGAAAACTTTATTTAAAACGCGGGCAAAACCAGGTACTTGCAGCTAATCTTTACATAAGTCATAAAGTTTCACCGACTTCCTAAATTCTGCGTGGTATGCTGTTGAAGTCTTCATTGCAGGTGTCAACGGTCCATCATAGTCAGTTTTTTTCCAATGCGCACAGCAAATAGTTGGAAGAGTAGTATCAAAATGACAGCAGCATAGTTCTTAGCACACCGCCAGTGGATCACGGAACTGCAGGGCTTAGTACGAAAATGTCGCGTTCAGTGTGTTTGTGCGTAATGTAAAGTAGACTTTATGATCCGTGATGCAGTTACATACAATGTGCCAGATGGTCGCCTTCGTGGACAGATTCTCAAGCACACGGATCCAACTTTGGTATCAGCCTACAGATCATAGAATCACAGGAGAGCACCATAAAGAAGAACGCCAGAGGACCGGCACCATAGAAAAAGATATGAAAATCATACAGACCAGTAGAGATAGACACCTTCTCCCTTTCCAAGAAAATCTTCACATACACAAAGTACTATAACTCAACAATGACCAAATAAATATTGGAAACCAAACATTGTATAAAATAATAGAGAAAATCATATAAACCCATCCACTTCATACCTCTTCCTCTCTCGTTTTTCTCCCACATGTCATTCCACATCCCAGTATACAACACTCCACACTTATGTCAAATCAAATCACATACCCACCTCCTCCCTGGGCGTGATGTCCTCCGAACATGTCACTTATACTGAAGAAAAAAAAAAAAAAAAAGGACAACCCTCCCAAACCTTCGCGATCCCCGCTAACAACCATTCAACCTCGTTCTCCTCACCCTTACACCACATCCCCTACTAGATTCAAATAGCAACACAACTCCCAATTCCCCCTCCCCAGCCACACACACACACACACACACACAAACACTACTTGCATTACCACCACCCTCTCTCCGACACAGAGGCACTCACCGCCCAGAAGTTTCAATATCATTGTTACTTCTTCAGAATGAATACACAGTACCTTAATAGATGTATAAGCCAACTCTCAAACTTATCCCCACTCCCAACCAGCACTGCACATCCTGCGGATCATTCTTGTTTTCCATCTTACCTTACATTCCACTACTTAGCACGTTCAACCAAAATTCGGTCATCTTTTCCTGCCACTCACCCCGCCCCCACCCCCCAACAATAATAATAATTTTCAATTGCGATGTTGGCAACACTAGAATAACACCCCGTGCAGACTCAGTCACAATCAAAGTAAACACGTCTGATCTCTGAAAAACAGTTATGGACAGTGCAAAAGTGAAAGTAAAATCAATGAAAAAAAAAAAAAAAAAAAAAAAAAAAAGATACAGCAACAAAAATCGGCAGTATTGCATGAAACAGACCGGCATTCCATGATGTAAGGCGAAAACAAGACTAAAATTTCTGTAAGTAACAAACCACTCGGCCTACTTTGCATGTTTCGCTAACGAGTTATTTTAGATCCAAAACAAGCTATACATTTTTATTAATACAGACTAGAGTTGTAGCGATTCATGAACGAGTCGTTCATTTGAACGATTACAAATAAAGAATCGTAAGAATGGAATCGTGACCCGGACGAATCGTAGTTCAAAAGAATTGTCTGTTTCTTGACGATTCGAAGTACTTACGATTCATGTTTCGATGGCCACTGCCAAATCATGCCGAATAGTGCCGAATGACTACGAATTTCGGAGAGAAGTCGAAAGGGAGGACTAATCGTCGTTCAAAGGAATCGTCTGTCTAGTGACGATTCCAAGATTCAACGTTTCACGATTCGAAGGCAACTGAGACGTATCGTGCCGAATGATTACGAAAGCCAGAAAACAGTCTAGGAGGAGATCGCGTATGAACAAAGAAAGCACAAAACGATGATCGCGAGACGATAATTATTATTCACGAATTACAGATGACAGAAACGAAACGCAGCGAAATACACAGCTGCCAATACACAAAGTCAAATCACGAAATCAATGTATGATGAAAAATTACGTACTTATTAGGGTGTTGTAAATGCAGTGTAACGCTACACGACGTTTATACAGTTTACATGTAATCTATTTAAACGAGCAATTCTTGCATATTTATATTTCGCTTAGCCCGGAAACGAATCTAATCATTTGGATATTTTGTATTTAGAGAGGTTTTGCTTTTTGAGTTCATCTACATAGCTGTAGTTTCTACAACTCTATTTTACAAAAATATTCTTTTTATATAAAAACGCGATTAAATTTTTTTTAACATCATCTTGAAAATCTCTTTTGCTATTTACCATTTTATGCTTATCTTTCCTGAAAAATCCGATTTTACACAAAGAAACATTTTATATAAAAACGCGAATTTCTTGTATCTCGAATAAAATTTATTATTTAAAGCCGAATTTTGTTTTTTAAAGTTTATTTATATAGACATTTTTTGAAACTACGTGAATTTACATAATAAGTATTTTATAACGATTAGATATGTGGTAGCCGCAGGGCCGTCTTAAGCCATGCAGGGACCCCTGGGCACTCAACGTTTTGGGGCCCTTAATCCTCGCGCGGCAGCGCCACTTATCATAACTTTAGCAGCAGGGCGGTACATATTTGCTACCATTGTGTATTTCGTGTTACAAACCTGGTACGTAGCTACTAACTAATCGTAATGACAAAAATAGTTGAATGTACAGGTAGAAATATCACATTTATTAATATCTAAGTTAGTACATCAATTACCTTAGGTGTATAAACATAACAAATGTTAACATTATTCCAAAAGTGGACAATAATCTTCAAATATGAGTTACATAAGAAAATTTGAAATCAAAATATGAATAAAATGTAATTAAATGCCACAATATTTGCTAATAATAAAACAAAATTATTATAATATTCGTCACACAATATATTTAAGTAAAGTTGTACAGTCCATGAAGAGATCAAAGTGCGTTATTATCATGTTACGTATTTTATCACACACCTACAGTGATTTTATTCAGAATCGAAATTATGGGTGCTAACTGCACAATTTTGACAGTCATTTGTGGTGTTCGAGTGATCCGCAGACAGGAAACAATGACAAGAACAACAAGCTACAGTGGTCAATTTGTTCTTAGCTCTGCCACAACTCACACATCGTCCTCTCTTCCTTGCTGATGGAAGCACTTGTAGTTGTTCGTCTTGTGGCTTGTACCTCCTCAAAAACACTTCACATCGAATGGCAGTGACACGATATTGGCTCCAATCATTAGGTACGGTTTCATCACCTGACGAGCCAAATTCTTCAAAAATGTTCTTTTCTGATTGGTTAATTTTGATTATTTGATTTGTAAATTATGATAATGTTCGAGCTACTACCGGGGCTCCACTTCGGACTATAAGAAGAGTAAAGAAAGTGGGAGAAAACGTAGGTGCCCGTAGCTGATGTTTTCCTTACTCCAGGAAAAAAGCAGAATAAAAAGTTCTCACATTTGTGGAGAGACTGAAACGCAACTTCCACATGAGAAGCAGCGTCCCACAAATAAGTCACTTCTCCCGGAATAAGATAATATACGTCTATTAAGTGTAGTACCTTCTCCACAATTTAGACTTCAGTATGTCAGATCAATTTTTTAATGCCCATCTATTGTTTACACGTTGAAATCTTAGTATAAGTAACTCTTCAGTTACTTATCAGATATGCTCAAAGCAACAAAAACGGTACTGTGCTTGCGAAACGTTTACATGTATGTAGTAAATGCACTGAATAAGTAAAATAAAAATATACTGTGAACACAGTAATTATGTCGTATATGTCAATGACACATATTTGGGCAGTTCACATACTACATCCTGTGAGTGTAGTACAACGTCTAATAAGAGCAGGTAACAAAACGTAATTTACTTCCAATGGCCACAAACAGTTAATATCTGCATTAATAAAAATTGATGAAAATCTTCCTGTAACAAATTATTGTATTTCATTAAATGTAGTAGTTCCTGTGAAAAATAAATTTTTAATTTTCAAATTCGGAGCTACAAGGAGAGATTGCCTTGAAGAGACGAATGCTGCAATTTTTTCAAGTCAATTGTTTTATCTTTCACTACCTGACTGAGGTACACTCACATAACTGTTACACATCGACGTAACAAATATATATATTTTGTATCAGGTGCCCAGAACATAAACTGACACAAAACTTTCCGAGAGACTCCATTGTTGTCATTGACTTTCGGTGTGAAAAATCAGCAATAATACATAGGAGTAAAGATGAAATGCCATATTGACTAAATGCTCATAATTGTCAATGTGACGAGGAAATCACAATGAAATGCAGTGCAACCTCGTTTATCCGTTTTTGTAGGGGGATGCTAAAATAAACTTACAAGTGAGATTAATGCTAAAATGAAACTTCCAGTGCTGCGGTCGAAATAGATTTGTTAGCTGCAAGTCTGTCGAAAGCAAGTCTGTAGGCCACATCTGAAATCCATCCTTTCTCACCGTTTGAGCCGATTTTCAAAGGATTGAATCTTATGTCTCATTGCCAAGGATAGTAGTTACTGTAGAAATTATGAGGCCCTTTGCGTTCCCCACTAGGATTTCTTTTGCACTTCCTCCATTACGTTGCATGGAAAGACATCACTTTAATTTTTTATGAACCGTTCATTCTTGCATGTTTAAATATTGGAAACTACTGTACTCTAAAATATTGAGTTCACCCATTACAAAAAGTCTCCTAGTTCCAATAACTGCCTCTAACATCAAATGCCACTGCTCTGTACACTGGTGAGTTGGGTCGTTTGCAAACGAATGAGTCCAAAGGAACGGTTCACAAGAGAGAACGGAAGGACCGAGGAACTGGTTAAAAGGAACGTTCACTTCGGCGGTCCCGGTCGCGTGGCCGTTCCAGTTCCAGCTCCAGGGTGGCCGCACGGCCATTTCCTTTTCGCTCGAACGTTGCAGTTCTCAGTATCGAGCTGTCGATTTTTATTTACTTATTTATTTATTGACCACGGTGAACAGCGTGCTCAATGTTATGGAAGGAACAGCGATTTATACTGGCGCTCTATCGACTGTAGGGAATTAACTTTTGTAAAATGTGTAAAACGGATTTGGTGAGTACAGAGCCAATGCTACCTGTTTGCAATTCTGACTGTTATGAAAACCATAGACATTGACAACTGGATAAAAAAGAAATGGTGAACGATTGGAAAGGAACGATTCCAAAAAAGAAACGATCATCAGTCAACTAGGTTCCAAAAATGAACGTGTTTGCCCGTCTCTAGTGTACAGCACTGTGTCATTGCTGGACTTCCCCCTCCTTCGGACCGCAGCTGCTGTATTGTTGTGGGCAACTTCCATGCCGCAGCTACTGGGGCTGTCTGCGCTGACGTCTCGTGACGTAAGCGCCTACCCGCTGCTTGGCCGGGCAACAGCAGCCCCGTTTGGCGTCGTGTGAAGGCCGCTGTTGGATACAATGTTCCGCCAAGTTATATCTGAAACACACTGCCACAAGGGCTACTACAACAGTGTCGCCCGTGTGTTCTGTAGCTAAGACCCGATTTTGCATGCAGACACCAAACCAATTCACTAGCCATACCATATATGTGAAAGTTTTCGAGACAATTTTTGGGTCTTCATAATGAATAAGTGCGACAGAAAATTCACTTTAAAAAAGTCATTGCCTAGGAGAACGGAACGAGTATCTCGGGGGCCCATCAGGCTGGGGCCCTGGGCCTGTGCCCATTGTGCCCCTATGGTTGAGACGGTAGTGGTTAGCCGGCCGCGGTGGCCGAGCGGTCTGCGGCGTGCCAGTCACGGTCTGCACGGTCGCTGCGGTCGGGGGTTTGAATCCCCACTCGGCATGGATGTTTGTACCGTTTTTTGGTATAAGCTAGTTCATAAGTAGTTTGTAAGTTTAGGGACTGATGACCCCATAGTTATGTCCCATAAGCTATACAAACAATTGAAAATTTTAATTTTAAGATATCTGTTAATTACCAAACATTGGATGAAATTTATATTTTAAATGGCTAAAGTATTTGAACAAAATGAAATAAAAAATTTATAAGGTTACAGCAAGATTCGAGCTATATGACCAACATTCACTATTTTGACAACCTACAACGCTACCAAATGATCTGCGCCACCACCAAAAGCAATTGATAGCATAATATGAATTTATAACCGCTTGCAAAATTTCAAAGACTATTTTCTCGAGAATTTTTGAGAGCGGAATCGAAAGGCTTTGGCTGGTTATTATTTTAAGTCTGATCTTTACGCACCATAAATATAAAGAAATCCGATACCCATGTTGTTGTTCTTGTGGTCTTCAGTCCGGAGACTGGTTTGATGCAGATCTCCAATCTAATCTATCCTGAGCAAGCCTCTTCATCTCCTCATAAGAACGGTAACCTACATCCATTTGAATTTGCTTATTATATTCTTCTCTTGGTCTCCCTTTGCGATTTTTACCCCACACACTTCCCTTCAACGCTAATTTCACAATTCGTTGATGTCTAAGAATGTGTCCTACTAATCGATTCCTTCTTTTAGTCAAGGTATGCCAGAAATTCCTTGCCGGCCGCGGTGGCCGAGGAGACTGAGGCGCTCCAGTCACGGTCTGCACGGCTACTACGGTCGGGGGTTCGAATCCCCCCTCGGGCATGGATATTTGTGCCGTCCTTAGTCTTAGGTAGTTCATAAGTAGTTTGTAAGTTTAGGGACTGATGACCCCGTAGTTAAGTCCCATAGACTATACAAACATTTGAACATTTTAGAAATTCCTTTTCTCGCCAATTCTGTTCAGTACTTCCTCATTAGTTACACGATCCACCCACCTAATCTTCAGCATTCTTCTGTAGCACCACATTTCAAGAGCCTGTATCATCTTCCTGTCCGCACTGTTTATCGTCTATGTTGCACTCCCATACAAGGCAACACTCCACACACATGCCTTCAGACAGGACTTCCATACACTCAACTTAATATTCGATGTTAGCAAATTTCAAAAGCCTCAATTCTCTTCCTGTCCGCACTGTTTATCATCCATGTTTCACTCCCATACAAAGCAACACTCCACACAAATGCCTTTATAAAGGACTTCCTTATGCTTAAATCAGTGTTCGATGTTAAAAAATTTCTCTTTTTCAAAAACGCTTTTCTTCCCATTGCCATTCTGCATATTATATCCTCTGTGTCCCCTTTTTGGCGTTCTACAAGAATCGGGCTGTCGCAGACCAGAAAGAATCGTGAACGAATAGTAGGAAAAGATTCACAATGTGAGATTCCATTGCCATCTATGAGCAGGAGGTAGAACGTAAGAATCGTGCCATTCTATAAAGAATCGTAAAAGAATCGTGAACGAATCGTATGAATCGATTCACAATGTGGGATTGAATCGCAAGAATCGATTTCTGAAATAGATTCGTGTTGCGCAACTCTAATACAGACCACTGAAGATGTTTTATTTCCATTAAAACGAAACTCTTCTTTGTAAGAAAAATCGCATTTTATTTGTAGTTGCGTAGAGGGACAAACATTACCATTCACAATTATAAAAGCAACTACGGGCATCATGGCCATACAAACGAAGAAATTATCGGATTCGTGTACACTGCCGTGGAAGACTTCCAGGCAAGCCCCCCCCCCCCCCCCCTTAACGCGTCTCGCACAGACAGACGTGAACAGCCTAGTGGGCGCCTTGCGCGCCGAGAAAAGGGAAACAGGACTCGCCGCGTGTAAAATTATGTCTGGATTGTTTCTCCAAGCATGAGAGGCAGAGCACAACTTAATTTTCTTGCGGTAAGGCCGGTTATGCACAGTCCGTGCGGTTGCGACGTACACAGAACTCTAAGACCGCTCACTCTCGTAGGTGCCGAGCCAGTGGCGTAGCTATCATAGGGCTAGGCGGGGCAGTGCCCCGGGGCCCCCGAGCTCAAGGGGCCCCTCGGCCTACGCAAGCGACGTTCGAAAAAAGTTACCGTAGATCCTTGAACACTTTCATGTCCGCCAATTACTTCGGATAATCGAAGTTCAACTGTATATAAGAATTTAGTTGAATGAGGGTTTTCCGACTTTGAACTTTTTGAACCCTGACCAACAAACCTCAAACGCACGAAGTGAAATCCAAAAATTATTCGCACTCCAGAATATAAACATAACAAGGTCCTTTGCTTGTCTGCTAAGACGTGGACCCTGCCATCGTCAGCGTATTGTCGGTTGAAGTCGGAGTTGCCGTACCTGTCAATCTTTGCGAAATAACAGTGAATGGTGCTGAATTACTAGCACAGTGTTTGACAGTAGACAATGTGACCACGTTTGGATATGAAGTCTCTACAATGTATTACTACAGAACGGTATTATTATGGTAACTCAACTGTGTAGTGAATACCCCAAGGGTGTGCTCCATAATCATAGATCCCAATGAAGTGCTGTAACCAATTGCACTCTGAAATTCGTGCAAGAAAAAGAGAAAATATGGTTACTTTGTCACAACAGTAAATTGTGCGTTCAAGACACTACCCTGTACCCCACTGCCACTATAATAAGCGAAGATGTCAACTTAGTTATTTTACTTATTACTTTTCCCTGGCCAGACATTAATATATATTTCATGAAGCCTGGTAGGGCCAGGGCTTAAACCAAAGTATTCCATCAAACAAAATCCGGCAACTTTCTTTTCTGAAACCATCCTGCACGAATATTTCCTCTATTTTCCTTCTTTGATTGGGCTATCAACGAAATTAGGCTGATCGGTACGGAGCAATGACGTAACAGCGAGGAGTTTAGCGACAGTGAGTTGTCGGCACTGACTACAGTCCGCCTGCTGTCACCGCGGACTTTACTGTTCCCGGTTTGCTTCGCTGCAGGGGGCCATGTTTTCATGATTAAGTAATACTTATTCATCGTTTATTTTTTACTAGCTTATGCCTGCGACTTCATTCACCTAGTAAGGAGTAACTTCGGAAACTATCCCAAGAGGTCGTTTATCTTTATGTCCTACCCAGGTCCAAATCTATCCCTCTGCAAAATTTCATTCAAATCCGTCCAGTAACTTTTATGTGAAAGCATGACAAACAAACCAACTTTCACAGTTATAATTATATTTGAGAGTACAATTAAATATTATCTGCTGTGTGACACATAATAATTTAGTTAATTGTATTTAGGTTTGCCTTATTATGTCTTCCAGTGGGCGGTAAGGAGCTGATGATGAAGTAGTTTTGCATCTGTACAGTATTAGTGTAAAGAGGGCCCCAATGTCATTTTTGCCCCGGGGCCCTTGGTGACATAGCTACGCCACTGTGCTGAGCACCTTCTCATTCGGCGCAGACTGATTTTTTTGAAAGCCAGTGATGTATGTGAACAGGATGTGCCTTCGTCCGTCACCATTGTAGTGCAAAGACAATCAAGTAAACTGTTTATGATCTTACACATTGCTGGAAATACAGCCTCTGACAATGAAGTTCGGTGAATACTCATGTAACATTAACGTAGATGAACTACGAACTACAGTTACGTTATTGGTCTACGAAATATCGCTTCCCATGTATGTGCACCGGTGAGCTATGCAATACAAGTCCACATCTCCTGGCAAGTATACACAATGTCTTCATTTGGGACGGTGGTCAACGTTTCGCTGGATGTCAGGAATATCGTCACATCTGTTTCCTCTCACAGCGAGATTGTGTCGAGGGAAAGGAAAGAAATCTGGGGAGTATGGTGGATGTTGAAGTTGCACGACAACCACCGTCCACACACAGTCAGTATCTTCAAACAGTTACTGAATTAAAAAGTGGTGGGATTTGAACACCCACCATATTCGCCGACTCACACTCGCTTTGAAAGGATGAAGACGATAGTGCTGACGTCGAACGAAACGTGACGAGACTATTGAACACAATTCCAAAGGAAGACTTCCTGCAAAGTTTCCAGGATATGTGTCACAAAGTTCAGTGGTGCACAGTTTTCGCAGGTGACTAGTTTGCAGGACAGTAAGGTAACAGTAGTTAACAGATCATCTACGTCAGAGGTGGGCAATGAGCGAGCCGTGCTCTCGGAGCCGCCTGCCTGAGGGGGAGCAGAGCCGCGAGCAGCTGGCGTCCATCACGTAGTTCCTGATGAGAAGACAAGATGGCGTTATGTGCAGCCAACGCGCTAACATAGCCGCAGAAATGCACCTGGCTGAGTGCGTTATAAAATAGTGCAAACTCTTTTGTATCCAACTCGAATGAACAGATTCCACTGCTAGTGGTATCTCCTGAGAAATGCTATTATGTTTATAAGTAAGTAACGGAACTACGTGCGCCAGCAAGCATGCAGACCTCTAGCGGCCACTAGGATAACTACCGGCCGAGCGCGAACGCTGCTCTTTTTCCGGCCTGAGCCGGAGCGCTGCTCATTGAGCCGATTTCTACCCACCTCTGATCTACGTCAATGTTACAGGACTATTCACCGACGTTTTTCGGCAGAGGTTATAGAATTCTGCCAACAACATCCGGTAACTCGCCCAAGGGCCATTTATGCAACGTGTCCCTCAAGAAAGCCTCACGGAAAAAAAAAAAAAAAAAAATGGTTATATGAGGCCGAAATGTTACATTTTCACTTTTTATTTTCTACCTTGGGAGAGAGGCGAGCATATGACAGGTAAGCCTCCATTGGATGCGACGAGAGTGATGGGTGCGTGTGACAGGTGTGGGTCTGGTGGGAGGGGCGCAGCTGCCCAGAGCCGCCATTATACTTGTAGATGCAATTAGCGCCAGTCGGCCGCCCCATTAACATCTGCCGCCGCGGCCAGCGTCAGCGTCACGCGTCACACTGCGGTGCGGCCACGCGAGCGTCACCGCTGCGGGTACCAGCAGCCAGCGAAATGTCCATCTATCCATCATCTTCTTAGATCATCATCATCATTAGAGACTGATTATGCCTTTCAGCGGTCAGTCTGGAGCATAGTACCTCTAATAAAATTCCTCCATGATATTCAATGCTAACATCGATGCCTCGTCTGATGTTATACCTTTTACTTCAAAATCATATAAAATAAATCGTCGGTAAATCAGATACCAGACTTAGATTCATTGGGAGAATTCTAAGGAAATGCAGTCCGAAAACAAAGGAAGTAGGTTACAGTACACTTGTTCGCCCACAGCTTGAATACTGCTCACCTCTGTTGGGATCCGTACCAGGTGGGATTGATAGAGGAAGTGGAGAAGATCCAACGGAGAGCAGCGTGCTTCGTTACATGATCATTTGGTAATCGTGAAAGCGTTACGGAGATGATTGCTAAACTCCAGTGGAAGACTCTGCAGGAGAGACGCTCTGTCGCTCGGTACGAGCTTTTGTCCAAGTTTCGAGAACTTACCTTTACTGAGGAGTCTAGCAGTGTATTGCTCCCTCCTACATATATCTCGCGAAGAGATCGCGAGGATAAAATCAGAGAGATTAGAGCCCACACAGAGGCATACCGACAATCCTTCTTTCCGTGAACAATACGTGACTGGAATAGGAGGGAAAATCGATTGTGGTACTTCAAGGTACCCTCCACCACACACCGTCGGGTGGCTTGTGGAGTATGGTTGTAGATGTAGATGTAGATTCTGCACCGGATCTAAGTATTTACTTCTTGGTCTACCTCGACTCCTCTTTCCCTCCGCTGCCGTGCTCATGAGTCTCTTAGGTAACCTTGCTTCTCGAAGGGCACGAAAGCGACGCAGAGGTCAGGAAGGGAGTAAGAGAGGGTTGAAGCATTTCCTCAGTGTTGTTCATTCTGTACATTGAGCAGGCAGTGAAGAAATGGAAGGATAAATTTGAAGAGAGCATTAAAGTGCATGGATCATCATCATCATCATCATCATCGTCATTAGAGACTGATTATGCCTTTCAGCGTTCAGTCTCGAGCATAGTACCTCTAATAAAATTCCTCCATGATCCCCTATTCAATGCTAACATCGATGCCTCGTCTGATGTTATGCCTCTTACTTCAAAATCATTCTGCACCGAATCTAAGTACTTTCTTCTTGGCCTACCTCGACTCCTCTTTCCCTACGCTGCCGAGCTCATGAGTCTCTTAGGTAACCTTGCTTCTCCCATGCGTGTAACATGACCCCACCATCTCAGTCTGTATGCTCTAACTGCTTCATCTATCGTGTTCATTCCCAGTTTTTCCTTGATTTCCTCATTATGGACGCCCTCCTGCCATTGTTCCCATCTATTATTGCCTACAATCATTCTTTCTACTTTTATATCTGTAACTTCTACTTTATGAATAAGGTAACCTGTATCCACCCAACTTTCACCACATACAACAAAGTTAGTCGAATGATAGAGCGGTGCACCGCTTTGTTTTACCTTTAAGTGTGTGCATGAATCTATGGCTGTTTGAATGTGGGGAGTGACAGCTCGCTTTGCATCGTTCTCTCTGACTCAGTATCGATAGCTGCTGATGCTATCAAAGAGGTTTCCACACCCTTTGGTTGCGAGCTGGTTGGCGAGTCTCTCGGTCCCCGACCACCGCTGTTTTCATGGATCTCCCTACTTCCCGTAGCTTCCCACGTTTTCCGCGGCACGGTGCCCGCACGGCGATTCACTTTCAGCTGGTCGTCTGGTGAGGTAAGGTTGGTTCTGCTCTTGTTTCTGGAGATGGTAGCGTTTCATTGAATAACACGTTTAACTTAGATTCGTGAACTTAGAGTCATTTTTTGGAATGTTTTATCCGATCGTGTGCAGAAATGTGTTCTCGTTTTTCTATTCAGTGATTTCCAATGGATAAACGCAGTGAGAGTGATTCTAGTTGCTGTTTGATAATGACCTAGCATGATAAAACCTTTTGTGATAATGTGGCGGCGTATTAACTCTGTGTAAATACTTACTAGCTTTGTCGAGCCTAATTTCTAATAGGTGATATGTTCAATTTTATACAGTGCATGTAAAAATCTTCTCATCTTTTCCTTCCGTGAGTTCCACGTGGTTGGTTCATAGAACAAAACCTTCAGCTTCCACTCTTTGTTTGTTCCATGCCCATGGGCAAGTAACTATGCGGGTATCCTTCTTATTTCCACTAATACTTCGCGATCTTCTCTCCCCATCTATTTTAATGTTGCTGTTTCTTTTCCGACTTGCAGTACGAACTCTGTCTGTGTCAGTAATTCTCACTGAGCCTTGAACAACCTCCTTTAATAGCTTACTTATGTAATTATAAACATTTCTGTGGGTTGCATGCTGTAATACTTAATTTTATTTTTCCGACTTTGTGAGTTTTTCTGAGACTGGACTTCATCCGTATAGCAATCGCCCCCTGTCGCTTGTAGCTCTGTTTCATTCGCTTCCTTATATAATTCTAAGCATTTCTATGGGTTTCATTCTGTAGTTAATTTTCTTTATTTTTTGGAAACTGAATTTATTCAATTTTATCTGTTTTCGGAACCACGTGGGTCCGAGTTTCGACTTCCGAGGTTTGCAGCTAGTCGCCTGAGTCCACGCCACTTTTCATATAAAACCAGTACCTAGATCGATTGACAGACTAAAAGTTAAGAATCCGCCGTGATTTTAGTATAATGAGTACGATTTTCAACCACTTCACCTTCAGTGGAGTACGTTCATGTAACGTAGCCGTGTGTCGCCATTAGCGTGTTTGCTCGCGGTCCAATTCAGATTAAATCTAACTTGGTTATACACATGCGCGATCTCAGAATAGGCACGACAGACCAAAGCCAACTTCAAAGTATTTGTATATTGCGTTTTGTGCTACCTCCGACTTGCTGAATTTCACCTACGATAGCGGCGCCTGCTTCCGCCTCGTCTCAGCACGCTGTTCTTGGTGAGTTTCGCTGTGGCAATGCGTGTGTGTCAGCGAATGAGTGTTGTTTGTGAATCCTTCTCCCCAGTAGCGTTAAAACATGTATAATTTAGGCTGGGCACCGTCGCATTAATCCATGTAAGAGATGCATTTTTATTGTATTAACGAAATTAGTTCCCCATTTTGCTTGCTTTCTATCTGAATAAACAAGTTTAAGTTCAGTATAATCCATAAGTTGCCAATAAATGGTAGTTTTAGAGCACCTTCCCTCTTTTATTTAACATTGTTCTTCAAAAGTGCTGAGAAGAAGCTCAGATGCCATTTTTCTTATGTCTAAATTCCGTTGCGCCATAAATGTTTTCTAAGCCATCTTTCTAAGATAACTTTAATTGTGGTGGCTTGCTTATTAATGTCTGTGAACTGCTATGTATATTGACCACTGTAGTATGAACTTCCTTTTATTGAAGTAATTTGAAACGAGTCAGTTCTCAGTTTGGGCCAGGGAACAAGGCTTTGTAACAGGAAGTAAACAGTAGTTTACACGGACCTTATTTACTAATTTTAGTGACAAAGCAAGGGTCTTGTTACGTACAGTGGTCGACTTTTAAGGGGGATTCGAGCACTCGGCGGGAGCGGCCTCGCCCTAAGTGGTATGATGCCTTAGTGCACTCGACCATTCCCGACCGGTGTAAATGTTTTATGTTTTCTGTGCTTTGCATCTAAATCACTTCAAATGTCAATTTAACACGCATAAAACTACCAGTTCAGACACAAAAAATATACTTTTTCTTGTTGATTAATACAGTAAGTTGACCAATTGTATTACAGTGAAAAGAAGGACTGAAAAATTTAAGAAAGAAGTACAATGTAAATAAATTGAACATTCTGTTATACAAAACAAAAATAGGCTAATTATATTTACATCTGTTTTAATTGCTTAATTAAATCAGTATTTTCCACTGTATATATTTTTTTGTGTGTGTCTCGTTTCCGCCGGTTGTCGTAGGTGTCGGTGGCCGAGTAGAAAGAGACCGACATAGGAATAAAGGATGCATGCGTGTGCAGGTACGGAGGTGACCAGCCAGTGGGACAGCAGAAACTGGAAACACTAGAGTAAATTAGAACGAGATATATATTTCATAAAGTTGCTACAATACTTAACTTGGAGAGCAGCAGGCTAGTAGAATGTTGATACATAGTTTAGATAGAGGCCTGCATACTGATGATTCCTTGTGCCTATCCGATAGCCAAGTTTTAACTGGTGGCTATCGGATTCCCAAGTGGCCGATGCAGCAGTCGTAGGCACGAGCGGAGTTGCAGCAGAGGGCGCTCGTGGCTGACGTCGTAAGAACGCCGCGCCGTGCGTGCATGGCGGCGCGCGGCGAAAGTACGTGGTGCGCACTTCATACTTGTGCGACACCACATTTTTGTTAGTGTATCAGTTTCTAACAATATATCAGAAATATCGAAGCAAAAATATCCTTCATATTGAATTTTACTGTAAGCGCTGTAGTTAGAGTATCAATATTCAATTTTAAACTTCTCAATTGTCCAAAAGTATTTCACAATTGAAAAAACACATTCAACTGCTGCATTAGTTCCAGGGCAGCAAGAAGTAAATTTAACAAGAATAATTAAATTTTCATATGGAACGTGTTCATTTTTGAAATGGTTAAATATTTCCACCGACCTTTTATCGATTTCAACATGTTGATTTCCCCATTGTCCTTCGTTACTGGTTGTGCTAATTGGCCTGGCTACTGCTAAGTTTGCGTCTCGAGCCGATTGTTATCAATCGGCGTTACCGACTACTAGGCCGGTTGGCACTACTCAATGGCTTGGAGTGAAGGGAGCCTTATAGTTCGACACGGCATCTCTGAACGCAGAGACTGACAGATTAGTTTTAAAATATTGAAAAGGAGTACATAAACAGCATGAAAACAAAATTAAGAAATCGGCGACATTTGGTATAGAAGTGCGTAGTGGCGATATTGAGCTACAGAACTGCGCCAAAGTGGCGGGTTCGCCCAGCAGTAATATGGCAACCCTGGAAAGAGCGGCGCAGTGCCGTAGCCGCTTGCGAGAGGCGCAGTTTAACCCTTTGCGTCCAACTGATTTCACACTGAGACCACATATACTTTAATGTCTCGAAAGCCGGACAGTAGCTGATCTGTAAAACAACCACGCCACTGGAGTGTTTTTCCCTTTGTCGTCAAGAAAACCAAATCGCTGACGGCTCGGGTAATACGTTTGAGCGGGAAAGCAACGAAAACATTCAGCTGCGCAGTTTGTGCCTCGTGTTAGCTGTTGCTGAGGATCGTGAGGTTACGTATGTTGTCTTTTCCGCTGTATTACCGTCTGAATTGGCATAGTTCTGGTAAGTTACGATAGGTTATGCATTGTAGACTAAACTAAAATTTTAGTTTGATCCATGTCTTTCAGAACTTTATATACTGGACCAGTATTTTCAGTACGTAACCATGTGTTCTAAAGAAGTTGTAATCATTCGAGTACTATTAGTCGTATATAGAATTTGTAATGTAATTATACAAAATAAATTTGTTTTAAAACTCGGTTTGGTTCCTTGGGCCACAAAGGGTTAAGGCGTGAGGTGGCGGGAAGTTGGCGCAACAGCGAGCACTGCCTCCAGGAGCCCTGTCGACGCTTGAGCCTCTTCGCGTCGTATGGGGCGAGGAGGGGCAGCTGGCGTCGCTGCAGTCTTTACGCTGAATACACGACAGACATATACAGAGAAGACAAAAGTAGTGGGATAGCTTGTGATGCAAGAACACAGTGACCAACACCACTTTTCATGCATATGTTTGCGGACAGAAGGTAAGTAGGTATGTCAACAACGTGTGCTACCAGCGACAATAGTAGATTCCATTGTATACTGTCGAAATAGCAGTGTTGCCACTATTAAAGTTACATCCCTAGTATTTATTACCTTTTACTTCTTTCTGTTGGTGTAATGAAATTTTGTTTTATGTAATTTACGTATGTAACAGAAATGTATTGTAACGACGTAGACACGCTGGTTTAGTCATGGCTTTGATAGTATACTAATTAATCTGTGAAGTAGGGGGTATAATCGCTGTAGCGCGTAGGCGTGGTGCGAGTTAGTAGTTACAAGCTTGGACTGGTCAGAGTCGTACGCAACAGTGAGTCGGCGTGAGTATTGGCGCCGCGTGGAGATTGTGTGGCCAAACCCGTGTGTTGACTTGGCACAAGAAATGGAAGCAGTAAACAACCGAGCAGGAAGCAAACATCAAGAGGAATGCTGTCCGCCCAAATTTGCAATTGTTATTCCGTCGCCAAGAAAGGCTTCTGCTGCCAGTTGTTAAGTGCCAACTTTATTCTGCAGCAGCATAACACCGCATATTTAAAGTAAGACGCGAAAAGTCTATCGGAATAAACATGTATGGCTAATCCCCATATTACTGGAAAAATTTTAAATAGTGGAACTTGTTAATTAAGAACCTCGGTTTAACACTTTATTCACTACATTAATTTCTCTTCCTAATCCATTGTTTTATCGAGAATAATTGAAAATGAGAAAGAACTACTGAGTGATTTGTTTAATTTTGTCAGTTGAATAATAATTAATTTCCAGAATGAAACTTTCACTCTGCAGCGGAGCGTGCGCTGATATGAATCTTCCTGGCAGATTAAAATTGTGTGCCGGAACCGACTCGAACCTGGGACTTTTGCCTTTAGTGGGCGCACAGTCCGCTGCAGACTGAAAGTTTCATTTTGGAAACATCCCTTAGACTGTGGGACTCGAATCTGGGACCTTTTCCTTTCGCGGGCAAGTGCTCTACCACGGAGGTATCACGACACGACTCACGGTGCCTCCCCACAACTTCAATTCTGAGAGTACATCGCCTCCTACTTTCCGAACATCACAGAAGTTCTCCTGCCAAACTTACAAGACTAGCACTCTTGGAAGAAAGGATGTGTTGGAGACATGGCTTAGCCACAGCCTAAGGGATGTTTCCAGAATAAAACTTTCACTCTGCAGCGGAGTGTGCGTTGATATGAAACTACCTGGCAGATTAAAATTGTGTTCCAGAACCGGGACTCGAATCTGGAACCTTTTCCTTTCACTTGCAAGCAGCACCGTCAGTCCTGTCGGGACAGCTCAGTGGTAGAGCGCTTTCCCGCGAAAGGCAAGGATCCCAGGTTCGGGTCCCGGTTCAGGCACACAATTTTAAATCTGCGAGGAAGTTTCAATAATTAATTTGCTCAAAACTGGGACAGCCAAGTTCAGTTAACAATACAACCGTTGGTAATTGTAGAACTTTGCAAGCCTTAATGAAGTGATAAGGATAAATCAGTACTGGCAATATCTTACTTCGAATGTATTAGAAACTGATCCTTAATTGAGTTTTCTAAAGTTCAATAGTTCTCCAAATCAATGACAGTTAGTGCAATGAGTAATCGTTTGAGATTTGTATTTCAGGGCAGTGACTTATTATTTTTATTCTCAGAAAACAAAACCTTTTGAACAGCATTTAATTTGTGAAGGAAAGTACAGTATTATTGTGTTTTGAACGCAGGCTTGTACGCACAGTGCAAATTCCGTATCTTCTTAATTATATAATTATCAGGCCATCAATTAACTAACGCTGGTAGCTGTAATGCAAGTAACCGGTTAACTTTTGCTAAATGTTTTGCTTGTGCAACGAGTTGGTGACTATAAAATAATTTGTTTTTCAAAATTATTTATCGCATCCTTTTTGTTCCGAGTTTATTAAGATATAAATAAATTTTGTTCAAAAAGTTTCCCTGTTGCCAATTCATCGTGCTGCGAATCATAAAGGATCAGCAACGTTCTGGTTCCGGTTATAGCCTGAACTACAGCGTCAGTTTAATTAACGATATCCGTTACCATATGATTAAGAACGTGCGACACAGGGTCGATTTGTCAATTCAGACTGAAATGTCCACTCTGCAGCGGAGTGTCCGCTGATATGAAACATTCTGGAAGATTAAAATTGTGTGTTGGAACTGTAAAGTAGGAAGCGAGGTATTGGCAGAAGTAAAGTTGTGGGGTTGGACCGTGAAGCGTGCCGGGATAGCTCAAACAGTAGACCGCTTGCACGCCAAATGGAAACGTCCAAGGTTCGAATCGGAGTTGCGACACGCCAGGAAGTTTTATATTTTAACTGTTTTACGCGACCGGTGTTTTAGGCACAGGTGCAGTCCATCACAAACTAGTCCTCCACATTAGTAAATGTTATATGTATTAACACACATATATGCTCATCTTTGGGCGTTGGAGAAATTACATTAATTCCAGATAGATAAATTTAAATTCCCAGACAGTGAGTGATATTTCGAAGTTGTCTTTCTGGATTTCCGGAAGGTTTTTGTCACTGTACCTCACAAGCGGCTTGTAATGAAATTGAATGCTTATGTAATATCGCCCCAATTGTGCGATTGGATTCACGATTTCTTATCAGAAAGGACACAATTCGTAGTAATTGACGGTAAGTCATCGAGTAAAACAGAAGTGATATCTGCCGTTCCCCAGGGAACCGTTGTAGGTCCCCTACTCTTCCTTCTGTTTATAAACGATTTAGAATAGAATCTGAATAGCTCCCTTAGACTGTTCGCGGATGATGCTGTCGTTTATCGGTTAGTGAAGTCAACATAGGATCAAAAGTAACTGGAAAGCGATTTACACAAAATTTCTACATGATGCGAAAATTAGCAATTGATACTAAATAAAAGAAAGTGTGAAATAATACACATGACCACTGAAAGAAATCCGATGAACTTCAATTACGCGATAAATCTGTCAAACCTTGAGGTCCTAAATTCTACCAAATACGTAGGAGTTACAATTACTTGTACGAACAACTTAGTCTGGAGAGAACACACAGAAAATATTGTGGGGAAGGCGAACTAAAGGTTATGTTTCACTGGCAAAATTCTTCGCGTTGCAACAGCTGCCTACATCACACTTGTGCGTCCTCTCCTGGAGTACTGTTGCCCATTGTGGGACCCTCACCAGGTGGGACTGACGGAAGACATTAAGAAGGTTCAGGGAAGGGCAGCTCCTTTCCTTTTATGACGTTACAGTGGGGAAAGCGTCATTGAAATATTGCACGATATGAGGTGGAAATCATTAAAAGAAAGACGTTGCGGCGAGATCTATTTACGAAATTTCAATCACCGATTTTTACTTCTGAATGTAAAAATATTTTGCTGACACCCACCTACATAGGGAGACATGACCATTCCAATAAAATAAAAGAAGTACAAATCGAAAACGGAACGATTTAGGTATTCTTTCTTCCCGCGCGCTATTAGAGAATAGAACGCTAGAGAAGGGTTGTAAAAATAGTTCATGAACCATCTGCCAGGCACTTAAATGTGATTTGCAGAGTATCAATGTAGACGTAGATGTGATATCTCTTAAGTGTCGCCATGAAACCAAGCGACGTCAACTCTCATTAACAAGGCGAGAACGCTGTTCGGCGTGGCGATGCACTCTTCACCAAGGCAATCAGTGCTGAATTGATGCACACTGTCGTACAGGCTATTTAACTACCGGCCAATCAGATATGATGTACGTAGTATTGCTCAATCGTCTGCAGCCTAAGAAGGGATTCCGGATTCCAGGAACTGCTGCCGGCAACTGTCGTGTTCCCGTGGCCTAGACTGGTGGCGTCGTATTATCTCTGGAGCCACCGTCACCGACTCTTCCATACAAGTAAACACAGCAACGGATGAAGGTAGGTGGAGCACAGGAAACGCAAACGGGCGGTGCACTGCCGCGGTCGCTTTTCTACTCCGGTTGTTCGCGGGTGGGATCGCCACAAATCCCGATAATCGGAAATATCCCGCCTCAGCAAGATGGGGCAGTGGATAGCACCCTGGACTGGAGAGCTTGTATAGGGAGAGAGCGGCCATGCGTGAAACCGCCGCTGATTGGCTGAGAGCTCAGGACGCCATGATTTACCAGATTTGGAGGGCTTTGTATATGTTTTAATAACTACAGCATGCATCTCTATACTCTAGAGGGTCTTTATCGCTTCTGACAGGACTTTCACTGCACAGTTTGCTACAGGTTGTATTACCGTAGGCATCGCTGCACTATTGCACGCCTTCTGTCGCTTCTATGGACATGAATTAACATGAAACTTCCTGGCAGATTAAAATTGTGTGCCGGAACCGGGACTCGAACCTGGGATCCTTGCCTTTCGAGGAAAGTGCTGTACCACTGAGCTTTCCCGACAGGACTGACGGTGCTGCTTGCAAGTGAAAGGAAATGGTTCCAGATTCGAATCCCGGTTCTGGAACACAATTTTAATCTGCCAGGTAGTTTCATATCAGCGCACACTCCGCTGCAGAAAGTTTTATTCTGGAAACATCCCTTAGGCTGTGGCTAAGCCATGTCTCCAACACATCCTTTCTTCCAAGAGTGCTAGTCTTGTAAGTTTGGCAGGAGAACTTCTGTGAAGTTCGGATAGTAGGAGGCGAGGTACTGGCGGAAGTAAAGTTGTGAGCCGGCATCGTGAGTCGTGTCGGGATAGCACAGTCGGTAGTGCGCTTGCCCGCGAAAGGCAAGGGTCCCAGGTTCGAGTCCCGGTTCTGGCACACAATTTTAATCTGCTAGGAAGTTTCATATCAGCGCACACCCCGCTGCAGAGTGAAAGTTTCATTCATGAATTAACAGGTTTGTCGGTCGTTGGTGATAACTTTAGAACTTTGCCTCAGTCTTTAAATGTTCATTTGAAGCGGTTTACTGAGTGCTACTAATAATGCGTGTTACATAATCAGTATGGAAAGTCAAGAAAAATGCCTCTTTGTTCCTGTAAAAACCAAAGTGAAGATTGAAAACCATTTATTTTATTTTTTCGTGACAGTTACACTGTTTAGAAGTTGGTAACTAGTTTCGGACGTGTTCGTCCATTTTCAAACCATAGGCCTACGGTTGGAATAAGGCCTATGGTTTGAAAATGGACGAACAAGTCCGAAACTAGTTAACAACTTCTAAATAGTGCAACTGTGACGAAATAAGAAAAAAATGGTTTTCATTACATATCCAGTTGCTGATGCTGCCCCATCTTCACGATGAATTTTCATAAAAGTGTAAATTGTTAGTTGATGCTTGTGTTTGCAAGGAAAGAGGAAATACGGATACAGTGGGCAGTGGAAGTTAACAGAGAAAGTGGGAACTATAAAGGTTATTTAAGGAAACCAACGAACTATTCCTGTCTATGTGAAGTAAATATTGTTTGCTTCCCCCGCCCAACGCACGGTCACGGCTCCGCCTCATTGGCTGTATATATTGGCTGTTCACAATCTTACAATTGGTTAAGGCATGTATAATGAAAAAGTGAGAGGGGCGGGACTTTTAATTCGCTCTAGATATTCAGCTACCTATTTTGTTTCTGCTGTTTCAGTAGAGATAAGCCGGTCGCGGTGGCCGAGGGGACTGAGGCGCTCCAGTCACGGTCTGCACGGCCACTACGGTCGGGGGTTCGAATCCCCCCACGGGCATGGATATTTGTGCCGTCCTTAGGATAAGCTAGTTGATAAGTAGTTTGTAAGTTTAGGGACTGATGACTCCGTAGTTAAGTCTCATAAGCTTCACAAACATTTGAACATTTTTGAGTAGAGATAATATCGGTATTTTTGCGATTTTCTGTGGTACTGTGTTGCTAGAAGTATGCACAGAATGGCGTTTTGCTATTTTCCAGCAGAGGAAAATGTAATAAGATAGACAGAAACCCAATTAAAATGCATTATTTGTGAGCGGAAAGTGATAATTGTGTACTAGTGTCAGCGATGGATATGCAGACAAAAAATTCTGAAATGGTATCCTTTCTTTGAGATACATTACATGAAATACCCCTCTTTCTTATCAACTGACAATTGTTGAGGTTACCAGAACATCGTAAAATATGCTTCACGAGACTTATTTGCTTACAAATTTTTTAGGACCGTATAAACATAGATGAAGGGCATTTGTTTTAACCATATACTGATTAGTAAGTTAGAATATGTGCTTTGGCCTAATGGTTTGATCCATTATTTCAATCGTTAAGTGTCTGCATTTCTGCCTGTGTCGCTATGTGAATGCACACCAAACGCGCAGTCTGGTAAAAGCATGGCGGCCACTCTCCCTATACGGGGCTCTCTGCCCTGGACTCATATTCGGGAGGACGGTGGTTCGATTAATACCCTAAAGAACTCCAGAAAATCGCCGGGATGGTTGTTTTGAAAGGGTACGGCCGATTTCCTTACCCATTCTTACCAAAATATCCGAGCGTGTGCTCCGTATGTAATTACCACAGAGTCGACAGGGCGTTAAGCCCTACTCTTTCTCCCTTCCTGTCCCGACATTTCACTATTTGCCTCGATGCCCTACGGCGGTCTATTGGTGACGCTAAGTGTCGTGGTTTTCAAGTAATAAAAACGAAATTTTATATTCCACAGCAATTGTAACTAATCTCAACTTATTCAGAAATCAAACAGGAATAATAGATGAGTATGAATTAGATGCGGTGGTTCTGTTGGCTGTGAGGCAAGTTATTCAGTCTGTATATTCAGAAAGCTGTGAAGGAAAGTAAGGGGAAATTGGAAAACGGAATTAAAGTTCAGGGAGAAGAAATACACAACCTGCGAGTTACGGATCATATTGTAATTCTGTGAGAGGCAACTAAGGACAAAGAAGATAAACTGAATGGGACACAGTCATAAAAAGACGGTATAAGGTGAACTTTAGCATAAACAAAATAAGGGTAATGGAATGTTGCCAAAGAAAATCAGGTGAGGCTGAAGGAATCGGATTAGGAAACGAGGCAAGCAAAACTGAAGATCCTTTTCTTATTTGGATACTGAATGAAGTTAGGATGGCCGAAGTAGAGGAGATATACGAGTAAAATGCATAATTTCTGTGCGGAGAAAAACATTTCTAAAGTAGAGAAATTCGTAGACATAGAATAACAATTTAAATGTTATTACCTCTTTTCTGGAGGCATCTGTCTGGATTGCAGAATTGTACAGGCGTGAAATGTGGACGATAAAGAGTTGAGACAAGAAGTTGATAGAAGATACTGAAATTTGATCTTAAAGGAGAATGCTGAAATTAGAGGGGTAGATTTCTTTACTAATAAAGAGATTTTCGATCCAATGGGCCCACAGCGCAGACAATTTCTCTAAATATATCAATGTGTTGCTACTTTATAGTTTTTTATTATATTGTGATGGATCCATTTCGGCTAAATAGCCATCATCAGACAATATGCGAAATTTACAAAAATTTTTATACAATATTCACCACTTTGTTTTTATGTACATATACTTTTAATGTAAAGCCTACTTTCTTGGTATAATGTTTTTTTTTACCTACGTACATATGACATTCTTGGGCAATGTCACGCTGCTTATATAACAGTAAGATGAATTTTGGTATCACTCTTATTTCACGAAATATAAATATCTTAAAATAAATCTGTCAATATTTTTCAGAGTGTTGTTTTGACAGTTGGCCAAAGATTCAATATGTTTACAGTTGCTACGGTATTTGTTGTTATCGACTGTCGTTATCAACGAGTATTAAAAAATACACTTACCACAGATATCAAATAAACATAACCACCCACAGATCACAGAAACATCAACCACAGTCGAAAATAACAAATACCGCAGCAATTGTAACGTTTGTGCGAGTTACGACTTAGGTTTTATCAAATTTAACACGATGACCTGTTACTAAAGCATGCTCAGCTAAAGCAGATTTCTGTTGGCATGTTCCTTCTTGCGTTGTTCGACAGTTTGTACTATTTTTCCGATGTCAGACTAGCCACACTCACAGGGTATCTTGTAGACCCCACATGTTCTGAGACCTGCCTCAATAATTGCCGGATTTTCGTCGGAGGCCTGTAGACTGATTTGATCTTGTGTCTCTTTAGCAGGTGGCTTATTTTGCCGACACAGAAACACAGAATGGCAGAAAGCAAGTCACTTGTTCTCCTCCTCGTCACTGGTCTTCGTGTGCCTCTTTCCTGAAATCGCTTCTCTTATTTCCTGAAGACCTTTCGTAGGTGGTTTAACTCATGGGGCAGCTTATCGAGTCTGATATTGTCTTTGCACGACGTACCAACGTCTGTAGTACAGTGCGTTTCTGTGCCGGATGACGATGGCTAATTCAATGCAAGTACAGGTCGGTGTGTGAAGGTTTTCTATAGACGCTGTGACCGAGGCATCCATTCCGTTTGCAACGGACGAGGACTTCAAGGGAGGAGAATGTATTCTATTTTTCTACCTCCATGGTGTACTGGATGTTACTGTTGATGCTGTTAAGATGTTCCAAGAACTCGTCAAGTTTCTCACGTCCTTGTGGCTAAATGACGAAATTACATTCAAAGAATCGGACGTAAAATCTAATGGCATTAATAGCGCCGTGTCCAAGGAAATATTTTCAAAAACATGGTCGTTGCTTTCGGAAACCATGTTGATACCAATTGAGGAGATATCCGGTCTCAAGAACAGCACAATAGTGGAGCACAAAAAGTGTTACAAAGTTATACAACTGAACGAAGTCGGAGACGAAGGCTTTACGTTTTGCGCATCTGGTATACCCTGTATGAAGAAAAGATGGATAGTGTGCTGACATTCTTAAACGACTACCATACATTGAGGAATGTAGCAATGTTCTCCTCTAACGCCGTTGGATCTATGGTTTCAATGTACAAATCAAATGTTTGTTAAGCTTAAGGGACTTAACTGCGGGTTCACCAGTCACTAAATTTACTAACTACTCATGAACTAACTTATACTAAAGACAGCCCAAACATCCATGCCCGAGAAGGAATCCGAACCCCCGTTGGGAAACGGCGTCGCACAACGCAGCATAGCGCTTCAATGCGCTCGACCACTCCTCCGCGGCTTTTGTTGTACATACTGAGTGTTGAGACATTAATTTCTTATAATAATGATTATTATTATATTTGATGTACTGTTCGTCTTGTTCGTTTGATTTTTTGTGTCACGTGATCGAGATCGCTGAGTCAACGACAACGATTGGCAGCAGCAAGCTGTGGCGGTAAAGGAATCTGGCCACAACATGCTTCCAGCCGACGGCCGTGCTTCGCCAGAGAGCACGTCGTTGAGCCAGCGGACTCTAAATAAAAAATATTATATCTCTGGTGCCATTGATGTTGTTAGAGTGGCGAAAGCTACATGTTCACTATGATTTTAAATTGTACTACAAACAGCCAATTTGGTGAAGCAGACTGGTGTTTGTTATATTGATGTAGATTTCTGGAGAAGTGTGAATATATTTAAAAAAATGTAAAATAGATGCCTGTGAAAAGAATGGAAATAATGGTGTTCAAAATTGATTTATTCCACTAGTGTAAATGTTTCAGTCTTCAATATTATGTATTTATTTGTTTTGTGTGTGAGTAATACTGTATTTACGGTTGTTACGTTAACCTATCAGAAGTATTAACACTGAAAAATGTCAGTATTTGTAGTAGTCACATAACGTTAACAAACTGTATGCCGGCCGCGGTGGCCGAGGGAACTGAGGTGCTCCATTCACGGTCTGCACGGCCACTACGGTCGGGGGTTCGAATCCTCCCTCAGGCATGGATATTTGTGCCGTCCTTAGGATTAGCTATTTCATAAGTAGTTTGTATGTTTAGTGACTGATGACCCTGTAGTTAAATCTCTTAAGCTATACAAACATTTGATGATTTTTGACAAACTGTATGTTGTTGTTGCGGTCTTTAGTCCGAAGACTGGTCTGATGCATTTCTCCACCCTACTCTATCCTGAGCAAGCCTTTTCATCTCCTCATAAGACCTGCAACCTACATACAATTGAATCTGCTCACTGTATTCATCTCTTGGTCTTCGTCTGCAATTTTTACCCCACACACTTCCCTCCATTTCTAAATTTACGATTCCTTGATGCCGAAGAAAGTGTCCTACCAATCGATCCATTCTTTTAGTCAAGGTATATCAAATATTCCTCATCTCCCCAATTCTGTTCAGTACCTCCTTATTACTTACCTGATCCAACCACCTAATCTTCATCATTCTTCTGTAACACCACATTTCAAAGCCTCTAAACTCTTCCTCTCCACACTGTTTATTGTCCATGTTTCGCTCCCATACAAGGCAATACTCCACTCAAATTCCTTCAGAAATTACTTCCTTACCCTTAAATTAATATTCAATGTTAACAAATTTTTCTTTTTCAAAGACGATTTCCTTCCCATTGCAATTCTGCATTTTATATCCTCTGTACTGCGACCATCGCATGTAATTTTACTGCCCAAGTAACAAAACTCATCTACCACCTTTATTGTTTCGTTACCTAATCTACTTCCTTCAGCATCGCCCGATTTTCTTCGACTGCACTCCATTACCCTCGTTTTGCTCTTGTTAATGTTCATTTTATACGCACCTTTCAACACATTGTCCATTCCGTTCAACTGCTCTTCCAGCTCTTTTGCTGTCTCTGAGATAATGACAATGTCATCGGAAAAACGCAATGTTTTTATTTCTTCGCCCTTAGCTTTAATTCCTTCGCCAAATTTGCCCTTACTTTCCTTCATAGCTTGCTCAATATGTACAAACTGAATAGCAATGGAGAAAGGCTACAACCCTGTCTTACTCCCTTCCCAACCTCTGCGTCCCTTTCATGCCCTTCAACTCTGATAACCGCTAACTGGTTTTTGCACAAGTTGTAAATAACCATCCGTTCCCTATATATTACTCCGGCTGATTTCAGAATTTGAAAGTGTGTATTGCAATCAACATTGTCAAAAGCTTTCTCAAAACTACAAAAGCTACAAAAGTAGGTTGGCCTTTCCTTAATCTATCTTCTAAGATAAGCCGTAAAGTGAGTATTGCCTCCCGGGTTCCTTCATTTGTATAACTAGCGTAATTGAGAAAATGACAATTTGTTTTTATCAAAATCTATCTCTGGATTGCGTTGGTTACGGAAGCGAACAGGGAGTATATCGTAATAAGAAGTAATACAAATTGACAGTTTTGATCGTCAAAATACATAGATACAAACTAAATTCATGCCTGTGTGTCCTTTATTATTATGAACCTGCAAAGAAAGAAAGGCATTTTTCGGGAAATAGATGACTAAAGTATTATTAGTCTCTACAATCGTGACAGCAGCATCTGATTATGGGAAGCCGATTTGAAGTCAACATCGCAACAACTGAAATTCCTTTTTCGCGACACAAAAAGCATTTACAGCGTAGCGTGGTGGATAAAGGGAGACCTTTGAAGCTGCCAGCACTCATTAGCCCTTGGCAGCATTACGGAAGTGAACTGCACGTGCGGTAAAGATTTCTCTTTGGTATATAGCTCGAAACTGTGGAGGAATATACGACCGGTGCAAATCGGTTTAACTATGGAAACTTTGTGGCTGGGCGAGCGAATTTCAGAGCCACAAACACGAAACGAAATCCCGCAGCGTAAAGAGCTCTGGGCACAATGGCCGCATAACGCTGTTATTGCGGCAGAATGTGCGGCCGCGGCTTTTCGCGTGCAGCGCACAAAGAACCGCGCGCAAACCGTGCACTGCGCGGGCCGTCTGTCTATGGCGCGAGCTACGAGCTACTGCCGCTGTGAGCTGGCGGCGGCGTCGCCTGTAAAGCGATTAGCGCCGGGGAAACAAAGGCCGCGACTCACTGTCAACAAACGCGCTTGTAGCGGCAGGGATGCGCAAACGGGGGCAAAGGAGCTAGTAGTCGCACTTTAACAGTAATAGCATGGTAGACACGAGGACGTTTTAACAACACCGATAGTTGAGTAGCTTTAACATAAAAACAGGGTTGAGACAAGGAGATAGTGTGTCACCAGTATTGTTTAACCTGACGTTAGAAAAGATAATGAGGGAAGGCTTTCATAAAAATTTAAAGGGTATAGAGGAAGAAGGTGAGAAAATGACATATCTCGCGTTTGCTGATGAAGAGGCCCTCTTGTCCAGATCTAAGGAGGAACTGATGCACAGGAGAGAAAGCGTGGAAACGGTAACATCTAAAATAGGACTTTCTTTAAACGAATCTAAGACTGAATATCTTGTAATAAGCGCCGGCCGCGGTGGCCGAGGAGACTAAGGCGCTCCAGTCACGGTCCGCACGGCCACTACGGTCGGGGGTTCGTATCCCCCCTCGGGCATGGATATTTGTGCCGTCCTAGTTCGTAAGTAGTTCATAAGCAGTTTGCAAGTTTAGGGACTGATGACCCCGTTAAGTCCCATAAGCTTAACAAACATTTTTTTGTAATGAGCAGGACTGATGCGTATGCAATAGATCCACTCCTGTCTATGACAGCTGTAACACAATCCTACAAAACGATTCGTGATTTGAAATACCTGAGGGTAATCTTTACAGAAGATGGAGCAGGTGAAGCAGATTACAAATCGAAGATGCCAGCCGGAAACCGATCGTACTTTAGTTGTTGTTGTTGGGGTCTTTGAAGGGGGACTAAACAACTGGGTTATCTGTCGCCCGGATGGTACTTTGGTCTCAGTCAGCTACTTTCATCGTGTGGTCTCTCGAGGAATTTTGAACTCCAGGTGTATAAAACAAGGATTCAACCTGTAGTACTGTATCGTTGTGAAACTTGGAGTGTCTGAAAAAAAAAAAAACTTGAACAATGTTCTAGTGTTTGAGAGGAAAGCATTAAGGAAGATCTTTGGTCCAATGAACGATGAGATCACTGGAGAACGGAGGATCAGACATAATTGAGAAATAGACAATATCAAGATAGACCAAACATTGCAGGACTTTCATATTCATGGAATATATGACACCAACTGCGATTGGGCAAAGCTGAAAATGTGTACCCAGACGGGATTCGAACCCAGGTCTCCCGCTTTCTAGGCAGCTGCACTGACGTCTACACCACTGGGGACACACTGATCATCGCACCTGCAGAAACTACCTAAGCACGCCTCCCGTCAGACACAAATTCCCAGCTTCACACTGCCCACAGTACTCAAACTTGTAGTTATGAAACTAATTCCCATAAGAGTTACTCTCATGGGGATTTGTTTCATAACTACGAGTTGGCGTACTGTGGCTGGGATGAAGCTGGAGGCGTGCTTAGGTAGTCCTCGCAGGTGCGGTGATCACTATGTCCCCAGTGGTGTAGAGGTCAGCGCAACTGCCTAGAAAGTGGGAGGCCTGGGTTCGAATCCCGGCTGGGTATACATTTTCAGCTTTGCCCAATCGCAGTTGATGTCACATATTCAATGAATATGAAAGAACAACAACTGCAGGATCAGAAGTGACTTCTGTTCTGCCTAGAAAGTGGGAGACCTGGGTTCGTATCCCGGCTGCGTACACATTTTCAGCTTTGCCCAATCGCAGTTGATGTCACATATTCTATGAATATGAAAGATCAGAAGTGACTTCTGTTCTTTCGGAACAGACGCCACATGTGTACATGTTGTACGACTGATGAAAACCAATCGCCTTGCATGGACAGCAAATGTCAGTCAGTCAGTCGGATGGATAAATGCCTATGGCCTTCGCAATCTATGGATTATACTCCCTGTGGAAGACGACCACTAGGAAGACCAAAGAAGAGATGCACGGATGTAATCCCTGTGGACTTGCTACAGATCGGAGTAGAGAATGATTGGCGTCAGAAAGCACAAAACAGAATGCCGTGGAGGAGGGACGTTGTAGCTGCACGAGGCCCTCTGTGCCTGATCGCGTAAAGTAAAGTAAGGTAGTTGAGTGTCTTTGGTTCCATTTCTCCCTTTGCTAACTACCAGTAACTCCGATTCCTCGAAGTACTAACTCGCAATTGTACTGTGGTCTTACTTTACAAGTGAGTGAATGTCTTAAAAGTTTGATATTGACCATGCTAAATCTTACTGAATTAAGACACAAAGACCCTATTTGTATTCATTTTCAGTTAACTATTGCGGCGTCTGTTATTTCCGACATCTCCAAAAGAACAGGCTGTTCTTTGGGATGATGCAGCAGTTTTAAATAAAACTTCGTTGGGATATTTTTGTCGCAGCTGCTGGTAGGCTCTGTAATAAAGCAACATTCACATACGAAAAACCCGATGTTTCGCTAACTGGGCAGTTACGTCAACCTTTGCACCACCGACGCACTTTTGCTTTATCACCTGCACTGACTACTCGAGCACTGATCCCATGCGACTGAAATGTCCATAACTGATGTCCTCGTACTTTGTACGCCGTGGCTTGCATGTATTCGCGCCATGAGTCGACTCCTCGTCCGCATTCCAACTGAAAGAAACATCGAACCTCGCCGAGCTCTGATACGTTTCGGTTCAGTTCGATACCTCGATTGCAACTTGCGCGCCATCTTTGGCGGTCGAGCAAGCCAGAGGGACTGACCGGCATGTGTGTGGTTTGTTGAGCATGCGCAGTAAGTTGGAAGAGACGGCTTACGACGACGATGAGGGCCACGATTCTTTGATTGGAGGCATTCTCGCATAGTGCGGACCTTCCACCAGTGATCCGCAACTTGGCGCTCTACAAGATTTCCTACAGCAAGATTACAGAGCCCTGTTTGCCTCTTCGGACGGTTCTAGAAACGAGTTAGGTGAGCATCTTGTTGTTTTGTATGCTCGCTGTGTTAATACAGTAATATTCCAACTGATTTCTCCTCAATCTTATGGCTGTAAACTATTAAATGAAAAGAAATTTAGCGTTTCAAATGTTCAAATGTCTGTAAATCTATCGGACCAAACTGCGTGGTCATCAGTCCGTAGCTTACAAACTACTTAAACCTAGGTAAACGAACATAAGGACAAACACACACACTCATGCCCCAGGGAGGACTCGAACCTCCACGGCGAGCAAACGCGCGTTCCGCAGCGAGACGCTTTAGACCGCTCGGCTACTCCACCGCGGCTTTAGCGTTTCCCTGACTGTTGAAGTGTGTGGTTAAAGGAGCTTCGCCTTGTCGATGATGAGATGGTAGAGGCCGCACTTGTTGTAACTGAGATCAGTGTGAAGTTGTTTCAATCAATTAGCGTGGTTAACAACAGTTTCTGTTTCGCAGTTATTATTGGTGAGCATTTTAAGTTTTTGAAATTGAAGTATCCCCTTTCTGCTGATAAGAGCAACAAAATTGCCTTTTTATAAGAACCATTGTGTTACCGCCAGTAACTGCCATCGCCGACTGTGATGCTGATGTGTCTGTTAGTAAACACCTGTGGTAACACTGTCATTGTTATCAAACATTTGTGCCAACACTATCATTTTCTAAATTGTGTTTCTACTGTAATTATTAGGCATGCGGGGTTGCAATTCAGGGCACTGTAAACTCTGCTCTATTTTTACTGGTAGAGCTGTTTCCTTAGTTCACTTACAATTATGTTTAATTACTTGGAAAAACTCATTGTTGGGCTTGAAGCCTTGTCTGTGAAGCTTTTAATGTTCCCTTTGATGAAAGGTGGCTCCCTTTATGCTTGTGGTGGACTACTACGGGTTAAATAATTGTAATTAAATATAATAGTGCCTCTGACGATTACCGTCTGGTCATCGTGATGATTGCGAAAAAGTATTGCAAAACATTTGTTTTGAAATTGGGCGAGTCAGCCACCAGAGGTGATGCCAATACATGCTTTGATAAAACTTTCTCATTCAGTACGTCTGTGTGACGACGACTTTTAACTCCTTGTTACACCGTTGGCAGACGTCTGTGTGTCATGTCAAGTTCAGCTGTATTAAACTTGTGAAGTATTTGCACCAGACGTCCTCCTTTTTTGCTGTAATAAAGTGCACTGTCATTCGTTCTGAGATTAGTTTTCAGTCTGTCGTAGTTGAACTGTACATCATCCGACAATCTGCCAGGACGGACGTGGTTGTGGAGTTCGCACGACCGCCCAATCCGCTGCAATACCAGAACCTGTAGCGATTTGAGTTGCATTTAAGGTAATTAGGCGTGCTTGAAATTACGTAGCCAATGAACTAAATTTGTTGTCTTTTATTGAATAGGTTTTTTTTTGTAGATCTTGTTTCAGGGATTTTTGCTTTGAATGTCTTTCGAAATAATTTGCAATATTTAAAGGAAATAATAAGAGTGAAGGTAAATTGTATTTAAGTTATTTGGTATTAAGGAGCTCGCTGTTTCTCTTAACGAAACCATTTGATGGGTATGTATTAACTGTATAAATTGCTGAGTGGATGCAGATTAATTGTAGTACATTTCATAGTATTGTAAAGAAGATGTTTCAAATGTTTGTAGAGCTTATGGGACGTAACTACGGGGTCATCAGTCCCTAAACTTACAAACTACTTATGAACTAGCGTATACTACGGGCGGCACAAATATACATGCCCAAGGGGGGATTCAAACTCCCGACCGTAGCGACCGTGCAGACCGTGACTGGCGCGCCGCAGTCCCCTCGGCCTCCGCGCCCGGCACTAGTATTGTAGGGGCTGGGTGATAAGGTTCCCAGCTTTATGTCAGAATGATCCGTGAAACCTGGAGGAGCGCCAAACTACGCTTATAAAACAGTATCAGAGGCCACAAGTTTATTCAACAGAACAGAAGATCTCGTGGTGTAGGCGCTATCTCGGCTGTAGCTGGATCAGCAGGCGACGTCTCCTTTGGCTGTGTTAGCTCGCCGTCTCGCCATGACGTATGGGTGTTGAAGCAAAGAATGACATGAAAAGTCCTCTATCCCTACTCCTGTCTATGCAATTGCTTATGGGCTTAGGCTTGGAACCACTGGAGTCGTAAGCCGTGATCACAGATAACCTCTCGATACCACAGGCAGGGTTAGCACCAGAGTGCTAGCATGTGAGCACAGTCATTTGCCTTTAGGATACCAACCAATGAAGACTCAGCTGGCTTCAGGCAGCAACCGTATTCAGCGCTGTGGACATGACAGAAAGCAGTTCACCATCTCCTTGGACGATGGTCATTTGCGACTAGTGGCTACTAGTCTGTGTTGTGGCGTAAAGTCAGCACCACACGCCAGACGCACGAAAACGACAGTGAAGAAGGTAGCGCACGCCAACAGCGCGCCTTTTGGAAGGAACAACCTAGAAGCGCACCCTCTAGAAGCAGCTATATCTAGGCCGACATGCGTCTGAAAGGGCACTCCGAACTAGGAAGTTATCACGAGTCAGCGCAGCTAGCATCGTGCAAGAAGACCCCACGGCGAGAACAGACAAAGTTGAGTTTTTTGTATACCATAGGAAATAAAACTTGTATTACTAATCGGTATAGCTGTTTTAGCTGTCCACGCATCCCACGCATCCTGAGCAGATCCTTTCCTGAAAGATAGGCCGACAAGGACAAAACAGTCTGATTATATCACTGGATCGACGACTTCTCTCCTGAGCATCTTCGATCCCAAGGTGACTACACTTCTAAAAGCGGGAGTTTTATAAACAGAATCGGCTGAAGCTATGCTGTATGGGACAGGTCATAATAACCGAATGTGCCCCACTTGTGAGTGCAATCACTCAGTGAGCCCTTTAATCGCTGATGTGTCCTCGGTATTATTCACTCTTGTGACAGAGTTACCTGCAGTTATGAAATGTTTACAAGCTGCCGAATATTCGCTCTCCCTCTCCTAATCGTCTGTCGCAGTCAACTGTATGCTGACTGTAGAGTTTCATCTCGCCAAGGCAACGTCTGCTGTCGTCACGAAAGACGCAGTTACGACAGATCCGATGACCTGCTTCCGCCTAGCTCGGCTGGCGATTACTTGAGCCATCTACGATTTTAATGAGTTTCTTTGTCACAATTTCATTCTTTAACAGTATTGTTGGTTAACTTAGACTCAATTCAAATTTATTGGACTCATAAAAGAAAATTTACAATCTGTTAAGCTATACTGAAATAAATACTGGCGTCGCCGAATATGAATGCTGTTACTTGTTGCCTAGCCCTCCCCTCCCACTTAACAGCGCATTAAGCTGACAACAGGGTGTGCAAACCATCGCAAAATCGACTAAAATTAGGAATTGCAGCGTCCGCTCTTGTGAAGATGCCCGAAAGAGGGAATACGGGTTTAGCTACGAACCATGCAGAAACATGCTCAAAACAAAAGAGAATTTGGGTCTTATGAGGTACAGGCTTCGGTAGTCCGTAAAACTGTATGAAGCCCAAGAGTCAGGATGGTGCAAAGGTTTGCACAGTTGCGTAGTAAGTAGCAAGTTCCGGGTTCGATTCTCGGCCCCTGCTGAGGTATCCGTATCTCCACATTGTTTGAGACAAAAGAAACCAAAATACATGTATATTTGGAGCAGCTGCTTCAACTCATAGTGACGTCTGCTTCTGGAGAGAAGCCGCAATTATTAATTGTAGTCCTGCTTCACGATGATTCGTGCTTCTTTCTCTGCGGATGCACACGACGACAAGACTCGTGGCGGACTTACTGGGTGATCTGCGAGCCATGGACTACATTGGTGTAAGTAGGAGGACATAGGCGAATATGGGTCGAAAAGGGTACGTGCTTGACATTCCGTACAGGTGATGTAATGCCGCTTGTCTGGGATGGCTTAGGGGCTTAGCGCAACTGCCGCAGTACAAATTTTCATAAATGTCCATATTTTCTGATGCGAACACCTGCCAGTAGCTGAGCCAAAAACACCCCAGCTAAATCTATGTGTTGGTTTCATTGGTTTCTGATTATTCAAAATGTTCTGATGTTTATAAATCTATCGGACCAAACTGCGTGGTCATCAGTCCGTATCTTACAAACTACTTAAACCTAGGTAAACTAACCTAAAGACAACAAACACACCCATGCCCCAGGGAGGACTCGAACCTCCACGGCGAGCAACCACGCGCTCCGCAGCGAGACGCTTTAGACCGCTCGGCTATTCCACCGCGGCTTATGATTATTATTCACCCACCTACATAAATTAAAATTAAATGCTGTTTGTGGGCAAGCGCATCAGTTCAGAATGGTTGACTGGTTTAGAAGAAAAAAGAAAGTTGAAAAAAAGGATATGGATGTGTCTTTTAGAAAAAGCAAAATCAGAAAATTACAAAATTCAGGAAGCACCGAAAGTGCCTTCTATAGGCTCTTCAACGCCCTCAATACCGTAACACCCGATATTAACGATCAATATGCATTAGTCGTTTTTTTCTCGTTTATCTTGGTCCTGGCAAATGTTAAAAGAGGAAGAAATGGTAAAACTGCATTGGAAACTTTGAAAATTTTTGTATCCTGTGAAATAACTTGTTGTACATAGATTTTCATCAAAAATGATCATAAGAATGACTTGTTACGTTTGACCTATCACTATGAAATACAAAATATACAATGTATTTTTTCGTGGAGAAGGTATTTATACTCGGCAAGCCACGGTGCTTTGCAAGTCGGAGGATATAGCGCAGTAGACATTGACACCGATTGTCCAATCAGTGGACGACATCACCATTAGATTAACACAGATCTTGGAGGTATACGAAAGTCGAGGAAGGAGCAGGAGGAAACGGACATAGGCAGGAAAAGGAGGAGATGGATAGAGAGAGAGGAGGACTAAAGGAAGATAGGAGTAAATGCGCAGTGTAGGAAATACTGCTGTCAATTGCATTATATCTGAACGAGGGGAGAAGGAGATACATAGAGGCAGGGATAAAAGATAGAGCAAGGAGGAGGAGTTGAGAGTGCGAAAAGTAAGTGGACAGAGGGAGGGGAAGGAGGCGTTGGACAAAGAGAGAGTGGAGCAAGACACGGACAGAGGAGGAGAAAGGAAATACACTAACGGTGATTTAGAAAAATATAAATACAAGGGCAACTCCAAAATTAATTAGTAGACAAACGAAAAACAATCTTTCAGTAAGGGATAAAAATGTTTCCATTAATACTTTTTTAAGGTCCGAAGTGAAAGAAGTATGAAAAATTTGAAAAGGAGTATATAAAGTTATTTTTAAAGTCACTGCTGTCTGTTCTATAGTCCAACATTTTCCGATCCTCGTTTAAATCAGAAGCAACTATTGGCCCACTTTAGGTTACGGTAGTAACACTAAAAGTGGGCCTTTCTGATCGTCTTTTGACAGCTCGAAATTTAAATGAAAATAATGGCTTAACCATTAATCTCGCACGAAATTTGAATACCTGAATTTGTATAGGAGAAAATTCTCTACATCTTACTCTCTTATGTCTTTTTCAAATATCGTATAGTTTCAGAGATATTTGCAAAAATAACAGCGATTTTGGGTTGCCTGTCTGTCTGTCCGTAAGGTGTTCCCAGTTTTTAAGACGAACCGCTCAACCGCTCAGTACCAAATTTTACAGACATAATTGCAGGCCACCAGAGACCAGAACTTAAATTTCAATTTTTTCGGACCAAAAATACGGTAGTAATACCGAAAAAGTCGTTAGTAATATAATTGTAATTACAAACGAACCGTACATCTGACACGAAAATTGAATAACGTAATTTGTAGAGGGAGAAAATTCTCTACAACATTGCTCTCTTATGTTTTTTCATATATTCCATCGTAGCAGAGATATTTGCAAAAATAACGGCGATTTGACGATGTCTGTCTGTCTGTAACGTGTTCCCACGTTTTTAGGTCAGATCGTTCAACCGAACGGCAACAAATTTTACATAATTGTTGGCTACCAGAGATTAGAACCTCACTTTTCAAATAATTCGGAAATGAAATACGTCAATAACACAAAAAAAGCCGTTTGTAATGTAATTTTAATTCCAAATAAACCGTTCATCTGACATGAAAATTGAATAACCGAATTTGTAGAGGAGAAAATTCTCTACAACCCTGCTCGGTTACGTTTTTTTTTTCATATGTCGTATCGTTTGAGAGATATTTGCAAAAATAACGGAGATTTGACACCCTCCACTGAATTAACGAAAACCAGCCATTCGGAGATGTCACGTGACATTCCTCGCCCAGAACTCTTTTTGGTCTACGCAATCTTAATAAACAGACGTACTGAATGAGAAAGTTTTATCAAAGCATGTATTGGCATCACCTCTGGTGGCTGACTCACCCAATTTTAAAACAATTGTTTTGTAGTAGTTCTTCATATCTTCAAATGTTTGGTAAGCTTATGGAACTTAACTGCGCGGTCATTAGTCCCTAAACTTACAAACTACTTATGAACTAACTTATACTAAAGACAGAACAAACATCTATGCCCGAGGGGAGATTCGAACCCCGGACGGGGAACGGCCTCGCGCATGGGAGCATAGCGCCTCAATGGGCTCGGCCACTCCGCCGCGGCTACAATAGTTATTGACAATCATCACGCTCACCAGACAGTAATCATAATTCAATAGTAAGTTTGTAGGAGGGTGCAATTAGTCTTATTCTCAAATATTCAATACTAGCTGAAAACCCGGCGTTGCCCTATTCATTCCTGCCATTTTTCAGGTATATATTCATTTGTATAAAAGCTGCATGTCTGTAAAATCTCTTGGGAATACAGTTAGTAGTAAAGAAGTAATAGATTAAAAATTGATGTGGGAAAGAGCGGTTTTCTATGAACGTTGCTATTTATATACTCATATCTCATGAACTACGTGTCGGAATGTGATACAATTTACAAGTTACATTCAACTATATGTGTGTACAGTGTCTGTAAAATTTCCTGCGGCAACAATTTGTAATGTACAAATTATTAATTGTGTCGTCATACCGAATGCCGTAGTTTTACTCCAAAAACAGCGGAAAAGTAGTAAGCGAGAAACTTTTTTCCTTTTATCATTTTACTATGGTTGTCAGCGAGAAAAAGTTTAATAAGGGATTGAAATTATGTTTAAAGTTTGTTGCAAGTTGCTATGTACTCTCATTGTCATATTTCTTATTTATAAAGTCTCGGCACAATATGTGGCAGTTTTTTGGGATTCCTACTGTTTATAACGTCATATCTTCTGAACCATGTATCGTATGTGATTGTTAAACCTGCAGCAATTGTTACCTCGCGGTAAGAAATGTATGTACCAAATTTGGTTGAAATCAGTCCTGTGGTTTAGGAACAGTCCTCATGCATTGAAGCTTACGTGTACAAAATTTGAAAAAGATTGGATCAAAACTGTAGATTTGTATCAAGACACACAAACAAACATACGGACGCTCTGCTTTATATATAAAGAATAAATACGTTGCCACATAACGCATACAGACCTAAGTTCTATACTTCAATTAATGTGCTACATCTTGAAAGCTGGCAGCGGTGGCCGAGGGGACTGCGGCGCGCTCGTCACGGTCTGCAAGGCCACTACGGTCGGGGGTTCGAATCCCCCACCGTGGATGGTTATTTGTGCCGTCTTTAGTGTTAGCTAGTTCATAAGTAGTTTGTACGCTTAGGGACTGATGACCCCGTAGTTAAGTCCCATAAGCTGTACAAACATTTGAACATCTTGAACATTAGAGGTTGTTTTTAACGACTAGATGGTAACAACATTTTTTTAAACCAGTCAATTATTATACGAGATCCGTTAATTAAATATTTCTTTATTCCTCGACTCTTTAGGAAGGCCAACTTAATCTGTCATTTGGTGTCAGTTTTATCCATCTGGTAGAATAGGTGGAAAGTTGGTTCAAATTTCTGTTCTCCCGATATATATATAAACAGTTTCGATGAAGTTTTAAATATAAGACGATCTCTTCCATAGGACCTATGTTTGGGTTAGTGATTGCCAACATGGTCTTTTATTTCATAGTGCGTCTTTCTGCGTGGGGGTTGAATGGCGGGGGGGGGGGGGGGTTGTTTATCACTTTCTGTTGGGTGTTATGGCAACGCATTATCCTCCAACGGGAGCAAAAAAGTACACAACTACCACGGTTCTTTACTTATCTACAGCTATCTTAAGGTATGGGGTGGAAGATTCTTCAGGCACAACTGTTAAATCTTCATTTCCTGTCCCGATCGGTAATGCTGAATCTATGGAATTATCGAAAAGCTCTAATATGAGCGGAAATTTATTCGCATTTTCTTGTTGTGGCCATTTCACGACACTATGCATCACAGCTTGGTTTGAAACTGTTGCCTAAAAAAAGTTGTGGAGTTATAATACGGAATGATATAGGAAAAATCTATTTCATTGCTACTGGAAAACAAAGTCCAAAATTCATTTTAACACAAAATATAAAAATGGTGTGAACATATTTACAATGTCATCCATCACAGGCAGTTAATTTAACACAGCAAACAGTTGTTACAAATACTGGCGTTGCGAATTTGTTCGTCAGCACATATAATTCTCGCAACGAATGAAAATAAATATTTTGTATTTCAAAGTTTCAATCCAATATTGTATTTAATGCATCAAAATTACTGTTAATGTAGCACAGTCCGGTTTAATGTACGCAGAATTATGATGAAATGGTAGATGTGTATTTAAGGCCGGCAGCAATATGAAATGGCAGTCTTATATGTGAAGAAGCAAGCTGTACACATGCGAGCCCTGTCAAAAGCCCTAACCATAATATACCGTTCTGGTGTTGATTTACAAACAACAGCATTGCCACCAATCCAAAGATTAATAAATTTTTTACAGTTACAAATTACATCTTTTTTCTAACAAATGTCGTCTGCAAAGCCTTTACCCTTGACAAGAAGATGAAAAGACGAGAAAACTACGGAGCATGCTCACTGATGATTTTTAACCCTGCTCCAGAATGGAAACATATGATTTGATCTGCATTAAGAATATAAAATTATTCAACTGTACCCAGTTTTTCCAAGAGTGACTTAAGGAATACTGACCAGCAGTCGAAAGATGCAAGCCTTGTCCATTATGTTCTATATGTAGGATGAAATGACGCAGTCTCACACATTTCCTGTTGAGCTAATAAGAGAACTAAATCAGGAGCAGAAATTTAATGCAGAAAATTAATTCTGGCGACAAATGTAATCTTCTGTACTAATAATAAATCTGTAAATGTTGGCCTCTCGCTGTTCACTTCAATCTTCAACACTAATAGACGACTCTTCATTCGGTTTTGACAGGGAACAAGATAAAAGTTTGGGTCAACATATAGGCATAATTTTATCAAAATCCGATCACGGAAACAAAAGATACAATTTTAAGTGTTTTCAGTAACCGTCGTGCCTGTTTGTTGAGTTATTAAAAACCACTTATCTCCAAAACTACTTCAGGAATTTGCATGGGGTTTTCACAGGTAACTTGAGCGTATCGTGCGGTTACATAAAGGCTTCAATAATTAAAATCTGATCAAAGAAAATAAAGATATCGTAATGTAATCATTTGTTTAAAAGCCAATGTGTATGTCTGTTTGTTGAGGGTAATCTCCAAAAGTACTACACGAACTTTTATGGCTTTCCAGAGGTAAATTTACAATAGTTTGGTGAGTAAAATTGGCTTCATTTCATCAAAATCGGATCAGAGGAAAGGAAAGATATCGTAATTTCAAGTTTTATGTGTGTACTGTGCTTATAAGTATGGTGTAGTACAGCAAATCTCCAAGAGTACTATTCGAACCTTCATGGGGTTTAATAGGTCAACTGAGAGTAACTTGGGGCAACATCTAAGCTTCATTTCATCAATATCGTTTTTTCATTCTCATAACTATGCTTTAATACACTACAAGAAGGGGTAAAATTTTACTTACGGCGGCTGCCTTGTGTGCTGATGTTGGCAACGTCAGTTGAATGCTTTTTCAAAAATCAGTCACCTAGAATGAGCTCAATAATTATTTATGTTCACGATGAAATAAATAATTTATGCTCTTCTAAAGCGAATAGTTCGTTACCAACTATAGCAAACTAAACCGCTGCCACTGCAAGTAAAATTTAACCCAAGGAGGTAAAAGAACATTCTTTTTCTTCCTAGCTGTATCCCATATGCCTTGCAATATCATGAAAAGAAAAGAAGTGCATCTCTCTACGGGTATAACCACTAAATGGAACATAGAGTAGAAATATCTATGGAGTGAATATTGGGTTCTGTGCATTTTCTCAACATTAAGATGGAATTACCACGTGATATTGAGACGAATCCACTCTTCCCACGCATTTATTTGCTCTTGCGATTGGTTTGTACCGCATTGGCGGCAAAGAAGCCCAACCTCCTTTTCGCAGAGCAACTACATAACATCTAAATAAATGTGTCACAGAAGCAACAAGAAAGTTGAGGAAGCGTCGATAAAATGGCCATTTACACATAGTCATCCGTCTTAACCGAACACAAAAAGAACCAAGATAAAGTCAGCTTTCAGCATTCGTGGTGTTTTCGATAATAGGGAGAACTGCATACAGAATAACTACATTGTTCCCGGTGCAACATTGCAACATACTAATAATTCAGTATGTACTAACTGTGAGAGATAAACAGTTTGGTACTACACCATAGAACCAATACATGGCGTTGCTATTATTATAACTATTTCTCATGTCAACGGTATAAGTGTTTTCAGAAATTTACGCCACACAGACATTTACACACCGAGGTCTTAACGTTATGAACACTACTTAATATTGAATTTACATCGTTCTAGAGTACGGACTTAAATTAATTTCACTTTTTGTATGAAAAACTTTATGAACATTCATCGTTTACGACGAAGACTTCTACTTACATTTGACGTCTTGGCTATGGAAACTGAGTTTATTTAAAGAGCGATCCAACAAGGAATCTGTTTTTACTGACCTAGGTTCAGAACCCTAAAACACAATGTCATACACAGGTCCCTCTTCAACAACCGTTGTGTAGCACGAGCATATAAGCAAGTATAAAATAAAAAAATAAATACAAATTTAGGAAAGGCAACCTTTGACTTATCACAGACGCACTTTCGCAAGTGTACATTTCAAACAACCAGATATCCACTATGTTAGAGAGAGATGTGTTACAGAAGCTTCATATACGCTGAAGAGATGTACGATCTCGACATTTTCTGTCGTATTATCATGGTGGCACTTTGGTCACGGCTTCCATGAACGAGGATGATTTTTAAAGTAAGAATGGGTTTACAAAGGAGTAAGAGAAATTATATTTTTGAACGTAATTGCATCATAAACTACAATTTAGACTTCTTTTCACTTTTCAGCATAGTCACCAAGACCAATGAAAGATTTGTGAAGTTGTGGAACGAGATTTTGAATCCCTGTATCAAAAAACCAACGCCTGTATCTGGGGATGCTGAAGGTAAACTCACTTTTGTATCCTCAAGATATTTACTGCGAACAGTGGGATTGGGATGTGTGCTGTGGCTAGCAAAGAATGTAGACAAGGTCGGCAACTGAAAGAAGTGATAAGTTGACATATACTTTTATTAAAATTGAAGGTAATATTCAACTTTAGGTAGGTTCTTGTGGTTGTACACTCCTGCATATTACACAGTACACATTTCATCTACATCTACAACCATACTCCGCAAGCCACCCGACGGTGTGTGGCGGAGGGTACCTAGAGTACCACTATCTATTTTCCCTCCTATTCCAGTCACGTATTGTTCGCCGAAAGAAGGATTGTCGGTATGCCTCTGTGTGAGCTCTAATCTCTCTGATTTTATCCTCACAATCTGTTCGCGAGATATACGTAGGAGGGAGCAATATACTGCTAGACTCCTCAGTAAAAGTAAGTCCTCGAAACATCGACAAAACCCCGTACCGAGCGACAGAGCGTCTCTCCTGCAGAGTCTTCCACTGGAGTTTACGATCATCTCCGTAATCATCTGCAGTTATCTCTTCCTAGCGTGCAGTGAATAGTAGTGTTTCGGCCTGTAGCTGTTGACGGATCTCCTGGAACGGTAGCAATGCCAGCTCTGATTCGTTCTCTGCTCTAGTGAGGTGTAGACTGGTAGACTCAACAGTCGTGGCTGTGGTGCACCTCATATCTAGCCGGGCCCTCATCTTTTGATTGGCCAGCGCACGAAGCGAGACAGAGAGGTACGAGACTTGAGGCGCTCCCGTTGGTCAAAGTGCTATGGAGCGAGTTATCGCTCGTCGTCTTCTATTGGCGCCACGACTCGTGTAGACCGCCGACGTTGTGCCGAATGGCGACGCCACAACACTCACAATCATCCCTCATGTGGGACTTTGCTCTCTCACTGGACTGTCCGGTGATTCGGTGGGTATCGGCGAATCCAGTGCTGCATCTTCATACTCCAGTACAGGTTACTACTGTAGATCGAGCGCTATTAAAGCTAGCTGCAAGTACCCGGCTTTGCCCGGGTTTAAAATAAGGTTTTCTGTAGAAGCGTACAAAACCGATTATTTACATGTATAGAGATTGCAATAGAAGGCTGTAAGTAAAGTACTCTCCCCCATGCACCGAACAAAATTTTATGTAGACAGTAACGTTCAAACTGTGGATTTTGGCGAAATCCATAAGTACCCTCCACCATGCAATGAACGAAATTTTATGTAGACAGTGCCCTTTCTCTTGTTTTGAAGGTCAATTGTGCAAATTTCATCAAGATCAGTGCGAAGACATAAATTTACACAGACACGTTGTAAACGCACTTTCTTTGTTTCTCAAATCAAGATACCCATGTTGGACACGAAATGCAGCTGTATCGTAAATTGACGGTTTATTTTCGTGAAAAGAATTGCTACCAGCAGCCTTTTTGGATGTTTTTTATGTAATCCAGAACTAGTTTTCGAGCCACTGCAGGCTCATCGTCAGTGGATACTTTACAGGAACATTTATCTTCCGCTTAGTGTAGGTTATGCTGTCATGTTGGTTCTGGTGACATAACTGAACTTTAGTAAGCGAAAACAGAATAAACTGGAATTAACCGTTTTGTAATTTTATGTACTTACTGTGTGAAAACTACAGAACCATCAGTTTAATAAGTCATGGTTGCAAAATATTAACACGAATTATATACAGAAGAATGGAAAAACTGGTAAAAGCCGCCCTCGGGGGAGATCAGTTTGGGTTCAGGAGAAATGTAGGAACTCGGGAGGCAATACTCACATTACGGCTTATCCTAGAAGATAGATTAAGAAAAGGCAAACCTACATTTCTAGCTTTTGTAGATTTGGAGAAGGCTTTTGACAATCTTGATTGGAATAAACTCTTTAAAGTTCTGAAGCAAGCAGGAGTAAAATATAGGGAGCGTAAGGTTATTTACAACTTGTACAAAAACCAGACAGCGGTTGTCCGAGTTAAAGGGCATGAAAGGGATACAGTGGTTGGGAAGGGAGTGAGACAGGGTTGTAGCCTTTCTCCAATGTTATTCAATTTGTACATTGAACAAGCTATAAAGGAAAGCAAGGAGAAATTTGGTGAAGGAATAAAAGTTCAGGGAGAAGAATTAAAAACATTGCGTTTTGCAGACGACATAATAATTCTGTCAGATACAGAAAAGGACCTGGAAGAGCAATTAAACGGAATGGACAGTGTGCTGAAAGGTGCATGTAAGATGAACATTAACAAGAGCAAAACTAGGGTAATGGTGTGCAGCGTAAGAAAATCAGGTGATGCTAAAGGAATTAGATTGGGAAATGAAGCAATAAAGGAGGTAGATGAGTTTTGTTACTTGGGCAGTAAAATAACAAATGATGGTCGCAGTACAGAGGGTATAAAATGCAGAATGGCAATGGGTAGAATAGCGTTTTTGAAAAAGAGAAATTTGTTAACATCGAATATTGATTTAAGCGTAAGGAAGTCCTTTCTGAGGGCATTTGTATGGAGTGTTGCCTTGTATGGGAGTGAGTCATGGACGATAAACAGTGCGGGCAGAAAGAGGATTGAGGCTTTTGAAATATGGTGCTACAGAAGAATGCTGAAGATTAGATGGGTGGATCGTGTAACTAATGATGAGGTGCTGAACGTAATTGTGGAGAAAAGAAATTTCTGGCATACCTTGACTAAAAGAAGGGGCCACATTCTTAGACATCAAGGAATTGTGAATTTAGCATTAGAGGGAAGTGTGTGGGGTAAAAATCGCAGAGGAAGACCAAGAGATGGATACAGTAAGCAGATTCAGACAGATGTAGGTTGCCATTCTTATGTGGAGATGAAGAGTCTTGCTCAGGATAGGGTATTGTGGAGAGCTGCATCAAACCAGTCTCCGGACTGAAGACCACAACAACAACAACTGTGTATTTATTGTAGGTGAACATGTAACCATAATTTTGTAAATGTGTAACGCTAAGTGTAGCAACCACTCCCATGAACCACAGACATTGCCGAGGTGGGGTGGCTTGCGTGCCTCAACGATACAGATAGCCGTACCGTAGGTGCAACCACATCGGAGGGGTATCTGTGAAGAGGCCAGACAAACGTGTGGTTCCTGAAGAGGGGCAGCAGCCTTTTCTGTAGTTACAGGGGCAACAGTCTGGATGATTGACTGAGCTGGCCTTGTAACATCAGCTAATGTGGCTTTGCCACACAGTTACTGCGAACGGCTGAAAGCAAGGGGAAACTACAGCCGTTATTTTTCCCAAGGACATGCAGCTCTACTGTATGAACACATGATGATGGCATCATCTTCGGTACAATATTCCGGAGGTAAAATAGTCCCCCATTCGGATCTCCGGGCGGGGACTACTCAGGAGGATGTGATCATCAGGAGAGACAGTACTGGCATTCTACGGGTCGGAGCGTGGAATGTTAGATCCCTTAATCGAGTAGGAAAATTAGAAAATTTAAAAAGGGAAATGGATAGGTTGAAGTTAGATATAGTGGGGATTAGTGAAGTTCGGTGGCAGGATGAACAGGATTTCTGGTCAGGTGAGTATAGGATTATAAATACAAAATCAATTGGAGGTATCACAGGAGTAGGATTGATAATGAATAAGAAAACAGGAATGCGGGTAAACTACTATGACCAGCACAGTGATCGCATTATCATTGTCAAAATAGATACGAAGCCAACACCGACAACAGTAGTACAGGTTTATATGCCAACTAGCTCTGCCGATGATGAGGAAATCGAAGAAATATATGAGGAGCTAAAGGGAATTATTCAGACAATTAAGGGAGAGGAAAACTTAATTGTTATGGGCGACTGGAATTCGGTAGTAGGACAAGGAAGGGAAGGTAAGACAGTAGGTGAATATGGCCTGGGCAAAAGGAATGAAAGAGGAAGCCGCCTTGTAGAATTTTGCACAGAACATAACTTAGTTATTCCAAACACCTTGTTTAAGAATCACAAAAGAAGGTTGTACACGTGGAAGAGACCAGGAGACACCGGGAGATACAAGATAGATTTTATAATGGTAAGACATAGATTTCGGAACCAGGTTTTAAATTGTACGACATACCCAGGGGCAGATATAGACTCTGACCATAACTTGTTGGTTATGAACTGTACGCTGAAACTGAAGAAACTACAAAAAGGTAGGAAAATAAGGAGATGGGATTTGGATAAATTGAAGGAACCTGAAATTCTTAAAAATTTCAGAGGGAGCTTTAGGCAACAATTGACAGAAACAGGGGAAAATAAAACAGTAGAGGAGGAATGGGTAAAATTGAGAGATGAAATAGTGAAGGCAGCAGAGGACAAAATAGGTAGGAAGACAAGACCTGCAAAAAATCCTTGGATATCACAGGAGATATTAAATTTAATCGATAAAAAGAGAAAATATAAAAATGCAGTAAATGAAACAGGCAAAATGGAGTACAGACGACTAAGAAATGAGATTGGCAGGAAGTGCAAAATTGCTAAGCAGGAGTGGTTAGAAGGCAAATGCAAGGATATAGAAGAATGTATAAATAGGGGAAAAATAGATACAGCCTACAGGAAAATAAAAGAAACATTTGGAGATAAGAAAAACAGCTCTATGAATATCAAGGACACTGATGGAAAACCAGTTCTCAGCAAAGAAGGGAAAGCTGAAAGGTGGAAAGAGTATATAGAGGGGCTCTATGAAGGAAATGAACTTCGAGACAATATTGTAGGAAGGGAAGAGGATGTAGATGAAGATGAAATAGGAGACACTGTACTGAGAGAAGAATTTGACAGAGCCCTGAAAGACCTAAGTCGAAACAAGGCCCCTGGAGTAGATGATATTCCCTCTGAGCTATTGAAGTCTCTGGGAGAACCAGCCATGTCAAAATTGTTTCACCTGGGGTGTAAGGTGTATGAGACAGGTGAAGTACCCTCAGACTTTAAGAAAAATGTTATAATCCCCATTCCAAAGAAAGCAGGTGCAAACAGATGTGAAAACTACAGAACCATCAGTTTAATAAGTCATGGTTGCAAAATATTAACACGAATTATATACAGAAGGATGGAAAAGCTGGTAGAAGCCGACCTCGGGGAAGATCAGTTTGGGTTCAGGAGAAATGTAGGAACACGGGAGGCAATACTCACTTTACGGCTTATCCTAGAAGATAGATTAAGAAAAGGCAAACCTACATTTCTAGCTTTTGTAGATTTGGAGAAGGCTTTTGACAATGTTGATTGGAATAAACTCTTTCAAGTTCTGAAGCAAGCAGGAGTAAAATATAGGGAGCGTAAGGTTATTTACAACTTGTACAAAAACCAGACAGCGGTTGTCAGAGTTGAAGGGCATGAAAGGGATGCAGTGGTTGGGAAGGGAGTAAGACAGGGTTGTAGCCTTTCTCCAATGTTATTCAATTTGTACATTGAGCAAGCTATAAAGAAAAGCAACGAGAAATTTGGAGAAGGAATTAAAGTTCAGGGTGAAGAATTAAAAACTTTGCGTTTTGCCGACGACATAGTAATTCTGTCAGAGACAGCAAAGGACCTGGAAGAGCAGTTAAACGGAATGGACAGTGTGTTGAAAGGTGCATATAAGATGAAGATTAACAAGAGCAAAACTAGGGAAATGGAGTGCAGTGTAAGAAAATCAGGTGATGCTGAAGGAATTAGATTGGATAACGAAGCAAAAAAGGATGTAGATGAATTTTGTTACTTGGGCAGTAAAATAACAAATGATGGTCGCAGTACAGAGGATGTAAAATGCAGAATGGCAATGGGTAGAAAAGCGTTTTTGAAAAAGATAAATTTGTTAACATCGAATATTGATTTAAGCCTAAGGAAGTCCTTTCTGAAGGCATTTGTATGGAGTGTGGCCTTGTATGGGAGTGAGACATGGACGATAAACAGTGCGGACAGGAAGAGGATTGAGGCTTTTGAAATATGGTGCTACAGAAGAATGCTGAAGATTAGGTGGGTGGATCGCGTAACTAATGAGGAGGTAATGAACAGAATTGGGGAGAAAAGAAATTTCTGGCATACCTTGACTAAAAGAAGGGATCGATTGGTAGGACACATTCTTAGACATCAAGGAATTGTGAATTTAGCGTTGGAGGGAAGTGTGTGGGGTAAAAACCGCAGAGGAAGACCAAGAGATGGATACATTAAGCAGATTCAGACAGATGTAGGTTGCCGTTCTTATGTGGAGATGAAGAGGCTTGCTCAGGATAGGTTATCGTGGAGAGCTGCATCAAACCAGTCTCCGGACTGAAGACCACAACAACAACAAGTGTAGCAAAAATGCTCTCATGTGTTAAAAAACGTCTGTGCCCAATGCATAAATTGTTTACATGTACACCTAAAAAAAGTACACAGTAAGTATATAAAATATCAATACGTTTAATTCCGGTTTATTCTGTTTGTTTTAGAAAGATCGACAGGTTTTATCTCTGACCGATTGTAATCGATAGTTATTTTTTATCTGTGACAAGGGCTATCTCTGCTGATAACGTGAGAGCTTCGCCACATCCACTTTCCACAGAATATATATCACTCTCAGACACCCGACTCATCTGTCGGCAAGACTCAGCGGAAGTAGGAAGATCTCCGACAATGTCCGGCGCAGCTCTGGACGAAACGTCAGTTCTACTGGTAGCTATGGCATCCGGTCGTGAAAGCCTTCAATGCATGAACGCGGTATTTACTTCTCAAATCATGGCTTGTCAGCGAAACGGGAAAACCTGGGGGCAATGTCGGCACAACTTCGGACAGCTTACCCTCAGCGGGAAGTGTCCGTTCAGAATTTCCGACTGTCGGTTCTACACGAGTAATGGTCTGGCCCCACAGCTACTGGAAACAGGCACCCCACTGTGCCCGGAGGCCTGCGGACATTCGGCGTCGGCGGCTGAGTGAGGGGTTTACCCCTTTAGCAAGGAGTGCAGTTTATTCGTCAGTGTACAGTTGAATCTGGACCGGGTGCCTCAGCGAGGACTGCCGCTTCGGAGAAACCGCCGCAGGCATCCTTCAAATGGTACACGCAGGTGTTCAACGCTCTTGGGAAAAGTAAGCGTAAACACTCGCTTCGTGGACAAAAAGCGTGACAGTGATTTCATTTGTCGGAAACGGCGTAGAAACTGTAGGTCTGTTTGAGTGGCAAGGAATATTTACCAGTCGCCAATGTTTCTATCTCTACTGTGCATGCGCGGCCTCCGCCACTTGCAACTGTAAACGCCAGCTGGAACGCTTATATCTCGTGTTTCGTGTTTTGGCAACTGTGGTGTCGCAAAAGTATGAAGTGCGCACCACGTACTTTCGCCGAGCGCCGCCATGCACGCACGGTGCGGCGTTCTTACGTCAGCCACGAGCGCCCTCTGCTGCAACTCCGCTCGTGGCCACGACTGCTGCATCGGCCACTTGGGAATCAAATAGGCACCAGTTAAGACTTGGGTATCGGCTAGGCACTAGGAATCATCAGTAGGCAGGCCTCTATGTAATCTATGTATCAGCATTCTGCAGTCAAGAACTATGTAAAAGTTAAGTATTACTAAGTCTCTATGAAATATATATCTCGTTCTAATTTACTCTATTGTTTCTAGTTTCTACTGTCCCACTGGCTGGTCACCTCCGTACCTGCACACGCGTGCATCCTTTATTTCTGTGTCAGTCGCTTTCCACTCGGCCACCGACACCTATGACAACCAGCGGAGGCGAGACACAAAAGTGGCGACAAGGAGTGATAGAAGAACCGTGGACCAGCCCGTTTGCAGCAGCCAGACAGCAGCAGTCGGAGCACGCAAAAATTGCTCCCATTCATCCACCCTTATTATAAGATTTTAGGAGGAACATATTCAGTTACGTGTTTTGTGGACTTTTTTGTTGCAGAGCGTCTTCTTTCACATTGCATTTGTGTGTTGTTCTAATTTTCTTGTATGTGCGGCGCCTAATCGGTCAGCATGGCCACTACCCCGAACCCACACTTAATGAAAATTATTCAGTTACAGACGGCGCAAATCACGCAACTACTCCAAGCGGTGTCGCAGTTGACGGCACAAGCTCACCAACAACAACAGCCGCCCTCATCTGCCGCTTCCTACGTTTCTCCAGTACGACGAACGTGAGGAAGAATGGAACGATTATTTGGCACAATTTCAAGAACTCGTCGCGGCTCATCAAATTAGAGGTCAGACTATCAAACATTTCTTCCTCTCCATTGTGGGCACTAAAACATTCGTATTACTGCAGCAACTTTTCCCCCACGCGTCTCCTCATGATCTAGAATTCGATGAAATTGTAGATGCACTGAATGATCATTACGAGAGAAAAGTTCTCGTAGCCGCTGCGTGATACCGATTTTTCAGACGCATAATCAATGGATAACTGAGTTGAAGGGCTTAACCCGCAAATGTATATTTACTTGCTCTTGTGGACTTTCTTATAGTGACGTAATGTTGAGAGGTACGATCACACAGAACATTCAGGACCCCAGAATTAGGGCAGCTATCTTAAACCAGTCTGACCCCTCATTAGACAGTGTACTGCAGCTTATAGAAGCGCATGATACTTTTGACTTAGCAGATGTAGAAATGCAGAGCCACAGTGTTAATTCAGTGTGCCGTAATGGACGTTTTCCTAGTCAGAGTTCTCAGTGTAGCACACTAGTGATTCTTTAAATTCTACCGACCATGCTGAACAGTCAGTAAACAGTAGTCAGTGTAAAAGTGCGACACAAAGGTCGCCCCATCGTGCTAAAAAAACTAATGTGAATCACGGGCGCCAACGCTCATTTCAGAAAAATGTTCGTAAGTCTTGCCCCCACTGTGTATCTCGCCAGAAGCGTGCGCATTGCCCTAGTCGCAACGCAACCTGATATCAATGTGGCAAATCAGGATATGTACAGTCAGTGTGTATGCAGAATGTAAATTCAAAGAACGGTGCCGTTAGGAACAGTGCTTTGCAAAATGCAGGAACAGTTAATACTGTAAATGTCATACATGCTGTGGACTTGAATAGTGCATTGCTTGAACCTCAAATGCAAGATATTTTTTCTGCACCTACGGCAAAATTATGTAGTGGGACACGTAGCAAGCGTCGTCGAGCGCGTAATTCTGTGCAATGGAAAAGGGTTTGGGACAAGCAAAATGACTATGTACAGTGCAATCCTGTAGTGAACCTAGTGCCGTCTACAACTTCTCCTTGTAAAAGTGCCCAGTACTATGTAGCTAGTCACAGTAGACTTGATTTAGATACTGAAAGTAATTTTAGTGCAGTAGCCTCGCATTGCGCGGATGCCGATCGGCGTTAGTGTCATCTAGGGACAGTGATATTAATCTGCTGTGTGCCAATTCTGTGCCGCTTCATTCACAACGCGGCCCGCGGATGCACAAGCGCAGCAAACAAGCTGTAGCAGACGTTGCCCACATTCGCGCACCTGTCGAGCGCCAAAAGCAAAAACTTTTTGTGAATCTTTCTATAGAAAATAAGACTGAAATATCAGCTCGACACTGGTTCCGCTGTCATGTTACTAAATAAAGACACTTATGAACTTCTGGGTACACCAAAATTGTCGCCGTCGCTACAAGTACTAACGGCATATACAGGTCAAAATATTCCCGTGCTAGTATCGCGTAGCCTGCTCGCCTCCTTTCAAGGTGTAACAAAAACAGTTGCTTTTGTTGTTCTTCAGGCCAAATATACACAGACCATTTTTGGACTAAATGCATTCGACTTGTTTGGATTATCAATTCAAAGAGTTGTGCTCCACATTTCGTCAGTAGTGCCTCAGGACGAAATCAATGCGTTGTGTGAAAAATATAGTGACTTGTTTTCGCCGGAATGAGGTAGTGCATAAGACTTCGTGTCACATGTAACTTTAAAAGAATCTGCAGTGTCAAAATTTCGTGAAGCTAGACCAGTGCCTATCGCAATTCGTGATAAAGTTGCTGACGAATTAAACGTTGGCAAGATGATGAGGTGATTTCTCCTGTTTCTGAGAGTCAGTGGGCCTCGACTTTAGTAATTCTAACAAAGCCATCAGGAAAACTTCCTCACTGTGCGGACTTCAAATCAACAGTGAAGAGTCAAACAATTGTAGAAACTTACCCCCTGTCCTGACCTGAGGAACTGATAGACAAATTATGACAGTCTCGCATCTTTTATAAGATTGATTTAGCAGAGGCATACTTACAGATTCCGCTTGATGACGAATCAAAAAAGTTTTTCGTCATTAATATTCACATGGGCCTTTTTCAAATTCAACGCCTACCCTTTGGCAGTTCTTCCGCCCCCGCTATTTTTCAGCGTTTTTTGAAACAGCTGACAGTTTCTGTACCGTTGTCTCAAGGTCGCGCAGCTGAAGAACATTTATCAAACCTGGAGTGCCTTTTCAAAGTGTTGACTGCAGAAGGTCTACGCTGCAATAAAGCGAAGTGTTCGTTTTGTCAAACTGAAATAGAGTACCTAGGTTATGTGATAAATGCCCAAGGAATCCATCCCTTTCAGTCACATCTTCAAGCAATCAAAGACTTGCCACCTCCTAAGAATGTGCACGAATTGCAGGCAGTAATGGGAAAGCTTAACAACTATTTCAGGTTTATTCCCAATGCCTCTCAGATTGCAACTCCACTGCATCGCTTACGTAGGAAGATTGTCAGGTTGCTTTTGACAAATTAAAGTCTGCACTACTCAGTGAGCCATGTTCGATTCCCTTTGACCCACAGAAGCCTGTAGTGCTAGCAGTGGATGCCTCGTCGTACGGTCTGAGCGCAGTAATCTCACATCGTATTGGATGTCACAATCGTCCTATTGCCTTTGCATCCAAGCTACTGACGCCGACGCAACAGAATTACAGTCAGATAGAAAAGGAGGCCTTAGCAATAATTATCGGCGTCACAAAGTTTCATCATTATCTCTATGGCAGAAAATTCTATTTGTTGACATACCACAAGCCTCTCACGTCATTGTTCTCACCCACAAAGCCAATTCCGCCACGAACGGCACAAAAGCTTCAGAGATGGTCCTTGATATTCTCCAATTATCAGTATGGGATTTTGTACCGACCTACCACTGAACACGCCAACGCGGACACACTTTCCCGACTTCCGGTAGGCCAGGATGTGTCGTTTGATTCTTCAGAAATGGCATGTTGCAAGATAGACTCCAGAGATGCTTCCACTGTCGCAGACTTCCCTTTGAAATCTCGTCGGGTTGCACAGGAAACAGCTGCCGATGCAGACCTAAGTGTGGTAGCACGTTTTGGTCGCTCAGGGTGGCCTGCCAGAGCCAAAGACATTGATCGGCCTCTGGTTCGATGTTATTTTGCACAACGTCATGCATTGTCTTTAAGTCAGGGCGTTCTGTTGTTGCATACCGACAACGAGGAAACGAGAGTGATTGTTCCTCGTTCCCTGCAACTGTCCCTGTCAATCATAGAGCAGGTTTAGCATGTATTATTTATTTTATGATCTGTATGAAATCTTCGGTTCATAAAGGTATTATTGTGTTGCACGCTAATTCACTTTAAGAAACTGATCTATAGCGTAGCCTGAAAAAGTTTACGTTAAACATTTTTTTTTAATTTTTTTATTTATTTATTTTAAGATCGTGAATCAAAAATTCAAACGTTTGTAATCTTATGAGACCAAACTAGACTGTACAATTTTCTCCTATATCATAAAGGCAACCGATTTCGCCTACGATTGTGAGTAAACAAACTACGATAGCATTCTGATGTTCGCACGTACGATACAAATTGACACTACGCAACTATCGATAGTCCATAATTATCGATAGCAGGCTGTCGGAAGCGATATACAATGGCCCTTCCAAATTACCGAAACATCTACCTCAGCAAGGAGGTTATTCTATGCATATCATTTATCTTTGGCATGTCACATAATTTGCCTTTGACCTGTAAATAGGAAAACATTATAAAACAAAACGAAATACATGAATATACAAATGTTAAGTATATTACAGATTTACATAACAAAAAATGTTGTACAGTGCAATTAAACATATGTGAAGTGATACTAATACGAGATATTAGAATGAAGTTACAAATAACCTCCAAAAAAAAAAAAAAAAAAAAAAAAAAAAAAGTAATAATCTCGTAAGTAAATATTTCAGAATAATCATTACAGTGATTCCACTTTAATTCTAATGTTTGTATAGCTTATGGGACTTAACTACAGCCGGCCGCGGTGGCCCCTAGACTGAGGCGCTCCAGTCACGGTCTGCACGGCCACTACGGTCGGGGGTTCGAATCCCCCCTCGGGCATGGATATTTGTGCCGTCTTTAGTATAAGGTAGTTGATAAGTAGTTTGTAAGTTTAGGGACTGATGACCCTATAGTTAAGTCCCATAAGCTTAACAAACATTTGAACTTAACTACAGGGTCATCAGTCCCTAAACTTACAAACTACTTATGAACTAGCTAACACTAAGGACGGCACAAATATCCATGCCCGAGGGGGGATTCGAACCCCCGACCGTAGTGGCCGTGCAGACCGCGACTGGCGCGCTGCAGTCCTCTCGGTTACCGCGGCCGGCGATTCCACTTTAAGGAAATGCAGATTATATATATTGCAAACGACCAAAGTCGAAATTGATTCTATAGTTTTCAAAATGACAAGCCAAGATCGCACAATAACAATTTATTAAATGACGACCGGTTTCGGTCATGTTTTTATCTTATGTATTTTTATATAGTGACTAAGTGCAATGTTGTTATTTTATACCCAATTTTTTTTTAACAAGATAACCAGGTTATTACATTTTTGCGACCAGATGATGGTGACACAGTGCACCGAAACCGGTCGTCATTTAATAAATTGTTACTGTGCGATCTTGGCTTCTCATTTTAAAAACTATAAAACGATTAGATCGCCTCCAGACTCGACTATAGGTAATCTTTTCGAAATTCATTCATAGAGTGATAGGTATAGTCACAAAAATGGGGTGGACCATGTACCATACCAAGATGCATATCCGTTGCCAACATCACTTTTTTTTTAACAATTATACAGGCCAGTTGCCATTACGTGACGCCCCACTTGCTACAAATTCACATTTCCTTTTAAATATCCCATTTCGAATATAAAATTATACGACAGTACGTGAGAGTTACGGTAGATTACGAATGCTATGTGAAATGGCAAACAAGTTCATTTTACGTAATATATGTAGAATTTTTATTATATTGGTGTGGTGTCTGTTCTTTCGGACATTCCGAAAGAACAGACACCACACCAATGTAATAAGTATATACACGCGAAGACGGCGTTGGCTTCACTTACTGCACTCCATACGCGGTCATACGTTCGACCTCGCACGGGAATCCGTAATGGTGAGTGTGGACGATAGGGGTGCTACAGGCAAAGCGTGCGAGCACAGGTAGGTAAGTTGTTAAGGCGACCGCTGGCCCGAAGCGGGAGACCGGGGTTCGATTCCCGGATCGCCTCACATTTTCACTTGTCGCCATTGTTTAATTTCAATGCCCTAATGCAGCCACCGTCAATCCTTTCCTTCCTAATCATTTTCCCTTCCCTTCCTTTATCAATAATGTACATATGTATAATTACAAGATAACAATAACATCTTCTTCTACACTCATTTGCATATTCTACAAATCAGTGTAAGGTGTGTCGTGGAGAGATCTTGCAATCAGTATTTCTTTTTCTATTCGAGGCCAAAATACTGGTACTGCTGATAGGAACAACACGTAAAGTACAGCCAGACGTGGGCCCGAAATGATAATTATGCATGTCGGCAGCTCTGTTCCTCATTTCTGGTGTTCTAACAAAGAAATTTGAGGACTCCCTAACGCACCCGTAGCGGGAGGATTAAGGAAGACAGAGTAGGGGTGTAAAAAGGGTGTAACTGGCAAGAGAATGGTACGGAAGCTAACGGATCGAGAAGAGTAGGGTGTGGTGGTGGGGCGAAGAGAGAAGTAGGGTGGAAGACCAGACAGAGTAACAGAGAGAGGGAGAACGAGACAGAGGGAGAGCGAGAGGGAGGAAATTGGCGGAAGGTAAATCAGGGAATTGTCTAATTGACCTCCGGGAGCGGGAACAATAAAAGCACGTAAGACCGCAGGCAGACAGAGCGGTCTTAACTGGTCGGCCCCGCTGTGCATCAGTAACCGTGTTTACTCTGCCCGCGGGAGACGGCGGCATTAGCGGCTCGTGACCGGCGAGCCAAGCGGCCAATCAGCGCCGGCGAATTACCCCCACCACGCACCCCTTTCATTACGTCAGCAGTCCCGTTCAGCAGCGCTTAGGTCGGCATTTCAGGGTAACGCGGGGGGGGGGGGGGGGTTCGCCGTATTCACCTAGGCTACAGCAACGCAGACAGCGGCAATTATCGCGGAACATTAGTGGTACCGGAAGGAATGCTACGACGTTGAACAACTATGAATAATAATGCACCAGATTACCTGCAATTACTACAAAGATATTCTGTCGGCGAATAAAAATTAGTGATGACCGACCGAAAATGGAACGCAGTCGTTGTTCTCGACGGCGAGTGTTCATCAGAGACGAGTGTATCGTCATGCGTGTTTGCGTGCCCCAGGGGACTGTGATAGGACCGCTATTATTTTCTACCTATAAAAATGATCTGATGGACAGAGTAAGTTGTAATTTGCGGCTGTTTGCTGATGATGCTGTGGTGTATGGGAAGGTGTCATCTGTAACTAACTGTAATAGCATACAGGATTTCTAGTTGGTGCAAAGAATGGCAGCTAGCTCTCAATGTTGAAAAATGAAAGGTGATGCGCATGAGTAGAAAAAACAATCCCATAATGTTCGAATACAGCATTAGTAGGGAGCTTCTTGATGCTGTTCGTCGTTCAAATATCTAGGCGTAACATTGCAGAGCGATATGAATTGGAACGAACATGTAAGGACAGTTGTGAGTAAGGCGGACAGCAAACTTTGGTTTATTGGGAGAATTTTGAGAAGATGTACTTCACCTGTAAAGGAGACCGCGTATAAAACGCTCGTACGACCACGTTTTGAGTATTGTTCGAGTGTTTGGGACCCGCAGCAGATCAGTTTAAAGGAAGACATAGGAAGACATAGAGGCGGTTCAGAGGCGAGCAGCTATATTTGTTACCGGTAGGTTCGACCAATGCGCGAGTGTCACGGAAATGCTCCGGAAACGCAATTGGGGATCGCTGGAAGAAAGACGACGTTCTTTTCGTCAATTGTTGTTAAGTAAATTTAGAGGGCCGGAATTTGAAGCTGAGTGTAGTACGATCTTGCTGCCGCCTACTTACATTCGCGTAAAGATCACAAAGACAAGATAAGAGAAATTAGGGCTCGTACGGAGGCATATATGCATTCTTTCTTTCCTCGTTCCATTTGGGAGTGGAATAGGAAAGGAAATTCCTAGTAGTGGTACAGTGTACCCTACGCCACGCACCTTACGGTGAATTTCGGAGTATGTATGTAGATGTAGAAATTCGTTTTGGAATCCGGTTACGGCCAAAATATTGCTTTCGGCCACAGTTTTCTGTTTCGGGCAGAAATCAACCGAATCTGGCTTTCGTGAACTAACGGATAAGGTCGAGTAGCGTTCTGGATGGATTCAATACGCGTAAAAATGGTATTATATTGTTAATCATACCGCACACGGCAGTGCGCGGTATTAACATGTTCGTAAACGGCGCGTGCGAATTTGCGATTCTTTAGGGACCCATATCTCAGGTACTATTCATCTCAGAGTGAAGGGGTAAAGTGTTCTGGATAGATGTTTGGCCTAGTGATAATTTGTGTACATACTAGAAGAATGTGTGTACTATAACTACCATACAGTACATCGTCAAAATGTTCAAAGTTACATACTTCCTGGAGCCCATCCAAATTGAGCAAATCAGTTGGCTTTTGTACGTGACGTGTAGTCTATGGTGGGCTTTAAACAAAAGCACCATTCATTCAAGGGCGGTTCCTGAGAAAATGTAAAAGAAAACATGATTTTTTGGTACAAAAAAAAATAATAATAATAAAAGAAATTTGGGGATGGTCACTTCAATACTTTCTATTCATTGAAAATCTTCGAAATTTTTACCATATATTCTTATGATGATATTCTCGAGGCCGTTTTTAAATTTTTTTCGATATCATTATCCATTACCGACATCCAGAGGTTCAAACTTATAGTTTTGCAGAAAATCACAAAAGCCAATTTTAGCTGTTTTAGCACCGTGAATCGCAAATATCTAAATAACTAACCATAGAAAATTTTTCAAATATTTACAATACATCCTGCAAACATTTACCTAAAAACGGCATTTTTCAGTTTTCGTAAATCTTAGTCCGTTAGCAAAATACGGCCGAAAAACCGCGATATTTTGCTAGAAAAAGTGTGTTTTGTGCAGAAAGACGGCGTTCGGACAGTTCTGAAATTTACCATGCGATTTGAAAAAAGGTACTCCGCGAAAAAATTTGATGTTTGTACATCTTAAAGATTGAAATCTTCAGTCGATGAGGGGTGATTTTTGTTTTCGTTTACTTTACAGTTAATACGCCGCATTCGGTTTAGTGAACTATTGCAACATATTTTAGAGAGTTTGCAGAAGTAAAAACACACTGCGTAGGCTTCTCGTATGGTTGATTTTAGGTTACACATTACTGCGTATGAAGTGTAGCTAACATATCGAAATTTTATTCAAAGTTTAGAATAGAATGAAATCTTACGTATTTCTTGAGATATCGGTCCGTGAATGCGAGAGTAATAGGTTCGAAAACGCTACTTCTGATTGTGAGGTAACGTATCTTGAAGAATAGAAAATGACTAAAATGTTATGTTAATGTTGTTTATGGGTTTATCTGGAAAATCCGTTTCCCGTTTTTGGAAATGTGTTCAAAAAATCAAATGTTTGTAGAACTTATGGGACTTAACTACGGGGTCATCAGTCCCTAAACATACAAACTACTTATGAACTAGCTGCAACTAAGGACGGCACAATTATCCATGCCCGAGGGGGGATTCGAACCCCCGACCGTAGTGGCCGTGCAGACCGTGACTGAAGCGCCGCAGTCCCCCGGCCACCGCGGCCGGCTTGGAAATGTGCATTCGTTATCGCGATACGCTGCAAAAATCATAATTTTTGGTATCAAAGGATCAAACTGCATGCATTGGCAAATCTACACTTCTATTCATGGCAAATCGTCAAAATTTTTACGATGTGTTCTAATATTATGATTCCGGAAAGCTTTGAAATATAAAATACTATCCAAAGTTTACTCAACATTGATTTCATGTTATGTAAGCAGTACACTCTGATGTAACAGGAAAAAGACGGGAACCAGCTGAATAATGCTCCTGCCGGAGCACGGTAAAGGCGAATATGTTCTCTGACGCAAAAGTGTGGAACCAGCTGCCGCAATCCTCATTGCGACTTCCTCACAAAAGTTTTGGTATGCAAACCTACTCGCACTTTCTTCGGCTGAATGTGAGTAGGACAGAGACAGTGCAACAGGCGGATAGAGTCATATATGATGGAACAGAGAAAGTGTCAGTTCAGGAGAAAGGCATATACATGGAAACAGCAGCTGGAAGCGAAACGAGATTTCGGAAGTCAGGAACAGTGGCAACAACAAACTAAGACAGTTGCAGATAGCAGCAATTGGAGCAAAAGAGAAACCAGTGGGAAACTGAGACGAATGGAGACCATACATAAAGCATGAGCCTGCGTCTCTCCAATACTATAGCACGAAACAATTTGTCCAATTTTTCCCATCCCCATTAGTTGCGTGCTAAAGTCTTCCGGTCTACAGGTCAAGTCCCAAGCAAACCATCCCCATGGGCCTATGTGTAAAGGAGACAATCGTAATTGAAGACAATGAAGGCCGACTGTAAGTGAGAAAGAAAGGATACTGGCAACAGGACAGGAAGTGAATGGGACAACGTCAGTGAGGCAGAGAGGCGATGAAAGTGGCAGAAACAGACAGCGGTGAGGAATCGCGAAGGAAAGGGATGAAGACATTGAAAGTTTGACACAGACAGAAAGCGGCAGTGAGAGACAGCAAGCAAACGGACAGAGACATATAGACAGTGACAGTGAAATGACATTGCTGACTATGACGGCTTAACTGGGCAAAAGTATTTACAAAATTATGCGCTAAAAGTGCGCGAATATGTTCGCATGCCAAAATTTTTGGTGAGGTAGTCGGAATGAGGATTGAGGCAGCTGGTTCCACACTTTCGTGTCAGAGAACATATTCGCCTTTTCCGTGCTCCAGCAGGAGCATTTTTCAGCTGGTCACAATAAAACGCATGCATACCTTATAGTGATATACTGTGTTTGTAGCAATTTAATTTATTGAATGCAATAAGTTGCTAAACCCGGTATTTCCCAGATATATATGCATTTTTTCCTGTCTTATATTAGCAACGAAAATAAAAATACGGAAAAGATATCGCCTTAAAAATATACGAATGTTTGTAAATCTATAGGGCTCAACTACGTGGTCATTAGTCCGTAGCTTACAAACTGCTTAAACTAATGTAAACTACCAAAGAACAACTCGAACACCCATGGCCCCAGCGGGGACTCAAACCCCCGACGGCGAACGGCCGCGCGCACCACAGCACGGCGCCCCAGTACGCAAGGCTAATCCGCCGCGGGCATTTCATCTTCATGTATTCATGAAAACAGCTTAGAAATTATAGAAAAAAAATAAAACAAACAAATATGCATATATTGTTGTGGTCTTCAATCGGGAGACTGGTTTGATGCAGCTCTCAACCCTACTCTATCCTGAGTAAGCCTCTTCATAAAACGTGCAACCTACATCCATTTGAATCTGCTTACTGTATTCATCTTATGGTCTAACCTCTGCGATTTTTATCCCCCCCCCCCCCCCCACACACACACACTTCCCTCCAACGCTAAATTTACAATTCCTTGGTGTCTAAGATTGTAAATCCCTTCTTTTAGTCAAGGTATGCCAAAAATTACTTTTCTCCCCTATTCTGTTCAGTACCTCCTGATTAGTTACGCGATCGACCCACCTAATCTTCAGCATTCTTCTGTAGCACCACATTTCAAAAGCCTCCATCCTTCTCCTGTCCGCACTGTTTATCATTTAAGTTTCACTCCCACACAAGGCAACACTCGACACAAATGCCTTCAGAAAGGACTTCCTTATGCGTAAATTAATATTCGATCTTAACAAATTTCTCTTTTTCATAATGTACAAAATTATAAGTGAAGCATCCAAAGAAAGACGAATAGTAACAAAACAAAAATGATGTATAACATTAATTTCATTTAGAAATTGACTACAAACAATATTTAGTCCATCTACTTCCTATCCGTCCATTTAAGTTAAGTTTTCATGAAAAACAATCCTTACGACATCATATATCCTTGACTATCTGTCCTCCAAGAGTATATTTTCCCAGATTTTTAGAGTGTAACATTAGGAAACAACCTGCGTTGAATAAATGGTGGATGAATGAAGTCTCATAAATCACGTGTCGCGTGATGGGACCCTTTTTGTGACTCTTTGCTTACGGCGTTATATCTCCTTGGTAGTTTTAATCCGATAGTGATTTTGTAATATAGTAATCAATATGTGTACAAAAATTAGTTGAAATCTGTCCATTATTTTAGGAGCAGATGTGGAAAAATAGCGCATGCTGTATCAGTTATTCGGAAATTTCATTGTTTATAACGTCATATCTCCTGTAATATGTGTCATACTATGATGCAAATTTTTATGTTACATTCAATGCTGTATGTGCCGAATGTCTGATTAATATGATGTGAGTGGTGTTAGTAGTAAAGACAAGAATAAACCTAAACCTCATGCGTGATAATGCGGATTTTCATAAAGAAAATTGTTCATGACATCTCATGAACTATATGTCGAACTGTGATATTGTAGCGAAGCAACATTCAGTGATATGCATGTGTACTGTCTGTCAATTGTCTCGCGAATACAATTAACAGAGAGGTAATAACTTGAATGTTGTAACGTCATGCCAAATGCCGTAGATTTACATCATGAACATCAGAAAAGTAGTAAGCGATAAACTCTTTTCCTTTCATCGTTTTGTTGAAATTTTCAGAGAGAAAAAGTTTTAGGTAACGATTTGAAATTATTGTTAAAGTATATTGCAAGTCGCTAGGTGCTCTCATTCTTAAAAAGTTGATGAAATAAAATCACGCTATCACGCGCAGCCAGATGGTGGAGTTTTCATTGTTCATGACGATATATCGTATGAACTATGTATCATAGGTGGTTTTTTCCACACTATCAAATGATTCCTGACCCTAAAGACTACTTGTACCACATTCGGTTGAAATCGGTCCATTAGGAGCAGATGTAGAATATTATGGCATGATGCGGTCCTTTGCACGAATGTCATTGTTTTTTACTTCAGGTATGTCGTAAGTGGTTCTTACCCCGACAGCGATTATTGCCTGATAGAAAGGATCATGTGTACCAAGTTTCAAATCCGTCCAGTAGTTCAGGAGGAGATGTGGAACATACATACAAAAATACAGCCTATTTCATAAGATGTATAGGTTGTTTTTAATCGAATAGGTTATCATATTGTAACGCTGAATACTTATAAAAATGTGTTACCATGAAAGCGAAGGGCTTTTTCAATAACCGATATGGGCTTAGGAAACAATAATCAGTGAGACGCAGAATTTCCCGTTCAGTTTGCGCAAATTTACTCAGAACTGAGACATTATTTTTTAATACTTTATGCAGCACTGTCGAATTTATTGTACACTACTGGCCATTAACATTTCTTTCCGCCCACGACGAGCCGATGAAGTCGCCCTCACTCGTCTTAGAATCGATAGTGCCCGCTGACGAAAGGTTTTCTTTTACCCCTCGAGGAATCGCCAGTGTGTGACAGATGTAGAACACAACTGTCCATACGACATATTTTAACAGAATGCATTTTTACACTACTGGCCATTATAATTGCTACACCAAGAAGATATGCAGATGATAAACGGGTATTCATTGGACAATACTAGAATACTAGAACTGACATGTGATTACATTTTCACGCAATTTGGGTTCATAGATCCTGAGAAATCAGTACCCATAACAACCACCTCTGGCCGTAATAACGGCCTTGATACGCATGGGCATTGAGTCGTAGAGAGCTCGGATGATATGTACAGGTACAGATGCCCTTTGCAGCTTCAACACGATACCACAGTTCATCAAGAGCAGTGACTGGCGTATTGTGACGAGCCAGTTGCTCGGCCACCACTGATCAGACGTTTTCAATTGGTGAGAAACCTAAAGAATATGCTGGCCGGGGTAGCAGTCGAACATTTCCTTATCCAGAAAGACCCATACAAGACCTGCAACAGGCGGTCGTGCATTATCCTCCTGAAATGTAGGGTTTCGAGGGGATCGAATGAAGGATAGAGTCGCGGGTGGTAACACATCTGAAATGTAACGGCCACAGATTCGTCGTGCGTAGACCATCTTGTCTGTGATGCAGCGTCAAGGGTAATCGCAGCCATTGTCTCTGACCTGATAGTCCATGCTGCTGCAAACTTCTTCGAACTTTTCGTGGAGATGGTTGTTGTCTTGCAAACGTCCCCATGTGTTAACTCAGTGATCGAGACGTGGCTGCACGATCCATTACAGCCATGTGGATCAGATGCCTGTCATCTCGACTGCTAGTGATATGAGGCCGTTGGGATCCAGCACGGCGTTCCGTATTGCCCTTCTGCACACCAACTTCAAATTCCGCTTACAGTCATTGGACCGCGACCAACGCGAACAGCAATGTCGCAATACGATAAACCGCAATCGCGATGGCTACTATCCGACCTTTACCGAAGTGGGAAACGTGATGGTACGCATTTCTCCTCCTTACACGAGGCATCACAAGAACGATTCACCAGGCAACGCCGGTCAACTGCTGTTTGTGTATGAGAAATCGTTTGGAAACTTTCCTCATGTCAGTACGTTGTAGGTGTCGCCACTGGCGCCAACCTTGTGTGAATGCTCTGAAAAGTTAATCATCTGCTTATCACAGCATCTTCATCCTGACGGTTAAATTTCGCGTCTATAGCACGTCATCTTTGTGGTGTAGCAATTTCAGTGGTCAAGAGTGTACCGATACTAAGTAAACTAATCTAAGGACAAACACACGCACTTATACCCGAGGGAGGACTCGAACCTTCGACGTGAAATTGCTGTTTGCACCGTTGTGAGGCGCCTTAGAGCGCACAGCTATTTCGCCGCGGCTAAGAACAACACACACATATCCATGCCCGGGGCGACCAACTGGGCACTCTTCATCAAGGCACTTGGAGCGCTCGCCCACTGCACCGCGGCTAAATCCGCACAGAAATAGTTATTTGTTTGCACACACCATACCATTAATTATAAATAATAATGTTAGAGAAGAGATAAGAACGCCCAAAGAAGTTTTGGAGGTAATACGACGTCCGTCTGCGACAGGACCTACGCCGAGTGCGTCTCGCAGTAACCGCGCTCTTCAGATTTGTTAACATATGGATGTTAGGGTACAGCGTAAATGTTATTTCCGTATTACTGCGTCGTCAGCAATAAACGGACTTAAGGAGAGTACCTACTCGCAATAAATTAGTATAATTTTTGCTCTTCTACTTTGCATTTTCTCTAGAAATACAAAGCGCTATGAGAACTGCGAGGGAAAACGACACAGGTCACTAATGAAAAGTACGAGGCATTCGTATGCGCTGGCTCACACGTCCAACTTAAGTAGTGATTCGCTTAATATTCGCAACTGAAGATGGAAAGCTCCTCGTACGTCATTTTCTACTGACTCCTGGCAAAATGTGGGAAATCTAGTGATATGTGGAATAACGTAAACTGGCTGATATTTTAACTTGATTACATAAGTTTCTATTTCGTCGGAAACTAGAAGAGTAACTGATTATTTGGTTACGGTTCAATTTCGACCACAAATCATGTTTAGGTCGAACTTTAAAAATTAGTGCACCCTCACAGGGTTTTCGGTTCACTCAAGATTTATTGCTGGAAGGGTACATATGAAGTACAGTTATAAATCACTAGCTCAAGTGAAAGAGAAGTACCAGGTGTCTACCCACTGTGAGACACCGTTAGTGGGCGCTGTAGCTCCCACGGTTGTCAATGTTCAACCTGTTAACCGTGCGGCAGGCGCGCTTAAGATTGTTACGTCAGAGGGCGCGTGCGGCACTCAGTGCCGCCTACATTTGAATACGTAGAAAAGTTATTTTTTTTAATTTGGGTGGAATTAATCATTTATTGTGTATAACATCATTCTTAACTGCAACGTTTAATACGATCTGTATACATATATAGACGGTGCATGGGAAAATTAAAATTGTTACAGTATATCTGACATACGTTTCCTGGATATTTCGAAAGCGCAACTTTAATAACAAACTCTAAATAAATTATAACCACAGATATGATTCGATTATTTACCATTGTTAAAGCAAGTTTTACAAAAAAGTGTAATGTGTATAAAATCTTTGTAGTTATAATAAAGAATAATGCAGTCAGTAAATACAATCACACACTTTCTTCCTCCGGAGGAGCTCTGCAATCATTACATTTGACAACATTGTGGCAATGTTGCTTGCAAACGAATCTTTTGAAGCTATTGCAAGTGACAGTAGTTTTATAATTCTTTTTACCACCACAAAGATGGCACCTTCCACACCGTCTTACAGTCTCATCGTTATTGACGGGATTGTCGATGAGGTGCCAGAAATTCTTGAATATCTCTTGGTAGAGTAGAGAGCTGAGCCATTTCTTTCAAATGTTGTAAAACAAAGCTACTAATCATCAAAATATCCGACAGTGGTACGGCTACATGTACTTACATTACCGGGCGCGTGCGGCACGCAGTGCCGTCTCGGTGCAGTCGTCCACTCCACAGGTCAGTCACAGCTGTTATGGTGAGTGGCGCAGTAATGTAGTTTGGGGTGTGACTAAACAATCGAAGCATATCTAGCGCCACTGTTGCGTGCTCGGCACGCTGACGTAATTATTGAAAGAAAACAAAATTGGCGGCACTGTATGCCGCCACTCGCCCGCCGCGGGGTTAACATAACTCTGCAAGCGTCGTGGGTTGACGAGTCAAACATGTCAGATGCCGTCCCGTGCCAGAAGGTCCGGGGTTTTTGGGGCTAGAGTGTCTTGGACACTGTACGCGCAAATGGCCACCACTTTCTAGGAGGCAGAATATATTTTTATCGCTGAAGACCATGCCCCGCGGCGGCGGAGTGGTCAAGCGCATTGAGGCTATCCTCGCTCCGGTGCGCGAGGCCATTCCCTGTGTGGGGTTCGAATCCTACCTCGGGCATGGATGTTTGTCCTGTCTTTAGGATAAGTTAGTTTATAAGTACTTTGTAAGTTTAGGGACTGATGGCCCCGCAGTTAAGTCCCATTTGAACATTTGGTTTGAACCATGCCCCGCCTTTCCGAGTGACGTTGCCACTCTGGCCCTGCCAGACGATGCAGTGGCGCGAGTGTAAGACGGGCTGGAGGAATGCGTGGCCACAGTCCCACTGTCAGTAATCCGTTGGAAACAGTTTGTGTTGACTCTTCTGGGCTCACCAACTGTCTTATATGCGCTTCAAAGGATTTCGATGAGATTAAATACAGTTTTATTACTATTTGAAGGTTTAGTTCAGTCAAGATTATTTAAAGGTATCAAAATCTAAAAAGAGATTTTCTGTTGGCTGCTAAGAACCTACCAATCGTGTGTCGGCTACATAAATTCAGGTGGGAAGCGAGTGAGTGGGCTCGGTACCAAGTCGGCGGTGGGCCAGTGGACGACCAACACGTCTTTAGTTGCCGCGGGTTAACACGTTCAGGACTACTGATTTGTGATTTATATTCACTTGGGCGTGACTTCTTTGGTGACACAAATTAAGCCTTACGTGCCCTTACGTACCAAGAATACGTACGTATACCAAGAAGAAAAATTGATTCCACGATATCAGTATAATTTTGATGTTACGCCACAGTGGAGTGCGCAGGATAGATACTGGCGTTATGGTAGGCAAACCCAAATAACAAACAACCAGTAAAGAACCTCCAACTATATGTCAAATTGTTGTATTCCAGTTTGAGTTCATATTTTGAACGGTATATTTCATATTCTGATCTATTTTGTAAAGTAACTAATTTTTATTTTTAAAGAAATCAGAAAATAACAGCAACCAGTCACCTTTCGTATGTATTTATTACCACAACCGGTTTCGAACTGCCTGGCAGTTCATCATCAGGTGGTGTACATGCTTTAGATGTTGCTTAAAACATTGTGGAATACGTTTGGCTGTGGTGAGATAGAAAATTATTATGTGTGAGCTGTGTCATTGGCACTAAATTTCAATATTTGCAAGTTTAAATTGTATTCTAAATAGCTACATACAGTTGGTTCACATTTCTGATTGATGGTATGTGATTTTTCAAGCATTTTAGTACTCAATAGATGCCCACATAACACAACACTCGCTTTCCACATGTTTTACAAACATAAACAATTCAGAGATATGTACAGCTAATTATCAAAGATCACAGTTGATGCATAGATATTATTTTAAACTAATTTACCAGTTACAGTTTCAATGGTTTAAGTGTTCATACATTTCTACTTACAATATTTTTTACAGTGGTGGCTTCTTTATTTCTTATTTCTGTAATGGTAGCACTATTGTTACACGTGAAGAAAAATCCATAGATTGCATTTATAAGATTAAACATCAGCGGATGGAGTAGCATTTGGGAATGACAAAGAGGGGGGGGGTGTAGGTGTTCTGTGATCTAAGTATGTGTTTGTATGTTTGGTTTCCTCAGGCTTAAACAGTCTTTAAAATGTTTGTAGAAAGAGTTGTTTGTCATTTCTGTTTGTTCATTTAAGATGGTGTGTAGTGCTTTATTGGTATGGTTGAAAATTTCTAACTGTTCTAAAAGGTCCATCTTTATTCCTTTGTCTGCTGTGTGTAGTATTTGGAGATTGGTTTTTATGTTTGTAATGGAATGGCTGTTTTCAGCCAGATGGCCTGCAAAGCTTGACTTGTTAAAATTTTTTAAACGGAGTGCATCAATATGTTCTTTGTATCGTATTTCAAAATTCCTTCCTGTTTGTCCTATATAGTAGCATGAGCAGCTATCACACTTTAATTTGTATATGCCAGATTTTTGAAAAGGTTTGTTGGTAGATTTAGTGTTGTGAACTATTTTGTTTTGAATTTTACTGTTTTTGTGAAAACATATTATGACATTGTCCGGTTTAAAGAGTTTTGCAAGTTGATATGATATGTTTCCGACAAAGGGCATTGAGATATATTTGGATTGTTCTGCTTCTGATGGTTGGTTTATAGGCACTGTATGGTTGGTTTGTAATTTTTTATCTAATTTGTCAATTATGGTTGGGTCATAATCATTGTTGTAAGCTATAGTTTTTAGAATGTTAATTTTATTTATTTATTTATTTATTTTTTATTTTGTAGCAGGGTCAGCATGAATTTTATTTATACGGTTCAATACTGATTTAAAAAAAAAATGCAAGTTTGTGTTTTTGTGGATGGCAAGACGATTTATTTATAATTACATCTGAAGTTCTTGGTTTTCTGTAAATTTGGAATTTGTGTTTGTTGTTGTGATGTGTTAAGGTCAAGAAAATTAATATCTTGTTGTGTTTGGTGTTCAACTGTGAATTTTATTTTGGAGTGTACTTCATTTAGTTTCTTAGCTAAGTTTTCTATCTCAGTTTTTGTGCCATTGTATAATATCAGGGTGTCATCAGCATAGCGTTTATAATAGATGGTTTTATCTTTTTCTGTTTGATTGGTTTTGAAAAATTCTGTTTCTAGATTATTGATATAAATGTCTGCCAGCAGGCCAGCTAAACCCATTTTTTTAATATAAATTTTGCCATTGAAGGAAAAGTAATTGTGGGATAGCACCATTTCAAGCAAGTCCATTAATTCATAGATTTCTGTGTTGCTTAGCTTTTTTATTTTTACTTTTCATAGGATATTTCCCGCTCAAATTTACACACAAGAGTTTCAGAAACTTGGGGACAAGTAATACTCGATGTAAGGAATCTATTTATTATACAGGAAAATAGTTATATATAAAAAGCAATTGTAAATACATGAAAAAACGGTAATTGAAAGAAAATCACTTCCATTTGGAAAGTAATCCCATTAGTGTCCACTTGTCGTCTAATGAAAGAAATACGTTTTATTTATTTTGCACAACTTTTTACGTCGATCGCAGAGTATGCCCGAAGAACTCATTGATTCGTCTTTAGGAAACATCCATAAAATGAATAGACGGACATGAACTGACACTACGTGTTGTACATACTTCAAACAGTGCAGGACGTAGACAGCGGTGTTTCCATCCCTCCCCAATGTCATCAAAAAGTCCAGACCCAGGGTACCTCTGAAAAAAAAAAAAAATCTTCGATATGTCCCTGGGAAATTGGTCTTATGAGATAACTTACCTTTTAGAACGAAAAAATATCAAAATGGAGGAGTAATAAAGATGAATATTGGAGGAGCTGGATAAAAACAGTTGATACTTAAACTCACAGTGGCTCAAGTGGCGTGAGCCGTCACGAACGTGTTGACGTGAGTTAGCAGCCGTTGTAAGTGGCTTGTGGTATTTCACTGGCGGGACAAAGTCGCCCTACGGAAGTGTTATTTGCATGTGGAGGCATCGTACCCGTATTTGTTGCGCACACCAAAGCACAGAGGCGGCAGCTAACATAAAGAAAGCAGCCAACCGCTTACTTCGAGCTCGTGCACTTGGTCACCGTTTTGGTGCCCTCGCTCACGGCGTACTTGGCCAACTCGCCGGGCAGCAAAAGCCGCCCAGAGGATCTCGCGGGACGTGTTCGTCGACCGCTTGTTGTAGTGCACCAGGCGCGACGCCTCGTCAGCTATGCGCTCGAGAATGTCTTTCACAAAGCTGTTCATGATGCTCATCGCCTTCGACGAGATGCCGGTGTCAGGGTGCACCTGCTTCAGCACCTTGTAAATGTATATGGCATAGCTATCCTTGCTTTTGCGCTCCTTCTTCTTGTCGCCCTCGATATATTCATCTGGGCCTTGCCCGCCTTCTTCACGGACATTCCTCTGGTCTTGGACGACATCTCGTCGTCTACAGCAGCGATCCGTCACGAAATACGGAAATAAATGTAAATAGCCCGTGTTATCGGCGTGTTACGGTGTGTGTTCATATTGCAGGTAATATTCGGAATTATTAGTTAAAATAGGTGCTCATTAGAAAATTTCCTTTATTACTGGTAATATAGGAAATTATATATATAATTTTTTTCTGTGCTTCTTGCTTCAAGATATTTCATGCCACACTGATAGCTATAAAGAACAGTTATTTGAACTATTTGAAAAACCTTTTCCATTTCAAATAGGCAGTGGCATTTTCCTGTAATACCAAATTTTAGAGGAACAGCATCGATATCTACATGCTGGAAGAATCTGCCACCTGAGGAGACATCCAGTGGGACATGATATTTCGATTCCATGTAAGAAATATCGCACAGTTGTGGAAAGAAGAGGCGGGAGAGGGCATACGCCAAGGTGTTGGAGGAACTTTTATTATCACTGACATTTGTTGTGAGCGCGTGTGTCCTCTTGTAACGCTCAGGTGCCGCACTAATAATGTAGTGCTATGTAGGGTAGCCATAGCTGGCGTCCCTTCAAGTAGATGTTCAAATATTTGTTAAGCCTGTTTATTAAAATAATCAAGATCTAGAACAGCTGAGATCTGCAAATGTAAGTTAAAACGCTCACTGCTGCTCTAAATTACTTTATGAGTGGACACACTACATGCGCAACGGAAATTTATCTAACTTCTCACTCCTTAAGGGAACAGCCAACGTTTTAACAATCACAAAATCAATGTTAAAAAATAAATGAATAGATAATTAAACATGGCATGGGGAGCACCAAATCATAAACCAGAGGTTTGATACTTTAAAATCATAGTCTTTTCAGAGATATGAACAAGCAACTAAATGTGGGGAGACCAAATTAAGCACACACCTTGTACAAAAATGAATTAAATAATAAAATTACTGCCCGTAATAAAATTGTTCCTGCTCTTTATGAATATGGAGGTAACGTGGGAGGATATTTGGAAACACAAAATAGCTAGCTGGTAGCCCATATATTCATTCACAAAAATGCGCATAAAGATTGGCGGTATATTAATCTTTGGGAACACTCGATAACAGCGACAAAACGAAGCGTCGGCGGCGTCTTGACGAGATGGCAGGTGTCTTGATCACAAATTTTACGTACACTGTGCACTAAACAAAGTCATGTGTGCGAAGGCAGCGGCATACTATTGCCGGCCGCGGTGGCCGAGGGGACTGAGGCGCTTCAGTCACAGTCTGCACGACCACTACGGTCGGGGATTCATTTCCCCCTCGGGCATGGATATTTGTGCCGTCCTAGTTCGTAAGTAGTTCATAAGTAGTTTGTAAGTTTAGGGACTGATGACCCCGTAGTTGGGTCCCATAAGCTTCATCAACATTTGATTTGAATTGATTTGGCATACTATTCTTAAGTACTACGTGGTGTGCGACCATGGTGAATTACATAGAATTTACAAAGCAAATTAATTCAGAATAAGCGAATAGAGCACACATGAGAACTGGTATAGAAGAGAGCTTGTATTAATAAAATCATGGCTGAAGGCCGAAGTAACGACCGTTTCGAAAGCATCTGGTGCAATCGGTTATACAAGACAGGAAAGACGGAATCAAACAAGATAATCTAAGAAATATTTAGTATACTGCCGGATGCAGACGCAACGTGAAAACGTTAGTTAAAACCAGCAAAAAAATTCAATGACACTAAATTTACACAAAGGCTGAAGCCACACACGTGTATTCTAACCTGAGCAAAAGCGGACACAAAATCATGACTGAAATGAAAATGCAGATAATGAATTTACACCGAATTACACGAGTTCTGTAAATTAGGAAAACCTTTGCCTCATATAGCGAAAGAAGTACTCAAGGGAACTATCACTGAAAAACCAAGACTGCCTTATCACAAGTAAGAGCGAGGTTCGAAAGCATGCCCTTTTCCGTCTAATTGCTACCTGAGAGTCGTCGTAAAGACCTTTAATTGCCAGCAGAAGTTGACCTCTTATTCAATAATCTTGCAGAACTGTGAACAGATCCTTCTAGAAACACAATAATAAGCCTTTCCTAGATCTGTAAACACAGATGCGGTTCTCTATTCCACTCATACCACTTCTCCATTATCTGCCGTAAGCTAAAGAGATGGCCCAGACAGCCTCTAGGAGGCCTAAATCCACACTAATATTCATCATTCACCATTATATGTTCATCTGCTATTCCCCAGGTGGGGATCACAATCGACTTCGTCTTTCCAGGTGCACTAACTTTCTTCAGGCAGAGTGTCATACTACTACGTATAGTGGCTGCTCACGTGACTAATGTGACAATCAAATCATACAATGCTGGTTCGTTCAGTTGTGTTATTGATATCAATATTGCATTAATTTTAATTACTTGGGATGTATTTTCTAACAGTTGCACAAAAATGCTCGCCCTCACACAGCCAATATCGTCAAACGATTCCTGGCAAGAAAGGGGAGGAACAACTTGAACATACCCCATAGTTGCTCGACCTCTATACTTCTTCCTGTACCCTTGACTCAGAGTCGCTTTAAAAGGAAAGAGATCTGACTGTATTTCTGACATTCAAATGACGAGGATTTTGCACACCACCCTAAAGGAAGACTTCGTTCAATTTTTCCAGGATATGTAACGCAGTGCACAGCAGTTTATAGTTGTGCGAGATGAGTAATTCGAACAGGAAGATGACTTTAGTTCATAGTTCATATACATCAACATTACAGGACTCTTCTTTGAACTTTGTCACAGGTTGCAATATTCATTTTCTGTACTGAAATTCGTCGCCATTTGAGTGAGATGTGCGGTTATGGTCTACTGTGCGTGTGACTGTTCAGAGAAGAACGCCATGTGGCAACATGAAGGCCATCTCGGCCTCCTACCAGCCAGTCAGACTACTTCATCAAGTGACTGGAGAAAATTCCTTTGAGGATCACCAAAGGACTGTGCATCACATCGCCATTTCCCATTTCCGTGGGATCTGTGTACAATATCATGTGTACGGACCTGAAATTGCGAAAAATGTCAGCTATGTGAATGCCGGCGGATGGACTCGTGGCATGTGGTCAGCCAATGTTGACCCCTGATGACGACATAAATGCCACTTTCTTTTCATCGATTGCGTGCTGGAGCCGTAGTCTACGACTTCGTGGAGGTTTGAGACGGTCGAGACGCGAGTGCGTGCAGTTAAGTAGTCAAGGCGACCGCTAGCCCGAAGCGGGAGACCCGAATTTGTTTCCCGGTGCGGCCCGGAATTTACACTTGTCGCCGACGTATAGTTTCAATGACCCAATGCAGCAGACATTTTTTTCGTAATCTTTCTTCCTTCAAACTCCTTAATAACAGAAGAGTACTTCAGAGTACTGTTTAAGCGGTGTCTTCGCATGGCGCTCGATGATGATGCTACAAGAACATTGTATTATTATTGTTATTTACAATGAGCATTGTAATACCACTCTCAAGATGTGACGGTGTTATTTTAGCGATTTTTCTGTGTCATCCCTAATGCTTTCCTGTGTAAATGGTGTACACGAATGTGAATGCCAACCAGCAAAGATTATTTTGTAATACTCCAGTGTTGGAAGCAATATGGCAAAGTAGAATAATGTATGCCGACGTATAGTTTCAATGACCCAATGCAGCAGACATTTTCTTCGTAATCTATCTTCCTTCAAACTCCTTAATAACAAAAGAGTACTTCAGAGTACTGTTTAAGAGGTGTCTTCGCATGGCGCTCGATGATGATGCTACAAGAACATTGTATTATTATTGTTATTTACAATGAGCATTGTAATACCACTCTCAAGATGTGACGGTGTTATTTTAGCGATTTTTCTGTGTCATCCCTAATGCTTTCCTGTGTAAATGGTGTACACGATTGTGAATGCCAACCAGCAAAGATTATTTTGTAATACTCCAGTGTTGGAAGCAATATGACAAAGTAGAATAATGTATGCCGACGTATAGTACCAAGGACCCAATGCAGCAGACATTTTCTTCGTAATATTTCTTCCTTCAAACTCCTTAATAACAAAAGAGTACTTCAGAGTACTGTTTAAGAGGTGTCTTCGCATGGCGCTCGATGATGATGCTACAAGAACATTGTATTATTATTGTTATTTACAATGAGCATTGTAATACCACTCTCAAGATGTGACGGTGTTATTTTAGCGATTTTTCTGTGTCGTCCCTAATGATTTCCTGTGTAAATGGTGTACACGAATGTGAATGCCAACCAGCAAAGATTATTTTGTAATACTTCAGTGTTGGAAGCAATATGACAAAGTAGAATAATGTATGCCGACGTATAGTTTCAATGACCCAATGCAGCAGAAATTTTCTTCGTAATCTTTCTTCCTTCAAACTCCTTAATAACAAAAGAGTACTTCAGAGTACTGTTTAAGAGGTGTCTTCGCATGGCGCTCGATGATGATGCTACAAGAACATTGTATTATTATTGTTATTTACAATGAGCATTGTAATACCACTCTCAAGATGTGACGGTGTTATTTTAGCGATTTTTCTGTGTCATCCCTAATGCTTTCCTGTGTAAATGGTGTACACGAGTGTGAATGCCAACCAGCAAAGATTATTTTGTAATACTCCAGTGTTGGAAGCAATATGACAAAGTAGAATAATGTATGCCGACGTATAGTTTCAATGACCCAATGCAGCAGACATTTTCTTCGTAATCTTTCTTCCTTCAAACTCCTTAATAACAAAAGAGTACTTCAGAGTACTGTTTAAGAGGTGTCTTCGCATGGCGCTCGATGATGATGCTACAAGAACATTGTATTATTATTGTTATTTACAATGAGCTTTGTAATACCACTCTCAAGATGTGACGGTGTTATTTTAGCGATTTTTCTGTGTCATCCCTAATGCTTTCCTGTGTAAATGGGGTACATGAATGTGAATGCCAACCAGCAAAGATTATTTTGTAATACTCCAGTGTTGGAAGCAATATGACAAAGTAGAATAATGTATGCCGACGTATAGTTTCAATGACCCAATGCAGCAGACATTTTCTTCGTAATCTTTCTTCCTTCAAACTCCTTAATAACAAAAGAGTACTTCAGAGTACTGTTTAAGAGGTGTCTTCGCATGGCGCTCGATGATGATGCTACAAGAACATTGTATTATTATTGTTATTTACAATGAGCATTGTAATACCACTCTCAAGATGTGACGGTGTTATTTTAGCGATTTTTCTGTGTCATCCCTAATGCTTTCCTGTGTAAATGGTGTACACGAATGTGAATGCCAACCAGCAAAGATTATTTTGTAATACTCCAGTGTTGGAAGCAATATGACAAAGTATAATAATGTATGCCGACGTATAGTTTCAATGACCCAATGCAGCAGACATTTTCTTCGTAATCTTTCTTCCTTCAAACTCCTTAATAACAAAAGAGTACTTCAGAGTACTGTTTAAGAGGTGTCTTCGCATGGCGCTCGATGCTGATGCTACAAGAACATTGTATTATTATTGTTATTTACAATGAGCTTTGTAATACCACTCTCAAGATGTGACGGTGTTATTTTAGCGATTTTTCTGTGTCATCCCAAATGCTTTCCTGTGTAAATGGTTTACACGAATGTGAATGCCAACCAGCAAAGATTATTTTGTAATACTCCAGTGTTGGAAGCAATATGACAAAGTGGAATAATGTATGCCGACGTATAGTTTCAATGACCCAATGCAGCAGACATTTTCTTCGTAATCTTTCTTCCTTCAAACTCCTTAATAACAAAAGAGTACTTCAGAGTACTGTTTAAGCGGTGTCTTCGCATGGCGCTCGATGATGATGCTACAAGAACATTGTATTATTATTGTTATTTACAATGAGCTTTGTAATACCACTCTCAAGATGTGACGGTGTTATTTTAGCGATTTTTCTGTGTCATCCCTAATGCTTTCCTGTGTAAATGGTGTACACGAATGTGAATGCCAACCAGCAAAGATTATTTTGTAATACTCCAGTGTTGGAAGCAATATGACAAAGTAGAATAATGTATGCCGACGTATAGTTTCAATGACCCAATGCAGCAGACATTTTCTTCGTAATCTTTCTTCCTTCAAACTCCTTAATAACAAAAGAGTACTTCAGAGTACTGTTTAAGAGGTGTCTTCGCATGGCGCTCGATGATGATGCTACAAGAACATTGTATTATTATTGTTATTTACAATGAGCTTTGTAATACCACTCTCAAGATGTGACGGTGTTATTTTAGCGATTTTTCTGTGTCATCCCTAATGCTTGCCTGTGTAAATGGTGTACACGAATGTGAATGCCAACCAGCAAAGATTATTTTGTAATACTCCAGTGTTGGAAGCAATATGACAAAGTATAATAACGTATGCCGACGTATAGTTTCAATGACCCAATGCAGCAGACATTTTCTTCGTAATCTTTCTTCCTTCAAACTCCTTAATAACAAAAGAGTACTTCAGAGTACTGTTTAAGAGGTGTCTTCGCATGGCGCTCGATGATGATGCTACAAGAACATTGTATTATTATTGTTATTTACAATGAGCATTGTAATACCACTCTCAAGATGTGACGGTGTTATTTTAGCGATTTTTCTGTGTCATCCCTCATGCTTACATGTGTAAATGGTGTACACGAATGTGAATGCCAACCAGCAAAGATTATTTTGTAATACTCCAGTGTTGGTAGCAATATGACAAAGTAGAATAATGTATGCCGACGTATAGTTTCAATGACCCAATGCAGCAGACATTTTCTTCGTAATCTTTCTTCCTTCAAATTCCTTAATAACAAAAGAGTACTTCAGAGTACTGTTTAAGCGGTGTCTTCGCATGGCGCTCGATGGTGATGCTACAAGAACATTGTATTATTATTGTTATTTACAATGAGCTTTGTAATACCACTCTCAAGATGTGACGGTGTTATTTTAGCGATATTTCTGTGTCATCCCTAATGCTTTCCTGTGTAAATGGTGTACACGAATGTGAATGCCAACCAGCAAAGATTATTTTGTAATACTCCAGTGTTGGAAGCAATATGACAAAGTAGAATAATGTATGCCGACGTATAGTTTCAATGACCCAATGCAGCAGACATTTTCTTCGTAATCTTTCTTCCTTCAAACTCCTTAATAACAAAAGAGTACTTCAGACTACTGTTTAAGAGGTGTCTTCGCAAGGCGCTCGATGAGGATTCTACAAGAACATTGTATTATTATTGTTATTTACAATGAGCTTTGTAATACCACTCTCAAGATGTGACGGTGTTATTTTAGCGATTTTTCTGTGTCATCCCTAATGCTTTCCTGTGTAAATGGTGTACACGAGTGTGAATGCCAACCAGCAAAGATTATTTTGTAATACTCCAGTGTTGGAAGCAATATGACAAAGTAGAATAATGTATGCCGACGTATAGTTTCAATGACCCAATGCAGCAGACATTTTCTTCGTAATCTTTCTTCCTTCAAACTCCTTAATAACAAAAGAGTACTTCAGAGTACTGTTTAAGAGGTGTCTTCGCATGGCGCTCGATGATGATGCTACAAGAACATTGTATTATTATTGTTATTTACAATGAGCTTTGTAATACCACTCTCAAGATGTGACGGTGTTATTTTAGCGATATTTCTGTGTCATCCCTAATGCTTTCCTGTGTAAATGGTGTACACGAATGTGAATGCCAACCAGCAAAGATTATTTTGTAATACTCCAGTGTTGGAAGCAATATGACAAAGTAGAATAATGTATGCCGACGTATAGTTTCAATGACCCAATGCAGCAGACATTTTCTTCGTAATCTTTCTTCCTTCAAACTCCTTAATAACAAAAGAGTACTTCAGACTACTGTTTAAGAGGTGTCTTCGCAAGGCGCTCGATGAGGATTCTACAAGAACATTGTATTATTATTGTTATTTACAATGAGCTTTGTAATACCACTCTCAAGATGTGACGGTGTTATTTTAGCGATTTTTCTGTGTCATCCCTAATGCTTTCCTGTGTAAATGGTGTACACGAGTGTGAATGCCAACCAGCAAAGATTATTTTGTAATACTCCAGTGTTGGAAGCAATATGACAAAGTAGAATAATGTATGCCGACGTATAGTTTCAATGACCCAATGCAGCAGACATTTTCTTCGTAATCTTTCTTCCTTCAAACTCCTTAATAACAAAAGAGTACTTCAGAGTACTGTTTAAGAGGTGTCTTCGCATGGCGCTCGATGATGATGCTACAAGAACATTGTATTATTATTGTTATTTACAATGAGCTTTGTAATACCACTCTCAAGATGTGACGGTGTTATTTTAGCGATTTTTCTGTGTCATCCCTAATGCTTTCCTGTGTAAATGGTGTATACGAATGTGAATGCCAACCAGCAAAGATTATTTTGTAATACTTCAGTGTTGGAAGCAATATGACAAAGTAGAATAATGTATGCCGACGTATAGTTTCAATGACCCAATGCAGCAGACATTTTCTTCGTAATCTTTCTTCCTTCAAACTCCTTAATAACAAAAGAGTACTTCAGAGTACTGTTTAAGCGGTGTCTTCGCATGGCGCTCGATGATGATGCTACAAGAACATTGTATTATTATTGTTATTTACAATGAGCTTTGTAATACCACTCTCAAGATGTGACGGTGTTATTTTAGCGATTTTTCTGTGTCATCCCTAATGCTTTCCTGTGTAAATGGTGTACACGAATGTGAATGCCAACAGCAAAGATTATTTTGTAATACTCCAGTGTTGGAAGCAATATGACAAAGTAGAATATGTATGCCGACGTATAGTTTCAATGACCCAATTCAGCAGACATTTTCTTCGTAATCTTTCTTCCTTCAAACTCCTTAATAACAAAAGAGTACTTCAGAGTACTGTTTAAGAGGTGTCTTCGCATGGCGCTCGATGATGATGCTACAAGAACATTGTATTATTATTGTTATTTACAATGAGCTTTGTAATACCACTCTCAAGATGTGACGGTGTTATTTTAGCGATTTTTCTGTGTCATCCCTAATGCTTTCCTGTGTAAATGGTGTACACGAATGTGAATGCCAACAGCAAAGATTATTTTGTAATACTCCAGTGTTGGAAGCAATATGACAAAGTAGAATATGTATGCCGACGTATAGTTTCAATGACCCAATGCAGCAGACATTTTCTTCGTAATCTTTCTTCCTTCAAACTCCTTAATAACAAAAGAGTACTTCAGAGTACTGTTTAAGAGGTGTCTTCGCATGGCGCTCGATGATGATGCTACAAGAACATTGTATTATTATTGTTATTTACAATGAGCTTTGTAATACCACTCTCAAGATGTGACGGTGTTATTTTAGCGATTTTTCTGTGTCATCCCTAATGCTTTCCTGTGTAAATGGTGTACACGAATGTGAATGCCAACCAGCAAAATTATTTTGTAATATTCCAGTGTTGGAAGCAATATGACAAAGTAGAATAATGTATGCCGACGTATAGTTTCAATGACCCAATGCAGCAGACATTTTCTTCGTAATCTTTCTTCCTTCAAACTCCTTAATAACAAAAGAGTACTTCAGAGTACTGTTTAAGAGGTGTCTTCGCATGGCGCTCGATGATGATGCTACAAGAACATTGTATTATTATTGCTATTTACAATGAGCTTTGTAATACCACTCTCAAGATGTGACGGTGTTATTTTAGCGATTTTTCTGTGTCATCCCTAATGCTTTCCTGTGTAAATGGTGTACACGAATGTGAATGCCAACCAGCTAAGATTATTTTGTAATACTCCAGTGTTGGAAGCAATATGACAAAGTAGAATAATGTATGCCGACGTATAGTTTCAATGACCCAATGCAGCAGACATTTTCTTCGTAATCTTTCTTCCTTCAAACTCCTTAATAACAAAAGAGTACTTCAGAGTACTGTTTAAGAGGTGTCTTCGCATGGCGCTCGATGATGATGCTACAATAACATTGTATTATTATTGATATTTACAATGAGCATTGTAATACCACTCTCAAGATGTGACGGTGTTATTTTAGCGATATTTCTGTGTCATCCCTAATGCTTTCCTGTGTAAATGGTGTACACGAATGTGAATGCCAACCAGCAAAGATTATTTTGTAATACTCCAGTGTTGGAAGCAATATGACAAAGTAGAATAATGTATGCCGACGTATAGTTTCAATGACCCAATGCAGCAGACATTTTCTTCGTTATCTTTCTTCCTTCAAACTCCTTAAAAACAAAAGAGTACTTCAGAGTACTGTTTAAGAGGTGTCTTCGCATGGCGCTCGATGATGATGCTACAAGAACATTGTATTATTATTGTTATTTACAATAAGCTTTGTAATACCACTCTCAAGATGTGACGGTGTTATTTTAGCGATTTTTCTGTGTCATCCCTAATGCTTTCCTGTGTAAATGGTGTACACGAATGTGAATGCCAACCAGCAAAGATTATTTTGTAATACTCCAGTGTTGGAAGCAATATGACAAAGTAGAATAATGTATGCCGACGTATAGTTTCAATGACCCAATGCAGCAGACATTTTCTTCGTAATCTTTCTTCCTTCAAACTCCTTAATAACAAAAGGGTACTTCAGAGTACTGTTTAAGAGGTGTCTTCGCATGGCGCTCGATGATGATGCTACAAGAACATTGTATTATTATTGATATTTACAATGAGCATTGTAATACCACTCTCAAGATGTGACGGTGTTATTTTAGCGATTTTTCTGTGTCATCCCTAATGCTTTCCTGTGTCAATGGTGTACACGAATGTGAATGCCGACCAGCAAAGATTATTTTGTAATACTCCAGTGTTGGAAGCAATATGACAAAGTAGAATAATGTATGCCGACGTATAGTTTCAATGACCCAATGCAGCAGACATTTTCTTCGTTATCTTTCTTCCTTCAAACTCCTTAATAACAAAAGAGTACTTCAGAGTACTGTTTAAGAGGTGTCTTCGCATGGCGCTCGATGATGATGCTACAAGAACATTGTATTATTATTGTTATTTACAATAAGCTTTGTAATACCACTCTCAAGATGTGACGGTGTTATTTTAGCGATTTTTCTGTGTCATCCCTAATGCTTTCCTGTGTAAATGGTGTACACGAATGTGAATGCCAACCAGCAAAGATTATTTTGTAATACTCCAGTGTTGGAAGCAATATGACAAAGTAGAATAATGTATGCCGACGTATAGTTTCAATGACCCAATGCAGCAGACATTTTCTTCGTAATCTTTCTTCCTTCAAACTCCTTAATAACAAAAGAGTACTTCAGAGTACTGTTTAAGAGGTGTCTTCGCATGGCGCTCGATGATGATGCTACAAGAACATTGTATTATTATTGTTATTTACAATGAGCTTTGTAATACCACTCTCAAGATGTGACGGTGTTATTTTAGCGATTTTTCTGTGTCATCCCTCATGCTTTCCTGTGTAAATGGTGTACACGAATGTGAATGCCAACCAGCAAAGATTATTTTGTAATACTCCAGTGTTGGAAGCAGTAAGACAAAGTAGAATCATGTATGCCGACGTATAGTTTCAATGACCCAATGCAGCAGACATTTTCTTCGTAATCTTTCTTCCTTCAAACTCCTTAATAACAAAAGAGTACTTCAGAGTACTGTTTAAGCGGTGTCTTCGCATGGCGCTCGATGATGATGCTACAAGAACATTGTATTATTATTGTTAATTACAATGAGCATTGTAATACCACTCTCAAGATGTGACGGTGTTATTTTAGCGATATTTCTGTGTCATCCCTAATGCTTTCCTGTGTAAATGGTGTACACGAATGTGAATGCCAACCAGCAAAGATTATTTTGTAATATTCCAGTGTTGGAAGCAATATGACAAAGTAGAATAATGTATGCCGACGTATAGTTTCAATGACCCAATGCAGCAGACATTTTCTTCGTAATCTTTCTTCCTTCAAACTCCTTAATAACAAAAGAGTACTTCAGAGTACTGTTTAAGAGGTGTCTTCGCATGGCGCTCGATGATGATGCTACAAGAACATTGTATTATTATTGCTATTTACAATGAGCTTTGTAATACCACTCTCAAGATGTGACGGTGTTATTTTAGCGATTTTTCTGTGTCATCCCTAATGCTTTCCTGTGTAAATGGTGTACACGAATGTGAATGCCAACCAGCAAAGATTATTTTGTAATACTCCAGTGTTGGAAGCAATATGACAAAGTAGAATAATGTATGCCGACGTATAGTTTCAATGATCCAATGCAGCAGACATTTTCTTCGTAATCTTTCTTCCTTCAAACTCCTTAATAACAAAAGAGTACTTCAGAGTACTGTTTAAGAGGTGTCTTCGCATGGCGCTCGATGATGATGCTACAAGAACATTGTATTATTATTGATATTTACAATGAGCATTGTAATACCACTCTCAAGATGTGACGGTGTTATTTTAGCGATTTTTCTGTGTCATCCCTAATGCTTTCCTGTGTAAATGGTGTACACGAATGTGAATGCCAACCAGCAAAGATTATTTTGTAATACTCCAGTGTTGGAAGCAATATGACAAAGTAGAATAATGTATGCCGACGTATAGTTTCAATGACCCAATGCAGCAGACATTTTCTTCGTTATCTTTCTTCCTTCAAACTCCTTAATAACAAAAGAGTACTTCAGAGTACTGTTTAAGAGGTGTCTTCACATGGCGCTCGATGATGATGCTACAAGAACATTGTATTATTATTGTTACTTACAATAAGCTTTGTAATACCACTCTCAAGATGTGACGGTGTTATTTTAGCGATTTTTCTGTGTCATCCCTAATGCTTTCCTGTGTAAATGGTGTACACGAATGTGAATGCCAACCAGCAAAGATTATTTTGTAATACTCCAGTGTTGGAAGTAATATGACAAAGTAGAATAATGTATGCCGACGTATAGTTTCAATGACCCAATGCAGCAGACATTTTCTTCGTAATCTATCTACCCTCAAACTCCTTAATAACAAAAGAGTACTTCAGAGTACTGTTTAAGAGGTGTCTTCGCATGGCGCTCGATGATGATGCTACAAGAACATTGTATTATTATTGTTATTTACAATGAGCTTTGTAATACCACTCTCAAGATGTGACGGTGTTATTTTAGCGATTTTTCTGTGCCATCCCTAAAGCTTTCCTGTGTAAATGGTGTACACGAATGTGAATGCCAACCAGCAAAGATTATTTTGTAATACTCCAGTGTTGGAAGCAATATGACAAAGTAGAATAATGTATGCCGACGTATAGTTTCAATGACCCAATGCAGCAGACATTTTCTTCGTAATCTTTCTTCCTTCAAACTCCTTAATAACAAAAGAGTACTTCAGAGTACTGTTTAAGAGGTGTCTTCGCATGGCGCTCGATGATGATGCTACAAGAACATTGTATTATTATTGTTATTTACAATGAGCTTTGTAATACCACTCTCAAGATGTGACGGTGTTATTTTAGCGATTTTTCTGTGTCATCCCTAATGCTTTCCTGTGTAAATGGTGTACACGAATGTGAATGCCAACCAGCAAAGATTATTTTGTAATACTTCAGTGTTGGAAGCAATATGACAAAGTAGAATAATGTATGCAATTTCAATTGTAGTTCATTAATATAAGTGGCCAAAGAATAATGAATAAGATAATTATACAATGTAGAGAGCACCTCTATAAAAGACCTACGTTCGGGGGCTCGAATCTCTCCTCGGGCTTGGATATTTGTGCCGTCCTTAGTATTAGCTAGTTCATAAGTAGTTTGTAAGTTTAGGGACTGATGACCCCGTAGTTAAGTCGCATAAGCTATACAAACATTTGAACGTTTATAAAAGACCACTCCATTTTGTCTTCCTTTGGACCCACTTGAAAGAGAGGAGAGATTCCGTAGCTGAGGTGTAAGTTTTCATAATTTTCTGAATAATCACCAGATTGAATCGAATCAGTCTCAAAAATTATTTTATCTAAACCTAATCCTGAAAATCCCGATTTTTATAGTGTACATCTTTTATTGTTTTTTATAATAATTTGTATTGATGTAGCTGACAATACAGTATCTCAGCTGCACTGATAGACCGTAAATTTCATTTTAATCACAGTTTAGATTCATTACAGCTCGGAACTGTCTGATGCCTTTCATTTCAATATTAAATTCATTTTTCGTGTTCATTGTTCTTGAATAAAGATAAAAATTTGTATCGATGTTCCACCATATCGATTCAGAATATTCTTGTAGTTTCCGCTTGGGTCATTTCCACTCACGAATGTATTAATATTAACAGGTTATTCGATTTACTTTCAATAAATGTTCAAATATTTGTAAATCTTCGTGGTCATCAGTCCGTAGCTTACAAATTACTTAAACTAAGGTAAACTAACCTAACGACAACACACAAACAACCATGCCCCAGGGATGACTCGAACCTCCGACGGCGAGCAACCGCGCGCTCTGCAGCGAGTTATCTTAGACCGCTCGACTACTCCACCGCAGCTAATTTCAATAAAAGAAAGACTTTGTTTCCACTTTTCAGTGTGGACTTTTACGTAATACTGAGAACTTTAAGCACTCAGGTAGTTCAAAAATCATCATCTTACAAGGAAAGTACCTGGGCTCGAAGAAACACATATCCACCAAAATCATATGAGAGATAATGTAAAAATCCCTTATTGCACTAGTGATACTCCCGCACCTGCAAAACTCTGCAGTCGTTCGTTAGAGGCCTCTGCGTGTGCCATGCCACATTGCACTTTGACCTGTCGGTTCGCCAGTAGGGACGGTGCAGTGTGCCTCCGAAGTTGCGATTTGTGATGTCATTTGTGTAGTGAAGCGTCAGATGGGGCGGCGATTGCTAATCAATCCTGCTAATGTAATGCGATTAGTTGAGATGAAGTTACGAAGAACACTTCTTCGTAAAGATAGTATTAGTGTAGAAGATGAAACATTTGCATGCTTTCTCGTACGTGTTATGGTACAGAAAAATGAGTATAAGTTAGATACGGTTGTTACAAACTCATAATAATGATAATAGGGATGATAATGACGAACAACTCATTGCAAGCGGTAGTGCTAAGTTAAGTGCGGGAAGAGGCGATGGAAGCAGTGACAGTGTATACCAACAGTCTTTCGGGAAGAAGATTAAAGTAGCAACTGTCATCACGGCTTTTGATGACAATTCGCTAGGGAACATGTAAGATGATTATTACATAAGTTATAGTTAAGATATCTGCATTACGTATGGCGTCTACAATTACATCTACAGTGCTATCTAGAGCTTGGTTGCAGAATTTTGCAGAAAAACGGCACCCATCAGCACATTGAGGTGTACAGAGATCCTGTAACCAAACGTTCATACAGATATGTTTGTTCGAGCCCATGTACTTTCCTTGTTAGATGATATTAAATTACGAAATTGTAATTAGTTGTTTTATTACGGGAGCAAAGAGACTTCCCACTTTAATTCCAAATGTATACCGTTCTGTTTTCCTTTACAATAAAAAAAAAATCAGTTGTGTCAGCAGAAATAAAAAAAATCGTTACCTCTCAGATCACATTTAAAGCTGTGTTAAGTTTGGGGAAGGGAGGGGGGAAGAAGGAGTCGCTATAATGTTTTTACCTGGAATGGGGTCAGAAAGGTTGAATAATATTGCTCTGTTAAAATTTGCTTTTCGTTCACCGCATTTTAAATGGTACATATGTTGCAAAGGGACTTCATCAGTCGTTCAGTTTCTGGTGTATTTAGTGCAGATGAACCGACAGAGACTCTGCAAAATCACACTGCCATTTCCATCCACTACAGCTGCGGCCAAATTAAACAAAACGCAAGCATGGATAACGGAAAAAAATGAATTGCACGTCCAGAAACGGAATACTTGTTCCGTGAAAATCGCAGCCTGGCCGTTCCTCCCACGTCAAAGCTCGGTTACGAGCAAAAGCACAGCGGGGCCAGTAAAAGGGATGAAGGCGTGCGGAATAACGGGACGAGAAAATTTAATGAGAGGCGTAATGGAGGCGGGCGCAGGTATGAACGTCCAAATTATCCGCCCGCCCTCTGCGGCGCTGTTGTCCTTCGGCCGGCTGACACGCCATCCACACCAGCGCTCGGCCAGAGTCCTCCGCGGCCGCCGCCCACACTCCTCGCGCCTGCATACCGCGCGGCTTTAGTTCGCCGGCCCGCCGTCCCCCGCTTAATTAATTCGCTGTTTGGTCCACAAAGCGCGGCCGTCAGCGTCCACTGCCGCCGCTTTGGCCGTTGGCTCCGCAGGGGTTGACGGCGGACTTATTCAGCGAATGGACTCTGTACGGCGGCTGCAATTAGCGTTTCCCAACTTCACAAACTGCGCGCGAGTCACAGAATTCCGTCATAACCGTCGAATAGAAAAGGCGATATGGGAAAACAACATGCGGGTAAACTGTGTGCTGTCGCAATTGCACACTTTTCTGAAACGTTTTTGCCCTTCTTCAGGCGCTTCAGTCCCTTACGATACAGACAGAGGATGAAACACAAATAGCTCTTTACTTACATCAAATTTAGCGAGGATTTCAGTGCGAGAGCCTACAATATTTATCACAACGTAACTCTTTCTCGAAATTTGACTGAAAACCCAAAGAGATTTTAGTCATATGTTATATATACTAGGGGCAAAACAATATCCTCACTACGTGATAGTAAAGGCGATCCTGCCGATGACAGCGCTACTAAAGCAGAGTTACTAAACATAGCTTTTAGAAACTCATTCACCAAAGAAGACGAAACCAATATTCCAGATTTCGAATTACGAACAGATGCCGTAATGAGTAACGTAGAAGTAGATATCATCGGAGTAGTGCAGCAACTAAAATCACTTAACAAGAACAAGTCTTCTGGTCCGGATTGTATACCCATTAGATTTCTATCTGATTATGCTGAAGCGATAGCTCCTTACTTAACAGTCATATACAACCGCTCTCTCATAAAAGGATCTGTACCAAAAGATTGGAAAGTTGCACAGGTCACACCTATATTCAAGAAAGGCAGTAGGAGTAACCCACTAAACTACAGACCTATTTCATTGACGTCAATTTGCAGCAGGGTTTTGGAACATATCCTGTATTCAAATATTATGAATTATCTCTAACAGAACGATCTATTGACCCAAGGTCAACACGGACTTAGAAAATATCGTTCAAGCGAAACACAACTAGCTCTTTACTCTCACGAAGTGATGAGTGCTATCGACAAGGGCTCTCAAATTGATTCCGTATTTGATTTCCAGAAGGCTTTTGATGCCGTACCTCACAAGCGGCTTTTGATGAAATTGCGTGGTTATGGTATGTCGACCCAAATTTGCGACTGGATAGGGGATTTCCTGTCAGAGAGGACACAGTTTGTAGTATTCGATGGTAAGGCATGGACTAAAGCAGAACCCTTAAAACATGCAACACAACTACTAAAGAGACAGCATACACTACGCTTGTCCGTCCTTTTTTGGAGTATTGCTGTCCAGTGTGGGATCCTTATCAGGCGGGTTTGACGGAGGACATCGAAAGAGTTCAAAGAACGGCAGCTTGTTTTGTATTGTCACGATACAGAGGAGACCGTGTCACGGAAATGATACAGGACCTGGGGTGTGAATCATTACAACAAAGGCGTTTATCGCTGCTGCGTGGACCATTTACGAAACTCCAATCACCAACATTCTCCTCCGAAAGCGAAAATATATTTTTGAATCCCATCTACATTAGTAGAAATGATCATCAGAATAAAATACCAGAAATCAGAGCTCCAACGGAAGGATTCAGATGTTCTTTCTTCCCGCGCGCTATTCGAGAATGGAATGGGATATGAATATTATTAAGATGGTTCGATGAACCCTCTGCCAGGCACTTAAAGGCGATTTGCGGAATATCCCATGTAGATGAAGATGAGCCGACGTCTTTCAAAATGTTTGTATAGTTATGGGACGTAACTACGGGGTCATCAGTCCCTAAACTTACAAATATTTATGAACTACTTACGAACTAGGACGGCACAAATATCCATGCCCGAGGGGGGATTCGAACCCCCGACCGTAATGGCCGTGCAGACCGTGACTGGAGCGCCTCAGTCCCCTCGGCCACCGCGGCCGGCTGACGTCTTTCCAACAGCAATGAATGTTGAAGTGTTTCTAATATTAACGATCATAATTACTGAGGTCATAAGTCCCTGGACTTTAGAGGTAATGGTTCGTGATACATTACTCGTGTTAAAATGGTCCGTTTACCAATTGCACAGAAAGTCGATATTCTATTTATGTGTGGCTATTGTGATCAAAATGCCCAACAGGTATGTGCTATGTATGTTGATAGTTATCCTGGAAGACATCATCCAAGTGTCGGATAGTTATGTTATTTAAAGAGACTGGAAGTGTTCAGCCACAAGTGAAACGTCAACCACGACCTGCAACAAATGATGATGCCCAAGTAAGTGTTTTAGCTGCAGTTGCGGCTAAGCCGCACATCAATAGCAGACAAACTGAGCGAGAATAGGGAATCTCAGCCAGCTGCGGTGGCCGAGTGGTCTGCGGCGTGCCAGTCACGATCAGCACTGCTGCTGCGGTCGGGGCTTCGAATCCCCCCTCGGGCATGTATGTTTGTGCCATCTTTAGTATAAACTACTTCATAAGTAGTTTGTATGTTTAGGGACTGAGGACCTAGTAGTTAAGTCCCATAAGCTCTACAAACATTTGAACATTGGAACATCGGGAATCTCAAAAACGTCGGGCTTCAGAATACTTCATCAACATCAATTTCACCAGTACGATATTTCTATGCACCAGGATTTGCAATGCGAAGACTTTGAACGTCGTGTACAGGTTTGCCACTGGGCACAAAATAAATTATTGGGACGATAGCACATTTTTGTCACGCGTTCTGTTTAGTAACGAAGCGCCATTACAATCAGAGGTAACGTAAACCGGCAACATGTGCATTATTGGGAACGGAAAATGCACGATGTCTGCGACAAGTGGAACATCAACGACCTTGGCGGGAAAATGTATGGTGCGGCATTATGGGAGGAAGGAATTAGCCCGTATTTTATCGATGGCAATCTAAATGGTGCAATGTATGCTAATTTCTTACGTAATGTTCTGCCGATTTTACTATAAGACGTTTCACTGCATGACAGAATGGCTATGTACTTTCAACATGATGGATGTCCGGCACATGGCTCGCGTGCAGTTGAAGCGGTCTTAAATAGAATATTTAATGACAGGTGGGTTGGTCGTAAAAGCACCATATCATGGCTCGCACTATCACCGGATCTTACATACCAGGATTTATTTCTGTGAGGAAAATTGAAGGATTCAATTTTGCAGATCTTTCTTTGATTACAATGTATGTTTTAGCAACAAGTAATGTAGATGTCCGTCACTTCTTATTATACGCTGCACTTCTTCTAGAAGAAAAAGATACAAGAAACTTCCAATATTCCTTCAGTAAAAACAGTCTTGATTGCAAATTGTTTTATTCCTTATTTAATGACGCATTTCGCCCTTTAGTAGGGTATCTTCAGATTATCTGTGTGACAGAATTTACACAAAATTACAAAGCGGAATTACAAAAATTACAAAGATTTTGTGTTAAGAAGACGGTATAAATGGTAAACAAAGCTTACAATGCGCTCTCCGTGGTGTGACACCGTAAAATTCCAAAAACATACGAGGCGCGTCCAGAAAGTAAGTTCCGTTTGGTATTAAAATGAAATTGTACACAGATACAGAAGAAAATTTTACTGCACAAAATTGTACAACTCTTAAACTACTTTTCCACATAACTGCCGAAATTTTGTAGGCACTTTTCATAGCGTGCCACAAGATTTTACATGCATCCTTCACAGAAGGTTGCCGCCTGTGTATTCAACCATGTGGTAACAGCTCTTTATCATTGTTGAAGTGTTGACCACGAAGGACAAATTTTAGGTGTTAGAAGAGATGAAAGTCGCTAGGAGAGAGGTCCGAGCTGCATGGAGGATCGTCAGACAGGTCCGATTGAAATTTCCGTAAGAATTTTTTGTCACATTCAGTGTGTGAGGTCAGGCATTATCGTGAAAAAAATCTTTTGACAGTAATCTTCTTCTGACACCTAAAATATGTCCTTGGTGGACAACACTTCAACGATGATGACGAGCTGAAACAACATGTTACCACATGGTTGAATACACGTGCGGCAACTTTCAATGAAAAAGGCACACAAAACCTTGTGCCATGCTATACAATTGCGTACAAAATTCGCGAAGCTATGTAGAAAAGTAGCTTAACAGTTGTAGATTTTTGTACAATCAATATTTTTTCTGTATCTGTACCTGTTCGTTTTATCTAACCAAACGGAACTTACTTTCTGGACGCGCCTCATAGAAACACTGCAAAACAACTTACGGAGTGACAGCACGGAGAGCACATTGTAACCTTGTTTACCATTTATACCGTATTCGTAACACAAAATAAGCCCATGTCCGATTATCCCCGTTTCGTAATTACGCCTTGTAATTTTGTGTAAATTCTGTCTCGCTGATAATCTGAAGATGCTCTGCTTAAGGGCGAAACACGTCATTAAATAAGGAATAAAACAATTTGCAATGAAGACGGTTTTAACTGAAGGAATATTTATTCTCACTGATTGCTGTACACCATGGACTGGAGATCATTTTATAAGAAACTTCCAATGTAGTTTCGCATATTTTACACCCAATTTCGCCTGAATCTACTTTACTCTGTGAAACAAGAACTGGCGTCTCTTGCATGAGACACGTATAATACTATCCTGCTTAAGAGTGGTGTGGCAATTTCATATCCAGTATCATGCCAACGTGTCTAAGCAACCTACGTCACGCTCATATCGGATTAATTAATGTACTTACTCGCGAGGTTTTGCATTACGGAACGACATAACATGTGCTACATTTTGGCTTCGCATGATAGAACGATACACACGCTTAGAGGTCGCTGGTATAGCTCCGGAAGAGGACAACAGACACAATAAAACTGATCCCGGGGCCGAGAGCCCGCGTCCAAGCAGGGGTGTAAAATTTTATGGCCAGCGCGTCCGCACCTGCGGATCAGCGGGAGAGCCCGAGATTGGTCAGCTTGGCGAGAGCCGCCTGTAAGCTGCCGCTGGAATAAGAGTCGCCGAACGCGGGGGAGACTGGGGGAGATTGCGCACGTAGCGGCCTGGGAGAGTTCCATCTCAGCAGGGGCGGGGGGTCGCGGAAATGCCGCGGCCGTTCCGATTACGAAAGAGAGGCCAATACCTGGAGGATCACTGTACTTCACTGCCATTTGTGCAGCCCGTAGAGACTCCACACACCGCGAGGTCGTTGGACGAATGGTGCTGAAGTTGAGATCATGTAGAGCTGGTGAGTTCAAATTCTGAACGGGGACTGGGTGATGTGTGGTGTCCTCATCATTATTCCGCCGTCTTTGAAATGCAAGTCGCCCACATGGGTCAAATAACAATACTTGCATAAGCGGCCGAATATTCATAGATGGAGTGTGCCGACCAAAAATGCGGTTCCATCGATTCATTTGAGGGAATTACACGATTAATCTACATCATATTTATTCGGTTCCATCATACTCGACGTAATAGCAGGGCTACCTTCTTCATTTCTGTGTGACATCAAGGTGTAGTAGAGGTGGGGTTGACGCTTCATGAACTTAATTTGCGACGGGCTGCCAAAATTGTGCCCTCTTACCGAAATGCAGGCTGCGCGCCAGCGAATGAGTGTTGCTACCGTTCAAATAACTGTAACATTGGTTATTCCATCACAGACTGTCATAATTAGCGGCATCACCTATATGTCCATCCCGAAAGTGTTTCGAAACAGTAGACTCACATGTCCTGCAGACCAAAAAAAAAAAAAAAAAAATCAATGCTGCACCTCATGCTATTAAATGACGCCTAGCATTGAAAAAAAGTGATCTGGACATAAGTTGCTATGTAAAATTTGCTTGTTATGACCCACTGTAGCAGATTTTTCGCTTTGTACATTTATTGAGATACAACGAGGGTGGTAGTTTGCAGGTCACCGGAAAAAGACCATCGAGATGCAGACAGGCACCTTAAAAAAAAAAAAAAAAAAAAAAAAAAAAAAAAGACCACCACACACAAATTAGCTTCAAAGACGACCTCTATCGTCTTCTATATATTTTTTATAAAATTGTAATTTATTTGATGTCGCTAGATTAGCATTTTGTTAAAACTAAAACCCCTCTTTACAAGGCATGAGGAGTAAATAGCCTTTTATTTCATGTTTTAAAATATTAGTTAATGTTACTAGGATTTCGTTATTCTAATGATTTATTATAGTGGTTATGAATGTGGCAATAAGTACGGCTTCTCCACTTCGCCACTGTCACTGTGAGGATGTGTCGTAGTTTTACTTTTAAGTGGATGTGCGAGGGTCTAATGGCTGTCTGAATGTGGATGGTAATAGCTCGCTTTGCATGGTTCTCTCTGGCTCAGAGTCGATAGTTAGTCGTTACCAACCCCTGATGATCATGAGACCAAAGAGGTTTCTACACCCTTTGGTTAAAAGCTAGTCGACGAGCCTTCTCCAGGACGAGTCTCACGATCTTCTCTGCCCACTACCAAGGTTATCATGGATTACCCAGTTTCCGGTAGCTTTCCCGCTGCTAGGTGTTCACTTTGTGTTCGGACCATGGTGAGGTAAGTTTGGTTCTGCTCTTGTGTTTGTGGAGATGGTAGCGATTCGTTGTCTAGCATGTTTAATTTAGACTCTTGAACATAGAATATTCCTTCCAATCGTGCGCAGAAATGTGGTCTAGTTTTTCAGTCCAGTCATTTGCAACAGATAAACGCCATGTATATGTCACTAGTTTCAGTTTGAGAACAGCCTGGTATATTCAAACCTTTTGTGATTATGTGGCGGTGTACGAACTCGGTGGAAAATTCTTTCTAGCTTTGTGTGGGCCGATTTCTAATGGACGATATGTTCGTTTTTGTACAGTGCGTGTAAAATTTTTCTTATCGTTTTCCTTCCGTGAGTGATATGTGTCTGATGTGGTTGGTTGTTGGAACAAAGCCTTCAGCTTCCACTATTATTTTTTCCATGCCCATCAGGAAAGTAACTGTCTGTGTAACCTTCTGATTTCCACTAACGTTTCGCGATCTTCTCTCCCCGCCTATTTTAATTTTGCTTTTTCTTCTCCGAACTTGTAGATGCACTCAGTCTTTGTCAGTAATTCTCTCTGAGCCTTGTACAACCTGCTTCAATATCTTGCTTATTAAATTCTAAACATATTCATGGGTTGCATGCCGTAGTTTTAATTTTTCCGACTTCGTAATTATTTCACATTTCCAGGTTTTGAGACTGGAGTTCATCCGTCTCTGTAATCGCTCCCTATCGCGTGTAGGTGCATTTCATTCGCTTCGTTTTGTAATTCTAAATATTTCTATGAGTTGCCTGCCATAGTTAATTTTCTTTATTTGTCGGAAATTGAATTTATACATTTTTATCGGTTTTCGGAACCATGTGGGTCCGAACTCCGACTTCAGGGGTGTGCAGCTAGTAACCTGAATTCACGCCACTTATCATAAAACCGGTGCCGAGGTAGTTTACTCTCAGATTGCGACTTAAGAGTCCGCCGTTATTTTTTGCAATGAATCCGATCTTTAACCACTTCACCTTCAGTGGAGTGTGATCATGTAACGCATCCGTGTGTCGCCGTTAGCATGTGTGCCCGCGGTCTAATCTAAATGCAACTTAACTTGCTATACTCACACACCATCTCAAATCAGGCACGACAGACCAGAGCCATCTTCGCAGTTTTATTGTTTATTGTGTTGTGTGGTACCTCCGGGTTTGCTGAATTCCGCCTACGATAGCGGCGCCTGCTTCTGCCTCGCTTCAGCACGCTGATTTTGGTAGGTTGCGCTATTGCATTGCATGTGTGTGATCGAGTAAGTGTTATTTGTATATCCTCCCCCAGCAGCTTTAAATTCTGTATAATTATGTTAAATTCAATGCTGGGCATCGTCTGTGTTTAACTTAAATACATTATTTCAGTGGAATGCATTTTTATTGTATTATGAAATTGGTTTCCAACTTCACTTGCGTTCGACCAGAATAAACTAGTTAAGTTCAGTATAATTTTGGTTTGCCTATAAATTGTAGTTTTCGGGCACCTTCCTATTTTATGTAATATTGTTTTTCACCAGTGCTGAGAACAAGCTCAGATGCAATTTTTGATGTTTATGTTCCGTTGCGCCATATATGTTTTTCTTTAGCCACATTTATGAAATAACTTTAATTTTGGTCGTTTGTTTATTAAGGTCTGTGTGTAATTCCATGTGATCTGATACGTGTATTCTACTGTATCAACAACTTTCTGTTATTAGAGTAATTTCAACCAAGTCAGTTCTCAATTTGGGCCAGGGAACAAGGCTTTGCAGCAGGGAGTAGCCGGTAGCTCACACGGATCTTTTGCTAATTTTATTGCTAAAATTAAGCTTTTTTATAACAGTAATTTTTTTTCTGGATACCTCCTACCAGAACAGAGATTTCATTTCGTACACTGGCCTACTTTTAAGATTTAGTTCACTATATTCCCGTAAATTATTTGAACATAACATACAGAGTAAGCCCAATTTTCAGAACATAAGTAATCGCTGCAGTGATTAGTAAATTAGTAATACCCTAAGCACTACCACATAAATTATAAGTTGCCAGAGCCTTCAGACAAATAACATATAGGGGAGACCAGGAGAATGGCGCCACCTCAAGGGAAACCAGTTTTTTTTACCTTATTATGTGTGTATTTTTCGTACAGAATAATACCACAGCTTCGTCATCTAATACAACTTCATTAAAAAATTTTCAGCCATGTGTTTTGTTAAGTTTTATTGTTAAAAATATATTGTAAAAGTATACATAGTGGAGCCAGTAACCTGGGTTCTGGGGTAATGAAGCCATACATTTGAAAATGAAGATAAACCTACACGATGATTGAGTAGTAGTAAATAAGTATTACAACTGTTCTAATTTATAACTCTGCTGTATTAGACATTTATAGGGCTTCAAGTAATTGTCGGTGTAAAATTGGAGTGAAAGTACATTTTATAATTTATACTTGATTAAGACACCGCAAAAGTAAGAAATACAGTTTGTGGCACTTCAAAACTACTACATTTTGTAAGTGCCCATTTCACAAAATGTATGCACCTGTATTACTTCATTTTGTCTAAATTCCCCACCATGGCGTCATTGCCCCAGTTACAAAATATGGCTAAGAACGACAATTTAAAGTCTAAGATTTTGCCAAACAAGTAGGTTAGAGACACGAAATCTAGCTAAATAGCTACAGATTACGTTAATATGAGTATTAAAAGCACTGATAGCCTATAAAGGTACTTATGTCAATAAAATACAAATTCGAAATTTAGATCCAAAGCGTCAAAACCACAATTCTTTTCACAAGATTAATATCTGTCAAAAGAGGGTTAATTTAATCTGTCTGGTATACAATGATGCCACTTTAGGCATGGATGCGTGCAGATGATCAGCATCAAAGGTATAAATTATACGCGGAAGTAGTAAGGTTGTGATACCATACATTTGTTCTCATTTAATCACACTCGTTAAAACTATATTTTTCTGTGTCACAAGGTTTCTCCCTACTGTAGTAATAAAGTTAGTAGATCATTGAAGTTGGTATCAGTAGTAAACATAAGACACGGTGGCCTTCGTTACACGCTATGCAAGCCTCGCGCGGTACTTTAAACAGTCTGTGGAGCATATATCCGGCGGGAATTCAACAACACTTGTTGTTGTCACTAAGGTTAGGTGGTGGTTACCTGAGCATTTTCTTTTTAATTGGCAAGATTTACGGTCGTGAAAGTTGTGCGTGGCGCTTGGCCAATAAGACACTCGAGACAAAATGTCCCAACAACAAGTAAGAAGTCAAAGCTCAACTAAGCATCTATTAAAACTTACAGAAACCCTGGCACCTCTCTTTGTTGGAGAAGTTTTCAGTCGAACTCTAATATTCATAACACAAATTATTGTCAATTTTTAATTTTAGCACAAGTGACAAAACAAAAGAAAAATTTCGGGGGGGGGGGGGGGAGGGGTTGAAGCCCCGTATGTATGCCCCTGTCGAAAGCAGTGCGTGATTGCTTCCTTTATTTGCCTCTCTACGGTTCGACAATCTTTTATGAGGGCATTGCAACTTCTCCTCGTTATATCGTTCGAATCCAACCTCGACTTTCAATTTTCTATACGGTGATTCAGAATTACGCCGTCAAACTTTAAGTAGCATTAAGTAGCTCTCCTAGGTTGTTTGCAGATGACGCCGTCATTTACCGTCTAGTAAAATCATCTCACGATCAAAACCAACTTCAGAACGATCTGAATAAGATATCAGTACGGTGTAAAAATTGGCAATTGACTCTAAATAATGAGAAGTGTGAAGTCATCCACATGAGTACGAAAAGAAATCCGTTAAACTTTGTTTACAAGATAAATCAATCTAATGTCAAAGCCGTAAACTCCACAAAATACCTAGGAATTACTATTACTTCAGACTTAAATTGGAAAGAACACGTAGATAATATCGCGGGAAAGGCGAAACCGTAAAACATGCAACAGTACTACAAAAGAAACTGCATACACTACGCTTGTCCGTCCATTTTTGGAGTATTGCAGCCCAGTGTGGGATACTTAGCAGGTGGGTTTGACGGAGGACATCGAAAGAGTCCAAAGAAGGGCAGCGCCGTTTCGTATTGTCACGATACAGGGGAGACAGCGTTACAGAAATGATACAAGATCTGGGATGGGATTCATTACAACAACGGCGCTTATCGCTGTGGTGTGGCCTACTTGCGAAACTCCAATCGCCAACATTCTCCTCCGAATGCGAAAATATATTGTTGACTCCACTTACATAGGTAGAAATGATCATCAGAATAAAATACCAGAAATCAGAGCCTGAACAGAGAGATTCAGGTGTTCTTTCTTCCCGCGCGCTATTCGAGAATGGAATGGGAGATAAATAGTATAATGGTGGTTCGATGAACCCTCTGCCAGGCACTTAAATGTGATTTGCAGAGTATCCCATGTAGATGTAGAGTAGAAGGTGCTCCAAGCGGAAAATGATGAGAAAACGTAGCCGATCCCAGAAACATAATCCAATGACAGTAGGACCGCTAACCCATTTTAGCTACTATAAGCTGTGGGGCGTTCATTGCCCAGCGCTAAAATTTCTCCAATAGCCCGCAACTTTCAAATGGCAAGTGAAGCACTTGCACCCACAGGCTTAATCATAACTCTTAAAATTTTATTTTGGTGACTTATTTTGACTCACAGCTCCATGTGGAAGTACTGTACCAGGAAAATTTTAGGTCAAAAACTCATGTCCGAAACATCTTGCGAGTGGATCGTGAGCCTGGAAGGTCGATGTGGGTGACTGTAAGCTGATGCCGTTAAGGTCACTGTACAAGAGGTCTTAAGCTTGCACTTTGACCCAGCACGTGATTCTGGTACACGGTCCAGATGAACTGCTTTGGCATGAACTCCTGAAACTGAAGGAGTGCCCACTGGAACCACGCCTGCTTCCAGCAGTCGCTGAGCTCATCGGCTGCTCTGCGTGACACTTCCCCTCTGTTTGATCCACGGGCAGTTAAGGTGTCATAACCTCGCCCTCACATGCTACGATGCGCGAGACCGTTCCCCGTCGGGAGTTCGAATCACCCCCTCGGGCATGGGATGTTTGTGCCGTCTTTAGTATAAGGTAGTTTATAAGTAGTTTGTGAGTTTAGGGACTGATGACCCCCAGGTAAATCTCATAAGCTCTACAAACTGTGGTGTCGCACAAGTACAAAGTGCGCGCCACTTACTTTCGCCGCGCGCCGCCATGCACGCACGGCGCGGCGTTCTCACGACGACAGCCACGAGCGCCCTCTGCGACAACTCCGCTCGTGGCCACCACTGAAGGACATCGTTCACTTTGCACTTGGGACTGAGATAGCAACCAGTTAGGACCTTCGTAATAAGATAGGCACCAGTGAAGACTTTGCTGTTGTACAGGCACTGGGCAGGCCTCTAACAACTATGTATCAACATTCTGCAGTACTATGTAAAAGTTAAGTATTGTTACATTCTGTGCAATATATATCTCTTTCTAATTTACTCTAGTGTTTATAGTTTCTGGCTGCTCCCCTCCGTACCTGCACCAGCGTGCTATTTTTGTTCCTGTGTCGGGCTCATTCCACTCGGCCACCGACACTGACGACGAGGCTGGGACACAAAAGCGGCGACGAAGTTGGGACACAAAAGTGGCGACGAGGAGTGATAGAACCTTGGACCAGCTCGCTTACAGCAGCCAGACAGCAGTAGTCGGAGCACGCAGAAATTGCTCCCGCCCACCCACCCTTATTATAAGATTTTTGGGGGAACATTTTCAGTTACGTGTTTTGTGGACTTTTTTGTTGCAGAGCGTCCTCTTTCATATTGCATTTGTGTTTTGTTATATGTTACTTGTATGCGCGGCGCTTAATCGGTCAGCATGGCCACTACCCCGAACCCAAACTTAATGGAAATTATTCAGTTCCAGACGGCGCAAATCACTCAACTACTGCGGGCCGTGTCGCAGTTGACGGCACAGGCTGCTCACCAACAACAACAGCCGTCACATCAGCAGCCCACACCTGCCGCCGCACCGCTTCCGACGTTCCGCCAGTACAACGAACGTGAGGAAGAATGGAGCGACTATTTCGCACAGTTTCAAGAACTCGTCGCGGCTCATCAAATTACAGGTCAGAGAGTGAAGAACCTTTTCTTATCGATTGTGGGCCCCCAGACCTTGGTACTATTGCAAAAACTTTTCCCTCTCGCATCTCCTCGTGATGTAGACTTTGAACAAATTGTAGATGCACTGACTGCTCATTATGAGAGAAAAGTTCTTGTAGCCGCTGCACGATACCGATTTTTCAGACTTAAAAAATTACCGCAGCAGTCACACCAAGAGTGGATTACGGAATTGAAGGGCTTAACCCGTCAATGTAAATTTACTTGCTCTTGTGGACTTTCGTATAGTGACGTGATGTTGAGGGATGCGATTACGCAGAATATTCAGGACCCCAGAATTAGAGCAGCAATTCTGAAACAGTCTGACCCCTCCTTAGACAGTGTACTGCAGCTTATAGAAGCGCATGATACTTTTGACTTAGCTGATGTAGAAATGCAAAGCCATAGTGTAAATTCAGTGCGCCGCAACGGACGCTTTCCTAGCCGTAGTTCTCAGTGTAGCACTAGTGATTCTTACAATAGTACACGCCGTGCTGAACAGACAGTGAACAGTAGCCAGAGTAAAAGTGCGACGCAAAGGTCGCCCCGTCGTGTTAGAAACAGTGATTTGAATAACGGGCGCCAACGTTCATTTCAGAAAAATGTTCGTAAATCTTGCCCCCAGTGTGTATCTCGCCATAAGCGTGCACAATGCCCTAGTCGCAACGCAACCTGTTATCAATGTGGCAAATCGGGACATTTACAGTCAGTGTGTATGCAAAACAAAAATTCTAAGAACGGTGCCGTGAGAAACAGTGCTTCGCAGAGTGCGAAAACAGTTCATACTGTAAACGTTATACGGGCTGTGAAATTGAACAGTGCTTTCCTTGGATTTCAATTGCAAGAAAGTAGTTCTGCGCCTATGGCAAAACTATATAGTGCACCACGTAGCAAGCGCCGACGAGCGCGTAAAACAGTGCAACGAAAAAGGGTTCGGGACAAGCAAAATGACTATGTACAGTGCATTCCTGTAGTGAAAATAGTGCCTTCTGCAACTGCTCCTTGCAATAGTGCCCAGTACTGTGTAGCTAGTGACAGTAGACTTGTTGTAGATACTGAAAGTAATTTTAGTGCAGTAGCCTCGCATTGCGCGGACGCCGATCCGGCGGTAGTGCCATCTAGTGACAGTGTTGTTAATCCCCTGCGTGCCGAGTCTGAGCCGCTTCCTTCACTACGCGGCCCGCGCATACGCAGCAAACAAACCGTAGCAGACGTTGCCCACATTCGCGCACCTGTCGTGCGCCAGAAGCACAAACTTTTTGTAAATCTCTCCATAGAAAATAAGACTGTGCAATTTCAGCTTGATACTGGTTCCGCTGTCACATTGATAAATAAAGATACTTATGAACTTCTGGGTTCGCCAAAATTGTCGCCGTCACAGCAAGTGTTAACAGCTTATACAGGTCAAAATATTCCCGTGCTAGGAACGTGTAGCCTGCCCGCCTCTTTTCAAGGTGTAACAAAAACAGTTGCTTTTGTAGTTCTTCAGGCCAAATCGACACAGAACATTTTTGGACTAGATGCTTTTGACTTGTTTGGTTTATCAATTCAAAGAGATGTGCTTCAAATTTCGTCAATAGTGCCTCAGGATAAAATCAATGCATTGTGTGACAAATATAGTGACTTGTTTTCGCCGGAACTGGGTTGTGCAAAAGACTTCGTGGCACATGTAACTTTAAAAGAATCTGCAGTTTCAAAATTTCCTAAAGCTAGACCAGTGCCTATCGCATTGCGTGATTTAGTTGCCGCAGAACTTAAACGTTGGCAAGATAGTGGGGTGATTTCTCCTTTTTCTGCGAGTCAGTGGGCCTCGCCTATAGTAATTATACCCAAGCCGTCAGGAAAACTTCGTATCTGTGTGGACTTCAAATCAACAGTGAACAGTCAAACAATTGTCGACACTTATTCCCTGCCCAGACCTGAGGAACTGATGGACAAATTAGGACAGTCTCGCTTCTTTTCCAAGATTGATTTAGCAGAGGCATACTTACAGATTCCACTTGATGACGAGTCAAAAAAGTTTTTCGTCATTAATACTCCCATGGGCCTTTTTCAATTTCAACGCCTACCCTTTGGCAGTTCTTCCGCTCCAGCTATTTTTCAGCGTTTTTTGGAACAGCTGACAGTTTCTGTACCGTGCTGTGCGAACTATTTAGATGATATTGTGGTATCCGGACGTACAGTTGAAGAACATTTAGCAAACCTGGAGTGCCTTTTCAAAGTTTTGACTGCAGCAGGTCTACGTTGCAATAAAGCAAAGTGTTCGTTTTTTCAAACTGAAATAGAGTACCTAGGCCATGTGATTAATGCCCAAGGAATTCATCCCTTACAGTCACATCTTAGAGCAATCAAAGACTTGCCTCCTCCTAAGAATGTGCACGAATTGCAAGCAGTAATGGGAAAGCTTAACTATTATTTCAGATTTATTTCCAATGCCTCTCAGATTGCAGCTCCACTGCATCACTTACGTAGGAAGAATGTTCCTTTTGTATGGTCTAAAGATTGTCAGGTTGCCTTTGACAAACTAAAGTCTGCACTACTCAGTGATGCATGTTTGATTCCCTTTGACCCACAGAAGCCTGTAGTGTTAGCAGTTGACGCCTCGTCGTACGGTCTGGGTGCCGTTCTGTCGCATCGTTTTGGTTCGTATGATCGTCCTATTGCCTTTGCATCCAAGCTACTGACGCCGACGCAACAGAATTACAGTCAGATAGAAAAGGAGGCCTTAGCAATCATTTACGGCGTCACAAAGTTTCATCATTATCTGTATGGCAGAAAATTCTATTTTTAGACAGACCACAAGCCTCTCACGTCGTTGTTCTCACCCACAAAGCCGATTCCGCCACGTACGGCACAAAAGCTTCAGAGATGGTCCTTGATATTGTCTAATTATCAGTATGAGATTTTGTACCGACCTACCACTAAACATGCTAACGCGGACACACTTTCCCGACTTCCGGTTGGCCAGGATGTATCATTTGATTCTTCAGAAATGGCATGTTGTCAGATAGACTCCAGAGATGCTTCCGCTGTCGCAGACTTTCCTTTGAACTCTCGTCGGGTTGCACAGGAAACAGCTGCGGATGCAGACCTAAGTGTGGTAGCACGTTTTGTTCGCTCAGGGTGGCCTGCCAGAGCCAAAGACATTGATCGACCTCTGGTTCGACGTTATTTTGCACAACGTCATGCATTGTCTTTAAGTCAGGGTGTACTGTTGTTGCATACCGATAACGACCAAACAAGAGTGATTGATCCTCGTTCCCTGCAACGTGAAGTGTTACGCCTCCTGCATCAAGGACATTGGGGTATTGTTAGGACAAAGCAATTGGCCAGACGTCATTGTACCTGGGTTGGTATGGACGCTCAGATAGAGAACATGACGTCACAGTGTTCGGTTTGTGCGGAGCATCAGGCGGCCCCTCCGCAACGTTTCTCAGACTGGCCACGCCCCAAGGGACCATGGCAACGTTTACACATTGACTTTGCCGGACCTTTCTGGTATACGCGCTGGTTAATCGTTGTAGACGCTTTCAGCAAGTTTCCTTTTGTGATTGCCATGAACTCAACGACGGCGTCTAGTACAATCAGTGCCTTAACATCAGTGTTTTGCATCGAAGGTTTGCCTGAAACAATTGTCAGTGACAATGGACCTCAGTTTGTAAGTGCGGAATTTCAACAGTTTTGTCGTGTGAATGGCATTCAGCATATCACCACCGCACCTTTTCACCCTCAGTCTAATGGTGAAGCAGAACGTTTCGTTCGAACATTCAAGTCTCACATGGAAAAGATGAAAGGTCAGCACTCCAGGCAGCAAGCTCTTCAAATTTTCCTGTCTACGTATCGGTGCATGCCACGTGATGGCCCGTCTCCTGCCGAGCTGCTACACGGCCGCCGTCACCGCACTCTCCTTCATCTGCTGCAGCCTCCCACGCACCGAGTCGGTTCGTATGGCGCTACGCGTTTTCAGGTTTCCACGCCGGTGCTGTACAGTGTGTTTGCTAGAAACAAGAAGAAACTATGGATGCCGGGCATCATTCAGCGCGTGCTCGGTCGCAATATGTATGTTGTACGTTCTTCCACAGGGTCGGAGCTGCGGCGCCACGCAAACCAATTGCGTCTGCATAGGCCGCGCGATCCTGTCCCCGGTTTCTTGATTCCAGACCCAGTTCACCGCCAGGGAGCACAACCACATCGTTCGTCCCCGGACTACGAGATCGTCCCGATGGAGATCGACGAGACGCTGCCGCTGTCGCCGCCGCAGATGACAGCGTCACCGAGAGGGACTCCGGGACCGTGCGTGCCGCCGCCGCCTGGGCCACGCACCTCAGAAGAAGATGACCTGCTCAATCTGGGCGGGGGGGTGCGCCCTTCCCCAGGTTTCGGTGGGTTCCCTGGAGGATCGCAAGGCGGATGCCGGGGCGCGGACGGCGTCTCGATCCCAGCCTCAGCTACGACGCCCGTCCCACCAGTAACGCCCCCGCCCAGGCCCTCCTCCCAGTGCCGTCGCCGTGGCCCTCAGCCCTACGCCACGACGGCGCGGCGGTTTGGGGGGGAGGGGTGTGGTGTCGCACAAGTACAAAGTGCGCGCCACTTACTTTCGCCGCGCGCCGCCATGCACGCACGGCGCGGCGTTCTCACGACGACAGCCACGAGCGCCCTCTGCTGCAACCCCGCTCGTGGCCACCACTGAACGAGATCGGTCACTTGGGACTGAGTTAGCAACCAGTTAGGACCTTCGTAATCAGATAGGCACCAGTGAAGACTTTGCTATCGTACAGGCACTAGGCAGGCCTCTAACAACTATGTATCAACATTCTGCAGTACTATGTAAAAGTTAAGTATTGTTACATTCTGTGCAATATATATCTCTTTCTAATTTACTCTAGTGTTTATAGTTTCTGGCTGCTCCCCTCCGTACCTGCACCAGTGTGCTATTTTTGTTCCTGTGTCGGGCTCATTCCACTCGGCCACCGACACCGACGACGAGGCTGGGACACAAAAGCGGCGACGAAGTTGGGACACAAAACAAACATTTGAACATTTTCACTAATATGGCAGTGACATAAAGATCTTTGTTCAGAGCATAGTGGAATAATGACAAGTCAAATTAAAAGTATTTCCAATATAATATGAGATAGGCTTGCCGCGGTGGTAGCCGAGCGGTCTAAAGCGCCTCGCTGCGTAGCGCGCGGTTGCTCGCCGTGGAGGTTCTAGTCCTCCTTGGGACATGGGTGTGTGTGTGTGTTGTCCTTAGGTTAGCTTACCTAGGTTTAAGTAGTTTGTAAGCTACGGACTGATGACCACGCAGTTTGGTCCGATAGATTCACAAGCAATTGAACATTTGATTGTTTGAGATAGGCTTCTGTGTTTATATCCTCCTTGTCCCCTTCAATCGTGATCTGTTCTATTAGCTGAGATGTATTGGGCCGTCCTTAACTGTGAATTACTGCCATCTATTGAGAACATTGCTATGTACGTAGTGAACGAGGCCAAATGAATGAAAGCGCTGCCGAATGACGAACTGAGCAGTTATCTCAGGCTTCAATAGTTCTTCATTTATGGCATTATTCAAGCAAAGTTACATTATTAATTTTACATTTTAATGAAAAATACAATCAACATTTTTTTTTCACTGAAATGTAAAATTAATAATGTAACTTTGCTTGAAAAATTCTATAAATGTAGAATCTAATAATGTAGGAAAACAAGTATGTCCCTAGCAGCATCTGTTTCAACACATGCTATCTACATATACACATTTTATGGCATAAGTATTGTAAATATTGATGTAAGTTGGTTATCGTAGCTTCTAAGGATCTTTGGTACAGTGTAAACATCTAATACAAAATGTCTACATGTGGTATTTACATAACTGTGTTCTAGTTTTGTGAGTGCTTGATAACAAGATTATCAACAAAACTGTAAGTAAATACAACAGTATAATAACCCAGAAACTATAATCATGAAACATAATACTGAAACTGCTGTATCTTCCTGAACAGGTTAAAACATTCAGCCATATCTCATTGCCACCAACAACACAAAACATAAGAAAACACTACTGAACATGTAACTGTAAAAATGCACCCGATGATGGCAGCTTGCTGCTGAAACGCGTCTTGCTAATAAAAATATTAGTAAAAAGTTACTAATGCAGTATAAATTACTTCAAATAGTTTATAATACAGTCGTAGACGTCAAAACAATCCACATAACATGGATAAATTTACACATAGCAGTTTTGTCCAATAGGTTGACAAACAAACACTATCTGAAGCCAACTGCTTGTGGAATTCGTACAGTAAACACAAATTAACGGCAACTATCTCGACTGCCGTAATGTTGTTGTCTGCACTCCGCAGAACCGTCAGAATGATGTGGACCAATGTTTACCTTCTATTGGCATAATTTAATACAAAAACCAAAACACTATGTTAACCGCTGGGATACATACCAAACGTTAATTAACTTTTCGTTAATTTTCCTAGTGATTTTATTTTTGTCCTGGATTAGAATAATTTGTATTATGTCACCGGAGATCACTCCTGCAGTCCGCAATTGTAAAGGGAGAGTTCGTCAGTGAGCGACGGCCGAAACGAAAGAGCAGTGGATGTCACTACGCATGCAGAAGTGGCTACACGCGCTCCGCTTCACGGGAGCAACCGTAAATACCAAATGCCTTAACGGTAGCTCTCACCAACCACTATGCCGAGTTTCTTCTTAATTTCTGCGGACCGTTTCAAGTGTAAGATTTGTGAAGTGTTTTCAGTGGATTTTTTCTTTGGTTAGTTCAGAATGCACTGGAGTGGAGCGTTCACTGTGAAGAGCTCATTCACGAGCTATCCATCACGTAGTGTAACGAGTTGCACTACACCCCGATGAACCGACATAAGATCGCCAAATATGTTTATCAGGGACTTCTGGTAGCAAGATATTTCTATTTCGATTTTTCTTTGCGCTACAGGTAATCTGTCGAGAAATCCACTTGCTTCTACCGTCATGGAAGACAGCGCTTCAAATTATATACCAGCGGATCAAAGAGTCAGTATAAATTTGAAAACTTAATAAATCACTGAATAATTTATATATAGAGGTAAAAATTGACACACGTGCTTGGAATGTCATGGAGGTTTATTAGAACAAAACATAAATAAATAAAAAATTAAAAAAAGATAAAGAAAAATCCGACATATGGCGCCTGATTCTGGTTTTGTAACTGCTATCGTGACGGGTGAGAGGCACGCCGATATGTTACAGAATCGCATCATACCCAGCCTGGTTGATAAACACCTGCTGGAACGTACGATTCTTATGCAGGATGGCGCTCCACCCCATACTGCTAGACGCGTGAAAGATATCTTGCGCCGGTCGCAGTGGCCCAGCGGTCTGCGGCGTGGCAGTCATGGTCTGCACGGCCGCAGCTGTAGGGGGTTCGAATCCCCCTTCGGGCATGGATGTTTGTGATGTCTTTAGAATGAGCTAGTTCATAAGTAGTTTGTAAGTTTAGGGACTCATGACCCCGTAGTTGAGTGTCATAAGCGATATAAACATTTTTTTTGCTCTCTTGCGCGCTTCGTTTGGTGATGATCATGTGCTCAGCCGCCACTTTCTCATGCTTGGCCTTCCAGGTCCCCAGAGCTCAGTCCGCGCGATTATTAGCTTTGGTGTTACCTCAAGTCGCAAGTGTATCGTGATCGACCAACATCTCTAGGGATGGTGAAAGACAGCATCCGACGCGAATGCCTCACCATAACTCCGGACATGCTTCACAGTGCTGTTCACAACATTATTCATCGAATACAGCTATTGTTCAGGAATAATGGTGAACATATTGAGCAATTCATGTAAAGAAAACCATCTTTACTTTGTCTTAAATTTTTATGCTTATTATAGCTTTTCTGATCAGATGAAGCGCCATTTGTCGGACGTTTTTGAACTTTTTTTCCTACTAAAAGGAAAAAAGCTTTACAGTGCCGTTCACAACATTATTCCTCGAATACAGCTATTGTTGAGGAATAATGGTAAACATATTGAGCAATTCATGTAAAGAACACCATCTTTGCTTTGTCTTAATTTGTTATGCTAATTATTGCTTTTCTGATCAGATGAAGCGCCATTTGTCGGACATTTTTGAACTTTTTTTCCTAATAAAACCCCATGTCATTCCAAGCATGTGTCAATTTTTACCTGTCTATCTACATTATTCCGTAATTTTTTTAGTTTTCAAATTTATACTGACTTTTTGATCACCTGATGTATTGTGAAGTGTCACAGTCTCTAAGAACAATTATGATTAAGAGAGAATATACTGTTTTATTTCAGTGGACAGTGTTGTTGTAATAAGAGAGAAGAGTCAGTCATAAGTATGCTGCTGTAAAGGAAGGAACAATAAACAGCTAATATGTTTTAAATTCTTCCTCTGTTGAATTTCATTTAACAGTAAATGCTTGATTTTTCCCTCTTTCCTTCTCACGCTGAAAACAGTCTTCGGACACAATAATTCCGAAATATTACGTGAGAAAATTGAACGACTGCAAGAGATGTAGATTAGCTGGACCTCATGGGGCAGTGAAGTATTTAATAGGGAAGAATTACTACAATGTAAATGGAAATTTCAACTGCAACCTTTACAAATAAGAGCCCCATGTAGTGATTGATAAATAAGCCATATAGTAAGCACGGTCATACACATATAGATCTGTCGTTTGTGTAACACTACAACCACTAGCCGATTCTGCCTCTTCCTCCTGTACCTATGGGGTCCAAGTGCTTCGTACACTACTATAGCAGTCAGTATGAATTTAGAAATGCGCCATGTATGACATGCAGGAAGTATTGCCACAGGGTTTGAAGTACGTTGCTCCTCTTCTATGGCAAACAACTACAGCGTCAGCTAACTACAACATCCTAGACCGAGCACCCCGCGATGAGGCTAGTAGTATAATGATGGGAGTTTCAGCACAGTGACATTCGCGCGTCTTTTGTTTTTTGGCGGGAAATTTGAATTACGCCCCACCCCTTCTCCCTCGGCCATTTGCCGGACCGCAGATCAAAGGATACCGCCACAGGATGATTGATAGATCTTCCTGTAAGAACGAAAGATGATTGACAGTTTACATTTAGGTACTCTTGATTCGCTACTTGTCCGACCGTTAATCAAAGGACACCGCCATAACGCACTTAAGGATTGACAGGTTGCAACACCTCCCTCGGCCACACACGACGCCCCCCCCACCCCTCGACGCCGCCGCCAGACAGGCAGCACCTCCGACAGGTCCAGACCTGTAGACCCCTCGACATGTCTGTACTCGCACCCGCGACCCCTTCTCGCTCGGCCGATTGCCGGACCGCCGCCTCCGCCGACAAATGCTACCCCCTCCTCCTCCTCCTCCTCCTCCACGCTCGCGACCGCTTCTCAAAGGACGCCGCCACCCGCCCTACCCGCGAGAACAAACAATACCGCGACGATTGTCTTGACCGCATCGACACCGCCCCCGCCGGCCGACCCCTGCGCCCTGGGCAGGGGCGTACTGCACTCTTAATAGGGCGACCGCGCCCCGCCAGGTCAGCAGCCTATTAAATTGCATATTTATTATATAGCGCGCCGCGGCGATCCGTACTCCAGATCTCGATTTATGTAACAACAATTTCCGTCGTTTATTATTATTATTGGAAAAAAATAAAGCTACCATAGTGTTCGTCGTATGTATTTTTAACAAGAATTTCGGTGTAATGTTAAAAAACAATTTAGAACAGAAATGCTTAGTTGGTCTCGTATACTACAGCTTGTAGTAATAAAATATTGCAAATATTTGCAAAAACAATTCTAACGGAAAGAAAAGAAATGGTCCGTTTCGGAATTCGGAATTCGGATCTATAAATGTATCTCTTCGTTTAGACGATGCAAGCAACAGCCATCGAACGGAATGTAACTCTTTCGATAAAACAGCAACAGCAGCAGCAGCAGAAGACGGCATATTGTTTATACAAAAATTCCAAATAACAAAAATCGGCAATGACATCTAGCACAACGTCTCTAAATATACATCTGCAAGCATCGTTTAACTCGTATGCAAAATTTGCAAGAAAGAATTTATCGATGCGTTAACACTCCAATCTCTCTCATCTAGCACAACGTCTCTAACTATACATCTGCAAGCACCATTAAACTCTTATGCAAAATTTGCAAGTAAGAATTTATCGATGCGCAAACGCTCCCACCTCTCTCCATGCTCTTCGCTTAGACTACAGCCGACGTGTTTAATAATAATAGCGCAGGTTACGATAACGAACCCCACAAACTTACGTATCCATCTTAACATATACTCTTTCGATATACAAAAACAATTCTAACCAGAGCCAACTAACGAAAAGAAAAGAAATGGTCCGTTTCGGAACTCGACCACAACCTTAGATTTATAATTGTATCTCTTCGTTTAGACGATGCAAGCAATAGCCATCGAACGGGATGTAACTTGAATGCCAACCACTCTTTCGATAAAATAGCAACAACAGCGGCAGCAGCAGAATACGACGTATTGTTTATACAAAAATTCCTAATAACGAAAATAGGCAATGACATCTAGCACAACGTCTCTAAACATACATCTGCAAGCACCGTTAACAATCGTCCAGAACGCAGAGCGCTCTCTCGGCAGGCTACATAAAAGAAACATATGCTAAGTGTTTAAACAAAAACACCTAAGTTACATCTCCAAATGATCAAAACCTTCTACGCAGACGCACCACTCTGACAAGGATAGCTCGCATTGCATTTATTTAATGGAGCTGAGCCATGCTGAAAGTTCCGAAATTTAACACTCTAGCGATCTTGCCCTGTTACGTTTCCTCCTTGTTAGATCGAGGTATACATTCGCCTTCCGAGAGTTCGGGTACTTTAATTTTAACTCTTATTTCCTTGCTACAACAGTACACATCCCATCTAAGGAATCTCTATGTCCTGTTACGATGCAAACTACATTTATCTGACACCGATATTCCAGCGCCCCAGAAGATATTTAATCCCTATTGTGCAACGGAGAGTCGAAATAAAAGAAAAATACGTGAAATAATTTACCGATTCCGACCGTCTACATTAAAACTTTTCGAAATTATTGGCCTAATAACACCCTTATTCGACAATACAGCAACCACAGAACCAAAGTTACCTGCCCAATGCAACACCGATTTCCAGCTCGACCCGCCCTTTACCCACAAAATTCCGACTCCAAGTTCCTTTCTTATGCAATCCACTAATCCGAACTAAGATTTATTATTTTAATCACAAGTAGATGTCTACCGCAAACGAAGACGCTAACATACACGCCACAACACATGATTCTATATAGGACATGGAGTGTATACAATTTTTGTTGTTTATTACAGTACAACTGAGTACATGCAACGTAATGTTCGCAAACACTTATATCGCAACCAACGCCCGCATACTTCGATCATAACCTGCTCTCTAAGGAATGGATGGGAGTCACACACAGTACAAACACGTTTGTCGTGTGTTCCGCTAATTTCGGTCAATACAACGATGCGAGACCTATCCCCCCGCTTGTTTACTGTAAAAGCAAATATTTTTCCCCACACTATCTGTTTATATATGTTTTGCACATATACAATAGCCTCCTTTTAAAAGCATGTGTCTTCGCCATATAACCCAGTTTTCGTTTACCCTTCTTCTTCTTGGGACTTGTGGAATAACGTAGACGATATCTACGTCTGTGGAAAAATAAAGTCCTGGAATGCTAAAAAAAATATAGCTCTTTGCTCGACTCTACAAGTAATTTACAGTTGAAACTAAAAAAACATAATGTCCGAGAGAGTGGTCAATTTTCGGGTACTCTTAATACCCAAGTAATCAAATCTGAAAGCGTTTGCACAGTACAACGGCGCACTTTGTAAATACCGTGTCTTCTATTTTAGAACACTTAAACAATCTTCTTGCACAATCCTCCATCCTGGTAATACCATCTTCTCGACCCAGCGAAAAAATAAAAATCCTAACAATCAACTGCCTGGACTCTTTATAAAATCGATACCTTTGCTTACACCGGGGCTCATGATTTTCGACAAATTTATTTTGGTTCTACAATTCGACGCTAACCACGTTAAGCACACGTTTCCTCGCCCGCAACCACTTTGATATTGCTCCTTCCATCCGAAAGTCATGCTCGGATACGAACGCCACTCGGTTAAAGTGTTGTCCAAAAATCCAGGAGATAGAAGCCATCTACACGAAGCTGCTGCTGTAGTATAGATGGGAGCGCCTCCTTTAAAAAACATCGATTAGCTGCAGTTTATAAGATACATACCCACAGGACATACATTTCCCCCATGTATTCCAGAAATAGTAACTTCGTCTTATCTCCAGCGTTTGCAGTATCGAACTTGCTGAATTTACTAAACTCACACGCACTCCATTGGCTACAACTAGCACACTTTAAGTTACCAAACTGTAGGAGTTTTATAAAACACGTTGATTTACTGCAGCAGACACATCCGCTACGTAACGTAATGCACACCAGACAACACTAGCATACGATTAAACAGGCAATGCTTCGACGAAAGATCAATACACCACCAAAGTCGGTTTTCTTTAGAGCTTTACCGTGACGTATATTCAGGGTATATCAACACTTTTTACTTACATTCCGTCCCATCTAGCCTACAAAACTCTCTGTAAGCGCCAAACATTTCCAACACAGTAACAGAAGTACACCTGCAGTCGACACGAACCTACAACAACAAACGAATCTAGCCATTCCAACTCGTTTTTTGTCCCAACTAGCATGCTGCACGCTATGTATACGTTCGTAACAACCCAGACAGAGCTATCCTTACATCCGTCACTAGCCCAGCACCAACTCTAAACAAGTTACCACAGATGGTGTTATAACCGCGATCAGTAACAGACAAGATCTCCTAGACACACAGCGTTTTAATAAAGTTTCGATCTCTCTCTCTCTCTCTCCTCCCAATAACTACGTTGGTTGCTTGACCCGTCCCTAACATCCAACCACAACTTTGTTTCCAATGCATAGCCCGGCAGACAATATTTCTGGAACGCTTTCTATCAGCCAATACCCCGAGCATTCGCGCAGAAACTGCCATCGTATTCTACTCCTTCTAACAAATTATTACTCTCGATATACATCTGTAACACACTGTAAGAAATGATCAACGTACACGCACAGAACAGCTAACAAGAAAAGATCTAGATCAAACCCAAGTTCTTATTATCCTTACAAGCAGCAACGCAAAATAGTCTACACCAGTTCGAACTAATGCAACACCAGATTTTTTTAACGATCTCCAAGAGCAATCCTTTAGAGACTGAACATACGATTAAATGTACCGAGAGTTCGGGTATTTTAATTTTACCTCTTATTTCCTTGCTACAGCAGTACACATCCAATCTAAGAAATCTCTCTGTCCTGTTACGATGAAAACTACATTTATCTGACACCGATATTCCAGCGCCCCAGAAGACATTTAATCCCTATTGTGCAATGGAGAGTCGAAATAAAAGAAAAATACATGAAATAATTTACCGATTCCGACCGTCTACACTAAAACTTTTCGAAATTATTGGCCTAACAACACCCTTATTCGACAATAAAGGAACCACAGAACCGAAGTCACCTGCCCAATGCAACACAGATTTGCAGCTCGACCCGCCCTTTACCCACAAAATTCCTACTCCGAACTAAGATTTATTATTTTAATTACAAGTAGATGTCCACCGCAAACGAAGACGCTAACCTACACGCCACAACACATGATTCTATATAGGACATGGAGTGTTTACAATTTTTGTTTTGTTTATTACAGTACAACTGAGTACATGCAACGTAATGTTCGCAAACATATCGCAACCAACTCCCGCACACTTCGATCATAACCTCCTCTCTAAGGAATGGATGGGAGTCACACACAGTACAAACACGTTTGTCGTGTGTTCCGCTAATTTCGGCCAGTACAACGATGCGGGACCAATTCCCCCGCCTGTTTACTGTAAAAGCAAATATTTTTCCCCACACTATCTGTTTAAACCGGGCTTGCACATATACAATAGCCTCCTTTTAAAAGCATGTGTCTTCGCCATATAACCCAGTTTTCGTTTACCCTTCTTCTTCTTCTTAGGACTTGTGGAATACGTCTGTGGATAATAAAGTCCTGGAATGCTAAAAAAAGTATAGTTCCTTGCTCGACGCTACAAGTAATTTACAGTCGAAACTAAAAACCATAATGTCCGAGAGAGCGGTCAATTTTCTGATACTCTTAATACCCAAGTATCAAATCTAAAAGCGTTTGCACACTACAACGGCGCACTTGGTAAATACCGTATCTTCTCTTTTAGAACACTTAAACAATCTTCTTACACAATCCTCCATCCTGGTAATACCATCTTCTCGACCCGGCGAAAAAATAAAAGTCCTAACAATCAACTGCCTGGACTCTTTATAAAATCGATATCTTTGCTTACACCAGGGCTAGTGATTTTTCGACAAATTTATTTTGGTTCTACAATTCGACGCCAACCACGTTAAGCAGTCGTTTCCTCGCCTGCAACCACTTTGATATTGCTCCTCCCATCCGAAAGTCATGCTCGGATACGAACGCCATTCGGTTAAAGTATTGTCCAAAAATCCAGGAGATAGAAGCCATCTACACGAAGCTGCTGCTGTAGTATAGATGGGAGCGCCTCCATTAAAAAACATCGATTAGCTGCAGTTTATAAGATATATACCCACAGGACGTATATATTTCCCCCCGATGTATTCCAGAAATAGTAACTTCGTCTTATCTCCAACGTTTGCAGTATCGAACTTGCGGAATTTACTACACACACACACGCGCACTCCATTGGCTACAACTAGCGCACTTTAAGTAACGAAACTATAGGAGTTTTATAAAACACGTTGATTTTCGACGAAAGAATTATGATTTACCGCAGCAGGCATATCCGCTACGTAACGTGTTGCACACCAGCCGTAAAGTAGCCAACACTAGCATACGATTAAACAGACGATGCTTCGACGAAAGATCAATGCACCACCAAAGTCAGTTTTCTTTACAGCTTTACCGTGACGTATATATTTAGGGTATATCAACACTTTTTACTTACATTCCGTCCCATCTAGCCTAAAGCACTCTCTGCAAGCGCCAAACATTTCCAACACAGTAACAGAACTACACCTTGCAGTCAACACGAACCTACAACAACAAAAGAATCTAGCCATTCCAACTCATTTTTTGTCCCAACTAGCATGCTGCAAGCTATGTATACGTTCGTAACAACCCAGACAGAGCTATCCTTACATCCGTCACTAACCCACTACCAACTCTAAACAAGTTACCACAGATGGTGTTATAACCGCGAGCAGTAACAGACAAGATCTCCCAGACACACAGCGTTTTAATAAAGTTTCGAACAGCTAACAAGAAAAGATCTAGATCAAAGCCAAGTTCTTATAATCCTTACAAGCAGCAACGCAAAACAGTCTACACCATTTCGAACTAATGCAACAGAAGATTTTTTTAACGATCTCCAAGAGCAAGCCTTTAGAGACTAAACATACGATTAAATGCACCTCCAACGTAGGTAACTAATCCTCTAACTCGATGCTTATCGACCAAAGGACATTAATTTACATTAATTTAAATCGATGTTGCTCGGTACATTGCTACATGGAGTGGGGTTTGACTTATTGCACATTGGTTCATCTTGTATAAATTTCGTTCTTCTTGTTATCGAATTTCTAAAAAAACTATGTTTCGTTTCTGTAAGAGCTACATCGAAAATTTGCTCTCATCCTACTGGTTGTATATGTATCTGCTTATAAAAGTTATAACGACAGCTCGTACGGTAGAAACATCGCTTGTGTCAGTTGCGAGGAAATCTATCTTCGCGAAAATAGCTCTCTTGTATTCGGAACCTGGTGCGGCCGGGAAAAATTAAACCGAAAACTTCTCCAGGTCAGGTGCGAGCGTGGACAGGTATGTTTACATGTATAGGACGTACACACGCTCCAAACCGACGTCTACGATGAGTCAACAGGTCCGCACTCGCCTACAGCTAGAAATAACATGGAATGTGAGTATGCATGCTAGCTTGCGCGAAGTATCTATTTCGAACTGTTTAGTCGCGCGAAACGATGCAACGCAGATATGATCCACAATTGTGGAAATACATATAGATACTTAGTAGCATGGATGTGGGACATTTATATCTTCTTTTAGCTGTGTTTACGAATTGACGTCTCTCGGTAGCGTATTGGAGATGATTGCAGTGGTAAATTAATGTTCTTTGGTCGATAAGCATCGAATTAGAGGATTAGTTACCTACGTTGTAGGTGCATTTGTTGTTGTTGTTGGTTGTTTTAAGGGGACTAAACAGCTAGGTTATCAGTCCCCTGTTCCTAGCTGAGAGTCAACTGTCAAAGATAAAACAACGCCCTGAAAATGACACTGCACAAAAGGGCAAGTTAATAATAGACAAGTCACTGACAATACAAAACGGAGACACACACAATTAGCAAAAGAATGTCACGAATAAAACTGGATAGCAGAGTACATTGGCTGGCTGATCACAAAGAAAAAACAGGATGAGCCAGCCACACTGCAGACACTAAGAACTCCAAAGGACGTGAAAAGTTAAAAAGCTGGGTTGGTGGCAGCCTAAGATGTCAGGCCACAGCACCTACCGTTAGATCGAGTCATAAAAACCAGCAGCGCGGATAAAACGTAAAACTTTGTTAGCCGTAGAGGCGTCGGCACCTAAAACTAAGGGTAGTGCGTCTGGAAGAATAAAAGAATGCCGCAGGTTGGCTAAAATCGGACAGTCCATCAAAAGATGGGCCACTGTCATTACGACACCACATCGACACACGGGCGGGGACTCACGGCGTAGGAGATACCCATGGGTCAACCACGTGTGCCCAATACGGAGTCGGCAAAGGACAACCGACTCCCTGCGAGAAGCCCTCAGGGATGTCTTCCATGCAGCAGTAGACGGCTTGATAGCACGGAGCTTATTCGGTTCAGTCGAATCTGCCCATTCAGAATTCCAAACCCTTAAGACCTTGCGGGTCAACTGGGTTTGGAGGTCGGAAACTGGGAGGCCAATATCCAGGGACCGCGAAGTAGTGGCCTGCTTGGCCAGCTCATCGACGAGTTCATTGCCCGGTATACCTATGTGGCCCGGAGTCCAGACAAAGGTGACAGAACGGCCTGACTCGCCAAGGGCAAAGACAGCATCTTGAATGGCTCGCGCCACTGAGTGTTTCGGTAGAAACTGGTCGAGGGCCTGTAAGCCACTCAGGGAGTCGCTGCAGATGACGAACGACCCCCTGGGGCGAGCTCTGAGGTGGTCAAGAGCTCTCAAAATACCGACCAGTTCTGCAGTGAAGATGCTGCTTCCACAAGGCAATGACCGCTGTTCGATGTGGTCACCATGGATAAAGGCATATCCAGCATGGCCATCGACCAAAGAACCGTCCGTGTAGATGATGTTCGCTCCGTGAAACGTATCAAGCAGTGCATGGAACCGGCGACGGAGAAGTAGTGGTGAAATCGAGGCTTTCGAATCCCAGGACAAGTCCAGCCGAAGCTCCAGGCGAGGAATTTTCCAGGGGGGGATACGGAGGGAGTAATGGTAAGGTGGAGGAAGGGGTAAGGAATCAAGTGAGGAGAGAAGGGAACGGACGCGGACCGCAATCGGGAGACCCGACCTGGGCCGACGTCGTGGGGAAGGGAGTGCAGAATGTGGGAAGAGAAGCCTGTGATTCGGATGATGGGGTGAAGCATGAACCCGGGAAATGTAACTCACCAGCAACCGTTGCCGGCGATACCGCAAAGGGGGAACACCAGCTTCAGCTAGAAGGCTCGTTACGGGACTGGTGCAAAAAGCCCCTGTTGCGAGCCGCACGCCTGTGTGGTGAACGGGGTCTAGGACCCGCAAGGCAGAAGGGGCTGCTGAGTCGTACACCAAGCTCCCATAATCAAGCCGCGACAGAATAAGAGACTTGTAGAGCTGAAGAAGGGTTGAACGTGCTGCTCCCCAACTAGTATGGCTGAGGCATCTAAGAACATTTAAATGCCGCCAACACTTCTGTCGCAGCTGACGTAGGTGTGGCACCCAAGTCAGCCGGGCATCGAAGACCATGCCCAGGAAGCGATGTGTTTCCTCGACCTGAAGTAGTTCACCACCCAGGTAGAGCTCTGGGTCAGGGTGAACTACCCGACGGCGACAGAAGTGCATCACGCGGGTTTTTCGGGCGGAGAACTGAAAGCCGTGAGTAGAAGCCCATGAGTGGGCCTTTCGGATGGCACCCTGCAGCCGCCGTTCAGCTACGCCGATGCTAACTGAGCTGAAATACAAGCAGAAGTCATCGGCGAACAGGGAGCAACTGACCGATGACCCCACAGCCACAGCAAGACCATTTATCGCCACTAAAAACAATGGAACGCTGAGGACGGAGCCCTGTGGGACACCGTTCTCTTGAATACGTGGGGAGCTAAAAGATGCCCCAACCCTCACCCGGAACGAGCGATGGGAGAGGAAATTATGAATAAAAATAGGAAGGGCACCCCGTAGGCCCCAGTCATGAAGAGTTGTTAAAATATGGTGGCGCCAGGTGGTGTCATACGCCTTTCGAAGGTCGAAAAATACAGCAACTAAATGTTCACGCCTAGCGAAGGCAGTGCGAATGGCCGACTCCAATGACACGAGGTTGTCAATGGTAGAACGGCCCTGGCGAAAGCCCCCTTGTTGTGGAGCAAGGAGTCCGCGCTCTTCAAGGATCCACATAAGCCGCCGACTCACCATACGTTCGAAGAGCTTGCAGAGAACGTTGGTGAGGCTGATCGGACGGTAATTGTCAGCCAACAGGGGATCTGCACCAGGTTTCAGCACCGGGATGATAGTGCTTTCCCGCCACTGCGACGGGAAAGTGCCCTCTGCCCATAGATGGTTAAACAGGGCGAGAATGCGGCGTTGAAACTCTGGTGAAAGGTGTCGGAGGAATTGGCCGTGAATCCTATCAGGTCCTGGAGTTGTATCAGGACACGCAGCAAGGGCAGTTCGGAACTCCCACTCGGTAAACGGGTCGTTGTATATTTCCCGACGACGAGTGCGGAAAGAGAGCTGTTTCCGCTCGGCCCGCTCTTTGAGGGAGCGGAAGTCAGCACTGTACATGGCAGTCGCAGAGCATTGTGCGTAGTGGTCTGCCATGTGCTCGGCGATAGCTGTCGGGAGCGTGCAGAGCACACCCTGGATGGTGAGGGATGGGATTCCTGTCGGCGGGCGGTATCCGAAGACCCGTCGGACTTGCGTCCATACCTTAGTCAGGGAGGTGCGGGAGCCGATATTGGCTACATACCGCTCCCAGGAATCCTGCTTGCTCTGCTGTATGAGTCGTCGAGCACGCGCACGGAGCCGTTTAAAGGCCACCAAATTCTCCACGGATGGGTGGCGTCGATGGCGCTGGAGCGCTCGCCGACGTTCCCGGATGGCCTCAGCAATCTCCGGTGTCCACCAAGGCACGGACCTACGCCTAGTGGAACCGGTGGTTTGTGGAACTGCCGCCTCAGCGGCCATGACAATACTATTAGTCACCTGCTGGACTGCGTTGTCAATGTCATCTGGCAGCAGTGGAGCAATGACAGCAGTAGAAGCATACACAGTCCAATCAGCCCTACGGAGACACCATAGGTGCATTTAATCGTATGTTTAGTCTCTAAAGGATTGCTCTTGGAGATCGTTAGAAAAATCTGCTGTTGCATTAGTTCGAAATGGTGTAGACTGTTTTGCGTTGCTGCTTGTAAGGATAATAAGAACTTGGGTTTGATCTAGATCTTTTCTTGTTAGCTGTTCTGTGCGTGTACGTTGATCATTTCTTACAGTGTGTTACAGATGTATATCGAGAGTAATAATTTGTTAGAAGGAGTAGAATACGATGGTAGTTTCTGCGCGAATGCTCGGGGTATTGGCTGATAGAAAGCGTTCCAGAAATATTGTCTGCCGGGCTATGCATTGGAAACAAAGTTGTGGTTGGATGTTAGGGACGGGTCAAGCAACCAACGTAGTTATTGGGAGGAGAGAGAGAGAGAGAGATCGAAACTTTATTAAAACGCTGTGTGTCTAGGAGATCTTGTCTGTTACTGATCGCGGTTATAACACCATCTGTGGTAACTTGTTTAGAGTTGGTGCTGGGCTAGTGACGGATGTAAGGATAGCTCTGTCTGGGTTGTTACGAACGTATACATAGCGTGCAGCATGCTAGTTGGGACAAAAAACGAGTTGGAATGGCTAGATTCGTTTGTTGTTGTAGGTTCGTGTCGACTGCAGGTGTACTTCTGTTACTGTGTTGGAAATGTTTGGCGCTTACAGAGAGTTTTGTAGGCTAGATGGGACGGAATGTAAGTAAAAAGTGTTGATATACCCTGAATATACGTCACGGTAAAGCTCTAAAGAAAACCGACTTTGGTGGTGTATTGATCTTTCGTCGAAGCATTGCCTGTTTAATCGTATGCTAGTGTTGTCTGGTGTGCATTACGTTACGTAGCGGATGTGTCTGCTGCAGTAAATCAACGTGTTTTATAAAACTCCTACAGTTTGGTAACTTAAAGTGTGCTAGTTGTAGCCAATGGAGTGCGTGTGAGTTTAGTAAATTCAGCAAGTTCGATACTGCAAACGCTGGAGATAAGACGAAGTTACTATTTCTGGAATACATGGGGGAAATGTATGTCCTGTGGGTATGTATCTTATAAACTGCAGCTAATCGATGTTTTTTAAAGGAGGCGCTTCCATCTATACTACAGCAGCAGCTTCGTGTAGATGGCTTCTATCTCCTGGATTTTTGGACAACACTTTAACCGAGTGGCGTTCGTATCCGAGCATGACTTTCGGATGGAAGGAGCAATATCAAAGTGGTTGCGGGCGAGGAAACGTGTGCTTAACGTGGTTAGCGTCGAATTGTAGAACCAAAATAAATTTGTCGAAAATCATGAGCCCCGGTGTAAGCAAAGGTATCGATTTTATAAAGAGTCCAGGCAGTTGATTGTTAGGATTTTTATTTTTTCGCTGGGTCGAGAAGATGGTATTACCAGGATGGAGGATTGTGCAAGAAGATTGTTTAAGTGTTCTAAAATAGAAGACACGGTATTTACAAAGTGCGCCGTTGTACTGTGCAAACGCTTTCAGATTTGATTACTTGGGTATTAAGAGTACCCGAAAATTGACCACTCTCTCGGACATTATGTTTTTTAGTTTCAACTGTAAATTACTTGTAGAGTCGAGCAAAGAGCTATATTTTTTTTAGCATTCCAGGACTTTATTTTTCCACAGACGTAGATATCGTCTACGTTATTCCACAAGTCCCAAGAAGAAGAAGGGTAAACGAAAACTGGGTTATATGGCGAAGACACATGCTTTTAAAAGGAGGCTATTGTATATGTGCAAAACATATATAAACAGATAGTGTGGGGAAAAATATTTGCTTTTACAGTAAACAAGCGGGGGGATAGGTCTCGCATCGTTGTATTGACCGAAATTAGCGGAACACACGACAAACGTGTTTGTACTGTGTGTGACTCCCATCCATTCCTTAGAGAGCAGGTTATGATCGAAGTATGCGGGCGTTGGTTGCGATATAAGTGTTTGCGAACATTACGTTGCATGTACTCAGTTGTACTGTAATAAACAACAAAAATTGTATACACTCCATGTCCTATATAGAATCATGTGTTGTGGCGTGTATGTTAGCGTCTTCGTTTGCGGTAGACATCTACTTGTGATTAAAATAATAAATCTTAGTTCGGATTAGTGGATTGCATAAGAAAGGAACTTGGAGTCGGAATTTTGTGGGTAAAGGGCGGGTCGAGCTGGAAATCGGTGTTGCATTGGGCAGGTAACTTTGGTTCTGTGGTTGCTGTATTGTCAAATAAGGGTGTTATTAGGCCAATAATTTCGAAAAGTTTTAATGTAGACGGTCGGAATCGGTAAATTATTTCACGTATTTTTCTTTTATTTCGACTCTCCGTTGCACAATAGGGATTAAATATCTTCTGGGGCGCTGGAATATCGGTGTCAGATAAATGTAGTTTGCATCGTAACAGGACATAGAGATTCCTTAGATGGGATGTGTACTGTTGTAGCAAGGAAATAAGAGTTAAAATTAAAGTACCCGAACTCTCGGAAGGCGAATGTATACCTCGATCTAACAAGGAGGAAACGTAACAGGGCAAGATCGCTAGAGTGTTAAATTTCGGAACTTTCAGCATGGCTCAGCTCCATTAAATAAATGCAATGCGAGCTATCCTTGTCAGAGTGGTGCGTCTGCGTAGAAGGTTTTGATCATTTGGAGATGTAACTTAGGTGTTTTTGTTTAAACACTTAGCATATGTTTCTTTTATGTAGCCTGCCGAGAGAGCGCTCTGCGTTCTGGACGATTGTTAACGGTGCTTGCAGATGTATGTTTAGAGACTTTGTGCTAGATGTCATTGCCGATTTTCGTTATTTGGAATTTTTGTATAAACAATACGTCGTATTCTGCTGCTGCCGCTGTTGTTGCTATTTTATCGAAAGAGTGGTTGGCATTCAAGTTACATCCCGTTCGATGGCTATTGCTTGCATCGTCTAAACGAAGAGATACAATTATAGATCTAAGGTTGTGGTCGAGTTCCGAAACGGACCATTTCTTTTCTTTTCGTTAGTTGGCTCTGGTTAGAATTGTTTTTGTATATTGAAAGAGTATATGTTAAGATGGATACGTAAGTTTGTGGGGTTCGTTATCGTAACCTGCGCTATTATTATTAAACACGTCGGCTGTAGTCTAAGCGAAGAGCATGGAGAGAGGTGGGAGCGTTTGCGCATCGATAAATTCTTACTTGCAAATTTTGCATAAGAGTTTAATGGTGCTTGCAGATGTATAGTTAGAGACGTTGTGCTAGATGAGAGAGATTGGAGTGTTAACGCATCGATAAATTCTTTCTTGCAAATTTTGCATACGAGTTAAACGATGCTTGCAGATGTATATTTAGAGACGTTGTGCTAGATGTCATTGCCGATTTTTGTTATTTGGAATTTTTGTATAAACAATATGCCGTCTTCTGCTGCTGCTGCTGTTGCTGTTTTATCGAAAGAGTTACATTCCGTTCGATGGCTGTTGCTTGCATCGTCTAAACGAAGAGATACATTTATAGATCCGAATTCCGAATTCCGAAACGGACCATTTCTTTTCTTTCCGTTAGAATTGTTTTTGCAAATATTTGCAATATTTTATTACTACAAGCTGTAGTATACGAGACCAACTAAGCATTTCTGTTCTAAATTGTTTTTTAACATTACACCGAAATTCTTGTTAAAAATACATACGACGAACACTATGGTAGCTTTATTTTTTTCCAATAATAATAATAAACGACGGAAATTGTTGTTACATAAATCGAGATCTGGAGTACGGATCGCCGCGGCGCGCTATATAATAAATATGCAATTTAATAGGCTGCTGACCTGGCGGGGCGCGGTCGCCCTATTAAGAGTGCAGTACGCCCCTGCCCAGGGCGCAGGGGTCGGCCGGCGGGGGCGGTGTCGATGCGGTCAAGACAATCGTCGCGGTATTGTTTGTTCTCGCGGGTAGGGCGGGTGGCGGCGTCCTTTGAGAAGCGGTCGCGAGCGTGGAGGAGGAGGGGGCGGAGGAGGGGGTAGCATTTGTCGGCGGAGGCGGCGGTCCGGCAATCGGCCGAGCGAGAAGGGGTCGCGGGTGCGAGTACAGACATGTCGAGGGGTCTACAGGTCTGGACCTGTCGGAGGTGCTGCCTGTCTGGCGGCGGCGTCGAGGGGTGGGGGGGGCGTCGTGTGTGGCCGAGGGAGGTGTTGCAACCTGTCAATCCTTAAGTGCGTTATGGCGGTGTCCTTTGATTAACGGTCGGACAAGTAGCGAATCAAGAGTACCTAAATGTAAACTGTCAATCATCTTTCGTTCTTTCATCCTGTGGCGGTATCCTTTGATCTGCGGTCCGGCAAATGGCCGAGGGAGGAGGGGTGGGGCGTAATTCAAATTTCCCGCCAAAAAACAAAAGACGCGCGAATGTCACTGTGCTGAAACTCCCATCATTATACTACTGAGGCTGATCTAACAACAATTGAGTGCATTCTGTCCCCATTGTCTCGTTGCATGACGATAACCCGCAACTTTTTATTTAGTTAACCCTTTCATTTCCAATGTTGTTCCTCGACATATGACTAGCTAATTAATAATGTATTTGTCATTAATGTCGCATTGCTGTTGATGAACAACATGCTGCTAGTACGACATTTTGCCGCTTGGTACGCCGTGTTGCCACTTCTGAACTATTAATCTACCTGTCTTCGAGGTTGCGTTGCGTTGCCGTCTATAGGTGGCTGAGAATGTAACCGTGAGTGTGGTTCATGTTATTTTATTTCAGCTGTGGATTGTCTTTTCTTTGGTGTTGTGGTGAAGATTATGCTAGCATTATTGATTTGAAAGTGATAACTATCAACAAAATGACGTCCCAAGTAATAAATACCTGGTTATAAACTTCCGTGTTGTACATGAAATAAATGCCATGAAAACAATAGTTTGATACAAAATTTTAAAACACATATTTTTATGTTTAGTGTACTGTATTCCTGTAGTTTTAAGATTTTTGCAAGTATTTCGGACAAAAAGTAATACTGATGTAAACAATATGAAATTGAGTGTGTACAAAATAATAATATCTAACATATTATGTAATAGAATAATAGAAAATAAAATGTATAAAATAATGACATTATGTATAAAAGCTTTATTTAAATTTATATTTATATCATTTATTTATAGTTATTCGAAAGGCAGTTTTACGGAACACGTTAAATCAATACATCCGTTCTTGCTTTCTTGCTTCTTTTTCTTTTCTGCCCACATTAATTTCATGCATTCTGATCTCTACTTTCGGAACTCTTCGATGTTGTGAGGCTACTCTCTTTTTCATTCTTCTTGTTCCCTGAAGATCGCTTTCTGAACTTTGTTCCTGAATAGGTTTCTTTTGTGTGTGTCCATTATGTTCCTGTTTGCTTCTTTGGGGGCATTTAAAGTCTGTGTAAATCTCACTGGCTGTTCTTTAAGCTTCATTATTTTATTAAAGATTACCTTTGTCAGTCTGTTATTTTCCATTCTCGCCAAATGTCCAAAGAATGACACTCTTCTTTTCCGCATGGTATGTGTTAAATTCTCTACACGTTCGTAGATTTCTTTGTTGGGTCGTGGTCTGTTATATTCTTTTCCTGTTGTCTTTGGGCCGAGTATGCTTCTCATTAGTCTCCTTTCCATTTTCATTAGTTTATTGATCGCTCCTTTTTGGACTAGCTTTACTGTTTCAGCACCATAGACAGCCTCTGTTTTCACCACTGTGCTGCAGTGTCTAATTTTGGTGTCCCATGATAATTCCTTCTTGTTGTATATGTTTCTGGTTATCTGAAATGCTATGTTAATCTTTTTTGCTCTTTCGTCTAGACTTTCTTTCTCAATGTTATTTATCGATAGCCACTAAATATTTGAATGAATTAAGTTTCTTAATTTTGTTTTCATTTATGAGTAGTTTCTCAGGACATTTTTTATAATCATTATATACACTGTGTTTGTGAAAGAAATTTGTAAACCGTCTTTTCTTGCTTGCTCAGTTAGGTTTTCTATTTATATTTTCGCATTCTCCGGCGTGTCTGTCATCAGAGCAATGTAATATGCGAATGCCTAGCAGTCTACATAGATGTTATCTCTTCGGTTTCCTAATTTGATGCCTTTTGTATCGAATTTTCTCCACTCTCGTATCACTTTCTCGAGGGCAAAATTAAAAAGAATAGAGGACAACCCGTCTCCCTGTCTGACTCCTGTTTTTATTTCAAACGTTTTGGAGAATTCTCCACAGAACCTGACTTTAGATGAGGTGTCTGTCAATGTGTCTTTGATAATGTTTGTAGTTTTTGGATCTAGGCCGAATTATTTTATAATACTGTTAAGGGATTCTCTATCGATGGAATCGTAAGCTTTCATGAAGTCCACAAGTTATTATTTATTATTGTTATTTATATTTTTATTGTCCTTTGATTGAAATATTACAAAAGTGGGCCGAAAGACAGGATATTGCGATATTAATTTATTTTTATTTCTTTTAATTTTCGGCGTTATAAGATGACCCTTTCAAAGAAATTCATCTACGGCAATTTTTTAAATTTCTTCTTTGGTTTTATTTGTGGGTCGCCCTCGGAAAAATGACAACACGCTCGAATAAAAAAAAAGATATATAAAATAAGAAACACTAATCATGAATTACGATTCGTGTAGATGAAATATTAACCTCGAACCATTCTTCCAACCTCCATTAAATGTCACAGCAAAAGAACGTTACGGTACAGCCATGTGTAAAACTATATCTTTATATGTGAATGTTCCAAAACACTTACTCGTGTTTCCTTTGAAAATTTCTTTCTATCCGACAGTCGAGATACGACGTAGCGCTTCCCAGTAGTTACGTCCTGTTGTGCCGCCACAGGGCGGCCAGCAAACACGTCTGTGAAATCTGGTGACGATTCGTCGACGTCGCGACCGAAGGTGCTGGAGCACGTCACAACGGACACGTCGACACTGTCAGTTCGCTGTTATTTTTGCAAATGTCTTTGAAACAGTGCAAAAATGGGATCAAAATTGCAGGGCCGCGGCGGAGTCGCCGAGCGCATTGAGGCGCTATGCTCCGATGCGCGGGGCCGTTCCCCGTCGGGGGTTCGAATCCTTCCTCGGGCATGGATGTTTGTGTTGTCTTTAGTATAAGGTAGTTTGCAAGCTTACGGACTGATGAGTCCGCAGTTAAGTCCCAAAAGCTTAGCTAAAATTTTTAATGAAAAAAAAAAAAATGCAGGGAATTTCCTCCTGTATAAATCCGTTAATTCATCTTCTGTCTCAGAAGAACGGTTAAGGCGTTATTTACAGTTAAATGTCGAGCCGTCGAAAGGCCGTCGCAAATGACCTTCTTTTAGTGTTGCTAACAGAGTGGACCAAACAATGGCTGAAAGCAAAACTGTAAGACAATATGTTAATACGGTGATGATAAGTCGCTGAGGGTTTCAGTAACGGAACTTCTTTATTACTAATTTCGAACGTTCCATTAATTTAAAACTTCTCAAACGTCAAACTATCGACCTTGTTTCGTCATACTGCTTAACGTAAAATGGTCGCATATCTCTACGTACGTAAGTCGTTTCTGGAATGACACCAAAACAGTAATTTCTGTATTCAGCTTTTGATGATGAGCGCCGAGTACGTGGGTGCGCCGGGGCTGGATTACCCAAAAAAATTTTAGTTTGTTGATAATAAAATGAATATTTCTCACTTGCCTTTATAAATGGTAATGAATTTAATTATGACACTCAGATGGAAGTTAAAATTTCTGACCTCTAAAAAGTACGTTGTTTCTTTCTTTTCCAGAATACTTTGTGCAAAGAATGGGATCCCCTCGATTCGGCTTACACATTGTTTCTCGACAAGTGATACGGTACAATGCGTCTGATTCCATTCGTGAACGACTGTTTTCAAATATCGCAAATATTGAACAATAATAAGGAATAATCCGAGATACAAGGAAGCCGATTGATATTCTTTAAAAAGATAACAGTGGTGTGGTTTAAAATTTCAGTGCAATTGTTGTCACGTAATTTGGATTGTTATAGTTTTGCTTTTGTTGAGACCATGGTTTGAAGGACACGGAAGCTTGTATTGTTGACCGAAGTGGACGTAAGCTCTTATCTAGGAATGATTTTTATTACTTTTATTTTGTCATCTTACGTGTGTCACAAAGTTGCGGTCTTGGGGTAAAGCGCTCCATTGAAAACGGAAGAGTCGCGGATTCGAAACCCGGTCAGACCTCGGATTTTTTCAGTCTGCACTTTAACCCACCCTTCACCTCTCATCGATGTGAGGAGACGCCAGAAACGACACGTGGTTCGGATTCCATATTACTCTGTAGGTCCCCTTTCCCCGGTTGGATAACTGGTGTAGGCTAGGGACACGCTAGCCGCCGATGTGGCGTCCAATTGAAAGACTTGCACCAGCCCAACAATGAGCCTCACGAAATAATAACAATTATTACTAGAAGACTGGCAGGCTAACTGGCTACAGGTCCTCACGCCGGAGAAGGCAGCAGGAGTACCATATGGCGTGAGCTGTAGTGTTGCCATGTCTACTTCTCTAGAAGGAAATCTCTTTGGTTTTCTTTTCTTTTTTTTTCCGCAGTCGATAAGGAATGCAGTCAGTCATCTTCATTACTACAGTGAAGTGCTTTTCATTTGGTCTGTCATGAGAAACACACTGCGTAGTGCCTCTACGCGTTGAGGAAGTAAAGGGGGTTCCCTAAGAGCCCCAGCAAGTCGCTCCTGCTAGGCAGTCATTGTGACGCAGAGGTTTCAGGTGGAGGCGGTTTCATAAGTGGTTGTGTGAAACACCGAAAGAGGTCAGGCCAGAACTACGTTGTTTTATGACAATGGCCTACCTCGGCAAACAAACTGTAGCCGTTGCCGAATGCTTTCTGTGCTCCGCTTTGTTCGTTTGGTATGCTGCTCATTGTTTCGTGTTCTGTTTCTGAAATGAAAGGATAGAATTTCGCAGTGCACAACGTATTGGTTTTATTGTCTTGTGCTGAATTCACGTGAAATGATCACTTCGCCTAAGAGAGGGCCTAAACCAGAGAGCGGACTGTGAACTGCGTTATTCGCGTTTAATAGTACACGTGGTAGTGATTCTTTTATGTTGTGTTATGTTTCATGTTCTGTTGTGTTAAATGATCAGTGGCCATGAGTGAGGAAGCTAGGAAAAAAGCCACGTACGCTCAAGCTTACAATTCAGAATGGGAAAAATCCAGTTACTTAATGGGTTGGTTAATGAAAAGTCAAAAGGGGGATACGTTTTCATATTGCGAGTCATGTGACAGAGACATTAACATAGCTTTTCTACCCAAAAGAGGGCTGGAAGATCATGTTAGACTGAGCGCATTTCTAGCAGAACACAATCTTTCTTTCAATGTAAAGGAACATTTACCACAATTGGTTAAAGCAGTTTGTCCAGATTCGGAGATAGCAACAAAAGTTACTTGCGGGCGGACAAAAGCGAGAGCCATCCTGAATAGTGTTACTAGCGTTGAGAGTAAACTCAGATTGTGTCTGCAACTACGAGAAAATAAATTTTTCTCTAATTGGAGATGAATCCACAGACATAAGCTTTACAAAACACTTGTGTCTAGTCACACGTGTTAATGTAGGGCAAGATATTGTTAATGCTTTTTATGATATTTTGTCTATAAGTGATGGGAGAGTCCAACAACTGCATCAGAAAATCGTTAAGTTCATTTGTAGCGCAGAGATAGAAAATGTAATTGGGTTTGCAGCAGATGATACTGCTACTATGATGGGGATGAGACAGTCTCTTCGTACAAGCTGATGTTCCAAATTTGTACCTCTTGATGTGTGTTTGCCTCTCATTTAACCTCTGCGCCTCTTACGCTTGCTCAAAACTCCCAAGAATGCCAGAAGATCTAATGCGTGATATGTACAAATACTTACACGTGAGTGCAAAGCGCACAGAGGAGTTAAAAGAACTTCAGGCGTTTGTTCAAGCTGTTGCATCCTTCCCAGACGAGATGGTTGTCTTTTCATCTCGTGTTCTGGAACAGTACACTGCCTTGAAAAGTTATTTCACACATGTTCAGGCAACTGAGAAGTTACCAGCTCACGAAATAATATTTAAAAAACGAAATGACCGCTGAAACTATTTGTACCAGTACTTTCTGGATTTTTTTACCAATATTCAACAACTTAAATAAGCAAATGAAGAGCAAAAACCCCATATGTAAGTGAAGTGACCGTTTTCTAATTATTACACATGTTAATGGAATGTCTCTTGTTAAATCAATATCATAAACAGAAGACGGCAACCTTTAATTGTTGTATTAAATAACTAGAAATGAAGGGGGTTTGATACGATACAATGAAAATAATTATACTACGAATTTAATTCTCGGTATCTTTTAAGACAACCTTTTAACATCCACATACGTTACAAGTGAGCCGACATACCTGCTGCGAACATTTCCCTATGCCTCCCAGTTATAACACTCTGTAAATAGAAAGTCCTCATAATAACTTGCAAAGGTCTTTGTGTTTTAATTGGCAGCTTTACAAAAATCACGAAACGAAACAGATAGTGCGAGATTTTTTTTTCTGAATTTCAATTTTGAGGCATCAACAGTTTGTCAACAATTGAACGAAGTAGTCGGACCCTAGTTCCTGTTCTCTTTCAGCTGTGTTTGGAATTACGTCTTAATATCATATCATGCAATTATACAATTTATCAGTATATAGTGAAGTACAAAAGGACTTTGACAGATAATCCTGATGGTGATATCGAATCGACAGCGTGCAGCAGTAAAAGTGATCCATCTGTAGTATCTCACGACAATGAATTCTCTGTTACTGTTTTTGTTAATTCCAAGAAAAACGATAAAATGATTCCGGCACTGAATGTGGTAGCCGCAGGGGAAGGAATTTTCAAATAAATTGGGTAAACATATATACATGGATCCAGTATGATAAAAAAAAGACAGTTCATTGTTTGTTTGGTAGTTCTATGTGTGAAAACGATAAATTTAAATTGCTGTATTAAAATTTTGTTTTCTCCTTTCAGAGATTAAAACGGTCCTAAATTAACACCAGGTGACGCAAAAAAGAAGAAATACTACTAATATAAAAAATCATTACTTTAGAATACGATACAAATGATGGAAAGTTGTAACACAAAATAAATGTATCCTTGCTGCAGAGCCACATTCAGAGTCCATTCCAGTCCCGGGAAGTATCCGGTGACAAGAGGGGCACTTCTGGGATTCTTCTGGGATTCTTCCCCCCCCCCCCCCCCAAATTCAAAACCTTCAACACAGACTGGAGTGGACTCTGAATGTGGCTCTCCAGCAAGGATACGACTTCCTTAAATCCTGCCCCGAAATGAGATCCGTCCTTCATGACATCCTTCCCACCCCACCGAGAGTGTCTTTCCACCGCCCACCTAACCTTCGTAACCTCCTAGTCCATCCGTATGAAATCCCCAAACCATCTTCCCTACCTTCTGGCTCCTACCCTTGTAACTGCCCCCGTTGTAAAACCTGCCCTATGCACCCTTCCACCACCACTTACTCCAGTACTGTAACCTGGAAGGTGTACTCGATCAAAGGCAGGGCCACTTGCGATAGCACCCACGTGATCTAGCAACTGGCATGCCTGCACTGTGAAGCGTTCTATGTGGGAATGACAAGCAACAAACTTTCCATTCGCATGAATGGACACAGGCAGACAGTGTCTGTTGGTAACGAGGATCACCCTGTGGCTAAACACGCCTTGGTGCACGGCCAGCACATCTTGGCACAGTGCTACATCGTCCGGGTTATCTGGATACTTCCCACCGACACCAATCCTTCAGAACTCCAGAGATGGGAACTAGCCCTTCAGCTTATTCTCTCCTCCCGTTGCCCACCTGGTCTCAACCTCCGCTAAATTTGAATTCCCGTCCGCCATCTTTAACATCTGAACATCTTTGCCTCGGTTCTCTGGACAGAGCCTCTGCCTCTAGTGGCATCTCTGTCTAACTTCTTAACTTCTTTGGTTTCTATAGTATGTCTTCCTAGGTGTGTTTGAGACTATGTAAATGTATGGGTGTGTGTGTATTTGTTTACCTTCCTTTTCTTCCCTCAAGATATGTCTTTCCTCTCCCGGGTTTGCAATGGCTCCTTACCACCTTCCTTAAAACCCTCATCACTTCCTTTTCCCTCTCCTTCCCTTCTGCCTGAAGAAGCAACTGGGTTGCGAAAGCTTGCGTTTGTGTGTGTGTGTGTGTTCTGTTTATTTGTGCTGCTGTCACACCTGTGCTCCTTTGCCTGGTGAGTAATCTTCGTCTATTTTTTATATATTTTTTTTCCTGCTAGGAATATTTCGTATATATACAGGGTGTCCCACTCAACTGTTTCTCACCAGATATCTCTGAAAATACATGAGATTTTGAAAAACGACTTTCACGGTCATGAACATACGGCAGAGGCTTATGACAGAAGGTACTATGAGACAGTCTAAAACGTAAAGAAGTGTTATTTTCTACGCAGACTCATGTTTCTTTAAATTGATATTCTGTATTATTTCTTAAGGAATCAGTAGAATGCAAAATCACAAAAAGAGTGGCGTTGGTTGTATCGCTATCCCTCAGTTACATCCGGAGAAACTTCACAGCGAAGTTGACGTTTGAAACTCATGAACTGCTCAGTTAACGTGTCCCGAGTCTCAACAGAGACGCGCGGGGTGACGGGGGGGGGGGGGAGGGCTGGAGGTGGCTACCGCCCCCAACCCCCTGGATACGCCACTGAGCATGCTCCAAGATTTTCAAAAGTCGGCGCCTATGCTGTATACGCGGCTGGCCACGTACGCGTGCCACCTGCGCCTGCACTTCGCATACCGACCGCTGGCGGCGCTGGAGTCGGCCCCGCGACAGCCGCCGCGGCCTGGCCCATAGCCTACGGGATATAGAGCCTACGACAACTGACAGGTAGCCCGAGGCCTACAAGAGAGACAGGCCCCAGCGCAGTCATCATGCCACGTAAGCAAGGTAGTTCCGAGCCTGTGCGATCGCTAGCCGATTGGCTGACCGCTGGGGCACGGCGCACTGCGTCATAGCGGACAGCCACTAAGCTAGCGGTCGCGCCGGCTCGGAACTACCTTGCTTACGTGGCATGACTGCGCTGGGGCCTGACTTTCTTGTAGGCCACGCAGGTAGCCCGCGTGACGTCACGAACTGAGTGCCGAGCCGCGGGGTAAGCCCGGGCTTCCAGTGCGGCATTCATGGGTTCAGTCGAGGCCTAAGGGACTAGGCTACGGCACAGAGTATGGCTACGGTTCAGTAAGCTTTAGCGACACTGTGAGGATCAACGCCTGCATTTAGGTTGAATATGAGTGCAGGTTTGTGTGTCTTCATTTTAGGAAACAGTCCGCAAGCTGACAGAGATAACTAGGTAAGTATAAATAGTGTTTGCTTAATAGCGAGTAGTATGGTTTTCTTGATGCAGATACTTAAATATCGCTCTGTTTCTTGTTGTGGGTGTTCGAAATGGGGCATACTTGCTGTGTACCAGGTTGCAATGCAAATTTCAGTACGAACAAGGAAAGAAATATTTAAGTATTTTCGTTTCCGAAAGACACAAACGTTCGGGCTAACTTATTGCCAGTAATTCATCGCCCATATTACACACCTAGACAGAATTATGTAGTTTGTGCTAAACACTTCTCCGTAAAGCACATAATTACTTGAAATAAAATTAGGAGAACATATGGTTATGTGCTGACAGTTCATAACACAATTCCCAAGCTGACATCAGATACTGTTTCTTCTTTGTTTCCTGGACAATCATCCTACATGTCTGTTCATCTTTCTGCTGAAAGATCTTCTGCCAGGTGATATGAAATTGTAGTGCAAGTTACGAACAGGAGGAGATTACAAACTATGCTAGTTCCATGAAAGAATAAGTGTACTACGTTTAAGTGAGTTTATATATATATATATATATATATATATATATATATATAAGATTACAACGGATTTCATATTATTTTACAGACTTTGTGTGAAACACTTCCCATTTCTTTTGTGTTCTGTAAAACTTTTAAGAGGTTTTAGTGTAGAAATATCTCTGAATAGCTGTAAGGTGCCTTCCAGCAACTACAAATGGATATTAAGTGACACACTACTTTGCACCAGGTACTCTACGTTAGAGAACTTGCTTTGTCATATGAATAGCTTTCAGAATGGTGACAGTGTGGTTATTAAGATCAAATTGGACAACATTTTCTCCACAATGGATCAGTGTATTAGTGACTTAAAACGTTTTGTTAGCAAGGTACAGTTTGTGAAAGAGCAAATTGAAAACAATTTACTTAATCGATGCCGATATTCCCCAGAGACTATCTTTTGGACTTCTTCAGTGTTTTTTGCATTTACTGGTCGTTACAGCCACATTAGGAATTCGTGCATTTCATCATTACCCCATCCATCATATTTGAGAAAACTTTCAGGTTACATGAAGAGTGATGTGGGATTAACAGCAAACGAATTTGCGAAGAGAGAAATGAAATCGGTTACACCCACATGAGAAAATACTGTACCTTCTTCTAGATGGTATAGATACTCTGCCAAAGGTTACCTACAGTGGAGGACGTTATATATGTTGACTTCTTTATTTTCTAATAATGAAGATGTGATTGACCTTTTTCGTTCAAAGGCATTTCACGCACATAACCTCAAAGATCTAACTCTTGAGGTTATTGAAACACTAACTGATATGGAGCATACCATTATGTCACTGATACGTGATAACAGACTTAACCGTAACTTCTATCAACTTCTTTGTGGTGGCACTATAAAGAATTTTATACATAACCCATTCAAACCGACAAAGACAATAATTTTGCTTCTTGACCCTGTTCACCTATTTGAAAATATACGTAATAACTGATTGAATCAGTGCGACGAAGAACAAATGTTTGTATATCTATGCATTCAGGATTCGTCTCAAGGGTTAACTGCTAGTCTTAAAGATTTAAAGACCGTTCATCATTGAGAAGAGGGTAAATTAATCAAGTTAGCACTATTGTCGAAGACAGTATTGCATCCATCAAATATTCAACGTCAAAATGTTTCCTTGGCAGTGTGTCTTTTTGATGAAAAGAACGTGTCAGTTCTACACTTATTTTTCTGTAGTCAGTGTAGAATATATTCATTTTGTCTTGACACTGCTATAAGTAATCCTAATATTAATTTCCCTTTCTCAGTATCTCTATAGTCTCTATAATGTGCGTGGAATGTACAATGTATGACAGTTTAGACGTCTGCTCCAGAGTTAGACAGTACAAATCGCACAGCGAGTTGCCGGCCCCGTCGCGCTTGTGCCTGTGCGTAGCACTCGGGCCGTGACGTCATTAGAGGTTGTGCGTGGCCGGCGAGAAAGAGCGGCCTCAGCGCGCACATCATGTCACGTAAGCAAAGTAGTTCGGAGCCGGCGCGATCGCTAGCCGATTGGCCGGCTGCTGGGGCACACCTCACTGTGTCTACATCTACATACATACTCCGCAATTCCCCGTAAGGTGCGTGGCGGAGGGTACACTGTACCACTACTAGGAATTTCCTTTCCTATTCCACTCCCAAATGGAACGATGAAAAAAAAAAGAATGTCTATATGCCTCCGTACGGGCCCTAATTTGTCTTATCTTGTCTTTGTGATCTTTACGCGAAATGTAAGTAGGCGGCAGCAAGATCGTACGACACTCAGCTTCAAACTCCGGACCTCTAAATTTACTTAACAGAAATTCACGAAAAGAACGGCGTCTTTCTTCCAGCGATCCCCAATTGAGTTGCCGGAGCATTTCCGTGACACTCGCGCATTGGTCGAACCTACCCGTAACAAACCTAGCTGCTTGTCTCTGAACCGCCTCTATGTCTTCCTTTAAACTGATCTGCTGTGGGTCCCAAACACTTGAGAAATACTCAAGACGTAGTCACACAAGCGTTTTATACGCGGTCTCCCTTACAGGTGAAGTACATCTTCCCAAAATTCTCCCAATAAACCGAAGTTGGCTGTCCGCCTTACTCACAACTGTCCTTACATGCTGTATTCGAACATTATGGGATTGTTTTCTTCTACTCATGCGCATCACCTTACATTTTTCTACGTTGAGAGCAAGTCATCCTGTATGCTATTACAGTCAGTTACAGACGACACCCTCCCATACACCACAGCATCATCAGCAAACAGCCGCATATTACAACTCACTCTGTCCGTCAGATCATTTATATAGATAGAAAATAATAGCGGTCCTATCACACTCCCCTGGAGCACGCCTGACGATACACTCGTCTCTGAAGAACACTCGCCGTCGAGAACAACGTACTGCGTTCTATTACTTAGCGGGTAGCCACTGAGCTAGCGATCGCGCCGGCTGGGAACTACTTTGCTTACGTGACATGATGTGCGCGATGCGGCCAGTTCTTCCCAAGGCCTCCCTTCACTAGGCCTCGCCCGGCCCCAGGCGGCCGCTGCCTTGGGACCGCCGCTGCCCACACCACCGCCGCGCAGCAGAGACGGCCATCTGGTCTGCCGCAGCCGGTGGCCCGCGCGAGCGCCGGCGACCTCCCTGCACAAAAAGGTCCGCGACGTCATTTTTCATCTGGCCGCCCACTGCCCAAGCCATCCATTTCCTCCGACTCGGCCGTGTCAATACCAACGCCGCCCGCTTTCTTCGTCACTCTGCGAGAGGAGCGAAATTGTACTGACTGAGAATCCCCACGAGTTTCAGTTTTGGAACCACCGTAATTCCTTACTAGCTGCGCCACAAACCAGTAAGAAATGGGAAAGTACATCAATGTATCAACCCAAAACACTGACTCATCAATAAAATCTATAGCCTGCCTCCCCTTGAATAGAAAGGGAAGAAGAAAAAGAGGTATTCACCGATAATCCTTTTATTGTAAAGCCAGTGCACTGACGATATACATATATTTTTTCTGTTTGCATGTTTCCTGCATAAATATGACGTTCTGCCGGTTTACCAAATGTTCAAATGTCTGTAAACCTATCGGAAGAACTACTATTTTCATCAGTCCCTACACTTACAAACTACTTAAACAAGTTTGTTTGGGTTACTATCTTCCGTAGAAAGCGCCAAAATTCTTCGTTTTTGAAGGTGTAATTGACTTTATTTATCTCTGATGCGCTTCGCGTTTTATTTTAAAGGTATCTTCAGTGGGACCTACAAGTACAACCAATTTCTTTCCTCTTTTTTTTTTTTTTTTTTTGTGATGGGTGCTGGGGACGTATTGTTTAGAGATTAAGAACAGTTACTTTTTTTTAACATGTGGGGAGAACTTTTTACTTACATTTTCGTTATCGTTTCAACTATCTTTAGCTGTTTCCTCCGTCTGGTCAATGCCACACGTTGCACATTGTTTAAGAACACAATCTGCACATTTGTACACATTTTAGGGATGTTTAGCAGCAATGATTTAGCTTCTGTATTTACATGTTTCATTTCTAGTTTTTTTTTTTTTTTTTTTTTTTTTTTTTTTTTTTTTTTTTTTTTTGTGAGTGTACAAAATGGAAGACTAAGAATGATATTTGAAGAAGAAGAAGGAGGGGGGACAGAGAGAGAGAAAGAGACGATAGTCTTATTTTGCAATATCTGTATGAAGGTGTTGGAAATTTTTGTGTTTAATTTATGTTTGTTTTGAATTATTTGTAAAGGGGGGTTAACGAAAGTCTGGAAGATTGGTCAATGTAAATATTTTATCTATCAGCGTAAACTGTTGATATGTTTACTTCATCATTCAGCAGAATTTTATTTTCAGCTTTTCTTTTCTGTGTGAGATAATTTTTTTGAAGTGCGTGTTGTTTTTTATTATTATTTATTCTAATTATTTTCATGTCATCTTCTCTGTAAGTTGGTCTGTGATTCTGTTGTCTTAGATGTTCGGCAAATGTGGTACGGTGTGTACCATATTTCCAGGCTCTTATTTGTTCTTTATATCTGACATCAAAAGATCTACTTTGACAACACACAACCATGCCCCAGGGAGGATTCGAACCTCCGAGGGCGAGCAACCCTGCGCTCCGCAACAATACGCAATAGAGCGCACGGCCACGCCATCTAGGAGGAGGTACACCAGCTCTGGAGCATACAACATATGCAATTCCCCAGCACAAAAGTGAGAAAACAGTCGTTTTCCACATTATGTAAGCACCCTCTTCTCTCTATATTTCTCTGCCCATCTCTTCCGTCCATTCTATTTATTTACCTACTCTGCCTCGTACTCCTGTCTCTAAATATACCTCCTCTCTCTCAATATCGTCATCGGCTTCCTTCTATCATTTACTTATTCCTCCTCATTCCTCTGTGTCCATTTTCACATTCCCGTTTCCTTTGTTCCTTTTATTGTCCCTCTCTGCCCTTTTCATCACCTCCTCTCTGCTAGCTCATCTATACCTCACACCCTCTCTATTTCCATGCCTAACCCCACCCGTTTCCTACGTCTTTTGAAATAATGAGTTCAAAGTTTAGTAGGTATCTGTCTAAGTGCATATAGCGAGATATTTATCATATGCATATGTTACAGATACTGCATGAGTAAGTGAATGAATTTCTGCCAGGGGCGGATCCAGAAAGGCCTGCTGGGGAGGGGTGGGGGGTGAGGGGCTGTGAAAGAATTTTTCATCGTCAGCTCAATTCTGCCTCAATAGAAAGACTCTAGTACAGGCCAACCTTATTCAGTCTACGCCCAATCAAACAAAAGTCTCACTGTTTTGAAGGCACGACATTTCGCCCCCCCCCCACCTTGCATTCGCCTATGATTTCTGCTCAACTACACCGTACATACTACCACAACAGTTGAGTCGTCAGTACAGATGACTGCCAGGCTGACGACCATCCCCGTTAAAAAATGTTGAAATGTTTGTAGAGCTTATGGGACTTAACTACGGGGTCATCAGTCCCTAAACTTACAAACTATTTATGAACTAGCTAACACTAAGGACGGCTCAAACATTCATGCCCGAGGGTGCATGACCATCCCCGTACCACCAAGAATTTTTCCTTTCTTGGGGGACTGGATTTCGTGCACTGAGTCTCAAGACGTCAACCCAGGAACTACTGGATCAACCAGTAGCGACTCCAAGTCCAGAAAGGCGACAGACACCGGGAGAGGGATGTGCTCACCACATCCCCTCCAAACGGCACCCAATGTATTGTAAACGATGAAACGACGATCGATCAGGATGGGTTAGACCTTCTGGGGTCGCAACGTTGAAGTTCGCTTTAGACCTTGTGATTCGAGATAGGATCTAAAACGTCTTTATAGTATATATCCATGTGTACAAATAGCGAAATTTGCCCTGCATTCCCTTTTTCTGGCAATTTATAGGTTTATGAGGTCACATTTCCTAAAGTAAATGTTGTAGAATGTTGATGAGGCAAGGCTCACATTACGAGTTGTCTTAGAAAATAGATTAAGGTAAGGTAATCCTACATTTCTAGCTTTTGATTTGGAGAAATCTTTCGACAATGTTGACTGTCATACACTCATTCAAATACTGAAGTCAGCAGGGGCAAAATATAGGGAACGGAAGGTTACTTACAACTTGTACATTAACCAAAAAGCTGTTATTAGAGTTGAAGGGCATGAAAGGGATATAGTGATTAGGAAGACATTAAGACAGGATTGTAGCCTTTCTCCAATGTTTTTCAATTTCTACACTGAGCCAGCTGTGAAGCAAAGCAAGGAGGACCTTGGAGAAGTGATTAAAGTTCCCAGAGAAGAAATCAAAACTTTGCTGTTTGCTGATGACATTGTAATTCTGTCAGAGACAGCAAAGGACCTGGAATAGCAATTCAACGGAATGGTCAGGATTTTGAAAGGAGCATATGAGGTGAATATTGAAAAGAGCAAAACAATGGTAATGGAATTTCGTCTAAAAAATGAAAAAATAAATAAATAAATAAATAAAAGAAAATAAAATAAAAAAATAAAAACTGGCGGAGATCATCAAGCAAACAATAAACGTGGTAGATGAGTGTTGTTTCTTAGGCATTAAAATAACATATGATGGTGGCAATACAGATGATTTATAAGCAGAATGGCAGTGGGGAGAGAAACGTTTCTGAAATAGAGACATTTGATAACATCGAATATTAAATGAACCGTTAGGAAGTCTTTGCTGTAGGAATTTTTATGGAGTGTTGCCTTGTATGGTAGTAAAACATGGACTATATATAGTTCAAACAAGAAGAGAATAGAGGCTTTGGAAATGTGGTGCAACAGACGAATGCTGAAAATTGGGTGTAGATCGCGTAACGTACGAGGAGGTGTGTTCTCTGCTGTTATTGGTAGGTGTTTAAAACAGTCGTTCTTCAAGGATGAGAGACACGTCTAGTTTACCTCAGAGCTCTGCCCTTGGATCTTGCATTTTTACTATTGTAATTAATGATTTTAGAATGTTCGAATGTTTTTAAAGCTTATGGGCCTTAACTACGGGGTCATCAGTCCCAAAACTTACAAATTACTTAGGAACTACGTTATACTAAAGACAGCACAAGCATCCATGCCCGAGGGGGATTCGAACCCCCGACGGGGAACGGCCTCGCGCATCGGAGCATAGCGTCTCAATGCGCTCGGCCGCTCCGCCGCGGTATTACTGATTTGTCCCCGTACGTTGGGCCTGGGTCAGTTATCTGTTGTGCGGATGATACATTTTAAATTACCACACAGCAAGGTATAAAACGGTTATTATACTATTAATCAGAGGAGCTTTCTCGTTAACAGTAAACCAGTTTTCAGCTAACATTACACTCAGCTAAACTACCTAAACATATAGACTCAAACTCAGTAAAACTGCTTGGGATAAACGTTGACTCCAAACTTAACTGCCAACACCATTTCGACAACATCTGCAAAACGTGAACACGGGTGTCCTATCTTACGGGTAAATTAACTGATGTAGTGAGCAACAGATATCTTTGGATTTTTTCAGTCTCACATATCTTGTAGACTGTTGTTTTCGGATCACTCATGTCATGTGAATGATGGGTTATTGACACAAAAATAGGTGTATGGTCGGTCCAAGGGAATACAGTCCACAGTCGTTCATTAGGCAAGGATATGAATGGAAATATTGACAGTAACAAATCTTTATAGCTACATATAATAGATATATTCTGAAAAGTACATAGCACAGTTCGACACCAGAGAATATTTACGTGATGCTGATACCAGAAATAAAAAGAGTATTGACATTCCTAGACAGCGACTGGCGAGAACAGGCAGCTCTCACAAAGTTCGGAATTATTTGATACATTTCCACGCTCTGCAATCAACTAGCCCTTTAAAAGTTTAGAAAAGGATTGTACAAATTTATAACAAACAACCCACTGTAAGTGTAAAAGAGTTATTAGATATTTGTAATATAGAAATTTAATTTTAACCTCTTGGTGTCTAAATGAATTAAAAATTAAAAATTGTGTTTTGTGCTCAGTATTGGTATGTTACACTATTTATAATGTCAAATGTAAGAAACGTTGTAGGTAGTTGGTATAATTAGAAAAGTATCAAATTTGCAACAACAGACATTAGAGAAAATGCATACAATTCTTCATCGAGAGATTTTTTTTACTGAACTATCTTATAAAAATATTTACATAGATTTCTATTACATTTATGTTTCTGTCTGAACTTAATGCATGTGATTAAGATTACCTTAGTCATGAAATCGCTTGAAAAAATTTGATTTTGTAAACATAATATCGCTCAAAAGCTGCCGAGTGACAACAGTTCATTATGACTTCCGTAACGCGCCAGTAGTGAAGTGTAATCAAACAAAATCGTATTGAGACATATTGACCACATAAATCCACTCGTAATTGTTGTAAATATAACTCCAAAAATAACTAATACTATCTGGCCATATAGCTTATTAGCACCAAAGATGATGGAAATTATTGTACTTTTTCCATTTACTTCATTTATTGCATATGCCCATAAATGTGCCTAAGTAAATGATGATGCTTGTTTTTCACAAACAGTATTATCGTGTTCATTGAAAGTTGTATCTACTTTTTATATAGAACACCCAACAGATATTCGCAAAGCAAACTACAATTATAAAAATGAAAAAAAAAAGTTTGTAAATCTATCGGAATCAACGGCTTGGTTGTTACTCCGTAGCTTACAAACTACTTAAACTAACGTAAACTTACCTAAGGACAACACAAACACCCATGCCCGAGGGGGAACTCAAACTCACGACGGCGAACGGCCGCTTGCATCGCTGCACGGCGCCCCAGTGCGCACGGCTAATCCGCCGAGGCTTAAAAACGAAAGTTACCTATGTATTTAGCTGTATTTCACGACAGAATCACATCTCGGGTACCTGATCACAATAACGAAGGGCGTCGTACAACGCTCAGCAGACGGCAGCACATTTCACACGCTCAACCAGGCCAGGGCATATATTCTTGTCAACATTAATCCTAAATTGAAAGATGCACATAGTCTTATGATCAATACAGTGTTAACGAGGAATAAACGCAAATCATGAAGACCGCTTTCAGGAATCAATTGATAGTTGTAATAAATAGTCGCTGGTAAATTAGAACAAAGAACCTATGTAGTTGTACTTCTTTTCAATTTGAACACAGTGGGATACATTTAACTAGTACGATTCCGTTATACGTCTTAAAAGAAATGAGAAACAGTGATTGTACAAAATGTATTTCTGTGTTGTACTCAAAAAATACAACAGGAATTCATTCTATAAAATACAATACTGGACATCATTTTCCATTATTATATTTTATAGAACATAATTTTTTTCCACTCCCATGAACCACAGACATTGCTGAGCTGGGGAGGCTTGCGTGCCTCTACGATGCAGACAGCCGTACCGTAGGTGCAACTACAACGGAGGGGTATCTGTGGAGATTCCAGAAGAAAGTGTGCTTCCTGAAGAGGAGCAACAGCCTTTTCAGTAATTATATGGGCACCAGTCTACATGATTGACTGAGCTGACCTTGTAACGTCAGCTAACATGGAGTGCCATGCAGTTACTGCGAACGGCTGAAAGCATGGGAAACTACAGTCGTTAATTTTCCTGAGGACATGCAGCTCTACTGTATAAATATATGATGATGTCGTACTCTTGGGTAAAATATTCCAGAGGTAAAATAGTCCTCCATTTGGGTCACCGGGTGGGGACTACTCAGAAGGATGTGATCATCAAGAAAACCAAAACAGGCATTCTACGGATCGGAGCGTGGAATATCCTAACCCTTAATCGCGTAGGAAAGATAGAAAATTTGAAAAGAGAAAAGGATACGTTAAAGGTATGGATTAGTGAAGTTCAATGGCAGGAGGAAAAGGACTTCTAGTCAGGACCGTACAGGATTATAAATTAAACATCTGTTAGTGATAACGCAGGAGTAGGTCTGATGTTGAATAACAAAATAGGAATTTGGGTAAGTTATAATGAACAGCATAGTGAACGCATTAATGTAGCAAAGATAGAAGCAAAACCAACTCTGACCACAGCAGTGCAAGTTTATATGCTGGCTATCACAGCCGATGATGAGAATATCAAAAAAATCTAAAGACGACCGTCTGTCGTCTTCCATATATTTTTTTATAAAATTGTAATTTATTTGATGTCGCTAGATTAGCATTTTGTTAAAACTAGAACTCCACTCTTATCGAGGCGTGAGGAATAGCATTTTTATTTCATGTTGTAAAATATTAGTTTCTCAAATGTTAGTTAATATTACTAGGATTTTCTTATTTTAATAATTTATTATTGTGCTTATGAATGTGGCAGTAAGTATGGCTTCTCCGCTACGCCACTGTCCCTGTGAGAATGTTTACATGTTGTACATTTAAGTTGATGTGCGAGAATTTAATGACTGTCTGAATGTAGTTATTAACAGCTCGATTTGCATTGTTCTCTCTGGCCCAGAGTCGATAGTTAGTCGTTACCAACCCCTGCTGCTGATGCCACCAAAGAGGTTTCAACACGCTTTGGTTACAAGCCAGTCGACGAGCCATCCCCAGGGCGAGTCTCGCAGTCTTCTCTCCCCACCACCGCTGTTTTCTTGGGTTTCCCGGTTTCCAGTAGCTTCCCCGCCTCCTGACCACTCGGTCTTCACTTGGTGCTCGGATCGTGGTGAGGTAAGGTTGGTTCTGCTTTAGTGTCCTCAGAGATGGTAGCGATTAATTGTCTAGCATGTTTAACTTAGACTCATGAACTTAGATTATTTTTTTGCAATATTCCTTCGGATTGTGGTTGGCAAAGTGTTCTAGTTTTTGAATCCAGTGATTTCCAACAGATAAACGCAGTGTATGTGTTACTACTCGCAGTTTGATAATGGTCTGGTATATGCAAACCTTTTGTGATTATGTGGCAGTGTACAAACTGTGTGTAAATTCTTTCTACCTTTGTGGGGCCCGATTTCTAACAGACAATATGTTCATTTTTGTACAGTACATTTAAAATCTTCCTTATCGTTTTCATCCATGAGTGATATGTATTCCACGTGGTTGGTTCATAGAACAAAGCCTTCAGCTTCCACTATTGTTTGTTCCATGCCCATCAGGGAAGTAACTATGCGTATATCCTTCTGATTTCCACAAACATTTCACGATCTTCTCTCCCCGCCTATTGAATTTTGCTGTTTCTTCTCCGAACTTGTAGTATGCACTTAGTCTTTATCAGTAATACTCTCCGAGCTTTGTGCAACCTCCTTCAATAGCTTGCCTATGAAATTGTATGTTTTTCTAATGGCTGCATGCCGTAGTTTTTATTCTCACTAATCCGTCCTTGTGATTATTTCACTTTTCCGGATTTTGAGACTGGACTTCATCCTTTCTATGAACGCTCCAAATCGCATGTTGCTGCATTTCAGTAGCTTCCTTGTGATATTCTACGCAGGTGTTGCATGCCGTAGTTAATTTTCTTTATTTTTCGGAAATTGAATTTATACATTTTTATCTGTTTTCGGAACCACGTGGGTCCGAACTCCGACCTCAGGGGTTTGCAGCTAGTCACCTGATTTTACGCCACTTCTCATAAAACCAGTGGCTAGATAGTTTACTCTCAGATTGCAACTTAAGTGTTCGTCGTGATTTTGTGTAATGAATCCGATTTTTCACCACTTCACCTTCAGTGGAGTGCGATTATGGAAGGTAGCCGTGTGTCGCCGTTAGCGTGTTTGCTCGCAGACTAATCTAAATGCAACTTAAGTTTGCTATACCCAAGCACCATCTCAAATAAATCACGACAGAGCAGAGCCATCTTCGCAGTTTTATTGTATATTGTGTTGTGTGGTACCTCCGGGTTTGCTGAACATCGCCTATGATAGCGGCGCCTGCTTCTGCCTCGTTTCAGCTCGCTGATTTTGGTGAGTTTCGCTGTTGCATTGCGTGTGGGAGCGAGTGAGTGTATTTTGTAAATCCTCCCCCCAGTAGCCTTAAATTCTTTGTAATTTATGTTAAATTCAATGCTGGGCACCGTCAGTATTAGATAATGTAATGCACTATTATTGTATTTTTAATTTATTTAATGTCACTAGATTATCATCTTGTTAAAACTTGAACCCCACTCTTTTCAAGACTTGAGGAATAGCATCTTTATTTCATGTGTTAAAATATTAGTTAATATTGATAGGTTTTTCTTATTTTGTTATGTTAATAATTTGTTATTATATTAATTAATGTGGCATAAGTAGGGCGTCTCCGCTACGCCACTGTCCCTGTGAGAATGTGCAGTTGCCGGCCGTGGTGGCCGAGGGGACTGAGGCGCTCCAGTCACGGTCTGCACGGCCACTGCGATCGGGGGTTCGAATCCCCCCCTCGGGCATGGATATTTGTGCCGTCCTTAGTCTTAGCTAGTTCATAAGTAGTTTGTAAGCTTAGAGACTGATGACCCCGTAGTTAAGTCCCATAAGTTCTACAAACATTTGAACATTTTTAGAATGTGCAGTTGTTTTACTTCTAAGTGTGTGCGAGAATCTATGGCTGTCTGAATGTGGGGAGTGATAACTTGCATTGCATCGTTCTCTCTGTGGCTCAGAGTCGATAACTGCTGAAGGTACCAAAGCGGTTTTTACACCCTTGGTTACAGTCCAGTCAGCGAGCTTTCTCTAGGGCGACTCTTGCTGTCCGTCCCCATCACCGCTGTTTTCTTGGATTTTCTGGCTTCCGATGGCCTCCCGCGGGCGGTAGCAGATTCCCGCCTCATGACCGCTGGATGTTCATTTTAAACTAGGCGTCTGGCGAGGTAAGATTGGTTCTTCTCTGGTATCTGCGAGATGGGAACATTTCATTGTCTAGCACGTTTAACTTAGAATCAATTTTTGGGAATATTTTCTCCGATCGTGTGCATAAATGTGTTCCCGTTTTTTAACTCAGTGATTTCCAATAGATAAACGTGGTGTGTGTGTTTCTAGTTGCAGTTTGATAAAGGCCTGATATGTTAAAACCTTTTGAGATCATGTGGCGGTATATGAACTCTGTGTAAATACTTTATAGTTTCGTGGGGTCCGATTTCTAATAGGTGATATGTTCATTTTTGTACAGTGCATGTAAAAATCTTCTCATCGTATCCTCTCGTGAGTGATTTGTGTTCCACGTGGTTGGTTCATAGAACAAATCCTTGAGCTTTCACTTTTGTTTGTTCCATGCTCATCAGACAAGTAACTATGCGGGTGTCCTTGTGATTTCCACTAATACTTCGCGATCTTCTCTCTCCGCCCATTTTAATTTTGCTGTCTCTCCTCCGACTAGTAGTACGAACTCTGTCTTTGTCAGTAATTCTCTCCGAGTCTTGTACAACCCTCTTCAATAACTTCCTTATGTAATTCTAAACATTTATATGGGTTGCATGCTGTAGTTCAAATTTTTATTTTTACGACTTTCAATTATTTCATTTTTATGGCTTTTCCTGGGACAGGACCTCATCCGTCTCTGTAATCGCCCGCTATCGCGTGTAGTTGTATTTCATTCACTTCCTTATAAAATTCTAAGCATTTCTATGGGTTGCACCTGTAGCTAATTTTCTTTATTTTTCGGAATCAGAATTTATTCAATTTTATCGGTTTTCGAACCCACGTGGGTCCGAGTTCCGACTTCCGGGTTTTGCAGCTAGTCGCCTGAGTTCACGCCACTTCTCATATAAAACCAGTACCTAGATCGATTTCTAACAGACTCGAACTTAAGAGACCACCGTGATTTTGTATAATGAATCCGATTTTCAGCCACTTCACCTTCAGTGGAGTGCGGCGCCAGTAGCGTGTTTGCTTGCGGTCCAATTCAGATGTAATTTAACCTTGCTATACACACGCACCATCTCAAAACAGGCACGAAAGACCAGAGACAGCTTCAAAGTGCTTTTGTATAGTGTGTTTTGTGCTACCTCCAACTTGCTAAATTTCGTCTACGATAGCGGCGCCTGCTTCCTCCTTGTCTCAGCAAGCTGATTTTGGTGAGTTTCGCAGTGGTATTGTGTGTGTGAGAGAGAATGAGTGTTGTTTGTGAATCCTACTCCCCAGTAGTGTTAAATCACGTATAATTTAGGCTGGGCACCATCAGCATTAATCCATGTAACCAAATTGGTTCCCCATTTTGCTTGTTTCCTATCTGAATAAACAAGTTTATGTTCAGCATAATCCGTATGTTGTCTTTATATTGTAGTTTCAGACCATCTTCCCTCTTTTATTTAATATTGTTCTTCAGAAGTGCTGAGAACAAAATCAGATGCAAATTATGTCTAAATTCCGTTGCGCCATAAATGTTTTCTTAGCCATGTTTCTAAGATAACTTGAATTGTGGTGGCTTACTAATTAATGTCTGTGTGTAATAACGTGTGAACTGCTAAATATAGCCGGCCGCGGTGCCGAGGGGACTGAGGCGCTCCAGTAACGGTCTGCACGGCCACTACGGTCGGAGGTTCGAATCCCCCCTCGGGCATGGATATTTGTGCCGTCCTTAGTTGTAAGTAGTTCATAAGTAGTTTGTAAGTTTAGGGACTGATGACCCCGTAGTTAAGTCCCATAGATTTTACAAACATTTGAACATTTTGCTATATATATATATATATATATATATATATATATATATATATATATATATTGACCACTGGAGTATTAACTTCCTGTTATTGAAGTAATTTGAGACGAGTCAGTTCTCAATTTGGACCACGGAACAAGGCTATTTATAGCAGAAAGTAAACGGTAGTTCACATGTACCTAATTTGCTAATTTTAGTGACAAGGCAAGGCTCTTGTTACGTACAGTGGTCGACTTTTATCTGGCTTACCGCTGCCATGAGTCACTCATCTAGCGGGTCATCTGTTTAATGAAATAGTTTTTTGCTTTAAATGCTTGCGGGAATATTCTTTCAATTTTTTTCTTTCCCCTCCCAGTGGATGAATGTGTGAGATTAGCAGCGTGCATTAATCTATTTCATTTTATGTTTTCAGCACTCGTGTGTTTTTTGGAAGAGTTATTTTATGTAATTGTTTTTATAAAAAGAGCACAGCAACAGTGCATTGCGTGTGAAAGTTGTACTTTGTGTTCGTTACGCGGTTTTTTGTTAGGCTAATCTTCTGTTTGTTACTTCTGTTCAAAATTACTTGTGACGATGGAGAATAGTTCTGCCTCGTCGGTTTCCACTCGCTCTAGGCGATTAAACCAAAGTCAGGACCGTGAAAATTAGTCTAGGTCAGATCTTTCGACCGAAAGGGAAAAAGTAGCGAGTACAGACGGCCGCGTTCCCGTTAAAAATGCAACTTGTTTAAACGTGGACGCGACCAGAAGTGAGGGCAGGGGCGAACAAAGCGAACCGCATGCCGATATGCCGGTTTCTGCTACTGCGCAAACTAGTTCAACCGGTGTTACTATGCCCGTGTAAGTTTGTAATACGACTCTAAGCGACCTCAAGGCTTTCGTAACATAAATAAAAACAGGGATGGAAGCGCAGAATGCTTCAGTTCAGGAACTAAAAGCAGAAATGAAAGCAGAACTAAGTTCCATGAGGGAAGCGCAAAATGCTTCTGTTCTGAAATTAAAAGCTGGGATGGAAGCGCGAAATGCTTCAGTCCAGGCCGAAATTATCAAGGTTTCTGCACAGTGGAGGGAGGCGCAAAGTAACACCGTTCAGATTATTAACAATAATGTGGATGGGTGGCGCACCGTCATAGTGCTGCTAGTTCAGGAATGGCATGAGGTAGCAATGAATGGTATCTCAGAAAACGTGACAAAAATTTCAGGCAATGCAGAAGCTACATATGCCCTCTCCGAACGTGTAGATACTAATATCCACTCTCTCGGGGAGAGAGTCGAATTAGTAGACAGTCGGGCGAAAACGCGCACCGATGAACTAGGCTTATGCACCGATGAACTAGGCGCATGCACAGATGAACTAGGTGCGCGCTGTGAAGAACTGGCCACCTCGGTGTCGCAGCTTCTACAGACCGGGGAGACGGCAGCCGAAAGAGCAGCTCCCGCTGTTGTAAATGAATCGGAGGAAGTTCACGACTTACTCTGATTCAAGGAACAGCAGTGGGAAATTAACCGTAGGCGTCGCGATGTAGCGGCCGAGTTAGAACAATGCATTACGCGTCTGCAGCAGGCCTCCATTCCACCCCCGCCTCCCCCGCAGGTAGAAAACACCTGTCACAGTTTGTGTTGAGGATGGCCCTGTCGTTCCGACTGCAGAGGTCATTCGCCTTTCCAGGAGGTGGACGTCCAACCTCTGAGTGCGCTTTCTCCCATAAGGGAAAGACCGAGTCGAATGCCTGTGCGAGACCCAGAGCAGGCATTTGATTATAACCAATTTCTCACTGTAAAAGAGTACCAGGTCTTCTGAAACTCTGCAAGTGGAATACACCCTCATGGGTGGCTAGAGCAATTCGATTACTCTCTGCCTCTGAACTGGCCCGAAGGACAGAACATCGAGTATGTGTGTGCGGATATCTCCAGGGGGAGCCTGCCACATGGATGCTACCTCTCTTAAGATATTACCGCTACTGCGATGATTTTAGAAAATATTTCCTGTCTGCCTACTGGTCGGAGAGGCAACAGGAACTTGAAAAAAGCAGCATTCTAGTGATGCCCCACTTTGCTGTCAGCAATTGCAGGAGTCTCGGAGAATGATGCAGAGAAATAAATTCCTTGCCTACCCATACCGTCCGCGTGAATTGATAAGAATTTGCGCGACAAAGCTCCCACGAAATGTGCGCAATGCCGTCCTTGTGGGAAGCTCCAAGGAAGACATTGAGTCCTTCCAGGCTTACCTGGAGGACTTAGAATATGACGAAGATTACGGACTTAGAAGAGACGGCAACATGCTCTTGTAGGAGAAGTAATTGGACCGACAATAGTGCTAAGAGTGCTAGGCAAAACCGCCCGGAAAGCAATAGCTTCCAAGTCTGAAAATCAGTAACAGCGGAGAAATGGCCACGGTTATTGGTGTGATAGGCCATGTTAAGTATTTTATTGTGTGTTTTTTGTGTATGTCTTGTTTATGGTGATTTGTGTCCCTGTATATCGTTTTAAGTGTGTGTGCTCTTCTTCACTGTGTGTGAAACTAGCCTTGTTTAGCAAGTGCTTTAGTTGCCAGTTTTATATTGACAATCTCCGCGTTAGGTATCACATTAATAAGACGCCATGGTAGGTGCCAAAACCTTAATTCATAGGATTTTTAGTTGCACGTAGATGCAGTGTGGTGTTGATGCTCAGGGGTCTAGATAATTTTGTCTTGCTATTGTCCGTTTGAATAACAGGAGGTGTGCAATCTGCCCACAAGATTGTCGCAGCAGAGCACTAATGAAGGGGACAGTGGTGTAGTGGAGAAGCCGTACTTATGCCACGTTAATTAATATTATAATAAATTATTAACATAGCAAATTAAGAAAAACCTAGCAATATTAACTAATATTTTAACACATGAAATAAAGATACTATTGCCAGCCGCAGTGGCCGAGGAGACTGTGGCGCTCCAGTCACGGTCTGCACGGCCACTACGGTCGGGGGTTCGAATCCCCCTCGGGCATGGATATTTGTGCCGTCCTTAGTATTAGCTAGGTTGTAAGTATTTTGTAAGTTTAGGGACTGATGACCCCGTAGTTAAGTCCCATAAGCTATACAAACATTTGAACATTTTGAAAGATACTATTCCTCAAGCCTTGAAAAGAGTGGGTTTCGAGCTATAACAAAATGATAATCTAGCGACATTAAATAAATTATAATTTTACGGAAATATACAAAAAATATATGGAATACGACAGACGGTCGTCTTTCATCACCTCTTCGTTAATTGGAAATTTTTTATGTAGGCCAAGGTAATTATATTACGTCATATACAGCAATCTTTTCAGAACTAACATGTGGTTGCCTTATGGGCGTCATAGACAGCTGGGGCACGTCACACAAAAACAAAAAATACAACAACACAAAAAATACACATTGAAAAATAATAATTGCAATAAAAGCTAAAACAATGGAGATGCAAATGTGGCTGGTTAGACCACGGGATTGGGACAACATGTATAACAATTCAAAATTTACAAGGAAACATAGACAGATAAATCATATATATATAAAATATACATGAGGCTGAAACACAAAAAATAAGATCACAAACTTGAATGTGTCCTGTAATGCTAAAACAGCTCCTACAATAAAGAAAAATGGATAAAATGTTTTTAAAATCACTCAAGATTAGCAAAAGCAGTATGTTCATGTTTCTGACAGATTTTTTTAAAGTTGCTGAGGGCGACCAGGGTCGCTACAGGGAATGGGCCTCTTAGCGGATGAATCGCATTTTACACTGTCAGATCGTTTACTGTTTCTACTACTCACACCACTTTTCAATCTGATGCTGTCCTTCACATTGCCGTCAACTCAACAGTGGATTCTAAGTGCCGGCCGCGGTGGCCGAGGGGACTGAGGCGCTCCAGCCACGGTCTGCACGGCCACTACAGTCGGGGGTTCGAATCCCCCTCGGGCATGGATATTTGTGCCGTCCTAGTTCGTAAGTAGTTCATAAGTAGTTTGTAAGTTTAGGGACTGATGACCCCGTAGTTAAGTCCCATAAGCTGTACAAACATTTGAACATTTGGTTTCTAAGTCAATAAACACTCATTAATTCGAACCGTTGACTAGCGTCTTTGAAGAGGGAGGGAGGCAATCTTCTAGAAGGTACTGGGAGGAAGCTAAAACCCGCACACATAAGAAGATACTTTTACATTTGCGTCTCGTCCTCAGCTATTCAACTGCATCCGACGTGAGTAGGAGGGTGTGATTAGTGCACCTGTCTACAAGGCCTGGTGTCGCTTGCACCCGTGACAGGCCTCCTGACAAGTGCGGGGCATCGGCGAGAGGCTCGCCACTGCAAGAGATTAACGGACCAGCGACCGGGATCAGGACGGCTGTGCACCACCGGCGGCGGCGCAGCTTGTTTGTTGCTACCAATCACCCAACTCATTTGTGCGCGCCAAAGGTAGGTAGCATTGTGTGGCCGGCTGGTCGCGTAGTTTGTGTAGCCGGCTTGAATCGCTCGACTGGATGCAGTTAGCAGTTTTGGGCAGGGCTGCCGCTCGTCTTGCGTCTCCCCGTGGACCCTGCCAACTTTCAAGTCGGTCTCGCACCGCTGCCTGGCACCAAGCTGGCGTGAATTCCACGGACGCATGCCTACGTCTTGGCCTCATACACCCTAAGAAATCTGCCAACACTTTGGTGCACCATGTTACCACAGAACATATTAAACTTATGAGGAACTCCATTGTGTCACAAACGTGGAGTGCCTTCTTATTTAAACAAAACATTTAACAAAAATACAAATAATCTCGATAGAGGTTCATACAAAAACATTTTAAAATTAGAACCCTCATAGGTAAAAGGTAAAGCAGTCAACAATCCGAAGATTGGTTTGAACACCACAGTGCTTTACTAGGCATGGTCCTGTTTGGAGGTGGTATGCTGTTGCCTTCCTCCGACCTTCGAACTGACTTACCCAGCCAGTTATAGGGGGACCTACAGTTTAACGTGGGTTCCGAACCACGGTTCTACTCGGTATTTTTCACATGAGCAATATTGTCAGAGGTGAAAGAAGTTTAAAGTGACAGATAAAAATCCTAGGACCTGGCGGGGATCGAACCCGCGACCTTTGGATTTGTAGTCTGGCACCACTGTGCAACCGAGGCGCACTATCTAACAAAAAAATTCATTTAAATTAGCCATACGGCGACCAGAACGCCTAGGCCTTTAACCCTTAATAAATATTTTAACATTAAGGATACAATATATATATATATATATATATATATATATATATATATATATATATATATATATACCAAAAAATTCTACTTCCCCTGAATTGAATGGCGAAACAAAAATTGACATATTACATTGAAATAACACACAATAATAGAAGAATAATAGTTTATCCTCTAACTTAATATATTGAGCATAATATATTTATAACAAACTAGCTGAAAACCTGGCGTTGCCCGGGTACTTTTTTGTTTATTCCTGCCTGGAGTTCGTACTTCTCCTACCCTTCTCTCTCTGTCCATCTTATTTTTTCTAAAAATATGTTATCTTTATCGGAGAATATATAAGAAATAACGCTGTCTTGGATAATGTACAAAATTATAAGCGCATTATTCAAACAAAGAAAGATAAAAGTCAAAACACAAATGACATATAAAATTCGCACGTTCTCATATTTATTCAGTTATATGTGGTACAACTATACAATTTTTCAGGTATGTATTTATTTGTATAAGTGCTGCATGTCTGTAAAATTTCTTGGGCACACAATTGCTGTTAAAGAAGTAATAGGTTACTACTTCGTGCGTGATGGGCCGGTTTTCTATGAACGTTACTGTTTTATGTGCTCATACCTCATGAACTACAGGTCGCATTTCGGAGGCACATTCAACGCTATGTGTGTACATTGCATATAAAATTTCCAGCGGCTACAATTTGTAGTATAGAAATTATAAATTGTAACGTCATACCGAATGCCGTAGTTTTACTCCATAAACAGCGGAAAAGTAGTAAGCGAGAAACATTTTTCCTTTCATCATTTTACTATGGTTGCCAGCTAGAAATGTTTCATAAAGGTTTGCAATTATGTTCAAAGTTTGTTGCAAGTCGCTAAGTACTGTCATTCTCGTACAGTGTATTTCGAAAGTCTTGCCGCATTATATGGCATTTTTGCGATTTCTATTGGTTGTGACGTAATATCTTTTGAACCATATGTCGTATGTGATTCGTAACCCTGCATCAATTGTACTTCAAGGCAAGGAATGTGTATACCAAATTTGGTTGAAATCGGTCCAGTGGTTTAGGAGAAATGAACAGTATTGTCGCTAAATGCAGCAGTTTTCCGCGTATCTCATTGTTTATGGCGACATATCTCGTGAAGTATGTATCGTACGCGATTCTTACACTTAAGGCGACCGTTCTCATGGATTGAAGCTTACGTATGCAAAATCTCATAAACATTGAAACAAAATTGTAGATTGCTATTGTGACGATACTGCTGGCCCTCTCATTTCAATGTTACCGTATGATACCATCGGCGTCGGGTCCGGAATCGTGTAGTTCAATAGTGATACATGTTGCGTGAAAGTTAGTTAACAACGAAATAGCCAACCTAGGAATCAGTGAAGGACAGTGTCTCGGTGATACTGTGATTAAAACAAGTGATAGGTTTCATTAATTACAAGATTTATTTAGATTCTTTCCAGAGAGTTCTATAAACAATAGTTATGTCATTGTACATTATTTCAAGAATTAGAAAGAAAAGACATCAAAAACTTCATGTAAATGAAAATAAATAGCATTGTATATATGTCAGGTTGTGTTGACAAGTTGTGTTGACCAGCTAATTGTGTTAATGTAATAGTCGAAATTTCAATATTGTGATTTCTTGTGTATATTGACTGATGTGAGATTTTGAACTTATTTTCAGATCTGCCAAGATATTTGATAGTTCTATATATGTTAGGAACGTGTATGATGTACACATTAACTAATTAATTGACATTTAAGATAGCTATTTGTTGTCAAACGAAAAGTACCGCGATTTCGCCTTAAAAAGATATATTCCATCTAAAATTATTGTATGTATAGTTTTCATTTTATATTGTGATTATTTTTGTGTACATGAAAAGTTTTACTTGTGTGTTTGATAATTGTAAATTAGTATATTCAATTGTTATGAACAATGCATAATGTAATGCCATTATATTCAAGGTTATATATTTGTCTCACCGCCTTGCATGGGGCAGTTCGAGTTTTGGCGTTTGTAATGTGCTTTGGAAGCTATGTCAGTCTGTGTTTTGAAATGGAAGTACTACCAGCTAAGTTCTGATGCATTGTGTATGTTTGGAAGTTGTAATGTTTTGGTGGAGAAGTAGTTTGACTGCAAATTAAAGAAGAAGTGATAAATTGTACCTACGAGTATTTATTTCTACCACGACGCCCCAGGAGAATAATTTTGTAGCGAACAGAGCCCCCATACATTGTAATGTAGAAAAGTTAAGTATCTTGTTTGGAAGTGGTAGAAAAGAACTGTAATTACTTAAGAACCATGTAAATATTACAAATGGTGGAGCATAGCTGGGATTGCGTCATATACAGTGTCAACAGAGTGTTTGTGTTGCAGGAGAAGTATGTTTGGATGTATATAATCGATGTTGGAAAAACCAAGGAGGACGTGAATCTTGAATTATACGGCAAAGAAAAACGGAGTACTTAACCTAGAAATTGGATGCTTGGGCTCGGATCGTCGCATCGCTGGACATTGAATAACAAGATAAGTACAGCAGCTCTTATTCATTTGTATTTGTAAATTAAAAAACACAATTTTGTGTGTGTTCTACAAGTTTATTTTTGCTTACTTAACCGGTTTTCGGATTATTAGGCCATCTTCAGAGTATTTAATGCTCTGTCAAAGAGGTTACAGTGTTTAGATACAATATGGGAAGAGATGACAAATGACTCCACTTAGATCGACATATTTCGATGGATTAGCTATGGGAGCCCAACTCAGTTCCCTTTTTGCAGATATATTTATGGATAATTTTGAACAACATTTTTTTTTTAGAAAAGAACCCTGAAGTACAAACATTAAATACTGGTACAGATATGTGGATGATGAACTGTGTTTGTGGGCTGGTACCACAAGACAGCTCAACACGTTTTTTCAAAACTTAAACAGCCAACACAAAAACATTCCGTTCACAATGGAGATGGGTAACACATCCATAAATTTCCTAGATTTCACCATAGATATCACTAAACATACACACTCTTTCAAAATCTACAGGAAAACTACAGCTACAGACACAGTAATACCTGCCTCCTCACAACACCCAATTACTTACAAACACTCAGATTTCCACTCCATGGTGCATCGCCTCATATCTGTTCCTATGTCTAAAGAGAATTTCAGATCAGCATTAGACACCATAAAATTTATTGCCATAACCAATGGATACAATCCAGCCCTGATTGATGGAATTTTGCACAAAAAACAAAAGAAGAAAATTACACCCCTCCTCTATGCTCCCTCTGACTTCCACTCCAATGAATGCAGGAAATGGTGTACAATACCATACATAGGACAAATGTCACAACAAGTATCTAAACCACTGAAATCCTGCAACCACAGGGTTTCCTACCACATGAAAAATCTTTTAATAGCAAAGACAAGACTCCTTTACTAAACAACAGTGGTATATATAAAATTACTTGTAAAGATTGCAATATGTTTTATATTGCCCAGTCGGGCAGAAGCATAGCAACTAGACTAGGTGAACATGAACGCAGCTGGAGACTACAGAATCAGGAGTCCACATTTGCTGAGCATGTACTGAGTGAGGGCCACTGTTTCAAGTCCTTCACTTAGCAAACAAGGGCCAAAAACTTAACTTATTGGAAGCTCTTGAAATCAATAAACACCTAGCCCATAGCCCTGATCTAGTATTAAATGATCAAACACAACTAAACAGTTCACTCCTATTGGATTTCATCCCTGAGTCACATTACCTCCTACCCTGTCAGTTGCAGTCTCTTCATACATTTCCTCATAGTACAGTCAATTACCTAAGTTTTCCATCAACTCCCACACTAGATGTTCCATTCCTCCATTCCAAAAATCAAAACAAAACAAAAAACCGTAAATGTAGACCTTACATTTTATTTATTTTATTCAAAAGGCTGGATTCCTTGTTTACCCCCACAGTTCCAAACTCCTGTGTATATATTTATTATGATTTATTTTAAGTTTTGAAAATTTGGTCCCAGTGTAGCTCACAACATAATATTCATTTTCATCTACCTGAATTTTTAGAGGATTAATTTCATTAGACAGATTTGTTTAGTTTAATCTAATGCAGTAACTATTCATTTTGAGTTCTTGATTCCACTCCAAACCTGGCCTTACAACTGTCATATGTAACACCATCTATAATTATAGTGCAGAATTATTAACAAGGCACTTATATATATTTATTTATCAGCATTATCAGTTTGTTTGTAATAGTAGGTAGTTTCAGTTCCCAGGTTATATTCAAATTTATTCCTTGTTTTATCCTCCACACATTGTATATTCTTGTATTACTGTTTAGTTTTTAACTGGATAACTGTAATAACACAATGTCAAAGAAGTGATATACTATGTATGTCGATCTAAGTGGAGTCATTTGTCATCTCTTCCCATACTGCATCTAAACACTGTAACCTATTGACACAGCAGTAAATACTCTTAAGATGGCCTAATAAGCCGAAAACCGGTTAAGTAAGCAAAAATAAACTCGTAGAACACACAAAAAAGGTCAATTAGCTAAACATATTGACAAGGGAAATCATGAAGTGAGTAAACAAGTAGAATCTGTTAAAAGAGAAGTGACAGCAGTTAAGGACGATCTGAGCAAAAAGATAGATGACGGTTTAGCAGATTTAAAGTCTCAGTTGAACGAAAGAAACAGGGCAGTTGACGAAATCAGGAAACAAATATGTGATCTTGAAAGGGCACTGAAGTTAAGGCAGGAACTGCTGGACACTCGTGTGACTTTAGTAGAGAGTAAAATCAGTAATGTTGAGTCTGACCTTGAAAACAAAATTTGTACTGTAGAAAAGTATTTTGATCAGGAAAATAAAATTAGAAAAACTGAAATTCAGGAAGTTAAAGTGACATTAGAAAATAAAATTAGTGTAAGTGTTACAAATTCTGAAGGTATTATAAAAAGGACGTGTATAACCTCAGTCAAAGGGTCAATTCATTGCAAGAAAGTGTAATAAATAGCAAAATGTCTGTGGTGGCTTTAATTGGGCAAATGTAGTAATTAAGACATACCCTCGGGAAGGAAAAATCCATCCTAAAGACTTTTTACATCATTGCTCTGACAACTTCACTGTAGAAATGACCGATGCAATGAAAATTAAATTTGTAAAGAGATTTTTGGACAATGAAGCCTATACTTGGGTCAATCAGTTACATACAGATGGCATGTCATATAGTGAGTTTGTGAAGTGCTTTTTGAATAAATTCTGGGCCAAAGTCAATCAGGCTAGAGTAAGAAGTGATTTCTTGCATGGGGGAAAGTACAGGAAAGTTATGGGAATATGAGGGACTTTTGTGAAGCTGAAATCAGAAAATTAGTGCATCTTGATTCACCTTTAGATGAAATCACATTGGTGGACACCCTACGTAGAAGATTACCAGATAGAATACATCAAGCGTTAGATTGTGGACCTGACGATTCAGTTGAGGAATTCTTAAGATTTGTTGGAAGATTAGACAGAAGTTATGAGAGAGAAATGGAGAGAAATCGCTACCAAGAAGACCATCATGGAAGAGACAGAAGAAGTAATCACCAAGAAGATAGTCGTGAGAACCAAATTAGACAGCAAGGTGGGAGTATAGATTATAGGAACAGACAAGGAAGAAGCGATAGCAACCAAGGTTACTACAAGTCTAATGGAAACGGGCAGGGAAACTAAATGTTGCCCCTCTGGAAGCCTGTCAGGTTGGGGTGAGAAATAGGACAAGAAATCAGGCTACCACAAATAGGATCAGATTTGGACACAAATGGAAAAATGAGCAATATAGACAGGGACAGAAGGTAACGTACAGAGTAAATCGGCTCAAGATTATTAAAGAACTGTGAGAAGTCATTAAGAAGCAGGCTTCGAAAGAAGAGGACACGTGTACAGAACTAGAGGAGGTTGTACTAGATGATGATACTGTAGCCAATATGTACAATGCAAGTGAAGATATTTCTGTAGAAGAACTCAGAATAACTGAAGAACATGATGTGTTTGGACTGAGTAAATTGCTAAGTGATAAGGTTGAATATGCTGAAGACAGACTGAATGTTACTGCTCATGAAACTGTGAAGTCTGAGAATCATGAAGATTTTGATGTTTGGTCTAGTATGTGTTCAGAGAAGTCAGAGGATGACAGTGTTGAAGATAGTGAAGAAGATGTGGAGGTCATAGAGTTTGTAGATTTGGAGAAGGAACTTGATAGGATGATTTATGTTGAAATCAAGAAAGGTTGCATCGTGTCAAATGGCCAGTGTGAGACAGAGTATGTTGTAGATGATGTCAAGTCTTGTGAGAAACTGAGCAGTACTGAAAGTTGTCGAAGTAGAAACAGACAAGAAAAGGTAGGGAAAGACATCTTGCGTTGTGTCGTACAGAGCTACATTGATAAGGAAGGGAAAGCCAATGTTCTAGATAAGCTACTGTGTAAATATCATGAGCTAGAAGAGAATGTGCCTAGGTTAGAGCAGTGTGTTACCAATGATAATTGTGTTGCTAATTTATGTATGGCTCGTCAACCTGTTGAAAGTAATGTGTCCCTGAATCATGTACAAGCTAATGACGATTCCAGTACTATGAAACATGAAGATGTTATTGAAGATATTACTCATGAAGAAGAGGATGATATACAATATGATGTCACTGGATGCCCATATATTACTGTGTTTATTGATGGAAAAGGCAAGGAAGCGTTAGTTGATACAGGTAGTCCAATCAGTGGAATTTCTGAACAATTTAGAGATTGTGTGAAAAATGTACCCGACTACATGGAGATGCCTGTAGTAGGAATCAAGATCAAGGGTGCTACCGGCAGACACAGCAAGGTAGTTAACCGGCAAGCCTTGTTGAACTTCAGTGTGAATGATGTCAATCTATGTCAAGGATGTTTAGTAATACCTAATCTGTCTGAGGATATCTTGCTAGGAACTTACTGGATCATGAAAGTGAATGCTGTATTTGACTGGAGAGGAAGAAAAGTTATGTTTGTCGACCCAAAGACTGGTGTTTTACATTGTACTGCTATGATACTGAAAAATGGGAGTAGCCTGAGCAAGCAGAGTGTAGAATTAGATTTATTAGATCATAATAGAGATGTAGAAGACATTCATGAAGAGCCTGAAGAAGCCATGGACGATATTAATTATCATGAACTCGTAAATACCAAGGTGGAGGAAGCCAACAGATTAGACGAAGAACAAACAGAAGAGCTGAGAAGAATCTTGTGGAATTATCATGATGTATTCGATGACAAACCGGGGAGAGGAGCTATCAGTACTGCGTGGTCCCATTCGGATTAAATGTTTCTGTAGCTGAATTTATCAGAGCTTTGGATTTGGTATTAGGCAAAGATCTTTTTGAAAAGTTAACTGTGTATGTGGATGATATCCTTGTCACTTTTCAAACCTGGGAAGAACACATAAGCTTACTGGAAGAAGTGTGCGAAGATTAAGAGCAGGAGGGATGTCTCTTAAGCTAGAAAAATGTAAATTTGCTGTGGAACAGTTAAAATTTCTTGGTCACATTGTAACGGAAGAAGGTATACTCCCAGACAATGAGAAAATTGAAGTCCTAGCAATGTTTCCTGTACCCAAGACCAATAAACAACTAAAATCATTTTTTGGCATGTGTGGATTTTAAAGAAAATATATAAGTACTCAAGCCTTGAATGCCCCATGTTTGAACAACCTGCTGAAGAAAAATAAAATGGCAACGAATAGTATATTCGTCAATACGCCGAATACTGAATATTCGGTAGGCTTTCTAGCCGAGTAGCCGAATATTAGGCAAAATTATTCGGTTGGTGAGTGGCAGGAAAACTTGTATCGTCCTGTTTGTTTCTCTATCGTGTGCTCAAAAGTATGTACCTTACGGTAACAAAATTATTTTCGGAGAAAACCGTGACACATTCTATGTAGCTGCAGTTGACATGTCCTTTTCTTTCAGTATTAATGATTTGTCAATACGTTTAGTTAACTCGATGGTAACATTATCTATACTACTGGCCACTAAAATTGCTACACCACGAAGATGACGCGCTACAGACGCGAAATTTAACCGACAGGAAGAACATACTGTGATATGCAAATGATTAGCTTTTCAGAGCATTCACATAAGGCTGACGCCGGTGGCGACACCAACAACGTGCTTACACTAGGAAAGTTTCCAACCGATTTCTCACACACAAACAGCAGTTGACCGGCGTCGCCAAGTGAAAGGTTTGTTGTGATGTCTCGTGTAAGGAGGAGAAACGCGTACCATTACATATCTGACTTTGATAAAGGTCGGATTGTAGCCTACCGCGATTGCGGTTTATCGTATCGCGACATTACTGCTTGCGTTGGTCATGATCCAATGACTGTTACCAGAATATGGAATTGGTGGGTTCAGGAGGGCAATACGGGACGCCGTGCTGGATCTCAACGGGCTCGTATCACTAGCAGTCGAGATGACAGACACGTTATCTGCATGGCTGTAACGGATCGTGCAGCCACGTCTCGATCCCTGATTCAAAAGATGGGGACGTTAGCGAGAGAACAACCATCTGCACGAACAGTTCGACGGCGTTTGCAGCAGCATGGACTATCAGCTCGGAGACCATGGCTGCGGTTACCCTTGACGCTGCCTCACAGACAGGCGCGCCTGAGATGGTATCTGCAACGACGAACCTGGGTGCACGAATGGTAAAACGTAATTTTTTACGGATGAATCCAGGTTCTGTTTACAGCATCATGATGGTCGCATCCGTGTATTCGTCATCGCGATACTGGCATATCACCCGGCGTGATGGTATGGGGCGCCTTTTGTTACACGTGTCGGTCACCTCTTGTTCGCATCGACGGCACTTTGAACAGTGGCCGTTACATTTCAGATGTTGTTCTGGATACATATTTCTCAGGATCTACGCACCCAAATTGTGTGAAAATATAATCACATGTCAGTTCTAGTATAATATATTTGTCCAATGAAAACCCGTTTATCATATTCTTCTTGGTGTAGCAATTTTAATGGCCAGTAGTGTATTTACTGTTACCGAGATGTTAAAAAAGACTGACATACTAATAAAGCAGTTACATACAGAACGCGTTTCGTAATCAATTTTATTACTTGCAATAATTTTCACTAAATTTGCGTTTTATTACTCAATGTTAAAAATACGATTAAATTAGAAATCGCCAGTAAATCTGCAGCTCATCTGATATGGCACCAGAAGCTGCACCATTCTGACAGAGGCTGTGTCACGTGTCGCGACAATGGGACGGTTTTCATAGATGATATATTTATTTCAGTATTAAGAAGATATCACGCCAAGATAATCCATACACAAGCACAGAATATGAATTTCCGTGTTTGGCAAATATTGCAGCAAAATATTTATCGGCATCAGGAAGTAGTGTTTATTCAGAGCGTCTTTTTTTGTAAACAAATAAATTAAATTACGCTTTCACGGCTTGCTTCTGCCTTCAAGAGAAATCTACAAAGCGTTTCCCGTGTTAATTATGCTCCGTATATTTGAGTTTTAAGATACCGTTATGGTGTGACGAAATAAGCGTTAATGAGCCGTATAATCTTCAAAATTCCATTAACATAATTTAACTGAAAGTCAGGAGTGAGTAAAGACATAAACACTAATGTCCTGGTATCTAGAAAGTCTTCCCCGAGGTTGTGTACTTAAGGAAATTATCTCTGCTCCGTAATCGTCTCATTACGGCGAAGCACGCTTAAGCCGTTTGAGTTCATACCTAGGAATGGATTCTCTGCGGTGTGCGTACATGCGTCTTATCTCGGATCATAATTACTGTTATCATCATCATTTCATTTCTTGTTATTGCCCACCAGAAAGCCAATTACACGAAATTTGTTTCCTTTCCTAACTGCTGACAGTAATTGCAAATATGCTGCTAAATCTGGGATTCACATTAAATGTTATTTACGCCTCAGAATTTGTTTAGTTCAAATTGTTGTTGTTGTGGTCTTCAGTTCGGAAACTGGTTTGATGCAGCTCTCCACAATACCCTATCCTGAGCAAGCCTCTTCATCTCCAAATAAGAACGGCAACCCACATCAGTCTGAATTTGCTTACTGTGTCCATCTCTTGGTCTTCCTCTGCTGTTTTTACCCCACACACTTCCCTCCAACGCTAAATTCACAATTCCTTGATGTCTAAGAATGTGTCCTAACAATCTATCCCTTCTTTTAGTCAAGGTATGCCAGAAATTTCTTTTCTCCGCAATTCTATTCAGTACCTCCTCATTAGTTACGCGATCCACCCACCTATACTTCAGCATTCTTCTGTAGCACCATATTTCAAAAGCCTCTATCCTCTTCCTTTCCGCACTGTTTATCGTCCATGTTTCACTCCCATACAAGGCAACACTCCATACAAATGCCTTCAGAAATGATTTCCTTAGGCTTAAATCAATATTCGATGTTCTTTTTCAAGAACGCTTTTCTACCCATTGCCATTCTACATTTTATATCCTTCGTACTGCGACCATCATTTGTTATTTTACTGCCCAAGTAACAAAACTTATCTACCTCCTTTATTGCTTCGTTACCTAATCTAATTCCTTCAGCATCACCTGATTTTCTTAGACTGCACTCCATTACCCTAGTTTTGCTCTTGTTGATGTTCATCTTATATGCACCTTTCAGTACACTGTCCATTCCGTTCAACTGCTATTCCAGGTCCTTTGATGTATCTGGCAGAATTACTATGTCGTCGGCAAAACGCAATGTTTTTAATTCTTCCCCCTGAACTTTAATTCCTTCTCCAAATTTCTCCTTGCTTTCCTTCACAGCTTGCTCAATGTACAAATTGAATAACATTGGAGAAAGACTACAACCCTGTCTTACTCCCTTTCCAACCACTGCATCCCTTTCATGCCCTTCAACTCTGACAACCGCTGACTGGTTTTTGTATAAGTTGTAAATAACCTTACGCTCCCTATATTTTACTCCTGCTTGCTTCAGAACCTGAAAGAGTTTATTTCAATCAACATTGTCAAAAGCCGTCTCCAAATCTACAAAAGCTAGAAATGTAGGTTTGCCTTTTCTTAATCTATCTTCTAGGATAAGCCGTAAAGTAAGTATTGCCTCCCGTGTTCCTACATTTCTCCTGAACCCAAACTGATCTTCCCCGAGCTCGGCTTCTACCAGCTTTTCCATCCTTTTGTAAATAATTCGTGTTAATATCTTGCAACCATGACTTATTAAACTGATGGTTCTGTAGTTTTCACACCTGTCTGCATCTGCTTTCTTCGGAATGGGGATTATAACCTTTTTCTTAAAGTCTGAGGGTACTTCACCTATCTCATACATCTTACACACCAGATGAAACAATGTTGTCATGGCTGGTTCTCCTAGAGACTTCAGTAGCTCTGAGGGAATATCATCTACTCCAGGGGCCTTGTTTTGACTTAAGTCCTTCAATGCTCTGTCAAATTCATCTCTCAGTAGTTCAAATTACTGGATAAAAAATATTTACTTCTTTTTAACTACCTCATAAGCTGTTAATTTTTTTTTTTTTTTTTTTTTTTTTTTTTTTTTTTTTTTTTTTTTTTGATTTCCCGTCGATTTGGTTCACGGTATACAAAACTACATATACAAGAAATGTGTTCGTGAATACTAATCATCGTTACATGTACGATTTCGGCCACGGCGATAATCGCGCGGTTACAGAATTGTGCGGTGCCCTCGCTATTTTTTTATTTTTTATTTTTACTTGAGTGTTAACTGCTAGTCCAATCGCGCGGTAGCCGCATTTGAACCGCCGGAAAGTTCTATTTCTGTGGAATAATATAGGAGCTTTCAGTTTTCTTGCGGGCCCCGCGCGGTTTTGATGTCTTAGTGCCACAAGCTTGCGATGGATCGAACCGACACTGATTTATTTATTGATGAAGTGAAGAAACTACCTGCATTATGGGATCTTCAGAGCGATGAATATCATTATATAAATACGTTAACACGAAAATTGTGGTACAGATTACAAATTTATTCCTACAAGAAGGCCAATGAAAGTTACATAATTGCCGGCCGCGGTGGCCGCGCGGACTGAGGCGCTTCAGTCACCGTCTGCACGGCCACTACGGTCGGGGGTTCTAATCCCCCCTCGGGCATGGATATTTGTGCCGTCCTTAGAATAAGGTAGTTGATAAGTAGTTTGTAAGTTTAGGGACTGATGACCCCGTAGTTAAGTCCCATAAGCTTAACAAACATTTGAACTCTTTTTTAGTTACATAATTCGAAAGATTGTTTGTCGTAGATTTCACGTATATAAATATTATGTGTACATTTAGCCATTAAAAGTGGTAAAAGGAAGTAGACATTTTCCTATCTTCAGCTTGGATCAAGTTCTACATTCTCCATCAATCAGCTCACTGATTGGCTATTCGCCTCGGCCAAAGACGCTGTAATGCAGCGCATCTGCAGTATTAAAATAAGTGAATATCGAAACATAGAGTGCTCTCAACTCACTTTCTTGTGCCGTTCAAATGCTTCATTTTCGCAGTGATTAAGAGTGGTTAAAGGAAATGGATGTTTTCATATGAATGCCGATATAAAGGATGATGCACTGGGAGAGGCATGTAGCGGTGCACGGGTGGAACTACGAAGTCGACATATTGTCAGCTCTAGAATTCTGATTGTCGCAGCATCGAAATAACATTATTTCTTGGCGTTGTGTAAATATGCGAACACCGAAATTGTAGTTCCATTTCAAAAATTAGGCTAATGAAAGTTATATAATTCGAAAATGGCATGAGAAGTAAATACCTCCGTTTTTATTTGTTGTTATTGTGTCAGGCATTTTCCTTAACACGTAAAAGTTACCGTTTCATACCTCCCAGTGCCGTTTAAATTTTACCAAATATCCCAGCGGCCTCCTATGATAATGATGGCAACAGATGCTGAATAGTGAGAATCCTGGGAGTCTTCATTTTAGCCAATCGATTGACAACGCTGATGTTTTCTCATGGAATCTTCGCTTTACGAGGGCAATTATTTTGACTGAGCGGACGAGGGTACATACAAAAACCAGTCAACTATAAAGCAGGAACAGTATTATTTGTTTACTTCATGGTCTGTACGATACACTAATCGAATCATTCTATGTGATTCGAACAAATGGGCAAAGATTTTATATAATATTCTTGATGTTGCCAACATAATCACGCGAGGCCGCCGACATGATACGTAAAATTATACCCCCAGTGACCACTGTAAACACAATTGGTCGATTTTCGACCACAGGCAATACTAGTTCTAATAAAACTGTCAAAAACCAAGTTTGGCAAGAGTTGGTGGATGTATTTGGAGCCGCGCGGGAGTTGAGGATTGGTCTGGAGCGCCACGTTACGGATCGCGAGGCCTCCCGCGTCGGAGTTTCGAATCCTCCCTTCGGGCATGGATGTGTGTGTTGTCCTTGGGTTAGTTTAACGTAGTTTGAGTAGTTTGTAACACTAGGGACTGATGACCAGCGTAGTTTCTTCCCATAGGATTTCAAACATTTGAACTTTTTCTTTGTTTGATATATTTGAAAATAAAAACAAGTTGTGAAACAAGATTATTTTAAGTATGTAGGTGTTTATTGCACAAAAATGAATTTACATAAAATTATATTTTTGTATATTGCCACCCAGCACCATAACAAAACTGAATTTAAAGAGAACTGACATAGAATCATATTTTTGTATCTTGCCACCCAACACGCCCGTCACTCACAAGGAAATCACCGAAATCATCTCCGACATTCAAAGCTGAAGGTGTCCCGCTTCCAGCGTGCAAAGAATTAAACTATCAATTGGTGCAGTATATGAAGTATCTCCATACTTTATCATCTCTAGTTCTCACAAAGTTGTGCACTACACAATTGGCTAATACTCTTCATTTTTACATTTATAGGCCTATGAAAAATTCTCTTATTTGTTTGACAATATGCCGAAAGCGCATTCTTTATAACGTCTGGCTCTCGATGACCAATAGTTCAAAATCCGTTTTTTTACATGGTAAACATTTGCCTGTCTAGGGTCGCATTAAATTTTCCGCTAAGTCAAACGCTTTATCTCCAACTATAACATCGCCGTTACCCGTCGAGGGTTCGAACCCTCCCTTGGGTATGGATGTTTGTGTTACCTTTTTTTTTGGTAGTTTGTATGTTTAGGGACTGATGACTGCGCAGTTAAGTACCATAAGCTTAACAAACATTTGATCCTTTGTACTAATAAAGATGGGCACAAATCTGTATATTTGTAGGAAACAAAGTAAATAGAACGACAAATACCTTTACAACGCTTATCTATTTGATACAAGCAAAACAGTTCATAAAACTGCGAAATCACGAGCCACTCTAAGCAGAACTGAAATATATAACCGGTAACATACACAGTAGGCGCAAAACAACAAGCTAGTTGGCTCCAGACTATCGATGCGTTCAGCTGTAGATGGAAGCAGAACACATATGTGGGCGCGAACCACGGAGGGAACGCCCAGAATCTAGAGCTGTGAGAATAACGATACGATGAGTATCCTTATGGATCCGTTACTAAAATAAAAAGTACTCGTTACAAACGTGTCGTTATTCGTTACTGTCGTTACCAGTGCCACCCAGAAATACGGCCGCTACACTGCCTTTGAAACCGTGAAAATTTTTTAACTGTTACTGTTAATTTTATTTTAAAATTTAAATTTGCCGTACAGTAGCTACTGTATATCTGCTTCTTGAGGCAAATATACTACTGAGGAAAGGATCGTTGCAGTGCTTTTCCTTCGTGATTAAAATACAATTGTCGTACAAATTGATCAAAATTGGCGAGACCCACTCATGACAGCCATTTTAAGTATTGCTCCTACATTTTACTTAGAGGCTTGGAATGTCAGAATCAATCGGAATATTACTTGCCGAACGCCAGTGTGACCGATCATAGTAGGAGAACTACATTTGCAAGCAGCGGGACTGTTGTAGTCTATTATGTGACATTAACAACTAACAGCGTCGAGAATGAAAATATGTAGATGATAACTTTTGAGTACTTTTTACTATATTCTTTTATAGTAAACAAGATGAAAAAGAAATAATTCATCAATTAAATTGAAACTTTCACAGGTAAAAAATACACTAAAACGTATGTTTGCGTTAAAAGCGGAAGCCAGGTCATCGAGGATTAACCTGTAAGTAAACATGAGCCGAGAAGTAGAATCCAAAGTGTTTAAAAACAATAATAACCTTCTAAAATCTACGCAATATGCCGTTAAAGTTCGTTATGGATGTCTATATAAATTACTCATCTCATTATAAATAGTATAACAATATATTCATTCTCCGTATTCGTTTTCGTTACAGTGTTCGTATCAATATGGTAGATGCAAATAACAAAATATATGCGTGAGCAAATTCGTATCGATACGGTAGATATAAGTAAGTTTGTATCGGTACAGTAGATGCGAGTAACGAAATGTATTCATGAGTAACGATTCAGTATTTGGTATCAGCGAAAGTATTCGCTACTCGGTACCGAATAGATACGGTTATCTACAGCGGACAAGTGGAGCGGCATGCAGCAGACCGCATCAGTGGGTGGGCCTGCGGTTCACAACGGAGGGGGAAGGCCACAAAGTGCAGTAATGGGCCTGGTCTACCCGACGAGCAGTCGCAGGTCGCACCTGATGAAGCGTACGAGCTACGTAACCGAAACATCGAGCAAGTGTGACACTCATATCCGGTGGAACACCCGGCAACCCAAACTGTCACTAGGCCTACAGCGTCGATAAAGCGTGAAAAGTTGTATCACACGCACGTGTCTGTAGGGTTCTGTTGAGAACATGCTAGCCATTCTAGTCTTGCAATGTCGAAATCGTGGAGGAAAGTATTCACAATATGTGGACGATGAGCGCGGGAATTGTCGTCCAATAAGACGAATTCCTTACATCTACATAGCTACTCTAATAATCACATTTAAATGCCTGACAGAGAGTTAATGAACCACTGTCATAACCTTTCTCTACCGTTCCATTCTCTAACAGCGCGCGGGAAGAAAGAACACCTAAATCATTCCGTTTATCTGATTTCTCTTATTTTAAAGGGATGGTCATGTTGAAAGGTGGTGGTCATTTTTGTCTTTCAATTTTCTTATTTCTCGCTTCATGTGTCTCTTTATTATTTTAATTGTTTAATTTTGATTTTCGTTGCGCGAAAGTAACTTATTTTTACATGTTTCCTGACTTTTATATTCTGCTATGGGTTGGGAGAATTGCATTAGGACTCTATTGGTTTATTTAATTATTCTTATTGATGTAGTGCTTCTGATTTCAAATTCTTTCCTTACTGTCGAGTCGGCGTTGTAGAGCAGCGTGGGTCAGGGCTATTGGGCGGTCGGCTAGGTCACAGGAATTCAGTGTGGTGCCAGCTCCTTTCAGGGTTTCTGAGAAATCTGGCCACCCCAGGGGTCCCTATACTGCAGTGGGGTTGGGCCGGCAGGTTTCGCACGAGGACATGACTGACCGCCGGGTACCTGCGGTTTCCGGTGTGAGCTCACACAATGCGTCAGCTGTTTAGGGCGACCGGCAACTGTCTGGCGCCGCGGTGTTCCTTTGGCTGTGCGAGCAGGAGAGGAAAAAACGTTTGATGGCTGCTAGACGCCTTGCTTTCTTTCCGCCCCTAAACTGTCAGTAGTAGGTAGCATAGTTAACGATTTAACAAACGGCAGGACGCTTCTAGTTCACGTCTCTGCGAGGGTGAAATCTGTCTGGCACAGCAGGACACTGTCGCCAGCAGTAGTAAAAATAGGCGCCAAGATACCGACTGGTGATAATTCGCAAAGAATTTCCTAGTATTCCACGGGCGTACCTGACTTGGCGTGAGAAATCTGTATGTGTTGGAAGGAGGTTAAAGAGCCATTGGCGGCAAACTCTGCGATTGGCTGTCGTTGCTACTTTTTCTCATTTTGTTGTATGCAACTCCTGGCCGAGCATTGTGATTGGGAAGGCCATTAGCGGGTTGATGAGATTGGCTCTTTGACGAGTAAGGCGTGGCCGCGTGCTCGGGTGGATCTGGGCTGTGAAGATGAGTTTTTTACTGTTGGGGACTCGGTGAGACTCCGCCGCCGAGAACAGTAGCCTCCGATATTGCGCGCATCGTACCATTATCAAGTTGGACACCGCAGTTGCGGTTTGCATATATCTGTGATTTTAGAGTGTTGTTTCGCTGGGTGCAACCACACTAGGGCAATTTGTTGCTGCTTCATTATTGTAGTATTTTCATGGACAGTATCCACAGCTGCTGCACCAGACTTCTGACATCGACGCTGCTGCTGCACGACCGTCACCCAGTGTTTGGTACAGTATTTGCTTGCGCTCCTCCAGTCCTGCTTAGGATTCAGCTCTTTGTTTTCTAATGGGGTCATTTGCTGTAGCTACCTTCTTTCTTTTCACTCGGAGTGGGATGAGATAATGAGGTCTATTTCTATATTGAGTTTCATTGATAGACTCCTAAACGATATAGCCAGTCATTTGAATTAATTTTCAATTTTATTTGTATGAGTGTATATTTTATTTTTAGAGGTATTTGGAGAAATGTTTTTATCAATTTTTTTGTAATCAGTGTGTGACACCTAGTCACATACAATTGTATTTGGTTAGGTTGTACATATTTGCCAATATATGTCTTTTTACCAATTTTGTATAACCTTATTTCTCTAACCCCAGTCACCATTTTCGAGGGAAAATAGTTTGTCTCTATTGCCAGTATGGGGAATGATCTGATTATCTTTTCATAAATTGATTCATGATAGAATTTTATTATTATTTCTTGGTCTTGCTCTGGTACGACACTGTTTAGTTAGGTCAGGAATATATTTTATATGTTTCGTAAAGCATCAGATCTATAAATATATATGATTTCATGCTTTCCCGGCGAAATGTTGACATTCTGGAGTAGTCGGGTGTTCTGCCGGATGTTTGTGTCAAACTTGCACAATATTTCGACAGTGTGCCTCACTGTCTTCCTCAGGTGCTTCCTGGGACTTGTCCCTGTTTGGAACGCGTCCAGTATTTATGCCTAGGCGTTAGGCGTTCCATATGCGGTCCGCGCCGAGTCAGTTGCTCTGTGATAGGTCTATTCCCCAGAGGGGGTGTCTGGTTGCTGCCTGGTGCTCCCTCAGCCGTCCGCGCCGCGCCAGACGCTCCCTGCGCCGTCCGCGCCGCGCCAGGCGCTCCCTGCGAAGTCCGCGCCGCGCCAGACGCTCCTTGCGACGTCCGCGCCGCGCCAGGCGCTCCCTGAGCCGTCCGCGCCGCGCCAGGAAAGCACAATATTTCGACAGTGTGCCTCACTGTCTTCCTCAGGTGCTTCCTGGGACTTGTCCCTGTTTGGAACGCGTCCAGTATTTATGCCTAGGCGTTAGGCGTTCCATATGCGGTCCGCGCCGAGTCAGTTGCTCTGTGATAGGTCTATTCCCCAGAGGGGGTGTCTGGTTGCTGCCTGGTGCTCCCTCAGCCGTCCGCGCCGCGCCAGACGCTCCCTGCGCCGTCCGCGCCGCGCCAGGCGCTCCCTGCGAAGTCCGCGCCGCGCCAGACGCTCCTTGCGACGTCCGCGCCGCGCCAGGCGCTCCCTGAGCCGTCCGCGCCGCGCCAGGGTTTACCGCAAGCCCACACATACGGATTTGTATCTACAAGCCAACAGTTGTCACCATCCAGCACAAAAGAATGGTGTGCTCAAAACTCTGATCCATCGGGCACAGGTGCTCTCTGATGCTGACAGTCTGATAACAGAGATGGCACACTTGCGGTCAGTATTTGACAGGAATGGATATTCTGCCAGAGATATCCAGAGGGCGTTTAACCCAGTAAGTGCAGTGAAGGAAGCGGGAGAGGAACAGGAAGAGGCCAAGAGGGTAGCATACCTACCATATGCAGGGCCAGTATCTGCCAAAATCAGCAGAATTCTGTCCAAACACAACATCAAGAGCATATTCTGCCCTCCCACGAAGATCGGTGCACTATTGGGCAACACCAAGGACGACCTGGGACTACAGAGGCCAGGAATATACAGTATACCGTGCCAGTGTGGGTTGTCATACATAGGTCAGACAACCAGGACGGTTCAAATCAGGTGCAAGGAACACCAAAGGCACACCAGACTGGGACACGCCACGAAATCAGCGGTGGCTGAACACTGCCTAGAACTTGGCCACTCCATGGACTACAACAACACCAGAATAGTAACACAGACGCCGAGATTCTGGGACAGTGTCATAAAAGAATCCATTGAGATCAAAGTCAGTGAAAACCTCATCAACCGTGACACTGGATACCAACTCAGTGCAGCATGGAACCCAGCTCTGGAACTTCTAAAATCGCAACGAAAAGCGACTAGGAGAACACCTGGCACGTTGCAGACGGCAGAGGGAACCCCCAGCGCGGCGCAGACGATGGAGGGAGCACCTGCAGCGGCGCGGACGGCAGAGGAAGCGCCTACAACAGCGCGGACGGCGCAGGGAGCGCCTGGCGAGGCGCGGACGTCGCAGGGAGCGTCTGGCACGGCGCGGACGGTGCAGGGAGCACCTGGCGCGGCGCGGACGGCTCAGGGAGCGCCTGGCGCGGCGCGGACGTCGCAAGGAGCGTCTGGCGCGGCGCGGACTTCGCAGGGAGCGCCTGGCGCGGCGCGGACGGCGCAGGGAGCGTCTGGCGCGGCGCGGACGGCTGAGGGAGCACCAGGCAGCAACCAGACACCCCCTCTGGGGAATAGACCTATCACAGAGCAACTGACTCGGCGCGGACCGCATATGGAACGCCTAACGCCTAGGCATAAATACTGGACGCGTTCCAAACAGGGACAAGTCCCAGGAAGCACCTGAGGAAGACAGTGAGGCACACTGTCGAAATATTGTGCAAGTTTGACACAAACATCCGGCAGAACACCCGACTACTCCAGAATATAAATATATAGTTTATTCTATCTCATATCATTTGCATATTTAATTAATGAGATATATCGGGATCAAGCGTACTTTTCCATTAAATTCATATATATCTGAATGCTACAAATGGCTCAAGTCACGTTGAGTCTACGATAGATCTTACAATGTCTCCCTATGTAGGTGGGTGCTAGCAAAATATTTTCACATTAATAAGTAAAAGTAGGTGACTGAAATTACACAAATAGAACTCGCCGCTACGAATAACGTCATTCTTTTAACGATTTCCACCTCAAATCGTGCAACATTTCCGTGACACTTTACCCCCTGTAACGTGTTAAAACAAAACGAGCTGCTCTGGACCTTCTCAATGTCTTCTGTCAGTCCCACCAGATGAGTGTCCCACACTGGGCAACATTTCCCATGTACGACAATCACGGCGTACGGTGATCCCACATACTTCCACTGTAAAACATCACGGAACTGCCACCTTAATGTCCTCGCTCAACTGTGCTTCTTACAAGGACACCACATGGGTGTCGGATTTTAGTATTTTTTCATATTTACGGTACGTGAAGTATAGAACTTGAATAACAATCAGCCAAAGCCATTCCACGCAACTCAACAAAAATCTGCAGAAAATCGAGGTTGAAGTTTCGCAGGTACACGTAAGTACGAATAAGTACGTTGTGTTCGATTACTTACACAGTTTTAATATCTAACGGTATTTTTATGACAAATGCACTTATTTTTAATTATTGGTAATTTTCTATATTTTATAAAATAATGATGGATTCAATATACAAAAAAAAAAAAAAAAAAAAAAAAAAAAAAAAAAAAGTTACACTTTATACATTATTGGCTTCACTAGTAGGTTGCCGACGTTAGTCTTTGATTGTTAATTTTTTTAAATTTGTTACGAGCTACGACAGGTTCTTAAAAATCTTCTCCATGGTTACTAATGACTTTCGAAGCAGCTACCCATCACAACAATCGTTTTAGGCGCCGACCAAGGTGTTGAGCTCGTCCACATACACATAAAAACTGACACAACACATGGAATTAGAGATCACTAAATGTTTTAGATAACTGAATTCGAAAACGACGAAAAAATAGCTCTTCACAAACTTAACAATCAAAGACTACCATCGTAAACTAATGGTGGAGCCGATACTGTAAAAATGTAACGTATTTTTTTTTTTAAATCATCATTATTTTGGAAAATATAGAAAATTACGAATAAATAAAAATAAGCGCACTTTTCATAAAAATTACCGTTAGATATAAAATTTTGTAGGTATTCGAACACAACGAAAAATTGAAAATATAAGTCAGTTTTTGCAGGAATCTTATCAGCGACTCTGTGGTTGTGAGCGCAGGACGCCACCACCTAAGCTACCCCAACAGATGGTGCCTGCCACTGTTTTAGTTATTGGTGCTTACGTCTATCTACGAAACTTCAAAGTAGATTTTCTCGAGAAATTTTTAGAGTTGCGTCGAATAGATTTGACTGGTTGTTATTTAAGTTCTACACTTTACGTACTGTAAATATGAAAAAATAATAGAATCCGACACCCATGTGTTCTCCTTGTAAGACACTCAAGCTGCATCTAAAACCGTCTGCAGTGATAGTGTGTTTGAAGGTAACTGTGTGTCTCATTTGTGAATAGAACTTGTTGACAATCCCGATGAGTCGATTTAGCATGCTGGTGGGCTTATCTGTACTGCACTGCATGGTATCTAGTTGTCAAAGTTGGACCTCGCCGCAGACGTCAGAAGTGCAGTTGGATGTTACTACGTAAGCTCTGACTCAAAACATGGGGTTCTAGATGCGCACTAAAATCGCTATTCAGGATGGTGGCGCTCCTCTCAGGATTCCATCGAGCTGTAATCCGTAGAAAGCGATCAACAGCTGCTGTGAGCGGCCAGAGGCAGGCAAGTCGTCGACACTTGCTGACCTCTGTACCTCCTCCACGTCCAAACAACGTCGCTTTGAAGCTTTCTGGCAGATTAAAATTGCGTGCTGGAACCGGCACTCGAACCTGGGACCTTTGCCTTTCGCGGGTAAGCGCTCTACCGACTGAGCTCTCCCGACTCGACTCACGATGCCGCCCCACAACTTTACTTCAGCCAGTACCTCGCCTCCTACTTTCCAAACTTACAGAAGTTCTCCTGCGAACATTGTAAGACTAGACTCCTGGAAGAAAGGATATGGTGGAGACATGAGTTAGCCACAGCGTAAGGGATGTTTCCAGAATGAAACTTTCAATCTGCAGCTGTGTCTAGGCCATGTCTCCACCATATCCTTTCTTCCACGAATGCTAGTCTTGCAAGGTTCGCAGGAGAGCTTCTGTGAAGTCTGGATAGTAGGAGGCCAGGTACTGGCGGAAGTAAATCCGCCAGGAAGTTTCATATCAGTTTCATTGTGGAAACGTCGCTTTGGTTCACTGCGAGACGTCTGGAAACTTCCCTTGATGGGAGTCCCTCTTGACATAAAGTAACAATTCGGATACTACAACATTCCGACACTTAACTTCACATGGGCTTTGATGAATTAATACTGGCAAGAGGAAGGCCTCAGATACGGCCAACCGATACGGCTCAAATTCGGCAGGTCGTTTGTATACAACCTAAAACGAAGGAGTCTAATATATTTTGGGTCAACACCCCTCCGTTTTTGAGAAAATCCCCCCTACAAATTATGACGAGAAATCGACTCATAATTGGAGGGATCGATAGATAATTGTAAATAGAGCATTTTTCATCACCAGGTATGGGGTCCTCAAACGCATTGTTTTCCAGAAACATGGTAAACGCTTTTCGTCGACAGCGCCGATAGCGCAACTGCTACAGTATCTCGCTTGGGCATCGGAGAAACCGATTTCGAATCTAGAAGAATCCTAGCGGATGTTATTCTTCTCGTTTGTATTTTTACATATTTTGATAGGGATAAAAAGATAAGTAAATCAATAAGGAAAAATCATTACATGTATTCACGAGGTTCGCGGCAGCCTAATGGCGGAAAACAACTCTTTCCGATTGACTTCTGTAAGGCTCGTGGAGAACACCATTTTTCTATGTTCATAACTATGACATGAGGAAGAGGCAAGCGGGACAAAATCTCTCCCCGCATGCATTCCGTCCCGTGCCTCGCGCAGTTGCCTATCTGTGATACCTAGCGAGGAATTCGCAGCACTCTTGCATGGAGTTGTTTTCATGTAACAAGGCTTAAAAGTTTAATACTTTACGAACTCAAGGCGTTTGGGAAATCAGTTTGCCTATTTCATTATTATCATCCCTTACTGATTTACTTACCATGTTAACGCTCCTATCCCTATCATGTGAGATATGGAAAAATACAAACGAGAAGAATAATATCCGCTAGGTTTCGCCGAGATTCCAAACCGGGTTCTCCGATTCCCAGCCAGTTGCCTTGGCCAATCCCAATGAGCTACCGGCGCTGTCGGCGAAGAGCGTTTACCATGTGGTTACAGAAGCGGCAGTTGTAAAAGCTTCTTTCCTCGATTTCTGCAAAACTATGCGTTTGCGGACCACTTACCTGATGAAAAATGCTCTATTTACAATTAGCTATCGATCCCTCCAATTATGAGTCGATTGCTCTTCATAATCTTTAGGTGATTTTCACAAAAACACGGCCGGCCGCGGTGGCCGAGGAGACTGAGGCGCTCCAGTCACGGTCTGCACGGCCACTACGGTCGGGGTTTCGAATCCCCCCTCGGGCATGGATATTTGTGCCGTCCTTAGTATAAGGTAGTTGATAAGTAGTTTGTAAGTTTAGGGACTGATGATCCCGTAGTTAAGTCCCATAAGCTTAACAAACAAACAACACAAAAACACGGGGGTTTTGACCCAAACTATCTTAGAGACTAGGTTTCATGTTGTACACAAGCGACCTGCCAAATTTGAGCCGAATGTGTGGCCACATCTGAGGCCTTCCCATTTTGAATCCCACATGGAAGCCTGTCAATTAGAAATGTCAGTTCATTCAGGGATGGCACCTATACCTGTTGTGTATAGGGACTTAAATGCACGCCGGAATTCGTTCCATTGCGAACACACACACACACACACACACACACACACACACACACACACATACATACACCAAACGACGATTTCATACCATAGTTCTTTCCACCTCTCAGTGTCGTGTGCCCATTCCCACTTACTCACTTAATACACAGTTTAATGCTGCTTACCTCAGTTTTACATGTCACATGGGGTACTCTTATCCTCCGATCGTGAACTCTAACGACGTGATGACTGCAGTATCAGTTGCTACAATGTAAGTCAATGTAGGAATGGTTTTCTCTACTTGGAAGCAAAGGTGGTTTCTAAGAGCCACTTCTCGGTTTATTTTACAGAATAGTTAATTAGTGTGAAGCCCGATTTACGTAGCTCAAGTTACGCAGTAACGAATAACTATCTTCGCTGAGAACTTTTCTAAATATGAAATGAAAATATTAATGATGACTTTAAAAATTAACGAGACTCAACTACTCTGGTTATCAGTCCCTAGTTTACAAATTACTTAAACTTACTCACACCAACCTACAGAGAAACCAAACACAAACATCCATGCCCGAAGGAGGACTCGAACCTCCGACAGCGAGCAACCGCGCGATTCGCCTTCTTCTGTCTCTGTTTTTGTTTTTATTTTTTTTATTAGAATATATATATATATATATATATATATATATATATATATATATATATATATATATATTACTTTCATTATTTTTATTGTACGTATATTTTTAACTATCAAATGGAAAACCGTCAACTCTTGTGTTATTAATATTTGATTTTCAGGCTATCAGTTAACTTTCTTTTCCTTTTTTCTGTATGAAATAATGAAACATTGAATTCAGGTTACGTGAGAAGAAGTTTTAGCTTACACCCTCTCTTTCAAAGACAATGGTAAGCATATTAGCAAAATCTCTCTTTAAATTACGCAGTGATTTTCTTTTTACATACGCATCATTTTGAACGTGGTAAAATCCGTAACTGCAAAAATAAAATATCCAAGAAGCCACACGATGGTGTTATTCTTGGTTTGGAGAGTCATGACTCATTGTGAAAGTGCCACAGCCTAAGACGTTCGTAACTAGTAAATCTGTGACGTAGCGTGTCTAGACCACACACCGAACAGAGCTCGGATGCACAGATTCTGAGATACTTTTTATTATGAGATGAGTAATTCATATAGAAATACGTGACGAACTTTTAAGTACATGTGTAGTTCTACGATTTTAAATGGTTATTTTTGTTTTTATATATTTTGGATTATACTTCTTGGTCCGGTTTTGTAGATTACTCATCGAGATCTGACGTCCGCTTTTAACGAAAACATACGTTTTATTGTATATTTTTTAATTGTAAGGGCTTCAGTTTAATGGTTAATTATTTGTTTTAAATCTTGTCTACTATAAAAAAGGTTTTGTAGAAAGTACTCAAAAGTTATCATCTACACATTTTCATTCATGACGGTAATGTCTTTATTGTTAATGTCACATAATACAATACAACAGTCGCAAATGTAGTGCTACTATTATGATCGGTCACACTGGCATTCGTCACGAAATATTCCGATTGATTCTTACATTCCAAGCCTCTAAAGTGCAGAAACAGGACTTAAAATGGAGGTCGCGGGTTGGTCTCGCTAATTTTGATCATTACATAAACCACTGAATCTATTGTGATTAAATCTGATGTGGAGATAGGTTCAGCACTGAAGTACCGGATGTTGTTGTTGTTGTGCTCTTCAGTCCGGAGACTGGTTTGATGCAGCTCTCCACAATACCCTATCCTGAGCAAAAGTACCGGATAAGATACTTTAGAGAGTGTGTAATTAAATTTTTGTTTTTTTTGTTTTTGTTTTAAAGTATATAAAGAGAAATATCGAACAATAATTACTCTTTGGAAATATATTTACTCTACCACTTCTTAACTATTTTTCAAAAGTAATAATTAACTTTTAAAAATGCATTAACCATTTGTAAAAAAGTAGACATAACGGCAGAACAACAGAAGTACGTCAAATGATCAAAATTTTATCGCAATCGGATGAACTGTTCCCAACTTATAGTGTTCAGTAGATTTAGAAACACATTGAAAAGGGAACTTGGTTCGTATTTAGCGACTTTTTAACTGTCCTTAGTATTTATTTTTTTACTGAAAACTTTTCCAAGACCGTTATGATTAAAAAAAAAAAGGAATTACCCCTCTCCGTCATGCGAATAGTCAGTTATAGTGCCGAATTCAAACATATTGAAAAACGCACTTTCAGTTTTTCTAAATTTTTCCGGTAGCTATTCCAAAAAATTATTACATACAAACCTTATCCTGTCAAGCCGTACTCAAGTGATGCTCTTACAACCATGTGGCAATTGATTTTTACTCATAGGAAAAAAAAAGCGCTTTCGGTTTTTCCTAAATTTTCCTACTTTCCTGGCGACTTTTCCAATTTTTTTCTCTCTTTCTTTTTTGATGCGAACCTTCTTGCTTTCAACATGAAATGTATAAAATGTTATCGCAGTTGGACGAACGGTATTGATAGGTTGTTTAGCTGTTTTAGTTTTTACCGATTTTCCTCTTTTCCGGACGTCTTTTCCATATTTTATCACCGTTTAAACCCTCCCTGCTTGCAGTGCCCGGCTAACAACAGCCTTCCCACTGTTAGCTGACCATCTGCCGCTGTCGCAACGTTAGAGCCCGCGCTTGTAATCGCGGCCAAAGGCTGCTCATATAGAACTAGAATAAAACTTAAAAAACCCGCAATAATGTACAGTGAAACTGTGGGGAAACGCCACAATACGGTCAGACTTGGTAACTGACCTTTTAGACGTGGCAGAAGCACTGTATTTCCTTCCTTCCTGGTGTTATGACTGCAGATGATCGGGCGTGTTACCCACTACGTCGCATTGTCACTGCTATTCTATTTTTAATTTATTATTTGACATGCCCCATTACAAAGTAATATTAGCTACATGTTTGATGGTTAAATTCAGGCGGTTACATCAGGTATTTTTACAGACACAAATACAAGACGTAATTTCACAGGGTTTACAAAAGAAAGCGTTTTGACTACACATTATTTGTCACTTTACATAAAGAAACCAATCGATATTATACATCAGGAAATCTTATTGAACTACAGAAATTGTAAAACGTCTACAATGAATTTATGTACCCAATCAAATTTACTGACGGGCTATCCTTCTCCTTTGTCAGCTTTTTTTTCCCCCTGAGATGATCCCTCTCTTTCAGTAAGTTGCAGCAGTCGAAAAGCACGTGGTCAATGATTTGGACAGCTCTGCTACATGTGCACGTTCCGTCTTCAACTATTCTGAACCGCTGACAATAGGCTTTCAGTTTCTTATGACCTGTTGACATCGCTGTGAAATTCGGAGATATTGGCAGTAGGAAAATACGGTTTAGTGCTTCCCCCGTTTTTTGTTCTTTGTCACTCAATGTCCAATTTGTTCCTAAACTCCTCTCGAAGTTTCTTCTTTACGGCACTTGTGGGTATTTTGTTGTAGCGTATCGATTTTCGTCATCGAGCTGCTCTTTTATCAAGATTGTCAGCTTGTTCATTTCCTCATATCGCTCGATGTGCTTTAACCCATTCGAAATGCACCAGCCAGTTGTGAATCTGCAACCTTCTGATTTTACATCTTATTTCCTCAATCAAGAAGTTGTGATTCTTCGGATTTCGTAACGGGTCCAAAGTAATCCTGCTGCATGTGTGACTTACTGCAGTTCTGTCAATATTCGAGAGATTAGTTATTAACTCAAAAACATCGAGAATGGCGAATTGTACCACTTCATTGTTTGACCATTCATTAGACAATTACAATTTAAATATTCCTTACAGATAAAAAGCCGACGAGTTTCAGTACTATAATAATAATATTATAAGACTTATATTTACAATTATTGATACGTAGTGTTTATCAGTAACTGTTGAAAAGCATCCTATCTTAAAGACGTACCACGTGATTTCCGTATTCTTTCAATAAACTTTTTTTTACTCTCTTCTTCTGCTTTTCATTGAAGTAGTAATATTCTTGTGTCAGAACATAGATCCCGCCACAGAAACACAAAAAGTGAACCCAGAAAAGAGAATTACATTTAGGGACGTATTTTATTATATTTAATATTACTCTTAGTAACGTTCGTTTTATGTTGTAGACTGCCACTTAAATATTTCATGGCCGACTAAATATAGTAGATATGCAGCAGATAATTTATATATAAACAATTATATATATATATATATATATATATATATATATATATATATATATATATATATATATATATATATATATTTGTGGACAAGAACTGAATATATTTGCACAAAAAGCCATGATAAATTAAATATTAATTGTGTAACTATATTTCGACGGTGGCAGTATATTTGAACATTGAGATGCCACGCTTAATAGTAAAGAGCTTCAGTATCAACCGATTTAGTATTCTTAAATATATATTTGTTTGTTAAATGTAAACAATATTTGTAGGGAGGTGGTCAAAGCATTTAATTCTGTGACATTCAAATGTATAATATTTTGGAAGGGAAATTGTATTTTAAAGATGAGGCGTTATGATGCGCGGAAGGATACAGTTTTGGGAGCAGGGAGAGCATGCTTTCGAACGCACGGGAGGGAACTCGTAACTTGGACGTGGTGGTGAAAGGTTGTGACGCTGGGCGGTCTGAAGCCGCGTTACGAACTTGTGATTTGAAGAGATTGGGATGTGTGGACTTAGAAAATTTAGGGGACTGTGACTGAAGAACTTAGTCTCTGGTAAAAAGTGATAAACCATGCACGGTAGTAGGGCTGTGGAACTGTGATAATTCAGCAATCATGTAGTCGTGTGATGACAAACTGTGTTTTATAACATATACTGTAATAAATCGCGGATTAATTTGGAACTGCAATGTTCGATGGACTTCACTAATTACGAGTGATAATTTGGAACTTTTACTCTAGAGTGCGTGTGATACTTATTGTGCTTCTCATGAACAATAGTTGGGCAAATATTCAGTTAAATCGATGTATGAAGTAGGACCATGTCCGCATTTTCATGTCCAAAAAGAGTAATAAACTCCATTTATAAAGAATTACTTCGTGAGTGACTCACATATTTACCTTAGAATCCATTTTGTTTGTTATTCAGAGGTTTAATTTATGTTTGTTTAAATATATTTTCGCGTCATCATATGCAGATTCAGACTGGCTGAACTACAGATTAATTATTGATCTTGTTTAAACTGATTGAATAGCTGTTTAGGGCATAGAAGATGACATACATAACACACCCTTAAACTGAGATAACGAGGCATTAACCTTTTACTACCCTGAGTTATGTATTATCCAATTCTTATTGGTGAGTACCGATAGGAAGGTCGTAGTATGTAATTCTTATACAGTTCGTTGAATTTTTTCCGATATACGTGATTTTGTCGAAATAAGTGGGACATCTTCCACATTAACGGTAGATAAAGTGGATTTCGTGCAGTTATTTAAGTAAGCCGTCGTATTTGGCCGTCTTTCTGGTAAAAGCCTCGCCTCGCTGCAGTGGCAGCGGAAATAGGGCGACTGGAACATGCGTAAACATGAGTCGCCGACGCTCCGAGAACGACGATTCGTCTCCCCGCAGCCGACAAGAACGCTGCGCGCTCGTCGACAGAAAGACGTGGGGTCGTTTGACGGCGCGCGCAGTAAAAACGCATAGGGTGGGGGGTGGGAGGGGTGCGTCGGTCGCAGCCGGCGGCCTGACGGATGGCTGCTGCGCACCCCAAACCCCGCCCACTGCCCCAACCCTGCGATAACAGCCGCGGCGGCCATGTCTCAGCTCGCTCTGCCCTGACTACCAGGCCCAAATCACTCTGGTAGCTTCACTCCGCTTTGGTCGGCGTCTACATCTACGTCTGCATCCATGCTCCACAAGCCAAGGAGGGTACTTAGTGTTCCAGTCTCACTTCCTCTTCCCATTCAGGTCGCGTAAGTTTCGGGGGGAAAATACAATTGGCCTGCCTTCCTGTGGGTTCTAATTTCTGTAGTTCTGTCACTTTGGTCATTTATCTCGTAGGAGCAACCAATATAATTTATTTATTTGTTTATTTAGCCTGATCAGATTAGGGCCATCACGCCCTCTCTTAGCCGGCCGCGGTGGCCGAGGGACTGAGGCGCTCCAGTCACGGTCTGCAAGGCCACTACGGTCGGGGGGTTTGAATCCCCCCTCGGGCATGGATATTTGTGCAGTCCTTAGGATTAGCTAGTTCATAAGTAGTTTGTAAGTTTAGGGACTGATAATCCCGTAGTTAAGTCCCATAAGCTATACAAACATTTTTGAGCCCTCTCTTACATCGGACCAGGGTTTTACGCATACAGTATTTCTTTACATGTCAGTTACCTATAACATAACAATGATTTTTACAGATAAACAAATAATAATGTAATTTATACATGTTGATTACATGCAAAAGGATGTAAATAAAAGGTATTCACTTAATTGTAATAGGATTAATACTAGTATTACCACTGAGACACCTTCTGCTGCTGTTGGTGTAATAATAGAAGTAACGACATTGATATTAGCAGATAGAAGATACAAGATATACTTTTGAATATATCGGGACTGGTTAAGGCATGGCGAATTCTAACAGAAAGAAGTTAAGAAAGCCTTACCTGGCGATAGCAGTGGCAGTAGGAGAATATCTGGGAGGAGGAATGGATGTGACGTACCTGGACCGTAGGGTATTAAAGTCTGGCGTAATTATTGCTTTAGTAGATAATGCATTAACTGTCGTTTGAAGCTGGCAGTATTATTCAGTTCTCTGATATACTGAGGTGGATTGTTCCAGAGCCTGGTTCCTGCTACTGAAAAGGATTTTGAGTAACCGGCTGAGTGATGGATAGGGACAGAAAGGGTTTTGCTCTGACAGGAACGAGTAGTTGTGTTATGTTGATCAGATAAGAGTGTTAGGGTCGACGAAAGATATGAGGGACAGTGTACGTTGATAAGAGAGTAGAGGAAACTGAGTGTATGAAAATCTCTGCGCTTGTCAACACGGAGCCAGGATAGTTGCTTATAAGATGGTCAAATGTGATCAAAGAGACGGATGTTACATATATATCGAACGCAGGCATTCATGATTAGTTCCAGACGTTGTGAGCTTTCCCAAGAAAGACCTTGCAAGATAACATCACTGTAATCAATAATTGGAATTACAAGTGTTTGTATAAGTTTCTTTTCAAGATCGAGAGGAAAAAACTTCTTATATCTCTGTAGGGCATGAAGAGATGCTGATGCCTTGCTACACACGGCGGCTGTGTGCTCAGCCCAATTTAGTTTGTCGTCTATTATCACTCCCAAACTTTTTGCCGAGGGCGAAAAATAGATAGGTGTGTCATTTAATATTAATGATGGTTGAGATTCGAGGTATTTTTGGTTAATGAGCCTAGGATGACCTACCAGAATCGCTTGTGTTTTACATGGATTGAGCTTTAATCCTATATTCTGTGTCCACTTTGATAGTGCACATAGGTCAGAATTAAAATTTTCGATTGCTGTCTTCAGGCGTTTTGGTTTTGCACTTAAATACAACTGGACGTCATCGGCATACATGCGGTATTTACAAAAGGACAAGACCGATGATACGTCATTTACGTACAATGAAAAGAGAAGTGGACCTAATACCGAGCCCTGTGGTACGCCTGATAGTACTTTTCCCCACTGTGACTTTTCGGTGCTGGACATGACGCAATGAAGACGCGATGTCAAGTATGAGCGAAACCATTGCATCACGCCTTGAGAGAGATTTAGGCTGCTAAGTTTAGCAAGTGAAATAACAAAGTCCACTGTGTCGAAAGCTTTGCTAAAGTCTAAGAAGCACATAAGAGTCTCCTCTTATCTATCCGTTGTCTGCTTAAGATCGTCTGTTGCTTTTATTAAAGCAGGTCGTGCTGCGATATTTGCGAAAACCTGATTGATGATCGTCAAGAAGGTTATTAATAGTCAAGTTGCTGGTTAGCTGATAATGTACTATATATTCTAGGGCTTTGGATAGTGCCGGAAGAATGCAGATAGGTCGGTAATCAGAGGGTGATGTGGCAATGTCCTTTTTTGGCAGTGGCTTAACTAGTCCACGTTTCCATGCATCAGGAAAAACACTTGTGGCTAAGGACTGATTAAATATATCTGTTATGACGGGCAGCCGGCCGCGGTGGCCGAGGTGACTGAGGCGCTCCAGTCACGGTCAGCACGGCCACTACGGTCGGGGGTTCGAATCCTCCCTCGGGCATGGATATTTGTGCCGTCCTAATTCGTAAGTAGTTCATAAGTAGTTTGTAAGTTTAGGGACTGATGACCCCGTAGTTAAGTCCCATACGCTTAACAAACATTTGAACATTTTATGATGGGCAGCAGTGGATCAATAATCAGCTTTATCATTTGGATAGTGATACCATCATCCCCGGTAGACGCTGATGTAATACGCATAATGGCTTTTTGCTTTTTTGACGGTAATTCCAGTAACATGCTTAAAACAAAACTTATCATGGTTAGCGTTGTTTATCCTCGTGATATGGTCAATAAGTGTTTGTCATATAAATGGATTCTTCCGTCGCTTCTTGGTAGAACGCTTCCATATTTACGGTTGAAATCAAAACAAACTGTTTTTGTTCTACTAAATTGTAGAACAAAAACTGTTTGTTTTGATTTCAACCGTAAATAAGTGTTTGTTTTGTTTGGTGATCGATTGTGGTGGTAGGCGTTGTGAAATACTGATTTAGTTCCTCAATGGGGACAGTGGGTTCGGCTGCAGTTTTTACTTTCCCAATATCAAGACTGTACAGTTTTTTCCAGAGGACAGCCGGTCTATTTATGTTGTCGGTTAATGAATGGGCGTATCTGAGTTTAGCATTTCTCACAGCCTGCTGACACTGTTACGTTTCTGCTTGTAAGCGGTGTGATTTTCAGGTGTAGGGTGCAGTTTGTAAATAGTTGACACTTTGAAACGCGTATGGTCTCAGAACTCTGACAGCAGCCAGTACAGCGATACATAACGCCTCTCTTGCAGCATCAACCCCTGGTGTTTCCTAATTAGCTAATAATAATGTTTGTAAGGCTTATGGGACTTAACTACGGGGTCATCAGTCCCTAAACTTAGAAACCACTTACGGACTAGCTAATACTAAGGACGGCACAAATATCCATGCCCGATGGGGGATTCGAACCCCCGACCGTAGTGGCCTTACAGACTGTGACTGGAGCGCCTCAGTCCCCTCGGCCACCGCGGCCGGCTCTAATCATCTCCCTGACACTTTCGCGCCTACTAAATGAGCTCTTAACGAAGCGTGCTGCTCTCCGTTGGTTCTTATCCTTCTATCAAACCTACCTCCTACAAGTCCCACACTGATGGTCTGTACATAAGCCTTGGCTGAACTATTGTTTTCTAACGTACTTTCTTTGTTCAGGGAGCACACTTCGTGCGGATTTTTCCAGATACACTCCTGGCCATTAAAATTGCTACACCACGAACATGACGTACTAGAGACGCAAAATTTTACCGACAGGAAGAAGATGCTGTGATATGCAAATCATTAGCTTTTCAGAGCATTCACACAAGGTTGGTGTCGGTGGCGACACCTACAACGTGCTGACATGATGAAAGTTTCCAACCGATTTCTCATACACAAACACCAGTTGACCGGCGTTGCCTGGTGAAACGTTGTTGTAATGCCTCGTGTAAGGTGGAGAAATGCGTACCATCACGTTTCCGACTTTTATGAAGGTCGGATTGTAGCGTTTCACGATTGCAGTTTATCGTATCGCGACATTGCTGCTCGCGTTGGTTGCGATCCATTGACTGTTAGCAGAATATGGAATCGGTGGGTTGAGGAAGGCAATATGGAACGCTGTGCTAAATCCCAATGGCCGCGTATCACTAGCAGACGAGATGACAGGCATCTTATTTGAATGGCTGTAACGGATCGTGCAGCCACGTCTCGATCCCTGAGTCAACAGATGGGGACGTTAGCAAGACTACAACCATCTGCACGAACAGGCCGGCCACGGTGGCCGAGGAGACTAAGGCGCTCCAGTCACGGTCTGCACGGCCACTACGGTCAGGGGTTCGAATCCCCCCTCGGGCACGGATAATTGTGCCGTTCTTAGGATTAGTTAGTCCATAAGTAGTTTGTAAGTTTAGGGACTGATGACCCCATAGTTAAGTCCCATAAGCTATACAAACATTTGAAATTTTGCACGAACAGTTCGACGACGTTTACAGCAGGACTATCAGCTCGGAGACCATGACTGCGGTTACTCTTGACGCTGCATCACAGACAAGAGGGCCTGTGATGGTGTACACAACGACGAAACAGGGTGCACGAATGGCAAAACGTCATTTTTTTCGGATGGATCTAGCATCATGTTTACAGCATCATGATTGTCGCATCTGTGTTTGGCGACATCGCGGTGAACGTGTATTCGTCATCGCCATACTGGCGTATCACCCAGCGTGATGGTATGGGATGCCATTGGTTTCACGTCTCGGTCACCTCTTGTTGGCATCGACGGCACTTTGAACAGTGGCCGTTACATTTCAGATGTTTTACGATCCATGGCTCTACCCTTCATCCGATCCCTGTTAAACCCTACATTTCAGCAGGATAATGCACGACCGCATTTTGCAGGTCGTGTGCGGGCCTTTCTGGATACGGAAAATGTTCGACTGCTGCCCAGGCCAACACATTCTCCAGATCTCTCACCAACTGAAAATGTCTGGTCAATGGTGGCCGACCAACTGGCTCGTCATAATACGCAAGCCACTGCTCTCGATGAACTGTGGTATTGTATTAAAGATGCATGGGCATCTGTACGTGTACACGCCATTCAATCTCTGTTTGACTCAATGCCCTGACGTATCAAGGCCGTTATTTCGGCCAGAGGCGGTTGTTCTTGATACTGATTTCATTTGTCCAATAAATACCCGTTTATCCTTTGTATTTCTTTTTGGTGTAGCAATTGTAATGGCCACTAGTGTAATTTCAGTCTGGCATCAGCCTTACCCACGATTAATTTTATACGGCCGTTCCATGGAAATCACCCTTTATGTGTACTCCCACATATTTTATTAAAGTAACTGCTTCAGTGTTTGTCCTGCTATTGCGTAGGTAGGAGGGTTGGAACTTCGATAGTAGCAACACTGCTCTGGATAGACTATGCGACGGAATCTACTATTGTAGCTGATAGCAAACGTTGTTGACATACCTACCTTACCGCCGAGCAAACGGACTCGCCCGTTCCACATCATCTGCCGTTGCACAGACAAGGGAAACACTTGCGATCGAGCGGTCTAACGTAACGGGGTCACTATGTATCGAAACAGGAATAACGAAGTTGGTTCAAGATTGAATGTGCCGGAGGTCGTACAGGACGACAGTGTCATCAAGGTCTTAAAGAGGCGAGTGGAGAATCGGCATTGCCGCACCAAACAGTGGCAGACTGGGTAAAAGCTTTCAACGAAGGTGGGCAAACTGCGGCAGACATGCATCGGGCAGGTCGTCCATGTGTTTGTGAACAAGAAGTGCGTACTGTAGCCGTGTTTGTGGACAGTGATCGACGGCGGACGATTCGTGAGCTCGCCCACGGAACCCGACTGGCGTATAAGACTGTGCTCCGCATCCTCAAGGAACGCCTGGGCGTGCGAAAAACTGCATCGCAATGGGTTCCGCATGAATTGACAGAAATTCATAAATGAATGCGTTACGACGCTCCTCAGACGCACTTGGAGCGGTATGAGCGCGAAGAAGAGGCTATCCTATGCCGTATCGTAACACTGGATCAGACACGGTTCACATCGTACGAACCAAAACTGAAAAGGCAATCTAACGAAAGTCGAAAGTGAATGAGAGACCCAGTATGATGAAAGTTGTGGTGATTGTCGGGGACGATTCTGATAGTGTTATCCTCCATAGTAGACAGTCCATGCACAGTATTGCTATTCGTTTTTGGAGCATCATCTGCAACCATCTTTGCGAAATAAGCGGCAAAACTTTCTGCCCAACCCACCCATCATTTTGCACGACAAAGCGCGGGCACATACAGAGTAATTTGTGGATCTTCTGTTTTGTCGATGCGACTGGGAAGTACCGTACAATCCACCATACTCCTCGGACTTAAGTTGTTATGACTTTGATTTGGTCCGAAGATGAAGGAACAACTTCGTGGCATTCGCTTCAGAGATTCGTCTGGTAGTAGACCGGTTCATTCGCCATCAACAGAACAGGCTTTGCTAACGATATTCTACGCCTTCCACATCGCTGGCAACGGGTTCTACACAACGGTGGTGATTACTTTGGATGACAGTAAGAGGTGCAAACATAACGCTTTTGTATCGGTTGTGAAGAAATAGATAACACTATTTAAGTTCCAACCATCTGTAGCGTCTAAGCCTATAAGGGCACAAATAAGGCATTTGTTGTTAAAATGATATTATAAAAAAGGAAAACTCAAAAGAAACTGAAGTTCTGTAAAAATACAAAGGCAATAGCCTAAGGTAGATGTGTAATCATAGTATTGTTATATCAAGAATTGTATGATAATATTTTTGTTTTTTTGTTTCTCTCTCTCTCTCTCTGGTTTTCTCTTTGGTCTTTCATCGAAATATTTTAGCTTCTTTGTGTGACAAGCTATGTATTTTCTGTGTCATTAGTTTGCGAACGATTTATAACCAAAGGTACGTGTGGTGAAAATATTTATGTTAGATATTGATATTATTGATATTCGTAGTTTCCTAACCCTCTCATTATCATTTAATATGTTGTTTAATGATTTTCATCTCAGACAAAGAACGTTGACGACCATTACGCAATTGCTGCCATACCGTGGTGCACATCCATCTTTTCATTAAAGAAAGTTCACCGGTTACTTTATGACCACTATTAAAGTAAATAGATTCTATATTAGGCTACGTTTCATGAGCAGTAAATGTAAAGGGTTTTAACGTGAATGTTTGTCTTCGATAGTAAAAAGATTTTCCACAGATCTGGCCTTGGTTCGTTAAATATCAAGTTTAATTAACTTCATTTGAAAAATAAAGAAGAATTATAAGATGCACATGCAAACTCGTAGCATTTTCTATAGAATTTATAACATTCAGGTTAGAGTGTATTCCGTTTATCTCTACATACAAGTTGCGCGCAACATTCACCGATATTACGCGATCTGTTGCCAGACATAGTCTCAGCGCATTGAAGCTCATTTTATTGAACAATTATTACTATTTCATAAGAAGAGTAAAATGTACAGACTGACGGAATACTTCGTATAATCACAGAAATAAAAGTGTTCCATCGAACCACCTTTATACTATTTCTCTCCCATTCCATTCTAGAATAGCACGCGGGAGGAAAGAACACCTGAATCTCTCCGTTGGAGCTCTGATTTCTCATATTTTATACTGATGATCATTTCTACCTATGTAAGTGGGAGTCAACAATATATTTTCGCATTCGGAGGAGTATGTTGGCGATTGGAGTTTTAGTAAGTAGCCCACGCCGCAGCGATCAACGCCGTTTTTGTAATGATTCCCATCTCAGGTCCTGTATCATTTCTGTAACGCTGTATCCAATGTATCGTGACAATAAAAAACGAACACCGAGCGAGGTGACGCAGTGGTAGCACACTGGACTCGCATTCGGAAGGATGGTGGTTCAAATCCTCCTCCGGCCATCCAGATTTAGGTTTTCTGTGATTTCCCTAAATCACTCCAGGCAAAAGCCGGGATGGTTCCTTTGAAAGGGCACGGCAGATTTCCTTCCACATCCTTACCCAAACCTTCGGAGCGTAAGCTCCGTCTCTAATGACCACGCTGTCGACGGGACGTTAAACTCCAAGCTTCCTTCCTTCCTACAAAACGAGCTGCCCTTCTTCGGACTCTTTCGATGTCCTCGTCAAACACACCTGACAAGTATCCCGCACTAGGCAGCAATACTCCAGAAAAGGACAGACAAGCGTTGTGTATGCAGTTTCTTTAGTAGTTCTGCTGCTTTTAAGGTTTCTTCCAATAAAAGGGAGTCTCTGGTTAGCCTTTCCCACGACATTATCTACGTGTTCTTTCCAGTCTGAAGTAATAGTAATTAGTAGGTGTTTTGTGGAGTTTACGGCCTTCACTTTTGATTGATTTATCTTGTAAACAAAGTTTAGCGGACTTCCTTTCGTACTCATGCGGACGACTCAAAGTTCTCATTATTTAAAGTCAATTGCCAATTTTTACACCATACTGATATCTTATTCAGATCGTTGAGCAGTTGCTTTTTATCTTCAGATGATTTTACTAGACGGTAAATGACGGCGTCATATACAAACAACCTAAGAGAGCTACTTAGATTTTCTCCCAAATCATTTATGTAAATAAGGAACTGCAGAAGACCAATAACACTACCCTGTGTCACGCCTGATATCAGCTCTGTTTTAGTCGATGCTTTACCATCGACTGGGCGACCGTTCCTGCCGCAGGTACGAGTCCTCTCTCAACCAGGGATATGTGTGTTATTGTTAGTGTAATTTAATTTAAGTATTTTGTAACTCTTGTTTCTGACGACAATAGCACTTTGGTCCAAAAGAGCTACAAACATTTGAACATTTTAGAAATGGACTGTTTGTACTGACTGTAGTTCCGCCAAGCCTACAAGCCTGAACGATGATTTAAGTGCAGGCACAGGGCGTCGTTTTTCGACTCAGACTGAATTTAATAGTCGTCATCACATGCAGCTTCACTTCCTATTTCACGGCGAGGCCCAGCATTGACATACGGACACCACGCAGCACGACACAGTTGGGCCCAACAGCACGCTGAATCGACTCGTCAGAATTGACATCAGGTTCTGTTCACGGATGAGATACGCATCTGCCGTCAACCACACGACCGTCGGGAAGGTTTTTGGAGACAGCCTGGTTAGCCTGAACGTCTGGGTACTTCCTGCGAGTGCAGGAAGGCGGTGGTTTCCTGATATCTTGAGCGGCATTGTGTAGGACCACCGTACTCAAGAGGGCGATCAAACGGCTGTACAGTACACGGATGACATCCGATCATGCCTGGGAGACATTGAAAAGGGTTGTTTCTGGACGAGATGACCCACCAACCAATCTGAGCGACCCACTCCGAATCGATGTTGAGCAGTGGGACAGTCTAGGCCAACAGTCCATTGATGGGCTGGTGGACCGTACGCCACGAAAAATACGGGCAAGCATCTGTGCAAGGGGGCGTGTTTACAGGTTTTAGAGGGACTGGTGTGTGCTGCAATCTGGAACATAAATTCACAATATAAAGGCTATGGCCATAAAGTGTTGTTTTTGTATATCTCTCTTACATATTTATGTAAAGAGTCATGAACTCCTAGGTCGTGGTGATGCACCAGTTTTCTTCATACAGCAGATGCTGATATCCTTAGTGGCATCCATAATGCTATTTTGGATGCATTAGCCGTGTGAACACTCTAAATGTAACATGATTGTGTGTATGTAAAGACTTATGGCCGTAGGAGGAAATTAGCACGGACACACATTTAAAGGCGACACACAGCAATTCCAGAGAAGGTTTTGTGTAAGGAAATACTGTCGGCACCTAAAATATGACAGACACTGGTTGCCAACCCAAGGGGCGGGGCTCATAAGCGGGCCGCGGGCAGCCTTGCACTGGGGTGCGAATGATCGTCGAGAGTCGAACAGCCGGCCGCGGTGGCCGAGCGGTCTGCGGCGCCGCGCCGGTCACGGTCTGCACGGCCGCTGCGGTCGGGGGTTCTAATCGCCCCCCTCGGGCATGGATGTTGGTGCCGTTTTTAGTATAAGCTAGTGCATAAGTAGTTTGTAAGTTTAGGGACTGATGACCTCGTATTTAAGTCCCACAAACTGTCCAAACATTTGAACATTAGAAAAGTCGAACACGGGGTGATAATTATCGGTATGTTCAGGGGTTTCACTCATCAGTTGCCAAGGATAAGAAAATAAAGAAAGTAAGAGTTAAATGTCCTACAGATCCTGTATCAGTAGTAAGTAATCAGTTAGATCAGTTGCTCCACTGGTTCAGCGGACAAATGGCAACATACATACAGAGGGTCTTGCAGTGAAAGGTTTGGACGAATATCTAAAAAGAAACTATTTACGATGCAGTAAAAATTACTCCAAAGTAAATTAATTAGGAACTAGAATGAAACTTTTCACTCTGCAGCGGAGTGTGCGCTGATATGAAACTTCCTGGTAGATTAAAATTGTGTGCCGGATCCGAGAATCGAACCTGGGACCTTTGCCTTCCGCGGGCAAGCGCTCTACCAACTGAGCTATCCCGACACGACTCACGATACCGCCTCACAACTTTATTTCTGCCAGTACCTCGCCTCCTACTTTCCGAACTTCACAGAAGCTCTCCTGCGAAACATGCAAGACTGGCACTCATGGAAGAAAGGATATGCTGGAGACATGGCTTAGCCAGAGCCTAAGAGATGTTTCCAGAATGAAACTTTTGCTCTGCAGCGGAGTGTGCGCTGATATGAAACTTCCTGGCAAATTAAAATTGTGTGCCGGAACCGGGACTAGAACCTGGAAACTTTGCATTTCGCGGTAGAGCGCTTGCCCGCGAAAGGCAAAGGTCCCAGGTTCTAGTCCCGGTTCCGGCACACAATTTTAATCTGCCAGGAAGTTTCAAATTTGGAACTGTTTCGTGTATTGTGTGATGAAATGCGAACAGAAAGAATTTCTACTTCGCTCCGATGTTCTGTGGCTGTCCAGAGGTAAAGTATTGTCAAGACTGTTTGAACGTCATGACGAATTAAGAAATTTTCTTATGGATGAAAATTGTGCTGGAAAACGTCCAAGTTCCAAGTGTGACCAAAGAAACCTTGCTGACGCGGTTAGCTTATTTCACTCATTACCTCACTCCTGTACCACTCACCAGTGAACCTTCCGCATTTTATCCTCCCTTTGCAACCTCAGGGTTTGTCAAAAATTGAACAAGTTCTAGTGTTATGCCACAAATTTCAAAAAATGCCATTAGTACACCGTGGCAGAAAGTTTGGGAACCCCTGATTGCTAGATACTACAGCAGTGTGTAAGCATTTTCATGTTTCTTTCATGGACTACTTTCCTAAAACTTGGGGTAAAATTCAGTAGATTAAAAATCTTTTTCAAGTGGATTACTTTAAAAAAAAAATGAAAATTTCATGAGGTGGAGAAGACTTGTTAACTGAACTCTCATTTGACCAGGCTTTAAGATCGTTTTCTAAAACAACGTCATTGGTCCCCTTCTGGAAACGGTTCGGCAAGAATATCCAGCCATTACCAAAATTAATGGCCTTTCGACAACCTGTTTATGTGAAGGATATTTCTTTTCGAAGAAAAGTACTGGAGTAGACTGCATATAGCGAGTGATTTGAGGCTACAGGTAACCAGTTTCAAGCAAAACATTGACTATATTGTAAGTGACACTGTCAAATATCCCACCGAGTTTTTTTTCTTTTAACATTGCCTACTCGATTCTGAGTTTTCGTATACTTACTTTAATTAAGTGAATGTAATAAAATCTTTCATCTATATTGGTATGTATATTGTGTGTGTGTGTGTGTGTGTGTGTGTGTGTGTGTGGGTGCGCACACCATGTTTTTTGTTTTGGTGATTTTTACTTTTTATTTACTTACTGGGCCTCCAAAATGTTTTTATGTAATGGGTGGGCCGCAGAGCAAAAAAGGTTGGGATCCTCTGTGTCAGAAAATCGGTTGTATAAATCGGTAGTGTACATACAGTGCCTTCTTTAGTTTGCCGATCCCTTGTGGAACTTTCCTTGTTAGACAAACTGCGCCAGCCGGCACGTTGTTTACGTTTATACTGTCATTTACGGCAATGTTGGCATGCCAGATTATGCAATAATTATGATAGACTTACTCATCACCGAATTTACGTCCCTTAATTCCTTGTGTTAGCAGAAGGCTCGGCAAACAGTGCTCGTGTGTTGGTCCGCACGAAAATTGAGACTGCCGTGGATCCACAAACTCGTCTCTGCTGTTGCAACATCACTGCATCATACTAACTGCTTTAACACCGTAAAGTTGTCGCTTACGTAAAGTTGTATATGGAGAGCTACGGTGGATGAAGTAGAAGTGAGAAACCTATCGTCTGATAATCTGTGTTTCATTGGTTGTTCCAGAAGAGTGCTGTTTACTTCATATCAGCTAAAGCTGCTTCTTTGTCCACTTCCAATTCTTCTCCACAGGTTTCTTTAATTTCAAATATCAGTAGTCTTTAAACAGGAATGTAGTGTGATTTTGCAACTGATCTTACGGTTACTATAATAGTGCTCCACGTCTTCACTTTAGAAACGTAGTGAAGGCTAGCTTATCGCTAGGTATTGTATCTGGGAACTTAATCACTCCTACTTAGGGTCGGTCAAAATTCATACGTAAGTGCCAAGATCGCGAGAAGTTATTGTACTGTTTCGAGTAGGAGTCCTTTAGCATCAGATAACGTCTCACAATGCAACTTTATCAATTAATAGCATCCCGTCCCAGTTTCGCATGTATAGCATAGCGTATACGCTCACATTGTTTCTGTCGTAGTGTCGTATTAGCCTGCTGCGTCGAGCAGATTTGTAAGATTAAAAGGTAACACACGTTCATCCTACTCGTAATATTGTTAATGTTTTTTTATATTCTTTCCTGCAAATATCTGAAACGGTAAAAGAAGGAAGATTAGTGTTTCACACCCCGTCGACAGAGTGGTCATTAGAGGCTGAACTTGCTCGGATTGTTAGTGTGAAGATAGGGAAGGAAATCCGCCGTGCCCTTTGAAAGGAACCATGCCGGCAATTGGCTGGAGTGATTTAGGGAAATCACGGAAAACCTAAATCTGGATGGTCGGAAGTGGATTTGAACCACCTTCCTCCCGAATGCGAGTCCAGTGTGTTACTACTGCGCCACCTCGATCGGTGACAAACGGTAAAGAATAAGTACATAAACAAACTAATTAAATATTGAGAGTATAAATAATTCATTTACTTTTTATTTTCAATCTTGCAAATATTTTAAAAAGTAAAGAACAGTTACATAAACAAATAAAGAGAAATATTTCGTTGTAAACAACATTGGTAACGGCTCCCGAATTACGTGTAAGAACGACCGTATTATGTTTAGCTGTTAGACATGCCAGGAAAACGTAGAATTGGTCGTATGACAGGCATTAAGTGGTTAAGTGAATGACAACAACTTTTTAAAGTTTGAGATTGTGCTTTATTAAGAACCGAACATTTACATGTCCGGTGATGTTATATATATGTACAGGGTGGTCCGAAAAACTACAAAGAACAAAACTTTTATAGCTTGAAGGGAGAAAACAGATGGCGCTATGGTTGGCCCGCTAGATGGCGCTGCCATTACATATTCGTCTAGAACTTAAATAAATATGAATGTTTTATTTGGAACACTTTTTTCGCTTTTTGCTAGACGGCGCTTCAATAGTCACAAACGTATACGTACGAGGTATCGCGTAATATTTCGCCAGTGCGGACCGTATTTGCTTCGTAATATACATTACTCGTGATTGTGATCAAAATGCCCAACGGGCCTGTGCTATGTTATGTTGATCGTTATCCCGGAAGACACCATCCAAGTCATGCGTCAGCGCATTGTCAATGCATGTGAGAACATTACTGAAGGCGAACTACTCGCTGTTGAGAGGAATTTCGTTACGCGTATTGGTAAATGCATTGAAGTTGGACATCATTTTGAGCATTTATTGGAGTCATGTAGTAATTACAGGTAATCACGCAGTAACAGCATGCGTTCTCATAATGAATGATAATTTCACAAAATTACATGTATCTCATTGGAACAACCGAAATAAAGTTCAAACGTACCTACGTTCTGTGTTTTAATTTAAAAAAAACTACCTGTTACCCACTGTTCGTCTAAAATTGTGAGCAATATGTTTGTGAATATTATAGCGTCATCTATCAAAAAGCGAAAAAAGTGTTCCAAATAAAACATTCATTTTTATTTACGTACTAGACGAGTATGTAATAAAATGGGGGTGCCTATTTAAAAACTGCAGTTGATATCCGTTTGACCTACGGCAACGCCATAATGTAATGTGTAGGGCCATGTGAACAAAATTATACGATTTTTTTTCAAAATTTAGTTTCCGGTTTGTAATTAACATTGCTCAAAAACTTTGAATTGTGGTGCAGTATGAATACTACAGTGTTGTTCTTATGACTTAGAAATTATTGTATTTTGGACTATTTCATGTGAAAAGTGTGAAAACAAGTCGTTTTTGGTACAAAGTTCGGAACAATCCCATGATTTTCACATTTTACAGTCAAGTATCCCTGAAGACAAAACCTTCAAATTCCCTTTTGCCCATAATTTGCCAAGTGACAATATATTGTCGTATCTGTCATACCTTACATCATTGACTGCTGCAGGAGCTGCTGTTTCGTTCTTCTTTTGGAATTATTGCCCGTTTTTTACTCGTCTAACAAACTTCCTCTCCCCAATAAATATAAGATGTAGATGTAGACGTAGATGTAGAAGTCCATTTTCAGTCTCTCATCAATGAACTCGTCAACAATTTTCCGTAATAAATCAACTTCAAGCCTTCCTCTTTCCCTTTTATAAGCAGTTTTCAAAGTATCACAAAAAATATCGTCACAAAATTGAAGCCGCGCGGGAGTAGCCGAGCGGTCTGGAGCGTCACGTTACGGATCGAGCGGTCTCCCACGTCGGAGGTTCGAATCCTCCCTCGGGCATGGATGTGTGTGTTGTCTTTAGGTTAGTATAAATTAGTTTAAGTGGTTTTTAAGTCTAGGGACTTATGACCAACGTAGTTTGTTCCCATAGAATTACAAACATTATAAGTTAAATTTTTTTAACAAAACTGAAACAAACATGCACCTCGGTAACTTATGATTGGAGTGTTCGCTAAAGATTCAATATATTGCTAATTTTTTTGCAAAAGACAACGAAACATAACTTTATTGTAGAGCTTGTATGTTAGTTTCTAGCACTGTTGGCCATCCAAGGATGAAACTTAAGACATGTTTCAGAAAATCACGCGCAATTTTGATGTTACTGGAGAACAACATTGCCCAATAAGGGTTAAATAAAAAATCTTGACGTGCTCGCGCCTGTGTGAAGTATCACGATTATGATGTTCAAATGTTTGCATAGCTTATGGGACTTAACTACGGGGTCATCAGTCCCTAAACCTACAAACTTCTAATGAACTAGCTTATACTAAAGACGGCACAAACATCCATGCCCGAGGTGGGATTCGAACCCCCGACCGTAGTGTCCGTGCAGACTGTGACTAGCACGCCGCAGATCGCTCGGCCACCGCGGCCGGCACTATGATGTTCTGTCGTATAACATGACATAATCTCATCGTACATTGCTTTCTGATGACGTGTAGTGTAACTTACGTGCAGCTGAAGTTCATCATCAGTACATCCCAGACACGGACACTCGACTACAGACGCACCTCCATCCAGAACTCTCTGTGCTGCGTTTTCAGGTTTAGCTCATAATGTAAAAAAAAAAAAAAAAAAAAAAAAAAAAAAAAAAAAAAAAAAAAAAAGGGTCATTTAAAGTTTTTTTAATCTGCCAGAGAAGTGGTGAAGATGGTTCTCCTGTTTTACATCTTTGACTATGAAGACAACATATTCTAGGTTTCTTGTGCTGCGATTGTAGCATTTTTTAAGATCTTGTTCCCAACTTTTATTCTATCACAGATGATTTCTCATCACAGACGGCAAGGGTTGCGATTTAAAAGGTATTCAACACTTCTTCAAGGAAAAAAAATAATTAAATTGTTTTACGGCAAATGTCAACATACTATAAAGTCCGCCATTCTGCAGTAGGTCTTTTCAAACATTTGTTACAACAATGCTTATCTGTGATGACATGTGTTCTTATGACCTGTGATGTCGGCTGACTCCAAGACTAGCGCTGGACAGGGGATTCGCCGTTTCCTGTTACATCCCACGTTGTGGTCTTTCGGGATACCTCCACTGTCTCTGCCTTTTTTCTCAGTACTCATCCAATTCATTCATCTTTTGCAGGTTAAGATATTTAATAAATTAAATGTTCAAATGTTAGGAACTACTTAAACTAACTTAAATTAACTTATGCTAAGGACGATATAAAAACCCATGCCCAAGGGAGGACCCGAACCCCCCACGCCGAACTGCCTCTCGCACCGCAGCCAGGAGCCTTAGTGCGCACGGCTGTTCTTCAACGGCTTAATAAATTGTTGTATAAAATACTAAAAATAGATGAAAACGCAAAGAAGGAAGATTATGTTTTAAAGGCTCTCCGTATGTAGGCCCCTACAGAAAGGATTGGTTTTCAAGAAAGGAAATCGGCCATGACCTTCGGTACACAAGAATCTCGTACACTGTCTGGAGAGATTTAAGATAGTAACGAGAAGCCTAAATCTGGACGAATAGCCACCAATTTGCACCGTCACACTCCAGAGTGGTCGCGGTGGAGTAGTCGAGCGGTCTAAGGCGCCTCGCTGCGGAGCGCGCGGTTGCTCTTCGTCGGAGGTTCGATTCCTCCATGGGGTATGGGTGTGTCTGTGTGTTGTCCTTAGGTTAGTTTACCTTGGTTTAAGTAGTTTGTAAGCTACGGACTGATGACCACGCAGTTTGGTCCGACATATTTAACAAACATTTGAACATTTAAACTCCAAATGTGAATCCAATTAGCCACCTCTCTCTGCATAGGTAAAGACTTCACTATTATTGGATTCGTAGATTAAATGTCTTTACTGACCATTAACCTTCATGGTAACACTAATTGTGAGGCATGGGATTTATTAGTCAATTTCGGATAATTTTGGTGTGCTGAATATGAAAATTGTAATTTTTTTTACATTTAGTCTAATTTGTTTGATAATTGCTCTCCATATATACTGGAAATTAAATTATAAAAGATGATAATACTTTTTAAACATCATCATTATCATTAGAGACTGATTATGTCTTTCAGCCTGCAGTCTGGAATATAGTCCCCCTGATAAAATTCCTCCGTGATCCCCTATTCAGTGCTAATATTGATGCCTCGTCCGATGTTAATCCTTTTATTTCAAAATAATTCTTGACCGAATCTAAGTACTTTTTTCTTGGCCTACCTCCATTCCTCTTATCTTCTACTGCCGAACCCACGAGCCTCGTAGGTAATCTTGTTTCTCCCATGCTTTTAACCTGACCCCACAGTCTCAGACCGTTCGCTCTAACTGCTTCCCCTACGGTGTTCATTACCAGTTATTCTTTGATTTCACCATTAAGGACACCGTCCGCCATTGTTCAAATGTTCAAATGCTTGTATAGCTTATGGGACTTAACTATGGGGTCATCAGTCCCTAAACTTACAAACTACTTATGAACTGCTTACACTAAGGACAGCACAAATATCCATGTCCGAGGGGGGATTCGAGTCCCCGACCGTAGTGGTCGTACAGACCGTGACTGACGCGCCGCAGTCCCCTCGACCACCGCGGCCGGCCGGGCCATCGTTCCAATCAGTTAGTACTTTCAGTAATATTTGCTCCTTTCCTATGTGTAACCTCAACTTTATTAATAAGGTGACTTGTGTCTACCCAGCTTTTACTCCCGTACAGCAAAGTTGGTCGAAAGATACAGCAGTACACTGCTACCTTAGTTTTGATTCTGACCTCCTCCTTGCAGAAAAAGAGTAGATCTTAGCCTAGTGCTCACTGCATTAGGTTTTCTACACCTTGATTCGATTTCTTTCACTATGTTTCCATCCTGTGAGAAAATACATCCCAAGTACTTAAAACCGTCAACCTGTTCTGTCTTGGTTCCTCCTATTTGGCACTCAATCTATTTAAATCTCTTTCTCACGGACCTTATTTCGTTTTGAAGGTGCAAATCTTAATACCATGGTGGGCCAGTCAAATCGTACAAAAAAAGTGTAAAAAACGAAAACTGTGATGTAATTCTAATTTTTTGATTTGCTCTTAGGACCATTTAGAGCAGTGTGAAACCAAGTTTGCAGCTTCGAATACCCGGTGCTCTCCAAGTTATAAGTGAAAAACTGTGAAATTTTCAAACTTTTTTTTAAGTTGTTGCCTTCAACCACATAAACTATAAATTTTACGATGTTAATAGTTCTAACCATTTCGAAAGTACACTGAATATGTAACAATTTAAGCCTAACCGTAACGATATATTCCCAATATTTTTCTAGATCTGAAGCATCAAAAATGGGCTACTTTTTACCAAAAACGATAATTTTAAGTTTTGCTCTGATTTCTAGTTGAATATCGGAATAACCGCGCATCCTGCGAGAAAAGTCAGAAATTGAAGAGTGATTAGTTTTCTTCAAATGTTACAAAAACAAAAAGTCAGTAAACTGAAATTTTTGAAGAAATGCTCCTAAACACTAATGACAAATTATGGGCATTCAGCGAAAGATTCGATTGTATGTTTACATGAAAGTGACGTATTATAAAAAATGAAACTACCCGTGGACACACATAAATTGTACAACATCAGTCTTCGCCTAATTACTTGTTGTAATGTTCATATACTAACGGAGACAGAACGATCAGAAACTGAAAGCTTATTAAGTTATAATGACAGGTCACTTTTCTTTCTGCCAGAGTGAATGAAAATGTCCAGATTGTTAGCAACAAATTAAAAAATGCGATGGAAAACATGGAAAGAAAACTTCTTACTTCGGAACTCTGAGTGCAGTGTTATCGAATGACTGTACTTGTGAAGAGATTCATTCATGCAGAGAGGATACGAGTGACTGCGACACTTGGATACAGTAAGCAAAATTCTCCCTTTCTTTCACTCAACGGGCCAATTTTTTTTTCTTTTTTCTTTTACGCTAAAAGTTTTCGTCTATATTTACGGATATGAGTAACCTACACCACCGAATAGTCGCAGATTTAGAGGAATTTTCTGTTTTCACTACAGGAGACTCCATGATTCGCAGATGTGATACATTTTGGTTAGGGCTGTGGAAGATTCAATTATCGAACAGGTACCAGTGAGGTCAATGTAGAGACAGGGAGGGTAACTCACGGCCATGGTATATCCAGCAGTGTGATTTCGCTGTGGAAAGGAGGAATGGTGTACTTGTTTAACCTCTGTGAAGAGCTGGAACGGTTTGGGACGTTTCTTCTTCAACATCAGAACAACAAATCGACATGCGGCCGACACAGATCATACGAGACACTGCTGACTTGGAGAAACTGATAGATAAAATACAGGGTGTACAATGTGAGTCTCCATCATGTGAACTCATAAAATCTTGGAGGAAACACAATTTATTGACGAGCATATACAGGGAAATCATACAGCAGCTCATCAAGTTTTCATACACGGTTGGACGGTTCAGTACACTTGAACATGGGCGCCACGGGTAGCGCGAAGAATATCAAGTCTGTAATCGATTTCGCGCCTTGTGTTGTGGAGCATCTGTTCTGTGACAGAGTTGATGACAATTCTTATGCGCTGGTTCAAGACTTGCTGATCCTTTACTGGTGTAGCATATACTTGGTCTTTCACATAACCCCACAAGAAAAAATCGAGGGTGGTTATGTCGAGCAAACGTGGAGGCCAAGGAATTGGACCTCCACGGCCAATCCATCGTTGCGTCATTTACAATTTTTCGGACATCAAGGATCCAATTGGGGTGTTGCACCGTCCTGTTGAAACATCACATTTGGCTGCAGGTCTGTTATCTATGGCACGGCAAATTGTTCCAATATGTCCAGGGAGATGGCTCTATCCACAGTCGGCGGCTCCGGAAAGAAAAACGGCCCAACAATGCGATTTATCATCAAACGACACCACACATTAACTTTCGGTCTGTCGCGAATGTGTTCCTTAAGCGCCTGTGGAGTTTCGGGCCCCCAGATGCGAACTTTGTGACGTTTGACAGCCCCTGACACATGAAAGGTTGCCTCGTCAGTGAACATCACGTGTGATAAAAATGTCTCGTCCGCGGCAATGCAATCTAACATGACACATGCAAATTCTTCGATCATCAGGTTTATTTCTTGCACAACTTGCACTCTTTATATGCGTACAAACGTAATCGCTGATGGAGCACTTTCTGCATTGTTGAACGTTTCATACGAAGTTCTCTTGCTGCATGTCGCACTGACTTCTGTGGGCTTCGTTCGAATGACCGCCGCACTTGTTGCACATGATGTTCGCTGATTGGAGGCTTACCAGCACCATGCCCTTTCGCAACACTCCCAGTAGCCAAAATCTGATCACGCCACTTCTTTATAGTCTTGAACGACAGGAGGCGCTTGGCGAAAGTTTCTTTGCACTTGGGTCGCCGATTTTGTTAAAAAAATGTTCAAGTGTTTGTTAAGCTTATGGGACTTAACTACGGGGTCATCAGTCCCTAAACTTACAAACTACTTATCAACTACCTTATACTAAGGACGGAACCAATATCCATGTCCGAGGGGGGATTCGAACCCCCGACCGTAGCGGCCGTGCAGACCCTGACTGGAGCGCCTCAGTCTCCTCGGCCACCGCGGCCGGCGCCGATTTTGTCTCTGCATACCACCAGACTATTTGTGCACGCTCCTTCATATCCCCCATTTTGCTAAAATAATTGATTGCAGCTCTACTACGGCCATTTTGTGTAGCAAATTTGTACACCTCAAACTTCTTGAGTTGCTCTGTCTGCCTCTTCAGGATTCACCATCTGAAATGAGGAAGATATAGGATATTAACATTTTGGAGTCTCATTGTTGACTCCCTGTACTGTCCATCAGCAACGGAATCGTGGGAAGTGCTGAAATAAATTGCCACCTAGCTCAGGAAAAAGGCATTGAAAGATAATAACTGGCAGCTCGTTTGGCAAAGTAACATTCAAAAGAAAAGACAAAGTGGTAACTTGGTCCACACTCGCGAACTCCATTAAAGTGCACAAGAAGCGTGTTGACGTTTATCCGCTCACCATTTTTCAAAGGATGTGTATAACAAAACTGTCGGACAGTGAACTGAAAGAGCAATTTAAGTTCGTACTGGCCCCTTGTCCACTGGAATTGTTCAAACAAGAGAGGATGTGTAAGGAAGCGAAGTCAACGTTTTATGCCGCTTTCGCACCACTTTCACAAAATATTTGTCTTGGGACCAGGACATTTGTAGTGGTCGATGGGGGATATCTTCTCCACAAGGCTGTCTGGCATAGAGACGACTCGGTGAAGGCTATACTTGCTACCTACATTTCCCACACTTTTGTAGGAACGTTTCAGTGGTATTTGATGGATATCCTGAAGACGGAGCCCTCAGTAGTACTAAAACTGCCAAACGATTGCGCCGCTGCGCTGCCCTCTCCTGCGATGAGATCGTATTTGACTCTTCAAATATTATGAAAATGACGCAGGAGAAAGTGTTAGCCAATGACTCAGACGCAAGACGTCTCATTCACCAACTGCGTTTGAACACGAGGGCATTGCAACTCAGAAAGCAACAGAAGACGCAGACAGCGACATTATATGTACTGCCATCGAGAACTGACCACGAAAACGCTATGGTAGTTGGAGAGGTTGTTGACTTAGTCGTTCTCCTTTGCGGCTTGGATTCTAACGTCCGAAATGTTTATTTCCAGAAAACAACAGAGGCAAGTAAAGCGGTGCTCAGTTTTCACTACTTCTTTCTGTCCAGTAGAAATAGAATTGCCCCACCCCGTCCAAGGCTTAAACTCTTCGTACATGCATTTAGCGGATGTGACACCACTTCCTCCCTTCATGGGGAGGATAAACAACTGGCCGCCGTATTTTTCTTGCCAGATACTGGTCATGAAACTACATCTGCTGTCGGAGAGGAGTGCCTAATCGCTCTGTTTGGAGGGGACACATCCTTCGACACCCTACACGGTTGTCGATTCCGCCTGTTCGTCAAGTCAGCAGCCAATGCGAAGATGGACCTGGAACATTTGCCCCCGACCAAAGAAGCTGCTACCTTCCATTCCTGCCGTACATATCACCAAGTGCAAAAATCATGTTCATAGAATACATGACATCAACTGCAGTTGGGCAGAGCTGAAAATGTGTACCCAGCCGGGATCAGAACCCGGGTCTCCCACATTCTAGGCTGTTGCACTGACCACTACACCACTGGGGACAAATTGATCACCGCACCTGCAAGGACTACCTAAGCACGCCTCCCGTCAACACAAATTCCCAGCTTCACCATGCCCACAGTAGTCAAACTCGTAGTTACAGAAAATAATTCCGTAAGGCTAAGAGCCTCAAACTTCCCCGCCCTTCCCCACTAACGAAAGGATCTTTACCCGTCACCGGCATATATACAGGGTGTTCCACTAAGTGTGTTTGTCCTTTCCACCGCGCATTGTACTATGCATCTATGCATTGAGGAACATCTCATGAACATCTCATGTAAATCAACTTCCCACCGACATAACATCCATCACCCACCACACAGCCATGTATTATGTACAGCGTGCGGTATCTGCCCCTGAAACTTTGAAGGGTTGTAGCTCCCAAACTAACAGTGATAGGAATGTAGTTTAAATTGATTTGGACGCAGCTGGTTTCAACGAATCCAATGCACGATAGAAAAAAACTATTGTTCCGTTTAAAAATTATATCTTTGTGCTGTAACTCTTTGGAAAATGATACAATAAACTATGTTCATAGCTCCGCAGAAAGTGTAACATTTCTTGTGTTGACCTACAGCATTAAAATTTCCCGTCACCTATTATAAGTTACAGAGGCAAATACACTTAGTGAAACACCATATATATATATATATATATATATATATATATATATATATATATGTGTGTGGTGTTTCACTAAGTGTATTTGCCTGAAACGTGCTGAAACGTCACTACGAGTCTGACCTACGAGGATGAAGACGATTACGATTATCTCCCGCCTTCGGACGAACAGCCAGGAATGGGTACAACACCGCAGCAACCTACTTATGTCCTATAACACATCTATGAATAACTAAGACCTTCTAAGAAATCAAAATCGTGAGTGTTTTCAGTTACTGAAGTGTATCTTTTCAATTCATCTATATCTACATCTACATATATACTCTGCAAATCACATTTAAGTGCCTGGCAGAGGATTCATTAACCACTTTCATAACTTTTCTCTACCGTTCCATTCTCTAATAGCGCGTGGGAAGAAAGAACACTTAAATCGTCCCGTTTTCGATCTGATTTCTCTTAATTTATTGGGATGGTCCTGTCTCCCTATGTAGGTGGGTGCTAGCAAAATATTTTCACATTCAGAAGTAATAGTCTGTGATTGAAGATTCGTAAATAGATCTCGCCGCAACGAATAACGTAATTCTTTTAATAATTTCCACCTCAGATCGTGCAACATTTCCGTGACGCTTCCCCCCCTGTAACGTGATAAAACGAGCTGCCCTTCTCTGAACGTTCTCAATGTCTTCCGTCAGTCCCACCTGGTGAGGGTCCCACACTGGGAAACAGTACTCCAGGAGAGGTCGAACAAGTGTGATGTAGGCAGTCTCTTTGGTGGAGCTGTTGCAACTTCGAAGCGTTCTGCCAATTACACAAATTAATTTAAATATACTTGTATATATTTAAAGCAGTGCTGTACATTTTTATTTCTTTGCATGCCTACAGTTTGTTATTAGTTACTGTTTAGGCATATTCCTTCAAAAATTTCAGTTTAGTGACTTTTTGTTTATTTAATATAGAGTCGGTACTTGGAGGAACAAAGACATATCAAAAACGTAAATACATAGTATTTTTGTCCCACAACATTTTTATTTGCTTGCTTTTAGCAGCTTTCGGCTTCTTAGGCCATCGTTAGATAACTCCGTACCAAACAGATAGTCCACACGTAACATTGAGGTTACACATACAAAGATGGTTCTTCAAAGATATGTGAATCTGCAAATTTCATATGGCTATGAATCAATACTACAGAATAAGCATACTACAAAACAAATGTATTTTGAATGATCACATCATAGGCTACAATGGTAATGAAATATAAAAACTGTGGGATTGTGTAAGAAAGTATTGTCAGCAGGTGATGGTAGAAAAAAAATGTGGATTTGTTATGAATAAATATCAATACCAACGAACGTGGATAATATTAAACACAAATGGGGTCAGAAAGTGTACATCTTACATCACTTAAGGTTACAAATATTATAACTGTCCAGGTGGTGATGGGTGATCGTTTTTGGAGCATTTGAAGAAAACTACTCACTCTAGAGGGTTTATCTTGTGCTTACTTTAAAGCTAATAAAATTTACTTCAATTCTCATGACTCTTCTCGCAGAATGAGAGGTTATGCCAATATTCAGCTCCAAATCAGTGCAAACCTTAAAATTTTAATTTTTGGTAAAATTAGCGCATATTTGACGCTGCAGATCTACAAAATTATTGGACGTATAACGATGCGGTTAGGCATAAATTGTGACATATTCAATATACTTTGGAAATGGTAAGAACTATTAACATCCTAAAATTGATAGGCTGTGAGTTAGAAGGCAACAAATAAAAAGGTCCCAAAATTTCGCAGTTTTTCAATTATAACTTGGGAAGCACAGTGTATCCAAGCTGCAGACTTATTTTCACACTACTCTAATTGGTCATAACAACATATCAGATTGGATTGAAGTCATTCAGTCGAATCTGCCATCCCAACTAACTCGTCCGCTTATACAAGACTGCTTATTTTGTTTCGACCTGTTTTACCCTCAACCTGCCAGTCTATTGTTTTCAACATATAAGCCATAAATTGACAGTGGTGATAGGTCACAGCCTTGTATTAGCCCTGACACTACTTTGAACCATGAACTCAGTTTACCGTCTAACTCTAACTGCTGCCTGAATAAGTGAACATCTTTAATTGCAGAAGTTTGTCTCCTATTCCATAATTTTGTAGAACTGACAATAGCTCCCTCCTACGAACACGGTAATAAGCCTTTTCTTGACCTGTAAAACACAGATAAAGTTCCCTGTTCCACTCATAGCACTTCCCCATTATATGTCGTATGTTAATAATCTGGCCCTGACAGCGTTTAAGAGGGTTAAACCCAAACTGCTTTTCATCCAATTTATCTTCAACTAATACTCGCACTCTCCTTTCAATAATACCTGAGAATATTTTGCCGACAACGCTGATTGAGATGATATTTCTGTAGTTGTTAGTCTTTCCTGTTTCCATGCTTGCAAATGGGTTGGAATACTGCTTTTGCCGGCCGCGGTGGCGCTCCAGTCACGGTCTGCACGGCCACTGCAGTGGGGGGTTCGAATCCCCCCTCGGGCATGGATATTTGTACCGTCCTAGTTCGTAAGTAGTTCATAAGTAGTTTGTAAGTTTAGGGACTGATGACCCCGTAGTTAAGTCCCATAAGCTTAACAAACATTTGAACATTTTTTGTACTGCTTTCGCCCAGTCAGACGGAACCTGTCCCAACTCCCATGCCATCCCAGTTATCCTGTGTAAACATTTATTTTATTTTTATCAGATGATTTCAGACAAACAAAGTCCTATAAATAGTACAAAGAATAATAAAATTAATCTTAAAAACAGAATTTTTTTATTAAGAATCAAGAACAACGTTTGGTGTGGGATATTCTTCGGTGCATCTTTTCCGGGGACTCTCTCTGCAAGTTGAAGCTGTAGTCTGACATATGACGAGCCGACAGACGCTTATACCTTCCCTCCATAATTTTAATGTCCTGGTGGAACCGTTCGCCTTGTTCTCCGCTGTAATCGTCCAAGTTGTCACGAAAGTATTGTAGATGACTGTACAAAAACGCAATTTGACACTCAGCTCCTCGTGTTGGTAAATTCTGGTGCACTTTCCCTACTACTTGGAATTATCCATAGCTTTGTGTCCCCCCAAAACATTTTTGAAAACTGACAGAAAACGTGTCCACGTGTGCACATCAACGAGCGTCATGTGGTTTGTGAAATCGTCGTCGTTTATAAAATCGTGGGCTTTGCCCATAAGATTAAATTTTCTGTGCTGGGATCAGGAAACGGTTGACGAATATATTTGAAGTAATGGCCATACTGTTTTATAAGGCCCAGTTAAATACGTAGTAGCGAAAGAAAGATTTTCCCCCCTACTGATGAACGGTCTGTGAACGATGTTTTCCTATAGTCAAGTTCAATCTCGGCAGCCAGTTTTCCCTGCAACAATGTCCATTTTTCGCAAGTCTGTATCGCAGATAACGAAAAGTGGCTTATTTAGTGTAATCACTTTATCGATCCGTTGAAAAGAAGTTCACTTAACTGTAAAGGATAGCAACATCACTACAGTATTCGGTATAATTCGTCGGATTCCTGTCAGACTTACCAATACAATGGCACTAGCTGTATTTAGCCACTCTCACATTCGGTTGGAAACTATACAGAGTGTTTACGAATCTATTCCTCGAAAACTTGGAACTGTTCTCAAAGCTTATGATAAAAAAAAAAAAAATGTTCAAATCTTTGTAAATCTCTCGGACCAAACTGCGTGGCCATCAGTCCGTATCTTACAGACTACTTAAACTAAGTTGAACTAACCTAAGGACAACAGAAACACCCATGCCCTAGGGAGGACTCGAACCTACGACGGCGAGCAACCGCGCGTTCCGCAGCGAGGCGCCTTACACCGCTCGGCTACTGCACCGCGGCTAGCCGATGATCACTCAGTTCCTTGCTAATAAATAAATATTGTGTCTATGTTACGTTTTCATTTTATGTTGTCCAGCACCTGTACATTCGCTCAGACATCAGAGTAAATGCATCTCTGACCTGAAGTAGCGTGATGTCGAATACATCATAATTATATATTATTTCTCATCGGTGTTTTTTGTGGGTACGCCATGTTTCCTATATTACTTATCCAAAATTAATGATTCTGGTATCATTTTCAAGGTTTTGATCTTCGCTGATGACGAAAAATACATAGATAGCTTAGACTTATTGTTCTCAGATAAAATTTTTGAAAACAAAATTATACTGTTCGTAGAAACTAAGTTGAAACACGGCGAACGATCGTAAATGGGAAATGTATTTACGGTTGCTTCCATTAGCCACCGCGACGAGTATCAACTTAGAGTATCAACTTAGTTTACGCGGCCGATATAAAACCAATGTAGAAGGTGCCATCTATTGGAAATCTGTTTTACTGACATGAACGACAGCTCTACCATTTGTTTAGGTTTTTTATGCAAGCCAAAGACCTTTTTTTTTTTTTATTAAAGCGTAGTTAATCACACGATTTCGGTTATACACGTAGATGTAACGACGAAAAATACACCAATAATTTAATTTAGCACGACAGCTCTTGCAGTTGTTAAGATTCTTTAACCGAGCGTAGTTTATCATCAGATTTCTGTCTCACACGTCGATGCACAACAGCTGTTGGAATTGTTGACTTTGTTAAATAAGCGTAGTCTACTGCACGAATGAACTGAATTACCTCAAACTTCATCATCATGGTAAGTACCGGTTACTGTTATAACTACTTAACTTTTAATTCACCGCTACTTTACAGTGTGTTCAATATACATATGTACTTGGATATTCCTTTTCTCCATAACTATCATACCTGTGACTGATCAGGATACATTGCGAATTATTCGCACGGGGCCGGCCGCGGTGGCCGAGGTGACTGAGGCGCTCCACTCACGGTCAGCATGGCCACTACGGTCGGGGGTTCGAATCCCCCCTCGGGCATGGATATTTGTGCCGTCCTAGTTCGTAAGTAGTTCATAAGTAGTTTGTAAGTTTAGGGACTGATGACCCCGTAGTTAAGTCCCATAAGCTTAACAAACATTTGAACATTTGATTCGCACGGGTCAACTAGAATACACATATTTCTAAACGAATTAGTAGCCTTACACGACCAGATACTTAGAGTTCTGACACGGATTGTCGTAATAAAAATCTGTTTGCGATTTTGATAAATGAATTTTATTTTCCCAAATGTTTTGATGCAAACCGCACTCCTACTAATTATTCATTAGCCCTATAGATATAAAAATCAACGAACAAATTATTTTACATTACGGCAAACTTTATAAAATGCTTTAATCGTAGCTGCATACTAACGGATGAAAAGAAGCAGCGCTGCTGAAGTTCTGAAGGACTCCAAGAATCGATCTCTTCTGAATAACCCAGAGTTTTACCTCCATATTAACAGCTTACGAAACGTCACAATATATTCCTTTTGTAAATACTCAGAACAGCGGACCGTCAGATTCAATCGCCCAGCGCTATTAATCTCGCTGGTACTGACAGTGTCGTTTTAAATATTTTCTTACGAAACGAGGAGTAACAAAGTGCAGCAGCAAGACGTTACCAATCTTGTGTTAATGCATTTTTACTGTGCCGTCTGTCTGTGAAACGATTCACACCGCAACAGGTGCGTATACAGAATTCAGTAAAAAAACAGATGCCCCGGTCGCATTTAGCATTCAATGCATAATTCTCAGGGTGCGGATTGGCAGGCACGGCGTCCACCAGATAACAAACTCTGGACGCGGCGTGGGGGGAAGAAGGACATTTCAAGATTAAAGACCTCCCGACTCTCCGGCACGCAACCTGACCTTTCTCTTTCCGCAGTATTCTCCGGAATCACGCGTCACACGTCATTCTCCCGGTTCTTTTTTCTGTGTGTGGAGACGTAAATGGTAATTGTTTTCAATTTTACGCGTATACTAATATTTTAGTTCAAGGTAGAAACGAGCCTTTGGGTTGAATTTGTTTCCTTTTCACATATAACTGACAAGGGAGACCTGTACACTGTATGAGATGTATTTGGTTGAAACTCTCATGTTAAGTACATTTCGAATCGGTAAATCGTGACTTGCTTCTCTTGTTACGGAAATGACTAATTTTCGAGCTATAAGGCTATGGCCGGCCGCGGTGGCCGAAGAGACTAAGGCGCTCCAGTCACGGTCTGCACGGCCACTACGGTCGGGGGTTCGAATCCCCCTCGGGCATGGATATATGTGCCGTCCTATTTCGTAAGTAGCTTATAAGTAGTTTGTAAGTTTAGGGACTGATGACCCCGCAGTTAAGTCCCTTAAGCTTAACAAACATTTGAACATTTTATAAGGCTATGTATCGATGAGCCATATGCCTATTTGCAGGAAATGACACTGATATTTCCTACGTATCAGAAGCCACAGTAAACCCACGAACAGAAATACTGTATTTGTGGTAAGCGATGAACATAAACGTATCAGTTACTTTTCAAGTTGAAATGTTCAAATGTTTGTAGATCTTATGGGACTTAACTACGGGGTCATCAGTCCCTAAGCTTACAAACTACTTATGAACTAGCTAAGACTAAGGACGGCACAAATATCCATGCCCGAGGGGGGATTCGAACCCCCGACCGTAGTGGCCGTGCAGACCGTGACTGGAGCGCCTCAGTCACCTCGGCCACCGCGGCCGGCACTTTTCAAGTAGCTTCCTTTCCGTTATTTAACGGATAGCTCTGCTATTTGCCTGTAAAATGGAGATATGACTCATCGGTGCTTGGCGTTATTACTCGAGCTACTACGCATTTCCATCTCAGGACATATTCTCCACTGCGTTTACCGACTCAGTATGAGGTTGACATGTGTAATTTACGCAAGTAAAACTCTCACGGTTGTAAACGCTTCCTTTATAAGAATATTTTGTACGATGGAATATATGGCACTGCTGTATTGCTTCTAAGCAGAGGTGAGACAGCTGAAAAAGAAGTTGATATGTAGGGACATTTGTGCGCGGTATCGCAGAAGGAAAGAGCAGAGTTAGTGCCAAAAGAGGAACGCTCATTTTAGGAAAAATACACCTATTGAAATATCACATATTTCAAATAGTTGCCCACTTAGAATTCTTCTAGTAATGCAGCACGTTTCTTTCTTTCACACCTAATATGTTTGACGTTTTATTAACAGGAGTCCGGATAAAAGCTTTCCTAAATAGAAATGTAATATATCACGAAATAATGCAAACGCAAGCGACTATGTTACTAGTGCGCAGAGCATCTCTGGAAGTCTTGTGTAGTACTACTGGAAGTCTGTCAAGTGTTAAATCTACTGGGAAGCCACGTTGCTATGAAGAAAAATCAATCACATTACAGAAGCTTTTCAATTAAGTTTGCAGTTATAGATTCCACGATCAACACTGCATACCACGGTGGAGTGGCCGAGCGCTCTAAGGCGCCCTGCTACGGAGCGCGCGGATGCTCACCGTCAGAGGTTCGAGTCTTCCCTCGTCAATTGGTGTGTGTTGCCCTTAGTTAAAAATAGTTTGTAAGTCTAGGGACTGATAACTGTAGCAGTTAAGTCCTTTAGATTTACAAAACATTGAACATTTTGAACAACAGTGCACGAGTTGTTGTCCAAAAACTGCGTCAATGAGCATAAAAAGTTCCAATGATTAACGCGATAAAACGTAATGTTAAAGTTACACGTATGTACTTCGCGTTAGAAACGCTACAGAAAACTGATAAGTCACCCGAATATAGCGAAAATGTTTATCTGAACGAAGCGACATTGCATTTGAGTGCACCGCGTAAATTGCCGTGCGCTCTAAGGCACATTGCTGTGGATTGCGTGGCCATTCTCCGTCTCAGTAAAGTTAGTTAAAGTAGAAAAATGTTCAAATGTTTGTTAAGCTTATGGGACTTAACTACGGGGTCATCAGTCCCTAAACTTACAAACTACTTATGAACTACTTACGAACTAGGACGGCACAAATATCCATGCCCGAGCGGGGATTCGAACCCCCGACCGTAGTGGCCGTGCTGACCGTGACTGAAGCGCCTCAGTCACCTCGGCCACCGCGGCCGGCAGTTAAAGTAGTTTGTAAAAAATGTTCAAATGTTTGTATAGTCTATGAGACTTAACTATGGGGCCATCAGTCCCTAAACTTACAAACTACTTATGAACTACTTACGAACTAGGACGGCACAAATATCCATGCCCGAGGGGGGATTCGAACCCCCGACCGTAGTGGCTGTGCTGACCGTGACTGAAGCGCCTCAGTCACCTCGGCCACCGCGGCCGGCAGTTAAAGTAGTTTGTAAAAAATGTTCAAATGTTTGTATAGTCTATGAGACTTAACTATGGGGCCATCAGTCCCTAAACTTACAAACTACTTATGAACTACTTACGAACTAGGACGGCACAAATATCCATGCCCGAGGGGGGATTCGAACCCCCGACCGTAGTGGCCGTGCAGACCAAAGTAGTTTGTAAGTTTTGGGAGTGATCACGACTGCAGTTTGGTCCCACAGCTTCACGAGCATTTTAACATTTGAGTGCATCTATAAACAGTCAAAAGTGTGGAGCATATGGCAAATAAAATCCCCATGTCAGACGTGAATTAGAGAGGGACATCTCGAAAGTAATAGTGTAACGCTGTGATAATGCCGTTCTTGCCATTAGAACGGACAGCGGCTGGAAATTCCTCCCATCTGTTGGAGCTACTCGCCTTATGACAACTGCCGTATCTAGTTACCCATCAGCAGGATGTGGCTTCGCTACATTTCAGCCTCGTCGTTATGGAACACCTGGACAGCGAAACTCCCGGGAGGTCGATTCGCAGAGGTTAACTGCGTGGGCTTTTTATGCTGGGCTTAAGAGTAACACGCTTCCTAGGCCAAGATTAACAGTCTTCAGCACCTAAAAGCCCGCATAACGGAAATAAGGCACTAGTGGCACCAAACACACCCAAAGATACCTAGAACGACGTGGAATAGTATTTCGATATTTGTTGTGCTACCACAGGGTCCAATATTGAAACTTATTTAGGGTGTGAAACTAAAGTATAAGTTCTGCAGGTTTGTTATGGGAATATTAAAACGTAAATCTCTGTAATAAGGTCATTCAGGGAGATCAAGACGGTTGACAGACACCGACATATTCAAGAAAGCTCGATAAAGGCGTATGGAGAGTACCTATTGGATTAAAGTAAGAGTGAAGTGCAGTGGCTAAAGTTGCGATGATACTGCCGCGCAAATATGGGTGCAACGTATTGGATGTGTGTTGGACACATTTATGTAGTACGACGTACAATCTCCAACAATATCTACTTTTACAACTGTTATTCCCTTCTTTTAACCAAATAAACAAACAGACATCAGAATTCAATTTCTTCTCGTATTCCTAATGAATGACTTGTCAGGGACAACAACCGCTGCAATGTCTAGGCGGCGTCGCTCTCGGCGTGTTAGGACATGAGTTCCTACTTAAAAGAGCTTGAAATCTGTTGACATTAGTTCGGCTGGTGCGTACAGTCATCAGTAATTGATTGGTGGCTAAAATGTTTTCGGGGGCGTTCTATTTCATATTACTGTAGAGGTTTCTGCAGTTAATGGAGGGAGTACTTGGCTGACTTGATACTGTGTGGGGCAGAAGTTATGAATATGGTTGATTGGAAACTTTTCCTGGTGCTAATATTATATCTCGTAAAACCTGAAAATTGTATGTTCTGTTACAGAAACGAAAGTTTTATTTTCCGTAATAAAAATTCCTCATTTATAAAACAGAAACAAGGGCTAGTTATATGTTACGTGTATTTTTATTAAATAAATACACATTGATCTTGCCAAGATCCGAGAAGCGATTGTTCTTGATGTAGCTCTCAGTGGTACTCTGGGACTTCACCTGTCACCCTGTGGGTGTTTTACAAATGTGGTGCCTGTTCTAAACGATCCTTGTCTTGAAATCAGGAGACCCTGTGGTTTGTTCTTCTTATTGTTGTTGTTCTTGTTTAGAAAGGATTGTATTGGACCAGATCATCAGTAGGGTAAGGTGGTACAAATTCGATATAGGTACAATTCCGGTCAACATAAGTTTTCGTGCCATTTGTCTGTCTCGAAGTGTCTCGTTGTGTCGCGTTGTTGAGTAGCAGGTTTCTACAGCTCCTCCTGTCTTTTCCAAGAATACACAGCTTTGCGGTTCGAAACTCTGTTCTCGGCATTACTCCCTGCCACTAAACCATCCATTCAAACGTGCAGTTGCCATGGTGTGCGAAGTAGGTGCGCGGGATTCAGTGAGTGTGAAGGTGAACACTGTTTATGTGTGCTGCCTAATACGGCACACACCTACACCAGACGTACGTTTACGGCTTCTGGGATGGTAGCGCTCCTGGCGGCGCTTCCCTACACGTCGAGGTAATGACAGTACAGATTTTTTTCCTCAGAGTTTTCAGCACAGTGTGGGAAACAGATATACCTCCTAGTTACAAATTGGAACTTCTATTCCGGACTTGTAGTACAACAACGTGTTCAGGAACTTGGTTTATCTTACTCCTTCACCCAACGCGCGGAAAGCGCCTTCACGTATTATGAAGTTCCTCTTCGCACACATCATGGGAATAATCTACAATCTTCAAGTTGGTCTTACTGTTCCACTACAATTGTGTGAGGTGGTCTAGCTTCTTCTGTAGGTGCCGAATGTGGGCGCCATCTTAAAACCGATCATCTTGAATGTAAGTAAATGTTTTCGAATGGAAAGGGGTTTGTGCTATACATAAAACAACATCCAAATTTTCTTAGAAGTTCATTTCTGTAAGACACGCATATAAGGTTTCTTGCCACGGATGGCACGACGCTTCCTGTCGGAGGTTCGACTCCTCCATCAAGCATATACTCTGCAAATCACATTCAAGTGCCTGGCAGAGGGTTCATAAACCACATTCATAACTTTTCTCTACCGTTACATTCTCTAATAGCACGCGGGAAGAAAGAACACCTAAATCGTTCAGTTTTCCATCTGATTTCTCTTATTTTATTGGGATGGTCTTGTCTCCCTAAGTAGGTGGGTGCTAGCAAAGTATTTTCACATTCAGAAGTCAAAGTCGGTGATTAAAACTTCGCAAACAGATCACGCCGCAATGAATAACGTCTTTCTTTCAATGATTTCCACCCCAATTCGTGCAACATTTCCGTGACGCTTCCCCCCCCCCCCCGTAACGTGATAAAACAAAATGAGCTGCCCTTCTCTGAACCTTCTCAATGTCTTCCGTCAGTCCCACCTGGTGAGGGGCAATAGTACTCCAGGTGAGGACGCACAAGTGTGATGTAGGCAGTCTCTTTGGTGGAGGTGGTGCATCTTAGAAGTGTTCTGCCGATAAAACGTAACATATGGTTCGCCTTCCCCACAATATTTTCTATGTGTTCTCTCCAGTCAAAGTTGTTCGTAATTGTAGTTCCTAGGTATTTGGTAGAATCTAAGGTAGGACTGATCTATCGCGGAAGTTCAGCGGATTTCTTTACTGGTCATGTGTATTACTTCACAATCTTTTTTATTTAGTGTCAATTGCCAATTTTCGCACCGTGCAGAAGTTTTGTCTAAATCGCTTTGCAGTTGCTTATGATCCTCTGTTGACTTCACTAAGCGATCAACGACAGCATCATCCGCGAACAGTCTAAGGGAGCTATTCAGATTATCTCCTAAATCGTTTATAAACACGAGGAAGAGTAGAGGACCTATAACGCTTCCCTGTGGAACGCCAGATATCACTTCTGTTTTACTCGATGACTTACCGTCAATTACAACGAATTGTGTTCTTTCTGATAGAAAATCGTTAATCCAATCGCACAATTGGGGAGATATTCCATAAGCACGCAATTTCATAAGAAGCCGCTTGTGGGGTACAGTGTCAAAAGCCTTCCTGAAATCAAAAAATATGGAATCGATTTGAGATCCCTTGTCGATGGCACTTAACACTTCATGTGAATAAAGGGCAAGTTGTGGTTAGCAAGAGTGAAGAAATCCTACTGCAAATCGACGTCAAGATAGGCCTGTAATTTTGGGGCTCACTCCTATTGCCTTTCTTGAATATTGGAGTAACTTGGGCAACTTTCCAGTCTTTGGGTACGGATCTTTCGCTGAGTGATCGGTTGTAAATTATAGCTAAGTACGGAGCTATTGCATCATCATACTCTGAGAGGAATCTAGTTGTTATACAATCTGGCCCGGAAGATTTACTTTTGTTTAGTGACTTAAGTTGTTTTACTACTCCAGGAACATCTACTTTTAAGTTTCGCATGCTAGCAGCCGTTCTTGGATTGTATACTGGAGTGTTCAGTTCGTTTTCTCTGGTGAACGAATTTCGGAAAGCTGTGTTTAGTAATTCTGCCTTAGCAGTACTGTCATCTGTAGTATTACCATTGCTATAGCGTAGTGAAGGTATTGTTTGTGTTTTGCCGCTAGTGTACTTCACATATGACCAGAATTTCTTTGGATTTTCTGCAAGATTACGAGACAGGATTTCGTTTTGGTAACTACTATAGGCTTCTCGCATTGAAGTCCGCGCTAGGTTGCAAATTTCAGTAAAAAATTGACAGTCTTGTGGATTCTGTGTCTTTTTAAATTTTGCATGTGTTTTTCTTTGTTTCTGCAACAGTGATCTGACCTGTTTTGTGTACCACGGGGGGTCAGCCACCTCTTTTATTAATTTATTTGGTATAAATCTCTCGATTGCTACTGATATTATGTCTTTGAAAGTAGGCCACAACTGATCTACACTCGCATTTTTAGTTTTGAAAGACTGGAGACTATCACTCAGGTATGCGTGAAGCGAATTTTTATCTGCTTTATTGAATAGATATATTTTTCGTTTATTTTTGCTGCATTTGGGCATTTCGACATTCAGTCTCGCTACTACAACTCGATGTTCGCTAATCCCTGTATCTGTTTTGATGCTTCTATTAGCTCAGGATTATTTGTTGCTAGGAGATAAAGGGTATTTTCGCAACCACTTACTATTCTAGTGGGTTCATGAACTAACTGTTCCAAGTAGTTTTCAGAAAAAGCATTCAGAACTAGTTCGGACGATGTTTTATATTTGCCATCGGTTTTGAATACGTAATTATGCCAACATATCGAGGGTAAATTAAAGTCGCCACCGATTATAACAGTATGCTTCGGATACCTATTTGAAATGTGATTCAAGCTTTCTTTGAACATTTCGGCAACCGCATTGTCTAAGTCAGGGGGCCGATAAAAAGATCCAATTATTAATTTATTCCGGTTGTCAGGAATAACCTCTACCCACACCAACTCACAGGAAGTATCTGCCTCAATTTCGCTGCAGGATAAACCGTTAGTAACAGCAATAAACACGCCACCCCCTTTTTTATTTATGCTATCCTTTCTGAAGACCATATGGCCCTTGGAAAAAATTTCGACCGAACTTATCTCAGGCGTCAGCCAGCTTTCAGAACCTATGAAGATTTGTGCCTCAATACTTTCTATCAGCGCTTGGAGCTCTGGCACTTTCCCAATACAGCTACGACAATTTACAACTGTTATACCAATGGTTTCTAGATTTGCTTTCTTCCTGTGTCTGACCAGCCCCCTTGTAGACTGAAACCCATTTTGTGTATTCCCGAGACCCTCTAACCTAAAATACCGCCCAGTCCACGCCACACAGCACCCGCTACCCGTGTAGCCGCTTCCTGAGTATAGTGGACTCCTGACCTATTTAGCGGAACCCGAAAACGCACCACCCTTCGATGCAAGTCGAGAAATCTGCAGCCCACATGGTCGCAAAACCGTCTGAGCCTCTGATTCAGACCCTCCGCTCGGCTCTGAACCAAAGGTCCGCAGTCAGTCCTGTCAACAATGCTGCAGATGGTGAGCTCCGCTTTCATCTTGCAAGCAAGACTGGCAGTCTTTGTCAGTTCTGATAGCCGCTCAAAACCAGAGAGAATCTCTTCCGATCCAAAGCGACACACATCATTGGTCGCGACATGAGCCATCACCTGCAGCTGGCTGCACCCTGTGCTCTTCATGGCATCCGGAAGGACCCGTTCCACATCTGGAATGACTCCCCCCGGTATGCACACGGAGTGCACATTGGATTTCTTGCCCTCTTTAGCAGCCATTTTCCTAAGGGGCTCCATTTTGTGTGTGTGTGTGTGTGTGTGTGTGTGTGTGCATGTGTGTGGGTGTTGCTCAAAGTGTAAATCTAGGGACAGATGACCTTAACAGTTTGGTCCCTTGGCTTTAGAAACACTTCCGTTTCTGCTAACACAATCTACGTAGCAGCTACGGATCAAAAGTTACATTATTCCTCTTTTACACGATATATCTTGTTCAGTGATGCAAACATTTTCATCTGTGATGAAGTCAACCGTCATGATCTCACAATGGAGCAACTGTTCTTCAGTGGTTCGATGTTCAATTTCATAGTCGTTGGATTGGCCGACGTGGTTCTGTAGAATGGCCATCCAGATCACGACATCTCACAGCACTTGTGGGGCCATTTAAAGGAAATCATATATAGAGGAATTAATAAACAGACAGCATCTCGAGCAGCGTGTGCCAACATTTCTGCGGAAATCCTTCTGCCAGTGCACGACCGTTGGATTCAGCGCCTTCCTTTGTGCGTCGATCGAGAGGAACACTTTGCTGAGTACATTAAATGACTGTTCCATAACGAGAGCAGCCAGATAACTTTTGAAGCATAACTACTAACTCGACTGTGTTTACAGGAATTAACTTATCAGAAAATGACGATGTTAATTGATATATCACACGATCTTCTTGATATATAAAAGAAAAAAAAATCTTGGTTTTCAGATGGTCAATTTCAAGATGGCGCCCATGATTGATGCATACCGTCAGAGACAAACCACCTCACTCGTTGTATGCTCAGGTTTTCCAGTTTCTCCAGAATTTTTTAGATGAAAAGGGTGTTCTGTGACTTTTGGCCCACCCTGTACTTCCAGCATGGCGGAGCTCCTCCGTACTTCTCCAAATGCGTGGGCATTACTGACCCTGGTGTCCGGACACTTGCCACGCCGGACACTTGCCACAATTTTACCTGCTCCGAAGGGTCGGGTGCCCCTGTCTCCTCCCCCCCCCCCCCCTCGCCCACCTCCTTCGCCCACCCTCTTCCCGCTCATCCACCCGGCCCGAGAACTCCGTGGACCGTGTCCCGACATATGCACACTGGTCGCTCTCGCATTTCGTAGTACGACCGTCAGTATGGTATTTATTACAACGGTCAAGGGCAGGCCTTTTGCCCAGTACAATGGTTACGCGATTATAAGGTGTGGATGTGCTTACTCCGAAAACAGGATGATTGCAAGGGAAAACTCCTTTCGAAGAACGGAGACGTATTGAACGTAGAGAAACCTGTGAGGACTACCTAACGATGCGACCTTTATTAATTATAAAAATAAATAGACTGTATCAGACCTCAGTATCCTTAAATAACTTAATGATGAAGCTAGGTGGTCGCAGTTCGGTTCACTAGCGTTTAATCAATACGCGGTGAAATTTGACTCAACGAAGCAAATACATTATGCGTCACTCATATGATCCTCCTGCAACCAGAATGTATGGTTACATCTACCGCTTTTCAATTTGCAATTTCCTATTTAGGTAAAAGCTCCTACAGTTGACACGTTAAGAGAACCTTTTTTCTACCTTCTAATATTATGGCCATACCGTCTAAGATTGTGAGTTCTAAAATTATTCCTGTAACTTCAGAGCGGCAGTTAGCTCCTAAAAACATCAGTTTTGTTAAACTTATAAGGTACACTTTAGGTTTTAAAAAGAATCTGAACTTTAGAATTGCACCTAAAGTACACACCCTAAAACAGATCTGCTCTTAAGTTTGACAATTTCGGCAGCTATAGAATTGAAATAATTCCCATATCTCCATAATTAAACAGGGATAGAAATAACTTTACAGTAGACGTAGATCTCATTAAGTACATTTAACTGTAGTCCTTGAAAATTAGTTTTTCACCATGTTGTTGATTATCTTTAATCAGGCCAGTGAAAAGTATGGAAACAATGCAAGGAGCGTACTATTCAAAAATAATTGTTACAAAAGAATATCATAAACAAATGTATTAGACGTATTTTTCTCATGCATTAGAAACTTTTGAAAACATAGTTTATCATTTCGCCTGCTACATCACTTATTTGATCGAGTGATTTGTTTGGATCACCAAGGATATTTACTTTTATGTTATGTTTGCAGCAGTTCTCATTTCGAATTGTGGAATATTTACTTCGTCTTATTTGATGAAAGAATTTCTGTACACTGAACTCCGTTTTAGTGGCACTGTTTTCAGTATCATTACCGTCCCTATAGCGCAATAAAAGCATTCACTTAGTCTTTCCGCTGCTGTAGATAACATAGTACCAGAATCTCTTTGGTTTTCCGCCGCATTTCTACAAAGAGTTTCGTTGTGAAAAATATTAAACAAATGTCGTATTGAAGGCTGAGTATAGTGGACTCCTGACCTATTTAGCAGAACCCGAAAACGCACCACCCTTCGACGCAAGTCGAGAAATCTGCAGCCCACATGGTCGCAAAACCGTCTGAGCCTCTGATTCAGACCCTCCGCTCGGCTCTGAACCAAAGGTCCGCAGTCAGTCCTGTCAACAATGCTGCAGATGGTGAGCTCCGCTTTCATCTTGCAAGCAAGACCGGCAGTCTTTGTCAGTTCTGATAGCCGCTCAAAACCAGAGAGAATCTCTTCCGATCCAAAGCGACACACATCATTGGTCGCGACATGAGCCATCACCTGCAGCTGGCTGCACCCTGCGCTCTTCATGGCATCCGGAAGGACCCGTTCCACATCTGGAATGACTCCCCCCGGTATGCACACGGAGTGCACATTGGATTTCTTGCCCTCTTTAGCAGCCATTTTCCTAAGGGGCTCCATTTTGTGTGTGTGTGTGTGTGTGTGTGTGTGCATGTGTGTGGGTGTTGCTCAAAGTGTAAATCTAGGGACAGATGACCTTAACAGTTTGGTCCCTTGGCTTTAGAAACACTTCCGTTTCTGCTAACACAATCTACGTAGCAGCTACGGATCAAAAGTTACATTATTCCTCTTTTACACGATATATCTTGTTCAGTGATGCAAACATTTTCATCTGTGATGAAGTCAACCGTCATGATCTCACAATGGAGCAACTGTTCTTCAGTGGTTCGATGTTCAATTTCATAGTCGTTGGATTGGCCGACGTGGTTCTGTAGAATGGCCATCCAGATCACGACATCTCACAGCACTTGTGGGGCCATTTAAAGGAAATCATATATAGAGGAATTAATAAACAGACAGCATCTCGAGCAGCGTGTGCCAACATTTCTGCGGAAATCCTTCTGCCAGTGCACGACCGTTGGATTCAGCGCCTTCCTTTGTGCGTCGATCGAGAGGAACACTTTGCTGAGCACATTAAATGACTGTTCCATAACGAGAGCAGCCAGATAACTTTTGAAGCATAACTACTAACTCGACTGTGTTTACAGGAATTAACTTATCAGAAAATGACGATGTTAATTGATATATCACACGATCTTCTTGATATATAAAAGAAAAAAAAAATCTTGGTTTTCAGATGGTCAATTTCAAGATGGCGCCCATGATTGATGCATACCGTCAGAGACAAACCACCTCACTCGTTGTATGCTCAGGTTTTCCAGTTTCTCCAGAATATTTAGATGAAAAGGGTGTTCTGTGACTTTTGGCCCACCCTGTACTTCCAGCATGGCGGAGCTCCTCCGTACTTCTCCAAATGCGTGGGTATTACTGACCCTGGTGTCCGGACACTTGCCACGCCGGACACTTGCCACACTTTTACCTGCTCCGAAGGGTCGGGTGCCCCTGTCTCCTCCCCCCCCCCTCGCCCACCTCCTTCGCCCACCCTCTTCCCGCTCATCCACCCGGCCCGAGAACTCCGTGGACGGTGTCCCGACATATGCACACTGGTCGCTCTCGCATTTCGTAGTACGACCGTCAGTATGGTATTTATTACAACGGTCAAGGGCAGGCCTTTTGCCCAGTACAATGGTTACGCGATTATAAGGTGTGGATGTGCTTACTCCGAAAACAGGATGATTGCAAGGGAAAACTCCTTTCGAAGAACGGAGACGTATTGAACGTAGAGAAACCTGTGAGGACTACCTAACGATGCGACCTTTATTAATTATAAAAATAAATAGACTGTATCAGACCTCAGTATCCTTAAATAACTTAATGATGAAGCTAGGTGGTCGCAGTTCGGTTCACTAGCGTTTAATCAATACGCGGTGAAATTTGACTCAACGAAGCAAATACATTATGCGTCACTCATATGATCCTCCTGCAACCAGAATGTATGGTTACATCTACCGCTTTTCAATTTGCAATTTCCTATTTAGGTAAAAGCTCCTACAGTTGACACGTTAAGAGAACCTTTTTTCTACCTTCTAATATTATGGCCATACCGTCTAAGATTGTGAGTTCTAAAATTATTCCTGTAACTTCAGAGCGGCAGTTAGCTCCTAAAAACATCAGTTTTGTTAAACTTATAAGGTACACTTTAGGTTTTAAAAAGAATCTGAACTTTAGAATTGCACCTAAAGTACACACCCTAAAACAGATCTGCTCTTAAGTTTGACAAGTTCGGCAGCTATAGAATTGAAATAATTCCCATATCTCCATAATTAAACAGGGATAGAAATAACTTTACAGTAGACGTAGATCTCATTAAGTACATTTAACTGTAGTCCTTGAAAATTAGTTTTTCACCATGTTGTTGATTATCTTTAATCAGGCCAGTGAAAAGTATGGAAACAATGCAAGGAGCGTACTATTCAAAAATAATTGTTACAAAAGAATATCATAAACAAATGTATTAGACGTATTTTTCTCATGCATTAGAAACTTTTGAAAACATAGTTTATCATTTCGTCTGCTACATCACTTATTTGATCGAGTGATTTGTTTGGATCACCAAGGATATTTACTTTTATGTTATGTTTGCAGCAGTTCTCATTTCGAATTGTGGAATATTTACTTCGTCTTATTTGATGAAAGAATTTCTGTACACTGAACTCCGTTTTAGTGGCACTGTTTTCAGTATCATTACCGTCCCTATAGCGCAATAAAAGCATTCACTTAGTCTTTCCGCTGCTGTAGATAACATAGTACCAGAATCTCTTTGGTTTTCCGCCGCATTTCTACAAAGAGTTTCGTTGTGAAAAATATTAAACGAATGTCGTATTGAAGGCCGCGCATTATTTCGAGCTTCAGTAAAACATCGGCAATCTTGGGGATTTTGAATTTGTCTAAATTTTCTGTTCTGTTTTATGTACCATGGGGGACCTGTTCGGTCTCTTATTAATTTATTTCTCTGTAAACCCCCCAATGCTGTTGATACTATTTCTTTGAAGTAAGCCACATATGGTCTTCACTTGCGTAGTTAATTTAGAAAAAATGGAGATTGTCTCCTGGGAAGATGTTAACCGAATTTTTATCTTCATTTTCCTTTTTAATAGACGTATTTAGCGTTTAGTTTTGGTGAATATCTTTGTTACAGATTTGAGCTCTCTACAACTTTGGGTTCACTTATCCCTATATCCGTCGTGATGCTCAGGAGTATTAGTGACTAAGAACTCAAGTGTGTATCCGAAACCATTTACAATTTTAATGAGCTCGTGAACTAACTGTTCAAAATAATTTAAAAAAAAAGCATTTAGAACAATATCGGAAGATGCATCTGCCACCCTGTCAGAAGGTGTATTGTTGTCAACATACGGATGGTAGATTTAATCCACTGCCAAATATAATTGTATGCGTAGTGTATCTATTTGTGTTGAGACTCAAGTTTTCTATGAAGTGGTCAGTGGCTGCATCATGAGAGTTCCGGGGTCGTTAAATTAAAATGTTCAAATGTTTGTTAAGCTTAAGGGACTTAGCTGCGAGGTCATCAGTGAAACTTACAAACTACTTATGAGCTATCTTAAGACGACACAAACATCCATGCCCAATAGGGGATTCCAACCCCCGACGGGCAACGGCCTGGCGCATCGCAGCATAGCGCGTCAATGCGCTTGGCCGCTCCGCCGCGGCAGTTATTAATTTATTCCGGTAGTCGAGTATAACATCTGCTCACACTGACAGGAACTATCGACTTCAGTTTCGCTTGTGAGCTAGTAGATATATTACATTGTGCTTTTTGTATCTTTTGTAGTGCAGATCATAGGAATTATGGTATTTTCTTTAAAAAACTAGGGTCTTTCCTCTGTGACTCAGCTAAACAATGTAGAACAACAGTGTACTTTACAAGCATAGCATTCTATATTCCTTCATTTCTTTATTTCAAATTTGTATCTGTCAAACATACACGCTCTTGTATTTTCTGTCATTGATTTGAAAATTGTCCGAATTCACTTTATTAACTAATACTTCGCCCCAAAAGAGTAAATTTATGAAGTGTATCGTAGCAAATAATATATGTACAAATGCAGTGATCAAACTTGAATTATAAGCGAACATTCCAATTATCTTGATATCGTTCCTTTCATGTTCCTTCCATGGCGATGTGGAACAAAGCTACTATACCAACGGAGGGATAATGGATCCATATTTGTGATTGGAAGAACTAATTACACACTGACATAGTCTATGGTATTGCTTTCGTTTCCCAAAAGTGATAAATATTTCGATTTCGGGATATTGAAAAGAAATTGCACATTTCGGCGAGATGTAGAACAAAAATATCTCTTTCGTAGAGGCTGAATTGAGTAAGATCGGAAACGAAGGTTTGGAAGCAAACGGCAGGAGTACGGGGAAGGCCGTCCCTTGCCTGAGGGGCCGCTAATCCGACTACCTGGCGAAGGGTCAGGTGTGGCAAAAGTCCGGCGTCGCAAGTGTCCGGCAACCCTGACGCTACCATAGGAGCACGTGAGTGCCGGCCGCGGTGGCCGAGGTGTCCTCAGTCGGCATTTAGCCGTGGTCGTGAGCGGGTCGGCTCGGCTTGCCGAGTTGCTCCGCTAGCGCGTGTTTGTTTACTTCCGCGTCGCGTCGAGCCGTAGCGTATTAAGTCTTGTGTCCGTCTTCCGCGAACAACATGGCGCAAACATATCGCCGAGCGACCCTTAAAGTTTCCTTTCTTGCCGATCACGTGCGACCCCGTGCTCATGAAGTTGAAACGTTCATACGTGAAGATATTCGTTTAGATCCTCGTGATGTTGTTGGTATCCACTTTTCGATCACGAGCAGTGTCGTATATATTAAAATGACGAATGCCGAGGTGTGTCAGGACGTTCTTCGCAGACATGCCAATGGTCTTAAGTTCAAATATTCTGATGGACACGTAGGAGAGGTGTCACTCGAACTTGCAGAGTACGGTCTTCGTACGATTCGAGTATTTGAACTTCCTTTTGAACTCCCACAGGAAGTCGTCGTCTCGGCTTTCGAACCATACGGTAAAGTTGTCGGTTACCTAGAAGAAAAATGGCAAACCTTCAGCACATACCGTGTTCTCAACGGTGTGCGACAGGTAAAAATTGAATTAAAGAAACACGTGCCGTCGTACTTAACAATTGGTGGAGTGCGAGCCATAATTATGTACGATGGTCAACCCCGAACTTGTTCAGGCTGCGGCCAGGAAGGCCACGTCAGATCAGAATGCATGCAACGGCGCATTGTACAGACGCCGATCGGAGAAGAAGTATCCCCAGCTGTGACCACACCACTCCCTGTCACCTATGCCAAAGTCGTCCATGATGCGGGTGCTACTTCTCAAGTAATTTATGATCTGTCAACGACATCCACACGGGATACGGCAAATACCGAAGAGAAAACTTCATCAACGCCGCCAATGTCAGATCTTGCACAGTCGACTCTTCCGAGTACAGTGGACGCTCCTGTGGCTCCGATGCAAGTTGATCCGGGAGTTGTGCCTACCTCTGCCTTCCTAGAGACTGGTCCGGTGACTGATGACAGCCGCCCATCGTCGGATTCTGAACAACACGTTCGTAAACAACGATCGCCAAGGAGGAGGAAGAAACGCAGCCGTATTTCTTCTGATGACTCTCCTTTTAGAATGGATACCAGAAATGCTGATGAGGAAGACATCGAGCAGCTGACCGATGGAAAAGTGTCTGATGCAGATGGCGCGCCCCAGGCGCTTTCCATGTACGCTCCCTCGTCCGTACAGCCGCTGACTCCAGCACAGGTGGCTGATGGCGTACATCACTCCGAGGCGATGAGAGACCCCTGTCATCAACCGGCCGATGCATATGGCAGCTGTCTTTCCACCGCCTCTGCATCCTGGGCAGAAGATACAGAGATAGAGACGATGGGAGTGGATGGTGCTGCTGATGGGGCATCCCCGTCAGCTGTGCCTGCCACTGAACATTCCCTGTAATGGCCACTGCTTCAGCAATCCCAGATGGTCAGCGACGCGTGTCTGCAGAAGGCGAAGCCCGTCCTGTACCATCCAGAACACCTTGTCAGCATTATCGTATTGCCACGATTAACGTCGCCACCATTCGTGCCCAACACAAACTGGAGCTACTCCGCGATATGATTTATGGTGCAGATATTGACATCGCACTACTTCAGGAAGTGCACGTCGCCGATTTTTCCGCGCCATATGGGTTCACGACTTACATCTCACATGCCTCGGACAACGGTAGTGGTGTGGCTATCATACTTCGCGACGGTCTCCCAGCTGAAGATGTTATGTACCTCCCCAACGCCAGAGGTATGGCTCTCACACTCTTTGGTGTACGCATTGTGAATGTATATGCACCATCAGGTTCCAGCCACCGCCAGGAACGAAATACTTTCTTCGCAGAAGAGGTTACGCCACTATTTTTAGGGTCACATGCTGATATGGTACTAGGTGGTGACTTCAACTCTACGCAGCGACCTCAGGACCAATTACCACACCACTCACCGTGCGCGGCTCTTGAACCTATCCTCAATCGCCTATCACTTATCGACACATGGCGCCATGTCCACGGTGATCGTCTAGGTTTTACCTATTACACCGCGCATTCCTCGAGCCGACTGGATCGCATTTACATCTCGCGACCCCTAATAGGGGGAACTCGACAGGCAGAAATATGGCCTGTTGCTTTCTCCGATCATGAGGCTTATTTTTGTGATGTAGTTCTCAGTCGGCAGGCTGTGTGGCACGGAAGAGGATTATGGAAATTGAACGTAGCACTTCTTGCTTCGCCAGAATGTCGTCGGATAGTAGAAGACACATGGACCACATGTCAACGTCGCCTACAAATGTATCCGTCAACCATATCTTGGTGGGTCCAGTGTGCAAAACCCGCTATCCGCAAAACTCTGATGCGATATGGTAAAGAAGTTGCAGATTGGAGAAAAAGCACGATGGACTTTTACTACAGGATCCTACGGGACTGTTCATTGATGCCTATCTCCCCAGAGCGCCAGATAATGATGAAACGTGCTAAAGCCCAGATATCTATTCTCATGCGAAGGCATTTGGACGGAGTGGTGGTACGATCTCGTAGTACTGATAGTATGCCTCACGAACACCCATCGATGTTGTTGTTGTTGTTGTTGTTGTTAGGTTGTTTAAGGGGGACAAAACTACAATTGTCATCAGTCCCCCATTCCACCTCTAGGCGGCAAAAGGAAAACCATACACGTGAAAGATATCACGCACAGATTTTAAAATTGCGATGTGGGATAGGAGTCCCACCGAGTCCATAAAACATAATCAAGAACAAGACAAAACGAAGAGATGGTCACACAAACACAACTTACAACAATTAAACCGATGGCCGTGGTTGACCGACCATAAGAATAAAAAAAAGGAAAAGTTAACCACTCGGTAACACACAGAAATCTCCAGTTAAATCGAATGATAAAAACCCCCTGCTCGTATAAAACGTAAAACTGTATCTGCCATTGCAGCATCGTCACCTAAAACATCTGATAAAACGGCAGGCAGGTTAAAATTCCGCCGCAAAGCAGCTAAAACGGGGCAGTCCAACAAAATGTGGACGATTGTCAGACGGGAGCCGCACCGACATTGGGCTGGGTCCTCACCCCGAAGGAGATGTCCATGGGTGAGCCATGTATGCCCAATGCGGAGGCGACACAAGACCACTGAGTCCCGTCGTGAACCGCGCATGGAGGAGCGCCATGCAACCGTCGTTTGCTTGACCGCCCGGAGCTTGTTGGGCGTGCGCAGGCTACGCCACTCAGTATCCCAAAGCTGACGTACTCGCTGGCGCAACAATGAACGGAGATCAGAAGCCGGGAGGCCGATCTCTAGACAGGACATACCTACAGCCTGCTTGGCAAGCCTGTCAACACGTTCATTGCCCGGGATACCAACATGACCTGGAGACCAGACGAACACCACCGATCGCCCGGACCGTGTAATTGCATAAAGTGTCTCCTGAACGGCCAACACCAGGGTAGACCGTGGGTAACACTGCTCCAGAGCTCGAAGGCTGCTCAGGGAGTCGCTGCAAACAACAAAAGACTCGCCTGAGCAAGACCGGATATGCACAAGAGCTCTGTGAATGGCCACCAGCTCTGCAGTGTAAACACTGCAGCCATTCGGCAGAGAGTGCTGTTCCACATGGTCACCGTGTGTATAGGCAAATCCAACATGGTCATCCACCATTGAGCCATCGGTGTAGATCAGGTCATAACCACGGAACTCCGCTATGACAGCCGAGAACTGACGGCGGAGCGCCTCCAGTGGTACTGAGTCCTTGGGCCCATGGGCCAAGTCCAGCCGAATAGACGGCCTTGTCAAACACCATGGAGGTGTATGCACCTGGACCCGATATGGACACGGAAGGGGCAAAGACTCAAGTTCCAGGAGGAGGGACCGAACTCTATAGGCTATCGTATGACCTGACCTGGGGCGTCGCTGATGGTGAGGGACGACCACATTAGAAAAAAGAAAACGACGGTTTGGGTGGCCTGGGGAGCAATACACGTTCGCTGCATAAGCTGCGAGCAGGTGTTGGCGGCGGATCCCCAAAGGTGGGATCCCAGCCTCCACTAGTAAACTGTTCACCGGGCTGGTGCGGAAAGCGCCCGTCGCAATGCGGACCCCACAGTTGTGAATGGGGTCCAGGAGATGCAGTGCCGAAGGTGCCGCAGACCCATAGGCAATGCACCCAAAATCGAGACGGGACTGCCCCAGCGCCGTGTAAAGCCGCAACAGTGTCGAGCGATCAGCACCCCAGGTCGTATGACCCAGGTGGCGGAGAAGGTTGAGATGGCGCCAGCACTTCCGTTTTAGCTGACGAATGTGGGGGAGCCACGTCAGCCGAGCGTCAAAGACCAGACCCAAAAACCGATGCGTGTCTACCACTGTCAGGAGTTCGTCGTTAAGGTAAAGTTCAGGGTGAGGGTGGACGGTCCGACGCCGACAGAAGTGCATCACTCTAGTCTTGGTGGCAGAAAACTGAAAGCCATGGGTAAGCGCCCAGTTCTGCGCCTTCCGAATAGCACCTTGCAACCTACGCTCAGCAACCTGGGTGCTGCAGGAACTAAAAAAGATACAAAAGTCGTCAGCGTAAAGAGAAGGGGAGACCGACGATCCAACTGCTGTCGCTAGACCATTGATAGCAACTAAAAATAATGGAACACTTAAAACTGAGCCCTGAGGAACGCCATTCTCCTGGATGTATAAGGCGCTCAGGGAGGCACCAATTTGAACACGAAAGGTACGGACAGCTAAAAAATTCTGGATAAAAATCGGTAGGGAGCCCTGGAGGCCCCAGTCATATAAAGTGTTGAGGATGTGGCGTCGCCAGCTGGTATCGTATGCTTTGTGCATATCAAAGAAGACGGCAACAAGGTGTTGGCGCCGGGAAAAAGCTGTGCGGATTGCAGACTCGAGGTACACCAGATTATCGGTGGTAGATCGACCCTGGCGAAAACCGCCCTGGCATGGAGCCAACAATCCTCGAGTCTCAAGAATCCAACACAACCGCCGACTGACCATCCGCTCCAGCAGTTTGCACGGCACGTTAGTCAGGTTAATGGGCCGATAGCTATCCAAGGTAAGAGGATTTTTGTCGGGCTTAAGCACAGGGAGGATGATACTCTCCCGCCACTGTGACGGGAACACACCATCACACCAAATGCAGTTATAGACCGCAAGTAGGTTTCGCCGACTATCCGCTGAGAGATGTTTCAGCATTTGACTATGGATGCTATCAGGCCCTGGCGCCGTGTCAGGACATTGTTGAAGAGCACTGAGGAGCTCCCACTCAGAAAAGGGAGTGTTGTAAGATTCAGAGCGGCTGGTACGAAAGGAGAGAGACTGGCGTTCTACCCTCTCCTTTACTGCACAGAAGGCCGGTGGATAATTTGCAGAGGCAAAGGCACGAGCATAATGCTCGGCGAACATCTCTGCAAGTGTGGCCGGGTCCGTACATAGGACTCCATTTGAGGAGATCCCAGGGATTCCCACTGGCGTCTGTAATCCCTGTAGCCGTCTGATCTTACTCCAGACCTGCGAGGCTGAGGTGCCTGTCCCAATAGTGGAAACGTACCTCTCCCAGCACTCCTGTTTCCGTCTTCTTATAAGCTGGCGAGCACGAGCGCGAAGCCGTTTAAAATTGATTAGGTGCTCCTGAGAGGGGTTGCCGTTTGTATCGCTGTAAGGCCCGCCTGCGGTCTTTAATGGCCTCAGCGATCTCCGGCGACCACCACGGCACTGTCTTACGCCGTGGGCACCCAGATGTACGCGGAACGGTCGCGTTCGCAGCAGAAATGATGGAATGTGTGGCACTCTCGACCACCACATCGATTTCCTCGAGTGGGGGAGGGCCAACGATGGCAGCAGAAGCATAGTCTTCCCATTTAGCCCTGTGCAGAACCCACCTAGTTGGGCGCGCTGGGGACTCACGTTGTGGGAGTGACAAAAAGACAGGGAAATGGTCACTGCCACACAAGTCGTCATGGGCTCTCCAGTGAACAGATGGTGGAAGGCCGTGGCTGCAGATCGACAGATCAATGGCCGAAAAAGTGCCATGTGCCACACTAAAATGCGTGGGGGCACCTGTATTCAAGAGGCAGAGGTCGAGTTGAGTTAGGAAATCCTCGACAACCCTGCCATGACCAGAGATCGTAGAACCACCCCACAAGGGACTGTGGGCATTGAAGTCGCCCAACAGCAAGAAAGGTGGGGGTAGTTGAGCAACGAGTGCAGCCAAGACGTTCACAGATACGTCACCATCTGGCGGCAAGTAGATACTGCAGACGGTAAACTCCTGTGTGGTCCTCACCCTGACAGCCACTGCTTCTAATGGCGTTTGAAGTGGCACAGATTCACTATACACAGAGGTGAGGACATACACACACACTCCACCTGATACCCTGTTATATATGCTACGGTTGCAGTAAAATCCCCTGTAGCCCCGAAGGGCAGGGGTCCGCATTGCTGGAAACCAAGTTTCCTGAAGAGCAATGCAGAAAGCAGGTGTCGTGCTCAAAAGCTGCCGTAGCTCAGCCAGGTGGGGGAAGAAACCGCCGCAGTTCCACTGGAGAATGACATTGTTCGAGTGCTGGGAAGACATGAATCCGAGTCGGTGGGCTACAACTCAGCATCACTGGCACCCACCGGTGTAGGCGTGTCATCGGGATTGTCCGTTTTCTCAATGGCGTCCCCGAGAGCGAGGTCCTCGGGTGACGCAAGAATCTCCACCTCATCCTCAGAAGCAGAGGTGCAGGTGGAGGGGGGTGGTGGCACTGAAGCCACCGTGGTGTCTCTTGTGATGCCCGTCTTTGGTATCTGTTTACCCCTCCGTTCCCTCGGGGGCTTCGCTGGTGGGAGGTGCTCCTTGGACTCAGCCACAGGGACTGAGGAGGAGCGTGAAGCCCTACGACCAGCAGTCTGCGAGCGCGCCTGCTGCTGGTTAGTGTCACTATTGACACTGGCAGAAGGGAGCGTCCCAAGGGACCCCTTCCGTGTCAGGGAAGCCGGAGAAGGTTGTTCTGTCTCCGGCGGAGAGGTGGTAGCTGATCCCGAGGCTTTCGCCTTGGGAGCTTTGGAAGGATGGCCCCCAACCTCCGTGGGGGCAGGCTTAGGTTGGCGGCCCTGGGGGCCCACAGGAACAGAAGAAGTAGAAAATACTGTCGCCGCCAAGGAGAGTGGCGACGACGTCACTGCTGCGAACGTGTTTTTCATTGTTACAGGGTGCAGACGATCAAACTTTTTCCTGGCCTCATTATAGGATATACGGTCCAGGGTTTTATATTCTATAATTTTCCGCTCCCGTTGAAATGCGGGGCATTGCGACGAGCAGGGAGGATGGTTCTGACCACAGTTTACGCAGATGGGAGGCGGAGTGCATGGGGCGTCCGGATGTGCTGGACGCCCGCAGTCCCTGCATGTAGCACTGGACATGCAACAGGAAGACATGTGGCCGAACTTCCAGCATTGGAAGCACCTCACAGGGGGAGGAATATAAGGCCGCACGTCAACACGGTAAACCATCACCTTGACCTTTTTGGGTAATGTATCACCCTCAAAGGCCAAGATGAAGGCACCAGTTGCGACCCTATTATCCTTTGGGCCCCTATGGACGCGCCGGACAAAATGAACGCCTCGTCGTTCAAGGTTTGCCCGTAGCTCGTCGTCTGTCTGGAGCAATAAATCCTGATGGAAAATTACTCCCTGAACCATATTCAGGGACTTGTGAGGAGTGATGGTCACCGCAACGTCACCCAGCTTGTCACAAGCGAGTAGCGCCCGTGACTGGGCCGGGGATGCTGTGTGGATGAGAACAGACCCGTTGCGCATTTTAGAGATGGAGTCCACTTCCCCAAACCTGTCCTCTAGATGTTCCACAAAGAACTGAGGCTTGGTCGCTGAGAGTGAGTCCCCATCAGTCCTGCTGCACACGAGATATCGAGGAACATAATCTTCACCCTGTTTTGTGGCCCGACGTCCCTCCCAAGGCGTGGTCAGGGAGGGGAACGTTTGGGGGTCGTACGTAGATGCATTAAACTTTCCCTTCTTAGAGACGGCGGTTGTACGTCCGCCAACGTCACCCGATTTGTGTCTTTTCATGGCGGGTGATCCGCCCCGATGCCACCCACTCCGATCAGGGGCTCTCCTCATGGGCGCCACCCAGCCACAGCAACGTCACCTGGCGGGATGACCGTTGCCGGGAGTCCTGATGCCCCACAGAGACAAGCATCGACTCCTTGGCTTGCATAAGGAGTATGCAGCTCTGGCACCGGTAGAGCGATCCCTGTGTTGTCAGGGGGCTACAGCCAAGAGGGTACATGACGACCCCACCACAACGGACTGGCTACCGTGTTGGCTTTCTGGCGCTACGTGAACCATCATAAAGTAGAGTGCTGAGATATCAGTGCACAATGGATGCGACTTGCACGGAAAAAAGAAATGACCTGCCCAGTGGCAGAATAGAATCTGCAGTCGCAAGTCCATTCCATGATGGGTGCTTAAGATGGCATGGCACGAGAATTACATGATGCACCATGTAAGGTGTCCTTCCCCAAATGGTTCGCTCTTCTGAAAAATTTTGAAAAATGGAGGGTCAAACCCACATAGGGGACCACAGATGGAAAGCCGAAAAGTATGAAGACTCCTTTTAGTCGCCTCTTACGACAGGCAGGAATACCGCGGGCCTATTCTTACCCCCGAACCCGCAGGGGGGCCCATCGATGTACCATATACTCAAGGACCGACGATATCGACGGAGGAAGTTGATTTATGCCCTAACGGACGAGCAAGGGAGACGATACGATACACAGTCTACCATCGGACATGCGCTTTATACTCACTACCAACAGCTCTATGCAGAAGTTCCACATTCGTCAGAGCTGATTGAGGAAGTATCACATCTCACCTTCAGTGCTGTTACAGGAGATGAGGCAATGGAACTGGTTGCGGACGTAACTTCTGATGAAGTCCTCAATTCGATACGGGCAGGATCCGTTAATCGCTCCCCAGGACCTGACGGTCTTCCGCTTGAATTTTATCGTACGTTCTGCAATCTTCTTCTACCCACCTTCACTTCCATTTGTCAAGAGCTGATGTCTCCGGAGGTGAGCATTCCAGTTGCCTTTACGGAAGGGATCATTGTTCCTGTCCACAAGCCCCATGGCAGGATCGGCATCAGCGATTATCGCCCCATCACGCTCCTTAACAGTGATATGAAGATCTTCACTCGCCTTTTGGCCGCGCGCCTCAAACGCGCTGCTCGATATGTCGTGTCGTCAGACCAAGCATCCTTGGGAGGAGACAATAATATCCGTACCGCTTTATGTCGATACAGGGATATGATCGCCGTGACACGGGCACAACGCCTCTCCGGTGCACTTGCGTCGTTGGATTTCAGCCAGGCTTTTGATCGAGTAGATCATTCCTTTCTTACGACTGTCCTACGTCATATGGGTTTCCCTGACGTGATAATTACGGTGGTGATGCGCCTACTGAGGGGTGCGTCATCCAGAGTCCTTTACAATGGCAGACTAACCCCACCGATCGTAATTGGTCGCTCTATACGACAGGGTTGCCCGCTTTCGGCGCTCCTGTATGCCCTCGCCTTGGAACCCTTGCTTTGTGGCCTTCGGCAACGTTTGATGGGGTTACCCATTGATGGCTACCGATTCTGTTGTACAGCCTATGCTGACGATTTAGTCATCTATATACGTGATGTTGATGAAGTCCGGGCAGCCTTGACGTGGGTCGCGACATATGGCGAGGCTTCGGGTAGCTTTCTCAATGTCCGTAAGTCGCACGCTATGTTTATCGGCACAGGTTTCGCTGCTGGGTGCACTGCGCCCCTCGTCACCCAAGATACCATCCGCTGTTTAGGCATTGACTTTTCGGCTGATCTCCGGCGTTCGGCTGCTTCCAACTGCCGACGTCTACTTCAGCAAATGAGGGCTGGTCTTATTGATCATCGGCTAAGATCCCTGGATATTCTTCAGCGAGTCCGATATGTCAATGTCTATATCGCATCCCGCGTTCCCCATGTCGCACAGGTTTTCCCCTTTCCACTTACCATTGCCCATCGAATGTTAGCAGCGATGGCCTCATTCTTCAGTAATGTCTTGTTGTTCAAAGTTAATTATGAATCGCTCACCCTTCCCCGCGACCGTGGTGGTCTCGGTCTGTATCACGTACCGGATAGAGCTCGTGCCCTCTTTATTAGCTCCCTGATGACGATATGGACACGTTGCCCGACGAGCCTTACTGGTCTTCTATTGTCGACTTATACGCCGGCCTCATTGTCAGCTCCGGTCATGCTATGGGTTATTCCAGTTCCTTTCCATTATATCAGATATTTTATTCTCGAGCTTAGCTATCTCCACCTCAACTTGTCCAACCCGTACTTACGCAAAACTACAGCTGTCTACGATGTTCTACAAAGAAGTCTACCATCAAACCCAATTGAACAAAAATTTCCCGATTTTGACTGGCGCTCCATCTGGCGTTCTATATCTGCTTCTTTTCTTGATTCTGATGTACAGTCGGTCTGGTACCTTACTGTCAATCGTAAGCATGTTTGCAGATTTCGCCTTCATCGAATCCACCTCGCCGAATCACCTCTCTGTCCCAGGTGTGGGGTGGCTGACACTGACGAACATCGTTTTGTTTGCGGCACTGCTGCTGACGTTTGGCAACTGATTCGCCGTATTATAGCTTTCCTCACGAGAACTATTCCAGAGAGTGTTACTCCTCCTTCGTTCTTATTTCCGGACCGAGTGTATTTTCCAAAGGCTAAGACCAATGCGGTGAATTGGATTCGCGGGCATGCCATACATTATCTCTTTGGACACAACGCAAAATCGAAACTTGATTTTTGGACTTATCTCACGGATCGCCATTACAGAGTTGTACGACATCCTAAATACAGACAATACTTTTCCAACTTCCTTGGGAGTACTTTCAACGACCCTCCCCGCAGCTGGAATGTGTTCAGTCAATAGAGAAGAATTTTAAATGTTGGAACTGCTGCCCTCCTTGAACAGTTCAACGGAATGCACATACTACGAGAAGCCGTGACTGAACTTACTACCGCAGGGAACCGAGATCTTCTGAACTATACACCGACCATCAAGATCTATTAAATAAAAATAATGAAATAAAATCATAGTAATGTGAATAAAGAGAATTTATTTGTTTGTCTCCTACACATTCCCCTTCCTTTTCTTTCTTTTTGTTTCCTTATATAGTTAGTTTCCAGGGGTAGTTTTAGTTAGGCGCCAACGCCTGAAGAGGTTGAGGTTCTCTTTTTTGTATTAGGGTCAAAGTGGCAGTGGCACATTAGTTTCCTTTCCTTTTGTTATAAAAAAAAAAAAATATCCATGTCCGAGGGGGGACTCGAACCTCCGACCGTAGTGGCCGTGCAGACGGTGACTGGAGCGTCTCAGTCCCCTCGGCCACCGCGGCCAGCTAAATGTATCGTGTGCTCGCGTGTATATTAGACTAGCTGAACCGCCGCTGCTTCGCATGCGAAGGCTGTTTGGTCTGCAGCATTTGTTTCTTTTTAATCCTGACGAAGAATCCATATGTTAAGTTTCGTAGTTATAGCTTGAAATATGAGTTAACAGCACCAAAATTGGCTTAATAGCAAATTATTTTCAAAAAATGTTTCATCCCCTATTTCACCCCCCTAATTGACTAATTTTCTGAAAATACTGAAACACGTGTCTTTTTTACTCTGACCAAGAAAACATATACCAATTTTAGTGGCTGTAGCTTCAAAATTGCCTTATTAGCAAAAGATTTTTGAAAAACATCCCCTCTCCAATTTAACCCCCTTGATGGTTCAATTTCCAAAAATATCGAAACACGTATTTTTTTAAATTCTAACGAACAATACAAATACCAATTTTTGTAGCTATAGCTTCAAAATTCTCTTGACAACAATGTGTTTTCGAAAAGAATTTTTGATACCCTCTTTTAGCCCCTTAGTTGTTGAATTTCCAAAAATACCAAAACACGTGTCTTTTTAATCCTGATCAAGAGTCCATAACCCAAGTTTCGTAGTTATAGCTTGAAATTTCAGATAACAGCAACATATTTTTGAAAATCAATTTTTTGCGTCCTCTATTTTACCCGCTTATTGGTTGAATTTCAAAAAATGCCGAAACACGTGTCTTTTAAATTCGAATCCCGAATCCAAATCCGAAAATTTGTAGTTCTAACTTCAAAATTGCCTAAATAGCAATATATTATCGAAAAACACCCTCTCTCCAATTTTACTCAATTTTACCCCGTTGATGGTTGAATTTCCAAAAATAACGAAACACGTATTTTGTAACGTCTAACCAACTATGCAAATGTCCGTTTTTGCAGCTCTAGCTTCAAAATTGTATCAATAGCAACGTGTTTTCAAAAAGAATTTTTGATCCTCTATTTAACCCTCTTGTTGAATTTCCAAAAATAGTAAAAATCATGGATTTCTAATCCCGACCAAGATTCTATATCCGAAGTTTCGTAGCTGTAGCTTAAAATTTGAGGTAACAGCAACATATTTTTGAAAATGAATTTTTTGCATCATCTATTTTACCCCCTTATTTGTCGAATTTCAAAAAATGCCGAAACACGTGTCTTTTAAATTCGAAACCTGAATTAAAATCCGAAATTATGTAGTTCTAGCTTCAAAATTGCCTAAATAGCTACGTATTTTCAAAAAACGTTTCATCCCGTATTTCACACCCTTACGGACGGAATATCGAAAAATCGCTTCTTAAATGACGCCTACAGAGTAAGATCAACACCCTCCACAAATTTCAAGTTTCTATCTTCAGTGGTTTGGGCTCGGCGATGATGAGTCAGTAAATCAGTCAGTCAGTCAATTGGGACACTTCCTTTTATATATAGAGATTCAGATTCGCGTTAAGTGTCGTGTTAGGGTATCCTTCCACCGTGTGAATCTCGACTGTCGTCTGTTATGTTTTCGTTGGATTAGTACCAGCTGTAGACGTCTTTCTTTACCTTAATTACCTTCTGCCGAGTCGACAACGCGTCTTTATAGTCGTTAGGTTTTCTCGGTATTGTAATCACGAATAGGGACTGTGACTGCTGTGTGCGGATGCAGTTTGAGCTGGTGACACTTCGTTCCCAGATTCTGTTAATCTCTGTTGCACTTGTCAAGGCTGCGGTCGAGGGTCGCCGTTGTTGTTGGCCGGTTGTTGACCGAACCGATTCCCGTCATCTCCACCGATCGGCCTGTGCCAGCGAAATGCCCTGATACTACTAGCAGTGAGGCAGACACCCCACCCGTGGTTGCGTTAGAGGTTGCTCCAGTGCGTGGCGGGAAGCGTAGGACATTCCGGGGGACCGATCGAGAGGCCTCCCCGGCTCGTCGTGTTTACAGGTTTGAGGGGCTGTCCGGACAATGTTCCTGAGCGCCATAATGTTGTCACCTATCCTGAGTTCACCATGAAGCCTGCAATATCCATGCTATTACAGATGGTGGGTTTGCTTATAGTTGGGGCGTGGAAACGCACGTGGAGGAGGAAGTGGTGACGCCGCAGCGTGGAATACCGCGTTCCACTGCCCTGCGAAGCGTGGAATGGAGGATCCAGCATGTTAGAGTTTTGCTTCCTGGACTGAAACGTGGCCAATGAGAAGCGACCTGGTTTTCACGCGACAAGCAGAACTTTTCAGCCACCATATTGCAAACGGAACTTCGTATTTCATGCCTTCTTTCGTTGTAGTGTACTACATATGAATATAATAGTTTTTAAAGCGATATCATACTGAAGAAGTTTTGAAAAGGCGTCATTTGAGATATGATTTGTTACAATAAATTACCGGAAACAACATTTTCTTAGCTTTAAAGGTTCTCGTATTTAACGTTGTCAGTGTTATAATTTGTATAATGTGAAAGAATATCGTTCCTTTGCTACGGTATAACGCATTTTATCAAAGAAATATCTTTGTGTTGCTATGTTATACATAAATATTACAACATGTTTTAGACCTGTAGTATATGTGAATTCTGAACGGCTTGTTTTGGAGTAGGAATAGCATAGTCGGTAGTGTCACGGACTGTGTGTGGCGCATAGATAACCAGCGATGCAACTTAGCGGCTGTGTATTACCAAAATATTGTTATTTTTTCTTTTTTTTTGTATTCTTAACGTTTCTCGTTCTTTCTTGCTAATTGAAGAATAATATCCGATATTCATTGTTATTTCTCTTTAAGAACGATTTTATTTAATTACGGTTTATGTAATTCATTTGTTTAGCTATTACAATTATAATATTCGGTATTCGACGTCATTTGTTAAAAACAACAACGAATTTGGTCCACGAGAGTATTTGTTGAGTTTTTCGTTCTAGGCCACTTGGTTTTCTCCACGGTGATCGAATTCAGTACAGTGTTGGAATACTTCAGTTTCACAGTGCAAAGTGAACATGGCTAGTGCATGTTTACGGAAGCAGATGCAGTGTAGGAGAAACAGTGTTTACGCACAATACTAAAAGCAAATATTATCACAACGAACATTGTCGAGCTGAGGCGTTGTCCCGCCTGTATTGCGAGTAAAATGTATTGGTCAGAACCTAGTATCTCCGAATATGCAGAATATCTACAATGTGGAGAAAGAGAATATAAGAGCAAGACAATTGGAGCTGATGGAAATGATTTATTTTACCATCGAAAGATTTTTTACGAATTTTTACCAAAAGTGATTTTATTATAAATTTTGTTATTATTCTCAACCACTTTCAGATAAATGTACCGTCTATGTGACTCCTTAAGAAAAAAATACAATTTCTGCTATAGTATTGTATTCCACGTGCAAGCTTAAGAAATCATTTAAGTCTTTTTTTTCCTACCGTGTCTTTTTCACGCACTCATCTTTGTAAACACAATGATATACCAGCCAGTCCGCAATGGGCGCTGGAGAGCACTGCGGTAGCAAAGCAAATCACGATGAGCAAGCAGCACGTTGTGTTCCGTGGGATGTAGCAGGTCGTTTCAGATCATACTGAAGCTAGGTAGACAGCACGTCTGGTTTGTGTCAGGTTGGAACAACACATCCCATGTAAGGATGGCTTTATGGACATAGCTGTTACAGAGGGGAAGAGGGCCAAACTTGCACTCCGTTGTAAGGTTGGGGGACGTAGTTGAACTATCTTATTCTGACCTTAATTAACTTTATCTTTCTCTATGGGATAATTCTTAGTTTATTTGCTATTTCTTTCTCTTTATCTACTGAGTTTATTTAGATTTTTGTGCATTTTGGTAACATTTCAAGGGAGATAGCTTCCTGGAATTATTGTTAATATTTTTCTGGATATTTTACTGTTTTGATGGTATGGCTCGTGCTTTGATGGAATCGCTGGACAGCGAAACACAGTGGTAGACACACAAGGCCAGGGGAACGCTCTGCTAGCGGCACAGAGTAACATGTACAGAGGAGCAGTCTCCCCTAAACCACTGTCCTACGCTCCCCTCGTAGTTCCGTGAGATGCTAGCAGGTGTCAGGCCATTCCGTGACTTAGGGTGCCTCTCGCACATCAGAGGGTAGCGTGGAGTGGAGGGAGAGGGGAGAGCTCGTGCCGCCTGCCACGAGGCCACAGCTGTGTCCGGCTTGCTGGCGTTTGAGGGGAGGTGGTGGTGGGGGCAGCCGCTACCTGCCACCTGCTCTGGCCAGTTTAAAGGGCTGCTTCTGACCTCAGCGCCATCATGGGACATCTTACGGAACTGCTGGAAACCCTCCCTCCCCGCACCCCTGAGCGTATGACCGGGCCCTTACGGAGGTTTCCCGTCTGTATATATTTGTCTGTGCTGGCGGTCTTCCTCACCCTCCGCCGAAATTCTCGGAACCAAACGTCAAACGCAGAGGGGGGCCCGACTCGTGTCCCATTGCGTGGGTGTCCTGACAAATCCACCCAGTGACAAAAGCACCCAGTGACATTAGCACCCAGTACCTGTCGAGGGGCGGTCACGTTATCTCCCCGTCCAATCTCTGCCCGGCATGTAGAGGAGTCGAGGGCTGTGAGGTCGCATTGACACGGCCGTACTTTATGGCAATGTGCGGCCACAGTAGCATTATAATGGAAGCCAGACTAAAGAAGAACCAAGACATATTCATAAGATTTGTGACCCGGAAAAAGCCTTTGATAATGTAAGGTGCTGTATGGTGTTCGTAATTCTGAGAGAAATAGGATTAAGTTGTAGGGGAAAAGGCGGGTATTATATTGTTTGTGTAAGAAAAAAGTGGATATAATAAGTTGATAACTCCATATCGAACCTATAAGCTCAAAAACACACAAACTGCACCAAACGACCACTACGATATTCAGAGTCGTACCGACAGTTAGCAGTCATTCACTGAGGTGGACAAGGATCTCGGGGCTGCAGGCAGACGATGTCGAGAGAGCGTTTCCGGTGAATGCGGACTCCCGGGGCTGAGGGTGGCGCGGACACAGGGGCGGCTTAGCTGAAGGTAGATCGTGACGTGGTAATCAGGTAGTTTCCAGTCAGACTGGGTGCAAATGTCGCAGAATTTTGGTTGGGTGCAAATGTCACTGGGTGCAATTGTCACATATCCGTTGTCTGGCCGGTCGGCAGCTTCTAGCTGAGGGGAGTGGTGTGAGGAGGCCAGCCATGTGGAGGTGGCTTGTTACCTGTGATATTTTATTGCGAACGTGCGGAATGTACCACACAATGCCTCGTAGACTGTCTCCGCTGGACGCCAGTCCGGCGATGCTTTCAAGACAATTGGCTGTTCCGCTTGACAGAGAATTTGCAGATAAACGTCAATAGGAGGTTCCTCTGGTCGCCGGGTCAGTAATGGTGGCGAATGTGCTTGCTCTTATCTGCAGTATTTCTCCGAAGGCAGCAGAGCAGGAAACGTTTTACTGTGATGAATGTTGGACCGTTCGGGACGCTTTCCATCCGTCTGGAGCGGCTTGTCTGGTGAGACAAAGTCGGACAGCAACTGCCTAGCGACGCTGATGCTTGTGGCGCTGTGTGTTAGCACAGAGTAACATGAACAGAGAAGCACAGAAGTTTAGGGACTGATGACCCCGTAGTTAAGTCCCATAGACTATACAAACATCTGAAAGCATACTAGCAGGAAAACACAATCAATACCTTCACTAGACAGTAGAAATTGTGATGCTACTGATGACAGTTACAGTAAAGCAGAATTGCTTAACACAGCTTTCCGAAATTCCTTCGCCAAAGAAGATGAAACACATACGTAGAAATTAGTATCAAGAACAGCTGCCAGCATGGGTAATTTATAAGTAGATATTCCTGGAGTGTTAAAGTAACTTAAAACATTTAACAAAAGTAAGTCTCCCATCGCCGATTTTGTATCAATTAGGTTCCTTTAAGAATATGCTGATGCAATAGCCCATTACGTATCAATCATATACAACCGCTCGCTCAGTGAATGCTGCGTACCGAAAGATTGGAAAGTCGCACAGGTCACCCCAATATTCAAGAAAGGCAACGGGAGTGATCCGCAAACTACAGGCCTGTATCATTGACGTCGGTTTGCAGCAGGATTTTAGGACTTATACTTTCCTCAAATATTATGAACGACCTACTGTCCCATAGTCAAAACGGATTCAGGAAAGTATCGTTCTTCTGAAACACATCTACCTCTTTACTCACACGATGTGATGAGTGCTATCGGCAATAGATGTAAAATAGATTTCGTATTTCTAGATTTCCGGAAAGCTTTTGACACTGTACCTCACAAGCGTCGTCTGAGCAACTTTCGTGCTTATGGAATAGCACCACAGTTGTGAGACTGGATTCGTGATTTCCTTTCTGAAAGGAGGCAGTACGTTGTAACTGACGGTGAGTCATCGAGTGGAACAAATTCAAATGTTTGTATAGTCTATGGGACTTAACTACGGGGTCATCAGTCCCTAAACTTACAAACTACTTATGAACTACTTACGAACTAGGACGGCACAAATATCCATGCCCGAGGGGGGATTCGAACCCCCGACCGTAGTGGCCGTGCAGACTGTGACTGGAGCTCCTTAGTCCCCTCGGCCACCGCGGCCAGCCGAGTGGAACAGAACTGATATGTGGCGTTCCCCAGGTAAGTGCCTTAGGGCCATAGTTCATTATTTTATGAACGGCTTAGGGGACAATCTGAATAGCTCTCTTAGCCTGTTGGGGATGATACTCTCATACATCGTTTAGTAAAGTCCCCAGAAGATCAAAAGCAACTGCAAAATGGCTTAAATAAGATATCTGCATGGTGCAAAAATTGGCAATTGACCCTTAATAATGATAATTGTAAAGCCATTCATATGACCACAAAAATAAATTCGTTAAACTCCACTTGTAACCATCCCCCCACCCCCACACTATCGCCAATGTACTGAATAATTAATGTAACCCGTGTGCCTAAAATTCTCTAATTGTGCGAGTAAAACTATCGGAAATGAAACCGCTAGTGTAATGGAAGTTACAACTGAGACTACGTTGAACTTTCGCACTCTTGTAACAACGTGCTCCAGTTAAAAAAGGGAAAAATTTGGAAAAATAACTCACTATTAATAAAATGAGGAAATATTTAATATAGCAGGTAAGTGAATATACGGTCACCAGCTCGCGAAACGAGCAACAGAAAGAATAATAAAAAAGGGAATTAATGACTCTCAGATTACCACCAAATCACTAAATCAGAAAACTCTGTTAACGGGGGAGCATAAAACACACACAACTAGGAACAATAAGGCAAGGCGGCAAAAGCCACTCAGGTATAAAACAACAAAATTACATTTGAAAGGTTGAATAGCAAATTGGCGGCAAGCAACAATTTCGTAAGAACACTTTTCGCTTTTGAATTTTATCACTAATACGCTGGCTAGTCGTACATGCTAATTAATTAGTTGCTGTCTCGATCTTACTTCGGATGGAGACGATGTGGCGTGGTGCTGGCATTGTTGGCATTCTTTAGCAAATTCTTCTTGGCGTCGGACTAACTCTTTGGGCACACAGATTTCCTCTTGACTATTATAACTTGCTGGGTAAACGCTGTGTTCAAATGTTCAAACGTTTGTAGAGCTTATGCGACTTAACTACGGGGTCATCAGTCCCTAAATGTACAAACTATTTATGAACTACCTTATACAAAACACGGCACAAACATCCATGCCCAAGGGGGGATTCGAAACCCCGACGGGGAACGGCCTCGCGCATCGTAGCATAGCGTCTCAATGCGCTCGGCCGCTCCGCCGCGGCTAAACGCTGTACCCGTATTATTTGCAAGTTGCCCAGTCATGGAACTTTTGTGCCTAGTCAGTGTATTCCTCCGTAGGGCCCACGTACTGCAGCCACACCGACCAACACAGACCGGCCGCTTCGAGCAACACTCTCCAACTAACTTGTTCGCTGCGCGCCACTGCGCTACCAGCGAGATTCCTACTCCAAAGATAACTGTGTACAATAGCAACTACGCTGACTAGCCCAGCGTGTCTACTACATTCATCGTACAATATCTGATTTTGTATTCATATTAAATACTTAAATTATAACATAACCGCATTCCACATCACAATTACCAACACAAATAAACACATAGCCCTAGGTGACAATTACATATGACAATGGGTAATCAAATCAATAATATTTACACCTGAGTCACACGTAGCTGGTTTACGCATAGCGTAACTAGGTAGTGGTCACTATGTTGTTGTATCACACAGTGAAAAGGTAAAGCAGTCAACAATCCGAAGATTGGTTTGAAGACCACAGTGCTTTACTAGGCATGGTCCTGTTTGGAGGTGGTATGCCGTTGCCTTCCTCCGACATTCGAACTGACTTACCCAGCCACTTATATGGAGACGTACAGTTTAACGTGGGTTCCGAACCACGGTGCTACTCTATATTTTTCACATGAGCAATATTGCCAGAGGTGAAAGAAGTGGAAAGTGACAGATAAAAATCCTAGGACGTGGCGGGGCTCGAACCCGCGACCTTGGTAAGTGTAGTCCGGCACTCTACCACTGTGCAATCGAGGCGTACGCATCACACAGTAACACGATATATCAGTCAAATTCTCAGGCCATTAATTCAACTGAATACATACAAATAACAATTAACAAACATGTTAAATTGGAAAGAACACGCAGAAAATATTGTAGGGAAGGTGAGCCAAATGCTACGTTTCATTGGTAGAACGAATAGAATATGCAAAAGTTCTACTATAAACCTGCCTACACTACAATTTTGCGCCATAGTTAGCAGTATTGCTGCGCATTGTTGGGATCCGCACCAGGTGGCACTGACGGACGAGTTAGAGAAAATTCAGAGAAGGGCACCTCGTTTTGTATTATCACGATGTAGGCGAGAGAGTGTCTCGGAAATGATGCACGAGTTGGGGTGAAAATCATAAAAAGAAAGGCGTTATTCATTGCGGCGAGATCTATTTGCGAAATTTCCTTCACCGACTTTCTTTTTCGAATTTGAAAATATTTTGTTAGCACTCACCTTCATTGGGAGACATGATAATCATAATGAAATACGATAAATCAGATCGAAAAGAGAATGATTCAAGTGTTCCTTTTTCCTGCGAGCTATTGGAGAATGGAAATGTAGACAAATATTATAATAGAGTTTCGACGAATCCTCTGCCATGCACTTCAGTGTGACTTACACACTATCTAAGTAATTGAGTAGATGTAGGCGGTATTTTAGTGTGCTTTTGGCCGCCTAGTGGCAGTGCGCTGATCGCCAGCATGGAGCCCAGACGACCCTGCCTGGAGACAAGACGTGAGAGCTGTCAAGCCACATCACCCGCTGCAGAGCTGCATCGCGTAGCTGACTGGCTGGCCCCCATGACACCGTGGAGTCTACTGCAGTGGCTAGTCAGCCGGTTACGCGAGCCTAATCCTCTCTGTGATGTGACACGACAACGCTCAGATCTTGTCTGTGGGCAGGGTTGCCTTGGATCGATTCCCAGCAGGTGATTGGATGTTGTGTGCTTCTCCTCATCATCACCTTTATAATAATAGATACTTAAATCAATCAAAAAGAGACGTGCACTATGTGTATGCGTCACTCGAATAATTCAATTACTGTACACTTTGACAGCAGCCTTAAACAATAAAAGGTGAATTACAAAAATCATTGAGTAACAAACACGAGAAGAGCTGCTTGTCTTTTTTCGCTTTATTTGATCGACATGTGTTGATCTGCACAGAACCTTTGGAATGATTAGTAAAACGGGGTCAAAATCAATCGAATCAGTTATTTTGAAAAGGGCATGAGTCACATTTTTTGCCATATTCAGTTATGCTTGGATTCGGTATTTGTAGAGATAGATGCATCGGTTCGTATGAAAAAGGCAACAGTCCAATGCATAGCATAGGCAGGGGAAGGCAATGAGTTTGTTGAATGTTATGAAAAAGACATTAGTCCTGGACTCATGCCCCTTTCAAAACAACTACTCACCTGCAGACTATGCAATGAAAGTACCCAAATCACGTTCAAAACGTACATTTACTAGCGTACTGCAAGAAACATCGTTCAGTATTGATTATAAACGTTGGTGGGCAAAATTTTTCAAAAGTACGACCAAATCAATTGAATCTTTGGGAAATATGGTGCCCAAAAAAGACAAAATTGATTTTAATATATCAATGTGTAGCATGTTGCAGTGTGATAATCCTGGTGTGTTAAAACCTTATGAACATAGTGATGGGTTAATAGTACACCACTTTAAACTGGCTAAGCGGTGGAGTAGCCGAGCGGTCTAAAGCGTCTCGCTGCGGAGCGCGCGGTTGCTCTCTGTGGAGGTTCGAGTCCTCCCTGGGGCATGGGTGCGTGTGTGTGTTTGTCCTTAGGTTAGTTTACCTACGTTTAAGTAGTTTGTAAGCTACGGACTGATGACCACGTAGTTTGGTCCGATAGATTTACAAACATTTGAACATTTTTAAACTGGCTAAGACGGGAAACATTTCCTTACCAACAGAGAAGGCGTACCATAGCAAGTGCCCAATCAGCAATAAGAAAGTTGAAGATATTAAAAGATTGTTAAAGTACATTCCACAGGACCATTCTTTTATGAAGAAATATTTGAATGGCCGACACAAAAGACGAAGAACACATTGATGACTGAACATAAAATATAACCTTACAATCCACTTACTTTGTTATTTTTTGTTTAAAACCGAAAGAAATAATGATTGTTTGATACAATGTTAACATACTTAAATTCGACATTAAATAAAAACGCATTTCCTTAGAAAGTGATACCATTCAAATTTCCTTTTATTCTTTTTTAACTTTTTTTAACGGCATAAGTCCACTTACTTGAAACCTTTTATCAGAAAAAAAAAATAGTCATCTGCAATTTAGGTGCAAATTAGTGGTCAAATGTTCAAATGTATACATTAACGAAAAATTCTTACAAAAATTTAAATCAAAAGCTATATAAAAAAAACGGTTTTAATATATTTCCCGTAAATTGCTTCTTGTGGACTCGTGCCCTTTTCAAAATCACTGATTCAATTGATGATGCTACTTTTTCATTTGTTTCCTTCTCGAGATGAAGCGTGGCCGCCGCATATCGTGCACAGTTCTAGGTAATGGAGCTATGACGGAGATAGAAACGTAAACAAACTGACGCTAATTCAAGTCGTAATTCCCCAGCACTTGTCACAGTGCCGGCCGCGGTGGCCGAAGGGACTGAGGCGCTCCAGTCACGGTCTGCACGGCCACTACGGTCGGAGGTTCGAATCCCCCCTCGGGCATGGATATTTGTGCCGTCCCTAGGATTAGCTAGTTCATAAGTAGTTTGTAAGTTTAGGGACTGATGACCCTGCAGTTAAGTTCCATAAGCTATACAAACATTTGAACATTTGAACTTGTCGCAGTTGGCGGGGCGCGGTGCAGAATGACGGTCCGCGTGCCGTGGTCGGGCTCGCTGTTCTCCATCAACGTCCGCATCCTGGCCATCGGCGGCATCTGCGCCCCTCCGCGGGCGCGCTTCTACCCCTTGTACACGGGCTGGATGTTCTTCGCGCAGCTCAGCTTGCTGCTCGCGCAACTGCAAGGTCTGTGGTTCTTCTGGGGCGACATGGACAAGATAACGCTCGACGTCTGTCTGATGGTGGCCACGATGTTGGGGCTCGTCAAGATCGCGACCTTCCTGCGGAAGAAGGCGGAGTTCTCCGGCATCGTGGGCGCCCTGGACGCCGCCACAGCGCGCCAGCGAGGGTCCGGAGACCACGAGGTGCGGTCGGTGCTGGACGCGTCCAGGAGCTTCGCCCGCCGGCTCACGCTGGCCGTGACGCTGCTGGGCTGCCCGTCGCCCGGCGTCTGGACGGCGGTGCCGCTCCTGGCGCCGCTGGTGGGCGACGGGGCGGCGCCGCGCAACCGCAGCCTGCCGGCCGCCGCGCGCTACACCGCCCGCGACACCGAGAGTCCGCGCTTCGAGGCCCTGACGGCGCTCCAGTTCTTCAGCATGCAGTTCAGCTACTTCACCACGGTCGGCGTCGACATGCTCGTCGTCAGCATCATGATTCACGCCTCGGCGCAGCTCGAGCTGCTCAATCTGTCGTTCGGCAGGCTGGGCCAGGCGACGGGCAGTCTCCCGGGCAACCGCGAGCGCCGCCGGGCAGAAGTCTGCGTCAGGGAGGCGGCCGACGGGCCTGGGAGGTCCGGAATATCGCGCCGGGCCGACGCCGAGGAGACTCCGCCGAGGGAGAAGTTCTGCCAAGAACTGCGGGACTGTATTCGGCATCACCAAGATGTCATACAGTCAGTTTACGAGTTCCTTTCAATTGGTCCTCTATATAACTTTACTGTATTTCTTTTTTCTTTGGGTAAATAAGTTCTTGCAATCTCACTGAAGTCGAGCTCCTGGCTCAGTGTTTATATATTAAGACGAAAAATTCCTAGCAGGAAAAATTATATATAGAAAAAAAGAAGAAGATTACTCACCAAGCAAAGGAGCACAGGTGTGACAGCATCACAAATAAATAAATGAATACACACACACACACACACACACACACACACACACACAAACGCAAGCTTTCGCAACCCAGTTGCTTCTTCAGGCAGAAGGGAAGGAGAGGGAAAAGGAAACGATGGGGGTTTTAAGGAAGGGGGTAAGGAGCCATCCCAATCCTGGAAGAGGAAAGACTTACCTTGGGGGAAGGAATGGAACGTGAACAAATACACACACGCCCTTCCCCCAAGGTAAGTCTTTCCTCTCCCGGGAATGGGATGGCTCCTTACCCCCTTCCTTAAAACCCTCACCATTTCCTTTTCCCTCTCCTTCCCTTCTACCTGAAGAAGCAACTGGGTTGCAAAAGCTTGCGTTTGTGTTTGTGTGTGTGTGTGTGTGTGTGTGTGTGTGTGTGTGTGTATTCATTTATTTATTTTGGATTCTGTCACACCTGTGCTCCTTCGCCTGGTGAGTAATCTTAGTCTATTTTTTATATCTAATTTTTCCTGCTATGAATTTTTCGTCTGTTGTAATATAAAACAATAGGTGACGGGAAATTTTAATGCGGTAGGTCAACACAGGAAATGTTACACTTTCGGCGGAGCTATGAACATAGTTTATTGTATCATTTACCAAAGAGTTACACAACAAAGGTGTAATTTTTTAAATGGAACAATAGTTTTTTTTTCTATCGTGCATTGAATTCGTTGAAACCAGCTGCGTCCAAATCAATTTAAACTACTTTCCTATATTAGTTGGGGAGCTACAACCCTTCAAAGTCTAGGGCGCGGAGGCTACGACAGCGTAGCTGACTGGCTGGTGGTCATGAGACAGTGGGCCGTGCCCCAGGGGATAGCCACTCGGCCAGTCAGATACGCAATCGCAGCCTCCGCCCCGGGAACTTTCGAGGGTTGCAGCTCCCAAACTAACAGTGATAGGAATGTAGTTTAAATTGATTTGGACGCAGCTGGTTTAGGCGAATCCAATACACGATAGAAAAAACTATTGTTCCAGTTAAAAAATTATATCTTTGTGGTGTAACTATTATGAAAATGATGTAATAAACTATGTTCATAGCTCCGCAGAAAGTGTAACATATCTTGTGTTGACCTACCGCATTAAAATTTCCCGTCACCTATTATTTTGTAAGTTAAAGAGAAAAACACACTTAGTGAAACACCCTGTATATTTTTATTTTTATTCGTCTGGATGATGACCACTTTTATCATTCTCGCTGTGTCACCGCGCCGGCAATAAATGGTGACTATAAAATACACTACTGGCCATTAAAATTGCTACACCAAGAATAAATGCAGATGATAAACAGGTATTCATTGGACAAATATGTTTTACTAGAACTGACATGTGATTACATTTTCACGCAATTTGAGAAATCAGTACCCAGAGCAACCACCTCTGGCCGTAATAACGTCCTTGGTACGCTTGCGCATTGAATGAAACAGAGCTTGGATGGCGTGTACAGATACAGATGCCCATGCAGCTCCAACACGATACCACAATTCATCAAGAGTAGTGACTGGCGTATAGTGACGAGCCAGTTGCTCGGCCACCATTGACCAGATGATTTTAATTGATGAGAGAACTGGAGAATGTGCTGGCCAAGGCACCAGTCGAACATTTTCCGTATCCATAAACGCTCGTACAGGACCTGCAACATGCAGTCGTGTATTATTTTGCTGAAATGTAGGATTTCGCAGGGATTGAATGAAGGGTACAGCCACGGGTCGTAACACATCTTAAATGTAAAGGCAACTGTTCAAAGTGCCGTTCATGCGAACAAGAGGTGACCGAGATGTGTAACCCCATACCATCACGCCAGGTGATACGCCAGTATGGCGATGACGAATACAGGTTAAAAACGTACGTTCACCATGATGTCGCGTAAGACGGATGCGACCATATGATACTGTTAACAGAACCTTCATTCACCCAAAAAATTACGTTTTTCCTATCGTGCACCCAGGTTCGTCGTTTCGTACACCATCACAGGAGCTTCTGTCTGTGAGGCAGCTTCAAGGGCAACCGCAGCCATGGTATTCGAGCTGATAGACCATACTGCTGCAGACGTCGTCGAACTGTTCGTGCAGATGGTTGTTGTCTTGCAAACGTCCCCATTTGTTGACTAAGGGATCGAGACGTGGCTGCACGATATGTTACACCCATGCTGATAAGACGCTTGTCATCTCGACTGCTAGTGATACGAAGCCATTTGGATCCAGCACGGCGTTACGTATTGCCCTCGCGAACCCACCGATTCCATATTCTGCTAACAGTCATTGGATCGCGAGCAGCAATGTCGCGATACGATAAACCGTAATCGCGATAGGTTACAATCAGACCTTTATCAAAGTGGAAACGTGATGGTACGCATTTCATCTCCTTACACGAAGCATCACAACAATGTCTCACCAAGCAATGCCGGTCAACTGCTGTTTGTGTATGAGAAATCGGTTGGAAACTTTCCTCGTGTCAGCACGTAGTGGGTGTCACCACCGGCGCCAGACAGCCGTGTGTGGATGCTCTGAAAAGCTAATCATTCGCATATGATAGCATCTTCTTCCTGTCGGTTAAAATTCACGTTTGTAGAACGTCATCTTCGTGGTGTAGTAATTTTAATGACCAAGAGTGTAGGTATTGCACGAATGATGTTTTCACTCGGCAGCGGAGTGTGCACTGATATGAAACTTCTTGCCACATGAAAACTGTGTGCCAGAACCGGGATTCGAACCTGGGACCTTTGCCTTTCGTGGACAAACGCTCTACCGACAGAGCTATGCCGGAACGCTTCACGGTCCGTCCTCACAGCTTTACCTCTGCCATTACCTCGCCTCCTACTTTCCATGTACCGCGCGAAAAAAAAAAAAAAGTTCAAATGCTTGTAAAGCTCATGGGAGTCAACTGCGGGGTCATAAGTCCCTAAACTTACAAACTACTTGTGAATTAACATATACTAAAGACAGCACAAACATCCATGTCCTAGGGGGCATTCCTACTCCAGATGGGGAACTGCCTCGCCCATCGGAGCATAGCGCGTCAATGCGCTCGGCCAGTCCGCCGCGGCCTCCTGCAAAACTAGCAGGACTAGCACTCCTGGAAGGATGGTTATGGTGGAGAAATGGCTTAGCCGCAGCTGCAGAATGATATTTTTAGTGTTACCAACATTACATCACCCCTAAACTGAATGCTGTCTGACCCGCAGTCTGACAAAAAAAAAAAAAAAAAAAAAAAAAAAAAAAAAAAAAAAAAAAAAAGTGATCAACCCACAACGAATAGTTGTAAGTTATTGAGGGTATACATGATGAAATACCAAGCAACGTTATTGAACTGATTACAATACGGGAAGAAATGGACACGACCATTTGCACTTACTACGCTAAAGGGAATGTTAAAGTTTAACGCGCAGTCATAATCGTGGTCACTACATTCGACGCACATGTTCGGATATATTTTGTCAGAGACTGGAATAAATTATGGAATACGGGGACTAGCCCACAACTGGTTCACCTCTTACTTTAATAATAGACAACAGAAGGTAATTCTCCGCAGTGTAGAAAATGGCTATGGCGTGCAATTCCAATGGGGCACAATTAAGTATGGTGTGCCCCAGGGGTCTGTTTTGGGACCATTGCTGTTTCTTATTTATATAAATGATATGCCTTCGAGTATAACAGGTGACTGTAAAATATTTTTGTTTGCTGATGATACCAGCTTGGTAGTGAAGGATGTTGCTCGTAATTTTGACACAGTATCAAATAATGCAGTTCAAGAGATAAGTTCACGGCTTGTAGAAAACAAGTTGATGTTAAATCACAGTAAAACACAGTTTTTACAATTTCTAACACATAATTTGACGAAAGCTGACATTCTGATTACACATAATGGGCATGTGATAAGTGAGACTGAACAGTTCAAATTTCTAGGTGTTCATATAGACAGTAAGCTGTCATGGAAAGCCCATGTTCAGGATCTTGTTCCAAAACTAAATTCTGCTATATTTACCATTAGAAAAATATCTGGGATAAGTGATGTTTCAACACGAAAAGTAGTCTATTACGCTTACTTTCACTCACTTATGACGTACGCCATTGTTTTTTGGGGTAAGTCGCCTGATGCAAAAAGGATATTTCTGGCTCAAAAACGGGCGGTTCGAGCAATATCTGGTGTAAGTTCGCCAACGTCATGTCGACCCCTATTCAGTAGTCTGGGAATTTTGGCTCTGGCGTCACAATATATTTTTTTCTTTAATGTCGTTTGTTGTTAATAATATCAGCTTATTCCCACGAGTTAGTAGCTTTCACTCGGTGAATACTAGACAGAAGTCGAATCTACATTTGCTTCACACCACCTTAACACTTGTGCAGAATGGGGTACAATATTCTGCTGCATCCATTTTCAATAAGCTGCCACAAGAACTAAAGAATCTTACCACTAATCCACACGCTTTCAAATTTAAATTGAAGAGTTACGTCATGGCTCACTCCTTTTATTCTGTCGAGGAACTCCTAGAAAAGGTAAACAATTAAGCAAATTCATTTTTTGTTTATTGATTCTTTTCACTTTGTCTTAAGATTGTCATGTGCAAAGGACTACTTAAAAATTTACTATTACCATTCTTGTGTAACAATTAATGTACTGACTTATTCCATGAACATGGAGTCTCACTCCTCAATTGGGTCCTATGGAACAGAAAAAAACAATCAATAAATAAAATAAATAAAGGAAAGCGGCAATTGGCTTTCAAAGGGTCCATTCCGACATGTCCCTGGAGTCATTTGGGGAAATCACGGAAAAACTAACTCAAGATGGTCGCAGGCGGGTTTGAACCGCCGTCCTCTAGAATACGAGTGCAGTCAGTTACCAGTGCACCACCACGCTCCGTGTCGCCAGGTCAGTATGGTGTCACACCCTCTCCGGCCGCAATGCATGCCCTTACGCTGTTTGGAATGGTGTCAGACAGCATTTGGATGCTCCCATGGGGCGAGTTTGTCATCAGTTGTCGCAGCTGTCCCTGCAGATCCCGCGCGTTGTTACTAGGCTGGAGGGTCCTCTGATTGTCATCTCGCACGTGTTGAATGATGGAGAGTGCCTACAAGAGGAGACGAACAAGCTGTGGGTGGTCCAGAGACACACGTGTTGTATGTGGGTGCGAGTTACCTTGTTGGAAAACTGGCCCGGGGAGCTGTGATATCAGGGGAAGGGCGTGCCGACAAGAGTGCCACAAGAGTGCCTGTGACGTATCTTGCTGCAGTCAGTGTCAGCCGAAACACGACAGCAGCCGAACTGAACTCGTATCCTGAGGCTCCCCCACCATGAAGCCAAGTGTTACGACTTTTATAATACTGGTAGGATGTGCCCTCTGGTCTTGCCGAAGGAAAACCCAAACACGGTGTTATGGAGGTTATGGAGATACAGGGCTCATGAATGAACCTTATGCTAGAAGGTTTATGAAATCTCCATACTTTCTGGACACGTCACCACTGAAGACACTGACTTTGATATTCTAGTGTAGGCAGTAGGACGGCAGTCTGGCTGATGGAAGTCGTCGAGACACTGCGCGGGAACTCACAGGAAGTAGTACCGTCTCGAGTATGTAACGGAATATCTCCCCCTGTCCAGAGCGTGACTCCAAATTTTAGTATATCCATTTAACTTCTTGGAAGACCAAATTTTTTCCTATTTTTTGTCCCTGCCGGCAGTGTTCGGGCTTGGGCAGGACGTTGTCCCTCACACGCCTGTCCTCGTGCCTGGAGCTTCAGCCCTTCTCGGTGGTCTGGTACTGACGACGTGGCCACGTCACCCTCTTCCACTCAACACTATCCGCCCGCCAACCAGCGATTACCACATGTTATCACGTAGCGGCCGGGTCCTACGCCCTGTGGCCCCGTCGAGTATGCAACGCTCTCTTCTGGTACAAACCTTCGTCGTCAGAAGATGTCTCGACTTTAGCCCATGCCAAACTCTCTTTGACTTGTCGGCCATGCTCCACAAGGGCAGATGTTCCTTGCTCAAGCCCCTTCTCAAAGTTACGTTTGTCCACTAGAAAGTCAATACATAGTATCATTTAAACTGGCTTCCTTTTCCTACTTATTTCACGTCAGTGCCATGGTTACACACTATTGGCTTCCCTGTCTCAAGTGCATGTTCGTGAATGACTGAAGCCGTCGCTTGCCGCACCTTGCGATGGTCCTTCCTCGAGTTATTCGACACGAACCTCCATGACGTGACTGTTGGGTGCCCTCACCTAGCCAATGATTTCAGCGTGGCTCACTGTGACATCTGTATAGCTCACATGCCTGGTAGTTACACGATATGACCATCCCACTTAATGCAGAGCTACAATTCCTCATCTCTCAAATGCTTGTATATCGGCTGCCCAATGCGTCTGCGAGGCATCGCAGCTATTTCTTACTATACGTATGAGTCTCGCTTCGCTATCTGACTCACAGCAGTTGACTGGTACCGACTTCACATCAGTATGGGGGAGACGTCGCTAATACACATGCGCTTTGTTGTGAGTTCTGGACAGTACAGAGCCGTGTAAATTTAATCATGTACTCACACATAATTTGTATTCATGTATACCAAAATTAGATGATTTTGAACACAACTTCTGGGAGTATCACTTTACCTTATCAGAAATTATATGTACTGCTGGTCAGGAACGAATTTTATTATCTTTATTGACAAAAACTGTTTTACGTAGCACACGGACTGAATCTTAATATTTTACAGTTATACAGGGTAAATCGCCTAACACTTGCACCGCAAATATTGCGGAAACTTAAAGTGCGATTGGTGTGCGGTTTTCACAGAATGGATTGGCTGTCAGCGGCTCGTATTTTTAGCCAACAAACCGATTGTGATATAACTTAGAAAGTGTGTTTTTTATGCAGACATAGAGTTTTTTTTAATGGAACAATGGTTGTTTTTATCATGCACTGGAATTTTTGACACCAGCTGTGTACAAAGAATTTTGAATGGCATTTTTATCACGTTTAGTTTGGCAGCCAAACCGTTCAAAGTTTCGGGGGTGGAGGCTGCGATAGCGTAGCTAACTGGCCGAGTGGCTAATCCCTGGAGCACGGCCCGCTGCCTCATGACCACCAGACAGTCACCTACGCTGTCGTAACCTCCGACCCTAAAGCTTTGAATGATTGTATATTGAGAGTGTCAGAGGTCGTACAGCACGACAGTGTCATCAAGGTCTTCACGAGGCATGCGGGGAATCGGCATTGCCGTACAGAACAGTGGCACGTTGGGTAAAAGCCTTCAACGAAGGTCGGCAAGCTAACGCATTAATTTCCTCCACGGCAGGCCGTCAATACACATTATTACTGTTTGTTTTTGAAGCATCACCTGCGGCCAGCTTTGTGAAAGAAGCGGCAACATGTTACGTGCACGCAACCCATTATTTCGCACGACAATGCGCGGGCGCATACAGCGCAAACTTTGGCTGCTCTGTTTGGTCGATGGGACTGGGAAATACTTTACCATCTACCTCACTACCCAGACGTAAGTTCTTGAGACTTCGATTTGATTCTGAAGATGAAGGAGGCACTTCGTGGCGTTCGCTTCAGAATTGTTCGACACATTAGATAGGCATGAACAAAACAGGCTCTGCTAACGGCAACGCTGGCAACGGGTTCTATACAACGCTGGTCACGACTTTGAGGAACAGTAACAGTTGCAAACATAATGTTTTTGTATGGGTTGTGAATAAATAGTTGTCAACTTTCATAATTTCGATTCCTTCGTTATTTCTATCTCCCGTTTCTTTATTGTTTAACAGATCAACTAATGATGACTTGGTAAACTCGTATGCCAGTGACCTAACCTGAAGACGAAACGTGAAATGCTCGTACCATGTGTTCAGACGGTCCGCAGTCACAGAGCAGGCGTTACGTCAGCAATATATCGACAAAAATAAGATCTTACTGAAAACATTTTTGTGCACTGCGAGCACATACTGCTAATTGCAGAGACGTATTACTGCATTACACGGCAAAGTCGCTGAGTGTTTAGTGATTACTTTTTTCCCCACGTGATTATGAATCATCTGCTGAAATTTCATTGTCTCAATAATTATTTGAGAGAGGTTTCGCCTTCGTTAATGACCCTGTATCTCAGAAATTATGATCTAATGTCATAAGGGTATTTTACTTCATACGTGGTGACACTTCAGTTATACTGCTATGAATAAGTACCTCTTGGGCTTCAGACAGACCGGCAGTTATTTCTATTAAAATGACCAGCTTAGATCTATGAATCACATATACATAACTGCATCGAGACCACTCATCACTCTTAGGTACCGGATGATCTAAAAGTCAGTATAAATCTGAAAACTTAATAAATCACTGAATAATGTACATAGAGATGTAAAAATGATTCGCATGTCATGAGGTTTTATTAGAAAAAAAGAAAAAAAAAGTATTGTTAGACGTGTGTCGTTTGGTGATGATCGTGTGCTGAGCCGCCACTTTCGTCATGCTTGGCTTCCCAGATCCTCATACCTCAGTCCGTGCGATTATTGGCTTTGGGTTACCTGAAGTCGCAAGTGTATCGTTATCGACCGACGTCTCTAGGGATGTTGAAAAACAACATCAGTCGCCAATGCCTCAACATACCTCCTGATATGCTTTAAAGTGCTGTTCAACAACATTATTCCTCGACTACAGCTATTGTTGAGGAATGATGGTGAACATATTGAGCATTTCCTGTATAGAACATCATCTATGCTTTGCCTTAATTTGTTATGCTAACTATTCCTTTTCTGATCAGACATCTTTCGTACATTTTTTGTCCTTTTTTTCATTTTTTTTTTCTTTTGTTCTAATAAAACCCCATGCAATTCCAAGCATGTGTGTCAATTTTTATCACTCTATCTACATTTCTCCGTGATTTATTAAGTTTTCAAATTTAAACTGACTTTTTGATCACCCGGTATGTATTTTCAATGATTTTGATGTATCTTGACACTAACGATTTTGGAGACGGAGTTTCCACGTTTTTCGGAAGCCTTCTTACTTCATACTAGATAGTTAAGCACTTGTGTCTGAACACAGAGCGCCGTTTCTAAACTGCAAGTTTTCTCTTTCAGATTGGTTGCAGACGTTGAACGACTGCTGACGTCCATGATCCTGACTCAAGTTTTGGGCGCCACTCTCATCATCTGCGTGGCGCTGTTCCAGTTCGCCACTGTAAGTGTTTGAATAGATCGTCTGAGCTTCCCTACTGGAAAATGAAGTCTTAATCTCCAGAGCCAACGCTCTTCGTAAGCGGAGTTGTGTTTATTAACTAGCGGCAGTTGGCGGGTTTGTCCGTCAATTTCCTTCTTCCCTCTCTCCCCAATCGCCTTCTAACCTACTCCCCATCCAGTTTCGTTCTCATGCAGCTAAATCGTTATGACGTCGTATCTCGTAAACCATGTGTGCTACAGTAATATAATTTTGCAGGAACATAAGGGGGAATACTAGGAAACTTTCTGAAAAATGTATTTCGAACGGTTTCTGAGATAAGTTCAATGGTATAGTGTATGCTGCACGACAAATGTCTCGCGAATATAATAGCAGTAGTTAATAGAAGTATTAAACAGTAACATCATGCCCGCCGTAGATTTCCTGCACGGACAGCGGGAAAGCAGTAAGCGGTAAACTTCTTCTTCATCATTTTGCTGGGATTTCCAGCGATAAATATTTTCGTAAATGTTCGAAGTTGTGTGCGAAGATCTTTGCAGGTTACTAAGTGCACTCGTTCTCCATCAGTGGATCAATAACATTTCCTTATTCGCGCGTCACGTGATGTAAGAGTTTTTAGTAACTCTATTTTTGCTGTCATATCTCCAGTACTGTGTGTCGTAGGAGGGGTTGGTTTTACCTTGACAGTGATTGTTTCCTGGGGTCGAAGCGCTTCCCTGCGAGATGTAATTCACTAGGGGACATGTCCTCGCTCGATGAAACAAACTAATTTATGGACCCCAACATACCAACTACGTGAGAGAAAGCACGCCAGCCGTCCTCTTGCTGTCGCCAGCTTGTGCACTGGAGAGCAGATATCCGAAAGAATCGTAGAAAAATTCATTAAGAAACTGCTGTTATTGAAGGAATTTTCCTTAGACGAAATGCTCCAATAGAAACAGAAGTGGTATCAAATCTAAATAAAGATAATGTGTCAAAACGATAATGAACTTCCACATCTGCCCAAAGACAAAAAAAAATAGAGCAATAAAAAAATTGACTACATATTACTGCCACCTCACATCAGAACTTCCAATTTTGTGCTGGGAACCGTACATCATCTTGCTTAACCATATGGACATGGATATTAATATGTATCAGAATGTTTCATATCAGAATGTAATTGTTGAAAAAATTAATATTTAAAAACTGAATGTTCAAAATATTTGTAAAGTGATCGGACCAAACTGCTGTGGTCATTGGCCCACAGACTTAACAAACTTCTTTAACTTAACGTAACGTATGCGAAGGATACCACCAGGATCACCCATGCCCAAAGGATGACTGGAACATCCGACGATAGTGGTCCTGCAATCCAGACAAGGAGCCTTAGACCGCTCGGAAAATTGATTGTCTAATTATCTTATGCAAGATCACGCTTTTTTTATATTTGAAGCAGGAATTCGAAAGAATTTCCCTTCTTCCGCTTCATTATTGTAACATCACAAGTCGCTTCAAATTCTGAATTCAGCCTCTGTACTTAGACTATGATTTCAATGTATAAATGATACCAATAAAACACGTACCATAGTGATATAGTAGTATATTACGAAGTCAAGAAGAAGTGGCAACTAAAACAGATAAGAAGTTCGTCCAGTGATGCAAAAAAAAAAAAAGCTGATAGAAAACATCTTTAACAATATCCATCTACAATTTCAGCCATTCTTATTTCTCTTGTTTTGTTTGATTTGCTAACTTTTCTACCTTGGAGAGATTATGGAACACATTTATCTCATAACATGATGTGATAAAAACTCTTTTTTTATTTTTTTTTTTTTATTGTTACAGAACATCGAGAACATCGGAACAATTCTTAGGGTGTCCGTGTACATGTCGTTCATGGTGAACGAAGTGTTCATGTACTGCTGGTTCGCTCACAATATCATTGATCAGGTACGTAAGCTGGTGCCGAATAACATTTCAGAAATCCAGAAACAAAAATAATTTGGTCCGTTTAAGTGATTCCCTGTGAACATTAACATCAGACTACTCTTCATAGTATAGTAACTGGAAGTATTTTTATATGTAAACAATACAGTTCTTTGAAGGAAGACGCGGATTTTGTATGTTTTAGTGTAGAGACGATCTAGATTATTATAACAATTACTAGTGCGAAAATCTTTAAAACAAAGATTGTTGTTGTTGTTGTTTTGGTCTTCAGTCCGCAGACTGGTCTGATGCAGGTCTCCACGCTACCCTGGCCTGCGCAAGTCTCTTCATCTTAGAATACGTTCGGCAACCTTCATCCTTTTGAATCTGCTTACTACATTCGTCCCTCGGTCTCCCTCTACGATTTTTACGCCACACGCTTCCTTCTAATGCTATGTTGACGATTCATTGATGTCTCCCACCATTCTATCCCTTCTCTTAGTCAGGATATGCCAAAAACTCCGATTATCCCGAATTCGATTAAGCAATTCCTCATTTGTTACGTGATCTACCCATATAATTTTCATCATTCGTCTGTAGCGCCACATTTCGAAAGCTTCTATCATTTTTTTGTCTTAACACCTTATCGTCCACGTTTCACTCCCATACAATGCTACACTCCAGACAAATGCTTTCAGAAAGGACTTCTTAACATTTAAATTGATGTTGGATGTCAACAAGTTCGCTTCTTTAGAAACGCTTTTCCTCCCATAGCCATTCTGCATTTTATATCTCCTTTACTTCGGCCATCAGAAGTTATCTTGCTAACCAAATACTACTTTTATTGCCTCGTTACCTAATATAAATCCTTCAGCATCACTTTATTTTCTGATATTACATTTTATTACCTTTGTTTTACTCTTGTTAATGTTCATCTTATATCTTCCTTTCAAGACACTGTCCATTCCATTCGATTGCTCTTCCAGATTCTTTGCAGTCTCTGGCAAAATTATTATGTCATCGGCAAACCGCAGACTTTTTATTTCTTCTCCATGAACTTTAATTCCCTCTCAAAATTTCTCCTTTCATTCTTTCACTGCTTGCTCAATGTACAGATTGAACAACATTGTGGAAAGTCTTCAACCCTTTCTTATTCCCTTCCCAAGCTCTTCGTCCATTTCTTGCTCTTCGACTCTAATAACCGCTGCCTGGTTTTTGTATAGGTTGAATATTACTCTCCGCTTCCTATAATTTAACCCTGCTACTTTCAGAATTTGGGAGAGTATACAAAAATTACTTTAGCGAAATGTAATATTTGTTTATTCTTTTGTTAAGTCTCAGTCCGATTATATCAAAGCTTGGAGTAACATCAACTGCCTCTTACTGCAGATGAGTTTAGAGATAGTGCAAGAAGCCGCTGCCAGTGCGCAGAAATGCTTTGTCGATTTGGGCACTGGGAGACTCCGTTCTTTTGTTTTGGAGGGGCGGCAGCCTCAGTTGCGTGTGGCTTACTGCTCGTGGGGCGCAGGGTTACCAACTCAAAATTATCAAAAGTAGAACACTGCTTCACAAAAAGCCTGACATTTTTTTTAAAGAAGTCTGACAATTTGTTTTAGAATAAAAAATTGTTAACATTTTAAACATTTTGGTTATAAACATGCTATATTCATGCTATATTCTATATAAACAAGAAGTAATATATTTAAAATATGCTGTAATAATAAACAATAGCATTTAATGCTTGCAAATACAGTACAATCACCTCGAAATTATTTTTCAGCATTTTTCATTTTTATTTCCCTTTTGAAAGTGTACTTTTCATTAGAATGTACTGATGCGAGAAGAGGTAATTTATTATATTTAAGATTATAGTTATAAAATTCCTTACGAGACATGTCGTTGAAATTGTACTTCACAAGTAAATTTCCTTTTACTGAATACATAATCAAACGGTTTCTCTCTTGTTTGTTGAGCAGTTATGATGAAAGAGAACGTTCGGTAGAAACATTACTACCAGGAATAGCAAAGAAAAATTTGCAACTTTTCAAAATTTCAGAAAATGTTTCGATATTTACACACTTTTAAACAAACAACAACCACTGTTGGTCTAGTTGAGAATTTTCGATCAACACTGGAGATTTGGCATAATTTTTGATGTTGCAGAATTGATCAAACAATTTTGAATCATTTATGTGCACACCTTTGTTTTGTAACTAATGCAGACATGGAAGAATGTAGTCAAAACAAATTTGTTTTAGGTATCTGAGTTTCAGCCATTTGAAGCACTTCGAATCTTTCATTGGCGGCATCCACTTGTCAAGACAATACCTCGCATTGCAATACCTTCCATGTTGACTATGAATGCAACATTTCTTCAACAGTTACATCAACAGTAGCGAACCTCCTGAAAAAATATATAACCAATTGTGTGCAGCTTATACTTTGGTGTATTTACGCTACAGTGAAAATCGTAAGATGATGAAATTACAACTTTATTACCAAAAAGCCAGACATTTTCTGAAAAATAAAAATTCTGGCCTGACATTAAAAAAAGGCCGGATGGTTGGTAGCCATATTCACAGCAGGCAACAGGAAACTGAGGCGGCCGTCCCTCCAAAACAAAGTAATGGACTCACCCTGCGCACAACTCTGCGCACGGGCCACGACTTCTTGTACGAGCTCCACTAGAAAACATTAGAAAAGTCGTAAGTTTTTTAGGAAGTCTCGTATTCCCTCTCCTAAGTCCTTAAATGAATGTAGTCTATATTTAGCCTGAATGGCAGCGGTGGCCAGTAATGTATAATAGTACTACCGACCAGTCCCAGTTCTGCATGACTAGCACTTATCACTTTAGTCATACGGATCGACGGCGAAGAATGCGTGTCGAAGTTTTAGCAAATATGTCTGTGGGTAAAGTATTTTTCTATGCTAGAGCTACAGAAATACTTGTTTTGCAACAAATGGGATATTATTTTTCTTTTATAAATTCATATTAAGGCCAGCTAATAGACAATACTTTTTCGTTTCCTATTTTGAATAAGGACGTATAAATGTTGAAGTGTGTCAACTCGAGAGCAAGCTACATACAACTGGCCACGTGAAAAGCACTAATGTTCCAAATTTAAGTCAGAAATAGTCAACGAGCAGTCTTGTGCTTTGTTGACGGTAATGACAACGGAAACGTGCTATGGGAACTGGTACCGCTTGGATTCTAACTGTTAACTATTAGACACCATCGGTATGCATGGAATCAGTACGTGGTCTGCCTTCAATCTGCCACTGATGATCTGGAAATCATAGGAACTTAACACCTATTCAAAACTCTGTATCTTCAATACAAAAGTGAAGCCAGTAATGCTCTATGGGTGTCAATCATGGAAAACTAACAAACAGCTAATTAGCAGACTTCAAACATTTGTGAACAGAAGTCTGAGGAATGTCTGGAGAATTTGGTGGCCACAAGTAATCTCCAATGAAGAACTATGGAGAAAAACCCATCAAAAACCCATTGATATCGAGATTCGCCGTAGGAAATTGAAGTGAATTGGGCATAAATTATGGTGTGGCAAAGAAAACGCGGCAAGACAAGCCCCGGAATGGAACCCACAAGGTAGCAGGAGAAGACGCAGACCAAGGCATACATCTAGGAGTACAATAGTAGAAGGGACCAAGAAAGAAGACCTGGATTGAAATCAAGACACTGTTGCAGAAGAGAGTACAGTGGAGATCATTGATGTCCTATGCTCCACTTAGGAGATACAGGAAATAAGTCAAGTCTTGCGTTGGTTAACATTGCTCCGTTGGACAAATTTTGGGCGGCTAAGTTGCGAATGAGCATCACCAGTGATCCAATCTTCAATTAAAAAAAACGTGTGTGGCATTCAGAGGGTCGGAATTAGGTCAAAAATACAATTGGGTGCCTGACGTCTTGTTCTTTGTCCATTACTTTGTCGATTAATTAGTATTTGACTGTTTTGCCGGGCATATTCAATTGAACGATTGGCTCTTTCTGCACTATGTGCGCTAGTGTCGTTCCAAGTGCCAGACGTAAACTTTTATGTAAAAGTTGGACTGCGATATTAGCATATAAACATGGTTTTAAAAGGCTGAGTATTATGTACCTACGGTATTATTTTGAATCATATAAAGCAGAACACACCAACCAACGAACATTTTTTTAAATATGGTAAATTCGAAAAGTCAATGAGGAAATAAGTTTTCCGATGAGGAATCATTGTTCAATATTTAAAGTTATATTCTTCAAACCAAGAAATAGCTTGATGTGATCGCTATCAAACTTCACAGGGCCACCCACTAGGTTGATCTGTACATTTCCGTAAGACTTCATTAAAATTTCTCGAGCCGTATAGCATTACTTTGGGGAACATACACATATCAATGAAAGTGTTGCATACCACGATTCTAGGGGATCAAAAAAATTCAAATGTTCAAATGTTTGTAAAGTTTATGGGACTTAACTACGGGGTCATTAGTCCCTAAATTTACAAACTACTTATAAACTAGCTAATACTAAGGACGGCACAAATATCCATGCCAGAGGGGGATTCGAATCCCCGACCGTAGTAACCGTGCAGACCGTGAATGGAGTGCCTCAGTCCCCTCGGCCACCGAGGCCGGCAAACGGGTACTCATTCGACAAATATATTATACTAAAACTGATAGGTGATGACATTTTCACGCAATTTGGGTGCATAGTTCCTAAGAAATCAGTACCCAGAACAACCACCTCTGGCCGTAATAACGGATTTGATACGCCTGGGCATTGAGTCAAACACAGCTTGGATGGCGTGTACAGCTACAGATGCCCATGCAGCTTCAACACGATACCACAGTTCATCAAGAGTAGTAACTGGCGTATTGTGACGATCCAGTTGCTGGGCCACCATTGACCAGACGTTGGTGAGAGATCTGGAGAATGTGATGGCCAGGGCAGCAGTCCAACATTTTCTGTATCCAGAAAGGCCCGTGCAGGACTTGCAACATGCGGTCGTGCATTATCCTGCTGAAATGTAGGGTTTCGCAGGGAACGAACGAGGGCTAGAGCCTCGGGTCGTAACACATCTGAAATGTAACGGCCAGTGTTCAAAGTGCCGTCGATGCGAACAAGAGGTGACGAAGACGTGCAACCAATGGCACCTCATACCATCACGCCGGGTGATAGGCCAGTATGGCGATGACGAATACACGCTTCGAATGTGCGTTCGCAGCGATGTCGCCAAACACGGATGCGACCATCATGATGCTGTAAACAGGACCGAAATCCTGCCGAAAAATGTCGTTTTGCCATTCGTGCACCCAGGTTCGACGTTGCGTACACCATCGCAGGCCATCTTGTCTGTGATGCAGCGTAAACGGCGGCCGTGCAGACCGTGACTGGCGCGCCGCAAACCGCTCGGCGACCACGGCCGCTAAGGTGGGGGGGGGGGATCATGACTATTTACATATAAATGGAATAGAGATATACAGATACAACTTTTTTGTTACTTTCGTTGGTCATGGAAACATAAACTGACAAATGTAAGCGTAGGCTTCCACGGCCATTATCACTTTCAGTGAAGTTCTCTAGGGTATTAGACCGCATCTTCTTCGTGTAAACCGACCGACGTTTCTGCCAAGTCGAATGACAACAGCTGAGACATTCTGAATTTATGTTCCACATTACAGCATACACCAGTATATCTCATAGCTGGCAACACGTCCTCTTGTACTGATGCATGACTGTTTTAATCGTAGCATACTGTCTACTGGATACAGATTGTCCCACTTCCGAATGGCGATTAGCTATAGATTTCTGAGATTCGTTGGTGGATTGTCTCGTCGAAAACACTGCACTTTTAAATGTATCCTAGGCACGTTCAATATGGTCCATGTCTGGAGACTTTGCTCGTCATTCTAACCTTGCGATGTAGTTTCCTTACACACCAATCCTTCACCGAATTGCTGCCGATACGGTTGCGCTATCCGTCAGAGGATCTCATCCCTGTGCCGTACAACAATTTTATTGTTTTATTGTTTTCTGCGACCACCAGTGGCGTACGGTGGCCCCACATACCGAAAATCGTCTGGTAACCACCAGCTTGCTGCACTCGCTGGACGGTGTATCTACGACGTTTAGTCTGACCGGGCTGTGTGGGAAAACGTCTGCGACGATTGTCTGGTTAAAGCGAGATGCGAGCCTCATCTGTGAATAGCACATGTGGCCACTTCTGATTAGTCAATTCAGCATGCTGTTGGCTCCATTTGTACAATGCTGCGTAGTGTCTAGGTGTTGGGAGGCGTCGCGTAGCGGCACTAAAATTGTTATTCAGCTTAGTGGCGATTCTCTCAGGGCTCTATGGGCGGCCACAGCGAGTCCAGTACCCGTTTCTCTGCATTTCGTACAAGTCCAATTAACACCGCTTTGATTGTCTCCGACACGTGTGGGTACATCCCTTGACGAGAGTGCCGCTTAATACAAAGATACAATGAGATACGACGAAGAATGGACCTTGTAGTCTTGGCAGAACTGCAGTCAACACAACCAGAGTACTTTTTCCAGGTGTTTTGACTGGAAGTGATCGGCCGTCTCACCCACTCTGCCGCATTGCCACAGCACATGTATGGTTGTTTAAATCTACATCTACATACATACTCCGCAATTCACCGTAAGGTGCGTGGCGGAGGGTACACTGTACCACTACTAGGCATTTCCTTTCCTATTCCACTCCCAAATTGAACGAGGAAGAAAAGAATGCCTATATGCCTCCGTACGAGCCCTAATTTCTCTTATCTTGTCTTTGTGATCTTTACGCGAAATGTAAGTAGGCGGCAGCAAGATCGTACTACACTCAGCTTCAAATTCCGGCCCTCTAAATTTACTTAACAGAAATTCCCGAAAAGAACGTCGTCTTTCTTCCAGCGATCCCCAATTGAGTTGCCGGAGCATTTCCGTGACACTCGCGCATTGGTCGAACCTACCGGTAACAAATCTAACTGCTCGTCTCTGAACCGCCTCTATGTCTTCTTTTAAACTGATCTGCTGCGGGTCCCAAACACTTGAGCAATACTCAAGACGTGGTCGCACAAGCGTTTTATACGCGGTCTCCTTTACAGGTGAAATACATCTTCCCAAAATTCTCCCAATAAACCGAAGTCGGCTGTCCGCCTTACTCACAACTGTCCTTACATGCTCGTTCCAATTCATATCACTCTGCAATGTAACGTCTAGATATTTAAACGACGCGACAGCAGCAAGAAGCTCACTACTGCATTCTAACATTATGGGATTGTTTTTTCTACTCATGCGCATCACCTTACATTTTTCTACATTGAGAGCTAGCTGCCAATCTTCGCACCAACTAGAAATTTTGTCTAAGTCATCCTGTATGCTATTACAGTCAGTTACAGACGACACCCTCCCATACACCACAGCATCATCAGCAAACAGCGGCAAATTACAACTTACTCTGACTTACTCCTACCTAGTGTGTGTTGAGTGACATCCATGGACACACTAAGGAACTGTGTTTTTGATGCAACATACACATTGAACGTCATGTGTTCAGAAGACCTTGGATCCAAGGTAATGCAACCCTTTATTGATGTGTATTGATACGCAGTCGTTTTTTATAGACATTGAAGGCTGTTTTATGTGGAGGAACGGACGCCAGCGTCGCCTCGTTTGTCCGCAGAGCTCCCGCATCGCAGAGTCGGCCTACAGCTGCGCCTGGCCGGGCGTGCCGCCCTCCCTCCAGAGGTCTCTGCTGGTGGTCATCTGCCGGGCGCAGCGCCCGCTGGCGCTCACCGCCGGCAAGTTCTACCAGGTGTCGCGCGAGACCTTCATACAGGTGAGTGCGCGCTCGAGCCCGTGGCTCTACTCACCTCTCCAGAAGTCACCAGCAGCACAGAGTAACATATACAGAGAAGCAGCCCACCCTAAACCACTGTCCTACGCTCCCCTCGTAGTTCCGTAATATGCTAGCAGGTGTCAGGCGGTTCACTGGCTTAGGGTGCCTCTCGCACGTCAAAGGGTAGTGTGGAGGGGACGCTGAGGGGAAGCTCATTCCGCCTGCCACGAGGCCACGACTGTGTCCGGCGTGCCGGCGTTTGAGGGGAGGTGGTGGTGGGGGCAGCCGCTACCTGCCGCCTGCTCTGATCAGTTTAAAGAGCTGCTTCTGACCGCAGCGCCATCATGGGACATCTTACGGAACTCCTGGAAACCATCCTTCCCCGCACCCCGTAGCGTAGGACCGGGCGCTTATGGAGGTTTCCCGTCTGTATATATTTGTCTGTGCCAGCAGTTATCAACGAAAGTAACTGTATTAGTTCCAAGAAGACACAGCCGTTGGAGGAATCAAATAAATGGTCTACCCAAGAGAGACTACTTTCACTGACACTCTTCAACACCCATGTAAACAGTCTGTCAACACCTTTACGTGTCTCACCAGACATTCATAGCCCCTCTCTCCCTTCACAGGCTGTCCTTCTCCTACATGTGCACCTGTGAGTGGGACACACTACAACGCCACCAGTAGCTAAACATCACATACGAAACCTCCTCATCGCCCAAAACGCCAGGACTGGTCATGGATATCCACTTGTGTTAACACACTCTCTGTTAACTCGTCCAAGTTATGGCGATCCTTCCACTGTCTTACTAGACGTCCCTCCTCACTTTCGTACTTCATCCTTCATGACAACTATCACTTTGCTCACGCCACCAGCAAGGCCTATCACTTTGCTGATCACCTCTCTGACCCTTTTACTGTTCCTGGCAATCCCCATTTCGATTATGCCCTATTCCCCAATGAACGTGTGCTTCCGATAAGTCCACCCCTGTATTCGCCTCCCCCCCCCCCCCCAAGTTTCCAGTATTTTGACCACATTCCTCTCCCCCCCCCCCCCTCCACTCCTCAGAGCTCAACATACCGATCAGTGCCATAGATCTTCAGATGAAAGTCCGCATCCAAACGCAGCAAAACTCCAGGGCATGCCCGTCTTACCTAGAGACACCTACGGTCTACCCTTATTCTTTCCATGACTTCTTCGCCACAATGTATAATGTCATTCTCCATACCAGTTTCTACCCATGCCTGTGGAAAACCTCACACATCAAAATGTTCCCAAACCCTCATTTGCCACTTCTTCCTATCGTTCCATCTGCCTCAACTCGGCATTCAGCAAGTGCCTGGAAACCATTCTTTCCTGCCGTATTCACCACCATTTCCGTCAGTACCAACTCCTGCCTAATTCTCAATGTGGCTTCCGACCATCCTTCTCATCCGTCATTCATCTCACCCATTTCCTCTGCCCTCCAAATGAACTCCCATCAGGCTGCCCTGTTCATATCCTCGATATAGAAAAAGCCTAAGAACGAATATGGCATTAATGTCTCATTTTGAAACTAGAGACCTTCGCCCTTCCTATTAACTATACCTTCTCATTGAATCCTCCCACAACTCGGATTTCCTTCTGCTGGGGCACCATGAGATTCTGTCCTGTCCCCTGTCCTGTACCTTCTGCACTCTGCATACATGCCCTAACCGCTGCCTCCTGTCCATATCCGTCCATAAGCTGATGACACCACCTTCCTCGCCCTAACACGCACTCTCCCACGATCCCAAGATCTTCTCCAATATAACCTCTCCTCTTAGTGCAACCATTAGTTCCTTATCGTTAACCCTCTAAAATCCCAGGCTATCCTCATACGTTGTACCACCCGTTCCTTCCACTCCTCGCTTGGACTCCTCCCCCCCTAAAAACCGATTAACAGAAGGTCCATACCTCATTCAGACTCCTTAAACTCCTCCTCTAGAGCTTCCAACTCTCCACCATCCTGTACACTTAACACTCCCTCGTACGTCCCACCCTTTGTAGCTTCAACCCCGCCTGGATCTCAGGTCAAACCTTCTTCTATAAAGCCCTACATATCCTAGAACGCCATGCAATCAGCCTTGCCTATGGTATCCGCCTCCCATCTCCCACACGGATCGTCTAGGACTTTATTCCTATCGCCCACCTGCTTCAGTTCCTTGAAAGAATCCATATACACTACGCCATCTGCTAGCTTCATTCCCGCAACTCCCTGGCTTATCCCCTGCTCATGGATCCTGGGCCTGTGCCACGTCACCCCCACTCCGCCAGCTCTCTACCTTCACTCCTTCCACATCCTTTCCCAGATGATGCCACCAATCTCGATATGCACCCATCTTCCCGACTTTGCCTACCAACTTCCCCAATTAAAAGACCCGCGAACAGAGAGTTTTGGACAGTCAAAACTGACCATTTTCCGAAAGGGGTAACTCCAGCTGAATGCTTGCCAGCCGATCACAATTGGGACTGGACCACATGGAATTCGCTGAATAGATTACGATCAGTCGTTGGAAAAACTAAGGATAACCTTGCTAAGTGGGGATACGTTCAAGAATCAACACTTTGTAAATGTGCAGAGGTGCCTCTCTGCAACAAATTGGCTACTTTCTACTCATTAATTCACGGGAACTGCTCTATACCTACTACAAATAAGACTGCCGAGTCAAACAGAAAAGCTTTGGCGCTCCGGGGCACAAGCAGCAGCGGCTGGGAGCCCGTTTGGTGGCAGCACTGCTTCAGCGAGACAACGTATTTTGTGCGACAGAACCGGAGATTCCTCAAACTATGAAATAAGAAACGGGGCAAAACACGACAGTTTCACGCCGACAATCGACAGCTTCATTCAGGTTTCTGTATATGGTATTTGGATAAGATAGTTCATTAGAACGCATTGCACTGTACACTGCCCCCAATTCAATTAATCGAACGATAAAATGTCTTTCGTGACAAGGTTGATAAGTTTTTATGTGCCGGCTTTCTTCAAATTTGGCAGAACTTCAGCAACTTTTATATCTTTCTTGGTATTTAAGTAATTAAATAAGTAATTACGCTACTTCCTTAAGCTGCACACGTGGCCTTTGTCTGTGTGTTGTCTTTGGCGTAAGTTATCTTAGTTTATGACCTGAACAATTTAGTCCATTAGGATTACAAAGATTTCAGTTGAAATTCAGCGTGTGAGCGTCAGCCACCTGCAACGTACCACACTGGTGGAAAGGAACGTGATACGACCAACTTTAATTCGTAACACAGAAATTACTTGAAATTACTGTACAGAAACCACCTTTCAGTGCTTGTACGACACGCCAGCGTTTCATAAACTATGGTATGAACGAGAGTTGGAACATAAATAGTGGGACCACTGCTGTGGAGACACTAAGAAATGGAATCTACTATCGTCGCTGATGGCACATGTTGTTTACATACCTACCTTACCTCCGAGCAAATGGACTCTTCCATACCACGTCACCGGCGTGCGCACAATTGAGGTAAACGGTCACTTGTAAGCGAGCGGTCCAACGTAACGGTGTCCCTATGTTTACGAAACAGAAACAACGGAGTTGGATCAAGATTAAAAGTGCCAGAGGTCGTACAGCACGACAGTGTCATCAAGGTCTTCAAGAGGCGTGCTGGGAATCGGCATTACCGTACAGAAAAGTGGCATGTTGGGTAAAAGCCTTCAACGAAGTTAGGAAAACTGTGATAGACATGCATCGGGCATCGTCCTAGCGTCTCTAAAGAGGAAGTGCATACTGTTGGCGCGTTTGTGGACAGTGATCAACTCCAGACGATTCGTGAGCTCGCCCACGAAACCGGATTAGCGCATATCATTGTGCTTCGCATCCTAAAGAAAAGCCTGGGCATGCGAGAAGTTGCATCACAATGGTTCTGCATGAACTGACGGAAATGCAGCAATAGATTCGTTACGCTGCTGCGTAGATCCAATTAAAGCGCTATGAGCGCGAAGGAGAAACTTTCTTACGCTGTATCGTAGGACTGGATGAGACATGGGAAAATGTCAAATGTTTGTAAATCTATTGGACTCAACTGTTTAATTATTAGTCCCTAGCTTACAAACTACTTAAACTAAGTTAAACTAACCTAAAGACAACACACACATCCAATGCCCGAGGGAGGACTTGAACCTCCACAGCGAACGGCGGCGCACACCGCAGCACGGCGCATGAGTGCGTACGGCTATTCCGCCGCGGCTGAGGCATGTGCCACATCGTACGAGCCCAAACTGAAACGCTGATCCAACGAATGGCGACATTATGGGTGGCCGTGTAACTTGAAAGTGCGTCATTGCCCCAGTACAGTGAAAGTTATGGTGATACTCGCGTACGACTGTGCTGATGTTATCCTAACGCATTACTTTCCTTCACGGCAGAAAGTCTATGCACAATATTACTGTTCGTTTTTGGAGCATACCCTGCGACCAGCTTTGCGAAAGAAGCTGCAAAACTTTCTGCACAACCCACGCGTCATTTTGTACAATGTGCGGGCGCATACAGCGCAAACTGTGGTTGCTCTGTTAGGTCGTTGGGACTGGGAGGTACGATACCATCAACCCCGGAATTTAGTCCTTGTGACTTTGATTTGATTCCGAAGATGAAGGAACCACATCGTGGCATTCACTTCAGAACTGTTCCAGAGATTCGACAAGCGGTAGATCGCTCCATTCGAACCATCAACATAACAGGCTGTGCTAGCGGTGCACTACGCCTTCCACATCGCTGGAGACGGTTTCTGCACTACGCTGGTGACTACTTTGAAGGACAGTAACAGGTGCAAACATGTAACGCTTTAGTATTGGTTGTGAGAAAATAGCGGTCACCATTTAATTTCCAACTGAATGCAGTTTAATGTAAAGACCAATATTTCGCTAAAGGCTGTGGTTTTCGACATATTCGATGCAAACGTAGTAAATTCATTCAGTAAACTCCAAACGTCAATTATTGAGTAATGGACTGACTCTATACATGTAGTTAATGACACAACCTTCAACTTCTCGCTAAACCTGCTACCTGCTGCTACAAAAGTATATAGTCGAAGTGCATGGGAATTTTACTTAATAATATCGTGTATTTTAACAACATTAAATTGTATCTGTAAGCTCGCAGTATGAAACTAGTGTACTTCTGAGGGTTAAGTTTTGATCCGTTTGTAAACGTAGCTAGTTTTTACGTAATGCTGACCTAACTCTCGGTGCATTAACTATCACAGAGCAAACAACGAATTTTTTCTAGGCGTGAGACCGCATTGTCAATCTTCGTAACATCTGACCGACTAAAGAAAGTGGCCTCTCTTTGAGGTATTTGAGTCCGAGTGCTACCCAGAAGAAGGCGGCCTACAGTAGTGGCCGAAACGTCGGGCAGAGTTTTCAGAGACTGGCAATGCGTCTCACACCCACTAAATTTTAAGTCATTGTGACAACGGCCACAGAAGCCTACGCTGGTGTCTAGCAAGGCACGTTACAGTCAGTAATGTTAACGAAATAACCAGCAAAGGAGGGCGCAAAACAGTTGTCACACTTAAAAGTTTTTCTTCAATAACTCGAAAGATCTACTGAGCATGGTGAGACACTACACTCGAATCCGGCGGGGTGATGGGTCAGTCCCGCTTCCAGGGGTCCAAGTTTTGGTTTTCAGTGATTTCTACAAATTTCTCCAGAAAAAATATTGCGAACAGAATTAAACTACATTAAGTTCCCTGTATAAAGAGTCAAATTGTTCTTTTTTATCTATACAACTAATTTCAGATTCTTTACGGACTTGATATCTGTACTCCCCACACATAAATCTTCACATTAACTTTCTCTACTGCTCTGTGGAACGTTACAACAATTATCCTTCATACTCTGGAAAGAATTGCGCAAGTATTTAGTCAGATGATGATAAAAAAGAGCACGTAGTAACTAATAAGACAAATATCATTCATTTAATAATCATATGTGATAATTCCTAACCTGTGTGTAAACTTTGTTCTGACAGTGAATGGAACGATTTCACGGACTGAATAAACAGGAGACAGATTTGTTCTCGTTGGTACAATAATGTGGGAAATGGAGGCAGTCTACAAACTACAAGGGTTACAATTACCGTGTGCGTATTCTCTGGTATGAATGCTCAGGTGTGCGAGATTCGCACGCAGTAGGATTAATAGGAGATGTAAAACCGTTCCAAAAACGAACTCTATATATAGGTGCGGCCACATTTGGGAACAAAATATTTAAACTGTAAGTAATTGAAAAAAAGACATTTAAATTGCATTTAGTGAAATTCATTATTGGGAAGATGTATTGAGGCATACATTACTCTCACATTATCAATAGTATATGACTGTTTTATTAGCTGTGAAATATACACCAAAACTATTTCTTGTGCATTCTTAGCCAATTACCTGGGTTGTAAAAAAATCTAGGAAGTTACACTTCGATTCCCTAGCTCAGTCATACTAATCACGGAAGAAATTGGTGTAATTAGAACGATAGTGGACAAAACATAAAACTACAATTCCAGTGACAAAAAATTATTTATAGTGCGATTGTGAAATACGGTATCGAATTGAAGAGGTCGGTAGGGGCAGCAAAATTTGAATAGCCTACTGGCGGCAATTGTGAAAATCCGCTACTGTGTGCCTTAGAGAGACATGACTGGTTTGCAACATGGAAGGAATGTAAGATAATGCATAGTATTAGCAGCAGTATCAATACGTGAGCCGTTTGTTGAGTTCTGACAGAGGCTTACAATAAAGTAGAATTGAATACGCAGCTAGTAAACTGCACAACATGTATGCGACAGCCATGCGCCGGTTATCTCGATCTGCGTTCGGTTCTAAGATACAAAACACGAATAAATTAACGACTGACACTGAGTCGCGTCGACGAAAGGGCAATGTGAATGCTACCAAGCGAATCTAACTCCTGTAAAAGTGTAATATAAGCTCCACAGAGTATAAATGCAGACTTCGAGCTTACGAAAATTTCCTTTGATACTTAATGGGGTTTACTGACTTCTGGAAATTGCAGTCGCCAACTTTACACCTCCAGCTAGGAGAAATATTAAGGTTCTCATTTTCTAACTTGAGGCCAGTAAAAGTTTTCAACTGAGAGACACTTCTGCATCCACCTCTACACCTGTATCGATATTCCGCAAGCCGCCCCAGAGTCTGCGGTGAGGTGTACTTCATCCACCACCGCCACCTCCGCCTTTCTTGTTACAGTAGCGTTGGTTTCGCATAAAAAAACCCTCTTAATCTTTTCTACACTTGTTTCCTCAGCCTCTTTACACGTCACTTCTCCTATCTCCATGCCTGGTGGTCAGCCCTTTGTTCACTTACAAGGAGAGGACGCCTACTCGTCATCGCCGAATTCGACCATTTTTATGGTACATACAGGGCGCGGTCAGACACGAAAGTGCCCCAAGTGGGAACTCCAGATGGCCAAGCGTTTAGGAAATAAAAGGAAGTATGAGACGGTTCTGTAACCATATGCACCTTATCAACTGCCCCTGTGACGGCGTGTTCAGGAAGCGGTGTGTGGCCCAGAAGCCGGGCGCCGTAGCTCAGCTCTCGCCGTCAGGGAGCTGTAATGAAAAAATCGCACTGACGTGTTTTACGGCCCACTTCAGGTCTGTAGTTTTATAAGTTTTTGCAAACATTTAGGACAAAACTAATAATCTAAATAACAAAAAATTACTTAATAACTGTATCAGAACCCTTTTAGGGAAAAAAAAAAACTGTTACGTAGTGCTGGATTTCGAACCACTGACCTTCACCTTCACAGTCCAACGCAGTGCCTACTACGCTACAGATAAGATTTACAACTTGCGTTCTTTAATTTCATACTACTGATGGCCGTTGTTAAATGATGCAAATATGGCATTTGTAGACATTAGATTATCATTTATCGTACGAAGAACGAAGTGTTTTTGTTAATTCTTCAGTGCGCCGTTGCTTTGAAATGATAACGTGTAAGTTACAATAAGAAAATACGCAATGCAAGACGGCGTATGCCAGAGACAGTTCTGTGCGAGGAATGTCACGTGACATCTGCGAACGGCAAGTTTTCGTTAATTCAGTGGAGGGTGTCAAAGCTCCGTTATTTTTGCAAATGTCTCTCAAACGATACGAGATATGAAAAGAAAGTAACATAAGGGAAAAAAGTTGTAAAGAATTTTCTCCTCTACAAATTCGTTTATTAAATTCTCGCGTCAGATGAACGGTTTATTTGCAATTAAAATTACATTACAAACGGCTTTTTATTGGTATTACTTAGATAGTCCTTGCAGGTGCGGTGATCACTGTGTCCCCAGTGGTTTAAAAAAAAAGTGGTTTAGGGGTCAGCGCAACTGCCTAGAAAGCAGGAGACCCGGGATCGAATCCCGGCTGGGTACACATTTTCATCTTTGCCCAATAGCAGTTGATGTCATATATTCTATGAATATTAAATAATAACAACTGCAGGATCAGAAGTGACGTCTTTTCTTTCGGAACAGACGCCACATGTATATATATATTAATTAGAGCTTTACTCATCATCTTTTAATCTAACCCAGTATTGACGCGAAAAGAAGGAAATATTCATATCAGTGAAGACACTATTCAGTAGCAGCGAGATTAACGCGCACACACACACACACACACACACACATATATATATATATATATATATATATATATATATATATATATATATATATCGAAAAGGATGGCGCAAACTTACATTTTTGAAAGTTTTGAAAGTACATGATAATAGAAGAAAAATGTCCCAGTAAACATGGGGTCGCAAACGAGACGTTTCCGGGATACTTACCAATGGATCGATCCAAGGCACCGCTAACATCATTGTAAACATCGTCCTAGTTAGTACACACTAACTAAAAATTTACAATTCACTATTAAGGTTTACTCCGCACTTAGTTAACGTGTCACTGACTTGTAAACATCGTCCTAGTTACACTACTGGCCATTCAAATTGCTGCATCAAGAAGAAATGCAGATGATAAACGGGTACTCATTGCACAAATATATTATACTAAAACTGATATGTGATTACTGTTTCAAGCAATTTGGGTGCATAGATCCAGAGAAATCAGTACCCAGAACAACCACCTCTGGCTGTAATAACGGCCTTGATACGCCTGGGCGTTGGTGTAACAGAGCTTGGATGTCGTGGGGACAGATACCCATGCATCTTCAACACGATACCACAGTTCATCAAGAGTAGTGCTGGCGTATTGTGACGAGCCAGCTGCTCGGCCACCATTGACCAGACGTTTTCAGTTGGCGAGAGATCTGGAGAATGTGCTGGCCAAGGCACCAGTCGAAAATTTTCCGTATCCAGTAACGCCCGTACAGGACCTGCAACATGCGCTCGTGCATTATCCTACTGAAATGTACGGTTTCGCAGGGATCTAATGAAGGGTAGAACCCCGGGTCGTATCACATCTGAAATGTAACGGCCACTGTTCAAAGTGCCGGCGACGCGAACAAGAGGTGACCGAAACTTGTAACCAATGGCACCCCATACCATTACGCCTGGTAATACGCCAGTATGGCGATGACGAATACACGCTTCCAATGTGCGTTTACACGGATACGACCATCATGAAGTAGTAAACAGAACATGGATTCATCCGAAAAAAATGACGTTTTGCCATTCGTGCACACAGCTCCGTCGTTGCGTACAGCATCTCAGGCTCTATTGCCTGTGATGAAGCGTCTAGGGTAACTGCAGCCATGACCACCGAGCTGGTAGTCCATGCTGCAGAAAACGTCGTCGAACTGTTAGTACAGATGGTTGTTGTCTTGCAAACGTCCCCATCTGCTGACTCAGGGATCGAGACGTGGCTGCACGATTCTTTACCGCCATGCGGATAAGATGCCTGTTATCTCAACCGCTAGTGATATGAGGCCGTCGGGATCCAGCACGGCGATCCGTATTGCCATCCTGAACCCACCAATTTCATATTCTGCTAACAGTCATTGGATCGCGACCAACGCGAACATCAATGTCGCGATACCATAAACCGCAATCGCGATAGACTACAGTCCTACGCCGGGCGTCGTGGCTCAGCGCGCGCGGTTAGAGGACTGAAAGCCCTCTGTAATAAAAATGCTGAGCCAAAAACTCACCGAACAACAACGAACAAATATGATTAGCGACCGCAATGAACGGATCAACCAGTACAGAAAAAAAATTAAGAATGTAATAATAATAATAAATAAAATCCGACCTTTATTGAAGGTCCGTGCTTAAGGTTTGTGCTTTATTAAAGTCGGAAACGTAATGGTACGCATTTCTCCTCCTTACACGAGGCATTACAACAACGTTTCACCAGGCAACGCCGGTCAACTGCTGTTTGTGTATGAGAAATAGGTTGGACACTTTCTTCATGTCCGCACGTTGTAGGTGTCGACACCGGCGCCAAACGTGGATGAATGCTCTGAAAAGCTAATCGCCGGCCGCGGTGGCCGAGGGGACTGATGTACAAGCGGAACCTCTCCCTAAGGACCCTGGCTAGACCAGAAAATTTAGTTTATTAAAATATTCGACTTTTTCCCTCCGGCCGTCTTAGTTTCGTAACCGATGGAGCCGTCGGCTACCCTTGCTGACTCGACGATCGTCTTCCCCCCTTGCGCGCTTCGTGTCGTTGTCGTGGGGAGCGCAGTTCCTACCACTCAGCGATACTCTGCTACCAATCGGGGAAGACCACGTTGCTTCACGTGGTGCGTCCGCCAGGCCCCGACGATTGCTGGGACGGAGGCACGCTCTCTTCTGATCGGGCCACCGTCGTGAAAAGACGTTCTCTTGCTAGCTCCAGGTCTCATCCCGTAGGTCGCGGGTCACCATGGTCCCTAGGACAGGTTCCACTTACTACCCCGGTAGCTTTCTGTAGTAACAAGTAAATAAACTTCATGGTTTGATTCAACAAAACTGTCCTGCATTTCTCTCTGCCACCCGAACCGCTCACGTCTCACCGCCAGCCATATCCTGACACTTGAACACTGAGGCGCTCCAGTCACGGTCTGCACGGCCACTACGGTCGGGGATTCGAATCCCCCCTCGGGCATGGATATTTGTGCCGTCCTAGTTCGTAAGTAGTTCATAAGTAGTTTGTAAGTTTAGGGACTGATGACCCCATAGTTAAGTCCCATAGAATATACAAATATTTGAACATTTTGAAAATCTAATCACTTGCCTATCACAGCACCTTCTTCTGTCGGTTAAATTTCGGGTCTGTAGCACGTCATCTTCTTGCTGTAGCAATTTTAATGTCCAGGAGTGTAGTTATATTGAGCACCGGCACATTTTGTTGCTGCTGTGAGACAGTGCTCTTACACCTTTTCGTGGCACTCTCCGCTTTCTGCGTTTTGCACACAGGCTTTTGTATATGAATTTAACATTAATAAACCCTAAGCATGACCTAAGTAAGCATTACATTATTAACAAAACACCGTAATATGGACAAGACCTACTAAAAACACATTTATACAAAATCATTAAGAAAAATACAAAAAACATTACGATTTAACTATACATAATGATTGTGGGAAAGATATACAATAAAGACATACTACTTCCCTCGTCAACATACAACATAGTCACATAAATATTTCAATTACGAATTTCACAAAGGCTTATTAATGTTGTCACAACGCCTCCAGGACAAGGGACTTGTCACGCCCCATCAGTAACAGCTTAGACCTGCGTCTTCAAAGTGTAGACAGCGTTGTGTCGCCCCAACCGTAACAGAAACAAAGACGCCGTTTGGAAAGTGAAATGCAGGGACAGGAACTACTTGAATTCATCACATTTCATGTTTGTGCTATTTTTGATTACAGACATATGAGGCCAACTTTAGTTTTTTAATGGAACCGTATGATAATTTAGCGTAATATTTTGGGATTAAAAATACGGTTTCAAATATGTGTACATCATAATATTTAGGCGAATAGTGTTTGAGACAAAGATATGTTCCCGTATCGCATTTGTCCATGGATTTGATTGATTGATTGATTTATCCAGGGAAGCCAAAACAGTCTTGGACCAACCCGCCACTGCCCGCACCGAAACTAAGTTTATTGTGCGATATCGCTCCCTGTATATCTAGTAAAGCCAACAAATGCCCTTGAACACAGCAAGGAGTCCCTTTACCAGTTCTTTATTAGACACAATTTCTTCGGGTCTGGTTGTCCCAAATGTTCTGTGCATTTTATTCTCCAATGCAATGCATTCGAAGATTAGATGTGATTTAGTTTCATCACATCTCCACATTCGAATGTGGCGCCAAGTAACGTCACGCGGTACCTGCCGGCGGCTATGAGACAGTGGACTGTGCCCCAACGTAAGATGGGGGAGGAGATGAGGTGTTGGTGTGGGTCGAAAGAAGGGCAGTTTATGTCAAGAATTTTTGAGTGGGTGATCAGGTTTTGCCTGGGGTAATATTGAGTCGACTTATATAAAGTATAAAAGTAACGATCCCTCCTAAAGTTAATGAAACTATCCCTCAATTCAACAAATTAATATGAAAATTACTTCCAAAATAAAGAGATAAGGATCTATAATTATAATGAAAACTCAAATTCAGAGGTAAAAATCAACAATTTATTGAAGAAAATAGATAAAATTAAGATAGAACTCCAGCCCCCGCGTGATCGATGGCTAAATGTCTCACTCCCACAATTTCGCGAGGGCTAACCGAAACTTTCACCGTTCCCATGGAAAGTGTGTGACTCAAAAGCAAGGGCAATCACGTACGCCTCTGGTTTCGCCAAACCACTTGAGACACTGACACTAATAACTCTTAGCAGCTCACCAGAAAGGCGCCGCATTCCAAACACCAGGACATCTTCCTAAAGAAAATTTTCGGAAGTATGGCGTAGTAAACATTCACCAAACCTCTACATCTGCATCTTCCTCTTCTTCTACCCCTTTCCAGCTTCGGCGCCAAACACCCGCTGCCTGCTTCGGCTTTTCCAGGAGGGTCTAGAGGCCCCCGAACAGGCAGTGCTCCTCCATGAGCAGGTAAGGTGTGCTTGTTCTGCCCCGCAGACTGCAACCCCTACACAGCTTCTAGCCGACAGAGACCCTACACACCGGTCGTCCGGTCCTGTTCTCCCCTCGCTAGCTCGTCCCCAGCACAGTCGTTAGAACCTGATTTATTACAGAATCGGAGATTTCTGCGAAAACTACTTTCTCGGACTTGTCTCCATGGCCCACACAGAGCGTCCCAAGGTCTTCATCCCATTTGAAAATTATTCGCTTATCTCCAAGCTGTACAACACTAAAATAATCCGCTATCTGACCCTCAATATCAGTGAAAGAATGAAACTAGCAAAATATGCCAATTCTTTCACCAGTGGCCAGCCAGCTATCTAGCGATCTGTTGTCTCAAAGCTTTCCTGATGATGTTTCGTGATGTACCTGCCATGGCCTGTTTTTCTCATCAGCCTTAGAATCATGCGTGTCAAACGAGAAAGACAAGCTTCATCCCATAGGTCACTACACACTGTCAGGGTAGGCAAGAGCTAACGAGATTGCTAGCCTTCTGACTGGCCGCTGGGGCACAACCAGCTGTCTCAGCTAGCGATCGTATTGCCTCGAGCCTTCTCTAATGACGTGTCGTGATGTACATACCACAGCCTATCTCCCTCATTGGCCTTGGTACTGGGTATGGCCAACGACAAAGACAAGCTGCGTCTCATACGTTACTACACATCATCAAAGAATGCTTCAGATAACACGACCGCTAACTAACTCGCTGGCCGTGAGGGCACAGCCAGAAATTTAGTGGTAACATTGTCTCAAGCCTTCTGTGATGACATACATACCACAGCTTGTCATTCTTTTTGGTATCAGTACTGCACGTGGACAATGAGAAAGACAGACAACATCGCAAACGTCACTGCATGCAATTAGAATAGGTCCGAGCCAGCGATATCGCTAGGTTATTGGCTGGCTGTTATGTGACAGTGGGCTGTATGCCAGTGGTCATTCATTAGCTAGTGACTGCGTTGTCACAAGACTTCTCTGACGATGTGTCATGAAATACACACAACTTTTTGTCTTTCTCATTGGCCTTGGCACTGTGCGTGGCCAACGTGAATGACAAGCCAAGTGCACCACTACATGCCATCCTGGTAGGCACGTGTCAACGAGATTCCTAGCTTAGTTGCTGGCTGCTATGAGACAGTGGGCTGTATCCCAGCGACCAGTCAGTTATCTAGCGATCGGATAATCTCAAGCCTTCTTTGATGATGTGGCATTACATACATGCCACTGCCAGTCTTTCCAGTTAGCCTCGGTACCACCCGTGGCCAAGAACAAAGACAAGCCACATCACTTATGAAATTACACGTCATGAGGTTAGCAAGGAGCCAATGAAATCGCTAGGTTAGCGGCTGCCCACTATGAGACAGTAGCCATTAGCTAGCAATCACATTGTCACAAAGTTTCTCTGATAATGTGTTGGGAAATTCACGCCACCGGCTGTGTTTCTCATTGGCCTCAGTACCACCTGTGTCCAATGATGAAGGCATGATTTCAGGTATGATTTCAGGGTAGGAACTAGCCAACGAGATCACCTGCTACGTAAAAGTGGGCTGTACCCCAGCGTCCAGTCAGTTAGCTAGCGATCGTGTTGTCTCAAGCCTTCTCTGATGACATGTCATGACATACAAGCCACGGCCTATCTTCCTCGTCCACAGTACCGTGCTTGGTTAATGACAATGACAAGCCATATCACGTATGTCACTACACGTCGTCAGAGAGAATGCGACTGCTTGTTATCTAGCTGGGAACTATAGTACAGCCTATTGTCTCATATCGGCAACACAGTAATGTAGCGATCGTGCCTCTCAAGCCTTCTCGGATGACGTGTGTTGTAAACGCCATGGCCTGTATTTCTCGTTATCCTCGGCACCGTGCGTCGACAACGACCTAGACAAATCGCTTCCGGTACGTCACCACACTTCATCAAAGTAGGCACGAGGCAACTAGATCGCCAGCTTACTTGCTGGCCACTATGATGCTGTGAGGCAGCGCCACAGAGGCCACCCAGCCAACTAGCGTTCTCGCCGGCTCGTGCCTATACTGATGGAGAGTAGTGACGTACGCCGTGCGGTCTGTCTTTCTCGTTGGCCTCAGTACCTCGGCGCAACGCAACTACCCGCCTCACCTACTGCGCATGCGCTGTTCAACCATCCTTAATGTTCCAGACGATGCTATTGCAGCTACATAGGCAAGACACGGTGCCAGCCCTGGCAGTCAGTTTACTCCTGATGGCCCTGGAAAGTTTGCCATCAAAAGCATGAGAAATTTATTGAAACACTAGCATAAAACACGGCGTCGCCCGTGTACTTATTTATTCCAGTATGAAGTTAGAACATCTCTCTTTCCCTTTTCTGTCTGTCTTTACCTTCTCTTTCCTTCTTCTCTGTTCAATCTCCTCCTCTCCCACCTCTCTCTGTGTTCCTCATCTTCCCTCTCTGTTCAGTCCTTGTTCCCCTCTCACTTCTTATATCCACCTTCTTCTTTCTCTAACGATCACATCCTCGTCTCTCTGTCGAATTCATTCTCCACCTTCTCCATAAATTGCTTCCACCATCTGTGAACATTTATATAAGTATTAACATTCATTTTGATCAGTGAAGCGATGTCTACTTTTATTGGCGATGTTCCCTCCGCTATGTATCGTATGAAATCTTAGGTAGACGGCGATGTTCCTTTCGTCTTGAAGGTTAAGCCTGCAAAATTTCATCAAGATCAATATAAAACCGTAGATTGTCTCGAAGTTCGTAGGTGAAGTACCCTTTACCATGCACCATTAAAATTTTTACATAGACAGTGATTTTCCTCTTTTTGTGTAGATCAAGAGTGCAAAGTTTTATCGCTGACAATACGAACTAACAAAGGAATAAAACAAAAGTTTAATGCAGAAGAAACGAACATACATAAAGCGGCAGTTTTCAACGCGTCCCATTGCTTTTAACGTCATATCTCTTAACGGTACTTCGTGCTATGAAATAATTTTGTAAGTATATTCATTGCCATAATTTGATAATGTTTGCAAAATATGTTGCAAAACATTTAGTAGCAAAGAAGTAACAGAATTAAAGGACATTCATAATGCCGCAATCGTGGACGTATCTCAGTTTTCATGACGTTATATCTCGTAAACTATGTCTTATACAATGACGTAATTATTCCTATAACCTTCTCGAAAGTGCAAGAGCTATATTCAGAAAATTTTATGGCAATCGGATGAACAAAACGGCAGCGAATGAAATACGAGCCGCCCGCAGTGGCCGAGCGGTCTGCGGTGCGCCAGTCACAGTCGGCACGACCGCTTCGGTCGGGGGTTCGAATCCCACTCGGGCATTTATGTTTGTGTCGTCTTTAGTATAAGGTACTTCATAAGTAGTGTGTAAGTTTAGGGGCTGATGGCCCCGTAGTTAAGCCCCGTAAGCTGAACAAACATTTGAACATTTTGAAGAAAATACGAACAAACATACAAACATTCATTTTTATTTATTAGATGGCGCTGTTTTGAACCGAGAACAGTTTATTGGATACGGTACCAGTATGTTGACAAAAAAGCACGCGCAAATGTGAATATTTCTTGCGTACACATATCTGGTTCTATTGATCAAACAGAAAGCAGATTGCTTTCAATATCCTTGTCCTAGAGACCGTTTGTATACCTATCGGTACAACCAGCGCACTGTAGCTATCCTACCGTACAGGGCCGAAATTTAAATATTACACATTTCATAAAGCATAGGGAAATTGATTCTTAGTTGTGGACAGGGATGAGTCTTAGGCGGCTTGTAAATCCACTGTTTGTTCACCGAAGGTCGTTTATAGAACCTCTAGATACAATGAAGTTTTGGTTCCAAACGTACAATTACTGGGGACGGCAACTACCTCAAAATTGTATTAATAGAAAATGGAAATTGTTATGATATGTTCTTAAGACGAAGTTCTCCGGGAACGTTGAAACATTTTTATCATTTATTTACTCACACCCAGAGGGTCAAAGCGAACGCACTTCTACATAAAACCGCTAAAACACATTACAGACGTTTATACGCAATATGCCTCACGTATCTAAGTAATTAACCACATCAAACAGCACAAATGCCAACTGTACATTCTTTGAAAGTTTATCTAGAAACGCCACCATCTCGTTTCCGAAATCTTGTCAAACCACAATGAAAGATTACTTATGGATACTAAAAGTGCTGGGGATATCACTGCCTGTGATCACTATCAAAGGATATCGTAAAATAATTTTCTACATTCTCAAGATATTTTCTAAGGCAACCTTCATTTTTGGCCCACTTTAGGTTACGGTAGTACACTAGAAGTGGGCCTTTGCGATCGTCTTTTGACAGCTCGAAATTTAAATAAAAATAACGACTTAACCATTTACATGACTCGAAAATTGAATAACCGAATTTGTAGAGGAGATAATTCTCTACAACTTTGCTCTCTCATGTTTTTTTCATATCACGTATCGTTTCAGAGATATTCGCAAAAATAACGGCGATTTTGGGATGTCTGTCTGTCTGTCCGTAACGTGATCCCTGTTTTTAAGACGAACCGTTCAACCGATCAACATCAAATTTTACAGACATAATTGTAGACCGACAGAGACCAGAATCTCCCTTTTTCAAATATTTTGGACAAAAAATACGGTAGTAATACAAAAAAGGCCGTTTGTAATATAATTGTAATTGCAAACGAACCGTTCATCTGACACGAAAACTGAATAACCTAATTGGTAGAGGGGAATATTTTCTACATCTTCGCTCTATTATGTTTTTTTTTTCATATCTTGCATCGTTGCAGAGATATTTGCAAAAATAAAGGTGATCTGACGAAGTCTGTCTGGCTGTGACGTATTCCCACTTTTTAGGTCGAACCGTTCAACAGATCGGGACCAAATTTTACAGACATAATTGTTGGTTACCAGAGGCCAGAACCTAGCTTTTTCAAATAGTTCGAACAAGAAATACCTTAGTAACACCAAAAAAAGCCGTTTGTAATGTAATTTTAATTGCATATAAACCGTTCATCTGACGTTAAAATTGATAACCGAATTTGTAGAGGAGAAGATTCTCTACAGCTTTGTTCCCTTCATGTTTTATCATATCTCGTAACGTTTGAGAGATATTTGCAAAAATAACAGAGTTCTGACACCCTCCACTGAATTAATGAAAACCAGCCGTTCCCAGATGTCACGTGACATTCCTCGCCCAGATGTCTCTCTGGCATACACCATCTTGCGTTGCGTATTTGATGATTTTCTTATTGTAACTTAAACACTTATCATTTCAAAGCAATGGCGAACTGAAGAGTTAACAAAAACACTTCGTTCTTCGTACGATAAATGATAATCTAGTGTCTACAAACGCCAGTGCGATTCTTTTTTCGATATAATCATCATTACCATCTAGATCAGCATGGAGCCTGTTGTTCCCATCCGTCTCCTTCAAAACTGGTCGAACCATAACTTATTGGTTTTCCATATTTATATATAGCTATAGTTAAAATGTTCAAGTGTTTGTAAATCTTAGGGACTTAACTTCTGCGGTTATCAGTCCCCATGCTTACAAACAACTTAAACTAACATATGCTAAGGACAACACACACACACACACACACACACACACACACACACACACACACACACACGCCCGAGAGAGAACTCGAACCTCCCACGTCGAAAACCCGCGCGCTCCACGGCAAGGCAGCTTAGAGCTCTCGGCCAAATGTTTGTTGTTTGTTAAGCTTATGGGACCTAACTACGGGGTCATCAGTCCCTAAACTTACAAACTACCGATGAACTACTTACGAACTAGGACGGCACAAATATCCATACCCGAGGGGGGATTCGAACCCCCGACCGTAGTGGCCGCGCTGACCGTGACTGGAGCGCCTCAGTCACCTCGGCCACCGCGGCCGGAGCTCTCGGCCAGTCCACCGCGGTTATAGCTTTAGTAAATATTCCATCTGTCATTCAGTCTAAGTGCTCTTTCCATTTTAGCTCTTGTTTAAGTGTGATAATTATGTGCGGCTCTCGTCATTTATCTCTTTATCCACAGAAGTTTATTCAGCAGCGTATCTAAGGATGTTCACTTCACATGCATTTATTCACCTCTCTTCCATCTTCTGAAGGGTTCAGTTGTCACAGCCATGCAGCAGTACTCATATAGATAGAATCCTACAGAACTATAGCAGAGTATCTCAGTGAACTTCTATCAAAAATATTCTGCCTATAGTTCCACAGATGTAGTTAAATAGGTCTAAATTAATCTTCATATCGTTGTTTTTCCTATTTGTTATATTGCGTCGTAAATATTTAGATATTTTAGTCATTTGCTCAAAGATGTGTTTGTCAAATTCAGTTTTAACACGCATTTGCTGGTATCTTAAAATGCCATTTGAAAAATGTTCAAATGTTTGTGAAGCTTATGGGACTTAACTACAGGGTCATCAGTCCCTAAACTTACAAACTACTTATGAACTAGCTAATCCTAAGGACGGCACAAATATCCAGGCCCGAGGGGGGATTCGAACCCCCAACCGTAGTGGCCGTGCACACCGTGACTGGAGCGTCTCAGTCCCCTCGGCCACCGCGGCCAGCAATGCCATTGATTTTGTCTTTGAAATGAACGTACTTAGATTACATTCTCTGGAAATTTTACTTAATGTAAAGACAGCTTCTTGCAAGTCATTTTCATTTTGTGCAACAATTACTTTGTAACCCACCAAAAGGTAGTGAACTAACTTCCACAGTGTTAATTTTAAAATGTTTTCTTATCTGGAACCAGGATTTGGTTACACATCAATCAAAATATTAAAAACAGTCGGTGAATGGGGCAATCCTCTTCAACCTCCATGGTTTATTTTAACGATTTCATGTCTGCTGCTTGGTATTTTTATTTGTATTTTGTTATTAATATGTAGGTCTTGAACAGCACCTACGAAGTGGGTCCTTCTACTTCTAAAAATTCACACAGTTTATTTCGATTGAATTGATCAATATCATGAACCGTAACAGTCATCCAGAGTTTTAAACTTCCAGCAGTTAGGTCTGAGGCGGAAATCTAGTTTTAATTGATGTAGTGAACACATGGAAAGGGTTGTGGTGTCACAGCCACGGGCCTGGCCTCATTAAACAATGTTTATTGTCAGTAGTATTTGTTTTAGCCAACACTCTGTCCCTGTACCAAATGCACTACACCCCTATGGAGTCTGTCTTCACCTGAAAATTAACTGATGGTGGCACTTAACGGCGTAAGCACTTACATAATTGCGTAAGTAAATTCTCTATAATCACAAATCAAACATGGCACTTTTTTTTGCACTATATTTTTGGCCTAAAACGTTGTGCATTTTTATGTAAAATGTATGTGCATGTATGGGAAATGATTTCGTGTTAACCTTGTAATATATGTTCTTCTTTGTTGATTATATGTGAGAAACTATGAAAATGTGACAAAGTACATTCGTAAATTGTCAAAATTTACCGAAAGACAGGATTGGTTTTATATAAGCAGTTCAGCCTGATGAAAGATACTACTGCTGAAGCACAGTGGAGGCTAAAGTGCTTATCATTTAAGGAAGCTGACTGCTGAAGTTCTCATTCCGCCTCGCTCATCAGAAGTTTTAACAAGAAACAGTGTTGAAAGAGAAAAATCTGCGAGACAGTTACGTCAGAGGAGAGAATTTAGAGTGCTGGCAGGAGAGAAAGAAAGACTAAACTGTGATGGTGAGCTGGAGAACGTGGCAGTGAAAGAGAAGAAGAGGTAGATGAAGCCAGCGTTAGTGGGAACCTGAGAGAGATTAAATGCTGATGGTCAGTGAGAGAGAATGAGAGAGTTGCAGAAAGAGATTGTAGCAATACCAGATGAGGCATTGAAGATGAAAACCGATACATAGTCTTGTGGACATTGATCACCGCAGACTAGCGAACGTAAATACGAAAAAATAAAAGGTTTGTTTATAAATAACATTTTTACTACCAGTGACGTTTGTTTATCTTTTATTTCCGTTTTGCACGACGCGTTTCAGGAAATAATTACCATTTTCATGTATGCACGAGATTCTACAATATTCTGCCCCTGCAAATTATCTTATGGTTCAGTTGTTCAGAACGTCGCAAACAATTTTCTGTCCACGGTATACGTTATGAATGACATATACACTTACATAAATTAACAGTTACAAAAACATAGAAAAAAATCATTCTTTGAAAGTAGCTGTTCATGTACATTTGTTCCTGATTCTCGATATATATACCGTGCACACAAGAATAAGTCTGAAATTTGAATGACACAGCACAGAGACAATTCCTTTGCAAATTTGAATTATTTTTTGAACCGCCTCAAGCAGAAAGTAAATTGATATAACTAGTGATTACAGTTTCAAGGCTTTCTTGAAGCATTTATCTCAGATGAAGAGAAAAAGAAATTTCCCATATTTCCCCATCGGCTTGATCCATTTGTTGAAATTTCTGGCCTATGGAAACAACGAGTCGCCAAAGACATGTGTGGAAATGTTGCAATAGTGGATGAAGAATAACCGAGAAAGAATGGGACATTGTCAGTAAAAAGAATGGAACGAAGGCATATACAGTACGATAGAGAGTCAATGAGACAGGCACAGAACGAGATATTGGTATGAAAGAGCGATATGAAGACATAGAGACAGTGGGAGAGCCAAAGTGCGAATGAAGAATATGCAGACACTAGGGGAGATGTATTTGTAGACAGGAGTGAGACGTAGATGTTTAATGGGAAAGCTTATCGACAAAGAGAATGTGTGTGAAAGGATTTAGTAAGTCCTATATCAAATAAATGCAAAAATTAAACTTTCCTGGTACATTAAAACTATGTGCCCGAACCTGTATTCGAACCTGAGATCTTTGCATTTCGCGGGCTAGAGCTCTACCGACTGACCTATGCGGGTGCGAGGATAGCTCAGTCGGTAGAGCGCTTGCCCGCGAAAGGCAAAGGTAGGAGATTCGATTCACGGTTCCACCACATTGTTTTTATTCGCCAGGAAACTTTCATATCCGCGCACATACCGATGCAGAGTGAAAATTATGATTAATGACCGAATATTTTTCCATCGTAAATTTTTGGTGTCGAATGCGCTATTGGGATTAAGGAAGCTGGTGTCACTTTCTTCTGAAAGAGTGTTTTCTACAGGAGCAAATTCACGTTTTTTTCCCGTTCGTACAAATGTTTTATGTATTCAACTTGCCTGTTCATGAGGAATGTTTACTTCTAATAACAGTTAATTCTTTCTTTTTTTTTCAGCTGATCAACGCCTCCTACACCTACTACGCATTGCTGAGACAAATGAACGACTGAACAACTTGCTTTTCGTACCCAGAGACAGCTATTTCTACTAAGTAATTTACCACCAACAATATGTATCTACTCTTAGTTACAGAAATGAATGTTTCTCTAATTAAAGAACAACAGAAATTATAACGTTGGAGCCTTGCTTGCTTCGTGAGTATAAATGGAGCCTTTTCGTTAAAACTTTTACATGCATCTCAAATACAATGTGCGTTTGAAAAGTTCGGTGCATGATGACAGGAAATATAGGAAACAAAAGTTACAACGAGGAGACTGAGGCACTCCAGTCACGGTCTGCACGACCACGACGGTCGGGGGTTCGAATCCCCCCTCGGGCATGGATATTTGTGCCGTCCTAGTTCATAAGTAGTTCATAAGTAGTTTGTAAGTTTAGGGACTGATGACCCCGTAGTTAAGTCCCATAGACTATACAAACATTTGAACATTTGATTTGAAAAGTTACAAACAAAATACCTTCCCCGGCCTTCAACTTAATAACTACAGTCTTACAATACTCTTCGGACATCGATTGTAAAGCTGTCAACAAACGCTTGTTGCGGAATCGCTCGAAACACAGGTGACGCGGTGCTGGATCTCCGAAACCGTTGCGAAGCGTAAGTCTCTAAGGGTTAATTCAACCTTCCGCTAGTGAGACGCGGTGTCACAGGCCGCCTGTATGAACAATGTTAATAATTTTTTCTTACAATGGTTCGTGTGAGCTGCTGTGTCGCGCACCTTCCTTATTAGCGATACCTTGCATCTCGCAATTTAATGAGTTGCGTGCTGATTGTTGATACAGTGAGGACGGCATTGTTCGGTCACCTAGGCCGACCACACTAACGTCGTAGTGCTAAAAATTTGCCGGCAGCCAGTTACGAGGTGAGCGTAACTCCTTATCTTTGCAGTTAAATTAATATTTCTGTGTTTTATATTGTCATAAGGTTACGACATTTGTTATTAATTACGACGCTGTAAAAAAAGATACATTAGTTGTTGTTGTTCGTGGGTTTGAAAGGCGCTCAGCATCGAGGTCATCAGCGCCCAGACACATTGGTAATGGACTTCGAAGGAGAATGTGAACTTATCAAAAGGTTAGTGGAAGAAGCTGTGCAAGAATCTGAACCTGAAGATGAATCACAGTTTGGTGAAGCAAGGCCTTAGAGGAAAGGGAAGAAGACACGAAGTGAAGAAAATATACGTGTCTTCTACAGATTGAAGTTTCGAGCAAAGACTGTAAATGAGTGTGAAGTGTTATATTTTTAAAGGTATTGATACTTCTCTGCTTCGTTTAAAAATTTTAAGATTTGTTATATAGTCTGTATTTGAATTCAGGATAAACAACGGAATGTCATTTACATCTTTGCAAAGAGGTACACTTTAATTATCTGACAAATATTTGCGTACTGATTGTTTATGGCTTATTTAGTGCAAAACTTACTTCAAACAGTCACTAACAAAAAGAAAATGACTGAGTAACGATTGTATCCTTGTTTATAACCGAAGTATTAGTAAACACTATGTCAATTCCCTTGTTTCATTCTGATGGTCTAAGAGACCGACCTCACTAAACTTGGTACTTAAAAACACCTCACTGGCGGAGAGTTAAGGCGGGGACACAGAAAGACGTCTGCCGGTGCCAAAACTGGAGAATCAGGAGGGCGTGAAAGCATAGTGTCCTTGCTTCTAGCGAGAAAGTTGAGCGCGCATTGTCGTGCAGGTATTTCCACTGTCCGCTCCGGTACAGTTCTGACCGAACTCGCCGGGTGCGTTGCAGCAGCCGATTCAAAACTCCCTCGGTATTACCCTTGTGTACAAACTCGTGATTTTTTATTATTACTTATTCATTTATCCCAACCCCATGAACCACAGACATTGCCGAGATGGGGTGGCTCGCGTGCCTCAACGATACAGATAGCCGTACCGTAGGTGCAACCACAGCGGAGGGGTATCTGTGGAGAGGCCAGACAAACGTGTGGTTCCTGAAGAGGGGCAGCAGCCTTTTCAGTAGTTACAGGGGCAACAATCTGGATGATTGACTGAGCTGGCCTTGTAACATCAGCTAATGTGGCTTTGCCACACAGCTACTGCGAACGGCTGAAAGCAAGGGGAAACTACAGCCGTTACTTTTCCCGAGGGCATGCAGCTCTAATGTATGGAAATATGATGATGGCATCCTCTCGGGTAAGTATTCCGGAGGTAAAATAGTCCCCCATTCGGATCTCCGGGTGGGGACTATTCAGGAGGTTGTTGTCATCAGGAAAGACAATACTGGCATTCTGCGGATCGGAGCGTGGAATGTTAGATTCCTTAATCGGGTAGGAAAATTAGAAAATTTAAAAAGGGAAATGGATAGGTTGAAAGGTTGAAGTTAGATATAGTGGGGATTAGTGAAGTTCGGTGGCAGGATGAACCGGATTTCTGGTCAGGGGAGTACAGGATTATAAATACAAAATCAGTTGGGGGTATCACAGGAGTAGGACTGATAATGAATAAGAAAATAGGAATGCGGGTAAACTACTATGAGCAGCACAGTGATCGCATTATCATTGTCAAGATAGATACGAAGCCAACACCGACAACAGTAGTACAGGTTTTTATGCCAACTAGCTCTGCCGATGATGAGGAGATCGAAGAAATATATGAGGAGCTAAAGGAAATTATTCAGACAGTTAAGGGAGAGGAAAACTTAATTGTGATGGGAGACTGGAATTCGGTAGTAGGAAACGGAAGAGAAAGAAAAATAATAGGTGAATATGGACTGGACAGGAGGAATGAAAGAGGAAGTCGCCTGGTAGAATTTTGCAAGGAACATGATTTAATCGTAATAAACACGTGGTTTAAGAATCACAAAAGAAGATGGTATACGTGGAAGAGACCAGGAGACACCGGAAGGTATCAGATAGATTTTATAATGGTAAGATATAGGTACCGGAACCAGGTTATAAACTGCAGGACATACCAAGGGGCAGATATAGACTCTGACCATAACTTATTAGTTATGAACTGTAGGCTGAAGCTGAAAAAACTGCAGAAAGGTAGGAAAATAAGGAGATGGGACTTAGATAAATTGAAGGAAAGCGAAGTTCTGGAGAATTTCAGAGGGAGATTTAGACAACAATTGACAGAAACATGGGGGAAATAAAACAATAGAAGAGGAATGGGTAGCATTGTTAATATAATTGTTTGTGAAGCTTATGGGACTTAACTACGGGGTCATCAGTCCCTAAACTTACAAACTACTTATGAACTACTTACAAACTAGGACGGCACAAATATCCATGCCCGAGGGGGATTCGAACCCCCGACCGTAGTGGCCGTGCTGACCGTGACTGGAGCGCCTCAGTCACCTCGGCCACCGCGGCCGGCCTGGGTAGCATTGAGAGATGAAATAGTGAAGGCAGCGGATGACAAAATAGGTAGAAAGGCAAGACCTACAAACAATCATTGGGTATCACTAAATTTATTGATGAAAGGAGAAAATATAAAAATGCAGTAAATGAAACAGGCAAAATGGAGTAGAGACGACTAAAAAATGAGATTGACAGGAAGTGCAAAAATGACAAAGCAGGAGTGGCTAGAAGCCAAATGCAAATCTGTAGAATAATGTATAAGAAGGGGAAAAGTAGATACCGCCTACAGGAAAATAAAAGCGACATTTGGGGCCAAGAAAAGCAACTCTACGAATATCAAGAACTCAGATGGGAAACCAGTTCTCAGCTAAGAAGGGAAAGCTGAAAGGTGGAAAGAGTACATTGAGCAGCTCTACAAAGGAAATGAACTTAGAGACGATGTTGAAGGAAGGGAAGAGGAAGTATATCAAGATGAAATAGGAGATACTATACTGAGAGATGAATTTTACAGAGCCTTGAAAGAGCTAGGTCGGAACAAGGCCCCAGGAGTAGATGACATACCTTCAGTCTCTGGGAGAGCCAGCCATGACAAGACTATTTGAACTGGTGTGTAGGATGAATGAGACAGGCGAAATGTCCTCAGACTTTAAGAAAAATGTAATAATCCCCATTCCAAAGAAATCAGGCGCAGACAGGTGTGAAAATTACAGAACCATCAGTTTGATAAGTCATGGCTGCAAAATTTTAACACGAATTATCTACAGGAAAATGGAAAAGCCGGCCGAGGCGTCTGAGGCAATTCAGTCACGGTCTGCACGACCACTACGGTGCGGCGCGCCAGTCACGTTCTGTGCGGCCACTACGGAAGGTGGTTCGAATCCCCCCTCGGACATGGATATTTGTGCCGTCCTTAGTTGTAGCTAGTTCATAAGTAGTTTGTAAGTTTAGGGACTAATGACCCCGTAGTTAAGTCCCATAAAAAAAAAATATATATAAAAGCTGGAAGAAGCTGACCTCGGGAAAGATCAGGGCTTATCAGAAGTAAAATACAGGGAAAGGAGAGTTATTTACAACTTGTACAAAAGCCAGGCCGCAGTTATTAGACTCGAGGGGCATAAAAGGGAAGCATCAGTTGGGAAGGGAGTAAGACAGGGTTATAGCCTTTCTCCGATGTTGTTCAATTTGTACATCGAGCAGGCGGTGAAGGAAAGTAAGGAAAAATTTGGAATAGGGATTAAAGTTCAGGGGGAAGAAATAAAAACATTGCGTTTTGCTGATGACATTGTAATTCTGTCAGAGACAGCAAAGGACCTGGAAGAGCAGTTGAACGGAATGGACAGTGTGTTGAAGAGAGCGTATTACATCTACATTAACAAGAGCAAAACAAAAATAATGGAATGCGGTCTTAGAAAATCAGGCGATGCTGAAGGAATTATATTAGGTAACGAAACAATGAAGATGGTAGTTGAGTTTTGTCACTTGGGTAGTAAAATAACATGCAATGGTCGCAGTACAGAGGATATAAAAAGCAGAATGGCAATGGGAAGAAAAGCATTTTTGAAAAAGAGAAATTTGCTAACATCGAATATTAATTTAAGGGTAAGGAAGTCTTTCCTGAAGGCATTTGTGTGCAGTGTTGCCTTGTACGGGAGTAAAACATGGACGATAAGCAGTGCGGACAGGAAGAGAATAGAGGCTTTTGAAATGTGGTGCTACAGAAGAATGCTGAAGATTAGGTGGGTAGATCGCATAACTAATGAAGAGGTACTGAACAGAATTGGTGAGAAAATGAATTTTTGGCATATCCTGACTAAAAGAAGGGATCGCTTGCTAGGACACATTCTTAATCATCGGGAAATCGTAAATTTATCATTGGAGGGAAGTGTGTGGGGAAAAATCGCAGAGGGAGACCAAGAGACGCGTATAGTAAGCAGATTCAAGTGGATGTGGGTTGCCGTTCTTATGAGGAGATGAAAAGGCTTGCTCAGGATAGAGTAGGGTGGAGAGCTGCATGAAACGAGTCTCCGGACTGAAGACCATAATAACAACATTTATTTATCTTCTTGGATATATGAGTAGGATTGTTCCTTGCAGTCGCTTATCGAGTTTGTTCGTTGTTGTTCAATATGTTCTTAGTTTAGCCTTTTTTGAACACTCCTGACCATTAAAACCGCTACACCACGACGATGACGTGCTACAGACAGGAAATTTAACCGAGAGGAAGAAGGTAGTGTGGTATGCAAATGATTAACTTTTCAGAGTATTCACACAAGGTTAGCGCCGGTGGCGACACCTACAACGATTTGACATTAGGAAATTTTCCAACCGATTTCTCATACACAAACAGCAGTTGACCGGCGTTGCCTCGTGAAACATTTTTGTGACGCCTCGTGCAAGGAGGATAAATGCGCACCATCACGTTTCCGACTTTGATAAACGTCGTATTGTAGCCTATCGCGATTGTGGTTTATCGTATCGGGACATTGATGCCCGCGATGGTCGCGATCCAATGACTGTTAGCAGCATATGGAATCGGTGGGTTCAGGAGGGCAATACGGAACGCCGTGCTGGATCCCAAAGGCTTAAAATAACTAGCAGTCGAGATGACAGGCTTCTTATCCTAATGGCTGTAACTGATCGTGCAGCCACGTCTCGATCACTGAGTCAACAGATGTGGACGTTTGCACAATAACCATCTGCACGAACAGTTCGACGACGTTTGCAGGAACATGGACTAACAGCTCGGAGACCATGGCTGCGGTTACCCTTGACGCTGCGTCACAGACAGGAGCGCCTGCGATGGTGTATGAAACGACGGAACTTGGTGCACGAATATAAATTTTCCGGATGAATCCAGGTTCTGTTTACACCATGATGATGGTCCCATCCGTGTTTGGCGACATTGCGGTTAACGCAGATTGGAAGCGTGTATTCGTCATCATCATAGAGGTGTATCACCTGGGTGACGGTATGGGGTACCATTGGTTACAAGTCTGAGTCATCTGTTGTTCACATCGATGGCACTTTGAACAGGGGCCGTTACACTTCAGATCTGTTACGACCCGTGGCCCTACTGTTCATTCGATCCCTGCGAAACCCTATATTTCAGCAGGATAATGCACAACCACATAATGCAGGTTCTGAACGGGCCTTTATGGGTACGGGAAACATTCGACTGCTTCCCTGGCCAGAACATTCTCCAGATTTCTCACCAATTGAAAACGTCTGGTCAATGGTGGCCGAGCAGCTGGCTCGTCACATACGTCACTACTATTGATGAACTGTAGTATCGTTTTGAAGCTGCATGGGCATCTGTACCTGTACACGCCATCGACACTCTGTTTGACTCAATGCCCAGGCATATCAAGACCATTATTATAGCCATAGGTGGTTGTTGTGGATACTGATTTCTCAGGATATATGCAATCAAATTGCGTGAAAATGTAATCACATGTCAGTTCTAGTATAATATATTTGTCCTATTAATACCCGTTCATCGTCTGCATGTCTTCTTGGTGTAGCAATTGTAATGGCCAGTAGTGTATTTCAGACAGCATTTAGCCCCTTGAACGGACGCGCTGAGTCACAGCGCCCGGCGGACGTATCAAGTCCTTGCTGTCGCTCCATCTTGCAATGACACGAGTTTTCACACTGCCCTGTTAGCTGGGTCGCAGCGTGTACCACCGCTTCACTGCAGTGCTTTGCTCGATAGGGGGCGCTTGTTGACATGGCCCTCAAAGTGTATGCGCAGACATCTCATATTCGCCATCGCTGTTTGCAAAATATGGAACAATGCACCAAACTTGTAAGACGCACGTTGTAGCTTAAATGTTTCTCCTTGCTACTGCTGCACCTCTTACAGAGGACAAGAGAAAATATAATTAGCCTACGTACCAGCATTTAAGAACGGCGTCAACATTCTCGCTTGTTACCGTCAAGGTTTCGTTTCAAGACATTCTTTGAGCACATTATATGATACACAACTACGGTACACGGCAAGGAGCTTGACGATAAAAGATCTTTCGTAACAACCACTCGTAGTATCTACATAGTGCATCTCAACAGGCAGTGATGTTAGTTTATGTCTGAAGTACCACATCACCTCTACGACATATAAAGGTAGTAAAGAAGGTACCATTTAAAACGTGGCTTTTGCGTTTGTTTGGGGAAAGGAGTGCGTGGATTCATACAAGATAGGAATGGATTGGCAAAGAGTACGAAATGCTTATACAACACAACACAAAATATTGATGGATCATTGATAACAATAACACAAATGATAAATCTCGTTATCCATGTAAGTATTTACATTATTATTCGTCAGGTAATAAATTACATGTTATTGTGTTATGTGGTGCGTAATCAAGTATCTTGTTGTTTATAACGACATATCTCTTGAACAATGTGTCGTACTATAAGTTCGGAGGTTCTGCAAGTGGATATGTGCAAAAATATGTGGAAAATCTCTGGTGAGTACAATTAATAGTGTAGAGTTAATAAATTTTAATGTCATGACGAATGCAGAAGTGTTAGTACAAGAACAGCGGAAAAGGAATAAGCGATAAATTTCTTTCCTTTAATCATTTTCCTTGTGGGGGGAAGATTATTAAAGGCTATTATGTGTAACGTGCGTTGCAAGTAGCTAAGAGCTCTCATTCTCCAATAGTGGATAGATGAAATCTCGTAATTCACAATTCGTATTATACGGGAAACTGTCGTGTACGTCAATGTATATGACGTCATATCTCCTGAAGTATGGGTCATAAGTGACTTCTACTACCACAGCGATTATTGGCACGCGGTAAGTAATGCAAGTTTGTTCCGAGTGGGTCCACTAGGTTAGGAGGACGTGTGGAAATTACACTTACATACATAAACATGCAGATACATCTGCGATTTGAAAATGAAGCATGTACCTGATTTTTTTTCGGTTACTTATCGTTTAAAAGAAAGTTTATCACATCTGTAATAGATCGTTCAAATGTCACAACATTGACTTGACTATTTGCACCCTTAGTCTCGTAATAATTCAAATGTTCAAATGTTTGTAAATCTCTCGGACCAAACTGCGTGGTCATCAGTCCGTAGCTTACAAACTACTTAAACCTAGGGAAACTAACCTACGGACAAACACATGCACCCATGCCCCAGGGAGGACTCGAACCTCCACGGCGAGCAACCGCGCGCTCTGCAGCGAGGTGCTTTAGACCGCTCGGCTACTCCACCGCGGCTCGGAATAATGAATCGTCCTTCTGGGACATGTAACACTAATGTTACATGTTAGTTATGACATAATAATTGTATAGCCATCTATATGTTTTTGAATAATAAAAATAAAATTGATGCCTAAGTATGACACACCCAAAATCATGAGTTAACTCGTACGTTGCTTCTGCAACCCTATCTTCAAAGATGACTAACATAGAATAAAGTGCTAAAACAATTGTTGTTAGTAATTGCATGTCAGTGATCGACATTCAAATGACAGTCCGATGTTGGAGAAAGCGTTTTGTGCTAGAAGGAAACAATTTACTTTAAATGTTTAAAAAAAAATAAAAAAATAAAAAAAAAATAAAAAAAATTAAAATTTAAAAAAAAAGAAAAAAAAAAAACACCATCCTTCAGAAAGGACGTCAGGATCGTCTAGGTTAACTTTCATTACTTGTTTGTACTGAAAGGTGCACGTAAATACTTACACGGTACATATGTCATAAATCAATAGCGGCAAGTGGAAAGTGGAAAGTACTCGTATACTGGCTATTTTTTGTGGCAGTACATTGTGTAACTTCTGCGCTTCACTTGCTGGACAAACTTCCCCAGCGCTTCTGACGGAGAACTGCCCCGCGGAGCTGCAGCAGATTGTCTGCAACGTACTCTAACTGCTGAATCGTCGACTCCCTGGAGGAGGAACTTCTCTGTAACTAGATATGAAACTGCGGGACACACGGCGACTTGCGCCAACTCGTAACAACACGAGACTGAAGACTTGTGTCCGCTGCTCCTCACATAAGCTCTCTCACAGGTGGTGGTGAGCGCCAACTAAGAGGGGGCCGTCTTCTTCCACTCATGTCGTGCTTATAAACAAACTTTTACAATAATTTAAAAAGGTGTAACAACAGCAGTTCATTTCAGTATAAATAATAGCGCACAACGTACAGAAGAATCTATAAACAGCAAATTAGCTTCTAAGCAATTAAATATCTTAACAACACTAGCGTTAATATTGTAGCAAACTTTTTGTGATTGTAAATAATCCATATATGTTACAGTCAAAACGCGATTTTAAGTTAAAAACGCGTTCTTACTAGTTAAAATTAGGTTATATTCAGCCACTTCGTCAAAACGCCTTTTGCTTAGTTAAAACTAGTTTCAACTCACTTTTGCTTTTGACCGGTAACAAAGTTTTCAAACTAAATTAGACGGAACTAGTTTTCACTAAATTTATTTAGGGGCAAATATTAAAATTAACAGTAACTACGTCTTGTTTGAAATAAAAAAAATCGCATTGACGAGTTTTTCGGCCCTCTTTTGATTTGTAGTATTATAAGTTTTTGCAAACATTTTGGACCAAAATAATAATCTAAATAATAAAAAATTAATTAATAAAAGTGTCTGAAACCCTTTTAGGGAAAAACATTTAGGGAGTGGCAAGTTTCGAACCACTGACCTCCAGCGTCACACTACGCTACAGCTGATATTTGCGAATTGGGTTTTCTTATCTTATACTATTGATAGTCGTTGTTAACTGATGCTAATATGGCATTTGTAGACACTAGATTATCATTTATCGTACGAAGGACGACGTGTTTTTGTTAATTCTTCAGTGCGCCATTGCTTTGAAACAACAACGTGGAAGTTACAATAAGAAAATCATCAAATACGCAACGCAAGATAGCGAGAGTTCCGTGCGAGGAATGTCACGTGATATCTGCGAACGGTTGGTTTTCGTTAATTCAATGAAAGGTGTCAAAACTCGGTTATTTTTGCAAATATCTCTCAAACGATACGAGATGTGAAAAAAAAAAGAAAAAAAAAGAGAGAGAGAACAAAGTTGTAGAGAATTTTCTCCTCTACAAATTCGTTTATGCAATTTTCGCGTCAGATAAACAGTTTATTTGCAATTAAAATTACATTACAAAAGGCTCTTTTTGGTATTACTAACGTATTTCTTCTCCGAAATATTTCTGTAAAATTTGGTGCCGATCGGTTGAAGGGTTCGACCTAAAAAGTGGGAACACGTTACAGCCAGACAGACATCGTCGAATCGCCGTTATTTTTGCAAATATCTCTACAACGATGCAAGATATGAAAAAAAACATAATGCAGCGAAGTTTTAGAGAATTTTCCCCTCTATTAATTAGGTTATTCAATTTTCGTGTCAGATGAACGGTTCGTTGGCAATTACAATTACATTACAAACGGCTTTTTTTGGTATTACTACCGTATTTTTCGTCCGAAAAATTTGAAAAAGGGAGGTTCTGGTCTCTGGCGGCCTACAATTATGTGTGCAAAATTTGGTGCTGATCGGTTGAACGGTTCGTCTTAAAAACAGGGAACACGTTACAGACAGACAGACATCTCGAAATCGCCGTTATTTTTGCAAATATCTCTGAAACGATACGAGATATGAAAAAATGTAACAGAGCAAAGTTGTAGAGAATTTTCTCCTCTAAAAACTCGGTTATTCAATAATCGTGTCAGTTGCATGGTTAAGCCGTTATGTGTGAGAATACATAGATTTTATGAAACAGGATCACTGTTAAACAATATATAAGTTTTATTTGTAATTTTAGAATAATTCGTTTCGAATTACTTATTGGTCTCATTGTCAATAAAAACAGTAGTTATTTAACAGTAGGTAAGTTTACATACCCATTTCTTTTCCAAATCCATTACTTCAAGTATTTTGTTAATTATCAAGTCTGCTTCTGACGTTTTTACACATCAAGATGAGTCCAAAAACTAGTAGGGAGACATTAAGAAAACGGGAAACTAACAAAAAGTTTATTATAAAGTACAAGCGTATTCATGATGATAAATACATATCCGTATCTGCTAAATAAATAAATAAAAAGTCTAAGAAGCAAGGCTATTTGGATCCTTCAGGTTGCCAATTGGAGTATCATACTATGATTTCAATGCAGAGGAGACAGCAATTTTTTAACAGTTCTTACAACACGACTTTGTATCTCAAAACTGCATTTATAAGTTGACAAATTGAAGTGTAAGATGCTAAGCGGAGGTACGGTAAAAATAATGTTTCCCGACGCAGTAAGGCAAGAGTGTGGCGAAAGTCAAGATGAAAATGGAGAATACAAGGTAGTATGCAAAAACTTCTTTCAGGGAACGCTGTCAGTTTGTGATGGCAGTATAATGCATTTAAGAGGAAGAAGGTGAATGGAACGTCAGACAGGACAAAAGAGGCAAACATGTGCCACACAACAAAACAATGTCTACAGATGAGGATCGGATTTGTAGATTTATTGATAAGATTCCTGGATACGAAAGCCATTATCGCCGAGCTAGCTTTCGCAAATAATTGTCACCAGATCTTAATATGAGTATAATGTGTAACCTCTACAAGGAATACTGCAATCTGAAAAGATGCAGGGCAATTTCATTGCACATGTTTCGCCACATTTTCAATACAAAATACAACCTGTATTTTAAACAACTAAAAAAAGGACACCCGCCAAATCTGTGATGAATTTCAAGCAAAGATGACGAGTTGATCAATTCGCCCTGAATAAAATGAACCGGTTGAGCTGCATGAACTTCATTTAAGCAAAGTAGAAGCTTGGAAACAGATGAGGAAGAGAGAAATAAGTGAATCAGTTCAATCTAACGTTGCAAAACAAGTACTTGTTTTTTATTTATAGATAACACTTTATTCTCCAGTATTAAGAACGAGTGTAGCTTACTCCAAGCGTCTGTTTGCTGACAGGCCATGGGAATTTCAAAAACCTCCTACATATAATGGGAATAACAGAAGAGGATCCTAAATGTAGGATCTGTGATGACGGTGATGAAACTGCTTCACATCTAATCTTCGAATGCATTGCATTGGAGAGTAAAAGGCACAGAACATTTGGGACAACCATACCCGAAGAAACTGTGTCTAATAAAGAACTGGTAAAGGGGCTCCTTGCACTGTTGAAGGGCATTGGTTGGCTTTACAAGATGTACAGGGAGCGATACCGCACAATAAACTTAGTTTCGGTGCGGGCAGTGGCGGGTTGGACCAAGACTTTTTGGCTTCCCTGAGAAAATCAAATCAAATCAAATCAAGCGTCAGTTATGGGTTTACCATCTAGGAGTACAAGAAGAAGTTATAAAACTAGTAGTATGTACATTTGGGGTGCACACATCGCTTCCCGTGGGTTACAAGAAATCGCCTCATGCCTTTCATACCATATTAGAAATTTTATCACAATAACAACAAAAAGTAATCCCTTACAATGACAGTTGCGGTGGCCAAAAACAGAAATATTAAAATGGCACTGATATAAAGCTACATTTTACAGCAAAATGATATATAAGAGATGCAACAGAAATTTCCCGGACACATTCTTTTTTCTACTTGTGATTAATATTTTGGCATTATTGATAGAGAAAAGAAATAACATACTTTTATTTTTCACCCATATGACTGGTCTATGATATTTGAAAATTCAATTGAGAAGCAACCAGAATTTTTTGTCCTTAAAATGACAAATGACAAATGACTTAGTTTTCATTACAGAGGCCTTGGAATAAAAGCGTTACCAATAGGAAAGTAAACATGAAAAATGACGAAGACGAATGGTTGAAAATACGAAGGCCAAGGATTCACAAAGAAGATCCAAAAATATTATTCTTCTCGTACAACTGCTTCGATGATGGCTTCAGTGCACTAGACATTGCCAAAATGTCGAGTGGAGGACGTCCTAGCCGCAAATTGCCAGAAAGTCTACAAGTATTACGTCCTAATGGCAGGAAATTATCACAGGAAAAATCAAGTATTTGCAAAGTCTTTTGAAGTTTGTGCCAGCAGAACATCATCAGCTCTACTTGTCTCTTCAAGTAGCAGAGAAAGGAAATCCTGATCAAAATGAGAGTGATGAAAAAATAGTGACACGAGTTGTACAAAGCAAGGAAGATAAAGATGTGTGACGTAAGCTAGAGTAGGAGAGATGAAGACAGAGTTACATAAGAGGATGATGCAAGAGAGATGAAGACTTAGTGCTGTGAATGGGATAAGTGTGTTAACAAGAATACTGAGAATTAATTGATCCTAAAACGGTTATCTGTGATGTTACACACACATTAAAATTCATTTGCACAAATATCCCGTTGAAAATAGTGCCATTATTCCGTAGTTATTATTTCCTAGAAACAAAGACATTATTTTCAATATGTTGGTTTTCAGCTCCAGAGGTGCCTATAATTTGTTTGCATTAAATATCGTTGATATTTAAGTTCTACTTTTTAAGCTGAAAAGTGAAATAAAATCCAATGTCCACGTTATGTTGCAATAAATATGTGACTTCCGCATTCAACAGTTATTCTCTACAGTGCTATGAACTTTAAGTCAATACATCTCAGTATGTGTGTGTGTGTGGGGGGGGGGGGGTTATTAACCAATAGCAATGAGCCTCTCAATTACCATATTGTTTACTTCATCAAAAAAGCGATTTAAGGAAGACCACGACGTTTCTAATTGTAAAAAACAAGCAGATATAGGCCCATCGCAGATACAGTAAGTAAAAATTGATGTGTTATTAAAATTTTATCAGATATATTAGTGATGTATGAAACATGTTTCCTGCGACCCTGGGTTTATCTTATCAATGTTGAAGGGTACTGCGGTTGCACGATTTTTTTTTCTCTCTTCTGGCACCTCGCGGTGTAGCCTACATACACACACACACACACACACACACACACACACACAGAGAGAGAGAGAGAGAGAGAGAGAGAGAGAGAGAGAGAGAGAGAGAGGGGGGGGGAGAGACCAGTGGGAGCCTCAAATATAATGTATATATTTGACTTACATTTTCCAAATTGTTTTTTCACGCTTCGCTGGCGTTTTTAATTATCTGAGCGAGGCAGCTCGTAAATGAAATGCGTTATTCAATAATTTAGTTTCATACAGCCAGTTTATCTGCTGGGCTGGGCTGCACATTTAATACGGGCGCAGGGTTCGGTTCTTCTGGGAGCTCGGTTAATTCTGCAACGCGGCCAGCCGGCTACCAGGTACGGCGCTCGAGAACGATTCAGGACAACTGCGGTCACCATCTCGTTTCCAGCGTCCTACTAGCCTATTAATTTTTGTGACACTACTGCTGGCAATTTGGTGACAGCTGTATTCCGCCACAGATTGGACAGAAATATTTTCTAGTAGCTTCCTTTATTTAAAAACTGAGTAAATCATTTTCTATTTATATATAATGTGTGTGTGTGTGGGGGGGGGGGTATTCACCAATAGCAATGAGCCTCTCAATTACCACATTGTTTACTTCATCAAAAGAAGCGATTTAAGGAATACCACGACGTTTCTAATTGTACAAACAAGCAGATATAAGCCCATCCAGATACAGTGAGTAAAAATTGATGTGTTATTAAAATTTTATCAGATACATCAGTGATGTATTAAACATGTTTCCTGTGATCCCTGGGTTTATCTTATCTATTAATTTTTATGACAGTACTGCTGGCCATTTGGTGACAGCTGTATCCCGCCACAGATTGGAGAGAAATATTTTCTAGTAGCTTCCTTTATTTAAAAACTGGGTAACTCGTTTTCTATTTACTTATCTCTATGTATAAAAGGCAATGTCTCGACTGACTGACTAATTGACTGACTTATCATCGCCGAGCCGAAACCACTGAAGATAGAAACATGACATATGTAGAGGGTGTTGATCTTACTCTGTAGGCGTCTTTTAAGAAGCGATTTCTCGTTATTCCTTCCGTAAGGGGCTGCAATAGGGGATGCAACGGTTTTAGAAAATATGTTTCTATTTAGGCAATTTTGAAGCTACAACTACAAAATTTGGGTTTTAGTTCAGAGTTCGATTTAAAAAAACACATGTTTCGGCAATTTTTTTTAAAATGAAACCAATAAGGGGATAAAAAAGGGGACGCAAAAAATTGATTTTCAAAAGTATGTTGCTGTTAACTCAAATTTTAAGCTCCAACTACGAAACTTCGGATATGGAATCTTCGTCAGGATAAAAAAAAAAAAAAAAAAAAAAAAAAAACACGATTTTCTTGTATTTTTGGAAATTCAACAAGTAAGAGGATGAAATATGGGATGAAAAATTCTTTTTGAAAACACGTTGCTGTTAAGAAAATTTTGAAGCCAGAGCTGCAAAAATTGATGTACTTTTGGTTAGAATTTAAAAAAATACGTGTTTCTGTATTTTTGGAAGTTCAACCATAAAGGGGGTTAAATTGTAGAGGGGATGTATTTCGAAAATCTGTTGCTATTTACGCAGTTTTGAAGATAGAACTACAAATTTTCGGGTTTCGAGTTTAAAAGATATGTGTTTCAGTATTTTTGGAAATTTGACCAATAAGGGAGAGAAATACGGGATGCAAAAATTCATTTTCAATATATTTTTGATGTTAACTCATATTCTTAGGATAAGGACTCGTGATCAGGATTAAAAAGACAAGAGTTTCGGTATTTTTGGAAATTCAAGAACTAAGGGGGTAAAATATGGGATCAAAAATTATTTTCGAAAACACATTGTTTTCAAAGGTTGAAATGTTTGTACAGCTTATGGGACTTAACTATGGGGTCATCAGTCCCTAAACTTACAAACAACTTATCAACTAGCTAATACTAAGGACAGGACAAATATCCATGCCCGAGGGGGGAATTCGAACCCTCGACCGCAGTGGCCGTGCAGATCGTGACTGGCGATCGGCCAGCCCGGCCGGCACATTGTTGTTAACACAATTTTGAAGCTAGAGCTGCAAAACTTGCTATTTGTATTGTTCGTTAGAATTTAAAAAGTACATGTTTCGGTATTTTTGGAAACTCAACCATCAAGGGGGTTAGATTGGAGAGGGGATGTTTTTCGAAAATCTTTTGGTACTAAGGCCATTTTGAAGCTACAACCACATAAATTGGTATATGTTTTTTTGGTCAAAATTGAAAGGATACGTGTTTCGGTATTTCAGAAAATTAATCATTTAGGGCGTGAAATTGGGGATGAATTGTTTTTAAAAATACGTTACTACTAAGCCAATTTTGAACCCAGAATTTAAAAAAAATGATATTTGCACACATGGTTGGAATTTAAAAAACACACATTGGGGTATTTTTCGAAATTCAACTATTGAGGGTTGTCATAGGAGGTTACAAGTAGTGAAATCAAATGTTAAAATGTTCGTTAATCTTAAGACACTCAACTATGGGGTCATCAGTCCCTAAGATTTAGAAACTAATTAAACTAACTTAGACTAACTTGTGCTAAGGACAACACAAACTCCAGTGCACGAGGGGCAAATCGAACCCCCGACGGCGAACAGCGGCGTGCGCCGCAGCATGGCGCCTCAATACGCACTGACATTCTGCCACAGCTACAAGTAGTTTCACAACATTTCATTATGATAGTACGTAAGTTATATTTATGAAAATTTATATTAAGAGGGAGAAACAACTGGTGCAGACCAACCAGCCTACGCAGGCGAAGCAGCGGGCGTTAAGCTAGTCACACATACTGTCTTCTGTCAGTGTTTGTGGACCTGGGTGATGCAGCAGTTGTACTGTAACTACAACTGATAAGAGGACAAAAAATGATTTCCAACGCGAAACGCAGTGCAACCGAATTACGTGTTCCCTACACCTGCAGATCCATTCATCAGGGGAAAAAATTGCTCGTTATTTTTTTGCTAGATAACTGTAATAGAGACTCACCGAGTATCTGCGAGAAGAGATATATACGGTGCGGTTGTCTATCCCAAATACTCTCATGAATTTGTTAGAACTATACTATGGAATGAAAAGTATCCGGACTCCACCAAAAACATACGTTTTTCGTATTAGGTACAATATGCTGCCACCTAATGCCAAGCCTTTAGTAGGAGCGCGGAACTCACTGACTTAAAACGGGGTAAAGTGATTTTTTTTCTTAGGTGTCACTTGTGTCAGAAGTCTGTACGCGACGTTTCCACACACCTAAACATCCCTAGGTACACTTTCTTTAATGTGATTATGAAGTGAAAACGAGAAGGTGTGGTGTCGCACAAGTCCAAAGTGCGCGCCACCTGCTTTCGCCGAGCGCCGCCATGCACGCACGGCGCGGCGCGGCGTTCTTACGACGTCAGCCACGAGCGCCCTCTGCTACAACTCCGCTCGTGGCCACCACTAACGACATCGTTCACTTGGGACTGAGATAGGAACCAGTTAACACTTCGGAATCAGATAGGCACCAGTGAAGACTTGGCTATCGGACAGGCACTAGGCAGGCCTCTGGCTCAACTATGTATCAGCATTCTACAGTACTGAGCTATGTAAAAGTTAAGTATTACTAAGTCTCTAAGAAATATAGATCTCGTTCTAATTTACTCTAGTGTTTCTAGTTTCTGCTGTCTGGTCACCTCCTACCTGCACAAGCGTGCATCCTTTATTCCTGTGTCGGTCTTTCTACTCGGCCACCGACACCTACGACGGAAACGAGACACAAAAGCGGCGACGATGCTGGGACACAAAAGCGGCGACGAGGCTGGGACACAAAAGAAGGGACACGTACAGCACGAAGCCGTACAGGCCGAACTCATCTGTTGACTGACAGAGTCCGCAGACAGTTGACAAGGTTCGTACAGTGTAATTGGCAGGAATCTATCCAGATCGTCACACAGGAATTCAAAACTGCATCAGGATCCACTCCAAGTTAGGTGGGAGACGAGTAAACTTGGACTTCATGTTCGGGCACCTGCCCATAAGACACACATCATGCAGGTCATCGTGAAACGACGCTTCTCTTGGTGTAAGGCGCGTTGTTGTTGTTGTTGTTGTTAGTTGGATGTTTAAGGGGGACAAAACTACAATGGTCATCAATCCCCCATTCCATCGCTAATCGTCAAAAATAAATCCGCGAACGTCAAAGAAATGCGTCCAGCGTGAAAGTATACGAAGTGGGATTGGAATCCCACTGAGTCTATAAAACGTCAACAAAAAGGGCAAGGAACTAAACGAAAAGAGACAACACACAAAGACACTTTACAACAAACAAGCCGATGTCAGTGGTTGGCTGACCATAGGATTAAAAAAAAAAAAAAAAAAGGAAAAGTCAACCACACGGCAGCACAAGGAAAAGTCCAGTCAGAGAGACTGATAAAAAACCCCTGCTCGAATAAAACTTAAAACTGAATTTGCTGCTGAAGCATAGTCACGTAAAACATCTGATAAAACGCCAGTGATGTTAAAACGACGCCGCAAGGCGGCTAAAACAGGGCAGTCCATTAGGATGTGGACTATTGTCAAAGGAGAGCCACACTGAGACTGGGGCGGGGCCTCACCACGAAGGAGACGTCCGCGGGTGAGCCATGTATGCCCAATGCGGAGTCTACACAGCACCACGGAGTCCCGGCGAGAGGCCAGCATGGACGAACGCCATGCGGCCGTGGTCTCCTTGACAGCCCGAAGTTTGTTGGGTGTGCCCAGGCTGTGCACATGGCAGGAAGTGCACTATTTGAAAAGTATAAGCTATAAAAACATGCCTTATAGTATGCACCTGTACTACCTACGGCGGCAACTCTGTCTTGCTACTAATTAAAGTATGTGACTTAACTGTTGTAAACATAAAATTCAAAATACGCCTGCATGACATGCTAACTTTGCCATACACAGCCTATGTCCTAAATGTGAATACATCATTGTACAGTTTTTGTGTGTAACACTGATATGCTCAGTACAGTAAAAAACGTTAGGTCTATGGTCAAAAAGTAATTACCATATGTAACTCATGTATACTATTTGAAAAGGTATTGTCACTGTTTGTCTCACAGTAATCTCATTTATCAATCACAGAAGAGTGTTGTTCTCTGAAGTTATGAATAAGACGTAGTGGTATTTTAATATGATTAGTGTGATACCACACTGCTATTTTTCCTCATAACGACCCCATTAAACACCAGATATCTGGTGTACTTTGAAATTTTTTAGGATAGCTTACATTTTTAGGCCACCTTTACATACACTTTATTATGTGTTAAGTCCCTAAAATAAATTTAACAGAATTCATACCAGTATTCTTTGCAGTTACACGTAGATATGTAGGCCTACTACATAGGACATAACACACACTATGATATTCCCCACAGTTATATCACGAGAGATCAAGCACATTTGTTAAATTGAGATATACCATGTTCCCTGCCATCCCAAAGATGGTAAAAACATTATATTGTAACAAAAGTATTGTAGAGCTGTACAATATCCCTTTGTTTAATGTAAGACAAAATACCATTCTTACTCCTATGTTAATGAGAGCAGTTAATAAAGACCGTTCAGAATAAGGGGGAGCTGCAATGCAAGACAACATAATCTGCAACTTGGAGATTAAAAAAAATACTTAACGGTGTGCAGTAAAAAAGGAAATAAAATGCTCACTTAAAACAAATAAGGAATACAATTTAAAAAAAGTATATGTTTAATTTGCTTTTGTAACTTGACTGTACCAGGCAGTAATCCGACAGTTTCGTAACACATCACAGCATTATATAAGGAAGGAATAAATGGGTTAACATGTCAATAAAGTCTGAGCACAATTTCTTGTCGGACAAGAAACGAGAAACATGTACTTATAAAGAGTTTTGGCTATCATTAAATATTAATAACAACAGCAAACGGTATCGGCTTCAATGCTCATTAATACAATCATAACCACCAACTGGTGACATTATAGCATTGCATATTGCCGAAACTGTTTTGGAAACGGATGACATAATGCTAAATTTGGCAACAGACTATGATAATATTTGTTACCTACAGTGTAACTGATGCACTGACATTTTAATACGACGAATATTCTTCTACCTTTTTTAACGGTAAAATTTTACTTATGGCAGCAAGCAGTGTAGTGTGCTGATGTTGGCAACGACCTATTAAAACTTAAACACATAGAATGAGGGTGAATAATTATTAGTGCTGTACCTGTTTCATCAATAAGAGAGGGTTTTCCATGCATTCTTGTCCGGTCAGAAAAGTAATTATAATCGTAAAGCGAATACTTCGTTACCAACATTAGCACACTATCCCCCGGAAGCCGCAAGTAAAATTTAGCCTCTCGATAGGTGAAGATTTTTCTCATTGTTGACATCTACATTACACGCCACACGGTAGTATGTTACGGTTCTTTCCTCAACGCACACATTTATGGGCTAATAAACAGAAAGTAGGTAGGTATTTATCCATTTATTTTACGAACTGGAGCATTAAATTTGTCGAACAAATGAAATGTAAATGTGCGAATAAGACTTGCCAACAACCTCCAGAACTATTTCCTGTCGACACAAATATTCTTCAAAAGCTTTTAAATTGCTTACGAAAGCACATTTCACACGTCATATACTCGTTTTGTGGGGTATTGCACTTATAAACTCAAAACAAAATTTCTGTACCGAAGTCAACTGTGTCGTATTACTGGATCAAATACGTTTTCGAGGCCAGAAACACGTATTACATTGCAATGTTTGCACTATTTTATTAACAGAAACAAGATAACATTTAGTATTTAACACGACAAATTAAGAACAAGAAGCATTAGTAAACGGCAGTCTATTAAACGTTTTGACGTTTTACTCCAGAAGGCTGTAATCGTCTGTTTGATCAAATTTTCAACTCCTCATAAAGGTAACGTATATTAACTGCAATGGTTAATTCTCTTCAATACTCAGTACTGAATAAAGAGTATGGCCGTTATTGTATACTGGTTTCCCGATAACTGCAAGTGATATTTCTTGTACTGGTTTCCAATACTCAACACTCCCTTTAGCGTCAACAAGTATCATAATATCACGAATTCGGAATGGTCACTATATGTAGTTAGATACAAAGTCTTCTACGAGAACGGAGTATACACATCCACCAACAGATGGATAATCGGTTAAACAGTAATTACCCACGATCGTATGCCATTAATTCCATGGTATGTGGAAGTGACAAGTATTTGGCCAGGACCTCTGGTTGTTTCTGTGGTCCAAACACTAATTAAGTAGCCACTTCTGTGCACAGATGGGACTACGCACAGTTAATTCGATAACTTCCAGTATTTGATAATCGGTTATTAAAATAACGACTACTTATGAATAACGGGATATTTCTGTCAGTTGTTATTTTTACCCAATTCTAATTCTAGGACGTTTTATTAAGCTCTTCTACATTTCTTGCACGTTAAACGTAAGTGGTAGACAGTGGCGGCGATTGGACGTTAGAATTGGGGGGGGGGGGGGGGGGCAAAATGAAATCTAAAACTAAAAATGGCATTGTAAGAAATTGTTTCATGTTATAGTTTGATTTTTGCACCTACAGGCCTATAATACCAAATGCGAGGAAAAACAAACGACAATACACAATTGTAATTGCCATAAGTTGTTTAATTAAGTTGTCTAGTAAAATACAGCTGTTACAAACAAAGGGATATTAGTTTAATTATAAACAAAAATAACAGACAATAGCGTAATTTAACATGATACGTCTTGTCAAAGCATAGTTGCTTTAAAACAAAGCTAAGTGCCTTGGTTTCCGCCTGGCATAAATTTCTACACATTCTTCTAATTTGATGTTTTTATCCGCATCTTTTTCAATGGCTAGTATAGCTAAATGTGTTAAACGTTCTTGAAGCATGGAATACCTCAAGTAGTTTTTGATCCGTTTATTGTGGAAGTTTTCTTTTGTGTTGAACCGTTGGCCCCTCAAAGCCATGTCTTTCACAAAAATCAGTTGCTTCAGTCAAAAACTTTTGGAACTCTTCTTAATTTCTCAAACAATTTATGGACATAACTACGCTGTCAGCAATCTGGACTAGTTCATGAATGGATACATCATGATAACTCAAACTTTGTAATACTTGTGATCTATCCGTGAGCATCTCCACCAGTTATGGAGTCAGTAGCTTCAATATTTCCCAGAGAGTGCAGTATATCTATTAAGTGTTGTTGAACTGCACGCAAGCTTTCATATCTGCTGATAAATCTTGTGTCACTTAGTGCTTTCAAGGACAAATCCTTATTTATTCCTTCTTTGACTGCACATGCTGCACTTTTTACTGTAGCAAATACTGCATGACTTTTCGGCGAAGCCTCAATAAAACAGTATAGTTGTTGGAGTGTGCTAAAAACTTTGCGAACAGAAGGAATGTTTTTAGTTGCATCGGCAAGTGCAAGATGTAGAGAATGCATATAGCAATATACAAACATAACATACGGGTTTCGTTCTTTCATCCTCCCACCCCCATGAACCACAGACATTGCCGAGGTGGAGTGGCTTGCGTCCCTCAACGATGCAGATAGCCGTACCGTAGGTGCAACCACAGCGGAGGGGTATTGTGGAGAGGCCAGACAAACGTGTGGTTCCTGAAGAGGGGCAGCAGCCTTTTCAGTAGTTACAGGGGCAACAGTGTGGATGATTGAGCTGGCCGTGTAACATCAGCTAATGTGGCTTTGCCACACAGTTACGGCTGAAAGCAAGGGGAAACTACAGCCGTTACTTTTCCCGAGGACATGCAGCTCTACTGAATGGAAATATGATGATGGCATCCTCTCGGGTAAAATATTCCGGAGGTAAAATAGTCCCCCATTCGGATCTCCGGGCGGGGACTACTCAGGAGGATGTTGTCATCAGGAAAGACAATACTGGCATTCTACGGATCGGAGCGTGGAATGTTGGATCCCTTAATCGGGTAGGAAAATTAGAAAATTTAAAAAGGGAAATGGATAGGTTGAAGTTATATATAGTGGGGATTAGTGAAGTTCGGTGGCAGGAAGAACAGGATTTCTGGTCAGGTGAGTACAGGATTATTAATACAAAATCAGTTGGGGGTATTACAGGAGTAGGTCTGATAATGAATAAGAAAATAGGAATGCGGGCAAAGTACTATGAGCAACACAGTGATCGCATTATCGTAGTCAAGATAAATACGGAGCCAACACCGACCACGGTAGTACAGGCTTATATGCCAACTAGCTCTGCCGATGATGAGGAGATCGAAGAAATATATGAGGAGCTAAAGGAAATTATTCAGACAATTAACGGAGAAGAAAACTTAATTGTGATTGGAGACTGGAATTCGGTAGTAGGAAAAGGAAGAGAAGGAAAAATAGTATGTGAATATAGACGGGGCAGAAGGAATGAAAGAGGAAATCGCCTGGTAGAATTTTGCACGGAACATGATTTTATCGTAACAAACACGTGGTTTAAGAATCACAAAAGAAGGTTGTATACATGGAAGAGACCAGGAGACACCGGAAGGTATCAGACAGATTTTATAATGGTAAAACATAGATTCCAGAACCAGGTTATAAACTGTACGACATACCCAGGGGCCCATATAAACTCTGACCATAACTTGTTAGTCATGAACTGTAGGCTGAAACTGAAAAAACTGCAGAAAGGTAAGAAAATAAGGAGATGGGACCTAGATAAATTGAAGGAACGTGTAGTTCTGGAGAATTTCAGAGAAATATTTAGGCAACAATTGACAGAAACAGGAGGAACTAAATCAGTAGAAGAGGAATGGGTAGCATTGAGAGATGAAATAGTGAAGGCAGCAAAGGACAAAATAGGTAGAAAGGCAAGACCTACAAAAAATCCTTGGATATCACAGGAAATACTAAATTTAATTGATGAAAGGAGAAAATATAAAAATGCAGTAAATGAAACAGGCAAAATGGAGTACAGACGACTAAGAAATGAGATTGACAGGAAGTGCAAAATGACTAAGCAGGAGTGGCTAGAAGCCAAATGCAAATCTGTAGAAGAATGTATAAGAAGGGGAAAAGTAGATACCGTCTATAGGAAAATAAGAGAGACATTTGGGGACAAGAAAAGTAACTCTACGAATATCAAGATTTCAGATTAAAATTGTGTGCCGGACCCGGGACTCGAACCTGAGACTTTTGTCCAGGTCCCAGGTTCGGGTCCCGGTTCCGGCACACAATTTTAATCTGCCAGGAAGTTTCATATCAGCGCACACACCGCTGCAGAGTGAAGTTTCATTCTGTAATCAAGAATTCAGATGGGAAACCAGTTCTTAGCAAAGAAGGGAAAGCTGAAAGGTGGAAAGAGTACATAGAGCAGCTCTACAAAGGAAATTAACTTAGAGACGATGTTGTAGTAAGGGAAGAGGAAGTAGATCAAGATGAAATAGGAGATACTATACTGAGAGATGAATTTGACAGAGCCCTGAAAGACCTAGGTCGGAACACGGCCCCAGGAGTAGATGACATACCCTCAGAGCTACTAAAGTCTCTGGGAGAGCCAGCCATGACAAGACTATTTGAACTGGTGTGTAGGATGTATGAGACAGGTGAAATACTCTCAGACTTTAAGAAAAATGTAATAATCCCCATTCAAAAGAAAACAGGCGCAGATAGGTGTGAAAATTACAGAACCATCAGTTTGATAAGTCATGGTTGAAAAAATTTAACACGAATTATCTACAAGAGAATGGAAAAGCTGGTAGAAACTGACCTCGGGGAAGATCAGTTTGGATTCAGGAGGAACGTAGGAACCCGGTAGGCAATACTCACTTTACGTCTTATCTTAGAAGATAGATTAAGGAAAGGCAAACCTACTTTTTTACCTTTTGTAGATTTGGAATAGGGATTAAAGTTCAGGGGGAAGAAATGAAAACATTGCGTTTTGCTGATGACATTGTACTTCTGTCAGAGACAGCAAAGGACCTGGAAGAGCAGTTGAATGGAATGGACAGTGTGTTTAAGATAGCGTATAAAATGAACATTAACAAGAGCAAAACAAAAGTAATGGAATGCGGTCTTAGAAAATCAGGCGATGCTGAAGGAATTAGATTAGTTAACGAAAAAATGAAGGTGGTGGATGAGTTTTGTTCCTTGGGTAGTAAAATAACATGCGATGGTCGCAGTACAGAGGATATAAAATGCAGAATGGCAATGGGAAGAAAGGCATTTTTGAAAAAGAGAAATTTGCTAAAATTGAATATTAATTTAAGTGTAAGGAAGTCTTTCCTGAAGGCATTTGTGTGGAGTGTTGCCTTGTACGGGAGTGAAACATGGACGATAAGCAGTGCGGACAAGAAGAGAATAGAGGCTTTTGAAATGTGGTGCTACAGAAGAATGCTGAAGATAGGTGGGTCTAAAAATGGGGTCTGTCTAAAAATTTTTGTTATAATAAAGATTTTTCCTTTGATCTCAGCTTCAATAACTCTACATAATTACCCCTGTTATCAGAGTCCTCATTTTCTCTATGACCCCGAAGTGCTATTCCATGCTTGGCCATGAAAAGTAGGGACTGGAATAAAATCTGCAGATAATAACGATTTTTTAACTTCTTCTTGATGATGTGTTGATATTTTGCTTACACACTTTCTTTACTTTTAAACCTTCCTGCCAACGTTGAAGAGCACTGAGGTGAGAAGAAGTTTTTTCGTGCTCTTTAAAGCATTGGTTTGCTTTTTTCCATATTTTAAACCAATTAGATATGAATGTTTCATTATAACAACCTGTGGAACCGAACAAACGACATGGGAAGCAAAAAGCTTTATCAGCAGCAACACTGTATTCTAACCAATTGTAATGTGTGTACCACATACTTCTAAACTTTCTAACCTTTTTTTCTGGGTACTTATCAATAGTACGTTGAAAAGGACCATTTTTAAAAAAAACTGTGATGCTGCTTGTCTACCATGAATTGGATCTCGTGGTTCAAATTGAAGCTGAGAAGAACTATTAGACTGAGTACTCTTACTTACATGCAATACACTCTCAGCATGTGTACCACCATAATTCCCACTTACAGCTATGTTACACTGGTGCAAATCAGTTTTAAAAGTATACAAGTGTTACTACGCTAAAAAAGTGAATAATTTAATCATATTTTTCCCAGAAAGTGGGGGGGGGGGGCAACTGCCTCCCCCCTGCCCTCCCTAATCGCCGCCACTGGTGATAGATACACTCCAGTGTTCATACATTTTAGACTAAAATTGCCTTGTACGACTAACATTTGCTACTCTACTTCCTGCAATGGATAGTATGACTGCCTTGTTGCTGGATGAGAGTTCGATGGAAATAACTAATCAGTCTCTTACCTCTGAGGTTCCCGATTTATCACTCAATTCCTCAGTAATTTCCATCAAACTGTTGTTATACCACTTCATATTCTCGAGTTAGGATGGACACAGCGTCTTCCCTAACCCTGGCGTGGCATGTGTTTATGCAACTTTCCATGCTGGTTGACAGTAGAATCACTGAAACATTCGTACTGGTTACAGCGGCCTACATTTCGAGCCACCTCCACACAGAATGATGAACATCGGATAACGTATCTAGGTAAGCCAACTAAATCAGAACGAACCGCTCAACGTCCTTGTTTAGCGACCTGCATACAACGGCTGTTGCTGGGCAACTGCCCGCACAATGAAATGAATGAATTGTCGAAGGTAAGGAAGCACGCGTCTGTATGGAAACAATGAGCATATACTTCAAACTGAGTTTCTTGTCAGATTGTAACTACGTTTAATTAAATACCTGTCTTGACATTTTAAATTTATTACTTGCAAGAAAAGGAATGATATATTTTTCAGTTCCTATGCATGGCATGTTACAGAAACCGGTGTAAATATATTTTGCAATAAAAACCGTCTTGGGTGCAAAGCGTGTTATTACTTCTCAATGTCGCGTTCCGCCCTTAGCAGGGCATCATAAAATACGAACAGACACGTTGCGGCAGTTTCCCCATGGTCTCACTGTTTAAGACGTCATATCTGCTACACGTAAAGTCCCACATTGAAATGATGTTGTACGTACATTCGCTGGCATAAATTTATACTGTTTGCAAAACATGTTGCGTATATATTTAGTAGCAAAGAAGTCATACTATTACCAGAAAGGAATAATTCCTGATGTTCTACAAAATTATTTACTGAGTTACTAACTGGCTTCCGGCTACTTAGGCCATGTTCAGGTAAAAACTGAATGTCGCTAACGTTTCTTCACAGATTTGCCACTCAGAAAGATGTTATTAAATTACAGATGATAGAAATTCACATATTCACAGGAAAGTGTTAGATTTTTATGGCAATGAATTACATTTATTAAAATATAAAAATATAAAAAAGCTGATGTTATATGTTGAGTTTCTAAGCTTAAGTATTATCGTTAAGAGCAGGGGGAGTGGAAGGTTACACCCCCCTCCCCCTTCCTGTCTCCTATCTCCCCAGTAATTCTTTTGTCTTTCATGGCCCTTGCCTTGTGTTTCTGATAGCTCATTCTTCGACTGTCGGTAAAACAGTGTGAGACAAAATAACGAACGACTGTGAAAGAAGGTAGGAAAGCCAGAGAAAATTATTAGTGACAATGGCACACAGTTGACAATACTGGAACGATATGTTAAGGGATTTAGATAGAAAACCAATTTACATATACAAATATCACCCACATTCCAGTTCATCAGAAAGAATCACGACGGAGTTAAACAGGCTGTTTAAAACATACTGTTCAAAGAAATACCACTCATGGGTAGACTACATGGAAGACATTGAAAGAGTCATAAATGAGTTACCACGGAAATACCACCTCAGGAGTTACTTATGGGGGAGAGGGTACCTAGTGGTATTGAACAGGTATTACGCTTTCCAAACAGAGACGACCACCTCTTGAAGAGAAAAGAGACTTATCACTTAAGGCAATAAAAGAGAAGGAAGGTAAAATAATGAGTAGGAACAATAAAGGTACAAAGAAAACTATATAAAATGTTAACGAACTTGTTCTCATGAAACCTAAAGAAGTTTTAGGAAAAGTATGAAGGACCTTACAAAATCATTAGAGTAGCCCACCCAAATGCTCTATACCTTCCTAATGTAAGGACAGGTGATAGGAATAGCATATACAGTATTGCTGACTTGAAGAATTATATGAATGAAAACAATTCAGTGCTTCAGAGGGCATCACACTCCTTGTGGTACTAGGTGTTTGACGACCACCAGGCACTCAAGTAATTGGCAACATTACTTCCGTTTCGTTTCCCTTTCTATCCATCATCTATAACTGTGTCTTTCCATACTTCACTGTCACACTTAAAAGGGTAGAAGGAGAGGAGTTAAACACGATTTTGACACAAACTCAGGATTAGACAAAAGAGATAGCTGAATATACCAATAACACCCTTAAAACTGTAGTCTTTATCGTTAGTTACTGACTGTCGACATTTTTCATAATGTTCAAGGCAAAACAGGATTATAGAAGAAAATATTATGTAAAATAATATGCGAGTAGAAATTGAGGAGCATACACACAAGAGAAAGAAAGGCGTAAAACAGAAACACAATTATTTAAAAAAAACTAGGTTGCAGATGAAGAGGAGCAAAAAAAATCAGGTATGTGCATTGACATTGGGTGACGAACAGTAACAATGACAATAAACGGATAAGTGTTACCCTGTCTAATGGCTAGAATATTGATTAAGTTTGAACTGGTGTGGGCTATTTTGTAAGAGAAAGGATTGTATGTTGTATTGGGAGATATTGAAATAGCGATAGGCATGGGTAGATCAGGCCACACATGTGAAGGGGGTTTCAGGATACTATATGGTGAGATTTGGACGTTCTATATTGAAGTTTTGATGTAAGAATGTGGTTTCCGCCCTAACACACATTAGGGATTAAGAAAAGTATCCAGATCTTACACGATCTATAAGCAGTATAAAATATCACGAATCGCGACCTTCTTCAAGAATTGTTGTCACCAGAAAACATAATTACATATCATGTTGTAGAGTTTGCTCCGTATTGTAGTAGCGACAAGAAAAAAAGCACAAAACATGTTGTGTATTTTAAATAAACATTAATTACACATTAACTCGCAATAGCAGTAAAATGACAATTAAATAATGTTAGAAGATAAGTACCTATCAGCGTCTACTCAAACGGATAGCTGATATTTACAAGAGAAGGATACACATGAGACAGTACATTTCTGTATGTTAGGTAGCTTTCGCATTTCTAAAGAAAAGAAAGTAGCCTCTTACTGTCGAGTCAAAGCAATAACGGATTTTTGTTATGATATTCAAGCAAGTGACGAACGAATGGTTAAAATTACATATGACATAATTTGGTGAACATATTATGAATCACATTTGTATGTATAATTATCTGATGCTAAGAAACGGACATAATATTTGCTTTTGTATCACGTCTATCGTATACTATGAGCACTGACGTCTACTTCTACATCTACGTGGGATAGTCTGCAAATCACATTTATGTGCCTGGCAGAGGGTTCTTCGAACCACCATTATACTATTCATGTCCTATTCCATTCTTGAATAGCGCGCGGAAAGAAAGAACACCTGAATCTCTCCATTCGAGCTCTGATTTCTCGTATTTTATTCTGATGATCAATTCTACCGATGTAAGTGGGAGTCACAGAGGAAGATGAGCTCTGTGAGTGTGGCGATGTGCATGACCCACAACATCTCCTTGTCTGTAGAAACCTGCCCAACCCCTGCACCATAGAGGACCTACACGCAGCAAATGATGTGGCCATCGAAAAAGCAGAATTTTAGAGCTTGCGATCCATCTAGCAGAAACTAGCAGTGTTCTACAGAATTAATTACCTCTTCCCATATTTTATGTTTCTACTTAGTGTATTTCAATTGTATATTTCTTGAATTTTGCATTCTTGGATTGTCATTTTCTCAACGTAATTGTACACTGTAAACGTACATTTAGTGAATTTGGTGCCCCTAGATTGTAAATTGTTTATTGTAATTGTATATTTGTTGATCGAAAGATATGTCTTAGTACTGGACATGTAAAATAAAATAAATAAATAACAATATATTTTGGCATTCGGAGGAGAATGTTGGCGATTTGAGTTTCGTAAGTAGCACACGCCATCCCAGATCCTGTATCATTTTTATAACACTGTCTCCTCTCTATCGTGACAATATGAAACGAGCTGCCCTTCTTTGGACTCTTTCGATGTCCTCCGTCAAACCCACCTGATAAGGACCCCACACTGGGCAGAAATACTCCAAAAATGGACGGACAAGCGTAGTGTATGCAGTTTCTTTTGTAGTTCTGTTGCATCTTTTAAGGGTTCTGCCAATAAAACGCAGTCTCTGGTTCGCCTTTCCCACGACATTATCTACGTGTTCTCTCCAGTTTAAGTCTGAAGTAATAGTAATTCCTAGGTATTTTGTGGAGTTTACGGCCTTCACTATTGATTGATTTATCTTATAAACAAAGGTTAACGGATTTCTTTTCGTACTCATTTGGTCGACTTCACACTTCTCATTATTTAGAGTCAATTGCCAATTTTTAGACCATAGTGATATCTTATTCAGATCGTTCTGCAGTTGGTTTTGATCTTCAGATGATTTTACTAGACGGTAAATGACGGCGTCGTTTGCAAACAACCTAAGAGAGCTACTTAGATTTCCGTCTAAATCGTTTATGTAAATAAGAGGACCAATAACACTACCCTGTGGAACGCCTGATATCACTTCTGTTTTAGTCGATGCCTTACCATCGATTACTACGAACTGTGTCCTCTCTGACAGGAAATCCCCTATCCATTAGTAAATTTGGGGCGATATATCATAACCACGCAATTTGTTTAAAAGCCGTTTGTGAGGTACGGTGTCAAAAGCCTTCTGGTAATCAAGAAATACGGAATCGATTTGCGAACCCTTGTCGACAGCATCCATAACTTCCTGTGAGTAAAGAGCTAGTTGTGTTTCGCATGAACGATGTTTTCTAAATCCGTGTTGACCTTGGGACAACAGATCATTCTGTTCGAGACAATTCTTAACATTTGAATACAGGATATGCTCCAAACCCCTGCCGCAAATTGACGTCAATGGAATAGGCCTGTAGTTGATACAATGAATGAAGTGAAGGAGGTAAACAAAATAAGAGACGAGGTCACTGGCCGTCTGGCAGGGCCACACTCATATCTAAGGCACGCCAATACTGGTAGGGTGAGGGCAAGTGGGAGTGAACTGCAGCCGTTAGCTTACACGAGAAGACAAAGGCACACGCCACTGCTTCAGAAATCAAAGCAAACCTCTGCATGACTACCATCTTTTTCAACTGTGAGACCAGATTAAATGTTTAAGGTGAAAGATACGAAGCTGGAGGAAACAAATGCATGATATATGCAACAAAATGAAAACAGGAATTATGTTCAATACAAATTGTTAAATGTTGTAAATATTTTTCTTGTAAGTTCTTTTCTTGTTTAGTAATTTAAGAGGAAAGAGACGGAATATTTAGGACTTCACACGACAAATGGTAGGCTCGTAACTGCCGCGGTAGAAACCCTGTATAGGGAGAGAGCGGCCAACCTGCCGGTGGCCGCCATGTTTTTACCAGACTGCGAGCGGGACGCGCATTTACATAGGGACCCAGGCAGAAATGCAGCGACTTAACGAACGATTGAAATGAGGCACCAGTTCGATCCATGAGACCAAAGCATTTCTTATAGCGTACTAATCAGTACATGGTTAAAATAAATGCCATTTACATGTTTATATAGGTCTAATAAATTGATAAGCAAATAAGTCTTGTGACGTACACTTTACGATGTTCTGGTAACAGTTGGCAGTTGATTAGTAAGTCGGATGTATTTTATGTTATGTATTTCAAAGAAAGTGATGCTAATTCAGATTTTTCTGTCTGCATATCCGTCGCTCAAATTAGTACATTCCGCCCCCATGCAATGTGTTTTAAGTTTGTTCTGTCGATCTTATAACATTTTCCTGTACTGGGAAATACCAAAAGCGTCATTCTGTATATACTTTTTGGGAACACAGTACCGCAGAAAATCGGATATATACGGATACTATGTCTACTGAAAGAGCAGAAACAGACACAAATAAGGAAACCGAATATCTGCAACGCCTCAATAGGTCCGCCCCCCTCCTTTTTCATGTAACATTCCGTAACCAATTATAGAATTATAAGTAGGCAATAATACACAGCCAACGGGGAGGTGTGTAGCCATGTAAAACATACCTTGTAGCATGATATGTCAAAAACCAAAACCGTTAAATAACAATAAACTAGAAAGTAATATTTAAAAATTTTACTTCTTACCGGAATCGAACTCGCGACTTTCACATGACGAATTCAGTACTCAATCCCTGCACCATACGGAAACTGCACAGACAGTAGTACTGTTACTGATTTTCATGAATGCCTTTCTTGCATTGGGCGGGGAGAAGCAGAAAGTATTTGTTTCTCACAGACAACAATAATTCGTTGGTTTCCATCAGTCACCTTTACGGTTAACTTTCACCGCCCACTGTTCCCGTCTTTATTCATTCATTCTGAACACAGGCGTCATATAGTCATGTTCACTGCGGTTTTTACAGTCAATAGCGGAACAAAAAGATACTTCTCTTTACTGTAAGAAATGGTTATGTCTTACGTAAACAGGGCTGACAGAAGACGCGCAAAAGTGCAGCAGCACCTGCCGTAATGCCACCTGTAAGTTACTGTAAAGTGAATTTACTATTTGCAACGATTAAGACACTCTACAGTGCAGAAAAGCACAAATTGGTTATTCACACATGTGTAAAGCCTGCAAAGTCTGGTAAAAACATGGCGCCGTGGGCTCTCAGCCAGTCAGCAGCGGTATCACGCATGGCCCCAGTCTCCTATGTAGGCTCTCTACGCCGCGGTTGCTGCTCTGCAACCCCACCTAGCTGCGGTGGGTTGCTATTCTACTCCTTAGTTTCCACGTCAAGATAAATGTGTAAAGTGTTTCTTGAAATAGGTGTCAAAATAAATTTAAAAAAGTGATTGAAGTTCAACAGACAATATTTACTTGAATAACTTTAAAAGAAACACTCAGTAATAACTATAAGCAATAACCGAAGTAAACCATAGAGCATATGGTCTAGCCAACAAGTATCCCGATAGGAAAACTCCACTCATATTTCCTGCTAAAGTCTGACTGGTTTTTACCAGTACTCTCAGTTTGTCAAAACCCTCTAACATTGTTGTCAATATTCAATATACCTTAATTAATTTAAATATGTCTATTTGTGCAATGTAAATATCTTTTCTTAAGATACGTTTCTGTTATTTAAAAAGTTATTTAAATGTAAGTGTAATAGAAATACGACAGGCGTTACACTCTAAAATGTTGCGTTGGCGCCTAAATGTAGCCTCTGGCGGGCAGTGTTACTCCTGCCACGATCATTCGAGCTAGGGGCCACATACGGATAACATTTATGACAATAACCTGCGTATATTGCGTATATAAGACTGTTGAATACTTACAGATTTGTATTATACAGTTGTGGCTCTCTGTATAGGAATCGTGAATTATAAATAAAAGAAGAAAAGCCACTGGCATCCCGAAATTTCGTGTGACAAAATCATTGTATTAAAACCTATAATTAGACATACAAATGTAATTTATAATATGTTCATCAAAACATGTCGTACGTAATTTTATCCATTCTTTCGTCACTTAATTGGACATCATAACATTGCACTACTATTTCAGCCTTACATCAGGAAAGAACGGATCTATAACGTAAGTGCTTGGCGCTTCTGCGTAGGGGACAACAGCAGCGAAAGAAGATATCGCGTTAGTGAAAAGAATCTTCCGTCTTCATACCCTGACGAGGTACGATGCAATACAGCCCCTGAAGTGCTTTGCTTTTTTCTATCATAAATAGAAACATTGTCACAATGTGTCTTGGCAGGTGGACCGAGGATAGAAAGAAGAGAAAAATTTGGAAAGTTTGCACTCACTTGCAAATAATTAACTTTCTCGAACTTTAAAGACATTAGCCCAATCTTTTTCTTCTTTAATCCCGTCGTAGAATGTTGTCTTCAGAATCTGGTATGAAGGCTAGAGTGTCCCCCGTAGGATACGCGCGTTGTCATGGCTCGGTCAGCGTGAGCAATATGCTAGGGTTACCGTTGGACGGGTAAACAACATGCCGTCTTGCAACACTAAACGTCGGCACCATGTCTGGACGCTACAATGAGCTACCTGAAGTCCTTGAAAACGGACGATTGAAATACGTTCAGTTCAAGAAACACGGTCGAGCGAAAGCAAGTCGGCCAACACTGGATGCGGATAGAAGCTGATGAACAATTGCACCAGCAGAAAAAAACGTGGTGATGGCGTTATAGTATCATCCACCTTCAACGGTAATATCTTCCAACTGCAAAGATATGATGATCGGCTGATGAAGATTGTGCACATTTAAAATGGCAGAAGAAATTCACTTCTTCAGTGTCTGCGCTCCACAAACTGGCCAAGCAACTTCCATCAAGGAAGATGCTTGATGGAAAGACTGATGAAGTGCCCACACAAGATAACATCATGATCGCTGGTGATCTAAATGGGCACATAGGGTGAAAATAGGAAGGATATACGCTCACGAACGGCGGAGAAAGCAATAAAGACGGTCAGCGTATCCCAGATTTCTCAGAAGCTCATAAACTGGCAACTGCGAACACGTGGTTCAGAAAGCGTGACTCAAAACTAATCACGTATTATGGCTGAACAAATTCTACGCAGATCGACTACATCCTTGTAAGACGTCAATACCTCAAAGTTGTACTTGCTGTACAGGTCATTCCCTAAGAAAGAGTTGCGACAGAACACCGGCCATTGACCTGCAAGCTACGATTCAAGTTGCCGAAAAACAAGCACGTAGATCGCATATGACCTGTGAGAATCAAATGGTGGAAAATTCAGGGTTACGGAAGCCGATGTTATAGCCTGAATCGTTTTGCCATCAGTTACAACTATCGAAGGAAAGTGGGAGAAACTGAAAGAGTCTGCTGACGAAGTTGCACAGGCATTTCTTGGACCAACTAAACCAGGACGACGGAGGATCGACAAAGATGCGCTGCCTTGGAATGGCACCGACAAAGACGCGCTGCGCAAAAAGAAAAGATTGTATCAAGATTTTCTTGCTAATGAAACACCGGATCGATGGAATTCGTACAGAACAGCCCGCAGCTAAGCAAAAAAATCTCACTGGCGTGTTTTACGGCTCACTTCAGATTTGCCTGTAGTTTCATGACTTTTTGTAAACATTTCGCACACAAATAATAAAAATAAAAATAATAAAAATTGATAGACGATACGATTACGACTCAAACTATTGCGGTAATATCTATGCACCCAACACGTAATAGTCTTACTGACCATATTTTAACGAACAGCCAAAGTTATTTGATATTTGAGTTTAGCTTTGAGAAATATACTCTTTTTCTTTTTTTGAAATTTGATCTCTTTAAACCATTATTTAAATATTTCTCTCGCATTCTCCTTATCACTTAATTTATTCATCTTAGGGAATGACCGTATTGTATAAATAGGATAGAAGCCAAGATAGCAATTTTTATTTTATTTATTCAAGATGACCAATTCGACAATCTATAGGGTCATAATTGGCATTAAACTGCTAATTAAGTGCTCCACATAAAATCTGTTGTGTGTACTGCATGGTATTTATATAGAAGATTATGAACTGGTAGATATTGAGATACAAAATGGATGGCTGGTCAAAATTAAAACAGTAAAATATACATAAAGAATAACCACCATAGTGCACATGTCTGGTTGGATTTAAACAAGTGCTCAACAATTGGTGTTCGCAAATGAGTCACGTGACATCCCTCGTCCGAAACACTCTTTCTTATACGCCGTCTTGCTTTCTGTATTTGATGATGTTTTTATTATTATAACTCAAGTGTTGTCATTTAAAAGTAATGGCGCACTGAAAATTATCAAAAATACGTCGTTGTTCGGACAATGAATTGCAACCTAATGTGTGATGTAGCCAGTCTCTTTGGTGGAGCTGTTGCATCTTCGAAGCGTCCTGCCAATGAAACGTAACCTTTGGTTCGCCTTCCCCACAATATTTTTATGTGTTCTCTCCAATCAACGTTTTTCGTAATTGTAACTCTTAGGTATTGGTAGAATCTACGAACTTAAGATTTGACTGATTTATCGCGTAATTGAAATTCAGAGGATTTCTTTTAGTAGTCATGTGTATTACTTCACACTTTTCTTTATTTAGTGTCAATTGCCAATTTTCGCACCATGCAGAAATTTTGTCTAAATCGCTTTGCAGTTGCTTTTGATCCTCTGTTGACTTCACTAACCGATAAATGACAGCATCATCCGCGAACAATCGAAGGGAGCTATTCAGATTGTCTCCTAAATCGTTTATAAAGAGTGGGGGACCTATAACGCTTCCCTGTGGAACGCCAGATATCACTTATATTTTACTCGATGACTTACCGTCAATTACAACGAACTGTGTTCTTTCTGACAGGAAATCGTGAATCCAACCGCACAATTGCGGAGATATTCCATAAGCACGCAATTTCATAAGAAGCCGCTTGTGGGGTATAGTGTCAAAAGCATTCCTGAAATCCAGAAATATGCAATCGATTTGAGATCCCTTGTCGATGGCACTTAACACTTCATGTGACTAAAGGGCAAGCTGTGTTTCGCAAGAGTGATACTTTCTGAATCCGTGTTGACTACTGGTTAATACGTCGTTCTCTTCGAGGTAGTTCATAATATTCGAAGAAAGTATATGTTCCAAAATCCTACTGCAAATCGACGTCAATGAGACAGGCCTGTAATGAAACACATACAAAAAAATGGCAAATATAGACTTTTTTTATCACATGTACACACACTGGGGAGATACTTTTCCAATGAGTGTTATAAATGACGTACTGATAATAGTAATTTTGTATACAGATTAAGTACTACAGCTGTGCGGAATTCGGTATTAACACACTTATTCCGATTGTTATTTTAGCTGTAAAACAAAACGTAGTCACGGTTTGAAACAGAATATATACTCTTTATTTTAGTGTAGAAAAAGTAACATATGAAAGTCATATCTGAACTACAGAAAAGGTAATACAATCTACCTTAGAAGCGTCCATAGCAACCATGCCAAAGATAAACATTTTAGAAGACGTATTGATTCTAATTAATGACTTTCAACGTATTTCATTAATAGTGAATATTTGCTTAGGAAAAAACAAGTAATTTGTTGCAATTTATACACTTCCCTTACGTTTCATTTGGGAACGACAGTTGCCACAGATATCTAGGACTCCATTTACATATGAAACTACCAGTATCAGCACGTTGTTTACAATATTTATTATCATAGTATCCTCCCGGTTGTTGTGCAAATCCTTCAGAAGACCAGTGTGCAACTCGTTTTAACGTACTTCAAGCCATGTTCACGAAATTGAACCAACGCCTATTTTAGAGGGAGCACTCTCACATTTCCCCAACTTTAAACATTGCAGAAGACAGAAAGAAAGAAAAAAATGACGTGGGCGGGTTTCGAACTACCGACCACACGAATCACAACGTAACGCACTACCCATTACACCAAATCGAAAAACATTGTCTATTATTTCTCGTACTATTCATGGTAGTTGCTAACAGTTATACTGACGTTTTGGACACTATATTATAATTTATCGTACTACGAACGATATGCTTTTGTTGATTCTTCAGTGCGCCAATGCTTTGAAATGACAACACATAAGTTATAATAAAAAAAAATCATAAAATGAAGGAAGGAAGATGGCGTATGCGAGAGAAAGTTACGAAAAAAAGCGATAAGAGACGAAAGTTGTAGAGAATTTTCTGCTCTACGATTTCGTTTATTCAATTTTCGTGTCATGTGTACGGTTAAGGCGTTATCTTCATTTAACTTTCAAACTGTCAAAAGGCGATCGCAAAGACCCACTTTAAGTGTTACTACCGTCACCTAAGATGGGCCAAAAAATGGACGATCAGATGAATGTCCAAGTGTTAATTATTTAATGTAAATTGATTTTCAACTGAAATCTCGAAGTTTTCACATGTAAATACCATGTTTGTAATGAATAATTTTCCGTTTGGCTTGGTTACGTACGCAACGTCTACTTCTCCGCGTACCCTCTGTCAAGCACTTAAATGTGATTTGCAGAGTATCCCATGTAGATGTAGATGTACTGTCGACTTGTCTGCAGAAATAATCTGGACGGCACTTATGTGTGTTATGACGTCACAGGGACAGGGATTGCACCAGATAATGTTTCCGAACGACTCCAAGGTCTACTTAGTTGGAAAAGATTTTTCGTTCGCTGCTTGTAACTGACAATAACTTATATATTAAAAGAATCTACGAAAACTGAAGTCATTCGGCCAGACCAAACTACCCGACCGATTTCCTTCACTTTTGTTTTAAACGGAAGGTATTAATTCACAGATTTGTCATCAAGTGTCAGAATTTAGATAACTTTCGCTTTCCTTTTTTTTCTACACTCAAACGCAGTTTCCTTCTGTACATTTCTTATGGGGCTGTCCTTGCCCTAAACTAAAGTCAGTCGGTCAGGCCGTTCTATCAGACCGGTTTCCTTCTTTTTTACTTTAAACGAAATGTATTCATTTGTAGGTTTGTCATAAGTATAAGAATTAACTGAAATCTCTGCATCCTTTATTTATATTTAAATTCTTCCTTTTCACTGAGTATTTAATCGGTTTCTTTTACCATATCTTCGGTTCTAATTGAGGTACGCAGGTCTTCCTGACCTAACAACACTCAGCGAATCAAGCTCTTTCATTTGCTGTTTTAAGCACTTGCACTGATTGATTCTCAAGAAAGCCAAGCGTGGACTTTCAACTGCACTTCCAATTTTTCCCAAATTTTTTGTCTTTCCACTAACGGTGCGAAGTATGCACACGGGTCCTCTAGTTGGTTGTGAACTGTAGATTTAAACTTACGGGATTGGAAGAAGGTAAAAAATTAAGGAGATGGAACCTGGACAAACTTGAGGAACCAGAGGTTGTTGAGAGTTGCAGAGGGAACATTATGTAAGAATTGACCGAAACGGAGGAACGTAATACAATAGAAGAACAATGGATAGCTTTGAAATATAGCAATAAGCGCAGAGGATCATATATGTAGAACGAGAAGGTCTCTTGGAAATCCCTGGCTAACACAGCATGTATTCAATTTATATAACGAGAGAGGACAAATGCAAGATAGATACCGATTACAGGCAATCATAAGAGACATTGGGAGACGAGAAAAGCAGCTGCAAGAATATCAACCACTAAGACGGAAAACCAGTACTGAGAAAAGAAGGGAATACTGAAAGGGGGGAGGAAGAGGGCCTTTATTAAGGAAATAGACGTTTAGGGTAGTATTGTGGAAATGGAAGAGGAATTGGAGTAATCTGATATAGGAGATACGATACCGCGACAAGAATTCGATAGATCACTAAAACAATTGAGTCGAAAAAAGTCCCTGGAGTAGATGATAACGTTTGGAGGGCCAGTCATGAAGAAATTGTCTCTCCTGGTATACAAGATGTATCAGGTAGGAATACAACAAGAAAATAATAATAATTCCGACATTAGCAATTTCAGACAAGTGTACATGAACGCACTCCACTGAAGGTGAAGTGGTTGAAAATCAGATTCATTATACAAAATCACGGTGGATTCTTAAGTTGCAGTCTGTCAGAAAACGACCTAGGTTCGGGTTTTATATGAGAAGTGGCGTGAATTCAAACTACTAGCTGCTAATCCCGGAAGTCGGAGTTTGGATCCATGTGGTTCCGAAAACCGATAAAATTTAATAAATTCAGTTTCCGAAAAAATAAAGTAAATTAACTACAGCATGCAACCCATACAAATGCTTAGAATTACATGAAGAAGCGAAATAAATGCAGCTACACCCGATAGGGAGCGTTTACAGAGACGGATAAGTCCTGTCTCCAAAACTCGTAAATGTGAAATAATTGCAAAGTCGGAAAAATAAGAATAAGAACTATGGCATGCAACCCCTAGAAATGCTTAAAATTGCATAAGGACGCTATTGAAGAAGGTTGTACAAGGCTCAGAGAGAATTACTGACAGAGTGCGTACTACCAGTAGGAGAAGAAACAGCAATATTAAAATAGGTTGGGAGAGAATATTGCGAAATATTAGTGGAAATCAGAAGCATACCCGCAAAGTTACTTGCCTGATGGGCATGGAACAAACAAAAGTGGAAGATGAAGGCTTTGTTCTATGAACCAACCATGTGGAGCACATATCACTCATGGAAGGAAACGATGAGAAGATTTTTACATACACTGTACAAAAATGAACATATCACCTATTAGAAATCGGACCCCACAAAGCTATAAAATATTTACACATAGTTCGTACACCGCCACATGATCACAAAAGGTTCTAACGTACCAGGCCGTTATCAAACTGCAAGTGGAATCACACATACAGCGTTTATCTATTGGAAATCATTGAATTGAAAAACTATAACACGTTTCCACACACAATCAGAGAAAATATTCCAAAAGAATGATACTAAGTTCATGAATCTAAGTGAAGCGTGCTAGACAATGGAACGCTACCATCTCCAAACACAAGAGCGCAACCAACCTTACCTCACCAGAAGACCAGCACTGAATGGCCAGACTGAGCGGCCACGAGACGCGGGAAGCTACCGGAAACCGGAAAATCTAACATCAGCGGTGGTGGGGACGGAGAGACTCGCCCTAGAGAAGACTCGTCGACTGGACTGGTAACCAAAGGGTGTAGAAACCTCTTTGGTAGCTTCAGCAGCTATCGACTCCGAGCCAGAGAGAACGAAGCAAAGCGAGCTATCACTCCCCATATTCAGAGAGCCATAGATTCTCGCACATCCACTTAAAAGTAAGACAAGTACACATTCTCACAGGGACAGTGGCGTAGCGGAGAAGCCACATTCATGCTACATTAATTAATATAATAATAATTTTTTTAACAAAATAAGAAAAACCTAGCAATATTAACTAATATTTTAACACATGAAATAAAAATGGTATTCCTCAAGCCTTGAAAAGAGTGGGTTTCACGTTTTAACAAAATGATAATCTAACGACATTAAATAAATTATAACTTTACAGAAATATACAAAAAATATATGGAAGACGACAGACGGTCGTCTTTCAACGGAATGGACAGTGTCATGTACGGAAGTTATAAGATGAACATTAACAAGTGCAAATCAAGGGTAAAGGAATGTAGTCAAAGAAAATCAGGCGATTCTGAAGGTATTACATTAGGTAATGCGACAAGATAAGTAGTAATTGAGTTTTGTTGTTTACTTAATGGCCGAAGTAAAGAATAAAAAAGTGCATAATGGCCATTGGAAGAAAAGCGTTGCTGAGGAAAGAAATTTGTTGCCATCTAATATAAATTTCATTGTTAGGAAGTCCTTTCTGAAAACATTTGTCTGGAGTGTAGGTTTGTGTGGGAGTAGAACGTGGAAGGTAAGGAGTTCAGACAAAACGATGATAGACGCTTTTTGTATGTGGTGCTACAGACGAGTGATGAAGACTAGAAGACTAAATAGGTCTTAGGCCTTCCAAAGACGGTAGCGTGAGCAGCTGCATCAGAACAGTTTGCGGACTTAAGACCACAACAACAACTCACACAGGGTGAGCTTCTTCAAAATGAGTACATTTTCACAAGACATATATCACCAGCTCAACGGCTAATGGTGTGGGGAGCATCTCATTTTATTCGCCATTCTAATTATTCACTGAACTCATCCTTCCTGATCCAACAATGCTCAGTTTATTTAGCGTCTCTCGTTAGTAATTAGTTTCTTTACAATTTGTGCATTTACGTAACGTAGAGTACGCGTTACACATTGTTGTATATGGACTAGAATTTATTTGTAGTTTCATCAGCAGCAGCAACAACAGCTTTAGAATCAGAGCCATGACATTGTCCATTCGCAATAGAATATATTCTCCACGATTCATTCAGCAGAGTACTTCACAAAGATTCTGTAGCGTTACAAATCTTGGAAACGTTATAGCCATCCTGTGAGAAAATACATCCTAAGTGCGTGGCACTGTCCACCTGTTCTAACTTTGTTCTTCCTATTTAGCACTCAATCTGTTTAACTCTCTTTTCCACAGACATTTTTTTTTTCCTTTTGGACATGCTGATCTTCATACCGTAACCCTTACATCTCTGATCTATCTCTGAGAGATTGCCACCTTTCATTGGAATCTGCCATCACAACTAAGTCATCCGCATATGCGAGACTGGCTATATTGTTTTTCACCCTGACAGTCTATTGTTTCAGCATATTATCCATACATAAAGTGTGGGCAGTGGTGACAGGTTACAGCCTTAGTCTTGAAACTACCGTGAACCATGAACTCAGGTTACCGTGAACTCTAACAGCCGCTTGACAATCTGCTTAAAGACCTTTAATAGCCTGCAGGAGATTGCCTCCTATTCCATAATCTTGTAGAACTGGTCATAGCTTCTTCCTAGGAAGTCGGTCATCAGGCGTTTATAGATGTACAAAACATAGATACAGTTCTCTGTTCCACTGATACCACCTCTCCATTATCTGCCGTATGCTAAGGATCTGGTCCTGACAGCCTCTAAGTGGCCTAAAACCACACTCATTTTCATCCAGTTTGTCTTCAACTAATATCCTCTCTCTCCTTTCAACAATACCTGAGAATGTTTTGTCCACAACGTTAATTAAACAGCTACCTCTACAGTTGCTACAATCTTTCCTGTTTCGATGTTTGAAAATTGGGGTGATTACCGCTTTCGCCAAGTCAAACGGATCCTGTGGACCTGAAATCTTTTGAGTCCTGATGCTACACTGTATTCGATGTGTTCCGACTTCATTTTATCTACCCCAGCTGCTTTCTTGCATTACAATCTTCTTTCCACTTCCTCAAAATAATGTGATTATGTTTCCATCATCATTTCTATCCCACTGTACGGAAACATTATCGAACTTTTGGCCCATGTTAAGCAACTCTTTAAAATATTTCCTCCGTATGCTCAAGGCATCCACGGGATTCTCCAGCAGATTTCCTGACCTGTCCAAAACACTTGTTAATTCCTTCTTCCCTCACTTTCGAAGAACGCTCATTAGACTGATGACCAAGTCGTCTAGTCCCCTCTAAACAACAACAACCGCTCATTACTATTCAAAACGGTTTTTCTGCGGCTTGATCCAAAGTTTCTAGTGTATTTCCAAAGTCATCCCTTCGTTTCTGCTTGGATTTTGCAGATGTCTCTGTGGCCACATTCCTTTCTTCAATATAACTTTCTCTGTCTGCCTAGGTCTTTGTATGGAACTACTTTTGAAACGTTTGCTCAAAATGTTCAAATGTTTGTAAATCTATCGGACTAAACTGCGTGGTCATCAGTCCGTAGCTTAAAACTACTTAAACTAACCTAAGGACAACACACACACCCATGCCCCAGGAAGGACTCGAACCTCCACGGCGAGCAACCGCGCGCCCCGCGAGACGCTTTAGACCGCTCGGCTACTATACCGCGGCGAAACGTTTGCTTTATCCTTTTACAGACTGCCGTTATAGCTTACTAATAACGGCTCTCGCTTGCTTTGGCAGAACGTTTTCAATGGCAGCACCATCAGTGATGTCATCTTGGAACAAATAGTATGAATTCCACTGAGTAACTCGCTACAATGAAGTTGAATTTTGGCGATGCCTACGATAGTCACAGGAAGGCGACCACAATCCTGAACGCCCAGAGCCTTAGCTGAAAAAATGAAATGAGGCAAACTGATATTTTTAGAAAATCAAGAAAGTAAGAATTTATGCATGTGAATACGCTAACAAACTACAGCTATAATTTACAGATTTGAAACTCGATTTTATTGTATTCAAGGGTTTGGGGTAGATGAGGATACCACCTATCGGCACTGGTCAACGACGTCTTACCGTAACTAATCAAGAGTGGCGGTCCAGAAGACGATAAGAGTGCGTGTTGCTGCCGGGAATTAAAAGCAGACTTACATCACACGAAAACCATTACAAATTTCGGACAATGGAACTGCGTGGAACTTTTAAAGACGGAACCTAGCGTTTACCGCCGTAACAAGCAAAACTGGCAGCGTTACCAACAGTTGAACATGTACACATCCAGCCGGTTGAAGAAGCATCGGTCAAAGAGACTTAAATTCGCTTCTATTTTAGTTCTTACTAGTGCTACGACACACTATTTTGTATCTTAAACTGACTATAGTGAGAAGACGACGGTTAAGTAAACATACTATTTACGGTAAATATTTTATCTTGACAGTGAGTCGTTCTCAAAACGTGTCGTGGTAAGCATGAAAACATAGTATCTCGTGCAGTGTTTCATGATTCAATCAATGGAAATTAAGTCAAAATATTGCGACGTACTGTCCCTTAAATTTTTAAAAGATATGCCGGAATTTCGCACTTGCTTTCTTCAACTAATAGGCAACTACATTGCATACAAAAGGCATTGCATATGTAGTAGCTTATCTCTTTGGAGCAAGGTTCTTAAACGCTTTGGAGTCGGTAATAAGTATTTCCTCTGTCTTTCTTGAGACTTGTCGTAGCTCTACATTGGCTAGTTCGAACATTTGACACTGGGAGCGCCGTCTTTCCTGGTTTCAACGGGGACAAGTTGGGAGAACGCAAGCTCCAGCAGAATGATGAAGTGGTCTCATCGCAAGATGATGGATGTCACTATGGTGCATTACAAAAGATTCTTGCCTGACACGATGACGCCATTCCGTTCTATCGACCTGACAACTTCAATAAAGTAAACTGCTTTCATACGCTAATCAGCAGCAAGTGAAACATTTTCGTCTCCATGCAGAGATTAATACTGATCTAAACACTATCTGTGTGCGTTGTATATTACAGATCTGTGCCTTACTTCACCTTGACAAATTTAGCCCGCAGATTAATATGTTCACCTGTGACATTAAAGGCATATTATAAAACCCATCACAGTCAGTAAATGTTGTTTATGTGGCCTTCAGTCTGAGGGTTGGTTTGATGAAGGCGTCCAGCATCTCCTTTTCTGTGCCTGCATCTTCATACCTGCAGAAATATTGGAAAATACAATCATTGGAACCTGATAGCCATAGTCAAGATTCAGCGTTGTCTTATCCCCCAAACAGAATTTCCCAACATTACGAACCCGATGATTCCTCGGGGTATGTACAACTACCTGCTGCTTATTTTTACGGAAACACATAGTCCTGGATTCATCAGTCGATTTGGTACTTCATTCATGAAACTCTTTCAACAATGAAGGTAAATGAAAACTGGCTGATTTAAAAAAAAATTATTTGGTAGGATGGTAGTTTTATACAAAATATAATTATACATAACAAGTTAAAATCAAATTTTAAAGTACGTTCTTGTCAACCATTCATTTAAACCGGGCGTGAGAGCGAACAAATCATCAGGAATGCCAAGGTACGAATGAAGAGGGCAGCCTAAGACCAGATGTTGGACTGTCTGTTCTTCCAGGCCACACTCACACACCGGTGAACTGATCCAGCCTCAGAATGTGCCTGAAGTGATTGCAGCAACCATGTTCAGTCCTCAACCTGTTGATGCGACACCAGAAGTTACTCGGTAGGTCAACACCGTTTGGCTTCTTTATGGGACCAAGAGGGTGGACACTTGTTCCCAATGTTTTTGTTGACCACTCATCTCTCCAGCTTTCATTTGGGTCAACTCCATCAATTATGAGTTGCTCAGCAGTGACTCTTACTGGTGTTCTTGGTTGCAGTCGATCCTGTGATGAGTGGCAGGATTCTTGGTGAAATCGCAGAGGGTGATGGAAATTTCATGTCTACCTTCTTCACATGCGCGCTTTGCAACCAGACGGTGCACAGTACGTAGCAGACGAGTAGACAAGAGTGATAGCAGATAAGCGTAAACAGTCAGTAGAGGCTCCACGGGGTGTACCACAGAGCTTATGCAACATGCTGTTTCTTCAAAAAATGTTCTAATGTTTGTGAAGCTGATGGGACTTAACTGCGGGGTCATCAGTCGCTAAACTTACTAACTACTTATGAACTACCTTATACTAAAGACAGCACAAACATCAATGCCCGAGGGAGAATTCCAACCCCCGACGGGGAACTGCCTCGCGCATCGCAGCATAGCGCGTCAATGCGCTCGGCCGCTCCGCCCCGGCTGTTGCTTCTCGCTGTGACTTTGTGGGAAAGCGTGACTCCTTCTCGAAATGTTATAAAAATGTGTAGAATAAATTACTTCCTTAGCGATTCCAGAACTGAGCGACATATGTCAGTCAATGCGAAGTTTCTTAAAATTCTTCTACGTATCATATTAACCCCATTATGAACTAGGCACACCAGGCTTAAAATCCATTGAACGGTGGTAATAATCGTATAAGATATTTTATACGGCAGTATAAAAACGTATAAAACGGGCGGAAGATTTTTTCAGACAGCTCCTGGTTGATGGAAAACGCTCGCAGCGACGCACAAACGGAGTCATAAATTCGTGCGGAACTAAACGTCGCTTTAAGCAACAAAATAAATTAGAACGTCGGCAGAGTGCTCAATTACAGCGGACGGGCCGTGATTTAAATCTCAATTCCGCGAAGCCTTCAAGCAGTTCCGGCACGCTATATAGTCAAAAGAATTCGCAGCGGCTTTATGTCTCCTGGGGCAGTCGACGGAACGAAACGCTTTTGCGACTCCTAATGAAAATTCTGATTTAAAGCGTGCAGAAAAACGTAAAACCTCGACCTTTTTACGAATTGCGACAAAGCTCTGAAAGGCGCTGTTTCATAAATGTCAAACGAATTTATTAAATGGCTGAGGAACTGAAATGGGTGTTTATTAGAGGGAAGAATGTTTGATCAAAAAGTAAAGAGTAAATTTTAGCGTTTTTTTTTTAAAAAAAAAAGGAAGGGTTCGAGAAAATGGGTCCGATGCAAAATCAGTGCTTCAAATGGTTGTTAAAAGGTACTAAGACATTCAACTCAGCGAGCAAACAACCCTAGATTAAAATATCCAACGGTAAATAGTCGATCAAACTGAAAATATTGATAGATCTGAAGCATTGAATTAAATTTTGTGTTGCGGCCGGGAATCGAACTCGGACCTCCATGCTTACTAGGCAGACGTCTTAACCGTTAGACTGAAAATAAATGAGAAATAGTTACACTTGTTAGGCAGCTGAAGGTGTAATTGGAAAAAGAAGTAAGGAGTTTGGAAGGAACGATATATATTGCCCGAAATAATAAATTAACATACCATAATAAAGTTTTCCAATTCAGTACGATTTTGTTGTTTTAACAGTGCGTATCGAGTAGATGAAATGGTTACATTTACAGATCTATAGAGCAAGCGGTAATGCAATCTCTGATTCTGGCATCCATTTGGTCGTACAGATGGCGAATTTGTGTTGGGATTACGTTACTCCACTTCTCTCGACCTATTCACGTAACTCTACATGAGTAGTGGCTCGATTAACGAAATCATAATTACTAAATTATTAATCAAATTTATAAATCACAGAAAAATCCAAACCCCTGAGAAAATGAATATTTGAAGTTCAAAATTCCAGTTTATGAGATCCTGTCCATTTTGTAAAATTCGTCTTTGTAAGTTTACCCGGCTATTAAAGTTTTATAAGAATACTTCACGTAAGTGCAGTCATTAGACTGGCGCAAGTCCCTCCTTTAAGGCCCTTTCCTGCTAACTAATTAATGTAGGATATCTTCGTTGATTTAAAGAAACACTTTTTAACATATTGAGTTTGTATTTCCCAAAACTTCGTCGAATTTTTCACCACATCAGTACAATATGTGCGTCTTGAATGAAGATCAATAGACGACTACGAAAAATTACTCATCTGTTTCAAAACATATGAAAGTATCACATTCTTCTGTATCGTCAGAGTAATGCTAATTGTGTAATCAATCTGCGATAGATATTTTACTTCATCTGCTCGATTTAAGTAACTGAAATGAAATATATTATATTTATGGAAAATTGAAGAAATATTACGTTTTCAAGACTGCAGAAAAGAAAATTAATCTTCCTACTCCCCTTCATACTCCTCGCCTCTACCAAACGCATCGCCACACTTGATCAGCCACTCTTGTCAGTTGTCCCATCATATGTGGTCGATCAGAGACCAAAGAAGGACCCGGCCAGGGAAGTTGCCAAGCACGTGTTGCAGAGCACGTAGTTTAACGCTTAATGTCTGAGCGACCATTTTCCTGTTGGAACGAAACACCGTTCTGTTGTAAAGCCCTCTCTATACGAGACGTGCAACACGCAGAAAAAAGTGGTTATCAGCTGCAGCACTCCTTGCGAGAGACCGTCCAACGACAAAGAAGCGTTCGAAAGGTACGAGTTTGTCGAGTCGTCTGCTTCTACTTGGTCTGTTGTCAACTTACAGCAAGTGAATCGCCGAAACTGTAATATATATTGTGATTGTTGTCGTGATGAAAACAAAAAAATCAAATGATTGTAAATCTATCGTACCAAACTGCGTGGTCAGCAGTCCGTAGCTCACAATCTACTTAAACTAAGGTAACTAACCTAAGGACAACACACTAACATACACACACACACATGCCCCAGGGAAAACTCGAAACTCCGACGGCGAGCAACCGCGCGCTCCGCAGCGAGGCTACTCCACCGCGGCTGATGAAATCATTTACTTCTGTTTTAGACTGCCGCTGTGAAACTGAATTTCATTTTATTCGAGCAATTCATGCGTAACTACGTCGCTCACATGTGTTAATGTTCTCATTACAAAATGCGATTACATACTTCCAGCCACTGCGGTCTGAGGCACCTACGTATATTATGAAAAAGCTGAGGTGTCTATACATAGACGTTTCACTGTGGTAAAGCTTAAAATAATGCTCACCAAAAACAAAATCATCCGTTAACTACAGCATGTTTCATGACAAATAGCAAGTATTTTAGAAGATGGTAATAAAGGCGTTTTGCAGTTAAAATGTCATATAACGTGTGTCCAATTTTTATTGGGTACAGAGATACAGCTCTTGGTATGTACAACAAACTCAAAGTACATGATGATTTGGATATTTAGACTAATTCTTTTGTCGGTTCTTGGTAGATCACCATATTGACTTTTATCTAAATAACCGGCGTTAGACGTACATTAAAGACTGAATATCTCCTAGTAAGCCGAAAACCGGGTAACTAAGTGGAAATGAACGTGTAGAACATACAAAAAATTCTACTTTGAACTCAGTGTGATGTTGTACTACGAAGAACCGACGGATAAATCAGTGAAAATGTCTTCATTTACACTTGCTCTAAGTTTGCCTTTCATATTAACAGCTATATCTCTGTATTCAATACAAATTATACATATGTTATATGAAATTTTAATGCAATTACTCTATAGTATCACCTCCTAAATTACTAACTAAAGGGTCGAAAAACTACGTTCCTCTGAGCAGGAGACAAGTACACATTCTCGACTTAGTCAGTAGAGTTCCGAATGTTGAAATGTTTGTAAAGCTATCGGACCAAACTGCGTGGTCATCAGTCCGTAGCTTACAAACTATACAAACTAAAGTAAACTAACCTAAGGCCAACACACACACACACACGCACACACACCCATGCCTCAGGGAGGACTCCAACCTCCGACGGCGAGCAACAGCGTGCTTCGCAGCGAGGCGCCTTAGACCGCTCGGCTACTGCACCATTTCCCTGGGTTCCGCATGCGGTCGTCTGCGCATGCGCGAAGTACTTGCATATGCATGTGAATAGGATCGATCCTATTCCGTCTACTAGCGATCGTATGCGTGCATCTTGTCCAAGTGGACGAGTCTCACTGTACGCGGCCGGGGAAGCTCCCACTAGCCGTGTAGAAAGGGCTTCAGAATCACTATAGAACGGTTCTTAGAACATTCTTCACGTACCGAGCTATTATCAGCGCTCACACAACGAATACCAAAATTGAGCGAGGGGTGCAGCGTATCGCGGCCCTAACCATAAGGCCTGGTGCACTCTAAGAAACAGCGCTCGCCAAGTCTACGTCCTACGAGCAAACGACCGCCACTTCCTTGTAGGCAGAATTTTCTTGTTTCGCTACAGACAACAGCGTGCCACTGCATCTTCCAAGGGATCCTCTGACGGCAGCAGACGAGCCGTCCAAATCGATGCCATGGCGTGATTGGATTCGATTAATACTTGTTGCACATTTCACAATAATGTGGCTCATGTAAGTGTAATAAATTGTGTGTATCCATGACGCTTAATATTTAAGGATTTTTATTTTTTATTTATTTTTATTGTTAGTTTTGTATTAGTTTTGTAAGTATTTTTTTAGTGAAATTACTAAGTTTTATCTAAAAATTCACGTAAAGTGTAGAAGGGGTTGTCATTAAGAAATTCTTTAAATTTCTTTTTAAAAAGTAGTTGGCTTACTATCAGACTTTTGATTCTACTTTTTGTGCCATAGCTACATTGAACCTTGAATAGTGAATATTACCCTTTTTGCTAGTGAGGTAGCTATGTACCGCGTTGTCACTTTTCAAATGAAGCGCATTGTCTTTAACAAATTTCATAAGTAAAGTCATATATTGTGAAGATACTGTGTAGATCCCCAGATCCTGAAATAAATATCTCAGTATGATGTTGGGCGAACTCTAGCAATTATTCTTTTACACACTTTTGTGCAATGAAGAATTTTTTTACTCAGTGTTGAATTGCCGCAGAATATGATCTCATGCGAAAGCAATGAATGAAAATAGGCATAGTAAGCTAATTTACTGAGATGCATGTCACCAAACTTTGCAATGACCCTGATAGCATAAGTAGCTGAACTCAAACGTTTCAGCAGAAGATGGGAAAGAACAGTGAAAAGTGTAAGACGCGCAAGAGGTTTGCGTGCCCGTAGTCGCACTGTTAGTAACCGGTTGTGTTGATGCTTTTTCCCTCGCAAACTCTTCACCCCCCAGGGGGGCTCACTGTTCTTTTGTCAGTGCGAGCGTGGCGAGCACGGGGCCCGGAGCTCATGCAGTCTTCTTTCCTTCTTTACTTCCCGGACTGCATTTTCTTCCCCCCTCCCCTCATTTCCTATACTCAATCCTTCCCCTCCCCACCGGCGGACTAACAACCTCAGTTGTTTACGCCCAACTCACACCCTTCATTCTGTGCTTTGGTACGATCTGCCACTAATGCAGACGTCTTTGCTGCGTGAAAGTTCAGAAACTCATATACAGTTGTATGAATGTTCACGTCACCACTGCAGCTAGCTCCGTTGCGCTTTCAAGTACTGTGACAGTTCCCCGAAAGGACCACCCCTCACCCAACACGGAAGGCCGCAATTTCATCCTCTTTTGAATACATTAAGTGAGCTGTAGGCAGCAGCGGTGCGTCTCCATGGTACTGCATCTGTTTGTTTCACACATTGATTCCACACTGAGCCTTAAAGCTGTAAACATTCCATATAATAGGGTACACAGAGTGCGCTCTGGCCGCTATATCACTACGATATCTATTGGCTTACGACGTTCAAACCACTATCGGTATATCTACTATCCCCATATGGCATCAGCCGTCATCGGATCAAAATCAACGACGTCTATCCAGGAGCACAATTTGTATAAGACACTGTATCTGTTGAAAAACAAACTTCATTGGTCAAAACAGGTAGGGGATCAGTTGACACGTCTAGGTTCTGAATGATTGTCACATACAGATTGAACTAAAATGGTTCGATGTCTTTCTGTCGGTTCTACACAGTGGAGACAATGACATTACGACAACGACAACAAAAATTTGCTGCAGAAAATGGTTGGTGTTGACTTGTGTTTACTCTACCAAACGAATTATACAAGGAGTTCAGTTCATCTAACGTAGTGAACAGGTAGTGCAATGCAACAACAACGTGACTTACCCAAAGCTGTGGCATAGAGAGCCATAGGAAGGTTGAAAGCGGGACAGACACAGAGGGAGGTGGGTGCAGCTACTGGAGTATCCCAGAGTGTCATTTGCAGTACCCGACGCCATTGCAGACAACAGGGGCCGTTAAAACGGCAAGACCAACTCCATCTAAAGGCAACTTCAGCAAGAGGTTAATAGCTGAACGCAACGTACCCTACAGGGAATAACAGGACGCGCAATATCAACACAAACGCCGCGGCGGAGTAGCCGAGTACATTGAGGCGCTATGCTACGACGCGCGAGGTCGTTACCCGTTAGGGGTTCGAATCCCTCTCGGGCACAGATGTTTGTGCTGTCTTTGATATGAGGTAGTTCATAAGTAGTTTGCAAGTTTATGGACTGATGACCCCGCAGTTAAGTCCCATAAGCTTTACAAACATTTGAACATTCAACTGAAACAGTTCGAAATCGCCTTCGGGAAGCGGCCTGTATGCAAGGAGTCCTATGTTGTGCGTACCATTAGGACCACGACACCGTTTAGTCCGCAGAAACTGGGCGGAGGAACCGGGTTCTGTTCACGTAGGAGTCAAGATTTTGTGTTCAGCCGGAAAATCGTCGTTCCCTTATCTGTAAACTACGTGAATCTCGGAACAGGCTTGCTTATGTGCAGGAAGCATCACCATATCGTGATGGTGTACGAATGGTGTGGGCAAGAGTCAGTATCAACGCATGTCCGGAACTATATGTCGTTCCTAATGGCGCTTTGACTGTTCTGAGGTACAGAGAAGAGATCGACTTTTAGTTGTGCCGTATGCTGGTGCCTGAGGGACGATACCGCTTGTCCCCACAGAACTACACTGGTGGGCAACATGCTTGAAGCTGAGAGAACTGAACGAATGGAGCGGCCGGCTGGTTCACCGATTCAAGATTTTGTGTTCAGCCGGACAATCATCTGGAAACAACGTGGAACTCCGAACAATCTTGCTTATCTGCAGGAATCATTAGCATAACATGGTGGTGGAGCATATTTGGGATGCACTTGTCAGATGATTTGCAGCCAGACAAGTTCGTCCCACAACTGTTGCAGAGCTAAATATTGCACACATGAAAGAATGGCCGAATATCCCTCAAGAATTGACTGATAATAAATAAATTTCGTGTGGCTCATTGGCCTGTTGCAAGTCTTTCAATTGGACGCCACTTCGGCAACTTGCGTGTCCTTGGCCTACCCCAGTTATCCAACCGGGGAAAGGGGACCTACAGCTTAACGTGAAATTCGAATCACGTGTAGTTTCTGGCGACTCCTCACATCGTTTAGAGGTGAAGGATGGGTTAAAGTGCAGACTGAAAAAATCCGAGGTCCGACCGGGTTTTAAACCCGCGACCCTTCGGTTTCCGGTCGAGCACTTTACCCCAAGACCACCGGGCCCGACACGAGATGACTGACGACCGCATACTGTACACGCCTCGCAGGTGTGCAACTGTACGGGCCATCCAGGTGACCACACACTATATTAGAAAGGCAAGAAGAATGACTTTTCATTATTATGGTAGCACACACAGTTTACAGTTGTAAGAAATTTCTCTATAAAATACGTAACCGTGGGTGTGTATTGTATATATGTCACTTGCACCTTTCGTAGGTTTCAGCAGTCTACGTTGCCTTGCAGTTTCACCCACGTTACTGTCTGGTTCCAAGCACTTTGTAGCCTCTACTTTGTGAGTTGGTAATCGTAGCTGTAGCTGAGGTCTTCACTCTTTGTATTAACACAGATTTTCCGAAGATGGAAGGAATTACATTAGATGAAGCAGAAATGTAACATTGTTCCCTAACAGGTGCCTCACCTGAGGATTTTCCGTGTCAGGCGATCAGACTACGTTTGTAGCAGTTGTTTCGTCATCTAGTAAAGAATTTGTTTGTTTGAAGCCCCAGTAATCCGGGACATATATACAACCTGAGAACTGGTGGTGGTGGGAGCAGACACGATCCTGAATTTGCTGAGGTTTTTGGCGAAACTCGGAAGCGAGTACTTGCTGATACTTCCTGATTTCTCTGCGGTACATAAAAAGTGGGCCGATGGTGGATGATGACAAAACGAAATATTTTATTGTTTTCGACTGGCATACATTCTAACCAGTTGAAGATTTCAAGTACCTGGGATCCATACCAACGACGTGTATAAGAGCAGGGAAGCAGGAGGCCTGGGCCTCCCTCGCAATAATGAACATTAATAATAAATTAGTACAGTATCTAAATTATTGTAATGAATATTGTGTGAAGGCATTGCCACGGTAGAAAGTCATATACTTCCCTGTTTTGGTGACGAGAGCTGGGTGAAGTGTTGTGACGTCCGTGCCGGATTTTAAAAAAACAGCTGTGTTTATTATGATTTAATGTCAACAATATAAAAGCTTTATCTCCGTAAATGGGGCTTTAGTGAAACGTATCCTCTGAATATCAGTAGCGAAAATGATGCAATATATCATAGGGGGTCTACTTGAAATTACTTATCTTTATAATTACGCTATATGCACCACTGATCCATACCAACCAAGGAAAGTGAAATTACGAAACAAGGTGATCAACGTATAACAGTCGAATATTCTTTAGTCGGAAGAATGTTTTCAAATCTCGTCTGAAATCACAGGACAGAATCCTCCTGTATACGAAAATAGTTCGCTGTGCACATTTATACGGTTGAGAAAGTTGAACATCACCAGCAATAGAAGAATCAGTGAGTTTGTAACGTAGGTACTTCGATAGAGTTTTGGACCCGTCTACAATACCATGGATTACAAATAGTAACGAACGAATAAAGAAGACTTGTACCAGTTGCTTGGAAAGCCATGAATTACACGAATATTGGGGCAGACGAGACGACAGTAATATGGGCAAATCCTGAGAGCGGGCAGCTGCTTCATATTCGCGTCCTCCACTCTCAATACGCAGGAAGACGCTCACACCACTACCAGGCACGCGATCGAGGGATCAAGTAACAAAAGAGCCGACAGCAGTGCAGGAGCGAAAAGGTGGACACCTGCAGTAGGAAACTTTATTGGGACTCCCTAAAATTTACTTTACTGTGGTTTCTCATTTTCTGATGTGTCTTTTTGTAAGTTTTTTGTAGTGTCTTTTTTCTAGTTTTTTGTTTTGTTTTGTTTTTTTACGCTGCTTGCGTTTTCTGTAATGTGTCTTTTTTTTCTTTTTTAGTCTTCACTGTGTTGTTTTCCTTTTGTCTTTCTGCTGTAGGACATAAAGATCCGTTGATTCAATATATAATTATGATGATTTAATATTTATTTAGTCTAAGCAGATTACGGCAGTAAGGTCATCTCTCACATCTGAACTGAGAACGACAGATACCGCAGACATAGACCAAAATTTACAATAATATTAATCATAATTATTGCCTGCCGAAGGAAAAGGTTCCAGGTTCGAATCCCGGTTCAGGCACTCAATTTTAACCTGAGAGTAAGTTTTATATCAGCGCATATTCCGCTGAAGAGTGAAAGTTTCATTCTGCGTTACTATGTTGTTGTAGTGTTTAGTCCAGAGACTGATTTGATGCAGCTTCCCAGCCTAGTCTATGCTGAACAAGCCTCTTCATTTCCCGACAAAAACTACATCCGACATCCATTTGAATTTGCTTACTATATTCATCTCTTGGTCTCCCTCTGCGATGTTTACCCCACACACTTCCCTCCAATGCTAAATTTACGATTCTAAGAATGTGTCCTACCAATCTATCCCGTCTTTCAGTCAAGATATTCCAGAAATTTCTTTTCTTTCCAATTCTGTTCAGTACCTTCTCATTAGTTATGCGGTGTGCTCACCTAATCCTTAGCATTCGTCTGTAGTGCCACAATTAAAAAGCTACTATCCTCTTCTTTCTGAACTGTTTATCGTCCATGTTTCACTTCCGTACGAGGTAGTACTCCACACAAATATCTTCAGAAAATACTTCCTAACACTTAAATTATTATTCATTGTTATCAAATTTCTTTTTCTCAGAAACGCGTTCCTCCCATTGCCAATCTACATTCCCTATCATGTGAACTGCGACTGCAGTGCGTTAGTTTACTGGAGAAGTAACAAAACCCATCTACAACTATTATTGTCAAGTTACATAATCTAATTCCTTCAGCATCTCCTGAACTGTCCATTAAGTTCACGTGGTCTTGCAGATTGTTTGCTGTCTCTGACAGGATTGGAATGACATCGGAAAACCACAAAATGTTTATTTATTCACCTACACATTTAAAACAATTGAAATTTCTGACTTGTGTTTACAATACGAAATACTTGTGAAAAAAAAAAAAAAGCTCCTTGTATATCGATATCGTTAACTGAACGAACATCTTCAGTGCTGTGGAAAACAATTTCTGTAAGTCAAACAGAAGTGTATGTTATAACAAGATTATTACAAAAGTGTAATGTACACCGCTTAAAATTTTTTGCAATTAAAATATCTAAGATGACATGTCGTCGTGTGCATTAGATATTTAACCTAGCTTTCTGCTTACAGTCACCTAATCTTAGAGGAAATTTGTGCCTAGAGCTCTCTTTATTTCAAACTTTTTTATTTTTAACAATGTTATATTACAAAAAAACATTGAAACTTCAATATTTAAGAGAAAGAATAAACAATGAAAATGTAAAACAGAAATAAAAAAAAAACCTTGACTCATAAATTTAGGAAATACATTAACATTTATCAGCGCCGTCAGGCATGTGTATTAAACAAAGTCTTTTTCTTTTTACTTTTTTTTTTTTAAAAAGGAAAAGAAAAATAGCGCCAGTCGATTATATCTCTTCTCTGTTAAGGTTTTCAGAGTTTTTAGTTTGCCTAGTGTAACAAAATTTCAATACTTCTTCTTATAACGAGGGATTAATTTACGACAGCAATTTTCTCAATAAATTAGTGCGGAGATCACATAATACACGACATATGACGTGTTTTCAGATTTACATTCTCATAGCGGGATTTGTAAACATCTTGTAGCGTGTCCATACAGAAAATTACTATTGATGTGCTGTTGATGACAACTACATTAAACAGATTTTTACGGTTTGTTGTTAACACAATTCACGTATTAGTTAAAAGTATAAAGATACAAAAAGTATTAATAATAGTTTATAATTAATTTCTCTTCTCCCACGACGTTTGCAGCTATTATGTGATATGAAAGCTGGCATAAACTGACTTGATGCAAGAGTAACTATCATAATAGGACAGCCGTCACCACGGAAATGAAGCCCACTCCATGTAACCATGTCGGCGCACAACAGATCGGTAGACAAGGAACGTAACGAAAATTTTTGTCCCTCCCTTAAACTGCACATTTCAGTGGTTTTTTAATATTACATTGTTATAGATAAACAAAAATTTCAAATTGAGAGGGACCTAGACAGTAATTTCCTGTAAGCTTAGCTGCGCAAGGGACAAGAAGCAGCTAGCTCAGTTAAATATTTAATACATTCGTTGACATTTTATTTTATATATGTTAATGGAAATTTTTTATCGTAGTACCCTAGACTTGAAAGACGTAAGTTTGACTCCCTCCAACTCTGACGTTATGGTCGTTCCGTGGAATATATTTATTAGGAAGGAATAGACTGCTATGGACATACACCGTCAAAATTTTATCAGTACGTTACACTTCCATAATCTGCCAAAGGAATTCGCTGAATATTTCTGAATTTGGCGCTTAGTAAAAAACGCATGGAGAAGCCGTTACTGTGCTTTGTATCTACTATGGTCATAAAAGAAGTGGCACAACGAAATCAACAGCAATATTGCAAATACTCCACGCAGATGACATTCTAAGACTCTATGCATTTTCATCTCTCCAATTGATAACTTCAAGATTAACAAACTAAGGGAATTTATCACTGTTAACTACGTAAAGGAATATCAAAAATTATATCTTAGTATGGCCCTGTCAATGACGAATACCCCCTGCATAGACCTCAAATAAATAAACTATCAGTTGATCAAAACATCTAAGTAAACCGCTGGAACTGAATAAGTGAATTATTTCTGCGAAGATAAACTCATACCTCTAATGTGAAGATCCACAAAATACATTCAAAATCCAATGCAAGTGTTATAGAATTTTTCATAGTGTATTTCTTATTGTAAGTGTAATATTTTTGTAGCAGCGTATTCAACTTCTTACTAATTAGGTAGATGGGACAATTTATACTACAAACAACAGGGCGAATGTTCTAGGGTACATTGGGATATACTTCCTTTTTCCATTTTCAGATAAAATAGAGGTACATGATTTAATTACCTTCCGTGTTTGTGCTACATATTTGTTGGTAGGATCACCTGGGATTTGTATAATACCGTTATCTTTGAAAAAATTGTAAACTTTTTGTATAAAATAATGCCATATCTGTTAACTACTATATTTTCTCTCTAAAAGAAAAATTTGTAAATATTTGTAAAACGTATAGTATTCTGAGGTATTGACAGATGCTGTAACTGGCTACAATTGATAAATCAAATGTAAAATATCACCTAATAAATAGTCAGTTGAAGCACTTACAACCTCTAAATACGGTACGTACTGCACACTTTCTAAGTGAAATTTGTAAAATGTTATTTACGTAAATTTATTTATGTAGCATTTGGATACATACTCATATAAGAAAATGTTTTTGCAGAAACACCTGACGATGGAATTTATGCCGAAAGATGTCTTGTGTGATGTATAAATAAATAATTAATTACACTGTTTGGACTATCCTTTCGTATTATGTCGATATACGACATTTCTAATAGTGCGGGCCCCTGATATAACAAGTTACATTCAAAATGTTCAAATGTTAGTAAATCTATGGGACTTAACTACTCTGGTTATCAGTTACTAGGCTTACAAACTACTTTAACCGACTTAAGGACAAACACTAACATCCATGCCTGACGGAGGACTCGAACCTCAGTCGGTGAGCAAACGGGCGCTCCGCAGCAAGGCGCCTTAGAGTGCTCGGCCACTCCACCGCGGTGCAAAATACATTTACAACTTACTCGTAAATGTTGAAGGGTGAAAATGCTGCTAACCAAAGGACAAATGTAAATCTTTGCATACACACTCCAGAAAGCAAATGCTTTCCCTGAATACGGTGTTCATTGTTGACATGGTGTAGTGTGTCTATCCTGAGAGGTCGTACTGTTCTTCAGTAATTTATCATATTCATCGGCGATGAGATGGCTCTAGGAAGTTCTATCTGCTGACCCAGCCGCGCGGAAGTTACCGAGCGGTCTGGAGCGCCACGTAGCGGATCAAAAGGCCTCCCGCGTCGTAGTTCGAATCCTGCCTCGGGCGTGGATGTTTCTGAGTCTTCAGTATAAGTTCGTTCACAAGTAATTTGTAATTTCAGAGAGTGATGACCCCGCAGTTACGTCCCATAAACTTCACAAATATTTGAACATTTTTTTCTGTGAGCCATTGTTTTGACTCTGAATAAATACGCTGAATTAAGAGGTGAAGAATGTAAGAAACATTGGTTCTGCTATACAATGACAGTAAGATATACAGACCGATCCTAGGGATAATTACCTATCCCCACTATTAAGGCATACCTTAGCCCTGGGACATCATCCCCTATCACCCCTCCCACCGTGCCGATCTGGTGATGCCCCATTCCAGGCTTCGAACTGATGACATTACAGTCGGAGGCCACCGCTGCGAGAGATAATTACCCTCGCAAACCGCCGGGAGGTGTAAAAATTGGCAATTCACTCTGAATAATGAGGAGTGTGAGGTCGTACACATGAGTACGAAAAGAAATCCATTAAACTTTGTTTACAAGATACATCAATCAAAAGTAAAGGCCGTAAACTCCACAAAATACCTAGGAGTTACTATGACTTCTGACTTAGTGGAAAGAACACGTAGATAATGTCGTGGGAAAGGCGAACCAAAGACTGCGTTTTATTTGCAGAACCCTTAAAAAAATGTAACAGAACTACTGAAGAGACTGCATACACTACGCTTGTCCGTCCTTTTATAGAGTATTGCTGCCCGGTGTGGGGTCCTTATCAGGTGGGTTTGACGGAGGACATCGAAATAGTCCAAAGAAGGGCAACTCGTTTCGTATTGTCACGATACAGGGGAGACAGCGTTACCGAAATGATACAGGATCTGGGATGGGAATCATTACATCAACGGCGCTTATCGCTGCAGCGTGGGCTACTTACGAAACTCAAATCGCCAATATTCTCCTCCGAATGCGAAAATATATTGTTGACTCCCACTTACATAGGTAGAAATGATCATCAGAATAAAATACGAGAAATCACAGCTCGAACGGAGAGATTCAGGTGTTCTTTCTTCCCGCACGCTATTCGAGAATGGAATGGGAGATAAATAGTATAACAGCGGTTCGATGCACCTCCGTCAGGCACTTAAATGTGATTTGCAGAGTATCCCATGTACATGTAGATGTAGATGTAGGCGGACGTCGGTCGGGGTGTTGGAAAAGTCAGGTCAGCGCGTCAAAATGCTTGTCATACTATTAGTGTGCGAAGTTTTACACTGGGCGGTTGAAACACCGCAGGAGCTACACTCAGTTATGGAAATGCCCCGCACTGGGTCTCGAACACGCAATCTCTGAGGCGGAGGCCTCCTGGCGTGGCAAAACAGTCTGGGTCATCGAAGATGACGAGTTCTGAAGTAGGTCATACACATCCGGGAAGTTTGTTTCCATAAATGCGGAAGTAGCTCACACGGAACTATTGATAATGGACTCAGCAAACGCAGCCCACAGATAACGATGGCGGGGGAGGGGGTTCTGAAGAATATTTCCGTCAGTGATCCTCCTACGTGAGCAGTTCAACCATTAATTAGTCGATTGACGCTACTTGTACATCAGCTTTTTCTGACAACTACCATCCTCCAAACCTATTCGACGTAGCAGTTATGGTTCAAAAGTTAGAGGGTAGTCTAACCCTCTATAATGGTCAGCGTCTACCCAAGAATAATTATCCTACATGTATATCGTAATTTAAGGCTTTTAACAGACAATTGCGTATGTAACGTTACGTGTTTTGCCAGAATCCGACACTTCCGTGTGCAGTGAGTTAGACCAATTTCTGAGCAGCGACAAAACGTGATTCTAGTTAACCATTATTATTTTATGTACTTTACTGTCCTATTTCACAACTGCTCTGAATTAAATATTCACCTATTCCACACGACGGCAATCCAGTAGGTAAACTATCAAAAAAGAAAGAAAACGCACTCACATTACACGTCAAACTTCATTATTCACTTCCAAAACCCTGGAAATTTGGTACTCTTCTAACGTCCAAACACTCATCAACGTTTCCGTATGTTCTACCATCCGAACACGATAACTGGAATACTCTTAAACAATAATGTTCAAGTCCACATCCTAACGATTCACGTTAACCTTTAAACACTTGGAACTTACAAGTCTCTAGCGACAAAAGATTCGTCAACGTGACCGTCTGTTCAACGTCTACGTAACACACAAATCAGAATAGCCATGCACTTTAATGTTTAACTAAAGAGCATAACTATTGACGTTCAATTCGAAATATACTGGAAATTACAAACCCGTATCGATCACACAACTGCTATAGCACCCACCTGTTGTCTCAACATATGGCATCTCGCAATAACCTCACACTATACTCTACGAAACAAGTTATCCAATTCCAGATAGTTTGAAGTTACCTAGTGACCAAACACTAGCCAACGTACACATTTCTTAAAACAAACGCGCTTTTTTGTGACCACACACTAGTAAGAGTGCCCATCAGTTTAAACAAACATTTTTATTTCTGACTAGCTGCTCTGGCAGACGTTGTTCTGCTCCTATGCACACTCTTCCTTCACGGCTGACCATATGTCTCTAATTGCATCCTGAGAATTAACTATTCTTTTTACATGCGACATACTTTCATCTTTTTCATACCATTACAATATCGTTCGTAATGGGTTGCTTCTAACACATATTGATAAAATTCATGCTTTTTTCCGGACGATATTATCGTTTCTCACTAGTGATAGGATCTTGTCTAGCCAGAAAGCATCTCTCAAAGAGCATGAGTAATTTCCAATGGGAAGCATTATATTTATCACATATATTACCTGCGCTATAAACATATCCACCAATTTTTGCCCATAATTAGGTTTGAAAAGACCTCTATTGCAAATGGATTATTTTTAATTTACATAGTTTATTGTCATATTTGAAAGATTTTTTAACACAACATCCTTTTAAGTAATGCATCGTGGTTTTGCCACTAGAGCTTATTAAACATGCTTACCCTATATAATTTCTGTGGGAGAGTAGCGATCTCGTGAAACGATCTTGTGTGGCTTCACAAAGATAAAACACCTGCCGCTAAAACTTAATTCGTAGACAGGTTCCTCACCACTCTCTCAAACGTCAAACTGTAATTATCACTACCGAATACCATGTTATGTACTCACGTTTCAGGCGTCCTGGAGTGCCCAGAGCAGCAACAGCAACTTGTGGGAAGCAGCTGCAACCAATGCAACATCATCACCACCACAACTGCAACATCTATGTCAGACGATGATGATGTAATAATAGGATGTAAGCATATTATTGTCGAATAAATAAAGTAAAAATCACACAAATCAAGTTTATTCCTTTCTGACGAAACAAAGCACCTAAACGTCAGTGTTCATGTATAGTGCGATCTAACGTAACTCCATTAAACTGTTACAGTCCAACATAAAGTACTGTGCTATTACAATATACGGGTTTCCTACAATTGCAGGAGCTCATATTGCTCCTGAAAGAGTGTAATGTAAAAAAATCAACACAAAGAAGTGGAAAATAACAGTTGTTTATTTTTTGTTACATTCATAAATGAAATATATATGCATATAATGTTATTCCTCCTGCTTTTTCATCCTTACAGTACTGGTTAAATAGCTGCTTTATATATCCTATAAACTCTGCTCGTATGGTGTGCAAACCAGTAGGTACAATGACATATTTCGGTACTCCTTTAATTGGAAGTTCTGCAGTTTTAATGTTTATGGGAGCTACCTGTTGCAGACTGCGGTTCAAAATCTTAGAATTACGCTATTTCAAACAACTACCATAGGAATATAAACTCCAAATCCCTGAACGCAAACTTTGTACTTTTTGATGCATAACCACTCCATTCACACGCAGCACTGGATTGTTTACATCTCCAATCTAATGGCAGTTAGTTATGACACAACAGCGGAAGTAATGAAAAGTAGGACAGAATTACGAACATGAGATCTTAAGGGTCGAAGCCACGTCTGAAAACGTAAACTACATGGTGCAAAAGTGTATCCAACAACGCAGCACTGGTTTGTTTACAACTTCTCGATACTGATACAGCCGACAGGTAGTAATACTGATCCATAATACGTTAGGATACATTTGATGCAACAGATTGCGTATAAACGAGGACCATTACATGTCAGTGTTCAGGCATGCCTAGACTTCTACACCCCCCACTCTCTACGGAATTTCGTGTGAGCAGAATTCTAACTTATAAAATGATCTAAGTCATAATGCACCAATAACACAACCATTTTCTAACCTAAGTAGACGTTTTAGGTGTTGCGACATCACCGACTTAGCGACCGGCAGAAGGTTCACAAGTTGGCAGCCGCACATAACGGCAATATCGACATGTACTCCAGTATTTCAATGTACCGGGTGATCAAAACGTCAGTATAAATTTAAAAATGTAATAAATCACGGAATAATGTAGATAGAGAGGTAAAAATTGCCACACATGCTTGGAATGACATGGGGTGTATTGAAACCAAGGGAAAAAAAAAAAAAAAAACGTCGTTTGGTGATGATCATGTGCTCAGCCGCCACTTTCGTCATGCTTGGCCTCCCAGGTCCCCAGACTTCAGTCCGTGCGATTATTGGCTTTGGGAGTTACCTGAAGTCGCAAGTGTATCGTGATCGACCGACGTCTCTTGGGATGCTGAAAGACATCGTCCGACGCCAATGCCTCACCATAACTCCGGACATGCTTTACAGGGCTGTTCTCAACATTATTCCTCGACTACAGCTATTGGTGCGGAATGATGGTGAACATATTGAGCATTTCCTCTAAAGAACATCATCTTTGCTTTGTCTTAATTTGTCATGCTAATTATTGCTGTTCTGGTCAGATGAAGTGCCATATCTGGGACATGTCATTCCAAGCATGTGTGACAATTTTTACCTCTCTATCTACATTATTCCATGATTTATTTAGTTTTCAAATTTATACTGACTTTTTGATTACCCGGTATCTCACACAGTTGACACACGCAGATCGATACTGTAGGAGATAACTACAACAGTTGTCATTAACACTTTACTTACATGACAAAAGTTTCGTTACCGATATAGGCCTACACAAATACGGGCACACACACATACGCGAGCGCACACACAAACACACACACACACACACACACACACACACACACACACACAATCGGATAAGCGGTAATTCGCAATGGAGCTATTACAGAAGCTAAACATAGATTTAGAAAATCGATAAGAAGAAAGAAATTTCTACAAGATGAGACGCTGCACAGTAAGTTTAACTCCATTACAAACACATATGTAACGCACAACGTCGCTTTAAACGAACGTTTTGCTTATCTGCAGACTGAGAGAATACAGAATATTATATTTCAAGCTGATCGGCTGTAGATAGTATTTACTGACGGAGGATATGTATTTTTACGATAGGAATCATTGTATTGCATATCAGTCAGCTTTCTTCCTGTGTAGAACAACCGTAGAAAACAATCATAATTCGAGAAAGTCATCCAAGCAAAGCATAGACATGTATCAGGACCCAAAAAAAATACAGCAGAAAAAGTTTTCTCCTGGAAGAGAGGGCCACGTACCGGCAACAATAATCCCTGAGCTTACGATTACAGATAAAACAGATATGAGGTACCTCACCACTATACCGTCTCGAATCAAGTCTCCATTGACATCTCGGCAGAAGATTGCTTACATTTCATGAAAGATAAACTCCAGTTGTACTGTTTTTATGGAAGCGGTGCCACGATCGTAACGTATGGCTGCTTCCGTCAATCAAGCATGGGTGAGATTTCGCCACCCTTAGAGCATCTGTATTGTCAGATTCAACTGTTTCTGTCATCACCCTGACTGATCGGATGCCTGTGCATGAGTATGTAGCTATTCTCTCCAAATAAAAAAACCCACAGATTTCAATGGGTAACACACTGCTGACAAACTCTGCCATATTGCAATAGGACAAATGCGCCCATAACACGAGCAAAAGGCTTCTAAAGTGATTTGCAAACCATCAGAAAATTATGAGAAATCTCCTCTGGTCATATAATAGCTATGTCTCAACGTAATACGACAGGTATAGGGATCTTAATAACAGCGAGTGAAAGCCAGATTTACAGCTGCCACATGATTCAAGTACTTGGCGGCTGTTTTGTTACAAGAATGAACGACTTTCTGTTGGGAACTATAAGACTCATACGAATGTGCTCCTCCAACAGTTGCAGCTGTTCCCAGATCCTACAATGGCCCAACGCCTTACTAATGAATGAGTATCGTGTCTATGTTAGTTGTTTATATTATTTATTGCCCGTTTTACGTATTGAACAACGCAACGTGCTCTTGGTAGTGCATAACAGCTTCCTCGGTCGCCAGTAGATCTCTCGCTGAGCGTGATTTGAAATACTGATCCCTGACATGAAGACAGGTCCCTTGTTCTCCAGTGTAATTAGTCTAATACGATGTCGAAGTTCGGTTTCTCTCTGCCGAATTATCACAATCGATATCTCAGTTCTGCTGCTTGGGGTGGAAATGGAGGGAGAAGTTCGGCATCGAACGCTAGTTGAACTGTGGGGAAGGCGTTTCATCCTCCACTTGAGGAGCGTCTCATGCCGAGGAAATGAATTAAGGTTACATTGTAAAGACACCAATCTTGACAGAAATTAGGAGTCGTGAGAAGCATTGCCAAATTACGACAAAAGGCGAAACATTCCATGCCCAGTTAATCTCAGGATGTTATTTATCACGCCTATAATCCTTTTCATGTGAAAACACAGACGTGCGTTGGCACCAGATGGATCGGGAGAATGAGGGGTGGATAGTGGTGGCGGCGGGTACATTGATGATGCGTCTGTTTATTTGCACATCTCCATGACAGTTTCTTTTAATTTCGTCTGAATGAATCCATAAATGGTGTCCCCCGGCAAGACTTTTCGGGAGAATTTCCTGTGTTTATGCCTTTTATTCGAGGGCGTGTCTCGACGGAAGCCTTTGGTTTGTTTCCATTTACAAGGAAAGTAGGTTTTATACACCTTAATTTAGAACATTAAATGAGTGTAGCATTGAAACGATTCATTGAGGAAGTAATAAAAAATGTTCAAATGTTTCTAGAGCTTATGGGACTTAACTACGGGGTGTTCACTCCCTAAACTACTTATGAACTAGCTAATACCAAGGACGGCACAAATATCCATGCCCGAGGAGGAATTCGAACCCCCGACGGGGCCGGCGAGGAAATAATAAACAGAGACATACTTTATCTCGATATATGAAAGAGACTGAATACAAGAAGTATCATTGAATTAAAATTTGTGTCACAGTCTGGATTCGTGCTCAGGACCTCCTGATTATTACCAAGTCCTTTAACCACTAAGCCGCAGTGCCCTTAAGGTAACCGCGATTGCACAGACTGTCTTTAGGATCGTCTCCCTCCACACCACAAACTTCTGCCTCATGTTTCCCTGTTGTTGTTGTTATGGTCTTCAGTCAGGAGAATAGTTTGATGCAGCTCTCCACTCTACTGTATTCTGAGCAAGCCTCCTCATCTCCTCGTAAGACCTGCAATCCACATCTATTTGAATCTGCTTACTGCATTCATCTCTTGGTCTCCTTCTGCGATTTTTACCCCACACACTTCCTTCCAATGCTAAATTCACAATACCTTCATGTCTAAGAATGTGTCCTACCAATCGATCCCTTCTTTTAGTCAAGATATGCCAGAAATTCCTTTACTCCCCAAAACTGTTCAGTACCTCCTCATTAGTTACGCTATCCACCCACCTAATCTTCAGCATTCTTCTGTAGCACCACATTTCAAAAGCCTCTATTCTCTTCCTGTCCACACTGTTTATCGTCAATGTTTCGCTCCCGTACAATGCCGCACTTCACACAAATGCCTTCTAAAAGGACTTGCTTACACTTAAATTAAGATTAGATTTTAACAAATTTCTCTTTTTCAAAAACGTCTTTCTTCCCATTGCTCTTCTGCATTTTATATCCTCTTTACTGCGACCATCGCATGTTATTTTACTGCCCAAGTAACAAAACTCATCTACCACCTTTATTGTTTCATTACCTAATCTAATTCCTTCAGCATCGCCTGATTAAACTGCATTCCATTACCCTCATTTTGCGTTTGTTAATGTTCATTTTATACGCACCTTTCAACACACTGACCATTCCCTTCAACTGTCTTCTAGGTCTTTTGCTGCCTCTGAGATAATTGAATAGCATTGGAGAAAGGCTACAACCTTGTCTTACTCTCTTCCCAACCTCTGCATCCCTTTCATGCTCTTCAACTCTGATAACCACTGATTGGTTTTTGTATCGGTTGTAAATAACCTTCCGTTGCCTATATTTTACTACTACTGATTTCAGAATTTGAAAGAGTGCAATCCAATCGACATTGTCAAATCCTTTCTCCAAATCTCCAAAACCTAGAAATGTAGGTCTGCCTTTTCTTATTCTATCTTCTAAAAGCCGAAGAGTGAGTTTTGCATCCAGTGTTTCTACATTTCTCCATCCATGACATATTAACCCGTTGGTTCTGTTATTTTCACACCTGTCTGCCCAGGTTTCTTTGGAATGGGGATTATTACATTTTTCTTAAAGTCCGAGGGTACGTCTCCTGACTCATGCATATTACGCACCAGGAGAAATAGTTTTGTTTTTGGTGGTTCTCACAGAGACTTTAGAGTAGTTCTGAGGGAATATCCTCTACTCCAGGTCAAATTCTTCTCTCGGGTCTCCAGTTCGAATCTCAGTGGCACAAATTTTAAAGCAATGTCTTTCATTCTATTCAATATCTTTGCTATATGGAGACAAATTTTGTCTTCATAAACTTATTTATTATTTGATTCTTATATCATGTGTGCAGAATTGAAGTTTATGTTGTGGAGAGAGACATGTTTTAAGACATTCCGTGCAGTCACAGTATCCATAAGGCTTATGTGACTGGGAGGGACAAATTTATTACAGTTTATAAGACTATTATGTCAAGATGTGGTACGTTGCAATTTTCTGAAATGGAAAAATTTTGTGCACCTTACATTTAAAGATGACCGAAAATCGGTCATCACAAAAAATAAATAATTAAACAATAATTGGTATGTAATCGTATAGGTTTTTATCCTCAGTACAAAAATTTATGAGTGACCGCAGTCTCCATGAAAAAACAAAAAGACACAACTAAATGTGCTCAACACCATCCGAAACTTTATGAGTTACAGCCAATGGGTTTTGTGATTGGTCGATTTCAATTCTACACTGTGTATCAGTGGCGGCTGCTGCTTCAGATGGCTGGGGGTTCACTTGTTTGAGTTCCTCGGATCATGATAGTGGCTCTGCGTTCACACACCCCCCCCCCCCACCCAGCCACGCTTGGCGTCCAAAGAGACAATTTGGAGCACTGGAGCACTTCTGCGAGTGGCTGCAGGGGAAGTGCCCCGGTTTGCCCATACCTGTCTCCCCCCCCCCCCTTTAGATATATTTTCGTTAAAAGATCTGCAGAATCTCTTACCTCGGCTTGTTTGCGTATGCTTCAACTCGAGCTGAGGCATCGGTCTACCAGGTTTCTTTATTTCACACTTTTGTTCCAAGTTTAAAGCTGAGTAATTTGTTTCTAAAACATACTGAACGTAGTTCGTTTTTCTTTGATAATACACACCAAGAACATATGCATCTGCATATGGACACAAAAACACAGTAACTCATTACACTGATAAGTGATTGTAACAAAATGGATCCTTTACGATGAGGAGACATGCTACGTTCGGTTCACGTGACACTTTTTTTTTTTTTTTTTTTTTTTTTTTTGGGACTTAACTACGGGGTTATCAGTCCCTAAATTTACAAACTACTTATGAACTACTTACGAACTAGGACGGCACAAATATCCATACCCGAGGGGGGATTCGAACCCCCGACCGTAGTGGCCGTGCTGACCGTGACTGGAGCGCCTCAGTCCCCTCGGCCACCGCGGCCGGCTCACGTGACACTGTAAGCAGCACCCCCACGTAGCATGCGCAAAGGCTGCTCTCCTCACATTAAAAATTTGTCACAACAAAGAGTATAAATGTAATTTACCCTCAAAATCGCGACACATTTGCTAAAATGTCCAAAGATATGTCGCAAGTAACAATACAAAAGTCAATGTCATTCCCGTATTTGTAAATAAAGAATTTGCTTGCAGTCGCTCTCGAACTCACTACCTTGGTACGGCGCACCACGTTGCCGCTAACCACGAGACCAAAGGATAGGTGGATAGCAGTGACTTCATTATTATTCATGATCGGACTTTAAGACGGCTTTTACAGTTGACGCGTCTTTGATTTATACTTTTAAGGTATTTTCCAAATACGACGTGTGTTTGAAGAGTCTTCAATGAACCAAAAACAAATATGAAGAACGGATGTTGTCTTAAGGAGGATTTGCGCATGCTCAAGGCGAGGTGCGCAGTAGTTCCATTGCCTATGCTTCGGGACCATTCGTGCGTAACCGCCGGAGCTCGAGTAGCTAGGAGCTGCTGTCTCTACCAGCTCCAATACCAATGTTAAAAGCGGCGTTCCCCTCGCCCCTCCGTACCGTGGGAGCGCCCGTATGCTGCCTCCAGGGGGTTCTTAGAGAATTTGAACCTCAGCCGCGCAGGCGCATTGCAACGCTGTGACCACTACCGCGATCAAGCGGCCGCGCTACGACTCGTGTGAGTGGTGTCTCCGCGGCGTAAAACGTTTCTCACGGGATAAAAATACTTTCAATGTTCAAATGTTTGTAAAGCTTATGGGACTTAATTACGGCGTCATCAGTCCCTAAACTTACAAACTACTTATGAACTAGCTAACAATAAGGACGGCACAAATATCCAAAAATACTTTGAATTTGCATTAAAAAAACATGTGATACAAGAAAGAAACGGAAAATGATAGTTTAAAAACACTTCTTTTTATTTATTTATTTACTTTCTTCACGGCGAGCTTTTTCTCGGGGGTTCATTGAATCTGTGTACACATAGGACTGGCAAGGAAAACCAGCGGGGCAGTTAAACCCTGAAACTCCTAGGGGGTTAGATTTCTCTTCAAAAATCGGTATTTTGGTAACGAAAAGGAACCGACGCTTTCTGTCGGCAATGTGCATTGTATAAAAGTTTTTTCTTCTTCTTCATTTTTTGGCTACCTTTTATATACAGATCCGCGCGGAATGGCCGCACGGTCTAAGGCGTCATGCTAAGGACTTGGTGGCCGTTCCCGCCGGAGGTTCGAGTTCACCCTCGATCATGGATGTCTGTGTTGTTCTTAGTGCAAGTCAGTTTACGTAGTTTGTTAGTCTAGGGACTGATGCGTGTAGCAGTTTTCTCCAACATTCGAACATTTATATACAGAAGATGTTCTGAAGGAATATTAAATACTTTACGATGTGGTAGTAAAGACAAATGGTAATGCAAAATGCTATGAACAATGTGTCCAATATGTATAAAGAAGAGATATGCAGCTGATTCCAATGCATTTACGTTGCGTATGTTTATACGCCGGCTGTTACGGATTTCTTTGGGCGTATTTATGACGTGTCAGCAGTAGAATGTTGATCCTCAAACTGAGATGTTGCGCTTATGTTTACATTGAATTGTTTATTGTGTTTACCTGATTAAGTCTAGTTTACTGCATATTGTAAACACCCCGCACGTATTTACATATACTGAATATGCAGGTATGGTATTTGAGTATTGGTTTTGTCATGGAATCGCTGCTGATGCTTGTACAGAACATTGAACATGGTTTCCTGAATGCAGACCGTCAGATTTAAGTGTTCACTCATGTGTCCAATACAATGCGTGCCACTGGTACAGTGTCCAGCAATCATACTGCACGGGAACAGTGCATGAAGAAGACATCATTCAGTCTGTAGAACGTAGCTCTTCAACAATCACACGTGGCAATTTTGCACGTACAGGCCTCCACATATAAGAGTATTGCGGATATTACGTAGGCACGGGTTAGACCCGTTTCAGTTACAGCTCATTAAGTAAGTGGGAGCAGAAGATGTAGATAGACCACTGGAATTTAGTCGCTGAAAATCGCCAAAAAAATCCAAATTTTACTCTTCACTGTCACTCGCGACGGCGTCAGTAACACTCTTAACTGATGTCAGGCGTGCGCAGAAAATCCTCATGCCAGTGAGGAGACACATTTGTCGAGAACCCCTGTTGTGTTATCGGGTCGTTTAACTGGATGCCGTTATCTATACTTTACTGAAAAATGACCTTCCAGCATTACTGGAAATGATACTTTTAGCTACAAGAATGCGTGTGTTCTCCCATCAGCACGAGTCCTTGCACTTTCAGTCGTCAGGTGTCACTATTCCTCGGGAGATGAGTCGGTAGATAATGGCACCATACTTCGCCACCAAGGTTATCCGGATCTTACTCCTTTCAATTTTTGATCGTGGGGAAGGTTGAAAGCCAGAGTATTGAGAAAAAATACAACCACAATATCCGATTTCATGGTTCAGATTATGAATAGTGCAGCCCTCGTCAGAGAGTGCAAAGATAAACTCAGAAGAGCTTCATCTGGTATTATCAAGTTAAGTGGAGAGTACATGTGAAGTTGGTGGGGGAACTTTTGAAAATCAACTTTGAAAGTCCTTCACGTTTCTCTGGTTTGTATAGTAAATGCTGTATATCAGCACCCATTAAAAATTGGATCCCCGTTGTATGTCAATTCTGTAGCAATTGTAAGTGCTTGTGTGACAGACAGAGAGAGGGTGGGAGAAAGAGATACGGAGAGAGATATTGTATGTCTTTGATACTATATATTTGTTTGTGTGTGTGTGTGTGTGTGTGTGTGTGTGTGTGTGTGTGTGTGTGTCTGTGTGCTTGTGTGTGTGTTGTGTGTGCCGTTAAGCGCGCGGCTTCGTGTGATATCTATACATTTAGCAGCGTCCATGGGTGCCAATAGGAATAATGATATTTCTCCTATTTTCTGATAATTGAACTGATCTTATATTTCATTCTGTCACTAACCAGAATGATCTAATAGCTAAGGCATGATCATTTGGGGACTGGTGAACTTAGCAGTTTGGTGTCTTTAAAACTCAATCCAATCCAATCCACCCTCAGTTTCGTCAACTGTTGCACGTGTAACAACAATTAAATTCGTGTGTTCTTCGCGTCGTCGTCTTGTTGTTAACGATATGGGGGTACTGGAATTGAGGTGTAGCACTGTCAGTTACCTAGTTTTATTCGAGAATAAAAGGCTGAGTTCATTCCATCCAACCGATAGAATGATAACCAACGAGATTGCTGTGCGCTTCCTGTCATGAGACCTACGAAAACGAGACGTTACTTTAAGTCTCTGATGAGGCTCTGATTGGCTGTAAGTAACTGTATGTATTTAAGATCTGTGATATTGTTTTAGTGGCAAAAGATATCGTGAAATCTGTTTTTTATATATTTTTTTATTAAAAAACAAATAAGAAGCTTGGTTACTTCGTATGCAATGAATCCCATTCAGACATGACATCACACAAACAACGGGCAAAAATGAACAAATCAGGAATTTATAAAGTTACTTGTACGAAATTTAATAAATACTATATTGGCCAAACAAGCAAAAAATATAAAACATGCTATTAAACAACACTTTGACGCTTCAGCTACAAATTAGCTACAACTAAATCGGACACAGCTTTGCAATAGATAATGACCTCAAAGTATTACTTAGGAAAACAGTTGTTAAATGGGCACCTTGAGGGAATGCTTCATCCATATAAAAAACGATATTAATGAACTCCTAAGCGAAATGACGATTTCAAGAATTCCTATTTCTTCGATAATTTTACTTTTTTACTGTTAAAATAAGAATTTACGCATGTGTCCAGTTTCCTACAACGCGTATGTCACTCTTTAGGATAAATTTCTTTTTTTTTCTTTGCCATAATGAATACAAATGTTGCTCTGACTGTTGCCACCATCATATTGAAGCACCAGGGAAGCAGACTGCCAGCCTTGCTTGCCCAGGGCCCCACTGGGTTTTACCCATAACGGTTGAGGAACTAACATATGGATTTGGTAGTCTTTGCCGTCTGAGCACGAAGGTGACAACAACTCAAATATCTCCTCGAAGTCCGAACTTATTCCAAAGTAACTGGCGTCCCAACTATCAGGACCACTTACTTGGCTACTCATACGTGATCCATGAAATAGAAAATTACTGCAGAACCTATATCATGATTGGCAGGGCGGGACTAAAAAGGATAAAACAAAATTAATAATCTCGCATATGCAGATTACTTAGTTTTGATGGCAGATTCGATTGAAACGTTGCAGTCTAATATTTGAGAGCTCAATGACAGGTGTAAGAGTTATGATATGGAGATCAGCAAGTCCAAAAGAAAAGTAATGTATTTAGGGAAGAGATTTAAACTGATTTTTTGCTAAATAGGGGGAACAAAGTTAGAACTGGTAGGCAGTTTCAGGTCCCTAGCACATATTTTCTCATAGTGAAAGAACTTGAATCAAGGTGTAGCAAAGCTAATGCAGTGAGTGCTCAGTTAAGATCTACTCTGTTCTGTAAGAAGGACTAAGTTAGCAGTGCACCACTCAGTCTTTTGACCAGCTTTGTTGGATGGGAGGTTGCCTTATTGATAAGTTTGAGGTTACAGATATGAAAGTAGCAAGAATGGTTGAAGGTACTAATAGATGGAACAATGGCAGGGGGATGTTCATAATGAGGAAATGAAAGAAAAACTGGGAATGAACACCATAGGTGAAGCAGTTAGAGCGAACAGGCTGAGATGATGGGATCATGTTACACGCATAGGAGAAGGAAGGTTACCTAAGAGACTCAAGGGCTGGGCAGCAGGGGGTAAGAGGAGTCGCGGTGGACCAAAGAGACAGTACTTATAGTCAGTGAATCAGGACTTTGAAGGAAAAGGCTTAACATCAGACGAGGCTTCAATGTTAGAACTGAATAGGGGATCACGGAGGAATTTTATTAGGGAGACTATGTATAATCAGTCTCTAATGATGATGATAAATACAGACTCACCAAAAAATGTCAGTACGTAACCAATCTCGCCAATAAAGTTGACAGCAAAGAGCAAGGCTAACGAAAGACATTTTAGTGACTAACAACTTAAAAATCGGTATATCAATAGTGTAAACGAAACAAGCATTCTTTTGAACGCTATCTTGTTTCGAGCAACAGCTGTGATTACAGTGAAGTCGCCTCGCAATTTTAATCAGCAGCTGTGATGACAGTGAAATCGTGTCTTACAGTATTGTATTTCGAGGCTAACAACCCCAGAAGAGAAATGGTGTTATATTCAGACACCAGAAGAAGTAAGCTACTCAACGAGAAGAAAGTGAGTTAATAATACAGACAGGTTTGATTTTGCTATCGGTATTCTTCACAGTCACTGTGTAGCATCAAATATAGTATTGGAACACATTTTAAAGAGTTTGCAGTGGAGATTCGGAGGAAATATAGGAATTTTGTTTAACAGCGAGAGCGCAACGGTGTCTCATATCGTTCTCGTCCCCCAGGGGGCTCACGGTTATTTCGTGAGTACGTCCGTGGCGAGCACGGGTCCCCGAGCTAATGCAGTCTTCCTTCCTTCCTTCTTTACTTCCCAGACTGCATTTCCTTTCCCCCTCCCATTCTTTCCTATCCTCACTCCTTCCCCTCCCCAATGGGGTACTGATTACCTCAGTAGTTTAGTCCCCCTAACCCAAACAGACAACCCAACTCATAGCGTTCTCGAAATATGGTTCCCTATGCGGAGGACTAAACCACACGCTGTATAATTTCTATCCAAGCGGACTTAACGGCCGTTACAAAATATTCATAATTCAATTTCAAGAAAATTATTATCTGAGAAAATTAATTTTGAACAGCGTACAATTTTGTTTCTTTTCTGGCTGAATGGCGAATTCAAAATGTTCAATTGTGTATTAAGCTTATGGGACTTGAATGGGGCGTCATCAATCCCTAAACTTGCAAAGTATTTATAACCCACATTATGCTAAAGACAACAAAGACATCCATGCCCGATGGAGGATTCGAATCCCCGACGGAGAATGGCCTCGCGCACCGGAGCATAGCGCCTCAATGCGCTCGGCCACTCCGCCGTGGCGGTGGAGCATTCCCTTTCATTATTAGACATACCCTGCAGCGTACATGAATGTCTCCAAGCGTATAAAAAATTCACAAATATTTACTGATGGACTGTATGTGTTTAATAGAAACAACGAAAGGAAGAGAATCAGCTGGAAAGTACATCTGTCGGGAAACAAGAAACGTAATTGCGTTCACGTTTCAGAGATCCAGACAGAAAAGTGAGGAGAGAGCCGCCTCAGTCTTCATTTCGCTTTTCTCGGCGACAAATGGTGACATGCCAACATAATCACACTTATTTGTGCTGAAACAGAATAGCTGAAATTGAAGGTAGAAGAGAAATGATTTAGTGCCACTCAGAGAAAGAGAACAAGCACTCATGGTGGGAGAGACAAAGTGGCAGTAAACAAAACTAATAAATAAAAATTTAATGGATGTAGTGACTGTATAAACAAGAGAGAAAGGCAACAGGCTATACGAGAATCAGAGTACTTAGCGACTTGCAACAAATTTTAAACATAATTTCAAACCTTCAAATTTTTCTCGGTGGCAACTATAGTAAAATGATGAAAGGAAAAAAGTTTCTCGCTTACTACTTTTCCGCTGTTTATGGAGTAAAACTACGGCTCTCGGTATGACGTTACAACTTATGATTAGAACACTACAAATTGTAGTGACAGGGAATTTTACAGACATTATACACATATAGTTGAATGTAGCTTCTAAATTGTATTGCAGTACGACACGTAGTTCATGAGATATGAGCACATAAACAGTAACGTTCATGGAAAACCGCCCTATCATGCACCAAGTTTTAAGCTATTACTTATTTACGACTAATATGATTCCCAAGAGATTTTGCAGACATGCATACATATCAATATCTACCTGAAAAATGGCAGGAATAAATATATACCCGGGCAACGCCTGGTTTTCAGTTAGTTTATAGTAAATTATTAAGTGTTTTAATCTAGACATAATTTCATAAATGTCGATTTATATAGCAATACAATTTATAAGCTTGCAGATATTTAACCACTTACCGGCCTACTATAGATTACTTGTTTCGCTGTGGCATCTGAGGCAGTCGATCACTCGCCGCTGCTGCATAACCGAGTTCTCAGCTGCGATCCGATGAAAGGAGTTGAGAAACACTGAATATGTCAACAACGACCCACCCACTTGATTTCTACCGCCTCCTCCTCCTCCTCCTCCTCCTCCCATACCCTTGTTTTGTACTTTGCTTGGTACAAATTTAAAGTAACCCAATATTTATTTAACAATCCAACAGTAACGATAGGGCGACATTGGTGTATTCATATCTTAAGACTCCCCATTATTTCAGTAGTCGGGTAAGCTTCTTGTTTGATGAAAATCCTTCCTGCATTTCGTTTCTCAGTAGTCAACATAAATTGTAGACAAGCTTCAGAAGAGGAATTTTCAAATCATCACATTAAAGAGGCGGAGACAGGAAATAGAGGCTAGCGCAGGGGTCAATTTACTGTTTGCGTCATTCGTCATATTGCCGTTCATTGACATTTGTAATGCGAAGATTACAAAGCGACATCGTCTTTTGCTTATGAGCGTGGAAATTTTGCAGTCCACAAAAATACGAATAATGAATGAGCCAAGATCTCGGCAGGCTATTCGAAGCGAGAGACAGTATTTCAGACCCGAGAAGCGTTTTGCGATCTGTAGAAACTCTGCGAATAGCAATACGGCAGGTAAGCAGAACAGACACGTAACAATCTCACATTGTGCTTTTCTTTTCAGCTAGTTTTGCTCACAATAATGTCATTCTGTTGATTTCTTCCTAAAGAGGTCTACCTTTGCATGTGAACGGACATTTACTTTAAACAAATACACATTTTTAAAAACAACTCTTACCTGAGAGATTTTTAATTACAATTAGCCGTAATGCTCTTGTAGAATGATCAGAATCTTTGTTTTATCTTAACATGTATGTAGCTGTGATAATGCCATGTGATCCTAAAGTATCAATTTCTCACGCCAAACATATGTAGTACTTAGCCCAACGGAGAGTAAATAATTTGCTACTACTTTGCTCAGAACAATACATCATACTTTAGACATTATCGGCACATATTCCCATTCCCTTCAAATTCAAATGTTTGTAAATCTAAGGGACTTAACTTCTTTGGTTATTAGTGCCTAGGGTTACAAACTACTTAAACTAAGTTAAACTAACCTAAAGACAACACACACACTACTACGACCCTCCAGTGGTTGACTGTTGGTTTATTCAAACACTCCTCTTCTGTCACAAACTATCAATGACATGGCTTTCATTCAACATTTTCAGGAATGTAATTCAAAATGCTTTAAAAACATAAAATTTCTGCAAGTTACTCATAATTTATAGCTTAATAAAAACTAAAGTTTTTTTTTCATTTTTAAAAAGCAAACAATTTCATTAACCATCTATCTAACGAGGTATTCCGTCCAATTACGACAATTATCAAAGCGAATCTTGACCTAAGTACGATGTGCACCCAGAAAAAAGTGTTTTTAAAACTAAGACAGCATAGGGTTTATATTGGCAACAGGTACAGCAATGTTTGAGCTATTTTTCGACACAGACACGAAAAGAGTTGAGACACTTGTCGTATCGTAGCTTCAACTTTTGCATTCTTGTGTCGTAAAAGTCTGCCGCCTGTGAATGCAACCAGGGTGTGACAAAATGTATCTGTTAATATGCAAACTGTAAATGGAATGGGAGCAAGATCAGGATTGCATGATGGTTGATCAAAAAGCTCCCAGCTGAACTTCAGCAAAAACGTCGCAGCTCCCCGTTGTTTCACAGTAAGAGCCGAAGACAAACACATTACAACGTGCAGGCATACGGAAGTTGATCCCACGATACAACTAGTGCCTAAACTCTTCTGGTGACTAAGTCGCAAAACGCTCAAACATTACTATTCCCGTTACCAGTAAAGTTATCGATGTAACTACGTCTTTTTTTATTTATTTTTATTTTCATTGGGAAACTTTACTTTCTGGGTGCATCCGCTTTCGCGCAGAGAGTGAGAACCAGTTCGACATTTTTGAAGCAATTGGCGTATGTTTCGTTACAAGAACAGATAACATTTTCTTGGAAACTATTAAGACAATGCACGTGCCCGATACTCGAGGAGTTGCAGCTGTTCTCAATGCAAGGGGTGCACCAACTTGTTACTAATAGATAAATATGTATAAAAATGTTTCGTATGTTAGGTGTTCATACTAGTTTGTTCGCCCAGATACGTCTAACAGATAAGGAAACTCAGAGAGTCTTCATAAAAAGTAACAACGTAAGATAACGTATTTCATAAACTGTCAGTGGATTCTGGCCTTTATACCCACGTTTTTATGGAGAATTAGCTAGGGGTTACATATTCAGAACTTTATAATATCGAAATGATAAAGGAAATGCCACTGCTATCTGAATCGAATGTGTTAGACCGCGTCAGACAGATATTTTTTTTTTTTTTTTTTTTTTTTTTTTTTTTTTTTTTTTTTTTTTTAAATTACAAAAACCAGTGGCGCATACTTGGAATATTCTCAGAGTACCATAGTGTTCTATAATACGATATCGAAATAAAAACTCATTTGCGGAACATACTGTCTTGAATGGACTTCATTGCAGTCGATCCACAATTATAGCTCGGTACAGCAGGTAGGAAAGGATTCCGTGCTGAGAAAGGATACAGGGCATCAGATAGCCACGGTGAACACAGTAACAGTCATTTTCAGTTGCCCGCTATTGTGGTAGGAGACCAACTTGCCATTCTCAAGGGAATACTGCACCAGCGAGGATAATAATTTCGTGGGGCTCACTGGCATGGCGCAAGTCTTTCAGCTGGACGCCATTTCGACGACTTGGGTGTCCCGAACCAAATCCATTTACCCAACCAGGAAAATGTGTTGATATGTTTGTAATTCTATGGGACCAAACTACGTTGGTCATCAGTCCATAGTCTTAATAACTACTTTAACTAAGTTCAACTAACCTAAGGACAACACACGTATCCATGCGTGAGGGAGGATGTGAACCTCCGACACGGGAGGCCGCGCCATTCGTAACGTGACGCTCCAGATCGCTCGCTACTCCCACGTGGCGCAACCAGAGAAAGGGGAGCTACAGTTCACCGTGGATTCCTAACCACCTGTCGTTTCCGGCGACTCTTCACATCGTTGAGAGTTGAAGGCTGGATTAATAGGCAGAGTGAAAAATTTCGTGATGCAATCGGGATGTGACGACGGTTAAAACCTAGGTTTTCGAAGACAACAGGAAAAACAACACACACCGAGCAAACAAGCAAACAGCGCCATCACACGACCACAGATGAAAACCACCAGCAATATCGATAAGAAATATCAGTTTTAAATGAGTGAGGTACCATTAATTTTGTCCCTCTTGTTTTTGACAAGCACAAGAATAGGATGCCACGTAGTATTTAAGCAAAAACGTCCATCCCTATTAGCAATGTGATTCGCTAGTTTTATTTCAATCGCTTCCTTGATAACACAATCCTAATAGCTGTGAGTCCGTTTTGTTATTGTACATAGAGTGACCTGTGTTTAGGCAGTGGTCAGTAACAGCAGATTTGTTGGGTTGTTGTACACGCGTATGACGTCTATGCTCATTACATCGGCCCTCGACAGTCCTAATTGTTTGACCAATTATGACATGTCACACCTGCATGGGATACAAGGCACCCACCTTGTGCAAACCAACATAATCCTTTACGGACACTAAAAGCACCTTAATTTTTTATGGTGGTCGAAAAACACATTTCACATCATATTTACGAAAAATGCTGCCAATCTTGTTGGAAAAGCTTTCAACATATGGCAGAAAGGCCACTGCCTTGGGTGCCACCTCAGTGCTATTATCACTACCTTGTTGCACATTTGGTCGATACCGCAACGGACTTTTAATCTGCCCTTCACCATTACATTTTGGTGAAAAGTGACCTCCAGATGGGACAGCTCAATTAACAAAATTTCCGGGTTTGGAACGATGTGAGCGCTGTGCACTAACGTATGGAGAACCCCTTCGTGCTGTGCTGGATGGTGACAACGATAACCCCGTGGGCACAAATCAGTGTGCGTTGGCTTCCTAGAAACAGTATGTACCAATGTACCATCTACCTTCCTCTTGACCAACGCATCGAGGAAGGGAAGGCAACCATTATTTTGCACCTGCATGGTAAAACGGATATATGGGACTGTTGCAAAACGTTATTTACTTTCTCTCTACTATGGGATCAAACCACAAAGAAGCAGATTTCAACGCCACTGACTCCAATGCATGTTCTCCAAAGTCTTCCATGAATGAATTAGCAATAATCTGTGACAAGGGGCTTCCCATCGCAACTCCATGTATCTGTTCATAGTACATAGTAACAGTCATATTAACAACAGTAAAAAGAAGAATAACGAAGTGCCTGCATCAACAGCAGATTTCAATCATGCACACAATAAAGATACATTATATTAGTGGAATCATCCGGAAACCTATTGGTTGAAATTAGTGTAAGGTGTGTATCAACTGCAGATTTAAATCATGTGCACGGTAAAGATACATTATATTAGCAGAATCATCCAGATACCTATTAGTGGAAATTAGTGTAAGGTGTGTTCGCACATTGACGTTATGTCAGCAGAGACTCTACTAAATCCTCTCAAGGACGTGTTTGGAACGAAGTCAACATTCTAGACGCTCTATGGGGTTGAGATTTTCAATTTTAACTGTGGGCAGTCTTATCCGTTTCAGAAATGTTGTTGTCCTAAAAAAAAGCCTCAAAATCACAAGAAAGTGACTTTTGCTTGGATGGGGAGGATTTCACGTTACTCTTACGTGTACTTAATTTTTTCCTACATAATTGTTGGATAAAGAGTGTTGAGAACTATTATATTTCTTCAAAATGATTTTATTGACTAGGGTACTTACAATTACACATAGTAACACCCGTTTAATACACTCCTGGAAATACCCGCTCCGTTAGCCGTGTGGTCTAACGCACCGCTTTACCAGAGGGGAAAGCGTACTGGGTCCAGTTCGGATCCACCCGGCAGATTAACGAAGGGTTTTGGACTGTTGGGCAGCCTGGATGTGGTTTTTACGCGGTTTTCCATATCTCCCTTGGTGAATTCTGTGCTGGTACCCAAGTTCCGACTCAGTTACACGATTCGAAACATTTGGTAACTTTTTACTTTCACACTATAGCACTATACGCAGACATCTGAGGTGCGCATTTTCCCCCGAGGGGTATGGGGTGGCGACAGGAAAGACATCTGGTTAATCGGTAAATATTAACGCGCCAAATACGAACAAACACAGAGCTGACTCCTGGAAAATTAAAAAAAAAAGAACAGCATGAATTCGTCTACCCAGCAAAGATAAAATTTTATCTTTAGGATGTATACAAGACACGATCACATATACAGAGCCTTACGCACGTGAGTAAAGTTACCAGAGCGTGCCCAATGTCGACGGTAGTACCATATACACCCTCCTTTTGCAGCAATGTGTGCTGCATTTCTTCTGGCATGACCTGCCATGCAATTTTCATCTGGTGCCTCAGTTGGGCCAGATATAAAGCCCCTAGTGAAGACCACACAGAATGACGTTTACTCCTGTCCTAAACGTGTTCAATGGGGGGCAGATCTGGGCGTTGCGCTATCCAGGGTATTTTAGGTACACCTTGAAGAGCATGTTGGGTGATACGGGAGACACGTGGATGTGCATAGTTCTGTTGGAGCAGCATATCACATTGTTGGTGCATGAACAGTAGCAAACGGGTTGAAAGACGGTTTCAGTGCACCGTGCACTGTTCAATGATTCATCGACGATCTCAAGGGGAGACCGGCCAGTGTATGATGTGCATCCCAAACAAAGATGTGACGTCTTCCGATCACTCTCCAGAAACTTTCAGTCCAACTCCAGTGGTGTCTTCCACTTATGGAAGGACGAATGGAGGCGCGTAGTTTTCATTGATGAGAGTCGTTTCTGCCTCGGTGCTACTGATGGTCGTACGCGTGTGTGATATCGAACACGAGAGCGCGAAAATATGGACTGCATACGACAGAGGCACACGGGGCCGACACCGGCATCCAGCAGTGGGGAGACATCCCCTACACTGGCTGTCTTCCTCTGCTGATCGTCGAGGAAACATTAAACAGTTTATGGTACACCGAAACCATCGTTCATCCCGTTCTGTTACCGTTCATGCATCAACAAGGAGACACGTTTTTCGAACAGAGCAATGCACATCCACAAGTACCCCACATCACCAAACGTGCTCTTCGAGGTGTATCTTAACTATCCCGGGCAGCACGATCCCTGTATCTGTCTCCCATTCAAATGTTCAAATGTTTGTATAGCTTATGGGACTTAACTACGGGGTCATCAGTACCTAAACTTACAAACTACTTATGAACTAGCTAACTGTAAGGACGGCACAAACATCCATGCCCGAGGGAGGATTCGAACACCCGACCATAGCGGCCGTGCAGACCGTGACTGGAGCTCTGCTGTCTCCCATTGAACATGTTTGGAACCAGATGAAACATTTTGTGGGATCTACACGACCTGCTCGAAATCTGGCCCAAATGTGACACCAGGTGGGAATTTCGTGTCAGACCAATCCGCAAGACTACAATCAGCACTCTACGATGGTCTACATGGGACTATTGCAGCTTACACTCTTGCGAAAAGAGGGTAAAGACGGTACTAGCGTCGACATTGAGCACGTTCTGGTGACTGTACCCACGTACGTATGTGCTCGACAGATCTTGGAACTGTGCTATCCAGGGTAGTTGAGGTACGCTTTGAAGAGCATGTTGAGGGATACGGGAGACATGTGTGATCGTGTGTTTCGGACATCTCAAAAATATGTTAATTAAAATTCCCTCTCATGAGTCTACGAATTAATGGTGTTCTTATTTCATTTTCCTGGAGAGTATAGTCCATATAATGGCTGGAAGGCACGACATACCACCTGCTCGTCTATTGCTGTTCTTCCATACTGAGAGCCATGTGGTACGGTTAGATTATGGAAAACTCGCCATCACAGAGACTGATGTCGCGTTTCTACGGTGGGTGTTCCAGAATCATCCATAGCACGCTGCGAATGAAGTTCTGGACAGCAGCAGCAGCGTGGCATCGTACACAGTCATGCAGGACGATGGTGTGCTGTTCCATGAAATGTCGTCGTTTACACCTGACCGCTGAACGAAGGGTGTGTTGCATGAACGTGCAGTAGCAGGCAGAACCTACCGTCACCCTTACTGGTAGAGCGTAATGCGTTATTAGCCCATCAGCATCATACGCCACAGTGAAAATCGCCGCGGCAGAATAGCCGTGCGCACTAAGGCGTCCTGCTGCGGTGTGCGTTTCCGTTCGCCGTCGGGGGTTCGAGTCTTCCATCCTGCATGTGTGTTTGTGTTGTCCTTAGCATAAGTTACTTCAAGTTAGTGTAAGTAGTTCGTAAGCCTATGAACTGATGACCAATGTAATTAAGACCCTTAGCTTTACAAACATTTGAACATTTTAAAACAGTGAATATCGCCTTCCCGGTAACTGTTAATGCGTGCAGTTTTTGTGGGCGAGGAGAAACGGGCTGCTCCATTCATTGGTATGAGTATTCATGTTTGGTTCGTACGAGTGCGGCCATGTTTCGTTCATGTTTCCCCTGTTGACAGTGGGCAGAGCTGTGTTCGAAAGGAAAGAAATAGAATGTGACATTAAAGATAAACCGCCGGCAGCGGTGGCCGAGGCGACTGAGGCGCTCCAGTCACGGTCAGCCCGGCCACTACGGTCGGGGGTTCGAATCCCCCCTGGGGCATGGATATTTGTGCCGTCCTAGTTCGTAAGTAGTTCATAAGTAGTTTGTAAGTTTAGGGACTGATAACCCCGTAGTTAAGTCCCATAAGCTTTACAAACATTTGAACATTTTTGAAAGATAAACCATGTCTTTATTCATCTACATAATTTACAACTACATTGAGACATTTTTAAAACCGCACATAAGCTTCAAAAAGCCGTTAAGCAAAAAATCTGTGCGTTGCATACGGAAGAAGCGTTGAACGATTATGGAGTGGAAACGTCCATCATCACCTCTCCGAAATAAGTTCAAAAGCACTCCGTCTGCAAGTAAAGTGCTAGTCGCCGTTTTGTGCGTCGCCCAAGGAGTTTTGTTGCTGGACTTTGGAGGTTGCAACCATCAATTCTGGGCGGTACTGTGCCACTTTGTGGAAATTGAAAGAGGTGACTCGGAAAAAGCTGCCTGGGCTTCTCAGGTTTTCTAGCGATCTGCTGTTAGATGAGGATGCGAGACCACACTCGGCGACGGCAACGCAAAACCATATCTCAGCTCGGTGGTAGGGAGCACCTTCACCATCCGCCTTACAGTCCTGATATCCAGCTTGAAGAAGACTCTTCAAAGGCGCTTTGGAAGCAATGCTAACGTCAAAAAAGCCGTTCAACCCTTCTTTCGAATGCAACGCCCGGATTTTTTACTGGAAAGCGGTATGACAAATGTCTCAATGTACTTGGAAATTATGTAGAAAAATAAAGATATGGCCATCTTTAATGTCTCATTCTATTTTTATTTTTTTTTTCTTTGATACGCAATTCTAACCACAGTCGACAGGGTAAACTTCTTTTCCAACTCTCCCTCGTACAATTTAGCAGTTTTACGGTAATCCAGAATGTAGGACAGAATGTGGAACGCAGTTTTGTGGCGCACTTACAGCTTCTTCTCTTAACTCACGCGCAGACTAGCTGCGATCAAATTCCAATAAGTAAGAAGCTCTCGCCTTTGGATCGTGCCGTACGGAGGTGATCCTCCACAGCGTATCTGCCTGATATGAAGGCCTTAACGCAATGAGTGACTACGCTGTACGGCAGCGGTGGGTCACCACAAGCTTCACGCAGTCCCTGGAAACAATATTCTCTACTCCGACCTCGTGTCACTTCAGTTTTGAGACAAAAACTTTGATCTGTCTTTGCAAACACTATGTTGGGGTGGATGCACTGTTGACGACGTTCAGCGGACCACTATACTCAACAGTAAATTAACAGAACACACTCTCCGCTCGCTGTATAAATTCATCTCACAGATCTTCGTTGTCCTAACACAGGTGGCAACTCGCCGACTAACCATCTGCCGTTACGGCAGTGTACCGAAAAACTCCTTACGAAGGACCTTCCACTGCCACTGTTAACAGCGGGACATCGGCAACTTCGAATGAAGTTACTACGTGACACTCGTAAATGGACGCTGGCGCAGTGGTACAGCCGCGCGGCAATGGTTGAGCGGTTCCGGGCGCCTTGTCACAGACTGTGAGGCTCCTCCCTCCGAGGGTTCGAGTCCTCCATCGCGGAGGAGCGACCGAATATTCGTTTTCGGTTACAGCCAGTTTTGTCCAAAATATTGGTTTCGGCCAGAAATCAATCGAATCTTCGTCTTGACCGAAATTAGCTGTCTTGAACTTACTGATGAAGTGCGGTACCGTTCTATTTGTTTGTATAATCTATGGGACTTAACTACGGGGTTATCAGCCCCTAAACTTACAAACTACTTATGAACTAACTAAGACTAACGACAGCACAAATATCCATACCCGAGGGGGAATTCGAACCCCCGACCGTAGTGGCCGTGCAGACCGTGACTGGAGCGCCTCAGTCCCCTCGGCCACCGCGGCCGACGTACCGTTCTGGATCGAGTGATTCAACAATAACGCTTTGCCTCATTTGACGGTGAGCCGTTTAACTGCTAGGAGTCTCTCCTACCGCGTAAACATTTTGGGCATTTTCATTTTGTAGTAACCCATAAGTTCCTCTTTTTTTATTGTTTACTTCTGGTTTGAAAGATAGTCTATTACATCTGTAATTGATGGTTCAAATGTTGCAACATTGATTTCATACGAATTGCATTCTTACTCTCGGCATGATAGGCCGTGCTTGTGGAATGAGGTAAAAATGAAAACACTAATATTACATGTTTCATATAACCTTTTAATTAAAAGTCCATCCCTATGTTTTTGAATAATAAAAATGAAATTGATGGGTAAGTACTTATACACACGAAATTAGCAGTTAATTAATACATTGCTTCTGAATCCCTATTTTCACAGATGACTAACATCGAATCATTCGCTAAAACAATGATTGTTAGTATTTGCTTGTCAATAATCGGTATCCAGATGAGAGTCCGATGTTGGAAAAGTCTTTTGTGCCAAAATGAAATAATTTAGCCGCCCGCGGTGGCCAAGCGGTCTGCGGCGCGCCATCACGGTCTGCACGGCCACTACGCTTTGGGGTTCGAATCGCCCCTCGGGAATGGATATTTGTGCCGTCCTTAGTATTACATAGTTCATAAGTAGTTTGTAAGTTTAGGAACTGATGACCCTGTAGTTAAGTCCCATAAGCTCTACAAACATTTGAACATTTTTTGAATTAATTTACTTTAAATGTTTAAACAAACGGAACACTATTACAGTGATATATTAGTAATAATTTAACCTAATCATTGCTTTACGTAATGAAACTGATTTTCATATAGTTAAGTAGTAAAGTTCTATTAATAAGTTTCCTGGAAAGCGAGGACCTATTTTTAATAACTGATATGAGTTTATGAAACATTGATCATGTGGTACACATCTTTTTTCTGTTCAGTTTGCGTAAATTTACAATAACAACAATCATACTGTTAGTCGAAAGTGTCACTTTATTTTTCGAAATAGTTTCTGCAGCACTGACTGAAGGTGCAATGTATTAAGGAATGCGAAATATTAGACATGTAAAGTTGTTTGTTGACTGCAAAAAAACGGAAGTGTAGATGGAAATGTAAAACTAGCGCCCTCAAGAACAAAATCATAAAGGATACTTACGGAAATACAGAAACGATTAATAATACAAATTATACATTTATGACACTGTATACTTTAATGTTAGCTTATAGTTCCACTATAAGCTTATTTCGGCTATAAAGCCATCTTCAGCTGTTTCGTCACATTCTAGAAAGCCATACATTTTGAATGAGGCGAAACACCTGATGATGGCTTCTTAGCCGAAATAAGCTTATAGTCGAACTATAGCTAACATTAAAGTATACAGGGTTACAAAAAATACAATTTATATTATTAAAATGTAGTTGTAAGACGTCACTAACACTGTGGGCCCTGCAGATGACAAGTTAGACAAATGATTACTTTCTGCGTATTTTGTATTTTGGCAGTCGTTTGAGGCTCTGTCATTTCGTTGTTTCTATTTGGAAGGTTTGTTGTGTAACTAAAGACTAAAGACTATCTTCCTACAAGAAGGTTTGTAGTACTGTGGAATTTGTGGTAGCTACACAGGGTGAAAAGTATTTAAGCCGACAAACTCTGGGATGTTGTAGGAAACATCAAAACAAATACTTTTCCCTAATGTCATTTTTTCCTATGAGGAGTATTTAAACCGGCAGAGGAAGATTTCCCTGGCGGCAAATTAATTAAACCAACAAACACTTTTCCATTTTCTTATTACCGCCGCGGTGGAGTAGCCGAGCGATCTAAAGCGTCTCACTGCGGAGCGTGCGGTTGCTCGCTGTGGAGATTCGAGACTTCCCTGGGGCATGAGTGTGTATGTTGTCCTTAGGTTAGTTTACCTTAGTTTAAGTAGTTTGTAAGCTACGGCCTGATAACCACGCAGTTTGGTCCGATAGATTTACATACATTTACATTGTCTTATTACCAGGACACAATAGATTAATGCAACACAATTTCAATTACAGTAGATTTTCAAAACTGCCTCCACTGACACGTTAACAAAGGTTACACCGTCGGATCATGCTCTGTCTGACACGGGCATTGTTCCTGCGTCTGCTACTATCCGGGCAACCAGATCCTCTTCTGATGCAACAAGAGTTGCGTAAACAAGGTTGTGCAGCTCTCCCCACAAATAAAAGTCCAGAGACGACATATCTGGGAATCGATCAGGCCACGGTACGGGACCACCTCTGCTAGTCCACGTATCTGGGAACCGTCGGTCCAGGAATCGACGCACACGACGAATGAAATGTGCCGGCGCCCCTCCATATTAGAACCTCGTGCGTTGTCTTGTAGGGAGCGGGAAGTCTTCCAAAAATTCTGGCGAGAAAATTGTAATAGTGCGTCCCATTTAATACCGCCTCCACCGCTTTACATACTCCTCAGAGGAAGAAATTACATTAAGGAAAAATATTTGTATTGGTGTCCCCTACAAACCCTCAGAGTTTGCCGGTTTAAATACTTTTCACCCTGTATAGTAGTGTTGTTAGTTCGAAGTGAACGGGACCGGGATCACCTCGAACGATCGAAATTTACGTGTGAAAAAGAAGAAAATCGACATTTAAAAGAATACTCGTGTAAAAAATAGTATGAACATTTTATTTAAACATAGATTTCAAATTTTCATTTACGTTCGGAGCTTAAAGGCTTTAAAGTCTTTTCATTGTTTACTTCGCGTTATAATGGTGAAGTGCCTTTTTTCTGAAAAGATAGAATGCTCCTGCAGTTGTTGATTTGTTTTATGACGCTCGTATTTTAGGGAAACTCGTAATTCCGAGACTCGAAATATTCATACTTCACTGTATCGATTTCAGTTTACTTATTATCTAGCTTCGTTTAATTTTTCTTTTTTAGGTAGTAAACGTCACAACGAGGAGAAAAGAATCCAATTTGGAAGTACGTTAATGAAAGTACCGTAGATTTGTCTAAAACTGTTCGCCTTCCATGTCGTCTTCTACGGACTCCTGATTATGCTTACACACACTATAGAAGGTTTATTACAACATAACGTAAATATACAGATATTTTAACTTAATTACCCAGGTCTCGGTTACGGACGAAACTAGAAGAGGAGACGATCATTCGGTTACGGTTTTCGTTCGGCCACAAATCATGTTTCGGACTTGCTGTAGTTGTATGTACTGTCCTTAGGTTAGTTTAAGTTAGGTTTAGTAGATTGTAAGCCTGTGAACTGATGACCGCAATAGTATGTATGGTTCCACAGATTTGCAGACATGTAAACATTTGAGCACGGGTAGATCGTGCCGAGATCTGCTGTATTCCTATTCCTTCTTAAACTTGACGTGCAAGGACGCCAATCCGTCGTCTTCCAGAGTAACTGCTGCTTGACACCTGTTCTGCGGCTCAGTAGTGCTTCGACGAACATTCACGCGGACTTCCTTGGTCCGGTGGAGCTCGAGCAAGGCTCCATGACGGCCGACAAGTATCATACACTGGTTGCAACCCACTTACACCCTTCAAGAGGATCACATTTCCCAACGACAGTGGCATTTTTCAACATGGCCACGAGTGTAATAGAGTGGTTCGACGAACGTGCTCTAGCATACCTAAGATGTGATTCAACGTGTCGTCAGAACTCATCGCTGTCCTCCCTTATGGGAAACAGGTCATGTGAGCGTGCGGATAGTGGGCCACATTATTCCACAGACCTATCGAGGCCAAGACAAGTCTCATCTGTCATCCGTGCCAGAGGGGGACAAGCCGACTGTTGTAATATTCTGGTACATCACTGATGACTCCAAAGGAGAAAGAGACTTCGACATACACGACAAAAGCATACATGTATTTCTGTGAAGTTTTGAAATACAGGTACTGGCGCAAGTAAAGCTATAAGAACGGATCATGATGCGTGCCGGGGTAGCTCAGTCGGTAGAGCGCGTGCCCGCGAAAGGCAAAGATCTCAGATTCGAATCTCGGTTCCGGCAAACAGTCTTAATTCGCCAGGAAGTTTCAAGGCACTTCCTGTCATAGGTGGCTCACGTTCATAAACGCTGCTTAGTACCGGGTGATCAGAAAGTCAGTATAAATTTGAAAACTTAATACATCACGGAATAATGTACATAGAGAGGTAAAAATTGACACACATGCTTGGAATGACATGGGGTTTTATTAGGAAAAAAAAGTTCAAAAAATATCCGACAGATTGCGCCGGACAGCATAACGTCAGTGATTGCTACCGTGACGAGTGAGAGGTACGTCGATATGTTACAGAATCGCATCTCCAGCCTACTGGAACGTACGATTTTAATGCAGGATGGCGCTCCATCCCATATGGATAGACGCGTGAAAGATCTCTTGCGCGCGTCGTTTGGTGATGATCGTGTGCTCAGCCGCCACTTTCGTCATGCTTGGCCTCCCAGGTCCCCAGACCTCAATAGTGCGATTATTGGCTTTGGGCTTACCAGAAGTCGCAAGTGTGTTATGATCGACCGAAAGACAACTTCCAACGCCAATGCCTCACCATAACTCCGGACATGCTTTACAGTGCTGTTCACAACATTATTCCTCTACTACAGCTATTGTTGAGGAATGATGGTAAACATGTTGAGCATTTCCTGTAAAGAACATCGTCTTTCCTTTGTCTTCATTTGTTATGCTAATTTGTTGCTTTTCTTATCAGATGGGGCGCCATCTGGCAATCTTTTTTTTTTTTTTTTTTTTGGTTCTAATAAAACCCCATGTCATTACAAGCACATGTGTCAATTTTTACCTCTCTATCTACATTATTTCGTAATTTATTAAGTTTTCAAATTTATACTGACTTTTTGATCACCCGGTAAATTAATGAATTATTTTAACATTAAGGACGTTAGTCGTCTACGAGTACGAATAATTATATACTATACCACTCGCAAGTGATAACGACAAAAACATTCTTATTATTTCTACAAAAAAGACGTAAAGTTCCCAGTGAGCTAGCATTGGAACCATCATAGTATTCCACTCACATTGGTACTACAAGTCAGTGCGCTGTTGTATACATCCTGAAGGGACTACACAAGTCTAAGAGTCGAGTAAGGAGATTACATTTGACGGCAGATAGTATGACAGACTATCTTGTATGTTCTTCCGTTCTGCTGCCAAGATGAATGTCTCATTCCAAGAAAATCAGATTTATGGAAGTTACTATAGAAATTAAAGTGTCAGTGTTACATTATTACCACTGAGAATAGAGTTCGGTGTATAGTTCTGTAATATGAACTGCAGTTACTTACTATACTTCGAATAATCACCTCTCATAACCATGCACCGCTTAGCTCTGCGATACATGCCCTGGAAAACTTTATAAGAAGTATTCCTTTGGGATGGTGATCAAAAGCCTGGTATCGTTTCGTTGTATGTTGGGAACATTGTCAAATCTCTTTTGAAGTGAGTTTAAGTAGAGGGAAAAGGAACAAGTCTGGAGGACTGAGATGCGGCGAGTACAGTGAATGTTAAAGCTGCACCATCTCCTTCTTTTGCAGGAACTATTTCAAGATATTGGATGTGTATGGATGAGCGTTGTCGTGAAACTTGAACATATAACATACCTGCCGAATCTTAATCCTTCAGACTTCTTCCTATTCTCTCGACTCAAACTCGGTCTGAAAGGAAAGAGATTTGACGATATTCCTAACATAAAACGAAACGTGAGGAGGCTTTGAACACCATCCAAAGGGAAGCTTCGTGCAAAGTTCCCATGACATGTATCGCAGAGTTGAGCAATACTTAGTTATCGGAGATGACTATTTTGAAGGACTTTTTGGTAACTGTAGTTCATAATTCATATAATTCATGTTACAGGACTGTTCACCGAACTTTATTGTCAGAGGTATTAATGTGCATTAAAGTTTAGTCCGCATCTAAAATATAAAATTGAATAAAGGCTACAATAAAAGTAAATCATAAATATTATTTCATAACCATTAACAGGAAAATTTATAATGTTCTCACCCTCTTCAGTGTTAACATCAGGAAAGGAAGACAGAAGAACGAAACGAGTCCGAGACCAAACGTATTTAGAAATGTGTTTCTCTGGAACTCATCAGTCCATTTTCTTTTCCCTCTTTCTCGGAAACATATGTGAAAAGTAATATGTGATCATTTGCTACTCAATAGAAACTCACGTTCCATTAAGAACGTAGTAATAGAATACTGAACGCTGACGTGATAATAGATATCTTGCTTCCACAGGTAATTAATCTGATAAGATGGCAAAGTTGGGTTTCTCTTTGACACATTATCGTATCCGAGATCTCACTTCTGTGACTGCAGGCGAAATTCGCGGGAGGAAATCAGCATCGATCGCTGATAAACTGTGCAGAAGGTGCTACACAGCGCAGTTCGTGAGAAGGGCCTTACACAGAGAGAATAGGACTGGCGTAATTTCTATCGTAAATTGGAAATGCTTTTTCTTGGTGTATACGGTAGCTATTCTTGAAAATTTAAAGTTATCGCAGACATAGAAGATTTCAATCTTCATAATATCGGTAATCAGTATCGTTTTTGGAGAATGGTGATGAAACCACCTTCCAACACCTTTACGTACCGTTCGGTAGTCACCGTGCCATCAAGCAATATCGCACCGAGTATTCCGTAAATGGACACTGAACGCGTTGGGGCTGAGGAGATTTTCAGATGGCGAAATGCGAATTCACCGTCCCTCAAACACGTCAGTTTTGGTTATTGACAAACCCATCCTATAAAAGTGGACGTCCACGCAGAAACAAACCATATTCAATTAAATGTCCGCATACAAAATCCCATGATATCCTGCGGCCAGTCGTTTAATTTTATTGTACTAATGCAAACAAGAATTTCTGACGATTTTATTTCATACAGTTCAATAACTGTCACCCTGATTGTACCCGACCGGCGGATTAAAGACTTGGCTTGATATGCCGCACAGACTGGAACTAATTTTTAGGCGGTTTCCCGCATCCCTTTGGGTAAATACTGCTCTGTGTGCCAAGTCCCGCCTCCATACTGGACTCGCAATAATTTAGACCTTTCACTGTCTTTCACATGTATACTGAAGAGTCATGCGTGTGACAACATGGAAATATGTAAACACTCACTGGACGGCGCTGCGTCGGAAACGCCGATCTATATATACTCGTATATAAAAATGAATGGCCGGCCGGGGTGGCCGAGGAGACTGAGGCGCTTCAGTCACGGTCTGCACGGCCACTACGGTCGGAGGTTCGAATCCCCCCTCGGGCATGGATATTTGTGCCGTCTCTAGTAAAAAGTAGTTCATAAGTAGTTTGTAAGTTTAGGGACTGATGACCCCGTAGATAAGTCCCATAAGCTTAACAAACATTTGAACATTGTTTTGAAAAATGAATGTTTGACTGTATGTCCTCTATGTGTTCATAAACCGTTCATTCGATTGCAATGAAACTTTGGTGAACTGTTCACCGTACGCCCATGAAGGTTCCTGACCAAAAGAGCACGACACATAGCTCAGGGGATATGACGTCATAAATAATGAGCGATCACCGCGTGACAATACCCAAACGTATGCGTTAATTATTGGAAAATGGGAGTAGTTCGGGACCTACAACAAAGTTTGACTGTAATTTACGACGTTTATGAAGCGTTTTGTAACTAACTCCCCCCCCCCCAAAAAAAAAAACCAAAAAAACGTTGAAACGAATACAAGCCTATTGCTGACAACAGTTTCACTGTAGATTACGTAAAACTGTCGCTTCAGACATGACCTTGTATCAAGTAAAGTTTGCATTACAGATTTCCATGTTACTATTTATTTTTGTCTGCAAGTCTCCTTAATTCTCTTTCATCCAAAATTAAGCCATCTGGTTTCTTAATCTCTTTCTATAAAAAAGCGAAAGGACACTAACTCACTCACTGACTAAACACGAAATCTCGAAAACTACTACTCCTATGAAGCTGTAAGTTGTCAGGAATGTAGTCTATAGGCAGAAAACGTCAGCTAAGAAAGTATTCTGTGATAGTTGCATTGCAGTGCAAACTTCTTCTACAATCTCACGAAATCTACCATTTCATTTTTCATACGGTGCATGAGGTAGGGTACATTGCTTTTGTTGTTGTTGTTTTTTGTAAGGGACTAAACAGCAACGGTTATCAGTCCCTTTTTTCGGTCTTACAGATAAAATAAAATATTGTTTCAGCGTTCCTAAGGAAATGCGTTAACAAGTCAAAGATTAAAAATCACTGGGAAATATGAGGAAAGGATACAAGTAAAAATGAAGAAGGAAACACACCACCATTAAATCAAATGATGAAAACCAGCTGCTCGAATAAAATCTAAAATACGTTCAACCATAGCTTGAGAACGGATAGACCCAATTCAAATATTCTTTTTTTTTTTTTTTTTCGTTATTCTCAGAACAAGGGTTCTATGAAATAAAACTGGAATATCTGAGAACAACAAAGTGCGTTTTTCATCGTGACCCTGCGTTTCTATTGCATAGAAATCTATAGTTTTGTTCCGATATTGATGAAATTGTGCACACTCTACCTTAAAAACAAGAGGAATGTCACTGTCTGTATAAAATTTCGTTCGATGCATGGTAGGAGGTACTTAAATTACGGAATTTTACGAAATGCATACTTTTGCTGCAGTCTTTACGAATTTTTGGACACATGACCTTTAAACCAAGAGGAAGATCACTGCGTACATTAATGTCTGTATGGTACATAACAGAGGGTACCTTGCAGAAAACTTTGCCGAGAGAGGGAAAGGTGGAAACGAAGAGAGAGATGGGAGAGAGATGGATGCAGAGAGAGGAGGGAAGGGGAGGTGGACTACCAAAGTGTAGGGTAAATAAACACCAGGGCAACACCGGATTTAGAGCTAGTTCTTTTATACAGCAGGTGTATGGAGCAGGTTTTAGATCTATTACTGCTGCTACAGTAGCAATTCATCACGATTTCAGTAAGTTTCAACGTGGTTTTATGGTCAGCGTACAGCATCTCAGAGGTAGCGATGAGGTAGGGATTTTTTCCGTGCGGCCATTTCACGGATGCGCCTTGAGTACTGGGAGTCAGGTCAAACATCAAATCTCTATCATCACTGCGGCCGGAAAAAGATGCTGCAATAACGGGACTGGTGACGAATGAAGAGGGGAGTTCAGCGTGCCTGAAGTGCCGCCTGTCCGTATTAGTCTTGTGCAGTTCGCTAATGAACTAGTTCGTAAGAGCGCTCCCACAGGCGAAGTACGCGAACTAGTTCGCAGATCCCTCGCCTCTTAGAGTGTCCGCTCCTTTTCCGAAGACTGACGGGGAACAGCGAGAGGACACGAGAATCGCACGATTCCCTTCTGCCAGTTACCGTCATGTCGAGCTGAGATGCAGCTCAGCTGTAGTTTCATAGTTCAATGCCACAAACTTTCTTTTCTGAGGTATTCAGCAGTGTTTAAATATAACCCTTATTCCATACTGTAATGAAGTAAGGAAAACTCAGAACTTAACATTGTTTGCATTTATATGCGAGAAATTATGCATCAACCATTTTCTCTCGCCTGCATGATACTGTTGACGGCTCGCGGGGTAGACTGTTGAAGATAAGCGACACTAACACTGTAAAGTAACGAACCCGTATAGAATTAATTAGCTACAAAACTGTAGTTTACTGCCTGGCGTCAGAACGTAAAGTTCGAAACCCATTGTCATCAATGTCGCTAGTGTGAAGATAAAAATATTCATCTATTTCATTTGTTAACACAAAATCAATACGATGTTATCAAAAAGGAAACATAGCTCCATTTGGACACATTTCACTGAAAGTGAAAACACAGAAAAGAAGAAAGAGCTCTTTTAGTAGCGGTAGCAAAAGCCAAAAAGAGCGGACGAACTAAAAAGAGCGACCTACTTCGCGGCCGAGCTGCGAAATAAAAGGAGAGCTACCGGTCGCGAACTAAAATATGCGCGATCGGTCGCGAACTAAAATATGCGCGATCGGTCGCGAACTAAAATATGTGCAATCGGACGCGAACTAAAACATCCGTTACCGGTCGAGAACTATTATGCCAAACGTATCTCGCTTCTTCGTTCGTTGGATTCTTTTCCGAAGACCAACGGGCAATAGCGAGAGGGCACGCAGCCGAATTAAAAATCACGTGTTTGCCTTCTGCTGATGAGAGCCATTTCGAGGTAAGCGTCTTCCTGCTAGATTACGTAGTTCAGTGCTACAAAATTTCTGTTTTGATGTATTCTGCACACTGCAATATCTGACTAATAAATTCCATAATGCCAAGATATAGAGATAACTCTAAATTTAAACGCGAGAAATTATCCACAAACTGTTTCTTTTCGTTTGCGTGATATCGCTAGCGGCTCAAGCAGCAAGCGCATGAAGCAGCTGGGTGAGGGAACTTCTCCCTCCAGCTGCATGCGCAGACCACGCCGCTCAGCCGTCACTGGGAGCGGACAACTAAAAGAACGAACTGGCTCGCGGCAGAGGCGCGAACTCAAGTGAGCGATCCCGATCACGAACTATTATACGCAAGTCTACTACGTATTTCAATACTCCGCAAGATCAGGTGTCAGCGTGCAGCCATTTAAAAAAACTTCATCGGTGTCGACTGTCAGAGGCGAAAGCCCAGCCCGTATAACTCTGCACGACACAAAGCTTGACGCCTAACCTGGGTCCGTCAAGCCCAACATACGACTGTTGGTGAAGGTAATCATTTTGCCTCGTATACAATTGTATCAAGAAGGATGGACGCGGTTCGGGTATGGAGACGACCTCATGAATCCGTGGACCCTGTAGGAGACTATTCACGCTGGTCGAGGCTCCGTAATGGTGTGAGGCCTGTTCACTTGGAGTGACATGGAACTCCTGATACATTTAGGTACCATGAAAGGATAAAAAAGCAGCTCTCGGTCGCAAATTAACAATTGTTTGACCTGGTTTCGGCAATGATAAGATTACCTTGAAAGACGACCGTCTGTCGTCTTCCATATATTTTTTATAAAATTGTGATTTGTTTGATGTCGCTAGATTAGCATTTTGTTAAAATTAGAGCCCCACTCATTTCAAGGCTTGAGGAATAGCATTTTTATTTCATGTTTTAAAATATTAGTTTCTGAAATGTTAGTTAATATTGCTGGATTTTGTTATTTTCATAACTTATTATTGTCCCTGTGAGAATGTGTACTGTTTTACTTTTAAGTGGATGTGCGAGAATCTAATGGCTGTCTGAATGTCGGTAGTGATGGCTCGCTTTGCATGATGCTCTCTGGCTCATAGTCGATAGTTAGTCGTTACCAACGCCTGCTGCTGATGTGACCAAAGAGGTTTCTACACCCTTTGATTACAAGCCAGTCGACGAGCCCTCTCCAGGGCGAGTCTGACGGTCTTCTCTCCCCACCAACGATGGCTTTTGCCCAGTTTCCAGTAGCTTTCCCATCTCGTGGCCGTTCGGTCTTCACTTTGTGCTGGGATCTAGGTGAGGTAAGGTTGGTGTTGCTCTTGTGCCCGCGGAGATAGTAGCGATTCACTGTTTAGCATGTTTAACTTAGACTCTTGAACTTAGATTAAATTTTGGAACATTCCTGCCGATCGTGGGCGGAAATGTGCTCTAGTTTTTCAACACAGTAATTTCCGACAGATAAACGCGGTTATTTTGTGTAATGAATCCGATTTTTAACCACTTCAACATCAGTGGAGTGTGATCATGTAACGTAGCCGTGTGTCGCCTTTAGCGTGTTTGCTCGCGGTTTAATCTAAATGCAACTTAACTTTGCTGTATTCACGCATCATCTCAAATCAGGCATGACAGACCAGAGGCGTCTTCGCAGTTTTATTGTATAGTGTGTTGTGCGGTACCTCCGGGCTTGCAGAATTTCGCCTACGATAGCGGCGCCTGCTTTTGCCTCGTTTCAGCACGCTAATTTTGGTGAATTTCGCTGTTGCATTGCGTGTGTATGAGGGAGTGAGTGTTGTTTGTAAATCCTCCCCCTATTAGTGTTAAGTTCTGTGTAATTTATGTTAAATTCAATGCTGGGTATCGTCAGCATTAGTTAATGTAAAGGAAATGCATTTTTATTGTATTAACAAAATTGGTTCCCCATTTTGCTTGCGATCGACGTGAATAAACAAGTTAAGTTCAGTATAATTTTGACTTGCCTATAAATTGTACTTTTCGAGAACCTTCCCCCTTTTATTTAATATTGTTTTTCCCCAGTGCTGAGAACAAGCTCGGATACAATTTTTATATATTTAAGTCCCATTGCGCCATTAATGTTTTCTTTAACCACCTATATGAAATAACTTTAATTGTGGTGGCTTGTTTATTAATGCCTGTGTGTAATTTCGTGTGAGCTTCTAAGTATATTGGCCAATGTGTCGTTATTTTCCTGTTATTAGAGTACGTTTAACCAAGTCAGTTCTCAGTTTGGGCCAGGGGACAGGGTTTTTCCGCAGGGAGTAGTCGGTAGCTCACACGGACCATTTGCTAATTTTACTGCTAAAATTAAACGTTTTTCATAAAAGTAAATTATAATCTTGATACCTCCTTCCAGAATTAAGCCTTTACTCCGTACAGTGGCCTACTTTTTCATCAGAAATTATAAAATAAATCAAGTCACGTAATAAAATATACTACTCAGCTTTAAAGCTTACGTAACAAAGTTTGAAAAGAATTTTTTAGAAAAAGCTAGCCACTGTGGGCTGCATGCCTGTACGGAGACATCAGACTGGCGGGTGCTAAGTGGAGTTGTGAACAAGTAGACGTTACCTCAGCAGTGTCATCTAGTAGCCGCAATTACAGCTAGGCTAATGTGCAGAGAGAAACATTATTGAGAAAGCAATTGCATTAAAATGCTTTAACATGAGAGATGGCTGAGGTGTCAGTTTCGCAGTATAATATTAGTAGAGAGAATAAACGAGTAACAAAGTTTTAATAAGCACAATAGTTAAAAATTAGCTTTTGGAATACAAATGCTTTTGATCAAGTCGGAAGAAATGTTTCGGACACTGTACGAAGTACAACGTCAAAGATCGAGTAACGGCTTAGTACAATTAAAAAAAGCTTATATTACGGAGTTGTAACTGTTCATTTAGAATAAGCTAGTTATTACGAGAAAAATGTTTAAATATTTGCAATTCCTCGAGCACGTCTATCTGTGGCCTTTCTTTTCGGTATGCAAAATGTTCAGGTCATGAATGGCTTTAGGTGCGTGACCTGTAATGAGAAGATGGTCTGCAAAAGACGAATTCTGGTGGTTAGTGCCATTCTTTCTCAAAAGATGTTCTTTAAACCTAATTATAAAAGCACGTCCCGTTTGACCTATGTAGCAGGAAGAACAAGTATCACCAACAATTTTTAATCGGCGGAATTATCTAAGGGAGAACGGGTTGATTTTAAATTATGAATGAAATTTTTCTTCAAATTATTGTTGGTCGAGAAAGCATCGTTGCAGTTATACTAATTACGAAGAAGTCGTTGAATCTTATAGGAAACGGGCCCCCGAAATGGCTTTACAGCTGAGTAATACATTTTATTATGAGACTTGTTTTGTTTTATAATTTCTGACGAAGGCAATCTTAGTCACTGCCGAAACCAGGTCAAATAGTTGTTAATCTGCGACCGAGGGCTGCTTTTCTATCCATTGACGTTGGTAAACGCCACTGACAATAGCACCTATGTTTAAAATTTAGATACCACTGTGACAGCTGACGCGTACGTACGTATTCTGGCTGATCACGTTCATCCATTGATGTCGACTCTGCAGTCCGACGAAATTGGACAATTACAGTAGGACAACGCAACACCCCAAACGTCCACAATTGCTATAAGTGTGGCTCCAGGAACGCTCCTCAGAGTTAAAGCACCTCCGCTGACCACCAGACTCCAGAGATATGAACATTACTTAGCATACAGGGTGATTCTTACAATAAAGAAGACAGCAACCAACCACTTTTGATTATGCTATTTATTTACTAAATAGCGCCGTTACCGGTTTTTATCTGCAGTTTTTATCCACATATTTCCCCCGGGAATTAATTTTTTCATGTCTCTGCATGTATATCAACCTCTCACGTCTTTCACTGAAGTCCTCCTTAATTTTTTTTTCTTTGATCGTAAATGCAGAGTCGGGGAAAAAAGAAATTGGAGGAGACTGATGATCCTGCAGTTTAGTCCCTTTCAAAAATTCGAAAAACAACGATGACGACGACGACGAAATTTCATTAGCGACTACACTAAAAAGGAGCGACTTCAGCGAAAAGGAGCGACTTCATTGAAAGACGTGATACAAGTAGAGATATCAATAATTTAGTTTCTAAGGAAAGTATGGGTGGGATAAAAACCACAGATTGAGAGTACTGCTGATCTTCAGCGTTCTTATGTAGCACGACATTTCAAATGCTTCAATTCTCTTCATGTCAGAACTGCTTATCGGCCTTGTTTTACTTTCGTTCAGGCAACACTCCAGATAACTTCATTCAGAGATTGAGTCCAAACATTTAAATTTACATTCGTCGTAAGCAACTTTTTCTTCTTCAAAAATTCCAGTCTCCATTAATGTTCATATATTATCTACTTTGGCCATAATAAGTTTCCTTCAGAGTTATTAAAATACATATCAGTTTTAGTATTTAGTTTTGTAATCTAATTACCCAGCGTCATTGATTTAGAGCACCCCTAAACCTAAAACCACTACCAACGTCTGACCTGATTTTGTTGTTGTTAATGTTCTTCTTATATCTTCTTTCAGGAAGCAGTCTGCTCCTCTCAACAACTGTTACAAGAATCATTAAAATAATTATACATAACTTCCAAATCCGAGAAGTTAACAAATGTATTTTACATAACTTATGTTGAGAACATTTTAAAACCATGCGATACTGGGTTCCTGTAGTGACTCCCGCTGGAGATTCGAGTCCTCTCTCGGTTATAGGTCTGTGTTTCGTCCTTATCATAAGCTATTCTAATTAGTTTGTAGGCCTAGGGACCGATAACCACACAGCAGTTTGTCCAATACGTTTACAAACATCTGAACATTTTGCTATATGGGACAAAGTAATACACTCATGTATGATATAATGTTTATAGATGGCGTAGGTGGACAGACTTTCACGGTCAAAGTACTACTGCAAAACTGCACATCTGTGATCCACCCAGGCGATGTTTCCTGCTACCGCCGAGGTAAGAAAACCTCATTACGGGGCTGCGAAATTGCAGTCTGCTTCTGGAAACCCCGCGGGCAACGTATAGCTGCGCGTACGCGATAATGACGTACAGAATAATACACCGTCAACTTTAAGATCTGATCTTTACACCACGCTATCCCATGCATAGTTTACACTACAATTAATTCCGGGAAAAGAAATATTTCAGTTATACATCTCTTGTCTCTCAATCTCCGTAGTTAACAATGTAGATACCGTGAATATTGCTTTCGTTATATGTGTTTTGTGTGGCGAGTCGGTTTGCTTGGAATGCTTATGTGGCAAATAACATACATACATCTAGCTGTTCTAAGGAAAATGAGAGCATTGTTACAGTGAGTGAAAAAACCGTTGTCAGGTGACAGAGATTAAACTACTAATTCTGTGCAAGACGTAATTGTGTGAGAAATTCATTTCTCTGCCTTGCTTTATCACTTAGATGTTTATTTAGTTTCTTAGGGATGTAAAAATGTACAAGTGAAAAAGAAACAATGCAAAGGAACTATTGGTTTTCCATTTTTATTTTTTGCATACTCTTTTCTCATTCCTTACGAAACGGAAAAAATTCAAACGAAAAGCTGCATTTCGAAATCAAAGACAAGGTTATTTGTTCCACAGTTACTTTAGCGATGGTTTCGTCTTGTTGCCTTTACCTTATGGCGACATACCTCACACTCGTAAAAAATTCTATCCTCGCTTTCTAGGAAAATATCCGTCTGTTGATCCCATGTCTGATGATGAAAATTACCCCATTCTCAATTGTAAATTGATCCCAGCAGTTTTGAGTCGATTGTACTGTACGTTATGAATTAAAGAGCTCTATGAGTCGAAATATCTGTAAGTCTCAGCTCTTAATGCTTTGTTTGGTTCTTCCAACGTAATAAATACATTTCGGTACTAAGACCGGCAAGACATTTCTAAATGCTTTAGAATACAGAAGTATTTACTTAGAAAATGTTTGCTGAAGCTGACTATGCTTTCGATGCTTACCGACTATCGTGAGATTTCTAATATCTGACACTATTTCAGTTGGTTGACGTGCAAAATCAAAAATATTGGATACACGAGTCTTACACAATCTTTAACCATCTCCTTCATACACAAAGTTGGCTTGACAATTATTAGAACAGACTCTAGTCTACTTCATCGCAAAATTCTTTTTCATTATCATCGCGATTACTAATTATTTCTTCTTCAACAGCTAGTTTTTAAGTAAAACCCGAGGTAAAATAATAAATTGACACATTCCCACGAAGTTAAACACAGGAAATTTCCATCTCTTCTTGTGTATACACATATGCACAAAACCACTAATGGACGATACTAATATACAGCACAATCTCTATGTACGCAGTTTTTCTGTTTCTTTAAGTGCAGTTTTTTTTCTGAACGAACAACAATCGTGATTTTGAAAAATAAATTTGTAGTTCGCAGAAGTACTTTCTGCCTTTGAAATCAAACACAGGTTGTAGTCAGCAAACAAGGCAGCCAGTAGTGGAATGTAGCACTGTATAAGCCGATATGATCTCTCTGCGTACATTGTCACTTTAGTTGCGACTCACAATGTGAAAATGAAGTAACGGGTGTTTCAAATGAATTTGATCCTACTCATCATTACACCTGTTCAGTTTCATACAGCAACTGGCTGAGTTCCAGAATTGACTAGATATGTATTTATTACAATGTTCTACTACCCATCTCATCTCTTCTTACATCACCTCCACCTTTCTTTTTATTTTCTCTTCCTCAATATGTCCATCTACTCCTTCTCCCTCTCCCTTTCTATCTCCAACTCCACCACCATTTCCACTTGCTGTCCATCTAAGCATCCTCTCTTTAAATCTCCTTCTCTCCCTCTTTCTTCTTTCTACGTTATTCCCCTAGTCATTCTCCTCTTCGCCCTTCATAATTGATCTCCTCCTCATTCTCCTTATCAACTCCTCCACCCCCTCTCTGTCCTCTGTGCCTTATCTCTTCTTACATCCCGTCTCTTTCCATCTTCAGACTTTTCCTTTGTTTACCCATTCTCCACTGACCTTCTCCCTCTGCCTATCTTCACCTGACTCTCTCTCTCTGTCCATATACTCCTTCCTTTTTCTCTGTCATTTTCAGCCAACCCCCGTCAAAGTCAGTTTCCACCTTAGTACTTTTCTCTTTCTTACCGATATATGAGTCTAACATCCCCCTGTTCTTCTGCTGCCTCCTCTCTTCATCCATCCCCTCGTGACCCCTCATTTGTTCCTCCATCACCATTTATTCATTTCATCCTCCGCACTTCCTTTCGCATAATCATGCAATCAGTTTCACCATAGGAGGATTTAGTGGTTATCCGTCTGGCAGGATTTCTTTACTGAATTTTACGAGGATCCTTTCACCCTGTCTTTGATCCGGAGTGCACATGTCATATGTTTCAGATGTTGAACATATTACATGATTTTCTGCACACAAATTTCACATCTGTCAATTTTACCTATGTCAGTGCTAATAACGACAAATCGCCTGAACTATATGTAGTACTATGATATAATTTTGAAGGTAAACTCAGTGATAGTATTGTAAGCGATTTGCTAAATGCTTTGAGAGTATATTTGTTAACAAGAATGGAATAAATGAATCAGGAAGTACAGCAAATAGTCGCCTTTTTTAGGTATTTATTAACTGCGATCGGTTTAGAACTGCCTGGTAGTTCATCATCAGGTGGTGTACACTTTTATTCGTTGTTCATAATATCGTGGAATTCGTTTGGAGTTGGTTCACTCTGCTGTTTGATGATCGGTGGTTTGGTTCCATTTTCAGGCATTTCAGATGTCTTGAAGTGCTCAAAAGCTGGTCACAACAGACACTTCACCGCTGCACTCGCTTTCCACATATTTTTTTTTAAAAAAAAAGGCGTCTGGTTGCTGTATTTCCTGATCCCTTTAAAGACCACATTCGCAGGTTCCATATGGGCAGGATGGATATAAGTTTTAGAATGGAATAAATTAAAACGTCATGCTTTTCAGTAGTTTCTCACAAATCTGTTTTTCTTTTGTTGTATATGCTGAAGTATCTCGCGTAATATAGTATTTTTGCTGGTAAATTCATTGGTATTTCTGTATACTGTCCACAAAATACGTTTCAAATAACTTTAGTAGCAAATAAGTACCAACTGAAAATTTGTGTTTGATGCAGTTTTACTCCATGAACAGTAAAATGTAGATAGCGATATACTTGATCCGTTTCATCGTTATGGGAATGAAGCATGAAAAAGTCTGTTAAAGCTTTGCAATTATGTGTTGGTTGCTCTAAGATTGGATAATATTAACTCCGGAGTTGAGCCAGATCCCTGTCAATTTGGCAAAGACTTCATAATCACAAAGATAAATATCGAGTGAGAACTGCATATCTTCCAGAAGCACCCATTTCCAGCGGCTCAAGAGGTCCTAGCATCACCACCTAGAGAGAAGCCCGCGGCGCTCTCGTGTGACGTCAGACAAAGTAGGTTGCGCGCGCATAGCTGACTGGTAAGCCGCTGGGGCACGGCCCAATATGCCGAAGCATCGAGCCAGTCAGCTATGCGCGCGCAACCTACTCTGCCTGACGTCACACGAGAATGCCGCGGCCTTCTCTCTAGGTGGTGGTGGTCATAGACACAGAGCAGTGGTGTGGCAGTATGCATGTCAATGAACCAATATCCGCCGTACCCTATAATTACGGTCTCTCTGCCAAAGTGAAAGAACCACTGCGTGGGGTCCAGTACAACACCAGAGCTGACTTTATTAGTGCCATATGGAGGCCAATCTGCCGGCCGCGGTGGCCGAGGGGACTAAGGCGCTCCAGTCACGGTCTGCACGGCTACTACGGTCGGGGGTTCGAATCCCCCCTCGGGCATGGATATTTGTGCCGTCCTAGTTCGTAAGTAATTCATAAGTAGTTTGTAAGTTTAGGGACTGATGACCCCGTAGACTATACAAACATTTGAGGCCAATATACAGCATCAACAGAAACAGAAAACCTTACGGACTCTTGGAAACACATCGTAAATAATGGTGGCGATTATATTGAAAGTGTGCAACAACAACCCGGTGATTTTTTATACTGTGTACAAACTCTAAGGATTGATCGAGGAGGAGATACGCAATAAGAAAGCTACAATGAACTTTGGTCCGTAAATGCATACTTTTCATGCTGTAGTCCATTTATTCAACCATACTTTGTTAGAGCGACTGCAGTCTAATACGCCCTTTATCATGCAGTTTCAGTATGTGTTAAAATGGTTCAACGTGCCTCAGCGCATGGGTGTTTGCGCTGCAGTATCTTCTGCCTCACACATGCACATTGGCCAGGACCACCATTGGAACTCGTCTACTGAATGTGTGGTAGTGTTCCATTTCGTGTTATTCATTACTCTAATTGTTTCTCCGTCATTAATATTGTCTATTTCAATCTCAGTTAATTTATTCTTTTATTAATGATCAATGTCCCTCGTCTATATATCTTTCCACCCGTGTGATTGAACTTGTGTGTTCATGTGAATGTAGAAGGTTGCTTTTAATATTGACTGACTGCCTCGCAATGGCTTACAGACGCCACCTCGCGCTTTAGGCCTCGTTTACTTTGGTTAAAAACGCATGGCTTCGTTTGTCGTCTGCACTGGCGTCTGCTGGGTGGGCAGAGACAAGCTTACTTGGCAAGATGGCGATGTGGCCTGTTCTTAGTGTAGTACCGACATAATCATGGTTGAAAGAGGTGATAAAGGAGACCCCTCTGCAACTCTAGAAGAGAGTACTATGTTCTTCAAGTAGCAAGGGGATGGTAGACAGTAAGCTCTGAACGTGCTCTGGTCGGCTGTTAGTGCACTCTACATCCGGTGTGTAGTGGAGAAGGCTTTTGGCGTGGCCTTAGGTTTCACTTTTGCTGCGACCACCGAAGTGCGTATATCGTGGAATCATGCTGAGGGAATGGCATGCTGTTAGAACGCTGCTTTCTTTGTGATCAGGCAGTCTTGGTTTATCAGTGATAGTTTCCTTGAGTAATTCTTTCGCCATGTGAAGTGAAGTGTTTCTTCATTTACCGAACTTAGTAATTCAGTTTAAACTTGTATGGAATTCACCATGGTCGCACAGCATGTGGTTCATACGGATAGTATGTTGATGCCTCCCTGCACATGATTTCGTTTAGTGCATAGTGAAATGTTAATTTGTGCCTGACGGCACCTGCCATGTCGTCAAATCGCCGCCGACGCTTCGTTTCGCCAATGATATCAAGTGTTCACGCATGAGTAATGTGTTGCAAGCATAATGTGTGTGTCTGTGAGTGAATGAACGTGCTTTCTTTTATCCAATGTGTATTTGCAAATTTCCTCCCACGTTACCTCCATATTCATAAAGGGCAGAAACTATTTCAATTTTTGACTTAATTCATTTTTGTACAAGGTGTGTGCTTTATTGTGCTTAATTTGGTTTCCCCACATTTATTTGCTTGTTCGTTTTAGTGAGTAGATAATGATTTAAAGTATCAAACCTCTGCTTTATAATTTCATGCTATTCATCACTTGTTTAATTATCTATTCCTTTTTTAACATTAATTTTGTGTTTGTTGAAACGTTGACTGTTTCCTTAACGAGTGAATAATTAGATAAATTTCTGCTGCGCAAGTACTGCGGCCACTCATAAAAATAATTTAGAGCAGCAGTGGGCGATTTAACTTCCAATTGCAGATCTCTGCTGCCCGAGATCTTACTTAAATAATTTAACAGGCTACTTTCAGCATGAACTCGCTGCTCCAGTGTCTACACATCCGGAATGGGCTCCGCATACCCGCTAAATTTTAGACGGTCCCGCGACCAGAAATCGAACCTGTTGAGAACCGGTGAACGAGCAGGCCATGCAGCAGGACCTCCTAGTCCCATCCATTGACCAGAAATGACGGATTGATATATGCGCGGACGTTCACGGCGAAGTGGGCTGCAGCACCATCATGTCGCAGCCACATAACTCTTCGATGCATCAATAATTCTGCCAGCACAGGAGGTAAAGTCACTCGCAAGAAACGAGACAGTTCTGGCCTGTTAGGCGACGTGGATGGAGGACTGGTCGTAACATGTGGTCGCCTATTGTTCCGCTCCACACATACAGGCTGCACCGATCCTGATGATTCGCTGTCACCATTCCGTGGGAGTTGTGCACACTGTCCCAGAGATAAACATTACGACCGTTAACGTACCACTCCGCGTAAACATGACGTCAGCTGTGAAAAGGATGATGACGCAAATCCCAGAATCGTGGTAGCATGTTGAATAAACCAATGAGAGAACTGCTCACGTTGAAACTCTGTCGGCAATAAATCCTACAAAACTGTCACGAAGAAGTTCGGCACGATCGTCTGGCTTACCCTGCATTGGCGGGCGAACTCCCTGGTACTGACACGATGGTCGCCTTCACCAATATAAATAACATTTTCCTCCACGATTGGTGTCCGAACATTTCGAGTATGTTCTTCGTGATTCCCTGATTCTTTAAACGATAGTATCGAAGAAACACGGTGAAAAGTTGGATGTTGGTGGTAATAAGACTTCCGATACAGCCTTCCTACCCTCCGCCCCTTGCCACTTGTCATGTCTTAAGTAAACAATGTTGTTGTTGTGGTCTTCAGTTCTGAGACTGGTTTGATGCAGCTCTCTACCGTAATCTATCCTAAGCAAGCCTCTTCATATCCTCATAAGAACGGCAACCTACATTCATTTGAATTTGCTTACTGTATTCATCTCTGGGTCTCCCTCTGCGATTTTTACCCCACACACTTCCCTCCAGTGCTAAATTTACGATTCCTTGGTGTCTAAGAATATGTCCTACCAATCGATCCCTTCTTTTAGTCAAGGAATCCATAAATTCCTTTCATCCCTAATTCTTTTGAGTTCCTCCACATTAGCTAGCGATCCACCCACCAAATCTTCATCATTCTTCTGTAACATCACATTTCAAAAGAATCTATCCTCTTGCTGTCCGTACTGTTTATCGCCCATGTTTCACTCCCATACAAGGCATCACTCTATACAAATGCCATCAGAAAGGATTTCGTTATGCTTAAATTATATTTCGATATTAACAAATTACTCTGTTTCAAAAACGCTTTTCTTCCCGTTGCTAATCTGCATTTTATATCCACTGTACTGCGATCATCATATGTTATTTTGCTGCCTAAGTAATAAAACTCATTTACCACGTTTATTGATTCGTTACCTAATTTAATTCCTTCAGCATCGCCTGATTTTCTAACACTGCATTCCATTACCCTTGTTTTGGTCTTGTTAATGTTCATCTTATATGCTCCTTTCAACAGACTGTCCATTCCGTTCAATTGCTCGGCCAGGACCTTTGCTGTCTGTGACAGAGTACAATATCATCAGCAAAACGCAAGGTTTTTATTTCTACACCCTGAACTTTAATACCTCCTCCAAATTTCTCCTTGCTTTCCGTTATAGCTTGCTCAATGTACAAATTAAATAACAATGAGAAAGGCTACAGCCCTGTCTTACTCCCTTCCCAACCTCTGCATCCCTTTAATGCCCTTCAACTCCGATAACTGCTGTCTGGTTTTTGTACAAGTTGTAAATAACCTTCCGCTTACTATATTTTACTCCTGCTGATTTCAGAATTTGAAAGAGTGTATTCCAATCAACATTATCAATAGGTTTCTCCTAATCTACAAATCTACAAAAGTAGGTTTGCCGTTTACCAATCTATCTTCTAGGATAAGCCGTAAAGTGAGAAATGCCTACCGTTTTCCTACATTTCTCCTCAATCCCTCTGTAAATAATTCCTGTTAAAATTTTGCAACCATGAGTTATTAAACTGATGGTTCTGTAATTTTCACACCTGTCTGCACCTGCTTTCTTTGGAATGTGGGTCATTACATTTTTCGTAAAGTCTAACGGTATTTCGCCTGTCACATACATGTTACGCGCCAGGTGAAATAGTTTTGCCATGGCTGGCTCTCTCAGAGACGACAGTAGTTTGAGGGAATGTCGTCCTTTCCAGGAGCGTTGTCTCGACGTCACCAAAGTTCTCGATTCGAATGCTGGTCTATCGTATACAACGCAGTTCCACATTCACTATAAGGAGAGCTCACAAGAGACGTGGATGGGGAACATTAGCAAGTACTACGGCAGGAGACGGCCCTAGAGAAGGGGAGCCCACGTGGGGGCAGGGACTGCAGACTCTGCCGTCCACACAGCACCACAAACCACCGAACACTCAGCAGCACCTCCGCACTTCATACCCTCTGCATGGGCATTGTAGGGCAGAGGGCGGTAATGGCGATCACTTAAGTTATTCTTCTCAGTACCAGTTTAATTTAAATGCTGTTTTAGTGCTATTGCATAAAACTCGTATCAAATATATCAAACTTTATTGTAACATCGTTAAAATTCGTTCGCATCACATGTTTTTTTTTTTTTTTTTTTTTTTTTTTTTTTTTTTTTTTTTTTTTTTTTTTACGTATGAGCTACTATGGGCTCCGATTATATCAACTGTTTCTCCTTTCTCTTCGTCCATATTTCTCTCATGATATTCCGATGATTCTCTCTTCTTTCTTCGGTCCACTTGGCTCCAGTCGTGGTTTCTTTTTTTCTTTTTTTTCTGGAAACATTTGGCATCCTTTAATTTCCTTCCAAGTAGTAGTCTTTATATCTTGTTGGCTAATTTGAAGTTCTTCCATGTCCCTTCCAATTTCTTTGCACCATGTGTTATCCATGTATAATTTACTGAAGTAAGAGAACAGTCTTTTTGTCAGTCTGTTCGGATCCATCCTTTGTATATGAGCGTAGAAAGCTATTTCTCTTTTCCAAATTACATCAGATCTCACTTCTTTTTTTATCGTTTAAATGAAATTGTAGCTTTGACTGGCATTTCCCCTTCACTGGGGTAATGGCATTCAATATTTAAATCCGTTGAAAGTCATAGTAAATCTAAAGCTAAGGTAAAAAATTGCTAAAACTCTATTTCTTTTTAAATCACTGTGTTTATTTTAGAAAAGTGCCATATAAAATTAATGGAATTGTGAAAATAGGCACCTAATTCAGGTGCACATTGACATGCGTAATTTACAGTTTACAAAGAAAAAAATTATATATTCGGATTTCTTGGTATTTTAGTATACTATTAATTGAAGTTAGTATCAAAAATTTAGTCTACATGACTAAAATAAATTTTCTGTTCAACAGTCCGTCCTGTATGAAGTTCAAGCGTATGCTTACATCTTCGAATCTAACCTTACTTCAACTTGCACCGACCCATCACACATCTGATAGTCACACTTTAATAGATATATTTGCAACAAGGTTTCCAGACAGAGTAATTCGAACGTCACAAACATCTGCGCCTGGTATGTCTCCCCATGATGTAATTTTCATGACGTACTCGCTAGAATGCCCTAGGAAGAAACCACTGTTAACTGCATACCGTGACTTAAGACGCATCAACTTACCTGAACTGACAGCTGATGCACTAGAAATAATTTTCGAGCCAACCTCCGACACCCTCCCGGATGTAAACGAGAAACTTCACAAAATTACAAAGAAACTTAACCAGCTGTATGATAAATATGCGCCCATCAAAACCAAAAAAGTGAGAAGGAAACCCGCACCATGGCTAACTAATGATCTAAAACAGCTCATGAATCTCAGAGACACTGCACATCGGACATACAAACTGCACCCTACACCTGAAAATCACACCTCGTACAAGCAGAAACGTAACAGAGTCAGCCAGGCTGTGAGAAATGCTAAACTCAGATACGCCCATTCATTAACCGACAACATAAATAGACCGGCTGTCCTCTGGAAAAACCTGCGCGGTCTTGGTATTGGGAAAATAAAAACTGCAGCGGAACCCACTGTCTCCATTGAGGAACTAAATCATTATTTTACAACGCCTACCACTTCAATCGATCACCAAACGAAACAAACACTTATTGACCATATCACGAGGATCAACAACGCTAACCATGATAAGTTTTGTTTTAAGCATGTTACTGGAAATACAGTAAAAAAAGCAATTATACGTATTACATCAGCATCTACCGGGGATGATGGTATCACTATCCAAATGATAAAGCTGATTATTGATCCACTGCTGCCCATCATAACAGATATGTTTAATCAGTCCTTAGCCACAAGTGTTTTTCATGATGCGTGGAAACGTGGACTAGTTAAGCCACTGCCAAAAAAGGACATTGCCACAGCACCCTCTGATTACCGACCTATCTGCATTCTTCCGGCACTGTCCCAAGCCCTAGAATATATAGTACATGATCAGCTAACCAGCTACTTGACTACTAATAAACTTCTTGACGAACACCAATCAGGTTTTCGCAAATATCGCAGCACAACATCTGCTTTGATAAAAGTAACAGACGATCTTAAGCGGCAATGGATAGACAAGAGGCGACTATTATGTGCTTCTTAGACTTTAGCAAAGCTTTCGACACTGTGGACTTTGATATTTTACTTGCTAAACTTAGCAGTCTAAATTTCTATCAAGGCGTGGTGCAATGGTTTCGCTCATACTTGACATCGCGTCTTCAGTGCGTCATGTCCGGCACCGAAAAGTCACAGTGGAGAAAAGTTCTATCAGGCGTACCACAGGGTTCGGTGCTAGGTCCACTTCTCTTTTCATTGTATGTAAATGACGTATCATCGGTCTTGTCCTTTTGTAAATACCACATGTATGCCGATGACCTCCAGTTGTATTTAAGTGCAAAACCAAAAAACCTGAAGGCAGCAATCGAGAATTTTAATTCTGACCTATGTGCACTATCACAGTGGGCACAGAATATAGGATTAAAGCTCAATCCAAGTAAAACACAAGCGATTCTGGTAGGTCATCCTAGACTCATTAACCACAAATACCGCGAATCTCAACCACATTTAATATTAAATGACACACCTATCTATTTTCCGCCCTCGGCAAAAAGTCTGGGAGTGATAATAGACGACAAACTAAATTGGGCTGTGCACACAGCCGCCGTGTGTAGGAAGGCATCGGCATCTCTTCATGCCCTACAGAGATATAAGAAGTTTTTTCCTCTCGATCTTAAAAAGAAACTTATACAAACGATTGTAATTCCAATTATTGATTACGGTGATGTTATCTTGCAAGGTCTTTCTTGGGAAAGCTCACGACGTCTGGAACTAATCATGAATGCCTGCGTTCGATATATATGCAACATCCGTCTCTTTGATCACATTTCACCATCTTATAAGCAACTATCCTGGCTCCATGCTGACAAGCGCAGAGATTTTCATACACTCTGTTTCCTCTACTCTCTTTTTTTTTTTTTTTTTTTTTTTTTTTTTTTTTTTTTTTTTAGCTTATGGGACTTAACTACGGGGTCATCAGTCCCTAAACTTACAAACTACTTATGAACTACTTACGAACTAGGACTAGGACGGCACAAATATCCATGCCCGAGGGGGGATTCGAACCCCCGACCGTAGTGGCCGTGCTGACCGTGACTGGAGCGCCTCAGTCACCTCGGCCACCGCGGCCGGCTCTACTTTCTTATCAACGTACACTGTCCCTCATATTTTTCGTCGACCTTAACACTCTTATCTGATCAACATAAAAGAACTACTCGTTCCTGTCAGAGCAAAACCCTTTCTGTCCCTATCCATCACTCAGCCGGTTTCTCAAAATCCTTTTCAGTAGCAGGAACCAGGCTCTGGAACAATCTACCTCAGTATATCAGAGAACTGAATAACACTGCCAGCTTCAAACGACAGTTAATGGATTATCTGCTAAAGCAATAATGACGCCAGTCTTTATTACCCTACGGTCCGGGTACGTCACATCCATTCCTCCTCCCAGATATTCTTCAACTGCCATTGCTCTCGCCAGGTACAGCTTCTGTCAAAATTCGCCATGCGTTAACCAGTCTCGATATATTCAAAAGTAAATATTGTATCTGCTAATATAAATGTTGTTACTTCTATTATTACACCAGCAGCAGCAGCAGAAGGTGTCTCAGTGGTACTGTTAGTATTAATCCTATTTAGAGTTAAGTTATTACATATGTAGAGTTAGGTTATTACCTTTTATTTACATCCTTTTACATGCAATCAACCTGTATAAATAATGTTATTAACTGTTCATCTGTAAAAATCATTATTATGTTATAGGTAACTCACATGTAAAGAAATACTGTATGTGTAAAACCCTGGTCCGATGTAAGAGAGGGCCTGATGGCCCTAATCTGATCAGGCTAAATAAATAAATAAATAAATAAAATAAAATAAAATACACATTTACTTTTTATAATGTAATTTCTGTAATTCTGAGTCACTGTTATTTACTCTTTTATTATTTGGTGTCCTATTTACGATAGGTCCTCTCACCACGACAAAGACTCACAAAACTGATAATTGTCATTTTAGAAATAACTAGTAGCGTCAGAGAAATTGTAACCAGGTTAAATATAAATACACTGATCCTTTTCTTGTAACGAAACCATAAGGCAAACCACTCAGTACGCGTGAACGGGTTACAGAGCATATTTAATTGATATTATCTGTGGTTAAAAAACTCTGATAGAGTTCCTGCTTGAGGTAGGAAAAAATTTGATGTATTCGCAACGTTTCACCTAACATTTCACCTAACATAAATAACTTCTGCATGTTGAAAAAATCGTAGGAAAATGCGTTATAATTAACTGTCGGCATATCGTCTTAATTAGCTGCTGCCGCAGAGAAATTCTTTCAGAACACATGGATGCTATTTCCGTATTTATAGAAGAAATTGTTGTCGTGTCTAGGTAGCTCAACGTGATTTGAGGTGACGCATGAGTTCCCTGTGGTAGGTGACAATTTCTCGTGTTTCTGGAGAACTGTCCTGAAGTAATTTTGTTGGGGGAATCAATCCATGCCTTAACTGGTACTGCATTGGACAGCGCGTATTGTACTGTAGTCTCTGTAACGAAGTGTGATTGACTAAGTGGTCCATAGCTTGGGAAAACATATATTTCCGGACATAATTTCCTAAAACATTTGCTGTGTCGTATGCTATGTTCGATCTATCTATACAGTCTGTACACGGTTGAAAAATATATATCTCACTTAATAGCTACCTCTGACAATGAATATGTCATAGAAAAAATAGTAGATGAAATTACAGAGTAACTTGTAATTTGCGGCTGTTTACTGATGATGCTGTGGTGTATGGGAGGGTGTCGTCTTTAATTGACTGTAATAGCATACAGGATGACTTAGACAAAATTTCTAGTTGGTGCAAAGAATGATAGCTAGCTCTCAATGTACAAAAATGTAAGGTGATGCGCATGAGAAGGAAAAACAATCCCATAATTTTCGAATACAGCATTAGTAGTGAGCTTCTTTATGGTGTCGCACAAGTCCAAAGTGCGCGCCACCTACTTTCGCCGCACGCCGCCATGCACGCACGGCGCGCCGCGGCGTTCTTACGACATCAGCCACGAGCGCCCTCTGCTGCAACTCCGCTCGTGGCCACCTCTGAACGACATCGTTCACTTGGGACTGAGATAGGAACCAGTAAAGACTTGGGACTGAGATAGGAAACAGTTAACACTTCTTCGGAATCAGATAGGCACCAGTGAAGACTTGGCTATCGGACAGTCACTAGGCAGGCCTCAACTATGTATCAGCATTCTGCCGTACTGAACTATGTAAAAGTTAAGTATTGTATAAATTCTGTGCAATATATATCTCGTTCTAATTTACTCTAGTGTTTCTAGTTTCTGCTGCCCCACTGGCTGCTCACCTCCGTTCCTGCACAAGCGTGCTACCTTTATTCCTGTGTCGGTCTTCCTACTCGGCCACCGACACCTACGACGGAAACGAGACACCAAAAGCGGCGACGAGGCTGGGACACAAAAGTGGCGACGAGGATGGGATACAAAAGTGGCGACGAGGAGTGATAGACGAACCGTGGACCAGCCCGCTTACAGCAACCAGACAGCAGCAGTCGGAACACGCAGAAATTGCTCCAGCCCACTCACCCTTATTATAAGATTTTTGGGGGAACATTTTCAGTTACGTGTGTTGTGGACTTTTTTGTTGCAGAGCATCCTCTTTCATATTGCATTTGTGTTTTGTTATAAGTTACTTGTATGCGCGGCGCCTAATCGGTGAGCATGGCCACTACCCCGAACCCAAACTTAATGGAAATTATTCAGTTACAGACGGCGCAAATAGCACAACTCCTGCAAGCAGTGTCCCAGCTAACAGCGCAAGCAGCTAACCGACAACAACAGCCGCCACTTCAGCAGCCCACACCTGCCACTGCACCTCTTCCTACTTTTCGCCAGTACACCTCTTCCTACTTTTCGCCAGTACGACGAACGTGAGGAAGAATGGAGCGACTACTTCGCGCAGTTTCAAAAACTCATCACGGCTCATCAACTAACAGGTCAGATAGTAAAACACTTCTTTCTCGCCGTAGTTGGCACCAAGACTTTCGTGTTACTGCAGAAACTTTTCCCCAACGCATCTCCTCGTGATGTAGACTTTGAACAAATAGTAGAGGCACTAAATGTTCATTATGATCGAAACGTTCTCGTAGCTGCGGCACGGTACCGATTTTTCAGACTAAAAAAATCAACGGAACACTCTCACCAGCAGTGGATTACGGAACTGAAGGGCTTAACCCGCAAATGTAAATTTACCTGCTCCTGTGGACCTTCTTATAGTGACGTTATGTTGAGGGATGCGATTACGCAGAACATTCAGGACCCCAGAATTAGAGCAGCAATTCTGAAACAGTCTGTCCCTTCATTAGACAGTGGATTGCAGCTTATAGAAGCGCATGATACCTTTGACTTAGCAGATGTAGAAATGCAAAGCCACAGTGTTAATTCAGTGCGCCGCAATGGACGCCTTCCTACCATAGTTCTCATTCTAGCCCTAGTGATTCTTATTTTTCTACCGGCCGTGCTGAACAGACAGTGAACAATAGCCAGTGTAAAAGTGCGACACAAAGGTCGCATCGTCGTGTTAGAAACAGTAATTTGAATAACGGGCGCCAACGCTCATTTCAGAAAAATGTACTTAAATCTTGCCCCCAGTGTGTATCACGCCACAAGCGTGCACAGTGCCCAAGTCGCAACGCAACCTGTTATCAATGTGGCAAATTAGGACATGTGCAGACAGTGTGTATGCAAAATAAAATTTCTACGAACGGTGCCATTAGGAACAGTGCTACGCAGAGTGCGAGAACAATTCATTGTGTAAAGGTTATACATGCTGTGAACTTGGACAGTGTTTCTATTGATTCTCACATGCAAAAAAGTTCTGCGCCTAAAGCAAAACTATGTTGTGCGCCACGCCGCAAGCGCCGTCGAGCGCGTAAATCTGTGCAACGGAAACGGGTTCGTGACAAGCATAATGACAATGTACATTGCAATCCTGTAGTGAAACTAGTGCCTTCTTCAACTTTTCTGCAACTGCTCATGGTAATAGTGTCCAGTACTGTGTAGATAGTGACGGCAGACTTGCTGTACTACTCAAAAGTTTAGTGCAGTAGTTAGTACATCTGGAGTAGCTTCCCATGCTTGCGCGGACGCCGATGCGGCGGTAGTGCCATCTAGTGACAATGATATTAATCTATGTGCCGATTCTGCGCCGCTTCTTACCGCACGAAACCCGCGCATGCCCAAGCGCAGTAAAACTGTATTAGACGTTGTCCACATTCGCGCAACTGTCGAGCGTCACAAGAAAAACTTTTTGTGAATCTTTTCATTGACAATAAGACTGTGAAATTTCAGTTTGATACTGGTTCCTCTGTCACATTAATGAATAAAGAGACGTATGAACTTCTGGGTTCGCCAAAATTGTCGCCGTCAGAGCAAGTGTTAACAGCGTACACAGGACAAAATATTCCCGTGCTAGGAACGTGTAGCCTGCCCGCCTCTTTTCAAGGTGTAACGAAAACAGTTGCTTTTGTAGTTCTTCAGGCCAAATCTACACAGAACACTTTTGGACTACATGCATTTGACTTGTTTGGTTTATCAATTCAAAGAGATGTGCTTCAAATTTCGTCAGTAGTGCCTCAGGACAAAATAAATACATTGTGTGAAAAAGACAGTGACTTGTTTTCGCCGGAACTAAGTTGTGCAAAAGACTTCCTGGCACATGTAACTTTAAAAGAATCTGCAGTTCCAAAATTTCGTAAAGCTAGACCAGTGCCTATCGCAATGCGTGATACAGTTGCCGAAGAACTTCAACGTTGGCAAGATAGTGGTGTGCTTTCTCCTGTTTCTGCGAGCCGTCGGGAAAACTTCGTCTCTGTGCGTACTTCAAATCAACAGTGAACAGTCAAACAATAGTAGACACTTACCCTCTGCCCAGACCTGACGAACTTATGGACAAATTAGGACAGTCTCGCTTCTTTTCCAAGATTGATTTAGCAGAGGCATACTTACAGATTCCGCTTGATGACGAGTCAAAAAAGTTTTTCGTCATTAATACTCACATGGGCCTTTTTCAATTTCAACGCCTACCCTTTGGCAGTTCTTCCACCCCCGCTATTTTTCAGCGCTTTTTGGTACAGCTGACAGTTTCTGTACCGTGTTGCTCGAATTATTTAGATGATATTGTGGTATCCGGACGTACAGTTGAAGAACATTAATCGAACCTGGAGTGCCTTTTCAAAGTGTTGACTGCAGCAGGTCTACGTTGCAATAAAGCAAAGTGTTCGTTTTTTCAAACTGAAATAGAGTACCTAGGCCATGTGATTAATGCCCAAGGAATCCATCCCTTACAGTGACATCTTAGAGCACTCAAAGACTTGCCTCCTCCTAAGAATGTGCACGAATTGCAAGCAGTAATGGGAAAGCTTAACTATTATTTCAGATTTATTCCCAATGCCTCTCAGATTGCAGCTCCACTGCATCGTTTACGTAGGAAAAATGTTCCTTTTGTATGGTCTAAAGATTGCCACGTTGCATTTGACTGCACTACTCAGTGATGCATGTTTCATTCCCTTCGACCCACAGAAGCCTGTAGTGCTAGCAGTTGATGCCTCGTCGTTCGGTCTGGGTGCAGTATTGTCGCATCGTATTGGTTCTCACGATCGTCCTATTGCCTTTGCGTCCAAGCTACTGACGCCAACGCAACAGAATTACAGTCAGATAGAAAAGGAGGCCTTAGCAATCATTTACGGCGTCACAAAGTTTCATCATTATCTCTATGGCAGAAAATTCTATTTGTTGACAGACCACAAGCCTATCACGTCGTTGTTCTCACCCACAAAGCCAATTCTACCACGAACGGCACAAAAGCTTCAGAGATGCTCCTCGATATTGTCAAATTATCAGTATGAGATTTTATACCGACCTACCACTAAACATGCCAACGCGGATACGCTTTCCCGACTTCCGGTTGGCCATGATGTGTCGTTTGATTCTTCAGAAATGGCAGGTTGTCAGGTTTCCTTTTGAACTCTCGTCGGGTTGCACAGGAAACAGCTGCGGATGCAGACCTAAGTGTGGTAGCACGTTTTGTTCGCTTTCGTTGGCCTGCCAGAGCCAAAGACATTGAGCGGCCTCTGGTTCGACGTTATTTTGCACAACGTCACTCATTATCTTTAAGTCAGGGCGTCCTGTTGTCACATACGGACAACGACCAAACACAAGTGATTGTTCCTCGTTCCCTGCAACGTGAAGTATTACGCCTCCTGCATCAAGGACATTGGGGTATTGTTAGGACAAAGCAACTGGCCAGACGTCATTGTACCTGGGTTGGTATGAACGCCCAGATAGAGAGCATGACGTCACAGTGTACAGTTTGTGCGGAGCATCAGGCGGCTCCTCCGCAACGTTTCTCAGACGGGCCACGCCCCAAGGGACCATGGCAACGTTTACACATTGACTTTGCCGGACCTTTCTGGAATACGCGCTGGTTAATCGTTGTAGACGCTTTCAGTAAGTTTCCTTTTGTGATTGCCATGAACTCAACGACGGCGTCTAGTACGATCAGTGCCTTAACATCAGTGTTTTGCATCGAAGGTTTGCCTGAAACTATCGTCAGTGACAATGTATCTCAGTTTGTTAGTGCGGAATTTCAACAGTTTTGTCGTGTGAATGGCATTCAGCATATAACCACCGCACCTTTTCACCCTCAGTCCAATGGTGAAGCAGAACGTTTCGTTCGAACATTCAAGTCTCACATGGAAAAGATGAAAGGTCAGCACTCCAGGCAGCAAGCTCTTCAAAATTTCCTGTTTACCTATCGGTGCATGCCACGTGACGCCCCGTCTCCTGCCGAGCTGCTACACGGCCGCCGTCACCGCACTCTCCTTCACCTGCTGCAGCCTCCTACGCCCGATTCGGTTCGTATGGCGCAACGCGTTGTCAGGTTTCTACGCCGGTGCTGTACAGGGTGTTCGCTGGGAAGAACAAACTATGGATGCCAGGCACCATTCAGCGCGTGCTCGGTCGCAATATGTATGTTGTACGTTCTTCCACAGGGTCGGAGCTGCGGCGCCACGCAAACCAATTGCGCTTGCACAGGCGATCCTGTCTCCGGTTTCTTGATTCCAGACCCAGTTCACCACCAGGGAGCACAGCCACATCGCTCGCCACCGGGCCCAGCTTCCCCGGGCTACGAGATCCCGATGGATGTCGACGCGCCTCCTACGCAGTAGGCCCCTCCGCCTCCGTCGCCGCCTCAGCTGACAGTGTCACCGAGAGGGACTCCGGGACCGTGCGACCCCCCCCCCGCACCTCAGAAGAAGATGACCTGCTCAATCTGGGCGGAAGCGTGTGCCCTTACGCTGGTTTTGGCGGGTTTCCCGGCGGATCGCAAGGTGTATACTGGGGCGCGGACGGCGTCTCGATCCCAGCCTCAGCTACGACGCCCGTCCCACCAGTAACGCCCCCGCCCAGGCCCTCCTCCCAGTGCCGTCGCCGTGGCCCTCGGCCCTACGCTACGACAGCGCGGCGGTTTGGGGGGGAGGGATGTGGTGTCGCACAAGTCCAAAGTGCGCGCCACCAACTTTAGCCGCGCGCCGCCATGCACGCACGGCGCGGCGTTCTTACGACGTCAGCCACGAGCGCCCTCTGCTACAACTCCGCTCGTGGCCACCACTTGGGTCTGAGATAGAAACCAGTAAAGACTTGGGACTGAGATAGGAACCAGTTAACACTTTTTCGGAATCAGATAGGCACCAGTGAAGACTTGGCTACCGGACAGGCACTAGGCAGGCCTCAACTATGTATCAGCATTCTGCCGTACTGAACTATGTAAAAGTTAAGTATTGTATACGTTCTGTGCAATATATATCTCGTTCTAATTTACTCTAGTGTTTCTAGTTTCTGCTGTCCCACTGGCTGCTCTCCTCCGTTCCTGCACAAGCTTGCTACCTTTATTCCTGTGTCGGTCTTCCTACTCGGCACCTACGACGGAAACGAGACACCAAAGGCGGCGACGAGGCTGGGACACAAAATTCTTGATGCATTCGCGTCGTTCAAATATCTACGCCATATGAAATGGAACGAACATGTATGGACAGTTGTAAGGCAGACAATCGACTTCGTTTTATTTGGATAATTTTGGGAAGATGCACTTCATCTGTAAAGGAGGCAGTTTATGACACGATTTTACGACCACATCTTGAGTATTGCTCAAGTGTTTGGGACCCGCAGCAGATCAGTTTAAAGGAAGACATAGAGGCGGTTCAGAAACGAGCTGCTAGATTTGTTACCGGTAGGTTCGACCAATGCGCGTGTGTCACGGAAATGGTCTGGCAACTCAATTGTGGATCACTGGAAGAAAGACGACGTTATTTTCGTGAATTGCTGTTAAGTAAATTTAGAGGGCCGGAATTTGAAGTTGAGTGTAGTACGATCTTGCTGCCGCCGACTTACAGTTTGCGTAGTGATCATAAAGACAATACAAGAGAAGTTGGAGCTCGTATGGAGGTGTATAGACATTCTTGTTTTCGTCGTTCTATTTGGGAGTGGAATAGGAAGGGAAATGCCTAGTAGTGGTACAGTGTACCCTCCGCCACGCATCTTACGGTGGATTGCGGAGTGTGTATGTAGATGTAGATGTAGATTACTCCTAAGTAGGACGCACAAGTGAAGTGTAGGCAGTGTCTTTATTAGAACTGTTCATCGCCCGAGTATTGTTCCAATTGAACGTAGTGTTTAGTTCACCTTCGGTGCGTACGTTCTATGTGTTGTCTCAAATTAAAGTAATTATATTTCCTAGTTATTTAGTTCTTTTTATGGCCTGTAGATTTGAATGATGTACTCTTTATGCTGCTCTTGCATGTACAGTGTTCTAGGACGTGATACGCGGCCACTTGTGTTCTGACAAGTGGGATGTGTGTGGCGGTGCCGTGGCGCGACTCCGCGCTGTGGGCGAACGCGCGGCTGCTGTCTGTGGCGGGCGTGTGGCCGCCGCCGTCGTCGGGCGGCTGGTACCTGCTGTACACCTGCTGGCTGTTCGGCTCGCAGCTGTTCATGGTCGCCGGCCAGCTGGCGGGGCTGTGGCGCTTCCGCGGCGACCTGGACAAGCTGACGCTGGACGTCTGCCTGACCGTCACCGTCGTCATGGGCGTCATCAAGGCCGGCGCCATCGTCGCGCGCAGGCGGCGCTTCTTCGGCGTCGTCCGCCGGCTGGACGCGGCGACGGCGGCGCAGCTGCTGGCCGGCGACCCGGAGGAGGCGGCGGTCGTGGCCTCAGCGGCCAGCCTGGCGCGCACCATCACGGTGTGGGCGCCGGTCCTGGGCAGCCTGTCGCCCGTCGTGTGGGGGCTGGCGCCGCTGCTGCTGCGGTTGCTGGGCAACGCGCCGCGGCCGCGCGAGCTGCCCGTCGTCTGCTGGTACGGCGGCTGGGAGGCCTCCTCGCCCTACTACGAGCTGCTCTACCTCGTCCAGTTCGTCACCATACAGGGCGGCTACCTGGTCGTCATGGGCTCCGACCTCTTCTTCGTGTCGCTCATGATACACGCCGCCGCCCAACTGCGGATCCTCAACATGAGGCTCGTCAAGATCGCCAGGAACGAAGTTGAGAACGACAAAACATTCGGCGGGATGAAATGCGTGCCTGGTTACCGTAACAGTAATCTGAAAATTATTGACAAGGAATGGACGTCCTCGGCTACGAAGACACAGGATCTTACTGATGAGACCAGCAGTTACGATGAACTTCGTTCTTGGGTGGAGCAGCATAAGGATGTCATCAGGTAATTGTTAAGACACGTGTAGTGTAACACTCTGCTTCTAAAGGTAACCAGATGTTGTGGCAGAAATTACCGACTTTAAGAATCTTACTGAGTAGGACTGAGTAGGTTCACTTTCAAAGAAGGATCGCACATCTTTAATAAGGCGTGTGAAATTTAATACACATAAAGGAATCCTCTTGTGTTGTAGATGAGCAAGTACGTTGATAAAGTCTCCAAATTTCCGATATTGTCCGTAATGTTTCGAAGCGTCGATCTGTGGCCATGCCTTATGGTGCTGTTCTGCGTATCGTGCCCTGTGTCCTCAATTGTGGCACTCTGTCTGCTGGATGGCAGCACAGCTGGCTCGATGCACACACGTCATGAATAGGTTCCACTGTCTGGAGGAACAGCCTCGACGCTTTTTGAAAACAGCCTGCTGTACATTACTTAGCAACATATTACCGTAGGGCAATGGATCCCAAACTATGGGACGCGACATACTAATGGGTCGCGGGGGTACACTAAGGTGGGTCGCCAGACAGCTAAAAAAATATGTGACGAAAATATCTTACCGTATGATAAAAATATGAATCTCTATTTCAAGAGAAAAGTTTTATGATATCAAAACTTATTTATAAAACCAATTCTAAATAAGAAATCAATGTAGATAGTAACGTCAGCAGGCCAACAACAGAGCAAGGCAGTCGTAGCACCAGCTCGTAATTCCAACATCGAAACGCAGCGTCTTCTTCCATTCATTTATTATGTCTCTGACTGAGAGATCGTACGTTATTTTCTTGTCTTTTAGTATGTGTTTCCCTTTTATAATGGCGGGTCTTTTTACTTTTACTCTTCTATTTATTCGCAATGGTCACATCGATTGTGGACTGGATCGTCCATATCGGATGGTGAGGGAGAGTATCTAGTCTTTACAACTATGACATGGAACAAATTTATGGGATCCACAATTACCTTGTGGTAATTGTAAAAAGAACTTTCGGTGGTAAACAGTTTACGCCCAAGGCTAACAAGTTTCAATCCAGAAGATATACAATGTAAAATTAACACTAACTCTAAATACAGTCACAAATCTCATATAGATTACCATTTAATTTGTTGAAAACCATCTGTTATGGGAGAAAAAATTTATAAATGTTCCTTTCACAAGTTGCAAACGTTTTCTCAGCGAAACATATATAATAGTAAATAACTTCGTTTATATATATATATATATATATATATATATATATATGTGTGTGTGTGTGTGTGTGTGTGTGTGTGTGTGTGTGTTTGAGTGAGTGTGTGTGTATACTATACTTACTTCACGGCTGTTTGTAAGGTATATAAATATGTGCCGCCAAACTATTTGTAGAAAGATTGTGGGTCCTAGTAGACAAAATACAGAACCACTGTCCTAAGCCTGCAGCAGCTCGTGGGGACAGGACAGCACCACTGCCTACAGTGGGATCTTCTTCAAATGAACGCACGTGGCCCTGCCTGCCTTCCGCCTTCCTGGCGGGAAGCTCCAAATCTCCTCTGTCAGGTGACGTCGGGCGTTTCGGCTCGGGCGGCTTCACGATGCACATCAACCTGTCTGCACGGGTGGCCTCACGAGATTCACTGAGGCGTCCCACTGATCGCCAGTAACGGAGCAAAACAGGTTCGAAAGTAATGATTCCCACGCATCGTGGATGAAGACAGGGTAGGTGTAAAGGAGGTCAAGATAGGGAGTGTCAGAGAGGTTAGATGGAGGATACTATTGACTAGGAGTTCTGAGCAAGCTTGTGGCAGGGAAGGAGTGATTTTATAGTGTGCAAATGACAAGGAAAAGAATCATTCCAATGACAGTACCTGGGACGCCAAAATCAGGCAGGGTGAAAGTGTCCTCATGGGAGTGGCAGGCATTCGGCTTCTTCAAAGACGCGATCGAAGCCGGGGGAGGCTTATGGCGTGATCTGGGACACCTCCGAGAAGGAAACGGGTGCAGCAGGTTCTTCCTCTTCTTGAGGACACATCTCCACTGTGTGCGGAGCCTCCGCCGGCGAGACGTGGTCTTGCGACGGCTTCGCGGCATCTACCGGCAACTCCACTGACATTAGCAACGGGGCGGCGTCACAGGGGCGTCTGCCTGGCTAGACGCGTCGACTCCCATACTTGAGGGAGCAGGCAGGAATGGCGCACCATTCGACGGTCGCTATTGATTTCGTGCACTTTCCTCCGGCGCAAAAACGGCGTCGAGGGCGGCGACGGCGGCGTCGGTAGCGCGAGACGCTGGTGCGCGATGGCCCAGTTCGCCCCCTCCCCCACCACCCTCCGCGGGGAGGTGGCTTGGGTGGGTGGCACCGCCGTGGGAGTCCTTTGCGTCTGTCTTGCCGTCTGCGTCTTCATGTTCTTGGGAGGGGGGGGGTTACAGATTTATATCGACATCTCTACATCTGCATACATACTAAGCAATCCACCAAGAGGAGAGTGGTGGCGGTCCCTAGTACCACAACTAGTTACCTGCTCCCATGTTTCACTCTCATATGCAACGAGGGAAACGTGAATAGTCTTATGCACGTATGCGAAGACTAATCCTTCTGATCTTATCCTTGTGGTATTTATCCGATATGTAAGGTGGCGACAGCAGGACCGTTCTACCGTCGGCTTGTCGATAACAACGCCACCTTCCCTCCAGCGACTCCTCTGGTATCCCAGTACGATGAGTTGGGGAGCCCGCCAGACCACCTGGACTGCGACAGCGGCCGTTAGGTGGCGCGCAAAACCTACGAGCGCTGTCATCGCCACTAGAGCGCACCGCCCCGTTTACATGGGCTCCCAAAACCGGATTTCGTAATCCGATTTTCCAATTCCGCTTTTGGTTGGTCATGTAAACACACCAAAATCGATTCTGGAAATCCGCTTCTCTAACGTGGTTTCCCAGTTCCACAATCGATTTTCGTGCCCATGTAAACGCAACCGTTTTTGAAGCGTTTTTGGCTTGTCAGATTGTGTTTTCTTCAAATGTTCAAATGTTTGTAGTCTATGGGACTTAACTACGGGGTCATCAGTCCCTAAACTTACAAACTACTTATCAACTAGCTAATACTAAGGACGACACAAATATCCATTCCCGAGGGGGGATTCGAACCCCCGACCGTAGTGGCCGTGCAGACAGTGACTGGAGCGCCTCAGTCCCCTCGGCCATCCCGGCCGGCTTGTTTTCTTCTCGGCATATGTGAGAAGAGTGATATTCTCTAATGTGAAATAAAAGTAAAAATATTAGATTGAACATAAATCTGTGGATTTAAGTTAAGATAAATAGCGATTGTGGTGACTAAATCAGGAAGTGAATCAGCTGTTTATCAGCCGCCATATTAAGTGAGTTAGGAAATCCGATTCAGGCTATGCCATGTAAACACGGCAGCGAAAAATGGTTTTCGTCTTCCGGAAGATGTGTGGCATGTAAATGTAGTGAGTGACGCGCCCACAACGCAGGCCATCTGCGCTATTTAAGGCCCGGAGCAGGACTGCCAACCGTACGATCTGGATCGTACATGTACGATAATTTAAGAATGTGTACGAGCGTACGATCCGCCCTTTGGATAGTACGTCTGCCGTAAGATGTTATGAAACCCCAACTACTATTAAGGTTTCATGTCTCATCGTTTTTCATTCTTATGATTATTGAATTTTTGACAATGTATTATTTCTGTGCAATCTACTAGCCAGTCCATCGAGCTGTGGGACTCCACAACTGACAGTATTGGTTGCATAGCAGTGTGAGTAGTATTCACTCGTCAACGTATTGACTGCTGAGGGCAGTGAATTCTTAAGGTGTTACATGGTGAAAAATGTAAACAGAAGATAACGATTGCTGTCCTGGTGCAGCTATAAAATCTAAAACAAGTATGTTCAAATGAAAGAGTGGAAAACAAAAATATAGAACATTCTGGGAAACTAATACTGAATATAAGGAACAGTTGTGCACAGATTAACCAAACACTGAATTGGTCATGTAAATTTTGTGTGTGATTTGTGCTTTGTTAAAGTAAAAGAAAAAAATTAAAAAAAGTTCTAACGAAAACTGTAAAAATATTTGATGATATCTGATGCACTCCACTTCTTAGCTACCTTCAAAGGCAGTCAAATGACCAATATTTTATGAGTCTTATTTAACTTTTATAAATCAGAAGGATTTGAATGTGATGTTCACATGATGATCGAAAACATACTCTTCTGATATTTTCCCCTCCTCCTCCCTTTACAACCAAAAACCGTACTATACCCCCACAAATGTACGATCCTCTGACGAAGTGTACGATAATTTTGATGCCATCATGCGATCCAGTAACTCTGAAGGGTTGGTAAAACTGGCCCTGAGCCACAGCCCAGTCGTGTCTCGACTGCGCTCCGCATACGTTCGTGTACTACGTGGTTGTTTGGCATCCTACTCGGCTACATCACGGTCTCGACTGGCTTACGATCCGGGCAATTCGTTCCCTTTAGTTGTCGTCGTTGTTTGTCGCCTTTGGTTGTCTCGTTTAGTGTTGACTATTAGCGACGACGCTCCGCCTACTCTCTCGGCCGGCAGGTCGTTCTCCAGTCGTACGGTCAGCACGTCAGGCGTGATTCTGACGACGCACTCAGCCGGTCGGTCGTTCGCGTCTCGCTGCTGACCCAGTCCGACCTTTGGTCTCAATAACTGCCACTTCAGTTGTCTAAGCATTTCAATAACACAGGCGCATAGCTCGAACAAACCTACCCGCTCGCCTCTGAATTTTTTATGTCTTTCTTTCAACCAATCTGTTAGATATCCCAAATACTTGAACAATATTCAAGGCACGGTGGCACAAGCGTTTTATATGCGGTCTCCTTTACAGAAGAATCACATTTCCCCAAAATTCTGCCAGTAAACCGAAGTGGACCGTCCGATTTCCCAACGACTGTTCTTATATGCTGCTTCCATTTCATACCGCTGTGCAGCGTTATGTCTAGATATTTAATTTACGCGACTCTGCCTAATAGCACACCACTGATGCTGAATGCGAACATTACGGGGTTGTTTCTCCTAATCATCTGCATCGTCTTATATTTTTCTACATTTATAGTTAGCAGCCACTCCTCACATCACCTACAAATTTGGTCCAAGTCATCCTGCAAATATACGTCAATTGATCTTTAATAATGGGAACTGTAAGGTTATCCGTGTGACCACTGGAAGAAATCCATTAAATTTCAGTTACATGATAAATCAGTCAATTCAACGAAATGCCTAGGAATAACAATTATGAACAACTTAACTTGTAAAGAACACATAGAAAATATTACAGAGAAGGCGAATGAAAGACTACGTTTCATTGGCAGAACACTTAGAAGATGCAACAGTTCTACTAAAGGAACTGCCTACACTACACTTGTGCGTCCTATTTCGGAGTATTGCTGTGAATTGTGGGATATACGAAAGATGGGACTGACTGACGATTTATAGAAAGTTCAGAGAAGGACAGCTCATTTTCTGTTATCGCGATATAGGGGAGAGAGTGCCTAGGAAATTATGCACAAGTTGAGGTGGAAATCATTAAAAGAAAGGCGTTATTCGTTTCGGCGAGGTCTATTTGTGAAATTCTTTTCACCAACTTTCTCTTCCGAATGCGGACATATATTGTGAGCACCCACCTACATAGGGAGACATGATCATCATAACAAAATTAAAGGAGTCAGATCGAATAAAGAAAGATTTAGGTGTTCCTTTTTCACACGAGCTGTTAAAGAATGGAACTATAGAGAAATATCATACAATTGCTGCGATGAACCCTCTACCGTGCACTTCAATGTGATTTGCAAAGTATCCATGTATATGAAGATGTACATCAAGAATTATCAGCAAACAGCCGCAGATTGCAATTCAACCTGTCCGTCACATCATTTATATCATCATTAAGCCGGAACTCGTCAAATCCGGTGGATTGTCAGGCGTCAAATGGTTATTGAAAAGGCCTCTGACTAGACGAAAGCAGTATTCACGCTAATTTTTCAAACATGGAAACAGAAAAGATCGTAACAACTACAGAGGTATCTATATTCTCAGGCATTGTCGAAAGGAGAGTGCGAGTATTCGTTGAAGAAAAGTTGGATGAAAATCAGTGTCGATTTACGTCTCCTAGAGGCTGTCAGGACTAGATCTTTAGCTGACGGCAGGTAATGGAGAAGTGCTACAAGTGGAACAGGGAATTGTATCTATGTTTTATAGATCTATAAAAAGCTTATGGCCGTGTTCCCAGGAGAAGGTTGTTGACAGTTCTACAAGATTATGAAATAGAGGGCAAAGTTCTACAGGCAATTAAAGGTCGTTATATAGATTGTGAAGCCGCAATTAGAGTAGACGGCAAATTAAGTTTATGATTCGTGGAAGTCTGAGGGGTAAGAAAAGGCTGTAACTCGTAACGACTGTTGTTCATACTATTCATGGATCATATGTTAAAAACAGTAGACTGGCAGGGCGGAATTAAAATGGATGAAATCAAAATAAGCAGTGTGGCATATGCCGATGGCTTAGTTGTAATGGGAGATTCGACTAGGAGGTTGCAATATAATATTTCAGAGCCCGAATATAAGTGTAGGGGTACCTGGGTGATGAAGATCAGCATCTCGAAAACAAAAGTAATGTCTGTAGGAAAGAGATTTAACAGATTGAGTTGCAAGTAAAAGGAATAAAGAACAGGTAGACAATTGTAAGTACCTAGGATATATTTTCTCACAGAATGGCGACATAGTGAAAGAACTTGAATCAGAGAGTAGCAAAGCTAATGCAGTATGTGCTCAGCTGAGATCTGCAAGAAAGAAGTCAGAACCAAGACTAAGTCAACAGTGCACCGCTCTATCTTACGGGCAACTTTGTTGTGTCGGAGTGAAAACTTGGTGGATAGAGGTTACATTTTGCATAAGGATGAAGTTACAGATATGATAGTAGCAAGAATGATTGCAGGTACAAATAGATGGAAATAATGATAGGAAGGTGTCCATAGTGAGGAAATCAGAGAAGAACTGAGAATAATCACTACAGATGAAGCAGTTAGAGCGAACAGGCTGACAGTGACGTCATATTACACGCATGGAGAAGCAAGGTTACTTAAGAGACTCATGGGTTCAACACCGGAGTGAAAGAGGAGTCGAGGCAGACCAAGGAGAAAGTACTTAGATTCGGTGATGAATGATTTTGAAGTAAATGGCTTAACATCAGATGAAGCATGAGTGTTGCCATTGAATAGAGGCAATTTTATTAGGGGGACTGTGCTCCTGACTGCAAGCTGAAAGGCATAAACAGTCTTTAAATGTGATGATAAGGTCATCATCGTACCACACTTCTCTGGGGAACTGCTGACAGTACCTTAGTCTCTGATGAACACTCGCCATCGAGGACAACATACTGGGTTCTATTACTTATGGAGTCTCCGAGCCACTCACATATTTTGAAAATATGTGTTCTTTTATATCCTATATGAAGTCTGTAATTGGTTTACAGATCAAAATGATGTGCAAATAGCCAGTGAGATGAGTGAAAACTCATAATACTACTTAAATGTCATCTGTGAAATTGATGCAATTATTTCGCTTATAATGTACTTATGAAATCAAATTTAAGGGTCCACACTAGTTTTTTATTTATTAAATATAAAAAACTAGAATATGTTACAAAAAGTTACGGCCAAACTTTCAGGAAACATTACTCACACACAAAGTAAGAAAATATATTATGTGGACATGTGTCCAGAAACGCTTAATTTTCATATTAGAGCTCATTTTAGTATTTCTCTTTAAATGTAAATTGAAATAATTCGTGCAAACAATTGTCAAAGTACCCAATTGTTTCGTTAGCATGTAGTGTACTTCCTCGATTCACCGCATTTGTAAACATTGCACTGACTACAAAACCACTTTCGTGATGAACACTAACCTGTTGATGCTACGTACTGATGTGCTTGATGCTAGTACTGTAGAGCAATGAGTCGCATGTCAACACAAGCAATGAAATCAACTTTACCTTCTTTCAATTCGGCCAACTGTCGGTGAATCGAGGAAGTACAGTACATATACTAATGAAACAATTGGGTATTTTGACAATTGTCTGCACGAATTATTTCAATTTAGATTTAAAGAGAAATACTAAAATGAGCTCTAACATGGAAATGAAGCGCTTCCGGACACATAACATATTTTCTTTCTTTGTGTGTGAGTTATGTTTCCTGAAAGTTTGGCCGTACCTTTTTGTAGCACCCTGTATACATATAAAGTGAATTTACTATAGACTGTCACTAACTGTATGCAGTGTCGACATGCAAGCTTTTCATTTGTCAATAACAATAATTGGCAATATTGCACGCTCTGTACAACTGAAATATTTTACCCTGACCTACCTATCTTTACAAGAATTTTCCCTCCAAATTTTTTTGTCAAAGGTGGTTCAAATGATATGGCACAAATTTGAATAAAAATTATATTCACATTTTATTTTTTATTTTTTACAGCCTGACTAATACAACACAAAACGTGACCATATGCCACATATATATAATGCAAAAGATCAGTTCAAAAGACAATCAAAATGGGGGACCCGCTCTAACTTCACCAGAAATCACCTCTGGCAATTTACACAAACATTCACATGAACTTGGGCGCAAGTTCAGACCAGAACGACGCCAACTTTTATTGCCTCTGCCCAATGTACTCCAGTGCCTTTCCGGTGCGTCGTGACCAGAGAGCCTCCCCACACAGTACAGCACCGTAGCGGCAAAACAAACTACCTGGCCTCTATGATAAGCCTATGTGTTTGTAAATCTATCGGACCAAACTGCGTGGTCATCAGTCCGTAGCTTACAAACTACTTAAACCAAGGTAAACTAACCTAAGGGCAACACACACACCCATGCCCCAGGGAGGACTCGAAGCTCCACGGCGAGCAACCGCGCGCTCCGCAGCGAGACGCTTTAGAGCGCTCGGCTACTCCACCGCAGCTACCTGGTCAGCCACAGACGTGCCCAGCCCAAATATATATATGTCAGTCTGCAGACGGAGTGTCTTCACCACGCGCTCGCCCCCCAGGCGGTGTCGCCAGAATGCCTTGGAAGCTATTTCAGAGAACTTGCCGCCAGCAACCCCCGCCCCTCGCGGAAAGCGCCGGTCTGTTGGTGTCGCCAGCGCCTTCAGCCTCGGAAGACAATTATCCCATCGGCGATACTCACAATAATAAAAAAAAAAAACAGAGTCATACTGCCAGTGAAAAGAAATTTACCTCTCAAACTCCTATCCTCTGATAATTACAAGACAAATAAAATAAATTGAATATAAACAATATAATACTATTGAGATCCCTCTGGAATAAATCCAGACAATGGTGTCCAAATAAAATGGAGAAAATAATCCTGAAATAGAACCACCACCTCTCAGTTTGGGTATCTGTTCCATAAGCTCGTACTTCGTTAGCAGTCTACCGTGCGGCATAGTGTCGAACGCAGTCTCCCTGCTGTCCTTAGGAGGTAAGAATAAAGGGAGATGGCGCTACGTATCCCAGTCGTATTACGCTGTGAAGCCATGGCCGCCACGACACTCCGACCGAAACTCGGACAGGGTGTTATAGTTTGTCTGCATTTACCGTCACTAATTGCATCATACACGCATGTAACGTCCTGAAACTGGTTGTTTCAAAATTTTGTTTAAAATAAAATCTCTAAAAACGCATAAAAATTTAGCGGTTATTCTGTTTACAAATAGTTGTTACTACAATATTACGAATCACAAACGTGGGTTCCTTCTTTAGCTAATCTGACGATCGTCAGATAAAATAATTTGATTCTGTGAACCAACGCCAAGTGTACGAGCACAGGGGCGATACATTTTCTTTGTGTAGTAAGTTTCATTAATATTGAAACTAGTTTTTGATTTCGAAATCATTAACTTAATAAAAATGAAATTTATATTTAATTCCTTATTCATTCGTAAATAGTATATTAAGTGGGGGAAATAAATTTCATCTCTAGGAAATCGAAAAACGAAAAATACGCTACATTATAAGTAAAAATGTTGTATAGCTTCGTTAACAATAAAAGTGGAAGGAAGGAAGATTAGTGTTTAACGCCCCGTCGACGGCGTGGTTATTAGAGGCGGAGCTTACGTTCTGATTGTTTGGGGAACGAAATTGACTGTGCCCTTTGAAAGGAACCACCCCGGCATTTGCTTATAGTGATTTAGGGAAATCACGGAAATACAAATATGGATGGTGCATTTGGTGCATTTGAACCACCATACTTCCGAATGCGAGTGCAGTGTGCTACCACTACGCCACCTCGCTCGGTAATAAAAGTGGTAAAATCATATTTTAGCGAGGCAATTTACACAAGAAATGGTATTTCTTTCGTTTTCGCTTGACTGAATGATTTGTACACATAAATATCACACAATCCACCATAACAGTGCAAATCCTTCCAAATACTACGACAAGCATACGCAAACACGGTAAATACAGCAGTGTTTTGGTCGGATCAAGGTGGCTACTCTTAGCTTCACAGGTTTGGCGTCAGAGCGCCTACGTCTATTGTTACCTCCATGATCCATAGCATACAAGAGGGCATGAGAGAAAAGGGCGAGCTGATTTTCGTTCGACAGTTGCTTCCCAGGCCCTGCTGATGCATGGACAGAAGCTTTTCGTGTGTATAAAACGTGCGGCAGCTTGCGGCACATGGGCCACTGCCGTTCTCACGAGCTGGTGGGTGACGCGAGATCTGATGTTCTCGCGCGTGGCGTGTGGCAGCCAGCACTCTTCACGCTCGCCGACGAGCCCTTGCAGTACCTGACGACGTGCCCCAGCTTCTGTCATCTGAAGCACCGATAGGGCCGGCGTCCGCTGTGCCTCTTGCCTTCCGAGACCCCCTCGTCAGAGGTTTCTAGTCCTCCATCGGCCATGTGTATGTGTTGTCATTAGTGTAAGATCATTTAAGTACTTCGTACGTCTAGAGACAGGTGACGCTATCAGGAAATGGTGGAATGGCCATGCGCTCTAAGGCGCCTTGCTACGGTGCGAGTCGTTCGTCCCCGTCGGAGTTCCAGTCCAGCCTCGGGCATTGATGTGTGTTATCCTTAGGTTAGATTAAGAAGCTTATAAGCCCAGGGACTAATAACCACGGTAATTAAGTGCCACAGTTTTACACTATTGCCCATTAAAATTGCTATACCATGAATATCACGTACTACAGACGCGAAATGTAAACGACAGGAAGAAGATGCTGTGATATGCAAATGATTAGCTTTTCAGAGCATTCGCCAAGATAGAAACACCTACAACGTGCTCACATGAGGAAAGTTTCCAACCGATTTCTCATACACAAATAGCAGTTGACCGGCGTTGCCTGGTGAAACGTTGTTGTGATGCCTCGTGAAAGGACGAGAAATGCATACCATCACGTTTCCGACTTTGATACATGTCGGTTTGTACCCTACCTCGATTGCGCTTTATCGTATCGCGACATTGCTGCTGGCGTTGGTCACGATCCAATGACTGTAAGCAGAATGTGGAATCGGTGTGTTCAGGAGCGCAATACGGAACGCCCTGTTGGATCCCAACGGCCTCGTATCACTAGCAGTGGAGATGACAGGCATCGTATCCGCATGGCTGTAACGGATCATGCAGCCACGTCTCGATCCCCGAGTCAACAGATGGGGACGTTTGCAAGACAACAACCGTCTGCACGAACAGTTAGACGACGTTTGCAGCAGCATGGACTACCACCTCGGAGACCATGGCTGCCCTTGACGCTGCATCACAGACAGCAGAGCGCCTGATATGGTGTACGCAACGACGAACTTGGCTGCACGAATGGCAAAACGTCGATTTTTACACGTCTCGGTCATCTCTTGTTCACATCGACGGCACTCTGAACAGTGGCCGTTACATTTCTGATATCTTACGACCCGTGGGTCTACCATTCTTTCGATCCCCGCGAAACCCTACAGTTCAGCAGGATAATGCACGACCGCTTGTTGCAGGTCCTGGCCAGCACATTCTCCAGATCTTTCACCAACTGAAAATGTCTGGTCAATGGTAGCCGTGCAACTGGCTCGTAACAATAGACCAGTCACTACTCTTGATGAACTGTGGTATCGTGTTGAAGCTGCATGGGCATCTGTACCTGTACACGCCATCCAAGCTCTGTATGACTCAATGCCTAAGCTTATCAAGGCCGATATTAAGGCCAGAGGTGATTTTTCTGGGTACTGATTTCTCAGGATCTATGCTCCCAAATTACGTGAAAATGTAATCACATGTCAGTTCTAGTATAATATTTTTGTCTAATTATTACCCGTTGATCATCTGCATTTCTTCTTGTTGTAGCAATTTTAATGGCCAGTAATGTATTAAGAAAGCCTGTGTACTTGAAGAATTGTGAATAACATATTTGGTGTACATGTATACAAGCGGCAAAGTGTGTCGAGAAAGACACATTACACCTCTCTGATTATACGAACTAACTCTCAGTATGGTTGCCTTAGCAACAGACTTTAATTTATAAGGTATGCTTTGCTTAGAGAAATATAGTTTTTTGCGTTATCCAGGAATATAATTGTCTTTCGCCTTACTTATCTCACTGCTATAGCTCTAACACGTTACGGACGCAGAGAGTGGGAAGTGTGCCGAAATAAATCAGTCATTATTAGCGCAATTCCTTCACCATAATACACTGTATGTGAGTGTAAGTAGACGGGAAAAATAGTCGAAATAATACTGAACAGAACAGCTCGTAACTTCTCGTGTGTGCTGTTGGGGAGTTATTTTCTCAGAAGTTAGATTAAATCAATACTAATCACATCGCCAACAAAGTGACACCGGAGAGTTAGCGGAGCACAAACAGCGGACAAAGAGCGAATAATAAGAACATGGGAGTTGGCAGTGGAAGCGTATTTGCATTTTTATAACTTGTTGGACGTAGTCAGTGGTAAAATGAAAGTCACCGAACGATGTTAGTTGAGTGACATTTGTTCCTCTTGTCTCTAACATCATCCTGAATTCATTGTCAACTGTTAATCTCCTATGCCATTGTTCTACGACGTTTCCAGGTTATGTCTTATTTCGATGAATAAATGATGGACATGTACTGCTTACAGTAATATTGCATCTGTTAGGGATTGAGATTCGAGACTGCTTCCTGTCCTGTCATGTATTTCTTTCTATGAATTAAAAAATTCAACATCTTAATTCATATGAAATTACACATCTGTCGACATTTGTAAAATATAGGCTTTTTCCGATTCTTTTAGCACCCATTACCATCAATGCCCTGAACATGGAACCCTCAATTTAACTTACATGTTCGGAAAAATTGAAAATAATTATTAATAAAATGTTGTTGTACAATCAGCTATTTTTCATATTGATGATTGGGCGCTATAATATATATATTTATTTTAAATTTTACAAAATCCTTTTTATTGTATATGACTTAAGATTGGAGTCACGAAATCCTGACTGTCGTCAGCATCTATTAGAATCAAGGCGCAATAGGAAATTTTTGCTTAGGTAAATGAGCACCACACAAAGTACCTAAGATACTGGGCTGTACCTAAGTCAGCAGAAGGTCTTGTTTAATTTCATTTGTTCCTCGTTACAACTGGGGCAATGCACCGTACACCTGTAAGACACAAAGTACCACCATGTATTGATTTAGTTGAACTAAACGTCTCCTCATGTTTGGCTCAGTAAGATAGGCCAAAAGTAGGATAGAGGCTGTATAATCCAACATAGGGCTGCCGAAGCACTGTACGAGGGATCCAGTGCGCTATTCAGATCAACTTCCGGGATACGGACCACTCTACGTCGAACAGTTGTTTCTTAATTTTGGTCATTCTTGTTTAACCATCCCATATGAAATCTTCTAGCAAAATCTGTGGTCGACTTGACTTTCACATTTATATTTTACAAACGATAATTAACACGTGTATCGTAATTACAATTAATCGTGGTGAAGTTATACGATGATAAGTAAGATAATTTTGGGGCTGAAATCGGTTCATTCAGTGATGGAACCTCAACTCAGACAAGGCGTTAATAGTTGGTATCTTATCATTTTAGCTAGAAATTTACAGTATACTATAAATTTCTTTGTCGGAAAAGTCAGTTTCTTGAGAAACATTTAAGGTTTATTGCCACGTTTAAAAAAAAAAAAATAATAATAATAGCGTAGATGAAACTGTATGCTGTAGATGATACAACGCGAATGCATCACTGTTTCAGACTTGTGCAGCAGCTGGAACAGCTCCTGAACGTGATCATCTTGTTTCAGTTTCTTGGAGGGACCATCATCATTTGCGTGACACTGTACCAAAGTTCTGCTGTGAGTATGTGCTTACTATTTTACACACAAACCGTATGAGATTTTTCAGGAATGAGTGGTATATTGAGCGCTATCGAGACATTCGCTGTGATAAAATTTATTTCGTTGCTTCCTATTATGTTACTTCCATTGTTAGAGTTCCCTTACGTCGGCCGCGGTGGCCGAGGAGACTGAGGCGCTTCAGTCACGGTCTACACGGCCGCTGCGGTCGGGGGTTCGAATCCCCCCTCGGGCATGGATATTTGTGCCGTCTTTAGTTGTAGGTAGTTCATAAGTAGTTTGTAAGTTTAGGGACTGATGACCCCGTAGTTAAGTCCCTTAAGCTTAGCAAACATTTGAACATTTTTAGTTCCCTTACATGAAGCAAATATTACTCTCTGTTACGAAAATAACGCTAATTTGCTTTGAAATGTACGACATATTTCGCAATTTTAGCTGTAATCTAAAACCTTTGATGCTAGCATTATTTGTACGTTTTACAATCGTCATTTGAACTTAAACGGATCAGTCACGCCGCGGTGGAGTAGCCGAGCGGTCTAAAGCGTCTCGCTGCGGAGCGCGCGGTTGCTCGCCGTGGAGGTTCGAGTCCTCCCTGGGGCATGGGTGTGTGTGTTTGTCCTTAGGTTAGTTTCCCTAGGTTTAAGTAGTTTGTAAGCTACGGACTGATGACCACGCAGTTTGGTCCGATAGATTTACAAACATTTTTAGATCAGTCACACCATTACGCTCATTTCCCTAATAGAATGATATGTTCACTCTGCAGCGGAGTGTCATGAAGCTATCTGGGATAGCTTAGTCATTTCTACATTTACATCTACATACATACTCCGCATCCAGCCGAAGGTCCCTGTCGGAGGCTACTCAGTACCAATATTAGTTACTTGCCTCGCTGTTCCACTCCCATATAGAACGAAGGAAAATCAAATGTTTGTATGCATCCGTATTGTTGTTGTGGTTTTCAGTCCGCAGACTGGTTTGATGCAGCTCTCCACGCGAGCCTGTCCTGCGCAAGTCTCTTCATCCGAGAATACTTTCGGCAACCTACATCCTTTTGAATCTGCTTACTGTATTCGTCCCTCGGTCTCCCTCTACAATTTTTACCCCACACACTTCCTTCTAATGCTATGTTGACAATTTCTTGATGTCTCAGAATGAGTCCTACCAATTTATCCCTTCTCTTAGTCAGAATATGCCAGAAACTCCTTTTCTCCCCGATTCGGTTAAGCATCTCCTCATTAGCCACGTGATCTACCCATCTAATCTTCATCATTCGACTGTAGCACCTCATTTCAAAAGTTCTATTATCTTTCTGTCTGAACTCCCTGTTGCCCACGTTTCACTGCCATACAATGCTACAATCCAGACAAATGCTTTCAAAAAGGACTTCCTAACATTTAAATTAATATCGAATGTTAACAAATTTCGCTTGTTTAGAAACGCTTTTCGCCCCAAAGCGATTCTGCATTTTATATCTTCTTTACTTCGGCCATCAGAAGTTATCTTGCTACCCAAATAACAAAATTCATCTACTACTTTCATTGTCTCATTACCTAATCTAATTCCTTCAGCACCGCCTGATTTTCTGACATTATATTCCATTGCCTTCGTTTTAAGATTGTTAATGGTCATCTTATATCTTCCTTTCCCGACACTGTCCATTGCAAATCAATTGCTCTTCCAGATCCTTTGCAGTGTCTGACAAAATTACCATGTCGTCGGCAAAGCGCAAAGTTTTTATTTCTTCTTCCTGAACTTTAATTCCCTCTCCAAATTTCTCCTCCCATTCCTTCACTGCTTGCCCAATGTACAGATTGAACAATATTGAGGAAAGGATACAACCCTGTCTTACTCCTTTGCCAACCTCAGCGTCCCTTTCATGCCCTTCGACTCTAATATCCGCTGTCTGTTTTTTGTATAGGTTAAATATAACTCTCCGCTCCCTAAATTTTACCCCTGTTACATTCAGAATTTGGAAGTGTGTATTCCAGTCGACATTGTCAAAAGCTTTTTCCAATACTACAAACGCCAAAAACGTAGGTTTGCCCTTCCTTAGCCTATCTTCTAAGATAACTCGAAATGTATTGCCTCCCGTGTTGCTACATTTCTCTTAAATCCAAACTGATTTTCCTCGAGGTCGGATTCCACAAGTTTTTCTATTGATCTGTAAGTAATTCGTGTTAGTATTTTGCAACCACGACTCATTAAACTCCGCTTGTTTCGTAATTTTCACATCTGTCTGCACTTTCTTCGATCAGAATCGGAATTACAATATTCTTCTTGACGTCGGAGGGTATTTCTCCTGTCTCATACAGGTCGCATATCAGGTGGATCAATTTTTTCATGACAGGCTCTCTTAACGATATCAGCAATTCAGACGGAATATCATCTACTCCAGGGGCCTTGTTTCGACTCAAATCCTTAGCGCTCTATCAAATTCTTCTCGCAGTATCTTGTCCCCTATCCCATCTTCCTCCACTTCGTCTTCCATTTCTAGAATATTGCCTTCAACTTTATTTCCTTTGTATAGGCCCTCTATATATTTCTTCCATAATTCAGCTTCGCCGCGGTGGAGTAGCCGTGCGGTCTAAAGCGTCTCACTGCGGAGCGCGCGGTTGCTCGCCATGGAGGTTCGAGTCATCCCTGGGGCATGGGTGTGTGTGTTTGTCCGTAGGTTAGTTTACCTAGGTTTAAGTAGTTTGAAAGCTACGGACTGATGACCACGTAGTTTGGACCGATAGATTTAGAAACATTTGAATATTTTTCTGAATGATTTCTTTTATGTCGTCATACATTTCGTCGATATGCTCAATATCGGTCGTGATAGTTGGCATATAAACTTGCACTACTGTGGTCGGTGTTGGTTTCGTGTGTGTCTTTGCCACGATAATGCGTACATTATGCTGCTCATAATAACTTACCCGCATTCCTATTTTCTTATTCATTACCAGATCTATTCCTGCGTTACTACCAACTGATTTTGTGTTTCTAACTCTGTACTCGCCTGACCAGAAATGCAGAAATCCTGTTCATCTTGCCACCGAACTTCTCTAATCCCTACCATATCTCACTGTAACCTATCCATTTTTCTTTCAAAATTTTCTAACTTACCTATGCGATTAAGGGTTAGAACATTCCACGCTCCGACCTGTAGAATGCCTGTTTTGTTTTTCATGATAACGACATCCTCCCGAGTAGTCCCCGCCCGGAGAATGGGGGACTATTTCACCTCCGGAATATGTTACTCGAGATGATGCCATCATCATATGTTCATACAGTAGAGCTGCATGTCCTCGGGAGAAGTAACGACTGCAGTTTCCCCTTGATTTCAGCCGTTCGCAGTAACTGCATGGCATAGCCACGTTAGCTGATGTTACAAGGCCAGCTCAGTCAATCGTCCAGGCTGTTGCTCCTGTAACTACTGAAAAGGCTGCTGCCACTCTTCAGGAACCACACGTTTGTCTGGCCTCTCCACAATACCCTCCGCTGTGGTTGCACCTACGGTACGGCTATCTGCATCGTTGAGGCACGCAAGCCAGCTCACCTCGGTAATATCTGTGGTTCATGGAGGTGAACTAAAAGGATATCTACCATGAATACTTTCTTGCATACGAACTGTTGTGGCAATGTATAACGGCCGAGAACAAAGACGAATTCATGATATGTACAGTGTGAGCAAAACTATTCTTATCAGTTAGCCCTGCAATTTATTTGCATCTACAGAACATAGACTTCACTCAAATAAAACAAAATTACCAATATACACAAATCCAGGCATATAAAACTGAATTTCAAGGTAGAAACAAATTTTATATTGGAAAACAATACGAAATTTCAGCATCAAATAACATGAGCATACGAGATTATGCGAGAATGTACATTCTTGAAGATATAGAATTATATATACATACAGCAAAACACCCTGATGACATTGTAAATGAACAATCTTGTTTCAAACACAAACATTTTACAATTGACTTTATTGATTTCCTGACGAAAGTTAATGGATAAATACTCGTACAATACATTACAGACATATCGACTTGAAAGGTCTTCCATAAATTTGTAAATAGTAACGAAAGACTCCGTAACAACTACAACCATATTGCATCTTTGGCCAACAGTCAAACCATTACGTTTACCATAGTTAATGAATAAAAATTACCACCCACAAACCACATATCAGTCACATCAACCACAAGGATCATACACTCGAAAATAACAAAAATTACTGTTGCAGCTGAAAGAATACAACATCTTTAGCATGCTGTCAAATCCGTTAAGTAAACGTCAACTAAATTAATACCAAAGAAATTTGTGAATCCTAAGTTCACCTTAGTTATATGATTGCGTGGCATTGCCCACCGATGTAATATGGACGCAATTACAAAATTTGTATATACAAAAACTGGCATATCACTAATAGTCTTTATACATAAAGACAAAACGATAAATGTTATGTAAAAATTTAATATATGTTTCGCAGAGTGTCTGAAGATGACACTTAAGATGAAATTGATCCATCACAATATAATAAAACAACACCAAAAAGAGCATCACATTGGTATATTTATATAATATGTTTTTAAGCGAAATTTGCTGCCCCCAGTTTCCATTGGATCGAGAATATACAGCGCATTTATGAAAATCATTTAGATAGTTGCAGTGAATCTTTAAGCATTTTATTAGCTTTCTAAACATGCGAACACACGAAATCACATTTAACATGAACAATTACCTGACTTAAATTAGGTGCCAACATACCTAAAGATATACTAATGAGCATTTGCCAGGGTTGTTTTAAACAGTATGTGTGCGATTTAAGCTAAAGTCGTTTAGGAGAAAACAGTACCTGCTTGATGAAAATTCAGGTTTTTTCGTGGATCGCAAACGAAGACTTATAAACTAATTAAATTACTTGTGGTCACCTGTTTCCTTATGCTCTAAACTGCTCCACTTAATTTTTTCTTTTACCCTTATTTTTCTCTTCTTCTGTTACATGCCTCCTACTAAAAAACAGCTGTAATTGAAACCATATTCCTTCCAGGGTGGCTACATATTTTTTTCGTAATCCAATCCTAGAAAATGTTTATTCCTGTTATTCCTGTACCCACAAGACATACCTTTAGGACTATCGGCATAAGAAATGCAGCTTAGAATATGCTCCCATTGCCGCTGTTGAAGCTTTAATTTGAATTCTGAGAGTGACTAGACAGATATCTCATCAGTGTATTTGTATTTGCCAGACCATTGTTTACAGAACGAACGTCGGAAACACGAAAAAAAAAAAAAAAAAAAAAAAAAAAAAAACGTATTCTGACGCACTTCTGTCAAGTACCAGTGCAACAGAGCATTTAAACTAAACTGAACAATTAATCGAAAATGAAAATGAAATCAAACTACACAGTTCTGTAATTGCCAAGAAATTATTTTTCTGTACACCAGTTTCTAAAAACAAGTCTGATAATTTTTCATGTTCCCTTAAGTTATTATTAATGCTTTTCGAGTGGCAGTATGATATATAATACCTGATCTTGCTGAAAAGGAGCTCGGTGGCGAAATGTGCTTATCATGGAAATTTTGGGCACTAATGACGTCGAGCTCATTAAGTATGCTTCATACTGATAATCAAATTAACATTGATTACGTCAGTTAATTATAATTTAAGAGCACTTCATTACTGTAATGCGTTTACGTCAGTAAGTGACATGAGGTGACGCGGTGGCTGCACGCATACGACCGTATCAGAGCACAGCGACTGTATGGCAGTTTAAATTACGAAAACATATTGTGCTTCGATAATGCCTACTAAACTTCCAATCCTTCCTTACAAAAATCTATTAATTATTTAGCGTATGTGGTTTTCAAGTACAAATGGTTTACATACTTACATATAGATATATACAATAAGTTTACATATCTATATATACAATACATCTATATATAGATATATACAATGACATTTGAAATCAAATTAACAATTTAGCAAACACACAAAAATAAACTAAAAAATTATATTAAAGTTGTATGTCCAGTTTTTCCATCCACTAAACTGCTTTAGGGGAGGCTTCATACAGTTCTCCAATAATTCCTGTGAATGCACGTATTGGCCACTCCAGAATGATGTGCTCGGCCGTTTGTTCAGGATGTCCACAGTCGCTCTGGGGAGTATTTCGCATGCCCCATCTGAAGAGCATCTCTCCACTTCTGCCACGACCTATGCGTAGTCTGTTGAGTGTGACCCAGGTTCTTCTTGGCAGGTCTGTACCAGGTACATTTCTCCCTGGTGATATTTCCCTATGGTTCCTGGCTGTGCCAGAATTGGACCAATCATTTTTCCAGTTGGTCATGGCATCGAAAGGAATGGATATAAGATTTTGAGCTGTTCTCCATGGTAGTCTTCTGGATCTCAGGCGAAGATTGTTTGAAGTAATGTCTTGGTGGGTACGCAGATTAATAATGGCGGAAATTTTATTCCACTCATTAACTAATGCAGCTTGCCGTCTGAGATGTGATGGAGCCATATTGCAGAGAATAGAGAGCCAGGGCAGTGGGGTCGATTTCAAGGTTCCAGATATGGTCCTCGTGGCGTTATTTAGATCGATGTCCGCTTTGGATGTATGGCTGCTGTTAAGCCAAACAGGACTGCAGTACTCCGCAACAGAATACACCAGTGACAAAGAAGAGATCTTTAGAGTACGTGCAGCTCCCCAGCTAGAAGTGTAAAGCTTTTGAATGATGTTGTTTCTTGTTCGTATCTTAGGTGCTGTTTCTGTTAGGTGAGATTCGAATGTGAGTGATCTGTCCAGTCTGATGTGGCTTGTTAATTGCATAGGTGAAACACTGTAAATTCTGTCTTTGATGGGTTTGGGATTAATGTCCACCCTCTGAAATATTTTTCCATTATTCTGAGATCTTGGTTGAGGGTGTTTTCACACTCTTCGAAGCTTCCATGTCACAAAGCCAAAGCCATGTCATCAGCGTAGCAGAACATCCAAGCATTTGTTTTCGGTAGATCCTTTGTGTAGAAGTTGAAGAGTAATGGAACCAATACAGAACCTTGTAGTAAGCCATTATTTAAGATGGTAGTGCGGCTCTTCCTTCCTTCTAGGTGGACTTAAAAAGCTCTATTACTGAGCATATCGCTCAGTAATTTATACAAAGCTTGGCATGAGAAGATCGCAAGAATCTTGCAAACTAGGCCATGTCTCCACATATTATCGTATGCAAATCAACAAACGTGACATATGTTTTAAGTCCTCCTTCATAGCAACGCTCAATGTGTGTCGTTAGCGCCAGCACTTGATCATTACAGCTTGCAGGACACATAGTGATTTGTAGGGGAAAGTGCAAAACTACGATATCGTCGTCGTGAATATCACATTCCAGTTGCAGACCGTTGTAAGAAAAAGTACCTGAGCTCATGTGACTGCGTGGTGGGCAGGTTACGTCGTGGTGACTGCTGCCTGTGGGTTGCAGTATACAGAACACACTGTGTGTGTGTGTGTGTGTATGTCTGTGTGTGTGTGCGTGGCGTGGGCTGGCGCAAGCCACAGTGACTGACACTCACTCCGAAACTGGCCGACGTCTGCGCAGTGGGTCCAGTGTCTTACATTGAGCCGAGCTACCAAGAGTCTCTGAAAGTGACTCAAGAAGCCATCTTTGCGAAAGAAAAACCTCTCCCTTAGCGTTTTACAAGGTTTCTTTTGGGCGTTTTCGTACTTTTTATTTGTTATTGACACACATGCAGAACATGCCCACAAGCTAGCAGTCGCTTTTTTGTATTTATTAACACTGAACGGCTAGTGTCGGCGAACTATGTTACCATTCCCAAGTCACTGTATATAACATCAAACAATTACAATAAATCAACCGTATTCAAAGTCTTAAATTGTGAAATTGTGACTGTTTCAAAACCGTAATCTGAAATCTACGAAGTTTTCGTGTATCAAAAGTAAAAGAAAAAAAAAAAAAGAAAAAAATACAAGGACTTTAACGTTAACCAGAGTCAGTGCCCCACTAGAAGGGGCACTGGATACACCGACTGCCTCGAGGAAACCGAAGTTAAGCACTTTCAGGCTTGGATAGGACTTGGATGGGACACCGTCCACATCTGCTGAGTGCTGTTGGCAAGTGTGGTACACTCAACCGTTATGAGTCGAACTGAGGAGCTATTCGATTGAGGGGCAGCGGCTCCGGTCACGAAAAACGACGAACGCCAAGAGAGCGGATCGCAAACCGTATCACATTCCAGTGAAGCTGCGAGTAGGGGATTAGACTGTGGCCGGTCGCTACCTCACTGGCCGGTAGGGTGGAGTTTAGTTTAATTTTAGTGTTCAGATAAGATCCTTTGCCAATTCTGTCTTCAAATAAGTGCATTATACTCGTCTAAAAGGCTTAGGAGGAAGTTGTTGTTGTTTTGGTCTTCAGCCTGGAGACAGATTTGATGCAGCTCTCCACCCTACGTTGTCCTCAGCAAGCCTCTTCATTTCCTTACAAGAATGGCTACCTATATGGATATGAATGTGCTTACTGTATTCATCTCTTGGTCTCCCTATGCCATTTTACCCCACACACTTCCTTCTAATGCTAAGGTGACGATTTCTTGATGTCTCAGAATGTGTCCCACCAACTTATCCCTTCTCTTAGGATCTGCCAGAAACTCCTTTTCTACCCAATTCTTTTCAGCACCTCATTAGTTACGCGATCAACCCACCTAATCTTCAGCATTCTTCTGTAAGACCACATTTCAAAAGCCTCTATCCTCTCCCTGCGCTGTTTGTCTTCCATGTTTCACTCCCATAGAAGGCAACACTCCGCACAAATCTCTGCAGAAAGGACGTCGTACACTTAACATTCGATGTTAACAAATTTCTCTTTTTCAAAAACGCTTTTCTTCCCATTGCCATTCTGCATTTTATATCCGACCACCGTGTATTATTTTACTCCCCAAGTAACAAAACTCATCTACCATCTTTATCGTTTCGTTACCTAATCAAATTCATTCAAAATCACCTCATTTTCTTAGACTTCACTCCATTACGTTTGTTTTGCTCTTGTTAATTACAATCTCATATACACCTTTCAACACACAGTTCATTCCGTTCAACTGTTCTTCCAGGTCCTTCGCTTTCTCTGACAGAATTACAAAGTCATCGGCAGAAAGCAATGTTTTTATTTCTTCACCTTGAAATTTAATTCCTTCTCAAAATTTCTCCTTGCTTACCTCTATAACTTGCTCATTGTACAAATTGAATAACATTTCTACAATCCTGTATTACTCCCTTCCCAACCTCTGCACCCTTTCATGTCCCTCAACTTTGATAACTGATGTCTGCTTTTATACAAGTTGTAAATAACCTTCCGTTCCCTATATTTTACTCTTACTGATTTAAGAATTTGAAAGAGTCTGTACCAATCAACGTAGTCGAAAGCTTTTTCCAAATCTACAAAACCTACAAAATGTAGGTTTGCCTTTCCTTAATCTGTCTTCCTAGACAAGCCGTAAAATGTTCCTACATTTCTCATGAAATGAAACTGATCTTCCCCAAGGTCAGCTTCTACGAGCTTTTCCATCCTTCTGTGAGTAATTCATGTTAAAATTTTGCAGCCATGACTTACTGAGGTGATGGTTCTGTAATTTTCACATCTGTCTGCACCTGCTCTCTTTGGAATGGGGATTATTACATTTTTTCTTAAAGTCTGATGGCATTTCATCTGTATCATACATCTTACGCACCCGGTGAAATACTTTGTCATGGTTGGCTCTCCCAATGACTTTAGTAGTTCTGAGGGAATGTCGTCCACTCCAAGGGCCATAATTGGACTTAGGTCTTTAAGTGTTCTGTCAAATTCTTCTTTCTGTGTAGTATCTTTTACTTCATCTTCATCTACATCGCCTTCCCTTCCTGTAATATTGTCTCAAAGAACATTTCCTTTGTAGATCCCCTCTACATAATCTTTACACCTTTCAGATTTCCCTTCTTTGCGGAAAACTCGGTTCTCATCTTTATATTCATACAGATACTTTTCTTCTATCCAAATGCCTCTCTTATTTTCCAGAGGGTGGTATCTATTTTCCCCTATTTAAACATCCTTCTACTGCCTTTCATTTCCTTCTAGCCATTTCCTGTCAATTTCATTTCTTAGTCGTCTGTACTCCATTTTGCCGGTTTCATTTACTACATTTTTAAAATTTCTCCTTCATAAATTAAAATTAGTATTTCCTGTGATATCCAAGGATTTTTGTAAGTGTTGCCCTTCTACGTATTTTGCCCTCTGCTATCTTCACTGTTTTATCTCTCAGTGCTATTTATTCCTCTTCTACTGTTTTATATCCCCCTAAATCAATTTTTGCCTAAAGCTCCCTCTGAAATTCTCAAGAACTTCAGGTTTCTTCAGTTTATCCAGGTCCCATCTTCTTATTCACCATGGTCGAACACCATGTGGGACTTAAGGATATTATGCCGCTGCCTCCACACATATAAGTTCGGTTGGTGAATAGTTGATCTAATTTGTGCTTCAATATACCCGCCATCTCGTCAAAACGCCGCCGACGCTTCGTTTGTTGCTGCTATAAAGGGTTGCAACATGAGTAATGTGTCGCAAGCATTGAGTGTGTCTGTCTGAATGAATGTGCTTTGCTTTATCCACTGTGTGTATGCAATTTTCCTCTCACGTTACCTCCATATTCATAAAGGGCAGAAACAATCTTATTACAGGCAGTAACTCTATGATTTAATTTACTTTTGTACAAGGTGTGTGCTTAATTTGATTTTCCCACATTTATTTGCTTGTTCATTTTACTGAATATATAATGATTTAAAATATCAAACCTCTGCTTTATAATTTCATGCTCCCCATCCCATGTTTTATTATCTATTCATTTATTTTTAACATTGATTTTGTGTTTGTTAAAACTTTGCCTGCTCCCTTAAGGAGTGAGCAGTTAGATAAATTTCCATTGCGCAAGTACTGTGACCACTCGCAAGGTAATTTAGAGCAGCAGTGAGCGTTTTAACCTGCATTTTCAGATCTCTGCTACCCGAGATCTTACTTAGAAACCTTAACAGGCTACTTTCACTATCAGTTGTTGCCTAAAGTTCCCTCTGAAATTCTCAAGAACTTCAGGTTCTTTCAATTTATCTGTCCCATCTCTTTATTTTCCTACCTTTCTGAAGTTTTGTCAATTTTAGTCTACAGTTCATGACCAATAAGATATAGCCAGAGTCTATAGCTGTCCCTGGGCCTGTCTTAGAGTTTAAAACCTGTTTCCGAAGTCTATGTCTTACCATTGTAAAATCTATCTGGTACCTTCCCGTGTCTTCTGGTCCCTTCCACGTATACAACCTTCTTTTGTGTTTCTTAAAGCAGGTGTTTTTTTATGATTACATTATGTTCCGTGCAAAATTCTACCAGGCGGCTTCCTCTTTCATTTCTTTTCCCCAGTCCAAATTCACCTACTATTTTCTTCCTTTTCCTACTACCGAATTCCAATATCTCATTACAATCAAGTTTTCCACTCCCTTTATTATCTAAATAATTTCCTTTACCTACTCATACATTTCTTCGATATCCTCATCATAGGCAGAGCTAGTTGGCATATAAACCTGTATTAGTGTGGTCGATATTGACTTCGTATCTATATTGACCACGATAATGCGATCACTGTGCTGCTCATATTAGTTTACCCGCCTTCCTATTTTCCACGCTCCGATCCGTGGAATGTTTTGCTTTTCTTGATAACGACATCCTCCTGAGTAGTCCCTGCCCGGAGATCCGAACGGGGGACTAATTTACCTCCGGAATATTTTACCCGAGATGATCCATCATCATATATTCATATAGTAGAGGTGCATGTCCTCGGGAAAAGTAACGGCTGTAGTTTCCCCTTGCTTTCAGCCTTTCGCAGTAACTGTGCGGCAAAGCCACATTAGCTGATATTGCAAGGCCATGTCAGTCAATCATATAGTCTATTGCCCCTGTAACTACTGGAAAGGCTGCTGCCCTGTTCAGGAACCACACGTATGTCTGGCCTCTCAACAAATACACCTCCGCTGTGGTTGCACCAACGGTATGGCTATTTGTGTCGTTGAGGCACGCAAATCACCCCACCTCTGCAATATCTGTGGTTCATGGGGGTAGATATTGTATAGAAAAAAAATTATCAAAAATGGTCGTTATGAAAGTCACATATATTTTATCGAATGTTACACAGTAATTACTGATTAGTAATAAATAATAATTTAAATATTTTTGTTATATTATTAAAAACTGCACATTAAAAGTTTTTTAATTAATCTTTTAAAGCTTCAGTACATCCTTAGTATTTTGTCTCTTACGGCAATACCTGAGACCGTATAATTATTTGCAGCTGAATTCGAACTGATATGTGTTTTCAGAAAACGGGTGAAGTAACAACGCTGTTCAAGCTACAGCTTTACCTGGGGACGATGTTATCCGAAATATTCATGTACTGCTGGTATGCGGATGGCATAGTACAACAGGTGAGTATCGTGGTATCTATCTAGTTTGGATGCTTTAATATGATGCATAATGACGATATTAATAGACAATTCTGTGCTGAGAGCGCCCTATCAGTGGTGCTACGTTTCTTATAACAGCTATTTGCAGGGTTCGACTTCAAAATGTACTGTGGAAGGTTACTATTGCGCTATGAAATATCACTCTCAGATGTACTTCTCTGGTGCTGTTTTTCTTGTCATATACTATAAACTATTTATTCTACTCAATATTGCTTTAATTCAGTTTTCCAATTTCCACACCTTTCATTGGTGTCACCCAACAGCTCACAAGTGTAGAGAATGATGCTAATAACGTCACACGAATATTTCCCGACAGTAACTGTCGATGTGGCTCAAATTCATGTCCGGGACAATGACTAATGACATCATATCTGAGGTAAAGACGATAGTTAGGTTACAGCAAAATACAGATTATAGATTAAGATTTTGTGTTTAAAAAAATGATGTGCAGCTTCTCTGTGATATTGAAGTACAGGTTAACAGAGCGCCGAAGTCACGAAATTTTGGTCTGAGAACTGTGATCGATGATACATTCTGTTGTTATCTGTAATTCACAAGGATAATCACAGATTATTTATTATCTACAATACATAAGTTCAAATGTTCAAATGTTTGTATAGCTTATGGTACTTAACTACGGGGTCATCAGTCCCTAAAGTTACAAACTACTTACTAACTAGCTTATCCTAAGGATAGTACAAATACCCATGCCCGAGGGAGGATTCGAACCCCCGACCGTTGTCGCCTTGCAGACCGTGACTTGAGCGCCTCTGTCCCCTCGGCCACCGCGGCCGGTAATACATAAGTATTAAGATATTATCCCGTATGTTTATGTTCGTTAACAATGTTTGTTTTGCTAGGTGGTATATATACGTAGCTTATCTTGTAAGACTCAGATAAGACGTCATTGTTCGATGTTCCTGGTGAGATACGTTGTACTTATATTGTCCAGTATTCCTGTGGATTAATAATTACTTGGTTTTAAAAGTACGTGCGATATCCTTATCCACCTAAAGGAGTACTGACACCCGTCCGTAGTATCCGTAGTACCTAGGGGAGGGGAGGATACTACAATTCTTGTCTGGCAATCGTTTGGAGACGCCTGCAGCTGAGGTTCGTCGTGAACAAGTACTTTTCGCCTATGCCTTCAGAAGAACAGTACCTAAGAGAACTGTCTCACGCGCCAACGCTCTTCTTCTCCCGAGTTTTATGATAATAGGATTCGACTCGTTAATTAGTTGATTTCTTCTTTGAGGTATGTTTTGCGGGTCCTGTTATAATCGATAGTAGTTCGCTTCCCTGTAGATATAGCAGGTGGCCTGGTATAGACTATAGGAAATAAAAATTAGTACACCCTCTTACAGTTTCCGAATTCACTTACGTCTTACTGTTGAAAAGGTGCGTATGCAGTACGTGAAATGATTACATATAAGGATCTATAGCTCAAGCGGTAGCACGTGTCTATTCACAGTGAAACACCCATACTAGTATGTAGCGACGACAATGCAGGTGCTGATTCTGGCATCTATTCAGTCATAAAGATGGCGAATACTGTCTTCGGATACACTATACCTGCAGGAAAAGTTGCATGTAGTTCCTCAACAGCAGTTGGTTGACGAGTCGTACTTGTCACTTGTCGTTCCATCATACCCAACACGAGCTCGATTGGAGACCGGAGATCGAGCTAGCCAGAGTATTACTGCACGACATGCAGAGAACGGTGTGTGCCGTAATGGAGTGGCTGAGAGATCTAAAGCGTCTTGATGCGGAGGCCGCAACTGCCCGCCGTCGGAGGTTCGAGTCCTTCCTCTGGCAAGTAGTTTCTAAGTCTACGGACTGAAGATCATTGCTGTTTGTCCAATAGGCTTCCACTGATTTGAATGTTGTGTTTCACCAGCAGTGTGTGGAGAAGCATTATCCTGTTGAAAAAACACGCATCTCCTTCCCATTGTTGTTGTTTGTCAACCTATTGGATCAAACGGTTATGATCATCATTCACTAGACTTAAAAAGCACTGAAAGTAAATTACACTAAGGACAACAGACACACCTATGACAGAGGGAGGATTCGAACCTACGGCGAGAGTGGCTGCCTAGTCCGTAGCAAGAGGTCTTAGACCATGCGGCGTCTCCCGCTCGGCCCTTCCTGCTGCATGTATAGAAGAAGAACGGTATTTAAAACATTCAGCAAGTACCCAGCGCTAGTTACAGTTCGCTCCACAAACATCAACTTAACCGTAAGACTTCGGATGCACTCTGCGCGACAATGCTAGCCAGGCCAACTCGTAAGCGCGAACAGAAAATCACGTGCGTGGGGGCAGTATCTGCTTTAATCGCTGAAGATCACGTCTCACTGCCTGATGTTCCACGTGATCTTCAGACGGCACCAGTCGAGCTGTGCATGTCAGTGCTGTGACATGAAGTTGAGCATGCCCGTAGTCACACCGCTAGTAAACAGTTGACAACAGTTCGTGTTGGAACTTCTAGTCTCGCAAACTGTCTTATCCGTGCTGTACTCTCCGCCACTTCTGCCCTTACAATAACACGATATTGGCGGATCTCTGTGCTGCGTGGACGTCCAGAACATTGACTACAGATGTGAGAATGTTCACGTGACCACAAGCAGCTCTGGTGCTCAAGTGACATGGCGTGTAGAGCGTGTGTGACAACTTTCCGAAAGGAATTCTCCAGTCGGAGGTCCATTATTTGACCATTTTCAAACTCTCTCATTTGGCTGTAGGAAGGAGGGGTGTATCTGGCAGTACAGGAAAGACAAATACTTCTTCCACAGTGGCGACAATTGCGCACCGGTTCTCGAGTGGCTCTATGACCAATTAAAGCAAACCTGCCGTCGGGGAATTATAGGATATTTGTACAACGCCAGGAGTGTTGTTTAGAAGGATTTGCTTGATATAAAGAAAAATTGCATTTTTTCTGTTTCACTTTAGACTGCAGTTCACAATCATGTACAAGACTAATTCTGTCCATCGCCCGCAGCTTTATCTAATAGCCAACATCATCATTTATTTGTTACGTATAGAACGTCAAATCAAAATATTTCATTGAATGCTGGGCTACACTTAACAGTAACACAGATTCGTGACACGAGTCACCAATTATCTGTAAATAATGGTCGGAAAGTTACAGCAATCGTTCCATCCCCTGAGGATGGGAACAGTTTCTCTTTATCATGGCACCATTCTCAAGACTGTATTAACATCCTGAACGGCTCTCTATGCTACAGGTTTTTTTTTTTCTTCCAAAACAAACAGCAATGGCAAATCTCATGGTTTAGGTTTGGGATTTATCGACCATTCTCTCTCTTTCACAGTAGTACCAACGTGGGCGAACTGTCGGGGCTGTTTAGCACGCCTTACAATGGGTCTGAAACCCAAAAGCTGGTCAGAATATAAGGAGTTGTTGAATTTCTACCAAAGTTAGTGTGAAAGGGTTAATGAACTTTCAGATCAATAATGAGATATCAAGAAGTGAGAAAAACAAAATAGGGGGCTCTGTGTACATCAATATATCAATATCAGTTTATTCATATAAAAGTAATTTTTAGGGAATTATCTAGGTTGCTGCGGAGACTTATGTTCAATAATAAGAAAAAAAGAGGCATCCAAGGTGCCGGTCAAAAACTGATAAATCGTTTCATTTATTTATATATTTATTTTTATTTATATTTACATACATTTACATTTACATAAATGTTAGTATTTACGAGTTGTTGTAGTTTGTAGTTAAAATATATACGAAAAAAGTGGAAAGTTCGAAGAAAGGACTAAACAGAAGATAGAAGATCGTGTAAAATATTACAAATAATTATTTCATTTCTAATACAATTATTTATTTTTTAAATAAATCCGATTCTCGAATATGCTGGATCAACAGGGTATTATTTTATCATTTCAATGCTTCTCGCATCGATTACAATTGTAATTGTAGAAATGCAACTCATAATTAATTAATTCTCTTGTCAATTTTGAAGATGTCTCAAAAATGACATTCTGCATTTTGAACATGGCTCAAAGCGGAGTAGCAATTAGTAGCAGGATTTGAAGCTTCATTCACAAAGGTAAGAAAGCATACTTGCAGATACAGTGCGAAAGAAAGCGGACAGTAGTAGATTTCGTAACTTACCTCTGTGTTTCAGCGCATTTGATGGCTTTCTCGTTCATTCTCCTGTATTATGTTATTTGAAAAATAATCATTCATTATTGATGATTTAATAAGATGTAAATGTTCTTTTCTTTTCATTAGTACATATCTCCTGGCAAAGCTTCCGTATTGGAAGTATTGACTTCACGTGCACGAAACACAAATAACCGTCTTCAACAACAAGACTGTTTTTGTAGCTTGGCCCGCTGCACGCATGCTAACAGTGAACTTCCGTATTTGACCTGAGATATAACAGAACAAATGAACATCTGGTCGTCCGCAGTCCCCGCACTCAATAGTTCCAGCACTGCTGCAGCCAACTCGATAGTCCAAAATTCCCATCTGGAAACTTTTTTTTCTTTCTGGCCACGTTTTCAACATTTTGCCCCACTGTGCGCCTGGATGCGACATTACGCGGAGAATTTCACGTGTGGCGATTAGACTCGTAGCAAACTGCAATCGTACTGTATCATGGTCGTTGTTTCTGGATTATATTTCATGTTGCTCAATCCTCTAATTTTCATATTGTGATGCACATTTCAAAAACGTTGAAGGCAAGGATTATCTGCGAGAAAGTAGAAAGGTTACTCGATTGTTCTTCTGACACTGAGCCACTCTGAGAAATTAGTACCCAGAACAACAACCTCTCGCCGTAATAACGGAATTGGTACGCCTGGGCATTGAGTCAAACAGTGCTTGGATGGCGGGTATAGCTACAGATGCCCATGCAGCTTCAACACGATACCACAGTTCATCAAGAGTAGTAACTGGCGTATTGTGACGAGCCAGTTGTACGGCCACCATTGTCCAAATGTTTTCAGTTGGTGAGAGATCTGGAATATGTGCTGGGTGGGGCTACAGTCGAGCATTTTCCGTATCCAGAGAGGTCCGTACAGGACTTGTAACATGCGGTCGTGCATTATCCTGCTGAAATGTAAGGTTTCGCAGGGATCGAATGAAGGGTAGAGCCACGGGTCGTAACACATCTGAAATGTAACGGCCACTGTTCAAACTGCCGTCGATGTGAACAAGAGGCGACCGAGACGAGTTTGTGACACTTGCGCGGAAAGGGAATGTTTAGACACTTGCGCGGAGACCCGGACGCTGCAGGTAGTGAACAGGGTGTTCCAGAAGTAGGGATACACCACCCCTACTCCTCGCCCTCCAGCCGCTACCTGTGCCGTATTCAGGGAAAGGCCCACTGAGCGAGGTGGAGCAGTAGTAACGGCCCGGAGATATCACAGCCTCATTCAACAGGGATATAACACGTCATACAAATATCACTCGATTTACAATACAGCACCATGTGAAGAGAAATGTGATGAAAACGGAATTGAGCGCAACCGTTGCTAACTACAATTTCGGATTTACTGCATTCTAAGTCAGAATTCGCATCTATATTCGCATTTATCGCAAATGCGAATTTTTCCTGTCCCTAGTAATACCTCTAAAAATAAACAGCTGATCAAGGCACTAAAAGCTAGGGCAGATCTTTGGGTGTATTACTACAAATAACTAAAACACAATTTGATCGTGGAATTATATAAATCTCATTATAAAGGTTTTTTTGTAGGTGGTTTTGAGCAGCTTTTAAATTTGTTAGGAACAGCATTATGAAATATAGACAGCCACACCTTATGTTTATTATGAGATATCGATTTCGGCTAATTTCAGGTCATCTTCAAGTCTCAAACAACAGGTGTTACTTGTGCATTTTTCCAGTGGCACTCATAACCTTTAAGTATTTACACAAGCCGGCCGCGGTGGCCGAGGAGACTAAGGCGCTCCAGTCACGGTCTGCACGGCCACTACGGTCGGGGGTTCGAATCCTCCCTCGGGCATGGATATTTGTGCCGTCCTAGTTCGTAAGTAGTTCATAAGTAGTTTGTAAGGTTAGGGACTGATGACCCCGTAGTTAAGTTCAAATGTTCAAATGTTTGTTAAGCTTATGGGACTTAACTACTGGGTCATCAGTCCCTAAACTTACAAACTACTTATGAACTACTTACGAACTAGGACGACACAAATATCCATGCCCGAGGGGGATTCGAACCCCCGACAGTAGTGGTCGTGCTGACCGCGACTGGAGCGCCTCAGTCACCTCGGCCACCGCAGCCGGCCCGTAGTTAAGTCCCATAGACTATACAAACATTTGAACATTTTGTTTACACACGAGGTCTAACGTTGTTAATCGCGTTAGCTATGAAAACAGAACCCAGAATCTTTGCGTCTAAATGATACATATATTGGTGTGATGTCTTATTTCGAAAGAACAGACATCACACCAATACATATATAGCTCTCGGTAAAGTGGAACGGTACGATGTCGTTACGTAGCACAGCACAGCCGACTGGAAACGCAGGAGAAGTGCAAACAACGTTCTCTCCTCAGAGGTATGATTAGGTTTGACGTAGACTTCTACAACATACAGTCTACACGGCGAAGATTACACCAAAAAATTTAACGTTTCGTCTACTTTGGCGATAGAAACCAAATTTTAAAATCGTGTCTACTATGTAAAGATGTAGCAACACAAAACGCTTCAAGTCCAAAACTTCACTGATTTTCGAGTTCTGAATTTTTAATATGTTTTTAATGTTATTACAGAAAAAACATATTTGGGACTCACACTACAATTTTCATATGGCAGAATTTGGAGGTACATTCACAAGACACAAGTCAACGGTTGTGTGCATTCATTTTATGAGAAACATCAATCATTTGTTTTCAGTGTTTACTTCAAATTTTTCTTAAGTTTCTTTAATTATTAGTACTTAAATGTGGTTATGAAATAAATAAATTATGTCTATATGTGTAGTCTTATGCGGTCAAACTACTTAGATCATTGGTCGCTAGACTTACACACTACTTAATCTTACTTAAAATAACTTAGGCAAAGTACAAACAAACATACCTATGTCAGAGGAAGGACTCGAACCTCCGACCGGACCGGCCGCGCAATTTGTGACACAAATTACATGTTTGCTAATATTAATGCATAGAAGTATGAAATCACGTCAAGACTACTTCCTGCAAAAATTTCGACAAAAAAAGTTGGCACTGAGATTAGAAAAACAAAATTCTGGTATATTGGATTTTAACATTTTATCAAAAATTTAATGTTACTACAAGAGATACAGCCATTCAAATTTACGAGCACCATAACGTTTTCCTTTCCTGAGTAAATGAGCTGCTTCTTATAGTTTCAACACCTTTTTCTTGAATGTTCTGAATATAAATCTTCACACAGACGTCTTGAGGAGGAGAGTGATACGGATATCTGATTGCAAACCACTGCCTATTACCTTAGACCTTTTTGACTGTACTGAACAGTAGTTCCGCGTATTCCGTAATTTATATTTATACAGTTAACGGGCAATGTAATTTATAACCAACTATTGGTTGCCAATTTCGCTTCATTTTTCCTGGAAGTCTTGCAATTTGTTTCTCCCTGTTGGTTTATGCCAAGTTCGGAGTAAAAGTGGTTCTATATGACGGTGATGGAAAATAGAATTGATCTTTAGCATTTTTCGGTGTGTGACATTCCCTTACACATTCTGTATTTCATTTATTTCTTAGATGTATTTGTAATTCGAATACAGACAAATCGTTTTGGGGTCTACGAATAAACGTATTGACTTATTATTAACGTTTTTTAATTGAAGGTTTAAGGTTGCATCTCCTATTAAAAAGCATAGTAGCTATTCTTAAAGAGATGGAAGTTGCGTGATATTGGGGTTAACTACATAGCGGTCAATTACATCAACGTATCTTTGCAGGATGCCTAATATATTTATTGCTTGCGCAGGTGTCTTGATATGCTTAGTGTTCTGAATAATATGGTTTTAGGAGGTATGACTGTGGAAAGTCATAGTCTTGTAGTAGCAGATACTAACTCTCCAAACGTTATCACTATTAAAATACCTTTTTGTTTACAGGAGGAACACTCCACGGATTAGTATGTAGTTAGAACAAGTTACTATATTGCTCTTCGGCTTGCAAAGGGTTTCACGCCGGCCGCGGTGGCCGAGGGGACTGAGGCGCTCCAGTCACGGTCTGCACGGCCACTACGGTCGGGGCTTCGAATCCCCCCTCGGGCATGGATATTTGTGCCGTCCTTAGTATAAGGTAGTTCGTAAGTAGTTTGAAAGTTTAGGGACTGATGAGCCCGTAGTTAAGTCCCATAAGCTTAACAAACATTTCAACATTTTTTTGCAATTTCACTGATTTTCGTGTTATGTTGACAGTGTGGAAACTTGACAACAGCAGTGCTAGACTTCTTGGTGTGCTTGTACCCAGGAAAAAGCCATTAGCCGCCCCAAGCGACCCGGGTTCCTCGCAAGTGACACTCCGCGCAAGTGTTCCAACCCCGACCGAGACGTGTAACAAATGGCACCCCATTACCATCACGCCGTGTGATACGCCAGTATGACGATGACGAATACACGCTTCCAATGTGCGTTCACCCGGATGTCGCCAAACCGGATGCGAGCATCATGACACTGTAAACAGAACCTAGATTCATCCGAAAACATGACATTTTGGCATTCGTGCACCCTGGTTCGTCGTTGCGTACACCGTCGCAGGCCCTCCTGTCTGTGGTGCAGCGTCAAGGGTGACGGCAGCCATTGTCTCCGATCTGATAGTCCATGCTGCTGCAAACGTCGTCGAACTGTTCGTGCAGATGGTTTTTGTCTTGTAAACGTCCCCATCTGTTTTGCGGATACGATGCCTGTCATATCGACTGCTGACCTTATTAACGATGTCTGTGTAGAGACAGGAATTAGTGATCACGATATCGTCATAGCGTCGATGGTGACCAAAGTTCATAAACCAGTCAAGAAGGCTAGGAGCGTGTTTTTGTTGGGAAAAGTCGACAAGCAAATGTTACGATCGCACTTAGAAAATGAATGGGCGTCGTTTAATTCTGGGACTATGGATGTAGAGGAATTGTGGACTAAATTTAAATGCATTGTTAATGAAGGGTTAGAGAAATATGTGCCAGTAAAGACGATTAAGGATGGAAAAGATCCACCGTGGTATAATAATAATGTTAGAAAGCAAAGGCTGTTGCACTCTCGATTCAAAAAGGAACACGCAAATAATGACAGGCAAAAGTTAATAGAGATTCGTGCGTCTATAAAAAGATCGATGCGTCAAGCATACAATAATTATCACAGCCATACCTTAGCAAAAGATCTTTCCGAGAACCCGAAAAAATTCTGGTCCTATGTAAAATCGATAAGCGGGTCAAAGCCCACTGTCCAGTCACTAGTTAATCATTCCGGGGCAGTAATAGAAGAAAGCAAACTGAAAGCTGAAGTTCTAAATTTAACCTTTAAGAAATCTTTCACGCAGGAGGACCGCACAAATATACCATCATTTGATCAACGTACCAATTCCGAAATGGGGGACATAGCAATAGGTATTTCCGGTGTAGAGAAGCAGCTGAGAGAGCTAAATACGAAAAAGTCTGCTGGTCCGGATGGAATACCAGTTCGGTTTTACAAAGACTATTCTGCGGCATTGGCCCCCTACTTAGCTTGCATTTATAGCGAATCTTTAATTCAGCGCAAAGTTCCTAGTGATTGGAAAAAAGCGCAGGTCAGCTTGCCCTTTTCTCACATGACATCTTGCGAGCCATGGACGAAGGGCAACAGGCGGATTGTGTTTTTCTCGACTTCAAAAAGGCGTTCGACACGGTACCACACTGCAGACTGCTAACGAAGATACGAGCTTATGGAATAGGTTCACAGATTTGTGACTGGCTGGAAGACTTCCTAAGTAATAGAACGCAGTACGTTGTTCTCGACGGCGAGTGTTCATCAGAGACGAGTGTATCGTCAGGCGTGCCCCAGGGGAGTGTGATAGGACCGCTATTATTTTCTATCTATATAAATGATCTGATGGACAGAGTAAGTTGTAATTTGCGGCTGTCGCTGATGATGCTGTGGTGTATGGGAGGGTGTCGTCTGTAACTGACTGTAATAGCATACAGGTTGACTTAGACAAAATTTCTAGTTGGTGCGAAGAATGGCAGCTAGCTCTCAATGTAGAAAAATGTAAGGTGATGCGCATGAGTAGGAAAAACAATCCCATAATGTTCGAATACAGCATCAGTAGTGAGCTTCTTGATGCGGTCGCGTCGTTCAAATACCTAGGCGTAACATTGCAGAGCGATATGAAATGGAACGAGCATGTAAGGACAGTTGTGAGTAAGGAAGACAGCCGACTTCGGTTTATTGGGAGAATTTTGGGAAGATGTACTTCAACTGTAAAGGAGACCGCGTATAAAACGCTTGTACGACCACGTCTTGAGTATTGCTCAAGTATTTGGGACCCGCAGCAGATCGGTTTGAAGGAAGACATAGAGGCGGTTCAGAGGCGAGCAGCTAGATTTGTTACCGGTAGGTTCGACCAATGCGCGAGTGTCACGGAAATGCTCCGGCAACTCAATTGGGGATCGCTGAAAGAAAGACGACGTTCTTTTCGTGAATTTCTGTTAAGTAAATTTAGAGGGCCGGAATTTGAAGCTGAGTGTAGTACGATCTTGCTGCCGCCTACTTACATTTCGCGTAAAGATCACAAAGACAAGATAAGAGAAATTAGGGCTCGTACGGAGGCATATAGGCATTCTTTTTTTCCTCGTTCAATTTGGGAGTGGAATAGGAAAGGAAATGCCTAGTAGAGGTACAGTGTACCCTCCGCCACGCACCTTACGGTGAATTGCGGAGTATGTATGTAGATGTAGATGTAGATGTAGTGATACGAGGCCGTTGGGATCCAATACGTCGCTCCGTATTGCCCTCCTGAACCCACCGATTCCATATTCTGCTAACAGTCATTGGATCGCGACCAACGCGAGCAAGAACGTCGTGATACAATAAACAGCAATCGCGATAGGCTATAATATGACCTATATCAAAGTTGGAAACGTGATGGTGCGCATTTATCCTTCTTACACTAGGCATCACAACAAAATTTCACCAGGCAACGCCGGTCAACTGCTGTTTGTGTATGAGAAATCGGTTGGAAACTTTCCTCATGTCAGCACGTTGTAGGTGCCGCCACCGGCGCCAGCCTTGGGTGAGTGCTCTGAAAAGAGCATCACAGCATTTTTTTCCTGTCGGTTAAATTTCTTTGCAAGTCATGCAGTAACTTCTCTGGCCAGCACGATTTCCAATCGATCACATGTCGCAAGACATGTGACGTCCATCCCTGTCTCAGGTCAACAACTCGCACCCCTCCAGTGGTTCAACCTAGTAAGTGCTTCCGCGCAGTGCGACGGAATCCCCAAAATGTGACCAAAACCCTGAAAATGAAATTTCGATTCTCGGAATTTAGATGGGTGGTTTGGGTATGGGAAGGATTGGTGCATCTCATTCCAGAAGGAGGGGTCGCCACCTTCGACACCTGGCGAGTTACGTCCCTTCAAACGTGACCTTCGTAAACGTGACGGCGCTGTGAGAGCGAGGCAAATTTACTATTGGTTTGTGAGTGAATATTGTGGTAGTGAAGTGAAGAATCTCAGTTCTACAAGATGAAAACGGTTGTTACAGTTATGTACAAAATGTTCGTATACTAAATCGGTGCAAATTTCATGGTTATCCTATTTACATTAAACTTTTTCGGATGCCTGTGCAAATCGACCATGCGTTGCCGAACTTGCATTTTCAGCTTAAGCAAAAGTAGCATATACTGCAATATACCGCAGAATTTCAATTCCCACACTCTAGATTTATTAATTATCTGTTGGATATGACAATAATCAGCTGCCAAAGTCTGCCATTTCTCTGTATATTGAATATTTACTGGTGCCCGTGCGGCCAAAGTTTCTTAGCACAACATTTCGTAGCAGCGCGCGGCACGGCAGGCTTATTATTGATCGTCCGAAACCTGGATACGAAAGTCCCAAAGATGGAAACACAGCTCGACGCTTTTTTGCAAATTCCAAAACATCTGCTCTTATAACATCATTGGATATAGACTTGACGGTTTTACGTCATATTATAAGGAGTGGTTCAAATGTTCAAATGTTTGTAGAGCTTATGGGACTTGACTACGGGATCATCAGTCCCTAAACTTACAAACTACTTATGAAATAGCTACAACTAAGGACGGCACAAATATCCATGCCCGAGGGGGGATTCGAGCCCCCTGCCGTAGTGGTCGTGCAGACTGTGACTGGAGCGCCTCAGTACCCTCAGCCACCGCGGCCCGCTATAAGGAGTGGACACGAAAGTTCAAATGTTCAAATGTTTGTTAAGTTTATGGGACTTAACTACGGGGTCATCAGTCCCTAAACTTACAAACTACTTATGAACTTCCTTATACTAAAGATGGCACAAATATCCATGCCCGAGGGGGAATTCGAACCCCCGACCGTAGTGGTCGTGCAGACCGTGACTGAAGCGCCTCAGTCTCCTCGCCCACCGCGGCCGGCCTAATAAGTTCCACAATTATTTTTCGCCGATAACTGCGAGGAAATTCGTTGAGCTATATCCACGGTATTATATGCCTACGTCCGTGCATCAGATATTCATTCACGTTCCACAAATAAAAGCCCATGCACTGTTGCCGATCGATCAGTTATCCGAAGAAGGGCAGGAAGCGAGGAACAAGGACATCGGTGGACTTTTTCAGAAAATGTTTACGTGTAAACACAATAGGAGACGTTTTAAAGAGGCTTCTGGTAACTTCGGATCCATACATATTTAGTTGGCCTATTAGAAAACTGCCATGAACACAAGCGAAACGTTTGTGAAAGGAGTCAATAGATCTGTATACTGTCACCTGCAAATCCAGTTACACCACAACTGCATATGGAGTATTCCGATATGGACTCTGACTATGAGAACTTCAAGAGCGAAACTGACTTTCATTGCTAGATATAAAACCAATCATACCATTTTGTATGTGTCATAACAACATCTTCAGTCATGTTTGATTATATTATTGAATTACCGTGCATGTGGCATCGAAGACATTTTTCCGATATATTTTCAACAAATATTCTGTTATTTTGTTATAATAAACAAATCACGTTGGTAGTGTATTAATCAATAGTGTCTAAATACTATATATAAGCTGTTGTTGTTGTTGTGGTCTTCAGTCCGGAGGCTGGTTTGATGCAGCTTTCCACAATACCCTATCCTGAGCAAGCCTCTTCATCTCCACATAATAAGGGCAACATACATCTGTCTGAATCTGCTTACTGTATCCATCTCTTGGTCTTCCTGTGCGGTTTTTACCCCACACACTTCCCTCCAACTCTAAATTCACAATTCCTTGATGTCTGACAATGTGTTCATTCAATCGATCTCTTCTTTTAGTCAAGGTATGCCAGAAATTCCTTTTCTCCCCAATTCTGTTCAGTTCCTCCTCATTATTTACGCGATCCACCCACCTAAACTTCAGCATTCTTATGTAGCACCACATTTCAAAAGCCTCTATCCTCTTCCTGTCCGCACTGTTTATCGTCCATGTTTCACTCCCATACAAGGCAACACTCCATACAAATACCTTCAGAAAAGACTTCCTAAGGCTTAAATCAATATTCGATTTTAACCAATTTCTCTTCTTCATGAACGCTTTTCTACCCATTGCCATTATGCATTTTATATCCTCTGTAATGCAACCATCATTTGTTGCTTTACTGCCCAAGTAACAAAACTCATCTACCTGCTTTATTGCTTCGTTACCTAATCTAACTGCTACAGCATCACCTGATTTTCTTACACTGCACTCCATTACAATAGTTTTGCTCTTGTTAATGTTCATCTTATATGCACCTTTCAGCACACTGTCCATTCCGTTCAACTGCTCTTCCAGTTCCTTTGCTGTCTCTGAGAGAATTACAATGTCGTCGGCAAAACGCAATGTCTTTAATTGTTCACCCTGAACTTTAATTCCTTCTCGAAATTTACCCTTGCTTTCATTTATAGCTTGTTCAATGTACAAATTAAATAACACTGGACAAAGGCTACAACCCTGTCTCACTCCCTTTCCAACCACTGCATCCCTTTCATGTCCTTCAACTCTGACCACTGCTGTCTGGTTGTTGTACAAGTTGTAAATAAAATTACGCTCCCTATATTGTACTCCTGCTTGCTTCAGAACTTGAAAGAGTTTGTTCCAATCAACATTGTCCAAAGCTATCTTTAATAAATTATTATGGATTTTCATGGTTCACGTTGCTATATTAGCTCCGCCACTTTGTTTGAACAATTTTTACCATCAGATTCGTAATCAGCGACCTCAGAAACCCCCGCGTGATGAGTTTTGAACGTGTTGTTGGTGTTTCGCCGTGTTGCAGAGCGCGCGGCTGGCCACCTCGGCCTACTCGTGCGGCTGGCCGGACGCGCCGCAGCCGTTCCGGCGCTCGCTGCTCATCATCATGCGCCGCTGCCAGCGCCCGCTCTCGCTCACCGCCGGCAAGTTCTACACCATCTCCAGGGCCACCTTCGTCCGGGTAAGCCAGCCTGCTCTCCCCTGCAACCCGCGTATTTTACCTTACCAGCTGAAAATTTCTCCCGTAGCATCCCTGCGACAGAAAATGGCAGAACCAGCTGTCTCAATACACATTCCGCCTTTCTCACAAAAAATTTGCCATACGAACAAATTCGCGCTTTTCTAGCACACACTTCATTTGCAGTACCTCTCTTCTACTGCCTGTCTCTACGTGTCTCCCTCTCCACCTGTATGTCTGTTCATCCGTCGGCACATGCTCCTCTCTGTCTCTCCCACCGTCACCACCTCCATCCTCGTGTCTCTTCTACCTCTTTCAGTGCTCCTCTGCCACGGCCTTGGAAGGAGACCACATGGGTATCGGATTTTAGAATTTCTTTATATTTGTGGTACGTGAAGTTCATAATTTAAATAACAATCAGCCAAAGCCATTTGACGCAACTCGCAAACATTCTTGAGAAAATCGACTGAAATTTTGCAAAGTGCAGGTAAGTACCAGTAATTAGAAGTGATGGTGCATCTGTCGGTATAGCTCTGTTAGTAGCACACTGGCGTTACAACCATAGGGTCGGTGGTTCGAATCCAACATAGTTTTCGAATTCAGTTATATATATCATTTTCGGATCTCTAATTCCACCTGTTGCGTCAATTTTTTTTATGTGTATGTAGACGAATTGAAAACTTCATTGGCATGTAAAACGGTGGTTGAGTAGGTTAGCCTCTTGGAAAGCACTTAGTATCTAAGGACATGACTTTCCAAATACAGTGCCGTAGCTCTTCAGAAACTGAACAATCAAAGACCGCCGTTGTCAACTAATAATGAAGTCACTACTGTAAAAAAAGTAACTTACGTTTTTTGATTGGATGTCGTTATTACCAACCTTCCATAAAATATAGAAAATTACGAATAAACAAAAGCACGTGCACTTTTCGAACCACTGACCTTGAGCTTGGAAGGCCAGAACGCTAACAACTATTCTTTTATTATTTTTATTTTATTTTTTATTTGTATTTTTGGGCTTCCTTCCTTCCTTCCCTTAAGCCCGTCCTTGCGCTCGCCCAATTCTCCGTCTTCGGGGTCAGCTTCAACCGCCTTCTAACTGAAGTTATTTATTTTTAATATTTTTTCCTGAATGCGGAGTCCGACGGTATCTTCGATAATTTTAAAATCAATTTAGACGGCGTCTTCCACCATAATTAAATCAGTGCTTCTTTAGCGTAAATTTTAGCTTCTACTTAAAAAATAGTAATATGTTGTGGTGCGACAATCGAGATATTGTGCAGTGCAAATGATATATATATATATTTTTTTTAGTTCAATAATAAGAAGAAACATATAGTACTTCGAAAGAATTTACTACGTGATGTAAACATTTAGTAAAAAGAAAAAACATACCTCTTCTTCACAGCAAATAAGAATATGCCTTCATTGGCTGTATAAATATTGGTTTTTGAAATCAGCGGTTTATGAAACTAAATAACAATTCCTTAGGAAAGATTGCTAAAATAGATGACACGTAGTAGACAAAAAGGAAGTATGGTAGGTCGCACAAAACATTGCTAAATAAATAAGTCTCCTAGTTTTTTACCTACTGCAATGTTCTAGCCCAAAAATTCGCATACTTGTCTTTATAATTTTTCTGTCGTATCAGTTTCTGATGTTCTGTTTGTAAATACATCCAGTAATCTTCTTTCTTCCTTTCTCTGTTCGTCAAAAGGTAGTTGACCGCGTGTCCTTTTAACCAGTTGACTGCTCTCATTTTGGTGGGAGGATAAGGCACTTCGTCTGGATTGAGTAGTCGAACCGATATGATCGTTTTGTTCTGCAAAGGAGCCATATCTCCTGTACAAGATGACATGTAAATCTGTGTTCATCCGTGTCGATAAGATTGCAACTTACGCAATTTGGCGTTTCTGCCAGGTGAATGTCGTACAACTTGGAATTGGTCGGGAGTTTTCTGTTAACTGCCAAGTACCATGTGGGCCTCACGCACGTTGGTAAGTTCGCGTCCTGTACGTTTTCCCTGATTTTGTTCCAGTTATATTCCATATATTTGTCCTCTATTATATTTCTGTTTGTTTTCCATCATCACGTTGTATACTTCTTTATTTTTGTACAGGTCTTTCTCGGAAATACGGCGTTTAATGTAGCTATAATGCATATGAAAATGCTTGAGACGATTTAATGCAGTCGGAACGTGGAGTACATCTATAGGTGCCTCCATGCTGTCCGGAGCTCTTTCTTGTAGTAAGTGACTCACAAGTGCGTTGGGTGATCTTTGCCACAGTTCATCTTGGACCTTGACATAAATATCTGTCATGTTAAGGTCTCCCTTTCCAGTTTCTAATGTAAGAGTATAATATTTTACTTCGAATATCTGTCCTCTGCTTACAAAGTGGCCGAGAGCTGCTAGCAATCGTTGCGCTATTGTTCGAGGTAGCGGTAGCAGCTGAGCAACAAAGTTGACTTTCGAGGTGATATGTGTGTTTGCTAGATGTACTTTTTGTATTGCATTTATGTTTCGCACAACATAATGCTGTGTGCTAGCTCAAATTTTTTTCCAGCAGTCTCCTGCAGTTGAGGGCGGCACTGTTGTTGATATTGCGGGTGAATTCCATTCCAAGGGTTTTCAGTTTGTCCACAAGTTTTATGTGTTCGGTTCTAAATTCTATGCCTTGTCCGATGTTCTAAATTCCTGAAATTTGCCGGTTTAGTTTGGATCCTGACGCGGCTGCATATCGAGATACAATGTAAAGTACGATTGCTAGCTCGCTTTCCTCTGTCACTATACAACTGACGTCATCCACGTACGCGTGACAGACTATTTTCTGAACATGTAGCTGCAATCCTCGGAGTTCTTGTGTGAGCGTGAACAGGAGAGGTTCAAGCGCTAACGCAAAAAGTGCCATAGACATGGGGCATCCCTGTCAGACCGAGCTCTTTATAGCAATCGGCCTGTTGAGTTGTCCGTTGACACTGATTTTGGATGTACCGCTAGTCAGTAGGTTTTTAATATCGGTTACAACTTTCTGCGGGAAGTGGTCTTGTTTTAATGTTATAAAAAGATACGAATTGTTGACTGAATCATAAGCTTTCGCAAAGTCGAAGGACACGATAGCACACTTGATATAACTGGCATCTGCGATTGCGATAACATCGCGGTAGTCGCTTAATGTGTGATACATAGTTCTGTTTTTCCCTACACTCGTTTGATAGGCTGCAGTTATGGTCGTGATGACTGAATTTAATCTTTGCATTATTACTCTTGCGAATATTTTATAATCACTATTTAGTAGTGTTATGGGTCTAAAATTCTCAATAGTCTCCCATCCTGAAGTGCCACGGTGCCTTCACAGAACTTTTTCGGGATTTCGTTGATATTCATTAGTTCATTACATACTAACGTCATCTTACTGGCTAACTGTTGTCGAAAAATATGGTATAGTTCAGGTAGGACATCAGGGCCTGGGGAAGTATTTTTCGGGCTTCTTTGAATAGCGTCTATGACAATTTCTTCTGTTATCTCTGCGGCGAGTTCTTCCGCTTCCTCAGGACTCAGTCTTCCCAACAAATTGAACGTGATGGTTTCCTGCGCTATTTCGTCTGTTGGTTTGTCTGCTAATAGTGCTGTAAAAGTTTGTGCACTTCTTATTTCCACTTGTTCTGTCAATAGCCTTCTGTCAGTAGTTTTCAATTCTGTCAAAATTTTTCGTTCTGTCCGCTTGATTTCCTGTATGACATGAAACATAGACGTCGTTTCCTCTTCAATCGTATGTTGCAGTCGCGATAGAACTTTGCATTCTTCAGGTTGTTGTCGCTTCAGTGCTAATAATTTTTAGGTTTATCCCTACTGGATTATAAGGCACAAAAATTGAGTTTGTAGCTATTTATGGTAATTTTAGAAAATTACTGTATTTTTGAACTTCTGTATCTCAGTCATTAGTGGGTCAAAAAACACTTTTGACCAGTGAAATGTGTAGCAACTTTTACGCTTTTCAACTTTGTTCTAAGGTATGTTTCGGGAAACACGCATTGTTTAGAGGTTATAAGCGAAATAGTGAAAAAAGGCCAAAACTTTCGAGGTTTTTCGACCCCTGCAAAGTTAGCACAGGATCCTCGAGGTCGAAAACTCAGATTCTACTCCACTGAGTACCTACACACAACATACTAAAATTTCATTAAGTTCTGACCTGCCGCCTGTACTATCTTCTTGAAGTTGCGAGTCGATTTGTATAGTCCGCCTGCGTTCTGGTTAATAGCGATGCGCCAACAATTTCTACCTAAAGTAAAGACAAAATCTGTCTCTTATTCACCCAGATATGTTTCGGAGAAGCACTCGTGGGGTTTTCTTTTATTACTACATATTTATATTTGTTATGGAATCTCTTACAGAGATTGCTTGGAAATGCCTGGCATGGTATTGAGATGACCATTATGTCGTTGAAGCTCTTCTTTTCTGTGTTTACTTCCTAATATATGGTAAAGTTGAGTGTTCCTACACAGCCACAAAATGATCACATCAATGACATTGCAGGGATTTCCAAGCAAGCTCTATAACACTCTGCAACAAATATGAAAATGCAGTAATAAAAGATAATCTCACTCATGATGGAGTAACTTCTCCGAAACAACGTGTGTTTTCTCAAGACAGAAACATCACCCTAACCATATATTAGGAAGCAAATGAAGCAGAATAGAAGGGCTAGAACCACAAATTTATCATTAACCGGTTGGTATAGCGTATGTAAGAACTCATCTTTTACCAGCCTGGTTGAGGCATATCCCCGACGCTTATGCCGGGTCTTTCAATCCACTGTCTTCTCTCTCGTTTGTTCCTAACGTTATCATCAATCTTTCTCTCACAATGTCACATGTGAAAGTGGTTAATGAACCCTCTGCCACGCACTTAAATGAGATTTGCAGATCTATGTAGATGTAGATGTAGAAAAATTCAAATTCAGATGTTTGTAAGCTTACTATATCAAAACGACTGACGTCATGTGTTCCTAAACTTACAAGCTACTTAAACTAACATATTCTATGGATAACACACATACCCATGCTCGATGGTGGACTAGAACGTCCGGCAGGAGCGGCATTGCAAGCCCTGATGTGGCGCCTAGAGAGGCATGGGTGTCACTGTCTCTTTCCTATCATGACCGTCTGCCGCCTCTTAACGTTCAACTAAAAACAAAGAGTCACTCTCTTTGTACCAGATCATCGAACATACCTATCTTTTTCCTGCTTGGTTTAAGGTCCCAACATAACGCTAAATTAAGGAAGTTCCTTGAATCCAATTACATAAGATTACAGAATGTATGCAGCAGAAATGAGGAACATTACGTTTTTTTTATATAAAAGATTGTCATTAAGCATAGTAAAATAAGTTTCAAGCGGTATCAGTTAAATGTAAAATGCCGCGGTGGAGTAGCCGAGTGGTCTAAAGCGCCTCGCTGAGGAGCGCGCGGTTGCTCGCCGTGGAGGTTCGAGTCCTCCCTGGGACATGGGTATGTTAGTTTACCTAGGTTTAAGTAGTTTGTAAGCTACGGACTGGTGACCACGCAGTTTGGTCCGATAGATTTACTAACATTTGAAATGTAAAATTCTTCTTTAATGCCCCATTCTGGTTTGGACAGCATGTATTCTTGTAATGTGAAGGTTGGGTTATCACTACTGTTTACTATGACTTTTAATGTTATTAACTCTGTTACGTCTGGACATAGCTAGGAGCGTACTTATTTTAGGGATTATAAGCACATTTTCATTACATTTGATTTAAATATCATGATTATTATTGTGTATTTCGTTCTGTAGAAGGCTAGCTCAAACCGCTATTAAAACGATAGGTTTCATCTCTTTTTGTAAACATTACAACTGCTACAACGTCCGCTACGACTGGATATAGCTAGGGGATAATTACTTCAGGGATGTTGGGCATTAATTTTACGATTACTTTGTGACGTTTGATGTAATATCAGAGTTTATTCAGTTCTCTTTTCTGAAAATAAAATCGTGTTGTTTGACATATATGTCGCTTTTTCTACACACGTCCTGTTCTACTATGGCTCTGGGTTGAAGAAAAGTCTTAATTTAGCGTAATACTGGATCTTAAATCAAGAAAGGTAAAAATTACCTTTTTGAAATTATGTGGTACAAAGATTGTGCTAAGGCAGCGATTTTAGATAGGTTAGGTTAATAAAGTGATGCAAAGAGTCAGCAACCTTGTTGGAAATGCCATAATGATTTAACTAGCGTTACAAACTTGAGAAATAATAGGGTAATCCATGCAGAACATATATCGAACAAAATACCGTTACTTTTAAATGCTAAGCCAGTGCTACCATCTGTTCAAGAAGGTGTCATTAACCTTCACAGGACATGTTCTTCGCACTAAGTCAGTGCTTTTGAGAACAACGATTTTTGTCGCCCTAATTTGTTGCATTTAATCTATTGTTCAGTAATAATGTGGTATCGGAAAATTTCCTTACAGAGTTTATAGGTATTAATTTCACAATATCATTAACGATTTCTGTTGAGAGGCTTAGCTAGTGCTACCACCTTTTGGGGACAAGATTAGGCTCGTCAGTTTACGTTTTTTCATGATAACAGTTTACTTTTAACCCGCTTTAAAGAATTGCATGTGTTATAAAACAAGGAAATAGCATCTGAGAATGACCTATATAGAGATTGTGGGCATTACAAATTTTTAATATTTTGCGGATATAACTTTATATCAAGTTCGTGCTGTCCTCTCTTGATGAGAAAATTAGACTTTTCTTGTTACATATTTAATAGATTCAATTTATTTGTAGCCTTTTTTTTTGTAGGAAGTTCAACTGTTGTTTATCTTGTAAATAGTATATACAATTTACTCTAGAGAGTTTATTGGTATTAATGTAACAATAACATTACAGATTTTAAGGAGTACAGATATATTTTTGAAATTTTGTCTTAAAAAATTAAAAAAGAAAAATCAACGGAACCTTACATTTAAACCTCTAAACAAATAAGTACGAGTCAAATAGGTGTAAAGCGATATAATATTTTAATATGTTTTGTTAGTTTTATTTTTAGTGTAAGGAATCCTGTTGTATATTTTCTGTTCTTTTTTCTTTCACATTTTCCCCCTCCGAGCTTCCAAATTTGACATGAAGTCACTAATGATGTATGCGCCCATTTTCAATTTCGTAATTAAAAATGTTCAAATGTTTGTAGAGCTTATGGGACTTAACTACGGGGTCATCAGTCCCTAAACTTACAAACTACTTATGAACTACCTTATACTAAGGACGGTACAAATATCCATGCCCGAGGGGGGATTAGAACCCCCGACCGTAGTGGTCATGCAGACCGTAACTGGAGCGCCTCAGTCCCCTCGGCCACCGCGGCCGGCAATTTCGTAATTAAACAATGCTGTGATGGACGCTTTAAGAACATGAAAGCCACAGGTGGTGATGCGGCTGTTGTTTACTGACTCCGAGGTGTTTCTTTGAGCTTTGTGCGGTCGCGGGGATGTGTGACGTCACACAGAGTTGCAAGAAAACTGAAATGCTGTACGGAATTCTGGGGAGCATTGAGGATTTGAAGCAAAAGAATAAATAAGGCAAAAGGAACGGGAAAGTAACGTGAATTTGTTTTAGTTGGTACCAAGTTACAGAACCGAAAACATATTCATATATACATGACAGATTAAACAGATTGTATAATAAACCGTGATAAATACCATTTTGAAGATTTATAATGGCATTTCGAATCAGTATGCCTATTTAGAGGGAATTTGGAAAACGTTGTAAAATTTCCATCTCTTGCGAGACTGTGCAACAAGCACGGGTCCTACAAGAAAAAGTTTATTGAATATCGGTCGTGCGGACAGCTAACAAGATACAAATGTTTTGATATAGTTGGCATCTGTTGACAGGATTCGCAAACAAGAACCTCGGTGCTGCCATCTGCTATTAGAGGTGTGCAAACGTGAGGTTAGACTGTAAAGACTATTGTTTCCCATTTTTCAGCATTAGTGATACATAATTTAAGGTAAACCACTTGTCTGTAGCTCCGCACTACTATTTTATTATTTAAATTTTAGAAGCAAATGTTTGTTTTTAATTATTTGCACACTGTTTCATATACACATACTGTAGTATTGCATAGGAATTCGTATATAACTAGCAATGGAATTTAGTTATTTGGCGCGTCCTATCCTCTGATGCTTGCATCCTGCTTGGGTCTCCGCTCCCCCTGCCCACTAGGAATCCTTCCAGATCCTAGAACATCACGCCCTCCGCCTCGATGACCGTATCCGCATCCTATCCACCACAAGGATGCTCTATGACTTGATTCCCTTTCCTCACCTTCTGAAGTTCCTCGCACACCTCCGCCTCCGCTTTGTGTTCCGTAAAATAGAATCTCGCCACATAGTTGTCTCCATCTCTTGCTGCATCCTGGGCCGCTGCCACGACGATACCTTAATCCCTCCCTCCCTTCACCTCCACACTCTCCACGTCCTCCCCGAGGGTAACTTCCGCCAACTCCCTTAACCGGATGACGCCCTCTGTCCCGACATCTACCCCTCGTTTCAACCTCAGTCCAACGCCGTATTTGTACATCTCCCTTCGTCCCCTCCCTCTCATCATGTCCACTCCCTCGCTTGGCTCTCCTCTCCCAGCTCCTTCCTGTGATGAGTCCTTGCGCTTTCCCCTCTCCTCCCTCTCCCCTTCCCCTCCATCTCCCCCACCCCTCCCGTCCTTCTCCCACTGCGTTTCACCTTCCTCCCGTTTTCCCACTGCGGGCCCCCCAGTTCGACATATTTTAACACTGCGCCGTTTAGTGTTGTGTCAGTGTTTGTGCTTCGTGCCCAAGTGGTATTTTAATACTTAAGCAACTCCCAATCAGGCAGTACATAACTGTTGCTGTGTATTTTAAACAGTGTCTTCATCATTGTGTATTGTGCTCCATCAATGGGTTTTTATCAACCCTAGTTTTTAACTTCTATCTCTGTGTGATTTTAACCACTGTGGCAGTTTTAATTCTTACTTCAACTTCTTTACTTTATGTCCGTTTTCTTCATTTTAATCTCCATTGCAGTTTTTCAAATTCATCAAATTTTAGCACCTTTCTCTGTTTTTATCGCCTTGTCAACATTGTAAATACGTTCGGCTGAAGAGCAGCAATGAAGCTGCTGCCAGCCTGCCACATCCGGTGGCTTTAAAATACCAATAAAGAAAAAAAAATAATAACAGCTGCAGGATCAGAATGTGACGTCTGTTCTTTCCGAACAGACGCCACATGTATATATAAAAAAAATAGTTACTAGGCCAGATTCAAAGTGTCAGCCACCTGATTGGCATCTTTCCTTCACGAAGTGTGAGAACTGTGTGCTGAAGTGTCTGTGTGAAGTGCAGGTGACTGTAATGGGTGTCTTTAGTGTCATTTTAGTGATGGAGATAAAGGGAGAGGGCACATAGCCTAATCCTCACCAAGGGGACCGTCCAGCTCAATGTTTCCATCTGACGGACGGATATCTATAAATAGTTCCCTAACTCCACGAGACACTGCGGAGAGGTTTGGAATTTATTCCAGGGCCTTGGTGCAAAAACTGGTGATCAGGGACTTTGCAATTTTTGGTGGTCACTTACGCAAACAAAGGCGCTATTGACCTATAAAGCCGTCATTGGAGGTGCACAAAGGGAAGGGACTGGTGGCAGGGTGAAGGGAATTTTGTAATATATAATGAACAAATTTCTTAGATGTTGGTGTTACCTGGCTTCTGGAAATTTAGAGCTGCAAAATAGTCTTATTTGAGGCAGGGGGGAGGAAAGGGGGATCGGGGCGGCAGAATGACAAAGACGGAATATGACAAAAATGTTCAAATGTTTGTAAAGCTTATGGGACTTAACTACGGGGCCATCAGTCCCTAAACTTACAAACTACTCACGAACTAACTTACACTATGGACGGCACAAATAGCCATGCCCGAGGGGGGATTCGAACCCCCGACCGTAGTGGCCGTGCAGACCGTGACTGAAGCGCCTCAGTCCCCTCGGCCACCGCGGCGCGGAATATGACACCCTTGACCTTGTCAGAATACTCTGATTGGAGGTAGTGTACTTCTGTATTACAATGTGCAGGGGGAGGGAAAAGAGCTGCTCTAATTGGACGAAGCGTACCCAGCAATGTGTTGGGCCCTTCCCCTTCCCCTTCCCTCGCCTTTACTCTTGAAGCTTTAATATGACACCGGTGACATATATGGGTCAGCAGTCCCGCAATGACCATCCATCTCGAATGCCCATTACTCTCCTACTACTGCATTGTTTGTCCGTTGTGTGCTCTGACTTAAACACCCTCTTACAGTACCTGTTTTCCTGTACTATTTGTTAATGGATTTTTCAATGTCTATATATTTCAATAAAATGTATGTTAAGCTTATGGGACTTAACTGCGGGATGATCAGACCCTAAACTTCATAACTTACAAACTATTTATGAACTAACTTATACTGAAGACAGCACAAACATCCATGCTTGAGGGAGGATTCGAACCACCGACGGAGAACGATCTCGCGCATGGGAGCATATCGCCTCAATCCTCTCGGCCACTTCCGCCGTAGCGAATTCAATATACACTACGGGCCATAATAATTGCTACACTAAGAAGAAATGCAGATCATAAACGGGTATTCATTGGACAAATGTATTATTGGAACTGATATGTGATAACAATTTTCACGCAATTTGGCTTCATAGATCCTGAGAAATCAGTACCCAGAACAACCACCTCTGGCCCTAATAACGGCCTTGATGTGCCTAGGCATTGAGTCAAACGGAGCTTGGATAGCGTATGCAGGTACAGATGCCCATGCAGCTTCAACACGATACCACAGTTCATCAAGAGTAGTCACAGGCGTATTGTGCCGAGCCAGTTTATCGGCCACCGTTGACCAGACGTTTTCATTTGGTGAGAGATCTGAAGAATGTGCTCGCCAGGCCAGCAGTCGAACATTTTCCGTATCCAGAAAGGCCCGAATAGGACTGCAACATGCTGAAATGTAGGGTTTCGCAGGAATCGAATGAAGAGTAGGGCCACGGGTCGTAACACATCTGAAATGTAACGGCCACTGTTCACAGTGCCGTCGATCCCAATAAGAAGTGACCGAGAGGTGTAACGAATAGCACCCCATAGCATCACGCCAGGTGATACGCCAGTATGGCGATGACGAATACACGCTTCCAATGTGCGTCCACCTCGATGTCGCCAAACACGGATGCGGCCATCATGATGCTGTAAACAGAACCTGGATTCACCCGAAAAAAAAATGACGTTTTGTCGTTCGTGCACCTAGGTTCGTCCTGGCGTACACCATCACAGGCTCTCTTGTCTGTGATGGAGAGTCAAGGGTAACCGCAGCCATGGTCTCCTAGCTGATAGTCCATGCTGCTGCAAACGTCATCGAACTGTTCGGGCAGGTAGTTGTTGTCTTGCAAACGTCCTCATCTGTTTATTTAGGGATCCAGCATGGCCTTCCGTATGGCCCCCTGAACCCACCGATTCCATATTCTGCTAACAGTCATTGCATCGCGACCAACGCGAGCAGCAATGTCGCGATACGATAAAACGCAATCGCGATAGGCTACAATCCGACGTTTACCATGTCGGAAACGTGATGGTATGCATTTTCTCCTCCTTACACGAGGCATCGCAACAACGTTTCACCAGGCAACGCCGGTCAACTGCTGTTCGTGTATGAGAAATCGGGTGGAATCTTTCCTCATGTCAGCACGTTGTAGGTGTCGCCACCGGCGCCATCCTTGTGTGAATGCTCTGACAAGCTAATCATTGGCATATGACAGCATCTTCTTCCTGACTATTATATTTAGCTGTAGCTCGCCATCTTCGTGGTGTAGCAATTTTAATGGCCCGGAATGTATTATCTACATTCCGTTGCGACATCGCCGGGTCATGAATGCTAACGCTTGTTGAAATACCAAGAGAGAAACGATTGTTTTCTGTCATGCTAAATAGTTCCGAGAGTTTTTAGACAGGGCAGGAGTTCTACTAGAAACGGTTACGGTAGAGTGGTATTCTTGGTGTTGAGTATTTTGATAGGTGAAAGGGAGACTGTCTGTGGGAAGCATGCAGGTCCTGAAATGCTCGCTATAGTTGTGGATGGCTCATTCAACTGTCCTACGAAGACGTTCAAATCCCGTGCGGTGACAACGAACTGAGTTTGTCCCGTCTAGCGAGTGCTGTACATTTTAACAGGATCATGGGGTTTTAAATTAATTTCGTTACAGGGCCGTAGTCAGAATTTTCCTTTTTTTCGGGTGTGGGGTGCGTGGGTAAGGCCCTGATTTCCTAAGGGATAATCGATCGTGTCTTCCGTCGTTACGTTAATATCTGCAACTGAGCTAATATTTGTCGCATACTTGTAACTTTGGGAGGATATCCCAACAGTAATATGGAAGACGTAACGATCAACAGAACTAGAAATTTGATCGAAAGCAGAATGAAGCTCTGGGCTGCATCTAACTGAAGCTTGAACTGGAACCACGTGCTGACTGCCAGGCCTTTCATGCTTAACCAGACCAGACATCAATTTTCGAACGAAGAGGTGAACATCAGTTATGAGGTACCACAGTAATGATAGTACTAACACCAAAACTGAAATACTGATTTTGAACAGTATTGATACAAGGATCCCGTTAAAATGTATACTATTTGCAACGTACTTTGTCTTAAATGCGCATGAATAGGAATTATGATTGTGTGTAGCCGTTTAGAGTACTAAAAGGAAGTAGATATTTTCATTATCTATAACTCGGATCTTGTCTTCTGTTGTGGGGCTGCTATGTGGTAGGCGTGTTCAGGTACACTTTATCAGATATATAACTTTGGTAAGACGTGAGATATTTATTAAAATTAAATGAGTACTACGTGTACAATCAAGACTGTTAAAATCGAGACTTTGTGAGATACTATCCATATTTCTTTGTTGTCTGCAGTCTCAAAACATAGGTAAATCAGAAATGAAAACAACAGTCACGTTCGCTAAATGTTTTTACAATTTACTTGAGAATTGGGTGGCTAGTTTCTAGCTTCCGTCTAGTTAAACACCTTTTATTTTACAGACGAATCGGTCTGAGGATGATCTTACCGTACATCGAAACTGGACTCACTGTTATCAAATAATTGTAAAAACATTTTGCGAACGTGACTATTATTTTCATTCCTGAACCATATTTCACTTCTGTGACTTTCGAAACGGAAACTATGTTTTTCAAACTCATTAGCATAGGTAAATATTGAGGGAATGATCGGCGTAGCGTGACACTTTGATTTGAATCATGTTATTCTGCCTGCTGGGTCGTAGCACTGCAGAGTCAAAGCACATCTGATGAACTCGTCGCACTCCCAGGCACCTTCTGCCCACAGGCCGTATGCGCCGCACAGTAATCTGTCGGCCAATCAGATTTCACACCCGTCAGGACGGCACAAATATCCATGCCCGAGGGGGGATTCGAACCCCCGACCGTAGTGGCCGTGCAGACCATGACTGAAGCGCCTCAGTCCCCTCGGCCACCGCGGCCGGCGCATCCTGTATGGCCCAGACTAGTGGGTGTCAGATGGTGCTAGGTCAGGATGCAGTGTGAATGGGGCAGCACTGCCCGACCATTTTTTGCGATGTGTTCAAGCAGTCCTGAAACTTCTGTGGGGCCGAGCGTTACCGTGATTTATCAAGACAACTCCTGGGCCGTTGTACCACTTGTGACTTCTAATGTATTGATATAAGCTTCTGAATTGATGGTGTCCCTTCTTGGCATCACTTCAAGGCGTGTGATCATGACGTTACAGGTTGAAGTAGTTGCTCTGAATTCTTTCTTTTGTCAAGAGCGGGAAAGACGCCATTATATCGACTGTCGTTGTCAAACCCAGCTTTCATCACGTGTCAAGGTGTCACATTCCGGGAGACAAATCCCTCCATTTCACCTTCAAACTGATGCAACAAATCAGAACTAATATCTTTCTGTGAGATTGCAATCCACAGTTTAGACACTGCGGTACCCACATTCCATACACGTCTGAGTATCCAAGAGTGCGTATAATTGCATCCATGCCCAATGGACAATCTCATCTTGGAGGCTGCAGGTTATTCCACTACGTATTGGGCACCAACGATTGCTGGCAAACTACACTGCGAACTTCCGTGGTTTCTTCTAATCATCCAAAACCACCACCTCCTTTTCGCAAATACAAGACTTCATATTCCACAACGGCGGCCGAGATCGGGTATCACAGTTGGTTTCGCTGTCCGATCACTTCTCAATGACTCGGACTCTTTTCCCCTACCATCTGTTATTCAGTTCCACTTGTGGTAATCCCCATGGAGTACACGTCGACCACACCTTCGATTGGAATTGTCGCAGTGCTCCAAAGTCTCTGCTCACCCTAAGACCTTTTCCCGCCAATTACTGTTAAGTCTTGACGTGTCACAGGGCTCTAAAGTGATCAACACAGATGGCTCGATGGTAGACAATCGTGTCGCCTTTGCTTATATGCTTGCGTGACATGACGAATTGCGCTCCTTGCCGGATGGTTCCAGGATCTTCAATACAGAGATAGTAGCTCTATTTCTCGCACTACCTACACCCTCATCTGTAGCGACTCCCTTAGTGGTCTACAAGCCCTCCATCGCGACGCTTTGATGATTACCATCCAAGAGTCCATATACTCCTTTGAACAACGTGGGCCGTTAATAGTATTTCTATGGACTCCAGTACACGTCAAGATTTAAGGAAACGAACTAACTGGAAGGCTCGCGAAACAGGCTACTCACAAACCTAGTCTGGAGATCGGTATACCAGCTACTGACCTCAGTTCGATGTTACTTAGTCGAGTTCTCGGTTTGTGGAATACTGAGAGGCGTACCCTTGAAACGACCAACAAATTGAGGTCAATAAAGGACGCAACAAAGGTGTGGAGATCCTCCATGCGGATCCCTCACAGGAAGTCTGTCGTCCTCTGCAGTTCCGCATCGGCCGTACATGGCTGACACGCAGTCTCCTTCTCCGTCGTCCGCTGCCGTAGTCCAGTGGACAGAGTGGTGGGATACCAGAGGGCCCGGTTCGATTCCCGGTGGGGTCGGTAATTTGCTCCGTCAGGGAGTGAGTGTTGTGTTGTCCTCATCATCATTTCATCATCATCGAAACGCGAGTCGGCCCATTGGCGTCACCTAGACATTGCACCAGGCAAGCCGAACACGATCCCAACAGGGGTCTAACGACCAAACTTGCCAGACGCAGTCATCACCTTTTCTGTCCCCCAAATCTTACTGGAATGTTCCAATTTAGCCAGCCAGAGGCGGACTTAAATCTCTCTAGCTTCATAACCCCCATACCAGCCGACAATGCCTATACGGCTGATTACGTTTTAAATTTTATACGTGGCAGTGGATTGTAGCATTCCATGTGAGCATCAGGTAGTTAGATTAGATTAGATTAATACTTGTTCCATAGATCATGTATAGGACATTTCGTAATGATGTGGAACGTGTCAGTTTAGTAAATGTTGACTATACATGACAATCAATATTTTAATGATTTTTTATTTACATTCTTTATTGTTTTATTATTATTTTTTATTTTCTTATATTTTTGAGGTTTTATCTAAAATTCATCTACATTGAAGATGGAGTTGCCATTCAGAAATTCCTTTAATTTCATTTTAAATACTTGATGGCTATCTGTCAGACTTTTGATGCTACTTGGTAAGTGACCGAAGACTTTTGTGGCAGCATAATTCACTACTTTCTGTGCTAAAGTTAGATTTAACCTTGAATAGTGAATATCAACCTTTCTCCTAGTGTTGTAGCTATGCACACTGCTATTACTTTTGTATTGGGTCGGATTGTTAATAACAAATTTCATGAGTGAATACATATATTGTGAAGCTTTAGTGAAGATCCCTAGAACCCTAAATAAATGTCTGCAGGATGATCTTGGATGGGCTCCAGCAATTATTCTGATTACACGCTTTTGTGCAATGAAAACTTTTTTACTCGTTGTTGAATTGCCCCAGAATATGATCCCATATGAAAGCAGTGAATGAAAATAGTCATAGTAAGCTAATTTACTGAGATGTATATCACCAAATTTTCCAATAACCCTGATAGTATAAGAAACTGGACTCAAACGTTTCAGGAGATCTTCAATATGTTTCTACCAATTCAATCCCTAGTCAATGGAAACACCTAAAATTTTTGAATATTCTACCTTAGCTACAGATTTATGTTCAAAGTCTAAATTTATTAATGGTGTCATGCCATTCACTGTATGAAACTGTATATACTTGGTTTTATCAAAGTTTAATGTCCATTTGTAGAGAACCACTTACTAACTTTCTGAAAGATATTACAATTTCGTAAGTTAATTCCTGTTTGTCAGGTGTGATAGCTATACTTGTATCATCAGCAAAAATAAGTAGCTTAGCATCTTCGTGAATGTAGAATGGCAAGTCATTATTAAATATTAAGAACAGCAAAGGACCCAAGACTGAGCATTGTGGGACCCCATTTTTGATAACTCCCCAGTTAGAGGAATTAATTGTTTCATCTATATCATGTGAACTGCTTATTTCAACTTAAACCATTTATGCACTGTCCCGTGTATACCACAATTCTTAAGCTTATCTAGAAGAATTATTCATTAACTATCTGTCCGCCACTTGTCTTATACTTACAGGCACAAGATTTTAATGTATTACAGATTGGGTGTTTGTATGAATTTTATTTCAGTGACAGACCAGCCAAGATAATTTGGCATTCTCTTTAGACCTTTCTCTCATTTCTTCCATGATATTTGCTTCCTTTACTTTTTGATGTACTACAACCGAAGTTTGTGTAGTTTAACACATGTAGTCTCTCTAACAGGAAAATGGGACTGATGAGCGTTGTAGTTTAGTCCGCTTCAAAATCCAGCCAACCAGTTGCATGTACACAACGTTTGCGAGCTGACAGATTCAGTGGCAACTGCCCAGTCGTAATTCGTCTCAAACTGGGAGTGAAATTATCAGCTCGGGGCAACATTTCAACTGTAATGGCTGCGAATGGCCTCCCCAACCACCGTAAATCTTGCTGCACGGTCGAATCGCCTTCTGTACCGAACTACTAACAGTACTTCTGCCGACAGCAGGTGATCCACAGAGTTTGTGAATTTCCCAGCAGTTCCTTCGTATGTAATGAGAAATTCAATGACGCCAGTTTGAAACTTCCCTGCAACTAGGCTAACGGTCGGAAGAGCTAGAAACTTTGCATACGCACTCAAGGAACTTGAATAATTCACACGAAACATTTCGAGTTCACTACGGTACTCTTCCGTTTAGAAAAAAAATGCTGTACAGTACTTTATCTGGAACCCTTGTAATAACGTAGTCAGAACATTGTTAATGTAAGGTAGCGCCAGAGGGAATTGTTTAGTGGAGCACTGCGAAATGGCAGAGTTTAGCGAAGTATAAGGAACGGTGATGGCACTTGGCGACGTTAAGTGCCACAAACTGACGTCGTCGTCCTGCATTGTTAGCTTAAAAAGGTTGTGCGGAACCACCGAAAGCAATGCAGCATGGCGTCTGCGGTTAGAGGAAAGCAGCTGTCTGCGATCGGCACCATCTTGGCGATATAGGTGCACAAACAAACGGTTTGGGAGACTGCAGCTTTCCTTGGAAGAACATCCGATGCAGACCACGAGGAAAGACCTCACAAAATCTTTTCAATATCCAGAAACATAAAATTTACGATTGATCACAGTGTGATCAGTATCTGACTCTAAGGCATTAAAATCCAGACTGTTAATGGGAATGTCTTTGGTGCACTGTCAATAACAGGAAGTACTATGTCGGCACAGGGTCACATGAACTTTCTCATCTCATAATTCACTTCAAATGTGTCAGGAAATAAATGTTTGTATGAGGTCTCAGGATAAAATAAATATGAAAATAATTGCATCACTATAGCACTAAATTACAAATAAAACTTCAATCATAGATTATACAGTCAAAGAAATGAAGCTTTAAAACAAACATCTCAGGAAACCAGAGGCACACTATTTCACAATCAAAGATAATACGAAGTAACTTCATTGTAATCATGCAATGAAAGGAAACTGTCATATAACAGTACATAAGAACATCTTAAAAATTTTATAAAAAGTTTGTCGTAGCTACACGCAATAAGTACAAACTTACAATTAGTGTAGCAAAAAGATCAGTACGCTTATGATAAGTACTACATGTATCATCAAAATGCTTATTATATTTCTCTCGCTTTTATGTAAAAATGTCGAAATCCAATATTTGCAATATCTTCGTTCACAAATTGCTTGAAAATAGCCTAAGACAGAAACGCTCTTGCCATAATAATAACTATCAGCATCAAAAGGAAAAACCTTATTTATAACAACAAAAACAATTTCCAATTAAGGAACTGACCATTTCGTCTCATTAGGGTCAAATGTGTTAACATGAGTTCTTCTGTATTTCTCGTTTTCATTTGTCTGCCTCTCATAGTAAAAGGAAAATTGCGAAGAGCCCTTTAGGTACTAGAAGACCTCTTCTAGTTTTTATATGGATTAATATGAGGAATAATTTTCTGATAATGTTCTGAGAATGTTCGTGTGTATCACAGAATCCAATGAAGTCAATCGTGGTCGTTGGGCAATCCGCAATAAACCAGGTTCAAAATGTTCATGTTGTGGCGTTACAAAAGAGTGCTGAAATCTAACACAAATGTTTCTGGGTACTTAAAGTACTTTCAGATAAAACCCATTTGGTCACTTCGACCGTGGTCTCTGTCACACACCAAGTACTATGTCGCTGTGATCAAGGCAGTCTGGATGTTGTGCAATAAATTGATTTCCTTGTGTAATCTCAAATTTGTTTTGCAAATGTAGTGTCTCCATACGTTCTGAAATATAGTACTTAAATGTACAGACTTAAATGTTAGGATTTCTGGTCCCAGAGTGTCGGATACATACCACACTGATCACTAAATCAAGATAACTTACAGATACTGTGGTGGCAGTGATCAGACTTCAAGGTCCACAGCACTTATGACTCGGATACCAGAGAGCTGTACAAAATGCAATGCTATGTGCCAGTCAATGGATTTAGTTGAATGAAATTTCCCAGAAGATTAAAACTATGAATCGAAGCGGGACTCAAAACCCGAAACTTCCTGTACTGACATTATTCTTCTTCTTTGGGGAGATCGGTTCTTTGTAAACGTGAGATCGCTTTGTTCATCTTTCGCCAATGAGTTATGAGATGAGTTTTTCTTGTATTAAAGAGAGTAGCTATTCCTAGGACCGAACGCGCTAAGCTACCGCGCCGAAACACCAACTGGGTTATATGTGATGCACTCTCCGCAGCAGGGTGAAAAATTTCATTCCGGAATACAGTTGTATGCTTGCAGGAGTTCTTATCACAAGAGGAACTTGAAATCTCTATATGGAGTTGGAGAGAAAGAAATTTGTAACGAATTCTATTAGGCAGGCTAGTCGGCTTGAACGTTTATCATCTATTCTCCAACCTATTTTCTAATCTTTCGCTGATCAATCAGTTTCTTTACATGATCTAGATATAGCACGTGGCAATGACTATGCGAACTGTGTGAACGCTCTTTCAATTCCACTACACTGCACCCCCTCCCCCCACTGACTACACTCGCCCGCACTCCACCACTGCCATACCCGCTGCCACCCCTTTTTTCTAAACCAGTCCTACTGCTTCGATACTCTACACTGAATTTCGTCGGCGAAGTCGACAACAGTAAGTGGCCAAGGAATTGAAATGGAGCGAGACTGTTATTGTTGTACAGTATTATAAACTCACCATATAAATTTACGTTCGGGATTCACGTGCGAAAATGGAGAATATTTCAGTGTCTGTACCCAGCAGCTTAGTACCGCGAAAATAACCAACAATGTGACGTGTAAAATTGAAGACATTGGTCTGCATACTTAAAAAAAAGTTAGTACGCATAGGAAAACAATGTTCACATTTCCATAAAATCTCAGGCGAACTGCCGGATGTCAGTAACTTCATGCCACGATATTTCGGCGCAGAGTCTTCTGGCCATCTTCAGGTGAGTACCGCCGAAGTACTGGCGAAGACGCACTGAGCTGTGCTATTTATGCCCAATTCAGTCGACAATGCGCATGCGCGTACTTAGCGTGCGCGTTCACTACAACTACGTACGCTGATCAGAGCGCCCTCCGTGGTGGAGGCTTGCCGCTTCGATAGCAGTTCGATTATCAATGTCATTCAGTTGCAGGAAACTACGCCGACTACGAAGTTTTTCAATGACAGGATTCCATCCAGCATTTATTTGGAAACCGCTGTCTCTATTGATAAGAGTCTCACTGTCAGATAATCTTATTTCCACAGCTTCATTAATAATTGAGTTCCAAAAGTTTGTTGTGTGGGCTACAATTTTAGTTTCGTTGTAGTTCATCGAATGACCTGTGGAAATACAATGTTCGGCAATTGCGGATTTGGTGGGTTGGAGTAGCCGAGTGTGACGCTGGTGTTCCACAATGCGCTACTGCACAGTGCGCGTCGTCTGTCCTATATACGACTTGCTGCACTCGCACGAAATCCTGTAAACACCTGCTTTACGGAGCTCCAGATCGTCTTTGCCAGAACCCAACAGCGATGAAATTTTACGAGGAGGCAAAAGATGACTCTTACTTTATACTTTTTTAATATTCTGCCTATCTGTGATGAAATGTTCCCAATATTTGGGAGATAAGCAGTCGATTTGAAAGCCTCTTCTTCTTCCTTGTTCTGTCGTTTGGAAGTGTGCATCGCTCGATTTATTTGCTTCCTTGTATATCCATTCTTTAGGAATACTGTTTGCAGGTGTTCCAGTTCCGTGTGAAGGCTGTCGGCATCAGAGATGGTATGGGCTCGATGGTTTAAAGTCTTTAGGACACCCATTGTTTGTGCCGGATGGTGGCAACTTGTAGCTTGTAAGTACAAATATGTATGAGTGGGTTTCCTGTATACCGAATGACCAAGTGAGCCATCACTTCTGCGTCGCACGAAAACATCTAAAAATGGCAAACAACCATTTTTCTCGATCTCCATAGTAAACTTTATGTTTTCGTGTATGGAGTTCATATGATGTAAAAAGTCTTTGAGACGGTCCACGCCATGAGGCCACACTATAAAAGTGTCGTCAACGTATCGCCAAAACACTGTTGGTTTAAAAGTAGCTGACTCAAGTGCTCTCTCCTCAAAATCTTCCATAAAAAGATTGGCCACCAGGGGAGACAAAGGACTCCCCATGGCGACTCCGTCAGATTGTTCATAAAACTCGTTGTTAAATCAAAAATATGTAGAGGAGAGGGTGTGCTCAAATAGCGCTGTAATGTCGTCTCCAAACATGTTGCCGATGAGGTGTAAATAGTCCAGAAGAGGCACCTTTGTAAACAGTGAAACCACATCAAGACTGACCAACAAGTCGGTACTTTGCAGTTGAAGTGACTGTAGTCTGCTGATAAAGTCATTTGAATTCTTTATATGATGTGGACACTTGCCTACCACAGGTTTGGCAAAGACGCCAAGTATTTAGCCAGGTCGTAAGTGGCTGCTCCAATATTGCTCACAATTGGACATAATGGCACACTTTCTTTGTGGATCTTAGGCAGTCCATATAGCCTAGGTGGAACTGAACTGCTTGGTTTCAGTCTCTTTATGACCTCCTTCGGTAGAGAACTATTTGATAAAAGTTCAGCTGTTTTTCGCATCACTCGGTTTGTTGGATCCTTGTCAATTTTGCAATACGTTGAGTCACATAATAAAACGTTGATCTTATTAATGTAGTCCTCCCGTGGCGTAAGAACAGTAGCATTACCTTTGTCAGATTTGAGTACTACTGTATCCACGTCTGTTGGTAAGTTACGGAGGGCAGCCCTCTCCATAGGCGAGATATTGCTCTTCGGCGGTGTGGCTCTCGTCAATACACGACAAGACTCTCGACGAACTTCTTCCGCTTCATCTATAGGAAGACGGCGCACAGCTGCTTCGATGGAGCCGAAAATTGTATGTCCACAGGTCATTCGATGAACTACAACGAAACTAAAGTTGTAGCCCACACAACAAACTTTTGGAACTCAATTATTAATGAAGCTGAGGAAATAAGGCTGTCTGACAGTGAGACACTTATTAATCGAGACAGCGGTTTCCAAATAAATGCTGCATGGAATCCTGTAATTGAAAAACTTCGTAGTCGGCGTAGTTTCTTGCAACTGAATGACATTGATAATCGAAGCGGCAAGCCTCCACCACGGAGGGCGCTCTGAGCAGCGTACGTAGTTGTAGTGAACGCGCACGCTAAGTACGCGCATGCGCATTGTCGACTGAATTGGGCATAAATAGCACAGCTCAGTGCGTCTTCGCCAGTACTTCGGCGGTACTCACCTGAAGATGGCCAGAAGACTCTGCGCCGAAATATCGTGGCAGGAAGTTACGGACATCCGGCAGTTCGCCCGAGATTTTATGGAAATATCAATACGCCGGGAAAGCTTTAAACATCACAATGTTCACATGTTTGTAAGCCTAAGGAACCGAACTCCTCATTTGTCCTTCCGTTACAAACACATCAATGCCCGAGGGGGACGGGGATCGGCCGCGCAATCAGGATATTGGCAACCCAGACCGAGCCGTTGTACACGTAGGCAGTACGTCTACATCTACATGAGATACTCTGGAAATAACATTTAAATGCCTGGCAGAGGGTTCATCGAACTACCGTTCCATTCCCATTCCCATAGCGCGCGGGAATAAACAACACATTCATCTCTCCGTTCGAGCTCTGATTTCTCGTATTTTATTCTAATGATCATTTCTACCTATGGAAGTGGGAGTCAACAAAATATTTTCGCATTTGAAGGAGAATGTTGGCGATTGGAGTTTCGTAAGTAGCGCACGAAATGTTCAAATGTTTGTTAAGCTTATGGGACTTAAATACGGGGTTATCAGTCCCTAAACTTACAAACTACTTATCAACTACCTTATCCTAAGGACGGCACAAATATCCATGCCAGAGGGGGGATTCGAACCCCTGACCGTAGTGGCCTTGCAGACCGCCACTGGAGCGCCTCAGTCCCCTCGGCCACCGCGGCGGCAGTAGTAGCGCACGCCGCAACGATAAGCGTCGTTGTTGTAATGATTCCCATACCATATCCTGTAGCATTTCCTTAACGCTGTCACCCCTGCATCGTGACAACACAAAACGAGCTGCCCTTCTTTGGACTCTTTCGATGCCCTGAGGACGGACAAGCATAGTGTTCTGTTGCATCTATTAAGGGTTCTACCAATAAAACGCAGTCTTTGGTTCGCCTTTCCCAAGACATTATTTACTTGTTCTTTCCAGTTTAAGTCTGAAGTAATAGTAATTCCTAGGTATTTTGTGGAGATTACGGCCTACACTTTTGATGGATTTATCTAGTAAACAAAGTTTAACGAATTTCTTTTCGTACTCATATGGACGACTTCACACTTCTTATTATTTAGAATACATATAGGAAAGAGATTGTCTGACATCGTATATTGCTGTAAGCTGGTCTCTGTACGTCTTTTACAGTTCGTACAAAAGAATGCTAGTACTTACAGAGCTTAGTAAGTGAGTGATACTTTACGGGAAGAAAGTATCGGTCTCATATGTCCAATCAAACTCGTCTGGGACCTGTGTCTGAAAGTTGCGTATGCAAGACTGTCAAACGCTACAACATGTCTATAACCGGAGATTATTCTTGTCTATTGCTGGTGATGTGACCGAGTTCGTAGAAAATAGTTGCGATTCAGGGTTACACAATCCCGGGACCGCGCAAAATTTTAGGGGCAGGGAGTTTGGTTCCTAAGTAGCATAAAATACAGCAGATTAGTTAGTATATTATAAAATGTAATCATGTGCTTCATCGTTTGCTCAACGTAAGGAAGTATAATAACTTACATTTACCAGCTGAACCAGTTTAATCTTCACTGTGACTCAGTCTGGAATGAAACCAATGAGGAAGCAAATGGAAGAGTTCTTTCAAATACAGACGCATTGAGAAAATACAGAAGAAATGAAATTAGTAACCTTTTTTGCTTTACTGTACTTGTGTGCAATACAAGGAAAGTTAGAAAAATGTGTTTTCTAATACAATAATTTATTGTATAACCAATGTATTTATTTATTTTTTCTTGTTGTTCTTTTTCTGCATAAACATAAAGATGAGATGATTGATATCTGGAGCACGCATCTTTGACTTGAGAAATTCAATCATTTTCTTCATTCTGTCCTTCTATTCCCCAATGACTCTCTCTGTCCTGCTTCTCATCCCCCTATATCCACCTGAATCTCCTCCACATATACGTCTTCCCACTATCCATCCGTTACTTCTGCCCATATCCTCCATCCCTTTTTTCTGTCTTCCATCTCCTCTTCTCCGTCCTTTCTAAACATCTCCACCTCCTTCGTTTTTTTTCTTTTTATTGCTCTTTCTCTAGTATAAGCTATTCAAAAGGTAAAGCAATCAACAATCCAAAGATTGGTTTCAACACAACGGTGCTTTACTGGGCATGGCCCTGTTAGGGAGTGGTATGTCGTTGCCGACCTTCAGACTGACTTACCCAGCCAGTTGTAGAGGGACCTACAGTTTAAAATGTTCAAATGTTTGTACAGCTTAAGGGACTTAACTACGGGGTCATCAGTCCCTAAACTTACAAACTACTTATGAACTACTTACGAACTAGGACGGCACAAATATCCATGCCCGAGGGGGGATTCGAACCCCCGACCGCAGTGGCCATGCAGACCGTGACTGAAGCGCCTCAGTCCCCTCGGCCACCGCGGCCGGCCCTACAGTTTAGTGTGGCTTCCAAACCACGGTCCTACTAGAACTTTTTCACATCAGCAAACTCTTCCAAAGGTGAAAGAAGTGTAATGTGACAGAAAAATACCCCAAAACCTGGGATAGTAGGAAAAAGGGAAGTGAAAGCAATGTTGTAGATGAATATGGACAGGGGAATAGGGAGAAAAGACAATATCGCCTAGTAGAATTTTGTGCAGAGCACAATTTAATAATCACAAACACTTGGTTCAATTATCATGAAAGAAGGTTATATACGCTGAATAGACACTTGGAGGTACCAGATTGACTTTATAATGGTAGGACACAGGCTTAGAAACCAGGTTTTAAACTGTAAGACATGTCCAGGGGCAGATATAGACTCTGACCATAACTTACTGGTTATGAACTGTAGATTAAAACTTAAGAGACTGCAAAAAGATACAAAATTAAAGATGTGGAATCTGGACAAATTGAAGTAACCAGCGGTGGTTTAGAGTTTTAGAAAGAGTATTAGGCAAGGATTGTCTGAAGCGAGGAAAAGTAATACAGTAGAAGAAGAATGGGTAGATCTGAGATATAGTGTAGTGAGCGTCGCAGAGGATCATATAGGTAGCAGGACAAGGACTAATAGAAATCCTTGGATAACATTGGAAATACTGAATTTAATTGATGAAAGGAGAACATATAAAAATGCATCAAGTGAAGCAAGCAAATGAGAGTACAGACGCCTGAAAACTGATGTTGACAGGAAGTGCAGACTAGGAATGCTTGGCGAAAAATGCAAGACTGTACAAGAATGTGTAACTAGGGGAAGGGTAGATAACATCTGCAGGAAAATAAAAGAGACAGAAAAAAAGAGACATTTTGAGACAAGAAAAGCAGCAGTATCAATATCAAGAACTAAGATGGAAATCCAGCACTAAGCAAAGAACGGAAACCTGAAATGTGTAAGGAATACATAGAAGGACTGTACAAAGGAAATAAACTAGAAATGAAAATGGAAACTGGAAATGAAAAACTGAGTAGAGGAAGATGTGAGAAGAATTTGACAAACCACTAAAAGATTTTAGTACAAACAAGGCCCGTGGAGAGAAGATGTTCCGGCTAAACTGCTATTATCGTTAGGAGAGACCGTAATAAAGAAATTATAGCATTTGGTATACAAGATGTATGAGACAGTAGAAATACCCCCAGACTTCAAGGAGAATATAGTGATTCGAATTCCTAAGAAGTCAAGTGCAGACAAATGTGAAAATCACATAACTATCAGTTTAATTAGTCATGGCTGCAAAATACTAACACAAATTACTTATTGACGAATAGAAAAATTAGAGGATCCTGACCTTGGGGATGATCAGTTTAGAATTGTTGGAACGCACGTGGTAATATTCACATTAGGGAAATCATGGAAAAACCTAAACATGAATGGTCGCAGGTGGGTTTGAACCACCGTCTTCCGAACACGACTCCAATGTCTCACCACTGCGCCACCTCGCTCGGTCGTGACAGAGAAGGCGATGTCATGGAGAGAGATATTAAAGTGACTACTGCCTCTTACCACTGTTAAAGGTTACATGCTTTTTTTCTTTTTTGCATATATTTGTAAAATACATAAATTTCATTGAGCTTCTTGTATGTTGCAGTCCGCAGACTGGTTTCTTGCAGCTCTCCACGCTACCCTGTCCTGTGAAAGCCTCTTCATCTGAGAATACGTACGGCAACCTACATCCTTTTGAATCTGCTTACTGTATTCGTCCCTCAGTCTCCTCCTATGATTTTTACCCCACACACCTCCCTATAACGCTATGTTGGCGATTACTTAATCTCTCAGAATGTCACACACCAACCTATCCCTTCTCTTAATCAGCATATACCAGAAACTCCTCTTCTCCCTAACTGTGTTGAGCACCTCATTAGTTACGAGATCTACGGTCTAATCTTCATTATTCGTCTGAAACACCACATTTCGATAGCTTCTATCATCTTTTTGTCAGAAATCCTCATTGTTCACGTTTCACTTCCATACAATGCTACATTCCAGACAATTGCTTTCGGAAAGGACTTCCTAACAAACTAATACCAGTTGTCAACAACTTTCGCTACTTCAGAAACGCTTTTCTTCTCATAGCAATTGTGCAGTTTATATATTCTTTACTTCGGCCATCAAAAGTTATATTGCTTCCCAAATAACAGAACTCATCTACTTTTTATATTGACTCAATCTCTAATCTAATTCCTTCAGTATCACCTGATTCTGTGAAGCTACATTCAATTTCCTTTGTTTTACTCTTGTTAATGTTCATCTAATACTTTCCTTTCCAAGCACTGTCCATTCCCTTTAATTGCACTTCCAGGTCTTTTGCTGTCTCTGACAGAATTACTATGTCATCAGTTATCCGACCGACCCAACACCTGCAGTGTTGTGTAACACTATGCTTTATTGGAGGATACTCGCAGTACAAATTTGAATGCTGCCCGAGGCAGTGTCAGTACCTATACCGACGAAAGTCGTGTTAGTATGTTGACGACCTAAGATACAGGGACATCATACAAGGTAAATCTTGCAATATCCATTCAGTTAAACAATGTATCAATTTGTTTTCAACGGTCAATGTTAACAGAGATCAATGATTTACATATTATTGTCTCTATAGATTGCGAGGGTGAAGGTCGGGGTGAGAGTTTAAAAATAGGGAAAGTTTAATTTTTTCAAACTCACAACCACCAGCTGCAAACCAAATTCCTAAACATGCAAAAACACTGGAACTGTGAATGCGACTGTTTGACTCGTTTTCTAGGGGATGATATCACACGTTCACAGCTTTCCTTCCCTGCATATGATTAACAAAACAAATTCATAATAAATTCAAGTTCATGAGAGAAAAGGGTGTACTAACTACTATTTTTGAAAACACGTGAAAGTTCACTTGATGTTGTTTATTTCACAATATTTGAACCCTTTGGCTGATACATCTGTACGTCGACACATTTACCAAATAAAGTTATAGCTCGTGAGCCCCCAGACAAAATGAATATTTGTCGTGAATTGTTTTCACACCATGTGGCTGTCTCAAACACCGTTTATGTTCATGCCTATGCGACGACACGTGTTACATTAACAAATCACAGTCACTTTAATTCAATGCGATGCACACCTTGTTCCACTGGCTAAATATTGACAAACACACAGTAGCACTCGATTTAACTTGGTACAGTACCACACGTGGCGGTTGCCACAGACAAATCTCAAGTCACCACCTCGAGATCCACATGCCGACTGCTGCAGAGCGACGCCGCCCGGCCAGTTCTCCACGTGCTCCCGACCTCATCACTTCCTGCCGTCGTGCGCGCGCGTGCCAAGAGCTCAACTGCCGGGGTTTTTTCCCCTACGTCATCAACTTCCCCATGTGAACTGTTCTAACCAATTTGCCAACGTCAGCGGTCAGCCAATACATTTCTAAAACTTTACTTAAAATCAAAATAATTACACTACACATTAAACAAATATTTTCTTACGTTTTTTATATTAGTATAAACATCCTTTGTACTGTTTATCATAATCGTGCAATTTCTTATACCACAGATAAGTGATTTAACTGAATATTTCAAGGTAAAATACACAAGATTAATTCAAAATAAAATGAGAAATAGTTAATATATTTTTTAAACAAACATTGTCATGCTAGTTGTGTAACTGTCTTGTCTTCGTTGGTAATTTATTACTTTTCATTGTCAATTAAACATATTACGTTAGATGTGACTATATCAGCTAATGTATTGTTTATTTATCAACAGGCTGTTTTGTAATGAGGGCCTTAAATGTTCCTAACTGCATCGTATTACTTCAAATGCCAGTAGTATTACAATATTTGTGCACTGCACTGTGCCTGGCACTCGCCATTGTCCCTCTCGCCCCTCACCGGAAACGAACTGTAAAATCCTAAGTTGGAACAAGCCACCAACGCCGGCCTGCTCGCTGGCCTCCCGTCAGCTACAAGCACACAGCAAATCTCAACGTGGAGAATTTCTACCTATGGCCTAACTATAAATGTTGTCACCCAACTGTGTACATACATTGCTACCATAATTAATAAGATTAAAACTGTGTAACATTTAGTGCATTGGCATGGTCAGTGTTTGCAGTGAACTTCATCCTTTTTAATTATCAAATGCTATTAATTACCAGTATTTCTATTGGGCGGTAATCTCACAATACCCCCACATGCGGCATCCAAACCATGTGCAGGATGGCACAAGTAGCACCAAAATTATACATTCAAATGAGCAAAATTTTTAAATTACAAAATTATTGAATCGGATTGGCTCAAACACTATGCCAATTATGACCTCAACTAATGCAAAAAAGAATCGATAAATAAAAAATAAACAGGGCAGTGAGATAATTTCCCAATATTTGTACAATTAAGACCACTTATAGTGTGTGCATCCTTATAACTAATTACATCCATGAAATTTAAGTGTGCCTGTTGTTTATATACAGAATCGGCACCAAATTTATAACATTATTGAGCTTCAGTCTTTAGAAGATCATGTCCTACATGGAAAAACTAGAATTATCACTATAAAAACTTTTGACGGTGTTCACTCCACTTGTTTAAAGGAAATCTCTCACTACTTTGACACTGAGAACCCCAGAGTCATGGTTGCAGCAACTCTGGTCCATGGTGTATGGTCCTATGTCTCTGTCATTTCAACCAACATGCTTTTGCAGCTTAGATTCATTGCACTGATTCAAGCGTTCTCGTTCACACACGTCATATGCACTCTACATGGACAGGAAGAGCAGAAGGCACTCATGAGTCAACATAGACAAAAGTTTGTCTGGACACCAGGATTCGGTTGGATTTGTATCCCACCCCTCTGCCATCCAGAATTGGTGCAATTGAAACTAAGCATTGAAACATGTACAGTAACATGTAAATCAACAGAATTAAGAACTCAAAGTGGCTGGTGTTAGTCATTATCAGATTAACCCAAACCACCATGCCTGCACTCTCATCAGCCATAGCTTCAGATGAAACAGACAAGAGAATATGTGGCCTACTTGGAGTATTACTCCATCAAATAAAAAAAAAACAACCTGCCTATGTAAAAATATATCTTAAAGCTCAAATAATACTAACAAAAGAATGTTATCATAGAGAACTTTCTCTTCCATCATAATGACACCTACAAACATAAATACAAATCCTACCCCCTCGCACCAAAAAAATTATTATTTTTGCTGGTGTGAGATTAAATTTGGATCCCTGTCATCAGTCTCATGTGCGTTACACAAGTACTCCCCACAATAAAATATCTAAGTTTAAAGTCTAATTTCAAAATTAGTTTCTCACAAAACATCTACATTTTTTAAAATAAAGTATCACCAAACCCTATTGATACTCAGGCTAGACAGAAAAATAGTTCTCGTCAACTGTTGTTGCAGAAATTGTTCGGTCAACAGTTGAGCATCATTAAAGAAACCGAAATGTGTTATCAGAAACAGTTTAATATAACAATGAAGAGCATTCCATATTAGACACGTTACCTACCAAACACTCAAAAGAGACAGACATTAAAGAGCAAATACTTTCTCTCATTGAAACATTTCCCAATCCAACCCACCTTTAGCCAAAACAGCCACAACAAACATACATTCCTTACTTCTGACCCATAAGGTCAGTCACACCCACATATGCAACACTGTCAGCTGACATTTTCATCACAATTTATCTAAGCCATAGACCCCACTGCCTGCATCAATGTCCACCACTTTCTCATTCTCTGAGTCACCCCACAACTCATACCACATATCCAGCCGTGCTCACATATAAACACACATAAACAGTACACTCCCACTTCCTCTATCCTTTGGTGTTGGCATACATTCATACATATTTACCTCATGTACCACTGTTGAACTGCAAATCTGATACAAGCACATGTTTTAACACAAACAACAAAAGAAAAACATTTACAAAGATTACTTGTAAACTTGACCCCAATGCTTAAATCTAAACACACAAGTACATACTTACACAGACCACAGAATAAATATACACAAATTCTTAACCTACTATCTACAATGCATTGAATCTCATACTTCATGTTTTACACTGGTTTATGGCAGTTACTTGTGTAAGCATGCCATTAAATCTTTATCACTTACAACATTTTTGAATTTCACCCTCTTCGTGCATCCCTCCAGACTTAATTTTATCACTTTATCTTTATACTTCAACTGAGCTTCATATTTGCATGGGAAATCACTTCCTAACATTAGATTTAAACAAAGTCCCTTTATGACTAATAAATCTTGAATGAACAGCTCCTCCTCAATGATTACTTCAAATTCTGGGTTCCCTTTCATAAAGTTTGGTTCGTTCAAGAATTCATTTTGTATCTTAGCTTGCTTGGCCTTCCACCAATACTTATTTAAAAACAACTTTTCAAACGCCTCAAAAGTTACAAATTTATCAGCATACTGATTTGCCCAAGTTTGAGCAGAACAGTCAAGCATTCTCTTTGCTAACTTCATTTACACTGGTCTGACATACCAGGCACAAATTGGTCCTTGCATGCAGCCAAAAAATCTACTGGATGATAATTATCCACTCCTGAAAACTTTCTGCCATTAGGTGTCTGCACCATGGACCAATTAGTGTTTCCTGATGCAGTACACAATTCTAGACTATTTATTCTAGTGTTCACCTTCCCAATCTCAGTATAGTTTACTGTCACTACTTGTTCTATCTTTTTCCTAAAGTTACATTCTGTATTCTCTAATTTTCCTGACAACAAAGATTTTGTTTCCTCAGTACCTGCTACCATCCTCTTGTCAACCTCAGCCAACGCCTGCATAGTGCCCTCATTCCTGTGATCACATATTTGTTTCACATCATTTAACTTGCCTCCTACCTCAGTCTCAATAGCACCAATTCTGGCATGTATCTCCTTTTCCCTATTTTCAAACCGTTCTGTTAGACTTCCTACCTTTTTGTCAATGTCTGTGATTATTTCTGCCTTTAATGCAAACATTGAATTTTGTAGTGCCCCGTTGTCTGCCTTAAAGTCTGCTTTCAATTCTGATTTTACAGTTTCTACTTCTGATTTTACAGTTTCTACTTCTGATCTTACAGTTTCTACTTCTGATCTTAAATTTCATTCTAAATGTAAGTTTGAATTTTCTATTTTTGATTCTATTTTTGATTCTAAATTTGAGTTTGAATTTTCTATTTTTGATTCTAACTTTGATGCTAAATTTGAGTATGAATTTTCTATTTTTGATCCTATTTTTGCTTCTAGATTTGAGCTAATTCTCGCTAACACAGCTGCGAACATCTCCGGTGTCAACAACATTCCCCCAGTATTTACCCTCTCTGGACTTTCTGGTATGCTACTCTCTGAAATTATGTCGCTTGGCGACATTTTAAAAAACCTATCCATTATCGGTATCACAAGAAAGCTTGATTAACACACAAGAATTTATAGCGCCAGCTGCTTTACTTATCTTTTAAGCCAGAAGTTGCTGCAACGAGCTGTGACGTCCCCAACGCTCGCTGCCGTCTGTCGTAGAAGCTGTGGCTGGAATATGTCCTCACTGCATCCCTTATCCTTTGTAGAATCGAAGCTGCTGGGCCCCGACGCTCCGTTGACTACTTGCGATTACTGCCGTCCGTTGCAGAAGATGAAATTTGAGTGTGTGGATCCCTCGCGCCGCCGCTCACTGCTGCCGGGCCGATGCGCCGTCGATCGCCTGTTACGGATGCCCGCGCCCGAACTCTGCCAGTCACCAACCGTCGTTAAACGCGCGATGCGTTCGCGTACTTGTTTGCAACTGTTCGTAACTGTTCACTGTCCTATACACACCCTAATCTCTCCGTCCGAGCAAGTCCAACGTGAACTTATCCCGGACGAGCCCCCAAATGCGAGGGTGAAGGTCGGGGTGAGAGTTTAAAAATAGGGAAAGTTTAATTTTTTCAAACTCACAACCACCAGCTGCGAACCAAATTCCTAAACATGCAAAAACACTGGAACTGTGAATGCGACTGTTTGACTCGTTTTCTAGGGGATGATATCACACGTTCACAGCTTTCCTTCCCTGCATATGATTAACAAAACAAATTCATAATAAATTCAAGTTCATGAGAGAAAAGGGTGTACTAACTACTATTTTTGAAAACACGTGAAAGTTCACTTGATGTTGTTTATTTCACAATATTTGAACCCTTTGGCTGATACATCTGTACGTCGACACATTTACCAAATAAAGTTATAGCTCGTGAGCCCCCAGACAAAATGAATATTTGTCGCGAATTGTTTTCACACCACGTGGCTGTTTCAAACACCGTTTATGTTCATGCCTATGCGACGACACGTGTTACATTAACAAATCACAGTCACTTTAATTCAATGCGATGCACACCTTGTTCCACTTGCTAAATATTCACATACACACAGTAGCACTCGATTTAACTTGGTACAGTCTACGACGAGCAACCACATGTGGCGGTTTCCACGGACAAATCTCAAGTCACCACCTCGAGATCCACATGCCGACTGCTGCAGAGCGACGCCGCCCGGCCAGTTCTCCACGTGCTCCCGACCTCGTCACTTCCTGCCGTCGCGCGCGCGCGCGCCAAGAGCTCAACTGCCGGGGTTTTTTCCCCTACGTCTTCAACTTCCCCATGTGAACTGTTCTAACCAATTTGCCAACGTACAGCGCTCAGCCAATACATTTCTAAAACTTTACTTAAAATCAAAATAATTACACTACACATTAAACAAATATTTTCTTACGTTTTTTATATTAGTATAAACATCCTTTGTACTGTTTATCATAATCGTACAATTTCTTATACCACAGATAAGTGATTTAACTGAATATTTCAAGGTAAAATACACAAGATTAATTCAAAATAAAATGAGAAATAGTTAATATATTTTTTAAACAAACATTGCCATGCTAGTTGTGTAACTGTCTTGTCTTCGTTGGTAATTTATTACTTTTCATTGTCAATTAAACACATTACGTTAGATGTGACTATATCAGCTAATGTATTGTTTATTTATCAACAGGCTATTTTGTAATGAGGGCCTTAAAGGTTCCTAACTGCATCGTATTACTTCAAATGCCAGTAGTATTACAATATTTGTGCACTGCACTGTGCCTGGCACTCGCCATTGTCCCTCTCGCCCCTCACCGGAAACGAACTGTAAAATCCTAAGTTGGAACAAGCCACCAACGTCGGCTTGCTCGCTGGCCTCCCGTCAGCTACAAGCACACAGCAAACCTCAACGTGGAGAATTTCTACCTATGGCCTAACTATAAATGTTGTCACCCAACTGTGTACATACATTGCTACCATAATTAATAAGATTAAAACTGTGTAACATTTAGTGCATTGGCTTGGTCAGTGTTTGCAGTGAACTTCATACTGTTTAATTATCAAATGCTATTAATTACCAGTATTTCTACTGGGCGGTAATCTCACAAGATACCCTATCACCGCATTTTAATTTAAACACCCTCTACCACAGAGTAGATAAAACATTAGTACCGTACTTTAACACAATCTCTTATTACCAGTTTCAGATTGATTTGTAGCTAAAAATTTTCGAAATATTGTAATGTAAATATTGTAAGTTCTGTTTAATTTTTCTTTTTCGTCCGATATCTGAAGATGTCCTAACCGGGTGAAACGCGTCATTGAAATAAAAAATATTTGCTATCAAGACGTTCTTTAATTCAAGAATTCAATATCTGAACATTTGATTTTTGTATGTAGCTCTTCGCTCCCTTTATTTTATCCCTTCTGAATCTGAAAAAGTGTATTCCAGGCAACATTATCAAAATATTTCTCCACATACACAAATGCTGAAAACGTTGGTTTCCCTTCCGGTAACCTATATTCTAAGATCAGTATTTATGTATTTCCTCACGAGTTCCTACATTTCTCTTAAAACCAAATTGATCCACCCCCAGGTAGGATTCCACCAGTTTATCCATTCGCCTGTAAACAATTCTAAACTGATCATCCCCAAGGTCAGGGTCCTCTAATTTTTCTATTCGTCAATAAGTAATTTGTGTTAGTAATTTGCAACCATGACTTATTAAACTGTTAGTTCTGTAATTTTCACATTTTTCTGCTATTGTTTTCTTAGGTATTGGAATCACTAAATTCTTCTTGACGTCTGGGGGTATTTCCCCTGTCTCATAGCAAGTGGAACAATTTGTTCATGACTCGGTCTCCTAACAATAATAGCAGTTCAGACGGGACATCATCCACTGCAGGGACCTTGTTTCTAGTCAAATCTTGTAGTGCTGTGTCAAATTCTTCTCGCATTATAGTATCCCCTATGTCATCTTCCTCTACTTCGTCTTTCACTTCTAAACACTGCCTTCAAGTTCCTTTCCTTTGTACAGGCCGTCTATATATTCCATCTATCTTCCAATTTTCCCTTCTTTGTGTAGTACTTGTTTGTCACCTGAGTTCTTGATAATTATACGGATCCTTTTCTTGTCTCCAAATATCTCTTTATCTGTAGGCGGTATCTATCTATTCTCAGTTATACATTTTTCTACGGTCTCGCATTTATCGTCAAGCCACTCCTGAGTAGCTGGTCTGAACTTTCTGTCAACCTCACTCTTCAGACACCTCTACTCTCTTTTGCCTGCTTCATTAAAGCATTTTATATTCTCTCCTTTCGTCAGTTAAGTTCAGTATCTCCTGTGTTATCCAAGGATTTATATTAGGCCTGTCCTGCTGCCTATATGATCCTCTGCGGCTTTCACTACTCTATCTCTCAGAGCTACACATTCTTCAAAAAAATCAAATGTTCAAATGTTTGTATAGTGTATGGGACTTAACTACGGGGTCATCAGTCCCTAAACTTACAAACTACTTATGAACTACTTACGAACTAGAACGGCACAAATATCCATGCCCGAGGGGGGATTCGAACCCCCGACCGTAGCGGCCGTGAAGACCGTGACTGGAGCGCCGTAAGTCCCCTCGGCCACCGCGGCCGGCCACATTCTTCTTCTACGTATTATTTTCCTCCGTTTCAGCCAATACTTCCCTAATGCCCCTTCTGAAACTCTCAACCACCTCTGGTTCCTCCAATTTGTCCTCCAATTTTCTACCTTTTTGTAGTCTCGTAAGTTTTAATCTACAGTTCGTAACTAATACGTTATGGTCAGAGTCTATATATGCCCATGGATATGTTTTACAGTTTAGAACCTGGTTTGTAAACCGTTATCTTACCATCATAAAGTCAGTCTGGTACCTCCCAGTGTCTCCTGGTCTCTTCCACGTATATAACCTCCTTTCATGATGATTAAACCAAGTATTTGTGAGGCTCTGCACAAAATGCTACCAGGCAATCTCCACTTTCATTTCTTTTCCCCAGTCCATATTCACCTACTACGTTTCCTTCTCTTTCCTTTCCTACTGCCGAGTTCCAGCCCTCCATCTGAATTACATTTTCTTCGAACTGCTCGTCATGGCAGAGCTAGTTGGCATATAAACGTATACTACTGTGGTCGGTGTTCGCTTCGTGTCTGTTTTTCCTACAGTAATGCGTTTATTATAATGTTTACAGTAACTTAGCCGCATTCCAATTTTCTTATTCATTATCAGACCTACTCCTGCTTTACCACCAAATGGTTTTGTATTTATAACCCTGTACTCATATGTTAATATAAAAAATCCATGCTCCAATTTTCATGTTGAAGTACGTCTTACCGTAACAGATAGGTTAAGGAAAGGCAAACCTACGTTTTTAGCATTTGTAGTACATCTGGAGAAAGCTTTTGACAGTGTTAAGTGATATACATTCTCTCAAATTCTAATCGTAGAGTTACATTCAACTTGTACAATAAACAGACAGTAATTATCACAGTCGAAGGGCGTGAAAGGAACGCCGCGGTTGGGAAGGGTTTTTCCCTTTTCCCAATGTTGTTCAATAAGTACACTGTGCAAGCAGTGAAGAAATACAATGAGAAATTTGGAGAGGGAATTAAAGTTCATGGAGAAGAAATGAAAACTTTTCGGTTTTCCGATGACGTAGTAATTCTGTCAGAGCCAGCAAAGGACGTGGAAAAGCAATTGAACGAAATGGACGTGTCTTGAAGAAAGGGTATAAGATAAATATTAAAAAGAGTGGAACAAGGATTTGTGGAATGTGGTGACAGAAAATCAGGCCTTGCAAAAGAATTAGATTACGTAATGAGACACTAATAGTAGTGCAGTAGTTATGTTATTTGTGTGGAAAATAACTTCTGATGGCCGCAGTAAAGAAGATACAAAATGCAGAATGGCTATGGGAAGGAAAGCTTTTCTGCAGAAACGAAATTTGTTGATATTCAATATAAAATTAGATATTAGGAAGTCCAAAATGTATTGCTACAGACGAATGGTGATGATTAGATTTGTAGATCACGTAACGAATGAGGGGTGCTCAATAGAATTGCGAAGAAAAGGAGTTTCTAGCAGATCCTAAGTTAGGGAATGGGTACGTTGGTTGGAAACATTCTGAGACATCAAGATATCGTCAACTTAGCATTAGATGGTATTTTTTGTGTTAAAAAGCGCAGAGGGAGACCGAGGGAGGAATATAGTAAGCGGATTCAAAAGGATGTAGGTTACAGTTGTCATTTCCATATAAAGTGTCTTGCAAAGAGCGGAGTAGTGTGGAGAGATGCAACAAACCAGTCATCAGACTGAAGACCACAACAACAACAACGTAGTTTTATTATTTAAGAGGAGACTCGCAGGAATGGCAGCGCGTTTTGGAGCGCCATGTTTCAGATTGCACGGCCGCTCCCATCGGAGGTTCCAGTCCTCCTTGGGACTTGGGTGTGTGTTGGCCTTATAAGTTAGTTTGGATTAGTTTAAGTTTTCGTAAGTCTAGAGACGGATGACTTCATCAGTTTACAAACTTTTGAATATATGAGGTTAAGAGGAGAGAAAGCGTGTGTTTCAACGATGTCAACAAATCTTCATTATGTGATTTAAGATTATATACAGCTGAGCGTTGGGACTTTAAACTTAGAAAGGACGCCAGTAGAGCTGTAGACTTTAATAATGTTACAAGTATTGCAGTATCGCATGCAGCATGTTTAGGTAACAATCTGTGATGTCTTACTTGCATTAGTGGCGTGCGTCACCTCAATTCCTGACAACTAATCACATTTTTCCTTTTCTCCTTGCAGCTGATCAACGCGTCCTATTCCTACTACGCTCTCCTGCGGCAGATGAACGACCACTGAAGACGACCTTTGACTACACTATCAGTGGAACGAACTGGACACTGGCAAATTTACAGTCTGTCGTAAAGATATGAACTCATCACAAGATCAGTTGTTCTTAACGAGTTTAAACAGTCAAAGAAAACAGCTAAGTGCCGTTTGTGGTGCCTATGCCTCTGCTTATTTAGTGTAAAATGTGATACAAGAACACCAGCCCACGTACACTTGTAAAGCAATCGGTATTTGTTTTGTAGCTGCAAAACCTATATCAGCGGTTACCGAGTTGTACGACGATGGTCGATGATCACACGAAAATAATTTTTACGGTGTGTTTGGCTCGACTTTGGTAATTACAGAACTAAAGAAAGACATTCACCTCCCGCCTACCATCTTAGCCATCTTAGACACACACACACACACACACACACACACACACACACACACACACACACACAGAAACACGGCAAACGTACAAGCACTCTGTGTAACACAGAAACAAACACAACACTTTCTCACGTATTTGTCTTAAAACATGCAAGCGGTAACGTCAGAGTGTTGTTCAATAACGGTGGCAAGGCAAGGAAAGTGATGTGCTTGAAATCAAGTCACCGGCGCAATACGCTTCTATGAGGCTGAAACGACTGACTATTACAAGGTAAGTATTGAGAATATACATAGACCTTAGGTACGACGACAAGAAAATTTTTGCAGGCAATATAAGAAAAATACGCAATAAATCATAATAAAAATCCATGACCAAAATTACGAATATTACAATAAATAATTTCTGTTCATACTGACCAACAATATTACGAAGCTGTAGAATCATTTTCAGTTAGTGTTTGCAGTCATCTTGCGGGCGAACAAGCAGATACTCATGAGTGTGGTAGGGAACACTGACAGATTGACACGGCGAGTAATGCTGTTACTCACATGAACGTAGGACTAAATAAAATTATTGCAGTATATGTGCTGGTATTGCAGACAACACACGATGGACAACAAAGGCTGGCTAACATGATTCTGTCGGAAGGCATGGTCGACATGCTTCCTCCGTCATCAGAGGACGTGTGTCACAAGCGCCATCAACTTCGCCTCGGCTTCCAACAATCCTTAATGAAATAATTCTATCAAAAGGAAGAAGCAGGTATTATTGACAGCTATAAATCAGTTTATATGCAGTATGTGTTTTGGTACGATTTTGTGAACGTAATGTATGATAGAGTACATTATCTATAAGTTCACATTATTTGCCATGTCTATACAAAATGCAGTCTGCTTCTTTTGCAAAGTCAAATAAATAAGTGAGGAGCTATAGTGAAGATTTCTTATTTAAGTAAACCATTCAGCTGATGTTTGAATATTACTGTAATAGGGAAATCTTTCAAAATTAGTTCACTACTGGCTTGAAAGTAGGAAGGAGAGGTTTGTGCTTCATTTTTCGTCAATAAATGTAACATTTGCATTCGTGACCGCCTTTCATTGTAATTATATCATAATTATTTTATTATGTGCTCTTGTAACAACATTATTAGTTCAATAAGTTAAGAAAATGGTTTGTAACTAATTAAAAACAAACTTTACTCTGTTATTGAACTGTACATTTACAGCGATTATTGAAGACACCAATTCGTTTCCAAACTCACAGACACAAACGTATAGCTGCATAACTGTATAATTTGATTTTAATTAAGATAATGGTATATAAAATTACGTAATAAAAGTAAACATATGAATAATGAAAATTTTGACATCAGCAATATGATGCAAGTAAATATTGTTATGAATTAATAATGCGAAACTCAGCTTTCCCTTTTCTCACATGACATCTTGCGAGCCAGGGATGAAGGGCAACAGGCGGATTGAGTTTTTTTCGACTTCAAAAGGCATTTAATTGGGTGCCACACTGCAGACTGCTAACGAACATACGATCGTATGGAATAGATTCAAAGATTTGTGACTGGCTGGAAGACTTCCTAAGTAATAGAACGCAGTACGTTGTCTTTACTGTAGTTGCTTGCATTCATCCAAGAATATTTACACTCAATAAAATAACGTCGCTCAAATCCGTGGTGTCTGTTACCTAGTGAACTTCATTGTTTAAGTGTCTCAGAATGTGAACTCTGCTACTTAGTACAACTACTCCATCACTATTTTCCTTGTTTACAATTTTTGCTCATTGAAAAGTAACTGCGATATTGATTCAGCGAACAGTAGACCAGAAAGAAGTCTCATTTCCCAAAGCAATGTTTAGAAATCAGTGTATTAGTTGATACGTTTCATTTTCAACAAACTTCAACCACTAACCAGAGATCTGGATAATTAATCACATGTTTCCAAATGTAAGGCGAGAAGTTTCGTTGTAGAACATTACTTCTGTTCCACACCTTCATTTCTCATAATATATGATCACTTTCCTGCGCAATGTATTATTAATTCCACACTCACAAACTTTTTCATCTTTTACTAAACCTTTCGCTGTCTGTGTTTATAACCAATGTAATAATTCGCTCGAATTGCAAATAGCTTTCTCTCGCAAGGTAACGAGGATCTTCACGAAATAAATATATCTACAAAGGTAAGTTAAAATAAATATGTGGATCTGGCATTGTCGGAACTGGTAACCACCGAATATGTGTTTGTGACGGTTGCAATGGAAATATGAGACACGACGTGTGGCATAGAGACAGTACATTGGTAATGATAACTTATGAATATTTGTTTTCGGAAATGAAACAGCCCTTTTATTGCTAAAATCCTTTTATTTTCTACAGACGCGTTTCGCGCTTTGTCGTAAGGCATCATCAGTATATTTCATATAACTGAAAATTAAATTTTCGCATACTGATGTAGCATTTTAATCGAAATAATACGGGAAACTCACGTTGTATAGTCTGGTGATTTTCTTGGCGTTCTTCCCATATGGTCACTGGCAGAATTCAAATATCTTTGCCACAATTTGTGTACTTTCTTCATTTTTTTCACTCACTATCTCAAGGTTTACTATTTCGAAGACTTGAAGGTGTATCTCGTTTAAAAATTCGTTTGTTTACATTGTTTCCAACGTGTCTGAGTATGTGTATGGGTCGTCTGTGTGTGTAAGAAAAATCGAAAAATATTTTGAGTGTGTGTGTGTGTGTGTGTGTGTGTGTGTGTGTGTGTGTGTGTGTGTGTAATCTCAGACAGTAACCAACATCCAGAAAAGAACACACGAAAATATTCAGAATAAAAAACAATCAGCAACCATATCCAAACATCCAACGCAAAAAAGAAGATCCTGTTGAAAATACCTAGTACATATATCGAACAAATCACTGCTCACAGTCGACAAAACATAGAAACCAATGCACCAATCATGAAAGCACAACAATTCCTACTAGTGTCAGGGTGTATGTACACACACACACACCAGATTTTTCACACACACACACAATATACAGACGACACACACAATACTCAGTTTAGTTGGAAACATGTGTAAGTAAACGAATTCCTAAATGATATACACCTTCAAGCCTGTAAAATAGTAAACTCTGAAATCGACGGTGCTAAAACGAAGAAGTAAATGCACAAATTATAGCGAAGATGAGTGAATTCATGCAGTGGACAGGTGGTAAGAACACCATGAAAATCGCGACACTGTAAAACGTGAATAGCCTATATAATATCGATTGAAAAAAGTGAACGGAGAATGCAATTTCTAGATATAGAATAGAGAGATGATTCCCTAAAATAAAGGGCGAAACGCATATGGAGTAAATAAAATGATTGCTGCAACAAAAGGGTTCTTTTATTTCCGAAAATAATTATGTCTTTACTTACTGCGGGAAATGGCCACACAATCGAACTTGATAATAAATGAAATTGCTGATGAGTGGATTAACTGAAGTTGTGGAAAATTACGTTCATGACATTTTGACGTAGAAGTCCGGTAGAAGGAGGAGAGAAGATGGTGCAGCAGGCTGCCCTCTTCTGTGGAAGGGAAGGTGGACGGCGGCCGTCAGCAGAGGGAAGACAAATGCAGGTCAGCAGTCAGCGCTGTCAACTGCTGCCACGCCGCGGGAGCCAACACCTCACTAGCGGCGCTAGCCTTCTCTGCTCCCATGTGCATCTGTATCCTTAATATAGCTGTTACCATGTAGAGCTGACAGCTATCAGTCGCTAATATTGCCTTTATTGAGCATATTTAGGAAATAAAAAGTTATTGTGGCGTTTTCTACCACGGTTAATTGAGTACATTATTTTTAAGAATATATAATGTCCACAGGACTGGCGATTGCATAAATCACCGCCCAGAGTGCAGTATTTATTATGTTGGGAAAACTGACAGACAACTAGAAGACAGGTTCAGCAAAATTGTCTTTTTTGACCGGAAAAAACGCTGCGGATAAATTCAATTCTGCTGCCAACCTTGTCGAAACTGAACACAGTACGCCAGTTATGTCTACACAATTGCAAATGGTACACTCTTATGAAAACGGCATGGACCTGTTGGAAGGTTTTGTAATATTCACGGGGACAAATAAGTGTTATGTATTCTGCATTCTGTATGTTAAGGTCCGGATGGTAGAGCCAGCGATGCAAATTACCTTCTGTTAAAATACCGTCTTGTTTACAAATTTTATTTTTTATGACGCTTTTCGCCTTTTTGTTGAATAATTCCCGTTTTGACGGGATCCCAGTACCCAAGAGTATTTCAGACCATTTGACGCTGCCTGACCACGTCACTGAGTCTTTTTAACGTAAGCTGACTAATGCAAAAGCAATATTTTTAGCTTTCTGATGGTGCCCCAAAAACGCGAAACGGGTCAATAAATATAACATTCGTATTCGAAAACGCCTGTTATTATAATACTACCCGAATAATTTTGTTATTTAGGCCTTTAACAAATTTATTAATTTAAAAATAAATTTTTAACTAAGCAACACTAAAGTATAGCTGCTATACATTACCTTTTGATTTTAATTAAGATAATTTTACCTTAAAAGTTATGTGATAAAAAGTACAGAAATCAACAATGACATTCAAAATGTGATATAACTGCTTTTTCTTTATGAACTAATAATGTGAAGAACAGCTACAGTCGTTAATGGCGTACTCTGAAGTCAACTGTGTAGGAACTAAAACAACTGCGCCAGTGGCAACGTAACCTTTAGCATGAGGATTCAATACTTTTGTGTTTTAACCTACAATTTACATGTGTATTTAATCATTTCATTACTTCCTGGAATACAAATAAACACAATTAATGTGCAATACGTCATTCTTGCGACTTGCCTGTAACTGGTCCTGTGTTTTTATAGTACTAACGATACTAACACAGTGAGTGAAATCTGATTAAAAAATGATATGCCACAATAGAGGAAATATTTACAAATTGTTGCTGTCAGCTTCTACGTATCTCAAAAGAGTCGCTAATCACTACGATTCCAGTATGATATCAAACTTGATAGAGTTGGTACTAGTTCACGGAAATTGGTCAGTCACGCAGTTTGGAAGTTAGATTTCGACAAATTCTTTGCGGTTATTACTGAGAAATTCGCCTGCTTTATTACTAAGACTGAATGTCTACAACCATTACAGAATCAAAGAAACTGAATTGAAGGAGAGGTGCCGCATTAAAATTTTTGACACGACTAGGATTCGAAACTTGGACTCTCTGCTTACTAGGAAATCGCTATAACTTTTTTTTTTTTTTTTTTTTTTTTTTTTTTTTAGGGGGCCTCCTACCTTCCCTCACAGCCCCTCCTTTCGCTCTACAATTGTCGCCTTCTTCGGCGCATTTTCATATTTATTGGTTCTCTCTTCTTCCTTCGTAAATTAAATTATTGTCTTCATTTGTTGAATGAACTAAAATTTCCTCCTTCGTTTCTTTAAAGGTGAAGACAAAACAGTCCTTTAAGCGTTTTATAATTTAAGAATGCAACTGGAGAAAAAAAAGGAAATAATAATGATTTTAATGATTTTTAATATTTCTCCTCTGAGGTATGATTCCCTTCTGCGATCTGAAACATAACTACGGACAACTGCTGAAATGCAGAATAAAGTACTTTTTTCGGTTTCTTTCTCCGTACTGACGATTTCAAAGTTCGTTTTCGCGAGGTTAAATGATTTAGTTTCCACACTTTTCCGTGTACTTTATCAGGTTCTTCTTTATTTTCTCACTTTGTTTATCTTCTCTAACTCCGAAATGCGTCAGCGGGATAGAATGCCGCTTTCTTTAGTGATACAACAGAAAATGAAATCTTGGTGATGTAACGATTTATCCGTAAGGAATGATATTTATGTATAATATGAGGAGTAAACTAAAATAAGGTAAAATTAAAACGTCTCTCTTCTAGAGCCAAAACGTGATGAGATGAAATCTTTGTCTTTAAAAAAAAAAAAAAAAAAAAAAAAAAAAAAAAAAAAAAAAAAAAAAAAGATTTTGTTCGGCAATAATAGTTCCATAGTTGACCGTTATATTTGTTTTCTCTTATGTTCCTAATTTTGTTTATATGTTTTCACCTTTTTGTTTTGTATGCACAATCAGGTATAACGTTGTAGTTGTAATTCACATGATGGTTCTATTGAGAAAGTTTGCGTATTGTTTTCGATAATCCTTTATTTGCATTAGTTTGTGGTGCTGTATTTTAATGTACGTCTAGAAATCTCCTTCGCTCTTCTCCATGTTTGTAAATATGTAAAACACCGCGTGTCCCTTTAACCAGTTCACTACATTTTGTTTCGTTTGAGGGTAAAGTTCTTCGTCTGAGTGTAGGATGCTCGCGGGTGTTATGGTGTGGGGCAAAGTTCGTTGCATAATTGCAACTTTGTACCTGAGGGACTGCCAAATATTGTGGACGTTTTTGCAGACAAACTGATGTTCGTCTGTGTCATTCAGATTACAGCTTGGGCACAAGGGAGAATTTGCTAGGTGTATTTCGTGGAGTCTATGCTTTGTTGGGACTTTTCGGTTGACAGCATAATACCGCAGCGCCCTCACGTTGGTTGGTAAGTGGGGATTGTGAATGTTTCTCCAGATTATTTTCCAATTGAAGTCTTTATACTTATTTTCAATGACGTTCTTACTATGAAACTGCAGAAAGTTTCTGTAGATTGCTTTGACTTTATACATGTCCTTCTCTGATATTCCGATACTGATATAGCTATATTCTATTAAAAAGTGTTTCAAATGATACAATTAAGTGCGAATGTGGCTAACATCGATTGGAGCAGCACAGTTGGGCGGCGCTATTTCATTTAATAGAAATGCCGCTATGGAGTTCGGCATTTTGTTCCACAGTTTGTACGTTTTGCTAGGGTACAGAGCTTGTGCTTTATTATATACATCCATTAGGTTAAGGCCACCGTTGTCGACCGATAGTGTTAAAGTTTAGTATTTGACTTTAAAAATATGGCCGCGGCTGACGAAGTGGCCAAAGGCAGCTAAGATCCTGTCTCCCACAGTCCTCGGAATTGGCAAGAATTGCTCCACATACTTTACTTTAGGTGTTAGGTAGGTATTCACCAGTTCCACTCATTGTATTTCATCGAGTGTCCTGAGTAGATTTTGGTATGTACTGGCACGCATGCTATTAAGTATTCTTCTGTAATTTCGTGCAATTGTTTGCTGGATATGGGGCGTGTATTCAATTCCAAGGCACTTCAAAGTGGCAGTCTTTTTTATTTCCCCTTGGATTGGATCTCCTAATCCTCGTCCGATATCCATTATTGCGGATTTTCGTCTGTTCAGTTTGGCGCCAGACGCGAGTTCATACATATGTATGATATCCAATAATTGGGCGATCTCATTATTGTCTTTGACCAGGACCGTGACGTCGTCGGCATAAGCTTTACAGACAATATTTTGCCCGCGTAGTAATATGCCTTCCAAATTTTCACTGATTCGAAAAAGCAAGGGTTCAATGGCTATGGCAAAAAGAGACATAGACAGGAAACAGCCTTGTCTCATTGAACTTTTTACCGTTATAGGTCTGTTGGGTTGACCATTTACCATTATTATAGATGTTGCATTGTTTAGTAAGTTCTTCGTGATACTGATGAAACTTTGCGGGAAGTTCATTATACACATTATGTGGAAGAGGTACTCATGGTTGACTCTATCGAATGCTTTTTCAAAATCTAATGAGGCCAGAGCGCGCTTTAGTTTACAAGTGGCTGCGATTGAAATTATTTCCCTGTAATCGCAGAGTGTTTGGTGAATGGACCTGTTTTTTCCTACGCTCGACTGATATGAACCGATGACGGCGTTCATTACTGATTTCAGTCTTTCATTCATGATGCGTGCAAATATTTTGTAATCGCTATTCAGTAAGGTAATAGGTCTTAGATTTTCTACTGATTGTGCTGTAGGGTTTTTTGCGATTAGCACGACAACTCGTTCTCTGAACTCATTCGGGATGTTGGTGTTGAGGTTCATTAGTTCTTTGCAAATGCACGTGAGCTTGGGGAACATCTGTAGTTTGAATGTCTGATAAAGCTCTGCCGGAATTCCATCGGTCCCAGGAGATTTATTTTTCGGGCTCCGCATTATCGCGTCTTCAACTTCCTCTTCCATTATTTCAATTAAAAGGCTGTCTGCTTCTTCCTGGTCAAGTTGTCGTGTCATTCCTGTTGTAAGGTCATTTTGAGCGGTTATGTCCGTCGGTGTATTACTTAATAAGTTGGTAAAATAATTGTGAATTTCCGTCTTGATTACATGTTGCAGGGTCAGTGATCTACCATCTATCGATCGTAGTTTGGTTATTATTTTTCTGTGCTGTGCTTTTCTTTCGTTTATGACAGATAAATTGATGTGTGTTCGCCCTGCACTTCATTTTGAAGCCTTGCTCTTATTTTATAACCTTCGAGCTGTTTGCGTTTTAATGCAAGGAGTTTGGCTTGAACTCTTTTCATCTCTGCTTGGTTGTCAATTGCAGACGCATTGGACGCGTATAAATCTCGGAGAACTTTGAAGTAAAATTCAACTGTCTGTTTGTGCCAGGCTGTTTTCTCACGACAGTAATTTACCATCGCTCTTTTGATCATGGGTTTCGCGCATTTCACCCACCATGTGAGTGTCGAGGGGTATGAACGGAATCTTTTCTCGCACTCTGTCCATACTTCATTAAATGCCTCATGACATGCTGGATCTTTTAGATTGGTTACATTCAGTTTCCACAGACCACTTCCCCTGTAGGTTTTTTGCTTTTGTAAATTTATGGTACAAATGTAAGCTGTGTGGCCCGAAAAGATTGAGGGCCATAATTCGGTTTGCAGAATGCGCGTCTTCAGGTTCTCGGACACGTAGATCCTGTCAATGCGGCTTGCTGAGTGGCTGGTGAAGTGCGTAAACCAGTCCGTTCTCCGTTCTTGTGCTCCCAGGTGTCGATCAGCTTGAAGTCTGTGACTATAGCGTTGAGTTCTGCACAATAATTAAAAATTGGTATATGATCTTCAGCAGATAAGACACAATTATAATCACCTCCTAAAATTATGTATTCATATCTCCCCCGGAAGAGAGACACTATTTCGTCTTTGAAGAATTCTGCGCGTTTTCTTCTGTTGCTGTTGCCAGATGGTGCATGCACATTGATCAGCCTCGTGTTATGGATGGTAGCTGCGATACCTCTGGCATTTGGTAATTTTTCAACGTCTTTCACGATTATGCCTTCTTTTGTGAGTATCGCTGTTCCAAGTTCTTGGTCGTTCCCTGGATTCATTATTGCGTTAAAACCTGTTATGTGGTCTAAATTAACGTCTGTCACCTCTTGCAGGAAGACGATGTCGAGATCGGCGGCGTACAGCATGTCTTGCAGGGCCTTAAGCTTCAGATGGCTGCGGATTTTGTTTATATTTACTGTCCCGACCCTGTAGGCTTGCATAGCAATATTGACTTCTTATATATGCTGAATTTTGTCGCTAATATTAGTCGATACCTCCTGCTCTTATTGCATCAAACGCGACGATGACTTGTATTTTGATTTGTCGTTTCTCCGTCCTGAAGACGAGGCAGTTATTGTATTTGTAACTTCTTTCATTTCCTCGTCTTGAGGAAATTCTAATATTTCATCCGCCCAGATACATTCATCGGTTTGGCGCGGCGACTTGTTCTAAGGGCATTGCTGAGTCGTAGTTTTGTTTTGGTACACTTTCCGTGTGCTATTGTCTATTTCATCGCCCTGTGGGTGATAAATTTCGGTATCACGTGAGTCTTCTTTGTTTTTCGTTGGCTGGTTCGGTTGAGATGTTACTGATTTTTTTCCGCTTAATTTTTTACCAATTTCCTGCGCTTTCTCGCGTAGCTTCTGTGCTTTGTGTTCTGCGTCAGGAGGTGCTAACCACCGTTTCTTGTGTTTTTTAGGGGAGGATCCAGATTTCGGACGCTTTTCATATTCAGAATTGGTACTCGGATCTTGAGTGGCACTGCCCTCCTCTTCTCTCCGCACATTTTGTTCTGTGTCCCCTTCAGGCTTTTTTCCAAGTTCTTCGTCAATGACTGTTCCCGTTGTGTTAGAAGGAATAGACGTTTCTTTAGTATCACTGACCTCCATTGGCAGGCATTGGTTGTCATCGTTTGTCTCATCTGGTTTGTTCGTTGCGTCGCTCAATGACTGGGTTGTGGTGCCTCGGACGGATGAGGAGTACGTCACTGGCAGTGACGTCATCGTCATAGGGGCGACCGGCTCACTTGCCGGCAGCTGCTTCACCCTTCGTTGTATTCATTCGGTTCGTACATGTCCAGTCTGTCCACAGCCTGAGCATGTACGTGGCTGACCGTCGCATATCACGATCGCTCTATACCCGCATACGTGGATATACGAGGGAAAGTTCTATCTTTACTTGTCTGACGCCATTGAGGACGGGGAAAGTGGTAAATGTCGTCCATTTTTCTGCAACATTACTGATAATTCGTCCGTAAGGTCTAAGGACTGAATTTATCTCTTCCGCGGTAATTTCGAAGGGAAGTTCAAAGATTCGAACTGTTTTAGTGGCGAATCCTGCATGATCGACTCTCACTTCACCGAAATTCCCGTCACAATGGTTAAATTTTAGAGTTCCTCCACATTGTTCAATTACTTTAGCACAGCATGCAGTACTAATCATTTTAACATAAACTGTACTACTGACTATCGACAGATGTATTCCTATTATTTCGTTACAGCTCAGCTTCACAACGTCTCTTAGAAAGGCTTCTACTTCAAAGGCTTTGGGGTTCCGTCATTTCCGTCATTTTATGTTCTATTCATTTCTACCTACAGCTATTACTACGCCGCAAGAGCGACCAACTCACCACACACGAATAGCGCGCGACCGACCGCAGCGAGGATGTAAACAACACTTCCACACAGCTCGCCTGCCGCAAGCGGACTGATCTCTCTAACCACGTCTTCATCCACAACGGACTTCAATTCTGCCTCATGGTCCTGTACATCAATAAACATCCATATTGCTGAGGCACTACAAAAGAGGAAATAGTATCCTAGCAAGGATCGTTCATGGGAACGATCGTGCTTTGAACCTCTGGCTGATGTTCAAATGTTTGTTAAACTTAAACGACTTAACTGCGGGGTCATCGGGCCCCTAAAGTTACAAACTACTTATGCACTACCTTATATTAAAGTCCTCACAAACATCGACGCCCGAGGGGGGTAGTCGAACCCCAGAACATAGCGGCCGAACCTCAGGCAGAGGTGATATGAATATCAAATAATACATCAACCTCCAAACACATAGTTATGCTTGATATATATCAAAAATATTGAATTGAAGGTGAAGCATTAAATAAAAATTTGTCTCATGGCCAGATTGCGAACCCAAGACCGCCGGCCTCGGTGGCCGAGGTGACTGAGGCGCTTCAGTCACGGTCAGCACGGCCACTGCGGTCGGGGGTTCGAATCCCCCCTCGGGCATGGATGTTTGTGCCGTCCTAGACCGTAAGTAGTTCATAAGTAGTTTGTAAGTTTAGGGACTGATGACCCCGTAGTTAAGTCCCATAAGCTTAACAAACATTTGAACATTTTGAACCCAAGACCCCCCAGGCAAACTACGCCACCGTGACTTAATTGATTTGAAGATTTCATGTACACTCTGGCCATTAAAATTGCTACACCAAGAAGAAATACAGATGATAAACGGATATTCATTGGACAAATTTATTATACTAGAACTGGCCTGCCAATACATTTTCACGCAATTTGGGTTCAAAAATCCTGAGAAATCAGTACCCATAACAACCACCTCTGGCCGTAGTAATGGCCTTGATACGCCTGGGCATTAAGCTTGAGCTTGCATGGCGTGTACAGAACCTGTAACACGCGGTCGTGCATTATCCTGCTTAAATGTAGGGATTTGCAGTGATCGAATGATGGGTACAGCCAGGGGTCGTAACACATCTGAAATGTAACGGCCACTGTTCAAAGTGCCGTCGATGCGAAGAAGAGGTGACCGAGACGTGTAACCAATGGCACACCATACCATCACGCCGGGTGATACGTCAGTACGGCGATGACAAATACGCGCTTCCAATGTGCGTTCACTGCGATGTCGCCAAACACGGATGCGACCATCATGATGCTGTAAACAGAGCCTGGATTCACCCGAAAAAACGACGTTTTGCCAATCGTCGTTGCTTACACCATCGCAGGCACTCCTGTCTGTGATGCAGCGTCAAGGGTAACTACAGCCATAGTCTCCGAGCTGATAGTCCATGCTGCTGTAAACGTCGTCCAACTGTTCGTGGAGATGGTTGTTGTCTTGCAAACATCCCCATCTGTTGACTCAGAGATGGAGACGAAGCTGCACGATCCGTTACAGCCATGCGGATAAGATGTCTGTTATCTAGACTGCTAGTGATACGAGGCCGTTGGGATCCGGCGCGGCGTTCCTGATTGCCCTCCTGAACCCAACGAAAGACTACAACCCTACCTCTATCAAAGTCGAAAACGTGATGGTACGCATTTCTCCTCCTTACACGAGGCATCACAACAACGTTTCACCAGGCAACGCCAGTCAACTGCTATTTGTGTATGAGAAATCGGTTGAACCTTTCCTCATATCAGCACGTTGTAGGTGTCGCCACCGGTGCCAACCTTGTGTGAATGCATATCACAGCATCTTCTTTCTGTCGGTTAAATTTCGCATTTGTAGCACGTCATCTTCGTGGTGCAGCAATTTTAATGGCCAGGAGTCTTTATACATAGGGGAACATGAGGCAGAATTAAAGTTTACGATGCGGAAGGGGGACGTACTTTAATACAGTCCGTGTAATAGCCAAATCTATTAAGCCACGGTGGCTTTGTGGTTGTAGTATTTGGCTACTTAAGTGGAAGGTGTCAGTTTAGATTCCTGGTCACGGCACAAATATTAATTCAGTGTCTTTCCTGCAAATCAATATCTTTGATATATATCGAGACAAAATATATCTCAGGTCATTGGTTTATAATTTGATGTTCATTACATAATAGTTTAGTGATAACGTTACGGTGCTTAGGCTATGTCATCAACTGAGCTCGTTCCGTTCTCTAATAGAGCGCGGGAAGAAAGAACACTCCATTCTCTTATTTTATTGGGATGGTCATGTCTCCCTATGTAGGCCGGCGCTAGCCAAATATTTTCGCATTCGGAAGTGAAGGTCGATGATTGAAATTTCTCAAATAGATCTCGCCGCGACGAATAACGTCGTTCTTTTAATGATTTCCACCTAAAATCGTGCAACTTTTCCGTGACGCTTTCCCCCCTGTAACGTGGAAAAACAAAACGAGCTGACCTTCTACGAACCTTCTCAATATCTTCCGTCAGTCCCATCTGGTGAGGGTCCCACACTGGGCAACAGTACACCAGGAGAGGATGCACAAGTGTGATGTAGGCAGTCTCTTTCGTGGAGCTGTTGCATCTCCAAAGCGTTGTGCCAATGAAACGTAACGTTTGGTTCGCCTTCCCCACAATATTTTCTGTGTTCTCTCCAGTCTAAGTTGTTCGTAATTGTAACTTCTAGGTATTTGGTAGTATTTCCGACCTTAAGGTTTAACTCATTTATCGTGTTAATGAAGATCAGCGGATTTGTTTTAGCGGTCATGTGTATTACTTTACACTTTTCATTATTTAGTGTCAACTGCCAGTTTTCGCACCACGTAGAAATTTGGTCTAAATCCCTTTGCAGTTGCTCTTAATCCGATAAAGGACAGCATCATCCGCGAACGGTCTAAGAGAGCCATTCATATTGTCTCCTAAATAGTTTATAAACACAAGGAAGAGTAGGGGACCTATAAAGCTACCCTGGTGAACAATAGATATCACTTCTGTTTTACTCGATGACTTACCGTCAATTACTACGAACTGTGTCCTTTCTGATAGGTAATCGCGAATCCAATCGCACAATTGGGGTGATATTCCATAAGCACGCAATTTCATTAGAAACAACTTTCCAGTCTTTGCTTACGGATCATACGCTGAGTGATCGGTTGTAAATGATAGCTAGGTACGGAGCAATTGCATTAGCACACTCTGGGAAGAATGAGCATTAATGTTCATGTTTGGGGAGTTTGCTGACCAGTGGAGGTATTTAAATTCTAAAGAGTGCTCTTGAAGCCGATCTGTAGCAATCATGAAAGTGTGGGGTGTCGCATTATCTTGCAGAAACTGCACAAGTCTGACGGAATAGACAGTGGACTTGAATAGATGCGTAGGCACATGTCACGCATCGGCTGTCCCATGTCACTCCAACTGTACACGCGTCACTCCATTACACTGCTAACACAGGTTTAATGGATTTATGAGGTTGTGTTTGTGCCCGTATCCTCAGATTACGGATACCTTCTCTGTACGTGACATTATTATTCTAATTCTAAAATTGTACGGAAGGCAAAGCGATGCGTGCAGCTCTCGTTTGCGATGGGAAGGGGAACCATCAAGTAACGAACCGCTTATGACCACTGAAAAAAGTGGAAAATGGCGAATCGACGGATGTGGGTAAATGTATGGTGGGGGAGAGGAGGCAAAAGACAAGTAATGTGTTAATGGACACTCAGGCAAATTCTTTAAAGAAATCAATAAATCTCTATGTCGTGTTCTCATCAGTTCTGAAAGTTCTATGATTTCAGAAAAACAGGCGCATCTCATTCCAATGTTCGTTAAGCTTAAGGGACTTAACTGTGGGGTCATCAGTCCCTAAACTTAGATACTACTTACGAACTACCTTATACTAAAGACAGCACAAACATCCATGCCCGAGGGGGGATTCGAACCCCTGACCGTAGCGGCCGTGCAGACTGTGACTGGCTCGCCACAGACCGCTCGACCACTGCGGCCGGCGCGCATGTCATTAACCAACAATAACCGTAATGTCTTGAAGACCACAAAAGTTAATGTTCATAATATATGAATATATTAAAATTACCAACTTTTGAATGGTCCTGCAATATCAACAAACCTTATCTTAGATGATACATTGTTATCTCAAGCTGTAATCTTGAAAGCAACATTCCTTTTCTATCAGTGTGAGGATTTATTACACTTGTTATAATAATTTACTATTTGACACACTCTGATCATCATTTCCTCCACATAAACTCAGCAGTTGTGAGCAGAATGATATGCACCTCTTGTACTCATGTTCGTGTAACTTTTTAATGTATATTTGTATATTTTGCGAGTAACCTTATGTAAATATTGTATAGTATGACGCTCAAGCTCTTGAAAGCTGGCTTATTTATTTAATTCATACATTATTTGTACTGCTGATAAGTAGTCCCAAGATGAATAAATATTTGGAAATTTTGTATTCAATATTGTCAACATGTTACTTTACTCTGAAAGTGGTCAAAGTTGAGCCAAAAAAATCCTTCTTGTCAAGAAAACTGCTATTTTTTGGAGGGAATGGCGATCTGCCAATGAGAGAGTCGCTAGATCATATAAAATACTTCGGCTGTTTGTGAGTATAGCTCCCTGGGGCTGTAGAAACACTTTATGTTAGGAGGACCTGGTTAGCTGAAGTTCTTCGTCTGTGAATGTGTTAAGAATCTGCGTGATGAACGGTCGCTTTGCAGGAACTTTAACTTCAGCAAGGGCCAATGACTACCAGTTTAAGAAGTGTAACTTTTCACGATTCCATTATGGAATTGTAATTGAAGCGTGTTTGTGATTCTACGCAAGATTTTACGTGTGTTATGTTATTTTTCGTGCTAAAATTTGAACTATTTTTAGCTTACGATTAATTTGGGTCATTTGTCGAGTTACGGACTTAGTGTCTTTGTATATTCGACAATTAAATCGTTGGAGATTTTGCAACCAATATCGTAACGCAGTCAATGGATCTGCTCCGATAATTTGAAAAGGTTTCTTTCAAATGTATTACTTTTGTCTGCATAAGATCACTTCCAATAGGTCAAAACATGTGTTTGATTAAACATTACTCAACTGAGTTATCTGACGTTGCCTACAACAGTTGCGAATGGAAGAACAAAACATATTTAATTAATTAATAATTTAGCTTTATTTCATATGGAATTATTATGTTGCAAATTTTAGCCTGTGCACAGGGTGTTCGACTGTAGGAACACGTGCCATTCTAGCGCGGCTCCTTTTGATTCAACTCTCTATAGACCACATTTCACTCCCATACAATGCTGCTCTTGCGAGTATGCGCAGTATCCTTTGCTGCAGTTTATCAAAGATTTAAGCAAGTGTTACTATACCCGGTAACAACCTAGGTTTTCGTTTACGTATAGTTGTGATTTATAAGTTTTCCTCGATGTTATCTTAGGATCTAACCACACATATCTGCTTTCATGCCCCCGCAACTACCTTAGATGATAGTTTATTACCTCAATCTATAATCTTTTTTATCTTTTTTACAATTTTTTCCCTGTGATCATGTAGTTAAAAACACTATATGCATAGGGTGTAGTTTGCGAAACAAATAAGAATTATGATATGAAATAACTGATACGTTAATAAGAATAGTTTTATTCTAACGTTTGCAAACGATACACGCAAAGTCAGAGATTTAGTTGATAAATATTTATTCAGTCAAATTGGTTCCTTCCTGGAAGTGGTATGATGAAATGTTAATAATAGACTGAATAAAATGGTTAAATACTTACAATGGCCGCTGTATTAAATTGGTAGCACTTCCCCCAACTGAGTAATAATAGCTTAAAAGAAACACAGACACACTGTATATTTCGCGAACACTCAAAATGAAATTGTCAACAGTGGAAAATAGTCTAAGTTTCCCGAACAGCATTTCTACACTCGTAAGTTCTTGTGTAAATACATAAACAAACATCAGCTGCATTGGCGTTCACTTGTTCATAGCCAAATTTAGAGTCCCGAGAAGCCACCGTTGGCTCTCTGTGATCGGATCGCTGCTATCATCCGGGAGGGTCCTCCTTCTAGGCGTGTAGTCTCGTTTTCCACGCACCCCTTCGCTCGCCTTCTCTCTCCCAGACACGTTCTCCCCATCAGTTCTGTCACTTGGTCGCTTCATCATTCGCCGATCGCTGTCCCTTCCAGAATCGTACGGTATACATCTTAAGATGAGGTATTCTTACACCAGACTCCGACACCAATCTAATGTTTTATTACGATGTTTAGCACACCAGACGTTCAAAACAAAAGGAAGGCAAGGCGCCTAGCTGCGGAGCACACCTCTGCTCGCGTCAGAAGTCCGATATTCATTGGACAAATTTATTATACTAGAACTGGCCTGCCTATACATTTTCACGCAATTTGGGTTCAAAAATCCTGAGAAATCAGTACCCATAACAACCACCTCTGGCCGTAGTAATGGCCTTGATACGCCTGGGCATTGAGCTTGAGCTTGCATGGCGTGTACAGAACCTGTAACACGCGGTCGTGCATTATCCTGCTGAAATGTAGGGATTTGCAGTGATCGAATGATGGGTACAGCCAGGGGTCGTAACACATCTGAAACGTAACGGCCACTGTTCAAAATGCCGTCGATGCGAACAAGTGGTGACCGAGACGTGTAACCAATGGCACCCCATACGCCGGGTGATACGCCAGTATGGCGATGACGAATACACGCTTCCAATGTGCATTCACCGCGATGTCGCCAAACACAGATACGATCATCATGATGCTGTAAACAGAACCTGGATTCACCCGAAAAAATGACGTTTTGCCATTCACACACCTAGGTTGTCGTTGCGTACACCATCGCAGGCGCTTCTCTCTGTGATGCAGCGTCAAGGGTAACTGCAGCCATGGTCTCCGAGCTGATATTCCGTGCTGCTGCAAACGTAGTCGAACTGTGCGTGCAGATGGTTGTTGTCTTGCAAACGTCCCCATCTGTTGACTCAGGGATCGAGAAGTAGCTGTCATGCGGATACGATGCCTGTCATCTCGACTTCTAGTGATACGAGGCTGTTAGTATCCAGCACGGCGTTCCCTATTGCCCTCGTGAACCCACCTATTCCATATTCTGCTAACTGTAATTGGATCGTGACCAACGCGAGCAGCAATGTCGCGATACGATAAACTGCAATCGCGATAGGCTACAATCCGACCTTTATCAAAGACGGAAACGTGATGCCACGCTTTTCTCCTCCTTACACGAGGAATCAAAAGAATGTTTCACCAGGCAACGCCCGTCAACTGCTGTTTGTGTATGAGAAATCGGTTGGAGACCTTTATGTCAGCACGTTGTTGGTGTCCCCACCGGCACCAACCTTGTGCGGATGCTCTGAAAAGCTAATCATTTGCATATCACAGCATCTTCTTCCTGTCGGTTAAATTTCGCGTCTGTAGCACGTCATCTTCGTGGTGTAACAATTGTAATGGCCAGGAGTGCAGTGTGATTTTAGAATTTACCTGCAACGTTAGGACCTTCTTTCTGTAAAAGTACACCTTGGCCACTATTTTTAAATTGCTACCGTTCAGTAATTTCCAAGTCAATCCATCTATTATTCCTTGCTTCTAAGAAGCAAACGAAAGTCCCCAAATAAGTGTCTGTAAAGTGTTGAGTCCTACCAAAACAGAGCCCCCCTGTAAATGTGCCCTCATTACCACACACTGGCAGCTTTCACTGGACAATTTAGTCACAGCGGGCGCTCACTCGGAGTTCGATTTCCGCTCGGATGCCGGGAGATAATCCGGCACATACGGCGGGCAATCTCGCCGCGTGCTGTTTACTGCGGCCACTTCGGCCGTAATCGACAGTCCCGCTGAATGATTGAGCGCCCATTGCGACGGCGCGTGGCCCACCGGGCGCCCATACCAGTCAGGTAGCGCGGTGCCATTGCGTCCAACTTGCGCCGTTCCTTTGTGCGCTGCCAGTCCAGAATTCCGTCCCGCGATGAATTATGGCTACACGCAAATGGGCACAGCCGCGCTCCGAAACTCAGGGCCACCCTGGGCCACCGGAACTGACGCTGTGGTACGTATGTAAGTGCGCGTTATGGCTAATTCAAAGACCTAATGGCCAATTATGATAGTTGAATGGACTGCCTACGTAATTGGACTGGAGGCTCTGCGAAGGCCAAAGTTATGTCTGTTCATACTGAAAGCTGAAGTACTACCTAACAACAAAATATTGGGATATAGGGTTGTCATTATAGCCAAATTAGATAAGGTGAGCAAACAACGACTTTAGACAAGTAAGATAAGACAATGGGCGTTAAGTTACCAATGTTAGCAGCGGCGGTGGGTGGTACCTGAAGCTGGGTGTTGGTCCCCAAGTTTCAGTGTTACAATTTTTTAATATACCACGCTTATAAGGGAGAAAATTATTTATCTCAGCGACTGACTACTCAACTTTCAACATGATGCAAACATCCTTATTATTCTTGCTGTATGAAGGCAACAAAATTCACTTATTGGAAATCCAGTTTACCTCTCTGTGAAAGGTTTATAATTTATCAGTCACCCGCTGATTAATTTCTGCGATCACTATCAGAGATCTCCTTCTATTGAAATAATCGTCAAGGCTGACTATCTTTCCTGGAGCATAGAGTTGTTTGAGATTAATTCATTTCAAAGTTGAAATGGATCAGAGTGAAGCTCTTGCCAGCGGGAAGACACCTCCTCCCACACACACAGGACGTAGAGCGCTCCCTCAGCGCTTTCAGACCATAGCGTCTACCAACCCTTCCTACCTGCTCATGTCAATTTCCTTTTCAGCGACCGCCAGAGAGGTCTCCTGCCACCTCTTTTCAACTCAGATTAGGTTGGCACTACACTAAGCACACAGCTACCACACAGCCACCTTGCCAGGTATGCTCGTCTCTGGCCATCCAGCAGACGCTAGCGCAGACGACACCCTCGCCCATTGCAATATTTCTGGTTTAAAGCCATCATATTAAGTTCGAAGTATTGCTTCAGTGCAGCCTGTTAGGATCAGATGGTAAAAGCTGGTGAGAACCACGACAGGTGGTACAACAGGTCGGGTTCTCATGGGAAGGAGCACTGGCAAGTTTCCCCAAATTCTAGAGAAGTCCCCGAGCGGCAGGCACTGGACGCCGATTGGCTGTAGCACTGGCGGTCACGTGCCAAAACGCAATCATATTTTTATTAATATTTAATAAACTAATAATATATTCAATGCCAAACTCAGTTCATAAAAACCGCTCAAAGCTAAGCTAGGGCCTGCGTAGGTAAAACATATTGATAATTGCTAATTCTATAACCAAAAAATTAATTTCAGACAGACGATGCACGGCAGCCATGTTTGCGCGCCAAATTGCGAAACGAAGGCAGCCTTGCATCGAGCCGCCACCTTTCAGTGCAGAATACGCACTCGGAAAAGTAACAAGTGACTTCAGTACGCGCACTCGGTGAAGTAACATGCATACGTAGGTGGTCATAGTACATTGTTTAATCATCTTAGAGCCAGGGAAATGACTTTATATTTAATTTCATTTAAAACAATCTGTGTCAAGTGGATCTTATTATGCAGTTTACTGGTTTTCTGCTAACTTTAAATAAATCAGTTGGCATCCTGATCCCAGAGGATTTCAGCTTTTTTCAGTAACTAGATCAGTTCCTACCAGTAGTTTAGCAATTTCAGCCTCATTCTGCGTGGGGACATCTGTAGAAGACGTCAGGTTGATGAACTTTCTTCACACAGTGCTGTGGTGAGTTACTACAACCCTCGCGTACACTGTCATTGCGATGCAAGCGCAAACTGTTGTGTGTCATCCATGGCAACATGGAGGAGGAAAGGAAATGATATAGGACCGGTTAGCTTAACCCCCTGTAGATCTTATTCCCGTTGTATAATGCGATCTTAACTAAATAAACGACGCCTTAAAGCACGAGGCGCTGACTGTATGCCAGAGCACGACAGTCAGTCAATTATAAAGTCAGCCTTCCACACTCACATGAATACACAAGTTCACTCGCACGGGTGGAAACATATAGAAACATGGGCACTGATAGTCAATAAACAGAATAAAGTAGATAAACATGGGGAATTGGTCATTAATAAGTAGAATAAAATACACACATTGACAACGATCATCAATAAATAGAATTAAATTAATAAACATAGGTTAAATGTTCAAATGTTTGTAAATCTATCGGACCAAACTGCGTGGTCATCAGTCCGTAGCTTACAAACTATTTAAACTAAGGTAAAGTAACCTAAGGACAACATACACACCCATGCCCCAGGGAGGACTCGAACCTCCGACAGCAAGCAACCGTGCGCTCCGCAACGAGGCGCCTTAGACCGCTCGGCTACTCCACCGCGGCAAACATGGATTATTGATCATCAATAAATAGAGTAAGATAAGAAGAACTTGAAGCATTGGTCACCATAAATGGAGACAAACAAAATAGCACACTATCACACAATATTAATAGTGTGAAAAATACAACGGAACACTTCCACACATTTAGTGGACGTGTTTTAATGTCATAGCCAGAAAAATTGCCTATACTGATATGGATTATGCCCCATAAAATGCTAAACTTTCTAGTCTATTCGCAAGACGTAAGAGAATCTGGAAAAAATAGAAACTGGAATGAATGGAAAAGTTATCACTGTAGAGTGTTCGAATAACACATACCTGCTCAGAGACAAGTACCTTGGAATACACACTGTGCTCTTAAGCCGGCTGTATGTGGTACAGAGCTGGCGCGCTCTGAAACGCCGGCCGCTCGTCGCTCTCAGGGACTGGGCGGCACCATTTTTCACGCTCCTCGCGCCTCCCGCCGGTTTTTCCGCCGTCTGTGGCTGTGGAGTCCCTTATGGCGGCGAGGCAGCGCCTCCGCCGGCGAACTTCTTCCGCCAAGTGTTGTCATAGCAGCAGATGGGGAGCTCAATAAACGCGTCTCACACACACCGAGCGCCTGCCACCGCCTTCTGCTCCGCCCGTTCTGCCGCCGTGTCAGCCGAGGCGGTGGCTGATCCACTGCGACACGTCGTGATGTCCAATGATCGCTGCAGCGGCGGATACAGAACTTTTTGTGGAAGGGGCACGAGGCTGACGACTCACTGACGAGGGGTGAAATGTCCTTAAGGGCTTTGTGAGCCTAATTTTAAAACACCCCCCCCTTCCACAATTGTATTAGTCATTGTCACATATAACTGCTATAGGAAACACACAAAATATGTTTCAAAGCCACAGTCGCTTTTCATATACTTTTCAATATACTCTTATCTAATCTAACTAGTACTACAACTCCAGGCAAAAAAATTTTTTTTGCATGTTCCAAAGAACGAGTCGATGAGTAAAATATGGTCGAAAAATGTTTGTAGGTCAGAAAGAAGATAGCGATCGCTTCGTGCGTTTATTTCTGTGAGGATCATTTTGATGTTGTACTATTGCTATGTTAATTATCGTGCTTTGCAGCTGCACTCTTTTAAAATCTTACTATGTACATATTAGTAGGCTTGTGTTAAGATTCGCAAAACAGTTATTCACGATATGAAATTCACCTGTCAGTAGACGTAACTAGAAAAAAAGTGAACTAAAAAATAAAAATTATTTTCGGTCTTACCAGAAAATTAAAGTGTAGTTGATAGACACGATACTCATTTCAGTTACTATTATTCGGCACGCCACAAAGTCAAACGATAAATTTACTAACGTCACTGCAGACCAAGTCGCCACCACACTCCTTCTGAATGGCAAAACCCACGGCACAAAATAACACGAACCGTTAACGCGTGTTTTGGCAGAGGAAAACCATAACCTCAAGGCACCATTCACAATGTCAGAACTTACAGCAACTATTTCCAGCCTGAAGACTAACAGAGCTCCTGGTATCGATGAACTGAGAGTCGAGCAAATTAAAAACCTCGGCAGTAAAACCCTACAGTGGCTGTTAGATCTGATGAATGCATGCGTAGAAAGGCTTCACATCCCAAAGATGTGGAGGAAAGCCCGCGTGGTTGCTCTTCTGAAACCGGAAAAGGACCCTAATGATCCAAAAAACTTCTGAGCTGTGTCTCTTTTATGCCACTGTTTTAAGATCTTGGAACGCCTGACGTTAAGTCGCATAGAAAAGTCTTAGAAAAACAGATCATCCCACAACAGGCAGGTTTCCGACGAGGCAAATCGTGCTGCGGTCAAGTCCTGAACGTGACCCAACATATCGAAGACGGTTTTGAGAGAAAAGAGATCACAGGAGTGGCATTCATAGACCTTACAGCTGTATACGATACTGTAAACCATCGGAGGCTCCTCAGGAAAGTATATGATGTAACAAAAGGCTATCATTTAACATCACTGATTGCTACTTTCCTGCAAAATAGGAGATTTTTTGTCTGTATCCAGGTTAAGAAGAGCAGGTGGAGAAATCAGAGGAACGGCCTGCCTCAGGGAAGCGTCCTCACCCCAGCTCTGTATAATATATACACAAATGACCAACCAGTGCCAAACACCACGCGCCAATTTATATATGCCGATGACACTGTAGTTGCATCACAAGGTACGAATTTTCTGGATATAGAGGAGAAATTGTCCAGTACCTTGGAATCTCTCTCCCAGTATTATGAAGCAAACCACCTAAGGCCGAACCCTTCCAAGACGCAGGTCTGTGCCTTCTATTTAAAGAACGCGGAGGTAAATAGGGAATTGAATGTTACATGGAGAGGTGAATGACTCGCGCATTGTCCGACGCCCAAATATCTCGGTGTCTCACTGGACCGCACACTGACCTATAAACATTATTGTAATGCCACAAGGGAGAAAGTCTCAGTGAGAAACAACATCATCAGGAATTAACTAACTGATCCTGGGGTGCAAACCCAAAAGTCCTGAGAACCTCAGCCCTTGCGCTTAGTGTGTCAGCTGCAGAATACGCCGCTTCAGTATGGAGTTCGTCAACACACGCGAGAAAATTTGACATCGCGGTGAATGAAATGGCACGGATTGTGACTGGGTGCCTGAAACCAACACCAGTACAAAATATGTACTTAATTATGGTGTTCGCACTGCCCAACATACGAAGTGACATTGCTGCCGAAGCTGAAAAAAAACGAAGCAAAAAAAGGACATGCGTCACCCTCTATATGGACACCAGCCTGCTGACCGACGGCTTCGTTCGAGGACCCGCTAGGTTTAAGTAGTTTGTAAGCTACGGACTGATGACCACGCAGTTTGGTCCGATAGATTTACAACCATTTGAACATTTATTTTCGTTCGAGGAAGAACTTCCTGTCACGTACCCGTGCATTGGAAGGGTCGGCCGCAGAGAACTGTATTGCAAGGTGGGAAATGGATTTGAGAAGCCCACATAAAGCAGCAAAAGAAGAACTGGCACCTGGTGGAGACCTGCCATACACAATCTGGAGAACCCTGAACCGTATGAGGGTGGAAGTGCCAAAGTGCAAGATAAACATGCAGCGATGGGGCTTCCTAAAAGATAATGAGAACACTCTGTGTCTTTGTGGTGCTGTACAGGATCCTCAACACCTGCTTATCTGTCCAAATTTAGAAAAGCCCTGTACAATGGAAGACTTATGGGAGGCTAACGACAAAGCCATATCGGCTGCTAATTTTTGGAAGTTAGAAGTCTAGTTCCGGACACGGAAAGTAAAGAAAGTAAGCATGTCCGGTTGACAAACAATGCTTAGAATGGCAGACTTATCCGGTTGCAGAAGGCGTGTGGGTCTCTCATGTTCAGGACAACGCTCTGACACTGTCCGTGTAGTTTGTCTTTGTATGCCAGGCAGCATTCACAATTAATTCTATACACACTTGCCTTACGCAGTCCAAGATCATCTTTGATCGAACCTATCAATGCTGCTGGTTTGGTTGGCGGACGGAAAATCACCTCAATCTGATGTTTCTATTTATTTATTTTAATTCTGGCAATTTTTGATGTTACATTATCTACATATGGCAAGAAGGCCAATGATTTGTTGACTCAGCAGTATCAGCACTTTGATTTGGTTGTTTCCGTTGGTACTTGCTCAGTGCTTTACGAATCTGATGTACAGAGTAACCATTTTCTTTGAATGCAAGTTGTAGATGTGCCAACTCCGACGGTGAGTTCTCTGCATCAGATATCATATGCGTACTATATATTAATGTTCTCGGTACACTATTTGTTTGATCAGGGTGATGACGACTGTCTGCTTGAAGATACGGGTCTGTATGCCTATCTTTCCTTTAGACCGAATGGCCGAGAGAACCATCCGTCCTTCACCGAACCAGCACATCTAAGAAGGACAAACAACCATCTTTCTCATTTCCATAGAAAACTGAATGCTACTGTTAAGAGAATTTAAATGTTTAAGAAATTCGTGCAGTTTATCCTGTCCATGTGGCCACACTGCAAAGGTGTCTTCTACGTACCTCCAGCACACCAAAGGCTAGAGGGTAGCAGAAGCAAAAGCCTTGTTTTCCAAGTCTCCCATGATCATATTCGCTATTAAAGGCGAAAGTGAACTGCCCATGGCAGCACCGTCTGTTTGTTTGTAATAATTGTCATTGACTAAAAAGAAAGTAGAGCCCAAGGCATGTTTGAAAAGTGCTGAAACTTCAGGATCAAATTTTTCTGCAATTAATTCCAAAGAATCCAATAATGGTAGCCTCGTGAACAGAGAAATAACTTCAAAATTGACAAGTAAATCTGCATCTTTAAGAGATAATTCCTTTATACGACTGATAAAATCTACATAATTACGATTATGGTGTTCAAATTTTCCTCATATGGTCGAAGTAATGATGCCAAATGTTTTGCCAGGTCGTAGTTTGCAGTGTCAATGTTGTTCACTATGGGCCGTTACGGAATTCGCTGTTTATGGATCTTCGGCAATCCATATAAAAGAGATCGAGCAGTGCTATGTGACTTTAATCCCCTTATTACTTTCTTCGATAGTAAACTGGACTCTAATGGGCTGGCTGTTTTTCTTTTTATTCGGCTTGTAGGATCCTTTGATACTTTTCTGTAAGCTGGATTTTCCAAAAGCTGTTCCATGTTTTTGCAAATACATTTCTCGTGGTAAAAGAACTCTAGCGTTTCCCTTATCCGCTGGTAAAACTACTACCTCAGGATCTTCACGTAAAGTACGAAAAGCGGCCTTCTGATGTAATGTAACACTTTTCTTTTGAGGTTCAACCTTAGTAAGGAGTCTACATGTTTCACGACCTATTTCCTCCGCTATGTCCCCAGAAAGCCGACGAATTGCGTCTTCAACACCAATCATTAAATTTGTTAATGGTACAGATTTCGGCGTCGGTACGAAGTTCAAACCTTCTTCCAAAACTGACGTAGTCGCGTCGTCCAAAGTCTTCTCAGTAAGATTAATCACCGATAGTCGTATCGTTGCCTTCTGCGACGTACTGGTAGGAAGGTTGGAGAATTTTGGTACTTGTCTGTTGTTGGCTACTTTATGAGTCCAATCAGATCCTGCCCACGTAATTCCGTCGGTCTACTCCCAGGACCAGCTAGCCAAGTAGTGAGCAATGCTCAGTTGAAGGTCATACAGTTCTGTGGAGACAACATCCAACTCTCGACGAGTAAATCGGATTCTCTCTCAAACCAAAGTCAAACTTGCCAATTGTTTTATTCATATTGGAGCTGCAGTCTTGACGAAATGGACCACATTGGCTAACATAGGAATAACACACTTATTTATGCAATTCAGCAAAAAAGGCAACCAACTCATTACCCTTCTACATCTACATGGGATACTCTGCAAATCACATTTAAGTGCCTGGCAGAGGGTTCATCGAACCACAATTATACTATTTATGTCCCATTCCATTCTCGAATAGCGCGTGGGAAGAATGAACACCTGAATCTCTCTGTTCGAGCTCTGATTTCTCGTATTTTATTCTGATGATCATTTCTACCTATGTAAGTGGGAGTCAACAATATATTTTTGCATTCGGAGGACAATGTTGGCGATTGGAGTTTCGCAAGTAGCCCACGCCGCAGCGATAAGCGCCGTTGTTGTAATGATTCCCATCCCTGATCCTGTATAATTTCCGTAACGCTGTCTCTCCTGTATCGTGACAATACGAAACGAGCTGCTCTTCTGGTACGCAGATTATCCAATCTATGGATGCGTCGGACCATCTCTTCCCCGTAAAGGATCTTGATGTGTACTTTAAATAAAATTTTCACGGTGAATTTCTTGATTCAAATAATGTCAGGCGTACAGCAGGATGTCATTGCGGACTTCGCACGATATTTCTCCCAATAACTCCTTGGCCATATTCAGGTGCTGCTAACGAAGACTAGTGATAGCCACTTCTTTTTTTCCTTTATTACTATTTTTACGCCGACAGAGTGGGCAAGCTGGCAGCAGCATCAGCCACTGCTCTTAAGCCGAGTGTACATGCAAATTACAAATTAAGATTGACTACCATGTCACGAGGGTAAAAACAAGAGGAATGGGAAACATGGCACAAAGAAAACATTGATGAATTAAAAACAGGAAACTGGAGACAATAGTGCAATACATAGACAGTTAAAAACAGTCTGTGCCACGGCGGCGGTAAAATCAAATTGAGAACAGTCACTGGACACACGAAGAAGTAACACGACGACACTGGTGACGAAGATATGTGGTTGTCGACTCAATGTAAAGGCTCTCACAGAGGCACTGACGCACTGAACACGACACTGTATCTAAAATTCGTCAGTGAGGCCCCCGCAGGGGGATGGGAGAGGAAGGTTAGGAAACGTGGGGAAGAGGAGAGGAAAGACGTGAACTGTCGAGACTCCAGGGTGGGGAAGGGGAAAAGCCAAGCGGGGGGAGAGAAGAAGAGGAGATGGGAAGAGAGTGTGTTGATGCTACGGGGATAGGATCAAGGTTGATAGGAGGGGTACATTATTGTGGGACGAAGGGTACGGTAGGGGAAAGGCGTGGAGGTGGCATTGGGAAAGGGCATGTAGCGTGTGCAGGTGGAGAGAGGGAGGAATGCATTGGTGCAGGCGTGGCAGAGTCCCAGGATTGGTTAGGCTGGGGTAAACGAGGGGGTTCCGGGAATCTATTTTGCATGTGACGTACAGGATTCGGAGGGGTTCAAGGTGTTGAAGGAGGTGAAGAAAGGAGATGAGTTCATATAGGATCCGCGTGGGGAGGGTGTGGCGTTCCAGGATTTGGAGGGTCTGATAAAAGGTGGGAGGAACGGAAACCCAGGCAGGGTGGAAGGAGCAGAAGATGGGGCGCTTATGGATTTAAGGTGTGGAGGATTCTGGAGGGGCTTAAACCCCACGTCCGGCTGGCGAGGAGTTTGAGGAGCCATAGTGAACGGCTCCCCGCTAGCTGCTCGGCCGCTTAACCTGCAGCGGTCGGACCGCGCGCGCTGCAACGGCGCGATAGCAGCTGGTGGCGGTGGCGGCCACAGTGCGCAGCCAACCGCGCGCCGGCTGATGCCGATACATGACCAAAATAACTTTTCCATTTTCTTGCTGAAAAAAATACTGCATGTGTATGAAACAAAGCTACATCGCACTCCGGTGTCAATTTATTGATAAAAATTCTCCTTCTGCTGTAAAAAAAAAAAAAAATAAATAAATAAATAAATAAATAAATAAATAAAAATAAAAAACCACCTCTCTCGGTTTTGTGCGTTTTCCTTGACGTAGGATACTTCTCACTCGATTCTGAGGAAACTAATTGCAGTACATCACTCAGTTTTGCAAATCTTGCAGGCTAACATAACAGCTTCATAACGGAGTGTCTGTTTTTCCGGTATTCGCCATAGTTATTACGATACTTAATTTCCAGTTAACCTATCGCATAACATTTGAAGCTTTTGCAGTGAAAAATATAGTCTCTGACTACTTTTCGTACGAAATGTAGCCAACATTGTGAAATTATTTTTAAAGCTGAAAAGAAAGCGATACATCGCTCCAATATAGCGAACTGGGTGTTGAAATTTGAGGGCGCTAGCGCCGCGCGCTCTCCTTCGGCGCGCCATGTGCACAACTACTGAGCCTCTAGCCTGCAGCTCCGTCTGTCAACCTTCGTAATAAAGCACATGCCCGAGCCAACAGAAAAGACTTTAAAAAATAGCAAAGTTTATCTGGGACAGATGTCAGTTCTCTAACTCGTTTTAAAATAATGATAGTATACGATTTCGGATAAAAAAAAGGACAGTAAATCTGGTTCTATGTATTATAGTTACAAATATTGGATTGTTAGCTGTCAATGACGGAAAATTGCAAGTACATAATGGGCATTGTAGGGTTCTAAGGAAAACAGAATGCTAGTGTTTTTGTTGAATGTCCCTTCCGACATGCAATAGAAATGGAAAGACTAAAATTACCAGAAGAATTTTTGACAGACTTTCTCCTCAAAGAACAACAGCGGGGGACATTAAAGATGTTTACAACGGCACTGTTAAGTTGGAATATACAGTTCGTATGTGCAGCTTAAGTGCATTTTCTCTCTAATTGAGTTCAATGCAAGTAAATCAGTAGCGTTATAATGAAACTGCTGTTATAACTTGGCACCATCCATGGATGATGATGATGATGATGATGATGATGAGGAAAAAAATGTTTTGATCGCAAATTGCATAATATGCCAAAACTGGACTTACTAGTTGATGGCATGGGGTAGTAACCGTTGGATCATGACAGGCAAAAAGTTGTAACTTCTGTCCTATAATATCAATATACATACCATGTAACTATGTAAGGTTTTCTATAGTCTATGGTGCGGCTGATACAGCAACCAGTCAAATTTTAATTTTAAGTAAATACAGTCTTGGTTGCAAAGTGGTGTTATTAATTATCAATGACGCATTTCGCACTCACAGCAGGATATCATCACATTATTTGCATGACAAATGTTATGCAAATTACTCCAACAGCCCCTGTTTCACTACTTTAAATGTTGTAGTAATTCTTATGTAACGTTTATCATGCAGATAAGATGATGGCCTGCTGTGAGGGCAGAACGCGTCATTGGTAATTATTAACACCACTTTGCAACCAAGACTATTTTTACTTGAAATTACAGTGTAACTGACAGTGTACCGTCTGTCACAGTGTATATATTTTGAGATTATAGTAGGACAGCAGTTACAGTTATTTCACTGTCAAGGTTCCCAATCACATAATGACATTTTATACTGCTCACGAACAAAAAAAAATTTTGGTAAGGTAAATTGACATGGAATGGCAGCAAAGTAATTATGAATGAAGTAGCCTCGTGTTATTGGCTCACAAAAAAGCCAATTTCACGTGCAACCTTTAACAAAGAAGTAACCATGTCATTTTCTGAGCTAAATAACCTATCTATACGTAAATTATCTTGAATGTGTAGTTGTTTGTTATAATAAAGTACTGGTATTCTTGCATAAATATGAACAATTAGATGCAATTAAAGACATTGCAAAAACGGTTGTGCGAGTCTACAAAAGTTCAATAAAATTCAGCAACAGTGAATTAACAGCCTATCAGTCAACACTTTTGAGATAAACGCGTCTCTATCAGCTCCCATTAAACGCGACGCGCAGCGCACAGCGTTGGAACCTCGGCACCCGCGAGCTGAGAGCGGCACAAGAAACATAAATTCTTTCCTGCACGCGCCTGTGAAAGCGATGTGAGCGAGCTGAGGCGGCCGCGCGGGTGCACTATGGCCACACCAATGGGATCACCCACTATGTTTTCCAGCCGCCTCCCTGCCGCCAAGGAGCCGGAAGCGTGGAGCGGCCCACTATGGCCGTACCCTTAGACAGGACATGACCTTTTCACGGATGGTGTTGAGGTGGGGGGTCCACGAAAGATTTCAATCAACTGTGAGGCCAAGGTACTTTAGAGTGTGGGTGTGACGGATAGGACGGCCTTGGAGGGTCAGGTAGAAGTCAGGGAGGCGAAAGGAACGGTCGGTACGATCTATTATGATCGTCTGGGATTTGTCGGCGTTGATGGAGAGGAGCCACTGGTTGCACCATGCAGCGAACTCGGTGAGGTGAGATTGGAGCAAAACTTGGGATCGGGGCAAGGGAGGGGGCGAGGGCTAGGAAGGCGGTGTCATCAGCATATTGGAGGAGATGGATCAGAGACTGAGGTTGGGGCATGTCGGAATAGTATATAAGGTACAGGAGAGGGGAGAGGACAGATCCTTGGGGCAGAGGGGTAAAGCAAGCGAGAGTTGGAATTGTAGACAGTGATGTGGGAAGGGCGGTGGATGAGGAAATGAGGAAGGATGCAATTAGGAGGACAGAGTTAATAGGAAGGGCATAGAGTTGGAGTTTTAAAAGGAGGCCGGATTGCCAGATACAGTCATAGGCTTTTTCAATGTCTAGGGATAGGAGCGATGGGAATTTAGCTGGATGGATAGGAGGTGGATGAGGCGAAGGAGCTGGTCCTCGGCAGAGAAGGATGGTCGGAAGCCACATTGGGAAGAAGGAAGGAGCTGGTGCTGTCGGAGGTGTTGATGGAAACGACGGGAGAGGACGGATTCCAGGACCTTGCTGAACACGGAGGTGAGGCTGATGCGACGGTAGGAATAGGTTTGGGGCAGGGTTTTTTTGGGTTTAGGAAACAGTGATAGCCGCGTCTGACCGTCACTTATATACCGTAGAGTTGGGCGGTAGCGCATGTGCACGCCTCTTGGAGTAGCACCACAGTCAGCAGCGCCCTAGCCGGTGAGACCACAGGCTAAACCTGCTATTTTCTCTGTATTATTTGTGCACGACGTGTTCTTTGCGTTCTTAATACTGAAATTTTGAGTCCCCCGGCTACTGCATCGCTACGACCGCCGCGCTACCCAACTCCTCAGTGACTACTCTACTACTGCAGTGCCCCTGCGTTCCAGCGGCCAAAGCTCTCAGCCAAAGACTGTGTCACCCTCGCAACGTCAACGTCCCTGACGGAGTGGGACAGATTTGTGAGCCCCTGCTCTCACATATCAGCTTTGGTTTGCAGGAGATGAAAATTAAACTTTGCGTATTAATGAAAACTATTGATTGAATGTTGAGTAATGATTTTTATGATGTGATACTTTCAAAAATGTTTTGTGTTTGTTTTTGTTTGTTTCATGGTCGATCGAGGTACTGCAGTAAACAGGAGCAGCGACGCCGCAGCACCGACCGGAATCACAGAGCTGGCCTTGTGTTATATGAAGTTAGCCGACGGTCACGGGGCAGCGGACATCTCTGCACCTTCTTTATTGCGGGACATCGATCGTCCTCTAAGAAGATTATTTAACATTATTAGTGCTATGGATGTTCGTCAGTTCAGATTATGTCCTTGTGAATGTATGATTGGATCAGAGGCAAATAGTATATGCTTGTATTGCAAGTGGACCAATAAACATGTGATGTTTGACTGAAGAAGAGTTTTAAATATTACATCATCAATGATTTATTATTTAATGTGAAATATGGAAATTTTCAAGACTTTATATGATCTTCTATAGCCGCGGTGGAGTAGCCGAGCGGTCTAAAGCGCCTCGCTGCGGAGCGCGCGGTTGCTCGCCGTGGAGGTTCGAGTCCTCCCTGGAGCATGGGTGTGTGTGTTTGTCCGTAGGTTAGTTTACCTAGGTTTAAGTGGTTTGTAAGCTACGGACTGATGACCACGCAGTTTGGTCCGATAGATTTACAAACATTTTTGAATTTGATCTTTTATATCTAGGAAGAAAACACCATCAGTTTGAAAAGTTTACAACAGGCTATTGAATTTCAAGACGCATTCAAATGAAACAGTGGTAATTTTAATTGTGTAACTAAAATATAGTATGACATAAAAGTTTTCTGGGTATGGTACCGCGTCATGATGTAAGGCTATTACTTAAATAACCAACGTTTCGGCCAACGTTACAGTGGCCTTCATCTGGGTAACTGATGTAAGCTGGTTGTTACTACACTTTATATTTTTTACATTTAGACATTACGTCACAATTTTAAAAATAAGCGATGTTATTGGTGAATTTTTGCGGAAGCATGGAACATTATTTGGATAGGATGCTGAGATGGAAGGGGTGGTACGCGGTACAACACCGAGAAAACTTTTATGTCATCTGACTCTGGCCGCGGAAGCCTACGTAATTATAAAATATAGTAGACTGCGGATTTTCGCTCGAACTCCAGTTTCATGACTGAATTGGTGCTAAAGACTTTAAACTTTGAATGTGGAGTTACATACTGGCCTTTTACCTTTCTCCCGCGGGTATAAGGACCTGTTTGTGTTTTAAGAAATGATAGACGTATAAACCATTATATGTTTTTTTTATATTAAGCGGTTGACATAGACTTCGGAGGGAAGTTCGGTGCCACGGTTCACGAGAGGTGTTAAGTTGCTAGGTGACATGAAAAAAACTTAATATACTTAGCAACTAACCATAAGAACTATAAACAAGTTTTCTTAATAAGGCTGAAATAAATTTAGGGCGAGTTTGGTATGATAAGATATTATTTTGACCATTTAAAGTCCTTCACCACCTTTTGCTTTTGTCCCACCGCACCGACCAGTCCAGCGTGTCTACTACATCGATATGAATATTATTTCATTTACAATCTTACAACTGACACACAAAATTAACGTCAGATTCATAATACAAATACATAAATAATTCGCAATATATATGCAGATTAGAAACTCTCCTGAATATTTGCGTAATACATTTACCATTGAATTCCTTAGAAAGAAATGAAACCTATGTTATTCACTGTGTCATCGTGTTAGAAGTTGCCCGCAGACATTGTAATTAATGAAACGTTAAACGTTTCCTAAACAGCGTGTGTTCATCAGAGACAAGGATGTAGTCATGAGTGCCTCTTGGAAGTTGTAACGGGACCTTTTATTAAGACGTTACGGAAGCCTCAACCGATCGCTGCAACTTATTACGAGTTTTAGTAATAATTACGAATATTTGAGAGTGAAAACAATTTTGTGAATTTTTATAGTAATTTATGTTAATTTTATATGTTGTAGTACACGCGAATTTACTGCATATGCCGTCACAAAAAGGCAGAGAGAAAGTCAGCGGCCAAAGAATAACAAAATGGCCGTTATATGAAGAGGATGTCAAGCCATTAACAATTCGTTATTTATACTAATGGTCCAGATATTATGGGAAAGGTAGTTGCAGTTGTGGCAATGAAATCGTGTGATAAATTTTAGGTATCAGCTTCTTCCCTGCGGGAGTTGAAGTGTGCACTAAATAATAGTTGGTTTCCAGGGAGGTTTTGATTGAATTGTAATGAAAATTGCAGCGACAGTTTTGAGTGCTTAAGTTTTATACCAACCGTTGTTTAATAATTACTAGCCTCACAGTTCAATGCTATTTAAAGGGAAAAGTGTAAAGGCTTAATTTTGGTGGGCCTAGATATTTACGACTTTCTTGTGACTTAAAGGCGGTAGTGTGATTAGTCGAGCAGTATAAATTCATACGGTCCTGCCGGGAACCGGTACGCTAGTATCTCTTTTGGTAGTCCATTTTATTGTAGGATCCTGAGGGAGTCCGTTATAGCAACGAGATGACCGTGTGCTGATTGTCGTGGGTACCGGCAGATACACCTAAACTGCTCAGTTTTACCGCAAGTCACGACTAATACTGACCCATTGAAAACCATTGATTTACCAAGCCTCGTGATATTGCTCGAAGAAATGTAGGGATAAGGTAACTGAACCATTACGTATGAATAAGAAATAAATCGAGTACTCCTCTACCAATATCACGAGTGACGTTGGGGGTGGACTAGATGGTTATTTAGTTATATAAGACACCCACGCCTGAAGAGGCTCAGATTTGATTAATTGCATAAATTTTCTTAAAAATACGGTACAAAGTGGCGGGGGTGCCATAGGGTTTATGTTACTTCATTTTTAAACATATTTAAAACGATAGAATGGGTTGTAGCTAGAATCACTCGTTAAATTATTGATGTAAATTAACAATTGACTAAAAGGTTTAAAATACAGAGCCCTGGCGCAATTAAAAAAAATGTTGTTTAGTTTCTGTACTCCACCATTTCCAATAGATAAAAAAAGAGATAAAGAAAAAAATAATTAATCTTAAATTTCATCTAAAAGTCGTGTTTTGTAGTAATGGTATAATATACACTGTGTGCCGTTAATTTAAGAATATCGCTGTCAGAGGAGTTTGGCGTTACGAAAGTGTACCACAGTGTCTTTGACCAAGATATTAAATATTGAACATTTGCGGCGAGTGAAAATAGCCTTGCTCGCAATAATAAATACAAAAAAGGGATTAATTTGTTTACGTGATTGGACCCAAGCTTAACAAAGAAATTTAAAATTATTTATTGCTATCAAGTGAAAGGTAAAAGGATAAAAAAGGTTATGTCCATTTATTGAAATGATACAAAGATATCATTATATCTGAGATATTAGATTGTCGCAGAGCGTCATATAAGCAAAGTCGAAGTTTGATTTTGTGGAATCGCGTGTTGTTTAGCATTAATAACTTGGAGCTGAAAAAAAAGAGAGTAAAGATTCTGATTAATTTAAGTATGACTATTTGAATAGTTTATTAGTAAATCAAGCTATCTCAGATGAAATAATTCATAAAGGGTTAAGGTCTAACATGTATATCAGCAACTATATTAACGAGTGTGTATTAATGAAATTCTCCAATAGCTATTGCTACTGCTACTGCTAGTTAATTAACAATTTCGGTGACGCTCTTGTAGATGTGGTGAGGCGACACAGGGCCTAGAACAATTTAGTTTACATGTTCAATAAACGTTTACCTATTACCACACTGGTAGAACCGTTAGAAAGTGTAATGGGTACTTACAATCTGGCCATTAAAATCGCTGCACCACGAAGATGACGTGCTACAGACGCGAAATTAAACCGACAAGAAGACGTTTGCAAGACAACAGCCATCTGCACGAATAGTCGACGACGTTTGAAGCAGCATGGACTATCACCTCGCAGACCATGTCTGCGGTTACCCTTGACGCTGCATCACAGACAGGAGCGCCCGCGATGGTGTACTCAATGACGAACCTGGGTGCACGAATAGCAAAAAGACATTTTTCTGGTGAATCCAGGTTCTATTTACAACATAATGATGGTCGCATCCGTGTTTGGCGACATCGCAGTCAACGCACATTGGAAGCATGTATTCGGCATCGCCATACTGGCGTATCACCCGGCGTGATGGTATGGTGTGCCATTGGTTACACGCCTCGGCACTTTGAACAGTGGCCGTTATATCCCAGACGTGTTACTACCCGTGGCTCTACCCTTCATTCAATCCCTGCGAAACCCTACATTGCAGCAGGATAATGCACGACCGCATGTAGCAGGTCCTGTACGAGCCTTTCTGTATATGGAAAATGTTCTATTGCTGCTCTGGCCAGCATATTCTCCAGATCTCTCACCAATTCAAAACATCTGGTCAATGGTGGCCGGGCAACTGGCTCGTCACAATACGTCAGCCACTACTCTTGATGAACTGTGGTATAATGTTGAAGCTGCATGGGCATCCGCACCTGTACACGCCATCCAATCTCTGTTTGAATCAATGCCCAGGTGTATGAAGGCCGTTATTACGGCCAGAGGTGGTTGTTCTGGGTACTGATTCCTCAGGATCTATGCAAGCAAATTGCGTGAAAATGTAATCACATGTCAGTTCTAGTATAATATATTTGTCCAATGAATACCCGTTTATCATCTGCATTTCTTCTTGGTGTAGAATTTTTAATGGCCCGTAGTATGAGTGGCTGGTAGATTACTTAAGTAATAGAACCCCGTACGTTGTCTTCGATGGCGAGTGTTCATCTGAGACTAGGGTATCGTCACGGGGCCCCAAAGAAGTGTGACAGGAACGCTATTATTTTCTGTCTATATAAATGATCTGATAGACAGAGTGATTTGCAATCTGCGGCTGTCTGCTGATGACGCTGTGGTGTACAGGAGGGTGTCGTCATTGAATGACTGTAGTAGGATGCAGGATGACTTGGACAAAATTTCTAGGTTGTGCGAAGAATGGTAGCTAGCGCTAAATCTCGAAGAATGTAATGTGATGCGCATGAGTAGGAGAAACAATCCCGTAATGTTGGAATACAGCATTACTAGTGTGCCGGTTGTCGCGTCAATTAAATATCTTGGCGTAACGCTGCGCAACGATATGAAACGAGACGAGCATATAAGGACAGTCGTGGTCGACTTGTGGTCATTAGAAGGATTTTCGGAAGGTGTGATTAGTCTGTAAAGGAGACCGCATACAAAACGCTTGTACGAGCTCGTCTTGAGTATTGCTCAAATGTTTGGGATCCCCACCAAATCGGTTTAAGGGACGACATAGAGGCAGTTGAGAGACGGGCGGCGAGGTTTGTTACTGGTAGATTCAAAAAATGTTTAAATGTTTGTAATTTCATGTGACCAAACTATGTTGGTCATCAGTCTGTAGTCTTACAATGAACTTAACCCTTAACCCGAAACATCGGTCTCTCAGACCCCTCGTTTATTTTGAAGGTCGAGTGTGGCAGCACTGCTAAAAAGCGCGGCTCCCCCTTCCCAGTACCTTCGTCGCAATACTTGCTGCGTGTAAAGTAACAGTCGACAATCATTTTTGCTTCGTCACTCAAGAGACACAGAGTATTGTTTAGAGGAGTGCGCCAAGTTGTGTGCCTGAGATACCGCATGTTTCGTATTACGTACAAGAATTTGGTGGGTCCAATAGACCGCACGTTTCTAATTATGACATAGTCTTATTTCAGTGGTTGTTATTTTGTAGCATTTTCTTCTATGCGTGAATATATGTTATATTTCAGGTATAATATGGATCGACTTTCTAAGAAGAGGAACAATTCTGCAGCTAATCCAGATTTGGAAGCTTGGGTGTAAGCGCAATTACGGGATTTAGATGAAGAGGGAAATGTGAACGATGATGACACATTTGATGATTCTGATGGTGATCCACATTTCGTGGTAGGTGATGGCCACCAAGAAACAGAGAGTGATACTAGTGGAGTAAATGCTTTATTGGAAGAAGAGCCTGGAGTGGTCTGTACTGCAGATAATACCTCACAGGAAACACAGTTCTTTTATGGCAAAAATAATTTCAAGTGGGAACGTTCTGAGCCTGTTAGGAGAAGAACACCCGAGCACAACATTCTGAAAGGAGGAATGCCTGGACTAACAGCCAAAAGTCGAAGTTTGGGACAAAGTCCTACTAAATGTCAAATATGGAAGAATTTATTTGATGATGACATGACAGATGAAATAGTTTTACATACAAACATGAAACTGAATACTATAAGGGCAAAGTTGCAGACAACAACTAATCCATCCAATTACAGAAATACTGACGACACTGAGATCGCCGGCCTCGGTGGCCGAGGGGACTGAGGCGCTTCAGTCACGGTCTGCACGGCCACTACGGTCGGGGGTTCGAATCCCCCCTCGGGCATGGATATTTGTGCCGTATTTAGTTGTAGGTAGTTCATAAGTAGTTTGTAAGTTTAGGGACTGATGACCCCGTAGTTAAGTCCCATAAGCTTAACAAACATTTGAACATTTGAACACTGAGATCAAAGCTTTCATAGGTCTTCTAATGATGATATCAGTATTCAAATCGTCTCATGAAGATATGTTTTCTGTTTTCGGAAATGACCTGACCGGACGTCCTATATTTGTGGTGACAATGTCGGCAAAGCGCTTTGAAATACTTCTAAGCAGTCTGAGATTGGACGATGTGACTACCAGGGAGTAAAGAAAAAGTCAGATCGCACTTACTTGTGATATTTCATGTTTATTTTATAAAATGTAAACAACAAAGTGTTAATATCGACTAGAAAGTATTAAATTTACTTAGAATATGAATTAACTGACTCTTTACTTAATTTCTGTGACGTAATGTGGAGGTCGGTGACATAACAACATTAGGCGGTCTGAGAGACCGCATGTTTCTAGTTACGCACATTTCAGAGATGTTTCGGGTTAAGGGTTAATCTAACCTAAGGACAACAAACACATCCATGCCCGAGGGAGGAGTCAAACCTACTACGTGGTAGGCCGCGCGATCCGTAACGTGGCGCTCCAGACCGCTAGACTACTACCGCGCGGTCTGGTAGATTCGATCCACGCGCGAGTGTTACCGAAATGCTACGGAAGGTCAACTTGGAGTCGCTGGAGGGGAGGCAACGTTCTTCTCGAGAAGCACTGTTGAAGAAATTTCGAGAGCCGGAATTTGAGTCTGACTACATAACGATTCTACTGCCGCCAACCTACATTTCGCGTAAAGACCACAAGGATAAGATTAGAGAGATTAGGGTTCGTATGGGTGCATACAAGTAATCACTTTTCCCGCGTTCTACATGGGAGTAGAACAGGAAAGCAAATAACTAGTAGTGGTACTAAATACCCTCCGTCACTCACCTTTGGGTCGACGGCGGAGAATGTATGTAGATCTACCTGTAGAATTTCTTTCTGACATATGTCCTGTGACTACTAACTATGTACCTATTTAGTGTAACATCGGTAATGCACAGTATGAGTTACCAATTGCTATTCAGGACATGTTTACCAATTTCTATTGTCACTGTAAATTAAGTGCACATTTTTGCCAATAATTTCAAAATTTAATGTATTGACTGGCCAAAAGTTGTTTAAATGCTGCAACTTGCAATCAATTTTTAGCCATCCGTTAAAAGACAGTGGTTTGAAATTGACAGAAAGTTTAAATTGTCACAACATTGTAAATTCCAATTCCTTTTGTGGTCTAGGTCATTTTAAAAATATTACAACACATTTTTTTTAATATTTAACAAACTTATTGTTTATGACGTTATTTTCCTCAAACTAGTGTTTTTCAATGTGCGACCCCGTTCCAAATAAAAATATTCTGGTGCCCCGTTCCAAATAAAAATATTCTGGCGATATCTCACCCCAAAACCTCACGATACGTAACAATACTATGTTATCTCAAAGGAAACAAATTTCATCTTCATTCTATTACTTCCCCATTCGTTTCAGTCTTTTTGTATCTCATTTCAGGCAAGACTCAGAAGTGAATTATGATAATTAAGGAAGATCGCTCTGTATAGACAATTTATAACGGAGTAGACGTTTTATCAAATGTTTCAAAATTATTTCTTGTATGAAGTTATTTCACCCATCGATTGGTGCCTGAAAACAGTTCTCAGATCTCGGCCTTGAAACGTGGGTATGCAATGATGATAACGACGAATTTCTGTAAAATAATATCTTTGGTACCGCGAGGACAATCTTTGGTATACGCTGTCCCGCAGAGGAGTTTGGTTGCCGGGTGAGCAGAGTTGTGTTGTGCAGGGACCCTTGGACTGTGGTCGCAAATTGCAGTGTGAGCTTGAATAATTTGAATATTTTTATGTGTGAATATGTTTAAAAAATTGGTATTTGAAAAGGTTCTTTGTCTATGAGGAATGAAGGTAAGGAGAGTCATTTTTTCATTATTAGGCGCTTCGCGTAACTGTAGTCCATCTCTAACAGACATTCAACATGAAGGGTTTAATTATCGTCTTATCTGTCCATTGTTTAAAATAATTAAAATAATAGTGCAGAAATTGAGTATGTTTTACTGTACAAAAACAGGACGAAGTGTGATTTTTGGATTTACAATGAATAAAGTACTGTCTGGTTTTACCTTTGTTGAAAATGACAGTATGACAGTAGAAGTAAATGGGTTCCTGAAAAAGATTTGTATAAGATATTCCCAATTCTTAATCGCCATTTTTGTGCAGTGTTGTTCAAAGTCCGTGATCATATATATATATATATATATATATATATATATATATATATAACTGTCAAAGTGTAAACTGCAACGTCAGGTCTGTTTCGTGTTAGTCATTCATCCCGAAACCCAATTAATTATTTTGAATACTACAGAGATGGACAGAATTAGTATTTGTCTAGTTAGGGGGTTCGCATTGCACTACTGCGAATTCTGTACTTAGTTTTTGAGCTTGCAGCCCCATAAGTTTTTGGAAGTAGTTCAGAGAGCAGTTGTACATGTTTCCTCGCGCACAGGTAGGCCACAAAATCAGTCTCTAACTCAGATCTATTGTACAATCAGTCACTGCTGCAGCAAGCTGATGTTCTACTGTTCAAACAATTGCTATCTTTAATGAACAGATTTTTTTTTACCAGAGGTCAAATTGCTCATTCTATGACTAAAGTCACAGGGTCAGAATAGATTTCTATTACATGTATTGTTTTTGTTCAAAATCATGATTAAGTAATTGGGTAAAGTGTTCCGTCAGATTATCAAGTTTTAGTTACATTACAGATTCATTTTTTACAGCTACCCATACACACACACAACTACACACGACACAATTGTTTGAGAAGTCACTACAGTACAGTCAAACAATTTTTATTGACAACTTGCGAGTAAAATATAAAACAGTTAATAAATCCCGGAATAATGTAGATAGAGAGGTAAAAATTCATACAAATGCTTAGAATGACATGGGGTTTTATTGGAACACAGCAATAATCAGCATAACAAATTAAGACAAAGCAAAGATGATGTTCTTTACAGGACATGCTCAATATGTTCACCATCATTCCTCATCAAAAGCTGTAGTCGAGGAATAATGTTGTGAACAGCACTATAAAGCATGTCCGGAGTTATGGTGAGGCATTGTCTATCAGCATCCCTATAGATGCCAGTCGATCACGATACACTTGCGACTTCAGGTAACCACGAAGCCAATAATCTCACGGACGGAGGTCTGGGGACGTGGGAGTCCAAGCATGACGAAAGTGGCGGCTGAGCACACGATCATCACCAAATGACGCGCGCAAGAGATCTTATTTTGAAGTGGGTTTCTTTTTTTTTCCTAATAATATCCCGTGTCAATCCAAGCATGTGTGTCAAATCTTACCTATCTTAATTATTTCGCGATTTATTAAGTTTTCAAATTTATGATGACTTTTTGATAAGCAAGTACTATTTTAATTACAATACCAATCTTTATAGACTTATTTTGAGCAACAACAATTCTTAAAATTTTATTATTAACAACTTTCAACACACTGTATTATATGACAATGTATGATCTATCTGTAATTAATGTACATAAGGAACTCGGTAATTTCAACATTAAATAAATTTCACTTAGGCACACGTTCTTGTATCACTGATCACTAGTTATTGTATATTGCGACTGCGACGCCCCCCCCCCCCCCGCCCCAAGATCAAGTTTTAGAGTTTGACGTTGCTCATTGGCAGAATGATTATTTAATTTATACGGTGGGTGTCTTAGATGTAGTTTCAGATCGTTGTATCCGGTTATTTAAAACACGGTATTTATATGTGATTCCTTGCTTTTAGCACTTGAAAATGGGACAATGTGGTCTCGAAACGTGTCGTGACGACTAAAGTGTTATGTTCAAATGTTTGTTAAGCTTAAGGGACTTAACTACGGGGTCATCAGTCCCTAAACTTACAAACTACTTATGAACTACCTTACACTAAGGACGGCACAAATATCCATGCCCGAGGGGGGATTCGAACCCCCGACCGTAGTGGTCGTGCAGACCGTGACTGACGCGCCTCAGTCCCCGCGGCCACCGCGGCCGGCAAAGTGTTATGATATTGACAGCTAGTGCGAGATTTCAGGATACAAAGTGATACAAGACTTTGTGACCTCCTTGATGCTAGCGCCCACACTGTCGTAAACTGTGTGTAGTGGGCAGTTCGTACCCGCCCCCCCCCCTTCCCCCAACAGCGATTGTTGTCTGACAGTGAGGCAGACGTATCCGATGTTTCGTTGAAATCGCCCCGGTAGTTTTCGAGAAGATTTAGACAGTACATCCAAAACATACATCAATTTTGATAATATGTGACGATTGCCCTGAAACTCCTGCGTTGCCCAGTTTGTGCCGCCCTTCCACCCAGAATTTCCCGCCCGCCCGCTACTGTGCCTTACTACGGCCGCGGTACCCCGCAGCTCCTGGGCTGCCCCTGCGGCGCCCGCAGTAGGCCGCCCGCAGCACATATATCGCCGGCCGGCGCGGTCCGGCGCATACAGACGAGCTGCTCTCCGGCGCTCGCACGGTCACGTTCACGATCACGTTCACGTTAACGTTCCGCCGGCAGTTAGACCGCCGGGGACGTGCCCCCCACCCGGCACTATTTCTCCAGCTTAACGCCGACTCCGCAACCGCTTGCTCAGCCACCCGGGGCTCCGTGACCTTCCGAATCCCACCACACTGCTAACTTTCCCTTGCTTCTATTCGGGGGAGCAAGACAGACGCGAGAAGCATACAATAACTACCGTTTTCATACTTTGACAAAATGTCTCGACAAGGAACCGAAAATTTCTTACTTACATCTTCATAGATAGTCTGCAAGTCACATTAAAGTGCATCGGAGAGGGTTTATCGAACCTCTTTTCTGATATTCCACTCTCTACATCTACATAGATACAGTGCAAATCACATTTACGTACCGGGCAGAAGGTTCATTAACCACTTTTATAACATTTCTCCACCGTTCCATTCTCTAAAGGTACGTTTAGATGGGCAATGAAAATTGCATATTGTCGACAATATATCCCGGAAATGTTTTCAGGCAACATTGCAGCCACATGTGTTGCAGCAACGCAAGTGACAACACATCGGCATCTATTACCCGGCAATGTTTGCGGCAACTAATTTCCGGGCAGAGGCTACACAATTTCATACAAAATGGATGAGTGCGACGTTATAGAAGTGACTACGGCTCACCTACTTTTACATGAAACAAGTGTTAATGCTATTGGAAAAAAAAGAAAAGAAATCGGACTCTGTGGATGCGTCCTTTTTTGAGTAGGCGGAGTAATTCAGAAAATTTAACTCGTGAGTTAATGCTAGATACGTACCTGTTCCAGAACTTCACTCGTATGTCTAAAAACGATTTCGAATATCTCGCCGAATTAATTGGTCCGGAGATAGCTAAATCCAATACAAACGTGAGAGACTGTATTCCAGTAACAACACGACTTGCGATCACACTTCAATTTTTAGCTACTGCAGATTCGTATAGAAGTCTGATGTACCTGTTTAAAGTCCACTATTCTTCCATCAGCATCTTGGTGCCAGAAGTATGCAATGCTTTAATAGAAGGACTGAAATATGTCATTAAGGTAATTTTGAAATGATATACAATTGTTATTTATATGTTATTTATATTTTACTTCTGATAGACGCGCGCGCGCGCACACACACACACACACACACACACACACACACACACACACACACACACACACACAATTACTGATACACATGTTTGTCATCGTATATAACGACTGTTGCAGCAATGAGGTCTGCATATGCATTTTCCTCATTGTTTCCTTCCACACTTTCTTCATAAATAACATTTGCCGAGCTGTATGACGTCGACTGTTGCCCACTTTCGTACTGTATCATCCTCAAATCCGCTTCGTATAATAATTTACTAACATTGAACTGAACATCTGCTCGGACTACTTTGTTAAAGCCCAAAACCTTTCCTGCTACATTATCTCCGAAACCCGAAAACGGATTCTTCCGTTTTCGCGAAGCATTGTTGACAATGTCAATAGCGTTTTGCACAGCTTCACTGTGCTCCTCAGATTTCTGCGGAACACATCTCTGCTTTCGTGACTGCAGCGCTGTCGGCGAGAGAAGCACAAACAGCCTTGAGAGCGAGAGGAAAGCATTTACAGACAAGGACCGAGATAGGTATTGCCGTGCAATTCGAAATGTTCTCCACCATTCCCGGACAACACGGCAACCCCTCGGCAATCCCTCGGCAACTACCTGCAACATCAGCAATATTGACCGTCCATATCGAAATATTGCTGTATATTGCAGTCATATTGCAGCAGTGTTGACAGCAACACCATTTCAGCTAAATGTTTAGGTAAAATGTTGCCCGTCTAAACGTACCTTAATAGCGCGTGGGAAGAAAGAACACCTGATATCTAATTTTATTGGGATGGTCATGTCTCCCTATGTAGGTGGGCGCTAGCAAAATATTTTCGCATTCAGAAGTAAAAGTCGGTGATTGAAATTTCGAAAATATATCTCACCACAACGAAAAAAGGCTTTCTATTAATGATTTCCTCCTCAAGTCATGCAACATTTCCGTGACGCTTTCCCCCCCGTAACGCGATAAAACAAAACTAACTGCCCTTCTCTGGACCTTCTCATTGTCTTCCATCAGTCCCACCTGGTGAGGGTCCCACACTGGGCAACAATCGACTAGTTTCGGTGCAGGACCAACACCACAGAGAAGACGTATTAAAACAGGTTAGTCAACAGCATTAAATCTTTATCTATGAAAATGAATGTATGCCCGTATGTCTTCTATGTGTTCATAAACCATTCATTCGATTGCAATGAAACTTTGGTGAACTGTTCACCGTACGCCCAAAACAAAAGAGCACGACTCTTAGCTGAGGAGATATGACGTCATGAATAATGAGAAGCCACCGCGTGAGAATCTCCAGATATATGCGTCAATTATTGGAAAATGGCAGTAGTTCGGAACCTGCAACAAATTTTGCATGTAATTTCGGAGGTTTATGAAGCGTTTTGTAGCTGACCCCACCCCTGGCCCCCGCAAAATGATGAAACGAAAAAAACTCTACCGCTCACAACAGTGTCGCTGTAGATGCCGTGAAACTGTAGCGTCAGGCATCACTGTATATCAAATACATTTAGCGTTACATATTTGCATGTTACTATTTATTTTCGTCTGCAAGTCTCTCTAATTCTTTTGCATGCAAAATTAAGCTGTCTGTTGTCCTTATCTCTATCTATATAAAATCGAAAGGACACACACTCATTCACTGACTAAACAGGCAATCTCGGAAACTACTTCACCTATGAAGCTGTAATTTGACAGGAATCTAGTTTATACGTAGAAAACGTCAGCTAAGAAAGTATTTTTTATGAAAGGTGCATGACGGAGCATACTTCTCCTGCAGACTTACGAAATCTACAGTTTCATTCCGATCTTCACGAAATTTCGCACTCTCGACGTTCAAAACAAGAGGAAGGTCACTGTCTACCATAAGTTTCATATGGTGCATGGCAGAGGGTACTTTGCAACATTAAAATGGATCCCTAAATACCTTGCTCCCGCCATAACTTGACAACGATTCGACCGATTTCACAGATCCGTTTTTTGTTGTTTTACGTTATTCTCAGAACAAGGGTATGAAATAAAACTGGAATATTTGAGAAGAACAAAATTCGTTTCTGAATGTGACCCTGCGTTTTTATTGCATAGAAATCTATAGTTTTGTTTCGATATTGGTAAAATTTTGCACACTCTTCCTTAAAAATAAGAGGAATGTCACTGTCTGTACAAAATTTCGTTCGGTGCATTATGGAGGGTACTTATGGAATTTTACAAAATGCATAGTTTTGCTCCAATCTTTACCTTCATGACCTTTAAACTAAGAGGAGTGCTCGGTGGAGTAACCGAGCGATCTAAGGCGCCTCGCTGCGGAGCGCGCGGTTGTTCACCGTCGGAGGTTCGAGTCCTCCCTGGGGAATGGGTGTGTGTGTGTTGTCCCTAGGTTAGTTTACCTTAGTTTAAGTAGTTTGTAAGCTACGGACTGATGGCCACGCAGTTTAGTCCGATAGATTTACAAACATTTGAACTTTTTTTAGGAAGATCACTGTGCAGATAAATGTTTGTATGGTACATGACAGATAGCGTCTTGCAAAAAACTTTGCCGAGAGTGTAAAGGTGGAAACGAACAGAGAGATAGGAGTGGATGCAGACGGAGGGAGGGAAGGGGATTTGGACTACGAGAGTGTAGGATACATAATCACCCTAGCAACGCCGGGTTTACAGCTAGTATAAATAAAATCTATTTTATTTAATGCTGTTGACTAACCTGTTTCAATACCTTTTTACCTATGATGATGTTCCTCGACCGCAACTAGTCGATTTTAAGGATTTTAATAAAACAGCTGATGGTTAAAGATGCATTTTATTAAAAACTTGAAACTGGTCCTACAATTTTAGGTAAGGTTTTACTTCTACAGCAGGTACACACTGCACGCCGAGGTACTCGATGGGAATAAGGCGGAATGGGATATATCAAGCAGTTGCTTGAGTGTCACACTACAATCTATTGCACAGAAACTTCGACACGCCATGGAATTGAGAAGAAAGTAATCATCCTTTTGCACGTAGGGTAAATCTCGTCTCAACAAGGCTGAAAGCTAGCATTAAGCAAGTTGTTGCTGAAACATTGAAAGATCCTTCGTACAACCCGCATGAAGTACGTTTTCTCACAGAAGTGGAGAAGTTGTATGAACATACAATAGGAAAAATGTCTACAGGGGGTATGTTAACCGGTCCTATATCATTTCCTTTCCTCTTCCATGTTGTCATGGATGACGCACAACAGTTTGCGTTTGTACCGCAATGACAGTTTACGCGAGGGTTGTAGTTACTCCCAACTGCACTGTGTGAAGAGTAGAAACTCTAAAAGTTCACCAACCTGACGTCTTCTATAGATATACCCATGCAGATGATAGCACGCAGGTCGGAATTCTTGATTGAGGCTGAAATTGCTAAACTATTGGCAGGAACTGATCTAATTACGGAATGAAACTGAAGTCGACGGGATGCCATCAGATTTTTTTAGAGACTGCAGAAAACCAGCAAACTGCATAATAACTGAAAAGATGCAGAGCCTGCTAAATAATGATTCCTACCGGAAGATCAGCGTTGACCCCACAAAGAAGGTGGAAAACAAGACGAGGGCGCTTCTCAAGGATGCGGATTTACCGGAGGGTGTCGCCAAGAAACTTTTACCTCAAGGTCCGGTACCGCCAAGACTTTATGGACTCCCTAAGGTTCACAAAGATGGGGTGCCGTTACGTCCCATTGTCAGTAACATCAGGGCACCTACATATTTGTTGGCCAAATACTTGACGGGAATATTAAGGCCTTATGTGGGTAAATGCCCTCATCACATCCGTAATTCCGTGGATTTTGTGAAACGCCTTAACAACTTCAGGCTGGATGAGTCAGATATCATGGTAAGTTTTGACGTCGTTTCTTGTTTACGAGGGTGCCCCTTCGAGAGTCACTAGATTTGATTGGTCAGAAATTTGACGAGAAGACCACCGAACTTTTTAGGCATGTCTTGACCTCCACGTATTTTCTTTTCAATGGCGAATACTACGAACAAACGGAGGGAGTCGCCATGGGTAGCCCACTCTCCCCTGTGGTCGCAAATTTATACATGGAGAATTTCGAAGAAGAAGCCCTTGCATCATCTTTCTGGAAACCTACTTGCTTTTTCCGTTATGTGGACGACACTTTCGTCATCTGGCCACATGGTATGGATAAACTCCTTGACTTCCTTACACATCTGAACTCCATACACCCCAACATCAAATTCACTATGGAGATTGAAACGGAGGGTAAATTGCCGTTCCTTGACGTCTTGGTCAAGAGAAGAGCTGACGGCACCCTGGGTCATAGTGTATATCGGAAGACAACGCACACTGATCTGTATTTACACGCAGACAGCTGTCACCACCCTTCACAGAGGAATGGGGTACTTAAAACTCTAGTACATAGGGCGCGCACTATCTCCGACACAGAGAGTCTACTCCAGGAATTGGAACACCTGAGAACTGTATTTCGAAAAAATGGGTACTCAGAGTGGCAGATTCAGCGGGCTCTCCGCCCAACCACTACAACACAACCTGTGGAAACGGATAAAACGCAAGGGAGGATGTAGGCACTGCGTTCGTTCCATATACCGGCGCACTCTCAGGGAAGATCGCCCGCATTTTGAGAAAACACCAGGTTGGAACTGTTTTTTGTCCGCCGAATAAAATTCGTGCACTGGTGGGGAGCGCTAAAGATGATCTCGGTTTGAGGAAGGCGGGCGTGTACCAGATTCCGTGTCAGTGTGGAAAGTCATATATTGGACAGACGATGCGTACCGTCGAGGATCGATGCGTTGAACACCAGAGGCACACACAATTGATGTATCCGAGCAAGTCGGCGGTCGCTGAACATTGTTTGTCGGAGAATCACGCCATGGAGTATGAACACACTAGGATTCTGGTACAGACGTCGAGATACTGGGACTGCGTCGTTAGAGAGGCCATTGAAATTCGCACAAGTGACGACCTCATAAACCGTGACTCTGGCTATAATCTTAGCAAAGCTTGGGAACCAGCGATTGGGTTAATTAAGAGTAAATCTAGCAAACGTAACGAAGGGACGACCACGGCGGACAGAGCCCTCACACCGACGGCTTCTCAGACGCCGGCGCAATCGGTTCCACTGCGCGGCCGCGGCGCGGGGCGCGGACCGCAGAGGGGTCGCTCCGCGGGCCGCGGGCATTTAAATGGCCCGCTACCGGGCTAGAACCCAGTTCCCTTCGAGCAGCCGTAGCGTGCGGATCTCCGTGCCGGCGCGTTTCCAGGAGCTCAGTCCGTCAGTTCACCTGATGATGGCGACATGTATGATCGCCGAAATATTGTGCCCGTTGGACACTATAGACCGGCAGTACACCCGTGGATATTTTGATCATCAAATACGCCGGGAGAAACTGAAGAATCACTGCATAATAACATCCACTTGACACACATTGTCTTAACTTAAAATTGAATATAAAGTAATTTCGCCTTGATCTAAGAGGATTAAACTATGTGTTATGACCGCCTACGTATGCGATATGTTACTCCTCCGAGTGCATGTTCTGAACTACAGTGCGGCGGCGCCATTCAAGGCTCCGCCCCGCAGTTTGGGGCGCAAACATGGCCGCCGTGCAACGTCCGTTTTATATTTATTATTTTGTGTGTGAATTTTGTGATAGTCAATATGTTTTACCTACTCAGGGCATAGCTTAGCTTTCAGAGAGCTATTTTTTATTGTGTTTTGTTTTGAATAAATTATTAGTTTATTAAATATGAATAAAATTATGATTGCGTTTTGGCACGTGACCTACCAGTGCTATAGCCAATCGGCGTCCAGTGCCTGCCGCTCGGGGACTTCCCTAGAATTCGGGGAAACTTGCCAGTGCTCTTCCCCATGAGAGCCCGACCTACTGTACCACCTGTCGTGGTTCTCATCAGCTTTTACCATCTGTCGCCTACTGGTCCTAACCGGCTGCACTGAAGCAATAACTTCGATCTTAATACGATGGCTTTCCGCCAGAAATATTACAAACACAATGCTGCACACTACTTGTTATTTGAAATTGGCACCTGAAACGGATGCACGACCACTGTGCACAACAGACGTACCAAGGCCAGGCCTTTACCTCGCGGTGTGCTATACGTCCTGATCTGCGACGCTCAACAAAAGTAATCAGCGAAATGAGTGCATTAAAGAAAAGTACTTCCGCAAAAAAATCATTATTTATTGCAAAGTCAGTGAGGTGTAATACATTTTTTTCTGTGTTATGTGCATTAACATACAGGTCAGACGCTTTGCAGACAGCGGAATAAGCGGCGTTTAATTGCTCTTGAGAAAAGCTATCGTTTTTCTACAGCCACTCTTGGTCCGTCTCCTGCTCACCTCTGTATCTAACTTCCCTCCCTGCTGCTCCTCCTTCTCTCCTCTCTGTTCCCGTTCCTTTCTTCTTCCACTTCCTTTTCCCTGTCTGTCCATCTCCCTTCTTCCTATATCGGTCTTTCACTGTGCAGTTATTACGACAGTTACACTTTTTACCCATTATTAGTCACAGTACATGTTTCTATTTTATACTATTATCAGTAGATGAAATGTTGTAAGCTGCTTAAAATTGTTTCTGAGGAGTTGTCAGTGGATACGGCTTCTTAACGGAGGTTGTACGCAGTGACACAAAAATACTCTTACAGTGAAGTAAACTGTTTCCTCTTATTGTTACTTATAACTGTAAACAATGTGTAAGAGATGACAATTATATCATTTACTGAAGACGCTTACATCAATATAAATGTTTCGTTTGTAACTCAGAATAAAAATTGAGCAGTGTATTGTTTCTTTCTCTAGGCATGTGTGGCACATTGTCGTGTGATGTATACTGTAATCGGAAATTTTTTTACCGAATGCAGCTAACATCCGTTTTTGTGCTGCAGTAAATGATACAATAGTTTTCAAAGGTCATTTTAGTAGATTAAACACTTTTCTGTACTGAGGAAGAATCACAACAGCGGATCGACATTAAGCAAAATATCTGCAAATAAATTATTTTCTCACCAAGGGGCACTGCAAGAGATGTAGTAAAGCAGAACGGAAGCATCTGCACCACAACCCACTTAAGTGTAACTACACAACAAACTAAAGGGAGTTGTTCATCTTTACAACAAACTGCGAGGCCTATATAGAACAAGGATCTGATCCAAGAATTGAGGCAGGCTTCTTGATAGATTCTACCTTGACATTAGCTCCGTCAGTACGTGGATGCTGTATAGAAATGTCAAGAACATAATTTTCTTGTAGATTCGAGGAAGTATTCTGCTATTTTTATTGACGTCGGCAGAAATGAATGAACCTTGACTGATCGTGTTAAAACCCAGGAAAGGTATATGAAATTATAACGGCAGAGCCAATTTTCATAAATGGTGGACGAAACTCTCACTCAAAGAAGATGAAAAATCTTTTGATAGGTACTAAATGTCGTTGCATAAATGTAAAATGGTGGTCTCCCTCATATTCTTAGTTAAATCAATATAACAGGTGCAAATTGTATAAAATACAGTAACTTTGCAAGACTAATGTAAAGATAGATATCAGACACCTTTTTTCCACCAATACCATTAGAGACTTAATTATATATTCCAGAAATAGTGGTTTATCAGTTTTTTTAATAAAATAATATTAATATTGTTACTTTTCTTACTATATTGTAAATGTCAGTGAACAACATACGTTTCATCATACGTGAAATAACGCTGCGTAAAATTGGAAATTCATATTTTACACATTGATACTTGCTGCTACACCTAAAACAAATACAACGAATTTATTTTATCACAACCAAGACCAAAATGTCGTTTCGGTCATTACTGGGTTAACGCGTGATGGGGAACGATACGTCAGAGTTACACAGATGGAAACATCTGCTTCCTTTTGGTACACTTAATGCGTACTTACACACGAGACTTTTGTTTTGTGGACATCTGCGGCAAAACACCTTTCGAATTCTATACGTTTCATTGTCCTCATTGTATAATTAATATTAAATATCGTTATTTCAATTTTCGTCTTTTCCCTGTGGTCGAAATTCGACCAGTTATGTTTAAAAAGGAATGAAACTCATTTATGAATGTAATTGGAATTTATTAGTATGTAGTTCCTACCTGCAGCTTGCTTTTTCATATAATAGTGTAAGTGACGTATTGAAAATCAAGTAATTAAAAATTAAGATCTTACTTGAATTCTATGAAAGCAGTATCAAATTAGAAAGCTATACTTTCAGGGTGATACGCGAAATAGCGACGTCAAGAAATAACTTTTTTTTAATTACTGAGAAATTTTTATATCCACTGTTGACAACACGGTAGACCTCATACTTTAAAAATAAAAAAATAAACAATGAATAAAAAACAGTTCAAATGGTTGCAATTCTGAGTCCATGGTGCCTAGACTTACAAACTACATTCTGATATTCAGAATGTCCTTCGACGTCAACCGAAAAGTCTCGTGTCAGAAACGTTAAAGACGTTTTGCCAGCCAGTAGAAGACAGACTGTGCGAGAGATAAAAGAGGTAACGCAGTCAACAATCCGAAGATTGGTATGAAGACCACAGTGCTCTACTAAGCCTGGTCCTGTTTGGGGATGGTACGCCGTTGCCTTCCTCCGACCTTCGAACTGACTGACCCCCAGCCAGTTGTAGGGGGACCTACAGTTTAACGTGGGTTCCGAACCACGGTGCTACTCGGTATGTTTCACATGAGCAATACTGCCAGAGGTGAAAGAAGTAGAAAAGACAGATAAAAGTCCTAGGAACTGCGGGAATCGAACCCGCGATCTACTCTACAACTGTGCTACCGAACCGAGAGATTTCATAAGAAAATTAGATTTTAGTTGTATTGTGTCATGAGATCTGGACCCAACCCTTTGAAATGCCACTTTCGTTCCACAGATCGAAAGTCAAGACCGGAAAGACGATTACCTTGCAATCTTTGAAGATATTTTGAATCTCGCAAACGAAATTTCTTAAAATAATCAAACTGTTTATTAGTAATGGGTCCAGGTTTATGATACTGAGATCAAGGTTCAATCTTCACAATATGTCGGGAATAGTTGTCCCAGACCAAACAAAAAAGAGACATCCGGTGAAGTTAAATCTGAAAGCCACGCGCATAGTTTACTTTTAGTTGGAAGGACTGGATCATCATGAACTCGTGCCTCAGAGACAAACTGTTAATCGCTGATACTACCGGGACCTGTCGCAAAGGCCGCAAGAAAATATGAGGAAGAAACGTCGTGTGACGTGGCGACACAGTGCGTGGCTCTTGCATCTCAATAACGCACCCGCACTTTCAAACCTGTTGGTGCGAGATTTTGCACAAAAACACCACAGTGCTGTCTCATCCTCCATATTCTCCAGACCTGGACCGTGCAGACTTTATTTTACTCCAAAGTTAGATATTCCATTCAAAGAACAAAAGATTTGCAGTAATAGAAATCTCGCAGACGAAACATCGCGCGATCCAGGCGATTAATTACTAGACTCACACACGGCGCTGCTGTCTTGGGATAATTTGAAGCTTCGGCCGGCCCCCCCCCCCCCCATGATAGTGGTAAACATCAGATGCTTAGGGGATAAATCGAGTATTATACAGCTACTGCGGTATTATACACTCAGTTGGTAGTCATGCCTGTACTCTTTGACTATTGCAACACAATGTTGAAGAGCTGCTCAGCCATCAACTGCACAAACCCGATTAAGAAAGGAACAAAAACAACGAATACCGCCTTTCAATTTATATTTCTCAGGCATACAAGTAGCCCTGCTACTTGTGTTCAGAGATAGTTACTCTTAATAGAATCTTAATCAAGACAATATCGTTTCTTGAATGAAATAAATAACAGACTTTTACAACACTGGCAGCTTTTAAAAAGGAGCTACTTTAGGCAGTACTGGTGGAAAGGAAGTTCAAAAACTTTCATTTTGTGATCGTGTAAAATTACAACTGGGGGCACGAGATCAGTTACCACACTGCAGTTCAAAGTTTTGTTTATGAAATTAGCATTAGCAACTTGTAACACAGAATTTAAAGATCATCTGCTTTACATATAGGTATAACAACTGAAAGGGGTTTGAAGATCTGTGTGTAGTTCCATACATGAATGGCATGTAGCCACACTGGATCCACATTGTGAAGTTTAACCCTGCAATGTCAGTTGATGATTTTTGAGCAGTTCAGGCTAGTGTAAGGTTTTTGGCTTACAGCATTAAAAATGCTAATATTGGTACTAGATACCCTAATGCTAATGTTACAAGCACTTAGTTAAGAAAAAGTTAAGAAAAGAATTTGGTAGTGGTTGGTTGCTGTGTTCACAAGGAAGGAAGCTATTTTATAGTTATGTACCTGATAGAATATTTCATTTTCATAGTGGATTTTTAACATTAGGTGTTTCACGCATCTCTGTTTCATTTTTTTGATGGTATACAATATCTAAATATTGAAGGATACAGCAGACACTCCAACAAAGACATAAAGTGTTGTGGAACTCTTCCGAAATTTATGTTTGTAGAAAAGTTTCACCATCTTAGAATAATCTGAGAAAGTGCCAATAACCCGTGTTTGACCATAAATTCTGTTCATATGCTGCACTTAGAACGCTAAAAAACTGTTATAATTTATTAGACAAACGCCATATTTGAAATAAATTTACACACGATCGACAGTTGCTGTATATTCAAAGAGTCTAAAGCTGTTTTGTAGTTATATATTTCAATGAGACATAGTCTTCGCGACTTAACTTTGAATGAGTAAACACGCCAATCGAATGATTTAAAATTCGCGCCGGAGTTTGCCAGCATAATTGGCGCCGAGGCGCTCTTCAGTTTGCCCGGTGTTCGCAGTCGGCCGCTTACGGAATGTTGGGGCCTCGGAAGCAATGCTGGAGGGACTCTCACCATGCATCCTCCGGGGCTGTTCCTAAGCCCAGAGGAGTGGGACGGAGTGGAGGACTCTCCTTAACGGCACGTTGCGAGGTCTCCCCGATGCGCTCAATCAGGTTCATGTCGGGGAAGTTTGTTGGCCATCGGAGGTGTTTAAGTTGAGACGAGTGTTTTTGGAGCTACTCTGCAGCAATTCTGATGTGAGGTGTCGCATTGTCCTGCTGGAACCGTCTATGTTCGTCGGAATGCATAATGTACATGAATGAATGAATTCATGTGGGCAGCCAAGTCGCGTACGTACATGTCACCTGCCAGAGTCGATTCTAGTCGTGTCAGGGGCCTCATCTCACTCCACTATTGAAGAGCCTCCAACAACTTGAACAGTCCCTGCTTACATGCAGCGTTCATGGATCCATGAGGTTTTCTCTATACCCATCCACGTCTATCTATTTAATACTCGTCAGACCAGGCAACGTGTTTCCAATCGTCAACAGTAAAATGTCGGTGTTGACGGTCCCAGGCAAGGCGTAAAGCTTTCAGCAGTGCAGTCAATAAGGCTACTACAGTGGGGCTTCCGCACCAAAAGCCCGTTCAGGTGATGTTTCGTTGACTGGTTTGGGCGCTGTCTTTAGTTGAAGGCCCAGCATTCAAATCCGCAGTAATCTGAGAAAGGGCTGCACTTCTGTCACGCTGAACGATGCTCTTCAGTCGTCGTTGATCCCGTTCTTGCAGGATCTTTTTCCTCTTGAAACGATGACGGAGATGAGTTTTCAAAATATGTTCAAATGTTTGTTAAGCTTGAAAGACCAACGTTATTTGTAAAATTAAAGCCAGTTAAAAGATACCTTTAAATGTATAATTCTGGCCGTAAAAAAACAGCTTAAGCATTCGCGTGAACTACTAACTACATCCTGCAACAGAATCTTGTTCCCTAGCCCAGAATTTAGAACTGACTCAAAATTTACTTTAGCAGCAGGAAGACAAAGAGACGGTGACCAACACACATCGTAGATCACAAGAATTACACACAATCATTAATATACAAGCCACCACGAACTAACCCATTTCATGAAGATGGCTGTGAGAACATTTATGGCGCAACGGAATTAAAAATGTGATAATATGCATCTGAATTTGTTCTCCGCACTTGTGAAAAACAACATTAAATAAAAGGGAAAGGTATTCATTAACAAATATTCATAAGTAGGATAATATTTCAGTTATAATAACTTATTTATTCCATCCAAACATGAGCCTATGGGGGAAACAATTTTGTTAGAAAATAAAAATGCGTCACATTGAATGTTAACTGAAAGTAATTTGAACTGAATACCGTCGGGGGAGGGATTTACAATAAACAAGCATTCATCCACTCACACGCGCGAAGAAAAGCGAAACTCACCCAACTCAGCGTGTTGATACGAAGCAGAAGCAGGCGCCGCTATCGTAGGTGAAATTCAGCTAACCAGGATGTACCACACAACACAAGGAAAATAAACTTCGTAGGTGGCTCTCGACTGTCTTTCTTTACTTGAGATGGTACGCGATAATAGTGATATTAATTAAAAATAGCAAGATTAATTTCCATTTAAATGAAACCGTTAGCATGCAGACTTGCTGATACACACGGCACGTGTCTGCTACATTACAAATTCGCACCCCACTGAAGGCGAAGTGCTTAAAGGTCGTATTCATTTCAACAAAAATTACCGGAATCATAGATTAAGAAGCACGAATACAAAATAATAAGGCACTGGTATGTGAGCAGTGTCGAGAACTCAAGTGACTAGCTATAAACTCTTGAATTGGAGTAACGTAGTTCCGAAAACAAGTAAAGACACAAAAATTCATTTTCTGAAAAATAAAGAAAAATAGCTACGGCATGCAACCCTCAGAAATGCGTAGGATATAATGAGGAAGCTAAAGAAATACAGTTAAACGCGATTGGAAGGTTTTACACGGATGGACTCAGTCCAGTCTTCAAAAATACGAAAACTGGAATAAATTCGAAGTCGGAGTAAATCAACTACGAAATACGGCATGCAGCCCCTAGAAATACGTAGTATTTCATAAGCAAGCTAATAAAGGGGGTCGTAGAGGCTAGAAGAGAATTTACTGATGGAGTCTGAATGCAAGGCACAAGTTTGGAAACGAAACAGCAATTTAAAATAGACGGAGAGGAGAGCGCGATATAAAAAGGGGACTCAGAAAGATACATACATGATTTCTTGCCTGAAGCGCCTAGAAACAGACACAGGGGTAGCTTAAGGCTTTGTTCTAAGAACACACAACGCGGATTACATATCACTCGTGGAAGGAGGAAACGGAAAGGAATATTTCACATGCACTATACGGAATAAAAATATTCCCGCACATTAGTCGCATCCCACAAAGCTAGAAAGAAATTAAACAGAGTTCGTACACCACCAGCTAGTCTCACAAAGGTTACAGATTCCCAGCCGTTATCAAACCGAATTAGTTACATATCCACTGTGTTTACCTAGATGCAAAATCACCGAAATGAAATTCAATACACTTCCGTACATGATTGAAGAAACTTATTCCGAAAAATGAACTTAAGTTCTGAATTCTAACTTGAACACCAGACAAAGAATCGCTGCCATCTCAAGGCACGAAAGAAAATCAGAACGTCTTATCAGGTCTAAGCGCAGACACAGAGTGACCAGACTGCCAGGGAGTCGCCCGCCTCCAACGGAAATCGGTAAAAACCCAGAAAATCGTGGTGGTGGGGAGAGCTGAGACTCGCACGTCCTGCTGAGACTCACTACCGGGCATTGCCAACCCAACTTCTAACCAAGGGGTGGAGGAACCTCTTTCGTAGCGTCAAAAGCAGATGCTGGTTACGACTACCTATCGACAGGAAGCCAGAGAGACATGCAAACCGAGCAGCCAGCAGTCCACGACGAAAATTCTCATACATACGCTCATACTGCCATGGTAGAAGATTAGAGCCGGTCAAAACGGCCGCCGCTCCCGCTCGGTTCCCGCAGCGCTCGCGCGTCGCTCTCGACGGCTGACGGCGGGTAAAGGGTTGGTAGAGGGGGAGCGATGACGTCACACTCGCGAGAGCAAGACATTTCGGGCAGGACGAGTCACGATACTCCCGGGTTCACGCCGCGCCCGCCGGGACGAGCCGAGCTTGACTGAGCCGCCTCAGCCTAGTCGGCGCACGCCGCCGGCTGCGTGTTCACACAACGCGCCGACGTACCCGAGACAAAAAAAGGGGGAAAGTACACTTTTCGATTTTCACGTTGTAAAAATTGTTGATGGTATACACGATCACGCTACATCGTTTTATGAAATTAGTTTTTGCTTACTAGCTTGCCTTGCCTGTGAAAAAATAAAAAGGCTAATTTTCATTCCGCACGAGTTTTTAGTTCCGTAACGCTCCCCAATCGATTTTGATGAATGTATGCGTTTAAAAAATCTGATGTTTGGACACATTATAGTAAAACATCTTAGCTTTAGTATAAGACATTCACCTTTTCGTAATTCCTAACAGTCGTTTTCAAATGAAGCTATTTCTCAAGTATATGCACTTGATTTACAAATCGTGTATTGAAAAAGTTAGATAGCGGACAGGTTACTGTTCTATGATTTTAGACCATATACTACAGCGAGTGAAATGGAGCTAAAAGACCTAAAAAGATTTTGAAATGGTAATCACACTGATATCTACCTACTTTCACAAGTAATTGCAAGTTATCTGAGCACCCTCGGCCCGCGAACACATGTCTACGAACTCAGCCTGTGTTGAGCGTAGCGTGAAGCACTGCAGTGCCGAAAAGTCTGAATTGCTGGCTACGTTTGTCGGTCCCTCATGATGTGTTAAAGATCCATAATCAGAGAACAATAATGAACTAATTTTTCTTGGGTGGCAACCGATTACAATGGACAACCATCTGCTACGGTTTGACAGCAGATCATACTTGAATTTGAGAGGCATTCGTCTGGTTTTTTCCACATAATACAATTCATGGAATTTATATTTAGTGTTTGGAACTAGAAGAGAAGAACAAAGGAATGTATACTGCGACTACTCCTAAGACACAATATATACCTTTTCGCTTTTGTAGCTTTCGGAAAATGTGTTCCCACAGGGTGAAAATAATTGTATACAGTGTGTCCGACATAAATGCGGTACTTTCACGTCTGAGATGAAAGTAAGAATGAACTGAGTTGCTTTTAGTAACCTGTCTGAGACGAACAACGTTTCTACGAACATTTTGCTGTATCATTTGAAGACAATTTTCTTTGTCTGCAAGATGGTACTTTCGAATTTTCAACATACGCTGATTTACTTTAGCCTCGGACACTGCAGGACAGGGCAGTAAAGGATGAGAAGCGTCTGTCACTTTTTTCTATTTTTTTCCGAGGGAAGGGGAGAGCTTGTCCCCAGCTATAAGGAATCCCAACCCACTGTCAGCAGAAGATCGATTGCTGGCGACTTCAAGAATCCAGCTAACAGTTCATTGATTTTATTATATATTAAAAGAATCTACGAAAACTAAAGTCAGAAGATTTCCTTCATTTTTGTGTAAAACTAAAGGTATTCATCCACTTTTTCTACACTCAAACGGGATTTCCTTCTGTATATTTCTTATGGGGATGTCCTGGCTGTAAACTAAAGTCATTCGGTCAGGCCGTTCTATCCGACCCATTTCCTTCATTTTCACTTTAAACGAAAGGTATTTATTCGCAGATTTGTCATCAAGTATCATAAGTCTCTCCTTCCTTTTCTTTCATTTAAACGCGGGATCCTTCTGTCTTTGCATTGAATATTTTAATCGGCTTGTTTTAGGATATCTTCGGTTCTAAATAAAGTACTCAGTTCTCTTTGACCTAACAACGCTCAACGGATCAAGATCTTTCATTTGTGCTTTTAAACACTTGCACGGATTGATTCTGAAGAAAGGTATGCGTGAACATTCAACTTTACTTCCATATCTTCCCAACGTCTTAGTCATTCCACTAAAGGTGCGAAGTATTCGCACGGGTCTTAATCGCGCGGGTCCTCTATCTTTCTTATATATTAAAAGAATCTATTTTATAATTACAATTGATTTTAAATAAGTGTTTTGATATGAATTTAAGAGAACACAAGCTTATATAATATTCTGTATACTGTTACTATCTATGATAAATATTTTTAAATGATAAATATTTAATTTTACTTATTTCCATTTCACATGACTGGCGACTAACGCTGCAAAGTATTTGCACAGGTCGCCTAGTTTTATTACTATTGTTCTCACACTGTAGTGAACCGTCGAATTTTATGAACATAAGAAATAGGTGGTAATGCACTCGTTCCATCCATATAGACTAACATTTAGGACAGTATTTCCTTCCTTTAACATTCGATATCTTTAATATTCCCGGAGCGACTTTGCGCCGGCACGAACCAATTGGGGTATGGTGTTGCTTCTGCAGCACAAGTATCACAAGTCTCCAGCCTGCTTTCAGCAGAAGCTCCTCTGCATGATTTTTTTTCAATTATACTTATGATAATATGTTTATTTTTCTTGTGTTACTATTAATTCTGTAATATGAATTAAAAAAATTAAGAAATGTTTAGTTTTTCACATAAGGAAAACTCTCCTAAATGTTAATCGAAATTAATGGGATGGGTCCATACCACATATTTCTAATGTGTTTATAATTCTGAGTCACTACAGTGTGCAAAAAACAGTAATAAAATTATAAAATCAATTAACAGTTAGCTGACTCAAAGTAGATGGCAGTGAACAAGTACTGGTCACACCTGTGTTTCCTTCGATCTTCCACTGACAGTGGGTGACGATCCCTTTGTTGCTGGCCACAAGCCCACTAAGAACGAAAAAAACAAATCACAACATGAAACAAATGACACCTGCTTCTCATCCTTTACTGATCTGCAGTGTCTGAGGCTAAACTAAATCTGTGTGTTTTCCTTTCATTTAAAGTATAAAAATCGATAAGAAACTACCATGGAGACAAGGAAAATTGTGAGATTCAGGAAATGTTCATAGAAAAGGAGTTCCCATCAGACAGCTACCTAACAAAATAAATAAACATTCGGAGAACCGTGTAGAGTTCTTTGAAAGTGGAGATGAGCTGAAACATAGTACAGCGTGTACCACATAAATCTGGCACACCTGACGTGCCCCCCCCCCCCCCCCCCATAGCCATAAGTTGCAGCATCCCTTATCAGGACGTAACGAAATGTCTTTAATTTTAATGTTATGTACTCCTACTTTAGTCTCGGTCTGAGGGATAGCGCTTTTATGTGAGACACTGTTTATACATTGTTTCACCTTGTGGTAGAACATTTTCTGGGAGTTACAAAAGCGAAAATTAAGAGAAGGTTCAAATGTTTGTTAAGCTTAAGGGACTTAACAGCGGGGTCATCAGTCCCTAAACTTACAAACTACTTATGAACTACCTTATACTAAAGACGACACAAATATCCATGCCCGAGGGGGGGATTCGAACTCCCGACCGTAGCGGCCGTGCAGACTGTGACTAGCGCTCCGCAGTCCCCTCGGCCACCGCGGCCGGCTTTAGAGAAGGCCAAATAGCGTAATCTTAGGTGTAGATGCATCAATAAATGTAAGTATATTTTTGAGTTTCTTCCGTTTATTATCCTCAACTAGAAAGTCATTGAGTAGAATTTCAGAAATTTTATTTCAGTCCATCAACAGCAAATTCGCAGTTTACATTAATTGTTTCTTCTCTTGTAGTTTGAAACACGAAATATGTATTCCATTAGTTGTACAATGTGGACAACAAACTACTTGTATACCTCTTAAGTGAAGTATTACCTTACATAAAACCATAGCAGATCATTGTCCATTGTAATCGGTTGGCACCCAAGAAAAATTAGGGTATAGCTATTTTATGGTTATGAATTATTAACACATCACGAGGCACCAACATACGTGGCCAGCAAATAATTTTTTCGGCACTGCAGTGCTTTACGCCACGCTCAACACACGCCGAGTTCGTAGACTTGTGGTCGCGGCATGACGCCGCTCAGATAACTCACAATTACTTGTGAAAGGCGGTAGATATCAGTGCGACTACCATTTCAAAAACTTTCCTGTTCTTTTAGCTCAATTTCACTCGCTATAATGTATGGCCTAAAATGCATAGTACAGTAAGCTGCCCGCTATCGAACTTTTTCAATACACGATTTGTAAATCAAGTGCGCATACCTGACAAAAAGAATCATTTGAAAACGATTGTTACGAATTACGAAAAGGTGAATGTTTGATTGGAAAGCTAAGGTGTTGTACTACCCTGTGTTCAAAAATCAGATTTTTTAACCGAATACTTTCATCAAAATCGAGTGAGGAGCTTTACGAAACTGAAAACACGTGCGGAACGAAAAGTAGACTTCTTATTTTTTCACAGGCAAGGCAAAGCTTGTAAGGAAAAAATAAGTAGATAAAACGATGCGATGTGGTCTTATAAATCATCAAAATTTCTTACAACTTGAAAATCTAAAAAGTTGTTTTTCCCCCTCTTTTTCGTCTTGGCAGATCCCCGCTCGGCTCGGCCCGGCCGGCAGTGTGAACGCACCGTCGTAGACGTGTGCCGGACGGGCGCAATAATTAACGGCGTCGTGGGGGGGGGGGGGGGGGAGGCTGACCGTGCGCATGCGCACTGCTGTCGGCTGTTCCACATGCCAGCCGGGAGTACCGAGTCTTCTCGCTCCCGAGACTGCATTATCGGCACGGCCGGCTCCCGGGTGTGGCGGTCTCGCTAGCCGCTCCCTCTGGCGGGAACGAGCGGGAGCCAGGCCGCGTTTGGCTGCCTCTATAGAAGATGCTCATACGTGCACATACAGCATAAAGCAAGGACACATTCCCACAGGGACAGTGGCGTCACGGATAAACCGTTCATATTGCCACATTCATAGACACAATGATACACAATTAGCATAATAAAATCCAAGCAAGATTAGCACAGTATTACAGAAACTAACATTTAAAAACATTGCCCATGCCTCCGAACGAAAGGGGTTCTCGTTTAGCAAAATACCCATCTAGTGAACGTAGATAAATTACAAAGTTAAAAACCTAGGGAAGACGGCAGACAGCCGTCTTTCAAACTTAAGGGACTGCAGGGTCATCAATCCCTAAGCTTACAAACTACTTATGAACTACCTGATACTAAAGACGGCACAAATATCCATTCCCGAGGGGGGATTCGATCCTCCGACCGTAGCGGCCGTGCAGACGGTGACTGGCGAGCCAGGGGGACTGATGACCTCTGCAGTTTTGTCCCCCTAAAACACCAAACCAACAAACCAACAACAACAACAGCAGCAGACCGATCGGCCACTGCGGCCGACGATGTTTTCCTGATTCCCGATATACACGGTGCACTCGTTATTATTTAGCTTATGTGGTTTTCAAGTACAAATGGTTTAAATACTTACATACATAAATATAGATATATACAATGAGATTTGAAATCAAATTGACAGTTTAGCAAGCAAACAAAAAACAAACTAAAAAATTATATTAAAGTTTCATGTCCAGCTTTTCCATCGACTCGTTGATTTAAGGGAGGCTTCATACAGTTCTCCAATAGTTCTTGAGAATGCACGTTTTGGACACTTCAGAATGATGAGCTGGATCGTTTGTTCAGGATGTCCACAGTCGCACTGGGGAGTATCTCGCATGCCCCATCCGAAGAGCATCTCTCCATGTTCTTCTTGGCAGGTCTGTACCAGGTACATTTCTGCCAGGTGATATATGCCTATGATTCCTGGCTATCAGAATTCGACCAATCATTTTTTCCACGTGGTTTTGGCATCGAAAGGAATATATATAAGATTTTTAGCTGTTTTCCATGGTGCTCTTCTGGATCTCAGGTGACGATTGTTTGAAGTAATGTCTCCGTGGATAGGGAGATTAATATTGGCGGAAATTTTATTCCACTCATTAAAGAACTCAGCTAGTTGTCAGAGAAGGGAGAGCCAGGGCAGTGGGGTCGATGTTATAGTCCCACATATGATCCTCATGGTGTTATTTAGCTGGGTCTCCACTTTGGATATATGGCTGCTGTTAATCTAGACAGAACTGCAGTAATCCGCAACAGAATACACCAGTGATAAAGAAGAGATCTTCAGAGTTTTTGCATCAGCTCCCCAGCTAGAGTTAGCAAGCTTTTGAATGATGTTGTTTCTTGTTCGTATCTTAGCTGCTGTTCCTGATTTGAATGTGAGTGATCTGTCCAGTCTGATGCAAAGATATTTTTGGTTTGGGTTGTGTTTTAAATTTTTCCCAGCAAGCACTCTGTGTTTTATCAGGTCTCATGCCCATAACTCTTAAGGTACAGGTAATAGCCAAATATTATAACATGATCAAAACTAAAGCCGACAGGCAGAGAATCGACATCGCCCTAGAGTACAGAAACTGGGCACACCAGGAAGACTTTACGAGTATAACTGAGAAGGACGCAAGCGAAAGCTACCCTGTTAAAGTAAACACAGATAGAAGCAAGTCTGACGACGGAGTGGGTGTAGCGATACATTAATATTTTTTATTGAAAATTATATCTGCGACGCTTGTCGCAAATATCCGTTCTCTCTGCCAATAAATCTCTGATTATCCTTGTTTCAATTAATACATTCAACTATTTCAAACGATCTCGAGAGAAAACGGAATCGCTTGTCGTCTTTCGTTATTCTACCTTTATACTGAGCGGACGTATTTTACTCGACCTTCCGAACTATGTAAGTGTGAGCCCTGGTTAGCATCCTTTAACGTAATAAACTTTAAATTTCATTTGGAATTCCTATTTTATTTAAATAATGACTGTTTCTCCTCATCTTTCATTTAATTTATGACTTGATTTTCAGCAATATTAGTAAATTGATGCTTGGTCATTGTTGCCTATTGTCTCATGATGACAAAAGAACATTCTCGATGCAAAATTTATTTACTCTCATTTTATATTAAAAATTGAATTCAATGCCTGCAGGAAATCTTCATTCTGTTAAAAGCGAAATCCGATAATTTCTTTAACTTTCGATAACCATAGTGATCAAAATTGCACACTGTCTTAAAACTTTTACAATTAATAGTCATGAAACCAAGCATCAGTTTACGAGAACGAAGATATTAATCAATTCATACAGGTTCAACTGCAGTGTCCTGGCTTCCACGAATGAATGCCTACCAGGTAACTGATTCCGCTATTTTCTTATGTAATGGTTCTTTCTGGTGTTGTCGTAATTTTTAACTTACATTGCTACTGAGAACTGATGGCGGAATCTTATGTGGTCGTTTCAGTGTATTAACCATTTCAAAAATTAATATTCATTGCTGATCTTGCGGTTAATTAAATTTCAATTCCGGTTTTCAACTTTGATCTTGTGACAACACCAGCGATAAAATCCAGAAAAAAGTATCATTATATGGGTTCGGGGATAGCAAGATTTGATAAGAAGAAGCTTATTTACCAGATACAGCTAAAACTGTCTAATGAATGCTCAAACAATCAAGCGGAACAATTTACAATTCTCAGCACTGTGGAGTTCATAAACAATCTCTCGAATACTGATACAACTGCAGTAATTCACACCGACAGAAAGATTACTTTTGGACTCTTTGCGAAATGCGAAGAACCACTACATCTTGATTGAAGAAATAAGATGTAAAATCAGAAGGTTCAGACACACAACTGGCTGGTACATTTCAATTGGTTTAAGGCACATCGAGTGATGTGGGGAAATGAACTAGTTGACAACTTTGCTAAAAGAGCAGCCCGATCACGACAATCGATAAGCTACAACAAAATACTTACAAGTGCCGTAAGGAAGAAACTTCGAGAGGAGTTAAGGAACAAACGGGACATTGAGTGGCAAAGAACAAACAACGGGGGAAGCACTAAAACGTATTTTCCTACGAACCTTTAATGATTAAACTCCCAGTATCTCCGAATTTTACAGCTATGTTAACAGGTCATGGGAAACTGAAAGACTCTTATCATCGGTTCAAAATAATTGAAGACGGTACGTGCAGATGTAACAGAGCTGTCCAAACTATTGATTACGTGCTTTTCGACTGCTGCAGTTTTTTGAAAGAGAGGAACCATCTCAGGAAAAAAAATAGCTGTCAAAGAAGGAGGATGGCCCGTCAGTAAATACGATTTGGTACATGAATTCACTACAGACCTTTACAATTTTTGTAATTCAATAAGATTTCCTGATGTATAAAATCGTTTGTTTCTTTGTAAACCCTGTCAACTTATGTACTGTACTTGTGTTTGCATAAATACCTGATGTAACCGCCTGAATCTAACCATCAAACATGTAGTATTACTATGTAATGGTGCATGTCAAATAATAATAAATAAATAACAACATCAAGAGACCGAGTGGCTTGTTGGTTGCATAGGTGAAATACTGTAACTTGTGTCTTTGATGGGTTGGGGATTAATCTCCAGCTTCTGAAGTATTTTTCCATTGTTCTAAGACACCGTTGAGGGGGTTTTCACACTCTTCGAAGCTTCCATGTTGCACAGCCAAAGACACGTCATCAGCTTAGCAGAACATTCGAGCATTTGTTGTCGGTAGATCGTTTGTGTAGAGGTTTAAAAATAATGGAGCCGATACACATCCTTGTGGTAAGCCATTATTTAAGATGGTAGTGCGGCTCTTCTTTCCTTCTAGGTGGACTTCAAAAGCTCTAATACTGAGCATTTCACTTAGAAATTTATACAAAGTTTGGCATGGGAAGATCTCAAGAAACTTGCATAGTAGTCATAGTAGGCCATACTGTATCATATGCGGCAGTTAGAACAACAAATATGATAGAAGTCTGTCTTCATATCCACGCTCAATGTGTGTTTTTAGAGCCAGCACTTGATCACAACAAGTGCTTTGCTGACGGAATCCGGCCTGCTCGATGCGGAGTCTTTCGCTCAAAGTTGTTAAAATGCGATTATAAAAGAGTTTCTCTAGGAGTTTCAAGCAGATGCACAGTAGAGAGATTGGCCTAACAGTTTATTAAGAGCTTGCCTCGGGTGCTAACAAACTTTGAACGAAGTAAGTAAGCAGTAACATGTGAGGACCCTGAGGGAAATGTTCTGCAGTGCTACAGTAGACTGACCGCTACGCGTCCCTGAAGTCACACTGCCGACAGTTACACTTGGACATTTATCCTGGCCACAGTTGTGCTATAACTGACGAGCTCAGCGAACGCTTTCGACATTAAATTTCGGCCATGCGAATCAGAATACTGGAGTGCATCGGTTTTATCCGATTACTGAGAAACATCAGCAGAAATATATAACGCCAGGCATAGCAGTTACGCCTTTGTTGACCTTCCTTCGAGGAACATTGTTGTTTCGTTGTTTGTCGAGTCTATGGGACTTAACTACGGGGTCATCAGTCCCTAAACTTACAAACTACTTATGAACTAGCTAATACTAAGGACGGCACAAATATCCATGCCCGAGGGGGGATTCGAACCCCCGACCGTAGTGGCCGTGCAGTCTGTGACTGCAGCGCCTCAGTCCCCTCGGCCACCGCGGCCGGCTTCGAGGAACAACTCTACATTAAGTAAATGCTGACGCTAATGCAGGGAGTTGCATGCACGAATTGAACTGGGCATAGATAACTGTCCACTGGACAGTTTGACCTGCATGTCCTTGATTATATCCTACGGGATTATCTTAAGTCACTTGTGAATGAGACCGCAGATGAGGAGGTCGAATTAGTTGCCAAACTCGTGGCTCCTTGTGCTTTGGTTCAAAACTCAGCGGGGATATTTTTTCAGGGTGCGACAGAATCTTATTCACCGATGTCATATTTGCAGTGAATTTGATGGGAGTCATTTTAAGCACATTTTTAAGAGTAGTGCAAATGGTATGTTCAATATGTGAGCAATGGTATTTGCAATCACCTATAACAATAGAGTTATCTCCTTAAGCTGTCTTTCCGATTCCGAGGTCTCTATCTCAAACTGTTCAGTGGGAGATCCTCTACGCCCTGTTAAATTTTTGCACACCCTAGCGAAAGACCTTAATAGGTAATAACTTGAAGTTATCGTAGCTTGAAGGCGTGCACTAATCATGTATTTTATTAATATTTTCTTTATTAGCACATTCTAAAATATAACGATTAGCTTCTTTCGTCCAAGTTGCAGAAGAGAAGTAAAAATTTGTTTTTAATTGTCCAATTTATCAGATTTGTATAAAATTAGCTGAAGGCATTGTTCTAATTCGCTTCCGTCACTCGGGCGCTGATATTATATTTGGTAAAAATTGTCGTGATGTAATAGCCGACAAGTGCACTTTCCTTCTTCGGTTTGTTCTGTCACTTGGCTGAAATAGAAAACTACTACAGTATATCTAAAACACAAAGCATCGGATACTTAACGGGAACGCTGTAGTGATTACCTCAAATATCGTCGATAAGATCGATGTCGGAAGCCAGAGGTCTGAGAATCTGGCCTCTGTTTTACTGAACGCTCAGATCTCTCGTTCCTCGGACAGCATACATGAATCATAATGTGGCGTGCAGGTGCACCAACAAAGACTCGTATAAATGCCAACACCGGCATTCCCCTCCCCCCTTTTGTTGTTTATTTCTGCGCTATTGGCGTCCACGACGCCCAGGTGAATGACAAGTCCCGTAAGTAACAGCAGTGTGCCACCATTCTTTGTAAGTATTCGCTGCGTCGAAAATTAAAGAGTACAGTTATCGTAGCTGCACGACACGTTTGCTGCAGATCAACAAATACTCTGGAAGGCAAGACGTGGAGCGCGTCTCTGTCATTGTTTATAGGAAGTACCGGCCGCAGTCTTTGATATCAGTTACTAGACGGACACGGAAAGGAAAAACTCTCATACTTATTTTAAAAGAGAAGAAATCGCCCTGTCGGTGATTAATTAAATCACCTGTCCAGTGGGCTTAAGGTCTTTCCTCTGTCGGGACTGGTACGGAAAAAGGCTTTAAATAAATTACACTCTGCTTTTCTGAAAAGGTTGGTCCTCGACGCCCGAACGGCTAGTCCACCTCGGAGCCTCGCGGCTGCCACACCTGGTCCTTCGACAAACATTCTGCAGAAAGTACGTATTCCAACTTGCTTCTGTTAACGGTGACGTAATGAACCCTCATTCCCACATAACCAGCATACAAGAACAGTGGTTCTTTACACAACATTTGATGGATTTATTTTATTTTCTTTTTCTTTTGTTTCAGGAAATCTATCTTGCAAAAGTTAAAACTAAACTCGACCATAATATTCGGAAGAATACCATGAAATTGTTTTCTGTCATCTTTGTTACCGTTGTATTGCGTCACGTAGATATTCACGTCTCGTCCGCAGAATTCCTTTCTACTTAGCTTCCACATATGGTCCTTTGAGCATGTTGTACTCGGCTCTTATACACACGATTTCTTTCTTCCCAATATCTCTCCATTCTCTTTCTTCTTCTGTTAAGACAACTTTTCTTTTGGTGTCGAGTCGGCTGTGACCATCCACGAACCCATTATACATCTACTACTGCCTGCAGATTCGTTTTTTATTATTATTATTACTTTATTCCTACAGCCATCCAGTCATCTCATACTTCCTTCACCCGGTTCTTTCCCGTGTGGCATGTTGCATTCCACATCCACTTACCTTTCATCCTTATTATGTATCGAAGAATACGTAATTTCCTCTTCCGTATCCCACTCGATACATATTCAGTTCTTTCATACAGTTCCTGCCGTGTCCTATATATCAAGATATCTCTAGGTTTTTTGGCGCCCCCATATATCTTTCAAAATTTTCCGCTCCCTGTTATCGAACTTATACAAGCTCTCCTGCAGAGTGTGATCATTTCTGATGCATACAGTGGAGCATTTCTTGCGGTTTCTGTGTAGTGTCACTGTTTCTCATCCCGTGGCAGATTTGTCTCGCCATTCCTTGTTTTCACTGCATACCGAGGCTTCGGCAAAAGCTGGGCACTGCTTACTGCGCTACTGCTGCTATGTATTTCACCTGTTGTCTTCTCTCCAAAATAACGAAAACTGGCCAATTTCTCAACCACGTGATCATGTATCTACCATCCAGACGTGGTGACAGTGTTTAGTTACCTATTTATTTAAAACATTATATATATAACCTACATATACGTAGCTTTTTCATACTTTTGTAACGACGCTTCCACAGACACACACACACACACACACACACAAATATATATACACTCCTGGCCATTAAAATTGCTACACCACGAAGATGACGTGCTACAGACGAGAAATTTAACCGACAGGAAGAATATGCTGTGATATGAAAATGATTAGATTTTCAGAACATTCCACAAGGTTGACGCCGGTGTCAACACCTACAACGTGGTGACATGAGGAAAATTTCCAACCAATTTCTCATAGACAAACAGCAGTTGACCGGCGTTGCCTGGTAAAACGTTGTTGTGATAACTTGTAGGAGGAGGAGAAATGCGTACCATCACGTTTCCGACTTTCATAAAGGTCGGATTGTAGCCTATCGCGATTGCGGTTTATCATATCGCGGTAGTACTGCTCGCGTTGGTCGCGATCCAATGACTGTTAGTGGGTTCAGGAAGGCAATACGGAACGCCGTGCTGGATTCAAATGGCCTCGTATCACTAGCAATCGAGATTACAGGCATCGTACGTATGGCTGTAACGGGCCGTGCAGCCACGTCTCGATCCCTGAGTCAACATTTGCAGACGTTCCCAAAACAACAACCATCTGCACGAACAGTTCGACGACGTTTGCAGCAGCATGGACTATCAGCTCGGAGACTATGGCTGTGGTTACCTTTGACGCTGCATCACAGAAAGGAGCGTAAGCGATGGTACCTAGGTGCACGAACGGCAAAACGCCATTTTTTTCGGATGAATCCAGGTTCTGTTTAAAGCATCATGACGGTCGCATCCGTGTTTGGCGACATCGCGTTGAACGCACATTGAAAGCGTATATTCGTCATCGCCATACTGGGGTATCACACGGCGGTATGGTATGGGGTGCCATTAGTTACCCGTCTCGGTCACCTCTTGTTGACATCGACGGCACTTTGAACAGTGGCCGTTACATTTCAGATGTGTTACGACCCGTGGCTTTACCCTTCATTCGATCCCTGCGAAACCCTGCATTTCAGAAGGATAATGCACGACCGTATGTTACAGTCGTCTACGGGCCTTTCTGGATACCTTTCTGTACCTGTACACGCCATCCAAGCTCTGGTTGACTCAATGGCTAGGCGAATTAAGACCGTTATTACGGCCAGAGGTTATTGTTCTGGGTACTGATTTGTCAGGATCTATACACCCAAATTGCGTGAAAATGTAATCACATGTCAGTTCTAGTATAATATATCTGTTCAATGAGTGCCCGTTTATCATCTGCATTTCTTCTTGGTATAGTAATTTTAATGGCCAGTAGTGTGTATCAGAAGCGTTTAAGAAATTAAGTATAGCGAAATATTGGCCTATTCTAATATACTCGGTGAAGAAGTTTCGGAGAAATGCGATTAGGGATATGTGCATCTTCTTCTCTTTCAATTAAAGGGAAAAATTGAAACTATTGTTTTTCAAGACCGTTAATCTCTAAATTTTCTTTACCTATCTTGGAGATTTTCACACAACGTTGCTTGCGAATGTAGAAGGGTTTTTAAATACCTATTTGTTCGGTATGGGTTGTATGACGTACACATACGTACATTTTATATTTTTGTACAAAATGTTTCCAAATTATAAATTTTATCAAATTCATGTGTGACACATATCAAAAAATCAGATAGGCCTACATGGCTCCAAGAGATTATAATATCCCAATGATTTTTCGTAGTTCAATGCATTCGATGAAGAACTTTCGGAGAGAGAATATTTTGAATAGACTACTAAATAAGGTATTTCACTGTAAGGTTTTAAAATAAATGCCTTTTGCTACTGCAACTGAAGGGTTTTATTTTTATATTTTTAATCACCCATACGCGTTTCGCCCTTTCTCTCAAGGCATCATCAGTGGGTGTCAGCACTTGTTACTCCACTTCAGTCTTATTCTGGCAACCAGGTCGAAAGGTTACACTGTTTTTCGAACCACATTGCAGTTCTCTGATTCTGCTGTCACCTGCTGCCATACAGTATGGCAGCAGGTGACAGCAGAATCAGAGAACTGCAATGTGGTTCGAAAAACAGTGTAACCTTTCGACCTGGTTGCCAGAATAAGACTGAAGTGGAGTAACAAGTGCTGACACCCACTGATGATGCCTTGAGAGAAAGGGCGAAACGCGTATGGGTGATTAAAAATATAAAAATAAAACCCTTCAGTTGCAGTAGCAAAAGGCATTTATTTTAAAACCTTACAGTGAAATACAATTCAGCTGCTGCTCAAAATGGCCACTGCAAGCAACGTACTAAATAAGGCTCTAGGTTATAGTTGAAAGATGAGATGGAACGGAGAAATATATTCTCGTTGAGAGGGGTAGAAGAAGGATAGGTAGTGGAGAAAGAGGTTCTAGAATTGTCTATCCCAGTCCCATTTATATACCACTATGATATTACACAGAAATTTGTGCTTGCTCTTTTCCTTCTTTTTTGTGTAATTTGTGACAAGTAACAGCTACGCATGGTCAGGTACAGATGTTACGTAATAAAAGAAAACGTCTAATGTAAATGTTCTATATTTACGTCCACTTATTACCTAATTTCGACTAAAAGACACCTTCAAGCACGTGCGTGATATGTTACTAAATTCTTTTTTGTTATAGATAAAAAACAGCCATATGAGATGTTACAAATTTTGATTACCAGATTATTTTATCTTACGCATACAAAACCAGCTACCATATTCCATAATACATATTACAGCAGCATATCTCGAACGATGCGTGAGTAATCTCAGTCAGCCTCAAGTACTAATCACTAAAATGTGCACATGACATACTGTAAATATTTTAATGTGACTTGATTATATGTAAAGCCGCGGTGGAGTAGCCGAGCGGTCTAAGGCGCCTCGCTGCGGAGTGCGCGGTTGCTCGCCGTCAGAGGTTCGATTCCTCCCTGGGGCATGGTTGTGTGTGTTGTCCTTAGGTTAGTTTACCTTCGTTTAAGTAGTTTGTAAGCAAAGGACTGATGACCACGCAGTTTGGTCCGATAGATTTACAAACATTTAAACATTTGATTATATGTAATGTAGCATAATATCTTTTTTTTATTTATAAGCAAAAGAATCTCACAAAATCATTGTGTTAGACTATACTTGATATCACAAATGTGTTTGAAAATGGCTTGCGGTCGAAATAAGCAAATAACACGTTTTAAATAGAAGACATTTACATTACATTTATTTTCGCTTTGGTCTAGTCAGTGGCAGTGGAGTAGTTTTCACTTTATACGCGCGTCGCCTGTCTCCTCTTAACGCAGGAAGTTTTAATCTCCTGGCAGTGACAAAACTTCCTCTTCGTCGCCCACGTCTGTTAGCTGGGATCCAGGCGGCTGCTGTAGAGCTTCCAATGGAACTTCGATCTCCTCCAGGTCGGAACTCACTGCGGTGACGCATTTGTCTCTGGCGGCTTTCTTCGTTGTCGGCCATAGCAGCCTCCTTACTCATTGGGATTTGCCACTGATTCAGCTCTAGGTTCCTGAGTGGGCCGTTCATGTTAATTAGGAGGCATTCAGAAATGTAGAACATAGAACGCCTTCCCATTGAATTGTACCGTTTAATTGTAAGGTTCTTAGAAAGCTACTTCGTGTTCTGAATGTTCTTGAAATCATAGTAGACTCTCCCCAAGATGGCACATCTGTTGTTGTGGTCTTCCGTCCGCAGACTAGTTTGATGTAGCTCTCCACCATAATCTATCCTGAACAAGCCGCTTCATCTCTTCATAAGATCTGCAACCTACATCCATTTGAATTCGCTTACTACTGTATATTCATTTCTTGGTCTCCCTCTGCGATTTTTATCCCACACACTTCCCTCCATTTATGATTCCTTGATGCCTAAGAATGTGTCCTACCAATAGATCCCTTCTTTTAGTCAAGGTATGCCAAAAATTCCTTTTCTTCACAACTCTGTTCAGTACCTCTTCATTAGTTTCGAAATCCACCCACCTAAGATTCAGTATTCTTCTGTAACACCACATTTCAAAAGCCTCAATCATATTTCTGTCCGCACTGTTAATCCTCCACGTTTCACTCCCATACAAGGCAACACTCCACACAAATGCTTCCAGAAAGGACTTCATTACGGTTCAATTAATATTCGCTGTTGGCAAATTTCTCTTTTTCAAAACTACTTTTCTTCATATTACCATTCTATATTTTATATCCTCTGCACTGCGATCATCATACGTTATTTCAGTGCCCAAATAATAAAATTCATGTACCACCTTTATTGTTCCGTTGCCTAATCTAATTCCTTCAGCATGACCTGATTTTCTTGGACTGCACTCCATTACCCTTGTTTTGCTCTTGTTAATGTTCATCTTATACGCTCCTTTCAATACTCTGTCCATTCCTTTCAACTACTCCTCCAGGTCGTTTTCATCAGTAATCCGGCAGGAATCCTTTCAGCCGGCCGCGTTGGCCGCGGGGACTGAGGCGCTCCAGTCACGGTCTGCACGGCCACTCCGGTCGGGGGTTCGAATCCCCCCTCGGGCATGGATATTTGTGACGTCCTTAGTCTTAGCAAGTTCGTAAGTAGTTTGTAAGTTTAGGGACTGATGACCCCGTAGTTAAGTCCCATATGCTATACAAACACTTGAACTTGAATCCTTTCATTCATTTTGAATGGCTTGACAGTAAATATCCTTACCGCTTCCGGTGGAAGTATATGTGACTTTCTTATCAAATCTCACAAGTGCTGAGATCCGATTTGAGACGAGACGTGTTGTTCATCACAGAAGAAGTGTCGATGATATTCACTGTTACACTGACAAATATTAGCGTACATAAAATTTATTCTGAACATGACACTTTCCAGAGTGACAATTCTGGATTGATTACATCTAATTGATTCCTATATTGCAGGAACAGTACTTCTGCATTTTATGACACTAACTGAATTATTCAGATTTACATGGTTACTTACAATTTTATGTCAAAAAGGGATCATATCTATCATATACTATAATACATGGTAAATGTGTTCTTTCGACATAAATTAGTAGGTCTTCAACAATTTTGACATTAATTCTTATGTAATAGTTACGTAACAACTTCTGTAGTGACCATAACAATATTAGACATCTTTACATGTACAATAATTTTAATCTGCATACATCTGCTATATTTCGTATGAACGGTTCACACGACATCGAAGCATGTTACCGTGCGCTATGTGTTAATTTAGGTTATAAAATATTTCCATTCAGAATTTGTATAAATCCGTCCACACGTTTCAGCACTGAAGGAGAACATGAACTTAAACTTTCGCCCTGCACTGTACTAACGGTAACGCGGATTGGCACGGGTGCGGTCTACTAATGCAGGAAAAGTATGTTTATTTAATGACGTGTCTGCATCTCCAGTGATATAGCCTGCGCATTGTCTGTCTGTCAATTACTACGTTGACCAAGGATTCAACAAACCAAATCTTGTCATGCAATGACGGCTTTCACGACCGGATGCCATAGCTGCTGGTAGAACTTCCAGGTTATAAGGCCGTGGTCCATAAAACTTCGCAGTTTTTCCTAACGTTTCGTCCAGAGCTGCGACGGACGTCTTCCGAGGTCTTCCTACTTCAGTCGGCAAGACTCAGCGGAAGTAGCAAGACCTGGACGAAACGATAGGAAAAACTGCTAAGTTTTATGGGCCATGGCCTTATAACCCGGAAGTTTTACCAGCAGCTAAACCAAATCTTACCTATAATTTGTGTGAAGTGATACAAAACAATTTATGTACAGTCATGAGATTATTGAAAAGTATTTGTTGATGGTTTTTATTGCGTTGATCACATCGGTTGGTGATGAGCGATAATTTTTGTCTTTGCGTCGGGGTTTTTCTTCGATTAGCGCATCTCCTCTTCCCACCATTTTCTGTCCCTTTCGTCCTCCCTTCTTTCTGATATAATCGACGATGTGTACAGTTCACAGTAAAATTTCCTGCAGTATGCATGTACCCCAGCGCTTCACTGATCCATTTGCCCCTTTCGCCCATCTCTGTTCACCCGCTCCTGACCACCGCTCCCCAATCAGCCTGTTATCTCCTGGTACTCTCGCTGCCCATCACCTCCTCTCGTTTTATATCTTCTTCTCTTATGTCCACCACCTTCCCGCATGTCTCTGTCTAACCTTCTGCCCTCTCTCTTGGTCTCTTACATCGTCACCTCGTCTCCCCTCGTCCATTTTGTCTCCATCTCCCCACCGCATTCCATATCTCAGTCGATTATCTCATCACACCTACACTTATCAAAAACAAATAAACATCAGACGAAACCAGAAAACCCCACCTCTGCGAAGGGATATGATGTCTTCGTATTTATAGCCGTAGTCGTCTTCGTATTTACAGCCGTAGTCTGACTAAAAAAATGTTAATTGTGAATCAGTCGATGATAGCGATCAATTAGTACATTTGAGACTAATGGGGCACCTTCAAAAAAATCTTCAAATGTTACATAATCTTATAGGACAGAGGTCGGCAAGTAATCTTAGATGGGGTCCGGACACATCGGAAGCCGGCCGCTGTGGCCGAGCGTTCTGCGGCGCGCCAGTCAGAGTCCGCACGGCCGCTACGGTCGTGGGTTAGAATCCCCTCTCATTTATGGATGTTTGTGTCGTCATTAGTATAAGCTAGTTCATATGTACTTTGTAAATTTAGCGACTGATGACCCCGCAGTTAAGTCCCTTAAACGTAACAAACATTTGAACATTTTAACACATCTGAAATTTTTTTTTCGAAGTCCACAAGTAAAATCTGATATTCATTGTCAATGTTTTATTTTTATTTTAATTAACAAATAATATGAAATACAAAAGACAGGCATATTTGTATTCAAAAATTCAGAAAAAACACAGTATTCTTTTATTTTAATTTTCACTCTCAAACTTATATGAAATAGAATAGATGTGAAAACATTAAAAAAATCCAGAAAAACTTTTAATATTTTGCAATGTAGCTTCAGGCGTTCGTTCGTAAGGCGTAAAAAAGTGGTGTTTAAATGGATATTTCCTGACCGCTTGCTTAGAGGTTTCAGAGATGATCAGAGTATGAAGTCGATTTATAGAATTTCGTTGTTGATTAAGTAAAGTTCTTGTGCTGCATTCGTCTGTACAGAGCATTTATGCGGTTCACCGGCTAGCTTTCTCCGTTCCGTACCGTCAGTGTACTCTCCGTCATTGCACATTATGACAAAAATAAAATAAATTAAAAAATAAAATAAAATAAAAGAATAATAAAAAAAGTTTCAAATGTTTGTTAAGCTTATAGGACTTACATGCGTGTTAATCAGTCCCTAACTTTCAAACCACCGATATAATAACCTACACTATAGACAACACAAACATCCATGCCCGTGGGAGGATTCGAACCCCCGACGGGGAACGGCCTCGCGCATCGAAGCATCGCACCTCAATGAGCTCGGCCACTCCTCCGTGCCCATTAAGGCAACTATTTATTTAATCTGCCTATAATAATCATTAAGGGTACTAATTATTCAGCAGTTCATTCTAAAATTCTATAAAAAAGTATGAGGGTGGCTCTCATAGGAATTGCTATCTACAGAAAAGGTTTTTTTTTTCTAAATAATTTGAGTATGTAACTTATAATTTCAAAATATTATTGGCTGTCCAGTTTTTGGAATTTCGCGGCCCGGACCGGGACCGCGGTCCACCAGTTACCGACCGCTGTTATAGGACTTAACTGCGGGGTCATTAGTCCCTGAACTTACAAACTACTTATGAACTAACTGATGCTACAGACAACACAAATATCCATGCCTGAGGGAAGACTCGAAACTCCGACCCGGAACGGATTCGTGCATCGGAGCATAGCGCCTCAATGCACTCGGCCACTCCGTGGTGGCGGGGCACCTACAATTCCCATGTGGACTCGGCAAGAACTCCACACAGCATGTGTTTATAAGCCGAAAATGGTCTCAAATCTACTAACAAGAATGCTATCGTTCACTGATTCACAATTAATTAATAATAAAGATCGGTGATTCTCAGGCAATGTTGTCAAAAATTAGGAAAAACTTGGAGCAATTACTTTCTTAATAGCCCTCATACAGAGAAGATACAAGAATTCCTTTTGCTTGCTTTTCGGACACGATAGTATGAACTAAACGTTTCTTTTCAACCGGGTTGTGTTACGTAAGCAACGGACACACTACTTGTTCGCAACGAGACGAAATCGGACTCCTTTGTTCTGGATCAACAGAAGTCGGTAGAAGTCGTCTGAGTGCGAACCACGAATTTATTTTTTCCAGCCGCGGCCAACGTCACCGATACAATACAGAAGGATGCGTATTGTGTGTTATGGGGTATCATTCGGTAGGAGTATGGAGGTACACTGTTTCAGAAAGATTCTACAAATTTTAGAAACAAGTAATAAATTTTATTACAATTACATGAATACTAAACTTGGTGTTCTAGAAGTCCAAGCAGACTCATAAAGTCGGGCTCCGTATAGAGAGCGTAATACTGCGTGGCCGCTAAAGGCGAGGAAGGGGAGGTTTCTGACAGGTGAGCCGCGGCGGAGCGGCCGAGCGCATTGAGGCGCTATGCTACAACGGTCCTCGGGCATGGACGTTTGTGCCGTCTTTAGTATGAGCTAGTTCATAAGTAGTTTGTATGTTTAGGGACTGATGGCCCTGTAGTTAAGTCCCATAAGGTTCACAAACATTTGAACATTTGAGCGGCAGATTAGCAGCCTAGGGAAGGCCCAGTCCTATAGCGACCGTCCACCCCAGTATCTCGAGGGCGAAATCAGATATCTGCGCGAATAACGAACGGAAATTCAGTCCTTTATTGAGTAAAAATGTCGAACTGTACTCTGTACAAAAATCATTTATTTATTTACTTCGTGGAAGAGTATTCGCAAACAAATATTTCAGAGCTTGATCAGAGGTGCAAGGATTGTGATATGAAGATCAGCATCTCCAAAACGAAAGTAATGTCTGTGGTAAAGAGATTTAAACAGATTGAGTGCCAAATAGGAGGAACAAAGTTACAACAGTTAGACAGTTTCAAGTAACTGGGATGTATTTTTTACAGGAAGGCAACATAGTGAAAGAACGGGAATCGAGATGCAGCAAAGCTAATGCAGTGAGTACTCAGCTAAGATCTACTGTCTTCTGCAAGTCTGCAAGAAGGAAGTCAGTACCAAGACTAAGTTAGCAGTGCACCGCTCTATCTTTCGACAAACTTTGTTGTATGGGAGTGAAAGTTGAGTCGATACAGGTTACCTTATTCATAAGGTACACGTTACAGATACTAATATATGGGAACAATGGCAGGAGGGTGTCCATAACGAGGAAATCGAAGAAAAAAACTGGGAATTAACACCACAGATGAAGCAGATAGAGCGAACAGACTGAAATGGTGGGGTCATATTACACGCATGGGAGAAGCAAGGTTACCTAAGAGACTCATGAGCTCGGCAGCGGAGAGTAAGAGGAGTCGAGGTAGACCAAGAAGAAAGTACTTAGATTCGGTGCAGAAAGATTTTGAAGTAAAAGGCATAACATCAGACGAGGCATCAATGTTATCATTGAATAGGGTATCATGGAGGAATTTTATTAGAGGTACTATGCCCCAGACTGAACGCTGAAAGGCATAATCAGCCACTGATGATGATGATGGAACAGTATTACAAAATCGAGTGACATAGCAGCCGCAAAGTCTGTCGAATAAGAAATATCAGCGCTGATACACCCCAGCTGTTTGCAGAATCTGTGAATACCATTATTAAGAAATTAGCATAAAGTATATTTCGTATTTTTGCAGCGTTTTATGTTGTCTCGATTTGTTCGTTTAAGTATCTCTAAAATTGCATCACTTCATGAGTTTTTGTCAAATATGTAAATGGTCGTTATCCCTGCGATCCAGTTGATTGCATTCTCTTTTTCGAGGAGGGTGGAAAATAAGTCGCATTCGGTTAAAGTATTACTGCCGGTGGTACCTCTGCATGTGTGTTTCGACTCAGCAAGGCTATTATTCGGCGCTTCAGAGTCCACACTTTCATTGCTTTCCAACACCCTAGACGATGTGCATTCTTATCCGTCAGGTCGCTGCTCGCGCGAAGTGGCGTCTCTGCCATGTTTATTGCGTGTAATCCTGGGGAATAGGTGGCTCATAAGAGCGGGGTGTTAATTCATTAATTACTGCAGATGTAATTGTCTGTGTCTGATGTTGTCATATTCGTAACACGGCCCTCTTAAACTGGACTAATCCTTTCTACCTCGTAGAGAACGACGTATTGAACCACAGTCAACGCAGTTTCAGGAAGTATTGTTCTTGTGAAACGTAACTAGCACTTTATTCGCATGAAATGATGAGTCCTATAGACGAAGGATCTGTAATTAATCCCATGCTTTTTTTTATTTTCTTTTTATTTTCTGGAAGGCTTTTCACACTTTACCTCACAAGCGTCTCCTAATCAAATTACGTTCTTATGTAATTACGCCACAGTTTTGAGATTTGATTTGCGAATTTCGAGTCAGAAATGGGGCACTACGTTGTAGTTGACGAAAAGTCAGCGAGTAAAGCAGAAGTGATATCTGGCGTTCCCCAAGGAAATGTAGTAGCGCTGCCACTATTACTTATCTTGATAAAAGACTTATGAGACCAACTGAGCAGGTCTCTGGGACTGTTCGTGGATGATTGACCGTTTATCGGGGTAGCAAAGGTACCAGATCAAAAACAACTCCAAAAATATTTCGATAAGGTATCCCGGTGGTACAAAAACTTTCAGTTGACTCTAAGCAATGAGGGGTGTGACGTAATCCATATGAACACTCCATGAGCACTAAAATAGATGTGTTAAACTTCATTCACACGATAGATCAGTGAATTTTTAAGGCTGCGAATTCAACTAAATACGTAGGAATTATAGAGAGGAGCAACTAAAACTGGAAAGAGCACACTGGAAATGTTGTAAGGAAGGGGATCAAAAGGCTATATTTCATTTCCAGAACACTTGGGAGATGCAACGGTTGTTTTAAAGAAACTGCCTAGACAACACCTGTGCGTCTTCTTTTAGAGTATTGCTGCGCAGGTAGCGCTGATGGCAGATATAGAGAAAGTTCAGAGAAGGGCAATTGCTTTTGTATGATTGCGATGTAGCGGAGAGAGTGGGGTGGAAGGACGAGTTGGGGTGGAAATCGTTAAAAGAAAGGAGTTATTCGTTGTGGCGAGATGTATTTGCTAAATATCTTTCACCAACTTTGTTCTCGGAAAGCGAACTTATTTTCTTAGCAGAGAGATGAACACCGTAATAAGGTAAAAGAAATCAAATCGAAAACTGACAGATTCAGGTGTTCCTTTTGCCAGCACACTGTTATGGAATGGAACGGTAGAGAAATGTCGTGAAAGCGGTTCAATGAACTCTTTGCCGTGCACTGAAATGTGATTGTCGGAGTATTTATTTCGACGTAAGATGTACGTTTTAACAACGGCATCCGATAGGTATGTTAATAATGGAGGATAGATAACAACTCACCTTAAAGAGGCTAGTTGAGCTGCTGACGGACATGAAAATAGACAATCACATTCACATAACTTAAATATTCAGTCATGGCCTTCGTCAGAAAAAGAAGAGACAACTATATACTCACAACCATCATGTCCGGCCACTCCTGCTGTATATAGTTGTCTGAGTGATTGGGTGAATGTATGTGTTTCTTTTTCTGACGAAGGCCAGGGCTGAAAATACAAGTTGTGTGAATGTGATTATCTATACTCGTGTGAAACCGTAACATTTCCCGGCGTAATGAATTTTCATACAACTTACCGGTATGCTGTCGGGTGACATCATCGACTACCGCCAATATTTAGATAGGAGGACACCCTACAATTCTCAAGGCACAACTGCACTCAAGGAAGGAATGTGCAAACGTATTTAATACCTCGGTTTGCAAAGGATATACAAGAATGGCTGTCTTCCTCTCCTTGATGTGTTGGTCAGAAGGACGGTTGATGGTACATTGGAATATTCTGTTTATAGGAAGCCTACCCATATTGATTTGTATCTGCAAGCAGATAGTTGTCACCATCCAGCTCAGCGTGAAGGAGTACTTCGTACCTTGGTTCACAGGCCCCTGTCATTTCAGACCCTGAAAGTTTGTCAACTGAGTTGTCCCACCTCGAGGTCACCTTTCGTCAGAATGGTTATAGTGAGAGGCAGATAAAACGTGCATTGTGCCCTCAGCCTACTGTGCAACGGGTGAGTGACGATAGTAATGAAGTGGCACCTCAATCTATGGCCTTTTTGCCTTACGGAGAAAACATTTCCAACGAACCTGGTCGTATTTTGCGGAAATATTATGTGAAACGTGTTTTTCGACCACCTTCTAAGGTAAAGGCCCTGTTGGGGTCCATAACGGATGATCATGGTTTGCGTCAGGCTGGTGTCTGTCGTATTCCTTGCAGATGTGGCATGTCATATTGGTCAGACAATCAGGACTGTGGAAGACCGAATCAGCTGTTGCAGAACACTTTCTTGGCACCTGTCATCCTATGGAATACAGCAACACGCAGAGTCTCGCTGTACTGTCACCTATTGGGATAGTGTTATTAAGGAAGCTACGGAAATTAAACTGCCGTGCGGAGCGGCCGATCGCATTGAGGCGCTATGCTATGATGCCCGAGGCCGTTCCCCGTCGGGGGTTCGAATCCCCCCTCGGGCATGGATGTTTGTGTCTTTAGTATCATTTAGCTCTTAAGTTGTTTGTAAGTTTAGGCACTGATGACCCCGCAGTTAAGTCTGTTAAGCTTCACAAGCATTTGACTTTATTAAAAAAAATTAAACTAGCAAGCGACCTTATAAACAGAAATGGTGGTTTTTGTTTAAATTCTGCTTTGAATCCGGCACTGTCTCTCGTAAAAATAAATAAATAAATAATAAATAATAAAAAATTAAAAAAGTAATAAAATAAAATAAAGAGAGCTAGAATTAATGCTGCCTCAACTGTTGATTAATAGTCACTATCTAAATTTTTTATGTTTGGTCATCTCTGGTTGTGTTGCCTCTATAGTGACTTGTACTGTGTTGAAACACGTCCACTTAATGTGTGATCGTGTTCCATTTTGAGTTACTCATTACTCTTAAGTCTTTCTCCGCATTAATATTGTTTATTTGTAAGTCAATTATTTTATTCTTTTATTACCCCATGTTTATACATGTTTCCACCCGTGTGATTAAACTTGTGTGTTCATGTGAATGTGACAGGTTGCTTTTAATACTGACTGACTGCCGTGCAATTGTTTACAGTAGCCGCCTCGCGCTTTACGTCTCGTTTACTTTAGTTAAGAACGCATGGCTTCGTACGTCGTCTGCACTGCGTCTGCTGGGTAGTCAGAGACAAGTTTACTTGGCAAGATGGCAAAGTGGCCAGTTCTTAGAGTAGTACCAACATAATCATGGTCAAAAAGAGGTGACATAAGAGACCTCTCTGGAGCTCTAGAAGAGGATATTATGTTCTTTAGATAGCGAGGGTTGGTGGACAGTATGAGCTCAACGCGCTCTGCATCGCGTTTAGCGCGCCCTACATCCGGTGTATTGAGTGGAAGGGTTTTGGCGTAGCCTTAAGCTTCACTCTTGCCGCGTCCGCCGAAGTGAGTATATCGTCAAATCATGCTGAGAGGATGGCAGGATGTTACACCTTTGCTTTCTTTGTGATCAGGCAGTCTTGGTTTTTCAGTGATAGTTTTCATGAGTAATTCTTTCTCTATGCGAGCGAAGTGTTTCTTAATTTACAGAACTCCAGTAATTTTGGTGTAAATTTAGAATTTGCATTTTCATTCTGGTGATGATTTTGTGTCTGGTTCTTGTCAAGTTAGAATACTCGTGTGTGGCCTTCAGCCTACGTGTAAACTTAGTATGTTTGAATTTCCTTGCAGTTTTGTAACTAACTTGGCGTTGTGTCTGTATCCACGAGTATGCTAAATATTTCTCAGAAATTCTGGTTTGTTTCCATCTTTCCTGTCTTGGTATGATCGATGACAACACACGCTTTTCACAACAGTCTTTATTTTGGCCATCAGCCATGCTTTTACTGATACTAGCTTTCTTCTATGTGAATTTTCACATGTGCTTTACTTGATTATTCTAAATTAATTTCCTTTTTGTAAATTCTATGTAATTCACTATGGTCTCACACCATTTGGTACATAAGGATAGTATGCCGCTGTCTCCCCACACATGAGTTCGTTTGTTGCTTAGTTGATTTTTAATTAGTACTTGAAGACACCCACCATCTCATCAAAATGCCACAGATGCTTCGTTTCGCTTCTGCTATCAAGTGCTGCTGCATGAGTAATGTGTCGCAAGCATTATGTGTGTAACTGTGAGTGAATGAGTGTGCTTTCCTCTGTCCACTGTGTATTTGTAAATTTCCTCCTATGTTACATCTATATTCATAAAGGGCAGAAACAATTTTATTATGGGCAGTAAATTTGTGATTTCATTCATGTTTGTATGAGGTGTGTGCTTTATCGTGCTTAATATCGTCTCCTCACATTTATTTGCGTTTTTATTTTATTGAATAGATAATGATTTAAAGTATGAAACCTCTGATTTATAATTTTGTGCTCCCCGTCCCATGTTTAATTATCTATTCCTTTTTTAACATTTCTTTTGTATTTGTTAAAACGTTGGCCGCTCCCTTAAGGAGCGAGGAATTAGATAAATTTCTGTAGCGCAAGTACTGTGGCCACTAGCAAGTTAATTTGGAGCAGCAGTGAGCGTTATAAGTTGCATTCACTGATCTCTACTGCCCAAGATCTTGCATAGAAAATTAATGAAGCTACTTCCAGTGTGTGATATCTTCCTTGTTTACTCTTTGCCAACCAAGGTATTTAATACACTTGCCCATTGCTTCCTTGAATGCAGTTGTGCCTTGAGAATGGCAGGGTGTCCTCCTATCGAAATATCGGCGGTTTTCGACGACGTCACAGGCGGCATACCCGTAAGTTGTTTGTAAAAACTTTTTTCCTGTCTGTCAGCAGCTCAGCGAGCGTCTTTACGCTGAGCTGTTATCTATACTCCAGTATTAAGATATACGTTTGTAAGACCAAGGCCACCATCTCTTGTACAGAGAGTGAAAGTGACATGTCGTGTTTGCCGTGGTGGAGTATTCGAGCGGACTAAGGCACCTCTCTGCGGATCGCGCAGTTACTCGCCGTCGGAGGTTCGAGTCCTTACACGGGCATATGTGTGTATGTGTGTGTGTGTGTGTGTGTGTGTGTGTGTGTGTGTGTGTGTGTGTTTTGTTCTTAGGTTAGTTTACCTTAGTTTCAGAAATTTGTAAACTATGGACTGATGACCACACGAATTGAACCAATAGATTTACGAACATTTCAATTTCATTGCATGTCTTACCTTGAAGACTGAGCCAACTATTACTCCTCAAGTCCCGGCATGACAGCGTAACTCGCAACAGTAGCTCGCCTCCTACTTCCCAGAGAACCTCGCAGGCCTAATGGTGGCACCTGTTCGCAGGCAGAGAGCAGAGAGCGGTCGGCCATGAAGGACGAGGACATCCCCTGGTCGGACACGGCGCTGTGGCTGAACGCGCGCGTGCTGGCGCTGGGCGGCTCGTGGCGGCCGCCGGGCGCGCGCGGCTTCGCGCTCTACCGCGCCTGGGTGCTCTTCACGCAGTTCAGCTTCCTGTACGGCCAGCTGCGCGGCGTCTTCAGCTTCTGGGGCGACGCGACGCGCGTCATCCAGGACGTGTGCCTGCTGGTCACCACGGTGCTGGGCATCTTCAAGTTCGCGGTGTTCGTGGCGCGCCAGGAGCACGTGTTCCGCGTGGTGCGCACCCTGGACGCGCGGCGGCGCGAGCAGGCGGCGCTGGGCGACGCGCGCGTCGCCGCCATCTTGGCCGCGTCGCAGCGCTCGGCGCGCCGCATCACGGTGCACATGGCGCTCGTGGGCGGCTGGCTGCCCGGCGTCTTCGCCGTAACGCCGTTCGTGCTGCGCGGGCTGGGCGTCGCGCCGCCGGAGCGCGAGCTGCCCGCGACCGCGCGCTACACCGACCGCGACACCGCCACGCCCGTCTACGAGTTGCTCTGCGTGCTGCAGTACTTCAGCATGCAGTACTCGCACTTCGCCGCCATGTGCATCGACCTCTTCTTCGCGTGCCTCATCATCCACGTGGCCGCCCAGCTGGCGGTGCTCAACGTCCGCATCGGCCAGATACGCGAGGAGTACTACCGCGGCGGCGCCTATGAGGGACTGGCGCCCGAGGAGCGGCGGGCGCGCGAGGACGAGGCGTGGCAGCAGCTGCGCGAGTGCGTCGAGCACCACAAGCTCGCCATCAAGTGAGTCCCGGCACCGCCACCTAGAGGGATGGTCGTGGCGCTCTCGAGCCCTACGAGAAAGACAGGCCCCAGCGCAGACGTCGTGCCACGTAAGCGAGTAGTTCCGAACCGGCGCGATCGCTAGCTCAGTGGCTGCCCGCTATGACGCAGTGGGCAGTGCCCCCAGCGGCCGGCCAGTCGGCTAGCGATCCCTCCGGCTCAGAACTATTCGAGTCCAACGAGAGAGACAGGCCGCGGCGCACCTGTCAAATCACATAAGAAAAGGTAGGCCTGAGCCGGAGCGATCACTAGCTGAGTGGCCTGCCGCTATGAGGCAGTGGGCTGTGCCCCAGTGGACGGCCTATCAGCTAGCGATCGCGTAGGCTCAGGCCTACCTTTTCTTATGTGATTTGACAGGTGCGCCGCTGCCTGTCTCTTTCTTTGGCCTCGGGAGCTACCTTGCTTACATGACGACTGCGCTGGAGTCTGTCTTCTCGTTGGACTCGGGTGCTCTCGTGTGACATCAGGCAGAGTAGGTTGTGCGCGTGTAGCTGACTGGCTCGCTGCTTCACACTGTGGGCCATGCCCCAGTGGCTACACAGTCAGCTATGCGTGCACAATCTCTAGGAGGTGTTGGTCCCACCCACAGTCATTCACTGAAGAACTGCGATGAGATGTGGGAATTTGATTGAGATGGTTGGGGAAGATGAGGTAGGTGCTGAAGGCAAGACGGCATGCATGGCACTGTACCATTTTGAGCGACAGGTACAGTGGCATATACAGGACAGAGCGGGGAAAGTGGAGACAAATTTTACACTTAATTTTTTACATCACTTGTTTCAATTATTTTTTAATTGGAAAAAATATAATATTATCCTTCAAATAGTTGTGCTCTGTTGTATGGTATTGACGCTTTGATTACCAGAAACATGTCCCAAAATTAAAATATTTGTTTAATGCTGTAAAGTGTATCAGTGTTCCCCACATGGGAGCAAGTTGACTCTTGCGAGAGGCAAGTTGATACAAGTGTATAAAAATAAGCTAATTGACATTAAGGTAGCAACTAATCACTCAGTAGACAACCGAAAAAAACTATTAAGCAGATATAGTACAAAGGCATCATAAGACATTTTATTAACTTATTTTAAACACACAGATTATGAGGTTTTATCCATAACCTACCCAGAACCACTTATTACAAAGTCAGGTGTACTATAAATATAAGTAATACAAGTGTACATATTACAGTATTTGCCACATTCTATATTATCCTTTCTCTTTTTTTTCTGCAAGAAATGCACTGTAACCAGTCCTGACCTGGCTTGGTCAATTTGCCCCATCTACACGTATCAACTTACCCCATTAAATAATTGTCTCTTAAGTCAAACTAACATCTAAAATATAAAGTCTAGAAAGATGAAACTATCATGAAATTCTTACCAAGAAACAGGCGTTTAAATGTGCCAACAGTGAACTTCCTAAAGAATATCCTCTTGATGTTAAGCCAACTCAAACACACTAGCCAAAAATTACTTTCTACTCATGAAAACAAAATTTCAAAATAAAAACGCGTAGAGTAGTCTGTTGACAGCTGGCCGCCGTGGGGCACTGCGTCGCGGTAAACTACAGTCTCTACTCACTCACGTCCGCCCTGCACATGCGTGTTAGCTCACACTCCCATCTGTATCAACTTTCCACACTCTCCCTTACCGCGGCGGGGAGAGGGGGCCAACTCCGCGTCCCACCCTCCTAAATAATGAATGTAAAGGAAAAAATAAGTACCTACTTTACTGTATGCTTCTTCTGAAACGCCCTCCATAACCAAGAATGTGTCGAAACATTCTGACCGAATGCTTTCAAATTTTGTGCTTACATTAAATTTTAATAGTGGAGCTTTTAATCCACCTCTTTCTTTAATTATGGTACCTGAACTATATTGTTGTTGTTGTCGTTGTTGTTGTGGTATTCAGTCCGATGATGGTTTGATGCAGCCCTCCACCCTACTCTATCCTCAACAAGCCTCTTCATTTTCTCCCCAATTCTGTTCAGTACCTCCTCATTAGTTACGTGATCCACCCACCTAATCTTCAGCATTCTTCCGTAGCACCACATCTCAAAGGCCTCTTCCTGTCCGCACTGTCTATAGTCCATGTTTCACTCCCATACAAGGCAACACTCTACTCAAATGCCTTTAGGAATGAGTTCCTTACGAGTAAATTAATATTTGATGTTAACAAATTTCTCTTGTTGAAAAAAACTTCTCTTCCCATTGCCATTCTGCATTTTATATCCTCTGTACTGCGAGCGTCATATGTTATTTCTCTCCCCAAATAACAAAATTCATTTACCACCTAATTTAATTCCTTCAGCATCTGACACTACATTCCATTAACCCCATTACTTGACCTATGTGTAAGTATTTTTTGTAACAATGTTTCCCAATTACTTTCATGTGTTACAAAATATGGCACATAGTAACACTAATGTATAACAATGCAATGTTGTATCAAAATTTCGTAGGATTTGGTCACATAGTTTCGTAGATATAAGATTTAGAAAATAACTTGAGGTTCTAGATTAGACAGGGTTGTCCAAGAAGATAGAGGGAGGGGCGGGGAAAATTGACGTAGAGATATGGGAGGAGGAGATGAAAAGGGAGAGCATGGTGATGAAATGGAGAGGGACAGGGGAAGGTGCCGATGCGCAGAAGGGGGTAGGGGAGGAATAATTATCGAATGGACGAAGAGTGAGGATGAGATGGGGAGAGAGGAAGTCGAGATGGGCCGGGAGAGGATAAAGATGCATAGAGAGAGGAAGGAGCAGGGTAGGGACAAAGAGAGGTGAATGAGGAGGAGAAGAGCAGATAGAGAGGGGCAAAGAAAGGGGGAGGGGGAGCAGGGAGAGTAGGTGGTGTTCAGTTCCCATCCATTGGCCATTATAAAATGTGGGCTCAATCTCCATATAATCTGTAACAAGCTACAAAAATTTGTGGCCGGGTACAGTTAGTGAATAAATGTAAGGGACGTGAGACATTGATAACACAAAATCTAACATCTATTCGTGCGTTGATCTAGTATTCCGTTTTCACTGAACTTAATTTTCGAACTGTTAAAAGATGTAACACATGGGTGTTAATTTCCCCTACAGCGCAAAATGTAAACTGAAAAAGCAATGAAGGAAATAAAGAAATTTAGAAGTGAAATTATAATTCAGAGATAAAATACTTTAACAATAAGAAACAGGCTAACAGGACAGGGTCGGAAAGTTAGCTCTATCGGGCATAGAAAGAAGGACTAGGATATTTTTCATTAAGAAAAACTTACAATAATAAGATTTACCGATGACTGTGAGAGGTAACGTGAAGAAGTTGAACTACGCTTAGTGAAAGACTTCTTCTTCGGTGGAAGTAAGATATCGAATGACGCCGCGGTGAAGTAGCCAAGCATTACAAGGCGCCGCAAGAGCGCCGCTGCCCGCTGTCGGAGGTTCGAGCCCTTCCTCGCGCATGGGTGTATTTGTTATCACTACCATAAGTTAGTTTGAAAAGTTGTGATTCTAAGGACAGAAGACCAGAGTAGTTAAGAGCCATAGATTTACAAACATTTTTATGGCATGCCAGACGAAGAAAGAATCCAATTCAAATGCTTGTACATCTATGGCACTTAACTTCTTTGGTTATTAGTAACTGGGGCATCCGCAGCTGAGAAAATACATTTTCATAAATGAATTTATCAATTATTTTAAAAAGATCGTAAAACTGAAAGTAATCATTAGGATGTGAGAGAATTAGAGTTATAAATAATATATTAAAAGGAAACCTTTCAAAGTGTCTCTCTTTTCCCTTATGTTTTTGTACAATTCGGTATTCAAAATATGCTCCCATTTGTCCCAGAATTTAACGCTCCTGGTTTTAGGTTTGATTGATGATATCCGTGGCAATGTTTCTATATATCCAGACCCTGTTAAGTAAATTTTAATCAGATGACAGAGGAAAGCAATTCGAACGTTGGGACATAGTGAGGAATTTAGATATGAATAAATTTGTAAGTACACCTTTGTTTAATCCCTGGCAGCCTTATTACTTTATCATTACTGTATTTTAATTATAGTTTTTGTTTTAATGCAGTACACCTGAAGATGTGTCTGTAATGACGTGAAACCGGTAGTGGATCTATAAGGAGTGATCTTAATAAAAACTGCTGATGCGGCACCAGTATTTATCTATTTTATAGACTTACAATCCTTGAAGGTATTTTTAAATAGTAGTTTTACCAATGTTTTAAAAACATTTACCACCTTTTAAAAATAACTGATAAATTCATTTATGAAAATACTTAAATTAAGTTGAACTAACCTAAGGGCATGCCGATGCTCCAGGGAGGACTCGAATCTCCAAGAAAGACTAACATAAAAACCCGCTTGACACTGGTAAGGAGAGAATTCTTCTCTGAAAGGAAGTCTTAATTTGAAAAATAAATTTCGAATGTACCGCGGTGCTTCAGTTCAAATGTTTGTAATTCTGTGGGACCAAACAACTTTGGTCATAAGTCCCTAGATTTACAAACTACTTGAACTAAGTTAAACTAACCTAAGGATAACGCACCCATCCATGCCCGAGGGAGGGTTCGAAACGCCGACGGATGCTTCAGTGATGTGAGTCACAGTCAATGTAAAATCAAGACAAAAATAGAAATGTAGCTTTGGAGATGTGGTAACACAAATGATACTGAAAATTAACTGGATTAATAAAGGTACAGAATTGCTTGTCGTCTCTAGAATTGGCGAGCAAAAATATATAGCAAGACATAAGAGAAAGTCTTCTATCGTACTAGGCCCAGTTGGACGGGAAAAGGGTGGTGGGGATAGAAATTGAAATTTATTTATGAAATAATGCAGGACGTTGGGTGTATGTGCTTACTTCAAACTTAGGTTTCTAACGACGAGAGCAACAACGAAGATTTACCGGTAAGCAGTGTTGTGCAGCGATTTAGGCGTTGACCTCAATCCGATATGGTAGCTAATGCTAATCATTTCTGCAGAACTCATCAATGTCATCTCATGTGAATACGAATAATCTATCTCTAGTCTTGCTAAGTGTTGCTGAATATGAGTATATTTCCAAAGACTAAGCGGCTGTTAGTCTGTTATTTAAGAAAATATTTGATGTACCTACATCAGTGTCAGTATACTGTACCTACTTTAATTATTAACCATATGTTTTCATTCTTTTTCAGATTAGTAGGTGACTTGGAGGACTTAGCAAATGTTATCATCCTTTCGCAGTTCATGGGAGCCACAATAATCATCTGTGTAACGCTATTCTTAATTACAACCGTAAGTCCTTTCTGGTATTCTGTGCTATTTCCCCCGCATCTGTCTTACCTGTAATAATACAACAGTAAATTTTTCTGTGCGCAGAGCGAACAACACTTCGCAGCGCTGGTGAAACTGCAGGGTTACCTTATAGTGGTCGTGTACGAGATATTCATGTACTGCTGGTTTGGCGACGACGTTATGTACCAGGTACGGTTGCTCATTTTACTTTCTGATGTACTTATGCACCTCTACGTACTGATGAACAGCGAGTGTAATGAGTCGGTGATATCAGTGTTTACGAAAATAGTTGATCAGAGTGCTCTCAGAGCTGAAGTTGATCCGCTGCCTCTTTGTAAGCGCTACAGTAGCTGACTGACTCCTCGAAATTAGTTGCATACAATTACCCTCAATCCTGCATTTACATTGATGTGTCCAATTAATACAGGGTTAATCACCTAACACTTGCACCGCAAATATTGCGGAAACGGGAATTGCGATTGATGCGCGGTTTTCACAGAATGGATTCGTAGTCAAGGACTCTTATGTTAGCCAAAGACAGATTTTTTTTTGGTACTTATATAAACTTTTCTACAATTGCAGGGAATTTTATAGACACCTGCTGTAGCCAGGGGATGTCACTTATCTTTTGCGGATCTTTTATTTTCATGGTGCGTCTGAAAACTGTTTCCACATCGTAATTGTTTTAAATTTTTCCAATAAGACTAGTGGCCTTACTGAGAAATGGTAGAAAAACATTCCGCTTGGATAGGTGTCGTTCCTTGTCCGTCCTGGTTCTCAGGCCAGGGCGTAGTGCACGATCTAACTCACTATCATAATAGCCATTCCTCTTAAAGGTCACTCTGAGGCGTTCAATCTCATCCTACAAGTGAGGTGGTTCATATATTTTGCGCGCCCAGTGTAAAAAAGAAAATTAATGGCGTCTGCACCAGTTTTTCGGCGATGAAACCAAACGTTTACTGTTATCATTGTTTAATTCTCTACACATATATATTCAGACAAATACTATTTACACAAAAACATTTACCAAAATATAAATATTTCAAATATTTTTGTTTAACTTCAGGCGCGAATGAGTACTCCTTCCCAGCGACAAATGTACTGGTTCAACCTGCTGAAATTTTTAGAGCACAATACCACTGCAGATGAAAGCGCCACCATTGTTATCAGTTCCAACTGTCTATCCGTTGCAATTAGTGCAGGCCTACATGCAGTCATAGTGTAGAAATAGATATTTATAGAATGAAACGTTCACTCTGTAGCGGAGTGTGCGCTGTTATGAAACTTCCTGGCAGATTAAAATTGAGTGCCGGAAGCGGGACTCGAACCTGGGACCTTAGCCTTTCGCGGGCAAGCGCTCTACCGCTGACCTATCCCGAGCCGGCCGCGGTGGCCGAGGGGACTAAGGCGCTCCAGTCACGGTCTGCACGGCCACTACGGTCGGGGGTTCGAATCCCCCTCGGGCATTGATATTTGTGCCGTCCTTAGTGTTAGCTAGTTCATAAGTAGTTTGTAAGTTTAGGGACTGATGACCCCGTAGTTAAGTTATACAAACACTTGAACACCTATCCCGACACGACTCGCGGCCCGTCCTCACTACTTTACTTCTGCCAGTACCTCGCTTCCTACATTCCAAACTTCATAGAAGTTCGCATGAGAACTTCTGTGAAGTTCTTGCAAAATCACTGATTTATTTTTGAAACTTTTTTTGTTTCCTTTAGGAAACAGTGCCTCTCATCCATAAAATGTTCTCTGTTTACAAGCCGTGACATGTCGGATGAAATCCTCGAGCTCTCGATGGCAAGCTCCGCCATCATCAGGAGCAAAATCACTGACTGCCGGAGTTTGCGAGGCGTCCCGCTTACATTGCCGCAGCGCTGATTCTGGAAGTTTCTGGGGGGCCGCAGAGCGCCTGCGCGGGAAGACAGCGCGGTACCGCGTGACGTCACGTGGAGCGTGCCGCCACAGCGGCGCCACATTTGAACCTGGCGCTCTCGCTTCGCTGCAGCTTGATAAGCAGGACGCCTCGCCATCCCCAGCAGTCAGTGATTTTACTCCTGATGACGATGGCTGAGCTTGCCATCGAGAGCTCGAGGGTTTTATCCGACATGACGCGGCTTGTAAACCGAGAATATATTTTATGGAAGAATGCCGTCGCGAAAGACTCCAAGGACACAATGCCTCTCAGGTTTACACTTTTTAATTTTTGTATATAACAACAATTTATAGCGGACTGCATAGCCCAGTAACGGCGTAAAAAAGTCCTTTTGCTTGCAGAAAATGAGATAGATGGTTTTATTTTTTTTCAATCGTATGTATATGGCTGAGAATAAGTAGAACACACCGTTCCGTGAGACAACTTTTTATGGCCAAAAAACTGCGAAATTTTGGCACTTTCTAGAGATTTTATCCCACTACTCGGAAACTATGCATCCTACTGAATACGTTATCATCATCATCATCATCATCATCATCATCATCATCATTAGAGACAGATTATATCATTCAGCGTTCAGTCTGGAGCATAGTTCCCCAAAACAAATTCCTCCATGTTCCTCTATTCAATGCTAACACTGATGCCTCGTCTGATGTTAAGCCTTTTACTTCAGTATCGTTCTTCACCGAATCTAAGTACTTTCTCCTTGGTCTACCTCGACTCTTCTTACCCTCCACTGCCGAGCTCAGCAGTCTCTTGCGTAATATTGCGTCCCCCTTGCATGTAATATGACCAGACCTTGGTCTTTAAAGTTCTAAAAATCTTAAATTAGTTACCTAAAATACGTTGTACAACTTACAAAATTAGGTTATAAAAACCAGTAAATACCAAAATATGAAATTTTATTGTCTAGAAAGATAAACAGATAGACAAAAATCTACATTATTTTATTGTCCGTTTCTAATTGCAGTTGTCTGTTAGTAGCATTTTATATGCTGAGAATGAGCGTTCCGCGTCAACGGATGTCACCGGAGCATGTTTAAATGACAGTATTAGGCGCAACGGGACCGCACACTCATGTTCTGTTAATTTACCCGATGTCAGCCATTGTACAGAGGGTGGTCAGTCTTTTATTTTTATTTTTTTCCCACTAACGTTCATACCAACAGAACCTGGTACCAAGTTTATTTTTTCTGTCACTCTTCTATCACTCGCAGTTGCATATAGATTGGTTTCCCTGAACACTAGAGATTTAATAATAGGGACCAAAAATGCACAATGAGATTTTATGCAAAGCCGTTGGAAGTGTTTATGACATCTTTGGCTAAAGTAATATTCACTGCCTCCTCCGGCACTTTAAAAACATTGTTTCTAATGCCCGGATTTTAAAACAAAATAGATACTGTCAGGTTCTAATATGAAAATAGGTATTTTAGGTACTATAAAATTACATTGTTCAATAAAATATTTGCATAATTCTTAACTGGGAAGACCACGAGAGAATTTTTGGCATAAATTTTTTCATTTAATTCGAGTTTTAAAATTTAGGTACATGTTGAAATGTTTGAAAATCTATCGGACCAAACTACGTGGTCATCAGTCCGTAGCTTACAAAACACTTAAACCTAGGTAAACTAATCTAAGGACAACACACACACACCTATGTCCCAGGGAGGACTCGAACCTCCACGGCGAGCAACCGCGCGCTTCGCAGTAAGACGCTTTAGACCGCTCGGCTACTCCACCGAGGCTATTAACTTAAAATTAGGTATTTTAGGTGCTACAAAACCAGCGTTTTTAATCGTAAATTTGCATAATTCGTGTATGTACAACCTTTAATGCCTTTATACAATGAGGAACAAAACAGGTTTTTGTCTAAAATCCGAGGCCTAAACATGACCCTACCATCTCAGACTGTTTGCTCTAACTGCTTCATCTATGTTGTTTATTCCCAGTTTTTCATTCATTTTCTCATTACGGACACCATTCTGCCATTCTTCTCATCTATTAGTACCTGCAATTATTCTTGCTACTTTCATATCTGTAACCTCAACCCTGTCAATAAAGTAACCGGTATCCACCCAGCTTTCACTCCCATACAACAAAGTTGGTCGAACGATAGAGCGGTGCACTGCTAACTTTATCTTCTTGCAGAAGAGAGTAGTTGTTAGCTGAGCACTCAATGCATTAGCTTTGCTACACCTTAATTCAAGTTCTTTCACTATATTGTCATCCTGTGAGAAAATACATCCTAAGTAATTGGACCTGTCTACCTATTCTAACTTTGTTATTCCTATTTGGCACTCAGTTCTGTTTAAATCTCTTTCCCACATACGTTATTTTTGTTTCGGAGATGCTGATATTCATATCATAACGCTAGACGTCTGATCTAGCTCTGAAATATTAGATAGCAACCTTTCAGTTGAGTCTGCCATCACAACTAAGTCATCTGCATATGCGAGATTGCTTATCTTGTTTTCGCCTATTTTAATTCCACCCTGCCAGTCTACTGTTTTCAACATATGGTCCATGAATAGTACGCACAACTGTGGTGACAGGTTACAGCCTTGTCTTACCCCTGAAACTACCCTGAACCACGCACTTAATTTGCCGTCTACTCTAACAGCTGCCTGACAGACTACGTAAAGCCCTTTAATTGCCTTCAGAAGTTTGCCTCGTGTTCGATAAGCTTGTGGAACTGACAATAGCTTCTTCCTAGGAACACGGTTATAAGCCTTTTCTAGATCTATAAAACAGAGACATAATTCCCTATTCCACTCATAGCACTTCTCCATCATCTGCTTGTCTGCCCCTCGGGCATGGATGTTTGTGTCCTCCTTAGGATTAGCTACTTCATAAGTAGTTTGTAAGTTTAGGGACTGATGACCCCGTAGTTGCGTCCCATAAGCTCTACAAACATTTGAACATAATCTGCCGTAAGCTAAAGATCTGGTCCTGACACCCTCTAAGAGGCCTAAACCCTCACTGATTTTCATCCAAATTGTGCTCAACTATTACTCGCACTCTCCTTTGAACAATACCTGAGAATATTTTCCCCACAACTATCTTGATAGTAGTTGTAATCTTTTCTGTTTCTATGTTCGAAAATTTGTGTGATTACCGGTTTCGTTCAGTCAGACAGAACCTGCCCCGACTCCCAAACCTACTCAGTTATTCTGTGTAAACATTTGAGAGGAGGAGGGGGAGGAGGAATCTTAGGGTTTAACGTCCTATCGACAACGTGGTCATTAGAGACTGAGCTTGTGCTCGGATTTCGGGTAAGGATGGGGGAAGGAAATCGGCTGTGCCCTTTGACAGGAACCATCCCGGCATTTGCCTGGAGTGATTTAGGTAAATCACTGAAAACCTAAATCTGGATGGCCGGAGGTGGATTTGAACCACCATCATTCCGAATTCGAGTCCAGTGCGATACCACTGCGCAACCTCGCTCGGTCTAACCATTTGAGAGTTGACATTCCACTGTATTTGACGACTTCCAGCTTTATTTCATCCACCCCGACCGATTTAATGCACTGCAATGTACTGACCGTTCTGTCCACTTCCGCAAATGTGATTCTGTTTCCATCATCATTCCTATCCCACTGTACCACAAAATGTAACACATCATTGAACGTTTCATCTACATTGACCAATTCTTCAAAATATTCCCTTCATCTTCCGAAGGCAGCCACACGATTCACTAGTAGCTTTCCTGACATGTCCAAAACACTTGTTAATTCCTTCTTCCCTCCCTTTCGAAGACAGCCTATTACGCTTCAGAATGGTTTTCCCGAGGCTTTACCCATAGTTTATAGCTCATTTTCAAAGTCTTGCCATGATTTCTGCTTCTATTCTGCAATTATCCGTTTGGCTCTGTTTCTTTCTTCGACGTAACTATCTCGGTCTGCCTTATTTCTAGAGTGGAGTCATTTTTGAAGTGCCTTCTTTTTCTTTTTAGAGGTTGCCTTTACTGTGTCATTCCACCAAGCTGTCTGCTTCATCCTGCCTTTACACACTGCTGTTCCAAGACATTCCTTACCCACTTCTAGTAGTGTGTCCTTTTACGTTGTCCATTCCTCTTCCAATGACTCTAAATGACAACATTCAACTAAGTGATGCCTTTTTGAGATCATTGTTGAGTATTTGTGCCGAATTTCCTTGTCCTGAAACTTCTCCACTCTTATCGTTCTACATATGTACCTGAGGTTCTGCGCTTTTGGCGTCTCAAAGCCAATTTCAGTGCAGATTAATTAATGATGAGTATAATCAAAGAACCTTCTGAAAGCACGCGTGTCCTTCATTGCCTCTCTGAATTCCTGCTCTGTTATTATGTAGACAAAGTTAGATCTGGTTCCCCCGCCTTCCCAAATACACCGGTGAATGCCGTTATGCGTAAAAAAGAACTGTTTTCCGTTGCTGTCTGCCTCCATATTTTCTACAGACTTACCCATAACCTTTTCATGCCCTTATGTTCGATTTCCTATCCTAGCCATGAGCTAAACTCCTTCACTCTAACAACTACGTCACTGAGTGCTTTGTAAACTCTGTCCATCTTATCTCGATCTGTCCCTCCACAGGGCGAGTACACGGAGATAGCTAAATCCACATCAGTCGTTCATTTACATGCCTTATTGCAATTATGCTGGGTTCCATTGCTTTCCTGTGGTCTTCCAGCTTTGACTGGTAACAGGTAGACCTTGTATTCTCCGACTTCGCCCTCTTCCTCTCTCCTTACTCTAACGTCACTAAAACCTAAAACATCTAACCTCATCTTACTTCAAGCCTCCGCCAGCTCTACCTTCTTCCCAGTGTAATACCCATTGATATTAATAGCTCCCCATCTCATTCCAGATCGTTTGCCAAGTCGTATTCTTGGAGTCCCTGGTTTGTCAATTAGAGGTGGGACTCCGTCACCTCCAAAGTTCCGAGGCATTTTGCTCTGATTGTTGCCAGGATGATATTGAGGTACCTGAGAAGCAGGTGGCTAGTCTTACTTGTCCAGGATCCCATTGGGTTTTACCCATAACGGTTGAGAGACTAACTGGTGGTTTTGGTAGGCCTTGCCTTCTGAGCACAAAGGTGGCCACGACTCAGACTATATCCGAGATGCCCAACCTTTTTACAAAGTGACTGGTATCCCAACTGTCAGGACCACTTACTTGGCCACTCATACGTTGCATGTGGTTCATGAAGTAGGACTTGACTGCAGGAACCCACACCACGAACCACCTGAAGATGTTGTCCTTACCAAAATAAACGAGCATTAAATTTTACGTCGAATGACCTATTCAAACTTCAAAATCGCTACAGCTTTCCTTTTTAGCACGCGAATCTTACCATTTTAAGCACGGATAAAAATAAACTTGGATGAAAATAATTATCCATAAAAACGTATTTATTTATTAAAGCGCCGCTTTCCCACAAAAATATTCATTTCAGGGAAGAAGACTAGAATAAAATAAAATAAAAAAGGACAAGGAAATGGATTTTTTTTTCCTTGGAAAATATCAATGGTGGATATTCAACATAAAATTTAATGCACTTTTACTTTGTAAGAATAACATCTTCAGGTGGTTCACGGTGTGGGTTTCTGTAATCATGTCCAACAGCACTTCATGAACCACAGGCAACATATCTGCGGCCAAGTAAGTGGTTCTGATAGTCCTGATTCCTTTCGTATTGTTTTGAAATGTATCGACCTTTAATGTAGCCTAAAAGTAAGAAAACGTGGTACAGCAGTGACGCACTGAAAGGCCCCCCAGGCACGGGCCCAGCTCCACGACATCAATGGAGTTGAAATCCTGAAGATGGTCCCAAAAAAACAATAACCGAAACTGACCTTCCGAGGCAGTCAACATGGATGATCAAATGAAAGATCGCCATAATCAACAGAACCTCTTCAAACGTCTTCACCGCTGCAGATAACAGAAGCAATGTTGTATCCTAAAATGGAACGAAACGTTGTTAACCAGCTAAAAGGGCGCACGGTACGTTTTGGAAAATAACACCTATCACACACACCATGAATTATAAACGATATTATGCATGTTTGTATATAGAATGGTTGATGTAAATAATCATATGGAAAAAATGTTAGCTTTGTACATTGTCGATCATGTAAACATGCAATTGGTGTTTCGAATTGAGCCATAACCTAGTTGATTAAATAAAAATCGTTGCACTGTAGACTGTTTTTTATATATATAAAAGTAAAATAATATATAAAAATATTTGTTTTGTATTAACTTTTAAACTGTATACAATGTTGCTCTTTCAATAATGCATGACCTTGATCTTAAGGAAGGTTAGTTTCCGGATGTGTGTTCTGTGATCTAGATCACCCACGTCCAAAAGACGGCGCCCCGCTGTGCTCTCTTACAGTGGAGAACACTGCTAACTTGCGCTGCGTGTCTGTCTGCTTGCAGAACTCGCGGCTGGCGACCTCGGTGTACACGTGCGGTTGGCCAGGAGCCCCCCAGAAGCTGCAGAGGGCGCTGCTCATCATCCTGATGCGCTCCCAGAGGCCTCTGGGGGTCACCGCCGGCAAGTTCTACCGCGTGACCAGGGAGACGTTTGTCAGCGTGAGTACCCTCCACTGGCTGTCACCGTGAAGGCCTGTAGCGTATGTCGGAGACAAGTCGTCGCTCTTTCCTCACTTTCAATAACGCACCCATACACAGAAACCGCTGAGCAGCTGAACGTCGACATGAAAGCTGCCCTTTTGTAGGAGGCACGGTTCTACTTGAGACACACACCGTACTTTGTGCCACAGATTGAGAGACTAGAGAACTTCTGGTGAATAGCAGCCAATTGACTCGTGACATTAACATAGTATATATGGCATGGAAATCTGAACTGAGCCATTCGACTCAGCGTAGAACAGTGAATCGGATTAGAAAAGCGGCACAGTGCCAGTTGCTCAGCCGTAAATAACATATAAACTCCAGTTCAGAAGAAGGGACCAGAACACCAGAGGCAGAAAGTTCATATTCACAGGACACAATCATTTCTGTGTCCTGAAGAAAGGATAGTCATTTCAATCAGGCTCGGTTCGGCACGTCACCTGGTGTACGTTTAATTAAAGAACGCTTCGCCACAGCCCCAGATAACAAGTTTCATGTTTGATGGCATCTTCGCGAAGGCGTCCTGTGACATAGCCATCCATGCTGTGTTCACCTAGTTCCAGATTTATCTGTGGTGATTGACATCAGGTCACAGCTCTTCACCCGTCGTTTCAGCACATGACACATATTTTGCAGTCGAGAAGCAGTCGCGGCGCGTACATTGTCTTCACTGGTTCGGTGAACTCCCCCCCCCCCCCCCCCAAAAAAAAGCTCGTTGTGAAAAATATATAACTAAATCCAATATCTAAAACAGAGTATCCATATGTTTGTAGGTGTTGCAAACAAATCTATAGTTTTGTTCCAATCTTTATGACATTTTGTACACGTAAGCATAAATCCATGAGGACGGTCGCCGTAAGTGTAAGAATCACATACGATATATAGTTCACGACATATGACGTCATAAGCAATGAGATGCGCGAAAAACTGCTGCATTTTGCGACAATGCTGCTCATTTTCGCCTAAACCATTGGACCAATTTCAACCAAATTTGGTACACACATTCCTTACCGTTAGATGCAGGGTTAAGAATAACATACGACACATGGTTCAGAAGATATTACGTCATAAACAATAGGAATCGAAGAAATACTGCCACATAAAGCGGCGAGATTTTACAAATACGCTATATAAGAATGACAGTACTTAGTGACTTGCAAGAAACTTTAAACATAATTTCAACCCTTTATTAAACTTTTTCTCTCTGACAACCATAGTAAAATGATGAAAGGAAAAAAGTTTTTCGCTTACTACTTTTTTGCAGTTTATGGGGTAAAACTACGGCATTCCGTATGACGTTACCCTTTATAATTTCTACACTACAAATTGTAACCACAGGAAATTTTAGACAGTATACTCACAAATAATTGAATGTAAGTTCTAGATTGTATCACAGTACGGCAGGTAGTTCATGAGATATGAGAACAAAAATAGCAACGTTCCGCTGTTCATGGACTAAAACTACAGCATTCGGTATGACGTTACAATTTATAATTTCTACACTACAATTGTAGCCGCATGAAATTTTACAGACGGTACACACGCATACAGCTGAGTGTATCTTCTAAACTGTATCATAGTAAGCCACGTAGTTCATGAGATATGAGCACATAAACAGTAATGTTCATCTAAAACCGCCCCGTCACGCACCAAATTTTAATCTATTACTTCTTTAGCATAAATTGTATTCCCAAGAGAATTTAAGGACATAGAGCCCTTACAAAAATGAATATATACCTGAACAAGACAGGAATAAATAAATGAACACCCGTGCAACGCCGGGTTTTCAGCTAGTAAATAATTAAAATAAAAAGTGTTTTTAAGCTATCATTATTCGTTTCTTGCTTCTGTCAGAATATTTTGAATGCACATTCAAACTGTTTTTATCGCATTAGACTGCGCGTATACGAGCCGTAGCAGGGCCGCATAATATAGGCGGCAGTGGCCGCAGCGTTGAAATACGCATGCGCGGCTGAGGTTCAAATTATCTTCTGAACCCCCTGCTGGCAGCATATGGGTGCTCCCGCGGCAGAGAGGGGCGAGGGGAACGCCGCTTTTACCATTGGCAGTGTTGCTGGTAGAGACGCCAGCTCCTGGCTACTCGAGCTCTGGCGGTTACGCTCGGATGGTCCCGAAGCGAAGGCAATGAAGGTACTGCGCAACTCGCCTTGCGCACGCGCAAGTCGTCCATGTAGGAACATCCGCCCTTCATATTTGTTTCTGGTGCACCGAAAACACATTGTATTTCGTAAAATATCTTGTAACTTAAAGACGCATCAACTGTAAAAGCCTTCTGACGATCCGATCATGAGTACTAATGACGTGACTCACTTTCCACCTAGCAAGAACAGCCGTGTGGTTAGCGCCATCCCGCTGCGGTCTCGAAGCTACTGGTGTCTTTTAAACCCAATCTTCTTTTTTGCATATGCGGGAACAAGAATTGCTTTTATATTGTTACTTGCCACATATCTTTGTACGTTTTTGAAAAAATGTGACGCGATTTTCAGGGTAAATGACATTTATACTCTTCGTTGTATCAAATATTTTACTATTTACAAAGAATTGGGGGGGGGGGCACCCTTTGTGCCTGCGTAATGTTAGGAGGGGTTGTTGCTTGCAGCGTCACTTGACCCTAAGCTAGCTTGTCTCGTTATCGTTAGGGATTCATTTTGTTACAGTCACTTAACAGTATAATCAGTTACTTACTGTGTTTGCGTATTCATGTGAATTTTCATATGTTCTTGGAAATTTTTAGAAACAAATTACTCACAAGGGAATCTCCGCATCGCAACCTGCCCCTCAGATTTAGTTATAAGTTGGCGCAATGGATAGACCGTGAAAAACTGAACACATCAATCGAGAAAAACTGGAAGAATTTGTGCAGAACACTGAAAAAAATAAGAAAAATTTAAAAACTGAGCAGTTCATGCAAAAGACAGGCAACGACGAGCACGTTCTGAAAATAGTAATGCCGTGATCCTGTGGCTATCGCGAGGAGCTGCCAAACGAGAGGTCCGTGGTTGAAGCCATCTCTCGAATGAGAATTTTAAGTTTTTTATTTTCGCAAAATTATGATCTGCCCGTTCGTTCATTGACGTCTCTGTTCGCTGTAATTAGTTTAGAGTCTATTTTTTGTTACCGCACCGCAAAACCGTGCGATTAGTAGACGAAAGGAATTGCCTCTCCAATGGGAACCTAAAATATTTGATCGCAAGGTGATAGGTCAACCGATTCTTCCACAGGAAAACACCTGTGATGAATTAAATGTTCGTAAATCTATCGGACCAAACTGCGTGGTCATTAGTCCGTAGCTTACAAACTACTTAAACCTAGTTAAACTAACCTAAGGACAAACACACACATCCATGCCCCAGGGAGGACTCGAACCTCCACGGCGACCAACCGCGCGCTCCGCAGCGAGACGCTTTAGACCGCTCGGCTATTCCATCGCGGCTCTGATGAATTATATTCGATACTGGTGACGATATGAATCATATTACATTGATCCCCTCTCAGACACGTGTACTGTAGTCGACTGAAGTCGAGTGTTTAGATGTTTGTTTAGGTGCAGCGTCCCCATACTATGGCGCAGTTACCTCGCAGCGACGTACGGATAATAATTTTCTGAAAATGAAATAAATTAAATTTTCGCCTTTGAGAAGGATCGAACCAAGAACCTCTCCTTCCATAGTTCCTCACTGTAGCCGCACGACTACGGCGCTTCTGTGCTGACGCCGTGCTCTATGTTGGTTATCTTTCATATGGACTGCTCAGTTTTTCTAGTTTGTTTATATTTTTTCATAGTTCCACAAAGCTTCTTTCTGTTTTGTCGATTGATCTGTGTTCAGGTTTTCACGGCCTATTCACTGCGCCAACTTATAACTAAATCTCAGATGGATGTGATGGGGAGGTTCCCTTGTCAGCTTTAAGCTTGGAAGAAAAGTTTGAAATAAAGAAGCTTGGTAGGCCGACGCCTCAAGTCGAGTTGAATCAAGCACAAAAACGCTGAGTTAAGAATTCTGCGGATGTTTCAATGAAGATATATCTAAAGGGTGGGGCGCTTTCCCCCAGCGCCACTCTAGGAGGTGCCCCAAATTATCTCTTTGGACGCAGAGCGGGGGTGGGGGGGGGAGGAGAGGCGCCGAAACATCGACGCCGAGCGAGAAGTGTCGGGGAGGTAGCGGCACTGAAAGAAGTGAACCCCCTGTCATATGAAGCAGCAGCCGCCACTGGCGACAACTCAGGTGTTGTGGCTGACCAGGGCTAAAGGCTAACATCCTGTGACACCGAGAGTTCACGCGTTTGTGCGGCAACATGTGGTCGTGCATTGTCTTGCTGAAAACTGTGCAAAAATTGTATGGCTACGGGTCGCAGATGATAGGGACAAACTCGTCACAATACCCTGGACGCGCACCAACTGTGACTTGTGGCTGTAGCCAGGAGCACCCCACACCATGAGGCGTCGAGTAGCTGCTGTATGTCTCGTGAGAATGTGGTCACCGTGACAGGATACACCAGGTCTGCGGCAAACCATTTTCACACAAAAAGAACCTGAATTCAAAAAACAAAGATTAAAAGAAACTATACAATTCCATTACTTTCCCCAATGACGTTGCTCCATACACCATTTCTGTCTAGCATCTTCCGAATAGTAGTCAAAGGTAGGAGAAAAAGTGGACGAAGAACAGATAACACATACCGCAGTAACCAGTGATGGGTTGTCACCCCTAACAGTTTACAACGGTTGAACTGTTGAACCAAAACCGAGGAGGACGCAGTTCTGTCGTGCGATGCCATTCGGATGTGATGTCGACCTTCTCGCGCGGTGGTCTGGGTGCTGCGACCTTGCCCACCGTATCTCGTTCTACAACCTCCACACACGCGCTGCGCAGCATTAAAATTTTGTCCCACACGAGCACCAGTTCCCCGGGTGGATGAATCACGTTCTCTCACGCCAGTAATGCGCCCTCTTAAAGACTCACTGATTTCGCAGCATGACAAAGTCCGTCGAGGGTGGCGTCACTGACGCTCGTTCCTGCCACTGAGAGCGCCACACAGTGGGCCAACATCCCAAAAAGTATGCAAGGGTTTGCCAACTTTCTGATCAACGATACGATTACGATCTAACAAAGTGAAAAATATAAAATGGCGTTTTCAAGATGGTAGGCTCTAAGTACACCACTGTCAGTTTATTCATAAGTTAAGGTAAAGGTGTCAACAATCCGAAGATTGGTTTGAACACCACAGTGCTTTACTAGGTACGGTCCTGTCTGAAGGTGGTATGCCGTTGCCTTCCTACGACCTTCCCACTGACTTACCCAGCCAGTTGTAGGGGGACCTACAGTTTAACGTGGGTTCCGAACCACGGTGCTACTCGGTATTTTTCACATGAGCAATACTGCCAGAGGTGAAAGAAGTGCAAAGTGACAGATAAAACTTTTGTGTCCCAGCCTCGTCGCCGCTTTTGTGTCCCGTTCCGTCGTAGGTGTCGGTGGCCGAGTGGAATGAGACCGACACAGGAATATAGCTAGCACGCTGGTGCAGTTACGGAGGTGAGCAGCCAGGAACTAGAAACACTAGAGTAAATTAGAACGAGATATATATTGAACAGAATTTGTACAATACTTAACTTTTACAGAGTACTGCAGATACATAGTTAAGCTAGAGGCCTGCCTGGTGCCTATCTGATTGCGAAGTCTTTACTGGTTGCTATCTCAGTCCCAAGTGCACGATGTCGTTCAGCGGTGGCCACGAGCGGCGTTGTAGCAGAGGGCGCTCGTGGCTGTCGTCGTAAGAACGCCGCGCCGTGCGTGCATGGCGGCGCGCGGCGAAAGTAGGTGGCGCGCACTTTGGACTTGTGCGACACCACAAAAACTCCCAGGACCTGGCAGGGATCGAACCCGCACCCTTTGGATTTGTAGTCTGGCACTCTACCACTGTGCAACGGAGGGGCACTAGTCTTATTATAGTAATATTTGGGGTATTATTTAGGTTTCCGATGAGGACTTGAGTTCAAAAATTAAAAAAAATGCATATAAGACCGCTGTCAAAAATTCATAAGTCTTTTCATTTATTTATATTTTTATTTATTTATTTATATTTATACATACGTCAGTATCTAGGAAGTGTCCTAGTTAGTGGTTAAAATATATACCAAAAAAGTGCACAGTTCAAAAAAGGTCCAAACAGAGTATAGAATATGGTGTAAAATATTACAAATAATTATTTCATTGCGAATACAATTGTTTATTTTGTAAATTTTACGAAAACATCTTTCCTCGAAAATCCGATTCTGGAATACGCTGGATCAGGAGAAACTCAAATAAAAAAAAGGGGAAAAAATCTGTGTTAGACTGCCATTTTTGTAATGATTTTATTATTTACGGTGCTTCTGGCGTCGATTATAATTTAAATTGTACAAATTGTACAATTAAAAAGTTATGTTGTCATTTTTGAAGATGTCTCAAGAATGAATTTCCTTTTTTAAACGTACCTAAAAGTCAGAGCAGCAGCTAATAGCAGGAAATGGAAGCTTAATTTACCAAGGTAATAATATATACTTACGGACACAGTGCAAAAAACAGCAGAATGTCGTTGAATTCGTAGCTTACCTCTATTCTTAAGCGCATTTTACATTTTCTCGTCCATTTTCCTGTACTACGTAATTTGAAAAATAAACATCCGTAATTGATGCTTTAATAGTGACATGCATGTTTTTGCATTAGTATACATCTCCTGTAATACCTTCCATACTGAAAGTAGTGGCTTCAGTAGCACAGAACACAAATAACAGTCTTGAAGAACAAGACTGTTTTCGTAGCGTTACCTGCTACACGCACGCTCAAAATGCAATGTCACATTTGACCCGAGATATAATCGGACAAATGAACATCTGATCGTCCGCAAAGCCGGGATTCATTGGTTCCAGCATTTCTGCAGGCAACCTGAAAGTCCAAAATTCCCTTCTAGAATCTTTTTTATTTTTCCTTTTTGGCGACATTTTCAAGACTCTGGCCCAGAGTGCGCCGCTGTTCTGTGGGTTTTCACATACGCTTTGACGTTGTCCTCAGGATTCCAGATATATAGCGGAGGCCCCGCAATTCAAACAAACATTGAAGATGTATTATGGCAAACAGAAAGCTAATCCCGCAGTGTTGTCATAAGTAAGATTACTTTTGTGTCCCGACTTCGTCGCCGCTTTTGTGTCCCAGCCTCGTCGTAGGTGTCGGTGGCCGAGTGGAATGAGACCGACACGCTGGTGCAGGTACGGAGGGGAGCAGCCAGAAACTATAAACACTAGAGTAAATTAGAAAGATATATATATTGAACAGAATGTAACAATACTTAACTTTTACATAGTACTGCAGAATGTTGATACATAGTTGTTAGAGGCCTGCCTAGTGCCTGTACAATAACAAAGTCTTCACTCGTGCCTATCGGATTACGAAGGTCCTAACTCGTTGCTATCTCAGTCCGAAGTGGCAAGTCATTCAGCGGTGGCCACGAGCGGAGTTGTCCCAGAGGGCGCTCGTGGCTGTCGTCGTGAGAACGCCGCGCCGTGCGTGCATGGCGGCGCGCGGCGAAAGTAGGTGGCGCGCACTTTGTACTTGTGCGACACCACACCCCTCCCCCCCAAACCGCCGCGCCGTCGTGGCGTAGGGCTGAGGGCCACGGCGACGGCACTGGGAGGAGGGCCTGGGCGGGGGCGTTACTGGTGGGACGGGCGTCGTAGCCGAGGCCGGGATCGAGACGCCGTCCGCGCCCCGGCATCTGCCTTGAGATCCTCCAGGGAACCCGCCGAAACCTGGGGAAGGGCGCCCGCCCCCGCCCAGAGGGAGCAGGTCATCTTCTTCTGAGGTGCGTGGCCCAGGCGGCGGCGGCACGCTGTCATCTGCGGCGGCGACAGCGGCGGCGTCGCGTCGATCTCCATTGGGACGATCTCGTAGTCCGGGGACGCTGGACCCGTTGACGAACGATGTGGTTGTGCTCCCTGGCGGTGAACTGGGTCTGGAATCAAGAAACCGGAGACAGGATCGCGCGGCCTGTGCAGGCGCAATTGGTTTGCGTGGCGCCGCAGCTCCGACCCTGTGGAAGAACGTACAACAAACATATTGCGACCAAGCACGCGTTGAATGGTGCCCGGCAACCATGTCTTCTTGTTTCCAGCAAACACCCTGTACAGCACCGGCGTAGAAACCTGAAAACGCGTAGCGCCATACGAACCGACTCGGTGCGTGGGAGGCTGCAGCAGGTGAAGGAGAGTGCGGTGACGGCGGCCGTGTAGCAGCTCGGCAGGAGACGGGCCGTCACGTGGCATGCACCGATACGTAGACAGGAAAATTTGAAGAGCTTGCTGCCTGGAGTGCTGACCTTTCATCTTCGCCATGTGAGACTTGAATGTTCGAACGAAACGTTCTGCTTCACCATTGGACTGAGGGTGAAAAGGTGCAGTGGTAATATGCTGAATACCATTCACACGACAAAATTGTTGAAATTCCGCACTAACAAACTGAGGTCCATTGTCACTGACGATAGTTTCAGGCAAGCCTTCGATGCAAACCACTGATGTTAAGGCACTGATTGTACTAGAAGCTGTCGTTGAGTTCATGGCAATCACAAAAGGAAACTTGCTGAAAGCGTCTACAACAATTAACCAGCGCGTATTCCAGAAAGGTCCGACAAAGTCAATATGTAAACGTTGCCATGGTCCCTTGGGGCGTGGCCAGTCTGAGAAACGCTGTGGAGGAGCCGCCTGATGCTCCGCACAAACTGTACACTGTGATGTCATGCTCTCTATCTGAGCGTCCATACCAACCCAGGTACAATGACGTCTGGCCAATTGCTTTGTCTTAACAATACCCCAATGTCCTTGATGCAGGAGGCGTAACACTTCTCGTTGCAGGGAAAGAGGAACAATCACTCTTGCTTGGTCGTTGTCGGTATGCAACAACAGTACACCCTGACTTAAAGATAATGCATGACGTTGTGCAAAATAACGTCGAACCAGAGGCCGATCAATGTTTTTGGCTCTGGCAGGCCACCCTGAGCGAACAAAACGTGCTACCACATTTAGGTCTGCATCCGCAGCTGTTTCCTGTGCAACCCGACGAGAGTTTAAAGGGAATCAAACATGCATCACTGAGTAGTGCAGACTTTAAGTTGGCAAAAGCAACTTGGCAATCTTTAGACCACACAAAAGGAACATTCTTCCTACGTAAGTGATGCAGTGGAGCTGCAATCTGAGAGGCATTGGGAATAAATCTGAAATAATAGTTAAGCTTTCCCATCACTGCTTGCAATTCATGCGCATTCTTAGGAGGAGGCAAGTCTTTGATTGCTCGAAGATGTGACTGTAAGGGATGAATTCCTTGGGCATTAATCACATGGCCTAGGTACTCTATTTCAGTTTGAAAAAACGAACACTTTGCTTTATTGCAACGTAGACCTGCTGCAGTCAAAACTTTGAAAAGGCGCTCCAGGTTTGCTAAATGTTCTTCAACTGTACGTCCGGATACCACAATATCATCTAAATAGTTCGAACAACACGGTACAGAAACTGTCAGCTGTTCCAAAAAGCGCTGAAAAATAGCGGGAGCGGAAGAACTGCCAAAGGGTAGGCGTTGAAATTGAAAAAGGCCCATGTGAGTATTAATGACGAAAAACTTTTTTGACTCGTCATCAAGTGGAATCTGTAAGTATGCCTCTGCTAAATCAATCTTAGAAAAGAAACGAGACTGTCCTAATTTGTCCAACAGTTCCTCAGGTCTGGGCAGGGGATAAGTGTCGACAATTGTTTGACTGTTCACTGTTGATTTAAAGTCCGCACAGAGACGAAGTTTTCCTGACGGCTTGGGTATAATTACTATAGGCGAGGCCCACTGACTCGCAGAAACAGGAGAAATCACCCCACTATCTTGCCAACGTTTAAGTTCTTCGGCAACTGAATCACGCAAGGCGATAGGCACTGGCCTAGCTTTACGAAATTTTGGAACTGCAGATTCTTTTAAAGTTACATGTGCCACGAAGTCTTTTGCACAACCTAGTTCCGGCGAAAACAAGTCACTATATTTGTCACACAATGCATTGATTTTATCCTGAGGCACTATTGACGAAATTTGAAGCACATCTCTTTGAATTGATAAACCAAACAAGTCAAAAGCATCTAGTCCAAAAATGTTCTGCGTAGATTTGGCCTGAAGAACAACAAAAGCAACTGTTTTTGTTACACCTTGAAAAGAGGCAGGCAGGCTACACGTTCCTAGCACGGGAATATTTTGACCTGTATAAGCTGTTAACACTTGTTGACACAGCGATAATTTTGGCGAACCCAGAAGTTCATAAGTATCTTTATTAATTAAGGTAACAGCGGAACCAGTGTCGAGCTGAAATTGCACAGTCTTATTGTCAATGGAAAGATTCACAAAAAGTTTTTGCTTTCGGCGCTCGACAGGTGCGCGAATGTGGGCAACGTCTGCTACGGTTTGTTTACTGCGCTTGCGCGGGCCGCGTAGTGAAGGAAGCGGCGCAGACTCGGCACGCAGCGGATTAACAACACTGTCACTAGATGACACTACCGCCGGATCGGCGTCCACGCAAGCCTTCGAAGCTACTCCAGATTTATTAACTACTGCACTACACGTTTGAGTAGCTACTTGATGTCTACTGTCACTAGCTACACAGTACTGGGCACTATTACAAGGAGCAGTTGCAGAAGGCACTATTTTCACTACAGGAATGCACTGTTCATAGTCATTTTGCTTGTCCCGAACCCTTTTCCGTTGCACAGAATTACGCGCTCGTCGGCGCTTGCTACGTGGTGCACTATATAGATTTGCCACAGGCGCAGAACTACTCTCTTGCAATTGAGATCCAAGGAAAGCAGTGTTCAATTCCACAGCCCGTATAGCATTTACAGAATGAACTGTTCTCGCACTTTGCGAAGCACCGTTTCTAACGTTACTGTTCTTTGAGTTTTGAATTTGCATACACACAGACTGCACATGTCCCGATTTGCCACATTGATAACAGGTTGCGTTGCGACTAGGGCAATGAGCACGCTTGTGGCGAGACACACACTGGGGGCAAGACTTACGAACATTTTTCTGAAATGAGCGTTGACGCCCGTTATGCAAATTACTGTGTCTAACACTACGGGGCGACCTTTGCGTCGCACTTTTACTCTGGCTACTGTTCACTGTCTGTTCAGCACGGCCGGTAGAAAAATAAGAATCACTAGTGCTATACTGAGAACTACGGCTAGGAAAGCGTCCGTTGCGGCGCACTGAATTTACACTATGGCTTTGCATTTCTACATCAGCTAAGTCAAAAGTATCATGCGCTTCTATAAGCTGCAGTACACTGTCTAATGAGGGGTCAGACTGTTTCAGAATTGCTGCTCTAATTCTGGGGTCCTGAATATTCTGCGTAATCGCATCTCGCAACATAACGTCACTATAAGAAAGTCCACAAGAGCAAGTAAATTTACATTGGCGGGTTAAGCCCTTCAATTCCGTAATCCACTCTTGGTGTGACTGCTGCGGTAATTTTTTAAGTCTTAAAAATCGGTATCGTGCAGCGGCTACAAGAACTTTTCTCTCATAATGAGCATTCAGTGCATCTACAATTTGTTCAAAGTCTACATCACGAGGAGATGCGTGAGGGAATAGTTTTTGCAATAATACGAAGGTCTGGGGGCCCACTACAGATAATAACAGATGCTTCACTTTCTGACCTGTAATTTGATGAGCCGCGACGAGTTCTTGAAACTGTGCGAAGTAGTCGCTCCATTCTTCCTCACGTTCGTAGTACTGGCGGAACGTAGGAAGCGTTACGACTTGTTGTTGTTGGTTGGCTGCGTGCGCTGTGAGCTGGGACACAGCCTGTAGGAGTTGCGTTATTTGCGCCGTCTGTAACTGAATAATTTCCATTAAGTTTGGGTTCGGGGTAGTGGCCATGCTGACCGATTAGGCGCCGCGTATACAAGTAAATTAGTACAAAACACAAATGCAATATGAAAGAGGACGCTCTGCAACAAAAAAGTCCACAAAACACGTAACGGAAAATGTTCCCCCAAGATTCTTATAATAAGGGTGGGTGGGCGGGAGCAATTTTTGCGTGCCCCGACTGCTGCTGTCTGGCTGCTGCAAGCGGGCTGGTCCAAGGTTCTATCACTCCTCGTCGCCACTTTTGTGTCCCGACTTCGTCGCCGCTTTTGTGTCCCAGCCTAGTCGTAGGTGTCGGTGGCCGAGTGGAATGAGACCGACACGCTGGTGCAGGTACGGAGGGGAGCAGCCAGAAACTATAAACACTCGAGTAAATTAGAAAGATATATATATTGAACAGAATGTAACAATACTTAACTTTTACATAGTACTGCAGAATGTTGATACATAGTTGTTAGAGGCCTGCCTAGTGCCTGTACAATAGCAAAGTCTTCACTCGTGCCTATCGGATTACGAAGGTCCTAACTCGTTGCTATCTCAGTCCGAAGTGGCAAGTCATACAGCGGTGGCCACGAGCGGAGTTGTCCCAGAGGGCGCTCGTGGCTGTCGTCGTGAGAACGCCGCGCCGTGCGTGCATGGCGGCGCGCGGCGAAAGTAGGTGGCGCGCACTTTGTACTTGTGCGACACCACAATTACTGTGCTGTAGCCTCTTTCACAGTCCGATGTGTTCGCGGAGAACACATCAATACAAACCAAAACTGCCTTCAGGTTTTCAGAAATATTCTTTCTGAAACCTTCTCTTACATTTACATAAGAAAGAACAAAAGGTCACACAGTTTTCGTTTATTTTCTTCTCCTTCTAGCTATGGGTTCTCTATGTCTTAGGATCATGTTTTATTATCCAAAATGTCAATCTCTTTCACGGAGGATTTGATTTCTTCACCGTCATTTAAAATAAGCCTTTGCCTGAAATTTTCGTTAATACTCCTTTTAATCAGAGTAGTAATTTTGCTTGATCGTTTTCTCGGAACCAGAGAAATGTCTTAGAAAAACCCTTCGGAAATAGTTTTCAAATGTGCAAATGTTGAAATGTTTGTAATTCTAAAGGAATTAACCACGTTGATCATCAGTCCCTAGGCTTACAAACTAGTTAAACTAACTTATAGTAACATATGCTAAGAACAACACAAAACACCCATGTCCGAGGGAGCTCTCGAACCCCCTACGGCGACCAACCACGCACTCCGCAGTAAGGCGCCTTAGACCGCTTAAAAAAATGTAAGCAGTGCAGACAAACCTAGTACAGTAGAACAAAACAAAACTCGTATAGAGGGAGAGGCTGCACGAGTGCCGCGACTGCTAGAGGCAGTGGCAGCATCAGGCCGCCCACACATCCCACCGGTACTATTTACAGCAGACTGACTTTTTTTAGTTAAAAACAACTGTTTTCTTTTTTAAAAAACGAGGAATAAACGGCAAAATCCACTGGAATACATAAACAAAACGTTCTTGTTTAAAATGAAACTAACGCCTGACAGCGTTTAAGCATGGCAGTCAACACTACTACAATTGAACAAAACAAAAACTCATATATATATATATATATATATATATATATATATATATATATATATATATATATATATATATATTTTTTTTTTATTTTTTTTTTTTTTTTTTTTTGCAGCGCCCTGGGTTTTCACCAGCAACACACAGTCCACAGTTACTGTATATACTGAGTTTTTTCTTCATGAAATTAAGACTTTTAACTAAGGGACCCACGTAAAATAGCAAAATCTATTTAAAACTAACAAAACATAACATTCCTTCGTGGAAACGGAACTACCTCCGTGAATCATCTGAATCAGTACGCACAGACTGTACTGCTGTTCACCTTCTGCAATTCGTCAGTCTACATTGATAGTTGTGGGTGGTGTACTAGCCGACTCCTACTCTCCCAAAAACAATGTTCACTCTATTGCCAAAGATCTTTGGCAAATTTTCTGTCTTTCGTAGCTTCCAGAGTTCTGTTTGCATATAAGCACGGAAACTGGACAAGTCATCTTCTCCGCGTTGTGTGATGACATAATTTGCTAATAGTCACATCACTGTGTTAGTCGACCCGTTTGATAAATGTGCAAGTATATCAGTGACCCATTTCCAGTTTTCTAAATGTCTACGGCAGATGAAACGGTGTATTAATGTGTCGACAAGTCCACACTTAATACATTTGTCGGTTTGTTTCAATCCTATCCGATGCAATTTTTCGTTAGTGGCTACTGTGTTATTCACCACTCGATACCACGTCGATGCTACTTCCATTGTTAATGGCTGAAGACTGATATTCTTGCATACAGTTTTCCAGTGGCAAGAAGGAAACTTGATTTCAATGGTGTTTGCTTTATTGTTTCGACGGCAGTGCTGAATTAGAGCCTTGGTTTTTAAAATCGGGTGAGTTAACATGTCTTCACGGACATAGCTTAGTTCGAGGTACAACTATCGCACATGCTTCAAATGGTAGTTGATCCTTCTGATATCGATCGGTGGGCTCATACTTTTCGGGCATACTATTTGGAACAGTTTTGCAGTCAAGGTTTGCGGATTGTCAGGTATCGTTCGTAATGTTCGCTTGAGAAACAATGCTGTGGCCTTCCTTTCAACCTCAAGTAGGCCCGGTCCACCTTCCATTCTCGGTTTCACGAGCGTGAAGCAGACCAGTTTAAATATGTTACCCATCCATAAAAATTTGCCGGCTAACTTTACGATCTTCTTAGCTGGTAACGTCGGTAATGGAAATACCTGTGCCAGGTACTATGCTTTGGAAAAACAGTAAATGTTGACAATTTTTGTTTTTTCCAAAAGCGTCACTGCTCGCCAATTGTTTTCAAAGATGAGTCCCTACATATCATTTATGACCGAAGTCCACTTTTTTGCAGCCATTTTAAGTGGATCTTTATCGAAAATAATTTCCAGGGATTTGTGATTTTCCAGTATGTTCACCCATGTGGTCGTTACCTATTCTAAACCTCTAAGGCTGACCATTTTGCATTTCTCTTCGTTGATTCGTGCTCCTGACACCCGACCATAACTATCTATCTCTGATCTCAATATTCCTATTTCGTCTTCAGTACGAACGACTGCTACCACAGCATCCGCATACGCACGAATAGCGAAGGTTGTCTGCGAAAGAGACAGCCCTTGCAACTTTGTCTGTAGTGTTCTTAAAAGTGGTTCCAATGCGAAGGCATATAACATCATAGAGAGGGTACTGCCCTGGGGTACTCCTGTCTTGACATTGATGGCTTTCGTCAGTTGTCCATTGGTGTTAATTCGAGTGGTTATTCCCGTGATCATGTTTTGCAACACGGTAACAGCTCTGTTATTTAACCCGATCCTCCCCATGATTCTCAGCAAATATTGGTGATTGACACGGTCAAAAGCCTTCGATAAGTCGACAAAAAGTAAGGCACAGTCGACATTGGTTGCTGCACATCCCTGATTTCGGCTATAGTGGTCATGATAGTTCTACCTGGGATACACGTCTGGTGATACTGAATGGAGTCATTCTATTTTTAATTGGTCTCACGACAGTCTTGTAATCAAAGTTTAGCAACATGATTGGTTTAAATTGTCAATGGTGTGGTGGCGACGGTTTTTTTGGAAATAAAACCACTTTTCCTTCTTTAAAAACTTCCGGTATATTCTGCCCACGGATAATTTCGTTTATATTATCAGTGAAGGTCGGCCCAATGATGTGCCAGAAACGGTGATAGAATTCTTTGGGCAATTCATCTGGCCCAGGGGACTTGTTGGCGGGGGAGTGCACGATTAATTCTAAGATGTCTGAAATGGTAAAGTCCGACAACAGATCTGCGTTGTCGTCTGCTGTTACATTACATACAAGTTTTTGAACGAACGCAGATGTTAGATTGTTATCAAATGATACCTCGGAATACAAATCTCCGTAAAAGTTTCGGAATTCTTGCATAATGTCTTTTTGTTCCACTAGTAGAGCAGCATTAGGTGCGGTAAGGCAATCTATAAAAGTTCGTGCTTCGTGAGATGGTGCAGACATGTTATCTCGCTCTCATTATAGATTTCGCTTTGGACTTGATTTCTAGTCCCTCAAGTTGTCATCTCTTGATACTAATTAGTTTCGCTTTTAACCTCTTAATTCTCTTAATTTGTGCTGTGTGTTACTGTCAGCGGATTTTTCGTAAAATTCTCTTAGAACTGTGTAGTAAAATTCGGTGGTCCGTTTCTCATCTCGTGTTCTTTGATAACTATAAGAGATTAAAACTTGCCTTAGTTTCCTCTTGGCCGTAAGAGTCCACCACTCTAATTTGGATCTGTTTCTATCAATAGAGCGTAGACAAGTATTTCAAATTGTTAGGATAACCTCTTCAAGTTCTATATCCTGGAGGTGCGATGTGTTCAGCATCCACTGCCCTCTGAACCTTTTAGTAGATTGCCTATCTAGAGTGATTGTAACGGCGTATGCACAGTGGTCTGTAAATGGTGCTAGTATGACATCAACATCATTTAGACGGTTACTTAGGTGGGACGATGTATAAATCCTGTCGATACGACTACTGGAGTTGGGAGTGGAAAACGTGAATTTTACTTGGGTAGGGTAAAAGAATTCCCATGTGTCTTGCAGCCTAATGTTATTGACAAGTTCATGAAGATATTTACAATAATTAAAGTTTGGCCGTTGGTCTTTTCGGTGGAGGACACAATTGAAGTCGCCTCCTAGCAAGATATTTGGTGGATCTTTTCGCAATAGGTAGATAATTTCATCTTTGAAGATGATACTTCGGGCAGATTTGTGACTACTTCCTGAAGGCGCGTAAAAATTAATGAATGTGACATCAAATACTTTGCAAGCAATGCCACGACCTGACTCGAGCTTTTCAATATCTGTTACAGGTATTCCTTCCCGGACTAGGATGGCCGTGCTTGTGTGTTTTTCATGGGCTACATTCTCTATTGTGTAAAATCCTGGGATTTGTAATGTAGAAACAGCTTCTTCCTATAAAATAAGATGTCAGCCTCAGAATCGTAAACGAATTGTTTAAATGATGCAAATTTCAGATCGGATGTTAGACCAGTTATATTTACACTTATCAGTTTGTACGCTTGTGCCCTACTGAGTTGCATCCTAATTTAAATTTATAGGATCATCAGAATCTCGCCAATCCATCTTCCTGTCTATTCGAACATCTAATCATTCACTGGTTTTTGTGTGATCAGTCCGCTCTTTATTTTTGTTTTTGCTGCGCGTTACGATCACATTAGGCTGTGCCGTTTTCTTTGTCCGAGAATTGGAGGTCAATTTTTCAACGTTTACTGACGTTGGAAAATCTTGCCTCACTTCTATCTTCAGATTTGCAACTACCGCGTCTTTGGTGCGCGCCGAACTTTGCCCGTCGTCCGGCGAGTCTCCGCTAGTGCCTGCAATGGCCGCGTGTGTGTTTACAATTTCTGAATCAGGCAGTGTGTATACACTGCTGACGACACTTTGTTTGTTACCGGTATCGCCAGTGGCGTTTGTTTCGTGTTCGTGTTGCCTGGATACAGTTTGCTGACCTGCAGTGATTTCCGTGCTGTGTATGTTTACATCGCGTATTCCTGGTGGGATTGTGGTGGCACCGCGCTTTGAGGTGTTGACGGCGAGGAACACTCTGACGGAGGCACTACTTCCGGCTCTACTTTCTGCTCAATTACGGGTTGATCGCGAGTTTCTGTGTGACTTCATCGTACATTTCTACGTCAATTGACGGTCGTATAAAGTCTATCTTTTGAAGTTTTTCCGGTTTTTGGGGATCCTGCGTTTCCTCATCACGAGTTTTGCGCCGCTTGGTAGGTGCTGTGGTTATGACACATTTTTGAGCGGGTTCTAATCCGCGTCCGGCTTTTGAGGCAACGGAGGGAACTCTTTGCTCGGAGTCCGCTCTGCATCTTTTTCAGTGACAGAGGGTCCTGGTATACTAGCTGCTTCGACACGATTTTCTGGCAAGAGTCAGCTAGCGTCAGTTTTTTGCACTGCTGGAGGGCGCGTTTCAAAATTGTGACACGTTGTGGACAGTCTTGCCTTACATGACAACTTTGACTACAGTTATGACATGTCGATACCTGACCGAGTACTGAACTTGCGCTCTATACCCGCAAACAGTGATGTGTGACGGGATAATTACTTTAACGTACATTACAACGGAGCAGACGGCATTGTAACATTGTAATTTATGCTTCTTGGACCACCGTTCAGGGCGAATGTTCCTAATGTCACCGTATTGCAGTAAGACCTCTTTTAGAAAGCAGTTCTCTACTTCAGAGGTCAGGTTAAAGATTCGCACATTTTTACACTCCACACTAGCATTAGAAATTTTAACAGTACTCACCGATCCATCTCGATGACGAAATTCAGCGTCCCCTCCGTGTTGAAGCACCAGACGTTCTAGTAGCACCGGGTTCATCAGTTTGACGTGAAAACAATATTGTTCCAATCATAGTAGGCTGTATGAACCTGATCAGTGTTGATTCCAAAGATTCCCATTACCCAGTCATGCACTTCCAGTGAGCTCGTTTGCTTGTTTCGGGTTGATTTGTCAAATTCAAATTGCAGGGTGTTTTTCTGGGTATCGTTGGGGCCATATTGCAAATTAACACAACAGGGCTAATTGCATATGACGCAAAGCACTACACAAAGTTACCAACCAAGTCACAGACGCGATCATACGTATTCACAAAGACACAAGTATGCGAAACGAAACGGCGCGTGCACAACGTAAACAAACTGCCTCACTCCACCACGTCTGAGGCGGGACTGACCGCTCGGCTATTCCACCGCGGCGGAATAGCTTTCTCTGCTTCCTTCATGCAAGCACTTAGCATTTCTTTCCGTTAGTCAGTGACTGTTATTGATCGCGAAATTTCCGTGCCGTGTGAGGGAATATTAACACTGCCGTGGCTGCGTCGTCTAAGGCGTCATGTTACGGACTGGGCAGCTCTTCCCGTCGGAAATTCAAGTCCTCCCTCGGGCATAGATTGTGTGTGTATGTGTGTGTGTGTGTGTGTGTGTGTGTGTGTGTGTTGTTCTTAGAGTAAGGTATTTTACGTAGTTTGTTAAGTTCAGGGACCAATGACCATAGCAGTTTGGTCCAGTTGCTTCAAAAACATTTGAATTTTCAACACTGTCGTTTTGTAGGTACTGTGATAGAATACTAATTCCTTCAAGAGAACAATGAAATGTAGCTCATGAACTCGGGGCATGATTGCGTCTTCTTCAGTCGCTTCAAAGCTTGCCTTACAGTTGATTTTCTGGTCATGTCATTCGAACAGCTATTGAAATGAGAATCCATGGCCTAATAGGACTTCCACACTTCTTGCACTGGTCTAAACGATGTGGTCGCCCAACGCACTGAGAGAGACGATGAAAGATAATTACCGCAATAAGAAAATATTCTGTATTACTCTATAGTGACTAATTACAGTGATGGTATATTTTATCAATATTTTTTTCACAATAGCGAATTTCTCTTAGCGTCACTGTATAAGGTATGAATGTTCTACCAAATTCGCTATTGCAAAAAAATATTGATAAAAAGACAATATTCTACATTTGAAGTTGTAAAGGTGCGGTGTACCTATCGGAAAAAAACGTTGGGGTACGGTGTCCAACCGTGTTCCCCCTCTCATGTGACCCTCATTATGTTCATTACATGTTGTATTGAAGAACGAACTTGCGAATTTACGATTGGTTCGTTCTAGTAAAAACATCAGCTAAACGTACTTCTAGAAATGCTTCATTTCCCAGATATCAGCCCTAATCGGATTTTTGAACACTATGAGTAGGAAGATTAAATATTGGGTAATATTACTTCATAGTAATGCATATTAAAAATGAATTCTACAAAAACTGCAGACAGTTTACTGTTCGAGATCATTTCAACAGTGTTTATACTCTACAGTCTACAACATTAACATGAATACTTTGCGAATATAAAAATTCGAGGTCTATATCATTCCCACGGTATGCGTATATATGTGTTAGTGAGAGGGAAGAAAAGAAAGAGGGGGAAGGACGCAACTCACATGTGAGACACGTGTGAACCAGCTGACATCTCAACGTGCGAATACAGACTCATCGCCAGTTGTCAGAGGCTGTGCTTTAGAAATGCGTTGGACTTTGAAATCAAAATTCTGATTGAAGATAGTGCATTATTTAAATATTGATGATTCACAGCAAAATACGGATTTTCAATTTGTCGATTTTCATAATTACTTCTCATGAAGAAAATTTGTACTATACTGTGATTATATTTTTTCATATGTTTTCTAGGTGTCCCAAGAACTTTCCAAATCAAAATAAACAGCTAGCAAGCTGATGCGCAGCAGTAAATCCAGCACTGCATATGGCGTCGCCACACCCTGCTGTTCTTAAGTTTATTATACGAGCCTTCACACTTACGGTATCAATTTCGTTCAAAAACGATTCTTTTGTGACTGGTGACATAGTACAATTTACACTGACAAACAGACAAACTTAAAATGTATTGCACAACACACGTTACACTAGTATGCTCTGATCAAAATTATTGGACCTGATGGTATGTCAGACATTGATGAGATTTAACTGAATAGTTTTTCTATACTTATAAGACGCATTTGTTGTCTGTCAGTCTGTTCTCTTATAACTCAAGATTCAGATAACCAAATAACGTGAAATAACGTGAAATTTCGTACACGAACACAAAATTACATGGGGAAGGTTCGTTTCATTTTTTTGGACAACCAACCGGAAAATTTGAGAGAAAGTGAAAGTGCGTTTTCAGTGTGTCCGTGTAAATCTATATCTTCGCACTGATCTTGATGAAATTTTGAACAATTGACCTTTAAAACAAGAGGGAGGGCACTGTGTACATAAAATTTCGTTCAGTGCATGGTGGAGGGTACTTATGGATTTCGCCAAAATCCACAGTTTTGCTACGATCTTTATGATATTTTGTACACTTGACCTTGAAAACAAGATGAAGGTTACCGTCTACATAAAATTTCGTTCGGTGCATGGGGGAAAGTACTTTACTTACAGAATTCGATTGCATTATCTTTACATATAAGAAGCATTTTTGTACGCTTCTACAGAAAACCTTATTTTAAACAGGGGCACAGCCGGGTACTTGCAGCTAGTCACCTATAACGGAGATTAATTATCACACGTAAAAACAAGTAGAAGGTAGAATTATTATACCACTAGAAAGTTTCTAAATACTTATGACTGACCGAGATGATAATGTCGGAAGTTTAGTGACAGATTTCGTGTATGCCGCTTTGGTATACAGAGAAGATGCGAAGCTAGAAAACTATCATGAAATTAAAGATCTGCAAGCGCTAGTAATTGACCTCCAGCATAGACACGTGTGAGGCTCTGCACGTAATCGGGAAAGCGACCTACTGTTTAGTATTTCATACATCTTCAGCAACTGTGTGGAATATTGATAAAAGACTCTACCAACATGCTGCACGAATGAAACTATTTCTTGGCGTTTTCTGGCACTTAGTACACATTTTCAGATATATCTAATTTACTCTGTGCCCAATCTACGCATGGTGTACCAATTATTAAATAATATCATGACTGTATAACAATCACTTGAAGCAATTACACTCCTAAAGTAAGTAGAAAACGATTTGAAGTGGAACTACCACATAAAGCTAATCACAGATCTGTCAGATGGCATCTGAGATTTACTGGTAGAATCCTCAGCAAGTGTACGCCACACACAAAGGACGTAGTTTACAAAACGTCGGTTAGACCAGTGTTTGAACACTAAGAGTATGTCTATGACCCACACCAAACTGGGCGGTTACATGAGACTGAGAATTGGCAAACAGGAGCTCATTCAGTAAGCATTTATACGTCACCTAGATACCAAGCTAGTCCCTGAGCCACACGCTAAGTTGAAGGAATTATGCACCACACTGTCGCTTACAGTTAAAGTTCCGAGGTCGTGTATTTACAGAACACTATTAAGGAAACTTTAGCTGGATCTCATCTCAAAGGAAGGATAATTGACAACAGATCTTCCTGAAACTTACTTGAGAGAAGTGGGAAACAACAGTAGGGGAGAATGTAGACTTTCGGAGTAACTATGGCTCTGGATGTACGTATGTCAAATGGTTTATCGGTCACTGGAATTGCAGCCCACAGTTAAAGAAGATACCACTACTTGTCGAAAACATGAACGGAATTTTCATGTTCTTGGTGTTGGAAATTTAGAGAAATACATGACGCCATTGGCATGAAATTTAAGGAATGAGAGATGGGAGTCGTACGAAGTTTAAAAATAATGGTGGAACTAGCATCCTCGACCCAGAGGCAATGGTAGCGCCATTTTCAAATTTCTCAAACGATCTGATTTTTGCGAAAATAGTCACCATAGGTACAATAATACGAGTTGTTCTTTTAAGTAAGTACCGTTTTGAAATTAAAAAGAGACGTGATAAGCTATCTCAATAATTTTATTTTTACGAGAAACACTGTACCTTAATCTACTTTTTTACATAATTTCCGTCAATATTGAGACTTTTGTCATAATATTGTACCAGTTTTTGAATACCCTCCTCACAGAAAGACTCATCTTTCTGACTTGTTAACCACTGCATCACAACGGTTTTGACTTCGTCATCGTCTTATTCGGTCACAATGCCATTCTAAACACTACGAGAAACATTAGGAAAGTCATCCCGCAAGGAGGAAATCGTAAAGCGTCTGTTTTCTTTCACCTTATTGTCTACTTCCTGCACCACGCTTTCATCAACGACCAAAGGACGCTCGCTCCGTTTTTCATCATGCACTTTTTTTTTTCCTTTATTGTGTTTGATACCAGCAGTACACAGGCATGCTGGCAGCAGCAGTACAGGCTGCTCTTCAGCCGAGAGTAATTAAAAATACATATGTCAGTGGAGAATTAAAATACATAACAGGAGATAAAACAACGGAGATACAATAACATAGACAAGAGAAAAGTTTGGAGTACATGACAATAGACAGATGATTAAAACCACATTTAGTTAGTTAAAAATAATGAGCCAAGGTGACCTAAAAAACAATGTAGGACGACAATAACACAGGACGGCGACTAAACGGAGACACTAATTAAAACACACGGTGCGACACTTGTCTGATTGCAGTTGACGCAGTTAAAAAACATACACTTCACTGGAGCACAGCACACAATACTTGACGTAGCACTGTTAAAACTGTCGGTCCAGGACCCCGAGAAGGGGGTGGAGAGGGAAGCACGGGGAGAGGAAAAACGGCAGTGAAGGAGGCAGTAGGGAGGAGCCATATGAACTCCAGGGCGGGGAGGTGGTAGACAAGCGGGGGAGGGGAACGGGAGGATGGAGAAGGGGCCCTACATCTACGGGGGGGGGGGGATCAGAGCTGGTAGGACGGGTATATGTCGGGACGGAGGACGTCATCAGGGAGGGGGAGGCGGCGGAAATTACCCTGGGAGAGGACATGGACGGTGTGGAGATGAAGGGAAGGGGGTATAACGTGGTAGAGGCGTGGCAGAGGCCCAGGGTTGATGAGGATGGGGCGGACCAGTGGGTGGCAGAAGTCTATTTTACAGGTGGTATAGAGGATACGGATATGCTGGAGATATTCAAGGAGGTGGGGAAACGGGATCAGGTGATACAGGATCCGCGTGGGGGAAGGGAGCCGGATGCGGTAGGTGAGGCGGAGGGCGTGGCGCTCGAGGACTTGGAGGATTTTGTAATATGATGTGGGAGCGGAGATCCAGGCGGGATGGAAGCTGCAAAGGACAGGACGCATGAGGGAGCGGTAGGTGTAGAGGATGGTGGAGGGGCTGAGACCCCACGTCCGGCCGGTGAGGAGTTTGAGGAGGTTAAGGCGGGAGAGGGCTTTCTGTCGGACAGTGCGGAGGAGCGGGGATAGTTGTTACACGGGGCAAGTTGTTACTTGACAATAAAAATTTCCGCGCTAGCGCAGTTTACTCGTTGCTCCGCCAGATGGTAGCACTAACTGACTCCCCCCTCCCATCATAACTATATCAGCCGTCAGTTGGTAATAAGGCGCTAGTGACAGAAAACGTGTTTTTCGTGTGCTGGAGTAATTTTTTTTACTCTGTGTGAATTTTTTCATAGTTCACAGGAAATTGCTGATTTCATTTTAAATTTTGCAACATATCAGCGCCCAACATTGAGGTACGTAGTAGAATACGTTAAACTTCCAAACCAAAATTTTATATTGTTGTTTTCGACAATAAGAGAAAATGGCGTAGCATGGGATCAGTTGTTACAAAGGCGCAGGGCAAGTTGTTACGGTATTACAACTTGCCCCAAAGAGTTTTTGTTTCCCTTAATGTAATCAATTATGTTTAAATACAGGTATAATGCGTAATTATAAGAAGAAGACTGAAAGAGGCACTATTCCCAAGGAAACATATGCTGAAGCGGCAAATGAAGTTCTAAGTGGCTTTTCTTCACTGCAGAAAGCTGCCCAAAAGTACAATACATATTTTCTGACGCTGCAGAGGTTTTGTAAGCGAATGGAATCAACAAAGGGAGGTAGGCAGCTTATTTTTCATTGTCAGCGTCGCCAATTGTGGCGTTGTAGATTATTGGTGAAGATGAAACTCTGCTTTCTGTGTCTCTTACGAACTCAGTAGGGGATGGCGTTCTCAGCACATCAACAAGTGTGAAATCCGACGCCTTGCACCTCAAACAGATGGTTCTGCAAAATCTATAGACACACATGTGCCACCTGAAGAACTGAGGCCTGTCCCGAAAGCTCCTGCCCGCAAGAAAACAGTAAGAAGAAATAAACGAGTGAGTGCTATCCTGACTGATTCACCAGTAAAAGCAGCATTAACAGCTGAAGCAAATAGACAAAAGAAACCTGCAAGACGACGACTGGTGTTGGCGCCGAAAAATAAAAATAAGAAAGCAAAAACGGGGAAACGAAAATGTGAGATCGTAGAATCATCTGATGAGGAAGACGACTGCGTGTGTATTGAGTGTATGGAACCATACTCTCTGTCAAGTCCACCAACCACATGGCTACAGTGCACAAAATGTAAAAGGTGTGCACATGATAGGTGTGCCAAGCATGACAGTTTCTTTATTTGTAAAAACTATAGCTCTGATAATGAAGTTGATATTTCTTCATCAGATTAATGATGACCGTATGTCAATATTAGTACTGTGTTTCAATTTTTATGATTTGTTAATACCTCTTGCATTAAAACTAATGATTAAATAAATCTTTATTGTGCAACCAAAAATATATTTTTTCTTAATTATTATGTAACAACTAACCCCATATGGTGTAACAAGATGCCCCACAGTGGGGTAGGTTGTTACATCATACAAGTTAGCAAAAACGTTGATATAGAGCTTAACAATCTGAGATTATGTTTATGACAAAAATTTCATTGTGAAGACTAAATAATTTGCTAACTTTTGGCATCTGTCCAATCGACATACGTGTTTTGTGTCGAGGTATACAAGATTCCAAAAAGAAAATTATAACAACTAGCCCCGGTCTCCCCCACTAAAAAAATTAAAAATAAAATAAATAAATAAAAACTTCTTGTTTAACTTATACCTAACGCTATGAATCACTTGTTTAAAGTGAAAGTTAGGTTAGGTATAGGTTAAACAAGTAGGTTTTTTTTAGTACGTGAGGGCGCCTAGCTCCCGAATCTTCGGTTAAGAAACACGCAGCATCTCATTGGCTGACAACTCTCATTGGCTAACAGCTAGCGAGTTCTCATTGGCCGGAGACAATTTCTGCGTGTCGAAATAAGGACTCGTCTTTCTTACCATTCCATCACTCATAATATTTTCGCCGTAAACGGCACAGATCTCACGAAGACTATCGATCGCTTTTAGACCTTTAGCATTAAGAAATCTTATAACAGTTCGTACTTTACAGTCGGCGGGACTCACGATTATCTTAAACATACAGTACACAATGTAAACAAAGAAAAATCAGTGCGTAGACAACAGATGTAGGTACCCAGTGCGCATAAAATTATTGAGATATCTTAGCCCATCCTTTTTTTAATTTCAAAACGGTACTTACTTGAAAACCACGCATCGTATGATTAGTATGAACTTCGTGACAGCACGTGCTCACTCATCACACCACGCAGCCATTTCACAGAGAAACGTGCACGTTCGATTGAGCGTCGTCCTCCAGAGATAACAATTGAACATTTCCGACTGAAAATGTTACATGAGATGAGATGCTTAATTCTACTTTCAGTAAAGCTGATCAGAAATGCGTGCCCTGTTTGAACCTTTAGCTTCTCAGTATGGTTTGAATGCAAATTTATAATGTAAGGTCCGTTAAATGGATCATCGGAAGAATAATCTAAAGTGACTGAAAATGTTACGTAAAAAGTTTCACAAAAACCACTGAATTTAAAACTAGGTAAACAAATGACAATGTCTATGTAGTTTTGATTCTATGTTGTCCTACTATGCGTTGGTTTCGCGTGTGTAATTTGCGGAAACTCAACTAATTTTTGTCAATTAAACGCACAGCAAAATCTATATTTTATTGAATGAAAAAACAAATTAACTTTTATTGATTTCAACTTCTGCGAATTACGTCAAGCGGGATCAACAAATTCAGGCTTTAGTAAAAGCTAAAAGACACGCAACGATACCAAACAGAGACCTGAAAATAAAATTACCTATTCTGAACATTTGTGTTTGTTTGTATAGTTTATGGGACTTAACTACGGGGTCATCAGTCCCTAAACTTACAAACTACTTATGAACTAACTAAGACTAAGGACGGCACAAATATCCATGCCCGAGGGGGGATTCGAACCCCCGACCGTAGTGGCCGTGCAGACCGTGACTGGAGCGCCTCAGCCTCCTCGGCCACCGCGGCCGGCGAACATTTGTGTCAAGTGAATAACGATACTGTTGTAAGGCCCTGATGTCATCAAAAAATTCTGCGCAGTTATACTCAGTCTTGTACAAAAAAATCTGAAAGAAAACTCCGTACAGCGCTGCACAGGTTTTTGTTCTACTTTTAAAAACACGATGTGAAATGCACTGCCCAAGCTGAGTATTACAAGCCGCAATGCAAGTACAGAACAATTAAAATAAATTAAAATTCTTGTCTGCTGAGGAAGGAGCTGGGAGGTATTTAACTCTACTAAATTAAATTCTGTATGTAATTAACACAATTATTATTACTGAGTTTAAGCTTAAGGCTTTGAAAAAACGTTTACATTGAGTAAAACTTTCTTGCACAAACGGAGTGCTTTACATTTTAAAAGGAAAAACGATCCAAATTAAATGAGTGAACATTTTAGAAAAAATTAAGGTAGAAAATTCTTTTTCTCTCCAGCCCTGTTAAGAAGGGAAACCGCCGCACAGCTTCTTCCTGTATTTACAAAAAACCTTATGAACCGACAAGGCGGTATGACGAAAGTTAGTCTATTCCTAGAAAAACTTTAGAAATTGCACAGACGCACTGTAAAAGACTGAATTACGCTGCGCCGCCACCAGAATCCTTGCCAGTGCAATGTTGACTAGTGCAGTTGAATTGTTCCTCTCTGGCCCAGCACACGACCAATTCAGGATCCGATTTCTCGGAGGATCACAACAGACACACAGCGTAGAGCGGCTTACATATTTTTAAATGAACGAAGCGTTTATTAGCAAAGATACTTCTGTAATGCAGACACAGGATGTTTCACGATAAACTTTGATAAAAGCATATACTGCGAAACGTTCAATATCACTGCTTTATAAGTTCGTTCAATTGTGTCAGCCAGGCCCTTACCTGCGTACATAACACCTGGTCTCCCTACCTTATTATATACAGCGTGTTTCACTAAGTGTGTTTGCCTCTGTAACTTATAAAATAATAGGTGACGGGAAATTTTAATGCGGTAGGTCAACACAAGAAATGTTACAGTTTCTGCGGAGCTAAGAGCATAGTTTATTGTATCATTTTCCAAAGAGTTACACCACAAAAATATAATTCTTTAAATGGAACAATAGTTTTTCTATCGTGTATTGTATTCGTTTAAACCAGCTGCGTCCAAATCAATTTAAACTACATTCCTATCACTGTTAGTTTGAGAGCTACAACCCTTCAAAGTTTCAGGGGGCGGAGGCTGCTCTAGCGTTGCTCACTGGCCGAGTGCCTATCCCCTGGGGTACGGCCCACTGTATCATGACCACCAGCCAGTCAGCTACGCTTTCGTAGCCTCCGCCCCTGGAACTTTGAAGGGTTGTAGCTCCCAAACTAACAGTGATAGGAATGTAGTTTAATTTGATTTGGACGCGGCTGGTTTCAACGAATCCAATGCACGATAGAAAAAACTATTTCCATTAAAAAATTATATCTTTGTGCTGTAACTCTTTGGAAAATAATACAATAAACTATGTTCATAGCTCCGCAGAAAGTGTAACATTTCTTGTGTTGACCTACCGCATTAAAATTTCCCGTCACCGATTATTTTATAAGTTACAGAGGCAAACACACTTAGTGAAACACCCTGTATATATATATATAATCTCTTGAAATTTTCGTAAAGTTTTCATACTATGTTTGTTTCCGTGCTGCTACGTCTTTATGCACACGACGAAGTATTTAGATCTAACTACTTTTAAATATTTTATTTAATGTGGTTTTATGACAGTTGCACATTATGTAAAATGAAATGTTGAAACTTATAAGATAGAAATACTACCATGCTGCATAGAAGCATGACACCACAGAAATAGACAAACAATCCAAACTTCATGAAAATTTAAGAAATATACCTAGGACTGATAGATCAGGTGTTATATATGCGGATCAGCACAAGTCAGATACACTTCATAACGGCAAAATGCGGAAACAGCTGTTGTGGCACACTAATGAACTCATAAGCAGTGATACTGGAACTTTGCTTACAATGTCCTGTCAAGACATTTATTTCACTGCAATCCTAACAATCAGGAAGTTACAAAATACTGTATAATCTATAGGAAACTTTCACAATGTGCTGTGAGGATAACAGAAATCTGAAGGTTACCATTAAGCCATCAGACTAATTCAGTTATTGCCAGCTGTGACCAGACCTCGTAGCAAATACACTCCTGGACATTAAAATTGCTACACCACGAAGATGACGTATTACAAACGCGACAGAATGAAGATGCTGTGATATGCAAATGAGTAGCTCTTCAGAGCATTCACACAAGATTGGCGCCGATGGCGACACATACAACGTGCTAACACGAAGATGATTTCCAATACACTTCTCACACAAAACAGCTGTCGATTGGCGTTGCGTGGTGAAAAGTTGTTGTGATGCCTCGTGTAAGGAGGAGAAATGCTTACCATAAAGTTTCCGACTTTAACAAAGATTGGACTGTAGGCTATCGTCATTACGGTTTATTGTATCGTGACGTTGCTGCTCGTGTTGGTCGCGATCCAATGACTGTTAGCAGAATACGGAATCGGTGGATTCAGGACGGCAATACGGAACGCCGTGCTGGATGCCAACGGCGTCGTGTCACTAGCAGTGGAGATGACAGGCATCAGGCACCTTATGCGCATAGCTTTAACGGATCGTGCAGCCACGTCTCGATCCCTGAGTCAACAGATGGGGACGTTTGCAAGATAACCATCTGCACGAACATTTCGACGACGTTTGCAGCAGCATGGACTATCAGCTCGGAGACTATGGCTATGGTTACCCTTGAAGCTGTATCACAGACAGGAGCGCCTACAATGGTGTACGCAACTACGAACCTGGATGCACGATAAGCAAAACGTCATTTTTTCGGATGAATCCAGGTTCTTTTTACAGCAGCATGTTGGTCGTATCAGTGTTTGGCGACATCGCGGTGGACGCACATTTGAAGCGTGTATTCGTCGTCGCTATACTGGCGTATCACCCGGCGCGATGGTATGGGGGCGATTGGTTACACGTTTCGGTCACCTCTTGTTCGCATCGACGGCACGAACAGCAGGCGTTACATTTCAGATGTGTTACGGCCCGTGGCTCTACCCTTCATTCGATCCCTGCGAAGCCCTACATTTCAGCAGGATAATGCACGACCGCATATTGCGGGCCTTTCTGGATACGCAAAATGTTCGACTGCTGCCCTGGCCAGCACATTCTCCAGATCTCTCACCAATTGAAAACGTCTGGTCAATGGTGGTCGAGCAACTGGTTCGTCACAATACGCAAGTCACTAAGCTTGATGAACTGTGGTATCGTGTTGAAGCTGCATGGGCATCTGTACCTGTACACGCCATCAAAGGTCGGTTTGACTCAATGCCCAAATGGATATTTGTGCCGTCCTTAGTGTTAGCTAGTTCATAAGTAGTTTGTAAGTTTAGAGACTGATGGCCCCGTAGTTAAGTCCCATAAGCTATACAAACATTTGGTTTTTGATTTTGACAAGGGCTTATTTTGTGGTAAGAAGACAATATAAATGGTAAACAAAGCTTACAGTGCGCTCTCCGCCGCTTCTTTTAAGGTAATATTAAAAATCGGTTTTATGCTTCTCACATCTTTACCGAGTATGTTCCAACTCTAATTCGTTGTTACCCGATCATTTTTAGGATGACAAGGAAATGCACAATTCCAAAATACTATTACTATTTATATTGTCTTCTTAGCACAAAAGAAGCCCACGTCCCACTAGCCGCGTTTTGCAATTCCGCCTTGCAATATTGCATAAATTCTGTAACGCAGATAACCTGAGGATGCCCTGCTAAAGGGCGAAACGCTCCATTAATTAAAGAATAAAACAATCTGTAATCAAGACTTTTTTACCGAAGGAATATTTATTCTCACTGATTGCTGTACACCGTGGACTGGAAATTATTTTATCTTTGATGTGTTGAGAGCCGGACAGCGAAGTAATTCTTTACTAGCTGAATACCCGGCGTTGCCCGGATATTTATTTAGTGACTCCAGCCTTGAGTTAGTACTTGTCCAATCCCTTCTCTATCTCTCTGTGAATCTCTTTTCTTCTAAAAGCATGTTATATTTTTTGAGAGAATATTTTAAGAAATAAGGCTGTCTTGCATAACGTACAAAATTATAAGTGCAGTATCCAATAAAAGAAAGGTAGTGATTAAAATACAAATGATATATAAAATTCGTACGATCTCATATTTACTGTGTTATATGTTGCACAATTGTACAGTTTTCAGGTATATATTCATTTCTATTAGTGCTATATGTCTGTAAAATCAGTTGCGAATATAATTAGTAGTAAAGAAGTAATAGATTAAAACTTGATGCCTGATGGGGCGGTTTTCCGCGAACGTTACTGTTCATGTGCTCATGTCTCATGCACTACGTGTCAAACTGTGGTACAATATCGAAGGTGCACTCAGCTATATCTGTGTATACAGTCTGTAAAATTTCCTGCGGCAACAGTAGTTTGTAGTGTAGAAATTATAAACTGTAACGTCATACCTAATGCAATAGTTTTAGTCCATAAAGAGCGGAAAAGTAGTAATCGAGAAACTTTCTTCCTTTCATTATTTTACTGTGGTTTTCAGTGAAAAAATATATTTTAAAGGTTTGAAATTACCTTTAAAGGTTGTTGCAAGTCGCTAAGTACTCTCATTGTCATACAATGTATGAATAAAGTCTCGTAGCATTGTGTGGAGTTTTCTGCGATTCCTATTGTTTATGGCGTCATATCTCCTTAACAATGTGTCGTATGTCATTAGTAACCATGCAGGAACTGTTATCTCACGGTAAGGAATATGTGTATTAAATTTGGTTGAAATCAGTCCAGTGGTTTAGGAAGAAAATGAGCAATATTGTCGCGTGACGTAGCAGTTCTTCTAGCATCTCATTGTTTATGACGTCATCTCTCCTGAACTATCGACCCTATCGCAAAATCCTTTCTTATCTGACGATTTATACGTATCAACTACATTCGAGCCAAATTGAAGCTTCGTAGGTGAAGTAGTTTTCGTTATTTCGTGTTTAGTCAGTGAGTGAGTGAGTGTGTGAATGAATGTCTTTTCGCTTTTATATAGATAGAGATTAATATCACCAACGCCTCAGACAGAGACAGGATTCTTCCCACTTACGTTCAGTGTTGGGATGCTATTCCGCTATCGGAGAGCATCAGCAACTCTGATAATACATAGATAAGGGAAACATCAACGCACAACTGAAGTCTGTGTTGTGGAGGGAGACGTGTTTAGGATATTCCGGGTATTCAAGTCATTCATACTGCCACAGTGGCTGAGTGGATAATGCGACTGCCTAGTTAGCAGAATGTCCCAGGTTCGAATACGGGCCGTCGAACAAATATTAGTTCACTGCCTCGTCTTATAATCCACTTCATGGCACAGAATGCTGCAAATAGTCCTTGCGACAAAATACTGCAATTCTCCCTTACTGGTGGTCACAAGTGGTCGCAAGAATTTTGACAACGCGTATTCCTGCTACTAAGTTACCACGCAGTTCCGACTTAGGCTATGTCCTTCACCGCATTTATCACAGCTAAAATTAAAGCAAGTGTGACTTTACGAACAATAACCTACGTTTTGGTCTACGTACGGTTACTATTTAAAAGTTTGGCTCGATGTTGTCTTAGGGTCGAACCGTACATGTCTGCTTTGAAGCCCCAGCAACTACTTTAATTCAGATATTATTCTTACACCTGCAAATGATGTACGCAAAGTCAGAGGTTTAGTTGAATAAGATTTATTCAATCAAATTGGTTCCCTACTGGAAGTGGACAGATGAATTATTAATCATAAATTGAATCAAATGGCTAAACCGTTGCATTGTCTGCGATAAAAAATAATAATCCTAACTTTAAGAAACTCACAAACTCTTTGTACTTTGCGAGCACTCAACATAAACTTGTCAATAGATCAAAATAGTTACGCTTCACCAAAACCATTTCTATACTCCTAAGTTCTTGTGTTGAAATATAAACACATATCAGCTGCACTGGCTTTCACTTGTTCTCGCCGAATTTAAAGTCCCGAGAAGCGTCCGTTCGCAGCGGAAATCTAATACTGGTTGTTGTTGTGGGTACTGATTTCTCATTATCTATGCACACAAATTGCCTGTTATTGTAATCAGATGTCAGTTCTAGTAAAATATATTTGTCCAATTAATACTCGTTTATCATCTACATTTTTTCTTGGTGTATCAATTTTAATGGCCAATAGTGTATATTGATTTCAGTGTCAAAATTGTATCTGCGTGTGCTTTTGTGTATTTTTCACAAATAATTCATTTGAGGGGTTGATTTGACTTTTGACATCTGCACGCCATAGAATGGAAAAATTATGGATGAACAGGGATCAGTGTCTCATCGAGAAGGTGGTCATTATAGACGAAGCGCAATCTCGGATTACTTTCTTATGGACGGAAAAGGAAACTGGCCAAGCCTTTCGTAAGGAACTGTTACGATATTTGCCTGGAACGATTCAGGGAAATCACGGAAAACGTAAGTGTTCATCGTGAGAGTCGGATTTTAAGAGCCGTGGTCCAGAATGCGCGTCTGGTACGATGGCCATTGTGCCACCTCATTCTGTGACCGCCATTGGGCATATGAAATTTAACATAGATCTTATTCTGTGGGACCTTCTGAACAGCTTGAATTGTGATTCGTGCTCTGCCCATGCTCAGTAGTGTATATAATCTGCGTGAATAGCAGCAGATGTTGAGCGATCGCTGTGAAAGATACGAATACGCCACATACAAAAGTGCGGCGTCATTATCGTTAAGTGGAATCGATCAATGTCCACATTTATGGCGCATTCTGAAGTAAAGTATATTAGATTCGATTCCATAGATCATACATTTCGTAATGATGTGGAACGTGTCAGTTTAGTAAATGTTGTCTACACATGACAAGCAATATTTTCAGGATTTTTTATTTACATTTTTTACTGCTTTCTATTTTATTTTACATTTTTTATTTTTTTAGATTTGTCTAAAAATTTATCTACATTGTAGAAGGAGTTGCCATTCAGAAATTCCTTTAATTTCTTTCTAAATACTAGTTTGGCTATCTGTCAGACTGTCGATGCTACTTGGTAATTAACCGAGGACTTTTGTGGCAGCATAATTTACCCCTTTCTGTGCCATTACTTTTCAATTGGGTCGGATTGTTAATAACAAATTTTATGAGTGAATAATATATATATATATATATATATATATATATATATATATTCACTCATAAAATAGCTATCACACCTGACAAACTGTATTGACTGATGAAATTGTAAATGATATCTTTCAGAAAGTTATTAAGTGGTTCTCTACAAATGAACTATCATTAAACATTGATAAAACCCAGTATATACGGTTTCAAACAGTAAATGGCATGACACCATTAATAATTTTAGACTTTCAACATAAATCTGTAGCTAAGGTAGAATATATATATTGAAGAGCATTCAGCAGACATTTATTTAGAAGTCTTGGGATCTTCACTATATATTGAAGATCCCAAGACTTCTAAATAAATGTCTGCTGAATGCTCTTGGGTGTGCTCCTGCAATTATTCTGATTACACGCTTTTCTGCAATTGCTCTAGAATATGATCCCATGTGAAAGCACTGAGTGAAAATAGGCATAGGCAACTAATTTACTGAGATGTATATCACCAAATTTTACAATGACCCTGGTAGTATAAGTAGCTGAACTCAAACGTTTCAGGAGATCTTCGATATGTTTCTTTCAGTTCAATCCCTCGTCAATGAAAACACGTAAACTTTTGAATATTCTACCTTAGTTACAGATTTATGTTGAAAGTCTAAAATTATTAATGCCATTTACTGTTTGAAACCGTATATACTGGGTTTTATCAATGTTTAATGACAGTTCATTTGTAGAGAACCACTTAATAACTTTCTGAAAGATATCATTTACAATTTCACCAGTCAATACAGTTTGTCAGTAGTGATAGCTATACTTGTATCACCAGCAAAAAGAACTTGCTTACCATCTTCGTGAATGTAGAATGGCAAGTCATTAATATATATTAAGTACAGCAAAGGACCCAAGACCGAACCTTGTGGGAACCCATTTTTGATAACTCCCCCGTTAGAGGAATTAATTGTTTCATCTATAACATGTGAACGGCTTATTTTAACTTATTCCACTCTTCCAGTTAAGTATGATTTAAACCATTTGTGCACTGTACCGCTCATAGCACAATACTTAAGCTTACCTAGAAGAATCTCATGATTTACACAATCAAAATCCTTTGTGAGACCACAAAAAATCCCAACGGGTGATGTCCGGTTATTCAAAGCATTTAATATTTCATCAGTGAAGGTATATGTAGCATTTTCAGTTGAAAAGTTTTTTGAAAACCAAACTGACATTTTGTTAGAACTTTATTTTCACTAATTTTTTGAAGCAACTCGAGACGACGAAATTTTTCAAAAACTTTGTATAAAGCTGTCAGAAGTGAGATGGAGCGGTATTTGTTGACATCAGACGTATCCTCTTTTTTATGCAAAGGTTTAACGGTAGCACATTTCAGTCTATCCAGGAAAATACCCTGCTTTAAAGAGCTATTACATATATGACTGAGAATCCTACTTATATCCTGGGAACAAGCTTTTAATACCCTGCTGGAGATGCCATCAATTCCAAATGAGCTTTTACTCTTGAGAGTTTATTATTTTCATAATTTGTGAAGGAGAGGTGGGTGGAATTTCAATTGTAATGTGTGACTTTACGGAAGTAATATCTGTAGAGTCGCACACATAGTACAAGTAATGGTATTTTGTGGGAAGATACAGGACTGGCAGTGGTCCGCGGCAAAGGGTTTCAGCAGCTACCAGAAAGCCCAGGAAGCTGGTCGGGGGTTTGTCCAGATAGGTTGAAATCTTATTATTCAAAACTAATTAGGGATTTTAGCCGAGCGTTTCTTAAGCGTGTGGGTGTGAAGATGACATCTGTGACTTTCATAATCTCATAAATAACAATAAAATAAAATTATCAAAACATTATTTATCGTCAACTTAGAAGACATGTACGATGTTTGAATAATTATGCATATCTTATGATTCTAAGAATAATTTCAGTATCTCAGAAATTACAAAAGTTTATGACTACTATACCAAAATATAGAAGAAACAAGCTTAAAATAAACAACTTTTCAATGCGTCATGCAATTTCAACAAACTCTTCTCTAGATGATAACTTATTGTCTAAAGCTATCGTCTTACAAGTGTCACAATTATGTATACAAAACACACTTACCTCAGCCAAGATTACTAGTTTAATATTTTTAACAGGTTTCGATAAACTATGTCATCATCTTCAGAAAAAATTTTTTTATAATAATTTTCTCCTATTTTTAATAAAATAGTTACTTGTGAAATAAATATAAGAAAAAGAACATTGTAAAACGAGTTAAAATTTGTATCACCAAAGTGGAACGTCATCTCTATTGCAATACAGATAACGACCACTTTGGAGATGCAAATTTTAATTCGTTTTACAATGTTCTTTTTCTTATAGTTCAGTTTTACAAAGTAACTCTTTATTTTATTGAAAATAGGAGAAAATTGTTTCTGAAGATGATGACATAGTTCATCGAAACCGGTAAAAAGAAAACAAACCAAAAAAACCTAGCGATCTTGACTGAAGTAAATGTGTTTGATATAAACTTTGATCGCTCTCCATAGGCAGAATATACCAGTTAACTATAAAAATTATATATATATGATTTCGATATTTATAGATATAAATCTGTAATAGAAATATAAACAGGTCGTTCTATTCTCCGCAGTAACACTGCAAGCAGCATGATTTACGTCTCGTATATTTAATTCAGTGTATCTATTTATTGTACAATTTGCCAAGATTTGCGTAGGTATTATATGGCATGAGCGGTCAAGCTCATGACAGCTAGCTTGTCTATTTATTTACAGCAGACTCTATGTAATACTAATCGACAGTCCTAAGTGTATTTAAATAATGTCATATTAGTAAGGAAGTGGTTTCAGTTGCTCAGTTTTTACTTAAAGAAACATCTAATATTAAGATGTATACGATATTAGAAGGGATGGCGATCGGCCAATGATGAAGTAGCAAAGGAACAGAACAAGTGGTGGTGTGTTTGTGGGAGAGTGGAGGTGAGTGAAAGGTGTTTGCGGAAAAGAGGACTCTATGTCTAGTCTTGGCAAGAGGCGAACTCTCCTGATTGAAATGAGTGATTATAGAATGACGTTTTGCCATTCGTGCAGCCAGGGTCGTCGTTGCGTACACCATCGCAGGCGCTCCTGTCTGTGATGCAGCGTCAAGGATAACCGCAAACATGGTCTCCGTGCTTATGGTGCATGCTGCTACAAACGTCGTCTTACTGTTCGTGCAGATGGTTGTTGTCTTGCAAACGTCCCCATCTGTTGACTCATGGCTCGGGATGTAGCTGCACCATCCGTTACAGCCATGAGGATAAGATGCCTGTCGTCTCGACTGCTAGTGATACGAGGCCATTGGGACCCAGCACGGCGTTCCGTATTGCCCTCCTGAACCCACCAATTCCATATTCTGCTAACAGTCATTGGATCGCGACCAACGCGAGCAGCAATGTCGCGATACGATAAAGAGCAATCGCGATAGGCTACAATCCGACCTTTATCAAAGTCGGAAACGTGATGGGACGCATTTCCCCTCATTTCATGGGGCATCGCTACAACGTTTCATCATGAAACGCCGGTCAACTGCTGTTTGTGTATGAGAAATCGGTTGGAAACTTTCCTCATGTCAGCACGTTGTAGATGTCGCCAACGGTGCCAACCTTTCGTGAATGCTCTGAAAAGCTAATCATTTGTGTATCACAGCATCTTCTTCCTGTCTACTAAGTTTCGCGTCTGTAGCACGTCATCTTTGTGGTGTAGCAATTTTAATGTCCAGGAGAGTATTTTTCCTTTACATCAAATGTCCATCAAAACTAATGTCTATAGTATGGATACGTACAGTTAAATTATGTGCACCAATGCTGCGTTCACATCTTAGTAACGCTATAACTGTCAAAAGAATTATGAATAATAATAACCAGCTGGTAGTGAATGATGATGTACACATTATAGGTGAATAATGATAAATGATTCATGAGAAATATTATAAGGACTTAAGTGTTTAATTCAGTTGTACATAAGCAAATGACAGATGTAAAAATGTACTGTTTCAGTCAAGTAAAGAAGTAAATCCTTTTTTTTTTTTTTTTTGTAAATACAGTTAGGCCTTAGTAACAACTGCTTAAATAGAAGAGCAAAGACTATTATCTTCATCATTAGTGGCTACTGCTGAAGGTGCTTCAGACCACTTGGTCGTTTTGCCATTATTATATGGTGATCTTCCAGTATAATGGATGCTGCATTAATTCAATACTTCAGTGTCCACAAGACCAATAATTCCTGTTTCAGAAACACTTATAATAGCTACACCTTCAGAAGTTCAAATGTTTGTAAATCTATGGGACTTAACTTCTTTGGTTATTAGTGCCTAGGCTTACAAACTACTTAAACTAAGTTAATCTAACCTAAGGACTAGACACACACCCATGCCTGAGGGAGGACTCGAACCACTGACACCTAGCAACCGGGCTCTCCGCAGCAAAGCGCTTTTGAACGCTCTGCCACTCCACCGTGGTAGCTACACCTTCACCCCAGAACTTTAATTATTTCCTCCTTGCTTTTATCCGACATGCATCACACATTAAAGGAAATAATTGCAGAAAATTATGACGTAATTTAGAAAGGAATTGGATGCCGAAACACTTTAATGTTACAAATACTTCATCCTTGTGAATTATACTTTAGTCCTAAGTTTACTTAGATAATTGACTTTAGATTATTATTATTAAAAGAGGCATGCCTTTGTTTCTTTAGGCTTTGTAAAAAAAAAACTGAATCATTGATGTAACAAGCTGGGCGTTGAGTGCTTCTAAGTCGGTAACATTCAGTTTTGGTGGAGTCGTGAACTGTGATACTTCCGAAAACAACATTAATTAGACGTAGCCCATGCAGACCTTTCACTCCCTAATATACGCTTTACCGGTTGTGATCTCAGCTTACAGCTTAACGTGGAATTTGAATCACGTGTTGTTTCTGGCGACTCTTCACATACAAGTGAGGTGAAGGCGAGATTAAAATGAAAGCAGTATAAAAGCGCCAGAATCGAACCAGTGCCCTTTCGCGTGGGAATCTATCGCTTTAACGCGAGACCATCTCCGCCACGTTGATAATAATTCTCTTATTACAGGATTTTATAGTAGCAACCTAAAAAAAGAAATTTCTGAACGCTGGAAAACAGGACTTAATATTGTGGTTGTGTGTGTGTGTGTGTGTTTTTTTTCCTTCATTTCTTTATAGGCTAAACACTAAATAAATAGTAAATTTTAAGTGTCTCGAGGAGTAGCATAGAATTTCGTGACAAAATTAACGATTTTCGACTGGTAATTTTTGTGAACTCTAAGGGATATAGTAGTATAATTCAGAATTATGGTAGGTCCTGTGGGTCACCGAAAATTCAGGCTTCAAACTGCATCCACAACGAAGTTAAATGTGCCGTGACGACTTTCGAAAATGGACGTTACGCTAAGAACAAGAGATGTAAAATTTATAGAAATGTTATGCGGGGGATCCTATGTAGACCTATCTATCAACAGAGGTGGTAATTGTTTCCAATTTGATTTTTAAAGCCTGACGGTACAGCTTTTAAAAGCAGACCGTAACTGGGAGGTATCAACCACGAATAAGGGAATCACTACGATCAAATGTTCAAATGTTTGTATAGCTTATGGGACTTAACTACGGGGTTATCAGTCCCTAAACTTACAAACTACTTACGAACTAGCTAATACTAAGGACGGTACAGATATCCATGCCCGAGGGGGGATTTGAACCTCCGACGGTAGTGGCCGTGCAGACCGTGACTGGAGCGCCTCAGTCTCCTCGGCCAACGCGGCCAGCACTACGATCAGATCCTGTCTCATGTTGTTTATAACTTCTAGGAAAATAGTGTAAAATTAGGTAAATCCCATTCACCGTCATATGCTCATTTATGCTATTTAAATAGAAATTACGCAACATTTAATAATTCTGAACTATCTGATTTAGTTCACGACCGGACATTAAAATTGCTACACCAAGAAGAAATGCAGATGATAAACGGGTTTTCATTGGACAAATATATTATTTTACAACTGACAAGTGATTACATTTAAACGCAATTTGGGTGAATAGATCCTGAGAAATCAGTACTCAGAACAACCACCTCCGGCCGTAATAACCACCTTGATACGCCTGGGCATTGAATCAAACAGAGCTTGGATGGCGTGTACAGGTACATATGCCCATGCAGTTTCAACACGATACCACAGTTCATCAAGAGTAGTGACTGGCGTATTGTGACGAGCCACTTGCTCCGTCACCATTGACCAGACGTTTCTCCAATTGCTGAGAGATCTGGAGAATGTGCTGACCATGGCAGGAGTCGAACATTTTCCCTATCCAAAAAGGCCCGTACAGGACCTGTAACAAGCGGTCGTGCATTATCCTGCTGAAATGTAAGGTTTCGCAGGGATGAAATGAAGGGTAGAGCCACGGGTCGTAACACATCTGGAATGTAATGGCCATTGTTCAAAGTGCCATCAATGCGAACGAGAGGTGACTGAGATGTGGAACAAATAGTACCCCATACAATCACGCAAGCTGATACGCCAGTATGGCGATGACGAATACACGTTTCCAATTTGCGATCACCGCGATATCGCCAAACACGGATGCGACCATAATGGTGCTGTAAACGGAACCTGGATTCATCCGAAAAACAGACGTTTTGCTATTCGTGCACCCAGGTTCGTCGTTGCGTACACCATCGCAGGTGCTCCTGTCTGTGATACAGCGTCAAGGGTAACAGCAACCATGGTCTCCGAGCTGATAGTCCATGCTGCTGCAAACGTCGTCAAACTTTTGGTGCAGATGGTTGTTGTATTGCAAACGTCCCCATCTGTTGACTCAGGGATTGAGACGTGGATGCACGATCCGTTACAGCCATGCGGAGAAGATGCCTGTCATCTCAACTGCTAGTGATACGAGGCCGTTGGGATCCACCATGGCGTTCCTTATTGCCTTCCTGAACCCACCGATTCCATTATTATTCTTCTAACCGTCATTGGATCGCGACCAACACGACCAGCAATGTCGCGATACGATAAACCGAAATTGTGATAGGCTATAATCCGACCTTTATCAAAGTCGTAAACGTGATGGTATGCATTTCTCCTACTAACACGAGGCATCACAACAACGTTTCACAAGGCAATGCCGATCAACTGCTGTTTGTGTATGAGAAATCGGTTGGAAACTTTCCTCATGTCAGCACGTTGTAGGTATCGCCACCGGCGCCATCCTCGCGTGAATGCTCTGAAAAGCTAATCATTTGCATATCACAGCATCTTCTTCCTGTCGGTTAAATTTTATCGTCTGTAGCACGTCATCATCTTGGTGTAGCAATTTTAATGGCGATGAGTGTAACTGGTCTCATGCATTTACGTTATCGGAGGCTGAGCAAGTCCCAGGACCTGTTTACACAATGCGCGCCTTGCTAACTGTATCCCCTTCCTGTGTTCCAGCTGATGAAGGCCTCCTACTCCTACTACGCGCTGCTCAACCAGATGAACAAGTGACCAGGTCTGCCGTTCTCCAAGTCCACGCATTACACGCCTTTCTTTATTATGATGATACGTTCCTTTCAAAATAAAATATTGTATTAAATAAGGACAAACTAGACACAAATAGGTAAATATGTCTCATATACATCCACATTCATCAGGCACTCCCAGTAATATCCTGTAGTTATTACTTTCATTGCAGTGCCTTACACGTATTGTTTATATAACTAAGGAAATATTTATGAAAATTTAGAAGACCATGTGTACTATAATGCACGTATAAAAAAATAAAAATGTCATGAAAATATTTCTTGTCTCTTATTTTAAACCATCAACTATCATTTTCCTTCCTTTCGCTGCTCACTTTCCTATTTGCTCGCGATAGCGTGGCGTTGTACTATTGTAATAAACACAAACATCTGACTCATAGAATTTACATCACGCATACGCAACGACAAATAAATTTCACTTTCAGTTTACACATACAATAGCGTAATAATTAATCAAAAATGACAACATAAATGTCTCTAGAAGTATATTTGATTATCAATATATTTGTCACTCTGCAACTCAAATGTACTTTTTGTAACTGGATCTTATTCATCAGTTCAACGTATCTCTTTTCCGAATTCAGAAATGTAAATTGGATGTGAAAAACTAAATCTCCATGCGAACTTTACCAATGCCACAGTTATCACCATTTTTATGTAGAAGTTTGTGCAGAATCCCATGAAACTACAAAATAAACTGCTGGAAAACGACCTTTTAAACAAGAATCTAGTCTTTATAGAAGATGTGCATTGAACAGAGCCTCACCTATGTACTACTATGACCGCTAAAATCCAACTTCTTTCTTTCGCAGTCATATTACCACTAGTGCGTCATTACCAAATTACTAAAAATGTATATGAGCTATCGTGGCGATGCAGGCAATGAAATGTTTCAAGATAGCTCTGGAGGAGAATTGAGGGAAACACTACACTCGTTCCTATTAAAAGTCATTCTGTGAAATTATAACAAGTTTAGTTTTGTAGACATATCACATGCTGAAGAAAACGAAATGTAGAGAGTATACAAAACAACTAAAGAGGTAACGTTTTCTGAAAAAAAAAGACAAATTTATTGTTAACAGGAACTGGAGCATTGTATTAAACAGTACTGTGTGTTATACATGTGTTTCTCGTTCCATTCTATATATATAATGCTAACCACAAATATGATTTTCACTATAGGGAGCCAAAACGCTTGCACTAAATACTGCCTGTATCGTACGTTAGCATAGTGAGCTAACTTTATTACCGGTGAAACACTTGGCTATTATACCTTGCGCATATCAAACTAATGTTGCAGTGAGAGAACGCCGTTAGTTTAACAACAAATACATTACGGTCGAGCTGACTCTCTCGTAGGTTCTTATGTAAGCTCCGCGATAAGGTAATAACCATTCCGGAGATGAGTACACAGAGGCAGCTGACTTCCTAGGCTTCCCGCAAATCGTTAAACGCAATACATTTTCATAACATGCTTCATAAATATTTACCTATGGTAATGTGGAAGACGGATACTGGAACTGGAGCTACGTTCCACTGATAGGCCACGGCGATGACGGGAAAATTATTTCCGACCAGGTGAGTAAAAGTTAATGAATAAAATTTCAGACACGGGTAATTCATCATGAAAATAGTGATGCAGGTGAACGAGAAAGAACAGCATTAAGAACGGATTATAATATAAATAAAGTGAAATGCTGAAGCGGCATTAATAAGATAAAAGACGTGCGGGAAAGGAGACGACATCTGGTAATTTACACACCGCACATTTTAACCATGCTACACATTTAATTTGAGTGTAATCAAAGGAGGTTTTATACACGAAAAATACCCGAAGAAACCGCAAGGATTTTGTGCTAGAAAGAGAGAGAGTTTTCGGTGCTAGTTCCTCAATTGTACCACATTTCCGGTAGGAGACATGTAATACGTTCCTAATTTATCTGTTACTAATTCTAAATAAAGACTGTAAATTGTGCAAGCTTGCAGAAAACAAACCCCCATACGGATAGCATTTGTAAACCTGAAGAAAAGTATTATGTCCATGATGACTGCAAGCAAAAACCGCTGACACTTGTTGGACGTGCTCTCTCTCTCTCTCTCTCTCTCTCTCTCTCTCTCTCTCTGACTTGTGTCCAATAACGCCATATATTTCCGTCAGTTCCTCGTTCTGTGGCAAATGGTTTCTGTATGTTGTGCACATATTAGCTGAAGCTGTACTTTGGAGAAAAAAGGCCGCTGCAAAAACTTATGTTGCTAATAATACAAAATACTGCAATTTCTAAGCAATACAGAGGCTCTTGCAGTGTCTGAAGAGGATTCTTATAATTTCACTGTTTATGGTTCTTCAAGTTCACGTAAAACGGAAAAAATGGCCTTTCAGGACTAATCTCCTATCAGCACAGACTTCAACAGGCGATACATTCACCGACAAGTAACAGTGAGATAATCTTGATTAGTTTGTATACGATAGCTGAATGAACTGAATGATAATAAAAAAACCCACACTTGACTTTCAGATATATTTGTCACAATGCTATGAAACGTTTTGCGCCATATTATGATTTTCTACCTTTTGTAATAAACGGAGGGTCCCAAAATTTTGGATGAAATTAAAATAGATGGTAGTGGATCATCTTAAGATTACATTTGGATAGAGAATCAGTGACTGTAAGTGCATGTGCATAAAAAGAGTACACTGCATAAGAATAGTAGTAGTAGTAGTAGTAATTGTTCAAAGTAATTAGCGCCAGACTCTGTGTCCGAAAGGCAAAGGCGTATCAAGTTCTGTCTGCCTCTCACCTGATCCCTGGTGACTGTTTTAGTGATAGACAGGCAGCTTAGAATCTGGTGGGCGGGTCTTCATCCACTTATAGGGGTATTTCATACACCAACTACGTGACGTAGCCCCAGAAAAAGACGTCCGTAGGTGGCAGATACGGCGATCGGGGAGTCCAGGGAGCAGAACCTCCCCTCTTGTTGTTGTGGTCCGGAGACTGGTTTGATGCGGCTCTCCAATCATCTCTATCATGAGCAAACACCTTCATCTCCTCGTAAGATCGGCAACCCACATCTATTTTACCCTGTTTACAGTATTCGTCTCTTGGTTTCCTTGATTTTAACCCCACACACTTCCCTCCATTCCTAAATTCACGATTCCTTCATGCCTAAGAATGTGTCCTACCAATCGATCCTTTATTTTAGTCAAGGTATTCCCGAATTCCTATTCTACCTAAATCTCATTAGTACCTCCTCATTAGTTATGCGATCTACCCGCCTAATCTTCAGCATTCTTCTGTAGCACCACATTTCCAAAGCGTCTATCCTCCTCCTGCCTGAACTATTTATCGTCCATATTTCACTTCCGTATAGGGCAATACTCCAAACGAATTCCTCCAGAAAAGACTACTGTGAAGAATCTCATATGTAACCATTTAAATGCTCTTTCATATTTTTATTCTATAAGATACCTTTACTATTTTGGAAGAACACTGCGCAATAAGCGGCATAAGTAAAGCCTAGGGCTCATGTTCCAGTCAACAAGTATCCCATGAGAAATGTCCGCCCATATTTCCATCTGAAATCTGATTGGCTCTTATAAGTAGTCTCAGTCTCAGTTCGCCAAAACCCTCCAGCACTATTACTAATACTTGATATAACGCCATTAATTTAAATATTTGTATTTGTACAATGTAATTATCTTGTATAAAGCTACGTTCCCGTTCTTTAATTTAAATATTAGTTTAATAGAAAGATGACTGGCGTAACACTCTAGAATGTTCGGTTGACGCCAAAATATAGCCACAGGCGAGGAGTATTACTCCTGCTGCAGGCAGTCGAAATAAGCGCCTCAGACCGTTAACATCTTAAGAGTTGTGCAAGAGGCCTCAGACGTTGAACACATGTCAGTCGCGTGCGTGTATCGCATATATAGTAATATAAAATTGAGGAATTCGATTTACATTACGGACATTAAAATTGCTACAGCAACAATAAATGCAGATGATAAACGGGTATTCATTGGAAAAATTTATTATACTAGAACTGACATGTGATTATATTTTCACGTAGTTTGTGAGCATAGATCCTGTTAAATCAGTACCCAGAACAATCACCTATGGCCGTAATAACGGTCTTGATACACCTCGGCATGCCATCAAACAGAGCTTGCATGGCGTGTTCTGGTACAGATGCCCATGCAGCTTCAACACGATACCACAGTTCATCAAGAGTACTGACTGGCGTATTGTAACGAGCCAGATGCTCGGCCACCATTGACCGGACGTTTTCAATTGGTGAGAGATCTGGAGAATGTGCTGGCCAGTGTGGTGTCGCACAAGTACAAAGTGCGCGCCACCTACTTTCGCCGCGCGCCGCCATGCACGCACGGCGCGGCGTTCTTACGACGACAGCCACAGCCGCCCTCTGCTGCAACTCCGCTCGTGGCCACCACTGAACGACATCGTTCACTTGGGACTGAGATAGGAACCAGTTAAGACCTTCGGACTCAGATAGGCACCAATGAAGACTTGGCTATCGGATAGGCACTAGGCAGGCCTCAACTATGTATCAGCATTCTGCCGTACTGAACTATGTAAAAGTTAAGTATTATATAAATTCTGTTCAATATATATCTCGTTCTAATTTGCTCTAGTGTTTCTAGTTTCTGGCTGCTCCCCTCCGTACCTGCACCAGCGTGCTACCTTAATTCCTGTGTCGGTCTCATTACACTCGGCCACCGACACCTACGACGGAACGAGACACAAAAGCGGCGACGAGGCTGGGACACAAAAGCCAGGGCAGCAGTCGCACATATTCCGTATCCAAAAAAGCCCGTACAGGTCAGGAAATATGCGGTCATGCATTATCCTGCTCAAATGTAGGATTTCACATGGATCGAATGAAGGGTAGCGCCACGAGTCATAACACATCTGATATATAATGGCCACAGTTCAAAGTGCCGTCGATGGGAACAAGAGGTTACGGGGACGTGTAACCAATGGCACCCCTTACTATCACGACGGGTGATCTGTTAGTATGGCGATGACGAATACACGCTTCGAATGTGCGTTCACGGCGATGTTGCCAGACACGGATGCGACCATCATGATGATGTAAACAGAACCCTGCTTCATCCGAAAAAATGACGTTTTGCCATTTGTGCATCCAGGTTCGTCGTTGCGTATACCATCGCAGGCACTCCTGTCTGTGATACAGCGTCAGGCGTAAGCACAGCTATAGTCTCAAAGCTAATAGTCCATGCTCCCGCAAACGTCGTCGAACTGTTCGTGCAGATGGTTGTTGTCTGCAAACGTGCTCATCTCTTGACTTAGGGATCTATACGTGGCAGCACCATCCGTTACAGCCGTTCGGATAAGATGCCTGCGCCTGTCATCTAGTGATACGAGGCTGTTGGAATCCAGCACGGCGTTCCGTATTGCCCTCCTCAACTCACTGATTCCATTTTCTGCTAACAGTCATTTGATCGCGACCAACGCGAGCAGCAATGTCACGATGCGATTACCCGCAATCGCGAAGGGCACAATCCGACCTTTATCAAAGTCGGAAACGAGGCATCACAACAACGTTTCACCAGGCAACGTCGGTCAACTGCTGTTTGCGTATAAGAAATCGGTTGGAAACTTTCCTCATGTCAGCACGTTGTAGGTGTCGCCACCAGCGCCAACCTTGTGTGAATACTCTGAAAAGTTAATCATTTGCATATCACAGCATCTTCTTTCTGTCGGTTAAATTTCGCGTTTGTAGCACGTCATCTTCGTGGTGTACCAACTTTAATAGCCAAGAGTGAATATTATACATTTTTGACTTTCTGTATAGTATCAGTGAATTATAAATAAAAGAATAAACAGGCGATTGGCATCCCGAAATTTCGTGTGACAACATCACTGTAGAAGTTAAAAGCCTAGCCACATTACACTACTATTTCAGCCTCTCATCGAGAAACAACGGAACCACGACCGGAGCGCAGGTTTTTCGGAGGGGACAACAGCAGCGAAAGAAGATACCAGGTTAGTAGACAGGAACAGACGTTTTCACACCCTGATGAGGCAGGAAGCAATACGGCACCTCACGTGCAGTGCTTTTTTCCATCACAAACAGAAACATTGGCACTGAGTTGTTTGGTAACAGGACCGAGTGCAGATGGAAGGAAGAAAGTTTGAAACTTACGTATCTACTTTCAAATAATTAACATTCTCGAACTGTATAGACATTACCCCCATTTTTTCTCTTTTATGCCGCCGTAATGCCCAACAATTAAATTGATATTCGATGGTAAGAAATGTCTCATTTTCCCATTGCCATTCTGCCTTTCATGTCATCTGTGTTCCAATCATCGTATGCTATTTTACTGACCAAGTTGCAAAGCTCATTTACTACCTTTATTATATCATTACCTAATCTAATTCCTTTAGCAACGATTTCCATTACCGTTGTTTTGTTCATCTTACTATTCATCTTACACGCTCGTTTCATTGCGTTCAATTCCTGTTCAGGTACGAACTGTTGAGGTACACACTGACATAAAGATCGACCTGGGCTGTTGCAACCCTATGTTGAAACCGCGTCCTTTCGCGGGCAGTATGGATAAAGTCTCCAAAAACTGTGGCAGCATAACTCGCAAGAACAGCAAGTAAGATGGACCAATCAAACAGGGCATCATCAAATTCTTTCAGGCGAACCTAAAAAATTCTCGGCCAAGAATCAATTCTAGCGGCCATATATTTGGGTACCGAGGTGATTTATCTGACTCCAGAAATGCTGTAGATCAAGAGAGATAGGTTGTCATCGGTTTGAACAATTACTGTGAACTATGATAACCCGTGTGCATTGTACAATTATATCTGTAACACAATAGATATGGATTTCTGATCACTGGATCCCAATGTCAGTATGATCGGCTGTGGACGTACTATCATCTGCTTTTATTTTTTATTTATTTTTTTAAATATTCCAATCGTGTTATAGAGTTTTATTTACAGTAAAGGTGACAGTATAACCATATTTCTCAGTATGGCGTTGACGCCACTGTGTGGATGCCCGAGAAAATTGCCCCAGGTGTTAGCACAATTTACTCGCATTCAAGAGGACCACGGTAGAAAAACACCTCTGGCTTTCTAGCTTTAGGTTTTCTATGACTCCCTAAATCACTCCTGACAAATGCCGGAATGGTATCTTTGAAAGGGCAATGCCGATTTTGTTCACCATCCTTATCAAAACAATCCGAGTTTCTGCGTCAACTATTAATTGCAATACTGACCACGGCATGCTATACTCTGGGGAGGTAACGTCTCTTTTGGAGTAATTTACATCTAATTAATACTCAATTTAATTAATTCATCCTCTTCCGCCTCTTCCCCCTTCTCACCACAGGATCTGGGAAATTCTTAAAGTCGTCCCCTCCACTAACCTATACCTCAAACGTTCCCTTTTCCACCCCCTTCCCCTCTGCATTTACCCTCCCCGGTAATTCTACCACTGGGATTCCAACCATGATCCTCCCGATTCCAGACCTTTTCCCAAACCCAGAACTAGCGATTGTGCTCCACTTGTATATGGAAATTAATTATTAATGCTACTTCCTCACACCGTCCTCTCCGAAATACCCCGATCCTCACCACTTATGAGTCATCCGGAAATACTGTACCACTGACCTCGATGGAAGACGAACGCTGGAACTACCGATTGTGGAACCAATCGCCACAGTTACACCATATTGACTGGTAGTTCTAATTTTTCTGATAAAGCAGGAGAGAGAGAATGCCCTATACAACATTCTCTCTCCTCTCTCCCCCTATCTAAGAATAACATATTCGTACTAAACCTTCAACCTACCAAATTTAGACCCTTTCGTATCCTCATTTGCGGGATACAAATAACAGGAAACATGTATTCAGGTCATTTACAAATTTTGAATGTCCAAATAAGTGCATGAAAATTATAGCAAGTTTGTTAGAGAGGGAATCAAATCCAGTTCACTATTATGATAGCATAATATTGTGCCAGAAATTTCTAGTTGAAAATGTCAATTCATGTTAGACTCCGAACGTAGCATCGTATCTCGACAAGCCAAGTGCAGTGGACAATTCCTCTTCTAACTGATGGGATCCGTGTCGCACGCCGCAAACCGGAGCCCTGACTTATGGACACGAGTACATGCAATACCACTGTAAAAGATGCGTAAAGAACCATTCCTTCAATAATCTTTACATATGAATGTTTGTATGTCCTCTATGTGTTCACAAACCATTCATTCGATTGTTTTGAAACATTGGTTTCTGACCCAAATAAAAGAGCACAACACATAGCTCAGGAGATATGACGTCATAAATAATGAGAGGGTACCTCGTGAGAATACCCAGATTTAGGAGTCAATTATTGGAGAATGGGAGTAGTTGTGGACCTGCAAGAGTGTTTGCATGTAATTTCGGACGTTTATTAAGCGTTTTTAACAGACCCCTCCCTCTCCCCACGAAATGTAGAAACGAACAGAAGTTTCGCTCTAGATGCCGTAAAACTGTCGCATTCGGCATGACCTTGTATCAAATAAAGTTAGCATTACAGATTTGTATGTTAGTATTTATTTTTGTCTGAAGTCTCCATTAATTCTCTTGCATCCAAAATTAAGCAATCTGTTTTCTTAATCTCTAGTTATTTAAAAGTAAAAGGAAACTCACTCACTAACCGACAAAACACCAATTCTCGAAAGCTACTTCACCTATGAAGCTAAAATTTGGCAGGGGTTTACAGCTAGTAAACGTCAGCTAAGAAAGTATTTTGTGATAGGTGCATACTTCTCCTACAGATTCACGAAATCTACAGTTTCATTCCGATATTCACGATATTTCGCATGCTTGACGTTCAAAACAAGAAGCACGTCACCGTCTACCTTAAGTTTCAAACGGTACATGGGGGAGGGTACTTAGCAATATAAAAAAGGATCTCTAAAACCTTGGTCGCGCCATAACTTGAGGACGGCTCGATAGATGTCACAGATCCGTTTTTGTTGTTCTTTTCGATATTCTCAGAACAAGGGTTGTATGAAATAAAACTGGAATATTTGAGAACAATAAAGTGTGTTTTTCGATTTGAACCTGCGTTTCTGTTGCATAGAAATATATTGTTTTGTTCCAATCTTGTTGAAATTTTGCACACTCTGTCTTAAAAACAAGACGAATGTCACTTTCCGTATAAAATTTCGTTCGGTGCATGGTGGAGTGTACTTATGGAATTTTACAAAACACATAGTTTTGCTCCAATCTTTATGCATTTTTGCAGACATGATCTTTAAACCAAGAGGAAGATCACAGGGTACATAAATGTTTGTATGGCACATGGCAGAGGGTACGTTGTAGAAAACTTTGCCCAGAGAGGGAAAGGTGGAAACGAACAGAGACATGGGAGAGAAAGAAGTGGCTGCAGAGAGATGGGGGAAGGGGATGTGGACTACCAGAGTGTATGATATAGAAACACCTGGGCAATGCTAGGTTTACAGCCAGTACTCTTTATAAAACCTACATCAGATTGAATGGCCACAACGAATGCAGGGTACATCTCCCCGTCACAGTATTAAACACCTCGAGAAAGTGCAACATCCTCGAAAGTTTCTCGAAGGTACTGCATAGTGGTATTTCTAATTATTGTTGTTAATTACCCATGAAATTAACGGATAAGACTAACAAAATTATTTCCCTCCTCACTTCCTCTTGGTGGATACATTCCCCTTTGAGTTACTGTGGTATTTGAGATTCAAATGGCAGACAACGCAGTCTGCAGAACTCAACCAAGATGAACAACATCATGCTAGAGGAACATTATCATGAACCAAAGAACGCGAGTTCCATTTGCCAGTGATATTGTCCCGTGATATACAATATATCTCGAAATATTATTTCCATAAGCCATCAGAAATTTCGGGGTAATTCTCTATTGCTCCATTATTTAAATAAATGAAACACAAATTCTCTCCGATAAAACTATGTATTTAAAATAGGTGGAAAGACCTAAGCTGATGCTACTATCAACTATTAAACAGCAGCCCTTTCGCGCGCGCAAGCTCGTGCGTATGTTTGTGTGTGTGTGTGTGTGTGTGTGTGTGTGTGTGTGTGTGTGTGTGTGTTCTAGAATCAGGTTTACATATTACCTTACGCTGTGTTGCTTATGTGTTAACACGCCAATATACCAGAGTGTAATACCGACATAGATCAAGCAGATCTGTCGACGCAATTTGTTGGTTGTTCTGGGTACTGATTTCTCAGGATCTATGCACCCAAATGGCGTGAAAATGTAACCACATGTCAGTTCTAGTATAATATATTTGTCCAATGAATACCCGTTTATCTTCTGCATTTATTCTTGGTGTAGCAATTTTAATGGACAGTAGTGTAAGATCTGTAAATATGGTACACGAGAGTTCCTGATGCGAAAAGACTACCATGAGACGTCATATATGGCTTCATGCGAGGTATGATGCAAGTATGACACGTGATGAGGGTTGCATGACAACATAGCTTGTGGTACGAGGCACAATTTAACTTCCATCGTGCGTAGTCATACTAAGGAATAAAAAAGCACGAATATGTGAAGATTTTTTTCAATATTTAAATGTTTTGAAGGTGTCAGATAAGTGGAAAGGCTAATTCTTGTCTTTTGCGCATTCGATTGTGGGCGGGACATGCTCGCCTTTCGCTGTAGTACAATACTTTATAATGCTATATCTACATTTGTGTATCACTGTCACGTCCTCCTCCTATTTCAGTCATGTACGTTACGCAAAAAAAAAAAAAAAAAAAAAAAAAAAAAAAAAAAAAAAAAAAAAAAAAAAAAAAAAAAAACCACGAAAACACGATTACCGGGATGCTTCCGTGTGGGCCCAAAGCTCTCCAATCTTATTAATGTGGCTTCTTCGCGAGATATACATAGGAGGTGGCAAAATTTTGGTAAACTTGAAGCGGGACTGCAGTACGCTCCTTGTAAGCCTTATTGGGCTAGCTTTGTAGTAAATCAAACTATAATGACAGTTTCATCGATTATAATTACGAACTGGCCAGTCCATAAACTTACAAACTACTTATGAACTAACACTAAGGACGCCACAAATATCCATGCCCGAGTGGGGATTCGAATCCCCGACCGTAGTGGCCGTGCAGACCGTGACTGGCGCGCCGCAGTCCCATCGGCCACCGCGGCCGGTATAGATCAGGAAATACGTTATTTGTTTCATTTATAATTTGTCAAAATTTCTTTTTCCTCTGGCCTCCCACCATGAAAATAGGTGTATGTGAATGATTTTTGAGTAGGTTATTTTCAGTAATTACTAACCAAAGATAGTTTCGAGGTGGTGGAGTAGTTGCGAAATCTTTGGCTAAGTTGAGGCAAAGAGGGAGGTTGTCAGTGGCTTCCTCGATTGTCGCTTGTCTTGAGGGGGAGGCAGGGACCGGCCAATGGCAGGTTTCTTCCTCGCGTTATTAAAAAAAAAAAAAAATACCGATTCGTTGGGCTCAGGAGACGCCATGTTTGGCACTGTTAGCTTGGAGGCCCCAGAGGACGGACGTGCCGTGCTTGACTGCTGCAAATGTGGTAAGTAAGTTTGTAACAAATGTGGCTTACTACACTGAATCTGTCTCGCAAGGCAATAGTTGAAGCAGACTTATGTTAATATGGCAGAAAGGTTAGCGATTTTGGTTATTTTTTGGTCAATTTGAGTACCTAAAGAAGTTTGATGCCAACGATTTGAGATTTCGCTACGTTTGTTGTTTTATTCAGTAAAGCTTTTGAAAACCCTCATTTTAAAGTGTTTGCGGAGAAAATCGTATGAGGATTTACGGAGTTTATAATTTTGTGGAAATCGCGGGGCCATGTGCTTCCAGCTGTAAATCTTGTTGCGTGGTTCAGTATGATAAGGGAGGAGCGCCAGTTATGCTTGTTGTGTGACTAAGCCCCATGTCTAGGATTCCTTTATAATATTTCTTATATGGTGTGTTTGTTTGAGTTTTTCGGACTCTGTAAGATTTGAATGGTATATGCCGTTGCGTGTCATGTCTTGCATTAAAATCAGCAATTTAATAATGGCCACCCACCTTGCTGAACCAGTTTTTTAAATTCCTTTGCTAGTTAAAAATCGAGTGGTCAGTGCATGCATTGTAAAAGTGGTTGATGAGCGAGTGCGTCTGTGAAGAGGGATATCGTTACTAGTCCAATAAATATTTTTCCCTTTCATTTTCCATGCAGTGTGGGGTGAAAACTGTTGAAAATTTATATGTTTAGGAGACCAGCTAGTCAATTAATCTGCTCTACAACGAGTGTTCACAATCCATTTTTTTTTTCTTTGTAAAGTTAATTTGTCAATGGGTTTGGTTTTATTTGCATACTATCTGAAAAATAAATAAATGAAGTCTTGTCCTGAATTAGTCGGACTACATTATGAAGAGATTTTCCTCCAGCCGTTGAAATTTAGTAGAGGAAAATCTGGAATCCTAATAACAGAAATTAAATAAAGTAACTACTATCAGATGAGCGATTAAGATGCAGCTAAAATCTAAATTCTGGGCAGTTGTCAGAGTTTACCCCAACTCTGTAACGAAGGTTGTGACAATAGATTAAATACCCGCGGCCGTGTTATCCGTTGCGCAGTCTAGTTTATAACAAATTTTTCGGTTTGAGGCCTTTGATTAATTTATATATAAATAAAGAAACCCGGCAGTCAGCTGTCACTGCATTCGGTCAGAGCAAGAACCATTTACTCTTATTAGCAATGCCCATAATGGTCAGCGTTACTAGCTGGCAAATCGTATACCGAAGTAGTAAATCATCTTTCTCTTCAGCCCTTGTCCCGCAAATGCAGAGTCGGCTTTGGTTATTGGGACTTGGGTGTTAATATTCACGGGGTGGCGGGATGCCCTTTCTGCCGCTACCCACTGCCCCCCAGGATGAAACGTGTACCCCAAATATCTGTGTATAGTGTTGTGTGTGTGAAAGTGTAAAGTGTCATGAAAAGTTTGCGAATCGTGTAACTGGCGCTGGACTGGGGTACCAGCCCAGTATTCACCTAGGGGGATGTGGAAAACCGGCGGCCGCGGTGGCCGAGGAGACTGAGGCGCTCCAGTCACGGTCTACACGGTCACTACGGTCGGGGGTTCGAATCCCCCCTCGGGCATGGATATTTGTGCCGTCCTAGTTCGTAAGTAGTTCATAAGTAGTTTGTAAGTTTAGGGACTAATGACCCCGCAGTTAAGTCCCATAGACTTTACAAACATTTGAACATTTTGATGTGGAAAACCGCCTAAAAACCACTACCAGGCAGGCCGGCACTCCGACCCCCTTCGTTAATTCGCCGGGCGGATTCGAACCGGGGTCGGTACGCCTCCCTTACTCTGAAAGCGGTGCGTTAGACCACACGGCAAACCGAGATACCGTAGTAGTAAATAAAAAGACCAAATTAAAATGTTTGCAAAAGAGGGTAATTATGCAAACTCTTCCAGAAACGTATGCTTTCGAACATTACAGAAGGCCGTATCACTATACGCAACTTCTCTCACGCAGCGTCTGCAACTGGAGTTTCTGCATCATGTCTGTGACGCTTCCGCGCTCACTAAATGTGCTTCCAACGAAGCCAGCTGCTCTGCTCTCGGTTGGATCTTCCCTGACTCTTTGATCAACCTTATCTGGTATGGATCTCACACCAATGAACAATGATTCGTTGGTTTCAGTTATAAAGGAATCAAATTACCGTAATTTGGTCATCGGTCACCTCATGAGTAACACTAAAGCGTCGGCCGGACAAATGCTTAGTCAGCTAATTCCTTCGTTGACGGACATCACTTTCTGAGGATTCATCCAACGAATCTCAGTCTACACTCTGCCTTACCCACTATTAATTTACACGGTCATTCAATTTCTAGTTTCTCCTTACATCTACTTCTAGTAACTGCTTCCAGTGTTTCTTCCTGCAGTTAACCACGGTGTGGGTGATGAATAGTAGAAAGGAGATTCGATGAACCCTATGCCAGGCACTTAAATGTGATTTGCAGAGTATCCCATGTAGATGTAGAATTAGTTGCGTCTGTATTCATTCAAGGTGCATATACTGCAGCCCTAAAAGCCTGGTGACAAGCAGCGATGATACGATTTTGCATGTAAAATGCTTAACCGAATCGACCGGCATGCTGCAGCGGAGCGGCTGAGCTCATTGAGACGCTATGCTACGATGCGTGAAACCGTTCACCGTCACGGGTTCGAATTCCCCCTCGGGCATGGCTTTAGTACAAACCTGTTCATAAGTAGTTTGTAAGCCTAGGGACTGACAATCCTGCAGTACTTTTTTTTTTTTTTTTTTTTTTTTTTTTTTTTTTTTTTTTTTTTACCGTAATCTTGCCCCACAACGTTCCAATTTTCATGTTGCATAATCGACATTGTGTAGGAAAAATATCGAGATAGCCGTAAATAGAATGTCACAGGAATAACGTACCTAGTCATGCTGGAGATCTTTGTCTTCCCCAGGTTGAAGATTCGCAACGGAGCCTTCGGTTTCGACAAGATGATGATCCACGACATTGGTTGCTGGATGTTCAGAAAGATTAAAATGGAACATTTACAGAACGCTGGATTGGAAGAGGTGCGCACAGAAATTGGCTTCCACGTCCTCTTGACGTTGGATATAATTTTTCTCTGGGATTACGTCGAGCACAGGGTGCCCGCCACTGCACTGCAGGGTATTCACGTCCTCCGCCCTCAGGCTGTGGAAGTCATTGACACCATTCCTTCGGACTTGTGGCAGGTGATTTTGATGCAAACTGAACACAGACTCGAAATTCTAAATGTTCTCGCAGGGGCTCACGTGAAAGGGTCTTGATATGTTAGTGTAATTTTTTCCACAAAATTTAAATAGACGTAGAACTTATTTTTGCAGGAAAATGATCTTATTTCATTTATATTTGAATATGGAACATACACTTCTGGCCATTAAAATTGCTACACCAAGAAGAAATGCAGATGATAAAGGAGTATTCATTTGACAAATATACTAAAACTGGCATGTGATTACTTTTTCACGCAATTTTGGTGCATAGAGCCAGAGAAACCCAGAACAACCACCTCTGTCCGTAATAACGGCCTTGATACGCCTGGGCATCGAGTCAAACAGAGCTTGGATAGCGTGTACAGGTACATATGCTCATGCAGCTTAAACACGATACCGCAGTTCATAATGATTAGTGACTGGCGTATTGTGACGACCAGTTGCTCGGCCACCAATGACCAGACGTATTGGTGAAAGATCTGGAGAATGTGCTGGCCAGGGAAGTAGCCGAACATTTTCCGTGTCCAGAAAGGCCCGTACAGGACCTGAAACACGCGGTTGTGCATTATCCTGCTGAAATGTAGGGTTTCGCAGGGAACGAATGAAGGGTAGAGCCACGGGTCGTAGCACAACATAAATGTAATGGCCACAGTTGAAAGTACCATCGATGCGAACAAGTGGTAACCGAGACATGTAACCAATTGCACCCCATACCATCAAGCCAGGTGATACGCCACTATGGCGATGACGAATACACGCTTCCAATGTGTGTTCACCGCCATGTCGCCATACACGATTGCGACCGTCATGATGCTGTAAACAGAACATGGATTCATCCGAAAAAAAATGACGTTTTGCCATTCGTGCACCCAGGTTCGTCGTTGCGTACACCATCGGAGGCGCTCCTGTCTGTGATGCAGCGTCAAGGGTAACCGCAGCCATGGTCTCCGAGCTGATAGTCCATGCTGCTGCAAACGTCGTCGAACTGTTCGTGCAGATGGTTGTTGTCTTGCAAAAGTCCCCATCTGTTGACTCAGGGTTCGAGACGTGGCTACACGATAGGTTACAGCCATGCTGGTAAGATGCATTTCATCTCGACTGCTAGTGATACGTGGCCGTTGGGATCCAGCACGGCGTTTCGTATTGCCCTCCTGAACCCACCGATTCCATATTCTGCTAACAGTCATTGGATCGTGACCAACGCGAGCAGCAATCTCGCGATATGATAAACCGCAATCGCGATAGGCAACAATCCGACTTTTATCGAAGTCGGAAATATGATGGTACACATTTGTTCTCCTTTACACGAGGGATCACAACAAAGTTTCACCAGGCAACGCCGGTCAACTGCTGTTTGTGTATGAGAAATCGGTTGGAAACTTTCCTCATGTCAGCACGTTGTAGGTCTTGCCACCGGCGCCAACCTTGTGTGAATGCTGTGAAGAGTTAATTATTTGCATATCAAAGCACCTTCATCCTGTCAGTTGAATTTCGCGTCTGTAGAACGTTATCTTCGTGGTGTAGCAATTTTAATGTCCAGGAGTGTATTATTTGGACAGTGCCTTTGAGTATATACATACGTTTACATCTGCGACACTGCGTATAAAACAGCAATGTAATCCTAAGTTATCAGAATCACCAATTTCAATTATTTTCATTTATCGGAGATACTTGACGGGGTCCAAATGTTAAGCTAACCATCCTGCGACCACTCAAACACAAAATATCATAACAATCGACCCAGCGCTTTAGAACGAGTAGAGTGATATAAATTTCTATACTTTTCACAATTATTGTTGGCGAAGAACTCCGAGACGGTTCGACTGGGGAGTGGTATTAATGAAAGTCTGTACACTGTAACTGTTCCAACTGAATAGATAGGACAGTTTTTATCTCGATTATAACATCGATACTTATTAGTGAAAATTAAATGCTGCTATCTTGTTTGCGTAAGTATTCAGTAGGGAGCATCCTATTTATTTCAAACATTTCCGGTTTTTACGAAAATTTTATTTATGTTTGAGTGTATCCTGGATGTCGCAAATTCACAACTAGACCCGAAAGGTGGCATTGAGAAATATAAGAATTTGAAATTAGTAAGTTTGTATGGGCATAGGCGTTTCGTGATTCTATTCTAATTCTATGCACTACCGTACCATTCATCCGATTGCGATAGGATCTGTACGTTTTCTGTGGTCATTATGTTCTGTATATTCATTGTAGGTCGGATGTCAGAATTTTTCTTTTACCCATCAAAGTACAGCATGTTTCAAAAATGACTTCACAACTTTAAGATTTCATATAAATGTATCGAAATAAGTATAAAGCTGGGTTTACTGTTAGTCTCTAGAGAAACAAGTCAAGGTATTTTACCTTAAACTAAAGATGTCGTATGAGGCTGCCGTTAGTTATTCTGCACATAACTCATAGGAAGTCAATTTCGTCCAAAACACGCTGTAGCACTGCGTATGTAACTTGCTGGTGGGCGGCGCAAATTCTTGCTCCTAGTTCAGGTAGAAAAGCCGGCATGGGTGGTACAAACACGATATCCTTGATGACATCTCATAAAAATATATAGCAGTGTCAGAACTGGGTACGTGAGGGCCATTCCATTAACGAGCGACGCCCAATCCATTTATATGGAAATCAGTCATTAAGAAAATTCCGGACGTCATCTAAGTAGTAGGGGGTTGCACCATCTTGCATGAAAACATTTTGTTCTTGGTGATCCTCAACGGTCTGCGGCAGCGAAAATTGTTGTAACATATCCATGTACACTATCGCATTGATGGTTCTCTCAGGTAAAATGAGAAAATAAAATAAATATGTAGGTTGTACACTTTGATCTAGCTCAAGGCAGAGGGTACCGCGCTCCTTTGTACGGCTCTTCTAGGGCGACGCTTATCCGTTGTTGGTGAGCTTGTGAGGGGGCTGACATGGAGCCGTTTATTTCACATATCAATATATTAGGTGTTAAAGAAGTTTTCTTGGTTGGATAACTGTGTAACGCAATAGTAGAAAGGGTGTGAGAGAGAGACAGTAGATGTGCTTGTATCCCATGGGAAAGCTCCGCCCCTATTGCAAGTTGAGATCTGATTGGCTCCCGCCTATACTAGTTGTCCGCCAAAACTTTAAGCTTCTTTTATTAATATTTAACTTTCCTATGTCTATTAAAAATCATCTGTATACTTTTAATGCTTTTGTGCTAAGCTATATTTCGGTTAATTCAAAGATTTAATTATTTGTATATTTCGTAATAAGTTGAACAATGTTAGTCCAGAAGTTTCGCTTGGCGCCAAAACGGTGGCTTGTGGCGCGCAGCGAGGTGCGGCGGCAGTCAGTCGAGCGCCGACCGCGATACCTTACACATTCACGTTAGTTCAGTGCGGGCCAGGGACAGTTTATACGTTATGTAACGTTTATATATTTAATACTACTTAGTCTGTATATTTGTGCTTGGATATAAACTGGCATTTCTTCAATAAAAACAAGCACTGGCATCCTACAAAAGCTAAAGTTATTCTTAGTGCAGTACTTCCTAGCCACATCTCAACACTTCTTTATGCATCACTTCGGCACTTCAGGTACAACGGATGCGCGACCTGTGTGCTTCACCTGTGCAATGGGACATCAATTACGACAGAAGACACAAAGTTAGTAAAAGAGTGGTATTAGATATGCACTGAAGTTGCATATCGACACGGCACCTCGCGTGCAGTACTGCCCTGTTTACAAACCAGGGCACTGGCACGAAGTGAGTTGGTAACATCGCCGAGGGAAGGCATAAAAGAGGGGAGGTGTTTTAGGAACTTTGTCAACTATGCACTGACCGAACCTCCAGGTCTTTTTAAATAGAAGCCCCGCCGTAAGCTGATCTCTTCGATCTTACGGGAGTAACTCAGGCGTCGGATCCTTGATTGTTGTGAGTGCAATCGTGCTACCCCCGATAATCCATGTTTAGTCTGGGGCAACGTACCAGAGAAAAATTAAATTGGTTCCATTCTCCTGGTTCCGACCAAGGTTTTCGGGAGGCTTTCCTTCGTTGTAAGGCGTATGCCGGAACTGGCAAGCCATTCCCAATTGGGATTCGCCCTTTGGCCCACTATTAGCTTCTATGATAATTCGCTGAATACAACCGCGACTCTTTATGCTCCGGATCTCAAACAGCCCGCTCCACTCCTCGGATTGGAGAATGAACACAGAAGTCTTTGCAAGCAATTTTATTAGTGTGTTTCATTGCCTGTACGATCACCAATCAGCACAGTTTCAAATGGAAACAGTTTCGCGAGGCACGCAAATCAGTCGCATGTCGGATCTGCAGTTCGCGAGATGCACGCCAGTTTGTTTTCATGGGGCTCTTGGCAAGTCGTAGCTTCACTCGCTCAACGTCGTGGACAGACGTGCTTCGACCTGATGATTTACTATATGCCTGTCTCTGCAAAACATTTATGCCACTTCCAAACTGTAGGCCTACGCCGAGGATCTTTACCGTACTTGGTACGGAAATTACTCTGAACGTTGTCGCCGACTTCGATTCTTCAAACTAAAACACACAACTCACACGCTCTGGTCGAGTGAAGGCTATCGTCCATTACTCGCGATTCGGCACTAGTAATCTACGCGAGTCAAAGTTTGACGTGTATCCCCACAAATTGACACTACCACCACCTTTCTAAGTATTATGAAGTAATTTATACGAATTTTCAAAATTTTTGAAACACCCTATATATCCCAGGCGCACATCAAAAGAAATTCATTTCACGAGCTTCTACTCCCTTCGCATCCCTCTTCTTAGCAACGCAACCAAAGGGCAGTGGTGGTAGAGCCACAATCTTATAAAACTGCAGAAGAGTATCTCTGTGGACGTGTTTCCACACATTTTCTATGTGTACTTGCACAGAAATAGTGAAATAGGTCTAAATTATCCTGCATTTTACTGTTTCCACCACATAGGTGGAGTCCCTGTTGTCTGACACATACGGTACCGCGATATTTCGGATTATAGAAATCGGATTTTGAATGAAAAATGATACTATTTCACTCACAAATCAAATCAAAAATACTATGTGCAACAGAAAGGACATGTAAATAATACTTTATTAATATATATTTAGCAATAAGGATATTACATGAAAAACAAAAGACAACTTTTACTGCAGTAATCATTTTTATGTTCATAGTTAGAAATCGGGTTTTTCTGCGTTATAAGTCTTTGTTTTTTCTAGATGAAAAAGATATTAAGGCTTTCTCCTGCAGCCTCCATAAAACTAATATATCAACTGCTTGTCCGTCATTTTCCTCAGTCCACGTGACACGTGCCAAATGCACTCGCAGCATTACTGAGAACAGTTTCACAGACATTGCCGAGGTTGGATGGCTTGCGTGCCTGAACGATGCAGATAGCCGTATCGTAGGTGCAACCAGAATAGAGGGGTATCTGTGGAGAGGCCAGACAAACTTTTCGTTCCTGAAGAGGGGCAGAAGCCTTTTCAGTAGGTACAGGGGCAACAGTCGGGATGATTGACTAAGCTGGGCTTGTAACATCTGCTAATGTGGCTTTGCCACAATGTTACTGCGACCGGCTGAAAGCAAGGGGAAACTACTGCCGTTACTTTCCCCGAGGACATGCAGCTCTACTGTATGAACATATGATGATGGCATCCTCTCGGGTAAAATATTCCGGAGGTAAAATAGTCCCCCATTCGGATCTCCGGGCGGGGACTACTCAGGAGGATGTGATCATCAGGAAAGACAACACTGGCATTCTACGGATCGGAGTGTGGAATGTTAGATCCCTTAATCGGGTAGGGAAGCTAGAAAATTTGAAAATAGAAATGGAAAGGTTGAAGTTAGATACAGAGGGGATAAGTGACGTTCGGTGAAAAAAGGAACACGATTTCTGGTCAGGTGAGTATACGATTATAAATAGAAAATCAGTTTCGGGTATTACAGGAGGAGGTCTGATAATGAATAAAGAATAGGAATGCGGGTAAACTACTATGAGCAACACAATGATAGCATTATCGTAGTCAATATATAGGGTGTTTCACTAAGTATGTTTGCCTCTGTAACTTATAAAATAATAGGTGACGGGAAATTTTAATGCGGTAGGTCAACACAAGGAATGTTACACTTTCCGCGGAGCTATGAAGATAGTTTATTGTATCATTTTCCAAAGAGTTACAGCACAAAGATATAGTGTTTTAAATGGAACAATAATTTTTTCTATCGTGCATTGGAATCGTTGGAACCAGCTGCGTCCAAATCAATTTAAACTACATTCCTATCGCTGTTAGTTTGGGAGCTACAACCCAACAAGTTTCAGGGGCAGATACCACACGCTGTACATAATACATGGCTATGTGGAGGGTGATAGATGTTATGGCGGTGGGAAGTTGATTTACATGAGATGTTCAAATATGTGTCCATGTTCCTCAATGCATAATGCAATGCGCCGTCGAAAGGATCTGCGGACGAGATGTAACATCACCGGTGTGACGGAGCGACATGCGTCCTCGATGCGCCGTTTTATATCATCTGGGGATGTGGGCTCAGTGACATAAACACGATCCTTTACATATACCCACAAAAAGAAATCTACTGGACTAAATCGGGTGACCTTGCGGGCCATGAATGAGGACCATGGCGCCCCAACCATCTTCCTGCACACCTGTTGTTTAGTTCTTTCACAACAGCACGCGCAGAATGGGCTGGGTGACCATCGTGCTGCATCCACATATGGACTCTCGTGTGTAGACACGCATGTTCAAGGAGACCACCGAAACTGTCGGCTATAAAAGCGCGAAAGTGTCATTGTACCTGGGAAGTAGTGTGGACCGATGTTTTCATCCCCAAGGATTCCACACCACACGTTAATAGACCACCTACGTTGACGGTCGACAGGTCGTACCCACCAAGGATTGTCTGCGGCCCAGTAGTGCATGTTATGGCGATTCACTGCACCATAATTTGTGAACATGGACTCATCAGCGAACATAACACTTTGTAAAGACTCCAGCGTGATATTACGCATGGCCCACTCACAGAATGTCACTCTTGCACGGAAATCGTTCCCATGCAGCTCCTGAGTCAGTGACAGGCGGTACGGGTGAAACCTGTGGCCGTGTACTATACGCCACACAGACGTGAGACTGACACCAGCGACTGCAGCAACGGCTCGTAAGCTGACAAGAGGATCGTGGTGTAGTGCAGCTAAAACAAACACCTCCGTCTCCTCACTTCTTGCAGGTCTTCGTCTGTTACTGCGGCGCATTACCAAGCTGCCTATTTCCCGAAGTCGTTGTTCGGCACGTAAGAACGTAATGGCTGCCGGGGCTCTTCGCCTAGAGTTTCTCACGGCATACGTCGTGGCTTGCTTCAGTGGCATCGTGTCGGCACTCGCCTAGCATCAGCAACATGTCAACGTACTCGTTATTCGTGTATGCCATCGTCATCCAATGTCAGTAACTGTGGTATATTGAGCCCCGGTTGTTTGTGTGTATACGACCGTGTGCGGCGACAGTCGGCAGTCTAACAGCGCATCGAGGAAGCTTCTCGCTCCGTGACACCGGCGACGTTACAACTCGGTCGCACCACATTTAGAAGGCGCGTTGCATTATGCGCAGCGTTTGTGGTATATGCCCCTGAAACTTTGAAGGGTTGTAGCCCCCAAACTAATAGTGATAGGAATGTAGTTTAAATTCATTTGGACGCAGCTGGTTTCAACGATTGTAATGCACGATAGAAAAAACTATTGTTCCATTTAAAAAATTATTTATTTGTGCTGTAATTCTTTGGAAAATGATACAATAAACTATGTTCAAAGCTCCGCAGAAAGTGTAACGTTTCTTGTGTTAACCTATTGCATTAAAATTTCCCGTCGCCTATTATTTTATAAGTTACAGAGGCAAACACACTTAGTGAAACACCCTGTATATACGAAACTAACACCAACCACAGTAGTAAAGGCTTATATGCCAACTACCTATGCCGATGATGAGGAGATCGAGGAAATATATGAGAAGCTAAAGGAAAGTATTCAGATAATTAAGGGAGAGGAAAACTTAATTGTGATGGGAGACTGGAATTCGGTATTAGGACCAGAGAGGGAAGAGAAGATAGTAGGTGAATATAATCTGGGCAAAAGGAATGAAAGAGGAAGACTCCTGGCATAATTTTGCACAGAACATAATGTAGTTATAACAAGCACCTGGTTTAAGAATCACGAAAGAAGGTTGTATACGTGGAAGAGACCAGGAGAGACCGGGAGATACCAGATAGATTTTATAATGATAAGACATACATTTCGGAACCAGGTTTTAAACCGTAAGACTTACCTAGTGGCATATATAAACACTTACCATAACTTATTGGTCAAGAATTGTAGACTGAAACTGAAAAAGGTAGGAAAATAGGTAGATGTGGGCCTGGATAAACTGTAGGATCCTGAAGTTCTTGAGAATTTCAGTGGGAGCTTTAGGCAACAATTGACAGAAACGGGGGGAAATAAAACAATAGAGGAGGAATGAGTAAGACTGAGAGATGAAATAGTGAAGGCAGCAGTGGACATAATAGGTAGGAAGGCAAGACCTACAAAAAATCCTTTGGTATCACAGGCCATACAAAATTTAATCGATTGAAGGAGAAAATATAAAAATGCAGTAAATGAAACAAGCAAAATGGAGTACATAAAAGATATATTTGGAGATAAGAGAAACAGCTCTATGAATGTCACGATCACAGATGGAAAACCAGTTCTCAGCAAAGAAGGGAAAGCTGAAAGGTGGAAAGAGTATACTGAGAGGCTCTACAAAGGAAATTAACTTAGAGGCAATATTGTAGCAAGAGGAGAAGAAGTAGATGAGGATGAAATAGGAGATATAGTAAGAGATTAATTTGACAGAGCACTGAAAGACGTAAGTCGAAACAAGGCCCTGGTGTAAATGACATTCCCTTAGAGCTACTAAAGGCTCTGGGAGAACCAGCTATGACAAAACTGTTTCACCTGGTGTGTAAGATGTATGAGACAGGCGAAGTATGCTCAGACTTTAAGAAAAAATTTTATAATCCCCATTCGAAAGAAAGCAAGCGCAGACAGGTGTGAAAACCATAGAACCATCAGTTTAATAAGTCATGGTTGCAAAATATTAACACGAATTATTTACAGAAGGATGAAAAAGCGGATAGAAGCCGACCTCGGGGAAGATAAGTTTCGGTTCAGGAGAAATGTAGGAACACGGGAGGCAATACTCACTTTACGGCTTATCCTAGAAGATAGATTAAGAAAAGGCAAACCTACACATCTAGCTTTTGTAGATTTCGAGAAGGCTTTTGACAATTTTGATTGGAATAAATTCTTTCAGATTCTGATGCAAGCAGGAGTAAAATATAGGGAGCGGAAGGTTATATACAACTTGTACAAAAACCAGACAGCGGTTGTCAGAGTTGAAGGGCATGAAAGGGATGCAGTGGTTGGGAAGGGAGTAAGACAGGGTTGTAGCCTTTCTCCAATGTTATTCAATTTGTACATTGAGCAGGCTATAAAGGAAAGCAAAGAGAAATTTGGAGAAGGAATTAAAGTTCAGGGTGAAGAATTAAAAACATTGCGTTTTGCCGATGACATAGTAATTCTGTCACAGACAGCAAAGGATCTGGAAGAGCAGTTGAACTGAATGGACAGTGTGCTAAAAGGTGCATATAAGATGAACATTAACAAGAGCAAAACTGCTAGGAAACGTTCTTAGAATCAAGGAATTGTGAATTTAGCGTTGGAGGGAAGTGTGTGGAGTAAAAATAGAAGTGGGAGACCAAGAGATGGATACATTAGGCAGATTCAGACAGATGTAGGTTGCCGTTCTTATGAGATGAAGAGGCTTGCTCAGCATAGGTTACTGTGGAGAGCTGCATTAAACCAGTCTCCGGACTGAAGACCACGGCAACAACAACAACAACAGTTTCTACTGGCAAATTTCACTACCTTCCTAAAGAAAACGTGTGCAAAAACATCTTCAATTGATAGGAACTCGACGGCTTTTATCATTTTTCTATGACTACTTTTTCTGTACAAATTGCACACCACTGTTTATCACAATTATAATGATATACATAGTAGCACGCCTAACACCTTAAAATGAAGCTGAAGCGTTAAATTTTTAAAAAATAATTTGCATTTTTCAACCAAATTCAATGTCTTGTGTTTATGTTTTTCACCATCTCCTGCTTGATACATTATGTAGGAAAGATTGTAAACACTCACTAATCTGTCACAGTCCATTTTAAGGGCGCACTAATTTCTTTGCACAACGTACGCAGTAATAAACTATTGGTGGCTGACTACGAGTTGTTTACTAAACGGTTCACTCGAAGTGCCGCCACCCGTAAGCGTCACTGACCTCAGTTCGTTGTGTCGGACTGGAGAAGTGTAAGACTATAGAGTCCCTACTGTACAGCACTGCACCCTCAGTAGTTATCTGTATTCACGTGTTCCAAACTGCGCTTGTCGCTTTCAGTCATAACACGCATGGGGGGTGCCCTAAAAATACCATTGCTTTGGATTCTGAAATCTAGATACTTCGATTATATTCTTTGGCTGTTTCACTTAATTTAGAGATAGCTTCTTGTAAGTCCTTTTGCTTCTTCGTAACAATTACTTGGTCTTTAGCGAAAGTGTACTAATAGTCACATTGTTTGTTTAAAAGGTTTTTATTGTCTGTGGCGAAGTTTTTGTTAAATAGTCAATCTAAGTATTACAAAGAGTAGGGGCAAGCAGACACACTTGTGTAACTCCTTGGTTTATTTCTGCCATGTAATGTCTGTTATTAAACTGACATATGATCTCTCTGTTAAAATTTCCTACAATTTGTTTCGACTGACTTTATTAAATGCCTCTTCGTAGTTTATGAAGGCATTTTGGTAACTTAAATTCACTATGTTTCTTTATGTACTACTGAAATGCATGTTCTGATATATACATGGGAAACTTTACCAAAGGTCTCTGAAAATCCATCACCGATTTGGTTCCATTTGTAATACATTCCGTCAGAAACATATGGGATGGACTGTACGTTTTATATATATATATATATATATATATATATATATATATATATATATATATATATATATATAAAATGATTTCACTTCGTTTTGACGACTTGTTCAGTGACCAGTTTTGAATATTTTTTAAATAAAATAGTTTGTAGTTGTAGAAATTTTATTTTTTATTTCAAATAGCGCGTTTGGCATCTCTTGTTGATATTATAGCTTTGGGCATCTATAGATATGATTCGGATCTATTTAAATTTCTGTTATGAATACTTCGGTATTCTGTAATTTTACTTACACATTTATGACATATCAATGTAAATACAAATAAACAATCCCTGACACGAATTTTCGTATCGAATATGTCAAAGACATTAATGATAAATGTCTTTGACACTTATGACAATTCCTTTGATGGTTTCATCAAATTTATTTAGATCGTTCTAGCAAGTGTTGCTTAGCCATTTCGTATATTTCTAGGGTGAAACTTTGTAGGCATAAATCTCCTACCATTCTTTTCAATTTTCTTCAGATGCTTACATGATACTTTGATGCACATTCCGACGATTATATATTGTTTGAAACGGAAATGTGGAGGTATTCTGTTAAAACCACTTGCTGGGATTTTGAACCGCCGTCCTCCCTCAAGCGAGGTCAGTGTGCTACCACTGCGCCACCTCGCTCGTGACTAGTGATGGTTGTCGGGAGTACTTGCTAAATTATACTGAAAAATCGACTGCAGCGTATACAATTCCCTGTCCACGGATTCGACTGCAAATGAATGCTGTTTTGGTTCAAGATGATGAGGATCTTATTCTAGACGATAAAATGAATACTGTTGGTGGATGTCATCACTGTCTGTGGAAGATTTGATTTAGCCAAATATAAGCAATTTACTGCACTAAGTGCTAGTCAGCACTCAAATAATTCGATGGAGAAAGTTGAAAATTCATGACCAGCCAAGATTCAGAGTAGGATTCTCTTGATTACTAGGCAGTGCACTGACCTCCACACCAGGAGGGACACAGCCATCACCGCCCCCAAGCTGGGTATCCATGTACGCCTCGCGTCAGACGAAAATACTCCACTTAAGCATACACTACTGTCGTAGTCTGCTACCCATTATCGCGGCCGATTCCAGTAGGAGATAGGACCTAGTGTTCTACAGCACTAAAGAAAGGATCATAGATCGCCATCATCTGCTTATACAACATCTACCAGGTTGGAACTTAAATGGAGGCAACTCTTCATTTAAACGCTATACATAAACGTTACATAATGTTCAAATGTTTGTATAGCTTATGGGATTTAACTACGGGGTCATCAGCCCCTAAACTTACAAACTACTTATGAACTAACTAATACTAAGGACGGCACACATATCCATGTCCGAGGGGGGATTCGAACCCCCGACCACAGTGGCCGTGCAGACCGTGACTGGAGCGCCTTCGTCCCCTCGGCTACCGCGGCCAGCAACGTTATATATTTTCACCTGTTACTGTCCTTCAAATTGGTTACCAGTGTTGTGAAGAACCCGTTGCCAGCGATGTGAAAGGAGTTGTATACCGGTAGCAGAGCATGTGCTACTGATGATGCAAATGGAGCAGTCTACTGGCTATCAAATCTCTGAAAAAAGCCAATCCCACGAAGTGGTTCCTTGATCTTCGGTATCAAATCAAAGTCACATCGACCTACGTCCTGGGAGTGTGGTGGATGGTACAGTACTTCCCAGTTACATCGACCGAAAAGAGCAGCCACATCCTGGGCTGTGTGCGCCCACGCATTGTCGTGCAAATTGTACAGAACGTAATACCTCATCTTTCGCAAAGCTTGTCGCAGGTGATGCTCCAAACACGAACAGTAATACTGTGCACTGATGGTCTGCCGTAGAGGAACGTTGCAGGCTTTTACCCAACGTGCCACTGTTCTATACGGCAATTCCAGATTCCCTCACGCCTCTTGAAGACCTTGATGACACTGTCGGGAATGTACGACCTCTGACACATTCAATCTTGATTCAACTCCGTTGTTCCTGTTTCGAAAACATAGTGACACCGTTACGTTAGACCTCTCGCTCACAAGTGACTGTGTTTCCCTCGATTGTGCGCACCCCGGTGACGTGGGACGGGAGAGTCCATTCGCTCTGAGGTACGGTAGGTTTGTCAACAACCTGTGCTATTAGCGACAATAGTAGATTCCCATTGCATAGTGTCTCCACAGTAGTGTTGCCACTATTTAAATTCCAACCCTCGTATATAATTTACATTTCATTTAGCCTGATGTGTGAAAACCCCATTGCGGACTCATTTACAAAAATTAGATTAAAGCTATCCTGTAAACGAAGGCTTCCGCGGCCGTTGTCATTGTATGTAAAACTCTTCTGGGTGTTGGACCGCATCGTCAAAATATCAAACACTTCACCGACGTTTCGGCCACTATTGCAAGTGGCCATCTTCTGGGTGTTACATTTACTGTAAATGTAACACCCAGAAGATGGCCACTTGCAATAGTGGCCGAAACGTCGGTGAAGTGTTTGATATTTTGACGATGCGGTCCAACACCCAGAAGAGTTTTACATATAAAGCTATCCTGTTTCTCGTTTACAGTAATCTGATGTTGTTGATATATTTGGTTAGAAACTGTCGTTATGTAACATCCATCATAATTCCCTCTCCCAGTCTCATCTGTCGTTCAGTTGAAACAGGTCGCTGTTAAACGGTGACTGTAGTGAATACCTTAAATTTCGTCGATATGATCGATGTCGCAAGCCGGAGGTCTGAGAATCGGGCCTCTGTTTACTGAACGCTCGGATCTCGCGTTCCTCGGACGGCATACATGAATCATAATGTAGCGTGCAGGTGCACCAACACAGACTCGTATAAATGCCAACACCGGCCTTTACCTTACGACTTCCACCGTCTACGAATTTATTTGTTCGCTCCTCAGAGGACGCGGTAGCGCAGACGAATGACAAGGACCGTAAGTAACAGGACTGCGTCACGACTCTTTGTAAGAATTGCCCCCGTCGAAAATTAAAGAGTCACTCTAGCCACATTTTTGCTGCATTTGAAAAAATACTTCGGAAGTCAATTCACCACGACATATTAAAAAGCGCGCATTTGAATATGAATTAGTGGTTGCCGTCTTTGATGTCATGTGGTATGCGGGCAGGGAAAAGAAAAACACTCATCTTTCTTTTAAACAGTGAAAGTATGGAGAGGACACGGTTTCATTGAATCACTGAGCAGTTCTAGTACCGCCTGTCCTACGTCGAGGCAGAGAAAAGTGTTTAAATAAATGAAGTAACTCGATTCTGCCTCTGTAAAAAGAACCCGTTCTCGTCGTGACGACTGTTAGTCACTGCGGGACCTGCTGCCAGCCAGAACGGCTCATCGTGCAGAAGGAACGTATTCACACCCCATTATCCCAGAGGTGACGGAATCTCAGGTGACATATTGCAAACGTTTTGCTAGACAGTTATTTTTCTGAAAATGTGTGTTAATAATCATTTTCATAATATGAGACATAGCTCAAAATCCGTACCCATTTTTTTTCTTTGAGCCCTTCTTTTAGTGTATCTCATATGTCTTTACTTCCCATCCGATGAAACATATGCAATTTACCTTCTTCAAACACTCCCCTGGTTGTCTTTCAGCCAGCTTCTACACAGAACTTGCAGTAACTGGTCTTATAGCGTCATAATTATGACTTAGGCTTATTAGATACCATTAATTTACTGTGCAGCTTTGGGTGTCGATAAAACGACATGAATATATCAATTTGAGTCGCACTATGCCACGTCATGGTTAACGAACATTGTTAATTCGCCATAATTTCTGGAGATAAAGATTAAAAAAATTGAGCGACGTCAGATTTTACAACAGCTCTCTGAATCATGGAGGCAGCAAATGTCAATTCTTCAAGAGAAGAAGATTGTTTTAGAGCCTCCGTTTTCCTCCGCTTGCTCCTTTCACTTGACTGATTTCTTTCTGAGAATCTCTTCTTTTCGCTCCATGCTTCTCTTAATTTCAAATTTAAAATAACTCAGCGAAGGTTTTAACGAATTCAACGGAATTTGGACTTTTGTTACTTCAGCGACTCAATCTTCCATTTTCTTCAACTTCTCATTGATTGATCTAACAGATAATATCTTAAACATTTTCTACAAGATCCTCTAGCAAATTCTTTTTCCATTTTGTTGTTGTGATCTTCAGTCCGCAGACTGATTTGATGCAGTTGTCCACGCTACCCTGTCCTGTGCAAGTCTCTTCATCTGAGAATACGTTCGGCAACCTACATCCTTTCCAGCCTGCTTACTGTATTCGTGCGTCGGCCTCCCTCTACGATTTTTACCCTACACACTTCCCTCTAATGCTATGTTGACGATTTCTTGGTGTCTCAGAATGTGTCCCACCAACCTATCCCTTGTCTCAGTCAGGATATGCCAGAAACTACTTTTCTCCCCAGTTCTGTTGAGCACCTCCTCATTAGTTACGTGATGTACCCACCTCATCTTCATCTTGCATCCGTAGCACCAATTATCAAAATCTTTATCATCTTTTTGTCTGAACTCCTTATTGTTGATATTTCACTCGCATACAATGCTAAAATCCAGACAAAGGACTTCTTAACATTTAAACTAATATTGGATGTCAACAAATTTCCCTTCTTCAGTAACGCTTCTTCCCATAGTCATTCCGCATTTTATATCTTCTTTACTTCGACCATCAGAAGTTATTTTGCTACAAAAATAACAAAACTCATCTACTACTTTCATTGTCTCATCCCCTAATCTAATTCCTTCATCATCGCTCTGATTTTCTGACACTACATTCCATTACCACTGTTTTATTCTTGTTAATGTTCATCTTATACCTCCCTTTCAATTCCGTTTAATTTCTCTGCCAGGCCCTTTGCTGTCTCTGACAGAATTACTATGTCATCAGCAAACCGCATGGTTTTTATTTCTTCTCCCTAAAGTTTATTTCCTCCTCCAAATTTCTCATATCACTTCTCCACTACTTGCTTAATTTACAGATCAAACAACATTGGGGAACGGCTACAACCCTGTCTTCCTCCGTTCCCAACCACTACGACCTTTCATGCCCTTCGACTCTAACAATTGCTGTCTGTTTCTTGGACAAGTTGAATATAACTCTACGCTACCTATACTTTCCCCCGATATTTTTAGAATATTGAAAAAAGTGTATTCCAGTGAACATTGTGAAAAGCTTTCTCCAGATCTACAAATGCTAAAAATGTAGTTTTTCCTTTCCTTAACCTATCTTCTAAGATAAGTCCTAAATGCAAAATTATCTTCGTCAAGGTCCGATTCCAACAATTTTTCATTCATCTGTAAACAATTCGTATTAGTACTTTGCAACCATTACTCATTAAATTAATAGATCTGTAATTCTGACATTTATCTGCACTTAATTACTTATGAATTGGAATTACTATATTCTTCTTGATGTCGCAGGGTATTTCCTCTGTCTCATATATCTTGCATATCAGGTAGAACAGTTTCTTTATGACTGGCTCTCGTAACGATTTCAGAAGTTCAGACGGAATATCATCTACTCCAGGAGTCTTCTTTCAGTGCGCTATCAAATTCTTCTCGCAGTATAGTATCTCCTATCTCGTCTTCCATTTCTACCTTCAAGTTTATTTTCCTTTCATTGGTCCTCTATATATTCCATCCACCTTTCAGTTTTTCCTTCTCGCTTTGTACTAATTTTCAGTCTGAGTTCTTGATATTCATACCGCTGCTTTTCTTGTCTCCAAATGACTCTTATTTTGCTGTAGGCGGTGTGTATCTTTCCACTAGTTATGCATTCTCCTTAGGTCTTGCGTTTCTTCTCTAGCCACACCTCCTTAGCCAGTCTGCACTTCCTGTCAATCTCATTTTTCAACCGTCTTTACTCCCTTTTCTCAGCATCACTTGATGCATTTTTATATTTTTTCCTTGCATCAATTAAGTTCAGCATCTTCCGTGCTATCCAGGGATTTCTTTTAGGCCTTGTCCTGCCTGTATGATCCTCCGCGACCTTCACTACTCTATCCCTCAGAGCTATCAATTCTAATTCTACTGTATTACTTACGCCCGTCTCAGACAAACCTCTCCTAATAATCCCAATGTAGCCCTCAACCACCTGTGTTTCCTTCAGTGTTTCCAGATTCCATCCTTTTAATTTAATGTACAGTTCATAACAGTAAGTTACGGTCAGATCTTTATCTGCGTCTGGATATATCTCACAGTTTAAAACCTGGTTTTTAAACCTTAACATTATAAAATCAATCTGGTACCACGCAGTATCTCCTCGTCTCTTCCACATAAATAACCTTCTTTCATAATGATTAAACCAAGTGTTTGTGACGATTAAAATGTGCTCTGCAGGAGATCTCTTCCATTCCTTTTCCCCAATCCATATTCAACCTCTACATTTTTTTCTCTTTCCCTTCTTACTACCACGTTCCAGTCCCCCAACACAGTCACGCTTTCCTCTCATTTAACCTGTCTGAGTAATTTCTTTTATCTCATCATACATTTCTTCGAACTTCTCATCATCAGGATGAGCTAGTTAGCAACTAATCTTGTATTGCTGTTGTCGGTGTTGTCTTCGTGTCTATTTTGATACGATAATGCTGCTGATAGTAATTTATTCGCATTCCTACTTTATTATTCTTACTCCTGTAATACCCCCCAATTGATTTTGTATTTATAATCCTGTACCATATCTAACTTTCAGCCAATCTTATTCGCTTTTCAAATTTTCTAACTTTACCCATTCTATAAAGGGATGAAACATTCCATCCTGAGATCCGTTTTGTCTTCCTTGATGACTTCGTCCTCCTGAGCTGTTCCCACCGGGAGATCCGAATGGGGGACTATTTTAACTCTGGAATATTTTACCCCAGAAGACTCCATCATCATATATACAAGCAGTGGAGCAGCATGTGTTCGGGAAAATTAACGACTGCAGTTTCTCCTTGCTTTAATTTCCTTTACCATTTTATGTCGCTGAAATATGAAACAAAAGTGACCTGTAGTGAGGCAGTAAATTCATGTATCTTGTCTAACGTCTGTATTGCCTAAAAATTTGAAAATATTTGAGTAACAGTACTGTAAATTCCCAAACGAAAAGTACTATCATTTGTGTTCCTATTAGAGAAATGTTTTGAAATATATTATTCACCCGTGAAAAGAAACCCGAATTCATAATACCGAACATAACAAGTGTCATTCAACAGCATGAAAATAATAGAAAATCCGCGGCGGAATGGCTATGCGCACTGAGGTACCCTGCTACGGTGCACGCAGCTCTTCCACGTCGGAGCTTCGAGTCCTCCCTCCGGCATGGATATTTGTGTTGTTCTTAGTATAAGTTAGTTTAAGTAGTTGGTAAGTTTAGGGACCGATGACCACTGCAATTAGGTCCCATAACTTTGTAAACATTTGAACATTTGGAAGAATAGGAACAACACGATTCAACATAAACGTGATAATTACAATACGTAAACTGCAAAAAGTTCACACCCACAAATAAATGACTATGGATGAAATGTTTCGCCTTGCGACCGCCGCATAACAGCACTAAGGACTTCAATGTTGTACACCAATTGACGAGTACCAAGCAGGCTTTAGACCAAATATATTTAGGAACAAGGGCTGTATAAACTCTCGCACTGATGGAGGAAACGTTTACCTACAGTAGATGTAAAGAAATCATGGGGGAAATTTCTGAACCATTTGATGTAAAGACCGGTGTTAGACAGGGCAGTCTCCCCATTACAGTTTAACTGTGTTTTGAGAAGCGTGATTGAGGAATCGCATTAGCAAAAGTCGAATCAAAATATAGATCAAGCATTCAAGTTGGGTATAAGTAATACTGTAGACAGCCTAGCCTCTACAGATGATCTAGCAGTTTTAACTATGGATGTTACCAAAGCTAAAACAATAAATAAATAAGATAAAAATATTGAAATTCTTAAAGAAGTTGCGGAAAAAGTAGGACTACAAGTATCATTCACGAAAACCGAATATATGATATGTAACAAGCAAGGACCATAGTTCTTGAAAGGATTTCTCTTTCAATTAGATGAGGGAAATCTGCAAACAAAATTAGTCGTGGAAAAAATGGCAATTACATTCAGATTAACATATAACATTTACAACAAATGATCACTTTCTAAATTGAGAAAACTTAGGCATTAAAGCGCTGTAATCACATCAGAACGTCCTTCTGGAGCAGAAACATTAATTTTAACCAGATCTCGGGATATTGAAGAAACTGAAAAGAAAGAAAGATTATGAGGAAATATTAAACCCCAAAATTACTGACGGAGAAACTTTTAGACTGAGAAGTAATGAGTAAATAGAAGAATAAACAGACGTACATGGTTACATGAGAAAACGAAGGCATAACATTTTATGGGCACATTAAAAGAATGACACCCAGAAGGTTGACTAAACGAATACTCAGTAGAATTCAAAGAAAACAGAAGAAAGACCAAAACTGAATCGTCGCCATTCAGGATCACCTTAAAGTAGCCAGTGTAATTCAAGAAGACGTTACAGGAAGGAAAATATAGAGGAAAAATGGTATTTGATTGGAAAGTTGGTTAGAGGCAAATTACAAAACGAGCTGGAACGCCCTATTCTGGTGGAATGAAGAGACTTCATTATGAAAGGATGAAAAAACCTTGGGTAGGAAGGTAGGCAAACTATCAAAAGCGACAATGACGAAGTGTACTTCGCGTGGTCCTATTTCACCCATACGTAAATAACAATAATACGCATTCATGTCAGATGCGTTTGATGTCAGTTTGGGGAAGAGTAAATTCAGCACATAAATGCTTAAATCTCTCACTCTACAGTAGATGTCAAAATTGCATAATTTCCTTCAAACATTTATCGAAAGGATTATGGTGTGTCATTTCACAGATACACACACACGAGACTAAGAAACAGAATTCAAATGCGTAGGTCACTTAGACGATAAACACAGGCATGTTCTACATATGGTCTCCTTTACAAATGAATCACGTTTTCCGAAATTCAGCCCAATAATGAGACGTCAAGTCGACAGTCCAGCTTCCCGTCAACCTTGTTCCATTCCACATTACACCTAGATTTTTAATCAATGCGATGTACCAAGCAGCACCCTAGCAATGCTGTATTCGAATATTATTGGACAGCCTTTCCTTCTCCTCTTCATTAACTTACATTTTTACACTTTTTCTATTCATCACACCAGCTGTGTTCTATGTTTCTAAAGTTACTCAACGAAATATCATTCCCTTACACCACAACTATATCAGCCATGACCTACAGATCCTGTCTTCACAAAGTCGTCGTGAAGCGTAATTAGACGCTGTCCCTTGTTGAGGTAATTTTTGGCCCACTTTAGGTTACTGTAGTAACACTAAAAGTGGGCCTTTGCGATCGTGTTTTGACAGCTCGAAATTTAAATGTAATCAAATTTTTCGGACAAAAAATACGATAGTAATAACTAAAAAGCCGTTTGTAATATAACTGTAATTGCAAACGAACCGTTCATCCGACACAAAAATTGAATAACCTAATTGGTAGAGAGGAACATTCTCTACAACTTCGCTCCATTAAGTGTTTTTTTTTTTTATCGTTGCAGAGGTATTTACAAGAATAACGGCGATTGGACGATGTCTGTCTGGCTGTAACGTGTTCCCACTTTTTAGGTCGAACCGTTCAACCGATCGGCACCAAATTTTACAGACATAATTCTTGGCTACCAGAGACCATAACCTCGCTTTTTCAAATATTTCGGACAAGAAATACGTTGGTAATGCAAAAAAAATCTGTTTGTAATGTAATTTTAATTGCAAATAAACCATTCATCTCACACGAAAATTGAATAAACGTATTTTACAGAGGAGAAAATTCTCTACTGCTTTGTTCCCTTATTTTTATTGATTTATTTATTTTTATTTTTTTTCCATATCTCGTATCGTTTCAGAGATATTTGCAAAAATAACCCTCCATTGAATTAAAGGAAAACAACCGTTCGCAGATGTAACGTGACATTCCTCGGCCAGAACTCTGTGGCATACGCCATCTTATGTTGCGTATTTGACGATTTTCTTATTGTAACTTACACGTTCTCATTTCAAAGCAATGGCGCACTGAAGAATTAACAAAAACACGCCGTTCTTCGTACGATAATCTAGTGTCTACAAATGCCATATTAGCATCAGTTAACAACGGCCATCAATAGTATGAAATTAAAGAACGCAACTTCTAGTGTTATCCGTAGCACATATATATATATATATATATATATGTGTGTGTGTGTGTGTGTGTGTGTGTGTATCTTGCGCATATGTATCCAAAGATGTTAACATTGATGTTCACTGTATACAGTAGAATGTACAAGAAATAGAGTAAATAAAAGTTTATTTTTAAAATAAAAAAATTAAATAAAAAAAGAAGCAGGCAATGACTTAGGCTGCGAAAGTCAGTGGTTCGAAACACGCCACTACCAATTTTATTTTCCTAAATGAGTACAGACACTCTTATTAATTAATTTTTTATTATTTTTCTCCAAAATGTTTGCAAGAACTTATAAAACTAGAAATCTAAAGTATTTCGTAAAACACGTCAGTGAAATTTTTTTATACTGAACGCGAGAGCTTGTAAAACACTACTACTGCAAACCGTGGTTGAGGATGGTGATGTGTAACTTTTCTAGTCCGTTCTTAAATACCTGCTTTTTTTCTATGCTTGAGTGTTTCCGGTGTACGAGAAATTTGCGGTAAATGCATGCAAAGTAGGCACACGTAGTTGTAGAGTACTGTTTGGCAAACCTAATGGGGATTCTAGCCACTCCTGTGTGACTTGTTTGCCTTCAGCTCTTCCAGTTCCTTTTCCACACGAGGAATATCTATTACTACGTCTTCCATACCGGAGTTTGTGCGATGCTCAGACGGCTGTATGTCTGAATACTCAGTCTGCATGTAGGATGAAACCTCAGGACGTTCCATATTTGTACAACGTCTGTCAATACGAGATGAAAAATTCCCGTGTAACATAATAGTGGAGAACCAGCGGCTCCATCATGCCATCTTCCCACACATATCAGCGCTCATTTTGCTCAGAATATGCTGTATCCTTTTAGCCGCACTCTCTTTGTGATGAGGTATTCTTACTAGGCTTTTCCTGCTCCCGCTGCAACGGCGTGGGTGGGTCTCTCTCGCACCGCTATTTCCAGTTCTACCTCCTTTACTGCCACCGTCTCTTTCCACCGAGACCGCTTATTCTTTCTCTTGTTCCGTTACCGTCTCCTTCCAGAGGAGCATTTTTCAGTTGGTTCCCTTCTCCTACGTCATCAGGGTGTACTCCTGATATACGACGAATTCTGTAGAGATGTTAAGTTTTCACAAATTATTTGCATCCACCCATTTCCACGAAATTTTGATGAATCGAGAAATAAATTAAACTCTCTAAGATCTAACCTGAGGTGAGGTATCTTAGCATTAGAATGAATTTTATGTACTGCCTGTACTGCCATCCAAGCTACTGACAAGTCATGCAGCTGACGAAAATACTACGGCTGTTTCTCATGATTGGTGGAGGATTCTACTACAGACAAATTAAATAAGGAGCACCAATGAAAGAAATGGGAGATTTTAGTTCAGTGATTCACATTTTTTTCCACGGAGATAAATATCGAACGGTTTACAACATAATAAATGAAAGTTTTCCATTCACAAGACTTACAAAGATTATGAATTTAGAAATTTGGTTCACATAATATTCAGCTACAAGGAAGGGAAATGATGACGGCAGAGGCTTCACTGTCGTTCAATTACAAGACAAATTGTTTCCCTTTGAACAATGTGTGTGGATCCAAAAAAAGAAAAAAAAAAAAGAAAAACAAGTTCGCCATGCAATTTACACATGCATATGCTGTATGCATATACAATGAGCTGGCTGGATGCAAAAAATTTATATCTGGATGGACGATCTTTCCCCTCGTAATAAGTTTAAGTATTTTGTCGCGTATTTGCAACCAAACACAGAGAAAGAAGCAAATTGTTAGTTATTTCTACCGTTGGAAATTTTCACTACCCTACACCGAAAAGTAAGTCCGTATATCTTCTATGCACTACCATAGATAACATCCGATACCCCTGAGTATCGTTCAACAGAGAAAGCCTTAACGACTGTATTTTCTAGAAGCATAATAGTAAACTAAATTTTGTAAAGGCCCAACATTCACCGACCGACCGCCGTGCCATCCTCCGCCTCGCACTCACGGCACCTATCTCGGTTTCCGTGACCGGAGTAGCGAAAATGTTCAAATGTTTGTTAAGCTTATGGGACTTAACTACTGGGTCATCAGTCCCTAAACGTACAAACTACTTATGAACTACTTACGAACTAGGACGGCACAAATATCCATGCCCGAGGGGGGATTCGAACCCCCGACCGTAGTGGCCGTGCTGACCGTGACTGAAGCGCCTCAGTCACCTCGGCCACCGCGGCCGGCCCGGAGTAGCGGCTCCTCAACCGAGTAGCTCCGCTGTTGGCATCACAAGGGATGATACGTAACCCTGCCCAAGTGTCACTCTCCGATTTGTCTGAAATTTGAATATGTTATAATACACTAGATTAAAACCCGGCGTTGCCGGGTATTTGTTCATTTATTCCTGCCATTTTTCAAGTATATATTCATTTGTATCAGTGCTGTATGTCAGTAAAATCTCTTGGGAATACAATACGTGGTAAAGAAGAAATAGATTAAAACTTGGTGCGCGATGGGGCGGTTTTCCATGAACGATACTGTTTGTGTGCTCGTATCTCATGAACTACGTGTCGTACTGAGATACAATTTCCAAGGTAAACTCAACTATGTGTGTGTACAATGAAAAATTACCTGCTGGTACAATTTGTAGTGCACAAATTATAAATTGTAACGTCATACCGAATGCCGTAGTTTTAGTCCGTGAACAGAGGAAGTTTACTGTTTATGCGTTCGTATCTCATGAACTACATATCGTACGGTGATACAATTTAGTAGGTACATTCAATTATGTGTGTATATACTATCCATAAAATTTCTAACAGCTACAATTTGTAGTGTACAAATTATAAATTGTAGCGTCAAACAAAATGCCGTAGGTTTTACACCATGAAGAGCGGAAAAGCAGTAAGCGAGAAACTTTTTTCCTTTCATCATTTTGCTGTGGTTGTCAGCGAGAAAAAGTTTAATAAAGGTTTGAAATTTTGTTTAAAGTCTGTCACAAGTCGCTTAGCACTCTCATTCTCATATAGTCTCGCGGCATTATGTGGCAGGTTTTATTTTGCGGTTCCTATTGTTTATGACGTCCTGTCTTCTGAACCATGTTTCCTGCTACAAATGTTGACTCACGTTAAGGAATGTCCGTACAAAATCTGGTTGAAATCTGTCCAGTGGCTTAGGAGAAAATTAGCAGCATTGTCGCTAAATGCAATAATTTTTCGCACATCTCATTGTTTATGACGTCATATCTCGTGAATGATGTATCGTACGTGATTGTTACACTTATGGCGATCGTCCTCATGGATTAAAGTTACGTGTACAAAATTTCATAAAGATTGGAAGAAAATGTAGATTCGTATGCAATACGTACAGAAACACACTGCTTTACATATAACTAGCTGAAACCCCGGTGTTGCTTCGGTATTTATTTATTTATTCTTGCCACTTTTCAGGTATATATTCATTTGTATAAGAGCTGTATGCCTGTAAAATCTCTTGGGAATACAATTAGTAGTAAAGAAGTAATAGATTAAAACTTTTTGCGTGATGGGGCGGTTTTCCATTAACGTTACTGTTTATGTGCTCATATCTCATGAACTACATGTCCTATTGTGATTCAGTTTAGAAGGTACATTCAACTATATGTGTGTATACGTTCTGTAGAATTTCCTGTGGCTACAATTTGTAGTGTACAAATTATAAATTGTAACTTTATACCGAATGCCGTGGTTTTACACGATGAAGAGCGGAAAAGTGGTAAGCGAGAAACTTTTCCTTTCATCATTTTGCTGTGGTTGTCAGCGAGGAAAAGTTTAATAAAGGTTTGAAATTATGTGTAAAGTTTGTTGCAAGTCACTAAGTACTCTCATTCTCATGTAGAGTATTTATAAAGGCTCACGCCATTATGTGGCAGTTTTTTGGAATTATTGTTGTTTATGACGTCATATCTTCTAAACCATGTGTCATATGTGATTCTTAACCCTGCTGCAATTGTTACCTCACGGTTAGGAATGTGTGTACGAAATTTAGCTGAAATCGGTCCCGTGGTTTAAGAGAAAATGAGCAGCATTGTTGCTAAATGCAGCAGTTCTTTGCATATGTCTTTCTTTATGACGTCATATCTCGTGAACTATATATCGTACGTGATTCTTACACTTACGGCGACCGTCCTCATGGATTGAAGCTTACGTGTACAAAATTCCATAAAGATTGGAACAAAACTGTAGATCTGTATGCAACATGTACACAAACATACGTACACTCTGCCTTTTATATTAGACTACCTGAATACAAAGCGTTGCCCGGGTATTTATCTATTTATCCCTGCCATTTTTCAGATTTATATTCATTTGTATAAGAGCTGTATGTCCATAAAATCTCTTGGGAATACATTTAGTAGTAAAGAAGTAATATATTAGAACTTGGTGCGTGATGGGGCGGCTTTCCATGAACGTTACTGATTATGTGCTCACTCATAAACTACGTTTGGTACTGTGATACATTTTAGAAGGTACACTCAACTATATGTGTCTATACTCTGTGTAAAATCTCCTGTGGCTACAGTTTGTAATGTACAAATAATAAATTGTAACGTCATACCGAATGCCGTAGTTTTACTCCATAAACAGCGGAAAAGTAGTAAGCGAATAACTTTTTTCCTTTCGTCATTTTGTTATTGTTTTCAGCGAGAAAAAGTTTAATAAAGGTTTGAAATTATGTTTAAAGTTTGTTGCAAGTCGCAAATTACTCTCATTCTCATGTAGCGTATTTATAAAGTCTCACGGCATTATGTGGGAGTTTTTTGCGATTCCAATTTTTTAAGACGCCATACCTTCTGAACCATGTGTTGTATGTGATTCTTAACCCTGCAGCGATTGTTACCTCACAGTTAGGAATATGTGTACCAAATTTGGTTGAAATCGGACCATGATTTAGGTGAAAATAAGCAGCATTGTTGCTTCATTCAGCAGTTTTTCGCGCATGTCATTGTTTATGACGTCATATCTCGTGAACTATGTGTTGCTCGTGATTCTTACACTTACGGCGACCGTCCTCATGGTTTGAAGCTTACGTGTACAAAATTCCATAAAGATTGGAAGGAAACAGTAGATTTGTATGCAACACGTACACACAAACACACAAAGATACGGACATTCTGCTTTATATATTAGACTAGCTGAAATCCCGGCGTTGCCCGGGTATTTATTTATCTATTCGTACCTTTTTTCAGGTATATAGTCATTTGTATAAGGGCTGTATGTCCATAAAATCTCTTGGGAATACAATTAGTAGTAAATAAGTAATAGATTGGAACCTGGTGTGTGATGGGAGCGTTTTCCATGAACGCTACAGTATATGATCTCATAGCTCATGAACTGCGTATCGTACTGTAATACAATTTAGAAGGTACACTCAAGTATATGCGTGTATACCGCCTGTAAAATTTCCTATGGCTACAATTTGTAGTTTAGAAATTATAAATTGTAACGTCATATCGGGTGTCCGTCATAGTCCATGAACAGCGGAAAATTACTGTTTATGTGCTCATATCTCACGAACTACATGTCGTACTATGATACAATTTGGATGGTACATTCAACTATATGTGTGTATAGTGTCTGTGAAATTTCCTGCTGGTACAATTTGTACGGTACAAATTTTAAATTGTAATGTCATACTAAATACCGTAGTTTTACTCCATAAACAGCGGAAAAATAGTAAGAGAGAAACGTTTTTCCTATCATCATTTTGCTATGGTTGTCAGCGAGAAAAAGTTTAATAAAGGTTTAAAAATATGTTTAAAGTTTGTTGCAAGTCGCTAAGAACTCTGATTCTCATATAGCGTATTTATGAAGTCTCGAAGCATTATGTGGCAGTTTTTTGCGATTCCTATTGTTGATGACGTCATATCATATGAACTATTTGTTATATGTGATTCTTAATGCTGCAGCAATTGGTACCTCCCACTAATCAATGTGTGTGCCAAATTTCGCTGAAATCGGTCCCATAGTTTAGAAGAAAATGAGCTGTATTGTGCATCGGCTTTCCGCGCATCTCATTGTTTATGACATCATATCTCGTGTACTATTAATCGTACGTGATTCATAAACTTACGGCGACCGTCCTCATACATTGAAGCTTACGTGTACAAAATTTGACAAAGATTGGATCAAAACTGTTGATTTGTATGCAACACGTACACACAAACAAACATACGAACACACTGCTTTATATATTAGATGAAAAACCAAGGGAAACGTATTTCTTTTAAGCGGCGGTACAGAACCTTTAATGGGGTGAAACGGACCCCAAAAATAGGTGCTAAAATGGAAAAATGCTTTGACGTAATCGATCCAGAATCAATAAAAAACTGCAAAAGGATGTCTAATTAAGAAATAAGTTTTTTTAATTATATATATTAATATTTGTGTAGTAAATAACCCTTATAATGCCGAGTATGATTCATATTGCCCATAAAACAATTTGTGAATCTATATTTCTGTTTCTATTTATACTCGTATTTGAAGTTTCTGAATACATAAGTAAACAGAACCTGGCGCCATTTGCTATGATTCCAACCATGATGTTTCTATGTCCAGTTTCTGTGGCCTAAATGGTGTCGCGCTTGCAATAGATTACACTCCATAGGCCTCCATCTGTTGAAGCCATTAATGGGTTACACTCCATAGGCCTCCATCTGTTGAAGCCATTAATGGGTTACACTCCATAGGCCTCCGTCCGTTGAAGCCATTAATGGGTTACACTCCATAGGCCTCCGTCCATTGAAGCCATTAATGGGTTACACTCCATAGGCCTCCGTCCGTTGAAGCCATTAATGGGTTACACTCCATATGCTTCCATGTGTTGAAGCCAGTAAGGGGTTACACTCCATAGGCCTCCATTCGTTGAATCCATTAATGGGTTACACTCCATAGGCCTCCGTCTGTTTAAGCCATTAATGGGTTACACTCCAAAGGCCTCCATCTCTTGAAGCCATTAATGGGTTACACTCCATAGGCCTCCGTTCGTTGAAGCTATTAATGGGTTACACTTCATAGGCCTCCATCTGTTGAAGCCATTAATGGGTTACACTTCATAGGCCTCCATCTGTTGAAGCCATTAATGGGTTACACTCCATAGGCCTGTCCGTTGAAGCCATTAATGGGTTACACTCCATAGGCCTCCGTCTGTTGAAGCCATTAATGGGTTACACTCCATATGCCTCCATCCATTGAAGCCACTAATGTGTTACACTCCATAGGCCTCTGTCTGTTGAAGCCATTGGGGCCAAGGGGAGTTTGGACCATTTCTGTTGGTATTGCATATCCTGTTGCTGCCTGGAGGTTGCGTTGCAGCTGAGTTGCACAGCCTGCTGTCTCGACGGACTGTTAACTGGAGATAACGCTTATCTCTTGAATTCTACTATCAGCTCGCTAAACTATTTGAACCCAACTGCTCGTGTAATTGGTTTGGTGGAGTTCAAATGATTGTAAATCTATTGGATTTGACTACTGTGGTTATCAGTCCCTGGTCTTCCAGACTATTTAAACTAATGTGAGGACGACACAAACACATCCATTCCCGAGGGAGGACTCGAACCACTAGAGGCGAGCCACAGCGCACTCTGGAGCAAGACGACTTCGAGCAATTGGCCATTCCACCGCAGCGTATGGTATAGTAAACACTAGTCAACCCAACGATTATTGCAGCAACTTTCTGTTATTACAAGTATTTCAGTTGCCATAGTGTTGTTGTGTCTACTCCATAAAACCGACAGCAAGACGTCGAACCATTTCGCCGTTTATTTGGCAAACACAGAAATTACGAGAAGAAAAAGTGTTATGTTACTTAAATGTGTATGGCCATGTGTATATTTATACGATTTTTTTTAAAATATAATTTCTGGTTTGTATGTAACATTGCCAAAAACCTTTGCATGGTGGTACAATATCAATAGTACAGTGTCGTTCTTATGACTGTAGAAATTATAATATTTTGAACTACTTCATGTGAAAGGTGTGAAAACAAGTCGTTTTTGGTGCAAAGTTCAGAACAGTCCTACGATTTACACATTTTACAGTCAAGTATCCGTGAAGACATGACTTCGAACTTCCTTTTGGCCCGTAATCTGTCAAGTGATAAAACATTGTCATATCTGTCATACCATACATCAGTGACTGTAAACGTCGACCACTGTACGAAACAAGAGTATTGTTTTGTCACTAAGATTAGCAAATGACGTCCGTGTGAACTAATGGTTACTCCCTGCTACAAAGACTTGTTCCCTGGCCCAACTAAGAACTGCTTCGTTTCAAATTACTTCAATAACAGGAAGTTAATACTACAGTGGTCAATATGCATAGAAGATCACACGTTATTACACACAGACCTTAATAAGCAAGACACCACAATAAAAAAATTATCGTAGTAAGGTGGCCAAGAAAACATTTATGGCGCAACGGAATTTAGTCCTAAATAAATGCATCTGATCTTCTCAGCACTTGTGAAGAACAATATTAAATAAAAGAGGGAAGGTGCTCTAAAACTACAATTTATAAGCAGCTTACGGATTAGGCTGAAAGTAAACTTGTTTAATCTGATAGAAAACAAGGAAAAAGGGGAACCAATTTTGTTAATAATAGAAAATGCATGTCTTACAAGGATTAATGCGGACGGTGCCCAGCCTAAATTATACATGATTTAACGCTACTGGGGGAAAGGATGCACAAGAACACTCATTCTCTCATACACACGCAATGCCACAACGAATCTCACCAAAATCAGCGGCCCCGGTGGAGTAGCCGAGCGATCTAAAGCACCTCGCTGCGTAGCACGCGGTTACTCACCGTAGAGGTTCGAGTCCTCCCTGGGGCATGGGTGTGTGTGTTTGTCCTTAGTTTAGTTTACCTAGGTTTAAGTAGTTTGTAAGTTACATACTGATGACCACGCAGTTTGGTCCGATAGATGTACATTAAAAAAAAAAAAAAAAAAAAAAAAAATCTGCGTGCTGAGACAAGACGGAATCAGGCGCCGCTGTCGTAGGCGAAATTCAGCAAGTTGGAGGTAGCACAAAACGCAATAAACAAAAACTCTGAAGCTGGCTCTGGTCTGTCGTGCCTGTTTTAAGATGGTGCGTGTGTATAGCAAGTTAAATTACATCTGAACCAAAAACGCAAGCAAACACGCTAACGGCGACACACGGCTACGTTACATGAACGCACTCCTCTGAAGGTGAAGTGGTTGAAAGTCGAATTCATTATACAAAATCACGGTGGATTCTTAAGTTGCAGTCTGTTAGCAATCGATCCAGGTACCGGTTTTATATGACCCACGTTGTTCGGAAAACTGATAAACTTGAATAAATTCGGTTTCCGAAAAATAAAGAAAATGAGCTCCATTATGCCACCCGTAGAAATGCTTAGAATTATATAAGGAATCGAAAGAAATACAGCTACACACGATAGGGGGCGATTGCAGAGACGGATGAAGTCGTCTCCAAAAACTCGTCAAAGTGAAGTAATCACAAATCGGAAAAATAAGAACTACGGCATGCAACCCGTAGAAATTCTTACAATTACATGAAGAAGTGAAAGAAATGCAGCTTCACGCGATAGGGAGCGATTACAGTAATGGAAGAAGTCCAGTCTCAAAATACTCGTAAAATAGAATAATTACAAAGTCGGAAAAATAAAATAGAGAATTACAGCACGCAACCCGTAGAAATGTTTAGTATTACATGAAGAAGCTATTGAAGGAAGTTCTACAAGGCTTAGAGAGAATTACTGAGAAAGATAGTTCGTACTACAAATCGGAGAAGAAACAGCAACCTTAAAATAGGCAGGGAGAAAAGACCGCGAAATATTAGTGGAAATCAGAAGCATACCCGCATAGTTACTTGACTGATGGGCATGGAACAAACAAAAGTGGAAGGTGGAGGCTTAGTTCTATGAACCAACCACGTGGAACACATATCACTCACGGAAGGAAATGATGAGAACATTTTTACATGCACTTTACAAAAGTGAACATATCACATATTAGAAATCGAGCCCCACAAAGCTATGGAGTATTCACACAGAGTTCATACACCGCCACGATCACGAAAAAGGTTTTAACATACCAGGGCGTTATCAAACTGCAACTAGAATCACACACACCACGTTTATCTATTGGAAATCATTGAATTGAAAAACGAGAACATATTTCCGCACACGATCGGAAAAAAGTATTCAAAAAAATGATTCTAATTTCACGAATCTAAGTTAAACATGTTAGTCAATGAAACGCTACCATCTCCAGAAACAAGAGCAGAACCAACCTTACCTCACTAGACGAACAGTACAGAGTGATCCACCGAGTAGCCACCGGGTATCGCGCGGGAAGCCACCGGAAACCGGGAAATCCCTGAAAACAGCGGTGTTGGGGACGGACAGCCAGACTCGCGCTAAAGAAAAGCTCGCTGACTGGACTGCAACCAAAGGGTGTAGAAACCTCTTTGGTAGTAACAGCAGCTAACGATACTGAGCCAAACAGAACTATGGAAAGCGAGCTATCATCCCCACATTCAGACAGCCATAGATTCTCGCACCCACTTAAAAGTAAAACAACTGCACATTTTCACAGGGACAGTGGCGTAGCGGAGAAGCCGTACTTATGCCTAATTAATTAATACAATAATAAATTATTAACTTAACAAAAAAGAATAACCTAGCAACATTAACTAATATTTCAACACATGAAATAAAAATGCTATTCCTCCAGCCCTGAAATGTGGGGTTCAAATTTTAACAAAATGATAACATTGAATAAACTATAATTTTACAGAACTATACAAAAAATATATGGAAGACGACAGACGGTCGTCTTTCAACTGGTACAGGAGATGCCATTCCATTCTTCTTTTGGACTTATTGCCCATTTTTAGTGGTCTACCAGGCCTCCTCTTCCCAATAAATATAAGTCCATTTTCAGTCTCCCATATAAAAAGTAGTCAACGATTTTCCTTAATAATTGAATTTCAAGGCTTCCTCTTTCCATTTTATAAGCAGTTTTCCGTGTATTACGAAAAATATCGTCACAAAATTGATACAAACATGTACCTCGATAACGTATGCTTGTAGGGTCCGCTAAAGACTCAGTTTATTGCGAAACTTTCCGAAAAAGACTGCGAAACATCACTTTATTAAATGTTAGTTTCAGGCACTGTTGCCCATCCAAGGATGAAACTTGAAACGTGTTTCAGAAAACAACGCGCATTTTTATGTTGCTTGACAGCAACATTGCCGAGTAAAGTGTTCATTCTGCTGAAGACAATTCATCAGAACCTAGATATCTCAACTGATGCCCTAATTGTTTGACTAGCATAGAAACCGAGCTGCCCTTCTCTCAAGTTTCTTTGTATCCTACGTCAGTCCCACTTAGTGTGGATCGCACAGTACGCTTCCTACTTTCCAAACTTCACAGAAGCTTTCCTGCGAACTTTGCAGGAATAATATTTCTGGAAGAAAGGATGTGGTGGACACATGGCTTAGCTACAGCCTAAGGGATGTTCCCACAATGTAACGTTCATTCTGCAGCGGAGTGTGCGCTAATGTGAAGCTTACTGGCAGATTAAAATTAAAGTATGAGGCGAAGTACGGGCAGAAGCAAAGTTGTGAGGACGGACGGTGACGCGTGCTGGGATAGCTCAGTCGGTAAAGCGCTTGACAGCAAAAGGCAAGGTCCCAGGTTCGAGTCCCGGTTCCGGCACGCAATTTTAATATGCCAGGAAGTTTCACATCAGCGTACACTCAGCTGGAGAGAGAAAGGTTCATTCTCCAGTTTGCAGTTGCTTTTTTATCTTTTGCCTACTTTACTAATTTATAAATGGCAGCAACATCCTTGAAAAGTCTAAGACAGCCGCTGACATTGTGTCCTAAATCGTTTATAAAGATAAATAACAGTTGGGATTCTATAACTATTTACCGAACGAGGTGGCGCAGTGGTAACACACTGGACTCCCATTGGGGAGGATGGTGGTTCAAATCCACCTCCGGCCATCCAGATTTAGGTTTTCCGTGATTTCTCTAAATCGCTGGAGGTGAATGCCGGAGCGGTTCCTTTCAACGGACACGGCCGATTTCCTTCCCCATCCTTACTCAAACAACTCGAGCGTAAGCTCCACCTGTAATGACCACGCTGTCGACGGGTCGTTAAACACTAATCTCCCTTCCTCCTTCCTACAACTCTTTCCTGGGGGACGCCAGATATCAATTCTGTTATACTCGATGTTTCTCCGTAGATAATCAGACTTCGTATTATAGTCATCTGTGACAGGAAATCGCGAATCCCGGATCACAGGTGCGGCGATATTTCATAAGGACCCAATTTGATTAGAGGTAGTGTCAAAAGCTTTCCCGAAAACTACACCACTGGCCATTAAAACTGGTACATCAAGAAGAAATGCAGATGATAAACCGGTATTCATTCGACAAATATACTAAAACTGACAAACATTTTCACGCACTTTGGGTGCATAGATCCTGAGAAATCAGTATCCAGAACAACCACCTCCGGCCGTAATAACGGCCCTGATACCCATGGGCATTGAGTCGAACAGAGATTTGATGGCGTGTACAGGTACAGATGCCCATGGAGCTTCAACACGATACCACAGTTCTTCAAGCGTAGTGACTGGCGTATTGTGACGAGCCAGTTGCTCGGCCACCATTGACCATACTTTTTCAGTTGGTGAGAGATCTGGAGAATGTGCTGGCCAGGGTAGCAGTCGAACATTTTCCGTATCCAGAAAGGCACGCAATATGCAGTCGTGCATGATCCTGCTGAAATGTAGGGTTTCGCAGGGATCGAATGAAGGGTAGAGCCACGTGTCGTAAAACATCTGAAATGTAACGGCCACTGTTCAAAGTGCCGTCGAGACGAACAACAGGTGACCGAGACATGTAGCCATACCATCACGTCGGCTGATACGCCAGTGTGGCGATGACGTATACACGCTTCCAGTGTGTGTTCACCGCCATCTCGCCAAACACGGATGCGACCATCATGATGCTGTAAACAGAACCTGGATTCATGCGAAAAAATAACGCTTTGCCGTTCGTGCACCCAGGTTCGTCGTTGCGTACACCATCGCAGGCCCTCCTGTCTGTGTTGCAGCGTCAAGGGTAGCCGCAACCATGAGCTCCGAGCATATAGTCCATGCTGCTGCAAACGTCGTCGAACTGTTCGTGCAGATTGTTGTTGTCTTGCAAACGTCCCCATCTATTGACTCAGGGATCGAGACGTGGCTGCACGATCCGTTACAGCCATGCAGATAAGATGACTGTCATCTCGAATGCTAGTGATACGAGGCCATTGGGATCCAGCGCGGCGTTCCGTATTGTCCTGCTGAACCCACCGATTCCATATTCTGGTAACAGTCATTGGATCGCGACCAACGCGAGCAGCAATGTCGCGATACGCTAAACTGCAATCGCGATTATCTACATTCAGACCTTTATCAAAGTTGGAAACGTGATGGTACGAATTTACGAGGCATCACAACAAAGTTTCAACAGGCAACGCCGGTTAACTGCTGTTTGTGTACGAGGAATCGCTTGGAAACTTTCCTCATGCCAAAACATTGTAATTGCGCCACCAGCGGCCAGCCAAAATGTTTGTAATGTGTCTCACAAATGTGTATGTATTATTCAAGGAGCCAAGAAGTGCTGCACACAGAAAAAGTTGTAGTCTGAAGATATTTCTTCTTCATATTGGAGAGTCTCTTGTCAAAAGAGCACACACGGAAACTCAACCTGTGGCTAATCTAACAAACGACAGACTCAAAGGAAGATATTTTGTGCAGAAGATACCAGTGACAGAGAAAAAAGCAAACCTCACACGGATTCGTAAAGTGTTTTCAGGCAGAAGCGAAGCACATACTGGGAATTCAGGAAGGAATTTTATGGTTATGTCAGGAGCGTAATGTAGCTTTATGTATGCCAGAATATTTTAGGGATTATTACATAAAAAAAATCATCTGTCTTAAATTGAATGCAAGACTCTTTTAAGAAACTGAAAATACATAGCAATATTTTTTTTTGCGTGGAAATGTGTTTCCTTCTTTATCCTATCGAAACCTACTTTAAAAAAGAGGATACATTTCTAAAAATCACGAAAAATGCTCAGTTAATTGGGCACCCGGGGCATCACTGGGCTCAGGTGCGAATGTGTTAAGGGTTGACGGATTTATCGCGTAATTGAATTTCAGCGGATTTCTTTTAGTGGTAATGTGTATTACTTCACACTTTTCTGTAGTTAGTGTTAATTGCCAATTTTCCGCACCATGTAGAAATTTTGTCTAAATTGCTTTGCAGTTTCTTTTGATTCTCTGTTGGCTTCACTAACCGATAGCATCATCCGCGAACAGTCTAAGGGAGTTATTCAGATTGTCTCCTAAATCGTCTGTAAACACAAGGAAGAGTAGGGGACCTATAAAGCTTCCCTGAGGAACGCCATATATAACTTCTGCTTTACTCGATGACTTTCCGTCAATTACTACGAACTGTGTCCTTCCTGATCCTATGGCCCTCCCTGCCGTAGCTTCCGGTAAGTAACGTTGTTGTTGCATTGCACTACCTGTTCACTGCACTATCTGAACCCAACTGCTTGTGTAAATCGTTTGGTAGAGTAAACAAACACAAGTGATCAGAATCCTCTCTCTAGCAAATTTCTGTTACTACCACTATCTCGTATGCTGTAATGTAGTTGTCTGCGCTCCGTAGAACCAGTTCAGTTCATTCAGCAGATAACAATATTCAGATCTTAGATATCTCAACTGATCCGTAATTGATTTGACCAGGGTAGGTGTGATGTCGAAAATCAATTCTTTCAAGAAACAATTTTCTTAAAGTAGGATGCTAAGTATTTCGTAGCGGGGACAGAGGCCAAGTAGGGACTCGATATAGGTACCCTTGCGGGAAATGAAACAGTAGCTCAAGAAGCCATTGAGACATTGGTGTGCTGCCCGTTTAGAACAAAAGTATTTGTCCCCTGAATTTCTACGCAATGTGCCTTTACCTTTGTAAACTATTCAAATGTCGTAAAATAATTCACATACTTTGATGCTGGGACGAACAACGGAAACAAATTCGATCCTTCATCAGCTAAATACACTGCTCGTCATTAAAAATGCTACACCACGAGACGATGTGCTACAGACTTGAAATTTAAACGAGTGTCCTGTCAAGACATTTATTTCACTGCAAACCTAACAATCAGAAAGTTAAAAAATACTGTATAGACTATAGGAAACGTTCACAAAGTGCAGTGAGGGTAACAGAAATGTGAAGGTTACCAATTAAGCCATAAGACTAATTCAGTTATTGCCAGCTGTGACCACACCTCGTAGCAAATACACTCCTGGCCATTAAAATTGCTACACCACGAAGATGACATATTACAAACGCAAAATTTAACCGACAGCAAGAAGATGCTGTGATATGCAAATGATTAGCTTTTCAGAGCATTCACACAAGGTTGGCGACACCTACAACGTGCTGACACGAGGAATGTTTCCAACCGATTTCTCATACACAAACAACAGTTGACCGAGCGGGAACTCGAACTGTGTTCTTTCTAATAGGATATCGTGAATCCGATCGCACTATTGGGGCGATAATCCGAAAGCATCCCTTTCCAGAGGTTTTGAATGTAGTGATGCAGGTTATCAGTCACGAACGTCGCTTTTGTTCGCAGCCCGGAACTCGAACTGTGACCTTTCTGATAGAATATCGTGAATCCAATCGCACAATTGGGGCGATATTCCAAAAGCACAACTTTACAGAGGTTTTTAACGTAGTGATGCAGGTTACCAGTCACGAACGTCGATTTGTCCGCAGCCTGGAACTCGAACTGTGTCCTTTCTGATACGATATCGTGAATCCATCCGCACAATTGGGGCAATATTCCAAAAGCACCCATTTCCAGAGCTTTTTAATGTAGTGATGCAGGTTACCAGACACGAACGTCGCTTTTGTCCGCAGCCCGAGACGGCCAGCATGCGGGAGGAGGACATCCCCTGGTCGGACACTGTGCTGTGGCTGAACGCGCGCGTGCTCGCCCTGGGCGGTTCTTGGCGCCCTCCCGGCGCGCGCGGCTTCGCGCTCTACCGCCTGTGGGTGCTCTTCACGCAGTTCAGCTTCCTGATAGGGCAGCTGCAGGGTCTCTACTACTTCTGGGGCGACACGAACCGCATCCTGCAGGACGTCTGCCTGCTGATCACCACCATCCTGGGCCTCTTCAAGTTCTTCGCGTTCGTCGCCAGACAGGAGCAAGTGTTCCGGATCGTGCGCTCCGTCGACGACCGCCGGCGCGAGCAGAGCAAGCTGGGCGACGCCCGCGTGACGTCGGTGCTGGAGGCGTCGCGGCGCGCGGCGCGCACCATCACGGTGTGGATGGCCGGGGTGGGCGGCTTGGCGCCCGCCGTCTGGGCGTCCATGCCGCTGGTGATGCGTGGTCTGGGCCTGGCCCCGCCAGAGCGGGAGCTCCCGGCCCGGGCGCGCTACACCGACCGCGACACCGCCACGCCCGTCTACGAGCTGCTCTACCTGCTGCAGTTCTTCAGCATGCAGTACTCGTACTTCGCCGCCATGTGCATCGACCTCTTCTTCGCGTGCCTCATCCTCCACGTGGCCGCCCAGCTCGAGGTGCTCAACGTCAGGTTCGGCCAGATTCGAGAGGACTATTACCGTAATGGCCAGACCCGTGAGGCACGAGACGATGGCAAGGTGGAGGACGTGGAGGAAGACGCCGCGTGGAAGGAGCTGTGCGAATCCGTGGAGCACCACAAGGGAGCCATAAAGTGAGTGTGAAACGAAACGAGTATGCACTTCCATAACAGTTATTTCCTACTGTAGCGTTCTCTTCATGCCCGTTGGTTTAACCCTAATGTCCTCATTGGGTTACCCGGGTAACCTTCCTAACTGTTCTTACTGTTGTGGTCTTCAGTTTGGAGACTGGTTTGATGAGCTCTCCACAATACCCTATCCTGAGCCAGCCTCTTCAACTCCACATAACAATGGCAACCTATATCTGTTTGTGTCTGCTGACTGTATCCATCTCTTGGTCATCCTCTGCGGTTTCTATCCCAAACACTTCCCTCCAATGCTAGTTAAATTCACGATTCCCTGATGTCTAAGAATGTGTCCTACCAATCGATCCCTTCTTTTAGTCAAGGTATGCCAGAAATTCCTTTTCTCCCCACTTCTGTTCAGTACCTCCTCATTAGTTACGCGATCTACCCATCTAATCTTCAGCATTCTTCTATAGCACCACATTTCAAAAGCATCTAACCTCTTGCTGTCCGCATTGTTTATCATCCATGTTTCACTCCCATACAAGGCAACACTCCACACAAATGCCTTCATAAAGGACTTCCTTAGGCTTAAATCAATATTCGATGTTAACAAATTTCTCTTTTTCAAGAACGCATTTCTACCCATTGCCATTCTGAATTTTATAGCCTCTTTACTGCTACCATCATTTGTTATTTTACTGCCCAAGTAACAAAACTCATCTACCTCCTCTATTGTTTCGTTACCTAATCTAATTACTTCAGAATCACCTGTTTTTCTTACACTGCACTCCATTACCCTAGTTTTTCTCTTGTTAATGTTCATTTTATATGCACCTTTTAGCACACTGTCCATACCGTTCAACTGCTCTTCCAGATCCTTTGCTGTGTCTGACAGAATTACTATGTCGTCGGCAAAACGCAATGTTTTTAATTCTTTCTCTTTGCTTTCCTTTATAGCCTGCTCAATGTACAAATTGAATAAGATTTGAGAAAGGCTACAACCCTGTCTTACTCCCTTCCCAACCACTGCATCCCTTTCATGCCCTTGAACTCTGAAAACTGCTGTCTGGTTTTTGTACAAGTTGTAAATAACCTTACGCTCCCTATATTTTACTCCTGCTTGCTTCAGAACTTGAAAGAATTTTTTCCAAACAACATTGTCAATCCCATCTCCTAATCTACAAAAGCTAGATATGTAGGTTTGCCATTTCTTGCCTTAAAGCCGCATAGTGAGTATTGCCTCCCGTATTACTACATTTCTCCTGAACCCAAACTGATCTTCCCCGAGGTCGGCTTCTACCAGCTTTTCCATCCTTCTGTAAATTATTCGTGTTAATTTTTTGCAACCATGACTTATTAAACTATCTGTAACAGCTCATTTTTCAGGTGTATCGAAACTAGTGGACATAAGCATCACGTTATTCCTCACTTGCATCTTTATAAACGTCATAACAACAGGAAAAATTTAAATACTTTCATAGAAGAGCATTTAAATGGGAAGCAACAGAACAGAACACCTATTCTATATGTTGGTTACCCAGGTAACGACATATCTCCACTATAACAGGTGTGACGTTCATAAACGTAATACTTTATTTTATACAATATTTCGATTGTTTCATTATTTATTAGACAACCATATACGAAGATTGGAATTTAGCATTTTTAAAATGTCAGATATTGCAACAGCTTTGTCCATTTCTAATCTCTCACTCCTAGTGCTCACATTGTCAAATCTTATACCTCTGCTTATCTGCCCAAACCTGTTGAGCGATAGGCTTGCACGATACAATGGGAATGCATTTGTTTTCCACGTTACCTTCGTGTGTTCAGTGTTAGATAATCTTCTCTCTCTCTCTCTCTCTCTCTCTCTCTCTCTCTCTCTCTCTCTCTCTCTCTCTCTCTCTCTCTCTATTCGTTTTGTCGATTCCGACTCTTCGTGGCCCCTTGAACCCAGCTCGCCATTTCCTTTTGTCCTGCACTTTCTCCCGCAGATCTTCCAGATTGGAACACGTTACTTCTGTGATGCCATCGATCCACCTCATCCTCTGCCGTCCTCTTCTTCTAGTGCCTCCGATCTTCCCCAGCATTAATGTTTTTTTTTTTTTTTTTCCAGTGAGGCATGTCTTCGCATTATGTGTCCAAAGTAGGTCAGCTTCTGTTTTAATATTAGACCTTCCAGAGAGAAATCTGGTTTTACTTGCTCTAATATAGATCTGTTGGTTCCTTTTTGCTGTCCATGGAATGCTAAGAATTTTCCTCCAGCACCACAATTCAAAGGAATCAATTCTTCGCCGTTCACCCTTTCTAATGGTCCAGGTCTTGCATCCATACATTATAACTGGGAAGACCATAGCCTTCACAGTACGTAGATAATCTTACTCCAGCTGTAATCAACATACCAAGATATGGTGTCAAATTCTTCAGTTATCAACGACTCCCACACTTTCGCTGGTACTTCTGAATTGATATTATAATCTTTGAATACCTGATTTGTCTTCCTGTTGGTTTCACATATATTCTGTAAATATGGTATTGACAGTGTCTTTTTTGAAAGATGTACGTGTTGGACCAGCCCTTTGCCGCAAAATATTATGCTTCAGCAACTTTATTGTACCGTAAGGTTCCTTATGCCATTTGGTTCCATCTTTGCCACGTATTATGCCTGCATAAAACACAATTGCTTCACTGTTTTCGTCACCTCTATCACGTTCATCACTACTAGTATCCCTTGCCTCTATTTCAACTTCAATATCACTACAAGCACAAACAGTATCTTCAATGTCTGAAGCAGCAGCAGCCTCCTTTCTAAGAATCCATTCATCTGTAGAATCTTCGTCGTTGAAATCTGTGTCATTAGTCAATAACTTTCTAATATACTTCATAGCTTAATCTGCTGTATTCAGATTTGGAGAGTTCCAGCTTATCATTCATAAGAATCTAGAAAGGACGTTTACAGTAACAAAGTTTACACAATAATTCACTGTTCACCACGCTGTGAAACAGTAGCAACTGTAGCTAGCAACAATTAGAATATCTTGCTGCAACAGTTGTGTATATACCCAGGCCTTTGTGTATATATCCAGGCCTAAGTATTGCCAACCGTGACTGTACGGCAACAAAAACATTGGATTACCCAGGTAACGTGGTTATAGAACAGGATATAATTTTTTGATTGTGAACACAAGGGTTAAAACCTTGTCAGTTTCACTGATACAGGGGGATTTAGAAGGAAAATATTGACCATATCGCAAAAATGATTGCAGGTATTAATAGATGGGAACAATGGCAAGAGGGTGTCCATAATGAGGAAATCAAAGAAAAACTGGGAATGAACACCATAGATGAAGCAGTTGGAGCGAACAGACCAAGATGGTGGGGTCATGTTACACGCATGGGAGAAGCAAAGTTGTCTAAGAGAGTCATGTGTTCGGCAGCGGAGGGTAAGAGGAGTCGACGTAGACCAAGAAGAAAGTACTTAGATTCGGTGCAGAATGATTTTGAAGTAAAAGGCATAACATCAGACGAGGCATCAATGTTAGCATTGAATAGGGGATCGCCGGCCGCGGTGGCCGAGGGGACTGAGGCGCTCCAGTCACGGTCCGCACGGTCACTACGGTCGGGGGTTCGAATCCCCCCTCGGGCATGGATATTTGTGACGTCCTAGTTCGTAAGTAGTTCATAAGTAGTTTGTAAGTTTAGGGACTGATGACCCCGTAGTTAAGTCCCATAAGATTTACAAACATTTGCAAATTTTGAATAGGGGATCATGGAGGAATTTTATCAGAAGTACATTGCTCCAGACTGAACGCTGAAAGGCATGATCAGTTTCTAATGATGATGATGATGAAGATCATAACAGGGGATGCAGTATGTTTACAAATTACTGCCTTCATGCTTGAGACTGGTTGAGTATAACTTTCCCCATAATTACATCCCCTGTTAAGCTCTAAATCTCCTAATAACTACTGCAAACTACATCCGTCAAGACCTCATTAGAGGTGTCATACATTGGTCCCTAGGGCCTCAACTTCAGTTTTACCCTCCATTAAAAATTGACGACTCTCCTACCCTTTCACGACGTCCTGTGAAATACTGCAAACCTTTACTGAAGTTTTGTTTTGAATATCCCTTTATCTCTATTTATATTCTCTATATCCTCAATACTTATTCCATGTTCCCAAGTAATACTCGATATTATACTTCACTATCGAATTTCTTCTTGTAACAACTCATTGTTGTCTACTATTCACATCAGTGCAAGGTTGCACTCCAGACAACTACCTTTAGAAATTCATGCACTTCAGAAAGCTTTTCTTCTTCAGGTACGTGCCACATAGATTTCCATTAGTACATCGAAACATAGTAATTGTGTTCATTAACACACATCGGAGTTTTTGTTCACGATTTCGACGATTCCGGGCTGAAATGAACTTGCTGCCTGAAATGATCGGCGTCTGAGCATTCCGTATTTGTAAATGATATACAAACACAATGTGTTACATTCCTCAACTACAGAAAGTTTAACATTCATAGCCGAACATATCTCATGCGAAAATTTTATCAGAAAACGGAACTGCCGAAAATTGCAGCCGTCAACTATTTATAGCACGTCAACAATGTCAGTATTACACTACATTGTTTGAATGTGTTGAGCATTAAAGCGACAATTATAATTTGTGGAGATAGAAAAGATGAAGAAATATTCGAATATGCTAAAGTGAGCTGCACATTTACACAGAAATTAACAAATTATCTCTTCTTACAATTTGTTCATAATAATTTCAATATACAGAGAAATTAAGTGATGCCTTTCATTACTAACATTTACAGAACATTTGCATTTCAAAGGCAGTTGAATTATAGAGGCAGTTTTCCAATAAGAATTCTGGGAGTAACAAAGAATGAACATTTTCACTTCACCTAATGTAGAAACTTCTAGAACTAAACTTTCGTATTTAATTATTACATTGATTTATAAGTATTCGTCATCTTAGCGTTAAAAAAGGAAGTAAGCTTAGGGTTTAACGTTCCGTCGACAGCATCGTCATTAAAGACCGTTCGCCCACGGATATTTCGATAAAGGATGGGTAGCGAAATCGGCCGCGTCCTTTCAAAGGAACTATCCCGGCATTTGCCTGGGGTGATTTGGAGAAATCAGTGAAAACCTAAATCAGCATGGCCAGAGGTGGATTTGAGCACCGTCCTTCCGGTTCCTCGTCCAGTATGTTACCACTGTGCCATATTGCTCCGTTTTATGGTTACAGGCGCAAACATAGCACTGTTTCGCATCTGTTCGAATAACTGTAAACAGTAGTTGGAATTTAGATTGCACAGTACTGATATTTGGCATCTCACAATATAAATCGTATGGTTCTATATTCCTTGCCTGGCCTGCCAGTTCCACCAACAATACTTAATTTCTTTTGAAATTCACAATTCCTTTAAACCGCAGGACGTCCTATGAACCATTCCGGACTTCTACTAAGGTTTTGCCTAGAATATTTTTTCTTCCATTTACATTCAGTACATCCTCATTATTTAATCTATGTTCCCATGTAAAACTCTACATTCTTCTTTAGTTTCTAATTTCTTCTTGTGATAACTAACTGCTGTCTACGATTCACTTGAGAACAACGCTACACTCTACACCACAACCGTTAGAAAATAGATGTTAACAAATTCATGCCGTTCAGAAAGCTTTCCTCCCTATAGCCAGTCTCTATTCTTCGTCCATCGGCAATTACTTTGGCACAGAAAGACCATCGCCGACCGCGGTGGCCGAGGGGACTGAGGCGCTCCAGTCACGGTCTGCACGGCCACTACGGTCGGGGGTTTGAATCCCCCCTCGGGCATGGATATTTGTGCCGTCCTTAGTATTAGTTAGTTCATAAGTAGTTTGTAAGTTTAGGGACTGATGACCCCGTAGTTAAGTCCCATAAGCTATACATACATTTGAATTGAGAAAGACCATATCCTTTTAGTATTTCGTTTATTCATACCTTGTCTGACATTTTCATTAACTTCGTTTAATTCTTACCAACTCTTTCCATGACTTTGCCTTTTTGGGTCTGCTGATTCTTCACATAGTCCTAAAATATTAAATCGAGTAATCAATAAATGAACAATGCCACATAGTTTGATTTTAAAATAGATTACCTCACATTTTCTTCATAAAAATGGTGACTATGAAATCATTACTATAGTGATTCTTTTACTCTCACAAGATGGGTGTTGGTGACAAACTGAATTTACAGAAAATTACCATTTTTCTGCCATCTTCTTAAATCAATATTATTATTTTGTCTGTACAAAAATCTCTACTACATTGAACATTATCCCCATCATATTTTCTCCCTTCTTTCATTACTCATTCTCATTTGCAAAAATCATATTAAATACCTATACTACAAATTAGCTGATTTAAAAATGAATATAAAATAATGAAATTTTAACCCCTCATGATGAATGTCGGTCAGTTATGTACAATAACTACGCGGAGCGCCTAATAATGAACAAACTATTGTACTTACCTTATTTTTCACAATACTAGAACATCATCCATCATCGTTAAACTCTCAAAAGTGATTTATCTCACCATCCGTAGAGAAAATATGTATCATTTTTATTGCGCATGGAAAGATTCATCCGCTTAGAGCTCTCATTGCAGTTTTCAAACTTAGCTGTAACTGCCTACGTGACACTGCACACTACGGTAGCGGGAGAACGGTTGATCAATCGCGGTTCAGCACACGCTAATGAGAGTACCCGCGGAGACAAAGAATATCGCTTACAGACTTTCAGCAACCCAGAACTCTATTCTGAATAACTTTCCCTACGTTTCAACGTGAAGCACTGTGTCAAGGTGAGGGCTAAGACGAGGTGTAGCAGTCTACCCTGAACTGTAGTACACTGCCCTGACTAGATGCACATATATGTGAGACACGGACCAGTGTTCGAAACGTGCGGTCTCTGATGAAATACTATGAGCTTGTGTTGCCAATTGACTGTGTTACCGTGGCCTTATCAATAGTGGTGTATTTGTCTTTTATGTGAAAAACAACGCTATGCCTCTGTCCTGCGAACTAATCAAATACCACGTAAAAATGCCACACAAGAGTAACAAAGTATCGTGAAGTCGTATTCTAGGGTCGTTCGTACTTAAGCGGTTCATTTTAGATAACACTCGCATACCGGGCAGGTACAATGCCACAACTGCTAAGCCGAAAAAGATGTTAGCAATAGGAATCAAAACATAGCAGTAACGAAGTCTGTAAATATTCCATAGTTGTTTATTAGTGTCGTTATTTCGTTTACCTCTCTGTAAGACCAACTTTATGTTCATTTTCCGCCTTTTCCAAAAATTTTAAAGTAATTTTGTGGTGTTGCACAAGTACAAAGTGCGCGCCACCTACTTTCGCCGCGCGCCGCCATGCACGCACGGCGCGGCGTTCTCACGACGACAGCCACGAGCGCCCTCTGCTGCAACCCCGCTCGTGGCCACCACTGAAGGACATCGTTCACTTCGCACTTCGGACTGAGATAGCAACGAGTTAGGACCTTCGTAATCAGATAGGCACCAGTGAAGACTTGCTATTGTACAGGCACTAGGCAGGCCTCTAATAACTATGTATCCACATTCTGCAGTACTATGTAAAAGTTAAGTATTGTTTCATTCTGTGCAATATATATCTCTTTCTAATTTACTCGAGTGTTTATAGTTTCTGGCTGCTCCTCTCCGTACCTGCACCAGCGTGTCGGTCTCATTCCACTCGGCCACCGACACCTACGACGAGGCTGGGACACAAAAGCGGCGACGAAGCTGGGACACAAAAGTGGCGACGAGGATGGGATAGAACCGTGGACCAGCACGCTAGCAGCAGCCAGACAGCAGCAGTCGGAGCACGCAGAAATTGCTCCCGCCCACCCACCCTTATTATAAGATTTTTGGGGGAACATTTTCAGTTACGTGTTTTGTGGAATTTTTTGTTGCAGAGCATCCTCTTTCATATTGCATTTGTGTTTTGTTATAATTTACTTGTATACGTGGCGCCTAATCGGTCAGCATGGCCACTACCCCGAACCCAAACTTAATGGAAATTATTCAGTTACAGACGGCGCAAATCACCCAGTTGCTCCAGGCGGTGGCCCAGCTCACAGCGCAGGCAGCTAACCAACAACAACAGCCGCCGCTTCAGCAGTCCACACCTGCCGCCGCAACACTTCCTACGTTTCGCCAATACAACGAACGTGAGGAAGAATGGAGCGACTATTTCGCACAGTTTCAAGAACTCGTCGCGGCTCATCAACTTACAGGTCAGACTGTTAAGCATCTTTTATTGTCTGTGGTGGGCCCCAAAACTTTCGTGTTACTGCAAAAACTATTCCCGCACGCATCTCCTCGTGATGTAGACTTTGAACAAATTGTAGATGCACTGAATGCTCATTATGAGAGAAAAGTTCTTGTAGCCGCTGCACGATACCGATTTTTCAGACTTAAAAAATTACCGCAGCAGTCACACCAAGAGTGGATTACGGAATTGAAGGGCTTAACCCGCCAATGTAAATTTACTTGCTCTTGTGGACTTTCGTATAGTGACGTGATGTTGAGAGATGCGATTACGCAGAACATTCAGGACCCCAGAATTAGAGCAGCAATTCTGAAACAGTCTGACCCCTCCTTAGACAGTGTACTGCAGCTTATAGAAGCGCATGATACTTTTGACTTAGCTGATGTAGAAATGCAAAGCCATAGTGTAAATTCAGTGCGCCGCAACGGACGCTTTCCTAGCCGTAGTTCTCAGTATAGCACTAGTGATTCTTATTTTTCTACCGGCCGTGCTGAACAGACAGTGAACAGTAGCCAGTGTAAAAGTGCGACGCAAAGGTCGCCCTGTCGTGTTAGAAACAGTAATTTGAATAACGGGCGCCAACGCTCATTTCAGATAAATGTACGTAAATCTTGCCCCCAGTGTGTGTCTCGCCACAAGCGTGCTCATTGCCCTAGTCGCAACGCAACCTGTTATCAATGTGGCAAATTGGGACATGTGCAGTCTGTGTGTATGCAAATTAAAAACTCAAAGAACAGTAACGTTAGAAACGGTGCTTCGCAAAGTGCGAGAACAGTTCATTCTGTAAATGTTATACGGGCTGTGGAATTGAACAGTGCTTTCCTTGGATCTCAATTTCAAGAAAGTAGTTCTGCGCCTATGGCAAAACTATATAGTGCACCACGTAGCAAGCGCCAACGAGCGCGTAAAACAGTGCAACGGAAACGGGTTCGGGACAAGCAAAATGACTATGAACAGTGCATTCCTGTAGTGAAAATAGTGCCTTCTGCAACTGCTCCTTGTAATGGTGCCCAGTACTGCGTAGCTAGTGACAGTAGACATCAAGTAGCTACTCAAAAGTGTAGTGCAGTAGTTAGTGACTCTGTAGTACCCTCGCATTGCGCGGACGCCGATCCGGCGGTAGTGTCATCTAGTGACAGTGTTGTTAATCCGCTGCGTGCCGAGTCTGCGCCGCTTCCTTCACTACGCGGCCCGTGCAAGCGCAGTAAACAAACCGTAGCAGACGTTGCCCACATTCGCGCACCTGTCGAGCGCCGCAAGCAAAAACTTTTTGTGAATCTTTCCATTGACAATAAGACTGTGCAATTTCAGCTCGACACTGGTTCCGCTGTTACCTTAATAAATAGAGATACTTATGAACTTCTGGGTTCGCCAAAATTGTCGCCGTGTCAACATGTGTTAACAGCTTATACAGGTCAAAATATTCCCGTGCTAGGAACGTGTAGCCTGCCCGCCTCTTTTCAAGGTGTAACAAAAACTGTTGCTTTTGTAGTTCTTCAGGCCAAATCGACACAGAACATTTTTGGACTAGATGCTTTTGATTTGTTTGGTTTATCAATTCAAAGAGATGTGCTTCAAATTTCGTCAATAGTGCCTCAGGATAAAATCAATGCATTGTGTGACAAATATAGTGACCTGTTTTCGCCGGAACTAGGTTGTGCAAAAGACTTCGTGGCACATGTAACTTTAAAAGAATCTGCAGTTCCAAAATTTCGTAAAGCTAGACCAGTGCCTATCGCCTTGCGTGATACAGTTGCCGAAGAACTTAAACGTTGGCAAGATAGTGGGGTGATTTCTCCTGTTTCTGCGAGTCAGTGGGCCTCGCCTATAGTAATTATACCCAAGCCGACAGGAAAACTTCGTCTCTGTGCGGACTTCAAATCTACAGTGAACAGTCAAACAATTGTAGACACTTATCCCCTGCCCAGACCTGAGGAACTGATGGACAAATTAGGACAGTCTCGCTTCTTTTCCAAGATTGATTTAGCAGAGGCATACTTACAGATTCCACTTGATGACGAGTCCAAAAAGTTTTTCGTCATTAATACTCACATGGGCCTTTTTCAATTTGAACGCCTACCCTTTGGCAGTTCTTCCGCTCCCGCTATTTTTCAGCGTTTTTTGGAACAGCTGACAGTTTCTGTACCGTGTTGCTCGAACTATTTAGATGACATTGTGGTATCCGGACGTACAGTTGAAGAACATTTAGCAAACCTGGAGTGCCTTTTTAAAGTTTTGACTGCAGCAGGTCTACGTTGCAATAAAGCAAAGTGTTCGTTTTTTTCAAACTGAAATAGAGTACCTAGGCCATGTGATTAATGCCCAAGGAATTCATCCCTTACAGTCACATCTTCGAGCAATCAAAGACTTGCCTCCTCCTAAGAATGTGCACGAATTGCAAGCAGTAATGGGAAAGCTGAACTATTATTTCCGATTTATTCCCAATGCCTCTCAGATTGCAGCTCCTCTGCATCACTTACGTAGGAAGAATGTTCCTTTTGTATGGTCTAAAGATTGTCAGGTTGCCTTTGACAAACTAAAGTCTGCACTACTCAGTGATGCATGTTTGATTCCCTTTGACCCACAGAAGCCTGTAGTGTTAGCAGTTGACGCCTCGTCGTACGGTCTGGGTGTCGTTCTGTCGCATCGTATTGGATGTCACGATCGTCCTATTGCCTTTGCATCCAAGCTACTGACGCCGACGCAACAGAATTATAGTCAGATAGAAAAGGAGGCCTTAGCAATCATTTACGGCGTCACAAAGTTTCATCATTATCTCTATGGCAGAAAATTCTATTTGTTGACAGACCACAAGCCTCTCACGTCATTGTTCTCACCCACAAAGCCAATTCCGCCACGAACGGCACAAAAGCTTCAGAGATGGTCCTTGATATTGTCAAATTATCAGTATGAGATTTTGTACCGACCTACCACTAAACATGCCAACGCGGACACACTTTCCCGACTTCCGGTTGGCCAGGATGTATCATTTGATTCTTCAGAAATGGCATGTTGTCAGATAGACTCCAGAGATGCTTCCGCTGTCGCAGACTTTCCTTTAAACTCTCGTCGGGTTGCACAGGAAACAGCTGCGGATGTAGACTTAAGTGTGGTAGCACGTTTTGTTCGCACAGGGTGGCCTGCCAGACCCAAAGACATTGATCGGCCTCTGGTTCGACGTTATTTTGCACAACGTCATGCATTGTCTTTAAGTCAGGGTGTACTGTTGTTGCATACCGACAACGACCAAGCAAGAGTGATTGTTCCTCGTTCCCTGCAACGAGAAGTGTTACGCCTCCTGCATCAAGGACATTGGGGCATTGTTAGGACAAAGCAATTGGCCAGACGTCATTGTACCTGGGTTGGTATGGACGCTCAGATAGAGAGCATGACATCACAGTGTACAGTTTGTGCGGAGCATCAGGCGGCTCCTCCACAGCGTTTCTCAGACTGGCCACGCCCCAAGGGACCATGGCAACGTTTACACATTGACTTTGCCGGACCTTTCTGGAACACGCGCTGGTTAATTGTTGTAGACGCTTTCAGCAAGTTTCCTTTTGTGATTGCCATGAACTCAACGACGGCGTCTAGTACAATCAGGCCTTAACATCAGTGTTTTGCATCGAAGGCTTGCCTGAAACTATCGTCAGTGACAATGGACCTCAGTTTGTTAGTGCGGAATTTCAACAGTTTTGTCGTGTGAATGGCATTCAGCATATCACCACCGCACCTTTTCACCCTCAGTCCAATGGTGAAGCAGAACGTTTCGTTCGAACATTCAAGTCTCACATGGAGAAGATGAAAGGTCAGCACTCCAGGCAGCAAGCTCTTCAAATTTTCCTGTCTACGTATCGGTGCATGCCACGTGACGGCCAGTCTCCTGCCGAGCTGCTACACGGCCGCCGTCACCGCACTCTCCTTCACCTGCTGCAGCCTCCCACGCACCGAGTCGGTTCGTATGGCGCTACGCGTTTTCAGGTTTCTACGCCGGTGCTGTACAGGGTGTTTGCTGGAAACAAGAAGACATGGTTGCCGGGCACCATTCACCGCGTGCTTGGTCGCAATATGTTTGTTGTATGTTCTTCCACAGGGTCGGAGCTGCGGCGCCACGCAAACCAATTGCGCTTGCACAGGCCGCGCGATCCTGTCTCCGGTTTCTTGATTCCAGACCCAGTTCACCGCCAGGGAGCACAACCACATCGTTCGTCCCCGGACTACGAGATCGTCCCGATGGAGATCGACGCGACGCCGCCGCTGTCGCCGCCGCAGATGACAGCGTCACCGAGAGGGACTCCGGGACCGTGCTGCCCCCCCCCCCCCCCCAGCTTGGGCCACGCACCTCAGAAGAAGATGACCTGCTCCCTCTGGGCGGGGGCGGGCGCCCTTCCCCAGGTTTCGGCGGGTTCCCTGGAGGATCTCAAGGCGGATGCCGGGGCGCGGACGGCGTCTCGACCCCAGCCTCATCTACGACGCCCGTCCCACCTGTAACGCCCCCGCCCAGGCCCTCCTCCCAGTGCCGTCGCCGTGGCCCTCAGCCCTACGCCACGACGGCGCGGCGGTTTGGGGGGGAGGGGTGTGGTGTCGCACAAGTACAAAGTGCGCGCCACCTACTTTCGCCGCGCGCCGCCATGCACGCACGGCGCGGCGTTCTCACGACGACAGCCACGAGCGCCCTCTGCTGCAACCCCGCTCGTGGCCACCACTGAAGGACATCGTTCACTTCGCACTTCGGACTGAGATAGCAACGAGTTAGGACCTTCGTAATCAGATAGGCACCAGTGAAGACTTGCTATTGTACAGGCACTAGGCAGGCCTCTAATAACTATGTATCAACATTCTGCAGTACTATGTAAAAGTTAAGTATTGTTTCATTCTGTGCAATATATATCTCTTTCTAATTTACTCGAGTGTTTATAGTTTCTGGCTGCTCCTCTCCGTACCTGCACCAGCGTGCTATCTTTATTCCTGTGTCGGTCTCATTCCACTCGGCCACCGACACCTACAACGAGGCTGGGACACAAAAGCGGCGACGAAGTTGGGACACAAAAAATTTGCTACTTCTAAATTTCTTGGTTTTCAATAGCTGCGAGGGCTGAAAGAAGTGTACAGACAGACGGAGGAGGATATGAACAAGAGTGAGGAGAGAGGTAGCAGAAAAGGAAGCTGGATATGGAAAGAAATGAGGGAATGGAAAAGAGAAGAATGAATGGAAGGAGAAGTGGAAGAGGTAGTATGTGGAGGGGAACGGGAGACGTAGAAAGAGTGCTACTGGAAAGTAGAGGGACTGAATTTATGAAACGATTTTTTATTCAAGCACAATTGTACGTCGCTTGCTTAATTGGCGGTAAACAGTTTAAATTTGTATATTGTGCACAAAATACACGGAAATATTAGTCACTCGCCTGATTTTACAATAAATAAGGACTTTCTACGAAAACATCTTAGTTCTAATTTTCCTTTCATTCTACATAGCCTCAGGAACGTAGAATAGTGCACATAAACATCTAATTGGTGTATCTCCCCAGTCATTTTATCGTCAGAAGAATAAATGGAAGGGTTGATACAAAAAAACGAGACAAGTCCTAGAAACATTTTTCCCCCACCCATAAAATGTTGGGTACTGCGCAAAAACAAGACAAGTCCCATAACTTTCTACCAGAGTGCATACAAGTCTTTGGAGTGTCTGCTATTTGGAGACTAGAACGGTAGATTTCGGTTGCCTATTTCTGTTTCCAAGTGGCAGAGAGATCAGTAGATATTACTTTGACTCAAGGAGAAGACATGTACGCCTGCTGCCGACGTGTGATTTGTATTGCTTCTTTATAATGTCAGCCATAATTGAAAATGAGATTTGTGATTCATTTTCTAAATGCAAAGAAAGTTAAACAAAAGGATATTCATCGGCAAATCTGCGAGGTCTACGGACAAAATGCTGAGTGATTCAATAGTTAGAAGATGGGTCAGACTGTTCAATGAAGGACGTGAACAAGTGCATGATGAACGAAGTGGACGCCAATGCTTAAGTTTACACGAAGTGCCCTTGCCATGAAAGTTCCGCAAATCTCACAATCACTATTTCATGAAAGTGTTATTGAAAAACTGAAATTTCGAAACCTTTATTCACCTTGGGTACCCAAAATTCTTACTGAACAACACGAAAAACAACGGATGGGCATTGCACTTCAGGTTTTGACACGCTACAATGAAGAAGGCGATGGTTTTCTTTCTCGGATAGTCACTGGGAATGGAAGCTGGGTATCGTTCGACACCCATGAAACAAAACCGCAATCACCGGAATGGAGGCACACTTCATCCCCAGAAGGTTAGGCCTCAGAAAATCTTGACACCTCGAAAACGTTTCCCGGAACAGAAAGGTATTTTGCTGATTGATTTCTTAGCACGATGCCAAACAATCAATGCACATGTTTACAGCGATTCAAATAAGAAATGGCGCTGCGAAATACAGAACAAGAGCCGAGGATTACTGTCAAAAGTTGTTCTTTCCATGATAATGCTCAACCTCACACGGCGAATGGGACCAAACAACTATTACGAGAATTTCACTGGGACGTGTTTGATCTTTCTCCGTACAGCTCGTACCTCGCTCATAACGACTTTCATCGCTGGTAACACCTAAAATCTGTCAAATTCAAATGTTAAAATGTTTGTAGAGCTCATGGGGCTTAACTACGGGGTCATTAATCCCTAAACTTACAAGCCACAAGTTTATGAACTAGCTAATGTTAAGTACGGCACAAGTATCCATGCCCGAGGGGGGATTCGAACCCCCGACCGTAATGGCCGTGCAGACCGTGACTGGCGCGCCGCAGACCCCTCGGTCACCGCGGTCAGCCTAAAATTCGTCCTTGGTGGTCAACACGTCAACGAAAATGACAAGCTGAAAGAACAGCTTACCACATGGTTGATTACACAGGCGACAGCTTCTATGAAGAAGGCATATAACAACTTGTGCCTACAAAACTTCGGAAGCTGTGCTGAAAAGTAGTTAACAGTTGTAGATATTTTACAATATTTTTTTCTGTACCTATACACGTTTGTGTTATATAACCAAACGGAACTCACCTTGTGGACATACCTTGTACACTCTTAAAATGTTGGCTATTGCATAAAGACGAGACAAGTTTCATATCATTTTACCAGATCTCATACAAGTCCTTGGACGTGTCCGCTATTTGGTGAATACAACGGCGGTGCTCAGTTTCCTATAGTGTTAAAAGTCATTATCTGATCAAATGTTCAAATGTTTGTAAATCTAACGGACTCAACTGCTGGGTTATCAGTGCGTAGGTAACTAACTACTTAAACTAAGACAAACTAATCTGAGGACAACACAGATACCCATGTTTGAGGAGGCATTCGAACACCCGACGGCGAATGGCCGCGCGCACCGCAGCACGGCGTCCGAGTGCTCACGGTTAACCCGCTGCGACCATTATCCGAAAAACGTTCAACAATGGAGGACACTAACTTTGCTGTGTGGCCAAAGAGGCAACGGAAAAAAGAACAAACCTATTATAAGACATGAAAAGAACGAGTTGAAAAACTTGTAAAACACGTTGAAAACGTTGTCCGAAACGAATAATTGATTAAAACTGTAGGTAAGTTATTAATTAATGTTTATTGTTAATATCGTTAGTTTTTGTTGTCTGGTGCATGTACTCAAACTATTAAACAAAATCAATCTCCTCCACATCAGAGGGCATAGTTTCCTTCCTAAAAATCACGCCTTTTGTCTATTGGTAACAAGAAAAACAATTCGTAATGTTGAAATATCTGAAAAGTGGGACAATATTGTGAAAGATGCAAGAAATTACATTACACACTTTAACTCAAGGTAATGACTTATTAAGATTTCTTCAATGTAAAATGTGCTACAGGAGCGTTGTTCTTGAAGACAAAATCAATGGCATTTTTAAGACACCAGCACATGTGTGATGAGCTTGAAATTGACAAGCAGATCATTGAACAAGTTACTACATTTAAACTTTTAGGCTGCAGTATTATATGTGGGGCAAACAATGAACTCCAGGAGAAGTTAGAGCCATTCAACTATTTCTGTGTAACTACAGAGAGAACATTTGGGAAAAATGTCGACAGAGATAGTCCGGTAACGTTTTATGATCTACATCTACATTTACATGGGATACTTTGGAAATCACAATTAAGGGCCTGGCAGAGGGTTCATTGAACCACCATTATACTATTTATATCCCATTCCATTCTCGAATAGCGCGCGGGAAGAACTAACAGCTGAATCTCTCCGTTCGAGCTCTGATTTCTCGTATTGCATTTTGATGATCATTTCTACCTATGTAAGTCAACAATATATTTTCGCATTCGGAGGAGAATGTTGGCGATTGGAGTTTCGTAAGTAGCCCACGCCGCAGCGATAAGCGCCGTTGTTGTATTGATTCCCATCCCAGATCCTATATAATTTTCGTAACGCTGTCTCCCCTGTTTCGTGGCAATACGAAACGAGCTGCCCTTCTTTGGACACTTCCGATGTCCTCCGTCAAACCCACCTGGTTTGCGTGGCGCGCATCGCACCACGCACACTGGGCAGCAATACTCAAAAAATGGACGGACAAGCGTAGTGTATGCAGTTTCTTTTGTAGTTCTGTTGCATATTTGTTTTTAATGTTTGTTAAGCTTAACGGACTTAACTACGGGGTCATCAGTCCCTAACCTTACAAACTACTTATGAACTACTTACAACTAAGGACGGCACAAATATCCATGACCGAGGGGGAATTCGAACCCCCGACCGTAGTGGCCGTGCAGACCGTGACTGGAGCGCCTCAGTCCCCTCGGCCACCGCGGCCGGCTCTGTTGCATGTTTTAAGGGTTCTGCCAATAAAACGTAGTCTCTGGTTCGCCTTTCGCTCGACATTATCTACGTGTCCTTTCCAATTTAAGTCTGAAGTAATAGTAATTCCTAGGTATTTTGTGGAGTTTACGGCCTTAACTTTTGATTGTTTAATCTTGTAATCAAAGTTTAACGGATTTCTTTTCGTACTCATGTGGACGGCTTTACACCTCTCATTATTTAGAGTCAATTGCCAATGTTTACACCATACTGATATCTTATTCAGATAATTCTGCAGTTGGTGTTGATCTTCAGATGATTCTACTAGACGGTAAATGACGGCGTCATCTGCAAACAACCTAAGAGAGCTACTTAGATTTTCCCGTAATCGTTTATGTAAATAAGGAACAGCAGAGGACCAATAACACTACCCTGTGGAACGCCCGATATCACATCTGTTTTAGTCGATGCCTTACCATCGATTAATACGAAATGTGTCCCTCTGACAGAATATCCCCAATCCAGTCGCAAATTTAGGGCAATATACCATAACCACGCAATTTGATTAAAAGCCGTTTGAAGTTCGGTGTCAAAAGCCTTCTGGAAATCATGAAATACGAAATCGGTTTGCTAACCCTTGTCGATAGCACCCATCACTTCGTGTGAGTAAAGAGCTAGTTGTGTTTCGCATGAACGATATTTTCTAAATCCGTGTTCACCTTGGGTCAATAGATCGTTCTGCTCGAGATAATTCATAATATTTGAATACAGGATATGTTGCAAAACCCTGCTGCAAATTGACGTCAATGAAACAGGCCTGTAGTTTAGTGGGTTACTCCTACTGTCTTTGTTGAATATAGGTGTGACCTGTGCAACTTTCCAATCTTTTGGTAAAGATCCTTCTATGAGAGAGCGGTTGTATACGGCTTTTAAGTAAGGACCTATCGCTTCAGCATAATCAGATAATGGGTATACAATCCGGATCAGAAGACTTGTTCTTGTTAAGTGATTTAAGTTGCTTCACTACTCCGAGGATATCTACTTCTACGTTACTCATGACGGCCTCTGATCGTAATTCGAAATCTGGAATATTGGTTTCGTCTTCTTTGGTGAATGAGTTTCTAAAAGCTAAGTTTAGTAACTCTGCTTTAGTAGCGCTGTCATCGGCAGGATCGCCATTACTAGTGAGGGTGTTGTTTGTGTTTTGCCGCTAGTATATTTAACATATGACCAAAATCTCTTTGGGATGTTATAGCTATAGCAGCACTGCTCTATAGTTGTGAAAACTAGAGCCTGAGAAGAGAAGCTTGGGAAGTCAATAATAGCTTAGATTAAAAGAACACTTATCCATATGGAAGAATTACTGAAGGTAGTATAAACCAACATAAGCCAGGAGACAAAACATCCTTAGGAAGGCCAATAAAAAGGTAGCATAACCAGTTCTGAGGGAGACAGACCGGACCAAATAGACCAATCCTTAATGTAGATGATGATGATCGTTGCAACCTCGGATTGCAAAATATAATAGCTGTGCTTTCCTCAGATAGGAAAGTTACACGAAACCTTAACCAGGGTGTTTGGACGATCATTTGACACACTTTGATTGCAGATACGCTTCCAGCGTGTTTGCCACTACTGCACCTCCTTCAGTCCCACAAACCGAGTCACCTGGAAAGGCATCAGGGATGGACTCTCAGCATTTGTCACTGCAACGTGCTCTCTTTATCACGTACCACTATGGCGCTATTGAGTATTCTGAAGGATCTCAATATATCGTTACATAAATAAGTGGCGTAAGGGGCCTGAGTACGTAGAGGAACCTCTTTTGTGGACTATGATTTGAGCACACCAGTTAGACAATACAGAGAAATGGGCTAATAATAGAACTATCCGACTATGCTTCATAAACAGCGGTAAGGTCCCCGTTCATTAGAAGCAGTTGTTACAATGGTTGAAGACTGGGCGTAGGGAGAGAAGCTGTCCAAACCAACAGCAGGACGTATCGATTTACTTTTTACATGGTTGCTCTAATCTACATACTGTTCCGATAAGAGGTTCCTCTGCGTGTAAGATTCCCTCGTCCTCGGATGATAGGAGAAGAGAGGGGGAGGCAGAATTGTACCTTCATTATCACAACGATCATTGAAATCCACTGAAAATACGGAGAGGTATTTAAATATCGTAAATATCAGTTCAGAATTTTGACTTGTTTAGCATGCCCAGATGATTCTTGTTGGAGAGCCTAATCTACCTTCTTTCCCTCTCTTTAAGGGAAAACAAACATTTCTTTCGGAAGAGTTCTTATTTCCAATTGCGGAAATGATTTCTATTGCATGATCGACAAAGCCTGGAAGTCATCAGTATAGGACTTCAGAAATACGTTTAAGTATGAGAAACAAACGGAAAAGGCTGCTCTAACAACGGATACATTTGACCTCGAATGCTGAGAACTGTATGATACCATTCCTAGGATAGCACTCGCCTATAAAAAGAAACTGTGGTCTATTTCATTTATATAGGAAACTTTGTACAAAGAAACAGAAGTACCACAGGAGAGATATTAGCTACACATAGTTCAGTGACGTCACTGTACTGTTGCATTTTCAATAAACACTGCCTATGACACTCTGCTTGAAACAGCTATAATGCCGCAAAACACACATACACTATCCGTCTCACAGTGCTTAAATTATTCCTCACAGTGCAGATGCGGAATTTCGATGAACTCGTGAAAAAGAATGTAACAAATTTATGTTTGTTATTTCATCATCAAACATCGTTCTGTGTCATAAAATCACCTTTTCTGCACAGAAGTATAACCATATTTTGCAATATCCTTGGTGAAAGACTGGCTATGACATTCAAAAATCCATATACTCATTTGAAAAGTGTCATTAGTGTGCTTTTTATTATTGGGCTGCTTCAATACGAATACGTTTTTGAACATGAAAACATGGCTTAGTGAGGTTTTTCCCACTTTGTTTCGAGCACTTCACAGATATGTCGCGTCTGTTCTTTAATGGCTCATATGTATTGTCAGATGTGTAGGACATGTGCGCTATTATAATTACTTGAAGCCAATAGTTTTTGACATCGTTGATTAAAATATTATGATACACAGATCTGAATGAATTACGAGTAATTTCCCTCCTATGATAATGATGTCTTGTTATTTGTCTATATTAAAATGCAATTTGAGGTAGAATTCAATGTTTTCATTGGAAATGGAACAGATCATTGTTTTTATTTTTATGGAGGATTATTCCAAGTATCATTTCGTGCGCTTCTGAGCGTTCGTTTAAGGGTTCCCAAGCAAGGAAGAGACATAGTGAAAGAATACGGATATAATTTTCATAGATTTGATATAAAAAGGGAAACGTCGTGTGTTGAGAAACTTCTGGTCTACATATTTTATCGGAATTATTTTTTATTTACATTTATTGTTATGCTGTTTATTATTAAGGTATTTATGTTTTTATTAACCATGCCCGAATAGTACTCCATTTCCGAGTCATAAATCATTACAGAGGGATTACAATATTAATGAAATACATTAAGCAAATCGTTTCCATTATTGTACATTCTATTTTTACAGTTACACAATTAAATTGTTATTTCTTCACTAGTATCGTACACTGCATGAACTATACTGGTATCTGGTATTTTATTACGTAATTATATGCAGTCGTTGCTGAAACAGAGGTATGTGGTCCTTTCAAACCCATAATCACTACTACCCTGCGGATTAGTGAACCGTTTAATAAACCTTCTTCCATGTTTACGTATTGCAGAATCTTCATCTTCTGTTTTCATTATCTTTCAGGTTGGTTGACGACTTGGAGACCTTAGTGAATCCAATTATTCTTTCCCAGTTCATGGGATCCACGATTATCATTTGTGTGACGTTATTTCTAATTACAACTGTAAGTATCCTCTGCCTTTTTGGAAAACATATTTATTGTTTCTTGAAGAGAATAAATAAGTGTAGTAATCGAAATATAACAACAGCTTCAAAATCTCACAATCTTCTTAATGCCCTTAGTACAAATAAACATATTTGAAGAGTGGAATTTCTAAAGGTGCTAAGTGCCGAAAATGAAACTTTTGAGGAAACGAAAAAAACTGCACATCTCTGTGAGAAAGGATATTTATTTCTAACAAAACACAAATTAACTCTTTACATGGTTATACAAATGTTGACAAAGGTTTTTCTATTTATGTTTAAAAATCAAAAAGTTACGTAGCATTTTATGCAGAAAGATGTAAGTGCAATAGGTTTTGTCATAGCTAATAGATCTAAGGGCCACGAGACAAAATTGACTTTATTGAGGTAACAGTTGTTGGAAAAATTCCTTTGTTGTTTTCATCCTCGTAATCAATAATAGTGGAAAAATCGTTTTCTTATTTGGTGCCAGTGGAACAGTAGCTGAACGTTTTATCAATTCCACAACTGCAGTGTCTTTCATTGTCTTGCCTTTCTTCAGGACATGAAAATTCTCCCAAGCACACTGATCGGAAAAGCTTCTTTTGCTGGACACAACACCAGGCTGTAGCTTGCTTATTTTCATCAAAGAAAACTGTGTCTTTGAAAACTTCAGAACCTGATTTTTCTTCATAACAATTGTATAATTTTTTTAGCAGAAATATTATAGGTATTTAAAAATGTAGCTTTGCATACTCTTTTGAGGATTCCTGTCCTGTGAGGAACTGTGTAGCAGGGAGTAGACTGCCTTTTACCTCTTTGCGTCTTCATTATAGGTTCCATGGCGTCGTCTTTGAGTAAGAAAAACCTCTATAAGCCCCATAAGGTATTTGCCTTGTTGTTTCAGCTCAAGTTTGTGGTTTTCTCCAAAGAGCTAAGAGCTGAGTTTTCATATCAAATGTACTTACACTTGCAGAACATCTAACAGAAAACAAACGAGAAATATGTATATCAACCTGCTACAACTGGATAATGTAGGCTTGTTTCATATCATAAGTTTATATATAAATAGAACTAACCTGTAAAGATGACGGTTGTTTTGCAGCAATTTCCTTCCTTGTTCTGCTTCATCCGTGTAAGGCACGACGTTACGCTTAATCTTGCTTTATCCTGTTTCTTCCTAAACGTAACGTTCTCAACACTTTCATCACTGGCGTTCATATTATCATTATTAAGAGGTATATCATTTTAGATAGCAAGTAACAGCTTCAGTAAGCAAAACAATAGCGTTGTGGCATGACCCTGAATACAGACTGCTGTTCGGCTAGCGCCAGATGCCTGTGGCACATAGATCCATTAGGTGAGCGGGCACATCTGGACATAGGACTATTGCAGTCTCTCGGGGTCAGCTGCAACTACAAGGAATGACTGGAGCACATAAATCTCTTAGCAGAATATTGGCGCGAAGGCATAGATCGGTTAGCAGTGAAAAACCCCGAAAGTCATAAAATGGCACTTACATCCTTTAGCATTTCCACTCTTCATTTAATCTGAGTGAACTCAGATTTTCATTCATTAAACTTCTGTGTTCGCAGAACAAACAACACTTCGCGGCGCTCGTGCGACTAAAGGCCTACCTCGCAGTGGTCGTGTACGAGATATTCATGTACTGCTGGTTCGGTGATGACGTCATGTATCAGGTACAACTGCTCATTTACTTCCTGATACAGTTACGTCCTTACATACTTACTTACAGCCTGCTGAATTGGCTGAGTCTCAGAACGTTTAATGGCCACATATGTAGGCATGTTAGGCACTGATGAGTATCTGCTATGAATTGAACGACCTCCGTTGCTACTTATTGATTTGCTTTACGTGAACGACCAGTGAAGCGAATTTTATGGTACTGCAACCGAAGTTTTGAGCAGTAGATGGTGTTGTGCCGTGCTTCTGACTTAATTGAAGTCACACATTTGTAACTAAATTTAATCCCTTAACAAAGAAAACACGAAACGTAATTTGTTACATTTCCATTTTAAGTCGAAGCATTAGTTATCGAAAGCTCTCTACAGGCAACCACTTGAACCGGCGAACTACAACAGGCGACAAGGAAAAATTAAGTTTCGTTACTGAAACGAAGTTAAATTTCGCCCCTTCTGCTTGTCTACATTTTTGTACAAAATGTACTCATGCGAAAGTGGAGTAATGCACAGCCTTCTGAGTAGCAATGTGCAAAATACGATAACGTGTGATACAGCAATAATTCAACTCAGCAATCGATGGGCAGACATTTTGTCTATTTTAGATAAATTTTTACCTGCACTAAATACTTCATTTAGGATATATTTACACCAAGATCTACTCGATCTACATCTGATGTCGAAATAATGAAGATCACTGATATTCTTCATTTTATCTTCCATAAAGTAAAACTACAAAATGCTTACTGTTGGAAAATATTTCCGTCCTGTCACAGTACTTGCTATCTGTGTTCGCTTCACGTCAACGGTAAAAAGTACAGTTAATCCAGATATCATTACCTGATATCCGTAAGAGTTAAATAATTTTTGTAAGGAAGCTTCACAGCGTAGAAACGTGAACCTCAATTCCACTGAGAAGCCGATGAAAGACACCAGATCGTTTCGGTGATGTACAAGAGTGCTCCATCACAGCTCATATTATTAATTCGATAACATCTGTCCTCTGGTTATGCGCACATGATAAAAAGAATGTATGTTCAGGGAATTTTTGGAATGATTGAAAAAAAAGCCAGCAAAGTTGTTGGTAGTTGTACCCGCTAATATCTGACTTCTAGGACCACATCGCTCACATATGGCCAAGAATCTATTGTGAGGAGATTGTGTAATTCGAAACGCTGGATAATACCCAATATCTACAAAGCATTTGTCCATCCTCCGGTGTAGGAGAGGTATGAAATGCGTTATTGGAAGTTTATGTAAGAACCTTTTAGAGTTACATAAATATAGAGAAGAACGCCATTTTATTTTAAGAATCAAGAAAAGGTAACAACACAACACCTGACCACTTGCTGAAGGCTGAAATCACGATCACTAGAATTCCATTTTGCAAAATATTAACATGAATTATTTACAGAAGAATGGAATAACTACTAGAAGTCGAACTTGGGGAATCAGTTAGGATTTTGGAAAATTGTTGGAACACGTAAGGTAGTATATTCCAACGTATCCTAGAAGGCATATTAAGGAAATGCAAATCAATATATCTACCTTTGTAGATTTTGAGCAATCTTTTGACAATCATCATCATAAGTCGTTGTGCTCATTACCGAGCGTCGTGACCCCATGAACCAAGCGTCTCCATCCCGGACGGTTGTCAGCTTCTCTCAGTGCCTGCTGAAGAGGCAGACCGGATATCTTATTTGGTCTATTCATCTGCTCGCTGTACTTCCTCTTGGTCTTGTGCCCTCGATCATTCCTTGTAAGATTATGTTTTTCTAGGTTTTCTCCGTCTCTTCTCACAATATGACCAAAGAACTGGAGAATTTTTTCGTCGACTCGAGAAGAGAGGTGTCTGGAGATATTCAGTTGTTCAAAAATGGCTAAATTTGTTCTTCTTTCGGTCCATTTTATGCGTAGCATCCTACACCAGCACCAAAGCTCAAACGCCTCAATGCGTTGTTTGTCTCTGGCCTTGAGTGTGCCTGATTCACAGCCACAAAAGAAGACAGAAAACACGAGCGTTTCGACTAGCCGGATCTTTGTGCTATTTGTTATTGCTCTGCTCTGCCAGATCTTCGTGAGCTTCTTCATAGGCACTCGTCCTAGCTTGATCGACTTCTTATCTCCTCTTCACAACTACCTGTGCTGCAGATGGTTGACCCAAGATAGGTGAAGGACTGCACGACTTCCAGTTCCTTTAATTGACTTGTGATCTTGATCTGTTGTTCTCGATCAATAACATGAGTTTTGACTTACTGAGGTTGATGTCTAGTCCATATGCTAGACTAATGTCTTTTATTTCAGTTAGTAGCTCAGCAAGTTCATCTTCGCTGTTGGCTTAAAGTACAGTGTCATCAGCAAAACGGAGGTTGTTGACAGTTCTTCCGCCAGTTGAGATGCCTTTGGTACAACCGTCAAGAGCTTTCCTAATGACGTGTTCTGCATAGATGTTGTACAGTTTTGGGGATAGAACACAAACCTGTCTCACACATTTTGAAACTCTGAAGGAATCAGACGTGCCAGCACTTGTCTTTACAACTGCGGAGTGATCATTGTACAGATTTTTGATCAATGCTGTCAAGTGCAACTACCTGCCACAAATTTTCCCACACAACAGAGTCAAAGGCTTTCCTATAGTCAAGGAAGCAGATGAAAACAGGAACACAGAAATCTCGTGATTTTTCTATTATTTGTCTTACGTTGAGAATCTGTTCACGAGTTCCTTTCCCATCAACAAAACCTGCTTGTTCTGAAGATATATGGGGTTGAATGTACTGCTTCAAACGTTGGTTCAGTATGTAGAGTAAAATTTTACTTGCGTGAGATATGAGTGCAATAGTTCGGTAGTTGGAGCAGTTCCTTATAGACCCTTTCTTGTGTAAGGGAATGAAGATAGACTTTGACCAGTCATCCGGCCAGTCCCCAGTTTCCCATATTCTTTTACACAATGAGTGCAGCACATCAATACCTTCCTGTCCCATTTCTTTGATCATTTCTCCTGATATTACGTCTACTCCAGGGGCTATATAATTCTTCAGATGTTGAATCGCATTCTCTATTTCACTGCGTAAAATTGTAGGTTCCAAATTAAGTTGCTCAACTGTTTGGTTGTCTGTACTGTTGTTAATTCCAGAGTATAGCTTTTCTCAGTACTGTTTCCACCTCCCAACAACGTTTTCTTTGTCACCGATAGGGCTACCCTTCTGGTCATCTATCACCCACGTACGAGGATTAAATTCACCGGTGATGCTTTTGATTTTCTTGAAGAGATCACGTACCTGATTGCGATTATGATGCTGTTCTATTTCAATACAGATACCATTATTGAAATTGACTTTGTCGTTTCTACAGTTCCGTTGTATTACTCTGTACAGGTTCTTGTATCTGTCTTGATCCTGGGTAGTGTGGATACCAGTTTTCTTTAGATGCCTTCTCTCTTCAATTAATTGTAGTGTGGACTTCGAATCCAGGTATATTTTGCATTCTGCGATTGTTCTGATGTCGTTAGTGACGAAGAAACAACGTTCTTCATTCGGTCCCATATTTGTGATGCTGGTGCTTCATTATCAAAACTGATTTCGTGAACGTTTTCTATTACAAGTTCACAAAATTTGCGAATAGATTCCTTGCTTGTGAGTCTTAGCTGTCTTTCGTGAGGTTTCTTAGCAGTTTTAAGCTTAATGCGCATTTTCATGGATAGCAGAATATGATCACTGCCACAGTCATCTCCAGGAAAGGTTTTACAATCTAAGACTGAAGTCTTCCAACGCCTTCGTACTACGATGAAGTCAATTTGGTTTCTATATCTATCACCAGGTGATATCCAAGTGTACAGTCGTCTTGGGTGATGTTGGAACATTGGACACATCGTTACTCACGCAGAAATCCAGCAAGCTCCTGCCTCGTTCATTTCATTCACAAAGACCAATATTGATTGGAATACACTCAATCAATTCGTGAAGTCAGCAGGTGTAAAATATAGAGAACGAAAGATTATTTACAAGTTATATATATATAAGAATCGAAGGACATGGAAAGGAAACAATGGTTGGGAAGGAAGTAAGATATGGTTGTAGCCTTTCCTCAGTGTTATCGAATCTGTACATTGTGCATGCTGTGAAGGAATGTAAGAAGATATTTGGAATTCAGGGTGAAGAAGTAAAAACTCTGCTGTTAGCTGATTACATTGTAATTGTGTCACACACTGCAAACGACATGGTCAAGGAATTTAACGAAATGGACAGTGCCGTGAAAGGAGCGTATACGATGAACATTAACAAGAGCAAAATAAAATTAATGGAATGTAGTCCAACGAAATGAGGCAATGCTTAAGGAACTAGATTAGGTAACGAGACAATAAAGGTGGTAGAAGAGTTTTGTTACTCGGGCAGTAAAATAACCTACGAGGGTTGCAGTACTGATGATATAATTAGCAGAGTAGCAATGGGAAGACAAGCGTTTCTAGAAAAGAATTTTTTTAACGTCTGATATTAATTTTTGTGTTACTAAGTCTTGTGCGAGAGTAAAACATAGCACATAAATAGCTCAGACAAGAAAGGATACAAGCTTTCTTAAATGCTGAAGATTGTTGGTGGACCGCATGACTAATGAGGAGGTACTGAAAAGAATTGTGGAGAAAAGGAGACCAAGAGATGAATACGGCAAGCAGTTTGTAACGGATGTAGGTTGCCGTTCTTATCAGGAGATGAAGAGTCTTGTTCAGGATTGAATAGGGTGGACAGCTGCATCAAACCAGACTCCAGACGAATTACCAGAATAACAAAAGTTCCTAGGCAAATAATTAAAATGGAAACATAGTAAACTTTTATGAAAAAACTACGAATATTCTGTAATGTATCAAATAAGCCACCTTGACAGGAGCTGAATAGAGAATTATACATACATTCAACTCAAACATCAGAAAGCAATAAAACTGTTTTCACAGCCGATGCTTCATCTCAGCCCACAGATGGCAATAAAATCAACACATTCGTTTTCAAAGTAAAATTATTTGTGCATTGAAAAGCAGTGAAATAATGACTGAATGAAGAAAAGAAAATCCTGTGATGAGTCAAGGGTAGGACAAATGATTATTAAGAAAGACAAACGAAACACGGGTATGGATTCGCTCGAAAATTCTCTAAAGCTGCAAATATAGATGTATTTAAAACTATTCCTTCATGGGCAAATTATAGCTTATGACACTGCTACAGAAAAATTCACCTCGTTTTACATTTATGTGGTGATAGTACATTTCGTCAATGTATTAAATCTCGACATGTGGAGAGGCGTAGGGGACTTGTTACTTTATATCCACCTCCTGAAAATATTTTAACTGTGAAACGTACTCTACATTTTAAAAATCTAAACATTATTTATGATCTGTAATAAGGTCTTCCACCAGATACCATAAATGAGTTGAATGGACCAGCTCGACACGTTCGGGATGGCTTACCCCACCAGCACTTCAGATTAGTATTGTGTAGTTCGCGAACGAACTGGTTCGGAAGAGCGCTGCCACAGACGAACGCAAACTAGTTCGCAGATGCCCCACCTCTTAGTTTGTCCGCTCCTTTTCCGAAGACTGACGGAGAACAGCGAGAGGATACGAGAGTGCGCAGAATCACGTGATTCCCTTCTGACAGTTACTGTCATTTCGAGTTGAGCTGGAGCTCAGCTGTAGTTTCATAGTTCACTGCCACTAGAAATCCATTTCGAAAATAAAGTACTACGAGTACTCTGTATCCAAAGTAGACGAATACCATTGTATCACCCATTCATGTAAATAAGTGGTTTATTTGCTTATGTATTTCATGTCTAATTGCCCAAAAACACGGGTAATAGCACACGCTTTGGCAACACTGATTCATTATATAAAAAAGCTGCCATAAAAAAAGAAAGTGTTCTTTTAGTCGCGGTACCAAAAGCCCAAAAGAGCGGACGAACCAGAAAGAGCGGACGAACTAAACGAGCGGATGAACTGAAAAGAGCGGACGAACTAAAAAGAGCAGACGAACTAAAAAGAGCGGACGAACTAAAAAGAGCGGACGAACTAAAAAGAGCGGACGAACTAAAAAGAGCGGACGAACTAAAAAGAGCGACCTACTTCGGGGGCGAGCTGCGAATTAAACGGAGATCTACCGGTCGCGAAGTAAAATATGCGCGATCGGTTGCGAACTAAAATATGCTCGATCGATCGCGAACTATTATGACAAACGTATCACGCTTCTTCGTTCGTTGGATTCTTTTCCGAAGACCGACGGTCAATAGCGAGAGGGCGCGCAGCAGAATTAAAAATCACGTGTTTGCCTTCTACTGTTGAGAGCCATTTCGAGGTGAGCGCCTGCCTGCTAGATTACACAGTTCAGGGCTACAAAATTTCTGTGTTGAAGTATTCTGCACTCTGCAATATCTGACTAATAAATTCCATAATGCCAAGATATAGAGATAACTCTAAACTTAAACGCGAGAAATTATCCACAAACTGTTTCTTTTGGTTTGCGCGATATCGTTAGCGGCTCAAGCAGCAAGCGCATGAAGCAGCTAGGTGGGGAACTTCTCCTCCACCTGCATGCGCAGACCACGCCGCTCAACCGTCACTGGCAGCGGACGAACTAAAAGAATGAACTAGTTCGCGGCAGAGCCGCGAACTATGGTGAGCGCTCCCGATCGAGAACTATTTTGCGCAAGTTTACTTCAGATCCTTTTTGCCCTAACGACCCAGAGGCGTGAGTCGAGGCGAACGTGATAAAACGGAGTCAAAAAATTGAAGTTTTAGTAGCAAAAGCGAACATTACAATAGATGGCATATACAACATTTTTAGGTGAAGGTTAGTATTAACACATCAGATACCCCTTTAAATAGTATATTGTGACTAAAACTCATAAAGCAATTGGTCTAACAAAAACATCTGGTAGAAAGCATCTGGATATCTACAAATAAAGTTTTTACGACGAAAATATTATTGCTGTGGTTTTCCGCGTCTCAGGACTGATTTGATGCTGCTCCCCACGTTACTATGTCCTATATTAGCTTCTTCATTTCCAAATAGCAACGGTAAACCACATCCTTCTGAACCTGAATCTACACACTGCTCTGTTACTATACTGAACTATTCCTTGCTGACCCGGAATATGTCTTACCGATCATTTTCTTCTTTCAGTCAAGTTATACCAGAAGCTTCTTTTCTCCCGAATTCTGTTCAGACCTCTTTATCAGCTAAGCAATCTACGCGTCTAATCTTCAGCATTCGTCTGTAGCACCACATTTCAAAATCGTCTACTATCACTCACCTACACGACGAATCCTTCGAGAAACGACTTTCATTATCAGCACAGGTGTTCTGCCTTATGGCAGGTTTTCCTATGGGATACGCGCGAAATGGTCGCGTGGTCTAACGCCTCATACTACTGACTAGGCGGCCATCCCCACTGGAGGTCCCATTTATCCACCGGGCATATGTTTGTGCATGTGGGCGTGCGTGCTGTTTCTGTTGTCTTTAGCGTAACTTAGTTTAAGTAGTCCGTAAGTCTAGGGACTAATGAACACGGCAGTTTGGTCGAATAGGTTTACAAACATCTGAAAAGTTTCGGAAATGCAGTTGCATGAAGTTGGCTTCTTGTTATATTTCGGATGGGAACCGCCCAGCCATCTTCGGAGAGAGTCGAAGACTGACGCTCCAGCACGCGCCTCGTGCTTATAAACACGCGGACCGCACTACTGCGCATGCGGCCACAGATACAACAAGGCGCCTAAGACATTACGCGACGACAAGGAATTACACGTGTGTGTAAATTATATCTGTGGTTGCATGAACGATTATCGCGGAGAAATCGATGTGTTACGATCTGTGCTGTGGCGACGTATTTGTAAATTTATTAAAGAAAGTGCCGGGTTCCAAGAGTCATCTAAGCTGTACCCGCTGTCCCTATTAATTAAATTCGTCCTCGATCGAATTTCAGTTGCTTCTTCCACCACTGAGTTCCAAAAAGATAAAGTGGAGGCTAAGATTGTTACCTTTTCGTACGTTACCGAGTGTCCAGTGCTCTGCCACTGCCGTTTTATTAGGCTGTAAGAGACTGGTATACTTTTGGTGTTGGTGCATGTTTCCTGGACTGTACGTGTCGCCTGTCCTATGAACGAAAGAACACATTCACAGGGGATCTTGTGAACTCCGGCCTTCCGGAGCTTCAAATCATCTTTGATAGAACCAAAAAGTGCTGCTGTCTTTGGTGGTGGCAACTGCAATTCGCCTAACTGAAATTTAACTAAAAAAGACAGACGCTTCAGCATAGATAAATCTTGGAATCCGGCAATTTCTTTAATAAATTTACAAAGACGCCGCCACAGCACAGATCATAACACATCGATTTCTCCGCCACAGACATAATTTACACACACGTGTATCTCCTCGCCGCCCAGTGACTTGTTTGGCGCCTTGTTGTGTCCCTGCCCGCATGCGCAGTACCGCAGTCCGCGCGGTTATAAGCACGAAGCACGTGCAGGAGCGTCAGTCTTCGACTCTCTCTGAAGATGGCTGGACGGTTCCCAGCCGAAATATTAGAAGAAGCCAACTTTATGTGGCTGCATTCCCGAAACTTTTTGAATACTCATTGCTCCGCGAAAACATGAATATGCACATCTGAAAATTTCCCCGTGGGATGAACCTCTTCCAATATTGCCGGTTTACAGTCAGGAATTTCATGACCAAATACTTCCTTCCATCTATTATGTCCAACATCTGATGCCGTTTCCTTTCTCTTTTGCCTTTCAATGGTCATCCTATTCCTTCCTTCAATATGAAGTCCCTCCTCAAACAGTGTCCTATCCAGATGATTTTTCTGTCTGTAATGATTATCCACATAGTTTGTACTTCTTCAAGAGTTCTTGCTACCTGCTGATTCCTTAATTTCTCTTCCTATTTCACTTGCTCCATTGTCCTCCACATCCATATCTTTAGTACCTCCAGTATTCTTTCATCTTGATTCCGTTATATTGACGGTCTTGCACCATACAGTGCAAAACAATCTTGCTTTTTTGAGGACGTAGGAATGAATATGTGTCTATCACTGTATGAGGATTCACGTGGACTTGGAATCAGCATAAATTCGGTGACGACCGTTTGGTTTACGAAGAATGACTATGGGTGACGTCCACTAACTTGAACTAGTTGGTTTGATCACTCCCGTCGATTACCACTGGCGTAATTGACCTAAAAACGTGCTCCTGAAGAGCTAAGGGCTGTCGCTTAGCAGGACGCACTTTCTGTTGCTCATTGTCCTTCAGTGACACATAGGCTACAAAATTGTTTGCACAGCCCCTCACTATAAAGTTAACTGTATCGATCAAACAACTCAGCGAGTTTGTCTATTGGTGCACTCTTAGAAATCGGCAATGCCGACTTATGGATTGATAACCAAAGAAGATCGAATGTGTAAAGACCAAAAATATTCTACGACGATCTAGCAGACGACACAGGAAGCATAACACTTTTTGTAACACCTTGATATGTGGCTGGCAAACTAAAGTATCTAACACTGGAATCCCTTCACAAGTGTAGGCTGATAACGCACGAGGATTGGTGAACCTAGTTTTTCACAAGTACGTTTGTTCAAATGGGGGTAGCTGCTGTACCAGTAACAATTTGAAATTTCACATCCTGACCACCTGCCGATAATGTGTCAAACACCTTGTTCCAACAAGGTTCTATGTACAAGTCAGAACTACATCTACATCTACATGGGATACTCTGCAAATTACATTTAAGTTCCTGGCGGAGGGTTCATCGAACAACATTTATATTATTTATCTCCAATTCCATTGTCGAATAGCGCGCGGGAAGAAAGAACATCTGATTCTCTCCGTTCGAAATCTTGATTTCTCGTATTTTATTCTGATGATAATTTTTACCTATGTAAGTGGGAGTCAACAATATATTTTCGCATTCGGAGGAGCATGTAGGCGATTGGAGTTTGTAAGTAGCCCACGCCGGAGCGATAAGAATAAACTTGGAGAAGTGGGATTACACCAGCGCCGACCAGTCAATGAACCACAGACATTCCCGATGTGGGGTGGCTTGCGTGCTTCGATACAGATAGCCGTACCGTAGGTGCAACCACAGCGAAGGGGTATCTGTGGAAAGGCCAGACAAATGTATGGTTCCTCAATAGGGGCAGCAGCCTTTTCAGTAGTTACTGGGGCAACACTCTGGATGATTGACTGAGCAGGCCTTGTAAAATCAGCTAATGTGGCTTTGCCATACAGTTGCTGAGAACAGCTGAAAGCAAGAGGAACTACAGCCGATACTTTTCCCGAGGACATGCATCTCTATGAATATATGATCATGGCATCCTCTCGGGTAAAATATTCCCGAGGTAAAATAGTCCCCCATTTTGATCTCCGGGCGGGGACTACTCAGGAGGAAGTGATCAGCCGCGACGGACTGGCCGAACGCATTGAGGCGCTGTGCTCCGATGAGCGATGCCGTTCTCCGTCGGGGTTTCGAATCCTCCCGTCCGCATTGATATTTGTGTTGCCTTAATATAAGTTACTTTATAAGTAGTTTGTAAGTTTAAGAACTGATGACCCCTTAGTTATTTCCGATAAGCTGTAAACATTGGAACATTTTTTTGGATGTGATCATCAGGAAAGACGACACTGGCATTACATGGATCTGAACGTGAAATATCTCTTAATTAGGTAGGGAGGTTAGAAAGTTTAAAAAGGTAAATTGATAGGTTGAAGTTGGATATAGTGGGGCTTAGTGAAGTTCGGTGGAAGTTCAAATCAAATGTTCAAATGTCTGTAAATCTATCAGACCAAACTGCGTGGTCATCAGTCCGTAGCTTACAAACTACTTAAACCCAGGTAAACTAACCTAAGAACAACACACACACCCATGCCCCAGGGAGGACTCGAACCTCCACGGTGAGCAACTGCGCGTTCCGCAGCGAGACGCTTTAGACCGCTCGGCTACTCCACCGCGGCGAGGTGGAAGTACTTCTAGTCATGTGAGTACAGGATTATAAATACAATATCAGTTGGGGGTATTACAGGAGTTGGTGTGATAATGAATAAGAAAATAGGAATGCGGGTAAACTACTATGAGCAGCGCAGTGATCGCGTTATCGTAGTCAAGACATACCCAAGCGGCATATGAAGACTCTGACCATATCTTATTGGTCAGGAACGGTAGACTGAAACTGAAAAAAACTGCAGAAAGGTAGGCAAAAAAGGAGATGGGACCTGGAAAAATTAAAGGAACCTGTACTCCCTAAGAATTTCAGAGGCAGCATTAGAAAACAATTGACAGAAACGGGGGAAAATGAAACAGTAGAAGAGGAATGGGTAGCATAGAGAGAAATAGGAGATACTAACTGAGAGACGAATTTGACAGAGCACTTAAATACCTGAGTCAAAACAAGGCCCCTGGAGTGAACGACATTCCCTCAGAACTAATGAAGACTCTGGGAGAGCCAACTATGACAAAACTAATTCACCAGGTGCGTAAGATGTATGAGACAGGGGAAATACACTTCAAGAAAAATGTAATAATCCCCATTTCAAAGAGATCAGGCGCAGGCAGATGTGAAAATTACAGAACCATCAGTTTAATAAGTTATGGTTGAATTATTTACTTACAGAAGGATGGAAAAGTTGGTAGAAGCCGACCTCGGGAAATATCAATTTTAAATGAGGAGAAATGTAGGTACACGGGAGACAATCCTCATTTAACGGCGTATCTTAGAAGAGAGATTAGGAAAGGCAAACTTACATTTCGAGCTTTTGTAGATTGGAAAAAGGTTTTGACAATGTTGGTTGGAATAGACTCTTACCAGTTCTGAAATCAGCAGGAATAAAATATATGGAACGAGGGTTATGTACAAAAATCAGACAGCAGTTATCAGAGTTGAACGAAATGAAATGGATGCAGAGATTGGGAAGGTAGTAAGACAGGGTTGTAGCCTTTCTCCAATTTATTCACATTGTGCATGGAGCAGGCTATAAAGGAAAGCAACGAGACATTTGCGGAAGGAATTAAAGGTCACAGTGAAGAAATACGGACATTGCGTTTTGACAATGACATTGTAATTTTGTCAGAGACAGCAAACGACCTGGAAGAGCAGATGAACCGGATGGAAACTGTTTTGAAAGGTGCGTACAAGATGAACATTAAAAAAAGCAAAACTAGAGTAATGGAGTGCAGTCTAAGAAAATCAGTCGATGCTGAAGGAATTAGATTAGGCAATGAAACTATAAAGGTGGTAATAAGTTTTGTTACTTCGGCAGTCAAATAACACACGATGGTCGCAGTACAGTAAAATGGAGGATGGAAAAGCGTTTTTGAAAAAGAGAAATTTGTTAACATCGAATATTAATGTAATCGTAAGGAAGTCCTTTATGAAGGCATTTATTTGGAGTGTTGCTTTCTATGACAGTGAAATATGGAAGATCTACATCTACCTGGGATACTCTGCAAATCACATTTAAGTGTCAGGCAGAGGGTACGATTAACAGTGCGGACAGTAAGACAAATCAAATGTTTGTAAAGCTTATGGCACTTAACTGCGGAATGATCAGTCCTTAAACTTACAAACTACTTCAAACTACTTCTGAATTACCTTATACTATAAAGACGCAACAAACATCCTTGCCCGAGGGGGGATTCGAACCCCCAACGGGGAACGGTCTCGCTCATCGTAGCATAGCGCCTCAAATGTTTGTATAGCTTATGGGACTTAACTACAGGGTCATCAGTCCCTAAACTTACAAATTACTTATGAACTATCTAACACTAAGGACGGCACAAATATCCATGCCGGAGGGGGGATTCGAACCCCCACCGTAGTGGCCGTGCAGACCGCGACTGGAGTGCCTCAGTCGCCTCGGCCACCGCGGCCGGCGGGCAAGAAGAGGATAGCGGCTTTTGAAATATGGTGTTAAAGAAGAATGCTAAAGATTAGGTGTGTTGATCGTGTAGCTAATGAGGAGGTTCTGAACAGAATTGGGGGGGGGGGGGGGAAGGAATTTCTGGCATACCTTGACTAAAAGAAGGGATCGATTGGTAGGGCACATTCTTAGACATCAAGGAATTGTGAATGTAGCGTTAAAGGGAAGAGTGTGGAGTAAAAATCTCAGAGGGATACCAAGCGATGAACACAGTAAGCTGAGTGAAATGAGATGTAGGGTTCCGTTCTTATGTGGAGATGAAGAAGCTTGCTCAGGATAGATGAGGTTGGAGAGCAGCATCAGGTCTTCGAACTGAAGACAACATGAACAATGAGCCCTGCGAGTCCACACTGCAAGACCCACAACATCTACTCGTCTGCAGGGAACGGGACTAACCCTGTACCATGGAGTATGCACTCGCAGAAAATATCACAGTCATTCCAGCTCGAACGTAATGGTATTCATGTGGCGTATGAAGTTTGTAATACCAGATAGAAGTACATCAGCTCTTTTCAAATGTTCGATCGGCCTCTGTGTTTTTTATATTATTATATTCAATTTTCACTTATACATCTAGATTCTTATTTAAGTACATCGCAGAGGGTTCATCCGACCGCTTTTGTATTAGAACTTCCTGGCAGATTAAAATTGTGTGCCGTAACCGGGACTCGAACCTGGGACCTTTGCCTTTCACGGGCAAGTGCTCTACCACTGAGCTATTCCGACACGACTTACTGTCCCCCGTCACAACTTTACATCCGCCAGTAGGTCTCTTCCCACTTTCCTAACTCCCCAGAAGTTCTCCTGCGCACCTTGCAAGACTAGCACTCCTGGAAGAAAGATTATGGTGGAGATATAGCTTAGCCACAGCCTGAGGGATATTTCGAGCTGAGTCGGTAAAGTGCTTGCCAACGAAAGGCAATAATTTTATTGGCTGCTTTGGAAACAAGTCCACTCCAGGTCGCTGCAACCACACATTGACACATGCTGGGAAGGGTGCTGCAATAGAAACCACAATATGCTGGAAGATCGATTCTTCATAGATTTTCCAACTGTACTGGTTGCAGAGTTAAAGTTTCATTCGCTTTTACGTTATTTCTCTACGCCCCATTCTCTCACAGTGCGTGGCAAAGGGGAAACCTCAAATATTTCTGTTTTCTATCTGATCTACATCATTTTGTCTAGCTCCGTAGGCGTGTGAAATACTTTTAGCCGTGGCGGAATAGCTGTGCGCACTGAGGCGCCAAGCTGCGTTGCGCGCGGCCGTTCGCCGTCGTTGGTTCGGTTCCCCCCTCGGGCATGGATGTACGTATTGTCTTTAGGTCAGTTTAACTTAGTTTAAGGACTAATAAACTAGCAGTTGTGTGCCATAGATTTACAAAGATTTGAACATTTTTTAAATACTTCTGGCAATGCGTGTATTGTCGACAGTTAAAAGACACGCTTTGTGTATTTCTTCCCGCAGTTTGCCTCACCTGTTGCGAAGCGCTGTTTACTGAGGCTTCTATTAGTACGAGCTGACGCATCCGCCATTTTCATTCCCGTACCTCATAAGTTAAACATACTGTGGTGTCATAGCATTTGCGTCACGGCTCTTTAGCACGACATTTTGGATGGTTTTGTTGCTATAAACTGCTCAAACCATTCCAGAGATGGCTACAGAACGTTTTCTTTCTCGAGATATTCTGAGAGAAGAAAAAATGGATCATTAAATGTCGGCGCAACAACTGGGCACCCGGACCGAGCGCACAGTTATGTATTGTAAGTAAATATTATTTATTATTATGACTTGAAGCAATATTTAATAGTAAAAATGGTCTGTGATATTCGAACGTAGGGTTTTGTTTATTACTTCCTCTTAATAGAGAAGCTACCTGTAGGGAGATAGCAGCCGCAAATTATAATAACATAGCAAAACATCCCAGAACATACAGTTATTATAGCACAATATATATGGCTTAGAAAGTATATTGAGAAAAACATCACGTCAAAAAGTTTTGTACTGACATTGGACAAATTGTTGAAAATAATGCTATTACGTTATTGCGAGAAAGTCTTTCAAAGATTAAAACGGAAAATATAAATATACTGGCAGAACGTTTAGTTACGGTTATGGCACGGTACTGTGTAGATACTGGCAACTACCGTAGAATGATATTTTTGGTATTTCGTAGTTTTAGCGTCAAAACTTGTAGTAGCAGTCAGACACAGACCCTGTCAAAGGCCGTCTGCAACAGTGGCCGAAACGTCGGTAGAGTTTATAAAATGACGACGCGGTCTCATACCCGGAAGAATTTTATTGATATTGTAGTACGCAATTTGAAAGAATAGTACCTGATTATTAGTCACAAAATACATCATTATTCAATTTGTTATTAGTAAATGCCAATATTGATGTTTATCTATAAGAGACTATAACACAACTGATACAGAATACAGGGTAAATTTTACTTACTGCTGCGGCGGCGTAGTGTGTTAATGTTGGCAACGAAATGTTTGCTTTACAAGGATTATTAAATTACTGACAAGACAAGAGAACTGTTATAAAAACCTGTCAACCTTAGAGAAGGAACAGAATTATTTATTTATTTCACTGTCAACACAAAGGTATATTCCCCTCAATCTATACGATTTGGTTTCCAAGTAGCATTCAGCGGATGTGTACATCTTGTACACTAATATTATTTTTAATTTTAGTGTTTGTAATACATTCTGAAACTTTCTCAATAACGTAATAGAAGTACATTCAGCGATGTGAGTACAAAAATCCGATGTGGTGTATTTGTGACAGCAGATAACAAACTCTTATTGCAAGTTGGCCGCGGTGGCCGAGGGGACTGCGGCGCGCCAGTCACGGTCTGCACGGCCACTACGGTCGGGGGTTCGAATCCCACCTCGGGCATGAATATTTGTGTCGTCCTTAGTAATAGCTAGTTCATAAGTAACTTCCTGGCAGATTAAAATTGTGTGCCGGAACCGGGACTCGAACTAAGGACCTTTGCCTTTCGCGGGCAAGCGCTCTACCGACTGTGCTATCCCGACACGACTCACGATGCCGCCCCACAACTTTTCTTTCGCCAGTACCTCGCCTCCTACTTTCCATACTTCGCAGAAGCTCTCCTGCGAACTATGCAAGACTAGCACTCCTGGAAGAAAGGAAACTGGAAACATCCCTTAGGCTGTGGCTAAGCCATGTCTCCACCATATCCTTTCTTCCAGGAGTGCTAGTCTTGCATGGTTCACAGGAGAGCTTTTGTGAAGTTTGGAAAGTAGGAGGCGAGGTACTAACGGAAGTAAAGTTATGAGGCGGCATCGTGAGTCGTGTCGGATAGCACAGTCGGTAGTGCGCTCGCCCGCGAAAGGCAAAGGTAGCAGGTTCGAGTCCCGGTTCCGTCACACAATTTTAATCTGCCAGGAAGTTTCAAATCAGCGCACACTCCGCTGCAGAGTGAATAGTTTCATTCCAGTTCATAAGTAGTTTGTAAGTTTAGGGACTGATGACCCCATAGTTAAGCCCCATAAGCAATACAAACATTTGAACATTTCTTATTGGAAGACAGCAAACAAACATCGCATATTGACAGTGATTATTCAAACACAAGCCAAGATCCCTTAAAACATTTTTCTAGATGACCAGTTTCGGTAGAATTAAACGTGGTACGCGATTTTGGTCACAGAAATATGAATGATTCTTGCGGCTTTTTTCTTTATTCGGACAGCAAGAAAAGCGGCAATAAGTAAAGAAAACGCGAAATTTTTTTGTCTAATCCACATATCGATGTAAACAAAAGCGGAATGCAAGCTCAAAGTAGCACGCTCTAATGCTCTATGCCTGACACTTTAGAATATTTCACTAAACTTTAAAAGTTGACCACTGTACAATCCAAGACCCTTGTTTTACCACTAAAATTAGCAAATGAGGTGTGCGTGAACTACCGGTTACAACCTGCTACAAAGCCTTATTCCCTGGCCCAAACTGAGAACTGACTAGTTTCAAATTAATTCAGTAACAGAAAGTTAATACTACAGTGGTCAATATACATAGCAGCTCACACGTTATTACACACAGACATTAATAAGCAAGGCACCACAATTAAAATTATCTTAGAAAGATGGCTAAGAAAACATTTATGGCGTAACGGAATTTAGACATAAAAAATTATTGCATCTGTACTCGTTCTCAGCACTTGTGAAGAACAATATTAAATAAAAGAGGGAAGGTGCTATAAAAAACTACAATTTATAGGCAATTTACGGATTATGCTGAACTTAAACTTGTTTATTCAGATAGAAAACAAGCAAAATCGGGAACCAATTTTGTTAATACAATAAAAAAGGCATCTCTCACATGGATTAATGCGGACGGTGCCCAGCCTAAATTGTACATGATTTAACGCTACTGGGGAGAAGGATTCACAAACACTCATTCGCTGACACACACACAATGCCACAGCGAAAGGCACCAAAATCAGCGTGCTGAGACGAGGCGGAAGCAGGCGCCGCTGTCGTCAACTTGCAGAAAACAAAAAAGTTGGCATAAGCTACGTGTCGTGTTTAGCGTTCACAGGGAATGAAAATGGCGGACGCGCCGGCCTGTGTTTTTAGGAGCTCTGCTGTTCACCGCAGCGTTATGAGGCTGTAAGCGGCGAGTTGGCGCGGACGCTCTTGTTTGCGCGTTTCGGCCGCTGCGCAGCGCGCCGTCCTCAGCAGCCTTTTTCCGCTTGCAGAACTCGCGGCTGGTGGAGTCTGTGTACGCGTGCGGCTGGCCGGGCGCGCCGCCCAGGCTGCAGAAGGCGCTGGTCGTCGTGCTGCAGCGAGCCCACAGGCCGCTGGGCGTCACCGCCGGCAAGTTCTACCGCGTCTCGCGGGAGACCTTCGTCAGCGTGAGTACCGTCCAGTGGTGCCAGACGGCAGTCTCACAAAAATGTACCTGCGTTCTCTCTACTTTCTCCCTACCACCTCATTAAGCCCCTACATCAGGGGCGTAGCCAGGATTTGGGTCTGGGAGGGACTGAATCCTCCAGTACTATGGCATCATACTAAAAAAAAAATTAAAAAAAATATATTTAAAAAAAATTAAACCTTTTTGTCAATTGTTAATTTACTTCTAGCTACAACCCATTCTGTCTACCTTCTTAAATATGTTTAAAAATAAAGAAACATAAACCCTACGGCATCCCCGCCATTTCATAGGGTATTTTTAAGAAATTTTAAGCAATTAATCAAAGCTGAGCCTCTTCAGGCGTCGGTGTCTTATATAACTAAATAACGATGTAGTCAACCCCCCACGTCACTCGTAAAATTGATAGAGAAGTACTCGATTTATTTCTTATTCATACGTAATGGTCCAGTTGCTTTATCCCTACATTTCTTCGAGCAATATCACGAGGCTTGGTAAATCAATGGTGTTCAATGGGTCAGTCTTAGACGTAACTTTCTGTAAAACTGAGCAGTTATGGTGTATCTGCCGGTATCCACCACAATCAGCCAACGAGCATCTCTTTGCTATAACGGACTCCCTCAGGATCCTATAATAAAATGGACTACCGAAACAGATACTAGCGTACCGGTTCCCAGCAGGATCGTATAAATTTATACTGCTCGACTAATCACACTACCGCCTTTAAGTTTTAGGTATGAAGACGGTCCCTACGTGATGCCATTTAGTTTTGTGGAGAAATATATCTCTTGTGGGGGGGGGGGCTACAGCTCGGCAGCTTCCGCCCCCTGGATACGCCACTGTCTTACATTGAAATTTCAGCAGTACAGTCAACTAGCTTAAACCCGCGGCTCCGCTCGCGAGTTGGTTGATTATGATAGATAAGCTATCATTCAGTTGTGTGCTATGAGACTGGTTTTGAAGAATGAAATGAAATACAATACCTTTTTCAGATACAAACATTTTAATCAACATTCAAGTAAAAAAAATAAATTTATTTGTATACTTATCCTTATAGAGAAAGAGCTGAAGACATTGTAGCATCCATAGACCCAAGATATGGTCTGTGGCATCACGTTTCGCTGTATGTAACCTCCTTGCTATAAAGTCGCAAACGTCATCGCTGTCCTTCAGTCCGAATTTTTTTTAATAATTTGTCGACTTTTAACCACCATATCTTCCACCCCCTTATAGCTATCGGCATAGAACTGCTATGGTGTACAACGGGAGACTTCGGACAACGATTACACATAAACAATCCGTTTGCATTCTGTAGGTTTCGCTACAAAGCGAAATATTAACACACAAACACGTAGAATTTTATATACACCGATAACTTTCCATCCCAATCTACTCCACCCTTTTATCATTATCAACCCCCATTCAACAATGCAACCAATAGAACCATTTTCAAAGAGTAAATATAATTTTAAAAGAGCAATTATTGTTTCGTTTTTCACGTTATATTCTTCAAATTGCTAAATATCTATCAGATCGCTATAAAACCGTGCCTAAAACCTTCCTCAGATATAAATTAGTGACTGTACAAATATTTAAGTCTCTGCGTCTTGTCGTTCGGACGTGATAAGCGTACATCGAACAGCCATTCACATTATATATATATATATATATATATATATATATATATATATATAGAGAGAGAGAGAGAGAGAGAGAGAGAGAGAGAGAGAGAGAGAGAGAGAGAGAGCTATCAGATCGCCATAAACCATGCGTAAAGCCTTCCCCGGGTAGATATTAGTAACTGTACAAATTTTTAGCTCTTCATGTATTGTGGTTCAGACGTGATAAACGTTCACCGAACAGACATTCACATTTATAGATATAGATAAGGAAGTTATATCTAAAAAGTAAAGACGTTTCAGAATGGGTTAGTACTTAATGTAGGTTGAAAGTCGTAACTACTCACCAATATATGCATCGATGTGCAGCAGCAACTTTTATTTCGCGACAGAGTGCTATTTTGCTGTAACAAATTTAAAATGGGCATCTGGAACATTCCAGATAAAATGATTTTTACAAAATCACCAAAGTAAAGAGTTAGGCATGACAATACAGTAACAAAATATAATTACACAGATTTTTCCCTTCCTAATTTTGGAACACCTGTTACACGGCTTTTGCTTAAAATATGTTTTCAGCAATTACAAAAAAATGAATATCTAGACTTAATAATATAATTTCTATTTAAATTGTATATATTAAAAGACGAAATTTTGAAAGGGATATTTTACGATTATTTCAAAGTCAATTTCTGGCTCTTCATGTTTCACACCCTTGACTATGGAATCAACCGTTTACATCTGGTCGCTGCTGATATCCACATACGTCTCAGACCCTGTGGACACTTGCAGCAGAAGTTGTAACGTTTGAAGTTTCACCATGTAAGTTGTTTGATGGTAACCAGTGAGTACATGTCTTTCGGAATGACATAATCACAACAATATTTTCCTTGATCCTTCATGTCGAGTTTCACTCTCACTAATGCTTCTGAAGTGTCTGTACCAATTCTGTTTCGTTGTTTGGCCTTTATATCTGCCACCATTGAAAAAATTCTTTCAACTGCAGCATTTGAATGTGGCAAACAAAGCACAATGTTAGCTAACATACCTACATTTTGAAACTGTTTAATATCGTTAAAGTTATTGCACTGTGGGAATTTGTCCCAAAACTGTACAGTAGATAACTTTAGGAGGTATGTCTTTTCACTTTCTGAAAAGTGATGATTTTCAAAGAGTAAAAGTTGAAAACGAATATCTAGCGTTTTGTTCATTATAACGTAGACAGTCGCAAATGTTTTAGCGTTTTCTGGTCAACATCTTCTCACTTACAAATACCAACTATTATATCGTCCTGACGTATATAAATATCACTCTAGTCAAGGTAATACAAAGTCATTTGTTCATGGAAAAACTAAGTTTTCAATTTAATATTGTTTTTACTAAGAACAGAAAACCTCTACGACGGCTGTCATTGGCTACTTCAAATTCGCCACCATTTGTCGACTTCATTCCCGCGTGTTGATTGTTGCCAACATTATCCACTAGGCCTATGTCGGCAATTGTATAATTTTATGAAAGTATCTACGCGTCGTGGACTTTTGGATGAAAATTCCCTACATGATTTTAATGCTTAAAAATACCTACTTGTAGGGAAAATTCCCTACGTCTGGCAACACTGGTACCATCTGCTGCGTAACGTAGAAAAAACATTACTTCAAGGCATATCTTCTGTACCTAAATGCAGAGTCATGCCGGCGTTTGGTAGCAATGTTTCGAGCAATTTCTTGCACATTACCTTCAGGCTAAGTGAGGGATACTTGTAAAATCCATGTTTCATTCTAAACAGATAAAAGTTTTATGGATTGCCGACTATTTAGATGAACTGCTTATCAAAGAGGCGGTGTAAATACGTGTACAATGGGCACGCAAAAGATTGCCCGAGCAGGATAATTTCAGAATCCAGAGCATCGCGCATGCCCAATTCAGAAGGGCCATTGTTCCAAATTGTAGCGGTCTGTGGAGCTTCAGCTTGATATTTATATCGGCAAAAGGAAACCATATACTAGTTATGATACATTGTATGTCAAGATTTATTTTGAAAATCATTATTCGAGCAGGTGACAATGGCCGCAATGTGAAAATGTTCAAATGTTTGTAAAGCTATAGGACCAAACAGCGTGTTCATCAGTCCGTAGCTTACAAACTAGTTAAACTGAGGTAAACTAACCTAAGGACAAAACACACACACACACACACACACACACACACACACACACACACACACACACACATTCCCTAGGGAGGCCTCGAACCTCCGACGGCGAGCAACCGCACGCTCCGCAGCGAGGCGCCTTATAGACCGTTCGGCTACTCCACCGCGGCTCGAAATGTGAGAACTCCCTATCAGTAAAAGAACTAAAACGATAGAGCGTCTCACATATGTTTCAGTGGCTACATGGATAGTCTGACGGTTTGCGAAAGGAAAGGAGGCGTCTTCGAATCTAACTAGAGTGAATTTTTTCTAAATGTTTAGACCTGTACGGATAATATTTTACGCGTTAATTCACTACAAATTGTGTAGTTGTAGGCAGTTGTAGTTTCCACATTTCAAAAGATACCATTTTATAATAGTCTAATTCTTAAACAAAGAGGCAAACCGTCATGGGAAGAATATGAAAAATGGATGTTTTTATGTATAATTACATCGACCACCAACTACTGTGTTTTCATCTAAGAGAGTCGTATCGGCTTATTGGCATTACTTTTGATTTTCATGGACGAGTGTGTACCATCCAGTGTTGTGGTTTCAAATTTAATAATCCTTCTTCAACTACGGTAGGGCTATTCTACAGTCACGCTAAAATAAAGCACGAAACATTTGTGATGCGTTATTGAAAAGGAAACTATATGTATTGAGATTCCATCACACGGAAAAAAGGAAGCTTAGGGTTTAACGTCCCGTCGACATCTTGGTCATTAGAGACCAATCTAAAGCTCAGAGTTTTTGGGTAAGGAGGGGGAAGGAAATTGGCCGAGCCCTTTGAAAGGACCCATCCAGGCATTTGCCTGGAGTGATTTAGGGAAATCACAGAAAACCTAAATCTGGATGGCCGGAGGCGGATTTGAACCACGGTCCTCCCGAATAAGAGTCCAGTGCGTTACCACTGCGCCACCTCGCTCGGTCCTATCACATAATACAGATATCAATACGGTAAGTGATAATATAGCAAGAAACTACGGATATTTTTCTTCTACCATGATTGTCGGATAGCTTTTCTATAGTTCATGAACTACTTTTGAAATGGAAACGAGAGATACTGTAAGGTACAGCTACTATCTCGTGCAAACCGCCAGCAAAAATATGCAACTTATTTGATACGTTTGTCAAATGTTCAGATGTTTGTTAATCTTAAGGGACTTAACTACGGGGTCATCAGTCCCTAAACTTACAAACTAATTATGAACTACCTACAACTAAGGACGGCACAAATATCCATGCCCGAGGGGGGATTCGAACCCCCGACCGTAGTGGCCGTGCAGACCGTTACTGAAGCGCCTCAGTCTCCTCGGCCACCGCGGCCGGCTGATACGTTTGTCCTACCTGAAAACCCTACACACACAAGGTTTGGTCGAAGTAATTTTAAATAAATATAACCAATATTGTTACTATGACCGTTTGTCTGTTTGAGGATTACACTGTTATGAAAAAGAATCTTCTGAAATGTGGAACCCAGGAAAGAATACAACTGCACGATATGTAGCAAGTTAAGGTGTAAACTATTACCTGTGCAGGTATAGATATTTAAAAAAAAATTGAAAATCTCCAGTTTGTTACGAAAATGCTTCCCTTCTTTTCGCATGCCAACAGTCTATCCACGCAGCCGCTGAAGATAATGGAAAACGCTTGTCGTTGCAGTAAATCTTGTATTTCAGTCGTAGCCATCGGCGCCAAATATAGTTTTCAAAATAAATGATGAAATGTGTTAAAGTGCAATGAATTTTGACTTATACTGTATAACTATTTATATTGCTTCTGTCTGTCAGTGTAAATACCAGTCTCAATCTCCACAGACATCTATAGCTGGGAACTGGCACTTCTGAATTTGCGCATGCGCAATGCTCTGTTCTTGGACTCTTAGAGCAGACTGATAAAACCCATATAAGGTCGGTTTGAACACCACAGTGCCTGAGTAGGCATGGTCCTATTTCGATGTTGTTCGCCGTTGCCTTCCTCCGACGTTCGCACTAACTCACCCAGATAGTTCAGGGACATAGAGCTCAAGGTGGATTGCGACCCACGGTGCAACTCGTCATTTTTGACATCGACTGCATTGCTAGAGGTGAATGAAGTGCAAAGTGACGGACAGAGCGGACACTGAACCTGCGATCTTTGGATCCATAATCTCTCTCTATTACAGTGCTACCTTCTCCGCTTTTTATTTTATTTTATTTTTTTTTTTAATTTCATTTTATTCTATTTTCTCTTTTTTGTGTTCAAGTAAAATTTCTTCTTTAAATAAAAAGTGTTGCTTCTTCCACCGAATCACACTGAAGTCGAGATAAAGCGCGTGAAAACTTCGTAAGTTCCAATGCTGTCCGAATCTCTTAAGTGTCAATACAGAGAGAAATCTTGAGGCACTGTTCAGCGTAATGTGGTACTTCCGTCGTAATGGGAGATCTGCCAAGTCGCTACACACACTGGACGATCAACATACACAGCCTGGCCGCGGGCCGTATGCGCAGACAATTCGAGCATTTTTTGGCCCGTCAGGTTTCCGTCACGTGGCTGAGTTCTTAAAACGCGGCCTCTTGCGGGGTTTTAGGAACTTATTTCACCAGCTATTGCGTTTCAGTATTAGTGTAATGTTTATTTATTTATTTATTATTATTTTTTTAGCTTATGGGTTTTAACTACGGGGTCATCAGTCCCTAAACTTACAAACTACTTATGAACTACTTACGAACGAGGACGGCACAAATATCCATGCCCGAGGGGGGATTCGAATCCCCGACCGTAGTGGCCGTGCAGACCGTGACTGGAGTGCCTCAGTCCCCTCGGCCACCGCGGCCGGCCGCAGAGAATTCTCTGATCTGAAAGCCACGGAGGCACATGGCGCAAAGTGCAGCCAGCACAGGATTAACACACTCAGACACATTCTAGTGGAGAGGTGGCCAACTTCATTATACCCAAGATCTACTGTTCACTGATAAAACCCTGTGCGATCTACCACTTAAATATTACTTGAAATTTTGAATGAAGCAGTATGTTACAGCATACAGTTATGTAGTAAGAGGAAAAGTATTAAACTGAAAATTATTCTTTCTACCACTAATAAACTTCTTGAAATTTTAAATGAAACAATAGTTCAGCATAAAGTTATGCAGTACTCTTACTATGGTAAGAGGGAAAAATTAAATTGAAAATTATTCTTAGAAACTACTTCTTCATTTTAAAGTGACCACTAGGTCTGAGCATCTTCTGCCAGGTTAGCAAAGTCAGGTTTTTAGTTAGAAATTGCCAACCTTAAAGAAAGTCCAATGTCTGTCTGTTAAATGAGTACGGTATATACTTTCTGTTTCCAGAATGAAACTTTCACTCTGCAACGGAAAGTGCGCTGATATGAAACTTCCTGGCAGATTAAAATTGTGTGCCGGAATCGGGACTCGAACCTCAGACCTTTGCCTTTCGCGGGCCTTTCGTTCCAACCACGATGAATTAAGACTACTCCCACTGCACTGCCCGCTTATAGTCGGTCTGCAAGAAACGAAGCTCCGCCCAACCGATCATATCGATTTCCCACAACATACTGCAGTGATTTTTTATTTACCTACTGTGGAAGGTATTCCTGCCCGTGGAGGTGCTATGCTGCTCATTCGGGAAGACGTCTATTATCATCCCATCCCACTCCAAACAGGCGGTTGCCGTCCGTAATACCACCCCCACATTCACCTTCTCTCTTTGTAATATCTACACCCCGTCATCGTCTGCCATTCTTAGGGCAGACATACTGTACCTTGCTGCTCAGCTTCCTACACCATTTTTGTTGATTAGCGACTTCAACGCCCACCACCCTCTATGGGGCTCTCCAGCCTCTTGCCAGAGGGGCTCTCTTTTGGCTGACATCTTCAACCACCTTAACCTTGTCTACCTAAATACCGGCGAACAAACTTTCCTATCCGACACGACGCATATCCATTTTGACCTCGAAATATGCACTACTCCACTTGCGCATCATTTCGAATGGTATGTTCTGTTTGATAGGTACTCGAGCGACCATTTCCCCTTTATAATATCTCTACTACATCATACCACGTCTCCATGTTCCACCAGCTGGAACAGCTCTAAAGCCGACTGGGGGCTATATTCTTCCAAGGCGGTTTTCCATGATCAGAATTTCCCCAGCTGTGACAGTCAGGTCAACTACCTCACAGACGTCATCCTCACCGCCGCCGAATATTCCATGCCCCAAACTTCCACCAATCCACGTAAGGTCCCAGATTCCTGGTGGAATGAAGCATGTAGCGGTGCTATTTCAGCCCGGCGATGTGCTCTACATGTGTTTCAACGCTGGCCTACTTTGGAAAACAGTATTAATTACAAAAGACTACGATCGAAATGCCTTCGTGTCATTAAAGAAAGCAAAAATGCTTGCTGAACTGCTTTCACGAGTTCTTTCAACCGATTTACTCCATCGTCGGTCGTCTGGGGTAACCTACGCCGGCTGTCTGGCACTAAGGTCTATTTCCCAGTCCCCGGCCTGAACACAGCAAACTAAGTTCTCGTGGAACCCGTTGATATCTGCAATGCTTTGGGCCGATCTTACGCTGAGGTTTCAAGCCCTGCCTTCTTTCCCCGAAAACAGGCTGAGGAGGCACGAAAACCTTCTATTACATCTGTCAATCGTGAAAGTTACAATGCCACCTTCACCTTGCAGGAGCTCGAACGTGCTCTCTCTGCGTCCCGATCTTCTGCTCCAGGGCCTGATGCAATTCATATTCTGTTGCTGAAGAACCTCTCTCTTGAGGGTAAATGTTTTCTCTTCCGCACTTACAATCGCATATGGACTGAAGGTCAGGTCCCCACAGGCTGGCGTGAAGCAATTGGTGTTCCCATACCAAAACCAAGGAAGGACAAACATCTTACTTCCAGTTATAGCCCTATTTCTCCCACCAGCTGCGTTTTCAAGGTGATGGAACGCATGGTTAATGATCAGTTAATTTGGCTACTCGAATCTCGCCGTCTCCTCACCAACGTCCAATGTGGATTTCGTAGGCATCGTTCTGCTATCGACCACCTCATTACCTTGTCAATCTATATTATGAATAACTTCTTGCGTAAGCGGCAGACGGTGGATGTGTTCTTTGATTTGGAGAAGGCTTATGACACCTGTTGGAGGGCGGGTAGCCGCGGTGGAGTAGCCGAGCGGTCTCAAGCGTCTAGCTGAGGAGCGCGCGTTTTCTCGCCGTGGAGGTTCGAGTCCTCCCTGGGGCATGGGTGTGTGTGTTGTCCTTAGGTTAGTTTACCTAGGTTTAAGTAGTTTGTAAGCTACGGACTGATGACCACGCAGTTTGGTCCGATAGATTTACAAACATTCTAACATTTGAGAGCGGGTATTCTCCGCATGCTCCATACATGGGGCTTTCGCGGCCGCCTCCCCCTTTTTATTCAAGCATTTTTAATGGATCGAAGGTTCAGGGTACGAGTGGGCTCTGTTGTTTTGGACACCTTTCGCCAGGCAAATGGGGTGCCACAAAGATCTGTGTTGAGCGTGGCACTTTTCAGCGTAGCAATGAACCCAATTATGGATTGTCTTCCAGCTGACGTCTCTGGCTCCCTTTTCGTGGACGACTTTGCGATCTATTGTAGAGCCCAAAGAACGTGTCTCCTGGAACGCTGTCTTCAGCGCTGTCTCGACCATCTTTATTCTTGGAGTGTCTCCAATGGCTTCCAGTTCTCCAGTGAGAAAACAGTCTGCGTAAATTTCTGGAGATAAAAAGAATTTTTCCCACCGTCTCTACATCTTGGCCCCGTTACCCTGCCATTCGTGGAGACGACGAAATTTTTATGGCTAATATTGGATAGGAAACTCTGCTGCTCTCCGCATTGGTCGGTGTACTCGTTCCCTTAACGTCCTCCGTGTTCTTAGCGGTACGTCATGGGGAGCGCATCGAACCGTCCTACTTCACCTTTACCGGTCAACTGTCGGCTCAAAACTGGATTACGGAAGCTTCGTTTACTCTCCTGCACGGCCGTCAATTTTACGCCGTCTAAACTCAATTCATCATCGAAGGTTACGCCTGGCGATTGGAGCGACACCAGCACGGTCGAAAGTCTTTACGCCGAAGCTGCCGAATTACCGCTGAAATATCGGCATGATATACTACTATGTCGGTAGCATGCCACCTGCTGTCAATGCCCACCCATCCCTCCTACCCTCCATTCTTTAATGACGCCCTCGATCGCCAATATGGGCTGTCTGCAACTGCTTTGCTCCCTCCCGGAATTCATTTTCGTCGTCTTCTACAGCAACTCGATCTTACTCTCCCTACCGCTTTTCGAATGCAGGAAAGCACAACACCACCATGGCTCCAGGCGCTGGTTATAGTTCATTTTGAACTCTGATCGCTCCCAAAGGAGAGTACTCCGAATTCGGTATATCGCTTGAGGTTTGTTGAACTTCGCTGCTTGATACTGCCATTTTTATCTATACAGATCGCTAACGGTCCACTGATGGTGTCGGATCTGCCTTTGTCGTTAGAGACGACAGGTTTTACTACAGGCTTCCTGTCGAGTGTTCGAGTTCCACACCTGAGCTTTTTGCTCTCTATCAAGCTGTTCTCTATATCCGTCGCCACCGCCATCCTTCCTATGTCATTTGCTCTGTCTCCATCAGTGCCCTTCAAAGTCTAAGAGACCCGTATCCGATCCACCCTGTCCTACACCGAATTCAACACTCCCTTCAATTGTTAGCGGACGACGGTTCTCACGTTTGCTTCCTGTGGGTACCTGTCCATGTAGGTGTGCCTGGGAACGAAGCTGCCGATGATGCGGCAGGGCTGTAACCCTCCTACTTCGGACAGCTACCCCCTTTGTCCCATCCAGTGATATTCAAGCGCCTATTTGCCGACGCATTTTATTGTCGTGCCGTAGTTTGTGGTCCTCGTTTCATGTCAATAAGCTTCGCACCAATAAACCAATCCCAACAACTTGGAAGACCTCCTCATGCCACTCTCGACGGGAGGAAGTAATCGTGGCCCGGTTGCGGATCGTTCACTGCCGGTTCAGCCTCCGCCACTTGTTGACAGGTGACCCCGCACCATTGCGTTCCTGCGGTCACCCGCTTACGGTGCGCCATGTTTTAATGTTCTGTGTTTATTTTAATCATGTCCGTGTTGCCCTTAATCTGCCGAACACTTTAGAGGAAAATTTAGCCGACGACACACGAGCAGCAGCTCGTTTCATCTACATCTACATAGATACTCTGCAAATCACATTTAAGTGCCTGGCAGAGGGTTCATTCACCACCTTCATAACTTTTCTCTACCGTTCCATTCTCTAATAGCGCGCGGGAAGAAAGAACACCTAAATCGTTCCGTTTTCGATCTGATTTCTCTTATTTTATTGGGATGGTCATGTCCCCCTAAGTAGGTGGGTGCTAACAAAATATTTTCACATTCATAAGTAAAAGTTGGTGATTGAAACTTCGCAAACAGATCACGCCGCAATGAATAACTTCTTTCTTTTAATGATTTCCACCCCAATTCGTGCAACATTTCCGTGACGCTTTCCCCCCCGTAACGTGATAAAACAAAACGAGCTGCCCTTCTCTGAACCTTCTCAATGTCTTCCGTCAGTCCCACCTGGTGAGGGTCCCACAAGGGGCAACAGTACTCCAGGAGAAGACGCACAAGTGTGATGTAGGCAGTCTCTTTGGTGGAGCTGGTGCATCTTCGAAGCGTTTTGCCAATGAAACGTAACCTTTGATTCGCCTTCCCCACAATATTTTCTGTGTGTTCTCTCCAGTCAAAGTTGTTCGTAATTGTAACTCCTAGGTATTTGGTAGAATTTACGACCTTAAGGTTTGACTGATTTATCGTGTAGTTGAAGTTCAGCGGATTTATTTTAGTGGTCATGTGTATTACTTCACACTTTTCTGTATTTAGTGTCAATTGCCAATTTTCGCACCAAGTAGAAATTTTGTCTAAATCGCTTTGCAGTTGCTTTTGATCCTCTGTTGACTTCACTGACCGATAAACGACAGCATCATCCGCGAACATTTTAAGGGAGCTATTCAGATTGTCTCCTAAATCGTTTATAAACACGAGGAAGAGTAGGGGACCTATAACGCTTCCCTGCGGAACGCCAGATATCACTTCTGTTTTACTCGATGACTTACCGTCAATTCTTTGCGTTTTATAGAGATGACTCATTTACCAAAGGACATTACTCTTGATGTATTTTACCGCATGTTTTTAGTGATATCCTGGTTTGTTTTCACTCTGGTTTTTGGTACATTCGCTTTTTAGGTCTGGCGCTAATGACCTAAGCAGTTGTGCGCCCTTAAATCACAAAAAATAAAAATAAAAATTAAATGAAAAAAAAAAAGGATTGTCTTTCGCACATGAAAGATCGTCCTTTTCCAAATACTTTCTAATATCTTAGGCAACAACTGGCATACAAACACTGATTTTATAAGGTAATTTTACGTAGGGTTTCACTGTTTGATTACAACATCATCTTTCACTTCTAGTAAGTCGAGACGAGAAACAAATAATCTACAATTTCTTAAAACCTATTTCGTCTTCAAGTTCGGAGCTTCATTTTCTTGTCAGTACGAGTAAAACCGTCTAGATCGCTAAAAGTCATTATGAATAACATAGTTTGGCTTCTGCCGTCATCAGATAAACCTCTGAACTTGCAAAGCAGTAATCTGTACCCAGTAAGACAAATATTATCATTAATGTAGGTATCGTTTCTGTAGGGTAGTAAACTTAAAATGCCTCTATTCTCATTCACCCCTGAACAGTTGTACCCAGTAATTACTTCAGTGCCTCTGATTTCTCAATTCTAGCAAAGTGTGACGTTTTTAGAACAATACAATTCAGACCAGTTATTGAGATTATCGGCCATTAATGTTATAGCGTACAATGTTTTTACATTTTACCTTTTCATCAAACTTCCTTTATGTTATTTGAACTGTCGAGCAAAAATCAACCGATTTCAACATTCAGGATTGTCATAAATAAACCTATATATTGGATGAAATAATTTGTGCTCATATTTACGGCATATATGCGTATTACTTCCGTAGCAGACTTCGTTCGAAACTTCATTGATTATACTAATAAAACAAAAATGCGGGTCAAGCTTATTCCTTAATTAAACTTCTAAAATAAATGTCGGGTTTTTCGGTAAAACCCATTACACATATAATGACTTCTAGTATTTTTGTTCGTCTTGTGTACTTAAACCCACATCCCGAAGTGCATTTGTAAGAGTGCAAAAATATACTACAGTAGAGGTTTCTTTATTAGAATCTAACATTCAAAAGGACGGTTTTAGGATTATGCATTTATCCCTAAGTATCTCTTAAACTGCTTTGTTCAGAACACTTAAATCATTTACTGTTATCATTTATTTATGACGTTTATGAACTTTGAATAGTTTCCTTCGATGGATATGTACATGAAACGGAGTCTCAATTTTCAGAGCTACTTTCTTTTCCCATCAATCTTTTCCCTGAAATAAATCTGAAACATAATTTTGTGTAGAAGGTTGTTTACAGAGTATTGATGGTATTAAAATAATGAGAGACTAATGACTGACTCAAAACACCGAACGGACCAGTACATTTAAAGCCGAACCAATTATGCAATGTGTAACAGGATAAATGGAATTCTTAAAGTAGAGGTTTTACTATGGCACTAATAATAGTAACCTCAAGGACTCGGCACCCATTGAAATATCGTCATTTAATGCATTTCAGTAGCCGTACACACTATGTAACGTATAGTGATTCAAAACAGTTTTTTTTTTTTTTTTTTTTTTTTTTTTTTGTTAAGTGAAGAAAGTTGCTTTATGTTTGTAGACAATACCTAAATCACTGACTCTGAATTCTTGTGTTTCAGCTGATGAAGGCTTCATACTCTTTCTACGCACTACTGAACCAGATGAACGACTGAAGCTTACCTTCCGGCGGGGACTCAAGTATCACGTCCTAAGCATTTATTTCATTCGACTCCTGATCTGCAGAAATACAAAATTAAGCGGTAAACCAAGTTACAGTAATCAAGTCACAAGTATGCTTCATTAGCTCCATCGTAATATAAGTGTAATTACTCACATAGAGAGAAGGTTTTAGATATTGTTTCTACGATATTCTGTGCACGTAAGTGTTGGTACATGTAATAAAATATTCTGTAGAATTTACATTCATTATGTATGTAACAATGCAAATATAAAACAAAGACTACCCGATAAACATCCCCAGTCACTTACATTATACCTTCCACTGCTGTCAGCCGTCATCTCTCTTCACAGAATATAACCATGTTATACATGTTATGTTCTGGTATACAAGAAAAGCGTCGATTTAGCCGCCAACGACCTGATAATCCTTACGCCGTATGATAAAATGTTATGTATTATAATAGAGCTGAACGCAAAAAAATAATGCTAACATACTGCAATCTGCCATCCCCGTGAACCACAGACATTGCCGAGGTGGGGTGGCTTGCGCGCCTCAATGATGCAGATAGCCGTAACATAGGTGCAACCACAGCAGAGGGGTATCTGTGGAGAGGCCAGACAAACGTGTGGTTCCTGAAGAGGGGCAGCAGCCTTTTCAGTAGTTATAGGGGCAACAGTCTGGATGATTGACTGAACTGGCCTTGTAACACCAGCTAACATGGCTTTGCCATGCAGTTACTGCGAACGGCTGAAAGCAAGGGTAAACTACAGTCGTTACTTCTCCCGAGGACATGCAGCTCTACTGTATGACTATACGAACATGGCGTATTCTTGGGTAAAATATTCCGGAGGTAAAATAGTCCCTAATTCGGATCTCCGGGCGGGAACTACTCAGAAGGATATCGTCATCAAGAAAAACAAAACAAGCATACTACGGGTCGGAGCGTTGAATGTTCTAACCCTTAATCACGTAGGTAAGCTAGAAAATTTGAAAAGAGAAATGGATAGGTTAAAGTTAGATATGGTAGGGATTAGTGAAGTTCGGTGGCAGGATGAACAGGACTTCTGGTCAGGTGAGTACAGGGTTATCAATACAAAATCAGTTGGTGGTAACGAAGGAGTAGGTCTGATAATGAATAACAAAATAGAAATTCGGGTAAGTTACTATGAACAGCCGCGGTGGAGTAGCCGAGCGGTCTAAAGCGTCTCGCTGCGGAGCGCACGGTTGCTCACCGTGGAGGTTAGAGTCCTCCCTGGGGCATGGGTGTGTGTGTGTTTGTCCTTAGGTTAGTTTACCTAGGTTTAAGTAGTTTGTAAGCTACGGACTGATGACCAAGCAGTTTGGTCCGATATATTTACAGACATTTGAACATTTTACTATGAACAGCATAGTGAACGCATTATCATAGTAAAGATAGACACAAAACCAACACCGACCACAGTAGTACACGTTCATGTGCCAACTAGCTCGGCCGATGATGAGGATATCGAAAAAATGTAGGAGGAGATAAAATAAATTATTCAGAAAGTTAAGGGAGACGAAAACTTGATTGTGATGGGAGACTGGAACTCGCTAGTAAGAAAGGAAAGAGAAGGAAATGTAGTAGGTGAATATGGACTGGGAAAAAGGAATGGAAGAAGAGATCGCTTGGTAGAATTTTGCGCAGAGCACAATTTAATGATCACCAACACTTGGTTTAATCATCATGGAAGAAGGCTGTATACGTGGAAGAGACCAGGAGACACTGGAAGGTACCAGATTGACTTTATAATGGTAATAAATAGATTCAGAAACCAGGTTCTAAACTGTAAGACATATCCAGGGGCAGGGGCAGATATAGACTTATTGATTACGAACTGCATATTAAAAATTAAGAAATTGCAGAAAGGTAGAAAGGTTAGGAGATGGAACCTGGACAAAGTGAAGGAACCAGAGGTGGTTGAAAGTTTCAGAGGGAGCATTAGGCAAGGATTGGCTGAAACGGGGGAAAGTAGTGCAGTAGAAGAAGAATGGGTAGCTCTGAGAGATAGGGTAGTGTAAGCTGCAGAGGACCATATATACAGAAGGACAAGGCCTAATATAAATCCCTGGATAAAACAGGATATACTGAACTTAATTGATGAGAGGAGAAAATATAAAAATTCAGCAAATGAAATAGGAAAAAGGGAGTACAAACGTCTGAAAAATGAGATTGACAGGAAGTGCACACTGACTAAGCAGGAGTGGCTAGAGGACAAATGCAGAACCGCAGAAGCATGCATAACTAGGGGAAAGATAAATACCGCCTACAGGAAAATAAGAGAGATATTCGGAGACAAGAAGAGCAGCTGTATGAATATCAAGAACTCGGACGAAAAACCAATACTAAGCAAAGAGGCGAAGGCTGAACTGTGGAAGGCCTATACAAAGGAAATAACCTTGAAAGCAGTATTCTACAAATGGAAGACGAAATGGAGGAAGATAAGATAGGAGATATGATACTGCGAGAAGAATTTGACAGAGCCCTGAAGGACGTGAGTCGAAACAAGGCCCCTGGAGTAGATGATATTCCATCTGAACTGCTGATGTCGTTAGGAGAGCCAGTCATGAAAAAATTGTATCGCCTGGTATGCAAGATGTATGAGATAGGGGAAATACCCTTCGACTTCAAGAAGAATATTGTAATTCCAATTCCAAAGAAAGCAAGTGCAGACAAGTGTGAAAATTACAGAACTATCAGTTTAATAAGTCATGGGTGCAAAATACTAACACAAATTATTTACAGACGAATGGAAAAACTTGTGGAATCCAACCTCGGGGAAGATCAGTTTGGATTTAGGGGAAACGTAGGAACACGAGAGGCAATACTCACATTACGACTTATCTTAGAGGATTGGCTAAGTAAAGGGAAACCTAGTTATATTCAACCTATACAAAAACCAGATAGCGGTTATTAGAGTCGAAGGGCAAGAAAAGGACGCAGACGTTGGGAAGGGAGTAGGACAGGGTTGTAGCCTTTCCCCATTGTTGTTCAATCTGTACATTGAGCAGGCAGTGAAGGAATGGAAGGAGAAATTTGGAGAGGGCATTAAAGTGCAGGGAGAAGAAATAAAAAGTTTGGGGTTTGCGAATGATATAGTAATTCTATCAGAGGCCGCAAAAGATCTGGAAGAGCTATTGAATTGGATGGATAGTGTCTTGAAAGGAAGATATAAGATGAACATTAACAAGAGTAAAACTAAGGTAATGGAATGTAATATCAGAAAATCAGGCTATGCTCAAGGAATTAGATTAGGTAATGAGACAATAAAAGTAGTAGATGAATTTTGTTATTTGGGTAGCAAGATAACTTCTGATGGCCGAAGTAAAGACGATATAAAATGCAGAATGGCTATGGGAAGTAAAGCGTTTCTAAAGAAGCTTGTTAACATCCAATATTAATTTAAATGTTAGTAAGTCCTTTCTAAAAGCATTTGTCTGGGGTGTAGCATTATTTAGAAGTGATGCGTGGACGATAAGGAGTTCAGATAAAAAGATTATAGAAGCTTTTGAAATGTGGTGCTACAGACGAATGATGAAAATTAGATGGGTAGATCACGTAACTAATGAGGAAGTGCTTAACCGAATCGGGGAGAAAAGGAGTTTCTGGCTTATACTAAGAGAGGGGATAGATTGGTAGGACATTCTGAGACATCGAGGAATTGTCAACATTAGAAGGAAGCGTGTGGGGTAAAAATCGTACAGAGAGACCGAGGGACGAATATAGTAAGCAGATTCAAAAGGATGTAGGTTGCCGAACGTATTCTCAGATGAAGAGATTTGCACAGGACAGGGTAAAATGGAGAGCTGCATCAAACCAGTCTGCGGACTGAAGACCACAACAACAACAATAACTGCAATCTGACAATTGATTAACATATTTCAAGACTCTACCTGTAGCATGCTACTAATGATTAATGTCGTGTAACACTAACAAGCAACAAATTTGTTTAGGGTTCTTTTTTTTCGGTGGATACCACTATCGAATTTGAATTAATGCAATTTATCATCCCCTAGTATGCTTGCATAAAATCACATGCACAGTGATATACGTTAAAAAAACCATTACGCAGCATTACATGCTACAGAGCCATCTGGATTATTTGTAACGGTGTTTTTCTCCAACGAATAATATTATTGTTGTTTTAAATGTATCACACGACACAGACACACAAACACATACACACACATGTTGGGTGTCTTCACTACACATTTAAGTTTACCCATAAACCGGAATAGTGCCAAAAATATGTGTAATGACTCATTTGAAAACAAATAGACAATGCTTACAATATACATAAGTTATACACAACGAGACATTTCGTCAAAAGTGATATTAAGTTTTAAACGTCTTTTACGTTTATGTGGGATGTTAAATGAATGAGAAGCGTGTCAAAACATCACGTGGCGTCTCGATCTGGCTACAGTTTATGAAGACCGATCAACATGTAGAAAGACGCAACTTTCTGACTACGCTAGAGAGAAACACTGCGAACACAGCAGTCGGAGCAGACGGAAGTGTGTTACAGAGCTGTGCCTGAGACCGTAGGACTGTGTCATGTACTGATGAAGGATGCAGCCGAAAGCTGTGAGGTGTGCAGTGTGAAAGCCACTATTACGTGCCTCTATGTGGTTCAACGATCGTCTTTATCGTGAGCGGAGACTATCGTCACTTTATTGTTGAATACGTCCAATATTATAAAACATTTCATGTGATCTGCAGACAGATGGGAAAGTTTACATCTATTTGAATGTGAAATATCATTCTTGATAGAGCACTACTGGCCATTAAAATTGCTACACGATGAAGAAATGCATATGATAAACGGGTATTAATTGGACAAGTAGATTATACTAGGACTGACATGTGATTACATTTTCGCGAAGTTTGGGTGCATAGATCCTGAGAAAACAGCACCCAGAACAACCACCTCCGGCCGTAATAACGGCCCTGATACGCCTGGGCATTGAGTCAAACAGCGTGGATGACGTGTACAGGTAAAGATGCCCATGCTGCTTCAATACGATAGCACAGTTCATCAAGAGTAGTGACTGGCATATTGTGACGAGCCAGTTACTCGGCCGCCATTGACCAGACGTTTTCAATTGGTGAGAGATCTGCAAAATGTGCTGACCGGGGCAGCAGTCGAACATTTTCCTTATCCAGAAAGCCCAGTACGGGATTTGAAACATGCGGTCGTGCATCTCCTGCTTAAATGTAGGGTTTCGCAGGGATCGAATGAAGCGCCTAGCCACGGGTCGCAACACATCGGAAACTTAACGGCCACTGTTCAAAGTGCCGTCGATGCGAACAAGAGGTGACCGAGACGAGTAACCAATGGCACCCCATAACAACGCCGGGTGATACGCCAGTATGGCGATGACAAATAGACGCTTTCAATGTGCGTTCACCGCGATGTATCCAAACACGGATGCGACCATCATTGTGTTGTAACCAGAACCTGTATTCATCCTAAAAAATGACGTTTTACCTTTCGTGCACCCAGGTTCGTCCTTGCTTACACCATTGTAAGCGCTCCTGTCTGTGATGCAGCGTCAAGGGTTTAACATTCAGTGGATCGCGACCAACGCGAGCAGCAATGTCGCGATACGATAAACCGCAATCGCGATTGCCTACAAACCGACCTTTATCAAAGTCGGAAACGTGATGGTACGCACTTCTCCTCATTACACGAGGCATCACAACAACGTTTCAAGCGGCAAAGCCGGTCAACTGCTGTTTATTTTTGAGAAATCGGCTGGAAACTTTCCTCATGTCAGCTCGTTGTAGATGTCGCCACCGGCGCCAACTTTGTGTGAATGCTCTGAAAAGCCAATCATTTGCATATCACAGCATCTCTTTCCTGTCGGTTAAATTTCGCGTCTGTAGCACGTCCTCTTCGTTGTGTAGCAATTTCAATAGCCAGGAGTGTATTACCTCCAACAAATTTGAAGCCTCTTCAGTTCAGTCATCGTAAGCCGTGTACTTTCTATGCGTTTGTATAGATCCATTTCTTACAAGAGTTTCATAGTGGCAGCTTCTTCTGCTATATGTAATATTTTCATATATAAAATATTTACTTGATAATTGAAGCAGCAGTCACAACAAAAGCATAAGTCACAACAAAGCAGAAGTCACAACAAAATATTACTAACTGTTAATAAACAGCTAGTGACTGTGGCTTTTGCTTCAATTATCAAGTAAATATTTTATAAGCTATTCCAGTCGCATTCTTCAAGGAATATTTTCATGTGTTTTTCTGTACGTTTGATCGAATAATTTTCCTTACCATTGTAGTTCCTTGATACAGATTGGCTGAAACTTTTACCTCATAGAACATGAAAGAACTATTTGTATGTAAACTCAAAACTGGGATATAATTTTCGATAATAATTATGATTGTGTGTTACTGATTTACAGGGCCTAAGAAGGTTTAGGATCTTGGTTTATTTTTGATTTATTATAGGTGGAGAATGTACTCTAATATTTCCTGTTTTATATAAATTTACTAATAGGTGCGATTCTAGACTGTGTATGGGAAACAGCAATGTGAATTTCGTCTTCTGTGGAATACTAATTATTTTAGGCAGGGATGTTGAGTAACTTAGTGTATTGTGGACTTTTAGGTTTATGTGGATTCTGTTGTTACAAGGCCATAGCCATTATTGTAACTTTTTTAATGACATGTATTTCATTTTGTTGGTGTGGCGTCATATTTTGTAATTCCAAGTGAGACAGTGATTGAGCACTTTATTCCTATGCAGATTTTGTGAAAGCCCTTTTTGTTTCAATTAGGGGCCATATCACCTATGGAAAGAACCTATGTGTTTCTGGCCTAGTGATTATCACTGCCGTTTGGAACGTCTTGAGGATCATGCAGAGTGGCCACCAAATCTTCATTTTCAAATTCAAGGTCTTTTCCAGGCTTTTCAGGTTAAAAATATTTATTTTCCAGGTTTCCATGAAACTTAATTTTGCTCAAAGGGGTTAGCAAACAAAGATATCGTAAAGAAACTAGTTACATATTTTTTAAAAAGATGTCATCCAAGTTGAACTATGTCACGTTGTAATATACACCAAGCAGTGGCGAATCCAGGATACTGATCTAAAAAGAACCAGCTCATATTATGAGGTTTTCCATGTGGTTTTGGGGGATCTGCAGCCTCATAGACCCCCCTCCCCAGATTCGGCACTGACAAAATGTATAGTGCAGGGTGTACATTTTAAGTTGACAAACCAGAATAACTAGAAAAAGTATATATTCAACAACGGTTTTCACCATTATGAACGGCCGGCAGAGGCTTAAGAAATGATACTAAACTTCAACTGTCTCTGCCATTTGCGAGCGGTGTGGGTGGCTAGTGTAAAGTTTTAAATGGAAACTTCCATTGTTAATTGCAGATTCAGATACTACAGACCAAATCACGTGTAGTTCGGTTGAATTGTTTTTCTTTCAATTGGCAATATGTTGCACTGTAATGGTAAGAATTATTTGCCATACTGCTGAAGAAATGTACCACCCAGGAAAGAAAATGGTTAATCATATTTATGATGCTTCAGAATCCAACCAAATGATACCAGATATACATTTCTTCCCGGCTAGTTCAATGAAATGTTTTATCGGCAATTCATAACTGGTATTCAGACAAGGGCAACCTGGACTATGGTATCACTTTAGAAGACTGCCCTGTCCACTGCGGGGAGAGGAAAGGATCACGTTGGGGATCATTTGGTAGCGTTATGAAGAACCATTAATATTGGTTTTCATTTACTTTATTTCCAGTTTAGTACATTTCTTCACCAGTATGACAAGCATTTCTTACTATTACAACGCCATCTGTCGTAAAAAAAAATCCCCCAGACCATACATGGTGTGGGTTAAAGTGCAGTTTATGCGGCAGCGGCTAGCCGTCGCTCTCGCTAGGTTAGGAACGGCAGAGCAGCCAATCAGGAGTCGAGTTATGCCGACCAATAAGATTGCGTGTTTCATGGCGAGTAAATTTGGCGTCAATTTAAAAGTTTATTCGACGATTTCGGTGCGGCGTTTGTGTGTTTGTAATTGATTTTCCATTTATAAGGGATTTTTAGACAATTGTGGTTTTACCCCCATAAGTGATCTATTATTAATACACCACAGCAGTCAACCTCAGAACAGGTATAGCATCTTTTATTTATTTTATGATCTGTACGAAACAGTGATCACCATAATTGAAAGTTAATTATAGGTTAAACGAGAAGTTTTTATTTTTAGTATGTGAGGGCGCGTAGCGCCCGAATCTCCGGTTCAGAAACACTCCATTGATTTACAGTTGTACGCTCGAGATGATATATAATCAGTCCGAGATATCTCTATTGCAAGCATTCTTGGAAATTACCACAATTACTTTTACTGACCGGACAAGGGTACATATCTATAACTCGTTGATCGTCAAAAACTTTTGCATACACTGCTTCGATTTGTTTACATTGGACAATTGTAACGCTGTTTCTTATTGGCCGCGGCATCGCGACTCCTGATTGGCTGCTCTGCCGTTCCTAACATAGCGAGCGCGACGGCTAGCCGCTGCCGCATAAACTGCACTTTTACCCATGATGTGGGCCTTAGAATCCGAATATGCAATAAAATATCGGGTTTCCCATTTAAAATTTTACACTTTACACTACCCACCCCCCACAAACGGTGGAAACGGTTCAGGTTGAATATTATTTCTTAAACCTCTGCCATCCGCACATGATGATAAAAACCATTTTTTAATATCTACTGTTTTTCCGAGTTATTCCGGTTTGTCAACTTAAAATTTACAGCCTGTATAATGGATCAAGTTGAGTTCAAGTAGTTGCAGGATACTGTACGTTTTAATGTGAATTACATTCGTTTATTCAACATAGCCCGTTCATTTATATTACACTTCCTGATACATTAAAATAAAGTCACATCTCATGAACTAGTGATCGAGAACTCAATACATATATTTTGATTTACTTTACATTTTCAACTCTTTCAAGTTTTCATTTACATTGTTCCCAATGATGGTTTTCAGTTTCCAGAGCCCATACAGTCATATAAGTTTTGCCCTGGAAAACTCTAGCTAAAATATCAAGGAATGTTAATGACCCAGCATGCGTAATAATGCACAATGTTGTCGGCGAGTTCTTGAACTTCGAGGAGATGAAATCGAGAATGCAAAACCATATCTGGAGCAACAGCTGTGTGGTATTTGCATTCTAGTGCCATCTGGTAAAATAACACTCAACAGCAGGTTTTAATGAAAACATTATTTTGTTTTAATGAATTTGTTTCATCTTTTAAATTCTTGTAGTACTAAACAGACATGGAAATATATATTGTGGAAAGCAACAGACTTCCGTTTGTTTATGGAAAGTTTATGTTTCTTGCTTCTTGCGTGGCTGTCCAAAGCACTTTCCCCATTTAAGAAATATTTATCTTTGCGTTCCACCAAGAGCATAATGCATTCGTTTGTGATTTGGGATCACATGTAACCCATGGATACACTGTATGAGCTCTGATATCGAGTTATACTATGTTTTGACATGACGGACAAACACTTCACTCTAAAACACGTTGAATTACTTCATCTGTGCGAGCACGGGTAAGGTCGATTCACATTTGGATTAACTCTATTGTTCTCTGCAACGATTGTTTCACTCTGTTCCACCTCAGAAAAATGTAGATGGCGTTAGTCTCTAAATATATTTAACGATATTTTGAATGTGTTGTTATAAGACAGCTGTTAAAGCAATAAACTACAACTGAAAGAAATTGCCTTTTCGCAAAAGTCGCGTACCGTATTACAGAGTTATATTTACATCTCTTTGGAGGACAATTAGCATGACAAAAAGTCGCAATCAACAATGTTAGAACTGTATTTCATACGCGCCCGGCTAGCGCTCACAAGGGGGCGTTGCATGTACGTGAGCTTTTTGAAAACCCATTAATATATAACGAGGGGAATAATCTTTTGTGTTGACCATAAAATAAATAATTAATCCTGTTCCTGCTCTATGGTTGACAGATCCTTGATGCACCCTTGTCCGCTAAGTAAATGAATTATCCTCGTAATTATTACCGCGACTCCTCATTGGCGCTAGCCGGGCCCGCAGTTGAGCCATCAACAATAAGTACATCATGACTGTGTTTTCTATTTATACGTTACCAATGTCACGTCAGTCACACGAATCGTCTATAATTAATACTATCGAACATAGGTGCCGACTTTTGAAAATCGTGGGGTATGCTCAGTGTCGCACCCAGGTATTTCTGAAGAAAAATAAATAAATAAATACGAAGTCCTTTTGTATTTCAATATAAACTCACCCATTTTAACGATTTTCACACACAAGACATTAACCCTTTTACCCCAAATTTTATTGATTTATTAACAAAAATATTTCTTTACTGTATTAATGTATATTTGACAGAATTTTTTATTACATTTAGTTTTTGGATGGAAATTTTGGATGACTACAGATGGCAGTGTGCAGGATATGTTTCCTTTATCGTAACTAATAACATTTTCAAACTACTAATTTAGACATTGGCCAATTATTTAGTAATAAAGTTTTTAAATTATTTTGTTTCCTTTACCTTGATACAATTATTTGAAAATATTGTTGCATTTACTCCAACTTAGACATCAAGCAACCATATATATATATATATATATATATATATATATATATATATATATATATATATATATATATATTGACACTGCATTGTAGCCTAATGCTTTTTGTTTCCTCAAGGTAACGGTAAAAAATCTAGTCACAATGAATTATTGGAAGCCCTGCAATCTTATTTACAATCTTTGAAGAAATGGTTGTGGCTAGAGGGACAGATAAAGATGAGAGAAGAGAAAGTGTTAAGACGTAATTCCATGCACAGGTGACAGGTAAAAAAGAGCAGAAACGAAGGTCCGACTACCACGTTCAATTGTTGAAGCCTGAAATTCAAATTAAGAAAAAAAGTCTATTACTAGCTGTTGCATTTGGAGAATTTTGTAGAGCTGCCAATTAAAACACAAGTTCGCAAGTTGTTATTAGGACTGTCTGTTTACTGAATGTTTTAGCTAGAAGGGATAGGGTTGTCAAAAGGTTATCTCAAAAGATATCGGGAATTACATTTTTAGTGTAAATATTTTCAATATATCGTACCAAACCCACTTCATTTCTAGTTATTTAACACAATTAAAGGTTGCCGCCTTCAGTTTACAATATTGACTTAACAAGTGAAATTCCATTAACATTCAGACTATTTAGAAAACGGTCAATTCATTCACCTGTGAACGTGGATTTTAATGCCTATGAATTCAATTACCTGTTTAAATAATCTATTTAGAGCGTCGTCTTACAAAAGCCAGCCGGCCATCAATGGGATGAGAGAGTCGGTTTTAATTACAGTCAAGAAATACAACGTAAAGAAAAAATGATACCAAAATTTTCAGTGGGTTATGCCTGGCATACCCATTCAAATTTTGGGGTATGCTTGAGCGACCGAGCATACCCGTAGTCGGCGCCTATGCCAACGGAGCATCACAATACTAACTTTTACAGAGGTTATAGTAAAAATCAATAAAATGCCTCCGTGAAGAGATTTTCCAACACAGAATCAAACAAACGAGATCTGTGTAGATGAGTATCGCAGGGGGGGGGGGGGGTCAATTACGAAAATTGCTAAAATGTAGTACAAATAAATTCGCCTTTCATTCTAGCTGCGATTTCGTAGTCGCGCCATACGATAACATCGCGTCTCTTCGACGTACATCGCAAGGAATTGAGTCGCGTGGTTGAACAACACTTCGAGATGAATACAGAAATAGATAACGGAATACGTAACCTATAATTATAAAACTTTTTAAACCGCCCAGAAATATATTTGAAAATGTTTTTGTACAGAAAAATGACGCGATAAATATTATTTAACCCGCGGGCACTAGCGACCTGAGCACTTAGGTAACCGTAATTTTAAGACGACTAGCATTTTGTTACTTTTAAATATTAAACTTTGAGGTTTTTTCTGACTAAAACTACAGGAATTGTTTACACTTATTAAGTATATTTCTAACTGGTCGTGCAATCTGAGCAATAGGCTATACACGCGAACGATCGTTTAACTCTTAAAGCCGCGAGATCTCATGGTTTAAAAATCCCGGTATTTTCAAATTCAAGGCTTTTTCCAGGTATTCCCGGTTTCAAGGTTCGGTGGCCGCCATGGGATGACAAAAATGATACTTCATCCCTATGGATAAGGTCCTCGATGCTCTCTGACAACATTATTGTCACGGTGGTCTCCTGAAAATTTTACGCAGCCTACGTTCGAGAGAACTTCCTCTAATCCCTCTGCTAAATAAATTCATAACACACAGTTTAAAAACCGTAAATATCGTACTTGTTAAATTATAATAGAAAAGAGTACAATTGATTAATGTCAACAGATCGATTGGATTAATGTAAATTTTAAAAGTATAACATGAATTGTCCTAATAACGGAAAGGGCAATAGGTTATCGTAATGTTTGGGATAAGCAGCAGCCACTGATGCTACGTTCAAGGATCCTTTGCCGTTTAAAGACCTTAAACAATATTAATTACAATTATAGCTCTATATTTTTTCTGTTATCATCACAAAGTGAACATTTTTAGCGGCAGGGTGAAGTTTCACACTGTACAAGAAATACTTTAATGGTCTGAGAGTAAATAAAAAAATTATAAAAACCAAACTTATTTTAAGCTGTCAGTGTTGGGCCATAAATTGAATGTGGTATGGAATACTAAATTTTCCACACTCCGATTTGCTGTTCCAACCCTCAAATTTTTATGCTATTATGGGGAATTTTTTCGTGAACTGCTCCATAAACTTACTAAAAGCGCAATATTAGAAACATACTATCAAATGTTGTAGGCTTTCACCAATGTTGTTCACTCTGTACATTGAGCAAGCGGTGAAGGAGTGCAAGGAGAAAGTTGGAGAGGGAATTAAAGTTCAGGGAGAAGAAATAAAAACTTTGCGGTTTGCCGATGACATAGTAACTCGGTCAAAGAATGTGGAAGAATCTGAAGGAACAATTGAATGGGGCGGACAGTCTCTTGAAAAGATGGTATAAGATGAACATCAACAAGAGTAAAACAATGGTAATGGAATATAGCATCAGAAAATCAGGTGATGCTGAAGGAATTAGATTAAGTAATTAGATAATAAAAGTAGTAGATGAGTATAGTTATTTGGGTAGCAAGATGACTTCTGGTGGCCGAAGTAAAGTAAATATAAAATGCAGAATCGCTATGGGAAGAAACGCGTTTCTGAAGAAGCGAAATTTGTTGACATCCAATATTAATTTAAATGTTAGTAAGTCCTTTCTGAAAGCATTTGTCTGGAGTGTGGCACTGTATAGGAGTGAAACGTGGACGATAAGGAATTGAGACCGAAAGATGATAGAATATTTTGAAATGTGGTGCTACAGACGAATAATGAAAATTAGATGGGTAGATCACGTAACCGAATTGGGGAGAAAAAGCGTTTCTGCCATATCCTGAATAAGAGAAGGAATAGATTGGTGGGACACGTTCTGAGACACCAAGGAATCGTCAACTTACCATTAGAGGGAAGTGTGTGGGGTAACAAGCGTAGAGGGAGACCCAGTAACGAATACAGCAAGCAGATTCAAAAGGATGTAGATTCCCCAACTTATTCTCAAGTGAAGACACTTGCACAGTACAGAGTAGCGTGGAGAGCTGCATGAAACCAGTCTGCAGACTGAAGACCACAACAACAACTATAAAATGAAGGCCAATGACTATCAAAGCATAAAAATAGGCATGTTAGAAGCACCAATGACTGAAAATCTTTTTTTTTTTTCTGTTTTTATTTTTCTCTTTCCAGTGAATGACGGTGTAATGTCATTAATAGTTCTGCTCCGGTACTGCTGTAAATGCGATAGTGATAGAGTCATAAGAATGTAACTTGCTGAAAGATGCTCAGTGGCCTGCATAGATAGTGACCGGCATACGCACACTACATACATTATTATAGATCTCTCACAAAGTAAGTTCTACTCTGTGTACTAGTAATGTAAGAAAATCAGGGCATAGAAAGTTCATGTAAATATCCGAACGAACATTAATGACGATTTTTTTGTAACCCTACATACATTGAGAGGTGGTGGTCACATTTTTTAATTATTTGCTCCATTTTTATTAGGATAATATTGTTTGGATTTATTTCGGAAGGATGTCAATATTATTATCTTGTTTGTATTCAGTTTCTTTCATTTTTGTCTTGTAATTATCAGAGGATAGTTGTTGTTGTTGTTGTTTGTGGTTTATAGGGGACTAAACTACATGATTATCAGTCCCCTGTTCTAGCGAAGACATGAATCAGATCATAGTCACAGTATGCTCCTCCGGGCATCAATCTGCATTTCACCCTTTCCCACTTTGATATCTTGTCTTCCTCAGTGTTGAGAGTATCAAGTGTTAAACTAAGCTAAAAGAGCAGGGAACAGTGGCTGGCTGATCACAAACAAATACAAGATGAGCCAGTAACTCTGCCCAGACTAAAAACGGAGGTAAAACAGGGTAAAAGTAAGAAAAACATCATAGTAAAATTTGAGTGGTAGGAGCCTGAGATACCAGGCACAAGCCCACCACTAAATTAAATGATAAAATCCAGCTGCACGTATAAAACCTAAAACTCGGTCAGCCATAGAGGCATTGTCAGATAAAATCAAGGCAGGCGCAGTAGGTAGATTAAAGGAATGCCGCAAGGCGGCTAAAAACGGATAGTCCGACAGGATGTGGACCACTGTCAACAAACTTCCACAACGGCAATTCGGTGGGTCCTCCTGACGTAAAAGGTAGCCATGTGTCAACCCCGTGTGGCTAATACGTAGGCGACACAGGACAACAGAGTCCCCACGGGAAGGCCTGAAAGACGACTTCCAGACGGCGGTAGAGGACTTAATCGCTCTGAGCTTGTTGGGAGTGCTCAGTGTTGCCCATTGCGTGTCCCAAGCCTCAAAAACCCTGTGGCGTAAATCCATTCGGATATCCCGTTCTGGGATACCAATATCCAGGGGAGGAGCGGTGGTGGCGAGCTTAGCCAGCCGATCGACACGCTCGTTCCGTGGGATGCCAATGTGGCCAGGGGTCCAGATAAAGTCCACCGCACATCCAGACCTGCCGAGTGAAGCGATGGCGTTTTGGATGGATTGCACCAACGGATGGGAGAAAAACAGTTGGAAAGGTCTTGCAGGCCACTAAGGGAGTCGCTGCACACGACATACGACTTCCGGCGGCACGTTTTGAGGTGGTCAAGAGCACGAGAAATGGCGATCAGTTCAGCTGTAAAAATACTACAGCCGGGCGTTAGGGACCGTTGTTCTGTGTGGTCCCCATGAATAAAAGCGTAACTGGCTCGGCCATTTACCAGGGAGCCATCTGTGTACAGGACTTCTGCATCACGGTGAGCAGCCAGAAGCGCCAGAAACTTGCAACGGAGTGTAAGTGGTGAGACTAATGCCTTTGTATCGCAGGACAATTGCAGGTGGAGCTTCAAACGGGGGATGAACCAAGGAGGAAGACGGGATGGGCAGGAAAAAACCTCAGGGAGAGGTAGCGAATTAAGCGAGGAGAGGAGTGTACGAACCCGGATCGCGATCGGAAGACCTGATCTAGGTCGACGTGGTGGAAAAGGAGGGGTAACAGTCGGAAACAAAAGCCTGCGATTTGGATTGTGGCGTGGCATGGACTCGAGCAACATAGCTAGCGAGAAGCTGCTGCCGGCGGAAGTGTAATGGAGGAATCCCTGCTTCGGCTAGAAGACTTGGCACAGGGCTGGTGGCCGGCCGCGGTGGCCGAGGGGACTGAGGCGCTCCAGTCACGGTCTGCACGGCCACTACGGTCGGGGGTTCGAATCTCCCCCTCGGGCATGGATATTTGTGCTGTCCTTAGTATAAGGTAGTTGATAAGTAGTTTGTAAGCTTAGGGACTGGTGACCCCGTAGTTAAGTCCCATAAGCTTAACAAACATTTGAACATTTTTCTGAACAGGGCTGGTGTGGTAGGTCCAGGTCGCCAGCCGTATACCACCATGGTGGATGGGGTCAAGGATCCTCAAGGCGGATGGTGCTGCTGAGTCGTATACGAGGCATCCGTAATCAAGCCTTTATTGTATCAAGGACTTGTACAGCTGCACGAGGGTGGAACGAGCAGCGCCCCATGCAGTATGGCTCAAGCAGCGAAGAATATTCAGATGTCTCGAGCATTTTAGTCGCAGCTGTTGCAGATGTGGCACCCAAGTAAGCTTGTTGTCGAATACCATGCCAAGAAACCGATGAGTCTCTGCGACAACAAGCAATTCACCACCCAGATATAACTCGGGATCCATGTGAACTGCCCGACTGCGACAGAAATGTACCACGCGAGTCTTCTGCGCTGAAAACTGAAAACCATGGATAGAGGCCCATGATTCAGCTTGCCGGATGGCTACCTGTAGCCGCCGTTCAGCGATGCTAATACTAGCCGAACTGTAATATAAACAAAAGTCATCTGCAAACAAGCTGGAACAGACAGAGGATCCCACAGCCGTGGCAAGCCCGTTTAGAGCGATTAAAAACAAAGGCACACTGAGGACGGAGCCCTGTGGGACACCGTTCTCTTGGATGTGTAAGGAACTAAGAGTGGTACCCACTCTAACCCTAAAAGAGCGGTGGGAGAGAAAATTCCTAATAAAGATCGGAAGTGGGCCCCGTAAGCCCCAGTCGTACAATGTAGCCAAGATGTGGTGGCACCAGGTTGTGTCGTAAGCTTTCCAGAGATCGAAAAATACAGCAACAAGGTGTTCACGTCGGGTAAAAGCTGTACGAATAGCCGACTCTAACGACACAAGATTGTCAATTGTGGAGCGGCCCTGACGGAAACCCCCTTGTCGTGCTACTAGGAGTCCCCGGTCTTCGAGGACCCACATAAGCCGCCAACTCACCATCCTTTCAACGAGCTTACATAGAACGCTTGTAAGGCTGATCGGACGGTAACTGTCAGCCACCTGTGGGTCAGCGCCAGGTTTTATCACTGGGATGATGATGCTTTCCCGCCATTGGGAGGGAAAAACACCGTCTGCCCAGAGACAGTTAAACAAGGCGAGCAGTTGGTTCTGAGCGTCCACAGAAATATGCCGAAGAAACTGGCCATGGACACGATCTGGTCCTGGACAAGTATCGGGGCATGCAGAAAGGGCACTTTTAAACTCCCACTCGCTAAAGGGTGCATTGTACGGCTCCTGGCGACGTGTGTGAAATGACAGTGGCTTCCGCTCAACTCGGTCTTTAATGGCGCGAAAGGCTTCACTGTAAGCTTCAGTTGAACTAATGCCTTCATAAAACTGTGCCATGTGCTCGGCGACAGCAAGCGGGTCTGAACAGACAGAACCCTGTAAGCGAAGACACGGGATTCCTGCTGGTGGGCGGTACCCAAAAAGACGTAAAACCTGAGTCCACACCCGAGAAGATGAGGCACGAGATCCAATGGAGGCGACGTACCTCTCCCAACAATCTTGCTTACTTTGCCATATAAGCCGTCGAGCTCGGGCCCATAGCCATTTAAAAGCAAACAGGTGATCGGTGGTGGGATGTCGCCGGTAGCGCTGAAGTGCCCTACGCCGATCCCGAATGGCTTCAGCGATTTCTTGTGACCACCAAGGCACAGATTTGCGCCGAGGAGACCCTGAGGTGGTTGGAACAGTGGCCTCAGCAGCGGAATCTATGGCGACAGTCACCTGTTGAACTGCCACCTCCACATCGGCTGGCAGTTGGGCAGGAATGACAACAGCAGAAGTGTAACGCTGCCAATCAGCCCTATGGAGGGACCATCGAGGCAGGTGTTCCACCTGTTGAGGTTGTGGGAGCAACAAAAAGATAGGAAAATGGTCACTCCCACAGAGGTCATCGTGGGCCCTCCATGTGAGGTGTGGAAGAAGGACCGGGCTACAGACCGAAAGATCGATAGCTGAGAAAGTGCCATGTGCAACACTGAAGTGCATCGGGGAAGGCAGATGTCTTGTTGTGCAAGAAGTGCTTCAACATCCCTACCATGTCGGGTCGTCTCTGTTCCGCCCCATAAAGGGTGATGGGCGTTAAAGTCCCCCAAAAGAAGAAACGGTGGAGGCAGCTGTGCTACCAGAGCAGCAAGATCAGTAGGCGAAACATCCCTGTCTGGAGGAAGGTAGATTGAGCAGATAGTCAATTCTTGCATCACCCAAAGGCGAACAGCAACAGCCTCAATAGATGTGCGGGGAGGCACAGCAATACTGGGGACAGTGGCAAGGGTGTATATACAGACACCACCAGAGGCTCTGTCACAGTTGGCGCGGTTGTTAAAGTAGCCCCGATAGCCTCGAAGGGCCGGGGTCCGCTGAGCAGGAAACCAAGTTTCCTGCAGAGCCATACACAGCACTGGGAAACGGCACAGCAACTGCTGCAGCTCAGCTAGGTGGTTGAAAAACCCACCGCAGTTCCACTGAAGAACGTAATTCATGGTTTGCTGGAAAACCATGATGGACTGAAGATTATCAGTCGGAAGATTTGTGGGGTGCTAGTCGCACATCTACATCATCTAAGAGCATTGGATCTAGTGAGGGCCAGATCCTTGAGAGACGCGAAGATCTGCACCTCATCCTCCGAAGTAGATGATGTAGGAATGAACTTTGAAGTCACTGAGGAGACTTTCTTCTTATGTTTCTTCTTCTTTACCTCCCGCTGCCCTTTCGGTCTTAAGGGCAAGGAGGACTTCTCACGAGTAGTTTCTGGGCCCGATGTCGATCGGGAAGACTGTCGACTGGGGGCAGGTGGATCCTGCAGCCTCTGGCTGGGACTCTCCAAACCACTCATGGAAGCCTCAGGAGGGGGTGCCACAAGGGACTCTTCCTGGGCGAGAGGGGCCAGGGAAGACTGTTGCTTCCCCGGCTGGGGAGTGGGGACTGGAGTCCCCAATGATGGGGTGGATAATGCTCCCACAGGTGTTGGGGGAGCATGGGATATAGATGGTCCCCACCCATCGAGGGGGTAGTAGAAGATTGGCCCATAGGGCCCACAGATGGAGAGGACACTGGTGCCATTGATCGTATCGATGCCGCTGTGACTGCGGCAAAAGATGATGTCATCTTAACAGGGTGGAGTCGCTCATATTTCTTGCGTGTTTCAGAGAAAGTGAGCCGGTCCAGGGTCTTTATTTCCATGATTTTCCTTTCCTGATGAAGAATAGTACAGGTCGGCGAGCATGGCGGATGGATGTTGCCCACAGTTTACACATACAGGAGGTGGGGTACATGGGGTGTCCGGGTGCGACGGCCGCCCACATTCCCTGCAGTTCCCTGGTTTCCTTAGGTCCCCTGTACACTCGACGGACGAAATGAACACCTCGACACTGCAGGTTAGCTCGTAACTCTTCATCGGTCTGGGACAGCAAGTCTCTATGAAAGATTATGCCCTGGACCATGTTTAAAGACTTGTGGGGCGTTATACTTACCGGGATTTCACCCAGCTTATCGCATGCAAGTAATGCATGCGATTGGGCTGGGGACGCCGTCTGTATCAGTACAGCCCCACTTTTCATCTTTGAAAAGGACTCCACTTCGCCAAAATGGTCTTCGAGATGTTCGACAAAGAACTGTGGCTTAGTGGACATGAAAGACGCTCCATCAGTACGGGCACACACCAGATATCGTGGCGATTGTGGTTCGGATCGGCGAATTCCTCTACGTTCCTCCCATGGGGTGCCAAGGGAAGGGAACGTCTTAGGATCGTAAGCAGATGCATTTAATTCCGTTTTTCCACGCTTAGAAACGCCAGGTTTGCGTGTGGCGACGCTATTAATTGCTCGTTTCATTCTCGTCCCACGAGCAGCTAGGGAACTAAAGGTCCACCCAGGCAGAGCCCCGCTTGCCTTGGTAAGCCTTGTACAACTGAGGTGTGGCAGGTTCCTCAGAGGTTGTTCGCTAGCGGCTGTTCAACCTCAACAGCCATGCATCTCCTCGGCACGTAGCACACCTTGAGATTGAGTTTTTTTTTTAGAGAGGTTTGTACCGTCCTCGCGACCAGGGCGATTAAGCCAAGATCCCCGGGCTCTGAAACGTACAACGTTCCACCGTCGCGCCGAACGATGGTCGTTGAAGCACGCACAGAGCTTACGGTGTAGCGGACTGTTGGCGCGACGCAGCCCACGGCTCAGGACCCCGGGTTCGCCACGCCCGTACTCAGCAAATTAATGCTGAGCCCCTGAGGGGTATCAGAGGATAGGAGTTTGGAGAGAAATTTCTGTGGTCTCTGAGAATGACTCTGTTTTTTTTTATTATTTTAAGTTTGCCGATGGGATAACTGTCTTCCGAGGTGGAAGGCGCTGGCGACACCCGCAGGCCGGCAGGGCCGCGAGGGGGCAGGGGTCGCTGGCGGCTCGTTCTCTGATGTTGCTTTAAAGGCATTCTGCCGACACCGCTGGCCGCCACCACCCGTGGTGAAACCACTCCGTCTGCAGACGGACATTTATATTTGGGCTGAGCACGTCTGTAGCTGACCTGAGGCCAGGTAGTTTGTTTTCCGGTTCTATGCTGCTTTTGTGTAGGGAGGCTCTCCAGTCACAACGCACTGTAAGGGCGTTTAAGTACAATGAGCAGAGGCAGTAAAAGTTGGCGTCGTTCTGGTCAGCATGGGCACCCGAGGTTTGGAATGCCAGGGGTGGGCGTCAGTGTCGGTTATCTCGTAAACGCCGCGATATGTCGCAAGAGTCAAATAATTGTAATTTGTCTGGCCATGATTCTCATGTTGATTCCAGTGACTATGAGATTGTTCTACACAACAGCCGTTAGGAAACCAGTATAACGAATAAAAATTATGCTTATATTGACGATGGGGCGTCCTACTCAAAAGGGAATTGTACAAAAACAGTGCATTCCAGGGCGTCATCCCCGGGGGGGGGGGGGGGTCACTATAATAATTCTGAATTTGCGCAAATTCTAAATTTAATTCAGAATGGGCAGAGAGAAACCAAGTTAGGGATAAAACACATTAGAGAAGAAATTAAGGAGAGTGAAAAACAGGTAAAAAAAGGAAATAGCTTTAAACAGGGAAGAAATTGTGAAAGTAAAAAGGGATTTTAAAAAGAATACGGAAGACATGAAGAAAATTTCAGGGGAAATATGTGATATTAAGGAACAGGTAGATACTGTTGGGAAGTTATCCAGTGAAGCGAAACAGATCTCCACAGAAGTTAGGAGAGCAGCCAAATTGGGTAGATGTGAAGCAGGAGCCGCTAGAAAGGTTGCCTACAGTGCCGTAAAGGCAGTGGCAAGAGCCAACGTCAGAATAGTTAGCGTAGGTAAATATGAAAATAAACTTAGAGTGCAGGGAGCAAGTATCGTGAAAGAGACAGAATTAAGATTGATTAGGTCGGAAAACACTATTGGTAACCACGACAGTGAGATAGCAGATATAAGAATAAAACATTGTGCAGTTGCAGAAGAACAGAAGAAGCTGGCAGACCAGCAGAAAGAAATTGATAGGAAATTGAACGAGACGAGAAAAGAAGTTTTTTAATCTCGTCTCGGTCCTCGGATGCCACAAGAGGTGTCAGTGACGACAATGGTTCGTCTCGATCGGTTAACAGAACCGACTCCACATATGATAGGGTTCAAAATAAGGAAAGGCATGGAATGTCTCCATCGAGAGATACCTGCCTTCGTAGATGCGATTACGATACCGTCCCTGACTCTGACCAACAAGGGGAGGGAAATTGTATTCGTCTCAGACGCACTGAAAATTGTGTTGACAGGACACGAGATACTGCCACGTTTGTACGTGACAAAAGAAACCGACAGTCGCGCGAACGGAATCCGGACAGTTTTGGACAGAATGAGGAGGCGGATGATTCACTCGACTTCAAACATTACCTTTCCGTACAAAATATTCAAACTTACAAAGAAAACAACAATTCACTCCATCCGAAGACCTCCACGTCTCAATTCGAGGTGTACTGCCACATAACTGGTCGGTAAGGCGTCAGTGAAATTTCATACGCGGATATTTACAGGGGAGTGTTGCTGAGCACTTGCGGACGGTCGCCGCTGATTGTACGACATTTGAACAATTCACGTCGAGTTTGGGGGATCATATTGGTCTGCTCGTGCCCAGGAAAGGATCAGGGACGAGATATCTTTCGGAAAAGACATGTAAAGTGCGGGATTCAAGGACGCAGAAAAGTTTTTCGAGTCCTTGATTAAGAAAAATAGATACCGTGACAATAAATTCTCTGACCGGGAGATAATGAGATATTACTTTACGAAGTTGCCAGTCAACCTACAGCGGGCAATGATTGGTAAATGCGATGGCACCATCGATCAGTTTGTCAGCGCATTAAAAGATGCAGAACAGGTCGAGTGTCGCATATCATTGGTAGGAATCGGAAAGATAATAATAACGAACAGGTGAATTACGCCCCATTCTGGGAAGCGAATCAAGGTAACAACTCTGACAACTGGGGTCAGAAGACTAAACCAAATAAGAATGGCAACAAGAACCGCGATTCGAGGAGTCACGGTAATTGTCGGGATCACGGTAGTAATAGTGAACACACCGGTAATTACCAGGGTAATTATCAAAACCAGGGACAACAAGGCCAGCATTGGCCCAACCACTCTAATAACAACTGGCAGAATCAGGGCAATGCTAATCAATGGCGCCTACAACCAAACCAGGGATAATAACATAGTCCTCCACTACAGGGTGCAGCTATAGTTGAAATCCGGCCACCTAATCCCGCCCCTAGTCTTAATGAGAATTACGGGCGGAACAACCACAACTGACGCGATGTAGCTGCGGTATGTGCGCATAATTGCACCTCAGACAAACTCGGTAGTCGCACATGTGCAAACTGTATTGTTGTCCTATGTTTAGAATAAGTATTGTACATATAAGAATATGTTTTGTTGTTGTCAATGTTTGTCATAGAGAAATATGTTGCTCATGGTGTATAGTTTTTTTTTTTTTTTTTTTTTTTTTTTTTTTCCAAACAGGGAATTTTCATATTCCAGTCAGCGATGCTTCCTTGTCTTCTTGTTCTTGGCCAGAAAATAGAGTTTCTGTCTCGAAAAATACAGTGGTTGTTATATGTTGATCTAGGCAAGGTGGTTTGTCAGTTCGTCGTCTGGTTAAATTGTTGTGAAATCTGTCGCCGTTGTTTTTCAATTGTACGAATTCCGTGTCGTTTTCTAATTTTGTAGACCGTGCCGGCGTGTGCGTGTTTAAAGGGTTAAGTTGTTTTGTGTTTTTTCCATTCTTACAATGTCGGACGGCTACCCACTTGAGGTTTTGCCTTAGTTGTAAAGAAGGAATTTGTGGTTTCTCTTTGGCCACGCTATGGTGTGTAGGGCCTATGGGTTTATTTGTCCCCGGTGGCTGCCGTGAGGACAAATTGAAGTTTAATAGGATAGTCGCGTTTGGCGGTGGTGTTTTGTAACTGAGCGACAATGGGATGTTTCTCCACAAGTGTCATTGTCCACATAACCCATGTACGTCACCTTTCTGGGGCCTCACAACCAATGTACCAGCAGAAACAAACTTCCGTAATTCGAAGCTTTCCCACCGTTGTGTGAGACTAAAACTGAACCTAGAGACGTGGCTTGGGGAGGAATGTGTCTGCCCATCCCTCGCGCCCTTCAAGCTCTTTCTTGTCTCGACATCCCCCTCTAGCACAGAATCCGTGTCGCCCCTGTCGCCGCCCATAAGCCGGATGGACGTCCCTTGTTCACCGTGACGCCCTCCAGACCCCGCCGGTAGCAGACGACGCTGCATGTGACGATTGGTAAGGGACAGCGGTTCTCCGCCTCCAGCACAACAGGATGCCGTGAATAACTCTCCCTATACTGGCCAAACAGCTACACCTGAGATCCACGCTGTCCACTTCTGTCGAGAAGTGAACCTACGTCGCAGCTGTAGTGATTTCAAGTGCGTGGTGTAATAATAACAAAAAGATAGTCATTGCTTCACGAGAAAATGGCTGCAAGAAGCAAAATAAACACGAAAAGAAAGAATCAAGCCATGAATGCAAGGAAAGTAAATGTTAATACAAAAATTTTTAATTTGTCTGGAGTGTGGTTAAGGGGACCTAGACGTGCACGGGCCACATTTTCATACCTTGCCTTCGGTGCACATTACTCTTGATCTACAATGCGGAGTAAGTTACCATGTTGTACCAACACTAAATGACATTAACTCAAGCTGTAATAGGAAATCTATTGAAATATCTGTTACAGTTTAAGAATTACAATATTTTGCCCAATAGATGTTTTTATAATACACGTTCGCATTCTGGGACCATTTTCTGGTGCACTGCCAGTCTAATAGAATTTACACTGTGGAAAGCTACTGTCAACAATCGTAGAAACACATGAAGCCTTTATTGTGCTTTAGAGTATATATGAAACCATACTTGTTTCTGTAATAAGACTCACTCGTTGCAAATGCACACATCACATACCTCATATGGACTGTCTTATGCATCACTAGTCCAAGCGCCATATGTCATAACTGACATAATGGAAACTAAATTTTACAAGTACTCAAATATATTGATTTATGAATGTTTCTCAACTTTTTGTACCAAAGAAGGGTTAGTGTTCTTTCAGTTAGTAGCGAAATCTCACAGCGAATTACTACTTAACAGCACTAATTGCGCACACATCAGAAATATAAAGTAACGACGCTTGGTCTTGTGATGCATAACACGGTCCATATGATGTCTAGGCTACGGTGCAGTGAAACAAAGACACGCATTTGCACGAAAGAAGGCACTAAATTAGGAGACGCTTTTCATAACTCTTCTGTTACAACAATTTTATGCAGGAGTATGGCTGATTTCAACACTTAATGTGTCATCTCTCACACAATATTTATATTACCCGAAAACGGTGACGGCTATTAAAGGGACGTGGACGTGAAACTGACTGAAAAATAACAAAAAAAGGAAAAAAAAATTTTTTCCTCCATCTGAAAAACAAATTTCTTACGTTTCCAAAAATGTATGGTTTATTTACTTTTAAATAGTTACTACAGTTTTAAACGCTCTTTGAACAAAATTTGCCCACTGGCCACAATGATGCTTCAGGCAAGGAAAACAACCACAAACATTCAATGCCTGCCACAGTCATAGAAACAATAAAGCCAATATACAGGGACCTTGCAGATAAAATAATTACTTAGCAAATGTCTACATGGCCGTACACAAAATCCTAACGAGAGTTTCAACACCTGCGCGTGGCAACGAGTACCGAAAACAGAGTTTGTTGGATGGACAGTACTCAAAACAGGTGTGATGGATGCTGTTATCTGTTTCAGTGATGGTGTAATTAGCAGGACAAAAGTAATGTAGTAATTAGGCATCCAACCAGGAAATAATAAAATCACTGCTCTGACTGCCGTAGATCGTTAGCGACTAGCTGAAGCTGAAAGGACTGCGGAAGCCAACACTAAAGAGTCCAGAATAAGGAAGAGTCCTGAAAAAGTCTGCAGAGAATATAGAAGCAGCTGGGCAACAAGATTATGCCACTGGATTGTCCTGAAAGAGGCGTACAGTTATTCAAAAACGTCGTGAACATTGTTTTATCATTTTCTAGAAACCACAATTTCAGAATATTAAGTACATATATCTTCATAATGGTTTTAGCTATTTTTAGCAAATTTCTCCCAGTTTAAAAATAGCACAGTATATTTGTATTATGCCTAACACATTGCAGAAACGATTTGTGTTTGTCATACTGTATATAATTTTAACAGTAAAATAGTAACGAAGGTTTTTATTTATTTCGTCATATATACTCTAGACCACAAAAAAAGGGTTAATGTGTTCCTACGAATGTTGACAGCAGCCTGCCACAGTCTAAATTCTATTAGACTGACGATGCACCAGAAAATTGATCCACACTGCGAACGTGTATTATAAAAACATTTATTAGGAAGGAAGGAAGGAAGCTTGGAGTTTAACGCCCCGTCGACAACGTGATCATTAGAGACGGAGCTCACGCTCGGAGTATTTGGGTAAGGATGTGGAAGCAAATCGGCCGTCCCCTTTCAAAGGAACCATCCCGGCATTTGCCTGGAGTGATTTAGGGAAATCACGGAAAACCTAAATCTGGATGGCCGGAGGTGGATTTGAACCACCATCCTTCTGAATGCGAGTCCAGTGTGTTACCACTGCGCAACCTCGCTCGGTGACATCTATTAGGTAAAATATTGTAATTCTTAAACTATAACCAAATAATTTAATAATTTAATTTAATTTAATACAATGTTTTTACTTTAAATCTGGCAAGACGATACAAAGCAAAAATCAAGTTATAATGTGTCACAATGGCTCATTCCTCAATTGACTGGTGACTCCCGCGCAATATTCATATGAATTATCTACTTAGGTATATGTTGCCAGCAATACATAAACTTTTTGTGTGTTTAACTTTATAATCTTCCAAAATGCAATGTATAGAAATACCCTAATTACATAAAAAAAAGGTACTGCAACTGGAATAGCCTCTGATCAGCACAGCTACCAACGATCATGAAGAATACATAAACATTACAAATTTTTAATCTTAGACTGAAATCTTAACGTGTCCTCTAAAATGAGTGGTTTACTGCTCAAGAATATATATATCGTGTTACTTACACTATTTATATCTGATGAACATCTGAACCGATTTGGCTCAAAATTGGTGGGGAAGATAGCGTAGAAGTAGGAGACTGACATGGGATATTTATTGTCCCGTTTGAACGCGTGTTATACCAGAATTTGAGAAAAACTGGAAGTACGCTTGCAGCTGGGATCATTTTTACGATTCTCCAACAATCAGATTTTTCATTCGCTACTCGCCTAGCGACCAAATACGCTGTAACAGAACGAACAAATACGCCAAGGGGGTTATAATAAAGGGAGATGGCGTTATTCACACAAGGATAAAACTGTCAGATAGATTTAACATGAAACGTTGTTTCTTTACAAGCCTCTCCGTATTATTCTTACCTCCATGATGTTATCGGTGGTGATCATATCTTTGGAGCATTGCAAAGACAGAATTGATGTTATTTTGTGGTCTCTTTGAGTGTTACAAACAAGTTAAGTACATATCGTGGTTTATTTTTTAGAACAATGCTTCCATAACGGCGGCGTAATATCGGTCGGCGTACGTGCAACGCAAGCTTACTACGTGATTGTAGTCAATGAGACCGCACACAGCGTTTGGAGGTAAATCGAAAAGAAATACTCAAGCGCGGTCCGTTATGTCTCTGAAACAAAGGGTACTGTCGAGTTCGACTCCCTCAGTTGCAGTTTACGCACGAAATAATTCGGGTCGTCGACAAAACAGACGGCCACGCGTGGCAATTATAATTGAACGTTTGGGGTACAGATGCAATCCAGCAGTCGATTACGCAGCGGATGCAACAGTTGGCTTCGTAACAAACTGTCGCCACCTAAAATTTCACTGGCTATATCAAGCTTTGCCACGATCGGTCGGCTTCATTTCCACGATTCAACAGCCGTTGCCAACATAGCTATACCACGCATGTGTCGCGGATTGTAAAATTTTAACGGTATGTAGCAATGTTGTTAATCGTGTTTCAATTACATTCCTAATAAGACAAGAAATGAAGGGAACACAAAGACATTCGAAACGTTGTATTGCCATCCCACTCACCTATTTCAATTGTTTTGTTTCATATGGAATTTCTATCATTAGAGTATGATCATGCTACGATTATCTAATTCAATAACCTTAATCCGTATGCAAGGCGTCCTTTGCGTGCCCTACCTAGTTCAAAAACTCAAAAGAAGATAAGAAACATTTCTATACTGCTCGCTGCGAGAAAAATATGCTAAGCTGTGCTGTAAACATGTGCGATTTTTTTTCCCAGTCATTTTTAACATAAAACAGGAAAGCTATTTTTATGTCTACACTTATAATCATACCTGTTCGTACAATGCAACCATTAAACGTGCGACCATTGAAGCTACTAACGTCAGAGACAGAGCAGCTCGAAACGTCTCTCTAATAACCCGTTTCCAGTTGATTTACATGTCCATTTTGACTTCTATCCCCAATCAAGTTCCCGATTGCAAATATCAAAAAATAAGATCAGAGAGCTGGGAAGGAGGAGACAAGAGTATGGGGGAATGAAATGAATTTAAAAAGGGGAGATGATGTAGAGAGAAAGGGGAGGAGATGGATATAGTGTGGGTTAAGAGGGAGTGGTGTGAAGGTAGGGGGAGGAGGAGATGGACAAAGGAAGGGGAAGGAAGGGATAGACAATGAGAAGCTACTGCGGCCGGCCGCGGTGGCCGAGGGGACTGCGGCGCTTCAGTCACGGTCTGCAAGGCCACTACAGTCGGGGGTTCAAATCCCCCCTCGGGCATGGATATTTGTGCCGTCCTTAGGATTAGCTAGTTCATAAGTAGTTTGTAAGTTTAGGAACTGATGACCCCGTAGTTAAGTCCCATAAGCTTAACAAACATTTGAAACATTTTTGAAGCAACTGCGAAGCGTTGCCGGGTCTGCAACTATATAATATATTGACTGACTTTCTGTGTCGGGGAAAACGTGAAACATTTACATATATATACACGAAATGTTACACGTATAACATGCAGGGGTCTCGACTTATACTTGGTGACACTGAAAAACTGGAACATTTCCACAATCCAGTAAAACTAGAAATTATGCAGGAAAGAAATTGAAGCAGTAATTGAAAGCTTATAACTATGCCATTTATGAAAACAGTTCTGTCATTTATCTTTTTCTTAAAAAAAATAATTTAAAAAATCATTTAAATGACATCCTCCTGTACGAATACAGAATAACCGTTATTGGACCAACACAAATCCTAATGATGTTCACGAGCGTCCTTCACACGCTAGTAAAGAGAAAGCATGGTGTGGTGGTTCATCACATGGTATTATCGGACCTCATTTTTTCGCAAATGAACAGAGAAGAACAAAACTGTCAACGCCGGTCGTTATATGTAGATGTTACGAACTTTCGTTCTAACTGCATTTAAACACTTTCCAATCGTTCAAGAAGCCTGGATTGACCAGGACGTGGCGACATCAAGCAATGCACAGCAATTAGTGGCATGTGTGCGAGAGTTTATGGATTCGGTAACATTCCCTAACCCTCGAAATCTTCAGATTTATTCGTTTGTGATTGTTTGTTGTGGGTGTTACCACAAGAGCAAAGTCTACACAACTCGACGAAGAACCCTGGATGAGTTAGAGAAGAGAATTCGGGATGGAGTTCGCAGTATTGGGATACTGAGCATGAGATGTTGCAGCGGTCAGTGAGGAATCTTCACAATAGAGTTCACGAATGTATTCTCACAGAAAAACGCCATCTAATGGTCGTAATTTAAAAAAAAATGATAAATGACGCCAATGATTCGTAAATGGCAAAACCTTCAATTACTATAAATTAAATTTCTTTCCTTCGTCACTTCTAGTTTTATTGGATTGCGGAAATGTTCCTGTTTTGCTGTGTCACCGTGTACTTTACTGAAGCTATACATACATCATTGTACATCAGTATAGATCGTATTAGGAGTTTAGACACACATTAAGACGTGAGGTTAGTGGCATGAAATTCTTTTTGCCGCAGAAAAGACTGCAGAATGACGTAACTGTTTGGAGTGGAAAGAAAATGTCTACAATGACGACCAATGGTTACTTACGCGATCATTGGCTGTGGAGAACTGTTGAGAATCTCGTCACCCTCTGACGAAACTTTTCGTTGATTCTTTGACTAGCGAGGATGCTTATGTACTGTCCTCCTCATTTATATAGCATGAGGTACTCTGTACACACTCCGATTCAAGACAATGCCACATTTCGTCTTTGGTAATCTGTTCTACACTGGCGATGCCCTCCTTAGAGATAAGTTTTCAGACATCACGCGTTTGCATAGCGGTTTACATTTTCGTTTTGGAATGGAATTCTACGGTGCATCTGTCGACCCCATTCAAATGGTACGACACATAAAAGCATAAATGGACTATTTTAATGCTGTGCAATGGCTCTGATGGCTAGAACAGATTTCGGAACGGTTGTCGGAGCTCTCCGCCTCGTCAGTATCTTCCTGTGGTCACTTCGAGACCAATATAGAATCTCCTACAAGCCGATATGCCACTGGTCAGGTACTGTGGGTGTGAGCGCTTTGTTTCACCCTGTTTTCTGACAGGCTACTGGTGCCGCAGCCTCCACATCCGATGTTAAGGGTGCTCTGGGGACTGGTTGGTAACAAGGCAAACTCTACATCACAGCCACGTCAGGTTTAGTGGTTCGATAGTCCATCAAAAAGTGATCACAGATCAAGCATAAAAATATGAATAAGGGCTACGGAACTGTGAAGAAAGAAGCGAGAGAGAAATGATGATGATTATGTTCGTGTGGCATTTACGACAGTTAGACACCCAACTGTCAACATGTTCAGCCTGCCTGTTGCAAGTCTTTTCAGCTGACGCCAGTTCGGCGACTTTCGTGTCGATGATGATTACTACGGATACTCAGTCCCCGAGCGGAGAAAATCCAACCCGGGCCCCACGCATGACAACGAAACCCGGCTGCTTACTTGAGTGCGGGGCGCATAACAGAAATAGTGAACGGTTCAAGATAAACATGTGGGATACCAAGCGAAGTCAAACGGACGAAGCGTTACAGTCATATGGTAAGTAAGCGTATTGGAGTGTGTTACAATCCATGTTACAATCTCCGTTGATCTCAGGGTGACATTTTCCTAAATCTATGAACTGTACCTCTGATCATTTATTTGTTTGTTCTCTTTTGTAGCCATGGAAATATGTCATACTATGTCTTCATACATTGACTATAAAATACGCTTCCATGATAGGAGAATTTTACCATGTCAATACTGAATAGTACAGTCAAAGAAGATGCCACAAAGAACTTACAAAAATGAAACAACAAATAGACGATCTGTGAAGTATGACACAACAAAGAAATTCAGGACTGAAGACCTCGGCAACGGAACGCGAAAATCTAACATACACTTCTGGCCATTAAAATTGCTACACAACGAAGATGACGTGCTAGAGAGGCGAAAGAAGAAGATGCTGTGAAATGCAAATAATTAGCTTTCCAGAGCATTCACACAAAGTTGGCGCCGGTGGCGACATCTACAACGTGCTGACATGAGGAAAGTTTCCAACCGATTTCTCACACACAAACAGCAGTTTACCAGCGTTGCCTGGTGAAACGTTGTTGTGTTGCCTCGTTTAAGGAGGAGAAATGCGTACCATCAAGTTTCCGACTTTGATAACGGTCGGATTGTAGCCTATCGCGAATGCGGTTAATCGTATCACGACATTGCTGTTCGCTTTGGTCGCAATCCAATGACTGTTACCAGGATATGGAATCGGTGGGTTCAGAAGGGTAATACGGAACGCCGTGCTGGATCCCAACGGCCTCGTATCACTAGCAGTCGAGATGACAGGCATATTATCCGCATGGCTGTAACGGATAGTGCAGCCACGTCTCGATCCCTGATTCAACAGTTGGTGACGTTTGCTAGACAACAACCATCTGCACGAACAATTCGACGACGTTTGCAGCAGCATGGACTATCGGCTCCGAGACCATGGTTGCGGTTACCCTTGATGCTGCATCACAGAAAGGAGCGCCTGCGATGGTGTACGGAAAAAAGAACCTGGGTACACGAATAGCAAAACGTCATTTTTTCAGATGAATGTAGGTTCTATTAACAGAATCATGATGATCGTATCCGTTTTTGGCGACATAGCGGTGAACGCACATTGGAAGCGTGTATTCGTCATCGCCATACTGGCGTATCACTTGGCATGATGGTATGGGGTGCCATTGGTTACACGTCTCGGTCACCTGTTGTTCGCATCGACGGCACTTTGAACAGTGGCCGTTACATTTCACATTTGTTACGACCCGGAGCTCTATCCTTCATTCGATCCATGCGAAACCCTACATTTCAGGAGGATAATTCACGAATGCACGTTGCAGTTCCTGTACGGGCCTTTCTGGATACGAAAAAAGTTCGACTGCTGCCCTGGCCAGCACAGTCTCCAGATCTCTCACCAACTGAAAACGTCTGGTCAATGGTGGCCAAGCAACTGGGTCGTCACAATACGCCAGTCACTACTGTTGTATCGTGTTGAATCAGCATGGGAATCTGTACCTGTACACGAGATCCAAGCTCTGTCTGACTCAATGCCCAGGCATATCAAGGCCGTTATTACTGCTAGAGGTGGTTGTTCTGTGTACTGATTTTTCAGGATCTATGCACCGAAATTGCTTGAAACGTAATGGCATGTCAGTTCTAGTATAATATATTTGCCCAATGAATACCCGTTTATCATCTGTATTTCTTCTTGGTGTAGCAATTTTAATGGCCAATAGTGTATTATGTTGCGTACTGGTGAAGAACAAATTGCAGTTCCCTGTCGCTAACGGATTTTACGCTACGACCCATACACAAAATTGCACACACGGAGAAAGACACGTGAATGACCAAGCGGTCGACTCGTAATTCAGTGAAAAAAAAAGACAATCGCGAGATTCGAACACACGATTTGCCGCTTCGCAGTCTGACACCTTCATCCCCCTTTTTTTTCTGAAGGTACTTTGTCTGCTTGCGGTGTTGGTATCGTGCTTGGTCGTGTTGAGCTTCTGAGTATTTTTTAAAAAATAAAACCCTATATCATTTTAGGCATGTGTGTCAAATTTTATCTCTCAACCTACATTATTCCCTGATTTATTAATTTTTCAAATTTATTCTCATTTTTTGATTGCCCGGTATTTTATCTTTTAATCTGATATGACGATCCATTTTGGTGACGCATATGAGGAGCAACTAATCAAAACATATATTGTCCACTTCCGGACAAAACTCGGTTTGATATGGTTTTCGGATGCTCTACACGCTCCTGCATTCAGATTTATCTATTTGTATATTTTAACACTGAAATAGTACGTTGAAAATGAATGGTTAAAACACGTCGTAGGTTGTCCACATCACTGAATGAATTAGAACCTATAATGTCCACCATGTACGTTTCATTTTGCTTCCCTTTCCTCTAATTTGGCAATACTGTCGAGTTGAACACGTTTCAGGGCTTACAATACTTCAAAGCATTATACGGAATTGTCGCCTTCTGGCGTTATTTGACACTACTTGAGCCAAATCGTTAAGTGTTGTCGTTTGTGTGTATTGCTCCCAACGGATTTAGAAAAAGAATGTGTGGTTGTTGGGAAGGATAGTATAGATCGTGGGACAAGAAAAAATATGAAGAAATCAAAATAAGGAATTAAAATTGTCACACATTGGAAAGAAGAAAAAAACTTAATTTTTTCGTGTCGGCCTTAGAAGTTGCAAGCAGCAGCTTCACTCCTGAACACATTGATTGCGATTACTTGTATGAAGAACCTGGAATGGACAAAATGTAGTAAATTTACTGTACCCCGTAACTGCCTGTACAGATTGTGTTGATCCAGGCCGCTACGGTCGGGAGTTCGAATCCCCCCTCGGGCATGGATGTTTGTGTCGTCTTTAGTGTAATGTAGTTCATAAGTAGTTTGTAAGTGTAGGGACTGATGACCCCGCAGTTAAGTCCCTTAAGCTTACCAAACATTTGAACATTTGTTGCTCCAATTTTATCACAGTAATTTAAAGCTATGTAGCATTCCTTGATGTAAACATTAACATTCTTATGTTATTATAAATGATACAACTCATATGAAGTGCGAATGTCCAATAACATTTTCAAATATGAAATTTAATGTAAAGTAATGAAGGTATGTCACTAAAAACGCATCAAAACGTTTAATGTCCTATATGAGGGATCAAAACGTATATTGTCCGAAAATATGAATGGATTTTCTAACCTAACTAAAATAATTGATCTCTTGTGAGGTATATTCTAATTTAGCACCTCAAAACGGATCTAACTGTGAAAACAGCTTAAAATTTTATTGCGTAGTTTAGTAGATATCAGTATTTTGCTTCTCCTGAAAAATTTGAATCAGCGGACATTATACGTTTTGATTAGTTGCTCCGCATATTTCAACATGATGACCATGCATTTTTTCTCATTTTACATTTCGACTAGAAACCCTTTATATTAGATGTTGACGTAAGTGAAGATATTTGAAATGCTTCTGAAGATGATGATATAAATAATCTAGACCGGTTAAGAGAAATATATATATTTTATTGACTATCTTGGCTTAACAAGCTGAAGAAAGTGTATTTTTATTAATATTACTTTCATGTAACGCGAGATACTACATTACAATATTCTGGCGCACACTTTTAATGCTTCATTTCCTTTAGTATATCAATCTCATATGTCGCTATAGGTATATTGTAATATTTCTGACTTAAAGCCATCATATTAAAATCTGAGTATTACTTCAGTACAGCAGGTTAGAACCAGCAGGCGACAGATGGTAAAAGCTGGTGAGAAGCACGACAGGTGGTACAATAGGTCGGGTTTTCATGGGAAACAGCACTGGCAAGTTTCCCCGAATTGTTGGGAAGTCCCCGAGAGGCAGGCCCTGGACGCCGATTGGCTGTAGTTCTGGCGGTCACGCCCCAAAAATCAATCATATTTTTATTAATATTGAATAAACTAATGATTTATTATATTGCAAATTTAACTAAGGAAACCCACTCAAAGCCAAACTATGCCCTGACTAGGTAAAACATATTAACTATCGCTAAATTCATAAACAAAACAATTAATATAAAACGGACAATGCACGGCGGCCATGTTTACGCGCCAAATTGTGGAGCGAAGGCAGCCTTGCACCGAGCCACCAAACTTCAGAACACGCACTGGTAGGAGTGACATGTCGCCTACGTAGACTGTCGTAAGTCATAGTTTAAATTATTTTAGAACAATGCAAAATAGCAATATATTGAACTTCCAGTTAAAACAATGTGTGGCAAGTGTAAATTATTATGCGGTTTGCTGGTTTTCTGCGCTCTTTAAGTGAATCAGCTGGCGTCCAAAGGACTTCAGTTTTATTCCGTAATTAGATGAGTTCCTGCCAATAGTTTAATAATTTCAGACTCTCGTCAAGAACTCCGACCCGGGTGCTATCATCTGCGTGGGGACATCTATAGAAGACGTCAGGTTGGTGAACTTTACCTCGCGTACACTATAATTGCGGTACAAACGCAAACTGTTGTGCATCATCCATATCAGCATTGAGTAGGAAATAAAATGATATGGGACCAGTTTAGTACAACCGCTGTTGACATTTTCCTGTCGTACCATGCTGACTTTCTAATTACACGAAACACTACATTACAAGGTTCTGGTCTACGCTTGCATTATTAAATATTTCTTAACTGAATACACACAAAATAACATAAACTGGCAACAAAAACAACCATATTGTAACGCTGAAAACTTCACAAAAACGTAATACATAATAATCTCCATATTTCTGACGTTTAGCCCAGGATGTAACGTATTTTATCGTACTCTTACTACACTAAAGGTTTGAGGTGGCTTATATGTTGCAACACTAGCTTGTTTTCCAGAGATTTGATTACGAAGACACAAACTGTATTTCAAATACCAATAGTAACATGTGCTTTGCGGCTGCTTCGTTATTTACCGGTGACTTCACACGGCTGTGATTTAAGCCGTATCCGGATCGTTCTCGTGTCACTGATGAGAGGGAGCAGGATCCCCGTCCTCTGGTGGCCTGACCTCAGTAATTTCCACCTGTATGCTCGCTCACTGCGCCCTAAACACTGCCTCTTTGCGCATTACCGCATTGAAGCGGATTCCACTGTGCGCGGATGTTTGACTGCCGATGCTAATTTTCCCGATTATCCTGCTAACGACTCCCATTCTCTCGGATATAGCGTTGCTGTCTGTCACGACGACCTCATTTGCACCGGTATTTAAATCCGCAAGGGCCGTCATTTAGACGTCAAGTTCTGCTAAACTGCTGGTTATTACCATGAATTTGGCCTTAACTTCTGCTACGTTCATGTGCTTGTTTTTCTACTCAATAGCGAAACCTAGCTTTCGCACTAGGTTTTTAATCACTTCCACGTCCCTGCCACATTTTACAATTAAACATCATTGATATCACAGCGGTTGCTTCATACAGCAGAAGTGAATAACTTTGTTATTGGGACATGTGGCACCCATGAATTGGTTCTTTTTAGCCACTGTCTCGAGAAACTTCTGACCAGATGCCTCGTTGTCCTTACATACAAGGTGTGACTAACTAATTCCGCCAAAATAACTCCGCAAATATGATAAGAGTAAAAAAAAGTTTGTGGGACAAAAGTTCATGGGATATGTGCTCTTCAAACATAGGTTTCTGTTGCTATGTGGGGTCGCTTCAGTAATATAAGTCATCTTTTTTTAAGTTTTTAAATAGGATTCTATATTTTCATAATTATTTTCTGATAGCGGCTATCGAGACGAATGCAATGATGTGTAACAGTAAGGTCTTTCAAGGTCAATGAATGTCAAAAAGTTGGCATGAACATCCATTTACAGAAGGTGTTCGAAGTGATGACGATTGGTATCAATGCAGCATGGATTTAGTGGTTTTCCGTATCACTTCGGGACTTAACGAAGTGCATGCTCTTGCAGTTCTCTCTCGCACATCTTCAGGTTTAATTGGAACGTCTTTATAAATAATGTCTTTTACGAATCTCCACAAGAAAAATCCAATTGCGGCCACGACCGATCTCCTTCGCGTCCAATGCAGCGATTTGTGAATCGTCTTTGCAACTCATTTCCAGACATCAGCGAAAAATGTGTCGAAAACCCTTCGTTTTAATACCACATTCTGTTCCTGGTTTCTTCCAATAACAGACGTCATGTTTCTTGCAGGAATGTGGTGTACATTCTGCCATTAAGATTTCCTTCGTTGAAATAGAGGCCTATAATTTTGTCCTCCAGAATCCAACACCGTACATTCACCGACCACGCTCTTTGGCGTGCAAATAGGATGACGCTGTTGTGTAATAAATGACACATGGCACTAACTACTGAGAGAAAACAATTTTAATGTAAACGATTTCGGTGAATCCTGTGCTTGTCCTGGCTTACTGAATATTCACACACCCGGGTAACAGCACCACCAATCGCCGATATCTCGACCGGAGAATACCCAGCCAGCAGAGAGGAAGCACTGCGCGCGAAAAGCAGGAACGATAGCAATCCACAACTATTAAGCTGCAGCGTCATCACATTACCAGAGATGATAAAAGTCAGAAATGTCGATGGTGAACATCAGTAAGCAACAGATAATGTGGTATTAATTCCCGCCCTTTGTTTTTGAGAACAAAGACACACAGCAGTATTCTGAGCAGAATTTGAACGAGAACTTACATCTCTATTTACAAGATTATTCGCTTGTTCTCTTTCGACTGAAATTGAAATAAGTTCACCAGAAACCTTATTAAAAATTTTATGTTAGTAAGGGTGACGATATGAGTAAATAGTCAAAAAAAATAATAATATTACATTTAAACATTTTTTCGAAAGCGAATAAAGTAATAAATTACGAGCGGTGTTCAAATGAAAAGGAACGAAACGAACTGTGGTTATAATTGAAGTCTTTATTCAGACTTAATCATCGGACTGAGCACAACTGTCCCGCTGTTTGAAGAGCCTATTTCCTAAAGTTTCGTGGCTGTGACTTTTAGGTCGTCGTCCGAGTTGAAACGCTTCACTATCAGATCCTTTTTTAGCGGGCCTAACAGGTGGAAGTCACGGGGCGACACGCCCGGATTGTATGGCGGATGCTGAAACTGCTCTCACGTGAGCATGATCAGTAACTCTTTGTGTGACCCTGGCGACGTGTTGACGCGCATTATTATGGAGCAGAATCACTCCCTCTGTGAAACGCCTAGGCCATTTCCTCTTTAATGAGTTGCGTAAGCAACGGAGTGTCTCAAACTTCAGGACACGGTTAACGGTTTTTCCGTACTCGAGGAATTCGATGAGTATCATACCTCAGGTGTCGAAAAGGACGGTGAGCAACATCCTGCCTTCCGAGGGCAGAGCCTGGAATATTTTAGAGGGAGGTGACGACGCATGCTTCTCGTCCCTGGATGTTGCACTACGTTATCTCAAAGCGGCATATTCAAATTTCAACCGGTTTGGTTGTTAAGACGTTTCGTATCTTTTCATTTGAACACCCCTCCTGCTTTTTAAGGGTGAAAATATATAGTCCACAAGACTAATCAAAATTTAATGTAACATCGTCAGTGAAGCTGATATCAAAACCCGTATTAGAGTGAGGCTCTTGAATTTGAACCAGAGGCCTGTAAAGTCACACCAAGCTACAGAAATGATTCTGGCAGCTTTTACAGAAATGCGTGTGCAGTTGGGTCCATACGAAAGCAGAATCACAAGACTACAAGCCGAAGTGATTCACGACAGTAGGGAAACGTGGACAGTGCCTAAGTGTCCAGACTCGCAGAATGAGAGTCAACAACAAAGTGGAGACCCGAAGAATTCAAAGTACCCCAGTAAATTCCCGAAATTAAAAGTGTTTATGCTGTAAGTAAAGACGGAGCCCTGCATACCCTAGTGCAGAGGTCGGCAAGTAATCTTAGATGGGGTCCGGATACTTTTGAAATTTTTTATCGAGTTCCAGTGTAAAACCGCATGTCCCTTACTAATTTTTTATTTTAATTTTCACTCACAAAATAATATTAAATACAGTAGCTGTAAAATAATAACGTAAAATCAATCCAGAAAATATATTATTTGCTATTTATTTATATTTTTACTCGCAAAAAGTATGAAATAAAGTCATAGTCAATCTTTTATTGAAAAGTCCAGAAACAGGTCATGCACTATAAAACACATTTTTTATTTTAATTTTCACTTGTGCGCGTATACGTGTTAAAAATCAATTGAAAAATTACATTTGCTGACTTGAGCAAGTTCTTAAAGTTAGGCCCACACGTGGAGCAGTTACGCGAATAGTGTCTTCAAAGTGGGCGGTCGTTAGTCTCGGGCGAAAATTATTCTCCAAAATAATTACAAATATGTTGTGGAGCCAAATATAGCAGCAAGGTATCGCTAATTTTTTGCAGTTATCATATTTTTCCGGGACATGTTGACTCCAAAATTCGTCAGTGGTTACACTTCTATACGTTCGCAAGGAAATGTCTTCCTGAAAGTCTGTAACCTTCATTTGGAGTAAAGGATTTGGAAGGTGGAAAAAATTCACAGCCACATCCGTCAATTCTGCTAAAGGAGAAACCTCAATAGGTGATTTTAAGAATCGTGACAATTCGTATATTTCTTTGAATCTTACTCCAAATTTCTTCTTAAGATCTGCCAAGAAATTTTATGATATGGAAATGTCTATTGCAGGAATATTTTTATATTCAAAAACTGTTGCAAAATGAAGAAATACTTGACTTGAAACGTTTCTTTCAAAGAATCAGCTTGCGAAAGAATGATGAAACACTTTGAAACAAACGACATATTAATTTCCCATTTCTTTGTTCTACAGGAAAAATTCTCTTTTTAATAATTAAAGTACGAAACTTACACTTAGAAAATATTCTTGGCGGTCCAGTTTTTGGCCTTCTGCGGTTCTGACCTGAAGCGCAGTGCGCCAGTTGCCGACTGCTGCCCTACTGTGTGAGACTTTCGCCAGATGCTTTGTAGCAATCACTGGTCTGAGCGCTGTGAATTTTGAATGTTTTCTTCACATGAAATTTGCATCTGCCAGTGGAATGCTTCAGTATAAAAATTGGTGCGTCGGCACAAACAATGAACCCACAGAAAAAAAAAAATCTGAAATTCAAAATTCTCTATTGTGTTGTACGATCAAAATTGAAGCTAGGAGTGTGGTATGTGTTGTGGCGTCACATTTCATCACAGCGCCGGCGGTCTACACAAGTCGCGGTGCCACTTCAAGAAGACTCGGTAAATCGCTCTATGGTACTTCGGCCGCCGGGGGTGTCTGCAGTCTCGGTACCTCTTTGCCTGCTTCGCACGCCGGCCAATAGGAAGGAGGGGGTTGGCTAGATATGCCGGCGCACCACAGCCGCGGCATTCAGCAAGGGAGGGTACGGGAGTTCCAGTTAGTAAGAGGTAGCCCCAGGAATACAGTTCCAGAAGTTCTCCGTAGAAGAGCCAGCCTTCTGTCCATGCACAAGCCGATACAGTTTTCTGTTGCCTAGCAGAATTATGTCATAGTACAAGACGTTTGTACCAACACAAGTGCATGAAAGTTAAGTATTGATTTCCTCTGCCAATACTTACTTTACTTTTTCGTGTCCGAATCCTTGTCATAGCCCATCAGTCCAGTATCGGACCACGTCTAGGGCGTCGTCTCCCGCGTTCCATAAATCATCAAGGGAGCAGGTCCTTGGGCAGTTCTTACGTGTCGGGAAATGTTCCATATTCTGTCTCTTTCTGTCGTCACCTTCGTCGATCACTAGGTTCTTCTTCTTTACAGGGGCTACTCCTGAGACTTCCAGATTCTCCAGTCAAAGTGATATCCTGGTGGGGGTTTCTGAGTTAGTGGATATTTATTGATTTACACAACATTGTCAGAAGAGAGAAACAGCGATCTATTTGGTATGATTAATATTACAAAAAAGAGTCTCGATCGTAAGAATTAACAGTTTTCATATACCGGTTAAGACCTGATGTAGATCATCTTTGGCATAAAATGTAGCCCATGTGGCCAGTGCTGGACTCGGCTGGGCTGGGCTGCCCTGGCTGTTCTGCTGCCAGCAGAATATAAATAGTAATATAAATAGTGCATATTTGTCTGGTGGTTCCATGGGGACAGACCTCAGAAAACTTCTTCGGTGTTTCAGCCGCCTCAGTGGCTCTGGTGCTTCAAAGAGAGTGTGTCTATCATCGAATGCTTACCTAAATCTTTCAATATGTTCTACAGTAAGTCGTCGAGTTGCAGGTGCGTCACAACCAGCCGCTTTATAGAGTTGTTCCAGTGGCGTTGCCTTCAAACAGCCAGTCGTAAGCCTACATGTTTCGTTGAGGGCGAAGTTTACCTCTTTTGCGTGTGCACAGCTGTTCCACACTGGGCATGCTCACTCAGCTGTGGAAAAACACACTGCTTCAGCCGTCGTTCTGATCACGTGGGAACTAGCTCCTAATTTACTTCCTATCAGCTTCTTCAGAAGTTGATTCCTGATCGCTGTCATTTGTCGGGTCTTTTGACAATGAAACTTGTATGTTACAGACCGGTCGAGTATTACCCCAAGGTACTTTGGCTGGGCTGTGTGTTTTATAAAGAAACCGTCCCATTTAATTTGTAGTGTCCGCCTGGCTTTCTTATACTTCAAATGGAAGTCACGCGCCTGGGTCTTTCCTGGGTTGGGCTTCAATGAATTTTCCTTGTAGTACACCAACAATAAATCTTTTGAGGACTAGTCACTTCTTGTAGTTGCTGTCTAGCCTACTTCCTTGCTAGCCTCGGCCCACCTGCTTCTACTACAGCAATCAGGAAGTCGCATCAGCATGGAAGGGAATGTCTCCCCTTGAAGCTGTTACTACTGTTAAGACATCTGTCCGAATCCACCTCCAAGCACTGACTGCATCTTGTCCCCCTTTGTAGCTCATGTACTTGGTGTAACTCTGATAGCCTGACGAAAGGAACAGAACTTCTTCACCTCCGACCGGACCACCCTGTCGTAAATATCTCTCTCTGTGCACTCTCAAAACAGTACACCTGAACACCATGCTTGCCACCTCTGATGAGTGACGACTATGAATTTAATTAAACACAATAGCTGTAATTGCAAATAAAGTATTGTAAAGATGTAATAACAACACAAAGATAAAGTCACTGCTTCAAGCAGAAATTCATGCAACAAACGAAATAACTTCACAACTAAATTATCAACCCCTACAAGCAAGAAGATAAAGGTTAATACAACAGAATGAATAGACACTCATTACCGCGATATGAATCACTCACCGTGAATATTCAAGTCACGTTACTCGTATGACCTCTTAGGCCATCGAGCAGCGGAATAAATACATGAATCTACATGGTAAACGACACGAAATTGCGAGAAGCTATTCAACAGAATTTATAAATTGTGACTTATCACATCGTTGCACTGCGATTTCAAAGTCATTATTAGTTCGCTGAAATTACGAATGCAAAATGCCATACAAGTGTGTCTGCGGACACATCAGTAAAATGTTACGCATTGGTGATGCATCGAAAGTGCTTTCTGTTAAGTGGGAAATGTCATTTGCTACTTTCTGAAACAAGAGGAGATGGAGGGCTCCTCTTTTAGCATTTGACCACGTAAGCCAAGAGTACATACTCAATACGATATTCAGGTTGACATTTAGAAACCATTTATAACTCATAATAACTCAGAATGTCGTGACAAGTACTGATAATGCCGAGGTGGAGTAGTCGAGCGGTCTAACGCGCCTTGCTGCGGAGCGTGCGGTTGCTCGCCGTCGAAGGTTCGATCCTCCATGGGGCATGGGTGTGCATGTTGCACTTAGGTTCGTCTACCTTAGTTTAAATAGTCTGTAAGCTGCAGACTGATGACCATGCAGTTGGTCCGATAGATTTACAAACTTTTTGAGCATTTAGTACTGACAAATTGATAAATCATTAATCACTGAGTTACCTACTTTTCGCAGCACTATGTGCTTTTGCTGTGGAACCTGTGTGAGTCAACGTTACAAATACCATAATAGTCATCACAATCAACTGCAAAAGTCCCTCCTGTGCTAGCGCGTGTATTTCATAAGTCAACTTCGCTTATCAGTATTTGACGCATAGCGATGCAACCGACGCCATTCTTTGTGCGATTTCTCATCCTATCGATTGCTTAAGAAATAATATGGGGTACCCATTTAAAGAAAATGTAAGTGTATGTTGAAAATAATATTTCTTCGCGCTTTATAGTGTCTCATAGTACCTACTTTCATAAGCCCCTGTCGTACGTTCATGACCGTAAAAGTCATTTTTGAATATCTCTTGTAGTTTCAGAGATATCTGGGGTGAAACAGTTGAGTGGGACACCCTGTATAGTGTATGCTAATGATATATCTATTACGGTATCTAGTGCAGAAGACACCGCAAAAATGAGTCGTATCGTACAGGAGTTTATAGCTGCAACAAGAACCAAAGTCAATGTCACAAAGACTTCATTTCTGCAAATTGCGAAATATAAAACATCGACTAGTGCTGCTGCCGCGCAGGAGTAGCCGAGCGGTCTGGAGCGCCACGTTTCAGATCGCGCGGCCTCCCGCGTCTGAGGTTCGAATCCCCCTCTCGGGCATGGATGTTTGTGTTGTCTTTAGTGTAAGGTAGTTCATAAGTAGTTTGTAAGTTTAGGGACTGATGACCATGCAGTTAAGTTCCGTAAGCTTTACAAACATTTGAACATTTTTTAATAGTGCTGGGAAAATATTTGCAATACTTTCTTGAAACTCTATTATGTAGCTGTTACAGATTGGATTTACACTCGCCAGTGAACAGAGCAATTCTACAAATCATAACCAGTCGTAAAATTGGTTCAAACGCTTAAAGTTTCAGTCGACAGTAAGATGTGTCATATGCGAGAGCTTCTATTTATCTCTGACAGTATAGGTATCAGTAACCAGCGAACATTGTTACGGACGTCATTGTCAAAATACCGTTCGGTCCCTTAACACTATCAGTAACGAAAGGCGGTTTGAATCTCACGAAGATGGAGCAGCGTGATCAACTGCAAAAAGAAAAGTCTTTATTCCCATCACCCATGTTGTTTGTATAGGTTATGGGACTTAACTACGGGGTCATCAGTCCCTAAACTTACAAACTACTTATGAACTAGCTAATCCTAAGGACGGCACAAATATCCATGCCCGAGGGGGGGATTCGAACCCCTAACCGTAGTGGCCGTGCAGACCGTGACCGTCATAATCGTTGAAGTGTTGTTCACCAAGGACAGATGTTAGGTGTAAGAAGAGGATTACTGTCAAAATTTTTTTTTCACGATAATGCCTGACCTCACACACCGAATGTGACCAAGCAGTTCTTATGGAAATATCAATGGGACTTGTTTGATCATCCTCCATACAGCTCGGACCTCTCTCCTAGCGACTTTTATCTGTTCTTACACCTAAAATCTGTCCTTGGTGGTCAACACTTCACCTGTACCATATGGTTGAATATACAGGCGGCAACCTTCTGTGAAGGATGCATGCAAAAACTTGTGGCACGCTATGACAAGTTCCTACAACATTTTGGCAGTTATGTGTAAAAGTAGTTTAAGAGTTGTAGAATTTTGTGCATTAAAATTTTCTTCTGTATCTGTGTACAATTTCATTTTATTGCCAAACGGAACTTACTTTCTGGACGCGCCTCGTATGTAAATGCATGTGGTAGTTTCGCTTACATGGTCGGTACGACGGTAATTGCTATCAGAGGTGTAAATGTGCTGGAGCTGGGAGCAAATACTGTTGCGGAATGCTGGAAAATGATCAAAGTCTGAGTCTCGTATTAATTACGTAATTGTTGACTCAACTGAAAGCTTGGCGCGGAATTTACGTCAGGCACGTGGCAAATAAGCTGAGTGCAGAGCTCGAAATAATTAGAAACGCAAATCTGATATTTCAGTCCAACGGAAACTCGATTCCGTTGACTGCATATATTTATTACATGCAGTAAACGTAACAGAGGAAGGAATTTCTGAATTCATCCACATACTGCGGAGATAACTATGTCACCAATTTCACAACGATGGACCCCCTGCATATGTATGATATGCATTACTAAGACAGTTACCAGTGGTGTAACGAAAACTAATCAATAGTTCCTAGTTCCCAAAGAGCTCCACATCCATAGATTATTATTTCCGTCAGGATGAAGAAACAGTGGATTTTTTTTATTAAAGTAGCTGATAATAGCCCGCTTCGCTGAAATCTTAATTACCTACTGACACTTTTATTCATAAAGGAAAATAAAATGTACAGTAGATGACTACTTTTATTCGCGACATTGCTACACGTGTCTTTTTCCTGGTGGGTTCCGGTGTTCCGCGTCGTTATTTTGTCATTTTAACTCTATTGGAGCCCGTGACAAGTTCGTGTTACGTTTGGGCATTATGCTGCAATATATTTCCACTTTCCGTTTTTGTTACTGCCTGATAATGGTGGTAATATAAGTTATAATTTAAAAATTTGACAACGCCTTGTGTTGAAATAAAAACCACTAATTAATCGCCTTTGCATTCTTTCTTGTATGTTGTTTGTATAAAAGTGGAACTGCGACTGAATAGATATCTCCATGGTGCGAAAAGTTGCAATTGAGCCTTAATAATGATAACTGTGAGGTTATCCATGTGACAACTAAAAGAAATCCGTTAAACTACAGTTACACGAGAAATCAGCCAAATCTACATGCCGTCAATTCCAGTAAATCCCTAGGAGTAACAATTACGAACAACTTCAATTGGAACGAACACAAAGAAAATATTGTAGGGAAGGCGAACCAAAGACTACGTTTCATTGGCAGAACACTCAGAAGATGCAAAAGTTCTACTAAGGAAACTGCCTACACTACACTTGTGCATCCTACTTTGGAATATTGGTGCGCATTGTGGGATCCACACAAGCTGGGACTGACGGACGATTTACAGAAACTCCAGATAACGGCAGCTCGTTTTGTGTTATAGCGATATAGGGGAGATAGTGACACGGAAATGATGCAGGAGTTGGGGTGGAAACCATTAAGAAAAGGGCGTTATTTGTTGCGTTGAAATCTAGTTGCGAAATTTCTTTCACCAATGCGAACATATATTGTTAGCAACCACCTACATAGGGAGACATGATCATCATAATTAAATTAGAGAAATCAGATCGAAAAGAGATAGATTCAGGTGTTCCTTTTTCCCGCGAGCTATTAGAGAATGGAATTAGAGAGAAATATCATAAAAGTGGTTCGATGAATTCTTTGCCGTGCTTTACTATGTGACTTGCAGAGTACTTTTGTAGATGTAGAATAGTACTAGCCTCAATCATCTGAGATAAACAGTTTCCAGAAACACGGGCGCTATCGCTATGATACAAAAACCGATGGTAACTAATACATGAGATCTCGGTACCCGAAACGTACGTCTCGCTACGAGTGTACCTGCTATAACATCGCTGCCAGTAACTGCTGTCCTACCACATTCCCATTGTGGAGAAGTAAGAAATTGTTCTAATCCTTGCTACTAATTTTTAGAGCGCTTTCAGTTAATTTTGTAACGCTTAACCGCGGGTATAATTTATACCTGTGTCAAATGTAAGCCGTAACAGATGATCAGTTTGAGTCGCGCTAGGCGGAACTTCACGGCCATATACCGAAGGTAAGTGACTATAAGAAATAGTGACGACCGTAAGCTGTCATCCACTTACATCCATGTCAAAACAAACTACCATAGTGAGCAATGTGAGATTCGAGGCTGCAGTACCACAGACGAAAGACAAAACAGACCGTGTATGACTTAGCTGTGTAAGGCAAACATCTATGTCACGTGACTCAAGGCAATAATCTGTTTTCGTCATTACCAACTACGTGGCGTGCGGATCGTAGCTGTAGTTTTCCTCTCTCATTGCTGAAATGTAGTTTACATTTTACAATAAAACGTCTTGCCGTGTTTTCATTGCACTTTTAGCACTATAGTTAACGTTATTTCTCCACAGTTCTTAATATTAATGCGACGGTAACCGTATTTACGGATGCCTAGGTAAATTGTCTTGACAGTTGTTTCCACATGCAATAGAATTTTAGTTCTGAAGTGAATACTTTTTTTGCATTGTGAATATTTTAGGTTTCTGCTTTCACAGAAGGAGGGGACGAAATATCAGTGTGAAGAGCAGCATCAGTTTTCGTATGACTGCTCTACAGTAACAATACGTATGAAATGAAACGTTTTGTTATTACAAGAACTAAAAACTGTTGGTACTCATAAACTCTGATATTTACACAATACGAGCGTTTATATTTGATGACTCTAGCATCATTCAGTGATGCCAATACGTAAAAGAAACAAATTATTGGCTATTTGCATTAAACTAATGTGATGGTGATTAATTACCGGTCACTCATTTTATAGGAATAATGAACAACCTATATTCATCTTTAGCTATGTACAACGCTATTACAAGCTTAGAAATGATTCGCTTGCTGACAACCTCATTCAACTCAATCAAGACCAACTGCCGATAACAACATTCAACAACTGAAAAAAAGGTAAAGATTCCATGTACAAAACAAACAATGGGACATCTAAAATCAACTGTCAATACGTTTCTCCTCGTCACAAGTAAAAACGATAGTCATCGCTTTGTTACTTGTAATTTTGGCGAAATCACATTACCTTTACTACTACATATTGTGTAACAGGAATAAGGAACCTCGTTTATTATTAAACTGAATGCTTCATTAGAGCCGCACGAAAATCTGAGAAGAATTTAGCACAGTCGCAGATACAGACAGGACGTGAAAATGTTAGTTAAAAGACAGCAAGGAAATTCAAACATACTTGGTTTATACAAAGGCTAAAGGCCACACAAGTGAAATCTAACTCGAGAAAAACCGGACAGAAAATCATCAGCACCGCAGTGGAGTAGCCTAGCGGTCTAAAGCACCTCGCTGCGGAGCGCGCGGTTGCTCGCCGTGGAGGTTCGAGTCCTCCCTGTGGCATGGGTGTGTGTGTTTGTCGGTAGGTTAGTTTACCTAGGTTTAAGTAGTTTGTAAGCTACAGACTGGTGACCACGCAGTTTAATCCGATAGATTTACAAACATTTGAAAATTTGGAAAATCATCAGCGGAATGAAAATGAAATTACTAAATTTACACTGGATTACTCGATTTCTGTAAATTAAGAAACACTTCGCCTCGCATAGCGAAAGAATTACTCAAGAAAACCATCACTGATAAACCAAGACTGCCTGATCGCAAAGAAAGCAGAGTCCTAACAGCATACCTTCCCCTCACCTCGGCCGTCGGAGCAAGAGTGCTACCTTAAGGCCACGCAAAACCTTCCCCAACACACACAGGATGCAGGGCGCGCTAAAACCCCTACAGAGCATATTGTCACAGAGTAACATATACAGAGGAGCAGCCCCCTCTAAACCACTGTCCTACACTCCCCACGTAGTTCCGTAAGATGCTAGCAGTTGTCAGGCCGTTCCCTGGCCTCTCGCACGTCAGAGGGTAGCGTGGAGGGAAGGGTGAGGGGAGAGCTCGTGCCGCCTGCCACGAGGCCACGGCTGTGTCCGGCTAGCTGGCGTTTGAGGGGAGGTGGTGGTGGGGGCAGCCGCTACCTGCCGCCTGCTCTGGACAGTTTAAAGGGCTGCTTCTGACCTCAGCGCCATCATGGGACATCTTACGGAACTGCTAGAAATTCTCCCTCCCCGCACCCCTGAGCGTAGGACCAGGCCCTTACGGAGGTTTCCCATCTGTATATATTTGTCTGTGATAGTGTCTACCAACCCTCGCTACCGGGCAAAGATAATGCCCTCTTCTAGAGCTCCCAGAGAGGTCTCATGTCAACTCTTTCGTCCAAGATTAGGTTGGTACCCCACTAAGAGCACGGCCACCTCGCCATCTTGCCAAGTAAGCTCGTCTCTGGCCACCCAGCAGACGCCAGCGCAGATGACGAAGGAAGCCATGCGTTCTTAACTACGGTAGACGAGTCTCAAAGGGCAAGGCGATGACTGTAAGCCATTGCGCAGCAGTTAGTCAATATCAAAAACAACCTTCCACATTCACATGAACATACAAGTTCAATCACACAGGAGGAAACACATATAAACATGCGGCATTGATCATTAATAAAAAGAATAAAATAATTGACATACAATTAAATAATATTATAGGTGCAGAAACACTTTAGAGTCATGAATAACTCAAAATGGAACACGACCACACATTCAGTGTACGTGTTTCAACTGCCGTGAGAATCTTCACATGAACGTCGCAACAAACAACATACAACTGACGCCCTCGTCCACCCGGTAAGGAAATTATTCCAAAAGACCATCCTGTCATTCGGAAAGCTACAATTTCACCCTTTCACGCTCGCTCAGCTGACCGTGGGAAGGACGAATTCGTCTCCTTGGCGTAGCGTCTCTTTGCTTCACACGTTGATATAAAATCGCCCCATTGACATGTCTCAACAGAGGTGAGGCCGCTGTAACCGCTGGTATAGTAATTCGATTTTACAAAAATGATCAATTGTTTCTAAGCTGAAGGGACTTAACTGTAGGGTTATCAGTCCCTATACTTACAAACTTCTTGTGAACTACCTTTTACTAAAGATGACACAAACATCAATGCCCGGGGGGGGATTAAGACCCCCGATGGGGAACGGCTCCTCAATGCGCTCAGCCGATCCGCCGCGGCCCGATTTTACGGTTTGGGAAGCAACGTACTCCCTCTCGTAGGCGCAGTGAAGAAAAGGCCTCTGGATGAGCAAGGAGTTCCTAAGGACTGGAAAAAGTACAGGTGAATTCCATTTTCAAGCTGAATCGTCAATCAGACCCGCAAATCTATAAGCCACTATCTCTGATACCTGTCAGCTGCAGAAATTTTGAATTTATGTTCAAGTATTATAACATGTCTGGGCACTGGAAATCTCCTCTGTAGGAATGAACAAGGTTTCCGAACGCAACGTTGATGTGAAGCCAACTTTGTGCTCTTCATCAATGAGACTTAAACGGTAGTAGGTAGAGGCTCCCAGTCAGATGCCGTGCTGCTTGACTTCCACTTGACGGTTCCGCACCGTCGCGTGGTGAGCAAAGTGCGAGCATGTGGAATAGCAGACAAGCTGTGTGACTGGCAAAGAGTTTCTAGCTAACAGAATGCAGCATGTCATTGTCAACAGACAAACGTCTTCAGAAACGAAAGCGATATATGCGTGTACCAGGGCCGTTGTTTTCCACTATATATGTAAAAGACCTCGCTGATAATACATGAAGTTAACTGAGGCTTTTTTCGGATGATGCTGTAATATACGAGGGTTGGAACTTAAATAGTGGCAACACTGCTGCGGAGACACTATACAATGGAATCTACTATTGTCGCTGATTGCACACGTTGTTAACGAACTTACCTTACCTCCGAGCAAATGGACTCGCCCGTCCCACGTTACAGGCGTCCGTACAATCGAGGGAACCACAGTCACTTGTGAGCGAGCGGTCTAACGTAACGGTGTCACTATGTTTTAGAAATATGATCATCTGATTTGGATCAAGATTGAAAGTGCCAGAGGTTATACATCACGACAGTGTCAACAAGGTCTTCAAACAGTGGCACGTTGGGTAAATGCCTTCAACGAAGGTTCGCAACATATGCCAGATACGTATCGGGTAGGTTGTTCCAGCGTCTTTGAAGAAGTAGTCCATACTGCTGCCGTGTTACTCGACAGTCATCTGCATCAACATCTACATGGGATACTCTGCAAATCAAATTTAAGTGCCTGTGAGAGGGTTCATCGAACCATCTTTATACTATTTATCTCCCATTCCATTCTCGAACAGCACGCGCGAAGAAAGAACACCTGAATCTCTCCGTTCGAGCTCTGATTTCTCGTATTTTATTCTGATGGTCATTTCTAAGTGAGAATCAACAATATATTTTCCCATTCGGAGGAGAATGTTGGCGATTGGAGTTTCGTATGTAGTCCACGCCGCAACGATAGGCGCCGTTGTTGTAATGATTACCATCCCAGATCTGTATCATTTCCGTAATGCTGTCTCCCCTGTATCGTGACAATACAAAACGACCTGCCCTTCTTTGGACTCTTTCGATGTCAGATGATTCTTTAAGTCGCACACGAAATCGGATTAGCGCATATCACTGTGCTTCGCATCCTGAAGGAACGCCTGGGCATGCGAAAAATTGCATCACGATGGGTTCCGGATGAATTCAGGAAAATGCAGAAATGGGTGCGTTATGACGTTGCTCAGACGCACTTGGAGCGCTATAAGGGCGAACGAGAGGCTTTCTTACGCGTTATTGTAACACCGTATGAGACGTGGGCCACATCGTACCAGTCAAAACTGAAACACCAATCCAACTAATGGCGTCATTATGGGTCACCGCGAAAGTCGAAAGTGCGTCAGAGTCCCAGTATGGTAAAAGTTATGGTGATTCTCGTATACAACTGTGATGATGTTATCCTAACGCATTACGTTCCTCCACGACAGACCGTCTTTGCATAGATTTACTGTTCGTTTTTGGAGCATCACCTGCGACCAGCTTTGCAAAAGAACGGGAACGCTTACTGTGTAACCCAACCCTCATTTTTCACGACAATGCGCGGGCGCAAGCTGTGGCTGCCCTGTTCGGTCGGTGGGTCCGGAAGTACTGTACCACCCACCATACTCCCCAGACTTAAGTCGTTGAGATTTTGATTTGATTCCCAAGATAAAGGAACCACTTCGTGGCATTCGCTTCAGAACTGTTCCAGAGATTCGAGACGCAGTAGACCGCTCCATTCGTACAATCAACAGAACAGGTTTTGCTAACGGTATACTACGCTGGTAACGGGTTCTACACAACGCCGGTGACTACTTGTAAGGGCAGTAACAGGTGCAAACAAGTGACATTTATGTATCTGTTACCATTATTTAAGTTCCAACCTTCAGATGAAAATGATCTTGCTGATAAATCTGAAGCTGAATGAGGCTTTTTGCAGATAACGCTGGAAATTGCGCAGCGTACCGACGCATGGTGAAATGAATGTCAAATGATGATTGTTATAGAATCTGTTCTTTTGGACATGTCCGCAAGAACAGGCCCCATCGGGATTCGAACCCGGATAGGCAGTAATGGGCAGGAGACGCCACCATCGTCGGTTTCTTTAAGCCGAGCATCTGGGAGGAATGAAATCGTGTCTGGGTAGCTTAATTGATTACGACGACTGCTGACCCGAAGCGGAAGATCTGGGTTCGAATCACGGTCGAGCACAAATTTCCATCTTTGCCGTTGAATTTCTCTCAATGTTCTGATACGGTGGAGATGTTTCAATGTATCGCATTCATAAATTTACGTCCATTAATATCGAAAAATGGTATCTGTACTTTCGGATATGTCAGAAAGAACAGTCACCATATCATCATATCTTAATTTAAAAATTGAGGTGTTTGTTTGAACCTATATTTCACTCTACAGCCAAAAATACACTTGGCAAACGAATAGTGATTATATGTGATAGAAGGTTACAGTCTCCCACTGTGCACTATGGTGGTAGAGGGTTGATTACTATCAGGGAATGGAAGTTATGGGAGTTGAAAGTTATAGACTTATATAAAATGCGGGCGTCAACATTTTGCTCTTGAGCAAAAACTAAACAATGGAGACGAACAATCTCTTTGTGTTGTTGTAGTACAGTTTTCTGTTGTACACCATAGCAGTTCCGTGTCCATAGCTATAAGAGGGTGGAAGATATAGTGGTTGAAAGTCGTCAGTTATATAAAATTCGGACTGAAGCCCAGCGATGACTTGAAACTACGATAGCAAAGAGGTTATATACAGCGAAAAGTGATGCAAATTCGTCAGTTGTTTTTCTGCAAGAAGGGTGCGAGTAAAAAAATGCATATTGCAGTTTGACAAATAATATAAAATAAAAAAGTTTGTTAAGCTTAACTGCGGCGTTATTAGTCCCTAAACTTACAAACTACTTATGAACTACCTTATTCTAAATATCCATGCCCGAGGGGGGGATTCGAACCCCCGACAATAGCGGCCGTGCAGACTGTCACTGGCGTGCCGCAGACCGCTCAGCCACTGCGGCCGGCTAAGTAAAATTACCGAGGAAGATATCAAAGCCTAAGAAAAAAATATCGTATTCTCGATCCGTTTCTAAAAGACAGAAAACAGCGCTGAAAAGTGAATCTAGAGACGATAGAAACTTCAAATGTGTAGACATTGTAACCATCAGCGATGTTTCTATATTTTCATACCTAAGGGGGATAAACGGTTATTTGGAAATACGTTGCTATTCAGGCAATTTTGAAGCAACAAACACAAATCTTAGGATTTAGATTCTTGATTGGAATTTAAAAAAAAAAAAAAAAACGTGTTCTGATATTTTTGGAAATTCAAACATTAAGCGGGTGAAAGAAGGGAAAAATCTTTTAAGGATGCTACTACGATTATTTTGATGCTAGAAATGCGAAAATTTGAATTTGGAACGATGGTTAGAATTAAAAAAATCGGACTGACGTGTTTTACGGCACACTTTAGATTTGTAGTTTTATAAGTTTTTGCAAACATTTCGGACCAAAATAATAATCTAAATAATAACAAATTATGGTGATATGATTACATTTTCTTGAGAACCGATAATAGCTGCTGGATCAAAATTTATATCGTATCTTTCGAATACGTCCGGAAGAACAGAAAGTATTTTCTTGTATTTACAGGTGAGTCATAATGGACCGTGACGTATATTTCATGTTGCGACAACGGTCAGTGATGAAGTTCCTCTTCAAGAACAGCGATGACTGCTTCATCGATTCTCAGGAAGCTGCTCCCTATTTACGGGGAGGACACAGTGGACCGCAGCAGTATCCAGCGATGGTGTACAGGTACAGATGCCCATGCAGCTTCAACACGATACCACAGTTCATCAAGAGTAGTGACTGGCGTATTGTGTCGAGCCAGTTGTTCGGCCACTAATGACCAGACGTTTTCAATTGGTGACAGATGTGGAGAATGTGCTGGCCAGGACATCAGTCGAACATTTCCGTATCCAGAAAGGCCCGTACAGGACCTGCTCCATGCGGTCGTGCATTATAATAGTGAAATGTAAGGTTTCGCAGGGATCGAATGAAATTTAGAGCCACGGGTCGTAGCACAACTGAAATGTAACGGCCACTGTTGAAAGTGCCGTCGATGCGAACAAGAGGTGACCGAGACGTGTAACCAATGCCACCCCATACCATCACGCTGGGTGATACGCCAGTATGGCGATGATGAATACACGCTTCCAATGGGCGTTGACAGCGATGTCGCCAAACATGGATGCTACCATGATGATACTGTAAACAGAAACTGGATTCGTCCGACAAAATGACGTTTTGCCATTCTTGCACCCAGGTTCGTCGTTGCGTACACCATCGCAGGCGCTCCTGTCTGTGATGCAGCGTTAAGGGTAAGAGCAGCTATGGTCTCTGAGCTGATAGTCCATGCTGCTGCAAACGTCGTCGAACTGTTCGTGCAGATGTTTGTTGTCTTGCAAACGTTCCCATCTGTTAACTCAAGGACTCTTACGTGGATGCACGATCCGTTACAGCCATTCGGATAAAATGCCTGTCTTCTCTACTGCTAGTGATATGAGGCCGTTGGGATCCAGCACGGCGTTCCGTATTGCCCTCCTGAACCCACCGATTCGATATCCTGGTAACAGTCATTGGATCGCGACCAACGCCAGCAGAAATGTCGCGATACGATAAACCGCAATCGCGGTAGGTTTTAATCCGACCTCTAACAAAGTCGGAATCATGATGGTACGCATTTCTGATCCTTACACGAGGCATCACAACAACGTTTCACCAGGCAACGCCAGTCAACTGCTGTTTGTGTATGAGAAATCAGTTGGAAACTTCCTAATGTCAGCAGGGCGTGTCACCCGGTATTTGGTACGTGGTGTATGCTGCGGTCTGGGACACACTTTCAAACTGAGTTTCTTATTGTCCTGAAATCGTCAATTTATGATTTCGTGAGCAATAAAGAGAACTGAAAAGTTGTTTCTGTATATCCCTATGCCACTTTTATGTGATGCTACACATTTTTCTGTGTGTAATATGCACTTGTTGTTGTTGTTATGCTCTTCAGTCCGGATACTGGTTTGATGCAGCTCTCCACCCTACTCTCTCATGAGCAAGCCTTTTCATCTTCTCATAATAACAGCAACCCACATCGACTTGAATCTGCTTACTATACGCGTCTCTTGGTCTCCCTCTGCGATTTTTACCCCACACACTTCCCTCAAATGCTAAATTTACGATCCCTTGATGTCTAAGAATATGCCCTACCAAGCGATTCCTTCTTTTAGTCAGGGTATGCCAAAAATTTCTTTTCTCACCAATTCTGTTCAGTACTTCTTCATTAGTTATGCGATCTACCCACCTAATCTTCAGCATTCTTCTGTAGTATCACATTTCAAAAGCCTCTGTTCTCTTCCTGTCCGCACTGCTTATCGTCTATGTTTCACTCCCGTACAAAGCAAGACCCCATACAAATGCCTTCAGAAAAGACTTCTTTACACTTCAATTAATATTCGATGTTAGCAAATTTCTCTTTTTCAAAAATGCTTTTCTTTCCATTGCCATACTGAAATTTATATCATCTGTACTGCGACCGTCATATGTTATTTTACTACCCAAGTAACGAAACTCATCTACCACCTTCATTGTTTCGTTACCTAATCTAATTCCTTCAGCATCGCCTGATTTTCTAAACCGCATTCCATTATTTTTGTTTTGCTCTTGTTAATGTTCATTTTATACGCTCTCTTCAACACACTGTCCGTTCAATTCTACTGCTCTTCCAGGTCCTTTTCTGTCTCTGACTTATATCCGTAATTGTAAATTTTTAGATGAATACCCACAAGACTTCTGGCAGGCTAGCGAAGCGGCGCTCTCTGCCTGGTCGGTCTATTTCAGTCAGCGGGAGCTGCCGCCACGTCCCGCTTGCCCTCCGTCGCCTTATTAACGGCCTTGTCCACGCGGCTCACATACATCGCCCGCGCTCTGCTCGGCCGGAATACGAATGGCCGCCAAGCCGGTCACCCCTCCTGGGACTCTCCCGGCGCAGCGGCAGCCGCGATAAACTCGCTGCAACATGTCTGCAGTCTGCGCAGCAAGCGAACCGCCTGCGCGCTACTTCGTTTCTTATCGCCTCCGATACACTCTGCCAGTCGCACCCGATTTCAGCCACACTCCAATACATACGACCCCGACATTCACTGCTGTGAAAGTTGTAACCGACTGACAGTTGCAACGACACTAGCGCTCCTATCGGCAAGTAAGCCCTTGGGGTATTTGACTGTTTTCTGGAAATCGTTTTAAATTGTTAATTATGTCATATTATGATCCGAACATGATTTTTACCTCGTGGATTTCACTTCTTTTTTTAAAAAAATGAAATGAAATTCAAATAATTTGAAATCCCGCTAAAACGCTACATTTTAGTCACGTGATGTCCGTGACGTCATACAACACGCTGCTGCTGCTGCGCTCGTAAGATAAACAAATACCTGTATATTATTTGGGCCGAGGCCTCGTGTTTTGGCGTTAACGTTTGCATAATGACCTACAAATATTGCTTAGTTCCGCACTGTACCTATACATCTGTCAAGACTCCAGAAAAATTGTTCTTGCAAGTACCAAAACATGACAAGATACGCAAAAAGTGGTCGACACTGGCGCCAAGAGATCCAAATGAAATAGCGGCTACTTCATGTGTGTATTTCTGTGAGAATCATTTTGATCTAAGTAAACAATATTATTCCATTCGTAAACTAAACTGTTTAGTATCATTCTCTTTTTCTGCAAAGGTGTAAAGTAGTATTATGTGTAGGTTAATGATCTGATGTTTACATTTGCGAAGTAAAACTTCATACTGTTACACGCCTACGATTTATGTGTAATTAAAGCCGTTTCCTAATATATTTGCTGAAAGAACTACATGAATATTGTTGCAGCCCACTATAAAAGAATAGCACTGATTATCTCCAGTAAGAGCAATTTTATCACCAATAGATCATAGATAAAATAACGTAAGCCTTTTCTTCTGCACAGGTGTCTACCAAGCAATTTTAATTTTTTTTAGTTAAAGCATGGGGCTTCGTATGTGGACGAGTAAACGTAAATGGATTAGTTGGTAGTGTCAAAAGTAGTGAGTGCCACATTCATATCAAACCAAATCTTGAATATGTAAGGAAAATACTGATTTGCATGGCAGAAAGTTTACACACAATCGCAAACATTCACTCACAAAAACAACAAACCACAAAAGCGCTGTAATTTCGGCGCTATAAATTTATTCCATCGTGTCTCGCAATGTTTACGTGAAAGTGACATGCCTTTGGCTAAGCGAAATGTGCGTTGCCAAGCTACGAGCGATATGAAAACACCGCCGACGCAACCCGCTGTCCCTGGTCTAGAATATAGATATATTGTATAACTATACACAAGGTATTTTTGCTGTATTTTACAGGTTTTGATGTTTCACTTTGCACCAGTATTGAAGTAGATAAATAAAATTACTCCCTTAACTGCGTGCTTTACTGGGTTAAATTTTACTAACTATCCCGGCGGTTTCCTGTGACTATGTTGGCAACAGATGCTGAATAGCGAGAATCATGAGACGTTGCCATTAGCCAATCGCGTGACAGCGCAAATATTTTGTTTTGAAACCTTTGATTTACGAGGGCAGTTACTTTTACTGACAGGACAAGGGTACATACATGAATCATAGAGCAGAAACAGCATAATTTACTTACTTAATGGTCTGTACGATACACTACTCTAGTCATTATATGTGGTCTGAACATCTTGCTGTTGATGTTGCCAACATAATCATTCAAGGCCGCTTGGATAGAAGATAAAATTTCACCCTTTATTGCATAATATGGTGACTTCAGATTAAGTCTGCTGACATCAACAAATAGGGTACTTTTTCCAATGGCATAAAATATCTCTCGAAATAATTAGCTTCAAAATGTAGGTATGCGTTACTTACAATACAGTTTTCACGTGTCTTATTTCTGGCACGTAAAAATTTGGATTTTTTTTAAAGAATGAAGACACCACAATTGTATCAACGTTAGGGAGGTTTCCGCTGTCAGCCTTCACATAACCATCCTCCATTGTGGCATAAAAACTGTAAACGCGTTTAGATCACGAAAAAAACTCAACTTAAAGCTGCGAAATGGAGGAAACGCATACAATAATACAGCTCCGACTTCTAGTTGCCGCGCTGTAGGTGTTCTATGACGTCACCTGTACTTCAGGCAATAATGGAGCGTTTTCGATCACGTCATCTAATCGTGAAATTTGATGATTTTTAAGCTTTAATTACGTAAAAGTAACATATGTTTTGTAAGAATTATGAGCGAAAATGCTGTCTGAATGTTATAATCATTCAGAATAACAACAATTCGAACCATATTTTTAACACAGGAAAATACCCTGAAGCGGTTACTTTAAGTTTTGCATTCTAAACATTAGTAAATTATCAGGGGAACATTAGTAAATTATCAGGGGACTTTAATCGTAAAATAAACATAAATGCCGTGGACAGTCACTGACTCGTTGATATGAACAACTTTCTCTTGAAGAAAAACTAACGAATATTTGTATATTTTCATTTTACATCGCTGAAAGTATCCACATCCATACTCTCCACATCCTATCGGAGGGTAACTTCCATCAGCTTCCTTCCCCGGGTGACGCCCTCCGTCCTGACATATACCCTTCCTATGAACTTTAGCCTTCCTTGCAGATTAGTGCCACGTCCCCCTCCTCCCATGCTTTTTCCCTTCCCCGTCCCCACCCACTCCCTTGGAGTCCTTCCATCTCATCTCTTCCCATCCCCACTCCACCTCTCTCCCCTCTTTTTCTACCCACTGTATTTTCCTTCCCCTTCCCTCTCCATTGCAGGGCCTGCTCAGTGATTTTAATTGTGTGTCACTGATGTTAACTGTGCACTGACTTAGTGCTTCGAGTGTACGTGTGTTTTTAAAAAATCAGCAACTGCCGCACAGCCAGAACACTGTGTTGCCCTGTGTTTTAAATGTGTCTCTTCGTCTCGTCGTCATCGCTCCGTTTCTTCAATATGCAGGTTTTGTCCACCGTGGGTTTTTAAGTTCTGAATATATACATCTGTCATCCTTTTCAGTCATCGTCGTTCCATTCATTTATCTCACCGTGTATATTTTTTAAATTCTTCATACTTGTCACCGGTTTTTATTATTTTAAATTTTCTGTTGTCATATTTGTATGCTCTCTGCTGAAGAGTAGCATGTTAGCTGCTGCCAGTCTGCCCCTTCTGGGGGCAATAAAAAAAAAATAAAGAAAAAGAGATGAAAGTAACAGGATACAAACGTACGAGAAAAAAATATTTCTTTTGCGGTCTGTTCTTATACTGACATACACATTTTTCCCGCATATCAGTTCAAAATGTTCAAATGTTTGTATAGCTTATGGAACTCGACTACAGGGCCATCAGTCCCTAAACTTACAAACTACCTATGAACTACTTAATACTACGGACGTCACAAATATCCATGCCCGAGGGGGGATTCGAACCCCGACCGCAGTGGCCGTGCAGACCGTGACTGGAGCGCCTTAGACCCCTCGGCCACCGCGGCCGGCCATATCAGTTCGAGATGGTGTCTAAGGGTCTATACATTTTTACACTTCACTCGCCTTTCTTATACACGCATATACTTTTTAGTGCTATTGCTTGTTACTTTTGCTTAAAAAGGGAATGTTCTGGAAGATTCTTACCGTTTGTGGGTCATATACAGTAACAGTTGTGCAATTCATTTAGTTTTTGTTGGGAAATAGTTTAATTCCTTTGACGTTTTGTTCTTACATCTATGGGGACTTTCCTCCAGCTACAGCTCTGATGGCTGATTTTGTACATCAAATAATGGAGGTATTGCGTTCCATGTAGTTTTCATAGATTCCAGACTGGATTACTTCACTATAATTGTAGTGGAGACACCCTAACGTTTCTGAGAAGAAAAAGTGACATATATCTGCAAAAATCAGATTTTCCGGTTGCTGCTAGGTATTCTTTGTTCTTAAAGGAAAAATTAAATTCTTCAATAAACTCCTACAGGTTACTAGAAAATTGCAAACAAAATGTCTTGCAATTTTACGTTTCTTACCATACCAGATGCTTAGGAAATTTAGGAAAGACAAATCTAGAGTTATTTTTTAGTTATTAACGATTTTTATGGCAGTACATACGTTCCTTATCGTTAAAACCACATTAAAATCAATATAAACAATACTACGCGCTCCAAGAATAAAACCAAAGACAAAATGAAAAAAATTAATTGGTGGTTACACCAGCTATGTTGTATGGTAGTGAGATCTGGCCGTTAAAGAAAGTGCAGGGGAAGAAATTAAACGGCGCTGAGATGATTAGGCTGAGGTAGATGATAGGGAAAACGAGGATGGACAAAATAAGAAATCATGTTATTTGAGAGCAGACAAATGTACAGGAAGCATCAAAGAAGGCCAATAAACTGAGACTGCAATGATACGGGCACGTGATGAGAAGGGATGGGGAACACCTGTTGCAGAGAACAATGGAGTTACAAGATGAGGGCAGGAGAATAAGAGGCAGGCCAAAGAGAAGATGATGGACTGCATCACTGAGAGAGAAGGGAATGCGCCGGGAGGACGCATGGGACCGACAGAAATGGAAGGCAAGAATCAGGAATAGCGACAACGAACTAGGACAAGCTGAAGAAGAAGGAGATTAAGTAAACGTTAAAGAAGTAGTCTGGGTTCATGCCAGACAGATGAACGATGGATGCAACCTTTACCCTGAGACAGCTGATGGAAAAGAATGGGAAGCGACAAAGAGACCAATACCTAGTGTTTATAGACCTGGAGGGACAGTTCAGAGAGTTGTACTGCGGAGAAGCCTGAGAGCGAGGGGTGTGCCAGAAAAGTATGTTCTATTGGTCTAAGACATGTATGATGGTCCCTGAACTAAAGTCAGATCTAGTGTTGGAGTCACTGAAAAGTTCCCAATCATGGTTGGACTTCATCAGGGGTCAGCCATAAGTCCATACCTGTTCAGTATAGTGATGGATATGTTGATGGAAGGGATACAGGACCTAGCTTTATGGTCAGGTAGTTTAGCAGATGACGTGGTGAATGTGGAGGAGAGCAAAGAGAAGGTAGAAAGAACTTCAGAGAGATGGAGGGATGAAATGGAAAATGGAGGACTCAGAGTTAGCAAGAACGAGACCGAATACCTGTGGTTTGGTGGAGATAGAATGGATAGAAAAACTATGTTCACAAATGATCAATTGGAGAGAGTTGAGAATTCAAGAGCCTGGGTTCCTATGGAACCAGTAAAGGAGATTTAGAGAATGATGTAAGCCACAGGATTCAGGCTGGATGGTTGAACTGGAAGAGAGTGTCAGGTGTGCTCTGCGATAAAAGAATGAAACGAAAGACAAAATAAAAAAAAATGCTTAAATCGGTGGTGAGATCAGCTATGTTATATGGTAGTGAGAACTTGCCCTTAAAGAAAGTGCAGGAGAACAAATTAAACGTGGCTGAGATGCGTATACTGAGGTGGATGATGGGGAAAACGAGGATGGACAAAATAAGGAATGATCTTATTCGAGAGCGGACAAGTCGTAGTGCAGGCATCAAAGAAAGCCCAGGAACGAAGACTGCAATGATACAGGCATATGATGAGAAGAGATGGGGGACACCTGTTGTAGGGAATAATGGAGTTACAAGTGGAGGGCTGGAGAAGAAGAGAGAAGATGGATGGACTGCATCACCGAGAGAGAAGGGACTGAGACGAGAGGACACGTGGCACCGAGATTAATGGAAGGCAAAAATCAGGAACAGCGACCCCTCAACTGGGACAGGCTGAGGAAGAAGATTCGCACTCGTCCGATAACGTCTTCAGAAATGTAGCTTGTAGAGTTGGATACTGTTTCAGTTACGAAACAGTACATGCATACACGAAACTGTTTCATTGTTTCAAAATCACGGTTTCGGTTTTCCAAGTTGCATTCCGCTCTGTTTTGGATCACATTCGCGGTCGACACAAAAACTGTATCGTCCTGTGATGATATGCATCTTAGTTACATGCAGATTAGGAAAGATAATAACATTCAAAATTAGGCACCAGAAAAAAGGAAACCGAAGTGTATGAACTATGCAAACCTTGAGCAAATTCAGTGTATCCGACTTAAAAGCATCAGTCTCCAGCTAATCGAAAGGAAGAACTTCCAATTAGCGAAAGTAGTACATTTGGTGCAGGAAATATGACACTGCCAAAGTATCTGATCGTATCTCAATAAACGTTTCATTGTTTCTGCAATATAGTTACTGCCCTTGCATTGTATTTGTTGTTCTGTAGCAAAACTTGCACAGTACACATTGACGATGGCACAGGATATTACAAAACAAATATTGTTTCATGATTTAGAAACATAGGCGTACTATAGTTATTCTGCACTTTCTATGCAGCATAACCGAATTGAGATAATCGGGTTGTGTTTGTACAGGGTGGCATTCGGGAGACGGGCGGTTTTTAATGAAATAATACTCAGCCAACTTTAAAATTAATGCATGTTTATGTACACAAATTCAAAGATCGTCATTTGCCATTTTAGTTAACAAAGTTATTTGTGAAAAATAATGTCGTCAAGGTGATGTCTATCATTTCGAATGCAGGACTCAAGTCTCTGAACAAAATTCGTCACACGGACTAAAATCTCTGCAGGGATGGCAGGAATTTCTTGAATGATTGCATTCTTCAACTTGTCCAAATTTCGACGTTTGTGGTTATAGACACAGTTCTCAAGGTACTCCCACAGGAAAAAGTCAGATACTGACAGGGCGGGAGATCTAGGAACCCAAAAGAACATTGCCAAAACGTGAGATAATCCGGCCAGGAAACATGCGTCTAAGAACTGTCATTGAAGTGTCTGCTGGAACCAGACGCGTTTTAAATGGATTCGTCGTCTTCTTAGTTCTGGTTTCAAGAATGTTTCAAGCATACGAATGTAAGGAACCGAATTAACAGTAACTGTAGCTCTGTTCTCTGCAAAAAAAGTCCAATAATTCCAACATAGCCAAGAGCACACCAGACTGTTACTTTTTCTGAGTATAGAGAACGCTGGTGGGTAAGGTGTGGATGCTCTGGAGCTCAGTGACGTAGGTTTTTCTTATTCACGGTCCCGTTTGAATTAAAATGAGCTTCATCGCTCATAAGTAAAACTTTGTTTTATTCGATCCCGAAATCACTGTCAGTGAAGTCTTCTCGTACAGCAAAATCAGTTTCCTTAAGTTGTTGGACAATGAGCATTTGGTAGGGATGGAATTTTAATTCTTTATGCAAAATTCGTCTTACCGATTCATGATTGATTCGTAACTCACTAGCATGACGACTAGCAGACCGTCTTGGGCTTCTGACTGCCGCTTGCCTTGCCCTTGCAACATTTTTTGGTGTCGTTACACTGCGTCTTGAGCCAGGATGCTTCTTAACCTATGTTTCCAATTTATCTCAAGTTTTTCACCCATCTGAGGATTGTGTTACGGGTCGGAACAGCTCCATGTCGACTGATATTAAACCGCGCACGAAACTGTCGCTGTGTTGCAATAATAGACTCACCGCTTTTTACGAAACTGTCATAGACAGACACTCGACGTTGCAAGTCCCACTGCTCGACACTGATTGAGTAAATGAAATGGTGTCTTGTGTGTATCAGAACTATCCCCACCACGACCACCTCCTACCAGCGCGCCGTCAGTACTGCGCAGTTCAAAACCGTCTGGCTCCCGTGTGTCACCCTGTATATTATCGGAGGCCGAGCGTGGGCATTAATCAGATTGCAAAATATCAGTTGTTTGATGGGTGGTTCCTGAACAAACTATGATTTTTGTGTAAAAATTGGATTGTGGGGATGTCTATTTCTATAATTTTATCATTTGCTAATCGCCAGAAATTGATACCAAATATTCTTAAGATGATACGCTAAAACTATGTTTTAAATTAAATGTCTTCTACTGTTAATCAGTACTAGTGGTTCGAAGGTAACCTACTTGTATACATACACATTTAACGTAACTGGTCTTAGCCCTTGATGCAAATATTCAACTAGAAATACAAAAGATGGCTACCGTGCAGATCGTGTGACGTGATCTTCTTCTTTTCAGCATTAGCAGCAAGGAGGTTAGAATACAGGGAGACGCCCTCATGCTGAAAAAGTGAAGCCTGCCTCCGCCGTATTGCTAAGTTTTGGAGAAGTGTTTGTTTTGTAGAGCTAATGTTTTATGTCCCTGAAAACAGGAATAAAACGTCCAACGGTGTTAAAAAAGTGCAAATTAGCCATAAAAATTAAGTTTTCAAATATATTATGATGTGTATTTATTACTATTTATTCAAGAAAGTATATTGTTTGCAAGTACATACTTTGCAGTGACTGTCAGTTCAATACATTAAGCCGACCGCGGTGGCCGAGAGGACTGAGACGCTCCAGTCACGGTCTGCGCGGCCACTACGGTCGGGGGTTCGAATCCTCCCTCGGGCATGGATGTTTGTGCAGTCCTTAGTCTTAGCTAGTTCATAAGTAGTTTCTAAGCTTAGGGACTGATGACCCCGTAGTTAAGTCCCATAAGTTCTACAAACATTTGAATCAATACATTAATAGTAAGAACGTCGACTTAACGCATAGTTTTAAAGGGGAAATAGCATTCCAAAACTCAGCAAGATGGCGGACACTTTTTGTCAATAACATCACAGAGTAACCCACCGCCTTACAGTTCTAAGGTGGGTCGTAGGCTACAAGCTGTAGTAGCAGTAGTTGCGGTTTCTGGTTTCTTAGCCGCTACAGGCACCGGAAGCTAGATTAGCTTGTTGTGACTTGTACCATTGCCCATCCCTGCCACGTGGAGGCGATCCAGTTATCTCTACCACAACTAATGCCTGCTCTGTAATATCAATGTTCACAAGTTCGTTTGCAACGTTATTTAATTAAAAACTGTTAAAAGTGGTTAAAACTATTTTATAGTATGCAATATAGCACTTAACATTATCTCAATTCAGAGTGTGGTACATTACTATTACTCATACATTGTGAGATCCAACAGTTGAATGCAATTTAACTCCTTGTGGTTAAAAATGGTAATACTATATTTGTGTCCATGGTTTGTAAATATTTTGCATTATTTCAGTGAACCATGCACTCTTATACAAAGTAATAGTCATCTGTCATATAATATAAAATACAGTTGTTTAAGAGTTACGGCCTTACTGTTATAGGTTTTAAAAGAGTGTTACACACCAAGAGGTTAATAGACTTCATGTTAAGGAAATCAGTAATCTTATATAAGTAGCACTCATACGTTATATAATGTAAAATACAATTTTGTTTAATCATTAGTTCCTTGCTATTATAGCTTTTAAAAGAGTGTTACATTCCAATAGATTGATAGATTACATGTTTGTATATCCATGCAGTTCTAATATTGAAACAGTCTTATACATCAGATACTTACAACTATTAGTTGTTAATAATTCACTGAGTTAATCAAGAGTATTGTTCGTTTTGACAAAAGATAAAATACATGATTGGTAGTTCTAATAAAATTAGTAACAAGGTCATAGAATTAATAATTCATTGAATTAATCAAAAGTATTTTCCGTTTTGCCATAAGATAAAATACATGATTGTTAGTTCTAATAAAAGTAGTAACTAGGTCATAGAAACAATGTAATCAGTTTTTACTAAGCTTTAATTATTTTTATTTATTTAATTATTTTTACCTTTACTGAATTGTTGTCTTAAGCATAATTTACAGGGCATAATTCAGGATGTGGTACTTGAATGTTTAACTGGCCTCTTTTCTTGTGAATTTTTTACTCATTTATTTGATTTATCTTTGTTTCTCCTTAGTAATCGTACACTTATTCTGTTTATGTTCCATTGTAGGAGCTTGCAGTTTCCTCATCACTTTCTGTATCGGATAGTACATCAGAGGTAATTCTGTCTTGTATTAGTTGAAGTTGCCGATCACGACTGTACTGATTTTGATGTCTGTATTCGTCTTCTTTTGCCCTGGAAATCTTGTCAGTGATCTGGTTTATCGTACACTATTCGTCTGGACTGCGAATCTTAACATAGAGGTTAACACCATTCAGTGGTGGTCTTCATGTGAGTTAGTAATGCACATCTAAATGTGACGTGCTCTGGTGACCCTTGTTGTCCAGAGTCACATATTTCCTGTGCATTTAATCCTACACGCTTTAGGTGCTGGGGATATGGGCCATGACCAGTTAACAAGTGCACCATGCTACGACTTGGATCAATGTGATTTAAGTTTAAGCGCTCTTTTATGTTCGGGAAGAAGGAATAAACGCGTTAGCCCTTATTAGTATTGTCACATTCCATCTGCCGTGTTTCAATACGCCAGTCGTTGAGTTGTCTTTTGTTTAAAATATTTTGTCCTGTACTTTCCGTCACTTTCACAAAATTTCCTTTCTTGTGCCAATAATTGGCTGCTCTCTGTTTGATTGTAATATCAATAGTGTAGATGCCCATAACAACACAGAGTGTCTCCATTGATGTTGTGTTAAAGGCTCCAGTCGTTCTTAATAATATAGTACGTTGTCTTTTTCTGAAAATTGTCTTCCCTCTTTTAGTTATTGTTCTTCACAAGTGCTGAGAACTAGCCCAGATGCAATTTTATGATTAAATTCCGTTGCGCCATAAATGTTTTCTTAGCCACCTTTCTAAGATAACTTTAATGGTAGTGGCTTGCTTATTAATGTCTGTGTGTAATAACGTGTGAGCTGCTATGTATATATTGACCACTGTAGTATTAACTTCCTGTTATTTAAGTAATTTGTAACGAGTCAGTTCTCAGTTTGGGCCAGGGAACAAGGCTACGTATACGGTTACCAGACGTCCTCTTTTAGCCGGACATGTCCTCTTTTTTGGACCCTAAAAATAATCCGGCCGGGTTTTTAACAAAATGGGGAAATGTCCTCTTTTAGCGTTGTGCAACTGTTTCAGCTTGAAAATGCGTAAATATAACTCTCTGAACTGTGACAATCACTAACTTAGAGAATTTAACCTTTCTTGAAACAATGTGATATTTGAATATTCCCGTTTCTGTGCCATCACTGCTCTGAGGTCAAGCTACTTCGGAACAATTGAAACAATTGGCGTGGCAATTGTCGCGGAATACGAGCTTCGAGGCGGCCACTTAAAAACATACGTCTGCAACAATGCAAGACAGCGCAATACACATAGTATACCATGAAACCCTCTCCCCCTTTCTCTGATCGGAGTGTTGTGTGACACAAAAATAAGACGTTCAGTCTTCGTACTGGGACTCAGCAGTTCTGTGTGTTTTCTGTCAACCACACTTACGACTTTAAGATAAAAAACTAGTGCAATGTTCGTTATACATAAGTTAAAGCCCTGTTCAAAACATCATACAGTAAGGTCAGATGCCACAGTCACCATTGCCGTTTCACCATTCGCCTGTTTAGGACCAAAGAGACGTAACTACGTAAACAGTGTTTTGAAAGCATCGATTTAAAGCTTTTGTCCTAAAAACTGAGTAGTTTTTAATAAATAATTGGGAGCCTTTGTACGGTAAATTAAAAGTTTATTTTATTCTTTGCTATTTTCACCTGGGCCTTACATATTCCATTCACTCACTAGAATCTACATGCTAATCATGTATATAGTTACGTCGCTTTTATCCGAAATGGGAGCATAGCTATATCAAGGTTCGCTTAGATAATTTTTACAGTTACTTTATTCGTGACGATTTTACAGTCAACAGTTCTATGGTTTCCGTAAATGATAGATCGTAAAAAAAATTTCAGGTGGAAACAGGGGTGATCGGCAAGGTATCTTATAAGTACGGAAAAAATGTTCCGCACATATGACTATGATTACAAGCGGTGAAGTGATGAAATATTAGGGCTTCACTGCAATGTAGTCATGTAATTCTTTCTATGGGTCTCAACATTTCATGCTTCTTAATTTGTTAGAAGATGAACAAATTTCGTAAGACGCCTAAAATGTATTACAAACAAGACTCCGATAACAGAGTAGAGGCATTACTAGTACTTGAGTTGTCAATACGAGAGAGAGAGAGAGAGAGAGAGAGAGAGAGAGAGAGAGAGAGAGAGAGAGAGAGAGAGAGAGAGAGAGAGAGGTTTTTTTATGAATCTGGAAATGTCCTCTTTTCTGAAGACGGACATATGGTAACCCTAGCTATGTAGCTGGGAGTAGCCGGTAGTTCACACGGACCTCGTTTGCCAATTTTAGTGATAAAACAAGGCTCTTGTTACGTACAGTGGTAAACTTTTAACGTGTTGCTTCCTGTTGCTTGCCAGAGATACTTTTGGTTTACAACTTTTTGCTCGCATGGAAGTGGAGGACGAATGGTCGTGGCAATAGAATTTGCCAATAGAATTTGCCAATAAATCAGAATTGTCACATATGGGCAACAGAGCAGTACCGCTTCATCCTGAAAAGGCCACTGTGTGGCACAGGGTTACGGCATCATGGGACCAATTTTTTTATTTTTTATTTTTTCGAACAGACAGGTGCTTCCGATCGTTGTTATCCGTACCGTCGCAGGTAAGCATTATGAGTGTCTTCAGTGCAACCACGTTATTTCAGCTGTCCAACAGCATGGACGGGATCGTTTTTATACAAGATGGCGCACCTCCACACACAGCAAATCCAGTTAAGCAGCTGATGAAGCGCCATTTCGGAGATGCTAGTGGTAGCAGCCGCCATTGACATAGATCCCGGGCGCCCGATCCCTGATCTTAAACCTGCGGCGGGCGCTTGGCGGCATACAGTGCCGCCAATTTTGTTTTCTCTCGATAATTACGTCAGCGTGGCGAGCACGCAACAATGGTGATAGATATGCTTCTATTGTTTAGTCACGCGGCAAACTACATTACTGAGCCACCAATATACTCACCATAACAGCTGTGACTGACCTGTGAAGTGGATGACTGCACCGAGACGGCACTGCGTACCGCACGCGCCCGGTAATGTAAGTACATGTAGCCGTACCACTGTCGGATTTTGATGGTGAGAAGCTTTGTTTTACAACTCTGTGGGTGTATGATGATTTAGTTATTAACATTGCTTTGGATTTGGAATTATTTTATTGTCTCCCAGGTCCACACATAGGAAAGGACTAACACCAAAAGAAATTGAGCGTCTTCTTCTGCAATCATCTGACGAAGAAAATTACGCTGATTTCTCTGACAGCGATGAGGAACCAGAAATAGTTGAAACTGCAGATCATCCTATTCTACACAAAGGACCATAATAAGATGGCCCTTAGCATTGTTTATTCGTTATCTGGATACTGCTGGGATAAATTCCCAGGTCTTGTTCTTTGCAAACAATCCAGAAAAAAGATTCACAAGAAGAACCCATCTAACAAACCTGGCCTTGGCTCTGATGGACTGCCATTTGAAAGAAAGGGCTCAGCTCTACTCTACCAAGAGATATTCAAGAATTTCTGTCACCTCATCGATCAATTCCCGCCAATCACGATGAGACTGTAAGAAGGTGAGAGAGGTGCCATCTTTGTGGTGGTAAAAAAAATAATAATACTGTCACTTGCAATAGCTGCAAAAGATTCGTTTGCAAGCAACATTGCCGCAATATTGCCTCATGCAATGATTGCAGAGCTCCTCTGGAAGAAAAGAGGGTGTGATTCTTGATATGTATTTACTGACTGCCTTATTCTTTATTATTACTACAAAGATTTTATTCATATTACACTTTTTTGTAAAACTTGCTTTAACAATGGTAAACAATCGATTCATATCTGTGGTTATAATTTATTTAGAATTTGTTATTAAAGTAGCGCTTACGAAATATCCTGGAAACTTATGTGAGATATACTGTAACAATTTTAATTTTGCCATGCACCCTCGATATATGTATACAGATCATATTAAAAGTTGCTGTTAAGAATGATGTTATACACAATAAATAATTAATTCCATCCAAAAATTAAAAAAAGCTTTTCTCTGTATTTAAACGTAGGCGGTACTGAGTGCCGCACGCGCCGCTGACGTAACAATCTTAAGCGCGCCTGCCGCAGGGTTAACACTGGCTGTGGAGCTACCTGAAAGACGTTGTGTTCAGTGTTCCGACTGCTAACTTACGAGCTTTGAATGCACGCATTGCGCAACACGTTCTGAACGTTACCCCAGAAACACTTAGTGCAGTTGCGACAGCGGTTTCTCTATTTCAAGTTGTTGCTGAAAACGGTGGACAGCATATTGAACATGTTTTCCGCCAGTCACATGGAAATTGTAAATCCGATTAAATTTTGGATGATGCTTTTTATGCGGTTTTTGGCGTCACGACAATTAAAAACCGAAATTTCTCATCCGATGTGATACGACCTTGTCGTGGTGGCCGAGCTTACGTAAACTACCAACATCACGCCTACAGACGCATGCACGCTAAGTAGTTCAGGCATTGTTGTATGATTAATTTGTCATTTCTAGTCGATCACTATTAAATTATGATGCTTTTTTTTTCAAATATCCATGCCCGAGAGGGGATTCGAACCCCCGACCGTAGCGGCCGTGCAGACTGTGACTGGAGCTCCTCAGTCCCCTCGGCCACCGCGGCCGGCGTATGATGCTTACAGCAGTATCTATCGATCAGTGTTCACACTTTTTATTTATCTTCTGCTATAGTAAAACTTGCCCAAAGCGGAAAGTGTATAAATCGGAAATCTCCTCAATCCGTACATAAATTTCAGTCCCAACGCATTCAATACAATTTATATGCTAATTTTTTTGTATAAAGCGGAACTTGCCTAACGCGGAAACGAAAAGCAAATTTTAGATGTTACCTAAAGAATTCATTGTATAATACGGAAAAGAACTCAAACATTGCAGCAGTTTTACAGTTTATATGACTTGTTGACTACTCTAGAAGGTCGTTACATATAAATTCATTGATTAGCGACGCAAAACCAAGGAAAAGATGCCTTGGCGGGTGTGGGCATCAAACGGCGCCGCTCTGTCCAACAATGACTAAGTCACCGGCAGTGTCAGTACAGTACGTCAAAGGAAACGGAGCGCTCTGTTTGTCCGCTATCCCGCTTTCCAACATTATTGACGCACGCTGGCTCAGACAGAGCAGTGTTGAACACCTGCGAACACTGCTGCAATGTGTGCAGTGAAAGCGGTCGGGATTGTCCCGTTAAACACTGGTTTTACTCGGCACGTTCTGTCAGTTTCAGTTGACCTCTAGCTCTTTAAGTGACAGGTTCATCATGTCGAACAAGCGGTATGTGTTGTTAACACTTAACTAAAAGATGAATGTAATCGAGGAGAGTGAGAGAGATAAACTCTCTGTGCGCGAAATTATGCTACGTTTTAAGTGCGGTAAAACACAGGTTTATCAGACATTAAGAAACAACGACAAGATACGCGACGAACGGATGAAAGGAACTGGACAGATGAAACGAAAGGCGAAGAAGACTGGAAATGGAGAAATTAACGAAATATTGTGGGAGTGGTTCGTCAGTGCACGGGCAAAAAATCTGACTTTAGCTGGTCCCATGTTGCAGAGTGAGGCTCTGAAAGTGGCTTACGAGCTTGGAAATATGGAATTTAAGGTATCTACGGGTGGATGGACAGTTTTCAAGCTAGGCACAACATCGTGTGGAATGAAGTGTGTGGGGAAGCTAAGGATGTGCAGGAAGTGTAACAACCGAATGGAAGACAAAACTATCCCCCTTAATTGGAAATTATGACCCGAAAGATGGGTACAATGCCGATGAAACGGGACTGTTTTATCGCGCGCTTCCTTCGAAATCGCTAGCAATTCGAGATGAAAAGTGCACTGGTGGGAAAATGTCCAAGGCTGCTGTGTGGAAACATGTTAGGTGAAATGGAGAAGCCACTGGTGATTGGGAAAGCGGCAAAACCGTGTTGTTTCATAAACATTGCTGTCAGTAAGCTTACAGTTACATGGCGATGCAATAAGAAGGCATGGATCGTGAGTGGTCTTATGGAAGAATGTCTAGTCTTTTTCAATGCAAAAATGAAAAAAGGAAATCGGTGAGTTATCCTATTCCTAGACAATAAAACATGTAACCCGAAAGTAAAATTATCAAACGTTATCGAATGTTAAATTGGCTTGGTTTCCGCCAAGTTCAACCAGCCTCACACAACCAATGGATCAGGGAGTAATTTACACATTCAAGTCTCATTATAGACGATTACTCGTGCAATCACTCATTCTTAGTGTTGGAGAATCCGAAAGTGCGTTTGCTCTTGTACGGTCAGTTTCCATCCTGGATGCAGTAACTTTGACAGGCTTAGCAGAAAAGGAACTAAAGCCTGAAACTGTCATCAAGTGCTTCAATAAAGCAGGGTTTGGAGAGCAAGAACAAGATGCTTCAGTGACCATCGAAGCTAATGAAAATGCACCAGTAATTGCTGAATTAATTAAAGTTCGAAAGATTTCATGTACTACAGATGACTACATTCGAAGTGATGACTTACTGTCTACTCACTCCACTTCGCAACATAGGGAACGATTAAGAAGAGACTAAGGAAGAAGATGAGGAACAAAACGATGTCCGTAGAAAATAAATACGCCTGAAGAACCCATTGCATGCATAAACGATGTTATGCAATTTGCAAATTCTCCAAAGTTGTTGGAAATTCTGTATAGTGCAAACAATTGTGTAGAAAAAAACTATTGTGAACAGGAAATTAAAACAGGTTTCCCTCTTTGATACGTGGCGAATAAAGTGAAATCGAATGCAAATAAACGTGTGACTGATGTTTGTACTCAGGAGAATAAACGACTTCAAAGTTCGAGTAAAATATATTAACGCTGTGTTATTTATCAACACGTATTACAGCCTAATGTTCCGTTACACAAGATACAGCAGACAATATCTACTGTGCCACAGTGAAGGTATGTAAATATCTGCATAATTGAAAACGTATACTTTAGTGCATGGTATTGACAAATTTTGCGTAACCTAGTGAGTTTTATTTAATCCGGAAACTTGTCCAATATGGAAAATTAGTTTTAGTCCCAGGCGATTCCGTTTTGAGCAAGTTTTACTGTATACGTTTTCTCTCTTCTCCGATAATATTCCGTTGCACTTTGACGTCATTCTGACCAGTGGTGATATGTTTTCAGCGTTTTGGGATTTTAATTGTAATCACCCGGTACAAGTATTTTTTCCGGTTTACATTTATTGCTAGACTGCAGGCTAACTGCTTTTCTTGACAATGACTGATACCTCCAAGAAGAAGATAGTGTGCATATGGCTGCAATTCTGCACACATTTCTTAACATTATTGTCATCTACTAAATTAGGCATATATTTTCAGGAGAGAGACAAGCAAAGAAGATAAAAGAATATCTTTTTCAAACAAATCTAAGTATACTACGGATGATTTATGTTGTAATTGGCTACACTGGAAATGCCACACTGAAATGTATTATACACAATTGCATGAGAATTTGATAGTGATCGATTTCCGAAACTGATCGAAGATGTACAGATATCTGTCATTACTACTGAAGTTTCACACCAAGGTATTCTCGTGCTATAAACAATATATTTCTAAATTCTCTACCCACCCGATCAGTCACGAATTACCATCAAAGTGAGTGCCGTTGATCTCAGATCTCTGGGACAGCGGCTGTATCGGTTTTCCGCTTTCTTTCAATCAGTAGCTGATGAATGACAAGCTCCGTAAGTAACAAGCTTTACAGTTTTTATTTAAGTTAAAGGGACACGTTGCAAAACGCATACATTCCGAGGATCTTTGTAATACTCAGCCCTCAGGTTTGTAATAATCTCCAAAACTCTTAATAAATCGATGTTGTGGCAGCAGAAATTATGTTACTCTGTAATCAGCAAAATGAAAAGCAATCGCTCAGTGTTGCATAATATTTTATTTATTATTTCCCCGCAATGAGAAGAGAAGCAGACGTGTAATCTCGGTAAAGAGGAGGAAATTTAAAGGCAGTGGAATGATAGACAGAATGTCGACTACAAAAAGAATCTGTGTTATCGCCTCCTACTCAGTTCGCTGGTGTCTGGAGCTTGTACCGTAAGAGACAGATCCCGTAAAGTCAACAGAGGTACCACCTAAGTGTGTAGTGGACTTTGCTGGTGAGGTTTTTTTTGTGTATTAGACACTGAATGTAAATTTAATATATTGTTATGGAATGTAAAACTTTAAATATATACAACATGTGGAAACTGTGAGGGAGGATGAAGCTCGTTCTATTGAAGGCTACCACTGCATTCTAGCTTCTAACGTCAGAGGTTAACGTATTATAAACGAGAATTACGAAACTCCCTGTTCTGCATTGAATTATGATTGTATTAACACCGTTTAGATTGTTTCTGGACTCTGGAAGCAATTTGAATGGATTACAAAAGTAAATATCATTGTCGGAATTTTGTTCATATTGCTGCGCTGTGGTTCACCACCACTTTTCGCTAGGTCTATATGTGAATCTTCTCACACGACTGTATTCCAGCTAACTCTTCTGTTCCTATAACCTACTTCATATGGCTTTGTCGTATTTTCGCTGATCATGTTATCAGTCTACTACCAATCACTATACAGGGTGAAGCTAGAAAATGCCGCACTCGGAGTTCGAGATGAGATTTCTTGAACATATTCAAGGAAAAAGGACAACGATTCAAGTAGTGAAATCTGTTCGGGATCATTTTGAAAGAACACGTACGAAAGCAAAGATCTGGCAACATTACTTGGGAAAGATTTAGAAATGATGGTTGCGCGGTAAATGAGAATTCGTTGCTGTAGCAGTCATGTTACTACAATGGCAACTGCTTTAATCCGGGTGGCATCGGCAACGGCAGTACGTAAGGTTGTGCGACCCACAGATCATAAATACCATTTTCTGCCCACTAACGGATTTCTGCCGGTTTGAAACCAACAACCAAGTCACGCGATGCAGAGGAGGAGAATTTTCGAAAAACACTGATGTTTACAACAAAACGACTTTTAGTATCCCTGTTATACATATAGCAGTGAATTGAAAGTAATTTCTCGAAAACTACTAAAATTAATGCAATAGTTATCGTTTAACGTGTGTCTTGATGAAACGTATAGACAATTATCCTTACAATCAACAAATTTCCGTATCCTCAATGTTATGAAACTTCCAGGCTTTTTTTTTTTTTTTTTTTTTTTTTTTTTATCTGATAAATGTAATTACCGCCGAGCGTTACCTGAACTAAATTGTTATTCCATTTGCCCTGCGAAGATAAAGAGGTCTTAAAAAAACCTTTCACAATCAGTACTAACGTTTTACAGGTCCATTTTATAAGATAAACACCGTCATTGGATACAACAGATCAACAGACTCTGTTTTCGTTTCTGTAACCTTAACTCCAGATATTAGAACTTGGCAAATACAAAGTGAAAGAGACTAGATGTGGTATATAACGACATATGCTTTACTACAATGGCTCAGCATTTACCGCTAGCAGGTGTACCAATCTGAATGTATAGGAATAAATCTCGAAAGCAGCTTAAGGCTGTTGGAGCTGTGGGATTATTATTTCCTCCCTCCACGAATTGTCACAGCAAGGAAGAACACTTACAGCTGGTCCTGTCAGAAAGTCGGTCATTTCTGATAGAGATCTTCTTAAAAAACCGTTATGCACAGGTCAAGATGAATACAGAATATTCATTATCCGTAAATAACTAGTTCAACCTGTCGATTACAACGTAATGTTTCCCCATCACTTTATTTAATACAGATATCCAATATCTCACTCGTTTCATGTATTGGCATCCCTGAATGTGACAAAACTTGTCAAATTGCACTGTGTAAAAATCAGACACTATTGTTAAAAACTTATTATAGTTTTTATAAAAGCATGACTGTTATATCCATTTTCACTCATGTTGGAGCTACAACCTAACAGACTCATGGTGGAAAAAACAAGAACACGACTAACCACAAAGGAATTACAATTAGTTTGCTTGTAACCATCATATAAATATTACGAATTGCGGATAAATATCGTGTATTAGAAATACCAAAGGCCTTTCATTAATAAAACGTGTTTGATATCATGTATGAATCAAAAAAATTGCAATGTCTGATTCATTTTTCCATTTCCAGAATAACGACTACCGGTTCCTACCCAGAGTCACGTTAACCAGATGTTATCTTTGGCTTATGGTGCGGAAAATGAGCTCAAAGTTAATCTGAAGTCAGTAATGTACGTTACTAAAACGTGACATTTGACGGTATATTGTTAAACTTATACGTCTACCATTGCATTCAGTCGTCAGTATTATGTGCGTACAAAGAATTTAAAGGTATGGTAGGTAAAGCAGTCAACAATCCGAAGATTGTTTTGAACACCACAGTGCTTTACTAGGCATGGTCCTGTTTGGAGGTGGTATGCCGTTGCCTTCCTCCGACCTTCGAACTGACTTACCCAGGCAGTTATAGGGGGACCTACAGTTTAACGTGGGTTCCGAACCACGGTGCTACTCGGTATTTTTCACATGAGCAATACTGCCAGAGGCGAAAGAAGTGGAAAGTGACAGATAAAAATCCTAGGACCTGGCGGGGATCGAACCCGCGACCTTTGGATTTGTAGTCTGGCACTCTACCACTGTGCAACCTAGGCGCACTGACAAAGAATTTAAGGTTCTAAAATTGACCATCTTTTGTTCTAGGTGATTTCGTAGAAACTGACTTAATATACAATAGCCACTATCTGTTCTGAAATTTTTAATACTGTTTATAAAATAGTTGAGACATGGAACAAACCGTACTGCAAAGAAACAGCAGAAAGTGGATAGTTTTTTGTAAAGCGCTTATGATAGTTAAATTTTTATTCATAACTAGTATTTCTACAGCATTCCATTTAATGAATACATTGTTCTGCTGTAGATAGATACACAAAGGTGAAAAAAACCACCGATTCGAGGTGTCTAATATAAGGATAATTATCCATACAGCTTTACATCCAGTCAATGAGCTCAAAGCGGAAATGAGAGGCAAATATAGAACTGAACCAGAGCAGTACCATCTAAAAGACTTGCAATATTCACATTAAATGAAATGTGGTAAAACTACAAGTAGTGTATAAAAATGTAGCTCACCTATGGAACTGAACCTATGGATTCCTTTCCTTAGAGTTCTCTGCAACCATAACCCACACAATACTTCACCGTTATGTATTTCTTCTACTAATCTGTCGTACGTAACTTATTTTCAAGAAAGCAAAGCATTCGACCTGAAAATAGAAAGTTGCCAGTTTAACAATAACAGACGATGAAGATGCAACGCACTACAGTTGTGTATCCCGTTTATATTTGACATCAGTGGGGGAGATGAACATTCGGAATCCAGATGATGCACTGCATGTCAACTCCAGTTGTGTAATATGTAGACTATCAACCGTTTACTCCCCTCCCCCGGATTCATTCCTTTGACTGGATCAGAGCGTCCCACGCGCCTTCCTCAAATCACATATTATTCTTTCCTGTATTGTTTGTAATTACACTATATATCCTCTACATCCTCGTTATTTGTATCGTTAGTAGGAGTTACACAGAAGGAAATACACTTATATCCGCCGGCCGCGATGGCCGAGGGGACTGCGGCGCGTCAGTCACGTTCTGCACGGCCACTACGGTCGGGGGTTCGAATTCCCCCTCGGGCATGGATATTTGTGCCGTCCTTAGTGTTAGCTATTTCATAAGTAGTTTGTAAGTTTAGGGACTGATGACCTCATTGTTAAGTCCCATAAGCTATACAAAACACTCATAGCCATTAAAATTGCTACACCACGAAGATGATGTGCTACAGACGCGAAATTTAACCGACAGGAAGAACATGCTGTGATATGCAAGATTTGCGCCGGTGGCGACACCTACAACGTGCTGACATGAGGAAAGTTTCCAACCGATTTCACATAGACAAACAGCACTTGACCGCCTTTGCCTGGTAATACCTTGTTGTGATGCTTCGTGTAAGGAGGAGAAATGCGTACCATAACGTTTCCGACTTTGATAAAGGTCGGATTGTAGCCTATCGCGATTGCGGTTTATCGTATCGCGACATTGCTGCTCGCGTTGGTCTCGATCCAATGACTGTTAGCACAATATGGAATCAGTGGGTTCAGGAGGGCAATACGGAACGCCGTGCTGGATCCCAACGGCCTCGTGTCACTAGCAATCAAGATGACAGGCATCTTATCCGCATGGGTGTAATGGATCGATCCCTGAGTCAACAGAGGGGGACGTTTGCAAGACAACAACCATCTGCACGAACAGTTCGACTACGTTTGCAACAGCATGGACTATCAGCTCGGAGACCATGGCTGCGGTTACCCTTGACGCTGCATCACAGACAGGAGCGCCTGCGATGGTGTACACAACGACGAACCTTAGTGCACGAATGGCAAAATGTCATTTTTTCGAATGAATCCAGGACCTGTTTATAGCACCATGATGGTCGCATCCGTGAGTGGCGACATCGCGGTGAACGCACATTTGAAGCGTGTATTCGTTATCGCCACACTGGCGTATCACCCGGCGTTTGGTATGGGGTGCCATTGGTTACACGACTCGGTCACCTCTAGTTCGCATCGACGTCAGTTTTAACAGTGGCCGTTACATTTCTGATGTGATACGACCCGTGCTCTACCCTTCATTCGATCCCTGTGAAGCTCTACATTTCAGCTGGATAATGCACGACCGCATGTTGCGGGTCCTGTACGGGCCTTTCTGGGTACCGGAAATGTTCGACAGCCGGCCGCGGTGGCCGAGGGGACTGAGGCACTCCAGTCACGGTCTACACGGCCAATACGGTCGGGGGTTCGAATCCCCCATCGGGCATGGATGTTTGTGCCGTCCTTAGTGTTAGCTAGTTCGTGAGTAGTTTGTAAGTTTAGGGACTGATAACCCCGTAGTTAAGTTCCATAAGCTATATCAACATTTGAACATTTTTTGAAATGTTCGACTGCTGCCCTGGCCAGCACATTCTTCAGATCTCTAACCAACTGAAAACGTCTGGTCAATGGTGGTCAAGAAAGTTGGTCGTCACAATCCACCAGTCATTGTTCTTGATGAACTGTGTTATTGTGTTGAAGCTGCATGGGCATCTGTACCTGTACACGCCATCCAAGCTCTGTTTGACTCAATGTCCAGCGTATCAAGGCCGTTATTACGGCCAGAGGTGGTTGTTCTGGGTACTGATTTCTCAGGATCTTTGCACCCAAACTGCGTGAAAAATGGAATCACATGTCAGTTCTAGTATAATATATTTGTCCAATGAATACCCGTATATCGTCTGCATTTCTTCTTGGTGTAGTAATTGTAATTTCCATTAGTGTAGCAAGGATAGGACGAACAGATTTGTTGAATAAGACGCGATTGTAAGAGGTTTCTTCTTTGTTTTAGTATTGTTTTAACTCTGGTCGAAACAACATTATGTGTAGCATTCAGAAGCAGATGTTAAGTCAGCGTTTCGAGATATTTTAACGACTCATGTTTCGACTGCTTCACGTATGATCCAACATAATTTTGTAATATACCTACACGTAGATCAGTGAATAGGGTCTATCTGGGACAGTGGCACTCGGAAACTCTGACAAGAAAATGGAATCCAGATTCCATCGCTTCATTTGTGTTGTGTTTGAAAACATTGCGTCCAGTGAGCAGGTTTATGACTAATAATGAAAGGTATCGACAGTGTCGGTTTGTACAAAATTGTACTGTTAAATCCTTTTATAAACGTATTAATATCAGGCATTCAATGTTTGTCAGAGCAATAAAGATAATTTCAAATTTTCGCTGCTATAACTATGATCTGGAGTTGGTCAGGTTTGCTTATGAAACGAAACAAAATATGAGACATTAAAGATAAGGTATTTCCTTATTTTTCTACATAATTGAAATGTACATTGAGACATTTATCATACCGCTTTATAAGCATCAAAAATCTTCCAGGTAAAAATCTTGGTGTTACATACGAAAGATGCGTTTAATGGCTTATTTGACGTCAGCATTGCTTCTGAAGCGCCTTGCGCCAATAGTCTTCTTCAAAACTGGAAACAGATGGAAGAAACTTCGTACTGAATCATGACTGTATGGCAATAGTTGCAATATGGCTTTGCGTTGCCGTCGCCGAGTGTGGTCTCGCGTAGTCATCCGAAAACAGAACGCAAGATCTCAGAAGGCCAGGCCGCTTTTTCCGAATCACCTCATTCAGTTTCGACAGTGTGGCATAATACCGCGCAGCATTGATGGCTGCATTCTCAAAAAAGTCCAGCAACAAAACTCCTTTGGTGTCCCAGAAAACGGCGAGTAGCACATTCCTTGCAGACGGAGTGCTTATGAACTTCTGTCGGACAGGTAATGACGGATGTTTCCACTCCGTAGCCGTTCAACGCTTCTTTCCTATGCAAAGCCCTAATTTTTTCTCGACGGCTCTTTAAGTTTATCTACATCTACATCCACATCCACTCTCCGCAAGCCACCCGACGGTTTGTGGCGGAGGGTAGCTTGAGTACCACTATCGGTTCTCCCTCCTATTCCAGTCACGTATTGTTAGCGGAAAGAAAGATTGTCGGTGTGCCTTTGTGTGGACCCTAGTCTCTCTGATTTTATCCTCATGATCTCATCGCGAGGTATAGCTAGGAGGGAGCAATGTACTGGTAGACTCCTCGGTAAAGGTATGTTCTCAAAACTTCGACGAAAGCCCGCTCGGTACGGGGTCTGTCCTGCAGAGCCTTCCACCGGAGGTTCAGGTTTCGAGTATATCTCTCTGTATTCAGAATTATTGTTTCTTGTAGCTCCCAGTATTTTCCTTAAAATTCTTCTTTCGACTTTCTCTAGTTTCTCAAAATCTCCATTTCTCGTTAGTTTTAGCGTTTCTGCTGCATACTGAGCTTCAGGTCAAGCCACTGTTTGGTAGTGTTTTAATTTCATGTTTCAGGACAAGGAGATTATGTTATAAACGTTTTTGGTCATATGAAACACCCTTTCCATATATGCACTCTAGTTTCTATAGCTGTCTTTTCTTTTGCATTGTATGTAAACCACTCTCCTAGGTATTTGAAGGAATCTCTTTTGTGTACTGTATTGTTGTCCCCTGCAATATTTTGAGGAGCATCACAGATTTTTGTCATAAACTTTGTTTTTTCAAAAGATATGTGTAGTCCTACTTTGGCGGCTTGTTTTACCAGTTCTCTTATTTGTTTCCAGAATGAATCTTTCACTCTACAACGGAGTGTGCGCTGATATGAAACTTCCTGGCGGATTAAAATTGTGTGCCGGAACCGGGACTCGAACCTGGAACCTTTGCCTTTCGCGGGCCTCCTACTAGGAGGCGAGGTACTGGCGGCATCGTGAGTCGTGTCGGGATAGCACAGTCGGTATAGCGCTTGCCCGCGAAAGGCAAAGGTCCCCCCAGGTTTGAATCCCGGTTCCGGCACACAATTTTCATCTGCCAGGATTTTTCTTTTATTTGTTGCTGGGCATTATATAGCGAATCCGTAATCAATGCCATAGCATCTGCGAAGGCTATACAGTCGACAGTGATCTTTTTTGGCTGTCTTCCTAGTTGAATCCCTTTAGTATTGACGGCCTTCCTCCATTCTCGAACTGCCTTCTCTAACACACAATTGAAAAGCAGAGGTGACAAACCTTCTCCCTGACGGACACCTGACTTTATTTCCAACGATTTTGAGAGCTCTCCCCAAAATTTTACTTTTGATTTTGTTTTTGTCAAAGTTGCTGTAATTATTTCAGTTGTTTTAGTATCGAGTCACAATTCTTTTAAGATATCAAGCAGTGAATTTCTGTCAATTGAATCATAGGCTTTTTTTAAATCCACAAAAGTAATTATTTAAAGTTCCTGATGTTCCTCATTTCTGTTATGTTCTTTAATATTTGTTCTGCACATAACCTTCCCTTCCTAAATCCAGCCTGTTACTCTCCTGGCTGTTTGTCAAGTATTTCTTCTGCTCTCTTTAAGAGTGCCTTAGGCAAGATCTTATAGGTCACTAGTAAGATGGAGATTCCCCTATAATTGATAGGGTCTGATTTCTTCCCTGTTTTATATAGTGGATGTATTAGGGCAGATGTCCATTCTGGTGGTAGGCTGTATGTTGTCCAGATTTCTTTGAGTATTTCTGGTAGACATTGTTTCTAGTTGCCACTAGAACACTTCCATAGTATACGAACTATATTATCCTCTCCATGTGCTTTATTATTTTTAAAGTCTTTTGTAACGTCTTTTATTTCTTTCGTGGTTGGCGGCTTTGAGTCCAGTGGTATTGTGTTTTGAATATTAAAAATTAAATTTTGATTCGGTGGATCACAGTTACGTTCTTCAAAGTATTCGGTAAGTATTCTACAGTTCTCTGTGCTATTATATACAGTTTTCTCGTTTTTTTAGGACTCTGAAAAATAGATTAGGTGGAGTGTATTTCTTTAAGCTATTTTTGAAAGTTTTTTAAAAGCCCCTAGAGTTGTTCTGCTTGAGGTTGGAGTCTATTGATGCTAGTTCGTCTTTCATGTATTGTATTTCGATCTTTTTAAGGCCTTTTGGTACTTTCTTCCGAGCGTCTTTTAGGGAGTTCCTACTTTTATCAGTTTTGTTTGCATTCCATAAGTTCCAAGCTCGTTGTCTTGTTAGGATTACTTCGTCACACTCATCATTCCACCAGACATGTTTCCATTTTTTCGTAAGGAGAAAGGTTTATTCTTCTGTCTGTACTAAGTCTTTTTGAAGTTGTTCCCATGTTCTCTTTTCCAAAATTGTCCTGAAATTATCTTCCTTAGTTAATTTCTGAATGTCAAACTTTTTACGTTGATATGGGCTCTTTTTTATATATTGGCCTAATTATGAATTTTACGATAGATAGCGGTCGGAATCTAAACCTTCACTTTTAGCAACTTTTACATTATGTATCTCCGATGAAGGCTGTCTGTTTATATCAACATGGTCAAGTTGTTCCCTCCCACAGACTGGATTCGGGGATACCCTTGTAGGTTGTTTCCTGGGGAGCTTTTTTTGAATAATATAGACATTAGAACTATGTCATTTTCTCTGCATAAAATTCGGCCATATTATTATATGCTCGTCTGATTTTTGTAATTGCTGGCAAACTTTATGATTTAAAAAGTGCCGTATGTTGACTTTACAGCTAATGAACTTATGCATAACCGTTGGCTTTTCTTCCGATGCCACAACAGCTCCTTCCGGTTTTCTTGAGTTTGTTGCTTGTGTGTACGTCTTTTAACATTTCATTTTGAATGTATTAACTGGCCCTGTACTTTTAAAGAAGTGTGAGAATGTATTCGACTGCTTATAGCAACATGGTCAAGTTGTTTCTTCCCACAGACTGGATTCGGGGATACCCATGTAGTTTGTTGCATAGGGAGTTTTTTTAAAAATGTACACTTTAGAACTATGTCATGTTCTCTACATAAAATTCGGCCATATTATTATATGTTTGGCTGATGTTTTGTAACTGCTGTCAAATTTTATGAATTAAACAGTACCGTACGTTGGCTTTTAGTTAATGAACATGAACATAACCGTTGGATTTTCTCCTCATGCCAAAGCAGCTCCTTCCGGTTTTCTTGATTTTGTTGCTTGTGTGTGCGTCTTTTAACATTTCATTTTGAATATATTAACTGGCCCTGTACTTTTAAAGAAGTGTGAGAAAGTATTCGACTATATTAGTAATATACAGTCGTGAACGATTTAATGGTACATAATCGAATAATCGCGAAAAAGGAATTTTTGGTTCATATATAAGCAGGTGTACAATGCTTGGTGGCGATCGGCTTTCTAATTTGTGTGTCTGGTTAGTTCTGAAGACTAGAGAAAATACGGAGCTATGTTACTTCTACCTAGGTGTCGATGAACTCTAGGTTAATGATTCGGACGTAAAAATGACGGGTAAACGCCAGGAGTGTCGCGCGGTTGTGCAAAAGAAGATCACAACAAAGATATTTTTGAAACTTCCTGGTAGAGTAAAACTGTGTGTTGGAGTCGGGATTCGAACCTGGGACCTTCAGTCTGTAGCGCGCTTACCCGCAAAAGTCAAAGATCCAAGTTTCGAATCCCAGTTCCATCAAACAGTTTTAATCTGCCAGGATGTTCATGTTCAGCGAACACTACGCTGTAGAGTGAAATTTTCATGCTAGAACGAACTTTTTGTTACATCTAACAGTAGGTCAGAAGACATTACCGAATTTTGGTATTTGGAGCAAAAGTACGAATTTGCACTATACGTGGTTGATGATTTACTATAGAATCATTTCTTCAAAACATTTTTCTGTAAATGAATTCATCAACTGAAAACACAGCTGCACCAAGATTTATTTATTTACTTACTTTTTCTTTCATAACCGGTTTAGAGATTCCTTACCTGACATTTGTACACCGTACAGATGACTTTTAAAATGCATTACTACAAGATCAGAAAGCGACCATATGGAAACGGTCATAAAACAAAATTTCGCGGAGCAGTTTTCTCAGTATCTTATGACGATATATACAGATCGCACTCTCGGCTTCTGCAATATTAAGCATAGGGTAAGGTGGTACAAATTCGATATAGGTACAATTCCGATCAACATAAGGTGTCAGTCTCGTAGTGTTTGGCAGCAGTTCCCTTTGTGTGGCGTTGTAGTGTAGCAGTGTTCTACAGCTGCTACTGTCTTTTCCAAAAATACATCACTTTGTGCTACGGAGATATAAATGTTTTCCTGTTAAGAGTTTTTCGCTGCCACAAATGATTTGTTTGGTACCACTAAGTATGCATTGGTGCCCGAGGTAAAAAGTACTTTTTATGTGAAAGACTCCATTGATCAAAATTGTACCAGGAACTGATCACAATTGTACCTAGTGTGGTACATATTCCATCAATTTCTCTCAATTCTGTAACAATTTTTTGTGTGTGTTTATGATACATTTGTAATTGTCTAATATTTGTGTTACAGATTCATTACACATCCAAGAACAAGTGCCATAGTTAAAGTTTTTTTTTTCCTTTTCTCAATGTATTTCCAGTTACAATAACATTTGTCCGAAATGATCGCAATTGTACCACCTTACCCCTTACTGAATTGCAAATCCCTCATTTACACTCAATTTATACGTCACTGACCACTGATCTGAGTGACCTACAAACGGAATTGCCGCATACTAACAGGGTAACAGTATTGCCCTCGTTGTTTAGTTCCGTGTGAAGCATAAACATACTCTGCATAATTACAGAAAATTGTAAGATTGTGATGTTTTCTTCAGTACAACTAACAGTACTCCTTAATACTTCTTTTCACAGAAAAAAGTAATACTGGTGATTAGATCTCCATATTTTCTTCAGATGAAATTACGATATAGATTTACACATTAGAATGCAAATATTTTACCAGTTGTGTCGATTTCCTTTACAGAGTTGGTACTGGCGATGGCAGGAAACATCCCCTGGACGGACACTGTGCTGTGGATGAACGCCCGGGTTCTGGCGCTCGGCGGCATGTGGAGACCGCCGTGGTTCCAACCAAAGTGGTACCTGCTGTACAGGGCGTGGGTGCTCTTCACGCAGTTCAGCTTCCTGTTCGCCCAGGTTCAGGCGCTCTGGTTCTTCTGGGGAAACATCGACAAGATCACTCACGACACCTGCCTCCTCATCACCACGATCCTCGGTCTGGTCAAGTTCTTCACCTTCGTTTTGAGACAGGAGGATTTCTTCCGAATGGTACAGAAAATAGACGATTCCAGGGCAGAACAAAGCAAGTCGGGCGACTCTGAAATTGTCTCTATCCTCGACGCTTCGTACAGATCTGCGAGAACTATTACGCTGTACATGACGTTCCTGGGAGGTTCTTCGCCCGGCGTTTGGGCCATCATCCCCACCATCTTGAGGAGGCTCGGCGTTTTCCCTCCGGAGCGGGAGCTTCCAGCCACCGCCTGGTACTCCAGAAGGGACACTGAGACCCCCTACTACCAGATGCTCTGCACCCTCCAGTACTTCAGCATGCAGTACAGTTTCTTCATGGCGATGTGCCTCGACTTGTTTTTTGTGTGCATCATCATTCACGCAGCCGGGCAGCTGGAGGTCCTCAATGCGAGATTCCGACGTGTTGGGCAGATTGCCGGAAACCACAGCGCCGACTCCCACAAACAGCAAAAGGCACTCGAGGAATTTTCAGGCGATGTTTTCAGTCCAGAAGAGATATGGGAAGATCTCTGTGACTGCATCAAGCAACACCAGGACATCATAGAGTGAGTATACGTTGTACATCTATGTGTGATATAATCGGTTGATGTGAGGCATTTCAGGAGTAAATTCTCATTCCACCTGTCCATATGACAACACGAAAATCTCTAACCAATGCACTTGTGCCTTTTTCGCTTACAGACTGATCAAAGAAATTGAGAGGCTGTTGAGCAAAATTGTCCTGCTTCAGTTCTTGGGGGCGACTGTTATTATTTGCGTCACTCTGTTCCAAAGTTCTAAGGTACGTTTATTTTGCGTAAAATTTCTACTTTCATGATAAGCATAACTCACTCATTTTAGTTAGTGTGTGCTAGATACAAATATCTACATTATATTTTAGAACATATATTGCGATTTGGTAAATCTTCCATTTTACAGAATACCGATAACATCGCAGCTCTTTTGCTGTTACAAGCATACTTAGGAGTCGTCATATATGAAATATTCATGTACTGCTGGTACGCCGATGATATATTATACCAGGTAAATTGTAACAGATTTATCCATATATGAATTAAGTTAACTGTCTTTTCTTGTTCTTTGTGAACAAACATGATACTTAGCACGACATTCCCACCTATATACAAGAGCAGTTTCGGAGAACATTATTCTAACAGCGGAGGTACTGTACCTTGTCTCCCGATCTGTGCGGAAACTTTTCGTGTAGATACATCTGATTAGAGATACATCACAGGTGTTAAAGGAGTGACAAATAATGGCCACGTTTAACACATAATGGCCACTCTAGCTGTGGATACTTTGATCATCATCTATCGACCCAGAAACCACATTAAGTTGATTTCCAACAACTGAAACCCACTTTAGGAATTAACTTTAGTCATTCCGAATAACATTAAATCACTTCACACAACTGAAGCTGTTACTCAAGTTGGGTCAAGGATAAACGCAGTTGTTGGCCACAAAATATACCTCCCCCAAGATCCACTTCCTTTATCTTATTGGGCACCATCGATTTAAGACAAAGAAGAGTTTTTATTTTTAGAATACACGAATGAAACGATCTTTTGCCTTCAGAAACCCGTTATATTTGTCGCATTTGAACAGTCGACTAATAATATTCGGAATACTGACATTCTGCTGTTTTTGGTATCCATTTCCTGAAAATATTGGTCTCTTTTTAGTTGATGATAATGCTCCAGCACCGATTACCGCAAATAAGCTAGACAGTATGCTGCTAGCAGGAGTAGTTGAAGGGGAAAGAAAAGAGGATGTAAAAGCAATTAAGAGGTACATCTATCTACATCTACGTGGGGTACTCTGCAAGTCACATTTAATGCCTGGCAGAGTATCACTCTTTGTCTTTGAATTCAACTGTTTTTGACCACTATCAAACAATTTTTCAAGATGCAAGTAAAAGTTTGGTCTTAAAAGTGTTTTATTTTCTTCAAAACATATCATTCAGAATGTTTTACAAGGAATACTTCTGTTAAATCTGTATCTTTACATCAATTTTTATTATAATAATACGGTTTTCTGTTGCGCAGAACGCAACTGATGAGCAAGACTCCATGGTTATGGAACAAGATAATACATGAAATTTTAACACAAGAGTGATAATAGAAAAACTTAAAGTAGTCCTATGCACATCACAAAGAATCAATAAAGAAACAAAGGAATTAGCGTTTTCTAAGGCTTCCTCGACAGGATAAAAGGTGTGACCTATGTCAAATTAGACTTTCAAGCATATGGGTTAGAACTAAGATTCTTGAGTTCTTACGGCCGTCTACTGAAACTGGATGCTGCAGAATACTGAACACCTTTCGGCAGAAGATTCGAGGAAGTGTGATCCAAATGTAGATTCGATTTCTGTCAAGTATTCACCTAGTGAAAGTTGCTAAATCGTAGGAATAAGCTGATATCGTTAACAACAAACGACATTGAAGAAAATATACATTGTGACGTCAATGTCAGAATTCCCAGTCTACGGAAAAGGGGTCGACCCGTATTCGCGAACTTGCACCACATATTGCTCGAACAGCTCGTCTCTGTGCTAAAAATATCCTTTTTAAATCAGTAGAGTTATCCAAAAATATAACACTATACGTCATCAGTGAATGGAAGTAAGTATAGGAGACTACTTTTCGTGTTGAAAACTATTCCAATAGTAAATAAAGCACAATTTAGTTTTTGAACAAGATACTGGACATGGGCTTTCCACGTTATCTTACTGTCTATCAGAACACCTAGAAATTTGAACTTTCAGACTCACTTATCATATGCCCAATATGTGTAATCAAAATATCAACTCCTGTTGAATTTTGTGATAGAAATTGTGAAAGCTGAGATTTTCTGTGATTTACCATCATTTTACTTTCCTCAAGCCATGAACTTATCTCTTGAACTGCATTATTTCATACTGTATCAATAATACAAACAACATTCTTCACTACCACGCTGTTATCATCAAGAAACTTAAATATTTTACAATTATCTGTTATACTCGAATACATATCATTTATATAAGTAAGAAACAGCAGCGCTCGCAAAACAGAGTCTTGGGGCACAGCACAGTTAACTGTGCCCCATTGTGACTGCACGTCATAGTCATTTTCAACACTGCGGAGAATTACCTTCTGCTGTCTGTTATTAAAGTAAGAGGTGAAGCAGTTGACAGCTACTCATCTTATTCCATAATGTTCTAACTTGTCCAACAATAGTTTGTGATCGACAAAATCAAATGCGTTTGGTAATCAAGGAATCGTTAAACGACTTATGAAACCAAACTGCACATTTGACAACAAATTATGTGAACTGAAATTATCAATTTCCCTTGAATATCCGCCCTCTTAATTAACTTTAGAAAAGACCAATGGCACAGGAATAGGCCTATAGTTGTCTACATTACCCGTTTCTCCTTTTTTATAAAGTGATATTATTATTGAAACTTTAAACTGTCAGGAAACTGACTATTATGAAAGGAAAAATTACAAATATGGCTAAGTACTTGATTATCATATGGAGAACAGTACTTTAGAATTCTGCTAGATACCCCGCCATATCCACAATAGTCGTTAGTCTTTAGTGATTTAATTACGAACTCAGTGATAATCAAATACAGTACATACATAAGAGTTACCAATAACAGAAACTTTCCCACTATGCACTTACTTTATATCCTCAACCTGATGCTGTTGACCAGACACTTCCTTCACTACTGACCAAGTGCTTTTCACCTTATCCTGAGGGTTTGCTCTCTCTCTCTCTCTCTCTCTCTCTCTCTCTCTCTCTCTCTCTCTCTCTCTCTTTTTTTTTTTTTTTTTTTTTTGCACACCACATATTTTTATTTTTTACATTCTTAGTGACATTTTCCGGAACCTTGTAATAGTGTTTGTATTGAGCTATCGCAACTTGCTTCTAACATTCAGATACAATTCCTACTTTATTCTACATGATATTCTTATTCCAATTGTCAGCCACCCAGGCTGTCTGTTACTGGAAGTACCCTGTTTTTAGCGTTCAAGAGAAAGGCAACTTTGGGCCTTTCCATGTCAGATCAACTAAATAAGGTACAATTTTCAACCTAACCTTGTCAGATTTTCATAAATTTTTGCGTCTTCATTGCACATGACAAGGAAAAGAAAAATATCCAATTACAGAATTTTTAGAGCAAGTAAGACCAGAGTAATGGTCAATCAAAGTTCCAAAAATGTGTGAAAAATTTGAGAAAGACTGCTGCCAAAAAGGGCTGTAACTGCTAATAGAGACAGAACAGTGAACCAGGCAATTTTGGAAAGATCTTGAAACAAGCTTTTAAATTACATGCAATTTTGCCAAATGTACAGACCTTCAAAGTCTCAGAACATGTCACCTTCAAAACTGACCAAAAACATATATGCTTCCTCATGTTACGCTATACAACATAGTTAAAAATCAAGTTGGGATGACAATGAGATTAGGAGATAAAATGAATGGGTACATCAATGTGTTGCATCAATGAAAAAAAAATTCTATGCAAACTCCAACAGTTTGACACAACTCACTGAAAAACATGATCATTGTTAAAAAGGTGGTATTACAATATCGCACAGTAAGTCAGTACAGTTGGCAGGACCATAGCAAGTATTTATGACATGTAACGTCACATTCTATGACATCCGACCTTGAGTGGAGTAAAATAACTATGATGTAGCCATCCCAGCCAAACACGATTGTAAGGCATGGTAAACAAGTTAAGATAAGCAAAAGCAAATATGACAAATGAATCATGTGTCGAGGAAAGAATTATATTTATCATCTACATTATCAGAAGTATAAATATACTTCCATTCTTGTTTCTTAATAAGTTTTAAAAGGTCTCAGTTGCAACTGGATTAGCTTTTCTAAATAGTTTATTATTATATTTAACATTTGTTTAAGCACAAAGCCCATTTAGAGTTAAAATTTATTCATCATGGTTTGAAAGGTCATTTCGTATCTTGCTAATAGCGTGCACCTATAATAATGAAGAATGAACAAGAATATTGTCAATGGTAGACCCACGATGCCTTGCACTCTCGTTGAAAATAATACCGTTTGCATCAGGTGACAGGAATTGAGGGAATGTAACAGCAGCCTTCATCTTGGACTCTCACTTGATCACAATTAATGTTGAAATCGCAACATGAAACTAAAATTTTGTACTTCCTATAAAGTGACCCCAGAACCAATTCTAGCTTGGGCAGAAACATTTTAAAATCTGAGACAGGGGGCCTATAATTAAAGTCAGTTAGTAGTTTAGTTCCATTAACATTAACAACTAATGCATACCATTCATATATCTTTTCGATGCAAAGTTTTGCAACACTGATGGATTCAAATGGAATATTGTTTTTAACATACATGGCAACTTTGCCACAATATAAGGAACTCCTTGAAAAGAAAGTAACTAATCTGTTCCTGGTAAAGGAAGTCTCTGAATTATGAAATAATTTAAAAAGTGCTCTGAAATATCAATAATGTCAGAGTCAACATCCATAAGCAGTTGGTTAACTTTATCTCTGATACCTTATTATTTGCATGAAATGTAGTAATTCCATTATTATATTTTTAACCTTTGTCGAAAGTTGTTACTGTGTTAGAGGGATTCCCTTTAAGCAGGAATAAGTAACAGCTGTCTTCAGTCTAAAAAAGATGCAGCCCTAGCAAAAACTACCATAGGAATTTTTCCATGAGTGACACCCTCGATGCCTACTACGCTGTGACGTATGAGCTTTGCCAACCTCCAGTTCCCGTGCCTATTTAGGTGCAGACCGTGTCTTGAGAAATCTGACTATTGGATAGTCTCAACTGGTACCATTGCAAAGTGACCCCTGCCCTCTTTCATCAGTGACTCCTCAAGGCTCGTGTTAATAAGCTTGACAGAACTATTAAGATGAAGCCTATAATGGCGCTGAAACAGCTGCATGAAATGCACATTTGTACAACCAGTTTGTGCGGCTTCACTTTCCACATAAGCACGTACATCATAAAATTTTAGAAAACTTTTTTGGAGAAATAGCGATTGTTAATGAAATATTTTTAAAAACACAGTCTTGATCGCAAGAGAATCTTTATTGTTCTTAGGCAACAGGTTTCAGTCTTCTTGTGAGACCATCTTCAGGCCGACTGCAATACAATAATGTTACAAATATTAAGAAGGTTGTACGGAAGATGATATTACGGCAATAAACAGTAAAATAATGACATTGTCAAATGTTATATCCATGGTAGCCGATTGTGACCGAGTGAGGAACCGTTGGCCGTGGAAATCAGCTGTGGAATACTGCTTTTTTTCACATTTCAGTCCCTCACCTGAAGGGCGAGGGCAGGCCGCTAGAGGGCATCTGCTCTAATGGGCCTTAGCTTATATTACGCTGTTGTGGCACAATTTATTATTTTTATTGTAAAGGGATGGAAATGGGGGGGGGGGATTTTTCCCAATTGGGAATATTCCGTGGGCACGGGTACAGCCCCGGTATTCACATTACAGCCAACAGGAAACCACGGAAACCTGGGCCACAGCTGCTGGTGTAAACACCTACTGTGGTCAATTGACCTTGATTTATTTTTTCTTTTTTGGTGGCTTAGTTTTTGGTGGCTATGTACACTAGCTGGCCTAATGCGACAGCCAGTGCACGTAGAATGTCTTGGCAGATCCGTTATAGCTCTTTGCCAGGTCGCAGGATTGCTTCTTCACTCAAAGTTTCTTCGGTTTCTTTATTTAGCGAGGCGGCTGCAGCTGTAGTTTGACAACGTTCGCGGTCCCCACTGCTCTTCTTGTGCCGCGGGCGGCAGGTTGCTCTATTTCCCCTCTCTCATTAAGGTTTGACAGTTTCCCACCAGCCGATAGCAGCTTACGCTGGGTGCCACTATCTTCTTTTCTAGTTGCTCCCTTGGGGTTAGTTTCTTGTTTACGGAAGGGCTTTTTGCGGTTGGTTCTCTTCCTTCTCCTTTTACCTGGTGAGCAATGCGCTTCCGCGAAGGAGATACAGCCTCGAGGTGCCTTCCGCCGCAGTTGCATCAGTGTGGTGGTTTCTTCTATCCCAGTGTGCAGTTGTGTGAGGCATGATCGCCCGCATACTTGACGCACACAGGGTTCTTCTTGCAGTATTTGGCCACATGCCCATACTGTTGGAAATTGAAGCATTGCGGCAGGGTGTCGAATTTTTTTGGCATAGGTTCTATGGAGACTTACACCCCCAGAATTTCCATCATACTCAGAAAGTCGTAGTTCTTCTTATGCCAACGTGCCCCGACGACTTTCCACACCGGAGGTCTCTTCTTGTTGCTTTTCTGGCGTAGAGGTAGGTCGCCAAATTAACCAAGATCGGTAAGTTCCTTGGTGAGGTCATCCATGTGCACCTGCCGAGCGGTCTAAACCGTCTCGCTGCGGAGCGCGCGGTTGCTCGCCGTGGAGGTTCGAGTCCTCCCTGGGCCATGGGTGTGTGTGTTGTCCTTAGGTTAGTTTACCTAGGTTTAAGTAGTTAGTAAGCTACGGACTGATGACCACGCAGTTTGGTCCGATAGATTTACAGACATTTTTTGAACCATGTGCACCATCCATAGCAATCTCCTAATAATGACATTAATCGTTCCCCTCCAAGTAGGCTCTGTCCAAGGCTCTTTATCGATGATGAAAGCGGCCAATGATTGCTTGGCCGCCTTCCAGTCGTCCTCTGTTTTGAAGGAGATCGTCAGCGCTTTCCCGCAGGGGCTGGAAAACGCTTTGAACGCGAATTTCGTGTTCTAGATGATCTCCTTCCTCATTTCTGGCCAGTGGTTTCTCCCTTTGTCCCTAACGATGTGATCAAACGTGCGTTGCCCTCCTTCTCGTCCCTGAGGACTGCACGACTTTTTGTGGTGCGCGTCCAGGAAGATTTTTCTGGATCAGTTGGAACCGGTGCAGTCACTTCTTTGTCACTGCACGTTGGTGCATTGACCTCGTTGCATTCCAGCCCTCTCGGCTGCTGCAGTTTCTTGCTTGCCGCTGCGTTTGCCGCGGTGGTCTCTTCTTGCTGCTTCCCAGGTTTCTTCTTCTGAGATCCTCGAGGAGCCATCTCACTAATTGTGAAATATGGAAGTACACGACAATTTAGTCAACGTCTTTAAAGACAACTCGCGCTGCTTTCTTTCTTCCGCTGGCCGTTGAGTTCGTCACTCGACGCTCTTACCCAACGGAGTGCCGGAATACTTCAGTAACGGTCGAGCTTATACAGGGTGAGTCACCAAACATTACCGCTGGATATGTTTCGTAAACCACGTCAAATATTGACGAACCGATTCCACAGACCGAACGTGAGGAGAGAGGCTAGTGTAATTGGTTAATACAAACCATAAAAAATGCACGGAAGTTTTTTAAAACAAACCTACGTTTTTTTTAAATGGAATCCCGTTAGTTTTGTTAGCGAATCTGAACATATCAACAAATACGTAATCAGTGCCATTTGTTGCATTGTAAAATGTTAATTACATCCGGAAATATTGTAACCTAAAGTTAACGATTGAGTACCACTCCTCCGTTAAGTAGGGATCCAAAGGGAACGGGAAGAGACTAGAACAGTACATTACGTCCACATGCTAACATCTTTATTGGTCTTTTTCACTGACTCACATGTGCATTACCATGAGGTGTGAGGTACACGTACACATGTGGTTTCCGTTTTCAATCCCTACAGCTCTAATTTTCAGGAGATGATTCCTTATTTTAGCCAGTCTCATTTAGCCTCCACGGCTATGTGAAACCCGATACCTGTCTTTCCATAAGAGAAAAAAATTCTCCTGTGCTACCTGGAATCAAATCCAGGGATCTCGCACAGAAAAATGCGACCCTAAGAATTCGGCTATAGAAGCGGTCACCAAATAATCAGCGGTGGTACACTTAGCAGCTGGAACAGTAGAATTCCTTGGCCCTGCCTATGGTAACGATGCCTTGAAAGTATCGTGTAGTGAACGTGTGACTGCCTGCCTTGCAGAGCTCCCGCCTCGCCATGTCCGCCTACGCCTGCAACTGGCCTGGGGCTCCACCGCAGCTGCAGCGCGCGCTGGTCTTCATCATCCGCAGGACGCAGAGGCCTCTGGGGCTGACCGCGGGCAAGTTCTACTACGTGTCGCGGGAAACCTTTGTCCGGGTAAGTGTCACAGGCCTACGAATGCGTATCATACCCACTGTCGTGAATATAACTAATTATCTTTTATAACTGAATTTCTTTGAAACTTCCTGGCGTATTAAAATTGTATGCCAGAACTGGGACTCGAACCTGGGGCCGACCGCAGTAGCCGAGCGTTCTTCGGCACGCCAGTACGTTCTGCACGACCACTACGGTCGGGGGTTAGAATCCCCCCTCGGGCATGGGTACTTGTGCCGTCCTTATTATTAGCTAGTTCTTAAGTAGTTCGTAAGTTTAGGGAATGATGACACCGCAGTTAAGTCCCATAAGCTTTACGAACATTTTCGAACCTGGGACCTTTGCCTTTCGCGGGCAAGCGCTCTACCGACTGAGCTATGCCGACACGACTCACCATCCGTACTCACAACTTTACTTCCGCCAGTACCTCGCCTCCTACTTTCCAAACTTCACAGAAGTTCTCCTGCGGACCTTGCAGGACTAGCACTCCTGGAACAAAGCAAATGGTGGAGACATGGCTTAGCCACAGTCTAAGGGATGTTTCCAGAATGAAACGTTCATTCCGCAGAAACAAAGTTTCATTCTGAAATTTATTCTTTGGTACCACATACGTACATACCATTGTTCTATATGTGCTAATTCAGAACCCGAAATTAGCTGTCCCCATAGCCATAAGATACATTATTCACGATAAATTCCTGAACACTTGTCCGAATTCTATACATCTGCTAAATATCAGTTCGCCAAATTTGTCATTGGTCAGAAAAAAACAGGCAAGAAACAGCTACATTTGACATACTGTTCACGAAAACTACCTACCAACAGCAAAATTACTCAACTGTCTGATAAAATTGTTTGAAAACCAATTGAAAAAAAAAAAAAAATACCAGACAACTATTTTGAAGGAATTGGCAGTCGTTCTGTAAATGCATTATCTAATGACTACCACGATGATCAATATTTGTTCCACTTTTCTTTCCGACATCTCATCAATCTTGCCTTCCAATAAACATCAGGTTTATTCCGATGACATCTCTAGGTCTACGTAAGTGCTAACTTGAATACATGATTTTCCATATGAATGATGATCTATTCTCTGAGAAAACGTGGCCGAGGGGGAGGGAGATAATATATAAGGAATGGAAGGACTCGAACCATCTACCCAAAATGTTCTTCACTCTCAATCTTCTGCTCTGTTGCATGTTATTAAAAATCCTCAAAATAACTTCAATTTTCATTTTTCTAGAAATTTTGAAATTTGACTCGAATGCCTTTGGGCGACAGAATTTTTCTTAAAGGCTCCTCACTATGCCAAGGAAACAAAGATGAGACATACTTCCTGCCTTGATAATACAAAAACAATCTAGTATCGCAAATCCGGTCAATTATGAAACAGAAAGATTAGCAAATTCCGTTGCTCTTGCAGGTACCCGGCAGTGGAACAGGTTGGAGCTTTCCATACGTTTCATAGACTCGGATCTACTAATAGCTTTCCCAAATCGACGATGAAAACAATGTATGCATCCCTGACTATTAACATCGAATATATTGACAAAACCTGCAGTGGCCTATGTCTTGTTCTCTTTATAATGCTGCATCGTGTATTTGGTTCCAAGGTATCACCGTTATTTTTTTAGCTCTCTGTGGTATTGGAACATTATGCCCCTTTACTTCTGATGGCTGGTAATTAAGGACGCCTTTACCTCTATCGGTCTATACCGCCCCGAAAAAGGGCTTAAAATGACACCCGGTGATAAAAAGAAGAATTCTCTGAGTTATTCCTATGCAGAACGCTGCTTTCTACCAAAGTGAAATTTTAATAAATAGAAATCATGTAATAAGTTAACCCTAATTAATTCAAAGAAGTTAGTGCACCAATTAGTGAGAAAACCCGTGCTTAAAGTAATAATTGTAATAGCTCAAAATAGAAACACAGTGCTTATATTAGTACTCGAAGTCCATGTATGGTTATTGGGTGAAATGGTTGAAACAGAGTAAAAGAGATATTATGTTGTTTTTTTCTTATAATAATTCTCTCTGTGATACAGCTAATTTTCTGCAACAAAATATTAGCCTATGTTGCAGTATGCTTGGCGTTAAGCAGTTATGACATTTACATACCCACATTATAATTGTAAAATGTATTTTTCTGTCCTTTGAGTACTAATACAATCACTAAAGAGTGTGCAGGATACCTGAGTTTTGCGCTTTATAGTGTCTCTAAGCAGAAGATTTTTTCACCGTTGACTGAAAATGTATGGATACCCTGACATCATTAGATTACCAATACTTTCCCTCCTATAATACTGACTTCCTGTTACTTAATTCAACTTTACAGAAATGTTACTTGTGATAGAGTGCAATGTTTTGCATCGACATGATACAAGCCATAGTATTTTATGGTTGATAGTTATTTTAAGCATAGTTTCGTACGTACGAGTTAAAAAGTCTCCCTAGTTCGTAAAACAAAACTCTGTTAGCACACTGAAAACCGAATAATGCCGAGAACCTCAAGTCCTTTTTCTGTACTGAAATCGGCAGGTAGTTTACCTTTATTTTTTACGTATAATACTGACAACTGTTCACAAGTTTCGACAGCGAATAATGATCAGAAACCAGGCATTAAAAAACTTAGGACGGATTCTAATATGCCTACAACCTTTCCGTTCTGTCCCCATAACTGTCACACCCGTTTATAAACTTTTATTCTCGTTTCTGGAACGTCCGCATCCTTCAGTGTAGTTCACCACATGTCAAAAAACGAAAAAATCTGTTTGGTTCCAGTGTTGCCTGTAGACCTACGTCAGTCAGCTGTCCTGTCAAAACAGAATAGCATGGAAACCGTTGCGAGACAAAATTTCACTGAACAGTGCTCCGCCATTCTTAATACCCTAAATCTACCTGATATCTTCATTTTTCGACTTCTAAAAAACAATTAGGATCATCATAGCAAGAAACTTTCTCATTCATGCAGATTTATATCCATACCATCCTTGTAAAGTGATTCAACCTTCAGAATGAAACATTTCACTCTGCAGCGGAGTGTGCGCTGATATGAAACTTCCTGGCAGATTAAAATTGTGTGCCGGAACCGGGACTCGAACATGGGACCTTTGCCTTTCGCGGGCAAGCGCACTACCGACTGTGCTATCCCGACACGACTCACGATTCCGCCTCACAACTTTACTTCCACCAGTACCTCGCCTCCTACTTTCCAAACTTCACAGAAGCTCTCCTGCGAACCATGCAAGATCCCAGGTTCGAGTCCCGGTTCCGGCACACAGTTTTAATCTGCCAGGAAGTTTCATATGATTCGACCTTCCTTGTTGGTTCTTACACGCGAATTCTCAAGGAGGAATACACGAAAAACGAAAAAAAAAAAAAAAAACTTTCAATATTACAGATCCAAATCGAACACATTGTATATTTCTAGTCTTCTTTCAAGACGTCGATTTTTCTACGCATAGCAGAAATACGAGCCTGAGAGGTTGTAAATGTTCAAATGTTTGTTAAGCTTAAGGGACTTAACTGCGGGATCATCAGTCCCTAAACTTACAAACTACTTATTAACTACATTATAATAAAGAAGACACAAACATCCATGCCCGAGGGAGGGATTCGAACCCCCGACTGTAGCGGTCGTGCAGACTGTGACAGGCGCGCCGCAGACCTCTCAGCCACTGCGGCCGGCCAGAGGTTGTAGCCAATATTTCATTCCCAAGTCACATGCAACATTATTTGCACTGTACTGTACCTCATTTTCTTTGTAAGAGGATTGAATATCATCTTCGTGTTGTGTTCATTTACGTCTGCCTCATCACCGGAAAATTCAGACTCACTAGGTGGCTCTTATGAAGCAGAAGACCGCTGCAAAAGTTTCCTTATCTCCTCTGATATTTCTCTTCTGCATAAAATTTTCAGTTTGTAGATCAGTTTACTGTTCTTAAGAAATGCACTGAAACATACATGTACCAATCACAAGGAAGGATTCTGAACACTGATACAATAAGAACACCAATCAACAATAGCAAATTTCGTAAGCTAACACAAGCTGTGCAGACAGAAATCTGCTTGCTTAAAAATTTCTTCCAACTACAGAGTCATAGATGACTATATGTATTTCAAAAAATTATGAGTAATAAGACCATTATAAAGTGATATTTAGTGCTGTAAGTGATGCTTCAGTGAAATGAACCATTTCATTAACCCATGACAATGTTGATGTCTACTGAATGCAGTATCGTTTAAACACTATAGTTAGAAACGAGATGGATGAAAATGCCAGCATATCAAATTAGAGTGACGTCTACCACAGAAGGAAAAAGCCGAGTTTGCTCCTGCTGTGACTGAATTTTAAATCCAGTGGCACCGTGAAAAGGAAGTAGATCCACCATATTTCATTTAATGTTAATAGAAATGATAGTTTCAAAAAGTATTCATCATTTAACTTAATAAAGGCAGTTATGAATTAAATTTTGAATTTGTTTTCTGTTATAAAAGAAACAGCTTAATACTAGTATAATTATTAAGTCTAGCGTAATGCGTTAAAAATTAATATAGAATGTTTTACTTGATTTGATACATGCACTCGATAAAATCTAAGAATCCTTGGGAATACAAACGATATATATCGTTCTTACTGCGAGCGATATGAATCGAAGAGTGACTGTCGTGGTGGTAAAATTTTTGTGTAGTGTTGCGCAGTGACAAGAAAGTGTAGAGCTGAGTATAACATATTGTTTCCTCTTGTCAACGAGGGAAACATATTTCGTCGCTGTCAATTACGAGTGTCTGTAGAAAATTTTCATTGGAAGTAGTGTTCATTAAGTCTACAGTAATATCCGTATTATCACAAAGGGTTCAAATTTTACTTGCTGCAGCGTAGGCGTAGTGTGCTAATGTTGTCTACGAAATGTTCGCTTTATGAGTATAATTCATTTACTCACCGGACACGTGTCCTTAAAAGAACCTGTCAACCATAGAGCATGAACAGCGTTAATAATTTATTTGATGGTCAACAGAAAACATTGTTCCCTTAATTCTATGTGATTGGTTTTTGTAAGAGCATTCAACGTCGTTACCAACATCAGCAAATTACGCAGTCGCTTCAGTATTAAAATTTTTGCCCGACTAAGGAATAACGCTATTAGAACGTCGACATGAAGCAGTATTTTATGTTTCATGTGGAATCTTCAACGGGAACGATATTTCTGACGAATGTAGTAACTACGAAATTCGTTACCAATTCTACAAACTTTTCATTTAATATTGCCAAATAGAATTTGAAGTACGTTCACCATGTCGCGACACCCACTCGTCCGAAATATATCACTTACTGTGAGAACTATATACCACTCCCGGTTCGATTCACAACCGTTCTTGGAAATTAAAATTAACTCAAAACTTATTTTTGGATACCGGTACCATACTAATTTGTTGAAAATGATCCTACGAGCGAATGCGAAATGACCGTGGGTTAATACGACAATGTATAAATTCTATTGTTCCGACTATTCTGTAATTACAACAATTGCTGTGATATTCAATAAAAACTTTTTCAGACAAGACGTCTATCAGTTTTACATATACGTACCTCTGAGAATTCATGTTGCGCGAAGGATGCAACGATTTGAAGCCTATACGCTGGGTGGTACGAATTTGCAGAATCCAGAACACTCTGAGACAAGTTTCGGCGCTTCGCGAAGCCTCTGCAGTATTCCGTCTTTCTCGAATTTTGCTGGCTGTGGAGGACTGCCTTCAATGTCGTTTGCTGGCCGCCTCGTCTCGAACGTTGCCCATCAACTGCCAAAGCACGAACAGCAAGGCCTCTCTATTGTTGACGACGACGGCGACGTGTCAGTTCATCTTACAAGACGTGTGCAAAATAAAGCAGTTATAATTAATGTAACTGGGCAGCAAGAGCAGCAGGCTGCAACCGAGTTTGTGCAACTGACATTGTGTCCCGTGCCTCTGGGAGACAAAAAAGATGTCTGCACCGAAAGAAAAATTAATATCACATACAATGAAAGAAAAAAAAATGAAAAAAATGTAAAGTTAGTACAATCAATCAGTCAAGTTAACTCTTTCGCTATGTTCAAATAATTGATGATGGTTGTGGATGCAGAACTCTCCCTTCAAAACTTTCGTTTAATACCACGTTCACCAAATAGTTATTAAGATGGAAGCCTAGACTCTGTAGTTTTCTACAATGGCTTAGAGTTGTCGTCCTTAGTATTCTTTAGACCACACGTGTGTATCTAGTAAATTGTGGAGCTTATTCCACAATAAGTTTCAATTGTCTGAATATTAGGATGACAATTTTGCCTACCCCTCTTAATTTAATTGGAACAGATCTCAGCAGGCATAGATCAACATCTCAGTGTGTATATCACTACGTGAGCCGTATCAGTCTGAATGCGTCATGCAACACTGTAACTTACAAAAGCGGATTTAGAGAAAATATGACACTCTCGAACTTCGTTCTCAACAACTTGACACTGCTATCTCACTACAGTATTTATTTAATAGTTCGCTAAGAATCGGCTTTCGACTTTCTAGTCCATTGCCAGAAATCCGAAATCCGGTTTTTAATACGCGTACATACCTCCAACACATGATATATGCTATAAATATGATCTACTCTCAACATTACAGGGCTTGTGCAATTCGCAACCCCTTATCATATTTGCGTTCGTATGAATTTTATTTCTGGTAGAAAATTAAATGCAGTCACGTGTATTGTACTGCTAAAGGGGTTATCACAAACTTTGTATCATTATACAGTTTGTATAGGTAAGGTTACCGACTCTTGCAACTGTAAATTAGTCTACTTTAGACTTTTTATGTGTGCTATTTCCTTTTTTTCCACCAAAATAGTACTGTACTGTACTGTGTGTTTATAAATATAATTTCAGTTTAAATAGAGCAGCTGTCCGAGTGTGTGTGTGTGTGTGTGTGTGTGTGTGTGTGTGTGTGTGTGTGTGTGTGTGTGTGTGTCTAAGGGTGTGAGATATTCTGTTTCTTTGTTTCTCTGAAGGACTGAGTGTCTGTAGGGGGGTGGGTGTTTTCTTATGTGGTCGGTTTGAGGGTGGGGGACGTTTGCCTTTGTCTACAACGTGTTTTCTTAGTTTAAATAGTGTTTGGTTGCTGATGTTTACTTGGTCATTTAATATGAGTTTCTTTTCTATTAATGCCTTTTGAATTAGGAAATTCTCTAGGAGGGTTAGGAGATGTTACTTACTGCTAAATCTGACTATTTCCAAGTTCTTTTCTAAGGTGGTGGGATTGTGGTTTCTTGCCAAAGGTGTTCTGCAAATGTTGAATGGCTGTTGCCATATTTCCGTGATCGTTTGTGTTCTTAGTGTTACAAATGTCCTGCTAGTCTGTCCTATGTAAAGAGCATCACCTCTGTTATATTTGAGCGTCCTTATTCTGCTTTAGTTATTATTATATTTTCTCCGTGTAGTTTTTCCCTGAGGACAAGGAAAGTCCGTAAACATTTTCATGGACAAAACAGAAAAAAGAATATCTGAAGAAATACTACCAGGCAAATAAAACATAATATACTGGTGGAGATACAGATGAACCAAAAAATAAAATAGACCAACTACACATAGAAATAAACACAATACGCAAGAACATAAAGTTCACTCTTATGAAGGGATAAGCAGGCCCAACAAATTTCCTGGATATATCCATCTTAAAGAAAATAAACTACACTCATCTAGCAGCCGCAGAAACAGTACTGCTTCTAACATAATATTAGACCAGTCTTCTAACCAGCCACAGGCCCAAAACGAATCGCTCTCAGAAACATGTTACACAGATTGAACACAATTCCACAAGACAAACACAATTACAACAAGGAGCTGTACATAACAATTCAGATAGCAAATAGTAGTGGATACCAAGAGACCTTCATTAGAAAACTGAATAAAGGAATCGGAAAGAAAAGAAAAATAAAGAAACAAAACACACAAAACCATGGACTCAGAACACTGACAACTAGCCCACAAAACAACAACAACACTCACGAAGGACACAACACTGAAACTTAACAAACAAACTGGTACACACTTACTTATGGAAATAAACTGACACGCAGAATTGGAAACATCATCAAGAAACAAGTAATAGAAATAACAAGTCCAAGTCATAACTCATTACAGAAATAACTAACAAAAACAGAGAGCACTGACACTTACCAAACATTTGGTGTTGACCAGCTCAAATGTATCAGTTCTGATGCTCTATGCTTAGGACACAGCAGTAAGCCATTTGAAACACGATATAAAGAACATAAAAGATCGTGGAAATATGGAAACAGCCATTCAACACTTGCAGAACACCTTAGGCAAGAAAACAACTATCGCACCACCATAGAAACGGACATGAAAAAAGTCAGATTTAGCAATAAGAAACATCTGCTAACCCTCCAAAAGAATTCCCACATTCAAAAGTCAGTGATAGAAGAGAAACACATATTATATGACCAAATAAACATCAGCAACCAAACACTATTTAAACTAATAAAACACATTGTAGACAACGACAAACCTCCCTCACCGTAAAACCCAATACATAAGGAAACAACCAGCCCCTCTCCCACACGCACACTCCAGCAGAAAATCAGAATATATCACACCCCAACACACACACACACACACACACACACACACACACACACACACACATATATATATATATATATATATATATATATATATATATATATATATAGGCATAGCTTCTCTAGTTGAACTAAAAACGTTCTTGTCAGTATATCTTCTGGGTTGTAAGGCCGTGTTCTTAGAAATTTGCTGCTTCCTTACGTTTCGTTCGATGCTGCGTCAGACTTCTTCAGAGATTGTCTGTCTGTTTAGTTTTGCCGACTGACGGGTCGAAGGTCTAAGACCTTCTTAAACACCGCCTAAACGGTGCGTGGCTAAGATCCACGGGATAAGCAGAGATGATCCTTGTCAAAGATAAAGCTGTACTATCGAACCATGTCAAAGATAAAAACAATCTATCGATTTTGCAACTCCACAGTCCATATATAGTTGAGTTACATAATCTCTTCTTTTCGATTGAAATTATCATTACGATTAAATATTTCAATAGCTTCTCTATAAAACCGTGGATAATAATTCGTCATAGAAGGTAAAATTTACGTCTCAGAGATATTTAGTATATGATTTCCCGATTGTAAGCAGTGTTCGGAAACAGCTGATTTTTAACTTTTCCAAGTCGGCACAGACTTGTGCCCTTTAGACGTGTGCTTACACGTCTCTTAGTTGTTCCTATGTAGACTTTACCACAGGAGCACGGAATTTTATAAACCCCACTTATTGATATAGGAGAACGTTTATCTTTTACATATCTGAGGGCTTGGGATATCTTGTTGGTTTGAAAACCGGTCTGATGTTATGTTTTCGTAGAATGTTCCCAATCTGATCCGTTACCTTATAAACCGTATTACTCCATCGTCGTGTTGTTTCCTTGTCCTTCGGACTACTCTTATTTGGTCGTAAAATTCTATTTACTTCTATCTCAGAATAACCAGTCTTCTTAAAGGTGTGCTTCAGATGTTGTAGCTCATCGTCCAGATGTTCCGCGTGCAAATTCGTTTGGCTCTGTCTACAATGCTTTTAATTACAACTCTTTTGTTGTAGGTGATGGTTGGAATTCTTGTTCAGATATCAGTCAGTACACGTCAATTTCCTAAAAACTTTGTGTTCCAACCTTCGGTCGGTTCGTCTTATAACTAAAACATCCAAGAAGAATAACTTGTCTTTTCTGTTTCCATGGTAAATTGGATTTATACTATTCAGATAAACAAAGAATTCTTCTAAAGCTTCGTTACCGTGGCTCCAAACCACAAATGTATCATCAACAAACCGATAGCATCTAGAAGGTTTCTGATTTGCTTTTTCCCAGAACAGATTGTTCAAATTTCTCCATAAAAAATTTTGCAATTGCAGGACCTAGTGGGTTACTGATTGCGACGCCATCAACTTGCTCGTAAAATTCATCGTCCCATTGGAACTGGCTGGAAGTAAGGCAGTGACTAAAAATAGCTGTCAGGTCCCTTGGGAAAATATCCGCTATATAAATCATAACGTCGTTAACTGAAACCATAGTGAAAAGAAAGATACTATATCGGAACTGACAATAATATCTCCCGCTAAATCTTATACAGCGGATATTTTCCCAAGGGACCCGTCAGTCGGCAAGGCTCAACAGAACTACAACCTTTGAAGAAAAATCTGACGCAGCATCGGACGAAACGTAAGAAGCAGCAAGATTCTAAGAACACGGCCTTACAACCAAGAAGAGATACTAACAAAAATGTCAACCGGTCGTGAAAGCCTTCACTATGTCATAAAAACGTTCTCCTCACAATGCGAACATATATTGTTAGCATCGACCTACATATGGAGACATGATCATAGTAATAAAATAAGACAAATCAGATCGAAAACCGAAAGATTTAGATGTTCCTTTTTCCCGGGAGCTATTATAGATTGGAACTGTAGAGAAATATCATAAAAGTGGTTCGATGAACCCTCTGCCACGCACTTTAATTTGACTTGCAGAGTATCCATATAGATGTAGGTGTAGAAACACACAATACAGTCAGAATATCATACACAAATTGCTAGCAGACTCCTATTTCGGCAGAAACAAAACAAGAAAACATTTCACAGTGTGAACCAAAGCAGTGATAAGCAAATACAAACTATAAACAAGACGAAAGGCAAACACAGTCCACGTATCAGAAATAGTGAAAACCAACACAAAAATGTATACCAAACAAATATTTTTTCCACAGTTGACCATTTAAGATGCTTTAAAATAAAGCGAAACTCATCTGGTCTAATGTCGACTAATTTTCGGTTACAAATGTCGGTAATCTAACCTATACCAACAGTATAACTACAACTGTGGGGAAGGAGAAAAAAAAATAAAAAAAAAATAAATAAATAAATTTGTATCATAATCTCTGCAGTATTTACTATTAGATCAGTATGAATGGATTACGTTACTTTGTACTAATCGTAGTAGAAATATTAATAAAGTGACTTTGTAATAAATTGTTACTGATTTATACATTCTTCATTTTACGCTTTTTTAATTGCATGTGGTAACCTAGTCTGTGTTTTATGTTTCAGTTGATGAGTGCTTCGTACTCCTACTACGCTCTGCTCAACCAGGTGAACGACAAGTGAATGGATAATACATTAATTAAAGGTGTTCACTGTAACATACAGATCCCCTAAACTTTTAGTACACCACTGTTGTTCGTCGACTGAAAAATACATTAATTGAAATATTCAAACGTTTTTAGCCTAAATAGAGTTATAATTCTTCATTTTATTTGTTAATTCCTTTGAACGGTGTATAATAACAATGTAATTACAGGAAAATAATGGTAGTAAACTGCAGAATATACTAATCCACTTGTGGATAATATCATACTACAAACAACAATCCGGTTGAGTATATTGCCACATAATGTACATAAAATTGCGGGTCTACAGCCAAGCAGTACTGCAATAGTAATTACTAAAACGTATGTGAGGGCTTATTTAGAATATTTTATAACATGTTCATTTCCCTTTTGCAATGTAAGAATCATTTAACGATACAAAAATACCATTCCGAAACTGTCATATAAGAAATGGGATGAGTGACTAGTAATAGGTGTTGTACTGTGCGTTGGTTAGCTAGGGAGATAGATACTTAATTGAACCTTAATACAAAAGCTTTTATTGCACCTGAAACCACGTATGGCTGAATAACATCCTACTGCCTAATGCTTTCTATAATGCTCCTTGTTACTCGTTTCGCTTTACGAGTAATATCAGATAAATCTGTGGTATAAATAACTGACATTAGAAGAATAAGAAAGGCTTACATAAAATAAAAAAGTTTTAGTCAATTGCAGTAAGGCGGAAGTTGAATCGCACGCGCGACAGATACATGGTATCTGTTGAATAACATCAAGGAAGGAAGGAAGCTCAGGGTTTAACGTTCCATCGACAGCGTGGTCATTTAGAGACGGCATAACATCAAAAGCCGAACTAACCCTAGCTGTGCCGGTCACTTCAATGTGAACATGATCGGTCACCAGATGGGCGAAATACTGTGATTATTATATCTCATATTAATTTTTTAAGAAACAAATCTTTCCACTATAAAAATAATAATTACAGATAATTGATATTACACTATACAACATGTTACTGTGTGAGAAAAATGTGTGCCATGAATTACGTGCCGCTGGCTTAAGAATGCATTTTTAAATTACAAAAGTTACAATAGAAAACGTTTTAGTGGACTTTAGTGAACTTATTTGTTCAGTGTCTGCTTTGTACTTAATTGCATATGTTTGAACTTAAATCCTTCATACTTACCAGAACAGACTTAACGTTGATACGATTTGCTAATAGAGAATCATATAACATTATAGAACTGACAGAATATACACAAAACAGTACCGAAAATGCTAACACAGAATTTTGTAATGCTGTAGGTATTGTCATAAATGTAGCTCTATTTTCAAATTGATGAATATTAACTAGTTACTAAAGGTTGACTTAAAAATAATGCGTATGTTAACGAAGCAATGGAATACTAGGTTAATGATTTGCAGCAATTGTTCTCTTCACTTTAAGAATACATAAAAGATATATTTCAAAGAATTTCTAAATAAACTTCGGTTGTCCTATTCTCAACCCATGATAGATCTTGCAGTCACCATACTCGCGCAAGAATGTAATGATAGTTCCATCAGTCGAACACATATAGTAATGGCGCTGAAGAGTATGTTGAATAGTTACACACTAATGACGACATATATTTAGAAGCTGTATATGTGCACACTATATTGGGCTTATCTGTTTCATGATACTTCTATGTCTAACATCAATTTTCTTAATGTGTGTTACTACAAACCCAATGGTAAAGAAAAGTAGGATACCATAAAGTTTTCATGTTTGTGCGTGTTTTAATTAACACCACTAACAAACTATGTGCGCATGGCGAATAGAGTGTTGATTTGATTCTTCAACTTTTGTCAGCGTAATTAATGATGAAATAATTCCAGTCTCTATCTAATAGGTACAATACGCTACCTGTACAGACGTCTCAGGGCACCCCTACGTAAGAGTGTACTAGATCCACGAGAAGTGGACTGCAAGGTTTACAAAAAGGCGGGTTCGTTGTCAATATACGGGGAATTAAAAAAGTCGGCTTATTTTCAGAGATGATAGTCCAGTAAACACGGGTTCAGAGACGCATACTGTCTGAGATAATCGCGTGTTCATAGAAAGGGCTGCGAGCCGCTTGGTTGAGGGTAGTAACGCAGCCGTTGTTCTGGCGTTCCGTCAAATTACGAAGTCTGTAGTCACTTGTCTGGTTCGAGTCGTGTTTTAGGCTACGTTAGTTTTCGTCGTGTGTGTGTGTGTGTGTGTGTGTGTGTGTGTGTGTGTGTGTGTGTGTGTGTGTCTTATTTGCATTACTATCAACCATGTGTATATATCACGGTGATTCGCCTACTTACGAAGTTTGAATGGGGAGCATTATCTCGACTTTTCATTACTGCATTGCATGCTTTCGTGGAGGATGTACCATATAAGCAACGATTACAAACGTCATTCACGCCCGAGTCGCACCACCACACTTACGTCACAACGTGCGCTGACATCTGACTCGGAAGTTCAAGCCCTCTTTAAGACCCCACACCTCCTCCTTCACCTGACCTCAATCCCCTATAATTTTTGTTAGGGGGCACTTGAAGGCAGTGCTCCACGCGACTCCAAACAAATACGTGCAGACGGCACAGGGTCACGCATGATAACCGCGTGAACTTCAAAGCCTGCGACATTCCCGACGCCTCCTATAAAAACGTGTTTATGTCATAAAGAATACGTTTCTGGACCCACGCTCATTGCACTTATTTTTCTTGATTCGATAAGACTACCAACTCTCAAAGTATTCGGCACTTTTTATGAACAGCCGGTATTAACGGTTACAGCAGAACAGGTGAGTTGGGATAACTCAGTGACAGCCAACGTGCACTGAACGCTGAATGTGAGCTGAGTTGCGAGTTCTTCAGTTGCATTTCATCTCCCATAAACCTGACCATATTGACAACTGATTATTTGGCTCCGAAGTGGAACCGCAAGGTAACAAACCCACAGCCAGACCATGAATAGACAGAGTCATGTCTTTTAAATGTATCTTTTAAGTGCCGAAATTAATTTGAAATAAGTTTTCATTTCTTTTATTTAACGTAACTAACACTCCAAAAATGACTTCGTTTCATAGTATTGTGGCACAAACACTTATTGAACTTAGGTTTAATGAAAATTTGCAATTAATTTTTTGAGCAAAATAAAATGAAATGGCACTTGCTTTTTCAATTAATGAGTATCCTTTCGGTTAAAATGTGAAACTCGGGCTCACCTTCACATGAGAGAATAGGGCCCTTTCTAAATAACACTAAATTAGGATAATAGCTGGGTTAAAAGTATTAAATTTATTTCGAGACAGTATTATTACAGAATTAAAAGAGTCCACACAAGTTCCTGGGTAATGTCTCACAAAAATTATAACTGTGTGTAGCTGCTGCGGCTTTCCCTACTCATCAGAGTACGAAATGGATATAATTAATAAATCTGCCTACCTTCTGCTCCCCAACTAAGAGGTAGACGTACCTGAGAATTTTCTACTGATAAGAACATTCTCTGTATTAGCAGTGATTTCTGTTTGTTATTTAATGGTTAAAATGATAAGAATAGAGGAATACTAAAGATCAGAATTCGTACAGTTCAGTTAAAATAAATGGTCATAATATTCTGAGAATGACACACTGAAAGGTTAAGATGCGTGTTACACTTGATAATATAGTGAAACACAAGATGTAAAACACAATGTGACACTGAGAAGGTTATGCTGCAGGACAAGATAATAATGAAAACACACACTGAAGTGCGGCTCGGTTGCACAGTGGTAGAATACCAGCCTACATATCCAGAGGTTGCGGGTTGGATACCTGCCAGGTCTCTAGGATTTTATCTGTCATTTTGCACTTCTTTCAACTCTGGCAGTATTGCTCATGTGAAAAATACCGAATAGCACCGTGGTTCGGAACCCACGTTAAACTGTAGGTCCCCCTATAACTGGCTGGGTAAGTCAGTTCGAAGGTCGGAGAAAGGCAACGGCATACCACCTGCAAACAGGACAATACCTAGTAAAGCACTGTGGAGTTCAAACAAATCTTCGAATTGTTGACTGCTTTACCTTTATTGAAGTAAATGATGGTTTTATTATCTCTTCCAGCCCTTAATGAGAGAGTTTATGTGTGTGCGTACTTAGAATATGAAAGTTATGTTTTAGCCAAGAGCATGATAACTGTGTCCAGGCAGGGGCAGTACTAGTGCTACACCAACAGCATAGAAAACCGATTATTCGATCCTTCTATAAGCATATCGTTGCATTTCTAAAAACTTGCCCACGAGATTTTGAAGTTCATGACTGTTGCATTAAGTCACCACCAAGATTTCCTACAACAGTATTTGGTGGACCGGTACCTTTCAAGGCTACCGAGCAAGTGAGGGCGAGAAGTGTTCTCGTTGATTTTGTTATATGTGAAATTGCAGTATTCGTCCGCGAGCAAAATTAGGAACTTGCAGCCAACCTACGCACTACGCAGAAGAACGGCTAACGTCGGTTCCGGCCTGCAAGGACGTAGCCAAAGAGGAGGTCTTGGGGGTCCGAACCCCCATTCACACAAACGATAAAATACTACTAAAACGTATGCTAAGGACAACACACACACTCATTCTCGATGGTGGACTCGAACCTCCGAAGAGACTAAATTAAATAAGTCCTAGCTACCGTGTAGTGAAACTGAATGATATTGTTATAAAAGTTACATGTCTGTAAATCTATCGAACCAAACTGCATGGTCATCAGTCCGTAGCTTACAAACTACTTAAAGTAAGGTAAACTAACATACGGACAACACACACACACACACACACACACACACACACACCAGGGAGGACTCGAACCTCCGACGGCGAGCAACCGCGCGCTCCGCAGCGTAGCGCATTAGACCACTCGGCTCCTCCACCGCGGTTAGTCATACACCGAAAACGGGATACGCACTATCGACAGTCAACAAAGCCATCTATAGATTTTTATTATCGATAACAGCATCGGCTACTGCCCAGTACTCCTTTACCCGTTGTCCATTGTGACCTTACTTCATTGTTGCTATGTTAAGCACTACAGTGGAAGGTTGCCGCTGCCATTTATTTCTTTTGTGCTGTTAAGATAAGTTTAAAATTATGAGTAAGTTCATAACAAGAAAAAAGAGAAAAACCGACTTTCATTGCTCCACTAACGTTATGGTAAGTTAAAATATGTAGCACTATAATTGCTTATTTATCTGTTTACAGCAGTGGAGTCGTTATTTGGAGTGGCAATACTTCAGCATATCATAAGGCACTCACTCAGTACTTGTAATACTTTTTAAAGTTAGGTTTAAGAGTAATATTTTATCTAGAGGTTGGATACGTTGCAATGCAACAAGAGTAAAAGAATCAATAATCTTCGAAATAAAATTATAGACTTACGCTCCCTAAATCAATATGCAAGGTATTTATACTGATGCAAAAATTAATACAGATTTTGCGAAACACCAAACTACAGTCGTGGCTGGCAGGCAGCGAGCTTGGTGACATGCAACCGTGTCGTTGCCAGTGTTCAAATACAAAGAAACATTTCTCATCTGATAATCTGACTACATTTCGAATAACAACTGAAGGTTCTTCTGGCGTAGACTGTAACAATCGTAAGAAATGTTTTCCTCAATTTTGTACGTAAAATATTACAGTATTTGTAAGAAGGTCTTACAAACGCAAACTATGTGCATAAACTATAAAAAATACGTTAGCCAAAGTTTATTTTTAGAATAAATGAAAAACATGAGCCTTTGTACATTTTTCTCTTTAAGCATTTGGACACCCCCCCCCCCCCCCCTTCGTGATAATATCCTGGCTACGTCACTGCGGCCTGTGTGGTTTGGTTTCACGCTTAAGTTTCTGTCCTGGAGAGGCGGTAATGGCCGAAGTAGGAGTGGTCAAGTGGTGGCCCTCCGCCGGGATGAAGCCGTGTACAATCGTACAAAAGAACAGTAGGAAATGCACTCGTGTCAGTTCGTCATACTGAAAATTTGTGGTAGTAATTAATGTGAGACCCGGAAAACACTCCGCTCCGGGAGACGACGGTAGCTGTTGAGACGACGTCTTGCCCGTCGAAGAAAGTGCTGCATTAGCTGTATCTGAATATTGCTTGCACCCTACGACGAACAACGACTATAGCTGGCTTCATATAAGAAGGCGCTTCCGCGCCTAGAGGCGGAGCGATAGGAGATGCGTGGAGGGGAGGGGAGGAGCTACGGCCGAACGCCAACAGTTGCGCCTGCGGGAGAAACAATGCGACTCGTGGCCAGTGACAGATAAAAATCCTAGGACCTGGCGGGGATCGAACCATCGTCGCTTGCACTTGTAGTCTGGCACTCTACCACTGTGAAACCGAGGCGCACTTAATCTTTACACAAATCAATCAGAGCATGAGTTCCGCCTCTTGAGACCACACGATCGATGGAGCGTTAAACCATAATTTTCCTGCCTTCCTTCGTCTCTCTATCCATCTCCTACTATCTATGTCTGTCTCCTACGCCCTCTCTCTATGAAAATTTATATCAGGGTTATCTGACATTTCCCTGATTTCCAGACAAGTTTTAGCGTTTTTCCCTGACAAATTTTGAGCTCTCAAGTGTGTGTAAAGACTTAAGTTGACAACAAAATGTAAGAACTTCTGTATGTTCAGATGCTTTATTACCCCTCCAGTTTTGAATGAACAGAAAGTTGTTGCCTTTGCTGGATTTATGATACGAAGTGGAACTAAACAGTTAAGTTGTGTATATGAAAGAAATTTTTATATCAATAATTTCTGTTTTTATCAATGAGTCATCTCTAACTCTGAATTAATAGCAAGAATTTAATATTAACAGAAAACTGCTCACAGGATTAAAATCAAAAACAGATTTGAAATTAGTCAAAACTTATTTTATACCTAAAGCGCTGACAGTCTTATGTTTAAATTAAAACTAAATAGAAGTTTTGTTTCTTCATTAAGTGTGAACACTCAGTAATTTTCAGCAAATTAGGTGACACTTTCAGTCCTTTCATGTAAAATTGAAAGAAATTTGATGCTGTGAGAAAACCAATGAGCAGTTAGAGGATTCAGGCATTCATTATATTCAGTCTTAAATGATGGAGTGTGTATTTTTACGTAGCTGCAGTCCCAATAATTAACATCTGGGATTGAAGGACTAAACAATATATCAGACAAATATAACAATATATATGGAAAATATAACAGTACAATTCTTCAATTGTGTAACAAACATTGAATGTTTATTTGGCCAACATCATTCTCAAAGTATCTGGAAAGTTGTTAAGGAAGAAAATAATTTTTAAGGACAATGCAATTTGAAACTATAGTACACACCTGTGCATTAAGCATATTGAATTACTACTAAGTCTTTTTAAGTTCTGTATCGAATCATGTAAGACATTTTTCAAATGACGGGCTGAGGACAAATATTACATCAGATATGACATCAAAAATTAGACAGAGTCAAAGTCCTTTGTGAGAGAAGCAATCTCTTCATCAACTCCACTTATTACAGTGTACCTTTCGGCCAGGATCCGTGACATTTTGGCCTTCAGCTCCTTAACTTGCTGGATGATGAACCTGTTCCGTCCAGCTCTTCAAGTTGCTTCTACTTTAAAGCCTCAACATACCGATCCCGAGCATCACGATAGTTCAGAATCATTTTGCTGTTAACATCAATCTTGAAGACACCGCCAGCTGATTTCAAGCCGTCATATACTACACGTATGCCGACCAGTGGCTTGATTTCCTGGTTGACTATCATACACTCTTTATTAATGGAAAAACCTTGCTCTACAAAGGCTTGACCGTGGCTCAGAATGAAATTTTTAAAGAAAACTACACAAATGCTGACAGGTGGGATCACCCTCTAATAAGTCTCTCCAGAAGTGATCTATTCTCGTCTCAGTCCTCCAGTAGTTTGCAGAGAGATCCAAATGTACCTCCTTACCAAGAAGTTACACAAATTCTTTCTCAACTTTATCACAGTCCTTAGCACTTATCCAGTTTTGTGAAGAGAATTTCTGCAACGCATTCAAGATTCTAGCCTTGCTAGTTCTTGGGATATTTATCACATCCGGATCACAAAAGCTTATATATTTACAAATGCTGTACTTCAAGGAGGTTTGAGCACATTTCGATCAAAAAGTTCCTGCACTCAGCTCTGAAAGTTAAAATATCTTTGGCATTCACTTTCACTTTTCTGAGCTCAGACCGTACAGCAGGACCTAAGTTCATGTCTACTGCAGGAATAAGACCAGCTTTATCATCAAGTTTTATGTCACACACTGATTTTACAGTAGATAATACCTCAGTCTTGGCAACTAAGGGCATCACATCAGCAGGTAGAGATGACAAAGACTTGTAAACGAAAGGTCCATTGGGGGCCACATATTGGAATTCCCTCAAAAAGGGTGTGACCTGCCCAGAAACAAAGCTAAAAAGGGATATTTTAACTGGCAACAGAAGATCTTCAAGGTAATTCAACATCATTCACCAGCTGTAAGTATTTATTTAAATTTTGTAGGGAACGGCAGATTTTCGGTTTTATAGTCAGCTCTTCTCGCAGGTACATTTTACAAAACATTATAAATCGACCTCAGAATGGGTACAACGCCCCAGTTAGTCTTTACGGTTGCATTCTTGAAACTCTGATGAATTCTATGAAGACCACAAGATCCCATATCAATGAATGTTGATACACTGTCCCCATTAATACTTTTCAGATCAAGACGCAGATCTTTCAAGAATGCCCAATTGACATTTGACTCCTCCATTGATACCTGAAGCATGTTGGTAAGATTCAAATTAGAAGTTTCTATCTTAAAACCACTCAAATATATCGGCAGCAGTGGCATGGCCTAAAAATGCAGATTAAAAATTTTGTGCCAATATCTGAGAGCAATATCCATTTGCTGCAACTCAGCCACCGTAATATTGCTCTCATCAAATAAGACTACAAAAGAAACGTCCCCTTCCAGGTCTTCAAGAATATTTTTCTTGAAGTGCGCAGCTAACTAACAGTACTGTATGACGTCTTGGTCCGCCCAAACTGCATCTTACTAGCTATATTGTCATTTGGGTACATGACCGGAAACAAAGCAGACTGCTTCCCTTTAGTAGAAAAGGACACATGATTTTCTACAGCCTGCAAAGTCAAAATATTTCCGCCCTTGCAACGTCATCCTGAATCAGGTAGGGGAAAGTCGGGTAACATGACGACTTAAAGATATATTAATATATTTTTCTGGCTCTTATATCGAAATCAAATACTTCATTTGAGGTAAAGTGATTGCTTCATGTATCACCTTTCGAATCAAGCAAGCCCTTGAACGTTTCCTAAAAATGAAGTTTTTCTAGATTGACCTGTTTTTGTTAGTGGTAGAAACATTCGTCAACTTACCATGTAGGGAGGGTAAGATGACTTACGGGTATGCGTAAGACGACGAAATGGACATTTTATTTAGAAAACAAAAACATTTTATTGGAAGTTATCTATTTATCACAATAGTCGCAAACATAGCATTCCTCCTTTGCTTCCCTGTAATTTACGTCCGCGCACTGAGCATGAGCCCACTCTTGGCATAGAGAAGTTTGGTACCAAAATACAGTCTTGCCAACTTCACCACGAAGGATAGAGTCACTTTCATCGACATTACCGGCGTACTTATCAATATCAATGAATGAGTTCGAAGATGAGTCGCAGATGGCCATTCTAGGAATTTTTGTTTGTTTCGCTCCAGAACATCCGCCGAACGCAAGTTTACGTTTAGGACAATTGTTCACTTTTTGGCCCATTTCAGGTGACGGTAGTAACACTAAAAGTAGGCCTTTGCGATCGCACTTGACAGATCGAAATTTAAATGAAAATAACGACTTAACCGTTCCTCTGACACGGAAACTGAATATTTGAATTTGTAGAGGAGAAATCCACTCCCATGAACCACAGACATTGCCGAGGTGGGGTGGCTTGCGTGCCTCAACGATACAGATAGCCGTACCGTAGGTGCAACCACAGCGGAGGGGTATCTGTGGAGAGGCCAGACAAACGTGTGGTTCCTGAAGAGGGGCAGCATCCTTTTCAGTAGTTACAAGGGCAACAGGCTGGATGATTGACTGAGCTGGCCTTGTAACATCAGCTAATGTGGCTTTGCCACACAGCTACTGCGAACGACTGAAAGCAAGGGGAAACTACAGCCGTTACCTTTCCCGAGGACATGCAGCTCTACTGTATGAACATATGATGATGGCATCCTCACGGGTAAAATATTCCGCAGGTAAAATAGTCCCCCATTCGGATCTCCGGACGGGGACTAATCAGGAGGATGTTGTCATCAGGAAAGTCAATACTGGCATTCTACGGGTCGGAGCGTGAAATGTTAGATCCCTTAATCGAGTAGGAAAACAAGAAAATTTAAAAAGGGAAATGAATAGGTTGAAGTTAGATATAGTGGGGATTAGTGCAGTTCGGTGGCAGAATGAACAGGATTTCTGGTCAGGTGAGTACAAGATTATAAATACAAAATCAGTTGGGGGTATCACAGGAGTAGGATTGATAATGAATAAGAAAATAGGAATGCGGGTAAACTACTATGACCAGCACAGTGATCGCATTATCATTGTCAAGATAGATACGAAGCCAACACCGACAACAGTAGTACAGGTTTATATGCCAACTAGCTCTGCCGATGATGAGGAAATCGAAGAAATATACGAGGAGCTAAAGGAAATTATTCAGACAATTAAGGGAGAGGAAAACTTAATTGTTATGGGAGACTGGAATTCGGTAGTAGGACAAGGAAGGGAAGGGAAGATAGTAGGTGAATATGGTCTAGGCAAAAGGAATGAAAGAGGAAGCCGCCTGGTAGAATTTTGCACGGAACGTAATTTAGTTATAACAAATACCTGGTTCAAGAATCACAAAAGAAGGTTGTATACGTGGAAGAGACCAGGAGACTCCGGGAGATACCAGATAGATTTTATAATGGTAAGACACAGATTTCGGAACCAGGTTTTACAGTGTACGGCATACCCAGGGGCAGCTATAGACTCTGACCATAACTTGTTGGTTATGAACTGAAACTGAAGAAACTACAAAAAGGTAGGAAAATAAGGAGATGGGACCTGGATAAATTGAAGGAACCTGAGGTTCTTAAGAATTTCAGAGGGAGCTTTAGGCAACAATTGACAGAAACAGGGGAAAATAAAACAGTAGAGGAGGAATGGGTAAAATTGAGAGATCAAATAGTGAAGGTAGCAGAGGACAATATAGGTAGGAAGGCAAGACCTACAAAAAATCCTTGGATATCGCAGGAGATACTAAATTTAATCGATGAAAGGAGAAAATATAAAAATGCAGTAAATGCAACAGGCAAAATGGAGTACAGACGACTAAGAAAAGATATTGACAGGAAGTGCAAAATGGCTAAGCAGGAGTGGCTAGAAGGCAAATGCAAGGATGTATAAGAATGTATAACTAGGGGAAAAATAGATACTGCCTACAGGAAAATAGAAGAAACATTTGGAGACAAGAAAAACAGCTGTATGAAATCAAGGACACTGATGGAAAACCAGTCCTCAGCAAAGAAGGGAAAGCTGAAAGGTGGAAAGACTATATAGAGGGGCTCTACAAAGGAAATGAACTTCCAGACAATATTGTAGGAAGGGAAGAGGATGTAGATGAAGATGAAATAGGAGATACTGTACTGAGAGAAGAATTTGACAGAGCCCTGAAAGATCTAAGTCGAAACAAGGCCCCTGGAGTAGATGATATTCCCTCAGAGCTACTGAAGTCGCTGGGAGAACCAGCCATGACAAACCTGTTTCACCTGGTCTGTAAGATGTATGAGACAGGCGAAGTACCCTCAGACTTTAAGAAAAATGTTATAATCCCCATTCCAAAGAAAGCAGGTGCGACAGTGTGAAAACTACAGAACCATCAGTTTAATAAGTCATGGTTGCAAAATATTAACACGAATTATAAACAGAAGGATGAAAAAGCTGGTAGAAGCCGACCCCGGGGAAGATCAGTTTCGGTTCAGGAGAAATGTAGGAACTCTGGAGGCAATACTCACTTTACGGCTTATCTTAGAAGATAGATTAAGAAAAGGCAAACCTACATTTCTAGCTTTTGTAGATTTGGAGAAAGCTTTTGACAATGTTGATTGGAATAAACTCTTTCAAGTTCTGAAGCAAGCAGGAGTAAAATATAGGGAGCGTAAGGTTATTTACAACTTGTTCAAAAACCAGACAGCGGTTGTCAGAGTTGAAGGGCACGAAAGGGATGCAGTGGTTGGAAAGGGAGTAAGACAGGGTTGTAGTCTTTCTCCATTGTTATTCAATTTGTACATTGAGCAAGCTATAAAGGAAAGCAAGGAGAAATTTGGAGAAGGAATTAAAGTTCAGAGTGAAGAATTAAAAAAAATTGCGTTTTGCCGACGACATAGTAATTATGTCAGATGCAGCAAAGGACCTGGAAGTGCAATTGAACGGAATGGACAGTGTGTTGAAAGGTGCATATAAGATGAACCTTAACAAGAGCAAAACTAGGGTAATGGAGTGCAGTGTAAGAAAATCAGGGTATGCCGAAGGAATTAGATTGGGAAACGAAGCAATAAAGGAGGTAGATGAGTTTTGTTACTTGGGCAGTAAAATAACAAATGATGGTCGCAGTACATAGGACATAAAATGCAGAATGGCAATGGGTAGAAAAGCGTTTTTGAAAAAGAGAAATTTGTTAACGGCGAATATTGATTTAAGCCTAAGGAAGTCATTTCTGAAGGTATTTGTATGGAGTGTTGCCTCGTATGGGAGTGAGACATGGACGATAAACAGTGCGGACAGGAAGAGGATTGAGGCTTTTGAAATATGGTGCTACAGAAGAATGTTGAAGATTAGGTGGATGGATCGCGTAACTAATGAGGAGGTACTGAACAGAATTGGGGAGAAAAGAAATTTCTGGCATACCTTCGACTAAAAGAATAGATTGGTAGGACACATTCTTAGAAATCAAGGAATTGTGAATTTAGCATTGGAGGGAAGTGTGTGGGGTAAAAAATCGCAGAGGAAGACCAAGAGATGGATACAGTAAGCAGATTCAGACAGATGTAGGTTGCCGTTCTTATGTGAAGATGAAGAGGCTTGCTCAGGATAGGGTATTGTGGAGAGCTGCATCAAACCAGTCTCCGGAGTGAAGACCACAACAACAACACAACAGAGGAGAAATTTCTCTACCACTTTGATTTCGTATGTTTTTTTTTTTTTTTTTTTTATACCTCGCATCGTTTCACAGATATTCGCAAAAATAAAGGCGTCTTTACGATGTCTGTCTGTCAGTCTGTCTGTCCGTAAAGTGTTCCCAGTTTTTTAGTCCAACCGATCAGCACCAAATTTTACTGACATAATTGTAGGCCGCCAGAAATCAGAACCTCCCTTTTTCAATTTTTTTTGGACAATAAATACGTTAGTAAAAAAAAAAGTAATGTAAATATAATTTCAAACGAACCGTTCATCTGACACGAAAATTGAGTAACCGATATTTGTAAAAATAGCGGCGATTTAACATCACCCATTGATTTTACGAAAACCACCCGTTCGGACATGTCATGTGACATTCCACGCCTAGGACTGTCTCTGGCATACGCCATCTTGCGTTGCGTATTTGATTATTTTCTTATTGTAATCTACACGTTGTCACTTTAAGGCAATGGCACACTGAAGAATAAACAAAAACACATCTTTCTTCGTACGATAAATGATACTCTAGTGCCATATTGGCATCCGTTAACAACTACCATCAATAGTACGAGATTATTCTCATGCATATGGTCATTGCTTCGGAGTCAGCCACTACCAAAAGTTGTTTACTCCTCTTTTCCTAAAAGGGTTTCGAGCACTGTGATTAATTAAATAGAGCTATGTTACCAATATTTAGAGTTTTGCATATGTAAGAATGCTCCGTCTACAATGCGAGTTTGTTCCATTTCGTTAATATGTCGTGAAACGAATTGAACAATGGTCTTCTGAAGCATATGCACGTAATCTGGGAGGATACTGTAATAATGAATATTCTGAACAACGTGCTGATACCGGTACTTTCGTATGTAAAAGAAGTCCTAGATTTCTGTGGCAAGTGTAGTTCCTTAATGAAACGGAAGGAAAGTGTATACATAGCAACAAATTACCTTGTTTCTTTTTTTTTCTAAACAGTTATTCACTATTTATTTAATATATTGAAAGTCATTAATTAGAATCAATGCTTCTACTAAAATGTTAGTCTTTGATATGGTTGCTATGGACGCTTTAACCGTGGTTGGTATTACTTTTCCTGTAGTTCAGATATGACTACGTTCACGTTACTTTGTTTTGCTCTAATATAAAGATCAACTATTTTATTTCAAACCGTGATTACGTTTTCTTTTACAGATAAAATCACATACGGAATAAGTGTGAGAATATTTAATTCCACATAAATCTAGTATTCAATGTATATACAAAGTTAGATCAATACGTCATTTATAACACTCGTTGTAACAGTATCTCCCCAGATCATATACATGTTGACAATTCGTTGGTATGTATTTCAAGGCACGTTCTCGAAACAGAACAATGCACTTTTCAGAAAAAGCGATGTTACCTTTGAAAAACTCTGAATATTGCAGAATATACGAAAGACAAATATACCCTGTGTTCCATCCAGGCTATAGTCATTCCCCCGAACGCCAAATGTACCCTACGTTCGCTCCAGGCTATACTCATTCGTAGCCAGTAGAAGCAGAGAAAATTAACTTTGAACAAATTACCAAGGCAAGACAGGTCATGATATGTTAAAGGAAAAATATAATGAAAATGTGGGACAGATATTAAAATAACAGTTTAAAGACGTAAAATTTCAAAACAGAGTATGTTTGTCAAAGCTAAACCCAATAGCATATACATTTGGCTGTTTGTTAAAATACAGTAAGAAAGAATATTACCTGTTGCGTACACAGATGTTATCACAACAGTATCACTATAATTGTTATTATTTGCATTAATATTTTTGTCCGAAATGTTTGCAAAAATTTATAAAACTACAAATATAATGTGGGCCGTAAAAGACGTAAGTGCGATTTTTTTACTCTGCATTCGCATTCTCTTTTAATTTTTCATCTTTCCTCATTTTTCTGTCTTACTTCTTCTTCTCTTTGTCCTCTTGTCTTTGTCTCTTTTCTTCCAGACCTACTTTCACGGGCGTCCTTGTTATGTGTAGAAATGGCAACTTATTTTTTCGTTTTCTCAGACCTCCTTTAGGTGCAGTTTGAGGTAACGGACGAAAAGTAGAGGTAGATCTGGACTAAGACGTTGCTGAGGGCACTGCTCGTGCACCAAGTTCTGCATGGGGTAATGGAGCTAAAACAAAAGTAGAGGTAGGATTAGATGGAGGACTTTGAAGAGATTCTATTTGGGGTAAAAGAGGTAAAATAGTGGGAGTTACAGAATTAAATGAAAGCCAAATTCTGCCAGTGGGTTTGCTGATATCTGAGGTAGAGCATCTGTTTTGGGTGGAATTTCATTGAGGTTGATGTCTATTATTAGTGATGGCTCGAAGTAATCATCATTAAATATCTGTGAATTTAATGGCTCTATTCGTGTGTCCCTAAAACCCTTGATGACGAACTCGCCATCTCAGCCTCTGATTAATTCGTCAACTTAACCACAATCGACAATTTGGATATAAAATTTAACATGGACAAATTCGCAAAGAATAAATTCATTAAACCATTATTAAACCATCAGAAAAACCATAAGGCTTAAGAGGAATCAGCTACACTCCTGGCCATTAAAATTGCTACACCAAGACGAAGACAAGCTGCAGACGCAAAATTTAACCGAGCGGAAGATGCTGTGATATGCAAAGATTAGATTTTCACAGCATTCTCACAAGGTTGGCGCCAGTGGCGAGACCTACAACGTGCTGACATGAGGGACGTTTCGAACCGATTACACATACACAAACCGGTGTGGCTTGGTAAAACTTCGTTGTTATGCCTCGTGTAAGGAGGAGAAATACGTACCATCACGTTTTCGATTTTAATACAGGTCGGATTGTAGACTATCGCGATTGCGGTTTATCCTATCGCGACATTGCTGCTCGCGTCGGTCGCGATCCAATGACTGTTAGCAGAATATGGAATCGGTGGGTTCACGAGCTCAATACGGAACGCTGTGCTGGATCCCAACGGCCTCGTATCATTAGCAGTCGAAATGTCAGGCATGTTGTCCGCAAGGCTGTAACAGATCGTGCAGCTACGTCTCGATCCCTGAGTCAACAGACGGGTACGTTTGCAAGACAACAACCATCTCCACGAACAGTTCGACGACGTTTGCAGCAGAGTGGACTGTCAGATCGGTGGTCATGGCTGAAATTACCCTTGACGCTGCATCACAGACAGGAGCGCCTGCGATGGTGTACGCGACGACGAACCTAGGTGCACGAATGGCAAAACGTCATTTGTTCGGATGAATCCAGGTTCTGTTTACAGCATCATGATGGTCGCATCCGTGTTTGGCGACATCGCGGTGAACGCACATTGGAAGCGTGTATTCGTCATCGCCATACTGGCGTATCACCCGGCGTGATGGTATGGGGTGCCATTGGTTACACGTCTCGGTCACCTCTTGTTCGCATCGATGGCACTTTGAACAGTGGCCGTTACATTACAGATCTTTTACGACCCGTGGCTCTACCCTTTATTCGATCCCTGCGAAACCCTACATTTCAACTGGATAATGCACGACCGCATGTTGCAGGTCCTGTACGTGACTTTCTGGATACGGAAAATGTCGATTGCTGCCCTGGCCAGCACATTCTTCAGATCTCTCACCAATTGAAAACGTCTGGTCAATGGTGGCCGAGCAACTGTCTCGTCACAATATGCTAGTCACTACTCTTGATGACCTGTGGTATCGTGTTGAAGCTGCATGGGCTTCTGTACCTGTACAAGGCAACCAATCTTTCTTTGACTCAATGCTCAGACGTATCAAGGCCGTTAGTACGGCCAGAGGTGGTTGTTCTGGGTACTGATTTCTCAGAATCTGTGCTCCAAAATTGCGTGAAAATGTAATAACATGTCAGTTCTGGTATATTATATTTGTCCAATGATCATTTATCATCTGCATTTCTTCTTGGTGTCGCAATTTTAATGGCCATTAGAATATTATTGAATAAAATATAAGTGTTACTTTCATGAAACTTATTTAAACTAAAGGAAAAATTATTACAAAAACAGCGTCCTCTTCCAAGCCTCTGTTGTCAACAAAACAAAACGACGAAGTGGTTCTAGTTCAACACGCATGCATGCAGAGCGCAGACACTTAGAAAGAAAAGTTTATTACTCACCTGTGGTACACAAGGAGGTGCTGAAACGCCCTCCCTTCGTTCTTCAAGCATTTCTGACACCAGCTGAGGACGTTGCTCATTGCACTCTTATGTTCCCCCTCATAAATTGCATTCATTTCATGACGAATTTTCGTTTTTAGTTCGTGTAAAGTGTGGGGATTTGATATGTACACTTCCTCTTTTAATGCTTCCCACAGATAAAAATCGCCCGGTGATAAATCGGGAGAACGAGGGCGACAAATATTGTTAGCGATAATTCTTTCACCGAACACACTGCTTATTTCCCGTAATGATAAGCTGGCTGTATGTGCCGTCGCACATTCTTGCTGAAATGTTGCGAAACCACGTTCTCTCTCAGTTAATTGGGCAAAGAAAATGCCGCAATATGTTTTCAATATACCTGTCACTATTACTTGTTTCCTGAAAAAATATAGGGTCTATTATTCTTTCGCCGCTAACAGCGCAGCACACTCCTATTTTTTGATCGTGCAAGGGCTGCTGGTGAATTATGTTAGGCTCTTCCGAACTCTAGTAATGGTTATTTTGTGAATTAACATACCCACTTAGGTGGAACCATGATTCGTCCAAACAGGAAGTTCGAGTCAATTTCTCAGTCATGCACCTTTTTCAGAATCTATCAGTGTAATGAGCAACTTCCTCAGCAGGTGTCAGAAATGCTCAAACAACGAAGGGAGGCTGTTCCTACTCCTCCTTGCGTAATACAGGTGAGTAATAAACTTTTCTTTCCAAGTGTTTGTGTTGTGTATGTCAGGAATAACTTGCTTGCAACTCTGTATTGAATTTAGTGCGGACGTTGGCAGGCCCACAAACCGGGCACCGCAGTTGGCGTCGCCGGCAAGTCGCACGCCGCAAAGGCGGTTGCGCTGAGGATTGATCACCCTGTACTACATACCTGCCAACCTTTGAAATCCAAAGATCTGCATCTACAGTTTAAAAAAATCAAGAGGTATAGCTGATCAAAAAACAGTCTAGTCACGAAACAACTTTTTCGAGTCTTTTCCTGTGAGGTTAAGAAGTTAGTGATGGCTATAAAAATACAAATAAAAATTCTGGAATTAACCAGAGCGTAAATTCTGTACCCATTAGGAGGCGGCATTAACTATGTGAGGTGTGTAGGGGGAAAGAGGAGGCAGACCCAAATCTCGCCAAACCTCACGTGGAAGAGAGGGCCGTTCTCGGCAAATGTGACGTAATTTATTTACGGAAGAAACAGTGGAAAACTGGGTGATAAATTAAGTAAAACATGTTTCATGTCTAAAATACGGCTAAATCCAAACCAATAATATTTATCGCGGTTTTGCTTACATCGTACAGTAACACGGTAGCCCCCACGGTTCTCTCCCTAAGAATACGTGACCTTTACAATATAGTAAGAACAGTTTGCAACTCACCGCAAAGACGTGACGACGAGCTGCGACAGGAACATAAAAAGAGACACGCGCACATACAACACTTAACCTTTCGGGCATGGCCTCCTTCAGAAGTAAGAACTTTCCGAATCGGAGTGCAGCAGCCGGAGGTGACTGTTGTGTGTCTGTGATGTGTAAGTGTGTGAATGTTCCTACTTCTGAAGAAGGCCACGGTCAATAGCTTAGGTGCTGTATGTGCATGTGTCTTTTATATGTGACTGAGGCAGCTCGTCGTCACGTCTTTGTCGTAAGTTGCAAACTGTCCCTACTATATTGCAGAGTCCCAACCTGGAGCTACTACTATTAAATATACGACCTTTATTGTTCACTACTGGCCCTTAAAATTGCTACACCAACAAGAAATGAGGATGATAAACGGGTATTAATTGACGAAATATACTAGAACTAACATGTGATTACATTTACACCCAATTTGGGTGCATAGATTCTGAAGAATCAGTACCCAGAACAACCACCTCTGGCCGTACTAACGGCCTTGATACCCGTGAGCATTGACTCAAACTGATTGCATGGCGTGTACAGGTACAGATGCCCATGCAGCTTCAACACGATACCACAGTTCATCAATAGTAGTGACTGGCGTATTGTGACGAGACAGTTGCTCGGCCATCATTGACAAGACGTTTTCAATTGGTGAGAGATCTGAAGAATGTGCTAGCCAGGGCACCAGTCGAACATTTTCCGTATCCAGAAGGGCTCGTACGGGACCTGCAACATGCGGTCGTGCATTATCTTGCTGAAATGTAGGGTTTCACAGTGATCGAATGAAGGGTAGAGCCATGCGTCGTAACACATCTGAAATGTAATGGCCATTGTTCAAAGTGCCGTGGATGGGAACAAGAAGTGACCGAGACGTGTAACCAGTGGCACCCCATACCATCATTCCGGGTGATACGCCAGGATGGCGATGACGAATACATGCTTCCAATGTGCGTTCACCGCCATGTCGCCAAGCACGGATGCGACCATTATGATGCTGTAAACAGAACCTGGAATCATCAGAAGAAAAATACGTTTTGCCATTCGTGCACACAGGTTCGTCGTTGCGTACACCATCGCAGGCGCTCCTGTCTGTGATGCAGCTGATAGTCCATGCTGCTGCAAACGTCGTAGAACTGTTCGTACAGATGGTTGTCTCTTGCAAACGTCCCCATCTGCTGACTCAGAGATCGATCCGTTACAGCCATGTGGGTGAGATGCCTATCATCTCGACTGCTAGTGATACGAGCCAATTGGGATCCAGCCTTCCATATTCGGCTAAAAGTCACTGAATCGCGACCAACGCGAGCAGCAATGTCGCGATAGGATAAACCGCAATCGCGATAGACTACAATGCGACCGTTATGAAAGTCGGAAACGTGATGGTACGAATATCTCCTCCTTATACGAGGCATCACAACAACGTTTCAGCAGGAAACGCCGGTCAACTGCTATTTGTGTATGAGAAATCGATGGAAACTTTCCTTAATGTCAGCAAGTTGTAGGTTTCGCCATCGGCGCTATCCATGTGTGCATGCTCTGAAAAGTTAATCATTTGCATATCACAGCATCTTTTTGATGGTTAAATTTCGCGTCTGTAGCACGTCATCTTCGTGATGTAGCAATTTTTATAGCCAGGAGTGTAGTTCCATTGCCCATGGCCTCTGGCTTGTCAAGGTGCACCGAAGGCCATAGTCCATAGATAAACCACGAAAATCCGCCACATTCAATCGCACGCTAGATGCAAGCAGAGCGGCGAGACTAGATCCGACACCCAGGGACTGCACATTGGTGGTAAATGAGGGGCTTCAGATCGGCAGGCCCAATCCGTTAGGGCTACCTGCAGAAAAGGCCTGCGAATTCGGCCCATTGCGAAAATCCACTCAAGTTGTCAGATATTCATAAGTCACAAACTGCATATTGATGTTATGAGGACTCTGATCAATCCATGCTACAGATAACTGGTCGCTGCCCTGAGAATCAATAATAATGAGGATATGTAGCAACTTACAGTAAAGAGGATTGGCCAGCCGCAGACAGGTACGTAAAAAAGACCAACACACTCTAATAACTCAGTTTTCGGCCGTAGCCTTTCTCAGAAAAGAAAGACTACACACACATATTGACATAATCACTCAGACAATTTCGTGCACACATGACCACGTTCTCCGGTCGCTGCGTCTACAATCTCTGAGAATCTCATCGAAACAGAGCGCCCCTCACGCCTTCCTGCCCCTCATCGACAGCTTCTAGGCTAGTGGCAAGCAGTGGTGGCAGTACTGACTGTAAGCTGAGGGAAGAAGCAGCAGTACTGAGAGAGCAGGGGAGCAGCGCACGTGCTCAGCTGCACCTAGACAGTGGCAATGGATGGCATCTCGGTAAACAAACCATTTCATCTACTGAGACAAAACAAGATTTCTCCGGTATTTCTTTTTTTTTCAAATTTCCCTGGCTTTTCCCTGACTTTTCTTAGATTTCCCTGATTTCTAGGACTTGTGGCTATATTCTTTCATATTCACAGAGTATATGACATCAACTGCGCCGGGGCAAAGCTGAAAATGTGTATCCAGCCGGCATCCGAAACCGTGTCTCCCACATTCTAGGCAGTTGCGCTGACCCCTACACCACTGGGGACACAGTGATCACCGCACCAGCAAGGACTACCTGAGAACGCCTCCCGTCAGATACAAATTCCCAGCTTCACCTTGCCCACAGTACTCAAACTCGTAGTTATGAAACTAATTCCCGTAAGAGTAAGTGCCACAAACTTGCCCACCCCCTTGCTTAGGTAGTCCTTGCAGGTGCGGTGATCACTGTGTCAAATGTTCAAATGTTTGTAAGGCTTATGGGACTTAACTACGGGGTCATCAGTCCCTAAACTTACAAACTACTTATGAACTACTTACGAACTACGACGGCACAAATATCCATGCCCGAGGGGGGATTCGAACCCCCGACCGTAGTGGCCGCGCAGAACGTGACTGAAGCGCCTCAGTCTCCTCGGCCACCGCGGCCGGCACCCCTGTGTCCCCAGTGGTGTAGTGGTCAGCGCAATTGCCTAGAAAGCGGGAGACACGGTTTCGGATCCCGGCAGGGTACACATTTTCAGCTTTGCCCAGTCGCAGTTGATGTCATGTATTCTGTGAACCTGTATATATATCTACCAACTACCATGATAAGTTGTGAAATGTTGAAAACGTACCTGTTGAAAGTTATTAATAAAATGAATATTATTTATATTTCTTTGTGTGTGTGTAATGATTTACAACTGAACAGTTGTGTATCTGAACTTATATGGAACAGATTGCTTGCTGTAAGACTGTCACTGATTATCAATACGGAACGACAAATAAAAATACTCATTAAAAACTACTGATGATTAAAAACAAGATCATACTGAGAACCGTTTCTCAATTTAAAGCCATCTAACTGAACTCTCTATATTAACCCATCTAACTGAACACTGAATTTAAAGCCACCTTGTTATTGTTGTGGTCTTCAGTCCGGAGACTGGTTTGATGCAGCTCTCCACAATACCCTATCCTGAGCAAGCCTCTTCATCTCCAAATAAGAACGACAACCTACATCTGTCTGAATCTGTTTACTGTATCCATCTCTTGGACTTCCCCTGCGATTTTTTCCCCACACACTTCCCTCCAACGCTAAATTCACAATTCCTTGATGTCTAAGAATGTGTCCTACCAATCTATTCCTTCTTTTAGTCGAAGGTATGCCAGAAATTTCTTTTCTCCCCAATTCTGTCCAGTACCTCCTCATTAGTTACACGATCCATCTACCTAATCTTCAGCATTCTTCTGTAGCACCATATTTCAAAAGCCTCAATCCTCTTCCTGTCCGCACTGTTTATCGTCCATGTCTCACTCCCATACAAGGCAACACTCCATACAAATGCCTTCAGAAAGGACTTCCTTAGGTTTAAATCAATATTCGATGTTAACAAAGCCACCTTACTGAACAATAAACACAGTGAATAGATTGTGAAAGAAATTACAGACACTTACGATAACAATCCATGATCGATAAATAATTATGTAACATTTTAATGGGATTATGTTCACCCAAAAATCAAAAAGATTATCCTTAGTCACATTTAGCACTGTATGAAATCTAATTACCTACTGAGAAACAATGTGAACTGACTGTTTCAAAATTGTGCTGCAAAATTAGTGTGTTAGTAAAACCTCCCATTCCCAAAATATAAATAAATTTAAACTCATTTAGTTATTCACGGCCCTAGTATAAAAAATGCATTTTCATTTTAATATGGATAACTCAAGCCAACACAAATTTTAAAGTCAAACCACATCTGAGCAATTGTAGGTGCGCAATGGATTACATTACTGTACACTGTAATATAGATCCGATTATCCAATGGAGTACTTTATTACAAAATCCTAATTTTTTGTTAGGTATGCCATTTGAGACAGTAATAAAGAGAAAAACGGTGAATATAAAATGAACGAACAGTACCAGGAGAATTTCAATCAGGTACCACAAGAAATATATAGTTTATTGTTTCATTTCAAATTAACCTTCACACAAATCATATTTCGAATTAACTCATTAAAGGAAGTGAACTGCAATCAGGAAACTTAATTTCTCCCACACTGCTTAATCTCGAGGATAAGGATGAATGAATAACAAAGCATCTACGTTTATATAGTTATATTTACCTCACTCTATGTCACATCTCACGTACATTGCTTTGTAATAAAACTCTTCAGTTTGATGTAAATTTACACAAGACTTAATTTACAAACATTTCCATCAGTTTAGACACAGACTAGCAACTGCACAACACTAACTCCCGCACAAGACTCACTGGCGAATGCTACTGACTGACTGAGACAATAACATACTCTTATGTACCAACAGATATATGAAAAAGAGAAGGTTAACAAGAAACATGGTTTACATGAAGTGCAGGTGGAATCGAAATCAAAGTATCTAATATTTAGATGTAAATCTAAGAGGCTAACAGGAAACATAATATACATAACATTAAAGTGAATTGAAATTAAGATACCGGGGATAGGCCCCTCTCGCTACTTTCAATGATTGGTCACACGCCGTTGAAGTCTGTTGTAACGTACCCTCCGCCATGCTCCGAAAGCAATTTGATGCAACCACTAACTTTCCTCTTGTTTTGAAGCTCAAATCAATAGATATACGTATATAAAAATGGAACGTGGGATATGTGTCCGTATATTTCACTTGGTAGCCAAAATTATTCACTGCAGACCGATGGCGGCTATGCATGAGAGTAGCCTTTAGGTCCACGGTGTGCATTATGTTGTTTTGGTCACATCGTGTGGCGGTGAGTGAGTGTGGCGAAAACAAAATCCGTAAAATGTGGAGCAATACGACGATCAACAGGTGCTCAAAGATAAAAAGACTCAAAGACAAAACCCTTGGAGCCGCGGTGGAGTAGCCGAACGGTCTAAAGCGTCTCACTGCGGAGCGCGCGGTTGGTAGCCGTGGAGGTTCGAGTCCTCCCTGGAGCATGGGTATATGTGTTGTCCTTGGGTTAGTTTACTTAGGTTTAAGTTGTTTGTAAGCTACGGACTGATAACCACGCAGTTTGGTTCGATAGATTTACAAACATTTGAACATTCGAATTTTTGAAACCACTGGGAAATGCAGACATACATTAACTGAGCATTAACCTCACCGGCAATACACCACTGATCTCAATACAAACTCTGGAAAGACAACTGTAGTGCTTAGGATCAAAATACTGGGAACTAGATTAGAGAGACACATATAGGTCGATGACTTTTGATACTACAATAAGCAAAGAGGTTATACACAGCGAAACATTAAGCATATTCTTCAGTTGTTTTTCTGAAAGAAACGTACGAATAAAGAAAAATAGGTGCATATTGCAGTTTGAAAAGTAAAAGTACCAAAGAACATGCCAAAGGGTAAGAAAGAAATTTCGCGTTCTCGGTCCGTTCCTAAAAGACAGAAAACGGTGCTGAAAAGTGAATGTACAGACGATAGAAACTTGAAATTTGTAGACTTTTTTTTTTCTTATACTGTAGGCATCGGCTATTTTTCGATATTCCCATCTTTCAGGGGGTGAAATAGGGGATGAACGGTTTTTTGAAAATATGTTGTTATTAAAGCAAGTTTGAACCAAGAAATACAAAACTTCGGAATTTTAAAAACACGTGTTTCGATATTTTTGGAAATTCAACCATTATGCTGGTGAAATAAGGGAAAATCTTTCAAGGGTGCTATTAAGACGATTTTGATGCTAAAAATGCGAAAATTTTGATTTGGAACTATGGTTAGCATTTAAAAAAATGTGTTTCGTGATGTTTTGAATTCTGCCATCAATGGTGCAATAGGGGCGGGCCAGTTGTATCAATATACTTGATTCGGAAACCATTTTTAAAGCTAAATCAATGAAAATTTGTATTTAGAAGTAGAAACAACCAATGCACACCATGCAGTCTACGCGTGTCAAGCAGCGGGAATTACGCTAGTATATATAAAAATTCATAGATACTGGAATAAAACTGTATATTTCTATGCAATACAAACGCACTATGTACAACGACTTGTCTTTTGTGCCCATCAAAAAAAGCGTAGCATCATTTTCGATGCAAAGTTTCCTGAACCCCAACGTCGAATGCATTGTAATGGGATGGCCGTTGGAAGGCGAAGGTGGGGGGGGGGGGCGTGGTTGACGGAAGCAGCGCTGCCTGTGAGAAACAGTTTACTCATTCATTTGTTTGACAGTGAGAGTGGTCGTCATCGTGCTGGAGCGTGTTCCTGGCGTTAGGGTACTGGCAGCGGCGGAGTGTATGAAACGCGCTGAGTGCGCGAAGACGCCTGCTGGCTGGGCGTGTCGACCAAACAGGTATATAAACAACCCCCCCCCCCCCGAGCCAAAAGGTATTTCTAAAAAGATAGAAAACAACAACCTCATACAAACTATGCTCATATCAATGTCAACATTTTTCCGATTCCAAATAAAAAGCAAAGTTTAAAGTAATATTTTTTTTTTTATTTCAGTATATTTCTTCTCTATTGCTTCAACTGGTGTTAATTTAGGACCATTTTAATCTCTGAAAGGAGAAAAGTAATTTTTAACACACAGTAAAGAAATAAACAGCTATTAATTTCCATGTCACGTTCTAGACCATTTGAACCTGCTTTTTCGCATTGTAGTAACTATTAAAATCATCTTCAGACTTTTCGTCTTCTGACCCACTTACATCAGATAATGATGTGCCTGTATTGTGAATACTGTTTTCACTATCACAAACACATACATTGGATCGTCTTCCTGGCTTCATTCTTCTGCAAATTTATTTTCTATACGTCATCATCATTAAAGACTGATTATGCCTTTCAGCGTTCACTCTGGAGCATAGTACCTCTAATAAAATTCCTCCATGATCCCCTATTCAATACTAACATTGATGCCTCGTCTTATGTTATGCCTTTCACTTCAAAATCATTCTGCACCGAATCTAAGTACTTTCTTCTTGGTCTACCTCGACTCCTCTTACCTTCCGCTGCCGAGCTCATGAGTCTCTTAGGTAACCTTGCTTCTCCCATACGTTTAACATGACGCCACCACCTCAGTCTGTTCGCTCTAACTGCTTCATCTATTGTGTTCATTCTCAGCTTTTCTTTGATGTCCTCATTATGGACACCCTTCTGCCATTGTTCCCATCTATTGGTACCTGCAATCATTCTTGCTACTTTCATATATGTAACCTCTATCTTATGAATAAGGTCATCTGTATCCACCCAACTTTCACTCCCAATCAACAAAGTTGGTCGAAAGATAGAGCGGTGCACTGCTAACTTAGTTTTGGTACTTACTTCCTTCTTGCAGAAGAGAGTGAATCTTTTATATACAGCATTACCAAAATAGTGCATGAAAACTGCTGTAATACCATGTCTGTCGATACCAATAGGTTCACAATCCATTGTTACATCACACAGCAATTCAGTAAGCAGGATGAAAAATGTCACGACTTTTACTAACACGATTCCTTGAAGACAATTGACTTTTAAGTAAATGCATAAACGTTAAATTGTTAGTATAATTATTTTCATCGTATCGCACAAAACCCACTTCATTTCTAATTATCTAATAGAACAATTATAGGTCGCCACCCTCTGTTCACTCACAAGTCAACGTGGATTTTAATGCCTACGAATTCCATTACCTCTTTATTTTTTGATTATATTTTTTACAGCGGTGTATTACAAAAGCCAGCCGCCCATCAATGGGACGAGAGAGTCGATTATAATTACTGTCGAGAAATACAATGTAAATAAAAAATAATACCAAAATTTTCAGTGGGGGGGTGCCGAGCATACCCACTCAAATTTTGGGGTATGCAGAGGGACCGAGCATACCCGTAGTCGGCGCCTATGACAGGGACAGAACTAACGCTGCCTTACCTTCTGATGTTGCTCACCAAACATGCAAATGTTTGTAAAGCTTATGGGACCTAACTGCGGGGTCGTCAGTCCCTAAACTTACAAACTACTTATCTACTACCTTATACTAAAGACAGCACAAACATCCATGCCCGAGGGGGGATTCGAACACCCCGATGGGGGACGGCCTCGCGCATCGTGCCTCAATGCGTTCGGCCGCTCCGCCGTGACGGTGGTCATCCTGGTTGTGTTGACTTTGAGGTTACTTGTACTGTGTGTGTTATCTTTTTTGTTTTTCTTTGCAAACCGAGATATTAACCCTCGGGCGGCAGCGCCAATTATTAAAACTTCAGCAGCAGCGCGGTGCAGAATTGCTACCACTGTGTATTCCGTGCTACAAACCTAGTGATCGTAATGACAGAAATAGTGTAATGTAAAGGTAGAAATATATTTGTTAATATCTAAATTAGTATATCAATACCTTCGGTGTATAAATATAACAAATGTAACACTATTCCGAAAGTGTACAATAATCATATATAATAGACCCAGAAGTACCATCATTTCTTCTTTAGGTAATTCCCAGTAATTCCTGTCTCTTGAGTAATTAGTGTCAGGTTTCTTCTGTGTTATATGGAACTTAGTACATGTAATTACCTCATCAGTCCATTATCATCTATCATGAATGAGCTTGCGTCTCTGACTTCACGCCCCTTGCGTTTCCTTTTGAACCAGAGAAGATTTTTATGGTATTCTTATTCAGTGTTTTGGAGTACTGCTTGTACGTCGTTTTACTCCACAGTGTGGTGCCGTCTTCAGTATCAGATTCGTTGCGCCTGAAATCTTGTTCGGGATCGGAACTACGATTTACATTTGAATAATAGTATCCTGTTCATGATTTGATAAGTAATCTAGACAAAAGTCACAAAGATCTTCCTTACTTGACGAAATAAGTCTATTTCCTCATCCGTTAGATCCATACCACGTCTACGAGACCTGATGATTAAATTATGTAGTAGAAAAACACTTATTTTTGCATTGTGTAAGGCTTGAATTGGGTTAAAAATGAGTGACGGAAACTGCATCATGTCTAATCAGGAGAAACTAGAGGACATTTTATCGACGAGAGTTAAAATTCTATTTACGAAATAAATTTAATTTTTTGAGCATTCTAATATATAGGGTAAAATTTACCCAATAAATATTTACTACAAACTGCCACAAATCCATTCGCAAGGGAAACTAGACGTAACATAAAATAATTCAAATCTACTTACATGACAGACATCCCGGTGCAAATGTTTTACCAGTGACGCACTCCCTAATTAAACTATTTTTTGGGTGGACACAGCCGTGCAGTAGGAACTCAGAACCTTCATTGACGTCACTGTTAAGGCTTAATTGAGAAATAGCGATAGCGGAAATATGGCATCTCCAGTATTGCGACAACAACGAGCTTTTAAAGGATAGTGGTAGCATATTTGCACCAGCGCTGCCGCTCAAGGGTTAAATTGTCCCTCCACAGTGCCCTACCTGAGTGCAGTTGTGCCTCGAGAAAGGCAGCGTGTGCTCGTGACGAAATATGTGTGACGGTCGACGACGTCACCCGGCAGCATACCCGCCAGATGTTTAAACATTCAGTACGGCGGGAAAAGTTGAAAGTTTCACATTTTAAATGAGTGCATACAAGAACCCAGCCCAGCTAGTGAAGCGGCGCTCTCTGCCTGGTCGGTGTGTTTGAGCAGCGGGAGCTGCCGCCACGCCCCGCTGGCCCTCCGTAGCCTTATTAACGGCCTTGTCCACGCGGCTCACATACATCGCCCGCGCTCTGCTCGGCCGGAATACGAATGGCCGCTAAGCCGGTCACCCCTCCTGGGACTCTCCTGGTGCAGCGGCAGCCGCGATAAACTCGCTGCAACATTTCTGCAGTCTGCGCAGCAAACGAACCGCCTGTGCGCTACTTTGTTTCGTATCGCCCCCGATACACTCTGCTAATCGAGCCGAGTTCAACCACACCCTTTCGTGTGTTTCAGCTCAGAAATGAAGAAGGACTGCATAGGACATTGCTCATCACCCATCTGCGTGAGAACAACAAACAGTTCTTCGAGCGCTGCTCCCACGCACTAAGCAATAGACTTGCCCATAATAGTTCGCGATCGGGTGCGCTCACTTTAGTTCGCGGCTCTGCCGCGAACCTGTTCGTTCTTTTAGTTCGTCCGCTCCCAGTGGCGGCTGAGCGGCGTTTTCTGCGCATTCAGGTGGAGGGAGAAGTTCCCCCACCTAGCTGCTTGAGCGGCTAACGATATCACGCAAACCAAAAGAAACACTTTGTGGATAATTTTTGTCGTGTTTAAGTTTAGAGTTATCTCTATATCTTGGCATTATGGAATTTATTAGTCAGATATTGCAGAGTGCAGAATACTTGCAAACAGAAATTTTGTAGCACTGAACTATGTAATCCAGCAGGCAGACGCTCACCTCGAAATGGCTCTCATCAGCAGAAGGCAAACACGTGATATTTAATTCTGCTGCGCTCCCCCTCGCTGTTGCCCGTCGGTGTTCGGTAAATTATACAACGAAATAAGAAGCGAGATACGTTTGGCATAATAGTTCGCGACCGGTAACGCATGTTTTAGTTAGCGACCTATCGCGCATATTTTGGTTCGCGACCGCTAGCTCTCCTTTTATTTCGCAGCTCGGCCGCGAAGTAGATCGCTCTTTTTAGTTCGTCCGCTCCTTTTGGCTTTTGCTACCGCTACTAAAAGAGCTCTTTCTTTTGTTATATAATCAGTGTTGCCCAAGCGTGTGCTATTACCCGTATTTTTGGGCAATTAGACATCAAACACTTAAGCAAATAAACCAGTTACTTACACGAATGGGTGATAAAATGGTATTCAACTACTTTGCTTACAGAACACTCGTATTATTTTATTTTAAAAATGTATTTCTTAATTTATTTAATAGGTCATTGAAGGAAAATTACCTATAATATATGCTAAATGGGTCTATTTTCAATGGCTGATCCTACTCCTAGCATCTCATCGGCGTCTGGTAATAGCAGCAGCAGTCATGAGAATAGAAAGGATTGTATATGGGACGAGTATGATCAAGAAACACATTAGAAAAGAAAATTTGTGGCAGTGAACTATGAAACTACAGCTGAGCTGCATCTCAGATCGAAATGACGATAACTGGCAGAAGGGAATCACGCGATTCTGCGTGCTCTCGCTGTTCCCCACCAGTCTTCGGAAAAGGAACCGACGAACTAAGAGTCGAGGGATCTGCGAACTAGTTCGCCTGTGGGATCGCTCTCCCGAACTAGTTCGTTCGCGAACTACACAAGACTACTAAGCAAGCTACCCAACTTCGACGTAGTGATACCTCACGTGCTCGCATGTGACGGAGCTTTTCGCTTGCATAAAAAACCGTTGAAACCATACTCGCGAGAAAGTGCGATCAGAGGTAACTCTAAAGCTATATTTAATTACTGGTTGTGCGGTGCTCGCCGAACTCTGAAAATGCATTTGCCTTATTAGGACACGTTTTTTCGCATTTTTATACCCCAATAAATTTACTCCCCTAAACTGTAGACGATGTAACAGTTTCCTGCTGCTTACACAAGTTTCTCAGCGATACTTACATATGAAAAACTGGATCTCGTTTTCATGAACCAGGTGCTTCGCAAAATTCACCCACAGAAACTTTGATTGGTTTGGCAAGAGATCCAGGGTTGCTAATGCTGAAGGAATCGAAGTACGAAATGCATTTGCTCCATATTTCAACACTGTTGGGAGGCTGGGCTGGCAAGATCAACATGTTAATGAAACTGACGCAAATTAATTGCATTACAATAATGTTTTTCTTCCTTGTATTATTGCTATATGAGAAACCCCGCTACATTGATCTCAGCTACTAACAAAACGTCACAAACATAAAACATTTTAAAACTGCCTTTATTATAATAATTATTATTATTAACAGTGTTATTATTTTTGAAACTCTCTACATGAATTCAATAACATTTTTGTTTATTAAAACTTTTCATTTTGAAGTATTTCTTCTCAGTAAATTTTACAGTGCAAATTGTAAATGTAAATACTAACAATAACTGCAAGTACTTAAAAAAGAACAAATTACTTGGTTTTCCAAATTTGTTGGCAATCTCAGCCCATATATTGTCCTTGGGCCTCGGATCCTTGTGAACGCATTTCATAGCTGCCACAGTGACGGATGATTCGCCACTTCCTCAACAAGTATTTCGTCATCTGCGTTAGAAAACGAAACCACCACGCACGTGGTCGGTCTGTGAAGAACAGCGCAATAGTACAATGTTCATAAGCTGTACATGCGAAACGTGACTTTTTAGTAGTAGTGTCTCAGGGACATAAATAATATCTGTACGTTGTCTCGAAGTTTCTTTACGTAATCCCTTTCCAGCTTTCAAAATCCATGTTGGTTATCAGGATACAAAGAAATTTTCATTTTGAGTATAAAAAGTACCTGTTGTATAGACTGGGACAGCTAGAGTTTCTAATCAAGGCAAAACCTAGTAATTTTTAGTACACATTCTTATTATGATGATTCTGGAAATACTCGAAATTTTTTCCATGGTAGTATCCGTTACCGAGATCCACACGCTCAATGTTTCCGTAGATATATACGTAAAATACGCACGCAGTATCGAGTCTGAGGTGTAATTGTAACTTTAACTAACGTAGCGAAGGTGCAACAATGTTTCTAGTCGACACTTACTGGCCAGTTACCTTTGTAAACGTCAGGAATCACAGATAATCTTGTCTCTGATTGAGAGTATCGTAACTTTACCAGTACACGTCACACAGTGTGGTGCAGTGTGCCTGTTCCAAAGGTTTCGCATTTTGCCATAAACAGCGTTACAAATTGACGTTAGTCGAAGCTGCACTGAAAAACTTTCCAGCTTCGATGATGGATACACCCTTAACGTATCACGGTAAATTGTGTTCAACAAATAACTATTTACGTTGAGCTCCACCCCGCTCCCCATTCGCACTGTTAAATGTACGAGGGGTGTTCAAATGGAAAGGTAGAAACGACACTGTGAGTATAATTGAAGCTTTTAATAAAAAATAATCTCCAGAGTCCAGAGCAAAACTATCCCACTGTCTAACGAGCCGAAGGATTCCCTGCTCCCATAATTGCTGTGTCTGTGACAAGAGCCAGTACTCTGTGTCCTTCGGTTCAAGTTGAAGCGCTTCCCTCTGAGATGTTTTCTTAGCTGATCAAAGACATGGAAGACAAAGGACGACATGTTCGGCTTGTAGGACGGATGCTCAAGCTGCTCCTACTTGAACTTGGCCAGTACACTTGGTGCGACCCTAGAGACGTGTTGAGGCCCGTTATAATGAAGCAGAATCACTCTCTCCGTGAAAAGCCAAGCCCTTTGCTGTTACTGGAACTGTGTAGGCTACGGAGTTTCTCACAGAACATGGTTTCTCCGTCGGACCTCGGACGTTGCCTGCTGAGTTCACAGCAGTGTTTTTCAACCTTTCACAACCCACCACCCCCTTTGTGAGTAAAAATGTCCGGCGACCACCCCGGCCCGTAACAAAGCTATATCAGTGATCCGAAAAGCGAAGTATTTAATTAAATTTCTTCCATGTATATAAGATCTTCGCAACCATTCTTGTCTGGTGAGTGCAGTAGTGCAAACGGAGCAAAACTGAAAAAAGTACAACTATAAGTATTTGATGTATGATTTTGCTGTCATGAGTAACAAATCGCAGTGTTTAATTTGTGGCGACGTGTTGTCATGCGCGAGTATGAAACCATCAAAGCTGGTGCATCAGTGCTTAATATTTCTAGAATGCACATAAACTTCCTTCTTCGAAAGGATACTGATGAACCTTAACGTACAGGAAATTACTAAGATCCAGTAATAAAACGGTATTGCTATTAGTTGAGTAAAAATAATACTGTATTGAAAACTCCTTACCAGCTGCAAACAGTGATCCAAGCGTAACAAGGATTTGTTATTTATTGATTAAAAATAATATAAGATACTTATTGTTTTTCTTACATAACAATATCTGAACATGTGACAGTCATACAAGAAGATTGCGACCACTGTAAATAACTCCTAGCAGTACTTTACAAACAATGTTGAGTCGTTTAGTTAAAAAAATCATGAGCTGCAAAAATGGCTCCATTTTTTCGCGTTTAGGTCGGCCCAGTGTGAGAAATCAAAAGAGCCATCCGTACATCTTCTTCTAACTGTGACACTTTTGACGTCTGTACGGCCACATGGAGCGTGTCAGAACAAATCCAATTTTCCACCTATGGTTGACTTGCTAATTAAGCGACTTTTATCATACCCTGTCACTTCTGTGTAGCGCTTCTGCCATAGTAGCTGAACGTCACGAAACGTAAATTTGCTATCATCGAACATGCTGCCAATTTATACGACCGCGATCTCCCTAACAAGTCTTTGCGAACCCCAGGGTTAAGAACACTGTCTTAGGGGAACGCCGGACACTGCATCCGCATCCCTGGTTGTCGTACTACGTTATCCAAAAGAGTCGTATTCAAATTTCAACCGGTTCGGTTGTTAAGACGTTTCGTATCTTTTCATTTATACACCCCTCATATGTTGCTACATCCCCTGCATTTTACGACTATTCCAATAATCCGGCCACGGTTGAAAAAATTATCAATCTGAAGAACGTCATACTGCAGGATTCCTACAGAACTGGCGCGTATTTTGAGTATTACACTCGTCCTACAGCCCAATCAAATTCAGCAAAGTGGTTATTGTTTGTACATTAGTTTGTTCTATGGTGGTTCTTTTTGCCAACTGCGCAAAGAGACTCCGTTGCGGAAACTAAGAAATTTACATTTTAAGAAATGTACATGGCGAAAAAAAAAAAATTGTATATCATATAGTTTGCTATTTTTTTCTACTTGAAGGGTTGATTTCAGTTTTATTTTTCGTTATAGTTACTGTGCAGCATCATATTGCGACATATATTAAAAGAGTTTTCAGAAGTAAAAACACAGTGCATAGGTTTTGTGCACAGTTGATTGTATTTCATACATTGTACCTTATGAAATTCTGTCGGAGTTCCAACCTGCATGTGCCACATCCTGGAAGATAGTAACGTCTTAATTTCGAATTAATGCGCACTAACTAGGATTATGTTTACAATGACGTCAGCGGCGACTTTGAACCATACATTCATAATTATCTCGCAAACGGTTCGTTTGCGGACTCATGTATGCTGGGACATTGTTGGTTCTATTATCGTACACTTTCAACCATGTGCAGGTCACGCACTTTTTCATGGCCCCTGTGTGATCGGCGGAAGACGGCTGACTTCGTTTGTCTAAGGAATGTCTATGCTTTATACGAACCATACCTTGTAGCAGCATTCTGCAGCGTAGACATCGTCAATGTATTGTTGATTTGTGCTTGGTACTGATGATTGCATACCACTTTGTTATTTGCACAAAGAAGTCCACATACACCGCCGACCTCTTTTAGAAAAAGGAAGGCTGTCTTTGAAAGTGGTATGAAGAATGTTAATTCCAATTGTTATTCAGTTACGACAATAAAAAGAGGCAGAAAGCGCGCTACACTCGCTTAATAAGACCATTTAAAATATTGATATTACGTAGATATACGTTCCAGTTTTCTATTTCTTAACAGTAAAGTGTTACTTAATTTCGTGTTCCATCTGTGACGCCTGAACCTCTTACATGTTTTTTCCTTTAAAGTCTGTAAGCTATACGCCGTAAGTTGCCGGCACTGGGAGAAAGAGGCGGGGCTTATTCTAACAGCCAATGCGCAGCGAGCTGAATGCAAGCTTCAGTTCCCAACATTCCCCGCTCAGGGGCCACGTTTAAGTGCGTGAATCTGTAAGTTTGCGCCATAATACACCCTTAGCTTCTCAGTCACCTCGGTTCAGCTGTTACCTAAAAGGAACAGAATCCGCCATGGATCCTGAGAAGATGTTCACGGCATCGACGCGTGTCAAGCAAATACCACACATTCTCGATTCGCAACTGGTATATGGCAGGCGAGGGCAAATATACATAATATAGTTGAAGCGCATACAAGCGCACATAACACACACATACACACATACTTACTGCGAATAGAGAACGTGTGCTATACGGTGAAACAATGGGTGTAGCCAGTGACTCAATGCGAACCACCACAGACGACCTTTGGGACCAAATGAATGCAATCTGGATGGCTACACCGCAGGACGCCATTCATGCCTGATACGCGTCGATGCCGCTAAGCTTTTAACATCTTGTCAGACCCCATGGCAGATCCTGTACCATTTAGGTAACAGCTGAAAAGCAGTGGCGGAAACACTAGCCATTTCTTCAGAAAATCAGTTCCATGACAAAAAGAGCACTTCTTGTTGGACTAACTGCTCATTCAATACTTACAAACTTGGGAACATCATTTTTTATGTTGCCGATAACGTATTCCAAGTATAGCGAGAGTATATTTCAGATTGTCCATTTACTAGAATGAAATTCAACTATACTCTAAATATACGCATCAAAGACAAACCTTTCCAGCGGTTGATTTGACAATAGGGTATTTGACAGTTTTCTGGAAATCGTTTTAAATTGTTAATTATGTCATATTATGGTCCGAACATGCTTTTTTACCTCGTGGATATCAGTACTTTTTTTAAAAAAAGAAATGAAATTCAAATAATTTGAAAGCCCTCTAAAACGCTACATTTGAGTCACGTGTTGCCTGTGACGTCATACAACACGCTGCTGCTGCTCTCGAAAGATAAACAAATACCTGTATATTTTTGGGCCGAGGCCTCGTGTTTGGGCGTTAACGTTTGCATAATGACCTACAAATATTGCTTAGTTCCGCACTGTACCAATACATCTGTCAAGAGTCCAGAAAAATTGTTCTTGCAAGTACCAAACAATGAGAAGATACGTAAAAAGTGGTCGACACTGGCGCGAAGAGATCCAAATGAAATAGCGGCTACTTCATGTGTGTATTTCTGTGAGGATCATTTTGATGTACGTAAGTAAACAATATTATTCCATAACACAAATAAAATAACGCGAGCCTTTTCTTCTGCACAGGGCTCTACCAAGCAATTTTCATTGCAAGTAAATAACGTTTCAACTCATCCCATGAAGGCTTTCACGGCCGGTGTCTTCATCAGTAAACACTTCCGGGCTGAGTTGCCGTGGTCGATCTATAAAACTTCCTCTCCCTGACGTTTCGTTCTCAACTACGGAGAACATCTTCCGAGGTTGAGTCGACGACTGGCTGCTGGGGGCTGAGGCCGCTCCTTATATAAGATCGTAGAGGGCGCCACTTCACGTCACGTGGCGTCGATGTGTGGCTGTCTCTGGCTATCGCCTGTTCTCTCGATTGCGAGCAATCGATTGTCACGTGATTGATGCAACGTCGATCGCCATATCTTGTCTAATTTTAATCCTTCTTCTTTACGATTAAAATTGTATTGATGTTTGTGGATTTCAATTGCCTCCCTATACATACGTGTATAATGGTGTGACGTCCTCGCCAGCAAACTTGTCTCACCAAATTTTATCTCGTGATCTCCTTCCGTGAAAACATGTTACGCCACTGCCGATTTGTCGATCTGTCCCAAGCGACAATTTCTTTTATGCTCTGTCAAACGTGTATTAATGCTTCTTTTTGTGGTTCCTATGTAAACTTTGCCACAACTACACGGAATTTTATAAACCCCTGGTGTGGCCAGGGGATGACGAGCATCTTTTGTTGATCTAAGGCATTCACTAATTTTCTTAGTCGGGCTGAAAATTGTCTCCACCCGAAACTTGGCCAGTACTTTTCCAATGCGATCCGTGATGTTATGAATGAACGGAAGAAATACTTTTCCAGCTGATGGTTGTTGCTGTCTCCTGTTTTTGTGCATTTTACTACTTGGGTGAAATACTCGGTTAATCTCGCTATTTGTGTAACCATTTTTCGCAAAGGCCTGTCGCAAGTGGTTTAGTTCTTCCTGTAAGTAGCCTGGTTCACAAATGTTATTGGCTCTATCCACTAGCGTTTTTATGACCCCTCTCTTTTGCCTGGGTGGTGGTTTGAGTTCTTATGGAGGTAGCGATCAGTATGTGTGGCTTTCCTATAGACCTTATGGCCTAAGGTCCCACACGGCCGTTTGATAACTGAAACATCCAGAAAGTTGAGTTGTCCATTATTCTCTTTCTCCATGGTGAATTTGATCTTTGGGTTGATGCTATTTAGATGCACCAGGAAATCATTCAGATCCTCTTCCTCGTGATTCCATATTACGAAGGTATCATAGACATATCGATACCACTTTGAGGGTCTTTTTCTGGCCGACTGCAGTGCTTGACGTTCAAAATATTCCATGAAAAAATTCGCAATTACGGGGCTTTGGGGGCTTCCCATGGCTACCCCATCGGTCTGTGCACAAAATTCACCATTATACTGAAAATACGTCGAGGATAAACAGGGCTTGAACAAAGTCACTATATCAGAGGGGAACATATCGACTATATGTGAGAGCTTCATCAACTGGAACCATAGTGAACAAAGACACTATATCAAAACTGACAAGAATGTCGTTAGGACCGACAGTAATTTTCTTCAATTTCTCAATGAAATGTAGAGAGTTTTTAATATGACTCTCAGTTTTGCCTATGTAAGGTTGTAACAAAGAGGCAAGGTGTCTGGCCAGTTCTTGAGTAGGAGCTCCAATTGCGCTGACTATCGGTCTCAAAGGAACATCTACCTTATGTATCTTTGGTAAACCATATAATCTCGGAGGGTAAGCCTCCGTTTTACAAAGATACTTTTTAACTTCTGTAGGAATAGAAGACTGTTTTATCAGACGATTGGTGACATTTAGCACATTCGTAGTGGGATCCTTTTTCAACTTCTTGTATGTGCCGGATTCTAGAAGATCACTGACCTTTTTGTGATAGTCCTCAGTATTCAATAAAACAGTAGCATTTCCCTTGTCAGCGGCAACTATAATAACATTCTTGTCAGCACTGATCTTCCGCAATGCTTTCCTTTCCCCTTGAGACAGGGTGCTGCTGGGTGGCTTAGCTTTCCGTAATATCCTGGAGGTTTCCATTCTAATTTCATCGGCAAAATGTGAAGGTAACTGACGAATTCCTGCCTCTATATTCGCAATAATGTCCTCTATAGGAACCTTGGACGGAGTAATTGCAAAATCCCTCCTTTAGTCAAAACAGAAAGTTCTTCCTTAGGCAATTCTTTATCCGATAAATTAATAACCGTTTGGGAATTGTTTGGAATCGGTGTTTATTGTCGACCCTCTTGCAGACGATCAAACTTCTTCTTCTGCCTATTGGAGGCGACTTCTGTACTAATCTCCATGGATCGAAATGTTAAACTGTCCACTATGTTCCAATGACCGAACTCCATTGTTTTACTAATAGATAGATGCAGGTTTAGTAGTTGACTATCTAATATCGCCATTCCTCGTCGTGTCTGATGTATCCGCTCACGTAGTAATGCCAGTTCCATAAGAGTGTAAATACGGTTAGCTTGTGCCGAATTAAACATTCTTCTCACTTTTAAAAACTTGGGAACTATACCAGTATCACGGCAGCGCAGGAGAAAAGTAAGTGAGCAAAGTTTCTGACCTTTCTTCTTGCGTAAGTTCTCCAGTCGTCGTACCTTAACAGACATTTCCTCCCCGTAGAGGCGTCGAATCCTCCCATGAAGGCTTTCGCGGCCGGCGTCTTCATCAGTAAACACTTCCGGGCTGAGTTGTCGTAGTCGATCTATGAAACTTCCTCTCCCTGACGTTTCGTTCTCGACTACGGAGAACATCTTCCGAGGTTGAGTCGACAACTGGCTGCTGGGGGCTGAGGCCGCTCCTTATATAAGATCGTAGAGGGCGCCACCTCACGGCACGTGGCGTCGATGTGTGGCTATCTCTGGCTATCGCCTGTTCTCTCGATGGGCTGGCCAAGTTTCGGGTGGAGACTATTTTCAGACCGACTAAGAAAATTAGTGAATGCCTTAGATCAACAAAAGATGCTCGTCATCCCCTGGCCATACCAGGGGTTTATAAAATCCCGTGTAGTTATGGCAAAGATTACATAAAAACCACAAAAAGAAGCATTAATACACGTTTGACAGAGCATAAAAGAAATTGTCGCTTGGGACAGATCGACAAATCGGCAGTGGCAGAACATGTTTCCACGGAAGGAGATCACGAGATAAAATTTGGTGAGACAAGTGTGCTGGCGAGAACGTCACACTATTATACACGTATGTATAGGGAGGCAATTGAAATCCACAAACATCAATACAATTTTAATCGTAAAGAAGAAGGATTAAAATTAGACAAGATATGGCGATCGACGTTGCATCAATCACGTGACAATCGATTGCTCGCAATCGAGAGAACAGGCGATAGCCAGAGACAGCCACACATCGACGCCACGTGACGTGAAGTGGCGCCCTCTACGATCTTATATAAGGAGCGGCCTCAGCCCCCAGCAGCCAGTCGTCGACTCAACCTCGGAAGATGTTCTCCGCAGTCGAGAACGAAACGTCAGGGAGAGGAAGTTTTATAGATCGACCACGGAAACTCAGCCCGGAAGTGTTTACTGATGAACGTTTCAACTGATTTGCGTTTTTTTTTTTTTTTTTAAGCATGGGGCTTCGTATGTGGACGAGTAAACGTAAATGGATTAGTTTGTAATGTCAAAAGTAGTGACACATTCATATCAAACCAAATCTTGAATATGTAAGGAAAATACTGATATGCAAAAAACGTTCAAATGTTTGTTAAGCTTAAGGGACTTAACTACGGGGCCATCAGTTCCTAAACTTACAAACTACTTATGAACTACCTACAACTAAGGACGGCACAAATATCCATGCCCGAGGGGGGATTCAAACCCCCGACCGTAGTGGCCGTGCAAGACCGTGACTGAAGCGTCTCAGTCCCCTCGGGCATCGCGGCCGGCTACTGATATGCATGGCAGAAAGTTTACACACAATCACAAACATTCACTCACAAAAACAAAAAACCAGGAATGCGCTGTAATTTCGGCGCTATAAATTTATGCCATCCTGTCTCGCTCGCAATGTTTACGTGAAAGTGACATGCCTTTCGCTCCGCGAAATGAGCGTAGCCAACCTACGAGCGATATGAAAACACCGCCGACGCAACCCGCTGTCCCTGTTCTAGACTATAGATGTATTGTATAACTATACACAAGGCATTTTTGCTGTATTTTACAGGTTTTGATGTTTCACTTTGCACCAGTATTGATGTAGTTAAATAAAATTACTCCCTTAACTGCGTGCTTTACTGGGTTAAATTTTACTAACTATCTCGGCGGCTTCCTGTGACAGATGCTGAATAGCGAGAATCATGAGACGTCGCCATTAGCCTATCGCGTGACAGCACAAATATTTTGTCGTGAAACCTTAGATTTACAAGGGCAGTTACTTTTACTGACAGGACAAGAGTACATACAAGAATCACAGAGCAGGAACAGCATAATTTACTTACTTCATGGTCTGTACGATACACTAATCTAGTCATTATATGTGGTCTGAACATCTGGACAAATATTTTCTATCGTGTTGTTGATGTTGCCTGTGGTGTCGCACAAGTCCAAAGTGCGCGCCACCTACTTTCGCCGCGCGCCGCCATGCACGCACGGCGCGGCGTTCTTACGACGACAGCCACGAGCGCCCTCTGCTGCAACTCCGCTCGTGGCCACCACTGAACGACATCGTTTACTTGGCACTGAGATAGCAACCAGTTAGGACCTTCGTTATCAGATAGGCACCAGTGAAGACTTGGCTATCGTATAGGCACTAGGAAGCAGTACTTGGCAGGCCTCTAGCTCAACTATGTATCTGCAGTACTCTGTAAATGTTATACGGGCTGTGGAATAGAACAGTCCTTTCCTTGGATCTCAATTGCAAGACAGTAGTTCTGCTTTTTTTTTTATTGTCGTTTCAATTCCCCTAAAAGAGGGGCGGGCCGGCAGCACTCACTGGCGCTCTTCGGCCTACAGAAATAAAATTTGTCAGCGGAGAACATAAAAACACAACGGAGATAAAATTTTGGAGATAATACGGACATAAAACGGAGATTTAAAATGGAGATAAAACGAAGTACATAAAATGGAGGAAACAGTGGTGACATAAAACACTTGGAACGGCGAAAGTGGTGAATAACAACAGTTCCTCGAATGTCAGTGGCGCACACACACAATTAAAATGAGCATAGGGCAGCGGCCATGGTGAGACCGTCCGCTATTTGGAGTTAAAATAAAAAACACAACACACACTTCGAGAGATACACAAATAAAAGCTGATGGTGTCGGCTGCGGGTTGGCCGTCCACTGTTGTAAAATAAAACAATTTAACTAAAACACACCACACTTTTCGAAGCACAAAGGAGGTTCCGTAGATGGTGGGGCACTGACAGCAAAGGGGTGAAAGGAGATGGAGAGGGTGGGGAGGAGCCACAGAGCCGGTAGGGAAGGGACGGGGGGGATGATGTCCCAGGAAGCCACGGGGAAGGAGGATAGGGGAGGGCGGTAAGAGGAGGAACCGTAGGGACGGAGGAGGGGAGAAGGAACAGGAAGGGAGGGATAGTCAGGGCCCTCAGGGAGAGAAAGGGGAGAGGGAGCAAGGAGAAGGATCAAAGCTGGTATGAAGGGTAGATGTGAGGTCGGAGGGCATCATCCGGGAGGGGGAGGGTACGGAAGTTGCCACGGGAAAGGATCCGGAGAGTGGACAAGTGGAGAGCAGGGGGAATACAGTGGTGGAGGCGCGGCAATGTACCAGGTGCAGAGAGGAGGGGATGGACTAGAGGATTAGGCGGATCTGATTTGCGGGATACGTAACGGAGGTGGAGATTTTCAATAAAGAGAACGAGTCTGGGGAAAGTAATGAGATCATAGAGGATCCGCGTGGAGGAAGGGGGATAAAGTGGGATACGGAAGGCGAGGCGGAAGGCATGGCGTTCCAGTATCTCCAGAGATTTGTAGAAGGATGGGGGAGCGGAAATCCAGGCGGGATGGGCGACACAGAGGACTGGACGGATGAGGGATTTGTAGGTATAGAGGATGGTAGAAGGGTTGAGGCCCCATGTTCGGCCAACAAGGAGTTTGAGGAGGCGGAGGCGGGAGCGGGCTTTTTCTTGGATAGCGCGTAGATGGGGAGTCCAGGAGAGGGTGCGATCAATAGTGAGGCCCAGGTACTTTAGGGTAGGGGTGAGACGAATGGGACGGTTATGGAGGGTCAGATAAAAATCTCGGGGACGGAAGGAACGGGTTGTACGAACTACGATGATCGCCTGGGTTTTGGTAGGATTTATAGACAGGAGCCACTGGTTGCACCAAGCGGCAAAGAGGTCAAGGTGTTCTTAGAGCGGGCGGTTGGAACGGGCAAGGGTGGGAGCTAATGCAAGGAACGCGGTGTCGTCAGCATATTGGAAAAGGTGTACGGGAGGGGCAGGCTTAGGCATATCCGAGGTATACAGGAGGTACAGGAGGGGAGAAAGGACAGAGCCTTGGGGCACACCAGCGGAGGGATAAAAAAGACGGGAGTCGGTGTTGTGGATGGTAACATAGGTGGGGCGGTCGGAGAGGAAGGAGGCAATGACCCGGACGAGGTTGATGGGAAGAGCATAGGTTTGGAGTTTGAAGAGCAGGCCAGAGTGCCAGACCCGATCGTAGGCCCGTTCGAGGTCTAAGGACACAAAGATGGCGGCACGACGGGAGTTTAGCTGGAGGGAAAGGAGTTGCGTAAGTCGAAGGAGTTGGTCGTCAGTGGAGAAGGAAGGACGAAAGCCACATTGGGTGTCTGGGAGAAGGCGGTGGAGGTGGAGGTGGTGATGGATGCGACGGGACAGAATGGATTCGAAGACCTTGCTGAACAGTTGGGTGAGGCAAATCGGGCGGTAGGAGGAGGCATCAGAGGGGGGTTTGTTGGGTTTTAGGAACATGAGGACTCGGGAGATTTTCCACAGGCGGGGGTAGCAGCCAATGTAGAGGATGGTGGTATAGAAGGAAGTAAGAGTGGTGAGGAAAGGGAGGGGACAATTCTTTGAGGTGGCGGTATGTGATGCGGTCGTGGCCGGGAGCTGTGTTGCGTTTGGTGCGCAGTATCAATTGTATGTCGTGTACAGTGATGGGGGTGTTAATGTCCGATGGGGGGATGTGGTCAAGGTAATGGAAGCCAGGAGCCAGGGGTGGGATGGAGACATCTGTTTTTTCATGGACATTTGGGAACAAGGAATAATCAAAGTTAGGATTTTCAGGGATGGAGAACACATCAGAGAGGAAAGAGGCAAAATGGTTGGCCTTACTGGCATTATCAGGAAGGGGCTGGTCAAGGTGGAGGAGAGGGTATGTAGGCATAGGTTTCGATCCAGTGAGGCGGTGGAAGGCGTTCCAATACCGAGACGAGTTGATTGGGAGGTGGGCATTAAGCCGTGTCACTGTCTGATGCCAGTCCCGGCGTTTTTTGGCAGTCAGGAGGCTGCGCACGTGTCGCGGGAGTTGTCGATGGCGGAGGAGTGTATCCCGGTCACGGGTTCGCAGGAAGGAGCGGTACAGGCGGCGGGATTCCAGCAGAAGAAGGACAGCCTGTGGAGGGAGTGCGGGACGGTGCGGCTGGACAGCTTTGGTAGGGATGTGCGAATGGATAGCATCAGACAAGGTCTGCTGAAGGAAGGAGGCAGCTTCGTCGATATCATCGGGAGAGTGTAGGGGGAGATAGTGGCTTTCGACCTGATGGGTGATGGAGAGGCGAAAGGCATCCCAGTCTGCTCGGGAGTAGTCATGGACGAGTTTAGGAGGTGGAGGTGGGCGAGGATTCTGTGGGCGATGGACATTGTGTGTGAGGGTAAGGAGAACAGGGTCGTGATCACTGCCTATGGGGTCAAGAACGTCGGCGGTAATGCGCTCAAGGAGATTGGGAGAGACAATGGCGACATCAGGGGTGGTGTTGCTACAGGGTCGGGTGTGGCGTGGGAGTGGGACAATGTCGCCATTGATGGTAGGAATGAACTGATGCCACCGACGGAGTTCGGCAGGAGAGCGGGAGTGGATATTGAGATCAGCGGCGACCACGTAGGTTGTGAAGGTGCTATCAATGTGAGCAAGGAAGTCATAAGGGATGGGAACATGGGAGCGGATATAAATAGTAGCACAGGTGACAGTGAGGGAAGGGAGGAAGAGGGTGTGGATGAGATGTTCATAAGGGATGTTGAGGAGGGGATGTGGCCGAATTGGGTGGTGTCTGAGATGGCCGAAAGCCACTCCACCTTGTGCAGGGGGATGGGGAGAGTCGTGATGGTGTAGGATATAGTGTGTGGTACTGACATGTATGTGAGGGAGGAGGAAGGTTTCGTTGAGGAGAAAGGCATCCATGCGGTGTTGGTTTAAGGTGTTCATCAGGAGGAGCTTATTGGTGGGAAGGGAGCGAATATTGGAGTACAGGATGTTAAATCGTTGCTGCGCCATAATGAGGTTGAAAGGTGGGGAGAGGGAGAGGAAAAGGGAGCGGGTGTGGGGACTAAACTAGGGTGTGAGGACGGTCGGTTCGGGAGAAGGTGAAGTGGATGTGATTTTGGGAGGTTGTAGCCTTAAAATCAAGGTTGAAGAGGGAGCGAGCGGCCAGGGAGACTTGGTGGAGGGTGTGAGGGCGCTGGAAAGGGTGGATATTTTGGAGGACAATAGTCAGGAACCGGATGATGTCCTCTGCTGTGAGGGGAGGGCATAAGGAGTTATTAGCGGGGATTGGGGGATCAGTGGGACGGACAGGGACGGTGAGTTCTTCTTTGGTAGGAGGGGGGCGGGACTTACATTTGTAAGAGTAGGTGGGGTGTGCCCCACCGCAGGTGTTACAGGAGGGGGTGGTGGAGAGGTTAGGGCAGGAGGTTTGGAAGTGTTGGCCTTTGCAGTGGGGGCATACAGGAGGGAGACGGCAATTTTCGGTCAGGTGATCATTATATGTGAGGCAACGGGAGCAGCGGTGTGACTGGGGAGGTGCTCGGGAAGGTTCCACCTGGTGCAGGCGGTTGTAGATGAGGGCCCCATTACGGAGGAGGTGGTTGATGGATGGCGTGTCTTCTGTGAAGACGCGCATGAGGTAGGTGGGGCCCGTCGCATTGTTAATTCGACGAGCTGAGCGGATGGATAGGCGGGGTTCCCGCCGGAGTTCCTCCAGCACCTCTTCCTCTGTGATCCCCGGGTTCAATTTGGTGATCACAGCAGTGAGCGTGTGAGGACGACGGGGAGGAGGGGATTGGCGATTGGAGGCTGGAGGGGGGAGGGGGACAAGGGTGGCACGGGGTCCAAAGTGGACGCGGGGGATCTTGTGGAGGAGCTGTGTGTGGAGGTCGGGGTCAGGTGATTTGAGGAGGACAGAGTCCCTCCGTGGGACGATTTGGGAGATGGGGGCAGAAGGAGCATACTGCCGAAAGAGGAGAGTGAGGGCACGGCAGTCTAGGAGTTGGGGGTCAGGGTTATTCAGGACGAAAGTGTGGAGAGCAGGGGGTTGGGAGGGGAGGAGGGGTGGCCGGGGAAGGTGGTGCAGGCTGGGTTGGGGGGAGAGGGGCGGCTTCCATCGGGACCGGTGGGCCAGTGGCGAGAGGGTCGGCGGGCTTTTTCGTCACCGAGGAGGTGGCGTCTGTGGATGCTCGTTTTGTCTTCTTTGGTTTGAGGAGTGCTTGGGAGGCAGGAGTGGGGACGGGGGAGACTGGAAGGTGGCGCGGAGCCGGCCTTGCGGCTGCGGCGGCGTCGTCGGGTGGGAGAGGACAGGAGTCGACTGCGGTCTGCCGGGTGCGAACCGCGGCACGGTCACCGCGGGAGTCGGGGAGTAGAGGGAAGGAATCGAGCGGGGGAACGGGGGAAGGGGATGGAGATTGTGGGACGAGAGCAGCAGCTTGTGTGGGGGCAGAGGAGAGGGTGACAGCGGAGGGAGTAGTGAGGGTGAGGAGGGAGGGAATTGTGGCAGGAAGAAGAGGGGAGGATGTGCTCCAGGAGATGGTGCTGGGGGCATGGGAGGGCGAGGTAAAATTTATGGTGGAGGACACAGTAGTAGGGGGGAGGGTCGACATGGCAGAGTCGAACAGTCACCTTAACTGTAGAACACTGTTCCAGGATCAGCGGCGGTGGCGGACGTCCCTCCCGGCGGCCCAGGTGGGGGCGGGAGCGGCGGCGGTGGGACGCGCTCCGACGGCTGGCGGCCGGGCAGAGCGCGCTGGGCGGCGGCGAACCTGGCGTGGGCCGGAGGAGCTCCTTCCGGGGCGGCGGCGGCGGCGGCGTCGAAAACACCGGAGGAGTCGGACGCCGTCACGACGAATACTGCAGTCCGGAGCGGCCGGGCGGTGGGGCCCTGATCGGCAGTAGGCGACAGCGGCACGTCGCGGCGGCGGACAACAGCCGAAGACGATAGCACACAAACGTAAGAAATAATAACTGCGAAGCACAAAACAAATACCGCACAAGCAAGGTAGTAAGAACGAATGAATGGTAGTTCTGCGCGTATGGCAAAACTATATAGTCCACCACGAAGCAAGCGCCGACGAGCGCGTAAAACAGTGCAACGGAAAAGGGTTCGGGACAAGCAAAATGACAATGAACAGTGCATTCCTGTAGTGAAAATAGTGCCTTCTGCAACTGCTCCTTGTAATAGTGCCCAGTACTGTGTAGCTAGTGACAGTAGACATCAAGTAGCTACTCAAAAGTGTAGTGCAGTAGTTAGTAAATCTGGAGTAGCTTCGCATGCTTGCGCGGACGCCGATCCGGCGGTAGTGCCATCTAGTGACAGTGTTGTTAATCCGCTGCGTGCCGAGTCTGCGCCGCTTACTTCACTACGCGGCCCGCGCAAGCGCAGTAAACTAACCGTAGCAGACGTTGCCCACATTCGCGCACCAGTCGAGCGCCGCAAGCAAAAACTGTTTGTGACTCTCTTCATAGAAAATAAGACGGTGCAATTTCAGCTTGATACTGGTTCCGCTGTCACATTAATAAATAAAGATACTTATGAACTTCTGGGTTCGCCAAAATTGTCGCCGTCACAGCAAGTGTTAACAGCTTATACAGGTCAAAATATTCCCGTGCTAGGAACGTGTAGCCTGCCCGCCTCTTTTCAAGGTGTCACAAAAACAGTTGCTTTTGTAGTTCTTCAGGCCAAATCGACACAGAACATTTTTTGACTAGATGCATTCGACTTATTTGGTTTATCAATTCAAAGAGATGTGCTTTGAATTTCGTCAGTAGTGCCTCAGGACAAAATAAATGCATTGTGTGAGAAATATAGTGACTTGTTTTCGCCGGAACTAGGTTGTGCAAAAGACTTCGTGGCACATGTAACTTTAAGAGAATCTGCAGTTCCAAAATTTCGTAAAGCTAGACCAGTGCCTATCGCAATGCGTGATACAGTTGCCGAAGAACTTAAACGTTGGCAAGATAGTGGGGTGATTTCTCCTGTTTCTGCAAGTCAGTGGGCCTCGCCTTTAGTAATTATACCCAAGCCGTCAGGAAAACTTCGTCTCTGTGCGGACTTCAAATCAACAGTGAACAGTCAAACAATTGTAGACACTTATCCCCTGCCCAGACCTGACGAACTGATGGACAAATTAGGACAGTCTCGCTTCTTTTCCAACATTGATTCAGCAGAGACATACTTACAGTTTCCGCTTGATGACGAGTCAAAGTTTTTCGTCATTAATACTCACATGGGCCTTTTTTAGTTTCACCGCCTACCCTTTGGCAGTTCTTCCGCCCCCGCTATTTTTCAGCGCTTTTTGGAACAGCTGACAGTTTCTGTACCGTGTTGCTCGAACTACTTAAATGACATTGTGGTATCCGGACGTACAGTTGAAGAACATTTAGCAAACCTGGAGTGCCTTTTCGATGTTTTGACTGCAGCAGGTCTACGTTGTAATAAAAGTGTTCGTTTTTTCAAACCGAAATAGAGTACTTAGGCCATGTGATTAATGCCCAAGGAATACATCCCTTACAGTCACATCTTCGAGCAATCAAAGACTTGCCTCCTCCTAAGAATGTGCACGAATTGCAAGCAGTAATGGGAAAGCTGAACTATTATTTCGGGTTTATTCCCAATGCCTCTCAGATTGCAGCTCCACTGCATCACTTACGTAGGAAGAATGTTCCTTTTGTATGGTCCAAAGATTGCCAGGTTGCCTTTGACAACTTAAAGTCTGCACTAATCAGTGATGCATGTTTGATTCCCTTTGACCCACAAAAGCCTGTAGTGCTAGCAGTTGATGCCTCGTCGTACGGTGTGGGTGCAGTTTTGTCACATCGTATTGGATGTCACGATCGTCCTATTGCCTTTGCATCCAAGCTACTGACGCCGACGCAACAGAATTACAGTCAGATAGAAAAGGAGACCTTAGCAATCATTTACGGCGTCACAAAGTTTCATCATTATCTCTATGGCAGAAAATTCTATTTGTTGACAGACCACAAGCCTCTCACGTCGTTGTTCTCACCCACAAAGCCAATTCCGCCACGAACGGCACAAAAGCTTCAGAGATGGTCCTTGATGCTGTCAAATTATCAGTATGAGATTTTTACCGACCTACCTCTAAACACGCCAACGCGGACACACTTTCCCGACTTCCGGTTGGCCAGGATGTGTCATTTGATTCTTCGGAAATGGCATGTTGTCAGATAGACTCCAGAGATGTTTCCGCTGTCGCAGACTTTCCTTTAAACTCTCGTCGGGTTGCACAGGAAACAGCTGCGGATGCAGACCTAAGTGTGGTAGCACGTTTTGTTCGCTCAGGTTGGCCTGCCAGAGCCTGAGACATTGAGCGGCCTCTGGTTCGACGTTATTTTGCACAACGTCATGCGTTATCTTTAAGTCAGGGTGTACTGTTGTTGCATACCGACAACGACCAAGCAAGAGTGATTGTTTCTCGTTCCCTGCAACGAGAAGTGTTACGCCTCCTGCATCAAGGACATTGGGGTATTGTTGGGACAAACAACTGGCCAGACGTCATTGTACCAGGGTTGGTATGGACGCTCAGAGAGCATGACGTCACAGTGCACTGTTTGTGCGGAGCATCAGGCGGCTCCTCCGCAACGTTTCTCAGACTGGCCACGCCCCCAGGGACCATGGCAACGTTTACATATTGACTTTGCCGGACCTTTCTGGAATACGCGCTGGTTAATTGTTGTAGACGCTTTCAGCAAGTTTCCTTTTGTGATTGCCATGAACTCAACGACAGCTTCTAGTACAATCAGTGCCTTAACATCAGTGTTTTGCATCGAAGGTTTGCCTGAAACTATCGTCAGTGACAATGGACCTCAGTTTGTTAGTGCGGAATTCCAACAGTTTTGTCGTGTGAATGACATTCAGCATATCACCACCGCACCTTTTCACCCTCAGTCCAATGGTGAAGCAGAACGTTTCGTTCGAACATTCAAGTCACACATGGAAAAGATGAAAGGTCAGCACTCCAGGCAGCAAGCTCTTCAAATTTTCCTGTATACGTATCGCTGCATGCCACGTGACGGCCCTTCTCCTGCCGAGCTGCTACACGGCCGCCGTCACCGCACTCTCCTTCACCTGCTGCAGCCTCCCACGCACCGAGTCGGTTCGTAAGGCGCTACGCGTTTTCAGGTTTCCACGCCGGTGCTGTACAGGGTGTTTGCTGGAAACAAGAAGAAACTATGGATGCCGGGCACCATTCAGCGCGTGCTCGGTCGCAGTATGTATGTTGTACGTTCTTCCACAGGGTCGGAGCTGCGGCTCCACGCAAACCAACTGCGCCTGCACAGGCCGCGCGATCCTGTCTCGGGTTTCTTGATTCCAGACCCAGTTCACCGCCAGGGAGTACAGCCACATCGTTCGTCCCCGGACTACGAGATCCCTATGGACGTCGACACACCTCCGGCGCAGTCGTCGCCGCCGCCGCAGATGACAGCGTCACCGAGAGGGACTCCGGGACCGTGCGTGCCCCCGCCGCCTGGTCCACGCACCTCAGAAGAAGATGACCTGCTCCCTCTGGGCGGGGGTGTGCGCCCTTCCCCAGGTTTCGGCGGGTTTCCTGGAGGATCGCAAGGCGGATGCCGGGGCGCGGACGGCGTCTCGATCCCAGCCTCAGCTACGACGCCCGTCCAACCAGTAACGCCCCCGCCCAGGCCCTCCTCCCAGTGCCGTCACCGTGGCCCTCAGCCCTACGCCACGACGGCGCGGCGGTTTGGGGGGGGAGGGGTGTGGTGTCGCACAAGTACAAAGTGCGCGCCAGCTACTTTCGCCGCGCGCCGCCATGCACGCACGGCACGGCGTTCTTACGACGACAGCCACGAGCGCCCTCTGCTGCAACTCCGCTCGTGGCCACCACTGAACGACATCGTTTACTTGGCACTTGGGACTGAGATAGCAACCAGTTAGGACCTTAGTAATCAGATAGGCACCAGTGAAGACTTGGCTATCGTATAGGCACTAGGAAGCAGTACTAGGCAGGCCTCTAGCTCAACTATGTATCTGCAGTACTCTGTAAAAGTTATGTATTGTATAAATTCTGTTCAATATATATCTCGTTCTAATTTACTCTAGTGTTTCTAGTTTCTGGCTGCTCCCCTCCGTACCTGCACCAGCGTGCTATCTTTATTCCTGTGTCGGTCTCATTCCACTCGGCCACCGACACCTACGACGGAAAAGAGACACAAAAGCGGCGACGTGGCTGGGACACAATATTGCCAACATGCCTTCACATAACCATCTTCCATTGTGGCATGAAAACTGTAAACGCGTTTAGATCACGAAAAAACTGAACTTAAAGTTGCGAAATGGAGGAAACGCGTACAATAATACAGCTCCGACTTCTAGTTTTCTCACATTTTGCTACTAGTTGATTTATATGTACTGTCCATCGTAGTTTACTGTCAATGTGTAGGCCAAGATATTTCACTACTGGTTTCACCGGAAGAACGTATGCTCCTAACGTTAGGGATGGGATTTCTTGCATCCGATGCCTGGTGTAGATGTTCACCGCAGAGTTGGTCTTTGAAATGGACAGGCCATTTTCCTCTAGCCAGTAGGCGAGAGCTGTCAATGCTACAACCATTTTGCGCTGTTCATAGAATAAAACTATGGCATTCGGTATGTTCAAATGTTTGTAAATCTATCGGACCAAACTGCGTGGTCATCAGTCTGTAAGCTTACAAACTACTTAAACTAAGGTAAACTAACCTAAGGACAAACACACACACTAATGCCCCAGAGAGGACTCTAACCTTCGACGGCGAGCAACCGCGCGTTCCGCAGTGAGGCGCCTTAGGCCGCTCGGCTACTCCACCGCGGCCATTCGGTATGACATTATAATTTATTATTTCTACACTACAAATTGTACTCGCACGAAATTTTACTGACAGTATACACACATACGAGTGAAAGTACTTTCGAAATTGTATCGTAGTACTACATATAGGTCATATGAGGAAATAAACAGTAACGTTCATAGGAAACCTCCCCATCACGCACAGGTTTTAATCTATTACTTCATTACTACTAACTGCATTCACAACAGATTTTACCGAAACACAGCATTTGTATAAATGAATATATATCTGCACATTTATACAGTGTGCAACATATAATTCAATAATTATGAAATCATATATACTGCTATGGGTAAAAACCTTTCACATCATGCATCTCGTTTTAACTCATTTACATATTTACTACTTAGACACTCCTGTATTCCAGTCAGCTTGGGAAATTCCTGAAAGATGACAGTGCTTCTGTCAAATATGAACCAGTTTTGAACTGTGAAGCGCTCACGGCTGCAGGTGAAAGCAATAGACTCCTATAGAGCAACAAGGAAAGGAGAGAATGAAACCGTGTACGTCCATTTCATACAGATCTACCTCTTAACTTCAAGAGACTGCAGTTTGGGGTGCGACTTGCATTTTCCATTAAGAGAAATTAATCGCAGGGCAATCTATTAAATACTGCAGAGTGGATTTGACATTTCCATGCTTCTCACACAGACAACTTTATGTCGCTCGCTCTGGAGTGGGCTCACCAGAGATTTTATTCATGTTAGATCCTGGGCAAGTAATGAGAAATAATGTTTATATTCAAGTTGTTAATTAAATGAGGGTATGAATGTTACTTAGCATTTGTATTTTGATTGCTACCTTTCTTTGTTTGGATACTGCACTTACACTCTTCTGGCCATTAAAATTGCTACACTAAGAAGAAATGCAAGTGATAAACGGGTATTCATTAGGCTTGTATATTATACTGGAAGTGACATGTGATTACATTTTCACGCAATTTGGGTGCATAGATCCTGAGAAATCAGCACCCAGAACAGGCACCTTTGGCCGTAATAACGGCCATGATACGCCTGAGCATTGAGTCAAACAGAGCTTGGATGGCGTGTACAGGCACAGACGCAAATGCAACTTAAACACGATACCAGAATTCATCAAGCGTAGTGGCTGGAGTATTGTCACGAGCCAGTTGCTCGGCCACCATTTACCAGACGTTTACATTCGGTGAGAGATATCGAGAACGTATGCAGAAGACTAATTCAAGGCCTGAATAAGGAAACAAGTCCACTGAATTTTAACTGTGGTCTCGTTTATGAAGTTGCATTTGGTATTTAACTCATGAACAGAGCAGAAAGTCCTTCATCTGTAACCGTATATTTCCATCGTATTATGTGATCCTACTCATAGCAACAGTGTATAAATTGGTTTCTGCTTTGCTGGTAAGTACCCCTTTAATTGATACGTCAAATTCATTGCTGTTGAAGAACAGTACCTTCATCTGCACTGCAACGCAGGCAGTAAAATTTGCGACATAGCGAACCTGCGATAATTTTGTTTTATGACGACATATTCTTCTCAATAACGTCGAGATACATCCCAGGTTTATTATCTTGCAGGCCTAGTTTAATTCCTGTTCACTGACTCGAGTTTTTCTACTGTAGATCAATGTAGCGTCTTAAGCCTTCAGGATATTCTCTCGGTATTAAATATTTTCCTCTGTTCCAGGCCGGATAACTACACATATAACTTTTACGACGCCATATTTCAACTCCTGACTGCCACTACGGGCAGGGAGTATTAATTTTACTATCCACGAATAATGTTATTGCCACGATGGCATATATGGAAATACAATAAAATTGGAAGATTCCGGCGGCTATAATTTAGTATTAAGTTTATGAGAGTTTGGCACTCCGTTCTAATATTATAAATGCGAAAGAAGCTCCCGCTTAACCGATGTTGATGAAACGCTGAAAAATAACATAGGCTACTTTAAAAAGTTTGTAATTCAAGATAATTGTTCGTTTTAAGTACATAACTCAAAATATGGAACGGCTGAGCATCAACGTTTCTCTTATAGGTTCTGAGATACGTGAAGAATCCTTGGACTTTTGAAATTTATCATATTTATTCAATTACTTTGCATGGTTGGTATGTCGTATGTAATACTATTCAACATATTTGAATACAATGCTTTCACAAGATGTCAACGTCCTCAAACCGCCGAAAAGATTTCGACGACTTTTGAATTCTGCGTAATTTATACGTTGTATAACACATTGTTTCTTTAGTTAGTTTATTTTCGTACTTAATATTATCTATGTCTCCAGTCGATAAAGGACAGTATTTACTGTCATTCTACCCACGGTTTATATTTGTCGAGGCAACTGAAGCAGAACTGTCCGACGTTTTGTTAGCGTGTATCTTTCAAGCCGCTAGAACGCGGAATTATTCTCTGCAGAAACCATTTGGAAATAATTTATTTAGTAGACCTGTGACTGTAGATACAATGCATTAAATACAAATGGGAGACTTTTACGTTAAAGTATAATCGTCACATCAAAAGCACAATGTTTCAAGCCAGAAGATTACAGTCGTAACTATGTACTAAAAATTAACAAGAGTTTCTCAAAACAAAGAATAAACACACTTGCTGCGGCAACAACGTTTGTGGCGGCGCGCGAATCCACTTTATAAACACGACGACGACGTACAGGTTCACGATGATTAGTCGCCACATATTTAAAGTGGAAAATTGGAAACTTGTCATTTATTCTTATGATCCTGGATTAGAACTGCTAAACTATTGTAGTTTCGATGGTCTTTGAGACGTATGAAAGTACATCAACGCGAGCATAGTGCGTCGTGCAGCTTGAAAAGTGATTTGAGGAAAGATTCCAGAGCGTAAAACAGATTTTTCATCTTTTGTTTCTTCTTAATGAAGATTTATTAAACCATTACCAGTTTCAAATGTGAAACGCATAACTATACAAATGTAATTTGCACTAAATGTATAACATCTGATGATGAGCTGCTAGGCAGCTTGAAACCGGTAATGGTTTAATAAATCTTCATTAAGAAGAAACAAAAGGCGACTGGTTGCAGTAATTTCTAAAACCGATTTCAAGAAACAGTAGCAGGTTCCAACACAACGGATAAAAGTTTTAGATTTTTCACGTTCTTTTTTACTGAAATATGCCGCAACCTTGAAAAGCGATGGAATAGAGGCTCTTCTTTAAGATACTAGAGTATTCCAAACTACTGTGCACGAACATTTACACAATGAGCGGCATGTAACATTGCGATAAGTTATACAAAGCGTCACATTCTTCTGAGTACTGTTTTACACGTATGCTCTTTCCATTAAAAACCCTAAAAGTAAAGGAAACCAAATGACTTAAATATGTAAACATTAGATGAGATTCAAATAAGTTAAGCCCACTATTAAGATTCGATCGACATTGCCACTGACATACGTGAACATGTTGACAGCACTAATTTAGTCTGTCTACATCGGCAACGAATCCATGTTTACAAATCAAGACTTTCGCGGTAAATGATTTCAAACAAGAACCACCATTTCATCCAGCAATGTGACATGTAGCCCGTTATTCTCATAATCTCGCATTCCACCGTGGAACGACGTTAAACGTTCATTAAGTTTATGTTGAAATATGTTAACTGAAATTCCAACCAACTCTCCTCCTGATATTAAGTGAATAATGAACTCTGTCAAGAGTAAATGGTCAGAGGAAACTGATGGCATTTGCAGCAGGGTAATAGAAGCTTGTTTTCAAAAAAATTGTAGGATTCTTAGTCACATATATAATACTTCTCTGAAGCAGGATATTTTCCCTGATAGACTGGAATATACTGTTGTTAAACCACTGAACAAAAACGGCGATACGTCTTTACGTCTGATCTCAACAATTGCCGCCCAATCTCACTTCTGACAACCTTATCCAAAATCTTGTAAAAGTAATGTATCCTAGAGTAGCTTCACTCTTATGTAAAAATAAAGTTATAACAAAATGTCAGTTTGATTTTCAGAAAGGCTTTCGTACAGAAAATGCTAGATATACTTTCACTAATGAAATACCAAATTCTCTGAATAATCGGACATCACCTGTTGGGATTTTTGTGATCTCTCAAAGGCTTTTTATTCTGTAAATCAATGAATTCAGCAACATAAACTTAAGCACTGTAGTACGAATGGGACACTGCGCAAATGGTTTAAATCATACCTAACTGGAAGATTGTAGAAATTTGAAATAAATAGTTTACATAATATGCAAAAAACAGCTGATTTCTCTAACTGGGGAACAATCAAGAATGGGGTGCCAAAAGGCTCGGTCTTGGAACATTTGGAGTTCTAAAAATACCGTGTGATCAAAAAATCAGTATAATTGAATACTAAATAAATTACAGAATAATGTAGATAGGTAAAACTTGACACACATGCTTGGAATGACATAGGGTTTTCCTAGAACCAAAAAGAAAAAAAAAGTATTGCTAGACGCGTGAAAGATCTCTTGCGCGCGTCGTTTGGTGGTGATCTTGTGGTCAGAAGCCACTTTCGTCATGCTTGGCCTATCAGGTCCCAAGACCTCCGTCCGTGCGATTATTGGCTTTGGGCTTATCTGAAGTCGCAAGTGTATCGTCATCGACCGACATCTCTAGGGATGCTGGAAGACAACATCCAACGCCAATGCCTTACCATAACTCCGGACATGCTTTACAGTGCTGTTCACAACATTATTCCTCGACCACAGCTATTGTTAAGGAAGAATGGTGAACATATTGATAATTTCCTGTAAAGAACACATCTTTGCTTTGTCTTAATTTTTAATGCTAATTTTTCCTTTTCTGATCAGACGAAATTTTTGAACTTTTTTGTTGTTCTAATAAAACCCCAAGTCATTCCAAGCAGGTGTGTCAATTTTTACCTCTCTATCTACATTATTCCGTGATTTATTAAGTTTTCCAATTTATACTGACTTTTTAATCACACGGAATAGTAACGGCTTGCCATACTATATTCACAAAGATGCAAAACTGGTTCTTGTTGCTGATGATACAAGTATAGTAATCACTCTAGACAAACAAGAGCTAACTGATGAAAGTGTTCCTAATGTCTTCCAAAAAATTATTCAGTCGTTTCCTGCAAATGGGCTATCATTAAATTTTGATAAAACACAGTTTATACAGTTCCACACAGCAAATGAAACGACACCATTAATAAAAGTAGACTTTGATCTGAAATCTGTACCTGAGGTACAACATTCAAAATTTTTAGGTGTATCCATCCCCATTAACCACAGACATTGCTGAGATGGGGTGGCTTGCGTGCCTCAACGATACAAATAGCCGTACCGTAGGTACAACCAGAACGAAGGGGTATCTGTGGAGAGGCCAGACAAACGTGTGGTTCCTGAAGAGGGCAGCAGCCTTTTCAGTAGTTACAGGGGCAACAGTCTGGATGATTGAGCTGGCCTTGTAACATCAGCTAATTTGGCTTTCAGGATTTCTGGTCAGGCGAGTACAGAATTATAAATACAAAATCAGTTGGGGCTATTACAGGAATCTGATAATGGATAAGAAAACAGGAATGCGGGTAAACTACTATGAGCAACACAGTGATCGCATTATCATAGTAAAGATAGATAGGAAGCCAACACCGACTACAATAGTACAGGTTTATATGCCAACTACCTCTGCCGATGATGAGGATATTGAAGAAATGTATGAGGAAGTAAAGGAGATTACTGACAATTGAGGGACAGGATGGGAGAGTGGAATTCGGTAGTAGGAAAAGGAAGGGAAGGATAAATAATAGGTGAATATTGACTGGGCAAAAGGAATCAAAGAAGATATCGCCTGGTAGAATTTCGCAGGGAACGTAATTTAATCATAACACTTGGTTTAAGAATCATGAAAGAAGGTTGTATACGTGGAAGAGACCAGGAGACACTGGTAGGTACCAGATACATTTTATATTGGTAAGACTTAGATGTTTTTGTTGTTGTCGTCGTCTTCAGTACGCAGACTGGTTTGATGCAGCTATCCACGCTACCCTGTCCTATACAAGTCTCTTCATCTGAGAATACGTTCGGCAACCTACATCCTTTAGAATCTGCTTACTATATTCGTCCCTCGGTCTCTCACTACGATTTTTACCCCAGACGCTTCCTTCTAATCCTAAGTTAACAATTCCTTGATGTCTCAGAATGTGTGCAACCAGTCTATCCCTTCTCTTGGTCAGGATATGCCAGGACTCCTTTTCTCCACGATTCGATTAAGCACCTCTTCATTAGTTACGTGCTCTACCCATCTAATTTTCATCATTCGTCTGTAGCACCACATTTCAAAAGCTTCTATCATCATTTTATCTGACCTCCTTATCGTCCACGTTTCACTCCCACACAATGCTACACTCCAGACAAATGCCTTCAGGAAGGACTTCCTAATATTTAAATAAATTTTGGATGTCAGCAAATTTCGCTTCTTCAGAAACGATTTTCTTCCCATAGCCATTCTGCATTTTATATCTTCTTTATTTCGGCCATCAGAAGTTATCATGCTACCCAAATAACAAAATTCATCTACTACTTTTATTGTCTCATTACGTAATCATCGCCTGATTTTCTTACATTGCATTCCGTTACCTTCGTTTTACGTTTGTTAATGTTTGTCTTATATCTTCCTTTCAAGACACCGTCCATTCCATTCAGTTGCTCTCCCAGATCTTTTGCAGTCTCTGACAAAATAACTACGTCATCAGCAAACCGCAATGTTTTTATTTCTTCTCCCTGCACTTTAATGCCCTCTCGAAATTTCTCCTTCCATTCCTTCACTGCCTATTCAATGTACAGATTGAACAACATTTGGGAAAGGCTACAAATCTGTCTTACTTCCTTCCCAATCTCTGCGTCCCTTTCTTGCCTTTCGACTCTAATAACCGCTGTCTGGTTTTTGTATAGGTTGAATATAACACTTTGCTCCCTATATTTTACCCCTGCTACGTTCAGAATTTGGAAGAGTGTATTCCAGTTGACATTATCAAAAGCTTTCTCCAAATCGACAAAGGCTAAAAACGTAGGTTTCCCTTTCCTTAGCCTATCTTCTAAGATAAGTCGTAATGTATTGCCTCCCGTGTTCCTATATTTCTCCTAAATCCAATCTGATCTTCCCCGAGGTCGGATTCCACAATTTTTTCCATTCGTCTGTAAATAATTCCTGTTACTATTTTCAACCACGGCTTATTAAACTGATAGTTCTGTAATTTTTACACTTGTCTGCACTTGCTTTCTTTGGAATTGGAATTACAATATTCTTCTTGAAGTCGGAGGGTATTCCCCCTGTCTTAGACATCTTGCATACCAGGTGATACAATTTTTCACGACTGGTTCTCCTAACAATATCTCTGACCATAACTTAAAGAAAAAACTGCAAAAAGGTAGTAACATGGATAAATTGAAGGAACCAAAAGTTCTTGAGAATTTCAGAGGGAACTTTATGCAACAGTTGTCAGAAACGGGGGAGGGGGGGGGGGGGGGAATAAAACAACAGAAGAAGAATGAGTAGAATTGAGAGAAGAAATAGTGAAGGCAGCAGAGGACAAAATAGGTAGTAAGGTAAAAGCTCCAAAAAATCCTTAGAGACCACAGGAAATACATTTAATTGTTGAAACGAGAAAATATAAAAATGCAGTAAATGAAACAGGCAAAATGGAGTACAGACGACTAAGAAGTATGACTGACAGGAAGTGTAAAATAGCTAAGCAGGAATGCCTAGAAGGCAAATGCAAGTCTGTAGAAGAACGTATAAATAGGGGAAAGTAGATATCGCCCACAGGAATATAAAAGAAAAAATTGGAGTCAAGAAAAGCGGCCGTATGAATGTAAAGAACTCAGATGGAAAATCATTTCCCAGCAAAGAGAGGAAAACAGAAAGATGGAAAGAGTATATAGAGGGGCTCCACAAAGGAAATGAAGTTAGAGACAATATTGTATGAAGGGAAGAGGATGTAGATGAAGATGAAATAGGAGATACTATACTGAGAGAAGAATGTGGCAGAGCACTGAACGACGTAAGTCGAAATAAGGTCCCTGGAGTGGACGACATTCCCTCAAAACTACTGAAGTCTCTGGGAGAGCCAGTCAGGACAAATCTATTTCACCTAGTGGAACAGGGGAAATACCCTCAGACTTAAAATGTAATAATCCCCATTCCAAAGAAAGCCGGTGCAAACAGGTGTGAAAATTTCAGAACCATCAGTCACGGTTTCAAATTTTTAACTCGAATTTTTTACCGACGAATGGAAAAGCAGGTAGAAGCTGACCTTGGGGAAGACCAGTTTGGATTCAGGAGAAATGTAGGATCACGGAAGGCAATCGTTACTTTACGGCTTATCTTAGAAGACAGATTAATGAAAGGCTAACCTATATATCTAGCTTTTGTAGATTTTGATAAAGCTTTTGACAATGTTGATTGTAATACACACTTCCAACTTCTTAAATCAGCAGGAGTAAAATATAGGTAACGGAAGGACAATTTGTACAAAAACCAGACAGCAGTTATTACAGTTGAAGGACATGAGACGGATGCAGAAGTTAAGAAGGGTGTAAGACAGGGTTGTAGCCTTTCCCCAATGTAATTCAATTTGTACATTGAGCAAGCTATAAGGGAAAGCAAGAAGCAAGGATCAATTTGGAGAAGGAATTAAAGTTCAGGTTGAAGAAATAAAAACCCTGCGTTTTGCTGATAACATTGTAATTCTCTCAGAGACAGCAAAGGACCTGGAGGAGCAATTGAACGAAATGGACAGTGTGTTGAAAGGAGCATATAAGATGAACATTAACAGGAACAAAATAAGGGTAATGGAATGCACTCTTACAAAATCAGTCGATGTTGAAGGAATTAAATTAGGTACCGAATCAATACCGGTGGTAAATGAATTTTGTTACTTGGGCAGTAAAATAACATATGGTGGTCGCAGTACAGAGGATATAAAATGCAATGGGAAGGAAAGCGTTATTGAAAAAAAGCAATTTGTTAACATCGAATATTAATTCATGCATAAGGAAGTACTTTATGAAGGCAATTGTGTGGAGTGTTGCCTTATATGGAAATGAAACATGGACGATAAAAAGTGCGGATAGGAAGAGGATAGAGGGTTTTGAGATGGGGTTTTACAGAAGAACGATGAGGATTAAATGGGTGGATCGCGCAACTAATGAGGTGGTACTGAACACAATTGGGGAGAAAAGGAATTTCTGGCATACCTTGACTAAAAGAAGGGTTCGGTTGGTAGGTTACGTTCTTAGACAACAAGGAATTGTGAATTTAGCGTTAGAGTGAAGTGTGTGGGGTAAAAATCGCAGATGGAGACCAAGAGATGAATATAGTAAGCAAATTCAGATGAATGTAGGTTGCCGTTCTTATGAGGATATGAAGAGGCTCGCTCAAGATAGAGTTCGGGGGAGAGCTGCTTCAAACCAGTCTTCGGACTGACGACCACAACAACAGCAACATCCATTGATGAGGGGTTGAACTGAAAAACACACTGAAGATCTGCTAAGACGTTTGAGATCAGTTACTTATGCTACTAAGGTCATTGCAAATTTTGGTGATACATATCTCAGTAAATTAGCTTACCATGGCTATTTTCATTCTCTGCTTTCGTATGGCATCATATTCTGGGATAATTCATCATTGAGTAAAACAGTATCCATAGCACAAAAGCGTGTAATCAGAATAATTGCAGAAGACAAGTCTAGATCATCCAGTAGCTACTTATTTACAGAGCTAAGGATCGTCATAGTGGCTTCACAGTATATGTATTCGCTTATGAAATTTAATATTACCAATACGACATAAATCAAAATCAATAGCCGTGTGCATAGCTACAACGTTGGTACAGAAAGGGGTGAATTATGTTCCAGAAGTCTTTGGTCACTTACCAAATAGCATCAAAGGTCTGACAGCCTACTAGCAATTTATTTATTTATTTATTTATTTTTGTTCCGTAGGACCCAATTGAGGAGTGAGACTCCATGGTCATGGAACAAGTCAATACATTAATTGCTACACAAGAATGGTAATACAGATTTTTAAGTAGTCCTTTGCACACGACAATCTTAAGACAAAGTGATATGAATAATAAAGAAAAAATGAATTAGCTTAATTGTTTAATTTTTCTAGGAGTTCCTCGACAGAATAAAAGGAGTGAGCCATGAGGTAACTCTTCAATTTAGATTTGAAAGCGTGTGGATTAGTGCTAAGATTCTTTAGTTCTTGTGGCAGCTTATTGAAAATGGACGCCGCAGAATACTGCACCCCTTTCTGCACAAGTGTTAAGGTGGTGTGATGCAAATGTAGATTCGACTTCTGTCTAGTATTCAACGAGTGAAAGCTATTAACGCGTGGGAATAAGCCGATATTATTAACAGCAAACGATATTAAAGAAAAAAACGTATTGTGACGTCAGAGTCAAAATTCCCAGACTACTGAAAAGGGGTCGACATGACGTTCGCGAACTTACACCAAATATTACTCGAACCGCCCGTTTTTGAGTCAGAAATATCCTTTTTGCATCAGTTAAGTGATCCCAAAAAACAATGCCGTGCGTCATAAGTGAGTGAAAATAAGCATAATAGACTACTTTTCGAGTTGAAAAATCACTTCTCAGATATTGTTCTAATCGTAAATATAGCAGAATTTAGTTTTGGAACAAGATCCTGAACGTGGGCTATCCATGACAGCTTACTGTCTATATGAATACCTAGAAATTTGAACTGTTCAGTCTCACTTATCAAATGCCCATTATGTATAATCAGAATGTCAGCTTTCGTCAAATGATGTGGTAGAAATTCTAAAAACTGAGTTTTACTGTGATTTAACATCAACTTACTTTCTACAAGACATGAAATTATCTCTTGAACTGCATTATTTGATACTGTGTCAATATTACGACCAACATCCTTCACTGCCAAGCTGGTATCATCAACAAACAAAAATATTTTACAGTCACCTGTTATAGACCAAGACATATCGTTTATATAAATAAGAAACAGCAATGGTCCCAAAATAGACCCCTGGGCGCTCCATACTTAGTTGTGCCTCATTGGGATTGCACGTCATAGCCATTTTCTACACTGCGGAGAATTACCTTCTGTTGTCTATTATTAAAGTAAAAGGTGAACCAGTTGTGGGCTACTCCTCCCCGTATTCCATAATGTTCCAACTTCTGCAACAATATTTTGTGATCAACACAATCAAACGCTTTTGTTAAATCAAAGAAGACGCCTAACGTCCGTAGCCTCTTATTTAACCCATCAAGTGCCTCACAGAGAAACGAAAATATAGCATTTTCAGTCATTAAACCACTTCTAAAACCAAAATGTACGTTTGACAATAAATTATGTGAATTGAAATGATCAATTAATCTTGAAAATACATCCTTTTCAATAACTTTAGAAAAAACCGATGACATAGAAATAGGTCTATAGTTGTCTACATTATCCCTTTCTCCTTTTTTTATAAAGTGGTTTCACTACTGAGTACTTTAATCTGTTAGGAAAATGACCATTCTGAAAGGAAAAATTACAAATATGGCTTAGTACTGGGATAACATATGGAGAACAGTACTTTAGAATTCTCCTAGATACCCCATCATATCCACAAGAGTCCTTAGTCTTTAGTGATTTAATTATTGACTCAATCTCACCTATGGAAGTATCATGAAGGACCATTGCAGGTAACAGCCTCGGAAAGGCATTTTCTAAAAACGTTATATGATTACCTGTAGAAACTTGAGTTTTGTTTAGTTCCCCTACTATATTCAGGAAGTGATTATTGAATATTGCACATATATCTAACTTGTCAGTAACAGAAACATTCCTACTACGCACTGACGTTATATCTTCTACCTGCTGCTGCTGACCAGACACTTCTTTCACGACTGACCAGATAGTTTTAATTTTATCCCGAGATTTTGCTATTCTTTTTGCATACCACATACTTTTTGCATACTTAATGACATTTTTCAGAACTTTACAGTACTGTTTGTAGTGAGTTACTGCATCTTCATTCTGACTGCTTCTAACATTTTGATACAACTCCCGCTTAGTTCTACATGATACTCTTATACCTTTGTCAGCTACCCTGGCTGTCTGTTACTGGAAGTACCCTGTTTTGAGCGTTCTAGCGGAAAGCAACTTTCAAATAGCACAAGAAATGTGTTCAGAAAAGCCTTATATTTATCATCTGCATTATCAGCACTATAAACATCCTGCCATTCTTGTTCCTTAATTCAGCTTAAAAAGATCTCAATCACAAGTGGATTAACTTTTCTGAGTAATTGATATTTATGTTTAACATTTGTTTGAGAACAAATACTTTTTAGAATTAAAAGTTGGTCATCGTGATCTGATAGGTCATTTACTATTCTGCTGACAGAGTGCCCCTCAAATAATGAAGAATGAACAAAAATATTGTCAATAGTAGAACTGCTATTTCCATGCACTCTCGTTGGAAAAATATTGTTTGCATCATGTTATAGGAATTAAATAGATCTAACAGCTGACTTTTCCATGAGCTATCACCTACACAATTAATGTTGACATCTCCACACACAATTTTTATACTTCCTATACAGTGAACCCAGAACCAATTCCAGCTTGGGCAGAAACATTTTAAAATCTGAGTCAGGGGATCTATAAATAATAACTATTACTAGTTTAGTTCCATTAACATTATCAACTCCTGCACAACATTCAAATATCTATTCTGTGCAGTGTTCAGAAAAATCGATTGACTCTGATGAAAAATCGTTTTTTACATACATGAACACTCCCCCACCCTGCAAGGAACTCCTAGAGTAGAAGGCAGCTAACCTGTATCCTGGCAAAGGAAGTCTCTGAATTGTCACACCACTTAAAAAGTGCTCTGAAATACCAATTATGTCAGAATCGTTATCAATAAGCAGTTCATTACTTAATCTCTGATACCCTGTATATTTTGATGAAAAACAGCAATTCCCTTATTACTTATATACTTAGACTTTCCTTTCTTAGAGGGACTTCCATTAAGCAGGAATACCTATTAGCTGTCTTCAGTCTAAAAAAAGGTGCAGCCCTAACACCAACTACTAAAGGAATTTTTCCATGAGTGACACCCCCACCCCCTACTACACTGTCACCTATGAGCTTTGCCAACCTCCCCTTCCCATACCTATTGAGGTGCAGGCCGTGCCTAGTAAAATCCGACCTTTGGATAGTCTCAACTGGCACCACTGCAATATGATCCATGCCCTCCGTCATCAGCGCCATCTCAAGCCTCATGTTAACACGGCTGACATCCGTATTAAGGCAAGGCCTATCATGACGCTGAAACAGCTGCACGAAATGCACATTCGTGCCACCAGTTTGAGTTGCTATCCTTTCCAGATCTCCACCTATATCATATTCCTACATAATTCCCCTATGTAACAAGTGACCTGAGCTAACCCTGCACTAGGATTCACTATGCTGGTGTCCAGGTACTCACTCCCAAGTACTTCCTGCAACTGTTGGCCAACACCTCTGCCATGAGAACTGCCTAGCAGCAGAACCTTCGTCCTCCTAAAAGCCCTCTCTACAAATTTCCGCTTCCTTACAGCTGATGTCTGCTGCGTACTTCCTACACCTACAGCTACATGAGGTTCATCTCCACTCAACTCTGACAGTTGCTCAAACCTATTTGTAACTTGCAATGTAAAGCTGCCCGAATACCTTCTCTTAGCTACCTTCTTGCCAACTTCCAGTTCCCATTCCCCAGCCCCCCTTCCCCACCTCAGCCTACCTAGTTCCTCTTCAGTGTTTTTCAACTGCACCTGAAGGGCGCAGATCAAACGCTCCTGCTCCTCTGCCATGTTATTCCTGCTGCAAATTCTACAGTTCCAGGAGAGAACCTCACCACAATGCCCACTGCCTTCCCCACTGCACCCCCCCCCCCCATGAAAATACTTACTACAAATCCCACACTGCAGCCCACTACGCACGACCCTACCACAGAGCCCACACTTTTCACTCGTGGTAAAATTTCACAATTATTTGTTAAGAAGAACTAGACGCCTACGTTATGAAGTTACTTTTCTACAAAAGAACGAGGAAGTACATCTTAACTACAGCAATCAACAAACCTCAGTCACTACAAATCAAGTAACAACAACAACTAATAAAACAAATTTAAAAAAATTCTGAATGGCAACTCCTTCTATTCATTAGATTGATTTTTAGATATAAACTAGTAAATCTGAAAAAAATTGTGCAATGTAATATTTTGTATAATGTAACATCTTGTAAAGACACCTTTTATTAACCTGTCACATTCCACATCATTACGATGTTTGGTATTCATGATGTATGGAACAAGTGCCAATCTAATCTAATGTCCCATCCTCTCTTTCAGTAGTGAAAAGTTAAAATTGTTGTATGCGACAAAATGACAATTGAAAGCTTGCCGACTGCTCAGTTTAATATTACACGTCTGAATGTCATGAAACCTGTGTCTCAAAAGAGTCTGTGGGCATGAATAAAAGAAAATGTCTCGCGGCGAGTTCGGAACAACTTTTTCTGTTTTACAACTTAAGAAGCGGATAATCATAGATACTATTTCTCATCGGTATTTTTTGTAGGTACGCCACATCTCCCGTATTACGTATCCAAAATTAATGATTGAGGGACCATTTTCAAGGTTTCGTTCTCCACTAATGCCGAAAAATACACAGATAATTTAAAGTTATTGTTTTCACAAAGGAATATTATTTTGATAAATATTGTACTGTTCAAACAATCTAAGTTGATGCTGGTGAACGATCGTAAATGGGACATGTATTTCCGGTTGCTCCCATCAGCCACAGCGCCGAGTATCAACTTAGTTTTCGCGGACAACATAAAAGCAATGTATAAGGTGCCATTTATTGACAATCTGTTTAACTAATATGAACAACATCTCTTGCAGTTGCTTAGATTCTTTACGCATTAACTTCACACTTTATGATACAACGAAGCCGTTCCAAATTATTAGAAGACAATTCCAAATAAAAGCAACCTTTGCTACGACCACAAATAAAGCACTAGGTCAGACGCTTCAAAGGTTAAGTTTATATTTACCAGATCATGAATTTTCTCATGGGCAGTTATACGTGGCTTTTTCGCGAGTTCGCTCATTTAGTGATATTTATGTTTGTGCTAAAGACACATACAGCCAAAAAGTAAACGATGATCACATTGTACCGCCTGTCTCTTCCTATTATAGCTTGAGGGAAGAAAGAAACGAGATTATTACTAAAATCAATCTGCCTGACTTTCGCTTCCCAATTAACAGGTGACTTACCTGTTAATCTTCTGTTGCTGTGCCCGTTTCCAGCATCTCCTCCTCTTCTAGCAGAGGTTTCTGTTATTTTGTAAAGTAATAAAAATGATAGCAACAGGGAAAGGCTACTGACAAGAAGTCTGACAGTTCATTGAAATAATCTTTGTATTCTGAAAATGGCATATAGAATTACGAGGTAGCCTGTTACACCTTATTAAACGGTTACTGATTCTTGCTGCAGGACAAAACATACAGTAGAGAGCAAACGTCGAAAATAAAGCACATTCAAATAGTTCGACCAGCCTTTAACGAGAGAGAAAGAGAGCGTATTGGGTTTCATGAAAATTTGCGTTGATCATGAGAACAGTAGAACGAACCCGAAATAGGGGCGGCACAAAAACTAAAGAGTGTCGGCCTGTCTTGGGAACAACTCGTCAAAGACGGCGGTAACAGAAGTGTCCTTAGGCGAAGACGTTGGCTCTGCGGCTCCGGTAAGCCTTTGTGGATGATCGCCATCTTGCCAATTTAATATATTAATTAATACAGGACACGGAAAATTATTTCGCCCCCACGAAACGATGGTCCTTTGGTGAGGCAAGTATACGGTAATTTTAGATTGTTTTATTTGATTTTATTGGCGATTAATTTTACCAACGTCTTGAATATTAATCGGACCGAACTTTGTAATATTTCAAAAGAATCGTCATTTTTCATTAGATTGGAAGCCGTCGTCAGAAATTTTAGAATTATTTTATTTATGCCCACTCTCTTTGTCCTAAAGGCTGACCATGTGGTTCATGACACCTTTGTGCTGCTCTGGGAAAAGTCTTAGCTCTACAACATAACTACTAAAATTGTTTTCAAAGGCATTTGTAAAATAAACAAATTTTGAAAAAAAAATAAACATGAAAGAGCCAATATCTGATTTGTATATGTTTAACAATTAGTTATATATATGTTTCACCTGGTGTGTAAGATGTATGAGACAGGTGAAGTACCCTCAGACTTTAAGAAAAATGTTTTATTACCATTCCAAAGAAAGCAGGTGCAGTAAGGTGTGAAAACTACAGAACCATCAGTTTAATATGTCATGGTTGCAAAATATTAACACGAATTATTTACAGAAGAATGAAAAAAGCTGGTAGAAGCCGACCTCGGGGAAGATCAGTTTGGGTTCGGGAGAAATGTAGGAACTCGGGAGGGAATACTCACTTTACGGCTTATCCTAGAAGATAGATTAAGAAAAGGCAAACCTACATTTCTAGCTTTTGTTGATTTGGAGAAGGCTTTTGACAATGTTGATTGGAATAAACTCTTTCAAGTTCTGAAGCAAGCAGGGGTAAAATATAGGGAGCGTAAGGTTATTTACTACTTGTACAAAAACCAGACAGCGGTTGTCAGAGTTGAAGGGCATGAAAGGAATGCCGTGGTTGGAAAGTGAGTAAGACAGCATTGTAGCCTTCCTTCAATGTTATTCAATTTGTACATTGAGCAAGCTATAAAGGAAAGCAAGAAGAAATTTGGAGAAGGAATTAAAGTTCAGGGAGAAGAATTAAAAACATTGCGTTTTGCCGACGACATAGTTTTCTGTCAGATACAGCAAAGGACCTGCAAGAGTAATTGAACGGAATGGACAGTGTGCTGAAAGGTGCATATAAGATGAAGATTAACGAGAGCAAAACTAGGGTAATGGAATGCAGCCTAAGAAAATCTGGTGATGCTGAAGGAATTAGATTAGGTAACGAAGCAATAAAGGAGGTGGGTGAGTTTTGTTGCTTGGGCAGTAAAATAACAAATGATGGTCGCAGTACAGAGGATATAAAATGCAGTACGGCAATGGGTAGAAAAGCATGTTTGAAAAAGAGAAATTTGTTAATATCGAATATTTATTTTAGCCTAAGAAAGTCCTTTCTGAAGGCATTTGTATGGAGTGTTGCCTTGTATGGGGGTGAAACATGGACGAAAAACATTGCGGACAGGAAGAGGATTGAGGCTTTTGAAATGTGGTGCTACAGAAGAATGCTGAAGATTAGGTGGGTGGATCGCGTAACTAATGAGGAGGTACTGAACAGGTAATTGACGGTAAGTCATCGAGTAAAACAGAAGTGATATCTGGCGTTCCACAGGGAAGCGTTATTGGTCCCCTACTCTTCCTCGTGTTTATAAACGGTTTAGGAGATAATCTGAATAGCTCTCTTAGACTGTTCGCGGATGATGTTGTCGTTTATCGGTTGGTGAAGTCAACAGAGGATCAAAAACAGCTGCAAAGCGATTTAGACAAAATTTCTACTTGGTGCGAAAATTGGCAATTGACACTAAATAAAGAAAAGTGTGAAGTAATACACGTGACCACTAAAAGAAATCCGCTGAACTTCAATTACGCGATAAATCAGTCAAACCTTAAGGTCGTAAATTCTACCAAATTCCTAGGAGTTACAATTACGAACAACTTTGACTGGAGAGAACACATAGAAAATATTGTGGGGAAGGCGAACCAAAGGTTGCGTTTCATTGGCAGAACGCTTAGACGATGCACCACCTCCACCAAAGAGACTGCCTACATCACACTTGTGCGTCCTCTCTTGGAGTACTGTTGCCCCTTGTGGGACCCTCAGCAGGTGGGACTGACGGAAGATATCGAGAAGGTTCAGAGAAGGGCAGCTCGTTTTGTTTTATCACGTTACGGGGGGGGGGGGAGCGTCACGGAAATGTTGCACGAATTGGGGTGGAAATCATTAAAAGAAAGACGTTATTCATTGCGGCGTGATCTGTTTGCGAAGTTTCAATCACCGACTTGTACTTCTGAATGTGAAAATATTATGCTAGCACCCACCCACTTAGGGAGACATGACCATCCGAATAAAATAAGAGAAATCAGATCGAAAACGGAACGATTTAGGTGTTCTTTCTTCCCGCGCGCTATTAGAGAATGGAACGGTAGAGAAAAGTTATGAAGGTGGTTAATGAACCCTCTGCTAGGCACTTAAATGTGATTTGCAGAGTATCTATGTAGATGTAGAATTGGGGAGAAAAGAAATTTCTGGTATACCTTGACTAAAAGAAGGGATAGATTGGTAGGACACATTCTTAGACATCAAGGAATTGTGAATTTAGCGTTGGAGGGAAGTGTGTGGGGTAAAAACCGCAGAGGAAGTCCAAGAGATGGATACAGTAAGCAGATTCCGACAGATGTAAGTTGCCGTTCTTATGTGGAGATGAAGAGGCTTGCTCAGGATAGGATATTGTGGAGAGCTGCATCAAACCAGTCCCCAGACTGAAGACCACAACAACAACATATATATTACAATACGATTAATAATTGTTACTCTAACTCAATCTTTATTATCTTTTATAATCATGAACTTGCATCTCTCTTTTCTCCATTACTATATTACTTATCTGTGACTGATCAGGATAGAGTGCGAATTATTAGGAATGGTCAACTAGTTTAATGTTTTATTTCAGTTACTTAGACACACTCATACCCACAGGTCATATGATCGGTTTTAACAGCTTATACTGCCGTCAGCATCACCATTTGGTGATCTACCGTGTAGTCAGCAACCTACTTCGTTCTTCTCCTACTCTGTTGTTGTGGTCTTCAGTCGAGAGACTGGTTTGATGGGCTGGCCGCTGGGGCACAGTCAACATGGTCTAGATACAAGGGTTCACAACAAGTCAGTGTCACATCGCATTGATAGACTGCCATCGCTAGCTGAGTGGCTGGCTGCTGGGGCACAGTCAACATGGTCTAGATACAAGGGTTCACAACAAGTCAGTGTCACATCGCATTGATAGACTGCCATCGCTAGCTGAGTGGCTGGCCGCTGGGGCACAGTCAACATGGTCTAGATACAAGGGTTCACAACAAGTCAGTGTCACATCGCATTGATAGACTGCCATCGCTAGCTGAGTGGCTGGCCGCTGGGGCACAGTCAACATGGTCTAGATACAAGGGTTCACAACAAGTCAGTGTCACATCGCATTGATAGACTGCCATCGCTAGCTGAGTGGCTGGCTGCTGGGGCACAGTCAACATGGTCTAGATACAAGGGTTCACAACAAGTCAGTGTCACATCGAAATTGATAGACTGCCATCGCTAGCTGAGTGGCTGGCCGCTGGGGCACAGTCAACATGGTCTAGATACAAGGGTTCACAACAAGTCAGTGTCACATCGCATTGATAGACTGCCATCGCTAGCTGAGTGGCTGGCCGCTGGGGCACAGTCAACATGGTCTAGATACAAGGGTTCACAACAAGTCAGTGTCACATCGCATTGATAGACTGCCATCGCTAGCTGAGTGGCTGGCCGCTGGGGCACAGTCAACATGGTCAAGATACAAGGGTTCACAACAAGTCAGTGTCACGTCACACCGATAGACTGCCATCGCTAGCTGAGTGGCTGGCCGCTGGGGCACAGTCAACATGGTCTAGATACAAGGGTTCACAACAAGTCAGTGTCACATCGCATTGATAGACTGCCATCGCTAGCTGAGTGGCTGGCCGCTGGGGCACAGTCAACATGGTCTAGATACAAGGGTTCACAACAATTCAGTGTCACGTCACACCGATAGACTGCCATCGCTAGCTGAGTGGCTGGCCGCTGGGGCACAGTCAACATGGTCTAGATACAAGGGTTCACAACAAGTCAGTGTCACATCGCATTGATAGACTGCCATCGCTAGCTGAGTGGCTGGCCGCTGGGGCACAGTCAACATGGTCTAGATACAAGGGTTCACAACAAGTCAGTGTCACATCGCATTGATAGACTGCCATCGCTAGCTGAGTGGCTGGCCGCTGGGGCACAGTCAACATGGTCTAGATACAAGGGTTCACAACAATTCAGTGTCACGTCACACCGATAGACTGCCATCGCTAGCTGAGTGGCTGGACGCTGGGGCACAGTCAACATGGTCTAGATACAAGGGTTCACAACAAGTCAGTGTCACATCGCATTGATAGACTGCCATCGCTAGCTGAGTGGCTGGCCGCTGGGGCACAGTCAACATGGTCTAGATACAAGGGTTCACAACAAGTCAGTGTCACATCGCATTGATAGACTGCCATCGCTAGCTGAGTGGCTGGCCGCTGGGGCTCAGTCAACATGGTCTAGATACAAGGGTTCACAACAAGTCAGTGTCACATCGCATTGATAGACTGCCATCGCTAGCTGAGTGGCTGGCCGCTGGGGCACAGTCAACATGGTCTAGATACAAGGGTTCACAACAAGTCAGTGTCACATCGCATTGATAGACTGCCATCGCTAGCTGAGTGGCTGGCCGCTGGGGCACAGTCAACATGGTCTAGATACAAGGGTTCACAACAAGTCAGTGTCACATCGCATTGATAGACTGCCATCGCTAGCTGAGTGGCTGGCCGCTGGGGCACAGTCAACATGGTCTAGATACAAGGGTTCACAACAAGTCAGTGTCACATCGCATTGATAGACTGCCATCGCTAGCTGAGTGGCTGGCCGCTGGGGCACAGTCAACATGGTCTAGATACAAGGGTTCACAACAAGTCAGTGTCACATCGCATTGATAGACTGCCATCGCTAGCTGAGGGGCTGGCCGCTGGGGCACAGTCAACATGGTCTAGATACAAGGGTTCACAACAAGTCAGTGTCACATCGCATTGATAGACTGCCATCGCTAGCTGAGTGGCTGGCCGCTGGGGCACAGTCAACATGGTCTAGATACAAGGGTTCACAACAAGTCAGTGTCACATCGCATTGATAGACTGCCATCGCTAGCTGAGTGGCTGGCCGCTGGGGCACAGTCAACATGGTCTAGATACAAGGGTTCACAACAAGTCAGTGTCACATCGCATTGATAGACTGCCATCGCTAGCTGAGTGGCTGGCCGCTGGGGCACAGTCAACATGGTCTAGATACAAGGGTTCACAACAAGTCAGTGTCACATCGCATTGATAGACTGCCATCGCTAGCTGAGTGGCTGGCCGCTGGGGCACAGTCAACATGGTCTAGATACAAGGGTTCACAACAAGTCAGTGTCACATCGCATTGATAGACTGCCATCGCTAGCTGAGTGGCTGGCCGCTGGGGCACAGTCAACATGGTCTAGATACAAGGGTTCACAACAAGTCAGTGTCACATCGCATTGATAGACTGCCATCGCTAGCTGAGTGGCTGGCCGCTGGGGCACAGTCAACATGGTCTAGATACAAGGGTTCACAACAAGTCAGTGTCACATCGCATTGATAGACTGCCATCGCTAGCTGAGTGGCTGGCCGCTGGGGCACAGTCAACATGGTCTAGATACAAGGGTTCACAACAAGTCAGTGTCACATCGCATTGATAGACTGCCATCGCTAGCTGAGTGGCTGGCCGCTGGGGCACAGTCAACATGGTCTAGATACAAGGGTTCACAACAAGTCAGTGTCACATCGCATTGATAGACTGCCATCGCTAGCTGAGTGGCTGGCCGCTGGGGCACAGTCAACATGGTCTAGATACAAGGGTTCACAACAAGTCAGTGTCACATCGCATTGATAGACTGCCATCGCTAGCTGAGTGGCTGGCCGCTGGGGCACAGTCAACATGGTCTAGATACAAGGGTTCACAACAAGTCAGTGTCACATCGCATTGATAGACTGCCATCGCTAGCTGAGTGGCTGGCCGCTGGGGCACAGTCAACATGGTCTAGATACAAGGGTTCACAACAAGTCAGTGTCACATCGCATTGATAGACTGCCATCGCTAGCTGAGTGGCTGGCCGCTGGGGCACAGTCAACATGGTCTAGATACAAGGGTTCACAACAAGTCAGTGTCACATCGCATTGATAGACTGCCATCGCTAGCTGAGTGGCTGGCCGCTGGGGCACAGTCAACATGGTCTAGATACAAGGGTTCACAACAAGTCAGTGTCACATCGCATTGATAGACTGCCATCGCTAGCTGAGTGGCTGGCCGCTGGGGCACAGTCAACATGGTCTAGATACAAGGGTTCACAACAAGTCAGTGTCACATCGCATTGATAGACTGCCATCGCTAGCTGAGTGGCTGGCCGCTGGGGCACAGTCAACATGGTCTAGATACAAGGGTTCACAACAAGTCAGTGTCACATCGCATTGATAGACTGCCATCGCTAGCTGAGTGGCTGGCCGCTGGGGCACAGTCAACATGGTCTAGATACAAGGGTTCACAACAAGTCAGTGTCACATCGCATTGATAGACTGCCATCGCTAGCTGAGTGGCTGGCCACTGGGGCACAGTCAACATGGTCAAGATACAAGGGTTCACAACAAGTCAGTGTCACGTCACACCGATAGACTGCCATCGCTAGCTGAGTGGCTGGCCGCTGGGGCACAGTCAACATGGTCTAGATACAAGGGTTCACAACAAGTCAGTGTCACATCGCATTGATAGACTGCCATCGCTAGCTGAGTGGCTGGCCGCTGGGGCACAGTCAACATGGTCTAGATACAAGGGTTCACAACAATTCAGTGTCACGTCACACCGATAGACTGCCATCGCTAGCTGAGTGGCTGGCCTTTTGGGGCACAGTCAACATGGTCTAGATACAAGGGTTCACAACAAGTCAGTGTCACATCGCATTGATAGACTGCCATCGCTAGCTGAGTGGCTGGCCGCTGGGGCACAGTCAACATGGTCTAGATACAAGGGTTCACAACAAGTCAGTGTCACATCGCATTGATAGACTGCCATCGCTAGCTGAGTGGCTGGCCGCTGGGGCACAGTCAACATGGTCTAGATACAAGGGTTCACAACAATTCAGTGTCACGTCACACCGATAGACTGCCATCGCTAGCTGAGTGGCTGGACGCTGGGGCACAGTCAACATGGTCTAGATACAAGGGTTCACAACAAGTCAGTGTCACATCGCATTGATAGACTGCCATCGCTAGCTGAGTGGCTGGCCGCTGGGGCACAGTCAACATGGTCTAGATACAAGGGTTCACAACAAGTCAGTGTCACATCGCATTGATAGACTGCCATCGCTAGCTGAGTGGCTGGCCGCTGGGGCTCAGTCAACATGGTCTAGATACAAGGGTTCACAACAAGTCAGTGTCACATCGCATTGATAGACTGCCATCGCTAGCTGAGTGGCTGGCCGCTGGGGCACAGTCAACATGGTCTAGATACAAGGGTTCACAACAAGTCAGTGTCACATCGCATTGATAGACTGCCATCGCTAGCTGAGTGGCTGGCCGCTGGGGCACAGTCAACATGGTCTAGATACAAGGGTTCACAACAATTCAGTGTCACGTCACACCGATAGCCTGCCATCGCTAGCTGAGTGGCTGGCTGCTGGGGCACAGTCAACATGGTCTAGATACAAGGATTCACAACAAGTCAGTGTCACATCGCATTGATAGACTGCCATCGCTAGCTGAGTGGCTGGCCGCTGGGGCACAGTCAACATGGTCTAGATACAAGGGTTCACAACAAGTCAGTGTCACATCGCATTGATAGACTGCCATCGCTAGCTGAGTGGCTGGCCGCTGGGGCACAGTCAACATGGTCTAGATACAAGGGTTCACAACAAGTCAGTGTCACATCGCATTGATAGACTGCCATCGCTAGCTGAGTGGCTGGCCGCTGGGGCACAGTCAACATGGTCTATATACAAGGGTTCACAACAAGTCAGTGTCACATCGCATTGATAGACTGCCATCGCTAGCTGAGTGGCTGGCCGCTGGGGCACAGTCAACATGGTCTAGATACAAGGGTTCACAACAAGTCAGTGTCACATCGCATTGATAGACTGCCATCGCTAGCTGAGTGGCTGGCCGCTGGGGCACAGTCAACATGGTCTAGATACAAGGGTTCACAACAATTCAGTGTCACGTCACACCGATAGACTGCCATCGCTAGCTGAGTGGCTGGCCGCTGGGGCACAGTCAACATGGTCTAGATACAAGGGTTCACAACAAGTCAGTGTCACATCGCATTGATAGACTGCCATCGCTAGCTGAGTGGCTGGCCACTGGGGCACAGTCAACATGGTCTAGATACAAGGGTTCACAACAAGTCAGTGTCACGTCACACCGATAGACTGCCATCGCTAGCTGAGTGGCTGGCCGCTGGGGCACAGTCAACATGGTCTAGATACAAGGGTTCACAACAAGTCAGTGTCACATCGCATTGATAGACTGCCATCGCTAGCTGAGTGGCTGGCCGCTGGGGCACAGTCAACATGGTCTAGATACAAGGGTTCACAACAAGTCAGTGCCACATCGCATTGATAGACTGCCATCGCTAGCTGAGTGGCTGGCCGCTGGGGCACAGTCAACATGGTCTAGATACAAGGGTTCACAACAAGTCAGTGTCACATCGCATTGATAGACTGCCATCGCTAGCTGAGTGGCTGGCCGCTGGGGCACAGTCAACATGGTCTAGATACAAGGGTTCACAACAATTCAGTGTCATGTCACACCGATAGACTGCCATCGCCAGCTGCGTGGCTGGCCCCTGGGGCACAGTCAACATGGTCTAGATACAAGGGTTCACAACAAGTCAGTGTCACATCGCATTGATAGACTGCCATCGCTAGCTGAGTGGCTGGCCGCTGGGGCACAGTCAACATGGTCTAGATACAAGGGTTCACAACAAGTCAGTGTCACATCGCATTGATAGACTGCCATCGCTAGCTGAGTGGCTGGCCGCTGGGGCACAGTCAACATGGTCTAGATACAAGGGTTCACAACAAGTCAGTGCCACATCGCATTGATAGACTGCCATCGCTAGCTGAGTGGCTGGCCGCTGGGACACAGTCAACATGGTCTAGATACAAGGGTTCACAACAAGTCAGTGTCACATCGCATTGATAGACTGCCATCGCTAGCTGAGTGGCTGGCCGCTGGGGCACAGTCAACATGGTCTAGATACAAGGGTTCACAACAAGTCAGTGTCACATCGCATTGATAGACTGCCATCGCTAGCTGAGTGGCTGGCCGCTGGGGCACAGTCAACATGGTCTAGATACAAGGGTTCACAACAAGTCAGTGTCACATCGCATTGATAGACTGCCATCGCTAGCTGAGTGGCTGGCCGCTGGGGCACAGTCAACATGGTCTAGATACAAGGGTTCACAACAAGTCAGTGTCACATCGCATTGATAGACTGCCATCGCTAGCTGAGGGGCTGGCCGCTGGGGCACAGTCAACATGGTCTAGATACAAGGGTTCACAACAAGTCAGTGTCACATCGCATTGATAGACTGCCATCGCTAGCTGAGTGGCTGGCTGCTGGGGCACAGTCAACATGGTCTAGATACAAGGGTTCACAACAAGTCAGTGTCACATCGCATTGATAGACTGCCATCGCTAGCTGAGTGGCTGGCTGCTGGGGCACAGTCAACATGGTCTAGATACAAGGGTTCACAACAAGTCAGTGTCACATCGCATTGATAGACTGCCATCGCTAGCTGAGTGGCTGGCCGCTGGGCCACAGTCAACATGGTCTAGATACAAGGGTTCACAACAAGTCAGTGTCACATCGCATTGATAGACTGCCATCACTAGCTGAGTGGCTGGCCGCTGGGGCACAGTCAACATGGTCTAGATACAAGGGTTCACAACAAGTCAGTGTCACATCGCATTGATAGACTGCCATCGCTAGCTGAGTGGCTGGCCGCTGGGGCACAGTCAACATGGTCGAGATACAAGGGTTCACAATAAGTCAGTGTCACATCGCATTGATAGACTGCCATCGCTAGCTGAGTGGCTGGCCGCTGGCGCACAGTCAACATGGTCTAGATACAAGGGTTCACAACAATTCAGTGTCACATCACACCGATAGACTGCCATCGCTAGCTGAGTGGCTGGCCGCTGGGGCACAGTCAACATGGTCTAGATACAAGGGTTCACAACAAGTCAGTGTCACATCGCATTGATAGACTGCCATCGCTAGCTGAGTGGCTGGCCGCTGGGGCACAGTCAACATGGTCTAGATACAAGGGTTCACAACAAGTCAGTGTCACATCGCATTGATAGACTGCCATCGCTAGCTGAGTGGCTGGCCGCTGGGGCACAGTCAACATGGTCTAGATACAAGGGTTCACAACAAGTCAGTGTCACGTCACACCGATAGACTGCCATCGCTAGCTGAGTGGCTGGCCGCTGGGGCACAGTCAACATGGTCTAGATACAAGGGTTCACAACAAGTCAGTGTCACATCGCATTGATAGACTGCCATCGCTAGCTGAGTGGCTGGCCGCTGGGGCACAGTCAATATGGTCTAGATACAAGGGTTCACAACAAGTCAGTGTCACATCGCATTGATAGACTGCCATCGCTAGCTGAGTGGCTGGCCGCTGGGGCACAGTCAACATGGTCTAGATACAAGGGTTCACAACAAGTCAGTGTCACATCGCATTGATAGACTGCCATCGCTAGCTGAGTGGCTGGCCGCTGGGGCACAGTCAACATGGTCTAGATACAAGGGTTCACAACAAGTCAGTGTCACATCGCATTGATAGACTGCCATCGCTAGCTGAGTGGCTGGCCGCTGGGGCACAGTCAACATGGTCTAGATACAAGGGTTCACAACAAGTCAGTGTCACATCGCATTGATAGACTGCCATCGCTAGCTGAGTGGCTGGCCGCTGGGGCACAGTCAACATGGTCTAGATACAAGGGTTCACAACAAGTCAGTGCCACATCGCATTGATAGACTGCCATCGCTAGCTGAGTGGCTGGCCGCTGGGGCACAGTCAACATGGTCTAGATACAAGGGTTCACAACAAGTCAGTGTCACATCGCATTGATAGACTGCCATCGCTAGCTGAGTGGCTGGCCGCTGGGGCACAGTCAACATGGTCTAGATACAAGGGTTCACAACAAGTCAGTGTCACATCGCATTGATAGACTGCCATCGCTAGCTGAGTGGCTGGCCGCTGGGGCACAGTCAACATGGTCTAGACACAAGGGTTCACAACAAGTCAGTGTCACATCGCATTGATAGACTGCCATCGCTAGCTGAGTGGCTGGCCGCTGGGGCACAGTCAACATGGTCTAGATACAAGGGTTCACAACAAGTCAGTGCCACATCGCATTGATAGACTGCCATCGCTAGCTGAGTGGCTGGCCGCTGGGGCACAGTCAACATGGTCTAGATACAAGGGTTCACAACAAGTCAGTGTCACATCGCATTGATAGACTGCCATCGCTAGCTGAGGGGCTGGCCGCTGGGGCACAGTCAACATGGTCTAGATACAAGGGTTCACAACAAGTCAGTGTCACATCGCATTGATAGACTGCCATCGCTAGCTGAGTGGCTGGCCGCTGGGGCACAGTCAACATGGTCTAGATACAAGGGTTCACAACAAGTCAGTGTCACATCGCATTGATAGACTGCCATCGCTAGCTGAGTGGCTGGCTGCTGGGGCACAGTCAATATGGTCTAGATACAAGGGTTCACAACAAGTCAGTGTCACATCGCATTGATAGACTGCCATCGCTAGCTGAGTGGCTGGCCGCTGGGCCACAGTCAACATGGTCTAGATACAAGGGTTCACAACAAGTCAGTGTCACATCGCATTGATAGACTGCCATCACTAGCTGAGTGGCTGGCCGCTGGGGCACAGTCAACATGGTCTAGATACAAGGGTTCACAACAAGTCAGTGTCACATCGCATTGATAGATTGCCATCGCTAGCTGAGTGGCTGGCCGCTGGGGCACAGTCAACATGGTCTAGATACAAGGGTTCACAATAAGTCAGTGTCACATCGCATTGATAGACTGCCATCGCTAGCTGAGTGGCTGGCCGCTGGGGCACAGTCAACATGGTCTAGATACAAGGGTTCACAACAATTCAGTGTCACATCACACCGATAGACTGCCATCGCTAGCTGAGTGGCTGGCCGCTGGGGCACAGTCAACATGGTCTAGATACAAGGGTTCACAACAAGTCAGTGTCACATCGCATTGATAGACTGCCATCGCTAGCTGAGTGGCTGGCCGCTGGGGCACAGTCAACATGGTCTAGATACAAGGGTTCACAACAAGTCAGTGTCACATCGCATTGATAGACTGCCATCGCTAGCTGAGTGGCTGGCCGCTGGGGCACAGTCAACATGGTCTAGATACAAGGGTTCACAACAAGTCAGTGTCACATCGCATTGATAGACTGCCATCGCTAGCTGAGTGGCTGGCCGCTGGGGCACAGTCAACATGGTCTAGATACAAGGGTTCACAACAAGTCAGTGTCACATCGCATTGATAGACTGCCATCGCTAGCTGAGTGGCTGGCCGCTGGGGCACAGTCAACATGGTCTAGATACAAGGGTTCACAACAAGTCAGTGTCACATCGCATTGATAGACTGCCATCGCTAGCTGAGGGGCTGGCCGCTGGGGCACAGTCAACATGGTCTAGATACAAGGGTTCACAACAAGTCAGTGTCACATCGCATTGATAGACTGCCATCGCTAGCTGAGTGGCTGGCTGCTGGGGCACAGTCAATATGGTCTAGATACAAGGGTTCACAACAAGTCAGTGTCACATCGCATTGATAGACTGCCATCGCTAGCTGAGTGGCTGGCCGCTGGGCCACAGTCAACATGGTCTAGATACAAGGGTTCACAACAAGTCAGTGTCACATCGCATTGATAGACTGCCATCACTAGCTGAGTGGCTGGCCGCTGGGGCACAGTCAACATGGTCTAGATACAAGGGTTCACAACAAGTCAGTGTCACATCGCATTGATAGATTGCCATCGCTAGCTGAGTGGCTGGCCGCTGGGGCACAGTCAACATGGTCTAGATACAAGGGTTCACAATAAGTCAGTGTCACATCGCATTGATAGACTGCCATCGCTAGCTGAGTGGCTGGCCGCTGGGGCACAGTCAACATGGTCTAGATACAAGGGTTCACAACAATTCAGTGTCACATCACACGGATAGACTGCCATCGCTAGCTGAGTGGCTGGCCGCTGGGGCACAGTCAACATGGTCTAGATACAAGGGTTCACAACAAGTCAGTGTCACATCGCATTGATAGACTGCCATCGCTAGCTGAGTGGCTGGCCGCTGGGGCACAGTCAACATGGTCTAGATACAAGGGTTCACAACAAGTCAGTGTCACATCGCATTGATAGACTGCCATCGCTAGCTGAGTGGCTGGCCGCTGGGGCACAGTCAACATGGTCTAGATACAAGGGTTCACAACAAGTCAGTGTCACATCGCATTGATAGACTGCCATCGCTAGCTGAGTGGCTGGCCGCTGGGGCACAGTCAACATGGTCTAGATACAAGGGTTCACAACAAGTCAGTGTCACATCGCATTGATAGACTGCCATCGCTAGCTGAGTGGCTGGCCGCTGGGGCACAGTCAACATGGTCTAGATACAAGGGTTCACAACAAGTCAGTGTCACATCGCATTGATAGACTGCCATCGCTAGCTGAGGGGCTGGCCGCTGGGGCACAGTCAACATGGTCTAGATACAAGGGTTCACAACAAGTCAGTGTCACATCGCATTGATAGACTGCCATCGCTAGCTGAGTGGCTGGCCGCTGGGGCACAGTCAACATGGTCTAGATACAAGGGTTCACAACAAGTCAGTGTCACATCGCATTGATAGACTGCCATCGCTAGCTGAGTGGCTGGCTGCTGGGGCACAGTCAACATGGTCTAGATACAAGGGTTCACAACAAGTCAGTGTCACATCGCATTGATAGACTGCCATCGCTAGCTGAGTGGCTGGCCGCTGGGCCACAGTCAACATGGTCTAGATACAAGGGTTCACAACAAGTCAGTGTCACATCGCATTGATAGACTGCCATCACTAGCTGAGTGGCTGGCCGCTGGGGCACAGTCAACATGGTCTAGATACAAGGGTTCACAACAAGTCAGTGTCACATCGCATTGATAGACTGCCATCGCTAGCTGAGTGGCTGGCCGCTGGGGCACAGTCAACATGGTCGAGATACAAGGGTTCACAATAAGTCAGTGTCACATCGCATTGATAGACTGCCATCGCTAGCTGAGTGGCTGGCCGCTGGCGCACAGTCAACATGGTCTAGATACAAGGGTTCACAACAATTCAGTGTCACATCACACCGATAGACTGCCATCGCTAGCTGAGTGGCTGGCCGCTGGGGCACAGTCAACATGGTCTAGATACAAGGGTTCACAACAAGTCAGTGTCACATCGCATTGATAGACTGCCATCGCTAGCTGAGTGGCTGGCCGCTGGGGCACAGTCAACATGGTCTAGATACAAGGGTTCACAACAAGTCAGTGTCACATCGCATTGATAGACTGCCATCGCTAGCTGAGTGGCTGGCCGCTGGGGCACAGTCAACATGGTCTAGATACAAGGGTTCACAACAAGTCAGTGTCACGTCACACCGATAGACTGCCATCGCTAGCTGAGTGGCTGGCCGCTGGGGCACAGTCAACATGGTCTAGATACAAGGGTTCACAACAAGTCAGTGTCACATCGCATTGATAGACTGCCATCGCTAGCTGAGTGGCTGGCCGCTGGGGCACAGTCAATATGGTCTAGATACAAGGGTTCACAACAAGTCAGTGTCACATCGCATTGATAGACTGCCATCGCTAGCTGAGTGGCTGGCCGCTGGGGCACAGTCAACATGGTCTAGATACAAGGGTTCACAACAAGTCAGTGTCACATCGCATTGATAGACTGCCATCGCTAGCTGAGTGGCTGGCCGCTGGGGCACAGTCAACATGGTCTAGATACAAGGGTTCACAACAAGTCAGTGTCACATCGCATTGATAGACTGCCATCGCTAGCTGAGTGGCTGGCCGCTGGGGCACAGTCAACATGGTCGAGATACAAGGGTTCACAATAAGTCAGTGTCACATCGCATTGATAGACTGCCATCGCTAGCTGAGTGGCTGGCCGCTGGCGCACAGTCAACATGGTCTAGATACAAGGGTTCACAACAATTCAGTGTCACATCACACCGATAGACTGCCATCGCTAGCTGAGTGGCTGGCCGCTGGGGCACAGTCAACATGGTCTAGATACAAGGGTTCACAACAAGTCAGTGTCACATCGCATTGATAGACTGCCATCGCTAGCTGAGTGGCTGGCCGCTGGGGCACAGTCAACATGGTCTAGATACAAGGGTTCACAACAAGTCAGTGTCACATCGCATTGATAGACTGCCATCGCTAGCTGAGTGGCTGGCCGCTGGGGCACAGTCAACATGGTCTAGATACAAGGGTTCACAACAAGTCAGTGTCACATCGCATTGATAGACTGCCATCGCTAGCTGAGTGGCTGGCCGCTGGGGCACAGTCAACATGGTCTAGATACAAGGGTTCACAACAAGTCAGTGCCACATCGCATTGATAGACTGCCATCGCTAGCTGAGTGGCTGGCCGCTGGGACACAGTCAACATGGTCTAGATACAAGGGTTCACAACAAGTCAGTGTCACATCGCATTGATAGACTGCCATCGCTAGCTGAGTGGCTGGCCGCTGGGGCACAGTCAACATGGTCTAGATACAAGGGTTCACAACAAGTCAGTGTCACATCGCATTGATAGACTGCCATCGCTAGCTGAGTGGCTGGCCGCTGGGGCACAGTCAACATGGTCTAGATACAAGGGTTCACAACAAGTCAGTGTCACATCGCATTGATAGACTGCCATCGCTAGCTGAGTGGCTGGCCGCTGGGGCACAGTCAACATGGTCTAGATACAAGGGTTCACAACAAGTCAGTGTCACATCGCATTGATAGACTGCCATCACTAGCTGAGTGGCTGGCCGCTGGGGCACAGTCAACATGGTCTAGATACAAGGGTTCACAACAAGTCAGTGTCACATCGCATTGATAGACTGCCATCGCTAGCTGAGTGGCTGGCCGCTGGGGCACAGTCAACATGGTCGAGATACAAGGGTTCACAATAAGTCAGTGTCACATCGCATTGATAGACTGCCATCGCTAGCTGAGTGGCTGGCCGCTGGCGCACAGTCAACATGGTCTAGATACAAGGGTTCACAACAATTCAGTGTCACATCACACCGATAGACTGCCATCGCTAGCTGAGTGGCTGGCCGCTGGGGCACAGTCAACATGGTCTAGATACAAGGGTTCACAACAAGTCAGTGTCACATCGCATTGATAGACTGCCATCGCTAGCTGAGTGGCTGGCCGCTGGGGCACAGTCAACATGGTCTAGATACAAGGGTTCACAACAAGTCAGTGTCACATCGCATTGATAGACTGCCATCGCTAGCTGAGTGGCTGGCCGCTGGGGCACAGTCAACATGGTCTAGATACAAGGGTTCACAACAAGTCAGTGTCACGTCACACCGATAGACTGCCATCGCTAGCTGAGTGGCTGGCCGCTGGGGCACAGTCAACATGGTCTAGATACAAGGGTTCACAACAAGTCAGTGTCACATCGCATTGATAGACTGCCATCGCTAGCTGAGTGGCTGGCCGCTGGGGCACAGTCAATATGGTCTAGATACAAGGGTTCACAACAAGTCAGTGTCACATCGCATTGATAGACTGCCATCGCTAGCTGAGTGGCTGGCCGCTGGCGCACAGTCAACATGGTCTAGATACAAGGGTTCACAACAATTCAGTGTCACATCACACCGATAGACTGCCATCGCTAGCTGAGTGGCTGGCCGCTGGGGCACAGTCAACATGGTCTAGATACAAGGGTTCACAACAAGTCAGTGTCACATCGCATTGATAGACTGCCATCGCTAGCTGAGTGGCTGGCCGCTGGGGCACAGTCAACATGGTCTAGATACAAGGGTTCACAACAAGTCAGTGTCACATCGCATTGATAGACTGCCATCGCTAGCTGAGTGGCTGGCCGCTGGGGCACAGTCAACATGGTCTAGATACAAGGGTTCACAACAAGTCAGTGTCACGTCACACCGATAGACTGCCATCGCTAGCTGAGTGGCTGGCCGCTGGGGCACAGTCAACATGGTCTAGATACAAGGGTTCACAACAAGTCAGTGTCACATCGCATTGATAGACTGCCATCGCTAGCTGAGTGGCTGGCCGCTGGGGCACAGTCAATATGGTCTAGATACAAGGGTTCACAACAAGTCAGTGTCACATCGCATTGATAGACTGCCATCGCTAGCTGAGTGGCTGGCCGCTGGGGCACAGTCAACATGGTCTAGATACAAGGGTTCACAACAAGTCAGTGTCACATCGCATTGATAGACTGCCATCGCTAGCTGAGTGGCTGGCCGCTGGGGCACAGTCAACATGGTCTAGATACAAGGGTTCACAACAAGTCAGTGTCACATCGCATTGATAGACTGCCATCGCTAGCTGAGTGGCTGGCCGCTGGGGCACAGTCAACATGGTCTAGATACAAGGGTTCACAACAAGTCAGTGCCACATCGCATTGATAGACTGCCATCCCTAGCTGAGTGGCTGGCCGCTGGGGCACAGTCAACATGGTCTAGATACAAGGGTTCACAACAAGTCAGTGTCACATCGCATTGATAGACTGCCATCGCTAGCTGAGTGGCTGGCCGCTGGGGCACAGTCAACATGGTCTAGATACAAGGGTTCACAACAATTCAGTGTCATGTCACACCGATAGACTGCCATCGCTAGCTGACTGGCTGGCCCCTGGGGCACAGTCAACATGGTCTAGATACAAGGGTTCACAACAAGTCAGTGTCACATCGCATTGATAGACTGCCATCGCTAGCTGAGTGGCTGGCCGCTGGGGCACAGTCAACATGGTCTAGATACAAGGGTTCACAACAAGTCAGTGTCACATCGCATTGATAGACTGCCATCGCTAGCTGAGTGGCTGGCCGCTGGGGCACAGTCAACATGGTCTACATACAAGGGTTCACAACAAGTCAGTGCCACATCGCATTGATAGACTGCCATCGCTAGCTGAGTGGCTGGCCGCTGGGACACAGTCAACATGGTCTAGATACAAGGGTTCACAACAAGTCAGTGTCACATCGCATTGATAGACTGCCATCACTAGCTGAGTGGCTGGCCGCTGGGGCACAGTCAACATGGTCTAGATACAAGGGTTCACAACAAGTCAGTGTCACATCGCATTGATAGACTGCCATCGCTAGCTGAGTGGCTGGCCGCTGGGGCACAGTCAACATGGTCTAGATACAAGGGTTCACAACAAGTCAGTGTCACATCGCATTGATAGACTGCCATCGCTAGCTGAGTGGCTGGCCGCTGGGGCACAGTCAACATGGTCTAGATACAAGGGTTCACAACAAGTCAGTGTCACATCGCATTGATAGACTGCCATCGCTAGCTGAGGGGCTGGCCGATGGGGCACAGTCAACATGGTCTAGATACAAGGGTTCACAACAAGTCAGTGTCACATCGCATTGATAGACTGCCATCGCTAGCTGAGTGGCTGGCCGCTGGGGCACAGTCAACATGGTCTAGATACAAGGGTTCACAACAAGTCAGTGTCACATCGCATTGATAGACTGCCATCGCTAGCTGAGTGGCTGGCTGCTGGGGCACAGTCAACATGGTCTAGATACAAGGGTTCACAACAAGTCAGTGTCACATCGCATTGATAGACTGCCATCGCTAGCTGAGTGGCTGGCCGCTGGGCCACAGTCAACATGGTCTAGATACAAGGGTTCACAACAAGTCAGTGTCACATCGCATTGATAGACTGCCATCACTAGCTGAGTGGCTGGCCGCTGGGGCACAGTCAACATGGTCTAGATACAAGGGTTCACAACAAGTCAGTGTCACATCGCATTGATAGACTGCCATCGCTAGCTGAGTGGCTGGCCGCTGGGGCACAGTCAACATGGTCGAGATACAAGGGTTCACAATAAGTCAGTGTCACATCGCATTGATAGACTGCCATCGCTAGCTGAGTGGCTGGCCGCTGGCGCACAGTCAACATGGTCTAGATACAAGGGTTCACAACAATTCAGTGTCATATCACACCGATAGACTGCCATCGCTAGCTGAGTGGCTGGCCGCTGGGGCACAGTCAACATGGTCTAGATACAAGGGTTCACAACAAGTCAGTGTCACATCGCATTGATAGACTGCCATCGCTAGCTGAGTGGCTGGCCGCTGGGGCACAGTCAACATGGTCTAGATACAAGGGTTCACAACAAGTCAGTGTCACATCGCATTGATAGACTGCCATCGCTAGCTGAGTGGCTGGCCGCTGGGGCACAGTCAACATGGTCTAGATACAAGGGTTCACAACAAGTCAGTGTCACGTCACACCGATAGACTGCCATCGCTAGCTGAGTGGCTGGCCGCTGGGGCACAGTCAACATGGTCTAGATACAAGGGTTCACAACAAGTCAGTGTCACATCGCATTGATAGACTGCCATCGCTAGCTGAGTGGCTGGCCGCTGGGGCACAGTCAATATGGTCTAGATACAAGGGTTCACAACAAGTCAGTGTCACATCGCATTGATAGACTGCCATCGCTAGCTGAGTGGCTGGCCGCTGGGGCACAGTCAACATGGTCTAGATACAAGGGTTCACAACAAGTCAGTGTCACATCGCATTGATAGACTGCCATCGCTAGCTGAGTGGCTGGCCGCTGGGGCACAGTCAACATGGTCTAGATACAAGGGTTCACAACAAGTCAGTGTCACATCGCATTGATAGACTGCCATCGCTAGCTGAGTGGCTGGCCGCTGGGGCACAGTCAACATGGTCTAGATACAAGGGTTCACAACAAGTCAGTGTCACATCGCATTGATAGACTGCCATCGCTAGCTGAGTGGCTGGCCGCTGGGGCACAGTCAACATGGTCTAGATACAAGGGTTCACAACAAGTCAGTGCCACATCGCATTGATAGACTGCCATCGCTAGCTGAGTGGCTGGCCGCTGGGGCACAGTCAACATGGTCTAGATACAAGGGTTCACAACAAGTCAGTGTCACATCGCATTGATAGACTGCCATCGCTAGCTGAGTGGCTGGCCGCTGGGGCACAGTCAACATGGTCTAGATACAAGGGTTCACAACAATTCAGTGTCATGTCACACCGATAGACTGCCATCGCTAGCTGAGTGGCTGGCCCCTGGGGCACAGTCAACATGGTCTAGATACAAGGGTTCACAACAAGTCAGTGTCACATCGCATTGATAGACTGCCATCGCTAGCTGAGTGGCTGGCCGCTGGGGCACAGTCAACATGGTCTAGATACAAGGGTTCACAACAAGTCAGTGTCACATCGCATTGATAGACTGCCATCGCTAGCTGAGTGGCTGGCCGCTGGGGCACAGTCAACATGGTCTAGATACAAGGGTTCACAACAAGTCAGTGCCACATCGCATTGATAGACTGCCATCACTAGCTGAGTGGCTGGCCGCTGGGGCACAGTCAACATGGTCTAGATACAAGGGTTCACAACAAGTCAGTGACACATCGCATTGATAGACTGCCATCGCTAGCTGAGTGGCTGGCCGCTGGGGCACAGTCAACATGGTCTAGATACAAGGGTTCACAACAAGTCAGTGTCACATCGCATTGATAGACTGCCATCGCTAGCTGAGTGGCTGGCCGCTGGGGCACAGTCAACATGGTCTAGACACAAGGGTTCACAACAAGTCAGTGTCACATCGCATTGATAGACTGCCATCGCTAGCTGAGTGGCTGGCCACTGGGGCACAGTCAACATGGTCTAGATACAAGGGTTCACAACAAGTCAGTGTCACATCGCATTGATAGACTGCCATCGCTAGCTGAGTGGCTGGCCGCTGGGGCACAGTCAACATGGTCTAGATACAAGGGTTCACAACAAGTCAGTGTCACATCGCATTGAAAGACTGCCATCGCTAGCTGAGTGGCTGGCCGCTGGGGCACAGTCAACATGGTCTAGATACAAGGGTTCACAACAAGTCAGTGTCACATCGCATTGATAGACTGCCATCGCTAGCTGAGTGGCTGGCCGCTGGGGCACAGTCAACATGGTCTAGATACAAGGGTTCACAACAAGTCAGTGTCACATCGCATTGATAGACTGCCATCGCTAGCTGAGTGGCTGGCTGCTGGGGCACAGTCAATATGGTCTAGATACAAGGGTTCACAACAAGTCAGTGTCACATCGCATTGATAGACTGCCATCGCTAGCTGAGTGGCTGGCCGCTGGGCCACAGTCAACATGGTCTAGATACAAGGGTTCACAACAAGTCAGTGTCACATCGCATTGATAGACTGCCATCACTAGCTGAGTGGCTGGCCGCTGGGGCACAGTCAACATGGTCTAGATACAAGGGTTCACAACAAGTCAGTGTCACATCGCATTGATAGATTGCCATCGCTAGCTGAGTGGCTGGCCGCTGGGGCACAGTCAACATGGTCTAGATACAAGGGTTCACAATAAGTCAGTGTCACATCGCATTGATAGACTGCCATCGCTAGCTGAGTGGCTGGCCGCTGGGGCACAGTCAACATGGTCTAGATACAAGGGTTCACAACAATTCAGTGTCACATCACACCGATAGACTGCCATCGCTAGCTGAGTGGCTGGCCGCTGGGGCACAGTCAACATGGTCTAGATACAAGGGTTCACAACAAGTCAGTGTCACATCGCATTGATAGACTGCCATCGCTAGCTGAGTGGCTGGCCGCTGGGGCACAGTCAACATGGTCTAGATACAAGGGTTCACAACAAGTCAGTGTCACATCGCATTGATAGACTGCCATCGCTAGCTGAGTGGCTGGCCGCTGGGGCACAGTCAACATGGTCTAGATACAAGGGTTCACAACAAGTCAGTGTCACATCGCATTGATAGACTGCCATCGCTAGCTGAGTGGCTGGCCGCTGGGGCACAGTCAATATGGTCTAGATACAAGGGTTCACAACAAGTCAGTGTCACATCGCATTGATAGACTGCCATCGCTAGCTGAGTGGCTGGCCGCTGGGGCACAGTCAACATGGTCTAGATACAAGGGTTCACAACAAGTCAGTGTCACATCGCATTGATAGACTGCCATCGCTAGCTGAGTGGCTGGCCGCTGGGGCACAGTCAACATGGTCTAGATACAAGGGTTCACAACAAGTCAGTGTCACATCGCATTGATAGACTGCCATCGCTAGCTGAGTGGCTGGCCGCTGGGGCACAGTCAACATGGTCTACATACAAGGGTTCACAACAAGTCAGTGTCACATCGCATTGATAGACTGCCATCGCTAGCTGAGTGGCTGGCCGCTGGGGCACAGTCAACATGGTCTAGATACAAGGGTTCACAACAAGTCAGTGCCACATCGCATTGATAGACTGCCATCGCTAGCTGAGTGGCTGGCCGCTGGGGCACAGTCAACATGGTCTAGATACAAGGGTTCACAACAAGTCAGTGTCACATCGCATTGATAGACTGCCATCGCTAGCTGAGTGGCTGGCCGCTGGGGCACAGTCAACATGGTCTAGATACAAGGGTTCACAACAATTCAGTGTCATGTCACACCGATAGACTGCCATCGCTAGCTGAGTGGCTGGCCCCTGGGGCACAGTCAACATGGTCTAGATACAAGGGTTCACAACAAGTCAGTGTCACATCGCATTGAGAGACTGCCATCGCTAGCTGAGTGGCTGGCCGCTGGGGCACAGTCAACATGGTCTAGATACAAGGGTTCACAACAAGTCAGTGTCACATCGCATTGATAGACTGCCATCGCTAGCTGAGTGGCTGGCCGCTGGGGCACAGTCAACATGGTCTAGATACAAGGGTTCACAACAAGTCAGTGCCACATCGCATTGATAGACTGCCATCACTAGCTGAGTGGCTGGCCGCTGGGGCACAGTCAACATGGTCTAGATACAAGGGTTGACAACAAGTCAGTGACACATCGCATTGATAGACTGCCATCGCAAGCTGAGTGGCTGGCCGCTGGGGCACAGTCAACATGGTCTAGATACAAGGGTTCACAACAAGTCAGTGTCACATCGCATTGATAGACTGCCATCGCTAGCTGAGTGGCTGGCCGCTGGGGCACAGTCAACATGGTCTAGACACAAGGGTTCACAACAAGTCAGTGTCACATCGCATTGATAGACTGCCATCGCTAGCTGAGTGGCTGGCCACTGGGGCACAGTCAACATGGTCTAGATACAAGGGTTCACAACAAGTCAGTGTCACATCGCATTGATAGACTGCCATCGCTAGCTGAGTGGCTGGCCGCTGGGGCACAGTCAACATGGTCTAGATACAAGGGTTCACAACAAGTCAGTGTCACATCGCATTGATAGACTGCCATCGCTAGCTGAGTGGCTGGCCGCTGGGACACAGTCAACATGGTCTAGATACAAGGGTTCACAACAAGTCAGTGTCACATCGCATTGATAGACTGCCATCGCTAGCTGAGTGGCTGGCCGCTGGGGCACAGTCAACATGGTCTAGATACAAGGGTTCACAACAAGTCAGTGTCACATCGCATTGATAGACTGCCATCGCTAGCTGAGTGGCTGGCTGCTGGGGCACAGTCAATATGGTCTAGATACAAGGGTTCACAACAAGTCAGTGTCACATCGCATTGATAGACTGCCATCGCTAGCTGAGTGGCTGGCCGCTGGGCCACAGTCAACATGGTCTAGATACAAGGGTTCACAACAAGTCAGTGTCACATCGCATTGATAGACTGCCATCACTAGCTGAGTGGCTGGCCGCTGGGGCACAGTCAACATGGTCTAGATACAAGTGTTCACAACAAGTCAGTGTCACATCGCATTGATAGATTGCCATCGCTAGCTGAGTGGCTGGCCGCTGGGGCACAGTCAACATGGTCTAGATACAAGGGTTCACAATAAGTCAGTGTCACATCGCATTGATAGACTGCCATCGCTAGCTGAGTGGCTGGCCGCTGGGGCACAGTCAACATGGTCTAGATACAAGGGTTCACAACAATTCAGTGTCACATCACACCGATAGACTGCCATCGCTAGCTGAGTGGCTGGCCGCTGGGGCACAGTCAACATGGTCTAGATACAAGGGTTCACAACAAGTCAGTGTCACATCGCATTGATAGACTGCCATCGCTAGCTGAGTGGCTGGCCGCTGGGGCACAGTCAACATGGTCTAGATACAAGGGTTCACAACAAGTCAGTGTCACATCGCATTGATAGACTGCCATCGCTAGCTGAGTGGCTGGCCGCTGGGGCACAGTCAACATGGTCTAGATACAAGGGTTCACAACAAGTCAGTGTCACATCGCATTGATAGACTGCCATCGCTAGCTGAGTGGCTGGCCGCTGGGGCACAGTCAACATGGTCTAGATACAAGGGTTCACAACAAGTCAGTGTCACATCGCATTGATAGACTGCCATCGCTAGCTGAGTGGCTGGCCGCTGGGGCACAGTCAACATGGTCTAGATACAAGGGTTCACAACAAGTCAGTGTCACATCGCATTGATAGACTGCCATCGCTAGCTGAGTGGCTGGCCGCTGGGGCACAGTCAACATGGTCTAGATACAAGGGTTCACAACAAGTCAGTGTCACATCGCATTGAAAGACTGCCATCGCTAGCTGAGTGGCTGGCCGCTGGGGCACAGTCAACATGGTCTAGATACAAGGGTTCACAACAAGTCAGTGTCACATCGCATTGATAGACTGCCATCGCTAGCTGAGTGGCTGGCCGCTGGGCCACAGTCAACATGGTCTAGATACAAGGGTTCACAACAAGTCAGTGTCACATCGCATTGATAGACTGCCATCACTAGCTGAGTGGCTGGCCGCTGGGGCACAGTCAACATGGTCTAGATACAAGGGTTCACAACAAGTCAGTGTCACATCGCATTGATAGATTGCCATCGCTAGCTGAGTGGCTGGCCGCTGGGGCACAGTCAACATGGTCTAGATACAAGGGTTCACAATAAGTCAGTGTCACATCGCATTGATAGACTGCCATCGCTAGCTGAGTGGCTGGCCGCTGGGGCACAGTCAACATGGTCTAGATACAAGGGTTCACAACAATTCAGTGTCACATCACACCGATAGACTGCCATCGCTAGCTGAGTGGCTGGCCGCTGGGGCACAGTCAACATGGTCTAGATACAAGGGTTCACAACAAGTCAGTGTCACATCGCATTGATAGACTGCCATCGCTAGCTGAGTGGCTGGCCGCTGGGGCACAGTCAACATGGTCTAGATACAAGGGTTCACAACAAGTCAGTGTCACATCGCATTGATAGACTGCCATCGCTAGCTGAGTGGCTGGCCGCTGGGGCACAGTCAACATGGTCTAGATACAAGGGTTCACAACAAGTCAGTGTCACATCGCATTGATAGACTGCCATCGCTAGCTGAGTGGCTGGCCGCTGGGGCACAGTCAACATGGTCTAGATACAAGGGTTCACAACAAGTCAGTGTCACATCGCATTGATAGACTGCCATCGCTAGCTGAGTGGCTGGCCGCTGGGGCACAGTCAACATGGTCTAGATACAAGGGTTCACAACAAGTCAGTGTCACATCGCATTGATAGACTGCCATCGCTAGCTGAGGGGCTGGCCGCTGGGGCACAGTCAACATGGTCTAGATACAAGGGTTCACAACAAGTCAGTGTCACATCGCATTGATAGTCTGCCATCGCTAGCTGAGTGGCTGGCCGCTGGGGCACAGTCAACATGGTCTAGATACAAGGGTTCACAACAAGTCAGTGTCACATCGCATTGATAGACTGCCATCGCTAGCTGAGTGGCTGGCTGCTGGGGCACAGTCAACATGGTCTAGATACAAGGGTTCACAACAAGTCAGTGTCACATCACATTGATAGACTGCCATCGCTAGCTGAGTGGCTGGCCGCTGGGCCACAGTCAACATGGTCTAGATACAAGGGTTCACAACAAGTCAGTGTCACATCGCATTGATAGACTGCCATCACTAGCTGAGTGGCTGGCCGCTGGGGCACAGTCAACATGGTCTAGATACAAGGGTTCACAACAAGTCAGTGTCACATCGCATTGATAGACTGCCATCGCTAGCTGAGTGGCTGGCCGCTGGGGCACAGTCAACATGGTCGAGATACAAGGGTTCACAATAAGTCAGTGTCACATCGCATTGATAGACTGCCATCGCTAGCTGAGTGGCTGGCCGCTGGCGCACAGTCAACATGGTCTAGATACAAGGGTTCACAACAATTCAGTGTCACATCACACCGATAGACTGCCATCGCTAGCTGAGTGGCTGGCCGCTGGGGCACAGTCAACATGGTCTAGATACAAGGGTTCACAACAAGTCAGTGTCACATCGCATTGATAGACTGCCATCGCTAGCTGAGTGGCTGGCCGCTGGGGCACAGTCAACATGGTCTAGATACAAGGGTTCACAACAAGTCAGTGTCACATCGCATTGATAGACTGCCATCGCTAGCTGAGTGGCTGGCCGCTGGGGCACAGTCAACATGGTCTAGATACAAGGGTTCACAACAAGTCAGTGTCACGTCACACCGATAGACTGCCATCGCTAGCTGAGTGGCTGGCCGCTGGGGCACAGTCAACATGGTCTAGATACAAGGGTTCACAACAAGTCAGTGTCACATCGCATTGATAGACTGCCATCGCTAGCTGAGTGGCTGGCCGCTGGGGCACAGTCAATATGGTCTAGATACAAGGGTTCACAACAAGTCAGTGTCACATCGCATTGATAGACTGCCATCGCTAGCTGAGTGGCTGGCCGCTGGGGCACAGTCAACATGGTCTAGATACAAGGGTTCACAACAAGTCAGTGTCACATCGCATTGATAGACTGCCATCGCTAGCTGAGTGGCTGGCCGCTGGGGCACAGTCAACATGGTCTAGATACAAGGGTTCACAACAAGTCAGTGTCACATCGCATTGATAGACTGCCATCGCTAGCTGAGTGGCTGGCCGCTGGGGCACAGTCAACATGGTCTAGATACAAGGGTTCACAACAAGTCAGTGTCACATCGCATTGATAGACTGCCATCGCTAGCTGAGTGGCTGGCCGCTGGGGCACAGTCAACATGGTCTAGATACAAGGGTTCACAACAAGTCAGTGCCACATCGCATTGATAGACTGCCATCGCTAGCTGAGTGGCTGGCCGCTGGGGCACAGTCAACATGGTCTAGATACAAGGGTTCACAACAAGTCAGTGTCACATCGCATTGATAGACTGCCATCGCTAGCTGAGTGGCTGGCCGCTGGGGCACAGTCAACATGGTCTAGATACAAGGGTTCACAACAATTCAGTGTCATGTCACACCGATAGACTGCCATCGCTAGCTGAGTGGCTGGCCCCTGGGGCACAGTCAACATGGTCTAGATACAAGGGTTCACAACAAGTCAGTGCCACATCGCATTGATAGACTGCCATCGCTAGCTGAGTGGCTGGCCGCTGGGGCACAGTCAACATGGTCTAGATACAAGGGTTCACAACAAGTCAGTGTCACATCGCATTGATAGACTGCCATCGCTAGCTGAGTGGCTGGCCGCTGGGGCACAGTCAACATGGTCTAGATACAAGGGTTCACAACAATTCAGTGTCATGTCACACCGATAGACTGCCATCGCTAGCTGAGTGGCTGGCCCCTGGGGCACAGTCAACATGGTCTAGATACAAGGGTTCACAACAAGTCAGTGTCACATCGCATTGAGAGACTGCCATCGCTAGCTGAGTGGCTGGCCGCTGGGGCACAGTCAACATGGTCTAGATACAAGGGTTCACAACAAGTCAGTGTCACATCGCATTGATAGACTGCCATCGCTAGCTGAGTGGCTGGCCGCTGGGGCACAGTCAACATGGTCTAGATACAAGGGTTCACAACAAGTCAGTGCCACATCGCATTGATAGACTGCCATCACTAGCTGAGTGGCTGGCCGCTGGGGCACAGTCAACATGGTCTAGATACAAGGGTTCACAACAAGTCAGTGTCACATCGCATTGATAGACTGCCATCGCTAGCTGAGTGGCTGGCCGCTGGGGCACAGTCAACATGGTCTAGATACAAGGGTTCACAACAAGTCAGTGTCACATCGCATTGATAGACTGCCATCGCTAGCTGAGTGGCTGGCCGCTGGGGCACAGTCAACATGGTCTAGATACAAGGGTTCACAACAAGTCAGTGTCACATCGCATTGATAGACTGCCATCGCTAGCTGAGTGGCTGGCCGCTGGGGCACAGTCAACATGGTCTAGATACAAGGGTTCACAACAAGTCAGTGTCACATCGCATTGATAGACTGCCATCGCTAGCTGAGTGGCTGGCTGCTGGGGCACAGTCAATATGGTCTAGATACAAGGGTTCACAACAAGTCAGTGTCACATCGCATTGATAGACTGCCATCGCTAGCTGAGTGGCTGGCCGCTGGGCCACAGTCAACATGGTCTAGATACAAGGGTTCACAACAAGTCAGTGTCACATCGCATTGATAGACTGCCATCACTAGCTGAGTGGCTGGCCGCTGGGGCACAGTCAACATGGTCTAGATACAAGGGTTCACAACAAGTCAGTGTCACATCGCATTGATAGATTGCCATCGCTAGCTGAGTGGCTGGCCGCTGGGGCACAGTCAACATGGTCTAGATACAAGGGTTCACAATAAGTCAGTGTCACATCGCATTGATAGACTGCCATCGCTAGCTGAGTGGCTGGCCGCTGGGGCACAGTCAACATGGTCTAGATACAAGGGTTCACAACAATTCAGTGTCACATCACACCGATAGACTGCCATCGCTAGCTGAGTGGCTGGCCGCTGGGGCACAGTCAACATGGTCTAGATACAAGGGTTCACAACAAGTCAGTGTCACATCGCATTGATAGACTGCCATCGCTAGCTGAGTGGCTGGCCGCTGGGGCACAGTCAACATGGTCTAGATACAAGGGTTCACAACAAGTCAGTGTCACATCGCATTGATAGACTGCCATCGCTAGCTGAGTGGCTGGCCGCTGGGGCACAGTCAACATGGTCTAGATACAAGGGTTCACAACAAGTCAGTGTCACATCGCATTGATAGACTGCCATCGCTAGCTGAGTGGCTGGCCGCTGGGGCACAGTCAACATGGTCTAGATACAAGGGTTCACAACAAGTCAGTGTCACATCGCATTGATAGACTGCCATCGCTAGCTGAGTGGCTGGCCGCTGGGGCACAGTCAACATGGTCTAGATACAAGGGTTCACAACAAGTCAGTGTCACATCGCATTGATAGACTGCCATCGCTAGCTGAGTGGCTGGCCGCTGGGGCACAGTCAACATGGTCTAGATACAAGGGTTCACAACAAGTCAGTGTCACATCGCATTGATAGACTGCCATCGCTAGCTGAGTGGCTGGCCGCTGGGGCACAGTCAACATGGTCTAGATACAAGGGTTCACAACAAGTCAGTGTCACATCGCATTGATAGACTGCCATCGCTAGCTGAGTGGCTGGCCGCTGGGCCACAGTCAACATGGTCTAGATACAAGGGTTCACAACAAGTCAGTGTCACATCGCATTGATAGACTGCCATCACTAGCTGAGTGGCTGGCCGCTGGGGCACAGTCAACATGGTCTAGATACAAGGGTTCACAACAAGTCAGTGTCACATCGCATTGATAGATTGCCATCGCTAGCTGAGTGGCTGGCCGCTGGGGCACAGTCAACATGGTCTAGATACAAGGGTTCACAATAAGTCAGTGTCACATCGCATTGATAGACTGCCATCGCTAGCTGAGTGGCTGGCCGCTGGGGCACAGTCAACATGGTCTAGATACAAGGGTTCACAACAATTCAGTGTCACATCACACCGATAGACTGCCATCGCTAGCTGAGTGGCTGGCCGCTGGGGCACAGTCAACATGGTCTAGATACAAGGGTTCACAACAAGTCAGTGTCACATCGCATTGATAGACTGCCATCGCTAGCTGAGTGGCTGGCCGCTGGGGCACAGTCAACATGGTCTAGATACAAGGGTTCACAACAAGTCAGTGTCACATCGCATTGATAGACTGCCATCGCTAGCTGAGTGGCTGGCCGCTGGGGCACAGTCAACATGGTCTAGATACAAGGGTTCACAACAAGTCAGTGTCACATCGCATTGATAGACTGCCATCGCTAGCTGAGTGGCTGGCCGCTGGGGCACAGTCAACATGGTCTAGATACAAGGGTTCACAACAAGTCAGTGTCACATCGCATTGATAGACTGCCATCGCTAGCTGAGTGGCTGGCCGCTGGGGCACAGTCAACATGGTCTAGATACAAGGGTTCACAACAAGTCAGTGTCACATCGCATTGATAGACTGCCATCGCTAGCTGAGGGGCTGGCCGCTGGGGCACAGTCAACATGGTCTAGATACAAGGGTTCACAACAAGTCAGTGTCACATCGCATTGATAGTCTGCCATCGCTAGCTGAGTGGCTGGCCGCTGGGGCACAGTCAACATGGTCTAGATACAAGGGTTCACAACAAGTCAGTGTCACATCGCATTGATAGACTGCCATCGCTAGCTGAGTGGCTGGCTGCTGGGGCACAGTCAACATGGTCTAGATACAAGGGTTCACAACAAGTCAGTGTCACATCACATTGATAGACTGCCATCGCTAGCTGAGTGGCTGGCCGCTGGGCCACAGTCAACATGGTCTAGATACAAGGGTTCACAACAAGTCAGTGTCACATCGCATTGATAGACTGCCATCACTAGCTGAGTGGCTGGCCGCTGGGGCACAGTCAACATGGTCTAGATACAAGGGTTCACAACAAGTCAGTGTCACATCGCATTGATAGACTGCCATCGCTAGCTGAGTGGCTGGCCGCTGGGGCACAGTCAACATGGTCGAGATACAAGGGTTCACAATAAGTCAGTGTCACATCGCATTGATAGACTGCCATCGCTAGCTGAGTGGCTGGCCGCTGGCGCACAGTCAACATGGTCTAGATACAAGGGTTCACAACAATTCAGTGTCACATCACACCGATAGACTGCCATCGCTAGCTGAGTGGCTGGCCGCTGGGGCACAGTCAACATGGTCTAGATACAAGGGTTCACAACAAGTCAGTGTCACATCGCATTGATAGACTGCCATCGCTAGCTGAGTGGCTGGCCGCTGGGGCACAGTCAACATGGTCTAGATACAAGGGTTCACAACAAGTCAGTGTCACATCGCATTGATAGACTGCCATCGCTAGCTGAGTGGCTGGCCGCTGGGGCACAGTCAACATGGTCTAGATACAAGGGTTCACAACAAGTCAGTGTCACGTCACACCGATAGACTGCCATCGCTAGCTGAGTGGCTGGCCGCTGGGGCACAGTCAACATGGTCTAGATACAAGGGTTCACAACAAGTCAGTGTCACATCGCATTGATAGACTGCCATCGCTAGCTGAGTGGCTGGCCGCTGGGGCACAGTCAATATGGTCTAGATACAAGGGTTCACAACAAGTCAGTGTCACATCGCATTGATAGACTGCCATCGCTAGCTGAGTGGCTGGCCGCTGGGGCACAGTCAACATGGTCTAGATACAAGGGTTCACAACAAGTCAGTGTCACATCGCATTGATAGACTGCCATCGCTAGCTGAGTGGCTGGCCGCTGGGGCACAGTCAACATGGTCTAGATACAAGGGTTCACAACAAGTCAGTGTCACATCGCATTGATAGACTGCCATCGCTAGCTGAGTGGCTGGCCGCTGGGGCACAGTCAACATGGTCTAGATACAAGGGTTCACAACAAGTCAGTGTCACATCGCATTGATAGACTGCCATCGCTAGCTGAGTGGCTGGCCGCTGGGGCACAGTCAACATGGTCTAGATACAAGGGTTCACAACAAGTCAGTGCCACATCGCATTGATAGACTGCCATCGCTAGCTGAGTGGCTGGCCGCTGGGGCACAGTCAACATGGTCTAGATACAAGGGTTCACAACAAGTCAGTGTCACATCGCATTGATAGACTGCCATCGCTAGCTGAGTGGCTGGCCGCTGGGGCACAGTCAACATGGTCTAGATACAAGGGTTCACAACAATTCAGTGTCATGTCACACCGATAGACTGCCATCGCTAGCTGAGTGGCTGGCCCCTGGGGCACAGTCAACATGGTCTAGATACAAGGGTTCACAACAAGTCAGTGTCACATCGCATTGATAGACTGCCATCGCTAGCTGAGTGGCTGGCCGCTGGGGCACAGTCAACATGGTCTAGATACAAGGGTTCACAACAAGTCAGTGTCACATCGCATTGATAGACTGCCATCGCTAGCTGAGTGGCTGGCCGCTGGGGCACAGTCAACATGGTCTAGATACAAGGGTTCACAACAAGTCAGTGCCACATCGCATTGATAGACTGCCATCACTAGCTGAGTGGCTGGCCGCTGGGGCACAGTCAACATGGTCTAGATACAAGGGTTCACAACAAGTCAGTGTCACATCGCATTGATAGACTGCCATCGCTAGCTGAGTGGCTGGCCGCTGGGGCACAGTCAACATGGTCTAGATACAAGGGTTCACAACAAGTCAGTGTCACATCGCATTGATAGACTGCCATCGCTAGCTGAGTGGCTGGCCGCTGGGGCACAGTCAACATGGTCTAGACACAAGGGTTCACAACAAGTCAGTGTCACATCGCATTGATAGACTGCCATCGCTAGCTGAGTGGCTGGCCACTGGGGCACAGTCAACATGGTCTAGATACAAGGGTTCACAACAAGTCAGTGTCACATCGCATTGATAGACTGCCATCGCTAGCTGAGTGGCTGGCCGCTGGGGCACAGTCAACATGGTCTAGATACAAGGGTTCACAACAAGTCAGTGTCACATCGCATTGATAGACTGCCATCGCTAGCTGAGTGGCTGGCCGCTGGGGCACAGTCAACATGGTCTAGATACAAGGGTTCACAACAAGTCAGTGTCACATCGCATTGATAGACTGCCATCGCTAGCTGAGTGGCTGGCCGCTGGGGCACAGTCAACATGGTCTAGATACAAGGGTTCACAACAAGTCAGTGTCACATCGCATTGATAGACTGCCATCGCTAGCTGAGTGGCTGGCTGCTGGGGCACAGTCAATATGGTCTAGATACAATGGTTCACAACAAGTCAGTGTCACATCGCATTGATAGACTGCCATCGCTAGCTGAGTGGCTGGCCGCTGGGCCACAGTCAACATGGTCTAGATACAAGGGTTCACAACAAGTCAGTGTCACATCGCATTGATAGACTGCCATCACTAGCTGAGTGGCTGGCCGCTGGGGCACAGTCAACATGGTCTAGATACAAGGGTTCACAACAAGTCAGTGTCACATCGCATTGATAGATTGCCATCGCTAGCTGAGTGGCTGGCCGCTGGGGCACAGTCAACATGGTCTAGATACAAGGGTTCACAATAAGTCAGTGTCACATCGCATTGATAGACTGCCATCGCTAGCTGAGTGGCTGGCCGCTGGGGCACAGTCAACATGGTCTAGATACAAGGGTTCACAACAATTCAGTGTCACATCACACCGATAGACTGCCATCGCTAGCTGAGTGGCTGGCCGCTGGGGCACAGTCAACATGGTCTAGATACAAGGGTTCACAACAAGTCAGTGTCACATCGCATTGATAGACTGCCATCGCTAGCTGAGTGGCTGGCCGCTGGGGCACAGTCAACATGGTCTAGATACAAGGGTTCACAACAAGTCAGTGTCACATCGCATTGATAGACTGCCATCGCTAGCTGAGTGGCTGGCCGCTGGGGCACAGTCAACATGGTCTGGATACAAGGGTTCACAACAAGTCAGTGTCACATCGCATTGATAGACTGCCATCGCTAGCTGAGTGGCTGGCCGCTGGGGCACAGTCAACATGGTCTAGACACAAGGGTTCACAACAAGTCAGTGTCACATCGCATTGATAGACTGCCATCGCTAGCTGAGTGGCTGGCCGCTGGGGCACAGTCAACATGGTCTAGATACAAGGGTTCACAACAAGTCAGTGTCACATCGCATTGATAGACTGCCATCGCTAGCTGAGTGGCTGGCCGCTGGCGCACAGTCAACATGGTCTAGATACAAGGGTTCACAACAAGTCAGTGTCACATCGCATTGATAGACTGCCATCGCTAGCTGAGTGGCTGGCCGCTGGGGCACAGTCAACATGGTCTAGATACAAGGGTTCACAACAAGTCAGTGTCACATCGCATTGATAGACTGCCATCGCTAGCTGAGTGGCTGGCCGCTGGGGCACAGTCAACATGGTCTAGATACAAGGGTTCACAACAAGTCAGTGTCACATCGCATTGATAGACTGCCATCGCTAGCTGAGTGGCTGGCCGCTGGGGCACAGTCAACATGGTCTAGATACAAGGGTTCACAACAAGTCAGTGTCACATCGCATTGATAGACTGCCATCGCTAGCTGAGTGGCTGGCCGCTGGGGCACAGTCAACATGGTCTAGATACAAGGGTTCACAACAAGTCAGTGTCACATCGCATTGATAGACTGCCATCGCTAGCTGAGTGGCTGGCCGCTGGGGCACAGTCAACATGGTCTAGATACAAGGGTTCACAACAAGTCAGTGTCACATCGCATTGATAGACTGCCATCGCTAGCTGAGGGGCTGGCCGCTGGGGCACAGTCAACATGGTCTAGATACAAGGGTTCACAACAAGTCAGTGTCACATCGCATTGATAGTCTGCCATCGCTAGCTGAGTGGCTGGCCGCTGGGGCACAGTCAACATGGTCTAGATACAAGGGTTCACAACAAGTCAGTGTCACATCGCATTGATAGACTGCCATCGCTAGCTGAGTGGCTGGCTGCTGGGGCACAGTCAACATGGTCTAGATACAAGGGTTCACAACAAGTCAGTGTCACATCGCATTGATAGACTGCCATCGCTAGCTGAGTGGCTGGCCGCTGGGCCACAGTCAACATGGTCTAGATACAAGGGTTCACAACAAGTCAGTGTCACATCGCATTGATAGACTGCCATCACTAGCTGAGTGGCTGGCCGCTGGGGCACAGTCAACATGGTCTAGATACAAGGGTTCACAACAAGTCAGTGTCACATCGCATTGATAGACTGCCATCGCTAGCTGAGTGGCTGGCCGCTGGGGCACAGTCAACATGGTCGAGATACAAGGGTTCACAATAAGTCAGTGTCACATCGCATTGATAGACTGCCATCGCTAGCTGAGTGGCTGGCCGCTGGCGCACAGTCAACATGGTCTAGATACAAGGGTTCACAACAATTCAGTGTCACATCACACCGATAGACTGCCATCGCTAGCTGAGTGGCTGGCCGCTGGGGCACAGTCAACATGGTCTAGATACAAGGGTTCACAACAAGTCAGTGTCACATCGCATTGATAGACTGCCATCGCTAGCTGAGTGGCTGGCCGCTGGGGCACAGTCAACATGGTCTAGATACAAGGGTTCACAACAAGTCAGTGTCACATCGCATTGATAGACTGCCATCGCTAGCTGAGTGGCTGGCCGCTGGGGCACAGTCAACATGGTCTAGATACAAGGGTTCACAACAAGTCAGTGTCACGTCACACCGATAGACTGCCATCGCTAGCTGAGTGGCTGGCCGCTGGGGCACAGTCAACATGGTCTAGATACAAGGGTTCACAACAAGTCAGTGTCACATCGCATTGATAGACTGCCATCGCTAGCTGAGTGGCTGGCCGCTGGGGCACAGTCAATATGGTCTAGATACAAGGGTTCACAACAAGTCAGTGTCACATCGCATTGATAGACTGCCATCGCTAGCTGAGTGGCTGGCCGCTGGGGCACAGTCAACATGGTCTAGATACAAGGGTTCACAACAAGTCAGTGTCACATCGCATTGATAGACTGCCATCGCTAGCTGAGTGGCTGGCCGCTGGGGCACAGTCAACATGGTCTAGATACAAGGGTTCACAACAAGTCAGTGTCACATCGCATTGATAGACTGCCATCGCTAGCTGAGTGGCTGGCCGCTGGGGCACAGTCAACATGGTCTAGATACAAGGGTTCACAACAAGTCAGTGTCACATCGCATTGATAGACTGCCATCGCTAGCTGAGTGGCTGGCCGCTGGGGCACAGTCAACATGGTCTAGATACAAGGGTTCACAACAAGTCAGTGCCACATCGCATTGATAGACTGCCATCGCTAGCTGAGTGGCTGGCCGCTGGGGCACAGTCAACATGGTCTAGATACAAGGGTTCACAACAAGTCAGTGTCACATCGCATTGATAGACTGCCATCGCTAGCTGAGTGGCTGGCCGCTGGGGCACAGTCAACATGGTCTAGATACAAGGGTTCACAACAATTCAGTGTCATGTCACACCGATAGACTGCCATCGCTAGCTGAGTGGCTGGCCCCTGGGGCACAGTCAACATGGTCTAGATACAAGGGTTCACAACAAGTCAGTGTCACATCGCATTGATAGACTGCCATCGCTAGCTGAGTGGCTGGCCGCTGGGGCACAGTCAACATGGTCTAGATACAAGGGTTCACAACAAGTCAGTGTCACATCGCATTGATAGACTGCCATCGCTAGCTGAGTGGCTGGCCGCTGGGGCACAGTCAACATGGTCTAGATACAAGGGTTCACAACAAGTCAGTGCCACATCGCATTGATAGACTGCCATCACTAGCTGAGTGGCTGGCCGCTGGGGCACAGTCAACATGGTCTAGATACAAGGGTTCACAACAAGTCAGTGTCACATCGCATTGATAGACTGCCATCGCTAGCTGAGTGGCTGGCCGCTGGGGCACAGTCAACATGGTCTAGATACAAGGGTTCACAACAAGTCAGTGTCACATCGCATTGATAGACTGCCATCGCTAGCTGAGTGGCTGGCCGCTGGGGCACAGTCAACATGGTCTAGACACAAGGGTTCACAACAAGTCAGTGTCACATCGCATTGATAGACTGCAATCGCTAGCTGAGTGGCTGGCCACTGGGGCACAGTCAACATGGTCTAGATACAAGGGTTCACAACAAGTCAGTGTCACATCGCATTGATAGACTGCCATCGCTAGCTGAGTGGCTGGCCGCTGGGGCACAGTCAACATGGTCTAGATACAAGGGTTCACAACAAGTCAGTGTCACATCGCATTGATAGACTGCCATCGCTAGCTGAGTGGCTGGCCGCTGGGGCACAGTCAACATGGTCTAGATACAAGGGTTCACAACAAGTCAGTGTCACATCGCATTGATAGACTGCCATCGCTAGCTGAGTGGCTGGCCGCTGGGGCACAGTCAACATGGTCTAGATACAAGGGTTCACAACAAGTCAGTGTCACATCGCATTGATAGACTGCCATCGCTAGCTGAGTGGCTGGCTGCTGGGGCACAGTCAATATGGTCTAGATACAAGGGTTCACAACAAGTCAGTGTCACATCGCATTGATAGACTGCCATCGCTAGCTGAGTGGCTGGCCGCTGGGCCACAGTCAACATGGTCTAGATACAAGGGTTCACAACAAGTCAGTGTCACATCGCATTGATAGACTGCCATCACTAGCTGAGTGGCTGGCCGCTGGGGCACAGTCAACATGGTCTAGATACAAGGGTTCACAACAAGTCAGTGTCACATCGCATTGATAGATTGCCATCGCTAGCTGAGTGGCTGGCCGCTGGGGCACAGTCAACATGGTCTAGATACAAGGGTTCACAATAAGTCAGTGTCACATCGCATTGATAGACTGCCATCGCTAGCTGAGTGGCTGGCCGCTGGGGCACAGTCAACATGGTCTAGATACAAGGGTTCACAACAATTCAGTGTCACATCACACCGATAGACTGCCATCGCTAGCTGAGTGGCTGGCCGCTGGGGCACAGTCAACATGGTCTAGATACAAGGGTTCACAACAAGTCAGTGTCACATCGCATTGATAGACTGCCATCGCTAGCTGAGTGGCTGGCCGCTGGGGCACAGTCAACATGGTCTAGATACAAGGGTTCACAACAAGTCAGTGTCACATCGCATTGATAGACTGCCATCGCTAGCTGAGTGGCTGGCCGCTGGGGCACAGTCAACATGGTCTAGATACAAGGGTTCACAACAAGTCAGTGTCACATCGCATTGATAGACTGCCATCGCTAGCTGAGTGGCTGGCCGCTGGGGCACAGTCAACATGGTCTAGACACAAGGGTTCACAACAAGTCAGTGTCACATCGCATTGATAGACTGCCATCGCTAGCTGAGTGGCTGGCCGCTGGGGCACAGTCAACATGGTCTAGATACAAGGGTTCACAACAAGTCAGTGTCACATCGCATTGATAGACTGCCATCGCTAGCTGAGTGGCTGGCCGCTGGGGCACAGTCAACATGGTCTAGATACAAGGGTTCACAACAAGTCAGTGTCACATCGCATTGATAGACTGCCATCGCTAGCTGAGTGGCTGGCCGCTGGGGCACAGTCAACATGGTCTAGATACAAGGGTTCACAACAAGTCAGTGTCACATCGCATTGATAGACTGCCATCGCTAGCTGAGTGGCTGGCCGCTGGGGCACAGTCAACATGGTCTAGATACAAGGGTTCACAACAAGTCAGTGTCACATCGCATTGATAGACTGCCATCGCTAGCTGAGTGGCTGGCCGCTGGGGCACAGTCAACATGGTCTAGATACAAGGGTTCACAACAAGTCAGTGTCACATCACATTGATACACTGCCATCGCTAGCTGAGTGGCTGGCCGCTGGGGCACAGCCCACTGCCTCGTAGCGCCCCCAGTGAACTTGTGATGGCGGCCTATCGGTGTGACATGACGTGGACTAGTTGTGAAGCCTTGTATCAAGATGGTGTTGCTTTGGCGCGGATCTGTTTACAGTGTTTAAACTGTAGTAGCCTAGAACAAATGGTTTGAAGTTATAAATTACAATGTATCACACTGTCAACTAAGAAGTCGTAGTGATGTGGAAGTAACAATACTACATTGTATAAAGAATGTAAACTAAAGTAGCTATTAAAACCCATTGTCATCTTTACTCGTAGATACTGGGTTTTTGTTGAAGGATAATAAATAAAAAACAAATCAAAAAATGAACTTATTTGAAAATGTAAAGAAAGGACGTCTTCAACTTTGCTACTGTGAACAGGTCTCGTCTGACGGCCTTAGTGCTATGCCTAATATTGTATGTGTTTTGGAGCCTATGTTAACGGAATTTTTTTCTGGTTTCGGTTCATACTAGTAGCTTCAAAAATTGTGTAGTAAAAAGCTTGCAGTAAAAGACTTTTTTGCAATCTCAGGGAAAAAAAGGGTGCTAGTAGCGTCACTAGATGCCGTTTCCGTAAATGGATTCATCATAAAAAAATCCCACTGACGTGTTTCACGGCCGACTTTAGATTTGTAGTTTTATATGTTTTTTATAACATTTCGGACCAAATTAATAATCTAAATAATAAAAACTTATGGTGATATGATTACGACTCTACTATTCTGGTAATATCTATGCACCCAACACGTAATATTCTTTCTGACCGTATTTTAACAAACAGTCAAAATTATATGATATTTGTGTTTAGCTTTGACAAACATATTCTTGTTTTTTTAAGTTTTAACTCTTTGAACTATCATTTTACTATCTCTCACACATTTTCATTATATTTTTCCGTTAAAGTATCATCACTTGTCTTGCTTTGGTAGTTCAAAGTTTATTTTCTTTGGCTGTACTTGTTACGAATTACTATAGCCTGGAACGAGCGTACCGTACATTTGGCGTTTTGGACGAGTGACTACAGTCTGGATTGAACACAGCGTACATTTGGCGTTTGTAAATCAGTCAGGTGACAACCCTCGCCCCAAAATGTATTTGCGTTCTCCATTTTGTTTTCTCTACTTGATGATTTTCTTATTATAACTCAACCGTTGTCATTTCAAAGCAAGTGCGCGCTGAAAATAATCAAAACAGGTTGTTGTTAGGACAATGAAATATAATCTAATGTTGATTAGTTAGTTAACACTTGCCAACGGTGGTACGAGAATCACGGATTACTCTCACAGCTGTTCGCCATAGCGTAATAGACGAATTAGTTTCCGATGTACGAACATGTTAGCCGGTGGTTCGGAACTTGATAGTGCGCGGTGGCCCAGAGGGTTGCCGGCACGGTAGCTCGACGCCCTCTGTAACGAGAAAACTGATATATCCGAAACGTTGAAAACAGGACAAAATAAACCAATGTCCACAAAGTACCCGTTCAAACCGAAGAACCAATGAAAAGAGAGAAAACGAAAGATGGTTCAACTAACACTATGAAGAGAAGGCCTGTTCGCCCCGTACCAAGTCACGCAGAGTAGGTCACGGTCGCGTAGCTCACTGGCTGGCCGATGTGAGGCAGTGGGCTGTGACCCATCAGCCAATCAGTGAGCTACGCAATCGCGACCTACTAGCCAGTGAGCTACGCGATCGCGACGTACTCCGACGTGGCACAGCAGTGTACAGGCTCTCTCTTCAGACGGTGTTGGTTCAACGCCATCTGTAATAAATGAGTAAAATTATCAACGAACAACCCAGAACGAATATGAACAAATGACCGCAAAGCATCGATCTCACCGAATATATATATATATATATATATATATCACCACTGTCTTTTTTTTCCTCACTTTATTTTTCATTTTATTTCCTAAAAGGTTTTCGCACACTCTTGTTAACTGCAGACAACTATATTGTACAAAATCCTAAGTTGTTCAAAAGTAACAGCGCTTTCTCTGAAAAGTGCAATTGTTCTGTTTCGAGAACATGCCATGAAATACATAACAACGAATTGTAAACATATACTTCATTATCACATGTACTTAAACTGGGGAGATACAATGACTGATGTAAACGACGTATTGATAGTACTAACTTTGTATATATATTAAGTACTACCACTCTTATTCCGTTAGTGATTTTAGCTGTAAAAGAAAACGCAATCACGGTTTGAAATAGAATATTTACTCTTTATTTTAGCGCAGAACAGAGTAACATGAACGAAGTCATATCTGAACTACAGGGAAAGTAATTTCATCTACGTTAAAAGCGTCCATAGCAACCATGTCCAAGACATGATTATTTGATGCATTGATTCTAATTAATGACTTTCAATATATTCCATAAATAATGAACAAACGCTTAGAAAAAAATAATCAAGATAATTTGTTGGAATGTACACAATTCCCTTACGTTTCATTAAGGAACTACACTACCTGTATGAGCACATTGTTCACAATGTTCATTATTACAGTACCCTCCCAGTTTACGTGCATATGATTCAGAAGACCATTGTTCAATTCGTTTCACATGTTCACGAAATAGAACAAACACGCATTTTAGACGGAGCATTCTTACATATGCCAAACTCTAAATATTGAGAACATAGCTCTATTTAATTAATAAGAGCGCCCGAAAACATTTTAGGAAAAAAGAAGAAAAAAATTGTAAGTAGTGGCGGTTTCCGACCCACTGACCAAGACCATCAGTCCACCACGCTGCTCACTACACTACGAATAATAGTTACAACATGCGACCTTCAATCTCGTACTATTGACGGCAGTTGTTAACTGATACTAATATAACATATTTAGACACTAGATTATCATTTATCGTACGAAGAACGACGTGTTTTTGTTCATTCTTCAGTGCGCCATTGCTTTGAAATGACATCTTGTAAGTTAACTATAAGAAAATCCTCAAATACGCAACGCAAGACGGCGTATGCCAGAGAGTTCCGGGCGAGGAATGTCACTTGACATCTCCGAACGGCTCGTTTTCGTTAATTGAATGGTAGGTGTCAAATCTCCGTTATTTTTGCAAATACTTCTGTAAGTTGAAGAGAGCGTATAATTGTTGAAGAGAGCGTACAAAATGAACATTAACAAGAGCAAAACAAAAATAATGGAATTCGGTCTTAGAAAATCAGGCGATGCTGAAGGAATTAGATTAGGTAACGAAACAATGAAGGTGGTAGATCAGTTTTGTTACTTGGGTAGTAAAATAACATGCGATGGTCGCAGTACAGAGGATATAAAATGCAGAATGGCAATGGGAAGAAATGCATTTTTGAAAAAGAGAAATTTGCTAACATCGAATATTAATTTAAGGGTAAGGAAGTCTTTTCTGAAGGCATTTGTGTGGAGTGTTGCCTTGTATGGGAGTGAGACATGGACGGTAAACAGTGCGGACAGGAAGAGGATTGAGGCTTTTGAAATATAGTGCTACAGAAGAACGCTAAAGATTAGGTGGGTGGATCGCATAACTAATGAAGAGGTACTGAACAGAATTGGTGAGAAAAGGAATTTTTGGCATACTCTGACCAAAAGAAGGGATCGCTTGGTAGGACACATTCTTAGACATAGGGGAATCGTAAATTTAGTATTGGAGGGAAGTGTGTGGGGTAAAAATCGCAGAGGGAGATCAAGAGACGCGTATAGTAAGCAGATTCAAGTGGATGTGGGTTGCCGTCCTTATAAGGAGATGAAAAGGCTTGATCAGGATAGAGTAGGGTGAAGAATGAAGACCATAACAACAAAAACTTCTGTAATGATACAAGATATGACAAATTACGTTATTCTATTTTTGTGTCAGATGAACGGTTCGTTTGCAATTACAATTACATTACAAACGGCTTTGTGAAAAAGCGAGGTTCTGGGCTCTGGCAGCCTATAATGTATGTAAAATTTGGTGCTGATTGGTTGAACGGTCCGACTTAAGAAGTTGGAATACGTTATGGACAGACAGACATCCCTAAATCGAAAATCGGCGTTATTTTTGCAAATGTCTCTGAAATGATACAAAATATGAAAAAAACATAAGAGAGCAAAGTTGTAGAGAATTTTATCCTCTACAAATTCGGTTATTCAATTTTTGTGTCTGATTAATGGTTGCGCCGTTATTTTCATTTAAATTTCGAGCTGTCAAAAGACGATCGCAAAGCCCACTTTTAGTATTACTACCGTAACCTGAAGTGGGCCAATATTATGCCATCACTCCCGCTATTTTCCACACTCATTTCAGATACAGTCAGCACAAAAGTAGGCACAAGTACGCTGGCCTTCAGACGTGAGTCTTGTTTCCTCAGCGAAAACAAGACTTGGAAATATGTTAAAGAAGAAGTATCTAGCCTAGCTTTCAGAAGCGGGTGACTTCTCTTTGTGATTCCAGTGTAGACCTAGAATACCTCATTACCACCCCACTTAAAACTACCCGGAACCCAAATTTCAAACACACAACTCCCACACAGACAATAGCACAAAACAATGCCAACATCTTCACTGAATTAACACCGATCTTCGAACCCCTCACTGCAAACACCACGACACCCACACATCTTGACGAAACAATCAGGCACAAACACAACACCAACTCACACTAACAAGAAAACACCAACAGAAACCACACAAGGAGACAATCCCAACCCAAATCCTCTCCCTTTTCCCCTCGTCTCGCACATCAAACAGATCAATTGACTGCACATGTGTGCTATCTACCATAATGTATATATTACTGCATTTTTCGAACATTAATGTACAACACTAGATAATGGACAGCACACAAAATTAATTATATTAAAAACTAAATTGTAAACCTTTTTCCTTCTTTTTCTACATTGTTCAACCAAAACATGTTTTTTGTTCATTGAAATAATTTAACGTCTCTACTTTGAGAACTTCTGTTTTCGATACTGAATCTTCTATAATGCAAATTTTTTTCTTTGTTTTATAAGATGATTGTATACTTTCAAGAACGAAAATAAAAAAAAAGTCACGTTGAGAGGCTGCACTAAAAACAGCAGAGTAGTATGGAAGCAGCTGCGAGACATAATTTTATTGAGCGATATCAATTTAAATATAAATTGGGAAACCCAGAGACGGTTTTTCGTCTCGAATATGTCGAATTCAATATAAAGGTGAAGCAATGAATTAAAATTTGTGATGCGGTCGGGAATCGAACCCGGAACTGCTTGTTAACTAGGCAATTATCTTTGGAACACAGAAGCTGAATTAAAGTTTGTGACGTGGAGGGAAGTCGTACGTAGACTATTCGGAGGCGACTTAACTGTTGGTGGTGCGGTGGTCTAACGGTAAGACGTCTGCCTAGTAAGCATGGAGGTCCGGTTTCCATTCCCGGCCGCATAAAAATTCATTGCTTCACCTTTATATTGAATTTATTGAGCAATGTTCAGCCATTGTCAGCACGCAATCGCTAATTGATATCTTCAATTCGTTGCTTGTAAACACCAGTAAGAATCGTAACAGCCAGAAACTTTCTCACTGATGGAAAGCTATATCCACCCGACCTTTTAACAGATTTGATCTTCCTTGTTGATCGTTACACAGCCATTCTCACATTTCACGTTGATGGACTTCTCTTTTAACATGTCTTTTTCTTCAATAATCGGAAATACCGGACTGATTGGCTGTAGTACATATTTCATTCCCATTACAGGAAAAACAACAATGTGGGATGGAATGGATGCCAGATTCAACATGGATCGACACCTGGCATCTACGCAGTAGCGGACTATGGCGGTCAGAGTGTCTGGGCGGCGGTAAAACGAAATCAGGCCCTCCGTCCACTTAGAAATACATGTATCACTATGAAGGAAGTAACGTTTGAGATTTGGAGGCCCCCAGGACGAGAGGCGTGGGACAATCAGAATAAAAATAGCTTTCGAGATTTGGAGGCCCCAGAACGAGAAGCGCTTGAGCTACTGCATTTACTTGTAAATCTGATCACTTCATGGTGTCTGTATTGCCTGCTTAAACAATAACAATTGAGTGAACTGGAAACGTCAAGAGTGTGTACTATTTCTTATTTCCGACTGCGTAGATCGTTGCGTAACTGAAAATTCTCGCTGCGCCGGCACAGGTGAACGTGACAGCATGACGTGGTGCGACAGTGTTGTGCAGGTCAGAGCATTGCGTACTCATGAATATGAACATATACCAACCCTGCTGTTATCTCAAGTAGTAGAACTCTGAGGATCGTTAAGATAAAATAAATCGATGTCTCTCTTTATAATCACCAATTTACTGCTGCAACAATTAATAGAGCATACCATCACAGAGCAGATACAGTGCAACTCCTTGACAATGAGGCTGGCAACTGTTGAAATCATGTTTGTTAAGCTTAAGGGGTAATCAGTCCCTAAACTTACAAACTACTTATGAACTAGCTTATACGAAAGACAACACAAACATCCATGGCTGAGGGAGGATTCTAACCCCCGACGGGGAACGACCTCGCGCATTGTAGCATAGACCCTCAATGCTCTCGGCCGCTCCGCTGCGGCACAGTTGAAAAGCCGTAGTAGTCATGAAGGGGGTTGGAACACTTGTGGGGAGTGACACTTGCGAGGAATGACACTTGAAGGGAACCCGGGGCCCTTGGGGCTGCTTATGGCTTTTCCTGGGTACAGGCACACCAAGAAGTCTAGCACTGCTGTTGTCAAGTTTCCACACTGTCAACACAGAACGCACTGCACAGAACCGTTGAATTACGTCTTGTGAATGTACCTACAAAATCTGCCATATGAAAATTTTAGTGTGAGTTGTTTGTTGTTTTTTTCTATAATAACATTAAAAACATACTAAAAATTCAAAACTCGAAAACCAGTGAAGTTATGGACTTGAAGCGTTTTGCGTTGCTAAATCTTTACATAGTAGACACGATTCTAAAATTTTGTTGCTATCGCCAAAGTAGACGAAAAGTTAAATTTTTGGTGTAATCTTCGCCGTGTAGACTGTATATTGTTGAAATCTACGCCGAACCCAATTATATTCATACCTCTGAGGAGAGAACGTTGTTTGCACTTCTCCTGTGTTTCTAGTCGGCCATGCTGTGCTACGTAACGACATCATACCGTTCCATTTTACCGAGAGCTATATATGTATTGGTGTGATGTCGTTCTTTCGAAATAAGACATCACACCAATATATGTATCACTTATACGCAAAGATTCTGGGTTCTGTTTTCATCGCTAACGCGATTAACAACGTTAGACCTCGTGTGTAAACAGTTAAAGGTTATGAGTGCCACTGGAAAAATGCATAAGTAACACCTGTTGTTTGAGACTTGATGACCTGAAATCAGCCGAAATCGATATCTCATAATAAACATAAGGTGTAGCTGCCTATATTTCATAATGCCATTTCTAATATATTTAAAAGCTGCGCAAAACCACCTACAAAAAAACTTTATAATGAGATTGTATATAATTCCACGGTCAAATTGTGTTTTAGTTATTTGTAGAAATACACCTAAGGATCTGCCCTTGCTTTTAGTGCCTTGATCAGTTCTTTATTTTTAGAGGTATTACTAGGGACAGGAAAAATTCGCATTTGCGATAAATTCGAATATAGATGCGAATTCTGACTCAAAATGCAGTAAATACGAAATTGTCATAAATGGTATTTTGGTGTGAAACACTATTTAATCAGAAATATTGGGAGATAACTTTATTTTCTGCCCTTAAATATGTACAAAGTAAACAGTAGCTACCGGAAAAATTCTCATTTTTCAATGAATACGAAATATAAGTCCATGCTAATTTTGGGCCGGAATGCGAGAGACGTGAATCTTGTAATATACGCTATTTTTAGCGAACGTCCCGTTACTACTGCTCCACCTCGCTCGGTGGGCCTTTCCCTGAATACGGCACAGGTAGCCGCTGGAGGGCGTGCAGTAAGGGTGGTGTATCCCTACTTCTGGAACACCCTGTTCACTACCTGCAACGTCCGGGTCTCCCCGCAAGTGTCTACACATTCCCTTTCCCCGCAAGTGTCACTCCCCGCAAGTGTCACAAACTCGCCATGAAGGGTACCGATGTATGGAGCAAAAAGCTTCTTATGGCTAAATTGCACCGCAAATATTGCGGAAACGGAAAGTGCGATTAATGTGCGGTTTTCACAGATTGGATTGGTAGTCAAGGACTCGTATTGTTAGCCTACAAGCAGACTGTAAAAATGCCTAGAGAGTGTATTTTTTATACAACATACAACTTTCCAAATGTAACAATGGTTGTTTGTATCATGCACTGGAATTTTTCACACCAGCTGTGTACAAAGAATTTTGAATGACATTTTTATCACGTTTGGTTTATTTTTTATTTATTTATTTTTATTTTTATTTTATTTTATTTTTTTTTTTTTTTTTTTGTTTGACGGGGGGGAGGGGTCTATGACAGCGTAGCTGACTGGCTGGTGGTCATGAGACAGTGGGCCGTGTCCCAGGGGCTAGCCACTCGGCCAGTCAATACGCTATCGCATCCTCCGCGGTTGCAGCTGCCAAACTAAACGTGATAAAAATGTCTTCAAAATTCCTTTTACACAACTGGTGTCAGAAATTGCAGTGCATGATACAAACAATCATTGTTCCATTTAAAAAACTGAATGTTTGCATAAAAAGTACACTTTCTAAGAAATATTACAATCTGTTTGTTGGCTAAAAATACGAGCCCCTGACTTCCAACCTATTCTGTGAAAACCGCACATCAATCGCACTTCACGTTTCCGCAACATTTGCGTTGTAAGTGTTAAGTGATTCACCGTGTAGAGTTAAAGATGTGCGTTTCGGGAACTAACATTTTAGAAACTCATTGGGGCGCACGAACCAGCAGAGTGACAAAGAGTTAACTGATACATCAAATGGGAAATGTGACTTTTGCAAAAACCTGAGCAATGATGTGGTGGCCATGAGCAGATTTCTGTTACAGCAAATGAGAAAGAAACTGTTATGATTATCTTTCACGTTGCTAAACTAACCAAATTAAAGGTGGGTGGATATTGACAATAATTATTACTTACTTTACTTTGTTACTCAAGTGTGAGGACAGTATGAAGGCTATAGCCTGATGTGTGTCCATGTGCGAGGGTAGGGGGCGTGATTGTGCAAGGAGTCAGGGCGCGCCACAAAGAAGACACTCTACTTCTGACACATTTCTCCCTCTTGTTCCATTTCTGCTTCTCACTGTATTTTCACCTCCTCTCTAAAATGAAGATGCAACAGAGGTTAGTCAACTCTCTTTGACATCATATCCCCTCTCATTATTCTCTCCTACGTTGATAACACGTAATTCACTCTCAAAATGTGATATCAGCGAACCTCAATTCTTTTAAACTTTCCTCGATCCAATCTTTTCTCCCAGAAAAAATATACGCGAGCGCAGACACACGGAATGACCAAAGAAACCTCGTATAGGCATGCGTATGCAAACACCAAAATATGTGTACACTCAGGTGACGGCAACGCCTATATATGACAACAGATGTCTGGCGCGAGCGTTAGAATAGTTGCTGCTATTACAATGGAAGGCTATAACGATTTAAATGAGTGGTGTTATCGTTGGCGCACGAAAGATGGGACACACTATCTTCAAGATAGCAAAGAGGTAGGGACTTTCCCGTACGACCATGACTATCAGTGTTAGGCAGGTGTACCAGTCTCTTCGGCTCTTCAGCAAAAATGTTCAAATGTTTGTAAATCTATCGGACCAAACTGCGTGGTCATCAGTCCGTAGCTTACAAACTACTTAAACCTAGGTAAACTATCCTAAGGACAACACACACACCCATGCCCCAGGGAGGACTCTAACCTCCATGGCGAACAACCGCGCGCTCCGCAGCGAGACGCTTTAGGCCGCTCGGCTACTCCACCGCGGCTGCTCTTCAACATATTTCTATATTAATACACTACTGGCCATTAAAATCGCTACGCCAAGAACAAATGCAGTTGATAAACGGGTATTCATTGGACAAATATATTATACTAGAACTGACATGTGATTACATTTTCACGCAATTTGCGAGCATAGATCCTGAGAAAGCTGTGCCCACAACAACCACCTCTGGCCGTAATAACGGTCTTGATCTTGATATGCCTGGGCATTGAGTCAGACAGAGCTTTGATGGCGTGTACAGATACATATGCCCATGCACCTTCAACACCATACCACAGTTCATCAAGAGTAGGGATTGGCGAACTGTGACGAGCCAGTTGCTCGGCCACCACTGACCAGACGTTATCAGTTGATGAGAGATCTGGAAAATGTGCTGCCCAGAGCAACAGTCGAACATTTTCCGTATCCAGAAAGGTCCATACAGGACCTACAACTTGCGGTCGTGCATTATCCTGCTGAAATGTAGGGTTTCGCAGGGATCGAATGAAGGGTAGAGCCACGGGTCGTAACACATCTGAAATGTCATGGCCTCTGTTCAAAGTGCCGTCGATGCAAACAAGAGGTGACAGACGTGTAACCAATGGCACCCCATACCACCATACCATCACGTTGGGTGATATGCCAGTATGGCGATGACGTATACACGCTTCCATTGTGCGTTCACCTCGATGTCACCAAACACGAATGTGACCACCATGATGTTATAAACAAAGCCTTGATTCATCTGAAAAAAAGATTTTTGCCATTATGCATCCCAGTAGCTCCTGTGTGTGATGCAGCGTCAAGGGTAACCGCAACCATGGTCTCCGACCTGATATTCAGTGTTGCTGCAAACGTCGTCAAGCTGTTCGTGCAGATGGTTGTTGTCTTGCAAACGTCCCCGACTCAGGGCTCGAGCCGTGGCTGCACGATTCGTTACAGCTATACGGATAAGATTCCTGTCATCTCGGCTGCTAGTGATATGAGGCCATTGGGATCCAGCACGGCATTCCGTTTTGCCCTCCTGAACCCTCCGATTCCATATTTTGCTAACAGTCATTTAATAGCGACCAACGCGACCAGCAATGTCGCAATACGATAAATCGCAATTGCGATACTCTACAATCCGACCTTTATCAAAGTCGTAAACTTGATGGTACGCATTTCGGTTCCTTACAAGAGGCATCACAACAACGTTTCACCGGGCGACACCGGTCAACTGCAGTTTGTGTATGAGAAATCGGTTGGAAACTTTCCTCATGTCAGCACGTTGTAAGTGTCGCTACTGACGCCAACCTAGAGAGAATGCTCAGAAACGCTAATCATTTGCATATCACAGGATCTTCTTCCTGTCGTCTGTAGCACGTCATCTTCTTGGTGTTGCAATTTTAATGACCATGTGTGTATACGTTTATCCTCAGTCATCAGAACATCGCCTGGTGCGAGAGAGTAGTCATCCTTTCAAAGTATCCTCAATCTGTTCTCCTTTTCTCCCTGAGAAAAAAAGACGAACTTTTTAATACTGGTAGGCCTACAGATGTATTTATTTTGGGCTGGGTTAATCTGAAATAAATGTGGCAAATGGCGGATTTGAATACATAATATTTTGGTAAGGATTCCGTTTACGGAAACAGATTACATTTGTCTAATCTTTTCATAGTACATTTCTGTTCAGAAAAACGTCCATGTCCTTACACATACCAACACAAGGAACTATCAACAGTCGAAACACATATACAGTTACAAGGACACACGCCTACAGCAAAGTAACATGAACTAACAACCGTTCTCATACTCATCACATAACAAAAGTACTTTAGCAAATTTACAATGGATGTGGGGTAATGGTAACCCATCTCTCACCTTTATTAACTGTGTTTATCATTCGTGTAATGATGTAAAGTGACCAGTACATGCATTTTATTATTGCTGTCGGGAATGCAGCGCAGGGAAGATTTCTGCTGAGGTGAGAAACAGAGCTGACTTTGTCTTGACGGGGAGAGTGGAATTCCGGTGGAGGCGGCTGTTACAGCACTCTCTACCTGTGGCCAGCGGCGTGCCGTGGAGGCCGCGCCGTAGGGGTCCCGATAGCAAGGTGCCTCAGTGCTCTGGCCGAGCAGCAGGTTGCAAATGTGTTAGCCTCGTGTGTGAGGAGGAGGAGTCTGTGCTTTTAGAACCGCTTCTTCCGATTTTAGAAAAATATAGCCGCCCCCTCTGCTGAGAAAAGCGCCCAGAATCTTGTTTGCTAAATAAGGAAGACGACACTGAAAGACTGTATATTGTTGAAATCTACGCCGAACCCAATTATATTCATACCTCTGAGGAGAGAACGTTGTTTGCACTTCTCCTGTGTTTCTAGTCGGCCATGCTGTGCTACGTAACGACATCATACCGTTCCATTTTACCGAGAGCTATATATGTATTGGTGTGATGTCGTTCTTTCGAAATAAGACATCACACCAATATATGTATCACTTATACGCAAAGATTCTGGGTTCTGTTTTCATCGCTAACGCGATTAACAACGTTAGACCTCGTGTGTAAACAGTTAAAGGTTATGAGTGCCACTGGAAAAATGCATAAGTAACACCTGTTGTTTGAGACTTGATGACCTGAAATCAGCCGAAATCGATATCTCATAATAAACATAAGGTGTAGCTGCCTATATTTCATAATGCCATTTCTAATATATTTAAAAGCTGCGCAAAACCACCTACAAAAAAACTTTATAATGAGATTGTATATAATTCCACGGTCAAATTGTGTTTTAGTTATTTGTAGAAATACACCTAAGGATCTGCCCTTGCTTTTAGTGCCTTGATCAGTTCTTTATTTTTAGAGGTATTACTAGGGACAGGAAAAATTCGCATTTGCGATAAATTCGAATATAGATGCGAATTCTGACTCAAAATGCAGTAAATACGAAATTGTCATAAATGGTATTTTGGTGTGAAACACTATTTAATCAGAAATATTGGGAGATAACTTTATTTTCTGCCCTTAAATATGTACAAAGTAAACAGTAGCTACCGGAAAAATTCTCATTTTTCAATGAATACGAAATATAAGTCCATGCTAATTTTGGGCCGGAATGCGAGAGACGTGAATCTTGTAATATACGCTATTTTTAGCGAACGTCCCGTTACTACTGCTCCACCTCGCTCGGTGGGCCTTTCCCTGAATACGGCACAGGTAGCCGCTGGAGGGCGTGCAGTAAGGGTGGTGTATCCCTACTTCTGGAACACCCTGTTCACTACCTGCAACGTCCGGGTCTCCCCGCAAGTGTCTACACATTCCCTTTCCCCGCAAGTGTCACTCCCCGCAAGTGTCACAAACTCGCCATGAAGGGTACCGATGTATGGAGCAAAAAGCTTCTTATGGCTAAATTGCACCGCAAATATTGCGGAAACGGAAAGTGCGATTAATGTGCGGTTTTCACAGATTGGATTGGTAGTCAAGGACTCGTATTGTTAGCCTACAAGCAGACTGTAAAAATGCCTAGAGAGTGTATTTTTTATACAACATACAACTTTCCAAATGTAACAATGGTTGTTTGTATCATGCACTGGAATTTTTCACACCAGCTGTGTACAAAGAATTTTGAATGACATTTTTATCACGTTTGGTTTATTTTTTATTTATTTATTTTTATTTTTATTTTATTTTATTATTTTTTTTTTTTTGTTTGACGGGGGGGAGGGGTCTATGACAGCGTAGCTGACTGGCTGGTGGTCATGAGACAGTGGGCCGTGTCCCAGGGGCTAGCCACTCGGCCAGTCAATACGCTATCGCATCCTCCGCGGTTGCAGCTGCCAAACTAAACGTGATAAAAATGTCTTCAAAATTCCTTTTACACAACTGGTGTCAGAAATTGCAGTGCATGATACAAACAATCATTGTTCCATTTAAAAAACTGAATGTTTGCATAAAAAGTACACTTTCTAAGAAATATTACAATCTGTTTGTTGGCTAAAAATACGAGCCCCTGACTTCCAACCTATTCTGTGAAAACCGCACATCAATCGCACTTCACGTTTCCGCAACATTTGCGTTGTAAGTGTTAAGTGATTCACCGTGTAGAGTTAAAGATGTGCGTTTCGGGAACTAACATTTTAGAAACTCATTGGGGCGCACGAACCAGCAGAGTGACAAAGAGTTAACTGATACATCAAATGGGAAATGTGACTTTTGCAAAAACCTGAGCAATGATGTGGTGGCCATGAGCAGATTTCTGTTACAGCAAATGAGAAAGAAACTGTTATGATTATCTTTCACGTTGCTAAACTAACCAAATTAAAGGTGGGTGGATATTGACAATAATTATTACTTACTTTACTTTGTTACTCAAGTGTGAGGACAGTATGAAGGCTATAGCCTGATGTGTGTCCATGTGCGAGGGTAGGGGGCGTGATTGTGCAAGGAGTCAGGGCGCGCCACAAAGAAGACACTCTACTTCTGCCACATTTCTCCCTCTTGTTCCATTTCTGCTTCTCACTGTATTTTCACCTCCTCTCTAAAATGAAGATGCAACAGAGGTTAGTCAACTCTCTTTGACATCATATCCCCTCTCATTATTCTCTCCTACGTTGATAACACGTAATTCACTCTCAAAATGTGATATCAGCGAACCTCAATTCTTTTAAACTTTCCTCGATCCAATCTTTTCTCCCAGAAAAAATATACGCGAGCGCAGACACACGGAATGACCAAAGAAACCTCGTATAGGCATGCGTATGCAAACACCAAAATATGTGTACACTCAGGTGACGGCAACGCCTATATATGACAACAGATGTCTGGCGCGAGCGTTAGAATAGTTGCTGCTATTACAATGGAAGGCTATAACGATTTAAATGAGTGGTGTTATCGTTGGCGCACGAAAGATGGGACACACTATCTTCAAGATAGCAAAGAGGTAGGGACTTTCCCGTACGACCATGACTATCAGTGTTAGGCAGGTGTACCAGTCTCTTCGGCTCTTCAGCAAAAATGTTCAAATGTTTGTAAATCTATCGGACCAAACTGCGTGGTCATCAGTCCGTAGCTTACAAACTACTTAAACCTAGGTAAACTATCCTAAGGACAACACACACACCCATGCCCCAGGGAGGTCTCTAACCTCCATGGCGAACAACCGCGCGCTCCGCAGCGAGACGCTTTAGGCCGCTCGGCTACTCCACCGCGGCTGCTCTTCAACATATTTCTATATTAATACACTACTGGCCATTAAAATCGCTACGCCAAGAACAAATGCAGTTGATAAACGGGTATTCATTGGACAAATATATTATACTAGAACTGACATGTGATTACATTTTCACGCAATTTGCGAGCATAGATCCTGAGAAAGCTGTGCCCACAACAACCACCTCTGGCCGTAATAACGGTCTTGATCTTGATATGCCTGGGCATTGAGTCAGACAGAGCTTTGATGGCGTGTACAGATACATATGCCCATGCACCTTCAACACCATACCACAGTTCATCAAGAGTAGGGATTGGCGAACTGTGACGAGCCAGTTGCTCGGCCACCACTGACCAGACGTTATCAGTTGATGAGAGATCTGGAAAATGTGCTGCCCAGAGCAACAGTCGAACATTTTCCGTATCCAGAAAGGTCCATACAGGACCTACAACTTGCGGTCGTGCATTATCCTGCTGAAATGTAGGGTTTCGCAGGGATCGAATGAAGGGTAGAGCCACGGGTCGTAACACATCTGAAATGTCATGGCCTCTGTTCAAAGTGCCGTCGATGCAAACAAGAGGTGACAGACGTGTAACCAATGGCACCCCATACCACCATACCATCACGTTGGGTGATATGCCAGTATGGCGATGACGTATACACGCTTCCATTGTGCGTTCACCTCGATGTCACCAAACACGAATGTGACCACCATGATGTTATAAACAAAGCCTTGATTCATCTGAAAAAAAGATTTTTGCCATTATGCATCCCAGTAGCTCCTGTGTGTGATGCAGCGTCAAGGGTAACCGCAACCATGGTCTCCGACCTGATATTCAGTGTTGCTGCAAACGTCGTCAAGCTGTTCGTGCAGATGGTTGTTGTCTTGCAAACGTCCCCGACTCAGGGCTCGAGCCGTGGCTGCACGATTCGTTACAGCTATACGGATAAGATTCCTGTCATCTCGGCTGCTAGTGATATGAGGCCATTGGGATCCAGCACGGCATTCCGTTTTGCCCTCCTGAACCCTCCGATTCCATATTTTGCTAACAGTCATTTAATAGCGACCAACGCGACCAGCAATGTCGCAATACGATAAATCGCAATTGCGATACTCTACAATCCGACCTTTATCAAAGTCGTAAACTTGATGGTACGCATTTCGGTTCCTTACAAGAGGCATCACAACAACGTTTCACCGGGCGACACCGGTCAACTGCAGTTTGTGTATGAGAAATCGGTTGGAAACTTTCCTCATGTCAGCACGTTGTAAGTGTCGCTACTGACGCCAACCTAGAGAGAATGCTCAGAAACGCTAATCATTTGCATATCACAGGATCTTCTTCCTGTCGTCTGTAGCACGTCATCTTCTTGGTGTTGCAATTTTAATGACCATGTGTGTATACGTTTATCCTCAGTCATCAGAACATCGCCTGGTGCGAGAGAGTAGTCATCCTTTCAAAGTATCCTCAATCTGTTCTCCTTTTCTCCCTGAGAAAAAAAGACGAACTTTTTAATACTGGTAGGCCTACAGATGTATTTATTTTGGGCTGGGTTAATCTGAAATGAATGTGGCAAATGGCGGATTTGAATACATAATATTTTGGTAAGGATTCCGTTTACGGAAACAGATTACATTTGTCTAATCTTTTCATAGTACATTTCTGTTCAGAAAAACGTCCATGTCCTTACACATACCAACACAAGGAACTATCAACAGTCGAAACACATATACAGTTACAAGGACACACGCCTACAGCAAAGTAACATGAACTAACAACCGTTCTCATACTCATCACATAACAAAAGTACTTTAGCAAATTTACAATGGATGTGGGGTAATGGTAACCCATCTCTCACCTTTATTAACTGTGTTTATCATTCGTGTAATGATGTAAAGTGACCAGTACATGCATTTTATTATTGCTGTCGGGAATGCAGCGCTGAGGTGAGAAACAGAGCTGACTTTGTCTTGACGGGGAGAGTGGAATTCCGGTGGAGGCGGCTGTTACAGCACTCTCTACCTGTGGCCAGCGGCGTGCCGTGGAGGCCGCGCCGTAGGGGTCCCGATAGCAAGGTGCCTCAGTGCTCTGGCCGAGCAGCAGGTTGCAAATGTGTTAGCCTCGTGTGTGAGGAGGAGGAGTCTGTGCTTTTAGAACCGCTTCTTCCGATTTTAGAAAAATATAGCCGCCCCCTCTGCTGAGACAAGCGCCCAGAATCTTGTTTGCTAAATAAGGAAGACGACACTGAAAGTGGCTGTTTTTTCTAGAGGCTTGGTTTGCGCTTCTACGGGGACGGTTTTGACCGTTCGTGAAGAATCGCACCAGAAGTGTGTGGGAAGGGGTATCTGACTGATTGGCTGATGTTCAAAGTGCCAGCTTTTTGAAATCGGCGGTCGTTTAATGAAATTTTACTGGCCGGAGTTTGAGAACTCGATGCTGATTGGTTTTTCCGAAAAAACGGGCTGTCGCGGGGTCTTGCGCGGCAGTCGCTGTATAGTGGACGTCGTGCTTTGCTTCGCTGGTGAACGGACGAGTCTGCTCGCGCCCTGTTCTCTTAGTGGACAGACTCGGAGATTTTGCGTATTGAGCCGATACTTGGACGGGTGAAGTTGTATAAGTTTAGGGTACACATTGAGATTTTTACTTGAGCTGAAAGTCCTTGTTTTCGGTTTGGATAAGGTCAGACAGCCAACACTGGCGCACCGAAGTACTAGTTACGATATACTCAACTTCTGGAGTCATCTAGGCCTTCAGTACTTGTGCGTCCTTGTCTACGCTAATTGAAGTGGCCCTGACTTGGCAGAACTGCTTGAGATCGTAGGCACTGTGTACTGCCGAGTACACAGAGGCTGGTAGGAGGGAGTACAGCTTCCAAGTAAAGGAGCGTGTTTTTATTTCGTGGTCGCGGAAATTTTCAGCTTACAGCCGCCAGGCGCACACGCCCCTGCAGCGCAGCGCCTTCACACGCAAGTCGTCACTTTGGTTATGTATGGCAAAGCGCTCGCCAGCAACAAATAGTCGTTGCATCAGGTTCTGCATAGTAGTTACGAAAATCAACCCAATTCCGGTTCAATTATTCCGTTACGAATATTGTATCTATTCATGATACTAGTTTTTTGACTTGTCAGTCGGTGTTAAATTCAAGTATCATAATGATCAGTGTAAAGTCATAATCATCTAGATTATCCTTTCAAATTTGATGGTAATTTAAACTTGGATATTTAATCTAGTTTGTGTTTTGTATTGGATTTTCTATGTGAGTCTTTGTTTTTGCTTAGCGGTAATAATAAACATTTTGTTAAAAAGGGAATGATATTTTTCTAACATTAATAGTTATCAGATCCTAGGTCGCTTATTAGATTTTTGAGGGGGGGGGGGGAGAAATTATTAATTTATATTTTATGCCGCTTGCAGGAAGTGGAAGAGAGATTGTCAATTAGTATTGAATCAGGTCCATATTCTATCAATCAAATAATTTTTAATATGATTTATTATCACAGTTATTAATTCAGGGTCAGCCACACGTCTCTCATTCCGATTTAATTCACATCCCCATCATATATATTTAGCGTCCCCTGCCAGTTGCCATTCCCCTTGTTATTTCTTCTTCAAAACCCCACACACCTTACACACTTTACATGGGTTATACACCCCAATCTCTCCTCTTCTTCTCCCTGCGTCTATCCCTTCCTCGCTCCTTTATTTTCACATCGGCTCTTCCCCCAGTCTTTTCTCCATCACCTTCTCACCACTCCCTCTTATACCACACCATGTCCATATCCTCCACCTCCTCTCTGCGTTTATATCATCCCCCCTTTTAAATCCTTTTCATTTCCAATCTCAATCTCCTCCTCCACCTCTCTCAGATTTTATTTATTATTATTGGGATCCTGATTGGTAATATATGTCAAAATGGATGGGGAAATCAATTGGAAACGAGTTATTAGAGAAACCTTTCGAGTTGCTCTATCTGTGAGGTCAGTAGCTTCAATGGCCGTACTTTTAATAATTTCATTGTACGAACAGGCATAATTATATATTTAAGCATAAAAAAACTTTCCTGTTTCTTGTTAAACATGACTGGAAAAAGGAAAACTAAACCGCACATTTTTACAGCACAGCTTAGAAAGTTTTTCTCCCAGCGAGCAGAATAGAAATGCTTTTTTAACTTGTTTATATCGTCTTGAGAGCCTATGAGTTGAAAACAAAGTAATTATAGCATGATCATACTTTAATGATAGAAAGTCCTTATGAAACAAAATAATTAACTAAAATACGTACTCTTTTCGGAATTCTTTGTGTTGCGTTCATTGTAACGCTTGTTGATGAACGATTTTTTTGTCTTTCTGTCCGGAGAGAAAACGAACAGTGCAGATGGTTTACCAACTCTCGAACACCTCACGTAAAACTGCCCATGTGGAAAACACGGTGATTAAATATTTATTCCACAAACTTCCAACGACTGGTCATGCGCTTTATTACTCGTCATTGCGAATGCAAGGCGAACGGTAAACTGGACACGCTTAAATTGAAACGGCAAGTCGAATGGAATAAGTGGTACTTTTGGAATCAGAACATCCTCTCCTTAGAACTTTCCTGTAATTATCGTTGCTTCAATCACATTGTTCATCAGCTTCTTCACAGAGAGACTTGTTCCAATGCATACTTTCGGTTGGGTTTAATTGTGTAACATGATTATCACAGACCCAACCTTGATTTGAAAATCGTGCGGTGGCATTCCTAGCCAATCCAATGAATTCGGGAATTTTGTTTGATAATTGACGACTTCAACAGGCTCGGAAATGGAAACCATCGAAGTAAATGAATGCAAATATCAACAATAATACATTTCCTTGAAACAATATTAATAAATGTATGTTATTGGCCAACGATTTGGCTTTGAATGGCCAGCGATTTGGCTTTGAATTTTTATGTTGAAGTAGTCTACGTCCTTATTTTTCGCTGCTAAAATGGCTAGTTCGCTCAACCAGATAGTATGGTTTTTGTAATTGGCAAAAATATTCGTCTGTTTCCTGAACTTGTATTAGGAACTTAACTGAAGCACGATTAACGACACTGCTATATACCGGTAACATTTTACAATCCGCGACACAGGCGTGGTATAGCTATGTTGGCAACAGCTGCTGGAACGTGGGATTGAAGCCGACCAATCGCGGCAGAGCTTGAGATAGCCAATTAAATTTTAGATGGCAACAATTGTATTCTCTTTATTGTAAATAATATTATTTTGATAATCCGCATAATAATTTAGTTTCAGACACATTAAACGTATTGAGGAAGATGTTTCTCATGTATTCTCAGCATTGATAACGCCGTCTCCCTTTAATCTAACCTCTTGGCGTATTTGTTTGCTCCAGATGCAGCGTACTTTGTCGCTAGGCGAGTAACGAATGAATAAACTGATTCTTGGAGAATTTAGAAAATGATCCGGTCTGGAAGCGTACTCTCAGTTTTATGTCACGTAAGCTATCACCCCACCAATATTGAGCCAAATCGGTTCAGACGTTCTTTAGTTATAAATAGTGTAACTAACACGACTCTCTTTTATATGTATAGATTTAATCCCTGATGCGCCATTTGTTTTAATAATCAAGTGGAAACTACGTAACGGTGGTAATATTTAATTTCTGATAAGTGACGTCACTGTTGAAATGCGTTACCGAAATTTGTATAGCGAAAAAGAGCAGCGCCACCCATTCTAGAATTTAGACTGAATTGTTTACTGCATGTCTGATGAGTTTATGAATTAGTAACTATAATAAATGATGCCTCTATAGTTGGTGAACGATGCAGTAAGTATTGTAGTAAGTATTTTCATGGGGGGGGGGGGGAGTGGAGTGGGGAAGCCAGTGGGCATTGTGGTGAGGTTCTATCCTGGAACTGTAGAATTTGCAGCAGGAATAAGAGGATAGAGGAGCAGGAGAGTTTGATCTGCGCTCTTCAGGTGCAGTTGAAAAACGCTGAAGAGGAATTAGGTAGGCTGAGGTGGGGAAGGGGGGCTGGGGAATGGGAACTGGCAGTTGGCAAGAAGGTAGCTAGGAGAAGGTATTCAGATAGCTTTACATTGCAAGTTGCAAATAGGTTTGACCAACTGTCAGAGTTGAGCGGAGATGAACCTCCTGTAGCTGTAGGTGTAGGAAGTACGCAGCAGACGTCAGCTGTTAGGAAGCCGAAATTTGTAGAGAGGGCTCTTAGGAGGAAGAAGGTTCTGCTGCTAGGCAGTTCTCATGGCAGAGGTGTGGGCCAACAGTTGCAGGAAGTACTTGGGAGTGAGTACCAGGTCACCAGCATAGTGAATCCTAGTGCAGGGTTAGCTCAGGTCACTTGTAACATAGGGGAATTATGTAGGAATATGATATAGGTGGTGATCTGGAAAGGATAGCAACTCAAACTGGTGGCACGAATGTGCATTTCGTGCAGCTGTTTCATGATAGGCCTTGTCTTAATACAGCTGTCAGCCGTGTTAACATGGGGCTTGAGAAGGCGCTGATGACGGAGGGCATGGATCACACTGCAGTGGTGCCAGTTGAGACTATCCAAAGGTCGGATTTTACTAGGCACGGCCTGCACCTCAATAGGTATGGGAAGGGGAGGTTGGCAAAGCTCATAGGTGACAGTGTAGTAGGGGGTGGGGGTGTCACTCATGGAAAAAATCATGTATTAGTTGGAGTTAGGGCTGCACCTTTTTTAGAGTGAAGACAGCTGATAGGTATTCCTGCTTAAAGGAAGTCCCTCTAAGAAAGGAACCACCTTTGACAAAGTCTAAGAATATAATTAATAAGGGAATTACTGTTTTTCATCAAAATATACAGGGTATCAGAGATAAAGTTAATGAACTGCTTATTGATACTGATTTTGACATTATTGGTATTTCAGAGCACTTTTTAAGTGGTGTGACAATTCAGAGACTTCCTTTGCCAGGATACAGGTTAGCTGCCTTCTACTCTAGGAGTTCCTTGCAGTGTGGGGGAGTGGCCATGTATGTAAAAAACTATTTTTCATAGGAGTCAATCGATTTTTCTAAACACTGCACAGAACAGATATTTGAATTTTGTGCAGGAGTTGTTAATGTTAATGGAACTAAACTAGTAATAGTTGTTATTTATAGGTCCCCTGACTCAGATTTTAAAATGTTTCTGCCCAAGCTGGAATTGGTTCTGGGTTCACTGTATAGGAAGTATAAAAATTGTGTGTGGAGATTTCAACATTAATTGTGTAGGTAATAGCGCAAGGAAAAGTCAGCTGTTAGATCTATTTAATTCCTATAACATGATGCAAACAGTATTTATTCCAACGAGAGTGCAAGGAAATAGCAGTTCTACCATTGACAATATCTTTGTTCATTCTTCGTTATTAGAGGGGTACTCTGTCAGCAGAATAGTAAATGGCCTATCAGACCACGATGCCCAACTTTTAATTCTAAAAAGTATTTGTTCTTAAACAAATGTTAAACATAAATATCAACTACTCAGAAAAGTTAATCCAGTTGCAATTGAGACCTTTTTAAGCTTAATTAAGGAACAAGAATGGCAGGATGTTTATAGTGCCGATAATGCAGATGATAAATGCTGTTTGAAAGTTGCTTTCCGCTGGAACAATCAAAATAGGGTACTTTCAATAACAGACAGCCAGGGTGGCTGACAAAGGGGATAAGAGTATCATGTAGAACTAAGCGGGAGTTGTATCGAAATGTTAGAAGCAGTCAGAATGAAGATGCAGTAGCTCATTACAAAGAGTACTGTAAGGTTCTGAAAAAGTCATTAAGAATGCAAAAAGTATATGATATGCAAAAAGAATAGCAAACTCTTGGGATAAAATTAAAACTATCTGGTCAGTCGTGAAGGAAGTGTCAGGTCAGCAGCAGCAGGTAGAAGATATAACGTCAGTGCGTAGTAGGAATGTTTCTGTTACTGACAAGTTAGATATATGTGCAATATTCAATAATCACTTCCTGAATATAGTAGGGGAACTAAACAAAACTCAAGTTTCTACAGGTAATCATATAACGTTTTTAGAAAATGCCTTTCCGAGGCTGTTACCTGCAATGTTCCTTCATGATACTTCCATAGGTGAGATTGAGTCAATAATTAAATCACTAAAGACTAAGGACTCTTGTGGATATGATGGGGTATCTAGGAGAATTCTAAAGTACTGTTCTCCATATGTTATCCCAGTACTAAGCCATATTTGTAATTTTTCCTTTCAGAATCGTCATTTTCCTAACAGATTAAAGTACTCAGTAGTGAAACCACTTTATAAAAAAGGAGAAAGGGATAATGTAGACAACTATAGACCTATTTCTATGTCATCGGTTTTTTCTAAAGTTATTGAAAAGGATGTATTTTCAAGATTAATTGATCATTTCAATTCACATAATTTCCTGTCAAACGTACACTTTGGTTTTAGAAGTGGTTTAACGACTGAAAATGCTATATTTTCGTTTCTCTGTGAGGCTCTTGATGGATTAAATAAGAGGCTACGGACATTAGGCGTCTTCTTTGATTTAACAAAAGCGTTTGATTGTGTTGATCACAAAATATTTTTGCAGAAGTTGGAACATTATGGAATACGGGGAGTAGCCCAGAATTGGTTCACCTCTTACTTTAATAATAGACAACAGAAGGTAATTCTCCGCAGTGTAGAAAATAGCTATGACGTGCAATCCCAATGGGGCACAATAAATATGGGGTGCCCCAGGGGTCTGTTTTGGGACCATTGCTGTTTCTTATTTATATAAATGATATGCCTTCGAATATAACAGGTGACTGTAAAATATTTTTGTTTGCTGATGATACCAGCTTGGTAGTGAAGGATGTTGCTCGTAATATTGTCACAATATCAAATAATGCAGTTCAAGAGATAAGTTCATGGCTTGTAGAAAACAAGTTGATGTTAAATCACAGTAAAACTCAGTTTTTACAATTTCTAACACATAATTTGACGAAAGCTGACATTCTGATAACACATAATTGGCATGTGATAAGTGAGACTGAACAGTTCAAATTTCTAGGTGTTCATATAGACAGTAAGCTGTCATGGAAAGCCCATGTTCAGAATCTTGTTCCAAAACTAAATTCTGCTATATTTACCATTATAACAATATCTGAGATAGTGATTTTTCAACACGAAAAGTAGTCTATTACGCTTACTTTCACTCACTTATGACGTACGGCATTGTTTTTTGGGGTAACTCGCCTGATGCAAACAGGATATTTCTGGCTCAAAAACGGGCGGTTCGAGCAATATCTGGTGTAAGTTCGCGAACGTCATGTCGACCCCTTTTCAGTAGTCTGGGAATTTTGACTCTGGCGTCACAATACGTTTTTTCTTTAATGTCGTTTGTTGTTAATAATATCAGCTTATTCCCACGAGATAGTGGCTTTCACTCGGTGAATACTAGACAGAAGTCGAATCTACATTTGCATTACACCATCTTAACACTTGTGCAGAATTGGGTAGGTACAATATTCTGCGGCATCCATTTTCAATTAGCTGCCACAAGAACTAAAGAATCTTAGCACTAATCCACACGCTTTCAAATCTAAATTGAAGAGTTGCCTCATGGCTCACTCCTTTTATTCTGTCGAGGAACTCCTAGGAAAGTTAAACAATAAGCTAATTCATTTTTTTTCTTTATTGATTCTTTTCACTTTGTCTTAAGATTGTCGTGTGCAAAGGACTACCTAAAAATTTTCTATTACCATTCTTGTGTAACAATTAATGTATTGACTTGTTCCATGACGATGGAGTCTCACTCCTCAATCGGGTCCTATGGAACAGAAAAACCAATAAATAAATTCACTACATAGACAGAGACACTCTGGCATCAACACACGCAGACGCGCACACATACACACTCACATACACATACACACACACACACACATACACATACACACACACACATACACATACACACACACACACACACACACACACACGAGACCTGACTGACACTAGACGAGATGTGCCACAGAAAGGAAGTACAGTAGAGTCTCGATACTTCGAGGTTAACGGGACCAGAACCACCTCGAACTATCGAAAACTCGGAATATCGAAATTGAAATGGGAAAAAGAAATATTATGACACCGTAAATAATACAGGTCAAAGTATGAACTTTATTAAAAGGAAAGTATTTTAAATGTTTATTAAGCTTAAGGGACTTAACTGAGGGCTTATCAGTCTCTAAACGTACAAACTACTTATGAACTACCTTATACTAAAGACGACACAAACATCCATGCCACTTTTTGCTTTTGTTGTGCCCAGGAGCACTTTCTTCTTCACGAGAAGCAAGTGTTCTCGCTGGTAACATTTTAAAATTTAGCCCATTTTCGTCACACTTTGTTCGAAGATAAATGTGATAAACTTTGAAACGGAGAGTTTTTCTCCACATACGTTCTAGTCGACGCGCTGCATACCTCTTCTTCCACTTGTCGAGCCAGCCCACACTAGCGGCAAAATTGTCATCTCCTTCGTGCAGCTGCTTTCTGCAAAACAAAGCTCTTTGTTGCAAGATTGGGCCAGAAATCGGAGCGCTGCTCTGTTTCTGTCAGGCACACCACATGAACTATAGCGCACTTGTTTTTTCGAAGTCTGACTTCTTTATAGCCTACTTCTTCGACTGAGAGACGTGGGAGCATTTCTGTGAAGAAAACTGTTCCAATTGAAGTCGGTTTCTTCGCCAGTCACCAATAGTAACTTCGCCGACACCATGTTCGAGAGGGAGTTTTTTTTATTGTTTGTCCTTTGCCAAGGCGTCTTGACGCGTCTAATTTTAGATGCAAAAGTACTGTCTTTTGCAGAGATGTTTTCATTATGTATCGTATCAAAATGGATTAAAAAATGTTGGACATCGTTGCAACCTGTTTTTTTATTCCTTTTTTTTTTTTTTTTTTTTTTTTTTTTTTTTTTTTTTTTTTTTTTTTTTTAGTTAGGTTATGATTATTGGAAACTTGAACTAACTATGGAGACCTGGAACTAATGAGACTCTACTGTACTAGTAACATAATTAGTGTAAGCTGTTTTGGCATGCTTTCAACGGAATGGCCGTGACGTCTTCTGGCGTTCCTGTGCTTCATAATTAATATCGTAATTCACACAGTACAAAAAAAAAACAACAGAGTAAACGAAACAAAGCATTGTCACTTATGTGTTGCGCATTATCAGAAACATGTGCGTCAGTAACATGAATTATTAACAACAGGGCTCCACAGACAGCTAATTTACGAGAGCCGTAGAAACCTTTAATTTAGTTTTCATTTACGGGGTAGGTTTATACGAACTGTCTTTCCGTTGTTCCACAGGCAGCATAATTACAGTTTCCGGAGCAGAAAACGGTAACGTTTCGCTACATATGTATCGCACTAGCAGTAACGTAGCATAAAGAATAGCAGTGAAAACTACTCATTTCGCGGAGATCTTTGATGCGGTGTATCATTTGGGTGGCATTTTTTCGTAAAACGGAAATATCAATACGATGTTTGACAAATACGCTGCGACACCTTTTGTCAACTATAAAAATATAGAAAGTTGTGCTTTGCGATGGGCTTTTGTCATCCAGTGAAGCAAAGAACACGTGATAAGGGTAACCAAACATAGGACAGAGTTCGAGTAGAGCATATCTGCTACAGTAAGCTGTCGCAACACAGAAGACATTTCTCTGCACAAAAGCCGAAATTTGAGACGTCACCAGCATTCAGAAATGTTATACACGCGCCTTCGCGTATACATTTAAGTGCCACGTAATGATTTCAGTTTCTGTTTATTAAAATAAATAAAAAATAAGACTCACGATATGTAGACAGATTTATGTTTAACTAGCTTATATGCCCGTGCTTCGCAACGGTTGTTGATGGAGGGCCTGTGTGTATCGTGGTTTTTAGGGTTCCGGACCTCAGTCAGTAAAATTAGAATCCTTGTTGGATCGCTATGTCAATAAACTCAGCTGTCCTAGTCAAGATGTCAAATGTAAGTAAAAGTCATTGTCAGTAGCGATTTATCTCCATAAAGTTTTTTTATACAAAAACTGAAACGTGCCAAAATAAGCAAAGAAATGTCGTTATGTATTTAATACACAAAGCGAAACCAGTAACACTATGTTCAGTGCCTGCTGGTATTCGTAGACATAAGCTTGCTTAATTCCGTCATACACATTCGCCTCCTTGTTGTACAACCCCAAACTTATTATGAAGCAGCGATGTTTATTATTTCGTTAGTGCACTACAGCGCCTCTATCGCTTTGCTGTACTAAGTAATCCATACTTCAAGCATAACCTACATCTAAAACCATTTCCCTGATTTCACTTTTATGATACGAAGTTGCTCCATGCAAATCCGTGAAGTAGTTTAGGAGATTAGGTATTTCTAATAGATGAACAGACAGTTACCGAAAACACTGAAGATTGTGATGTATCTTTTTCTCGTGACCTGATTTTGATGACATCATGCCTATATGTTGGCCCCCGAAAAAACCGCATGAAAATGTGTCAGTAGTTTTTTTAATATGTTTGCGAAACTTGTTAGAAATAGGCATATCTTCATGAATATGATGTATCTTACATCATACATCAGTTATGTTCGACATTTAAAACATTTATTTCATGATAAAAAAAAAATGTTCAAATGTTTGTAAAGTCTATGGGACTTAACTACGGGGTCATCAGTCCCTAAACTTACAAACTACTTACGAACTAGGACGGCACAAATATCCATGCCCGAGGGGGGATTCGAACCCCCGACCGTAGTGGCCGTGCAGACCGTGACTGGAGCGCCTCAGTCCCCTCGGCCACCGCGGCCGGCTATTTCATGATCATTCATATCTCTGGGCAATGGGCTGAGGCATGGAAAGCTGAAATACAATAAGTAATACGTATTTCCTTAACGAAGTAAAAGTATCACTGAAAACAATAATTATTCGTATGGTTGGTTCTCTTTCCGTTAGATGCGCTATTGTCGCTCCAAGCGTGATACAAAATTCCATAGCAATTGTATATATACGTTAGAGTGTGATATCAGTATGTAAATATATGGATTAAACACGGCGAGGATTGTGTCAGTTTTATATTCATTGCGTTGAATCATACTTCGTAGAACACAACCAAGCAACCAAGGAAACGATTTTCAGAAATATGGTAGATTTGAAAAGTCAAAGAGTAAGTAGTATTTTCAAAGGGTAATAATCCGATCGCTGCCCCGAACTTCACACGACCACCCGCAGCGCTATCTACTAGTTTTCTGCTGCATTACGTCGTTCTTTCCAAGCATGAAATACACCTAAAACTTCAAATTGCGATATCTTTTACTTTCCTGATTTTGATGAAATGAAGCGTATATGTTGCCCCAGGATACTCTCTATTTACCTGTGATACCCCCCACGAATGTTCATTTCTTACTTTTGGAGATTACTCTGTACAAATAGACAATTGCGATTGCTTTCAGAGAAATGTATAAATTGTGATATCTTACTTTTTCTTATCCTATTTTGTGAAATAAAGCGTTTCTGTAACCGCAAGATACCCCCAGATTTCCTGTGAAAAATTCGTCTATTAGTTTTGGAGTTGAAAGAGAGAGATAGGCATGACAGTTGTCGATGAAAAAAGTTAATTTGTGAAGTTCTTCTTTCCGCGATCCAATTTTTAAGAAACTAATTCTATATGTTGTACGAAGGTACGCTGACGTTACCTGTGAAAACCCCATGTGAATTCGTGAAATAGTTTAGGGGAAGTGGTTTCTAATAGATGAACAGACAGACACGACGGTCTATGAAAACACTTCGTGATTCTATATTGATGAAATCATGCCTAGATCCTGAACCAATCTTCGCTCATGTTTCCTGTTAAAACCGCATGAAAATTCGTCCAATAGTTTTGATGATTGAAGCGAACAGCGACAGGCCTACATTTGCAGATTTTGAAATTATGTTTAAAGTTTATTGCAAATCACCAAGTACTGTCATTCTCATATAGTGTATTTATAAAGTCTCGTCGCATTTTGTAGCAGTTTTTTGCGATTCCTATTGTTCATGACGCTATATCTCCTGAATCATGTGTCGTACGTGGTTCGCACTCCTAGAGAAGTTGTTACCTCACGTACAAAATATGCGTACCAAATTTGGTTGAATTCGGTCTAGTGGTTTAGGAGGAGATGTGGAACGTACATACATACACACAAACATACAGCCTATTTTATAAGATGTCAGATAAGATTGCGTTCACGGAGATGCTCAGTGTGTTGCGTTAAAGGAAAAAATAATCTCAAGACTGCGGACAGAACTATGTTGTATTGCTCTCATGGAGATGTTCAGATCAATGATAATTTTTTTCAATTCTTACTTTGTGTTGTAGTAAGCTAATGAGATCACGCATCCTGTAACCAGGGTGTATAACAAATGAACATCACTCTACCTGAGCTGAAGTTCAATTGATTGAAAGGGAAGGTGTCCTATTTGATGAATTTCGTAATTATAGTCGCATCCTAAGGAAGTTTGGACGGTAAATGAAACGGCTCGATCAAGATGTATCTAAAACTTATATGTTACGATAAGGTTTCTTGTAGTAAAGTACCCAGCAGTACGATACCGATGTATAAAAACTTAATCCAATCCGAAAAAGATTTGTATTATTACCAACAAAGAACAGTGAATGGATGCTATGCGAATGTAATAAAGTTAATTCTCTTGAATAAGCCAATATATGTAATTCGAGAATGAAGTTTTCACCTATTTCTACTCCTTGGACTGCTGATTAACGAATAAAACAAAGTAAAATGCCGTAGCCGTTAGGTCCAGCAGAAGGGTCACGATAAATCGTAGGCTTACTCTTAAATTCACTCTTTTATTAAATCAGAAAAGTCACCGTGGAATTTTAGTTTGTTGTAATGTTATTCCTGGGTATTGTTGATAACTACATCTTCCTCACAATTTCACCCACTGTGAATTAAATCTAATTTCATGTAGTAACTAGCGTGAGTTTGACACGGAACAACGAAACGTATTTTTATTGTTTGAACGTATATTTAAAACACATTCATCTTTTCTTACATTGCGTATGAAGTAAAAATAACCCACTCATGTTGAAACTTGAAGTTTATGAACTCATGAATCAACTCAGTTAGGGTAACTAGCACGCAGTGCGGACGTTTTTAAAACATGTCGCCTACTGCTGGCGCCATGTTGTGACGTCTCGCACTGCCGAACAGACTTTTTTCTTTAGGTGGCGCTGGACTCAAGGACGTTAGAATAAAGGGAGGTGACATCTATGCACAGCGCATACGCCAGTTGAAGCTTGTCCGCCATCTTGGTCAGTGCTGGATTGCTATTTCTTCGTTAAAACTATGCGTTAAGTCGTCCCTCTTACTGTTAATGCACTGGACTGACAGTCACTGCGAATTATGTACTTTCAAACAATAAACTTTCTTGAATTAATAGTAATAAATACCAGCATGTTATATTTAAAAACTTAATTTTTAACGGCTAATTTGCACTCGTTTAACACGTTGTACATCAAGGCAAAACTGTCGAACGATTTATTTCTGTTTTAAGTGACAAATAACATTAGCTCTACAATACGAACACTTCTCCAAAGCTTAACAATATGGCGGAGGCAGGCTTCACTTTTTAGCCTAAGGGCGTCTCCCTGTATTCTAACCTCCTTGCTGGTACATCATATCTGCACAAAGGTATCTGGGCATGCCTATGTAATGAAAAAGTGTCTATTAGTTCCAGGAGAGGTGGACTGCGAGTTTTACAAAAAAGGCAAGCAGTATTGTATTAGCAGAATACAGGACGTTCAAAACAAGTGTCGATTACTTTGAGCGGTGGTATTACCCATTAAAATGGAAAAAAATGAGTCCGATGAACTTGAGTCCAGAGCATTCTCCACTGTTGCAGCACCTGTCGACACGCAATGGAATAAAATGCAAGCGGTCAGATTCTGTGCAGTTAATTTTTATATTTTTAATAATCAGTTTATTTTTATTTTTAAGGGGTTGTTCTTTTTTTTAATATACTTTTGTCAAAGGCAAAAGTTGTATTGCAAACATTGTTCAAACTAATTTAATGTGTAAATGTTTTATATCTTGTTTCCCATGTTATCGACACACAAGCTTAAAAAATTATAATCATGGAAACTCTAAATTCGCATGGTTGATTAAAATTATTTTAAGACCTACGTTCGTTTAAATCATAATTCTGAATATCTTTTCAAGTCAAGTTTCCGCACATACAAAAAATGGACAGATTTTAACGTTACACAAACATTAAAATAAATGGAAAATGTAAATCTTTTGAGCCTGCAAAAGGCGGCATTTATGGTTGTGCTGGCGAAATAAAAAAGGGAACCATAATACGTTTCATACAAAAAATTCTTTGATTACTCTTCTGATTGCTGCACTGATAAACACGAACGTCCTTCCACGAAACAGTTCCTCTGAGTTTTAGAACCTCCACGCACATCGGTTATGGAATCGTAGATCGTTAGCAGTTTGCTACTACAAGCAGAAACCTATTGGGCATATTATCAGCAAGTAGCTTCCCCACAGGATTCGATGATGGTGAGTGGTAGTCAGCTGCCAGTAATGCTTACCTGCGAGTAATGGAACAACAGAGAGGCATTAAAGGGTAATGACCCGAACAGGCTCGCATCAACGAGAAGCCAGGCCCTCCACGTACGTAGCGATCTCGATGTTCAGGAAACTTCGATCACGTCATGTATACCCACTAAGTGCTTAATCGTTAGCAGCGCATTCCGCGAAACTAATTATTAGGAACTGATGCATTTCAGCGAAACACACGAGAAGCCTCAATTCACGCTCATAATGCCGTAATAACGCTGTTTAAAAACTATTTGAAACTATGGTTATTGTTTATGTACAAGGTTCATAAAATGAGAGAAAGGATGTGTTTATAACTTTTAATTGTCACTCAAAACATTGCAGAAAAGAAACAAGAACAGAAAACGAATTAAAAACATTTTAAGTAATAAAAATTGAATGAAGTTCAGAGATATAATTTACATAGCTTAACACTCGGGTCCGCCACAAAACTATGAACTTCCAATGTTGACATGGATATTCGTTGTTACCATTGTTTTATGCTTTTTATGTAATGTAAATACCATGCTTGTATGTATAAAACATAAAAACATTTTCTGTGACAGAATTAATCATTACAGTTATTGCAATTTGTTAGTTTTACTCCAGAAAAAGATGAACTATACGTACAGTATTAATTGCGAACGCAGTGAAAAGACATTTCACAGTTCTCTGTCACAAACAGCTGTTAACTTGAGTTACGGAAGTTCCGTAATAGCCATCACTTTAGACGTATAGCATGCCACTGGTGGCTGGGCTCTAAGGGTTGGTAACTGCTAAGTTGATAAACAGAGACGAAATGAAGAGCATGTGTTTATTCAGCATCTATATCTATAAATGTGAATGCCTGTTCGATGTACGTTTATCACGTCTGAACCACAAGACATAAAGAGGTAAAAATTGGTACAGTTACAAATGTCTACCCGGGGAAGGCTTTAGGCACGGTTTTATGGCGATCGGATAGCTATATATATATATATTAATATGAATGTCTGTTCGGTGAATGCTTATCACGTCCGAACAACAAGACTCAGACATTTAAATATTTGCACACTTACTAATTTATACCTGCGGAAGTTTTTAGGTACGGTTTTATAACGATCTGATAGATATTTAGTAATTTGAAGAATATAACGCGAAATGCGGAACAAAAATTACTCTCTTGAAAATTAAATTTACTCTTTGAAAATGGTTTTATTGGTTGCATTGTTGCTTGAGGGTGGAGTATATTGGGATGGAAAGTTATCCATGTATATAAAATTCTACGTGTGTGTGTGTGTGTGTGTGTGTGTGTGTGTGTGTGTTACAATATTTCGCTCTGCAGCGAAAACAACAGAACGCAAACGAATGGTCTGTGTGTAATTGTTGTCCGAAGTCTCCCGTTGTACACCAAAGCAGTTCCATGCCCATAGTTATAAGGGGTTGGAAGATATGGTGGTTGAAAGTCGTCAAATTATTAAAAAATTCGGACCGAAGGCCAGCGATGACGATTGCGACTCTATAGCAAGGAGGTTGCATACAGCGAAACGTGATGCCACAGACCATATCTTTGGTCTATGCGTGCTACAATGTCTTCAGCTCTTTCTCTGTAAGGATAAGCATACGAATAAGGAGACATAAGAATAAATAAAGCATAAAAATTCTTTTAATACATTGCTTTAAAAAATCGATTTGACGTTAAGCGTATTACATCAAGTTGTCGATCTGTGATATTATTACAATCGTTGTTGAATTTGGATTCTTCGAAACGAGTGATTTGATCTACACTACTTACTTTCCTGATAAACGTAAATCATTAAGCACTCCACATAATTTTATTTTTTTATTCGAATGTTGATTAAAATGTTTGTCTCTGAAGAAGGTATTGTATTTCATTTCATCCTTCAAAACCAGTCTCATAGCACACTACTGAAAGATGGCTTATCTATTATAATCAACCAACAGGCGAGCGGAGCCGCGGGTTTAAGCTAGCATTAAATAAAACTGAGTCAATAGCGTCTTTTAATACTTGTATTGCACGGAAAATGTATATGTTTTGACCGAAATTTCTGGGTGCAGGGCATGTATCATTTCGAGTTTCATACATTTAGTTTCTGTGAAGTTAAGCATGGAATGATAAAGTTCAATTTTTTTCTGAGATGTGTTTATTATTTTTACAGTTATGTGGCATATTACGACTATGGAGAGCGATCGAAAATTTATATAAAACCCACTTACTTCAGCCATGATCGCTAGTTTATTTGCTGGTTTTCTTTGCCGGTTTCGATGAACTGTCATCATTTTCAGAAAAACTTTTTTCTTACAATTTTCTCCTATTTTCAATAAAATAAAGAGTTACTTGTGAAAATTTATATAAAAGAAAAAGAACATTGTCAAACGATCTTGACAATGTTCTTTCTCTTATATTACATTTTCACAAGTAACTCTTTATTTTATTGAAAATAGGAGAAAATTGTAAGAAAAGGTTTGTCTGAAAATGATGACATATTTCACCGAAACCGGTAAAAAAAAAAAAAAACAGCAAATAAGCTAGCGATCTTGGCTGAAGTAAGTGTGTTTTATATTATGTTTACAACCTTTTCGGTTTCAGTTATTAACCATCATTAGAAAAGTCTGTTAAATAGAAATGACAACTTTTGGATAACTCATGATTGTCATTTCTATTTAACAGACTTTTCTGAAACCGGTAAAGTTGTCAATATAATAAACAGCTGATGGTTGGCAATATGCATTTTTGAAGGAAATCCGGAAATCCAATATAATTTTCTATGTATCATTTTTCTGGGTCGCAAGTCGTAGTTGTTGTCTTAGAGTAACTATCAATATGTTGTTTCTGAATCTTTAAACTGTATGTTTCGATTATTTGAATAATACCCGCAAATTTTTCTGTGGAAACATTTGTTGTAATTGATGTTGCTACTTCGGTTTTCAATTGAGTTTTGCAAATTAGCTTATTCTGTGCAATGTTGTTCATATCTGATTAGCTGTTTCGACCAATATCCACTATAATATATTTATCCTTATTGTTTTATGTTTAAATGTCACTTTTATGCAAAGCTACACTACAAATACTATAAAATAGTTATAATGCACCCACTTTATGCGAAAAATATTCGTACCATTATGAGTCTTCATATTATATACTCTTCACTTCATTCGTCGTCTTTCAACTCAAGTAGCAAAATAAGTCTCCCATCCTAACTCATTTTTTTTTCAAACATTACCATATTTAATGACATTACACTTAATTTTCTTTGCTTTTAGTTAGGTTTATGATTTTTATATTCACTTTTCAGGTCACTATTTATGGCAATCATCCGATGTTCCTGCCTTCTCGCTGGAGTTGAGCGGAGCTACAGGGCCCAATCGAATGCCTCTATACAGATTTTCACCAAACAAAATGTTGTGCTGTGATATACCAATCCACAAGAAAGCTCGTAGAAGTGGCCTCATTCGCTGAGGAAATACGGAAGATTCTAGAACACACAGGGACGCTAAGTCAAGACTAATTACAGTAAGCATTCCTGCAATAAATCTTTTTGTGATAGTGTATGCGAGTACAAACACAGAAGCAACACTTCGTGCCACATATAATAATATATTATATCCTCTGTCTTTCACGTCAAAGTTTTTTGCAGTATATAACTGTAAGTGGTGACGTGGGTCTCTTTGTTAAGGCAGTTTTGAGGTATTAGAGTGTAGTGGGAATTTCAAAAGTGCCGTTGGTCCTACTATAATTACCTCATACACTGATAACCACTAAGTACATACAGAAGATTCGTGTTTTATTTGCACGCCACGTTTCATGTACTTCCTCTTCAAAGTTTTGAGCTTTGCACCATACGTCTTCTGTTTCCTATCATCAACCGACCTTAAGGACCACATCTGTGATTGAAACTTTATTATAAGGCATCGATGCCATACAAAAATTTACATTACAATATGGTGGAGGAGCTGGGATATGTCCCGAATTGTTAGGTATCGCCTAACAACTACAGATTCGATCATTAATGGTACTTATATGGAAGAGAACGTAGGTATATCAAACGGGTATGGAAATTGTTTATTGCTCCTCATCTTTTTTTTATAACGTTCAAACAATACAGGTTGAAAACACATTGAGGCCTACAAGAAAAAAGTATAACAGGAAATCTCATCAGTGTGCAATATTCTTTAACTTTTTAATATGCTTTGTCGTCACTGCATTTCGTACAAGCAGCGCCAGACAGCGGTGTACGAGAGAATCAATTTAACGCGTAGAGACCCTGGGTATTAGAGGACCAATCAGAGAGCAAGCTAAAACGTTTGGAAACATAATTTACTGCGCATGCGCTGCCGATTAATAGTTTGTACTAGTTATTTCTGTAGTGCTCGAACGCATATTCTGCGTGTTTCCTTGTTTGATCACTTGTGGCGCTAGTTGTCAATATAGAATTTTTTTAACGGAAGATTAGAAACCATCCATCAAAACTGGAAGTGTCGTCTTTTATAAGCGTTATATATTTGCTTGTTAAAGAAAATGTCATACCTAGACGTGCTAAGACACAAAAGGTCTACAAAAATTTTGGGTAATCTATATCTATATATAAAAGGCTTGTGTGTGTACGTGCTGACAGACTTTTCTCCATGACCACATACTGCCACCCACTCGTGGTTGTAGTGGTAGATAGCCCTTGGTCTAATGATGTTAGTAAGGGAGTTTGGTCGAGGTGCGTGGCACTGGGTGAGTGTGACGAGCAAAAATTCGCAAAATATGCAATAAATACTCTTAGGAAAAGCTATATACTCTGTTACTTACGAACTTTAAGGTACGAATCAAAATCTGTTTATTCTTTCAATCGTCAGACAATGCGGTCCTTCCGTCTTTTATAACGACGAGGAATATCAAATACGCAATTTTTTAAATAGATCACATGTTTCCTTCAACCACACATTACCGACTATGAACAGAGACATAAAACAAAGATAAAAATCTGGATAGACTCAAAGATAAAAATACTCGTGGAACATTGATCACTGTCGTGGAAACACAGACATACATTAATGAATGTCTCTTAGGCCATAGATATTGATATGCCTGTGCCAGAAACATTGATCTCTATACTCTCTGGATGTTGAACTTCAGTTTCCCTAGCGTGCCAGCCATAGATATTCATATTTAGTTTCTTGCCAAATTCAAACATGCATTTAAAGAAAAAGAGAAGAAAATATGTGTCGATTCCGTTCCCATATCAGCCTACAACATCGAATATTGAATTAAATTCCAAGTCAAGAGGTAAGCAAGCAATTCTTTGTCACGTAATAACTGATGGACACTCGTTTGCCAAATTTAAACATGGCGGACAATGCGAAATCGTGTGCTAAACATTTGAATGTGCAGGCACGCTGCAATTCAATGATCAGACACCAGAGTTATACATCCAGTTTGTATAGCGATCACTGGCCAGAAACTATGCGACGTAGTCCTACTCATATCCCGGCGGCCTCCTGTGATAATGTTGGCAACATATGTTGAATAACGAGAATCATGTGACATCGCCATAAGCCAATCGCGTGACACGCAAATATTTTGTCGTGAAATCAAGCATACAGCAGGAACAGCAGTATTTATCTACACTCTATGTGGTTCGGTCATCTTTGCAACGATTTTATATCGTGTTATTGATGTTGCCAACATAAAAACACGAGGCCGCCAGGATAGAAAGTAAAATTTTACCGAATCAGATATATCCGTTGTTGTCACATCTCATTATGACCAGCACTTCACACGAAACTCTTTGTATAGACTCATGAATCACACAGTCTTACAATTCATTCCAAATTCCTATTCAAGAAGATATTTGTGAAAAGTGTTACAAATCAATATTCGCACTTATCCAATATCGTTTTCAGAAATGTAATTTGCCAGCCGCTATCGGCGCTGCTGTTGCAATGGGTAACAAAATTGAGAATAACAACGCATAATATCAAATATACAAGAAAGTTGAGGAAGCGTCACTAAAAGGGCCATTTACACAGTCAGCCGTCTTAACCAAACAAAAAAGGGCCAAGATAAATTCAGCGATTAGTAGGTTTTTCCCAATATCACGTGACATTTCCACCTTAATGTTGAGGGGACAAAATGTGTTCTGCGCAACTGAATGCTGACTACAGAGATATTTCTGCTCTCTGCCGCCACTAGAGATAATATAGCTACTACACACGCGAGCGACAATCTCATCAGAATCCTCTCTGCATTCATAATTGTTGGGTGCGATATTCTGATTAAAATTTGTAATTCCTAACTTTTGCTGCCGACTACATTAAGATAGAGAAAGACGTCTTCTTTTGCAGAGAGAATTGCGCTTAGAGTTATAATGCGATTTCTGAATATATAGTTCTGTTACACAAGGTCGATTTCAACTTCGTGCTTTTCGAAGTAATCACTGCAGGACATGGGGTGATGTATTAGCTGAAAGAGTGGCCGATGCTGCTAACACAGTCAAGACATTTCACTACAGATGATCAGCTTACTCCATACCTTCAACGGTTACCCAGAGTTTCAAAATCGCAAATTGACATCACCATGACGTCTTATGTAAACAAACATCAACTGCTCTGTTGATTAAATTACCAGACTTTCATCATTAGTCGAGTTTTCGATAATAGGGAGCACTGCATACAGAATAACTACATTGTCCCCGGTGCAACACTGCAACATACTAATACTTCAGCATACACTTACTGTGAGAGATAAACAGTTTAATACTACACCATAGAACCAATACATGGCTCTGTTATTATTATTACTATTTCTCATCTCAATTATAGAACTGTTTTCAGAAGTTTACGCCAAACAAACAATTACACACCTCAGTCTTAACTTTATAAACACAAACTAACATTGATTTTATATCGTTCCGGGGTACGGACTTAGATTAATTTAACTTTTTGCACGAAAAACATTATGAACATTCATCGTTTTCAACAATGATTACTACATAAATTTGACATCTTGGGTAGGAGAACTGTGTTTGACAAAGCGATCCAACAAGGATTCTGTTTATGCTGACCTAGGTCTGAAGCCCTAACAACCATGATACACACATGTCCCTCTTTAACAACCGTTGCGAAGCACGGGCGTATAAGCTAGTATGATAATAAAAAACGGAAATGTGACGTCAAAGAAAAACTGTTAACTTCGTTGTATCTTCGTTTACAATTCCACATTAAGTTACTGTACTTTTAAAGTTGCATGACATACATCACGAGATTTGCAGGATATAACAGTAATGAAGTAGCCAAGATAAAAAATCGAAATAGAGCAATCTTTTAACGATCGAAACATAACTCAATAACGTATATTACAGCTGTTATTATTATATTGGTTCTCCCAATATCTTTGCCATAATGTATGCTATGTTAACCAAACCATATAGGCATTCCGCTGTCAATGCCATGATAGATGACTTCATATATACATAATGGAAACAAGAATGCTGTTCTTTATCCAAAAACTGAAAAAAGAGTGTTCTAAAAACAACTTTTTAGTAATAAGCCTTACAGATTCACTCACATTCAATAAAATGAAATTTGTTTAAATTTATGTTGAGAAGATGTACATTCAAAATTCTTGTTAGAAGGGGCAACATAAGCAAAGGTGAAAAAGATATCGGTTCTAAGAATACGGTTATTCATCTGAAGTTTTTATTTAACTAAGAAATACAGTCACGAATCAGTCCATTGCCAACTACCGAAATTTTTGTCGGAGCCGAAGTTTTTATTGGAGCCAAAATCATGTACAAATGATATTCAGTGCCTTTAAAAAAAGTAATGACACCGTTTTACTGTGCTTCAGTGCACTCATATGCAAAGATAGCTTTTACCATAATAGCTATTGGCTTGCTTGCTTGTCCACGGGATGGATCAGCAAGTATGAAGCGACAGCTCCCGCCTTCTGTGCACATCAGCTGTTCGTATGTTTGTGCCAGTGTATCAGCGTTGATGTTTATCTCATTATATGGCAGTGGTCTATTGGGCTGTACTGGTTTGACGAAGAATTCAAATTCATTCTTTCCTGCGTTGATTGCATCTGATTTAGAGTAGATAAACCTTTCGTTCAAGTTCGTGCCAACTGAAGAGATCTTCAAGCATGTAGAACATGTCCGAAAACAAGATACACAATAAATGCTGACAAAATGAGACCAGGAGTGTTTCTGAACCATCAAGAAATCCCAAATGTAACGCTCCTTTTTTCATACAATTTGTTTATATAATTTGCAGTTAGAAATTTTCTCTCTTTACTAATTTCTCCTTTACTTTATTCATAAAGGTCAAAAATTAATCAGCAAATGGCGAGCTGTACATTAACTAACACATTCATCTTACCAGAAAATACCGGTACCATCTACTATAGATTTACTGATTTTCTTTGGAGACTGTAACACGAACAGAATGCGAGATAAATAATTGTCCATCTATTTATTTCTAAATCTGTCTCAAATAACATGATTGGGTCCTTCAGGGCGTTTCTTTTATCCAACCAAACATCCTTACTTGGTTCATATTAGATTATGCCTAGTAAATGAACCATAACAACGGTAAATTACTGTTACAGTACAAATTATAATAACAAGAACAATGAGAAAACTGACAAAGGAGTAAGGAGAATGAAGGGGTCAAACAACGATCACAATCTTTGTTCCCGGAATTTAGAGAAAGCCTTATTAACCACGTGTTATTCGCGAATTCAAGAAGCATATAAATTTCCTATCACGAAAATAAATAAAAAATAAAATTAATAATAATAATACATTTTTCTCATGCTCATCATATAACATTGTGAACACATGAAAGCAAGGGGAAACTACAGTCAGAAACTGTTACTCCACGGATAGGAACGTAGAATATTAGATCCTTTACGGTAGGAACATAAGGAGACGGAACATGGATAAATTGAAGGAACCTGAAGAGAATTTCACAAGGAGATTTAGGCAACAACTGAAAGAAACGTGGGGAAATAAAACAGTAGAAGAGGAATGGGTAGCTTTAATGGATGAAATAGTCAAGGCAGAAGAGGAACAAATAGGTAGAAAGGCAAGACCTACAAAAAATCCTTGGTATCACAGGAAATATAAATTTATGTCGTTAGGAGCCGATATAAAAATGCAGTTAACGATCGAGAATCAATGGTGTACAGACGACTAAGAAATGAGATTGACAATAACTGCAAGAGGGAGTGGCTAGAAGCCAAATACAAATCTGTATAAGAATGTATAACTAGGGGGGAAATAAATACCGCCTACAGGAGAATAAGAGAGACACTTGGAGACAAGAAAAATAGCTGTATAAATATCAAGAACTCTGATGGAAACCAGTTCTGAGTAAAGAAGGGAAAGCTGAAACGTTGAAAGAGTATATAGAGGGGCTCTACAAAGGAACTTAACTTCGAAACAATATTGTAGGAAAGGAAGAAGAAGTAAATGAAGATGACCTAAGCCTAAACAAGGTCCCTGGAGTAGATGGCATTCCCTCAGAGCTGCTGAAGTCTGTAAGAGAACCAACCGTGACAAAACTATTTCACCTGGTGAATAAGATGTTACGAGACAGGCGAAATATCTTCAGACTCAAAGAAAAATGTAATAATCCCCGTTCCAAAGAAATCAGGCGAAGACAGGTGTGAAAATTACAGAATCATCAGTTTAAGAAGTCCTGGCTGCAAACGTTGTACAAGAATTGTTTACAGAAATATGGAAAGACTAATAGAAGCTGACTTTGGGAAATATCAGTTCGTATTCAGGACGAACGTAGGAACACAGGAGGCAATACTCACCTTACGTCTTATATTACAAGGACAGGACGGCTACTCGTCATCGCCGAATTCGTCTAAATTTATGGTATATGTAGGGCATGGTGATTATGAAAGTGCACTAAGTGGGAACATCAGATGGCTAAGCGTTTAGGAAATAAAAGGAATTTTGATACGGATCTATTACCCTATGCACCTTATCAACTGCCCCTGAGAGAGTCTGTTTAGAGAGCGGTGTTTGACTGAGTACTCCCCCCCCCCTCCCCCTTCCCCTTGCAGAACAGGATTGGGTCTCATCAACGTTCTCGCGCGAGCAACGACCCTCTATGTCAAGAACATGCTCATGATGTGGAACCATCGTCAGAACCGTTTCACTGGTCTCCTCGCCCCTACGTCCTGCATGCCACCGGCTGCACTCGGGCACATCGCGCCTACACTCTCCCACAACCAAATATATATTTAATACGTCTATATCCACACGGCACTTCCCAGCAACAGGTGATGTGAACAACCTGCTGATGAAGAATCATCATCAGAACAGCGTAGTGAGACGACACCCAGAAGTTTCGTGGCCAAAGTTGTGGCGAGCGATTCACCGAAAACACCTAACACTGGTACCTCGTCGTCAACGAAAAATATCCGACAAGAAGATTGCACGACATTGGACTGGCCGAGTCTTCTATGCGAGTGCGATGTCGTGTGGCTGACACAGATGACCATCGCCTGGAATGCGGATCTTCAGAGAACGTGTGGCTTCTAATTCGGAAGATACTTGCCTTTTATTTCCGAGTTCCACTACACGTGATCCAGCCTAAAATACTCCTACAACCGGATCAAACATTCTTTCCCCAATCGAAGACACAGGCAATAAACTGGATAGAAGGACTGTCCCTATATTATCTCTTTCATCACGGTCTCAAAGATGTCTTTGATTTTTGGATCTCGTTACAGGAAAGACACGATAAAATGCAGTACTTTTCCAGATATCGTGAGACCTTTGATAATTATTTAGGTAGTATATTCAGTGATCCCCCTCGTAGCTGGGCGGTCCCCGGTAAGAGAATATGAAGCAATGATCACTGATTCTCAATTAGAAACAGAACACGGATCTTGAAGATAATACGAGAAGACGTACTCGGGTCCCCGCTAGGAAGAGTTGCGACAAGAAAAAGGTTGCTTTCAGATACTTTTAATTGTTATTTTAACACTAGAAGTGTACCTTCAATTTCACTATGTTGCGTTTCCTTATTTACTAATTTATACTGTCTACATAACTCCCATGAAAGAGTTCATTTCGTTCTACTGTAATATATGTTGCAAAAAGCAATAAAAATAATAAACTAAAGAAGTACAACTGTAATAATGGAGGGGTACCTTCAGATGAACTATATTGTGTTTCCTTATTTAAAAAAATAAAGAAAAAAATGTTCAAAAAAATCGATAGAGCACTAAAAAAAGGAAACAAAAGCGGCAAGTGATCTGATTTTTATTGAAAGCTTTTTTGTTTTTCTGCCGAGACATAAAAAAAGGCGTTCATAACGTGCGCAAGATGTGGTCAAAATTATTGCTTCCCCTTTTTCTTCAATGAAATCACCCCGTTACATGTAATTGATCAATTGCAAAGAAAAGAAAAAAAAAGAAGTATCGATTTACATACACGGCGTCCACAAGAACGCATGAACTACAATCTCTTTTTAAATGTCTTTAGTCCAGAATTTCATCAAATGTCCTCTCTTTTTTGGACGATATAAATTGATAAAATAACCTATATGATTTTGAGGTTATTGTGACGTGAGTCTTCATCTACGTCAATACTCCGCAAACCACTGTGAAATGCATGGCAGAGGGTACGTCCACTGTCCCAGTTATTAGGGTTTTTTCCCTACTCCAATCACGTATTAAGCGTGGGAAGAATGGTTGTTTAAATGCCTCCGTGCATGCAGTAATTAATCTAATGTTGTCCTCACGATCCCTACGGAAACAATGTGTAGGTGTACGCATTGCCAAGGAGCAGAAAAAAATTTGCCACCGGGTGGAGTTTTATCCGCGACCTTCTCAATATGAATGCGATCTTTTACCGCTGAGCCAAACACCGCTTCCCAAACACTTCCTCACAGGCAAAGTTGATAGGATGAATATGATGACGGATCCGTATCAAACGTCCTTTTATTTCCTAAACGCTTGGCCATCTGGAGTTCCCACTTGGGGCACTTTCGTTTCTCACCACGCCGTACATGTACCATAAATATGGATGAATTAGGCGATGACGAGTAGGCGTCCTCTCCTTGTTAGGAAGATAGATTAAGAAAAGGCAAACCTACATATCTGCCTTTTGTAGATTTGGAGAAAGCTTTTGACAATGTTAATTGAAGTACACTCTTTCATATTATAAAGTGAGCAGGGGTGAAAAATTGGGAACTCAAGGTTATTTACAACTTGCACATTAACCAAACAGCTGTTATTACAGTTAAAGAGCAAGGGCCACAGCGGAGCGGCCGAGCCCATTGAGGCGCTATGGTCCTATGAGAGAGTTGTAGATATTCTCCAATGTTATTCAGTTTGAACAATGAGAGAGCTGTGAAGGAAAGCAAAGATAAATTTGGAGAAGTAATTAGAGATCAGGGCGAAGAAATAAAAACATTGCGTTTTACTGATGACATTGTAATTCTGTCAGAGACAACGGAGGACCTGCAAGAGAAGTTGAAGTTGAACGGAATGGACAGCGTGTTGAAAGGAGCATATAAGACGAACATTAAGAAAAGCAAAACGAGGATAACGGAATGCAGACTTAGAAAATCAGGCGATAGTGAAGGAATTAGATTAGTTAACGAAACAACAAACCAGGTAGATGAGTTTTGTTACTTGGGCAGTAAAATAACATATGATGGTCGCAGTGGAGAGGACATGCCGAATGGCAATGGGAAGAAAAACTTTTTTGAAAAAGACGAATTTGATAAAATCTAATATTGATTTAAGTGTAAGGAAGTCCTATCTGAAGGCATTTGTGTTGAGTGTTACCTTATACGGGGGTGAAACTTGGACGGAAAATAGTTTAGACAGGACGAAGATAGAGACTTTTGAAATATGGTGGTACAGAAGAATGCTGAACATTAAGTAGGTTGCTCGCGCAACTAATGTAGAGGTATTGAACAGAATTGGGGAGAAAAGGAATTTTTGGCATACATTGACTAAATGAAGGCATAGATTGGTAGGACACATTCTTAGACATGAAGGAATCGTAAATTTAGCATTGGAGGGAAGTGTGTGGGTGAAAAATCGCAGAGGGAGACCAAGCAGTAAGCAGATTCAGATGGATGTGGGTTACCGTTCTTATAACGAGATGATGAGGCTTGCCCAGGATAGAGTAGGGTGGAGAGCTGCATCAAACCTGTCTCCGGACTGCGATGCATGAATTACTAACAAGTAATGAAAAAACTTCTGAATTGGGACTTAAATAATAAAGAAAAAGGTCTACTCTCATAAAGTACTATAAATTACCGAAATTTACTATTTGTATAAAAAAAATGCGGAGGTCACTGTGGACTTGAGACCTCCCTATTCCTTTCTGTGGATTTTTCCTTTCTGTGTGCAAACTTTCGGATCATTTTGGACATAGTGCCTCCTTGAATTTAGTGAAAAAGTACTTTTGTGTGTTGTTAAATTGATTATACACTGTTCAAGAACGCTCCCTGTGCTTCACGATCGCCATCTTGAGCCGCTGCTGCCTTTGGATGAAAATCTGACGCTCCTCAGTTTAGTTTGCGACATCTCCATTGTAGATCTGTCGGTAAGGTCCCTTGAGGTGGACGTCGTGCGCTTACGATTTGAAATATGGTCTTCGATACTCAGAAGTGCTTCCAATTATAGCCGACCAATTCCGCGCCAAAGGGGTTATAGAGATTAGAAAGTGTGAAAAGAAAAATAGGTGAAAGTTAGATATTGTAGGGATTAGAGATGGTCGATGGAAAGAAATTGGGCTTCTGATCTTGTGAGTACAGGGCCACAAATACAAAGTCCGGTGGGACTAACGAGGGAGTAGTTCTAATAAACAGTATGAATCATAAGATATAAATCACAGGAGTATATGAATTACACGGTGAGAAAAATATTTTAGATTTCACAATTTATTACAAAAACAACATACACGAATTTCAAATATACAGAAAGCCCACATGTAATAACGTGCACCTCATTGACCATTTTAATCGTCCTTTACGTAAAAAAAGATAAATACTTGTATTCAGTTTGAACCAGGATTATAGTAACACATATATGCAAAGTGGAAGTGAAGAAAATGTTTCGCATATTAAGAGGATTTCTCTTGAAAATAATAAAGAGACTGAAATAGTAAACACATGTCGCAAGCAAATCTAAAATAATATCCGAAAAGTTCAAGTAAGACGCTCTGAAACTAATAGACAAAACATATCATAAACTGGAGCGCGGTACTCCAGAGAAATGGAGCTAAAGTTGCCTTCAGGACATCAGATTACATAAAAACACGAGTGCGTCGTAACTCGCCAGATAAGAGCAATAAATATGGAAAACCTGGGGCCCATAAAATATTGTGCCATGACTGAGAAAAGAAGCTGCATTGGCCGGCAAGGGGGCTCCTTCAACTTGGGATTCAAGGGGCACTCCTACGACAGCACTGCAACTGCGTTTGGCTCATACATGGGAATGAGAGGTGTAATATTGGTGAGGCTGGAGAATAACAACGAAGCTTACAACAGCAGTTAGATATTGTAGGAGATCTATGCAACATTTACATTACGTAACGAAAGAAACTTGAGCAATTCTTCATTAAACAAATTTAGTTTGCAGCCGGTAAAATGCTGGTTACACTCCCCAGACCTCCATGCCTCTGCGCCCTCCTAGTGATCTGATAGTATCACGCACATTTTAGGTCGTTTCCTCGCCTAGAAAAACTGTTGAGTTCTCGTCCCGGTCTACCTCTGTTTTGTTCTTTCCCGGACCAACTATCAGGAAAGGTTCGGTGCAGGATGCGTGGTCATCTACAATAGTTCTATAGAGTATTAATTAAAGCTTTATTAACTGAAGAATACAATGATACTCAACTTATATAAAGTTTGTTTCTTCTCTCTTGTTCTCGCTTCTCGCGTCATAATTCTGGAACAGGGTTATTCTCTACCGTGCTATTCTCTAATAGCGCGCGGGAAAAATGAACACCTAAATCTTTCTCGTATCTTATTATATCTCCCTGGGTAGGAGTGTGCTCACACAATACGTTCGCGTTCGACAGATCAAGCTGTTGAAAGAAATGTAAATAGATCTCGCCGCAACGAATAACACCTATCGATCAATGATTTACATCTCAAATCGAACATCATTTCCATGACAGTCTCTTCCCTTTATCGCCATAATACAAAATGAGCTGGACGTTTTGTAGTGGTTCAGAAATGTATTTTAGAAGTCACTACCGGTCTTTCCAGCGTTAACGATACGTGGTGAGTTTATTTTTTGTTTTATATTACTTTTAATGTAGGTAGTAAGTACTGTTTTTACATACATTTCTGCCAAAAAAATTGTTTTCTTCTGTTTCATGAGCGGCACGGCAGAAACTTGGCCGCGAAGGGCGTCTTCGTAGCCGTCGGCAGTTGTCAACAAAACCGGACTAAACTGCGTCATGGTCGGCGGCTTCTGGTTGGAAGAAGACACCTGGAGCACCGAGTTTCTCCCGTGGCCAATGAACGGATATGCAATCTGATTTGTAAAAAGTGAGTTAGTTCTTGGCTGACCTTTGAATTGTACTGTAATCATATGTGCTTCGAAAGTAATAAAAACAGTGAAAGAAGTGTTCAATGGAAAATGTGCTGGTTCTGAATTTTGTTTTATGAACAATTTCGCGAGGATCATACTGGAAAGTTTTCATGCTAAAGTAAAAATTAATTCAACATTTAGTGATGGAAAGTATGTGATAAGATCTTTGTAGGTAAATTATTACGTTGTTAAATGTGAAACACGTGAAAGATACATTTGGTGGGATTTGACTTTTGTTTGTGGATTTAGTTACAATCCAGAATCTAACTTCAGACTTGGTTTTATTTCAAATAGGCTTGGTAATTATTTAGGTTCAATGGTTCCAGGCCCGAGTGATTAACGGATGGGATAGATATTTCTACTTTCATCTCTGGTTTGGTGAAAAAGTTACAACCCGTAAAAGACAGTGTTATCGAGTGATAGGATTAATAGAGGAACAGACATGTTAGCAGATTAACTGCACGTAATAATTTTTAAAGTTAATATTCAACAGAAAAGGATAGTATTAATTTTGATTCTGACTATACAAACTGAATAACATTATGTTCCAGAGGTAACAATTATTAATGGAGAGGCAAGCTATAATCTCTGCTTAAATGAAATTACGTATTTGCATCATATAAAACGTAACTTACATAAACTTGACGGACATTAATCATTGATTCAATCGAAAGGAACCATTTAATGGACTATTTTAAATAAGATTATACCGCTTGTTAAATGTCGATTAGCTCTATACAAAAAGTTAGTGATATGAGATCTTTGATTTTTTTTTTTTTTTTTTGTGGTTTTAGGGCGCACAACTTCTATGGTCGTTAGCGACCAGTCATAAACATAGATTCGCTATGATCTCAAAGAAAAAAAAAAAAAAAAAAAATGGTGACTGTCAGAACATCAAGAGGAGGCTAAATACGAAAGATAAAAGACAATTAAAGGGTTAAATATCCTTGGATAAGTTGGCCAAGTTGATAAAACGCAAAACTCGAGCAGCTGCTCGTGTGTCATCAGCTAAAATTTCCTCCAGAGTAGACGGAAAGTGAAGGGCTACACGGAGATGATTAAAATTAACACAAGTCAGTAAAACATGTCGCACTGTCAGCAGTTCACCGCAGGAGCATAGCGGTGCAGGTTCGGCGGATAGCAAGTGACGGTGGCTGAAACGGCAGTGACCGATCCGCAACCGGGCCAGGATGATCTCCTCCCGCCGAGATGGGCGTGAGGAGGTCCTCCAAGTGGTCGGGATCGGTATGACAGTTCGCAATTTATTGTTGTACAGTGAAAGCCACACACTGTGCCATTGCGACACGATACACCGGCGAAGAGCCCGTTGAACATCGTCCGATGGGACGCAAAAGGTAGCCATGCGAGACAAAAGAGCTGCTGCCTTGGCTGCTGTGTCGGCGGCCTCATTCCCGGGCACACCCACATGGCCAGGGACCCACAGGAAAGAAACGTGACAGCTGTCATCCGCCAGCAACTGGAGGGAGCGTTGGATCCGATACACGAGAGGATGGTTCGAGAAAAGGTCCTTAAGACTCTGCAGGGCACTAAGGGAGTCCGAACATATGGCATAGAAAGGTTGGTGGTGGCGGCAGGTATACAAAGCGGCCTGGTGGAGGGCGAAAAGCTCAGCCGTGAAGTTCGAGCACCGGTCAGGGAGCTTGTATTGGAAATGGTTGTCCCCGACGACGAAGGCAGATCCGACACCGGCAGTGCTCTTTGAACCATCAGTGTAAATAAATATGGCGTTATCGAACCGCGAACGGAGTTCGACAAGCCTCGAGCGGTATACCAAATCCGGAGTGCTCTCCTTGGGGAGCGAACTAAGATCAAGGTGTGTGTGAACCTGGACCTGATGCCACGGTGGCAATGGGCTTTCGCTCAACCGAAGGGTGGAAGGAAGGGTAAATTCGAGCCGCTGTAGCAGGCGGCGAAACCGAACTCCAGGTGGAAGCAAGGCAATCGCAGACAACTGATATTGGCGATCGAGTGAGTCGTCAAAAAATAATCTGTAAGATGGATGGTTGGGCATCGACCGTAGGCGGCATGCGTACCGACAAGAGTATGTCACGTCGAGTGGTCAAGGGTAATACAGCAGCCTCGGCATACAAACTTTCAACAGGGCTGGTATAAAATGCACCGGTCGCAAGACTTAATCCCCGATGGTGGATAGAGTTGAGACGGCGGAGAATCGACGGCCGTGCTGAAGAGTAGTCTAGCTTCGACTGAACAATGGCCTGGTAAAGGTGAAGCAGGACGGTACGATCCGCTCCCCATGATGTGCCACTGAGGACAGGAAGGACATTAAGGGATCGGGCACAACGGGCAGCCAGGTAGGACACGTGTGTGGACCAGCAAAGTTTCCGATCCAAAATTAGCCCCAAGAATTTCGTAGTCTCCACGAAAGGGAGAGCAACATGGCCGAGATGTAGAGAGGGTGGAAGAAATTCCTTGTATCTCCAGAAATTGATACACACAGTTTTCTCAGTGGAGAATAGGAAGCCGTTTGCGATGCTCCAGGAATATAGACGGTCAAGACAGCGTTGGAGAGAACGCTCCAAGAGACACGTCCGCTGGGCGCTACAATAAATTGCGAAATCGTCAACAAAAAGAGATCCGGAGATGTCGGCTGAAAGGCAATCTACGATCGGATTGATTGCAATGTCAAAGAGCGCCACACTCAAGACGGAGCCCTGTGGTACCCCCATTCTCCTGGCAAAAGGTATCTGACAAAACAGAACCCACCCGTACCCGGAACTTGCGATCCGCCAAAAACTCTTGAATGAAAAGAGGAAGGCGGCCCCGAAGGCCCCATCTGTGCAATGTGCGGAGAATGCCCGCTCTCCAACAGGTATCGTATGCCTTCTCCAAGTCGAAGAACACTGCTACTGTTTGACGCTTCCTTAGAAAGTTGTTCATGATGAAGGTCGACAACGTAACGAGGTGATCAGCAGCAGAGCGGTGTCGACGAAAACCGCATTGGATATTAGTCAGGAGGCGGCTAGATTCGAGGAGCCAGACCAACCGAGCGTTAACCATGCGTTCCATCACGTTACAGACACAGCTCGTCAGAGAAATAGGACGATAGCTGGAAGGAAGATGTTTGTCCTTCCCTGGTTTGGGGATGGGGACAACAGTGGCTTCACGCCAACTTGTGGGAACATGACCTTCAGTCCATATGCGATTGTAGGTACTTAGAAGAAAGCACTTGCCCGCAGGAGAGAGGTTCTTCAGCATCTCAATGTGAATGGAATTGGGCCCGGGAGCAGAAGATCGGGACAGGGCGAGAGCACGGTCTAGCTCCTGCATGGTGAAGGCGACGTTATAATTTTCACGATTAGATGAGTGGAAAGAAGGCGGCCGGGCCTCCTCTACCTGTTTGCGAGGGAGAAAAGCAGGGTGGTAATGGGCAGAGCTAGAAACCTCCGCAAAGAAACGGCCCAATGCGTTGGAAACAGCAGCGGGGTCCACGAGGACTGCGTTCTCCACGGTCAGGCTAGGAATCGGGGAGTGGACCTTGATGCCGGATAGACGGCGTAGGCCACGCCAAACAAACGTGGAGGGAGTAAAACGGTTAAAAGAACTAGTAAAAGCAGTCCAGCAAGCTTTCTTGCTGTCGTTCATGATACGACGACATTGCGCTCTCATACGTTTATAATGTATGCAATTCTCCAAAGTCGGGTGGCGGCGGTAGGTGCGTAGAGCACGGAACCGGGCTCTAAGCGCGTCGTGGCAGGCTGCAGTCCACCAAGGGACCTGGACACGACGTGGAGAAGAGGAAGTACGAGGTATGGAACGTTCGGCAGCTGTGAGAATAACCTCTGTGAGATAGTCGACCTGACTGTCACAGGTGGGAAAATCCCGATCGTGAAAAACAGTCATGGAAGAATAAAGCCCCCAGTCGGCTTTAGAAATGTTCCAACTGGTGGGACGAGGAGATGGGGAATGATGCAGAACGTGGATGATACAGGGGAAATGGTCACTCGAGTATGTGTCAGAAAGTGCATACCACTCAAACCGACCGGCAAGCTGAGGAGTGCATATTGCGAGGTCTATATGGGAATAAGTGTGTGTTGTGTCTGAAAGGAAGGTTGGTGCACCGGTGTAGAGGCAGACAAGATCGAGGTGATGGAGAAGGTCCACCAAAACGGAGCCTCTCGGACAAGGTGCCGGAGAGCCCCATAGGGGGTGGTGGGCATTAAAGTCGCCTACCAACACGAAAGGTGAAGGGAGCTGGTCAACAAGGTGTAGCACATCTGCCCTAGTAAGGGCAGATGACGATGGCGAATAGATATTACAGCGGGAGAAGGTAAATGTGGATAAAGTGATGCGGACGGCAACTACCTGTAGGTGAGTGTGCAAGGAAATGGGATAGAAATAGACGTCGTCTCGAAGGAGCATCAGAGCCCCTCCATGGGCTGGGATACCTTCCACGGGTGGCAAGTCGAACCGCACAGAGGTGTAGTGTGGAAAGTCTGCACGATCACGGGGACGCAACTTAGTTTCCTGGAGACAGACTAGAAGCGGGCAGTGCAATCGAAGGAGTAGCTTTAACTCCTCCCGATTAGAACGAATGCCGCGAATATTCCGTTGAAGGAGCGCCATGATAAAAATGAGAGAAGAAATAAGGATAAAAACCAACTAGCAAGCGGGGTTACCTCGACGGCCGCTGAGGACCCGATTTCGAGGGAGCACTGCTATTGCTGTCCAGGGGCAAAGGGTCGTGGTCCATAGGTTCGACCGACGCGCCTGCCACCTCCCAGAGTTGATCAGGAGGGGCAGTTTCCACCGCCGGTAGAGGGCCGGGTGCTGGCAGACGGAGCGACCCGGTGAAACAGAAGACGGCCGAGGCCGGCAACTGTTGGACGGCATGACGGATGGGTCACGCCTCGGCGGGGATGGAGAGGAACTCTTTTTCTTGTCAGCTCTTCTGGAAGAGTGACGGCGGGAAGAGGCAGTTGACGGTTGGGAAGCCTGAGAACGCAGAAAATCCTCACGGAAGTGTTCCTTTTTCAAGGTCCGGGCATCTTGTTTAGGTGCCTTCGGTTTACTAGAGGTTGACGAAGACTGTACCTTAGAAGCAGCAGGAGGAAGTGGGGACGTGGAACGGGCAATCTTCGGGCTGGCGGATCGCACAACTGTGTCAGCGAAAGTTAAGTGACATGTCTGGGTACTGGAATCATTGGTAGGTAGAGTTGAGGTGAGTACCCGCTGTGAGGACAGTGGGCTTTCGACTCGCCAACAACTTACGAGCGGCAGATGTCGATACCTTCTCCGTAACCCGAATTTGCTGGGTTACCTTCTCATCCTTGTATACAGGGCAGTCGCGAGAGGAAGCCGCATGGTCACCGTTGCAGTTTAGGCAGTGGGGTTGGAACACTTGCGCGGAGTGACACTTGCGCGGAGTGACACTTGCGCGGAACCCGGGGCCCTTGGGGCGGCTAATCGCTTTTTTCCTGGGTACAGGCCCACCAAGAAGTCTAGCACTGTTGTTGTCAAGTTTCTACACTGTTAACATAACACGAAAATCAGTGACATTGCACAACCCTTTGCAAGCTGAAGAGCAATATAGTGACTTGTTCTAACTACATATTAATCCGTTGAGTGTTCTTCCTGTAAACAAAAAGGTATTTTAATAGTGATAATGTTTGGAGAGTTAGTCTCTGCTACTACAAGACTATTACTTTCCACAGTCATACCTCCTAAAAGCATATTATTCAGAACACTAAGCATATCAAGACACCTGCGCAAGCAATAAATATATTAGGCATCCTGCACAGATACGTTGATGTAATTGACCGCTATGTAGTTAACCCCACTATCACGCAACTTCCATCTCTTTAAAAATAGCTACTATACTTTTTAATAGGAGATGCAACCTTAAACCTTCAATTAAAAAACGTTAATAATAAGTCAATGAGTATTTTACATACTTAAAGCGTTTATTCGTAGACCCCAAAACGATTTGGCTGTATTCGAATTACAAATACATCTAAGAAATATATGAAATACGGAATGTGTAAGGGAATGTCACACACCGAAAAGTGCTAAAGATAATTCTATTTTCCATCACCATCATATAGAACCATTTTTACTCCGAACTTGGCATAAATCAACAGGGAGAAACAAGTTGCAAGACTTCCAGGAAAAATGAAGCGAAATTGGCAGCCAATAGTTGGTTATAAATTACATTGCCTGTTAACTGTATAAATATAAATTACCGAATACGCGGAAATACTGTTCAGTACAGTCAAAAAGCTCTAAGGTAATAGGCAGTGGTTTACAATCAGATATCCGTATCACTTTCCTGCTCAAGATGTGTGTGTGAAGATTTATATTCAGAACATTCAAGAAAAAGTTGTTGAAACTATAAGAAGCAGCTCATTTACTCAGGAAGGGAAAACGTTATGGTGCCCGTAAATTTGAATGGCTGTATATCTTATAGTAACATTTAATTTTCGATAAAATGTTAAAATCTAATAAACCAGAATTTTGTCTTTCTAAACTCAGTGCCAACTTTTTTTGTCGAAATTTTTGCAGGAAGTAGTCTTGACGTGATTTCATACTTCTATGCATTAATATTATCAAACATGTAATTTGTGTCACAAATTGCGCGACCGGTCCGGTCGGAGGATCGAGTCCTTCCTCGGACATAGGTATGTTTGTTTGTACTTTGCCTAAGTTATTTTAGGTAAGATTAAGTAGTGTATAAGTCTAGCGACCAATGATCTAAGTAGTTTGGCCGCATAAGACTACACATATATACGTAATTTATTTATTTCATAACCACATTTAAGTACTAATAATTAAAGAAACTTAAAAGAGAAATTTGAAGTAAACACTGAAAACAAATGATTGATATTTCTCATGAGATGAATGCACACAACCGTTGTCTTATGTCTTGTGAATGTACCTACAAATTCTGCCATATGAAAATTGTAGTGTGAGTCCCAAATTTGTTTTTCATGTAATAACATTAAAAACACATTAAAAATTCAGAACTCGAAAATCAGTGAAGTTTTGGACTTGAAGCGTTTTGTGTTGCTACATCTTTACATAGTAGACACGATTTTAAAATTTGGTTGCTATCGCCAAAGTAGACGAAACGTTAATTTTTTTGGTGTAATCTTCGCCGTGTAGACTGTATGTTGTAGAAGTCTACGTCGAACCTAATCATACCTCTGAGGAGAGAACGTTGTTTGCACTTCTCCTGCGTTTCCAGTCGGCTGAGCTGTGCTACGTAACGACATCGTACCGTTCCACTTTACCGAGAGCTATATATGTATTGGTGTGATGTCTGTTCTTTCGAAATAAGACATCACACCAATATATGTATCATTTAGACGCAAAGATTCTGGGTTCTGTTTTCATCGCTAACGCGATTAACAACGTTAGACCTCGTGTGTAAACAAAATGTTCAAATGTTTGTATAGTCTATGGGACGTAACTACGGGGTCGTCAGTCCCTAAACTTACAAACTACTTATGAACTACTTACGAAGTAGGACGTCACAAATATCCATGCCCGAGGGGGGATTCGAACCCCCGACCGTAGTGGCCGTGCAGACCGTGACTGGAGCGCCTTAGTCTCCTCGGCCACCGCGGCCGGCGTGTGTAAACACTTAAAGGTTATGAGTGCCACTGGAAAAATGCATAACTAACACCTGTTGTTTCAGACTTGAAGATGACCTGAAATTAGCCAAAATCGATATCTCATAATAAACATAAGGTGTAGCTGTCTATATTTCATAATGCTATTCCTAACATATTTAAAAGCTGCTCAAAACCACGTACAAAAAACCTTTATAATGAGATTGTATATAATTCCACGATCAAATTGTGTTTTAGTTATTTGTAGTAATACACCCAAAGATCTGCCCTTGCTTTTAGTACCTTGATCAGCTGTTTATTTTTAGAGGTATTACTAGGGACAGGATAAATTCGCATTTGCGATAAATGCGAATATAGATGCGAATTCTGACTCAAAATGCAATAAATCCGAAATTGTAGTTAGCAACAGTTGCGCTCAATTCTGATTTCATCACATTCCTCTTCACATGGTGCTGTATTGTAAATCGAGTGATATTTGTATGACGTGTTATCTCCCTGTTGAATGAGGCTGTGATATCTCCGGGCCGTTACTACTGCTCCACCTCGCTCAGTGGGCCTTTCCCTGAATACGGCACAGGTAGCGGGTGGAGGGCGAGGAGTAGGGGTGGTGTATCCCTACTTCTGGAACACCCTGTTCACTACCTGCAGCGTCCGGGTCTCCGCGCAAGTGTCTACAAATTCCCTTTCCGCGCAAGTGTCACTCCCCGCAAGTGTCACAAACTCTAGGCAGTGAGGGGACGGAGGTGGGCAATCCCCCTCATGGGCGTCCCTACCACAAGTGACACACTTTGCTGCATTTGGGCAATGTTCACGGGTATGGTTGTACCTGTGGCACTGAAAACAGCGCGTTGGGTTAGGTACATAAGGGAGGACGGAGTTGACTTCATACCCTGCTTTGACCCTCGACGGGAGGTCAACTCTGTCGAACGTCAAAAACACAGTACGAGTCGGTGTCAACTGGTTATCGACCTTTTTCATCACCCTGTGGACGGCTGTCACACCCTGATTGGACATATACGATTGGATGTCTTCATCAGACAACCCGTCAAGGGATCTCGTAAAAACTACCCCCCGTGACGAGTTGAGTGTGCGGTGCGCTTCTACCTTAACTGGAAACGTGTGTAACAGTGTAGTCCGGAGTAGTTTCTGAGCTTGGAAGGCACTTTCCACTTCCAGCAACAATGTGCCATTGCACTGACGTGAACAGGTTTTAACAGGGCCAGCAATTGCATCTACACCTTTCTGTATAACGAAAGGATTGACAGAATTGAAATCCTTTCCGTCGGTGCGAGAGACAACCAGAAATTTAGGTACATTAGGCAGAGTCTTTTTTGGCTGAGGCGAATATAACTTACGTTTCTGGGTCAACGTCACGAAAGAAGAGAAGGAAGTCATCGCGGAAGTGTCCCCCGTGATTACCGGCGTCTCCGATGGCGCGCTCCTTCCTAGTGGGGGCCCTCTCCGAGGGCTTACCCGCCTTAGGTGATTATTCACACCTCAGGTCACACCTCCCGAGAACTGACGGAGGAACCAATCGGCACGTTCGGAAGGTAGCAGCTCGGGTAATTACCCCTCCCTGGGCCTGGCCTTTACCAGGGGGTACGTACGTGCCCTACTTGTCTACCCGGGGCGAGGAATTACGCGTTACCCGTCACCTGCTACGCATGATAATGCGTGGGTCGGCCTTCAGACACGCACAGGGAGGAAAGAAGAAGAATAGAGGAAGTGAAGAGAAAGAAGGAAAGAAGTGTCTTAAACGCCGAGGCGGAGACTAATGAAGAGGAGAAGAAGGCTAGGAGAGTACAAGGAGAGAAAGACAGAAACAAAGGGTAAGAAAGGAAGGAACGAAGGAAGAAAAACGACAAAAAGAACCACCGTAGCTCACGAAATATGCCCGTCTCCGGGCGAAGGCATAAACCGGGAGGGAAAGTGAAGCAGCCTGGGGCAGAAGAAAGGCCGCTCCGGCTCGGAGCCCCGTGCGCGCCACACACGTACCCACAAAAGAACTGTGGGCCCCCTGGGGGGGGGGGATGTTTGATTGTGGACATAGCAACGACGGAACGGAGTAAATACAGCAATCTTTGAGGAAACGCATGAGAAGTCGACACAAAAATAGATATTCATCTCACATTCTGCTTAGTTTAAACTGATTCGAACCTGCTAATAAAATAATTACGTACTTCGGATGCAACAGCATTACGATCCGCCATGTAACGTTAACTATTGAACTTGATAATATTAATTAAGCAGTGCAGCAACGTAACGAGTGAGTTACGTTGTTTAGCTACGTGGACAACGGAATGTATCACTGCAGTTTTCTACATCTTTCATCAATCCTACCTAGTGGGGATCCCACAATGCGCAGCTTCTGAGTATTCTGCCAATGAAACGTAGCCTTTGGTTCGCCTTCCCAACGATATTTTCTGTGTAAAGTTGTTCCCAATTACAATTCCTAGGTATTTTGTTGAATTTAAGACTTTTAAATTTGACTGATTTATCATGTAAATTATTTCTTTTAGAGGTTCTGTGAATGAGTCACGCTTTTCATTATTTAGGTTCAATTGCCAGTCTTCGAGCTATGCAAACATCTTGTGTAATTTGTTAAGGAACAGTAAAATCCCAAAAGCATTTTCCTGGAGAACGCCAGATATCACTTCTGTTTTATTCGATGGCTTTCTGTTAATTACATATACATCCTACACTCCCAGTCCCCCTTCTGTCCTCTTTGCCACTCTCCTCGATCCACTCTGTGCTCATATCTTCCTCACTTCTCTCTCTGCTTCACCTCCTCTGCCCTATTCTATTTTCTCTTCCTCGTTTCCTCTATTTGATCCTCCCCCCTTCTCTTTCTTTGCATTTTACCCCAATGATTCAATGGAAATAACATTTTTTACATATATAATTTTAACACGTTCGCTGCCGTTCACGCTCTGGCGCATGTTAACGTTACTTGAGTCAGGTGCCACTCACGCTGTGGCGCGTGCTGCGACCTAGCATCCTGTTATGTCTTGTTGTAAACTAGCAACGCCTAATAAAGCTGTATACTCTGGTAGGCACTCAGGGAAGAGTATAAGTGATATGCACACCTACGTGGTTCCAGATTTCCGCGTTTGCATTATCGGGTACGAGCCACACACGCTTCTCATGATAGATTTATTGGATTCTTATGTAAACAAGCAAGCAAGCTTTAGGTTATTTTATTTCGATTAGTTACTAGTTCATAAAAAAATACTTCTTAGTTTTGATATTATTCATACTTATATTGGTGATGATATAGAAATAAGGATATGTTTTATGAAATACCTTGTATGTACTATTTATATTGTTCATTTCTTGTTTTCACAAAAATACAAATGCAAATAAAAAAACCATATCAAAAAAACTGAAAACTAAAACCAAAACATTCAGTGGCTCAAAACTATGAAAACATACTGTCAAAATACGATCACGCGCCAGAGCGTGAAGTGCACCTGGCATCATCGCGCCAGAGCGTGAACGGCAGCGAACGTGTTAATATGTTTTCTGTATATCCATTTATATAAATTTTTAATGAGGAAACGTTACAAAAAATGACTGCAGTGAAATATTTACAAGTTACATATCAAAGAAATAGGTAAATAAAACTCATTCTATTAGAATGAAACGGTTGAGTCAAAATTTCAAAGTAATCGGTCAAGAAGATTTGTAGACTAACGATTTAGAAGCTACCAACATTGACTTTTCTGTTTGCACAGATTAAGTTTTAATAAATCGTGTTACTTCTAATGCGAGTGATAATGCGGCTGGACTGATGAACAAGAAAGTGCTTCATTTTGCTCTGAACCAAAACGTTATTGAAATAAAAGAAGATCTCGGGCAGTACACATCTCCAAATGAAAGTTAAAACGCTCACTGCTGCTCTAAATTACTTTGAGTGGCCACAGAACATGCGCAATGGAAATTTATCGAACTGCTCACTCCTTAAGGGAGCAGCCAACGTTTTAACAAACACAAAATCAATGTTAAAACAATGAATAGATAATTAAACATGGGACGGGGAGCATGAAATCATAAAGCAGAGGTCTGATACTTTAAAGCAAACAAATATGGGGAGACCAAATTAAGCACAAACCTTGAACAAAAGTGAATTAAATCACATAATTACTAGCCACATTAAAATATTTTCTGCCCTTTATGAATATGGAAGTAACATGGGAGGAAATTTTCAGTAGGTAGCTGAAAGCACATTCATTCATTCACAGACACACGCATAAAGCTAGGCGGTACGTTAAATTCTGAAACACATGAAAGCAGCGGCGAAACGAAGCGTCGACGAGATGACGGGTGTCTTGATCCCAAATTTTAAATTACACTGTGCACTGAACTGCTCATGCGGGAGGAGGCAGCGGCTCACTATTCTTAAGTACCACGTGGTGTGCAACCATGGTGAATTACATAGCATTTACAAACATAAATTAATTTGGATTAAGCAAGTAAAGCACACGCCAGAATTTGGATAGAAGAAAGCTAGTATTAATAAAACTAGGGTTGAAGGCCGAAGTAACGACCGTTACGAAAGCAATTCGTGATATCGGTCACACAAGACAGGAAAGACGGAATCAAATCAGAAAATCTGAGAAATATTTAGCATACTCGCGGATACAGAAACGACGTTAAAGGTCAGTTAAAATTGCACGGAAATTCAAACACACGAAGTTGACACAAAGGCTGAAGGCCACATAAGTGTATTCTAACTTGAGCACAACCGGACACACAATCATCACGGGAATGAAAATGCTAATAATAAATTTACACTAAAAATTACTCGGGTTCTGTAAATTAAGAAACACTTCGCCTCCAATAGCGAAAGTCTATCAATGAAAAACAAAAACTGCCTGATCACAAATATATCAAACCATGCCTTCCCCTACTCATGATCCACAAAGTACTTACTTCCAAGGCTGCAGCAAGAGTGAAGCTCTAAGGCTATGGATAAACCTCCCTCCGCCATACACCGGATGTAGAGCGCGCTAAAAGCGACGCAGAGTGCGTTCAGATACAAGTGTTTACCAACCCTTTCTACCTGGCCAAGAAGATTCCCTCTACAGCCGCTCCCAGAGAGGTCTCCTGTCACCTCTTTCATCCAAGATTAAGTTGGTACGACACTAAAGAACACAGCCACCTCGCCATCTTGTTAAGGTAAGCTTGTCTCTGGCCACCCACAAGACGCTAGCGCAGATGACAAAAGAGAGTCATGCGTTCTTAACTACAGTAAAACGAGGCCTAGAGTGGGAGGCGGCGACTGTAAGCCATTGCACGGCAGTCAGTCAATATTAAGAGCACACATTCACATTCACATGAACACAAAAGTTCAATCACGCGGGTTGAAACATATATAAATATGGGGCAAACATATATAAACATGGGCATTGATCATTAATAATTTCCCAATTTCGCTTTTGGTTGGACGTGTAGGCATTCCATAATCGATTCTGGAAATCCACTTCTGTAAAGCGGTTTTCCAGTTCCACAATCGATTTTTGTGCCCATTTAGACGCAACCGTTTTTGAAGCGTTCTTGGCTGCTCATATTCTGTTTTCCTGTTAAGAATTTTCGGCATATACGGACAGACTGACATTTTCTAGCATGAAATAAAAGTGTAAATATTAGAGTGAGCCTGAAACTGTGTGGGGTAAAGATAAATAGCAAATTTTGCTGATTAAATCAGGAACTGAATCAGTTGTTTCTCAGCCGCCATACTGAGTGGGCTAGGAAATCCGATTGAGGCTGTAACATGCAAACACGGCAGCGAAAAACGGTTTACGAAATTCGGGTTTCGTCTTCCGGAAGATGTGTCTCATATGAAGGTAGTGAATGTTCTGGCTGATCAGTATATGGTATAACTGCTGAAACAATGCGTAGTCGGTATTTTCGAATACGCAACTGAAATTTTGTTGTAAACTATTACAGATTTTAGAACTGACGATTTGTGCTAGAGACGATGTGTGTCCAGCGTCAATAGGCAAAGAATGTGTGAATTAGTTTCAGTTATAGTATCGCTTATATTCGTAATATCATTGTCAATGAATTGACGCTTGTTGGTCAAAATCCCGATTGTAAACAGCAATCAACTGTACTTTAATTGAACATGTCGTTGCTCACGAGTAGGAAGAGTAAAATATGTTTACATTTAAATGAATTGTAAATGAAGGGCTAGCGAGACATGTGCCTATAAAGCTGTTCAAGGAAGGAAAAGATCCACGGTGGTATGATAATTTTACAAAGCAACTGAGAAAGCAAAGACTGTTGCACTCTCGGTTCGAAAAAGAACACACAAATGATGACGTCAAAAGTTAATAGAGATTTGTACGTCTATAAAAATATCTATGCGCGAAACATACAATAATTACCACAGCCATACCTTATCAAAAGATCTTTTCGACAACCAGAAAAATTTCTGATCCCATGTAAAATTGATAAGCGGGTCAAGTTACTCGTTGATCTTTACGGGGCAGTAATAGAAGAAAGCAAACGGAAATCAGAAGTTACAAATTTAACCTTTAAGAAATCTTTCACGCAGGAGAATAGCACAAATGTACCATCATTTGATCAACGTACTAACTCCGAAATGGAGGACATAGTAATAGATATAGCCGGTGTAGAGAAGCAGGATACAAAAAAGGATGGCATACCAGTTCGGTTTTACAAAGAGTATTCTGCGACATTGGCCCCTTACGGAGCATGCATTTATCACGAATCTTCAACTCGGCGCAAAGTTCCTAGTGATTGGAAAAAAGCGCAGGTGACTTCCGTTTATAAGAAAGGAAAGAGAACTGACGCACATAATTACATGCCAATATTGTTCATATCAGTTTCCTGTAGAACTTTGGAGAATATTCTCAGTTCGAATATAGTAAATTTCCTTGAGACGAAAAAGCTTCTTTCTGTGAATCAGCACCAGTTAAGGAAACGTCGTTCATGTGAAACTCAGCTTACCCTTCTCTCACATGAGATCTGACATCTTGCGAGCCAGGGATGAAGAGCAACAGGCAGTTGTGTTTTTCTGGATTTCAAAAAATGTTCAAATGTTTGTAAAGCTTATGGGACTTAACAGCGGAGCCGTCAGTCCCTAAATTTACAAACTACTTATGAACTAACGTATACTAAAGACAACACAAACATCCATTCCCGAGGGAGAATTCGAACCTCCGACGTGGGAGGCCGCGCGATCCGCAACGTGGCGCTTCAGACCGCTCGGCTACTACCCCGCGGCCTTTTGATTTGAAAAAGGCATTTGACGCGATGCCACTGCAGACTGTTAACGAAGATACGAGCATATGGAATAGGTTTACAGATTTGTAACTGGCTGGATGACTTCCTAAGTAATAGAAAGCAGTACGTTGTTCTCGAAGGCGAGTGTTCATCAGAGACGAGTGTATCGTCTGGCGTGCCACAGGGGAGTTTGATAGGATCGCTATTGTTTTCTACTTGTTGTTATGGTCTTCAGTCCGGAGACTGGTTTGATGCAGCTCTCCACCGTACTCTATCCTGAGCAAGCCTTTTCATCTCCTCATAAGAACGGCAACCCACATCCACTTGAATCTGTTTACTATACGCGTCTCTTGGTCTCCGTCTGCGATTTTTACCCCACACACTTCCCTCCAATGCTAAATTTACGATTCCTCGATGTTAGTTATGCGATCTACCCACTTAATCTTCAGCATTCTTCTGTAGCACCACATTTCAAAAGCCTCTATTCTCTTCCTGTACGCACTGCTTATCGTCCATGTTTCACTCCCGTACAAGGCAACACTCCACACAAATGCCTTCAGAAAAGACTTCCTTACACTTAAATTAATATTCGATGTTAGCAAATTTCTCTTTTTCAAAAATGCTTTCTTTCCCATTGCCATTCTGCATTTTATATACTCTGTGCTGCGACCATCGCATCTTATTTTACTACCCAAGTAACAAAACTCATCTACCACCTTCATTGTTTCGTTACCTAATCTAATTACTTCAGCATCGCCTGATTTTCTAAGACCGCATTCCATTACTTTTGTTTTGCTCTTGTTAATGTTCATTTTATACGCTCTCTTCAACACACTGTCCATTCCATTCAACTGCTCTTTCAGGTCCTTTGCTGTCTCTGACAGAATTACAATGTCATCAGCAAAACGCAAAGTTTTTATTTCTTCCCCCTGAACTTTAATCCCTATTCCAAATTTTTCCTTGCTTTCCTTCACCGCCTGCTCGATGTACAAATTAAATAGCATCGGAGAAAGGCTACAACCCTGTCTTACTCCCTTCCCAACTGATGCTTTCCTTTCATGCCCTTCGAGTCTGGCTTTTGTACAAGTTGTAAATAACTCTCCTTTCCCTGTATTTTACCCCTGCTGATTTCAGAATTTGAAAAAGTGTATTCCAGTCAATATTGTCAAAAGCTTTCTCTAAATCTACAAAAGCTAAAAATGTAGGTTTGCCTTTCCTTAATCTATCTTCTAATATAAGACGTAAAGTGAGTATTGCCTCCCGGGTTCCTACGTTCCTCCTGAATTCAAACTGATCTTCCCCGAGGTCAGCTTCTACCAGCTTTTCCATTCTCCTGTACATAATTCGTGTTAAAATTTTGCAACTATGACTTATCAAACTGATGGTTCTGTAATTTTCACACCTGTCTGCGCCTGATTTCTTTGGAATGGGGATTATTACATTTTTCTTAAAGTCTGAAGGTATTTCGCCTGTCTCATACATCCTACACACCAGTTCAAATAGTTTTGTCATGGCTGGCTCTCCCAGAGACTTTAGTAGCTCTGAGGGTATGTCATATACTCCTGGGGCCTTGTTCCGACCTAGGTCATTCAGGGCTCTGTCAAATTCATCTCTCAGTATAGTATCTCCTATTTCATCTTGATCTACTTCCTGTTCCCTTCCTACAACATCGTCTCTAAGTTCATTTCCTTTGTAGAGCTGCTCTATGTACTCTTTCCACCTTTCAGCTTTTCCTTCTTTGCTGAGAACTGGTTTTCCATCAGAGTCCTTGATATTCATAGAGCTGCTTTTCTTATCTCCAAATGTTTCTTTTATTTTCCTGTAGGCTGTATCTATTTTTCCCCTATTTATACATTCTTCTACAGATCTGCATTTGGCTTCTAGCCACTCCTGCTTAGCCATTTTGCTATTCCTGTCAATCTCATTTCTTACTCGTCTGTACTCCATTTTGCATGTTTCATTTACTGCATTTTTATATTTTCTCCTTTCATCAATTAAATTTAGTATTTCCTGTGATATCCAAGGATTTTTTGTAGGTCTTGCCTTTCTACCTATTTTGTCCTCTGCTGCCTTCACTATTTCATCTCTCAATGCTAACCATTCCTCTTCTACTGTTTTATTTCCCCCTGTTTCTGTCAATTGATGCCTAAATCTCCCTCTGAATTTCTCCAGAACTTCACGTTCCTTCAATTTATCCAAGTCCCATCTCCTTATTTTCCTACCTTTCTGCAGTTTTCAGTTTTAGCCTACAGTTCATGACTAACAAGTTATGGTGAGAGTCTATATCTGCCCCTGGGTATGTTTTACAGTTTATCACCTGGTTCCGCAATCTATGTTTTACCATTATAAAATCTATCTGATACCTTCCGGTGTCTCCTGGTCTCTTCCACGTATACAACCTTCTTTTGTGATTTTTAAACCATGTGTTTGTTACGATTAAATCATGTTCCGTGCAAAATTCTACCAGGCGACTTCCTCTTTCATTCCTTCTGCCCAGTCCATATTCGCCTACTATCTTTCCTTCTCTTCCTTTTCCTACTACCGAATTCCAGTCTCCTATCACAATTAAGTTTTCCTCTCCCTTAACTGTCTGAATTATTTCCTTTAGCTCCTCACATATTTCTTCGATCTCCTCATCATCGGCAGAGCTAGTTGGCATATAAACCTGTACTACTGTTGTCGGTGTTGGGTTCGTATCTATCTTGACAATGATAATGCGATCACTGTGCTGCTCATAGTAGTTTACCCGCATTCCTATCTTCTTATTCATTATCAGTCCTACTCCTGTGATACCCCCAACTGATTTTGTATTTATAATCCTGTACTCACCTGACCAGAAATCCTGTTCATCCTGCCACCGAACTTCACTAATCCCCACTATATCCAACTTCAACCTATCCATTTCCCTTTTTAAATTTTCTAATTTTCCTACCCGATTAAGGGATCTAACATTCCACCCTCCGATCCGTAGAATGCCAGTATTGTCTTTCCTGATGACAACATCCTCCTGAGTAATCCCCGCCCGGAGATCCGAATGGGGGACTATTTTACCTCCGGAATATTTTACCCAAGAGGATGCCATCATCATATTTTCATACAGTAGAGCTGCATGTCCTCGGGAAAGGTAACGGCTGTAGTTTCCCCTTGCTTTCAGCCGTTCGCAGTAACTGTGTGGCAAAGCCACATTGGCTGATGTTACAAGGCCAGCTCAGTCAATCATCCAGACTGTTGCCCCTGTAACTACTGAAAAGGCTGCTGCCCCTCTTCAGGAACCACACGTTTGTCTGGCCTCTCCACAGATACCCCTCCACTGTGGTTGCACCTATGGTACGGTTATCTGCATCGTTGAGGCACGCAAGCCACCCCACCTCGGCAATGTCTGTGGTTCATGGGAGTGTTTTCTACTTATATAAATGAACTGATGGACAGAGAAACTTGTAATTTGCGGCTGTTTTCTGATGATGCTGTGGTGTATAGGAGTGTGCCGTCATTAATTGACTGTAATATCATACATGATGACTTAGACAAAATTTCTAGTTGGTGCAAAGAATGGCAGCTAGCTCTAAATGGCGAAAAATGTAATGTGATGCGCACGTGTAGGAAAAACAATCGCATAATGTTCGAATATAGCATTAGTGGTGAGCTTCTTGATGCTGTCGCGTCGTTCAAATATTTAGGCGTAACATGCAGAGCGATATGAAATGGAACCAACATGTAAGGACAGTTGTGAGTGGCCGGCCGCAGTGGCGCTCCAGTCACGGTCTGCACGGCCACTACGGTCGGCGGTTCGAATCCCCACTCGGGCATGGATATTTGTGCCGTCCTTAGTCTTAGCTAGTTCATAAGTAGTTTGTAAGCTTAGGGACTGATGACCCCGCAGTTAAGTCCCATAAGTTCTACAAACATTTGAACAGTTGTGAGTAAGGCGGACAGCCGACTTCGGTTTACTGGGAGAATTTTGGGAAGATGTACTGCATCTGTAAAGGAGATCGCATATAAAACGCTTGTACGACCACTTCTTGAGTATTGCTTAAGTGTTTGGGACCCACAACCGATCGGTTTAAAGGAAGACAAAGAAGCAGTTCAGAGGCGAGCAGGTAGGTTTGTTACTGGTAGGTCCGACCAATGCGCGAGTGTCACGGAAATGCTCCGGGAACTCAATTTGGCATCGCCGGAGGAAAGACGACGTTCTTTTCGTGAATTTCTGTTGAGGAAATTTAGAGGTCCGGAATTTGAAGCTGAGTGTAGTACGATCTTGCTGCCGCCTACTTACATTTTGCGTAGTGATCACAAAGACAAGAGAAATTAAGACTCGTACTGAGACATATGGGCATTCTTTTTTTCCTCGTTCTATGTGGAAGTGGAATAAGACAGGGAATGCCTAGTAGTGGTACAGTTTACTCTCCGCCACGCACCTTACGGTTGATTGCGGAGTATTTATGTAACTGTAGATGAACATGTTTTGAGGCATTAACGTAACATCATTTTTTTCTGCTCTAGTATACTGAGGGGCTCGATTTATAATGACGCTTAGTCTGAGATATACGATAAATAAGACTGATGACAACATAAATAAAGTGATAACTTACGTTTACATCATAAATAATCAAATCATAATTAATAGCTCTTTGAAATTAACAAAGGAATAATTCTTATCTTTGTAAATATCAATTTTTGTTGGTAACGCTCTTTTGCGTTATTCAAATGTTTTAAAATCACTCTCTTGTCCGGCTGACGTCAGTGATGGATGTAGGTTTCACGGCCTATGAAATAATAAATAATAACTCAATTTAAATTGTGTGTTCTATGTTGTAAGAAAGGGAACAAAGATTAAGGTTTAGCGCCACGTCTCTTTGGGTCAATAATAATAATTCAAGGCTTGAAGTTATTGAAGTTAAGTGTGTGTGTGGTATGTATTGGATATGTGTGCGTTTATTTCACTTTGTAGCCAATACCATTTATGCGTGGGACTAGTCTTTAGTCTGACATTATGTACCAGAGTAACTTTTTCGTGTGGGTGGTTGTGGGAGGGGGGACATTACACTGCAAATTTATACCCTATTCTGACATGTGCGTCACTGTGTCGTTTTTATTGATTACTATTTTATTACCAACTGTAATAATGACACATCTTACAGACAGCTCCCCTAAATGTACCTGCGACGTTATATAGTTTTAAGACACAATTTATTTAGGAACTGTGACTTCATTAAATCTGAGATGAATGAAATCCTGCCGCATCATGCATGACGTTTGAATTTCTTGTGTATTTGCTACGTGATATATTCCCAACAAATTTTGCACCCAATATATACATAAGACAATGTACGTCCAAAATTATATCATTGTGCGATGAATTTAGTAACAATTTTGGCATTTAGTTTTTAAGAAATAAACATTTTTAATAATTTTCTGCCATCAGTCCGCTTTTAAGTTGCGTGCTTGTCACAATTTTTATGAAGAATTCGACGAAATAGATAATGCAACAAATATTAAAAAATATTATAATAAAAATGTATTTTCTCCGGTGAGTTGACATACAGCTTACGTTTCACTAATAACTGTCTGTTTTGGAAATCGCATTAATAAAGTGTCACATTGGCGGACGTCGGCACGCTGTGACGTCATCACCTTGCATCCACTTAGCTGGCTCATCAGGCAGGCTCCCGTTCGTGGAGCTCGTATTTGGAGACAATTCATAGCACGGTAATCACGCAGCATTGTTTCGCCGAAGTGGTCACTAATTGCCTCATTACCAGCTGCGGCTGCGTCGTTTGTCGATTCCCGCCGGAGCTAAATATACAAGACAATACTTGCCAATTACCTCTAACTAGAAAGGCAGTCTTTCAAGAAAATTGTATGAGGGGAAACGAAAGAGCACTTCAAATTTTCCAGCAAGTCCAAAGTGATCTAGAAGGGAACGTTAGAGGATTATAAAACACGGTCTCTACGCCTTGAAGGTGTGTTCTTACGCTGTTAAGAGTCCCATTGTTCAGGAATAAATCTATTTACATTCATACAATGTAAACTTTCACGGCCGGCGTTGTCTTCAGATAAAACTTCCGGGCTGATGGGCCGTGGTCCAGATATAAAACTACCTCCCGACGTTTCGTCTCCAACTGCGGGAGACATCTTCAAAGGTCTTCCGGCTACTGCCAGGAATCCGTCTGTTACCTTCGCAATCTGCAGATGACATTAGGACAGAAACGGCCAGAATAATACGCAAAGCGAAACCACCTCACAGCAATTTGTCTCAAGTGGAAAGAAGGGCGCTAAGGGAGATCAATGCGGACAACAATATCATTGTACTGTCCGCTGACAAAGGAAATGCTACAGTTGTACTAAAGAGCGAAGATTATCACAAGAAGATCACTGATCTCTTGGATCCCACGACTTACAACAGACTTCAGAAGGATCCTACTCCGAAAATTTTGAAAACAACGAATCATCTGATAAAACAGTCTTCTCTCTCTTCGGATGATAAAAAACAACTGTGCAAAACGGAAGCTTATCCACCCAGACTATATGGCCTACCAAAGGTGCATAAGCCCATGGTCCCGTTAAGACCGATTGTGAGCGCCATAGGATCTCCCACCCATGAGGTGGCCAGACATCTCGCTTCTCTGCTGCAGCCGTACATTGGAAAAACGGACAGCCACATTAAAAACTCTGTGCATTTTATTGAGAAACTGAAGGAGATTAATGTCAGCCCGAGTGATATTCTGGTGAGTTTTGATATAGTGTCCTTGTTTACTGTCGTTCCTGTAAACGAAGCTATTGTATATATAGCAGATATGTTTGCTTCTGACATCGTGGCCCTCTTCAGACACTGCCTTACCACAACATATTTCCAGTACAACGATGAGTTCTATGAACAAATTAACGGAGTGGCTATGGGCAGCCCTCTTAGTCCAGCTGTTGCCAACTTATTCATGGAGTTTTTCGAACAGCAGGCGCTGCAGACTGCCAGAAAGAAGCCAACTAATTGGTACCGATATGTTGGCGACACCTTTGTAGTGTGGAGCCATGGTGAAGAGGAGTTGGATGTCTTCCTATTGCATCTCAACAGCATTAATCAGAATATACAGTTCACGATGGAGAAAGAGAGCAATGGCCAACTTAATTTCCTGGATGTATCGGTAATAAAACGAGAGGACGGAACTCTGGGCCATAAGGAATACAGAAAGAACACACATACTGATCGATACCTCCACAAGGAGTCAAACCATCATCCGAGGCAAAAAAGAGGTATTATTAAAACCTTGGTGGATAGAGCCAACAAAATTTGTGAGCCAGTTTACTTGAAGGATGAACTAAATCACTTACGGTCGGCCTTCAAGAAAAATGGATATGGTGCCAAGGAAATTGATCGAGCTCTCCATCAAAGAAGAGAAGAATCCAGAAGTTCTGAGCAGCGACAACAATCTGGAAAAGTTTTTCTGCCGTACATTAGGAGGATTACCGATCGAATTGGGAAAGTTCTGGCCAAACATGGCGTCGAAACCATATACAGACCCACAAAAAAGATCAAAGAATATTTGAGATCACCAAAAGACCCACGTCATCCCCTAGCAACACCTGGGGTTTATAAAATTCCTTGCAGCTGTGGTAAAGTATATATTGGTACAACAAAAAGAAGCGTCAATGCTCGCATATCTGAACATAAAAGGAACTGTCGTCTGGGCCACATGGAAAAATCGGCAGTGGCTGAACATATTTTTCAAAAAGGAAATCATGAAATAAAATTTGACGAGACGAGCGTTTTAGCTAGGACACCTCAGTACCATGCACGCATGTATAGAGAAGCAATAGAGATTCACAAACACCAGAATAATTTCAATAGGAAAGAAGAAGGTCTGAAGTTAAATAAAATTTGGATGTCGACACTGCACCAACAAAACCACAATCGATTATTTTTAATCGAGAATGACGACGTCATCCAGAGATAGTTAGAAAGTCAGCATCACGTGAGGTATGGTGGCGCCCTCTATGCCCTCTATAAATGCGAGAGACCCTCGGCCCTCAGTGGCAGTAGCCGGAAGACCTTTGAAGATGTCTCCCGCAGTTAGAGACGAAACGTCGGGAGGTAGTTTTATATCTCTATTTACATTGTTGTTGTTGCATCCCAAACAGGCAGCATTTACAGGTAAAACGAAACGGTTGAAGTTTGCAAAATGTCTTTATAAGAGATGTGGGAGAAATTCACTCACAAATTAAATAATGCTAAGTTAAAGGCAGAAGTTGTACTCGATATTGACAATTACTTTCAGGCTATCCCAGCTGCGGAGATAAGACGGACAGATATTCATCCCTTAACGCTAAGAATGTCTTAACCTTTTTACCAAACGACAATAGTAGCTCACATCTTATCATCGAAAGGGACATCTCTATAACGTTCCGAATACTTGCATAACATAATTAGGCCTACATCCGAAGGAAATTCTGTTGACTCGTCGGGACTATCTGAATAAGAAATGAAAATTCAGGCATTTTTTTCCATATATGTAACGAGCACAATATAAGGATCGTAAGCTTCTCCGAAACGTACCCCAAAAGTGGCACAAGCATTTTATTGACCGTAATCAGTGTCTAAATATCTAATTCACTTGTTCTCTTATTCGCCTTTCGTATCCATACATTTTCGGTAAAGCCGCACCAGCCACTTTAACCCCTCGCCATAGAAGTCTGCCGCCTGGGATATCCAAGGTCTTCAGTGACACTCCTGTGAAGTGAGGTTAGAGCTACATTTGGGAAATCCATAGCCAGACCAGTAACTTTCAAATGCCGATAACTTCGTAGTTTTTGGTTGACTTGATTAACGATGTCGTCGGTCCGAATACTCGGCTTGCAACTCCACTGTTCATCGTGTGCAGCCATTGAGAAATTGTCGACACCACTCTTGGTCTTGTCGTCACTCATTACGTCCGGTTCATACACTAGACAACTCAATATGGATGTCCGCAGCTGACAGTCCTCAGGTCAGTGAAAATCGAATCACACTGCGCCCTTCACTGATTGTGTGAGCTGCGATTGTGGCGGCCATTTCCATCTGCTCCCGTCGAAAGACAAGCGCCTACTGCCGCACACCAGCCATTGATCTCAATTATTATCACTGGATACACAACTGCAGTGGTTATTATCTGTGAAAATCGTGACGGTCTATTTTAGTTATGTTGGAAGCGCTGTACGTATAGGCCGTGTTGTCGTTAGGACCGTTGTGTCCTCTAAAATGTTATGAAAGTTATGAACGATTGATTACTTTATAAATATATAATGGTCAACATTGTGTCGTTTATGGTTGTAGAGAAGTCAAAGGAAACGACGCAGACTTCATACCCATATGTGAGTTATTTTTATTCAGAACTAGTGTTGCTATTACATTTCGTTTAATGAACTGATTTCACTGTTGTAAACGGTTATTCTCGTGTTAAGTTTTATATTTGCCTTTTGTCTATGCGGTTTTCTGTTTTAGCTCATGCAGTAGACATGCACGCTGTGTGGAAAATCATGCTTATATCATTCGCTTGGAATCTGTCGCTATTAATATTTATTTATTTGTCTACAACGGCATAATTTATTCATTAAATGCAATTTTCGAGTGACATTTCTGAATCAAAACATAAGTGCACGTTTTACACAACTCGTGTCTTTTCTACTGTTTCGTTGCAGGTGTGCGCTTAATTACAAGTCTCGAATATTTTGTAAATAGTATTCAAATTTTCAGAACATGTAGTGCCCGTTGTATACGAATTAGTTTCTACGAAAACAACCAGTAAAAACGATTAGAAATTTCAGAATTTGGAATTTTTTGTAAGAACGTAATACTGGATGTGACAGCTCTACGTTCGCCAGTATGGCGTCGAGCGTGACGACTTCACAATACACAGGATCAACTCCAGCAGTGGCGTAAATAGGACTTGGCTTTGGGGGGGGGGGGGGGGGGTTAGATCTCCTTGACGAGTAAAATTTTAGTCAATTTCCAGACAGACTACCATCTACCACCCCCGTTGAAGAGACTAATTCACTACCTTCCAATGAAAGCTTATGGTAAAACACCCCAAGTTTCCAATCTTTACCTTTACCATACTGCTGTTATACGATTCCTTTTTCTTTTCTTATTTCTCTCTCTTTTTTTTGTCGGGTTCTGGGTGGGGGGGGGGGGTTCTATCCCCCTATCCCCCCACCGCATAGTTACGCCACTGAACTCCAGGTTACCTTTCAGTTCACTGACACCAGCACCACCGCGTGTTGCCTAGGAGCTGGTAGACAGCGCCGCAGTCGTGAAACGTCGTTCATGACTATCGTGTGTGGCACATTATTCACCGTTCCTTACTTTTGGAATACGCTTCGGACATCGTGTTATTTCTAATATTTTCGCAAGGTCGCATTCTGTGATCTACTTATTTCAAGATTTCTTGCTTATTTGTCGTAACTTCCTACACTGCCATCGTTGCAGGGATACGATAGTAATATCACAGTCTAATATATACACTCACGACACTACCGCAGAATACTCTGCGACAGCAGCGCTCCAAGCGGCAGGGAAGCTACTTTAATGAATACGAAAGTGGATGAGTTCGAATAGTATCGTTTATATTGATTTCAACATACGTTTTACATTAGGGAACGTATGTAGAGGAATAAAATAGGTATTAACTTAAAAAATAGTTCCACCTTTGTCTTTTTAGGTTTCCTAAGACCCCTGACGAGATACGAAAATGTACAGCGCAGCACAGTTTACTTACAATTATCTTGTTACCTACAGGCTTTTACTGACTAATGTCATTTACTATTAAAAATAGAAAAATGGCTAGGAAAAAAGTCATTTAGAATGCAAAAGTATGTGGTATGCAAAAAGAATAGCAAACTCTCGGGATAAAATTAAAACTATCTGGTCAGTCGTGAAGGAAGTGTCTGGTCAGGAGCAGCAGGTAGAAGATACAACGTCAGTGCGTAGTAGGAATGTTTCTGTTACTGACAAGTTAGATATATGTGCAATATTCAATAATCACTTTCTGAATATAGTAGAGGAACTAAAAAAAACTCTAGTTTCTACAGGTAATCATATAACGTTTTTAGAAAATGCGTTTCCGAGGCTGTTACCTGAAATGATCCTTCATGATACTTCCATAGGTGAGATTGAGTCAATAATTAAATCACTAAAGACTAAGGACTCTTGTGGATATGATGGGGTATCTAGCAGAATTCTAAAGTACTGTTCTCCATATGTTAGCCCAGTACTAAGCCATATTTGTAATTTTTCCTTTCAGAATGGTCAGTTTCCTAACAGATTAAAGTACGCAGTAGTGAAACCACTTTATAAAAAAGGAGAAAGGGATAATGTAGACAACTATAGACCTATTTCTATGCCATCGGTTTTTTCCAAAGTTATTGAAAAGGCTGTATATTCAAGATTAATTGATCATTTCAGTTCACATAATTTCCTGTCAAACGTTCAGTTTGGTTTTAGAAGTGGTTTAACGACTGAAAACGCTATATTTTCGTTTCTCTGTGAGGCACTTGATGGGTTAAATAAGAGGCTACGGACATTAGGCGTCTTCTTTGATTTAACAAAAGCGTTTGATTGTGTTGATCACAAAATATTGTTGCAGAAGTTGGAACATTATGGAATACGGGGAGTAGCCCACAACTGGTTCACCTCTTACTTTAATAATAGACAACAGAAGGTAATTCTCCGCAGTGTAGAAAATGGGTATGACGTGCAATCTCAATGGGGCACAATTAAGTATGGGGTGCCCCAGGGGTCTGTTTTGGGACCATTGATGTTTCTTATTTATATAAATGATATGCCTTCGAATGTAACAGGTGATTGTAAAATATTTTTGTTTGCTGATGATACCAGCTTGGTAGTGAAGGATGTTGCTCGTAATATTGACACAATATCAAATAATGCAGTTCAAGAGATAAGTTCATGGCTAATAGAAAACAAGTTGATGTTAAATCACAGTAAAACTCAGTTTTTACAATTTCTAACCCATAATTTGACGAAATCTGAAATTATGATTACGCATAATGGGCATGTGATAAGTGAGACTGAACAGTTCAAATTTCTAGGTGTTCATATAGACAGTAAGCTGTCATGGAAAGCCCATGTTCAGGATCTTGTTCCAAAACTAAATTCTGCTATATTTACCATTAGAACAATATCTGAGATAAGTGATTTTTCAACACGAAAAGTAGTCTATTACGCTTACTTTCACTCACTTATGACGTACGGCATTGTTTTTTGGGGTAACTCGCCTGATGCAAAAAGGATATTTCTGGCTCAAAAACGGGCGGTTCGAGCAATATCTGGTGTAAGTTCGCGAACGTCATGTCGACCCCTTTTCAGTAGTCTGGGAATTTTGACTCTGGCGTCACAATACGTTATTTCTTTAATGTCTTTTGTTGTTAATAATATCAGCTTATTCCCACGAGTTAGTAGCTTTCACTCGGTGAATACTAGACAGATGTCTAATCTACATTTGCACCACACCACCTTAACACTTGTGCAGAAAGGGGTGCAGTATTCTGCGGCATCCATTTTCAATAAGCTGCCACAAGAACTAAAGAATCTTAGCACTAATCCACATGCTTTCAAATCTAAATTGAAGAGTTACCTCGTGGCTCACTCCTTTTATTCTGTCGAGGAGCTCCTAGAAAAGTTAAATTAAGCTAATTCATTTTTTCTTTATTGATTCTTTTCACTTTGTCTTAAGATTGTCGTGTGCAAAGGACTACTTAAAATTTTTCTATTACCATTCTTGTGTAACAATGTATTGACTTGTTCCATGACCATGGAGTCTTACTCCTCAAGTGGATCCTATGGAACAGAAAAAAACAAATAAATAAATAAATAAAAACACCAAATGACCTGCTCTTTGGCAGAAAGACGTCGCTTTTCTACTCAAGGACGTTAAAGTTTCTTCACTAGAATTCCAGTAAAATCAGCAGAACGTAGGAAACCAATACAGAATGCAATAACTACAGTATTTAACATACGAAATCAGTAACTAAAACTTTAGCTCAAAGAAAAAGTTACAGACGTGACAAGTAGGGTTGCCAGATTGAACTCAAGGCAGGCCCGGAGACCAGACGTGCCCCCCTCCCCCTTGGCCAATGACTCACCCCCCCCCCCCCAACTGCGACAAACTGCCCCCCCCCTACCAGCATTAAACGTGAATTTAAAATAAAAAAAAAGGCTAATCATCCCCCCGGTGGAACATTGCTAGGGGTGGCCTTCACATGCCGCAGCTGAACGGCCAGGCCGCCAGTTGCTGTGGATCAGCAATCGGCACACTTCAGTCGGCGTGGCAGCAGAAGTGGCGGCAGCATCAAAGCTGTTCACATCAACAGCTGCGCCTTCCAAGAGTTGCCGCTTGTGGCTCCGCGCACTGTGAAGGATCGCGCGTCACCAAGAAGAGCTTCTCCCGCCAGAGGTTCGAATCCCCCCCCTAGGGCATGGATATTGTGTTCGTCCTTAGTTTAAGTTACGTTAAGTTGGATGTAGATCGTCGCTACATGAGCATAGTACTTAAAAAGCGTCGTAAGATAAAGGTCACATTCAAGCCCGGAGATGAGAGTCATTGGCCCGTAGACCCGGAGAATTCATTTCAAACACGGGCACTTCGGGCGGCGCCCGGAGATCTGGCAACCCTAGTGACAAGAAAACGGAAAAAGCAATCAAACTGTTTTCAACAAAGAAGAACCCAATTCCACAATTGTTGCTACAGCTGAGCCACAAACAGCAAAAATCTCCAAGACATTGTCTTCTTGAGCTAAAGTAATCACATTCAAAAGAATAGGCGCGTATAAGAAAGACGAATGAAGTCTGAAGATGTGCGAATCATTGGACTCCATACCGAATTGACATTTGTCAAATACTCTTTGTCATAGTAAGAACGGACCACAATAAATATTTTCTTATGTTTATATTCTACCAACTTTCAGCGGAATAAGATGCAAATATACACATATTCGTAAATGTTGGTTCATGATGAAGTTCTTCGTTATACCACTGCATCAGTTAACGTCAGCTGTTTTTTCATTAATTTTCGTATTATGTATGTGTTTGATATATCAGTAATGCATGTAAGGCAAAAATTGTACGAACTATTTCGTTAATTACTCACACAAATAATTATAAACAAACATCACCCTTTCGGCGGCTTGCCCATCGCTAGGAGCGCTAGTGTTGTTGCAACTGTCAGTTGATAACTACCAAGAAGGTTAGAATCTCTGGAGATGCCCTAACACTGAAAAAGTGAAGCCAGCAAAATGCGCATTTCGGCATTTGTACATTGGGCGTACTGTGTGGTAAAGTAGTTCTAGGTATTGAAATATGTGTCATATCTAAGTAAGTACTCTGATGTGACTACAAATTTAGTGGCTTTACTTAAAGAGGGCAATATTCACACAGGATTTTAAGCGAGAAATCCTTGTTTTGGGCACAAAAGCATGGCACCTGGCTTTATACAATGTCTCTTCTAAGCATAAAGCATATGTAACGCCAGCTCCCCTTATTTCACAGCAATGAGTGTCGCAACTGTATATGTTAGGCTGTGGTTATATCGTCACAACTCTGTCCTTTCAAAGCGAGAGAATAGGAAGAAGTTTGAAGGATTGAGACCCGGTGAGTATTATGAACGCTCAGGTTACTCCACCATTTTTTTTATGTTTTTATTTTTATTTATTTATTTATTTATTTTTTTGCAAGGAATTGTTTGACGATATTGGCATCCAACACGCTCGCCAGATCTCAATTCTCTAGCCCTCTTCCTAGTCCGTCAACTCAAACTCGCTTTGAAGGGAAAGAGATTTGACGTTATTCCTAACATCCAACGAAACGTTGAAAGGAGTACATATATTCTGCCACGGGCATATTTTTATTGCAATTTTACCGGATATAATGCCTTGGGCACTCGTTTATTCGAATTTAAGCTGTAATTTTGTATGCACCATTTCTGTGTAACATTTGACTTCAATTTTTTTAATGTGGATAAGTTGGTAATCTTTGCCATAATCCAATGTGTCGCGCTGCTAGTAGTATGGAGCAGGCGGTGTGTAGAGAAGCTTGTGTGAAGCAAACGCAGTTTGCCATTTAGTCTGGTAGCTTAGGCAGGCACACTGTCAGTTATAATTATGTTTGATTATTTAGGATGGACGAAAGCCTGCCTTTTGGTGGAGACAGTTGTATCACTAGTTGAGATTAGGTATTTGGTTTTGGATAAAAACGTAAACTTTTTATATTTATGGTTTTTAATTATGATTTTCAATGATCATTGTTATGGTAGGTGCTGGACGTTTTCTTATTAATGAAGTTATTTATCAAAAGTTTCAAGTTTAGATTTACCCTGAAGTCACTTACCAGTTTCCCCTTCCTTTCATTATTTTGAAGTCTAATTTTGAATTAGATCAGATTATTGTGTTATATGTAAATGTAGTCTGGCAAAGAAAGTCACTGACATATAATTTGAAAAGAATATTACTGAAAGTGTAATTTTTGAAGCGATCATTTTGCATAATTAATGAGAATAAAAAAAGTAACACACAGGTAGCCAAAAGTTAAATTCTTAAACAGAATGTTTTGTTTTATTGATGAAAGTTCGTATTGTTAGCTTAAATAATGATCTTAACAGTTAGAAGCAAACTTAGTCGTCTCCTCCGCCACGAGCAAAGTTCCCACAGAGACGTACCGTACACAGGTCCATGACCTCTCCGGAATTTTTGGATTCTCTCTTTCGGTCCTAGGCCTCAAAATAAATAAATTTTATGACCGTAGGTGCCAGACCCCCGCTGGCCTAGACGACCGGCTATGCACCCAGCAAACTGCTCAACAAACTCGGAGAAACCTTCCAGGCATTCGTAACCGTCAAAACGACCCGCCGCTCTGGCGAGGGTGCTGTTCAGATCTCTGTAAATTTCGCTCTGAGACGGAAAGTCTGATTGTCTTGCATTGGCAACATTTGCCTAAGACGGCCAACCGTCCCGGATTCTGCGGGACAGTCCTGCATTTGGATTCGTTATCCCGCATTGCGATAATTACTGAAAATGTCCCGCAAAACGACAAGCGTCGAGCATTTTAGTAATTTTATAATTATCGGTGTTAGTGGACAAGCCGAAGCTGTTTGTGTACGGCACGCTATGTCGTAATGCTTGCAAGTCAACTTCACAATACATCATCGACGAATAAATGACACTCATCTTACATTAAATATGTAAAAAAAGGAGATACACATCATCTGACTGTTTCCAAATGACAAATTCTCTAGCAGTGGCGGTTGTTTTTGTTTTAAGCTGGTAGTGCATAGGGTGCCTTCATGAGGTGGGCAGTGGTTGGAGAGAGCGTTCGACCAGGGCCGGCCGCGGGTACCTGAGAGGTTTTGTGTGCTATTACTGGTAGAGCAGGACAGTGCTCTGCAGACGCACTGTAGCATATAATTTCTAAGACTTTCCCGGCGATTTGTTGTCATCTCGTAAAATCGGGTGTACTGCCTGTGATCCGCGTCTTCCCAACACGATATTTCGACGTCGTAACTCGGCGTCTTCATCAGGTGTTCCCTGAGACTCAGGGAACACCTGATGAAGACGCCGAGTTACGACGTCGAAATATCGTGTTGGGAAGACGCGGACCACCGGCAGTACACCCGATTTTACGAGATGGCACTGTAGGATGACCGCCAAACGTAATGCGGCCAACATTTTCAAAACTCAATGCGGGACACTTCGAGGATGTGAAGGAGGTCTAAATCACGCGACTCGTTCTGTAAGATGTCAGTAAATACTGGCATCTTAAAGTTTCTCGGTCAGTCATGACATGGAGTTTGCAATGCACTTCATGTTCTGAAGACAGTAAATCAGAGTGGTGTGCATCTTCTAACACTTTGCGCCAGATCTCACTGTGCACGTTAAAAATAGTAATACAAAATGTTCGCTTATAGCTCACTCTCTCACACACTAGTGTATTGACTCGGAATACAATTCTCTAGCAGTCGGCATGCGTTCTTAGGCGCCTTGCTGCGGAGCGCGCGGTTGCTCGCCGTCGGGGGTTCGAGTCCTCCCTCGGCGGGTGTTTGCGCTGTCCTTTGTATAAAGTACTTAAACTACTTAACCCTTAACTACTATTATCCGTCTCTCAGAACGCTACGAATTTTTGTGTCAAAATACTGCAGAAATAAAAATAGACAAAGTTTATCCTTCACTGACTTACAGAATGTAGTAATCGCTTTATATTGAAAATACGAATCGTTAACTGAAAGATGACTTTGCGTACAATTTATCGGAACTGAAATGTGATTTCTCTATACAGCACATTTCGCAGTGTTCTATTTGTCGCTCTTTTATAAATGCTGCCCAAAAAAAAAAAAAAAAAAAAAAAAAAAAGCTAGTTACAATATAGTCTACTTGCAAGAAGTGTAATGAACAACAGGAAGTCATGAAACTATACATTTCGCAAACCACTGATAATTAAAATAAGTTTGAGAGACCCCTCCATAGTATTTGTGATACTGTCAATATCCATATCTGTTAATGGTTAAAGTAAGTTTGTAAGCCTACGGACTGATGACCAACGCAGTTAAGTGCCTTAGATTTACAAAAATATGATTTTCCAGCAGTGGCAAGGCACTTTGCTGCCGCTCACACGGATTGCGTGCAACCGGCCGTCTGTTCCTCAAATGTTCAAATGTTTGTAAATCTATCGGATCAAACTGCGTGGTCATAAAAAATGTTCAAATGTTTGTAAATCTATCGGACCAAACTGCTAGGTCATCAGTCTGTAGCTTACAAACTACTTAAACTGAAGTAAACTAACCCAAGGACGACACACACACATGCTCAATGGAGGACTCGACCCTCCGACGGCGAGCAACCGCGCGCTCCGCAGCCTAGCGCCTTATAGGGTACGGCCATAGTGAACGGCTCCCCTCCCCGCTAGCTGTCGGCCGCTTAACTCGCAGCGGTCGGACCGCCCGCTGCAACGGCGCGATGGCAGCTGGAGGCGGTGGCGGCCACAGTGCGCAGCCAACAGCGCGCCGGCTGATGACAATACATGACCGAAACTACTTTTCCATTTTCTTGCTGAAAAAAAATTCTGTATATGAAACAAAGCTACATCGCACTCTGGTATCAGTTTTTCGATAAAAATACTCCTGTAAAAAAATAAAAACCTCCTCTTCCGGCTTTGTGGGTTTTTCTTGGCGTAGGATACTTCTCACTCGCTTCTGAGGAAACTAACTGTCGTACGTCACTGAGTTTTGCACATCTTGCGGGCTAACATAACAGCTTCAAAACGGAGTGTCTTTCTTTTTCGATATTCTCCATAGATATTACGATACTTAATTTCTAGTTAACCTATTGCATAACATCTGAAGCTTAAGTAGGGGAAAATGTAGTCGCTGACTACTTTTCGGTTAGTTAACTTTAGGTTATAGATTACTGCGTACGAAATGTAGCCGACATTGTGAAATTTTTTTTAAGCTGAAAAGAAAGCGGTACATCGCTCCAGTAAAGCGAACTGGGTGTTGTAATTTGGGGGCGCTGGCGTCGCGCGCTCTCCTTCGGAGCGCCCTGTTCATCATAGGGTGGGCCGAAAAAAGTGAATTTTTTGAGTATCGAGTTGTAATAGGGCTCGAAAGTTGCGTATTTGTGTGCTGATTAACGAAAAAAATAATTTAAAAAATCTAACTTAATATCTTCAGTTCGCGAAAAGGGCTTAAATTTTCTAAAAAACGATAAATTTATAGAATTTCTGAAAGGTCATATAATAATATATCTTTCAGTATCACGTCCTAATAGGACTCAAAACCTGCGTATCCATGTATAGTTTAACATAAAAATATTTTTGATAGTCCTAGCTTATGTAATCAGTTCGCGCTAAAGGCCTTAACTATCGAAATATGACAACATTTCTAAATGTTCAAAATGTTACGGAAATTTGCTAATATCTCATATTTATATCTATGTTTTGAATATGTTAGGTTTTATTTATTGTGATTTGATTATTTAAACAGATAACATCATAACTTTGCAGCTCTTAGCCCATTTCACCAGCAAATTGGCTTAAATGACCCAGAACTCATCACGAGGAAGTGACTGCAATTCGAGTTCCACCCACACCCTGCCCAACCAACCAACCGCCCAAGGATTTCATACTAATTATATATTCATATTTACAATTTATACATTTATTTACATTTTTATACTTTTATTTGCATACTAGTCAAAGATGTAGTTGGCTTGAATTCTGATTTGTGTCCAAATTTTGGCATTATTCATCTTGACAGCAGAGTCGTCCTAATGAATCCATTTCTGCTATCTTGCCCACATACTTTTTCTCCAGCCTCTGTTACTAATTTTACACATCTTTCTACAGCCAGAGTGTGGTACTGAAAGTTCACATTTTTCGCCCCACCTTAGTGCACAACTACTGGGCCTCTAGCCTGCAGCTCAGTCAGTCAACCTTGGCAATAAAACACATGCCCGAGCCAACAAAAAATGACTTAAGAAAAATAGCTAAGCTTATATGTGACAGTTGCCAACTCTAACTGGTATTAATTATTGATGTCAAATAATTTCTGATAAAAAAGGACAGTAAAACTGGTTCTATGTATTACAGTTTCAAATATTGGATTGCTACCTGTCACTGACGGAAATTGCTAGTTCATAATGGGGACTGTAGGGTTCTAAGAAAAAGTTTTTGTTGAATGCAGCTTCAGACATGTAATTGAAATGGGAAGACTAAAATTAGCAGAAGAATTTTTGACAGGATGCAATAGCAAGCGTCTAGACGTTATCCCAGGCGCTGCAGCACTTCTCCTCTGACCGCTCGGCTACTCCACCGCGGCGTCTGTTCCTCGCCAATCGGCGCGGACAGCAGACATGCGCTTCACTGCCATCTAGTAGATCGGTTGTGCCTGCGTACCAAACGTTGGGTAAGTTTCTGTGAACAGAGCCGTTTATCATTATGAAGTATAAAACACCGACGGTTCTGTTTCGCTTATTTAAGTAAGCAGGAAGAAAACTGCCTGGCGAAAGTGCAGTTGTTTCCACAAAAGCCTTGAAACGTACGCACATTTGAGTGGTTATCCTAAGTCCTATGCGATTCGTCAGAAGCTGGCATATGTCTTAGGTTCAAACACAAAACTATAGGTCCTTCTGCACCAATGTGGGGGAAGTGAGGTTCTTTTACGACATCAGGCGTGGGAGCTCTGCTCGACACTGTTTGAATGGCAGCAGACGACTGCGCCCGCATTGCTTACCAATTCAGTACACTCGTCCATTTTGTTGCGAAAAGTTTCAACGTCGATATTGACAACTCCTAAATCACTACAATATTAACCTTTCAACAACTACTGAATACGTGAAGTATAGGAATATATTCGATGAAATACCAGGTTCTGTGCCTTTATCGATACAGTCTTATCTTCATAACATAAAAAATATGTGGCCATTATGGCAATATAATTTGCCGGAAACACCGGTTTCACACATGTAACTGTTCACGAAATAAATTTTCTCGATTTTTTTCTAAGAATAGTTTAAACATGTAATGCTACATGTGCCTCCACAAACGAAAAGCCTCTTATTTTCCTATATTTTATAATTAATTTATTTTCACATGTGCATATTCTGTTGAAACTTTTGTTAAATATTACTCACAGTCATATGGACTTAATATTCTTTGAAGAATTATTAATGTATGTAAACCTCCCTGCAAAGAATACAGACACAATTATCACGTTCAGCGTTTCTCATCTAAAAATTAAGGAGATTTCTTTTTCTTGTTGGAACATTGAGACAGTAAAGTCGTAAATCATTTGAACTATGTAATTATTAAGAATTTTCCATGATAGGAATTAGAAATTTCTGGAGTTGTTCGAGAGTGAACAATGTAAGTGATGTAAGTTTTCATGTAGATGCGCTGTTTTTTATTTCGGTTATAAGCTCTGTAGTTTAACCGAACTTCGAATGCATTCTCTTTTGGTAGAAAACTGATTCCTTTATTTTTACTTCTCACATTTTATTAACTGTGATGCAATTTATTTTTCAGGAGAACGGATTACGCCACTAAATCTAATTACGAAACTAATTGTTCGAGACGTGATCAGAATGGTAGTCATTTTCATTCCATTCTTTTACTGAATAACTGTTCTGAATAGGATCCTGAGAGTTTGTGTCGACATATTAAATTTCAATTTTAACAATTTGACGAACTTTGAGAAATGTTTCAAACGTCAATATTGACAAACGCTATACAATATCACTATAATTATGCAATCAAGAAATGCTGAGCGCAGAAACCATACGTATATGGATATATTAAAAAATACTTTCTTCAGTATCTTGATACAACAGTTACGGGTCTTTGTCGTACATCGCAGTACGTATCGATATGCTGAAAATCTTTGACGTGATTCACCTTATATATACACGTGAGTACAGACGTCTATAAATAAAGTTAACAGGAAATGCAGACTGGCTAATCAGTAGTTGCTTGTGGAGAAATGGAAGACCGTAGAAGAATGTATGACGAGGGGACTGATAGATACTGCCTACAGGAAAATAAGAGAGACATTTCAAGACAAGGAAAGCAGCGGTAAGAATATCAAAAACTCAGATGGAAAATGATTACTAAGCAAAGAAGGGAATGCTGAAAGGCGGAAGGAATATATACACGTAAAAGGCCTGTACAAAGCAAATAGATTTGAAGGCATTTTTCTATAAATGGAAGACGAAGTAGAGGTAGATGAGATAGGAGATACTATACAGTGAAAGGAATTTGACAGAGCACTAAATGATCTGAGAAGAAACATGGCCCTTGGAGTAGACGATGTTCCCTTTGAACTGCTATTATCGTTAGGAGAGCCAGTCATGAGGAAATTGTTTCACCTGATATGCAGGATGAATGAGACAGGGGGAATACCAGACATCTAGATGAATATAATGATTACAATACCTAAGAAAGCAAGTGCAGACAAATGTGAAAATTACAGAATAATCAGTTTATTAAGTCATGGTTGCAAAATATTAATACGAATTATTTACAGACGAATGTAAAAACTGGTAGAATCCGACCATGGGACGATCAATTTGGATTTAGGAGAAATATAGGAACACGCGAGGCAATACTCACTTTACGACTTATCTTAGAAGATATATTAAGGAAAGGGAAACCTACGTTTTTAGCATTTGTGGATCAGGAGAAAGCTTTTGACAATGTTGACTGGAATACACTTTTTTCTGATTCCGAAGGTTTTTTTTTTTTTGTGGTTTTAGGGCGCACAACTTCTATGGTCATTAGCGCCCAGCCAAGAACATTGATTCGCTATGATCTCAAAAAAAATGGTGACTGTCGGTACATCAACAAGAGGCTAAAAACGAAAGATAAGAAACAATTAAAAGGGTTAAATATCCTTGGATAGGTTGGCCAAGTTCATAAAACGCAAAACCCGATCAGCTGCTCGTGTGTCATCAGCTAAAATTTCCTCCAGAGTAGACGGAAAGTGAAGGGCTACACGGAGATGATTAAAATTAACACAAGTCAGTAAAACATGTCGCACTGTCAGCAGTTCACCGCAGGAGCATAGCGGTGCAGGTTCGGCGGATAGCAAGTGACGGTGGCTGAAACGGCAATGACCGATCCGCAACCGAGCCAGGATGACCTCCTCCCGCCGAGAGGGGCGTGAGGATGTCCTCCAAGCGGTCGGGATCGGTTTGACAGTTCGCAATTTATTGTTGTACAGTGAAAGCCACACACTGTGCCATTGCGACACGATACTCCGGCGAAGAGCCCGTTGAACATCGTCCGATGGGACGCAGTGAGTAGCCATGCGAGGCAAAAGAGCTGCTGCCTTGGCTGCTGTGTCGGCGGCCTCATTCCCGGGCACACCCACATGGCCAGGGACCCACAGGAAAGAAACGTGACAGCTGTCATCCGCCAGCAACTGGAGGGAGCGTTGGATCCGATACACGAGAGGATGGTTCGAGAAAGGGTCCTTAAGACTCTGCAGGGCACTAAGGGAGTCAGAACATATGGCATAGAAAGGTTGGCGGTGGCGGCAGGTATACAAAACGGCCTGGTGGAGGGCGAAAAGCTCAGCCGTGAAGGTCGAGCACCGGTCAGGGAGCTTGTATTGGAACCGGTTGTCCCCGACGACGAAGGCAGATCCGACACCGGCAGTGCTCTTGGAACCATCAGTGTAAATAAATACGGCATTATCGAACCGCGAACGGAGTTCGACAAGCCTCGAGCGGTATACCAAATCCGGAGTGCTCTCCTTGGGGAGCGAACTAAGTTCGAGGTGTGTGTGAACCTGGGCCTGATGCCACGGTGGCAATGGGCTTTCGCTCAACCGAAGGGTGGATGGAAGGGTAAAATCGAGCCGTTGTAGCAGGCGGCGAAACCGAACTCCCGGTGGAAGCAAGGCATTCGCAGACAACTGATATTGGCGATCGAGTGAGTCGTCAAAAAATAATCTGTAAGAGGGATGGTTGGCCATCGACCGTAGGCGGCATGCATACCGACACAAGAGTATGTCACGTCGAGTGGTCAAGGGTAATACAGCAGCCTCGGCATACAGACTTTCAACAGGGCTGGTATAAAATGCACCGGTCGCCAGGCGTAATCCACGATGGTGGATAGAGTTGAGACGGCGGAGAATCGACGGCCGTGCTGAAGAGTATACAAGGCTTCCGTAGTCGAGCTTCGACTGAACAATGGCCTGGTAAAGGTGAAGCAGGACGGTACGATCCGCTCCCCATGACGTGCCACTGAGGACACGAAGAACGTTAAGGGATCGGGCACAACGGGCAGCCAGGTAGGACACGTGTGTGGACCAGCAAAGTTTACGATCCAACATGAGTCCCAAGAATTTCGTAGTCTCCACGAAAGGGAGAGCAACAGGGCCGAGACGTAGAGAAGGTGGAAGAAATTCCTTGTATCTCCAAAAATTGATACACACAGTTTTCTCAGTGGAGAATCGGAAGCCGTTTGCGATGCTCCAGGAATATAGACGGTCAAGACAGCGTTGGAGAGAACGCTCCAAGAGACACGTCCGCTGGGCGCTACAATAAATTGCGAAATCGTCAACAAAAAGAGATCCGGAGACGTCGGCTGAAAGGCAGTCCACGATCGGATTGATTGCAATGGCAAAGAGCGCCACACTCAAGACGGAGCCCTGTGGTACCCCGTTCTCCTGGCAATAGGTATCTGACAAAACAGAGCCCACCCGTACCCGGAACTTGCGATCCGCCAAAAATGCTTGAATGAAAAGAGGAAGGCGGCCCCGAAGGCCCCATGTGTGCAATGTGCGGAGAATGCCCGCTCTCCAACAGGTATCGTATGCCTTCTCCAAGTCGAAGAACACGGCTACTGTTTGACGCTTCTTTAGAAAGTTGTTCATAATGAAGGTCGACAACGTAACGAGGTGGTCAGCAGCAGAGCGGTGTCGACGAAAACCGCATTGGATATTAGTCAGGAGGCGGCGAGATTCGAGGAGCCAGACCAACCGAGCGTTAACCATGCGTTCCATCACCTTACAGACGCAGCTCGTCAGAGAAATGGGACGATAACTGGAAGGAAGGTGTTTGTCCTTCCCTGGTTTGGGGATGGGGACAACAATGGCTTCACGCCAACTTGTGGGAACATGACCTTCAGTCCATATGCGATTGTAGGTACTAAGAAGAAAGCACTTGCCCGCAGGAGAGAGGTTCTTCAGCATCTCAATATGAATGGAATCGGGCCCGGGAGCAGAAGACCGCGACAGGGCGAGAGCACGATCTAGCTCCTGCATGGTGAAGGCGACGTTATAATTTTCACGATTAAAAGAGCGGAAAGAAGGCGGCCGTGCCTCCTCTACCTGTTTGCGAGGGAGAAAGGCAGGGTGGTAATGGGCAGAGCTCGAAACCTCCGCAAAGAAACGACCCAATGCGTTTGAAACATCAGCTGGGTCCACGAGGACCGCGTTCTCCACGGTCAGGCCAGGAATCGGGGAGTGGACCTTGATGCCGGACAAACGGCGTAGGCCACCCCAGACAACCGTGGAAGGAGTAAAACGGTTAAAAGAACTAGTAAAAGCTGTCCAGCAAGCTTTCTTGCTGTCGTTTATGATACGACGGCACTGCGCTCTCATACGTTTGTAATTGATGCAATTCTCCAAAGTTGGGTGGCGGCGGAAGGTGCGTAAGGCGCGGCGTCGGGCTCGAAGCGCGTCGCGGCAGGCTGCAGTCCACCAAGGGACCTGGACACGACGTGGAGAAGAGGATGTACGACGTATGGAACGTTCAGCAGCAGTGAGAATAACCTCTGTGAGGTATTCGACCTGACTGTCACAGTCGGGAAAATGCTGATTGTGAAAAACAGCCATGGAAGAATAAAGCCCACAGTCGGCTTTAGAAATGTTCCAACTGGTGGGACGTGGAGATGGGGAATGATGTAGGAAATGGATGATACAAGGGAAATGGTCACTCGAGTACGTGTCAGAGAGTGCATACCACTCAAACCGACCGGCAAGCTGAGGAGTGCATATTGCGAGGTCTATATGGGAGTAAGTGTGTGTTGTGTCAGAAAGGAAGGTCGGTGCACCGGTGTTGATGCAGACAAGATCGAGGTGTTGGAGAAGGTCCACCAAAAGGGAGCCTCTCGGACAAGGTGCCGGAGAGCCCCATAAGGGGTGGTGGGCATTGAAGTCGCCTATCAACACGAAGGGTGAAGGGAGCTGATCAACAAGGTTTAGCACATCTGCCCTAGTAAGGGCAGATGACGATGGCGAATATATATTACAGAGGGAGAAGGTAAATGTGGATAAGGTGATGCGGACGGCAACTGCCTGTAGGTGAGTGTGCAAGGAAATGGGATGGAAATAGACGTCGTCTCGAAGGAGCATCAGAACCCCTCCATGGGCTGGGACACCTTCCACGGGTGGCAGGTCGAACCACACAGAGGTGTAGTGTGGAAAGTCTGCACGATCACGTGGACGCAACTTAGTTTCCTGGAGGCAGACTAGAAGCGGGCAGTGCAATCGAAGGAGTAGTTTTAACTCCTCCCGATTAGAACGAATGCTGCGAATGTTCCATTGAAGGAGCGCCATGATAAAAATGAGAAGAAATAAGGATAAAAACCAAGTAGCGAGCGGGGTCACCTCGACGGCCGCTGAGGACCGGATTTCGAGGGAGCACTGCTATCGCTGTCTGGGGGCAAAGGGTCATGTTCCATTGGTTCGACCGACGCGCCTGCCACCTCCCTGAGTTGATCAGGAGGGGCAGTTTCCACCGCCGGTAAAGGGCCGGGCGCCCGGCAAACGGAGCGTCCCGGTGAAACAGAAGACGGCCGAGGCCGGCAACTGTTGGACGGCGTGACAGATGGGTCACGCCTCGGCGGGGAAGGAGAGGAACTCTTTTTCTTGTCAGCTCTTCTGGAAGAGTGACGGCGGGAAGAGGCAGTTGACGGTTGGGAAGCCTGAGAACGCAGAAAATCCTCGCGGATGGGTTCCTTTTTCAAGGTCCGGGCATCTTGTTTAGGTGCCCGCGGTTTACTAGAGGTTGACGAAGACTGTACCTTAGAAGCAGCAGGAGGAAGCGGGGACGTGGAACGGGCAATCTTCGGGCTGGCGGATCGCACAACTGTGTCAGCGAAAGTGAAATCACAAGTCTGGGTACTGGAATCCTTAGTAGGTCGAGTTGAGGTGAGGACCTTACTGTATGTACCCGCTGGGAGGACAGTGGGCTTCCGACTCGCCAACAACTTTCGAGCGGCAGATGTTGATACCTTCTCCGTGACCCGAATTTGCTGAATGATTTTTTCATCCTTATATACAGGGCAGTCGCGAGAGGAAGCCGCATGGTCGCCGTTGCAGTTAAGGCAGTGAGGGGACGGAGGTGGGCAATCCCCCTCATGGGCGTCCCTACCACAAGTGACACATTTTGCTGCATGTGGGCAATGTTCACGGGTATGGTTGTACCTGTGGCATTGGTAGCAGCGCGTTGGGTTTGGAATATAAGGGCGGACTGAGATAACTTCGTACCCTGCTTTGACCTTCGACGGGAGGTCAACTCTGTCGAACGTCAAAAACACAGTACGATTCGGTGTCAGCTGGTTATCTACCTTTTTCATCACCCTGTGGACGGCTGTCACACCCTGATCGGACATATAGGACCGGATGTCGTCATCAGACAACCCGTCAAGGGATCTCGTAAAAACTACCCCACGTGACGAGTTGAGTGTGCGGTGCGCTTCTACTTTGACTGGAAACGTGTGTAATAACGTAGTCCGGATAAGTTTCTGGGCTTGGAAAGCACTGTCCACTTCCAGCAACAATGAGCCATTGCGCTGACGCGAACAGGTTTTAACAGGGCCAGCAATTGCATCAACACCTTTCTGTATAACGAAAGGATTGACAGAATTGAAATCTTTTCCGTCGGTGCGCGACACAACAAGAAATTTCGGCAAATTAGGCAGAGTCTTCTTTTGCTGAGGCGAATCTATCTTACGTTTCTGGGTCAATGTCAGTGAAGAAGAGAAGGAAGTCATTGCGGAAGTGTCCCCCGTGATTACCGGCGTCTCCGATGGCGCGCTCCTTCCTAGTGGGGGCCCTCTCCGAGGGCTTACCCGCCTTAGGTGATTGTTCACACCTCAGGTCACACCTCCCGAGAACTGACGGAGGGACCAATCGGCACGTTCGGAAGGTACCAACTCGGGTAATCACCCCTCCCTGGGCCTGGCCTTTACCAGGGGGTACGTACGTGCCCTATTTGTCTACCCGGGGCGGGGAATTACGCGTTACCCCGTCACCTGCTACGCACGATAATGCGTGGGTCGGCCTTCAGACACGCACAGGGAGGAAAGAAGAAGAGGATAGGAAATGAAAAGAAAGAAGGAAGAAGTGTCTCAAACGCCGAAGCGGAGACTAATGAGGAGAAGAAGGCTAGGAGAGGACAAGGAGAGAGAGACAGAAACAAAGGGTAAGAAAGGAAGGAACCAAGGAACAAGAGAAACGACAACAAGAAAACACCTGAACTCGTGAAATACGCCCGTCTCCGGGCGAAGGCATAAACCGGGAGGGAAAGTGAAGCAGCCTGGGGCAGAAGAAACGCTGCTCCGGCTCGGGGCCCCGTGCGCGCCACACACGTACCCACAAAAGAACTGTGGGCCCCCTGGGGGGTGATTCCGAAGGTAACAGGGGTAAAATATAGGAACCCAAGAGCCATATTCAACTTACATAAAACCCAGGCAGCAATTATTAGAGACGAAGGGCATAAAAGTGTCGCAATGGTTGGGAAGGTGGGTAAAAGAGGGTTGTACCCTTTTCCCAATGTTATTCAACTGCACATTGAGCTAGCTGCGAAGAAATGCAAGGAGAATTTTGGAGAGGGAATTGAGGTACAGGGAGACTGAATAACAACCTTGCGGTTTACTGGCGACATAGTAAATCTGTAAGAGACAGCAAAGGATCTGGAAGAGAATTTAAGCAGAATGGACATTCTCTTGAAAGGAGAGTATAAGATGAACATTAACAAGAGTCAAACGAGGGTAATGGGATATAGTGTCAGAAATTGAAGGGATGCTGAAGGGTGGATTAGGTAATCTTCTATACTAACAATAAATCTGTAAATGTAGGCATGTCGCTGTTCACTTAAATCTTCAAAACTACTGGACGAATCTTCTTTACAGGAAATATGAGAAAAGTTTGGGTCAACATATAGGCATAATTTTATCAAAATCAGATCACAAAAAACCGTAATTTTAAGTGTTTCCGGTAACCGTCGTGTCTTTTGTTCAACTATTAAAAACCTCTTATCTCCAAAACTACTTCACGAATTAACATGGGGTTTTCACAGGTAACTTGAGGGTAACTCTGGACAACATACAGACTTCGTTTCATATAAGTCGAATAATGAAAAAAAAAGAATATCGTAATTTGAAAATTTTTTAACTACAACTCTCATGTCTGTCTCTTTGAACACGTTTATCTCCAAAACTACTTGACAAATTTTCATCGGGTTTTCACACGTAACTTATGCATATCGTGCGGTTACTTAAAGGCTTCAATAATTAAAATCAGATCGGAGAAAATAAAGATATCATAATTTAATCATTGGTGTAAAAGCCATCGTGTATGTCCATTTGTTGAGGATAATCTCCAAAAGTACTACACTAACTTTCACGGGTTTCCACAGGTAAATTGAGAATAGTTTGGAAAGTAAAATAGTCTTCATTTAATCAAAATCGGATCAGAGGAAGGAAAGATATCGTAATTTGAAGTTTTATGTGTATACTATGCTTATAAGTATGGTGTAATACATCAAATCTCCAAGAGTACTATAGGAACTTTCATGGGGTTTCATAGGTCAACTGAGAGTTTGCGGCAGTATATAAGCTTCATTTCATTAAAATAGGATCAGAGGAAGAAAAAAATCCTGATTTGTAGTTTCTGGTGGATGCTATGCTTGAATTGCAGTGTAGTATAGCAAAGATCCCATAGAGGCGCTGTTACTTACATAGTATACCACTGATACAAAAAAAAAAAACTAATAGATGGCGATGCTGTGGTTTTTATTCACATATCTATGGTGTAATTTCTTTGTGTTGAAAATGTAATAATTAATTAACGTTGTTCTGATCAGTAAATTAATAATCCCCCTAAAGCGAATATTTCGTTGCCAACATTAACATACTAAACTGCTGCCACTTCAAGTAAAATTTAACCCAGAAACGGGATTTTTTTTTTCAACCTAGCTGTATCCCGCAAGCCTTGCAATGCCATGGAAAGAAAAAAAGTGCTTGTTTCCGCGAGTATCATTTTAATTTAAAACATAACGGCGTTCCCTCGCGCCTATAGATATTTTCATTACTAAGAATTCTTTGCTAGGAAACACGAATTTATGTAGTTCCCTTTCTGATTTCGGTGTATCCTTATTAAATTTTGAGTGCGTTCTGTTTAGGAATGCATCGAAAACGCCATAGTACAGTAAAGGACAAAGTGAGGCGACGTTAGTTACATAGTACACAAAATAACTAATTATGGCGTTGTTTCTTATTTCTTTTCTCTTATTTATTTATTTTTCATTCTCATAACTATGGTGTAATACGCTACAAGAAGGGGCACTATTTTACGAACGCCGGTGGCGCTGTGTGCTGATGTTGGCAACCGCCGTTGAATGTTTTATCAAAAATTAGTCACGTAGAATGAGGGGAATAATTCTTTATGTTCACGATGAAATAAATAAATTATGGTGTTCAGTGCTGGTCAGTAAATTAATATTCCTCCTGAAGACAATAGGTCAATGCCAACGATAACAAACTAAAATGTGTGTTAAGGTTATGGGACTTAACTAAAGGGTCATCAGTCCCTAAACTTACAAACTACTTATCAACTACCTTATACTAAGGACGGCACAAATATCCATGCCCGAGGGGGGATTCGAACCCCCGACCGTAGTGGCCGTGCTGACCGTGACTGAAGCGCCTCAGTCCCCTCGGCCACCGCGGCCGGCGATAAACTAAACCGCTGCCACTGCAAGTAAAATTTAACCCAAGTAGGACACATTTTTTTTCTTCCCACGTGATTTGCAATGTTATGGAAAGAAGAAAAGTGCATATTTCGACAGATATGACCACTAATTTGTACATAGAGTAGAAAATACATGCAGTGAGCATTGCGTTCTGTGCATCTTCAACATTAATCTGGAATTACCACCTGATACTGAGACAAATGCACTCTTCCCACATATTTAAACGATTGGTTTCTACCGCATTGGCTGCAAAGAAGCCCCACCTCCTTTTCGCAGAGCAACCACATAATATTAAATAATATCTAAATAAATGTGTCACAGAAGCAACAAAAAAATTGAGTTAGCGTCACTAAAAGGGTCATTTACTCATAGTTATCCGTCTTAAACGAATAAAAAAGGGCCAAGTTAAAGTCAGCGAAGAGTAGATTTTTCCCAGTATCACGTGACATTTCCACCTTCTTTTTGAGGAAACACAATCTGTTCTGCGCATCTGAATATTCTCTCCAGAGATATTTCTGCTCTGTGCCTGCCACTACAGATAATGTACACACTCGAGCGACAAATTCAAACAGGTTAGAATACAGGGAGACGCCCTTACGCTGAAAAAGAGAAGCCTTCCTGGGCCACATTGCTCAGTTCTGTAGAAGCGATCTTATGGAAGAGCTAATGTTTTATGCCACTTAAAACAGGAATAAAACGTCCGACAGTTCTATCGTGATGTACAACAAGTTAAAAGACTGCAAATTAGCCGTTAAAATGAAGTTTTTAAATATATTATGATGATTATTTATTACTATAGATTCAAGAAAATATATTGTTTGAAACTACACACTTTGCAGTGACTGTCAGATCGATGCATCAACAGTAATAGGGTTCACCTAACGCATAGTTGTAACGACTAAATAGAATTCCAAAACTGACCAATTTGGTGGACAGGCTTCAACTAACGTATGTGCTCGGCATAGATAATGCCATCTCCCTTTATTCTAACCTCCTCGGACAAATTAATCACAAACCTGTCTGCTTTCATAATTGTTTGGTACAATATTGTGATTAAAATTTGTCATTACTTACTTTTGGTGCGGACTACATTAAGATAGATAAAGACGTCTTCTTTTGCAGAGACAGTTGTACCTAGTGTTACAATCCGACATCTGAATATGTAGTTCTATTACACAAGGCCGTACGTTACGAAGTAATCGCTGCAGAACGTGGGGACATGTGCTAGCTGAAAGAGTGGCCGATGTTGCTAACACAGTCAAGACAATTCACTGGAAATACTACTATATTTAATGCAAAGTTCTATATAAGCGATCAGCTGACGCCATTACTTCAACGATTACCCATACTTACTTTATCACACATTGACAACACCACGATGTCTTATTTAAACAGACATTAACTGCTCTGTTGACTGAATTACCAGACTTTCAGCATTCGTTGAGTTTTCGATAATAGGGAGCACTGCATACATAATAACTACATTGTCTCCAGTGCAACACTGCAACATACTAATACTTCAGCGGACACTTACTGTGTACTTACTTACATGGAGCTGTTATTATTATTCCTATTTCTCATCTCAACGATATAAGTGTTTTCAGAAGTTTACCCCGAACAGACAATTACACACCACAGTCTTAACTTCATGAACACAACTTAACATAGAATTTACATCGTTCTGGGGTTCGGACATAAATTAATTTCACTTTTCGTATGAAAAACTTTATGAACATTCACCGTTTTCGACAATGACTTCTACTTAAATTTGATCAAATGCTCAAATGTTTGTAGAGCTTATGTGACTTAACTACGGGGTCATCAGTCCCTAAACACAACTTACTTATGAACTACTTAAGACTACAGACGGCACAAATATCCATGCCCGATGGGGGATTCGAACCCCCCGACCGTAGTGGCCGTGCATACCGTGTCTGCAGCGCTTCAGTCCCCTCGGCCACCGCGGACGGCACTTATATTTGAACTGAGTTTATTGACAGAGCGACCAACAAGGATTCTGTTTATGCTGACCTAGATCCGGAACCCTAATAAACCATGATGTACACAGGTCCCTCTTTAACAACCCGAACATACCACGAGTATATAAGCTAGTGAGACAATAGTAGTAGTAGATGAGTTTTGTTATGTGGGTGGCAAGATAACTTCTAGTGGTGAAGTAAAGAAGATGTAAAGTGCAGAATCGCTATAGAAAAAGCTGTTTCTATAGAAGCGAAATTTGTTGACATCAAGTATTAGTTTACATGTTCGGAAGTCCTTTCTGCAAGCATTTGTCCGGCTTATATGGGAGTGAAAAATTGGACTATAAGGAGTTCAAACAAAAATATGATAATAGCATGTGGTGGTATAGACGAATGATGAAGATTATATGGGTAGAGCACGTAACTAATGAGAAGGTTCTCAACAGAATTGGGGAGAAAACGAGTTTCTGGCATATCATGACCAAGAGAAGGGATAGGATGGTGGGACACATTCTGAGACATCAAGGATTCGTCAACTTGGCATTAGAAGGAAGTGTGTGGGGTAAAAATCGTAGAGGGAGATCGGGGAGGAATACACTAATAAGATTCCAAAGGATGTAGGTTGGCGTACGTATTCTCAGATGAAGAGACTTGCACAGGTCAGGGTAGCGTGGAGAGGTGCATCAAACCAGCCTGCGGACTGAAGACCACCACAACAACAACAACAACAACAACAACAATCTTGCAAATCACCGCAAATACATGCAATTAGCTGTGACAGGCACATAAAGAAGGCTGTCATACATACGCAACTTCAGCTTTCAGTCACTAGCTTTGGTCAGAAAAAAGACGCCATTCAACCACATAAAACCGTTATCTCCGGATGCTAGGAGTCCGCTTCCCTACCACCTCTTTGCCCTAGCTCTCCAAGAAAATAATTTAAAACGTTCAAATGCTTGTAATTCTATCGGACCAAACTGCGTGGTCATCAGTCCATAGCTTACAAACTACTTAAACCTAGGTAAACTAACCTAAGGACAACACACACACCCATGCCCCAGGGAGGATTCGAACCTCCACGGCGAGCAACCGCGCGCTCCGCAGCGAGACGCTTTAGACCGCTTGGCTACTCCACCGTGGCAAGAAAAGAATGTTCAAATGCTTGTTAAGCTTATGGTATTTGACTGCGGGGTCATCAGTCCGTAAACTTACAAACTACTTATGAACTAGCTTATAATAAAGACAACACAAACATCCATGGCCGAGGGAGGATTCGAACCTCCGACGCGGGAGGCCACGCGATCCGTAACGTGGCGCTCCAGACCGCTCGGCTACTCCCGCGGGACCAAGAAAAGAAAACCGAGCAATGCATTCAGATCATTTTCTTTGAAGAAAGTGATTTTATTAGTATAATGTGCACTCTAATTCAGTCTTCATATTAATTAGAACTTTGTGTAACGACTCGACGTAAAACGGTAGCACTGAAATAAATCGCTCAAGAAATTTTCGAGTTTTTTATCCAAGACTTTTAAGCAGCTATATGTCTTCATACAATAGACGCTGTGTAGCTTAAAAATAATGCTAGTGCTGAACATTCGATAACGCGGGGAACTAGTGCGTCACTCATTCACGTTTTGTCAAACCTGTAAAATAAACGATACATTCATTAAAGTGATCAACACTACTATCTAGGACGACTACGAATATTATCGATGAGCCCTACCCAGGACGATTCATGAAACAACAGTGATAGAGATACAGAATATCTCTACACTAGCACATATTTCATCTGTCCAATGCATAAATTCGTTCCTACAAAAGTATTCGGCCTCTTCTATGAAGACGTCTTATATTGCCTCCAATAACATGTTGTCCTATAATAATAAGAAAGTTCTGTCCCAAATGTAGTGAGCAATTAGATAAGACGCTGCAACATTAGTACCTCAGGGAAAACTACATGAGGCGGACCTGTGGTGTCGCACAAGTACAAAGTGCGCGCCACTTACTTTCGCCGCGCGCCGTCATGCACGCACGGCGCGGCGTTCTCACGACGACAGCCACGAGCGCCCTCTGGGACAACGCCGCTCGTGGCCACCACTGAAGGACATCGGCCACTTCGCACTTCGGACTGATAGAAGGACTTGGCACTTCGGACTGAGATAGCAACGAGTTAGGACCTTCGTAATCCGATAGGCACGAGTGAAGACTTTGCTATTGTACAGGCACTTGGCAGGCCTCTAACAACTATGTATCAACATACTGCAGTACTATGTAAAAGTTAAGTATTGTTACATTCTGTGCAATATATCTCTTTCTAATTTACTCGAGTGTTTATAGTTTCTGGCTGCTCCCCTCCGTACCTGCATCAGCGTGTCGGTCTCATTCCACTCGGCCACCGACACCTACGACGAGGCTGGGACACAAAAGCGGCGACGAAGTTGGGACACAAAAGTGGCGACGAGGAGTGATAGAACCTTGGACCAGCCCGCTTACAGCAGCCAGACAGGAGCAGTCGGAGCACGCAGAAATTGCTCCCGCCCACCCACCCTTATTATAAGAATTTTGGGGGAAGATATTTTGTTACGTGTTTTGTGGACTTTTTTGTTGCAGAGCGTCCTCTTTCATATTGCATTTGTGTTTTGTTATAATTTACTTGTATGCGCGGCGCCTAATCGGTCAGCATGGCCACTACCCCGAACCCAAACTTAATGGAAATTATTCAGTTACAGACGGCGCAAATCACTCAACTGCTCCAGGCCGTGTCGCAGTTGACGACACAGGCTGCTCACCAACAACAACAGTCGTCACATCAGCAGCCCACACCTGCCGCCGCACCGCTTCCGACGTTCCGCCAGTACAACGAACGTGAGGAAGAATGGAGCGACTACTTCGCTCAGTTTCAAGAACTCGTCGCGGCTCATCAAATTACAGGTCAGAGAGTGAAGAACCTTTTCTTATCGATTGTGGGCCCCCAGACCTTCGTATTACTGCAGAAACTATTCCCGCAAGCATCTCCTCGTGATGTAGACTTTCAACAAATAGTAGAGGCACTAAATGCTCATTATGAGAAAAGTTCTTGTAGCCGCTGCACGATACCGATTTTTCAGACTTAAAAAATTACCGCAGCAGTCACACCAAGAATGGATCACGGAATTGAAGGGCTTAACCCGCCAATGTAAATTTACTTGCTCTTGTGGACTTTCGTATAGTGACGTTATGTTGAGGGATGCGATTACGCAGAACATTCAGGACCCCAGAATTAGAGCAGCAATTCTGAAACAGTCTGACCCCTCATTAGACAGTGTACTGCAGCTTATAGAAGCGCATGATACTTTTGACTTAGCTGATGTAGAAATGCAAAGCCATAGTGTAAATTCAGTGCGCCGCAACGGACGCTTTCCTAGCCGTAGTTCTCAGTATAGCACTAGTGATTCTTATTTTTCTACCGGCCGTGCTGAACAGACAGTGAACAGTAGCCAGTGTAAAAGTGCGACGCAAAGGTCGCCCCGTCGTGTTAGAAACAGTAATTTGAATAACGGGCGCCAACGCTCATTTCAGAAAAATGTACGTAAATCTTGCCCCCAGTGTGTGTCTCGCCACAAGCGTGCTCATTGCCCTAGTCGCAACGCAACCTGTTATCAATGTGGCAAATCGGGACATGTGCAGTCTGTGTGTATGCAAATTAAAAATTCAAAGAACAGTAACGTTGGAATCAGTGCTTCGCGGAGTGCGAGAACAGTTAATTCTGTAAATGTCATACACGCTGTAAACTTGAACAGTGCTTTCCTTGGATCTCCATTGCAAGAAAGTAGTTCTGCGCCTATGGCAAAACTATATAGTGCACCACGTAGCAAGCGCCGACGAGCGCGTAAAACAGTGCAACGAAAAAGGGTTCGGGACAAGCAAAATGACTATGAACAGTGCATTCCTGTAGTGAAAATAGTGCCTTCTGCAACTACTAACTGTAATAGTGTCCAGTACTGTGTAGCTAGTGACAGTAGAATTGGTGTAGCTACTCAAAGTAATTTTAGTGCAGTAGCCTCGCATTGCGCGGACGCCGATCCGGCGGTAGTGTCATCTAGTGACAGTGTGGTTACTCCCCTGTGTGCCGAGTATGCGCCGCTTCCTACCGCACGCAACCCGCGCAAGCGCAGAAAACAATATGTATTAGACGTTGCCCACATTCGCGCACCGGTCGTGCGCCAGAAGCACAAGCTGTTTGTTACTCTCTCTATAGAAAATAAGACTGTGCAATTTCAGCTTGATACTGGTTCCGCTGTTACATTAATTAATAAAGATACTTATGAACTTCTGGGTTCGCCAAAATTGTCGCCGTCACAGCAAGTGTTAACAGCTTATACAGGTGAAAATATTCCCGTACTAGGAACGTGTAGCATGCCTGCCTCTTTTCAAGGTGTTACGAAAACAGTTGCTTTTGTTGTTCTTCAGGCCAAATCGACACAGAACATTTTTGGACTAGATGCTTTTGACTTGTTTGGTTTATCAATTCAAAGAGATGTGCTTCAAATTTCGTCAATAGTGCCTCAGGATAAAATCAATGCATTGTGTGACAAATATAGTGACTTGTTTTCGCCGGAACTAGGTTGTGCAAAAGACTTCGTGGTACATGTAACTTTAAAAGAATCTGCAGTTCCAAAATTTCGTAAAGCTAGACCAGTGCCTATCGCCTTGCGTGATACAGTTGCCGAAGAACTTAAACGTTGGCAAGATAGTGGAGTGATTTCTCCTGTTTCTGCGAGTCAGTGGGCCTCGCCTATAGTAATTATACCCAAGCCGTCAGGAAAACTTCGCCTCTGTGCGGACTTCAAATCAACAGTGAACAGTCAAACAATTGTAGACACTTATCCCTTGCCCAGACCTGAGGAACTGATGGACAAATTAGGACAGTCTCGCTTCTTTTCTAAGATTGATTTAGCAGAGGCATACTTACAGATTCCACTTGATGACGAGTCAAAAAAGTTTTTCGTCATTAATACTCACATGGGCCTTTTTCAATTTCAACGCCTACCCTTTGGCAGTTCTTCCGCTCCCGCTATTTTTCAGCGCTTTTTGGAACAGCTGACAGTTTCTGTACCGTGTTGTTCGAACTATTTAGATGATATTGTGGTATCCGGACGTACAGTTGAAGAACATTTAGCAAACCTGGAGTGCCTTTTCAAAGTTTTGACTGCAGCAGGTCTACGTTGCAATAAAGCAAAGTGTTCGTTTTTTTAAACTGAAATAGAGTACCTAGGCCATGTGATTAATGCCCAAGGAATCCATCCCTTACAGTCACATCTTCGAGCAATCAAAGACTTGCCTCCTCCTAAGAATGTGCACGAATTGCAAGCAGTGATGGGAAAGCTGAACTATTATTTCAGGTTTATTCCCAATGCCTCTCAGATTGCAGCTCCACTGCATCGCTTACGTAGGAAGAATGTTCCTTTTGTATGGTCTAAAGATTGTCAGGTTGCCTTTGACAAACTAAAGTCTTCACTACTCAGTGATGCATGTTTGATTCCCTTTGACCCACAGAAGCCTGTAGTGTTAGCAGTTGACGCCTCGTCGTACGGTGTGGGCGCGGTTCTGTCACATCGTATTGGATGTCATGATCGTCCTATTGCCTTTGCATCCAAGCTACTGACGCCGACGCAACAGAATTACAGTCAGATAGAAAAGGAGGCCTTAGCAATCATTTACGGCGTCACAAAGTTTCATCATTATCTCTATGGCAGAAAATTCTATTTGTTGACAGACCACAAGCCTCTCACGTCGTTGTTCTCACCCACAAAGCCAATTCCGCCACGAACGGCACAAAAGCTTCAGAGATGGTCCTTGATATTGTCTAATTATCAGTATGAGATTTTGTACCGACCTACCACTAAACATGCTAACGCGGACACACTTTCCCGACTTCCGGTTGGCCAGGATGTATCATTTGATTCTTCAGAAATGGCATGTTGTCAGATAGACTCCAGAGACGCTACCGCTGTCGCAGATTTCCCTTTGAACTCTCGTCGGGTTGCACAGGCAACAGCTGCGGATGCAGACTTAAGTGTGGTAGCACGTTTTGTTCGCTCAGGGTGGCCTGCCAGAGCCAAAGACATTGATCGGCCTCTGGTTCGACGTTATTTTGCACAACGTCATGTATTATCTTTAAGTCAGGGTGTACTGTTGTTGCATACCGACAACGACCAAGCAAGAGTGATTGTTCCTCGTTCCCTGCAACGAGAAGTGTTACGCCTCCTGCATCAAGGACATTGGGGCATTGTTAGGACAAAGCAACTGGCCAGACGTCATTGTACCTGGGTTGGTATGGACGCTCAGATAGAGGACATGACGTCACAGTGTACTGTTTGTGCGGAGCATCAGGCGGCTCCACCGCAACGTTTATCAGACTGGCCACGCCCCAAGGGACCATGGCAACGTTTACATATTGACTTTGCCGGACCTTTCTGGAATACGCGCTGGTTAATTGTTGTAGACGCTTTCAGCAAGTTTCCTTTTGTGATTGCCATGAACTCAACGACAGCTTCTAGTACAATCAGTGCCTTAACATCAGTGTTTTGCATCGAAGGCTTGCCTGAAACTATCGTCAGTGACAATGGACCTCAGTTTGTTAGTGCGGAATTTCAACAGTTTTGTCGTGTGAATGGCATTCAGCATATCACCACCGCACCTTTTCACCCTCAGTCCAATGGTGAAGCAGAACGTTTCGTTCGAACATTCAAGTCTCACATGGAGAAGATGAAAGGTCAGCACTCCAGGCAGCAAGCTCTTCAAATTTTCCTGTCTACGTATCGGTGCATGCCACGTGACGGCCCGTCTCCTGCCGAGCTGCTACACGGCCGCCGTCACCGCACTCTCCTTCACCTGCTGCAGCCTCCCACGCACCGAGTCGGTTCGTATGGCGCTACGCGTTTTCAGGTTTCCACGCCGGTGCTGTACAGGGTGTTTGCTGGAAACAAGAAGACATGGTTGCCGGGCACCATTCAGCGCGTGCTTGGTAGCAATATGTATATTGTACGTTCTTCCACAGGGTCGGAGCTGCGGCGCCACGCAAACCAATTGCGCCTGCACAGACCGCGCGATCCTGTCTCCGGTTTCTTGATTCCAGACCCAGTTCACCGCCAGGGAGCACAACCACATCGTTCGTCCCCGGACTACGAGATCCCTATGGACGTCGACGTACATCCGACGCAGTCGTCGCCGCCGCTGTCGCCGCCGCAGATGACAGCGTCACCGAGAGGGACTCCGGGACCGTGCGGGCCCCCCCAGCTTGGGCCACGCACCTCAGAAGAAGATGACCTGCTCCCTCTGGGCGGGGGCGGGCGCCCTTCCCCAGGTTTCGGCGGGTTCCCTGGAGGATCGCAAGGCGGATGCCGGGGCGCGGACGGCGTCTCGATCCCGGCCTCAGCTACGACGCCCGTCCCACCAGTAACGCCCCCGCCCAGGCCCTCCTCCCAGTGCCGTCGCCGTGGCCCTCAGCCCTACGCCACGACGGCGCGGCGGTTTAGGGGGGAGGGGTGTGGTGTCGCACAAGTACAAAGTGCGCGCCACTTACTTTCGCCGCGCGCCGTCATGCACGCACGGCGCGGCGTTCTCACGACGACAGCCACGAGCGCCCTCTGGGACAACGCCGCTCGTGGCCACCACTGAAGGACATCGGCCACTTCGCACTTCGGACTGATAGAAGGACTTGGCACTTCGGACTGAGATAGCAACGAGTTAGGACCTTCGTAATCCGATAGGCACGAGTGAAGACTTTGCTATTGTACAGGCACTTGGCAGGCCTCTAACAACTATGTATCAACATACTGCAGTACTATGTAAAAGTTAAGTATTGTTACATTCTGTGCAATATATCTCTTTCTAATTTACTCGAGTGTTTATAGTTTCTGGCTGCTCCCCTCCGTACCTGCATCAGCGTGTCGGTCTCATTCCACTCGGCCACCGACACCTACGACGAGGCTGGGACACAAAAGCGGCGACGAAGTTGGGACACAAAAGGACCTTTGACCAATACATCACTTACATTATTAGGATCAAAACGCGGTGTAACCTTTTAAAAATATATCTTGTCGTTCGATTTGCCCCTCGCACTGTATCTGAGTGCCATTGATCGATGTCCTGAATCGATCTCTGGGGATCTGTTATTACTACTGAAAGGCATACCAGGGAATTGAGCTTTGCGTGCTTTACCCACGAAACTGTCTCCAGAACACTTCCGAGTTATCACGGTTTCTAATCAAACCGCGTGACGTTGATTTCCAGTTTATAGAACAGCAGCTGTCGCTTTCCACGCTTTCTTTCTCTCGGTATATGACGGATGAAAAGGGCCGTACCTAACACAGCGTAACTGCGAATCTCTTTAAAGTTGAAATGACTCTTTGTCCAACGCATATATCGCGCTAGCAAATCAGATCTTTGTAACTCTCCATCCACAGGCTCGTCATATTGTCCATCCTTATTTATAAATCGGTGTTTTGGCAGCAGAAACGGTATTACTCTGTAATCAAGGAAATGAAAAGAGTCGCTCAATGTTGCATTGTACTTAATTTACGAGCTTTTCTCTCGAAATGAGAAGCTACGTAAATACATTTGTTTCCACAAAGCGAACTCAGTTTACAGGCCGGGAAACAGTAAACAGATCGTCGACTACAAAAGGCGAACGTATTCGTCCATATACCCAGTTCCTGGAGCATTTAGCTCAAGAGGCAGCTCCTGTCAGGTTAACAGAGATATCTATGGCTGCAGTGAAATTTGGTAATGTGTTGTTTCGTATAATCCACATAGTACTGTGCACTTAATGTCGAAATTGATTTGCACGTTTCATTAATTCGAAGAGGGAGCGAATAAATAGGAAACGTTATTGTCGTATAAACCCTTTAGATTGAAATTTGAAAGTTGTGCTTATCTACGTCTACATACATACTCCACAATTCACCGTAAGGTGCGTGGCGGAGGGTATAGTGTACCACTACTAGGCATTTCCTTTCCTATTCCACTCCCAAATTGAACGAGGAAAAAAAGAATGCCTATATGCCTCCGTACGAGCCCTAATTTCTCTTAACTTGTCTTTGTGACTTTTACGCGAAGTGTAAGTAGGCGGCAGCAATATCGTACTACACTCAACTTCAAATTCCGGCCCTCTAAATTTACTTAACAGAAATTCACGAAAAGAACGTCGTCTTTCTTCCAGCGATCCTCAATTGAGTTGCCGGAGCATTTCCGTGACACTCGCGCATTGGTCGAACCTATCGGTAACAAATCTAGCTGCTCGTCTCTGAAGCGCCTCTATGTTCTCTTTTAAACTGATCTGCTGCGTGTCCCAAACACTTGAGCAATACTCAAGACGTGGTCGTATAAAGCGTTTTAATCGCGGTCTCCTTTACAGGTGAAGTACATTTTCCCAAAATTCTCCCAATAAACCGAAGTCGGCTGTCCGCCTTACTCACAACTGTCCTTACATGCTCGTTCCATTTCATATCGCTCTGCAATGTTACGCCTAGATATTTGAACGACGCGACAGCATCAAGAAGCTCACTACTAATGCTGTATTCGAACATTATGGGATTGTTTTTTCTACTCATACGCATCACCTTACATTTTTCTACATTTAGAGCTAGCTGCCATTCTTCGCACCAACTAGAAATTTTGTCTAAGTCATCCTGTATGCTATTACAATCAGTTACAGACGACACCCTTCCATACATCACAGCATCATCAGCAAACAGCCGCAAATTACAACTTACTCTGTCCATCAAATCATTTATATAGATAGAAAATAATAGCAGTCCTATCACACTCCCCTGGGGCACGCCTGACGATACACTCGTCTCTGATGAGCACTCGCCGTCGAGAACAACGTACTGCGTTCTATTACTTAGGAAGTCTTCCAGCCAGTCACAAATCTGTGAACCTATTCCATAAGCTCGTATCTTCGTTAGCAGTCTGCAGTGTGGCACCGTGTCGAACGCCTTTTTGAAGTCGAGAAAAACACAATCCGCCTGTTGCCCTTCGTCCATGGCTCGCAAGATGTCATGTGAGAAAAGGGCAAGCTGAGTTTCGCATGAACGATGTTTCCTAAACCCGTGCTGATTCATGGAAAGAAGCTTTTCCGTTTCAAGGAAATTTACTATATTCGAACTGAGAATATGCTCCAAAATTCTACATGAAACCGATGTCTACGATATTAGCCTGTAATTGTGTGGGTTTGCGCTGAATTAAAGATTCGCGATAAATGCAAGCTAAGTAACATAGATCAATATTTATTTATTAGTGAAGAGTTCGCACGCCAGTTGCTTTGAGAACAGCTGCAAGCTCTTCCAGAAACAGTATAGCAAAGTGTCTGTATAGTTTCCAACAGAATGTTATCCATTATTGTACCAAAACATCAGCCAACTCCAGCAACGAAGTGGGAGGTGTAAATGTGATTCTCACTCTGCTCTGAAACTTCCCATAACGTATCTGTTAGCTTGGAATATGGCTGTTGTGTTTTCTTATGCCGTGCAAAACACGCTAGAATCTTTTTGGTGATGTGTGTGGGCGCATTATAATTTTGGAATATGACATTGTTTATTAGTAACGTGTTGGTCATAGTAAGCAGTTTCTTGTCGAGGATGGTGATACATTCATTCACAGTTATACTGCCAGTGAACGTAATGGTAGAAAGAGTTGAAAGCCGAAATAATGACAGAACCTCCCCCCCCAAACAGGCATGCCATAACGTAAGCTTCGTTTGGTTTTTTCGACGCATACATGTGCTGGTTTGTAGGAATCAATGTAAACGTTTATTTATCGCATCGTATCACGTACTTTCAGTTATCAAGTCTTCCTTCGCAGTTTTGCGTTGGGTTCAGTAATTAAGGGCTTAGCAGCTACAGTCTTTGTATGAATTTTAATCTCTAGCAGTACTGCTTTTATCTGAACTATATTATTCAGGTAGGTATTGATCTCTGTAGTCGCTTTTGCCATGGTTGTTTTATGTCATTTGGCCACAGTCATTCTTATTCCTTGTCAGACGTTTTCAAGTATCTACGGGTTTCACCCACTATCTGTCTTCACTGATGACCGCCGCGATGGAGTAGCCGAGCGGTCTAAAGCGTCTCGCTGCGGAGCGCGCGGTTGCTCGCTGTGGAGGTTAGAGTCCTCCCTGGGGCATGGGTGCGTGTGTTTGCCCTTAGATTAGTTTACCTAGGTTTAAGTAGTTTGTAAGCTACGGACTGATGACCACGCAGTCTGGTCCGATAGAATTACAAACATTTGAACATTTTGACGTGTTACCATGTTTCAATACGCAGTTATTACCTTTGATACTTTCGTTAGTGAAAAGTCAAATAGTGCAGCAGTTTTCGATACGACTAAATGCGAACCATCGAATGGTTCTCTTTGGAAGTTTCAGAGATAACGCATTTTTCATCGATAATTTGTGTTGACCGCCGCAGAACAAGTGTTCTACCCAAGGAGGTTAGAATAAAGGGCGTTATCGTTACCGATGCTGATAACAGGCATTGGGTGAAGCCAGGGAGCCACGCTTTTGCGTCGATAACAAGGATTTCTCGCTTAGAATCCTATATGAATATTGCTCTCTTTACGTAAAGTCACTAAATTGGTAATCACATCGGAGTATTATTTACGTATGACATACTTTTCAACTACTGGAACCGCTTTACCACACAGTACGACCATTGTCGGAATACGGAGATTGCTGGCTTCACTTTTTCAATGTTAGGGCAACTCCAGAGATTCTGATATCCTTGGTTCTGCCCAGGTTGTGTAGGACACAAACGTTTAAGACGGGTGTCAAGGACAGAGGATCAAATGAAATTGTTCTAAGCTCTTTGACTGAAAATTATCTTCGGTACTCCAAGAGAAAAAGATATTTCAGATGGTTGTAAGAAACACTAAACACTAAACGTACCGTTAGATTTTTTTTTTTTTTTTTTTTTTTTTTTTTTGTGGTTTTAGGGCGCACAACTTCTATGGTCATTAGCGCCCAGCCAAGAACATAGATTCGCTATGATCTAAAAAAATGTAGACTGTCAGAACATCAACAAGAGGCTAAAAACGAAAGATAAAAGACAATTAAAAGAGTTAAATATCCTTGGATAAGTTGGCCAAGTTGATAAAACGCAAAACTCGAGCAGCTGCTCGTGTGTCATCAGCTAAAATTTCCTCCAGAGTAGACGGAAAATGAAGGGCTACACGGAGATGATTAAAATGAACACAAGTCAGTAAAACATGTCGCACTGTCAGCAGTTCACCGCAGGAGCATAGCGGTGCAGGTTCGGCGGATAGCAAGTGACGGTGGCTGAAACGGCAATGACCGATCCGCAACCGAGCCAGGATGACCTCCTCCCGCCGAGAGGGGCGTGAGGATGTCCTCCAAGCGGTCGGGATCGGTTTGACAGTTCGAAATTTATTGTTGTACAGTGAAAGCCACACACTGTGCCATTGCGACACGATACTCCGGCGAAGAGCCCGTTGAACATCGTCCGATGGGACGCAAAAGGTAGCCATGCGAGGCAAAAGAGCTGCTGCCTTGGCTGCTGTGTCGGCGGCCTCATTCCCGGGCACACCCACATGGCCAGGGACCCACAGGAAAGAAACGTGACAGCTGTCATCCGCCAGCAACTGGAGGGAGCGTTGGATCCGATACACGAGAGGATGGTTCGAGAAAGGGTCCTTAAGACTCTGCAGGGCACTAAGGGAGTCAGAACATATGGCATAGAAAGGGTAGCGGTGGCGGCAGGTATACAAAATGGCCTGGTGGAGGGCAAAAAGCTCAGCCGTGAAGTTTGAGCACCGGTCAGGGAGCTTGTATTGGAAACGGTTGTCCCCGACGACGAAGGCAGATCCGACACCGGCAGTGCTCTTGGAACCATCAGTGTAAATAAATACGGCATTATCGAACCGCGAACGGAGTTCGACAAGCCTCGAGCGGAATACCAAATCCGGAGTGCTCTCCTTGGGGAGCGAACTAAGTTCGAGGTGTGTGTGAACCTGGGCCTGATGCCACGGTGGCAATGGGCTTTCGCTCAACCGAAGGGTGGAAGGAAGGGTAAAATCGAGCCACTGTAGCAGGCGGCGAAACCGAACTCCCGGTGGAAGCAAGGCAATCGCAGACAACTGATATTGGCGATCGAGTGAGTCGTCAAAAAATAATCTGTAAGATGGATGGTTGGGCATCGACCGTAGGCGGCATGCGTACCGACACAAGAGTATGTCACGTCGATTGGTCAAGGGTAATACAGCAGCCTCGGCATACAGACTTTCAACAGGGCTGGTATAAAATGCACCGGTCGCCAGACGTAATCCACGATGGTGGATAGAGTTGAGACGGCGGAGAATCGACGGCCGTGCTGAAGAGTATACAAGGCTTCCATAGTCGAGCTTCGACTGAACAATGGCCTGGTAAAGGTGAAGCAGGACGGTACGATCCGCTCCCCATGACGTGCCACTGAGGACACGAAGAACGTTAAGGGATCGGGCACAACGGGCAGCCAGGTAGGACACATGTGTGGACCAGCAAAGTTTCCGATCCAACATGAGTCCCAAGAATTTTGTAGTCTCCACGAAAGGGAGAGCAACAGGGCCGAGACGTAGAGAAGGTGGAAGAAATTCCTTGTATCTCCAGAAATTGATACACACAGTTTTCTCAGTGGAGAATCGGAAGCCGTTTGGGATGCTCCAGGAATATAGACGGTCAAGACAGCGTTGGAGAGAACGCTCCAAGAGACACGTCCGCTGGGCGCTACAATAAATTGCGAAATCGTCATCAAAAAGAGATCCGGAGATGTCGGCTGAAAGGCAATCTACGATCGGATTGATTGCAATGGCAAAGAGCGCCACACTCAAGACGGAGCCCTGTGGTACCCCATTCTCCTGGCAAAAGGTATCTGACAAAACAGAGCCCACCCGTACCCGGAACTTGCGATCCGCCAAAAACGCTTGAATGAAAAGAGGAAGGCGGCCCCGAAGGCCCCATGTGTGCAATGTGCGGAGAATGCCCGCTCTCCAACAGGTATCGTATGCCTTCTCCAAGTCGAAGAACACTGCTACTGTTTGACGCTTCTTTAGAAAGTTGTTCTTAATGAAGGTCGACAACGTAACGAGGTGGTCAGCAGCAGAGCGGTGTCGACGAAAACCGCATTGGATATTAGTCAGGAGGCGGCGAGATTCGAGGAGCCAGACCAACCGAGCGTTAACCATGCGTTCCATCACCTTACAGACGCAGCTCGTCAGAGAAATGGGGCGATAACGGGAAGGAAGGTGTTTGTCCTTCCCTGGTTTGGGGATGGGGACAACAATGGCTTCACGCCAACTTGTGGGAACATGACCTTCAGTCCATATGCGATTGTAGGTACTAAGAAGAAAGCACTTGCCCGCAGGAGAGAGGTTCTTCAGCATCTCAATATGAATGGAATCGGGCCCGGTAGCAGAAGACCGGGACAGGGCGAGAGCACGATCTAGCTCCTGCATGGTGAAGGCGACGTTATAATTTTCACGATTAAAAGAGCGGAAAGAAGGCGGCCGTGCCTCCTCTACCTGTTTGCGAGGGAGAAAGGCAGGGTGGTAATGGGCAGAGCTCGAAACCTCCGCAAAGAAACGTCCCAATGCGTTTGAAACATCAGCTGGGTCCACGAGGACTGCGTTCTCCACGGTCAGGCCAGGAATCGGGGAGTGGACCTTGATGCCGGACAAACGGCGTAGGCCACCCCAGACAACCGTGGAGGGAGTAAAACGGTTAAAAGAACTAGTAAAAGCAGTCCAGCAAGCTTTCTTGCTGTCGTTTATGATACGACGGCACTGCGCTCTCATACGTTTGTAATTGATGCAATTCTCCAAAGTTGGGTGGCGGCGGAAGGTGCGTAAAGCACGGCTCCGGGCTCGAAGCGCGTCGCGGCAGGCTGCAGTCCACCAAGGGACCTGGACACGACGTGGAGAAGAGGATGTACGAGGTATGGAACGTTCAGCAGCAGTGAGAATAACCTCTGTGAGGTATTCGACCTGACTGTCACAGTTGGGAAAATTCTGATTGTGAAAAACAGCCATGGAAGAATAAAGCCCACAGTCGGCTTTAGAAATGTTCCAACTGGTGGGACGTGGAGATGGGGAATGATGCAGGAAGTGGATGATACAAGGGAAATGGTCACTCGAGTACGTGTCAGAAAGTGCATACCACTCAAACCGACCGGCAAGCTGAGGAGTGCATATGGCGAGGTCTATATGGGAATAAGTGTGTGTTGTGTCAGAAAGGAAGGTCGGTGCACCGGTGTTGAGGCAGACAAGATCGAGGTGGTGGAGAATGTCCACCAAAAGGGAGCCTCTCGGACAAGGTGCCGGAGAGCCCCATAGGGGGTGGTGGGCATTAAAGTTGCCTACCAACACGAAAGGTGAAGGGAGCTGGTCAACAAGGTTTAGCACATCTGCCCTAGTAAGGGCAGATGACGATGGCGAATATATATTACAGAGGTAGAAGGTAAATGTGGATAAGGTGATGCGGACGGCAACTGCCTGTAGGTGAGTGTGCAAGGAAATGGGATGGAAATAGACGTCGTCTCGAAGGAGCATCAGAACCCCTCCATGGGCTGGGACACCTTCCACGGGTGGCAGGTCGAACCACACAGAGGTGTAGTGTGGAAAGTCTGCACGATCACGTGGACGCAACTTAGTTTCCTGGAGGCAGACTAGAAGCGGGCAGTGCAATCGAAGGAGTAGTTTTAACTCCTCCCGATTAGAACGAATGCCGCGAATGTTCCATTGAAGGAGCGCCATGATAAAAATGAGAGAAGAAATAAGGATAAAAACCAAGTAGCGAGCGGGGTCACCTCGATGGCCGCTGAGGACCGGATTGCGAGGGAGCACTGCTATCGCTGTCTGGGGGCAAAGGGTCATGTTCCATTGGTTCAACCGACGCGCCTGCCACCTCCCTGAGTTGATCAGGAGGGGCAGTTTCCACCGCCGGTAAAGGGCCGGGCGCCCGGCAAACGGAGCGTCCCGGTGAAACAGAAGACGGCCGAGGCCGGCAACTGTTGGACGGCGTGACAGATGGGTCACGCCTCGGCGGGGAAGGAGAGGAACTCTTTTTCTTGTCAGCTCTTCTGGAAGAGTGACGGCGGGAAGAGGCAGTTGACGGTTGGGAAGCCTGAGAACGCAAAAAATCCTCACGGACGGGTTCCTTTTTCAAGGTCCGGGCATCTTGTTTAGGTGCCCGCGGTTTACTAGAGTTTGACGAAGACTGTACCCTAGAAGCAGCAAGAGGGAGCGGGGACGTGGAACGGGCAATCTTCGGGCTGGCGGATCGCACAACTGTGTCAGCGAAAGTGAAGTCACATGTCTGGGTACTGGAATCCTTGGTAGGTCGAGTTGAGGTGAGTACCTTACTGTATGTACCCGCTGGGAGGACAGTGGGCTTTCGACTCGCCAACAACTTACGAGCGGCAGATGTCGATACCTTCTCCGTAACCCGAATTTGCTGGATTACCTTCTCATCCTTGTATACAGGGCAGTCGCGAGAGGAAGCCGCATGGTCACCGTTGCAGTTTAGGCAGTGAGGGGATGGAGGTGGGCAATCCCCCTCATGGGCGTCCCTACCACAAGTGACACACTTTGCTGCATTTGGGCAATGTTCACGGGTATGGTTGTACCTGTGGCACTGAAAACAGCGCGTTGGGTTATGTACATAAGGGCGGACGGAGATGACTTCATACCCGGCTTTGACCTTCGACGGGAGGTCAACTTTGTCAAACGTCAAAATCACAGTACGAGTCGGTGTCAGATGGTTATCGACCTTTTTCATGACCCTGTGGACGGCTGTCACACCCTGATCGGACATATACGATTGGATATCTTCATCAGACAACCCGTCAAGGGATCTCGTGAAGACTACCCCCCGTGACGAGTTGAGTGTGCGGTGCGCTTCGACCTTAACTGGAAACGTGTGCAACAACGTAGTACGTATCAGTTTTTGGGCTTGGAAGGCACTTTCCACTTCCAGCAACAATGTGCCATTGCGCTGACGTGAACAGGTTTTAACAGGGCCAGCAATTGCATCTACACCTTTCTGTATAACGAAAGGATTGACAGAATTGAAGTCCTTTCCGTCGGTGCGAGAGACAACCAGAAATTTATGTACATTAGGCAGAGTCTTTTTAGGCTGAGGCGAGTCTAACTTACGTTTATGGGTCAACGTCATGAAAGAAGATAAGGAAGTCATCGCGGAAGTGTCCCCCGTGATTACCGGCGTCTCCGATGGCGCGCTCCTTCCTAGTGGGGGCCCTCTCCGAGGGCTTACCCGCCTTAGGTGATTGTTCACACCTCAGGTCACACCTCCCGAGAACTGACGGAGGGACCAATCGGCACGTTCGGAAGGTACCAGCTCGGGTAATCACCCCTCCCTGGGCCTGGCCTTTACCAGGGGGTACGTACGTGCCTTACTTGTCTACCCGGGGCGGGGAGTTACGCGTTACCCCGTCACCTGCTACGCACGATAATGCGTGGGTCGGCCTTCAGACACGCACAGGGAGGAAAGAAGAAGAGGATAGGAAAGGAAAAGAAAGAAGGAAAGAAGTGTCTCAAACGCCGAGGCGGAGACTAATGAGGAGAAGAAGGCTAGGAGAGTTCAAGGAGAGAAAGACAGAAAACGAAGGGTAAGAAAGGAAGGAACGAAGGAAGAAAAACCACAACAAAACCACCGTATCTCACGAAATATGCCCGTCTCCGGGCGAAGGCATAAACCGGGAGGGAAAGTGAAGCAGCCTGGGGCAGAAGAAAGGCTGCTCCGGCTCGGGGCCCCGTGCGCGCCACACACGTACCCACAAAAGAACTGTGGGCCCCCTGGGGGACGTACCGTTAGAGTGGAACAGGGAATTAGTTAAGGCAAGAGTGGTACAGCATCAGGGAATTGTGCTTAAAGGCAGGAAGATGTTTCTATTTATCAAGAGCGACAAGAGATTTCAGATTACGTGACATTTCGACACGTAAATGTCATCTTCAGCACTGTCGAGGTTGGACATGGGTGGAAATGTTCAAATACAGCTTACATAAGCATGTGCCGATTAAAACTGTGAGAGTTCCACCGTGATTTCACACCCGAGCTAGGAAAGATGCAATCAAAAGAAAGACAGATTCACTGCTAATTTATAGCGAAATAGGTCACAGACGTGTGAAAATGAAGACATGCCATAATATGCGTAAGGGTTTTCGTGTGATACGTTCAACGAATTCTAAAGTTTAGTTCTATAGATCCAGTTCACAAAAAATACGGAGTTTTGGTCATACGTTGAATCAATAAATCAGTAAACGGATTAAAACCAAATGAAAAGACACTCCGTGACCACAATGGCGTTGTAACAGATGATGATTCAAAAGGCGGAAATGTAAAACGTCTCTTTCCAAATCTATTTCACGAAAGACGATCGCACTTCCCTTCCCCTTGTAAATCATCGCACAGATGTCGAAATAAATAACAGAAGTGCAGAAAAGAAATTTACCGAATTAAATACCTCTTGAACGGACGGAATTCCAGTTCGATTGTAGGCGGAGTTTGCGAAGGAACTCATCCACTTCCGGCCGCAGTGGCCGAGCGGTCTGCGGCGTGCCACTCAGAGTCTGCACGGCCGTTACGGTCGGGGGTTCGAATCCCCCCTCGGGCATGGATGTTTTTGTCGTCTTTAGTATAAGGTAGTTCATAAGTTGTTTGTAAGATTAGGGACTGATGAGCCGGCAGTTAAGTCCCTTAAGCTTAACAAACATTTGAACTCATCCATTTCTCTCAACCGTGTATCGTAGGGCTCTATAGCAGCGAAGCGTTATCGACGATTGGCAGAGGACAAGGGCATTCTCGTTTTTAAGAAGGATTGTCGAACTCACGTGCAAATCTATAGACTCATATCTCTTTCTGTTGTAAAATTTGGAAACAAGTATTATGATCGAATATTATGTCGTATCTGGAGACGGAAACTCTCCTCTCTCGGAGTCAAGGTGTTTTACGAAAGCAACGATCGTGCGAAACCCAGCCCTTTAGCGAGCAAGGAAGGCCTAGAAAGACGTAGATACAGGTTTCCAGGTAGATTCCGTGTTTCTATTGATCTCTTGACACATAGTCAACACGGATTCAGAAAATACTGTTCTCGTGAAACACAGCTATCTACTTACTCACATGAAGATTCTGAATCTCTAAACGAATTCGCATTTTTTAGGTTTTTCGAAAGTCTTTTGAGACTATACTTCGTAAGTGGTTTGTGATCAAAATGCTTGCTTATGGAATATAGGCACAGTTGTGCGACTGGGTTCTCGATTTTCTGACGGAAACAGAAGTGATACCTGGCCTTCGAGACCGAGCGAGGCTGCGCAGTGGTAACACACTGGACTCGTATTCGGAAGGATGGTGGTTCAAATCTACCTCCGGCCATCCAGATTTAGGTTTTCCGTGATTTCCCTAAATCACTCCAGGCAAATGCCGGGACGGTTCCTTTCAAAGGGCACGGCCGATTTCCTTCCCCCATCCTTACCCAAACATCCGAGCGTGAGGTCCGTCTCTAATGACCACGCTGTCGACGGGACGTTAAACCCTAAGATTCCTTCTTTCGTTCCTGACCTTCGACATGGGAGTTCTGTAGGGCTCCTACAGCTGGTTTATAAACGATTTAGTAGCTAATCGGAGCGCTCTCTGAGTCTGTTCGCGGATGATGCTTTTGTTTGTCGGTTATTAAAGTCACGAGAAATTCAAAAGCAACTGGAAAACTATTTTCAAAAGATATCCGAATGGTGCGAAAACTGGCAGCTGACGAAACTGGATCAGCGCAATTGCCTAGAAAGCGGGAGACGCGGGTTCGAATCCCGGCTGGGTACACATTTTTAGCTTTGCCCATTCGCAGTTGATGTCATATATTCTGTCAATATTTACACTAACTCAAAGTAACCTATGCTAAGGACAACACAAACATCCATGCCCAAGGGAGGACTCTAACCCCCGACGGCGAACGGCCCCGCGCACCGCAGCTGGGCGCATTAGTGCGCACGGCAATTCTGCCACGGCGTTATAATAAGAAAATCATAAAATATAGAAGGCAAGATGGCGTATGCCAGAGATAGTTTTGGGCGAGCAATGACACATGACCGATTTCCGAATGCCCGGTCCAGGTAAAATCAAGTGACAGTGTCAAATCGCCGATAATATGTGGAAATATATCTGAAATGGTGCGAGTTATGGAAATAATATAATGGAGCAGAGTTGTTGAGAATTTTCTCCCCTACAAATAAATTTATTCCTTTCGTCTCACATGAACGGATAAGGAATTATAGCTTGTAGTCGGACGGATTATTGTCTCCGCTACATATCTCATGTCAGCTCAGTTCGTGCAGGATAACTTACTTATATTTCTGTTCTTAAATGATTTTTATGTAAATGTTTAATATTATATAATTCTTAAAGTCGTTTTTTTTGTATGTATTGTTAAGTTTCATGTGCTGTGAAGCGATTCAACCTACGACGGCAACATCTTCGATGCCGATTCCAAGGAGTAAATATCCGGCCACATCAAGTCGCGGGTCGACGGCCACGAGGCAAGAAGGTGTTGATCTCTGCGGTTGTCGTCGCAAGAGTTGACATTATTATCGAAGTTTCATGTTAAAACAACAAATTTTAAAATTCAGTTCACTTTTGTCTGTCAATGACTACATATGTAATGTCATAGAAAGCAATAAATGTTATCGTGTTTAAACTTAACGAAAGTGTCAGAGTACATCATATATGAAGAATTATTTTACGATAAATAATATATTAATGAAACGAGGATAATATTTAATTTAAATATTCTTCAATCTGAAGGAAGGTTTTGTATGAATTTTTATTGGTGGAAAAGTTACGTCAAGAAGACTTCGATAAATGTTTCTTTTAGAACTTTGATTAATCCGATCATACACATCCATCGATAATCATTGAAGAAATATTTTTTTTATCTGTGGCTATAGCAACGACCACAAACTGGAGAATTTCTTTTTACCGTCTCATCTATGAGAGAAGTTAGAAATATTTTAACAAGAGTGACTGTTAAAGTCTTCTTCCCTCGGCGCAATAATCTGATTTTGAAATATTGTGAGGTATAAAGATTTTACATGAACATTTTTTTTTTATTTTATATAAATTTTCATGGGCGAGTGACACCTCAAGGATTACGAAGTCTGACACGGCCACATTCAACCCGAATCATACAAGACGAGTGCTTTTGAAGATCAGGTTTTAGCACACGTTTCGCCGCACGAAGAGGTCGTGCAAGAAGTCGTGGCCTGTGCGCAGAAACGCATTCTCGAGGTGTGCGCAGGGACAGTCCATTCCTTTGTGAGGGGCGGCAGGCAAAGCTGCACGTTGCCTGCTGGGCCAGACACTTCGTTAAGTCGGCAGTCAACCAGTGGGCAATACGCAACTGGAGCGGCCGCCCCTGCGAAACAACGGAATGGACTCGCCCAGTCCACAACTCGAGGAAACAGGGCCGCGACTTCTTCCACTAGCTCTACTTGCAATTAAATTTCCTACTGTCGAAAGGTCATCACAAACGGCCTGTTCTTAATGTTACTGATCTGTGTTTTTTCCGAAATATTTGAAAAAGGGAGGCCGCTTGCGGCCAACAACTACTTCTGAAATTTGGTGCCGATCGCTTGAACGGCCCGACGTAAAAAGTGCGAACACATTTGAGACAGAGTCAAATCGCCGTTATATTTGAAAATATCTCTGAAACGATGAGAGATATGAAAAAATTAAGAGAGCAAAGTTATAGAAAATTTTGTCCTGTACAAATTCATTTATTAAGTTTCAGTGTCTAATGAACGTTATATATCGTTATTTTCATTTAAATTACAAAATGTCAAATGGCGATCGGAAAGCCCCGCTTTTACTGTTACTACCGCAAACTGGAGTTGGCCAAAACTTGGCATGAGGACGTTCTGTGCAGAAGTGACGGAAACACTGACAACAAGAACGGCCATGATGGTAGGTCATACGTTATGAGGCGTCAGTCGAATAACATCAATGGCAATAGATGTAGGAGTGGAGGGTAATAACTGTAAGGAGAGAAAAAGACTTAAATACATCCAGAAACCAGTTGATGGCCGACAAAGGCAAGGAACTAGTGTTAGGCTGTATCAAACTGGTCAACTCTGACAGGCTCTCGTTATATAGTATGGATTATCCATTTATTAAATTACCTGAGAAAACCATAGAAGTACGTTTCATAAAGAACTATTAATTAAAATCTATTGCGAAATATCAGTATTTCCCGCTGGAAGTTCGAGTCTTCCCACGGGCATGGGTGTTTGTGTGTTGACCTTGTTGTTTTGTTGTTGTAGTGAACTTCAGTCCTGAGAAAGCCTATTCATCTCCTCATAAGATCGGTACCCTACATCCATTTCAATCTGCTTACTCTATTCATCTTTTGGTCTCCCTCTGCGATTGTTACCTCACACACTTCCCTCCAATGCTAAATTCACGATTCCTTGATGTCTAAGAATGTGTCCTACCAATCTATCCCTTCTTTTAGTCAAGGTGTGCCACAAATTCCTGTCCTTCCCACTTCTGTTCAGTACCTACGCATTAGTTACGAGATCCACCCACCTTCTGTAACCACCACATTCTTCTGTAACACCACATTTCAAAAGTCTCTATCCTCTTCCTGTCTGCACGGTTTATCGTCCATCTTTGACTCCCTTACAAGGTAACACTCAACAAACATGCCTTCAGAAAGGACTTCCTTAAGCTTTGTAGATTTGGAGAAAGCTTTTGACAATGTCGACTGGAATACACACTCTCAAATTCTGAAGGTATCAGGGGTAAAATATAGGTATCGAAGACTAATATTCAATCTGCACAAAAACCATACAGAAGTTATTAGATTCGAAGGGCAAGAAAGGGACACAGAGGTTGGGAAAGGAGTAAGACAGGATTGTAGCCTTTCCCCAATGTTGTTCAATCTGCACATTGAGCAAGCAGTTAAGGAATGCAACGAGAAATTTGTAGAGAGAATTAAAATTCAGGGAGAAGAAATAAAAACATTGCGGTTTGCTGATGACATAGAAATTTTGTCAGAGACTGCAAAGGATCTGAAAGAGCAACTGAATGGAATGGTCAGTGTCTTGAAAGGAAGATATAAGGTGAACATTAACAAGAGTAAAACTAGGGTAATTGAATGTAATGTCAGAAAATCAGATGATGTTAAAGGAATTAGATTAGGTAATGAGAAAATATAAGTAGTAGACGAGTTTTATTATTTGGGTAGCAAGATAATTTCTGATGGTCGAAGTAAAGAAGACATAAAATACAGAATGGCTATGGGAAGAAAAGCGTTTCTAACCCTTTACACCCTAACCTCATCATCGTGTGGTTCGAATTTTACTTTCTTACCCTGATGTCAATCTCCTGGTATGCTTCCAACCAATATGCAAAGATAGTTCAGGCTCTCCTCTTCACCTACACGATAATTACATGTCAGCTGGAATCATGACAGAAGACTGAGGTAGAGGAAAAGAGAAAATCAGAACTCGCACGATCGTGTAGATTTGGGTGGAAAGGGCTAAAGAAGCGAAACTTCTTAACATCCAATATTAATTTAAATGATAGGAAGTCCGTTTTGAAAGCATTTGTAGGGGGGGAGGGGAAGCATTGTATGGGAGTGAAACGTGAAAATTAAGGAGTTCAGATGAAAAGATGTTAGAAGCTTTTTTAATGTGCTGCTACAGGAGAATGATGAAAATTACATGGGTAGACCACGTAAGTAATGAAAATGTGCTTAACCGAAAAGGGGAGAGAAAGAGTTTATGACAAATCCTGATTAAGTGAAGGGATAGATTGGTAGGACACATTCTGAGACATCAAGCATTACAAGGATGTGTGTCGGGTAAAAATCGTAGAGGGAAACCGACGGACGAATACAGTAAGCAGATTCAAAAACAAGTAGGTTGCCAACGTATTCTCAGATGAAGAGACTTGCACAAGACAGGGTAGCATGGAGAGCTGCATCAACCAGTCTGCGGAATGAAGACCACAACAACAACAGTCTTAAATTAATATTCGAAGTTAACAAATGTCTCTTTTTCAAAAACGCTTTTCTTTCCACAGACATTGCCGGGGTGGGGTGGCTTGCGTGCCTTAACGATGCAGATAGCCATACCATAGGTGCAACCACAGTGGAGGGGTATCTGTGGAAGGCCAGACAAACGTGTAGTTCCTGAAGAGGGGCAGCAATCTTTTCAATAGTTACAGGGGCAACAGTCTGAATGATTGATTGAGCTGGCCTTGTAACATCAGCTAACATGGCTTTGCCATGCAGTTACTGCGAACGGCTGAAAGCAAGGGGAAACTACAGTCGTTACTTCTCCCGAGAACATGCAGCTGGACTGTATGACTACATGATGATGATTGCGGAGGTAAAATAGTCCCCCATTCAGATCTCTGGGCGGGGACTACTCAGGAGGATGTCGTCATGAAGAAAAACAAAGCAGGTATTCTACGGGTCGGACCATGGAATGTTATAACTCTTAATCGCGTAGGGAAGCTAGAAAATTTGAAAAGAGGAATGGATAGATTAAAGTTAGATATGGTAGGGATTGGTGAAGTTCGGTGGCAGGATGAACAGTATTTCTGGTCAGGTGAATACAAGGTTATCAATACAAAATCAGTTGGTGGTAACGCAAGAGTAGGTCTGATAATGAAGAAGAAAATAGGAATGCGTGCAAGTTACTATGAACAGCGTAGTGAACGCATTATCGTAGTAAAGATAGACACGAAGCCCATACCAACTACAATAGTGCAAGTTTATATGCCAACAAGCACGGTCGATGATGAGGATATCGAAAAAAAAGTTTGAGGAGATAAAAGAAATCGTTGAGAAAGTTAAGGGAGACGAAAACTTGATTGAGATGTGGGACTGGAAATCGGTAGTAGGAAAGGGAAGAGAAGGAAATGTAGTAGATGAATATGGACTGGGAAAAGGGAATGAAAGAGGAGATCGCGTGGTAGAATTTTGCGCAGAGCACAATTTAATGATCACGAACACTTGGTTTAATAATCATGAAAGAAGGCTGTTTACCTGGAAGGGACCAAGGGACACTGAAAGGTGCCAGATTGACTTTATAATGTTAAGGAATAGGTTTAGAAACCAGGTTCTAAACTGTAAGACCATATCCAGAGGCAGATATAGACTCGGAACACAACTTATTGGTTTTGAACTGCAGATTAAAACTTAAGAGACTGCAGAAAGGTAGAAACATTAGGAGATGGAACCTGGACAAATTGAAGGAACCAGAGGTGGTTGAGAGTTTCAGAGGGAGCATTAGGCAAGGATTGGCTGAAACGGGGGAAAGTAATACAGTATCTCTGAGAGATAGGGTAGTGAAGGTAGCTGAGGACCATATAGGCAGAAGGTCCAAGACCTAATCGAAATCCTGGATAACACAGGCTATACTGAACTTAATTGATGAGAGGATAAAATATAAAAATTCAGCAAGTGAAACAGGAAAAGCGGAGTACAAAAGTCTGAATAATGAGATTGACAGGAAGTGCAGACTCGCTAAGCAGGAGTGGCTAGAGCACAAATGCAGAACCGGAGAAGAATGCATAACTAGGAGAAAGATAGATACCGCCTACTAGAAAATAAAAGAGATTTGGAGACAAGAAAAGCAGCTGTATGAATATCAAGAACTCAGACGGAAAACCAGTACTAAGCAAAGAGGGGAAAGCTGAACTGTGGAAATAATATATAGGGGGCCTATACAAAGGAAATAAACTTGAAGGCAATATTCTAGAAAGGGAAGACGAAGTGCAGGAAGATGAGATAGGAGATATGATACTGCGAGAATAATCGTTTTAACCAATCTTCTTGCGGATTTGCAGATTGGTGTACCGTCTGTGTGGGACAGACAGTACACCAATCTGCAAATCCGCAAGAAGATTGGTTGAAACGATTTGAGATATTATTTGCTAACATGTCGCAACAGATGAGTAATTTGCAAGCATCTACGAATGCTACACATGCGAACATGTCGCAACAGATTAACGATTTAAAAACATCTTCAAATGCTATAAACGCCAATGTGTCGCAACAAATTAACAATTTGCAAACATCTACTAAAGACGAACTAAACAATTTGCAAGCATCTACACGTGCTACAAACAATCAGATTTGAGGTTTGACCGATCAAATTAATCATTTGCAGGCAACTACAAAAAATGAACTTAACACTTTACAGGCCAACACGAAACATGATTTAGAGCAATTGCAAAATTCCACAAAGCAACGATTAGAGTAGAGGAACAGCAAAATCAAATCGCGGCTCAAATGATAACTCGGGATGAATTTGAGTCGAGATTTAAAAATCTAGAATCAGTAGAACAAAATTTACCCTCACTTATTTCTGAGGAAGTAAACAAACAGATAGCCGCACAGATACTCAAAGTCGAACAGGCTATCAATGGTAAGTTTTCTAAAGTACAAAACAAAGTAGTCGATCAAATCATGGACACAGTAGATGCAAAAATCTCTTCTCTAGTCGATGATGTAACTAATTGCAAAGAAACCGTTAAAACATTACCAACAGCTATTGACAGTCTCACACAGAATCTTACGCAGCTTAAAATTCAACAAGAAAACTTGGAAACAACTGTTTCGAGAATTACGAGTCAGGCAGAAAACATAGTCAAAGAAAATCATGATAGGGTATAACAATTCTTATCTAATACAGAAGCGAACCACACCCATGAACCACAGACATTGCCGAGGTGGGGTGGCTTGCGTGCCTCAACGATGCAGATAGCCGTACCGTAGGTGCAACCACAGCGGAGGGGTATCTGTGGAGAGGCCAGACAAACGTGTGGTTCCTGAAGAGGGGCAGCAGCCTTTTCAGTAGTTACAGGGGCAACAGTCTGGATGATTGACTGAGCTGGCCTTGTAACATCAGCTAAGGTGGCTTTGCCACACAGCTACTGCGAACGGCTGAAAGCAAGGGGAAACTACAGCCGTTACTTTTCCCGAGGACATGCAGCTCTACTGTATGAACATATGATGATGGCATCCTCTCGGGTAAAATATTCCGGAGGTAAAATAGTCCCCCATTCGGATCTCCGGGCGGGGACTACTCAGGAGGATGTTGTCATGAGGAAAGACTATACTGGCATTCTACGGATCGGAGCGTGGAATGTTAGATCCCTTAATCGGGTAGGAAAATTAGAAAATTTAAAAAGGGAAATGGATAGGTTGAAGTTAGATATAGTGGGGATTAGTGAAGTTCGGTGGCAGGATGAACAGGATTTCTGGTCAGGTGAGTACAGGATTATAAATACAAAATCAGTTGGGGGTATCACAGGAGTAGGACTGATAATGAATAAGAAAATAGGAATGCGGGTAAACTACTATGAGCAGCACAGTGATCGCGTTATCATTGTCAAGATAGATACGAAGCCAACACCGACAACAGTAGTACAGGTTTATATGCCAACTAGCTCTGCCGATGATGAGGAGATCGAAGAAATATATGAGGAGCTAGAGGAAATTATTAAGAAAGTTAAGGGAGAGGAAAACTTAATTGTAATGGGAGACTGGAATTCGGTGGTAGGAAAAGGAAGAGAAGGAAAAATAGTAGGTGAATATGGACTGGGCAGGAGGAATGAAAGAGGGAGTCGCCTGGTAGAATTTTGCACGGAACATGATTTAATCGTAACAAACACGTGGTTTAAGAATCACAAAAGAAGGTTGTACACGTGGAAGAGACCAGGAGACACCGGACGGTATCAGATAGATTTTATAATGGTAAGACATAGATTCCGGAACCAGGTTATAAACTGCAAGACATACCCAGGGGCAGATATAGACTCTGACCATAACTTGTTAGTCATGAACTGTAGGCTGAAACTGAAAAAACTGCAGAAAGGTAGGAAAATAAGGAGATGGGACTTAGATAAATTGAAGGAAAGTGAAGTTCTGGTGAATTTCAGAGGGAGATTTAGGCAACAATTGACAGAAACAGGGGGAAATAAAACAGTAGAAGAGGAATGGGTAGCATTGAGAAATGAAATAGTGAAGGCAACAGAGGACAAAATAGGTAGAAAGGCAAGACCAACAAAAAATCCATGGATATCACAGGAAATACTAAATTTAATTGATGAAAGGAGAAAATATAAAAATGCAGTAAATGAAACAGGCAAAATGGAGTACAGACGACTAAAAAATGAGATTGACAGGAAGTGCAAAATGGCTAAGCAGGAGTGGCTAGAAGCCAAATGCAAATCTGTAGAAGAATGTATAAGAAGGGGAAAAGTAGATACCGCCTACAGGAAAATAAAAGAGACATTTGGGAACAAGAAAAGCAACTCTATGAATATCAAGAACTCGGATGGGAAACCAGTTCTCAGCAAAGAAGGGAAAGCTGAAAGGTGGAAAGAGTACATAGAGCAGCTCTACAAAGGAAATGAACTTAGAGACGATGTTGTAGGAAGGGAAGAGGAAGTAGATCAAGATGAAATAGGAGATACTATACTGAGAGATGAATTTGACAGAGCCTTGAAAGACCTAGGTCGGAACAAGGCCCCAGGAGTAGATGACATACCCGCAGAGCTATTAAAGTCTCTGGGAGAGCCAGCCATGACAAAACTATTTGAACTGGTGTATAGGATGTATGAGACAGGCGAAATACCCTCAGACTTTAAGAAAAATGTAATAATCCCCGTTCCAAAGAAATCAGGCGCAGACAGGTGTGAAAATTACAGAACCATCAGTTTGATAAGTCATGGTTGCAAAATTTTAACACGAATTATCTACAGGAGAATGGAAAAGCTGGTGGGAGCTGATCTCGGGGAAGATCAGTTTGGATTCAGGAGGAACGTAGGAACCCGGGAGGCAATACTCACTTTACGTCTTATCTTAGAAGATAGATTAAGGAAAGGCAAACCTACATTTTTAGCTTTTGTAGATTTGGAGAAAGCTTTTGACAATGTTGACTGGAATACACTCTTTCAAATTCTGAAGTCAGCAGGGGTAAAATACAGGGAAAGGAGAGTTATTTACAACTTGTACAAAGGCCAGACCGCAGTTATTAGACTTGAAGGGCATGAAAGGGAAGCATCAGTTGGGAAGGGAGTAAGACAGGGTTGTAGCCTTTCTCCGATGTTATTCAATTTGTACATCGAGCAGGCGGTGAAGGAAAGCAAGGAAAAATTTGGAATAGGGATTAAAGTTCAGGGGGCAGAAATAAAAACATTGCGTTTTGCTGATGACATTGTAATTCTATCAGAGACAGCAAAGGACCTGGAAGAGCAGTTGAATGGAATGGACAGTGTGTTGAAGAGAGCGTATAAAATGAACATTAACAAGAGCAAAACAAAAATAATGGAATGCGGTCTTAGAAAATCAGGCGATGCTGAAGGAATTAGATTAGGTAACGAAACAATGAAGGTGGTAGATGAGTTTTGTTACTTGGGTAGTAAAATAACATGCGATGGTCGAAGTACAGAGGATATAAAATGCAGAATGGCAATGGGAAGGAAAGCATTTTTGAAAAAGAGAAATTTGCTAACATCGAATATTAATTTAAGTGTAAGGAAGTCTTTTCTGAAGGCATTTGTGTGGAGTGTTGCCTTGTACGGGAGTGAAACATGGACGATAAGCAGTGCGGACAGGAAGAGAATAGAGGCTTTTGAAATGTGGTGCTACAGAAGAATGCTGAAGATTAGGTGGGTAGATCGCATAACTAATGAAGAGGTACTGAACAGAATTGGTGAGAAAAGGAATTTTTGGCATACCCTGACTAAAAGAAGGGATCGCTTGGTAGGACACATTCTCAGACATCGGGGAATCGTAAATTTAGCATTGGAGGGAAGTGTGTGGGGTAAAAATCGCAGAGGGAGACCAAGAGACGCGTATAGTAAGCAGATTCAAGTGGATGTGGGTTGTCGTTCTTATGAGGAGATGAAAAGGCTTGCTCAGGATAGAGTAGGGTGGAGAGCTGCATCAAACCAGTCTCCGGACTGAAGACCATAACAACAGAAGCGAAGTTGAATGAAAAGATATACGCAGAATTAACCACTGTAATTCAAGACGTAGCTACTAAAGTGTATGGAAAACATGGAAATACTGTTAAAGCTTTACAAAAAGATCTCACAGACGTGAAATCAATTTTAAATATACAGATGACACAATCTAGGCCAAATGAACCCGTGACAAATGTGTTCCATGATTGGAAATCTCCCAGAATTGCAATAAATATTCTACACTCTCCATATAATCCGGGTACATCTAACAATTTGACGTCAGACAGGACGCAGACTTTTGCTTGATGACCTCTAATGACCTTGACCGACTAGGTAGGGAAATGAAATCAAACATACCCCCCTCTTATTCACCATGAAATCATGCTACTACCGAAGAACTTGACGAAATTATGATAAAGCACCACAAATTTCAAATCTTTATTAATGAGAACCGTACTGTGCACCCAGTCATTTTCCTACAATCTTTTAGAGGTTTATTACCTGAATCGTAGTCCGAAAAAAGAAAGATAATATTTGTTGTCGGATACATTCAACGTGAAGCGGGAATCTGGGCTGCAGAAGCCCTACAGAGTTGTGAAACTTATGGTGAGTTCGAACGGGCATTTTAGCCACCTTTTGGTTGCCTGGTGCAAGAAAGGTTTCGAAATGAAGTTTATAATCCGCAACATTTCAATGAACGAAAAGGGAGTCTGCGGAGATATTTCGAGAAGTACATAAATAAAGCTATATTCTTTGATGACACTCTCCCGCACAGTGAAGTACTAAGCGTATTAAAAAACAAATTGCGGTTGCAACTAGCACACGTTTCAACACAAAATTTATAAACTTTTCTCACTGAGATGGACACACTAGATTCAATCTTTGAAGATGACCGATCAAGAAATAATAGTTACAGGTACGGTAAAGCTAATAATTACTTCAACTATCCTAGTAATCAGCTGATTCATGTCAGCCAGCCGCAGCCTAATAATCAAAACATGTCACGCCCTCCACAGATGTTACCGCAACAGTCATTTATTAGCAATACCGGACAGCCGCAAATGCAACAAGTGACTAGTGGAGTAAACAGTGGAAACGCAGTACGAAACGTACCTAACGGCGCCTACTGACGCCGTCGTGACAACAGATTTAATCCGGGCTACTTCAGTCACAATAATAATAATTTCAACAACAACGCAGCTACTTTCCCTAACCAATATAATGGGAAAACACAACCGCTCTGGCGTAATGGAAACTACTACAATAATAATAACAGAAACAGAATTTTTTTTCCAAACAATAACGGTAATCAACAAATTCCTAACTTTTCTACTACTCCTGCACAACAACCAAATGTCAATCAAATACCAGTAGCAACGATGACGACTGACAGTACAGACCAAACTGGACACAAAATGAATCGACCGTGACTATAACTGACGTGACAGACTTTAAATCAACCTCAAAGACATTCTAACGGGACGCAGACGTCAAACTAAATCGGCTCGTGTCTGGCCCCCCGACATTGAGCGACAGAGGCAGTGAGGGCACAATTCTCACAGTAAATATGCTGCGTTACAATAAAGGAATCGATATCAGGGAAGAGCTACTCCAGGAACAAACACAACAAAACAAAGTACCTATAGTTGCCTATCAAGCACACATCTTAATAACAGTAGGAGGCATACCTAGATCGATTTTAGTTGACACTGGAGCAGCTGCTAATGTATTGTCTTACAGTCTATCTAAACGCATAAACAACATTCAGAGGTTACCTACCTTTCCTGTACAGAAATGTAAAATCATTGGTGCAGTAGGTGCAAAATCTAAGCCAGTTAAGTTACAAACACTGGTTCAACTTCAAATCTGTGATGAAATTGATACTTGCTCATTCCTTGTAGTAGATGCTGTCATAGAAGACTGTATACTTGGTTTAGAATACCTTCAAAGTCGAGAGGCAAAATTAGATTTTAAGGAAGGTAAATGTTATTTGACAGTAAACCACTGTGTCTGTAGTTTGAATTTGACTAAGAAGGAAGTGACGCCAAGAAAATCTTGTAACTCTGTTAGGTTTAAGCAAGTCACAGTTAATCAAATGCAATTTGAAAATTATACTGGTATTCAGGAATCTGAAAATGACTCTCTTGCATCTATAGTTCAAAAAGTTAACGAATCCACTAATGCCGCAGATAGAGACAACAACTTCTCCACTTGCTACACAAGTACATACGAGTATTTGACAAAAGGCCAGGTGTAATTAGGACATATCAGTATAACATGCAAGTTAAGCCCCATGAAGCATTCTGTAGGCAAACATATTCTATACCTTGGGCAAAACAACCAGCTGTCAAAGCAGAAATTAACCGTAAGCTTAGATGGAACATAATAGAACCTTCAATGTCACAGTATTCCAGTCCTCTTCTTGCAATTTTTAAATCAGATCGGTCTGTTCGTCTTGTGCTTGATGCACGTCAAATCAATAAGATTATCATTCCAGTTAGAACTAGGCCAGAAAACTTAGAACAGCTTCAGAAGTTCTATGGAGTCAAATATTTATCAAGTTTTGATCTTAGAGCATCATATTGGCAGGTTCCTATAACAGAAGAGTCTCGTAAATATACTGCTTTCACTTTCTCAGGACGATCGTACCAATTTACGGTACTGCCTTTTGGTCTAAATGTGATTTCTGGTGTCTTTATCACAGCACTTGATACAGTACTTGGTCCGGAATTACAAGATAATATCACAGTTTATGTTGATGGCATACTTGTTGCTACTTCTACATGGGAAGAAATGTCATCCTACTTGAAAGAGTGTCAGATAAATTTCTGTGATCTGGAGTAACTGTCAACTTGAAAAAGTCTAAGTTTGTTAAAACTGAAATCAAATTTTTTTGGGCACATTATCTCACCCACGGGCATTGTTCCTGACCCTAAACAAATTAAAGCAATTCAAAATTTTCCTGCACCTCACAATAGGAAGCAATTAAAAGCCCTCTACGGTTTACGTTCATTTTTTCGGCGCTTTGTGCCACAACAACTACTCAATAGTACTGTTCCTCTTTCACTTCTTAGAAAAAACATCCCTTGGAATTGGACAGAACAGTGTCAGCAAGGCTTTGACAAAATTAAACAAGTCCTAGTTAACTCAGACATATTAAACCACCCTGGCATGTCACAGGATTTCTGTATTGTTACGGACTCGTCAAATTTTGGGGTTGGGGCGTGTCTCTTCCAAATTTCAAGTAATCTGGATCCACATTCCCTAAAAGTCATCAGTTTTGCTAGTCGCACGCTCACTGAGTGCGAACGTCGATATTCAACCACAGAGTTAGAACTTCTTGCCATTGTTTGGGCATTCAAAAAGTTTCATCATTATATCTTTGGGAAACATACAAGAGTCTTCTATGATCATCAGGCACTTGGCTTTTTGATGTCATGCAGACTGTTACACAATAGATTAGCCAGATGGGCCATGATACTACCAGAATACGATTTTGAAATTGAACACATTAAAGGATCAGATAATGTCATAGCTGATGCACTTTCCAGACTTCCCCAGGGTTTTCCAGAATTTGAAGACTATCTTGAGTCAAACACAGAGTTTAAGATAATGCTCATGAAGGACATGGAATTTAGAACATATTATTTAGATATATGCAAAAATATGCAGGTATTACAGCAAGCAGATGACAGGTGGAGCAAAATTATCATACAAATTACAGACAAGTCAGATGCACATCTAAATCAACACTACGAAGTCTACAACGGCGTACTTTTCTTTCGCAGACATGTACAATCGCAACTCTGGTGTGTTTGAATACCTGCTACACATGAAAAATCTGTAATTTGGCACACTCAGAGTTTGGGGACACTTTGGCGAACTAAAGTGTCTCCGTAAGCTTAAACAATACTGTTATTTTCCGAATATGTCACGAACAATACACATTGAAATACTGTTTAATCTATCACAAATGCAAGCCTAACAATCAGTCAAAGAAGATGCCGCTTCATTCTATCTTGCCATATAAACCTGTTCAATTAGCTTCAATTGATACTGCAGGACCTCTTCCGATTGGACGCGGAGGGAAGTTATTTATTATCTACAGTACACTCGGGAAGAGTGAGAGGTTTATATCCACACAAGCATTTGAAAAAGTTCTATGCTTAGTTTTTAAGCTGATCATTGAAGCAAGATAAACAAAAATTATAAATATGACACCTCGTTCGTAGTGAATAAGTAACACATTCACAGATCCAAGGAGAGTAAGCTGAACAAAAGACTTTTTCTCTTACAATGTTACGATATGGACAACAAATATTAAATGACGGTGTAACTGTTCTCAGGTCAAACACATAGCAAATACACAGGTATATCGAACCACTGTTATGTTTAATATAACATAAAACACTTACTACGGGCATTAATTATTATAATTATTACTATAAGTATAAGAGAATATTTATGATGATGAAAATGAAGATATGGAGCAAATGATTCATTTAAGTACGATGGATCTGAAGTAGGATTTTTTTATGAAAGAAATGTAGTGATAAGGATATATTAATGTTTTGTTTGCCCAACGGCTCCTAATACGAGCCACACACACACACACACACACACACCACACACACACACACACACACAAACACACACACACACACAAACATATACATATACATAGACATAGACAAGACACACACACACACACACACACACACACACACACAAACACACACACAGCCAAACAATGTTGCTATACGAGACATGATAACGTAACGTATTTGCAGTCAGCTATATTTTCAAAGACAGTACAAATGATAATGAAGTTTTATAAGCCACTAGGAACCAGTAGATTAATGCCGATCAGCTGACAGGTAACACACATGTCAACAACTGTGTAATTTATTTAAGAGGGAACATACGACCTTTAAAGACATCTAAGTTTATTGATCAATTCTAGTTACGTATTGTGGGACAAAAATTTCTTAAAAATCACACAACACTTTATGCTGATGCTTATGAGCGTGGCAGTAATTAAGATGACCGTGTCATTATGTATATCAGCATTACAGTGATGGACACTTAAATAGTGTGATGTGAAATAAACCGCAAAAACTTGTTACGTGCGGCATACCGACATAAACAGTCATGAAAAAAAAATCGTGCAGTGAAGTGCATATACGAACTAATGGCTAGTCGTATAGTTATATTTGATACGAAGTCATAGGTCTTGTCTCAGCTAATGGACTTTGATTAAGACAGCTGAGATGACAACCTAAAAATAAATGAAGAATGCGCAGCAAGTAAGTGGACCTAACCACCTGCGACGATCTTCTCTATGAACTGTTATGGAGGAATCTTCCATTCTGGAAGAAATATGAAAAACACACGCGAAAACACAAAGTCGACGAGTTATGTGCTGTACGCAATGCTCGCGAGGTTGCCGCTGCCACGTTTGAACGAACACTGCTGAATAGAGTTGGCTACGGTTTCATGGTTTCGAAACCATGTTTCTATACACACAACAGTTTCAGTGTTTCAAAACCGACATCTTTCACGGTTTCGAAACCATGCGGTTTCATTCCGTTCTGTTTTGGATCACATTCGCGGTCGATTGTCGATACTGAAACCGTTTCTTCCTGTCGGTTTCACGGTATCGCGTCGGTTTCACGGTTTCGTGTCGGTTTCACCATTTCATGTCGGTTTCACGATTTCATGTCGGTTCCACAACACCGGTGTTTCAAGCCACTAATGCAGAAACGCGGAACAGACTAATGGTATCGAAATGTGGTGCTTCATTTTACTGAACCTCCACACAGATACACATATAACTTACTAGTATATAAACCATTTAGAGAGTGTCAAACAGTAGTTGACACTCTTGAGTCTGCAGCTTATGATTACTGATATCAGGATTCGTTTGCAAGAGACTGCTGCATTCCGAAATGACATAATGTCTGCTTTATAAATGTAAAAGAACAATAAAACAACGTTCACTATATGCATTGAAAAACCAGTTAAATTCTATGTTTATCTATCATATTAAAGACACACGAGTGAAACTACATTATTTAAAACAAAATAAAATACAACATGAAGCCTGAAATGACATTTTTTTATACTAACAAGGGTAGATCGCATATTTAATCTCGTGTTAAAGAGTTGGTTTCTTACGAGCGAAAACGAAGTTGCCTACTGTCGTTATAATTTTTCGACACTCATGTTAAAAGAATTGCGGCGCTGGTGTAACTGTCAAGACGTACAAGTGGTGAACTTGCCTCTTACTTTATTATTTTCGTAATTCCATAGCATTACTTGTGTGCTCTTTAATCCCTATAATTTATTTAGTATGTATAGAAAGTAGCATTTATGATCCGTGAGTGTAATTAACGTGCGGCTCTGTAGCACAGTGGTAGAGTGCCAGACTACCAATCTGAAGGTCGCGGGTTCGATCCCCGCTAGGTCCTAGGATTTTTATCTGTCACTTTCCACTTCTTTCACCTGTGGTAGTGTTGGTCATGACAAAAATACCGAGTAGCATCGTGGTTCGGAACCCACGTTAAACGGTACGTCCCCCTATAACTGGCTGGGTAAGTCATTTCGACGGTCGGAGGAAGGCAACGGCATACCACCTCCAAAAAGGACCATGCCTATTAAAGCACTGTGGTGTTCAAACCGATCTTCGGATTGTTGACTGCTTTACCTTTTACACTGTAATATGCGTACCGTATATGCGTAGCGGCGGCCTCGTGTGACTATGTTGGCAACATCAACAACACGGGAGAAAATCTTTATCAACATGTTCCGTACAGACCAAGAAGTAAATATATACTCTATGGTTGACAGATTCTTGTATGTAACCTTGTCCACATAGTGAAAAATATTGCTCTCCTAGAACGAAGATTTCATGACAAAATATACATTGCTTCGAAACCAGAAATGGTACGGTTTCATTCGTTTCGAAACCGTGAGATGTTTCAGTTTTCCCATCTCTAATGCTGAAGCTGGCCAGCGGTTGCAACTTATTCATTGTTGACGCTTGACTATTGCGTCACGCACGCAATGGCGATCCCGCCGTGTGAAAATTCAAACTAACACTGTGAATGGTTTCAAAATAAACAAAATGTATCTAACATTTGTATAATGAACACAGCGAAAACCGCCTCTACGGCACTTCCCAATCAAAGAATTGTGCTATGATACGTACAAAGAATACCCTATGTCAGAAAAATAAACAACTTAAATTTGCTAAAATGTAACATCCAGTTACCAATGCCTGTATATATGTATAAATGTCTATATGTATATATGTGAATTAGGATGTAAGTCTTAGTAAACAATTTCATGAACGATTAAAGCTCCCACAGTGAGCCAAAGAATTTTTTTTTTTATTTACGTCACATGTTAATTATAAGTTTTGTAAAGTCATAAACTGAACATATGCCTTGTATATAATTTAGTTTCCGTTAATGAACTTAGGTTACGACTGGGCATATGTTCATGTCAGTTGGTTGCGATATTTGCTATTAAAAATCAAAGGTCACACTTACATCCGTTTGCTAAAAACTATAATAGTACTGAAACACTAAACTAAATAAAACAAAAATAAACTCATTCAGTAATCAAACTTGTAATTTTTAGTTAAGGGATAAATTTTAATGGCATATGTACAGTCTTAGACAAAAAAATTGATCGCCGGCCGGCCGACGCAGAATGCTAAGTCCGCCGATGTGCACGATCTGGCAACACTGTAGAATGCGGTACTGTCAGGAGGAAGTGTTATGACCTTCTCGAGACGGTTATGTGATATATAACCGCGTGGTGTCGCGGTAGGAGTCGTGTTTACAAGCGTATAAGTAAGCAGTCGCGAGATCGAATCCAACCACCTTCAATTTCTTTTTTAACCGCAAATCGGCTGTCTTCGTTATCAACGTGGAAGAACCTCAAATATAAAAGCGAAAAGTCCCAGAAATATTACACAAAAGAATTCGCTGCTGCATCAAAACTGAACTGTTTACTCTCGGGAGTAGTGGGCACCGGCTACGGCGACGCGCCAGCGGCCGCATCGCGGCTGCCGCCTGCGGACTCAGTGACAGCGGCGCGCCGCTATGAGTTTTTTTACCGGCTGTTATATCCTTACCTCAAGTTCTGGTACTTATATTACAGTCACATATTGAATTTTTCTGACATATATGAACATGATCTAAACGTCGTAAAGTAGAATCAGTATAAAGGGTCATAGGGGTGACTATTACCACATTTTTCTTGAACGTCATCAGGCCGCTCAATCAGGATTCCTACTCACGATTGTTACTAGTAACGAGTTATGATGCTCCCATGCTGACATCTTAAAAAGAAATTAATGACTGAGTACTAAAAGATTGTTATACTCAGCAAAATGCAACAACAACGACAGGGTGCGCCCATTTTTGGCAAACAACTGAGACACCATTTAGTCCCACTGTAAGGACAAACGACCAAAAAAATTACATCATGTGTTAGTACTACACTATAATAATTCCCGTTCATTTCACAAAGAATACATGGGATAGTGTGCTTTGGAAGTCACCCATTCCGCACCTACTCTTTCGATCATATGTCCTCAAATATTTATCTTTCCTGCCCCTACTCGAATAACCTTCGATAAAAATTATTTCCAGACGAAAATACAAGTCGAAAATCGATTGGCGTCATAATTAGCTTGGAATCAGTTCGATTCTAAAGGTAGAGATATGGTAAACTACCAGAAAGTTGTCAGACTTTCGCATAATCTGATAGAATATAGCAAGTAACCACAAGAGGTTTCTTGTTGTTTTCGATGTGGATTCGTGCAACTTCTGTCACGAAAACAGCTAAAAAATTCTACTCGATTGAGACCCGAACCAGTGACCAAAACCACCTCACCGTGGCAGACGACAACTTTACCCCAAAGCTAGCGAGGAAATGTGCACGGCAGTTCTTTCCTACTGCCACATATATCAGTAGAACATATAACTCGCAATGTAAGAGACTAGTTGGAATTTCGCCGTGTAAACAATTTTCTGGACCCAAAAGCATGAACAAATAGCCTTCTGTCGCCTCTCGACTGACAAACCAGTCAGATTATTCAATGGGCATTACAGGAAACATCAAGTGAATTTATGAGCATAGTTCTGTGCCAACCAGGAAGTAAGACCTCGGTACCAGCGTTGACAGACTTACACTGCGATGTTGCCAAGCTTCAGTCATACTATCAACAGGAAGAATAAGAGCCGAGGTGATTGCCAAGCGAGCTCGACAGAGACTTAGCTCGCGCCTCGCGCGCCTGGTGGGGGTCCGAACACCTAAAGTATATGTCAATGTGCCCTGCTCGCAAGTCCGTAACTAGCTTTAATGAGTCGATCGTTGTCATTAATAAAAATATACAGATGCACCGACCTCTAACATAGTAATAAGTGTCTCAATTATTTGCGTATTCTGTCTTAAGCGCAATGACAACAAAAGTCATTCACCAGTGCTGTTTTTCATTTCTTCGAGCATTTCCATTGATTATACTGAAAACATTAGATGTAAACGTCAGTTTCCTTTACGATTATAGACTCAGAAAGTGTCTTTCTTGATTTCGCTGTCAGAGGCACAAACGAACGGAGAGAAATCAAAGCAGCATTGTTTTCAAGATGTGAACATTTCTGGGAAGGCTTCGTAACATGGTGTGCAAAATAAGAAGAGCTTCTGTTATCCAAACATAGAAGTAGGGACAGTAATGTATAGATTAATTTATCCGCCACAATCTCCCATGTTGTATTTTACTTCTTTTTTCAGGTTGTTTCCAATTTCTTATTTCATCCTCTTTCGATAGCTTCTAGCATTATTATTACGTTCTTAATTGTGGTTAGTTCAGTTTATTTGATGATGTTCCTTTCTAAATATTTATTTTCTTCTTTGCTCGTGCTATTGTTCATTTATTCTTCCAGAAGTATACGAATTATTGTTTCTTTAGCCTTTTATCATTCATTTTATACATATGTCCAACAAATGGTTACCCTCACTTAACCATTCCGACTGATATTGTTTTCCATATTTTTGTAGGTTAATTACTATGGATTTTCCAAACGTCTGTACCTTCTCTTGGACCCATTTTCTTTCTTATAATCCGTCTATTATTCTTTTTGTGTCGTCTGCACATTTGATAAGGTGATTGGCAACACTTTTGCAACTAATATTTAATATTCATTCTAGTATTAGCATCACATAATCATAATGTATAAGAATTTATACAACGCTGGCACTATTTATAAATTTCAACGTCCTTTGTGCGGTCTTTACTTGTAAGGATATCGATCGGAGTTATGTGCTCAGTATTGTTGCAAACACAGAATATCAAACTGTCCAGTGTTTTTTATACCTCCTTAGTAGACTGTTAGACCCGTAAATCAGTACGTGGGTTTTCCAACGAAATAGATATTGTTTTTGCGCATCTCCTATAGCATTAATGTGAGCGTTGTTCTGAGATAGAGGGAGTGGTGCTGTGGCTACGGTTTGTGGTTATCATGCGGACGTGTACAGAATATCGTTATAATATGCAATGGAAAATTATTCAGACATGTGCTTTTGTCGTAGCAGTGGCATTAATAAACAAACTTTCTTCAAACATGAATTATATTTCTGGTAGGTAGTTACAGTCTCACGTATGTGGATAACATTTGCTTGAGTCCAGACTGATCAGGCACTTTTCCATCAAAACTTTGTAGAGAGAAGAAACGTAGGCTTTTGCTGTGTAAAATTATATCACGAACAGGTACTCCACTTTACTGTGATCTTTCTTTTTGCAGGCAGGTTGAAGGTTTCACTAAAAATGTATAAAGCAGACAGCTTGCGTAAACCTAATGGAGAAAATATTTCGAGGGAAGCTTCTATAGAAATACAACATTCTGTTCTGCATCTGTTTAACGTGCCTGCTTTCACACTAATGATCAGATCTGCGTGGTTAACGTCAAAATTGATCGCAGCAATAATAATTTTTAAATTATTTTTCAAAGCGATAGATTGGCTGGCCAGTGCTTACCTTTGTGCTGTACCACCAATAGTGACACAAGTGAAGAAAAAAAGAAAACATACGAAACGGACAAGCTTTCGGAACACAGTTCCTTCTTCAGGTGGGAGAGAAGGAAAGAAAAAATGATGGGAACGGAAAGGGAAGGTAAATCACGACCTAGGTCATGAGGATGGTTTTAAGGCGTGTGGAAGTCAGAGATACTGTATTTTAGTACTGAGTCAAGTCAGAGAGAATATATAAGCAAAGAGGAAAGAGCAAGCAGCACACACACACACACACACACACACACACACACACATATTCTAATAAGATATGTGCATGTTTTCATATACCAAGTTTTTCAATATGTGTCATATATGAATTTATATAAACTTTATAATTGGAAAAAGGCTTATAGTAAAAATATCAAAAGTAACGCATTTATAGTTTGTATATAATATATTCAAGAAATGTGTATCTAAAAATCTTCCTGGGCTACAATGCAACGTCGAGTCAGAATTTCAAAGCAAGGGGTCAAGAACTTTCGGAGATTAACAGCTATACGCCTAACATTTTTATATATAGACGTGGGGACATAAGACGGGAAGTACACCCGCCTCCTCCTTTCATCGGTGAATATCGCTGCGCATGTATTCATTCATCACTGACTCACAGTTGCCAAAACGCTTTACAGAATTAACACAATTGTCAAATCATTCAGAGACAGGAGATGGACTCTAATAAAATTGACGTTGCTTTCCGAGCCATATTCACCCAAAAATTGAATATTACTTAAATCAGATCCAGCAGTTACACTTGGATAATTCCTATACGTTTAATTTGATAGCTGAAAATGTTCGTTAGTGTGGAGCTGCCTGGAATTTATTTAGAACAAACTCAAGAATCGAGGCATGCTGAAACAAAAATTCTAATCTGTAAAGCGCTTCTCACGTTTCGCGGCAAAGCATCAGCAGCAGTTATATTGTAACCATCGTTAATGTTGGACAGTAGAATTTCGATATCAGAAAAGTAGGGATGCTTAGAGAGCGACACGGTGTCACGCTGTCTACCGGCTTTACAACATGGTAGTCCTGGTGGGCTTAATTTAGCGCTGACATCGTACGTGTCGGTGGTGTCTTCTCTTCTTATGACCATCAGACCATCAAGAACATGCAGAGAATGGAACCAAGAACCCTTAACGTTTGAAAGAAAACACTCGTGTGTCTGCTCCAGTCCAATATACGATACACCTGTCTTAATAGGAATAAGAAGAGACAAAGTTAAGTCGTATGGTAAATAATGAATTCTGCAAATAATTGCTTAGGCAAATTACCGTCTGCTACACAGTTGAAATGTTAGCCATTACACAAGTTTGTATGTTACAATTAAGTAATCAGTTTGCTGCATTATTTCCACTGTTAGGAAATGTATGACCCATTAGTTATTTGAATAAATACACTTCCCACTCCGAGACACAAGTATTTGACATGTTTTGGCCTCTTCACAATCAATGCCTGACGAATGAATACCGCTCAAGTGCCATTACGTTTATTGTCTGACAAACAGTTAAATATAATTCGTGTGTAATAATCAATAATCCTAGGAAGTTTACGTCTTCGTCTACAACGAGCTCATCTGAAGAGTGAATTACAATGTCTCTCGTAATTTACAGCATGGAAAACCTATTTTCGTAATTCGTTGTTGTGCCATGGATGAAGATGAAGTGTAAGATGTAGTTATCATGATTGATGAAGTGGCTTATAAAATGTGTATTACACGATGTCACGCAAAAACGAAGAAAGTAACACTATCCGCTACCCACATAGGCCATGATTTCAATCAGGACACATGACGAGACATTTCTTTACGCTAGTGGAAGGCACCACTGGGCATCGATTTCTGTTCAAACTTTTTTCTTTTTCTAAGGCCTGTGAGAGTTAACTGCGGGTCATCAGTCCCTAAAATTACAAACTACTTATGAACTAGCTTATACTAAAGACGGCACACACATACATGCCCGAGGGAGGATTCGAGCCCCCGACGGGAAACGGCCTCGGCTTTGTAGCATAGCGCCTCAATGTTCACTCACTAGCACCGCTTTCCGTCTGAGACTAAAATAACCTCACTAGAGGGGAGACTGAACGAAACTGATGTTAAGACAATTTCTTTAACTAACGGATCAGAACGCATAAACGCCTAAGGATGAGCAAAACGAGCTTGAAATGTGTTGTCGTATGTCAGGGTGTGCTGAGCTGCCAACGGTGGGTGACGTGTGGGGACACGTTATGCTTGAGTGATTGTGTGTTTGAATGTTTCTCTTTCTGAAGAAGGCTGCGGCATAAAGTTTAAATTGTCTGAATGTGAATGTCTTATTTGTGTCTGCCTGTGACTTAGCGTTCGTCTTTACGACGAGTTGTTTCCTATCTTTTGTTATTTTGTTATTATTATTGCAGAATTTGAGATTAAATAGTAATGCGGTCGAACAATCCTACCTGGGATGTCCCAGACAATAATGCCATATGCTCACTTCATTTCAATAATTCTAACAGCAGCTTTCTAACTTAGCCTGCACTAAAGAAATGAGAGAATCTTCACAGACTCGACACTATATCACCACCTGCGTACTGCTGCAACTGAAACCATACAGTTAAATCCCACCACAAAGTATGTTTAAAGCCGAAAGCTTTTAATATTCTTGTATTTTAAATGGGTACGACTGCAACATCAACTACAAGAATCCTACGAAACACCTGAGTTCGTAATCGTCAGATGACATAGAATTCGCCACACTTGCCAGTTACTACTATAATATTGTTTATCTGTTAGAAACGAATTTATGTCAGTCATTGAACTGCATTTTGATTGGTGGAGCCGTAAGAATGGAGGCGTTTGTGTCTTCAGAATAAAAGTACAATAAAAAAAGCTGACAACGAGAAGCAGATTGGGTAGGTATGGAACTGCATCTAGTGTCATATTTTATTTAACATTTCCGGTTGCAATTGTCATTGTCTGGAAAGGGAGTGTGTGTGAATTAAGGTCTGGTGGACTGCAAAAATCCTTTTTCACTTCCAAAACGAGCTGGCAGACTGCTGCAAAACAGAAAATAGAAAAACCGAAAAGATAGTCGCTGCCAGAAAGACACGGTCATATTGCATTTCACTGCGATTAACTGGCATATTATTTGTCTGGTTATGTGTGTGGTACCAGAATGTCAATGCTTATTTACCCGCTACTGCAAAACTCTTTCACGGGCAGAAAATAAGTCCTACAAACCGACGTAGCTAAGTGTCAAGAACTAGTAGCGCATGGATAGTCTCTACAAGATCTGTCTGCCTGTCTGTGCCGTCGTACTAAACGCCTACAATTCTCATTTGAATATTGTGACAGGGTGGAGACATCGTTCGTAACTATACCGTGCACCGACTCAGAAGCACTCTATGGAAAATGAGCTCAACGCTAAGCTAGTTGAACGTATTGAAATCTCGGTAAGTCTCTGTTTTGAGCGCAGTGCAAGTTTGAGAGCTCTTTGACCGCCGTTACTTCCGGTATGACACAGAAACATGATAAAGTCACTTAACATTTACCTGTCTGTTTGGTGAATAATCTCAGTTACTAACTTGAACGGTGCGACATCGGCGCATTACTTTCTACTTCAAGTGCAATGAGGTCATACCATGCGTAAATTGGCGATTAGTTGTAACCACCAATAGAACAAGCAGGAAGTGAGACGTAGCAGCGCGTCAGTAGCCCTGAGATGGCTGTCTACTTCTTAAGCGAGGGCTGCTTTAGGTCATGGTACCAGTCCCTCTGTAGATCAGAATTTTAACCCTATTTTGATAGAGCTACCAGCCATTTAAGAAGATAACATAAAGGATACATAATTAGTCACTAATAACAGCATTACACTTAATGAGTGCACTAATGACGTTTATGTGCAAAAGCAATAATTTGGATTTTGTCGCTTTGAAAGTGTGTGTGCAATACTCCTGCTCCCATCTTTTGAATCCCGTCTGACCAGTAACAACGTCGCACGGTGGTCAACTCATCATAGTTCATGACTTACCTGAGTTATCGAGTCTTCCTTCATGTGTAAAATCATGAATACCGGAAAGATCTTTCTTGAAACGGGAAATCTCTTTTGTGAGGTGATTAGCACAAAAGTAATAAATCGCACCATACATACGTTTCGAACTATCTCCACTACTGTCATACCTATATGAGACTCAGTGACAACATGTTTTGAAAGTCTTGAAGCATATTGAATATTATTTGCATAAATAGCAGAGGCGATTCTTCCAGCTCGCTCGGCTCAGAGGAGTGACCGCATCTGTAATTTTTTGTTGTTGTCTTTTTTAAGGGATGGAAACTGAGATCAATCTTAGCAATCAACATAGAATAAAAACTATCCAACGACCGCAAAAAAATAGCTCTATTAGGAAAAAGAAAGCAGGGTTCCACTACCACTGCGGTACAAATTTTCAATATTACCGCTGTGTACCTGAATTCACTTTCCTGCAACTATCGATAAGTTTAAAGAATCCGATTAATAAAATGACGTCGTAAAGCCCCTTTAATCCGACTCAAACAACGAATATCATACTGAAAGTGATTGTCAACTCGGTAATAATCGACGGAGTTCCAGGGCATGTAATAGTAATGTAATGTTCGCATGTATTATCCCTTCTCTAGTGCAAGTGAAATACACCAAAACAAAAGTAGGGCTTAAGTAATTCATTTCTGTGAAATCCAAGAATTTGTATTGCAGTGGTCTGTAGGTGAAGAAAGTATTTCCATTAACTGTTATTTCATTTTTATTTATTTGCTTATAGACGCTTTTTATTCGCTTAATTTCACCATTTTTTGGTTTGTGGAACTGAAATAGACACCTCAGCTATTCATCCAACTGAATATTACTATTTACGTTGAGTATTCATCTTCAGAACAATAGCAGAATACTGTCGGGAAAACTGACATCAATAGCCCCATTAATGTAGATATAAACCTGTACTTTGTGTCATTTATTAGACCTCCACAGTGGGTGTAGGGGTGAGAGCAGGAAGTGGACGTGAACGAGGAGAGATATACTCATGCTTTTTGAACACTTTCAGTAAGTAATAACACTGTCGTGACAGAATTTAAATCGTTCGTAGGAAGATCAAATTATAAAATTTAGCTGCATATAATTGGCATCTGATGGGTTTGTGTTACGTGCAAAGGTGTCGAAACTGTTCACTAACTGTTGAGCAACAGAACTTAACAGAACTGTGATATATTCCGAAATAGTGACAATTTGTCTATGCTGCTAATGGATAACGCCAAAGTCACTGAAATTTCTGTAACAATCTGATCAACTGTGTCATCATATTACGGCCCAATGGTTCTCATATGAATATTGTGGGAGCTTGGAGCTTGTATTTATATGAAAACGGCTGGGGCAAAAACATAATTAAATATAAAACACTTTGCGACTGCTGCATATAATATCAGCACTATGCTCTGCTTCTTAACCCATAGTTATTTTGGATTTAGGGTTCTTTCTGCCTGAATGTTCTGCACAGTCATCAAACGGTTTTCAGTATATCTGCTGCTCGTTTCTGTAGGGGGATTTGATGGGAATCTATACAACAGGTGATAGTATCATTTTTGCAATATTTGTAGACTCGATGTCAGTTTGACTTAAAGATAATTTAATCTATACATCACTGTCCCTAATTCTATGTTTGGATAACAGAAGCTCTTCTTATTTTGCACACCATGTTACGAAGCCTTCCCAGAAATGTTCACATCTTTAAAACAATGCTGCTTTGATTTCTCTTCGTTTGTTTGCCTCTCTTCGTTCGTTTGTGCCTCTGACAGCGATATCAAGAAAGACACTTTCTGAGTCTATAATCGTAAAGGAAACTGACGTTTACATCTAATGTTTTCAGTATAATCAATGGAAATGCTCGAAGAAATGTTAAACAGCACTGGTGAATGACTTTTGTTGTCATTGCGCTTAAGACAGAATACGCAAATAATTGAGACACTTATTACTATGTTAGAGGTCGGTGCATCTGTATATTTTCATTAGTGACAACGATCGAGTCATTAAAGCTAGTTACGGACTTGCGAGCAGGGCACATTGACATATACTTTAGGTGTTCGGACCCCCACCAGGCGCGCGAGGCGCGAGCTAAGTCTCTGTCGAGCTCGCTTGGCAATCACCTCGGCTCTTATTCTTCCTGTTGATAGTATGACTGAAGCTTGGCAACATAGCAGTGTAGGTCTGTCAACGCTAGTACCGAGGTCTTACTTCCTGGTTGGTACAGAACTATGCTCATAAATTCACTTGATGTTTCCTGTAATGTCCATTGAATAATCTGACTGGTTTGTCAGTCGAGAGGCGACAGAAGGCTATTTGTTCATGCTTTTGGGTCCAGAAAATTGATTACACGGCGATATTCCAACTAATCTCTTACGTTGCGAGTTATATGTTCTACTGATGTATGTGGTAGTAGGAAAGATCTGGCGTTCACAGCTCCTCGCTAGCTCTGGGGTAAAGTTGTCGTCTGCCACGGAGAGGTGGTTTTCGTCACTGGCTCGGGTCTCATTCGAGTAGAATTTTTTAGCTGTTTTCGTGACAGGAGTAGCACGAATCCACATCGAAAACAACAAGAAACCTCTTGTGGTTACTTGCTATATTCTATCAGATTATGCGAAAGTCTGACAACTTTCTAGTAGTTTACCATATCTCTACCTTTAGAATCGAAGTGATTCCAAGCTAATTATGACGCCAATTAATGTTCGACGTGTATTTTCGTCTGGAAATAATTTTTGTCGAAGGTTATTCGAGTAGGGGCAGGAAAGATAAACATTTGAGGACATATGATCGAAAGAGTTGATGCGGAACGGGTGACTTCCAAAGCACACTATCCGATGTATTCTTTGTGAAATGAACGGGAATTATTATAGTGTAGTACTAACACATGATGTAATTTTTTTGGTCGTTTGTCCTTACAGTGGGACTAAATGGTGTCTCAATTGTTTGCGAAAAATGGGCGCACCCTGTCGTTGTGGTTGCATTTTGCTGAGTATAACAATCTTTTAGTACTCAGTCATTAATTTCTTTTTAAGATATCAGCATGGGAGCATCATAACTCGTTACTAGTAAAAATCGTGAGTAGGAATCCTGATTGAGCGGCCTGATGACGTTCAAGAAAAATGTGGTAATAGTCACCCCTATGACCCTTTATACCGATTCTACTTTACGACGTTTAGATCATGTTCATATATGTCAGAAAAATTCAATATGTGACTGTAATATAAGTACCAGAACTTGAGGTAAGGATATAACAGCCGATAAAAAAATCTCATAGCGACGCGCCGCTGTCACTGAGTCCGCAGGCGGCAGCCGCGATGCGGCCGCTGGCGCGTCGCCGTAGCCGGTGCCCACTACTCCCGAGAGTAAATAGTTCAGTTTTGATGCAGCAGTGAGTTCCTTTGTGTAATATTTCTGGGACTTTTCGCTTTTATATTTGAGGTTCTTCCACATTCATAACGAAGACACCCGATTTGCGGTTTACAAAAACAAATTGAAGGTGGTTGGATTCGATCTCGCGACTGCTTACTTATACGCTTGTAAACACGACTCCGACCGCGAGACCACGCGGTCATATATCACAGAACCGTCTCGAGAAGGTCATAACACTTCCTCCTGACAGTACCGCATTCTACAGTGTTGCCAGATCGTGCACATCGGCGGACTTAGCATTCTGCGTCGGCCGGCCGGCGATCAATTTTTTTGTCTAAGACTGTACAACTTTCATTTCATGTAAAACCACACCGAGGCGATGCGTGAAAAGCAGTCCGTGCTCTATCAAAGGGCACCTCATCCTGGCATCTCACCCCACCACTACCTTGGGGCCGAGTCTGCGGCGCATTCCTCCGTCATCAATCGGCCTGCCGCCTTGCACCGCGTCGCCGCCGCACCGCCACGCCCACCGGTCAACAATCCGGGCGCGCTGGGGACCGCTCGCTGCACTGCTGGTTCGACCATCGACGCTTCCCATTGTATAATTTGAATATAAGATTAAAAAAATTATGAAAATTGTTTAAAAAATGAACGTACTATAAAAAAAAGGAAAAAGACACAATTGTAACTTCTAATCTCATATGTAGTGGGCTAACACAGTCTTAAGTAATCTGTTAAAAAAAATTGTATAACAAGGAATTTATGATGTCTTTGAGTAGGAAATGCGCATTTTCCAACTCAAAGCCAGAGGGGGCAAATGTAGCGATACATTAATATTTTTTTATTGAAAATTATGTCTGCGACGCTTGTCGCAAGCATCCGTTCTCTCTGCCAATAAATCTCTGATTATCCTTGTTTCAAATAATCGTTCAACTATTTCAAACGATCTGGAGAGAAAACGGAATCGCTTCTCGTCTTTCGTTTTCCTACCTTTATACTGAGCGGACGTATTTTACTCGACCTCCAAAACTATGTAAGTGTGAGCCCTGGTTAGCATCCTTTAACGTAATAAACTTTAAATTTCATTTGGAATTCCTATTTTATTTAAATAATGACTATTTCTCCCCATCTTTCATTTTAATTTATTACTTGATTTTCAGCAATATTAGTAAATTGATGCTTGGTCATTGTTGCCTATTGTCTCATGATGACAAAAGAACATTCTCGATGCAAAATTTATTTATACTCATTTTATATTAAAAATTGAATTCAGTGCCAGCAGGAAATCTTCATTCTGTTAAAAGCGAAGTCCGATAATTTCTTTAACTTTCGATAACCATAATTATCAAAATTGCACACGGTCTTAAAACTTTAATAATTAATAGTCATGAAACCAAGCATCAGTTTACGAGAACGAAGATATTAATCAATTCATACAGGTTAAACTGCAGTGTAACGGCTTCCACCAATGAATGTAAACCAGGTAACTGATTCCGCTATTTTCTTATGTAATGGTGCTTTCTGGTGTTGTCATAATTTTTAACTTACATTGCTACTGAGAACTGAGGCGGAATGTTTTGTGGTCCTTTCATTGTATTAACCAGTTCAAAAAATTAATATTCATTGCCGATCTTACGGTTAGTTAAATTTCAACTCTGGTTTTCAACTTTGGTTTTGTGACAACACCAGCGATAAAATCCAGAAAAAAAAGTATCATTACAGGATCTTCAGCAGACACCTTGCGATCTTCAGCCTTGGGTTCGGTGTACTCAAAGCTTGTTGACACCCAACTGAATGGTACCATGCCCATAGTATCTGGCGCAATTAGATTTATTCCGGTTTACTGGCATCCGTTGCTAACAGGTATAATGCCACCTGATTTGCGCAGATGTGCGGCTCTTATGAGGTAGTTACGAAGAATCTCCAAGAAAACTAATTTACCTGTTCATAAGGACCTACCAATTCTAATACGTTTCGGCCACTACTGCAAGTGGTCATCTTCTGGGTGTTACGTAAGATGACGGCCATTTGCAATAGTGGACGAAACGTCGGTGAAACATTTGATATATTGACGATGCGGTCCAATGCCCAGAAGAGTTTTATCAACAATGACAATTGCCGCGGAAGCATTCGTTTACATTTTTGTTTTTCTTTCCTCTTTTTAGATTTAATGATTTATATCTAAAAATTCATCTAATGGGTAGGAGTTGACATTAAAAATTATTTAAATTTAATTTTAAATGCACTCAGACTTTTGATGCTGTATGATAGGTGACCGAAGACTTTTGTGGCAGCATAATTCACCTCTTTCTGTGTCAAATCAGATTTAAGCCTGCATAGTGAAGAACAACCTTTCTCCTAGTGTTATAGCTATGCACACAGCTATTGCTTTTGAACTGGGTTGAATTATGAACAACAAATCTTATATATATATATATATATATATATATATATATATATATATATATATACCGTGAAGTTACTGTGAGGATATATAATTGATTAAATAGATGTCTGCAGGATGATCTTTGGTGGGCTCTAGCAATTATCCTGATTACACGCTTTTGTGCAATGAATACTTTTATACTCAATGATGAATTACCACAGAATATGATGCCATATGAAAGCAGTGAATGAAAATAGGTATAGTAAGCTAATTTACTGAGATTCTTATCAGCAAAATTTACAATAACCCTAATAGCATTGAACCTACCCCACCGCTACTCGATTGCCTGCCTTTTATTATTGCTTATTTATTGTGTGGCTCGCTAATGATGCCTGACGATTATATTATAGGGCTCAGTGGTTACAGTACCTTGGCCCGGTCCGACTGGCCTCTCTCAAGAGGCACCTTATCCCTCTGCAAACCCACAAATGGTTAAATATGAGCTCAAGTTACTCATTTAGCCCTGTGACAACTCTTTCCTTTTAGCATTGGTGTCCTGATTCTTACTAAACATTTGTCAGGAGCTACAGGTGACAAGGCTGTGGGGCTCAGTTGATCCGACAAGCAGTAGCTTTTAAGTAACCTAAAACTAATTTCCTGGTAAGCATAAATCCAGTGGGACCAGTGTTGTTTTAAAACTATAACTGAAATATTTACTCTTAATAGTTACTGCAGGATCAAAGTTTTGTAATTATTTGAACCTTCAGTTCGCCCTTTTACCATTTATTCATGAAATGACATTAAAGTCTAACAATTCAGAAAATAATGAGATACAAAACAGCTGATCAAATGTTAAACTTGAATCCTCTAACACATGTTTGTTTTTTTGTGTAGTGATGCTATTTGATGGGACAGGATGGTCAGGGATATTACCTTACTTTTGCATGCAGTAGCTACCTTGCATCTGGTACAGAGACATGCCTGCTTGAGTACTCGGTTGAATGCATTCAACGAATTGCAAATTGATGCTAATACTGTACAACTCTCGAAAAAGACAGTAAATTTTTACAAAATTTACAGCAGTCGCTATACACGGCATCGCTAACTAACCTTAATCTCCATAATTGAATGACAAATCAAATTCAGCATTATGTTGCACGCCAATCCGTTAATATTTGCTATCCTCAGTACCTCAAAAACAAATTTAATCTGTAGGATTAACAATTAATTTATTTATACGTACCAAGAGAACAAACCTGGAGAAAATCATAATGATTACTTCACATACTTTCAAAACAATTACTAATCACACAAAAAATAGCATTAAACCTCAAAAGGAGTATACTTAATCTGAGAAGACAACACGTGGCGGAAGTTTCACTAGTACAAAGGATGAATCAAAATTTCACAGGAAAACGCGATAATTTCGCTTTTATACATTATGAACTATTAGTTAACTGATGATCTTAAATGATAACGGACAACGAGACCTTTGCAATGAGGTACATAATCTGAATAGCCAACACGTGGCTGGCAGTTTAAAAGTGCAACGGAATATATTAAAATTCAAAATAAACACGATAATTCCAATCTACACGATCTGAACTACTAGTTAATTAACGATTGTAAATGAGTACAGGCAAGAAAATTTTACGAGTGAGGTAATTAATCTGGATAGCCAACACGTGGCTGGAATTTTTATAGTGCAACAGAATGAATCAAAATTCAAAATAAATACGATAATTTCAGTTAACACGATCTGAACTACTAGTTAATTAACGATTGTAAATGAGTACAGAAAAGAAAACTTTAGGAATGAGGTAATTAATCTGGATAGCCAACACATGGCTGGAATTCTCAAAGTCCAACAGAATGAATCAAAATTCTAAATAAACACGATAATTTTAATCTACACGATCTGAACTACTAGTTAATTAACGATTGTAAATGAGAATACACAAGAAAACTTTAGGAATTAGGTAATTAATCGGGATAACCAACACGTGGCTGGAATCCTCAAAGTGCAACAGAATGAATCAAAAATCAAAATAAACACCATAATTTCAATCTACACGATCTGAACTACTAGTTAATTAACGATTGTAAATGAGAACAGACAAGAAAACTTTAGGAATGAGGTAATTAATCTGGATAGCCAACACTTGGCTGGAATTTTCAAAATTATATGACGATCACTTCTGAACAAAGAGGCTTGGAATGCTTACTGCAGTTCTGTTCCATGGTAATGCTCGTCCTCATTCCACTCGACGGAGTTTGTTTGACAGCTGATTGATCATCACGACTTGTCTCCAAGTCATTACCATTTTTTAAGGCACATCAAAAATTCCTGTTCCCTGGCCAGCGTTTTGACATCGGCTACGAGCTGAAGACAATTGCCACACGCTGCTTACATTCATAAGCATCGAGCTTCTATGACAAAGGAATACATAAGTCGATTCAAAGATTTGGCTACTCTCTCGTTTCTTTTCATGACTATATCGAAAAATAGCTCAAACATTGCTGAACCTGAATCATATTTTGACCTGCAGCGGAGGCCGCGCTGGTATAAAACTTTCTGGCAGTTTTACACTGTGTGTCGGAACCGGGATTCGAACCGGCACTTTTGCCTTTCGCGAGCAAGCGCTGTACCCACCTCGCCTCCTGTTTCCAAACTTTGGATGACACACTACATGTAGGAACTAAACACGTCATGAATTTCTTGCTGAAAAATAATACCTAAAATAAAGATACTGTATTTTTTTAAGAAGAAAACGTTAAAATACTTGTTTGACAAAATATACGTTGTTGGACGATACAAGAGTTGAACAAAGCTTTCTTTTCAACTGATTACTGCGCTTGCACTAGATGTATCGGGTGATAAAAAATCAGTATAAATTTGAAAACTTAATAAATCACGGAATAACGTAGATACAGTGGTAAAAATTGACACACATGTTTGGAATGACATGGCGTTTTATTAGGAAAAAAACCCACCAAGTTCAAAAAAATGTCCGACAGATGGCGCTGGACAGCAAAACGTGTGACTGCTACTGTGACGGGTGAGAAGTACGCCGATATCGATATGTTACAGAATCGCATTATCCCCAGTCTGGCTGATAAACACCTGCTGGAACGTACGATTTTTATGGAGAATGGCGGTCCACCCCATACACGCTTGAAAGATCTCTTGCGTGCGTCGTTTGGTGATGATCGTGTGTTCAGCCGCCAATTTCGTCATGCTTGGCCTCTCAGGTCCCCAGACTTCAGTCTGTGCGATTTTTGGCTTTGGGGTTACCTGAAGTCGCAAGTTTATTGTGATCGACAGACATTTCTAGGGATGCTGAAAAACAACATCCGACACCAATGCTTCACGATAACTCCGCACATGCTTTACAGCACTGTACACAACATTATTGCTCTACTACAGCTATTGTTGAGGAATTATGGTGAACATATTGAGCATTTCCTGTAAAGAACTTCATATTTGATTTGTCTTAATTTGTTATGCTAATTATTGCTTTTCTGCTCAGATGAAGCACCGTCTGCCGGACATTTATGAACTTTTTTTTTTTTTTTTTTTTTTTTTTTTTTTTTTTTTTTTTTTTTTTTTTTTCCCTAATAAAACCCCACTTGATTCCAAGCATGTGTGTCAATATTTACCTCTCTATCTACATTTTTCCGTGATTTATTAAGTTTTCGAATTTATACTGTCTTTTTAAACACCAGTATGTTTTTGCCTAGCTTTTTTCTCTTTTCCTTTATTGAATGACAAGAAAATTTAGTTTTTCAGTATATCTTTCATATTGTAGTCAATAAATGTAATGAAATTGTCATCAGCAACAATGTTTTCAGAATGTGAAGACATAATAAGGGAAACCTGAAATGATCTGTGAATTGTAAGCAAAATTTCATTAAACTCAGACATGGTACCGAAAAAAATAAACATTCTTTCAAGCACATAACAGTAACGCAAGAAATAAGGTGGGAATGTTCATGTCTCATATATTTGGTTTGCCGATGTTGGATCGTGATATGGTTGGTGACTGGTTTGTAAGGGATTTCATGTCGGCGGAAAACCGGAAAAATTGCAATCGTTTTGTGTTTGCTTAGCAGAAGCATATAGAAAAAGTACACCGTTACCTCGGTCTACGTGGGCAGATCTAAGGTGTAATCGACAGCGAACCATCAATGTCTGTGAAAATTCCCACAGCTAATAATACAGTGAGTCCTCTTTCTGCAGTCAGACATTTGCAACTTTCTTCAGTTGATTTAAAGAAATTACAATTTACTCTAAAATTGAAATAAGTTCTTTAAAACAGAAGAAAAATACTGAAACTCCCCAGAAGTCAACAATATGGTGTATCAAGATGCAAATTTCACGATGTGAAATCGGTATCTTACTAAACCAAGTCATGAGTTACACAATATAAAAGAAAAGAAAAAGGAATATCATGATTTTGGTTCTTATATGTACATATTAAGATATAAATGCAGAAATTTTCTAAATGCGTATAAAAGTACAAAATTATTTAATATGTAAATACTATTGGGCTGTCAGTCGGTTCACATTGTCGTGGTGCACCCTGGTTCACGCTAAGCGAATTGAATTCTCCATACTCATTGCCTTCAATGAATCTTTAGCAAAACGAGCTACTTCCTAAGAACTATCAGCTTTCATTGAATTAATACCATACATAACTTCAGTCTGCATTTGCATTATACCTCACGGACTCTTGAGCAGAAAAGCTTTCTCCTGCATTCATGTTTGGTATCTACTACGAGATATCAAACGTCTTTCCGGTAATTCTCATCAGAATCTTTTATTGCATCCAGCAGTTTTAGCCAGTTGCTATATTTTATTGGTACTGTGCTCGTTAATATCTAACCGTCCTGCGGATTTTTTTACGATCTAACAGAACTTGAGGAGTAAAAACGGAATAAAATGCGCATATAACTTTTAATCGTATTCACAATCAACTCGGGTAACTTTTGGCGCTTCTACTATACGTACATTCGCTTGAAAGCTTTGCAGTATTCAGAAAGTTTAGAATTGCTATCTGGTTTAAACGGAGGAATCGGCGCCATACTTTTCTGCACCCTAGCCGGCTCTGAAGGAACGGGTCAGGTATTTGTGACCACAAAAGAAATGGGTCCTGAGGCAGCGCATAATATACACTCCTGGCCATTAAAATTGCTACACCACGAAGATGACGTGCTACAGACGCGAAATTTAACCGACAGGAAGAATATGCTGTGATATGCAAATGATTAACTTTTCAGAGCATTCACACAAGATTGGCGCCGGTGGCGACACCTACAACGTGCTGAGATGAGTAAAAATTCCAGCAAATTTCTCATACACAAACAGAAGCTGACCGGCGTTGCCTGGTGAAATGCGTACCATCACGTTTCCGACTTTGATAAAGGTCGGATTGTAGCCTATCGCAATTGAGGTTTATCGTATCGCGACATTGCTGCTCTCGTGGTCGCGATCCAATGACTTAGAAGAAAATGGATCGGTGGGTTCAGGAGGGCAATATGGAACGCCGTGCTGGATACCAACGCCTCGTATCACTAGCAGTCGAGATGACAGGCATCTTATCCTCATGGCTGTAGCGGATCGTGCAGCCACGTCTCGATCCCTGACTCAATAGATGGGGACGTTTGCATGACAACAACCATCTGCACGAACAGTTCAACGACGTATGCAGCAGCATGGAATATCAGCTCGGGGACCATGCCTGCGGTTACCCTTGACGCTGCATCACAGAATGGCCTGCAATGGTGTACGTGACGACGAACCTGGGAGCACGAATGGCACAACGTCATTTTTTCGGATGAATCCAGGTTCTGTTTACAGTATCATGATGGTCGCATCCGTGTTTGGCGACATCGCGGTGAACGGACATTGGAAGCGTGTATTCCTCATCGCCAGACTGGCGTATCACCCGGCGTGATCGTATGGGGTGCCATTGGTTACACGTCTCGGTCACCTCTTGTCCGCTTCGGCGGCACTCTGAACAGTGGCCGTTTCATTTCAGATGTGTTAAGACCTGTTGCTCTACCCTTCATTCGATCCCTGCAAACCCTACATCTCACCAGGATAATGCACAACCGCATGTTGCAGGTCGTGTACGGCCTTTCTGGATACGGAAAATGTTCGACTGCTGCCCTGGCCAGCATATTCTCAAGATCTCTCACTAATTGAAAACGTCTGGAGAGTGGTGACCTAGCAATTGGCTCGTCACAATACGCCAGTCACTAATCTTCATGAACTGTGGTATCGTGTTGATGTTGCATGTGCAACTGTACCTGTACACGACATCCGAGCTCTGTTCAACTCAATGCGCAGGCGTATCAAGGTCGTTATTACAGCCTGAGGAGGTTGTTCTGTGTACTGATTTTTCAGGATCTATGCATCCAAATTGCGTAAAACTGTAATCAGAAGTCAGTTCTAGTACAATATATTTTCAATGAATACCCATTTATCACCTGCATTTCTTCTTGATGTAGCAAGTTTAATGACCAGTAGTGTATTATAATTAAACTTCCCCTGTTCAAGACGTTATAACAGGGATACTAACTACCGTATGTGTGCGAAACTGGGTAGTATTAATGTCCAGACAATGTGGTCCATAATTTCCATGCGGAACAACGCCACGGTCCAGTTCGCACTATGGCCACCCCCCTCAGGGGCTCAGCATTAATTTGCTGAGTACGGGCTTGGTGAACCCGGGGTCCTGAGCCGTGGGCTGTGTCGCGCCAACAGTCAGCTACACCGTAAGCGCTGTGCGTGCTTCAACCACCATCGTTCGGCGCGACGGTGGAACGTTGTACGTTTCAGAGCCCGGGGATCTTGGCTTAATCGCCCGGGTCGCAAGGACGGTACAAACCTCTATAAAAATAACCTCAATCTTAAGGTGTGCTACGTGCCGAGGAGATGCATGGCTGTTGAGGTTGAACAGTCGTTAGCGAGCAAACTCTGAGGAACCTGCCGCACCTCAGTTGTGTAACGCTTACCCAGGCAAGCGGGGCTCTGTCTGGATGGACCCTTATTTCCCTAGCTGCTCGTGGGACCAGAATGAAACGAGCAAATAAAAGCGTGGCCGGCCGCGAAAATGGCGTCTCTAAGTGTGGCAAAACAGAATTCAATGCGTCTAAGACGTTTCCTTCCCTCGCCACCCAGTGGGAGGAACGACGGGCTCGTAATACATCAGAGCCATATTCGCCACAATACCTTGTTTGTGCGCGTTTAGATGGTGAATCTTCCATGACCACTAAGCCGCAGTTTTTTGTCGAGCAGCTGGAAGATAAGTTTGGTGAAGTCGAATCGTTTTCGAAAATGTACAGCAGAGCAGTGCTGATACACGACGGCATCCCCGGCACAGTCAAGGGCATTACTTGCCTGCGATAAGCTGGGTGATTTTCCAGTCAGTATCACGCCTCATAAGTCACTCAATATGGTCCAGGGTTTAATCTACCATAGAGATCTCCTCTCTCAGACCGATGAAGAGTTGAGAGCAAACTTGGAACGTCAGGGGGTTCCCTTCGTTCGGCGTGTGTACAGGGGACCTAAAGATCAGAGGGTTGCCACCGGTGCTTTTATCTTGGCCTTCGAACGCGATACACTGCCTGAGAAGGTCAAGGTAATGGTATACCGGTGTGACGGTGTCCCTCCGCCTATGCGGTGTTTCAGATGCTGGAAGTCCGGGCACATGTCCTCCCGATGTCCTTCCAGCCCTAACTGCAGGGATTGTGGGTGACCATCGCACCCAGACGCCCCATGTACTCCACCTCCAGTTTGCGTGAACTGTGGGCAACACCATCCGCCCTGCTTGCCGATCTGTGGCATATTACATCACGAGACGAAAATCATGGAGATAATGACCCTGGACCGTTTGATATATTCAGAGGCGCGTAGAAAGTATGATCGGCATCATCCGGTAAAGATGACAACATCTTTTGCCGCAGTCACAGCGGCACCAGCCTTATTGTGACCAACAGAACTAGTTTTCTCTCTGTCTGTGGGCCCTATGGGCCAACAACGTTCTATTGCCCCCTCGATGGGTGGGGGCACCTCTTCATCTGTTGCTCCCATAACACCACCTGCAGGAGCAATTACCCCCTCTCCATCGGGGACATCAGTTCCCGTCCCCCAGCCGGAGAAGGAACAGCCTCCTCCGGCTCCTCTCGCCCGGAAGGGATCCCACGGGACATTTCTTTCCGAGGCTTCTCGCCGTGGGAAAGCGGATACCAGCCAATGGCTGAAGGATCCCCCGGCTGCTGATGGAAGGGTCTCCTCCTCTTCGTCAGCTCCTGCTGCCCCTTCTGAGAAGTCCCTACGACCCTTAACACCGAAGGGCCAGCGAGAGAGCAAGAAGAAAGAAAAGAAGAAAAAGGATTCTTTGGTGGCTTCCAAGCCATCCACACCCACATCCTCTGCCTCGGAGGATGAGGTCGAGACTCTCGCTTCCGCTGAGGATATCGCACTTCTTGATTCACCTGACCATAGGAGGTCTGCACAACCAGAATCACCTGAATCAATGGTTTTAGATTCTGTTGATCCTGACAATCAGGCAGCAGATGCTCCTATGGGATGATCTTCTTCTTTTCTTTTTCTTTTATGGCCTTAGTGCGTGGAGAACATATTATTCTCCAGTGGAATTGCGGCAGCTTCTTTAATCACCTGGCTGAGCTGTGACAAATACTGTACCGCAATCCTGCATTTTGTATTGCCCTACAAGAAACATAGTTTCCAGCACAGCAGACCCCTCCCCTCCATGGGTATCGGGGCTACTACCGCAACAGGACCCTTTACGACAGGGTGTCTGGCGGTGTCTGCCTGTATGTCCTGGACACTGTCCCCAGTGCCCCAGTGCCACTCAGCACCATTCTTGAGGCAGTGGCTGTCAGAATCCGGGCAATGCAGGATTAACTGTCTGCAGCTTGTATCTTCCTCCGGATGAGGTCGTGTCTCTCAACAACTTTACTGCGCTGGTCTTCTAACTTATCCCATCATTCCTCCTTTTGGGGGACTTCAATGCCCACAACCCTTTGTGTGGTGGACTCCAGACCACAGGCCGCGGTAGGGATGTTGAGACATTATTGGCGCAACACGATCTTTGCCTCCTGAATTCAGGTGCCCCCACGCATTTTAGCGTGGCACAGGGCACGTATTCAGTGATCGACCTCTCTGTCTGCAGCCCCAGCCTTCGACCACACCTCCGTTGGCGTGTGCATGAGGACCTGTGTGGCAGCGATCACTTTCCAATCTTTGTGTCGCTTCTGCAGTACCAAGCTGCAGACAGCTTACCCCGTTGGTGTCTCCGTAGGGCTGACTGGCCTGCTTATGCCTCAGCCACTGTAATCGCTGCACCACTGCTAGAAGACATCGATAATGCAGTCCAGCAGGAGACTGACAGTATTGTCGTAGCCGCTGAGGCAGCAGTTCCACAAACCGCCGGTTTCACTACGCGTAGGTCCGTGCCTGGGTGGACACCGGAGATTGCTGAGGCTATCCGAGAACGTTGGCGAGCGCTCCAGCGCCATCGACGCCACCCATCCGTATAGAATTTGGTCGCTTTTAAACGGCTTCGTGCGCGTGCTCGACGACTCATACAGCAGAGCAAGAAGGATTCCTGGGAGCGGTATGTAGGCAGTATCTGCTCCCGCACCTCCCTGACTCAGGTATGGACGCAAGTCCGACGCGTCTTTGGATACCGTCCGCCGAAAGGAATCCCACCCCTCACCATCCAGAGTGTGCTCTGCACGCTCCCGACAGCTATCGCCGAGCATATGGCAGAGCACTACGCACGATGCTCTGCGACTGCAACATACAGTGCAGCGGGCCGAGCGGAAACAGTTATCCTTCCGCACTTGTCGTCGGGAAATATACAACGACCCGTTTAGTGAGTGGGAGTTCAGAACTGCCCTTGCTGCGTATCCTGATACTACTCCAGGACCAGATAGGATTCACGGCCAATTCCTCCGACACCTTTCACCAGAGTTTCAACCTAACCATCTATGGGCAGAGGGCACTTTCCCGTCGCAATGGCGGGAAAGCACTATCATCCCGGTGCTGAAACCTGGGCGCTGACAATTACCGTCCGATCAGTCTCACCATCGTTCTCTGCAAGCTCTTCGAACGTATGGTGGCGGCTTATGTGGATCCTTGAAGAGCGTGGACTCCTTGCTCCACAACAGGGGGGCTTTCGCCAGGGCCGTTCTACCATTGACAACCTTGCATCACTAGAGTCGTCCATTCACTCGGCGTTTGCTAGGCGTGAGCATTTGGTTGCTGTATTTTTCGACCGTCGAAAGGCGTATGACACCACCTGGCGCCACCATATTTTGACGACTCTGCATGACTGGGGCTTACGTGGCGCCCTTCCTATTTTTATTCGCAATTTTCTCTCCCACCGCTCATTTCGGGTGACGGTTGGGGCATCTTTTAGCTCCCCCCGTATTCAAGAGAACGGTGTTCCACAGGGCTCCATCCTCAGCGTTCCATTGTTTTTAGTGGTGATAACGGTCTTGCTGCGGCTGTGGGGTCATCAGTCAGTTGCTCCCTGTTCGCCGATGACTTCTGCCTGTATTTCAGCTCCGTTAGCATCGGCGTAGCTGTACGACGGCTGCAGGGTGCCATCCGAAAGGCCCACTTATGGGCCTCTACTCATGGATTTCGGTTATCCGCACGGAAAACCCGCGTGATGCACTTATATCGCCGTCGAGTAGTTCACACTGACGCAAAGCTCTACCTGGGTGGTGAACTACTTCAGGTTGAGGAAACACATCGCTTCCTGGGCTGGTCTTCGATGGCCGGCTGACTTGGGTGCCACACCTACGTCAGCTGAGACAGAAGTGTTGGTGTCATTTAAATGTTCTTCGATGCCTCAGCCACACTGGTTTGGGGGCAGCACGTTCCACCCTTCTTCAGCTCTAAAAGTCCCTTATTCTGTCGCGGCTTGATTACGGGAGCTTGGTTTACGACTCAGCAGCCCCTTCTGCCTTGCGGATCCTAGACCCCATTCACCACACAGGTGTGCGTCTCGCAACAGGGGCTTTTCGCACTAGTCCCATAACGAGCCTTCTAGCTGAAGCTGGTGTTCCCCCTCTGCGGTATCACCAGAAACAGTTGTTGGTGAGTTACATTGCCTGGGTTCGTGCTTCACCCTGCCATCCGAACCTCAGGCTTCTCTTCCCGCTTTCTGCACTCCCTTCCCTGCGATGTTAGCCCAGATCGGGTCTTCCGATTGCGGTCTGTGTTAGTTCCCTTCTCTCCTCACTTTATTCCCTACCCCTTCCTCCACATTTCCTTTACTCCCCCCGTATCCACCCTGTACAATTCCTCGCCTGGAGCTTCGGTTGGATTTGTCCCGGGATTCGAAAGCCTCTATTCCACCACTGCTTCTTCGTCGCCGGTTCCAAGCACTGCTTGACGCATATCACGATGCGACCATCATCTACACGGAAGGTTCTTTGGTCAACGGTCGTTCCGCATATGCCTTTGTCTGTGGTGAGCACATTGAACAGCGGTCATTGCTTTGTGGAAGCAGCATCTTCACCGCAGAACTGGTCGGTATTTTGAGAGTTCTTGAACACCTCAGAACTCGCCCCAGGGGGTCGTTCGTCATCTGCAGGGACTCCCTGAGTGGCTTACAAGCCCTCCACTAGTTTTTCCCTAAACACACTGTGGTGTTCAAATGTTTGTATAGCTTATGGGACTTAACTACAGGGTCATCAGTCCCTAAACTTACAAACTACTTATGAACTACTTACGAACTAGGACGGCACGAATATCCATGCCCGAGGGGGGATTCGAACCCCCGACCGCAGTGGCCGTGCAGACCGTGACTGGAGCGCCTCAGTCCCCTCGGCCACCGCGGCCGGCCTTTGTGGTGTGAGCAATTCAAGATGCTGTATTCGCCCTTAGCGAGTCAGGCCGTTCTGTCGCTTTTGTAAGGACGCCGGGCCACATAGGTATACCAGGCAATGAACGCGTCGATGAGCTGACCAAGCAGGCCACCACTTCACAGCCCCTGGACATTGGCCTCCCAGTCTCAGACCTCCGATCCCAGTTGACCCGCAAGGTTCTTGGGGTTTGGAATTCTGAATGGGCAGACTCGACCGAATCCAATAAGCTCCGTGTTGTCAAGCCCTCTACCGCTGTGTGGAAGACCTCCCTGAAGGGTTCTCGCGGGGAGTCGGTTGTCCTTTGCCGTTTCCGTGTAGGCCATACTTGGCTCACGCATGGTCACCTATTGCGTCGCGAGAACCCTCATCAGTGTCGATGTGGTGCCCCTATGACAGTTGCGCACATCTTACTTGAATGCCGCAATTTCGCCGAAAAACGACGACATTTAAATATCCCTGACGCTTTGCAGCTTGCTTTAGCTGACAATGCCTCCGTGGTTTCTCATGTTTTAATTTTTATCCGTGAGTGTGGATTTAACAAGTACATTTAAAGTCTGTGTGTGTTTGTCATACTCTTTCCTCCACGTGCCTAACTTTTCTAGGTAGGTGTTTTTAATGTGTCTCAGAGTGGCTGGATGTGTTACTTATATTCTGTGATCACCCAGCAACAACACTATTGTATTGTTTTTGCCCTTTTCGCTCTTCTTCGTTTTAACTTGTATCCCTTCTTCATATTTACCTGTTCCTTTTAAACTCTGACTTGTTAACGCATCTACTTCGGAACGCTTAACAAAATGTTTTACCTCTAAGACTGGAACAAGGGACTGATAACCGTCGCTGTTTAGTCCCTTCCAAAAACCACCACCACCACCAACAACAACAACAACTATGGCCACCACGTGCTGCGTTTCATACTCTCAATCGCCTAGCCAGTCGCAGTGCACTCGCCGACGTGTTGACATCTGCTTGAAACAAGGAGCAGGGCATTACTGGTGAAGCTGTATTATCAAAGCAACAGTAATGCTGCAGCAGCAGGTCGAGAATATAGCCTGCGGAAATGATTACGGAAGTTTCCTCTTTCTCCAATTGCTGTACGGAGCAAGAAGTACAGATCAGCTGGAGAACTGGGCGTACCTCCGGGAAAAGGATGACAACCCTTTGGACCACAGGTGGTTGATAATATCGCTGTTTGCCAAGCAGACAACGCTGCACGTAATTTCCGATCGTCAAGAAGTGCGCCTGGTGTCTCACGACGGCTGAACGTTTCGTGGTCCACTGTATGCAGTGTGCTTCGAACCGTTCTCAAATGGTATCCGTAAAAGATCCAAATCGTATGGCAGCTTTTGTACAAGATGAGATCCCATCGCACACTGCCCGTGAAGGTAAACTGTTTCTCTGGAACACATTTGGAAACTAATTATCCACCAGTCGTTTTCAAATGCTTCGTCTGCGTGTTACGTGATCTCACTGATTTCTGGTTGAGGGACGACCTGAAGGTCAGCGTTTACCTAAAGTTCGCTCATACATGTTAAAAGCTGTGTGTGTGTTGTGGATGTTGAACCTATCGTTAAATCAGACAACAAATTGTTCATTAACACAGCAATTTGGTTTAATTATGGGCCTGATATTGATGTATATACTATTAAATAAGAAACAGTGCATTAAACTGATTATGTGCGCAACGGATATTTTAAACACAAAACAACTGGGACAAGTCACCATTTGAAACAGACACTGACTATACTCAAAAATTTTGACTGCGAGAAAGATATTAAAAAACCACAAACCACTTTCTTAATGCTTGACTGTGAGAATTTTTATGTAGATCAGTTTCTGATTATTGAAATTTATATCTGGTAATCCAGTCTTCGAATTTAATTTGAATGGCATTTTCCTGAACAAAAGCAATGGCACTAGCCGTATTGAAATCTAAAATAACCTTGTACTTGGATAGTAAGTCCACACCTAATATTATCTGTGTAGTTAAGCGGGGGACAGTCAATAGGTTGGTAAAAAAGAGATGACCTTGACATAAAAATTCTACGTATGTTTGCTGTCGAATTTCGACAGGTTTGCTAGAAATGACGCCACGAATTTTAGTGCAATGCAAATGCAGAGTGGGACCATTAAGCAAGTTCCTGATATTTCTTGAAAGTCACTTCACTAATTAACACAGGGCTACCAGAATCTAAGACAGCAGAAAGATTGATTTTGCCAATTTTGACAGATACAATTGGGTGAATTGGAATATCGAGACAGTCTACCTTCTCATCTAATAGTGCCTCTTTTATGTCATCTAACTGTACAAATTTTACGTCTTGTTCGGTAGAAGGTTCATAAGAAATTTCTTTGTTGAGACAAGTGTTACCAAGAATAATGAGGCTTTTACAAGATAAATGCTTTTCAAATCTTGACTGTTCATTAACTTCGCATTCGCTATCATCGTCATTAGAAGACATGTAATTGTCTATCCAATCAGCGACAGAGGTGTGCTGCAAATCTAATTGTTCGAAATCAGTTTTTGCTGTTCCAAGGTTACTGTTAGTTGCATTATTGTGTGGCAGTACTGTATCCTGCATTTCAATGTACATGACCGGTCTGTCATATGCAATTGTTGGTTCATACTGTAAGAATTTTATTTCACATATAGTGTCTTCCTCAGAGTCTGAAGACGAAGCTTCTGTCTCCCACTCTGAATTGTCGTCATTATATTGCTGGTCGACAATCATCTCGTTTAACCGTTGGGCAGCATAATGTTTATTCGATGCCTTTTCATTTGTTTCGTTAAATCTGATAGTACAATTTTTATTACTGTCATTGCTTTCAGGAGTAACGGCTTTAGTTTTTGACACAGGTTGTGTCGGTTTTGCCTTATCACTTACTGAGGTGCTACCAGCATCAGTATTGTGCACTTTCGCACAAACTACTATTCTGTTTTGTTCGGGAGGTTGTTCATCGTAACCTTCCTCTCTGTGAGGACGTTCACAATGAACAAGTTTCAGCGTATAGTTAAGATCACATAAATCCTGTACGGCCGAATTATTTGCCGTCGAGTCCGCTAGTCATACCTGACGCGGCCCCATTTTTGACGAATTATAGCGTGGATTGGCAGGTCTGATTTCAATGTTTTGCTCTTGTCTTTCTGGGGTACGCGATCTGCTTTGTGCCCGATTTGTGTTTTCGTGTCGTGGATGGCGATCACGAGAATTATCGCGTGTGCCCTCCCGACTACGCTTTTCAGCGTTATTGTTGTTATTTTCAGTCTCGCTATCAGTATTGCGTCTATCACGCCAATTAGCATCATTCGAAGTATTGCTGTTATGATAGTAATTATTGTAGCGTCCTCCGCGACCAAAGCCACCACCTCGGTTACGGCCACGAAAACTTCCACGGTTGTTCTACCGTTCTTGAAAATTACTGTTGTCATTGTCGCGACTTTGTTTGTAAGTTTCATTAATAAAGGAATTATATTTTGTTTTATCCTCGTTCTCATCATAACGTTTAATACGCGGCGGGCTTTGTTGCGACCGGCGATCATATCTGTTTCTTTCAAAATATCGACTGCGCGAGGAATTTTCCTCGTCTTCTTCCTCTAAGTGTTGTAAGAGGTTTCTAAAGGCTTCAATATCATTCTTGCATCGTGCCGCAATGGCAATTTGACGCAAGTGTAGAGGCAGTTTGTTCAAACAAATTCTAATTAATTCGGCAGGGCAGTAAGGTGCCGATAAAAATTGATTTTTATATACTAAATGTTGGAAATATTCCATCAGGCTAGAGAAATTTGATCGTTCAAAAGTTTTGAACGTCGCAATACTGTTTTTAACGCGATCTTGTGCCGCTTCCGACCAGTATGCGGATAGAAATGAGCGTCGGAACTGATTCTCACTATGGCATTCTTGAGCGATAGCTCTCATTCTGGTGGCTGGCTCGCCTTCCAGATAACCACATATAAATTCTAGTCTGTGCTCAAGTGGCCAATTCGGGGGAAGACAATATTCGAATTGTTGCAACCACTCTTTAGGGTGCAAGTCGTTCGGAGAGTTTTTGAATATTTTGAATTTACGTACAGTCAGGAAATGCTTGTAGTCAAACGCTTCCCTTCGCCCGTGCGGCGTAAGTGGGCGTAAACTACGCATCGCGCCTTCATTGTTGTTACTATGAGGTACACTTCGTTCACGTACCAAGCGACCTACTTGAGTCGAATCATCATTGTCATTTTCGTTCAAATTTTCTTCTACGTCTTCGTATGGATTTCCACAAGTGTGGTCAAATTTCCTCTATATTCGCGCCACGCAATCATCTAATTTCCTGACCTCAGCCTTGTATTGCTGATTAATGTTGAAACGGTCAAGGGCGAGATATTCATTAGTTTCATTAAACGGGGTAGGATGCGATACATCAGAACTTTTGTCAGTGTTATCACTGATTTGGGTCATCTTAACAGTGAGATCCTCAACCTGTTTATTAATTTTGTTCATTTGTTCCGTCGTGACTGACTGGAAGTTCTGCAACTTTTCATGAAATAGATTACTCTGTTGCTTCAATTGAGCGAGTAGTAGTTTCCATATTTTCGAGTCGTGACGCAAGGCTTTCCATAACCGGATTAATCTCGTCGCGAATATCTTGTCTTATTTGCTGAGATTCACGTTTGAAAGTATTGAGCAGTTGTTCCCTGAACCGATTGTTGTCCTCATTTATTTTATTAAAACTACTTTGAATACTCACAAACCTCGAATCGCACGTCTGTTCTATTTTCTCAAGTTTTTCACCTTGTTTCTCGAGTGTTTCATTTAATTTCTGAGATTGTTCCTCAAGTTTTTCATTTAATTTCTGAGATTGTAATTGACTATTCTCATTTAACTTAGAGAACTGTGACAGTAACATCTGCATGAAGTCATTTGGTAATACGTTTTCCATAGCTGTCGCACAAGTATTTTTTGCAGCAGAGCTAGGCGGAACCGAAGCATTATTTTCCCCAACCACGTTACAAGAATCGGAATTCTGTATTGTCGAATCCTGTACTTTATCATTATCCATATTGTCTATTCCTGAACTAATCTGTTCCTCGTTTTCGTACACGTTATTTACTGTCGTATTTGTATCAATGCAGTGAGAAGGCTCTTGTGAAAATTCTTCTTCTCTCCTTGTATCATTCAAGGTCTCATTTTCGAAAGCAGTTTTAGCAACAGCGCGGGCTCTCCTATTCTTCGACATTGTTAACAGAATTTTGCAGTAAAGTGACCACTAATATTTATTTTCACCTACTGCAAATTTTTGAAAATTACACACGGTAATTATGAGAGAACAATAGGCTAAATAGGGCTAGTGCAATATACAGTCACAATCAGGGCCGGCGCAAGGCACGTGCGAAACGTGCGGTCGCACGGGGCGGAACATTCCGAGGGGCGGCAAATCTGCCGCTCACCCTTATTTTTTTATTTTTTAGGACAAACTCAACATTCATGCTCAAGAGGGTATTCGAAACCAAACCTCGGAGAGAGCGGCCTCGGGAACTGTGGCATGGCGCCTCGACTACCTGCCGGCCGCCTCTGTAGAACAAGGGGAGGGAGGAGAACTGATTTCTTTGCCGCCACTGTGGCAGCGCCGTCGTGTTTACGCCGGAAGTGAAGCAGTCTGGCGCACACGCCAGTATTCTTACGAGTGGAGCGCTGCCAGCCTGTTACAGCCGTGCATTTACTCACAACTAATTTTGCAGGAGACGAAATATAATTTGGAAATTCGAATGCAATGTTTGATACTGCGTTTACATGTTAAGTCTGAAGCAATTTTGCTAAGCCCTTCTAAGACAGTTTCCGAGTGTTTCATTCTTCCCTCAATATTTAAAAAAAAAAAAAAAAAAAAAAAAAAAAAAAAAAAAAAAAAAAAAGCAGAAGGTTGAACATCACTAAAGTCACACAATGCCTAACACCTACAATGGCTGTAAGTATTCCAAATGACTAAATACGCTGCGAGTAATTACGCGGAATAAAGACATTGGTAGGCCGGCCGCGGTGGCCGAGGGGACTGAGGCGCTCCAGTCACGGTCTGCACGGCCACTACGGTCGGGGGTTCGAATCCCCCCTCGGGCATGGATATTTGTGCCGTCCTAATTCGTAAGTAGTTTATAAGTAGTTTGTAAGTTTAGGGACTGATGACCCCGTAGTTAAGTCCCATAAGCTTAACAAACATTTCGTAGTAAGCCTGTCATAAGTTGGGTTTCGACGTATTTTTAAACATTTTTGTTATCCGTTTCTGAGTGATAGTCGGACGTTTTGATTTTTGAGCCATGAAACACCTGTCTCTGTCTGCATGAACAACAAACTCTGAACGGCATTTATTTATTGTATAATGCGTGTGAATCCACGTTTCATCTAAGTAAACTACTGGTTGCTTTGATTCTGATGAAAACCTGATAAAGTATGGTCTTTTAGCAACAATGCCCTCTCGTCCGCACAAAACAAAACGTTAATTTTGACACCTTGTAAAACGAAAATCCATAAATAGAACATTGCTTCTAAGGATTTCCTTGCTAGCTTTGAAACTCATTTCTGTTTAAAAAAATAAATAAATAAATAAATAAAAAATAATTGCAGTTTTCGCAAAGTTCGTATGTCCTTCTTTTGTTCGTAATACCATACAAATTGCTATCTGGTAATACATTTATCCATATCATCGGTCACATACTTATTGTGAGTTTCTTCTTCTCCTTCTTGGACGCTACTTTAACCGTAGCTTCGCTGTACCTCGTCACGTGACCTAGTTCCTGGCACTGCCGCGTCACCACTTCGCCTTTCCAGGCGATAGGTATTGTTCATTGTTGCGTTCTCTACAATGAAAACTACAGAATTCGTTTCGGTAGATGGACGAGGAGCCGCGCTGGAGTAGCCGAGCAGTCTAAAGCGTCTCGCTGCGGAGCGCGCGGTTGCTCGCCGTGGAGGTTCGAGTCCTCCCTGGGGCATGGGTGTGTGTGTTGTCCTTAGGTTAGTTTACCTAGGTTTAAGTAGTTTGTAAGCTACGGATTGATTACCACGCAGTTTGGTCCGACAGATTTACAAACATGGTCGAGGGAGTCAAGATTGCGCAGAAGCACTTTCACTGCGTTTCGAATGAACAGAAGAATTGGTGCGTCCGAATTTCTTGCAACTTGGGATGTAACAGGTAAGTAGGAAATACATTTTTATATATTTCACCAAAGCTGCTTTTATTTTAAATGCTGACTACTTTCGGGCTTTGCCCATTTTCTTAAGCCATTTTCTTTGGTACAATATATAAAAATGTCTTTCCTACAACATTTAAGAGCAGCAAAACGCGATGTATCAAAACTGTCCAAGCTGTCGACGGGACGTTAAACCCTAAGATTCCTTCCTTCCTTCCATCAAAATCTTTCAATAGGTAAGTGCTTTTCATATAACGTACAATTAGTATTGCACATGCATGTTACTCGTAAGTTAGAATTTTTCTCTTTCCAGATTGCAGAATACAAAAATTTATTTTTCTTATGATCTTATGTTACCCCTTATTCCATAATCAGAAACGAAAGAACTGACACCTAGAAATTACGACAGATGTCGAGTGTCAATTTTTTTGAAATGAACAACCGCAGTGCAGCGAGTTAATATATTTCGACTAGCATTAGTACCTGTCGATGCCCGGGTGTGTATTTATTGCATTATATGTTACTCCATCTCCTTATTCTTCCTCTCTCCACCATCTTCAGCCCCCACTCTTTGACCGTTTCATCTGCGTCTGTAGTGAAATTCGGTCTGAAATGCAATTTCACGTGGCTCAATTCTCATGACTTCAACTCCTGAAAAGTGTATCCTACAGTAATATAAGATTTCACACACACTTGAACATTTTTGTAAATTCACAAGGCTAATTAAAATTAGCTAGATTTCTTCAATCAGGTTTGACTCCATTATTGAGCTGGTGCCCAGCGACTGTTTTGTGCAAATCAGAAGAGAATGTCACCAATCATCAGTCGTAATTTTTTTTTTTTTTTTTTTTTTTTTTTCCAGATCTACATAGATTTCGGGCACAATGTGGCTCTTCTTAATACTTTGGGCTATGTTTACATCTATACCGTCGTGCTGAACGTAACTGTAAACATGACGGTTAGATGGAAGCACATATTAAAAACTTTGAGACTGGCCACTCATTGGTCGAAACCTAGGTAGATCGAAAAAGTAAAAACAAAAATTGCGATTGGTTGCTGGTATTTCCTACAGTCTTGTTTAAATAAATATCCACAAACGTTTTGTAAAGAAAAAAAAACGGGGAGAGGGGGGCGGCAATTTAGCAGCTCGCACGGGGCGGCATTTGGGCTTGCGCCGGCCCTGGTCACAATCGAGATTACGCGAACCGTTAATTATCACACGAGTTCAGCGGTACTAGAACTTTCAACACAACAAACATCAGACAATGTAAATGAGACTTTTTCAGTAGTATTGCAATAATTTGTATATTCAATTAATCTATAAACAATGCTACACACTATCAAGAATGGTAAGTAACAAACTACAGAAACAATTACTATGCTACTGTTGCTACAATAGAGGATGGTGCTACAAAAATTCAATTAAGAGCCAAAAGGTAAGTTGGTTAGTGGAAAAGACAGACTAACTTAAATAAGGCTACGTATCTAACTACGTCACGATCCTGTTTGTGAGCTATCCTGGCAGAAAGGGCGCCAGATAAAAGCTGTGCGTGTGTGTGTGTGTGTGTGGATGTTGAACCTATCGTTAAATCAGACAGCAAATTGTTCATTAACACAGCAATTTGGTTTAATTATGGCCCTCATATTGATGTATATACTATTAAATAAGAAACAGTGCATTAAACTGATTATGTGCGCAACGGATATTTTAAACACAAAACAACTGGGACAAGTCACCATTTGAAACAGACACTGACTATACTCAAAAATTTTGACTGCGAGAATCAGTGGTGAGATGTAAATTCCAAGATACATTCAGTGTTATATGTGCCTAATGTCTGCAATACGTAATAAATCGAAACGTAAAGCGTGATGTTAACGGTTTTCATGCAACAAATGGTTTCTGACTTCATAACTGATGAACCATAAGTCTAACTGTTGATATAGTACCGAAGGAATAATCAGTGGTATGTATGTGTAATGTGTGTGATTTGTCTCACGTATACAATTTACAGTGTAGAAGTAATAACTTGTAACGACATTCCAAATGCCATAGATATTACCGGGTGATCAAAAGTCAATATACATTTGAAAATTTAATAAATCACGAGACAGAGAGGTAAAAATTGACACACATGTTTGGATTGACATAGGGTTTATTAAAATAAATAAATAAAATAAGATAAAAAAGGTATTGCTAGACGCGTGAAAGATCTCTTGCACGCGTCGTTGGTGATGATCGTGTGCTCAGCCGCTACTTTCGTCATGCTTTGCTTCCCAGGTCCCCAGACCTCCGTCCGTGCGATAATTGGCTTTCGGGATACCTGAAGTCACAAGTGTATACTGATCTACCGACATCTCTAGGGATGCTGCAAAACAACATCCGACGTTAATACCTCACCATAACTCCGGATGTGCATTACAGTGCTGTTCACAGCATTATTCCTCGACTGCAACTAATGTTGAGGAATGATTGTGAACATATTGAGCAATTCCTATAAAGAACATCATCTTTGCTTTGTCTTAATTTGTTATGCTAATTACTGCTTTTCTGATCAGATGAAGTGCCATCTGTCGGACATTTTTTGAAATTTTTTTCTGTTTTCTTTTTGGTTCTAATAAAACCCCATGTCATTCCAAGCATGTGTGTCAATTATTACCTCTCTATCTACATTATTCCGTGATTTATTAAGTTTTCAAATTTAAACTGACTTTTGAACACCCATTACATCATCAACATCTGGAAAGTAGTAAGCGATAATCGTTTTTCTTTCATCATTTTGTTTGAGTTTTCAGCGAAAATACGTTTGGTAAGGATTTGAAATTATGGTCAAAGTACTCTCATTGTCGAATAGTTGATTAATAAAATCACGTTCTCAGGCGCCGCAAGATGGAGCAGTTTTCATTGTAAATAACATGATATCGTATGAACTATGTATCATAGGTGGCTTTTGCAACCATAGCCAATGATTCCTGACCTTAAAGAACATTTGTATCAAATTTGTTGAAATAGGTCCATTAATTTCGGAAAAGATGTGGAATATTATGGCACGACTGTCTTTGTTTATGTCGTCATCTCTCCTAACGCATGTGTCTTAGGTGGTTCTCACCCCGACAGCGATTGTTGGCTGATAGTAAGGATCATGTGTACCAAGTTTGGTTGAAATCGGTCCAGTAGCTTAGGGTGGAACACACATATCCACATACACACGCACAGCCTATTTTATAACATGTATAAATTATCAAAAACGACAACTGAAAACACACTGCATTGAGGGCGACTAAACTAACAAAATATAGAATAAAGTTGTGGCTCCATCGTTATGGATCTTAAGGGAGGGGAGGGATTTGACCCCTTGTTCCCCTCTTCGTCGTTACCTACACCATCATCATCAAAAGCGCCAACACTTCCTGGAGATAAGGCTGGTATAAATCCAAAGAAATTCTGGTCATATGTGAAGTACACTAGCGGCAAAACCCAAACAATACCTTCACTACGCGATAGCAATGGTAATACTACCGATGACAGTACTGCTAAAGCAGAATTGCTAAACACAGCTTTCCGAACTTCGTTCACGAAAGAAGACGGAATATACACTCCAGAATTCAATACAAGAACAGCTGACAACATGCGAAATTTAGAAATAGATGTTCCTGGAGTCGTAAAACAACTTAAGTCACTAAACAAAAACAAATCTTCCAGGCTTGATTGTATACCAACAAGATTCCTCTCAGAGTATGCTGATGCAATAGCTCCATATTACCTATCATTTACAACCGATCATTCAGAGAAAGATCCGTACCCAAAGACAGGAAAGTTGCACAAGTCACTCCAATATTCAAGAAAGGCAATGGGAGTGATCCCCAAAATTACAAACCGATGTCATTGACGTCAATTTGCAGTAGGATTTTGCAATATTTACTTTGTTCGAACATTATGAACTACCTCGAAGAGAACGACCATTAACCAATAATCAACGCGGATTCAGAAAGTATTGTTCTTGTGGTAAGTCATCGAGTAAAACAAAAGTGATATCTTGCGTTCCCCAGGAAAGAGTTATAAGCCCCCTATTATCATTGTGTTATAAACGATTTAGGAGACAAACTGAATAGCTCCCTTAGACTGTTCGTGGAGGATGCTGTCGTTTATCTGTTAGTGAAGTCAACAGAGGATCAAAAGCAACTGAAAAGCGATTTAGACAAAATTTCTACACGGTTCGATAATTGGCAATTGTCACTAAATAAAGAAAAGTGTGAAGTAATACATTTGACCACTAAAAGAAATGCGCTGAACTTCAATTACACGATAAAACAGTCAAACCTTAAAGTGCTAAATTACAATTACGAACAAATTAGACTGGAGTGAACACATTGAAAATATTGTGGAGAAGGCGAACCAAAGGTTACGTTTCATTGACAGAACGCTTCGAAGTTGCAACAGCTCCACCAAGCAGACTGCCTACATCACATTTGTGCGTCCTCTCCTGGAGTATTGTTGCCCAGTGTGGGACCCTCACCAGGTGGGACTGACGGAAGACATTCAGAAGTTTCAGAGAAGGGCAGCTCGTTTTGTTTTATCACGTTACAGGGGGAAAAGCGTTACGAAAATGTTGCACGCTTTGAGGTGCAAATCATTAAAAGAAAGACGTTATTCGTTGTGGCGAAATCTATTTGCGAAATTTCAACCAACTCATTTTACTTCTGAATATGAAAATATTTTGCAAGCACTCACCTACATAGGGAGACATGACCATCCCAATAAAATAAGAGAAATCTGACCGAAAACGGAACGATTTTGGTGTTATTTGTTTACGCGTGCTATTAGAGACTGGAACGGTAGAGAAAGTTTATGAAAGTTGTTAATGAACCCTCTGCCATGCACTTAAATGTGATTTGCAGAGTATCTGTGTAGATGTATACAAGCTAGAACGAAAAGTATGTTGAAAATTTTTGGCATCTACTTCTCTGTGATACATTGAAGATACAAAGAAACTGGTACGAGCAAGCGAATGCAAACACAAGATATGTAAACACTCACAGGAAGACGCTGCGATCGGCAACGCCTATATAAGAAAACAGGTGTCTATAGTCGAGCTGAAATACGAGAAATCTGACCGAAAACGGAACGATTTTGGTGTTATTTGTTTACGCGTGCTATTAGAGACTGGAACGGTAGAGAAAGTTTATGAAAGTTGTTAATGAACCCTCTGCCATGCACTTAAATGTGATTTGCAGAGTATCTGTGTAGATGTATACAAGCTAGAACGAAAAGTATGTTGAAAATTTTTGGCATCTACTTCTCTGTGATACATTGAAGATACAAAGAAACTGGTACGAGCAAGCGAATGCAAACACAAGATATGTAAACACTCACAGGAAGACGCTGCGATCGGCAACGCCTATATAAGAAAACAGGTGTCTATAGTCGAGCTGAAATACGAGAAATCTGACCGAAAACGGAACGATTTTGGTGTTATTTGTTTACGCGTGCTATTAGAGACTGGAACGGTAGAGAAAGTTTATGAAAGTTGTTAATGAACCCTCTGCCATGCACTTAAATGTGATTTGCAGAGTATCTGTGTAGATGTATATAAGCTAGAACGAAAAGTATGTTGAAAATTTTTGGCATCTACTTCTCTGTGATACATTGAAGATCCAAAGAAACTGGTACAGGCAAGCGAATGCAAACACAAGATATGTAAACACTCACAGGAAGACGCTGCGATCGGCAACGCCTATATAAGAAAACAGGTGTCTATAGTCGAGCTGAAATACGATGATCCCTTGTGCTTGCGCCAATCGGCTTTGAGCGCTGGCTGCGGCAGAAGACCACTGGATCAAGTCGAACGCGAACTTTGCTCTGCGCATGCGCGCATCCGGCTGCGCTGAGCACTGTTGCCAGTTCTGTCACGCAACAGCTGCCGTTACCTACACTGTCCGGCAGCGAACTAACTACTTGGCAACACGGTTGCATTCCAATTCCATGGACGGGGTGGCCTCCCAGCACAGTCGGCGGAGCGGTGCTTTAGTTGGAAAAAAATGTTAGGCGGTACTCTGCTCATTCCACATGAAATGAGTCATGTGGACATTTTTAGAAAATCAAGAAAGTAAAGATTTAGGCATGTGAATAGACTAACAGAAAATATATATAATTTAAAGATTCGAAAATAATGTTAAATGAATCCAAGGGTTTCGTGTATGAGGATATTACCCATCAGCTTTGAACAACGACGTCTTGTCTTAACTAATCAGATGTGGCGTTCTGGAAGACAATAAGAGTGCTTGTTCTGCCGGGAATTAAAAGCAGACAGTAGAACTGTTAAAGACGGATCCCCGCCAGGTTCTAGGATTTTTATGTGCCATATTCCACTTCTTTCACCTCTGGCACTGTTCCTGACGTGAAAAATATCGAGTAGAACCTGGTTCGGAACCCACGGTAAACTGTACGTCCTCCTTTAACTGGATGGATAAGTCACTTTGACGGCCGGAGGAAGACAACGGCAAACTACCTCGAAAATTCACTTCTATTTAATTTCTACTAGTGCTACGAGACACTATTTTGTAATCTTAAACTGACTACAGTGCGAAAAGATTCACGTAAACTAATGACGCAGCCAGGATATTGTCAAAAGGTGGGGGTGGTTACGAATGGTTAAATAGAAATTTACAAGGCCCATGTTTTCTTCTTGTTCTGGAAACTGGTTTATTTCTACAACATCAGCTGGACTATTGTTTACTGCAAATGGAGACTCCTCTGGCTGTTTGCCTACATACACTTCCAGTTTTCAGGTGAAAAACATCTTGGCATCACATAATGCAAACACTTTAATCCCATACTTGTTTGGTTTGAATAGAATGTACTGAAGGAATCCAACCCTTCCCCTAAAGGCTAGTAACATGTCATCTACCGTTGTAAACTGACTCAAGCTGAAAGAGGTCTAACAATTTCTTACGAATACATCAAAAATCGCTCTAATTGGGGATAGTTTATCTAATTTCCTCCTGTGCTCAAAAATGTTTGTAGAGTCTATGGGACTTAACTACGGGATTATCAGTCCCTAAACTAATCAAAAAAAAAAATGTTCAAATGTTTGTAGAACTTATGGGACTTAACTACGGGGTCATCAGTCCCTAAGCTTACAAACTACTTATGAACTAGCTAAGACTAAGGACGGCACAAATATCCATGCCCGAGGGGGGATTCGAACCCCCGACCGTAGTGGCCGTGCAGACCGTGACTGGAGCGCCTCAGTCCCCTCGGCCGCCGCGGCCGGCCTATTAATTTCATTGTGATCTGTTTCTCGAGTGCAAGAGTCGTTATGATTTTTTCATTGTGACGTTACATGAATTTGTTGATTAGTATACTTCACAGTTGTACTGAAAATTTCTTCATCGAAAAAGTGTCACCAAATTTCAGTAGGATTTATGACTCCTTTGAGAGAACCTTTGACACCAGGAAGCTGAGTGACGATATGTTTCAGCCGTGTACTTACATTTTTAGATGGGCAATGAATTCTCCATTTAGTATTGTCTTTTCCAAAATAAAAATCTGAATCTTTACCTGAATGGAAATAATGTTCTTGCAGAAAGGTCTCATTTTCACCAGTCACCAGCTCTTGTTAGCTTCCTGTATCTTCTCACCTTTGCTCTAGGCGCTCGTCTTTACCAAATTCTGGTTTGTCTTCAGGTTCAGATTCTTCCAGAGTTTCTTCCAGTAACCTTCTGATGCGTTCACATTCTCTTTCGTAGTTCATAATAAATGTATCCTAACGAATTAATAACAAATGTATTAACCTTATGACAATATAAAACACACAAATATTAATTAAACGGGAAATATAATGAGATACGCTCACCTTGTAACTGACTGCCGGAAAATGTTTAGCACTACGCCGTTAGTGAGGTCGGTCTAGGAGACCGAACAATGCCGTCCTCACTTACCAACAATCAGTACGCAATTAACTATATTGCGACGTGTAAGGTGCCGCGAATGATGAAGGTACACGGCGCAAAAGTTGCCAAAACCGATTTTTAGAGAAAAATTAACAATTTTGATCCTGTAGGTCTGTGAGACCGTGTTTCACTAACGGAGGGCGAACATAGCAGTAATGGAGCAAGGCCAACAATGGACAATGGCTAAAGGAGGACTGGGCAAGAGACGATACTGTTATCGATGTATCGATAATTAATATCTATAGATAGCTTTGTTGACTGTCGATAGTGCGTATCCCTTTTTCGGCGTTTCACTACACGGTAGCTAGGTCATGTTTTATTTCATTTAGTCCCTTCGGTCGTTCGAGTCCACCATCGAGCATGGGTGTGTGTGTTGTCCTTAGCATAAGTGTGAGTGGTATTTTATCGCTTAGCTGATGGGATGGGGTGGGGGGGGGGTTCGGATCCCAAAGACCCTCCCTTTAGCTACGCCCTTGCGTAAACATAATATTTACGGTAAATATTTTATCTTGGCGAGTCGTTCTCAAAACGTGACGTGCTAAGCATGAAAACATACTTAACATGTGCATTGTTTTATGATTTCAGCAATGGAAATTAAGTCAAATGTTGCTCCTTGGAGCAAGGTTTTTAAACGGTTTGGATTCAGTAACAAGCATTTCCTCTGTCTCGGAATAGGCAAATTCGAACATTTGACCGCCTGTCAGATGCCATTGTAATTGTTCGAAAGTGCAATTTGGACGCCCGACGGTTATGATCGTAACTCCAACAAACCTAAAACTATTCCAATTTTTGTTTTCCAAAATCCATTCTACAATTTACAGTTGGTCTACTTTTTACAGATTTAAGAAAAAATTTTAGACTGTAAATCAGCCATCCATTTTTTCCTTTCATTTCCAAGTTAAATGAACATAAAATAATTCTGAGTATATTACATGCCTATATATGTCAAACAGGAATCAATAAAAATATTACCTTTCAAATTTTCAGAAAAAAAGCGTCTTTTTTGCTGTAAAGGGTTAATACTAAAGTGGCATTCTGTGTCATATGTTTGACATTTCTTCAAAATTGCGTTCACACCATTATTTCGTAAAAATTGACGTCTGAGACATCCATGTCTTATGTGCCTCAGACATTTCAAGTTTCACAGTTACATTGTCTGACGAGTGATATGTTAAAGCATTCTTTGAACACCTGAACTGGTTCCAACTTCTTTTCTGTTATAAAAATAGTTAGAGTACTTATTGGTTGATAACAAGGAAAGCCATTCTGTGGATCAGACTGTAAAAATGAGTGAAATAAACGATTTGCGTAGTAAACTGGATCCACACTGAAGGAAGGATGTTTGGGTAAGGATGTGGAAGGACGTCGGCCGTGCCCTTTGAAAGAAACCATAACGGAATTTTCCTGGAGTGATTTAGGGAAATAACGGAAAACGTAAATCTGGACGGATGGAGGTGGATTTGAACCACCATCCTTCCCAATACGAGTCTAGTGCGTCGCTACTGCGTCACCTCGTTCGGTATTCCGCAAGCTCTAACCCTTCAGCGATTTAATAAATTTTCTCGAAACATTATAACGATGTTTGTGCCATTTGGGTGTTAAGCCACCACACGTACAAAGTGAAGAAATTTCAAACACAGTCAGACAGTTCGCATGTTCCACTCGCTCGTCATTCTGTCCGTACAGATTTATCCGTCCTCTTTAGTGTTCCTCTATTTAGCTGCCACTAATGTAGTGTCAAAAATAAAACAAGTTACTAAGTAAGATACAAGAGTATTAATTCCTCAAAAGAACTGCGTCATGAGAAAGAACTGTTTCCTTCATAACAAAAGGATTCTTAACGGTGAAGAAACGGTGTGATGTTTTATACAGAAAAAGAAAAATCGATTGATTAACCCTCACCTTATACCACACTGTCATCGATCCATATCCCGAATTCACCTCTGAGATTTCAGACCAGAGTATTTTGCTTTCCGTGCTGTCCACACGAAACAGTTCCCAGAACGGCTCAGAATTTCCACGGCTTGTAATCAGTCGATGTACCCAGTGCTCCAGCATCTATGAATGTTGCTCTTTCTTTCATCCCCTACCTGGCAAATGACAAGAGCCGTAAGTAACACACCGTTACTACGATTCACTTTAAAGTTTAAACGAACCTTTGTACAACGTATATACTCGAGTTGGACAACCAAGTCTTCGTAATCCTTTGCAAGCCGATTAGCCATACTCTCCAGCACTATAAATCTATGCTGTGGCAAAAGAGCTAATAAAACTCTGTAATAAAAGAAAAAAGAAATGAAAAGAATCGCCCAGTGTAGCATTATACGTAATTTAACTGTTTTTCTCTGAAAATGAGAAGCGACGTGAATACATTTGCCGCCACAAAGAGAACGCAATTTAAAGGCGGTGGAACCGTAAACAGAGCGACGAGTACAAAAGGCCAAAGCGTTCGACTCGCCCACGCAGTTGCCTACTTCCTGGAGCGTTTACCGCAAGAGCCAGACCCTTCAGAGTAAACAGAGGTAACGAGCGATGTCTGAAGTGAAATTCGCTGATCACTGCTCTCTTCTCGTATGGAATGTAGACGTAATAGAAACCTTGAAGTCGATATTTCATTCGCTGAGAGTGTCACACAGTTAACAACTACGAAATTTTATTGACTTACAAATAATCAGTGATGAGTTCCAGGATCGTCCTATTACAGGGTAACGTTATCATTCAGCGTAATTTTTTTACGTGGCCGCGTTAAAGTTAATTTTAATCGTCTACCTCTTCCGGCTTCATTTTCTGTTGACCAAGTATCCCCATGTCTGGACAAACTGCTCCCTCTGGTGGTTATTCTAGACATCGTTTCCCTCGCGGACGTGCAGGAGAAAAAATTCTATGCTTTCGCACATAAATATGAGTATCGTAAAATAGTTTCTTGCTTTAAGTATAACTCGATTAAACAGGCGTTTGAGTCTTTTCAACGTGTGGACGTTTAATTTCTATTAAATTTCTTTTATATTTATATTTTTACTAGATGACACGGTGAACTTCGTATCACTTACCTCTTAATATAAACCATATCAATTTAAATCATAAATATTTTAAACCCAGTAGCTTTATAAAGCCATCATCAGATAGTCTAAGTATCGGGTCGATAACGGGCGGAAAGAGTGGCCAGATCACGCTCACATGTCCAAGATAATGTCCATGTCACATTCGTGGAAGTACAGGGAAGGTTTAAACTGTGCTAAATTATGGAAATAATTGCGAAAAAAATTTAGATTTAAAACATGTAAAATAATGACTTATTTGTTGTGTTATCTAGTCGACCCGGCAATGCTTTGCATTTGCTAATATGTGTGTACTCTTGCTTTGAACGTCAAATGTGCAAAATTTTATCGGAATCAGACTATTGATATTGCTATCCCATTGAAAAAAGCTGTTTCAGTTTCCCACGAATTTTCAAATTTTTCGGGTAACTTTCCCAAATTTTTAGTTCATAAGAGCATTCATCTTTCGTTGAACGACAAATGATCAAAATTTTATCGCAGTCGGTTGACGGTACTTAACTTATAGAGTTGAGTACATTTAGAAACACAATTAAAAAGGAAACAGGTTCAAAGTTTGCGACTTTCCTTTTTAACTGACCCTATTTTTTCACTGAAAACTTTTCCAAGACCATAATGAACAAACCAAAAAGGAATTACTCCTCCCATCGTGCTTATGGGACTTAACTACGGGATCATCAGTCCCTGAACTTACAAACTACTTATGAACTACTTACGAACTAGGACGGCACAAATATCCATGCCCGAGGGGGGATTCGAACCCCCGACCGTAGTGGCCGTGCTGACCGTGACTGGAGCGCCTCAGTCGCCTCGGCCACCGCGGCTGGCGTGCGAATACTCAGGTATAGTGAAGAATTTAATCAAAAACACATTGAAAAACGCACTTTCAGTTTTCCCAAATTTTCCAATTTTCCGAAAAATTTATTTCATACAAACCTTGTCCTGTCAAGCCATACTCAAGTGATGCTCTTACAACCATGTGGCAATTGATTCTCATTCATAGAAAAGAATCGCTTTCTGTTTTTCCTAAATTTTCCTACTTTCCGGATGACTTTGCCAAATTTTTATTTAATGCGAACCTTCCTCTTGCTTTCAACTAGAACTGCAAAATTTTATCGCTATTGGACGAAAGGTATAGATAGCGCACTGGAAAATGTTTTGTTTCAGTTTTTCTCGATTTTCCTCTTTTCCGGACAACTTTTCCAGGGGCAGTATGAAGGGTAACATGATGACCTGACACAGGCAAAATTTTCATTCATTAGTAAGGAGTTTGCTTACCCACCAACGACGCATGCCAGTAAAAAAAAAAAAAAAAAAAAAAAAAAAAAACGTTCTGCCAGTATCGAAGTGATTGCTTTTGCAGATATTAGTTAGAATAACGCCTGCGCGATAAACGGCGGTAATTAACGCACGATGTATGGAGCAAACGTGTATGATCGTTTTGGGACTTCCTTCGAGGAAGAGAGTCGTAAAGTGTCTTTATGGTTTCGTACCGAGTATTTTCTTTTCTTGTGGCAAAACATCCAAAAATTACTTCAACGATGGAGGAGCTGTAAGTTTGGTCGTCAGTGTGTGGTCTAAAACACCCCACAACGGTATAATTATTTTGATACATGACCATTTTGCTGCCGATAGCAGGTGTCTCATAATTTCTTAGGCTATACGAAGCACTGTACCACTTCTAGGCATTTCCTTTCCTATTCCACTCCCAAACAGATCGAGGGGAAAAAGAATGTCTATATCCTTCTGTACGAGCTCCAATTTCTCTTATCTTGTCTTTGTGATATTTACGCGAAATGTAAGTGGGCGGTAGCAAGATCGTACTGCAGTCAGATTCAAATTCCGGCCCTCTAAATTTTCTCAACAGAAATTCAGGAAAAGAACGTCGTCTTTCCTCAAGTGATCCCCAATTGAGTTCCCGGATCATTTCTGTGATACCCTACCAGTAACAAACCTAGCTGCTCGCCTCTGATCTGCTTCTATGACTTCCTTTAAACTTATCTGCTGCGGGTCCCAAACACTTGAGCAAAGCTCAAGACGTGGTCGTACAAGCGTTTTATACGCGGTTTCCTTTACAGATGAAGTATATCTTCCCAAACTTCTCCCAATAAACCGAAGTCGGCTGTCCGCCTTACTCACAGCTCTCCTTACATGTTCAAATGTTCAAATTCATGTCGCTCTGCAATATTACACCTAGGTATTTGAACGACGCGTCTGCACCAAGAAGCTCACTACTAAGTCTTATTGAATCCATCATCGGTTCATCGGTGGTGCAAACGGAACAGCGGCTGGTCAAGAGTCTGAAGGAACTGAGATACCAACAGCTGTATGTACAATGAAGTATTTATTATATTAGAACCAGTTGTTTCCAACTGAGTGACGAAGTCCACGAATCCAGTTTTAGTATCCCTACTTTTGGATATCATGCTCCGATGTAGTGACCTGAAGATGGTATAGTGGAATGCCGAAACTGGTTGTAATAGAATAAATACTTCATTGTACATACGGCTGTTGGTATCTCAGTTCCTTCAGGCTCACTATTAATGCTGTATTCGAATATTATGGGATTGTTTTTCCTACTCATGCGCATCACATTACATTTTTCTATGTTGATAGTTAGTTGCCCTTCTTTGCACCTACTAGAAATTTTGTCTAAATCATCCTGTATTTTATTACAGTCAAAGACAACACCCCCCATACCCCACAGCATCATCAGCAAACAGCCACAAATTACATGTTACTTTCTAAATGTTAATGTTTCACATGCATATAGCGTCACCGGTATTATGGTCGGTTGATATAGGCGGATTTTGAAGTTGCTGCTAAGTGATCTTTTCCTTAGATTTTGTAGAAACTAAAAAGCGTGTTGTTCGCTCTTGCTATACGGGCATCTAATTCAATATCTGTTCTATTGGTTTTACTGAAACGATTTTCTAAGTACTTCAAGCGCCCAACAGTCTTAAAAGTGAATCTATCGACAGTGAAATGTGCCTCTTTTCTCCTTTTCTTACTTACGACCTGATATTCTGTCGTTTCTTCATTAACATGTAATCCTGTTTTCCTGGCAATTTTGTAGTAATTTTCATAATTCTGATTTATTCTGTTTTGGAACTGCTTATTAATGTTACATTATCTGCATAGGCAAGTCTAGTAATTTACTGTCCTATAGTTGGATCCCTTGTGGATTAATTTTGGCCGGCCGCAGTGGCCGAGGGGACTGAGGCGCTCCAGTTACGGTCTGCACGGCCACTACGGTCGGGGGTTCGAATTCCCCCTCGGGCATGGATATTTGTGCCGTCTTTAGTCTTAGCTAGTTCATAAGTAGTTTGTAAGCTTAGGGACTGATGACCCCGTAGTTAAGTCCCATAAGTTCTACAAACATTTGAACATTTTTTTTTTTTTTTGATTAGTTTTGGTAAATTCTCTATCTTCTCTAGGACAAGGTTAAATAACATGGGTGAAAGGAAGGACGACAGATGGGGGACTAAGAAAACCCCACACGCGTTCAAAGTTTTATTAGAAACATAAGTTAAAAGCTACTTTTCGATTTTAACAATTCGGGAATACTTCATCACTACACGTTTGTAAAATATCGAATTAAATTTGTAGGTTGTAACCATCAAACTACTGCTGGCACGCTTTACGCGAGCGACTTGCCGTCTCTTACGCCATCTGTCGTCCTTCCTTCCACATAACTGGATGTGGTTCTAGACAGGGGTAATATGCGGTTATCATGTCTCCATGGTATCGAGCGTTCTGGAATACTGAAATTCGTAGACGGTCTTTTATTCGCGATATAAATTAAAGAATTATTATTAGAACAGAGAAAAGTTCAACAAACTGTAATTCACGCCTCCGTCTTTTATTTTACAGCGACGTGAATTATAAACAACTGTCCTTGAAGTGAGAAATGTTGTTGAAACGGTGAAATAAACACACAAAGTGTTCGAAAAAGGAGGATAGAGTTTTTTTATGGATCCTTGAATCATATTTGGGATTAAACCAAATGAATTGTGTGTCGATCGATATCGTCATTTGAGTTTATTCCTCTGTTCGCGGAATCGAGCGTTGCATGAAACGTGCTTCTGAAATAGCTGGCTCGTAGCCTGTTCTGTGAATTGGAACAAGGTGCTCTTATACCGGCAGAAGAACAGATCGCCAACGTAGTTTGGAAGGCAAGACACCGCTGCAAATATGCCAGTACCTATACTGCACCAGAATTGGCCGAACACCAATCAACGAATGTAGCGTCAGCACACTTTATGCCAATGCTCCAGGCGAAAAAAGCGAATTAATATACGAACAGACAAGGCATCCTTCTATTCACAATCAGGACGGTTTTGGGTAGAGGGCGCTACGTAATAATTATTAAAAGTATTTTTCATTGCGTTATATACAATAAAAAGATACACGTTTGTAGGAAATTGAAGCGTCAATACAAAATAAATAAATATGTTATAAATGAGAAATGTTTTTGAAACGGTGAAATAAACACACACAGTGCTCAAAAGGAGAGGATAGAGATTTCTTACGGCACCTTGAATCATATTTGCGATTAAACCAATTGAATTCAAAAAATGTTCAAATGTTTGTTAAGCTTATGGGACTTAACTACGGGGTCATCAGTCCCTAAACTTACAAACTACTTATGAACTACTTACGAACTATGACGGCACAAATATCCATGCCCGAGGGGGGATTCGAACCCCCCCAATTGAATTGTGTGTCGCTCGATATCGTATATAATATCGTTTATATCGTATTTATATTTAATATATAATAATAACTTATATATCATTATATATAATATATAATAATAATTTATCTATAATATTTATGTATCGTATATAAATAATAAATATGTTATATACAATAAAAGAGACACACTTGTACGAAATTGTAGCGTCAATAAAAAAAATTATAAATAATAATAAATAAATAAATGTCTTTATATAAATTTGAGCCATAAAACAATAGTATTTAATTAATTTTTCTGTTACATCATAGATGACGTGTATATCAATGAATTACTCTTGCAGTCCAAGAAAGCATAATGCTGTAATATTTACTACACAAAAGTGTAGCTTACAATAAACGTTAAACAAATATACTCAACAAAATCCTCATTTTTTAATAAAACTTATTTACAAAAGAATAAAGATATCTGAATTTGTGAGTTGTTGGAAGTTTGGAAAGTCATGCTAGCAAATCTTAGCACAACTACCTGTTCGCCATTCATCAGAATACATAGCTAAGCAGCGTTATCAATATATCAGAGCGTTTGCAGCTTCATTACAGTGCCACGTACATTTTATGACGTACGTCAAATTTTTAGATGAGGGAGGGGTGGAATGTGGTGGTGGTATGGGCGAGGAGGGGAGGAGGGTGTAAAGGAGGCGCTCATATAGTGGTCACCGGGTGTCCGGCTCACACACTCTTTGCTTTTACACAGCCGTAACAATTCAGCGATTTACGGTCTCGGTCATTAGCCACCTGTGTTGGATCTCTTGAGTGAACGCCCACAGGATACACGGGGGACGATTATGGTGTCGTGGAACTCCAGTAAGCGCCTGATTTGTAACCTAATGGGCCCCTGTGTGCCTCAAGAAACGGCATATTCAATCACTGAAACACACACGTTACTGCCTTTGCAGAGCTCGTTAGTTTATACGCTTTCCGAAAGAGTACAACAGACGACTCGTTCCGCACTTAAAAGCCAGTTCTTGCTGAGCGGAATGTGATTGGCCAACGTACGCGGTAAGTAGAGCTAAATGTAGTAATCATATGCATTTGTAATTACAGTGTTTTGCACCTGAAGTAGTAATTATTTTTCACTTTTAGTTGACTAATGACTTAAATGCAAAGTTGAAAGTAGCAACGATGTTTTTGTTAGCGAAACATGGAGTTAGTGGAAGATTTCGATAGTCATCAGACGACAGATGTATCGAACTGATGTCATCCCATTTAAGTATACACAAATAAGTGGAAATTATCATTTAATTTGCATTCTGGATATGACATTAAAATTAAATCACAAACCACCACGTAACGGCAGATCCGGCGATGATTTCGGTCGTTTACTGTGACGAAATTTTCCAACCCTACAGTTGATTGTGTTCATCACGGTTGTGAACATCAGAGTTCCTTGAGTGCAATATATACGTGTCATTGAACTTATTATCCATTTTTCTTGCTATTATTTATCTTTGAAAAAGTAGGTCGACCAATGAAATTACGTTCTAGATCATATCAGAAGCAATCCGTTTCAGATCATATAAAGGGATTGTGAGAGTAAGTTGTGATTCGTTAGGGATATCAAATGAGAGGGAAAAAAAGATTAATGTTCAAATGTTTGTTAAGCTTATGGGACTTAACTACGGGGTCATCAGTCCCTAAACTTACAAACTACTTATCAGCTACTTACGAACTAGGACGGCACAAATATCCATGCCCGAGGGGGGATTCGAACCCCCGACCGTAGTGGCCGTGCTGAAAAGATTAATTCTAGGATTCCCATATGTATTCCAAATTTACAACTTTTAGAAATTAAAGACGCTTGGTAAAAATTGAACTCGTTAAAAAACATTTCACGCACCTTATGGTAGTCAACAAGAGTTAAAACATACGCACTGGGGTGTAACGACCCCTACATTAGTAGGTTATGAATCTTACGGTGGTTCAAGTATTTCCTTGCCAGATTTGAATTTACCACTCAATAATTTCGTTTTCACGTCACATCACCCTCGATGCATAATCTTATTTCTTTCTATGTTTCACCCTGAAGCTATTATCAGAAATTATAGTTTTATTCAATTTGACGAAGTAGTTACACACATACAAAGAAGTTCACATCACCTCTATATGCCACAAACACGATCCTGAAGGACATACGTTGACATGATTCGAAAAACTAGGCCCATCGAACTGTCATAAAATGTAAGAAACCTTCACTAGAGCCCCTCTATCGAAAGCATACGAATTTCGTTGAAGGTATGCAGGGCAGTAACATTTGTACATTAGTACACAGTGCAGGAACAGATTAGCGCGTGTGTACACATAGTATTTGCGTCCTCCGATGGTGAGAATAAAAACGTTTCAGCGCACCCGCATTGTTGCTTTATGTGACCAGATACTTGCAAGACGAATAGTCGTGAGGCAGAGTCATATGGTAAGGCCCTGAAATCGTTTTGTAGCTACATGTAATGCTTAGCACTTGCCTCTACTGCGGAAGACGGCCGGTATCTGCAACTTTTCGCCCGACTGAATCCCGGCCAGACTGCCACGACGATAGGCAATGACTTCGTGAGGGAAGTGTGAAACCAAAAAAATGTTCAAATGTTTGTAAAGCTTATGGGACTTAACTACGGGGTCATCAGTCCCTAAACTTACAAACTACTTATGAACTACTTACGAACTAGGACGGCACAAATATCCGTGCCCGAGGGGAGTGTGAAACCACACTGTAACACTACTCTCTGTATTCTAGCAGCCACTGAGCGGCCCCGCCATTAAACGGTACGGTAGTGATGGGCCCGTATGAAAAATGGACTGTGCAATTGACGCAAAGATCTCTTCACAGCTGAATGCCGGACATATCTGACACCAGATGATCAACGACATTATGTGTTGTGGAGGGACTCGGTGATGCTGCACATGAGGGGCATACCGTCAATCGATTACTGCGCGGTAGACATTCATACCTGATCGGGTATCAAGTGGGGGTTTCGGATGCCATTGTTACCGATCAAGGACAAGTTCAAAGCTCAATAATACCGCGAAAGCATCCTCCAACCCATCGTTGAACCGTTCCATAGCATTTCTGGGGAAGAACTCATGAACGACAATTCCCGTGTCCATCGTCCCGGCATCGTATACTACATCATCAATGGTGCCGGAATTGCACGATTGGATATTCACCCGATTTTAATCCGACTGCGATAAATCAAAGAGAGCTCTGGGAGCACTTTTCGACCAAACACGGCATCTTTGGGAGTTATGCAGGATTTCACTTGAAGAATGTGGAGAAGCAGAGCAGCGATTGTTAAATGAACTCGTGGGCAGCATGAAACGTAGGGTGATGACTTGCATTCATGCTGGAGGTCATACAACTCTTATCGGAATGAGGCTGCTACACAATGGGCTTACCTCACGAAAATTGATTTTAGGTCCTGTTTGAATTCAAAAGAAGTAAATCTACCATTTATCCCGACGTATTTCATGAAGAAACAGTTCATGGGTGATCAGTCGGGAGTCAGTGGCCAATGGGGACAAGTGCTTCGGCAAGCGACCACAGTGCCATCATCAGGTGCGCTGACGGAATGACGCCGTGGAGCCGGTGTCGGGTGCTGTCCCCTACTTCCGCGTTCAGATCGCTGTCCGCGCGCGGGCACACTGCGTCCAGTCTCTCCCCTACGCCCCCAGACGCGACCACGTCGCTCCGACCGCGGTTCGCCCACAGCGGCGCTTCTAACCGCGTCTAGCGGACATTAGCGGCGTCATGATACCACTTCCGTTTAGGACCAGAGCACAGGTAGTAATTTTGGCATGATGTGACAGGCGCCATTTTAAATAGGCATTCCAGAAACGATGAACTAAAACTTGCAGTGTCCTGTTATGAAACCTTTAAGAGTAAACCGTAAAACGCTTACCTTACAAAATCAAATGGTGAAAGGTTTGTATAGCTTATGGGACGTAACTATGGGGTCATCAGTCCCTAAACTTACAAACTACTTATGAACTAGCTAATACTAAGGACGACACAAATATTCATGCCCGAGGGGGGATTCGAACCCCCGACCGTGACTGGCGTGCCTGAGTCCCCTCGGCCACCGCAGCCGGTAATAAATATTGCTTTGTAACAAATCAATAAAGTATTATTCAAGTTTAGGTATAACTGATTTTAATTTGGTTTAGAACATATGTGTTTGTGGCGTAATAGTGAGCGTCTTGGATTCGTAATGTGAAGGATGTGAGGTCATAGGTTTCGATCTTCTTTCTTAGAATTTCTTTTCGGTTCATTTTAACTGAAGCTTTCTGAATGTATTAAAAGATATATTCTACAATTCTGTGTCTTGTTTGCATTTATAACTGATTACAAAAGAAAGGACGAAACAGATATCTGGATAGTGCTTGGCCACGGCGGAGTGGCCGAGCGCATTGAGGCGCTATGTTACGATGCGCGAGGCCGTTCGCCGTCAGGGGGCTCGAATCCCCCCTCGGGCGTGGATGTTTGTGCCGTCTTTAGTTCATAAGTAGTTTGTAAGTTTAGGGACTGATGACCCCGCAGTTAAGTCCCTTAAGCTCTACAAACGTTTGAACATTTATATAGTAATTTCCGAATGCGTGACGATTTCCGAGTGTGTTTCAAGGATGGATATTGTCCTAATAACAAACCGTTGTAAATTTAGGGCCGGTTTGTCCTTAAGTTCCAGTTGAGATTTTAACTTGTCGTTAGCAGAGAAATGCGTTTGTCAGTGTTTCGTAATGAGTGAACCTGACGTTAAAGGACCTCAAACACGCCGTTGAGTTAAGGGGCAAAATTCTGCTCGTTACTCGGCTAACGACACGTTAAGTGAGAATCTGTATAAAAATAGCAGGATTCTAAAGCGCTAAAATACTGCATTATATCACGTGAAAAAGACCGATTTATCGAACAAAATAACAGAAGCATTACATGTATGAAAAACTAGTGTGGAAAGCTGCTTTATTGGAAAATGTATCATCATATTTCTCGCCCTATCCATATCTGTAGCGATTAGATGAGTTTCATATATTGTAGATAACCTTAAAATTATAGTTGCGATATCAAAATTCAAACTTACGCGTAACGACTAGTTATGTGAGAATCGGTCTGATGAAAATGGCTGGAATACGATTTGGTTGACAATTATGACGATGTCAATATTTTGGACGATCTAGAGGTCATTGCCCCTATATGGCGTCCTAGCGTAATTATGTTCGTCCAAATCATTTTGAATGCTGGGATGATGCAGAATTTGTTACGCGATTTCGTCTTCGAAAAGCCACTTTGGAAACGCTGCGTGAAAAACTCCACGAACATCCGAAGAGTCCAACAAATATTTACGTATTTTGTAAGTTACCTGTAGTAATAGAAAACAAAACACATTATTTATGTCTACAAACTTATTAATTCAGTATTTACGTATGCTCGTAGCACTTAGCGTAAGGCCTAAAATAATATTTCTTCCTCCGATCTACAGGAACGGTGCACTTTCGCCTATGTGCAAGTTACTGCTTTCACTAGGGTACTACACACTAGTCCCTAAGAACTTTTGCTTTCCTACATGTTCCATGGACAGCATGTAATTTATTTACCACAATGTCGCTTTCTTTTCCTTCCATGTCGTAGCGTCGGTTTTTTTACATTTCAATGTGTCATATTTCTCTATCAAGGACACAAGACTCTCGCACTAATTTCTTGTAAAATTCGAGCTTCTTTCACGTTTGCCATAGCGCCAAATAACAACTGTCAGCTAACGTCTTCCCTGATAGTGAAATATGGCAAACAGCTGTTTATTCAGACAGCACTTTCATTTGTTTATATTGCCAATATAGTCGAAATATATCGTACCTTCTCGTTTTCTCCAGGTTAACAAACGAGAGGTGTATCTGACTATGACGAATGCAATGCACTTAACGAGCACATTTAACTGGACGTTAAAGGTATCTTCTCGTTTACTAAAAAATGTTCAAATGTTTGTATAGCTTATGGGACTTAACTACGGGGTCATCAGTCCCTAAACTTACAAACTACTTATGATCTAACTAATACTAAAGACGGCACAAATATCCATGCCCGAGGGAGGATTCGAACCCCCGACCGTAGTGGCCGTGCAGACTGTGACTGGAGCGCCTCAGTCCCCTCGGCCACCGCGGCCGGCTCTCGTTTACTAACGAGAAGATTAACGAGAGATGGACGAACCGGCCCTTAATAATCATGGGTAACGTTGCAGAAGAGAGTACACTGACAGGGATAACTATTTATGTATATGAGACTTGACAGTAAAGATTATTCATTGTGGGAATCATGAATAGAGAAAAACGTTTACACTTCCTGGCAGATTACAGTTATGTGCCGGTGTGCCGCAACCGGGATTCGAACCTGGGTACTTTGCCTTTCGCGTGCAAGTGCTCTACCCGTTTGCCCGCGAAAGGCAAAGGTCCCAGATTCGAATCACAGTTCCGGCACACAATTTTAATGTGCCAGGAAGTTTCATATCAGCGCACACTCCGCTGCAGAGTGAAAGGGCCGGCCGCGGTGGCCGAGGAGACTGAGGGGCTCCAGTCACGGTCTGCACGGCCACTTCGGTCGGGGGTTCGAATCGCCCCTCGGGCATGGATATTCGTGCCGTCTTTAGTATAAGGTAGTTGATAAGTAGTTTGTAAGTTTAGGGACTGATGACCCCGCAGTTAAGTCCCATAAGCTTAACAAACATTTAACATTTAGAGTGGAAGGTTCATTGTGGAAACATCTTTTAGGCCGTGTCTCCACCATAATCTTTTTTCCTCGAGTGCTATTCCTGCAACTTTTGTGACGTTTGGAAAGTAGGATGGGAGGTACGGGCAGAAGTAAAGTTGTGACGACAGACCGTGAGGCGTGGCGGGATAACTCAGTCAGTAAAAAATAATGAGAAAATAAATAAATAAAAGAAAATCGCTAGATCGCAAAGGAACCAGATTCGAATCCAGGTTCCGGCACACAATTTTATTGTGCCAGGAAGTTTCATAACAGCACACACTGCGTTTCAGAGTGAAAGGTTCATTCAGGAAACATCCCTTAGGCTGTGTCTAAAGAATGTCTCCACCACAACCTTTCTTCCAGGAGTGCTATTCCTGAAACGTCTGTGAGTTTGGACAGTAGGAGACGAAGTACTGGCAGAAGTAAAGTTTTGAGGAGGACCGTGAAGCGCGCCGAGATAGCTCAGTCGGAAAAAATAACATAAAAAATCGGTAGAGCGCTAGCCAGCGAAAGACAAAGGTCCCACGTTCGACTCTGGGTTCCGACAGACCATTTTAATCTGCCAGGAAGTTTCATATCAGCGCATACTCCGCAGCAGAGTGAAAGTTTCATTCAAGAAAAACGTAGCTACCCTAATCTAAGTTTTTCTGAGTGATGTGGTAATACAAACACATTCCTAGCCATTAAAATTGCTACACCATGAAGATGACGTGCTACAGACGCGAAATTTAACCGACAGGAAGAAGATGCAGTGATATGCCAATGATTAGCTTTTCAGAGCATTTACACACGGTTGGCGCATGTGGCGACACCTACAAAAAGCTGACTCGAGGAAAGTTTCGAACCGATTTCTCACACACAAACAGCACTTGACTGGCGTGGTCTGGTAAAACGTTGTTGTGATGCCTCGTGTAAGGAGGAGAAACGAGCACCATCACGTTTACGACTTTAATAAAGTTCGGATTGTAGCCTATCGGAATTGCGGTTTATCGTATCGCGACATTTCTGCACGCGTTGGTCACGATAAAAAATCTTTCAAATGTTTGTTAAGCTTAAAGGACTTAACTGCGGAGTCATCAGACCCGAAAATTATAAACTACTTATGAACTACTTTATACTAAAGACGATACAAACATCCATACCCGAGGGGGGATTCGAACCCCTGACCGTAGGGGCCGTGGAGTCTGTGACTTGCGCACCGCAAACCACTCGGCCACTGCGGCCGGCTGATCGTGATCCAATGACTGTTAGCAAAATATGGAATCGGTGGGTTCAGGAGGGCAATACGGAACGCCATGCTTGATCCCAACGACCTCGTATCACTAGCAGTCGAGATGACAGGCATCTTATCCACATTACTGTAACGGATCGCGCAGCAACGTCTAGATCCCTGAGTCAACAGATGGGGACGTTTGCAAGACAACAACCATCTGCACGAACAGTGCGATGACGTTTGCAGCAGTATGGACTGTCAGCTAGGAGACCATAACTGCGGTTACGCTTGACGCTGCATCACAGACAGGAGCGCCTGCATAGTGTCGCAGCGACGAACCTGGGAGGCGAATGGCAAAACGCCTTTTTTTTTTAATGAAGACAGGTTCTGTTTACAGCATCATGATGCTCGCATCCGTCTTTGTCAACATCGCAGTGAACGAACATTGGTAGCGTGTATTCATCATCGCAATACTGGCGTATCACCAAGCCTGATGGTATGGAGTTGCATTGGTGACACGTCTTGTTCACCTCTTGTTCACATCGCCGACACTTTGAACAGTGGCCGTTACATTTCAGATGTGTTACGACCCTTGGCCCTACCCTTCATTCGATCCCTGCGAAACCTACATTTTAGCAGGATAATGCTCGACCGCATGTTGCAGGTCCTGTAGGGGCCTTTCTGGATACGGAAAATGTTCGACTGCTGTCCTGGCCAGCACATTCTCCAGATCTCTCACCAACTGAAAACGTCTGCTCAATGGTGGCTGAGCAACTGGCTCGTCACAATACGCCAGTGACTACTCTTGATGAACCTGTGGTACCGTGCTGAAGCTGCATGGGCATCTGTACTCATATACGCCTTCCAAACTCTGTTTGACTCAATGCCCAGGTGTATCAATGCCGTTAATACGCCCAGAGGTGGTTGTTATGTGTACTGATTTCTCAGGATCTATGCACCCAAATTGCGTGAAAATGTAATCACTTGCCAGTTCGAGCACCATATATCTGTCCAATGAATACCGATATCATCTGCATTTCTTCTTGGTGTATCAATTTTAATGGCCAATAATGTATTTTATAAACAGCTTGTCTTCATCTGCAGAAAGGGACCCTAATTGTACTAATGACACAATGTGCATTAAAGTGTTTTATTGTGGGTACAACATAGGCACAATCTATTGGAATCGGCAATTATAAGTAACTGTCGAAGCTATTGGACCTTCAAGATATTGGGAAATACACATGTTGTAAAGACATATGAAAAAATTCTTATCTACTGTATATTTTACGCTTTCATGACCAGTTGTTGATATGTCCGTTGGCATCTGTCTCGAGATTTTCTGTCAATAGTAATTACATATGAAACTTTTAACAGTGCTAGCCAGCATGGGTCTGAATTGGTGGTAGCGAAACGTCAGTTGCAACATCAAAGAAACGTCGCTCCAAAAATCCGAGACAGAAGCCAGCAGGCCCTGTGTACAACACAGATTTTCTTTTAGCTGGGTACATGATTTAAAGAACTTCATTATTGAATATTTATTTAAAAAAAGAAATAGTTGAATAATTACTAAAAAAAATACGTCCTATCTATAAAACAGTTCATTTCCACTCGGACAGTAAAGAAGTATTTCGCGAGTAATCAACAGACTGATGTAAACACTAACCGAGTGTCAACGTAGAATAGCAAAATCAGTTGCTTTGTTCACATTCTATGCTGCCGCTTTGCGTTGCTACGCAGATACTACACTTGTGACTGCCAAGATGCAGGCACTTCCGGTTGGTAGTTTACCGCGTCAGATCGTCGTGGGGTCTATTTCTGCACTTCTTACTGAGGATGTAACCACTATCTCGATTAATCATCGGTTCCCTTACTCGAATCTCGATAGGGTGTTTAATGACACTATTCTTTGCTCAACTATGAACATTTTCGTCACAACAGCAGTAGTTTGTAGTGTTTAGTTTGTCAATATAGCGCATAATGTAGGGTAAAGTAAGGTATTTTCGCAATATAAGGTAATTCTGAAGTATTTCATTTTAAACTCCTACACAGAAACCCTTCCGATATAAGGATTTCATATGTTCTTCTCAGTCATGATTCAAATTGGGTGTCCCGCAGTCGATGGTTTGCAGTGCAAGGAGCTTAAAATAAAATACGGCAAAATTACCTGTACTGCGAATATGCCTTACTTTAACCTACTAGCTCAAAAATACGAGTTTGCCGTATTTTAGGGGCTTTTGGTTGGTGTGTGATGCAAAATTTCTTCTGATGTTGAAACTTGTCTGTCGCCAAATACAGCACTAATACGGTAATAACAAAACCTGTCTCAAGTTTAAGTGAGGTCAGCGCCTCAACATAAAATTCTACCCTCTACCGGTCACAGAGAATCGGCCGCTGTTTAATTTAAAGATAATACACAAGGTGCTCTCTTATTGTCAAAGACCACGCTGATGTGAATATTGTCATTTCACATTTATGACGATTATTACATTAGAAATGTAACTGATCTAAATCATTGTTTTGGGAAACTTTAACGTGACCAACTTACTTTGAATTAACGCATCTGACATTAATTTTTTATTATTACTAACGGATCTGACTAACTTGAGATTAAACTCATTCAGAAAATAAAAATGATAACTTTTTCAACACTTTGATTGTTGACAATAACAGACATCTTTACGAAAAATAAGATACTGCTTTCTCACTAATCAAATTCTAATATCCTTTCTGCACACTTGAAAATGCACTTCTTGCAATGCAACTATGAAACACATGCAATTTCACATATTTTACACTTATAAAACAAAGTGGGGTAAAATGACACATTCTAACTACAATAACAAGGCTGAAGGTTATTTCACTACTTCATTCACTACTGAGAAACTAAAACTTTGTTACAAAAAAATCTATATAGATGACAATCCTTGTCAAACCTTTTTTAACTTTCAATTCAAAATTTCAACAACATACCACACAACAATACGTACTTGGCAAGTGATTCTTTCACTGTCCAAAATCTCAACAAAATTACAAGATTACTTTACATTTATAGCTGAATCAGTTAATATCAGTCAGTGTATGCCGCTCCCGCGGATCACACCATTTCACTTTTCACAATTTCAAAATAGGAATCTGTGTCTGCCGTCACTGCGGATCAGACGACCAGGAGCCAGAAACTGGAGTCTTCGTCTCCGGCCAGACAATGTCCTCTGCGAGACGAGCCAGTGATGTTATTACACCTCGGCATATCAATGGCGCGTAGTAGCAACCTACTACCAACTTAGTTATTTTTGTGCCAAAGACAAACAGAAGTTGTTGACAAAACTCTTCTTGGTGTTGGACCGTGTCGTCAATCTATCAAATGTTTCACCTACGTTTCGGCCACTATTGCAAGCCGGTTTCTTCAGGATGTCAAGTTTACTGCTGGATAAGGGAAAGCTGGGGTCTTAAATACAATACTCGCCATTAAAATTTCTACATCAAGAAGAAATGCAGATGATAAACGGGTATTCATTGGACAAATATATTATACTAGAAGTGACAAGTGATTACATTTTCACGCAATTTGGGAACACAGCTCCTGAGAAATCAGTACGCAGAACAACTACCTCTGGCCGTAATAACGGCCTTGATACGCCTGGGCATTGAGTCACATAGAGCTTGGATGGCTCATACAGGTACAGATGCCCATGCAGCTTGAACACAATACCACAGTTCATCAAGCGTAGCGTCTGGCTTATTGTGAGCAGCCAGTTGCAGGGCCCCATTGACCAGATGTATCCAATTTGTGAGAGATCTGGAGAATGTGCTAGCCAGGACAGCAGTCGAACATTTTCCGTATCCAGAAAGATGCGCAACATGCGGTCGTGCATTATCTTCCTGAAATATGGAGTTTCGCAGGGATTGAATTAAGGGTAGAGCCACGGGTCGTAACACATCTGAAATGTAACGGCCACTGTTCAAAGTGGCGTCGATACGAACAAGAAGTGCCAGAGACGTGTAACCAATGGCACCCCATACAATCACGCTAGGTGATATGCCAGTATCTCGATGACGAATACTCGCTTCCAGTGTGCGTTCACCGCCATGTCACCAAACAGGGATGGAACCATCATGATACTGCAAACAGAACCTGGATTTATCCAAAGAATGACGTTTTGCCTTTCGTGCACCCAGGTTCGTCTTTGGGTACACCATCGCAGGTGCTCCTGTCTATGAAGCAGCATCAAGGGTAACCGCAGCCATAGACTCCGAGCTGATAGTCCATGCTGCTGCAAACGTCGTCCAACTGTTCGTGCAGGGCGTTGTTGTCTTGCAAACGTCCCCATCTGTTGACTCAGGGTTCAAGACGTGACTGCACGATCCGTTACAGCCATGTGGATAACATGCCTGTCATCTCGACTGCTAGGGATACGACGCCGTTGGGATCCAGCACGGCGTTCCGTATTGTCCTCCTGAACCAACCGATCCCATATTCTGCTGACAGTCATGGGATCGCGACCAACGCGAGCGGAAATGTCGCGATACGATAGAACGCATTCGCAATAAGCTAGAATCTGACCTTTATCAAAGTCGGAAACGTAAAGGTACGCTTTTCTCCTCCTTACACGAGGCATCACAACAACGTTTCAGCAGGCAACGCCGGCCAATTGCTGTTTGTGTATGAGAAATCGGTTGGAAACTCTCGTTATGTCAGCACGTTGTAGATCTCACCACAGCGGCCAACCTTGTGTGAATGCTCTGAAAAGTTAATCATTTGCATATGACAGCATCTTCTTCCTGTCGGTTAAATTTCGCGTCTGTAGCACGTCATCTTTCGTGGTGTTGCAATTTTATTGGCCAGGAGTGTATTAAATGTTGCCAGTTATGATTGGCGCTTTCAGCTTTCTTCAATTGGTGTGTGCTTTATTTCTTCCTGTTGGGGGAAAAGGAAGTCCTGGATTGGTGTTTACATTACAGTTTGTCATGGATGTAAATACATTATATATAACCTACATTTGGGTGTGAATGTGCGCATGGCATGGGTGTACATGGTGTGTGGTTGTTGGACAGGTGCCGTGGTCGCGATGGCTGTGGACGCGCCCTGGTCGGACACGGCGCTGTGGCTGAACGCGCGGCTGCTCGCGCTGGGCGGCATGTGGCGGCCGCCGTGGTGCCCGCCCAGCTGCTACCTGCTGTACCGGGCGTGGGTCTTCTTCACGCTCTTCAGCTTCTTCGTCGCCCAGATCCAGGCCCTCTGGCACTTCTGGGGAGACATGGACAAAATCACCCACGACGTATGCCTCATGATCAGCATCATTCTCAGCATCACCAAATTCTTCATATTCAATTTCAAAGAGCGGGAGGTATTTCGCTTGGTGCGGAGAATAGACGACACCAGGGCAGAACAAATAGAGACGGGTGACCCGGAAATAACCTCCATCCTCGACGCGTCGTACAGGTCGGCGAGAGGCGTCGCGCTGATGATGACGTGTCTGGGAGGCTCGATTCCCGGCGTCTGGGCGGTCATCCCCATACTGATGCGGAGGCTGGGCATCTTCCCGCCGGAGCGGGAGCTACCCGGCACCTCGTGGTACACCGGAAGAGACGGGGAGACGCCCATCTACGAGACGCTGTACGTGCTGCAGTACTTCAGCATGCAGAACAGCTTCTTCACCGCGGTGGGCCCCGACCTGCTGTTCGTCGCCTTTATTATCCACGCGGCCGGCCAGCTGGAGGTCCTGAACGCCAGACTCAGGCGCGTTGGTGGAGCGAGTGACGCCAGGAAGCTGCAGAAGGCGCGGGAGGAAGAAGAAGAGTCGGGCGAGGCGGGCTGTGGGGAGCTGGCGTGGAGGGAGCTCTGCGGCTGCATCAGGCACCACCAGCACATCATAGGGTGAGTAGGCGGCGCAAGATACACGTCGAACACCTGCTTTTCCTAAAATATACAAGGTGTCCCACTCAACTCTTTCAGTATTGGTGGTACGCTTCGTGTACCAACATTCCGCCTCGCGTAAATGCATGGTGGTACGAAAAACGTACCGCATGCAACTTCATGGCAGATTAAAATTTCATGCTCGACCCGGGACTAGAACCTGGGACCTTCGCCTTTCGCGGGCAAGCGATCTACCGAGATATCCCAACACGACTCCCGATGTCGCCTCACAACGTTACTTTCCTAACTTCACACGAAATGCAAAGGGCCCAGGTTTCGAGTCCCGGTTCCGGCACGCAATTTTAATGTGCCAGGAAGTTTCATATCAGCGCATACTCCGCTGCAGAGTGAAAGTTTCATTCTGGAAACATCCCTTATGCTTTGGCTAAGCCATGTCTCGACCATATCCTTTCTTCCAGGAGTGCTAGTCTTGCAAGGTTCGCAGGAGAGCTTCTGTGAAGTTTGGAAAGTAGGAGGCGAGGTACTGGCGGAAGTAGAGTTGTGAGGCGGCATCGTGTCGGTATATCTCAGTCGGTAGAGCGCTTGCCCGCGAAAGGCAAAGGTCCTCAGATTAGAGTCCCGGTTCCGGCACGCAATTTTAATCTGACAGGAAGTTTGTAAGACGGCTGTCTGCCGTCTTCCCTAGTTTTTTAACTTTGATATTTATCTAAGTTCACTAGACGGGCTTTTTTGCTAAACGAGAACCCCTTTGGTTCTGACATATGAGGAATAGCATTTCATTTCATGTTTTTTAATATTAGTTTCGGTAATACTGTGTTAATATTGCTGGGATTTTATTATGCTAATAATTTATCATTAAGTCTATGAATGTGGCAATATGAACTGTGTTTCCGTGAAGCCACTGTCCCTGCTTTATTCTGTATGTGCATGTATGAGCATCTTCTATCTTGGCAGTCTGAGAGTATGTATGAGAATTTTCGTCGTCGGATGCTGGCTGCTCGGTTTGCAGGTCTCTCTGGCTTCGTGTCGATAGGTAGTCGTTAGAAACTGCTGCTTTTGACGCTACCAAAGAGGTTCCTCCACCGTTTGGTTACAAGCTGGGTTGACAGTGCCCGGTAGCGAGCCTCAGTACGACGCACGAGTTTAGGCTCTACCCACCAACACATATGTCTGGGGTTTTTACCAATTTCCGGCCGCTGGCGGGGACTCACTAGCCGTCTGGACACTCCGTGGCTGCACTTCGACCTGGTAAGATGTTCTGATTTTCTTTCCTCCCTTAAGATGGTTGCGATTCTTTGTCTGGTGTTCAAGTTACATTTTAGAACTTAGGCTCATTTTTCAGATAAGTTTCTCTGATGTTGTACGGAAGTGTATTCAATTTCATTTCGGTTATTTTGCGTAGGGAAATGCGGTGAATATGTAAATAATTCGGTTTGATAACGGCTGAGAATCGGTAACCTCTATGAGACTAGCTGGCAGTGTACGAATTCAGTTTAATTTCTTTCTAGCTTTGTGGGATGCAACTAATGTGCGGCAATATTTTCATTCTGTGTAGTGCATGTGAAATATTTTTCTACATTTTCTCCTTCCGCGAGTGATATGTACTCCACATGGTGTGTTCTTAGAACAAAGCCTTCTGCTATCCCTGTTTCTGTTTGTACGCCCTTCAGGCAAGAAATTATGTATATATCTTTCTGACTTTCCCTAGTACATCGTGATCTCCTCTCCATCTATTTTAAATTGCTGTTTCGTTTCCAAACTTGTAGTTTGCATTCGGACTCCATCAGTAAATTCTCTTCTAGCCTTGTACAACCCTCTTTATTAGCTTGCTTATGAAATACTACGTATTTATAGTGGCTGCATGCCATATTTCTTAGTTGATTTACTCTGACTTTGAATTTATTCTATTTTTCTGATTTTTGAAGATTGGACTTCGTTCATCCGTGTAAACGCTTCCTATTGCGTCTGGCTGTATTTCTGTAGCTTCCTTATTCCTTATGATATCCTACGCAGTTCTAAGGGTTGCATGCCACAGATATTTTTCTGTAGTTTTCGGAAATCGAATTTTTTTATTTTTACTGGTTTTCGGAACCACGTGGTTCCGAATTCCGACTTCGAGGTTTATAGCTAGTCACTAGAATTCTCGCCACTGCTCACATACCAGTGCCTTACTATTATGTATTATTGCATTGTAATCTATGATTCTGTTGATTTCTGCTGAAATGAATACGACCTTTAAGCACTTCGCCTTTAGTGGGGTGCGATTGTGAAATGTAGCAGACACGTGACTCTGCATGCTCACGGTTTGATTTAAATGGAAATTAATCGCGCTATTATCGCGTACCATCTCAAGTAAAGAAAGACAGACCATAGGCACCTACGAAGATTATTTTCCTTGTGTTGTGTAGTACATCCTAGTTTGCTGAATTTCGCCCACGATAGTGGCGCCTGCATCTGCTTCGTATCAGCACGCTGAGTTGGGTGAGTTTCGCTTTGCTTGGCGTGTGTGAATTGATGAATGCTTGTCGATTGTAAATCCTTCCCCCGACGATGATCAGTTCAGATTACTTTAAATTAACATTTTAAATGTGATGCATTTTTATTGTTTAACAAAATTGGTTCCACCATTTGCTCATATTTGAAGTGAATAAATAATTTATTATCAGTGAAACTTTATCCTGATTATTAATATTAGTTAACGAATACCTTCCCTATTTTACTTAATGTTGTTTTTCACTAGTGCTGAGAACAAATTCAGATGAAAATTATCATATTTTTAATTCCGTTGCGCCATAAATGTTAGCTCAGCTACCTTCAGGAAATTGTTTAGTTCGCGGACGGTTGTATATTAATGATTGTATGTAATTCTCGTGATCTACGAAGTGTATTGGCCACCGTCTCTTTGTCTTCTTGCTGCTAAAGTAAATTTTAAGTCAGTTCTAAATTCTGGGCCAGGGAACAAGATTCTGTTGCAGGAAGTAGTCAGTAGTTGACGTGAATCCTTTAACTGGCTTTTTTACGGCCAGAATTATATATTTAAAGTAAGCTTTTATCTGGCTCCCTGCAGCTACAATTAATTTTACAATTAACGGTGGTCTTACAAGTTTCGTATCAGCGCACACTCCGCTGCAGAGTAAAAGTTTCATTCTGGCAATGTACCATATAATTATTAAGCTTTGAGTTATCCAGAATGAAGGTTTATTTCCTGAACCACCCATTGTATGTAAGGTGGTAGTTCCCACAACGACTGAGAGGTGTCAGAAGCAGTACTGCTTATCTCCAGCGACAGTTATTTCGCACAGCGTGCACGAAGTTGGTGGTTTTTTGCCCACTGCGGTAAAGTGTGAATTTCGTCCGCCTTTACGTGATATATTGTAGATTCATCTCTTTCGTATAAGTAAGATATTACCGTCAATATGTTTGAAATCTCTGTAATTGTTATGGTTCTTGGTTATATTATACAGGAAATGAATAATTTATGAATAACTCAGTTAAAAATTTCTACCATTATACATGAAAGGTTTTCCTCGTAATTCGAGACTTTATCTTCCATTTCAGATCATAATGAAACACTTCAGTGAAATACTATGGGATGATGAGTTAATGGCAATATTGTATGCAGAAATACCCTCAGGTCAGAGTTCGTCAGATGAACAGGCAGATTTTAGGGTGATCATACACCTAATGTACCACCACTGTTTTCGAAAATCTTTTTTGAAAAATATTATAATATGTATTAACATCCTAATTATAATGCAATTCTTTAACATTCCACCAATTTTTTATAAAATTGTTCAGCAAATAAAGGACTTATGCAAGAAGGGTCTAAATTTGTCTTATATCTGTGCATAAAAGAGTTCAACTTATCGCACCAAATATCTTTGGAACGACAATAGATATTGAAAAACGACATTCAAGGGCAGAAAGGAACGGTAGGGCCCTATGGATGTAAATATTATGACACATTATAATACGATTCGGACTTGTTCGAACAGAACAGACACGATATCAATAACTGTAAATATGCCCACAACAAGCAATCACAATGTCAATGCGGATGCATTCAAACGTTCGATGTCTTTAGGGAATTTAATATAGACTGCGAGCAAGAGGAATCAATAGACAGGGGGCTACAAGTTGAGAATTTGTGTGGGAAGGGAAGCATGCTTGGATAGCCCAATTGGTTAAGGCGACCGCTGGCCCAAAGCGGGAAATCCGGCTTCGCATCCTGGTCCAGCGCTACCTGCTAAAACCCGAAATTGCCCACGGATATATGCATTCTTCCAGTCTCATATTAGAAATGACAATAAAAATTCGGAAAAGTTTTCATATCCATGTATTTATGAAAACAGCTTAGAAAATATGAAACAGTAAAAAAGAGAAATATGCATAATGTACAAATTTATATGAGCAGTATCAAAAGAAACAAAAATAGTAATTCTATACAAATGATACACAGGCGATCAAAAAGTCAGTATAAATTTGAAAACTACGGAATAATGTAGATAGAAAGGTAAAAATTGACACTCAATCTTGGAATGACATGGGGTTTCATTACACCCAAGAAAAAACAAAGTTCAAATAAAGATCTCTTCCGCGCGTCGTTTGGTGATGATCGTGTGCTCAGCCACCACTTCCGTCATTCTTGGCCTCCCAGGTCCCCAGACCTCAGTCCGTGCGATTATTGGTTTAGCGGTTACCTGAAGTCGCAAGTGTATAGTGATCGACCGACGTCTCTAGGGATGCTGAAAGGCAACATCCGACGCCAATGCCTCACCATACCTAAAAATGTTAAAATGTTTGTAGAACTTATGGGACTTAACTACGGGGTCACCAGTCCCTAAGCTTACAAACTACTTATGAACTAGCTAAGACTAAGGACGGCACAAATATCCATGCCCGAGGGGGGATTCGAACCCCCGACCGTAGTGGCCGTGCAGACCGTGACTGGAGCGCCTCAGTCCCCTCGGCCACCGCGGCCGGCACCATATCTCTGGACATGCTTTACAGTGTTGTTGACAACATTATTCCTCGACTACATCTATTGTTGAGGAATTATGTTGAATATATTGAGTATTACCTGTAAAGAATATCATCTTTGCTGTGTCTTAATTTGTTATGCTAATTATTGCTTTTCTGATTAGATGAAGCGCCATCTGTCGGAATTATTTGAACTTTTTCCTTTCTTTTGTTTTGTTTTTTGTTCTAATAAAACCCGATGTCATTCCAAGCGTGTGTGTCAATGTTTACCTCTCTATCTACATTATTCTGTGATTTATTAAGCTTTCAAATTTATACTGACTTTTTGATCATCTGGTATAACATAATTTAATTCAAAACTTGACAATAAACAATATTTCTTGTTTCTGATCCAGGAAATATTATAAATTAATTTTTTGGTGAGCCCACCTTTAAGCCGGCACCATAGCGTTGTCCATAGGATAAACATGGAGATATCAAATACACTGCACAGTATTTAACAGTGTGTCCCTGTCATTTATTAATCGTAATAGAAAATTCAAGTCTCTCCGGAAATTGCAGTCTCTTGGAGTTAAAAGGTAGATCTTTCGGAATAAGATGTATTCCTGGGATATACACAGTTTCATTCTGTGCCTTTCCTTGAAGGATGATTGGCTCTATCATATTATCGAACATCTTCCTAATACACAGCCTTGTACCGTTGCAAAGTTTTAGCGGATCCAGGTATAGCAGTAAAGTAAGTGGTGATACAACTTTCAGTACGTAAAAGTTTATGTTGTGGCAAACTAGCTGGGTCAAGTGTGTTAAGGAACTCTGTTGGGAAATTGATGGCCTCGTCGACATTTACCATGGTATCGATGGAGTCATTCTTTACAACGTCATATCTTCTGTACTGTGTGCCGTAGGTAGGTTTTAACCCCATGCCGATTGTTGTATGATAGTAAGCAATATGTGTACCAAATTTTGTTGAAATCGCTCAATCATTTTAGGAGGAGATGTAGAGAAATAGCACATGATGTAGCAGTTATTCCGAAATTTCATTGTTTATGACGTCACATCTCCTGAAATATGTGTCGCACTATGATTCGAAGGTATATTCAGTGGTATATATCCCTAATGTATCTAAAATATATCAAGAATGTTGGTAGTAGTAGAGACGTAATACATCGAAATCTCTTGCGTGGTGAAGCGGTTTTTCATTAACCAAATTGTTTATGACTTCATTCTACTGAACTATACGTCGAAATGTGATACAGTATCGAAGGAACATTCAGTGGTATGTATGAGTAGTGTCAGTGAAATGTCCCGCGAATACAATTTAAAGTGTAGAAGTAATAACTTCATGCCAAATGCCGTACATATACATCATGAACATCGGAAAAGTATTAAGCTATAAACGGTTTTCCTTTTATCATTTTGTTGGGGTTGCCAGTGAGAAAAAGTTTCGTAATGATTTCAAACTATGTTTAAAATTTATTGCAAGTCGCTAAGCTCTCTCATTCCCAAAAGTTGATGAATAAAATCACCCCATCACGCTATCAAATGGGGGGGGGGGGGGAATTTTCTTTGTTTATGACGTGATATTGTATGAACTATGTATCGTAGGTGGTTTTTGCCACCATAACATAAGATTCCTTACCTTAAAAAAATATTTGTAAGAAACTTAGTTGAAATTTGTCCAGTAGTTTAGGAGCAGATGTGGAACATACATGCACACATACAGCCATTTTTATAAGATATATAGATGCATTGAATAGTATGAAAATCACAAAATAATGCCGTTAGTGGCATTGTCATCGTAATACGTCAACTGCATTTCGAGGAATTTCGAAGGTAATTTCACGCTTGAAAAAATGAAGCGCGCTATATATCACGATTGCAGACAGCGTGAGTTTCCCGCTTGAGTTTTGGGACGTGTGCTTGGCTATGCATTGAGTTTATTTCAAGCGTCAAGTTTGCTTCGCAGTTTTGTGGGATGTAATTGACGTATAGCGATCCAACTAACGCCATTCTTTCATGCTATTGATTGCATAAAAATAATAATAGGAGGCGTCCATTAAAAAGTAATAGAAAGCAGAAAAGAAAAAAACGATAATTTGAGTTGAAAATAATATTTGTTTTCATTTTGGAAGGTAATATCGAAATAGCTCTCGTAAGCCCCTGGCGTTAGTACATGCTCTCGATATTCGTTTTTCAAGATATTTTTTTTTCCAGAAATATAAGGGGTGAAAATTTTTAGTGGGACACCCTGTATAGCATAAGATGGATTACGTTCTTATGTGTACTTTTCCAAATGATACGCCAATTTAAAATTCGTCGATTGGTATCCAACTCATTGCTTATGTATTCATTTTCCATTTACAGGTTAATTAAAGAAATTGAAAGGATGGTTTTTAAAATAGTTCTCCTTCAGTTCTTGGGAGCTACTGTTATTATTTGCGTTACACTCTACCAAAGTTCCAAGGTACGTTCTGCGTTTATCAACGTTACACTCTTATGGTGGGCACCATCTAGTTACATTTCATTCTTTTTTCCTGTCTTTGTAACTCTTTTGTACCTATCCAACTGCTCTAGATGCACATTCAAATATTTTAAAACTTATTTTCTATCATAATTTCAATAATCTTGCATTTTATAGCACACCGAGAACATGGCAGCGCTTTTGATGCTACAAGGCTATTTGGGACTCATCATGTATGAAGTATTTATGTATTGCTGGTACGCCGAGGATATATTATATCAGGTATATCATGATAAAATATTTGCAGATGCATTCTATATGTGTAGCGTCAGATCTTGTAGACATTTCTTTTTCATGTTACAATTTGGAATGAAAGTGAAATTCAATGGCCGTAGGGATAGGATGATGAAATTCCTTGAAATAGTGGATATAACAATCATATTTCCCGAAATTTACCGGCCGTGGTGGCCGAGGGGACTGAGGCGCTCCAGTCACGGTCTACACGGCCAGTACGGTCGGGGGTTCGAATCCCCCCTCAGACATGGATATTTGTGCCGTCCTTAGTATAAGGTAGTAGATAAGTAGTTTTTAAGTTTAGGAACTGATGACCCCGTAGTTAAGTCCCATAAGCTTAACAAACATTTGAACATTTTCCCCCCAAAAATTTGGTGAATGTTGAGGTGTAGTTCCTATACCCACCACGTGTAACTGCGGAATTTACTCATAATCCTACCAAGACCTTGTAAACTACTTGTTTCTACTCTCTTACCCCATATTACGACTTCAATTTAAAAGCATAGTTAAAACTTGTTACTACAGTGTTATATATCAGTTACAAAATTACTATATTCAATCACAACTCTTTGGCTACCTGCTGAATATCGATTCTAATTACTATTTTGTAATATTGGACATTTAAGTCAGCAACGTTTGCTAGATTTAACAAGCTAATTATTGACATGTTTAATAAATGGGTCTACTGCCAGATGTCTGTGTCAATCTGGCACAACATTTCGGCCACGTAACTCGCTGCCTTCTTCAGGTGCTTCATGAGACTGCCTTTTTTGGAGGATGACGTCCAGTACTTATACCCACAAGGCGCTGGGCGCTTTGTTTGCGGTCTGCGCCCACCTGGCGCTGTTTGTAAGCTGCTGTGCCTTCCCTGGTGCTCTGTCGGACGTCGGCGCCCAGCTCGGCCGCCATCAGTGGCTCCGGTAGCTCTCTCAATCTGGCGCTGCCCCTGAGGTATTGGCATTTTCCTGTTGCTCCACTGGAAGACCGCGCCAGGCTCATTCACCATCTGTGGTCGTGGTAGCTGCCTCAAGCCTGTCACGCGTACGGCATTCCATTTGGAGTGCGCGCTCACCTGGTGCTGCGTCTGAGGTGTCTTTGCTTCTTGAGGAATTTCTTGGTTCCTTTCGTTGGGCTCCACACTGAGCTGGGCTGGTAACCACTGACTCCGTTTGTTAGATTGTCTGTGACCATGATCTCGATGGTCTCCTTTATGACTCCTTCACAGACATCCAGATGGCACTTTGTGCAACCAGCCAGCAACAGGGTACAGAAGAAGAGTCAGAGGAGGCAAAGAAAGTGGCATACCTACCATATGCTGGACCTATCTCTGTGAAGATCAGCCACAATGCTTTAGAAATACCATGTAAAGAGCATATTCTGCCAAGCTCCAAGATTGGGACAATGCTTGGGAGTGTCAAGGGTGATCTGAGGCTACACAAACCAGGAATTTACATCCCATGCCAGTGTGGGATGTAATCGGCCAGACTACGAGGAGAGTGGACATAAGGTGCAATGAACACCAGAGGCACACCAGAAACGGACTGGCAACTAAATCAGCCATAGTGGAGCACTGTCTAGAGCTCGATCACTCAATGGATTACAGCAACACCAAAATTGTGACAGAGACGCTAAGATTTTGGGACAGTGTCATAAAGGAGGCCATCGAGATCAAGGTCACAGACAAACTAATAAACCGATACAGCGGTTACCATCTCAGCTGGGCATGGAATCCGGCCCTGGAGCTTAGCAGGGCCTAACGAAAGGAACCAAGAAACTCCTCAAGAAGCAGAGACACCTCACGAGTAGCGCCAGGCGGGCCCGCACCACATATTGAACGCCCTATGCAGGAGAGACCTCAGACAGCTACCACTACCATAGATTGTGAATAAGCCAGACGCGGACATCCGTTGGAGGAACAACGAAGTGGCAATACCTCAGGAGCAGCACCAGGAGGACGCGGACCGCAAACGGAGAGCTCGATGCAGGATGGGCTTCAGACAGCTGCCATGTCCACAGATGGTGAAGGACCGGGCGCAGACGTCCATCTTAGCACCAGCGAAGTGCCAATACCTCAGGGGAAACGCCAGGTGGGAGCGGACCGCAAACGGAGTGCACGACGCAGGATAAGCCTCAGACAGCCGCCACGACTACAGATTTTGAACAGACCGGGCGCGAACGTCCGTCGAAGCACAAGGGCAGTGTCAACACCCCAGGAGCAGCGGCATGCAGACGTGGACAGCGAACAGGGCGCCCGATGCGGGCTTGGCTTGAGAGAACTACCGCGGCCACTGATGGTGGCCGAGCTACGCGCGGACGTCTGACAGCCCCAGGGGAGAGACAACACCTTACAAGCAGCGCCAGGTGAGTGCGGTCCGCAAACCAAGCGCCAAGCGCCTCTCGGGCGTACATGATCCTCCAAAAAGGCAGTCTGAGGTAGCACCTGAAGAAGGCAGCGAGTTACGCGGCCGAAATATTGTTCCAGAGTAACACAGACATCCGACAGTAGACCTGTTTATTCAGCACGACAAGTTTTCGCAGGGAAAGTCTCAAGAGTTACAAGTTAATTATTTTTAATTTATATACTGACAGTTGTTTCATTTAGCCTAATCCACTCTTATATGCTCCAAACAATTGATGAGTTAAAGACAAGGTAATTTGTTCAGCCGATCTCTATGAAAATGCCAACAAAGTTTATTATTTCTTTATATTTCTCCTTATGACAAGTAACTAGTTATATTTAATGTCACATATTTTATCTATGTTTAGTAATTTTATGCAAAAGTTTCAATGAAATAACTACTATCTGTTTCATACTGAACTTATACAGCTTGTCACTTTGAAAAGTACTCACCATTTAAAGATCTTTGAACCTTAACATTTCCCAGCTACATGTATGCATCTGTGTAATCTGCTGGAGTGTACATAACAGGAGAGGCAGAGTGGGTAGGAGGTCCAAAACTGCTCCCCATCTCTGAACCATAGTCATGTAGATTTTTTTATATTTCCTTCTGTCATTCACAATGCAGACTGCGTTTTGATATCAAACGCTAAAACGGCTTGACAGTTTAGCTGCAAGTTTCTGCTACTGATCTGAATGAACTTCCTGTACCTGAGAACTGGAAAATCCTCCCGCCCCCCTTCCCAAAAGAATCTATACTCCCGATTGTGCCATAACTGCTGAAAATTGATTTGTTAAATAATAAATATTGTAGAATATTACATGATCTTACTGTGTTTTTGGAAGATGTCGCTAAATTACGCCAGACTTTCATGTGAATTATGAACATCAGCAGACTTTAGCATTGTAGGCAGGATTTAAGCGTAATTTTCTGAATAATAAGCATGACAGACATTGAATGTGCAATCTTTCCTCCGTATATATTTCGTTTCTTCTATCTAGGTAATACAAAATTTAAATATTTGTAAATCTATGGGACTTATCTTCTTTGGTTATCACACCCAAGGATTACAAACTACTTATACTAAGTTAAAGTACCCTAAGCACAACACACACACCCAGGATCGAGGGAGGACTCGAACCTCCAACGGCGAGCAACGCGCGCTCTGCAGCAAGGCGCCTTAGACCTCTCGGCCACTTTACCACGACCGTCTAGGTATTAATGCCCAACACTGTAGTTACCAGTATTATTAATGTTAGCTCGGTGCATGGTGGTAATTATCTTTCAGATGGTATGGAAAATTTTATTGCTCGCTATAATTCTGTCCTTAGCTTTCTCTGCAAACTTGTTCAGCCAGCTCTTCCACTACAGCCGCTACTATGATCATGCAAGATGTGTCGCTGGTTACGTGACTGTCTGGTTAGAGGAATATCTCAAAGGGAATTCGGCGGAAGCCGAGAATACGGCTTGCCCAGGTATAACGAGGCACCAAACCGAGGGCTGGTTTCGCAGAACTGGCTGTCAGTGGATGCGGGCTACACAATGACACAACGCCAGTTACTTGGAATTCGTTAAGTGAAGGACACTCGTACTACCCTCGCTTCACTGGCGAGTCGGGTCAGTGAACCTCCACGAAAGAAAACAGACAGAGTTCGTATGAGTGGCGCAATGTCTGTCTCATCAAAGGGACCGGATCGTTCTTTTAGCCACTGCTAAATGTAGTAATCTAAAAAATAAAATGTGTTGGAGATTGTAAGGACCGAGAGTGGCCGCTGTCTTTGAACATATATGCTAGACAGGGGAGATCTCTCTTTCTGTCCAGAGCGTGGACGCTGCTTAGAAAACTTACCTCTTCTTCGACACCTTCGATTGACGACCACTGCCATTTCAGTACTTCTTACGTACCCTATATTAAGCCTGATTTCATTCCAGTTACTGTGTGGATCAAACACTTGTGTTCTTGATGGAATATGTTCCACTCTGATCGAGCAAGTGAAGGGGGTAGTTTTTTCAATCCAGAAACGAGGAAATTCTCTCACTGTGCCTTGAGTAGTGAGCGTCTCTCTGGACCATGCATATCAAAATCATTACTAATAACTTAAAAATTTTCTTTGCAGTCTAAGAAATGAATCCACAATCAGATTTATGCTTGATGAAATAGATCTGCGGAGTCAGCAAATCTATGGCCACATGGGAGAGATAAGCTGACGGAGGGTCTTGCACATCCCAACTCTAGGCACGAGAATATTACGTTTACTGTGGAGGTCTAAGAGGGTGGGATACTCTCCGCACGCTGGGACACGGCGTGTATAGGAAGAAGACTCATACCGATTTGTACCGACATGCAGATAGCTGTCACCACCCTGCAGAGGAACGGCGTGCTGAAAACTCTTGTAAATAGAGCTCGCACCCTATCAGACAAGGACAGTCTCCAACAAGAACTGGACCATCTGAAGTCTGTGCTGCTGAAGAACGGTTACACGGAAGTGCAAATCTCGAAAGCTCCATGTCCCACAGCACAACGAGCGGAAACTAATGTGAACCTGAGGGAAATACGACCATGGCTTTCATTCCGTTTTGTGGGGCATTATCCGGAAAAATATTACGCACGTGCCAAGTTCATACCATCTTCTGTCCTCCGGTAAAAACCAGAGCTCTTCTTGGAAGTGTTAAGGACGACCTTGGTTTACGAAAATCAGGAGTTTACGTGATACCCAGCCAATGCTGCGAGGAATACATAGGACAGACTATTCGTACCATTGAGGAACGACGCCGCGAACTCCAAAGGCACACAAGATTACAACAGCGAAATAAGTCCGGAATCGCCGAGCATTGTCTGTCGAACCTCCATGGTATGGTTTATGACCAGACCAAGGTCTTAGCACTAACTTCGAAATACTGGGACTGCATCATCAAAGGGGGCTATAAATATCAGAAAAAGGAAACTGAATCGAGACAACGGCTTGTCACTTTCCAGCTTACCAGCTAATACCCAGATTAAGACGAAGAATAAAACATACCATAAGTGTACTAACTGTGAGGGCGGCGGACCCCCTGGGTGCGGCCCTGGAGACCTAGGAGGGAACACCCAGACAGTGGACGAGAGGAGGTGGGATCTGAACCGCGGATCAGCGCGGACCGCGATGGGCTCAGACGGAGCGCCCGAAGCATGAGGGGGGAATCCGATATATACCGCACCCTGGCCACCCCCACGGCAGTACGTCAGCACACCTGATGTTGGCAGCAAGGTCGATTGCCGAAACATTGTGTCCTTTGCACACATATACCAGGCTGTTCACCCCAGATCTATTTCATCCTGAAATACGCCTGTAGAAATTGAAGAACCACAGATTTATGCTTGTTACGAATGCACACAGTCGTCTTTTATTAGTTCAATTTCCTTTGAGTAGGATTATTTTGGTACCATCATGTCAGCATAGGGGACGTTTAAATCGTAACTTCGATAACGACCATGCGGATCCCTAACTACAGAGTACTGCAAGCTGCTGCTACTATGAGAACAACCGCTGCAGTTACTGGTATGGTATTGTGTCGCCGTCAATGCAACTAGGAGCGTAAAATGAAAGTTACTGCTCTGTTCCTTTTCTTGACCTGTTAGTAAAACTCAACCACATTTTAAACTTGATTTTCCTTTTTCTATCTAATTAAGACAGACCATTTCACGGCCCTCATAAATGTGAATCGTCTTTTCATGAAGTCCCTTTCTTGCAAGTTAAACATACTGCTACCATTAAATGTTGTAAGTATAGTTCACAATAATTACGTATTGTATCTCATAGTAATTGTTTCTTTTTCTCCTTTTTGTGATAATAAACATTTAAAAATAAAAATCCTTTGTCAGTTCAGTAGATTTGTTTTCTGCTAATTCACAAATCAAATAATTGTTTATTGATGAAGCTATTGCTAAATGCAGTAGCTTGTCTCGAGAGAGGTCTCCTTTGAATGCAGATACCAGTAATTGGTAGCACAAAGATATTAAGCAACCTTCCCACCTGTGTAACGTGCAGTGAGAGTGTTAAGAGCACCATAGAAACTTTTTTTTAAAAAAAAGGGGTGTCGGCTGATTGTTTGGTACAGGAATACCACTCATACAGCCTTTCTTGAAACCCTAGGGGGATAAATGCGTGTTTGCTAGTATAGCGAGCGACATGGCCAGTCGATTGACCCCTTGAAGCCAATCCACAGATCTAAACCAAGGGTGGTGGCAAGGTGGCGAAGCACTAGACTCACAGTCGGAAGGACGGTGGTTCAAATCCACCTCCAGCCATCCAAATTTAGGTTTCCAGTGATAACCCTAAATCATTTCATTCAAAGGGCACGGCTGATTCCCTTCCCAATCCTTACCCAAATCTCCGAGCCTTAGCTCCGTCTCTAATGACCAAAGCGCCAAAGGGACGTTAAACCCTAAGATTTCGACCTTCCTCCACAGATCTGGAAAGCCATTATCGAGGATATATAGAAGTTTTGTGAAGAAATGAGGTCTACATCATCCTGCTGGTAATAAAGCATCCCGTTTCGGTCATCTTTACCGACCTGTGAAAATAACAATTGTTAAAGTTACAGCTACACAAAATCACTGAACATTTTCTGCATGCACTTTCAATTTGTTAACGGAACAAAACACATTAACTTAAGGGATGTTGAAAGTAGCTTGTTAAGTCTGCTAAGTAAGATCTTGGACTGTAGAGATCTGCAAGTGCAAGTTAAAAAGCTTACCTAAATTATCTGACTCCTCACACCTTAAAGAAGCAGCCAACGTTTTAACAAACACAAAATTAATCATAAAAAAAGGAAGAGATGATTAAATGTGGGACGAGTAGCATGAAATTATAAAGCAGAGGTTTGATACTTTAAATCATTATCTATTCACTAAAATGAACAAGAAAATAAATGTGGGGAGACATATTAAGCAAAATAAAGCACACACCTTGTACAAATGTGAGTGAAATCATGAAGTTACTGCTCATAATGAAATTATTTCTGCCCTTTATGAATATAGAGATAATGTGTGAGGAAATTTGCAAATACACAGTGGATAAAGGAAAGCACATTCATTCACTCTCAGACACACATAATGCTTGCGACATATTACTCATGTGGCAACACTTGATAGCAGTGGCGAAACAAAGTGTCAGCGGCATTTTGATGAGATGACGGACGCCTTGAACCACAAATTAAAATAACACCATGCACCAAATGAACTCACGTGCAGGCAGGCAGCAGCATATTATTCGTAAGTACCACGTGGTGTGCGACCATGGTGGGTTACATAGAATTTACAAAAAGGATTAATTTAGAATAAGCAAGTAAAGCATGCAGGACAACTCATACAGGAGAATGCTAGTATTAGTAAAAGCATGGCTGAAGATCGAAGTAAAGACTGTTACAAAAACACATGATGTGATTGGTCATACTAAGATAGGAAAGATGGAATCAAACCAGAAAATCTGCGAAATGTTTAGCATACTCGTGAATACACACACCATGCGAAAATATTAGTTAAAAAACATCAAGGAAATTCAAACATAATATGTTTACACAAAGGAAGAAGGCCACACACGTGAATTCTGATTTGTGAAAACTGGACACAAAATCATCGCCGTCATGAGAATGCAAATATTAAATCAAAACTGAATAACTCGAGTTCTGTAAATGAAGACACACTTCGCCTTGCATGGCAAACAATTACTCAAGAAAACTATCACTGATAAACCAAAACTGCCTTATCACAAAGAAAGCAAAGCACGCCATCCTCTCGGCATGATTTGTTGATGTACTTACGTCGACAGACGCAGCAAGAGTGAAACCTAAGACCACACCAAAAGTCTTCCCCACCACACACCAGATGTAGAGCGTGCTAAAACCCATGCAGAGCCCTTCAGAGCACAGTGTCTCTACCTGCACAAGATAATACCCTCTTCTAGAGCTCCGGGGTGGTATCTTTTGTTACCTCTTTCTACCATGATTATGTTGGTACTACCTCGTCATCTTGCCAAGTAAGCTTGTCTCTGACCACCCAGCAGACGCCAATGCAGACGACATGCGAAGCCATGCGTTCTTAAGTAAAGTAAACGAGGCCTAAAGCCCTAGGTGGCGTCTGTAACCCATTGCACGGCAGTCAGTCAATATTAAAAGCAACCTTCCACATTCATATGAATACAGAAGTTCAATCACACGGCTGGAAACATATATAAACATGGGGCATTGATGAGTAATAAAGGAATAAAATAATTGACAATTAAATAAACAATGTTAATGATGGAGAAACACTTAAGAGTAATGAATAACTCAAAATGGAACACGACCACACATTCTGTGGACGTGTTTCAATGTAACAAACATGTTCCATTGCTGCATACGAATTTTGGCTGCCTCATATTCTGCGATTGTTGGTGTTGCCCATTATATGGGTATGGAGTGTTTGTCTGAATGTCTCATCGCCCTTTATCTGATGGAACATTTCTGCACAGAATTCGTCACAAGCAATCATACCTGCATCCCTACTGTGTTGTGCAATTGTGAATCTGTATGGTGTTCACTGTAAATGTTTATGCAGTACTCGGCAAACAGTGTTAATGGAATGGCAGTCTCAGGAGATGGGAGTCGCGCCAGTTTTCATGCACTGCAGCACAGAGTAACTATGAAGAGAGGAAGCCCCGTCTAAACCACTGTTCTTCGCTCCCCTTGTAATTTCGTAAGATGCTAGCAGGTGTCAGGCAGTTCCCAGGATTAGTACCGATAGATCACACTAGAGGGGCTTCTGAAAGTGCCTCTCGCACATCAGAGGGTAGCGTGGAGGGGAGGCTGACGGGAGAGCTCAGGTCGCCATCCGGTGTGCCGGGGTTTGAAGGGAGGTGGTGGTGGGGTCAGCCGCTACCTGCCGCCTTCTCTGGCCAGTTTTAAAGGGCTGCTTCTGACCTCAGCACCACCATGGGACATCTTACGGAACTGTTTACAACCTCCCACCCCGCACCCCTGCGTGTGTGACTGGGCCCTTACGGAGGTTTCTCGTCTGTATATTGTTGTCTGTGACTGCGGGCTGAGACCTTCCTAACTTGTTCCACAGAATCACCGACATAAGGGAGATTTGCTAATTCGTCGCGGCACGCTGAGCGACCCATATGATCAAAGCTATGATACGAAGAGTTAATTTTAAGCCTGCTTGCCGGCCCTTTATGTATTCCGTGCAAAATTTACGCCAGAGAGTTGCTGGAGAGTCAGTTCGTTTCATGAAACCCCAGCGCACAGCCATCACGCTTCATACCAGTGAAAGAGGTCATTTTAACTGTGCTCGGCGCTGGCACTGAATGGGTACCGATGAACTATGTGAATCAAACTTCAGGTTGTTTCGCACAAAATGACACATGTACCACTTCAGTAATGTGTCGCAATAAATTTGTATATCATTTTAAAGTCATAAATCCCTTCCTACCTCACGCTGTAATGACCAATTTAACACCATTTTTGTATCTGTTACATTACCAGTGAAGAGAAATTTCCGTTCATTTATGTTACTGCTCATTTGAGGAATTCTCTTTGTTGAAATAAAACAGGTTAACGTCTGAATCAAACATTTTTATGGGATCCAACTGATTCCTAGAGAAGTGTTGAGTTGTTCTCTGTTGTGAAGAACTAAACTGATGAAACATAACGTAATGATGGTGCTCTATAGCTGTGGTACCAACACAGCGGCCATAAAAGGAGCACGGATTTAATAAAACCACCTTAAGTATTTCACTATATGGGACACAAGGTGTCTATAGACAGGTTTGCTACTCAGTAGAATAGGATAGGTTATATGGTCCATCGTTGGCAGGTCAGACTAATTTCTTGGGAAAGAGCAGCAACAAAATATATTAAATAATGTTCAATCCCTTTGACACGATTATGGATTTTGTGCCCTGGACAGAGGTCTTTCAGGAAATTGCCGCCAAGAAATAATTCTTTGGTAGTCCACAGTTCTCATGGTGCGACAAGTTACTACCAAAGGTCGCATGGAAACCCAACTAAATGTCCGTCATACCGCAATGCTACCACAATCAGTCTCCGTCCATAGCACAGAATAATCTCTCCTGGACGACAGAGTATCTTCAGACTGCAATCGACATATCGAAACTCCCGACCCATTGATCGGCAATCAAACCTTCGTTTACTCATGCCCAGTTCAGTCGTAATTAACGATATCTTGCAGTCCACATAAGACCTGATAGAGGTTCTCTGATTCGGCGCGTCATGTTCGACCATTGGCGCTGAATGAAGTACACCGCGTCTGCAACAGCGTTTTCCTGTTATGTTGGATCCCTACGCCTGTCCAGATTGCAGCCAAACATCTGGTGTCCATGACTCAGCGATGAGACGTGAAACGACCAATAACATTTGGTCTTCTCGCGGTTTCAAGGCAAATGGAACCATTTCATTTCAAAGGTCACAGTCGATTTCCTTTCCAGTTCTAAGCAACAACCAATAGGAACATGTGGCCCCATGCAATGACCACGCTGTGGACCCGTCGTCAGACCGCGTTATTTCTTGTTTTTCTTGTTCGTTCCAAGATGGTCGGGTAGCTGCGTTTCGCCGTCTGTTCAAGTGTCTGGCGCCAGTAGTCTTCTGCATTCTCGGCTCGTACCGTAGCTACAGTGATCCCCATCTCGTGTCTGCCCTGTTTGACCACTCTGAACTGAGCATCAATTAATAGTGAGTGTCGGACAGGGTAGTGTTCATGATGTTTTGCTTCATCGCTGGAGGTCTTCACAAGTACCAACTTACCAGTATCACACATACGAACAATTGCTGGTTGTAACTCAACATCCCAAGTACCATACACTATGGTTTTGCAAAAATTGCAAAGACTTGAAGCTTCCACAATACGTAATGTGTTACGATAAGAAACTTACCGTGAAAACGCAAAAGAATTCAGTCAATTTTCCCGCAGCCTCAAATTGTTACACTATAGTATAAATTAGAAGCGACTGCGCATAAAAGTTTATTTTACAATATCGTGAATTTAGTATTACAAGGCGTACATATTTTGCGCTAGGACGACAAAATTAGTGGGATAGCGATACGCACATATGGCATGAATGGGCGGTGCGTTAGCCGCGCTGTCAAGGTGGCCCTTGAAATGTTCAGATGTTCAAATGTTTGTATAGCTTATGGGACTTAACTACGGGTTCTACAGTCCCTAAACTTACAAACTACTTATGAACTAGCTTATAGTAAAGACGGCACAAACATCCACGCCCGAGGGGGGATTCTTACCCCCGATCGTAGTGGCCGTGCAGAACGTGACCGGCGCGCCGCAGACCGCTCGGCCACTGCGGCCTGCAAATTGGCCCTTAGCAAGCCCCGTAAAAATAAATAAGGTTGAGCAGTAAGCGTTCTGTGCTGCCATTGGCTGCCTCAGGATCGGCGCTACAATATGTGGGCTGCGCATTTCAGTGGCGTATTTAAGCCATGTTTCAGATTTCACTGACATAATGATAAGTAGATTTGATTTTATGCTCTTGCTAGAATGTTATTGGTGAATTCTGTACCTGTCCACCCTTCAGACAGACACAGCTCCCTAAGAAATTACAATTATGCATCGCATCGAAACATGCAAAAATAAAGGCGAAGTTTAGCCTTTTTCTTTTTCCTTTTTTTCCCTCCTTTTTTCTGTTTTTCCCTTTTTTTCTTGGTTATCTGCCAAAGTAAATGTTGGAAATTATCACATTAAAATTTCTGACTTGCCTTCGAGGAAGAGTTAAATAGTAAAGAAGATCTATATAACTAAAAGACTTGAACTAACATTTCGACACTGATGTTTTAACTCGAGTAATTATGCAAAAGCCTCATTTTCAGAATTCATTTGTATTAGCTAATCGCACTGTTAGACACGCACACATTTATAATGATATTCACTTTCCACTTTTAAAATAGTAACAAGCCTACATAACAACAGCGATGGAATGTAGCGGAAACTATGTAACCGAGGGCGTAGCGAAACCTTTTCTTCCCTACATGAATAACGAGGACTGTTCTATCTCTTCTTTTTGTGTTTTTATCGGGTTCTCAGAGGTACGTTGTGTGGTCGTTAAAGTCTGCATCGCCTTCTTTCTGAAAACCACAGTAGATGATTGGTTCGATTCTGTGGTTAGAATAGTCTTGCGTTTATATTCTGTTTTATCAGCTCTGTTTCTTCCTCTATACCCTGATTTAACTTCCATACGATCGACTGCTAAGATACACGAAAGCTATTGCATGTTGTACTTTTCTGTGTATGTGTGGGGTCTGAATGTCTGATCTATGAATGCGATTTCCTCTCAAACATAAAGACGTAGTTCGTCGCAGGAGTCGTACAACCTCGCGATGTGTTTCGATTTAAATAGTTCTCCAGCTACAATATTACAGAAAAGCGTAATTCGACGAACATTCCGCTGTCTTAATAGAAAAGCATCCGAAGGTTGTGATGAGTATTTCTTCGATCTATGGGTCTATGTACCTTGAAAATGGATAGAAGTGTCTCTGTTCTGTTTTCCTTTAAGTTATCATAGCTCTGAACATCTTTCGCGATGCCGTAGGTGACCTATAAACAAGCTACATGGAACGCTGATCTAAACTTTACTTTTCCCGCGTATAAATTATACATACAAACGATACTTGTTGTTTGCTGGAGGATAGCGAAATCGAAAGCACTCACGAAACACAAATGACAAAACCACGAACAGATAGCTCTGGGTGCGTGGGAAGTGTTCCTTCGTGACGTTATGCGCAGTACGGCTGAAATGCGCTTGCTTCTGTGCAGGAGTTATTGCGACCCTTGGCCCTTAGTCAACTGGAAAATCGCCGCTGGATCAGTGACTGCCGGTATCAATTGGTAAGACCTAAAGGCGCGTGTCCAATAGCAAGAAAACTCCCTCCAGTCGCTTGCAATAACTACGTCTGCAAGTTTTTTGACGTGGAAACACCCGCAACAAGTTTCATCAACTTGAAGAAGTTGCTTCCGCTTGTCAGTGTATACAGTATCGTGCGCATGCATCAACCCCACTTGCCATGCCTGTCAAATTGTGGAAGTTTTTATTCCACTTGCAAACGTTTTGTACTACGTTTAAGAAACGAAAATGTCAGTAAGAATAGCTGAAATTATGTGGAACTGCGGGAAAATGCAGGTGTTGATAGAGAAAATTGTGTACTCACCAGATTTGTGGGATACAAAAACCGTGAACTTCAAAAACAGAGCAAGAAAAGACATAGCCCCCGGAAATATTGCGCCAGATTTCGTTCAACAGAAGCCGTAATTTTAAAAAAAGTCATCTTAATTTACGAAAGAAATATCGAAAAGAATTAAACAAAAAGAGAAACCAAAAAAGAGGATAAAGTGTAGATGACATTTGTTTCGAAGTGAAAGTATATTGAGTCAATGAATTTAGCTTCCTCTGATTTCAGTTCACTTGATATTTTTTCTTGGAAACTGATCATTTACCTCATGTCAATTTCTTCACCAAAACATTCTTTTTTCCTTGAACTTCTGTTCGTCGCGTCTTTCATTAAATTACAATGCAACAACATTGTAAACTTCCACTTACTTATCTCACAATGTGACACTGAAGAAAACAGTTATGGAAGTACTTGCAGCAAGTCCCTTGCCTAAGCGACTTGCAGAAGAAAACTTTGGCAAGTTTTTGTTTTAATGTAAACGAATCGGAAAATACTTCCAGAATCAACTTGCGGAAGTTACTTACTAGTGGACATACGGCTTATTGGTGAATTACAAAGTGTAGCGCAGACCATTGGAAGCTAAGGACGGAAGTTGTCAACAACGGACTGTGCAAGCAGCTGATGGATCCTTAATGATGAGAGCTGTTTATGCATGGAATGATCCCAATCAACTGCGCTGTAGTTGGAAACTGCTAATTTCGGAACTCGGAGACCATTTGCATTCATTCGTGTTCCCAAACAACGATGGGCATTTTGTAGATGAGATTTCGCCATGTCACAGTTCCACAGTTGATTGTGTTTCGTCTGATGGACATTATGCAGAATCCCAGCTCTTCTTTGATCACAAAAATCGCCGACATGAATGTCTTTGAACATTTGTGTGGCATATTCGAGATGCATAAAAAAGTATCTATACAGGGAACACTTTCGGGCTGAAGAGGCATCTCAGCTCTCGATATTCCTCCAGAGTACTTGCAAAGACTCGTTGACTTCATCACACGTCGAATCGCGACATTTCGTCTGACAGAAGGAGATCCGACGGTGTTAGAACCTACTCCAAGACGTTTCTCACCATATTGTATACGTAGATGGCTGTTTCTTTTTAAGTTTATTTGTCGACTTCGGATTTTAGTGAATTATACTTCACGAGATTTTGTTAGCATCAAGCTCATATTTACATAAACATTGCGACGTTTCTCGTAATTTCCCTTAAAAATTAACAAAGTTCATCAATATAAATACCGAATTTACTAGCGATAGGCTTGCTTCATGAAAATGACTTACGTCTAATCCATATCAAGTAGTCAGAAGTTAGGTTGAAGTTACTGCTTGCGTCCTGTCACCCACGACCACGTAATGCCAACTCACGGAACATTCATACACCAACAGATAAGTGTGTGAATACACGGGGGCACACCCAGGTATATTAGTATTACTAAGCCGTGCGAGAATGGTAGCCTCGTCTGGGGTGCCATGTTTAGGATTGCATGGCCGCTACCGTAGGAAGTTCGAGTTGTCCTTCCGACTTGTGTGTGTGTGTGTGTGTGTGTGTGTGTGTGTGTGTGTGTGTGTGTGTTGTCCTTAACATATGTTAGTTTAGATAGTTCGTAAGGTACAGATGTCATAAGCAGTTTGGTCCCTTAGGATTACAAATATTTTTATATTGCTATTTTGTCAATAACTGACATTTTGAGCCCGCGGTTGTGTATGAAATGCAGGGTCATTCTTACAATAAAGAAGACAGCAACCAACCACTTTTGATTATGCTATTCATTTTTAAAATAGCGCCGTTACCGGTTTCGAACCTTTAAGTTCATCATCAGACAGCTGTTCACGTCCACATAAATGTCATTTACATTTTTGTTATGCAGATAATTTTTCTTGTGGCCAAACGTCTAAAAATTATCTGCATAACAAATGACAAAAGTGTAAATGACATTTATGTAGACGTGAACAGCTGGCTGATGATGAACTGAAAGGTTCGAAACCGGTAACGGCGCTATTTAGTAAATGAATAGCGTAATTAAAAGTGGTTGGTTGCTGTCTTCTTTATTGTAAGTTCAGCCTGCTGTATTTTTATATTATTAACTTGACCGTGTCGGGCGATGTAACGGCTTTGCTCGCTTTCTCCGCAGAACTCGCGCCTGGCGGTGTCCGCCTACTCAAGCGGCTGGGTCGGCGCGGTCCCCAAGCTGCAGCGCGCGCTGGTCTTCGTCATCTGCAGGACGCAGAGGCCGCTCGGACTGACCGCTGGCAAATTCTACTACGTCTCGCGGGAGTCGTTTGTCAGCGTAAGTGTAACAGGCTAGCCCTACCGCTACAAAGATCCTTTCACTTAACCCTTTATCTGGCGCTCACAGCGGCGTATCCAGGATTGTGGTCTTGTGCGGTCTGAGATCGATCCGAGTTAACGTGATTTCTAAAAAACAACAATTACGAAGCTGTTCCCTAAATATCTTACTATCGAGGGTAGTTGTTAACTGCTAATATGGCATTTTTAGACACTAGATTGTAATTTATCGTACTACTAGCTGAAACCCGGCGTTGCCCGGGTATTTATTTATTCCTGCCTTGAGTTAGTAGTTTCCCTATCCTTTATCTCTCTATCCATCTCCTTTTTTTCTAATAATATATTTATTGGGAAATATGTAAAAAAATAAGGCGGTCTTGCGTAATGTACAAAATTATAAGTGCAGTATCGAAACACAGAAAGACACTAATCAAAATAGAAATGACATATAGAATTCGTACGATCGCATATTTATTGAGCTATGTATTGTACAGTTGTATAATTTTTCAGATACATATTCATCTGTATAAGTGCTGTATGTCGGTAAAATCTTTTGCGAATACAATTAGTAGTAAAGAAGTAATAGATTAAAACTTGTTGCGTGATGGGGCGGTTTTCCATGAACGTTACTCTTTATGTGCCCATATCTCATGAACTACGTGTCGTACTGTGATACAATTTAGAAGGTACATTCAAATATATATGTGTATACTGTCGGCAAAATTTCCTGTCGCTACAATTTGTAATGTTCAAATTGTAAATTGTAACGTCATACCGAGAGCAGTAGTTTTACTACATAAACAGCGGAAAAGTAGTAAGCGAGAAACTTTTTTTCTTTCATCAATTTACTGTGGTTGCCACCGAGAGAAAGTTTAGAAAAAGGTTAGAAATTATGTTTAAAGTATGTTGTAAGTCACTAAGTACTGTCGTTCTCATTCAGTGTATTTCGAAAGTCTCGCAGCATTATATGGCATTTTTTGCGATTTCTGTTGATTATGACGTCATATCTTTTGAACCATGTGATGTATGTGATTCTTAACCATGCAGCAACTGTTACATGACGGTAAGGAATGTGTGTACCCAATTTGGTTGACATCGGTCCAATGGTTTAGGAGAAAATGAGCAGCAGTTTTTCGCGCATCTCATTGTTTATGGCGTCATATCTCGTGAACTATATATCGTATGTGTTTCTTACACTTATGGCGACCGTCCTCATTGATTGAACCTTACGTGTACCAAATTTCATAAACATTGGGATAGAACTGTAGAGTTGTATGCAACACGTACAAATATACGGACACTCTGCTTTATATATTAGATTGAAGAACGACGTGTTTTTATTAATTCTTCAGTGCGCCATTGTATTGAAATGACAACGCGTTATAATAAGAGCATCGTAAAATACAGAAAGCAAGAAGGCGTGTGGCAGAGAGAATTCTGGGCGAGGAATGTCACCTGACATTAACAAACGCCTCGTTTACTTAAAATTAATTGATGGTATCAAATCGCCGTTATTTTTGTAAATATCTCAGTAACGGTGCAAGTTATGAAAAAAAAAAAACCGCAATGGAGCGAAGTTGTAGAGAAGCTTTTCCTCTACAAACTAGTTTATTCAGTTTTCGTATCAGATTAACGGTTAAGCCGTTATTTTCATTTAAATTTCGAACTGCAAAAGGCGATTGCAAAGGCCCACTTTTAGTGATACTAGCGTAACCTACAGTGGGCCGAAAAGGCGGATTTTTTTAATTTTTTTATTTATCCAATTAAACGGATATTTATTTATGTGGATAACGGATCGAGTCTCGAATCGCCTCATTAATTGGTGTTCCACTACATTATTAAAATTTACTCTTATGATATCCTGTTCAAGAACTTTCACATAAAAAATCGTGACAAAGCGAAGGTTATTAACCAAATAACTGTCATTGCTTTCAGCAGTAAGAGGCAAAAAAGAACTGTGTTGGCGACACAAGGAGGTGAGAAGTGAAATTCTACCGACGACCTGTGAGGTGTGTCTCTTTGCAGAGCAAAGAGGGAAAGTAACGGCTCGACAAAAAATAGGCAAGCGAGACTGGGAAGCTGAGCGGAAATGAACGTGCGCTCTAAGGCATCTTGCTGTGTGGAGGGCGGCTGCTCCCCGTCGAAGTTTCGAGTCCTCCCTCTGGCATTGTTGTGTGTGTTGTCCTTCGCATAAGTTATAGTTGGCGTCATCTAAGAAGGCACTTTTGCGCACTGAGGCGGAGCGATTCGGGAAGTCTGGGAGGTGCTACGACAGAGCGCCAACACTGAGGCTGTGGGAGAAACATTGGATAAGTCGCAGCCAGCCGCGCGCCTACAGAATGAACGTTACTGGCGGTAATGGAGGGGGCTGAAAACTGGGCCACGCTCGTCCGTGACGCTGACTATAGTTCAAGTTGTTTGTATGCCTAGAGACTGCTGACCACTGCAGTCTGGTGCCACAGCTTTACAAACTTTTGAACATTTATGTTGGCAACGACTAGGCAGCCAGGCTGCGGCAGCCAAAATATTGAGCAGCCAGTTGATGGCAGACAGCTGACGGCCAGTTGTGCCCAATCGGCTGAGTGACATGGACGTGGAAGATGTGATAATCGTCCACCTTTTGAATCAAAAGAAACACAAAGCAAAAAAGAGATACGGGATTCATCCTCTGCTTGGGGAGTGGCATACGGAGGGTTCATTGAGAAACGAGGTGTAAACCCGGCGTTGGCCGGGTGTTTATTTATCCTACACTTTCGTAGTCCGCATGGCCTCTCTCTGCATCCACCACTTTCTCTCCCACCTGTCTGTTCATTTTCCACTTTTCCCTCTGTCTCGGAAAAGTTCCCAGCAAGGTACCCTCTGTCATGTACCAAACAAACATTTATGTACCCAGTGTTCTTGAACTTGGGTTAAAGGACATGTGTGTAACACTTCATAAGGATTGGAGCAAACTATGCATTTTATAAAATTCCATAACTTTAGTACCCTGCACCATGCGCCGAACGAAATTTTTTTACAGACAGTGACATTCCTCTTATTTTTAAGGTAGAGTGTGCAAAGTTTCATCAATATCGGAACACAACTATAGATTTCTATGCAATAGAAACAAAGGGTCACATTAAAAAACCCGCTTTTTTGTTCTCAAATATTCCAGTTTTATTTCATACAACCGTCGTTCTAAAAATAACGAAAAGAAAAATCTATGAAATCGGTTTAGCTGTTCTCAAGTTATGGCGCGACCAAGGTATTTAGGGATCTAGTTTTATGTTGCAAAGTACCCTCCCCCATGCACCGTATGAAACTTAAGGTAGACGGAGGTTCGAATCCTCCCTCTGTCATGGATGTGTGTGTTTTTCTTAGGTTAGTGTAACTTAGTTTAAGTAGTTTGTAAGACTAGGGACTGATGACCAACGTAGTTTGGTCACATAGGATTACAAACATTTGAACATTTTTAAGGTAGACGGTGACCTTCCCCTTGTTTTGAAGGTCAAGCTTGGAAAATTTCGTGAAGATCGAAATGAAACTGTAGATATCATGAATCTGTAGGAGAAGTATGCTCCGCCATCCACCTCTCACAAAATACTTTCTTAGCTGACGTTTTCTACCTATAAACTACATTCCTACCCAATTCCAGGTTCATAGATGAAGTAGTTTTTGAGATATCGTGTTTAGTCATTGAGTGAGTGAGTGTCCTTTCGCTTTTATATATAGAGAGATTAAGAAAACAGATAGCGTAATTTTGAATGCAAGAGAACCAAGGAAGACTTGCAGAAAGAAATGAATAGTAACATGCAAATGTGTAAAGCTAACTTTATTTGATACAAGGTCATGCCTTATGCATTGGCGTCACATCTTGATACGCAGCTATTATTTAAACCTCAAATGCTATTTAGGTGTATTAAGAGACTATTGATGATCAAATAACTGATACAAAAAGGAAATTTGAAGCAGAGTTTCTCAATTTACTTTTGGACACCGTGCACGTATATATGAAAGGAAGATTCCTATTAGATGCAAGACTTTCCTGCGACGTGGAGTATCTTTTAGAACATTTTAAAAAATTCAAATGAAGACGAACTATTACTACATTCTAAATTACAAATCAACGTCCAAATCAGAGTTTCATGGCGATTAGTTGGTCGACAATATTTTATTCTTGCAACATTATCTCGCAGTCAGTCAGGCAACGCCCATTGAAGCCTTAGAGCAAAATCTTCTATAGTTACATCGCAACATGCGGATAGCTGTGCGTATTCTGTTAATAATACCCTTGACTGTTGCAAGTGGCGAACAAGACAGATCAGTTTGTCCTCACTGTCCACCGAAAACGAAGCCCGTTTTGACCACTTTTTACGCTTGTTCCCGCTGTTTAGAACATGTTTTCTGGAGTTTTTATAAACGTATTTGTACAGTGTGGTAGTACAAAATATTTGTAGACTATTTTCCAGAACTTGAGAGTCCAAAAAATATATCGCTGCTATAGTGAATGTTACGACAGCGACAGCAGCATGTTCGACATGACGTCACAGGCAACAATTCAAATGTTTGTAAATCGATATCGAAATGTACAGCATAACATAATGTGGTATGTATCACTTCTTTTCCCTCTATATAAAACACGTAGGCAGCATAGTAATAAATGTAATAAAAACTTATGTATTGCAGGCATAACACCTGACTTTTAAGTCGAAATAAACTTATAGTATAACTAATACGAATTAAGAATATACAGTGTTGAAATTATCTAATTCTTATTATTGAATGTTCGATGTACGACGTCACTAACACTGTGGGCCCTGCAGATAAGTTAAACATATTTCGCTTCTGAGCTTAATCTAAATTGTGAAACTCCGTTATGGAATATATATTATTATGTCGGTATTCATGTCATTATAGGATGTGTTCCAATCAGAAAAATGGACAAAAATTAATCCTATACTGAACAATACCTTTTTCTTCAAGAAATTTGTATCAACAGAAGAAATTTAAATTCGTTGCATTTGATGTTACACACGTTGTTCTTGATGTGGTCTTCAGTCCAGAGACTGGTTTGATGCAGCTCTCCACAATACCCTATCCTGATCAAGCGTCTTCAACTCCACATAAGAACGGCAACACATCAGTCTGAATCTGCTTACTGTATCCATCTCTTGGCAACATGGCAAGGTAATGATGTCAAAGCCTAGTTTTAAAAGAAGCTCAGCAATCCTGGGCCTGAACAGGAGAGAGATTAGACTCATGGTTGGATTGCTGACAGGCCATGGGAATTTCAGAAAACACCTACATACAATGGGAATAACAGAAGAGGACCCTAAATGTAGGATCTATGATGACGGTAATGAAACTGCATCACATCTAATCTTCGAATGCATTGCATTGTAGAATAAAAGGCACACAAAATTTGGGACAACCAGACCCGAAGAAATTGTGTCTAATAAAGAACTGGTAAAGGGACTCCTTGCACAGTTCAAGGGCATTGGTTGGCTTTACTAGATATACAGCGAGCGATACCGCACAATAAACATAGTTTCGGTGCCGGCAGTGGCGAGTTGGACCAAGACTGTTTTGGCTTTCTTGGAAAAATCAAATCAAATCAATCCATCTCTTGGTCTCCTCTGCGATTTTTACCCCACACACTTTCCTCCAATGCTACATTCACAATTCCTTGATGTCTAATAATTTGTCCTACCAATAGATCTCCTCTTTCAGTCAAGGTCTGCCAGAAATTCCTATTCTCCCCAATTCTGTTCAGTACTTCCTCATTAGCTACGCGATCCACACACCTAATCTTCAGCGTTCTTCTGTAGCGCCACATTTCAAAAGCCTCAATCCTCTTCCTGTCAGCACTGTTTATCGTCCATGTTTTACTCCCATACATGGCAACACTCCACGCAAATGCCTTCAGAAAGGACTTCCTTAGGCTTAAATCAATATTCGATGTTAACAAATTTCTCTTTTTCAAGTACGCTCTTCTACCCATTGCCATTCTGCATTTTATATCCTTTGTACTGCGACCGTCATTTGCTATTTTACTGCCCAAGTAACAATCTAATTCCTACAGCATCACCCGATCTTCTTAGACTGCATTCCATTACCCTAGTTCTGCTCTTGTTAATGTTCATCTTATATGAACCTTTCAGCACATTGTCCATTCCGTTCAACTGATCTTCCAGGTCCTTTCCTGTCTCTGTCAGAATTACTATGTCGTCGGCAAAACACAATGTTTTTAAATCTTCACCCAGAACTATAATTCCTTGTCAAAATTTCTCCTTGCTTTCGTTTATAGCTTGCTCAATGTACAAACTGAATAACATTGGAGAAAGGCTACAACCCTGTCTTATCCCCTTCTCAATCACTGCATTCCTTTCATGCTCTTCAACTCTGACAACCGCTGTCTTGTTTTTGTACAAATTGTAAATAACCTTACGTTCCCTATATTTTACTCCTGCCTGCTTCAGAACTTGAAAGAGTATATTGCAATCAACACTGTCAAAAGTCTTCTCCAGATCTACAAAACCTAGATATGAAGGTTTGTCTTTTCTTAATATTTCTGCTAGGATAAGCCGTAAAGTGAGTATTTCCTCCCGTGTTCCTTAATTTTTCCTGAACCCAAACTGATCTTCCCCGAGATCGGATTCTACCAGCTTTTCCATCCTTCTGTAAATAATTCGTGTTAATATTTTACAACCATGATTTATTAAACTGATGGTTCTCAGATTCCACACCAGTCTGCGCCTACTTACTTTGGAATGAGCATTATGACATTTTTCTTCAATTCTGAGGGTACTCCACTTGTGTCATACATCTTACACGCCATGTGAAACAGTTTTGTCATGGGTGCTTTTCCCCGAGACGTCAGTAGTTCTGAGCAAATGTCGTCCACTCCTGGGGCCTTGTTTCGACTTAGGTCTTTCAGTGGTCTGTTAAATTCATCTCTCAGTGTAGTATCTTCTATTTCTTCCTTATTTATTTATTTTCCTCTTCCTACAATATTGCCTCTAATTTCATTTCCTTCGTAGGGCCTCTCTATATACTCTTTCCACCTTTCAGCTTTCCCTTCTCTGCTGAGAACTGGTTTTCCATATGTGTTCTTGATATTCATAGAGCTGTTTTTCTAATCTGCAAATATCTCTGTTATTTTCCTGTAGGCTGTATCTATTTTTCCCCTATTTATACATTCCTCTACATCCTTGTATTTGCCTTCTAGCCACTCTTGCTTAGCCATTATGCACTTCCTGTCATTCTCATTTCTTAGTCGTCTGTGGTCCATTTCGCCTGTTTCATTTACTACATTTTTATATTTTCTCCTTGCACCCATTAAATTTAGTATGTCCTGCGTTATCCCAGGATTTTTTGTAGGTCTTGCCTTCTTACCTATTTTGTCCTCTGCTACCTTCACTATTTCATTCCTGCTCTACTGTTGTATTTTACCCGCTTCTGTCAATTGTTGCCTAGAGCTCCCTCTGAAATTCTCAGGAACTTCAGGTTCCTTCAGTTTATCCAAGTCCCATCTCCTTATTTTCTTACCTTTCTGCAGTTTTTTCAGTTTCAGCCTACAATTCGTGACCAATTAGTTCTGGTCAGCGTTTATATCTACCCCTGGGTATGTCTTACAGTTTAAAACCTGGATCCGAAATCTATGTCTTACCATTATAAAATCTATCTGGTATCTCCCGTTGTCTCCTGGTCTCTTCCACGTATACAACCTTCTTTCGTTATTCTTAAACCAGGTGTTTGTTATAACTAAATTATGTTCTGTGCAAAATTCTACCAGGCGGCTTCCTCTTTCATTGCTTTTGCCCAGACCATATTCACCTACTATCTTCCCTTCCTTTCCTTGTCCTACTAACTAATTCCAATCTCCCATAACAACCAAGTTTTTCTCTCCCTTAATTGTCTGAATAATTTACTTTAGCTTCTCATATATTTCTTCGATCTCCTCATCATGGGCAGAGCTAGTTGGCAAATAAACCTGTACTACTTTGGTCGGTGTTGACTTCGTATCTATCTTGACTACGATAATGCAATCATTTTGTTGCTGATAGTAGTTTACCCGCATTCCTATTTTCTTATTCATTATCAGACCGACTCCTATAATACCTCCAACTGATTTTGTATTTATAATCCTGTACTCACCTGACCAGAAATCCTGTTCCTCTTTCCACCGAACTTCACTAATCCCCTCTATATCTATCTTCAACCTATCCACTTCTCTTTTTAAATTTTCTAGCTCTCCTACCCGATTAAGTAGCTTACCTACGAGATAAGGGTTAGAACATTCTACGCTCCGAACCGTAGAATGCCAGTTTTGCCTTTCCTGATGATCACATCCTCCTGAGTAGTCCCCGCCCGGAGATTCGAATGGGGGACTATTTTACTTCCTGAATGCCATCATCATGGATGCCGAGAGGATGCCATCATCATATGTTCATACAGAAGAGCTGCATGTCCTCGTAAAATGTGACGGCTGTAGTTTTTCCCTTCCTTTTAGCCGTTCGCAGTAACTGCACGCAAAGCCATGTTAGCTGATATTACAAGACCAGCTCAGTCAATCATCCAGACTGTTGCCCCTGTAACTACTGAAAAGGCTGCTGCCCCACTTTAGGAACCACACGTTTGTCTAGCCTCTCTACAGATACCCCTCTGCTGTGGTTGCACCAACGGTACGGCTATCTGTATCGTTGAAGCACGCAAGCCACCCCACGTCGGCATCGTCTGTGGTTCATGGAAGTGGGATGTTACACACATAGTTTTGTTATGGCTCAGGAAGGCGAAGGTGGGTCTCCAAAATATTTTTAATTGTAAGGGTGTCGCGTGTTCAAAAAAGTTTTCAAAGACGGCTCTAGATCGTCCGTCTCTCACACTTGGTAGGGATCCCACAGTGGGCCGCAATACTCAAAATAGGACGCACAAGTGTAGCGCAGGCAATTTCTTTAGCAGAATTGTTGTATCTGACAAGGAACGTAGCTTTTCGTTTGCCTTTCCTACTAAATTTCGTATGCGTTCTTTCCTATTTAATTTGTTCGAAAAAGAAATTCGTCGTTAATCAGTTTAATTTAAGGCCTTTAGATTTGACTGTCTTATCGTGTAAATGAAGTTTATGGATAAAATCACACTTTTGATTGATCAGGAAGAGGGAATAGAAACCTTGCCATTTCCTGAGAACATAGTAATTCTTTCAGAGACAGAAAATGACATGGAAGAGCCACTGAATGGAATTGACAGTATCTTGAAAGTAAGATATATGCTACACATTTTCAAATGTCAAACGAGGGTAATGGAATGTAATGTCAGAAAACCAAGCGATGCTGAAGGAATTAGATTAGGTAATGTGACGAAGGAAGTAGTAGATTAGTTTTGTTATTTGGGTAGCAAAATAAGATCTCATGGCCGAAGTAGAGAAGATATAAAATGCAGAATGGCTATGGAAAGAAAAGCGTTTCTAAAGAAGCGAAACTTTTGAACATCCAATATTAAATTAAATTTTAGGAAGTCGTCTCTGAAAGCATTTGTTTGGAGGGAAACGGGGACGATAAGGATTTCCGACAAAAAGATGATACATGCCTTAGAAATGTGGTGCTATTGACGAATGATTCAGATTAGCTGAGTAGATCACGTAACTAATGACGAGATGCTAAATAGAATTGGGAAGAAAAGGAGTTTCTGCCATATCCTGACTAAGAGAAGGAATATATTGGTAGGACACATTCTGAGATAACAAGGAATTGAATTATTTTATCCATTTCAGCAACTGTTCAGGTTACAACTTAATAAAATGCAGCAATCAGTTGATTGTGGTTATTTATATTTGACGATCGGTTTCGGGCGCTTGTATAGAGACCAGACGAAACCGTTCGTGAAAACTAAATAATCACAAGCAACTGGTTGCTGCATTTTATTAATTTATATCAAGGAATTGTCAATTTAGCATTAGAAGGAAGTGTGTGGGGACCGAGAGACGAAAGCAGGTTCAAAAGGATGTAACTTGCTGTTCGTATTCTCAGATGAAAAGACTTGCACAAGACAGGGTAGTGTGGAGAGCTGCATCAAACTAGTCTGCGGACTGAAGACCACAACAACAACTACAGGATCAATTGCCATACTTTGCACCAAGCAGGCATCTTATTTATACAGTATTTCAGTTGCTTTTAATCATCTGGTGACTTTTTCGAACCGATAAACGACGGCATCATCAGAGGAGACTCTAACAGAGCTGTTCACATTGTCTCCTACATCGTTTTTGAAGCATCAGAAGAAGCCCTATAACACTTCCGTCGGAAACAAAATATACCACTTCATTTTTACTGGATGACTTTCCGTCCATTAGTTCGCACTGTGTCCTTTATGGCAGGAAATAGCGAATCCAGTCGAACAACTGTGGCGGTACTCCATAAGCTGGCAGATTGATTAGAAGAAGCTCTTGAGGTACAGTGTCAAAAATATTCGCGTAATCGAGAAACTGGATTCGTTTTGAGATCCCTTGTTGTTGGCATTCAGCACTTCATAAGAGTAAAGAGCTACTAGTGTTTCACAAGAACGATAGTTTCTAAATTCGTGTTGATTTTGGATCAATAAGTCGTTCTCTTCGAGGTAGTTAATGTGTTTCAGGAACGTATATGCTTTAAAAGTGCTGCAAACTGACGTCAATGATGTAGCCCTATAATTCCTATAATTTTGCGGATAACTCCTATTGCTTTTCTTGAATATTGGAGTGATCCGTTCAACTTTCCTGTCTTTTGGTACAGAACTGTCGGTGAGCGAGCTATAGTATTTTATAGCTAAGTATGGAGCTTTGCATCAGCATACTCTGAAAAGAGACTAGTTGGTATACAATCTCCAACGGAAGATTTGAATTTGTTCCTTCAGGGACATCTACTTCTAAATCTAAATTGTTCTTGATTCGAATTCACTAGTATCTGCTTCGTCTTCTTTGCTGAAAGAATTTCGGAAAGCTGTGTTTCTGCTTTAGCACAGCTGTCATCGGTAGCAACAACATTGCTATCGCGTAGTGATTATACATACCACATATGAATATTTGTCTGTATGTCCTCTATGTGTTCATAAACCATTCACAGAGTTGCAATGAAACTTTGGTGAACTGTTCACCGTACGCCCACGAAGGTTCCTGGCCCAATTACAAAAGAGCACTACACATAGCTCAGGACATATGACGTCATAAATAATGGGAGGCCACCGCGTGAGAATACCCAGATTTATATGTCAATTATTGGGAAATAGGAGATTGCATGTAATTTCGGACGTTTGTAAAGCGTTTACTAACTGACCCCCCTTCCCCCCCCCCCCCAAAAAAAAGCTTTCTACAGTATATCTGCCTACGTGTGTTTGCATTTGTGTATATGTGTGGGTGTGGGTGTATTTGTTTACCCTCCTTTATTCCCCCAGGGTAAGTTTTTTATGTTACGGGATTGGAATGGCTCCTTACCCACTTCCTTAAAACCTTCATCCTTTCCTTCTCCCTCTCCTTCCCTACTCTGCCTGAAGAAGCAGCTAGGCTGCGAAATCTAGCGTTTTTGTGTCTGTGTATTCTATTTATTTGTGCTACTATCACTACCTGTGCTCCTTCGCCTGGTAAGTAATCTTCATCTATTTTAAGTGTCCGCCTCCGTAGTCCAGTGGACAGCGTGGTAGGTTGCCACGCAGGGGGCCCGGGTTCGATTCCCGGTCGGGTAGGAGATTTTCTCCACTCGGGGACTGGCTGTTGTGTCGTCCTCATCAGCATTCCATCATCATTGATATGCAAGTCGCCGAAGTGGCGTCAGATAAAGAGACTTGCACCAGGCAGGCTGAACACGACCCCAGTTGGGGTCTAACGGTCATAAATGCCACACGATCATCATCATCTATTTTAAGTCACGACATGACCCTCAGGACATTACTGTACTGACTTTTAATACAAATTAAAATTGTCAGTTATATATATTACGCACTCAGTGTTGATTATACATATTTTACAAATGTTGTTTTGTTTTATGTGCGCAAACATTGTTATATCAGACAATATGAATGGTTTCTCTTAAATCCAGTGACAGTTGTATTTAAAGCTGTTTTCTTAAGCAGCAAATAAATTCTGAAACTAACTAAAATAGTAATTCATATGAATGTTAGGTTTTTGAAATACATATTCCCGCAGACACTTACTGGAAAATTTCTAGTTGTTGAATTTACCGAAAGAAATGGTTCTCTCTTATTTTACCAGATATGTGTTAATAACTGTATCCGTAACTTCTTTAATAACCAGTGGTAATCTGTTCGATGTTTTATGTTTCAGTTGATGAGCGCCTCATACTCATACTACGCTCTACTCCGCCAGGTGAATGACAAATGACTGGTAAACATCTGGATGACACGCATCACTGTCAATGTATTGCAAGTATTCGAAGAATCAGCCAAATCATGTCAACTATAAGTAGAGTAAAACGACTTTAATTCAGTGAATATCGATCAGGGACTGACAAACCTACATGAAAATACTCAAATTCCTTTCACCAATTAGAAGTATCAAATTTTCACTTTATTTTAATGCATTAAATCATAAGACTTTCCAGTAGACCTACTGTACGTTTACACATAAGTTCTCTACTGTATAAGTACTTGCTGAATGTATAAAATACCTGCTTATGTATAGTGTTTAGTTATTGCTAATAATAAAAATGAAACTATTTGGGAGAAACACAGAATAGTATACATGCCATTACAAAAACCAATAAAAAGTGTTTAAATCCAATATCCTTCTTGTCTCTCTTACCCCTCAAAGACTCTGTTACTAATGGAACTAGTAATTAATTACCTCATTGAGTACCGGACACTGAGGATAGCACATTAGCGTGTTTTTCTTGTTATCTAAGGAGTTTAATGTAATCTTATATTCAGTAAAAATGAATTAATACAGTTCTATGTGTAATCGTTTATAGCATATCCACTATTCTCATAGTAAGGAAAAAATGAAGTCAGAAGGACAACTAAACCAGTTTAGTAATTATTTGAAGTATCTTTATATTCATATCATGCTAGATTTACAAAGACATTTTATCTTATTCCTGTGAAAATATTTCAGCAGATTTATAACCACGTATGTACTACACACACTCATACAAATACAGCAAACACATTTTATCGGATTCCTGGGAATTCATTTCTGCAACTGCATAAAAGCATCTGTACACTACAGTCGTACAGCTATAGCAATGTACACACGAGAGTCATACTGTTATATCACTTCGACAAAATAGTATGTGGAGCTTTAAACAGATACAATGACACTTACATGGCATATATAGCTATTTAGCTGTGTTTACACGAGGAACAGAGCGATTATTATTTAATTCATTGTTAAATGGTCCCTAGACTTACAAACTACGTAACTAACTTACGCTAACAACAACACACACACCCATACCAGAGGGAGGAATCGAACCCCCGACAGGTTCGTTCGTGCAGTCGGTAGCATGGTGAAATAGACCACGCAGCCATTCCAACACACCGCTTCTCTTTCTGCAGTAAAAAGCACGAATACAAAATGGCGTACAAAATTTTTGATGAGGAATAAGACAGCTGCTTTCAACTATTTTCTGTCAGAATACTTTCAAGAGGAACTTATTGGCTATATTTGTACTCGTAGAGGATGTCGTTTGTTTTTGATTTCCTTCTTCTCCCTTTTACAGCAGGTTGTGCCCTTTATAGTAAACAACCTCGGTAGGTCATTAAAGTCCTAACCAGTGGTGTACTAAGGAGGGGGGGGGGGGGGTACCGCCACGGGCCTCCTGTCTTAGGGGGCCTCCAAATACCTGGAAAGGAAGTGTTTTCGTTTTGATTTCTTTATTTCTTGGAGCGCGCTTAGCATCGCGTTCTGCTGGGGCTTTCAAATCTCGAATGCTGTTTCTTTAGGCTGTCCAGTGACTCTCGTCCTGGGGGGGTCCAATTCTTTTCTGTTGTAATAAATGTGTATCCAAGTGGACGTGGGGGAGGGGGGTCGGTTTCTTTCGCCACCATTCAGGGCCTCCAACAGCGTTAGTCCTACACTGGTCCAACAGCTAAAATACAGTGTGAGTCACCTAACATTACCGCTGGATATATTTCGTAAACCACATCAAATACTGACGAACCGATTCCACAGACCGAACGTGAGGAGAGGGGCTAGCATAATTGGTTAATAAAAACCTTTAAAAATGCACGGAAGTATGTTTTTAACACAAACCTACGTTTTTTTAAATGGAACCCCATTAGTTTTGTTAGAACATCTGAACATATAAACAAACACGTAATCACTGCCGTTTGTTGCATTGTAAAATGTTAATTACATCCGGAGATTTTGTAACCTATATTTGCCGCTTGAAACCTCCGACGCTCAGTTGCGTGTTGTAACAAACACGGGCCACGGTAGGTGAGCAGCATCAGCAAGGACATGTTTACGATGACGACCGTGATTACTAGTGTGGCTGTAGTGCACTGTTGTGGTTTGGTCTAGCTGTCACAATGTTTGTATGTAGCGCTTGCTGCTATTGTTATTCTGCATTCGTCTTTGCACGCAGACTAACTGTAGTACACTGTGTTACCAGACGTCTGTGATAGTGTAGTGTTGTAGGAACTGTGACCATGGTGTATTCGAAGTCTGAAAAGGCGGAGATTGTACTCATCTGTGCGCCTCGGTTGCACAGTGGTACAGTGCCAGACTACAAATACAAAGGGGTTCGATCCCCACCAGGTCCTAGGATTTTTATCTGTCACTTTCCACTTCTTTCACCTCTGCCAGTGTTGCTGATGTGAAAAATACCGAGTAGCACCGTGGTTCGGAACTCACGTTAAACTGTAGGTCCCCCTATAACTGGATGGGTAAGTCAGTTCGAAGGTCAGAGGAAGGCAACGGCATACCACCTCCAAACAGGACTATGCCTAGTAAAGCACTGTGGTGTTCAAACCAATCTTCGGATTGTTGACTGCTTTAGCTGCTTTTTATACTCATCTATGACAGGTGTCGACAAAATGCAGGTGAAGCCTGCAGGGTGTATGCAGAACGGTACCCGGACAGAGAGCATCCAACGTGCCGCACATTTCAAAACATCTACCGCCAACTGTATGCAACAGGTATGGCCGTATCACGCAAACGGGTCCGTAATAAGCCCGCCATAGGAGAAGCGGGTGCAGTTGGTGTGTTAGCTGCTGTTGCCGTGAACCCACACAGGCGTACACGGGACATTGCGAGAGCCGGTGGACTTAGTGAAAGTAGTGTCATGCGCATACTGCATCGTCACCGCTTTCACCCGTTTCATGTGTTGCTACATCAACAATTACATGGTGATGACTTTAATCATCGAATGCAATTCTATCAATGGGCGTTAACAGAGATTGCGTTGCGGTTCTACCTGTTTACTGATGAAGCGGGTTTCACAAACCACGGGGCAGTGAATCTACGAAACATGCATTACTGGTCCGTGGACAATCCTCGCTGGCTCCGACAGGTAGAGCGACAGCGATCGTGGTCTGCAAATGTATGGTGAAAGGAGGAGACCCGGGATCGAATCCCGGCTGGGTACACATTTTCAGCTTTGCCCAGTCGCAGTTGATGTCATATATTCTGTGAACATTAAAGTATGGTGTGGAATCATTGACGACCACCTCATTGGTCCTCACTTCATTGCAGAGGCCCAAACAGCTGCAACATACATCGCGTTTCTGCAGAATGATCTGCCAACGTTGCTCGAAAATGTCCCACTGGAAACGCGTCGACGTATGTGGTATCAGCATGATGGTGCACCTGCACATTCCGAAATTAACACTAGGCTGACCCTTGACAGGATATTCGACGGGCGTTTCATAGGAGGTGGAGGAAGCACAAATTGGCCAACCCGTTCTCCTGATCTTACACATCTGGACTTCTTTCTGTGGGGTACGTTAAAGGAGAATATATACCGTGATGTGCCTACAACCCCAGAAGATATTAAACAACGTATTGTGTCAGCCTGCGGCGACATTACACCAGATGTACTGCGGCGTGTACGACGTTCATTACGCCATAGATTGCAATTGTGTGCAGCAAATGATGGCCACCACTTTGAACATCTATTGGCCTGACATATCGGGCCACACTCTATTCCACTCCGTAATTGAAAACGGAAACCACGTGTGTACGTGTACCTCACCTCTCATGGTAATGTACATGTGCGTCAGTGAAAAAGACCACTAAAGGTGTTAGCATGTGGAGGTAATGTGCTGTTCAAGTCTCTTCTGTACCTAAGGTACATCACCGTTCCCTTTGGATCCCTACTTAATTCGGTGCTCTCCGATACACACGATTGAACAGCGGAGGAGTGGTACTCAATCGTCAACTTTAGGTTACAATATCTCCTGATGTAATTAACATTTTACAATGCAACAAACGGCACTGATTACGTATTTATTTATATGTTCAGATGTGCTAACAAAACTAACGGGGTTCCATTAAAAAAACGTAGGTTTGTGTTAAAAAACATACGATCGTGCATTTTTTATGGTTTGTATTAACCAATTACACGAGCCCCTCTTCTCACGTTCGGTCTGTGCAATCGGTTCGTCAGTATTTGATGTGGTTTACGAAATATATCCAGCGGTAATGTTTGGTGACTCACATTGTATATTTATCGGCTCCAGAAGGTCGTAGAGCAACATTATTGGTTTTAAAATCTGTAAAAAATGTCGGAAACATAGTTATTTAACAGTTCCTTTCACAACATACAAACAGAAGTAGTCAGTTGAAGAAAACGTGCCCAATAAAGTGCAAGTTTTCTAAAGTCATTATTGGATACTTATAATTAACAAAATCTAAAAAAATTATTTAATAGTATGATATTAAAACTCTTCACGAAGAAAACATATGGAGAACCGCTCCTCTAGGTCTATCCTCTGAGCAACTGTAGACAATTTTACAGGAGTACCTTTAAAAAAATCGATATATCTCAAACAGTACTGAATACTTTTGATTTTTTCGAAAATGGTCTTTTTTTTCTTTATTTCGTGCCATACTTGTGGTAAGTTTGAAAACGTGGATGTTGTCGAGTTATAAGGAATCTAGTTTTTAATAAATTTTAAGTATTTTTTGGATATAACTAGAAACGTATTAAATAAATGGACACATACAAAAAAAGCAATCGATAGGTTGTCTTAAGGGCTACAACTTTCTAATTTAACATTTTCCCATCGTAGTTACTGTTTTTTATTTATTTAATAAAAACCATTTTCTGGAACTTTGCGAATTTTTTCGGCAAATTTCGCCATCTAGGCTGGAGTTTCATAAAATAGAACCTCTATTTTATATTTAATTTCCTACACACTAATACTTTTTGTTTTCGGGTAATAATTTTTGCAAATTTAACATTACGCTGCGACAGAATGATTGGGCTATGTGTCCAAGCCACCACAATTGCGTAAGCGACCGAATGCGAACTGCTGGTAAATTGAAGAGCGCCTCGTGGCCATTATGGTGGTGAACCTTCGCGTGAACTTTAAAGACTCTTTAATTAGAGTGTGTATTCATTCGAGTTAAGTCACGAAAACTATGTCTCTTTTAAAAATATAACTAGAAAACAGCTTCAGATTCTATGAATATACAGCAACTATTGGTTGTGTGTAAATTTATTACACATATGGTGTAGAAATCGGCCAACAGTGTTTCTTCTTCCTAACTAAACCGAATCACAACATTTAGTTTTTTAACGTTTTAAGTGCAGCATATGAACGGAATTTATCGTCAGACACGGTTTTTTGAGAGTTTCTCAGTATATTCTACGATTGTGAAACTTCTGTAGAAACATTAATTTCGGAAGAGTTTCACAACACTTTACGTCTTTGCTTAGGTACTTCTGTATTCTACAATATATAGATTTTTTATAGCATCAAAAAATGAAACAGGGTGGTCTTGAACGGCTAATGTTAAACATCGACTGATAGATAACTGTAAAATAGCCTCTTACCTTGTTAATATAGCAAATAGCCACTACCAAGTTCTTTTAAGGATAAGTATGTCGTAACTTTTTCGTATCTAACATTAGCATTAGGCTACCTATCGCGACTATTACCATTTTTCTTGCTGTAAGCCAAATAGCTTACAGCAGCGTGAACTGCTAAAAACTCGGCAACTTAGTCACAGGGTTCAACTTCCAATGTGCACTCAGTGTGGCTTTGTTTCATTCATATATGCAACTTGACACAGTTTTGCAACCCTTTTCAGTAGTTATACCGATATCTAAAGCAGATGGCCTTTAAATTCTTTGTTACAAGTCATCATCATCATCATCATCATCATCATTAGAGACTGATTATGTCTTTCAGCGTTCAGTCTGGAGCATAGTACCTCTAATAAAATTCCTCCATGATCCCCTGTTCAATGCTAACATTGATGCCTCGACTGATGTTATGCCTTGTACTTCAAAATCATTCTGCACCGAATCTAAGTACATTCTTCTTGGTCTACCTCGACTCCTCTTACCCTCCGCTGCCGAGCTCATGAGTCTCTTAGGTAACCTTTCTTCTCACATGCGTGTAACATGACCCCACCATCTCAGTCTGTTCGCTCTAACTGCTTCATCTATGGTGTTCATTCCCAGTTTTTCTTTGATTTCCTCATTATGGACACCCTCCTGCCATTGTTCCCATCTATTAGTACCTGCAATCATTCTTGCTACTTTCATATCTGTAACCTCTAACTTATGAATAAGGTAACCTGTAGCCACCCAACTTTCACTGCCATACAACAAAGTTGGTCGAAAGATAGAGCGGTGCACTGCTAACTTAGTCTTGGTACTTACTTCCTTCTTGCAGAAGAGAGTAGATCTTAGCTGAGCACTCACTGCATTAGCTTTGCTGCACCTCGATTCCAGTTCTTTCGCTATATTGCCATCCTGTGAGAAAATACATACCAGGTACTTGAAACTGTCTACTTGTTCTAACTTTGTTCCTCCTATCTGGCACTTAATCTGTTTGAATCTCTTTCCCACAGACATTACTTTTGTTTTGGAGACGCTGATCTTCATATCATAATCCTTGCATCTCTGTTCGAGCACTGAAATATTAGTTTGCAACCTTTCAATCGAATCTGCCATTACAGCTAAGTCATCCGCATATGAGAGACTGCTTATTTTGTTTTGACCTATTTTAATCCCGCCCTGCCAGTCAACTGTTTTCAACATATAGTCCATGAATAGTATGAACAACAGTGGTGACAGGTTACAGCCTTGTCTTACCCCTGAAACTACCCTGAACCATGAGCTTAATTTGCCATCTACTCTAACTGCTGCCTGACAGTCTACGTAAGGCCCTTTAATTGTCATGACTGGCAGCCTGTTAATCAAGAGTAACTATCTATGAACACGAGTAATATTACTACCTGCATGTATGAGAAATATGAATGGGAAGGCAGTATTCCTTCATTTTATTCTTCTTAAATCGAGTTTTGCAATTAAATGCTGAGTTGCTCTTCACCATCGTGCTTCGTGTATACCGCACAGTCAAACTGTATACTGTACAGTCAAACAGTACAGACGTGACTACCAACTGAGTATATATACCGTAGCAGCAGTATAACATACAATTAATCTACTAACAACACTGGTATTTATCTGACTCTTGCCACTATCATGGCGGCCGACCAAGGTTCAGATTACCCCGCGACAGCAGCGCCGTTATTTTTTACAAGGTCTTTTGGTTGTGCCGGAGGGGGCTGACACCATGCGTCCTACAGGGCTGTCCGACAATCAGCAAGAGTTCCAGTGGTTGGAGTTCTCTTCTGAACAGCACGTTTCAAGGGATTCAAGATACAACGGTACGAACGTAAATAGTGGCAACTATTTACTCACAAACTTTACATCATTTCACCTGTTACTGTCCTTCAAAGTAGTCACCAGCGTTGTGTAGAACCCGTTGCCAGAGACTTGGAAAGTGTACTATACCGTTAGCAGAGCCTGTTCTGTTTATGGTGAAAATGGAGCGGACTATTACAAAATGTTCAAATATTTGTAAATCTATAGGACTCAACTGCTGGATTATTAGTCCATAGCTTAACCACTACTTCAGCAAAGTTAAACTAGCCTAAGGACAACATAAACACTTATGCCCGAGGGCACAGAGTAACATATACAGAGAAGCAGCCCACCCTAAACCACTGTCCTACGCTCCCCTTGTAGTTCCGTAAGGTGCTAGCAAGTGTCAGGCAGTTTGCTGGCTTAGGGTGCCTCTCGCACGTCAGAGGGTAGCGTGGAGGGTAGCGTGGCTGAGGGGAGAGCCCGTGCCGCCTGCCATGAGGCCACGGCTGTGTCCAGCTTGCCGGCGTTTGAGGGGAGGTGGTGTTAGTGACAGCCGCTACCTGCCGTCTGCTCTGGCCAGTTTAAAGGGCTGCTGCTGACCGCAGCGCCATCATGGGACATCTTACGGACCTGCTGGAAACCCTCCCTCCCCGCACCCCGGAGCGTAGGACCGGGCCCTTACGGAGGTTTTCCGTCTGTATATATTTGTCTGTGCCCAGGGGGACACGAACCACCGGCCGCGCGCACCGCAGCACGGCGCCCCAGTGCGCACGGCTAATACGCCGCGGCGCGGTCTACTGGCTGTCGAATATGTGGAACAGTTCTGAAGTGAATTCCACGAAGTGGTTCCTTCATCTTCGGATTCAAGTCAGAGTCACAAGGACTTAAGTGCGCGGAGTATAGTGAATGGTACAGTATTTACGAGTCTCATCGACCGAGCAGAGCAGCCACAGCTTGCACTATATGCACCCGCGCATTGACGTGCTAAATGAGGCAATCAGAGTACAAGTGGCGTAAAGTCCAAAAATTTTTTTTACACTCATTAAAATTGCTACACCACGAAGATGACGAGTTACATATTCGAAATTAAACAGACAGGAAGAATATTGCAAATGATTAGCTTTTCAGAGCATTCACACAAGGTTGGTGCCGGTGGCGACACCTTCAACATGTCGACATGAGGAATGTTTCCAACCGATTTCTCACACACAAACAGCAGTTGACCGGCGTGGTCCGGTGAAACGTTGTTGTGATGCCTCGTGTAAGGAGGAGAAATGCGCACCATCACTTTTACGACTTCGATAAAGGTTGGATTGTAGCCTATCGCGATTGCGGTTCATCGTATCGCAACATTACCGCTCGTGTGGGTCATGATCCAATGACTGTTAGAAGAATATGGAATCAGTGGGTTCAGGAGGGCAATACGGACCGCCGTGCTGGATCACAACGGCCTGGTATTACTAGCAGTCAAGATGACAGGCTTCTTATCCGCATGGCTGTAACTGATCGTGCTGCCACGTCTCAATCTCTGAGTCATCAGATGGGGACGTTTGAAAGACAACAACCATCTGCACGAACAGTTCGACGGCGTTTGCAGCAGCATGGACTATCAGCTCGGTGACCATGGCTGCGGTTACCCTTGATGCTGCATCACAAAAAATGTTCAAATGTTTGTTAAGCTTATGGGACTTAACTACGGGGTCATCAGTCCCTAAACTTACAAACTACTTATGAACTACTTACGAACTAGGACGGCACAAATATCCATGCCCGAGGGGGGATTCGAACCCCCGACCGTAGTGACCGTGCAGACCGTGACTGGAGCGCCTCAGTCACCCCGGCCACTGCGGCCGGCTGCATCACAGACATGAGCGCCTGTGATGGTGTACGCATCGACGAACCTGGGTGCACTAAAGGCAAAACGTTATGTTTTCCGATGAATCCAGATTCTGATTACAACACCATGATGTTCGCATCCGTGTTTAGCGACATCGCGGTGAACGCACATTGGAAGCGTGTATGCGCCATCGCACGCTATACTGGCGTATCACCCGGCGTGATTACACATTGGTTACACGTCTCGGTCTCCTCTTGTTCGCATCGACGGCACTTTGAACAGTGGCCGTTACATTTCAGATGTGTAACGACCCGTGGCTCTACCCTTCATTCGATCCCTGCAAAACCCAACATTTCAGCAGTATAATGCACGACCGCATGTTGCAAATCCTGTACGGGCCTTTCTGGATACGGAAAATGTTCGACTGTTGCCCTGGCCAGCACATTCTCCAGATCTCTCATCAATTGCGAACGTCACGTCAATTGTGGCCGAGCAGCTGGCTCGTCACAATATAGCAGTCACTACTCTTGATGAACTGTGGTATCGTGTTGAAGCTGCATTAGCGTCTGTACCCGTACACGCCATCCAAGATCTGTTTCATTGAATGCCCAGGCCTATCAAAGCCGTTATTACGGCCAGAGGTGGTTGTTCTGGGTACTGATTTCTCAGGATCTATGCACCCAAACTGCGTGAAAATGTAATCAAATGTCAGTTCTAGTATAACATATTCGTTCAATGAATACCCGTTTGTCATCTGGATTTCTTCTTGGTGTAGCAATTTTAATGGCCAGTGGTGTAGAAACGAGGTGTATTACGCTTTGAATGAAGGGCACTCTTCAGACGAGCAGTGAATGGAATCCTTAGTTGATCTGGTTGTTGCCAGATGACAGCACTTCACTTGGCAACTGAAATATCTGTTTATTGTTTCAGAGGACAAGTGAAGCATGTCCACGCTGCGAGCTGTGTTTCAACGTTGTTTTGTTCTGTTACACGAAAGAATCATTACTGCGGACAGAGAAGGATGTTCAGAGGCAGCTAATGGTAAAGTAATTTATTATAGATCATACCGAGAAAGAAAATACGCGTTTTTATTACGTATGTCATTTTTATATATCGTTTACAGAAAAATAACCTGTTACGAAACCTCTAATGTAATAGAATTCACTTACTTTTCACTAATTTTACTTTCAGTGCATTGTGAGAGTTTTTTATATTGTTTTGTCGTAGGGCTCCGAGAGGGGAAAATAGGGAATAGTCTGTCACCGTTAAAGCAGATAGGACGGAAACCTACAGTACATGTGGAGACCTTGGAGAAAAGCTAAAGGAAAATTCTCCGAAACACTGGACAAGAGTATACAAGCAGAAAAGAAAACTCGGTTAACGGAAATGTTTCACCTCCTGAATGTTGCTTAAAATGTTCTTCACGAACCACTGACCACTAGCCACCGTACTAGCCGGCACGGTGGTCAGCCGCTTTGAAGGTGGCGGATCCCGTTTTCCGGGTCGCTGAGAGCTCCGGCCGCGCCTGTGTCGCCCTGAGGGGCTTTGCTTAACGGACAGGAAACCGCGCCTCAGAGTCGCCCGAGGTCAGTGGGACGCCCACTGCTGCAGACTCCCAACTTCCGGCACAGAGCTCGGTGCTGACAAAGTGTGCTACGATGAGGCCTGGCGAATCTCCTCGTCGATGGGACTTCTAACATTGTTAACCTAAACTGTACTGCGGAGTGGCTTTCGTAGAATGAGCTGATACCTGCAAGTGTTACCTAGTTGATTTGTTTGTTCAAGAGGTCACGTTCAGTAAAAACACAACACTTTTTAACACTTTGACTGCCGGCCCTGTAAACTTTGCCATTTCTAAGAATGCCAAGTGTTTTTAGCAATATTTACTATTTTGTATCAGAAAAAACTAGACAACATTTAAATGTGGTAATAAACTTTTCTGAAAGCCTTGGACTTCATCTTCCTGATTACCTACTTTCAGCTTCTTTGAATGTTTACTTCCTTCTCCACATATTTTCAAACAATGTAATTTTTTGGGAAAAAGAAAAAAGTTTACGGAAATCATAAAGTTCTTACATCATACTTGTCGTAGTAGAAAAGCTTTTATTCCACTTTCAATAATAAAACACTGATAAAAACACTTATTACATATATACACACATTATTTTCACACATTGTAAATTTTTATTATTTTTTATTTTGTATGATTCAAGGTAAAACATGGTTCTTTGCACATTGCGATTTTGCACTCACTGCACTGGTATGATGTGTCTTTTCTTACTGCCTTTCCAGTTTGCTTTTTTCCTCTGGTGGAGCATACTTTGTGCATCCTTTGAATTCTACTTTTACCTGTGGGACGTGGATTTTTTTCTAGAAAATGCTTTCCTGCAGATAACCTGCTCAGGTGGCCTCTATCGGAAGTTGGTTTGGGAGTATCGACTTCACACTTTGGCAATTCTGCACACAACACCTTTATGAACTTGGATAGAGGCATCTTCTCAGCTTTTATTTTGTTATGGAGAATACATGCATATACCAGGCACCATAAGGAGATACTGAAATGCAAGTTTCTTCCACCATTTCACTGTTCTATATTCGAAAGCCCTGTATGACATCCTTTGATCGGACAGATCAACCCCTACCTTCTTTTTGTTGTACCCCACAACAAAAGCAGGTTTTTGTTTTTTCTTTACCTCTTCTGTCTTCACATAATTATATCATTTCTGCCCTGTGTCCTGTACTTAGCATATATACATATCTTTTGTCTTTCCAGCACACAGCCAAAAGATTTCCTCTCCTCCGGAATATCTGTTCCCTTCTTTGTATGTTGGGTCATTTCAAAGCCTAAGGCATTCCCTTCCTGTTTCTCATTACAGTTCGAACAAGACCTGCCTTCTCCTTTTCTAACATTCTCTTACCCCTTGCGGCACAATGAAGAAATGCTGGGACGGGACATGAAAAATCGAATTCCGTCAATTGACGGGATCGGCACTTAGAGTGTTAAAGACTAGAAACTTCACATACACATGTTCCATAGTGTGTTCTGAAGAAATGTCAGGTCACCCAGGTTCAGCATTTGTCCTGTTACCTAGTAGACATTGGATCTGCCATAGGCTCAGATGATTTGTTCCATGTGTGATGGCAGCCTTTAGCCAGCAAGTCCAAAAATGTGCAAACATTTGTAAACTATGGGGCTTACATTCTTTGGTCATCAGTCCGTAGGCTGACAAACCAAAACTAACAACCTAAGTATAACACAGACACACCCATTCCCGAGGGATGACTCGAACTTCCAACGGCAGGCAATTGAGCGCTCCATAGCAAGAAGCCTTAGAGCGCTCGGCCACTCCGCCATAGCAGCCAGCAGGTCGCCTGATCTGCCCTGCCACGACCCATTACCCGTCTTCACGGCCTTACTCTGACGGAAGTAAGTACCAAACTGTATATGAGTAGCCTAAATAAATAAATAACAATTTGAAAGAAAAGCCAGGCTTGTCGTAACTTCGTTATGCCCGTTCCTCAACTATTGCTAGATTTCCTATAAGGTATAAAAATATCAATAAGTGAAATAAAAGTATTTACAGGTTTATTAATGGAGATAGTCTGAGGAAGCTTCTTGGTGGACACAAAAAAATTAGCGAAACATGGGTAAATATGAGCAATGATAAGATCTATCACTTTATTAAACTATTTACAACGGAAATGAGAAAGAGAAGGCTTATGTTCTTCGGTCATCTGGTGAGAATGGATGACAGTAGATTGACGAAGAAAATCTTCAATTTAATTCACCCTATTTTTCGTTCCAAGGAATAAAGAAAGACCTCGTAGAACTTGGACTCAAAGAAATTGACGCGATGAATAGGAACGAGTACAAAAGGCAATAAATAAATTCGAGGTTTTCCAGGAGGTCCCAAGAACGAATACCCACAGGAAACTGACAGCTGAACATCGGGCAAAAATGGCAGCAGGCAGAAGAGCAGCACTAGAGAAGAGAAAGAAGAAAGTGAATATGAAATAGAATTTGTAACGCGATCCTTAGTTGGCCAATTCGTGTAAATAAATGAAAATAATAATGGAGATATCACGTTTCTAACTGGACATTATTAATTACTGTATTAAATTTATTGGGAATTAAAAGGTAACTGGTTTTTACATTTGGAGGCTCCTTTTGGTTTGCTTTATATATCCTGGCGGTAAAATACAGTACATTACCGTGTTCCGCAAACCAAAACATCCACTTATATTCACAAAGAAGCCTAACTTCAGTCAATTTGTAGTAACGTTCTCTAAGTGTATCATAAAAAATTTTCAATCTATTATTAATAAACAGTCAAAAGTAAACCTGCTCTCAAGCCTTTTGCACGCATATGTCATACTAATATTTGTTTCAACTCTCTGTAGTTGTTATACACCTTTTCTTTTCTAATAATACATTGATCTGGAAAACAGTCTTTAAAATATTATTTTTGATGTTTTCTTATCTCCCACATCCAAGTCTTTCAGAGTGTTGTTCACTTGTCAACAATTTATAAATTATCTTAAATAGAAGTTTCCTGTCTTCTTGTTTTGTAAGATTAATATCCAAGAAAACACCGATTGTATGAGGAATACATTTAGTGATGCAAATAATTGATTGAACAGAATAAAAAATTTTAGTTTCACCATTACTGACATCATTACGAAGTGGATGCGGTCATTTCAATATTCATTACTTTTATGTACAACTAGCTAAATTCCCGCTACTTCGCACGCGTAGACTGGATGGTCTGCATTGGCTGTTTCTACTTCTAAATATAAATTTTCATAGATTTAGCTTTAAAAATGCTTTCCTAATCGAGTATTTTGATACAACTCTGCACTCCCTATTGCACTATTGTTGTAAGAATTCAAAACATACCGAAACGCATTTCTTTAATTATAACCATGGTTCCAAATCTTCACATTTCTAGTATAAAAATTTTCCCTTATTTCATCCACTTGATGGTTGAATTTCAAAAAATATCGAAATGCGTGTTTTTAAAATTCCAATCAAAAATATAAATCCGAAGTTCTGTATTTCTTCTTCAAAACTGTCTTAATAGCAACGTATTTTCAAACAGACATTCATCCCCTATTTCACCCCCTTAGGGATGGGAATATCAATAAATCTCTGATACCTACAGTGTAAGATAAACAACATCTACAAATTTCAAGGTTCTATCATCTACAGATTCACTTTTCAGCACCGTTTTCTGTCTTTTAGAAACGGATCGAGAACGCGAAATTCCTTTTTTGCGCTTTGGCATCTTTCTTGGTAGTTTTTCTTTTCAAACTGCAATATGCAATTATTTTTCTTTATTTGTACGCTTGCTGCAGGACAAAATTAAGAATGTGCACCACCTTTCGCTGTATATAACATCTTTGCTATTATAGTTGTCAAAAGTCATCGGTGGGCTCATTGCGATTTTATATAAGTCAACGACTTTCAATTACTATATCATTCGCCCTCATATAGCTATCGACACGAAACTGCTACTCCAGTTGTCAGTATTTTGATCCTAAGCACTACAGTTGTTTATATTGAGATAACTGGTGTATTGTCAGTGCAATTAAAGCTCAGTTAATTGTATGTATGTGTTTCCCAGTGTTTTATCTTTGAGCATCTGTTGATCGTGGTATTGCTCCACATTTTACGGATTTTTGTTCGCCACACTCACCCAACAGCACACACCGCGACCAAAACACCGTAGTGTACACCGCGAACCTAAGGGCTACTCTCATGCATAGCCGCCATCGGTCTGCAGTGAATAATTTTGGCTACCAAGTGAAATATACGGACACGCATCCCATGTTCCTAGTCAGTGAAGAAAATTTTTTTATTCGCTCCAAGAAAATGACATTTCCACAACTCCTAGTTCTATACTGAACTTATACAACCAATGCAATCCTGTACCACAACATTGTAACAATCGAACTTTCGAACAGACGAAATTCACTGAAAAACTGCAAAAATTGACCAGCAGAAGCAGATGCACAAGAGACCCAATAGAAACTGTTGATAGCGTAGCTAAAAGTAGGTGAGATATATGTGCCTGAAAAATTGATAAGAAAATCACAAAGAACTATCCATCACAGCTGTCGCCAGCACCAAATTATTTGCTTTATACCATTATTCTTTAGTGCAGTGCTAGTGCTTATTGGAAACTGTTTGAACCGCACCAGAACTGAGATAAAGTTGGAAGTACAGGATATGCATCCGTAATTGCGAATATGAATCACCATCGTCTGTTTGATGAAGAAATTAACTTAAGTGGCAAACCATGCGAGACCGAAACTAATTAGCACAAAACGACTTCACAGTCTGCGAAGTAGGGTGCGCAGAAGCAACAAAGCGAAAAAGGTACACTAACAGAAAGACACGCAAAAGTATGAAACAACAAACTCTAAAGAAATGTATCACATCCGAATGTTAATACAAAAGAAAAATTAACTTACACAAGATACTGTCTGCTTCAGAGACTGCTATCACCTAGATACTATGGAAAACTTATCACATTATTTGTAGAAGGGAAACGGAAACGACAGTACGAGATTAGATGAGATATAATACACAATATACATATGGTAACGTATTTTATTGAAATAAAGTTTTTTTTTTAATTTATTTTTATTTTTTTATTGGGATTAGCACTTGGCATCTAGTTTTGCTGGGACCTCCAACTCTCCAAATCTATTTTGGTAGACTGTCCAGTGCCTCTCGTCCTGTGGGTGCCTTCAATACTTTTTTTTATAGTAATACACGTATTTCCAAGTGAACGGGAGGGGCCTCATTTTGTTTCGCCGCCGCCCCGGGCCTCCAACAGTCTTACTCCGCCACTGTCAGTTACAACTGTAATTTGTGTTTGATACAGTACATTTTGCTGTCTTGAGCTTTATATGGCGTCTACTAGGAACGAGGTACCGCTGGGCTACCGTAACAGTGAAAAAGTCATTCCCGTTGTCTTCGAATGTGGTGTGTGTTCCCCACGGATGGCCAGTACGTTGTGCACCTGCGTGGCGTGGATAGTATGAACTTATCAATCAGCTCTTGAGGGATATTTGGCCATTCTTCCGTGCGTGAAATATCCAACTCTGTGGTCTGGCTGCAATGAGAGATGCTCAATCAGGTTTAAATCTGGTAAAGTAGCCGGTTATTCCATTCCTTCAATTCCTTCAGCCTCAAGCACGTTGTCCAGGATGTCATTTATGGTGCTTTATTACTAGCCACAACATTATACAAAACTAGTCTTTCTGAAACTAACACGTAGGAGTTTTCTGCTGTTTCTGGGAGCATGGCTCCTACGAGGCAAGTCCAGACCAGGTCCTAACACCGACTGGGCGCGCAGCCGAGACCTTCTACAAACTTCGTACATCTTCGTAAGAACTCGTGAATATTTGTTACAGACATAATAATTCGCTTATTTCTTTACATAAACAGTCTTAAAGAAAACAAAATGATGGTCAACTACTCCTATTGATCCATAGTATTCTACTGATTTCTGTATGCTACTAAGGATTGATGTATAAAAACTTAAATCTTATAAAATAGGCTGTGTGTATGTGTGTGTATGTATGTATGTTCCACATCTGCTCCTAAACTAATGAACCTATTTCAACCAAATTTGGAACACATATTCCTTATGTGGGATAACAATTGCTGTAGGAGTACGAACCACATAACACATATCATAAACGATAAGAGCTGAAAGAATCTGCCACAAAAGGCGACGAGACTTTATGAATACACTAAATGAGAATGACAGTACTTAGCGAGTTGCAACAAACTTTAAACATAATTTCAAACCTTTATTAAACTTTTTCTCCCTGACAACCATAGCAAAATGATGAAAGGAAAAAGTTTCTCGCTTACTACTTTTCCGCTGTCCATGGAGCAAAACTATGGCATTGGGTATGACGTTACAATTTATAATTGCTACACTACAAATTGTACTCGCAGGAAATTTTGCAGACGGTATACACACTTAGAACTGAATGAAAGTTCGAAATTGTATCATATGAGGATGTAAAGAGTAACGTTCATGGAAAACCGCCCCATCAAGCATCACGTTTTACTACTAACCGTATTCGCAACAGATTTTACCGACATACAGCACTTATACAAATCAATAATCCTGCAAAATTATACAATTATACAACACATATGTACGAATAATAGACTGTAAAATCAGGCCTGTCGCTGTTCGCTTCAAAATGTCCAAATGTTTGTAAATCTATCGGACCAAACTGCGTGGTCATTAGTCCGTAGCTTACAAACTACTTAAACTAAGGTAAACTAACCTAAGTAAAATACACACACACACACACACACACACACACACACACACACACACACACACACACACAGGCCCCAGGGAGGACTCGAACCTCCGACGACGAGAAACCGCGCGCTACGCAGCGAGGCGCGAGGCGCAGCGAGGCGCCTGGCTACTCCACCGTAGCACTATTCGCTTCAATAACTGACAACGAAAAAAATGTTCAAATGTTTGTTAATCTATCGGACCAAATTACGTGGTCATCAGTCCGTAGCTTACAAACTACTTTAACCTAGATAAACTAACCTAAGGACAACACAAACACCCATGCCCAAGGGAGGACTCGAACCTCCACGGCGAGCAACCGCGCGCTCCGCAGCGAGACGCTTTAAACCGCTCGGCTACTGCACCGTGGCAACTGACAACGAGTCATAAACTTTTACTATTGGTGAGAACCGATAGGAAGGTCGCAAATGGGGTTTTCTCGTCCGGAATAAGAAATAAAGCAACAGGTGTTTTTTGTCCGGTTTTAGTAAAATTCTGTTCGAATAGTTACTGTAATTGCAGTACACTCATTTAGAAGCCAAATCTAATGCATATTGAGTAATGTGTCGGGGCTCAGAGCTTTATAGTTTCGTGCCTGTTATAATACGAAGATAGGAGAGGTAAAGGACTCGGTATTCGTACCGGAGAAAGAACGACGTGCGCGAGTTACGAATACGGCAGCGCAGAACTTCACATGGCGGACACAGACGCAGTCAACAACTGCCAGCGGCTTCGAGCACCACACGGCGGCAGTCCCAGGAGGCAGTCAATACATCGGCGGCAGCGGCAGAGGCACCGAGGCAGAAAAGCTGAGTACCAAATGTATGTGGGTCTGGGGCTGCATCTTACGTTAACGAAATGCCGGTATTTAAGCAATCACCAAGCGTGTGTGGCTCCGAAAATATTAGCGGATATGCTAGCCCCAGATCCGAGGGAGAAAATGTAAATGGGGAGGGCTATAGTGGGGCTACTAGTCCAGTTGCTACAAAGAAAGATGATACGGCGAGAAGTTCATTAGAAAGCAAACTTTACATGTGGATAATGGGGTTAAAACAGATTTGGGTGGTATAAAATCAGAATTAAAAGCTGAATTGTGAAATGTAAACGCAGAAGTGGGTAATGTAAAAGCAGAACTGGGTAATGTAAAGAAGGAACTGGTCTTGGGTTTGAACAAAGTTCAAGCAAACATGGAAAGTACGAGGGTGGAACTAAGAAGTAATATTGAAAACGTAAAATTTGAGTTGAAAAAATATCAATCAGAAGTGGATGGAATGGCAGAATCAAATCTAAACGATGTGAAGACAAAAGTGGGCAAAACAGGGGAGGAAGGTGATTCCGTTAATAATAAAGTCGGTGCATTAGAGATAAATTTAGGTAATAAAATGGGAAAAGTACAGGACGAATTGAACAGCAATGTAATGAAGAATGTGCAACGACAAGATAATTTTGAAAAGGCAACTACAGCTAAAGTAAATAACTTAACGGATAGGTTGGCGGGTTGTAAAATGGAGATAAAAATGTAGTGGGAGAATTGATCAGGAAAAGGTGCAACTACAGCAAAAAATTGAGGATGTACGAGCTGAAATAGGTAATGCAAATGTTTGTCCACTTGTAAATAATCCATGCTCTTTAGCTGGGAATAATAAGAATTTTTCTAATGATAGCAATTACCACCCAGTAGCTTTTCTTGCCGCATGTAAGGATGGATTTGTTAAGGGGATGAGTGACCAAGATAAAATTAAATTGGTAAAAAAGACTGCTTGAGAGTAATGCACCGTTGTGGGGTAATTTAAATAATCATTTGATCGAGATCTATGACAAGTTTAGGATTTGTTTCTTGAATAAGTACTGGAGTGAAGCAAAGCAAACGCGGCTTCAAAGCGAATTTTTAACGGCACAAATTTCAAGTTTGGCAATGCGCGAATTTGGTATGCCCGAACTGAATAATTTAATGCATACAATTAGGCTGCTGGGAGTTCTGACGGAAATTACGACGTTAAAGAGGCGATTGCCAGATTATTTGCAATGGGATTTGGTGCATAGCCCGACGCAATCGATTGATGAATTTTAGATTTTGTTGAAAAGTTGGAACGAGCATTAAAGTGTAAACCAAATCACGGTAACGGAAGAGAAAACGGTAGTCCTAATTGGAACCATAATAGTAATAATGGTAATTATGGGAACCTCAGTAATAACGGTAACTTCCGGAATCGACACAACAACAATGCTAATCAACTGAATACATTTTATAAAGGTAAAGGCAGTGAGAATCATCACGGAAGGGAACATAGTGATATGCGGTCGGGAAACTGAGAAACGCCGTGTCTTATGTGCTCGGATGACGAAACGAACCGGCAATACCTAGGACACCGTACTGTGATAATTTTATGGGAAATAAGTGTGATAGGGGGCAGAAGGAAGTTGTGGAAATATGTGTGGTAATTTAAAACAGCGTGACCGTCAGAATATTTAAAATTATTTTGGGCAATCATTTGAATCAGATGAAGATATGGGTTTATAAAATCTATTTTGTGAAGAGAAAATGAGTGATGGAGTGAATGAATGTATGCTAAATAGTTCTAAATCTAAGAAAGGTTATGAGGAAAATTTGAATTTGGTGGAGATGAAGTGTGCAGAAAATTCCGAGAAGTTATTGACCAGTAGCGATAAATGTAACTATGTGTGTACTACATTTTGTGAATCTGAGTCGGTTGATCTAAGTGGAGTATTTTGTGAAGGCTTCGTAGCTGAGGGCACGCTAGCTGGTAGCAATGTAAGTGGTAAATCGGCGGATGTAAGTCAAGTTGATAGGGAAAGCGGCGTAGCATTGGTCTCGTCGGCTGGTAATGAATTACGTTATGTATGTGGCATGATAGGTGATTTATTGTTGAAGGGAATTGAAATAAGTGAGACTTGTGGTAAATTTGAAGCTACTGATAAGGGAATGGTCAGACTTGTCATGCCTAAACCTGTGTTGCTATTTTTAGCACTGTAAGTTAACATTGAAGGAAGTCTGTATGCAGACTGTTAGCTGCTGACATGATCTGGAAGTCTGTAAAAAGTTTTATGAAGTATGACATTATTGTCGCATGGTTTTCGCGCTTGTAACTGCCTGTTGTACGACTCTGACCTCTCTCGTTGCGTTATACCAGCGCCATGTAGGGACAAGGTGGCGTTAGCTACGCGTCGCTCTCCTAACACAGCAATGAGAAAGCTGATTCGCCCAGTGAAAGCGATCATACGAAACTTAATAAAAATGATAATAATAAATTCGTTTACAAATTAGCTGAAATTTTATCTACAACATTCTTTCCAAATATTTATGAAATAGACACAAATACATATACGGTTTAAAACACGTCAAACTTTTATTTCTTGTAATTACTGCAAAAATGCGAAATATTGATGCAATGTTCAAAACATAGGTTTTTCGTCCACCAAGAACATACAAGCAAAGACGACACATGACAACCCTGCGAATCACAGTCGTTGTTAGACGCCCCTAGACAAAACTCGGCCGGTGTTAGGAAAGAATAAGGCCTAATATCAGTATCTTTCGAGGCGTGCCACGCATATTTAATCACATTTTGAAACCGTGGGGACGAAAACAGATAATGTACGACTGATTGCAACTTAAGAATATTGTCACGGTGATAGACTGGAAAATGTAGTGATTTGCACACAATCATTTTCTCTGGTAGTTTTCTGTAAAATGCCTTCCACTGGCGGATAGGCAAAAATTTGAATAAAAACTATATTCACAAATCTTACAACCTGCCTGATACAACAACACATGTGACCATATGCCACATATATATATAAAATTTACGAATATATCAGTTTTGAAAGACAATAAAATACACTTAATATCTAAATGGATGACTTTACATGAAAATTAGAAATTAACTAAAGTTGGTACACGAAATAAAATGTTTTGACTGGCTAAGTCACATGAGAAAAGTGGCAAACCCACGAAGTATAAAATTAAATACAAAAAATGAAAATTTATCCCAAGACTGATCAAGACTATTTTTGATCTATAAGGATAAGGACGTCCGTTTTGGCACACGAAAAACTCCCACTTAATACTACCATTCATCTCCCATTTCTCAGCAGATGCGTTGGCGCAACCTTACCGTCTTTCTGTTGAACGGCGTTGCAGGTGGAGAAGACCAGCTGAGGGCAGTGCAGTGTTGACAGCAGTGATCGCGAATGTGGATTGATATGATTAGAACACGTTTTGTCGGTTAAGCCGACGACAATACTAAAGTGAAAATAAAACTGTACTCCCAAGAAACGGTAAAAATTCTGATTACGAGTGGTGTAGCTGACAGCAAACACGCTCTTCAGAATATTACAAGATTCAATTTACTCTATAGTAGCCATGCAGGACTAACACCTGACTGTGCAGAAAGCACACTGAAATAATTCAAAGTTAACAACGAAAATCACACAACTCCAAACAGCGCGATCCGGTCAGGAGCGCGGCCCAGACCAGAGACCCCACAAACAGCACGATGCGGCCAGCAGCACCGCCGACACCAGAGTCCTCGCTCCACAGCAAAAATTCCACAACTGCCAAAATCTACCTCTCTAGCCCCTCCCATCGGTGACGTCAAGCAAATCACAAATTTTTGCTTAATGGTCAAACCAATGGAATACGAGAGCTATTGTTCAACACGCCAGTCTCCTTCCCCACAAAACTGTCCCATCTGCATTCTGCAAGTAAGCCAGTATTTCTCAGAAATCCATATAATTAGCGGACCATTGGAACGAATCTGCAGACGCTAAACTGACTTTACTGCCGACCAGACGCCAGCTCTCCGTCACGAGAGCGCCGCTCTAACTTCCCCAGAAATCACCTCTGGCAATTTACACAAACATTCTCAGTCGCCCGCCCCTGGCGATCCAAACCTCGGGTGCACGTGCAGACCAGAACGACGCCAACTTTTGCGGCCTTTACACGGACAGTTCTGTGCCGCGCCTCGCAGGTACCGACTCGGGCTCAGCCGGTCCCGGGGGGATTTGCACACTTCGTCCCTCGCGCAGAACCGGCATGCGGAACGTCCTCACATTTACGCGGCCACGCTTGCACTACAGCTTTAGACGGTCGCAGTCCAGAACCATGGCAGACTCACGCTGTTGAACGAAGGAATTCCTACGGAATTTATTGAATTATACCGGCAACAGCCTTGTTTGTGGCGAATTCGCAGTAAGGACTACACAAATAAAAACCTAAAAATCGAGGCATACGATAGACTGGTAACTTTAAGAAACCAATTTTTCATAATGCTGATAGGGAATTTGTTGCAAAAAGAAAAAAAAATTGTTTACGTGGGTCGTTCCGAAAAGAAATGAAAAAGGTTTTGGACAGCAATCGATCTAGTAGGTCGAGTGATGAAGTTTATGCGCCCAATCTATGGTATTATGACCTAACATTCATTACGGATCAGGGGCTTACGTCGTCAAGCATATCGAATATGGATGGAGAATATGAAAGACATGTGGGTGACGCCGATAAATGAGCTGTAAATGAAGAGCATCTCGATGAGAGTATTGCCGCAGAAGAGGTTTTTGTAATTGAGCAGCATCAACGTACCGAAGGACATGAACAGGTTAGAGTTAAATTGTTTTATTTTTCAAAGACATAATCACAGATGTAACAAAGGAAGGGGAAAATACACGTCGTGAGATTACAGTACTTAATTAACAAACATTTAAATAAAAATTCTTAGGCTCTTCCTAATTTCAACATTTCGTCTTGCCAAGACACACTCCTTTCTGAAACAAAATATTTCTTGCATAACTCTATATTCACTTCATCATTTTTGTTTGGATTTCTACATAACATATTTTGCAAACTATGTCGTTTGTCGCCAATCTGCTTTGCGCAGTAAGGTCTCTGTATCCACAGCTGATGGTGATAGGTAGCCATGACTGTTTCTGCGCATAAAATTATGCAAAAAACAGATAACCAAAACAACATATCATATTTTTTCTGGTTTCATATTAATGGCTGTGTTTAACCCTCGAAACCGTGAAGAAATAACGCCGAAAGCATTTTCTACGACATTCCGAGCACGAGATAACCCGAGTGTCGCTGTTAGGCGTTCTTCTCCAGAAATGCTTTTTTATGCTTGGTAATTTTGTGCTTAATCAAATCCAGCAAAATGTTAAACGAGGCACAATCCATCAGTAAATAGTTTTTAAAATCATCGGGGAAATTATCGCGCAGTTCACTTATTAAAGGCAAATGACTATAGCGGTGGCTGTATTCTTTCACCCAAAGACAGTGCTTTGATGTGTTCCGGTTCATTGCAAGTGCCACGCACATGCCAGCCGCAGCGACCGCACGGACACGGCGTCTCTGCAGCTGGGACTCTCTGCCCTGCTGGGCTGCCCGCACCGTCCGCCGCTCCATGCGACACGCCACGGCTCCGCCGGCGTTCCTGCCGGCCGGCGGGCGCCAGCGGGCAGAGTCCTGTGAAGTTCGCACCCCTTTTTTGGAAAATGTACATTTTTTTCAGAGTTCTAGACAGATATACAATAGTTCTGGAGTTCTCTGTACAAAATTTAAATAGTTCTGCAGAATTTCGTGAAATATCGCAATTCTGAATAGTGGGAGAGCTGTGAAGTTGGCACCCCTTTTTTCAAAAATGTAATTTTTTTTTCAGAGTTCTAGACAGATATGCAATAGTTCTGGAGTTCTCTGTACAAAATTTGAATAGTTCTGCAGAATTTCGCCGAAAAAATAGTAAAAATTACCACAAACTTGAGTTTTTTTTTTAGTTTTTTAAAAATAATTATTTGCCTATTAGCGCAAACATAGTTCTGATCACAGTTTTAAATAGCTGCCAAAGAGTTCTACAGGAAATCCTAATAGCATTTTTCTGTGCAGATTATACTTAATGAGATAATTACAATTATGGGGTATTCATTTACATGCTACTGTGGAATTTGCACCCGTTTTTTCTAAAAAATTAGACTTTTTTCCAGAGTTCTAGGGACATGTGCAATAGTTCTTGTTTACGATAAGCAGTAATCACTCAGACGTAAAAACAACAAATTGAATGTGCAGCGGATAGAATATCTGTCAAGACCTAAGAAAAATGTATATTTCTCGAATAACGGGCACAAATAAGACAGCTTATCAGATATTCCAAAATTTTTTTTCGGGCAATTACATAGAAATATTCACATGAACTCTAGAACTATAATATATGTACACAGAACCCCAAAAAACAATGTGTATTTCTCAAAAAAAAAATGGTGCCAATTTACAGTAACGTGACAATGGATTCCACATTACTGCATTTATCTGATAAAGTATAATCTGCACAGAAAAATACCATTAGGATTTCCTGTAGAACTCTTTGACAGCTATTTAGAACTGTGATCAGAACTATGTATGTGCTAATAGGCAAATAATTATCTAAAAAAAAAACTTAAGAAAAACTCAAGTTTGTGGTAATTTTTACTATTTTTTCTGCGAAATTCTGCAGAACTATTCAAATTTTGTACAGAGAACTCCAGAACTATTGCATATCTGTCTAGAACTCTGAAAAAAATGTACATTTTCCAAAAAAGGGGTGCCAACTTCACAGGACTAGCGGGCAGGCAGGCGCGCCCGTGTGAACGCCGCTTGCGGTGCGTCGTGACCGGAGAGCCTCCCTACACAATAGCAGCACCGAATAGAGATGGGCAAGAAATCACGTACTCGTGAAAAATCACGGTGATTGAAAATTCACTGTTTTCACGGTCGCGGCGATCTGGAATCTGACCGTGATTTCAGTCACGGTCACGGTTGGGTAGCGACAAGCAGGAATAGCAGCAAACAGCAGTACAAACTACAAAGAGCCATCTGGTGGCCGAAATGAGTACTAAATGCAGCAGCGAATAGCAGGTGTAGCAGCGAAGAGGAGGTGAGGGAAGAGAAGCAGCAAAGGCCAAAAGAGCCATCTGTGGGTCGAAATCTGTACTAATATCAATGCAGCAAATAGCGGGTATAGCAGCGAATCACCGATAAGCGAAGAACGGGTATAGCAGCGACTAGCGATGAGCGGGTGTACCGGCTAAAAGCCGATTATGGACAGTGACCAGTTCGCATACACTTGTGCGTTTTTCCTAGAAAATAGCCAGGGCCCGGCAGGGAGAGGTTAAAAACTGAAAAACATATCTCGTCCATTTCGCCGTTCGTCGTCTAAAAGTGTATATCTTGTTTCTGCCGAGATGAAGCGATCGAGGACGAGCGAGATGTGTCATTTCACCGCTCTTAATAGCGACTATGCGAAATGTAATTTGTGCGGCATACAGTTGTCGCATAAAACTTATATCTCCAATTTGAAGAAGCACCGTGATAGGCGCTTGTAACCGAAATATGCGACAACTTCTTCGAGATCCATCAAACCTGTGGTGCCAGAGCAATGTATGTTGCAATCACATTGTTTTATAAGTAATTAACTTTTGTCTGTACTCTATTTTTAAAACTGCTGTAATAATAGTAAGCGGTATGATGTTTTAATACTTTGTTAGTGTGGAAAGGTAGACTCCTTCAGCACTGAGTATTGTTCTAGCGATAAAGAACGCAGTTGCGGCGTGCAGAGCAACAAGTAAGCTCTACGAACATTTGAAATGTGCGCGCTTGCACTCCGCTACGATGTTGGCAATACCACATGGTAGCCAATCAGAGTCCGAGTTGGGCGCTCTCTGCAGCCGTTGCCAACGCATGAGCAACTCGAAAAAACATGTGCGTAAAATTATTCCCCACGGGACTTGCGCTGGAATACTGATATCACATTAATTGCTTCAATTATACTAAAGATCTCAGCTTCTTATTTCATATGAATGCATAAATTTTGAGTTAAAAGTGTATGGCACTGGAAATGAAACTGCAGTAACTTTTTATTTATTTAAGCATCCAGTTAGCTGTGGATGATACATCTTAAAAACATATGGCACCTAACAGTAAAACTGATACTATATTACTGTAAGTAATTGAAACGTGTAAAGTAATATGATAACTAATATAGGCCAGTGTATTTAAATAACAGCACCCTCTAATAACTGCAGTATCAATTACATTAAAGAAACAAGTTATTAAAATTGAGGGACTGTATTCATTGACAATGAAATAAACCTATCTTGCAAATAATTTTTACTCTTACTAAGAATATTTACTATTCTTTCATTGTCTTGATGTGGTTAGAAAGTTTATTGTACAGTTATTTTAATCTATACTTACTATTGACTTATTTGTTGAGATTTACTTTTCTCGGTTCACAACATAACTTTCATAACAACAAAGAGACGATAAATTAGTTACTGGTGGATGAAACATTATAACAAAAGTATCTAACTCAATTTTTGTCAGTCCCATGGTAAGTCATATAAGTCGCCGAAATCGCGGCGATTTAATCACGGTAATAGCGAAAAGAGCTGAAATCACGGAATAGCGGGAGGAGTAGAAATCGTGGAGGGATACATGTCGTGAAAACCTCAAACAGTGATTCTAAACCGTGATTAATCACGGTGATTTAAAAGTAGCAATCACGGAAATCACTGTTAGCGGAAAATCACTGTTTAGCCCATCTCTAGCACCGAAGCGGTAAACAAACTACCTTGACTCAGGCACAGACAAATATATACAGACGGGAAACTTCCGTAAGGGCCCGGTCCTACGCTCAGGGCTCGCGGGGAGGGAGGGTTTCCAGCAGTTCCGTAAGATGACCCATGATGGCGCTGCGGTCAGAAGCAGCTCTTTAAACTGGCCAGAGCAGGCGGCAGGAAGCAGCCCACCACCACCTCCCCTCAAACGCCAGCAAGCCGGACACAGCCGTGGCCTCGTGGCAGGCAGCACGAGCTCTCCCCTCAGTCTCCCCTCCACGCTACCCTTGACTTGCGAGAGGCACCCTAAGCCAGCGATCCGCCTGACACCTACTAGAATCTTACGGAACTACGAGGGGAGCGTAGGACAGTGGTTTAGGGGGGGGCTGCTCCTCTGTATATGTTACTTTGTGACTCAGGTCAGCCACAGAGGTGCCCAGCCCAAATATAAATGTCCGTCTGAAAACAGAGTGGTTTCATCATGGGTGGTGTCGGCAGAATGCCTTGAAACACAGACAACATCAGAGAATGTGCCGCCAGCGACCCCTGCACCTTGCAGGCCCTGCCGGCCTGTAGGTGTCGCCAGTGTCTTCCGCCTCGGAAGACAGTTATCCCATCGGCGATACTTACAATAATCAAAAACAGAGTCATACTCTGAGAGAACAGAAATTCCCCCCCCCCCCAACTCCTATCCTCGGATAATTACAAGACAAAATGAAAGAAATTGAATATAAACAAGATAATACTATTGATATCCTTCTGGAATAAATGCAAATAATATTATCCAAATAAAAATGGAGCAAATAATTCTAAAAATAGGACCACAGGACCACATATCCAAAGAAAAATGGAGCAAATAATTCTAAAAATACGACTACCACCTCTCAGTATCTCTACTTCTTTGGCAGGGTGAGCTCGAAATACAGCTTTTAATGAATCAGGACTTTTGTGACCTGACCACTCGAATCTAGAAGGAGAAGTGATTTGTTCCCACAGAACGAAAGAAAAGCATGACACATGGAAAGTGTAACGTTATTAACTCCCATTCTTCCCGACTTCGATGTGTCCACCACAAGATTGTCTGCGTAGAACGATGTTTGTTTGACATGTGATCCAAAACGTCCATTTCGTTCTTGAAGACACACATATAGTTTAGGCAGCAATGAACCATCTATACTAATTATGGACATTATAGTGTATGAATGGGTGAGTGCAGTCGTGGATTGTGCAATTGCCTCAATATGTTTTTCCCCTTTGAATGACAGTGTTCTTTTCGCACGCATTTCTTTTTGAAAACCTGACTGATCTGCATTGTAAACGTAAGATTCACTAAAACTGGCGATCTTATTTTTTGCAGTCGTAAGAAAAGCTTTTATCATTTACATTTGAGTCACTTCATTTTCCGACCTGTTTCTCCATACAAATTTTGTTATTTTTCGTGCCAAAATCTTTTGAAGCGACTAATCCAACTTCGACAAGCTGTAAATTCTTTAGCGCCTATCGCGTTGTCAATCTCTTAAGCCCAATCACGCAAAGTTGTGTCGCTGACTGCCTGACTGTCATCTGGCATCGGTAAATTGCTCAAAAAGTCGCGCATTTATCTCTGTCGCAATTTCCAGTCGACTCTTACGTCGTCCAGCGACTTATTTTTTCCATCTATACAATTCACGTTCAGAATGGACAAAACGATACCTAAATTGAACAGTACTGACACTTAGGCGTTTCTTACCACTTTCGTTCAACCAATACTTCATCGCTTTTTCTTTGTCTGATAATGTAATTGTAGTTGCTGGTGTTGATTTCGGCGATAATTGATGATGGTACGTGGCACTATCAGTGGAAGAGTCTTCATGTTTGCAACTTTCTTCCGTTTCTTCGCCATCTGTAGATTCACAGTCTGCAATATCGAGTGTTTCAGTCGTTTCTAGCCACATGTCTGCGCTATTTACATGCTCGTGTAGAAGTTTAACTACCATATCACATATCGTATAGTGTTCACACGTGTTTTCTGTTGATTGCTTCATTTGGCGCCTGTGGTATATCTCCATGGCAAGGAGCAAAACATTTACAGGGCTTGCCATCACCTGTTAGGGGAGATTGAATGTTCACCGCAATGTGGCTTGCGGAGTATAGATGTAGATGTACAGAATATCTTTCACATCTCTAACCAGTTTCAGGACGGTATGTTTCGAAATACGTACCAGAAATGAAAAGGATGTGCAAGCTACAGAAACTAGATGCGTTTCCCCTTTCCACCAAAACTGTACAACGATATTCCTCTTTAGTGAACGCCGCGAAAGACGGCAGCACCTCCCTACCATGCTCACAACGCTCACCATAACAACAGCTCGCGACTCGACATTTCCAGCGGTAGCCAGCCGTCACCGCAAGCCCCAAACAGGAAAAACAACCTTTTTTTATTTTTTTTATTTTTGTTCTTTAGGTGACTTCCGGGTCATATAAAAAGCTAACTTTCTGCCTACAGACTGCCATTCCCTTGTGAGACCCTCCAGACAGTTAGCCCTGGGCATGCTTCAGCGACCACCCTATAGCGCAGCGGTGGAATGTTGTGTGTTACAGGGAGCGGGGATCTCGGCTTTATTGCCCGGATCGTGAGGATGGAAAAAACCTCTATAAAAACCCCTCAATCCCAAGGTGTGCTGCGTGCTGATGGGATGCATGGCTGTTGAGGTTGAACAGTCGCTAGCGAGCGACCTCTGAGGATACTGCCGCACCTCAGTTGTAAAAGGCTTACCCAGGCAAGCGGGGCTCTGCCTGGGTGGACCGTCCCTTCCCTAGCTGCTCGTGGGACCGAGATGGAGTCCTCACATGTTTCTAACCCCGGCGGGATGGGTGTACCGTCAGGGGGTACTCGCACCCAATCATGTAAGAGGTTGAGGGAGGCCAGTCCTCCTGAGACACAATCTACTAATAGTAATAGGGCTCAAGGAGTCATTAATAATAATGTTTTCGTAGTTATTAAGAGGAAAGAGGGTACCTTTGAAAAGGTCTCCCCTTTCTACATTAATAAGGGACTGGAAGGACTTGCAGGTTTTTTGAAATCAATTAAGAGGCTGTGGAATGGTGCTTTGTTAGTTGAGACGACCAGAGCAAAGCAGGTGGACCTCCTTCTGAATTCAGCAAAGCTAGGGGAATATGACATTGTTGTAGAATTACACAGCATGCTAAATTCCAGCAAAGGAGTGGTCACATGCCGTGTCATTATGGACATTGAAAGGGCAGAATTAAAACAGGAGTGGGCGTCACAGGGTATCATTGACGTTGAGCAAAGGACCCGCAGGAACAATGGAGTAATAGAGAAAACCCCTACCTTCATTGTTACCTTCAATTCCCCATTGTTGCCGGAACATCTTATGGCAGGGTTTCTCCGTCTGAAAGTTAGGCCTTTTATACCGAACCCTATGAGGTGTTACACATGCCAGCGTTTCGGTCATACGACACAGAATTGTGGAGGCATACCAACCTGTGGGAGGTGTGGACAGGCAGCTCACGACTCTGTGGTTGATTGTCCTTCCCCAGCAACTTATCTAAACTGCTCGGGAAGCCACCTTGTATGGAGTCGTGATTGCCCTGTTTTTGTTGAAGAACAAAAAATACAGGAGATAAATGTGCACAAACGTATTCCATATGTGGAGACCAAAAAAGAATATAAGGCGACACAGCCTCCTGTGTTTCCGACCTCCTATGCCTCACTACTCCAGAAACCCACGCCCACTGTTGATGCATCAACACAGACCATCCCCGTTTCCACCAGCGAAACTTGCACCTGCATCTGTACATGCCAAACTTCGATTAGTCGAGATATTGGAATACAGGCCAACCCAATTGACGTGAAAGACGAGATAGCTGCAGTAATCACTGAGAAGACACCTCAAAAGGAGATTAACATCCCACAGGAACGTGCCGTTCCAACAGAGCGCGCTCCTCAACAGCAGGGAGCTGCCCAGAAGCCGGTGGCCCCCCAGAAGCAGAGTGCTCCCCAAAAGCAGAGTGCTCAGCAACACGCCCTTCCTTCATCTTCTTCGGAGAAGAAGAAACCAAAGAAGGCGTCTCGGCATTCGATCGAAAGCCTCCCCCAGGCACCATCGAATGTCGTTCTGGCAGCCTTAACCAATGACGAGGATATCATAATGGACCTGGATACCTCATCACCGGAATCAGTCAGCCCTTCTGCCGCTGCCCGATCACACAGTGCCTCACCGTCTCGGTACAAGGATAGGGGAAACTACAACCGCACCGCTGAAATGGCAGCCATACTCCAATGCAACGTGAACGGATTCAGGACTCATTTGGACGAATTACATCTTATTCTGCAGAACAAACCATTCTGTGTCTCCCTTCAAGAGACACATTTCAAACAGTGTGACGCACCTATACTTAGATGCTATCATCTCTACAGAAAAGACGACCTGACTGGCGATAGGGCGCAAGGCGGTGTGGCGGTGTTCATCAAGGACACATTCCATTCTACGCCTGTGCCCCTAACTAAGACGCTACAGGCAGTTGCAGTCCATGTGTTGGCACACACTGAGCTTACAGTGTGTTCTCTGTATTTACCACCTGGAGAGCCTCTCGATGTTGTACTCTTGACACAGCTTCTTAATGATCTTCCTCGCCCTTTTCTCATTTTAGGAGACTTCAATGCTCATAATGCTTTATGGGGATCTGACACCACTTGCCCCAGGGGTCGAATGGTTGAGCGTGTGTTACAGTCGACATCGGTAATTTTGCTGAACACGGGTAAGGCCACACACTTCAGCGTTGCTACAGGTACGTCCTCCGCCATTGACCTCTCCTTCTGTTCGCCAGCTCTTGCAGACATTGCCCAGTGGGATGCAGACGACGACCTCCATGGCAGTGATCACTACCCTATCTGGCTAACTCTGCCAGATGGAATGGATCATGCTCGACAGCCGCCGAGGTGGCTTATTAAGAAAGCTGATTTGCAGCTTTTTAAACAGTTGGCTGTTTTGGAACGGCATGAAGGCGTTCAGAACTGGGTGGATCACACTACAGCCGTGATTCGCGCCGCCGCCGATGCGTCGATCCCCAAATCGAAGGGCAACTTTAAGAGGCAGCCTGTTCCTTGGTGGAACGAGGAGTGTCGGTCTGCAATCCGAAACAGGAGGGCAGCTCTCCGACGATTCCACAGGTGCCCTACTGATCACAATCTTGCAACTTTTCGCGGGGCGAGGGCACGGGCAAGACGCATTATTCGAGAGAGCAAGGAGAGGTCTCGGCAAGAGTTCCTGAATTCTATCAATAGTTTCACATCAGCAAGCAGAGTATGGGAAGCCATTAGGAGGATCTCGAGGCGCAACTCCCGACCACCAATAGCAGCTGTACAAGGGCAAGGACGTCTCCTGACTTCGCCACGAGACATTGCTCAGGTAATGGCAGAATCGTTTTACACCATTACATCGGATTCTAGCCAGAATGCAGCCTTTCGGCAGCATCGGGCTATACACGAGAGGGTTGGTTTTGATTTCCGGTCCACAAATGCTGAGGAATATAACCAACCGTTCTCACTATGGGAGCTGGAGACTGCATTAGCAGTACCTTGTGATACCGCCCCTAGCGTCGATGTCATAATGTACAGCATGCTCCTACACATGGAACTGCAACCGAAGCAGGTCCTCCTTCAGCTTTTTAACCAAATCTGGCTCACGGGAAACTTTCCACGCTCGTGGAAAGAGTCTGTTTTAATACCTATTTTAAAACCAGGGAAAGATCGGACTGACGCTGGTAGTTATCGCAGCATAAGCCTCACCAGCTGTGTAGGAAAGGCATTGGAGCGTATGGTTTACCGACGCCTAGTGTGGGTCCTGGAAAGCAGGTCCCTACTCAGCCGCTCCCAATGCGGCTTGAGAAGGTACCGTTCAACGCTTGATAACTTCATCTTGCTTGGCCGGGAAATCCAACAAGCCTTCCTAAGTAAGCACCATCTGATCGGTGTGTTCTTTGATCTGGAAAAAGCCTACGATACTACCTGGAGGCATAATGTTTTACAGCAGCTCCATGAGTGGCGTTTTCGTGGTCGTCTACCCATTTTTCTTCGGTCTTTCCTTTCGGATCGGTACTTTGGATACAAGGTCGGGAGTGTATTGTCTGACCGTTTTCATCAAGAGAATGGTATCCCCCAAGGGAGTGTTTTAAGTGTGACAGCCTTCGCCATTGCTATCAATAGTATTACGTCCACTGTACGAAGTCCAGTACAGTGTTCCTTCTTTGTGGACGATTTCTCCATTTTCTGTGCGTCCTCCTCCGTCGCAACTGATGCTCGTCAATTAAATCTGACGATCAGGCGGTTGGAGGAATGGTCCAACAGAACAGGTTTTAAATTTTCGTTGGAGAAGACCGTTTGTGTAGATTTTAATCGCTCCCGTTCTCTTTTAAATTACCCGTTCTCAAACTTGGGGGGGACTGCTCTCACTTTTAAGGAGAAGGTGAAATACCTAGGTCTTACTTTTGATGAAAAGCTCACTTGGTTGCCACACCTTAAGGAATTAAAATTACGATGCATCAAGGCTTTAAATCTCCTTAATTGTGTTAGCCATCGGGCCTGGGGAGCTGACAGGGCACGTCTCCTCCAATTTTACAGGTCATTTGTGCGACCCGCCTCGACTATGGATGTCAAGTTTATGGATCCGCGAGACCCTCTTATTTGAAAATGCTGTACACGACATACCATGAAGGTATCAGGTTGTCCACAGGGGCGTACCGCACGAGTCCGGTTGTTAGCCTCTGTGCAGAAGCTAGTGAGCCTCCGCTTTCTATTCGCCGCCTTCTACACACTGCACGTCAAGCGTACCGATCTATGTCAACTCCAAATTCCCTAGCGACTTCCAATGCTAATCAACAATCATTGATACGCTTGTTCCGTAACCGTCCGCAGGCGACAAGGCCCTTTTGGTTACACGCAAGGGACAGCCTCAATTTGCTACAGACGCAAGGCATTCAGGTCCAACGCCAGGGGTGGAGTAGGGGATGTCCCTGGCTACTTCCGAGGCCCAGGGTGCTTTTAGAGTTGACTCTCTACAGGAAGGCTTTTACTTCAGACACCTTTTATAAATGTAAATTTATAGAAATTTTAAGTCACCATTCTGATTTTGTCACGGTCTACACGGACGGGTCCAAGCAGGGTGATCATATTGGTTGCTCTGTCGTGTTCCCCGATGTTGTCCTTCGGATAGGGCTCCCAGAACAGTTCACCGTTTATTACGCGGAACTGTTTGCTATCCTGAGGGCACTAGAACAGATAAGAAGACATCATGGAGTGAAGTTCATGATCTGTTCAGACTCCCAAAGTGCCCTCCTGGCTATTGACCAAATGTACCCATCAGATCGGATGGTGCAGGATATACAGGACGCTCTCCTTGCACTGCAACAACGAAACAAGGAGATCATCTTCTGTTGGGTTCCTGGGCACACTGGGATCCGGGGAAACGAGCTTGCCGATGTGGCGGCTAAGGAGGCTTGCTCCCTCCCCCCTGCTGTACGCTGTTCTGTCCCACTGCAGGCTGTTACCTCGTATGTGACAAGGAAAGCCATGATTTTGTGGGAGGATCAGTGGTTGGATGTGGAGGATAACAAGTTACGCGCCCTAAAATCTTCAGTACGACCATGGCGTACTTCCTTCCGCCCTCGACGAGCTGAGGAAGTCGCCCTTACTCGCCTTAGAATGGGACACTGCCCGCTAACGCATGGTTTTCTTTTGCGCCGTGAGGAACCGCCAGAGTGCAACAGATGTCGGACACAATTGTCGATACGACATATTTTCACAGAACGCCATTTATACGCTGGTATGAGGACAACTTTAGGTCTCTCACAGGACCTGAAATCTATTTTAGATGACGATGAGGTGTCCGTGGATTGTGTCCTAAGATTTTGTACAACATCTGGACTTCTTCCCACAATATTGGGTGTACGCTTTTAATGTGTGACAGTGTGGTTCAGTCACTCTTTAAGTAGTCACCGGGCCCCATACATCTATCAAACTTTTATCCCTTTTATGTAGTCCTTTCCTTTTAAATTTTTAATGTACAATTGAAGTTAAATGTCCATACGACTGGACCCATTTTTTTTCTCATCTCTTTACGTTAGCATACGGGCGCTGATGACCTCCATGCTGAGCGCCCTAAAACGCCAATCATCATCATCATCTTCATCTTGTGAGATATAAGCTACTGAGGAAGGAATTTGCGCCTTTATTTCTGTTGATGATTACGATCCAATAGCTCTTGATGGGATTATGGATTGTGAATGGAAGGTGAGGAATGAAAGTGTTGATTCTACGTTAAAGGAATCATTATCTGTAGTGAATGAAGGAAAGTTTAATATTGGTGAAACAGATAATATTTTGGGGGAAAATTTGATGTGGGTTACAGATACACTTTGTGTACTATTGATATGGAAGAAAGGGCCGAGATGGAGAAATTGACTAACGAGCGAAAAAGACGGCATGACGATCGCTATAAGCGGTAAGATACGGATTAGGGGACAACGTACTTGTGAGGACGAAGGAGTGATCGAGTGAGGCCAATGGTCAAAGTAGGAAGCTGTGAGAACTGCAATATAGACCTTTTGTTGTGGCTGTATCCTCATCCGAACGCCTACAGGCTAAAATACCCAATCTCTGGAAAAGTATTAGGACTGTGAAATGTAATGAGACTGTATGTAGAGAAGAAGAATAAGTGAAATCTTTGCTATGGACGCTTATTTCAGTGTATTTATGTTTACTATCTAAGAATTTTGAGGTATATTTGTGTGTTTACTGTATGTTGTCTAAAATATGTTACCATGCTATGGAGAATAAACAGGAATTATGTGGGCGCATTTGTGTGCATGGAGGTCGGCAGTTTGATGGGATAATGTTGAAGAAAATTATTTATTAAATATTTCTACAATTTGTGGTTTAAAAATATGAGGATAGGTGTCAGAATTGTGGTATTATTTTAGAGTGTCGTCGCACAAATGTTGGTGCGAGGAGGTCGGAATAATTTGTCAGTAAAAGAGAAGTAATAATTTCAGAATTGCGGCGTATTGAAAATTGTAAGGATCTTAGTGGTTTATACATGGGTTGTATGGAAATTTAATTTGTCTTCAATATTTGGGAATTAAAATGTGTTGTAATTAGGGTATAATTTAACAGGGAAAGCTATTCAAGGGAAGTAATAGTTTGTTGCTTTGATTTTCCTTTTAAATTTCATCAGTCGGCAATGGGGGAGACTAGTGTTGCAAAAACAAAAATTACTATAGTGTGGACATGTTTTCTTGTGGGAATATGGACAGACTGATGGTAAAAATAAAAGTGTTTCGTATGTTGATATGTTATTGCATCGCTGTTGAAGAGTGTGTATCGATTCCACTGGGGGAGGTTGTTTAAAGCTGGAACCTTGGGGGATTCGGATGGGTTTCTATATACTGGCAACTATACCGTAGTCGAATTTCGACAGGTCTTTTCATTTCGTCCGGGGTAATCGGCTACAGAGTCACACACATTCCGTACAACGCTGGCGGTGAAATGGTGACAGTGCAGCGGACGGTGGAACTAGATCTTCGGAACGATGAGGCGCAAGGGCGAGTTAAAGCAAATTTGCCTACTGAAATTAGTGTGCTTCGCACCATATGAACATATACTTATCTGGGCATTTAACTAATATGCCCTAAAATTTATAATTTATGTTACTTGACATTTAAATCTTATACATGACACGCAAATGGTACGCTGGTTCATACACCACAACAGTTTTATACACTTTGATCTGGCACAGTAGTTGGTAATGATTTTAATGTTTTTATTAATTTAAGAGAAAATGGTCTAAAAACTTTGGCGCTACTTGACATGATAATTTGGCAGGCAAATGTATCATATCAAGTGGAGATGTGTGATGTTACAGATACAGAGGGAAGCTGGTTGTTTCCATGTGAAAGGCGGGTTTTGCCAGGTTGTTGGGTTCCCCAGCCGACCGGCTAACAGTTTGTACCTAAGGGATACAACAGGTAGTTAGGTTTTTCCTAATGCGGTCGGAAACCAGAAGCAAGGCTTGGCTGAGCGAGGGCGGCTGACCCAGATTGCTTCTAAAATACAATATAGCCACACACATTATTCTAAAAATCCATATAAAAGCAGGGTATGATCATACGGCAAATATAATTATATGAATGGATTCAGGAGACTTGAGAGAATCAAACGCCGTAATTACAATTTCAATATCTCTTATAGAGAAAAAGCCGACAAATTTCAGTACTATAACAATAATAAGACTTATATTTACAATTATTGATACGTAATGTTTATCAGTAGCAGATCAAGAAGCAAATGGGCAGCATTGCACCATGCTAGCCGGCCGCGGTGGCCGAGGGGACTGAGGCGTTCCAGCCATGGTCTGCACGGCCACTACGGTCGGGCGTGGATATTTGTGCCGTCCTTAGGATTAGCTAGTTTGTAAGTTTAGGGACTGATGACCCCGTAGTTAAGTCCCTTAAGCTATACAAACATTTGAACATTTGAATATTTGAGCACCACGCGACCTATCTTAAAAGACGTACCACGTTATTTTCGTACTCTTTCAGTAAACTTTGTTTCTCTCTCTTGTTCTGCTTTTCGTTGAGGTAATAATATTCTTGTGTAGATTTCACCACAGAAAAACAAAACCCAGCAACGTGCATTCCATTTATATACGTATTTTATTATATTTAATATTATTCTTAGTAATGTTCTTTTGTTATGCCACTTAAATATTTCACGGCCGACTAAAAATTGTAGATATGCGACAGATAATTATATCTATAAAATTATAAGTATTTGTGGACAATAACTGAATATATTTGTATAAAAAGCCAGTTAAATTAAACATTAATTGTGTAACTATATTTCGACGCTGGCAGTATATTTGAACAGTGAGATGCCATGCTTAATGTCTTGTTTATTAAATGTAAACAACATTTGTAGAGAGGTGGTCAAAGTATTTCATTCTGTGATATTCAAATGTATAATATTTCGGAAGGAAAATTATATTTTAAAAATGAGGCGTTAGAATGTGCGGAAGGATACAGTTTTGGGAGCGGAGGGAGCACGCTTTCGAACGCTTGGAAAGAGATTCGTAACTTGGACGTGGTGGTGAAAGGTTGTGACGCTGGGCGGTCTGAAGCCGCGTTACGAACTTGTGATTTGAATATATAGGAATGTGTGGACTTAGAAAATTTATGGGACTGTGACTGCAGAACTTAGTCTTAGGGCTGTGAAACTGTGATAAATCATCAATCGTGTACTCGTGTGATGACAAACTGTGTTTTATAACAAATACATTTATCGCGGATTAACTTGGAACTGCGAAGTTCGATGGACTACTCTAACTTACGATTGATACTTACTGTGCCTCTCATGAACAATAGTTGGGGAGATATTTAGTTATTTACCGATGTATAAAGTAGGACCAGCTCCACGTTTCATATTTAACAAGAGTAATAAACTCCATTTATAAAGAATTATTTTGTGAGTGAATCACTTCTTTATCTTAGTATCCATTTTGTTGGTCATTCAGAGGTTTAATATATGTTTGTTAAATATATTTTTAGGTCATCCTATGCAGATTGATAGACTGCCTAAACTACAGATTAATTATTGATCTTGTTTAAACAGATGGGTAGCTGTTTACGGCATAGAAGCTGACATACATAACTCACCCCTATGTACGGAGAGCCGGCAGATGACCTAAGTAGTTTGTTTCTTTATAATTACAAACATTTTTACGAAAGCGTGAGCTTTTTGAATATAAACAATTCCTTCCAGTACTGATACTTCAAGTCTTAAGCAATAATTGTTATGTGCACCTCCAGACTCTTGAACTGCCGGCCGCGGTGGCCGAGGGGACTGAGGCGCTCCAGTCACGGTCTGCACGGCCGCAACGGTCGGGGGATCGAATCCCCACTCGGGCATAGATATTTGTGCCGTCCTTAGTATTAGCTAGTTCATAAGTAGTTTGTAAGTTTAGGGACTGATGACCCCGTAGGTAAGTCCCATAAGCTATACAAACATTTGATTTTTATGTACGGAGAAAACGAGCCATAAACTTTTACTACCCGAGTTATGTCTTGCCCAAGTCATATTGCTGAGAACCGATAGCAAGGTCGAAAGCATCCTTCCTCGCCAAGGACCGGACGACTCCAGGTCACCCTCGTGGTTGCTACTCTCCTTCTACCTAAAGTGGAGGGGGAACCTCTCCAAAGGGTTTAGCCGACTCAGGTAGGCAAACTTAACGTGCACACCAGACAAGGGGAGGGAATTGGGAGAGTGAATGGGGACCCTCACTAAGCATCATTGCTAAAGATTTTTCCTCTGCCGAGAGTCGGCAGAACTTGACCAGCACCAGAGACTACAGCAGCCGTGCTGTTTGAACCAGCAGGCGACAAGTGCAGCGAGGCGCGGCTAACGCTGGTTTAAACTGTTTTGTGCACAAGTCCCATTGATTCTATGCAAGCGGGGTCAGTGGGAACATATCAAGGCACACGCCATCACATATGGGGCCTCATACACAAAATATAGACATTTAAAATTATGAAACACAACAAAAGTATTCAATATTTTCGACAGAAAAATATCTTGGACATCTGGTATCTCGCATAGTGCGAATGGAGCGTCTCGCTACGCTCAAGAAATGGCTGATGACCATCAACATTTATTTACAGGGGATAAAATAAATGGAACACGCTATATGGACGTGTTTGAGGCTCACTTCCCAATGATAATATTCACATTTATATAATGTGCGTGATCGTTATATTCTCTGGTCAGAGATGTATGCTTTGCGACACAAAATTGTGGCCCAGTAGCGTTGTATCATCCAAAGTTTCTTATCACGTTAATTACAAGCCACATAGAAATTGTGATACATAAAGCCGACTGAGCACAAATGAGAGAGGAGTGTGTTCAAGTTTTATATAAACTGGCACAATGTGACGATTTGGTTTCATAGTCAAGTAAGTGCTTCGGTATACGACTTATTTGTGTGTAAAACGTTACAGAATTTAACTGAGCTAAGAAATGGGCCTGACTGGGGAGCGTGCCCGGATGGCGGAGAGGTTTAAGCGACCGATCACAGAAGGCTGGAGTACCGGTGGGGTCCAAATTTTTATGGGTCACAAAATGGTAGCTCGATTGAAGAAGAGAACTAAAGTCGCAAATTTTCGCAAACTGCAAAATAATGTCTCATTATTTAAAATATGTAGTTGCGAACCACCAAAAATGTCTGTGCCTTTGGAACCGATGTATGAAAAATTGTCAGGTAATGATTTTCTGTTTATTTTAAAATACTTGCTGAAGTGAAAAAAAAAGCCATAATAACGTACAAACGATTTTGGTTTCATTGTCATACACTAGTTAGTGGGTAGGCAATATGTCATGAACCGCGTGTGCAGTACGTGGAGACTGGAAATTTATCGAAGTAAATGGTATCATAAAATTTTCATTATCTTGGTGCCAGCTGAATATCGTGCTGTAGATCGATAAACTGAACAGAGGAGCGACATCTCAGATTCCTGTCTACTGAAGGATCAGACTGTTGCTCTGAAATCACGCATGAATTATTGTCGACTCGGTCACCTCTGTCTTCTACTCAGCCCGGGTATAGCAGCCTGTACTTGTTCCACCGTTAATAGTAACTAGAGTGTTTCTCCGCGTCGGAGATGCATTGATAGCGGTAGCAAGCTATAACCGTAAGTAATACAATATTACTTTGATACTTCCAGAAGACTGCTGTTGATCAAATTGAAGATCTACACAATACAGTATTGATGACAAGGTCCCTACGTTGGCGTAAATACTTCGCAGGCCTTTCATTTCCTTACCGAGAAAAATATTGTCCCCACCACACTTGACGTTGTTTATTGATGGATTCGATTAGAGAGTTCTGCCACGAGTCAAAGACACTCATTCCGGTAAAAGAGACTGCGGTGCTCTTCTTTTCCCTGCTGCTTGCGGAGGGCGTTAAATCCTGAGTGGACTCCTGAGTTTTCGTTAAGTGAAAAGTAATGGACAGTACTTTCATTCTCTCTGTGGAGGTCGGCGATGACGACAAAAGGCGCAGCTGCTGGCAAGGAGCCCAACATAAATGCGCGGACACTCACCTGTGAGCCGGCAGTACCGCCCGTAGAACACCAGACGAAGCAGTCAGCACCTTCCTCCAGCTCTCTGCAAGCCAGTGCAAGTTAGTATCTGCTTATCTTAACCTTATATTAATAAAAATCAGTTGCCACATGTATGAAAGCGCATCACTTGAGAATAACTTCACCGATTTCACTAGTCTTATCTTTGTTCTGCTCGTAATTCTTAGGATAAGGTATGTATGTAAGAAAGTTTTTGGAAAGTCTATCGGATAATATCAAAATTTGAGAAAAAACATTTTGTACGCTTCCAGCTCGGATCCTTTTCTAGATTCTCCAACAATCAGGTTTTCCATTCGCTACTCGCCTAGCGACCAAATACATCTACATCTACATGGCATACTCTGCAAATCACATTTAAGTGCCTGGCATAGGGTTCATCGAACCACCGTTATATTATTTATCTCCCATTCCATTCTCGAATAGCGCGAGGGAAGAAAGAACACCCGAATCTCTTCGTTCGAACTCTGAATTCACGTATTTCATTCTGATGATCATTTCTACCTACGTAAGTGGGAGTCAACAATATATTTTTGCATTCGCAGGAGAATATTGGCGATTGGAGTTTAGTAAGTAGCCCACGCCGCAGCGATAAGCCCCATTATAATGATTCCCATTCCAGATCCTGTATCATTTCCGTAACGCTGTCTCCCTTGTATTCTGACAATACGAAACGAGCTGCCCTTCTTTGGACTCTTTCGATGTCCTCCGTCAGACCCACCTGATAAGTATCCCACACTGGGCAGCAATACTCCAAAAATTGACAGATAAGCGTAGTGTATGCAGTTTCTTTTGTAGTTCTGTTGCATCTTTTAAGAGTTCAGCCAGTAAAACGCTCTCTGGTTCGCCTTTCCCACGACATTATCTACGTGATCTTTCCATTTTAAGTTTGAAGTAATAGTAATTTCTAGGTATTTAGTAGAGTTTACGGCCTTCACTTTTGATTGATTTGTCTTGTAAACAAAGTTTCGCTGTAACGGAGCAAAAAAATACGCCAAGGAGGTTAGAATAAAAGGAGATGGAGTTGTGTATGCTGAGAACAGGCATTGCTTGAAGCCAGGGATTATATGGTACGTAGGGTTTAATTTTAAATCCGCGACACAGCTCTAGCGGGCAATGTTGGCAACAGCCGTTGATTCCCGGAAATTACGTGACGTCGCTGTTAGCCAATCTGGTGATTGTATACAATATCCAATGCGGTTGGCCGATTTCTTACCAGTACTATGTCTTTCGTTTATGGAAAAACGATTGATTGTTCTCGTGGTCATAAACGATTAGCATTTGTAAGACTATATCTATAAGGGAAGTCCATTTCACTCTTATAAATGAAAAACATCATCTTCCTCAGTAAGTTTAATGTGTCTCAAACTAAATTATCATGTGGATTATCAAAATAATATCGTTAACTTTGAAGAGAAAACAATTGTCGTCGTTTAAAATGTCATTGCCTATCTCAAGCTTTGCCATGATTGGTCGGCTTCATTTCCAGGATCCAACAGCTGTTACCAACATAGCTATACCACGACTGTGTCGCGGATTGTAAAATTTTACCGGTATGTAGCACTGTTGTAAATCGTGTTCCAATTAGGTTCCTTGTAACAGTTCATTATTCACTTACAAGTCAAGAAACTAACAAGACGGTCAGAAGTATGAATTTTTATGCCTACCGTTTGACGATTCGCCGAAACGAGGACAATGACATACTGATATGTCGCAGATTGTTTCATCAGTTCGCCGTTGATATGTATGTCCGTACAATGAAATTTATTAGAAGTATGGTCATTAAAGATACTTACCTGACAGATAGAGTAGCTCGAAACGTCTATCCAATAACCTGTTTCCAATTGATTTACCCATACATTTTGACTTAAAGTCCCAATCTGAGTCTAAATTGCAATAACAGTAAATAAGATCAGAGAGAGGGGGAGGAGGAGAAAGAGAATGGGGGAATGAAATGGATTTAAAAAGGGGGGATTATATACGGGGAGAAGGAAATGGACAAAGAAAGGTGGGAAGAGACATTGTAAAATTAGAGGAAGAAGGAAGGGATAGAGAAGAAAAGGAGAAAATATTAGGGTATATATATATCCCATACACATTATGTACTGCGAAGCGTTGCCGGGTTTGCTGGTATATATATATATATATATATATATATATATATATAAATTGAGGTGTTTGTGCCTACATTTCACTCTGCAGCCAAAACTACACATCGCAAACTAATAGTTTCCGTGTCGATAGGTGTAAGAGGGTGGGAGAGATAGTGGTTGAAAGTCGTCAGCTTATATATAATTTGGAATGAAGACCATCGATGCCTTTTTGACACTATAATAGCAAAGAGGTAATATACAGCGAAACGTGATACACATTCTTCATTTGTTTTTCTGTAACAAACCTACGAATAAAGAAAAATAAGTGCATATTGCAGTTTGAAAATTAAAATTACCAAGAAAGATGCCAAAACGTAAGAAAGAAATGTCACGTTCTCGATCCGTTTCTAAAAGACATAATATGGCGCTGAAAAGTGAATCTACAGACGATAGAAGCTTGAAATTTGTAGACGTTGTTTATCTTACACTTTAGGCATCAGCCATTTTTCGATATTCCCATCCCTAAGGGGGATGAACGGTTTTTTGAAAATACATTACTATTCAGGCAATTTTGAAGCAAGAAATACAAAGCTTCGGATATAGATTTTTGATTGGAATATAAAAAACACTTATTTTGATATTTTTGGAAATTCAACCAAAAGCGGATGAAATAATGGAAAACCTTGTAAGGGTGCAACTAAGACTATTTTGATGCTAGAAACGCAAAAATTTGTATTTTTAGACCATCGTTAGAATTAAAAAAAAAAAAGTGTTTCGGGATGTTTTCAATTATGCCATCAGTGGTGCAATACGGGGTGGCAAATTGTATCAAAATACTTGTTTAGGAAAGTATTTTTAACGCTAAATCTATGAAAGTTTATATTTAGAAGTATAAATAACCAATGAAGTCCATCCAGTCAACGCGTGCGAAGCAGCAGGAATTAAGCTAGTTGTTGACATAAAATCATTACCGTTATGACCTTTGGTATATGTTACTTTTATTTCATTTCCCGTGTTTATGATCCTTCCTCTCTAACCCCAAAAATCCTCTCCATTTACTGTGGAAACCATCCAAACTTCTTTATTGTCTAACAGTGTTCCAGAGGACTTGTAATGCAAAACTTCTTGGCAGATTAAAATTGTTTGCCTGAGCCGGGACTCGAATCTGGGACCTTTGCCTTTCGCGGCCAAGTGCTCTACCGAATGAGCTATACCGACACGACTCACGATGCCGCCTCACTACTTTACTTCCGCCAGTTCCTCGCCTCCTACTTTCCAAACTTCACAGAAGCTCTCCTCTGAACCATGCAAGACTAGCACTCTTGGAAGAAAGGATATGGTGGAGACATGGCTTAGCCACAGCCTAAGGGATGTTTCCAGTATGAAACTTTTCACTCTGCAGCGGAGTGTGTGCTGATTCGAAACTTCCTGGCAAAGCGCTTGTCCGCGAAAGGCAAAGGTCCCAGGTTCGAGTCCCGGTTCCGGCACACAATTTTAATCTGCCAGGAAGTTTCATATCAGCGCACACTCCGCTGCAGAATGAAAGTTTCATTCTGGACTTCTAATGCATTTCCCCTATTTTCAGTTTGACAGGCAGCGGTGGCAAATGTTTCCTCTTCGTTCGCACTGTTCCGATTGCATTTGTATATTTCTCATGACACACATGAATATTTCTGGGCTTGAATACCAATTATCTAAAAAATGGTATGACCTTTGTTGAGTTGTGGCAACAATAAACTCATAACAACGTCGTCTGATTTTCCCGATTCGGCATTTCCAGATTCAGTCTCTGTGTCACCACCAGTGTAGATAATGTTATCTAGAATATAATTACTTTGTATGTCACAAAGAAGGAAAATTTTAATACCGAAACGGCTACGTTGCTTCGGTATATATTGTTTAAATTGGAGCCTTTCTTTGAAAAAGTAGCAGACTTTCATCTATTACAAGGTTTCCAAATGGAACTATGTCCTCTCGGAATTTTTTTCTTGTATGTCTTACAACTTGACGTATTTTCTCAAGAATGCAGCGATTCAGCGGTATTTTCAGAGAAGTGTAATAAAAGTAACATTATCTGAGAAAATACTGATGTTTTTAGCTTCTTAGTTCTTGGCATAGGAATGGAAGAGACCAACAAGCTGTAAAATTCAGCAGATTCTGTTTGCTTCTATCTTGATAATCTGCTGGGTGTTGTCGCCAGTTTTTCGGTAATAACAAAGTAATACTTATTCATTACTGTAAAAATAGCAGAAACAAATTCTATGGGCATAAAGTACAAGAAAAAGTCTAAACGATACGCTGTCTCATCAAAATCTATTTTATACCACTAAATATTATCACGAAATGGTGGCGTTTCGTCACAGGTTGGTTCTCCGACCAATCATGCGTTCTTTTCGAAGCGTCAATATGCTAATCGCTTCATATTCTTTTCCCTCTTCAGAACAAGAATCTTCTGACAATGTTCCTGGTATTGTCGAAGAAGCAGTAGCAAGTCCAGACACATCCGCATCTTCATCCGAAGATGGGTCCGAATCATCAATACAATATTCGTTACAACAGTTCATGAGGGTATCCATGATTTCCTTGTCTGATATGACAAAACATTGCAAAGCAATAACTCAAACACTGTCGTGTCACAATATGCGGATACAGGACTGGCCCATTGCTCGACTCCTAAGTGGAAAGAGACGGAAGCAAGCGAAACTCTTAGTTCTTTCCGGCATTACAAAGAAGAAGAGGTAGTGGCAGTGTTCACAGGGGCCTCGCGACACGGACAACAGTGAGTCTCCATTCCACTGTGCTCGTTTACTTGCTCCAGCGCCCTGCTCTATTGTGCACGTTTACATGCTACCGCGCCCACTGCCGTGAAAGGGTTAGTATCTGCATATTGTTAGTATAAAATCATTATCGTTTTGATCTCATGTATAATTTTATTACATTTCACGTGTTTTCTCTGTAACTAAACTAAGTTAGTAATCGAATGTGCCTATTGGACACGTTTTTACTGACATTGCATTCTCTTTTCCTTTATTATGTGAGACTTACCGTACATAACACACGCCAGTATCACACACAATGAATGTGAGTACTTCATATATACATGTTATACAAATGGATGTGTGTATTTGAGTGTGTTTCGCATCTCCTCATAAACTACTGGGTCGATTCCATTCAAACTTCCAACACATATTCCTTACTATCAGAAAACAATGTACGTGGGCATAAGATCCATCTACCATACGTAGTTAAGGAGACATGACGTCATAAAAAATGAAAATCACGAAAAGCAGCCACAACACTTGACAATGTCCTGCTAAACTAATAGACCGATTTAAACCAAATTTTGTCTTCATATTCTTTACCGTCGAGGAACAATTGCTACACGCACGAAAAGCACACATGAGACATAGTTGCGGAGATACGACGACTTACACAGTGAATGTCACAAAATACTGCTCCGCAAATGTATCGCTTGTAACTAGTAACTATTAATAAATTCCGGAGATATTTCACACACACACTCACTCTCACACACACACACACACACACACACACACACACACACACTGAAAGTAACTTCGAAATTGTAGTACAATACATAGTATATGAGATATATGCAATCATAAACAATTTAGCTTCAAGAAAAATAGCTCCAAACATTACGAAATTTCGATTAATTACGTCTTTACTGTAACTGTATTGTGGGCATATTTTGCAGTCAGAGTGCACATATACCACTCAATGTTCCTCAGAAATTATATCATAGTACGACAGGCAGTTTAAGAGATCTGACATCAAACACATTGGAATGCATGAGAGTACGCTACGTCGTCCATGAGATTGTAATTTATTACATCTTACCACCAACTCCATCCACAAGACATTCACAGACGGTTTCCTAATATTGCGCTCAACGAAGCCGGATGATGGTTTCGTGTGATATTTTTGGCTGTTTCACCCCAGCTGGTGTCATGTTAGACCTGTCTGGAGGAAGTCTATAGGTGACGCCACTTGAAGGACTTGCATATCTATGATGATACAACGTTGACGACAATACAACACCCATCGCCCGAGCGGTGAAAATCTCTCACCCCTGCGTGACAATCTACCACGCTGTCGACTGGACTACGGAGGCGGGCTACGAGACCGGAAAATTATATTATTGCAAAAGAAGGAAACTAGTTTAGGATTTCACGTTCAGTTCATGTCGTGATCATTAGAGACGGAGCTCACACTCGGAGTTTGGGGTAAGGATGGGGAAGGAAACCGGTCGTGCCCTTTCAAAGGAACAATCCTGGCATTTTCCTGGAGTGTTTCAGAGAAAGCACAGAAAGCCTAAATCTGAATGACCGGAGATGGATTCGAACCACTCATTCCGAATACGAGCTTAGTTTGTTACCACTGCGCCATGTCGCTCAGTATATATTATTGTAGGACATATCACTCAGGTCGTATGACGTCATAAAGTTTGAGCTGTACGTACAAATAATTGATATGGATAGAAAGTAGGGAAGACAATGCTGTATATCTAAAGCTAGATACAATAAAATTATGTCAGCACAGAGCCTTGACACTTTTAGAGAAAGTAAAGCAGGCTGCCGGCAATACTGACTCGATTTTGGTTACTAAGCATCACTTCTGCTTCTGAATTATACCTTGCAGGCCTCCTCACAGTGTGAGACAATGGTACAGCACTGACACTGATATATCCAACTATGACGGTTTACTTACGAAAGTACAATTTAATCTGTTTTCTTTCCACGACCTAGTCGTTGCAGTTAACTCGGTCGGGAACGAGTACCTGTGTCTGCGCTACCTTTAGTGTTACTTCAATTTGTTGTACCTTTTATTACTTCAAGTAAACCACTCCACAACTACGTCCCATTTACAATCATGCGCAGACGAGAGCGTATGTGAATACTAGACGTTAAGTACCACGCAGGACTAAGAAGGAAAGAGAAAAGTTCTCTGGACTTCCATTTGGATGAAAAAAAAAAAAAAATGGAAAATTAATATGGTAAAAGCATATTTTAAAGACGATAGTAATTTTCAGAGCCAAAATGAACCATTGTGAAACAAGTGTTTCTAGATGTGTGTGTTCAAGCACACATTCTTATCCTTCTACAAGCTGAAAACTCGGCGTCGCGCGGGTATTTATACTACAGGCCATTAACATTGCTACACCAAGAAGAAATGCAGATGATAAACGGGTATATATTGGACAAAGATATTATACTAGAACTGACGTGATTACATTTTCACTCAATTTGGGTGCATAGATCTTGAGTAATCAGTACCCAGAACAACCACCTCTGGCCGTAACAGCGGCCTTGATAGCCTTGGCATTGAGTCAAACAGAGGTTGGATGGCGTATACAGGTACAGATTCCCATGCACCTTCAACACGATAACACAGTTCATCAGGAGTAGTTTCTCGGCCACCAGTGACCAAATGTTTTCAATTGGTAAAAGATCTGGAGAATGTACTGGGCAGGGCAGCAGTCGACATATTCCGTATCCAGAAAGACCCGTACAGAACCACGCATTATCCTTCTGAAATGTATGGTTTCGCAGGGATCGAATGAACGGTGGAGGCACGGCTCGTACCACATTTGAAACATAACGGCCACTGTTCTAGGTGCCGTCTACGGTAACAAGAGGTGACTGAGTCGTGTAACCAATGGCACCCCATACCATCACGCTGGGTGATACGCCAGTATGGCGATGACGAATACAGGCTTCCATTGAGCGTTCACCGCGATGTCGCGAACCAAGGATGCGACCATCATGATGCTGTAAACACAAACAGGATTCATAAAAAAAAAAGACGTTTTGCCATTCGTGCACCCAGGAACGTCGTTGCGTACACCATCGCAGGTGCTCCTGTCTATGATGCAGCGTCAAGGGTAACCGCAGCCATGGTCTCTGAGCTGATAGTCTATGTCTCTGCAAACGACGTCGAACTGTTGGTGCAGATGGTTGTTGTCTTGCAAACGTCCCCATATATTAACTCAGGGAGCGAGATATGGCTGCACGATCCGTTACAGCCATGCGAATAAGATGCCTGTCATCTCGAGTGCTAGTGATACGGGGCCGTTGGGATCCAGCACGGCGTTCCGTATTGTCCTCCTGAACCCACCGATTCCATATTCTGCTAACCGTCATTAGATCGCGACCAACGCGAGCAGCAATGTTACGATACGATAAACCGCAATCGCGATAGGCTACAATCCGACCTTTATCATAGTCGGGAACGTGATGTTACACATATCAATCACCTCCTTACACGAGGCATCAACGTTTCACCAGGCATCGTCGGTCAACTGCTGTTTGTGTATCAGAAATCGGTTGGGAACTTTCCTCATGTCAGCACGTTGCAAGTGTCGCCACCGGCGCCAAACTGTTGAGAATGCTCTGAAAAGCTGATCACTGCATATCACAGCATCTTCTTCCAGTCGGTTAAATTTTGCGTCAGTAGCTCGTCATCTTCGTGGTGTAGCAATTTTAATGGCCAGGATATTTATCCTAGACTCTTGTAGTCAACCTTCCGTCCTCCCCCCCTCCTTCCCTAACCATCTCCCTGTTCCTCTTCGATCTCTCTGTTCATCTTCCCCTCTTTCAGCACATGTCTCCACTACTCCTCCGGCCTACTTGCTTAATCTCCTCCCCTATCTATGTAAAGTCATGTATGTTAACTTTCGCGGTGCGCAGTGAAACAAAGTTTTTTGGGAGGTAGCCTCCGCCAAGCACCGTGCTAAATTTTATGTACACAGTGAGCATACTCTCGTTTTGAACGTGAAGTGTGGAATTTTATTATCAAAATCCGAACAAAACTATAGATCTGTTCGTAACAGAAACACACGGACATATTTAAGAACTCGCTCTTATTTCTTCTGTAGCTTTTAAATTTTCTGGTCGATTTACCAAAAATTTCATTTAATAAAAAACATGCCAAATTTCTCGAGCGGTTCTCAGGTTATGGAGTGACCACAATAATAAGTATTCATTTATATATAGAAAGGTAAGATTCCATTACACGCATAGATTTAGAGGTCAGGGGAAATGTGGTGTAAAACTTCTGACCGCAGGTAGTTTCGTTCGCCAGATCTCGCCTCTGCATGGCACGCATTTTACCGTTGTACCGCAGACGCTGTCAACCTATCGTACCTTCAACCACGGATTTTGTCAGAGTCTGTAAGTGTCCTCTGTCATGCTCCATATCAAATGTTATGTAGGCAGAGCGATTCCTATAGTTTTGGAGATGTTGTTGTAGTCTTCAGTTCAGGAGACTGGTTTGATGCAGCTCTCCATCCTACTCTATCCTGAGCAAGCCTTTTCATCTCCTCATAAGAACGTCACCCTACAACTATTTGAATCTGCCTACTATATGCGTTTCTTGGTCTCACTCTGCGATTTTTACCCCACACACTTCACTCCAATGCTAAATTTACGTTTCCTCGATGTCTAAGAATGTGTCCTACCAAGCGATCCCTTCCTGTAATCAAGGTAAACCAGAAATTCCTTTTCTCACCAACTCTGTTTAGTACCTCTTCATTAGTTACTCGATCCAACCACCTAATCTTCAGCATTCTTCTGTAGCACCACATTTCAAAAGCCTCTATCCTCTTCCTGTCCGCCCTGTTTATCGTCCATGTTTCACTCCCGTGCAAGGCAACACTCCACACAAATGTCTTCAGAAAAGACGTCCTTACACTTAAATTAATGTTCGATGTAAACAAATTTCTCTTTTTCAAAAACACTTTTCTTCCCAATGCCAATCTGCATTTCATGTCCTCTGTACTGCGACAGCCATATGTTATTTTACTACCCAAGTTACAAAACAAAGTTTTGAAGATAAAGGGTGCAAAATTTCATCGAAATCGGAACATAGCTATAGGTCTGTACGCAATAGAAACACACAGACACATTGCAAAACTTACTTTCATTTCCTGTCAATTTTCTAATTTTCTAGTGGATTTCGCAAAACATTTATTAATAAAAACCATGTCCTAAGAATTACGAAAACAACAAAGAAAAAGATGAGGCAAAGTGCTGGAGCCGAACTCACCTTATGGAGTGATCAAGGGCAATAGGGATTATTTTTTATACATAAAGATTGTACTGTAGACGCGACTTTTCCTAATGCTGCTGAATTAAAGCCAAGCAAGCAATCTGAAAAATACTTTTTACAAAAGAGGAAACCTTCGTATTCGGGCTTCCTGCTCGCCACCACAATCGGAACAGGATTTTCTTTCTATATGTGGTGCCATCCAGTGTGAACCATAAAACTAAAAAGCATCGTACGCGTCAAAACGCTTCAACCATGATTATTAGGTGAGAATTATCTGGAACGCACAATAATTGTGCACTTGGAGTCTGCAATGGTTAAAGGAGTAACCTTTCAAAAATCATTCCAAGAGATGCACTAATACTTTCATCGACGAAAGTAGCAAACAACTAGCCTATACATAACTTGAGCCTCTCTTTCGCGTCTTCCACAGACTTCATGAGCCGTTGTGTTAAGCCAAATGTACGACTGCTTGGAATGGAGAAGAGGGATTCGGTAATCGTGGGAGGAGATTCCTTGCCTCAGTAACCTCTAACTACCATTAGCAATCTTTTAATTTTCGTACTAGTGTCAGTCAAAACAAAATGTTCAAATGTTTGTAAATCTATAGGACTAGACTGCTTGGTTATTAGTCCCTAGCTTACAAACTACTTAAACTAACTTAAACTAACCTAAGGACAACACATACATCCATGATCGAGGGAGGATTCGAACCTCCGACGTGAGAGACCTCGCGATCCGCAACGTGGTGCTCCAGACCGCTCGGCTACTCACGCGTGGCGGTGTCAGTCATTTTCGTCCACTGCTCCAAAAGAAAATTTTGTATGTGAATGTATATACAACTTCTAACAACAAAAATGAAGTATTCATAAGGGTTACATGGAGGATGGGGAGCGAGGGAAAACAAACTGAAACATTACAGGATAAGAAGATATGAGACGTAGTTGCAGTGATTACAATATCCAATGAAATTCAGAAAGAACTTGATAGCATGAGTCTACCCTGACCTATAACACTGCAGCGTCATCTGTCCCATATTCATCCAGGAATCCGCTTCTGAAGGGCATCAATAAAATGCCCTCTTGACAAATCAGGTGAAAATCTGTTATAACTGGTCCTTGACGTCTGGCACTGGCAAGAAGGTGGTATCGGAGCTGATTTCGTACATGTTTTATCGGGGACGGGTGTATGAGCCTTGTTGACACTGGACTACTCCAACGTCACGCACGCGGTTCATAGAGACGCGTGCCACATGTGGAAGAGCATTGTCCTGTTGAAAAATGCCACCATGGCACTGTCGCATGGAACGTAGGAAGCGAATACAAAGCATGTCGGTGGTGCTGTTGTCACCGTAGTTCCCTCAGCCACTACCTGCGTGAACTCATACGAGACATTCCCGCATCAACGCTCCAGGAGTACGTTGCATCGTTCTCCAAAGCAGAATTGCAACTCTCCTTAGGTTGCCGCCATATGCAGAGTTCACAAAAGCCATGTGAGGTCGTTGAGCACAGCTACAGGTAAAGGTAGTGTGGCGTACGCAAGGTATGAAAGGGCCAGAGCTGTCTGTTGTAAGGCGTAACCACAGAGTAACATATAAAGAGAAGCAACTCCCCCCCTCCTAAACCACTGTCCTACGCTGCCCTCGTAGTTCCATAAGATGCTAGCAGGTGTCAGACGGTTCCCCGACTTAGTACCGGTAGACGACACTAGAGGCGCTTCTGAGGGTAGCGTGGAGGGGAGGCTGAGGTGAGAGCTCGTGCCGCCTGCCACAAGGCCACGGCTATATCCAGTGTACCAGGGTTTGAGGGGAAGTGGTGGTGGGGACAGCCGCTACTTGCTGCATGCTCTCGCCAGCTTAAAGGGCTGCTTCTGACCGCAGCGCCATCGTGGGACATCTTACGGAACCTACCCTCCCCGCACCCCCGAGCGTATGACCAGGCCCTTACGGAGATTTCCCGTCTGTAAATATTTGTCTGTGGCGTACTCATGTGAAAGGGTTCCAGACGTGGTAATGGCCCCCCGAGGGGCTAACAGTCTATGAAGACAGAATGATATTTGGAGCTAGACGCAAGGGACATTCCATTTATCTGATCTTCACAGAAATGAAGACTCCAAGGTCCACAGTGAAAATAGTGGAAAGGTCAGATCAGTCCCGATTTCAGTTGGTAAGAGCTGATGGTAGGTTACGAATGTGACACACATCCTACAAAGTAGTCAACGTACACTCGTTGTTGGCCTCATAAAATGTTGGCTTTTTCACATACAACGGCCTCTAGTCATACTGGACTGATTACTTACTGGAAGGAATTAAGTTTGATACTTGCCCTTCCGCTATATGTCTTGTTTCAATTTTTCTGCTCTTATAGCAGTTTGTATACTACTGAAATGATATCAGTAAATAAAAATTCAGCGTCTATGTACCAAAATTAATTTCATGTAATCGGTCCGTGTGCTCTCGCCGACATTCTCAAAAGCTGCCCGTGTAATTTCGATTCTTCATATCTCAGGTTTATTAAATCACAGAGGTGGGATGTTTTGGGCAGCCGTTATTCTAGCAATCCGTTCCACATCTATTGGAAGCCTGGGTACAATGTAGCTATCCTACAGTACAGAGAAAAAATTGAATATCTCATCCTCTCTCTGGCCGAAGCAAAATAAGATAGTTCATTCTTGAGCGTTACATGCGTTGAAGGTTACGCTCTCAACAGCTTATACAAGCACCATTTCTCACTTGACGATTCGTGAGAAAAGTATTGCGTAAATGGCGACTTCTACACTACTGACCATTAAAATTGCTACAACAAGAAGAAATGCAGATGATAAACGCGTATTCATTGGACAAATATATTATACTAGAACTGACATGTGATTAAATTTTCATGTAACTTCGGTGTACAGATCTTGAGATAATAACGGCCTTGATACGCCTAGACATTGTGTCAAACAGTACTTGCATGACGTGTACAGATACAGTTGCCCATGAAGCTTCAACGCAATACAACAGTTCATCAAGAGTAGTGACTGGCGTATTGTGACTAGCCAGTTGCTCAGCTACCATTGACCAGACTTTTCAATTGGTGCGAGATCTGGAGAATGTGCTGGCCACGTCAGTAGTCGAACATTTTCCGTATCCAGAAAGGCCCGTACAGGACTGCAACATGCGGTCGTGCATTATCCTGCCGAAATGTAGGGTTTCACAGGGATCGCATGAAGGGTAGAGCCACGGGTCGTAACACATCTGAAATGTAACGGCCACTGTTCAAAGTGCCGTCGAAGCGAACAAGAGGTGACCGAGACGTGTAGCCATACCATCTCGCCGGGTGATACGCCAGCATGGCGATGACGATTACACGCGACATCCCGTTAACCGCGATGTTGCAAAACACGGATGCGATCATCATTATGCTGTAAACAGAACCTGGATTCATCCGAAAAAATGAAGATTTGGCACCCAGGTTCGTCGTTGCGTACACCATCGCAGGCGCTCCTGTCTGTGATGCAGCGTCAAGGGTAACCGTAGCCATGGTCTCTGAGCTGATAGTCTATGTCTCTGCAAACGACGTCGAACTGTTGGTGCAGATGGTTGTTGTCTTGCAAACGTCCCCATATATTAACTCAGGGAGCGTGATATGGCTGCACGATCCATTAAATCCATGCGGAAAAGATGCCTGTCATCTCGACTGCTAGTGATAAAAGGCCGTTGGGATGCAGCATGGCGTTCTGTATTGCCCTCCTGATCCAACCGATTCCATTTTCTTCTAACAGTCATTGGATCGCGACCAACGCGTGAACCAGTGTTGCGATACGATACACCGCAATCGCGATAGGCTACAATCTCATCTTTATCAAAGTCGGAAACGTGATGGTACGCATTTCTCCTCCTTACACGAGGCATCACAACAACGTTTCACCAGGCAACGCCGGTCAACTGGTGTTTGTGTATGAGAAATCGGTTGGAAACTTTCTTCATATCAGCTCGTTGTAGGCGTCGCCACCGGCGCCAACCGTGTCTGAATGCCCTGAAACGCTAATCATTTGCGTATCACACCATCTTCCTCATGTCGATTAAATTTCACGTCTGTAGCACGTTAACTTCGTGGTGTAGCTATTTTAATGGCCAGGCGTGTATGATGGCAGTTCTCTGAAAATCGTCGCATGTTTTATCACAAGATATTCTGGCCCGAACATAGACAACTATTTGCTTATGGTCATCGAGTTCCGTGCAGACCGTGACTGGAGCACCTCAGTCCCCTCGACCAGAGGTCAATGTGTTGAAATTTACCGTATTTATGCAGAAAATCACAAAATACTGTTTTGCTCTTTAGTACGGTGGACTGGAATTATCTAAATAACTCACTTTGTTCACATGTTTTTTAAGCTTATGGGACTTAACTACGGGGTCATCAGTCCCAAAACTTACAATCTACTTATCAACTAGCTTATCCTATGGACGGCACAAATATCCATGCCCGAGGGGGGATTCGAACCCCCGACCGTAGTGGCCGTGCAGATCGTGACTGGAGCGCCTCAGTCTCCTCGGCCACCGCGGCCGGCTATCTAAATAACTAATCGTAGCAAATGGCTCAAATTTTAACTGTACATTACTTATACCTTTATCTAGAATCACTAATTTTGTGTTTTTGATTATCTTTATGCATTATCAAGACAGACGAAAATTATTTGGGTACCAACGGTCGAAATGTGCTGGTGGAACATTCTATGATTTCTATTCAAGAAAAATCTTCCAAATTTGTTACTATACGTCAGGGAAACCCAGAGGCTCAAATACACTGTACGCAAGCAAATAAAAGAAGCATGCAGATAATACAAGGTTTGAGGCGTAAATCTACTTTTAACTGACACGAAACTAAAAGCAGGCGTTCAGTGGTTATAGAAAGACCTCTTACTTCATCAAACTTTTCTTCGCCAATAAAACTTGCTGACGCTACGTATAACAGACATTTCACGGTTTATAAGGAAATTAATTGCTTCTTTCACCTGGGAGCGTAAAAAACTTACAGAATATAACTTTCTCACACTAGATTCTTTTGTTCACAGATCAGGTACCTCATTCTTTGGTATAATGTAGTTGTAGCATATAATAGTGATGCATTTCTATGTAAAGTAGTGTACAAATCATTTACGTTATAGAAGGAAGTATTACCTGTTACCCTTATGTGATATCTTGTTTATTTTATCAAAATATAAGAAATGTCGAAGTACACATCACATATATTTAGAAAACGTTAATGAATCACAGAATTTGTTTCATATAAACAGTGTAAATCAGAGACAGCAAAGGACCTGGAGGAGCAATTGAACAAGTGGAGTGTGTGTTGAAAAGAGCATATAAGATGAACATTAACAAGAGTAAAACTAGGGTAATGGAGTGCAGTCTAAGAAAATCAGGCGATGCTGAAGGAATTAAATTATGTAACGAATAAATAAAGGTGGTAGATGAATTTTGTTAGTTGGGCAGTAAAATAACATTTTTGATGGTCGCAGTACAGAGGATATAAAATGCAGAATGGCAATGGGAAGAAAAGCGTTTTTGAAAAAGAGAAATTTGTTAACATCTAATATTAATTTAAGCATAAGGAAGTCCTTTCTGAAGGCATTTGTGAGGAGTGTTGCCTTGTACAGGAGTGAAACATGGGCGATAAACAGTGCGGACAGGAAGAGGATAGACGCTTTTGAAATGTGGTGTTACAGAATAATTCTGAAGATAATGTGGATGGATCGCGTAACTAATGAGGAGGTACTGAACGGAATTGGGGATACCTTAACTAAAAGACGGGATAGATTGGTAGGACACTTTCTTTCACATCAAGGAATTGTGAAATTCTCGTTGGAGGGAAGTTTGTGGTATAAAAATTGCAGAGGGAGACCAAGAGATGAATTTGGTAAGCAAATTCAAATGGATGTAGGTTGCCGTTCTTATGAGGGGCTGAAGAGGCTTGCTAAGGATGGAAAGGGTGGAGAGCTGCATCAAACCAGTCTCCGGACTGAAAACAACAGCGACAACAAATCAGCGTGAACTATCGTAAGAGGGGAGAAAAGGGTACCAGGTGTGGAGCACAGAAAAAGCTTTACATTTTAAAAGAATCTGTCAAAAGAGAATAGGCAGGTATCTATTATCATTTCTCCTTCTTGAAGAAAATGTTACCCACAAAAGGCAAAGTTCCAGTGATCCAAAAACAGTCCAGCACACAGTTTGAATCTGTAGAAAGTTTCACATCGGCGCACACTCTGCTGCTGAGTCAGAATATCAGTCTTTCTTCATATGTTTACAAGCAAAAGTTTTGGCTGAGAGTGTTTGAATGTGGATTGTTAAAGCTGGTCCTCCACTTTTCTGCTAGTCTTTTAAACAGGAAGTATATTGGACTTTTTTGTGATCCACAGGAGCATTTTTCACCTGCTGTACCTACAACTCAGGAGGATTACAGCGGATGAACATGTGAACATAGTGATCCACAAGTAATGGATACTTACCGCTTGGATACTGTAGACCTACTGGGCGTTCTTCATACCCTTTCTTGTACACTGCACACGTTCTTTGAATAGAGTAACCAAAACCTTCCAGACAATGAAAGTCGGCAGTATGGCCAATGAGCACATTTTATCAGTGTGAACACTGTGCAGTAGCCACCCATTTGCTGATGGCTGTAAACCTGATGGTCGCTCTTCATTTCCTACATAGGTATCTTTGGTCAACCCCGAGCCTGTGCCACCGGAGATGTCAGCAGCAACAGTTGGGAGTCAGAGCTGTGGCTGACTGTACGTGTGTATTCCGTCGGATGTCCTCTGGTGGTCACTCAGCTTCTAAATACTGTACAGTTTTTGGCGCTCCTCTAACCGTTTCTTGGTGCTTCCGATGACCCCTACAGCCATGAGGCCAACAGTGTGACGTCTGTTATGAGTCGATTCTCTGGCTGAACGTTTGCATAACGTTTGTAGCCATTCCAACCACCTACCAGATAAAGAACAAGTGCTAGCGTACCTCTTCATCTCCCACCCCTCAGGCCAAGCCATAGACGATACCAGTAGTGACCCATTGGTCAGAGTCAACACTGTGTCTGAAAGCTTGGGTGCACGACGTGGCCGTCACGTGGCTGCAGCCCTCTTGCCGCATCCTTGTGCTCTCCACCTTTTGGGCCATCAACATATAATGGGTGTACATCATCTTTTTCTACACCACACGTGTGCTGCCAGCGATATCAGCAGCGACTTGTGTTGGGATACAGATGTGTAAGCGTTTGACGAATGGGACTGTCGCCATTACATACAAACATACTCGGAAGGTTCACGATCACCTGAAGTCCACAAAGGACGCTTGCTGAACATGTTTATGAACCACCTTATTCAATTTGATAGGACTCAGGTTTTGGCAGCCACAAATGGATATCACGAAAATCTGTACAGGAAGGCAATAGAAATTGTAATACACCCTAATACTGTCAATAGGATGGAGGATGGCGTGAAGCTGAATGATATCTGGATTTCGTTGTTGAAGAAGAAATGTAATAGTTTCCCACCATGGAACGATAATAAAAATGGACAATGATAATCGGTATCGACGAATTGCGCACACCTATCCAACATATCTGACGTCAGACATTTGCGCGCGATCCATCGTAAAGGGATTTTGGCTGGAGTGAATAATCTTCCACGGTGTGTATTGGATGTACAAAAGAGCATGTCGTCCGTAGATGGGGACGTAACGTTGGGTTTCAGTAACAAATCCATAAGACCACGGTGTAATAGTCCGGAAAATAGCTGCAACTGCTCACGTGTTCAGTGGTTGCCCTACGGTAGCCACCCAGCTCATAAGTACTGTACACCTATTGGGCACTCTTCAGACTCTTCCTTGTTTCACTACAACGCGCCCTGCCTTGAAGGAAGCCTCATGCACGATGCCATTTTCCACCCAGCATTGGACGCGGATGCGCTTGGTACCGTGCGTCTTCTGGGCGCTCTTCGTATCACTTGTTCTTCCACCCGACAGTCACTGCCTTCAGCGATGCCAGCAGCGAGTTCGTGGTCGGAGTAGGCACTGTGGCGGAACATGTGCGTGATGGCAGTTGCCGTCCTGCTGTGGCCTAACATCTGGTTGGTACCATACGCCTTCTGGGCTCTCTCCGTATCACTTGTTCGTCGCCGCAGTGGAGTAGCCAAGCAGTCTAAGGCACCTAGCTGCGAAACGTGTGGTTGCTTGCCGTCGGAGGTTCGAGTCCTCCCTGAAGCATGGTTTTGTGTGTGTGTGTGTGTGTGTGTTGTCCTTAGGTTAGCTTACCTTAGTTTAAGTAGTTTGTAAACTATGGACTGATGACCACATAGTTTGGTCCGATAGATTTACAAACATTTGAACATTTGAACTTGTTCTTTCAGCTGACAGTCACTACCTCCAACGATGCCAGCAGCAACTTAGTAGTCGGAGTAAGCACTATGGCTGAACATGTGCGTGACATCAGTTGCCATCCTGCAGTGGCCTAACATCTGCACGGTACCAAACACCATGTGGGCGCTATTTGTACCACTTGTTCTTCCACCCCACAGGCGCTGCCTCTGGCGACCCCAGCAGTGTCTCTCTGATCAGAGTCAGCACTGTGACCTACCGTTTATATGACGTCACCTGCTGCGGTCATCCACCTGCTGGCACTTACAGTAGCCCTCCTTCTTGCTCCCGACAGGCCCCGTCCTTGGCGATGCCGGTGGCCACACCCTGGTCGGAGTCAGCATTGTAGCCTACCATTTACATGACGTCACCTGCATTGGCCAGCCGCCTGCTGTGGTCGTCCACCTGCTGGCACTTACAGTATCCCTCCTTCTTGCTCCCGACAGGCCCCGCCCTTGGCGATGCCGGCGGCCGCCCCCTGGTCGGAGTCTGCGATGTGGCTGAACGCGCGCGTGCTTGCGCTGGGCGCCATGTGGCGGCCTCCCGGCTGCCGCGGCCCCGCGCTCTCCGCCTGCTGGGCCCTCTACACTGGCTGGATGCTTTTCACGCAGCTCAGCTTCCTCGTGGCGCAGGCGCGCGCCCTCTGGCACTTCTGGGGCGACGTGGGCAAGGTCACGCACGACGTCTGCCTCATGATCACCGTCGTGCTCGGCCTCATCAAGTTCGGCGTCTTCTCCCTGCGGAAGGACGACTTCTTCCACATCGTCCGGCAGATCGACTCGGCCAGGTCGGAGCAGAGCAGGTCGGACGACGCGGAGATCGCGTCGATCCTGCGCGCCTCGTACCGCTCGGCGCGCAACGTGACGCTGTACATGACGCTGCTGGGCGGGTCCTCGCCGGCCGTGTGGGCCGTGACGCCGGCCCTCATGAGGAAGCTGCGCGTGGGCCCGCCGGAGCGCGAGCTGCCCGCCACCGCCTGGTACTCCGGCCGCGACACCGACAGCCCGCGCTACGAGCTGCTGTGCGTGCTGCAGCTGTTCAGCATGCAGTACAGCTTCTTCGCCGCCATCGGCCTCGACTTGTTCTTCGTCTCCATCATCATACACATCGCGGCGCAACTCCAGATCCTGGGCGTCAGGTTGCGTGGCATTGGTAAACTCAGCCACAAGCGGTCTGCCAGTTTGAGTAATTCCCCTGTATTACCACGAGACTTTGAGGTTGGATTTTACAATGAGAAAAGTCTATGGATGGATTTTTGCAGTTGCATTCAGCAACATCATTCCATCATACAGTGAGTATATATATTGTAAAATAGATTCAGCTAATAGTTTGTAAATAACCTATGTTATATTTTATTTTGGTTGCCACAGGGCAATATAACACTGTGAAATTTAATAACAATTAAAATAAGACAGTCTAAATCTCAAGTTGTTGCGTTTATTACTGGCAACTGGTTTCGGTTCTACAGAACCATCTTCAGGCCTTTGGCAACTTGTTGGTTGATGGTGGCGGTGGCCGGAGCAGTTGACGTCTGCTCCGGCTACTGCCACCGTCCACCAACAAGTTGATAAAGGCCTGAAGATGGTTCTGTAGAACCGAAACCGATTGCCAGTAATAAACGCAACGGCTTGCGATCTAGACTGTCTTATTTTAATCATAAAAAATTTAAGATCGCTGTTCCAAAAAAATGCTTTCAAAAATTACTGACAAATTTCATATTTCATGAAAATTAAAAGAACATACTGCATTCATATGGTAGACTAGTAAATTTGTATGTGAAGGGAGCCGCAGAGAAGACATGCATTCCTAAACATAACTAATTAAAAATTCATGCTCAGTAATAACCTTTTTCTTTCTGTGTTTAATTTTATATTTATCTGCCTCTTCATAGACAGTCTTGGCCAATTGCCTAGGTACGACTCCACGTAATACGATGGATATTTCTTTGGTGAGAGGAACTGAACACTGTGCAATCATCTTCGTGAAGCAATCTGAGAAGCTTCAAGTCCAAGTAGTTGTATCACCAAATAAAGAAATTCAACTACCACCAGGAGAGTCTAGTATTGACTAAGAGCCCAATTGTACCGCATCCGGTTGGCAGAGAAAAATACAGTGATCGGTCGGACCTATTGGCCCACTAGCGGCGAGAATACGGAGTTTTGGGTTTGGTTGCTGTTGAGAATTTGGATGAAGTATTTGGGAAATTCTCTCCTATGCTGACGTCATCAAGTAAACTGATACCTGCAGGCTGTCACAAATATTTCTTGCAAACATTCCTATGTCTTTCTTCAATTTTACTCTAGATCCCTCTCCTACAATGGCAACCAATGACACATGACATGTCATCTAAGCCCATTTTTCTGTTAGTGTTCTCACACTTCAGATCCCTAGTACATACTACAGAAAAATCGCACACATGTTATTCGCTCATTTACTTTTCAACACCCTTGTACAACACCCCTCTCACATCACCAGACTTTACATCCACAGATATTTGTCACATCTATCATGATTCTTACGTTGAACTTGATTACTTTGTGATATGTTATTTTGCATCCAACGTAGCAAAAAATTCTCCTGATCTTCTACTTAAATGTCACCAATTTTTACGTATAGAACGTCGTCCATAATATTATTTCCATATTAAAATGTTCGTAATCCTAAGGGACCAAACTACTACAATCATTGCTACTTGGATTTACAAATTACTTTAACTTGCGCTAAGGAGAACACACACACACAGCCATGCCTTAGGTAGGACTCGAACGTCTGACGGGAACAGCCACACAATCCGTAGCATGACACTGAAAGCCGACGCCCCCTTTTTTAAACCCCAGACTGAAAAATCAACTGATTTATCCTTAAATTCCCTCCACTGGAAACCCAGGGCGTAAATATTCACTTCCCCTGAGCGGCAGTTACCAATTAAGAACCCTTGGAATAAAAGAATGTATTTCCCAAAATCATAATGTGGCTTCTAATTGTTCACTGATTAAATAAATTATATTGCGCAACGGGAAACGTAGGTTCTCAATTATACCTACTAGTCTGAACTTAGACGGGACCGGCACGCTTCATATTTTACTCTCTACCACATATTTATTTCCTACACAATGAAAGAAGCAGGAAATTGTATGAACAGGAAGTTTCATAACCTTGCCGGCTGGCTGAAATATGAGTTAAATCCCACTGGTCCCGTAACCTGCCTTATTTCGTGCCGTAGAAACCCGTCTAGTTTGTCGGAGCAGGTATAAAGGAAAAATCTTCAATCTCCATCTCGTAAATTAACCCTCGATGCATGCACGTATCTCTACTAAAGTAAATACTACGATCTCAACTGATAGTTGCATTGCAAGACATCAAAATACTGGTTCTCCCGAGAGAATCAGCATAGATGCTCTTAAACTCAGCCAAGAAACAAAATACAAGTGCCGTACCGCCCAATGACATCGCGAGCAACATAAATAAAATTAACAAAACGTAGCTGAAGAGAGAAAAAATTCTCCTCTCCGTTAAACGAAATTAATTAAAACCCAGTAAATACTACAAGGCCAGTACAGTGACTGCTAGCTAAGCCACGTGGAACCGCAAAGTCTGTCATTACCTCTTACAAAGCAACGGGCAAAAATACTGATAATCTCGAGACAAAAATTAAAAAATGTTCAAATGTTTGTGATCCTATGAGATCAAACTACGTTGGTCATTAATTCCTAGTCGTACAAACTACTTAAACTAAGTTAAACTAACCTACGGACAAGAGTCACGTCCATGCCCGAGTGAGGATTCGAACCTCCGACGCAGGAGGCCAGACAAAAATTAGGCACACCGGTATGGAAACTTAATATTGATTCACTTATTACTGGGAATACTGATATTATTAAGCACAGAAAGATAGAAAACAGTTAATGGTGGGAACATTCGTCAATTATGTAAGTTGTCCACTAATTTCTCGTGCATCACACATCGTTTCATACTCTGAATCCACGCAATTTATTGTAGGGTAATGTTCATCGCTATTTAGTCGTATATTTAGCTGCTATGTCATGGAGCTGATGGCTCATGACTCTCTCTTTACGTACAAAGAAAGGGCAATAAATAAATAAAATAAAAAGAATTAAAGATATCGAAAAAGAAATTTAGGTACATTGGTTGCAAAAACGTTAAGAACGCTCACTGAAGGTAATTATTTGATACTACCGGCATTGTGGACTCAGAATTATCGAAGACTAGAAAGGACGGGAATGGCTGTTCTACTTGCTCGTCAATTATTTTGAATAAGACACACAGGCACTTGTTGATTACGCGTAATTCCCTGATACTGACCCGTAAATTTAATTATAAGGCCTGAACCTGATGGCTCATGCCCCATTAAAAATCCATTATTAACTGCAAGTCCTTCATCATACTGAATTTCTACCTCTAAAGTACACATAATCTAGCCCCAAATTTGATATCGCGCATAGGTGCCGACTACGGGTATGCTCGGCCGCTCCAGTATACACCAAAATTTGAGTGGATATTCTCGGCATACCCGACTGAAAAATGTTGGTATTATTTTCGTGGGCTATAAAATCCACATTGAGGTATGAGTGAAGTGACCGTTTTCTAAATAGTCCGAATGTTAATGGAATGCGGCTTGTTACGTCAATATTATGAACTGAAGGCGGAAACCTTTAATTCTTCTAATACGTAACTAGAAATGTAGTAGGTTTGGTGCGATATGATGAAAATGTTTATGCTAATAATTTAACGTTTATGTATAGCCTTAGAGGTCACTTCTCTTCAAGGAATTGTGTAAGTCGTGACGTTTTTCATCCTGTTTACTGGAGTGTGAAGTAACAATGGGTTGTGAATCAATTGGTATCGACAAAAATAATATGGTAGAAGAAGTGGTTATGAATTATTTTGGTAATATTGTATAGAAAATAAATCTGCAGAAGAATGAAGCCAGGAAGACGATGATGCGATAGTGATCACAGTATTCATAATACAGGCACACCATTATCTAATATGCATGTCTCAGAAGACGAAAAGTCTGAAAATAGTTTCAGTAGTTACTACATCAGGAGAAGCTGGTTCAAATGGCCGCAAAGCCCTCCCTGTAGTTGGAGAACCTGACACTGAAATTAACGGCTGTTAATTTCTTTACTGTGTATTAAAAAATTACTTTTCTCCTTTCAGAGATTACAATGCTCCTAATTTAACACCAGAAGAAGCAAAAAAGAAGAAATACTACTAAAATAAATAAAAAAATATTACTTTAAACTTACCTTTGTATCTGGAATTGCAAAAATGTTGACGTTAAAATAAAGATTTTTGTTTAAGCTTATTAATTAATAATATCATTATTATGCATACTTGTCGGGAGGACGGGGGACTGCAGGCCGGCTTCCAAAATTGATGTTAAAATAGTTAAAAGGGAGATATACAGTCTTTGAACGTTTGTAACGAAGGCTCCATGAATCCATTCCATCTAGGGATGCTTGTCATGTTCGTTGCTTTTCCAAACAGCCACAGCAGGTTGTGGATTTTGGAAAAATGGCTTCAGTGATTTTCACTTCGTTAATTGAAATGGCTGACAAGCCAGATTACTCTCTCATAGAATGATGTTTAATATGTGAGGCAGAATGTGATAGACTCTACAGAAACAGGCTTCAAACGTGGGTTGTATATGTCTGGGTAAACGGTCGAGTAAGGGGGCATCATCATTATACCACCAATTTCATGGGACGTATTTTCTCCATCAATTGTGTTAACGTTCACATCTGCATTGTCGGACACAAACTGCATAAAAGCTCTCCTGTCAACTGGTTTTGTCACTTCTACACCGAGGAAAGCGGAACATTCAAAACGCATGGCTTCCGTATATGTACAAGAAATTCCCATACTGTGGCAAAGTTCAACAAGGTGCTTTGATCTAAATTTTCTATACAGATTCCAAAGATTATTTGAATTGAGGATAGGAAAGATTTGGGCCTCGTTGCAGCCATGACTGCATAAGCAAATCCTATGCACTTTTTTTCCACTGCTCAAGGGAAGGATTTTTTTTTATTTTTTTTATTTTTTTTATTTTTTTTTTTATTAGGTCAATATGTTCAAGCAACCGTTGCAGAGAATCTGGAACTGATGGTTCTGCGTCTTTTAAAAAGGCATCTGACGGGGATATTGAGTAGTATCCAATGTTTGGGAACGAATGTCTTACTGGACAATCTCTGCTGCATCATTGACAACTCTAAGCCTCTCTTCAGCAGGATCGCTAAGTCATTGATTGTACCACTTTTCATACAGTATGTTTCGTCCAATGTCTGCGAATATCAAGACTGGGCTGAGATACGGAATAACCTGCGCAAACATATTTTTTTCTCCATATCACTTTTTTAGGTGAGCTTGAACGCTTGCAACTGCTCGTTTGTAATCACCAGTGAAGTTCACTGCAATCAAGTCACTTATGGAAAATTGGTTTTCCTCTTAAAAGTGGGCCATTGTAAGAAATAAAAGCTCTATTCTGGTAGGAGGTACCCAGATAATAGTACTGTTATAAAAAAGCTTCATTTTAGCAGCAGACGCCCTGTGCGTCTGTTGTGCCCTCCGATCGGCCTGCGGCTGTGGCCAGCCCGCTCACTGCCCGCGAGGAGGTCGCCCCCCAATCCGTGGTGGATTGGGAGGTCTCCTCAGCGCGTGTCAGGCGGCGTAAGACTTCCCGGAGGACCGAAGTGGAGGCTTCCCCGGTTAGTCTTGCCAACAGATTCGAGGCACTGTCTGTGGCAGGGGATGTTCCTGACGCAGATGGTGTCGCTTGTCCTGTACTCGCCCCTTTGCCTTCAAGATCCGGGCACTCACAGAGGGTGGGTTTGTTGGTAGTTGGGAGCTCCAACGTTAGGCGGGTAATGGAGCCCCTTAGGAAAATGGCTACTAGGGAGGGAAAGAATTCCAATATGCACTCCGTGTGCATACCGGGGGGGGGGGAGTCATTTCAGATGTGGAACAGGTCCTTCCGGATGCCATGAAGAGCACAGGGTGCAGCCAGCTGCAGGTGGTGGCTCATGTCGGCACCAATGATGTGTGTTGCTTTGGATCGGAAGAGATCCTCTCTGGTTTTGAGCGGCTATCAGAACTGGTAAAGACTGCCAGTCTTGCTTGCAAGATGAAAGCGGAGCTCACCATCTGTAGCATTGTCGACAGGACTGACTGCGGACCCTTGGTTCAGAGCCGAGTGGAGGGTCTGAATCAGAGGCTCAGGCGGTTCTGCGACCGGGTGGGCTGCAGATTCCTCGACTTGCGCCAAAGGGTGGTGGGTATTCGGGTTCCGCTAAATAGGTCAGGAGTCCACTATACTCAGGAAGCGGCTACACGGGTAGCGGGGGCTGTGTGGCGTGGACTGGGCTGTTTTTTAGGTTAGAGGGCCTCGGGAATACACAAAATGGGTTTCAGTATCAAAGGGGGCAGGTCAGACACAGGAAGAAGCAGATCTAGAAACCATTGGTATAACAATTGTAAATTGTCGTAGCTGTATCGGGAAAGTTCCAGAGCTCCAAGCGCTGATAGAAAGTACTGAGGCACATATCGTTATAGGTTCTGAAAGCTGGCTGACGCCTGAGATAAGTTCGGCCGAAATTTTTTCAAAGGGCCAAATGGTCTTCAGAAAGGATAGAATAAATAAAAAAGGGGATAGTGTGTTTATTGCCGTTACAAACGGTTTATCCTGCAGCGAAATTGAGACAGATACTTCCTGTGAGTTGGTCTGGGTAGAGGTTATACCTGACACCCGGAATAAATTAATAATTGGATCTTTTTATCGGCCCCCTGACTCAGACGATGTGGTTGCCGAAATGTTCAAAGGAAGCTTGAATCACATTTCAAACAGGTATCCGAAGCATACTGTTATAATGGGTGGCGACTTTAATTTACCCTCGATATGTTGGCATAATTACGTATTCAAAAACGGGGGCAAATATAAAACATCGTCCGAACTAGTTCTGAATGCTTTTTCTGAAAACCACTTCGAACAGTTAGTTCATGAACCCACTAGAATAGTTAGTGGTTGCGAAAATACCCTTGATCTCCTAGCAACAAATAACCCGGAGATAGTAAAGAGCATCAAAACAAATACAGGGATTAGCGAACATCGAGTTGTAGTAACGAGACTAAATGTCGAAATTCCCAAATGCACAAAAAATAAACGAAAAATATATCTATTCAATAAAGCAGATAAAAATTCGCTTCACGCTTTCCTGAGTGATAATCTCCAGTCTTTCAAAACTAAAAATGCGAGTGTAGATCAGTTGTGGCTTACTTTCAAAGACATAATATCAGTAGCAATCGAGAGATTTATACCAAATAAATTAATAAAAGAGGGGGCCGACCCCCCGTGGTACACAAAACAGGTCAGATCACTGTTGCAGAAACAAAGAAAAACGCATGCAAAATTTAAAAAGACACAGAATCCACAAGACTGGCAATCTTTTACTGAAACTCGCAACCTAGCGCGGACTTCAATGCGAGAAGCCTATAGTAGTTACCACAACGAAATCCTGTCTCGTAATCTTGCAGGAAACCCAAAGAAATTCTGGTCATATGTGAAGTACACTAGCGGCAAAACACAAACAATACGTTCACTACGCGATAGCAATGGTAATAGTACCGACGACAGTACTGCTAAGGCTGAATTACTAAACACAGCTTTCCGAAATTCGTTCACCAAAGAAGACGAAGTGAACACTCCAGTATTCAATCCGAGAACAGATGCCAGCATGCGAAACTTAGATGTAGATGTTCCTGGAGTAGTAAAACAACTTAAGTCACTAAACAAAAACAAATCTTCCGGGCCAGATTGTATACCAACTAGATTCCTCTCAGAGTATGCTGATGCAATTGCTCCGTACTTAGCTATAATTTACAACCGATCACTCAGCGAAAGATCCGTACCCAAAAAGACTGGAAAGTTGCCCAAGTTACTCCAATATTCAAGAAAGGCAATGGGAGTGATCCCCAAAATTACAGGCCTATCTCATTGACGTCGATTTGCAGTAGAATTTTGGAACATACACTTTGTTCGAATATTATGAACTACCTCGAAGAGAACGACCTATTAACCAATAGTCAACACGGATTCAGAAAGTATCGCTCTTGCGAAACACAGCTTGCCCTTTATTCATTTAAAGTGTTAAGTGCCATCGACAAGGGATCTCAAATCGATTCCATATTTCTGGATTTCCGGAAGGCTTTTGATACTGTACCCCACAAGCGGCTTCTAATGAAATTGCGTGCTTATGGAATATCTTCCCAATTGTGCGATTGGATTCACGATTTCCTATCAGAAAGGACACAGTTCGTTGTAATTGACGGTAAGTCATCGAGTAAAACAGAAGTGATATCTGGCGTTCCACAGGGAAGCGTTATAGGTCCCCTACTCTTCCTCGTGTTTATAAACGTTTTAGGAGACAATCTGAATAGCTCCCTTAGACTGTTCGCGTATGATGCTGTCGTTTATCGGTTAGTGAAGTCAACAGAGGATCAAAAGCAACTGCAAAGCGATTTAGACAAAAATTCTACTTGGTGCGAAAATTGGCAATTGACACTAAATAAAGAAAAGTGTGAAGTAATACATATGACCACTAAAAGAAATCTACTGAACTTCAATTACGCGATAAATCAATCAAACATTAAGGTCGTAAATTCTACCAAATACCTAGGAGTTACAATTAGGAACAACTTTGACTGGAGAGAACACATCGAAAATATTGTGGGGAAGGCGAATCAAAGGTTACGTTTCATTGGCAGAACTCTTCGAAGATGCACCAGCTCCACCAAAGAGACTGCCTACATCACACTTGTGCGTCCTCTCCTGGAGTACTGTTGGCCCTTGTGGGACCCTCACCAGGTGGGACTGACGGAAGATATTGAGAAGGTTCAGAGAAGGGCAGCTCGTTTTGTTTTATCACGTTACGGGGGGAAAGCGTCACGGAAATGTTGCACGAAATGGGGTGGAAATCATTAAAAGAAAGACGTTATTCATTGCGGCGTGATCTGTTTGCCAAGTTTCAATCACCGCCTTTTACTTATGAATGTGAAAATATTTTGCTAGCACCCACCTACTTAGGGAGACATGACCATCCCAATAAAATAAGAGAAATCAGATCGAAAACGGAACGATTTAGGTGTTCTTTCTTCCCGCGCGCTATTAGGGAATGGAACGGTAGAGAAAAGTTATGAAAGTGGTTAATGAACCCTCTGCCAGGCACTTAAATGTGATTTGCAGAGTATCTATGTAGATGTAGATGTAGATGTAGATGTAGATAAAACCAGAAAAGTGAAATAATTACAAAGACGGAAAAGTGAGAATAAAAACTACGGCATGCAACCGTTAGAAATACATAGAACTTTATAAACAAGCTATTGAAGGAGGTTGTACAAGAGGATTACTGACAAAGACTGAGTGCATACTACAAGTCTGAATAAGAAACAGCAAAATTACAATAGTTGGGGAGAGAAGATCGCGAAATGTTAGTGAAAATTAGAAGGATACTTGCCTAGTAATTTGCCTGATGGGCATGGAACAAACAATTGTGGAGGCTGAAGGCTTTGTTCTAAGAACCAACCACGTGGATCGCATATCATTCTGGAAGGAAACGACAAGAAAGATTTTACACGCACTACACAAAAATTAACATATTGTCTGTTAGAAATCGGGCCCCACAAAGCTTGAAACAATTTACACAGAGTTCGTACACCACCACATAATCACAAAAGGTTTGAATATACCAGGCCATTATGAAACTGCAACTAGTAACGCATACACCTCGTTTATCTGTTGGAAATCACTGAATTGAAAAGCTAGAACACATTTCAGCGCACGATCGAAAAAATATTCCGAAAAATGAATCTAAGATGAAGAGGCTAAGTTAAACATGCTAGACAATGAATCGCTACCACCTTCATGGACAGAAGAGCATAACCAATCTTACCTCACCACGATTTGAGCACAAAGTGAAGTGAAGACGGAGTGGCTCAGAGGCGGGAAAGCTACCGGAAACTGGCAAAACCAAAGACAACAGCAGTGGTGGGGAGAGAATATCGCGAGACTTACCCTGGAGATTGCTCGTCGACTGGCTTGTAACCAAAGGGTGTAGAAACCTCTTTGGTCGCATCAGCAACAGGGGTTGGTGACGACTAACTATCGACTCTGAGCCACAGAGAACCATGCAAAGCTATCAATTCAGACAGCCATTAGACTCTCGCACATCTACTTAAAAGTGAAACAAGTTCACATTCTCAATTTAAAATATGAAATAAAAATGCTACTCCTCTGGCCTCGAAAAGAGTGGGGTTCTAGTTTTAACAAAATTCTAATCTTGCGATATTAAATAAATTACAATTTTATAAAAGTATATATAGAAGACGACAGACGGTCGCCTTTCACTGTTTTGCTTCTGCAAGGTGTGCATATATATGCTCCATACCTTCGATAAGGAGGGGATGTTCAGGTCGTCCTCCTGCACCAGTAGATCGCGACAAGGAGTGCAATTTTACGTAGCAATGTTTGTGGTACTTACCCTCAGTAGCAACACGTTTACTTATACATGAAAGACGCTGAAGAATCTGTTGTCCCCATTCACCAGCTTGTCTAGCTTTTTCCACAATCGATTCTTTCACTTCCAGCTTTTCCACTTGACGGAGTTCATCCTTTAGATATTTGGGGAATTTTATCTGCTTCTCCAAATATTCCTTGGAGAATTTTTCACCACAAGGAAACAACAATCTCCAATGATGTGACTCCTTGAATCCGACGCACTTCTCAGGTTTTCCCCACGCGAAGTCGATGTTTGAGCAGATGAAGCATCTCCTCCTCGCTGGACAGATGCTTTCACATTAGTTTCTACAGTGTACCACTTCCTGCATGCGTCATGTATGATCACTTCATTTAAATTGCAAAAAAACCTCATGTCCCTTTCAAGCCCACGCTTTTGACTCAATTTTTCAGGATCTAAATTCCGCGTTATTTCACTGTCACTGTTCCCTCTCCAAGCATAATGGTAAAGTCTGTCCTGCAGTGTACCTTTTGATATCATCATCATTTTAATAAAGTAAAATGTGTAGTTATTTTGTAATGATTACATATATGTTAAAATCAATATAAACGACACTATTCACACTCATCAAATATCGTTTTCATAAATGTAGTATGCCTGTCGCTTGGAGCGTGGCTATCTTGGTGTCCCCTTTGGCCGCATTTATTCGTGCCAAGTTCTCATTTGTTTGTTACTCACTTAGGTCTATGTGCCTGCAAAGCAATGTGATGGCCGTAGTTTTATGATCCGTTTTCAGGGGCTCCTTTGCTCTGTGTGGAATATTCGAGTTTCACTCTGGATCTCAAACTGAAAATTCCACTGCTTCTTCTTTAATCTGAAGGACTGCACATTAATGTCGCAATGCGTAACTGTGTTACTTTTCTTTTTCTATTTTTAAGATTCTCATAGTTTACCTTGCGCACTGCTCCTATGACAGGATCTCCCTCGTCTTTAGTCGCAATTAGTTATATTTTATGGTCAGTAAATTTATCATGTATTATTTTACTATTTTATTCACGTCCCTTTATTTACTTATTTTTGAATAAATGTTAACTAATAGCAATGTTTTCTTTTGTTGATGCAGCCATAAACTACCGTGCTGACATTTAGATAATCAACAAATGGTGGCAATATAGAGTCCTCACTACGTAGAAAGATCTCGATTAAACTGCCGATGTTGTGTAATGACGAACAGAAATATTACGAAGTATACTGGGTGGGTTTATTGGTCAGGGCCTGATTAAATAAACACGCTACTAAATGAATGAGTTAAATAAAAATTAAATCAGTAAATTAATTCCATTCTCAAATAACTAAAATATGTACTAAATTGTATACTGAAAGATATAACAAACAAATACGCCCTCAAATTCTGTTGTTGGCCAAATTTGAACTCGCTATATATAATTGTTTGCGGGAGTTTCTTTTAATTTATTCCTGATATGGTGTCAACACTTATATTAATAGTCATATTCCACAAAATGCTTATTTTTGAAGATGAATATTAAATTAGTTGAAACAACAGGATTTCGAGATAAGTGAGGAATGATGAGCTGTTCAACCTCAGATAGTCATGCGTCCACGTGGGAATCCTAATGGTCACCTGCACATTTTCACTCTTTCACATCAACTTATTTTAATGGATAAATATTACAGATTTTTGTATAATGTTCTCAAACTTTTGCAAACATTGTTGCGTGTTACAAACTTTTTCACGCAACTAAAATATTACCAAATGTCCCACAAATAAAATTGGAAAGGGCAGGTATATCTCACCGGTAAACATACATCGCATGAACAGGGAACCATCAAATACAGCAACCAGTTTTAGCTGCTGGGTGCTTTTTTAGGAATTGTCAACTTCACTCACAAACATCGTAATACACTTAGTGTGATTAGCTTTGTCTTTCTTCATGTGTATGTAATTAGGTCGCGTTAATATTGATGTCCGTGTTACACATAGTCTGAAAAGCGTTCTTACCTTTTATGTGTTACTGATATTATCGTGACTTTAAATAGGTACAAAATTTTTTATCAAATATAAATGTACGATGGGCTGGAAAATTTACAGTTTGTTCAAATATTCATATCAAAACGAGTTGGTATACGTCAATAGAAATCAAACAACAGCTTATTGTCCTGTGCTAAGTTTGCTAACAAGAATTTCTTGCAATCTTCTCTTGTTGCAGGCTTGTCAAGGAAGTAGAAAGTTTGCTCAACATTATCATACTACTCCAGTTCTTAGGTGCTACAGTTGTTATATGTGTGACCCTGTTCCAGAGCTCCACGGTAGGTACTTTGACTACTTGTTCGATAAATTAAAGAATTCCTTCAATTAAGTACAAATATAATCCTTTCTGCAGTATTTTGTGGGTGAAAGTGTTTGGTGAATGAACTTCATTTCCAGTAATCTTTTCTTTGTTTGGTGATTTTGCTTGTAATACTATCAAATTAATTGAAGAGCCAAAGAAACTGGTACACCTGCCTAATATCTTGCAATTCCCCTTAAGCACGCAAAACTGCTACACCATGACGGGACATGCACTCCACTGAAATCCGAAGTAGTGGTGGAGGTCTGTCCATAAATCCATAAACATTCTATGGGGTGGGAACTGGGGGTCTCCGCTGAAGAGCATGTTGTAAGGCATCCCAGATATGTTCCATAGTGTCATATCTGGGGAGTTTGGTGGCTAGCGGAGATGTTTAAAATCAGAAGTGTGTTCCTGGCGCGACTCTCGACGTGTAGGTTGTCACAAAATCCTGCTGGAATCGTCCAACTCTGTGGGAATGCACAATGGGCATGTGTGGATGCAGGTGGTCACGTACGTGCCACCTGTCAGAGTCGTATCTAGACATATAAGGGATCCCACATCATTCCAACTGTCAACATCCCACACCATTACAGATACTCCTCCAGCTTGGACAGGTCCGTGCTGACGTGCAGGGTCCTTTGATTTATGAGGTTGTGTCCATGCCCATGGACATCCATCCGCTTGATGAAACTGAAAAGGAACCTTGTCAGGCTAGGTGAAACACGTTTACTGAATGTGTGGTTGTCTTCCATTTTGAGTTATTCGTGACTGTAAAGTTTTTCTGCACGATTAATATTATGTAATTGTATGTCAGCTATTTTATTCTTTTTATTAATGATCAATGCTTCATGTTTCTATTTGTTTCCTCCCATCTGAATGAACTTGTGTGTTCATATGAATGTCGAAGGTTGTGTTTAATACTGACTGCTGCACAATGGCTTACAGACACAGCCTCCCTCTTTAGGCCTCGTTTTACTGTAGTTAAGAACGCATGGCTTCGTTTGTTGTCTGTGCTGGCGTCTGCTGGGTAGCCAGAGACAAGTTTACTTGGCTAGATGGCGAGGTGGCTGTGTTATTAGTGGGGTACCAACCTAATCTTGGACGAAAGGGGCGACAAGAGGCCTCTCTGGGAGCTCTAGAAGAGGGTATTATCTTCCCCAGTAGCGAGGGTTGGTAGACACTATGCTCTGAATGTGCTCTGTATGGGGTTTAACATGCTTTACATCCGGTGTGTGGTGGGGCAGGTTTTGGCGTGGCCTTAAGGTGGCTCTCTTGCTCTGATGATTGAGGTGAGTACATCGTGGAGTCATGCTGAGGGGGAAGCATTCTGTTAGGACTTTTCTTTCTTTGTGATCAGGTAGTATTGGTTTATCAGTAATAGTTTTCTTGAGTAATTCTTTCGCTATGCAAGGCGAAGTCATTCTTAATTTACAGAACGCAATTAAATTCAGTGTAAATTTAATATTTGCCTTTTCATTCCAGTTCCTGGTTTTTCTCAAGTTAGCATTCATGTGTGCGGCCTTCAGCCATTGTGTAAACTTGAGTTTGAATTTCCTTGCAGTTTTTTAATGAACATTTTCACGTTTTGTCTGTATCCATAAGTAAGCTACATTTTTCTCAGATTTTCTGGTGTGATTCTGTCTTTCCTGTCTGGGTATGACCAATTGCACGACATGCTATTGTAATGGCCGTTACTTCAGCTTTCAGCCATGCTTTTACTGTTACTAGCTTTCTTCTACATGAATTCTCATGTATGCTTTACTTGCCTATTCTAAATTAATTTCTTTTGTAAATTCTATTTGATTCACCATGTTCAAACGCCACATCGTACTTAAGAATGGTATGCCACTGCCTCCCAGAACATGAGTTCGTTTGGTGCATAGTGTGTTTGTAATAGTGCTTCAAGGCACCTGCCGTCTCGTCAAAACAATAATTCTTGCTGGTAGCTCACCACTGAAATCCGCAGCTATGGTTGCTCTTCTGACACGCTGAATGATTCTCTTCAGTCGTCGTTGGTCCTGTTTTTGCAGGCTTTTTTTCCGGCCACAGTGATGTCGCAGATTTGATGTTCTACCGGATTCCCATTGGTGCACTCATGCAATGGTAGTACGGGGAAATCCCCTCTTCATCGCTGCCCCAGAGATGACGTGTCCCATCTCTCGTGAGCCAACAATAACCCAATGTTGAAGCTCATTTAAACCCTTATAGTCTACGATTGTAGCAACAGTAACCGACCTGAAGCCTGACACCTGCTGTCTTAAGCCCATTTTACACGACTAACTTTCTTGTTTGACTTGACTACTCGAGACGAGTGGGGCTACTGCAGCGCCCCTGGCGTGCTATCCCCGTACTGCTTCTCACCTGTCTCGAGTAGTCGTTTTCGTTTAGAAGTAAAGACCAAAACTGTAGAACTGTCTATGTAGTTTCGCAACTGACTGAAGAATAGAGGTTATGAGGACACATTTTACGTAGAACAGGAAAAGGAGAACTGAGTTTATTTATGACGAAATGGTAATTCATAGTTGATGTTCTCTTCAAATGTTACGTAGCAAATTTTGTAACGTGACACCCAGAAGAAGGCCGCTTGCAATGGAGGCCGAAACGTCGGTGAAACATTTGATATATTGACGATGCGGTCCAATGCCCGGAAGAGTTTTATCAACAGTGACAACGGCGGCGGAAGCCTTCGTTTACATTTACATAAGAAACAATATCGAAAATGCAGGAAAAAAACTAATATTTTTTTCAGTTTTATGTATTGTTTTCTTGCTAATGGTAAAAATAACATAGAAAATAATTTTCTCATCTCATAATTCTGACTCTCCTGTTGATATGATTTTCGGTAAAACACGTTTATATATTTACGCTCGTGGGCTTTTCCCCATAAGACGGAAATATTTTTCTCCTCGCAGATATCTCTTTTGTAGGAGGAAATTAGTAGAAAATATCAATATTAGGCTCTGGTGCAACTTATTCTGTGTGATGAAATCACAAAAGAAAAAACAAAATAAAGTTAAAGAGGTGGCGGAAGTATTTATGTAATATGAATGCGTTCGACCAGAGTAGATTAACTTCACATGATAGCTCCACGACAGTTCCTTGCTTCTACGTATGTGCATTCTGCAGCACACTCGGAAATTCAGAAATCTACAGCCGCCAAAATCTTTAGATCACTGACGTCACAGAGGCACTCGCGATGGGGTTGGCTGCTGATTTACACGCAGGCACGAAAGGTGCACGCACATGGAGTAGTCGATTTTCACCACAGAGCCGATCGTGTAAAATGGGCTTTATATAGATAGGTGTTGCCGACTGCAAAGGCGGCGTCTCCGTTTGCATACGTCTGCCTACAGCAGTTTCTTTGACTGTTCACTGTATTCCTTCTTGTAAACGGAATAAACATGAATATCACACAGAAATTTCCATTTTGTAAAATTGCATTAAAATGCAACATGAAACACTTATGCTCCTTAATGTCTCACGGTCTTTTGAATATTTTGTATTTGTGGCACTGTGGTCTTAGAAAATTAAATTACCAAATGACATTTTTATTTGTTCCAGAACACCAGCAATGTAATGACACTACTGAAACTTCAAGCGTACCTGATGGTCATTATATATGAAATATTTATCTACTGCTGGTACGCTGACGACATACTGTACCAGGTAAATAGTTTTACTTCAGGTATGAATTCGCAGCAATAGATCGTGATGATGGTTACAGTTTATTACAATAAGTTCATGATTAATATTTACTGAATTGGCACTTGATTCTATGTTCATGATTAATTATTACTGAAATGGCACTTTATTCAGTCTATATGGCTGGTCGGTCCTTTTGGTTAAGTTGGGGCAAACCGAAATGTTTTCAACAGTTCTGTTGCCTATGTGTTTTCTCCATGAGGTTGAACAACTTCGTTACTATAAAAGTGAACTTGGACTGAATGGGAGTTATAAAATCACTAATCAACTGTTCCTCGGCTAAATGTAAGGCTTTACTGTGAGTCTGAAATGTTTCATTGCAACAAAATGTGTAGGTGTGGCCACAGATTACGAATTAGTGAATAGAAGGTATATGTAAATATTCATAAATTCCTTTCCTCTGCCATCCTCATTCTCTCAGATTATCACTTACATGTTCAGTTCCTTTTTAATTGTATTGTCTGTCTGTCAACCGCTACAATCACGGAGACGTTAACTACGTGGTCATTTGTAAATACCGTGAAACGCAACGGTCCTTAAACACTCTCCGGGGACATGTCTCAAATCACTTTGACATCTGAAGTTCTCTCTCCTTCTTGAATGACATGCTGCGTTATGTTAGCTAGAAACGCCTCAATCCAGTCACACAGTTGGTCTGATATCCCACATGCTCGGGCTTTACCAGGAGAACGGTGTTAAACGCCTTGCGTAAGTCAAGAAATACGGAATTTACCTGCGATTCTCTATCTGCTGCTCTCTGCGGCTCTTGAATGAATATCGCGAATTGTGTTTCACATTATCGTTGCTTCTGGAGACCTTGATGATTCCCATAGAGGAGATTTCCGATCTCCATAAATATCATACTAATCAAACATGAAAAGTGACATAGACTATGGTTCTGTGCATCCGTTCGGGACCCTTCTTGAAAACTGGAACTACCTGTACCTTGCTCATGCAGAAACATATAGTACATTGCAGCTATAAGGGGTTAAGGGCGGTGGGGAAGCTCCTTCACATACTCCATCGAAAATCCAATTGGGATGTCATCAGGTCCAGCGTCCATTCCTTTATTAGGAGATTTCAAAAGAAATTTATTTCAATATTGCATGGTTGGTTAACTCTGCGTATGAAACGTATGTATTTCTTTATCATAAAAGACCGCCGTTAATTGTAGAAGTAACTAGTTGAAAGGAGCCAGTTAAAAACTTACTTTAAACTTATAACTATGGCCGTAAAACCAGCTAAAGGATTCGCGTGAACAACTAACTATTTCCTGAAACAGAATCTTGTTCCTTGGCGCAGAATTTAGAACTGAATGAAACATTATTTTAGCTGCGAGAAGAAAAAGAGACAGTGGCCAACATACGTCGTAGATCACGATAATTACACACAATCATTAATATACAAGCCAACCGAACCAAACCCTTTCATGAAGGTGGCTGTGAGAACATTTATGGCGCAACGGAATTAAAACATGATAATTTGCATCTTATTTTGTTCTCAGCACTGGTGAAAAACAACATTAAATAAAAAAGGGAGAGTATTCGTAAATTAATATTTATAAGAAGAATAAAATTTCACTGACAGTAAATTATTTATTCAGTTCAAACATGAGCAAATGGGGCCACCAATTTTGTTAAACAATAAAAATGTATCCCACATTGAAAATTAAGCTAAAGTAATCTGAACTGAACATCGTCGGGGGGGGGGGAGGGGGGGGTTACAATAAACAAGGATTCAGCCACTCACACGCGCGAAGCAAAGCGAAACTCATCCAACTCAGCGTGCTGATACGAAGCAGAAGCAGGCGCCGCTATCGTAGGCGAAAGTCAGCGAATCAGGATGTACCACACAACACTAGAAAAAATAAACTTCGCAGGTCGCTCTGGTCTGTCTTTCTTTACTTGAGATGGGACGCGATAATACCGAGATTAATTTCTATTTAAATCAAACCGGGAACATGCAGACTTACTAAGACACACGGCACGCGTCTGCTTTATTACATATTCGCACCCCACTAAGGCGAAGTGCTTAAATGTCGTATTCATTTTAACAAAAACCAGCGGAATCAGAGATTACTAAGATTACGAAGGTACTGGTGTGTGAGCAGTGGCGAAAACTCAAATGACTAGCTATAAACCCTTGAAGTCGGAGTTCGGAGCCACGTGGTTGCGAAAACAAGTAAAAATATAGAAATTCAGTTTCCGTAAAATAAAAAATAACTACGGCATGCAACCCTTAGAAATGCGTAGAATATCATAAGGAAGCTAAAGAAATACAGTGAGACGTGATTGGTAAAGTTTTACACTGATGGACAAAGTCCAAAAATCAGATAAAAGGAATAAATTCAAAGTCGGAGTAAATCAATAAGGAAAAGCGGCATGCAGTCCCTAGAAATACGTAGTATTTCATAAGCAAGCTAATAAAGGGAGTAGTACAAGGCTAGAAGAGAATTTACTGACGGATTCTGAAAGCAAAGTACGACTTTGGAAACGAAACAGCACTTTAAAATAGACGGAGAGGCGATCGCGATGTACTAGGGGAAATCAGAAAGATATATGCATAATTTATTGCCTTAAGGGCATAGAACCAGACAAAGGGGTAGCTGAAAGATTTGTACTAAGAACATACCACATGTTATATATATCACTTGCGGAAGGAGAAAACGTAAAATAATATTTCACATGCACTAAACAGAATAATAATATTCCTGCACATTAGTTGCATCCCACAAAGCTAGAAAGAAATTAAACCGAGTTCGTACACTGCCAGGTAGTCTCACAAAGGTTACTGATTCTCAACCATTATCAAACCGAATTAATTACATATTCACCACATTTACCTATGCAAAATCACTGAATACACTTCCGTACTTGATCAGAGAAACTTATTCCGAAAAATGCACCTAAGTTCTGAAATTTAACTTGAATATCAGACAAAGAATCTCCACCATCTCAAGGGAGGAAAGAAAATCAGAACGTCTTACCAGCTCGAAGCGCAGCTACAGAATGTCCAAGTCTGCCAGCCAGTCCCCGCCACCACCAGAAATCCACCGGAAATCGCTACAAACTCAGGAAAAACGAGTTTGTGGGGTGAGCGTAAACCTACCTATGCTTGCTATTGGGCACTGTCAACCCAACTTGTAACCAAAGGGTGGAGAAACCTCTTTGGTAGAATCAAAAGCAGAGGTTGGTAACGACTACCTATCGACACGAAGCGAGAGAAACACGAGTAGCGAGCAGCCAGCAGCCGACGACGAAAATTGTCATACATACACTCAGACTCCCATGCTAGAAAATTCTCGTACATGCACATACAGAATAAAGCAAGTGCACATTCTCACAGGGACAGTGGCGTCACGGAGAAACCGTTCATCTTGTCACATTCATAGACACAATGATAAATTATTAGCATAATAAAATCCCAGCAATATTACAGAAACTAACATTTAAAAACATGAAATGAAATGCTATTCCTCATGCCTCCAAACGAAAGGGGCTTTCGTTTAGCAAAAAAGCCCGTCTAGTGAACTTAGATAAATTACAAACTTAAAAACCTAGGGAAGACGACAGACAGCCGTCTTTTAATCATTGTTGTAATTTTCTTGCTTTTTATGTAGTTATAATGAGATTTTTTCTTTATTGTTCCTTTATGCTAAGCCTGCATACATAGAGCTAACAGAATGGCATCAGCTTTGGCGCTGCTCTGCAGCTGAAAGCATTTATAAAACAATGGACATGATGAGACTAAAATTATAATGACACGGCGTTAAAATGTGAAGTATTAAAATCCTTGACATATAGAAGTAATTGACGAACATACACAGAAGATAGATGATAAAAACTTGTAGTCAGTTAAAATTCTTGTGCTACAGTGGCGTTAAAAGAGAGTGAGAAATCGGACTATGGACACTCGAAGAAACTCTCGGAGACACTGGTTAAAATATACGGCAGCGACACGTGTGCGAGGGCGCTGGTCGCACAGAATAAAACACTCTGAAGCACTAAAGACACTGACCTTGGACGTAGCACTATTTTAAAACGACGGCACTGAGGACTCTGCAGGGAAATGGAGGGAAAGGTGGGAAGCGCGGGAGGAGGGTGTGCCAGCTGTTGCCAGTGTCACATCGTAAACAGCGCTAAATATCTTAATTTAATTCGTGTCAAATTTAATTTGCCAGTCTAGTTCTTCATTTTCGTTAGTACTTCTGTTTTAAGAGGTTTATTCCCCCACTCCCCCCTGCCGCGGTGGAGTAGCCGAGCGGTCTAAAGCGTCTCGCTGCGGAGCGCGCGGTTGCTCGTCGTGGAGGTTCGAGTCCTCCCTGGGGCACGGGTGTGTGTGTTTGTCCTTGGGTTAATTTACCTAGGTTAAGTAGTTTGTAAGCTACGGACTGATAACCACGCAGTTTGGTCCGATAGATTTACAAACATTTGAACATTTTTTGTTTATTCCCCGCGTACTTGGCAGATTTCGTTTGTGCTACTGTTTTAATAGTTTATTCTCGCGTATTTGATAGGTTGGCCGCGTCAGCAGCACTCACAGCAACCCCTGCAGAGTTACAGTTAAGCAGGAGCGAAGTATTGTTATTTATTTGTGGGCTGAATAGTGTTAATTTCTATAAACGCGCGCTAGTAACAAGACAATTAACTCTCTACAGACAATTGTTGGCCGGCCGCGGTGGCCGAGGAGACTGAGGCGCTTCAGTCACGGTCTGCACGGCCACTACGGTCGGGGGCTCGAATCCCCCCTCGGGCATGGATATTTGTGCCGTCCTACTTCGTAAGTAGTTCATAAGTAGTTTGTAAGTTTAGGGACTGATGACCCCGTAGTTAAGTCCCATAAGCTGTACAAACATTTGAATATTTTTTGAAGACAATTGTTGATACGTTAGGTTGAATAGGATGTGTGACTGCTGCAGGAGGAGCTGGCCGCATTTCGCGAGCAGCTGAGCGTGTTGTTGGCCGCGGTCAGCTGTCTTCAGGCTGCTGCCTCGGAGTGTTGCGGCAGTGGAGGCTATGGTGCGTTGCACGGGATACCACAAGTGTTACATGCTTCACTCACAGTTCCTGCTGTCGGGACAGCTTCGTGCGTGCCGGACGCGGTTGAGCCACCCTCTCTTCAAGGGGTGTGTCCGGTTAACCGGCGTTCGCGTCACTCGGGGCGAAAGGGCAATGTGGAGGCTGGCCGTGCGGCGTCGCCCGCTCTGCCTGTGAGTGTACATGCGGCCGCTCCTTCAGCAGGGTTCGAGCAGGCACACGGGGGGAGGGGTATAATAGTGATTGGGAGCTCCAATGTTAGGCGGGTGATGGAGCCCCTTAAGGAGATAGCGGAAAGGTCGTACACTCTGTTTGCTTGCCGGCGGGTCTCATCCGAGATTGTGGAGGAGGCCCTTTCGGCGGCGATAGAGAGCACTGGGTGCACCCGACTGCAAATTGTCGCTCGTGTCGGCACTAATGACTCCTGCCGGCTGGGTTCAGAGGTCATCCTCAGTTCATACAGGCGGTCGGTGAAGTTGGTGAAGGCTGAAAGCCTCGCTCGCGGGGTCGTAGCTGAGCTAGCTACTTGTATTGTCGTTCGCAGAACCGACCGCGGTCCTCTGGTTTGGAGCCGAGTGGAAGGCTTGAACCAGAGGCTCAGACGATTCTGCGGAGATCTAGGGTGAAAATTTCTTGATCTCCGCTATCGGTGGAGAAATGTAGGGTTCCCCTGAATAGGTCAGGTGTACACTACACGCAGGAAGTGGCGTCAACGGTAACGGAGTACGTGTGAAGTGTACATTTTTTTTTTTTTTTTTTTTTTTTTTTTTTTTTTTTTTTTTTTTTTTTTTTTTTTGGTTAGATAATTCCCTCCCTAGACCCGTCAGAACGCCTCCTGAGTCGCAACAAGGTAGCAGTAGGCAGAACACAACAGGGAATGAAAAGATCAATGTAGTAGTAGTTAACTGCAGGAGCGTCTATAGAAAGGTCACGCATACAATGCCCACATACTACTAGGGACGAAAAGTTGGCTGAAACCAGATGTAAACATTTATAAGATTCTAAACTCAGACTGAAATGTACACCGCAAAGATAGCCTGCACAGTGAAGAGGGAGGCGTGTTTATAGCGATAAAAAGTGCACTAGTATCGAGGGAAATAGACAGAGATCAGAAGTGTGACATAATTTGGCTGAAGGTGAAGGTTAAAACAGGCTCGAACATGGTAATCGGATGTTTCTATAGCCCTCCTGGCTCAGCAGGTGTTGTGGCAGAACACCTGAAGGGAAATTTGGAAAATATTTCGAGTAGATTTCTCGATCATGTTATAGTTTTGGGAGGTGATTTTAATTTACCGGGTATAGACTGCGGGTCCCAAACGTATATGTCGGGTAGCAGGGACAAGGAATCCAATGAAATTGTTTTAAGAGCATTATCTGAAAATTAACGTGAGCAGTTAAACACAAAACCGACTCGTGGAGACAACATAATAGACCTTCTGGTGACAAACAGACCCGAACTATTCGAAACAGTTAATGCAAAACAGGGAATCAGCGATCATAAAGCGGTTTCAGCATCGATAATTTCAGCCGTAAATATAGATATTAAAGAATGTAGGAAGATTTCTCGGTTCGGAAAAAGTGACAAAAAGCGGATTTCAGAGTTCTTGACGGCTCAACACAGAAATTTATCTCAAGTACAGATAGTGTTGAGGAACGGTGGTCAAAGTTCAAAGCCATGTGCCAAGCAAGATCGTAAGTGTTGGAAAGCGGCCACCATGGTACAACAACCGAATTAGGAAACTGCTATGGAAGCAAAGGGAACTTCACTGCAAACATAAACATGGCAAAAGCCTCATACACAAACAAAAATTAAACGAAGTGACATGTAGCGTGAGGAGGTCTATGCGAGACGTGTTCAACAAGTTCGAAAGTAAAGTTCTATGTACTGACTTGGCTGAAACTCCTAAGAAATTTTGGTCTTATGTCAAAGCGGTAGGTGGATCAAAACAAAATCTCCAGACACTCTGTCACAAAAATGGCATTGAAACTGAGGATGACACTCTAAAGGCCGAATTACTAAATGACTTTTTCCAAAGCTGTTTCACAGAGGAAGATTGCAGTGTAGTTCCTTCTCTAGATTGCCACACGAATTACAAAATGGCAGATATCGAAGTAATTGACAGAGGGATAGAAAAACACTTAAAATCGCTCAAAAGAGGAAAGGCTGCAGGACCAGATGGGATACCAGTTCGTTTATACCTAGAATACGCGCAGTAACTTGCCCCCCTTCTTGCAGAGGTGTACCTTAAGTCTCTAGAAGAGCGTAGCGTTCCGAAAGATTGGAAAATGACGCAGGTCATCCCCGTTATTAAGAAGGGACGTCGAACAGATGTGCAGAACTATAGACCTATCTCTCTAACGTCGGTCAGTTGTAGAATTTTGGAACATGTATTATGTTCGAGTATAATGACATTTCTGGAGACTAGAAATCTGCTCTGTAGGAATCAGCATGGGTTTCGAAAAAGGCGATCGTGTGAAACCCAGCTCCCGCTATTCGTCCACGAGACTCGGAGGGCCATAGACACGGCTTCTCAGGTAGATGTTGTGTTTCTTGACTTTCGCAATACATGTAATGAACAGAGTAAGAGCATACGGTGTATGATTGTGTGATTGGATTGAGGAGTTCCTAGATAACAGAATGCAGCATGTTATTCTCAAAGGAGAGAAGTCTTCCAAAGTAAGAGTGATGTCAGGTGTGCCACAGGGGAGTGTCTTGGGTCCGTTGCCGTTCACGGTATATATTAATGACCTTGCGGATAACGTCGGAAGTTCACCGACGTTTTTTGTGGATGATGCTTTAGTATATAGAGAGGTTGTAACAATGGAAAATTGTATTGAAATGCAGGAGGATCTGCATTGAATTGACGCATGGTGCAAGGAATGGCAATTGAATTTCAATGTTGACAAGTGTAATGTGCTGCGAATAGATAGAAAGATACTGTATCATTTAGCTACACTATAGCAGGCCAGCAACTGGAAGCAGTTAATTCCATAAAGTATCTGGGTGTAGGCATTAGGAGTGATTTAAAATGGAGCGATCATATAAAATCAGTCGTCGGTAAATCAGATGCCAGACTTATTGGAAGAATCCTAAGGAAATCCAGTCCGAAAACAAAGGAAGTAGGTTACAGTAGACATGTTCGTCCATAGCTTGAATACTGCTCACCGGTGTGGGAACCGTACCAGGTGGGGTTGATAGAGGAAGTGGATAAGAGCAGCGCGCTTCGTTACAGGATCATTTAGTAATAGTGAAAGCGTTACGGAGATAATCGATAAACTCCAATTGAAGACTCTGCAGGAGAGACGCTCTGTCACTCGGTACGGGCTTTTGTCGAAGTTTCGAGAACATGCCTTTACCGAGGAGCCTAGCAGTATATTGCTCCCTATCTCGCGAAGAGGCCATGAAGATAAGATCAGAGAGATTAGAGCTCACACAGAGGCATACCGACAATCTTTCTTTTCGCGAACAATACTTGACTGGAATAGGAGGTAGAACCGATAGTGGTACTCAAGGTACCCTCCGCCACACACCATCGGGTGGCTTGCGGAGTATGGGTGTAGATATAGATGTAGAGGGGTGGGGAGAAAGCGAAGGGACCACATGGCCTTAAATCCTGCGAAAACCGTCCGCTTAGTCACCGCCCACCGGACTCTGGCTCCGCCCCTCAACGGCAAGGCAATACATCTAGGTGGCACTGGTTCAACCGAACCACAAGGAACTCTGAACGTCAGAGACATGTTACAGAAAACAACAGATCGTAATGCATAGTGTAAGGTTTCAAGTATAACATTTTTACATGTACGAAGTGGAAAAATCTATAATCTAAAGCGGATTGCCTAATGGTAGTTACATGAGTAAGAGACAACTACTGTTTTTTGTTAAAAGTGAATAGCGTGTGCTATAGTTCTATTTCTTAAAGTCAACTGATTATCTGAAATCCTCATTCCCCTAACATAAAGCTAAATTTTGCAATACAAAGGATCTGCTTTACTTTTTCTACTATTATAGACATTGCTAAACCGAGGCAGCTATTACATTTAGTAGTGTGTATTTTTACCTTAAGCTGTAATATATTAACATGTTTAGATTATTTATTAATTAGACAGATGCGATTTAGGTCTACATTTCTTTTGGAGTGGCTATATTTTCTTAGGTGTAAGTGTTTAAAATATAACAAAACAATGTTGAGAACATGATTTTTCTAACAAAATAAATACCAATTGATTCTTCTGATACTGTCTGTCTGAATCTGTTGAATAACAGCTGCAACAGCACAATACACTTTTGATAAATGTAAACATACTAATCTCACGTCCTTCAGAAAACGGACATATTGCTTAAAGTAAAATTTCTTGTTTAGAATTTGACCGTGAGTTAGATATATGGAAGCTGTTCTAGGGTAGTGAGTAGGGCGGTTTGTTGCCGATCTTCTAAAAAGTAGGAGAGGTTTTCCTCGAAATGCAGAGTATGCCTAACGAACATTTATATTGATGAATAGACTGATGACCTAGCTGTTTAGACCCCTCAAAATATCAACAGCATAATGAGGACAACTAAAGGAAAATCTACAGCCTTCCAGGCATACCTGTAGGAAGCAAAGATGCAACTGATTTTTAGCAAGGGTTATAGATGGGAGGATGATCGTTAGCAACTGTCAGCTGTTATTTGCAAACGACATCGAACAAAGAAGAACGTACAAACGTTACATGAGTGAGAAGTCATAACATTTGTTAGAAATGCGAAGATGGAAAGAAAATTCACGAAATGGATGAAACTCACTGCTGAGAGATAGCATGCTGTCATATGTAATTAACAAAATATTGCGAAACTAGATGACCCGGTGATCTTCGTATCACTTACTTCTTGATATAAATCATACTAGTTTAAATCATATGTATTTTAGACCTAGTAGCTTTATAAAGGCATTGGCTTTGAACGTCAAATGTGCAAAATTTTATCGCAATCGTACGAATGATACTGATAGCCCAAAGAAAGGAGCTCTTTCAGTTTTCCACAAATTTTCATATTTTCTGGCTAAGTATCCAAACGTTTACTTCACTCAAACCTTCCTCTCGCTTTGGACGTCGAATGTGCAAAATTTCATCGCAATCAGATGAATTTTATAGGTATTTCGTAGAAAAATCTCTTTCTATTTTTCTGTATTTTCGAATTTCCCGGGAAACTTTTCCCATTTTTTATTTCATAAGATCATTACTCTTGCTTTGAACGTCAAATATGCAAAATTTTATCGCAACCAGACGAATGATATTCATATCCCATTGAAATGAGCTCTTTCAGTTTCTCGCGAATTTCCAAATTTTCCGGGTAACTTTTCCGAATTTTTAGATCATAAGAACGTTCATCTTTCGTTGAAAGTCAAATGATCAAAATTTTATGGTAAGCGTATGAACGGTTCTCAACTTATATTATTAAGTAAATTTAGAAACACATTGAGAAAGAAACTTGGTTCGAGGTTTGCGACTTTCCTTTTTAACTATCTCTATTTTTTTCACAGAAAAAGCTGTTTCAGTTTTTCCCGATTTTCCGCTTTTACGAACAACTTTTCCACATTTTATCACCGTTTAAAACCTCCCTGGACTTACACGAATATTTCAAAACTAAAATTAGTCAAATTGGTTCACCCGTTCTCTAGTTTCACCGAGAATAACGAACAGCAATATCACTAACAAAAAGTATTAGAACGCATTACAAATGAAAACAAAAGGAGAAGAAAAGTAAGCACCTCGCAGGATTCGAACCACCAGATTTTCTCTCCTCAGTCACACAGTTTTATCCACAAGTCCACGCTGAACTGACTGAGCAACGGTTTGTAATTCTACCTATATTCAAAATCATTTATTTATGTCTAATGACGTGTTTATGATAACGTTGCATACAAACGGTGTAGGTACTGCAATTGAAGGCAAGTTAAACTCGGAAACAAATATAATAGTGAAATAAATATGGTGATTCAAAAGTAACGACCGTGGACGTTACGTGACGAGCTGTTGGGCTAGAGGGGCAGGGTGATGGGCGGGGCGAGCGGGCGAGCCCTGCAGGTAGGAGAGAGGAGTGTGGGAGGACAGAGCAGGATTTAACGTTTGCTGTAGGGAGAGTGGTTGGGAGGGAGATAGCCAAGCTGTGGCAAGGAAGAGGTTCTGGGTTGTTCTGGGTTGTTGGGCGGAATAGATATCAGGATGGAGGGCTGGCATCCGGTAGGGGGAGGTGGATCGTATGCCGGTTAGGGGGGGGGGGGAGGAGGCAGGGTGGAGGCGTGGTAGAGGCCCGGGATTGGTGAGGATGGCGTAGACCAGAAGATTACGGGAATCTATTTTACGGTTCGTTTACATGATCTGGATGCTTCCCAGGTGCTGCAGCGAATGATGGAATGGGATGAGGTCGTAGTAGATAAGAGTGGGGAGGGGAGCCAGATACGGTAGAGAGGTGGAAAGCGTGGTGCTTAAGGATTTGGAGGGTCTTATATAGGTAGGGGGGGGGCGGAAATCCAGGCAAGAAGGAAGCTGCAGAGGACAGGATGGTGGAGGGTTGAGTCCCCAGAGTTTGAGGAGGCTGAGGCGATTTATGGCTTTCTGATGGATGGTGCGGAGGTAGGTAGTGAGGGCCAAGGAGGAGGCCGAGGAAAGTTAGGGTTGGGGTGCTGCGGATAGGACAATCGTGGAGGGTGGAGTAGAATTCGTGGAGGCAAAAGGAGGTGGTGGTTCGACCTATCATGCCATTCTGATGGATGGTGGAGAGGTGAAGGGGTCAATGAGAGTGATCTATCAAGGGTGAGGCTGAGGTATGTGAGGGTGGGGGTGTGGCGGATAGGACGATCGTGGAGGGAGGAGTAGAATTAGTGGAGGCAAATCGAGGAGGTGATTCGACCTATCATGGCTTTCTGATGGATGCTGCAGAGGTGAAGTAGTCAGTGAGATGGATCGATCAAGGGTGAGGCCGATTTATGTTAGGGTGGGGGTGTGGCGGATACGGCGACGGTCAAGGAAGAAGTAGAATTCATGGAGGTGAAAGGAGGTGTTGGTTCGACGTATGATAATTGCCTGGAATTTGTCAGGATTGATGAGAGGAACAGGTGGTTGCACCGAGCAGCGAACTCGGTGCAGCAAATGTTGGGAACGGGTATCATGTGAGGTGAAATGGGAAATAACAGGGTCAGACCGCGGAATCGGGACCAAACCGCGTCAGATAGCTGGACAAGGAGTTATAAGCGGATTGACCAGTAGTGGCAGTTTGACGACGAGACACGGTCCTGACGTGACGTTCAGCGCTGCGACTGGAGGGAAGCGGCTGCAGCGCGCGAAGCGTCAGCTAGAGGGCGCGCCACGTAACTTGACGCGTGAGGTCTGGATGCGCGGAAGCACGGGTAGGCCTACGTCACGTGACCTGCTGGCCAATAGCCGTCAGTCAGCCGTTGCGCGCGCTCGAGTTCGTGTCGTACTGTGCGGAGCGACAACTGGTTTTGGCAGAAACAGGATTCATACCTGAAAGTAAATTAATGCATTCAGAAGACTACCATTCTAAAATGACTTACGCAGTCTTCAGTCAGTGGTTTACAAGACAACTGCTTCCATACATGGCCGAGAATTCTGTTATCGTTATGGACAATGCAAGTGTGCACTCTGTGCAAGTGAACAGAGCTCCTACTTCAAATACCAGAAAGGACGAAATTATTTCGTGGCTGACATCTAATGAAATTCCTCACAGTGCGTCACAAACCAGGCCAGAATTGCTCATGCTTGTAAATGCACACAAGCTCAAATACCGCACTTACGCGATAGATGAACTTGCAAGACAGCATGGTCACCGGGTAGTAATACATCACGAAAGGTGAAACACTTTGCTTTGTTCAATAAGCACTTGCTTCATGGGCATCAGTCTCCGAAGACTGAACATGTGTCGCCTGTAAGGTTTGTAGATAGTCTCCTTGTCTTGTACAATGCCAAACATATACAATTACTCTATCATTCCATGTGATATGTCACTTAAGTCATTGATAAAGTAATTTAATAACTGCTTCGAAAAATCCAGATTTCAAGATGTAATTAAGAGAAAAATCTAAAATTTGTCAATTTCTAATTTATCACTTTTTTTATCTTCACAATTAATTTACTTTGAATTCGTAATCTGTGTGAACGTTTAATGTGGTTTTTCAGTAATAATGGATAGAGTGATGTCCCTAGAAGAACTGTGCATATAATTTACAGATATTTCGTGTTAATCGACTGAGCTACGAAATGAATTTCTGTGCCGCTCAGAAAATTATGCCCTGCCATGTAAACATGATAGCTACAAGAGTCAAATACTCGTAAATGCGCCACAGTTTTCCCAACAATCAAACGAGCATTGTTTTTCTGGATTACACTACTTATACAGCCGTCTGTGTTCAAGACTCGCAGCTTGGCATTTCCTTGCGCTTGTACGCGGCCGTATCTTTAACCCTTAACGTCCCAGGTGCGGTCTCACAGACCGCAAGCGCTAATTGTTGGTTAATTGTTAATGGATAGGGGTGGGGAAGGATAATACAGCGTTGTGTAATCGTTGCTTCGAACACGTGCACTGTTTTCCATTCTCAGTAGCCACGTTAACGCAAGTCGGAGCAATATTATTTGATCTATTTTTGTCCAAGCAGTCTCAGAGACCGTACCTGGGCCATTGCGTTATGGATTCGGCACCGAGATCTTCCTTTACTAAGCGTGTTGCAGACCCTCATTTTGAGGATACTGTTTTGAAATGGTTTCAAGACCCTTTATGAAGTTATGTGGGATCAGACGGTGACTATGAGATCCAAAGTAAATATAATTGAGTCTCAGAACAGTGTTAAAGTGAAGAAAAAATTGCACCTGTGGATTCATTGAGTGAAACAAGTAATTGAAATGATGATGACAGACGTATGGAGACATTGACCAAAAGAAGAAGAGAAAGACGTGTTATGTTTGCCATTGTTGCAAGAAATCCATCTGTCTTGAGTCAAAATTTGCATCGAGCGCAAAGAAAACAAAGAAGACAAAAAGTTACAAACAAAGCAATAGTGAAATTTTTATTTTTGTGGCTTTTTTTGGAAAGTTTCTTAAGTTTTTACCATTAAATGCATAGTAAACAATAAAAATATGGCACAAAGTCCAATTTAAAGGCCGGAGCATTTGACTTTTTACAGTGTTAATAAAATAATGTAATTTTAAATCCTTTTTCTGCAGTTTTACGTTTGAATATATATATTTCATAAAAACATTTTTAAAATGTATTGCTTTTACAGAATTTATGTAGACTTAAGAAGTCTTTAGTGTAATAAATTGAATTATTTTACTCAGATAACAATCAGAACTATTTATGATTATTTAAAAATTGCGGTCTGTCAGACCGCGCCTGGGGCAAAGTGTGACAGAAAAGTGACGTGGGAAGCTAGGGGTTAAAGCTAAGCGGCTGTCAGCAGCTGACTGCGGAATGGAACGGAGCGCAGCTAACGAACAGTCCGGCTACGCTGCAACAGCTGGTCCCCCCACCACTACACTACACAACTACCTGCGCAGAAGAGGCAGTCCACGCGCCAAGTTACGTGGCACGCGCTCTAGTGGCTTGTGTACAGGTGACGACTGGCTTAGAGCCCTGCATTGGGAGAGTACCTTTAACCGGGGGAGCGCCGCCATTGTAGGCCTATCTCGCAATATCAGCGCTATGCACGTCGCTGTTAAATTAACATTTATGATGAACCACAGATATTGCCGAGGTGGGGTGGCTTGCGTGCCTCAACGATACAGATAGCCGTACCGTAGGTGCAACCACAGCGGAGGGGTATCTGTGGAGAGGCCAGACAAACGTGTGGTTCCTGAAGAGGGGCAGCAGCCTTTTCAGTAGTTACAGGGGCAACAGTCTGGATGATTGACTGAGCTGGCCTTGTAACATCAGCTAATGTGGCTTTGCCACACAGCTACTGCGAACGGCTGAAAGCAAGGGGTAACTACAGCCGTTACCTTTCCCGAGGACATGCAGCTCTACTGTATGAACATATGATGATGGCATCCTCTCGGGTAAAATATTCCGGAGGTAAAATAGTCCCCCATTCGGATCTCCGGGCGGGGACTACTCAGGAGGATGTGATCATCAGGAAAGACAATACTGGCATTCTACGGGTCGGAGCGTGGAATGTTAGATCCCTTAATCGAGTAGGAAAATTAGAAAATTTAAAAAGGGAAATGGATAGGTTGAAGTTAGATATAGTGGGGATTAGTGAAGTTCGGTGGAAGGATGAACAGGATTTCTGGTCAGGTGAGTACAGGATTATAAATACAAAATCAATTGGGGGTATCACAGGAGTAGGATTGATAATGAATAAGAAAATAGGAATGCGGGTAAACTACTATGACCAGCACAGTGATCGCATTATCATTGTCAAGATAGATACGAAGCCAACATCGACCACAGTAGTACAGGTTTATATGCCAACTAGCTCTGCCGATGATGAGGAAATCGAAGAAATATATGAGGAGCTAAAGGAAATTATTCAGACAATTAAGGGAGAGGAAAATTTAATTGTTATGGGAGACTGGAATTCGGTAGTAGGACAAGGAAGGGAAGGGAAGATAGTAGGTGAATATGGTCTGGGAAAAAGGAATAAAAGAGGAAGTCGCCTGGTAGAATTTTGCACGGAACATAATTTAGTTATAACAAACACCTGGTTCAAGAATCACAAAAGAAGGTTGTATACATGGAAGAGACCAGGAGACACCGGGAGATACCAGATAGATTTTATAATGGTAAGACATAGATTTCGGAACCAGGTTTTAAACTGTAAAACATACCCAGGGGCAGATATAGACTCTGACCATAACTTGTTGGCTATGAACTGTAGGCTGAAACTGAAGAAACTACAAAAAGGTAGGAAAATATGGAGATGGGACCTGGATAAATTGAAGGAACCTGAGGTTCTTAAGAATTTCAGAGGGAGCTTTAGGCAACAATTGACAGAAACAAGGGAAAATAAAACAGTAGAGGAGGAATGGGTAAAATTGAGAGATGAAATAGTGAAAATAGCAGAGGACAAAATAGGTAGGAAGGCAAGACCTACAAAGAATCCTTGGATATCACAGGAGATTCTAAATTTAATTGATGAAAGGAGAAAATATAATAATGCAGTAAATGAAACAGGCAAAATGGAGTACAGACGACTAAGAAATGAGATTGACAGGAAGTGCAAAATGGCTAAGCAGGAGTGGCTAGAAAGCAAATGTAAGGATGTAGAAGAATGTATAAATAGGGGAAAAATAGATACAGCCTACAGGAAAATAAAAGAAACATTTGGAGATAAGAAAAACAGCTCTATGAATATCAAGGACACAAATGGAAAACCAGTTCTCAGCAAAGAAGGGAAAGCTGAAAGGTGGAAAGGGTATATAGAGGGGCTCTACAAAGGAAATGAACTTCGAGACAATATTGTAGGAAGGGAAGAGGATGTAGACGAAGATGAAATAGGAGATACTGTACTGAGAGAAGAATTTGACAGAGCCCTGAAAGACCTAGGTCAGAACAAGGCCCCAGGAGTAGATGACATACCCTCAGAGCTACTGAAGTCTATAGGAGAACCAGCCATGACAAAATTGTTTCACCTGGTGTGTAAGATGTATGAGACAGGCGAAGTACCCTCAGACTTTAAGAAAAATGTTATAATCCCCATTCCAAAGAAAGCAGGTGCAGACAGGTGTGAAAACTACAGAACCATTAGTTTAATAAGTCATGGTTGCAAAATATTAACACGTATTATATACAGAAGGATGGAAAAACTGGTAGAAGCCGACCTCGGGGAAGATCAGTTTGGGTTCAGGAGAAATGTAGGAACTCGGGAGGCAATACTCACTTTACGGCTTATCCTAGAACATAGATTAAGAAAAGGCAAACCTACATTTCTAGCTTTTGTAGATTTGGAGAAGGCTTTTGACAATGTCGATTGGAATAAACTCTTTCAAGTTCTGAAGCAAGCAGGAGTAAAATATAGGGAGCGTAAGGTTATTTACAACTTGTACAAAAACCAGACAGCGGTTGTCAGAGTTGAAGGGCATGAAAGGGATGCAGTGGTTGGGAAGGGAGTGAGACAGGGTTGTAGCCTTTCTCCAATGTTATTCAATTTGTACATTGAACAAGCTATAAAGGAAAGCAAGGAGAAATTTGGTGAAGGAATAAAAGTTCAGGGGGAAGAATTAAAAACATTGCGTTTTGCCGACGACATAGTAATTCTGTCAGATACAGCAAAGGACCTGGAAGAACAATTGAACGGAATGGACAGTGTGCTGAAAGGTGCATATAAGATGAACATTAACAAGAGCAAAACTAGGGTAATGGAGTGCAGTGTAAGAAAATCAGGTGATGCTGAAGGAATTAGATTGGGAAACGAAGCAATAAAGGAGGTAGATGAGTTTTGTTACTTGGGCAGTAAAATAACAAATGATGGTCGCAGTACAGAGGATATAAAATGCAGAATGGCAATGGGTAGAAAAGCGTTTTTGAAAAAGAGAAATTTGTTAACATCGAATATTGATTTAAGCCTAAGGAAGTCCTTTCTGAAGGCATTTGTATGGAGTGTTGCCTTGTATGGGAGTGAGACATGGACGATAAACAGTGCGGACACGAAGAGGATTGAGGCTTTTGAAATATGGTGCTACAGAAGAATGCTGAAGATTAGGTGGGTGGATCGCGTAACTAATGAGGAGGTACTGAACAGAATTGGGGACAAAAGAAATTTCTGGCATACCTTGACTAAAAGAAGGGACAGATTGGTGGGACACATTCTTAGACATCAAGGAATTGTGAATTTAGCATTAGAGGGAAGTGTGTGGGGTAAAAATCGCAGGGGAAGACCAAGAGGTGGATACAGTAAACAGATTCAGACAGATGTAGGTTGCCGTTCTTATGCGGAGATGAAGAGGCTTGCTCAGGATAGGGTATTGTGGAGAGCTGCATCAAACCAGTCTCAGGACTGAAGACCACAACACGATGAAGGGAACCGGTCTGTACATCGACGTGGTATGACAATACATCAAGTAAACAATTAACTTAAGTTTTTAATCTTTCATCACATCTACATCGAATAATAAGGAAAAATTGGTAATCTGAGATCAAGACCTTTATTTTTGAGCAAACTAGTTGTAAAATTGTTTCGTGCTAAAATTTAAACCTTGTACCAAATGCACTGCTTTCGCAATAAGTGACGTTCCTGCTTTCAAATTAGCTACAGACTGACGTTTTTATATCTAATATATTGGTTTTTAACAAAGTAGATGTAATTAATACATGTTGCTTTCCATTAATCTAGTGCCTAATGTTGATAGCTGTTGGGTGCTAACCTACATGTAACATTATCACATAACATTAACTAAGCTAACATTTTGGGAAGGTTTATGTTTTTACACATTGTTATCGCACTGCTGGTTACTTCAGTAAAATAAACTTTATCTTAAAATTCGAGATTTGGAGATCTATTTAATGGGCGGTTTCATTTACGGCCCAAATTTTCGTAATATGCAGGCTAAGTATAAATACGAAATTCGTCAAATACGGCACATTATGTTAGATATTTTAAAAATATCTTTTCTCTTAAATGTGTTGTCCATCCAACATTGCCCGCGACAAACTTGAACAGATAAACTTTAAAGTTTATTCGATATTTCAATACAAATTCACTTACTTCGCAAAATTTTGCATTCTCGTATGGAAATGCATTTTTTCTTCCAATGCGGTGTACCCACAATTCGCGTCATTTCGCATCTCTTTCGCCCGTGGAATGCGTAAAACTTGCTACCTCGGACTGTCTTAGTATAACAATTCACTGCCAACAATGCGGCATTTTTCACTATATAAAAATGGAATATGCTATGATAAGCTCTTAATTTAATACATAATGAGTCTACACATTTCCAACACCTCTAAATGCTAAAATAACAGCTAGTTAAGTGAATTATGCCATTTACGCCGATGGATTTCTTAGGCCTAAAATGGCGGACGTGCCCCACCCGCGCTCAACTGACCAATAGCAGCCGGCGGCTGTCGGCAAGCCACACATAAAAGGTTGGCGCTACTCTCCCAATACAGGGCTCTATGCTGGCTAAGCGCGACCGCGCCCCTCTGTGCAGAGCTCTCGGCTGTCGGCGGCGGCCTACGGCTGCGGCTGGCTGGAGGCGCCGAGGGGTCTGCGGCGCGCGCTGCCGCTGGTGCTGGCGAGGGCGCAGCGGCCGCTGGGGCTCACCGCCGGCAAGTTCTACTACATCTCCAGGGCCACCTTCGTCAGGGTGAGTCACTGGCTCCACAAGGTGCGACGCCGGAAGAAAAGTGTTGCGTCCACTGTCAGTAGATGTATGAGGGCTGGAACTTAAGGGTGCGTTTATGCTGCCGCCTCGCAGCTGGCTGCTCGCAGCCGTTAAGGCTAGTTTACACGACGACACTGCGTTTCATGAAACTGCGCTAATGGTCAATGCGCAATTCGTTGGCGAACTAAACACTTTCGGCACCTTCCAACTTTGGTGAAACTGATTGCGCGTGTTTGTAGGTTAGGTTATAACCAATACAGAAATATTGATAGATCTGAAGTATTGAATTAAAATTTGTGGTGCGGCCGGGAATCGAACCCGGACCTCCTTGATTAATAGGCAGACGTCTTAATCGTTAGACTACCACACCACTATTGATTAAGGCGCCTTGGATTGGTCAATGTACGATTTCCCTCCACAACACAAACAGCCAAGTGTCTCCATGCAGCGGAATAGCACCTCAGCAATGGAAATGTTGGAACAATCCTGTTACCGTGATATTAATATCAAATAATACAATTAAAGAATCCCAGAAACTGATTTACGTCTCAAATATGTCAAAGACATTATTGATAGATCTTAAGCATTGAATTAAAATTTGTGGTGCTTCACATCTATCAATAATGTCTTTGACATATTTGAGACGTAAATCCGTCTCTGGGATACTTTATTTGTATTAATTGATATTTATATCACCGTAACAGGATTGTTCCAACATGTCCATTGCTGAGGTGCTATTCCGTTGCATGGAGAGCCTTGGCAGTATTGGCAATTATCTTTGGAACAAAGAAGTTGAATTAAAGTTTGTGTTGTGGAGGGAAATCGTACATAGACTATTCCAGGCGCGTTAATCGTTAGTGGTGTGGTAGTCTACCGGTTAAGACGTCTGCCTAGTAAGCAAGAAGGTCTGGGTACGATTCCCGGCCGCACCACACATTTTAATTCAATGCTTCAGATCTATCAATAATGTCTTTGACATATGAGACGTAAATCCGTCTCTAGGATTCTTTATTTGTATTAATACAGAAATAATTCGGTTTTTGAGCATATATACGATGCATTGGTGTTTGTGCAATTTCAACGATGAAAATCTTAAGAATAAGCAGCGGCCTGTTGGTGCTCTTCAAGAAATTATTCGTGAATTAAATACTGATGGGGTGACGGTTAGTGAACTGCAGACTAAATTACATTCAATTCCAAATACCTATACAAACGAACTATGGCAATTGTGGATTTGGGAACACGGTACAGGTACTGTAGAAACGAATATCTACACGACAAGAAACGTAATACAATGACCTTAATTTCAGTTCTGGTAACAATGCTTCACGCTTAACAGTATCTTGTTTCTTTATTGCATTACTAATTCTGTTTAAAAGGAACGTGAACTGCTCTGGTGACATTCTAAGTTGATTAAAATAACTTCTAGGGTCTTCAACCACAATTTCTTGCAGCAAGGTCGCTGAGCAACCGAACTGACGTTTTATTTTAATCCCACACGAACCCTAAACATGTTTCTTATTGTCTTTATGTTTAGTCTTATGCAGAGACATCTCACAGAGAAGCAATAGCTCCGCCACAACTATTACAGCTTCCAAAACTTTTATTCTACGGTGAGTACGGCACTCACAAAACGACGAAACTGAAGTATATGGTATTGGCGCCGTGTCTACAGTCCTGTTGCATTCACGCGGCAGACACCTCGCTGCTCGCCATGTATATTCTCCTGCAGCTGCTACATTACAGCTGAGAGAACAACAGCAGTGGCGTGAAGAGTCAAACATGTCCTTCACATCGTCTGACCACAGTGACAGTGATTTGTTCGCTACAAAAAGGAGAAAATATTCAAATATTTGTACAGCTTATAGGACATAACTACGAGGTCATCAGTCCATAACTTACAAACTACTTATGCACTGTTGTTGTTGTTATGGTCTTCAGTCCGGAGTCTGGTTTGATGCTGCTCTCCACCCTACCCTATCCTGAGCAAGCCTTTTCATCTCCTCATAATAACGACAACCGACATCCACTTGAATCTGTTTACTATACGCATCTCTTGGTCTCCCTCTGCAATTTTTACCCCACACACTTCCCTCCAATGCTAAATTTACGATTCCTCGATGTCTAAGAATGTGTGCTACCAAGCGATCCCTTCTTTTAGTCAGGGTATGACAAAAATTCCTTTTCTCGCCAATTCTTTTCAGTACCTCTTCATTAGTAATGTGATCTACCCACCTAATCTTCAGCATTCTTCTGTAGCACCACATTTCAAAAGCCTCTATTCTCTTCCTGTCCGCACTGCTTATCGTCCATGTTTCACTCCCGTACAAGGCAACACTCCATACAAATGCCTTCAGAAAAGACTTCCTTAAACTTATATTAATATTCGATGTTAGCAAATTTCTCTTTTTTAAAAATGCTTTTCTTCCCATTGCCGTTCTGTATTTTATATCCTCTGTACTGCGACCATCGCATGTTATTTTACTACCCAAGTAACAAAACTCATCTACCACCTTCATTGTTTCGTTACCTAATCTAATTCCTTCAGCATCCCCTGATTTTCTAAGACGGCATTCCATTATTTTTGTTTTGCTCTTGTTAATGTTCATTTTATACGGTCTCTTCAACACACTGTCTATTCCATTCAACTGCTCTTCCAGGTCCTTTGCTGTCTCTGACAGAATTACAATGTCATTAGCAAAACTCAATGTTTTTATTTGTTCCCACTGAACTTTAATCCCTATTCCAAATTTTTCCTTGCTTTCCTTCACCGCCTGCTCGATGCACTAGCTTTTACTAAAGACGGCACAAACATCCATGCCCGAGGGAGGGGGGATTCGAACCCCCGCCCGAAGCAGTCTTACAGACCGTGACAGGCACGCCACAGACTGCTCGGCCACCGCAGCCGGCCAAAAGAGCAAAGGAAGAGGAGGTACAGAGTGCATCCTTTGAATGCTCACTACGGATATTTTCACAAGTGCCACCAACAGCTCAAGAAGTATCCAGATCGGTTTTTCAGACATATTAATCATCTGCTTCACATCTTCAGTCATTGCTGCCTGTACTGAAGCTGCCTCTAACAAAGAATATTGTGCGTGTTGGGCACGAGAGTTCCACGGACGCAGCAGTCAAACGCCGCTCTAACTTCAGTGACCTTGAAGCAACCAGTCACAGTGCCAGTTTCAGGCCGGGTGGCGATGGTCTTAGCGCGAAACACAAACTTGTTTGACATCATCGCCTGGCGAGGATCGTAGCGAGCAGCGAGTAGTGAGCGGGGGGAGCTGCGATGTGCACGCTAAAAGGCTCTTAGAGCAGTCAAATAGTCGAAATAGCTTGCGCCGGCCGCTGTGGCCGAGGAGACTGAGGCACGGCCACTACGGTCGGTGGTTCGAATCCCCCCTCGGGCATGGATATTTGTGCCGTCCTTAGTATTAGCTAGATCATAAGTAGTTTGTAAGTTTAGGGACTGATGACCCCGTAGTTAAGTCCCATAAGCTATACAAACATTTGAACATTTTTTTGAAATTGCTTGCAAATGGTGGGGTGGAAGATTTTGTTATTTTAACTCGTTCATATGGTTGGAAAGATTAGAAACCCAAGTTTCGCCAACAAAATTTCTATTGGTAAAACTTACTGCAGTCAAAACACTTCGAAAATTTCGGACATTTTTCAGTTTTTTCAAAATTTCTCCGTTTTTGTGCTCATAAGTCTCAGTTATTTTTTAAAGAGTAGAAAATTCTTGACAGTTTTGATTCTTACCATTTTCTTCTACTCCCAATACCTAAGGCGGTAAAGTGCGTCAAAAAATGTCAATTATTCAAAATTTGTGGAAAGTGGCAAAATACCTACTTTTTGAACACTGTTATTTCAGTTTCTGTTTGTGTAATATAAATATATTATATATCATGTCATATGTTGTAATTTACTATCTCATTTTAAGGTATTCCGCTTTTCTGTGTACAACATGGTGATTTCTGGGCACCCACCTATTGTGAGTCGTAAGTCACTAGCCGAAGTTTACAATAGGCCACGTCAGTCCTGGTATTTGTGAAATCATAAAATCACAATACACAATTGAGTGATATACGTACACACACACACACACACACACACACACACACACACACACATACATACAAACACAAACAAAGTGTGGAATCTACCATTGTCGCTGACTTCACACTCTGTTGACATACCTTTCTTACACTCCGAAAAAATGGACTAGCTCTTCCCAAGTCACCGGCGTGCGCACAGTCGAGGGAAACAGAGTAAGTTTTTAGCGAGCTTTCTAGCGTAACGATGTCATTATATTTTCCAAACAGGAACAACGGAGTTGAATCACTGCTGAATGTACCAGAGGTCGTGCAGCAAGACAGTGTCTTCAAGTGCGTCAGAGCCCCAGTATAGTGAAAGTTACGATTAAAAGTCCACCACTGTATGAAACAAGAACATTGTTTTATCACTAAAACTAGCAAATAAGGTCCTTGTCAACTACTGGTTACACCCTGCTACAAAGCCTTGTTCCCTGGCCCAAACGGAGAACTGACGCCTTTCAAATTACTTCAGTAACAGGAAGTTAATACTAGAATGGTCAATATACATAGCAGCTCACACGTTATTACACACAGACATTAATAAGCAAGACACCACAATTAAAGTTATATATATACATGTGGCGTCTGTTCCGAAAGGACAGACGTCACTTGTGATCCTGCAGCTGTTATTATTAATATTCATAGAATATATGACTTCAACTGCGATTGGGCAAAGCTGAAAATGTGTACCCAGCCGGGATTCGAACCCGGGTCTCCTGCTTTCTAGGCAGTTGCGCTGACCCCTACACCACTGGGGACACAGTGATCACCGCACCTGCAAGGACTACCCATGCTCGCCTCCCGTCAGATACAAATTCCCAGCTTCGCCCTGCCCATAGTACTCAAACTCGTAGTTTAACTAATTCCCGTAAGAGTAAGGGCTTCAAACTTGCCCACCCCTCCCCACTAACGATAGGATCATTGCCCGTCACCGGCATATTATATATATACATGTGGCGTCTGTTCCGAAAGGACAGACGTCACTTGTGATCCTGCAGCTGTTATTATTAATATTCATAGAATATATGACTTCAACTGCGATTGGGCAAAGCTGAAAATGTGTACCCAGCCGGGATTCGAACCCGGGTCTCCTGCTTTCTAGGCAGTTGCGCTGACCCCTAGACCACTGGGGACACAGTGATCACCGCACCTGCAAGGACTACCCATGCTCGCCTCCCGTCAGATACAAATTCCCAGCTTCGCCCTGCCCATAGTACTCAAACTCGTAGTTTAACTAATTCCCGTAAGAGTAAGGGCTTCAAACTTGCCCACCCCTCCCCACTAACGATAGGATCATTGCCCGTCACCGGCATATTATATATATACATGTGGCGTCTGTTCCGAAAGGACAGACGTCACTTGTGATCCTGCAGCTGTTATTATTAATATTCATAGAATATATGACTTCAACTGCGATTGGGCAAAGCTGAAAATGTGTACCCAGCCGGGATTCGAACCCGGTCTCCTGCTTTCTAGGCAGTTGCGCTGACCCCTACACCACTGGGGACACAGCTGGGAATTTGTATCTGACGGGAGGCGAGCATGGGTAGTCCTTGCAGGTGCGGTGATCACTGTGTCCCCAGTGGTGTAGGGGTCAGCGCAACTGCCTAGAAAGCAGGAGACCCGGGTTCGAATCCCGGCTGGGTACACATTTTCAGCTTTGCCCAATCGCAGTTGAAGTCATATATTCTATGAATATTAATAATAACAGCTGCAGGATCACAAGTGACGTCTGTCCTTTCGGAACAGACGCCACATGTATATATATAATATGCCGGTGACGGGCAATGATCCTATCGTTAGTGGGGAGGGGTGGGCAAGTTTGAAGCCCTTACTCTTACGGGAATTAGTTAAACTACGAGTTTGAGTACTATGGGCAGGGCGAAGCTGGGAATTTGTATCTGACGGGAGGCGAGCATGGGTAGTCCTTGCAGGTGCGGTGATCACTGTGTCCCCAGTGGTGTAGGGGTCAGCGCAACTGCCTAGAAAGCAGGAGACCCGGGTTCGAATCCCGGCTGGGTACACATTTTCAGCTTTGCCCAATCGCAGTTGAAGTCATATATTCTATGAATACAATTAAAGTTGTCTTAGAAAGGTGGCTAAGATAACATTTATGGCGCAACGGAATTTAAACATAAAAAAAAATTGCATCTGAGCTTGTTCTCAGCATTTGTGAAGAACAATATTAAACAAAACTACAATTTATAGGCAACTTACGGATTATGCTGAACTTAGACTGGTTTATTCAGATAAAAAACAAGCAAAATGGGGAACCAATTTTTATAATACAATAAAAACGCATCTCTTACATGGATTAATGCGGACGGTGCCCAACCTGAATTATACATGATTTAACGCTACTGGGGGGAAGGGTTCACAAATATCACTCATTCGCTCATACACACGCAATACCAAAGCGAAACTCACCAAAATCAGCGTGCTGAGACGAGGCGGAAGAAGGCGCCGCTATCGTAGGCGAAATTCAGATAGTCGGAGGCAGCACAAAACACAATATACAAAAAGTTTGAAGCTGGCTCTGGTCTGTCGTGCCTATTTTGAGATTGTGCCTGTGTATAGCCAAGTTAAATTACATCTGGACTGGACCGCGAGCAAATACGCTAACAGCGACACACGGCTACGTTACATGAACGCACTCCACTGAAGGTGAAGTTGTTGAAAATCGGATACATTATACATAATCACGGCGGATTATTAAGCTGCAGTCTGTTAGAAATTGATTTAGGCACTGGTTTTATATGAGAAGTGGCGTGAATTCAGGCGACTAGCTGCAAACCCCGGAAGCCTGAGCTCGGCCCCATGTGGTTCCGAAAACCGATAAAATTGAATAAATTCAGTATCCGTAAAATAAAGAGAATTAATTACAGCATGCAACCCATAGAAATACTTTGAATTACATAAGGAAGCAAGTGAAATACAGTTACACGCGATAGGGGGCGATTACAGAGATGGATGAAATCCTGTCTCAGAAAAACCACAAAAATGAGATAACTACAATGTCGGAAAAATAAAACTAAGAATTACAGCATAGAAATGTTTAGAATTACACAAGGAAGCTATTGTACAAGGCTCAGAGAGAATTACTGACAAAGACAGAGTACGTACTACAAGTCGGATATTAGTGGAAATCAGAAGGATACCCGCATAATTACTTGCCTGATGGGCATGGAACAAACGAAAGTGGAAGCTGAAGGCTTTGTTCTATGAACCAACCACGTGGAACACATACATACATACATACATACATACATAACACTGTTGACTACTTTGAAGGTCACTAACAAGTGCAAACATGTAACGCTTTTGTATCGGTTGTGAATGAATAGTTGCCACTATTTAAGTTCCAACGCTCGTATATATTGCGTCAAGAACACAGTTCCTCACATTTTCCATAGATGTCACTCAATCCTCAGAAAGATGTAAACAAGCCTCAGTACTGTAAAGTTTTGTTCAGTGTGAGAGGATATGATCCTGGCAACTTTCGCCAAATGTAAGATTTAGTGGGGACGGGATCCTGGTAGGGTACGAAAATGTAAGGTTATTGTGGGGAAAGAGACAGGTGAACAGCCTGTAAACTGATTCTTGGTTTACTGTTGATTTACAAAAATTGATCTTAGTTAACGCTATCTGAGACACTTCAAAACCCCATAAAAAACATAAAAAAACTCGTGAATCTACTGTTATGAATGATGTTCTCGGAGCACTATTCTTTCATAATCAATTTAATATATCATTTGCTTAAAAAATTAGGTTAACCTACAATTAAGATTTCAAATAGACAAGAAAATTCAAATTTCCAAATATTTGTTGTAGAACTTATGGGACTTAACTATGGGGTCATCAGTCCCTAAACTTACAAACTACTTGTTGTTGTTGTGGTCTTCAGTCAGCAGACTGGTTTGATGCAGCTCTCCACGCTTCCCTGTCCTGTGCAAGTCTCTACATCTGAGAATTCGTTCATCAACCTACATCATTTTGAATCTGCTTACTATATTCGTCTCTCGGTCTCTCTCTACGATTTTTACTCCACACACTTCCTTCTAATGCCAAGTTGACAATTCCGTGATGTCTCAGAATGTGTCCAACCAATCTATCCCTTCTCTTGGTCAGGATATGCCAGAAACTCATTTTCTCCCTGATTCGGTTAAGCACCTCCTCATTCGTTGCGTGATCTACCCATCTCATTTTCATCATTCGTCTGTAGCACCACATTTCAAAAGTTTCTATCATCTTTTTATCTGAACCCCTTATCGTCCACGTTTCACTCCTGCACAATTCTACACTCCAGCCCAAATGTTTTCAGAAAGGACTAACATTTAAATTAATATTGGATGACGGCAAATTTCGCTTCTTCAGAAATGCTTTTCTCCTATAGCCATTCTGCATTTTATATCTTCTTTACTTCGGCCATCAGAAGTTATCTTGCTACCCAAATAACAAAATTCATCTACTGCTTTTATTGTCTCATTACCTAATTTAATTCCTACACCATCGCCTGATTTTCTGACATTGCATTCCATTACGTTCGGCTTACTCTTGTTAATGTTCATCTTATATCTTCCTTTCAAGACACTGTCCATTCAATTCAATTGCTCTTCCAGATCTTTTGCAGTCTCTGACAGAATTACTATGTCATCGGCAAACCACAATGTTGTTATTTCTTCTCCCTGCACTTTAATGCCCTCTACAAATTTCTCCTTCCAATACTTCACTGCCTGCTCAGTGTACAGATTGAACAACATTGGGGAAAGCCTAAAACACTGTCTTATCCATTCCCAACCTCTGCGTCCCTTTCATGCCCTTCGACTCTAATAACCGCTGTCTGGTTTTTGTATAGGTTGAATATAACTCTTCGCTCCCTATATTTTACCCCTGCTACCTTCAGAATATGGAAGAGTGTATTCCAGTCGACATTGACAAAACTTTCTCCATATCGACGAACGCTAAAAACGTAGGTTTCCCTTTCCTTAGTCTATCTAACTCGTAATATGAGTACTGCCTCCCGTGTTCCTGCATTTCTCCTAAATCCAAACTGATCTTACCCGAGGTCGAATTCCACAAGTTTTTCCATTCGTCTGTAAATAATTTGTGTTAGAATTTTGCAACCATGACTTATTAAACTGATAGTTCTGTAATTTTCACACTTATCTGCACTCGCTTCTTTTGGAATTGGAATTAGAATATTCTTCTTGAAGTCGGAGGGCATTTCCCCTGTCTCATACATCTTGCATCGCTTGTGATACAATTTTTTCATGACTGGTTCTCCTAACGATATCAGCAGTTCAGACGGAATATCATCTACTCCAGGGGCCTTGTTTCGACTCAAGTTCTTCAGCGCACTGTCAAATTCTTCTTGCAGTATCATATCTCCTATCTCAGCTTCCTCCACTTCGTCTTCCATTTCTAGAATACTGCCTTCAAGTTTATTTCCTTTGTATAGGCCCTCTATATATACTTTCCACATTTCAACTTTCCCCTCTTTGCTTAATACTTGTTTTCCGTCTGAGTTTCTTGATATTCATACAGCTGCTTCTCTTGTCACCAAATATCTCTTTTATTTTCCTGTAGGCGGTATCTATCTTTCCCCCATTTATGCATTCTTCTACGGTTCTGCATTTGTCCTCTAGCCATTCCTGCTTAGACAGTCTGCACTTCCTGTCAGTCTCATTATTCTGACGTTTGTACTCCATTTCTCCTGTTTCACTTGCTGAATTTTTATATTATTTATATCAATTAAGTTCAGTATATCCATTGTTATCCAGGGATTTCGATTAAGGCCTTGTCCTTCTGCCTATATAGTCATCTGCTGCCTCCACTACCGCATCTCTCACAGCTACCCATTCTTCATCTATTGTATTACTTTTCTCCGTTTCAGCCAATCTTTGCCTAATGCTCCCACTTAAGCCATCAACCACATGTGGTCCCTTCAATTTATCTAGTTTCCATCTCCTAATTTTTCTAACTTTCTCTTAAGTTTTAATCTGCAGTTAATAACCAATATGTTATGATGAGAGTCTATATCTGCCCCTGGATACGTCTTACAGTTTAGAACCTGGTATCTAAATCTATTCCCTACCATTATAAAGTCAATATGGCACCTTCCAGTGTCTCCTGGTCTCTTCCACGTATACAGCCTTCTTTCATGATGATTAAACCAAGTGTTGGTGATCATTAAATTGTGCTCTGTGCAAAATTCTACCAAGCGATCTCCTCTTTTATTTCATTTTTCCAGTACATATTCACTTACCACATTTCTGTCTTTCCTTTCCTACTACCGAGTTCCAGTCCCCCATCACAATGTTTTCGTCTCCATTAACTTTCTGCATGATTTCTTTTATCTCCTCATACATATTTTTCAATATCCTCAACATCTAGTTGGCATATAGATTTGCACTTCTGTGGTCGGTGTTGGCTTTGTGTCTATCTTTACTACGATAATGCGTTCACTATGCTGTTAATAGTAACTTACCCGCATTCCTATTTTTTATTCATTGTAAGACCTACTCCTGCGTTATCACCAACTGATTTTGTATTGATAACCCTGTACTCACCTGACCAGAAATCCTGTTCATCCTGCCAACGAACTTCACTAATCCCTAAGATATCTAACTTTAACCTATCCATTTCTCATTTCAAATTTTCTAGCTTACGTACGCGATTGAGGGTAGAACATTCAACGCTCCGACCCGTGGAATGCCTGTTTTGTTTTTCTTGATGGCGATATGCTCCTGAGTAGTCCCCTCGCGAAGATCCGAATGGGGGACTATTTTACCTCCGGAATATTTTACCCAAGAACACGCCATCATCATATAGCCATACAGTAGAGCTGAATGTCCTCGGGAGAAGTAACGACTGTAGTTTCCCCTTGCTTTCAGCCGTTCACAGTAACTGCATGGCAAAGCCACATTGGCTGATGTTACAAAGCCAGCTCAGTCAATCATCCAGACTGTTGCCCCTGTAACTACTGAAATGGCTGCTGCCTCTTTTCAGAAACCACACGTTTGTCTGGCCTCTCCACAGATACCCCTCCACTGTGGTTGCACCTATGGTACAGCTATCTGCATCGATGAGGCACGCAATCCACCCTACCTCGCCTATGCCTGTGGTTTATGGGGGTGAACAAACTACTTATGGTCTGTACTAGCTAATACTAAGGACGGCACAAATATCCATGCCCGAGGGGGGATCCGTAGCCCCGACCGTAGTGGCCGTGCAGAACGTGACTGGCGCGCCGCAGACCGCTCGACCACTGCGGCCGGCCCAACTTGGCAAGAGCCTGAACGACAAATTTTTGAATAATGAACAGAATTCTTCTTCAGTGTTACAAGAACGTTTGCTACTAAATTTTCAAATATTAGTGACTGGCAAACCTTCCCCAAACCCTAGTGACTGAAACAAATCTCATGACACGATGACTATATATAGAAAGGGAGTGCTGAATATTTCGGTGCCGTCCCTAAGCATTACCACAAGTTCGTGAACACCTCAGAGTTCCTCTCAGACACAGGCGAATGCTGGCGGTACGTTACCAAACATGGAACAGAGGCGTGTTCTCGAAGTACAGCCGAGGTGGCGCCTGATCTGATGGCTGCTGAAATTGTGTCCGGTTTTCCGACGGCGGTTCGAATATGAGCAATCGGCTCGTAACTTCAGCATAGCAGCAACAATAGCGGCAGCATCAAAACTGGTCGCTACTGTATTAAAACCGCTCACAGTAACAGCAGCACACGTTCTCAGTGGCAGCATCACGTTGGTGACCCACTGTCAGGTTTACGTCTGCTTGGCAAATTATAGTTACGTTGTCATTTATTACGAGTGTACTATTTCAAAATTCCGGCACTGACCTGTTTAAAAATAAATAATTAAATGAAAAAAAGTGCCGTGGGGGGGGGAGTTCATCCCCATTTGCACCCTTATTTCCCCGTGGTTGCGCCACTGGCTCTTCTACATCTTTGACGCCGGCCAAGATACTTTCACCCTTTGTCCTGCTGTGACTGGAGCAATTTTGATTTGGTAATAATGTAATTAACAGAACCCTCTGCCTCTATGTAACCAATTTTTTTGTTCAGATTCGAAGAAAAATCAGTTGACAGACAACATGCAAATGTGCTTCCAAATTTCTTCCTCTCATGGTGACCTGTCAGAGATATACGTAATTTATTGTACTATAAGAAATATATATTTGGAAATGTATAGCTCAGATACCACCGGCAACAACATGTTATATTTTCTCAGGAAGTAATAGACAAGAATGGTACATGAGGTCATTCTAATTTCCTGGGCCAATTTTAGTGAATTTAACTTCAGTTAGTTTGGGAAAAATCGTATCTGAATGATTGCAATTTAAGTTTTCATTATACAGCAAAGGAAGACTTACGAAGATATTAACTTACGACTGCGCGGGTTTAGATCATTGCAGTTAGATATTGCAGTTAGTTACCCCTTTCCTCATCCTCTATAAACTTTCTGTTCCTTCTTAACTTTAGCGTAACGGTAGTGGCTTCTTCAGCCGTCTGCGCTAGGGTTATTCGCCGCTTACCAGTACCAGTTATAGCTCATAACATATTATTGCCACATTAGTTCTCGTGTTTTTTTCATAACATGAATCTTAAGAATTTCACCATAGCTGCACGTTATTGCTTCATATCTCCTACCTTTAGCACCGTCAGCCCAGCAAATATTCGTTTCCATATGCAGCTGTTGCAATTTTCTTTTGGATACTGAGGGACAACAGCCGGACGTTTCTTCTGTGGATTTACATTTTGAAGCTCCCTGTATATCACTATCTACGAAGAAGTAGAGAAACAAAAGAGTAGCCCTACATCACGTATTATGACGCACATCAAACTGTCAGATGGTCATGAAACCTATGCGACAACCCATTCAAATTAAATTTACGAACGAGCGGAAAAAGAAAACGAACTTAAACTTTATAGATTTGTAATGAAGAAACGGTTTTTGTAACTAACGTCTGAAATTATGATGTGCTATAGAGAGATCGCCTATCATTGTCATTGGTAGTGCATTACACTATCAAGATTATACTTTGGGTGCTTGTTAAAAATATGTTATGTAACATGTTGGCTAAAATTACTCCATAATAACTTCTTAATCGTTTTCTTTACCTGTTTACGTTTTAGTATTTAACAATAGTGGAAATAAGTAATAGACCAAAAGTATTTCACAGTACACCCTAAACAAAACAGGAAAAATTAACAATCAAGCAAGAGCGTAGAACTGGGTAAATTAAAGACAGTGTGACACAATGCTGAAGACTCAAATGTACGAAGAAAGGTAGACGATTCGTGCTGTTCAATTCTCCTCCAGTCCCAAACGACAGAGAATACCTGGGGCTACACAGATTATTTGTAGTAAAGTAGTTCGTTCTATTAATATCAAACATCGCTTTCTCCGAATTTTATGCTGTGACATGCAGACATCAATACAAACATTTTCTGGAGGAACATGGAAATGATTCCCTCCTCTTTAGTTTGACAAACATTCATTTCAAAAAATCCAGTTAACTTAGTAACTCCGTAACTCAGTTGTTACATTAGGCCTTTCTGCCTATTACGATGCACTACATTACCAAACAAACAGACAAACGAGATTCTGTTTCTGTTGAAGGGAGTGTTTTGTGTCCCAGCCTCGTCGCCGTCTTTGTGACTCGTTTCCGTTTTAGGTGACGGTGGCCGAGTAGGAAGACCGACACAGGAATAAAGGTAGCACGCTTGTGCAGTTACGGAGGTGAGCAGCCAGTGGGACAGCAGAAACTAGAAACACTAGAGTAAATTAGAACGAGATGTATATTGCACAGAATTTATACAATACTTAACTTTTACATAGATCAGTACGGAAGAATGCTGATACATAGTTGAGCTAGAGGTCTGCCTAGTGCCTAACCGATAGCCAAGTCTTCACTGGTGCCTATTTGATTCCGAAGTGTTAGCTGGTTCCTATCTCAGTCCCAAGTGAACGATGTCATTCAGTGGTGGCCACGAGCGGAGTTTTAACAGAGGGCGCTCGTGGCTAACGTCGTAAGAAGGCCGCGCCGTGCGTGCATGGCGGCGCGCGGCGAAAGTAGGTGGCGCGCACTTTGTACTTGTGCGACACCACAGAGTGTTTCAGAAAAGTTAGGTATCCTTGGATTCAAACAGAAGCCGGAAACTGAAGGACGAGCATTGTAAAAAATGATGACTACTGATGAAATCACATTATGATTGTTATCGTTTTAGTCACACTTCCTACATTCTAATACAATGTTTGAAATCCTCATGTTTCAGCTTATCAGTGCGTCGTATTCCTACTACGCTCTTCTCAACCAGATGAACGACAAATAATCTTCTCATCCGAGGCAGCGTAATCATCCGGACCACACAGACCGCTATTTATGGGACGACGGCGTTACCTAGGAATGCACCAAAGTTATGGGCCAAGAAGAAAATAGTAACTGGATCAACAAAGTGTGAAACATTTAGTTCTCCCCTTAATGTCTCAAGATCGAGACTCTAATCAATATTGCTTTTTCTTCTCTTCTGGCCCCTCATGGTTTTATAATAAAATTGACATTAACCTTCATATATCACTGAACATCATACCATTAAAACCTTTGAACAATTCACTGTGTTGTGAAAAAATTTTTAACTACAACTAAGAAATCCATTGTAAATATTTTTAGTTAATGTGCATTTCAGAAGGATAGCGAATCACAAGTAATCTGAACTCTCTGTTGTCCCGACTTTCAATTTCTATATTTCAAAATTGAAATTAAAAGTTCTATTGTCTACTAAGCTTCTTCCAACGCTGATGAGTGAATACTGTAAAATTTCTTTGTCTATTAAACACAGCAATAAGAGTCATCAAGTATTCCTTTAATATGACACTGTCATAACAGTTTGAGAACGGTTTCTGATCGTGTCTTGTAGCTCTACGAGATATTACGCCGCTGCAATAGTGTCCATCGACTGCCCTCTACAGGGTGATTCTGTGGTTACTTTGGAAACTTTCGAGTATGATGTGAGGAGGGTAGATGCATCAACTTGGAGTCAGGCATTCTGGACCGGAATCGATAAGAGTGGAATGATATTCTCAGCGAACGCCTCGTACGAAATAAAGTGTGTTCAGCAACAACTGTCAGAGGTATAGCAACAATTATAAAGCCCTCATTTCCACCAAAGGGTCTCTTTTCTCAAATTCATACTTTTCAATTTCCAATTATACTTGAAATTTTCTCTCATCATCATGCAATAAACGTGTACGCGATATACCACTTCGTCACTGGGTCTGATATATCTCACACATAAGTAATTCTATTGTGTCATTCACAAAAACGGGTTGCTCCCACGTGTTTTGTAAGCGAGATGAGAAATAAATTGACCCGGAATCTCTTCAGCACCGGCAAATTTTTTAGTCAGTGCACTGTTACGCAGGAGGGACGGTGTAGGTATTTTTTCAAGTTCTAATTCTCTTCTCTCCAGCATTACTATTGATTCTTGTTAAGTGAAGCCCAAAGCTGTCATTTTGCGTGGACATTCTCCTGGTCCCAAGACTTTCGAGGACTCAATCTGTCTCGGAGGTTGCTACGAGTGCGAAGTACTGTTTTGTGCTCTCCATTCTTTTTAACCAAAAGATGGGCCGCCTGTGCATATTTCCTGCACGCAGAAAGAGACTACAATAATCCTGTACTTATGATACTGGCTCTTAACGTAGTAAAATAACAATAATTTCGTGTGGCTCATGTTCTGGTGCATGTCTTTCAACTGGACGCCAATTAGGTGGCTAGCTTGTCTCTATCATAGCTCAGTTATCCAACCGGGGAAAGGGGACCTGCAGCTTAACGTGGAATCCAAAGACTAAAACGGATAATATAAATATACTGGGCAATAAGTTTCGTTACGGCTGTGGCAGCGTACTGTGCTGATACAGGCAACTACAGTTGTATGGTATTTGTGGTATTTTGAAGTTTTAGCGTCATAACTTGTAGTATGCAATTTGACAGAATGGTACGGTACCTGATGTTTTATCACAGAATACACCCTCAATCCATTTTCTTATTAGTAAATGCCAATATTAACGCTTATCTATAAGAGGCTGTAACATAACTGGCAAAGAATAATGGGTAAATTTTATTTATGGCTGCGGTGGCGTATTGTGCTAATGTTGGCAACAAAATGTTTGGTTTACAATGATTATTAAATTAGTGACAAGACAAGGGTACTGTTATGAATACCTGTCAACCTTAGAGAAGGAACAGAATGTTTTAATATATTTCATGGTCAACACATTATATACGATTAGGTTTTCAAATAGTATTCAAATGTTGTTGCCAACATCGGCACCGAGCGCCTCTACGACCGTAAACTTTAGATCCTGTACACTAATATCCATTTTAGTTTTAGTGTTTGTATTACATTCTGAAACTTTCTCAGTAACATAATAAGAGTAATTTCAGCAATTTGAGTACGAAAATCCGATGTGGTGAATTTGTCACAGCAGACAACACTTTACTGCAAGACGGTAAACAAACGTCGCATATTGACAGTCATTATTCAAATAGAGGCCAAGACCGCTTAAAACTTTTATCTAGATGACCAGTTTCGGCAGCATTAAACGGAGTACGCGATTTTTATCACAGAAATATATGTTTCATGCTCTTTTTTTCTGTCTTTGGACAGAAGCAGCAATAAGAAAAGAAAACGCGAGATTTTTGTGTCTAATCCACACATCGATGTAAACAAGAGCGGAATACAAGCTCAAAGTATCACGATCTAAGGCTCTATGCCGGGCACTTGTAAAATATTTCACTAAACTTAAATAAAACAACACTGTTTGTATAAGTTGCGTGCCGTGTTTAGCATTCGCCAAAATTAAAATGGCGGATGCGCCAGCCTGTGTTTTTGGGAACTCTATTTCTGGCGACCCCTCACACCGTTCAGACGTGAAGGACGGTTTAACATGCAGTCCAAGTTTCGAACCCGCGACCTTTCGGTTTACACTGCCGGGGTAAAATTATAACTCCCTCAACGACAGTCATTTCAATCATAAGACAAGAAACAGACAGTTCGTCATTGTAGGAATATTCGACAACAAATTCAGAACAATTAAGTACTCAGGTCACGGGTAACGGCGCCACAAAACAGTTGCACGAGTACACAAAGTACTCCCTTCTGCCAGCAGAGCAGGCGAGTTGTCCCACAAGTGAACTACACTGATGTTCAGAAAAACTACCGTAAAAAACTAGAGGAAGAAGGTTAAAGTTCACAGGGCGTGTGCATTAGCATGTTTTGCAGAGATGATTAGCATTTGAGCCATGTCGGCACGCGGCGCTACAACACCTGCTAGAAAAATATCCCTGCGGCTGTGATTACCGCTATAAATTTGACGTAATGGATGAATGTGACTTGAACAGACGAGCGGAATGCCTCGTAGACCGTATGCGCGAACCGTACCGTCAAATAACTGAATTTGAAGGATGGCGTAATATTGCCGTGAGAGAATACGATTCATCCATCCGGAAATTTGCTGATAGTATGGACGAAGTGTTTTGGCAGTACCGCGGGTGTGTGCTGAATGGATCACGGAAGGTCTAGAGCATGACGTGTTGGGTCAGTTCGCGCAACCCAGACCACCATCATCTGAATAATATCGAAGGACAGGTCTGCGTCGCTCTGGCATCACAGTGTGACCCATAGCGCATGTTAGCGAAGACAGTCCGAAGCAGATTTGACCTTCCTTTGGCTAATCTACAGACTAACGCTAGATAGAAGTGTACGAAACGACGCCTCTGCGGATAGGAATGGCATCAGATAGCAATTTCCCAAGGCCTTGGCTTCTGTTTGGTTGAAAATGATGGCGGCATTTTGCTTCGCCGCAGGCGTATAGCACCACTCAAGAACTTATGGTACGGGGTCCTATTGCGTACAACCACAAATGCCAGTTGGTGTGTGTGCATGGCGCAGTTACCTCCGTGACGCCATTCACCCATTGTAAACGTCGATGACATCGCGTATCATACAGTGAATATGAACTTACATTCTCTAGCCATTAAGTTGTATTACAAAGGTGCAGATGGACGTTCTACCTTTAGAATGTCCATTCCATCTCGGGCTTCCTGGTGCAATCCGGCAGTGTTTGCAGGAGGACTTCGAAAACGTGTTAGGTCCCCGCTTCAACCTGTTCTATGCATTCTATTTTCTGGAGAAAGATCTCATGATATTTCTGGCCATAACATTTATTTGATAATACTTTATTTATATTTATTATTGAAAGTAGCTTGTTAAATTTTCCATGTATGATCTCGGGCGGTAAATGCAAGTTAAAACGCTCACTGCTGCTCTAAATTACTTTACGAATGGCCACAGTACTTGCGCAATGGAGATTTATCTAACTGCTCACTCCTTAAGGGAGCAGCCAACGTTTTAACAAATACAAAATCAATGTTAAAAAAGGAGAAGAATATTAGACATGGGAGGGGAGCATGAAATTATAAAGCAGAGGGTTGATACTTTTAATCATCATCTATTCAACAAATTGAACAAGCAAATAAATGTGGGGAGACCAAATTAAGCACATTAAAGTACACACCTAGTACAAAATAGAATTAAATGATAAAGTTACTGCCCATAATGAAATTGTTTCTGCTGTTTAGAAATATAAAGATAACGTGGAGGAAATTTGCAAATACACAGTGGGTAAAGGAGAGCATATTAATTCACTCACAGACACACGCATAATGCCGCGACACATTACTCATGCAGCAACAATTGATAGCAGCGGCAAATCGAAGCGTCAGCAGCGTTTCGACGAGATGGCGGGTGTCTTCAAGCACAATTAAAATCAAACTATGCACCAAACGATCTCATGCACAGCGAGGCAGCGGGGTAAGTATCACGTGATGTGTGACTACGGTGAATTACATATAATTTATAAAAGAAATTAATTTAGAATAAGCGAGTAAAGCACAAGCGAAAATTTCATATAGAAGGAAGCTAGTATCAGTAAAAGCATGGTTGAAGGCCAAGGTAATGACTGTTACGAAAGCACGTCGTGCAATCAAAAAAAAAAAAAAATGTTCAAATGTTTGTTAAGCTTATGGGACTTAACTACGGGGTCATCAGTCCCTAAACTTACAAACTACTTATGAACTACTTACGAACTAGGACGGCACAAATATCCATGCCCGAGGGGGGATTCGAACCCCGACCGTAGTGGCCGTGCTGACCGTGACTGAAGCGCCTCAGTCACCTCGGCCACTGTTCAAATGTTTGTTAAGCTTATGGGACTTAACTACGGGGTCATCAGTCCCTAAACTTACAAACTACTTATGAACTACTTACGAACTAGGACGGCACAAATATCCATGCCCGAGGGGGGATTCGAACCCCGACCGTAGTGGCCGTGCTGACCGTGACTGAAGCGCCTCAGTCACCTCGGCCACCGCGGCCGGCGTCGTGCAATCAGTCATACCAAGACACGAAAGACGGAATCAGTCCACTGAGAAAAATTTAGCATGCTCGTGGAAACAGACACCACACGAAAACGTTAGCTAAAAATTAACAAGGAATTCAAACATACCAAGTTTACACAAAGGCTGAAGGCCACACACATATATTCTAACATGAGAAAGCTGGGCACAAAACCATCACTGGAATAAAAATGCAAATACTAAATTTAAACTGAATTACTCGAGTTCTGTAAATCAAGAAACACTTCGCCTCGAATAGCGAAAGAATTACTCAAGAAAACTACCACTGAAAACCAAGACTGCCTGGTCACGAACAAAGTAAAGTTCTAACAACATGCCATCCCCTCAGCATGATTCGACGATATACTCACTTCGGCAGTCGCTGCAAGAGTCTAGCCTTAGGCCATGCGCAAAGCCTTCCCCTCCACAGACTGGATGTAGGGTGCACACAAAAGCCATGCAGAGTGTGTTCAGAGCGTACTGTCTACCAACCCTCGCTACTAATGTTCTAATGTTTGTAGAGCTTATGGGTCTTAACTACGGGGTCATGAGTCCCTAAACTTACAAACTACTTACGAACTAGCTAATACTAAGGACGGCACAAATATCCATGCCCGAGGAGGGATTCGAACACCCGACCGTAGTGGCCGTGCAGACCGTGGCTGACGCGCCGCAGTCCCATCGGCCACCGCGGCCGGCAACCCTCGCTACCTGAGGAAGATAATACCCTCTACTAGAGCTCCAGAGAAGTCTCTTTTGTTACCTCTTTCGTCTATGATTATGTCGGTACAACACTAAGAACAGGCCATCTCGCCATCTTGCCAAGTAAGCTTGTCTCTGGCCACCCAGCAGACGGCAGTGCAGACGACATGAAACCATGCATTCTTAACTAAAGTAAACCCTAAAGCGCGAGGCGGCGACTGTAAACCACTGCGCGGCAGTCAGTCAATATTAAAAGCAACCTTCCACATTCATACGAACACCCAAGTTCAATCACATGGGTGGAAAAATATATGAACATAGGACACTAATCATTAATAAAGGAATAAAATAATTGACATACATATGAACAATATAAAGAAGAGTAATGAATAACATTCAGTGGACGTGTTTCATCATGTACCGGACGACCAAATTGAGGAACAATTCCCATTCAGTGAGTGAAATTCTAACAGAAGGGAGATAATAGATACAATGAAACATATAGTAGTCGTATGAACACGACAAGGCTTACCAGAACTAAATACAATCAGGAATGTGTCACAGTAATCTGGAAAAAAATTTCCCAGGAGTTTCTCGATACAAGAGAAAAAGTGATCCCTGATGTAACTCTTCAGTTTGGATTTGAACGTGCACGCATTACTATTAAGCTTTTTGAAATCTTGTGACAGATTATTGAAAACGGTCCCCCGAGAGAAGACCGCACGCCTTTCTGCACGATAGTCAAAGTGGTGTGATCCAAATGCAGATTCAGTTTCTGCCTAGTATTAATTGAGTGAAGGTTTCTGACTCTTGGGAATAAGCTGATATAGTTAATAATAAAAGACATTAAAGGAAATATGTACTGAGAGGTCAATATCAGAATGCCCAGATTAAAGCCGATCTTATACCCCATATTGCTTTAAGATCCAATTTTGAATCAAAAGTGGTACCATAAAAATTAAAACTATACGTTATAAGACAACGAAAAGAGTATGTTTCGGGTTGAACTATCACTTATTTTAGATTCTATTGTAATGGTAAAATACGCAGCCTTTAGGTTTTGAACAAGATCCTAAACATTAGCTCCTCACGACAGCTTTCTATCTATCTGAACGCCTAGAAATCTGATCTGTTCAATCTCATTTTGTCATATGCTCATTCCATGTAATCAGAATGTCAGATTTTCGCGAAATCATTACTAGAAACTGTAAAAAGAAAGTTACTGTGACTTAGAATTAGCTGTTAAACTATTATGCATATCATACATACATATAAGAAATAACAGCCTCCCCCTCCAACCCCCCACGCCTCTCCAGTGAACTGTGTCCCACTGTGAGTGCATGACATAGTTATTCTGAATACAGCTTCTGATTTCTCTTATAAAAGTTGGCCACCAGGAAAAGAACAAGTGGCACTACATCTTTGCATGGACGTGACCTTTCCTGAAGAAACACAGCTGCATCCTGTGGAAAAATGTCAGTATCACGGGGATCATCCTGTCTAGTGTAGCAGACACCGGATACTTTGTCATAGAGAAATATCCGATGTGAGCGTGATTTCAAAGTGAAAGCATCCGCACCTCTAAATCTGCTATCGGTTGAATGTGTTGTGGGCAAAGGCACTCTGCAACAGGCAGCTCACCACGTTTACACAGTAAGTATGCCCATCTCTCGCACATAAGCAGAAACTACTGTCATCATTGAAGTAGCACTGTTAATATTTTTTAAAATATTGGGAGTATAATGTATCGAAGCTTAAACAACTGTCGGCTTCCGAGCTTGATATACCAGAAAAAGTAGCGATATATCTAAGGAGAAATTGTCGACATATAAGCATCACATTGCAAATATACGGCCACTTTTAGGCCTGTGCATTTAAGTAGCGGTATATTTATTAATAGATATACCGTACAAGAACAGATAGACGGTCTACTTATTCACCTTAGAATAAGAATTGAAAGAAAATCACTGAATGTCATCAAGTGTAAGTGAATAATGTCGAAATAAACTTTTTTCATGCTCATGTAGGAAAAAAAAAATTCAGTGTTTATCTTCGCTGTCGATAGGTCGCACTTGTATGCCAGTACACATAGTGTAACATTGTGCTAAGGGAATGTTTTCGTGAGATCGAAGAGAAAGAATAATATGCAAAATGGTATTACATGAAAAAGAGAATTTAAATTTCTGTGAGATGTATGTTTGAAAACGGTTTGCTAGCTGAAGAACACACACTGTTACCGACACAGAAATATATCGAAGTAAATAATGTGGCCTCAGATTATAATAATATTAATGTTCGTGATTTTCATTATGTACGCTAAAAGCACTTCATGTGAAATGCATGCGTACCTGGAACCTACTTAATTTATTAGCAAATTTCATATTAAATTAAAGGTACATACAGAAGGAACAGGCAAATTTAGCAGAATTAGTGAGTTTCTTTCGCGAATACAAAGTTGTGTTACTACTAAACACCTTAAATTTCGAAACATATGTAATTTGTATTTAGCGATTTTAGTTACTGATAAATTGTGTACATTTGAGTACCAATAACACTGGAAAAAGGATGAAATACAAGATTTTATCAGATGTAACGATTTTAAATTTGTGTAGAATATTAATTGCTCCTAGTACAATTTGTTTCCACGTTGGAGAAACCAATTTCACTAAAAGACTCATCCAACAAACTTGTGTTACTTCCAAACACCTTCAATTTCGAAAGATATGTAACCTGTGTTCAGCGATTTTACTTACTGATAATTGGTGTGCAGCTGAGTACTAATGATACTGATAAAAGGGTGAAATGCAACATGGTATCATTAATTGCTCTTAGGCCAACTTGTTTCCACGTTGGAGAAACCAATGTCACTAAAACACTCATGCAGATAAAAAGTGAATGTCATCATTCAAAAGTATAATATGTAAGGATATCATGTTTATATCATAGAGATACCTAAAGGCGACAGGCACTACCCAACCCTACATATGGTGAATATACAGCTGAGCGTCCTATGCTAACTGAAATGAGCAACAACTACAGTTATTTAAAATTATTGAAGAAATTGTAATATATTTTTCAGATAGCCTTTGGGCGTATGCTCCTTTTCTTTCTTCCCCCCCCCCCCCCCCCCAATACCGCTGCAAAAACTGTTCATTGTCGGTTTCGAAAAATCTAAGCGAGTGTGTTGTTAAGGTTAAGAGAATGTGAAATCAGCAACACAAACGTTTTATATTTTACTTTTGGGCTGATTTTATACTTCACATGCCTGTGTTGCCACCATCCTGCTATTATGACGCAGTGGTAGCGGTTGATATGTGAGTCATGAACCATTAACAATATTTCAAATCTGAATATGGTAGCCTCTATGTGTCGAAACCGATAACAAAGACTTTTCGATGCGATCTTAACAACCTGTGTTTTTTTTCCATTCAAAACATGAATTTATTTTGTGGATTAAGTTTCTAGTTAAGGTGAAAAATAAACAGTTGGTGGGTATGGCTTTACTACCAGTGAGAGAATAGCTTAGATGAATCACAGCTACTCGTTTTGAAGTGGGTAATTCTTTTTTTAAAGATAATTTCTTACCGGTGCGAGCGTAGTTGTCGTGGCTATCATTCTGAAAACAATGACAGATGCTGCATGTAGTAAAAAAGATCGACTTTCGTCCGATACGTCATAAGAATCCAATGATGTTGTGTGTTAGTTAAAAACTGCGGAATTCTATTTACTCTACGTAAATAATTTTGTCTGCTGTAAGCTGTTGTTCGTGCAAACATTGTTTGTTCATTGTCTCTTACGTGGAACTATACAGACCAATTAAGATAATGTGGTCGCAGCATGTGGGAATGTTGATGTGTAGTACTGCTCTTGGTCTTCTCACATTACTACTAGAACAAATACAGAACCCATTAAATACGAAACGTCTATTTTCGTAAAGAAATGAGTGCTAATGGCAGAGTATCTCACACTTATTTCATTCCAGAAGGTTAGTGATACCGATTCTCACAAACGAAACGATTTTAATCATAGCGTAGTATAGGAGGATCATAATTTGGGGTAATATATCTTAAGCCTTGAAGTGAACGGAAGTTGTACCTGACTGTTCGTTGTCTTTATAAAAATGATCTAGGACGTAATTTGAACAGCAGTCATAAGGTATTTGCACATGATGCTCTTATTTATTTTCGACTAAAGTAATCAGAAGATCAGTAAAAAGTGCAAATGATCCCGTCAAAATATATGTGGTAATTGAACATAAATAAAGAAACCATTAGGGTCACCTACATGAGTCAGGTACTAAAGTAAATCCTTTAAATGTCGAGTGCACCATACATTGTACTAATCTCAAGGCTGTCAATTCAATTAGGAAATACAATTACGAAACACTTTTATTGGTAAGATTATATAGATAAAGTTTTGGAGAGGGAAAACCATAAAAGGCGCTTTCCTTGCAGAAAACGTACTACGTACACCCAAACCCGAGAAGGAACGGGCTGCACTTTGCTTGTTAGTCCCATGTTGGTGTGCTGCTGCGCTCTGTGCAATATAAAATTGACTGATGCCATCAATAAAAAGGCAGCTCGGTCTGTATTATCAAGCAATAAGGGACAGAGTTACAAAGGTACAATTAATTTTGATCAAACAGTAGTGATCGCGTAATATTTATTTTCAATTATAAAATGACCGGTATCGATGTCTGTGAGATCATTTTCAGGTCTGTTCCTCATCGTTGAACTGTCATGGAGCAGGTCCATCTGTAGGGCTTGGAGGTGATCTGACAGAACTCGAAACCCGTCATAAATCAAATGAATCTTACACTCTCACGAGCGTTTGTATTGAAATTATTTATACCAAAATGGATCGGTGAATCCTAGGAACAATGTTCCAAAACAATATTACCACGGTTATTGTACGAGAATTATTAAAACCTATGTATTTCGTTGCAGCGAAATCTAATTACAAAATCTCAGTCACTAACTTTCTCTTTCGAATGCGAAATTATACTTTGGTGAGCTCCGCATACATAGGAAGAAATTATCACGATAAACAGTAGAAGTCAGATAACGATCAGAAAAATTTAGGTGTTCGTTTTCCTGCACGCTACTCGCTACTGGGACGGAGGGGACAATTTCTGCTATCCTCAAGATTTCCTTACGTGTAAAACTTATTTGGTGACAATTATTGCTTGATATGAACCCCTAATCAGCTGGACGTATCCTAGAGGACTTACAAGTTTGTAATCAGACCCTATGCAGTCACCGAGACTGAAAGAAAGTGTATATATATTGAACAAATATAAGTAAGAGAAGTATTATATATATATATACACTTCTCTGTCTACTTAAATTTGTTAAGCTTATGGGTCTTAACTGCGGGGTCATCAGTCCCTAAACTTACAAACTACTTATGAACTAACTTATATTAAAGACAACACAAACATCCATGCCCGAGGGAGGATTAGAACATCCGACGCGGGATGCCGCGCGATCCGTAGCATGTCGCTCCAGATCGCTCGGCTTCTCCCGCGCGGCACTGAAATTTAGAAACATTAAATACAAACGTATGTACAAGTAGACACAGCCATAAAGCTTTATATGGCTAGTACAAACTAAATGTCTTCTTTACGAAAATCGATAAATCTGATGTATTTTATACCTCTTTGTAAGCCACTTGATAAAATCGACTAAATTTAACCTTCAAACATGTACTAGTATGTAACTGAACATTTCAAATAAATGAAGAATAAATAATACTGTTAAAAACAGTACGATGAACCCTCATACAGAGAAGTGGGAATTGCAGACTGGTTATGAAGTACAGTGCGTCCACAAAAGAATATCACACTTCTAAGCAGCTATGATATCAACTATACATGATGTGGAGTATCAGATCAAGGTTATAATTGAAGAGCAATGCGGGAATAACTGCTTTATTGTTTGCCCACTGCTGCTGCCATACGTGACACATACGCGATATACTTACTCCTGAATGAAAAACGATTTTGTCCTGCAGTTTGTAAAGAACGTTCCGTTTCAAGTTTGGTTGTCACCACATCCACGAATGATATAGTCTATTAAAAAGCACTGGATTTCTGTAGAAAGGTAAATAACAGTACCTGAAAAGGATGATGATCGTAAGTATGGAAGCTTTTAATAAAGTATTCTCACATCCATCAGTACCAATCACGGCTGATTGATGTTATATAGCTATGTGTGTATATTATGACTTTGCAAGTCAAGTGCTGCAATGGGAAAATGACTTTTATGATCATCTGGCGTTCAGTGATGAGGATACATAATCTAAGTGGTAGGTATAAATACCCATAATATTCGTATCTATCAGTATATCTTATTAGGTTGCACAATAACAAAGGATTCCAGAAAAGTAAAAATAAAAAACATTAAATTTACGGACCATGGTGAATGTACCGTAATCAGACCGAAGTATCTGGATAAGTTTCAGAATTGTACCTTCCCGCGATTAATACATGTACCTGAAAACTGTACATGCCAACAATATGGACCCCTTCCTTGTAAGTATCTCTTCCTTCTGGAGGCACGTAAAAGACCCTCACAGTTGTAATGATGGTCAGTTCGTCAGAACTCTCTTCCATTCGTCTCCGCGTACACAGAACCTCACTGCATACGATGTTGTTCCTTTGGAGTGTATTAAAGATTGTGCCTACCTTTCGTCATTACCTAGTTATTTGCCAGTGTTAGGATACAGAACGGAAGAGGCTATGGCACCTGTAACTGAGGTCTTCATCACCATAGAGTGCGAAGAATTGGTTTTAGATCAAATGTTCAAATGTTTGTTAAGCTTATGGGACTTAACTACGGGGTCATCAGTCCCTAAACTTACATACTACTTATGAACTACTTACAAACTAGGACGGCACAAATATCCATGCCCGAGGGGGGATTCGAACCCCCGACCGTAGTGGCCGTGCTGACCGTGACTGGAGCGCCTCAGTCACCTCGGCCACCGCGGCCGGCAATTGGTTTTAGATTCACACCGAAAATTATAACAATACCTCGGTCACTTTTACTTTGAAATCTCATAAATAATCTAAAATTGATCTGTTACACAATTGAAACTCGGACATTCTTTCAGGGTGAGACTGTTTAAGATGCGTTGATGAAAGTGGTGTGATATATGTTATTAACGTGCCCGTCGAAATGCAGCAGCTGGACGTGGCACGGATTGTCGGAAGTATCGAGTAATCGTGGCTCTACAGGCGTACATTCCAGTGAGAGCGTTGCAGATGCGAGGGTATTTGTATGAACCGATAACTCGATTATGCACAATAACAGTTCGATGGGATTAATATCGGCTGATTTGGTAACCTGAATCATTTTCCCCGCATTATCTCGAAAGTTCTCCAAAACAATCGCGAACAATCATCGTCCGGTGATATGGCACATTGTCATCCGTAAAACTTCTATCGTTTTTTCTACATCTGCATCAACATCCATACCCCGCTCGCCAGCTAATATTGCATGTGGTGGATCTTACTTTGTGTACCACGGTTACATGATTTACGGAAAGAAGGCTGCGTGCAAGCATCAGTATGGGCTCCAAGCTCTCTAATTATATCCTAGTCGTCTATTCACGTGTATACGGAGGAGTAAGGAAATGTCGACAGAGACGAATAAGTGAAGCCGAACGTGTCGGCTGTAGCGTCAGTCGTTGAAGCTTACTGTGGCGCTAGCTGAATAAACGTGCAACGAAGCGCGCTGCTCCCCATGGATCTTCTCTATCTCATCTAACAACCCTATTTCATATGGATCACATAATGAACACCAATATTCGAGAAGCACCGAATAAGTGTTTCTAACTGACTTCCTTAGTTCATGGACTACAACGTCCAGTGATTGTCTGTCAGACATCTGCGTTATCCACGATTACTTTTACGTGATCTTTGCACTTTAAATAGTTTGTAATGCCTACGTCCTGAGACTTTTCCGCAGTAACTTTTAGTGATCTTTCTGCAATCGCATTATTTCTTTCTTCGTACCCAGCTGCGTGAACTGTCCCTAGCATAAATTAGTTTATGTAGAATCCAAGTCTAGAAGCCAATGACTGAAACAGTTTGGTCCCGTCGAAAATAAATAAAACAAAATAAAATAAAAATTAAAAACAAAAAACCGTGGTGCACACTGAGAAAGATTGGGTAATGTCACGTATACAAATAATAATTGTAATCTGCTTTAGCAGTGCCGACATTTGTAGAGTATGTTTTTGCAATAGCTTACATTTGTTTATGGTGAGAGTCGACTGCCGGCCGTGGTGGCCGAGGGGACTGAGGCGCTCCAGTCACGGTCTGCACGGTCACTACGGTCGGTTTTTTTTTTTTTTTTTTTTTTTTTTTTTTAGAGTCGACTGCCGTTCCCTGCACGTTCACTGATAAGCTGCAGATTCTTCTGCATTTCACTACAATTATTGAACATTGCTACGTCCTACGCCATCAGTAAAAAGTTTCATTGAACCTCCGACATTATCTGCGACATAATTTATAAATGTGTTGCGAAAATCAACGGTTTTGTAATACTCACGTTGGGCCCTCACGAAATCACTTTCACTTCTGACGATCCCTCTCCGTTGGAAATGAATTGTTGTGTCCGCTTAGCCAGAAGATCTTGAGTCTAATGATCTGATATACAGCATGCTAGTATTTTATTCATTAGGCTACAGTGTGAACCGTATCGATCGTCTCCCGAATGTTAAAACAACATGGCATATTTTTAGAACAAGACGTCCATAAATGGCAGGTAATGATCTCACTGTAGCGGAACATAAACGTTTCCAATCAGTGATCGGATCAGTTAGACGGGAGGCCCAAGTTCATTTTCTGAAGAACAGTTACATCTATTGTGGTGGCGCCACACGACAGACGTAAGAGAACGATCGTGGACAAGGCAGCAATCGACCGAAAGCCAATCGCAAGCAGGCGCCGCGCGTCCTGGAGGGAGTAACCGAAGATGCGCGTCCTCTACAAGCGGCTGTATCCAGGCCGACATACGTCTGGACGCCCGTCAGTTGCGAAGGAGAACTCGGACATTTACAAGTTAGAATTCAGGAAGTTACTAAGTAACAACGCGGCTACGAACTTAGCAGTACCTTGGTCACAGCGCAGCTAGCATCATATAGACGACGCCACGACTTATGTTCTTAAGTTGAGTATTATCATTATAAGTCAATAAATAGTTTGTAATACTAACTATGTAAATGTTTTAGATGTCGAAGGGTCCTGCACCAATACCATTATTGACAAACAGACCGGGACGAGTAAACTACAAAATGGCGACGAGGTCACAACAACATCATTATGGAACCACCAACAGCTTGCACAGCGCGTTCTGGACACATTGGATCTCGATTCCCGTCAGCGGCCGTGGAGTTGTGTGTTGCCCTTATCATCATTTTCATCATAATCGACATGCAAGTCGCCTAAGTGGCACTAGATGGCTGCACTAGATGGCTGAATCCCGGAGTCTCCCGGTCAAAAATGCCATACGATCATTTGACTTTAATTACCATCTAAAATCGTGACTCTTCTCAGCTGTTTACGATACAAACTGTTGTCGCTTCGAACGATATCATACTGTTAGCTAAGTCACGGGAGTCGGTCATCCACTTCCAAAATCGCGTAATGCCAAATTGTTCATAACGGTCCTAACGAATAGGTTCGTATAACTCCCACTTTGATTACTTCGGTTAGCACTAAGAACTGTACGTAAACGCCGCTGCTTTCAGCCTTCCCTCTGCGCTGTCTGTGGTGAGACACATTGTCTGAAATCTGGCATTATCGGCACACTTTTGACGCTGTTGACCTCGGAGTTTTTGAACTCCAACGATGTCTGAAATGGAGTGTCCCACGCCTCTAGCTCCAGCTGCCATTACGCCATAGAAGTGTGTGGAATCCCGGCGTGTGGCCATAATCTCTTCGGAAACGTCTTCACATGAATCGTCGGACTACAAATGACAGCTGTCGCAGTGTACCGTGCTTTTATACCGTGTATATACGATACTACCTCACCTGTATGTCTGCATTTTGTCACATTCATGTATACTTAGCACATCAGACCGGGCTCGTCCGAAATGGGCAACTTCTATCTGTTTGTGATAAACGGAAGACTAACTGGGTAACTGTCCCCAAAGTGCCCCCTGAGTCGCACGCACGAACTGGGCAACTTTTACCTGCTCCGGTTAGACTGACAGGCGCGCACGAACTGCGCAAGACATGCTTGCTGCTGGCAGACCGACTGCACAGTCTCGAAAAATGTCAACAAGACATAAGAAACAAATTATTTACAAATACAAAGATTTTATTACAAATTTCACATATAAAAATATTTGCAGAAAACAAATGCAAGTCTGCTCACGGATGGTTGGTGTGAAACGCCCTTTACAAAGTCTAGTTTCCAAATTTCACCATTCCTAAGTAATTAATGTTTCAGGGAAGCGTACCTCTTTCTGGTTTTTGAGACCGTTTGGATAGTGATATTATTTTTTTGCTGAGTTGATTCTTATATAAGTATCAGTTTGTTCGTGCTTCAGACTTTTCACAAACTGAAAGATGTTTGGGTGAGGAGATTCACACGAAGCATTGAATCGGGAATGAAAGCTTTTTCAAGTGTTAGTCGTCCTTCACAAAGAAGCGCTATCTGCTGCCCTAACGTTTGGAGGAAAGACTGCATTTTCTTGATCAATATAGTACTCAGTTATGTAATCCGCAAATTTTGTGATATTATCAGGGAAAACATGAGAAACATCTTGAGAATTTAAACAGATAAGCCCAAAGACGTAATGCAGCAACTGGCTTCTTTCATTACGTGCGTGATCGTGAGTGCCTTCCGAAATCGAAAATCTTTGTTTGCTGCCTACTGTAAATAACTGAACAGCGCACAGCGGACGTTTACCGCAGCATCGCCATCCACGTTCTTCCGTTGCTACAACTCTTCTGCAAGGTTTGTATTTATAGCCGTCGCAGTTCAATTGCGTATTACCACGATCAGTAATAACACGTTGCAAATCGTGACACAGTATTATTCGCGTCCTTCGGACCTTCCCGCTATCTGCGAACGGAAGTTGCCCAGTTCGGGTGTGAGATTAACTGTCCTCTCTAGAGTAACGTTGTAATGGCCACTAAAAGTTGCCCAGTTCGGGTCTGCCCAACTACATCTACATCGATACTCTGCAAATCACATTTAAGTGCCTGACAGATGGTTCATTAACCACATTCATAACTTTTATCTGCCGTTCCATTCTTTAATAGCGCACGGGAATAAAGAACACATAAATCTTTCCGTTTTCGATCTGATTTCTCTTATTTTATTGGGATGGTCATGTCTCCCTAAGGATGTGGGTGCTAACAAAATATTATCACATTCACAAGTAAAAGTCGGTGATTGAAACTTCGCAAACAGATCACGCCGCAATGAATAACGTCTTTCTTTTAATGATTTCCACCCCAATCATCAAAATGAGAATGGCTCTGGCGAAAGAAGCGTTCCAGAAGCAAAGAAAACTCCTAACCAGTGGTTTAAACAAAGAACTAAGAAAGAGACTGGTTAAGTGTCTAATATGGAGTGTGGCCTTATATGGAGCGGAAACGTGGACATTGAGAAAGCAAGATGAGAAGAAAATTGAAGCTTGCGAAATGTGGATATGGCGTAGGATGGAGAAGATCTGGTGGATTGATAAAGTCAGAAATGAAGAAGTACTGATCAGAGTTGGAGAGGAACGGATGATGTTGCTGACGATAAAGAACAGAAAACTGAACTGGCTAGGCCACAGTTTAAGACGAGATTGCCTTCTGGTGGAGGCAATTGAGGGTTGCGGTCCGGGAAAGAGAGGAAGGGGCAGAAGAATATACCAGATGCTGGATGACTTCAGCAAGCCACTAGGAGGGTGCCAAAGAACGAAGATGATCGCAAAAGACAGAGAAGCATGGAGGCCTGTGCTGTCTAAACCTGCCGTACTGCAGACAACCAAATGATGATGACCCCAATTCGTGCAACATTTCCGTGACGCTTTCTCCCCCTTAACGTGAAAAAACAAAACGAGCTGCCTTTCTCTGAACCTTCTCAATGTCTTCCGTCAGTCCCATCTGACGAGGGTCCCACAAGGGGCAACAGTACTCCAGGAGAGGACGCACAAGAATGATGCAGGCAGTCTCTTTGATGGAGCTGGTGCATCTTCGAAGCGTTCTGCCAATGAAACGTAACCTATGGTTCGCCTTCCCTACAATATTTTCTATGTGTTCTCTCCAGTGTAAGTTGTTCGTAATTGTAACTCCTAGGTATTTGGTAGAATTTACGACCTTAACGTTTGACTGATTTATCGCATAACTGAAGTTCAGCGGATTTCTTTTAATGGTCATGTGTATTACTTCACACTTTTCTTTATTTAGTGTCAATTGCCAATTTTCGCACCATACAGAAATTTTGTCTACTTCGCTTTGCAGTTGCTTTTGATCCTCTGTTGACTTCACTAACCGATAAACGACAGCATCATCCGCGAACAGTCTAACGGAGCTATTGAGATTGTCTCCTAAATCGTTTATAAACACAAGGAAGAGTAGAGGACCTATAACGCTTTCCTGTGGAACGCCAGATGTCAGTTTTGTTTTACTCGAAGACTTACCATCAATTACAACGATTTGTGTGCTTTCTGATAGGAAATCTTGAATGCAGTCGCACAATTCTGGAGATATTCCATAAGCACGCAATTTCATTAGAAGCCGCTTGTGGGGTACAGTTTCAAAAGCCTTCCGGAAATCCAGAAATATGGAATCAATTTGAGATCCCTTGTCGATAGCACGTAACACTTCATTTGAATAAAGGGCAAGCTGTGTTTTGCAAGAGCGATACTTTCTGAATCCGTTCTGACTATTGGTTAATAGGTCGTTCTCTTAGAGGTAGTTCATCATATTCGAACAAAGTATATGTTTAAAAATCATACTACAAATCGACGTCAATGAGATTGGCCTGTAATTTTGGGGATCACTCCTATTGCCTTTCTGGAATATTGGAGTAACTTGGGCAACTTTCCGGTCTTTTTGGGTACGGATCTTTCGCTGAGTGATCGGCTATAAATTATAGATAAGTACGAGCTATTGCATCAGCATACTCTGAGAGGAGTACTGTAATTAGGAAGAATGTTGACGCTTTCGTAGCTGGCCGCTTGTCATTAGGTGTTCCACAGAGATCGACCCTGAATCACCTGCTATGCTGCCTCGCGATGACGGACGCGCTCGCGGCCGTCAGCCTGTCGCCCTCCGCGGTCGCGGCGGCGTGTCAGAGCGGTGGGAACGACCGACCGCCGACACCGCCAGCCGACCGCATCAGCGCCACAGCTGCGGCTGCCGTCCCTCATCCTGACTGACGACGCCGCCGGTCGCCCGAAACACCCGCTGAAACCCGTAATTCAACTGTCTGCGTCAGCAGCGTTCATTTCATACATGCGTGGGCGAAAAAGGATTAGTGACACTCTCCGAAGAGATATTCTTATTTTAATATTTTCCCAGATCCAGCTGTTTCCATAATAAATGGACATATGCCTTATTGCCCAGCGCAGTTAAACGGCAGTATTCCTTGCAATATAGTGAAATACTGTACTGTAGAATATTATCGTTAAGGGGAAATGTTCAAATGTTTGTAGAGCTTATGGGACTTAACTACGGGGTCATCAGTCCCTAAACTTACAAACTACTTATGAACTAGCTAACACTAAGGACGGCACAAATATCCATGCCCGAGGGGGGATTCGAACCCCCGACCGTAGTGACCGTGCAGACCGTGACTGGAGCGCCTGCCCCCTCGGCCACCGCGGCCGGCCGTTAAGGGGAGACAGAAGGCAATTTTTATCTCTATTCTGCCAATGCTATTTTACCCTTTGTATGGGTACAATTTTCAAACGAACTATAAGTGATAAAACAACGAAATTTTTATTGCATGCCGGCCGCGGTGGCCCAGAGGACTGCGGTGCGCCAGTCACGGTCTGCACGGCCACTACGGTCGGGGGTTCTAATCCCCCCTCGGGCATGGATATTTGTGCCGTCCTTGGTGTTAGCTAGTTCATACGTAGTTTGTAAATTTAGGGACTGATGACCCATTAGTTATGTCCCATAAGCTATACAAACATTTGACCATTTATTACTGCATATATATATTGTCGCGTTGAAATGGAAACAGGCTTGACTTCGAAGGCAACTAAACACAGCACTTATACTGAAAGCACGTTTATTACGAACTCAACACACACGCAGCACTGACTGCCTCTCAGGCAGAGTGCTCTGCTATTTATACACAGACAGAATTTACCAGAAATTAGAAGAACAGTTAACATAAGAAACAAGTAGAATTTACAACTGAACATAAGAAATATGTAGAACCTTCTGGAATTGTACATTACAAAGAAATAAATCTTCTGCACCGCAGTCCGTGACGCTATCCCCTGCGCCACGACGGCAGTCGGTGTTCGTCGTCTCTCGCGGCAATATAACATATATGTCTCAATTTACAAGTAAAATGAACATAATAACGATAATGGTTTTGAAGATTTTATTCTTTCACCAGTAAAATTTATCCCTTTTAGTACATTTATTATTATAAAACAGTTGATGATTGTTTTGTGCTTCTCAATTTACTTGTAATGATGTATTACCATCTTCAGTACAACAAGACCAAATTTCATCTTTCTAACCCCATTAGTTTATGAAATAATCGTATCTGAAAGTTAAAAAAAGAAAGAGTTTTGAGAAAAATCCATTTAAAGTTTAATTTTGCAATTCTAGTACAGTTATTGATGAGAATTACGAACCACTAATATTTTCCTGCCCCACATTGAGCATCATCTGAATCATGCTGATCTTCTTTTCTTCTCCTGGTCCCTCTTCTTTTCTGTCTAGCATCTTTTGTACATTTTAAATTAGCAATATCGGCTTTGCGGATTCTCTCTTTATCTATTTGCCCCGATGATTTTGCAGTATTCCCACTAGACTGTGTGCCCAATAATTCCAAAACATCCAATTTTCTAGTTACACCATCATTGAAGTACAAAGTAGCATCATAAACACCAAATTTGAGGGTTGTGATCAGAACAAAGAGCTTTTGGTAACGTTCGAAAACAATAACAAACACGATCGGAACAAAAAGTATAGATAGTAGATAAAAGATAGGGAACATTGAAGCGATAAGAACAATAGAAGCATGAAATAATATACAAGGAGTAAAAGAATGTTGTGTGCATTTTCTCCGCATGGCGCAAAACGGAAGGTGTGCCCATATTGCACAGAGCGTCAGAAAAACCATTATAACTCACAAAATAATTGTCGGATTTATATAAAAACAAAAACTGTTTGGCCCAGGAAATGCCAGGCATTTCAAATAACCTAAAATCTCAAAATCGAATTCTTGAGCCCAGTTGCCTTCCGTCTCCCCTTAAAGAAAAACAGTTTGTGAACAGGAAATTTAAATATTACTAGAATCTGCAGGTAACCACGTCTATTATTATACTTTTAACTTAAGCATGATTCTGCTTAATCTCGGTCGAAATCTTGCTTCCGTCAATTATCTCTTCACTTGGATGATGAAAGAAATGTCTTAGTAGTACAACAAATCATAATTAAACTAAAATGACAGCGTCATCAAAAAGAGACAGAACGACGTGCGTACAAAGAAAATTAACGACACAGCGGCAAGATGCTCCATTTTTCAGTGATAAGACATCCGTGAAATAGAGATCCTGTTATTCTGTTATCGTATCTAAGTTCAGCCTATCCAATTCTCTGGATCTCGTATCTTACAACACGAAAGATGTATTGTACAGCACTTAATCTTTATCCTAAGGATGATACGAACATTGTACAACCCATCCCAGTGTTGCATAAATAAGATAGGTTGGAGGTGTTGTCAGGATGGAAGGCGGAGCGGTGGAGGCTTGTGGGTAATAGTTCACACAGTTGGTGGCTAATACCGAACAGCCGCTAGGCGGGAGCGGACGGCATGCAGCCGTTCGCCCCGCACAGACGCTGAGCCTCTGGAGTGCGTCTGTTCTGTACGAGAACTTAAACTGAAGAGCACGAAGGAACTGATCCACGCACCTCTGAGTCCTCCAGCAGTAGCACACGTGATCAAACGTGGGTGTTTGCTATTGGCTCCACGGTAGCATGGAAACGTCAGCAGTTTCAGCACGGACGCCAGAAGGGTGGCGTGATTTTAGAATCAGCATTCAATACTGGTTCCGTCCGGCTCTGTCCTGAAAGGTGGACAGCCTTGGTCACGTTGTCAAGGAATATCTTACAGTGGAAGAACAGTTGTAAAACCTAGACGATGTTTTGAAATAAAATTTTTGAATTATTTCCTTCAACTATTTTATACTGGCTGCTCTTCCTGTACAGTATTTGGTATTCCATACACAAATACTCCTCCGTGGGGAAGCGAAAATCTCAGTTGTTCTGGATGGGATTCGGTACATGGGTACCAATACAGTATCTAGCCTTTTCAGCATTTAAAAGCAGAACATATTTTGCATTGCGAGGGAGCAGAATTTTTTTAAAAAATAAGAAGAAAGCCTTGTCGACATTGCTCAGAAGATTGAGGTTTACAAATCTCCCCCCTACGTCCAGCTCCAACACTCTCATCTACTCCGCTCACAGAGACCAGCTTGGAATTGGGAACCAAGTAAATTCAAAATAGAGGACTCCTATATTCGTAAAGTTTTTACATTGTTGTTGTGGTATTCAACCCGAAGACTGGTTTGATGCAGCTCTCCACGCTACCCTGTCCTGTACAAGATTCTTCATCTTTAAATAAGGACGGCAACCAGGTTACTTTTCAACGTGCTTGCTGAGTTCGTCTCTCGCTCTCCCTCTGTGCCTTTTATCCCACACGCTGCACTCCAGTATTAAATTGACGATTCCTTGATGTCTCAGAATGTGTCCTATTAATCAATAGCCGGCCGCGGTGGTCGAGGGGACTGAGGCGCTCCAGTCACGGTCTGCACGGCCACTACGGTCGGGGATTCTAATCCCCCTCGGGCATGGATATTTGTGCCGTCCTAGTTCGTAAGTAGTTCATAAGTAGTTTGTAAGTTTAGGGACTGATGACCCCGTAGTTAAGTCCCATAGACTCTACAAACATTTGAACATTTTTAGTTCTATACTCCAGAAGAAGGACGTCGGAAAATGTTTTCTGACACTTAAAATAATCCTATAAATGGATTCTTCCGTTACTTCTTTGTAGAACAATTCCATATTTAGTGTTGAAAACAAACAACTTGTATTTGTTGTACTAAAATATATTTATTTACGATTTAGTTTTCGGTTTGTTAGGCAATCTTTAGGTAAACATTTGACAGACGTCTGTAAAACACTAGTAATTATGCTGATAAAATTCTCTCTGGCATTCACTCGCGTCAAGTGGTTTGATATCTACGAGCTTTCGGCCGAAATCTCCTCGTCCATTGTTAAGCGGTGACTGTTATCATTGCTGCCGATGTCCTTATATACCTGCGCGGCCTCCTGTGACGTCACTGGTGCTCAGCCGCATCGCCGTATGTGGCAATGTTTTGGCCACGGGCCTGCCGCGCCCGCTTCAACCATCCGATGGCCAGTCGCAAACTGTGCTCAGCTGCAAGCCGCCGTCTTTATTAAGAGATTTTTCAGATAGTTTGATTTCGATTGCCTCTTTTCTTACGCTATCCCAGGAAGTATTTGTTCTGGTAACTACTGATGTGCCGGCCGCGGTGGCCGAGGTGACTGAGGCGCTCCAGTCACGGTCAGCACGGCCACTACAGTCGGGGGTTCCAATCCCGTCGGGCATGGATATTTGTGCCGTCTTTAGTCTTGGCTAGTTCATAAGTAGTTTGTAAGCTTAGGGACTGATGACCCCGTACTTAAGTCCCATAAGTAAAAAGAAAAAAAAAAATGACTGATGTAACCTCGAACGCGTTGCGATGTTTATTTCCTAGAGCATGCTACGCAATTGCTGATTTCTCGGGATAACGTAGACGGAAACATCTTTCATGTTCAGCACAGCGCTTTTCAACATTGCGCACTGTCTGTCCGATGTAGAATTGTCTACGCCCACACGGTATCGTGTACACATCTAGCTTTCTAAGGCCTGGATCATCTTTGACATCATCTGTCGCAATTTTGTAGGGGGCCTGAAGACCGTGTCGATCTCCTGTCTCTTATGACCTTTCCCGACGGCTTGCAGCTGAGCACAGCCTCGTCCCGACCATCGGACGGCTGAAGCGGGCGCGGCAGCACGCGGCCAAAACACTGCCACATATGGCGATGCGGCTGAGCACCAGTGACGTCACAGGAGGCCGCGCAGGTATGTAAGGACGCCGGCAGCAGTGATAAGACAGTCACCACTTGACAATGGCCGAGGAGATTTCGGCCGAAAGCTCGTGAATATCACACCACTTGACGCGGCTGGAAGCCCGAGAGAACTTCATCAGCATAACTCGCCGCGAAACTATGCATTCATACACTAGTACTTACGTTGCAAACGTGTTAAATAAAGATACAACACGCCAGAACTTTAGATATTTGCTTATGACACTAGTTGAAGTTGTCAAATGTGTGTTTGTGCTGTGTGATAAATTCCTTCTAATTTAAATTGTGCATAGTGAAACACGTTACATATTTCATTTCATTCTTAGGTACGGTGGAATTATTGGACTTATGGCATATACTGATATAGACACTTCTAGTATTCTTTTTACATGTTTCACATGTGATATAAATAGCCTTTTTAATATTATATCATCCAATTTGGAATATAACAAAATGAAACATTTTACATATTTAATATTATTCCATTATATGCTATGGTACAATTATTGTGGTAGTGACTTATGGTGCGATCAACTTTGGTGTTCATTAGCCACGTTTTTTATACTGTTTTTACCTTTCTTATGGGATAGCTAAGATACAATTTACTTATTTAAATAACATACTTCAACTTCTCATAGTTATTGGTTTGTAATAGAGTCTATAAGGTAAACAGAGTAAAGCCGCGGTGGAGTAGCCGAGCGGTCTCAGGCGCCTCGTTGTGGACCGCGCGGTATCTCGCCGTCGCAGGTTCGAGTCCTCCTTGGGGCAGGGGTGTGTGAGTGTGTTGCCCTTAAGTTAGTTTACCTTAGTTTAAGTAGTTTGTAAGCTACGGATTGATGACCACGAAGTTTGGTCAGATAGATTAACAAACTTTTGAACAAGCAAGTTGGTCACATAGCTCACGTAAGTCGCATATTGCATTTCATTATTTACTGTGAAAAACAAATAAATACCTTTCATTCGAATTACGACTACGTACGAAATACCACGTAGGATATAACTTTCAGCCAAGGTATGCCACGAAAATTTTTTGATATTACTGTATGGTTGCGCATGCGCAAAACGTGTCATGAGCCCATAGACGCCGCGGCACACGGTGCGTGGGATGGCCAGCCATCTTCGGAGGTTTCCTAATATCAGCGACTTGACGGAAACGTGTGTACGCACTGAGGAACGCTGACTGTCATATGTAGAAGAAACCAGACCGAAAGTATTTTTTCATTGGGTAAATAAACCGATATCCAATGCTATAGCTTGATATAGTTACTGTAGTAATGTTCAAAATGTTCAAATGTTTGTGTAGCTTATGGGACTTAACTACGGGATCATCAGTCCCTAAACTTACAAACTACTTATAAACTAGCTAACACTAGGAATGTGAAAAATCGACCGGTTAAAACCGATACCGGTATCTAATTTTGTATAACCGGTTTTTTCGGTATTTATTTGGTGTCGGTTGTAACCGGTTTTTTTAGTTATTGCCAAGAACCGGGTAAAAAAACCGGTACGACTACTTCCTGTAGTAGTGGTTCAAAATGGGTTTTTTGTAAATAATTTAAAAAAATTAAAACTAGTAGATCCTAATGTTTAGGGCTATTCCAAAAATATCCACTGCTGTGAACTATTAGGTCACCACAGTAACTAAGAAAAGCGATCAGTGATAATTTACGAACAATCCTGGCAGTCAGAAACGCGCAACAAACACGTGGCATAAGAACTTGAGGACTGGTGCAGCTATTGAGGCATCGATGCACCTGTTGCCGTGTAGCGTGTCCTATTAGACGATGCGCGTGCACCGGCAGTGTACAAGACTTGCCTCCGTCTCGTCATGAGGCAGTTCCTTGCTGTCGTCGCCAGACATCGGTTGTGTCTTAAATGGCACCATCCCGAGAGTGGAAGTACTTCACGAAGTACGGTAGCAGTGAGGTAAAATGCTCCATTTGCTTTAAAAAGCTAAAAACGGGTGTAGGTACTACAAACATGCTGTGTCATTTAAGGAGAAAGCATCCAAAATGTTTATTGGAAGAGAAGGTAAATTCGATTCATATACCTATTATGTCCGTGGTTCGGAATCCACGTTAAACTGTAGGTCCCCCTATAACTGGCTGGATAAGTCAGTTCTAAGGTCGGAGGAAGGCAACGGCATACCACCTCCAAACAGGACCATGCCTAGTAAAGCACTGTTGTGTTCAAACTAATCTTCGGATTGTTGACTGCTTTACCTTTTACCTATTATGTAAGATAGGAATAATTACTTTTAATGTACTATCATATCGTTAAGCTAAAGCGAGAGGTTTTTTAATAACCAATATGGGTTTAGGTAACATTGATCATGTGGTGCCTCGCGAGGTAGCCGTGCGGTCTGAGGCTCCATGTTACGGACTGCGCGGCTGCTCCAGTTGGAGGTTCGTGTCCTCCCTCGGTCGTGGGTTTGTATGTTCTCCTTAGCGTAAGTTAGTTTAAGTTAGATTAAGTAGTTTTTAAGTTTATGGACCTATGACCTAAGCAGTTAGGTCTCATAAGAACTCACACCCATTTGAACATTCTTTGATCATATGGTACCCAGCTTTCCTAGTTCAATTTGCGTAAATTTACACTGACAACAATCATACTGTTAGTCGGAACTGTGACATTATTTTTCGAAATACTTCTGCAACACTGATTGAAGTTCATATACTGACTGTAAATTATATATATATATATCTATATTACGGAGTGGTTGGCTCAATATTCGCAACTGTCGGATGGAAATACTAGGCCAGTAAATCTGTATGCTTCGTATATCGTCTTCTACGGACTCCTGGCTAAGCTTACACACACTCAAGAAGGCGTAGTATTGAGAGGGAATCTTGCAAAATATGGAAAGACTAGTGATTCGTCGTATAACGTAAATTTACCTAAATTCTAACTAAATTTCGTAAGTTTCGGTTTCGGTTGAAACTAGAAGAACCGAAAATTCGATTACGGTTTCTGTTTCGGCCGCAAAATATGTTTCGGTCGAACTCTACCGGAAATAATAGCAATAAAAAACCGAAATCCGGTTATTTAAAAAACCGGTTATCTTGAGCAATTTTTAGAGTGCGGTTAAACTGGTGATGAATAGAACCGGGCCGGCCGCGGTGACCGAGGAGACTGAGGCGCTACAGTCACGGTCTCCACGGCCACTACGGTCGGGGGTTCGAATCCCCCCTCGGGCATGGATATTTGTGCCGTCCTAGTTCGTAAGTAGTTCATAAGTAGTTTGTAAGTTTAGGGACTGATGACCCCGTAGTTAAGTCCCATAGACCTTACAAACATTTGAACATTTGTATAGAACCGGTATAACCGAAAACCGGTTGTTTCAGCGATAACCGTCATCTCTAGCTAACACTAAGGACGCCACAAATATCCATGCCCGAGGGGGGATCGAACCCCCGACCGTAGTGGCCGTGCATACCGTGACTGGCGCGCCTCAGTCCCCTCGGCCACCGCGGCCGGCACTGTAGTAATCATGATTAAGTGAACTGTATACCCGTGATAAAAATGGTTCGTACTTACTTACCATTTAACTTGGGGCGACTGTTAGTCTGGAAGATATAACCGCGTAGTGAAGTCATAATTTAGGTAAAAGTATTTTTATTACGGGAAGTAACCGCAAAAGGCTTTTCATTTGTAAGACTACTAAATGGGTGCTTATTTCGATTATTAGAAATAATGGTAACATAAACGTCAGAAGAGACATAAAGTACGGAGCTGACATTTACGGGCTGAAATGAAGCCGTGTTTCAAAGTTATTACGACCCGCTATTCGAAAGCTGCGCAGGCCCGTAATTCTGAGTGAAAAGATGGAAAGCGGGACGGAACGCGCATCGTGCTGCACAGACGGGCGTTCAGAGCGAGAGCGGCAGCGTACAGGGAGAAGTCCCAACTGTCAGCTGCACTTAGCTTTACTTCCTGGCAACACCTCACAACCAGTGTTTGACCTGTTTAGGTTGAGCGTTTACTGTCGATATAACCCAATAATACATAAGAAAAACAACGAAATTTTTATGTTGAATCATAAAAGGAAAATTTTCCTAGGTTCAATAAATTTCGTCAATGAATTAATAACCGTTTTGTCAACTATCGTCACACACGCACAAACACACACACACACACACACACACACACACACACACACACACAGGGTGTTACAAAAAGGTACGGCCAAACTTTCAGGAAACATTCCTCACACACAATGAAAGAAAATATGTTATGTGGACATGTGCCCGGGAACGCTTAATTTCCATATTGGAGCTCATTTTACTACTTCTCTCCAAATCACATTAATCATGGAATGGAAATATACAGCAACAGAACGTACCAGCGTGACGTCAAACACTTTGTTACAGGAAATGTTCAAAATGTCCTTTGTTAGCGAGGATACATGCGTCCACCCTCCGTCGCATGGAATCCCTGATGCGCTGATGCAGCCCTGGAGAATGGCGTATTGTATCACAGCCGTCCACAATACGAGCACGAAGAGTCTCTGCATTTGGTACCGGGTTTGCATAGACAAGAGCTCTCAAATGCCCCCATAAATGAAAGTCAAGAGGGCTGAGGTCAGGAGAGCGTGGAGGCCATAGAATTGGTCCGCCTCTACCAATCCATCGGTCACCGAATCTGTTGAGAAGTTGTTGCTAATCCATACATGAAATAGGCATCTGCCAACTCCGACTGCAAAACCACGTTCGTGATGAACACTAACGAGTTGATACAACGTACTGATGTGCTTGATGCTAGTACTGTAGAGCAATGAGTCGCATGTCAACACAAGCACTGAAGTCAACATTACCTTCCTTCAATTGGGCCAACTGGCGGTGAATCGAGGAATTACAGTACATACTACCGAAACAATAGGGTATTTTTACAATTGTCGGCACGAATTATTTCAATTTACATTTAAAGAGATATACTAAAATGAGCTCTAAGATGGTAATTAAGCGATCCCGGACACATGTCCACATACCATATTTTCTTTCTTTGTGTGTGAGGAATGTTTCCTGAAAGTTTGGCAGTAGGTTTTTTGTAATATGGGTGTCTCACCTAAGAGTCGTCAGGAGTTTTTTCTCTGGTGTTTGAGGAGATATTTGCAATTTCTTTTTTGCAATGTGTAGCTGGACTCAGGCCAAACAAATCCGGCTCCTCACGGCATTATTGTGACGCCCGGTGTAGATGTAAAGCGTCACGAACAAAAAGATTTTTAAAGCGAAAATCTTTTTTGCTCAATCGAAAGAGCAGTCCCCAATATTAATCTAGTGTGATATTCGGTTTATCGGAATGTATAAACAGAGACAGTAAAACATGACAACTGACCAGTACTTCCATAAGGCAGTAGCAGACACTGTGTGGCGAGGCGGCGCACACGACGTAGAAATAAGGCGAGGAAGACGGTGTGAACACATGTTTAACGATACAACTGCTGTACGACAACTGCTGTACGACAGTGTGCCTGGCAGTGCACTAATCTCAGTTCTCTTTCGGGCACGCTGCGCTGCACAATACAACATGGACACACGTTCAGAAGTAACAGACACGATTTTGGTAATGGGTAAGTGCTGCTAGCGTTAAGTTGTACAAGAACCGTATTTAATTGTTGTTACTGTAATGTACAGTATATTTCTGAGGGGATTCCGTACTACGGATTGCAGAGGATGAAGTCGCCAAGGATGCAGCTCGGATGTGCGCTGCTTTGCTTTGATAGCGACTAAGTAACGTATTAACTGTTCACTTGCTTAGGAAATGCTTCGTAAATGTACAGTATAGTCGTGTCACTAATAACTACAGTAACTAAGCTAAATTAGAACAAATTTGTCTACTTTGTTCTGTGTTTTATTAATCTGAAACCTTCGTAAAATTCGATAGATATTATAGTGTTCGGTGTACAGAAGCTGAAACGCGTGGCCGTTGCGTGAAATCGCCTTGACAATGATACTGTACTGTGCTTCATTACTGCTGTGAGTTCTAGCATTGCTCTCAGCCGGTGTCCAACGCTTTTGATACCCACGACAGTCACCGACGCATCGGTACACACGTGCTCGCCACTTCGTCCTCGCCCGATGTGTCCCATGTGACGTGTGCCGCCTCGCCACGCAGCGTCTGCTACCGTCTTATGGAAGCGCTACAAAGCCGCTTCCGGAGTACTGGTCAATTGTGTTTTACTGTCTCTGTTAACACATTTCGACAAACCGAACATCACATTAGACTAATTTGGAACTGTTCTATCCAATTAGCTCAAAGAAACTTCAACTTTAAAAATCTTTTTGTTCGTGACGGGAAACATCTACTCCGAGCGTAGCAGGAATGGCGTGACGGGAAACATCTATTCCGAGCGTAGCAGGAATGGCATGAGGAGCAGAATTTGTTTAGCCTGAATCCAGCTACACATTACAAAAAAGAAATTGCAAATACCTGCTCAAACACCAGAGAAAATGCGACTGACGACTCTTAGGTGAGACACCATATATATATCGGACAACTTCGTTCTGACTGTAACAAAAAGGTAAAAAAATATAAGGTGATTGTTTTAACTTCTCGGATACACACGCTAAATAAACTCCCTTTAGAAAGCTGACCCAGAAACTAGTATATTTAGCAAAAGGAGACAGTGATATATTTCAAAATTACTTTGTTACCCAACATGTGCCATATGCTGCTTCAGTGAAATCCAAACCAAGTACACTGCAGAGCCAAAATAACTGGTACGCCTGCCAAATATCGTGTAGGGCCTTGACGAACAAGCCGAAGTGCCGCAACAAGATGAGTCGTAGACTCGATTAATGTCTGACGCAGTGTATCAGGAAACTGACACCACGCATGCTGCAGGGCTGTCTGTAGTCCCATAAGAGTGCAAATGGGGTGGAGATGTCTTCTGAACGGCATGTTGCTTGGAATGCCTTATACGCTCTGTAATGCTCATGTTTGGGGAGTTCGGTGGCCAGCGTAGCTGTTTAAACTGTTGGAAGAGTGTACCTGGTACCACACTGTAGCAACTGTGGACGTGTGGGGTGTCGAAATGCCCTGTTCGAATTTCCCAACTTCGTCAGAACGCACAGTGGACATGAATGGATGCAGGTGATCATCCAGAATGCATACGTCCATGTCACCTGCCAGAGAGGTACCTAGACATATCAGAGGTTCTATATCGCTTCAACTGCACGCGCCCCATACAATTACAGAGGCTCCACCAGCCTGAACAGACCCTTGCACGATTCGTGGATTCACCGAGCGTGGTGGCGCTGTGGTGACACTGGACTCGCTTTCGGGAGGATGGCGGTTCAAATCCCCTTCCGGCAATCGAGATTTAGGTTTTCCGTGATTTCCCTAAATCGCTCCATGCTAATGCCGGGATGTATACATTCATAGGGCACGGCCGATTTTCTCCCCCATCCTTCCCCGAATATCCGAGCGTGAGCTCCGTTTCTAATGACCACGCTGTCTACGGGACGTTAAACCCTGTTTCCTTCCTTCCTTCCGTTGATTCGTCAGGTTGTCTCCATACGTGTGCACGTCCGTCCGCTCGGCACAACTGGATACGAGACACGTCAGACCAGGCAACATGTTTCGAATCATCAACAGTACAATGTCGGTGTTGATACATGCCGTTCTGGACAGGCGGCTGCGGAAGTGTCTTCCACGATTACATTGACCTGGCTGTGTAGATGTCTTTCATGAGCGCGTTTGCCTTGATTGTTTTGAACTTTCGGGAAGCGTGGTTGACTTGTGTTTTGCATTGTCGAGAAACATTTTAAATTTTGTATGAGGTGTATATTATAATGTGGATATTTATTGATGTAAGCCGTCTATGCAACTGAATAATACACAAATGTATTAAACAAAAGGAGAGCCATTTGATTAAAATTTGTCCTGCGGCAGGGATTCGAACGAGGGACCTCCCACTTACTAGGTAGGCGCTTTAGACCATTCAGCGAACACAGCATTGCAGCCAAAAGGACTACATGTACTGTCTTAAAGCACGTCTCCCTCCACACCACATTCTTTAATTCTGCCTCAATGTTCCGTGCGAATTGCGTATCAATTCGTGTTCGAATCCTGGCCACAGCACAAACTTTAATTCAATGCCTCTCCTTATGTTTAATACCTTTAGTATAACGAGACAATGTTTTTCCCAAGGAAATGTATTACTGTTGATATTAATATCATCTCGGGCCTGAGGAACAAGGCGGGATTGTTCCCATTCGTGTTCTGTGCTAGGTTGCTATTCCAATATAGGAGAGCCCTGGCAATTTGATACGAATTTCACACGGAACATTAGGCAGAATTAAAGTATGTGCTGTGGAGGGAGTCGTGTTTAAGACCGTCCGTGTAGTCGCTTTGGCTGCAACGCTGTGTTAGCTGAAACGGATATTTTCGTTTTGGAAGGCATATGAAGCCGACGCCGAAGAAAGCGATTTTGGAGAGCGTAAGGTGGGAAAATAAATAAATAAATAAAAAAGGTGCTCTAAAGCGTCTACCAAATAAGTAGCAGGTCTTGGGTTCGAATCGCGGCCACACCACAAATATTCATTCAATGCCTCTCTTTATGTTTAATACCTTTGGTATAACGAGACAATGTTGTCTCAAGGAAATGTGTTATTGTTGATATTTGAATAATACACGTTTATTTTTTTAAATATGTATGCATTTCGCATACATTTGTAGGCACATTTAGAGGCAATTTTCGTTGATTCTGGTCTACATACGGTGCTGATTGGCACCTTTAGGTTATCTTGTTTCCGTCTTTTATTCCATTTGCCAAATATTTCCACTGAAGATGCCTTTCAAATAAAGACGAAACGTATATAGGAAAATGAACATGTGTTATTCAGTTCCATCAATTAATATCTACATTATATTATTAAAAGTAACTGTAGGACGAAAGTACAAAAAAAGAAACTAACAATGTTTGCACTGACATCGCTTGCAGCCAACAATTACACCCATTTTTCATTACTTAGGAGAACAATAATTTTGTTGAAGTTCTATCTTCGAAGGGTTTTAGGTGGGACTGGGATTGAAATATTTTTGTTGAGAATGACATTTATTACAATAGCGTTGTGATTGCTGAATACTGCATTATATACTTGAACTGTTGATCTAAGCTTTTTTCTGTAAACGAGTATTTGGTCCAAGGTAGTTGATATGGTGGCAGGAATTTGAGAATAAATGGTAAGGTGATACGCCCAAGGTACAATGTTAACCCAAAATTTATTTCACCTTCAATAAAAAACATCAGTTGCCAAGGAAAATTTATAAGAGTGAACATTTAAAACATAGGCAATTGGTATAGATAATTAATTTAAGGTAATAAACAATGATTCCCGGTACTCAGAATCTAAGAATGAACACTTGAACATAGACAGTTAATACAGTAAATACAAATCCTGAAGACAATTAATTTTTACCCAAGGAACAATTGCCTTATAGCAACTACAATACACACCATAGTAAAAAGCTTTTTTTTTTTTTTTAACACAGCAAGCAATGAAATTAAATGTGGCCGCTAAACAATACAGAGTAAGTTAATGTCCTCAACGCTGCAATACAAGCAGAACGCCTGTGAAGAACATACTCTATTCAACAGAACGGCGATGATAAAACAATCACATATTACACTGAAACAATTTGGTCCAAGTTCATTGTACAGGTCATGGTCAGGATAGGCAAGAAATGGAAAATTTACTTAACTTAAAAATTCGTTGCACGAACGGGCCTCAGTGCAACTGGTAAGCCCACAACTTCAGACTCTGCTCACTTTTTACAATTTATGCGAGGTTTAGTATCTGTTAATTTCCTCGGACGGGCTTGTGAGCAACACAACATAGGCCACAACGTCTTAGTAACAACTCGTGAACTCTGCAACGCTCGTCCGAGTAATACAAACAATTGGTACATCAGCACGTTTTACACACACCTTGCAATTTTAGGACTTTTTACGGAACCTGAAACACACTGTGATTAGCACCAGGCAGTACAACACAATAAATAATTTTCCATACTTCAAGAAGCAAGCGTGATGTACCCATACGGTCTGATATACAAAACTTAACACAACAACTGACCACGACCAAGCTGGAAGGAAGTGCCGCGTCCCGTGCCGATGGGAACGGTCGACATAAACATATCAGCAAGAAGGTACAGTCCACAATCTAGGATTAACAGACGCACTGAAGGTCAAAATTCGGAGTCGTTTGCACGTAGCTCCAAGTTTTGCGGAAGCTCAATACGACACCCACGACACCGTGCGTAAAACTGTCGTAATTCCCAGAGCACCACGGCTCCTGCGCGGACCAAGTTCACGTCCGCAGTCTTTCGCCGACAAAGACCAACCTTCCTCTCTCGTCTCGCACGTGACGTCCCGCTCGGCCACCAGAAGGTGTAGCCGACCCGGCGACAGTATTTCGATTTCCCCAGAGGTACAAACGCAATCTCTGGAAATCGAAATTTATCCCCTGTGCCACGCACGGCACACTAGTGTTGGATGTGGGTGTTACTCTTGTGGGTTCATTTACAAGACCCTGCAGGTTATATGATTTTGCAAGATTGTATATGTCTCCTTCTTTCTATTTTTCGTGAGAAAATCAATATTTAAGTCACCACATACAATAACAAATTAGTACACTGCAATGCAAACAGAGAGAACATTTTTTTAATTGAAAGATTATTACTAGCATGGCATTAGATCAACAGTAGGTAAACATTTGAAAATTACTCCAAATGCTCTACTTTCCGAAGTGTGCTACTGTATAAATTTAAATGTGGGCTTACAGTGTTATAAGTGAACTTAACAGAGGCATTAAAGAGCCTTGATTTCTTATCATCAAATGTTTCTACTACAGCATTAAGGTTTCAGTGATGTGTGGAGAATTTATTCCATTGCAAGTAGTCCCACATTTGATCAGAGAACTGGCAATTACGATTTCTTGACGGGAAGTGTAATGTAGTAAATTGTAGGAATAAAAATATGATTTATTGCACAGTGACAGTTTTAAACAGTAAAACTGAGGCGAGATGCAGGAATTTCGTTCCACGATCCACCTCGAAAGAGGCACACAATTAAACATCCACTGCTAATAAAAGCATTCTTTATTGCGTTCCTTTTTAACAATAACATAAATAAATTTTCGTGTAGAAGCAGGGTCGGTGAATTATCGTCGTGTAACAATTTTTTTCTCAATAATTCATTTTTACAGAACATTGTATGAACGGCGTTTTCACTCCAACAGCTATTTTCTTCGAAATTCCGTTTTTACATAACATGGTAGGATCGAGATATTTTTCATGGATCTTTAATTTGCTGTTGACCACAAACACAACTTTTCCTTGGACTCTTACGTATACTTAAAACAACAGAAACAGCATCTTGTCACTCTATCTATTGCCATTAAAATTAAACGTCCCCCACATCGTCGTCAAAGATCATCAAATATACGCTGAAAGACAGTCAGGTGAAAGCAATCGTGGAAGACACTTCCGCAGCCGGGTGTGCCGAGCGTCGTGTGTATAGGCGGCTCAGGCCAGCGTGGAGTTAGCAAGGGTGGAAACGTGTGCGTTCGGCTCCTATAGCCCATGTCGACGATATTTTGTTGAATGGTTGGCTGACTCGTATCGACGGCCCAGCATCAAAATTCGCAGCAATTTGCGGACGGGTTGCACTTTCGTCAGGTTGAAAGATACTGATTCCTTCCCTGCATGGTGTTTTTACTGCCACAGCGATATCGGAGATAGTTAACGTATTTTGTAAGTTATCTGTCGTAACAGAAAACAGAATACATTATTTATGTCTGCAAACGTATTAATTCAGTATTTACTTATGCTTGTTGCGCCTAGTGTAAGGCCTAAAATACTTTCTTACTCTGATCTACAGGAACAGTGCACTTTCGCCTATATGCAAGTTATTGCTTGCACTAAGGTACTATGCACTTGGCAGTATGTTATCGTACTAGGCCCCAAGCATTTTTTCTGTCCTACATGTTCCATGGACAGCACTGAATTCATTTACCACAATGTAGCTTCCTTTTCTTTCCTTGTTGTAGCGTCGGTTTCTTTTTTTACATTCCAATGTGTCGCTATAGTTCTCTATTAAGGACACAAGACTCTTGTACTAACTTCTTGTAAAATTCGAGCTTCTTCCACGTTTGTTTGCCACAGCGCCAAATAACAAATTTCTGCTAACCTCTTCCCTCATAGTCAAATATGGCGAACAGCTGTTTATTCAGACACCACTTTCATTTGGTTTTTATTGCCAACATAGTCGAAATATATCGTACCTTCTTGTTTTCTCCAGGTTAGCAAACGAGAGATGTATCTGGCAATGACAAACGCAATGCACTTAACGAGCACATTTAACTGAGCGTTTACTAACGAGAAGATTAACGAGAGATGGACGAACCGGCCCTAAATCGTGATAACCGGCCGTTACAGCATCAGTGACCGATCTAACACCTGGCCAAGACACCTGTTACATAGGCGTTCCCCACCGACACTTTGTTCTGTGCTCGGCCTTTCACGTCACTGCAGAGGACACAATACGGGGCCACCCAGCATCCGCGCCTCTGCTGTTCCGGAGACAGAGGCGCGTCGGTCGAACAACCTCACGCAGCATCCGCGCCCTGAACGCCTAAATAACAGAATCACTCGTGCTCTTTGCGTGCAGCCATCTGCGGAACGTAGAAGTGAAGGGCCTGATCACTCGATCACCTTACAAGATGCGGTGTTCAAATGTTTGTAAATCTATCAGACCAAACTTCGTGGTCATCAGTCCGTAGCTTACAAACTACTTAAACTAAGGTAAACTAACCTAAGGACAAACACTCACATCCATGCCCCAGGGAGGACTCGAACCTCCGACGGCGAGCAACCGCGCGCTCCGCAGCGAGGTGCCTTAAACCGCTCAGCTACTCCACCACGGCAAGGTGCGGTGTGTTCAGTTAGGGTGGGGTAACATAATTCTTGATTCCAGCCTTTGTACGTGCTTATAAAATCTGAACTAACCCCTACCATTTACGATTATACTAAAACTGTAATCATTTGAGTAGATATGCGGTCGTTCAAACGTGTGCCTACAAATTATAGTAGAACTAGCTGTAAACCCGACGTTGCCCGGGTGTTTGTTTATCCTACACTCTCGTAGTCCACATTCCATCCCCCCCCCTCTCTCTGCATCCACCTCTTTCTCTCCCATCTCTCTGTTCGTTTCCACCTCTCCCTGTATCGACAAAGATTTCTGCAAGGTACCCTCTGTCATGTACCATAGAAACATTTATGTACCCACGATCTTCCTCTTGGTTTAAAGGTCGTGTGTGCAAAAATTCATAAAGATTGGAGAAAAACTATGCATTTCGTAAAATTTCGTATGTCAAGTATCCTCCCCCTTGCACCGTATGAAACTTAAGGTAGACGGTGCCCTTCGTCTTGTTTTGAAGGTCAAGCCTGCGAAATTTCGTGAAAATCGGAATGAAACTATAGATTTCGTGAGTCTGTAGAAGAAGTATGCTCCGCTATGCACCTATCACAAAGTACTTTCTTAGCTGCCGTTTTCTACCTATAAACCACACTCCTATCAAATTTCAGCTTCATAGGTGAAGTAGTTTTCGGGATTTCGTTTTTAGTGAGTGAGTGACTGTCCTTTCGCTTTTATATAAATAAAGATTAAAAAACAGATTGCTTAATTTTGGATGCAAGAGAATTAAGGCAGACTTTCAGACAAAAATAAATAGTAACATGCAAATCTGTAATGCTAACTGTATTTGATACAAAGTCATGCCTGATGCGTTAGTTTTTTTGGCATCTACAGCGAAACTGTTGTGAGCGGTAGACTTCTTTTCGTTTCATAATTTGGGGGGAGGGGGGAGTTGTCAGTTACAAAACGCTTCATAAACGTCCGAAATTACATGAAAACTTCGTTCTTCGTTGCAGGTCTCTAACTACTACCGCCAGCCGCACCCATCAATGGAATCAACAACAAGAAGCCAAATAAGTTGGATCTCTTGGAAAATGAAATCTTGTGAATACCACAAAAGAAATTAAAAATTCTTCCGGGAGAGTTTAATGCACAAATAGCAAAAGGGATGGAAATTCAGAGAGATCGCGGGAGATTATCCAGCATATAACAGAACAAACAGGAATGGGGAAAGCATCCTAGGACACTGCACTGCATTCCAGTACAGCTTAATGTCAACAGACTTTATATAATTCCCAAGAAAAACGAAAATATTGATATCCTCAAATGGAAATGAAGAGGACTTTCAACTGCACCATATAGCGAAAAATAGGAACATCGCAAAAGAGATAATGAATATTAAGATGATTTGAAAAGGTGCATTCAGTTCCCATTCCCACCGTCAGAAACGCAACATCCAGTCCCTCCCGCTAGCCCAAATATAACATGAACAAAATGAATATTACACAGTACATCAATAAGAACTTTAACGAAGAAAATCTAAGATGAAAATCTAGCAGCAACTCTTTACAGAAAACTACGACCCTGCGAAAAAGATAGTTTGATATGCAGAAGAGAAAAACGAAATACGATGGAACAAATAATGCGATTACTCACTTACACAGCGGTCTGAGGAATAGAGAAGATGGAAAAACCCTGGAAAAATGCACCATTTGGAACAGTTCAGGCAGCAGATGAAAGAAACATCCAAATTATTCAGTAGGATGTGCGGTCATATGAAACAACTCGAACATCTCGAGAATGAATACAACTCTTAGACACTTCTGGCAGACTTTCGGAATCAATATTAACGGTTACGATGCCCCAGTTTTAGAAATGAGCACAGGAAAACTGAATTGAAGTATCAAGAGAACTACGAGATACTTGGAGGAATTGTTCACTTCACACTTGTAGACTAGAAATTCTGCGCTAAACAGAAAACGTAGTCGCGTATGAACCTAACAATCAAGTAAGTAGGGAAATATTTAAGTGGCCTGAGCGAAAACTTTTGGACACCTTTCATGGCATCATTGGCGCAGTCTGGGAGGCTACGAAAATTTCAGAATAATGGTAAACAGGATTGATCCATCCTTTCCACAATAAATAGGACAGCAAGACGTTTGCAAACAAAGGCGAGTGACCCTTCATTCCGTAAAGCATAAGGTACTGTCGAAGATTATTCATTAAATAAATAAATAAATAAATAAATAAATAAATAAATAAATAAATAAATAAATAAATAAATAAAAACTGAAGATAAGCTAGTCATGCAACTAGGCGAATATCAAGGAAGGTATCGAAAATGGCGCACCTGTGTTCAGCAGATCTTCAACTTCAAATCAATAATCCGCAGCAAAATGCTGAACAACGAGAAAATTGTGATGTCATTTATAAACTTCAATAAGGCATTTCATTAAGTGGACATAGAGACCTTGGACGGAATCATAACGGAGTTTGGAATTAAAAGGAAAATAGCAAGTATAGTCAAAGAGACACTAACATATACGATTTTCATGTGTTGTTCATGGGGAAGCTCTCTTGTCGGTTCGAATTTAAGAGTGAGATCCAAGGTGGCTTTTCCCCACTCCTATTCAATTGTGTCCTAGAGAAAATTGTGAGAATTTGGAATTTAGAAGTGGAGGAACGAGGAATAACCCCAAATTACTTCGGAAGAAAGTCACGAGGTATCAAGGTCAGCTGTCTGGGGTATCCAGATGACTTTGTGGTACTATCGGAAAACCCATTAGAAACAATAGTATTAACACATTGGTAAATATGTCCAGTCAAACAGGAATCAGAAACTCAACTAAATAGATCAAATTTATGACAGTAAAAATGGACCAAAATTGTATTACAAATAGGATGGATGAGAGGGTCAAGAAATTCAAATACCTAGGTGTTACTATAGGTTATAATGGGCTGGAAAAAGCAGACGTTAGAACAAAAAAGAGAATACTGATAAAAATGCCATCTGAAACATAAAGCGCATGTTGTGGGATGCAAAAGCCACGTATTACAGCACGTCGTCAAAACAGAATGTCTCTACGCCAATTGAATGTCTCTCGATGAACTAAAACTCTACAAACTAGTTATCTTGGAAACAAAATATTTCCGAAAAATCGTGATTACAGTTCACACTTTGGACGAATGGAAGAAGAAGCAACAGTGAAGTCTACCAGAACGTAGAATGAATTTCAGAGAATATACGGAGGAGAAGAATGACGTTTCTCGGACATCTATGCAGAATAAGCAAAAAGAAATTAACAAAACAAGTATGTAACTTGAAATAAACTTTAGAGACTTGACCACTAATTTGAATTTATTGGGGCCTTACGCGTTTCGACGTTCCGTCATTATCGAAGGCTACAGCAAGACAATGGAATTAATATTCATAAAACATTTCGATAAAACATAAATGAGAACACAATCATCACACTCACCATATCTTTTAAAACTTATTAAAAAGTGAAACTAAACATTCCTTTTATAAAAAATAACTGTCAAAGACATATATCAAAAATAAAATAAATTTAAAATTTAAAATTCCCCCAGAACATCCCTTTAGGATGGTCAAGTGCATACTAAATTCAGCGATGCGGTCAGTTATTAAGTGGAGAATCCGCCATATGGCGATGTTATCATTCTACTTCTCTCTCACTTACGTTGAGCACTCCATCCCTCTGGGATTTTTATTTTTTTTATTTTTTTTTAATAATAATACCTTAAACCTGCACAATATTTTGTTACTGTTATGTTATACAATTATAAACTTACAACTATAAAACTTTACAATCACTGTGTACAAAACTTTTCTTTTACATTATACAATTATATGAGTGCCGCACCAAATTTTTCCATACAATATTTTGACATCGTTGGGAAAGATAGTGTTTAGTGACACACTGCTGGCAGTTACCAAAATCATGTTATCTACACAGTATTCTGGTGAGGAAATGCATTTGATCAGTATAGCTTAAAACTGTTTTATTTCACGTTTTATAATAGAGGGCTAACATGTGCAATACACTTATGGAAGATGATATTTTAACTACCCCAAGAGTTTATATTGAAGATACTGTTTCACATCAGCATTGCCTAAACTGTAGTACTGTACATAGTACTTCCTCATGTTACAAAGAGTAATCAAATTTATATGGGTGTGACACTGCTTTGACACATTGCATTGCTGTTGTTGCCAGCATTGTGGTTTGTACGAGAGGGGAGTGCGGGCTTGTACCTTGTACGGTGTGGAGGCCACCGTGTGGTTCTTGTAAGCGGATGGTGCTTGATGGCTGTTCTTCCTTCACAGCACTTTTGTGTCTGTCCCCCTTCACCCCTCCCCTCCACACACTTTCCTCACCAGAATACTGTGTAGATAACAGGATTTTGGTGACTGCCAGCAATGTGACACTAAACACTATCTTTCCTAACGATGTCAAAACATAGTATGGAAAAATTTGGTGCAGCACTCATATAATTGTATAATGTAAAAGAAAAGTTTTGTACACAGTGATTGTAAAGTTTTGTAGTTGTAAGTTTATAATTGTATAACATAACAGTAACAAAAAATTGTGCAGGTTTAAGGTATTATTACTATTATTAAAAAAAAAAAAAAAAAAAAAAAAAAAAAAAAAAAAAAAAGAATCCCAGAGGAAGGGAGTGCTCAACGTGAGTGAGAGAGAAGTAGAATGACAACATCGCCATATGGCGGATTCTCCACTTAATAACTGACCGCATCGCTGAATTTAGTATGCACTTGACCATCCTACAGGGATGTTCTGGGGGAATTTTAAATTTTAAAATTCTTTTATTTTTGATATATGTCTTTGACAATCATTTTTTTAAAGGAATGTTTAGTTTCACTTTTTAATAAGTTTTAAAAGATATGGTGAGTGTGATGATTGTGTTCTCATTTACGTTTTATCGAAATGTTTGATCAATATTAATTGCATTGTCTTGCTGTAGCCTTCGATAATGACGGAACGTCGAAACGCGTAAGGCATCAATAAATTCAAATTAGTGGTCAAGTCTCTAAAGTTTATTTCAAGTGCATCGGTATGACCACGTCTCATAAATCTCTAATGGAGACGGCAAAGAAATATGTAACTACTACTGGAAGGAGAAAACCACTACGACGAATTTAAGGAAGTTAGGAATCACTTTAAAAAGTCGAACAACACACAGTCCCAAATAACAGAAAGCAGTTCATTGCGCTTTTAGAAACAAAACAGGAAATATGGAAGGGATAGTTGATGAAAGGAGACTAAATAGAACTGGACAAAATAGGATGGAAAATAAAAGGAATGAGGCCAGTGAGTACATGTGGGAGTAAAGAAGACGAAGAAGTCTCCAGACAAAGAAGAAGAAAAAGAAATAAGGTTATAAGTGGTCAATTAGCTCAATAATTAAATAATTTTAACGTCAGCTTCTAAAGCATGCCATTACAAGCAAACTGTATGTGTTCAAGGCATTTGAAAGAGTATGCCGTCGTATCGCTTGAACTGTACGTCGTATAATAATATTGCGTATGCATTAAGTGGTATAATTAGATAATCTTCTGTGACGCGAATATAATTAGTACTAGAGAAGAAATTCATTAAGATGCAATGCATGATGCTGAAGTTTGATTGCATGTACAGCGAAAATGCAATATGTGACAATTTTTTCATCATTTTTAGGGGATGTAGGCTGGAAAATATTTCTTAATGTTTGAAATTACTTGATACTTTCGTTGGAAGTCGATAAACTGTCATTCTCACTTTCTGGGTCAATAAATTTGGCGTATTTTCCTTGCTGCAGTCACACTGCCTCAACAAAAACATTGAGTTGTTATCTGTAGTTCCTGGTTTAATGTGTAAAAGTTTTAAGGTTGGATTAGAATATTTAATGCGTGAAAATGACAGGGATTGTATTTTGTTAAATTCGATCAGTAGTTACGGGAAATATTCAAATTCAATAATTTTCGTTCCAGGAGCCGTCAGACGCCATTTTGAGGGTAGCCTTATTGTAATGTTAATTGGAGTAGGGATTAAAGTCCAGGGCGAAGAAATGTAAACGTTGCGTTTTGCTGATGAGATTTTAATTCTGTCAGAGACAGAAAAGGATCTGGAAGAGCAGTTGAATCGAATGGACAGTGTGTGGAAGAGAGCGAAGAGCAAAACGAAGATAATGGAACACAGTCTTAGAAAATAAGGCGATGCTGAAGGAATTAGATTAGGTAACGAAACAATAAAGGTGGTAGAAGAGTTTTGTTACTTGGGTAGTAAAATAACATCTGACTGTCGCAGTACAGATGATATAAAATGCAGAATGGCAATGGGAAGAAAAGCATTTTTGAAAAAGAGAAATTTGCTAACATCGAACATTAATTTAAGTGTAAGGAAGTCTTCTCTGAAGGCATTTGTGTGGAATGTTGCCTTGTACGGGAGTGAAACATGGACGATAAGCAGTGTGGACAGGAAGAGAATAGAGGCTTCTGAAATGTGGTGCTACAGAAGAATGCTGAAGATTAGGTGGGTAGATCGCATAACTAATGAAGAGGTACTGAACAGAATTGGTGAGAAAGGGAATTTTTGGCATACGTTGACTAAAAGAAGGTAGGACACATTCTTAGACATCGAGGAATCGTAAATTTAGCATTGGAGGGAAGTGTGTGGGGTAAAAATCGCAGAGGCAGACCTAGAGACGCGTATAGTAAGCAGATTCAAATGGATGTGGGTTTCCGTTCTTATGAGGAAATGAAAAGGCTTGCTCATGATAGTGTAATGTGGAGAGCTGCATCAAACCAGTCCTCGGACTGAAGACCATAACAACAGCAATTGGAGTAGGGAACCGTGATGGGAGCAGATATTTCGAACAGGGGTGAAAGATGCGGGAAAAATACAATTTTGATTAGTTTGTCAATCAGTAAGAATGCAATTAGGGCACTACAATCTCTGGTGCATGTAAGATGGAAACTAACTATTACGCTAGACACTCAGTGGAATTGTACGTAAGGTGTTGTGCGCCAGCACAGAGATAATTGATACAAATTATTTGTTTGCACATCCTCGCCTGTGCCTCCAGGAGTTGCTAATCAGTTCTGCGGTTTGCGCGAAGTTGCAGCGCGCAATTTATCGCGGGAACTTCGCCTGGCGGTCAGGCGCAGACGCAGTGGCTCGCTCTGTTAGTGTAGCGCAACTTGCGCCGTGCTGGTGCGTGCAATTACTGCGGGCAGCACACTTGCGAGACAAACAGCTGGCTGTCCGCGGTGATACATTCGCGCCGTCACGCTCCCGCAGCAGGGCTGCGCGTGTATATTGCCCTCCCAAACGGTCTGCCGCCGCGGGTCGCACACCTCTGACGTCCAGAGCGCTCAATTGCCATTTCTGTACGCAGCCGCAAGGCATCCCGGTGCCTGCCCCAGGTATTGTGTGCTCACTCCTTTCTCTGTCAACGTCACATTAATACTTTATCTTGGTTTTTGTCTGTCAGTGTTGCCACACATGCTATAGGATACCTGAGTAGGCCTAATATCAAACCAGGACATCTGACGTAAATGTCGAAATTTAGTTAGCAGTGGATCCTAAAGGTAGTTTTTTCGCTCTTTTCATTGGTGGCATCCGTTTTTTTCCAAAAATTGACGTAAGTGTGATAAATCACACGTTGCATTTGACTGTTCACATCAAAAGCGGACACCTATATAAGAGTTTGATATCAAATTCGGACAGTTGTTGAATGAAGCAGTGTGCACCAATGGGAACACAGTATATGATCACATGACATCGAAAATCAGACATGGCGACAGTATGTGCCAGTATTAAGACGTATTAGCCCGTACATAATGTTTTTCAGTAACTTTTATAGTATTATTACTAATAATTATCTTAAAGCGAGTAGAATGGAACATAATGTAACACCAGCGTCCGATGGAAAAGCTAGGGAGCGGCTGAGACTAAACATTGAAAACAAACAAAGGTAAGACTAGCTTGTAAAATACACTGTTATATTGTAAGGTGTGTTTACGAAATTATCAGTTGTTGGAAAGAATTTCGATGTCAGAAAATGACGTAAGGATGTTTACGGAAAAATCTGGCGACAGTTTCAACAGACCTTATGCTAATAATTATAGAGATTCAGTGGCGTAATATTTCAATTTGTATATAAAATTTAAAAGATTCTTATGATTATTTAGTTTTTTAATATGTAATAGAATTCACAATTTAATATGTTCTACTATATGTAGATATTCGTATAATTTACCAGATTATACACCTATAAAAGAGTCTCGTCAGCAGTGAGCGAATCTCTCGGTATCAAAAAAGGACATCTGAAAGAGTGTTCACATCAAAAGCGGACACCTACACGTATTGGTTTCAAAGACGGAAATCTGTATTTTCAAACACAATTTGAAGGTGCTTGTGTAATCAAACCACTTCCAGGTATAAATCCTCGAGTATTCAAGTTGATAATGCTCAAATCAGATTTTAAATATATTAGCTCAACGTTTCGCAATAAAAATGACGTTTATCTCAGTTTCTGGCAAACGAGAAATGACCGTCTTTGATAATAGGATACTCACATCTCATTTACAGGCGGAACTACTAACACTACCAGGAGTGATGTTATTGTTTAAAGTGGGGAAATGTTCCAAGCGCTTATCTCAGAGTAAGGTCTGTTGACAACTGGCTTTGAGTGACTAGTGACTATAAAAGTCACACGTGTGATTTGTAGTCCTGAATTTAAAACGATGTTTTAATGTAACTCGGCTGTTTATGCTAAGGAAGTAGATGCGGTAATCATGGCCAAAAACTCACATTTTTCAAAAATAAACCCATAACATTCCTCAGTTCTTTACCTTTACATATGTGAAAATTTCGTGAAAATTTCATGAAAATATCTTGATTGGCTGCAGAATTATTGATTAATATGTATAGAGATGTGCGGCCGACATTTGGTAATTCCATGCCCACCTCAGTTGTTTGTTGGTAACTGACTTTTGTGACTTCTAATTTCATCTTCGACACAACTTTCTCATACTTCTGTGACGCAGAATGGAACTCTAAATATCTCACACTTGTTAACTGGTTTATTATCTTTCGTTTGAGCCAAAGGAATGATAGTCGACTGTTCTTGTTTTGCATTATTGCATGTGATTGACTGATAGTGCCATAGCAACATTAACCAGTTATAATGGCAACGCAATCAGAGCTACTAGCTCATCTATTGAAAATATGAAACATAATGTTTGGGCTGTTTGGTTTCACAAATCTTTTACAGATGACAATCCAATGCACTCATTTTGCCCAAAAGGAGCTGATAGCTGGTGTCTGTCTTTACATGAACATAATTTGAAAATGTATAAGCATAAAAAAAACCTTCCAGTTGCAGTAATGGAAGCAATGAAGCCCCTCTTTCGGGATCTTTGTGACCCGAAATTGCTAAAAAGGTTTGTGGGTGGATTCATTCAAAATCCCAATGAGTCATTCCACTCAAAAATTTGGAAAGTTTGCCCAAATACTGGTTATTATGGAAGAAGAATAGTACAAATTGGGACTTATAATGCTGTGGTTACTTTCAGTGATGGTATGGATGGCAGATTAAAGGTTTTTGAGAGACTGTAAGTAACTATGGACAACATGGTAATATATTTTAGGAATGAAGACATTCGGAGAATAAGCAGTTCCCCCGCCCCCCCCCAAAAAAAAAAAAAAAAAAAAAAAAAAAAAAAAAAAAAAAAAAAAAAAAAAAAAAAAAAGGCAAAATGGTCCACGAATGAATAAAAAAAAAAAGTAAGAGTTACAAAATGATGGTAGGGAAGAAGAGGAGCAAGATGTGTTTTATTCATCTGCACAGTTTTAGTTCAAATAACTTATATTAAGGTACAGTAAAAAGATTTTCAAACTTAATAGTTGATTTTCTCGGTTTATGTATTTGTAAAATGGGTTCCCTGGTAACTCTTTGGGTAATGCTCATATTATCTTCTAATTTTCAGTGAACACTCACCATCTACAGCATGGACTAGACGATGTGCAGAAAAATAAATATTGAATGATTTATGATTTTGTTGTTGTTGTACATTTTGAATGAAAATCTGTTTTTATAATAGTTTATTAATAAAAATATTTACACAAAGATAACTTTGATGATTCTGGAGAATGTTATAACTGTGATTTATACATATAAGTCTAAATAAAAATAAATGCAAAATATTGAATACGTATTGTTCTGTAACGAAAACCGTGATAATATGCACATTTGCATTCTTAAATTTTCATCGACAATTGGGACTTTCTCAACCTACATTTTTAACTCAAATACCTGTTTACATTTGTTGCCAGAGCAACTGTACCATTGCAAATATATATATATATATATATATATATATATATATATATATATATATATATATATATATATATATATAATGAATAAAAAAATAAAAAATCATTAGTATTGTCTTGTATACTTTAGGGAGGAAAGATAACAAAACACACAATATTTGCAATGCAATAAATGTATCTACCCCCTTAGCCCAGTCACATGATTTCATGAATGTTAATTTGACGTTATTGTCATTTCGATAATGTTCAGTAATGGGCAGGGGATGACACACCGTCTGAAGCAAAGGTCTCTACGGGTGGGGTGGGTGGGGGGGACGCGGGGCGTCATGAGGCAAACTCTGCGTCATTGAAATTTCTGGCCAGCATGAAGGGAGCTTTATGAAGCAATTTACAAAACGTGAAATAAAATGTATCTAATTTTAATATTAGATGGAATTTTACTTGGGACCTATCACACGTGTATGAGGGTGGGGGGAAGGGGAGTCATTGCCCAAGGGGAGCCACCTCTAGTCTGAAGCATACTCGGTCTTTGTTGCAGTACCTGCTGGCACGTACGGCACACTCTACCGTGCTGTTCCTGCACACCCTTGCTTGAAGTGGAGGAAGATGAGATAGGAGAAATGATACTGCGAGAAGAATTTGACAGAGCGCTGAAGGATTTGAGTAGATGATATTCCGTCTGAACTGCTGATATAATTAGGTGAGCCAGTCATGAAAAAATTGTTCCACCTGGTATGCAAGATGTATGAGACAGGGGAAATACCCTCCGACTTTATGAAGAATATCGTAATTCCAATTGCAAAGAAAGCAAGTGCAAGTGAAAATTACAGAACTATCAGTTAAATAAGTCATGGCTGCAAAATACCAGCACGAATTATTTACAGACGTATGGAAAAACTTGTAGAATCCGACCTCGGGTAAGATCAGTTTGGATTTAGGAGAAATGTAGGAACACGGAAGGCAATACTTACATTACGACTTATCTTAGAAGATAGGCTAAAGAAAGGCAAACCTAAGTTTTTAGCGTTTGTAGATTTGGCGAAAACGTTTAACAATGTCGACTGGAATACACTCTTTAAAATTATGAAGGTAGCAGGGGTAAAATATAGGGAGCTAAGAGTTATATTCAACCTATACAAAAACCAGACAGCAGTTATTAGAGTCGAAGGGCAACAAAGAACCGCAGAGGTTGGGAAGGGAATAAGAAAGGGTTGTAGCCTTTCCCCAGTGTTGTTCAGTTTGTATATTGAGCAAGCAGTGAAGGAATGCAAAGAGAAATTTAGAGATGGAATTAAAGTTCAGGGAAAAGAAATAAAAACTTCGCGGTTTGCCGATGACATAGCAATTTTGTCAGAGCCTGAAAAGGATCTGGAAGAGCAATTGAGTGGAAATGAGAGTGTATTGAAAGGAAGATATAAGATGAACATGAACAAGAGTAAAACGAGAAAATCAAGTGATGCCAAAGGAATTACATTAGGTAATGAGACAATAAAAGCAATTGATGATTTTTGTTATTTGGGTAGCTGATGGCCGAAGTAGAGAAGGTATAAAATGCAGAATGGCTATGGAATGAAAAAAATTTCTAAAGAAACGAATCTTGTTAACTACCAATATTAATTTAAATGCTAGGAACTCCTTTGTGAAAGCATTTGTCTGGAGTGTAGAATTGTATGGAAATTAAACGTGATGACAGAGGCTTTTGAAATGTGGTGCTCCAGACGAATGATGAAAATTAGATGGGTAGATCACGTAAATAATAAGGTGCTTAACCGAATTGGGGAGAAAAGGCGTTTCTGGCATATCCTGACTAAGACAAGAGATATATTGGTGGGACACATTCTGAGACATCAAGGAATCGTGAACTTGGCATTATAAGGAAGTGTGTGGTGTAAAAATGAGAGAGGGAGACCGGTGGACGAATACTGTAAGCAGATTCAAGAGAATGTAGGTTGCCAAACTTATTCTCAGATGAAGAGACTTGCACAGGACAAGGTAGCGTTGAGAGCTGCATCAAACCAGTCTGCGGACTGAAGACCACATCAACAACAACGCTCATTCCAGTCTAAATGATAATAAGAGTTACGATGATACGAAGAAAAAAATAGGTAATAAAAAGTCAGTCTAAATGATAATAAGAGTTACGATGATACGAAGAAAAAAATAGGTAATAAAAAGTCAGTACGATAATGTAAATAACGCAGAAAGCAATACCAATAAAAGTCACTATAAAATAATGAACGTAGTAAAAGTAGTACTCGAAGTAATTTCCTTTAAATAATAGAATTTACAAAAATAAATAAATAACTAATTGCCCTTAGCGATAAATGTACGCACGATCTCCCGTGTTTTGAAATATTATCATAAGAACAGTGCTTCACCAGTATATTGCGTTATGTGTCTTACTTCGTGATTCTCGTCACTTACTCTCAACGTTGCATCACGGCCATAAACAACGTCGGTTTCGTGTAATGACATACGAAACTCATCTGATGTTGATGAGTTGATCTCTGTATATGGGACGATAAATCGTGGCCTGTTAGAAAACATCCAGTAATGTGTTTTTATCTTACGTTATAACACTGCGAACTTACAATAATAACAATAAAAATTTCGCCAACGAGGATAACGATTTAATAAAGTACATTTTTGCTGCTAACTCAGTTCCAATCTTATTTTGCAGAAGCACTTCAGAGACATTCGTTAAAATTCCAGGATATACATAAAAGTTTCACAATTCGATCAACAGCTGATGCTAAAGACAACGATTGGTACCTTCTTCAAGAATTAATTTTTTTCGTTATCGTAACAGCGACCACTATTGTGAACATTATTGTGAGAACCAAGGGCTCTATCAGAAACAGAAACTAGGTGGATTTGAAAGCATAGGTGAAGCGAGCACTTCCCGAAATATTTCTAGATCTATAAGCTACGTACAAATGAATCCTCACATGCTAAATTCTAAGCGTGACAAAGGTGAAAACTAAAATTATCCCGTGGGTTTTCTAGGATTAGTAAGCACAAAGTAAGCAGTCAGATACAGAATTGTAATAGGTTTATTAGCGTAATAAAAATTTAATTCTACTGGTAACGAAATTGCAGCCCAGACTTTCTCTTGCTCCCACCTAAAATTGAATTCGTGCTCGCCCTTTAAGCTGGGATTTGCGTTTCGCTCAGAGATATCCCCGATAATGGCATGGCTATATGCGAGGTCACGTAGCATTCCCCAAATAAAATGTGGAGGAAACTGAAAGCTCTGTCCCGCAATTCTTCAGAACTGTAAAACATAACGTTATAAATTAATATTCGCCCGATTCTTTTCCTTCGGGAATGGTAACCTACTCGGAAAACTGACGTGAATTTATTGTATTTCAAAACTACAGTGAATTTTAATTAGCTCGTGGCCTTTTATGTAGTATTTCGGAGAAATTTCTCTCCCTTATATTGATTAGCGCCTAGAACTCCTCTTACATACGCATTGGAATGAATTGAATCACGCCGTTTTTCACAGTTCCACTTTACACAGTGCTTATGGAAAACGTTAGTGAATAAGCAGTGCCGGAGTCGAGCGGCCGAGCGCGTTGAGGCGCTATGCTCCGATGCGCGAGGCCGTTCCCCGTCGAGGATTCCAATCCCCCCTCGGGCATGGATGTTTGTGCTGTCTTTGGTATAAGATACTTCATGAGTAGTTTGTAAGTTTACGGACTGATGACCCCGCAGTTAAGTTCCTCAAGCTTAACAAACATTTGAACATTTTTTGAATTGTCAGTAGTGTCAGAGGCCAAACAAAGTTTTATTTTTGAGGACATTATGGATTAGCAGAGATCTTATGAGTAATCATTAATTTACGTAACAAGGCAGTGTAGATCGCAACTCCTTTATGTCCCTGGTGACGGTTTCGGTTACTTAATGACCATCATCAGACCACAACCGTAATGTTGGCCACCCGTTGTTTTCAGCTGGAGCTGCCTAAAGATTTATTGCTGACTGCTGTAGAAGCAGGTGCACTGTTTTTTGTTGTTTTTCCCCTATTCTCCCAAGAGAAAGATGACTTGTTTTTTCAACAGGATAATCATCCATACATTGCGCCTGACACTCAACGTGCTTCTACAAGACGTACAGAAACTTGCTTGGCCAGCACCATCTCCGGACTTGTCTACATTCGAGCACGCGTGGTTCATAAAGGGACGACAACTCACATGTAGGACTCGTCAACCCACATCCTTTGCAGCAGATCTAGCAGACGTCGAATAACCTATCCCAAGACAGTATTCGCTACTACAAAAGAAAATTTACCAATTAATCTAGGGGATCCGGATTTTGGAGGAGATCCCAGGAGATTGGAAGACAGCCGTCATCTGCTCTAAGCACAAGAAAGGTGACAAAATGAACTGCACTAACTACAGAAGAATCTCCCAACTGAATGTCCGCTACAAGATCTCGTCCAACTGAATTCTGGGTAGAATACAGCCTCAGAAGAAGTGATTGGTGAATATCAGGGGGATTCAGAAAGGGACGTTCCACTGTCGATAACATTTTCGTGCTGCGGCAACTCACCGGGAAGTCGTGACTTCTGAAGTTTTCCCGGAGTTTTTCTTCATCCAATAACTTTCGGGTCATTCTGACACGATATTCCAGCCTGGAAACGTCCGGCCATCTTCAGGTGAATAGCGAGTACTGAGGAGCCCAGGTGCAGTCGCGGTATATATAGTGGTTCTTGCGCATGTGGTGTCACTCTTTACCAAAGTACTTCTATTCGATTCTTTACGTCTTATTGGTAACTTATTTAGTGCAGAACTTACAGCCTTGTTTGAACACATACTCTCCTGGACGTACTTTTTATTTAATAACGAATTTTTGAGATAACCTTTTTATGGAGGATTTTGAAGAGAAGGCACTTGATTCTGCTGTTTTAAAGCCCATAGTGTTCTGGCGCTACGTAGATGCCTCATGGTGGAGTAGAGCTTGAGAAATTCTACTTTCATTTAAATTCACTGCATGACAACATGAAGTTTACGATGTAAATTAAAAAAGAACGGGACCTTACCCTTTTTAGACGTGCTAGTAAAAACAAAACAAAAAAGACGGATCACTGGGTCACACTGTGTATAGAAAACCGACGCACACAGATCTATATTTACAGACGTCCAGCTGCCATCACCCCGCATAAACTGTTAGTGTTCTCAGCACTCTAATACACCGTCTGACGAAGTTAACCTCCATCTGGAGAAAGTTTTCAGAGATAATGGGTGTACTTCTCGCCAAATAAAGAAGGCTATGTACAACTGTAATAACAAGAAGCAACGCACAGAGGACACTGATGAGGACTACAAATCAACTGCTTTCCTTCCTTTTGCCGGAAATGTGTCCTCCAAAATAGGCAGGTTGCTTAGGAGATATAAAATTCAGTTTATATTCCCTCCACCTGCGAAGAGCTGGCGTTAGTAGGTTCCATCAAAGATGATCTGCAACTGATAAAATAGGGTGTTTACAAGATCCCCTGTAAGTGTGGCGATGCATTTATAGGCCAGACAGTACGACCTGTACAGGATCGGTGTGTAGAACACGAAAGACACACCAGTCTACTCCAACCATCAAAATCGGCAGTAGCAGAGTACTGCATTTCCATGGGAAACACAATGGAATATAGTAAAACTAATATTTTAACTCCAATCTCCAGTTTCTGGGATTCACTTATTAAAAAACGGTGGAAATTCGACTTGGCGTCAATCTTATAAATCGTGACAACGGCTTTCAGCTCGACAAAAATTGGAATCCTGTGCTTATTATTATCCAGTCACTGCGTAATCAACGCCTTCAATCGATTATCAATGGGATATTTATTAGATCTGTAAGTATAAAATATTTACAATGTATACTGTAGGTTACGATTCAAAAAGCCCATGAAAAGTGCAAGAAATATGGTTTACCTGGCGTTTTTACATGTTATGTTTCCGAGTGAATCATCCAGTATTTTACGGCCTGCCATCTGCAAACAAATTACGTTTTTGAAGGATTTAGGTTTTGAAAACAGTGAAATCTGTTTTTATAACTAAGGAACACGTGTTTAGGAATCGTCTTCCTTAGTTAGAAAAATAAATTTCACTGTTTTCAATAAACTACATCCCCAAAAACGTCATTTGTTTGTAGATGTCAGGCTATAAAATACTGGAATGTTTGACTCGGAAACATAAAATGCAAAAACGCCAGGTAAACCATATTTCTTGCTGTTTCCATGAGTTTTTCGATTCGTAAACTACAGTGTACATTGTAAATATTTTATACTTACAGATTTAATAAACATCCCACTGATGATGGAGAAAAGGTTCCGAAACATACATTTTTATGTTGTAAAGTACCCTCCCCCATGCACTGTATGAGACTTAAGGTAGACAGTGACCTTCTCCTAGTTTTCAAGGACAAGCGTGCGAAATTTCGTTAAGATCGGAATGAAACTGAAGATTTCGTCAGTCTGTAGGATAAATATACTCCGCAACGCACCTATCACAAAATACTTTCTTAGCTGGCGTTTTCTACCTATAAACTGCATTCCTGCCAAATTTCAACTTCATAGGTGACGTAGTTTTCGAGATTTGGTCTTTAGTCAGAGTGTGAGTGAGTGTCCTTTCGCTTTTATATAGATAGGGATTAAGAAAACATACTGTTTAATTTTGGATGCAAGAAATAAAAAGTAACATGCAAATCTGTAAAGCTAACTTTATTTGATACAAGGTCATGCCTTATGTGACAGTTTTACGTCATCTACAGCGAAACTGCTGTGAGCGATAAAATTCTCGTCGTTTCATTAATTTAATTTAATTTAATTTTTTATTTCTTTTTTTTTTCGTGTTTGGGATGGGGGAGGTCAGTTACGAAACGCTTCATAAACGTCCGATATTACATGCAAACTTTGTTGAACGTCGACAACTGCTCCCATTGTTCAATAACTGATGCATAAATATGGGTATTCTCACGCCGTGGCCTCTCATTATTTATGACGTCATATCTCATGAGCTATGTGTCTTGCTCGTTTGTTTTTGGCTCAGTAACCTTAGTGGGCGTACGGACAGGTCACCAAAGTTTCATTGAAATCTAATGAATAGTTTATGAACTAGCAGAGGACATACAGACAAACATTCATATCTTGCTGTGTTTAATAGAAAGCAATCTACGTAATATTCAGTTCAGAATTAATATGAAACAATGAATTACATACTTTTAACATAAAATTCTTTTAGGCCTATGCTTCTGTATTACGGAACCTGTAGTATTTACACGAGCCCTGGTCTGGTTGTTTTAAGATGCAACAGGTGTACATCCTCCCACGAGGGCGACCCCCCGCTAAAGCGTTTGCCAACCCCCTGGATGTCGCGACCCACAGGTTGAGAAACACAGCCGTGCCAGAACGCAGCCAGCACAGACGGCTGGGTCATTAAGCGACGCGCCGTCCGCCGCCCTCGACTACTTGCGCGGTGTAACCGCCCAGCGCCACGCCCACCTCGTGCGGCCAGACACCGGCTGGTCGGTCGCGTTCTGCTGGTGCTCTGTTCTCCGAGTGCTCGAGGCGTGACCACGGGCGTCGCCGCGGGGAACACCACGGCATCTCGCTGGCCGCAGATTGCAGACTCTCTGGAAGGCTGCCAGCGTTTGCTGAGATGAAGGGGGCTGGTGGTGGAGGGGAACACAGTAGCGCGCATGTCTGGAAACGTCCCGTGCAGCACTCGTAGACCTGTCTCGTCATAACACGACCACTCTGCTCGTACCGACTGACTGTATACTAAGGCGGCCAACTTCTTGACTTTGAGCGTGTGACTCAGTGTCAGTAGTGGACTAACGTTGTTAGAGGCCCGGGGCGGCAAAACAAAATTAGGCTCGCCCGTCCATTTGGAAACAGGTGTATTTAAATTTTTTTTTTAAATATCAGAGAACACCCCCATGGAGGTTTTGCACCGCACTTCTAAGGAGCTGTATACTTCTGTAAGTAAGGGAACTCCTTTTACAATCCTTTGTGGCAGTACCAGTTTTCAAATCAGATATCAATGTACAATTATATATATTTTTGACGAATTACAGCGTTCAAATGAATGAAATAAATCGCAATTTGCGATGTTAAGGCTTCACTGTATTAGGTTTAGATGAAATACCAAACTGTGGCGAATGAAAATTTGTGCCCGGCCAGGTTCGAATCCCGGCCGGGCACAAATTTTCATTCGTCACAGTTTGGTATTTCATCTAAATCGCATATTGCGATTTATTTCATTCAGAAATCAATGTCTCGTGTCCCGCCTATATTATGTCTCACAGGACCCGCATCTGTACCGCTTCGAATGTTTTACTTTTCTATTAAGTCCTTGTTTCGATGTATGCCTTCATTATCTGAGTGTAGTTTCCTGGTGCGAATGTGAAACATTTGTGCCTCGATTTGTGACACGGGCACTAGAAACATAGGATACAATAATAAGCACCTCGACGGCAATTTTCATTATCTTCCTGTTTATTTTCAAACAAAAACGTTACCATAACGTTTTTCCCAGTCAGACAGTCGTAGCACATGCAAGACATCGCGGAAATTTTACTCTGTCAACAGTCAACTGTAAGCACATTAAATTGGTCCAACAGTACTATACTACGAGTAATTGAGCAGTATTGAAGGAAGAGAAGTCAAAAGGTTACGTATAAATTTGTTCAAGGAACCGAAATCGGGGAAGCACGCCAACACAAATAGACAATGTCGAGTCTCCGTGGGGACTAACTTAGAACCTAAACAATCGCCGGATGAATTTCTGCATCACCCGGAATTTTTCGTCTGGAACCTATTGAGATCTCTTCCAACTCCCGAGAACTAAGAGTGGTACCCCGGGCAAACAGCAAGTAGTGTTTCACTCAGTTATATTGTGTATTTATTTCAGTTTTTATGTACACTAGACAACGACAGTTATTGCATATAATCACATTCATAAATCCGATTCAGGATGTGAACTTGTGCTTAAGATACGCGGGAATAATCTGCAGTCGGTGGATTATGAAAATTATCAAAATGCTGGACATGCGGGACAAATTGGACATTTAGCGGGACACTTTCATTGAGTCTCCCAACGCGGGACGGTGCGACAGAATCCTGGACGGTCCCGCAGAATCGGGGACGGTTGGCCGCCTTACTGTATACCCACACTCAACACTGTGTTTATTTCGCGGAGTATTGCTTGTCTCTTAGCACTGACAACTCTATGAACCTGCAGAAAGTTTATTTTATTTATCCGTGTCAGAAGCATCACCAAATTATATATTAGCACTCTGTCATACACAGGATGTTTACAAAGAGTACAGCATTAATTTTTGTATATAAAAACGAGAGTTGGAACTTAAATACAGTAGAGTCCCGAAAACTCGGTCTAATGTGGACCGAAGTTTGGCCGAATTTGTGAAAATGCCGGGTTATCGGAAACGTTGTTAAAAAAAGAATAGGGAAGATTTTTTCTTATAATAGCCTATACTTTATATTGTTACTTTAGAATACAATACAAATAATGGAATACAGTAAAATAAAGTAAGTTTAGGAAACTCTCTTACAAATTATATGCGTTAGTTATGAGTATGTACTTTAATTTACACTGATAAAAAAAGCTTTAGAAGAAAGAAGGCAGGACAACAGCGTGCGCTTATATCTTCTCTTAAGACTAAACAAAACATTATGGTCCATGAGCTGGCATAATACGGTGACATTGGTTGGTATCTCTTCAATGTCGGGGTGCGAAGACGCGTTATCCAGAATATTCCAAGGAAGCTTTTTGGATGTTTAAAACTTCTCAACCAATTGGACAAATGCTTCATGAAACGAAATAAATCGCAACTTGCGATCACTTATGGTTTCACTGTACTAGGTTTGGATGTAATACCAATGTGCGGCGAATGAAAATTTGTGCCCGGCCGGGATTCGAACGCGGGATCTCCTGCTTTCTAGGCAGACGCGTTGACCACTCCGCCACCGAGGACACAGTGACCAACGCGACCGCATAGGACTCTTCCCTGTACGTCTCCCGCCACACCCAAAAATGGCTGTGGTAATAGGAAGGAGACAGGGTGGCGAATGGAGATTTGGGTGTGGCGGGAGACGTGCAGGGAAGAGTCCTCTGTGGTCGGGTTGGCCACCGTGTCCTCGGTGGCGGAGTGGTCAACGCGTCTGCCTCGCAAGCAGGAGATCCCGGGTTGAATCCCGACCGGGCACAAATTTTCATTCGCCGCACATTGGTATTACATCTAAACCTAGTACCATGATGCCATAAGTGATCGCAAATTGCGATTTATTTCATTAAAAATAAACGCTATAACGTCGTCAAAAATGTGTATACTTCATGAAACCATTGTTTGAAAATTACACCCCTCATCCGGGCATTAGACTGGTTTTGGCACAGAATTGGAGGTTTGTGCATGCAGGTGTACTTAAAGACACGTGGTTTCTAGATTTTCCAACTAGACCAAGTTTTTATTTGTGCTCACATGTTGCATTGCTGCATGCCAGGATGGTGACCCTCTCCTTACTCCTTTTAAAACCAGGGGCTGACTGTTCTATGAAAGCAAGACTTGTAGATGGCAAAAGTTTATATTTTAACATGTTTCATCACAACTGTACAACTGATCTCCAATAAAAAAACCCACAAATAGTAAGCTGTCTGATTCCATAGCGTTTTTCCCAGCAATCAAGCCAACCAGTGCTGGCGACATATTTAGAGTCGTTGTCCTTTCTTAATTCCTCGTAAAACTTCATGGCATTTTCTTGCAAGGTCGGTACACTAATAGGCATCTCTTCATCTCTTGTTTGACGAAACCAAATGTAAAGTGCTTCACTTATCTCAGTAAATTCACTGTTCTTCGTACTTTTCCTTTCTTTTAGTGTTTCTGTGCTCATTAGCTTAATACTCCAAGACTCGATTTCCGTCCGCTTCTTCTTCCAGTCTCCAGTCGTAGTTTTTCAAACTCTCAAGTCCTTAGCCACAGCACTGACACGTTCTTCATTATCCAGTCTCTAATGCGCGCAGTTTTTGCTCCGAATACAAGTTAACTTGTTTTCTTTTAAGGGAACATGCCATCACAGAATAATGATTTGTTACGTACGAAAAACTTGTGAAACAACTCTGAACGATATGCACCCACACGGACTTCACAAAAAATGGTCAAGAAAAGAAAAAAGGCTATAGGCAGACTGAACGGCAAAGTGCGCGCTTCAAGTGTGTCGTTGTTGTCTATTGTAACCAAGTTCATTATTTGCCCATCACGCCTAAACTGATTTTAAACGACACCGTCAAAAAACGCACTCCCATAATTTTGATCACGACTGTTTTTTAGTATGAAAACGCATCTACATACTGCATTAATAAAACTGAAGGATTTTTAATAGAGTGCACATGGCACAAGAAAAGATTATGTCTGGGCCCATACATAGCATAGCCTGTAACTGCTACACGCTACGATTTAAATTCTGTCCTCCATTTTGCGAGGACGAAATAATTCCAGCGTGTGGCCTGGGGGATGACCGAGTTATCCGGACTGCTGGGTTACCGAGTGCCGAGTTTTCGGGACTCTACTGTAGTGGCAACTGTTTATTCACAACCGAGACAAAAGCGTTACACAATCGCACCTGTTACTGTCCTTCGAAGTATTCACTAACGTTGTGTAGAACCCGTTGGTAGCGATGTGAAATGCGTGCTACACCACTAGCATGGCCTGTTTTGTTGATGGTACGAATGGAGCAGCCTACTGCCTGTCGAATCTTTTAACAGTTTTGAAGAGAATGCCACGAACTGCTTCCTTCATCTTCGGAATCAAATCAAAGTCACAAGAAATTACTCCGGGTAGTATGGTGGATGGTACAGTACTTCCCTGTCCCATCGACCGAACTGAGCAGCTATAGCTTCCGCTCTATGCGCCCGCACATTGTCGTGAAAATGATGAGTGGGTTGCGAAGAAAGCGTTGCCGCTTCTTTCGCAAAGCTGGTCTCAGATGATGCTCCGTCCATTGACGGTCTGCCGTGGAGAAACGTAATGCGTTAAGATAATACCATCACAGTTGTACACGAGATGTTTCACGATACTGGGGCTCTGACACACCTGAAGATGAAGATGAAACTGTCGAGCTGTAGGACCTCTGGCACGTTCAACCTTGATCCAACTCCGTTGTTCCTGTTTCGAAAACGTAGTGACGCCGTTACGTTATACCGCTCGCTGACAAGTCACTGTGTTTCTCTCGATTGTGCGCATACCGGTGACATGGGACAGACGAGTCCTTTTGCTAGGATGTAAGTTGTGCTATCGCAGACAATAGTAGATTCCATTGAATAGTGTCTCCACAGCAGTACAAATATGAAACTAAGCATTAAACGCTAAACATAACTTGTCCAGAAATGGGCACAGTCAATTCCATTTGCCCTTGCTGCCAGAGGATCCTCTGTAGTACATTTCACTGGACGCAGTGGGCACAAAAACATGCGTTGTTTGTGGTATTCCGCATTCACAGTGAATAGAGTCTACGGAGTAACCCCATTTATGAAGAGAGTCTCTTGATCTTCCAGTGCCCGTTCTTAGCCTGTAAAGAACCTTCCAGGTTTCCTTGTTTTCGTCACATCCTATTGTTGGTTCCTCCTTAGGCTCCATCCAGTCTCAATATGAGGTCTTCCTTCAATGATCCACTCCGGTTTTTTAGCTATTCGTCGTCTTTTTTGGCATCAGGATACTGCTATTGATTTCAATCGCTGATGGACCGGTTGACGACCGTGGATGGGGTTGGAACACTTACACGGTCTGACATTTGCATGGACTGACACCTGCATAGAGACCCTGGATCTTGGAGGGCTAACCGACTTTTGCCCAGGACAGTCACACTAACAAGTCTAACAGTTCAGCACAGCCGCTCCTGCGAGCTGGGTGACGCCCCCAGCGCGGCAACCGTGTATCGCTTATTAACGTGTTTCGTGGCAAATTTACTTTTCAGACTGTTGTAGCAACGAGAACTGACAATGAAATTCAGCATAATGAGAACAGACAATTAAATTCATAAACTCTTCTTATATTTTGATGCTTGAAAGACTGCTGTCTGCCATCTTTCCTAGGTTTTTAACTTTGTAATTTATCTACGTTTACTAGATGGCATTTTTTATTAAACAAGGACCCTTTTCGTTCGGAGGCATGAGGAATACCATTTCATTTCATGTTTTAAATGTTATTTTCAGTAATACTGTGTTAATATTGCTGGGATTTTATTATGCTAATAATTTATCATTGTGTCTATGAATGTGGCAATATGAGCGGTTTCTCCGTGACGCCACTTTCCCTGTGAGAATGTGTACTTGCTTTATTCTGTATGTACATGTATGAGTATCTTCTAGCATGGCAGTCTGAGTGTATGTATGAGAATTTTCGTCGTCGGCTGCTGTCTGCGTGCTTTGCATCTTTGGCTTCTTGTCGATAGGTAGGTCGTTACCAACTTCTGCTTTTGATGCTACCAAAGGGTTTCCTGCACCCTTTGGTTACAAGTTGGGTTGCCAATGCCCACTAGCGAGCCTCGACAGGACGCGCGAGTTTAAGCTCTCCCCACCACCTCAGGTTTTTTCCTGGGGTTTTAACCGTTTTCCGGTGGATTTCCGGTGATGGCGGGGACTGGCTGGCCAACTAAGACACTCTGTGACTGCGCTTCGTTCTGATTTTCTTTCCTCCCTTGGTACCGATTCGTTGTCTGGTTTGTCTAAGTTAAACTTCAGAACTTAGGTTCATTTCTCGGAATAGGTTTTTTCGATCATGTATAGAAGTGCATTCAATTTCATTTCGGTGATTTTGCATAGGTAAGCACGATGAATTTGTAACTAATTCGATTTGATAATGGCTGAGAATTGGTAACCTTTGTGAGACTAGCTGGCAGTATCCAGACTCAGTTTCATTTCTTTCTAGCTTTGTGGGATGCAACTAATGTACGGGAACATTTTTATTCTACGAAGTGCATGTGAAATATTCTTTTCCGTTTTATCCTTCCGCGACTGTTATGTACTCCACGTGGTTTGTTCTTAGAACAAAGCCTTCAGCTACCCCTGTGTCTGTTTCTATGCCCTCCAGGCAATAAATTGTGCATGTATCTTTCTGATTTCCATTAGTACCTCGCGATCTCCTCTCCGTCTATTTTAAATTGTTGTTTCGTTTGTACTTTGCATTCAGACTTTTCTAGCCTTGTACGACCCCCTTTACTGGCTTGCTTCTGAAATACTACGTATTTCTAGGGGCTGCATGCCGTATTTATTAGTTGATTTAGCCCGACTTTGAATTTATTCCATTTTTCTGAATTTTTGAAGACCGGACTTTGTACATCCGTGTAAAACCTTCCCAATCGCATCTAACTGTATTTCTTTAGCTTCCTTGTAATATCCTACGCATTTCTAAGGGTTCCATGCCGTAGCTATTATTCTTTATTTCTCGGAAATTGAATTTTGTATTTTTTGCTGATTTTCGGAACCACATGGTTCCGAACTCTGACTTCAAGGGTTTATACCTAGTAACTTGAGGCCGGCCGCTGTGGCCGAGGGGACTGAGGCGCTTCAGTCACGGTCTGCACGGCCACTACGGTCGGGGGTTCGAATCCCCCATAGGGCATGGATATTTGTGCCGTCCTAGTTCGTAAGTAGTTCATAAGTAGTTTGTAAGTTTAGGGACTGATGATCCCTTAGTTAAGTCCCATAAGCTGTACAAACATGTGAACATTTGAACCTAGTAACTTGAGTTCTCGCCACTGCTCACATACCAGTGCCTTACCATTGTGTATTCTTGCTCCGTAATCTATTATTCTGTTGATTTTTGTTGAAATGAATACGATCTTTAAGCACTTCGCCCTCAGTGGGTGCGAATATGTAACAGACACGTGCCGTGTGTCTCAGTAAGTCCGCATGTTCACTGTTTGACTTAATGGAAATTAATCTCGCTACTGTCAAGTACCATCTCAAGTAAAGAAAGACAGACCATAGCCACCTACGAAGTTTATTTTCCTGTGTTGTGTGGTACATCCTGGTTCGCTGATTTTTGGCTACGATAGCGGCGCCTGTTTCTGCTTCGTATCAGCACGTTGATTTGGATGAGTTTCGCTTTGCTTAGTGCGTGTGAGTGGCTGAATGCTTGTTGATTGTAAATCTCTCCCCCGACGATGTTCAGTTCAGATTAATTTATGATAGTAGTTCAATGAGATGCATTTTTATTGTTTAACAAAATTGGATCCCCTATTCATGTTTGAACTTTATAAATAATTTATTCTCAGTAAAACTTTATCCTACTTATGAAAATTAGTTAACGAATATCTTCCCTTTTTTATTTAATGTTGTTTTTCACCAGTCCTGAGAACAAATTCAGATGCATGTTATCACATTTTTAATTCTGTTGTGCCATAAATATTCTCACTGCCGCCTTCATAAAATGGTTTAGTTCGGGGTGGCTTGTATATTAATGATTGTGTGTAATTCTCGTGACCTACGACGTATGTTGGCCACCGTCTCTTTGTCTTTCTGCTGCTAAGGCTAAGTTTGAGTCAGTTCTAAATTCTGGGCCAGGGAACAAGATTCTGTTGCAGGAAGTAGTCAGTTGTCCACGCGAGACCTTTAGCTAGTTTTACGGCGAGAGTTATAAGTCTATAGTAAGATTTTTAACTGGCTCTTTTCAGCTAGAAGAAATTTTAAAATTAAAGGTGGTCTTTCATGCTGGAAAGATCGGGTGGCAGCCAAGTACAAAACATGATAATTCTTACGACTGTTACAGACTTATTGCCGTTTTAGGACAAAATTTAATTTGACAAATTTATACATTATTAATATTTGTTTTGAACATTAAACATAAAAGCACAGAATGTCAATGAATGTTGTTTCCTTTTCACTGAAGGAACAATAATCCTACTTTTCCTGTAAAGCTAATTCGAAGACAAGTTCTTAAGTTGAAATCTGCCAGTTAGCTTCTGTGGTTGGAATTAGTGTTTGCATTAAAAAAAAAAAAAAAAAAAAAAAAAAAAAAAAAAAAAAAAAAAAAAAAAAAAAAAAAAAAACAGCGTAACACTTAAATCAGGAAAACTACAGAACCCATTGCTGCAGAGCAGTATGGTAACTTGACCTAACTACAGTGTTCTTTCTGTAATCGAAAATATATTTTCTTTGTGGAAGTGATTAGAACGTTAATGATACGTTTATATCTACGCTAAAAAATGACTTTCTTCAGTCATACCTTTTAAGAGCAACTCATTTAGAACAGTAAACATAGAATAAGCATATTAGACAGCTTGCACATATATGTGGATGTTTCTAACACTACCATCTTGCTGCTTTCACCCCTTTTAAAACAGTTACTCTGCATTTTACCGGAAGACTCTACCTTAAAGCTTAAATTAAAGAAAAAAATACTATTTCGCATATTCAGGGTGTTTGCTCTTTCTCCGCGTCTAAGAAATATTTTTAAATAACGCCTGTGAAAGGGTTTCTGTCACACCGAAAGATGCCAAAGGTAATGTCTGATTTGTGTCACCATCAAACAGAACCTATTTACTTGGTATACTCTCAACAGGGAGAAACAAGTTGCAACATTTGCAGGACAACTGAAGAGAAACGATTGGCGGAAAATCACTAGAACTAGCCTCATACAAGCAAGAGGGGGAAAGGTTATGGCGCCGGTAAATTTTAACGGACGTATGTCTTACAGTAACATTTATTTTCTATAAAATTTTAAAATACGTTTTATCGGAAGTTATTTTTTTTAATCAATCAGAATTAACGAATCTGAATGAAATTTTTTCTGGAAGTAGTCTTAGCGTGTTTGCATACTTCTATGCATTAATATTATTGAACATTTAACTTGTTTATTTAATGATCACATTCAAGTACCAATAATTGTAGAAAATTTAAGGCTGAAATTTGAAATAAACACTGAAAATATAATCAATACAACGTATAAAATGAATGCACCGAACTGTCGAAGTGTGTGTTCTAAACGTACCTACAATATCATTTGGCAGTAGCAAAAATTGGTTAATTAGAATACTATTAAAGGAAATTAAAAATGGAATACTCGAAAACCAATGAAATTACATTGCGTATTACTACATCTTTAAATAATGGACACAATTTTAAATTTTGTTGCTATCGCAAAAGTGGATGAAAAGTTAAATTTTTGGGTGGAGTCTCCCCTTAGACACGTCGCCGTTTAATACTGCATGTCAGTTGTTAGTCTATACCGAACCTAATAGTTGCTTTGCAGACAGCACATTGCGCTTCTCGTGCGCTTCCAGTCGGTCGTGCTGTGCTACCTAACGACGTCGGAGCGTTCCTTTCTACCGTAAACTCTCACAGTGCAGACAGCGAGCGAGCCCAAAGCTACCTGCGGTGGACAGGCCGGTGTTCCCTACTTGTGGAACAGACTGTCCACTACCTGCAGTGTCCGGGACTCCGGGCAATTGTTAACACTTACCGTCTCCGGCCAACTGTAGTTCTATGCAACTGTCACAAACTCCCGTGGACGAGGTGGCATTCAGATTCTGCTAGTTTTCGCCTTTCTTTAAATGCTCCTGTCTCCCTGCGGACGACAGGAGGAACGGTGCTAGATAGATGGTGGATCTTGTGTGAGGGGTGATCTTCAAGCACGCTGTGATGTTTCTGGCTGTGTCATTGTTTTCTTGTGCTGATTTATACCACACGGGGCATGCGTACTAACCAGACGTTGTTCCTTGGCCTGTAATGTTTTGCCTTGTGCTGTTATTTCCCTGTCGCCTATGGAAAGGATTGATCGTTGATGTAAATATCGAAGCGTAATGGCGCCATACTATCCTGCCGCAGGACATTCGTTTGGCTTCTCCATTTGCTTCGTTTTCCCTGAAACACCACTATGAAACTTCGGTTCTAATAATGAGTTCACGTCTACAGTACTCAAACGGATAAATAATAAGGTAGTAAATCAGTATGGAGGAGAGTACATGGTAATAAATGTTCAGATCCATTTTGAAATCATCGAAGATCTACAATAAGCGACTGCTGTTGGTCATTGAGTTTGTATCTGACTTTGTCATACTGTTAAGAAACAGGTCGTATATGGATATTTGCTCTCGAAACATTTTCGTTTCCCAATTTCATTTGTCTTTGTGGGACGATGTTACACTTCTGGAGGCAAGGAACGCATTCACATGGAGAGGGAGAGAGAGAAAGAAAGAGAGAAAGAGAGAGATAGAGGAATTTTGGGTGTGTGCTGAATAAGAGAGGCCAATAATGGCTTAGAGAGAAGATATGGCCGGCCGCGGTGGCCGAGGTGACTGAGGCGCTCCGGTCACGGTGATCACGGCCACTACGGTCGGGGGTTCGAATCCCCCCTCGGGCATGGACATTTGTGCCGCCTTTAGTCTTAGCTAGTTCATAAGTAGATTGTAAGCTTAGGGACTGATGACCCCTTAGTTAAGTCCCATAAGTTGTACAAACATTTGAACATTTTTTGAATTTGAGAAGATATGCTGCTATTGCAATGAGTGGAATGTTGGTTGTGGGATAATGGTTATACAAGGTGTGGCTGAATAGTTGCGTGAAAGGTCCCATGTTTTACAAACCGCGCTGGCGAGGATTGGTGCCCGCGCATACACACTGAGTGTCATGTCAACATTAAAATGTTTGTAAATCTATCCGACTCAACCTTCTGGGTTATTAGTCCGTAGCTTACACACTACTTAAACTAAGGTAAACTAACCTAAGGACAACACTGACATGCATGCCCGAGGGAGGGACTAGAAACCCCGCGTCGAACGGCCGCACGCACCGCAGCACGGCGCCCCAGTGCGCACGGCGATTGCGCCGCGGCCAGGGAGATGTCAAAAAGCGCCCCGTATCGTACAAAGCTCTGCAGTGAAGCGATGTCGGTGTGAGCCACGGTCGGATCGACCGTCAACAATATCAGCCCCAGACATAATCGAACCAGTGCGACGGACGATTGTGAGAGCTCGTTTATTTTTTACTATTAACAAATGTTCAAATGTTTGTAAATCTATGGGACATAACGCCTTGGTTATTAGTTCCTAGCCTATAAACTACTTAATCGATGTTAAACTATCCTAAGGACAACACATACACCGATGCCCGAAGGAGGAGCCGAACCCCCGACAGCGAACAGCAAACGCACCGCATCACGGCGCCTCAGTGCGCACGGCTATTCCGCCGCGGCTTATTATTAAGATTTTAGTAATTTCCATACTTATTAAGATTCCCTCTCCGGTTAATTATTTTGTCTTCTGATATATTGGTAGCGCCCGTTCGTCCTGTGAGTGAAAGTGTGGCCACTCCTTCAGCAGGGTCCGAGCAGGTGCACGGGGGGAGGGGATTATTAGTTATTGGGAGCTCCAATGTCAGGCGCGTGATGGAGCCCCTTAGGCAGATAGCGTCCAGATCTGGAAGGAATTCCAACGTGCACTCGGTGTGTTTGCCGGGGGGCCTCATCCGAGATGTGGAGGCGGCCTTGCCGGCGGCTATCGAGGGTGCGGGGTGCAGTCGACTGCAAGTCGTAGCTCACGTCGGCACCAATGACGCTTGTCGCTTGGGTTCTGAGGACATCCTCAGGTCCTACGAGCGGCTGGCGGAATTGGTGAATGCTGCTGCCTTCGCACGCGGGGTGCAAGCAGAGCTGTCGATTTGCAGCATTGTTCCCAGGGTTGATCGGGGTCCTTTGGTTTGGAGCCGAGTGGAGGGTCTGAACCAGAGGCTTCGCCGACTCTGTGACAGTCATGGCTGCAGATTTCTGGATCTGCGTTATCGGGTGCGGAATTGTAGGGTGCCCCTAGATAGATCAGGGGTGCACTACACTAAGGAAGCGGCTACTCGGGTAGCAGAGTACTTGTGGAGTGCACATGGGGGTTTTTTAGGCTAGGCGCTAACTCTGATGAGCACTCGCCTGTCAGCATTCAAACAGCGAATTCAGGCCACGTTCGGAACAAAAATTCGAACATAAAAATATTAGCCGCGAACTTACAGAGTATTAGAAACAAAGTTCCCGAATTTGCAGCGCTGCATGGAAGTTATTGCGCTCAGTTAGTTTTAGGCACCGAAAGCTGGCTAAATGATGATGTGGCAAGTTCAGAAATATTTAGCGAAGATTGGAATGTATATCGGAAAGATAGATCGGATACTACTGGAGGAGGAGTGTTCATCGCTGTGGACAAAGATATTGTTTCTACTGAGATCGAGGTTGAAAGTAACTGTGAAGTTATCTGGGCACGCATAACAGGTCTAAAAGAAGTAAAGTTAATAGTTGGGTGTTTTTACCGGCCCCCAGTGCTGCTGTAGCAGTTTTAGAATCATTCAAGGAAAGTCTACACCAGGTAGTGCATAGGTATCCGGGCCATGCAATATTAGTCGGAGGTGACTTCAACCTTAAGAGTATAGATTGGGACCTCGCTAGTTACATTTCAGGCGGTACAGACAAGCAGTCTTGCGAGCTACTTTTGGACACATTCTCCGAAAACTGTATTGAGCAGTTAAACCGGCAACCCACGCGCAATGGAAATATTCTAGACCTTATAGCCACAAACAGGCCTGACCTTATTAACGATGTCTGTGTAGAGACAGGAATTAGTGATCATGATATCATCATAGCGTCGATGGTGACCAAAGTTCATAAACCAGTCAAGAAGGCTAGGAGCGTGTTTTTGTTGGGAAAAGCCGACAAGCAAATGTTACGATCGCACTTAGAAAATGAATGGGCATCGTTTAATTCTGGGACTATGGACGTAGAGGACTTGTGGACTAAATTTAAATGCATTGTTAATGAAGGGTTAGAGAAATATGTGCCAGTAAAGACGATTAAGGATGGAAAAGATCCACCGTGGTATAATAATAATGTTAGAAAGCTGCTGAGAAAGCAAAGGCTGTTGCACTCTCGATTCAAAAAAGAACACGCAAATGATGACAGGCAAAAGTTAGTAGAGATTCGTGCGTCTATAAAAAGATCGATGCGTGAAGCATACAATAATTATCACAGCCATACCTTAGCAAAAGATCTTTCCGAAAACCCGAAAAAATTCTGGTCCTATGTAAAATCGATAAGCGGGTCAAAGCCCACTGTCCAGTCACTAGTTGATCATTCCGGGGCAGTAATAGAAGAAAGCAAACGGAAAGCTGAAGTTCTAAATTTAACCTTTAAGAAATCTTTCACGCAGGAGGACCGCACAAATATACCATCATTTGATCAACGTACTAATTCCGAAATGGGGGACATAGCAATAGGTATTTCCGGTGTAGAGAAGCAGCTGAGAGAGCTAAATACGAAAAAGTCTGCTGGTCCGGATGGAATACCAGTTCGGTTTTACAAAGACTATTCTGCGGCATTGGCCCCCTACTTAGCTTGCATTTATAGCGAGTCTTTAATTCAGCGCAAAGTTCCTAGTGATTGGAAAAAAGCGCAGGTGACTCCCGTGTATAAGAAAGGAAAGAGAACTGACCCATACAATTACAGGCCAATATCGTTGACATCGGTTTCATGTAGAATTTTGGAGCATATTCTCAGTTCGAACATAGTAAATTTCCTTGAAACGGAAAAGCTTCTTTCCATGAATCAGCACGGGTTTAGGAAACATCGTTCATGTGAAACTCAGCTTGCCCTTTTCTCACATGACATCTTGCGAGTCATGGACGAAGGGCAACAGGTGGATTGTGTTTGTCTCGACTTCAAAAAGGCGTTCGACACGGTGCCACACTGCAGACTGCTAACGAAGATACGAGCCTATGGAATAGGTTCACAGATTTGTGACTGGCTGGAAGACTTCCTAAGTAATAGAACGCAGTACGTTGTTCTCGACGGCGAGTGTTCATCAGAGACGAGTGTATCGTCAGGCGTGCCCCAGGGGAGTGTGATAGGACCGCTATTATTTTCTATCTATATAAATGATCTGATGGACAGAGTAAGTTGTAATTTGCGGCTGTTTGCTGATGAATGCTGTGGTGTATGGGAGGGTGTCGTCTGTAACTGACTGTAATAGCATACAGGTTGACTTAGACAAAATTTCTAGTTGGTGCGAAGAATGGCAGCTAGCTCTCAATGTAGAAAAATGTAAGGTAATGCGCATGAGTAGAAAAAACAATCCTATAATGTTCGAATACAGCATCAGTAGTGAGCTTCTTGATGCGGTCGCGTCATTCAAATATCTAGGCGTAACATTGCAGAGCGATATGAAATGGAACGAGCATGTAAGGACAGTTGTGAGTAAGGTGGACAGCAGACTTCGGTTTATTGGGAGAATTTTGGGAAGATGTACTTCACCTGTAAAGGAGACCGCGTATAAAACGCTTGTACGACCACGTCTTGAGTATTGCTCAAGTATTTGGGACCCGCAGCAGATCGGTTTGAAGGAAGACATAGAGGCGGTTCAGAGGCGAGCAGCTAGATTTGTTACCGGTAGGTTCGACCAATGCGCGAGTGTCACGGAAATGCTCCGGCAACTCAATTGGGGATCGCTGGAAGAAAGACGACGTTCTTTTCGTGAATTTCTGTTAAGTAAATTTAGAGGGCCGGAATTTGAAGCTGAGTGTAGTACGATCTTGCTGCCGCCTACTTACATTTCGCGTAAAGATCACAAAGACAAGATAAGAGAAATTAGGGCTCGTACGGAGGCATATAGGCATTCTTTCTTTCCTCGTTCAATTTGGAATAGGAAAGGAAATGCCTAGTAGTGGTACAGTGTACCCTCCGCCACGCACCTTACGGTGAATTGCGGAGTATGTATGTAGATGTAGATGTCAATAACGAACGTAAATTTCTTTTGAACGTGACGAACATGATGAAGGCGGTCGGGGTGAAGAGGCTGCGGGAGTGACCAATGCCGGTGTTTTGAACAGGGACCCGCGCAAGCTACTGCCGGCACTGACAATATCAAATTGTCAGTAAAATTAAATTGGTTCGTGCGTGCGGTTCGGTGTTATGGTCTAGTGCTGGAGTAATGAGAGATGGTGATCATGTCTGAATTATTGTGAGAATATATGTGTTTCTTTTCATAGTGAAGTCCATGGCTGTAAATTTAACTTGCGTGAATTTGATAGTCTATTTCACGTGCTTCTCTGCGGCTCAGCGATTATCTTTACGTTGAGTAGATACCTATTCTCTATATTGGTATCGGGCTTTTCTATTGTTGAATTTTTTTCAGAATTTTAAAATTAATGTGGCTGTTGTCATTACAATATTTATAGGAGGTGGACATGAAGTATTCCTCCCCCCAACTCCTTTCAGTCGGTACTGTGACGACTACGTCAGCGGTGTCAGGAACACAATTGTATTCATTCTTCTGTATCAGTTCCCTGAGAGGACATATTTCTTTAGCATTGTATCGACAATATGGGTTTCTGTATTGTCTGCTTGACACTGCGGTTATTAGCTCTTTGATACTTCCAGGTGGCGCCCAAACGCTTTACGAAGAAGTCGACGATGTATTACGTATAATTTTAGCTTTGGCGTCATGTTGGAAGGCGATTGTGCGCATAGAGGCGGAGCGATAGACAGCGGCGGAGTGGCCGAGCCCATTGAGGCGGTATGCTCCGATCTGTGAGGCCGTTCCCCGTCGGAAGTTCGAATCCTCCCTCGGGCATGAATGTTTGTGTCGTCTTTAGTATCAGTTAGTTTACAAGTAGTTTGTATATTTAGGGACTGATGACCCCGCAGTTAAGTCCCATAAGCTTTAACAATCATTTGAACATTAGCGAAGCGATAGGATGGTGTGGAGGGAGGAGCTACGGCCTAGCGCCAACAGTGGAGCCTGCGGGAGAAGCATTGCGTTACTGGTGGCCAGCCACGCGCCTACAGAATGTTTTGTGTCCCAACTTCGTCGCCGCTTTTGTGTCCCAGCCTCGTCGTAGGTGTCGGTGGCCGAGTGGAATGAGACCGACACAGGAATAAAGATAGAACGCTGGTGCAGGTACGGAGGGGAGCAGCCAGAAACTATAAACACTAGAGTAAATTAGAAAGATATATATTGCACAGAATGTAACAATACTTAACTTTTACATAGTACTGCAGAATGTTGATACATAGTTGTTAGAGGCCTGCCTAGTGCCTGTACGATAGCAAAGTCTTCACTGGTGCCTATCTGATTACGAAGGTCCTAACTGGTTGCTATCTCAGTCCGAAGTGCCCGGTGTCTTTCCGTGGTGGCCACGAGTGGGGTTGCAGCAGAGGGCGCTCGTGGCTGTCGTCGTGAGAACGCCGCGCCGTGCGTGCATGGCGGCGCGCGGCGAAAGTAGGTGGCGCGCACTTTGTACTTGTGCGACACCACAGAATGGATCTTATTGTCTACGAGTGAGGTAATGGAGGGGGAAGCGCAGAACAGCTGAAAACTGGGGCGCCTTCCTACGTGACGCGGACTATACATAATACACATATCCGCTTTCAGTAGGTGATTGCAGGGTGTGATATGGCGACTGATGTGCACTGGAGTAAATTACCATTAATGGCCGCCAATGTTGGAAGGTTGGCAGCTCCGAAGCACAGTCCGCGCATGTTTGGTGTATATGTGTGTGTCTGCAAACGGTAAGCGTTCCGTCCCGAGACGTGAGCCGGTTGAATAGGACAGTGCTTGCCGCTTCAGTGAAGTTCCGCTGTGTTCCACTTTGTCGTACTCGGTTCTGTGAGTTACGACTAGATAGTTATGGTTGGACGTGGCGCGCATACCAAAGTTCTGAATAACGGGACTTGGTCGATCATATTACGTGCGCATTACTCTGCTGAATTCCGCTTTTGAGCCTAAAATGCCTTTTGAATATCACTTCTGTCAATTAAAAAAACCGTAAAATTTTGTTCCGATTTTCGAATATTACGGGCTGGTACGAAGGTGGTATCCTTTATTAGTAAGTTCGACAAACGTAATAGACACGTGAGTAATCAATAATACATTTTTCTTCACTATTTACTGACGTCTGTGGGAGGTGTTAACCAACAACATTAAGACTTTAAAGATTGGCACATAATATATATCAGCTTTTCATACGTTGTTGTCTAGCAACAATACTGGGAATTAGTGAAATTAGTACAATATGACTGAAAAGTCTCCGCCAGTTGGAATAATCTAGTTTTGAGTCGAGGGTCTTTTCGAGCCATGTTTAGAGCGTATATACCTGTGGGAAGGAAGTTCCTTGGAGGTTGATCGATAGAAAGAATGCTAAAGGTTGAAAATCTCACGGCACATGATCAGACAAAGTGGTTGCAGAATGACTTCACAAGCCAGCTTCAGTGTAGTGTTTTCTGTAAGTGTAGCAGAACGCGAGCGGAAGTTACCGTGGCGTAGCATCGCTATACGCAGTGCTCTTGGAATACGTCTACAAGATGTCTCAATAATTGACATTAAACGACAGCAGGGAAGGTTATACCTCGTGGGAGCAATTCGTAGTCAACTAAACCGGCACTGGATCACCAGATGCACGATATTATCTTTGGTGAATGTTCGCATGTGTTCCTAAGGGGGGTTTCTCCTTTACTTGAACTGAACAATTCCTTTTCTGTATGATAGTATAATAACATTATTTCCCGTTATTAACAGTATAGCATAGGAATGATTTTTCTTATTCACGATCCTTATTGATGATGAATTCATATTTGTGATTTTGACTTAGAGTAGTGATAGCCGTGCATCCGAATAGCCGGCCGCGGTGGTCGAGCGGTCTGCGGCGCGCCAGTCACGGTCTGCACGGCCACTACGGTCGGGGGTTCGAATGCCCTCGGGCATGGATATTTGTGCCGTCCTTAGTATTAGCTAGTTCATAAGCAAATTGTAACTTTAGGAACTGATGACCCCGTAGTTAAGTCGCATAAGCTCTACAAACATTTGAATTTTTGATCATCCGAAAGTTTAATATTTATACGGAAATGTGCCACGATACTGGAGTGATCACAGTTCACCACATTTTCCTCTTCTGGAGTAAACTAAGGAAGAAATCTGAACGTGATCCTGAACGTCGAACGTCCCTGAATCCTCCTGAGGGAGTGCTATAATCACATTTACGCTACTGATATTTCTGGCTACCTGTGTTGCATCACTGCTCCATTCAACACAAAGAGAAGAATATCGGGGAAATGCTTGACGTATTTTGTAACGTCAGCAGCTGCATTCACGATATTCAAATGACAAGATGTAAGCTCAGATGACAACAGTGAAGTGCAAATGGGAGGGTGGTTGGAAAATAATTTTCTCCTGTCAACTGTGGTCAGAGTTGAGTACGAAAGAAAAAAAAGAATGAGACATTAAAGATAAGATATATTTTTATTTTTCTACATAATTTCCAAGTACATTGAGACATTTGTCAATCCGCTTTGTAAGCTTTATAAATCAGGGCGTTGCATACGAAAGAAGCATTGAACGGCTTGTTTGACATCAGGATTGCGCCAAAAGCGCCTTCCGCCGAATCTTCTTCAAAGCTGGAAGCAGAATGAAGTCACTTGGTGCTAGATCAGGATTGTATAGCGGATGTTGCAGGCGCTCCCAACCAGGAGTAGCGATACGTCTCTGCGTTGCCGCCGACGAGTGTGGTCTCGCATTGTCATCAAACAGCAAAACGGCAGATCTCAGAAGGCCGGAACGCTTTTTCCTAATCACCTCTTTCAATTTCGACAGAATAGGACAGAGCCACGCAGCATTGATGGTTGCATCGTCCAGAAAGTCCAGCAACAAAACTCTTTGGGCGTCCCAGAAAACGCTCAGTAGCATTTTACCCGCAGACGGAGTGCTTTTGAACTTCTTTCGGACAGGTTACGACGAATGTTCCTACTCCATGGATGCGGCTCTCGATTAGGGCGTGTAATGGTGGACCCACGTTTCATTCCCCGTCACAACCAGAAAGTTTGTCATATTCAGGTAACGCACGAGCTGTTACAGGCTACACCCCAGCTGTTGTTCCACGTGAGTCCCTTCGTAAAAATTGCCAGTAAGTAAATAAAACAATAGCAACCAAAAGGAAGATTAGGATTTAACGTATCGTCGATAACATGACAATTATAGAGGAATTGCAAAATGGGATTGTTTTGATAACGATGTGAAAGGAAACTCGCGATGTCCTTCGAAAAGAACAATACGGTCATTTGCTAAGAACGATTTAGGGGATTCACGGAACACCTAAATCGGGGTAGCTGGAAGCGTGATTGAACTGCTGTTCTCCAGACAGCAAGTCCAGTTTCATATCCAGTGAGCACCCTCCCTTTGTCCATAACAACCAGAGAAGCTATCTGCAGGCGACATAAAAATACACTAAACTACCAGATAAAAAACTTTTACTGTTGGAGCACAAGAATGGCAGATCTGTTTCTCTTTAAACCTCCAGTGCGAGGTCAGCGCGAGCGCCACCCTTCCTCGGCGAACATGGGTCGGCGCCCCCAGCCGCTGTGGTGCTCTCCACTTTTTTCACACACAAAAGTTTTCCGTCAGGTTTTCGTCTTTGATTTCTTTTTGTAAAGAACATCTTGTGTTATGTGTTCAAGTAAAACTTCCTGGCTGATAGGCCGTGGTGCAGGTATAAAACTTCCTCCCGACGTTTCGTCTCCAACTGCGGGAGACATCTACATCTACATACATACTCCGCAATTCACCGTAAGGTGCGTGGCGGAGGGTACACTGTAGCACTACTAGGCATTTCCTTTCCTATTCCACTCCCAAATTGAACGAGGAAAAAAAGAATGCCTATATGCCTCCGTACGAGTCCTTATTTCTCTTATCTTGTCTTTGTGATCTTTACGCGAAATGTAAGTAGGCGGCAGCAAGATCGTACTACACTCAGCTTCAAATTCCGGCCCTCTAAATTTACTTAACAGAAATTCACGAAAAGAACGTCGTCTTTCTTCCAGCGATCCCCAATTGAGTTGCCGGAGCATTTCCGTGACACTCGCGCATTGGTCGAACCTACCGGTAACAAATCTAGCTGCTCGCCTCTGAACCGCCTATATGTCTTCCTTCAAACCGATCTGCTGCGGGTCCCAAATACTTGAGCAATACTCAAGACGCGGTCGTACAAGCGTTTTATACGCGGTCTCCTTTACAGGTGAAGTACATCTTCCCAAAATTCTCCCAATAAACCGAAGTCGGCTGCCTACCTTACTCACAACTGTCCTTACATGCTCGTTCCATTTCATATGGCTCTGCAATGTTACGCCTAGATATTTGAACGACGCAACAGCATCAAGAAGCTCACTACTAATGCTGTATTCGAACATTATGGGATTGTTTTTCTACTCATGCGCATCACCTTACATTTTTCTACATTGAGAGCTAGCTGCCATTCTTCGCACCAACTAGAAATTTTGTCTAAATCAACCTGTATGCTATTACAGTCAGTTACAGACGACACCCTCCCATACACCACAGCATCATCAGCAAACAGCCGCAAATTACAACTTACTCTGTCCATCAGATCGTTTATATAGATAGAAAATAATAGCGGTCCTATCACACTCCCCTGGGGCACGCCTGACGATACACTCGTTTCTGATGAACACTCCTTGTCGAGAACAACGTACTGCGTTCTATTACTTAGGAAGTCTTCCAGCCAGTCACAAATCTGTGAACCTATTCCATAAGCTCGTATCATCGTTAGCAGTCTGCAGTGTGGCACCGCGTCGAACGCCTTTTTGAAGTCGAGAAAAACACAATCCGCCTGTTGCCCTTCGTCCATGGCTCGCAAGATGTCATGTGAGAAAAGGGCAAGCTGAGTTTCACATGAACGATGTTTCCTAAACCCGTGCTGATTCATGGAAAGAAGCTTTTCCGTTTCAAGGAAATGTACTATATTCGAACTGAGAATATGCTCCAAAATTCTACATGAAACCGATGTCAACGATATTGGCCTATAATTGTATGGGACAGTTCTCTTTCCTTTCTTATACACGGGAGTCACCTGCGCTTTTTTCCAATCACTAGGAACTTTGCGCTGAATTAAAGATTCGCTATAAATGCAAGCTAAGTAGGGGGCCAACGCCGCAGAATAGTCTTTGTAAAACCGAACTGGTATTCCATCCGGACCAGCAGACTTTTTGGTATTTATCTCTCTCAGCTGCTTCTCTACACCGGAAATACCTATTGCTATGTCCCCCATTTCGGAAATAGTACGTTGATAAAATGATGGTATACTTGAGCGGTCCTCCTGCGTGAAAGATTTCTTAAAGGTTAAATTTAGAACTTCAGCTTTCCGTTTGCTTTCTTCTAATACTGCCCCGGAATGATCAACTAGTGACTGGACAGTGGGCTTTGACCCGCTTATCGATTTTACATAGGACCAGAATTTTTTCGGGTTCTCGGAAAGATCTTTTGCTAAGGTATGGCTGTGATAATTATTGTATGCTTCACGCATCGATCTTCCGACAACTGGAACTTCCGGGCTGATAAGCATTGTTCTTTATCATCAATCAAACCAAGAGCGTCCTTCTCTCCCACCTCCTGCTTTTCGAGTCTTTTCCCCTGCTGCTCGCTGGGCTTCCATAACCCTGAGTCGATCCATTGGCTGGAATGCTTGCAGTCTTCTGGCTATGGAGCTCTATCGAGTTGCCCTTCTATCCCAATTTTTCCGTTTTTACCATCATTAGACGTTAGCACATGATGAAAAACAGCCAAGCATAGAGTTTCCATTCCCATAAAGACTATTTTTTTGGTAGGCGGGTCCGAGTAATGTAACTGAAAGACTTAGTCGGGTTTTGCATTCGACCAAGGAGACATTTCGAAAGAAGGTCAAGATGAGCCAACTGATAGGTTCCATCAGTGCACATGGCACGTGATTTTCATGCCAACATTGTTGCCCTGATTTCAGCGGTACTTGCACCCTGAACTGCAGTTGTCGGAAGACCCTGGGAGATGTCTGGAGGACCACGGTCTGTCAGCCTGGACGTTTTACCTGAAGACAATGCCGGCCATGAAAGTTTACATTGTATGATCTAGTGTTATGGTTTGTGAACAATTCTTTGGAGCACGAGAATTCCAGTAAGGGTTTTTACGTGGAAACCTGCCAACGGCGAATCCCTGGAGCATTCTGCTAAATTTGGATGAGAAAGTATGGGTTGTTGTGCGTGGTAGTCAATTCAGCTATTATTTTGCACAAAGCATCACCCGTAATGCACACAAAGGAAGTCATTAAGTCATACTGTTTCAGAGGTGTAACCACCCAACAAATGTTGATTACGAGTTGACCTAGCATGTGCAAATGCAGTAGGTACTGTCTATTGCAGTTGGGTCTTGTAGTTAGTTGTTTCTGAATCGAAGTCACTTTCACGAGCCTCAGCATCCGTGTTTTGAAAACATTCAGAACTGTCACGGACGTTTCTAAAAGAAGCTGCTCTATCTCTAACGCCTTATTTTAGCTATTACAAAAAATCGCTCAGTATCGAGGATGCTAACTGGTCGGAAACTGTGGACGTGTGGGCTAGAGCAAACTGTTTTAATCAGCCCAGAATACGCTCTCATCCGGAAGAGAGCTGCTATGTAACAGGCGAAGCTCATTTACTACCACAGTAGCAGTGTCAGGAAGGAATGTCGTCATTTCTAGAAGCTATTACCTACAGATCGCGGCGGGTGGATATACCAGTCATTCGCAGTGAAAGGGTTTTGGCATGCGAACATACTCTCGCTCTTTTAACACAAAATATGCTAAAACCTTATACCTAGTTTCTTTCCGCATTGAACACGCCCTTTTCGTGTGTCTCTCGAGCTTTATCTCCCTTTGTCCGCACTGGAGGTTTCTCTTATTTCTCTCTCCTATTATCACTGTCCTCACTACTTCGATCGTCCTTCCATTGTTTCACGCCAATGCCCCTGTCTCATTCTTTTTCGCTCACAGTTCGACCGACTGTTTCTTTTTCAAGTCTGTTGTCTTCTAAATCATCATGATCTTCCCTCTTCGCACGTCCTTGTGAATTGTTTGTTCCTACTTATAACCCCTAGACCTGAAAAATGTAATATGGGGGAAAGTAGTAAAAAGACAAAATTTGTGTGGTTAAGTTCGCAAATTTCACGTATGGCGCCTACTCATGTTTTACTCAACCCACTATTTTCTTTCTCTTTTCCTTCCCCTGCTACTATCCTCAAATAGTTCTCTTTGCCTATTTTTTGCGGTGAGTACTTACTCCACTTTTCTGTCCCAATGGCACAACCTCCTCTCTCTTCATCACTTTCTGTTGTTCTCTTTCAGCATAAAACCCTTGATATGTTCGCTTGGCAAAATTTCTGGTGAGTCACATACATGAAGACTGAGGCAATTGGTTTCACAATTTTCTGTCACTGTTTTTAAAAGTAACCTATTGGCCAGTTTTCTATTTCAATCTATTTTTGATTGTTCTGACAGGGTCATTTTATGGAGTAACTGTACAGAACACTAAAGAGTGACAAATTTCTGTACACTGGCCAAAAGAAATTTCATTTTCCAACAATAGTTTTCCTAAGATAGAATGATAGGTATTACGTAATGGAGGTTTCTGTGACGACCGACAACACTTCAGCAGAGGTGAACACATCATAGCAGCGAAACGTCGACTCTCAGCATTATCAGCACTTTTGGTGCCCAAACATCGTTATATTCATAACGGATAAAGATATTCCGAAACGAGAAACGTGTTGTTCCTAGTGAAATGTTTAAAGCATATACAGTTAAAATTTTAGCTGTTTTCTATGATTATTTCTATATCTGCCGCCAATAAAACAGAAACGGTTTTGTTGTGACTTTGTGCTTAAGAACCCTATGAATGTCACTAACAGATCAAGTCATAGAAAAAATGTAAAATTTGTTTGGTCAAATTTCGATGGTTTCTAATGATTGCCGTGGCTGAACGGTCGAACGCATTGAGGCACTACGTTCCGATAAGCGAGGCCCGAGGTTAGAATCCCTCCATGGGCATGGATATTTGTGTCGTCTTTAGTATAAGGTATTTCATGAGTAGTTTGTAAGTTTAAGGACTGATGACCCCGTAGTTAAGTCCCTTAAGCTTGACAAACATTAGAACATTCTAATGATTCGAAAATATAGCACTGGCCATACCCTCAATTTTTAGCTTCGTTGCACAAAGTTAATACTTGATTTTGTCAGGAAAAACGCATGAGCAAATGAATTTTATAAGCCATATAAATCTCCCCCTAAATTACATGTTATGTTAAGAAAGAAATGCAAATACACGTAATTCCTGACTGAATGCCAATGCAGACGTTCCCTACAGCCTTATGACGACCTGAAAACGAGACTGTGATGAAGTACCTACCGTTATAGAAGGAAATTTGCCGGCCGGGGTGGCCGAGGGGACTGAGGCGCTCCAGTCACGGTCTGCACGGCCACTACGGTCGGGGGTTCGAATCCCCCCCTCGGGCATGGATATTTGTGCCGTCCTTAGGATTAGATAGTTCATAAGTAGTTTGTAAGTTTAGGGACAGATGACCCCGTAGTTAAGTCCCATTAGCTATACAAACATTTGAACATTTTGAAGGAAATTTAAGAATCGCATCTAACGTAGCATTTCTATTAGTTTGGAGGAACAGTGAATTCATTATTTAAAATATTGTTATGTCAAGATTCCCCCCTTTGGCTGTATGTTACCAAGAGATCCAAATTCTAACGTTGTCTAGGAACTTTTCCGTTACAGGTTCTTTTTGAAACATTGAAGTTAAAGGCATTGTGTGTTGTTTAAATATATACGTACACCGTTCCCAACACTCGTACTTCTCTTAACAGATCAATTTTAGAAGTGCTAGAATTGGGGGATCTTGAACAGCCTTTGAAAATTTGCATTGATAGAAGGGATTGAAAGGAATTCAAATGTTTCTAAAGCTTATGGCCTATGGGAGTTAATTGCGGAATCTCCAGTCCCTAAACATAAAAACTACTTATGAAGTAACTTGTACTAAAGACAACACAAACATCCACGCCCGAGGAAGGATTCGAACCTCCGACGCGGGAGGCCGCGTGATCCGCAACGTGGCTCTCCAGACGGCTCGGCTACTCTCGCGCGGCAAAAAGAAGTATTGTCCTATGTCAAGGGGTTCTTTCAACTTGTCGATACATTTGAGTGAATTCAAAAACCTACTCCATTTTTGTGTCCTATCAACTGATGCCAGTGGCCACTGTCTGCGTTCGCTTCTTGTTTCACAAATTACTGAATGCGAAGTCTCAGTACTTTTTTCCTGTTCCCTTGTATTTGAAGTTACAAAATATTTATTCATGTCAGCAATGAAACTGCGAATGGAAGATTTTCCTTTATTTCTCGGAATCAATGAGACATAAGCGATTTGCAATACTGCCACAGTACACGGTTATAACAAACTAAATAAGTCAAATTTTAAAATGTTTTTAAATGTATTGGACCAAACTGCTGTGGTCATCAATCCGTAGACTTACAAAGTACTGAAACTAACTTACACTAAGGACAAGACTAACACATATGCCTGAGGAAGGACAACGAACCTCCGGTGGGAACGGCCACCCATTCTGTAGCAAGACGCCTATGACCACGCGGTCATTTCGCGCAGCTGAAAAATCATTGCATGTGGCATTGAAGAAAGGGAATTAGTTCTGAATCTCTTCAGGAAACTTTGATCTGAGAGCGAGAGAAGCCTACACAAGCACAAGCAGTTTCTAAGAAGTGTTCATCCGTATCTGCGAGTAGAAATTTCGAAGTATACACACAATCCGCTACTGCTATTTTCGCAACTGTTTTGCACCAATCACGTGGTCCAGCGCATAGAAAATATAGTATTTTTAACAAGAAAATAGTCTTTACCAATCCTGCATTTCGTTACAAAATTTTCGTGCAACAAGGGGGGGGGGAGGGTTCGACGGACGCCCATATCATGTCACAGCATACGTGCCAATACGAATGTTCCCCCAAATCCTGAAGTTTTCCCACAGTTACCTGCGCAGCTAGGAACTGAAGACAGTAAAAGCTAGAATGGAAGGACGGTGGTTCGTTGCTCTGACTCGCTCTAAATCTTAGCTTCTCCCCACCGACAGCCTTCACTGTGGAGGTCGTAAACTGAGTCGAGGAATCATGTCGCCGCAGTGACCTCGGCGGTGCGTCAGAAGAACGGAAACGCCTGTTCCTCCTGTTTTTCGCAGCACCCGTCCCTGGCCGCAGTCAGCGGGGGTCTGAAGCTTTTATCCGCCCCTCCCCCCTGTCGTAAATACCTGCCTCTATACTGACCGAGCAGCGTCCACTGCTCAATGCAGACCTCTGCTCCGCCGTGAAAGAAAAAAGGTGCGAGTCCGAACAAGGCGACCGCGACCCACCGCAAATTCCGACAAGGATCGCGACGCTGCCGCCTGCTGTCTGCGCGTTGCGGGACACAACGGCGGTGAGAGGCGGGGTGAGGTGTCTGCCGACTGCTGCCGTTGTTGTGCTGTCTTTGGAGGAGGAAGACGATGACGTTGCTTTGTTCTATACTAAGGAAACACGAACGCTGGTAATGACATTGTGTAAAAGTAGAGCTGCCGATGGAAGTTACATGCCGTCGATTTAAGAAAAAAAAGTTCAGTGTTGAATTTATTCAGGAGCTATTGCCGTTTCCACTCCCATGAACCACAGATATTGCCGAGGTGGAGTGGCTTGCGTGCCTCAGAAGTCCTTTCTGAAGGCATTTGTATGGAGTGTTGCCTTGTATGGGAGTGAAACATGGACAATAAACAGTGCGGACAGGAAGAGGATTAAGGCTTTTGAAATATGGTGCTACAGAAGAATGCTGAAGATTGGGTGGGTGGATCGCGTAACTAATGAGGAGGTACTGAAAAGAATTGGGGAGGAAAGAAGTTTCTGGCATACCTTGACTAAAAGAAGGGATAGATTGCTAAGGTACATTCTTAGACATCAAGGAATTGTGAATTTAGCGTTGGAGGGAAGTGTGTGGGGTTACAAACCGCAGAGGAAGGCCAAGAGATGGATACAGTAAGCAGATTCCGACAGATGTAGGTTGCCGTTCTTATGTGGAGATGAAGAGGCTTGCTCAGCATAGGGTATTGTGGAGAGCTGCATCAAACCAGTCTCCGGACTGAAGACCACAACAACAACAACATTGTCGTTTAAATAAAAGAAAGTTCAACTTTGTACTGAGTTCTATTTTGGATGATATAAAACCACAGTGCCTAAGAAATGCAATAACTGAAGAAGAAAAATTACATTTTACGCTGAGAAGTACACAAAAACTCGAGCATTATTTACATCCTGCTCAACAACTGGTACGGAATACTGTCCCAGCGATGTGGTTGTTGGAGGTGTGTTATTATCTCTTGATTGCTGATTTGTGTTGCACTGTGGACCCATCACTTCGTAATCAGAAACAATGCAACTATCATTTTTCTTTCGATTCTGCTTTACATATTGGAAATGGACTCCGTAAAACTGCACTGATATGTCCAGAAAATAATTCATATCATCATATTTGCGTCACATAAGGCTTTTAGTAACTTTTGGCTCTTTTCATTCCTTTCCTTTCACACTTTAAATATTGTATCTGCGTTAGTTATATTCCGTTTTCTTTTCTGTGCTGGTACATAACATTAATCGATTGTCACCTCTCGTGCAACATGAAGTAAATACACATGTCCTGATCGTACTTTTACACAAAAGGCTTTATTACTGTACATAATCATTTTTAAGAACACCATTTATGTAATCACCGTTAGTTAACAATTTTGAACATAAAACACTGTTTGTGTTTTAACTTTAACAGTTAAGTATCGAGGATACTGCACTAAGTTGCTACAAAAATGAAAAACATTTTACAAAATATTAATGAGTGTAGCTTCCTCTGAGTCTTCACGTCATTGATATACCACGTCAAAAATTTACAGAAATACATCTGTAGTCATAATTAAATAGTTAATCAACTTTTACACCAAAAATCCCGGCTGATTGAGCACAGTTCCAGGCCTATTATACATTTATTCGTGTAACTTGACAACTCTTCTTCCCTGTTACAAACAAACAAATGAAGATTTCAATCCGATCTGTAGAAGAGACAAGGCAATGGTGTCTCCTGCTTTTAGTGACATTCAATGCATTTATGTCTCAATAAATTAAAACCAAGAAAATCTGAATTTACAGTTCCTTGAGGACCTATCCCCAAGTACTTCAGTGGTTATTAAAAACGCACATATGAATCCATTTGTTGATAAATGACAAGTTTCGTGCACTTACTAGTCCTGTTTAACTCACATATCGCTGACGTCCTTCCAGGACGAGAACGGCAGCTTACTTTTTTATCATTGTCTACAAGAATTCGTGTACAGTGTCATATCTTATTTCTTTGACTCGCCTGCTACCACTGCAGATCAATTTTAGTTTGTATTGTCGATTGCACAGTGGTTGGATACAGCTGCAAAGTTGAGGTTCATACAGAAGATATTGAAGACTTCCTCTTAGTTGGGTTTATATTTCTTAAACTTTCTTCAATTTTTGAGACATTTATATGTATATATTTCATCTAAAATGTTGTTTTAATAATAGTGATTCATTACATTAAAATCATAAAATATTCATTTTGAGGTCATTCCGGAAAGAAGAGCAGTATCGCAAACTATTTGTGAAAAAAATCATTTATAACGATCTTGTACAGTCATATCACCGTAATTAACAACTTCTGAGAAAAAATTAAACCAATAAATAGTTCCGCGCTATCGGGGTTAACTACTGTGATGCAGCTTTCCAGATATCTTTTATTAAAACATTTCTGTACTCGTCATTTTCTGCGTCATATATTACAGGATATGTTGGCGCTGTGTTTACGGACTTGTTTTCGCCGGAGTCTGAAGAACTCATTTCCCTGGGGTGTTGTCATAAAACCGGTCTTCCGCGGGGGTCGGGTCGGCGACAGCGACACCACAGCCATCCGCAGCTGCAGTTATTTCGAATAAATAATGGGATAAGAACCCAAATGCTAAAGCCATTGCTTGAAAAGGAAATAATCGCCTTAGAAATAAGTTATCAATAACTAAATGCTAGAAAAATAAAATTATTAATCCAAAAGAAAAATGCAGACTCATGACTGTGGTATTTCTCATTGCACATATGCAGATCTCGTCGTTCATATAACCTCACAGGATAAGAAGCGAAATGAGTGACTTTTTCAAACCTGCAACATATTAGACGTGGCAGTGGACAGATGAGAAGAAGGGCTTAAGTGTATTTTCCTGTCCTGTTTCAAATTCAAGAAATATAATTCTACTAGCTGTAAACCCGGGTGTTTATTTATCCTACTCTCTCGTAGTCCACATCACCTTCCCCCCTCTCTCTGCATCCATCTCTTTATCTCCCATCTCTCTGTTCCTTTCCACCTTTGCCTCTCTCGGCAAAGTTTTCTGTAAGGTACCCTCTGTCATGTACCATACAAACATTTATGTACCCAGTGATCTTCCTCTTGGTTTAAAGATCATATGTGCAATAATTCATCAAGATCGGAGCAAAATTACGCATTTTGTACCCTCCACCTTGCACCGAACGAAATTTTATACAGTGACATTCCTCCTGTTTTTAAGCTAGAGAGTGCAAAATTTCACCAATATCGGAACAAAACAATAAATTTGTATGCAATAGAGACACAGGGTCACATTGAAAATCGCACTTTGTTGTTCTGAAATATTCTAGTTTTATTTCATACAACACTTCTTCTGAGAATAACGAAAACAAAACAAAAAAGATCTGTGAAATCGGTCTAACCGTTCTCAAGTTATGGCGCGACCAAGGTATTTAGGGATACATTTTATGTTGCAAAGTACCTTTCCCTATGCACCGTACGAACGTTTACTAGACGGTGACTATGCTCTTGTTTTAAAGGTGAAGCTTGAGAAATTTCGTGAAGATCGGAATGAAATGGTAGATTTCGCGAGTCTGTAGGAGAAGTATGTTCCGCCAGGCACCTATCACATAATACTATCTTAGCTGACGTTTTCTACCTATAAACTAGATTCCTGCTAAATGTCAGCTTCATAGATTAATAGGTTGTTTTCAAGATTTCATGTTTAGTCAGTGAGTGAGTGAGTGAGTGAGTGTCATTTCGCTTTTATATAGATAGGGATTAACAAAACAGATTAATTAATTTTGGACTTCTTTTCCATTCATGATTTTGTAGGGGGCGAGGGGTGTCAGTTACAAATCGCTTCATAAACGTCCGATATTACATGAAAACTTTGTTGAAGGTCCCTGACTACTCCCATTTTCCATTAATTGACGCATAAATCTGGGTATTCTCTCGCGGTGGCCTCTTATTATTTATGACGTCATATCTCCTAAGCTATGTGTCGTTCTCTTCGGTTTTTGAGTGATAAACCTTCGTGAGTGAACGGTGAAGAGGTCACCAAAGTTTCATTATATAAATGTCTATTCATTCGTACTAAGTAAACCTGAGTTGCTAAACGAAGTTTCGTCTCAAAATATAAGATTGGAATATGGTATCCGCAAGAAAATAATATGTGTACTTACACATTTCGCGGACGTATTTGCCAAGGTATGTCTATCAGTTCAATGTAATTAATCTTAAGATGTTACAAATATTAATAAGATTCAGAGATCCGATTAACACAGAAAAGTACTTCCTTTCACTCCCTGTCCATAATGGAAATGTTTAAAGACTTTTAAACTTGCCATCATCACAATAAACTGAAATATTCCGCGATATGAATTGTGGTTACTGTGCGATCGCAGCTAAGACTTAGGGTATTTATCTGTTACTTTTTCACTTCTTTCACCTCTGGCAACGTTGTTTCTGTGAAAAATGCCGAGTTCCAGCGTAGTTCGCAATAACTGGCTGGGTAAATCAGTTCAAAGGGCGAATGAAAGCAATGGTCTATCAAAGCCCTGTGATATTCAAACCAGTCTTCGTATTGTTCACTGCTTTACTTTTGTCGTTGGAGTAGAAAATGAGAGAGACAAATCCGCTATGAGAATTATTAGGTTAATTATATTATTATATTTTATTTTTTATTTTTATTGTTGATTTCCTTAAATACAATTTTTTCTGGTTTCTGTTCATACCTACAATGCAACCTGAGTTAATAAATGACATTTTATGTTTAAAAAAATTGCACTGACGTGTTTTACGGCCAACTTTAGATTTATAGTTTTATAAGTTTTTGAAAACATTTTGGACCGAAATAATAATCTAAATAGTAAAAAATTATGTCATAAGATTACGCCTCTACTATTGTACACGTAATATTCTTTCTGACCGTATTTTAACAGCCAAAATTATATGATGTTTCTGTTTAGCTTTAACAAACATACTCTTTTTTGAACTTTTTCCTCTTTGAACTATCATTTTAATATCTCTCCCACATTTTCATTGTCTTTTTCCGTTAAAATATTATCACCTGTCTTGCCTTGGTAGTTCTAAGTTTATTGTCTTTGCCTGTACTGGTTACGAATGACTATGGGCTGAAAAGGCATAGCGTACATTTGTTTGGCATTCGGACGAGTGACTATAGCCTGGATGGAAGACAGCGTATATTTGGCGTTCGTAAATCAGTTACGTGACATCCCTCGCCCCAAAATCTCTTTTGCGTATGCCATCTTGCTTTCTGTACTCTAAAAAAGATAAAGCAGTCAACAATCCGAAGATTGGTTTGAACACCACAGTGCTTTACTAGGCATGGTCCTGTTTGGAGGTGGTATGCCGTTGCCTTCCTCCGACCTTCGAACTGACTTACCCAGCCAGTTATAGGGGGACCTACAGTTTAATGTGGGTTCCGAACCACGGTGCTACTCGGTATTTTTCACATGAGCATAACTGCCAGAGGTGAAAGAAGTGGAAAGTGACAGATAAAAATCCTAGGACCTGGCGGGGATCGAACCCGCGACCTTTGGATTTGTAGTCTGGCACTCTACCACTGTGCAACCGAGGCGCACTTCTGTACTCTATGATTTTCTTATTATAAATCAACCGTTGTCATTTCAAATCAATGGCTCACTGAAAATTATCAAAACACGTCGTTTTTAGGACAGTGAATTATAATTTAATGTTGGTGGTTCGGAACTCGCTAGGGCGCGGTGGCTCAGCGCGCTCGGTCAGAGGGTTGCACGCTTGGTAGCTCGACGCCCCCTCTAACGAGAGAACTGAGTTATCCGAAACGATAAAATAGGACAAAACAAACCATAGTTCACAAAGTATCCGTTCAAACCGACGAACCAATCAAAAGAGAGCAAACGAAAGACAGTTCACCAACGCCGTCTCAAGAGAAGGCCTGTGCACTGCCGTGCCACGTGACGTCACACAGAGCAGGTCGCGATCGCTTAGCTCACTGGCTGGCCGCTGTGAGGCGGTGGGATGTGCCCCATCAACCAGCCAGTAAGCTACGCGATCGCGAGCTACTCTGCGTGACGTTACGTGGTACGGCAGTGCACAGGTCTTCTCTTCAGACGGCGTTGGTTCACCGCCATCTGTAATTAAAAAAAAAACTGAGTAAAATTCTCAACGAGGAAATATTAACAAACGACCGCAAAGCATCGATCTCACTGAAGAAAGAAAACAACTATGTACATAACCACCAAAGTCAATGTTTTTGTCGCACTTTATTTTTTTCTCTTGCTTCCTAAAAGGTTTTCGCACACTCTTGTTAACTGAACGCAACTGTATTCTGCAAGATCTGAGTTATTCAAAGGTAAGATCACTTTCTCTAAAAAGCGCATTTGTTCTGTTTCGAGAACATGCCATGAAATGTAAACATAGACTTCTTTCACACATGTACATAAACTGGGGATATACTGTTACAATGACTGTTGTAAATGACGTATTGACAGTACTAACTTTGTATTACTACAGGTATGTGGAGTTCAGTATTAGCACAAATATTCCGTTTGTGATTTTAGCTGTAAAAGAAAACGTAATCACGGTTTGAAATAGAATATTTGTTCAAAATAAAATGTTCAAATGTTTGTTAAGCTTATAGGACTTAACTACGGGGTCATCAGTCCCTAAACCTACAAACTACTTACGAACTACTTACGAACTAGGACGGCACAAATATCTATGCTCGAGGGGGGATTCGAACCCCCGACCGTAGTGGCCGTGCAGAACGCGACTGAAGCGCGGCCAGAATATTTGCTCTTTATTTTAGCGCAGAACAGTGTAACATGAACGAAGTCATATCTGAACTCCAGGAAAGGTAATTCCATCTACGTTAAAAGCGTCCATAGCAACCATGTCAAAGACAAACATTTTAGTCGATGCATTAATTCTAATTAATGACTTTCAATATATTCCACAAATAGTGAATAAACGCTTAGAAAAAATGAACAAGGTAATTTGTTGCAATGTATACACGTCCCTTCTGTTTGATTAAGAAACCACACTTTCCACAGAAATCTGGACTTCCTTTATATACGAAACTACCAGTATCAGCACTTTGTGCAGAATGTTCATTATTACAGTATCCTCCCAGTTTACGTGCATATGATTCAGAAGACCATTGTTCAATTCGTTGTTAGCGGTATATATTTCACGGCATGTTCACGAAATAGAACAAACACGCATTTTAGAGGGAGCATTCTTACATGTGCACAATTCTAAACATTGAAGCTCCATTTGATTAAAAAGAGTGTCGGAAACCAGGAAAAAAATTTTGGTAGTGGCGCGCTTCGAACTACTGACCTTCACAGACTAACACATTGCCCACTACGCTACGACTAACAATCAGAATTTGCGTTCTTTAATCTCGTACTATTGATGGCAGTTGTTGACTGATGCTAATATGGCCTTTTAGACACTAGATTATCAGTTATTGTACAAAGAACGACGTGTTTTTTTAATTCGTCAGTGCACCATTGCCTGAAATTACGTCATTTCAAGTAAGTGTGTATCTAACGTTAACGTGTAGCTAAACACAGTAGAAATTCCAGAAGCGAAATTAAAAAAAGCGCTATAACAGCATAATATCTAATGGAAAAATCTTAAAAGGAGTAGAAACTGATGCAGACAAGTAATTAATGATCAGTTCCGAAAACCTAACTTACCATTTTTAACAAACCTTAAATTTGCTGTTAACTGAATTTATGCAATTCGATTAAACTGAATTGTATGACGATGCAAGCCCAAACTTTACTTGCAGTTTATTTATCAAATACACTGCAAAGAAAAAGAAACTGTTGTAGGCATGTGTTTGCAAACATGGAGTATGTAAACAGTTGGAGGACAGTGCTGCGGTCGGCAACACCTATATAAAACATGTATCTGGCGCAGGCCTTACGTCCGTTACTGCTGCTACAATGGGTGGGTATTACGATTAACTGAGATAGCAGATGGTATTACAGTCGGCACACGAGAGATAGTATACATAATCTTCGAAGTAGCGATGAGGTGGAACTATTTCAAGAGTGGAAATCCGCTAAAACCATCACATGAGGTACTGCAACAACTCTACGTCCAACGGAGAGAATCGTTCAGCGTGACAGAAGCACAACCATTCCGCAAATTGCTGCGAATTTGTGCCATCAACAAGTGACAATGTGCGAAGAATTCAATGAAACACAACTAAAAATAACCAAATGTTTGTAAATCTTGAAAGGTAGGTTTTATGGTGGGCGCGTTGAAAAATAAAAGTAAGGAAGGAGAACGAAGAGACGGTATGCAAGTGGAGTATGCAAATGGTTTGTTCAATTAATAGGAAAGGATAGGCGTGGCTGACCCACCATCGATCAGTTAATAAACCCCATCCAAAATTGAGTGAAAGAGGATATCTAATTTGAATGGTTTGAGTAAACAAATTCGTTTTGTTTTATTCTCTGAAGTCAAATGAACATCACAGTTGAAAGCAAAAGTTCACATACAAATCAACATACATCAAACTTAACGAACATCATTTACAAAAACAGAATATACACGCCTATACGAAGCGACTGGTAAGTTGTGGATAATTGTATCTGATTCTACAGACTTGTGACAACCCACATTTAACTGTAAAACGTGGCGCAATCGAGAGAAATACCAGATTTCTGTGAGTTTTCCTAACGTTTTCAATAGTACGGAAACGTGAACACCACTTGAAACACTAGAAAATGCACGCGATACTGTACCAAACCAGAGCTGGCTGGTAATCTCAGCAACACCGACGGCTGGGCGGTGGCTGCGAGTGTCTATAGCTGCAAGTCGCGGACCCGGAGATTCAAGAAGCGATATTTAACTAATATCAGCCAAATTCAACCCTGGCGGATCTCAGTGCCTACGATCTCACTCGTTCGGCTATGTCGTGCCACTATAGACAATTTACGTCTGAAACACGAATGTACTGTAGGCAGAGATGACATCAAACTGTGACAATCGCAATAAGCGCGTCGATCCGTCTAATATCAGGGAGGCTGACCTTGCTCTCGACTTGCCAATACTCAGCGATATTAGTACCAGTTTTGGAGCAACTCCAAAAATTGTACCACAAACTCTAAGTACCGCTGCTCTAAGACAAGTATGAACTCACAGCAGAAGAGAAGCGTCCGCTGTCCTCGGCTGCCCAAATACCAACCTCCATCTCTCTACTTCTAAAAATCTCTGTCTCCTCTCTGCAAAGCGTCCAGGCTCCGCGTATGTCTATTGAAACGCCAATCCACAGCGAGAGACCTAAGTACTGCCAATCATAGCTTGCGTTGGGGAGTCGGGCAGTTGAACCCCCTTAGTATAAAACAGCAGCCAATGGCCAGACCTCCTGCGTTTACACTGGTCGGGCCTCGCCCTTACATCCAGAGTTCTCATGTGGCGGCCGATGGCCTACAGTCACCCTCGAAAACATGGCCAGCAAGTTGCTTCCAGCAAACGAACAAACTCCCTCGTTGTTGTATAATTGCGGCGCCCACCAGCGTGGCGTCAGAGACGTATAATGTCCTAGCGGGAGCCAACCTGGCGTTCGCCAACTCGGCGCCAGACTTCCCAGCTCTCCCCTCGCAAAGCACCATACACCGCCCTTGGAGACATATTGTATTGCTCCAGATGCTCTCGCCCAGACGACGCCAACGTCTGTGGCGCCAGTCAGATGGCGGTAACATGTGCGAAAATACTCGGAAGGCTCACGGCTCAGTTCTGCCTGCTTTGGCCCTTGGCCGTAAGGCGTCTTCCCAGAACCGATGCCCCTCTGAATAACAGAGCCACCCTCATGCTCGCCACCGGCCTGCCGTTAGCACTGAACGGGTGTTTTTCCCCTTGCTACAGGCCTCACACAACCAAGTAACAGATTATTTCTCTTTCGCCGCAATTTTTAAATCTATAACCTATGAATAATCTGATACAATTAACAAGGTTACGTCGTCATTTTACTGTAGAAAAGCAACGTAGCAGTACTAAAATCTCGCAATCTATCGATCTCAACTGCTGGGTTATTAGCTTACAAATTACGTGAACTAAGGTAAACTAATCTAAGGACAACACAGAGAACCTTGATCGAGGAAGGACTCGAACCCCCGACGGCGAACGGCCGCGCACCTCGCAGCACAGCGCCCCAGTGCACACGCCTAATCTAACGCTGCTGAAACATAATCGTTACGGGCTTTGGGAACCGAAGGACCACTTACTAAACTAAGCTAAAGACAACACAAAGACCCATGATGGAGGGAGGAGTCGAACCCCCGACGGCGAACTGCCGCGCACTGTAGCACAGCGCCCTAGTGCACACACCTAATATGCCGCGGCTGTAACATAATCGATATGGGGTTTGGGAGCCGAATGACCACTTTACGTTTTCTTGCTTACTGCACGACACAAAGCTTTACGCCTTGTCTAGGATTGTCAACACCGACATTGGCCTGTTAATAACTGGAAACATGTTGTCTGGTCCGACAAGTCTCATTTCCATTTGTATCTAGCGGATTATTATGTACGGGTATGTAGACAACCTGATGATCCATGGAACCTGCATGTCGGCAGGGAACTGTTCAAGCTGCTGGAAGATCTGTGATAGTGAGGGGCACATCCAGTTGCAGTAGTATGCGACCCCTGACACCTCTAGATACGACTCTGACAGGTGACACGCATTCTGGATAATCACCTGCATCCATTCATGTGCATTGTGCATTCTGACGGATTTTGGCAGTTCCAGCAGGGCATTGTGACACCCCACACGACCATAATTGCTACAGGAAACCTCTTGTGAGTTCAAACACCTCCACTGGTCACTATATTTCCCTGACATGAACATTATTGAGCATATCTCGGATGACTTGCAACATGCTGTTGGGAAGAGACCTCTACCCTCTCGTACTGTTAGGGATTTATGGATAGTACTGCAGCATGCATGGTGTCAGTTCCCTCAAGCACTGCTTCAGACATTAGTCGAGCCCATGACACGTCGCACTTCTACATGCTCCAGGAGGCCCTACACGATATTAGTCAGGTGTGACAGTTTATTTGGGCCTTTAGTGTGATTAGGTTGTTTCCTCTGTTAACTGCTTTGCGCTTGGCAGCTGTACAGAGAATCAGAATTGTGAGTGGGGTCACTGCCTATGCGCAGTTGTACCTGCTCATGTGTGGCATTCCTGTTTGCAACAGTTCTGTTGCAACGCAAAATTGTGACATAGTAACTTGTTGAAATCTTAGATTGCTCAAGAGATCACCGGCTACGCTAGGCGGGAGCAGGCCATTGCCTCTGTCGGAAAAGTGACGCCAGTCGTTAGTGACGACAGCAGGCTCTGCGGCGGCGCATTGAAGGCCTACAGTCAGCAGACTGTCGTGTACGACAGAGGGCCAGCAGAGAGAGAGGGTATACTCGCCAGATTGTAAACATTTCATAACTACACGTAGCTCTGGCACAAGACTGAATAAGTCCGATGATACGTCAGTGGTTAAAGAGCGCAATGAGTGAACGCTGCATTCACAAGTAGGACACATTCGGTCATCACGAACAGTCTCATAGGGCATAGGTTCTGGTGATTCCGTATACAGGGTGTTACAAAAAGGTACGGCCAAACGTTCAGGAAATGTTCACACACGAAGAAAGAAAATATGTTATGTGCACATGTGTCCGGAAACGCTTAATTTCCATGTTAGAGCTCATTTTATTACTTATCTTCAAATAACATTAATCATGGAATGGAAAAAAACGCCGGCCGCGGTGGCCGAGGGGACTGAGGCGCTTCAGTCACGGTCTGCATGGCCCCTACGGTCGGGGGTTCGAATCCCCCCGCGGGCATGGATATTTGTGCCGTCCTTAGTTCTAGGTAGTTCATAAGTAGTTTGTAAGTTTAGGGACTGATGACCGCGTAGTTAAGTCCCATAAGCTTAACAAACATTTGATTTTGGAAACACACAGCAACAGAATCTACCAGCGTGACTTCAAAGACTTTGTTACAGGAAATGTTCAAAATGTTCTCCGTTAGCGACGATACAAGCATCCACCCTCCGTCGTATGGAATCCCTGATGCACTGATGCAGCCCTGGGGAATGGCGTATTGTATCACAGCCGGCCACAATACGAGCACGAAGAGTCTCTACATTTGGTACCGGGGTTGCGTAGACAAGAGCTTTCAAATGCCCCCATAAATGAAAGTTAAGAGGGTTGAGGTCAGGAGAGCGTGGAGGCCACGGAATTGGTCCGCCTCTACCAATCCATCGGTCACCGAATCTGTTGTTGAGAAGCGAACACGTCGACTGAAATGTGCAGTAGCTCCATCGTGCATGAACCACATGTTGTGTCGTACTTGTAAAGGCTCATGTTCTAGCAGCACAGGTAGAGTATCCCGTATGAAATCATGATAACGTGCTGCAGTGAGCGTAGGTGGAAGAACATGAGGCCCAATCAACAAATCACCAACAATTCCTGCTCAAACGTTCAGAGAAAATCTGTGTAGATGACGTGAATCGAGGAAGTACTGTACATACTAACGAAACAATTGGATATTTTGACAATTGTCTGCACGAATTATTTCAATTTTCATTTAAAGAGAAATATTAAAATGAGCTCTAACATGGAAATTAAGCGTTCCACATAACATATTTTCTTTCTTTGTGTGTGAGGAATGTTTCCTGAAAGTCTGGCCGTACCTTTTTGTAACACCCTGTATAAACTCCCGCCTTTAGAAGTGTATTCACTTGGACTTCGGAATCGAAAAAGTTCAGGAGAGTAGTCGACGATCCAATGATCTTATGTCTCAGATAAAGCAGTACAGACTAGTAGCCACTAGTCGCAACTAGGGGTCTGGAGACCACTACTGCTCTTAGAACTGACCATCATCCTGGGAGATTATGAACCGCTGTCTACCGTCTTCACAACGCTAAATATGGTTGCTGCCTGAGGCCAGCTCAGTCTTCATTGGTTGGTTTCCTAAAGGCCCATGATGCTGCCGACGCTCCAGCTCTCTGGTGCTAAGCTTGCCAGCGATATCAAGAATTCAACTGTCACCATGGCCTCCGACTCCAGTGTTTCCATGTCGGAACCTGCAATTAACTGCATAGACAGCAGGAGGGACAGAGTACTCCACCCGGCAGTCTCTGTGCTTCAAACCCCAGACGTCGCGGCACGGGCACCTCCATCCGAACCTTATGGCAGGCGGCCCATAGAAGACTTGGCGAGACCGCGAGCTAACGCGGCCGAAGGAGACGTAACCTGCTGATCTTCCTCCTGCCGAGCTAGCGCCTATAACACGAAATATTGTATTCCATCGAATACACTTGTAAACTCTACTACTGTTTTACATAAATTTACCCATGTTATGTGGATTGGTATGAGGTCTGCGATTGTATTATAAACGTTTTGAAATAATTTATACTGCAGCAGTCACTTTTTACTAATATTTTTATTATCACGGTGCGTTTCGGCAGCAAGCACCCATCATCTGATGCATTTCACAGTTACAGGTTCATTACCTGTTTGTTGTGTGTTGTGTTGTGCGTCCCATTGAGGTTATGGTTGGACGTCCTACGCTGTTCAGAAAGATACAGGTATTTTAGTAGGTATGCTTCGTGACTAGCTTCTGGGTTATTATTTTGTTGTATTTACTTGCAGTTTTTTCGATAATCTTTTTATCTGACACACACGCCACAAGAACACAGTTATGTACACACCACATGTAGACCTTTGTATTAGATGTTTACAATGTACCAAAGATCCCTAGAAGGTAAGATAACCTACTTACATAAATATGAACAGTGAATATGCCATAAAATGTGCATATGTTCAGAGCATGTGTTGAAACAGGTGTTGCTAGGGACATACTTATCTTCCTACATTATTAGCTTTTACATTTTAATGAAATATTCAATCAAAATTGCATTATTAATTTTACATTTTAATGAAATATACGTTCAAAACAGGAGAAATGTTTAAACGCATTCGTGTTATTGTTTTCAAGTTTGTCATTTAGAAGAAGGTCAGCATGTATTTTTTCATGGACCCAGATTTCTAATTATTCATAGAGATCAATTAGATGCCCCTTATCCATTTTATGCAGTATATGAGGATCACTCAATATTCCGGAATGGATGACCTGTGTCCTTTACATGGGAGACTACTGTTGTTTTACTTAAGTTATTGTTGTGGTAGGCATTTATGTATGCATTGTATCTAGTGTTGAATTTCCTTCCTGTTTGGCCTACATATAGGGCTTTTAAGGTGTTGCATACTATTTTGTAGATGCCTGAGTGAGTGTGTTTATCTGTTAGTATGTTTACATTGCGTCTCAGTAAGTGTTCATTGATTGTGTGTTTTAAAGGCTATGTTGATGTTATGTGGACTGAAAATGTTTACTATTTTGAAGGATAGTTTGCCAATGAAAGGGATGCACACTGTGGGTTTATTTTCTGTTTTCTGTGTGGGGATTGGTTTATTTTTGTTTCTGCTGTTTTGTGCAAGGTTGTCAACCAGGGTGTCATCATATCCATTTGCTGCAGCTATTTGTTTCATTGTATTGAATCTTTCAATTTTAGCATTGTCCTCCATTGGTGTGGTGTTGGCTCTCTTAACAAACGCTCTGTATGAAGCATGCTTGTGTGTTGTTGGATGGCAGGTTGAGTTGTGTATGGTGGAATCTGATGTCGATTTTCTGTAGACTTTGAAGGTGTGTGCATTGTTTACTTTACTAATAGTTAGGTCCATAAGAGTGGATACTGTCAGTGTTTTCATGTTCCACTGTGAGTTTTATGATTTGACTATGGTTATTTAGTGTATTGAGGATATTGTTGGTATCATTATTGTCACCATCGTCCACATACTGTTTGTAATAAATGGTTTTATCCATGGAACTGTATTTCATGAGAAGAGCTGTATTTTTGTCTGCCTTCTTCACAGAAGGTTGCCGCCTGCTTTAACTTGTGTTAACATGTTCTTTCAGCTCCTCATCATCGTTGACCACCAATGAGAGGTAAATATAAACTTACGGTTGTGCTTAGTCTTCTCATCAATTGTGTGAATCAGTTCACCATTAACCAGACTTCGTTCTTCATCATGCACTTGATCACATCCTTCATTGAACAGTCTGACCCATCTTCTAACCATTTAATCACTCATAGCATTTTGTCCGTAATCCTGGCACATTTGCCATTGAATTTCCTTTGTTTTAATTTTCTCTGCATTTAGATAACGTATCACAGATCTGATTTCGCACGCGGCGGCATTTTAAATTGCCGCTGACGTTAAAGAGAAGCCCTACAAGGTACACGTCGGCAGCAGCGAACTGAAAATTGCGTACGTGTCTCCTCCTTGAATCAGAGTAAGCGCCGCGCATGCTCGGAACTGCGATCGTAACACTGCGATGGAAATACAAACGGAACTTATTTTGTGGACGATCCTTGTATGTCTTTATACAGACGAAATGCTGCGGTAGAGTATTCGAGCGATCTAAGGCGCCTTGCTGCAGAGCGCGCGGTTCTTCGCTGTCGGATTTTCGAGTCCTCCTTCAGGCATGGCTGTGTGTTTCGTTCTTAGGTTAGTTTATAAGCCTAGGGTCTGATAAACACGGAAGTAACGTCCCATAGATTTACAAACAAACAATGCCTCTCGTAAACAAAAGGCAAGAAGGTGACTGAGGTAGGGGATATCCCATGCTCACTAACGTCTGCAGAAAGTTCTACCATCCACGGTCAAATTTAGGGCACCTGAACATAATGTGGTTGACACCAGCTTTCGTCGTATTTGCTTCCCTGTATTGTCGTGGATTGAAATATACAAACATGAAGAAAATTTTAACAGGAAATAAGAAGCTATGAAACTTAGTGACATATGGACAGTAGCTTTGAAAGATCGACAGGTTTTATCTCTGACCGATTGCAATCGATAGTGATGTTTTTATCTTTGACAAGGACTATCTCTGCTGATAACGTGACAATTTGACCACGCCCACTTTTCACAGTATATATGGCGCTCCCAGACACCCGACTCATCAGTCGGCAAGACTCAACGCAAGTAAGAAGACCTCTGAGGATGTCCGGCGCAGCTCTGGACGAAACGTTAGGTGAAACTGGAAAGTTTTATGGACAACGGCCTTATAAGCCGGAAGTTCTACCAGCAACTATATTATTGTTGAGGTGAAAAGCGCGAACTTCAGTCTTAGCCGGATTTGGGCACAAACGCCACCTTCTGTAGAATATCCGTACTGGTTATCATTTTACTGATATCAGATTTTGATGGGACATACATAAACGCCGCTGTGGAGGCGGTTCTCCGCGCCTCGTGGATACCGAAGTGACGCGGCTGCAGTCAGCAGCCGGCAGCCCCGGCATTCCCCGCCGCCATAAATCATCCCGGCGTCTCGGTCTGTCAGACCAGCAACACACGAAAACTAATTTCCTGCGCTGGCCGGCTGATAGTCTACTCGATACGGCCGCTCATCCGCGCGGCTGCCCACCCCATCCAAAGCCTCCCCCCCACCCCCTCCCCTTCACTCACCGCCAATAGCGCCACCCCTTCCCTGCGACGCGTCTGATTTCGGTTTCAATCCCGCCAACTCACACCACGAGCGAGCAGCCGACTGTCAGCTGTCGGTGATCGCTGCAGTATCCACCCTTTTATTCATTTCTCTTCGGCTTCTCAGATATATAGGGTAACTTTTTGATGTATATATAACCAGTTTAACAATGAAGTCACAACTGTAAAAGGAATATAAAAGTGATGTACGATTTTCTTCCATATAAATGATTACGTGCGGAGGTACACGACATTCATATAGCTTAAGCCGGCCAACTATTTCCAAACTCAATGCAGAACTTTTCGAGGATGTGAAATAGGACTAACAAGTACTTGGGCTCGAACAAGTATAAATACACGAAAATCGTGTGAGAGATAATGTGAAGGTTCCATATTGCACTAATGATACTCTCGCATCTGCAAAACTCTGCAGTCGCCCGTTAGAGGCCTTTGCATGTTCCATGCCGCAGTCCACACTGACCTGCCGGTACACCAGTAGTGACGGTGCAGTATGCCTCTTAAGTTACGTTTTATGACGTTATTTTCATAGTGAAGCGTCGGATGGGTCGGCGATTGGCAGATTAAAATTGTGTGCCGGAACCGGGACTCGAACCTGGGACCTTTGCCTTTCGCGGGCAAGCGCATTGCCGACTGTGCTATCCCGACACGACTCACGATGCCGGCTCACAACTTTACTTCCACCAGTACCTCGCCTCCTACTTCCCAAACTACAAAGGTCCCAGGTTCGAGTCCCGGTTCCGGCACACAATTTTAATCTGCCAGGAAGTTTCATATCAGCGCACACTCCGCTGTAGAGTGAATGTTTCATTCTGCTAATATAGTTTGACTGGTTTAGATGAAGTTACGGAGACACATACTTCGTGAAGATGGTATTGGTGTAGAAGATGAATCATTCACATGTTACCTGTTATCTATTATAGTGTTTCTAATTTATGCTTATATTTCTGCACTATAAAAGATACTAAAAAACATGCGAAAGATTCATCTTCATCACTAATACCATTTTCATGAAGAAGGACTCTTCGGAATTTCATCTCAACCAACCGCAATACATTAGCAGTATTGATTACCAATCGACCACCCATCTGACGCTTCACTACACAAATAACGTCACAAAGCGCAACTTCAGAGGCACACCGCACTGTCCCTACTGGTCCCTACTGGTGTACCGGCAGCTCAATGTGCAATGCGGCGTGGCACAAGCAGAGGCCTCTAATGAGCGACTGCAACGTTTTGCAGATGCGAGAGTAACGCTAGTGCAATAAGGTACCTCTACATTATCTCTCAAATGATTTTGGTATATTTATGTTTGCTCGAGTCCGAGTACTTTCCTTGTAAGGTCAAGTGACTCATTCTATCAGTTATTCTGAAACTGTGAAAGAAATTTAGGCGACCAGAGTAGGCCTACTATTTTACTTTTCAAGTAAAATGTTGACATGAGTGACATTGTATTCTTAATTTTATGTCTTTATTTACATTTCGTAAATATTTTCTCGTGCTCCTATTTGCTCTGGCAAATTTTACATATTCTTTCTCCGTTACATTTTTTGCCCAGAGAATTATGTTTTGCAATGATCTCGAATTAAATTCGATAAAATCTACATTTTAAAACCATTTGAACTACTCTATTATATAAGTTATTTCGATAAAGTGCAGAGTTTAATTATGCCTTACTACATTCGATGCTTACTTACTTTCGTTATTCCATTTTCAGAATTTCGCCACCTTCTTATTCCCGAAGGAAGTGAGATGAATGCTGATATTGTATTTGCAGGTCAGATTTTAAATACGTTTATACATACTGATAATATTACATCATGTTTGCCACCTTGAGCGCCGAAAAATATTCCATTACACTTATTGAAACGCAGTTAAGAAGGCACAGAAAATATGTCGAAAACAGAATTTTTGAATAACTTATACTATCACCCAATGCAGTACCAGCTTAAAATAAAAACACCTTGAACTGCTAGTGAAGTTGTCATTTTGAAATAGTCAGATCATGTGTATTTTTTTCTTTTATATTTAATGAAGAATACTGTAATATATTCGTAGATGATGCGTTGTGTAGTTGACTTGCAAGCGGTAAGACATAGTGTGCCATACACAAATAATTTCGCCTTGTGCTCTTAGACCAACAAAATGCAACATCACAGCCATTTTGCGGGACATTTTCAGTAATTATCCCAATACGGGACAACGAGTCCAAATGCGGGACTGTCCCACAGAATCCGGGACAATTGGCCGTCTTAATACTGCTCTTAAAGCAGGAGAATAAAAAAGTAGAGAACTGCTCCATACAGGTTCTGTTCGAACTAATAGCGTAAACTGAAGAGGCCTTCGGTGCACGATAACAAAGTGCGTTCATGCTAAGGGTACTGTACAACCTTTATAAAGCTCACCAGTATCGAAGGCGACGATGCAGTTCTTCATATCCACTCTTCACCAATTAACACGTAAAGTTTGAGACAGGATTCACTATATCAAACCTGTTTTAGTTACGCTGCACTGTAAAGCTTTACCTACAGAAAGGTGACACAGGATTGTTACAGTCTTATGACTGTAGCCACAACTTTATTACCACTGAATTTTGTTATACACTGCTACACTCGCGTTCCAAGCGGACGGCAAGCTACATTTTTAATACATTCTGGGCGATTGATTGGTGTTTTTCCTTTTTACTTGGGCCTGACTCCTTTTGTGACGTAAATTGAATCTAACGTAGCCAACAATACGATATAAATTGTTTACTACGATGTCGGTATGATTTTGACGTCACGTGTCTCGCGGGAGTAGCCGAGCGGTCTGGAGCGCCACGTTACCTATCGCGCAGCCTCCAGCGTCAGAGGTTCGAATCCTCCCTCGGGTATGGATATTTGTGTTGTCCTTAGGTTAGTTTAACTTAGTTTAAGTAGTTTGTAAGACTAGTGACTGATGACCGACGTAGTTTGGTCCCATAGGATTACAAACATTTGTGCTATTTTTTTATTTAATTTAATTTAATATTTTCTTGACGTCAGGCCACAGTGGTATCCGCAGGCCGCTAGGATAGATAGTGGCGCTATGGTACTCAAATCCGCATAACAAACAACGAGCAACGAACCTCAATCTATATCGCAAATTGTTGTTATCCAGTCCAAATTCATATTTTGAACGGGATATTTCATCTTCTGATCTGTTTTGTAACGTTACTAATTATTATTTTTACTTTTGATGGTATACTTTGAAAGACGACCGTCTGTCGTCTTCCATATATTTTTTGTATATTTCTGTAAAGTTATAATTTACTTAATTTTCCTTAGATTATCATTTTGTTAAAGCTTTAACCCCACTCTTTTCAAGCCTTGAGGATTAACATTTTTATGTGAGAATGTGTAGTTGTTTTACTTTTAAGTGGGTACAAGAATCTATGGCTGTCTGAATGTGGGGAGTGATAACTCGCTTTGCATGGTTCTCTCTGGCTCTGAGTCGATAGCTGCTGAGGCTACCAAAGAGGTATCGACACCCTTTGGTTACAGTCCAGTCGACGAGCCTTCTCTATGGTAGTCTCTCTATCCCCACCAACGCTGATCCTGGATTTTCCGGCTTCCGGTGGCTTTCCACACCCCTATGGCCTCTCAACTGGCCATTCTGTGCTGATCTTCTGGTGAGGTAAGGTTGGTTCTGCTCTTGTGTTTGGAGATGGTAGCGTTTCACTGTCTAGCATGTTTAACTAAGATTAGTGAACTTAGAATAATTTTTTAAAAATATTTTCTCCAATCGTGTGCCGAAATGTGTTCTCGTTTTTCAAGTCAGTGATGTTCATTAGATAAACGCGGTGTGTGTGATTTTAGTTGCAGTTTGATAACGGACTAGTATGTTAAAAGCTTTTGTGACCATGTGGCGGTGTATGATCCATGTGTAAACACTTTCTGGATTGGTGGGGTACGATTTCTAATAGGTTATATGTTCATTTTTGTACAGTGCATGTAAAAACCTTCTCATCGTTTCATTCCATGAGTGATATGTGTTCCATGTGGTTGGTACATGGAACAAAGCCTTCAGATTCCACTCTTGTTTTTTCCATGTCCATCACGCAAGTAACTATGTGGGTATCTTACTGATTTCCAGCAATATTTTGTGATCTTCTCTCCCAGCCTATTATAATGTTGCTGTTTCTTCTCCGAGTGGTAGTCCGCACTGTGTCTTTGTCAGTAATTCTCTCTGAGCCTTGTACAACCTCCTTCAAGAGTTTCTTTATGCAATTCTAAACATTTCTATGGGTTGCATGCTGTTATTTTTATTTTTATTTTTATTTTTCCGACTTTGTAATTATTTCACTTTTACGAGTTTTGGAGACTGGACTTTATCCACCCCCTATCGCGTGTAGCTGTATTTCATTCGCTTCCTTATATAATTCTAAGCATTTCTATGGGTTGCATGCTGTAGTTAATTTTCTTTATTTTTCGGAAACTGAATTTATTCAATTTGATCGGTTTTCGGCAACACGTGGGTCCGAATTCCGACTTCCGGGGTTTGCAACTAGTCGCCTGAATTCACGCCACTTCTCATATAAAACCAGTACCTAGAATCGATTTTTAACAGACTGCAACTTAAGAATCCACCATGATTTTGTATAATGAATCCGATTTTCAACCACTTCACCTTCAGTGGAGTGTGTTCGTGTGACGTAACCGTGTGTCGCCGTTAGCATGTTTGCTCGCGGTCCAGTACGGATATAAATTAACTTGGCTATACACACGAACCATCTCAAAACAAGCACGACTGACCAGAGCCAGCTTCGAAGTGTTTTTGTATACTATGTTTTGTTCTACCTCCGACTTGGTAAATTTCACCTACGATAGCGGCTCCTGCTTCCGCCTCGTCTCAGCACGCTGATTTTGGTGAGTTTCGATGTGGCATTGCGTCTGTGTGAGCGAATGAATGTTGTTCGTGAATCCTTCCCCCCAGTAGCGTTAAATCATGTATAATTTAGACTGGGCACCATCCGTATTAATCAAGAGATGTAGTTTTATAGTATTTACAAAATTGGTTCCCCACTTTGCTTGTTTTCTATCTGAATAAACAAGTTTAAGTTCAGCATAATACCTAAGTTGCCTATAAATTGTAGTTTTAGAGCACCTTCCCAATTTCATTTAATATTGTTCTTCACAAATGCTGAGAACATGTTCAGATGCAACTTTTTTTATGTCTAAATTCCGTTGTGCCATAAAGGTTTTCTTAACCAACTTTCTAAGATAACTTTAATTGTGGTGGCTTGCTTATTAATGTCTCTGTGTGGTAATGTGTGAGCTGCTATGTATATTGACCACTTTGATATTAACTTCCTGTTATTGAAGTAATTTGAAAAGAGTCAGTTCTCAGTGTGGGCCAGGGAACAAGGTTTTATAGCAGGGAGTAATTAGTAGTTCACACGGACCTTTCTTACTAATTTTAGTTATAAAGCAAAGCTCTTGTTTCGTACAGTGGTGGACTTTTAACTTGCCATTCAAAGTTAGACACATGAGTTTCAGAAAATTGGAGACAAGTAATAATCGATGTAAAGAATCGATTTATTAAACTGGAAAATAGTTAGGTATAAAAACAATTGTGAGTACATAAAGAAAAAGCAGTAATCACTTCCACTTATGTATATACATTTGTATTGAAAACAAACCTACATTTCAAAACTTCAGTTACTATACACAAGAATGAAAGCGTATTGACTATGTATACATAATTTATCTAGATGTACAAGAAGAAAGAAACAAAATTATACTACACGACATACAAGTCCAGGACGTAGCCAGTGTTGGAGGGACAGCAGCAGCATAGGAAGAATGTAATTACGGTAATTACATTTGACTCCTATAGTGCAACCACAAATTGGAGGGAACACCGATTTCTTGTTACCCTAGAAGGCTTTCGCCCCTCCTATCCGGTGGAGCACCCTCAGACTGCACCTGTTTCTATATATAAAAGCAAATCTGAGCATTCTGTTGGGTAACATGATAATTAGAGCTCATATCGCAACCAAAATTAGATGTGCATATAGATGAATCATATATAAGATCCTCTGTAATGCCATACGTATGTACTCCCATTACGGGACACACAGGCCGACTGCCCACTCACCCAGCTTCAGCCCCCTGACGATCATGTACTTGCGTACAACCGCTAAAAAAACCACTGTAGTCCACTTACGGAGCCTGCGCGGTCGACTCCAGTGCGCCAGCCAGACCGCGCACCTGCACCTCGCGAAAGAATATCCGCGAAGCCTGCGCCAAAAACTATTATTATTTAACCGTGGCACTAGCCGTCCCGGCGACGCGGACACAGCAATCTGACCACCGTGATTATTATTTTATTTTGCATTACAATGTTGTAGCTCCTTCTACTGTGTCTACACCAACGTCCGCGAAGTTCTAATTTGCAGTGGAACAGTCCGCACGCAAGAAAACAATTTGCTGCGTCTCTCCTGGCGAGAAAAGCAGAACTCAGACGGACAATAGTGGCCGTCCTCTCCATTCAACCCCTTGCTGATACCTGCTCCCCCCTCAGCCTTTCAAAACAATGCACGCGGCCGCATCACTAGCCGACAGGCGGCGGAGAATCACACACGTGCTCTGGCCGAGCGTTACCTGTAAAGGCTTAGCAAATAGTTCCACTCCACACGCACGAAGAAGAAGCACTCGTCACTGCACTCTGCAGACAAACCTTAAAAAGTATCAAACGTATATCACTTCTTAAAAACAATGACAGCAACGACGTAGAGTTACTGAGTTGTCGTTTGCTAGTTAGTTTAGAACTTCAGTAGAAAAGAGCTGGGTTGAAGATGGTTGTTGTGACATATGCTAGATGGGGTAGAATTTAAGTAAAAGTGTTTGAAATATGCGCTACAGTTTTGTTGCGATTGAGCTCTAAAGAAATCGCTTTAGGTTTTTATTCTTAAAACCTTGTGCTGTGTACGTTACGAAGTATTGCCTGTTTGATTGCGTGTTAGTGCTGTTTAATTATGTGATCTTTTAACTTATACATACGTAGTAAATTCTACTAGTTCGTCATGGAGACAATGCAACGTTACATGGCTGCATACTGGAGCGAAAGTCGGCAAGGAGTCTCTGGAGAACATTTCGAGGAAATTGTTTGGCTGAAGATCCCTTACCACATCATACAGTTTAAGAATGGCGGGATGGATGTTGTACATTTTTAGCATCGGAGAAACCGTTTTTCAGAGTTTAGGAATTCTGGAATAACTACAGAAATTCCACAGAGTGAGAAGAGCAGATAGTGTCCACGCAAGATGACGTGGGTTGAGCGTCATATTAGATTCCGAAGGGTAGTAAAAACGATTGGTATTTTTACACTGTACTGGTTAACATGCGTGAAAATTGATAGAGAGGTTCGAAAAATCTTTTCAGAAAAGCTTATACATGTCATTTACGTGGGGGATCTATATGTCATCGACTTTATTTTTCTCTGGTAGCGGAAACCGTATCATATGACGAGAGAGAGCATGGAAGGTTTGTAACGAATGTGTGATTTCATGCAATTAATATTTTTTTCCGAATAATTACTTTTGAAGAGTAGGACAACACGTTTTGTATATGGGTGAGAATATCATGGAATTCGATTGGGTTATATCAGAGGGCTTGGAGAAAAATATTTGTTTTTACAGTAATAGTGTTAATATTAGATCGTGTAGTTACTTTGGGGAAAAATGTGCATTGTCAGCTGGTGTGTGGAAAGAATTGTACACATTAATCCCAGGACGGCGGGCTGATATCATTGTGGAATCGTCGAAAACGATTCGATTAGATCATGTTTACCACATCATACAGATTAAGAATGGCGAACTGGATTTTGTACATTTTTATCATCGGAGAAGCAGTTTGCAGAGAAAATAACTACAGAAGTTCCACAAGAGTGAGACGAGCAGACAGTGTTCACGCAAGATGATGTGGGTTGTATATCATATTAGATTTCGAAAGGTATTAAAAATAGATTGGTATTTACACTGTACTGGTTAACATGCATGCAAAATTGATTGAGAAGGTTCTAAAAATCCGTTGAGAAAAGCTTATACCTGTTATTTACGTGGGGAGTCTGGCATTCTATATGTCATCGACTTTATTTTCTAAAGTATCGAAAACTGTATTATATGGTGACAGAGAGTGTGGAAGGTTTAGAATATGTAGACGAGCAAAAAAGAAGTCTTAGCCCCTTCACAGAGCTGTATTCTATTTGTAAAGTGCACTAGCGATGTGTTTCTGAAGACGTTCTAATATTGTAGCTGGGAATGGTCGCTGCAGAGAGGATACAAAGTGTGGCTAATATTTGTTATATCGTAAAGCTAAAAGTTGAAACGGGTGCCAGAAATTGTTATCAACATGTCTTACAAGGATGTGTGAGAGTTATTTTGAAAATAGAGCGCCTTATGTGTAGGCACGATTAACGCGGTGTATGGCTAAATCTGCATACAACTGTAGTTGGAAAATAGTTGCAATACTCGTCGATGATGGTGATATCGAGAGAAAAAACTTACAGCCCGAGTTGGCAGCAAGACCGCTGGGAACTCGAAGTAAAGCAAAAACATCTAGGGAAATTTAAATTAGCGTGTTGTATTCTCAACAATGGTCGCAGTGCACTAAAGTTTTCAGGCAGACGCTGAAAAACACGCGCATCCGACGATATCAGTCAAATATTCTGCATTTCGAGATGAATTTCTCTACAAAGTGTTAACAGCCAAGGCGATGTAGTGCAATAGGAATTCGTTTCTAGTTTCCCGAAAAGATCTGTGACTTTCACGGTAGTAGCGAGCCTTTTTTTTTTTCAGTCAATGTTTCTGCTATAGATACACATGCAACCTGGATGCAGTGTGTAATAATAATAAATAAATGTGGACGCATGTGTGTATTGGAATATGACATATGCAATAAGCCTGACGCGTTTTTTCCCTACATAATACTGGTTCAAGAAAGAGCATTATAAGTTATATTAGAAACATATTTCTTTGCTAGATTGTTGTACTTGTGGGGAATAGGAATGAGAGAGAGGTTCATCAAAAATCGCTTGATTTGGTCGTTGCTGTCACTGTTTTTAAGAAGTGATATACGTTTTATATTTTTTAAGAATTGTCCGCAGAGTGCAGTGACGAGTGCTGCTTCTTCGCGCGTGTGGAGTGGAACTATTTGCTTAGGCTTTACAGGTAACGCTCGGCCGGAGCACGTGTGTGATCCACCACCGCCTGTTGGCTAGCGATGCGGCCGCGTGCATTGTTTTGAAAGGCTGAGGGGGGAGCAGGTATCAGCAAGGGGTTGAATGGATAGGACGGTTGCTATTGTCTGTTTGAGTTCCGCGTTTCTCGCCAGGAGAGACACAGCAAATTGTTTTCTTGTTTGCGGACTGTTCCACTGCAAATTAGAACTTCGCGGACGTCGGTGTAGACGCAGTGCAAGGAGCTGTAACGTTGGTAGGAAAAAAAAAAAAAAAACTGTAATGCAAAATAAAATAATAATCGGGGCTGTCGGATCGCTGTGTCCGCATCGCCAGGACGGCTAGTGCCGCGGTTAAATAATAATAATTTTCGGCGCGGGCTTTACAGCTATTCTTTCGCGAAGTGTAGGGGCGTGGCCCGGCCGGCGCACTGGGATCGACCGCGCAGGCTCTGTAAGTGGACTATGGTGGTTTTTTAGCGTATGTACACAAGTACATGATCGTCAGGGGGTTGAAGCTGGGTGAGTGGGCAGTCGGCCTGTGTGTCGCGTAATGGGAGTACATACGTGAGGCATTACAGATGATCTTATGTATGATTCATCTATATGCACATCTAATTTTGGATACGATATGAGCTCTAATTAAGGCTCTTTTTATCATGTTACCGAACAGAATGCTCTGATTTGCTTTTATATGTAGAAACAGGTGCTGTCTGAAGGTGCTCCACTGGAGCGGAAGGGCGAAAGCCTTCTAGGGCAACCAGAAATCGGTCTTCCCGCCAATTTGTGGTTGCACCAGGAACCTCTTAACTACGGGAGTCAAATGTAATTACCGTAATTACATTCTTCCTATGCTGCTGCTGTCCCTCTGACACTCTGCGTCTGAATGACTACAGAATATCGGTTTGGGATGGTCACTTAGTAGGGAGGGGGAGGAAGCGGGGGATGGGGTGGTCACGTGCTGTGCTCTCATTGGTTGGTGGTGGTCATGTGGTAGGGTGTGGTGTGAACTAGATAGTCACGTGATGCCTTGGGGTGAGCTCAGTTCCACACCAGACGTGGAGGAGTGAACATGTGCAATTACAAATAAACAATAAATAAATAAGTAAATAAACAATTACTCTAATTACCCTAAGTATACATAATTGCAAGTACTCTCAGTACATGTAATTACTCTAGGTACACGTAATTGCAATTATCCAATTACTCTAAGTATGCAAGTACTCTAATTACGCAATTACTCTAATAAATCTGATATCAATTTTATGTGCCAAAAACGGCAATTGTATCCTACTTATATATCTGTCAATTAAAAAAATAATAAGAAATAAAAAATTAATGAGATGAAACGTGACTATACCATCTTTTCACAAAAAGTCACTAACTCTAATATGCTTTATGGACGTCAGGCGAACTTAAACGTAAGTGAATTTGTAACGAAAATTTTTTTGAAACTAAATTGTATATTGTAAACATAGGTAATTAATTAATTAAACATCATGAGGTCCACTTGAACACGAAAAAATAAAGTAGTGGAGTCAATTTGCACAAGCTGAATAAATATTGTTAGCAGCAAACATGGATTTCCGTATTACGATAATATCATATTTTGGCCTCGTATATGCTTCGGGCACAGTAGAGAAGAAATTATCGATATCGGAAGAGAATGAACAGCGTCGTTTATATTGATTTCAACATACCTTTTACAGTATAAAAAGTATGTAGAGCCTTAATGAGCAATAACTACAAATAACTCCTCATTTGTCTTTCTTAGACTACTTAAGAACCCTGGAAGATATTAAACAGTACGTTATATTACTGTTTCTACACGAATTTATTTTTATTGAAGAATTTCATTTTCTATTAACAACAAATGACTAGTAAATACCAGCAGATCTTATATTTTGTGGAATGATGCCGCTTTTCTAGTCAGGAACGTTAAGATTGGTTCACTACAGTTACAGCCAAATCAGTGACTGTGAAGCGTAAGAAATATATACGGAACGCAGTATCTATATTATTCAATTTAGTACATTAGCCACCAAATCCTATAGCTGAAAGGATAAACCTCGGAGACGTTGTACTAGAATCTCAAAAGCTGTAAAACTGTATCCCAAAGCAGAAATCGATAACATACTTGTTGCTCCATTTGACCCTACAAATACAAAAACTACGAGACATTTGTTTTTGAAGCAAAAATAACTTTTCAAAAAAATTGTGTGTATAAGGAAGACGACTGAAGTGTAAAAATGTGCGACTTACTAGAGTTCATATCGAATTGTTGCGCGTCAGCGAAAGTGCCTGCCATAGAACAAACTGTAACAGAAATTCATGTTTCACGTAAATTTATTGTCTGTTACTTTCAGCGGACTACGCTGCAAATATACACATATTCGTAAGTATTTCATCATGATTAACTTGTTGTTTATGTCACTGACTCAGACAAATTTGGCTGTGTTTTTGTCCCACTTTAGGTTACGGTAGTAGCACTAAAGGTGGGCCTTAGTGATCGCCTTCTGACAGCTCGACATCCAGCGTCGAAGCCAACAGCGCCTAATCGCTGCTCTTCTCTAGGAAACGCAACGAGTTCAGCGATGCAATAAAAAGTCGCCGGCTGCAGCATCGAAACGACGCATCTAGAAGTCAAGTACTTAGTATGGCTATCCTATTTCCTCTGGCCCTTTATAGTCGTGTGGTGCTGATCTACAGTTTCCTGCAGTAGCAAGTGTTCCACAGTCGTCGTAGACGTAAGAAAGAAAGCACGCGGTTGTCGGCGAAAGCCATCATCACGTGGCTAACGTTCAGAAAACGAATTCGACGTGACAGGCATATCGGACATATTCGACTAAACTGTCAGGCTAGAACAAGAAAGATCACTGAAAAAGTAGACAAACGCCATATAAGAGTAACAGTAGGTCTGAAGGTTTGAAACTATTGGTTTATTCGGCGTTTCTTAACTTCATATTCTCGGAATGTATGACATTAACTGCGAAATTGTAGAAGCTGAAAATATGTTAAATTATATAATACATTTATTGTATGATTGTGTTCTGTAGTACTTTTATCTTCGGAGAACTATAAATGTTCGGTGTCAGTTGCACATTAATTTGTGTTGTGCATCAGCTCACGAGTTTCAAAAAAATGTTCGAATGTTTGTTAAGCTTTTGGGAATTAACTGCTGGGTCATGAGTCTCCAAACTTACAAACTACTTATAAACTAACTTATACGGAAAACAGCACAAACATCCATGCCCGAGGGATTCGGACCCCCGACGGGGAAGCCTCGCGCATCGTAGCATAAAGCCTCAATGTGCTCGGCCACTCCGCCGCGACGCTCAAGAGTTCGGAAACTAATAAAAATTTGCTCGTAATTCAATGCTGTTTTGCATTATGTTTATTTCTTCTGTGTAATACTTTTTAGGTTCAATTTCAGATTTTATTTGGCATAATGAGGTAAGGAACGAGCCTATTTTACTCGCTTGTAATGAAGTTTTTACGACCGAAAAATCCGCGGTGTAGTCATTTCCGGTTTCGATTACATCATAATTTACAGAGGGTTGCGTGGCATAAAAAATATTCACTTGCCATGCAACCTTGGAAACCGTTCACGTGAGATAATATTAGCGATTTTGGCTCAATAACTTCAAAGAAGGTGTATTTTTATAAATATTCAGATTTCTCTACACAGGCATAACATGCCAGGTAACTATATCTTAATTCTGGTAAAATTTCGTGTTTTGATTAGTAGAGGATGTCGTAACAGCTACGTAGTATTAACATAAATTGTGCGTCTAGTTTATGTCACATCACTCGCTAGAGAAATACTAAAGGCCATCCAAAAACAAGTTTCTCGTCTCCCCACATTTTTCTCTACAATGAAAGACGTCACTGCTGAAACTGGTAGCATCTAACGGTAATGTTCTTCATCCAGAAACTTGAGGAAGGTCGTGATTAAACGTTACAACTCCCGCCGGGGAGATAATCGCTTCTGAGTTGTGAACGGTACGTAAGGCAAGACCTCCGAACAGAACATTAATGATGCTACTTTTCCCCGGAACTTAAACTTGGCGAATTTCGAAGTGCTGCTGTAAATTTTTCTGAGACACTTGGCGCCCAAGTGGTTAATGTCTGCTATTAGAGGCGAGCTTTTATATATCGCTGTGAAATTGCCACCATCTCCAACTTGTGGCAGGAATTTGGCTTGGTACTGCTTGGACAGTCTCGTCGTTTTGGTAGAACGATGCAGAGAAGGGGAAAAGTAAATGGAAACATTAAACCACAAAAATATTACACTAATTCTAGTACAAGCGAAAAGTGATTTATGCCTGAAGTTGAAAACTACAAGACTAAGAGGCATTCTCCTCAGAAACTGTTCTTCTTAAGAGGAAAGTTTGCAAGACTCGAAGGAATACAGAAAATGGATTGCTGTGTCACGATATGATTGGGCAAAACAAAACTCTGAGCTAAAAGAAACTCTAAACCGCACAAAACCAAGCGTACCACGCTATCTCAAATACAGCAGCGGTCTGTGTTATTTCCATACAAAACGATGTATTCTACCGTTTGTGAGATTTAATAGAGAGAAACAATGTAACAAAATATTAACACCATAGAAGTAATATTATATATGAACTTTCAATGACGTAAGCATATCACTAACACAGATATGAAGAGTGCCGAAATGCAAGTGCGTAAGTATCACGTACCCTATACAGCTCATAACGTAGATGCGGCATTTCTATTATGTAGTTTCGAGTACGTATCATTATGGTGCCAAAATCGACAGTTTACTGTAAGTAATTAAAAATGTCAAACGGTTCACATGATTACTTAAAAGGAATCCGTTAATATTCACCATATATTTGGATGTGCAACTCTTACGAGTTTAGTGCTTGCATTGAAATTATTGGGTGTGAAGTCCGCCTGTTATGCAAAACACCGTTTTCATTGGAACCCAGGCATGTTTCGGCATCTCTGCCCCATCATTAGTGGGTTTTTTCTATTTATTTACAGCTGTGAAAGTCAACATATTGAAAGCTATTTATGTGCATGAGTATTAAATACAGGTAAAGTAAGTGGCAGAAAGGACGGTATGTAAATGGAGTATGCAAATGGTTTGTTCACTTGATATTAAAGGATAGGCGTGGCTGACCCACCATCGAACACTTAATTGATTTATCCTCTAGTTTCCAAGTAATAAAACCCATCTAAAATTGTGTAAAGGTGGGTTAACTAATTTGAATTATCTGAGTAAAGAAATTTGTTTTGACTCGTTTTATTCTCTGAAGTGAAATGAACGTCATAGTTGAAAGCAAGATACACACAACTGAGCACAGAACAAATTATACGAATTTACAAATGAATATAAACACTCCTACAGCAAGTGACTGGTATGTCGAAGAAAATTGTATTTGATTCTAAACAAGTATGTCACAACCCATATTTAACTGGCAACTGTGGCGTAATCGAGAGGAATATTCCGATACCAGATTTCTATGAGTGTACCTAACGTTTTCAACAGTCCGAAAATGTGAATACCCCTTGAAACACTAGCAAATGCACGCGATACTGTACCAAAACTGTGCTGGCTGGAGATGTCACTAACACGACGGCTGGGCAGCAGCTGCGAATGTCGATAGATGCAAGTAGCGGACCAGGAGATAATTCAGCTTCGTATTTCGGAAGCAATATTTAATATCAGTCAACTTCGACCCTGGCGTTCAGCTATGTCGTGCCAATACAGACAATTTACGTGTGAAACACGAATGTACGATGCAGACATGACACCAAAACTGTGACAATCGCAATTAGCGCATCGGCGCATCTAATATCAGGCAGGCAGGCCGGCAGGCAGGCAGTACCAGTTTTGGAGCAACTCTAAAAGTTCTACCACAAACTCTAAGTACAACTGCTCGAAGACAAGTATGAAACTGAGAGCAGAAGAGAAGAGTCTGCTCTCCTCGGCTGCTCAAACACCAGCCTGGTAATCCCCACTTCTAAAATCTCCGTCTCCTCTCTGCAAAGACACCAGGCTCCACCTATCTCTACTGAAACGCCAATCCACGGCTAGGCGCCAAAGTATGGTCAATCACGGTTTGCGTTGGGGAGTCGGACAGCCGAACCCCCTTACTATAAAACAGCAGCCAATAGCCAGCTCTCCCGCGTTTCCACCGGTCAGTCCTCGCCCTTACGTGCAGCGTTCTCACTGTAGCGGCGGATGGCCTTCAGGCACTTTCGAAAACACGCCAGGAATTTGTTCCCAGCAAACGGCCAACTTCCTCGCTATTGTATAATTGCTGCTCCCGCCAGCTTGGTGCCAGAGTCGTACAATGTCCTAGCGGGTGCCACGGTGGCATATGCCAACTCAGCACCAGACGTCTCAGCTCTCCCTTCTCAAAGCACTGTACGCCATGTATTGTAACCAGATACTTGTGCAACCAGATACTTGGAAGATTCACGCCCCAGTCCTACCTGCTGTGACTTCGGTCGTAAGGCACCTTCAGGAAACCGCTGACCCTCTGAATAACAGAGCCACCCTCGTGCTCGCCACTGGCACAGAGTAAACATACAGAGGAGTAGCGCCCCGTAAACCACTGTCTTACGCTCCCCTTGTAGTTCCGTAAGATGCTAGCAGGTATCAGGCCATACCCTGGCTTAGGGTGCCTCTCGCAAGTCAGAGGGTAGCGTGGAGGGGAGGGTGAGGGGAGAGCTCGTTCCGCCTGCTACGAGGCCACGGCTGTGTCCGGCTTGCTGGCGTTTGAGGGGAGGTGGTGGTGGGGACAGCCGCTACCTGCCGCCTGCTCTGGCCTGTTTAAAGAGCTGCTTCTGACCGCAGCGCCATCATGGGACATCTTACGGAACTGCTGGAAACCCTCCATCCCCGCACCCCTGAGCGTAGGACCGGGCCCTTACGGAGGTTTCCTGTCTGTATATATTTGTCTGTGCCACCGGTCGCCGTTGCTCTGAATGAGTGTTCTTCCCCCTGCTACAGGCCTCACACAAGGAAGTAGTAGAATATTTCTCTTTTGCCACAAGTCATTAAATCGATAACCTACGAATAATCTAATAAAATTAACAAGATTGCGTTGTCCTTTTACTGTTGGAAAGCAATATGGCAGAACTGAAATCTCTCAGTATATTTTTATATTCACCTAGGTTTGAAAATTACGCCTAAAAGTCGTGCTACTTAGTTTGGTTATTACCATTATTTTACATTATATGGTCATGTAGATCCACTTTTTTCAAAGTTAAACATTGATGTTGTCATCTACAACCAATTCTGTTTGAACATTTTGTGGAATTACCACGTTGTTTTGTGTGTCAAAACATAAATTTTGGTTGTCTGGTTATTTTATAACAGCTTCCGCAGCTCAACTGCAAACCACTAAATACCCACAACCACCATTCAGCCAAAATAAATACGGATTAAGACACAGCCTATACCATAAACCAAAAATAGCGTAAAACTACCACATACAAAAGCAATAGCACAAGGTCCACTAGTTAAGAACGAATACCCCACACTGTACAAAAATACACTATTCTACTCATCAAAGCAGCTATGTTGAAATGATAACGCAATCGGTCGTAACGTGTGTGTGTCCGCATTAACACACACACAGCGAGAGAGGAGGAAAAAAAAAATTCAAATAAACCGCCATTGGCGCTGGAGAACATATAAAGAAGGACTAGTATGGATGCAAAGTAACAAAGTGTACATAGTTGATTTTGGCCAAAGTGTGAAATGATGGTGAAAGCACAAAGTCTGCTAAATATGTGCAGTGTTTGCAGGGTAGCTCACAGAAGTAAAGAAGTGTTCCAAAACGAGCCGTAAGTAATAGGGAATATAAGTTGATGCGCAAAATACCCATACACGGAAAAATAACGTGGTTACTCATCAAAATATTCACACGGAATAACTTGGTTGCAGAAGACAGCGCTGCCCACGTTTAATTTTGTAAAAACGGTCCTGCATTAATATATAGTGTAAAGCCAAGATAATACCCAAACTGAAATATATGGGTCTGTTAGGTCTAATTTGTAAACCTAAGTTAGTGCCGGAAAACTGCAGTAATTTCACTCCTTAATGCAACTTACAAAATCCTGCCACAGTGCTTACTCAAGAGAGTGATACTACTAGTAGAGGAAAGTATAGGTGATTATCAGTGTGGTTTTAGGAGACCACCTATTTACACTTCGACAGGTAACTGAGAAGGCCTGGGAATATAATGTTGACGTCCACATGATATTTATTGACTTCAAAAAGGTTGACGACAGTATAACCAGGAGCGCAATACCCAACTTTCTCAAAGAGTTTCAATTCCCTGGAAAGTTAATACGCCTAGTTCAGACGTGCCTGAAGGAAGCCTATTGCAAAGTAAAAATAAACGCAGGAGTTTCTAAGGAGTTTGAAGTCAGAACAGGCCTTAGATGAGGAGATCCATTATCCCCAATACTTTTCAATCTCGTTTTAGAAAAGATATGCAGGGAACACAAAAAAGTTAGCCCGGTTGGAATAAAATGGAAATTGAAATTCAAGTGATGCTAGCAGCAGCGAATAAAGCTTGTGTTTGGCCTACGAGATGTTTTACGGAGTAGAACTGTTTCGAGAAGCTTCAAACTTAGACTATACGAGAGTGTAACTCTGCCAGTAGCGCTATACGGGTCAGAAAGCTTTACATTTAGAAAGCAGATGAACAAAAACTATTAGTTTTAGAAAGGAAAATATTACGGAAAATTTTCGGCCCCAAACAAGTCGCAGATACAGGGGAGTGGAGGATACTAAAAAACGAGGAACTGAATGAGCTATATCATCAGGCTGATATTAGTCGAATGATAACGAGAAGAAGACTGATGTAGGTTGGACATGTTAGGGTGGAGGAGGAAGGACTGCCTAAGATACCATTATCTGATTCAGTGGAGGGAAGACGGACGAGAGGAAGGCCACGTACTAGATGGATGGATGACATCGACAATGACGCAGTGACCATGGGTCTGAGAAAAGGAGAATTGACTGCAAAAGCAAGGAACAGAGAGGACTGCAAGAGGAATGTAGAGAACGCGTATGGTCTCCAAGGCCCAAGCGACAATTAAGAAGAAGAAGAAGAAGAAGAAGAAGGTTAGTACTAAATATATATGTTAATTTTCAAAGATGTAAATAAATAGAAAAACCCAATGATTATGTCATTGAAGTGCCGAAACATACGTGGGTATCAAGGGAAAACAGTATCAAGCGGACCTCACACCTAATATCAGAAATCCAGTAAACTTCACCTACAAGGTGGTTCAATAAAATCTAAAAAAATGTTCAAATGTTTGTAAGGCTTATGGGACTTAACTACGGGGTCATCAGTCCCTAAACGTACAAACTACTTATGAACTACTTACGAACTAGGACGGCACAAATATCCATGCCCGAGGGGGGATTCGAACCCCCGACCGTAGTGGCCGTGCAGACCGTGACTGAAGCGCCTTAGTCCCCTCGGCCACCGCGGCGGGCAAATCAAATCTTGAGATTGTAAATGCTAATAGGTTTCAAGAATACGCAGATAACATCATGGAGCAGGCTAACCGAAAACAAAGTTTCATTGGCAGAACACTCAGAAGATGCAACAAAATTACTAGAGAGTTTGCGTACACTACACTTGTCCGTCGTCTTTTCGTGGAATGCTACGCGATTTGGAATCCCTATCAGCTGGGACTGATGCAGGAAAGCGTAAATATCCAGAGTAGGGCTGCTTGACACACAGGACAGCGTATCTTGGAAATGGTAAAATATATAGAATGCCAGTCGTAACATGAACGACATTACTTACTGTGGCGCCGTCTAATTATGAAATTTCGATTGTCCTTTTTCTCCTCTGCGAGCGACAACATACTGTTGAGTCTTGCGTACATATGGGAAAAAGATAATCATAGAAATTCAGAATAATGCAAAGATCTACCGCAGACTTTAGGTGTTGTTTTTCCACACGTGCTATTTGAGAATGGAACAGTAAATACACTCCACGCCATTAAAATTGCTACACCACGAAGGAGACGTGCTAAAGACGCGAAATTTAACTGACAGGAAGAAGATGCTGTGATATGCAAATGATTACCTTTTCAGAGCATTCACACAAGGATGGCGCGGGTGGTGACACCAACAACGTGCTGACATGCGGATTGTTTCCAACCGATTTCTCTTACACTAACAGCAGTTGACCGGCTTTGCCTGGTGAAACGTTGCTGTGATGCCCCGTGTCAGGAGGAGAAATGCATACCATCACGTTTTCGACTTTCATAAAGGTCGGATTGTAGCCTATTGCAATTGCGGTTTATCGTATCGCGACATTCCTGCTCACGTTGGTCACGATCCATTGACTGTTAGCAGAATATGGAATAAGTGGGTTCTGGAGGGCAATACGGAACACCATGCTGGATCCCAACGGCCTCACTAGCAGTCAAAATGACAGGCATCACATCCGCGTGGCTGTAACGTATCGAGCAGCCAACTCTCGATCCTTGAGTCAACAGATAGGTACGTCTGCAAGGACTATCAGCTCGGAGACCATGGCTGCGGTTTCCCTTGACGCTGCATCACAGACAGGAGTGTCTGCGATGGTGTACCCAATGACGAACCTGGGTGCAGGAATGCAAAACGTCATTATTTCAGATGAATCCAGATGCTGTTTACAACATCATGATGATCGCATCCGTGTTTGGCAACATCGCAGTGAACGCACATTGGAAGCGTGTATTCATCATCGCCATACTGGCGTATCACCCGGCGTGGTGGTATGGGGTGCCATTGGTTACACACCTCTGTCACCTTTTGTTCTCATCGACGGCACTTTAATCAGTGGTTGTTATATTTCAGATGTGCTATGACCTGTGGCTCAACCCTTCATTCGATCCTGCGAAACCCATTATCTCAGCTGCATAATGCACGACCGCATGTTGGAGGTCCTGTACGGGCCTGTCTGGATACGGAAAATGTTCGACTGCTGCCCTGGCCAGGACATCCTCTAGACTTCTCATCAATTGAAAACGTGTGGTCAATAGTTGCCGAGCAACTGGCTCGTCACAATACGCCAGTCACTACTCTTGATGAACTCTGGTATCATGTTGAAGCTGCATGAGGATCTGTACCTGTACACTCCATTCAATATCTGTGACTCAATGCCTAGGCGTATCAAGGCTGTTATTACGGCCAGAGGTGGTGGTTTTGGGTACTGATTTCTCAGAATCTATGCACCAAAACTGCGTGAGAATGTAATCACATGCCAGTTCTAGTACAATATATTTGTCCAAAGAATACCTGTTTATCATTCGCGTTCCTTGTTCGTGTAGCAATTTTAATGACCAGTAGTGTAGAATAAATAGTACAAAGATGTTGATCCCTCTGCCAGGCACTTAGATATCACTGACAGCGTATTTCATGTAGACATATGGAAAAAAGTACAAAGTGAATATCTCACAAAAGTCCGTCATTACGTTGCAAAGCACTGTCCCATTCTAGCAGTCCAATTTGCAAACGCACAATAGTTGTATTTCGAAATGACGGTATAGGCCGCGGCGGATTAACCGTGCACACTGGTCCTTCGTGCTGCGGTGTTCGCATTTGGCGGTTGTCTGCCGTCTTCCCTAGGTTCTTAACTTTGTACTTTATGTACGTTCACTAGATGGGCCTTGTTTATTTTCTACACGAGAACTCATTTGTTCGGAGGCATGAGGAATAGCATTTCAATTCATGTTTTTAAATGTTTGTTTCTGTAATACTGTCTTAATATTGTTGGGATTTTATTATGCTAAAAATTTATTATTGTGTCTATGACTGTGGCAATATCAACGGCAATATCAACGGGTTCTCCGTGGCGCCACTGTGCCTATGAGAATGTGTACATGATTTATTCTGTTTTATTCTGTATGTGCATGTATGAGCATCTTCCAGCATGGCAGTCTGAATGTATGTATGAGAGTTTTCGTCGTCAGCTGCTGGCTGCTCGCTTTGCACGTTCCTATGGCTTTGTGTCAATAGGTAGTCGTTACCAACTTCCGTTTTTGATACTACCAAAGACGTTCCTGCACCCTTTGGTTATAAGTTGGGTTGGAAATGCCCGGTAGCGAGCCTCGGTAGGACGTGCGAGTCTAGGCTCGCCCAACCACCTCGGTTTTGTTGGGTTTTTACCGATTTCCGGTGGTGTTGGGCGACTCCCTGAAAGTCTCCTCACTCTGTGGCTGCGCTTTATTCTGGTAAGACGTTCTGATTTTGTTTCGTCCTTTGCGACGGTAGCGATTTGTAGTCTGGTTAGTTCAAGTTAGACTTCAGAACTTAGGTTCGTTTATCAGGATAAGTTTCTCTGATCATGTACGGAAGTGTATTCAATTTCATTTCGGTGATTTTAAATAGGTAAACGTGGTGAATATGTAACTAATTCGGTTTGATAATGGCTGGGAATCGGCACCATTGGTGAGACTAGCTGGCGGTGTATGAACACTGTTTAATTTCTTTCTAGCTTTCTGGGATGCGACTAATATGCGGGCATGTGAAATATTCCTTTCCGTTTTCTCTTTCAGCGAGTGATAAGTACTCCATGTGGTGTGTCCTTAGAACAAAGGCTTCTGCTGCCGCTGTGTCTGTTTCTATGCCCTTCAGGCAAAAAATCATGCATGCATCTTTCTGATTTCTCTTAGTACATCGCGATCTCCTCTCCGTCTATTTTTAATTGCTATTTTGTTTCCTAACTTGTACTTTGCATTCAGACTCCGTCAGTAAATTCTCTTCTAGCCTTGTATTATCCCCTTTATTAGTTTGCTTATGAAATACTGCTTATTTCTAGGGGCTCCATGCCGTATTTCTTAGTTGATTTACTCCGATTTCGAATTTATTCCATTTTTCTGATTTTTGAAGACATCCGTGTAACATCTTCCAATCGCGTCTAACTGTATTCCTTTAGCTTCCTTATGATATCCTGCACATTTCTAAGAGTTGCATGCCATAGCTAATTTTCTTTATTTTTCGGAAATTGAATTTCTTATTATTATTACTTTTTTTTTTACTGGTTTCCGAACCACGTGGTTCCGAGCTCCGACTACAAGGGTTTATAGCTAGTCACTTTTCTCGCCACTGCTCACACACCACTCCCTTACTATTGTGTATTCTTGCTTCGTAATCTATGATTCCGTTGATTTTTGTTGAAATGAATACGATCTTTTAGCACTTCGCCTTCAGTGGGGTACGAATATGTGATGTAGTAGACACGTGCCGTGTGTCTCAGTAAGTCTGAATGCTCACAGTTTGATTTAAATGAAAATTAATCTCGCTATTATCGCGTACCATCTCAAGTAAAGAAAGACAGACCAGATACACCTACGAAGTTTATTTTCCTTGTGTTGTGTGGTACATCCTGATTCCCTGAATTTCGCCTACGAGAGCGGCGCCTGCTTCTGCTTCGTATCAGTACGCTGCGTTGGGTGAGTTTCGCTCTGCTTCGCGCGTGTGAGTGGCTGAATGCTTGTTGATAGAAAATCCCTCCCCCGACGATATTCATTTCAGATTACTTTAGGTTAATTTTCAGTGAGATGCATTTTTATTATTTAACGATATTGGTTCCCCTATTTGCGCAAGTTTGAACTAAATAAATAATTTATTGTCGATGAAATTATATCCTACTTATGAATATTAATAAACCATTCAGTCGATTGCAATAAAACTTTGGCGAACTGTTCACCGTACGCCCACGAACGTTGCTGACCCAAAAACAAAAGAGCACGACACGTAACTCAGGAGATATGACGTCATAAATAATGAGAGGCCACCGCGTGAGAATACCCAGATTTATGCATCAATTACTGGATAATTGGAGTAGTTAGGGACCTGCAACAAAGTTTGCATGTAATTTCGGACGTTTATGAAGCGTTTCGTAACTGAGCCCCCCACCCCCACACGGTCCCCTCGACCCCCCACAAAACGATGAAATGGAGTATACCGCCCACAACAGTTTCGCTGTAGATGTCGCAAGACTGTCGCATCAGGAACGACCTTGTATCAAATCAAGGTAGCGTTACAGATTTGAATGTTACTATTTATTTTTGTCTGCACGTCTCCCTTAATTCTCTTACTAGTCTTGTGTAGTTCGCGAACGAACTAGTTCGGAAGAGCGCTCCCACAGGCGAACTACGCCAACTATTTCGCAGATCCCTCGCCTCTTAGTCCGTCCACTCCTTTTCCGAAGACTGACGGGGAACAGCGAGAGGACGCGAGAGCGTGCAGAATCGCAAGATTCCCTTCTACCAGTTACCGTCATTTCGACCTGAGATGCAGTTTCATAGTTCACTGCCACTCATTTTCTTTTTCTGAGGTAGTCAGCAGTATCTAAATATAGCCCTCATTCCATAGTGTAAAGAAGTAAAGAGAACTCAAAACTTAACATTGTTTGCATTTATATGAGAGAAATTATACATCATTATATATAAAAGCAATCATAACAAAAGAAACAGCTCTTTTAGTAGCGGTAGCAAAAGACAAAGATCGATCGAACTGAAAAGAGCGACCTACTTCGCAGTCGAGCTGCTAACTAAAAGGAGAGCTACTGGTCGCGAACTAAAATATGCACGATCGGTCGCGAACTAAAATATGTGCAATCAGTCGCGAACTAAAACAAGCGTTACCAGTCGCGAACTATTATGCCAAACGTATCTCGCTTCTTAGTTCGTGGGATTCTTTTCCGAAGACCGACGGGCAATAGCGAAAAGGCGCGCAGGAGAATTAAAAATCACATGTTTGCCTTCTGCTGATGATAGCCTTTTCGAGGTGAGCGTCTGCCTGCTAGATCATATAGTTCAGTGCTCTGCAATATCTGACTAATAAATTCCATAATGCCAAGATATAGAGATAACTCTAAACATAAACGCGAGAAATTATCGTTAGCGGCTCAAGCAGCAAGCGCATGTTGCAGCTAGGTGGGGGAACTTCTCTCTCGACCTGCATGTTCAGACCACGCCGCTCAGCCGTCACTGGGAGCGGACGAACTAAAAGTACGAACTAGTTCGCGGCAGAGTCGCGAACTAAAATGAGCACTGCCGTTCGTGCTCTATTATGCCCAGGTCTATCTCTTACATCCAAAATTAAGCAATCACTTTTCTTATTCTCTATCTATGTAAATGCGAATGTACACTCACTCATTCACTGACTAAACACGAAATCTAGACAACTACTTCACCTATGAAACTGAAATTTGGCAGGAATATAGTTTATAGGTAGAAAACATCAGCTAAGACAGTATTTTGTGACAGGTGAATGGTTGAGCTTACTACTACTACAGACTCACGAAATCTACAGTTTCATTACGATTTTCACAAAATTTGGGACGCTATACATTCAAAACAAGCGCAACGTTACCTTAAGTTTCATACCATGCATGGTGGAGGGTACTTTGCAACATAAAAATGTATCCCTAAACACCTTAGTCGCGGCATATCTTGAGAACGGCTCGACCGATTTCACAGATCTTTTTTTTTTTTTTGTTTTTTTTTTTTTTTGTTTTCGTTATTCTCAGAACAAGGGTTGTAAGAATTAAAACTGGAATATTTGAGAGCAGCAAAGTGGCGTTTTTCAATGTGACCCTGTGTCTCTATTGCATACAAATCTGTAGTTTTGTTCTGATATTGGTCAAATTTTGCACACTCTAGCATAAAAACAAGAGGTATGTCACTGTCTGTATAAATTTTCGTTCGGTGCATGGTGGAAGGTAGTTAACTTAAGAAATTTTACAAAATGCATAGTTTTGCTCCAATCTTAATGAATTTTTGCACACATGACCTTTAAACCAAGAGGAAGATCACTGGGTGCATAAATGTTTGTATAGTACATGATAGAGGGTACCTTGCAAAAAACTTTGCCCAGAGAGGGAAAGGTGGAAACGAACAGACAGATGTGAGAGAAAGAGGTGGATGCAGAAAGAGGCGGGGATGGGGATGTGGACTACAAGAGTGTTTTGATAGATAAACAGCCGGGCAGCTCTGGGTTTACAGCTATAACCACTATTAGCATACTGTGCTACTTACGCGACTATAATGAAAGAGAATCTTATCACGGTTAATTGATAATATTACATGAGCAGCTGAAAGATACTCCTCTCGGAGCACAAAAAAGACAAATTCGTTCCTGTTCACACAACGCTGACAGAAAAGTGGTGCCGCGGCGGAATAGCCGTGTGCAGTTAGGCGCCCAGCGCGGCCGTTTGCAGTCGAGGATTGGAGCCCTCCCTCGGGCATGGGTGTTCCTATGAAGCAGTGTAAGTAGTTTGTAGGCTTATGAACTAATGACCACAGTAGTTAAGTCCTCTAGACTTACAAATATTTGAACATATTTTGAAAAGTGGGGGACTAGCTGCCTCAGTCCTCTTTCCGTTTTCCTCAACAAAAATTCTGACTTGCGAAGACATTCACGCTCTTTTGTGCTGAAAGACAATAGGTGAACTATTCCAATGACCACATAACGACAGTTCCACGAGAAGTGCAAACACTGGTCGTGTAGCAGCATTTGCAACTGCGTCGACCGCTATCGCAGGAACAACAGGCGTTCTGTCAATAAAATGTTAACTGTGTTGTGTAAACTGAAAGACAGAGATGCCTTAGAGAGAGCTATAGAGTTGGCCTGTGTACCCGTAATTAATAGAGCGAAGCTCGCGCATGTGTGAATTCTGTGCTAATTGCTCGATTACTTTTTTTCGTATAAAATTGAGTGCACTGTTTGCAAACATTGTTGATTTCGTCACTGACAGAATTGCTATTATTGTCCCCAATATTTATTAAATGGTCGCTGTTACTCAAACTTATTCAATTCAACATTTAATCTTGCAGGCTGATAAACCACTTTAGCAGTGTGGTTAGACTTTTTCTGTTTCCCGATTCAAAAAAGAGAAATAACGATTGTGATGGAATCGGAGAAATACAGATAGTTAAATTTACAAATTAAAGTCATATTGCCTCGGTACAGTACAACGACTGGACAGCTAATAGTGACTTTTACTACGCTGTCTGTGTCCTCTCGTTGATCTCGTCGACGAGTGTTCCGATGCCAGACAGTAAAGTCAAAATATTTATATTTGGTTACTCGGGGGAGGTATTATCCGACGACGCCGATGGTCCAAGTTTGTGAAGATCTATAGGCAAATTGTCCACATTCCTTCTATTGAGTCGCTGGTCATATTCTGCTGACTAGTAGCTCCACATCTTCGTTTATCATTGGAGCTGAAGAAGTGTCCATGTGAATCGACTGTGTACGTCTGGCGTAACAGGAATGAAAGTTTAAAATCATTATTTACGAATATAGCAATTAGACAAGTACCTGTATTAATATTGTTAATTATCAAAGACTATCACTAATTCGCCTATTTCTTTCATTCATCAGCACCATCATCGTCTACAGTTTCCATATCCTCGCTAGATGTAAATGGAACAACAGCCTCTCCAGTCTTGCCGCGCGGAGCGGCCGAGCGCATTGAGGCGCTATGCTACGACGCGCGAGGCCGTTCCCCGTCGGGGATCGAATCCCCCTTCTGGCATGGATGTTTGTGCCGTCTTTAGTATAAGCTACTTCATAAGTAGTTTGTAAGTTTAGTGGTTAGCGACCCCATACTTAAGTCCCATAACCTCTACATACATCTGAACATTTTTCCCTAGACTCCCCTCCAACAACATTTGCGTTCTGTTCCATTCTGCTCCTCTTTTCTTTACTTCTACCTTCATACCCCATTCCACCTGTCTGGTGGACTCTTAGACTATTCCCGTGCACTTATATCTCACGAATCATTCTTGAAGTCGTGCTATCGTGCGTTCTCTTGCCATGTCCTTACTGTCTCAGTCTTTTCTATGGTCTCCTGAAGGGATCTTTCATCCAAAATTTCTCTGGCCCCTTCATTTCTTTCAGTCACTTATTAAAAGTTTAATCTCGGCTTTTCTAAAAAGTGCACAGAAGCAGTAAGACATATTATATGCGGACTACGAAATCATTTGGCTGAAGTTCTTTCGGAACGAAGTGGAATAAATTTGAATTTATTTGTATAGTCTATGGGACTTAACTACGGGGTTATCAGCCCCTAAACTTACAAACTACTTATGAACTACTTCGAACTAGGACGACACTAATATCGATGCCCGAGGGGGGATTCGAACCCCCGACCGTAGTGGCCGTGCAGACCGTGACTGGAGCGCCTCAGTCTCCTCGGCCACCGCGGCCGGCGAAATGGAATAAATAAATATCAATTTAACGTGACGTAGTTTGGCGTGCGCGGTAGCTTAAATTAATGTTAGTTGATCTCATTCGTTCAGAGATATACGTATTATTGTATTAAAAACGCTAAATCATAGATTTTTTACTGGAAGTTTTGTTTACATTTAGGTTGCCGTAATATTTCTTGTAAGCAAACATAATTGTGATTACATGAGGGACTTTCATCGTCCGCTGTTTGCCTTATGTAACTGTTGGTACCTTAATTTGATCCAACTAAGTCTTAATTCCGTTACTTTCTAAATTTGGTTCTTTGGTAGTGAAACAGTTACGTATCTTAAAGAATGAAACTTCTATAACTATTACAGAAATGAGTGTCTGTACGTGTGTGTGTTTCCTGCATCTCATAAACTGCTGGACTCATTTCTACCAAACTTGGTACAAGTATTCCTAACCGTCAGGTAACAATTGTTGTTGGGGTAGGAACAACCTGCGACACGTTAGTCAGCAGATATGATGTAATAAGGACTAAGATACGTCAAAATGCCGCAGAAATTCGATACACTTACAGGTAAATGTGGCAGAAGGTAATCGACTAACGTAAGAATTTTTTTTTTCTTTTTTTGTTAAGCTTATGGGCCTTAACTACGGGGTCATCAGTCCCTAAACTTACAAACTACTTATCAACTACTTACGAACTAGGACGGCACAAATATCCATGCCCGAGGGGGGATTCGAACCCCTGGCCGTAGTGGTCGTGCTGACCGTGACTGGAGCGCCTGAGTCACCTCGGCCACCGCGGCCGGCACTAACGTAAGAACGAAATAAATTCATTCTCAACGCCGGGTACTGAGGGTTGTTAATAATTAATTGTAAGTCCTCGTTTCGCAACAAAAACTTCGGGGTTCAACAGTACATCTACACACATACTCCACAATCCACCGTAAGGTGCGTGGCGGAGGGTACACTGTACCACTAATACGCATTTCCTTTGCTTCTCCACTCACAAATAGAACGATGGAAAAAAGAATGCCTATATCCCTCGGTACGAGCCCTAAGTCTCTTTTCTTTGTGTTCATTACGCGAAATGTAAGTAGGCGGCAGCAAGATCGTACTACATTCAGCTTCAAATTCCGGCTCACTAAATTTCCTCAACAGAAACTCACGAAAGAACGTCGTCTTTCTTCCAACGATTCCCAGTTGAGTTCCCGTAGCATATCCATGACACTCGCGCATTGGTCGAACGTACCAGTAACAAATCTAGCTGCTCGCCTCTGAATTGCTTCCATATCTTCCTTTAAACTGATCTGCTGCGAATCCCAAACACTTGAACAATACTCAAGACGTGGTCGTACAAGCGATTTATTCGCGGTCTCCTTTACAGATGAAGTACATCTTCCCAAAATTCTCCCAATAAACCGAAGTCGGCTGTCCGCCTTACAACTGTCCTTACAGGTTCGTTTCATGTCGCTCTGCAATGTTACGCAAGGGGCTCGACAGTAAAAACATGGTAAGGGACAAATCAGTAGATGTGGGAAAACGCGCCACACATATTTAATAAAATTCCATAAACAGCAAATACATACAAAATCATAAGTTGTTTCAGTTACAACACATGATTTGTATGTATTCGCGGTTTATGGTAGTTTATTAAATACTTGTGGCGCGTTTTGCCACAACTACTGATCTGTCCCTTATTTTTTACTGCCGAACCGCTTTTGAACGACGAAACTGCATCAGGAAGCTCACTACTATTGCTGTATTCGAATATTAGGGATTGTTTTTCCTACTTATGCGCATGACCTCGGTAAGAACGGAAACCTCACGCTCAGTTTTTTGCAGTCAATAAGTTAATTAAAAATAAAATATCTAGAAGAAGGTAAGGGAATTTCTTTATGTTTTTACTGATAAAAGCATAATCATTAAATCCGTGTATGTCAGACAAGTAAATTCAAAATTAGTTTGTAACCATAAAGATAAGATTGTGGCGCTAGATTCTGCCAGTAAAATAACATTTCTAAAATGGTACTGTTACTAATTGTAAATGATAATGTAACATAACAATCTAATTTTTAAAAAAACTAGTTGTTGGTTTCTTGTTGTATTATGCCATACTACAACATAAAACTTTAAACGACGATACATTTTCTGTAAGGTAAAGCAGTCAACAATCCGAAGATTGGTTTGAACACCACAGTGCTTTACTAGGCATGGTTCTGTTTGGAGGTGGTATGCCGTTGCCTTCTTCCGACCTTCGAACTGACTTACCCAGCTAGTTATAGGGGGACCTACAGTTTAACGTGGGTTCCGAACCACAGTGCTACTCGGTATTTTTCACATGAGCAATACTGTCAGAGGTGAGAAAAGTGGAAAGTGACAGATAAAAATCCTAGGATCTGGAGGGGATCGAACCCGCGACCTTTGGATTTGTAGTCTGGCACTCTACCACTGTGCAACCGAGGCGCACACATTTTCTATATGTTACGCAATTTCGATACAATGAATCTTACATCTTGCCATAAACTACGCTAAAATTACCTGTGAGAATTCCACGCAAATTCGTTTCGTAATTTACAGTTCAGTGTCTTAGGAACAATGAAATAGACACGATGTGTAAGGATCAAATTCTAAATTATTACGATGACACGATTGTTTCAGTTATTCGAGTGTGACTAAATAAGACTTCGATTTGCCACAAAAACAGTTTAATCTGCAATATTATTTAGTTACGTGATACGATTTTTTTCAAATCAGATATGTACGTTACCGTACGCTTTGCGCAATATACCTGTGAAAATACTCCTCAGCAAATTCTTGAAGTACTTATGGAGATACTCATGTTCAGAGAGACAAATAGAGAAATATACTTGCAGATAGCACCAAAAACTACGGTATTTTATTTTTCACGATCATAATTTGATGAAAAAAATGTCTGTATATTTCCCCCATAGAATACCGAAGTTAACTGTGAAAATTCCACGGACATTCGTTCGGCAGTTTCGGAGATATGTTTGTTCATATCAACGGTAGACACGGCGGTGTTACATGATTATTATAGTATAAAAAGTTTTTCTTTTATTTGGTATGCGGCATGTAATTATCAATTTTAAGTAGCATGTGACGTTCAACATTTTAAACAAAAGGAGCTGGTCATCATTTGCATACACAGGGAGATTAACTACTTAAATCAAGTCCACTATTACTGTTTGATTAGACAGTGTCAAGCGGAAGTAACTGTGCTTCTCAAAGTGAAGACATTGTGCTTATCGAATTGAAACATGCTCTTAAACAGAAAGTGTTGATCTACAGTACTTAAATTCTCTCCTATTTGTCAATATCAAATAGCATATGTTTCTTCATTATATGATTTATACATTTCTGAGATGCAAGTTCTGGTGAGGCAGCTTTGCAGAATGTTAATTACAGTATTAGTTGGAGGATATGGTTCTAGTAGGTGGCATTCAGACGCAACACAATCCTCTGTAATTCCCGAACAATCTGCTGCACACTGTTATTTGAGTACTTCGTAATGTCGACCTAACGTCAGCGGTTTAGCTACAGCGGCACGGTAACCTGCACCACCGTGAGTGCAGGGGGACGAATAATGCCGCAGTAAAGTCTCTGCCGACTTGCTAATTCACTTCACGACCCCCACTTCCGATTTGCCTTATTAAGTGCGGTAAATTGTCATACAGTCTGCACGCTATTTTCCCATATCGGTCCAGATCTGCCTTGAGTGTTTGCTAAGTCTTAAACACAAATTTGTATCCGGACTGCCATCCTCCATCGATAGCAGTTGATTGATAGTACTACTCATTCTGTTACAACAGTTAGTAAATACATCTTAGCAATTATCAGACGACACTGATACGTCATATTACGTGACTGTTAGACTAATATACACGCCCTATCTTCTCCAGAGCTATACGCTTTAATTTTTCGCCACTTATGCTTCTTATGTAGCCTAGTGCGAGACTTTTATCATGTAATACTAATAATGCATTATTTTCCCCATTATCTAAAACTCTTGAAAATAGTATTTTCAGCATGTCTCATTTCCTAAGAATTACGTACATATTAAAATTTACTTCTTTCCGAAATTCACAAGTACCGAACAGTTAAGATATGTCTACTAGCGAATACATTAGAATGTGTAATGAGCAGAAATATAGAGACCGCCTACAGGAAAATAAAAGAGACGACTGCAGAGAAGAAAAGCAGCTATATGAATATCAAGGACTAATGTGGAAAACAGGTTCTGAACAAAAAAAGGGTAAAGGCGAAAGGAGGAAAAAATATATAGAGGGGCTTCTACAATGGAAATGAACTCCAAGAAAATATTGTAGGATAGGATGAGGATGTAGATAAAGATAAGATAGGAAATACTATATTAAGAGAAGAATTTGACAGAGCATTTAAGACACAAGCCGAAACAAGGTCCCTGGAATAGACGACATTCCGTCAGAGCTACTGAAGTCTCTTGTAGACCCAGTCATGACAAAACTATTTCACCAGGTGTACAAGATGTATGAGGCAGGCGAAATGCCATCCGACTTCAAGAAAAGTGTAATTAATCCAATTCCATAAAAATTCGCAGCAGACAGATGAAAAACTTACACAACTATCAGTTTAATAAATGATGGTTGCGAAATTCTGGCACGGATTGTTTACAGAATAATGGAAAAGCTGAAAGAAGCCGACCTCGGGCACGATCAGTTTGGATGTCAAAGAAATACAGGAACACGCGTGACAATACATTACGACTTATCTTAGAAGATAGATTAAGGAAAGGTAAACCTTCATTTCTAGGTTTTGCAGATTTAGAGAAAGCTTTTGACAATGTTGGCTGGAATTCACTCTTTCAAATTCTGAAGTCAGCAGGGATAAACTACAGGAAACGGAAGGTTATTTACAAGTTGTACAGTGTTCACATATCTGCTATAAGAGTGGCAGGGCAAGAAAGGAAGGCATTGGTTGGAAAGGGAGTAAAGACAGTTTTATAGCGGCGCAGTGGCCGAATCTGTACATTGAGCAAATTGCGGAGGAATGCAAGGAGAAACGTGGAGACGGAACCAAGAGGCACAATTTTTTTTATTTTTTTTATTTTTATTTATTTATTTATTTTTTCTTCTCGATGCATATCACTCACGAAGTGACTAAGGTCTCTTGTGAGGAGGAACTTTCAACATCTGTGTCGACATTATTGACAACCATAGACTTACCTCCTTTATAACGGCGACGATGAAAGACTTATGAACTGATATGTAAAAGGAGAAAATATAAAAATTCAGCAAATGAAGAAGGCAAAATGGAGTACAGACGTCTGAAAAATGAGATTGAACTGAAAGTGCAGATTGGCTAAGCAGGAGTGGCTTGAGGAGAAATGGAAGGCCGTACAAGAATGTATAAATAGGGAAAAGATAGATACCGCCTACAGGAAAATGAAAGAGACATATGGAGACAAGAAAAGTAGCGGTATGAACATCAAGACCTCGGATGGAAAACCTAAGCAAAGATGGGAGAGCTGAAAGGTGGAAGGAATATATGGGTCTGTACAAAGGAAACAAACTTGAAAGCAGTATTCTAGAAATGGAATATGATGTAGAGGAGGACGAAAGAGGAGGTACTATACTGCGAGAAGAATTTGACAAAGCACTAAAAGATTTGAGTAGAAACAAGGCGCCTGGAATAGATGACATCCCGACTGAACTGCTGATATCGTTAGGATAGCCAGTCATAATGAGACTGTTCCACCTAGTACGCAAGATATATGAGTCAGGGGAAATACCCTCCGACTTCAAGAAGAATATAGTAATTCCAATTCCAAAGAAAGCGAGTGCAGACAAATGTGAAACTTACAGAACTATCAGTTTAATAAGTCATGGTTGCAAAATACTGACACGAATAATTTACAGACGAATGGAAAAACTGGTGGAATCCGACCTTAGGGAAAATCAGTTTGGATTTAGGAGAAATGTTGGAATACGGGAGGAAATACATTACGACTTATCTTAGAAGATAGGCTAAGGATAGGCAAACTTACGTTTTTAGCGTTTGTTGATTTGTAGAAAGCATTTGACAATTTCGACTGGAATACACTGTTTTAAATTCTGAAGGTAGCAGGGGTAAAATGTAGAGAGCGAAGAGTTATATTCAACTTACACAAAAACGAAACAGCGGTTATTAGAGTCGAAGGGTATGAAGGGATGCAGAGGTTGGGAAGGGTGTAACACAGGGTTGTAGCCTTTCGCCATTGTTGTTCAATCTGTACATTGAGCAAGCAGTGAAGGAATGCAAGGAAAAATTTGGAAAGGGAATTAAAGTTCAGGGAGAAGAAATAAAAACTTTGCGGTTTCCCGATGACGTAGTAATCCTGTCAGAGACCGCAAAAGGATCTGGAAGAGCAATTGAATGGAATGGACAATGTCTTGAAAAGAGGTTATGAGATGGACATCAACAAAGGTAAAACAAGGAACTTAGCATTAGAAGGAAGTGTGTGGGGTAAAAATCGTAGAGGGAGGCCGAGGGTCGAATACAGTAAGCAGATTCAAAGGAATGTAAGTAGACAAAAGTATTCTCAGATGAAGAGACTTGCACAGGACAGGTTAGCGTGGAGAGCTGCATCAAACCAGTCTGCGGACTGAAGACCACAACAAAACAACAGCTATGTAGCGTCAGAAAATCATGCTATGCTGAAGGAATTAAATTAGGCAATAAAAGTAGTAATCGAGTTTTGTTACTTGGGTAGCAAGATAACTTCTGATGGCCGAAGTAAAGAAGATATAAAATGCAGAATCACTATGGGATGAAAAGCGTTTATGAAGAAGCGAAACTTGTTGACCTCCAATATTAGTTTAAATGTTAGGAAGTCCTTTCTGATAGTATTTGTCTGGAGTGTATCATTGTATGGAAGAGAAGCGTGGACAATAAGAAGTTCAGACAGAAAGATGTTAGAAGCTTTTGAAATGTGGTGCTACAGACGAATAATGAAAAATCAAGGAATCGTCAACTTAGCATTAGAAGGAAGTATTGCGAGGGTGAAGGTCAGGGTGAGAGTTTAAAATATGGAATAGATTAATTTTTAAAACTCACAACCACCAGCTGCGAACCAAATTCCTAAACATGCAAAAACACTGGAACTGTGATTGCGACTGTTTGACTCGTTTTCTAGGGGATGATATCACACGTTCGCAGCTTTCCTTCCCTGCATATGATTAACAAAACAAATTCATAATAAAATCAAGTTCATGAGAGAAAAGGGTGTACTAACTACTATTTTTGAAAACACGTGAAAGTTCACTTTATGTTGTTTATTTCACAATATTTGAACCCTGTGGCTGTCGCGTCTGTACGTCAGTACATTTACCAAATGAAGTTATAGCTCGTGAGCCCCCAGACAAAATGAATATTTGTCGTGAATTGTTTTCACACCACGTGGCTGTCTCAAACACCGTTTATGTTCATTCCTATGCGACGACACGTGTTACATTAACAAATCACAGTCACTTTCATTCAATGCGATGCACACCTTGTTCCACCGGCTAAATATTCACAAAGACACAGTAGCACTCGATTTAACTTGGTGCAGTCTACGACGAGCAACCACACGTGGCGATTGCTACACACAAATCGAAAGTCACCACCTCGAGATCCACATGCCGACTGATGCAGAGCGACGCCGCCCGGCCAGCTCACCACGTGCTCCGGAGTCCTCACTTCCTGCCATCACGCGCGCGCGCGCCAAAAGCTCAACTGCCGCGGTTTTTTCCCCTACGTCATCAACTTCCGCATGTGAGCTGTTTTAACCGATTTGCCAACGTACAGCGCTCAGCCAATACATTTCTAAAATTTTACTTAAAATCAAAATAATTACACTACACATTAAATAAATTGTCTTCTTAGGTTTTTATATTGGTATAAACATACTTTGTACTATTTATCATAATCGTGCAATTTCTTATGTCACAGATAAGTGACTTAACTGAATACTTTAAGATAAAATACACAAGATTAATTGAAAATAAAATGAGAAATAGTTAATATATTATTTTTATAAACAAACATTGCCATGCTAGTTGTGTAACTGTCTTGTATTTATTGGTAATTTATTATTTTTCATTGTCAATTAAACATATTACGTCAGATGTGACTATATCAGCTAATGTATTGTTTATTTGTCAACGGGCTATTTTGTAATGAGGGCCTTAAAGGATCCTAACTGCATCGTATTACTTCAAATGCCAGTAGTATTACAATATTTGTGCATTGCACTTTGCCTGGCACTCACCATTGTCCCTCTCTCCCCTCACCGGAAACGAACTGTAAAATCCTAAGTTGGAACAAGCCACCAACATCGGCCTGCTCGCTGGCCTCCCGTCAGCTACAAGCACACAGCAAATCTCAACGTGGAGAATTTCTACCTATGGCCTAACTATAAATGTTGTCACCCAACTGTGTACATACATGGCTACCATAATTAATAAGATTAAAATTGTGTAACATTTAGTGCATTGGCATGGTCAATGTTTGCAGTGAACTTCATACTGTTTAATTATCAAATGCTATTGATTACTGGTATTTCTATTAGGCGGTAATCTCACAGTATGTGGGGTAAAATCGTAGAGGGAGACCGAGGGACGAATACAGTAAGCAGATTCAAAGGGATGTAAGTTGACGAAAGTATTCTCAGATGAAGAGACTTGCACAGGACAGGTTAGCGTGGAGATCTGCATCAAACCAGTCTGCGGACTGAAGACCACAGCAAAACAACAGCTATATGAGGACTACTCAAAGGCCAATAAAATATGTAAATCTATGTACAATATTTTTCACAGTTTTTTGGATAACCTCTCTCACAGAAAATTTGAATAACATAATGGAACAACAGCACTGAAATCATAACTAGATTAGGCCTTGCATTGGCCATGTTAAGATTTTATATGTCACAATTTGCGATATGCGCTGTGATACTAATATCTGCCGCCGTCATAAACCGAAGACATTGCCGAGGTGGAGTGGCTTGCGTGCGACAACCATAGAGACAGCCGAACCGTAGGTGCAACCACAGCGGAGGGGTATCTGTGGAGAGGCCACACAAACGTGTGGTTCCTGAAGAGGGGCAGCAGGCTTTTCAGTAGTCACAGGGGCAACAGTCAGGATGATTGAATGAGCTGGCCTTGTAACATCAGCTAACTTGTGTTTGCTATGCAGTTACTGTGATCGGTTGAAAGCAAGGGTAAACTACAGTAGTTACTTTTCCCGAGGACATGCAGCTCTACGGTATGAATATATGATTATAACGTATTCTTGAGTAACATATTCCAGAGGTAAAATAGTCCCCCATTTGGATCTCCGGGCGGGGACTACTCAGGAGAATGTCGTTATCAAGAAAAACAAAACAGACATTCTACGGTTCGGAGCGTGGAAAGTTGTCTCCCTCGATTGTGTAGTTAAATTAGAAAATTTGAAAAGAGAAATGGATAGATTAAAGTGAGATATTTTCTGATTAGTGAAGTTCGGTGGCAGGATGAACAGGATTTGAGGTCAGGAGAGTACAGGGTTATAAATACAAAATCAGTTGGTAGTAACGCAGGAGTACGTGTGATAATGAATAAGAAAATAGGAATGCGGGTAAGTTACTATGACGAGGATAGTGAACGTATTATCGAAGAAAAATAGGTACGAAGCCAACACCGACCACTGTATTACAAGTTTATATACCATCGAAGAAATGTGTGAGGAATAAAAGAAATTATTCACACTGTTAAAGAAGAAGAAAACTTAATTGTGATGGGAGACTGGAACTCGGTAGTAGTAAAGGGAAGGAAATGTAGTAGGTGAATATGACCTTGGGAAATAGAATAAAAGAAGAGATTGCCTGGTAGTATTTTGTGCAGAGCACAATTTAATCATCACAAACACTTGATTTAAGCGTCATGAAAGAAGGTTCAACACCTAGAAGAGAGCAGTAGACACTAGAAGAGAGATTTCCAAACTGGGGGGCGAGCTGAGTGGCGTGATGATGTTGCAAGGGGGGCGCGGGTGGAGTTAGCGGTATACATCGAATATTTCTTTTTAATATCGATATTTTAATAAAAATGAATGTGCAAGTATTAATGATAGATTATGATGCTAAATGCAATCTTTTGACGTCCCACTTCCTGCAATCCTATCTCAATAACCCATCCAAGAACATACAGCTTTTGAAGATCACGTTTAGAATGTCAAGTTTAGAATGTCACATACAGAAACTCTCAAAATTACGAAGGCGATATGCGTTAATTCTAATGTAGCAGATTTGTAAACAACTTACTTCTGACAATTGGAAACCAGAATAGTCAGGTATTAAGTATTCCGTACATTTGTACACATGAACTGAACGTAATCATGTTATAACTTTTAGCTGCATGTTCATCAGAGTAATAATCACTTATACTGCGTAACTGCGTATCCTGTCAACCCGCGGATCTCCATCTGATGCGATTACAGGGACTTTAATAGACTGTATACGCTTCAAATGATCTGGAGGGTTCGTAATGCGGAAGCCAGGGTATGCCCTTTGTCACCAGAAAAATGTGCACGACGTGAAAGCGAAACTAGTACAAGTGTTCATTCTGAGCAGAGTACTTCATGCCGTTTTGGAAACATTGTCGTGAGTGCTAACAATGAAACATAATCCAACTAGGTAGACAATGATGTCCAGTAGTGAGTCTATTTTTGTTCCCCGAATGGTCAGTACTACAGCTCTTTCATTCGGATTCCTTATCTGACAAAACAGTTATTTTTCTTCTGCCTTTTTGAAATATGGCATAATTTCGTTAGTGTACGTTCTTTGCTGCGACAATGGCTTCTTTTGGTATGACTGCAGAGATAACTGCTTAGCACTGTGCACAGTTTGCAGCGATGTGTGAGGTGTATCCATGACCTTACTTAAATAGTGTGAAATTTGACAACCAATTCATTGATGTTACCTCAAAACGAAAACGATTTTCGCATAAAACCTCAGGCTGCACTGCTCGGAACAGCACCGCAGAACAGGTAGCAAATTCTTAGGGTGCCTGTGGGCTGTTTCCGCCCTAATCCGGGAAAAGCCGTTTCTCCCAGCTAGAGCCCTACTCGGCCACCAGCACAAAGTAACATATATATATTTGTCTGTGCGCAGACAGACAGTGCACTGACTACCTGTGCTGCAATGGGCTGGGCTTCCCCGTCGCCCCACTCCTCACAGGCAGTCATCTGAGGTGCCGACAGTCGACAGTAGCTTTCCTTTATTTCAGTTGGTTGCTTGCAGTTCTTGACACATCTGATGTATTGGATTTTCCTGAAATCGCGTTGAATCTTTCACAGTTGTGCGTCAGCAAAATCAGTGTTAGTTCGAACTTATACTGTTTACTTCTTGTTTTCTTTTTACTTAACCACGAGTGTCGTGAAAAAACGTATATATAATGATGATTATATCAAATACGGATTTCCTTCTATACAAAAAAAAAAAAAAAAAAAAAAAAAAAAAATGATGTTGACCAGCCGCAATGTGTTATTTGCTATGAGGTATTGAGCAATGATTCCATGAGACTTTCTCGTCTGGAACGCCATTTGTGGGCAAACATGGTGCATTGAAAGAGAAGCAGAAGGAATTTTTTGCTGCAAAATGTAAAAATTAGAAACGTATGAAGTTGGACACTGCTAGATCCTTCGCTCAGACATCAGAAAAGGTACTGGAGGCCTCGTATGAGTTATGGCTACTTATTTCAAGGACCAAGAAAAATCATATTATCGGAGAGACACTACTGAAATCTTGTTTGTTGAAAGCTGATGACATTGTTCTTGGGTCAGAAAGTAAACAAAATCTTTCACAAATACCGCTTTCTGACAATACTGTGAAACGTCGGATTGATGATATGGCCGAAGACATATAAAATCAATTAGTTACGGCCTTTAAACAATCGCAGTTTTTCGCAGTAAAGTTAGACGAGAGTACCGATGTTGCGAATTGTTGCCAACTGCTAGCTTTCATTCGCTATATAGAAAATGAAGCAATTAAAGAAGAGTTGCTGTTTTCTACAGAGTTAAAGACTTCCTGTGCCAGGAAGCAGGGCCGGCGCAGGCCCAAGTGCCGCCCCGTGCGAGCTGCTAAATTGCCGCCCCTCACCCCACCCCACCATTTTTTTTTTTTTCAAAACGTTTGTGGAATTTCATTTAAACAAATCTATAGGAAATGTCAGCAGTCGATCGCAATTTTTGTTTCTACTTTTCAGATATCCCTAGGTTTCGGCCGCTGAGTGGCCAGATTCGAAAATGTTCAAATGTTTGTTAATCTAGCGGACCAAACTGCGTGGTCATCAGCCCGTAGCTTACAAACAACTTAAACTGTTGCCTCATCCATGGCTCGCAAGATGTCATGTGAGAAACGAGCAAGGTGAGTTTCACATGAACGATGTTTCCTAAACCCGTGCTGATTCATGGAAATAAGCTTTTCCGTTTCAAGGAAATTTACTATATTCGAACTGAGAATATGCTCCAAAATATTACATGAAACTGATGTCAACGATATTGGCCTGTAATTGTGTGGGTCAGTTCTCTTTCCTATCTTATAAACGGGAGTCACCTGCGCCTTTTTCCAATCACTAGGAACTTTGCGCTGAATTAAATATTTGCGACAAATGCAAGCTAAGTAGGGGGCCAACGCCGCAGAATAGTCTTTGTAAAACCGAACTGGTATTCCATCCGGACCAGCAGACTTTTTCGTATTTACCTCTCTCAGCTGCTTCTCTACACCGGAAATACCTATTGCTATGTCCCCCATTTCGGAATTTGTACGTTGATCAAATGATGGTAAATTTGTTCGGTCCTCCTGCGTGAAAGATTTTTTAAAGGTTAAATTTAGAACTTCAGCTTTCCGTTTGCTTTCCTCTATTACTGCCCCGGAATGATCAACGAGTGGCTGGACAGTGGGCTTTGACCCGCTTATCGATTTTACATAGGACCAGAATTTTTTCGGGTTCTCGAAAAGATCTTTTGGTAAGGTATGGCTGTGATAATTATTGTATACTTCGCTCATCGACCTTTTTATAGACGCACGAATCTCTACTAACTTTTGCCTGTCATCATTTGCGTGTTCTTTTTTGAAACGAGAGTGCAACGGTCTTTGCTTTCTCAGTAGCTTTCTAACATTATTATTATACCACGGTGGATCTTTTCCATCCTTAATCGTCTTTACTGGCACATATTTCTCTAAACCTTTATTTACAATGCACTTAAATTTAGTCCACAATTCCTCTACATCCATAGTCCTGGAATTAAACGATGCCCATTCGTTTTCTAAGTGTGATCGTAACATTTGCTTATCGGCTCTTCCCAACAAATACAGGCTCCTAGCTTTCTTGATTGGTTTATGAACTTTGGTCACCATCGACGCTATGACGATATCATGATCACTAATTCCTGTCTCTACACAGACATCGTTAATAAGGTCAGGCCTGTTTGTGGCTATAAGGTCTAGAATATTTCCATTGCGCGTGGGTTGCCGGTTCAACTGCTCAAGACAGTTTTCGCTGCGCTGCGTATTTACCCATTCGGAATACCTCTAGTCATTGTAAGTGTTGGACATGTTTGATTAGTAATGTTCAACCATTTTTATCCATAATGCAGGAAGAATAAAACACTCGGAAATTGCCATTGAAGGTCTTAGTAAAATTTCTTGAGACTTAACATATAATCGCAGTATCGAACATTGCATTTGAATTTCCAAATTAGATTTCGTCTTCTGCAGTATTAGTTGTGAGTAAACGCAAGGCGCGTAACAGACTGGCAACGATCCATAAGAACACTGGCGTGTACGCCAGGCTGCTTCCACCCCTCTGTTCCTACGGCGTAAACACGGCGGTGCTGCTACAGTGGCGAGGAAGAAATCAGTCCTCCTCCCTCCCCTTATTCAACAGGGAGGCCGGCAGGTAGTCGAAGCGCCTTGCCCCAGTTTCCGAAGCAGGTCCTTCCGAGGTTTGGTTTCGAATCCCCTCTTGGACATGAATGTTGAGTTTGTCCTACAAAAATAAAAAAAAAGAAGGGGGGTGGGCGGCAAATTTGCCGGCCCTCGGAAAGTGCCGCCCCGTGCGGCCGCACGTTTCGCACGTGCCTTGCGCCGGCCCTGCCAGAAAGTTTCATATCAGCGCACACTCCGCTGCAGAGTGAAAGATTCATTCTGGAAACATCCCTTAGGCTGTGGCTAAGCCATGTCTTCATCATATCCTTTCTTCCAGGAGTGCTAGTCTTGCATGGTTCGCAGGAGAGCTTCTGTGAAATTTGGAAAGTAGGAGACGTGGCACTGGCGGAAGTAAAGTGGTGTTGCGGCATCGTGAGTCGTGTCGGGATAGCACAGTCGGTAATGCGCTTGCCCGCGAAAGGCAAAGGTCCCAGGTTCGACTCCCGGTTCCGGCACACAATTTTAATCTGCAGGAAGTTTCAATAAAAGTAGTAGATGAGATTTGTTATTTGGGTAACAAGATAACTACTGACGGTCGAAGTAAAGAAGAAATAAAATGAAGAATGGGTATGGGAAGAAAAGCGTTTCTGAAGAAGCGAAATTTGTTGACATCCAATATTACTTTAAATGTAAAGAAGCCCTTTCTGAAAGCATTTGTCTGCAGTGTAGCGTTGTATGGGAGTGAAAGGTGTACGATCAGGAGATCAGACACAAAGATGATAGAAGCTTTTGAAATGTGGTGTTACAGACGAATGATGAAAATTCAATGGGTATATCACGTAACTAATGATGATGTGCTTAACCGAATTGGTGAGAAAAAGAAGTTTCTGGCATATCCTCACTAAGAGAAGGGATAGATTGGTGGGACACATACTGAGACATCACGGAATCGTGAAATTAGCATGAGAAGGAAGTGTCTGGGGTAGAAATCGTAGAGGGAAACCGAGGGATGTATACAGTAAGCAGATCCAAATGGATGTAGGTTTTCGTACTTTTTCTCAGTTGAAGAGGCGTACACAGGACAGGGTAGCTCGGAGGGCTGCATCAAACCACTCTGCGGACTGAAGACCACAACAACAACGACTAATATCTAACATAACTAACGGTTTTCCTGCTTTCATGATTACCGTGTTTTGTCAAGAAAGTATGTACTTCCATTTATTATTTACGAGTATTCAATGAATCTTTGTCTGTATATCCTCTATGTGACCATAAACCATTGATTCGATTGCAATAAAACTTCGGTGGACTGTTCATCGTATGCACACGAAGGTTCCTGACCAAAACACAAAAGAGTACGACACATAGCTCAGGACATATGACGTTGTAAATAACGAGAGGCAATCGCGTGAGAATATCCAGATCAATTATTGGAAAATGGGAGTAGTTAGAGACCTGAAACAAAGTTTGCATGTAATTTCTGACGTTTATGAAGCTTTTTGTAACTGAATCCTCTCCAGCACCCCTCTCCAAAAAATGATGAAATGGAAAGAAGTCCACCGCTCACAACAGTTTCACTGTAGATGCCGTAAAAACTGTCGCATCTGATAAATTTAGTATTATAGATTTGCATGTTACTATTTATTTTTCTCTGCAAGTCTCCCTTACTTTTCTTGCATCCAAAATTAAGCAATCTGTTCTATTAATCTCTATCTATATAAAAGGGAAAGGACACTCACTCACTCACTGAATAAACACGAAATCTCGAAAACTACTTCACCTAAAAAGCTGAAATTTTGCAGGAATGTATTTTATAGGTATAAAACGTAAGATAAGATAGTATTTTGTAATAGGTGTATGGCGGAGGATACTTCTCCATTGACTCCCAAAATGTACATTTTCACTCCGATGTTCACGAAATTTCGCACGCTTGAACTTCAAATCAAGAGGAAGATCGGCGTGTACCTTAAGTTTGATAGGATTCATGGGGGAGGGTACTTTGCAACATAAAAATGGATCCCTATACCCATTGGTTGCGCTATAACTAGAACTGCTCTACCGATTTCCAAGATCCTTTTTTTCCGTTTTTTTCAGAACAAGGGTTGTATAAAATAAAACTGTAATAATTGAGAACAAAAAAGTGCGTTTTTCAAATTGATCCTGCGTTTTTGTTGCATAGAAATCTATAGTTTTGTTCCGATATTGATGAAATTTTGCACACTCTACCTTAAAAATAAAAGGAATGTCTCTGTTTGTATAAAATTTTGTTCGTTTGATGGTAGAAGATACTTAACGTACGGAATCTTACAAAATGCATAGTCTTGCTCCTATCTTTATGAATTTTTGCATACATGACCTTTAAACCAAGAGGAAGATCACTGGCCATAAATGTTTGTATAGTATATGACAGAGGGTATCTTGCAGATAACTTTCCCGAGAGAGGGAAATGTGGAAACGAATAGACACATGTGAGGGAAAGAGGTGGATGCAGAGAGAGGGAAGAAGGGGTTGTGGACTACGAGAGTGTAAGATAAATAAACACCTGGGCAACGCAGGGTTTACAGGTAGTGTATAAATATTTTTCAAATGATGGTATTTTCTGCTGAAAGGACCTTCACAGATTTTACTTGAAACTCTTTAAGCCAACCATGATATCTAATTTAGGGTGACTAAACAGTGACTAAACATCCTGTAACACCCATATTATCAAGGGCGGCTATGCATACTCTAATTCCAGCTTCCTTTCAGTCATACTGTCTTGTGATAAATTGTTCCCCGCTTGCTGTTCCTGTAGTTTTGCAGCAGTTGTGGGTTAACGAGCAAAACGTGTCGTCATATGCCACACATGCTCGATAAGAGACGAGTCGAGAGGGAAGCTGCGGCACGTCTTGCAGAGCACGTTCAGTTTAACGCGCAGTGAGTGGTCGTGCGCCTCTCTGTGGGAGTACGACGTCACTTTCGTGTTGCACGCGGCCTACGAGAAAGACAGGCCCCAGCGCAGACGTCATGCCACGTAAGCAAGGTAGTTCCGAGTCGGCGCGGTCGCTAGCACAGTGGCTGCCCGCTATGACGCAGTGAGCAGTGCCCCAGCGGCCGGCCAATCGGCTTGCGATCGCGCTGGCTCGGAACTACCTTGCTTACGTGGCCTGACGACTGCGCTGGGGCCTTTCTCGTAGGTCTTGCGTGTTACATGTCTGCACGTGCTCTGGTCCAGGAAACCAAAGCTGAACGAGAGTTGTAGCTTATCTTCGAGGCAGTACTTGACATGTCTACATCGTATGCGCAAACTACATCACTTGTGTGGATGCCTAATGCGATGTCATCGCTGAAAGAAGGAAGCTTAGCGTTTAGCATTCCAGTGACAGCGTGGTCATTAAAGGCAGAGACACGCTCAGATTGTTGGGTAAGCATGCAGAAGGAAATCTACCATGCCATATGAAAGGAACCATCCCAGAATTTGTGTGGAATGACGGAGGCAATGGACAGAAAAACTACATCAGTGTATCCGGACACTGGTTTGAAGTGCCATCCTGCAGGAGCCGTGCGTGTTACCCCCGCTACACCTCGCTCAGTGAACTATCCCGGAATTTGCCTGACGCCACTTTGGGAAATCACTAAAACCTAACTCTTGATGGCTCCAAGGGGGTATGAAACGCCATTCCCCCGAATACGGGTCCAGTGTGTTAAGACAAGTATGGGGATAGGAAGAGGATTATGAGAGCAGAGGAAGAGATTAACAGATGTGAGAAGAGGAAGACAGAGAGGGGGAGATGCACAAAGAGAGAGAGGAAAAGAGAACGAGGAGGGAGTGGCATCGGGAGGAATTGGATAATACGAGGAAGAAAAAAGTGCTAGAGATACAAAGGAGGAGGAAAATGAGGTTTTAGATAGAGAAGGAAGGAAGGGAGATTAAGGTATGGCATTCTGTCGAAAGCATGGTCGTTATAGACAGAGTGCAAGCCTGGATTCTTCTTATAAGTATGGGAGAAGAAATCAGCTGTCAATGTCAAGGGATCGATCCTGACATTTGCCTGGAGCGATTTATGAGAACACGGTTCGATGGTTCTGTTTTCTGCAGTCCTCATTTTTTATTGATTATTTATTTATTTATTTTTAGGTACTGGATAGCAGAAGAGTTCTCGCAGTTTCGCACGACGTCAGCAGTGATGGGGAGAGCTGATGGAAGGAATGGGTTGCATGGAGGTCGTTTCCTTGGGAAAGAGCGTTATTTTCGTAAGAGATGTGATCTGATTGGTTTTCGTCATGACATTGAATGATTGTAGCCGCCATTCAAGTGGCTGGGATCCTTAACAAATATATTGTATCTTCAGTTTTTATCAGAGCCCACAGAACGTCAAGATAATCTTCAAGTAAAAGAGACTATTCAACGACTGGTGACCACGCGGTGCGCTGTTAGTACGATACAAACGGGGAGACAGAGGCAGAGAAACTTGGTCCTTTCGCAGGGAATTCCCCCTCGACCGCTACGCTCCTCTACGCTGCCCTACGCCGCGCCTCGCGCAGCAGAGAGCGGTCCGTTTGATGTGCCGCGGTTGATGGACAGCCGGTCGTAAAGCTGTCGCCGCCAGCGGCCGCCATATATCCCGTTTTTTCGCCTCTTCCCGACCGGCGCTACAGGGCTGGCGAAGCGACCCTTTGGGTCAGATTACATTCCATTAACATCGCATTCCGCTACTCTCGCCACCCATCTTCCATTGTGCACAATGCTACTGTGCCGTCCGTCTACTGTGCCGTCCGTCTTCACGCAAATGTCTAAGCCTCCTGAGGTCTGACTAGGATGCAATTCTACTAAAACCTCCTCTAGAACAGCGTCTTGATTCTTCTTAAATAACACAGTCTTTCATCGTATTTCCAAGACACAGTTTTATTATGTTTCTCGAAATCTCTAGTTTCGGAGTTCCAACTGAAGTAACCGTAAGACATACACCTAAGACGAGTGTGTCTGATGACAAGTTTGAAAATGTTCAGTTTTTTTAACAGATCGTATGGTAGATACTTGATGGCCGTACTGATAGCTGTTTCAAAGTGTTACCGTAACACTCGATCGTCAGCACGCACCTCCTAAGATACGTAGCAAATTTGATACCAGCCCACAGTCTAACATAAGAGGCACCAACTCCATATCAACTTCACATTAGGTGTTGTACGATGTCAAAACGCTTCTCTTTTTGGTTTGGACTCATTTTTTGACATTATAGCTAATAAGACGTGCCAATGTGGTGTGGATGGATGTAGTTCAAATGTAGCGCTGTAAAAGGCTGAACTATAAAAACATGCAGCAAAACGTTCGTTTAGTGAATATGGTTTTAAACTGAATCAGCACATTCAAAATACTATCGTATTTAGGAGCTTTTGTGGCGCTATAATTGTAGCAGCTATGAAAAATAATATCATGAAGTCATTTTGTTTCAATGTCAAGGAGTAAGAAAATTTCTTACGAATAACAAATGTTCATTTATGGTTGTTAGTTATATTTTTAAACATGGAAGAAAATTTTTAACAATTCATTCACTTCGAAACTTTGGCTTTTAATAAGAATTGCAAATGCTTATCCACAACTTCTTAATATTACTGCTGCATGGAAGTGTATCATTACAGATAAAGGGGGAAGCTGATTGTTTCCATGCGAAAGCTGTTGGCAAGCTGTTGGGTTGCCCATCTGGCCGGCTAACAGTTTGCACCTAGTGAATGGGATACGGGTCGTTAGGAAAACCATAATCTGCTCGGAAACAGGAAACGGCGGTCTTCGACTAGCGAAGGCGGCTATTCCAGATTGCAACTGTATTACAATATAGCCACACACATATAAAATCACCGAATGATCACACGGAAAACATAATTACATGAATGGATTCAGGAGACTTGGCAGAACGAAACGCCGTTATTACAATTTCAATATCCCTTACACATAAAAAGCCGATAAATTTCAGTACTGTAATAACATTATTATAAGACTTATATTTACAATTATTGATACATAGTGTTGATCAGTGACACTTGCAAATGGGCAACATTGTACCACGCTACCTATCTTTAAAGACGCATGACGTTATCTCTGTATTCTTTCAATAACCTTTTTTACACTCTTATTCTTCTTTTCGTTGACATAGTGATATTCTTGTGTCAGAATATTGGTTCTACACAGAAACACAAAACATGAACCCAGCAAAGTGCATTACATTTATTTATGTATTTTATTGAAATGTTCAAATGTTTGTATAGTCTATGGGACTTAACTACGGGATCATCAGTCCCTAAACTTACAAACTACTTATGAACTACTTACGAACTAGGACGATACAAATATCCATGTCCGAGGGGGGATTCGAACCCCCGACCGTAGTGGCCGTGCAGACCATGACTGGAGCGCCTCAGTCCCCTCGGCCACCGCGGCCGGCATGTATTTTATTATATTTAATACTATTCTTTGTAGCGTTCATTTTATGTTTTAGACTGCCTATTACATAATTTATGGCCGACTACTGGTACTACATAGGCAGCAGATAATTTATAAATAAACAATTATATGTATTTGTGGACAAGAACGGAATATATTGCATAAAAAGCCATGATAAATTAAATATTAATTGCGTAACTAGATTTTGATGGCGGCACTATATTCGAATAGTGAGACGCCACGCTTAATGGCTATCTGAGCAAAGAGCTTCAGTCCAACCGTTTTTTAGTATTGTTAAATATATATTTGTTTGTTAAATGTAAACAACATTTGTAGGGACGAGGTGGTCAAATCATTTAATTCTGTGATATTCAAACGAATAATATTTTGGAAGAGAAATTGCTCTTTAAAGATGAGGCGTTAGGATGAGTGGGAGGATACAATTTTGGGAGCTGGTAGAGCACGTTTGGGAGAGAACTTGTATCTTGGACGCGGTGGTGAGAGGTTGTCACTGGGTGGTCTGAAGCCGCGTCACGAACTTGTGATTTGAAGAGAGAGGCATGTGAGGACTTCGAAAATTTACGGGAGTGGGACTGCAGAATCCTGTGCATGCAATAGGCGAAAGGATTCTTTCACAATGGATTCCGGCCATGTAACACCTGTTATGGCCGACTGCCACGGTTGGGTGTGTCTTTGCCAGGGATAGTTTATGCGCTCATCTGTCCCTTCGTGCAGAAGAAAAAGAAAGTAATATTTCCAAACGTGTTACCGTAACTGCAGTGTGCTGATCAGAGAACTTTTAACCTAGATGCAGTGTGTAGTAATAATTAAATGTGGTCATGTGTGTATCTCTGAGGATCGGATCCCCGTCAGTTTCATAGTGGAGGAGGAGGGGTTGGGGGATCACGTGCTCAGGTGTGTGGTGGAGAGATGACTACGCACCTTGGAGATAGAACTGTACCTGTACCTGTCGATTTACTGTTTGGGGGGCTAGGAGATTGAAGGCGCCTAACATCGAAGATTGTGACGTGTACTTCGTTGACCTGTGTGTCTATTTACCTTAATAATGGTCGCTAAAGAGAGAGAGTATTACATTTTGGAATGTGAAAATTTTAAGAGTGGGCACAAAGTGCAGTTGGACAAATATGTTTGTAGCGTTCGTTACCATTACATTCTAACGTGCGCTGTATTTAACGCAATTGTCAGCTGTTGCAGCCATAGTCCAAATGAAGAGATACATTTATTTTGCATATAGATCTAAGGTGGCGGTCAAGTTCTGAAACGGACCATTTCTTTTCTTTTGGTTAGTCCCAAGTATTTGACTCTCGCTAGAATTGTTTTTGGATATCGAAAGAGTATATGTTAAGATGGATACGTAATTTTGTGGCGTTCGTTACCATTTATTATCTAACCTGCGCTATTATTAAACATGTCTGTCGGCTGTTGTATTTGTAGTCTATTTGAAGAGCATGGAGAGAGATGGGAGTGTTTGCACATTGATAAATTCTTACTTGCAAATTTTGCATATGAGTTTTAATATTTTATTACAAGATGTAATATACGGTTATTTTTTGTCCAGAGACCAACTAAACATTTCTGTTCTAAATACATAAAATTGTTGTTTACCATTACACCGAATTTCTTGTTAAAAATACATACGAAAAACAATATGGTAGCTTTATTTTTCCGAGAATAATAAACGGCGGAAATTGTTACATAGGTGTTTAGAATTAAAAATTTTATAAGCAAATAAAACAATCGAGCTCTGGCCTACAGATCTCTGCAGCGCCCTTAATAAATATGCAATTTAATTGGCTGCTGACCAGGTGGGGTGCAGTAGCCGTAAGAGTGCAGTACTCCCTTGTCCTGGGTGTGGGAGGCATCTGTCGGGGGTGGTGTTGTTTAGAGATGTCGATGGGGTCAAGACAATCATGGCTTAGTACGGTATTGTTTGTTCTGTCCTCGCGGGTAGGGCGGGTGGCGGTGTCATTTGAGAAGCGGTCGCGAGTGTGGAGGGGTAGGCGTCTGGTGGTGGAGACGGCAGTGGTGGCTTGCGGGGGCGGAGGGGGCATTGTGTCGGCCAGGTGTGTGGCTGAGGTGCAGGGAGCGCAAGTACAGACATGTTGATGGGGGGTGGCTGTCAGTCGTCTTTTGTTTGTTCCTGGAAGTGAGAGGCGGACGGAGAAATAGCATCAATGACAATCAAAAGGGCATAAATGCAATTATATGTAAACTGTCAATCATCTTTCCCCATTCCGGGAAGGACGGGTGGTAGCATTCTTTGATCTGCGGTCGGGCAGTTGGCCGAGCATGGTGGGGGATACCTGGCGTCGATGACACTATCGTCGACAGGCGAATCTCTGTGGGGTCGGACGCCCATTACCCTACTACTTACGACTCTGCTAATGTAGTCCGTATGTATTACACTCCAATGACATTTTTTTTGTTATATGTTGTCATAAACAGAAGTAGCTACATCACTACAATTATGTCTTCTCATTTCTGTTGGAAAATATATCAGCATGTTAGGTGGCTGGTAGATATGTAAATATTAGCATTAAATATAGCAGCTTCTCAGATCGTATCCTGCCGTTCTTCTCTTACTACCTACCGGCCGCTTGGAGCGCTGGCTCCACTTCGCGACTCTGAGCAGCCCCTGAGAACAGCAACGTCAGAGGGTTGGCAAGGTCAGAGAGAGGGGGTAAGTGAGCGAACCCACTGGTTACGCGGCCTCCACTCAGCAGAGCCTTAAGGGGGGGAGACAAATGACCAGAAGCGTCGTTTATGTAGGTTTTGGAATAACAGTAATATCACGCATTTAGCGGAGCACTGTTGCTACGAAGTATGGAATATGTTAGTGTGAAAGCCAGGAGCATCCAGACAGAAGGAGCAGTGGAAGGGGACAGAACTGAAACATGGTTCGCTAGAAGCTTGAGCGAGACGTCACTGCAAATTGGATTGGCTCAAACGTAAGGGTGACCAATAGTAATTGCAGGGCTCAGGCCAGTGTCGAAAAACGGAGCCCCCATGCGATGGTATCAAGATACAGTTACGAGGCGTGTTTTTTAAGTAAGTACCGTTTTGAAATTAACAGAAGAGGTGCTACGATATATCAATAATTTCATGCGCACTGGGTACCTACATCTGTTGTCTACGTACTGACGCCATTATAATGTGATTCTTCCTTGTTTACGTTGTGTACTGAGTGTTTAAGATGCCTCCGATAATCGGGAGTCCCGTCAAATGTCAAGTACGGACTTTTATAAGATTTCTTAGCACTAAAGGACTAAAAGCGATTAATATACATCGTGAGATCTGTGCAGTTTACGGAGAAAACATTATGAGTGATGGAATGGTACGAAAGTGGGTGAGAGCATTTAAAGATGGACGCACAAATGTGCATGATGAACAACGAAGTGGGCGTCCTTCGGCGGTTAATGAAAGTTCTGTGCATTAAGTGGTCAAAAAGGTGAGAGGAAACAGACGCTTTACGATTTCCTCCTGTCGGGATGACTTTCCTAACGTTTCTAGTAGTGTTTAATGGCATCGTGACCGAGCAATACGATGACGAAGTGAAAACAGTTTTGATGCAGTGGTTAACAAGTCAGGCGGCAGACTTCTATTAAAAAAATGGTACAATGTTATGACAAGTGCCTCAATTTTAGGCACAGGATTTTATTTAAAATAAAATGATTGAGACATCTTAGCACGACTTTTTAAATTTCAAAACCGTACTTACTATTAAAAAAACGCCTCGTATAACAAGGTAAACGTCTTAGACACGTCCAACCGATTCGGCTAAGTTTTGAAAGTTCGTCTGTGTGCATCGTAAAGCGAAGGACTCAAAGACATTATGACTCAACAACCTCTTTCCGGTTTTTGAGAAAATCGCCCCAAAAAGTTTCGACGAGAAATCGACTCAAAATTGACGGACTCGATAGTGAATTGTAAATAGAGCATCAAGTGTTGGGTCGGCAAAAGCATAATTTTCAAGAATTCGAGGAACGAAAGATTTACAATTGTCTCTTATTTGTCCATAAGAAAAACGCTTTTTGCCGACAGCGCTGTAGCGCAACAGCCAGGATAAGGACAAACTGGGTTCGAATCTCGAGGAAACTTAGAAGATGTAATTCTTTTCGTTTGTATTTTCCCACGTCTCATTTTACAGGGGTAGGAGGGTTCATAAGGTAAGAAAATCAACCAGGAATTATAACCAGGTAGCCAAATAAATTTCTCAAACAGCTTGGGATAGTAAATAACCAAAATGTTATTGCTGGTCACTTTACAATGGTTTTTCCACTGACTTTTCTTCGAACAACGGCATGGGTGCTACTTGTCATACTAACGTTCAATCCAAAAACACTCACGGCGCGAAGAACATCTGATGAATGCAGTCTGCTCCTCCGAAGCGCTGCGGGAGACAAAGTTGGTTTACATTTAAAAATGTCTTTACGGGATTTAATTTGGTTGCGTACTTTATTATTACTTCGTATTGAATTGTCATTGTCCTTACTAATCCTCCAATCTCTAAGCCTAGCAGCGTAACGATATGCCGCTCTTCAGCCGTGTGACAGTAGATAAATACAAAGAGAGAGGACATTTTACAAAAGGAGGCCATAAATGGACGTTTTTAACCAAATTAACGAAGAAGATAAACGTTGTGTACTTTATAACATTAAGTGAATTTTCCGTCGGTGGTTAACGGAAAATGATAATATTATCAAAAGGAAAATATTCCTCATGATCTGCGAAATTATTTATTTAGATGAAATGACAAAATGTTTGTAAATATATGTGACTTAACTACTCTGGTAGCCGAGAGGTCTAAAGCGTCTCGCTGCGGAGCGCGCGGTTGCTCGCAGTGGAGGTTCGAGTCCTCCCTGGGGCATGGGTGTGTGTGTTTGTCCTTAGGTTAGTTTACCCAGGTTTAAGTAGTTTGTAAGCTACGGACTGATGACCACGCATTTGAACATTTTGAACTACTCTGGTCATCAGTCCCTATACACCCGTGCCCAAGGGAAGACTCGAACCTCCGACGGCGAGGAGTGGCGCGCTCCGCAGCAAGGCGCCTTAGGACGCTCGGTCATTCTGCCGCGCCTTTATTGTGTTACTACCGGGTTTTTCTGCTTCTTAGGCAATCGTTAGATAACAACTGAATGTCGCCATCATTTCTCATAGATGTGCGACTTACAAAGATGTTATTAAATGACAGAAGATAGAAATTGAGATGTTCTCAGGAAACTTAAATTTTCACGGCACTGAATTACATTTACTAAATTATAAAGATACTTAAGAAGCTGTTTCATACGTAGAGGTTCAAACCTTATAACGATAATATTCATGCTTTGAACCTCCACATATAAAATCAGCTTTTTAAGTATTTTTATACTTTGGTAAATGTAATTCAGTGCTTTGAAAATATTTCATTTTCATGTGAACATGTGAATTTCTATCCTTTGTAATTTAATAACATTTTTGTAAGTCGTATATCTGTCATGTAATGTAACTGACGTTCAGTTGTATGTGATGATGGCCTAAAAAGCCGAAGGCCAGATAGTAACTCGATAAATAATTTTGCAGAACATAAGGAATTTTTCCTGTTTGATAAAATTGTGGACTTCACATGATAGTACGGGAGGCAAGAGATGAAAAACATAATATTACCTATGCAGACTTGCATTATGAACCGTTACCGAAAATGACAGAAACACGAGGACAGCGAAGCACAACGACAGTTAACTCCGATTTCGAACGAATATATCCTGTCACTGAAATTCTCGTTTTGAGATACTATTTTTCTCTTTAATCTCATTAATTTCACCCATCAAAAACACATCTTTGATTTTTTAATTTCATCATTCACCAATTTTATTATCCATAATTGTAGTTTTATTACTTATTTCACTACTCATTGCTCCGATTTTAGTATCCATTTCACTACTGATATGACTACACGTTTCTTCAATTTTAATATTCATTTCTCCACAGATTTGAATACTTATTTCTTCAAATTTACTATTCATGTCCCCAATTTTACTGTTCAAACTATTATTCATGTCCTGCATCATTAACATCATTTCTTGTAAGTGATTCGACGGTGGTAAACTGATCCCAAATTTCCCAACGGATTTACTTTCATCCCCCTCTAACCTTGTAGGACTACCTGCATCGCTACCTGTGCGCTCTGAACCACATTCACTGTGCGAGATTTGGTCAGCAGAAAACAACGCAAAAGAATTGCAAATGATGCTCCACTTAACTTTACTGCGTCTGCTTGCTGCCTTTGGTTTGATGTGATGTACGCGTTGGCCGGCGTGAAGTCGTTGCTGGCTGCTACTCCTGACCAACTTAGAGCTCTGCATTTCGATTAAAACAACCGCTCGAGCATTTCCCGTTTGGTGCCGCTGCTCGACGGCTGTGGTAGGCGCACGCTGCGGCACGGCTGCGGCCGTCTGATGCCCCACGTGGCCGGTCGCCGTCCGCCTCTCGGTTACCGGCGGGAGTGTCGAGCACTGCCGGCCGCTCGAGCGCTCTCACAGTCTCGGTCGGTGACAACGCGACCGCCGCGCGCTCAACACTGTGGAATCGTATTACAAACCGACCTGGCTTTGAGCAGCGCAGCCAGCGTTATGGATCAACGAACTATAGATCGTAAATGCTCAATTCATGAAACAAAAAGAAGTACTATGGAGAGAATTAAGAGTAGCTCGTTAGTCCTGATGAAGAAAGACATGTCGGAAGAGGAGTCGAAAAGTGAACCTTGGAAATCTTTTGCACTTGTAGTGGATCCTGTCACACAGGTTTCTGCTGGTTTCGTGCAATGTACCACATGCGATACTATACTTTGGTACCAGTCAAGCACAACAGTTATGATTCGGCACTGCAAAAGTAAATGCGGAACAGAATTACACCGCCCACTTGCAGTACCAAGTAGCATAAAGTTCTTATTGATAGGTTGGTCGATATGGGCAGAATAGATTTGCTACCATTAAATACTTGTAGTAAGATTGGCTTTAAGAATTATTCGCAGGAGCTCATCAATGTTCGAGGCACGTATGGCAAAGTCAATATAGAAGATGTTCTTCCGCGCCCTACCACTGTATCGCGGCATATGAAAGAAAAGGCCAACAAAATACGGGTGACAATGGTGCCCAAGCTAATATGCGCTTTAAAGAACAAAATGTGCTCTTTAAACGCTGATCGGTGGTCCGATAACTACAAGGAGATGCGCTGCACATAACGCACGATTAGACTACTGTATTACCGTTTGTCTACCAAAAGGAACAAAATACTATATACAGAAATTACAATTTATAACGTTGCAGTTACTGGAAGACATGATCGCCTCAATGTTCGAAACTCCAGTAGTTTGCAAAATATTTACAAATTTTCTTCTTGAGACAGGTCTTGTTGAATTTTATATTTTCTATGAGTTTTACCATTTTTATTTTAAGTCGTATGTATTACAGAAAATTTCCCATGTCACATACAATAATGGGGAATTTTCTGGAATACATACGACGTAAAATAAAAATGGTAAAACTCATAGGAAGTATATTTAAAAATGTTTAATGTTTGTAAAGTTCATGGGACTTAACTGCGGGATCATCATTCCCTAAACTTACAACTATCAAACATCAAATGTGACATATACAGTTGTAGTATTTGGGTTATAGAACTGATAGTAAACAACGAAAAACATTTGTAAAAGAAATAAGTAAGTTGTTAATATGAAGCGGTAGTCTCTCATCTCTGATATACATTAATGACTTGCCATTCTACATTGATGAAGATTAGTTCTTTTTGCTGATGATACAAGTATTGTAATCACATCCAAAAAACGAGATCTAACTGATGTAATCGTAAATAATTTCTTTCACAAAATTATTAAGTGGTTCTAAGTAAACGGACTCTCATTAACTTTTGATAAAACACAGCATACACAGTTCCGTACAGTAAATGGCACAACTTCAATAATAAATATAGACTATGAACAGAAGTCTGTAACTAAGGTTTTTCGAAATTATTCCTTTGTTTATAAGGAAAACCAAAGTTCTTCAAAATTTTTAGATGTGTGAATTAATGAGAGATTAAACTTGAAGCAACACATTGATTGTCTGCTAAAACGTTTGGGTTGATCTACGTATGTTGTTAGGGTTTTAGCAAATTTTGGCGATAAGAATCTCAGTAAAACAGTTTACTACGCCTATTTTCATTTACTGCTTTCGTATGGCATCATATTCTGAGGTAATTCACCATTCAGTAAAAAAGTATTCATTGCACAAAATCGTGTAATCAGAATAATTACTGGAGCGCGCCCAAGATCGTTCTGGAGACATCTATTTAAGGAGTTAGGTATCCCACAGTTACTTCAGAGTATATGTATTCACTTATGAAATTTGTTGTTAATTATCCAACCCAGTTACACCCATGTTCATATGTTTGTAAATATATCGGACTATACTGCTTGGTTATTAGTCCGTAGCTTGCAAACAAATTTAATCTAAGGTAAACTAACCTAAGAATAACACAGAAACCCATGCCTGAGAGGGGACTCGAACCCCAGATGGCGAACGGCCGTGAGCATCCCGCATGGCTAATCCGCCGCGGCAAACCGAGTTCAAAAGTAATAGCAGTCTGCATAGGTATAACACCAGGAGAAAGGTTGATATTACTATGCAGTGTTAAATCTCACTTTGGCTCAGAAAGGAGTGAATTATGCTGCCACAAAGTCTTCGGTCACCTACCAAACAGCATCAAAACCTGAGAGATAGCTAACTAACATTTAAAAATTTATTGAAAGAATAACTGAATGACAACTCCTTTTACTCGATGGATGCATTTTTAGATACGAATTAGTAAAACTAAAAATAAAAAATAAAAATAATAATAAAAAGAAAAAGAAAAATAATACAAAATATATTTGTGTCATATAACATTTTGTGTAATGTAATATCTTGTACAGACACCTTTTATTACACTGACACGTTACACATCATTACGAAGTGTCGTATTCATGATCTATGGAAGAAGTATTAATCGAAGCAGTGTGACGTGGTGCAGCTCCCCGTCGCTGAGTGCGCCGGTTACTGGCGACCGGCCGAGCGTTCGGCGCGCTCGGCCGAGCGCTGGCGATCGGCTGCCCGCAACCGGTTAAAGAGGACGCTCGGCCGCTTACTCCCGAGAGACAGAGGGGCGAGCGGGACTCGCCGGTAAAAATCGGACATAATGCAGACCTCTATGACCAACACTGCTGGCGCTGTAGCTGCGTAGCGTGTGGCGGCGGTGCGATGCTATGTTGTGTGTTGGCTTCTTACGTTCGACGGTAGAATACCTCACTTGATGTAGCTTACTCCTAGTTTCCATGACCTACGGGCCTAGCAGCGTAGCAAACTAGATATCCCGGACTCTAGCCCTCAATTGTAACGATACAGAGCATTAAACTAACCAACTTCATCTTATGGGATGGCTTATTTCTGTTACTTTTGGCTCGTTGCTTTCCATACACGTATACGTTTATTTATAAAACTAAACTTTCAATTTCAAAGTCAGGAAATGTTTAACTAGGGCGGATCTACTAAATAACGGACTAAACCATGAGGTTTGCGTTTTTGATAAAATTGTTTGTTGCCCATTGCATGATTATGTCTGGAGAGAACCACTAAACCCGTTAGACTCCGTCTGGTACGATTAGCTCGAGCCCCCAATATTGCTAACAGCATAGCAATATGAATCATCTGGATAATGTTCCTAAAATGATTGCTATTAAAGTTCATTGTTCTGTCCAAAAAACCAAGTCAGAATGTGATGAAAAATTTATGAGTTCCGACTGCTGTTCAAAATCAACGTCCACACACGTCCGAAAATTTTCAGATTCCAGCGCGGCGGAATCTGCGGCTATGTTCATTAGCTATCGTCTCACTGGGTTCCACTCCACTTGCAACACACGTCTGCCATCAGGACTGAACTGGCGTAGACCGATCCTGGGCACCCCCTTATAGACGATCTGCGGGATCTTTCCAGTAATACGTCCCCCTAACAAGGTTCAGTGGCTCTCCCAGTAAAGTACAAACCTTTTAAATAATGATTGACGTACAGGGTGATTTTAATAAGAAAGAAGACAGCAATAAACCACTTTTGATTATGATATTTATTAACTAAATAGCGCCGTTACCGGTTTCGAACCTTTCAGTTCATCAATGCCCTTCAACTCTGATAACTCTGGTTTTTCTACAAGTTGTAAATAACCTTCTGTTCCCCATATTTTGCTCCTGCTGATTTCAGAATTTGAAAGAGTATATTCCAATCAACATTGTCAAAAACTTTCTTAAAGCAACAAAAGCTAAAAATGTAGGTTTCCCTTTCCTTAATCTCTCTTCTAATATAAGCCGTAAACTGAGTATTGCCTCCCGCGTTGCTACAATTCTTCTTAATCCAAACTGATCTTCCCCGAGGTCAGCTTCTACCAGCATTTCCAGCCTTCTGTAAATAATTCGTGCTAAAATTTTGCTACCACGACATTTTAAACATATGGTTCTGTAATTATCACATCTGTCTGCACCTTCTTTCTTTTGAATGGGGATTATTACAAATGTTCAAATGTTTGTTAAGCTTATGGGACTTAACTACGGGGTCATCAGTCCCTAAACTTACAAACTACTTATGAACTACTTACAAACTAGGACGGCACAAATATCCATGCCCGAGGGGGGATTCGAACCCCCGACCGTAGTGGCCGTGCTGACCGTGACTGGAGCGCCTCAGTCACCTCGGCCACCGCGGCCGCCGGATTATTACATTTTTTTCTTGAAGTCCAAGGGTTTGTAGCCTGTCTCGGAGGCGAGTGCGGTCACGAAACGGGAGACCTGGCTTCGATACTCGGCCCGGCTGGAATTTTCACTTTCCGTCATTGTATAATTTCAATATGGCAATGCAGATAATCTTTCCTGATGTCTTCCCTCGATAAGCGACTGAGATTGTTTCTTTTGTCATACCGTGTATATAAATTTATTGAGGCATAGAAATAAATTGTCATGGCTTTGCAGATATACAGAATTCGTTTTATATACCCAGATTAACAATCAGTTCCAGGAAAACAAGGGAAACTGTTGAGAAATTCTCGTGTCGGAGTGCAAAGAACGCAATTATGTACCTGTTAAAAAACACTGATAGAAAGGTGAGAAACCAGCTGCCTCAGTGATCATTCCGCTGTCCTCACAAAAACTTTTGGCATGATAACATATTAGCGCTGGAAGAGATTAGAAGAGTGGCGATGAGAGGAAGAAAAGACATAATGAATAGGGAAAAAAGAGACAACAGATAGTGTCTGTGGGAGAGAGGCAGTGACAGAAGGAAAGATAAATGGATATAAGCAATGAGAGCAAATGATAGAGAAAACAGTGAACATGAAAATGAGAGATGAACGTAGACTTTACTTAAGCTTTGGGGATCTGGTTCTCCCAGATCATGAACATCAAAACAAAGATATTGTCCGCTTCTCCGCATCTCCCATTCCTAAGTGTTAGTTTATCGATCAAGGAGTTAGAGATTGGAGCAAACAAGTATAGGCGTGTAGAGAGGAGATAATTGTGACTGAAGAAACAGTGCATACAGTATGAAGAAGGTAGACGCAATTGCCATGTAAGACGAAAATAATGGGACATAGACAACAAGAGAAGAAGGCAGCCAAAAAGAGAAAAGTATTAATGGGAGAAAAAACGGGACAGTGAGTGAGATACACATCTATTTTGTGGTAGTGAAAGAGGGAGGTTATGTATAAAAATTTCTTTACGATGAGAGTCTGAGCAAATTATGTTAGTAATTTAGTATGGAGTTTGTTACAATAGCACGAATCTGAGAGCATGCCAAAATCTTTTGTGGGAAATTGTGTAAGAGGACTGATACAGTTTGTTCCATAGTTTTCTGTCAGTATTGTCTAGCAATTGTCTTTTTTGTGCCCCGAAAGAGGCATTTTTCAGGTTGCAACACCTTACTTATTGTGTTCAAACTTTGATGATTTCGTGTGGCACTTTCGGCTGTTAGGCCACAGCGGGGTCGTGTTCGGCCAGCTGGTTCAAGTCTTTAGGTGACATCACACGGGCGACTTCCGCATCGATGATGATGAAATGATAAAGAGAACAACACGACACCCAGACCCCGAGTGCAGAATATGTCCGACCCGAACGGGAATCGAACCCAGGCCCACTGCTTGGCAATCTACCACGCTGTCTACTGGACTGCGGAGGTGGGATGTTGAAACGTTAATGGTCTTTTAGAGGTCTTAATAAGATCTTGACATGATAATGATCAACAGTAATTAGACGCAATTATTTATTTGTTAGTGAATATATACACTCTTTGCCAATAAAATTGCTACACCAAGAACAAATGCAGATGAGAAACGGGTATTCACTGAACGAATATATTACACTAGAAGTGACATGTGATTACATTTTCACGCAATTTGGGTACATAGATCCTGAGAAATCAGTACCCAGAACAACCACCTCTGGTCGTAATAACGGGCTTTATACTCGTGGACAATGAGTAAAACAGCTTTGATGGCGTGTACAGTTACTGATGCCCATGCAACTTCAACACGATATCACAGTTCATAAAGAGTGGTGATTGGCATATTTTGACGTGCCAGTTGCTCGGCCACCATTGACCAGACGTTTTCAATTGATGAGAAATCTGGAGAATGTGCTGGCCAGGGCAGCAGTCGAACATTTTCCGAATCCAGAAAGGTTCGTGCAGGACCTGCAACATGCGGTCGTGCGTTATGCTGCTGAAATGTAGGATTTCGCAGGTAACGACTGAAGGGTGGAGCCACGGGTCGTAACACATCTGAAATGTAACGGCCACTGTTCAAAGTGCCGTCAATGCGAACAACACGTGACCGTTCACCCCATACCATCACGCCGGATGATACGCCAGTATGGCGATGACGAATACACCCTTCCAATGTGCGTTCTCCGCGATGTCGCCAAACACGGATGCGACCATCATGATGCTGTACACAGAACCTGGATTCATCCGAAAAAAATGAAGTTTTGACATTCGTGCATCCAAGTTCGTCGTTGCGTACACTATCGCAGGCGCTTCTGTCTGTGATGCAGCGTCAAGGGTAACCGCAGCCATGGTCTCCTAGCTGATAGTCCATGCTGCTGCGCCGGACGCGATGGCCGAGGGGACTGAGGCGCGCCGGTCACGGTCTGCACGGCCACCACTACGGTCGGGGGTTCGAATACCCCCTCGGTTATGGATATTTGTGCCGTCCTTAGTGTTAGCTAGTTCATAAGTAGTTTGTAAGTTTATGGCCGTTGGGATACGGCTGTCCGTATTGCCCTCCTGAACCCACCGATTCCATATTATGCTAACAGTCATTGGATCGCGACCAGTGTGAGCAGCAATGTAGCGATACGATAAACCGCAATCGCGATTGGCTACAATCCGACCTTTATCAAAGTCGGCAACGTCATGCAACGCATTTCTCCTGCTTACAAGAGGCATCACAACAACCTTTCACCAGGAAACACCGGCCAACTGCCGTTTGTGTATGAGAAATCGGTTGGAAACTTTCCTCGTGTCAGCACGTTGAAGGTGTCGGCACCAGCGCCAACCTTGTGTGAAAGCTAATCATTTGCATATCATAGCATCTACTTCCTGTCGGATACATTTCGCGTCTGTAGCACGTCATCTTCGTGGTGTAGCAATTTCAATGGCCAGGAGTGTAGATTTCGGTCGATGTTCAACCATTGTCAGTGTTTTAAAACTTGGTTTAAATCAATTAAAATATTCCGTCTTCATGCTGAACACCGAGTTCACACTAGATGTGAAATAACAAATGTTCAAATGTTTGTATCGTCTATGGGACTTAACTACGGGGTCATCAGTCCCTAAACTTTCAAACTACTTATGAACTACTTACGAACTAGGACGTCACAAATATCCATGCCCGAGGGGGGATTCGAACCCCCGACCGTAGTGGCCGTGCAGACCGTGACTGGAGCGCCTCAGTCCCCGCGGCCACCGCGGCCGGCGTGAAATAACAAAAAAAAAAAAAAAAAAAAAAAAAAAAAAAAAAAAAAAAAAAAAATTACAAGTGACTGATTATTGTTCATCATTAACATATTAGAACACAAACGCTGAGCACAATATTGGATCATGGTATCGTTTTAAAATTATATCTTCGATTAATATTTACATGAATCCTTGAACAGTACTTTTTTTTTTTTTTTTTTTTTTTTTTTTTTTGCCTGAGCCGTTTGGTATTCCACCTGTAACCACGGAAATATTTCTCGTAAACAGTTTTACAGTCTTACACGGAAAGTAATTAGGCTCGAACAAACAGGAATACACCAAAATCGTATGATAGATAATGTAAATGTCCCTTGTTGCACTAGTGATACTCCCGCATCTGCAAAACACTGCAGTCGCCATTAGAGGCCGCACTGAACCTTGACCTGCCGGTACACCAGTAGTGACGGTGCAGTGTGCCTCTCAAGTTGTGTTTTGTGACGTCATTTGTGTAGTGAAGCGTCGGATGGGTCGGCGATCGGTAATCAATCCTGCTAATATAGTGTGACTGGTTGAGAGGAAGTTACAAAGAAACATTCTTCGTGAAGATGGTATTGGTGCAGAATATGTATCATTCGCTTGTTACCTCGTATCTATTATAATGTTTCTAATCTATGCTCATATTTCTGAACTATAATATATACCAGAAAAAATGTGAATGATTCATATTCTACATCAAGACCGTATTCACGAAGAACGGTTCTTAGGAATTTCATCTTAACCAATCGCAATACATTAGCAGGATTGATTACCAGTCGGCGATCCATCTGACGCTTCACCACACAAATAGCGTCACAAAGCGCAACTTCAGAGGCACACCGCACTGTCCCTACTGGTCCAGACTGGGGGGACCGGCAGATCAAAGTGCAATGCGGCGTGGCTCACGCAGATGCGAGAGTATCCCTTGTCCAATAAGGGACCTCTACAATATCTCTCACACGATTTTGGTATATTTGTATTTGTTCGAGCCCGAGTACTTTCCTCGTTAGTCATTCTAATGAGCAGTAGAGCGCGCTAGCTCCATAGAGAGGATTATGTACCTTGTCCTATCCTGCTAGCCACAGGTTTTCCACTGTACACTAATACGGCACACGTGTGAACGCAGACTGGCGGGCGCAGCGCCACAGGTGAGGAGGGAGGCGGCAGTGGCGGCAGACAGACAGACAGACAGACAGACGGGCCCTCCCCTCCCAGCTGCCACTGTGCAGCAGTAGTCTCCTGTCAGCAGAACAGCGCCGCAAATCCCAGCTGTCTGAGAGCCAACTAGGCCTCGGGGAGCCGCTAGCGCCCTCTGCTCCCCAGCGGCAGCCGACACCGCACATCCCGCCAGGCGTTCAGCTGTAGCGTGGCCACTTCACACCAAAGTGTTATCTTAAGCCTCGGGCGGCAGCGCAGATTACTATACCTTCAGCAGCAGCGCGGTGTCGATTTGTTATTCCGTGCTACAAACGTAGAATATAGCTACTAAGTGGTCGTAATGACTAAAACAGTTTAATGTACAGGCAGAAATATCCCATTTTTTAAATATCTGAATTAGTATATCCATTACCTTCCGTGCAATAAATGTGATATTATTCCGAAAGTGGACAATAATCATGTAAAATTGACCCAGCAGTACTGTCATTTCCTCTTTCGTTCCTACCCCGTAGTTCCTGTCCCTATAGTAATTAGTGTCAGATTTTTTCTGTGACATGTGGAACTCAGTACACATAATTATCTCATCAATCATATTACTAGCTATCATGAATGAGACAGCTTGCGTCTCTGACCTCACGCCCCTTGCGTTCCCTTTTGAACCAGAGAAGATTTGTATGATATTCTTTTTCAGTGTTTTGGAGTGCTGCTTGTATGGCGTCTTACTCCACAGAGTGGTACCGTCTTCAGTATCAGATTCATTGCGTCTGGAAACTTGTTCGGCATCAGAACTAGGATTTACATGTGAATAATAGTATCCTGTTCATTATCTGATGAGGAAGCTGGACAAAGGTCAGTAAGATCTTCATTACTTGTCGAAAGAAGTCTATTTCCTCATCTTTTTGGACCCATGCCACTTCTACTAGACCTGAAGATTAAATTATGTAGTAGAATACAACTCACACTTTCATAATGTAAGGCTTAAAAAGGGGTAAAAATGGGATTCACGGGAACTGCAGCATGGCTAATCACGAGAAACTATAGGACAATTTATCGAGAGTTAAAGTTCTGTTTACGAATAGCTTTAAATTTTTACCATTCTAATATGTAAGGTATAATTTATAGTATAAATATTTACTACAAACTGCCACAAATCCATTTTCAATGAAAACTAGACGCAATCCAAAACAATTCAAATCTACTTACACGTCAGGCAGCGCGGTGCAAATCTGAGACCAGTGATGCACTCCCTAACAAAAGTTTTTTAGGCGGATACTTCCGTGCACTAGAAACTCAGGACCTACACTGACATCATTGTTAAGACTTAACTGAGGAATAGCTAAAGCGGAAATACGGCATCTCCAATATTGCGTCAACAGCCGAGCATTTAAAGAAAAGTGCCAGCAGATGAGCACCAGCGCTGCCGCTCGAGGGTGAAGCCCCTTTCATACGACGAACGCCGCTGCCTCAGTTGGCGACTCGAGCAGAGTGGGTCTGCTGCAGCGCCCCTGGTGTGCTACCCCCGTACTGCGTCGACTCTGTCTCGAGTAGTCTAGTTTAGACGTATACAACAAAATTGTACAACTGTCTCCTTTCTAGTTTCGCAAGTGAATGAAGAAGTGAGGTTAAGAGGACACTTTACGTAAGAGCAGGGAAAGGATAATTGAGTTTATTTATGATGAAATGACAATTCATAGTTGATGTTCTCCTCAAATGTCAAGCAGCAAATTTTGAACACAATAGAGAACCTAAATAATAGGACAATGTCACTCAAACTTTTGAAAAACTACACATTTATTTGCTGAACAAAATTTATACTGTCTAACACATGAAATAATATTGAAAATGCAGTAAAGCGACTATTTACTTTAGTTTTTATATCGTGTTTTATTGCTACCGGTCATCTAATAATTCTGACTCTTCTGTTGATATAATTTAAACAAGTTTACATTTATGCTCGCATATACAGGGTGAATCACCTAACACTTGCACCGCAGATATTGCGGAAACGGAAAGTGCGATTGATGTGCGGTTTTCAAAAAAGAAAAAAAAAGAAAAAAAAATCTTCAAATGTTTTTAGAACTTATGGGACTTAACTACGGATACGGAGTCATCAGTCCCTAAGCTTACAAACTACTTATGAACTAGCTAAGACTAAGGATGGCACAAATATCCATGCCCGAGGGGGGATTCGAACCCCCGACCGTAGTGGCCGTGCAGCCCGTGACTGGAGCGCCTCAGTCCCCTCGGCCACCGCGGCCGGCTGTGCGGTTTTCATAGACTGGATTGTTAGTCGGGGATTCGTATTTTTAGTCAACAAACAGATAGTAATATTACTTGGAAAGTGTACTTTTTATTCAAACATAATGATTTTTAAATGGAACAACGGTTGTTTCTAACTTTCATGGGAATTTTTGACATAAGCTGTGTACAAAGAATTTTGAATGACATTTTTATCACGTTTAGTTAGGCAGCTACAACCGCTCAGAATTTCGGGGGCGGAGGCTGCGATAGCATAGCTCGCTGCCCCAGTGGCTAGCCCACTGTCTTATGACCACCAGCTAGTCAGCTACGCTGTCGTAGCCTCCGTTCCCAAAACTTTGAACGGTTGTAGCTGCCAAACTAAACGTGATTAAAATGTCATTCAAAATACATTGTAGACAGCTTGAAAGTTGACCACTGTACGTAATGAAAGCTTAATTCTGGTAGGAGGTACCCAGATAAGAATTTACTGTTATAAAAAAGTTTAATCTTAGCAATAAAATTTTCTGAAGATCCGTGTGAGCTACCGGCTACTCCCTGCTTCTAAACCTTGTGCCCTGGCCCAAATTGAGAATTGACTTGGTTCAAATCATTCTAATAACAGGAAGTTAACGACACAGTCGCCAACATACGTAGCAGGTCACACGAAATTACACACAGACATTAATAAAAAAACCATCACAATTAAAGTTATTTCTTAAAGGTGGATAAGAAAACATTTATGGCGGAAGGGAACTTAGACATAAAAAATGGCATCTGAGCTTATTCTCAGCATCGGTGAAAAACAATGTTAAATAAAAAGGGGGGAGGTGCTCGAAAACTACTATTTATAGGCAAGTCAAAATTATACTGAATATTTATTCAGGTCGAACGCAAGCAAAATGGGGAACCAATTTTGTTGATACAATAAAAGTGCATCTCCTTACGTAAGTTAATACTGACGATGCCCAGCATTGGGCTTAAGATAAATTACACAGAACGTAACGCTACTGGAGGGGGGGGGGGCAGATTTACAAACAACACCCACTCGCTCACACACACGCAATGCGAAAGCGAAACTCACCAAATTCAGCGTGCTGAAACGAGGCAGAAGCAGGCGCCGCATTCGCAGGCGAAATTCAGTAAACACGGAGGTACCGCACAATACAATATACAATAAAACTGCGAAGATGGCTCTGGTCCGTCATGCCTGATTTGAGATGGTGCGTGAGTATAGCAAAGTTAAGTTGCATTTAGATTAGGCCGCGAGCAAACACGCTAACACACGGCTTCGTTACATGATCTCACCCCACTGAAGGTGAAATGGTTAAAAATCGGATTCATTGCACAAAATCAAGGCGGATTCTTAAGTTGCAATCTGAGAGTAAACTATCTAGGCACTGGTTTTATGATAAGTGGCCTGAATTCACGTGACTAGTTGCAAACTCCTGCTGTCGGAGCTGGGACCCACGTGGTTCCGAAAACCGATAAATTCAATTTCAGAAAAATAAAGAAAATTAAGTACGGCATGCAACACTAGAACTGCATAGAATTTCATAAGGAAGCTACTGCAATGCAGCAATATGCGATTGGGAGCGTTCACAGAGACGCGAAGAAGTCCGGTCTCAAAACTGAAAAAAGTGAAATAATCACAACAGTCTGAAAAATAAAAATAAAAACTACGGCATGCAATCCATTCAAATGTTTAAAATTTCATAAGCAATATGAAATGCAGCTGCACCCGATAAGGAGTGATTACAGAGAGGGATGAAGTCCGGTCTCAAATTAGCCAGGGAAGTGAAGAATGGAGAAGTGAGAATAAAAACCACGGCATGCAACCCTTAGAAATATATAGAATTTCAAAAGCAAGATACTGAAGAAGGTTGTTCAAGGCTCGGAGAGAATTACTGAAATATACTGAGTGGATACTACAAGTTCGGAAAAGAAACAGCAAAATTAAAAAATTGGAGGGAAGAGAAGATCGCGAAATAATAATGGAAATCAGAAGAATACACAGATAGTTACTTGCCTGATGGGCATGGAACAAACAATAGTGGAAGCTGAAGGCTTTGTTCTAAGAACCAACAACATGGAACACACATAGCACTCACGGAAGGAAACGATAAGAAAGATTATTACATGCACTGTAAGCTAGAGAGAATTTTCACAGAGTTCGTACACCGCCACATAATCACAAAAGGTTTGAATATACCAGGCTGTTATCATACTGCAACTAGTAACACATACACCGCATTTATCTGTTGGAAATCACTGGATTGAAAAACTAGAAAACATCTCCACGCATGATCGGAAGGAAATTCAAAAAAAAAAAAAAAATAAATAAATAAATAAATAAATAAAAAAATCTAAATTAAAGAGTCAAAGTGAAACATGCTAGACAACAAATCGATACCATCTCCGGAAGCACAAGACAAGAACTAACCTTACCTCGCCACGATCCCAGTGAGGATCAAGCGGCCAGGAGCCACGGGAAAGCTACCGGAAACTGAAAAATCCAAGAAAAGAGCGGTGGTGGGGAGAGAAGATCATGAGACTCGCACTGGAGAAGGCTTGTCGACTAGCTTGTAACCAAACGGTGTAGAAACCTCTTTGGTTACATCAGCAGCGAGTGTTGGTAACAACTAACTATCGACTCTGAGCGAAAGAAAACCATGCAAAGCGAGCTATTACCACCCACATTCAGACATCCATTAGATCCTCGCACATTTACTGGAAAGTTAAACAAGTACACATTCTCACAGGGACAATAATAAATTATTAAAATAACAAAATCCTGGCAATAGTAACTAACATTTCAGAAACAAATATTTTTTAAAAACATGAAATAAAAATGCTATTCTTCATGCCTTGAAAAGACTGGGGTTCTAGTTTTAACAAGATGCTAATGTAGCGACATCAAACAATTTACAATTTTATAAAAAGTATAAGGAAGACGACAGACGGTCGTCTTTCAAGCTGGTGTGAAATTTCCAGTGCATGATAGAAATAACCATTGTTCCATTTGAAAATTTCTATATTTGTATAAAAATACACTTTCTAGGTATTCTTAGAATCTGTTTATTGGCTAACATTTCGAGTCCTTGACTACAAATCCTTACTGTGAAAACCGCACATTAATTGCACTTTCCGTTTCCGTAATATTTGCGCTGCAAGTGTTAGGTGATTCACCCTGTATACAAAGTGTAGGCTTTTCCCCCGAAAACAGAATATATATTTTTCTTCTTGCACATATTTTTCTTCTTTTCTAGTAGAAAAAAAAAACAGTATTATGCTCTGGTGCAACTTTTTCGGTGCGATGAAAACAAAAAGAAAACAACAGAATGAAGTTAAAGAAGATGCGAAAGCATTTCTGTAGTATGAAAGCGCTCGGCCAGAATAGGTTAACTTCCGATGTTAGCAGACACCACCACTGTTATTTGTTTCTGCGCATTGGAATTCTGCAGCGCACTCGAAAATTTAGAGCTTCATACTCGGCACAATCTATAGATCATTGACGTCATTGACGTACTCACGATTGGTTTGGCTGCTGATTTACACGTAGGCACGAAAGGCGCGCGCACTTCGAGCAGTCGATTTTCACCCAGAAATCTATCGTGTAAAACGGCCTCTGTTCCCAGGGCCGGCGCAAGGCACGTGCGAAACAAGTGCGGCTCATCGGCGGGTCGGCGCCAGAGAGAGCCATGGGCTGGTCTGCCGTGCGGGAGCAGCCGAGCGGTCTTGAGCGCCACGCGTCGGAGGTTCGAATCCTCCCTCGGGCATGGATGTGAGTTTTGTCCTTGGGTTAGTTTAAGTAGTTTGTAAGACTAGGGACTGATGACCAACGTAGTTTGATCCCATAGGATTACAAACATTTGAACATTGAGGGGCAGGTCTGCCGCCCCTGATGGATGAGGGGAAAGATGTGCTGAGGGCAACTTTTGACCACTCGTTTCTTTGTTTTGAGAATACTCACTGTGATGTTAATTTTTTCGCTGTGAAAGCTATTTCTTAAATTGTATTAATTTTTAGAAGAACAATTTTTACCTATTGTTGCGTTATATACGAATGAAAAATACAGAATTCGTACAGGTTGTCGGCCGACGGACTCAAGACAGATCAGAAGAAAATTTATTGCTTTTCCTAATCTAGGAAATAGTGATGCGTTACAGTTTGTTGTAAGTAGCGACTGCCGCGGCAGAATGGCCGTGCGCACTAAGGCGCATACCTGCAGTGCGCAGTCGTTCGCCGTCGGGTGTTCGACTCCCCTTCGGACATGGATGTTTGTGTTGTCCTTACTTTATGTTAGTGTTAGTAAAGTAGTTTGTAAGCCTAGGGACTGATGACCAGTCTGCAGCAGCATAGACTATCAGCTCGGAGACCGTGGCTGCGGTTACTCTTGACGCTGCATCACAGACAGGAGCACCTGCGATGGTGTACGGAACGACAAACCTGGGTGCACGGATGGCAAAACCTAATTTTTGGATGAATCCAGGTTCTGTTTGCAGCATCATGATGATCGCATCCGTGTTTGGCGACATCGCGATGAACGCACATTGGAAGCGTGTATTCGTCATCGCCGTACTGGCATATCGCCCGGCGTGATGGTATGGGGTGCCACTGGTTACACATCTCGGTCACCTCTTGTTTGCATCGATGGTACTTTGAACAGCTACATTTCAGATATGTTACGAACCGGCCCGTGGCTCTACCATTCATTCGATCCCTACGAAATCCTATACTTCATCAGGATAATGCACGACCGCATGTTGCAGGTCCTGTACGGGCCTTTCTGGATACGGAAAATATTCGACTGCTGCCCTGGCCAGCACATTCTCTAGGTCTCTCACCTATAGAAAATGTCTGGTCAATGGTGGCCAAGCATCTGTCTCGTCACAATACGCCAGTCACTACTCTTGATGAACTGTGGTATACTGTTGAAGCTGCAGGGGCATTTGTACCTGTACACGCCATCGAAGCTCTATTTGACTCAATGACCAGTAGCATGAAGGCGGTTATTACGGCCAGAGGTGGTTGTTCTGGGTACTGATTTCTCAGAATCTATGCACCGAAATTACGTGAAAATGTAATCACATGTCCGTTCTAGTATAATACATTTGTCCAATGAAACCCGTTTAATCTGCATTTCTTCTTGGTGTAGCAGTTTTAATCTTTGTGCCAATCCTCAAATGATGTACATTATTAATTTTTGATCAACAAGTAATACAATTCCTTGAGGCAACAGTGTCTCGTCATACCAGAGGTATCAAATATAAGTAGAGGTATTGATTATAATTTGTGCTGTGTCCGGGATTCGCACCCGGGATTTCCTACTTACTAGGTAGGCGCTTTAGACCACTCGCTAACACAGTGTTGCAACGGAAGCGACTACACATTTCACGTGGAACATGAGGCAGCATTAAAGTATGTGGTGTGGAGGGAGACGTGCTTTAAGACAGTCTGTGTAGTCGCTTTGGGTGCAACGCGCCTACGTAGTAAGTTGAGGTCCTGAGTTCGAATCCCTGCCACAGCACAAATTTTATTCAATGCCTCTCCTTATGTTATTGTTGAACACGTGCAATAAATGTTGCAGGTATGATTTCCTTTTTTATGAGACTAAATAAATATTTCAAAATAAACTACATATAAACGAACATTTCTAAATTGATGGTATATTTGCTCGGTAAGATGTTGAACAAAAATGTAACATATATTAAATGATTTTTTTAACTTGATAAGTATTTACAAAGAAATGTTTATTTACTTTCCTTACTAAGAAACAATTATATAATTCAGAAATAGATTAATAATGGCAAAAATACTTATTCTCACCTTCTTCTCTAATATCTTCGTCAGCAAGAACAGTGGGTGTCAAGTTGCTATTAAACTGCAGTAGTTTGGTCCAACATAATTCGATAGTGTCATTACATTACTTAGTTTGGTTTACTTAATATTACTAGGTCCATTGTATTTTGGCCTTACAGCAATTGTACTTATGTTCTCTTACTTCCTTGTAGGTAACTCTTCAAATTCCACACTCATTCTCTTTCACAGTGACAACCCACAGATCGGTTTGTTGAAATCCGAAGGACATAGTCTCTGAGAATTTAAGTTAAACACTAGTAACTCATTTATTCCTTACAATATTTAAGCTATTCTTTGTATTAAGGCCGCTGTTGTTAAAATATACATCCCACAGTTTGTTTTGTAATTACATGTTTCAATGATGCAATTGGATTTCATCATCAGAAACTGCAAAACTACAAACATCAGAAGGCACAATGTTACAAACCTGACAGAAGCTGACAGAAAACGTAGGACATACAGAGTGGTTAGCACATGCCTAGGTTTTGGACAAAACTTCATGCCATTGCTGAATCAAACTAAAAGGAAGTAGCAGACAGCATCATCCAGGCACTACTATACGTGAGAATGAATGTAGAAGTAGGAATCTTATAAACATTAGAGAAACGAAGTTGTAATCATCTAACATCTTTCAAAAAAGGAAAAGGGAAAAAATTAAGTTGTAAAATATTATTTGCTACAGCTAGCACAGTTAGAAATATCCAGGAGGGTGACAAATGCAACGGTGAAAATAGGAGACACATGATGCAGGATAAAGATGCTATAGACTTTATGTAGTTTCGCCCCAGGTCTGCGTATGTACTAAAAACTTTATATGTACTACATACTCTGCCTGCTTCTTCTAAATATTCCTTTGTTGTAACATTGTGATATCTGATGTCTATAGTCTTGTATGTTCTGATGATGATGAAATCAAATACACCAATGAAACATATAGTCACATCATCACCTATGGCCTATAGATTTTAGCAACATCGTCCTTAATAGCACTGTTTAAACACTCTTTATGAACGCATTGTTCCTGAAAGACTTTTTCTCATGGCTGACATTCTTTCCTGTTAGTACTAAAATAATGCTCAAATGTTTGTAAGGCTTATGGGACTTAACTTCAGGGTCATCAGTCATAAACTTACAAAGTACTTATGAACTACCTTATACTAAAGACAGCACAAACATCCATGCCCGAGGGGGGATTCGAACTCCCGACGGGGAACGCCCTCGAGCATCGTAGCATATGCGCTTCAATGTGCTCGGCAGGTACTCCGCGGTTGTTAGTACTAAGCAGACCGTTTTTGAGTCCTGTTATGTCAAAGAAATCACCACGTTCAGATTCTGATGTAAATTCGTCCTCAGAACATGCTGAACATTCAGCATGAGATCCAGTGTCTCCATCTTTATCAGTGTTTTCTGCTGGAAATTTCGGCATTTCATTGTATTTTATTTTAATGTGTTCTTTTCAAGGCATTGCCACTGACTTGTCAATTCGGAAGGTATGTAAGTCTGTCAGGCGAGAGCTAAACTTGAAATCAGTGCTATCTCGTGTGGTTTTTGGAGAATCACTTGACACCATGACAGGCAGTAAAACTCTTTCTACAAAATGACACAGCTTCATTTGCCGAAATATTTGGTGTTGAACTTTTTCGCCAGGGCCTCCTCAGTTCCTGTCTACCCACATGGCCTTCTCTATCAAGCACTTACAGGTGGCACTATTGCCACCTATGATGTGCACTAGTGCTTCAACGCTAATCATGAGTATTTATCGAATCCTCAAACGCATGCTGTGAATTTAACTTCACTCGGCTTCTCCTCTTTCTGGTGTCCAGGGGTGTAAACACTTCAAAGAGTGGCGCTCTCTGCAGGCAGCTACGGACGCGGCAGCCCCGGCGTGCCGCGCCTGCTGCTCCTGCAGATAGGCAGCCCGCGCTCCAAAACCCACGGGCGCATTCTGGGGCACGCGCCCGGAATGTAGGCAGCCCGCCACTCGCGGATTCCGCCGCCCCAGAAGCTACGGGCGCCCGGCGCCATCTCGCGGGAATCCCGCAGGCTGCATTCGCGGGCACGGCCGGCGCTCCCAGGGGGATCGCCGCAGCAAGTAGCCGGGACCTCCAGCCATGGGAATAGCAACTCCAGAATGTGCAAAAACTACAGTGCATTGAATAGCGTGTAGGACACACTGCACAGCATGTCTTTACGAACAGTGAGTGATCTTCATATGTATCAAGAACTTTTATTGTACACTTAGTCCACCCATATGATAAAACTTTTATCCATTGTGTTGGAACCTGCGACTGTTCCTTGAAATAGGTTTCAGAAATTATTGCAACCAGCCGCCTTTTGTATCTTCTTAATGAAGATTTATTTAAACCATTAGTAGTTGTAGTGACAAGTTGAAAGTTGTGGTAGTGGCTGTAAAGTCATAATGTGTGTGAGGTGTTTGTTAACTTTACCACTTAAAAGTGTTGGGGTGAGTTGGTGAAAAGGAAGTGTAGTGAAATCCTGTCCATAAGCGGACCAAATATGGACAAATCCAATGTGAAATGCATAACTATACAAATGTAATTTGAAATAAATGTATACCATCTGAAGATGAGCTGCTAGGCAGCTTGAAACCGGTAATGGTTTAAATAAATCTTCATTAAGAAGATACAAAAGGCGGCTGGTTGCAATAATTTCTGAAACCTGACCCATATGATACTTTCTGTTTTTTTACACATTTATTTTTATTAAAGGCCCACTCACACCGAATCGGGAACAGTGGGTTTGGGAGCAGGGAATCCCGATACAGTTGCGAGGCATGGTACTGCAGGACCCTCCACACAACAGCAGGAACGGGACTTCGTTTTCTGGGATTCTTCCTGTGTACACAGATGGGAAAAATTTGGAACTTATTTCAAACAATAGCTGTGATAATTTTGATTAACTTAATTTCAAAATCATAACCTATACAATAAAACATTTATTTGAAAGTTACAATATTGGATGTAAACTGAAATGTAATGTAATTGTGTAGCTACTTGTCATTTCATTAAGCTCCTTCCCACTGTCATCCCATACATTATCCTTCTTCTTGTTGTTATTCTTGTGATCCTCATGACTGAGGTCATATAGAAGCAGGTACTGCTACATGAGACAGGACACGGGAAGTACCGTGCATGCTGTGTACTGTGTCTGAGATGCAGCAGGCTGAACGTCCCACACATCTCATTCCCGTTCCCGTTCCTGCCGTCCTGCACTGGTGTGAGTGGGCCTTGATTATTTATAATTTTAGAGCTGTTCTTGCACTCTTATTATCAATCAGAAATTTAATAATTTTACCATTTTAAGAGAACGAAATTCTGAGGAAATTAACTCTGAAAGGACCAAACTTTTTAGCTCTTTGGTCGGTAAACATACACACCACTTAAAACTAATTTACGCTAAAGACAACACACACACACACTCCTATCCCCAAGGCAGGAGCGCCCGTACAATTGGTGATATTCCACTTCACACATTGCAGCTATCCATGCAAGAAAATTCCTTCATGTGAACCACATTTTATTTTAAATTACAGTAATTGATGAACGTTTACTAACATTAGTGGGTAAACGATGGACTGAGTGTGCAAACATTGTTGTTGTTCTTGTGGTCTTCAGTCCATGGACTGGACTGATACAGCTCTCCTCGCTACTGTATCCTGTTGAAATGTTCAAATATTTGTAAAGCTTATGGGACTTAACTGCGGGGGCATCAGTCCCTAAACTTACAATATACTTATGAACGAGCTTATATCTCCTCATAAGAACGGCACTCCACATCCATTTCAGTCTGGCTACTGTATCCATCTCTTGGTCTCTCTCTGCAGTTTTTACCCCACACACTTCCCTCCAACGATAAATTCACGATTCCTTGATATCTAAGAATGTGTCCTACCAATCGATCCATTCTTTTAGTTAAGGTATGCTAAAAACTCCTTTTGTCTTCAATTCTGCTGAGTACTTCCTTATTGCATACGCGATCTCCCACGTAATGTTCAACATTCTTTTGGAGTACCACGTTACAAAAGCCTCTACCTTCATCCAGGTAAACTATTTATAGTCCATGTTTCAGTCCCACTCCACTCCACACAAAATAATGCATTCAGATAAGCCTTCTTTATGCTTAGATTAATATTCGATGTTAAAAACTCATGTCTTTTCATTGCCATTCAGCATTTTATATTCTCTATACTCTGACAATCGTATGTTATTTTACTGCCCAAGTAACAAAACTCATCTATCAATTTTATTGTTTCGTTACCCAATATAATTCCTTCAGAACCGGCCGATTTTCTTAGACTGCATTCTCTTACCGTTGCTTTGCTCTTGTTAATTTACAACTCATTCACTCCTTTCAACACACAGTCCATTTCGTTCAACTGCTCTTCCAGCTACTTTGTTGTCTCTGACAGAATTATAATGTCATCGACAAATGTAATGTTTTTATTTATTCAACCTTACTTTTAATTCCTTCCCCAAATTTCCCCTCGATTTCCTTCAGAGCTTTCTCCATGTACAAACTGAATAACTTTGCAGAATGGCTACATCCCTGTATTACGCCCTTCCCAACCAGTGCTTCTCTTTCATGCCCTTCGACTTTACAATTGCTGGACCAGTGACAAATAACCTTCCGATAAATATATTTCACACCTTCTGACTTCAGAATTTGATAGAGTGCGTTACAATCAACATGTCAAAAGCTTTCTCTAAATCTACAAAAGCTGGAGATGTAGGTTTGCCGCCCCTTAGTCTATCTTCTACGATGAGTCGTAAAGTGAGTGTTGCCTACAATGTTACTTCTTTTCTCCTGAATCCAAACTGATCTTTGCCGAGGTCAGTTTCTACCAGCTATTCCATCCTTCAGTAAATAATTCGTGTCAAAACGTTGCAACTATGGTTATTAACCTGAAGGTTCAGTAATTAAGACACCTGTCTATGCCTGCTTTCTTTTCGGAATGGGAATTATTGGACTTTTCTTAAAGTCTGAGGAAATTTCGCCTTTGTTATTGATATTACGCACGAGATGTAACAGCATTGTCATAGCTAACTCTCCACTCTCCTAGAAACGTTAGTAGCTCTGAGGTAATGTCGTCTGCTCCAGGGGCCTTGTTCTGACGTAAGTACAGCATGGCTGCGGTTTGCTCTGTTTTACAACTGCAATTCCGAACCATCTGTCTAAATGGTACCCATACTACCTGGGAGTAAGTGTTTATAGAGCTTATAGGATTTAACAACGGGGCTCATCAGTCCCTAAACTTACAACCTACTTATGAACTAGCTAATACTAAGGACGGCACAAATATCCATGCCCGAGGGGGGATTCGAACCCCCGACCGTAGTGGCCGTTCAGACCGTGACTGGCGCGCCGCAGTCTCCTCGGCCACTGCGGCCGGCTGGGAGTAAGTCCTTGTGACTTTGATTTGATTCAGAATATAAAGGAACCACTTTGTGGCATTCGCTTCAGAACTGTTCCAGAGATTCGTCAGGCAATGTATCGCTCCATTCGCACCATCAACAGAACAGGGCCTGCTAAAGGTATATTACGCCCTCCACAACGCAGGCCACGGGTTCTGCACACCACTGGTGACTACTATGAAGAATATTAACAGGTACGCACATTAACGCTTTTGTATCGGTTGTGAATAAATAGTTGCTGCTATTAAGTTTCAACCTATTTCGCTTCTAGTTTCGACTTCACATTGAAGCTATCTTCAGCCCTCAAGAAAAATTGAAGTTCCATGTCCTTTGACAGTAGTGAGAGCCTATTCAACTGGCGTCATTGATTCACATAAGTCCTTCACCTGCCAGCAACGACAACTGAGGGTAAGCAATAAAGCTAAATATGCCAAACCGAAGCTGTTTACAATCAGTCGCCGTTGGTGGCAGGTGAGGGTCGTTTGTCAATCCGTAACACCGAGTGAATAGCGTTCTATTACCATAAAAGGACACGGAACCTCTATTTAGTTTAGGAGCCGAATATAGCTTCAGTGTGAAACTGAAACTGGTACCAAGATAAATTATTATTAAAAAGGTACAGCAGTCGGTTTCATTTAATTTAACCCTCCGTTACACGTTTTATCTTTCCATCATCAATCAGATTTCCATTAGTGGCTTTGTCTACCTTCCTCTCCTTCCGTAACGAATTATTGGCAACAATTGAAGTTAGTCATTATTGCCAGAAGCAGCAGTCTCGTGTGGTGCGGAGTGTCAGTCCGCGTGCGTGCACTCGTGTGGCGCAGTTCTATCACCAGTTCTTTTACGATGTATTGCAAGTAAGGTGGCTTCTTCCTTTATAATATTACAAAAATAGGGAGTAACGTTTAGAACTTTTTTATTTATTTATTATCATAACTGACATACAATTATTTGCCTTTTCATTGACCAACATCGATTAGTGAAATAAGTTATACACATTCTCCCCCCCCCCCCCCCCAGAAGAACGGTGGTTGACAATCAGGTTTTGCAGTGGTTGGACGAAGAGCTTGGTAATGAGGAATGTAGTGATCTATTCAGATAATGAACAGTCGCTGGACGAAAGTGATTCTATCGAAAAAGTTGACTTGTATGTTGGGAAAGACGGTATGCAATGGAGCCATCGACCTCTAATGCAAAACAGAAGAGTAAGAAGACCTCAACATAACATTGCCAAGCATTCACCGGGAGTCATAGGCGAAGCAAAAAATGCCAAGCATCCAATTCATTGTTTACAACTATTCTTCACAGATGACATTTTAGAAGAAATTGTTCGCTGTACTAATTTTTACATTGCTATCATCCGTTCTAAATATTCCAGAGAAAGAGATGCTGGCGGGTGTGCTACGAACATCACACACAAATTTACTAGATTTCTGGGCTGCAGATGGTACTGGAGTAGAGTACTTCAGACTTTCAATGGGCATAAATCGTTTTTGTTTCTTGCTGACATGTCTGATATTTGATGACATCAGAAACAGAGCTCATCGGAAGAAAACAGAAAGTTAGCTGCTGTCCAATTCTTGATATATCATTTCAATGAAAACTGCAAGAAACACTATAGTTTATCAGAACTAGTTACAGTAGATGAAATGCTGGATGCATTCAGAGGCAGATGTGGGTTCATACAATACATGCATAAAAACCGGCAAAATATGGTATAAAAATGTTTGCACTTAGAGATGCAAGGATGTTCTATATCAGCCATTTAGAAATATACTGTGGAAAGAAAGTGGATGGGCCTTATCTCTGTGACAACACACCTCATGCTATTGTCAAAAGCTTGATGAAATGCATATCCAAATCTGGCAGAAATGTAACATGTGATAATTGGTTCACATCAATTCCACTTGCGGCTGACTTGTTGGAAAATGACAAGCTGACAATGGTTGGAACCATTCGAAAAAATAAACGTGAAATTCCTCCATTTATGACAGTAGCAAAAGATCCCCCTGTGGAATCCAGCATTTTTGCATTTAGGAAGAATATGACAGTGGTTTCATATAAACCTAAGAAACACAAGGTTGTTCTTGTACTGTCTACATGATGATGACAGTATTGACAGTGATTCGGAAAAGTGCAAGCCAGAAATAATAACATTTTACAACGAGACTAAATCTGGTGTGGATAAAGTTGATGAGATCAAATATACATACTCTGTGACAAGAATTATCAGAAGATGGCCATTTATAATTTTTCTCTTCTAAATATTTCTGGAATCAATGGATACATAATTTACAAGAGCAATTTGGATTCAACAATTCCCAGAAAAGACTATCTAAACGTTCTTGCCAAAGAATTGTTGTATATGTCAATAAAAGTCAATCATCTAAGTACTCCGGTGAACATCAAGAGTCGTATCAAGGAAATGTTGGGATTACCAACAGCTGAAGCTCTTCCTAGTCCTCCACAAACAACAGCTCGAGGAAGATGCAACTTCTGTGATAGGGAAAAAAACAGACCGACGAGATTTTCCTACAAATTATGCAATAAATTTGTATGCCTGGAACATGTCGGTGCGTATCTGTGCAGTGAGTGCAGTGAAAAAGGCAAACACCACGAGTGATTTACTCGAATTGAAAGTGGGGCTGTAAACTATAGTTTTCTGAAAAATTTTCTGAACTACTTTACTTAAGATAATTGTTGGTTAATATTCATTTGGAAAAACAGTGGAAAAAACACGATGAACGTAAATTTCTGTGAGAATAATAAATGTTCTTATTGGTTTACGGGTAAATTATAAGTTAAAATATTGTATGTACACTACTGATGCTGAAATACATTATGTTTACTGATTAATTGTTTTATTTATGTTATTCAGACTCGAATATATTATATTTCTCAACTATAATCTCAGAATTGTTCATGAAAGTAGTATCAAACACGACGCGGACTCTCAGTCCGCGCGCGTGTAACGGAGATAAGAAAATCGCGCGTGTAGCGGAGTGTTAAAATCGATAAATTTTTTTGGAAACTATAAGGAAATCTTCAGAATCTGTTCCTCGAAGAATATGAAATGTTCCGAAAGTCAATGGAGGGCCACTTCTTTACTAATAAATACTATTCTTTCTATGTCAGGTGCTCATATTTCATCCACCCCTGTATTTCTTAATGGTAGGCATACATTTTTAGTAGTTTTTCAAATTTTCAAATTTCTATACGCCACGGAGGAATGACGTGCCTGAAACGGAAGAAATTATTTTTGTAGCTTTCAGTACCAGTGACAGCCAATTGTCTCGTTCCCGCAATAGAAGTGTGAATAATACGTCGCAAGACGTTACACCATCTCGTACTAATCAAACTGTTGGGAGCTCCAAAATAAGAGTTTTCTATCGACGGAGCTTTCATTCTGAATGCCTCAGAGAAGAGATAAGCACTAATGTCTTTCCATCAGTACCTCGATCGGATGTGCAGTCACATCGATTGGGACCACTGTAAGGCGATATCTCATTCCCAGTTAAGCACCGGCGTCCTAGGACTGTCACGGCGAGTCGTAGCCCGCTACCTGCTGTCGCGAAGACGGCTGTAGTCGTCGGCGGTCTTTCGGTCTTTTGTGGCGGCCTGGCTGGCTGTGTCCCTCGCGGCCCTGGGCGGGCCTTTTGAGCAGCGTTGCAGCCACCGCGTCTCTTTGTGCGGTTAAACCACAGTCGCGGGCGGCGCATGCAAAACACGCTGAGGGGCTTTTAATTACAGCTTTCCGCGGAACGTCTAAAGATAAAAGTCGGTTTTGTGCGGTCGGCCTCTGAAGAGCTATTGGAGCGGGAAAAAAGCGCGAAATGCGCGTTTTTATCATCTCCCGCTACAGTCTCAGCGTCCGCCTAAGTGACACAATAGCCCGGTTCTCCTCTGTCGCGTTTCTTTGTCTCTGAGCAAAGGACATTAGGTGGAAATTCAAGTGCGAATTCTTCGGTTGTAACTGACTAATTATGCCTGTCATGACTAAAACGATGTCATTTTTTTCTTTATTTGGTAAAGCGCATTACGTATTGCAGAACAAACTGTTCTGTTCGTATTCTGTCGTTGTCCCGTCTACTCTCATATGTAAAGTTTCCTGCTTATTAATAGAGGGGTAATAGGTGCTCTTATTTGAGAATGTTCATACGGTTTTCTTAAATGCGAAACAAAATATTCTGTAATTGCAGTACATGTCCCACCTTTGTTTTCCTGCCAGTATCTCTTGATCCCACCAAGAAGTGCCTGTTTAAGGTTTTCGGACAAAGGTCCTGTCTTTTAAACGTTGATGCCATTTCAAAACCAAGGTGGTTATTCACCAGTTTTCTTTGTTCTTGTTAGGAATTTCTCTCTGTATGGTACCAAACTTTCGTAAGATCTCTTTCACATTCTTCGAACCATCTCGGCCTTGTTCCTTAGATTGGATGAAACTCCAATATTCTATGTTAGTTGGACACCGCCATTCATCATAACCGTCACCTCTTCCTAACGGATGCTGTTTCTATTTTGGTGTGCAAGTATTCATTTGCCATTATTACACTAACGATTGAAAGGAACTGGTACACCAGCCTAACACCATCTAGTGCCCCCGCGAGCACGCGAAGTGGTGCAACACAGTGTGGAATCTACTCTAGAAATGTCTGTAGTAGGGTTGGAAGGAAATAACATCATGCAGCCAGCAGGGCTGTTCATAAACCTTAAGAATACGAGAGAATGGTGATCTCTCTGCAAAAGAACGCTTCAAGGCACACCGGATATTCTCAATAATGTTCATGTCTGAGGAGTTCGCTGGACAGCGGGGATTTTTAAAGTCATAAGAGTGTTTCTGAAGCCATTCTGTGACAATTCTGGACGTCTGGAGTGCAGCATCGTCCTGCAAAAGTTGGAACGCACAATGGACATGAATGGATCACACCTCTGACTGATCGTACCGGCTAATGAGCACTATGTTATGACAAAACCTTATGCTAACTCATCTGTAATTCGCTGGAGGCCGGGGTGAGGTTAAATTGTCATGGCTAAGGTACAGGTCCAATTCCCGCTGGGTGTAACAGATTTTAACGGGCACAAAAAAACCATCTGCGCCTCCAGTAACGCCAAGTAAAGAATGCAGGACTCTGCCTTGTTTCAAAACAGCACTGCACATGTCCATGCACTACTAAGTTGAACAAAGTTTTCGCAAAATACCAAACCCCTCCACGTCTCTACGAACGGTGTGACCCTAACTACGAGTGCACGGCAATGTGATAGTTGACGCCCCATCGTCTAAGGTCAAGACTATGTGCTGGCTTGGAGACCCCGGAAGAAACAATGAATATATCAGCAGTATTCCTTCCTATCATCATCATCATCATCATCATTAGAGACTGATTACGCCTTTCAGCGATCAGTCTGGAGTATAGTACCTCTAATAAAATTCCTCCATGATCTCCTATTCAATGCACAACAGCAAATGGTGCCGGGTTCGAGTCCCTGCCAGAAAAAATTACCCCACTGACCATTTAATTTGCTACACCAAGGAGAAATACAGATGATAAACGGATAATCATTGGACAAATATATTATACAAGAACTGACATGTGACAAAATTTTCATGCAATTTTGGTGCGTAGATCCTGAGAAATCAGTATTCAGAACACCCACCTCTGGCCGTAATGACGGCCTTCATACTCCTGGCCGTTGAGTCAAACAGAGCTTTGATGGAGTGTACAAGTACAGATGCCCATGCAGCTTCAACACGATACCACAGTTCATCAAGAGTGGTGACTGGCGTATTGCGACGATCAAGTGGCTCGGCCACCATTGACCGTACTTTTTAATTGATGAGATATATGGAGAATGTGCTAGCCAGTGTAGCAGTCGAAAATGCGATCGTGCATTATCGTGCTGAAATGTAGGGTTTCGCAGGGATCGAATGAAGGGTAGAGCCACGGGTTTTAACACAGCTTAAATATAACGGCCACTGTTCAAAGTGCTGTCGATGCGAACAAGACGTGAGCGAGAGGTGTTTCAATGCCACCCCATACGATCACGCTGGGTGATAAGCCAGTATGGCGACGGCGAATACATGCTTCCAATGTGCATTCACTGTGATGTCGCCAAACGCGGATTCGACCATCATGATGCAGTAAACAGAACCTGGATTCATCCGAAAAAATGACGTTTAGTCATTCGTGCAACCAGGTTCGTCACTGCGTAAACCATCGCAAGCGCTCCTGTCGGCGATGCAGTGTCAAGGATAACCGCAGCCATGGTCTCCCAGCTGATAGTCCATGCTGCTGCGAACGTCGTCGAACTTTTCGTGTGGATGGTTGTTGTCTTGCAAACGTCACAATCTGTTGACTCAGGGATAGATCGTGACTGCACGATCCGTTACAGCCATGCGGATAATATGCATGACATCTCAACTTCTAGTAGTACGAGGCCGTTGGGTTCCAGGACGGCGTTCTGTATTGCCCTCCTGAACACACCGATTCCATATTCTGATAACAGTCAGTGGATCGCGACCATTGCGAGCAGTAATGTCGCGATACGATAAACCGCAATCGCGATAGGCCACAATCCGACCTTTATGAAAGTCGGAAACGTGATGGTACGCATTCCTCCTCCTTACACGAGGCATCACAACAACGTCTCACCAGAAACGCCGGTCAAATGATGTTTGTGTATGAGAAATCGGTTGGAAACTTTCCTCATGTCAGAACGTTGGAAGTGTCGCCAACCTTGTGTGAATGTTCTGAAAAGCTAATCATTTGCAAATCTCAGCATCGTCATCCCATCGTTTACATTTCGCATCTGTAGCACGCCATTTTCGTTGTGTAGCAGTTTTAATGGCCAGGAGTGTAACTGTATTGTGGCTGAGACTAGTAGAACGATAGTTCTGAACATATTTAATATCTGACATCTGTGGTTAACAAATCATTAATATGTTGTTCTTGTTGTTGTTGTTGTGGTCGTCGGTCCACATACTGGTTTGATGGAGCTCTCCAAGCTACCCTGTCCTGTGCAAGTCTCTTCATCTGAGAATACGTTCGGCATCATACATACTTTTGAATCTGCTTACTCTATTTGTCCCTCGGTCTCTCTCTACGTTTTTACCCCGCACACTTCCTTCTAATGCTAAGTTGACAATTACTTGATATTTCAGAATGTCTCCTACCAATATACTGCATTCTATTCCACAACATTATGATGTATGTCATCTGTGAATTACACTGTATTACATATCTTCAGCGGTTACCTCTCAGCAACAATATGAGCGTCATGCAATTCCACGTGCAGTGCTAAGATTATCATTTATTTCTGGGTTCAGACATCGGTCTTGGAAACCGATACTTATGAAAACGTCAGTTTTTTACGTCTATTGATGCCTAGAGATAACGCGCACTTAAACGTGGTCCCTGAGCGGAGAATGTTGGGAGCTGAAGCTTGCATTCAGCTCGTTGCGTATTGGCTGTTAGAACAAGCCCTGTCTCTTTCTCCCAGTACCGCCAGCTTACAGGTTTTAAAAGAAACAACATGTAAGGGGTTAAGGCGTCACAGATGGAACACGATATTAAGTATCAAAGTAATGTTTGAGTAATAGAAAACTGGAATGTTTATCTACGAAGTATTAATGTTTTAAAGGGACTTATTAAGCAGGTGTAGCATCGCTTTCTGCCTCTTTTTATTGTCATCTTTCAAGGACAGCCTTTTGTTTCCTAAAAGAAGTAGTCGGGGTATGTGGTCGTATTTTAGCAAATAACAAAGTGGAAGACAATAATCAATACCAAACATAAATCAACAATACATTGTCGTGTTCTACACTGTACAATGCCGTTACGAGGTGAGGTTGGAAGAGAGCATAAATATTCCGTATACACTCGAACTCAGCCGACTTCCGCCAATTAGAGAGGGGCCACGAAAAAGTGCGTGACCTGCAATCGCATCTCGATTGGGTACACAACTGTTGTTTGCTTAACAGTGCGTTCAGATTCAGCTCTCGAACATAAACATATCATGTCATTAAACAAATGTGATAACGTATCTGAATTTTCACTTATTGCAATGAAATTTAACTTACAAGTGTTACTGTCTCATCCCTAATGACGTGTATTCTAATATTTGTTATAAAAAGTATTGATTAGCAGCTTATCTGAATGCCATAAGGAAAAATAGGAGGCTTAGTTAGTACATATTGTGGGTAGGTAATAACTATACTGTGGAATGATTTGACGACCTGCGACACAGCTATGCTATGTTGGTTGCATAGCGTCAGGTGCGGCCTCCATTTTGGAATTCAGGGGTGGTCCACATTTTTTTGCTGCCTTGTTCTCCGAACGGATATTTCGATGACGTTCCGTTCAATGGTCGCACGCTTATAGTTGATGACAACTCAGCACTGGAATCTGGGGCATTAATCTGAAGGGTTGCATTTCTGTCACGATGATTGATTCTTTTCAGTTGTCGTTGGCCCCATTGGTCGACTTGCTCTTTATACACCCACGGAATCGGGTATGGTTGAACGAATAACTCCGCACTACCCCTTCACTAAAATCGAACAGGGCGTTATGTGCGAGGAGGAATTCTACGCCTTGGAGGACATCTACCATCAATGAGAGCATGATAATAAAATTCACGCAGAATTCGTAACCCTGACACTCAAATACAACTTCCGCTTGCTTTTTGACATCATCACTGCGCCAAACTAATGCGCCCTTTACCTTTGTCCTCTGCAAAGGAAGTACAGGCCATGCCCCTACTGTCTGACAACGGCCGAATGCGGAATCGCTCATGACCGAAACGACGCTGTCGGTGTCAAGTAGACATTCCAGAAGTACGTCCTTAATGCTTACTGTAATAAGCGGTTGCTTCACGGGCGCTACCGCAGTAGGCTCTTCCTCAGAAGTGTGTCCCTAATGTCATCTTCCCCTGCTAGTTTCGGACGGATATGCTCTTTTCCTAGCAAGTTGACGGGGTGTCGATCAACTTCCGTGGATTGTCATTGGCTCATGTAGGACTGGGATGCTTCGGTTTGTTATGGCGGGGATCAAGCGGACCAAATCTCGACGTCTTCACTTGCCGGGTCACGTGGTTTTCATGGGCCTCTATTGGGTCGGTAGCCCTTATTTTCATTCCCAAACATTGGCCGGTTGTCGTCTCTCTTACCACGCCAATAACCCTGCCCGTTCCACCGCTGCGGCTGAATTTCCGCATTCGAAGGACAGGACTCTGCGCTGCTACTGCTTTCCACACGATTGTGTCTAGCACTCTTAGCGCTCCGATTACTTCTCCTTGAAGAGCCGTTGCCGTCTCTTCAATGTCCGTAATCTTCCTCATATTCTAAGTCTTCCAGGTAAGCCTGGAAGGACTCGATCTCTTGCTTGCAGCTTCCTGCAAAGACGGCATTGCACACAATTCATGAGAGCTTCGACTTGCAAATTCTTATCAATTTCCGCTGAGACTATGGGTAGTCGAGGAATTGATTTCACTGCATTATTCTTCGAAAGAATTCTCCAAGACTCCTGAAATTGTTGTTAGCAAAGTAGGGCATCACTAAAATGCTGTTTTTCACTCATTTCTTGTTGCCTCTCCGACCAGTAGGCAGACAGGAAATGTTCACTAAAATCATGGTACTAGCGGCAATATCTTAAGAGAGGACGCATCCGCGTGGCGGGCTCCCCCTCGAGATATCCGCACACATACTCGATTGTCTGTCCTTCTGGCCAGTTCGGAGGCAGAGAGAAATCGCGGGTGTCTCCCATGTGCAGAGTTTCAGAAGACCTGGTACTTTTTTACAGCGAGAAAGTGGTTATAATCAAATGCTTGCACTGGCTCTCGCACAGGCACTTGACTCGGTCTTTCTCTTATGCGTGGATGGGCAAGCTGAGGTTCGACTTCCTCCTTCTCGAAAGTCGAATCGTATCCGCAGTTGGAACGACAGGGCCGACCTCCACACAAACTGCGGCAGGCGTTTTCTACTTGTGGGGGAGGCGGGGGTGGAACGGAGGCTTGCTGCAGACTCTCGACGCGTTCTTCTAACTCGGCCGCTACATCGCGATGCCTACGGTTAATTTCCCACTGTTGTTTCTCAAATCGGAGTAAGTCACAAACTTCCTTCGATTCATTTACAACAGCGGGAGCTGCTCTTTCAGCCGTTCATCAAAGCGCACGCCTAGTTGATCTGTGCATGCACCTAGTTCATTTGTGCGTGTGCCTAGTTCACCGGTGCCCGTTTTTGCCTGACCGTCTACAAAATCGACTCTCTCGTTAAGAGAGTGGACCTTAGTCTTAACTAATTCGACTCTCTCCTCAAGAGGGTGGATATTAGTAGCTACACGATTGGAGAGGGCAGATATAGCCACTACGGTCGGGGGTTCGAATCCCCCCTCGGGCATGGATATTTGTGCCGTCCTAGTTTGTAAGTAGTTCATAAGTAGTTTGTAAGTTTAGGGACTGATGACCCCGTAGTTAAGTCCCATAAGCTTAACAAACATTTGAACATTTGAACATTTTGAGCAGATATAGCTTCTGCATTGCCTGAAATTTTGGTCGCATTTTCTGAGATACCATGCATTGCTACCTCATGCCGTTCCTGAACTAGCCACACTATATCAGTGTGCAACCCATCCAGATTATTGTTAATAACCTGGACTGAACCACTCTGCGTTTCCATCCCTGCTTTTCTTTCTCTCATGAAGGCCATGAGATCGTCTAGTGCAGTATCAGAAACGCACATGGGCGTAGTAACACTAGTTGAACTACTTTGCCCAGTAACAGAAACCGGTATGCGGTTTTCAACGGGGACGTGGCCACCCGTACTCCCAACTTTTTCCCTTTTGGTCAAAAGATCTGACCTAGACGACTTTTCACAGTCCTCACTTTGGTATAATCTCCTAGAGCGAGTGGAAACGGACAAGGCAAAACTATTCTCCATCATCACAAGTAATTTTGAACAGCAAAAATAACAAATACAAGATTAGCTTAACAAAAACAGCATTACAAGAGACGAACTTAAACCTTCACACACAATGTACTGTGGCTGTGCTCTTTTTACAAAAACAATTAAATAAAATAACCCTTCCAAAAATCACACACACACACACACACAAAGAATGAAAAAACACAAAAACACATGTGCTGAAAACATAAAATGAAATAGATTAATGCGCGCTGCTGATATCGCACATTTATCCACTGGGAGGGAAAAAAATTTTTTTAGAATATTCCTGCACAAATTTAAAGCAAAAAACTATTTCATTTAACAGATGATCCACTAGAAGAGCGAATCCTGGCAGCGGTAAGCCACATAAAAGTCGACCATTGTACAAAACAAGAGCCTTGTTTTATCACTAAAATTCTCAAATGAGGTCCGTGTGAACTACCGGTTACTCCCTGTTACAAAGCATTGTTCCCCGACCCAAACTGAGAACTGACTCGTTTCAAATTACTTCAATAAGAGGAAGTTAATACTACAGTGGTCAATATACATATCAGTTCACACGTTATTACACACAGACATTAATAAACAAGCCACGAATATTAAAGTTATCTTAGAAAGGTGGCTAAGACAACATTTATGGCACAACGGAATTTAGATATAAGAAAAATTGCATCTGAGCTTGTTCTCACCACTTGTGAAGAACAATGTTAAATAAAAGAGGGAAGGTGCTATAAAACCACAATTTATAAGCAACTTACGGATTATGCTGAACTTAAACTTGTTTATTCATGTGGAAAACAAGCAAAATGAGGAACCAATGTTGTTAATACAATAAAAATGCATCTCTTACATTTATTAATGCGGACGGTGCCCAGCCTAAATTATACATGACGTAACGCTACTGGGGGAAACGATCCACAAACAACACTCATTCGCTAACACACACGCAATGCCACACCGAAACTCACCTAAATCAGCGTGCTGAGACGAGTCGGAAGCAGGCGCCGCTATCATAGGCAAAATCAGCAAGTCGGAGGTATCACAAAACACAATATAAAAAAAAACACTTTGAAGCTGGCACTGGTCTGCCGTACCTGTTTTGAGATGGTGCGTGTGTATAGCCAATTTAAATTACATCTGAAATGGACCGCGAGCAAACACGCTAACGGCGACACACGGCTAAGTTACATGTGTGAAGTGTTTGAAAATCGGATTCATTATACGAAATCACTGTGGATTCTTTAGTTGCAGTCTGTTAGAAATCGATCTAGGTACTGGTTTTATATGAGAAGCGGCGTGATTCAGACGACTAGCTGCAAACCCCAGAAGTCGGAACTCAGACCCAAGGATAAAATTGAATAAATTCCGATAAATAATGAAAAGAAACTACAGCATACAACCCATAGAAATGCTTAGAATTATATAAGGAAGCGAATGAAATACAGGCCCACGCGATAGGGGACGACTACAGAGACGGATGAGGTCCTGTCTCAGAAAAACCACAAAAATGAATAATTAGAAAGTCGGAAAAATTAAAATAAGAATTACGGCATGCAAACCATAGAAATGTGTAGAAGTACATGAAGAAGCGAAATAAATGCAGCTACATGCGATATGGAGCGCTTACCGAAACGGATGAAGTCCAGTCTGAAAAACTCGTGAAAGTGAAATAATTACAAAGTCGGAAGAATAAAATTAAGAATTACAGCAGGCAACCCATAGAAATGCTTAGAATTAGACAAGGAAGCTGTTGAAGGAGGTTGTACAAGGCTCAGAGAGTATTACTGATAAAGACAGAGGGCGTACTAGCAGTTGGAGAAGAAACATCAAAATTGAACTAGGCGGGGAGAGAAGATCGCGAAATATTAGTGGAAGTCAGAAGGATACCCGCATATTTACTTGCCTGATTGGCATGGAACAAACAACAGTGGAAGCTGAAATCTTTGTTCTATGAACCAACCACATGGAACACATATCACTCACTGAAGCAAACGATGAGAAGATTTTTACATGCACTGTACAAAATTGAACATATCACCTATTAGAAATCGGGCCCCACATAGCTATAAAGTATTTACACAGCGTTCATATCCTGTCACATGATCAAAAAAGGTTTTAACATACCAGGCCGTTATCAAACTGCAACTAGAATCACACACATCACGTTTATCTATTGGAAATCAGTGATTGAAAAACGAGAACACATTTCCGTAGACTATCGGAAAAATATTCAAAAAAATGATTTTAAATTGACGAGTCTAAGTTAAATGTGTTAGACAATGAAACGCTACCATCTCCAAACACAAGAGCAGAACCAACCTTACCTCACCGGAAGACCAGCACAGAATGACCAGACCAAGAAGTCACAAGACACAGGAAGCCACCAGAAGCCGGAAAATCCATGATCAGCGGTGGTCGGGATGGAGAGACTCTCCCTAGAGAAGGCTCGACGACTGAACTGTAACCAAAGGGTGTAGAAACCTCTTTGGTAGGCTCAGCAGCTATCGACTCTGATCTAGAGAGAACGATGCAAAGCGAGCTATCACTCCCCACATTCAGACAGCCATAGATTCTCGCACATCCACTTAAAAGTAAGACAAGTACACATTCTCACAGGGACAGTGGCGTAGCGGAGAAGCCACATTAATTAATATAATGAAAATTATTAACATAAAAAAATAAGAAAACCATAGCAATATTAACTAATATTTTAACACATGAAATAAAAATGCTATTCTTCAAGCCTTGAAAAGAGTGGGGATCAAGTTTCAACAAAATGATAATCTAGCGATATTAAATAAATTATAACTTTTGTGTCCCGACTTCGTCGCCGGTTTTGTGTCCCAGCCTCGTCGTAGGTGTCGGTGGCCGAGTGGAATGAGCCCGACACAGGAATATAGATAGCACGCTGGTGCAGGTACAGAGGGGAGCAGCCGGAAACTATAAACACTAGAGTAAATTAGAAAGAGATATATATTGCACAGAATGTAACAATACTTAACTTTTACATAGTACTGCAGAATGTTGATACATAGTTGTTAGAGGCCTGCCTAGTGCCTGTACGATAGCCAAGTCTTCACTGGTGCCTATCTGATTACGAAGGTCCTAACTGGTGGCTATCTCAGTCCCAAGTGACCGATGTCTTTCCGTGGTGGCCACGAGTGGGGTTGCAGCAGAGGGCGCTCGTGGCTGTCGTGAGAATGCCGCGCCGTGTGTGCATGGCGGCGCGCGGCGAAAGTAGGTGGCGCGCACTTTGTACTTGTGCGACACCACAATAACTTTAGAGAAATATACAAAAAATATATGGAAGACGACAGACGGTCATCTTTCACCGTTTTTGCAGATTTTTTTATACGGCCCCAGCGATGTCGGAGATTTGTTGTCTTCCCGTTTTCACGACGACTCGTGGAATGGTGGTACGGAAATATCCCCACCTATCCTCTGAGATGCTGTGTCTGGTCTCTCGTGGACACCGACAAAAACACCACTTAAAACACGATAACCCGCCACTGCAGCTGCATCAACCGATGTACCGACTGCGCCACACACTTGGTGACTCCTCTAGGAGTTGCCGCCCACAGCTCCGTACGCTGACTGGTCACACATCTGTGTGTTTCCATACGGATGTCTGTACTGTTTTAGTTTGCTCTTTATGTTATTAATTTAATATTCTGGTACTTTACACCGCGTCATTGGCCCTCCAGTTTCCAAATACAATATTGGTACACCTTAGTAATAAATAATTCTGAACACTGTATTAAATCATCATGGTACCAATCTCGTGACACAGGACACATTCTAGAGACGGCAAGATGGATACCTTCTGTAGATGGGCGACGAAATCGTCATGTCCAGAAGACAATTAGAATATGACTGCTGCTAGTCTTCTTGCTCCATCAGATACTGCACAGTTCTTCATGAGGTTTCTCCAGATATTCTCTTCACATGAAATTCTACTGGTTCATTTTTGTTCTTCTTGAAATATGTTTTTAATCGAGTGTATAAGTGTCATACTCGAGACGCTCGTATTTACAATTTGTTTGTATCCTCTTTCCCAATAAAGTTATCTTTTTCTTTACCATCTACGCCACAGTGAGATGACATCCAGTGAATCGAAATTTACCTGTCTTTCTGTTGCAGCGATTTCTTTCCTGACTTTTTTTAAACTGAATAATTTTTGTATCCTTTATGTTAGCACCAATATCCTTGCGTTGGAATGACAAAATAAAATTGCTTTGTCCAATGTGTTAGCAGTGGTTTAGCTGATTTATTGCAATTCTGACGGCTTCAACTTCACCTTCGAAATGTTTGGAACAAGAGTGCTATAAAACAAGGGTGCTGTATTAGCCCTACTCGAATGTTTGTATAGCTTATGTGACTTAACTACGGGGTCATCAGTCCCTAAGCTTACAAACAACTTATCAACTAGCTTATCCTAAGGACGGCACAAATATCCATCCCCGAGGGGGGATTCGAACCCCCGACCATAGTGGCCGTGCAGACCGTGACTGGAGCGCCTCAGTCCCCTCGGCCACCGCGGCCGGCTATTAGCCTTACTCGAAGACAATATGTGCGCTCTCAAAGTTATTGTTGTTGTTGGTTTTTTGAGGGGACTAAACAGCTAGGTCATCAGTCCGCTGTTCCTAGCTAAGAGTCCATTGTCAGGAGCGTAATAAGTAAAACAAAGCTCTGAAAATTGGAACTCACAAATGGGACAGGCTGACAATGGACAAGTCGCTGACAATACAAAACGAAGACACACAATTGGTAAAACAAAGTCAGAAACTCAACTAAAACTGGATATCCCCTCTCAAAGAAACAGCATGATTGGCCGCAGTTACTGCACGTGATCATGTGGCCGGAATATTTGAGACTTACCTCTTGTAGATCGCCGATAAGACTGAAACATATTCTTTCTAAAAATACTCTGTGTGTAGGTTACTTTCAAATATCACAGTTTCACTTGTTCTCAGACAGTGTGATATTACATGTTACTGAATTAACCCTTTCACTGTTGCGCCGTGCGCTGTGGACGAGCGCCAGTCGCGCCCGGCCGTGCCCGCTGTACGGCGCATTTTCCGAACTCCCCACGGCGCTACTCTGTCCTGCTTTCACACTCTCAGTGTCATCGCAATTATCGGACTTTTTACTATATATCTATTAGGGAAAATTCATTTGGAATAGAAACAGTTTTCTTCCTTCTTTCAGACAATTCGCGTAATTTTTTTCATAAATTCTGAAACATCCAAGTTTTGGATTCAGCTCTGGTGGGGTGTACACTTTATTATTATAAACGCATATTTCGCTTGTTAAATAATATTTATTTACAATTGCATTACGTTAAATTTCAGTAGCATTACATTACGAGAATATCATTTCACAGTGTTACATTTCAAAAATTCGTTTGTGTGTGGTAAATCGTGAAGCAGGGATAGGCGCAAAGTCTCGTATTGCATTCCTTACAACTCGTTTCAGTCTGCTTCCACTTCGTCTGCGCTCTACAGACAACGCAAGTTGTGTAGCTGCTCCACTCATCAGGTAGGTGAGGCCCTGCTTTCGGTCTCGGCGGACATTCTGATTTTTTTCTCTGCTCGATCTTCTTTTTACCACTTTATATTTTTCCAGGATTTCCTGTATGACTCCCATTTGAATGTTGGCATAGCTAATGTTTCTTAAAAATTTCTTATATAGGCAGTATGCGTTGAAAAGCGACATGTCCACGATGTGAATGAACATCTTGCGATAGCATTTAGTGGATTTTCTCATGCTTTCCACGGTCTTTATTACCGTGTCACTTTTATCGACAGAGCCCATTGATTTATTGTAGTCTAATACTACTGAATGTTTCAATTGCTTCGCGCCTGTCTGACGATCCATCTTCGATGATTCCACCATTTCTGCAGAGTTGACTGTTGAAAGCATATATACATATTTTTTGTCACGCCATTTCAGTGCCAACAATTATTCCGATGCAGAACGGAAAGTAAGGTCTCCTTTCTTTAGTTTCTCAGGAATGTAGGGCATATCTTTTCTTGTGTGCCTGACTGTACCACAAGCATTCGTTGCCCGGTCATACAACCAATAAAACAGGGCAGGACTTGTGTACCAATAGTCACAGTACAGTGTGTGTCCCTTCTGCAAAACATGGCTCTACAACATTTCCTGAGATACCGAGATCAAAGTTCTCAATTCTGTATGTGAGCCACAGTAGACAATAAAATCTGAAATATAATTTGTCTCAATGTCGCAAATAATGAATATCTATGATTCTTCAGTTTCTCCCGGCGTATTTGATGATCAAAATATCCACGGGTGTACTGCCGGTCTATAGTGTCCAACGGGCACCATATTTCGGCGATCAAACATGTCGCCATCATCAGGTGAACTGACGGACTGAGCTCCTGGAAACGCGCCGGCACGGAGATCCGCTCGCTACGGCTGCTCGAAGGGAACTGGGTTCTAGCCCGGTAGCGGGCCATTTAAATACCCTCGGCCCGCGGAGCGACCCCTCCGCGGTCCACGCCCCGCGCCGCGGCCGCGCAGTGGAACCGATTGCGCCGGCGTCTGAGAAGACGTCGGTGTGAGGGCTCTGTCCGCCGTGGTCGTCACTTCGTTACGTTTTCTAGATTTACTTTTAATTAACCCAATCGCTGGTTCCCAAGCCACATGGTATGGATAAACTCCTTGACTTCCTGAGACATCTGAACTCCATAACCCCAACATCAAATTCACTATGGAGACTGAAACGGAGGGTAAATTGCCGTTCCTTGACGTCTTGGTCAAAAGAAGAGCTGATGGCTCCCTGGGTCATAGTGTATATCGGAAGACAACGCACACTGATCTGTATTTACACGCAGACAGCTGTCACCACCCTTCAGAGAGGAATGGGTAATTAAAACTCTAGTACATAGGGCGCGCACTATCTCCGACGCAGAGAGTCTACCCCAGGAATTGGAACACCTGAGAACTGTATTTCGAAAAAATGGGTACTCAGAGTGGCAGATTCAGCGGGCCCTCCGCCCAACCACTACAACACAACCTGTGGAAACGGATGAAAACGCAAGAGAGGATGTAGGCACTGCGTTCGTTCCATATACCGGCGCACTCTGAGGGAAGATTGCCCGCATTTTGAGAAAACACCAGGTTGGAACTGTTTTTTGTCCGCCGAATAAAATTCGTGCACTGGTGGGGAGCGCTAAAGATGATCTCGGTTTGAGGAAGGCGGGCGTGTACCAGATTCCGTGTCAGTGTGGAAAGTCATATATTGGACAGACGATGCGTACCGTCGAGTATCGATGCGTTGAATACCAGAGGCACACATGATTGTTGTATTCGAGCAAGTCGGCGGTCGCTGAACATTGTTTGTCGGAGAATCACGCCATGGAGTATGAACACACTAGGATTCTGGTACAGACGTCGAGATACTGGGACTGCGTCGTTAGAGAGGCCACTGAAATTCGCAAAAGTGACGACCTCATAAACCGTGACTCTGGCTATAATCTTAACAAAGCTTGCGAACCAGCGATTGGGTTAATTAAGAGTAAATCTAGCAAACGTAACGAAGTGACGACCACGGCGGATAGAGCCCTCACACCGACGTCTTCTCAGACGCCGGCGCAATCGGTTCCACTGCGCGGCCGCGGCGCGGGGCGGGGACCGCGGAGGGGTCGCTCCGCGGGCCGAGGGTATTTAAATGGCCCGCTACCGGGCTAGAACCCAGTTCCCTTCGAGCAGCCGTAGCGAGCGGATCTCCGTGCCGGCGCGTTTCCAGGAGCTCAGTCCGTCAGTTCACCTGATGATGGCGACATGTTTGATCGCCGAAATATTGTGCCCGTTGGACACTATAGACCGGCAGTACACCCGTGGATATTTTGATCAATGAATATCTATATTTCAAGACGGCTACATTTAGCAGGTGTATAGTGCTTGATTTTTAGCCTGCCTTTGAATAAAACAAGATTTTCATCTATGCATAATTTTTCATAAAGATAGAAATTTTCCTTATATTGTTTTTTGAAATGGTCAATTACTGGCCTTAGCTTATACAAATAGTCACTGTCGTGAGGCTCTTCGTTATTGGTGAAATGTAAAAACCGCGAGATATGTTGAATTCGGTCTCTTGGAAGCAGTTTAGAAAATATTGGTGTATGAATAACTGGATTCTCAGACCAATATTCAGACAGGCTCAGTTTTTTTTTACTCTTGTCATGATAAACATAGTGGCGATAAAGATGTAAATATCATTTTCATTCACGTCACTCCATGCCCTTTGTATTCTTTCTGGAACGCGACCACCAGCCACCAATTGGGAGAAGTATCTGTTTCCTCACACAAATTTTTTATGAAATCTGTGCTAAAGAACAACTGAAAGAATCTTAGCATGCTGTCACTGCCTACGATACCTTTCAGTCCAGAGATAGCTGCGTCAAACGCGTGTTTCTTCGGATTCAAGTTGTCATTTTTCCACTTTATTTTTTCCTTGTTCGGTGGTTCTGCTGCCTCTTCGTCTATCTCATTATCTGTAGATTCGTCTTCTGTGTACAAATCCAACTCTGTGGATGTCAATGGAACAGCAGGAGCAGCACATGTACGTGATGTACAAGCAACTACAGTAGGCGTTTTATGTTCATCGTCAGATTCGGACGATGATTCACTTTCATCCTCAAAATCACTACCCAGTATTAGGGAAAGAGCTTCCTCCACAGTACATCTCCTCTCTGCCATATCACTTCTAGTAGAAACTGAGGTTAACAATATGTCAGGTACAAACAAGGAGGGAAATGAGCAGTACAACTCAAGCGAAACCAACGCTTTGAAACTGAATGCAACTGCCATCTAGTTAACCACAGACTATCAACAAAGCCGCTAGATGGACCATAAGTCAAACTTCCACACAAGTCGAGCGTAGTGAAGCGGAGAAATATGACGCGAGGCGGAACTGCTGCAGCAGTCCACCGGCTGGGCGGCACAGGCAGCACTCGACTGCTGCAGCTGCGGAGCACATTCGCTCCCGACTTCTGCACAAGTTCACCGAAGCGAAAGGGTTAAACAAACAATAATGATAACATGTATCACATTTCATTAACGTAATGGCGCGCTTCGAAACTGAAAGCTGACGCCTTTGTTGTCCTCCTCAAAGTCATGAAACAGCGACCGTGTGAAAATAAATGTCTCTTGCCTACAGCCTGTCTGCTTTAATGGCAGCTAGCAAAACCTATTCTGTTTCAAACATACAGCTCACAGAAGTTCAGCCTACAGATGTGACTTTCTATTTCAATGCAAATACATATTTAATTTAAGCAATATTTGTCACTATTTCTTTTGGTTCAGTTTCGAACATTTTCATAAAACCTGTTTAACAAAAATAAACTGATATGAACTACTGGCTATAGCATTCTAAGCTCAGCACTATTATGCTAACAATTTGGTCTATTCTAATGTAGCCTGTTCATTACTGAATAAACATCAAAGCACCTCTGTTTATAGACAAAGAAACGAAACATTAACTTCCTGCTGAATTACTTACCAGTATCAATCACTTTAAACGTAAGCAGATAAGACTAACACAGTTCTATTAAGAAAATGTTTTAAAAACAACTTTCATTTATTTTTAAGTAAATCTTGAGATAACCCTCTTCAAGTGACCCAACAATTCTAATATAACCGTGTTGAAATAACTAGATACCACAATCGAAATAATACTTCACTTTCGTTGCTAAGAAAAATATATAACTCCTACAGCTACCACTTGACTAACTACAGAGGGATAATTTCCGACTATTAAATGATAGAAGATGAACTTTTAACAAAATGCTTCATTCAAGAAATGACAATGAACACTACAACTTTTAATTTTATAATATTAATTTCACAAATGCACTCCTGGCCATTGAAATTACTACACCACGAAAATGACGCGCTACATACACTAAATTTAACCGACAGGAAGAAGATGCTGTGATATGCAAATTATTATCTTTCCAGAGCATTCACACAGGTTGGCGCTGGTGGCGACACCTACAACGTGCTGACATGACGAAAGTTTCCAACCGATTTCTCATACACAAACTGCAGTTGACCGGCATTGCCTGATGAAACGTTTTTCTGATGCCTCGTGTAAGGAGGAGAAATGCGTATCGTAACGTTTCCGACTTCGATAAAGGTCGGATTGTAGCCTATCGCGATTGCGGTTTATCGTATCGCGACATTGCTGCTCGCGTTGGTTGCGATCCAATGACTGTTAGCTGAATATTGAATGAGTGGGTTCAGGATGGCAATACGGAACGCCGTGCAGGATCGCAACGGCCTCGTATCACTAGCATTGCATTCCAGATGACAGGCATCTTACCCGCATGGCTGTAACGGATCGTGCAGCCACGTCTAGATACCCGAGTCAACAAATGGGAACGTTTGCAAGACATCAAACATCTGAAGGAAAATTTCGACTATGTTTGTAGGAGCATGGACTATCAACCCTTGACGCTGCATCACAGACAGGAGCGCCTGCGATATTGTACGCAACGGCAAACCTGGGTGCACGAATGGCAAAAGTCATTTTTCGGATGAATCCAGGTTCTGTTTACAGCATCATGATGGTCGCATCCGTGTTTGGCGACATCGCGGTGTACGAACATTGGAAGGATGTATTTGTCTTCACCATACTGGCGTATTACTCGGCGTGATGGTATGGGGTGCCATTGGTTACACGTCTCGGTCACCTCTTGTTCGCACCGACTGCACTTTGAACAGTGGCAGTTACATTTCAGATGTGTTACGACCCGTGGCTCTACCCTTCATTCGAGCCCTGCGAAACCATATATTACGCCAGTCACTACTCTTGATGAACTGTGGTACCGTGTTGAAGCTGCATGGGCACCTGTTCCTGTACACGCCATCCAAGCTCTGTACCCAAGCGTATGAAGGCCGTTATTACGGCCAGTGGCGGTTCTTCTGGGTACTTATTTCTCATAATATATGCACCCAAAATACGTGAAAATGTAATTATATCTCAGTTCTAGTATAGTATATTTTTCGAATAAATACCTGTTTATCATCTGCATTTCTTCTTGGTGTAGCAATTTTAATGTCCAGTAGTGTATCAATGACGTGATTCTGAGGGAGATTTATTTATTTATTTATTTATTTTTGCCACAAAATATGTCACTGGACGTTGATTTATTGTTTATTGTTTATTGTGCCTGAGATACGAGGCAGGGTCTTTCCCATTAACGTTCATTGCTTAGTGATATTCCGCTATTGGAGGCTTGGCAATATATATATATATATATAGGGGAATATGGGGCAGAATAGACGTTTGTGTAGTGGAGGGAGACGTCGCTTTGGATAATGCATGCAGTCACTGTATCCATTAAGTCACGGTGGCTTAGTGGTATAGCACCTGTCTAATAAACATGAGGTCTCGGGGTTCGAATCCCAGCCGTGGCAAAAATTTTATTTCACTGCCGAGCCATCAGATTTATATCTTTTACCTCACTTTGATCCACTCCAAGACGTACCTTTCTAACAAAAATTAACAGCGCGATCAAATTTCCAAGCTTGGCAGAACTGCGGACAAGAGAAGTACTGTACCTCTAGGTAAGGCAGAACTGCAGTCGATCCAGGCGGCGTACTTCCTTCTGGTGTCGTGACTGAAACTCATGGGCCATCTCATCCACTCCACCACTGCTCCTGTGAGTTTGTTTACTTGTTTGAGGGGTTTGAGTGATGTCTATGAATAATATAACGATGTAGTATGCACCTTTGACGTCAGCGTTCAGGTGACCTGGTAACCAACGTGATGCAACCTTTTTTTCAGATGTGTGGATATCTGTACTATAATCTGGATGGCAGGATCTGAACCGCCGTCCTCCAGTTTGCAGGTCCAGCGTTTCAAGCGATTCATCACCTCGCTCGGTAAATGTGCCTTGAAATTGCGACCACCTCAGAAACAGTACGAGGTGGACGGCTTAATCCACAGAGATCCAGGCGCCCGGAGCGCCGCTTCGGACAGTTTTTACGGCCCATAAATATCCGGGGAAGACACGCGGGTAGCTTAGTTGCGAGGTTAACGGCCCGACTACTGCAGCGTTATCCTGAGACAATTCAGGGGGCAGGAACACGAAGTGGCCACCATTCAGCGGGCAACTCTGCTGCTCCCGAGGCAACAAAGCCCCACCTAATGACACAGCGACTTACGTTGTAGCTGCGCGCACTTTTAACAGAATAAAAGCCGTGAACACAACAGCGTGTGAACTACAAGTTCTTAAGTGTGAAGTAATACACATGACCACTAAAAGAAATCGGCTGAACTTCAATTACGCGATAAATCAGTCAAACCTTAAGGTCGTAGATTCTACCAAATACCTAGGAGTTAGAATTAAGAACAACTTTGACTGGAGAGAACACATAGAAAATATTGTGGGGAAGGCGAACCAAAGGTTACGTTTCATCGGCAGAACGCTTCGAAGATGCACCAGCTCCACCAAAGAGACTGCCTACATCAATCACACTTATGCGTCCTCTCCTGGAGTACTGTTGCCCCTTGTGGGACCCTCACCAGGTGGGACTGACGGAAGACATTGAGAAGGTTCAGAGGAGGGCAGCTCGTTTTGTTTTATCACGTTACGGGGGAAACGCGCCACGGAAATGTTGCACGAATTGGGGTTTAAATCATCAAAAGAAAGACGTTATTCATTGCGGCGTGATCTGTTTGCAAAGTTTCAATCACCGACTTTTACTTCTGAATGTGAAAATATTTCTCTAGCACCCGCTTACTTAGGGAGACATGACCATCCCAATAAAATAAGAGAAATCAGATCGAAAACGGAACGATTTATGTGTTCTTCATTCCCGTGCGCTATTAGAGAATGGAACGGTAGGGAAAAGTTATAAAAGTGGTTAATGAACCCTCTGCCAGGCACTTGTATGTGATTTGCAGAGTATCTATTTAGATGTAGATGCAGATCCTTACGTCTACATTTACATAAAAACTCTGCAAATCTCACTAAAGTGCTTGGCAGAGGGATCAACGAACTGTCTTTATGACCTTTCTCTAAACTTCCATTCTCTAATAGCTCGCGGGAAAAAGAAACACATAAATATTTCAGTTTTCCAAATCATTTCACTTCTTTTATTCTGATGATTGTGTCTCCCTATGTAGGTGGATGTTAAAAAAATATTTTCGCATTCGGAAGAGAATGTTGCTGAAAGAAAATTCGTAAATAGGTCTCGCTGCAACGAATAACGCTTTCTTTCAATGATTTCCAACATTTTCTCGCCTATATCGCGATAATAAAAACGAGATGACCTTCTCCGAACTTTATCTAAATCGTGTGTCAGTCGCACTTGGTGGGGATCCCACAATGCACAGCAGTACTCCAAAATAGGACGCACAAGTGTAGTGGAGGCAGTTTCCTCAGTAGAACTGTTGCATATTCCAAGTGTTCTGCCAATGACATGTAGCCTTTGGTTCGTCTTCCCTACAGTACCTTTTACGTTACTTTTGCAATCTAAGTTGTTCGTAATTGATATTCCTAGGTACGAAATTGTATTTACGGACTGTAGATTTGACTGATTTATAGTGTAAATGAAGTTTAAAGAATTTCTTCTCGGGCTCTTATAGATAACTTTAAACTTATCATTGTCAAGGGTCAATTACCAATTTTTGAACCATGCAGATACCTTATCAAAATGATTTTACAGTTGCTTTTGATCTTCTGGGGACTTTACTAACCGATAAATTACAGCACAATCTGCGCAGGGTTTACGACAGGTGCTTACATTGCCTCCTAAAAAATTTATAACGAGAAGGAACAGTTGGGGCCTACAATACTTCCCTGGGGAACGCCATACTTCGCTTCTGTTTTACTCGATGACTTTCGTGAATTGCATCGTACTGCGTCCTTTCTGACTCGAAATCACGAATGCAATCGCACAACTGTGACGCTATTCCTTAATCACGCAATTTCATACAATGTCGTAGTGAGAACAGTGTAAAAACCTTCCGGAAATGTATAGATACGGAATTTAGTTCACATCCCTTGTCGCATCAACAGAGTAGAAAGATAGCTCTAATTTAGAGAACGATACTTTCTGAATCCATGTTCACCATGCATCAGTAGGTCGTTCACTTCCAGGTAGTTTCATCAGCTTTCTCAAAAAGGGGCGTAATTGGTATACAGTCAGGAAAAAAAGTATTCAAATGTTTGTAGAACAATAGCATTTAATGCCTTTGCTTATTAGTCGCTAGGCTTACAAACTATTTAAACTAAGTTAAAATAATCGAAGGACAAAACACACACACACACACACACACACACACACACATATATATATATATATATATATATATATATATATATATATATATATACACATACGCATGCTCCAGGGAGGACTCGAATCTCTGACGGCAAGCAACTACCCGCTCCGAAGGGCCTGGAGACTTACTTTTCTTAATTGAGTTAAGTGCAGTAACACGCATGCTGTCAGCCGTTCATGATACGAAATCTGGAGTACTTGCTTCTTCTTCTTCTTAGGTGAAATAATTTCGGAAAGCTGTGTTTAACTATTCTGCTTTAGCGGAACTGTCATCAGTAACATCACCGTTCCTATCAAATAGTGGAGGTATTGATTGTGTTTTGCCGGTAGTATACTTTGCATACGGAAAGGAATTTCTTCGGATTTTCTACCAAATTGCTTACGTGTGAGGGTTTCGTTGTTTTGGAAACTATTAAGAGATTCTCGCGTTAAAATAAAGCTAAGTTTCGACTTTATATAAAACTCTTAGGGATTTTGTGTCTGTTTCAATTTGTTAAGTATTATAGGAGGAAATACGATACTAAGAGGGTGGGAATATTAATGTTTTCATGGAGAGAAATGCCACAGGTTTCTTGTTAGCGCCAGTACCTTCCCGCGAATAAAGGTGGCTTTTTTAATAATGATTTTAAAAATGCTGGAGATTGCTTGAATAATCAAAAGATGTTATCAGTAGATTATTTTCAGTTCACAACATGTTTCGGGCATAGCCCCTCATCTGGTGATCGATATTATATAAATTTGGATTTCATGTTTTCACATTTGTCATATAAAATACCGTTGATATGTATTGACAAATAAGAATTTGTCAATATGTCAACAGTATTATATATGACAAATTTGAATCCATCAAATCTATATTTATATAAGTAGCAAATATATTGAAAAATCTTTCAAAAAGTTAAGTATGACGCCAAGACGTAGTGTTTTGAAGAGGCGTAGGTTTCGTAGTAATAGACTTTCGAATAAAGGTAAACATTGTGTTCAACATTTGGCGTGTGAAGTTACAGACATTGAAATACAAATAACACTTCGCCATACAACGTGTGAAACGATACAATACTGTTTCTGACATTGCTGCCAATACAAACACGTAATTTAACATTTATAATGCAGCAGTCCACATCCTTCTGTATATGAATATACCGATTTCATTAGGTCTTGAAGGAATGCACGGAAAAAGTACAAATTTTGACTCTTTTAACCGGTGTAAATTATATATTAAAAAAATTATCCCATGGGAAGTATTTTATTTGGAAAATTGCAAATTTTAGAGTGAGATAAAAATCCGAAAATACGAAAAAAATAATTTTTTTCCTTTCTAGCTCCCTTTAACTTAGACTAGGGACAACACACACCCATGTCCGAGGGAGGATTCGAGCCTTCGGCGGGAACAACCGCCCAATCCGTAAGGCGTCAGCCTTAGACAAAGCGGTCATTCCGGCGCGGCTTACGTTGGTTTTCTCTGTTTAAATATCACTTGTGATAAAATTAAGATGTAGCATGTACGAGGGGCTGACCAATGTGTTTCTTTTGATGATCAAGGACAAAGTTGTTCCTTGTAAGAGCAAGACTATTGATAAAATTGGAAAAAAAATCACTGGAATCATGACTCAATCGGTAGATTGTAGAATTCCTTTTACGATTCATGCAGAAAACTTTTAGATCAACACGATTCGAGGGATACATGTCCCTTTACAAAAAAATACACAAAACAACATTTCATTTCTCTTTATCGCTCATGAAGGCGGAAATTGACAAGTTTTGCGACAGTTTGTGTTCCAGATTGCAGCATGCAATGTCCTCTTGCACTAATGGTTGCCTGTATTGTTCGTGGAATACTGTCCTATACAGCATCAAAGAAAAATATGTCTAGATGTTCCTCACCTCAACGCCGATTCGGCGTAGATATCTCAGTATGGTTAGTTTGTCAAAAAACTTTTTTTTTTCCTTTTTTTATGAACCACAAACATTTTGGATTAGTTTCATCTTTGGATAACGTGCTAGTCATTCTAATCGTAAGATACCGGTACTTAGTATGAAGTAACATATTCGCAAGATGAGCACGATGACCGCGAGAATTGTCGTCCATTAAGACGATTCCCTCGCCAACATGCTGAAGATACTGTTACACTATAAGGCGTATGTTGTCATCCCTCAATGGTAAAGCCGTCTGATTGCCTCCTACGACCACCAGACGCGTAGAACGCCTCCCCAAAACATCAGGGTACCACCTCCATGCCGGACGCGCTGAACGTTGTGTCCAAGACGTGAAGGCTGATCAGGGTTCCTCTAGAAATGGTTAAGACCACGGTTTGGTTGAAGTCAGGTACGAGTATCATCTGTAATAAGACTTCATGCCAGTTCAAAAGTGTCTATTCAGCACACTGTTGGTCCATTTGTACTGCGCTGCTTGGAATCTACGTGACAAAGCTGGACACCGCACATGGGCGTCTGGATTCAAGTCGCACATCATGCGGTCTACTACGTACAGATTGAGTCGAAACACGAACTACTGTGGCTGTACGGAAATCATTATTCAGGGTGGTGGCGCTCCTCTCAGGGCACCTTGGAGCTCAAAAGCTTAAGCAGCGGCCATCAGCTGCTGTGGTGTCCTTTGGGCGGCCAAAGCGAGGCAACTGAACGTCTTTGCACCACGTCAGAGCAACTTGCCTTTGTTTCACTGCGTGACGTTTGACAACTTCTTCGGTGAGAGTCCCGCGTGACACAAGGTAACAAGGCAAATACGCTCAATCTTCTGAAATGACCTTCTGGTCAAGGCAGGACCACCGTCAACACAAGAAGTATACTTCCTTTCCGGTGTTACGACTGGATCTGATCGGGCGTCTTACCACTCCATCGCATTGCCACTGCGCATGCGAGGTTGTTTACATCTTTGTGTGGGTTGAGTGACTTCTACAGACAATTTAAGTAACTATGCTCTTGATAAAATGTACTCATTTAGTGTCATTGTGCAGAAGGCCTTGCCAACGAGGTCCGGCAACATTTTTTAAAATTTTTTTTAATTTACTTTTATTTTTAATTTTTTTTTAAATTTTTACGTCTACGTTAAGATACTGACATTAGAGTCGAATTACGATCGGACATGAAATTGTCTAGACCACACTGTTAACCAGCTTAAGAAAGCCGTCTCCATACTCGGCTTAATGAAAAAGTCATATTTACAGCGGACGGTAGTCGCATAATGTGACGGGGCGGTGTGACAGTTTCTATAGGAGAGTATATAACGAATTTGTGCAGTGTTAACTTATTCATCTAACTCAACAGTAAGTAGTATTAACAGTATTAATAACAATAATAATGCAAACTTTTAGTAGATAATTAAATAACTCAATCACGACAAAAGAAGGAATCAATAATTAAAAAGGGAAAATGTTGAGAGTTTGTATCTTTTGTGGCACATATTTCAGCTCTTGCATACCGTTGTGTTCTGCAGACCGCAAGTTCGTGACCACTGATTTGAAGAGTCTCAGAAACTTAAAGAAATACATAAATAAATAATAATAAACGAAGTATGCTTACATCATAATTCATTATAAATAATAAGTTTCTCAGTACTCTGTTTTAATTTTTAAGAGGGAAATTACAAATATGTGTGCACTCATGCATGGTTTGTTTTGTATCTCAGCCTCGTCGCCGCTTTTGTGTCTCGTTTCCGTCGTAGGTGTCGGTGGCCGAGTGGAATGAGACCGACACAGGAATAAAGATAGCACGCTGGTGCAGGTACGGAGGGGAGCAGCCAGAAACAAGAAAGACTAGAGTAAATTAGAACGAGATATATATTGCACAGAATTTATACAATACTTAACTTTTACATTGCTCAGTACTGCAGATACAGAGTTGAGCTAGTGGCCTGCCTAGTGCCTGTACGATAGCCAAGTCTTCACTGGTGCCTATCAGATTCCGAAGTGTTCGCTGGTTCCTATCTCAGTCCCAAGTGAACGATGTCGTTCAGTGGTGGCCACGAGCGGAGTTGCAGCAGAGGGCGCTCGTGGCTGACGTCGTAAGAACGCCGCGCCGTGCGTGCATATCGGCGCGCGGCGAAAGTAGGTGGCGCGCACTTTGGACTTGTGCGACACCACAGTTTGCTTCTCTCGAGTAGAAGTGCAAAAACTTCAAGTTATCTCGTCACTTCCTCATACCGATTGACTATAGTTTCAGATACTTAAAAGTAGCAGTATCATCCAGTGTGATATTTACTGGTGTAATATACATGTGTCTTGTATGTTTAATTTTTGCGATAATTTTGTCTGTCTCTTTTTCCATAACTAAATTATGTCGTAAGTACCTTCACCTAGATTCGAGTTTAATAAGCCTGAGTGACTATCGATGATTTTTAATTATGAGAATTAATACAGTGGATTCATTAGCGATCAGTAATTGGAATTGCGCATAGCGTTCTTGTCTTTATAACTGCCAGCTCACTGGATAAAATGATAGTAAAACAATGGTGAATTGCTCGACTCCTTTATAACGGCAGGAAGTATTGAATGTAAGACTATTAGTCGAAATAATGCTCTTTCAAAAGACTTTACACATATGACATGCATAATTTCTGGCTTCGTGACCGTAACAGTGTGAATCGTAATGGTACTGCCATGAAGCGAGCATAGCGAACGCTTCTAGAAATTGAACCGGGCTGATGATCAAATGAACCGCCAAATGAGGCCCATTGCCACTGTAGGGTTGGACGCTGGTAGTCCATCAGCCACATGGCGCAGCAGACGAGGGCTTTAACAGCGCTTTCGACTGCCGGGAGATTGCAGGCCCTGCTCTCGGTGGCGCCCATTTCAGTGTTAACTGCAGCGATGGCCGGGCGAAGAGGTGGCTGTCAGCTCCCAAAGCGCATTAACCAGCCTGTGTCGGGCGAGGCACTGCAGAGTGGAACCGAGCTGCTACTTGAAATCGAGCCTTTCACTCTTAAGAACTGATACATAAGGGAATTGGTATATTTTGAGATGATACAGAAGTATCTCCTATAGCCGAGGCAGTAATGAAATCGCTACACACTGTTTATTGTATTTGGCTCTCATGTTTGGTATTACCACTTGGGTATATGTCTTTTACGAAGGGGTGCCATAGACTTACTAACAATAACTAGACCGCTCAGTGGAGCTAGTATACCAAACCATATTAAAAGCCATTAATTCCAATGAAACTGTGTGTTGGCACTTGATATAAGGTATCAGTTATCTGATGAACCAATACGTGCAAGGTGACGCAACACATGTAAATATCAAATGATTTGCAGTACATGGTGTACAGTAATCAATGAGAATAAATATGCCTTCAGTAAAAAATCGTCTTGATTCCAGATTGTTATTATTCTTTAATTAATGACGCGTTTCACCCTTTAGCAGGGCATCTTCAGATTATCTGTGTGACAGAACTTACACAAAATTACAAGGCGGTATTACAAAACGGGGATAATGGTACATGGGCTTATTTTGTGTTAAGAAGACAGTATAAATGGTGAACGAAGCTTACAATGCGCTCTCCGTGGAGTGACACCGTGAGTTGTTTTGCGGTGTTTCTATGCTTTTTGGATTCGTGGATATCCTTGTGGGCCTACAAATGATCGGGCAACAACGAATTACAGTTGCTACATACTGCGTAAAGATGTGAGAACCATAAAACCCATTTTTATGATTACCTTAATGTTCAACCTTCTAAATGATCAGTTGATATGTAAAGATCAAACATTTCTAGATATTATGATGTCTCTGTTCAAATAAAATGCTGTAGTTCCCTTTATTTATAAGTACCAACATACACTATTAACTTCTGTCCTGCGCCGGCCGCGGTGGCCGAGGAGACTGAGGCGCTTCAGTCACGGTCTGCACGGCCACTACGGTCGGGGGTTCGAATCCCCCCTCGGGCATGGATGTTTGTGCCGTCTTTAGTATAAGGTAGATCATAAGTAGTTTGTAACTTTAGGGACTGATGACCCCGTAGTTGAGTCCCATAAGCTTAACAAACATTTGAACATTTTTTCTGTCCTGCTTAATAACCCCCATCCCCATTCGTTAAATTTCTATTCAGATTCCTAGATTTCATCCGTCCCGTCTTATACACCGACTTCCTATGTCACTCCCTATCCACATTCATTTAGATAGTCTGCACAAGTCGGCGGAGCAGCACACCACGCCCGCCCACCGGCCGTGAGAGCAATTGTAAACATGGGCTTATCTTGTATCATCAGAGACCACCTCTTCTATAAAAGGTAATCTTAAAAATCGGTTTTATGTTTCTCACATCTTTAGCGAGTATGTTCCAACTGTAATTCGTTGTTACCCGATCATTTGTAGGGCTACAAGGAAATCCACAATTCCAAAAAGCATAGAAACACCGCAAAACAACTCACTGTGTCACACCATGGGAATGAATTGCAAGCAATGTTTACCATTTATACTGTCTTCTTAATACAAAATAAGTCCACGCCCCATTATCCGCGTTTTGTAATACCGCCTTGTAATTTTGTGTAAATTTTGTCAAGCAGATAATCTGAAGATGCCCTGGTAAAGGGCGAAACGCAACATTAATTAAAGAATAATAACAATCTGCAATCAAGACGGTTTTTTACTGAAGGAGGATGTAAATATCGTTAATCAGAAGTATGTTGTTATAAAAGAGAGTGAAAACTAAGTATTTAGTTGAAGTTATATTGGCGATTACAATTAATAAGATCGAAACTAGTTGAAGAAACATACGATAAAATTAAGTTATGGAGAAGGAGAAAGATAAAATTATCACAAAAAAAATCGTAAAATACATGCATGTTATACCATTAGATATGTCACAAACTGATAAAATCTTTTATCTGCTTCTTTTAAGTTTCTGAAACTATAGTAAATCTACATGAGGGAGTTACGAGATAAATTAACGCGTTTATACTTCTACTTGTGAGAAGCAAACCGTACGTTTCTTTGTACATATTTATAACATTCCATCTTTGACAAATAATTACTACAGAGTACTAAGAAATTACAATAATTTAATAGAGAATTGATTATTCAGTACGAATTGACCACAGGTAAATCCAATGTCATAGACAGCAAAGCATAGATCCATAAAGACGTTCCGTTTCCCTAACTTTTAGTTTATAGTATTTAATCGCGAAAATAGATGTTTACCAAATGCTGCACCATATGGGCAATGAACGCAATATTGAAATCTTAAATAATAAAACGAAGATAATTGCATTTAAGAACGCTGAGGTACTCAAATAAGAGACTGTATTAATAATGGGATAATCAGTCGAATGAATCGTTTGAACTTAGGAAATGAAATCAGCTATCAACGCTGTTAGGGAGAAAGAACCAGATGTATATGTAGTATTGTTAATTGAACCGCCAGGAAAGACACCAGAATGGAAACAAAACAAAGTTTTACAAAACGTATCTGTGATGTCTCAGTGATGTCTGTTCGATGGAAGCGAAACTGTGGTTCTTCCAGCTGAGATACTAGCTAAGAACAGGCAGCTGAAATGACGTTTCCGACAACCACCGATAGAACCACCGAACGCTGGGGGAATAAGCAACACAAAAGAAAAACGTGGGGATGGAGCGTGTGAAGAGAATAGCAGAAAAAAGTATTGGAGAAACAAATGAGTAGGTAGAAATCTTAATGGACCCAATAAGGCATAGGCCGAAGGGCGATCCTTGATTATTAATTATGTGAATTTGAGGTTGAAAATAAGCGATACTAATGCAGCAGCACAGGTGATAATGTCATGTGAAACTATGTTGAATGAATACTGTATCGCGATATCACTTATTTCAAATCAAATGTTTGTAAATCTATCGGACCAAACTGCGTGGTCATCAGTCCGTAGCTTGCAAACTACTTAAACCTAGGTAAACTAACCTAAGGACGAACACACACACACATGCCCCAGGGAGGACTCGAACCTCCACGGCGAGTAACCGCGCGCTCCGCATCGAGACGCTTTAGACCGCTCGGCTACTCCACCGCGGCATCACTTATTTTTTCACAAATGTAAGGTAGCTGTGTTTCTTACCGTTATAAAACAGAATTCGTCGACGGTAAGTCTTCAGTTCATTACCGAAAATATATCCGCAACACATATGAAAATGGGAAGCATACCAGTAACATTCATATACCACAGAAGCTTATAATCAGTAGGACCTTCCAGAGAAAGAACAGTTGTTGTTCGACACAACCGTAATGCTCTGGAGTTGCGTGGAGGCTACAATGGCTCCTCGTAATTCACGCTGGGGATGACCCATTATACGTGTTTAATGCAGAGAGCGTAATTGTCGATTCGTATGCTCATCACGTGTAGGCTTTTGATCCTCGGACTGGCGCTCACTATTGCGTGTACGCGCCCGGGGCTGGAACAATTCCACATTTAGGACGCGAAACAATAGAAATCCGGACGAAATGTGTGATGGTGTGCTTAACAGCAGCAGACGCTGAACAATATTACCGCTTTTCGGAGTGAAAAAAAATCTAATCTGAATCGCAGTTTGTTAAGTCCACACCAGTTCCAGAGGATAGTTACTAATGGGTAAAACACTCTCCTCGTGATACTGATGCTTAAACAAATGAAATTTTTGTTCATGTTACTGAACTGTATATTTTATCTGACTATTAATAATTCTTCCTGAATTGCAATATGGAGTGTCAATAAATGCTATTACTGTCCCGTCTTGTTACTATAACGTTTTCTGCCCTATATGAATGAAGTAGAATGTACGTGGTTCACTTCTCACGTTTATGAAAGCCATTTCAAATTACTGAGAACAGTGACCTATATTTGATTAGTTAATATACTAATTGAATAGTATTTCCCAGACAGCCTTTTCCCATATGGATTTTTCCATCTAATCAAGCACTGAAATAACATAGGCAAGGCTTGAATTGCGTTCAAATTTTTTATAGTTCTGTTCATTAACCTATTAAAGTTTGAACGAGTAACAAGTGAATTTTAAATACGTCGTAATGACAATGTTACTCTTAGTAAACTTAGAGAAGTGCATCGGTCAGTGATATTTTAGAATACTGTTTAACTGCCTTGTTATTCACCGATAATTTTTTCAAAACTGTGTCTTTTCTGATCATGTGAAATACAATATTGTGTCGTCATCCGTTCCGATTTCGGATTTTCTTTTATACATCTACATTATTCTGTGTAACTGCACTGTATTTTTTATTTCGTTTACGGTGAGTAAATTTCTCTGGCCAACTGTTAATTTTTATTTTTTATAATTTAGTCTAAAATTGCTAGAGATTGCTTGAATAATCAATAGATAATCAGTAGATTATTCAAGCAATGTCTAGAAATTTTAGCATCATTATAAAAAAATTTACAATGAAGGTTGCATATCTCTACCAAGACTTTCAGTCTAAAATAAGCTGTAAGTTATTCATCGTTGGTGAAATTTGTTTTTCCTAATAACGTTTGGAACAAACAGAGGCATCACAATAATTAGTTTCAATTTAGCCTAAACAATTTCGACGCAATATCGGAACAGCTATGTAAGAAAACTACATAAGTGCAGCAAGAGATAGACGAGAAAATTTTGAAAGTAAATAAGATTTATTCAAACTATAACGACAGTGTCTCCCGACCCCAATTGTAGCAATGACGTTTCTTTCAGAGTTTGCTGATGGAATAGCCCCACACTTAGTTACCGTGTACAAACCACTCGTTTAATTAAAGCTCCGTACCCAAAAACTAGAAAGTTGCACAGACTGTGGTGTCGCACAAGTCCAAAGTGCGCGCCACCTACTTTCGCCGCGCGCCGCCGTGCACGCACGGCGCGGCGTTCTTACGACGACAGCCACGAGCGCCCTCTGCTGCAACCCCGCTCGTGGCCACCACGGAAAGACATCGTTCACTTGGGACTGATATAGCAACCAGTAAAGACTTCGGAATCCGATAGGCACCATTGAAGACTTGGCTATCAGTTAGGCACTAGGCAGGACTCTAGCTCAACTATGTATCAACATTCTGCAGTACTATGTAAAAGTTAAGTATTGTATAAATTCTGTGCAATACATATCTCATTCTAATTTACTCTAGTGTTTCTAGTTCTGGCTGCTCCCCTCCGTACCTGCACCAGCGTGCTATCTTTATTTCTGTGTCGGTCTCATTCCACTCGGCCACCGACACCTACAACGGAACGAGACACAAAAGCGGCGACGAGGCTGGGACACAAAACAGTCTACTTCAGTATTCAAGAGAGGCAAAAGGAGTGTCCCGCAAAATGGAGGTCTACATCACTGACGTCGGTTTACAGCTAGATTTTAGAACATATACTTTCTTCATATGTTATGAACTACGTCAAAGAGAACGACCTATTGTCCCATAGTCAACAAGGATTCGCAAAGTTTGGCTTTTGTGAAACACCTCTAGTTCATTACTCACATGATGTGATAGCTGCTGTCGGCAAGGAATGTTAAGTAGATGCCGTATTTCTCTATTTTTGAAAAGCTATTGCCACTGTACCTCACAAGCGTCTTCTAATCAAACTGCACGCTTATGGAATATTTCCACAGTCGTGCAATAGGATGCGCCATTTTCGGTCAAACAGGTCACAATAAGTTGCATTTGATGAAAAGTCAACAACTAAAACAGAAGTCATATCTGGCATTCCTCAGGGAAATATTATATGGCCTCTACTGTTTCTTAACTTCACAAACGATTTAGGAGACAATCTGAGCATCTGTTTAGAACTGCTCGTGGATGATACCGCCATTTACCATTTAGTAAAGTCACCAGAGAAAGCAACTGCAAAATGATTGAAATAAGATATCCGCATGGTGTAAAAACTACTCATTAACCCTCAACAAAGAAAAGTGCGAAGTTACGAATATGGTCATTAAAAGAAATCCGTTGAACTTCATTTACACGATAAATCGGTCAAATCTAGAGGCTGTAAATACGATAAAATACCTAGGAATTACAGTGACGAAGAACTTCAATTGGAAAGAACACACAGAAAATATTGCAGAGAGGGCTAAAGGAAGTTTACGTTTCCTTGGCGGAAAGATACAATAGTTCTACTAATGAAACTGCCTACACTACACTTATGTGTCATATTTTGGAGTATTGCTGCCCATTGTGGGATCCCCACCAAGTGGGACCGACGGATGATATAGAGAAAGTTCAGAGAACGCAACTCGTTTTGTGTTATCACGATATAGGGGAGACATTGTTACGGAAATGATGCAAGAGTTGGGGTGGATATCATTAAAAGAAAGGCGTTCTTCCTGTTGGCGAGATTTATTGGCGAAAATCCTGTCACAACTTTCTCATCCGAAAGCCAACATGTTTTGTTATCACCCACCCACGCAGGAAGAAATAATCATCACAATGAAATAAGAGAAATAAGATCGAAAACGGAAAGATTCAGGTGTTCCTTTTACCCACTTGCTGTTAGAGGATGGAACGATAGAGAAATATCATGAAAATAATTTGAAAAACCTTCTACCACGCGTTTTAATGTGGTTTACAGAGTATTTTTGTTGTTGTGGAAGTATTTTTAACCTACTTCAAAAAACGCGAGGGTTCTCGATTAGTCTATACTTTTTTGTGTTTGTTACCTCAGAAGCTTTGTCTGTGTGAACCGATTTTGATAATTCTTTTTTCATTTGAAGGCTGGTCCCATTTCACTTTGGTCCAGTATGATAATGGCATCCATAAGACAACCATATAAGTCTTAAATCTGCATGAAGTATGTGTGCGATAACTGGACGAATAACTCAATATCTCGCCAACCGATCTCGATGATTCTTTCTTTATTGGAAAGAATGTACATGAAGGGTAGTTCGATGAGAATTTGGTTTAAGTTCTGATTGTGGGATCAACGACAATGTAACGAAACTCTTCAATTCTTAGGAGCAAATTAAAGATACTCGACCGAATCTTCTACAGCTAACCGGACATTTGAGTCACCTACCGTAACGTCGTTATGGTCAAGCAATTCCCTGTTCAAAACATTTATCACGTAAAACCGCATTTTTTAAATTCTACTTCTGCGTTTTTCGCAAGTCTGTTTTAAGATTGTCCTCGAGGTACATCTCCTCGGTTGAGATCGGCATTTCTCCCTGACTTCGTTTGTTTCAATTAAACAGGGCTTTCTCCTATGAGCAGCACGTTTAGTATGTCTACCCATATTCAAGGAAATTACACTACTGGATATTAAAATTGCTACACCAAGGATAAATGCAGATGATAAACGGGTATTCAATGGACAAATATATTATACTAGAACTGATATGTTTACATTTTCACGCAATTTGGGTGCATAGATCCTGAGAAATCAGTATCCAGAACAACCACCTCTGGCCGTAATAACAGCCTCGGTATGCCCGGCATTGAGTTAAACACAGCCTGGATGACGTGTACAGGTACAGTTGCCAATGCAGCTTCAACACGATACCACAGTTCATCAAGAGTAGTGAATGGCGTATTGTGCTGCTCGGCCACCATTGCCGGCCGCGGTTGCCGAGGGGACTGAGGCGCTCCAGTCACGGTCTGCACGGCCACTACGGTTGGGAGTTCGAATCCCCCTCGGACATGGATATTTGTGCCGTCCTTAGTATGAGCTAGGTCATAAGTAGTTTGTAAGTTTAGGGACTGATGACATTAGCTGTACAAACATTTGAAACATTTTTTTTTTTTCGGCCACCATTGACCAGACGTTTTCAGTTTGTGAGAGATATAGAGGATGTGCTGGACAGGGCAGCAGGCGAACATTTTCCGTATCCAGAAAGGCCTGTACAGGACCTGCAGTATGCGGTCGTGCTTTATCCTGCAGAAATGTAGGGTTTCGCAGGGATCGAATGAAGGGTAGATCCACGGGTCGTAACACATCTTAAATGTAGCGGCCACTGTTCAAAGTGCCGTCGATGCGAACAAGAGGTGACCACTGGCGCCCCATACCATCACGCCGGGTGAAACGACAGTATGGCGATGACGATGACGAATACACGCTTCAAATGTGCGTTCGCTGCGATGTCGCCAAACACGGATGCGACCATCTTGATGCTGTAAACAGAAACTGGATTCATCCGGAAACATGACTTTTTCCATTCGTGCACCCAGGTTCGTCGTTGCGTACACAAACGCAGGCGCTTCTGTCTGTTATGCAACGTCAAGGATAACCGCAGCCATGGTCTCCAAGCTGCAAACGTCGTCGAACTGTTCCTGCAAATAGCCGTTGTCTTGCATACGTCCCCATCTGTTGACTTATCGATCGATTATGGATCGAGACGAGGCGCACGATCCGTTACAGCCATGCGGATAACATGCCTGTCATCTCGACTGCTAGTGCTAGTGGGATCCAGCACGCGGTTCCGTATTGCCCTCCTGAAGCCACCTATTCCATATTCTGCTAAGTCATTGGATCGCTACCAACGCGAGCAGCAATGTCGCGATACGATAAACAGCAATCGCGATAGGCTACAATCCGACCTTCATCAAAGTCGGAAACGTGATGGTGAGCATTTCTCCTCCTTACACGAGGCATCACAAGAACCTTCCACCAAGCAACGCCGGTCTACTGCTGTTTGTGCATGAGAAATCGGTTGGAAACTTTCCTCATGTCAGCATTTTGTAGGTGTCGCCAACGGCGCCAACCTTTTCTAAATGCTCTGAAAAGATAATAATTTGCATATCACAGCAACTTCTTCCTGTCGGTTAAATTTCGCGTCTTTAGCACGTCATTTTCGTGGTGTAGCAATTTTGATGGCCAAGAGTGTAATAACTGTATTTCAGATTCTGTAAAAATCAAAAAATAAACAAAAGTTTAACATAAAATAACGACTTCAGAAAAGCTATTCCAGAACAAATTAATATGCACTAAAATGTAAAAAGAGAATAACTGTATATTCCTCAACAACTTCATAATCAACTTACTTTTTATACTCATCAATATGTAGGTACGGTCTATGTATTTACCACGCATGAAGATAGATAAGTAACTACTGACATTAAATCTAACTCAACACATACCTATGAGTAAGAAACAGTGATCAAAATATTTTTTAAAGTTCTCCTAAGTAAAATGAAATGAAAAAATATTAGACTACTTACAAGTCGATGACGTTATTGGGATAATATAATGCTTTTACAATTATTGTCATTTTTTGTAGTCGGTGACAGCCAAGGAAACACTACAATATACCTAGCAAAAATAATACGAGAATATTGTAACCGAAGTCGGGTCGGATGTTTCCTTGGCTGACACAGCCTCCAAATATAACAATAATTGTACCTACATTACGAATATTAAGCCGTGAGTTTCTATTAATGCGTTGACCGGTTGAAGAGTAAAATCACTCATTGTGTTCCAGTCTCCTGCAACAATCAATATAACACAATGTCTGTGGGGAGTGAGTTAAGACGAATAAAGCAGACCTAACGAGAACCTCTTTACAAAGTTCACATTTCCATAGCCAAAGCTGCTTGACATTTAAAGTGGAATAAAGAGGAACATCAATGGCAGAAAAATGAAGATTCAGGTCCTCAATTGTGCTGTGTCGAGAAAACTCTTGACCAGTAGTTTAAACAAAGCGATACGTGAAATTACTAATTCGGAGCATGGACTCGTACGAAGAAAAACCATGGACTTTCAGAAGACTGGATGACAGGAAAATTTCAACGTGTCAAATTTGGATATGGCGTAGAATGGAGTACTGACAAACTCAGGAATGAAGAAGTTATGGAGTTGAAGAAGAACGGATGATATTGCTGCTGGCTATAAGTAGAAAACTGAACTGTATTGGCCACAGTCTGATAGTTTATTACGTTCTTGATGAGGCAGTTGAAGGTATTGTTCCGGGATGACAGAAAATACGAAATAGAGGATGATGTTAATTTTCCAAAGAGAGGTATTAAAGAATTAACTGGAAATCAGAAGAATGAATCATGGTGTCCCGCGCCGGCAACACCTTAAGCAAGGCGGATAACCAATTGATGATGAATTGTACTGTATCATGTTTCAAACGATAAGAACAATTTTGGTTTGGGGAACGCATAGAGACCTTTAGGTAGCATCATGTGTAGTGACTTGAGTGGAATAAGAGGGACAAAGCGCTGTGCAATACGGGAGTCCGGTTTTTGAATGGTGAAGCTTGTGATCTCCTCGTTTTACTTAAGATAACCCTCAATAGCAAAAGATATGAACACATTTTACAGCATTGCGCACTGCGTACACATGAGCAGGTTGGAAGAGCTTACGTTTTGTATCAGCATGAATAATGCATCCGGTCATGAAGAAATTTACCTCATTCGAGCACGGTAGTGTTGTAAAAATTACGTTTAAAAATATTGATTACAAAATTATGATTTTGGGCTCTCGGCAGTTTCTGTTTGTGTTAGGATTATGGGATGGATAGTTATTGCATAACGCTGTATCAGCGATCATCTTTATGGTCATTAGAATGTGTCTTTCAGTAGCTGTAAAAAGTGTTGCATCACCTTGGTTCCAAGGTCTTCTCAACACTGAGGCTGAACGTGTGTACTGCTTCACGAACAGTTCCTCACATTGTCCATAGACGGCGCTCAACCCGCATAAGACGCGACGGGCTTCGTAAGACGGGGTGCCGGTCGCAGTGGCCGAGCGGTCTGCGGCGCGCCAGTCAGTCTGCAAGGGCGCTACTGTCGGGGGTTCGAATCCCTCCTCGGGCATGGATGTTAGCGTCGTCTTTAGTATAAGGTAGTTCATAAGTAGTTTGTAAGTTTAGAGAGTGATGACCCCACAGTTAAGTCCCTTAAGCTTTCCAAATATTTGAACATTTGGTAAGACGGGCGAACAGTTCCAGCCATGACACCAGAAGGAAGCACACTGCTTGTCTCGACTGTAGGGCTCTCATGTCTACACGATAAATTGCTATGTTTGCGCGTATCCAACATTCTATTACAAACTATAATGGTCATTTTTGTATCTGTTCCTCGTCGAGTTCTGGCTGTTCTCAAACCCGAGTTTGGCGAATTCCTTACAGGAATAAAAATTATTAGGTCTATGTTAGATGTTCATATTATTTTCTCCATGCCCTACAGGCCTCGTGGTCACTGAATAGGAGCGCTGACCACTATGCCATCTGGACACAAAGGGTGCCACAACTGCACTGTTAACCATAGCTCCCCTTACGTCACACCCAAATTTGCAGATTATCCGCACACTAATAACGTAAAGCTTAATCATCATCATTCACAGAATTTTGTTGATTGTTGTTAGAATTCGAGTTTGTGGTGCATAGCAGTGAAAGGAACATTGGCCTCTCATCGCTCTTAACCCAGACAGCGCTGACGTCCTTCCAGAAGGATCATAACGGTAGCTTACTTTTCTTTTCTTCTCTGTAAGAATTCATGTGCAGTGTCATATTTTATTCCTTTGAATCGTCTGGTCCCGTTGCAGATCAATTTCAGCTTGTCTTGCCGATTGCAAGTGGTTGGATGCAACTGCAATGTTGAGGTTCATACAGAAGATACTGAAGGTTTCCTCGTAGTTGGGTTTATATTTCTTAAACTTTCTTCAATTTTTGAGACATTTGTATCTATATATTTCATTTTAAATGTTGTTTTAATAATAATGATTTATCAGATTAAAATTATAGAACATTCATTTTGACGCCATTCCAGAAAGAAGATAAGTATTACAAAACTAATGTCGTAATTGTGAAAAAAAAAATTCTTTTATTAGCATCTTGCGCAGTCATATGGAGGTAATTAATAGCTAATGAGAAAAATATGAAACCAAAAATAATTCCGCGCTATTTCGGTTTGCCATCAAGAACTCAGTAATAATGGAGAGCTAGAGAGTTAAAGAAATAAAAATATCACTCTAGACTGGTTCTAAATATTTTTCCTAACGGGACCCACAATTTTCCTGTAAAACATTTTGCTATGCGATACAACTGCTACAGCTACTGCATAGCAATTAATATTAATATAAAAGAAATATCTAATGTGAAAATGAATTGCGAATAGTTTTCTGGGCAAGATTTTAAAAATGACGAAGGGAACATGATTAAATGAAAATTATTCAATTATTCAAATGTTTATATACCTAAGTCAACAAAATGCTGACTTCATCGGTCCCTAGTCTTACAAACTACTTAACTTATGCTATGAACAACATACACACATACATACACAGACCCATGCCTGGAGGGAGAACTCGATCCTCCAACTGCACCGGCCGGAGAATCAGTGACATGGAGCCTCAGACCGCACTATCATTCTCACACGGCGAATTAAAAAAAAACCTTTGTCGAATAAGAAAGTTAAATACTAGGCTCAATAAGATTTGTGATATTGTCCAGGCTTGGTGTTAATGATATGTTCTGTATCAGGAACGGAGCCCGATATCTTCAGGCGTAAATCGTTTTCCATGCAATTTTATAACTGTATTAAAAAAAAAAAAAGCTAGAAAATGCAGTCTCGAATGAGCTAGTAGTTGTGAATATGATTAATTCATTGAAAGCCACACTTGCAAGTTCATTTTTCTTATTAATAATGGGATAGCATTTTAGCCTTTAAAGAAAGGTTTCAAAAGGAGAATCACGTGGTAATTACGTCAGGGAGACTTCTTCGATGCTCAAAATTTTGGCATTTTCAGACTGTCCACTACAGACAAATTTCTTACTACGACAGTTATGACGAACACTTTGAAAGTTGCTCGTAGATGGAGGATAAAGACCCTCAACTTTAGGTGCGCTTAATGTAAAAATATGAATTCGTCAGAAACCTTAACGTTACAGAACTTAATCGCTACTTTTCTTTAGTAAGTTGAAAATAGTATAATTCGAGTCATAAGAGTTGCGATATACGCTTTTATAGTCGACACGATATTTTTACTTAGATATCGTAATAGTCGTCAGGCGATCCACCGGACAACATTCAGCCACCCACCAGTGGTCGAAAGTCACAGTTTCGGTAGCACTGCCCTGGAGAGACGTCTAAAGAGAGATTTCTATTATGTTTCATGTAAATATCAGTTGCCACGCAGTCTACAGCTATCACTATTGAAACACGTCCACTGAATGTGTGGTTGTGTTCCATTTTTGAGTTATTCATTAACCTAAAGTGTTTCGGCACCATTAATATTGTCTATTCGTATGTTAATTATTTTTATTCAGGTTTATTAATGAAAAATGTCCCATATTTATATATGTTTCTACCAGTGTGATTGAACTTGTGTGTTCATGTGAATGTGGAAGGTTGCTTTTAATATCGACTGACTGCCGCGCAATGGCTTACAGTCGCCGCCTCGCGCTTTAGGGCCTCGTTTACTTCAATTAAGAACGCGTGGCTTCGTTTGTCGTCTGGGCTGGCGTCTAACGGTGGGGGGGGGGGGGGGGGGTCAGAGACAAGCTTGCTTGGGAAGATGGCGAGGTGGCCGTGTTCTTAGTTTGGTAGTAACCTAATCTTGGACGAAAGAGGTGACAAAAGAAACCTCTCTGCAGCTTTAGTAGAGGGTATTCTCTCCGTCAGTTGGCGAGGGTTGGTAGACACTAAGCACTGAACGCGCTCTGTATGGGTTGTTAGCGCGCTCAACATCTAGTGTGCGGTGGGGAAGGTTTTGGCGTGGCCCTAGAGCTTCAGTCTTGCTGCGACCGTCGAAGTAAGTACTTCATCGAATCATGCTGTGGGGAAAGCATGCTGTTAGAACATTACTTTCGTTGTGATCAGGCAGTTTTGGTGTTTAAGTGATAGTTTTGAGTAATTCTTTTGTTATGCGAGGCGAAGTGTTCCTTCATTTACAGAACTCGAATAACTCAGGGGAAATTTAGTATTTGATTTCCATTTCATGTCCGGTTTTTCTCAAGTTAGAATACACGTGTGTGGCCTTCAGCTTTTGTGTAAACTTAGTATGTCTAAAAATTCTTGTTGTTTTTAACTTACGTTTTCGCGTCACGTCTGTATCCGCGAGTATCCTACATATGTTTCAGATTTTCTAGTTTGATTCCGACTTTCCTGTCTTGTACGACCGATTGCACCACGTGCTTTCGTAACGGTCATTACTTTGGCCTTCAGCCATGCTTTTATTAATACAAGCTTTCTTCTATATGAATTCTCGAGTGTGCTTTACTTGCTTATTCTTAACTAATTTCTATTGTAAATTCTGTGTAATTCCTCGTGGTCTCACACCACATGGTACTTAAGAATAGTATGCCGCTGCCTTCCCGAACATGAGTCCATTAGTGCACAGTATAATTTAAAATTTTGTGTTAAAGACGCCCACCGTCTCGTCAAGACGCCGCCAAGGCTTCGTTTCACCGCTGCTTTCATGTGTTCCAGAATTGTAATGTACTGCCAAGCTTTATGCGTATTTCTGTGAATGAATGTGCTTTTAGCTACCTATTGTGTATTTGAAAATTTTCTTCCACGTTACCTCCAGACTCATAAGGGGCAGAAACAATTTTAATACGGGCAGCCATTATACGATTTAATTCACTTTTGTACCAGGTGTGTGCTTCAATTGGTCGCCCCATATATATTTTTTTTACTGTATAGATTATGATATTAAAGTATCAAACTTCTGCTTTATGATTTCATGCTCCTCATCCCATGTTTTATTATCTATTCATTTATTTTTTAACATTGATTTTGTTGTTGTTAAAACGTTGGCTGCTCCCTTAAGGAGTGAGCAGTTATATAAATTTCCGCTGCGCAAGTACTGTGGCCACTCGTAAAGTAATTTAGAGCAGCAGTGAGCGTTTCACCTTACATTTGCAGATCTCAATTGATCGAGACCTTGCTTAAATAATTTAACTAGCTATTTTCACTGTATTCTCTCTATAAATAATTTCCTTCACTTAATTGTTTTCATCTCTGTCTTGCGAATGGACACAGATGAGGTTACTGCCAGCTCTGCTGAAATCTATTCCCAGTGATAGAGTTACTGGTTATCAGCACGCCGAGTAAAATCCACTTTCCTCACTATTCTGTTTACTTGCGGCGCGTTATCGGAGCGAACCAATTACCGATCACAAGCCTGCTGATGGAACAATATTTATTCAATTTAAGCGGAGTTCCTCCAGGGGACGCAATCAACTTGTGTTTACACAACTGCGGGGTGCGCGGATTCGGAAGTGCTTTAAACATCGCAGAGCGTTAATGGAGTGTCGGCAGAAATAGAAATTTGTAACAGCACTCGAGAAGAGAAGTAGTTCTGGCGTAGTTCGCAAGTGAGCAGTAATTACAGGCGAACGCGGTTAGAGAGACCCAGCCTTCAGCTAATGGCAAACCATTTTAATGCCATTAGTGGAACTACTAGAGCCAGTGGAATCCTGTTCTACTTTTTTTCCTTGTTAAATTATGTGTCTGCTCAAGTTCCAGTGCGGCGTCGGCGATCACGCCTAGTACATTACCTGCAATTTGTGGCACGTGCCCTATATAATAGAAATCCTAACTAATTTCCTTCATATTTTAAAGTGAGTACATTACACACATAGATCATAACGTTTTTACTTGCTTCTAACGGTTCAACTGTTTTCATCCTAAATGTCCTATCACACATATAAAACTCCAGTCATTATCAGTAATGAAACCGTGCAGATAGAAATGTAAATGATTGAATTTTTCCTAATCCCCCTCGACATTAGTCATAATGAAATAAAATTTAAGGATATTATGATACTTACTGGCGATCAGCATTTAAGTCTACATCTGTACACCTACCCCAGAAATCACAGTCATAGTGATGGTACATCGCTCCAGTACTAATTGTAGACAATAAATGTAAAAAAATATCATCTGCTGTGAATTTTTATGCAGCAGATTTTATAAATTTTACATGAACTTGCAATGATGGCTGCCTTTATTATTTACTAGCTGAAAACTCGGCGTAACCCGGGTATTTATTTATTTATACCGGCCTTTTCTCTCTGTCCATCTCCTTTTTTCTAAAAACATGTTATATTTATCGGAGAATATAATTATAAGAAATAAGGCTGTTTTCATAATGTACAAAATCATAAGTGTAGTATCCAAACAAGGAAAGATAATAATAAATATACAAGTGACTTACAGAATTTGTACGATCTCAAATTTATTGAGTTATATGTTGTATAATTGTATAATTTCTCAGGTATATATTCATTTGTATAAGTGCTGTATGTCCGTAAATCTGTTGCAAATACAATTAGTAGTAGAGAAGTAATAGATTAAAAATAGACGCGTGATGGGGCGATTTTCCACGATCATTATTGTTTATGTGGTCATATATCGCGAACTAGGTATCGTACTGTGATACAGATTCGAAGGTACATTCAGCTACATGTGTTTATACTGTCGATAAAACTTCTTGCGGTTACAATTTGTAGTGTAGAAATTATGAATTGTAACGTCATACCGAATGCCGTAGTTTTAGTACAAGAACAACGGAAAAGCGGTAAGCGAGAAACTTTTTTTTTCTTTCATAAGTTCACTGTTGTTGTTAGCGAGAAAAATATAATAACGGTTTGAAATTATCTTTAAAGTTTGTAGCTAGGCGCTAATTACTCTCATTCTCATATAATGTTTGAATAATGTCTCGTCGCATTATGTGGCCGTTTTTTGTGATTCCTATTGTTTATGACATCATATTTCCTGAACCATGAGTTATATGTGATTCTTAACCATGCAGCAGCTGTTACCTCCGGTAAGAAATATGTGTATCAAATTTGGTTGAAATCGTTCCAGTGGTTTAGGAGGAAATGTGCAACACTGTCACGTGATGTAGTTGTTTTTCTAGCATATCATTGTTTATGACTTCATATGTCGTGAAGTATGTGTTGTACGTGATCCTTATACTTACGTCGACTGTCCTTGTTGATTGAAGCTTACGTGTGCAAAATTTCATAAAGATTGGAACAAGACTGCAGATTTGTATGCATTACACACTGCTTTATACAGGGTATCCTACTCAACTTATTCACCCCAGATATCTCAGAAACAAGAGATATTGAAAAACGACCTTCACGTTCATGAACGTACGGCAGAGGCTTATGAAAGTAGGTGCTATGAGACAGTCTAAAACGTAAAGAAGTATTATTTTCAGCACAAACTTATGTTTTTTCTCGTTTGAGTCTCGGGACGCGTTAGCTGTGCGCTTCAAGTATTTGAAACGTTAACTCCGCGTCGCAATTTCTCCGGATGTAACTGACGGATTGCCGGCCGCTATGGCCGAGGGGACTGAGGCGCTCCAGTCACGGTCTGCACGGCCACTACGGTCGGGGGCTCTAATCCCCCCTCGGGCATGGATATTTGTGCCGTCCTTAGTATCAGGTAGTTCATAAGTAGTTTGTAAGTTTAGGGACTGATGACCACGTAGTTAAGTCCCATAAGCTGTACAAACATTTGAACATTTTCTAACTGACGGATTGCGATGCAACCAACGCCATTCTTTTGTGATTTTTCATTCAACTGATTGCTTAAGTAATCATATAGGGTATCCATTAAAAAAAAGATACGTTTGTGTTGAAAAATAATATTTCTGTACGTCTTACACTGTCTCATTGTACCGACTTTCATGAGCCCCTGCCGTACGTTCATGAACGTGAAGGTCGTTTTCCAATATGTCTTGTAGTTTCTAAGATATCAGGGGTGTAAAAGTTGAGTGGGACGCCCTGTATATAAAGATCAAAAAATTATTGATTTGCTCCCACTTTAAAGTCGTGGGAGTTGCTGTGGTGTGCTGATGGAAGGTCAGTGTTGTGAAATGCTATCCAAAAGCATGTCAAACATGGACAAAATAAATGTGAAACTCCTAACTGTATGTAACATCTTGAAGACGAACTTATATTCTAATTAATCAATGTAACATACCACAATTAGTGTTTACTTTTTTTCGTTTCCTGCCCTGCCAAAGAAACAAATGTAATTTGCACTAAATGTATATACCATCTGATGATGAGCTGCTAGGCAGCTTGAAACCGGTCATGGTATAATAAATCTTCATTAAGAAGAAAAGGAAAGGCGACTGGTTGCAGTAATTTCTGAAACCTATTTCAAGATACATCCGCAGGTTTCAACACAATGAATAAAAGTTTTAGGAAGGTCATGTTTTCAAAACATGTTGTTAAGAAAGTTCTGAAGAAGTGAAACACCTGGGTTCAGCATGCATTCTGCTAGTCACTCGGGCCGCCATTGGCACTGCTAACGTGTCCCGTATTTGATGACATCGCCACCTGTAAGCTGCGAGTGGCAGGGCCTCACCCTGGCTCCAGTGGTCTTTTCTGGTGGTTGCCTTTGGTCACAGACAAATATATTCAGACGGAAAACCTCCTTAAGGGCCCGGTCCTACGCTCTGGGGTGCGGGGAAGAAGGTTTTCCAGCAGTTCCGTAAGATGTCCCATGATGGCGCTGCGGTCAGAAGCAGCCCTTTAAACTGGCCAGAGCAGGCGGCAGGTAGCGGCTGTACCCACCACCACCTCCCCTCAAACGCCGGCAAGCTGGACACAGCCGTGGGTGGCCTCGTGGCAGGCGGCACAAGCTCTCCCCTCAGCCTCCCCTCCACGCTACCCTCTGACGTGCGAGAGGCACCCTAAGCCAGCGAACCGCCTGACACCTGCTAGCATCTTACGGAACTACTAGGACAGCGTAGGACAGTGGTGTAGGGGTGGTTTCTTCTCTGTATATGTGCCTCTGTGCTTTGGTCCACAACGCTGCACTCGGCATTCCTCCATATCGCACACGTTTCCGGTTGGCTGCTGATCCGGAGGGCCAAGGAAAGGCGAACGCCCTGTGACGTGGTGGAAGGCACCTGTTATTTGTTGTCGTGCATTGTCTTCCTGAAGAATGGCGTCTGGGATTCGGACAGAAGGCGTTTGCTTATGGGCTGCAGGGCGCCATTCGGGTAGGTCAAACTGGCCACGGTGGCCTACACCGATCGTTATTGGTGTTTGGACGTAATAGCACGCCACTACGTGGGGTCTTATGGCGGCTCTATAAGTCCTGTGTGAATGCAGACACTGCCAGGCCACTGTTCCTGTCTGCACCCAACTAAAATGCCGCCACCGTCCGAAAACACTATCAGACGCCATTTGAGTCCTCAGTGACGGTGTTCCATACACCACTGCATCTGCGATGTTCCTGCATATTAGTCAAAGTAGGCGGAGAAGTCGACGACGCAGACGTAATCCACGTCGCAATAATTTGCGACGCATTGTCACGCCCGACAGTGTAAGGCGTGCCACACTGTTCCACTATTACGTCATAGGAGTTTGCGACACTTGTGAGAAGACACATTCGTGAGAAGACGAAATGTGTTGACAGTTGTGAGAAATCCGGGAGACCCAGGGAAAGGCACACGCTGCCTCGCAAGCCGCTACACCGGCCATTCCGCCGTACCTCACAGTCTGACATATACAGTCACGACACTTGCTCCGATTTTTGTTATACGCCGCGACAACAGCGCTCCAAGCGGCTAGCGAGGTACATTTCTGAATATGATATTGTATGAGTGTCAATAATGTCGTTTAAATTGATTTTAACTTACTTTTTACAACGGGGAAGGTATCTAGCGGCATAAAAATAGGTTATAACCAGAAAATAACTCCACATTTGTCTTTACGAGGTTTCCTAAGAACCATTGGGACGTACGGAACGGTACTTTTCATAACAGTTTATTAAGATTATCTTGAAATCTACGACTTTTTAATCAAGAATTTCAGTTTCCATTAAGAACAGAAATTACTAATAGACAACAAAGACCCACATTCAAAGAAGGACGTCGGTTATCTACTCAGAAACGTCAGAATTTCTACACTGCAATTCCAGCCAAATCAGTAAGTGTGAAACACAAGAAATTATATGAAATGCATTACCTACATTATTAAAAGTAGCGGATCAGCCACTACAGCTGTAGATGAAGGGAAATCCTTACAAACGTGACAATAAAACATCGAAATGAGAAACACAGTTTCAAAACAAAGCAGAGACAAATTACACGATTGTTACTACATCTGAACCACAAATGGCAAAAATTTTCAAATAAATCGTTTCATAATCAAAAGTAACTATACTCATAAGTATATGGGTTTATAACAAAGACGAATGAAGTGTAAAAATGTACGAATCATTTGACTTCATACCGAATTTTTACACGCCAAAGAAAGTTGCTGCCATATGGGAACAGACCACAACATGAATGAACGTTTCTCGTTTGTTTATATTCTCTTACTTTCAGCGGTCTAGGCTACTAAATATACACATATTCCTCATGAATAAGCTGTTGTTTATATCACTGAATCATGGAAATTTCACTTTTTTACATTAATTTCTCGATTATTTATGTCTCTCGATATTTTACTAATGTCTGGAACGCAAAAATTACACAAACTATTAGGTTACTTGCGTAGAAAAGTAATTAAAAACCAACATTTCACTTACAGCACCTTGCCCACCACTCGCAGCGCTAGTCTCGTTTCAACTGTCAGTTGGTAACAACAGTGAGTGTCGCGACTGTGTATGTTAGACTGTGCCATACCTGCTGCAGCTTGGTTTAAGTGACCGCTCTGCGTGGTGCTGGCTATGGTTAAGAAAAAGTGGCTTTCGTCAAATTAAAACACCACTAATGTTTTTCTGTACCGTCCATCATGAAAAACAAGTTATTAAAATGTTTTCATTGGATGGCCGTTTGTTTTCTGCACGCAATTGACATCTCTTACGAAAAGAGGAACAACCTGATGAATAGACAATTAAATGAAAAAACTAATAAACCTTCGCCCTGTCCACCAGTTTACAGAATGCAATATTGTAGCTTTAAAACTCTGAATTTTGACCGGGGGGATTTGAATGTAGTTGCCAGCGGACTTGAGCGAAATAAAATAGCACTCGCGGACCAAACACAAACCCTCTGGATTAACACTCCAGTTGTATCTCGAGCAATCCTCGGAAAGCTCCACAACTCAAACTTTACAAGTTTTATGGATTATGAGTGGAAAAGAAAGCAAATTACCCCAGGGAGTAAAATCTCTCGACCTTCAGTCACAAGCAGGCATTTCGGATCCTGGGGAGCCTGCACTTTCTGCTCTTGTTTTACCAAGACTACCTAAAAAAACTTAAATTCAAGACGAAATATAGTATCGGAACACTAACATTATCTCGCTCATCAAAACAGGAAAACATAAAGAACTAATTCAAGAACTTCAGCATCATGATATCCAAATTCTGGCACTACAAGAAACCCGCTACACTGATGAAAACTCTTTTGAAACAGGCAACTACAGAATATATAAAGGAAAACTAGCAGAGTATATCTATGAAAAATGCCCCGTTATTATGTACAGCTTATATTGTTAGAAAAAAATATAACGGAGTCCGTAATAAACTTGAATTCTACGTCCAACAGGCTCTCAACAATGACGATAACATGTAAAAACAAAATGTATACGCTAGTGAATGCTCATGCTCTAACAAATACTGAAAATAAGAAAAATCCGACGAAAGTGCAGACTTTCTGGAAAGAACTAGAAGGCACATTCAGACGATTCAAAAGGAGAACATCATCATTCTACTCGGTGATTTTTACGCACAGCTCGGCAAGGAGACGGAATACAAGAAAATCATAGGTGAATATCCAGCACATAAGAGGACAAATAACAATGGAATAAGACTTGTGGAACTGTGCCAAGTCTTCAACCTCAAAATTGACAACACACTTCAAGAAACATCCGAAGAAGATGAAGACGTGGAAAGCACCAAATCAGCTCCTTGGAGAGTTCCAAACTGACCATATAGCTATTTCTAGAAGAGAATTTAAGACAATTCAAAATATTAAGGTTCAGAAAGGAGCCAAAATAGATTCGGATCACTATCTTGTTAAATCTAAAATTAAATTCATTCCAAATTCAGTAAAAAATAATAAGAAACCTAAGAGAAAGAATTCTGAAACCAATAATATTGATGCAGACGCTAAAAATATCTTCAAATCAAAATTGCAAGGGAAGACATGTGAGAAAATGAAGTCTCAAATAACGGAAGCAGCAAAAGGATCTCTTCCAACAAAAATTAAAAGGAAGACTATCTGGTGGAATGACAAGTGCAATGAAGCATTGGACAACAAACAAACGCTTTGGCAAAAATTTAAATCGAATCCGACACAAATCAACCTGGAAAGGGTCAGAGAAGGTAGAAAAATAGCATCCTACACAATTAGACACGAAAAGAGATTTTCCGAAAAATTATCCCTTCAACAAATACAGGTACACTTCACTCAACACAAATCAAGAGACTATTACCAATCCTTCAAAAGACACCTGAACATGTATGAACCACCCAGTTTAAATATTCGTGACAAATCAGGGAAATTAGGTACAAATGACCAAGAAAACTGCGATATTTTAGCACATCATTTCAAAGACCTTCTCAATTGTGAAGCGCCACCCTAGAAACCGGAATTCAAAACTACAGAAGAAATTGCTCCAGAATCACAGCCGCCATCTCTAGATGAAGTTCGGCAAGCTATAAAATCCCTCAAGAACGACAAATCCTCCGGTGAAGATGGAATCACAACTGAACTATTGAAACTAGGCGAGGAAAAAGTAACACTGCACCTCGATACAATTATTAAAGAAATTTGGCGAACCGAGAAGATCCCAGAGGATTGGAGGACGGCAGTTATACATCCACTCCACAAAAAGGGTGACAGATCAGACGTCAACAATTACAGGGGGATTTCCCTTCTATTCGTTCCATACCAGGTCCCTCCCAAGGTATTATTAAACAGAATTGAACCAGTTCTCGATGCACAAATAGGAGAATATCAAGGTGTATTTAGAAAAGGGAGGAGCTGTTCAGAGCTAATTATAAATCTTAAATACATAATCAGAACACGCGCTTGTCAACCACATGTTACAACATTTATTGATTTTAGAAAAGCATATGACTCAATAGACAGAGAAAGCTTCATTAGAACTCTGGAGGAATTCGGAATTGATAGGAAAAGTAGAGAGATTATTAAGCAAACAATGAGAGACACAAAGTCAAAGGTGATATCTCGAGGCAAGGTTTCAGACCCTTTCAAAATCCAAACAAGTTTGAGACAAGTGGATGGTCTCTCCCCAATCTTATTCATCATCACTCTGGAAAAGATAATAACGGAGACATTGGCGGAATACACTCAAGAAAAAGTGAAGGGAATTTCTTTTGGAGGATCAGTCAAAGGGCTTACGATACATGCACTAGATTTTGCAGACGATATTGCGCGACCGTCCACGAATATACCAGATGCATTTAAACAAAAAGAAATCTTTGCAAAGCATGCAGCTAATTTGATTTACAGATCTCACAAGAAAAAACTAAATTCATGTCTAACAAATTTAAGGAAGTCAACAAATTGCACACAGTTATTGGATGAATCGAAAGGGTCAAACACTTTAAATTTTGGAGAGAAAATAACGGATACTGGCACTGAAAAAGAAGCTGTAAAAATCGAGTAGCTAAACTCAGGAGGGCGCGAATTTTAACAATGAAGCTATACAACAAAAAATGCTTATCTCGAAATGCGAAGTTATTACACTACAAGACAGTGACAAGTACAGAAGTACAATATGCAGCAGAAACACTCTCCCTCAAGAACAATGGACAAGTAGGTGAGCTCGAGAGGAAGTAAAGGGTAATTCTGAGGAAGATTCTGCATGGACATAAAAATTGGTGAAACGTGGATAAAGATGAGCAATGAGAGGGTCTATCAATTTATTAAACCAGTTACAACGGAAATGAGAAAGAGAAGACTTATGTTCTTCGGTCATCTGGTGAGAATGGAAGACAGCAGATTAACGAAGAAAATCTTCAATTTAATTCAGCAGAGGAAAACTCCCAACTGTTAGTTGCAAGGAGTAAAGAAAGACCTCATGGAACGTGGACTCACAGAAATGGACGCGATGAATAGGGACAAGTACAGAAAGGCAGTAACTGAATTCGAGTTTTTTCAGGCGGCCACAAGAAAGAAAATCAACAGGAAACTAACAGCTGAAAATCTGGCGAAATTGGCAGCAGGTAGAAGAGCAGCCTGAGAGAAGAGAAAGAAGAAACTGAATATGAAATAAAATTTGTAACGCGGTCCTTAGTTGGCCAGCTTGTGTTAATAATAATAATAATAATAATAATATATATATATATATATATATATATATATATATATATATATATATATATATATTACTGTCCAGATCGTTCAAATTATATTTGTTTAATAATGAATAAATATAATTGTTTGCGATGTAGAAGGTTTTTTATTGTTATTAACTAGATTTTTATCCTCTTCGTGTCCCCATCTCGAATGTTTGTCGGTAAGTCCTATTGCTGATAGGTTTCTATGTAAACTGCACGCTTTCTAATTTTCGGTGTCACTGCCTGTCGCAAAATATATTTAGGAGCAGGCGATTACAGATACGAAAATCATGGTCACACGATAATAAACACTAAGGAGTATAGAGAATAGCTGCAGTTGAGAAAAATCCCACACCAGTAAGTTCATATCATTTGTAGACCAATAAAGTAATCAGGGCTCTCTGTATGAAGTTAGGATTATATATAGTGCCGTGGGAACAAAATTTCATAATTTATAGCCCATTTGGTAGAACATCCATATCTTAGACACTGACGCTATTGCGAGAAAATAATATTATCATCACTGTAATTCGTCACCATACAGTAATTTAACAGATGCCTAAGCAGGCAATGACGATGACAGCGTAGGTTAATGCCTCGTTGTTTTCACTCTCCCTGGTGCGGGAATACAGATTAAGCTGAGAGTGCTAAGGGATGAATGCAGTTGACTCATATGTGCAGTCTGTGTGGCATATAGAAGTATGGGTCGGTCATGGAGTCGTGTTCGGGTGGCCTAGTGGTTAAGGCGACCGCACGCGAAAAGCGAGAGAGTCGGGTTAGAGTCCCGGTCTCATATGCCACCGTTTCGTAGAACATCTATACCTTATACAGTGACGCTAAAAGAAACTTGCTATTGCGAGAAAATATTGATAATATTATCATCATTGTAATTCATCACCATACAGTAAGTCATTTTAAGAACGTTTTACGTTTTACAGAAATAATATTTTATTTAAAACGTATCTGCTAATAAGGGCCATCTTAATTTAGGTTGTGATTCGAAATATGGACGCGTGACCGAAGCTCCTCTTGAAAGGGAAACAACTGGTGTCTCGCGCAAAATTTAATTGCGAGCGCAGATTAGCTTTCCGTTTGCGTTGTGTACAAGACAGTCAGCGCTTGAATAGGCTCAAATTAGGACGGCAGACAAATTTTCCTTTGCAGCCGCTCCTTCTGAAGAAGGGAAAAAAAGCAGAAGGGAGAAGAGCAGCCTTCGCGATAAGGTGGGAGGCGGCGCTAAATGATTTGCCGCCGCCATCGGAAATCAAATGAAGGCGGCGGAAGGAGGGGACCGGGTAGACGGAAGACGAGCAGAGTGTAAACAAGGCGAGCGGCGGGGTGGCGGGTAAACAAGGCACGTCACGGCGGCTGCGGGGTGCGGGCGTGCGAGAGCGACGGCGCAGCGGGGCAAACAGCTGCCTTATAGGGGGAGGCGTCGTCTCTGACGCGCTCTGCCTGCAGCGGCGGCTTCAAGTGGAAAGCCCTTTCTGTAAGAGACGTGCAACACGCACAAGGAAGTCGTTGTCAGCTGCAGCGCCCCTTGCGATAGGCCGTCGAACTACAACGAAGCGTTCAAACGGTACGCATTTGTTGATTCTGCTTCACGCGTCTACTTCGTTTGTTGTCAACTTACAGCAAATGAATCGCCACGTTAACATCACTTTTCGAAACTGTATGATATGTCGTGATGATTAAGACATTTATTTGTGTTTTAGACTGCCACTGTGAAACTGTATTTGTTTTCGTGCAGTTCATGCGTAACTACGTCGCTCACATGTGTCAACATCCTCATTATATAATGCGATTACATACGTCCAGCCCATGCGGTTTGAGGCGCCTATGTGTGTGATGAACAACCTCAGGTGTCTATACAGAGACCCTTCACTTACATTAAGCTTCAAATAATACTCACCAAAAACAAATATTTCATCTGTTAACTACAGCATGTTTCAGGATAAATAGCAAATATTTTAGAAGGTGGTAATAAAGATGATTTGCAGTTAAAATTTCATATAACGAGCGTCCAATTTTTGTTGCGTATAGAGATACATCTCTTGGTATGTATAACAATCTGATTTGGGTATTTTGACTGGTTCTTTCGTCGGTTGTTGGTAGATCACCATATTGACTTTTATTTAAATAACCTGTTTTCGATGTAGTTTAAAGTCTGAATATGTCCTAGTAAGCCGAAAACCGGGTAACTAAGTGGTAATGAACGTGTAGAACATACACAAAATACTACTTTTAAGTAAGTGTGATGTTGTACTACCAAGAACCGACGGATAAATCAGTGAATATTTCTTGATTTACATTTGCTCTACGTTTGTTTGGATTTCATATTAACACCTATATCTCTACATGCAATAAAACTGTACACAGGTTGTATTAAATTTTTAATGCAATTCCTCTATAGTATCACCTCCTAAAATACGACTGAGTCGAAAAACTACGTTCCTCTGAGCAGGGGACAAGTACACATACTCAAACAAATTCCCGACTTGGCTTCTTTTGTCCGCTGGGTTTCCCATTCGGTCGTCTGCGCACACGCGAAGCACTTCCATACGCGAGAGAATAGGATCCATCCTATTCCAGCTACTAACGATCGTATGCGTGCATCTTGTGCAAGTGGACGCGTCTACACTGTACGCGGACGGCGTGACCGGTGCATCATGGGTAATCTTGTAAGCTCTCACTTCCCGTGTAGAAAGGACTTTATAAAGACGCTCATTCAAGTAGGTCTGCTGCAGCTAAATTGCTCGTCAATCAAACGGCAACGTGACAACAGTAGTTCGACAAATAAATAATCTACACCAGTGTGTAGAAAGCCTGCGTGTGTGTGTGTGTGTGTGTGTGTGTGTGTGTGTGTGTGTGTGTGCGTGTGTATACAAACTGACAAAATTTTCATTAATTAAAACTTCCGGGCTAAGATACAATGGTCTATCTGTAAAACTTTCTTCTCCCGACGTTTCGTTGCCTACAGCAGGCAACAAAGCGCCGACTACGGGTATGCTTGGTCGCTCAAGCATACCCCAAAATTTGAGTTAGTATGCTCAGCATACTCCACTGAAAATTTTGGTATTAGTTTTTCTTTACGATATACTTCTTGACTTTAAAATCGACTCTCTCATCCCATTGATGGGCGGTTGACGTTTGAAACACACAGCTTTAAAATATTATCTTAAAAATTACCCGCTGCGAAGAGTGCCCTAACCCTACTAGGTAACTCATTAAGTAAATAGACAGTCCTGATAACAAACTTCAAAGGTATTTGTGTTTTAATTGGAAGCTCTACATAAATCACGAAACGCAACAGCTAGCGAAAGACTTTTTTTCCTAATTTGGATTTTCAGGCTTAAAAATTTGTTGTGAACAGTGGAACGTTTCAAATGTTTGTTAAGCTTATGGGACTTAACTACGGGGTCATTAGTCCCTAAACTTACAAACTACTTATGAACTACTTACGAACTAGGACGGCACAAATATCCATGCCCGAGGGGGGATTCGAACCCCCGACCGTAGTAGCCGTGCTGACCGTGACTGGAGCGCCTCAGTCACCTCGGCCACCGCAGCCGGCCACAGTGGAACGTGGCACCTGTGCTTGGAATTACGTCTTAATGTCTTGCGTGTGGAAATCGTTAAGATGGATAAGTATATAGTGAAATACAAAAGGAATCAGACAGATAATAATGATGGTGATATCGAATCGACAGCGTGTAGCAGTGAAAGTGATCCATCTGCGGCATCTTGCAACAATGAATTCTCTGTTAGTCTTTCTGGTAACTCCAAGAAACATTATTCTGGCACTGAATGTGGAAGCCGCAAGGGAAGGACAAAAACTATGGGTAAACATATATACATGGATTCAGTATGACGAAAAAGATGACAGTGTGAAAACGAGAAATTGAAATTACTGTGTATTAAAAAAATACTTTTCTTCCTTTCAGACATTAAAATGGTTCTAAATTAACACCAGATTAAGCAAGAAATAAATACTATTACAATAAAAATTATCATTATTATTTTAGAATTTCCTTTCGGAGGGGATAGGCGCTGGAAGCCGGCACCCCCCCCCCCCCCTAGGATACGCCACTGTGCATTCCACAAATTTTCAAAAGCCGGCGTCTATGGCGGTATTAAGTTATCTCTGGCCAGTGTCATCTCTCTCGAATACAGGTAATAAATTGTCACAACGTTGGTGAAAAGTTGACCGCCATATGTAAAAATCAAACGTTCTTCTTCTGGATCTCTATAGCTTCTCCATACTTGCGTGTTGTCTACACAAGCGTGTTCTTCATACATGCATGTGTAATTCCATACATGCATGTGTAATTCAGTAAAACTAGTGTGCTAGCTTTTTTTCTTCTTCTTTATTGTTATTTTAAAGCCACCGGTGGTGGCAGGATGCCAGCAGCTTCATTGCTGCTCTTCAGCCGAGCATATTTACAAACTGGACAAGGCGATAAAAAAAGAGAAAGGTGATAAAATTTGACGAATGTATACACTACAATGGAGATTAAAATGAAGAGAACAGACATAAAACAAAGAAGTTCAGAATAAAAACTGCCACGGAGGTTAAAATGACACAGAGATAGAAGTTAAAAAACCACTGTAGTAAAAATCACATTGGTGGATCACACTACACGATGACGAAAACACTCCTTAAAACACACGGCAACACGAATATTCTGCCTGATTGGCGGCTGCTTAAGTATTAAAGTACCACTTGGGCACGAAGCACAAACACTGGCACAACACTAAACAGCACACTTTTAAAATGTGTCAAAACGGTGGCCCCGCAGTGGGAAAAGGGGAGGAAGGGGAAGCGCGGTGGGAGAAGGATGGCAGCGGACGGTGAGAGGGAGGAGAGGGGAAAGCGCAAAGACTAATCGTAGGAAGGAGCGGGGAGAGGACACCCAAGGGAGGGAGTGGACAGAGATAGGGTGGGGGGGAGGGAGGGAGTAAGGTTGACAGGAGGGGTAGATGTCGGGATGGAGGGCGTCCCCCGGGAGCGGGAATTGTTGGAAGATACCCTCGGAGAGGACGTGAAGAGTGTGGAGGTGAAGGGAGGGAGGGATAATAAGGGATCGGTGTGGTAGAGGCACAGGATGCAGCAAGAGGTGGGAGACAGCTGGATGGTGAAATTATATTTTACAGCATACGTTGCGGAGGCGGAGGTGTGCGAGGATCTTCAGAAAGTGAGGAAAGGGAATCAAGTCGTAGAGGATCCGCGTGAGGGATTGGAGGCGGATACGGTAACCAAGGTGGAGGGTGTGGGGTTCTAGGATCTGGAGGGATTCATAGTAGCCAAGACCTGCCGTTATTATACACGCATGTGTAGAGAAGCCAGAAGCACCACAATAATTTCAATAGTAAAGAAGTAGGTTTGAAATTAGATAAGATATGGCGGTCAACTTTGCCCCAACGATGTGACAAACGATTACCTGTAATCGAGAGAGGTGACAATGGTAAGAGATAACTTGATAGTCATTATCACGAGACAAGTTGTGGCGCCTCTATGCGCTCTTTGTAAGCATGACGTCCAGCGGCTAGCAGCCACGCGTCTACTCACCCTGCAAGATTCCCCTCTTTGGACCAAACCTATTGTACTGTGTAGTGGTAGTCCTGAGTCCGTAGAAGTTGGAAAACTGGGGCGTACAGATTTATCGGCCCACACTGTCCATCCGGGACCTGCATATGTAAGACAACCCGTTCTTCAGTTGACTTGGTGAGCACACTGTTAGGCCCTGCTCCTACCTGTTTTTGTAGAACCGCTCTCGTTGCTGACTTCCCCTTTGCAGATTGATAGTACACTGCAGTATCGGTGTAAATGCTAGAGATGGAAATTTCTAAGTCTTCACGGATAGGTAGCTTCTTGAAATAAAAATGTAGGATGCTAATTATGGTGTTTTATTAACGACGTCACCATAATACAACGTCAAAAATGTATAATTTTCACCCTAGCCAGTACGAATTGTTAACGACACCGAGAGCACGGCTGCTGCCTGTACAGTACAGTACAGTACAGAACAGAACAGCGACTGAGTACCTTTGGCGCGCAGCCGAGGCCTCCTCACTATTTCGTGCCTTGTCGGTATTTCTCGTGATAGGTCGTGTACCAAGTCGTAATTAAATTGTTTCTCTGTTGATACACAACTAAACAAAATGACTAATAAATTCAAATTCAAATGTTTGTTAAGCTTATGGGACTTAACTACGGGGTCATTAGTCCCTAAACTTACAAACTAGTCATCAACTACCTTATACTAAGGAAAGCACAAATATCCATGCCCGAGGGGGGATTCGAAACCCCGACCGTAGTGGCCGTGCAGACCGTGACTGGAGCGCCTCAGTCTCCTCGGCCACCGCGGCCGGCAAAATGACTAATAAGCAAAACTAATAATCCTTAGACCGCTACTAACGACTTTATGCCACCAACTATTAGCTATAAACAATTATTAATGAATAAAAAACTGCCCACTTCACACCATATCATCGGGTCTTCCTCAGTTTATCTGCTGCCCAGCGTAACGGCTAGTCTCATGCAGGCGCCTTCCAGAGTCTCCTACCCAGCCCAGTGACGCCATATGGCACCTACTGCCACTCGGGACCACGACGCCTCTGCCTGCCAGCAAGCTGTTTAACCGATCGCCACTGCAAAACTCTTCTTACTGCGGGCGCGCATATAGAATCATAATAAAAAATAAATCTGACAATAAAATTAATTTAACCCCCATACTAGAACCCTTACAACCTTTGAAGATGTTGGTCTCTGTAGACAACGAAACGTCGGGAGAAGAAAGTTTTACAGATGGACCTCGGCATCTTTGCCCGGAATTTTTAATTAACGTAACGCCGACTGTGAAAGACTTTATTTTACGATTTGACATAATTTTCTTCATGGCCACCTACTGCCACCTACTCGCAGTTCTAGTGACAGATAATACTTACTACTAGGGTTGGTAAGTTCACAGTTCTTTTGATTGTCCTTAGATATTACTCAACTTACAGTAAGATGCAGATAACGAAGCAAGAACAGTACCTATGCGACGGGTTGGGTAAGACATCAGATGAGTTCCAGTCATAACTCTATTATGGAAGTACAATAGTTCTTATATGCCTAGAAGGTCAGTTCCAAAGTCTGGTGGTACCTGCATAGATACTTGGAGTAAGGAGTGACTTCCATCCAGGGAAGTGAACCAAAGCGATGTTGTTGGGACGTGGAAGATGTGCGGTCACACAGGGACCGCCGCTGACGTCGCCCAAAGTATACCACAGCAAGTGATGATTGCTTGTAACGAATTTCAGATCGGACGAACCCTGAGAGCATCGCCACGACGCAGAATAATGATTTTCGTGCAGGAGCAGGACGTCGTGTTTCGACTCAACGGTACGTTATAGACTGCATGACATCCAACATCACTCCCGACATCCAACGCGAGGTCCAGATTCGCCACCTAAACAACTTGCAGCGCGGTACAGCAGGGTCCAACTGCAAGCTACATAGACATGTCAGAATTGGCATCAAGTGCAATTCGCAGACGAGATTCGCATCTCCCTTCAGAGGCATCCTGCAGTATTTCGGTGAAGGGTTCATGTTAATGGATGCCAATTCTCGCGGTTATCGTGTGCATTTTGTGTATGAGTTCCTACATGATAAGGAACTCGCAAGATGAGAATGGCCATCATGTTATCCAGAAATTAAAGTGTCGAACATGCCTTGCATTCATTGAAAATGGTTGTTTTTGGACGAGTCGACCCACCGATCAGTCTGAGATACCTGCGGCGAATAGCCACTGCAAAATGAGACACTGTGGACCGTGGCTGCGCGCCCTATGCGTACACTGACTGCTTCAGTACACCTCCGGAAAAAAAAAGTTCGTCGTGAATATAGTAAATAAACAAATAGAATAAAAAGTGTTTTTAAACTATTATTCTTCGTCCCTTCTTCTATAAGATCATTTCATATGCACATTCGAAGTATTTTTATCGCATGAGGAACGTTTTACGTTGCGGTGACAGCGCGTGTACGAGTCGCAGCGCGGCCGCCTAAATAGGCGGCAGTGGTCGCAGCGTTGCAATGCGCATGCGCCACTGAGGTTCAAATTCACTTCTGAACCCCTGGGAGCGGCGAGGGTAAATGCCGCTTTTAACATTGGTGTTGGAGCTGGTGGAGACACCAGCTCCTGGTTACTCGAGCTTTGGCGGTTATGCACGAATCGTCCCTAAGCAAGACAGTGGAGATACTGCGCACCTCGCCTTGCGCATGGGCAAATCCTTCATGAAGACAACATCTGCCCTTCATGTTTGTTTTTGGCGCATTGAAGATTCATCAAAAGCATGTGATATTTTGTAAAATATCTTATAACTAGTTTTTGTCTCGTCGCCGCCTGTTGTCGTGGGTGTCGGTGTCTGAGTGGAGGCGGACAGCAGAAACTAGAAACACTCGAAATGTTCAAGTGTTTGTAATTCCATGGGACCGAACTACGTTGGTCATCAGTCCCTATTAGAAATACTAAGCTAGATTAGTACACGATATATATTTCGTAGAAATATTACTATATTTCACTTTGAGACTAGTGGAAAGTGCTTTCCTAACATCTTGAAGACTAGTAAAAGCCTGCCTACTGATGAGACTCTTATCTAGTGCCTGTCCTATTGCCAAGTCGCCGATGCAGTTCACTGGTGGCCGCGGGCGACGTTGCAGCAGAGGGCGCTCGTGGCTGACGTCGTAAGAACGCCGCGACGCGCTTGCATGGCGGCGGGCGACGAAAGTAGGTGGCGCGCACTTCAGACTTGTGCGACACCACAACTATCAATTAAAGACGCATCAACTGTAAATGTCTTGAGAGTGATGAATAATAATGAATTCAATACTCTCCACCTAGTAATAATAGCGTGTGGTTACCGACATCGCGCTGTTCTGTCGAAGGTCGGGCGTTCTACACCAATTACTAGCCATTTTGAACCCAATCTTCTCTTTAACAGATACGGGAACATCAATGACTTTTATATTGTTAGTTGCCACATATCTTTGGACGTTTTTGCCAGTGTGTCACGAGTTTGAGGGTAAATGACATTTATACTCTCCGTTGTCAGAAATATTTAACTGTTTGAAAAGAGGTGGTGGAAAGCAGCCTATCTGCATGCGTAAGGTTAGCACGAGGTGCTGCTTACAGTGTCACGTGACCTGAAGGTGGCTGTCTCTTCATCGTAACAGATTAGTCACCATGTGCATATCTATATGTTCTTGGTGTTTACATCAACATCTACATAGATACTCTGCAAATCACTTTTAAGTCACTGTCAGAGTGTTCGTTAACCACTTTCATAATCTTTCTCTGCCGTTCCATTCTCTAACAGTGTGCAGGAAGAAAGAACACCTAAATCGTTCCGTTTTCGATCTGATTTCTCCTATTTTACTGGGATGGTCGTGTATCCCTATGTAGGTGGGCGCTAGCAAAATATTTTCACATTCAGAAATAAAAGTCGGTGATTGAAATTTCGTAAATAGATCTCTTTCTTCTAATGACTTCCACCTCAAATCGTGCAACATTTGTGTCACACTTTCCCCAATGCAACGTGATAAAAGAAAACGAGCTGCCCTTCTCTGAACCTTCTCAATGTCTGCCTTTTGTCCTACCTGGTGAGGGTCTCACAATGGGCAACAGTACTTCAGGGGAGGACGCACGAGTGATAAGGCAGCACTCTTTATTGCAGTGCTGAAGCAGTACAAAGCTCGCGACATTTGTAACTCGGCTTCGGTTGGTTGACTTGTATTTGGCTTTAGCTTGTGACTTCTAAACTATAGATTTCGGCTTGACTTTCACGGTTTGTAGTGGATGTATGGGTTCTAAATTTTATTTGTCATCCCAGTATGAAATTTAAATTAGTAGACCTGGTACTTTTTTGGTAATTAATAAAATGTATAACTTTCTTGAATTTTTCACACTGTAAATATTGGTTCTGTGCATATCTTTAACTTAAAGACTTCCATCTGATGATGAACCTGAAAAGATTTGAAAACCGGTTCATGGAATAAATATCATTTCAAGTAAAAGTGACTGGAGCAGTTTTCTTAAAAAATATTGAAAATAAGTCACGGGTTCTGAAACATCCGTAATGGATAATCTAAATAACTTTTTGTAATGTTTGAGCATGATATTCCGTTTCTCAGGGGCTGATATTTTAATAATTTTCTATCGACTTATTCTTTAGTAAAATTTTATTAAAAGTATCTCCTCACCAGGACTGTTAGATATTTTTCTTTCACACATTAACTGATTTCTTACGGCTTCACAGATATTATTATTATATATTCACTTTCAGGATAATCTTGGACCATAATAAGGAATTAAATACTTGAATAACTGTTCAGGACTTTTTTTTAAGTTTCACAGATTCTCTATTTTGAAATTAATACTTACAACCAAATCACTTTCACAGGAAACGCTTTGTAAGTTCACAATGCGTGACTATTTTCGTATAAGTCTCATTTACATTAAAGTCTTTGGATCCTATTGCATTGACTACGCACTTTAATTCTTCTAGATAAGTTTTCTAAATATCATTTCCTTGATCTTGCAAATAAGTTCGAATTCCAACTCAACTGCGGATACTATTTATAATGGCAATCTGACAAATGATCTATGATATACGACGTGTTTTGACCTACTTATTCCCTGGACACTATTTTTCTGAATTACGCTGATATAATTTGAATTTACTAAAAAAATTTGAGAAATGAGAAATTTCTGCCTCTTGTCAAATAATTCAAATTACGAAAGGATGAAAAATGTTGGAATATGGTGATTCTAATGCTATTGCCGCGATGTGTTGTTACACACTATGGGAAGCATACTGCAGGTGTGTGCTCTTTCTCCCGTGGAGTCCCCACGCGGCCTCTGGCGCCAAAGCGACCACAGTCGCTCTGCTAACGAAACCGCATTTCTGGCGTTCCTGTGGCGACCCACTGGGCGTAACTGCCTGTTTGGTGGCAGCTGCAGAGCATCCCGGCCCGTGCAAAACGCTAAATGTTTCCGCCAGTACCTAGCTGTCCTCAACCGAGCTCATCTGCAGTTAACGATGGGCGATCAGAATATGACAGAAATACCTAATTACCGAACATTGAATATGTTAATCGGCCACAACATTACGACTTCTTATCTACAGTCGATGTAAGCCCGTCCAGGCACAGGCTATAGCAGCTGCACCTAAAGACCTAAAGAGGTGTCACTGTACTCAAAGAGATAGAAGGTGCGTGTCCATGTCACAGAGTAACACATACAGAGGAGAAGCCCCCCATAAACCACTGTCCTACGCTCCCCTCGTAGTTCCGTAAGATGCTAGCAGGTGTCAGACGGTTCGCCGGCTTAGTACCGGTAGACGACACTAGAGGCGGTTCTGAGGGTAGCGTGGAGGAGAGCCTGAGGGGAGAGCTCGTGCCGCCTGTCACGAGGCCACGGCTGTGTCCGGTGTGCCGGCGATTTAGGGGAAGTGGTGGTGGGGACAGCCGCTACCTGCCGCCTGCTCTGGCCAGTTTAAAGGGCTGCTTTTGACCGCACCGCCATCATGGAACATCTTACGGAACCTTCCCTCCCTGCACCCCTGAGCGTGTGACCGTGCCCTTACGGAGGTTTCCCGTCTGGTGGTCTGTGTCCATGAGCAGAATACGGAAGGCGCGTGACCGATGGCAGAGCGGGAAGGCCCGCAGGCTCGGCACGGGCATTTCTTAAACTGCACAACGTGTCTGGCGTTTGAAGAGGGTTCCGTGAGTGTCTTCAACAATTAATGACGAAACCAAGGTGACTAGATTTTCATCTCCAATCTGCCTTTCTTCCTTCTATTACTATGTGCTCATAACTGACAGAATCAGAAGGTGCTCGGCGGAAGTATTTATCTCAGACTATGGCTAGTCATATTGAAGAAACAGTCTTGGAATAGACGGCAGGTTAATAACAAATGCTGGAAACACAAATACAGAGACTCCCAATAGAAGTATTTGCCACTTGGGATGTGTTCCGATAAAAGAAGTCATAAAGTATGAGAGAAAGCGTGTAGTGGAAAAGTGGAGTAGATGTGAACTGGCTCTAGTCCAGACAACAGAAGAAATAGACTGAAGGACACCAACACTAGTCCGACTCCAACAAACTGTAGGTATTAAAGAATTGCAGAAGCAGTGGACGAGACGGGTAACGCATGCAGAAATTATTATCACCTAGCAGCTTCTGTTATGAAGGTCCTTTTTAGTAGGTTTCAGTATCAGCAATTGGGAATTGATACTCATTTTCCAACCATCCTAATATTATTAAATTTTTGCAATCGATTCAATAGAGCACCTAGCAAAATGATAGAGTTCCAACGATAATCTTGAGGCATAAATTCATAAAATATATTTAGAGCATTTTAAAGATCGCAAGATATTAATCTACAAGAGGATGTAAGAAGTAAACATTCCGTAAGTCATGAACAATGAAAGAAAACCCTTGTGGTATGAAAATGAAATCTTTGGAAGTATGGAAAGAACACTTCAATAATCTGTGTGCAAGACAGTATAAAGTAAGTGCATGTAATGAATAGAGGGAGAGGAAAGAAAGAACAGAATATCACCATTTATGATGAATGATGTATAAATATATAAACCTACGACACGTGAAATTGGGATTGGAAATCATTGGCGACGTAGGACCTGTTTTGGAATGCATTGTCTGTATACGATACTGTGGATACTATACATTTTATGGATGATTCATGGTGTTTGGCCAAATGCAATTGTCGTGCCTATTTTTAGTAAAGGTATCAAGGCGCTCCGCGAGAACTACGACGAAATAATATTACTGAGCCATTGCGTGAGGACTGATGAAAAGATGATTTACAGAATATCAGCAACCACAGTTAAGAGAACAAAAATAGGCACTGCTATGTGGATGATCAGCTACAACTATTGTATGTACAGTTAGACAGGTTGTGAAAATACATTGGAAGTTAGAAAGATATATTTGTTCATAGAGTTAACAAAAGCTGGTAAAACGTTAGTAGCAAATAGTTAAGTCAAGGTGGGAATAAACTGGAACTGTCTTAACGAACGCAGCTCATAATCAGAAATGTCTGACTGCCTGAATTGCCGTAATAATTATAAATAAAAGATGAACTCTCCGAATTCCTTAGAAAAGTTAGCTGAGTTCACGACAAGGGAGTGTCCTCTCAAAGTTTCTATTGAAAACAGTCGGAATCAACATCAAGCGGAAAGTTCGTCAAAGGTCAACAACAAACAGTATTAAAATCGTAGCATATGCTGAATATATGAAAACATGTGAGCGACTTTGAATCTAGATGAGGAGGTTGGGGTAGTGGTTGAGTTCAAGAAACAAGCAAGAAAACAAGCTTAATAAGAGTGAAGTAATTAAAATCATCAGGGAGAAAAAAAAGAAAGGATGTAAGTTGTCGTTGAAAAGGAAGAGGGATAGATTACTTTCAAACATCCAGCTAATAAGGTAGTGACCAAAGGAAACATGGAAGAAGAAAATTGGGCAAGCAGAAATTACTCAAACTTTTACTATTTTCTATCCCATAATTAGGAACTTAAAAATACTTGACAAATCAAATATCATAATATATAAATCATTTTACGAACCGCCTTCCATAGGATAGAATGTTGCGTTTCGGCAAAGAAAGTCATGAGATGAAAATATGTTAGTGAGTTGCGCTTCCTGGGAGGGAAGAAGAAGAAAAATAATACAGAACATTCATCAGGTAATATTTTCTAAAAACATTTACATAGTGAAAGGCTGAATGGTGTGGTCATGTTGGAAGTACAGGAAACTAAGACTATCATAAAGACTTGTGAAGTGGACAGATTTTGAATGAAACCAATATTATTCGAAAAATTACAAAAAAGATAAAGAAATCAGGTGAAGGGAATCGTGAACAGAAGGGGACAGCAATGAGAGGAATATATCAAAAGTTGATAAGACCGGAAAATGATCTGTATACTACTCCAACATAAAAAAAATTATGTAGATAGTATAGCTTCTGTAATTTAGCTCTAGGTAGGGGAGATATTTTATAAGGGCGACACATAAAGCTTCCCCGAGTTGCATTGTACGCTAATCTAAGCGCAGGCGGTGTATCCATTTCGCTTTAACTGGGTCTGTTTGTTTTCCTGCTGCTTGACGTAATCTCTCATTACAGGGTAACGGGCTTATAGGATTTGCTGGGGCATTCCGGAAGTTTGTCAACTGTGAAACCTGCAGTCGACGGCTCGGCGTTTTAATCACTCTGTGGATTACTTTGGCCCTCCCAGGAGTTTTATATTCAGATATTAACTTAATTTCAGATCTAAACATTGATAGGAAATAATTATCACGTAGTAGCTTCTATCTTGGGACTACTTTTTAGCAGGTTTCAGTATCAACAATTGGGAATTGGTACTCATTTGCCGTGGTAGAGCGGCGGAGCGCATTGAGGCGATATGCCACGATGCGCGAGGCCGCTCCCCGTAGATGTTTTGAATCCCCCCCTCGAGCATGGATGTTTGTGCCGTATTTAGTATAAGGTAGTTCATAAGTAGTTTGTAAGTTCTGGGACTGATGACCACATAGTTAAGTCCCATAAGCTCTAAAAACGTTTGAACATTTTGATACCCATTTTCTAATCTTCCCTATACAATTAGATTTCTACTATTTACTTGCATGAAAAATGCAGAAAAATGTACACATTTTAAGCCTTCATCGAATGGATTCACGAAGGTAAACTACTTTATTTGTACTATTATGAGAAAAGGCATATACCGTGTGTTTCAAGAAACAAAAGAAATATTCTAATGTTTCTTATTTACCGTGTGTAGTTCGACGAATTTACGATATTTTTGTCCGTTATAAAAGAAATATCTTTGCAGACTTTCCATAAACTTGTTCACAGATGATAACATTGTTATTCGACGATAATATCTTTTATAAGAGTCCATTTGCGGGAAGTTAATAGTTAGGGGAGTAGATTGGATAGCTATGAAATGAGAATGAAATGGATATAGTTAACTTCATTCTGTACTGTCTGTCTTGTAATTATTCATGTAAGACTCTGTGGGGGGTATTCGCTACAGATTCGAGCACTACTGCTTCAGATGCATGTTACCGGGAAAGAACGTCATTTCTTTTAGGTCACTTAAAATGTCTGTAATCTCATAAGAAATAATAAGAAGATAGTGACATCAACGAAAGCAGTGAGACATAGCCATTCAGTATTAATAATAACCGAAATCTTTCAATAGCTCTTCAAAATGTAAATTAATCACTAGTTTTACAATAATCACTTTTGTACCTCAAGCATTGTAATTCTGTCGGAGACAGCGAAGGAGTTGAAAGACCCATTAAAGGGAATTGTAGGTCTCTTGAATGGTTGGTATAAGATGAACATTAATAAGAGGAAAGCAAGGGTAAATGAATGTAGTCAAATTAGGCCTACGTAACGGATGCTGAAGTATTTTTAAATTAGGGAACAATAGGATGAACGTAATAGACATCTTTTTATTTGAGCAGTAAAATTACTTCTGACGGCCTGAGTATGAAGATATTAAAAGCAGAATGGTAATGGGGAGGAAAGCATTTCTGAAAAACAGAAATTTGTTAACTTTGGATATTTGAAAGCCTTTTCTAAATAAATTTGTCCAACGGGTAGCCTGTACGCGAATGAAATTGGGACGAAACACAGCATAGACAAGAAAAGGATATAAGCATTTGAAACTTGGTGCCGTTCAAGAAAGCTGAAGATTATATGGGTAAATCGCGTAAGTAATGAAAAGAAACTGAAGAGAATTTGGCAGAAAATAAATTTCTGGCATATCGCAGCTGAAGAAGAGATGGGTCACACAGTTAGTTTACTACTGGAGTTAAATGCGGTGAGAAAAAATCGCAGAGCGTTATCTAGAGACATATACAGAAAGGAAGTCCAAATATATGTGGGTTGTACGATAAAATTGCGCTGAGGGCTGTGTCAAACTATTCTTAGTAGTGAAGACGACAACAGTACTATATGCCAAAGTAATATTGATAGAGTAGACCAAGAATGGTCTTTCACAATTTTCATATTAATGACGATAGCAACGGTTCCGTGTCAGTTTCATAATATTTTATATTCTATCATACTTTTAGTCGTATTTTATGTGATGTTTGCGTTGCTTTGTAGTATGAGTGACTAGGAGGAATGTCTCTCGCCTCTCTTACAAAGTAACTCACGTCTTCTAGGCATCTATCCCGACTGCACCAAACTGCTGGAGAACATTAATCTTATCAGACAAGGATGCCAGACATTTAACGGGGTTTTCATTGTTTTATTGCTCATATTTATGGTACGTGATGTTTAGATCTCAAATAACTATCAGCAAAAGACGTACAATGCAATACCCAAAATAACGTGTCCGTAACTCCTCATGAAAAGAAAGGTAGAATAAACCTGTAGATATTGTCATCACATCCGAAGTCTTTTTTGTATGCACAGTGTACAAGGAATGCAAAAGACTAGTTAACAGCTTAAAATCTCATTTTCTCAACGAAATTTCTTCTTATAATATGACTTCACTTATAAATTTGTAACATTACTATGGATTTGACCATATTAAGTATTTTAATAGAAATCACTTAGATGCAGATAAAGTTTTCGGTGAAGAATATTAATAAGGCAACCAAATACATCTTAAACTAATCGAAAACATAAGTAAAACTTGATCGAGCAAATATCTCCAGTCTATGATTGGAAAGAATCCTGGGAAATCATTATTTGCCGCAATGAACCGTGAAATATCAAAGCAACCTAGTGCGCAGTAGTTACCAGAAGATTACTGACAACTGCCAGCTATTTTGATACCGAACTGGCAGGCTCAGTGATGTGTCGAACCTGGAATAGATGAGGAAGAACAGAGATCCGTCTGAAAGAAAGTAACGGTAATCTGGGAAGTTGTTAGACAGAAACTTGCGAGAATAATAATAAACAGTTATTAAATATATTACAACAGCACATTTTGTAAACCTATGTTCCGTTTCCAATTATCGAACTGAGATGCTATGAACTGGATAAAAGGACATACGACACACTATATTAGTAAGAAACGATATTAAAAGCAAGTACGATTTTTACCTGTATGCAGCATCACAACTTAGTGAAAACCAAAGAAATATAAGGAAGTTTTTACAAATATCTTGTAGCTGACGATCATACAAAAAAATTAAAAACAAATTTTCAACAAAAATAAAGGGGGCTTGAAAAGGTGAGAATGTTTTGTGGGCGATGGTTATAACGTATACGTTTACGGAGGAAAAATATCTTTTCCAATACTAAAGTATGTACGAATGTGAATGCTAAAACATGTAGCACAAATCTGATGTGCACGTATAATTAACGTTAATTTCGTAAATAGAACATTGTACTTAAGACTTGTTACTGTATTAGATTTTCAGCATTTTGTCGTTGTGTTCAAAGATAAATGACATTTAAGTTTAAATTTAATTAAATATTTGGTAACTAATACAAATGTAATCATAAATTTTTATGATAAATATTCTTAAGTTCCTATGTTAGTGGACGATTGTTAATAGAAAAGGGTTCGATTAAGAACACCATAAATTACATATTTTCCGTATTCATTTCACTTGATTACCCTCTTAAGAATTTTCCAAGATTCCCCAAAAACTGGAATTGGTGATATTTATTTAACTGAAAGTATTTTGATTAACAACTTTTTTTGATATATTTAAAATCAAGAATAAAGAAAACATATTAAAAAAAACTTTAATTTCATAATTGTTAGTTACGTTCTATTTGCTGAATTTTGTACTGAAATACTGTAGGTATTTGAAAACATCGTTTCTTTGCTAAGATTTCCTGACTATCAATTTAGAAACGTTACCGATGAACCACAGCCACTGTGGCAAATTTTAACTAATACAAAACCAGTGTCGATTTCCTCGGGAATTTCTTAGAGCTGAGTCAAATGTCTTTGGCTGAAGGCTATTTGTGCTCTGAAATTCACGTACAATACATATAAACATTACAAAAATCCTTCACGATGTTACAATAGACAACCTTAGTTAATCCTGCCACAAGCGCACTGTAACAGTAGTAGAAATTGGGATGAATTGGAATTGTGTCACTTCGGGCCGTCGAGGTCATAGACAGACTCACTATTCAGGCTGAAGAATTATGCACTGTCACAGATTCGTAAAGTGAATGTACAGACAGAGAAATTCCAGAACACTGCCTTCTAACCTCAAACAACACACACACACACACACACACACACACACACACACACACACACACACACACAAAAGAACCAAGCCAACGTGGAGGAAAGTATCTTATCTGACTTTCAAGTAGGTACTTATTTTGCATAGGTCATGCCCCTCAACAGCAATACAAATTGTTTGCGTGTGCGTGTATATCATTCGGTCTTTGCCGCAGGTGCCTGAACAGAACTGAACTGCTCTCCGCGATGTTTCAGCCGACACAATTTCCACATTCAGGTAGTTGCTGATGACTGGTGCTGTAATTCGGTGAACGTCCCATATGCGATTGTCTATAGTCACATCAATACCTGTTGGTTGGAGCGGGTAACGTCTAATGTATAGCGGATGATGTAAATAAATATGGATTGGTTGGGAGGACTGTTGTACCAAACAAAACAAGAAAAAATCTTTGCAAACTTGCTCCGGAAATTCATTCCTTTCTAGGACTATACTCCTGTTCACGATGGCGGTGTATCACACTTTCAAACATTGTTAGAGGTGGTAGTGTACAACAAAACATAAAGAAGAAAGGTCATTATACTTGGGTTCGGAAACGTATACTTTTACCTACCAGTTCACGTGATTATGGAAGAAGTTTAAGTTCACTTCCATTCCTGATACTTCTTGTAGGAGTTGTTCCATTTTTCGGCTGTTGTTCACTTCTATTGAGCGGGGAAGACATGACCTTGTTGTGTGTGGACATGAAATCGTTGACGGGTTGACGTAGACTGATGCTTTTAATATCCTCATAATGAAAAATATAGGGGGCTGCAGTCTACCGCGCGGGAGTAGCCGAGCGGTCTGGAGCGCCACGTTGCGAATAGCGCAGCCTCGCGCATCGGATGTTCGAATCCTCTCTCTGGCTTGGATGTTTGTGGTGTCTTTAGTATAAGTTAGTTCATGAGTTGTTTCTAAATTTAGGGACTGATGACCTCGCAATTAAGTTCCATAAACTTGCCAAACATTTCAAAATTTGGAAAGCAGTCTGAAAAACAGGAAGGCCTCCGCGACCAATCCTGTGGTTTTCAAACACCAGCGTAAGATGATCAAGCAAACTGTGAAAGAAATTAACTTTTGTGCCCTAGTGTATGAACCACATCTATAGTAGAATATTTGACTGACAGGGCATCCGCAACTGAAAGGCATGCTACTTCCTGGCACACAGTGTGATATACTGTTGTAGTTCACAATTGATCTATTTACCTCAAGTTCGTAATGTAATATTTCGAAACCGGTAGTGGCTTAATAGAGAAGTCAATATCAAACCGAAGCGTGTATTCTTTACAGCAACCGCATCCGTAATTTTCACTGATGTAACGAATGTTCAGATGTTTACTTAACTGCAGGGTCATCAGTCCCTAAACTTACAACTACTTATTAACTACCTTATACTAAAGACGGCACAAACATCCATGCCCGAGGGGGCATTCGAACCCCCGACCGTAGCGGCCGTGCAGACTGTGACTGGCGCGCCGCAGACCACTCGACCACTGCAGTCGGCGCTGACGTAGCACATCACCCATTAAGGTAGACAAAACATTAACAAAGAAATGATGATGATGAAGAAGATCGTTCAGTCTCTGTGGCAGTATGAACGGTATGAACAGTACTAATAATTTACACCAAGATCACGTGTCCACTCACAGAAGAAGAAACGATGTTAGTGGCTACTTTCTGTAACTGCATAAGGATATTCGTCAGTCAGCACATCTTATTTCTGAAGTTGGTCAATGAATGCAGCCTTGAAGGTAACTATCATCTTTTATATAAATAATGGATATGTAGTGTACTACAGCAAGAAGCATGACAGAACTACAGGCTACGACGGTTAATTTTTAGCGTTTGTGCGTGGAGGCACTGAACATGGCATGGAAACAGCAAATGATTCATGTAGTATCGCTGACACGAGAGGGTGTTTCACGTCTTCGCCTGCTGTCAATCACAGCAAGCTGTATCTGGGTCTTGCATCCTGCAAATATAGCACGTGAATCAGGGGAATAAAGGCTGAGAAAGTTCCGTCTATTGTTGAACTTTCAAGCTTTTGGAGAACCATCATGCTAAGGACGAAGAAAATAAACAATAAAAAAATTTAAAGCATTGCAGGTAGCATACAGGGTGGAGAAAATAATATGAACACCGAAGAGTATAATAGTACATATACACAACGCAACGCTGAAATACGTGACTTCTCAGACTACCAACGAGGACAGCTAGTGGGAGCATCACTAATGAAAACGGTCGAACTGACAGAGATGCCTTATTAATGACTGCCTACAGAAAATAATGTAAAACATCATTGGGGAAGATGGGGAAGAGTAATAGGAAGCGAAACCCGACGTTTACTGACCCGTCGACCAATAAGACAACATGGAACTACCACTGCAAATGCGACTGGAAAACTCAACATTCATTTGAGTCATTCTGGTTCTATGAGGACAGTACGGTTGGAGCTAACATTCAAGGAAGGGATGCAGATGCTAAAGACTTAATAACGGCAACCAGTGCAAAGCAGCGAAGGAAGCGGTGCCACGATCAGTGAGCCTTGACGATTTATATCTGGAAGTATGTTGTATGGTGTAATGAATCATCGTTTACATTGCTTCGTACAAGGAACTGTGTTTATGTACCAAAACCCCTAAAAATCTTACCATATGGCATTCCCGCTTCCTACAGCTGACAATGGAGAAGGTACCGTCATGATTTCGACATCTATATCCTAGTACCACTCAACCGTTTCTATCAATATCCTCACTGGTCGGAAAACTATTAATGTACCTGTCACCAATCTCAACAACTAACTACATACTGTAAGTAACATGTTGCTAACAAACACTGTAATATTTCAAAAATGTGCCCACACACAGACAATTGTATTCAGGGGTGCTTTTTACAGCATCATAAAAGTAACAGACATCTTTCTTGGACAGCGAAGTTACTAGTCTCAACGTTCAATGTAATAATCAGAAACACTTGACTTAATAATCATGAAAGAAGATTATATACGTGGAAGAGACCAGGAGAGACTGAGAGATACCAGATTGACTCTATATTGGTGAGGCAAAGGTTTAAAAACCAGGTTTTAAATTGTAAGACATATCCACGGGCAGATAGAGTCTCTGACCATAAGTTATTCATTATAGCTGTAGATTAAAACTTAAGAGACTGCAAAAAGGTAGAATGTTAAGTGGATGCAATCTAAACCAACTGAAGAAACCAGAGGTGGTTAAGAGTTTTAGAGGGGGAATTAGGCAAGGATTGTCTGAAGTGGGAGAAAGTAATAGAGTAGAAGAAGAATAGGTAGCTCTGAGAGAAAGCCAAAGAGGATTATATAGGCAAAAGGACAAGATCTATTAGAATTCCTTTGATAACACAGGAGAACGAGAATTTAATTGACGAAAGGAGAAAATATATAAAAATGCATCCTGTGAAGCAGGCAAACGGGAGTAGAGACGTCTCAAAAATGAGGTTGACAGCAAGTGTAGACTAGCTAAGCAGGAGTGGATTGATGAGAACTGCAAGACCGTCGAAGAATGTATAACTGGGGAAAATAGATACCACCTACAGGAAAATAAAAAGAGACATTTGGAGACAAGTAAAGTAGCGGTACGGATATCAAGAACTCAGGTGGAAACCCAATACTAAGTGAAGAACGGAAAGCTACAGGGTGGTCGGAATATATAGATGGCTTGTACAAAGGAAATAAACTAGAAATCTAGAAATGGAAGAGGAAATAGAAGAAGATGAAATAGGAGTTAGTATAATGCGAGAAGAATATCACAGAACACTAAAAGGATTGAGTAGAAAGAAGGCCTCTGGAGTAGATGATGTACCGTCTGAACTGCTGTTATTATTAGGAGAGCCAGTCATGAAGAAATTGCTCCACCTGGTATGCAAGATGCATGAGACAGGGGAAATACCCTCAGAGTTCAAGAAGAATATAGTGATACCAATTCCGAACAGAGCAAGTGCAGACAAATGTGAATCAGTTTAATAAGTCAATGTTGCAAAATATTAACACGAATTATTTACAGCCGAATGGAAAACTAGTGGAATCAGACGTTGGGAAAGATCAGTTTGGATTTAGAAGAAATGTAGGAACACGCCAGGGAATACATTACGACTTATCTCAGAAAATACGTTAAGGAAAGGATAGCCTATGTTTTCATCATATGTGGATCTGGAGAAAGATTTTGACAATGTTGACTGGAATACACTCTTTCAAATTCTGACGGTAGCGGGGTTAAAAATTGGGATAGAAGGGATATATTCAAGTTGTACAAGAACCAGACAGTAATTATTAGAGTCGATGGGCATGGATAGGATACAATAGTTAAAAAGGGAGCAAGACAGGACTGTAGCCTTTCCTCAACGTTTTTCAATGTGCACATTTGGAGAAGAAATTGAAGTCCAGGGAGAGAGAATAAAAACCTTGAGGTTTACTGATGACATAGTAATTCTGTCAGAGGCAGCAAAGGACGAGGAAGAGAAATTAAAGGGAATGGTCAGTGTCTAGAAAGAAATACATGAGATGAACGTTAACAAGAGTAAAACATAGACAATGAAATATAGCGACAGAAAATCAGACGATCTGAAGAAATTAGATTACGTAATGAGACGATAAGGGTGGATACTGGTTACTCGCATATTGTTGGCAATTCGGTATTACAGTTTCTAGGCTGGGCGTCTTGGTGTTCCGGTGCGGATGGGGGGCTAGTACATTCGTTTGCAAGGCATGTTGTAGAAAAAGAGCAAGTTGAGTTTAATATGACGTAAGCTTTCAAAAGATATGGTGATTAATTGGCAGGAGCTCACTGAGAGGATAAACAGTAGTGGTAAACGATATTCAGCGTGACATAACAGTATTCTGGGTGCTGTACCGCGTCATGATGTAAGAAGACTATTACTTAAATAACCGACGTTTCGGCCAACGCCGATGAACACCAATCATGTCTCGCTATGCAAGAAGCAATGGCTATCCCCCACTCCCTCCACCTCAACATCCTATCATAATAAAGTTCCATTCTTCCGACAAAATTCACCAATAACATCGCTTATTTAAAAGAAAAATCTTATGAGGTAATGTCTAATTGAAAGTAATAAAAAGTGCAGTATCAACCTGCTGACATCAGTATACCCAAATGAAGGCCACTGTAACGTTGGCCGAAACGTCAGTAATTTAAGTAATAGCCCTTTTACATCATGATGCGGTACAACACCTAGAAAACTTTTATGTCATCTGACTCTGGCCGCGGAAGCCTACGTAATGATATTCAGCGTGATCGCACCCTTACTGATAAGGAGTACGATGCTGCCGCCGACGGGGATCACGGATAGCGGAAGGTCAGTAATTTTAGTAATAGCCCTTTTACATCATGATGCGGTACAACACCTAGAAAACTTTTATGTCATCTGACTCTGGCCGCGGAAGCCTACGTAATGATATTCAGCGTGATCGCACCCTTACTGATAAGGAGTACGATGCTGCCGCCGACGGGGATCACGGATAGCGGAAGGTCGCCGCTAAGCTCGACCACAGACAAATATATACAGACGGGAAACCTCTGTAAGGGCACAGACAAATTATACAGACAGGAATGTGGTGTCGCACAAGTCTAAAGTGCACGCCAACTACTTTTGCCGCGCGCCGCCATGCACGCACGGCGCGGCGTTCTTACGACATCAGCCACGAGCGCCCTCTGCTACAGCTCCGCTTGTGGCCACCACTGAACGACATCATTCACTTGGGACTGAGATAGGAACCAGTCAACACTTCAGAATCAGATAGGCACCAGTGAAGACTTGGCTATCGGATAGGCACTAGGCAGGCCTCTAGCTCAACTACGTATCAGCATTCTGCAGTACTGAGCTATGTAAAAGTTAAGTATTACTAAGTCTCTAAGAAATACATATCTCGTTCTAATTTACTCTAGTGTTTCTAGTTTCTGCTGTCCCACTGGCTGGTCACCTCCTACCTGCACAAGCGTGCATCCTTTATTCCTGTGTCGGTCTTTCTACTCGGCCACCGACACCTACGATGGAAGCGAGACACAGAAGTGGCAACGAGGCTGGGACGCAAAAGGGAAACCTCTGTAAGGGCCCGGCCCTACGCTCAGGGGTGCGGGGAGGGTTTCCAGCAGTTCCGTAAGATGTCCCATGATGGTGCTGCGGTCAGAAGCAGCTCTTTAAACTGGCCAGAGCAGGCGGCAGGGAGCGGCTGTCCCCACCACCAACTCCCTTCAAACGCCAGCAAGCCGGACACAGCCGTGGCCTCGTAGCAGGCGGCATGAGCTCTCCCCTCAGCCTCCCCTCCATGCTACCCTACGGAACTACGAGGGCAGCGTAGGACAGTGGTTTAGGGGGGGCTTCTCCTCTGTATATGTTACTCTGTGGCTCTACACACCTGCAGACGGTCTCCCTCAACTACAGCTCCACGCCGGCTACTCGACAGTAATCGGCCGAATAAAAGCGTGGCCGTAAAGGATCGACGGGCGGCGCGAGTTTACGCCTCTCGAGTGAAAAGTAACGGCTGCAGGTCGCCGTTAGCGGCGGTCCGGCTGTAACTGCGGCGGACTCGATTTATCGTCCAGTTTCCTGGCGGCCAACTTCGGCCGGAAGCTCGGCGACCCGCGCCGCTAAATGGCGCCACCCCTGGTAGGCTGGTCAGATAATCCGCAGCGGGCAGCCCGCCAGCCCCACCCTGCCGCCAGGCTGGCGCAGGTTAATGCCGCCGGAAATAACGGCGGCCGGGCCGGCGGCAAAGTGTCCCGCATGTTAAACCTGTAGCACTCGGCGCTGCCCGTGGCGGGCGGACGGAACTTCTGCCTGCCGTTCCGCCCTTCATTCTGGAGCTCAGAATTCTCGTGTACAACCACAGACAAATATATACAGACGGGAAACCTCCGTAAGGGCCCGGTCCCACGCTCAGGGGTGCGGGGCAGGGGGGTGCTGAAGCAGTTCCGTAAGATGTCCCATGATGGCGCTGCGGTCAGAAGCAGCTCTTTAAACTGGCCAGAGCAGGCGGCAGGTAGCGGCTGTCCCCACCACCATCTCCCCTCCGGCACACCCGACACAGCCGTGGCCATTAGTATTAACAGCAGAATGCGGCCGCGGCGGTGCGGCCGAGCGTATTGAGGCACTATGTTATCATGCGCGACGCCGTTCTCCGTCTGGGGTTCGAATCTCCCCTTGGACATGAATGTTTGTGCTGTCTTTAGTATAAGGTAGTTCATAAGTAGTTTGTAAATTTAGGGACTGATGACCCCGCAGTAAAGTCCCATAAGTTTTACTGTCATTTGAACATTTTGACCAGAATGCAAGCAGTCGATATCGTGGATTAGCATTACATCGTGACGTCTCACCAGTGGTTTACCTTGGACTGAGTCTGCAATATATCTCAGCTGTTGGCAATAAATGGCGGTAGTGAACGATAAATGCCAGCAGGGTACGTTATACTTCAGTAGAGTAATTTGTTCTGCACCACACAGTTCCTGTTCAAAAAATTTTCAAATGGTTTGTGAAGCCTATTGGACTTATCTGCAGGGTCGTCAGTCCCTAAGCTTACAAACTATTTATGAACTAGCTTATACTAAAGAGAACAGAAACATCCATGCCCGAGCGAGGATTCGAACCTCCGACGTCGAACGGCCTCGCACATCGTAGCATAGCGCCCCAATACGCTCGGCCACTCCGCTCGGCCACAGTTCCTGTTCCAGGCTATGAAACACATTATCTTTAGTGGACTCACGTCTTTGTACTGCAAGTTGATCCATTGACGGTACGTTAAACCTCAAGCTTCCTTTCTTTCTTACAAACATTAGATTTTTAACGTTCTTCAGTATTGGGGCAATGTTAGTTCTGAGTCACTTGACTGACAGGTCCAACTAAGAATGGTTGACTGGTTTTCTTAACGAACACATCCCCTACCCCTCTTGGCCCTCAGATTAATCTTTCGCTTCCTATTAGTCTATAACAAAGGCATGAATTTATGATCCGCTAAGCCTCCTGTTGGCTTCTCTCTTTAATGTCGTTTTATACAAAGCTGATTGCCTTTTATATCATCTGTTTCCTTTCTGCCTGCAATTAAGTCATGGTTTCAAGCTCCACTGAATCACTTGGGAATACTACTACCGGGATTCAAGCCCTTGAACTCCTGATTCCCAGACGCCAAATCTACCCCACCGCCACATCGGATTGAATGTGTGCTGGACCGAATAGTACATTTGAATATTGTGGTATATTTTCCTTTCTTTATGTAATTCAGTAGTGTACATCGTCTTTGCAGGTATAATGTATTCCATTTGGTTATCGTAATAAATTTACGAGAATATGGGGAACTTTCAGACTGGCGGAAAAAATCGAATAAACCCTGATATTTATTCAATAGAATAAGTTTATCGCGCCGACTGGAAAAAAATCGGATTACTCAGCAGAAGGTGTATTCGGTTTGCATATCGAAATACATGTTTAAGCAATCTACATATCGTGTTGGCGTCCGACTGCTGGCAGAACAGCCAGCGGTAGGTGGCTGACAAAGCACCCACAGCCGCCGGAGCTGCGGCTACCGCCTAACTCGATGGCCTCGATCCCACTCCCTGAGAGCTTACGTCGCGTCCGCCACACATAAGCCTCCTACCCTATCCTCAGACGTCTTAAGTATGGTAATATACCTGTCCAACACAGCGTGCGGTAACTGTCTGCACTAATTTGCAGATAGATCTAACTTCATGTCTCATGGACCCACCGAAAAATATTCTACGTGGGCCTCAAACCCTGGATCCCACATTCAGGTTCCCATCGCCACCCTCTATTCCCAGAAAATTCAAAATATGATAAATTGGCCTAAACCAGAACACATCCCCTCACCCTTCCCTCCCCACCCTGTCCGGCCCTCTCTCCCTCCGTGAAGACTCGAGCCAAAATTTGGCCATACATACTGCCACACTAAAGTACATGCTATATAGCGCAGGGAGACTCTCGCACATACATGCTAAATCTAATTCCACAGCGGACAACATACGAAGTTTGGAACTTGAATAGTGGCATTAACCGATACAAAAGCGTTACATGTTCCACCTGTTACTGTCCTTCAAAGTAGTCACCAGTGCTACGTACAACCCGTTGGCAGCGATGTGGAAGGCGTAGTGTACCGTTTGCAGAGCCTGTTTTGTTGATGGTACAAATGGAGCGGTCTACTGCCTGTCTAATCTGAGGAACAGTTCTAAAGCGAGTGCGATGAAGTGGTTCGTTCATCTTCGAAATCCAATCAAAGTTTCAAGGGCTTAAATCCGAGGAGTACGCTGGATGGTATAGTACTTCCCAGTCCCATCGACTGAAAAGAGCAGCCACAGCTTGCGCCGTATGCGCCCACTTATTGTCGTGCAAAATATGGGTGGGTTGCGCAGAAAGTGTTGCCGCTTCTTTCGCAAAGCTGTTCACAGGTGATGCTCCAAAAACGAACAGTAATACTGTGCGTTGACGTTTCCGGCGTGGAGGAACGTAATGCGTTAGGATGACACCGTAACAGTCGTTCCTGGCTACGGAACGTAGAAAAATTCTGCCTCCCGTCGAAATTTTTAATATTCAAGGGGACTTTAAAAGAAATATAAACTTACAATCAATTTCATTTAGAAAGGATAGAGTGTATTAAAGAACTTTAATTTGCCTTTGGGAGAATATTCTGAACTTTGATTGTACTAGAGATATAGTGAACTATCAATGTGAAGAAATATATTTTGAGAACTGTGTCTCAAATAACGTGTGACTTTGTTCAGTGTATGCTGTAACTGTGTGCTTTGAAAGTGAAAAATATAACAGGAATTGTGTTTTAAAGTTTCTCGAAAACCTTCTTACGTAGATAGTACCCTTTCATCAAATCGATGATATTTGAAAATTACTTTTAAATAATATCCTTGACTGTGTTTGAGATAGGAATATGGAGGATAAATTTATTATAAACATTATTCAGTAAAAGAAAGAAATCAAGGTTAAGGCCAATTAGCAAAGACTATTTTTCACGAAAGAATTAGTAATTAGCTTCTTATGTGACGTACTTCTATAAAATGAACTACCGGGACAAATAAAAGTTAAAAAAGACTTTGAAATTTAACTAAAAGCCCTGAGAGACAGAATTCTTATGCTCAAACATTCTCAAAGTTATCTAAAGACTTTATTAATTTACATTCATCTACCAATATACTATTCGTTTCTGCGTACTATGGCGTCATTTTCAAATGCCTATGATCAGAAAAATATTACAATGATTCAGTCCCATTAAACAATGTAGGGGAAAGTGGGGGAGACGTGTGCACCTGAGCGGAACTTTCTTTTAATTGACTTGATTAAATAAAGTCTGTTTTATATCTAAACTTACAGCAACTATTCTAGTATCTATAAAACATTAAGGTAACCCAAAATATTCAAAAATAAACACACCAGAAACTAAATTCCAAGACACTACCTAAGCGCACGTTTTGTCGAACGTCAGGGAAACGTGCGCATCGGGTGGGGTAATTGTGCGCATGTTAGAAGGATTGATACGCAGTAATACCTGGAGAGGAAAAAAAAACAATACAAAGTTTGATCCAAGATTATATTGATAAGGCATATATTAGATTAGGTTAAACATAAATTTTAATCAAATTTTACAAAATTTAACATAGTTGAGGACTATTGGTTTTCAAATAAAATGCGAAGTTTTGTTTGACGTTAGGGGCCTGAAGATTTAACAAGTTAGATAATTCCTTCATTGCACATATCACATATAACATCTTTAGCAGAATCATTTGTGGTACAAGATGCATGGTACCATCTTCCGCACAAAGTATATCTGTACCACAGTTCCCTGTCTCTACCATGGTCTCCACAAAGTACGCAAACCTCGTCGTCGGCTGCTTCAAATGCGCCAGGGTCAAACAGCTCCATGTAGATATCATCGGACTCATCGCCATTACACAGTGGAACTTCGTCAACATATGAATCGTCTGCTCTTCTTCAATCACATCCTGTTTCTTTACCTTCTTTTTTGTTTCTTGCCAAATGTCTGAGTATCCTTTTCCTTGTTTTGAAGTCTCTTCTTGTCCATACTTTCCTTTGCATTAGGCTTAGGCCTATTGTCGAGTTTAAGCTTTCAGGTAACATTTTATGTTTTGGTATTTAACTACATGAGGAGGAAACGTGCGCATCGGTGCGCCTCTTTACCCCATAGAGTCTTGGAAATAAATTTATGTTACAGTTTTCTTAGAACTAATTAAAACCAAACAGGACTCATGTTCTTTCACCCCTTCTTCACTTTTTAAAATATAGGACATTTTCTCATGTATCAGCTGGCATCCAAAATACTGTCGAGAGCAAGAACATTACATTCAGGAACCATAGATTCCCACTGTGTGATTTTCCGCATATTGACCTTTACATTTGTAGCGCGCAGTTCACCACACTGTTCCACTTTTTGACGTTCAACAGACTAGCAGTGAATTCCTAACAGTAGGGAGAACGCACCATGTGCTGGGATACGCACGAGAGAAGAAGAGAGTGTGGTTCCAAGAAGACACACCAAATATTGCATGTCCTTAGTACACCTTATGGATGAATTATTTAATATTTCTTAGACGAAAAATTGAAGACGATGGAAGCTGTGGAGAAAAAGGTGGTGTAATTGTTCCAGTGAACTACCTCTTTTATACCTTTATCAATTAATTGAGAAAATATTTGATAATTTATTCATTTTTACAGAAAAGACAAACAACTTTTTTCACAGGCAGAGATATGTAGGAGAGATAAATCAAAATATCATAAAACAGCCAGGAATATCATAAAGTAATACCAAGATATAAAATCCACCTTTTGGGGGAGTTTCTATCTGACCTGGAGGTCCTTGCAGGTTGGCTGTCGGACGGCTTCTAGACTGAACAGCAATTTATTTTTATACTTCGCGGAGTTGCTAAAGGAATTTAAAAATTCAAGATTCCAACATAATTCACTGATTAAGAATTAAAACATGTGAATATTAACACCCCAAGGCACGTATTGGAATTAGAAACTGTGTTCTGACGGCGCTCAAATACTTCCCTTTCCTCATCTATTACTCGTAACGATTACTCTTAGCCAAATCCAGTACACTTATCACGTAATGTCCAGCCTTAAAGAAACTGTTTGTCTTTCATTTCCCACATCTTCCGAAGAGATAATTAAAGGAAAAGATTAATATCTTACTTTAGATCGTTCAATGCGCAGTCAGATTACAGCATCTTCCAAGCCGTTTTAATTTATTACTTTTTAACTACGTTTGACAGTAAAAGTACTTGGCAAGTTTTATCACTGTAAAGCCCTGACAGACCTCGGCCGTGGTTTTGTCCAGGTTCTCGATAAGAATAACGATAATATATGTTACCTGGTTTTAAGCAAGCAACATTACAATATCACAGACACTGTATAATTTATCCACATTAGACAGGATGATTGAAAAAAGTTTACTAATTTCGATGAATTATAAAGCAGACTGATTACATTATATTTTGAACTATCAGAAAACCCAGTGTTAGACGAGTATTTCCTTTTTCTTTTTCACTATCTACCTTCCCCTGCTACCCCCTACTCCCCACGATCCAGTCTCGCCTCTATCTCTTCTTCCTCCTAATATAACTATTTTATATAGGCCTATAATTCACTGTAACATTATCTAAGTTATACTTTTATCACAGTCTTCCGGTAGTACAGCTACCCCTTCCACCTATCTCTGTTTACCTGCTTCTTCCCCTTTCTCGGTTCTTCAGCTCCTCTCAGTAGTCCATCATTTCCTTCCTCCAGCCTCTTTCGACCTCCTCCTCATGCCTCTACGTGATCACTTCCTTCTCCCTCTCTACCAGCCCTTCTCTATATGTCCCCTATTCTGCAGTCCATGAAAAATTCTATAAGAATAATATATTGTCGCGTTGAAATGGAAGCAGGCTTGACTTCGATGGCAGGATTCTGAACCGAACACACCACTTTTACTCAAAGCAGGTTTATTGCGAACTGAAATATCCCTGCAGCACTGACTGCCTCTCAGGCAGAGTACTCTGCTATTTATACACAGACATAATGTACCAGAAATTAGAAGAATAGTTACCATAAGAAACATGTACAACTTACAGGTGAACATAAGAAACATATAGAACATTCTGGAAATGATAATTACAAAGAAAAAAATTTTTGCCGGTGGACGGGAATGAACCGACGACCTTCAGCACAGAAATCGGTGATGTTATCCATTGCGCCACGCCGGCAGTAGCGGTCTCGCGGCAATATACAGGGTGTCCCAGCTACCTTGTCCACCTAACATATCTCTGGAACAATAACAGCTATTGTAAAACGACTTTCGCTGGTATCAATGTACGGCTGGGGACCATGAATGTACATATTCGGAAACATTCTAAAACGAAAGCAAATGTGCATTTTAACACAAACTTACGTTTTTTTTTAAATGGACACCCTATATTTTGTCTTCAGAAATCCATAGCATGACAAATCACATGAACAATGGCGTTGATTGCATCGCAATATTCCAGTTACATCCCGAGATATTGCGACGCGAAGTTGACGCTTGAAAAACCCGAAATACGCTGCTAGCGCACGTCCTGAGGTTCAGGCGTGAACCCCATGCTGCCCGCAATCGCGATGTGATTGACATGCGTAATCGCACTTCCATACTTATCAAGATGTCCGAAACGAAAAATACGATCTGCTGCCATCAACTGTCATAAGCACATAATGGTTTCCCTCTTGCACGTTTTATGTGTATACGTACACAATATGAACCAGTACCGATCGATATACACCAGTCGGGTTGTCTTATTTATCCTGCACACCCAAAATAAGGTTTATCGGATGCGTTAAATGACCCATTGTGCCTTTCGCGCACTCGTTCATCCAGGGCCTAGCTCTACACAGACACGTATCCAGGGTAGTTCTCACTACCGCCACAGTTACCACTTCGCCTTGCTTGTGATTTGCGACCCATGCAAACTCCTGTACTCAACCACCCTCCGTGTATTCTATTTGTTGTTGCTTTGGCGTGCAGTACACCGCTTGCCAGTGTAGTCGTCCATCAGAGTAATCTAGTGACGGAACGCAAGTAGTACACATTGTGAATAAACGTTGTGTTGTGGAACTTATACTGTATTATGTACACACATGAAGATATGGTAGAAATTCTGCTGATCTATGGAGAATGTACGTTGACGGGAAATACGTTATTAGATTGCTGCACCCTGTTGTAGGGGAGCGAAATTCTGTTCAGGCAGCACGACTGTACAGAAGACGATTCCCTGACAAGCCATCGCCTTCTCGTCGGATGTTTGGTCGTTTTACATCTCGTCTACATGAAACGGAAAGCTTAAATCCAAGACCTAGACATCGTCCTAGAATACGTACAGATGAACATGCTGTAGTTTCTGTGCTCGCTACCGTAGCTGTGAATCCTCACATGAGCTCACATCAAATTGAACGTGAAGTTGGTGTGTCTAAATCAAGTGCACAGCGTATTCTTCAACGTCATAAATTTCACCTTTACCATGTTCATTTACACCAGGATCTTCATGGAAATGCCTTCAGCAACAGGATAACATTTCGTCGGTGGGGTCAGCAAAAACTTCTGACTAATCCAATTTTTTCGCAGATGTTATCTTTACCGACGAGGCATCATTCTCCAACAAAGGAATTGTCAATATAAGGAATACGCATTATTGGTCCGCAGAAAATCCAAAATGGCTCCGTGAGGTACAGCATCAACGTCCGTGGAAAGTCAATGTTTGGTGTGGGATTACTGAAGATACCATTATCGGACCTTTCTTTGTAAATGGCGTCCAAATAGGCAGACAATACTCCAGATTTATACGACACAATCTTCGTGGTCTCTTGGACACCGTACCTCTGAACAGGAGAATGGTCTTGTGGTATCAGCATGACAGATGCCTTGCACATAACGACTTAAGAACACGACTTCTGAACCGTAGGTTCCCTGGTAGGTGGATTGGACGTGGTGGTCCAGTTATGTGGCCTGCCCGATCTCCGGATCTTACACCCCTGGATTTTTTTCTTTGGGGAGCAGTGAAGGATGCTATTTACTAACATGAAGCAACGAATTATTGATGCTTGTACAGCCATCAAATAGGAAACGGTAGCACGAAGTAGGGCATCCTTCATCCGCAAAGTGACCCTATGTATGCAAGCCAATGGCTATCACTTTGTGCTTGATATGTGAACGCTATCTTAATTTTGTAGTGCTGGTATCACAGTGCAAGTTTCTACAAAGAGCCATTTTACCCAGGTGATGTTCAGAAACATTTGTTTGAAACAATTTGTTATGTAACGCATTAGATAAACATAACATTGATAATTATGTGATAATAAAACTAATCGTTTAAACATGTTTACATTCATCTTCTATGTCTTACCTGAACTTTCCAAATCAAAACATTTTTACCTAAACAACGGTAAAACCTTTAGTCCACTTGCTCGTTTCACTAAAACAATCAACGTGAATTTTACTATTATGAGTAAATGATTCACTGTCACTTGCGCTAGATGTACAGTAAAATTTTAACGTTGAACGGCATTACCTTTTTAGTAACGGATTAACGATAAGCGAAGTTAACTTTGAGACTAAAGTTGCGGTACACAGATATGTTACAGAACCGCATCACCCCTAGCATATGGGATAAATATCTGATAGAATGTACGACTTTAATGCAGGATGACAGCAGACCGTATTATTCGTTTCGAACCTCTTGGTAAGTATGGAAGTGCGATTACGCAGGTCAATAACATCGCGATTGCGGGCAGCATGGGGTTCAGGCCTGAGCCTCAGGACGTGCGCTAGCAGCGCATTTCGAGGTTTTCAAGTGCCAACCTCGCGTCGCAATATCTCGGGTTGTAATTGTTATATTACGATGCAATCAACGCCATTGTTTATGTGATTTGTCATGCTATGTATTGCTGAAGAAAAAATAAAAGGTGTCCATTTAAAAACCGTAAGTTTGTGTTAAAAAAACACATTTGCTTTCGTTTTAGAATGTTTCCAAATATGTACATTCAGGGGCCCCAGCCGTACATTGATACCAGCGAAAGTCGTTTTACAATAGCTGTTATTGTTCCAGAGATATTTTGGGTGGACAAGATAGCTGGGACACCTTGTATATTGATTTGTATATGCCAGTTTTCATGCTGTGAGGTCAAATGAGATACCCTCCGCAGTTCACCATGAGAAATTTTATGTAGACAGTGACTTTCGAATTTTTTTCAACGTCTGTGGTGCTAAATCGCATCAAGATTGGAACAAAATTGTAATTTGTATGATATACAGAAACGCGGACACAATGTTTTATATAAAAAGAAGACAGGGATCCCTGTCCAGAAAAATTATACGAGCAAGTTGATAGCACTTTTTCATATTCGATAAATGAATCTCCTCTAGTGCAAGTTTCTTGTTTTTAATGTTTGGGAAGAGGCAGTATAGATGAAAACAGGAATAGGCATCCAGGAGATATGGACTCTAAAATGGATTATTTGAGTGGTATGAACAGCCGAGGAGTTGAAGAGATGTGCTCCACAGCATCGAAAATCAAGACGTGCTTCTCGTTCATCGGTGCCCAGACTTACACATTACTTTAAGTAACTTACACGAAGGTCAAAATTACACCCTTACCCGAGGAAGGACACGACATTTTGCGGGAGTGGCAGCGGGTCCGTGACAAGATGCCTCAGACCGTGCGGTCATCCCTTCGCAGCAGACATTTGTTTCACCGTATCGAAGATGGAGTGTTAATAGCGCCGTTGCTTGCCTTTCTCGGACATAGGTCGCTGCACATAAAATTATGTACTCACCTCGCTCTACAAGTCTTATACTTTTGTGAATGTCTTACGGACTTATCCTGTATAATATTTACAGCAAAGGAACGTTATAGCAGTCTATGAAGAAGAAGACGGATTCTGGAATGCAAATACATGATAACGTAGTGTGCTCTCTGTAAATAGCATAAGATCACTGACCAGCCGAACACTATATCGATGCAGGGTATAGGAGCAGGAAACGTAAGAAACTGTAACTGTATTAACTCCCTGAGAAGTGGAGCCTCTGAAAACACATTTAAAGCTAAATACATCTTGCAAATGATGGGAATGAATGTGAAGAAATTCGACCAAGGCGAAATGAAGGACTGATTACTTTGTATAAATTGCATCTTCTGTAGAAAGACATTGAGAACGGACAATGAAAGAACAATATTCAATAGCAATTCTTGCTAAAAATAGTGTGTGGAATTGAAAAATGAAATGATAATAGCAGTAAATTAAATAAATATAAATAAATAAGCAATTAAAATAGCTGTAGATCTATGGAATTGTTCACTGCTGATATGGATAAACGAAGGAAAAAAACGAGCATTCTGGGCACAGATTTAATTTCGGCTATAACATACTCACTATAAAATATCTGCAAAAATATAATTAAGCAAGAAGTGCGAAACGAACATCTTTCAAATATCAGAATGATTTTGATTCAAAACAGGTAAAAAAAAGGGGACAACCACCTCATATTTTACTATCTCAGTCGTAAATGACTGACAATGATACAAGTTAATAGTTATAGACGGAAAGAGAAAACTGGAAAAAATAATCTGCGACACAATCTAATGATAACTGTTTCTAAAGCGTGGAAACAAATATATTAAATACGTGTAAATAAACATCATCAAGTTTCGTAAGTACTATTACGTGTAACTATATTAGTTTCTTCATTTTTGTCACGTGGTGAACGGGCCGTTATTTACACCTGCCAGGTTTGATGTACCCTGTTTGTAATCTATCTCATGCAAGTACGGCCAGAAATTGCATCCAGTTGATTGATTCGAATTACATTTCCGCATGGTGCGATTAGAGGCAATGAATATCGACACTTGGTTTACAGCAAATTTCCATTTAGAGAAGGGTTTAGAGTTAATTGACAATCAGGAACTGCTGTCAGATTTTTGAGACGCTGTAACTGTTGGTCAACATGGAGTTCAGATCCAGTACAGAGAGTTTCAATAATGTAACTTGAACACTGCTGTAGAAACGATGATAGGAGAGACGTTCACAATATAACGTGCTTACTGTCTTTTACAAAGTCATTATTATTATCATCGTCATCATTATTGTTTTCATTTTTGATTCTTATAAATGTCTTTATGCTATTGTTAAAATTATATTCTAGCAGTGATTTTTTTAACTTTAATACTGGTATTACACACGGTATGTCTATAATGTACTACACAAATTGTTTCATCTTAGTTAACCTGTGTAGGTGTAAGAGAGGACATGAAGGCGCTAATGTTGACAGGTAAAATAAATGCATAAATAAATAAACATTACTTCTGTATTTAGAATCGTGTAAAGCCAGAACGAAAGCTATCTACTTTTCTGTGTAATTTTTCAATAAAGCAACTAAGATCCGACGATTAATCTAAAAGTGAAAACTAGGAAAGTATTGATATGAGAAGCGGAGCCAATATTAAATTCATATCAGAAATTTAAATTTATTAACGCTTTGCTTAAACGGAAAGAAAATTTCAAGTATCTGCAATGACACCAGTGGAAAGATCGATGAGAAATAATATAATGGAGATATATGAGCAGTATCACATCATCAGAAAGACAATCTTTATCAACTAATTCGCAACTGCCATTGAGTTATACTATGCGTATATAGTTAAGAACGATTTGCTATACGATACGTCATATAGTTTATGGAAATCTATAATATACTACACAAGTCCAACTACGTGCATTCTAGATGATCCGGTCGGCAGTTACCTACTATTAATGTTTCTGTTACTACATACAGGTGCCAATGTAGTGAGACAGCTGTGAGTCATCCAGGAAAGAGCTTCAGTAATAGTTTCTGTACAAGTTGTTTCTCAGTGTTAAGCCGCGCGGAAATAGCCAAACGGTCTGAAGCGCCACGTTTCGGATCGCGCGGTCTCCCGCGTTGGAGGTTCGAATCCTCCCACGGGCATGGATGTTTGTGTTGTCTTTAGTAAAAGTCAGTTCATAAGTAGTTTAGGGACTGATGACCCCGCAATTCAGTCACATAAGCTTTACAAACATTTGAACATTTTTCTCAGTGTTAAAAGTGAGGGTGGGTGCTTGTGCCATTTTGGAGAATAGTCTGGTTAGAGAGGGTAAGGTAACGACTCTGCAGAGTGTTAGCATAATTACTGTATTTATCAAGCGACACCATAAGATTAAGGAGTTAGTCAATACTTCAGTACATACCTGCTAAAAAATGCTTTAAGAAGTACATCATAGTTCAGTTAATGCAGGAGATACTGATCGTCATTGGTGCAAAGACACATTTATTTTTAATTATAATTTTTTATTTTTATGTATTTATTTTTTTAGCTTTCCTTAGAAGAATGTAAGTACTTACACTAAGGACGGCACAAATATCCATGCCTGAGGGGGAATTCGAACCCCCGACCGTCGTGGCCGTACAGAACGTGACTGGCGCGCTGCAATCCCCTCGGCCACCTCGGCTGGCCCTTCACTCCTCCTGTGCAATTAATTCCCCATAAGGACTCTGTCTTCATCAAGACCCCCTACACCACTTCCATACTGGTCTTCTCCAGGGTGTGCTCAGGGGCCTTTTTGAGTCCCACGTCACCCTCATTCCCTACATCACCTTGTCCACTCCATCCGCAACCCCAGTCTCACTGAGGGCCACCCACCATCAGTGCCATGATCATAAATTTAAGCCCCTGTGTTCACAGAGAAGGAGGTGCAGGCGCAACTAAACCCCATCCCATCATTCGCATTTGCTCTGCCAAGCGGATCCAAAATGCTTCTGGAACCACGTTCCTGATGCAGATTTGCTCTGAGTCGGCATACTCCATCAACCGCCTCTTCACCAAGGGGGCATAATGATCGCCACTACAAGGTGGATCCGTCTCGATCCCCTTCCCAATCCTATCGTTGTGGACGCTGTTTGGTCTACAGTGATCACCTCATTGACAAGTGCCGCAACCACAACATCCCCATCTGTCCCCATTGTAAGTCGTCGCATATACTGAAACAATCTCCTAAAATGGTTTCAGTCCTAGCGAGCAACGCCTGTGGTGGTATCCAGACCACCTATTCCTACAAGTGTCAAGCTCGTCCTGTCATCATCAACCCCAAGCTGACAGTCCCCATCCACCCCATTAACCCAACCATCCACCCCAACAACTCCCTACACACCCCTCCTAGTGTAGAGGACGTCATCCACTTCGTTACCATGGTCCTACAGAACACACACCCCTTTTTCATGCCTCCAAACCCTGCAGCAGATCATCCTCGCCACCTGCTCTGTTTTCTGACTAGAGACCATTTCACACCTTATGCCGCAACCTCTCCCACTTCACCTTTACCCAAAACGTTACCCTCATATAAAGCACACCTGTAACCATTTTCTCATCGGCACTTCCCCCCCCCTCCACCCACAGTCTCACATGGCACGCCCATCCTACACACCACACATGGACGCCTTTATGCTCAATGAAATCTTCCTTCAGCCCTCAAATTCCGTCAGCACCGCCCCCTACCTCCCCCTAATGCTTGCTCCTCGGCCTCTTCTTTTCCTTCCTTCCTGTCACTGTGGCCACCATCTATAACCACATTACTCCCTTATGACTTCCTAACCCATATCTATCGGTCCTTCACAACCTATGTGTTTGCCGCTGACCTTAACCTTTCTTCCCATTCTGTCGCTTAACACCAGCGTGGCGTCAGGTTGTCTCCTTGCTCAAGGGTCGACATGGCCCCTTCCACAACCTACACGCCCCGGGTGCAGTATCACTCCTAATGTCGTTCTCGCCTCCCCTAACCTCCTGGGCCTCCCAGTAGCGGACATCCTTATTGGCATGAACCATGCCCTTGCTCTCCATACCAAAGACCCCGCAGTCACCCAGATCGATCTCCCTGTCTTAAACTTCCTCCCAAAACTGTCTGTGACTACACCTGCACCAACTAGGATGCCTACCGTCGCTCCACTGATGCCTTGGTCGCCAGCCACCCTCTACACCTCCGCACCCTTGCAGATATCGACCACACAGCATCCTTCCTTCACCAGACTATGGCTGATACCATCCAAGCCCATCTTCCTAACAAATTCATCTATCTGCAGCATCCCACACTCTCTCCAGGGCCCGATCTCCTCCTCTGATAATCCCGTCATTTTTATCATTTCTTCTGCAGACCCATGACTATAATACACTTTTCTTCCACTAGCAAATTCAGCACCATATCAGAAACCTGTTGAGTGCAAAAAGAGTCTGTGACTGGTCAGACATGTACCCGCCTTAATGCCACACTTCCTATGAATTTCCCCAAGTACTGGTAAGCTTACAGCTGCCTTACTGGCAGTAACTACACTACAGACTACTCTTTCCTTTACAATGACCATCTTTTTCCTGACAATGCCAGTAAGACAGACCACTTCGCCACCTACAGCCCACAGTACTCATCACACACACCACCACCGTTGAGTTCGAATCAACACTATGCGATACTGCTCCCGGTCATGACCGCTTAACATACTTGCACCTTTGTGCCTGTCCTACATCTTTCCACACTGTCCTCGCCTACCTCTATACCACCATCCTCTACACCGGCTGCTTCCATCAACTCTGGAAAAATTTCGCATTTTCATGTTTTCGAAACCTGCCAAACCTGCTTCTGGAGCCTCATCATATCGTTCAACGAGCCTCACCTCGCTGTTCGGCAAGGTACTGGAAATTATCCTTTCTCACCATGTCCACCAACATCTCTGTCAACACGAGCTCCTTTCCGTGTCCCAGTACCCTTATCTATTGATGACCAACTCCTCCACTTCACCCAAATTTTTTCTGTCCAGATGAACTCCCGCAGTGCTGCTGTCTTTGTCTCCCTCGAAATCGAGAAGTCCTACGACCGTTTATGGCATTCCAGTCTCCTTTTCAAACTCCAGCTTCCTTTCTCATCCACCGCCCATCCTATGCCACTGTCAACAATTCCAATTTGTTTCAACCCTCTGCCAGTGTGCCGCATGACCCTGTCCTCTCCCCCCCCCCTCTACTCGGTGAATATGCCGCAACCCCAGCCCCCTGTCCATGTCCTACACTTCACTGGTGACACACTGCCTTCCTAGCCCTCGCCCTCTCTCTGGCTCGCCCCCAATACCTAATCCAGTATTATATTTTCGATTTCTGCACCTGGTGCCACCAATGGCTCCTTACTGACAACTCACCAAATCCCAGGTACTCATCATAGGCCATACCAGCCCCTTCTTCTGCCACCGCGACCTGTAACTTACACTCCATGGCTACCCAATCTCTCACATCAAAACCCTCAAATAACTTCGCCTCATCCTCGAAGGCTCCCTACATGAAAACCCCACCTCCAAAGAGTATGTCAAAACGCCCTCACCCACCTCAGCCTGCTCAAACTCCTGTCTGGCGAGACATGGGGCCTCAACCCATTCACCACCGCTCCTTAATGTGCTCCGTCTTATGATGCCTCTACCCCACTTGTGTTTTCGCCCTCCCCCTCCGCCCACTACTAGACTATAAAGATTCTTGAGCTCTATGCCCTCTGCCTCACTTACTGTTTTCGATTCCCTACCCCCACGTGGATCCTATAAGACCTCATTACATTCCACCACCAGCTAAAATTCCCCTCAATCACCTTCCCCTCTGCTACATTTCCTGCAGAATTGAATCCTAACAACCACTGGTGTCCCATCTTGACTTGCATCCCAGCCCACTGCCATGCCATTACCAAGTTGTCCCTTCCTCTCTCCATCTCCACACACACTCCACATCCTTTCAGAGGGTAACGTCCATCACCTTCCTTTCCAGGATGACGCCCTTCATCCCGACGTCTTCCCTTCCTACCAACCCTACTTCCTACCCTTTCCTTCCCCCACCTTCTCCCCTCCTCCCCACGCTTGGTTGTACCCTACTTTAGCATCCCTAGGATTTTTCACGACTTCCCTACCCCTTCCTCCTCTTTCCCTCCCCTTCCATTGCTGCCCATCCATGCCTCTGCCCCCCTATCCCCTGCGAGGTAACAGTCTTGAATTTTAATAATGCGCTATCTAGTGTTGTGCAGTGTCAAGTGATTCGTGCGTTTTAAAACGTGAGCAGCCGCCGAATAGGCAGAATAAATTGTTGTCATGTGTTTTAATCGTGGTCTCCATCCTTGTCACCATTATTCTGTACAAATTCAGTGTGTTTAAGCCGCCATGGCACGTTTTAACTCTGAATGTGTATTTGGAATTCATCACCTTAATGTATTTTATTCGCCATTTTTATCTCGCATTTTAAATATACTGCATTTATTTTCTCTATTTTGTAACTATTGTCAAATTGACAACAAATAAAGTGTGCTTGGCAGAAGAGTAGACATCAGCTGCTGTCATCCTTCCCACAATGGCTTGAAAAATACTAGTAAAGAAAACAAGAGGGAAAAAGTGTAGGTCACCATCTATCCCCAGTGGTAGACTTACAGTGGTGAATCTACTGTGGTTCTACCATCACGTGTCATTGAATTGCAGCCTGTAACCTGCAGCCAGATGCCAGCAACCAGGGGCCAGCAGTCAGCCCCAGGAGTCAGGAACCAAGCTGCTGCCCAGTGGCAGAGCAGCTGGAGTCCAGGAATGAGCCACCTCATGAACAGCTGGCTGCTTTCCAACGCCTCACTGCCGTGACAGTCACAGCCACTGCTCAATTTCAACATAGTTTGGGAAACGGCGCCTCCAGGCCAGCTTCATTGTCGTCCTATTCCCTGGGTCATCGACACCTTTGCCATCATTGTCCTGCCACTTTTCGAGACTCTCATATTAATCTTCGAGACTGCCCCCTACCCCAGTTCTTGTCTTCGTGCTTTAAATCTCGCTTGGCTTCCCTCAGCTCCATCATGGAAACCTCCCCTCAGTCACCACTGCCACCATGAACAAAATGTACACAACTCCGTCACAAGCCACCACCATGACAATGTGTAGCCCATCACACCACTTACCATGCAACGACCACCCATTTCAGCAATTCTCTTTGCCACCAGCACTTCTGTCCCAACTGCTAAGATCATCTCCCCATCCCACCTCATGCAAGCAGAATCTGCTTTCATCGCCGACGACCACAGCTTGCAATTCCATCTTCCAAGTGATTCTCTGACAGCAACAGTCAGGCATTGCGCATGAATCCTGTGGTGTGCGTCGGTAACGGGCTAGAGTTGTGCGAGCCTGTACTACAAATAGTAGTAACCCCGATGGTAACAGTACTTGTTGACACTTCTAGCCTCACAACATATTCTGTCTGTCCTGTGCTACCTGTAAGATCTGCCACTGGTGCCCTTACAACAAAACATCTTGGCGGACGTCTGTGCTATGTGGACGCAGGTGTGAGCGTTTGTGTGACTGTTGCAACTGACGGAACGCGTCGTTCGTTTGTGGCGTTTCTCTGAAACGACATTCCATGATGCTCACTATTTGACCTCTTCCGAAGTCGCTCAGTTGGCTGTGGAAAGCACGATGACGTTACCAAAGCATGGCTCTATATGCTTCACATGCTGACACCACACTGAGCTGCAAATATTATTCATTTAAGGACAGGCACATATGACACTCTAGCAGCCATGCCACTACGCTATGCTTTCGATGTTGAAACCTTCATCAGTACAACTACTATCCATCGAGTGGGATATAACGTCACCAAATGAAAATCGAGCAGTCTTCCCAGGCGTTCTAATTTATTTTCTAACAGTGTACGTTGTAGTGAGAGGTGTGGTTTTGTGTGTTATTGAAACTGAGATAATGGGGAGTCGGCTTTTATCGCATTTCCCCTGCATTACTTGCTCCTGGCGAGGCAACGTGGCCGGTGGTAATGCGAGGCTCGCCGGCTGGCCGTGTGCCGAGGCGCCCACCTCGGCGGCGCGAGCTATTAGCCGGCGCACCTTGTTAATATGGCGGGCGCGGGCGCCGGCACATAATTGAAAACAGCGCCGGCCAGCCGCGCGTAGATAACGCGCTCTCCCTCCCCCCCCCTCCCCCACTGCCGTGAGTAATGGCGGCGGGCGCACGCACCCTCGCCCACACACCGCCCACAACATGCAGCCAGGCTCCCACTACACTCTGCGGGACGCGGCTGACGAGCGAGCGCAGTAGAACGGGCGCTCCGCAGGGGTCAGTGCTGGGGCCTACACTGTTTATCATGTAGGCAGACGAGCTGACGTCTGATGCACAACAGGTGTAATTAGTGCACGTGACGAGATTCTTGTAATGAAACCAAATAACAGAGGATCTGGTAAACAACGTTCTTCCAAATATTATTGAGTGGTGCTCTGCAAACTGTATCTACATCAATGATAAATGTGTGACGTACTAAGAAATAATAACTGTAGTGGAATCTTCTAAAATTTTTGTACCCATATTGATGGTAATTTTAAACTCAGAAATAGTTCCAGATCCCCCCCCCCCCCACACACACACACACAAAATAAATACGTAGTTAAGACGTAGTTTTAGTCTTCGAGACTCCTGATGTACAACAACCAGAATTTGTGTACATAAAAAAAAAAAAAAAAAATAATAAATAAATAAATAAAAAAGTTCGAATGTTTGTAAATCTATCGGAACAAACTGCGTGGTCGTCAGTTCGTAGCTTAAAAACTACTTATACCTAGGTAAACTAACCTAAGGGCAACACACACCCATGCCCCAGGGAGGACTCGATCCTCCACGGCGAGCAACCGCGCGCTCCGCAGCGAGACGCTTTAGACCGCTCGGTTTCTGTACATCACGAATGTCTTTAATCAAACAAGAGAATAGAAGATGTAGGGAAAACTATTTTCAAAGTATTACTGAGTGTATTGAATAAATAAAAAAAAAGTAACAACTTAAGGTTTGTTCCGATTTGTTTTCGTTCCCCATTACTGATGTTCAGTCCTTTCTCCAGATCCCCCATCACGTCGTTTAACTACACTTGGTGCACGTAATGTTGCTTACCTCTCGACGTCCAGCTGCTCGAAAACTTTGTATGGAAGAATAAAAAACACCAATTAACGAAGCTGACTGCATGTTTATTCAACAATAAATCGCGATTTAACATCGCAGTTGCAGTCCGTAATGCAAGGCAGTGAGTGGTGTTCTGCAAGCTGTTCCACTGGAGGCTCTACGACAATATAAATCAATCACATGCTGAAGAAATAATTACTACATTAGAAACTTTCAAAATTTGTTGTGTCCATTTCTATCAGAAGTTAAAAATCAAATATTTTTCCTGAATTTCTAAGAAACAGGTAAGCTTAGTCACATTTTCCGATTCTGAGAGACGAATCATTTCACATACTGCCGTAAAAAGAGTAATAATGTTGGACGATGACGTCAAGTTTCATTCGATGGCTGCAGATGCCACCTGGAGAATAGGACGTATATTGATGTTCGTTTGAAAGTAGTTCTCCAAGAGATAGTGCAGTGACGTCATTGCGAAAGTGCCATCTGCGAATAGCCTTTAGTAGAGAATGTTTATAGCCATCAGGCTCAGTGTAACATCTACGTATGAAGCAAACAGGTGCAATGCGACGTAGATCCATTTGTGCTCCTTACAGCAATCTGAGCTACTTCGAAAGGTTCAGATTGTGGCATTCTGAGTCGCAGGATGGTCGTTTGACACCACTCGCAGACAAGTTCGACTCCTGCATTTGTTGCACAGCCATAGTGGTTACAATGGTCATGTGAGCATTGGCATGTCCGTAGACGAGGTTCAGGATATCCATGTGGCACAGACGTCCGCCACGTTCATATGACTGTACGCGCGACAGTGGCAACTCTCACATCTACCGCAGCACCTATAAGACGGTTTATGAGAGCTGACGTGAACTCTCGGCAACGGGTCACGGAAGGTGGTCCACAGGCACACATACCTGCACCTCTGCTTCCATTCACGCCACAGTATCTACTCGCTTTGCTCGAATGTTGCCGCCAAATGATTACTCGGGAGCTGGAATGGCGATCCGTCGTCATCAGCAATGAAAGCAGGTACTGTCTGTATTCTAGTGATGGTCAATTGTATATAGATCTGGAAAACGCTGTATCGTAGAGTGCATTCGTACAAGACACTGGCTCCACTCCAGGTTTGATGCACTAGGAAGCGATAAGCTACAGATCCCGTTCCCCTTTGCTCTTTGCGCGGGGTACGGTGTCCACCGCTCGGTACGTGCAGAATGTTACAAAACCAGTTCCTCTGCTGTTCTTGAAACTGGAAGGTCGTGTGCTGTTACAACAGGATAGTGCTCGCCCACATGAACTCAACATGCTGTGACAAAGGCGAAGGAACTTCGCCGGAAAACACGGTCACCAGTTTGTATGCTTTATAGCGGGTGTGGGATATGATGGGACGATTATTGACACGTATAGCTAGTCAACCCGAAACTCATGGGGAGCTAACAGGGCGAGCAGGGGTGGAATACTTCACCCGCCTTTCCTATAATCGACTGGATGCCCGTATCATTGGCTGCAGTGACACCCTTGGAGGCCATCGGCGTTTTAGCAGGGATCGACACCTGGTACCTCAGTACCGCTTGACCTATGATCTGTAGATGTAATCATTCCATGTACTGCATTTGCAGTGTTTCAACAATCAATGTTGAGGGAACTGGGAGACTCTTAGAGGGCGTAATGGCGTTTGTTTCCGACGGTGTACATCGATGCTGGGTGGAATTATGTCCAGGAATAACTGGGCTTTAGGAAATACAAGTTTTGTTGTTGACCAGTGTGCTGCAAGAATAATATGCTCTACTCATCACTGATCATCCTGTAAGTACTTTTTTCTTTCACGAGTTACACATTCAAAATGTTATTTCACAGCACATGTCTTGTCACATGATTTCGTTGTAAATAATTAGAATATCATACGAAACAATGCCTTTATTACTGTACATCAAGGCTGCCTTCAAAACATAAGGGGAATCAAAATGCTGCAAAAATTTCAGCATTTACGGAAAATTACGTATTAATATGCGATGTGAATATATAATTCTTCGTTCTACATCACGTTTATTCATACAGTAGACGAAATTCCCATGAGCTGAATTCAGTGCTGTGTTTTGATATACGTTGTCTTAGCTTAAATTTTTTACTATCTTAATCCCTAAACGACGTTGAAGCGGCGTCATTGCTACTCTTCTTCATTCCCGAATCCCCTGATGATTTAAAAAAAATCAAAGTGACATCATACTTCTTGCTTTGATTTTTGCTTCAGCGGACGTACTGGTTCCGATCCTTCTTAATTCGGGGTACATGCATGAAATCCATTTCATTTTCTACATCTCAAAGCAGTTGAAAGTGAATACACGTTTTAGAACGACGGGTCCTACTAAGACTGAAATGTGTAAAATGTTACCGCGTTTGCTTTTCAGAGGCGATATGTGGAAATTTTAATTATAGAGTGAGAGTTTAATAATTTGGTTGGTGATTAGTTACGTAAGTGCTTCCGCAGGGACATTTTGGAAGACGCTGACATTGTTAAAGGAACTTGCAGAGTGTGGAATATGAAATAAATTTCTTTCTTTCTCTTTGGCCGCGTTCACGAACACGCAGGGTCGTTTTGTTAATTTGGATTTGGCGTGTTAATATTTACGGGGTGGCCGGACGCCGTCCATGTCGCCACCGCATGCCCCCTGGGAGGAAATGTGTACTCCAAATGTCTGCGTATTGCGATACATGTGTGAAAGTGTAAACAATTACGAAATGTCTGCAAATCGTGTAAATGATGTGGGAATTCGGTACCAGCCCGGTAGTTACCTAGGGGGATGTGGAAAACCGCCTAAGAACTACATCCAGGCTGGCCGGCACTCCGACCATCTTCGTTAATCCGCCGGGCGGATTCGAACCAGGCCCTGTACACCTTTCCGTCTCGGAAAGCAGTGTGTTAGACCACACGGCTAACCGAGCGGGCCTAGAGTATTAAATAACTGCAGCACATAAATCTGAATTTAGATGTTACTTCATTGCTAAAACTGAGATTCTTGAAAGATAGGGCTTTGGATTTGCTGTGTCTGTGGGACATGGCAATTTATTAAGCCATAATAAGAGGCTGAACTGAATCGAGCAGGACAATATTAAGGAAGTACTAAGCTGTTAAAAACTCGAATAATTCAATAATTCAAAATGGGCATTATATTTTCATCCAAGAACCCGACAGATATTTTTAAGACTTTCTGGAGGCCACAAATCACCGAAAAGGAGAGTCACTAGCAACCTCATCAGACATAATTTCATTCCACCGTTTCTGAATTAAAAACTTAAAGACGCTCTGCTGCCGGCCGCGGTGGCCGAGGGGACTAAGGCGCTTCAGTCACAGTCCGCACGGCCACTACAGTCGGGGGTTCGAATCCCCCCTCGGGCATGGATATTTGTGCCGTCCTTAGTTGTAGGTAGTTCATAAATAGTTTGTAAGTTTAGGGACTGATGACCCCGTAGTTAAGTCCCTTAAGCTTAACAAACATTTGAACATTTTTGACGCTCTGCTTTCCTAGGATCGGCTCGAATCTCATTTTCAGTACCGCGGAATTCACACCAGATTGTTGCTTGGGACCGATCTGAGAAGTGCTTCAGGTTGTAGAGAGCGGAAATGATGTCACTTTTCATGTATTTCCTTATCGCCGATGACAGCTGGGAGTGGGTGGTTCTTTTAGGTAGGTTCTTTAGTTCGTATGCCCTTCGTTCCCTTAAACGTCCAAACTGTAGTGGCTTAATGGTGGTGGTGGGGGGCTGGCCCCAGCCATCGAGGCGAAGTTTGGTTGCTGGTGATCGCCCATTATCTTGACGGTAAGTGATCGAGTAAAACAGAAGTGATATCTGGCGTTCCACAGGGAAGCGTTATAGGTACCCTACTCTTCCTCGTGTTTATAAACGATTTAGGAGACAATCTGAATAGCTCCGTTAGACTGTTCGCGGATGATGCTGTCTTTTTTCGGTTAGTGAAGTCTACAGAGGATCAAAACCAACTGCAAAGCGATTTAGACAAAAATTTCTACTTGGTGCGAAAATTGGCAATTGACACTAAATAAAGAAAAGTGTGAAGTAATACACATGACCACCAAAAGAAATCCGCTGAACTTCAATTACGCGATAAATCAGTCAAACCCTAAGGTCGTAAATTCTACCAAATACCTAGGAGTTACAATTACGAACAACTTTGACTGGAGAGAACACACAGAAAATATTGTGGTGAAGGCGAATCAAAGGTTACGCTCCATTGGCAGAACGCTTCGAAGATGCACCAGCTCCACCAAAGAGACTGCCTACATCACAAATGTACGTCCTCTCCTGGAGTACTGTTGCCCCTTGTAGGACCCTCACCAGGTGGGACTGACGGAAGACATTGAGAAGGTTCAGAGAAGGGCAGCTCGTTTTGTTTTATCACGTTATGGGGGAGAAAGTGTCACGGAAATGTTACACGAATTGGGTTGGAAATCATTAAAAGAAAGACGTTATTCATTGCGGCATGATCTGTTTGCGAAGTTTCAATCACCGACTTTTAGTTCTCAATGTGAAAATATTTTGCTAGCACCCACCTACTTAGGGAGACATGACCATCCCAATAAAATAAGAGAAATCAGATCGAAAACGGAACGATTTCGGTGTTCTTTCTTCCCGCGCGCTATTAGAGAATGGAACGGTAGAGAAATGTTATGAAAGTGGTTAATGAACCCTCTGCCAGGCACTTGAATGTGATTTGCAGAGTATCTATGTAGATTATCTGTGTAAGTCTCCGTGTGATGTATGTATGTGTGTGTGTGTGTGTGTGTGTGTGGTCGCACTGGGGGGAGTGCCGGACGTGCGCTAGGTTGGCAGCTTACGTTGACGTGCCCTTTGGAAGCGTTTGCTAACGAACGCGGTCGTCGCGGCCTGAAGGTTTCAACGCAGTGTATTCTCACCGAGCGCGAGTTACCGGCTCGGTATTTTCCCTACACTAGGGAGAGGGGGGGGAGGCATCCTGACTGCCGTGCGACACCTTTTCACGACGACTCTGCTTTTCCCGCCGCCACAGGTGGCACCAACACGACGATTTGCTTCCTCCGCCCCAAGAGGAAGGAGGTTGGAAACACGACAATTTTCTGTTTTGGTAGCAGCGCCACACTAGGTGTGCGCATTGGTTGAGGTGTGCCCGCTTCTTCTTCTTCTTCTTCACTGCACACCTGAGGTTGCGTGTCCGTGCGATGTGATGTCTTCGTAGCCGCCGGTCGTCTTCTTCCACTGACCCGCCTTTCCGGCTGACTGAGCGCGGTTTGAAGACTCGACTCGAAGACTGCGCCCTCACTCTGCTCCTCGTCATTTTTACAGTAGGCGCGAGAACAGCCACAGCCAATGGCGCGCTTTCCCGCCAACTAAAGGCACATTCCTCCCCCAACTGCCGGAGTACCCAAACTTGGTCACGTACTCCAGCTAGATTCTTAGAAAACCTGCAATAAAATAATAAGTTGCCGCCATCAGGGCACCTTTCTATACAGCTCTCTGTGGGACCCACCAACTGTGTGGAGCGCACTCCGCTTTCCTTTCTCACCCACCCTTGTGGTCCCAGCAATATAAGTAATGTCCAAATTCTCGGTATTCCCCCAAGTTAACAGACGGGATATACTGAGTTCCCGTGAAGATCATATGGCGTCAAGATTCAAGTACATACAACCAGCGCGTACAGTAGCCCACAACACCTCCACGGAAATCCTAGATCCAGCCCCAATCATGACACCCTTGGTTAGAAACCTCCCCACACCACATCACCTCACTAAACGGCAAAACAGACAGAATCAGTAGCCCCTAAACACACGCGCGCGCACGCACTCATACAGATACACAAACTCAATTCATACAAGTATTAACAACACCCTCTCAAGTCCTCCGTTCCCTCTCCAGAGATGCCTCAACAATTAACGACTAACAGATGATAAAGTACTGTAAATATTGTAAATACCCCCTTCTCTTCTCTCTTGGAACCTTTCAAAATTCTTGTAAATATCTGAAATTCTCACAATATTCATACCGATCATGTAAAATCTCACAAGACCTGTACATGCCTCGAAAGTATTACTTGCTTTGATTTTACTTTATTTTTTCTTTATCTATTTTATCTGATACCTGACCTCATATTTTAATAAATTTTTCTTTCCTTTTTCCCTTTTATTTTTTCAATCTACTTCATCTTCTAGGAAAATGTTATCAAACTATAGTTTCATAATTGTAAACTGTATAACAAAACAATATATGAGCACAGTTCAAATTGTAAAATGTAAAGTAATGAAAGATATTGATATATATGAAAAACATTGTATAAAATACTGTAATAAATGATGTTTGCACTAATGCAGAACATGTGAAATAAATAAAATTATAACCTGTAATACCCTTGGCTGAAAAGGGCAAAGCTGAGTATAAAATGTGCAAAAAAAAAAAAAAAAAAAGTGAGGGCGAGAAACGGAGGACACTCTTATGAGTACCGGCGATCGGAAAGGTCCTACGGCATGGCGCTAACCCGCCGTCGTATCGCGAAATTTTTCTAAGTGTTTAGTTTTGACTTGTATTTTCCACCTCTTTGGTCGGTCGGAAACTTTGATTGTTTTTCAGAGTGTTGGTCTGTTCGTACCACACTTCGAACTTTCATCGTGTGTGGCATCGCCATCTACGACCACAGCTAGTCTAGCTTACCGTAGACACGGTTATTTGCTCATCGTGTGTCGCTTCGGCAAGCGCATACAACAGAGGTAAATATCGCCACTCCGCGTCTTTCGCGCACTTTATACTTCTCGTTTAGCGCCGCTCACCGCTGACCCTGGTGACTGCCAACGACGCTGCTGCTGCGAGTTCTGCATCACTCCTATTTGGGTGTAGCATACTGCATGCCCAACCCCGACCCCTGATAGGGCACTTGTCAGTAATCGTCTTGTTTTATAATCCGTGAGTTGTTTCGGCTGCAAACTAGTTGCATTTATGATCGCTATCTATAGATATAGGAAGTCATTTTCACTCTAGTTTAAGTAATTGTATTAAGAGTTATATTAATTCATGTTCCAACTTTGTATATGTTCACAGTGATAACTGGTCAAAAACTTTTATTTTTGTTAGGCTGTATTATCTTTATTGTTAAATATAATCATGTATTTTGGAATTGTTTTACCTCATTAAAACCCTTTCACTTATTTTGGTGGGTTATATTTTTATGTGTACGAATAATGGGAAATTGTTAGCTCAGGTTGACTTAACTAGAGTTTTATTTTTTTTTAATATTGATTCACAGAATGAAAAAAAATTGTATATCATTTTGAGATCCTAACTTGTCGCCATTCGATGGTTAGGAGAGGTCAGTTAATTTTTCTGTGCTTTTATATAAAATATAGTGGCGACCCATGATAAAGATAAATATGCATAAAAATTAACTTGTTAGGTATTAAAATAAATCTGCAGGTATGCAAATTACGATGCAGGGTTAGGTGTTTTGCTTTAATTTATTAGACGTCATATTTAATGAGCAATGAACAGTTACACCTGAAGTCTTACACTACGAGAAAACACGCAACATACACGTTTCAAACTATATCTTCTTCAGATGTGACGAGACTCTTATACACCAGCCTTTTAATGTGACACCAAAGGAAGAAATCCACGCACGTTGTATCAGGTGGTCAGGGTGGGCAGGGAACTTCTCCGCCCCTCCACCGCCCCCCCCCCCCCCATCCGCCCTATCCATTGATGGCCGTAGACAGCGTCCAGATGGTTCCTGGCGTTTGGATTAAAGTGCAGTGGGGCTCCATCATGCTGGAACCATATTCATCTGCGAACAGTTAGTGAAACATTGTCCAGATTTCAGGTAAGACCTCCTGCAGGAATCAATTTTTTGTCTTTACTTCTCTCTTCATACACCTTTCTTCCATACTTGTGTGCACACTAGTGCTTTCAAATATTTGTTAAGCTTATGGGACTTAACTACGGGGTCATCAGTCCCTAAACTTACAAACTACTTATCAACTACCTTATACTAAGGACGGCACAAATATCCATGCCCGAAGGGGGATTCGAACCCCCGACCGTAGTGGCCATGCAGACCGTGACTGGAGCGCCTCAGTCCCCGCGGCCACCGCGGCCGTCACACTAGTGCTTTCAAATGTTGTTAACGACTACACATTGCTATACGGAATCTGTTTATTTCGGTCTTCTCCATTTGCCATTTGATTTGTCATGAACTACTGGCCATTAAAATTGCTACACTAAGAAGAAGTGCAGTTGATAAACGGATATTCATTGGACAAATATATTAGAACTGACATGTGATTACTTTTTCACGCATAGATTCTTAGAAATCAGTACCCAGAACAACCTCCTTTGATCGTAATAACGGCCTTGATATGCTAGGGCATTGAGACAAACTGAGCTACGATGGCGTGTACACGAACAGATGCCCATGCAGCTTCAACACGATACCACAGTTCACAGTTCATCAAGAGTAGTGACTGGCGTATTCTGACGAGCCAGTTTCTCGGCCACCAGTCACCAGACGTTTTCAATTGGTGACAGATTGAAGAATGTGCTGGCCAGGGCAGTAGTCGAACATTTTCCGTATCCAGAAAGGCCAACACAGAACCTGCAACATGCAGTCGTGCATTATCCTGCTGAAATGTATGGTTTCGCAGCGATCGAATGAATGGTAGAGCCACTGGTCGAAACAAACCTAAAATGTAACGTTCACTGTTCAAAGTGCTGTCGAGACGTGTAACCAGTGGCACCCCCCTATGATCACGCCGGGCGATACGTCAGTATGGCGATGACGAATACACGCTTCCAATGTGCGTTCACCGCGATGTCGCCAAATACAGATGCGACCATCATGATGCTGTAAACGGAACCTGGATTCATCCCAAAAAATGACGTTTTGCCATTCGTGCATCCAGGTTCGTCGCTGCGTACACCATCGCAGGCGCTCCTGCCTGTGATACAGCGTCAAGGGTAACCGTAGCCATGATCTCCGAGCAGATAGTCCATGCTGCTGCAAACGTCATCGAACTGTTCGTGCAGATGGTTGTTGTCTTCCAAACGTCGCCATCTGTTGACTCAGGGATGGAGACGTGGCTGGACGATCTGTTAGAGCCACGCGGGTTAGATGCCTGTTATCTCGACTACTAGTGATACGAGTCCGTTGGCATCCAGCACGGCGTTCCGTATTGCCCGCCTGAACCACCCGATTTCGTATTCTGCTAACAGTCATTGGATCGCGAGCAAGAATGTCGCGATACGATAAACCGCAATCGCGATAGGCTACAATCCGACCTTTATCAAAGTCGGAAACGTGATGGTACGTATTTCTCCTCCTTAAACGGGGCATCACAACTACGTTTCACCGGACAACGATGGTCAACTGCTGTTTGTGTATGAGAAATCGATTGGAAACTTTCCTGTTGTCAGCACGTTGTAGATGTCTCCACCGGCGTCAACCATGTGTGAATGCTCTGAAAAACTAGTCATTTACATATCACAGCATCTTCTTCCTGTCGGTTTAATTTCGCTTCTGTAGCACGTCATCTTCGTGGTGTAGCAATTTTAATAGTCAGGAGTGTCTTTATTATCATGTATACAATTTTATATTCACAGATATATTTTACGAATTCATTTTATAATAAAGGTGGTTTTATAATGACAAATAATAAATTATTATACCACTTGGGGTTGTAAAAACCCTGTATTATTGGATATGTACTGTAAACCTAAGGAAACCAAATAGCAGGTTGGATTGTTTGTAGAAGTAAGTTATAGTTTTTTCCTAAAATTCGGGTTGCCGTATTCGATCATTTTCTTCTTAATCGTTTATAGGGATGGAAAAGGCTTTACTTACCCAGGACCAAGTTTATAAATCTTGACGCTTTCGCAAGTCTGGCGACAGTAAATTGCAAACAAAAATCTTCCCCTTGACAGAGTCTATTTATTTTTGAAAGCCGCATTTAACGCCCTTTATTAGTCATGAGATAAGCATTCACATACATCCAGAAGGAACGTGGCGGTGGGTATAATTGATTATACAGTTGAGTCCCGAGAATTCGGTCTAATGTGGATCGAAGGGTAGCCGAGTTTGTGAAAATGCCGGGTTATTGGGAACGGTGGTAAAAAAGAATAGGCAAGTTTGTAGTTATAAAATACCTTCCATTTTTGTGACGCGCTGTTCCTGTCTGGTGTTACTCACTGGTGTTGTGTTTACGCTACATCTGCAACAATGGACCGATTTTTTGTCTACAGTGGCCCAGTTTTTTTGCTATCAAGAGTACCTTGTGAGACGTGGTGTCAGCCATGGTCTGACAATATAATAAAAATTATAGAATACAGTAATACAAAATAAATTTAAGAAATTGCCTAAGGAATGATATATTTGTTACTTACAGTTAGAAAACTACTTTAAGAAAAGTATGGATAATAGTGATTTACTTCATAATACATATTCCACTAAAATACCCATCACGCCTAAGCTGATTTTAGAAATCACTGTGAAAATTTCAATCCCATAATTTTGATCACGACTGCTTTTTAGTATGAAGATACACCACGTACTGTATTAATTAAACTCAAAGGGTATTTAAATAGAGTGTAGGTGGCACAAGAGAAGATGATACCTGTGCCCAATTATAGCATATTCTGTAACTGCTACACGGTACGATTTCAATTCAATGTTGCATTCGGCGAGCACGGAAAATTTCCAGAGGGTGTGCAAGGGGGTGGCCGAGTTACCCGGACTGTCGAGTTACCGAGTGCAGAGTTTTAGGGACTACTGCAGATCAGCAGCTTACAGTTCAAAGTCGACCACTGTACGAAACAAGAGTCTTGTTTTATCTCTAAAATTAGCAAATGAGGTCCGTGTGAACTATCGGTTACTCCCTGCTACAAAGTTTGTTCCCTGGCCCAAACTGAGAACTGACTCGTTTCAAATTACTTTAATAACAGGAAGTTAATACTACAGTGCTCAATATACGTAGCAGTTCACACGTTATTACACACAGACATTCATAAGCAAGTCACCACAATTAAAGGTATCTTAGAAAGATGACCAACAAAACATTTATTGCGCAACGGAATTTAGACATAAGAAAAATTGCATCTGAACCTGTTCTCAGCACTTGTGAAGAACAATATTAAATAAAAGAGGGAAGGTGCTCTAAAACTACAATTCGTAGGAAACTTACGGATTATGCTGAACTTAAAATTGTTTATTCAGATAGAAAACAAGCAAAATGGGGAGCCAATTTCGTTAATACAATAAAAATGCATATCTTGCATGGATTAATGCGGACAGTGCCCAGTCTAAATTATACATGGTTTAACGTTACTGGGGGGAAGGATTCACGAACAACAATCATTCGCTCACACACACACACACACACAATGCCACAGCGAAACTCACCAAAATCAGCGTGCTGAGACGAGGCGGAAGCAGGCGCCGCTATCGGAGGCGAAATTCAGCAAGTCGGAGGTAGCACAAAACACAATATACAAAAACACTTTGAAGCTGGCTCTGGTCTGTCGTGCCAGTTTTGAGATGGTGCCTGTGTACAGCCAAGTTAAATTAAATCAGAATTGGACTGTGAGCAAAGACGCTAACGGCGACACACGGCTACGTTACATGAACGCACTCCACTGAAGTTGAAGTGGTCGAAAATCGGATTCATTATACAAAATCACGGTGTATTCTTAAATTGCAGTCTGTTAGAAATCGATCTAGGCACTGGTTTTATATGAGAAGTGGCATGAATTCAGGCTTCTAGCTGCAAACCCCGGAAGTCGGAACTCGGACCCACGTGGTTCAGATAACCGATAAAATTGATTAAATTCAGTTTCCGAAAAATAAGAAAATTAACCACAGCATGCAACCCATAGAAATGCTTAGAATTATATAAGGAAGCGAATGAAATACAGCTACACGCGATAGGGGGCGACTACAGAGACGGATGAGGTCCTGTCTCAGAAAAACCACAAAAATGAAATAATTACAAAGACGGAAAAATAAAAATAAGAAGTACAGCATGCAAACCTTAGAAATTTTTAGAAGTACATGTAGAAGTAAAAGAAATGCAACTACATGCGATATGGAGGGCTTACCGAAACGGATGAAGTACAGTCTGCAAAACTCGTGAAAGTGAAATAATTACAAAGTCGGAAGAATAGAATTAAGAATTTCAGCATTCAACCCATAGAAATGTTTAGAATTATATAAGGAAGCTGTTGAAGGAGGCTGTACTTGGCTCAGAGAGAATTACCTACGAAGACAGAGTGCGTAGTACAAGTCGGAGAAGTAACGGCGAAATTAAAATAAGCGTGGAGAGAAGATCGCGAAATATTTGTGGAAATCAGAAGGATACCCGCATAGATACTTGCCTGATGGGCATGGAACAAACAAGAGTGGAAGCTGAAGGCTTCGATCTATGAACCAACCACGTGGAAGATATATCACTCACGGGAGGAAACGATGAGAAGATTTTTACATGCACTGTACAAAAATGAACATATCACCTATTAGAAATCGGGCCCCACAAAGCTAGGAAGTATTTACATAGAGTTTATACACAGCCACATGATCACAAAAAATTTAACATTCAAGACCGTTAATAAACTGCAACTAGTATCACTCACACCGCGTTTATTTATTGGAAATCACTTAATTGAAAAACGAGAACACATTTCCGCACACGATTGGAGAAAAAAAATAAAATGAATTTCAGTTCACGAGACTAAGTTAAACGTGCTAGACAATGAAATGCTACCATCTCGCGGATGCAAGAGAAGAACCAACCTTACCTCACCAGACGCCAAGTATAGAATGACCTTTCCGAGCGGCCACGAGACGCGGGAAGCCACCGGAAGCCGGAAAAACCAAGATCGGCGGTGGTGGGGGCGGAAAGACTCGCCCTAGAGAAGGCCCGATAACTGGACTGTAACCAAAGTGTGTGGAAACCTCTTTGGTAGCCTCAGCAGCTATCGACTCTGAGCCAGAGAGAACGATGCAAAGTGGGCTACTCCTACCCACATTCAGACAGCTATAGATTCTCGCACATCCACTTAAAAGTAAGAGAAGAAACCATTGTCAGAGGGACAGTGGCGTAGCGGAGAAGCCACATTTATGCCACATTAATTAATTTAATAATAAATTATTAACTTAAAAAATAAGAAAAACCTAGGAATATTAACCAATATTTTAACACATGAAATAAAAATGCTATTCCTCAAGCATTGAAAAGAGTGGGGTTCAACTTTTAAAAAATGATAATCCATACAGGAGTCTGTTTCCAGGCTTGTTCGGTCTGGTCGCTCGGTGGTCTTGGTTTGGAACCCAGGCCACATCGGCATTCCTGGAAACGAATGTGTGGATCAGCTGGCTAAGCAGGCTACTTCCTCCAGTCCATTGGCGATTGGTCTTCCAGAGAGCGATCTCTGACTGGAGTTCCATCGGAAGACTCGTAGCCTGTGGGATTAGGAGTGGGCTAGCTCTCCTCACCCCAACAAGCTTCGTGCAGTGAAGCTCTCTACGGTGACATGGAAGTCCTCACTGCGGTCGTCTCGTAGGGAATCTGTTGTTCTCTGTCGCCTATGAATCGGCCACCTTCTTCGGCGGGAGGACTCACCACAGTGTGACTGTGGCGACCCCTTGACAGTGGTCCACATTCTGGTGGATTGTCCACTTTTAGTTGCCTTGCGAGAATCTTTTAATCTGCCAGTACGCTTTCTTTTATGCTAGGAGACGATGCTGCTATGGTTCAAAGTGTTTTAGATTTTATTCACGCAGCTGGTTTTTATCATGTGATTTAATGGTGGTGTGTTGTCTTCTTCGTTTTTACTTGCATCCTCATATTTACCAGTGATTTTTACTCTTTGACCTGTTAATGCATTTCCTTAGGAACACCTAACACAATGTTTTATCTCTCAGAACGGAACAAGGGACTGATAACCGTTGCTGTTTAGTCCCTTCAAAAATCCAACAACAACAACAACAACAACAAAAGGTATGGATGACGACAGACGGTAGTCTTTCACAGTTGACGGTTATAAAATTTACACGCAAAATTTTCTCGCGACTGGGTCCATACACTGGTGAAAGCGATATCAAAATTCTACAGTACCTTCTGAGAATAGCCTTCACTTAGGCGCAGTACAATGCGCTGGTGGCTTCTTAAATTTCATGTGTGAATAGATAGATGTTACGAGGCACTATAAATTGCACGCAGTCCGCAATCCATTCCTGCGGATTTCCTCGACACCCGCACAATGCGGCGTCAGCGCAGAGCTGCAAGAACCGCGGCAGAGTCCCGACGCATCGGCAGGCCGGCTAAATTGATTCCGCGTGATTTATGCCGGTCGCTGGGCCGCCATTATTGTTGTCCAGCCATCTAATTTCCACGCTGGATGGGTTCTGGAGCGGCGTTATTCGAAACCCAGCGGGTAATTGCCGCCGTGGTTGCGGACTCAGCTAAATCATCGTTTATGAAGGAACCCATTCCGACAGGAAAAATTTCTCATTCGGCTATAACACTGGACGCGATGATTGATTAGGGAACGCGATGTGTCAGCTGGGGGCTATTTCACCGCGTGACCATTCCGCACCGCTCGTCATGTTTGTCCTCTGAAACTTCTGCGGAAAAAATTGCACCCTACGTGACGCATGGATGTTCCTGTACTAGCACAGGTAGATTTTTCATTAAAAAATTAATATTTCCTATTTTCGACGTAAGGACTTCACAATTTCCTTCCGGAGATTTAAGGAACGTTGCACAATAGAAACGTCGGCTATACGCGAATAAAAAGTAATTGATAGCTCAAACATGACCAGTTGGAGCTGATTTCTTCCAGGCAGAGCGCTCAGTGTCACTACGTGTGTGTTGACTCTGAACCATAGGTACGCCATTTTTATTTCGCATATAGTAAGTGGTCGATACCCCTCTACGCTGATACTCACAAAGCCAAAGTGTCGAGTGGGAGTGTGTATCGATAGTGACGAGAGCGCGCTATTCAGTAGTGGTAAATTGTGTGTCGTGTCGTGACTTGTTACGGCGGCAGATAATGTGCTAGAATATTCGGCTGATGTGCGTGCCCCCAACGCTGTGGGTAGACCCATCAGCATTCACCGTTTGCGTTTTCTACTAAATGTGGTAAATAATAATTTCGTGTGGGCCAATGTTGTAAATAGCAACAACTCGGTTTCGCGACGACCACGCCGGTAATATTCGAGTTACTACAACAGACGTGTGACGTGCATAGTGCTACTAATCAATGGCTAGAAGCTAATGCTGTATGTTATGAATATTGGTCCATATTTTGAATTATGAGACGAAGAAGGCTGTGACAGTTTCTTCATTTATCAATATTTTACTTTTTATCTGATGGTGATTTATTGCGTCAAAACACAGTTAACGAACTATATGTGGTATTGGACAGCCACAACTCGTTTGTAGCGGTTCCATTTAGCGATCTTCTCTCCCCGCCTATTGTAATTTTGCTGTTTCTTCTCCGAACTTGTAGTATGCACTCAGTCTTTATTAGTAATTCTCTCCGAGTCATGTATAACCTCCTTCAATAGCTTGATTATGAAATTCTGTGCATGCCGTAGTATTTATTTTTATTTTTCAACTTTGTAATTATTTCACTTTTCCGGGTTTTGAGACTGGACTTCTTCCGTCTCTGTGAACGCTCCCAATCGCATGTTGCTGCATTGCAGTAACTTCCTTATGGAAATCTACGCAGTTCTAGGGGTTGCATGCCGTAGTTAATTTTTTTTTATTTTTCGGAAATGGAATTTACACGTTTTTATCAGTTTTCGGAACCACGTGGGTCTGAACTCCGACTTAAGTGTTTGCAGCTAGTCGCATGAATTCACGTCACTTCTTATATAACCAATGCCTACATAGTTTAATCTCGGATTGCAACTTGAGAGTCCGCCGTGATTTTGTGTGATGAGTCCGATGTTTAACCACTTTACCTGGAGTGGAGTGCGATCATGTAAGATAGCCGAGTGTCGCCCTTGGCGTGTTTGCTCGCGGTCTAACCTAAATGCAGCTTAACTTTGCTATACTCACGCACCATCTCAAATAAAGCACGACAGGCCAGAGCCATCTTCGCAGTTTTATTGTATATTGTGTTGTGTGGTAAGTCCGGGTTTGGGGACTTCGCCTACGATGGCGGCGCCTGCTTCCGCCTCGTTACAAGCACACAGCTTGTGGTGAGTTTCGCTGTTGCATTGTGTGAGTGCGAGCGAGTGAGTGCTGTTTGTAAATCCCCCCCCCCCCGCCAGTAGCGTTAAGTTCTGAGTAATTTCAGTTAAATTCAATGCTGTGTATTGTCAGTAATAGACAATGTAAACTAGATGCATTTTTATCGTACTAACAAAATTGGCTCCCCATTTTGCTTGCGTTCGACCTGAATAAACAAGTTAAGTTCAATATAGTTTTGACTTGCCTATAAATTGTATTTTTCGAGCACCTCTCCCGTTTTATTTCATATTGTTTTTCACCAGTGCCGAGAACAAGCTCATATTCATTTTTCATGTTAATTTCCGTTGTGCTATACGTGTTTTTTCTTAGCCTCCTTTATGAAATAACTTTAATTGTGGTGGTTTGTTTATTAATGCCTGTGTGTTATTTCGTGTGAGTTGCTACGTATATTGGCCACTGTATCGTTCACTTCATCTACATCTACATACATACTCCGCAATTCACCGTAAGGTGCGTGGAGGAGGGTACACCGTACCACTACTAGGCATTTCCTTTCCTATTCCACTCCCAAATTGAACGAGGAAAAAAAGAATGCCTATATGCCTCCGTACGAGCCCTAATTTCTCTTATCTTGTCTTTGTGATCTTTACGCGAAATGTAAGTAGGCGGCAGCAAGATCGTACTACACTCAGCTTCAAATTCCGGCCCTCTAAATTTACTTAACAGAAATTCACGAAAAGAACGTCGTCTTTCTTCCAGCGATCCCCAATTGAGTTGCCGGAGCATTTCCGAGACACTCGCGCATTGGTCGAACCTACCGGTAACAAATCTAGCTGCTCGCCTCTGAACCGCCTCTATGTCTTCCTTCAAACCGATCTGCTGCGGGTCCCAAATACTTGAGCAATACTCAAGACGTGGTCGTACAAGCGTTTTATACGCGGTCTCCTTTACAGGTGAAGTACATCTTCCCAAAATTCTCCCAATAAACCGAAGTCGGCTGTCTGCCTTACTCACAACTGTCCTTACATGCTCGTTCCATTTCATATCGCTCTGCAATGTTACGCCTAGATATTTGAACGACGCGACCGCATCAAGAAGCTCACTACTGATGCTGTATTCGAACATTATAGGATTGCTTTTTCTACTCATGCGCATCACCTTACATTTTTCTACATTGAGAGCTAGCTGCCATTCTTCGCACCAACTAGAAATTTTGTCTAAGTCAACCTGTATGCTATTACAGTCAGTTACAGACGACACCCTCCCATACACCACAGCATCATCAGCAAACAGCCGCAAATTACAACTTACTCTGTCCATCAGATCATTTATATAGATAGAAAATAATAGCGGTCCTATCACACTCCCTTGGGGCACGCCTGACGATACACTCGTCTCTGATGAGCACTCGCCGTCGAGAACAACGTACTGCGTTCTATTACTTAGGAAGTCTTCCAGCCAGTCACAAATCTGTGAACCTATTCCATAAGCTCGTATCTTCGTTAGCAGTCTGCAGTGTGGCACCGTGTCGAACGCCTTTTTGAAGTCGAGAAAAACACAATCCGCCTGTTGCCCTTCGTCCATGGCTCGCAAGATGTCATGTGAGAAAAGGGCAAGCTGAGTTTCGCATGAACGATGTTTCCTAAACCCGTGCTGATTCATGGAAAGAAGCTTTTCCGTTTCAAGGAAATTTACTATATTCGAACTGGGAATATGCTCCAAAATTCTACATGAAACCGATGTCAACGATATTGGCCTGTAATTGTATGGGTCAGTTCTCTTTCCTTTCTTATACACTGGAGTCACCTGCGCATTTTTCCAATCACTAGGAAGTTTGCGCTGAATTAAAGATTCGCTATAAATGCAAGCTAAGTAGGGGGCCAATGCCGCAGAATAGTCTTTGTAAAACCGAACTGGTATTCCATCCGGACCAGCAGACTTTTTCGTATTTAGCTCTCTCAGCTGCTTCTCTACACCGGAAATACCTATTGCTATGTCCCCCATTTCGGAATTAGTACGTTGATCAAATGATGGTATATTTGTGCGGTCCTCCTGCGTGAAAGATTTCTTAAAGGTTAAATTTAGAACTTCTGCTTTCCGTTTGCTTTCTTCTATTACTGCCCCGGAATGATCAACTAGTGACTGGACAGTGGGCTTTGACCCGCTTATCGATTTTACATAGGACCAGAATTTTTTCGGGTTCTCGGAAAGATCTTTTGCTAAGGTATGGCTGTGATAATTATTGTATGCTTCACGCATCGATCTTTTTATAGACGCACGAATCTCTACTAACTTTTGCCTGTCATCATTTGCGTGTTCTTTTTTGAATCGAGAGTGCAACAGCCTTTGCTTTCTCAGCAGCTTTCTAACATTATTATTATACCACGGTGGATCTTTTCCATCCTTAATCGTCTTTACTGGCACATATTTCTCTAACCCTTCATTAACAATGCATTTAAATTTAGTCCACAATTCCTCCACATCCATAGTCCCAGAATTAAACGATGCCCATTCATTTTCTAAGTGCGATCGTAACATTAGCTTGTCGGCTTTTCCCAACAAAAACACGCTCCTAGCCTTCTTGACTGGTTTATGAACTTTGGTCACCATCGACGCTATGACGATATCATGATCACTAATTCCTGTCTCTACACAGACATCGTTAATGAGGTCAGGCCTGTTTGTGGCTATAAGGTCTAGAATATTTCCATTGCGCGTGGGTTGCCGGTTTAACTGCTCCAGACAGTTTTCGGAGAATGTGTCCAAAAGTAGCTCGCAAGACTGCTTGTCTGAACCGCCTGAAATGTAACTAGCGAGGTCCCAATCTATACTCTTAAGGTTGAAGTCACCTCCGACTAGTATTGCATGGCCCGGATACCTATGCACTACCTGGTGTAGACTTTCCTTGAATGATTCTAAAACTGCTACAGCAGCACTGGGGGGCCGGTAAAAACACCCAACTATTAACTTTACTTCTTTTAGACCTGTTATGCGTGCCCAGATAACTTCACAGTTACTTTCAACCTCGATCTCAGTGGAAACAATATCTTTGTCCACGGCGATGAACACTCCTCCTCCAGTTGTATCAGATCCATCTTTCCGATATACATTCCACGCTTCGCTAAATATTTCTGAACTTGCCACATCATCATTTAGCCAGCTTTCGGTGCCTAAAACTATCTGAGCGCAATAACTTCCGTGCAGCGCTGCAAATTCGGGAACTTTGTTTCTAATACTCTGTAAGTTCGCGGCTAATATTTTTATGTTCGAATTTTTGTTCCGAACGTGGCCTGAATTCGCTGTTTGAATGCTGACAGGCGAGTGCTCATCAGAGTTAGCGCCTAGCCTAACTTCCAGTTATTAGAGTAATTTGAACCAAGTCAGTACTCAATTTGGGCCAGGGAACAAGGTTTCACAGCAGGGAGTAGCCGGTAATTCACACGGACCATTTGCTAATTTTACATCTAAAATTAGATTTTTTATAACAGTAAACTCTTGTCTGGGTACCTCCTACCAGAATTAAGCTTTTATTTCGTACAAAGGCCCAATTTTATCGTACGAACTAATTATGAACTAGCTTATACTAAAGACGGCACAAACATCCACGCCCGAGGGGGGATTCGAATCACCGACCGCAGCGGCCGTGCAAACCGTGACTGGCACGCCGCAGACCGCTCGGCCACTGCTACCGGCTATGTTCCTCCCACCTTCCAGTGTTCCCTTCTTTGATTAGAACTGGTTTTCCATCTGAGATCTAAATAGTCATACAGCTGCTTTTCTTGTCCCAAAATTCTTATTCTTTTTCCTGTCTAATGTAACTATATTTCCCCTAGATATACATTTTTGTAAGTAAATGCATTTGTCTACTAGCCATTCCTTACTCAATTTGCACTTCATATCAACGTCATTTTAAGCGTCCCTACTCCCCTTAGTATACGATACCAGGTGAAATTCTGAACATGTACGAAATAAAAGCTTCATCGTGGTAGGAGGTACCCAGGTAAGAGTTTACTGTTATAAAAAAAGGTTAATTTTAACAGTAATATTCGCAGAAGTTCCGTGTGAACTACCGGCTACTCCCTGTTCCAAAACCTTGTTCCAGGCTCAAACTGAGAACTGACTTGGTTCAAATTACTATAATAACAGGACGTTAACGATACAGTGGCCAATATACGAAGCAGCTCAAACGAAATTACGCACATGCATTAATAAACAAGCCACCACAATTAAAGTTATTTCATAAAGGTGGCTAAGAAAAACATTTATGGCACAACGGAACTTAAACATAAGAAATTGTATCTGAGCTTGTTCTCACCACTGGTGAAAAACAATATTAAATAAAAAGGGGAACGTGCTCGAAAACTACAATGTATAGGCAAGTCAAAATTATTCTGAACTCAACTTGTTTATTCAGGTCGAACGCAAATAAAATAGGTAACCAATCATGTTAATACAATAAAAATGCATCCCATTTACATGATCTAATACTGATGATGCCCAGCATTGAATTTAACATAAATTACACAGAACTATACGCTACTGGGGGAGGGGGGATTTACAAACAACACTCGCTCACACACACGCAATGCAGCAGCGGAACTCACTAAAATCAGCGTGCTGAAACGAGACAGAAGCAGGCGCCGGTATCATAAGCGAAGTCCAGCAAACCCGGAATTACCACACAACACAATATACAATAAACTGCGAAGATGGCTCTGGTCTGTCGTGCCTGATTTGTGATGGTGCATGAATATAGCAAGCGACACACAGCTACGTTACATGATCGCACTCCACTGGAGGTGAAGTGGTTAAAAATCGAATTCATTACACAAAATCACGGCGTACTCTTATGTTGCAATCTGAGAGTAAACTATCTAGTCACTGGTTTAATGAGAAGTGGCGTGAATTCAGGTGACTAGCTGCAAACCCCTGAAGTCGTAGTTTGGACCCACGTGGTTCCGAAAACCGATAAAAATGTATAAATTCCATTTTCGAAAAATAAAAAAAATTAACTACGGAATGCAATCACTAGAACTGCGTGGAATTTCATAAAGAAGCTACTGAAATGCAGCAACATGTCATTGGGAGCGATTACAGAGACGGATGAAGTCCAGTCTCAAAAACATCCAGAAAAATGAAATAATTACAAAGACGGAAAACTGAGAATAAAAACTACAGCATGCTACCCTTAGAAATACAGAGAATTTCATAAGCAAGCTATTGAAGGAGATTGTACAAGGCTCGGAGAGAATTACTGACAAAGACTAAGTGCATACTACAAGTTCGGGGAAGAAGCAGCAAAATTAAAATAGGCAGGGAGAGAAGATCGCGGAATGTTAGTGGAAATCAGAAGGATACATGCTTAGTTGCTCGCCTGATGGGCATGGAACAAACAGTGGTGGAAGCTGAATGCTTTCTTCTAAGAACTAACGACGCGGAACACATATCACTCATGGAAGGAAACGATAAGAATGTTTTACATGCACTGTACAAAAATGAACATATCGTCACAAAGCTCGAAAGAATTAGCGCACATAATCACAAAAGGTTTGAATATGCCAGGCCGTTAACAAACTGCAACTAGTAACACATACACCACGTTTATCTGTTAGAAATCGCTGGACTGATAAACTAGAACACATTTCCACGCACGATCGGAAGGAATATTCCAAAGAATGAATCTAAGTTCAGGAGTCTAAGTTAAACATGCTAGACAGTGAATCGCTACCATATCTGCAGACACAAGAGCAGATTAAACCTTACTTCACCACAGTCCGAGCACCAAGTGAAGATCGAGTGGCCAGGAAGCGGAAAAGCTACCGGAAATTGGGAAACCCTAGAAACAGCAGTGGTGGGGACGTGAGACTCGCCTTGGAGAGGGCTCGTCGACTAGTCTGTAACCAAAGGTTGTAGAAACCTCTTTGGTCGCATTAGCAACAGGGGTTTGTAATGACTATTTTTCGACTCTGAGCCAGAGAGAACCACGCAAAGTGAGCTATTACCACACACATTCAGACAGCCATTAGATCCTCGCACGTCCACTTAGAAGTAAAACAAGTACACATTCTCACAGGGACAATAATAAATTATTAAAATAACAAAATCCTAGCAATGTTAACCAACATTTCAGAAACAAATATTTTAATACACGAAATAAAAATGCTATTCCTCATGCCTCGAAAAGAGTGGGGTTCTAGTTTTAACAAAACGCTAATCTAGCTACATCAAATAAATTAAAATTTTATAAAAAATATATGGAAGACTTCAGACGGTCGTCTTTGAAGAACTAAAAGAAATATTGAGGTCATGTAATGAAATATAAGTAGTGAAGAATGGTCAGAGGACTTTTTGACAGCAGTTATGGTTGTAGTACCAAAGAAACAGGGAAACAAAAATTCTGTGAACACAGGACAATTCATCTGATTTCAGATGCAGCCTAAATTGTGTTATCATTAATAAAATACTGGAAAAGGTAATTGAGGAGAAACTGTCTGAACAGGAGTTGGGTTTTTCAGAGAATACAGGGAGAAAAGAGGCAACCGTACTCTTGCAAATTTTTGGGGAGAGTTTTACTGAGTAGGTAAAGGAGTCTTATAGATCTGGAAAAGGTTTTTAATTAGGTGAACTGGGATAAGCTTGAATCTATAATGAGGGAAAGAGAGTTGATCTAAAAATCATGGGACGAATAAATTCTCTATATTGAAATGAAAAAGTATCAGAGAAAGTTAGAGGTGAATGTAGTAACTGGTTGAAACTACGAAGAGGAGTAAGAAAAGGCTGCCCTCTGTCTCCTACTCTTTTCAGTCTCTACTCACAATAAATCATTAACCACTGCGTACTAGAGGACAAGGAAGTAAATCCTGGAGGAAGGGATTTGCAGATGACAGGGTCCTACTGACAAAAGATGGAAAAGAATTGCAGGACATAGCAGATACCATTAAAAATGAAGGACATAATCATGGAACGAAAATCAGAGGTAAGAAATCTTAAGTACTGGCACTCAAAGGAAATAGAAAAGTAAGGATCATGTTGAATGGAAAGAAATTAGATATTGCAAAGCTTTAAATTTCTTGGAAGGAAAATACAAAATGTCTGGAAGAGCAGCCCAGAAACTGAAAACAGTTCAATTATGCTGCAAGAAGCATTTTATAGAAAAAGAACAAATTGTTGCAGCATTATGGACAGAGATCTAAGGAAAATATTAATAAAGTATTTAGTATTAAGTTTTTTCTGTATGGTAGTCAAACTTGGTGGTTGAGGAAGGGCCGCAGCGGAAGTGCCGAGCGGAGTGAGGCGGTGTGTTCCGATGCGAGAGGCCGTTCCCTGTCGGGGGCTCGAATCCTCCATCGGGTATGGATGTTTGTGCAGTATTTATCATAAGTTAGTTTATACGTAGTTTGTAAGTTTAGGGACTGATGACCCTTTAGTTAAGTCCCATAAGCTTAACAGACATTTGAACATTTTGTGGTGGAAGGAAACAGGGCAAAGCTGAAGGCTTTTCAAATGAGGACATGGCGGAGGATGGAAACAATAAGCTGGATGGACAGAGTAAAGAATGAGGAGGCACTGAGAAGAGCGAGGGAACAAAGACAATTATTGGGTGTAATAAAAAGTAAGACACAGAATTGGATTGGGCATATATTAAGAAAGGAGTGGCTTGTGGAAATAGAGGGCTATGTAGACGGATAGAGATGACGAGGGAGGAAGAGATTTCAGATTCTGGATGATGTGATGGATGCCAGTACCTAGAGAAAAACTGTGAGGGTAGCAATGGCTCGCAGAAAGTGAAGGAGAAAATGAGGTGCTAATAGAGCAGAAAGCCTATGATGATGAAGGTGACCCGGTCGGTTAGCCATGTGGTCTAACGCACCGCTTTCCGGAACGGGGAGGCGTACCGGCCCCGGTTCGAATCCGCCCGGCGGATTACCGCAAGAGGTCGTAGTGCCGGCCAGCCTGGATGTGGTTTTTAGGCGGTTTTCCACATCCTCCTATGGCAATACCGGGTTGGCCCTCAAGTCCCACCTCAGCTACTCGATTCGCGCGCATTTAATAATACTTTAACACTTTCATTCGTAGAACATTATACGAAGACAATGTTCAAATATTTGTTAAGCTTAAAGGACTTAACTGTGGGGCCATCAGTCCCAAAACTTGTTGTTGTTGTGGTCCTCAGTCCGCAGACTGGTTTGATGCTGCTCTACACGCTACCCTGTCCTGTGCAAGTCGGCGAGCTACATAATTTTGAATCTGTTTACTATATTCGTCCCTCGGGCGCCCTCTAAGAATTTTACCCCATACGCTTCCTTCTAATGCTAAGTTGACAATTCCTTGATGTCTCAGAATGTGTCCAACCAATATATCCCTTCTCTTAGTCAGGATATGCCAGAAACTCGATTTCTCCCCGATTCGGTTAAGCACCTCCTCGTTAGTTACGTGATCTACCCATCTAACTTACATCATTCGTCTGTAGCACCACATTTCAAAAGCTTCTATCATCTTTTTATCTGAATTCCTTATCGCCCACGATTCACTCCTATACAATGCTACACTCCAGACAAATGCTTTCAGAAAGGACTCCCTAACATTTAAATTAATATTGGATGTTAACAAGTTTCGCTTCTTTAGAAACGCTTTTCTTCCCATAGCCATTCTGCATTTTATATCTCCTTTACTTCGGCCATCAGAAGTTATCTTTCTGCCCAAGTAACAAAACTCGTCTACTACTTTTATTGTCTCATTACCTAATCTAATTCCTTCAGCATCGCCTGATTTTCTGACATTGCATTCCATCACCATCGTTTTACTCTTGTTAATGTTCATCTTATATCTTCCTTTCAAGACACTGTCCACTCCATTCAATTGCTCTTCCAGATCTTTTGCGGTCTCTGACAGAATTACTACGTCATTAGCAAACCGCACAGCTTTTATTTTACTCCCTGCACTTTAATGCCCTCTTCAAATTTCTCCTTCCATTCCTTCACTGCCTGCTCAATGTACAGACTGAACAACATTGGGGAAAGGCTACAACCCTGCCTTACTCCCTTCCCAACCTCTGCGTCAGTTTCTTGCCCTTCGACTCTAATAACCGCTGTCTGGTTTTTGTATAGGTTGAATATAACTCTTCAACCCCTGCTACCTTCAGAAACTTACAAACTTCTGATGAACTAACTTGTAATAAAGACATCACAAGCATCTATGCCGATGAGGGGATTCGAACCCCCACGGGGAATGGCCTCGCACATCGTAGCATATGCACTCGGCCGCTCCGCCGCTGTATACGCTGTCATTTGGGGTAGACATTTCCTCCCGAGGGGCAGTGGGTGGCGGCAGGAAGGGCATCCGGCCACCCTGTCAGTATTAACACGAAAAATCCCAATAACCAGGGCTGAAGAGGGAGAAGAAGAAGATATGCTGATGATGGTGGCTCCCTTTTGCCTCACTTCATTTGCTGCAATCTTATGTCAAACAAGTGATGAAAGACAGCTATCGCAAAATGTTGCGAAGTGTAAGGTAATTATGATGCGAGAGAAAAACTATAGCGTAATGTTCGAAAGCAGGATTAGTACTGTGTTGCTTGATGCAGTCGTGTGTATTAAGTTTCTAGGCATAAATTTAGGCAATTATAGAAAATGAAACGAGGACGTAAGTGCTTTTGTGGTCTTTGATTGTTGTTGTGGTCTTCAGTCCGGAGACTGGTTTGATGCAGCGTTCCATAATACCCTATCCTGAGCAAGCCTCTTCATCTCCACATAAGAATGGCAACCTACATCTGTCTGAATCTGCTTACTTGGTCTTCCTCTGCGATTTTTACCCCATACACTTCCCTCCAACGCTAAATTCATAATTCCTTGATGTCTAAGAATGTGTCCTACCAATCTATCCCTTCTTTTAGTCAAGTAATGCCAGAAATTTCTTTTCTCCCCAATTCTGTTCAGTACCTCATCATTAGTTACGCGATCCACCCATCTAATCTTCAGCATTCTTCTGTAGCACCATATTTCAAAAGCCTCAATCCTCTTCCTGTCCGCACTGTTTATCGTCCATGTCTCAGTCCCATACAAGGCAACATTCCATACAAATGCCTTCAGAAAGGACTTCCTTAGGCTTTAATCAATATTCGATGTTAACAAATTTCTCCTTTTCAAGAACGCTTTTCTACCCATTGCCATTCTGCATTTTATATCCTCTGTACTGCGACCATCATTTGTTATTTTACTGCCCAAGTAACAAAACTCATCTACCTCCTTTATTGTTTCGTTACCTAATCTAATTCCTTCAGAATCACCTGATTTTCTTACACTGCACTCCATTACCCTAGTTTTGCTCTTGTTAATGTTCATCTTATATGCACCTTTCAGCACACTGTCCATTCCGTTCAATTGCTCTTCCAGGTCCTTTGCTGTATCTGACAGAATTACAATGTCGTCGGCAAAACCTGAACTTTAATTCCTTCTCCAAATTTCTCCTTGCTTTCCTTTATAGCTTGCTCAATGTACGAATTGAATAACAATGGAGAAAGACTACAATCCTGTCTTACTCCCTTTCCAACAACTGCATCCCTTTCATGCCCTTCAACTCTGACAACCGCTATCTGGTTTCTGTACAAGTTGTAAATAACCTTACGCTCCTTATATTTTACTCCTGCTTGCTTCAGAACTTGAAAGAGTTTATTCCAATCAACATTGTCAAAAGCCTTCTCCAAATCTACAAAAGCTAGAAATGTAGGTTTGCCTTTTCTTAATCTATCTTCTAGGATAAGTCGTAAAGTGAGTATTGCCTCCCGTGTTCCTACATTTCTCCTGAACCCAAACTGATCTTCCCCGAGGTCGGCTTCTGTCAGCTTTTCCATCCTTCTGTATATAATTCGTGTTAATATTTTGCAACCATGACTTATTAAACTGATGGTTCTGTAGTTTTCACACCTGTCTGCACCTGCTTTCTTTGGAATGGGGATAATAACATTTTTCTTAAAGTCTGAGGGTACTTCGCCTTTCTCATACATCTTACACACCAGGTGAAACAGGTTTGTCATGTCTGGTTCTCCCAGAGATTTCAGTATCTCTGAGGGAATATCATCTACTCCAGGGGCCTTGTTTCGACTTAGGTCTTTCAAGGCTCTGTCAAATTCTTCTCTCAGTACAGTATCACCTATTTCATCTTCACCTACATCTTCTTTCCTTCCTACAATATTGTCTCGAAGTTCATTTCCTTTGTAGAGCCCCTGTATATACTCTTTCCACCTTTCAGCTTTCCCTTCTTTGCTGAGAACTGGTTTTCCATCAGTGTCCTTGATATTCATAGAGCTGTTTTTCTTATCTCCAAATGTTTCTTTTATTTTCCTGTAGGCTGTATCTATTTTTCCCCTATTTATACATTCTTCTACATCCTTGCATTTGCCTTCTAGCCACTCCTGCTTAGCCATTTTGCACTTCCTGTCAATCTCATTTCTTAGTCGTCTGTACTCCATTTTGCCTGCTTCATTTACTGCATTTTTATATTTTCTCCTTTCATCGATTAAATTTAGTATCTCCTGTGATATCCACGGATTTTTTGTAGATCTTGCCTTCCTACCTATTTTGTCCTCTGCTGCCTTCACTATTTCATCTCTCAATGCTACCCATTCCTCCTCTAGTGTTTTATTTTCCCCCGTTTCTGTCCATTGTTGCCTAAAGCTCCCTCTGAATTTCGTAAGAACTTCAGGTTTCTTCAATTTATCCAGGTCCCATCTCCTTATTTTCCTACCTTTTTGTAGTTTCTTCAGTTTCAGCCTACAGTTCATAACCAACAAGTTATGGTCAGAGTCCATATCTGTCCCTGGGTATGTCTTACAGTTTAAAACCTGGTTCCGAAATCTATGTCTTACCATTATAAAATCTATCTGGTATCTCCCGGTGTCTCCTGGTCTCTTCCACGTATACAACCTTCTTTTGTGATTCTTGAACCAGGTGTTTGTTATAACTAAATTATGTTCCGTGCAAAATTCTACCAGGCGGCTTCCTCTTTCATTCCTTTTGCCCAGACCATATTCACCTACTATCTTCCCTTCCCTTCCTTGTCCTACTACCGAATTCCAGTCTCCCATAACAATTAAGTTTTCCTCTCCCTTAATTGTCTGAATAATTTCCTTTAGCTCCTCATATATTTCTTCGATTTCCTCAGCATCGGCAGAGCTAGTTGGCATATAAACCTGTACTACTGTTATCGGTGTTGGCTTCGTATCTATCTTGACAATGATAATGCGATCACTGTGCTGGTCATAGTAGTTTACCCGCATTCCTATTTTCTTATTCATTATCAATCCTACTCCTGTGATACCCCCAATTGATTTTGTATTTATAATCCTGTACTCACCTGACCAGAAATCCTGTTCATTCGGCCACCGAACTTCACTAATCCCCACTACATCTAACTTCAACCTATACATTTCCCTTTTTAAATTTTCTAATTTTCCTACTCTATTAAGGGATCTAACATTCCACGCTCCGACCCGAAGAATGCCAGTATGGTCTTTCCTGTTGATCACATCCTCCTGAGTAGTCCCCGCCCGGAGATCCCAATGGGGGACTATTTTACCTCCGGAATATTTTACCCGAGAGGATGCCATCATCATATGTTCATACAGTAGAGCTGCATGTCCTCGGGAAAGGTAACGGCTGTAGTTTCCCCTTGCTTTCAGCCGTTCGCGGAAGCTGTGTGGCAAAGCCACATTAGCTGATGTTACAAGGCCAGCTCAGTCAATCATCCAGACTGTTGCCCCTGTAACTACTGAAAAGGCTGCTGCCCCTCTTCAGGAACCACACGTTTGTCTGGCCTCTCCACAGACACCCCTCCGCTGTGGTTGCACCTACGGTACGGCTATCTGTATCGTCGACGCTCGCAAGCCACCGCACCTCGGCAATGTCTGTGGTTCATGGGATTGGGGTCTTTGATTACTTGGATAATTTTGGGAAGATATCGTTTACGTGTAAAGGGGACCGCGCATAGCGCCCCAGTGCTATCTATTGTTCAGTGCCACTTGAGTCTCTCTGTTCCACACCGTGTCTAATTAAACCAAGATTCGAAACCATTCAGAGGGTGGTTGCTACATCTGTTACTGGTGGAAGACAAGAGTTTGAAAATTATTGATAAAGGAGAGGAAGGAAAAATGATTAGGAAAGAACAGACAACACCAATATTATAAGTATTTACACGCAATTACGGCGTTAGCTTCACATACTTCATTGCAGTTGCGGTCACACGTTCGACCTCGCACGGAAATCCGAAATGGCGTATTTAAAAGGGCAGGAACGATAGAGGCGCTACAGCAATGTCGTGCAACTTGCGGGAAGTTGAAACGGACGGGATGTGAGCACGTGTAGACAAGTGGTTAAGGCGAACGTTGGCCCGAAGCAGGAGTCCCGGGTTCGATTCCCGGCCCGGCTCACATTTCCACTTGTCACCATTGCATCATTTCAATGCCCTAATGCAGCCACTCTCATTCCTTACTTTCCTATTCCTTATTCCTTGCCCCCTTTATCAATAATTTTCAAATAGAATATAATAAGAAGGCAAGAGTATTATGAACAGACTTCAGGAAGCAAGTAGGAATCCTTGGAAGGCAGTGACTTGCCCTTCGACTCTAATAACCGCTGTCTTGTTTTTGAATAGGTTGAATATAACTCTTCGCTCCCTATATTTTACCCCTGCTGCCTTCATAAACTTACAAACTACTTATGAACTAACTTGTACTAGAGATATCACAATCATCTATGCCCAAGAGGGGATTCGAACCCCCACGGGGAACGGCCTCGCGCATCGTAGCATAGCGTCTCAATCCACTCGGCCGCTCCGCCTCTGTATACGCAGTCATTTGGGGTACACATTTTTTTGTTCCCAGCCTCGTCGCCGCTTTTGTGTCTCGTTTTCGCCGATGTCTTTGGTGTCGATGGCCGCGTAGAAAGAGTCCGACACAAGAATAAAGGATGCACGCGTGTGCAGGTACGGAGGTGACCACCCAGTGGGACAGCAGAAACTACAAACACTAGAGTAAATTAGAACGAGATATATATTTCATAGAGACTTAGTAATACTTAACTTTTACATAGTTGTTGACTGCAGAATGCTGATACATAGATTATATAGAGGCCTGCCTACAGATGATTCCTAGTGCCTGTCCGATAGCCAAGTCTTAACTGGTGACTATCTGATTCCGAAGTGTTAACTGGTTCCTATCTCAGTCCCAAGTGAACGATGCAGTCCAGTGGTTGCCACGAGCGGAGTTGCAGCAGAGGGCGCTCGTGGCTGACGTCGTAAGAACGCCGCGCCGTGCGTGCATGGCGGCGCGCGGCGTAAGTACGTGGCGCGCACTTTATACTTGTGCGACACCACACATTTCCTCCCGAGAGGCAGTGGGTGGCGGCAGGAAGGGCATCCGGTCACCCTATCAGTATTAACATGCCAAATCCCAATATCCAAAACCGACCCTGCATGTACGGGAAAAGGGCTAAAGAGGAAGAAGAAGAAGAAGATATGCTGATGATGGTGGCTCCCTTTTGCCCCACTTCATTTGCTGCAATATTATGTCAAACAAGCTCATGTAACGTCAGTGTATAACATGATCCCGCGTGGCCTGTCAGATGCCGCGGGCCACCGGAGCGGAAGCCCAGCCCGGTGGGCAGACACTGGGCGCTGAGGCGTCGCGTCTCCAGCAGACGAAGCAGCTTATAAACAGGCGGCGGCCGCGTCCAGTGCGAGATTTATGGCGGCACCAGAGGCAGAGGCGGCGGCGAGGCTGCTGATTACGAGCCGATTTATCGGTGCCCAATGAAACCGTGGCCGGCCCCACTGAGCGCCGGGAAGCCATTAGACGCTATCAGCGGCTGAGCGCCGCCGGAGTGGCAGGTGGCCCACCGCGTGATGGATGGCGGAGCCACGGCCAAGGCGTCTGCCGGACCATCGACCGGGCCTCACTGCAGCGCGGCTAATCCCTCCAGACGGCCACGAAGAGTCCTGTGGGACGCGCCGCCGACTCCCTCTCAGATAATTGGCCAGCAGATTTCGGGGAATCCCCGCTGACGACCTAACGCAGGGCTACAACTTCAATCCAGACGTAGAGATCTTCGCGAGTTCCAGTCTGCGGACGTGTGGAGACTGGTGCGCTGATCCTGGGACTACCAGCTGTGCCCCTCGTGGTGCACAAAGGAGAACACCTCATACTAAAACTACTTATAACTATATTTACTTATTTATTTCCTTACTTCCGACCACCTGACTTTGGGTATAAAACTGGTCAGTTTACATAGACATTTGAGTTTAACAATTATTATTATTATGATTGGGATAGTTAACCATTTTCTTAAATATTTAAATTTTTACATGGTTCATTTTACCAAAATGTTTGAGTTACGCTATATTATGCTTAAAGGAAGAATAAAACGGAGGGAGGTTGGAGACAATGGATATAAGTAAAATAATTGAAATTGAAACTAAGGAATTTGGTATTTAAGAAGGTTGCAGAAAGAAAGATAGGAAAGCTGGGGATTGTAGAGAGGGGTAGGCTGGGCTGCGACCAGCCAAGATCAGAGGCCCCGGAATCAACCTCGAGCCCTGTGATACTTGGTGGGTCAACTTCTGTATTACAAGCAATTTAGGTTTCTATAATATCATTAACTAGCGAATTTTATTTAACATTTACAATAATTAACTCTTACAATCCTACATTTAATTCTACAACTGAAATAACAGAATTTATTTAAGTAAGTTGTAATTTGCGGCTGTTTGCTGATAATGCTGTGGTGTATGGGAGGGCGTCGTCTGTAACTGACTGTAGTAGCATACAGGATGACTTAGACAAAATTTCTAGTTGGTGCGAAGAATGGCAGCTAGATCTCAATGTAGAAAAATGTAAGGTGATGCGCATGAGTAGAAAAAGCAATCACATAATGTTCGAATACAGCATTAGTAGTGAGCTTCTTGATGCTGTCGCGTCGTTCAAATATCTAGGCGTAACATTGCAGAGCGATATGAAATGGAACGAACATGTAAGGACAATTGTGAGTAAGGCGGACAGCCAACTTCGGTTTATTGGGAGAATTTTGGGAAGATGTACTTCACCTGTAAAGGAGACCGCGTATAAAACGCGTGTACGACCACGTCTTGAGTATTGCTCAAGTGTTTGGGACCCGCAGCAGATCAGTTTAAAGGAAGACATTGAGGCGCTTCAGAGGCGAGCAGCTAGATTTGTTACCGGTAGGTTCGACCAATGCGCGAGAGTCACGGAAATGCTCCGGCAACTCAATTGGGGATCGCTGGAAGAAAGACGACGTTCTTTTCGTGAATTTCTGTTGAGTATATTTAGAGGGCCGGAATTTGAAGCTGAGTGTAGTACGATCTTACTGCCGCCTACTTACATTTCGCGTAAATATCACAAAGACAAGATAAGAGAAATTAGGGCTCGTACGGAGGCATATAGGCATTCTTTTTTTCCTCGTTCAATTTGGGAGTGGAATAGGAAAGGAAATGCCTAGTAGTGGTACAGTGTACCCTCCGCCACGCACCTTACGGTGAATTGCGGAGTATGTATGTAGATATAAACTTTGTACTGTACACAATTGTTGATTTGGGTGCTTTGTTCTGTTTTCTTGTTCATTTTAGGTTTGTATTTGTTTCAGTCGCTGTCGGTATCCGTGGTGGGCGTGCCATCATTTGTAGGTGTTGTGTCAGATGTATCTGGATCACTTTGATGCCAGGAGGTATCTGACCTGTGGGTTACACGTCGGGCGATCTGGTGTCTACGTGTTTCATTGTATTCGATTTGTTTGAGTGTGGACACCTCATCAGCGATACGGTTTAGAATGTCCCATTTATCCTTGTCTCTAATCATGTTGTTAATGTCGATATCGTCCTGTAGTAGGGTATGTGCTTGTGTTCTGTATATGTTGCAATTTAGGAGTGTGTGTTCTGTTGTTCCCTGTTCCACACATGTGCAGTTCTAATTGTCACTTAACCCTACGCGGCTCAAATGCGTAGGGTAGGACCGTGCCCCGTCAAAAAACGTACCATACCCCGGCCGGGACTGATACGGTCCATTCTCAGACGTTCCCTGATGTTCGGGAAGAAAGCGTGCACTCGTCGTCCCTTGTCACTGTTGTCCCACTCCTCTTGCCACGTGCCCACCCGCCATTTGTTGAGTTGGCGCCTCTGTTATATTTTGTCCCGTGATTTCGTGAACTACTGCTTGTTTGCTTACTGCTCTTCTCTGCTGTTGTCCACATGACATTGTAGAGGCCCTAATTTCTCTAGTCTTACTTTTATGATATGTGAAATGTAAGTTGGCGGCACTAAAATAATTCTGCAAATGCCTGCCTGCCACCTACATTTCGTCAATGGTTACCTCGAAAAGTACGCGGCTTTCCTTGCAGCAGTGGCGCTTGATGATGGCGGTTCACTTATTTGAGTGCTGGATCTTGACAGTGGCACCGCGCACCCTCCCCCTCCTTCGCCATTGGCGCGTCGATGTTTCGGCGCCTCCACAGTCTATAGTGACGACACTCCCGCAGATTTTTGTTATAGACTACGACTGCAGCGCTCAAAGCGGCCGGCAAGCTACATGTCTGAATACTGCATTGGATGAGTGCGAATAATATCGTTTATATTGATTTTTACAGACTTTTCACACTAGGGAACGTATGTAGTGCCATAAAAATAGGTAATAATTTAAAAATAGCTCCACCTTTGTCTTTATTAGCTTTACTGAGCTCCCTAATGAGGTACGAAAGGGTACATTGCATAACAGTTTATTTTCAAATATCTTGCAACCTACAGCCTTTTTCTGAATAATATCATTTTCTATTAAAAATAAGAAATGGCTAAGAAACACCGGAAGACCTGCCTATTGCAAAAAGTCGTCACTTGTCTACTCAGGAACGTTATTGTTTCTTCACTACAATCCCAGTAAAATCGATGAGAGTGGAGCGTAGGAAACGCATATAGAATGCAATAACTACAGTATTTAACGTACCAAATAGCCACTACAGCTGTAGCTGAAGGAAAAACGTCTCAGACCAGGCTAGAAAACGGAAAAAAAGAATCAAACGCTTTTCAACAAAGAAGAACACAGTTCCACAATTGTTGCTACAACTGAACCACAAACGGCAAGAATCTTCAAGACGTTGTCTTCTATAGCTAAAGTAATGACACTCAAACGAATATGCGCTGATCAGAAAGACGAGTGAAGCCTAAAATCGTTCTAATCATTAGAGTACACACCGAGTTGATAGGCATCAAAAATCACTTGTCATAGTAAGAACACACCATCATAGAAATTTATGTTTCTCTTATGTTTATATCCTACTTACTTTTAGTGGAATAAGCTGCAAAATAACACATATTTGTAAGTATTTGTTCATGAGAAAGTTGTTCATTACACCTCTTAATGAGTTAAATTCGTCTGTTTTTACATTAATGTCCGTGTTATGAATATCTCGTAATATTTTACTAATGCTTGTAACGCAAAAAATATACCAACTATTTCGTTAATTACGTACAACAATAATTGTAAACAAACATGACTCGTACGGCGGCTTCCCCACCGCTAGGAGCGCTAGTGTCGCAGCAACAGTCAGTTGATAACAAATGTCACAGCAGTGAGTGTCGCGACTGTATGTGTTAGACTGTGTCGCCACTATGGATCGCAATCCAGCATATTGGGATCCCGCAATCCAGCGGGATCCAACATAAAGGCCCACTCACACCAGTGCGGGACGGCGGGAGCGGGAACTGGAGCGGAAAATATGCGGGACGCGTATCCATTGCGGGATATGGGTCCCCACTGTTCAGACGGGGACGGGATTCCCCGCAGCCGGCTGCGTCCCAGACACATATCGCAGCGTGCACGGTGCTTCCCACATCCAGCATCTACAGTACAGTACAGTACAGTGCAGTATGTGGCAAACCGAGAAGCTTATCACTATCGTCAAGCATTACCTGCTTCTGTATGACCTCAGTCATGAGGACTACAGGAATAACAGGAAATAGGACGAAGTATGGGATGACATTGGGAAGGAGTCTAATAATGTTGGCAAGTACCTACACAATTACATTAATTTTTTTAGTATAATTCCATTTTTTTAACTTTGAAATAATTGTTGTGTTGTATAGATTCCAATTTTGGAATTAAATTAATCAAAATCATCACAACTCTTGATTGAAGTAAGTTACAATTTTTTCTCGACTGTGTAAGCAGAAAGATTCGCAGAAAACGAGACCCCGTTTTGGCTGCGGTGTGGTCGGCCCCGCGGTACCGTGCCCCGAAACTGTGACGGGATTCCTGCTCCCGCAGTGCCGCATCGGTGTGAGTCGGCCTTACTCTTAGGAACTGCGGGATCCCCCAACAGCCTGCGGATTTGCAAGCATAAAATCGCGCAAATTCTTCTAAATTTCATTCCATTCCATGATGGTGGTGGTGTTAAAGTATCCCTTATTACTCCAATTACGCGTTTCGCGCTGTTAGCGCATCATCAAACTGGAAACAGATAAATGTTTTATTACAGTCCGTGTACCTAGCGGGCAGCGAATATAATGTGGCTAAGGTGAGTAAAATTTTGAAAAGTCAGAACTGTGGCTCCATCTCCGCCCAAAAAGTCTGACTTTTCAAAATTTTACTCACCTTAGCCACATTAGATTCGCTGCCCGCCAGGTACAAGGACTGTAATAAAACATTTGTCTGTTTCTAGTCTGATGATGCGCTAACAGCGCGAAACGCGTAATTGGAGTAATAAACAATTCTCTAACAGAGACTAAGAATTACTTAGTAATCTTGCAAATTTGCTTGCTTGCTAGATATGTTGGACCGGTTCTACAGTCTCGAAGTTTGCATTGAGAAGGCTCTCACCGACATAGCAACTGACATGAAATTCACATATTAAGGATCGTACAAAATCTAAAAATGTCACTGACAGCTAGCAGCTCTTTAAACTGGGTGTAGAAACACTGTGCAGAAGAGAATCTACCCTAATAACTGCTGACACAACTTTTCGGTCGATTTTTTAGAAAAGCTGGAAAATCAAGATGTCTGCAATTGCAATACAATATACAATGAATGGTTCATGAACACGTAGAGGACATAAAGACAAACATTGTCGCATTTTGGAAATATGACAAAAAACAAATAACATAAATAGTTTTATCTGCCTATCAACTTCTTATAGAACTACATATGTAGCCAGGGATGGAAAAGTCTCTTTCTGTTGATGGTTTGATGGTTAATAAACAGTCATGCAACAAAGTCAAATACTTCCCTTTTACTGCACCATTTCTTTTTTTAATATTTTTTCGTAGTCTTTCTGCATTCCAGTTTTGATCTGTTTAGTGGAATATCCATTGTCTTGTTTTAGCTGCATTTCAAATTCCTCTTGTAAATTTAAATTATGTTCCAAAGACAGTTGACTATTATCTGCATCTGTGCCATCTCCAAGTTGTACATTTTCAGCATCATCTTTAATGACTCGTCTGTAGCCCAGTACCAACTCTAAGTTCCACCGCATAAACAAGTTACCACAAACGGTGTTATAACCACGATCAGTAACAGACATGATCTCGCAGACACACAAAGCGTTTTAATAAAGTTTCGATCTCTCTCTCTCTCTCTCTCTCTCTCTCTCTCTCTCTCTCTCTCTCTCTCTCTCTCTCCACCCAATAACTGCGTTGGTTGCTTGACCCGTCCCAAACATCCAATCACAACTTTGTTTCCAATGCATAGCCCGGCAGACAATATTTCTGGAACGCTTTCTATCAGTCAATAGACTACATACCTAGAGCCTTATCCGTATTCCACCTTCTAACAAATCTATACACTCGATAAACATCTGAAACACACACAATTACATCGTAAAAATTACTGACACACATAGAACAGCTAACAAGGAACGATTCAGATCAACAACAACCTCTTTTCTTATACATCTACTAATACAAAACACGAAAATTTTTTATCGAACGCCAAGAGCAGTCCTTTAGAGACTAAACAAACGATTAAACACGCCTCCAAAAAAAGGTAACTACCAAGCTTTAAATCACCTATCCATAGGGTTTACTGAATTCGATGCTTCTCGGCCGAAGGAAAATAATTTACCACCGCAACACTAGCAAGATGCATCCAAGACACCAAACTATCTGAGTTATGTCGAACCCTATGGTTCTCGACCGAAGAACAATAATTTTCCACCACAAACATCGCCACAACGTTAACAGGAGGCATCCATTCGCATCGTAAACAACACTAACATATGAATACACCACATCCCGAGTACAACCATTACACTTCGTTTCTATGTGCGCATATACAACTCAGGTCCCTGTAATAGGGTGAGATACTATTTATTTTTTTCCGGGAAAGAAGAATCACCTCTCTATTGCAACGAAACGTATGACTAACCGGCCTTTTTTTTTTTTTTGGACAGAAGAATCCATCCAGCTGTTCGGTTTGAGCTATCGAAATATTCCCATACACAACCGTCAACAAGCAGCGTTCAGGATTTAAACTACGTATCCTAAATAATAATACAACTATTAAGTCTATTCTACTCCAACAGTATTCCATGCTATTTTCCCAGACGAATCACCTCTGTATTGCAACGAATCGATATTTTTTTCTAGAGAAGAGGTGGAAAATAACTTAATTTTTAAAGAAATTGTATCCTAAATAGCTATTTCACGCTATTTTTCTGTAGAAGAGCCTGAAATGAATATACGTGCATTCGAAAATATCGGTACTTTAACACATTCAAGACAATTTTCCGGAATTTACAACCATACACACAAGCTTATTACCGACAAATATTGCATGTATTATACCCTCGCAGCTGTCACAAACACGTTTTCTTTTTACCATACAAGACGAGTACAGCGTTTGTTATACATAAACAGTGGTATGTGCGCTAATTTTTCGATATATATATTACAGAAACGAAACATAATGTTTTAGAAAATCGATAAGAATGAATCAAAACACAGCAAACATTGGAACGTATTGCTTAGCTGTAGAATAGAACAACACAGAATCACGACTATATGACAATTTGTCTTCTGGTAGTTTTTCTCCTAATCCCTGTAAGTCTTTACAAGAAATAGCTGTTACAGATTTTTTTCCCGTTTACAGCACAGCGGACACGTATTTAGCCGTTTTTAGAGCAAAGAAACCAATCCAGCTGTTCGATCTGAACTATCGAAATATACGCATACAGAGCTTCTCATCCAACAAGCAGTGCCAAAACGAGACATCATTCCACTAGACACAGAATACAAATCGTTCTTTATTTTTGATTGGTTACAGAAACGAAACATCGTGTTTTAGAAAAAATCGGTAAGAATAAAATATAGTTGGCGATAACCTATTTTATACAGACAAACAGCATGATGTAAAGTCAAACTCCATTCCAAACACGAACATGTCACACAGTCTTGATTTAGAAATACACCACTGATCTCTGACCAGCTAACTGATACTCTACCGATCGAGGTATTGATCTTCTGGCATGCAGCATATCTCCCACTATTTTCCTCTAGATCCATAAATCTGTAAAACCGAAACGCTCTACACGAAAAGCTATAGCCAGAGAGCTTCTTACAAGGAATGTAATGCTTAGGTGAAAAAAAATAATACGACCAGTTCCATAGGCAAGATTTAATTTTATTTTCATTCAACCAACCAACAAAGAAAAATACATGCATTATCTGTTTTACATAATCAACAACACTTTCTCTTGAGTCAGTGGATGGAGGACGTAGGTGATTTTCTGCTCAGCGCAACCAACGTAAATGATTCTACCAAGATAATAAACTAACATTCTAAGTAAAAGCCCCTGCTTTTTCATCTTCTTCGCGAGGAAATCAAGGAGTCGATGCTAGCTACAAGTCGCACACTTGGAGTTCCTCCAAGCTATAAATTAGATAACTTCCCTCTAAGATTTCAGGGCGATACGTCCTGCAGAGGTTGTTCAACTATGCACATCTAATTTGAATGCAATATGAGCTCTAATTAAGACTCTTTTTATGATGTTACCTAACATAATGCTCTGATTTGATTTTATATATAGAAACAGGTGCAGTCTGAGGTTGCTCCACTGGATTGGAAGGGCGAAAGCCTTCTAGGGCAACCTACTAACTCAGAGTCCTCTATTTTCCGTTTCGTCCATTCATCTCTCTGATGTTCATTCTACCATCTCTTTGCTCTCCTCCACTATGACACATCATCTGCAAAGCTATCCGACCATAAATCCAGGTCATGCACTCTTTCCGTCAAAACATCCATCACTCCTCTGAACAGTGGATTTAGTACTGACCCTTGGTGGAGTCTATCCATGATAGGAAACTTCTCAGTCATTCCAACACTAGATCTTACTTTAGAGCAGGTACCATGATACATGCCTTTGAGCAGTTGATCATACTTTTCTGGCATACCCCTCACTCTTCGGCTTCTCTGCAGTACATCTATAGGTACTACATCATAAGCCTTCTGCAGGTCTATAAACACTAGGTGTAGGTCTCTTTGGGGAGGGACATACTTTTCAATCAGTTGTCTCAGTTAAAGGTTGCATACTTCGTTCCTCTGCCTGTCATGAACCCAAACTGCTATCGGAAATTATGTTTCTTCCCTGATCCTCATATCTATAACCTCCTCTTAGATCTTAATCGTATGGGACATTAGCTTAATTCCCCTATAGTTTTTGCACTCTTGAATATATTTCCCTTTGTATGTTGGTCCCCTTGTATTTTCCCCTCCTTGTATTTTCCTTCATTATATATTTTATTCACCAGGCCCCATAACAGGTCTAGTCCGGCCTCTCCCAGTACCTTCCCAGGCTCCACAGGCACGTTGTCTGGTCCTTACAGCCTTACCATTTTTCATTCTCCCTAATGCTTCAGACACTTCCTCTCTAGTTATATCTAGCTTTAAATTTTCGTTTGGCGTTCTCCTCCATTGATTTTTCCATGGGTGCTCCTCATTCAGTAACTTCTCAAAGTAGTCGTGCCATATTTGTCTTAACTGACTCAATCCAAAGCACTTTCCCATCTCCGTCCTTTACTTGTCTTATTTGGGTGAAGTCTTTCGATGCCTCATCTTTTGCGTTTGCTACCCTGAAAATTCTTTTCTGGTCGTCAGGTGTAGATATACCTGGCGTCGTATAAGACGGAGCGATAGAGGAAGCGTGGAAGGGAGGAGGTTCAGCCTAGCGCCAACAGTTGCGTCTGAAGAAGTATCGTTGCGTTACTCGTGGCCTACAGAATGAACATTATTGGCTGTCATTGCGGTAATGGAACGGGATGCGCAGAACGGCCTTCGTAGGTGACGCGGAGTATAGTTCCTTGTGCAGCTCATCGTTGCTCGTTCTTTGGTCATTGCGACTGCTCTTTTTGCCTTCCTTTTCGTTATCTGGTATTCTTCTCCATCCTCATCACTCCTAGAGTTCTCATACTTGTTTTTCGCCTGCTTCTTACTCCTTAGGGACTGTTGAACTTCATCGTTCCACCACCAGGACTCTTTATCCCCTGGAGGGCCCTTTCCAGATGTTTTCCCGAGAACTTCCTCTGCTGCTCTTCTCATCACTTTGCTGTTTTCCTTCCACTATCCACTGGCCGGCTCACTTTACTATGTTGCGTGGGATGGTATCTTTAAAAGCACTTGCCATTTGTAGATACTTAAGTGTTTACCATTTGATATTCTGATCAAATCATGGCTTGCCTTTCCTTTTTGTCAATTATTTACAATCCATTATTACTGGTCAGTGATGTTTATGACACATTCACCCTCGAGAGGAATGGGAAATTATTAATAAACACGATTCGGTATTCTCTGAGAAGGGGAACAAGTCTGAGTCATTATCCGACAGGATTGTTTTTATTTTCATATTTACTTACGTTGCTTTCACACTGGGAGCAGCACGAAGTTGAGTTTGCGTGTTATGATCGCTCTCCTATGCCCTGGGCGGGCTGGCTAAGCGTCCATTGAGGAGGAATGCCTGTAAAGTTTTCTGTTATGCTTAGCGTACAACGCCGATGGCTGCGCTGTGATCTCCGTTTGGTTTTGCGGGACCCGTCCTCCTACGTTTCTTCCCAGCCGAAATGTACGTCTGACACGACGAGACGGCGCCAATGTAGGATAATGTCGGTTGCTGAACGTGTCCGCCATTTTTTTCATACATAAATGGTCAGTGCGGTATCCAACGGTGTGTCGAATCGTTATATGGCTGTCGAGGAATAGTAGCAGGTGACGGATATGGACGAAATAATTCACTGGAAACGTAATAGATGGTCCATGGCAGCGTCTAGAGCCACGGGGAGCCGTGTGTCGTAAATAGAGAAATTTGCTATGTGTTTTCCTTCCTCTTTTCTTGTGAAATGCGAGCCAACATGAAGGTCTTCGACCACCGAGGTGACGGGTCACTGACATTAGCTGGGAAGTTCTGTCTCAGAGGCGGGGCTTGCGCTGGCGACGGTAGAAAGCCCTGCGATTGGCGGCGTAAATGTAGTATGACAGCTTGGTTTCTTCATCAGACCACGCAAGTTGATCGGGCAGGCCATTTAGAGCTGCATGTGAGTGGTGTTTTAAAGTATCCGGGGGCGTGGCTTTTTTATGGAGGGGCATTTCACCCTTGTAGTTTTGTGTGTCACTGCCACAGCACAGGGCTACAATGAGGCTTTAAGCACCTTCTTGCTTCCCACTGCTGAAGAGCAATTGTGGGATGGCGACTGCATGTTTCAACACGGTCGAGCACCTGTTCATAATACACGACCAGTGGCAGAGTGGTTACACGATAGTAGATTACCTGTAATAGACTGGCCTGCACCGAGTCCTGAGTTCAGTCCTGTAGAACAACGTTGGGATGTTTTGGAACTCCGAATTCGTGCCAGACCTCACCGACCTACAGCGGCACCTCTCCTCAGTGAAGAATGGGCTGCCATTCCCGAAGAATCCTTCCGGTACCCGTTTGCACGTATGCCTGCGACAGTGGAAGCTGTCATCAAGGCTGAGGGTGGGCTTACACCATACTGAATGCCAGAATTACCGATGGAGGTCGGCTCGAACTTGTAAGTCATTTCCAACCATGTGTGCGGATACTTTTGATCACATAGTGCATGTGGTGTCTGTTCTTTCTGACATGTCCGAAGAAACAGGTATCACATATACGAAATATGAATAGTAAAAACATCTGTGAACGTATGGACGAAGAAGTTTAATGTAAACTGTCAGGAGCTTATTTAAATCGCTTACAACTGTGCACATTTAGACAATGAAGTGCAATGAAAATATCTCTTTTAAAATGTAATTATGTGTTACCTCTACTTGAATTATTATCACATGTAGTGCTTCTGGTAAACGTTTCCGTAAGGAAAACGTAACCGTATTTAAATGCAAGGCTTCATTGTTTTTCTAGACAAATAATTTTGTCAAATAGCCCGAGTATATAGAGCAACACTATTTTAATACGACAGTTAAAACATAATGGTATTTCGCCCAAGAAAGTAGAAACTCGTACATTAATCATCTATTCGTCATGGAAATCGTGTCAATATATTGAAAGGAAAATTACGATTGTCAGTCGATTACGGACGAGGTTATTGGGGACAAACATTGGTCATTGTAGTATAAATGAAATTGTATTACCATCGGACTGGAATGAGCTAGCGTTCGTATGCAGGCCACGTGCTCGAATACTGGCTACTGTAATTACGTAAGCGTGCCAAGCATACTGAAACATCGCTGAACATCTCCTGGCCATCTCCATACCATGTAGCGTGCTTGTTAAGCATATATGTTACCGTATTAACTGCTAGGCGTAGTGGTAGTACGTAGTGGACAAGGAAAGCTAGTATGCATCAAACAGATTCGAAGGAACTATAGTTCGTCGATTCAATGTAACACATTTTTGTTTTTATACTAATATTCACGCTCTGAAGTTCCGCTCATGATGTCTAGTAATGGCTTATATTCTTTCTCGAAGGATTGAAGATTGGTGTTTAACGTTCCATCGCCATTGTGGTCATTATGACGTATATTCTTTCGGTCTCCCTGTACGATAAAAGAGTACTATTTCAACAGAAGACTAAAATCTTTCCGCTATGTAATAAGAATTTCTATCATACCGATTTGTCACTAACATCATCTATATCGTTTAATAAATATCCTATTTTATTATATCCTTCTGTCTACAACAATAATCAGGAATGAAACAATAAATAATACAAGAAGGTTCGCTGTCAGTTTTAAAAGTCTGTATCCATCCAGGACCCACTTCTGCAATGAATTCCCCTGACAATGAAGATGATTTTGCAAGTTGAAGCTGTAGGATATCTGACAATTTTCGTAGTATATCAAAAAATATGAAACTACTCACAATGTTCTATTCAAAAAATATTGATTATTATTATTATTATTATTGTTTTTTGTAATCATTATTGATTGCGAGCGGTTAACCGTGAATGTACTCGCAAATCAGTTGCAAAAGTTGTACGGTTAACTGAAAATTAGAGGGAAAATACATGTGCTTTCCAACGAACTTTCGTGAGAACGATGGAAATCATTTTTTTTTTTCGGTTTCTTCGTTGAGGTATTGGAAAAGCTTTCAGAAGTAAAAAATAAATAATGAAAAAAAAAATTCTACTCATTTCGAAAGCAAAATTAGGACGAATTTCAAAAACTATATTTTTGTTGACTGTGAAACTGTTCAAACATTTCTAAATGCAAGGGACCAAACTGCTGAGGTTATCGGTCCCTATCTTACAAATCGCTCAAAAGTAACTCTCACCAAAGACAACATACACACACACGTTCGAGAGAGGATTGGAGCCCTGACGGGGGCCACCGTAGAAACCGCGATATGGTGTCCTATATATAATACGGATATTTCTCCTCGGGTTTTCCACTGTCAACTAAAAATATGAACGACGTACTTGGATTGACAAATAAATCCCCATGAAATTTGGTACATGTAGGTAGTTTTTCTTAGAGAGGATTTTCAATCTTTGGAACTGCCGTCTGCATCAGCAAGAAAGGCGGGAGCTACATGTAACTCCCAATATTACTAAAATTTTCGAGGCTATTATGCCGTGGTCTTATGGATTTAATACTTAATCCCAACGTTTCGTCCCCAACTGCGGAGGACATTTTCAAGGGGGATCGTGGCACTTTTGTATATCCGAGGCACACCCTGGCTCGCTACTGATCGCAGCCGAACTACGTTTACGAGTCGCGCAGAGGTGTGACGGCGGATGTTTTTTATATGCCCGCGCAATTCATCGTTGCCGATTGCCGTGGTCCGTTGTTAATATCGTCCCATGATAGAAGACTTACATTTCTTCTTCAACACCGCAGTCCAGATTGCATTTAGTTTCACGATCTCCTCCATCCTGTTGAAATTATTGGGATGTTTTACGATTTCTATAGCCTCTCTTTCATGGTATCTATTTGTGACTGCTAAAACATGAGTCTTATCAAATTGAATAAGGTGGTCCCCTGGTTGAAAATCATATTCAGCAATAGCTGATCTCTCAATCTCTCACTTTCTACAGTTATCCTTGTGCTCTTCTAGTCGATTTTTGACTGTTCTGTTTGTGGTACCCACAGCCACAAATGGATACAACGAAAGACTGTACAGAGAGGCTATAGAAATTGTAAAACATCCCAATAATTTCAAGAGGATGGAGGAGGGGGTGAAACTAAATGAAATCTGAAGAAGAAATGTAACAGACCTCCATCATGGGGCGATATTAACAACGGACGACGGTAATCGGCAACGACGAATTGCGCGCGCATACCCTAAACATCTGACGTCACACCTCTGCGCGCGAGCCCTCGTAAACGGAGTTTGGCTGCAGTCAGTAGCGAGCCAAGGTGTGCATCGGATATACAAAAGTTAACAATTTTTGAAGGTAGTAGTGTGCTGTGCCTTCACCTCGGAATTACTGTAAAACAGTTGCTGAAATTGACGCATTTACCAAATGATAATTGTGATTTGAAACCTAGTATGCTTATGTGCAAGCGGAAAAGTGACAGATTCGAGACATGAGATGGAGCACTCGAAAATTTCTTCTTGCAGCGATTGCATATGCGTAAAATATTTTCAATTTTCCTATATCAGCGTGAAAAAACATTTATTTTGACGTTTAGCGAATGAAAAATTACTGAAATAAGGTATGGGAGGTTGACTGGAATGAAAAATTTCATTCCACATCACAAATTTCCTTTAAATTCTTGCTGTACGGGGAATATGCAGGCTGGTAGCTTGTTAATGTATAGAATATCTGTTAAAGATAAGTTCTTAAAATAAAGCTCTAAAACCCGCTGTATATATACAATGCGAAACCGATACTTTATATCCCGATATATAGATACTTTTTCTCGATATATCGAGGACCGATAATGTCTTTTAATCTAGACAAATCAGATTCCCGATATTTTTAAAAATATCAACATCCGTATGTCAAACGTCGGCAGTCCGCAATAAGGAATTCCCACACCACCAACATCTGTTGGCGGCACCTGCCACTGGCTACCAAGAGGGCTTGGGCCATACTTCATTACCCAGGTGAACCGACACATTACGCAAAACATGGACAACGGGATCAAGATTTCGTAGAAAATTGACTGGTCCTTCGGCATGGACGTCATTCATGGGATGACCATCTCTGACCTCCTCCCGGTACCATTCCGCCTCATAATGGAGCCTCTACGACCGGAGACGAGACTCAACGCCCGAAAGACGAACTGGAATCGATTCCTTCAAACAGATGTCGCTTCGCTGCTAAAATTACGGTAGCCCCGCCGGTGGACACTATAGAAGTTGAAAAACGCAGTACGTATCCTCAGCGATGTGATCGAGAGTGCTTTCATCTCCTCTTCCCTGCCAACTCGAACAGCAGAAAAAACCGTTCCAGCTCTCCCTCCGGAGATACTCGAGGAGATAAGGGAGCGAAATAGATTAAAAAGAGAGTGGCACTAAGCACGACATCATCACACCAAACGGAGGGTGAATCAGTAATGAAGGGAAATCAAAGCTGCCCTCGAAGCACTCAAGATTCGTTGATGGGAAGAAAGACTGCAGCCATCGTCCAAGAACACCCTGGGAACTGGTTCGAACATTCACGCAACGCTAGCCACCGGTACCTCTACTCGCGAGACAACAAGGTACTGCACACACCGCAGCAGACAAAGCAAATGCACTTCCTACGGTGTTTGCAGCGAATGTTTGACCATTGAATCAACGTGTCAACGTCGATGTCCAAAACGTCGAGGATAGACTTGCTGTGTTCAACAATGGAGGAAAGGAAGACGAACCCATACCACTGACGTTAGAACGAGACGTAGCAGGCTATCTTTGGCATGTACCCACGACAACATTGACGGACACGCTCTACAGGAACTCGTTTTATATGACAGCTATTTAGTATCATCTTCATACGTTGACAGTACCCTAAAGCATGGAAGCATGCAGTTATAGTGGCAGTTCCAAAACCAGAAAAGGACCAATCCGATCAAGCAAATTACAAACCACTTACTTTGCTACCAACAATCAGCAAGCTCTTCGAGAAGATATTCATGGATCGACTCATAAGACAGAGAGCATGGTACCAAATGAACAGTTTGGTTTCAAAAGACAACTCAACAGCAAACCAGCTCCTCAGGATGGTCGAAGGAGTTTCTCAGGCGTTCAGTAATCGGGAGTACTGCGCTGTCTTCGTTTTGGATGTAACAAAGGCCTTTTATAGTGTTTGACTCAGAGGGTTACTTTACAAGCTCTACCATCAAGACCTCCTTGTAACATTCGTTCAGCTCATCACGACTTTCCTCACTGTAAGAACAGTCGTCGTCTGTGTAGCACAGAGGATCTCGACGGTACGTCCAAGAGCGGCGGGTGTTCTGTAAGGCAGTGTTCTAGCGCCAGTGCTGTATACAATATACATGGCAGACCTTCTGACGTCGTTCAATGTCCTCAAAGCCATGTATGTCGAGAATACAACCGTAATTACACGAAGTCGAAGGTGTGAGGCAGTTTACAGAAGATTACAAGGTGCCTGTGCTCGACATAAAACGATGTGCTGTGGTGAGGGTGGGGTTCAACCCATTGATGTCACAGGCAGTGGTCATAACCAGGAAACGGGACCAATCTGTCCTGACTGTATATCTCTTTCGAAATAACCATAATGGACAAATTCGGATAAATATTGGAGTGTGACTATTGATAGGATGTTCACCTATAAGGAGCACATTGACAAAGTGCATAAACAAACGGTACAGCGAGAGGAGATCAGTATCCACTGACCAACTAAATATCGACCCTGTCTATCTCCATCAGAATGCATTAAGATGTACATCACATATGTACAAATAATTACACGATATACACACACCAGTATTATCATATCTGCTAGAGTCTAACTTGGACAAAGAGGTGCTAAGTCCAGAAAGCGAGCTGCAAGCTCTATCACAACGCCAGGAGTTAAGAGAGAGAGCGATGCATGCAGTCGGTTTGTTCCATGCCATGTGATTCACCAGATGAGTGGAATGTACAGTGAGCAGGGAGCCATTCAGGTGGCTCTAGAACGGATTCAAGAGTGTGGTGGGGAGAGGCGAACCGGCGTAATTCAGCGAGTCAGTTTGCGATCCGTTCGGCCAGATCACCGGCTCCGTGGTGAGCTGAGAACCTGCATGTTTTGAGAGTCATGAGCTCACTGAATCCTGTTGCTTAGGCAACTCGCCAACTGTCAACTCACTGATTCCCGTCTCGCAGTGCTGTGGCACTGCACGTGCTTAGGCGCAAAATTTTTTGCAGTTTTATACTTTCACATGGTCTATACCACATTTATTTTATAGTTTGGGAAACTTCTGAAGCACGTGGCATAGGGTGCTGATGCAGCTCATTGTTGTCACTGCCGCGGTGGAGTAGCCGATTGGTCTAAAGCGCCTCGCTGCGGAGCGCACGGTTGCTCGCCGTGGAGGTTCGAGTCCTCCCTGGGGCATGGGTGTGTGTGTGTTGTCCTTATGTTAGTTTACCTAGGTTTAAGTAGTTTGTAAGCTACGGACTGATGACCACGCAGTTTGGTCCGATAGATTTACAGAAATTTGAATTTGAATTTTTTGTTGTCACCAGAGAGACTGTTCAGACTGGAAGAACTACAACTCTTTTTTTTTTTTTTTTCGTCCATCACTTACTCCTTAGAATGATCTGGCTCTTTGAATCAGATCAGGAGTGAATTGTCCATCTCTACCACACCTGCATTCTACCAAATATGGAGTATGTTTGTGGGATCTGAGGAAATGGGCACTGACTCAGATCAGTAGGTTACAACAGCTCCAGAACAAGATCTTACATTGGATTTTTCACTTCCCAGGAACATTTATACATCGGTATCTACATTAAGTGCTGCACGAGCTTCTCGTCTAAGAACGATTCTGTCTGGCAGAGCGATGACTCTGAGAAAGAACATGACAGTCAGAGAATCCACTCATTCAACAGCTTGGGCAGCCACACAACCCAGCGTACTGCTACAGGCGGCCTGTCGTCCTACCTAAATAAATAGTGGGACGACACTGAAGATATAAGACTAGCAGCCATTCCCCACGAGAAAGGACACTGTTTAGCAAAGAAGAACAAAACCTGACACGAAATCCCAGATATTGTGGTAAATGGAATGTGCTAGTTTTGGGACCACCCCCGAGATCACAAGTTGAGGGCTGATTGTGGTGGTGGTGGTCATAGCGCACAGTTCTGAAGCTGCCGCTTCCTGCGACGCTCAAATAGTTCGCAGCCTTAGTCAAAGCGATGCCTCACTGTCGGAACGTTTGCGCCGGAGTTTGGCTTCGCCTTCCGGCCCGCAGCGCACAATGTATCTTAATGTGGTCGGCCGCAGAGCGCAGCACTGGTTGCAAATTAAGCCGGCGGGCGGGTCTCGGAGGACGGCGTGGCCTGGCCTGGCCCGGCGGCCTGTAATGGCTGTGGGGCGGGCAGCGCGGCGGAGTCGGGGTCCCTAACTGAAAACACCGCCGATAAGGCAGCGCGCTGTGGCCGGCGCGGCGCACAGTGGCGTGACTTATGGCCGCGGGTCGCCACCAGCAGCAGCCCTGCAGCAGCGCTCGGCCAGCGGCTGCGGCCGGCGCGCGAGATAGGCCGGCGCGGGGCGTCAGAAACAACGCGAGGCGCCTGCGGCCGTGGCCGAGGCCTGATAAATGGCCGACCCACCTGTTCAAATGGAAGCCATAATTCCACTTCACCGCCTCCCATTAAAGCTGCAACACCGGGAGCGATAAGTGAATAACAAAGCTTTCACGTATTTGACGTTCAAAGCAGACTAAAAGGAATGCACGAGGGAACTAGAGATCGCCGGCCGCGGTGGCCGAGGGGACTGAGGCGCTTCAGTCACGGTCTGCACGGCCACTACGGTCGGGGGTTCGAATCCACCCTCGGGCATGGATATTTGTGCCGTCCTAGTTCGTAAGTAGTTCATAAGTTTAGGGACTGATGACCCCGTAGTTAAGTCCCATAAGATTTACAAACATTTGAACATTTGAATTTGAACTAGAGATCTATGTATTTTCATAGTAGTACTTTTTAAAGAAAATGCCATCAGCTACTGCAAATTATAGGTTTTTATTTTTACAATTCACCCATGCGCGTTTCTCCTTTGTAACAATGCATCATCAGTGTGTGGCCTGAAATACATCTACATCTACATACATACACCACAATCCACCGTAAGGTGCGTGTCGGAGGGTACACTATATCACTATTAGGCATTTCCTTTCCTGTTCCACTCCCAAACAGAACGATGAAAACTAGAATGCCTATATGCCACTGTACGAGCCCTAATTTCTCTTATCTTGTCATTGTGATAACTACGCGAAATGTAAGTAGGTGCAAGCAAGATCGTACTACACTCAGCTTCAAATTCCGGTCCTTTAAATTTCCTCAACAGAAATTAACGAAAAGAATGTCGTCTTTTCTATAGCGATCCCCAATTGAGTTGCCGGAGCTTTTCTGTGACACTCGCGCATTTGTTGAACCTACCAGTAACAAACCTAGCTGCTCGCCTCTGAACTGCTTCTATGTCTTCCTTTAAACTGATATTCTGCCGGTCCCAAACACTTGAGCAATAGTCGAGACGTCTTCGAACAAGCGTTTTATACGCGGTCTCCTTTAAAAATGAAGTACATCTTCCCAAAATTCTCCCAATAAACCGAAGTCGGCTGTCCGCCTTACTCATAACTCCTTACGTGTTCGTTCCATTTCATATCTATATATACATGTTTCACTTTACACCTATAGGCTAGGATGTTACATACGTACAAAACCTTTGCAGAGCCCTGAAAGATCTGAGCCGAATCAAGGCCCTTGGAGTTGATGATATCCCTCCGAATTACTGAAGTCTCTGGGAGAACCAGGGATGATAAAACTGTTTCATCTGGTGCGTTAGATGTACGAGATAGGTGACATACCCTCGGACTTTAAGAAAAATGTAATAATCCTCATTCCAAAGAAAGCAGGTGAAAACAGGCGTCAAAATTACGGAATCATCGGTTTAATATGTTATGGTTGCAAAATTTTAACACGAAACGACCTCGGGGATGATCAGTTTGGATTCAGGAGAAATGTAGGAATACGGGAGGCAATGCTCACTATAGGGTTTATCTTAGAAGGTAGATTAAGGAAAGGGAACCCACATATCTCGCCTTTGTAGATTTGGAGAAAGGAGAAAGGTTCTGACAATGTTGATTGGAACACACTCTTTCAAATTCTGAAATCAGCAGGAGAAAAATATAAGAAACGGATGATTATTTACAACTTGTACAAAAACCAGACAGCTGTTATCAGAGTAGAAGGGCATGAAAGAGATGCAGAGGTTGGGTAGGGAGTAAGGTAGTTTTCTAACCTTTCTCCAATGCTATTCAAATTGTACATGTATTGAGCGATGTTGAAGGAATTAGATTAAGTAACGAAACCATATAGGTGTTAGATGAAGTTTGTTACTTGCGCAGTAAGAAACATGTGATGGTTGCAGTACAGAGGATATAAAATTCAGAATGGAAATAGGAAGAAAAGCGTTTTTGAAAAAGAGAAATTTGTTCACATCGAATATTAATTTACGCGTGAAGGCATTTGTGTGAAGTGTTGCCTTGTATGGCAGTGCGGACGGGTAGAGGATAGAGGCATTTGAAATGTGGTGCTACAGAAGAATGCTAAAGATTAGGTGGGTGGATCGCGTAACTAATGAAGAGGTACTTAACAGAATTGGGAAGAAAAGGAATTCCTGGCATACCTGACTAAAAGAATAGATCGATTGGTAAGACACATTCTTAGACATCATGGAATCCTATATTTAGCAATGGAGGGAAGTGTTTTGAGTAAAAGTCGCAGAGGGAGACCAAGAGATGAATACAGTAAACAGATTCAAATTGATATAGGTTGCAGGTCTTATGAGGATATTAAGAGGCTTGCTCAGGATAGAGTATGGTGGAGAGCTGCATCAAACCAGCTTCCGGACTGAAGACCACAACAACGATACAAAACATTTCGTTTCTGATTTTTGGTATAAAATGTTGTACTGACAGCACATACTACTCCATAGCTAACGCTTTCTGGCAACCAGGTCGAAAAGTTGCACTAGTTTTCGAAAAAATTCGCATTTTCATAGTTCCACTGCCCTCTACTGTAATAACTGTGTCCACTGTAGCCTTTTTTTTTAAGTGTTGCCAACTTTCTCGGCATATTTTTAATTCGTCGGTTGTTATTGAAAGTATGTGGAAGGTATCTTTGTGTGTGTGTGTGTGTTTATGTTGGTCCGTGTGTATGTGTGTGTGTGTGTATCTGTCTTTGTGTGTGTGTGGGGGGGGGGGGAGATGAAAGCGGGACTGTGGGTTTGTGAGTATGTGTTCGGATTTGTGTCTATCATACGATCAGTCAGTGAAAACAGTAACTGATTTATCAACAGTTAGTAGCAACTGTTTCTCAGCTTTTGATATATATATATATATATATATATATATATATATATATATATATATATGATAATTTTATTGTAATGTTAGGAGGTGTTTTTCATTATTTATTGTAATGACCTTCACGTCATTTTCTATTATGGTAGGTTTGTGGTTACATTCTTTCAGATGTTCCACAATAGTGGAGTGGATTATTCAGCGGTACAACACACTGGCGGAATAAACATGGATACGGAGTCAATGATATGATTGCATTTACAGATCAATACCTCCAGCCGTATTGAGTTACCAGATGTTGCTCTCTGCTGAGGCACCTACATTAGGACGAGGCGTTGACTACGTGCGACAATTCGGGCTCCGATTGTGGCATATATTCCACCATACAGACATCAATTATCGTCTTCTGACACAGCTGCTCGACCTATAAGATTTGTGAGTTGATGACTCGCACGTTTGAGTTGACGTCCCATTATGTTCCATACTTAATAAATTGCAGACAGAGATCGTGATGGCCACAGAAGTTACAGCGTATCTTGCTGAGCGCGTAGAGTTTCACGCGCAGTGTGTAGGCAAGAATCATCTTGTTGGAACAGGATATCACCACCACCACCTAGAGAGAAGGCCGCGGCGCTCTCGTGTGACGTCAGGCAGAGTAGGTTGCGCGCGCATAGCTGACTGGCTCGCTGCTTCGGCATAGTGGGCCGTGCCCCAGCGGCTACCCAGTCAGCTGTGCGTCGCAACCTACTCTGCCTGACGTCACACGAGAGCGCCGCGGCCTTCTCTCTAGGTGGTGTTGATATCGCCCACCTTTTGCAAGAATGGCGAAAGATTACGACATCCTCAGCGAAGAGAACACGTATTGGAGTTCCCTTCACAAACACAAAAGAAGAACGATAGTTTTAGTATATCGCTCCCTACAACGTAAGAGGTAGATTGGGGACTGTGTGTCTTGGTTAAATGTACACTACCAGACAACGCTCGCCATGGTCAGCGTTCTATGCGCAAACGACCATCACTTGTGTGCAGGCACAATCTGTTGGAGACTTCAGACAGCCACACCATCTTTCCAATTGTCTGTAGAAGGCGCCACTCCAGTGGTACACGTTGATGTGGCATGAATGAAAGTTGGGCTACGGTCGTATTTCCAGGTATACCATGTTTTTGTCAGTCTATTCAGTGTGCAGGGCAGCCACCTACAGCACCAACAATTCCTCCAACCGCTATGACTATTGATGACCATTGTCAGCATGTCATCTGGTGCTGCTTCAACGAAAGTTAGCATCCAAAACAATCCGAAACGTTTTGGGAATTTGAACGAAATATTCTGACATATCTACAGCGTAAAATGGTCGCATGGTTCAAGGCATTTTCCTACGGACTGGGCGGTCGTTCCCACCGCACGTCAGAGTAGTCCTATGGGCATGGGTGTGTATGTTGGCCTTGGTATAAGTCAGTATAAGTATTTTGTAAGTCTATATGCTGATTGCAATAGCAATGCACTCCAACAGATTTAAAAAATCATTTACCAGTTTCCAGAGTGTTACATTCAGGCAGTCATAAGAAATGAAAAGTCTCTGAGGAGCCCGCGGTTGGTGCGTGGGAAACATTTCGGTTGCGACATCCAGACTCAGTACAGAGCACAAGTACAACCCTGCGTAACCTCACGGACTGCCAAGAGTAGCAAATGTAAATGACATTTTTACTGAAGCTTTTGTATCTCTGCTGCTAGTAGACGTTGTAATCATACAACATGGAGACATGAAAAAATGTGCTGGGGCCGGGATTCGAGCCCAGTACCTCCTATCTAGTAGGCAGTTACACTAAGCCTGTAAGCCATTCCTAGCACACAGGTTTAAAACACCTGCACAGACTACCCAACGAGCTGCCGCACCGTCTCTCACTTGTCTTCCCGCTTTGATAAATGTACTCCGTGGCTCCCAGCAGGCCCTGTATTCATGCCACGAGTCGTCTCCTGGTGTACATCCCCACTGAAACGAGCTTCAAACCATGACTAGATGCAGATTACAAAATGGTAGATATAGAAATAATTGACAGAAGGATAGAAAGATAATTAAAATGGATCAAAAGAGGAAAGGCCGCAGGACCTGATGGGATACCAGTTCGTTTTCACACAGAGTACGCGAAGGAACTTGCCCCCCTTCTTTGGGGTACTGTAGGTCTCTTGAAGAGTGTAGCGTTCCGAAAGATTGGAAAATGGCGCAGGTAATCCCCGTTTACAAGAAGGGACGTCGAACACATGTGGAAAACTATAGGCCTATATCTCTTACGTTGGTCAGTTGTAGAATTTTGGAACATGTTCATGGCTTGTAGAAAACAAGTTGATGTTAAATCACAGTAAAACTCATTTTTTACAATTTTTGACACATAATTTGACGAATCTTGCTCCAAAACTAAATTCTGCTATATTTGCCATTAGAACAATATCTGAGATAAGTTATTTTTCAACACGAAAAGTAGGCTATTACGCTTACTTTCACTCACTTATGACGTACGGCATTGTTTTTTGGGGTAACTCGCCTGATGCAAAAAGGATATTTCTGGCTCAAAAACGGGCGGTTCGAGCAATATCTGGTGTAAGTTCGCGAACGTCGTGTCGACCCCTTTTCAGTAGTCTGAGAATTTTGACTCTGGCGTCACAATACGTTTTTTCTTTAATGTCGTTTGTTGTTAATAACATCAGCTTATTCCCACGAGTTAGTAACTTTCACTCGGTGAATACTAGACAGAAGTCGAATCTACATTTGCATCACACCACCTTAACACTTGTGCAGAAAGGGGTACAGTATTCTGCGGCATCCATTTTCAATAAGCTGCCACAAGAACTAAAGAATCTTAGCACTAATCCACACGCTTTCAAATCTAAATTGAAGAGTTACCTCATGGCTCGCTCCTTTTATTCTGTCGATGAAGTCCTAGAAAAGTTAAACAATGAAGGTAATTCATTATTTCTTTATAGATTCTTTTCACCCTTGTCTTAAGATTGTCGTATGCAAAGGATTACTTAAAATTTTTCTATTACCATTCTCGTGTAACAATTAATGTATTGACTTGTTCCATGACCATGGAGTCTCACTCCTCAATTGGGTCGTATGGAACAGAAAAAAAACAATAAAAAAATATTACATCCGAGTATAATAACATTTCTGGGGACAAGAAATCTGCTCTTTAGGAGTCAGCATGGGTTTCGAAAACAGCGATCGTGTGGAACCCAGCTCGCGCTATTCATCCACGAGATTCAGAGGGGCATAGTCACGTGTTCTCAGGTAGATGCTGTGTTTCTCGACTTCCGAAAGGCTTTTGATACAGTTCCCCACATATGTTTAATAAATAAAGTAAGAGCATATGGTCTACCAGTCCAACTGTGTGATTGCATTGAGGAGTTCCTTGATAACAGAATGCAGACTGCCATTATCAAAAAGAAGTTCAAATGTTTGTTAAGCTTAAGGGGGTCATCAGTCCCTAAACTTACAAACAACTTATGAACTACCTTATACTAAAGACGACACAAACATCTATGCCCGAGAGGGATTCGAACCCCCGACGGCGGACGGTCGCACGCACCGCAACACGGAGCTCCAGTACGCGCGGCTGTATGTCATTCTAAATGGAGAGAAGTGTTCCAAAGTAAGAGTGATGTCAGGTGAGCCACAGATGAGTGTTGTGGATCCGTTGCTGTTCACAATATATATAAATGACCTTGTGGATAACATCGAGAGTTCACTAAAGCTTTTTACAGATAATGCTGTGGTATATAGAGAGGTTGTAACAATGGAAAATTATATTGAAATGCGAGACGATCTGCATCGAATTGACGCATTGTGCAGGGAATGGCAATTGAATCTCATTGTAGACAAGTGTAATGTGCTTCGAATACATAGAAAGAAAGATCCCTTATCATTTAGCTACACTATAATAGGGCAGCAACTGGAATCAGTTAATTCCATAAATTATCTGGGAGTAGGCATTAGGAGTGATTTAAAATTGAACGACCATATAAATTCAATCGTCGGTAAAGCAGATACCAGACTTAGATTCATTGAAAGAATCCTAAGGAAATGCAGTCCGAAAACGAAGGAAGTAGGTTATTGTACACTTGTTCGCCCTCTGCTTCAATACTGCTCACCGGTGTGGGATCTGTAGCAGGTGGGATTGATAGAGGAAGGAGAGAAGATCCAACGGAGAGCAGCGCGCTTCGTTACAGGATCATTTGGTAATTGTGAAAGTGTTAGGTGATGATCGATAATCTCCAATGGAAGACTCTGCAGGAGAGACGCTCTGACGCTTGGTACGGGCTTTTGTAGAAATTTGGAGGACATACATTTACTGAGGAGTCTAGCAGTACATTGTTCCCTCCTGCGTATATCTTGCAAAGAGATCATGAGGATGAAATCAGAGAGATTAGAGCCCACACAGAGATATACCGACAATCCTTCTTTCCTTGAACAATAAGTGACTGGAAAGGAGGGAGAACCGTTAATGGTATGAAAGGTACCCTCGGGCACACACTGTCATGTGGCTTGTGGAGTATGGATGTAGTTGTAGATAACAGTTATCAATTCTGAAGGACACTAGAAAAACGTAACCATGGAGGTCAGTCCACTTCTATAACTGTCATCAGCTGCATGATTCGAGTGGTCTTTTTTAATGAGGAAGTATCTCAACAGCTAAATAAATGGTCGCCTTTTTCAGAGGAAGCCTCGAATCATTGTCTGAATCGTCGAGTCGGCAGTGAAACAGAACTCCTGTGATGAAGCCGTCCCGTCCGACGACCAATGCGAAGGTTGTGTCGTACAGGTCACAGTTGTGAGGTCGCGTAGAGCAAAGGGCGAGGAGTGTGTTTCCTGCCAGTCTGCGCTCCTTCATGACTCCCCTCCCATCTCTCCCACCAACCTCTGAATCAGCAATGCCGACGAGCTGTTTTGCGACTGCTATTCCGACAATGAGCATCTGCTGCGATTGCACAGCAATGCATTTGCCGATACGGGGGAGTGCTGACTCAGCGTGCTGACGCAGCAAGGCGCGGCACTGCAGTGTCCAGAGTAACAAGGGAGCTGCTGTCCGCTGCTGGCTCTGCAGCAGACGTCAATAGAGGCACCGACCTACCTGTAGCCGCTTCTGGTCTTCCGAAGGAAACAGCGGAATTTAAACTGCAGCTCGTCTGCTGGCGTCTGCAGTCACCAGCCAGCACACTCCGAACCCCTCCTTCCTGTCAGACTGCAGTTACAGAGTGCAACGTGCGTAATGTACCTATTATATAAGAATTAAATTTTATTTCGATTATATTTTGAAACTAAATAAATATAATTGTGCAATGGGCTGTGTGCCCAAGCAGCTCTTTATTTGAGTGCTATTATACGACTGATATATTTCAAAAAGCAATAAACACTGAATATATCACGACAACATAAAAAGAAGTGAAAGAACAATTTGATTAGACATTAAAAAACCATTTGAAGGCGCACTTACGTGATTATCTATAAAACCCGGAGTTTAAACACCGCAAGTTATTTACGTTAATTGTTAAAATTTAAAATTCAAAGTATACATGATCTAACGATTTTTTAAAAAAAATCATTGTATCCAGAGGAATTTGCTAACGACAAGAATTTGCGTAGTAAACTATTGGGAGAGAAGACACAGTACACGCTATCTGGCGTGCTTTTAATACAAAATTCCACTGCAAATATTGTGTACATTTTACAGTGCGTCCATACAGAAAACTACAACTTATGTTGGAAGTTTCACTCTCCACGGAGTGTGCGCTGATAAGAAACTTCCTGGCAGATTAAAAATGTGTGCCGGATCGGGATTCGAACCTGGGACTTCTGCCTTTCGCGCGCAGTCGCTCTACCGTCCTGGTTACGAAACACAACTTTACTCTGCCTGGTAGTTTGATATCAGCGCACACTCCGCTGCAGAGCGGAAGTTTCATTCTGGAAACATCCCTTAGGTTGTGGCGAAGCCGTCTTCACCATATCTTTCCTTCCAGAAATGCTAGGAGCACTTCTGCGAACTTTGGAATGTAAGAGGCGAGGAACTGGCATAAGTATAGTTGTCAGGACGGACCGTGAAGTGTCCCGGTATAGTTCAGACGGTAGAGCGCTTTCCCGTGAAAAGCGAAGGTCCGAGGTTCGAATCCCAGTTCGACACAAAACTTTAATCTGCCATGTAGGCTTGTGTTTACAAATTTCATCTAATGGTTAATGAGCAATGTGTGATAAGACAAAGAAGTAAGACAAATACTTTAAATTAAAATGCCGTCTAGAAAGCGTGATTCGATATTTGCCGAACGAAGTGTCTACTTCCACATTCAGCATTCCTAGCGGAACAAACAATTACCATAGTTTCCGAAAAATCACGCCATTCTTTCACGTGATATACACGGTGAATCACCTACCAGGCAAGTGAACGATCTGGTAGCATCACACATTGAGTCAACCTTACTGTAACATGTTATAGATTCCACAACGGTACGATTGCCTCCTGCGCAGTATTCTGCGATCCTCAAGGTACTTCTTAACGGTCGAACATTTAAACTATTTGTGGTACTGACAAGTGGTATGCATCGAACACAAATCCACACTCTAAAATATTCATTAACGGTACTGAGAAACGATCTGCAATTCTTCATGCAGCAGCCATAGGAACCTAATGTATTTGCTCCCTAGGAATCTCTTTCTCTCCAACGCCTCCATACTGCTCAGGTAAAATTGTGTTGCACTGCCTAAATATAGCATGCAATAAGCGAGATTACAATCTTTAGATGAGTGGCCTCTCGCTTTTAAGCAGACACCTAAGGCCAGTCGTCGTAGACAAAAAAATGGCCTTAGGTCCAAAAAATTGCAGGAAGCTGAATTTTTTTGTATGTTGTTAGGACATATTAGAGTAGTATGAAACCAAGTTTTCAGCTTAGAAATCCCTTAGCTTAACTTTTAAGAGCCAAAAAACCTCGAAATTTTCGGACTTTTTTCTGGTTTTGGCTTATAACTAGTGAAGGGTGGTGTTTTGACGAAACGTCACTCACACCTATATTAATGTAGATAAAATATTCTAAAATTTAGGCCCAACCGCAGCTCTGTAGGTCCAATAGTTCCCGAGATATTGGATTTCAAGTATTGACTTGTTTCTCCAAAAACTTCAAATTTTCGATTTTAGTCATCTTTCGGCTAGAATATTGGCTCTAATGATCATCCCACGGGGAAAGTCGTACAAAACAAAGTTATAGAGCAGTTATTGAGCTTTAACCTAAGTACAGAACGAAGTCCAAAGGCCCAATAGATTTCTAGTTATCGTTAAAAAACGAAAAGTTGGAAAAATCGTATTATTCAATAAACTGACCCAGATGAATTGCGGTCCTCTTATCCTATATATGTTAAAGAAAAAGATGGAATCACTCATTGACGATGATTATTAACGCATTGTATATAATTAGATGCAATTTATGTGTTAGTGCATACCAATTTATGTTTGAAAGTAGGTATTGCTGTAAAAACAACGAAAGTCTCTCAGTTTGTGAGTACTGGTCAGCCATTGAGGGACTGGGACTTTCGTTCGTAGCGAGGCCCTCACTGCTAGTTGTGACCCAGCGGTTGTTCCGTCCTCCCTCCCAAACTTCTTGTCTCCGAGGTCTTCCTCACTACACCAAGTCTGTCCTTAGAAACGGCCGTATTCGGATCTGTGAAGAACATTTCAAACAAAAATCGTCTTAATCTCAATCGTGGTGGTGTTTTAAGTACTTGCTGTTTTACAATATATCGGAGCTACCCCCGTCGGATGTTTGTTACGGGGTCGTGGGGAAGTGCTTGGAGAGGTAACAGTGACAGTGAAAAAGTGTGGAATTTAGATGCTGATAAAAGTGTATCAGAAACGTGGGCTTGAAAGGAACATGAGGTTTTTGTGCAATTTAAACGAATTTTCCGTACATGACGCATGCAGGAAGAGGTACACTGTGGAAAGTAATGTGAAAGCATCTGTCCAGCGAGGAGGAGATGTTTCATCTGCTCAAGGCTGAGAAGTGCGTCGGGTTCAAGGCGTCACATCATTGGAGATTTTAGTTTCCCTTGTGGTGAAAAATTCTCCAAGGAATATTTCGAAAAGCAGATAAAATTGCCTAAGTATATACGGGATGAACTCCATAAAGTGGAAACACTGGAATTGAAAGAATCGATTGTGGAAATATCTAGACAAGCTGGTGAATGAGGACAACCGATTCTTCGGTGTCTTTCATGTATAAGTGAACTAATTGCTGCTGAGGGCAAGTACCACAAATATTGCTACGTAAAATTGCACCCATTGTCGCGATCTACTGGTGCTGGAGGTAAACGAAGGCGTCCTGAACATCCCCTGCTTATCGCGGGTTTGGAGCTTATATATGCATACCTTGCAGAAACAAAGAGAGGAAAACTAATTTTCCATGAGTGACTTGATTGCAGAGAACTTCACAGGTAATTACAAAGCGATAGTTGCAAGTGTTCAAACTCATCTAAAAAGGCGATATGGAGAAAAAATTATTTTTGCGCTGGTTGGTCCGTATGACAGCTCAGTCTTGATGTTCACAGATATTGGAAAAAACATTCGTTATGAAATGTGGTACAATCAAAGACTTAGCGATACTGCTGAAGAGCGGCTTAGAGTTGTCAGAGCTGCAGCAGAGATTATCCTGCAAGACATTCGTTCCCGACCCTTTGACACTACTCAATATCCCCCGTCAGATGCCTTTTTCATAGACTCAGAGGCATCAGTTCCTGTTCTCTGCAACTGTTGCTTGAACAGCTCATCTCTAAAAAACAAACGTCCTTCTCTCGAACAGTGGAAAAAGAAGTGCATAGGATTTGCTCATGGAATCATGGCTGCAACGAGGCCCAAATCTTTCCTATCCTCAATTCAAATAAGCTTTGGAACCTATTTCTAAAGAAAATTGGATCAAAGCACCACGTTAAACTTTGCCACAGTATGGGAATTTCTTGAACATATACGGAGGCTATGCATTTTGAAAGTTCCGCTATCCTCCGTGGAGAAGTGACCCAACTATTTGACAAAGGAGGTTTTTTGCAGTTTGTGTTCGACAGTGCAGATGTGATTGTTAACACAACTGATGGAAAAAATACGTTCCATGAAATGGGTGGTATAATGATCATGACCCCTCACTCATCCGTTCACCCAGACCGAAACATATCACGTCGAAGTCTGTTTCTGCAGAGTCTATCAGGTTCGCACACTGCCACACATATTAAACATTCTTCTATTAGAAAGAAATCTGCCTTGTCAGTCATTTAAATTAACAAAGTGAAAACGGTGAAGACTTTTTGCCAAAATCCCCAGACCTGCTGTGGTTGTTTCGAAAAGCAACTAACATGCGAGGCATCCCAGGATGGATGGATTCATGGAGCAAGGAAGAGAAGATCTTCCTTACAAACGTTCAAAGATCGTATATCTCCCTTTTATCCATACTCCCCCAACCGACTACGATATTGTTTTAACATCTCTTTTGGAAGCCAGTTAAAGAACAAGCATTTACGGTCGGGGAACATGTTTTGTGACCTACGACAAACCACTGTTCTTGAAAGCCCGAGGCATTGTGGAGAGCCACCAGCAACCTCAGCTCGTCAACATAGCTTTGAGGTTTTCACCTCCTCGTGTCATTGATGGGGGCCATCGGTGCCTTAATGGCAGGAAGTGGACTCAAGGAACTTCTCTGTTCAATATTTGCTGAAAACAGTGTTAAAAAACTCCTGTTTATATACAATGCGTCAATAATCGTCAATCAGTAATTCCTCCTTTTTCTTTAACATATATAGGATAAGAGGACTGCAATTCATCTGGGTCAGTTTATTGAATAATCCGATTTTTCCAACTTTTCGTTTTATAACGATAATTAGAAATCCATTGGGCCTAAGGACTTGGTTCTGTACTTAAATTAAAGCTCAAAACTGCTCTATAACTTTGTTGTCTTTATGACTTTCCCCGTGGGATGATCATTAGAGCCAATATTCTAGCCGAAAGACGACTAAAATAGAAAATTTGAACTTTTTGGAGAAACAAGTCAATATTTGAAGTCCAATATCTCGGGAACTATTGGACTTGCAGAGCTGCGGCTGGGCTTAAATTTTAGAATATTTTATCTACATTAATAGAGGTGTGAGTGACGTTTCGTCAAAACACCACCCTTCACTAGTTATAAGCAAAAATCAGAAAAAGGTCCGAAAATTTCCAGGTTTTTGGGCTCTAAAAAGTTAAGCTAAAGGATTTCGAAGCTGCAAACTTGGTTTCATACAACTCTAATATGTCCTAACAACATACTAAAAATTCAGCTTCCTGCAATTTTTTTGGACCGAAACATACCTGACGACTGGCCTAAATTTGTTATGAAACACTGTTTTCTTTGTAGTAGAGCTCTGAAGCATTGGCATGTAATGGATGATTCCTGTGGAGCTTACAGAAAAAATTTTCCTATATTGTTACGACAGCATATTGAAATTATTTGCCTAATTATTGATACTCACGTCAAGATTGTTTATTTAACACTTACTTTATGTCTTCAGAACTTTGTTATTTTTCATATAATTTGAATAAATTGAACATATCAGGTTATGTTTAAGAGATTAAGTTGTTTACTGAAGAGTTAAATGATATAGCTAGACCGTTATGTTCCAGGAAATAAGTGCTCATAACAAGTTATGACGAACAGGCTAGTCACTAGCAGTTAACGTTCGCTTTATAATGCCCTGTCATATTTCGTAAGTTATACACAACACAAATTCAAATTCTAGTCTATAATTCCCTTGTAGACGAAGTTGTTTGTGTAGTCTGTACAGCTAATGGATCACAAGGGTTATCAAACATTTTCCAAGTGCGGGCCATTCAGATTAATTTCAGAGTGAACAAGTACCAATTCTCCCCCTCCCCCTCCCTTTAGCAACGACCTGTCGCCAGGTAAGGATTGAAGGATCTCATGGTGGAGCCTTGATATTCCATTCCTTGTGATGGAAGTGATGCTCATGATACCAACTCGTTCAAAGCCTTGTTCTTCCCAAAATCTTATCTTCCGTATCAGTCTAATTGCGACAAGTAATTGCGTGAGATGATAATCCGATTCCTTTTCGTCCGTCTTTGAACGTTCAATTATTTTCAAAATATTGAAATGTTTGTAAATATAAGAGACCAAACTGATGAGGCCGTCGGTTTTTAGATTTACGAAATACATTACTGGCCATTAAAATTGCTACACCAAGAAGAAATGCAGATGATAAACGGGTATTCATTGGACAAATATATCATACTAGAACTGACATGTGATTACATTTTCACGCAGTTTGGGTGCATAGATTCTGAGAATCTGAACAATCCACCTCTGGCATTGAGTCAAACAGAGCTTGGAAGGCGTGTACAGGTACACAGGTACAGATGCCCATGCAGCTTCAACACGATACCACAGTTCATCAAGAGTAGACTGGCATATTGTCACGAGCCAGTTGCTCGGCCACCATTGACCAGACGTTTTTAATTGGTGAGAGACCTGGAGACTGTGCCGGACAGGGTAGCAGTCGAACATTTTTCATATCCAGAAAGGCCCGTACAGGATATGCAACATGCGGTCATGCATGATCCTGCTGAAATGTAGGGTTTCGCAGGGATGGAATGAAGGGTAGAGCCACGGGTCATAATCTGCGATGTAACGGCCACTGTTCAAAGTGACGACGATGCAAACAAGAGGTGACCAAGACGTGTAACCAACGTCACCCCATACCATAACGCCTAGTGATATGCCAGTATGGCGATGACGAATACACGCTTCTAATGTGCGTTCACCGCGATGTGCCAAAGACGGATAATACCATCATGATGCTATAAACAGAACCTGCATTTATACGAAAACATGACTTTTTCCATTCATGGACGCAGTTTCGTCGTTGCGTACACCATCGCTGGCGCTCCTGTCTGTGATGCAGCGTCAAGGGTAGCCGCAGACATGGTCTCCGAGCTGATAGTCTATGCTGCTGTAAACGTCGTCGAAGTTTTCGTGCAGATGGTTGTAATCTTGCAAACGTCACCATCTTTTGACTCAGGGATCGAGACGTGGCTGCACGATCCGTTACAGCCATGCGAATAAGACGCCTGTCATCTCCACTGCGAGTGATACGAGGTCGTTGGGTTTCAGCACGACGTTCCGTATTGCCCTCCTGAAATCACCGTTTCAATATTCTGCTAACAGCCATTAGATAGCGACCAATGCGAGCAGGAATGTCGCGATACGATAAACCGCAATCGTGATAGGCTACTTTATCAAAGTCGGAAACGTGATGGTACGCGTTTCTCCTCCTTACACGACGCATCACAACAACGTTTCACCAGGCAGCGCCTGTCAACTGCTGTTTGTGTATGAGAAATCGGTTGAAAACTTTCCTCATGTCAACGTGTTGTAGGTGTGGCCACCGGCACCAACCTTGTGTGAATGCTCTGAAAAGCTAATAATTTGCATATCACAGCATCTTCTTCCTGTTGGTTAAATTTCGCGTCTGTAGCATGTCCTGTAGCGTAGTGTAGTAGTTTTAATGGCCAGGAGTGTACTTACACTAACGTATACTAAGGACGAAACACACAAAACCATGACCGAGGGAGGACTCTAAAGTCTGATTGGAACGGACACGCAATCCATGATATGGCGCCTTAGACCGCGCGTCAGTTCCTGTCTTGTCTTGGAAGAATATGTTACGCAAGAAGAGGACGATGAGAAGAAAAAAAGAAGAGAAATAAATAAAGAAAAAATAAACTGAAGCAATTTGAATTGTGAAGTGACAGTTGCTATGCGTTCTTTTAATTATTCCCACAATCTGTTTCTTTGTTTCATTTACAAATACTTTTAAAATAAAGGATAAATAATTAACAAAAAACGGACTCTTATGAGGAAGCAGTTAATGGTGGGAAGTGGGGTGCATCATTGCCATAGCTCGGTATTCGACCCCTATCCACTTTGCCTTCGCCAACCAGAAGCTGCCTGCTTTCACTGCTGTATTCTTGTGTGCATAGTTTAGGCAAAGGGGTGACTCCTGGGACACGAAATTCCCCACGCACTGTAATTGTAATCATGATGGCCACCCTCTCTAATTTTTAGATAAAAAATTGATTTCTCACCTTACGTTCCCAGGTTCAATGCTCCGTAAATTCCACGAATGTTATCAGTCACTTACAATGTTATTAACATTTGGCCCTACAACTGGCTGGTAAAGTCAGTTGAAAGGTCGGAGGAACAAGACAATGGCGTACCATATCAAACAGGTCCATGCTTAGTAAAGCACTGTCGTGTTCAAACCATTCTTCGGATCGATGACTAACCTACCATAATATGTACTTGAAAAACTGATGTATGCCTAACCTCGCAGGACATGGAATAAGTCGCATATCATATTGGACAGAAATCAGTTGTGAGTAGCCAGCGTACCTCGAAACAATTCTACCTGAACAAGAAGATATTAAAACCCAACAGGCGACACAGTAATTTCTGTTTCATCTGGCAACCATTTTCATCTTCTGTCAAATCCGTAAAGCCCATCATACATTGTATCATACAAAAAATGAAGATTAAGCAAAACTGAAAATAAACATACACGGCCATAAAGTGATATAATGGCGCAATAAACGGTATGCAATAAATACAATAATTTATATAAATGACAAATAGCAGTAAGAAAACCTAGCCGGCCGCGGTGGCCGAGGGGGCTAAGGCGCTCCAGTCACGGTCTGCACGGCCACTACGGTCGGGAGTTCGAATCCCCCCTCGGGCATGGATTTTTGTGCCGTCCTAGTTCGTAAGTAGTTCATAAGTAGTTTGTAAGTTTAGGGACTGATGACCACGTAGTTAAGTCCCATAGACTATACAAACATTTGAATTTTGAAAACCTACGCTTGTAGTGTAGTGTAGCGATACATTAATATTTTTTTTATTAAAAATTATATCTGCGACGCTTGTCGCTAGCATCCGTTCTCTCTGCCAATAAATCTCTGATTATCCTTGTTTCAAGTTATACCTTCAACTATTTCAAACGATTTGGAGAGAAAACGGAATCGCTTTTCGTCTTTCGTTCTTCTACCTTTGTACTGAGCGGACGTATTTTACTCGATCTCCATAATCATGTAAGTGTGAGCTCTGATTAGCACCCTTTTTACTTAATAAACTTTAACTTTCATTTGGAATTCCTATTTCATTTAAATAATTACTATTTCTCCCCATCTTTCATTTGATGTCCTATTTTCAGCAATATTAGTAAATTGATGCTTGGTTATTGTTGCCTATTGCCTCATGATGACAAAAGAATGCAAAATTTATTTACTCTCTTTTTGTGTTAAACAGTGAATTCAATGCCTGCAGGAAATCTTCATTCTGTTAAAAGCGAAGTCCGATAATTTCTTTAACTTTCGATAACCACAGTGATCAAAATTACACACGGTCTTAAAACTTTAATAATTAATAGTCATGAAACCAAGCATCAGTTTACGAGAACGAAGATATTAATCAATTCATACAGGTTCAACTGCAGTGTCACAGCTTCCACCAATGAATGGATACCAGGTAACTTATTCCACTATTTTCTTATGTAATGGTGCTTTCTGGTGTTGTCGTAATTTTTAACTTACATTGCTACTGAGAACTGATAACCATTTCAAAAATTAATATTCATTGCTGATCTTACGGTTATTTAAATTTCAATTCCGGTTTTCAACCTTGATCTTTTGACAACACCAGTGATAATAAAAAAAAAGTAACATTACATAAGAATTGGCGACCGTGACAGGACCTCGAATGGTTGTAAAGAAAATATTATTTTATGTGAATTAATTATACCATTGTTTGACATTTTTTATATTTGTAATCATTCACCAATGTATGATATCTAATCTGTATAATGTGTTTATTTTTCATGAACAACTGCTGACCGATTGTGACGTGAAAACCATAATTACTACCCCGGAGAATAATAAAATATAAATTTGGAGCCACACCCGATCACGAGAAATTCAACCGCAGCCAACAATGAAAATTGCAACACAGGTAAGGACAGACTGATTATTTCGCTTATTTGGTGCTTTCTACTTTCTCTTAGTCTTTCGCAAGTACGCAATCTCCGATCCAGTACCTCATTCTATTAGCAAAAATCTGTTTTCAAAATTTCTTTTGTAGTCAGATATTTATTTTAAATTACAAGTTGGAAAAATGGCCAACATGGCTGCTAAATCGATATAACTAAGTGATCCTCGCTTGTCTCTCACTCGAAGAGTTTCGTATGCGTGTGACGAATATTAATACTGATTTGTTTCTTAACAGTGCAGATAAAAGAAATTTTTTTTGCGTGTGAAGTGTGTAGGTTCCCCACACTATTCCAAATTTTTGATAATTTATTAGTATGGTTAAAACCCGTAGACAAATTACTACAATGGAGTCAGAACAAAACACTAATGTTTCACAGCCCGCGCAAAATGTTGAAAATAATGTGGCTGCGAGATCAATTGAAATGATTCCACACATAGTGGAGGAAAATCTTGCAACCACATCACACGTAACAGATTTTCCCACACAGACAGTACACCAATCTGAAAATCCGCAAGAAGATTGGTTAAAACGATTTGAGATATTATTTGCTAACATGTCGCAACAAATTAACAATTTACAAACATCTACTAAAGACGAACTAAACAATTTGCAAGCATCTACACATGCTACAAACAATCAGATTTCAGGCTTGACCGATCAAATTAATCATTTGCAGGCCAACACGAAACATGATTTAGAGCTGTTGCAAAATTCCACCAAGCAACAATTAGACAGATTAGAGGAACAGCAAAATCAAATCGCGGCTCAAATGATAACTCTGGATGAATTTGAGTCGAGATTTAAAAATCTAGAATCAGTACAACAAAATTTACCCTCAATTATTTCTGAGGAAGTAAACAAACAGATAGACGCACAGATACTCAAAGTCGAACAGGCTATCAATGGTAAGTTTTCTGAAGTACAAAACAAAGTAGTGGATCAAATCATGGACACAGTAGATGCAAAAATCTCTTCTGTAGTCGATGATGTAACTAATTGTAAAGAAACCGTTAAAACATTACCAACAGCTATCGACAGTCTCACACAGAATCTTACACAGCTTAAAATTCAACAAGAAAACTTGGAAACAACTGTTACGAGAATTACGAGTCAGGCAGAAAACATAGTCAAAGAAAATCATGATAGGGTACAACAATTCTTATCTAATACAGAAGCGAAGTTGAATGAAAAGATAGACGCAGAATTAACCACTGTAATTCAAGACGTAGCTACTCAAGTGTATGAAAAACATGGAAATACTGTTAAAGCTTTACAAAAAGATCTTACGGACGTGAAATCAATTTTAAATACGCAGATGACACAATCTAGGCCAAATGAACCCGTGACAAATGTGTTCCATGATTGGAAATCTCCCAGAACTGCAACAAATATTCCACGCTCTCCATATAATCCGGGTACATCTAACAATTTGACGTCAGACAGGACGCAGACTGACTTTTACTTGACGACCTCTAATGACCTTGACCGACTAGGTAGGGAAATGAAATCAAACATACCCCCCTCTTATTCACCACGAAATCATGCTACTGCCGAAGAACTTGACGAAAGTATGATAAAGCACCACCAATTTCAAATCTTTATTAATGAGAACCGTACTGTGCACCCAGTCATTTTCCTGCAATCTTTTAGAGGTTTATTACCTGAATCGTGGTCCGAAAAAAGAAAGATAAGATTTGTTGTCGGATACATTCAAGGTGAAGCGGGAATCTGGGCTGCAGAAGCCGTACAGAGTTGTGAAACTTATGGTGAGTTTGAACGGGCATTTTTAGCCACCTTTTGGTCGCCTGCTATGCAAGAAAGGTTTCGAAATGAAGTTTATAATCCGCAACCTTTCAATGAACGAAACGGGAGTCTGCGGAGATATTTCGAGAAGTACGTAAACAAAGCTAAATTCTTTGATGACCCCCTCCCGCACAGGGAAGTACTACGCGTATTAATAAACAAATTGCCTACACGGTTGCGGTTGCAACTAGCACACGTTTCAACACAGAACTTATAAACTTTTCTCGCTGACGTGGACACACTAGATTCAATCTTTGAAGATGACCGAGCAAGAAATAATAGTTACAGGTACGGTAACGCAAATAATTACTTCAACTATCCTAGTAATCAGCTGATTCATGTCAGCCAGCCGCAGCCTAATAATCAAAACATGTCACGCCCTCCACAGATGTTACCGCAACAGTCATTTATTAGCAATACCGGACAGCCGCAAATGCAACAAGTGACTAGTGGAGTAAACAGTGGAAACGCAGTACGAAACGTACCTAACGGCGGTCAGTATTACCGACGCCGTCGTGACAACAGATTTAATCCGGGCTACTTCAATCACAATAATAATAATTTCAATAACAATGCAGCTACTTTCCCTAACCAATATAATGGTAACACACAACCGCTCTGGCGTAATGGAAACTACTACAATAATAATAACAGAAACAGAATTTTTTTCCAAACAATAACGGTAATCAACAAATTCCGAACTTTTCTACTACTCCTGCACAACAACCAAATGTCAATCAAATACCAGTAGCAACGATGACGACTGACAGTACAGATCAAACAAACTGGACACAAAATGAATCGACCGTGACTATAACTGACGTGACAGAAACCTTAAATCGACCTCAAAGACATTCTAACGGGACGCAGACGTCAAACTAAATCGGCTCGTGTCTGGCCCTCCGACATTGAGCGACAGAGGCAGTGAGGGCACAATTCTCACAGTAAATATGCTGCGTTACAATAAAGGAATCGATATCAGGGAAGAGCTACTCCAGGAACAAACACAACAAAACAAAGTACCTATAGTTGCCTATCAAGCACACATCTTAATAACAGTAGGAGACATACCTACATGACACTGGAGCAGCTGTTAATGTATTGTCTTACAGTCTATTTAAACGTATAAACATATTAGTAGCCCTGACTGATGCAGCTATAAAAAGAAAAGCCTACTATGATAAGCAGCTGAAAAGAACACAAACATTTAATATCGGAAACCTAGTACTTCTGCGAAATCATCCTAAACCATCAGCTATCTTAAAACGTAATAAAAAGTGGCAACATCTATTTTCTGGACCCTTTAGAATTGTTCAAATCCCGCACGAGGGAAGTTATTTATTATCTACAGTACACTCGGGAAGAGTGAGAGGTTTATATCCACACAAGCATTTGAAAAAGTTCTATGCTTAGATTTTAAGCTGATCACTGAAGCAAGAGAAGCAAAAATGATAAATATGACACCTAGTTCCTAGTAAATAAGTAAAACATTCACAGATCCAAGGAGAATAAGCTGAACAAAATATTTTTTTCTCTTACAATGTTACGTAATGGACAACAAATATTAACAGACGGTGTAACTGTTCTCATGTCAAACACTTAGCAAATAACACAGATTTATCGAACCACTGTTATGTTTAATACAACATAAAACACTTACTATGGGCATTAATTATTATAATTATTAGTATAAGTATAAGAGAATATTTATGATGATGAAAATGAATATATGGAGCAAATGATTTATTTTAGTACGATGGATCTGAAGTAGGAGGATTTTTTTTTTGTGGAAAGAAATGTAGTGATAAGGATATATTAATGTTTTGTTTGCCCAACGGCTCCTAATACGAGCCACACACACACACACACACGCACACACATACAAATACACACACACACACGCACACACACTCAAATCCAAACAATGTTGCTAAACGAGACATGATAACGTAACGTATTTGCGGTCAGCTATATTTTCAAAGACAGTAAAAATGATATGAAGTTTCATAAGCCACTAGGAACCTATAGATTAATGGTAATCAGTTGACAGGTAACACACATGTCAACAACTGTGCAATTTATTTAAGAGGGAACATATGACCTTTAAAGACATCTAAGTTTATTGAACAATTCTAGTTATGTATTGTGGGACAAAAATTTCTTAAAAATTACACAAGACTTTATGCTGATGCTTATGAGCTTGGCAGTAATTAAGATAACAGTGTCATTACGATGTTGCGTCAATACTACTATTTACGGTACGTGTCAAAACATTTCCAACAGATATGAAATATTTTGAACAACATTACAAGCTGATGTGTCAGAAGCGTTCACTAATTGAAAAAAAATCAATCTTTAGACTTAACAACCTTTAGTATAAGCAGTAGTTTAAGACTTCTTTTTCAGCTGACGACGTGCACGAGAATTGTGTTCCTGCCAACGGTAAGAAGATCGACAACTCAACATCAAAATGACGGAGGAGACACACGTATATGTATTATATGACTATTATTTTGTTTTAAGACACTTTAAACACACACGTACAACACGACGATTGAAAATATTAGACACGTAGCATGATGTTTCTGGACTACAGACACGTTGTATTTAAAACAGAAAATCTAAACTACACATTTCATTTCTGATAAGGAAAGAACAGGCAATAGCGGGTCAGAACGCATGCAAAACTTAAAGCAATGTGAGAGAGAAGCATGGAGTGCTTTGCTATGAGAGACGTTAGAATATTTTAGTTTGACATAATATTTATAATAATAATATAAATGGTAATTTTTGCAAATGATGGATTGATGTGCTGAATTTATGTTGTGTACTATTTTAGAGAGACTAATCTAACTATAATGCTGTTTTTCTCTCTCTCTCACTCGATCTTTATTCTGAATGCTATTTAGCCCGAATCTATGCACCAAATTAGCTGATGAGTCTGACCTTGCCTGTGTCAACAAAATTTGCATTACCTGTTTAAAAGAAAAGAACCATCCCAAATTTATACGCTAACTGCTAATGTTGTATAACAGACTTCACCTCCCATTTTAATACTGACAAAATCCGATATAAAAAATTCCAAAGATCCATTTCTCATGCTTTAAAAAAAATCTGACATATTCGATGTGGTGATATGAATGCTTAATGATGAACCTTTAAGCTAAAAAATAAAAGGATTATGAGGAATAATATTGCTGAAAACAAGGACCCCCACTACCGACCTCTGACATGAACATAGGCCGCGACTTATTGTACAATGCACTATATTGTCTAAAATAAACTATAATGATGACTAAATAATAACCAAAATACGATAAAATGTGGCTCGTATGTCATTTGAAGATTTATGAACTCTGTTAATGACTAGTATTTCAGAATAATTTGTCACTGTATATAACCTTTGTAAATAGTAAAGTAACGATAGGTTAATATGAACTGTATAAAATCTAGAAGATATGTGCAGAACGTGATAAAACGAACTGAAAGGACAGTGATACTACTGTGAGAAATTAGTGACAGAAAACTTTAAGTGATAAAACTATTCACACAAACAGTGTTTGTATTCACAAAACTAGGACGCATTTATAGACAAAGTGTGCGACAGAAATCTATGCCTTCATGAACATATTAATTAACTAGTGAAGTGATTTTGTCATTGACAATAGTGAGCTCGGACTACAAAAGGTAGCACTCGTATAATAAATTCAAGTGATAAGTGAACGTATAGACTGACAATTACTTTATGTATATCAGCATTACGGTGATGGACACTTAAATAGTGTGATCTAAAACAAACAGCAAAAACTTGTTACGTGCGGCATACCGACATAAACAGTCATGATAAAAAATCGTGCAGTGAAGTGACTTTCGATGTGCATATACGAAGTGATGGCTATTCGTATATATTTGCATACTAAGTCGTAGGTCTTGTCTCAGCTAATGGACTTTAAGGCAGCTGAGACGACAGCCTAAAAATAAATGAAGAAAGCGCAGCAAGTAAGAGGACCTAACCACCTTAATACAAATAATAAGGTACTCACCGCGCTGCGACGATCTTCACTATGAACTGTTATGGATGAATCTTCTACTCTGGAAGAAAGATGAAAAACACACGCGAAAACACAAAGTCGGCGAGTTATGTGCTGTACGCTATGCTCGCGAGGTTGCCGCTGCCACGTTTAAACGAACACTGCTGACGCTGGCCAGCGGTAGAAATTTATTCATTGTTGACGCTTGACTGTTACGTCACGCACCCAATGGCGATCCCGCCGTGTGAAAATTCAAACTAGCACTGTGAATGGTTTCAAAATAAACAAAATGTATCTGACATTTGTATAATGAACACAGAGAAAACCGCCCCTACGGCATTTCCCAATCAAAGAACTGTGCTATGATACGTACAAAGAATACCCTATGTCAGAAAAATAAACAACTTAAATTCGCTAAAATGTAAACTCCAGTTACCAATGCCTGTACATATTTTTTTAAATGTCTATATGTATATATATGAAGTAGTATGTAAGTCTTAGTAAATGATTTCATGAACGATTAAAGCTCCCACAGTGAGCCAAAGAAAATATTTTATTTACGTAATATGTTAGTTATAAGTCTAGGTAAAGTCATAAACTGAACATATGCCTTGTATATAATTTAGTTTCCATTAATGAATTTATGTCAAGAATGGGCATATGTTCATGTCAGTTGGTTGCGATATTTGCTATTAACATCAAAGCTCACACTTACATCCGTTCGCTAAAAAACTATAATAGTACTGAAACACTCAACTGAATAAAACAGAAAAAAACTCATTCAGTAATCAAACCTGTAATTTTTTTGTTACGGGATAAATTTTAATGGCATATGTAAAACTTTCATTTCATGTAAAACCACACCGAGGCGATGCGGGAAAAGCAGTCCGTGCTCTATCAAAGGGCACCTCATCCTGGCATCTCACCCCACCACAACACTGGGGCCGAGTCTGCGGCGCATTCCACCGACATCAATCGGCCTGCCGCCTTGCACCGCGTCGCCGCCGCACCGCCACGCCCACGGGTCAACAATCCGGGCGCGCTGGGGACCGCTCACTGCACCGTTGGTCTGACCATCGACGCTTTGCATTGTATAATTTGAATATGAAAAAAAAATTAATGAAAATTGTTAAAAAAAATTAAAAAAACTATATATATATAAAAAGGAAAGAGACACAACTGTAACTTCTAATTTCATATCTAGTGGGCTCACACAGTCTTAAATAATCTGTTAAAAAAATTGTATAACAAGAAATTTATGATGTCTTTGAGTAGGAAATGCGCATTTGCCAACTCAAAGCCAGAGGGGGCAAATGTAGCGATACATTAATATTTTTTTTATTAAAAATTATATCTGCGACGCTTGTCGCTAGCATCCGTTCTCTCTGCCAATAAATCTCTGATTATCCTTGTTTCAAGTTATACCTTCAACTATTTCAAACGATCTGGAGAGAAAACGGAATCGCTTTTCGTCTTTCGTTCTTCTACCTTTGTACTGAGCGGACGTATTTTACTCGATCTCCATAATCATGTAAGTGTGAGCTCTGATTAGCACCCTTTTTACTTAATAAACTTTAACTTTCATTTGGAATTCCTATTTCATTTAAATAATTACTATTTCTCCCCATCTTTCATTTGATGTCCTATTTTCAGCAATATTAGTAAATTGATGCTTGGTTATTGTTGCCTATTGCCTCATGATGACAAAAGAATGCAAAATTTATTTACTCTCTTTTTGTGTTAAACAGTGAATTCAATGCCTGCAGGAAATCTTCATTCTGTTAAAAGCGAAGTCCGATAATTTCTTTAACTTTCGATAACCACAGTGATCAAAATTACACACGGTCTTAAAACTTTAATAATTAATAGTCATGAAACCAAGCATCAGTTTACGAGAACGAAGATATTAATCAATTCATACAGGTTCAACTGCAGTGTCACAGCTTCCACCAATGAATGGATACCAGGTAACTTATTCCACTATTTTCTTATGTAATGGTGCTTTCTGGTGTTGTCGTAATTTTTAACTTACATTGCTACTGAGAACTGATAACCATTTCAAAAATTAATATTCATTGCTGATCTTACGGTTATTTAAATTTCAATTCCGGTTTTCAACCTTGATCTTTTGACAACACCAGTGATAATAAAAAAAAAGTAACATTACAGTAGGAATATAACAAAACTTTATTGGCCAACCATATAAAGGTAAAATCATAGATCGTGTTCTTTTGGTTACGGTGATAAAATAATTACAGTTATGGCTATTGGTTTTAATCTACTCTTGATCATAATTTCAGTCAGCCGTTGACCCGCTCTCCACATTAATGTGGAACTACATATAGTAGATTAATTCTGAATGTGTTCGTAGAGTAAGAGAGAGCAGTGCTTGTTGTCAGTCACTCAAGCACAAAAATGACAGAAACCACTGTGACGGAAGGCGGTAACTATCACATGTTCAAATGTTTGTTAAGCTTAAGGGACTTAAAACTACTTATGAACTACCTACAACTAAGGACGGCACAAATATCCATGCCCGAGGGGGGAATCGAACCCCCGACCGTAGTGGCCGTGCAGACCGTGACTGAAACGCCTCAGTCCCCTCGGCCACCGCGGCCGGCGCGGTAACTATCATTTTGATATATTCTGACTACATTATAACGGCATGTGTGACTCAAGACAGATCGAAACATGTCATCTCAACTAAAACACGACGCCACAGCTATGCCTGTGTCGTACGCACTGTCGTTTACGGAGATTGACAAAAAGTAGACCTTGTGTAGCAAGAGGAAGAGACGCGTTATGTTATCTGCATTACAGTTCGTTGTTGTACAAAATTATTAACACCGATCACATAAGAGCTAATCCGTAAGAACGATGACAAGGGAACAATTGACAATTTAAATCCAAACAATAAATGTATTTAACAGCAGCCTTAAAGTTTGTTGTTCATTTAACTGCCCTTTTCGGCATTATAATAATACCATCTTCAGGTTCTCTACAAATAAAATTACAAGACAGTGTTGTATTTTAACATCATACTCTACATATGATATATAAATTATATAAAGAACAAGTACAATGACTCAACAATCAGCACTGCAGCAATATAATAAGCTATAATAGTTGGTATAATAAAAGAGGCATGAAAATAAAATGATATTTATAAATAATATGAGAATTAAAGAATCTGAAATATATTACTTCAAAAAGCAATTGTGATGACTATGTCAGTCAAAATCAACACTTTCTGAAATGGGCAAAGATTATACCGATCATTATAGTTTATTATATTGCTTCAGTGCTGATTGTTGAGTCATTGTACTTGTTCTTTATATATTTTATTTGTCATATGTAGAGTATGATGTTAAAATACAACACTGTTTTGTAACTTTATTTGTACAGAACTGAAGATGGTATTATTATAATACCGAAACCGGTAGTTAACTAAACAACAGACGGCTGTTGGTAAATACATTTATTACTTGGATTCAAAACTGACCAGCCGCAGTTCCAATTCCAGAATGAAATGGAACTGCATCAATTTAAATATAGTCCCTGGCAGCGCTGTGATTTAAATCCAATTACTTCTCTGGCACTAAACTAACTTGTATGAGCCTGAGTGCACGGTGACGTCACACTGAGCGATGCGGCCATCCATTAGCGTGATGATATCGCGGGCAGCGGTTTGCAATGTGCATCAGGCCTTCCTCTGATCACCGTCCCGAATGATGAGTGCAGTAGATGCAACGCAGGCGAGAGGAAATGACAGGCTATAATGACCTGTGACCACGATGGTGGACCAGCAGTGAATACTCTAAGTTTCACTGCGTGGTCAATCGAGTGTTTATAAAATGTTCAAATGTTTGTTAAGCTTATGGGACTTAACTACGGGGTCATCAGTCCCTAAACTTACAAACTACTTATCAACTACCTTATACTAAGGACGGCACAAATATCCATGCCGGAGGGAGAATTCGAACCCCCGACCGTAGTGGCCGTGCAGACCGTGACTGGAGCGCCTCAGTCCCCTCGGCCACCGCGGCCGGCGAGCGTTTATAGGAAACGATATAGTGGCCTTACACCTTTTAAGCTTCCCCCTCTGACTTGCACTTTAAGAAAAAATAGTCGTCTAAGGCACAAAAGACACTATAGAACTAAGTAGTTAGCGTTTGGTATAGATTTACCATTTCATATTTAAATACATACATGATTTTTTTAAATTCACAGTACTGAATAGATTATTAAATGTAGTACATCTGCCTCCGGTGCCTCAAAAAAATTTTCATCTCTGTAGATAGAACTTTGGCTAAGAAATGTTATGTGTTTTAACCCCGCACAATCTAATTTGCAAATACTGTGACACTATAGAAATATTTTACTATCTGTAATCATATAAATAATATTGAATACCCTATTGGCTCCGTAAAGTAGGAATGGACTACATAAATGAACTCAAGTTATCTGTGAAAGGCAAGTTGACCGGTTAAATTACCTTGCCTCTAGTGTTTTCAACAATTGTAGATCTGCAATGAGATTACTATCTGTGAAACGTATATTACAATATGTGCCACATTGATCCTGGAGGCAATGCTTGTCAACATTTGAGAAAAGGGTATACAATTCGGTCTGGAACAAATAATTTTTGAGGTATCCACCATTTTACTTGTGTCTAGGATCATCTGTACTAAGTGACGTAATCTGTTGTCCTGTTAATTTCCATTCTACATTTCTTATTTTTCCCTTTTCCTGAATTTATGGTCCTTTCAATAAGCTCCTCGTGACATTTTATTTAAAACGAAAAAGGTATTCGGAATGGGGGTATTCTTATAGTGACGGAAACAACTACGAATGAACGACTATGTGCAACGAGGAGAAAACGATCGGAAGAGACTTGTGCTTAGGGTTGTTGATGCTGGAGGTATCAATTAAGCAGTGTAATGTATGTACCCTATAAAATTACGTTGGTTTGGATAAATGAAAATTACGATACCTTCCATAACCAAGCCTTTATCTATGTATATTGATGTGATTGTGTATGAAATGTGACAATATGATATAAAACTATTTTATTACGATAATGACAATGTTCCTTGAATTATTTCGTTAAAACTGTACATGTTCAAAACCTGATAGCGGTATCATAGAACATTGTAATTTTAACACAAATTTCGTCACTTGATGTTAATGTTTTATTGTAAATTCGGAAATATAAAAATCATAAAGAAACTTTGTAAATCTTTTATCATAAAATATTTATGTTCACATTATTGGTTTTGTTATGTCACGAAAATGCTTTTAATCTTGTCGTTATTAATTTGATGAAAGATTGTGCTGTACTAAACCTACACATTTCTTAAAACTGTATTTAACTATTTCCAATTTTTAGGATGTTCTCGAAAATGAGATTGTATTAATATGCGCAAATGGGCGCGAACGCAGTCAGTCAATGGTAGTCTTAAGGCAGTCTTAAAGCAGTAGTTACGAAGCCTTGAGTTAGTTGATACTCAGTCTTACTACAGTCTTACAATTATCAGTCTAGCCAGTTATTTGTATGTCAGTATAAATATTCTTTTTGTGTGTTAATACTTCAATAAATAACTTGGTTCATTAAAATGGTCACATTTTATTGTTATATAGCTTAGAACGCGTCGTCTTGACGTTTTCATAATTATATGAAGGCAGGTGAGCTATTAAAACTCTGGATCTACTACTGAACGATCGAGACAATAAGGTGAGCTATGACTTTCATTTATGAAAAACATGTTAGAAATGTGATTCAAACGGTGTGTAACACCGTTTCAGCAGGAAAGAAATGTCCCTAAGTAGAATCTCTTGGACTACGAAGCTGGACGTAGATTCTGATACACTTTTGTTATATTTGCGGGCGGTATTAAAACACACCCATCTAGCTACTGACACACACACACACACACACACACACACACACACACACAGAGAGAGAGAGAGAGAGAGAGAGAGAGAGAGAGAGAGAGAGAGAGAGAGAGAGAGAGACATACACACACACACAGAAAATGGTGGACGGTAATGGTTTATCGGAACAGACACGTGTGAACAAGGAAACTCAAAGCGAAAATGGTGGACACTAAGCGGTGAACGGTGAAGTGTTTAACGGTGAAAGAGTTGTCGTTAACCATCTAGTAGAGATATCAGTACAAATTACGAAATTTCTTAGTAACTTCATACACTTGGCACTGATTAACTAGAACATTATTATAGCCTTCCTGCTACGGATGCAGGCGATAGCAGCGAACCTAATGAGTAATGATTTCTAGTCAGACGAAAACGCGGTGCGTGTAGTTTCAATGAAAAATTTACGTGAGTCGAATGCGAAAGGCCCGGGGTTACCAGTTTGACCGAAGGCAGATTGTGATGGCCAGGAGCTTCTGCACGAGCATTTCGGTAGACACTGCTGAGGCGTTTCGACAAGTGGCGAAAGGAAGGTGCAAGCATGTGCAAACGTCGTTGAGCGGCCAGCCATCATTACAGATGACGGCCGTGGTTGATTGGGCAGACTGGTGGAACAAGACGTGCGGCGAACTGTAGAGGAACTCACAGCAGACTTTAACGACGGGCAGAGTGAAAGTGCGTCTGAACACCGAGTGCACTGAACACTGCTAGTGACGGGCCACCGCAGCCGACGACCTATGCCAGTGTTCACACCACGACTGAAACGGGCGCGTGGCCACCGTTCAGAAAGATAGCGCAGTGCCGGAGCGCTGCACGGTCTGACGAATGCCGCCTACCAGATTGTAAGGGTTGTAGTATGGGGGTTAAATTCATTTTATTGTCAGCTGTTTATTTTTATTATGATTCTATATGCGCGCCCGCAGTAAGAAGAGTTTTGTAGTGGCGATCGGTTAAACAGCTTGCTGGCAGGCAGAGGCGTCGTGGTTCCCACGGCAGGAGTGGCAGTAGGTGCCATATGGCGAGACTGGGGTGGGTAGAAGGTTCTGGAAGGCGCCTGCATGAGACTAGCCGTTACACTGGGCAGCGGATAAACTGAGGAAGTCCCGATGATATGGCGCGAAGTGGGCAGTTTTGTGTTTATTAGTAACTAGCTGAAAGCCCGGCGTTGCCCGGGTATTTATTTATTTATTTGAGCCTTGAGTTAGTACTTTTCCTATCCACTCTGTCTGTCCATCTCCCTTTTTCTAAAAACATGTTAAATTTATCAGAGAATATTTAAGAAATAAGAAATTACACGTAAAAATGCACTCGTTACGAAGAATCCAATCAAGAAATTCAACAATAATGATTGTAATAATATCACAGATCAATCACTTGATGTAATGCGCGAAACTTCAAATCGATTTTTTAAAGAGATATATTAAAAGATTTTTTTTACTGTTTTATTTATTTATTCTTATATTTCCTTATTCGCATGCTTATCCTTATAGAGAAAGAGCTGAAGACATTGTAGCACGCATAGACCAGAGCTATAGTCGGTGGCATCACGTTTCGCTGTATGTATCCTCGTTGCTGTAGAGTCGTAAACGTCATCGCTGGCCTTCAGTCCGAATTTTTTTATAATTTGACGACTTTCAACCACCATATCTTCCACCCCTTATAGCTATCGGCATGGAACTACTATGGTTTACAACGGGAGAATTCAGACAACAATTGTGTATTAGACATACACACATACACCGATAACTTTCCATTCCAATATACTCCACCCTTTTATCATTATCAACAATCAAGCAACAATGTAACCAATAAAACCATTTTCAAAGAGTAAATATAATTTTCAAAGAGTAATTATTGTTCCGCATTTCACATTATATTCTTCAAATTGCTAAATATCTATCAGATTGCTATAAAACCGTGCCTAAAACCTTCCTCAGGTATAAAATTGCCTATTAGTCATTTTATTTTGTTTAATTGTGAATTAAAAGTGAAACAGTTGGATTACGACTTGGTTCACGAGCTAGCACGAGAAATGCCGACAAGGCACGAAATAGTGAGGAGACCTCGGCTGCGCGCCAACGGTAGGCAGTCGCTGTTAGGACCTGTTCTGTTCTGTTCTGTACTGTACAAGTAGCAGCCATGCTCTCGGTGTCGTTAATAATTCGTACAGATTAGGGTAAAAGTTATACATTTTGACGTTGTATTATGGTGACGTCGTCAATAAAACACCATAATTGGCATCCTACATTTGTATTTAAAGAAGCTGCCTACCCGTAAAAGCATAAATTTTCAGCTCTAGCACTTACACCGATACTCCATTGTGCTATCAATCAGCAAAGGGGACGTCAGAAACGAGAGTAATTCTACAAAAACAGGTAGGAGCAGGCCCTAATAGTGTGCTCACCAAGTCAACTCAAGAACGGGTTGTCTTACATATGCAGGTCCCGGGCTGACAGTGTGGGCCGGTAAATCTGTACGCCCCAGTTTTCCATCTTCTACGGACTCAGGAATACAACTACACAGTACAATAGGGTTGGTCCAAGGAGGGGAATCTTGCAAGGTTCATGAAAACGATGGGAGGTGCTATTCCACCTTCCCTGGGATCAGCTCTTTAACTTGTTTACTGCGATGGACTAATTATGCCGTGGAGGACATTTACGTGGGCCAAAATTGCTCCACTGGAGCTCCTGCAAGGAACTACGACGGTCAAGATGCACCGTTCTCTGGTGGCAGAACACGTACACCTCGTCATGCGACTATTTTTCCCCTCAAAGTGGTAATTTTCAGCAAGATGATGTGCCATATTAGAAGGCGAGGAAGGTGATAGAAGGGTTCCAGGAACAGAGCGGCCAGTTGCAATTGGTATGCTCGCTGGCCAGCTCGCCTGCCTGAACCCTGTTGGACACCTGCGGGACCTGACTGATCGTGGCGTCAGAGCTGATGGCTCCCCTCCCAGGAATTTGCGGGCATCAGGTGACTTGGTGTGCAGGTGTGACTGTAACTCCCTCCAGCAGCCTACCGAGGTATCACTGCCAAGAAATGTCGCCGCTTTTATTCCAGTAAAAGGTAGTCACACCGAATATTAGGTAGATGGTCACAGTAACCGGACTGACGGATCAATCTATATACCTTTCCAATGTTAAGGGACACCTTACACATCGCACTTATCGAACAGCACGAAATTATGCCTACAATAATACACAACCATACAATCAATGGTATGTGCCTTTTTTCTTTTTTTATTTTTCTTTTTTCGCCCAACATAAGACTTCTGTAGACAAAATTATAAATTACGTTCTTCTGTTTTCGTTGGCGCAAAACGTTTTCATTCCTTCAGATACTGCCTTTCTTTCCTCATACGAAATCAGTCTCTATTTATTAATTTTTGTTTATTGTGTGGTGTGTTTGTCATGAAGTTCCTTGAGTGCGTTTGTCTCGCCTTTCGTCTTCCATCATTATCTGTAACTTCATCGTGTCCTCCTCCATCTCTGGGATGCATCTGATATTGCTCTTACTATTCCATAACGTCTTAATTATCCTCCTGCTAATTCCATTTTCATTGTACTTAGTACTGTTTCTATTTATTTATAAACGGTTTCATTTTCTGGAGGTAGTCAGCGTAACAGATCAATGCCATAGACGTAATACTGCACATAATTCAAAATCGTCAGTGTTACATTGTATTTCCAATCCACAATATCAACAACATACTGCGTGAAGTAATTGTAATAGCGCAAATCACACATACCGTACACATCTGTTAGTAGCAGCAGAAATCCTAAGACTGCAGGTAGATATCTTTGAAGAGGTTAAAGCAAAGTGGAAAACATGTTTGATCATCATTTTGTAATGCAATCCAACTCCGTAATATTCAATCACTTTTCTGCACCATTGTATACACCTGCTGCCTGTTGCAATATGTATGACGAAAGGCAGGCTTCACACTGGCATACCGCTATCATAAATTTAAAATGTAGGTAATGTGGCTGTTGATACTGGGCTGTTTGAAGGTGAAAGATACTTTGAATGTAAGAACCTGGCACCAGTCAGGTTTATCCACTGTTCTCTTCCAGTTTGTTATAATCATTTCATCTATATCTTGCTTCTGCAGTTCGAGGACAAAGGTAGCACCATTTGGGGCCTGGGATACGTATTTCTTGTGTTTTTAAAATAACTTTAAGGAGAGATTATTCACTGAAAAAATATAAATAAGTAAAAGAGTGACTTAATCAGGTGTGATTTTCCTCCAATGATACTATTGTTACTTTGATTCACTCTCTTAAAATATCACTTCTGGTAGAATGTAGCGTTTCCGTGGAAATAACGCATAGTACTCTCTTTTTTACGATCGAGGAGGTTAAATGTGTCCCTTCTGAGGTCATATTGCACATATTACTGTACACTCCCGCTATTTGAAGAAGTCCATTTCCTCATGCTATCAAACTCTAAACAAGACAGAAAAACCTTCAGACACAGACTGATACATTTTTTAAAGGAAGTGATACGACTTACAAAATACTAACATACTAAAAAAATACTAAAATACTAACACGAATTATTTATAGACGATTAGAAAAACTTGTGGAATCGGACCTCGGGGAAGATCAGTTGGCTTTAAGAAAAATGTAGGATCACGGGAGGCAATACTCACATCACGACTTACTTAGAAGATAGGCTAAGGAAGGACAAACCTACGTTTTTGGCGTTTGTAGATTTGGAGAAAGCTTTTGACAATGTCGACTGGAATACACTCTTCCAAATTCTGAAGATATCAGGTGTGAAATATAGGGAGCGAAGAGTTATATTCAACCTATACAAAAACCAGACAGCGGCTATTAGAGTCGAAGGGCAAGGAAAAGACGCAGAGGTTGGGAAGGGAGTAGGACATGGTTGTAGCCTTTTCCCAATGTTGTTCAATCTGTACATTGATCAAGCAGTGAAGGAATGGAAGGAGAAATTTGGAGAGGTAATTACAGTTCAGGGAGAAGAAACGAAAAGTTTGATGTTTGCCGATGACATAGTAATTTTGTCAGAGACTGCAAAGGATCTGGAAATGCAATTGGACGGAATGGACAGTGTCTTGAAAGGAAGATATAAGATGAACATTAATAAGAGTAAAACGAAGGTAATGGAAAGTAATGTCACAAAATCAGGCGATGCTGAAGGAATTAGATTAGGTAATGGGACTATTAAATTGGACATGAGTTTTGTTATTTGGGTAGCAAAATAACTTCTGATGGCCGAAGTTAAGAAGATATAAAATGCAGAATGGCTATGGGGAGAAAAGCGTTTCTAAAGAAGCGAAACATGTTAACATCCAATATTAATTTAAATGTTAGGAAGTCATTTCTGAAAGTGTTTGTCTGGATTGTAGCATTGTATGGCAGTGAAACGTGGACGATAAGTTCAGACAAAAAGATTATAGTAGCTTCTGAAATGTGGTACTACAGACGAATGATGAAGATGAGATTGGTACATCACGTGGCTAATAAGGAGGTGCTTAATCGAATTGGGGGAAAAGGAGTTTCTGGCATATCCTGACTAAGAGAAGGGATAGATTGGTAGTACACATTCTGAGTCATCAAGGAATTGTCAACAAAGCATTAGAAGGAAGTGTGTGGGGTAAAAATCGTAGAGGAAGACCGAGGGACGAATACAGTAAGCAGATTGAAAAGGATGTAGGTTGTCGAACGTATTCTCAGATGAAGAGACTTGCACAAGACAGGGTAGCATGGGGAGCTGCACCGAACCAGTATGAGGACTGAAGACCACAACAACAATAACAACAACATACTTTTTTTATGAAAAGATTTCATCGGCTCCAGCAGGACCCACAAAAACCTTCAGAGACAATACTGAAAGCTGAGAATGTGAGTGACCAGCTGAACGTCAGATATCATTGGTAGGGTTTCAACCTGTGCTCCTTCAGACACAGTCCGAAGCGTCTCTAATGAGTCAACGATTATTAGAGCTTGTACAAAAATAGCAGATAAACAGTTGCGTAGCAGGTCACGTACGAAGAACCGAGTGATCAAAAAGTCAGTATAAATTTGAAAACTTAATAAATCACGGAATAACGTAGATAGAGAGGTAAAAATTCACACACATGGTTGGAATGACTTGCGATTTTATTAGAACTAATAATAAAAAAAAGTTGAAAAAACGTCCGACAGATGGCGCTTCATCTGATCAGAAAAGCAATAATTAGCATAACAAATTAAGACAAAGCAAAGATGATGTTCTTTACAGGAAATGCTCAATATGTTCACAATCATTCCTCAACGATAACTGTAGTCGAGGAATAATGTTGTGAACAGTACTGCAAAGCATGTCCGGTTTTATGGTGAGGCATTAGCGTCGGATGTTGTATTTCAGCATCTCTAGAGATGTCGGTCGATCACGATGCACTTGCTACTTCAGGTGACCCAAAAGCCAATAATCGCACGGACTGAGGTCTGGGGACCTGGGAGGCCAAGCATGACGAAAGTGGCGGCTGAGCACACGATCATCACCAAACGACGCGCGCAAGAGTTCTTTCACGCGTCTAGCAATCCTCCTTTTTTTTTTCTTTTGCTACAATAAAACCCCTTGTCATTCTAAGAATGTGTTTCAATTTTTATCCATCTACATTATTCCGTGATTAAAAAAAATCAAATTTATACTTACTTTCTGATCACCCGGTATACCCACAGCTAAAATTGTTTTCACTCAATTAAAATCAATTCAAATCAGGAGGTACGCATAAAACATTGTGCGAATTTGTACTCAGCGCATTCTCTGAGAATAACTTCTAACAATTAGTCCATGAGCCAACTAGAATTGTAAATGGATCTCTTAGCAACAAATAATCCTGAGCTCATAACGAGCATGAAAACGGATACAGGTATTAGTGAACACAGAGCTGTCGTAACGAGATTGAATATCGAAAGTCCCAAAGATACCAAAAATGAACAAAAAGTATATTTGTTCAGGAAAGCAGTTAGAAATAAAATACATTGCTTCATGAAAGACAGATTCCATTCGTTTCTACACTAAACGTAACTGTAGACCAGATGTGGCTCAAATTCAAAGAAGTGGTATCCAAAGCAATTGACCGTTGTATACCAAATAAATTAATAAAAAAGGCAATCTCCCTTGGTACACAAAACATGTCAGGACACTGATGCAAAAGCAAAGGAAAAAGCATATCAGTATGGTGTAAAAATTGGCAATTAACTCTAAATAATGAGAAGTGTGAAGTCGTCCACATGAGTACGAAACTAAATCCGTTAAACTTTGTTTACAAGGTAAATTAATCAAAAGTGAATGCCGTAAACTCCACAAAATACCTAGGAATTATTATTACTTCAGACTTAAATTGGAAAGAACACGTAGATAATGTCGTGGGAAAGGCGAACCAGACTGTGTTTAATTGGCAGAACCCTTAAAAGATGCAACAGAACTGCAAAAGAAACTGCATACACTGCGCTTGTCCGTCCAGTTTTGGAGTATTGCTGCTCAGGGTGTGATCCTTATCATGTGTGTTTGACGGAGGACATCGAAAGAGTCCAAAGAAGAGCAGCTCGTTTCGTATTGTCACGATAAAGGGAAGACAGCGTTACGGAAATGGTACAGGATCTGGGATGGGAATCACTACAACAACGGCGATTATCGCTGCGGCGTGGACTACTTACGAAACTCCAATCGCCAACATCCTCCTCCGAATGCGAAAATGTATTGTTGACTCCTATTTACACAGGTAAAAACGATCATCAGAATTAAATACGAGAAATTAGAGGTCGAACGAAGAGATTCAGTTGTTCTTTTTTCCTTGCGCGCTTTTCGAGAATGGAATGGGAGATATATAGTACAACGGTGGTTCGATGGACCCTCTGCCAGGCACCTAAATGTGATTTGCAGAGTATCCCATGTAGATGTGGATGTAGAAACGCAGAAAGAAACACTGATGATTTTTATGTCTACTGTGCACAATATCATACGGCTGCTCTTGAACTACAACAAAACTGCTGATTCTGGCCAAAATATTGTTAGTGTACTGCGCTCGGCTTGATGGTTCGAGCTATATTACTACAAAGACGATAAGGCTGACACGCCTTATTTAACTAAAGCGAAAGGAAGGGGATGATTTCAACTCCCATTTCATTCCGTTTGTGAGGTATCTAAAGTTGAAAAGGCAAATTGGTTCTATGTTATAAAGAGGTGTTAAATTTTGATACTGATCTTTTCTTATAAAAACGTATTCATTCTTATAGTAAGGGCCAAGGAAAGTTTTGTTTCAGGATGCTGTTATTATATTACCTGTGAAGTCATTTACACAAGATGAAACGAAATGGAAATTTGGTAAGGAACTGCATGATAAATAAATTTTAGATTCCACCAACACCCCTCCCCCCCCCAAACATGGGTAATTTCTAAGGAAGTGGGGCCGATATACATCGCTCTCACTGTGAACGACATGAATCGACGAGTAACTATCGTGGCATGAACAATTTATCGACAAAAAACGAGGCGGGTGGTGAATGCGTTTCAAATTGTGTTTACCTAAACGAAATGACGAAGTTCAAATTTTTGGAAAGAATTTGTACTGTTACTTGTTTTACTCGTTACTCACATCGTCGTCGTTGACAATTTTGCGCGCGCTACCAAAAACTACTTCACGTCGACATTCCAATATAATTTCTCCTTTATCCTTTTATCGATATATGTATAAACACAATGAGTACTATTTCTAGTGAAAAATTTCTCCATGCATTCATAAATTGTAGCTCGAACACCGATATTCTTCACGCAAAGACAGGGAAAAAATGTAATACGTAATGCTACATTTCCTTATCACAGTGCAAACAACGATACATTTCGTTCGGAGTGAAAGCGATGTTCATTGCTCCAGTTTTTAATCTCAAGGGTTCTTCGACATAAACAACTTACCGCTGAATGTAGCTGCCTTAAGCGTAGCTGTGTTATACATCCACAAACGCGTAAACGGCGAATTTGTTGTTGAGTTACCTTCTGAGTGGCGTCGTCGTGTTGCGACGGTTGACGGTTCACGGGTGCGGACATACACATGGCGCTAGCCTGCCGCCTAGTCTCAAACTGTTGCTCAGCAACGGTCTGGCCTGCCATAAAGATCCTCCATTGTTAAGAAGTACGTCACACCACGATACCTTCATTTGCTGTATAAGATGTGTGGATCACAATAACATCAGAGAAAAGAAAACCATTCATTGATAGTGAAACGATACTGTAGTATCATTCCATTAAATCCTTGTATACTATAGTGTACGTTACTTTCATCTGATTATTATCTCGTAAAAGTGCGCTTGGCCTTTAGTGCCACTGTAATGAGGGATGTGCTAGGTGGAGTCAAGAATGCTATATTACTTATTAAAATTGTTGTTGCAGGACAAATAAGTGAGCGCCGCTCACATAAGGAGCTTTGCTCCACAGTACCCAACTCCTCTTATACCCTATGTGAGTGTGTGTGTGAGGTCTGTAAGTGTGCATGAAGCCGCGGCTGGGAAGGCAGAGATGCAGAAGACTCGGTAGGTTTGCCAAGTTTAGTTTCTGGGTGTGGCAGAGAGGTTTCCTTGGGGATGACTGCGACTTGCGAGTTCCTTCAGAATTCGGAGGTTGGCAGAAGATCCCGTTAGATCACAAGCCAATGAGGGCGCGGCTACTCGCGAACGGGAACGGGGGGATCGGTTAGGACAGGGAGCGGCCACGAAAGGGAGAACGTTTCCGGGTGACGAAGAGGAGGGATGTGAGTATGGTGGCCTCCGTGGTAAAGTATGAGGAACTGTGTTGGTTGTTAATTCTGTCTCTATTTCAGCGGGGAAATTATTTTGTCTAATGGGAATGTTGTGCATAGCTACGTGGGTGCAGTATGAGAGAGTAAAGAATGTACGGTATGAATGTAAGGTTACGATCCTTGTCTCAATCCATTGGTGATACATTTAGTGAATGAATATTTTGTATTTTTGGCTTTAAAATGATGATAGGGAGATGTACAGTGAATTTAATAAACTTGTGTAAATTGTTAAACATTTCGTCTCTAGTTGTTTTTATGAAATTCTGTGTCCCGTTTATGCTTAATTAATGACTAAAAAGAGAGTGAGAATATTCAGTGGGGAATTGCGAGAATATAAATGGGGGAATTTCATCTAGTAAGGGAACTGCCATCGGTATGCTATCAGTTGCTGCAATCTTTTGTGTGTAAAAAGTCGTTATCCGTTGCAATACAATTTTATCAGGGCAATAACATCTGCTTTTAACAGCGTAAATAATCACTGAGCAAGGCGGCAACTGGTTGGAAGCGGAGGGTGGTTGGTTAACTTACAATAGTAGTAGGGGTGCACCTAGGTTGCGATGTCTTGGGCAAAAGCCACGAGGCTATGCGGTTCGTTCGATCGCTGCTGAAAACAAGTCTTTCGTAACAAAATTCGTTTCACAATGGTCATCTATGATTAGGGCGCTGAAGCCGAATTTCAGTTCTGGCACCACTTGGGATTTCGACTTCACAACAAAAATCGGAAAACATCAAATAACGCACAATTTTTCGGCCTTTCGCTAATATCTCGAGAACTTTGCGCTTTTCGAAAAAAGACCGCCCCGTACAAAGGAAAGTCTTGCCAACCATACATCCTCTTCCTCCGCGCAATGAGTGGTTTCTCTTACGTGCGCGTTATTCAAGATTATATTCGCTTGACAATCTACAAACATCTGGAACTCGCATAATAATTCGTTCATTTGGTAATCCTTCAAGCCATAAAAAGAAGTAAAAGCTGCAGGTGGGAAATATTTGATTTCACTTTGTAGTGCATAGCACTCTACCACAACACACATTAATCTGACGTAGAAGCCACACTTGACATCAGCCAACGAGGCACTGACAAAGTCGACTTCCCTATCTTCCACTGAAACTCTAACTAAACAATCTTCCTTCTGATCTTTCAATTACGTGCAGCAACTGATTAAAATAATAATAATAACAAAATCTTGCAACCAAATCAGTTTGAGTTAGGTTAAAAATTATAGTTCGCTCTCGTTACTTCACTAAAACACTATTATATTCAGATAGAACACGAAGACGGCACAGACAAGCCCCATATTTTTTTTATTTGAAGAATCTCAATGGACTACTGCTATTGATTCATATTTTGCAGCATTAGTTGACTTTATTTAGATTTACTTTCTCTAGTACAACATTAATAATTCAATTCCGGGTTTTTCATTTGAAGGATAGTAACCACTCAGTGTTGAGTCTGGACGTTCCACAGTCCATGATCCTTTTCCGGGACTTTCCACTGCCCAAGAGCTCTCACCTGGGCCTTCCAGAGCCCAAGAAACTTTGGGTGGATCATTATCTGGTAACACAGTTGAGTAAAGGAAATGCGCACAAGAAATTAGAACAGGAATTTATTCATACATTGCTAGTTCACCAAGCAACTTCCAAGTTTTCTGTATGGATCTTCTTGTAATTAAATGTCTTTCCAAGTCGAGGTACCTGCTGGAAGTAATGTCGCAATCCTGGACTTGAAGCTCACATTATGATATATAATCACTAACTCATATAGGTGTCATATTTACCCTTCCTATTATGTATCATATAACGAAAATATTTTATATATAATTATGTCATCCTCATCAAATAGATTCATATGAACCTGTTGGCTGTAGGACACAGAACGTAGTGTACATAATTTTTTGTTGCGAAGCCGCCTTTATAGAAGGCAGAAATCTTGAAATACGGCTTCATCACTCCTCTCCCCCCACCCAACCACACACACACACACACACAAAGACGCCGAGAAAACTACTTCGGCAATATTTCGAATTATAGTTCAGCAAATGAGTCTTATTTTCTTACAGATACAAAAACTGTTTATCTCCTTTCACAGATCAATCAAACTGCCTTGGGACACGTCTGTCAGTTAATGGGATGTCCAGAAAGAAATTGTCTAGATGTGAACAACTGTTGCAGTCAAGGTAGTATCTGAAAATGTATCATCAATGGTGCGAACAATAGTGCCCAGAAAAGAATAAAGTCACAATTCAGTTTTAGTCATTAAATGCGCCGTAGAGCCTAAGAGCTAATCAAGTGGCAATCGTGTATTTAGAATCAACTGAGAATGTTTCATATGTTAAGGTTATGGTATCATAGTGGAATTTAAAACGTGCTCCATGGGTACTTCGGGGTTCTTAAGATTCTCATCATCATGTCTTTCAGTGCTCAGTCTGGAGCGCAGTACACCTTATAAAACTACTCGATGATCCGCTATCAGTGCTACCATTGATGATTGTAATAAACATAATGCATAATAATAAGGAATGTGAACTACGATCAGTAGCAGTTGGTGTTGGTAACATAATCTTAGCTTTTTCAGAATAATATTAACAGCTAAAAGAGGCGAATTCGAAATACTGAAATATTTCTACTGCTTTGGAGCGTTGAAATAAATTTAACGCCGAAGTTGAAATTTTGTGCTGTACTGGGATTCGAGTCCCGATTTCCCGCTTTGCTAGAAAAAGGGTCAATACAACAAACTCGGTTTCGCAGTCTGAGAGTATAGAAAATATAACTGTCTATCAATATTTAGCTCTCAGCAGCAAAGGTGGAAGATTGGGATTAACATCCCTTGGACTAGTTAATCCTCAGAATGAGCGCAGTTTTTGGTATAGAAAGGGTGGCTGGGATTCTTTCAGAAGTGGTAGCATGAACCAAGACAAAAGAGGAAAATAAAACTAGTTGAATGGGGTGTATATTACTGTAAAGAGTCAAGAAAAACCGACTTCCTTACATGTCATTTTCATTCACTCAAACGGCACTTACGCACTATTCTGAGCAATTTCATACTTTGATATTTGTGATGGTAATTAGAGATAATAGTTGCTGCACTTGCAGAACTCATCGCATTTAATACGTTACGTATATTAAGCGGCTTGTGCTAGACAGACGTTTTAAATGCGTGTCACGACGCGGAAGCCATTTTTATGTTGAGAATGTGGCTAAAGTAAGATGTTTATCTGCCTGTCAGGGAAAACCACAGACCTACCATCGGGCGGTCAACCAAATGAGGGCTTTTAGCAGACAATAGGAGTTCTACAACAATACTCATCCTTGTGTGGCGTGTTGACTCACTAGGACAGATCACCCTATGTTAGCAGTAGGCATATGGATGAAATGGTTGTGGCGGGGAGTTACATAACATTTTAAACAGGTAACGTGAGAGCTTAATACAGTGGCGCAGACACGGGGAGGAGGGTAAGGGCTAATAGGGCTGAAGTCCCCCCCCCTCCTCCTCCAGGCACCTCCCAAGATTTTTCAATTTTATTATTTTTTATCGTTTTCATTTATTTTAACAGGTTTGCACAGGAAGTTTAAAATAGTTCACTTCGTATAAGAGGCCACAAGTGGCTGAAATACAACGATTGTCATATTTCACTTCAATATAATTGGAAACAGCTATCAGTTTCTTGAAATCCAGAAAGGCCCCAGGTCCTTATGATGTCGTTAATGAATTTATACGTAACATAGAGCCCATAGCTAAGGAAGGGCTCTTACAGCTCTACAACTTTTGGTGGGCTAACAAGACGGTCCCAAAGCTATGGCTAAAGGCCAAGGTAGTAGCAGTCCCAAAGCCAGGTAAACCAAGAGATGACACCAAGAACTACGTCCAAAATCACTGCTGTGTTGACCTTTCAAACTATACGAACGTCTTGAATAAAATAGGACTACAATTAGAAACCCAAATCATTCCACAACATGAAAGACTTAGACCCGGAAAGTCTTGTACTGGCCAGGTACTCTGCCTAACACAATACAGAGGACGGGTTTCAGAAGGGTGAAAAAATTGGTGTGGTGTTCGTCGATCTATCAGCAGCATATGATACGTTAAACCATAAAATATTACTAGAAAAAAATTTCAAAATGACAGGAAATAACCATCTTACTGTAGTTGTGAGAGCCCTGATCTCCAACAGAAGATACTATGTGGAATTTCAAGAGAAAAGAAACTGCTGTAGGAACCAGAAGAATGGGCTCCCACGAGATAGTGATTTGTCCCCTCCATTTTTCAAAAATGTTCAAATGATTGTATAGCTTATGGGACTTAACTACGGGATCATCAGTCCCTAAACTTACAAACTACTTATTAACTAGTTAATCCTAAGGACGGCAAAAATAACCATGCCCTAGGGGGGATTCGAACCCCGACCGTAGTGGCCGTGCAGACCGTGACTGGAGCGCCTCAGTCCCCTCGGCCACCGCGGCCGGCCCTCCACTTTTCAACCTGTATACAAATGACCAACCAGTTGGACCAGATGCAAGAAGTTTTATCTATGCTGGTGATGTAGACATTGCCTGCCAATCGAGATCAATAAATCACTTTGACAGAAATCTATCAGATGCCCTAGAAATTCTGACTGAATATTACAACAGTAACCAGCTTCGACCAAATCCAGCAAAGAGCAGAGTTGTTTATTTCACCTGAACAACCAGGAAGCAAAAAGGGAATTACAATTGGAATGGAACTCAGTTAAACTTAAACACTGCCCAAACCCAGTTTACCTCGAAGTCACGTTAGATCGAAAACTGTCCTAGAAGAGACATGAGCGAAAATTAACACACCGAACGGTATAATCCGGAAAATTACCAACTCACACTGGGAGCAAATCCTGAAATTTACGGTTATCATCCCTGGCTTTGTGTTTTGCTCCAGCTGAATACTCATGTCCCGTATGGAGAAGATCGACGCGCGCCCAGAAGCTAGATGCAGCACTCAACGATTCATGTCGATTAATTACGGGATTCCTGAAGCCTACAAACCGTGATCCCCTTGATAAGTGTTCTGGAGTAGCTCCCCCACGGATCAAATGGCAAACGTTGGCGTTGGCTGAAAGAAGCAGACAGTGCGAGGATAGAAGACATCCACTGTTCGAACATCAGGCAGTGGTGGCAAGATTAAAATCGAGGAGAGATTTCCTTCAATTTGAACATCCACTAAATGAAAGTCAATCTACAACCATGAAATCGATGTGGACACAGAAATTGGAAAAATGCAGCTTGAAATGTTGGAACATTAAAGAAAAACTTTCGGCTGGATCACAACTGGAATGGAGAGTCTGGAAGAGCCTAAATAGACTTAGGTGGAGAAAAACAAACGATGACACACCTGCTGAGCTGACCATCCTTGCTGATGCCATGCACTTTCCACGACCTATGGCTGGCCGACGACGTTGCAGTGAAGTGTGGCGAACACTGGACGGAGATATGAGTCTGCTATGAACAATAATGACGTGCCGCGGTACCCTCTGCCAGGCACTTAAATTTGATTTGCAGAGTATCCCATGTAGATGTAGTTGTAGAGTAGCCGAGCGATCTAAAGCGTCTCGCTGCGGAACGCACGGTTGCTCGCCGTGGGGGTTCAAGTCCTCCCTGGGGCATGGGTGTGTGTGTTGTCCTTAGGTTAGTTTACCTAGGTTTAAGTAGTTTGTAAGCTACGGACTGATGACCACGTAGTTTGGTCCGATAGATTTACAAACATTTTTGAATAATGACGTATTATGTGTGAAAATCAGGACTGACTATATGTATAATTAGTACTTAGTTTTATTTGTAATCTAGGATATGTAGCCTATTAATTAATTATAGATTTAGCTCAGATATGATGAAATAAATAAACAGGAAGTTTGAAACAGTACACATATAGTAAATCACAACATAACTACAACTTGCGAAGTACAATTGAACGTGACAGTGTGTCACCAACGTGATGCCGCCACTGAGAATGTGTGCTGCTGTTACTGTGTGCGGTTTTAAATGCCGCCGCGACCAGCTTCGATGCTGCCGCTGTTGTACTGCTATGCCGATGGCTCATATGCGGCGGCCCGCTGCTTAGCAGGTGAGTGCGCCACCGAGTGGAATCTTATGAACAACAATAGTGTTATTTTAGTTCAATTTATACACATAGAGTCCCATGTTAGTTAAACTGTAAAGACCTCTCTCTTTGGCTAGTAACATAGACGCTGCATTATTGTATTACGAGCTCCATTTCCAGCAAGTTCTTCTCTTCCACTTTCAAATTAATGCGCTTGCACATTTTATTTCTTGTGCAATTGTTTTCGTAGTATAATAGGTTAAACTGTAAAAAATGTACAAAAGTAATAGATTATTAATTTCAATTCGCTTTTTTTTTTTTTTTTAATGTGGTCCCTCCTGCTGGCTGTGCCTCTGGCTTAATACTTACTTTTCCATTGGCTGGAAACGATGTGGCAGAGTCACCGACGCATTGGTACAGCGCTTGTCATTGGCTGCTGGAGCAGCTGTGTTTCGGCTGGAGTTTTGTTAAATTTATCGATAGATATATACGGCTGACCAAGCTAGGAAAACACACACTCTGTCTCTGTACCGTCTTGGGCAATGACTAGTCGCTACGATTTTGTGAGAATAATTACCAGCTCACTGTCGTTTTGTACAAAAGTTCAAATGTTTGTAGAGCTTACGGGACTTAACTACGGGGTCATCAGTCCCTAAACTTACAAACTACTTATGAACTAGTTAATCCTAAGGACGGCACAAATACACATGACCGAAGGGGATTCGAACCCCCGACCGTAGTGGCCATGCAGAACGTGACTGGCGCGCCGCAGACCGCTCAGCCACCGCGGCCGGCTGTCGTTTTGTCTCGTGACAAACAGTGTTGAGTTGCATGCTTCAAATTCAAATGTTTGTATAGCTTATGGGACTTAACTACGGGGTCATCAGTCCCAAAAAGTTACAAACTACTTATGAACTAGCTAATCCTAATGACGGCACAAATATCCATGTCCGAGGGAGGATTCGAAGCCCCGACCGTAGTGGCCGTGCAGACCGTGACTGGAGCGCGTCAGTCCCCTCGGCCACCGCGGCCAGCCACAATAATTAGGCCACATCTGTAGATGATAGCAAGATGGCAAAATGGTGGGGTGGTTTTCTGAATCAGCGTACCCTGCCAACTTTGTTTTCACTAGGTAAGTTAGCGAGTCTTGAGCTCACTGAGACCGATAGGAAGTTTTGGCTGTTTTTTAAGCTAAACATTAGACCAATTAGCTTTGGATAGGATTCCGGAGTCGCTGTTGCAGCCGCCGCTGAAGCAATGAATGGAATCCGTACACTTACACGAAGCTAATTTTGTTTCTGCAAGACCGCTTCCATGCAACGATATCGAAAGCAGTACAACATTATTGTCTGTATTTACCGCAACAGACTCTTCTATATAAATTCAGTTATAGAATCAATGCCGTGGTGGAGTAACCGAGCGGACTAAGGCGCCTCGCTGCGGAGCGCGCGGTTGCTCGCCACCAGAGGTTCGAGTCCTGTCTGGGGCATGTGTGTGTGTGTTGTTCTTAGGTTAGTTTACCTTATATTAACTAGTTTGTAAGCTACGGACTAATGACCACGCATTTTGGTCCGATAGATTTACAAACATTTGATTTTTTAGAATGAATGTAGATGCGACATCTCAGTCACCCTGTGATAGATATTTTTCTTCTGATATATGTTCACAATTGCGGCGTGGAGTATTTAAATGATACCAGTAACGGTTGAATTCTGTTCATCATTATCATTTTCAGTTGCTTGATTTTGCAGAATTCCATTCCCATTTGTTTTTCCGATTTTTAATGTAATAAACTATTTTTTTGTATCTCAGTAGAACAGCACATATATTTTACCTAAGACACTGCTTATTAAGACATTCCCATACCCAGTAAGGTGATTTAGCAGTAAATATTTTGGTTTCTACTTACAGAAGTGGTCATTCGGTTCATTTTCAATGCAATTATGAATTTCGTACCTGTCTTGAATAGAAAAATGCACTACTTTCTGATGTATAGCTTGCGTCTCAATGCAGATTTATTATAACTGCAGAGCCAACCGTTGCCAACATTGCCGACAAGTCCCTGCGCGTAATATAATTTGGAAGTAATCGTCTGTCAACTTGTAGACAGAGGCCGGTGGTATGCACAGTTAATCGCGCTAGAAATATGCACCTTAAAGTTAACAGCTCAATTTCGTATTATTTATTACGCCAAATAACATTAACTGAAAACATTCTTTTTTATGTTCTAATAAGATGTGTTATAAACCAAAGCAGAGAAGAATTGTCCATATATCAATAAAAGTGTAAAGTACTGAAGACAAATAAATCGTCATAGATTTTGAGGTATACATGTTTAGTAGATACTGGCCCACTGAAATAACACTAAAAGCGGGCGGTTTGCAATAGCCTTTGGACACCTCAATAATTATTTGCAAAAATAATGCTTTGACCATTCATCTGAGAGGAAACTTGAATAACCGGATTATTAGAGGAGACCATTGTCTAGAATATTGATCTCATATGTTTTTTTCCATGTTTTCAAACGTTCCACAGATATCTGCTAAAATAACGTCGATTAGACGGTTTCTGTGCGCAAGGTGTTCGTACATTTAAGGTCGCGCCGTTGAACCGTCCGCCACCAAATTTACAGAGGTCTAAATGACTAGTTACAGCTGTGCACATCTGCACTATTTAGCGCCACATGATGCAGAACATATTAACGATCGCACTTTCACTTTATTTGTATCTGTATACTACCACAGACAACAAAAACCGATCAAAAACACGATACGAATATACACAGTTCCTTTGCCTGCTTTGTCTACCCCACAAAACCTAGCGTAAAAACAATATAAAATTGTAGAACTATAATGTAATTGAATGAAGTATACCACGGCCAGATGTAACGAAATATGTAAACCGTTACGTGTTTTCCACATCAAAAGTAAGGAGTGTTCATTTTAACCTTTCTAAATACAGGTCACGAGCCCACACAATTTACCACTGATTGTATAACCATAATATTACTTACATCAGTAACGTAAGTAATGTGTATAGTGTTGACCTTTCTTAAATCAAATGTTAGTAAATGATAAGAAGCAAGTTTATTGAACACCATATGTAACGTGAGAACAATAGAAAACTTCTCAGCTAATGGAATACGAAAGACTAGCATTTTTCATTGAGGTTAACAAATTTTAGACGTTTGGAACTCATCAGTTTATCCACTTTCGTACAAATTTAAACGGTAGAAGTGATGTGCTTCATCATCCTCCAAGGATAGGACATCTTTGCATCTAAAATCTAAATAAAAATCTAACGGCTCTCATAAATTTATTGCCATCAACTGATACTTCATTTCAGCCCGAATGACATCCTCTGTGAAAGGAATCGATTGATTCGCATTATTTAACTGAACGACGTCAGTTCCTTTTGGTGTACTACCATTGCTTGTATATTGCAACGTAGCTTGAGTGAACCAGATTTTAGCAGCAATACAGATGAGCGCTGGTTCGAACTAAACCGAGATCGTTAAATCTCACAGCCCTAGAACAAATGGGAGCGATACACCAAGACCCCCAACATCACGATTGTGGAATTGGCTTTTTGAAGGTTTGGTGTGAAATTATTACGAAAACGTGGCATATATTTATAAAGGAACTGGCATGCTACTGGCTCAACTCTTGCAGACACACATTCGTAGTGTCGTAAGAGTTTTCAACAGACTGTCATCCATTTCTGTAACAAAATATTCGCCAGCTACTTCAGCGACGTTGTAGCTGTAAATTTTGTCCTCTGTGTTCTAAAGCTGCCCACACCGGATAAATTGTATTAGAACATGGCGATTTTGCTGTCCAGGGGAGATGCCGACCTTTTCTGACGCCATCATCATTTTCGAATATGGCAGTGTTTGTTAGCAGTATGTTGATTATAGTAAACAGTTTGGGGTCGTCTATGATGAGATATTTATTCAATGTTATCGGACCAGCGAGAATAATGATAGTTGTAAACCATGATATCGATGGCCGTGGTGGCCAAGCTGACTGCGGTGTGCCAGTCACGGTCTGCACGGCCACTACGTTCGGGGGTTCGCCGGGATAGAAACTAAAATTTAACAAAACAATGATTTCTTAACTTTTTATTTACCTTATTTGATATCGCATGAAACTTCAAATCTCTGACTTCTTAAGGTTGTACCACAAAATTTGCATTTCACTACCTGGCACGTGGTACTTTAATTAACTTGAAGCCAATCTTTTAAATGTGAGTCTTAAGGCCAAGAATCCGGAAACTTTTGCATATATTGTGGTTTAGGCATAGTTATACACGTATGAAGTCGTGAAATAATACCATACACCGACAATCACTATAATATACAGTGCAAACCACGAACGACGACTGTCGAGTACTTTTTCTGCACATGTGACATGACGCACCCTGCGTGAGCCAAGAAGCGCTCAGTGGATAATAGGAGTGAGAATGGATTAAGTTAGCACCCATTGCTTGAAACTGGTTGCTGCATTCCCTGAACCTGCGCAAGCCTCCTTCCATCGTGAAATGAAATAGCTGCTACTAAATACTTTTAATTTTACAGGGAATTCCGTATGTAATATGTATAGTGTGATGGTTTGTTTCATTTCATGTTGTAATGCATCGTTGTTGTCAATTATTCAAAAAGTTAGTATAAATTTGAAAACTTAATATATCACGGAATAATGTAGACCGAGAGTTGAAAATTATCATACGTGTTTGGAATGACATGGGGTTTTAGTAGAACGACATCTACCGCCATCGGGCATTTTTTTCTTCGAGGAACTGCGTGATTCTGGTTTTGTAACTGCTACCGTGACAGGTGAGAGGTACGCCGATATGTTACAGAATCCCATCATCCCCACAATGGCTGATAAACACCTGCGGAACATGCGATTTTTATGCATGATGGCGCTTCACCCCATATTGCTAGAGGCGTGAAAAGAGCCGGCCGCGGTGGCCGAGGGGTCTGAGGCGCTCCAGTCACGGTCTGCACGGCCACTACGGTCGGGGGCTCGAATCCCTCCTCGGGCATGGATATTTGTGCCGTTCTTAGTTGTAAGTAGTTCATAAGTAGTTTGTAAGTTTAGGGACTGATGACCCTGTAGTTAAGTCCCATAAACTAAACAAACATTTGAACATTTTTCATGATTCAGCGACTCACCACTCACCAACTGATAAAAAGCTTAAAACGATGGCTCATTGCTTTTGTCACTGTACTTTATCTGATTTGGCCATATTGTGAAAGAAGAAAGAGGAGTAATGATTTTATTGTAAGTCCTTAGTAGTATCGACAATTAAAATTTGTGAATTACAATTACATTAATCATTAAAAATGGTATAATAGAATTTACATATTTTGCAGGTCAAATAATTCAAAAATACAATATTTTGCATAATGAGACTAGTTCCATATTTATACAGTGAGTAGTTTGAGAGTTTGGGCGAGTTGAATGAAACGTGATATATCGCGACAGTTCCGTGCAGGGCGTGGCAACTGCCGCGGCGGAATAGCTGTGCGCAATAAGGCCGTGTCCTACGTGAGCGACAAAAGAGAGCGACAGAGCGCGACATTTAGTGACGCGACACGGCAGCACAAGCAGCGACATACGGCGACACGGCCGGGTGTGCTACGTGAGCGTGACAGATTCTCGCTACAAGATGGCCGCTATTTTTTTTTAAATAGAACCGTTCACCTGTTTCTAAAGTCTGGCACACAAAAAAGTTAGAATATTGATAGTTCCAGGGTAAGGGAATAAAGTTTTATTTACTTTAGGAAATAACATATAAAAGAGTGTTGTGCATGAAATTTACAAAGTGAGGAATGTTCGTAGACTATTTCATTACTAAGAAATGTGAAAGAAAAGACTGTGAAGATCTCCAGCCAAATTCTTCGAAAATATGACAACGAGTACAGATACTTTCGACTATGCCATCAATGAGTTTTTCTTTTGTAAGTACAAACCATCAACAACCGACTAAGTACAAAGAGACTCTCACTGATATAAATCATTAGGTAAATCGTTTAAAACTGCAGTGACACTATTGCAGTCGGCGTAATACAGAGGTAGCGTTTTGGGCTCCAATATTCCAAGTTTTGCAGTTGCTGGTACGATTTCCGTTCCATCTTATATTTTAATTCCTGTAACTACAACCTTTCACCTGTTATTTGTGCAAAGTTTTATATGTTCCCTATACAGAGCACCGCAAATTATTTTTTAAGTGCTTCCCAATATACTTTATTTTTAATTGCAAACACACACATACCACTGTACCAAACACATTAAATTCCTAGTGAAACATTACTCAGAACCATAATTTTACACTCATCTCGTTTGACATGCTAGTTCTCTCTCTCTCTCTCTCTCTCTCTCTCTCTCTTTCTTGTGAAGTAAGTTCGTTGTTACTGTCAAAGATTCGACGCCAGCAGCAAAAATTTCAAATGGACATATTCCCTAAACTGAATGATTTCTGAAATAGAAAACATTAATCACATTGTTATTTTCTTTGTTATTCCATATATAGTCATTGTTTTCAACATGCCAAAATGGTGTAGATGAAGATAAGATGCATAATTTGATACAGGACACTTGTCAATCAAGTCAGGAAACAGCGTGATATGAGCTTACAAAACCTATCTAAGCAACAGAGAATGCATAATGTACAAGAGTTTGTCTCTGCTGTTCTCTTCATGTAACCTAAAAGTCTTAGAGAAAAAGTGAGTAAGTATTTTTTCGCGGAAAATTTATATAGTTTAATTTTGTACAGTAAAGCGTTTTCGCTACTGACTGCATATTTCCTGTTATTAAGAATAAGCGTATAAAAGTAACACTAAATAAATACAGTTTATCTCGAAAACTATTCGGAATAGAACATTTGTGTATATGGCGGTTTCTTTTGCTTCAGATGATCGTATCTGTAAGCGAGCTGCAAGTTTTATCAGAACGCCAGGAGTTGAGAAAACAATATGATGTGTAGAGTCGCTTTGTTCTGCGTCATGCGGTTCACCAGAGGAGAGGGGGGGAACAATGAGCAGCGCGCCACACGAGCGGATCGGCAAGCGAGTGGAGTCGGGAGAGTGGTGGGGAGAGGTGAACCGGTGAGTCGGTGAATCGGCGACTCAGTTGGCGGTCGGATCGCCTCGATCGCCGGAGTCGTGCGGAGCAGCGAGCCAGCGGCAGTCGGGAGCCGCGCACTCACTGAACCGCGGTGCTTGTGTGACTCACCGATTCTCGACTCGCAGCACGGAGGCGCTGCACGTGTTTAGGCGCTCATATTTTGCAGTTTTATATTTGCACATGGTCTATACCACATTTATTTTGTAGCTTAGGAAACTTCTGATGCATGTGGTAAGGGGTGCTTATGCAGCTCTCTGCTGTCACCAGAGGGACTTTTCGGATTGGATGAACTACCACTCTTTTTTTCGGATTTATCCATTACTCACTCCTTAGAAGGATATGGCACTTTGAATCAGTTCAGGAGCGGATTTCCCATCTCTAGTCTGAGATCGTAATTTCAGTAACAGAAACTGAGTTCTTCTAAACCACTATAAAATCCAACAGCCACTAGAAACCAAATTTCTCCACCAAAGGGAGGATAGAAACCACCAGTTTTAGCGGAAAAAACCACAAAGTTGGCAACACTGTCGGCGGCACTCGACGCGCGCTCCCCCACACACGCAGAGCAGATCGCGGAATGCGGCGTATCGAGGCGAGGCGAGCGGAGCGGACGTCCGGCGGAAGGCAGTGGATGAAGGCGCGCGCTGCCAATGCATACTGATGATGCCGCGCGCCGCGCCGCCGGACCGCCGCCGCATAAAATGTGCCGCGGCCATCTTGAATAGTGATGAGGCGCACCTAGGAGGCACCTCAGCCTCCTCACCTAGCGGATTCATATTTCAGGCGGCGACGTCTAACAAGCGAGTGCTCGCTTCCGTGAAAGGCGCTCTTCACCGTCGCACAGCTCTCGCCGGAAAATAGACACTACACTTCCGTCTTGCGAGTGCTGTCTCACGAAGCTCCCGCTCGCTCGACAATAAAATTAGGCAAACAAGGACGCCACGAAACGGATAGTAAATTTAAAGACACGACAAACACAGGAACGTTCCTCTTATTCGCATCGACTCACTTGTCGCTCTGATGCTTTTCGATTGGCTAGAGTTGTTCGCCTTCTCAAGACCATCACCTTGTGTATTTTGCACTTGTAGTTGCGAACTTGTTTGTGTGAACTGTGCTGTTAACGATTAGAACCAAAATACATTGTTAAAGAGCTAACAGCCTGCCAAGTTACACTTTTGGACCCGCAACATCACCTAAAAAATGTAAAGAAAGCTACAGCATCTCACTGGAAAATGTACTTAAAGAATGTTGCTGTTATGGTCTTCAGTGCGGAGACTGGTTTGATGCAGCTCTCCACCCTACCCTATCTTAAGCAAGCCTTTTCAGCTCCTCATAAGAACGGCAACACACATCCATTTCAATCTGCTTACTATATGCGTCTCTTGGTCTCCCTCTGCGATTTTTACCCTACACACGTCCCTCCAATGCTAAATTTACGATTCCTTGATGTCTAAGAATCTGTCTTACCAAGTGATACCTTCTTTTAGTCAAGGTATGTCAAAAATTCCTGTTTTCACCAATTCTGCTCAGTACCTCTACATTAGTTACTCGATCTACCCACCTAATCTTCAGCATTCTTCTGTAGCACCACATTTCAAAAGCCTCAATCCTCTTCCTGTCCGCACTGCTTATCGTCCATGTTTCACTCGCGTACAAGACAACACTCCACACAAATGCCTACAGAAAAGACTTCCTTATACTTAAATTAATATTCGATGTTAGCAAATTTCTCTTTTTCAAAAGTGCTTTTCTTCCCATTGCCATTCTGAATTTTATATCCTCTGTACTGCGACCTGCATATGTTATTTTACTACCCAAGTAACAAAACTCATTTACCACCTTTATTGATTCGCTATCTAATTTAATTTCTTCAACATCGCCTGATGGTATAAGACTGCAGTCCATAATCTTTGGTCTGCTCTTGTTAATTAATAACAACAATTAAATCTGAACCTCCTTAATAAGCCGTGTTTTATTCACAATACGATTTCCAATCAAAGATCATGAAAATTTTTTCGTTCAAGAATGTTGATGCAAAAGGATATAACCAATGAAATCAAACGAATGCTTTACTGACTCAAATATTACCCGATCCAAACGCAAATACTGACAGTCAAAAACAGTTAAGCAGCCTGAAAAGATTTTTACGTATTAAAGTTAACATTCGCGAACGTAGAAAATTGATTTACATATTCTTTACTAAGTTTACCTCCAACTTTAAAAACAGTAACACAATATGAGTATCTCTTCTTATGGGTTTTACGACCTTTCAGGATCACATATAATTTATTTTTCACGTATTCTTTCGTCCTGATACCTCATAATTATTTTTCTTCTTCTGTGTAAACAACTTTGATTCTCGTGTCTGCCCTCCTATGACAATCCACCAATCACAATACTGTGTATGATATAGGTTTTATGTTACTTTACTCCGAACATGGCCTTGAAAGCCAAAAAGAGGGTACAGAGTTAAAATAAACTGGTAGGATTTTAAATCAGTATGGTGATGTTCCACCAAGATCCGACGGAAGAACCACTCATACTAATCCACCTATCCTTTGAACTTGACTTTCCTGTACTACTTCTTTTCTTGTAAAATCTTCCATTCATCTCTGACTACTTTCACACAGTTTTCACCCGTATGGCATATTACATTCCATATCTTCTTCGTCAACCTTCCATTGTTCATCCTAATATGTTCGAGAAATCGTAGCCACCTCTTCCATATTTCACTCTATATTGGTTCAATATTTTTTACACTTCATGTCGTGACGCGCGTGTCCAAATATCCCAAAAATTTTGGCTGCGCATATGTCTCTCCAAATTTTTTGCTCCTTCTCCTCGAAGTAAATGCAAGCTCTCGTGTCAAGTGCTAATGCTTCTGTTGCATATAAAGCAGAATTATCTATACTTGCTACATAATTTAGAAATTTTAAAAATGGAAAAACCTTGAATAATGCAAGGTAATTTCCATGAATATGAATCTAACCCTACCGTCACACAAATACTTTGGCAGTAACTTGTCTGCATATTCGTAAAGACAGATGGACAGCTCAGAAACCAAGTACCTCGATGGGAATACACCCTGGAACCATACCATTAAGGTGTTTAGCGGCAAAACCTCTGTCGAGTGGCACCAGAACAAACTGTCTCCCACAGGGTTTGGACAAAACAATATGAAAGCTTAACGTACACACATATATACAATATTTGTCAGTAAGGAGTTGGCTTACCATTGACTTTGAGAAAACTTCTACCTTTTCGAGAAACAAAACTTCCGCCAATTAATTTAGTCATGTTGGAACTCTACATCTGGTCCTCAATCTCTACTCTAAAACTCTCCATAACGGTCCAATTCTGTGGGTAACTTTGCGGTCCAGGAAAGATGTTTGATATTTTCGATGCTGCACAAGGCTCGCTTCAACCTTACATGCGTGTGTTAGGAGAGGAGGGGGAGGTATTATCGTTTTGGAATATGGTATTGTATGCGAACAATTTGTCAGTCATAGTAAGCAGTTTGTTGCCGGGGATGACGAAGTATTAATTCGAAATGACCGTCGGATTTCATGATATAGATTCCTAGATTATGCGTAACTGTAGCAAGCAGGAATTCTTTATCATATACTTCTTTTGGGAATTTCGAAACATAAGCGCGGTTGTTTGTAGGAAGCAATGTAAACGATTATACATCGGACCTTGCCACATACTTTCAGTCGAGATATCCTCAGGTCTTCAGGTTGTGCTATCCGACACGCAAGATAATTTTTATCGACACCAGACTGTACATTAGCAAGTCAAACAACAATGAGCCCTACGCTGTTAATACAGCTTTCTGCCGCGACGCGGTCATTGTCGCAATGAAGGTTCAAATGTTCAAATGTGTTAAGCTTATGGGACTTAACTACGGGGTCATCAGTCCTGAAACTTACAAGCTACTTATGTACTAGCTAATACTAAGGACGGCACAAATATCCATGCCCGAGGGGGGATTCGAACCCCCGACCGTAGTGGCCGTGCAAACTGTGACTGGAGCGCCTCAGTCCCCTCGGCCACCGCGGCCGGCGTAATGAAGGTATGACTGCATACAATATCGCTAGCGCATGATTGGCCACGCCATGTGTATCTTTGTGGTGATTATTTATCCTACTGTTTAAAAAAAAATCGTTTTGTTTGTTTGTTTTGGTGATGGCTTTAAAGAGAAATAGAACGTTAATGTTATAGGAGATAAATTGAAGACAGTGAAGAGGCTTCACGAAAGTGAATCAGCGTTTAAAGTGGTGCAAGATTGTGGTATTGGACATGTAACTGCGCTTGATTGGAAGGGAAATAGAAAAATGGTGTTGAAAAAGAAGGACATCGAACGAACCACACAGAGGGACGCGAGTAAAGAGAGAAACTACATTAATACTCACTAAAATATGAGATTTATAATCAGAAACAATCTTCGCAATCAACGTTGGAAATCAACTGAGTTCTTAATATGATGTGCACAACGAAATACTACTGAGCTGTAAAAACCAGCATGACAAGTCCAAGCACGGATGCTAGCAGCAATATGCCTTAGAGAAGAAAACTTCTATATCGACTACATATAATCTAGAAGAAACAGCGCTTCTTCAGGACATTATTATTTTTCTCTCAAAAGGTTTTGTATGGTCAGTAACTATTCTATGACATGCACAGACAAAATGTCAACACCGCATATTTTGTACGTAATCCTGCTTGTTCGTCAGAGCCGTAGCAATTCCTTTGCCCACAGGCAAAATCACGGTACAAGGATCCACTCAAAGGGCCAATTGTGTAAAGCAACTAACCGCAGTATGAGAAGAAATGATCACAGATCAAGCTTAACCCGAAAATCTGCGTTGTATAAATGTTAATCTCAGATTATGTCACCACGATCTCGGATCATATATGACTGACGAATTGTCGCGGTTCAAAGCCAGCTTCAACTGTGATCGTCAGTTTACAGTGTAGTGATATTACGAAATATCACATTTTTCTAAGCAGATACGAACTGAAATAATTAAAAATATTGTTACAAGTTCAAAAATGGTACGTAAATAATGTGACATCATTGCCACACTTCTAATGGTCGACTTAGTTTCTTGTTATTTTTTTTTTTAATTTTTTATCATTTTTTTTTTATCTGTAGGTTAAAAGAAAGTTACCAACTATGAACGTAATGACTTATTTCGTAACTAAGAAGACGATTTGTAATTTATGTGATTAGCTCAGAGTAGAGATGGGCTTACTCGGGTTCCACGCCAACCCGAGTTAACCGAGTTGAAATTTCGCCTAACCCGAGTTAACTCGAGTTGGCTAACCCGAGTAAGAATGTACCTTAACGGCCAGTATCATTCGCCTTTCAGTTAACGAAATCGATCTGCACAAAATTATTATACAGCAGTCGCTAGAATTAACGAGCCAAAAAAAAGTAAATAAAAAAGAAAACTTTCGTTTGCATTTTGCGTCATGGTTAGCAAAACTGAATTGGTAAGAAGTGGATGGATATTTCGGCTATCAATGTGTTGACACACATTGTAGACTTTTTTTTTAATAATTATAATTGAAACCATACAACAGGCAAGGAATGAAGTACTTTTAATTAAACTAGGTAAAAGCATGGAGTTATTAGAACACGCGAAGTTTGACTTCGCCGGCCGCGGTGGCCGAGGAGACTGAGGCGCTTCAGTCACGGTCTGCACGGCCACTATGGTCGGGGGTTCGAATCCCCCCTCGGGCATGGATATTTGTGCCGTCCTTAGTCGTAGCTAGTTCATAAGTAGTTTGTAAGTTTAGGGACTGATGACCCTGTGACCCTGTAGTTAAGTCCCATAAGCTCTACAAACATTTGAACATTTTTTTTTTTTTTAAGTTTGACTTCAAGTAATTACGACTAGCAAGTTATCTGGCGAATTTTTACCCTTAAAATTCATTTGTTGTAATTGCTAAGGCTAACCGAAACACGCGTTGTTTACTTTAATAATTAAAATGTCAGGTTTTTAAATATTACTTTTAGTGAAGCACAAGTGTCGTAGTACCGGTAAGTCAATCAGTCCGCCTTGCTCGACACTGTCACAGATTTCGGTGGAAATTAAAATGAACATTCGCACCGTCGCGATTGAGATAGGTGAAGTTAACATTCGTTGAAACAATAACTGTCACTAGTTTGAATCCATGCCCTAGTTTGCAAAGAGCGAGCATGAATTTCTGCCGAATTTGAGTTATTATAACTCGGGAAATTTGGCGGTCTCGTACAGCGTTATGCATTCTCCGAAAAGTAATAGTGAAACAAATGTTAAAAGGCACATTCATCCTGTAAATTTTAGGCAAACCGCCCGAATAAATTGGCATCCAAATTTTGACTCCACATATCGCAGGGAGACCAGTTTGAAAAGTTTTATGGAATACAGTGTAATGTAAAAACAGGTCGAAAATAAATTATTAATTATTCGAATGTGGTACATTAATGAACCTTTATAATTGGAACTGTGTTACTAGTTTTATTACATGCCAAGTTTTCCATTCGACCAAGGGATATACAATCGAGATGCCGAACTTTGAAACTTTCCCGAGTGCAGATTTTATCGAGCTATTTTGCCTAAAATTTACTGATTGCATATAGCTCGTAAATTGATTTTCATTATTATTCTTAAAAGAAATCATAAATTGTACAAGGTAGTCAAATATAATTTCTTTCGATAATACATCACTCCAGTTCGTCTAGTGTTTTATTGTGGAATTATGGGGAAGGTGGGAGATAGGGGATGAAAGTCGTTTTGAATGTATGTGCCGCGCGACACTGTACGGGTCTACTCGGGTTACAGCCATGCAGCGTGCCACCGCCGACAGGCAAGGCTGCACTACCTCGAGTAAGCTGCCTGACGGGGCGGGCTGAGCCAACTCGAGTAGGAGTGCCTACTGCGTCCTTCCAGGACCAACTCGTGTTGGACCAACTCGGGTTCCGCGCGCATGCGCAGTGCTGCCTGCTGCGTCGCACCTGGGCAACTCGAGTAAGCAGTGGCTGCCTACTGCCTAGTGCCTCTGCTGCCTGCTATGTGTCGCTAGTGCCTTGGTGGCCACGTTCTGACTCGGTTTCTGTCGGCGCGACAACTCGGGTAAACTCGGTTTTTGGCGGCGCAACGGTGACAGTAGCACACGTACTCAACTCGAGTTGGTAGTAGTCTTACTCGAGTTGACCCGAAATAGTCTTAACCCGACTTAACTCGGGTTGGTAACTCGAGTTGACCCATCCCTAGTTCAGAGGTATTATACAAATATTTAATTGCAGAGAAATACTTGAAGTGAAAAGTTATGTGAATTTTTTACAACAGTCAATAACGATACAACATCTTTTATGTTTGTGCTGTCTCAACTCGACTATGAGTAATTGTAAAGTCGTATTTACTACCGAACACGTCTTGCTACAAGTTCCTTAATGAATAAGACATAACCAAGCTTCTGCTGACGTACTATTACAGCATGTCGCGAGATAGTTCGGTGGTTGCTAAATGTGCTAAAGGTTATGTGTTCCGAACTATTGACATAGTGAAAATTTATTTCCTCGTTTTATCTACTCCATTCGTCATAAAAGATGATTAAACAGCACTAAAATAACATACCAATGCATTCCTTAACTTTGCATCCGTTTTCAGAGCATTATAGGCTACTATTGGGAAAATTATGTTTGTAACAACCGTACATGGTTGAATTATATTGTTTGCTTTCGTTTACTTTACAGATGTCTGACTATTCCTACACCTCTACTGAGGACGATGATGAGATACAACGAGCTCCTCGCGTGTTCCGTGAAAGTGTTAACCCTTGCCTGGAATAAAATGATGACTCGTTTAAGTTGAGTTTTCGCTTGGACAAAAATACTGTGCAGTAGTTAGAGCTACCATTGAGAGACGACCTGCTGAAACGAACAAAAAGGAATAAGCCACTGACTCCAATGTGCATCCTGCTTTTGACATTACGATTTTATGCTACCGGATATTTACAGATGGTAATTAGCGATCTGTTTAAAGTAGATGTAGCAACAGCTTGCAGAGGTATCCACAAAGTTTCGGCCTGCCTTGCCTCCCTGAAAAAAGAAATTATAAAAATGACTACAGAAGATGACTTGAGGAAAACCCAACGTAATTTTTATGAAATAGCCAGTTTTACTGGTGTTATAGGCCTTAGATTGTACCCATATCCCCATAAAATCGCCTGGTGCCGATAATGCTGAAATATTCAGAAATAGATACGGATGGTTTTCGTTGAATGTCCAAGCTATATCAGACGCTAAGCTACGATGTTTAAAAATTGTTTCTAGACTGCCTGGGTCTGCCGACGACATTTTCTCAAACATTTTCTAAAAATTCACGAATACACGCTGAGTTGGAAACAGGACAAATTGCAGCAGGCGAACTTCTGGGCGACAGTGGCTGTGTGTGTTGTAGGTATTTGCTGGCACCTGTGCTCGCGAGGAAACAGCAGCTGAGCGAACCTATAATCGAGCCCGCAAGAAAACCAGAGCAGCAACTGAAACAATGTTTGGAGTAGATGCACCTATTAAAGCATCGCATGAGGAGCCTGAAGTGGAAAACAATGTATTTGTTGGGAAAATACTGTATGAAGAAATTTCAGACTCTCACAAAAATGAAGCAAACAGGGCTCAAAATGCAGTTAGAGCGGCCTTTATTAATAATGTATTTACATGAAAAGTTCCCAAGTTGGAATAAATGTGCAAATTGTCAGCTACGAAATTGAAATAAATGTACAGTTTATCAGTTTGAAAGCCTGGTTTTCTTTTCACTTTTTTCAGTTGAAGTTCTTTAAATTCTTTCTCCAGTTTTAATGTTTACATTCTAACTTCATGTTCTGCAAGAGTGCATTCCATTTTTAATTTATGCTCAGGTTCGAAGCATTCTAATCTTCTTTTATAAAACTGAGTTTTCACCTCGAGAAGATTTTCTTTTTTTTGTTCTTTCGATGGGTTTCTGACAAAGCATGGCTTGTATTTTGTACCTGTAATTACAAGTAATTTTTAGTTCAAAATATGCATTAGGCCAATTGTGCTGTAACAAATTATTGATTACCGACATTATTTCAGTACAACATCGTTCTTACCACTTCAATGTAAACATTCTCTTCTTCGTTTTCATTTTCGATGTCAATATCGGGAACGATATTGTCACTTGAAAGTACTATCTCCTCATTTCCTGATGTCAACAAATGATTACATCCTTCAGTACTATTTGAATCTGTAGCATAACGAGAACGTACAGAATAACATTACAAACTACCTTTTACATAAGAAATTCGCTTCCTAAAAAATTTTGCAAATGAATTCAAATGTTTACCAACCAGTGCATATAACTGCCGGATGAAAATCTGCATCGACATCAAAGGGGTACGATACGGGAAAAATTATGGTTTTAAGGCAGCAATGAGTTTCTGCCCACTTATTGTAACTGTGGGCCTCACAGGATGGTACATAATAGCCGACTTATACATAAAAATTATCATGTATAACTTAGAGTTTACTTACATCAAAATGATCATCTGAGCCGTTATTGCATTTGGATCTCTACGAGTAAGTTTCAACCACATTTTATGCATCATTTCATTAGTTGGAACATGAAAAAGAAATATTCTGAAGTTGTTATGCATGTAATTATATAAAGCGATACAATGCAATGTCTGTGGACCATTTTCCGAAATTAGAATGACGAAAAAATGTGTCACTATTACTGGAGCAGCATCGGGTACGCTGACGTCACAGGAATCAGACGGCTCAAACGGAACGTTCTAGTGGGCTTTAAAACTGATGGAATTTCTTTTACCTTTTTTTGTAGAGAAAAATAAAGTACTGAAATTCTACATCTACATCTGCATTCATACTCCGCAAGTCACCCGATGGTGTGTGGCAGAGGTTACCCTGAGTACCACTATCGGTTCTCCCTCCTACTTCAGCCACGTATTGTTCGCGGAAAGAGAGATTGTCGGTATGCCTCTGTATGGGCTATAATCTCTCTGATCTTATCTTCATGATATCTTCCCGAGATATACGTAGGAGGGAACAATATACCGCTAGACTCCTTGGTAAATGTATGTTCCAATGTTCAAATGTTTGTAAATCTATCGGACCAAACTGCGTGGTCATCAGTCCGTAGCTTACAAACTACTTAAACTAACGTAAAATAACCTAAGGACAACACACACACCCATACCCCAAAAGAGGACTCGAACCTCCGACGGCGAGCAACGGCGCGCTCCGCAGCGAAGCACGTTAGACCGCTCGGCTATACTGCGGCTGTAAAGGTATGTTCTCGAAACTTCGACAAAATCCCGTACCGAGCGTCTATCCTGCAGAGTCTTCCACTGGACTTTATCGATCATCTTCGTAACGCTTTCACGATTACCAAATGATCCTGTAACGAAACGCGCTGCTCTCCGTTTGATCTTTTCTATTTCCTCTATGAACCCCACCTGGTACCGGACCCACACCGGGGAGCAGTATTCTAGCTGTGGGCGAACAAGTGTACTGTAACCTACTTCCTTTGTTTTCGGACTGCATTTCCTTAGGATTCATCCAATGACTCTAAGTCTGTCATCTGCTTTACCGACGCCTAATTTTATATGGTCGTTCCACTTTAAATCACACCTAATCCCTACTCCAAGATAATTTATGGAATTAACTGCTTCCAGTTGCTGCCCGCTATAGTGTTGCTAAATGATTCAGGATCTTTCTTTGTATGTATTCGCAGCACATTACACTTTTCTACATTGAGATTCAATTGCCATTCCCTGCACTATGCGTCAATTCGATGCAGATCCTCCTGCATTTCAATACAATTTTCCATTGCTACAACCCCTCTATACACTACAGCATCATCCGCAAAAAGCCTCAGTGAACTTCCGATGTTATCCGCAAGGTCATTTACATATATCGTGAACAGCAAGGGACCCACGACACTCCCCTGTGGCACACCTGACATCACTCTTTACTTCTGAAGACTTCTCTCCATTGAGAATGACATGCTGCATTCAGTTATGTAGGAACTCCTCATTCCAATCACACATTTGGTCTGATAGACCATATGCTCTTACTTTGTTCATGAAACGTCTGTGAGGAACTGTATCAAGCGCCTTGCGGAAATCAAGAAATACTGCATCTTCCTGAGAACCCGTGTGTATGGCCCTCTGAGTCTCGTGGATGAATAGCGCGAGCTGGGTTTCACACGATCGCCTACTTCGAAACCCATGCTGATTCCTACAGAGCAGATTTCTAGTCTCAAGAACATAATACATGTTCCAAAATTCTACAACTGACCGACGTTAGAGATATAGGCCTACTACAGTTCTGCACATTTGTCCATGAGGAACAAGAGCATGTAATCAGCACGAGACAGATTACCCATATAAGACGATTTTCAGAAAACATTAAAATATCCTTCTCAGTAGACATTCGTGAATCCTTTTTAATAAATTAATTTATTACGTTTCATCTACAAAATTTAGTACTTGCGCAATGACACTCGGTACTGCACCTTAATTTATATCAATAAAGGGATCTTCAGAGCGACTGCCTCCCGGCCCCGCTGAAAAATCCCTGCTGTCGCCCATTAATACAACCTATTGTGCGTTAACCGGCGGGACATTTTTCTTTGGATGTAACTGAATTAGTGGCCGCCCCGTTCCTAAGGCGGGCACTTAGCGCGGCGGTTTTCGTTTCGCACGCGGCGCGCAGCCGCGCCTAAGCCCGCGCGGCGCGTTATCTCGCGGCAGCCATTAAAACTTGGCCCGCGCGGCTACGTCCGAATGCCTTCCGCAGCTGCGGCACGCGCCACGCAGCGCCTCACAAAGAACTTTGTTATCTGCCAGAGACGCACCCGCTGCCGGCTGCCCATTGTCGGCGAACTTTAGAGGCCTATTATGAATTTCAATCACAAAGAGCCTCGTAATTAAGTCAAACTACAAAGAAAGAATTACAAAGGAGCCGTTATATTGCGCCGGAACGTTATAATAATAACTTTCTTTGAAAGGCGCTTGCGTCGGCTCGTATTCCAGTAGTAATGGTGATGTCTCTCCGATAAAGCCGACGTGCTTAAGACGGTTTCATCTCTTCTCCGTGTATCGCGTTCAGTCTTTCTCACAATCCGACACAGAGACGATGGATTTCAGCGGTTATTGTGTAGTAAACGATACGACTCCTGTTGCGTCTGCGAATATAAGGTACGTGAACTAAATAAGGCCCACCCATCGTTTAGGAATTTCGTATGCAATATGGCTAGGTGGTAATATTCCGAGATCGTACGTACGACATCCTACAACTATACGCAGTTCACAAATTAATTAAAATGGGAAGTTTGTGTAATTAATATCATAACTTTAATGAAAATGTTTAACCCCTGCAAGTAGGCCTTGTTAGGAGACCCTGTTCTTAATATGGCCCATGGTCACATCTACTGCATATTAACATTCTGGGGCATGTAAATAGCAGGAAAACTGTTGGAATACACTGCAAGAGTTGTAATGCATTTTTATTTCAGACGTAATTGCGATGAGATGATACATAAAATTTTTTATTCATATTTTTTTTTTTTTTTTTTTTTTTTTTTTACAAACGCTCCATACAGTACTGTTGCTAACGTACTTACTGGTTATTAACTGTTAAGATTATTAACATTGTTCTGACAGCACTAATTTTCCTTATCGTAAGTTAATAGGAACATGTCTAATCATTACATTTTCTATGATGGGCCTTATTGGGAACAACCCATTTAAAACGCGTGTGTTTATTGTTTGAAAAGAAACTTTATTTTTTTTATTTTTTTTATTTTTTTTATTTTTTTTTTTTTTTAGGAAGATTATGCCACTATCTTAATACAGCACAATTTTTGGTACACATACACACATTTTAACCAGTACAAATGCTTCGTGACCGAAGCGATTGCATTAGCTGAAACGTATCATGAAATAAGAAGCAGCCCTCCTTCGTTGAACGCCGTAGCACAACTGAAAGTAAAATGGCCAGCACGAGAGCAGGTGCAGAAGTAGTTGTTGCCTTGTCCACTAGATGTCGCAAGCTATCATTACCAACGACATTTAGCGCTGTTTCAAACTTTCTGTGCTAGAAAATGAGAGTGGGCCTTATTAGGAACCAGGCCTTACTTGGTACATGTACCTTATACTGAGATCGCAAGCATTAAGCTTGTATGTAATCATGTGCCACAAGTCATTAAGCTCACATCAATACTTAGTCACACAGTCGTTATGCGTGTTTCTTTTTCTAATCGCATTATGGGACATTGCATCTATAAGAGTAGTATTGATTTTATGGGAAGTGTTAATGTACTAAATTATTTTTTAAAAGTTACAGAGTTTGAGTATTTGTAGAGGAGAGTGAGTAACTAATGTTTTGAATAGGAACGCATGTCCGAAAATGTCTTTTTGCCCTTGACATTGGAAGAGATGCGTTCTCGAAGATGAAGTAGTGCGCGTCTTACAGTTTGTGTTTAATGGATTTCTATTTTGTTTTGTCCATGCTACCTCCTCCCAAAATAAGCAAAGCAGAGTTCTTGCATTAGAAGAGACGTGTTTTAAAGTTTCGTGGATGAAGTCCGTATAGCGTTGTTGGATTGTACTTCAAGACAAGCACTGTATACCCACTCCCGTCTATAAATTCTTTCCTGATCACCCTTACAAATAGCCAGACTGCCCATGAAACGACGACAATCTGGTATATGTTTCTCCAGCTTTTTAATGAAGTTTGTCGACCGGCATTGCAGCGAGCTTTAGGGCTCAATGTCACAAATGTCACGGCCACTTCCGCCGGAGGTTCCAGTCCTCCTCTCTGACGTGGGTGCATGTTTTATCCTTATTGTAAATCTAGTGGCCGCTGACATCGGTAGATTCGTTCCTTCGGTGAAATCTAAAACTTCACATTTACGCCGCGCGAGAGTAGCCGAGTGGTTTGGAGCGCCACGTTGCGGTTCGCGCAGCCTCCAGCGTCGGAGGTTCGAATCCTCCCTCGGGCATGGATGTGTGTGTTGTCCTTAGGTTAGTTTAACTTTGTTTAAGTAGTTTGTAAGACTAGGAACTGATGACCAACGTAGTTTGGTCCCATAAGATTACAAACATTTGAACATCAAATTTAGCTTCATGTTGCGACAAAAGTGAAGATCCAAAACGTCGAAACATAATTTATTTCACACGATTAATACCTGTGAGCAATCACAGACGGCGAGCACAGGAATTAGTTCCGCGGTAGGTAACGGAGATAGAACACTGGCGACCGTACTCGTACAGCCAACCGTTCGTCATAAAACTGGGGTGGCGCGATTACCCAGGGTGGCGCCGTTACCCTGGTCTGCCCTACGTTTGTTTCAGCACCTGCACTTCGGCCTTTGGAAACCCGAATTACAGTAGCGAAGTTGCAGAGCTGACGATTATGAGCAAGTTGACAGGCGACATTTATTAACAAAAGTCCACTGTCGCCTCCTCTGACAGACATCCGTCGCTTCTTTGTAATACTACTCTGCAAAAATGTCAATAGAGATTGCAATGTGATATTAGTGTGCATTTACACTAGTGGGATGAAGGTAAGGTTGCTTCTTGTAAGCAGAGGATGGGAACATGACTCGTTAAAAATATATTTGTCTGTGTTACGTATAAGTTCGCCACCCTACTGTAGTAATAAAGTTAGTAGAGCACTGAAGTTGGTAGCAGTAGTAAACATAAGACACGGCGGCCTTCGTTACACGCTATAGTCCAAATGTGTGTGAGGTCTTATGCGACCGAACATCGTGGTCATCAGTCGCTAGACTCACATAGTAATTACTTAACTTAAACTAACTTACGCTAAGGACAACACAAACAACCATGCCAAGGAAGGATTCGGACCCCCGACCGCAGCGGCCGTGAAGACCGTGACTGGCGCGCCGCAGACCGCTCGGCCACTGCGGCCGGCCGCTAGAGTCCAATAACCTAGTACTTCTTAAGTTTCATCAAATGGGGTAGTAGGTTTTTTTTCCTTGTATGGGATGTGACTGAGATGCTACATCCAGGTTTTCGATCTCGGGAGACCCCTGATCACTATGGCCGTTGTGGAAGAAGAGCAGGACTTCGCTTCTCTCATACGACAAACTGTGAGAGAAGAATTACAACAATTTATGGCAGTCGGGACTATTAGACCGATCGAGCATCAGATCATGGCCATGGATGTAAGCCCTGTAAGTGACGAGGAAGCCGACGCCGCTGAGGAAGAGGTATTTCAGGCAATAGCTCCTGTCTGCCCCGCCAATCGCATCCGACGTGAAGGATGGCGTCGCCCTACTATGACTTACGCTGCAGCCGCCAAACGGCAGCCCATGAACCGACCAACGCGGCCACAAAGAACTTCCCCGGCAACTACGACGCCCCGCAGAAGAACAGACGTCTGGAGGACAGAAGACAACACACCATTGTTTTTCCACTGTGGACGCTCTGGACATGTCGTACGCTACTGCAGAGAGAGGAGGCGAGTATTCGATGATTATTTTGCAGCAAGACGTCAGCCGTCGCAGCAGTTCTATCCCAGGCAGTCGCCGGCTAATGAGTTCAGTCAACCTATGGGAAGAAGCCCAGAGCCGTACCCTAGACGAGGTCGCTCCTCGACGCGCCGCGGCCGTTCACCGTCGCCGTACATAGGTACCAGCCGCTCCCGTAGCCGCCGTGCCCAGGAAAACTAAGCGAGGCGACCATCTACGGAGGTGAGACCGCCGCAGATGAAAATCCTCCATGGTCGACGGTCGCTAAGATGTCAGGAAATCTCATCGACGTCGTAATCGACGGTCGACCTGTCCGGGCACTTGTTGATCCAGGAGCCTCTTTTTCTGTATTGTTGGATAATTACCGCCGCACACTAAAGAACACAATGTTCTGTGATACGGGGGCAACTGTGCTGAAGGTCGCGAATGGAAAGTAAGTCCAGCCAGCACGAACTTGTGTCGCAAGAGTAACCATCAACAACAGGACCCAGCCGTTTGAATTTGTCGCGTTAACAGAATGAAGTCACAGTGTCATCCTCGGATGGGACTTCCTTCAGGCATCCCATGCTATCATTGACTGTGGAAGATCGGAGCTGAAAATTGAAGAAGTTGTTCCGACGGGTACATGTAATACAGAATTTTCTGGGAAGTTATTTGCCGTTGTCAATGTGAGGATCCCGCCGTTGACGACGAGAAGAGTCGCAGTCACAATCACAGACGAGCGATTAAACTGTGAAGTGCTTGTTGATAGTAAAAAGTTTGTCAGGCTCACCAAAGAAATTTACATACCAGCGGCTATCATACGCATTACCGAAAGTCGAGGAGAAATTTGGATCACTAATTGTCACGAGCAGTCACAACTTATCCCCAAAGGAATGTGTATCGGGAAAGCTGAACCAATCCAGGACGGCGAGCTCAACGTCATCAACGAATAGCCATGCTCTGCTGTTAGTACAGACAACACTCTGGAGGAAACAAAAGTGGAACTGCCAATAGGGCCTGGACTGACCAAGGAACAACGACAGCGGGTGTTAGGTATACTACACCAATTTACGGGTGCATTCACACCTCAGCAGGGGAAAAGTCAGACGAAACGGCCTACGATAAAGCACCGGATCAATACTGGGGATCATCCACCAATTAGCCAGCGTTCGTATAGAGTGTCGCCAGCTGAAAGACGGATAATTCGGGAGGAAGTGAAGAACATGTTGCACGATGACATTATTCAACCTTCGGAGTGTCGTTGGTCGGTGGTCCTTGTAAAGAAGAAAGATGGCACGTGGCGATTCTGTGTCGACTATCGGCGGCGGAACAAAATCACAAATAAAAAGATTTCTACCCACTGCCGCGCATTGGGGACACCTTAGAATGCTTGAAAGGAGCTACATACTTCTCAACTATGGACATGCAGACAGGTTACTGGCAAATCGAAGTTGACGAAGCTGACAGGGAGAAGACGGCTTTTATTACACCTGACGGCCTCTATGAATTCAAAGTAATGCCATTTGGATTATGTAATGCTCCAGCCACATTCGAACGCATGATGGACAACTTGCTTCGGCACCTTAAGTGGACGACGTGTCTCTGCTATTTGGATGACATTGTCGTTTTCTCGAAAACATTTGGTGAACACCTGAGCCGCCTATCAACTGTGTTGAAGTGTGTTCAAACTGCAGGTCTCCGCCTTAATCCAAAGAAGTGCCTTCTCGTCGCCAAAGATAAAAATATCCTGGGGCAACTAGTCAACGGAGATGGCGTCCGTCCTGATTCAGATAAAGTAAGGGCAGTCACAGAATTTCCAACTCCTCAGCACATTCGTGATGTGAGAAGCTTTCTCGGGCTGTGCTCATACTACCGACGTTTCATAAAAGTATTCTGTAACAAGGCACGTCCATTACAAGAACTTCTGCAGGGAAACGCCAAGTTTTACTGGGATGAGACAAAAGAAAGAGCTTTCCAGGCACTTAAGGAGGCTCCAACTTCCGCACCATTGCTAGCCTTGCACGACGAGAATGCGGAAACGGAACTTCACACAGACGCCTGTGGTTATGGGATTGGTGCAGTACTTGTACAAGTTCAGAAATGTGTTGAAAAAGTGATAGTCTATGCATCAAGAGTATTCTCAAAGTCCGAGATAAACTACTCTACAACTGAGAAAGAATGTCTCTGGGCTATCAACAAGTTCCGGCCGTATTTATTCGGAAAACGATTCACCGTCGCCACGGACCACCATTCTTTATGTTGGCTGACTAGCTTGAATGATCCATCAGGTCGACTAGGAAGATGGGCACTAAGACTCCAAGAGTACCATGTCACAGTGTTATTCAAGAACGGGCGCAAACACAAGGATGCCGACTGCATTTCGAGGCATCCATTAGTGGAACACAACAGCGTGAATGAAATTTCGGCACTCACTGAATTAGATGACGTTACATCTGAACAGAGGGAAGATCCAGCACTATTAAAAAGGACAGAGGCCTTGGAGAAAGGAGAACCGACCAATGGAGAGATCCAACTTATAAACGGAACATTGTATAAGCGCAACTACGATCCACTGGGCCCCAAATGGCTACTGGTCGTTCCAGCTCATTTGCAACCAGCTATTCTCAAATATTTCTACGATGCTCCAATATCCGGTCATCGGGGCTTCGTGAAACCCTAGACAGAATCATGCGCAGGTATTACGGGAAAGGTCTGTACCGATCTGTCAAGCACTATGTGAGTCACTGTAAAGAGTGCCAGCGACGGAAGCATGTGCCGCAATTACCTCCAGGGCATCTCGTATCGATTCCGCCAGCAGCAGCTCCATTCCACGGAGTTGGGATCGATCTTTTAGGGAGGTTCCCGAAGGCAACAACCGGTAACAGATGGATAATAGTCTGCACTGACTACCTCACACGCTATGCTGTCACCAAACCTGTGCCGACTGCAGAAGCTCCAGAGATCGCAAAATTCCTTGTAGAAGACATTATTTTGAAGCATGGAGCACCACGTGTCATGATATCTGATCGTGGAAAAGTATTCCAGTCAAAACTAGTATCAGAGGTAATGTCACGATGCGACATTGTCCACAGAATGACAACTGCATACCACCCTCAGGCAAATGGTCTTACGGAACGTTTTAACAAGACGTTAGCCGACATGCTGTCGATGTACGTCGATGTTGAGCAGAAGGATTGGGATACAATTCTGCCAGTCGTGACATTTGCTTACAATACCGCAAGACAAGATACCACAGACTTCACGCCATTTTTCCTGCTTCATCTCCGTAAGCTCAGACGACAATGGATACGCTGTTTCCGTTCCAACCGAACGATACTCAGGATGACTATGTTTAACACCTCATCACCAGGGTCGAAGAAGCAAGACATCTGGCTCGCATACGGACCCTGGACGTCCAGGAGAAGGACCGCCAGCGGTATAACGACAAGCACCGACATGTGTACAGCCCAGGGGATCTGGTATGGATTTTTATCCCTGTACGGAAGGTTGCACTGTCACAAAAGTTATTGAAGCGATACTTTGATCCGTATCGTCTCATACGCCGCCTGTAAGACGTCACTTACGAAGTTTAGGATTATGAGCCGTCGTCGAGACGACAAAAACGAAGAGACATTGTTCACGTCCTGCGAATGAAGCCTTACTACGATCTCGAAGAGCAGGATGGTGACTATGGCTTCTTGTTCAAGGACTCTAAGGACGGTAATGTTACTGGTGAAGCCACGACAGGAACGTCTATCGACGATAATGGTGAAGAACGGAAGGATTCTGTTGAACTGCCATACAGAGGACTCATGACAACGTCAAGCTACAGGACATTGCAGCTGGCTCTACAGGGAACATAACAGCTGGTCGCTGTTTCTCCAAGTGAGGAAGCAATGCCGCGAGAGACCTTGTACACCGACTGCCGGCGTGGCGCAGGGAATCGCGTCACCGACTGCGGTGCTGAAGGTCACCGGTTCACTCCCGCACACCGGCAAAAATTTATTTCTTTGTAATTAACAATTCCAGAATATTCTACATCTTTCTTATGTTCACTTGTAAATTCTAATTGTTTCTTATGGTAACTGTTCTTCTAATTGCTGGTACATTCTGTCTTTGTATAAATAGGAGAGCACTCTGCCCGAGAGGCAGTGAGAGCCGCGTGTATGTTAAGTTCGTAATAAACGTGCATCCAGTACAAGTGCTGTGTTCAGTAGCCTTCAAAGTCATGCCTGCTTCTATTTCAACGCGAAACTATATGCATCCCTTCTAGCAACTGCAAGAAGTCATAGTAAGTAGGTTTTAGGAAGTTATTTCCCACGGCTTCAACTTTGGGGAAAGGTTTGGGGCTGTAGAATTCGATTCCCATTCGATCGGATTCTTCTTGTGACCCAGCGAGTGCTGCACCTGCTGGTATGTACGAAACGAATGCAGCTTTGCAACTTATTTCGTCGGAGTAAGTCTGGCCAAGTTGAAACTGGCATTGACTGCAGCCCTTGTGGAAATCTGGTAGCGAAAATCGTTCAGGGTTTGACTAGATCATTTTCTACAGCTCGATGAGGATTTTCTGCAGTTTCAGCTACTTCAGCAAGTGTTGCTGCTGGATTAGAAAAAAAACTGCAGCTGACTCTTTAAGGTTTCCATGTTTCATTAATATCTGAAATAACTTCAGTTTCCCCTGGCGAAAGAGGCACGACGTGGAATGACAGCCACTGAAGGCATGAGTGAAAGGGTTCGGGTGACTCTCTGCTGATGTTGAGGTGGTTGAGTAGAAGACATCAGGCGTATTGCCTCTTCCACACTTCTGAAGGTATACGGTACCTTTGGTGGGAATCCTGTGACCAGTCAGGGTGACTGACATGTCTATGTCCTCTCCTACTATTAAGCACAACCTGAAAATCAGAGGCCTTTCTGATGGTTGTGATGATGATTAATGTGTTAGCATCTTCTTCAGCCTGAAAAACCTCAATGATTTTGGCTTCAAATTTTATCCTCAACAGCTGGGTGAATCCTAATTTGTTTTTGTCATTAGACAAAAAATTTTTCTCGGAATCTTTAGGAGTTGTTGATTCCTCAAACAGCCCCTCAGGAGAATAATGTCTGAGATCGGCGATTACGTTCAGAGAGTTTTGCACTCGTCTGCTCAGGCTCTGTGGGATAACCATCAAACACCACAGCTATTTTCTGACCGTACTGTGCGTTGAGATACTGTGTATATCAAGCAGTTAACAACTCAGACGAGGAATGCTTGAGTCACTCCACTTTGTGAAGGAGATGACCACCACCTACAACAACTAGTTCATCATCGCGTCTCATCAATAATGACAGGCGAACGATCCTGGCTCCGACATTGTGGGAACTTCGAACGGCCACGGCACACCACAGGTTAAAAACTGAATCAACCGCACTTTACCGTTCAGACGTCTTCTGTCAACTGACCAGAGAATTTGGTTTTGAAAGGAACGTAAAAGGTGGACAGGAGCACAGGAGGATAGACGGGGAGGAGACCTTTCTTGTATTGCACGCTGGTTTACTGCCGCTAGTACTGCCCTGTCTGGTGAGGCCGACTCCGGAACTCTTAAGTTCGTTCGTCACAGCATATATATAATAAGAATATTTATTCCTTTATTTCGTGGATTTTGATACGTATGGTCACCCACTGCCACATATCTTAATGAATTATACAGTCAAACCTTTCTAATTGCTCAGATGGTCGATTCGTGAGCCGGCTGCGGTGGCCGAGGGGACTGAGGCTCTCCAGTCACGGTCTGCACGGCCACTACGGTCGGGGGTTCGAATCCCCCCTCGGGCATGGAAATTTGTGCGGTCCTTAGCATAAGGTAGTTGATAAGTAGTTTGTAAGTTTAGGTACTGATGACCCCGTAGTTAAGTCCCATAAGCTTAACAAACATTTGAACATTTGAATCGATTCGTGAAAACCGTGTGAAACTCAGTCGAGCACTTTCTTCGATTATAGACATAGACATAGAAATGGGCCACAAGGACAATATTTTACAATATCAAATGTTTTAATATGTTTAGAACTACACTTACCCACTGCCATGCACCTACATGAGCTATACCCCTAAATATCTCTTATGAATCATACCGTCCATTGGTGAAAATGGTATGAAAATCCGTTCAGTAGTTTTTAGTTTATCGAGTACCGACAAACAGACGCGGCAAAAGAACTTTCTTTTATAATATGTACACAAGACAGTGCAAAGAGTGATGGGTTTGTGACAAATTAATCTGACGTTCCCTTCAAGAGCTAAATAAATAAACATCAGAAATGGGAGTTCCGGACTGGCAAGGAATCATTAACGAAAAAATAGGAAGTCCAGGAAGGAACATGCATATATTGTCGCTACTTTTGAGTCTATATGATTTTCTTATCTTTCTGCCCTGCGCATCATGAGTAAAGTGTGATATGGAAAACGCGCGGTGATCAAAAACTTATGAGTTTCATATAAGTCTTACACTACGTCTTTTGTTGAGCTCGCAAACATCGTATTATGGAACAATAGACACATGTTCACAAATAGCAAAGTTCGGAAGGCGCAGAATATATGGCTAATTACACGTTGCTTGAAGGAGGTGTCCCGTAATTCGCGTTACCAGCAGTGAAACGCCATATTACGAGGGAGATGTTTTCCTATCTTCTGACGGTAATAGCCAAAGAACTCGTGAGATGAAGACAGAGTAGTCGACTTTGATCTGCCGGCTTGTCTGTAACAACTTTCTATATCCTATCTCCGACAATTCTTTGGGAGCGAACGCCTCCAATCAAGAGCTTCTGCGTGCTGTCGATACTCCTGGAACAAATCGCAGCAGCAAACTTTCTCTCTGCAGACAATCTCCTCAGCGCCAGCAGGGAATTATTGATGGACCGTGACGTCGTTGACATGTACCACGCTGTCGTCGGTCCAACTCTGAAAATTCTTTTCTTTAGCGGATCCGGCGTGCAGAACAGCACTTCAAGAGATGGCCACATACAACTCCGTTTAAGGTCAACGCTACCTAATACCTTCTCCCTCAAGTCTTCCGTAATTAATTTAGAAAGTAGTGCAATGACGTGGTTCATCTCTGAACGTTCTTGGAATATACGATTAGCATCAGGATCAGGACTAAAGCTGTAAAATGTACATTTTGGTATAATAACTGAAAATGCTATATTCTCTTTCTCTGTGAGGCAATCAATGAAGTAAATGATTTTTTTTAATTCTAATTTTCTGATGACGAAACACTACTGCGGTTTTTGGACTATTCTGGAATAACGGGCATACCTCACAACTGTTTTGCCTAGTACTTTGAGAACCTCAGAGCATAAGGAAATTTTCCGCTGTGTTTAGTAATTTCGACATGCAATTCCAAAGTAGCATAGTTAAGGATGGGGGGAGGTTCCATCGCATTCAGTTCTGAGACCACAATTTATATGAGTCATTCAACTTGCACTATAACAGGTGATTCTATGATATTTCGCTATTACTGTTCAATGATGAAACATTTTTGGTAGTGAAGGATGTTGTAGGGATTATTGCCACAGTATGAAAAATGTAGTTCAAGTCAGACGTTTATGGTTTGTAGTAAATAATTAACTGTAATTACAACAAGCCTTATTTTCACTGTTTCCAACACACAGCAAAATATTACATTTTAATTACACAGAGAGGAGTTATATTAATCAGTGATAATGAATAGGACTGGGTGAAATATCAAGGAAAAGAAGAAAAGGTTTCATAAAAAACAAGAATAAGTATAATATTATTACTATATATCTCAAAATAATGTATCATTGGTTGTAAAAAAAATATTATGTTTGATAATTGAGAATAAACAACAACTTTTACCAATTTTTTGTGTTTGAATTTGCAAAAAAATCCTTATGTGACAGAAAAAATGGACACTTCTGAAATCAGCGATTCCAAAGTATATAATTCAGTAAAGATATGTCATGCAGCTGACAAAAATTTCTTTTTGCAGAGCTGTGTAACATAAGACACAAAAGGACGGCTTCAGTTGGTAACAGGCACGTTGTTCACGGTAATGCTTCGCCATTCTATTGACCTGTTACGGCTGTTTTGTCTCTTCCAATTCTCAAAAGCCTCTTCTTTTGCAGGAGTCCAGTTAATATATCTCATTTGTTCTACACGATGTTACAGCAAACAACAGTTGAAATGGAACAGACAACAACACATATCATAACCACTTATAAGTACTATATGTATATAAATTGAGGTTCTTGTGCCTATATTGCACTCTGCAGCCAAATCTACACATCACAAACAAATAGTGTTTGTACGCGGTAGCAGGTATCAGTCTCCAAGTGTGCACTATGGAGGTAGAGGGTTGGTAACGATAAAGGGTTAGAAGATATGGGAGTTAAAGTTACGCGTAGGTGTCAATATTCTACTTTTCAGCAAAAACTACAGAAATAATACGAATGATCTCTCTATGTTGTTGTAATAAAAAGTCTTCTGTTGTACACCATAGCCGTCCATGTCGTTAGCTATAACAGGGTGGAAGATATAGTGGTTGAAAGACGTCAGCTTATATAAAATTCAGGCTGAAGACTAGGGATGAGTTTGGAATCTACAATAGCAAACTGATTATATACAGCGAAACGTGACGCACATCCTTCAGTTGTTTCTCTGCAACAAGCTTGCGAATAAAGAAAAATAAGTGCATATTGCACTTTGAAAAGTAAAACTACCAAGGAAGATGTCAAAGCGTAAGAAAGAAATTTCGCGTTCTCGATTCTAAAAGAGAGAAAACCTCTAAGACGATAGATACTTCAAATATGTAGACGTTGTTTATCTTACACTGCAAGCATCAGAGATTTTTCCATGTTCCCATTCCCAATGGGGTGAAATATGCGATGAACGCTTTTTTGAAAATACGTTGCGATTAAGGCAATTTCGAAGCATGAAATACAAAAATTAGATTTAGATTTTTGATTGGAATTTTAAAAACACGTGTTTCGATATTTTTGAAAATTTAACCATTAAGCGGATGAAATAAAGGAAAATCTTTTAAGGATGCTACTAAGACTATTTTGATGCAAGAAGTGCGAAAATTTGAATTTGGAAGCATGGTTAGAATTTTAAAAAATTTGGTTCGGTATGTTTTGAATTCTGCCATCAACGGTGAAATAGAGGGTGACAAGTTGTATCAAAATACTTTATTAGGAAAGCATTTATAAAGCTAAATCTATGTAAATTTATATTTAGAAGTAGAAACAACCAATGCAGACCATCCAATCTACACGTGCGAAACAGCGGGAATTAAGCTAGTGTATATATATATATATAGTGTGGTCCATTGATGGTGACCGGGCCAAATATCTCAAGAAATAAGCATAATACGGAAAAACTACCAGGAACAAAACTTTTCTAGCTTGAAGGGGGGAAAACAGATGGCGCTATGGTTGGCGCGCTATATGGCCCTGCCATTGGTCAAACGGATTTACACTGCATTTTTTTAAATAGGTACCCCAATTTTTATTAAATATTCGTGTAGTACGTAAGTAAATATGAATGTTTTATTTGGAATACTTTTGTCACTTTGTGATAGATGGCACTGTAATATTCATAAACATATTTCTCACAATTTTAGACGAACAGTGTGTAAAAGGTAGGTTTTTAAATTAAAACACAGGATCGTAGGTACGTTTGAACTTCATTTCAGTTGTGATACACCTAGTTTTGTGAAATTATCATACATTTGAGAACGCATGCTGTTACTGTGTGATTACCTGTAAATACCTCATCACTTCAATAAATGCCCAAAATGATTACGTTCAACTTCAATGCATTTGGCAATACGCGTAACGAAATTCCTCTCAACAGCGAGTAGTTCGCCTTCAGCAATGTTCTCACATTCATTGACAATGCGCTGACGCATGTTTTCAGTCGTTGTCGGTGAATCACGTTAACAAATATCCTTCAATTTTCTACACAGAAAGAAATCTGAGGATGTAATATCTGGTGAACGTGCGGGCTATGGTATGGTGCTTCTACGACCAGCTCACCTGTCATTAAATATTCAATTCAAGACCGCTTCAACTGCACGCGAGCCATCATGTTGAAAGTATAGCGCCATTTTGTCATGCGGTGAACCATCTTGCAGTAAAATCAGTAGAACATTACGTAAGAAATCAATCAACATACATTGCACCATTTAGACTGTCATCAATAAGATAGGGGCCAATTATCCTTCCTCCCATAATGCCGTACCATACATTAACCCGTCGAGTTCGTTGATGTTTCACTTGTCACAGCCATCGTGGATTTTCTGTTGCCCAATAGTGCATATTATGCCGGCTTACGTTGCCTCTGTTTGTGAATGACGCTTCGTCACAAAAGAGAACGCGTGAAAAAAATCTGTTGTCGTCCAGTAATTTATATTGTGCCAAATGACAAAACTGTACACGATGTTCAAAGTCTTCGCCATGTAAATCCTAGTGAATAGAAATATGGTACGGGTAAAGTTTATGTGGATGTAGAATCCTCAAAAGCGAGGTTTTTTTGAGATTCCCGTTTCTCGCTCAATTTGTCTGCTAGTGATGTACGGATTAGCCGCAACTACAGCTAAAACACCTACTTGGGCATCGTCATTTGTTGCAGGTCGTGGCTGACCGAACACTTGCTGCGACGAAAGGTATAGACACTTGGATTATGTCTTGCAGGATAACGATCAAGATACATAGCACAGGCGCGTTTGGCACATTTATCACAGTAGCTATACATAAATACCATATCGACCTTTCCTGCAATTGCTAAACGGTCCGTTTTAACACGCGTAATGTATCACGTAGCACTGTCGAAATGTTACACGATACCACGTACTTATGTTTTTTGACTATTACAGCGCCATCTACCACAAAGTGAAAAGAAGTGTTCCAAATAAAACATTCATATTTATTTACGTACTAGACGAATGTGTAATGAAAAGGGGGTACTTATTTAAAAAATGCAGTTGATATCCGGTTGACTTATGTGAGCGCCATCTAGCGGGTCAACCATAGCGCCCTTCAAGCTAGAAAAGTGTTGTTCTTTGTAGTTTTTTCGTTTTAGTCTTATTTCGTGAGATATTTGGTCCGGTCACTATCAATGGATCACCCTGTATATATACGGCGTTTCTAAATAATACCGACAAACTTCGGGGGGGGGGGGCTTAAAATAATACCGACAGACTTCGGGGGGGGGGGGGGTGGCTTAAGGAACAAAATGAGGAAGGAGACTCGTGTCCGGAAACGTCACTCAACGGCGCTACTGAACTTCAAAATTATACGTTCTGGCACCTGCCGCTTGGTCACCATTCGGGCGGCGATCGCGTCGTTCTATGCACAAACAGACAGCGGGCAGATCTGCGGTTTTTTTTATATTGGGGGTTTGCGAGTTACTGAAACGGTCGCCGGCGGAGAAGATGGAACTAGCAGCTGTATGGGCAGGCCCCGTTTCCTATGAATGCAATGTTCACTTGCCATGATGGCTGATGGTGACACACTTGCGCTTTTCTCGATAGTTAATTGCCTCTGAAAACCTCCAGCACAATCTTCAATGCTTGTACGCTATAGCATAGTATAATGGATGTAACTGACAGAATGAGATCGGTACTATTTTGTGTTTTGTAGACTAACATCGTCTTGTGCAGCAGTCATCACAATCTACACTGATGGAGTTTACAGCGATATGCCTGATATGAATAACGGTAGGTATTTCATAATGTCTACGCCTTTGTTGTATTTAACGGATGATTACCATAAATGTAAGGAAATGCAGAGGAGCAATACATGTTGATACCGATAGTCATGAGACAACAGGTGTCGAGGAGCGTACACCTATAACTTTCACGCTCGGTAGCTCCATTGGGTGAAGTTCCGGACACAGGTTCCTACCTCATTTTGTTCCTCAAGCCATCCTCTACCGCCCCACAAAGTTTGCCAGTATCATTTAGAAACACTCTGTATATATGAATCTTGTCTATAAAGCAGCATACCTGTTAGTGGAAACGTTATGAAAATCTCTACCGTAGTTTCTGTGGTTATTGTGTTACATAATGACCTTATCAGTCGTGTCCAGAAGAAGCAGAACAACAATGCTAGAGATAGGAGGTTCACATTGAGGGCACAGTTGCATTAGGGGTGTTCAGAAGAAGTGATCAGCATTTCAGTTACCTCGGTTCAGCATGCGTCTGCCGCACGGGAGTAGCCCAGCGGTCTGGAGCGCCACGTTGCGGATCGCGCGGCCTCCCGCGTCGGTGGTTCGAATCCTTCCTCGGGCATCGATGTTTGTGTCGTCTTTGGTAAAAGGCAGTTCATAAGTAGTTTGTAAGTTCAGGGACTGATGAGCACGCAGTTAAGTCCTATCAGCTTTACGCTCATTTGAACATCTAAGCATGTGTCCTGTTACCTTCCTTGTAGGCACATGGCCCGCCATGGGCCCTATTTGATGGCATCGATGCATGTGGGTGGCAAATGATGTCGAGTGGTACAGCCGTCCATGCTGCATTCATGTGGCTCCAAGGCCGATCTCTGGTGGTGGCCACTGGGTCGCAGAGTTCCAAGTCGCAGAATTCCAACTGGCGACAAGTCTAGTGATATGCGGGCCATTCACATAGGAAACATTATGTGACACCAAGAACGGAAGTGTTTGTGCAGCAACATGTGGCGGTGAATTGTCAAGCTGAAAAATTGCTTCTAGCATGTAAAGACAGAAATATATAACATCTCCTGTAGGAAGAAATCTTAAAATTGAAAGAAGGGTGTCTGCCGTCTTCCCCCGGTATTTCATCATCATCATCAGAGACTGATTATGCCTTTCAGCGTTCAGTCTGGAGCATAGTACCTCTAATAAAATTCCTCCATGATCCCCTATTCAATGCTAACATTGATGCCTCGTCTGCTGTTATGCCTTTTACTTCAAAATCATTCTGCACCTCTAATTGACAGACCAGGGACTCCTCCGATACGACTTGGCAAAATATCTGGAATAAGATGGGGAGCTATTAATATCAATGGGATTACACTGGTAAGAAGGTAGAGCTGGCGGAGATGTTTTAGCTGTAAGTGACGTTAGAGTAAGGGGAGAGAAAGAGGGCGAAGTCGGAGAATACAAGGTATACCTGTCAGGAGTCAAAGTAGGAACAGCACAGTGGGGTGTAGAATTTTACATCAAGAAAGCAATCGAACCCAGCATAATTGCAATAAGGTATGTAAATGAATGACTGATGTGGTTAGATTTGGCCATATCCAGCAAGAAAATTAGGATTGTGGCAGTGTATTCACCCTGTGAAGGGACGGATCAAGATTAGATGGTCAGATTTTACAACGCACTTAGTGATGTAGTTGTTAGAGTGAAGCATAAGGTTGGGGTTTTACTCATCGGTGATTTCAACGCTAAGATAGCAAATCGAACAGAAGATTATGAATAGGTTATGGGTATGTTTTGAGAGGATATGGAGGCCAATAGGAACCGAAAGCAGCTCTTTTTTTAAAGTGTTTAGGTACAATTGCGTTTGTCGTGGAACCCTTATGTGGCGCTCGTAACTGCGCAAAATTATTCTGTCCCTGCTGCTGTGGCATGTTGATAATACTTACGATTGGCTCTACATATTCCAAATGCTTGTTTTCAGTAACAAATCTTCCTGCTTCGTCACGGATCCCTCTGTGCATTGACTGTAATGATGCGGATTCCGTCCCTGAATATGCTGATATCAATCCAGTGTCCTTAACTAAGAGAACGTAGCGTCTTCAGAAAATAGTATCAGATACCATTCGTTTCTTCAGGAAACCCATTAATTGCAATGTTGCCGTCTAGTACCTTTCTGTACATTAATCAAAGGCAGCCGGAAACTTTCGCAGGGCATACACAAACTCATGCAACAATACGCTGCAATGGAGTATCAATCGTGATGTGATGTCTTCCACATGCTACGCTCCTGCTCTGTTGCGTCATAGCCGAGGAGGTAGCAGATCTGGCCTGTGGTGCCATTCAACTGGTGCGTCTATCTCCTTCGGGAGAGGTCTGGTTGCTTTGACCTGGCCATCCTCATCATGTTCTAGGCCTTCTTTGAAGCATGCTCCACAAACACGCATTTTGTATTATCTAAACACATCACTGTATTGTTCTGACAGCCAACAACCCCACTGGCCATATGTGTGGTAGCAAAGGCAGCGTATGGAAGACTGTCGCAACACTATGCCGACTGGCACAGGCGTAGGTCTTCTCGGCACTTAGGCCGATATTGCAGTATCCAATTTTATTTACTTAGAATATTTTTCCAATACTCTTTGACAAATAATCTCACACGATGCAAATGAGACTTTTATTTATTTTATTTATTTATTATTTAACATGCCTCATTACATAGTAATATTACATGTATGATGGTTAGATTCAGGTTGTTACATCAGATATTTTAGCAAACTCAAGTACAGTACAATAGTTGACATGGTTTACAAAGGAACAAACAATTTAGTGCATCAGAAAATCTTATTGAATTACAAAAATTGTAAACGTGTCTAGGGAATTTATGTACTAAGGCATATTTACCGACGGGCCATCTTCCTCCTTTAGCAGCTATTTGTTTCCTGAGATGGTCCCTCTCTTTCAATAAATTGCAGCAGTCAAAAAGCACGTGGTCAATAGTTTGGAAAGCACTGTTACATGTGCACGTCCCGTCTTCAATTATTTTGTACCGCTGATAGTAGGCTTTCAGTTTCCCATGACCTGTTAACATAGCTGTAAAATTCGGAGATATTGGAAGATTAATCAATAAACGTTGTCGGATCGTAGGAAAATACGGTTTAGTGTTTCCCCCGTTTTTTGTTGTTTGCCACACAATGTCCCATTTGTTCCTAAACGCTTCTCTAAGTTTCTTCATTACGGCACTTGTAGGTATTTTGTTGTAGCGTATTGACTGTCGTGATCGAACTGCTCTTTTAGCAAGGTTGTCAGCTAGTTCATTTCCCCATACCCCTGGATGTGCCTTGACCCATTCGAAATGCACCAGCCAGTTGTGTATCTGCAACCTTCTGATTTTACATCTTATTTCTTCAATCAAGAAGTTGTGGTTCTTCGGATTTCGCCAAGAGTCCAAAGTAATCCTTCTGTCGGTGTGATTTACTGCAGTTGTATCAGTATTCGAGAGATTATTTATGAACGCAAGAGCATTGAGGATGGCAAATTGTTCCGCTTGATTGTTTGAGCGTTCATTAGAGAGTTTTAGCTGTATATGGTAAGTAAGCCTCTTATTAACAAATATTGCTATCCCCGAACCCACTCCGTCGTCTGACTTGCTTCCATCTGTGTATACTTCAACAGCGTAGCGTCTTTTTGACGTCATTCTCAGTTATCCTCGTAAAGTCTGCCGGGTGTGCCCAGGTTCTCTACTCTAGGGCGATGTCGATTGTCTGTTTAGCGTCTTTGGTTTTGACCAGGTTATAATATATGGCTATTTCCTGTATCTTAAGTGTTATAGGCATGAGACCTGATAAAACACAAAGTGCTTCACTGGATGTCGTTCTGTAAGCTTTACCATTTTTAAATTGATTAAACGTTTTTTGGTACGGTTGTATTGTCGCTCCAGTGCGTCTATCCACATCGGTGAGCCGTACCATAATATATGCAGTATTGCTCCTTTATAAATAATTTGCAGTGCTGTAGCCCGCAGACCCCAGTTGAGTCTTGCTGATCTGGAAAGAGTGTTAATTAACATTGTGCATTTATCTGTACTATGTTGAACGTGTTTGTTGAATGTAAACTTACTGTCGATTATATCGCCCAGATATTTTAGATGGTCTACTTGTTGAAGCACTTTGTTATTAAGATACATTGCGATTGTCGATGAGGCAAATTTCCTTTTCCTGGTGATAAGTATAGCTTCTGATTTCTGTTCGTTGAATTAAAGTTTGTTATTATTGGCCAAAGTCGATATTAATTGCATGTCTGTGTTACAGATGTTCTCAGCGGCAAGAGGACTCTCTCCTTCGGTTAGAACAATCAGATCGTCGGCAAAGGCTATAACAAGAGAGTGTCCTGAGTAAGGCAATTTAAGCAAGGAATCATATAATATATTCCAGAAACCTAGTCCGCAACAAGAACCTTGTGGGCATCCTTTGGTAGCAGATATTTCTATGAGAAGGTTGTTGACATTCAACGTTGCAGTTCTGTGACTGAAATAGCTACGGGTAAGGTTATACTGATTTGCAGGACAGTTAAACTCACGCAACGTCTTTAAAACACCAGGCCACCAAGCTGCGTCAAAGGCGCCCTGTACATCCAGACTCACCATAAAGACACACATTTTAGTTGTGAGACTACTCTCCACAAATTCTTTTACAGCCATTAGTGCGTCAGTCGTACCCGTTTGTGGGATGAAACCGTATTGGTTCTTATGCAGAAGATCTCTGGAGTAGACGAAATGCATTATTCGATTTATTAAAAGTTTTTCCAGTATCTTTGCTTCAGTGGATAAAAGACTTATTGGACGATACTTGTTGATTTCTGTGCTCTGTTCTTTTCCAGGCTTAACTATCGGTATTATTTTAGTTCGCTTCCACAGTTTAGGGATGCATTCCATTTGAAGGCAACGATTGTAGATCGTAGTAACAAATTGAGGAAACATACTAAATACCCTCAGTAGAACTGAACTATTGATGCCATTCTCTCCTGGAGACTTTTTAGGATTCAGCTGTTCCATTACAGTACGAATTTCCTCCGTTGTGAAATCTTTATCCTTGTTTGTACGTTTCGGTAACGTACCTAACATCTTTATGGTATTCAGTATCTTCGTCCTCGTTATCCAGTGGAATGAAGTAATCCAGCATGGAGTTGAGTGTATCCTCTAGGTTTGCTGTCATCGTGCCATCTTCTTTCTGTAGGGTTGTCATGAATGAAGTGTTCCGTACTTTCCCTGACGCCAAACGATAGACTGCATTCCACGGATTGTTGCCAGACGTAAAACTACAATATTCCCTCCAAGATTTACTTGCATGCATTTAATATGGTGTCTTGGATTCAGTACATCATTTGAAGGTACATTATTAATGTTCGGGTTGTGTTTTATCATGGATGCGACGTTGATCAATTTTGCATCCTGTTTCCTTTTGTAAAGCCAGGGACAACTTTTGTAATTTGTTGCGTACGTTCTTGTCTTTTACCCTGACGAGGTTTTTTTCAATCATTTGTCTCAAGGCTTCATAATCCTTTGTGTATTTTTGGCGATTGGTAGCAGTTTTTTACATTTCCTGGTCGCCTTCACAAACGATTTGAATTCTTCCGCTGATAAGGGATCCTCATCAGCATGTTAAACACAATGCGACATTTCATCCATGGATATATCTGAGGCAACTGAAGCACAGTCAGAATTTTTATCATCGCAGTCCTCTTTACGTTCTATAATTGAAGGCTGAAGAGGGTTCTGTTGGGACTCTGTAGAAGAGAAGGCAGGGGCTGCCTCACAGGATGTTGTTGCAGACTGGAGATGATCTCCTGACACTGCAGATGGCGCACTGCTGAAAGTCGCCGTCTGACAAACAACTGCTTCGTCTGTAGTGACATCGGAACTTTGAATATCTGTTGCCGGATATTCCTGGCGAATATTCGATGCTAGGGAGTTATCAAAAGTTTCATAATTCTTTGTTTCACGTTCTGGGGCTCCCTCATCAGAAATAGAACGACGTCTCTTCGTGTGTTCTGGAAGTAATTTCAATACTGTAGGCGGAGAGATGTTGTCAACTTGTTCCATCCTGAGCGGTATTTGCTGCAGAGTGTCTGCCTCTCTCACTGGCATATTTACCGATGTGGCTGTTTGAAGAGCAGGGAAGTGATTGACATTGTCAATATTAGTGACATTGTTGGTTTCATTGACAACATTTGGACAGTTTGCCTTTACGTGACCTGAAGCTTTACAATGATAGCAAACTACGTCATCCATCGATAAATAAACAGTGTAAATGGTGCCTTCAAATTTAACCTGCAATCTTGATGGTACTTTGTTGATATCATCAATAATAAACTGTGCAGTACGTCTGAAAGACTTAATGTGAGCACAACCAGGAATCTTTGACCCAGACGGTATTTCGCGCATAATTCCAAGGACGCGACCGTATTTAGACATTGCGGTCATAATTGAGCTAGAAGGAATGGAAGGAAACACGTTCGAAAAAACAATACAAGTGCTTGAACTGTTGAAACGCCTCATCGGCGACCGCGAGGTGGCTGCATCGGCGCGCTCCATCGGTGTTTCGATGACTCGAGGCGGTGACCGCAGCGCCGCCGCGTATCCGGTCGTGGAACCAGCCATGGCCGACCACTAACCTAGTCGGTTTGTAGACAAATCGAAATACCTTAAATTCTCTATGGAAACGCCACAAACAACTGTACGAACACTTCCACGCGTTCACCAGTAACAAAATAACTGACAGATAAACACGATATACACACAGTCGATATATAAACAACAAATCAACACAGGTGCGAAAGCTCGGAAAATGAACGCGTCCGTTCACTTCCGTAGCCAACACTCGAACGCAAACGAGACATTACACAATTAAATTCCCTTTGGCAAAGAATCTGTCATAGTGCACTGAGAATGATAGATGATGTTTTGTTTCAACCTCAGATGTTTCACAGACGATAGACAGGAGTTGTTACTTACATAGAGTATAAATATCTACGCAGGTGAGTCAGTAAATCTATCGCAAACTGAGGTAAACACGCCAGTACTGTGCACTGTGTAGGGCTATATCTCTACCAATGTAACACATCCATCTTGACGGTTGCAGCAATTTAAGGAAGCAAGGAAAGTTGCAGCTCAAGTGCATTACTTATAGGATACAACGCTGCCACAAAAATTACAAGGTCTAGTTTGAGACTTATTTACTGTCTCTCCCTCGTAGTTTACACTTGGTGTATTAATACGTGTTTATACTGTATGGTTGCTTCTGCGGTAATTGTTTTAGAAAGGTGTTTTGCATGTTAGTAGCATTGTTGGCGCTTGCATCTGCAGTGTTTCTCTACTCTAAAAATGTCGAGATGTGGAATCAGTAGGCTTGTGGCTGCCAACAACCGTGTGCACTGTTTCCTCTCTTGCTAGTAGGGGAGAGTGGGGTAATACCTTGCACTTAAGCCATTATTTTTAGGTATTTGTTATTTTTCCCACTCAAGTGAAGAGGTAAACAACTTATTTATAGAGCAATCAGTTCCCTACACGTTTATGGCTCCACATTTGTTACATTAAATCTACTGACAAGTCTACAGGTGTTTTGCAAAAATTTTATGTTCCATGGTATTACCAAAATGGGTACGGTAATATTGTGTTGTAAGGCACCATACAATGTATCACATAATATGGTAAAAATGTTATAAACATAAAAAATGAAATAATTTGTACTTTAGAATTTATTTACATTTCCAAAACGTAAATATTAATGTTCTGGAATACAGCAAAAAAAAAAAATCCTCTTACTTGAAAAATAACAGTGTTTACATAATGGACTGAATGTGTCTAATTTCACATTTAGCGCCTGTTTCAAAGGTAGTAGTCGAAGACATACTTTCTTACAATGCCATATCCGCTTAGAACATTCTGTACATCTTTCGGGGTATTGCTCCGTGACGACATTACCCAGCCTTTTTAACTCTGCTCTAACCCAACGATTACCTTCTTTAACTGCTCACATTTGATGTTTAGAGTAAGGTCAACAAATGCGCAATTCAGTCGAAGTATTTTGAATATTGTAGCTTCTACCACACATGACTTAGCTCTAGACACGTAATCTGCTGACTTAATAACAAAACAGTCGACATCCAATGAAATCAATAACCGAAAACCTTTCTGCATCTTATTGTGTTTTCTTTCGCTATGTAGTAACACTGTTCGAAACTCATACCCCTCTAGGGAAATATAAACAGCTGTACAGGACATTACCCCGCTAAACGACATTAACCCGCTCTCCCCTAATCTGCGTCTGCAGTAAACAAAAACCTTCAAATTTTGTATTTTAAGTAACTAAAAGTATATATTATTCACCTGAATAGATACATGTAGTGATTTAAAAACGGCGTCGTAACGTACTTTACCCTTCACCGCGGCAGAACTGGCGCGGAGACCATTAATTTTATTTTTAACGTCGTCTGCCGTGTAACAACTCCTCACTCGTTCGCTAATGCCCTCTACAGTTGTCTTGTAGCTTTCGACCTTCAGCCGGTTTTTATAATTAACCTCTTCTACTGCATTAATTTTGGCGGTGTGGCGTTAAACCATACGAATTTCGCTGTCATACGTTCGTATGTCACGAATTGCTACGGTGACGGTAACGCTTCTAGTAGTCATTTTTCTTACAGCAGTTAACATAAGACGAAAGCTTTATTTGATTACATGCAAGGACAGTAGCTACATTTGATCAAATAATTTTTGACGTAAGCCAACTTTGACAGAAGTTCCGTATTACAGTCTCCAATTTCCATTGACCATGGGTTTTTGTTAAAGAATGTTTCATAGTGTAATATCTGCCTTAAAAAAAGGTGCGATGCGCTATACGCCTCTCAATTTGGCCTGCCATAGATGAGCATTGGTGCATATACACTCCTAACCATTAAATTTCTACACCACGAAGATGACGTACTACATACGCGAAATTTAACCGACAGCAAGAAGATGCTTTGATGTGCAAATTATTAGCTTTTCAGAGCATTCACAAATGAAAAGTTTCCAACCGATTTCTCATACACAAACAGCAGTTGACCGGCGTTGCCTGGTGAAACGTTGTTCTGTTGCGTTGGGAAGTGCGAACCATCACGTTTCAGAGTTTGATAAAGGTCGGATTGTAGCCCATCACGATTGCTGTTTATCGTATCGCGACATTGCTGCTCGCGTTGGTCGCGATCTCATGACTCTTAGCAGAATATGGAATCTACGGGTTCAGGAGGACAATACGGAAATGCCGCGCTGGATCCCAACGGTGTCATCTCGCAGTCGAGATGACAGGCATCTTATCCGCATGGCTGTAATGGATCGTGCAGCCATCTCTCGATCCCTGACTCAACAGATGGGGGCGTTTGCAAGACATCAACTACCTGCATGTACAGTTCGACGACGTTTGCAGCAGCATGGACTATCAGCTCGGAGACCATGGCTGCGGTTACCCTTGACGCTGCATCACAGTCAGGAGCGCCTTCGACGGTGAACGCAACGACGAACCTGAGAACAAGAATGGCAGTTCTTCACATTTTCGGATGAATGCAGGCTCTGTTTACAACATCATGATGGTCGTATCCTTGTTTACGACATCGCGATGAACGCACATTGGAAACGTGTATTCGTCATGGCCATGCTGCCGTATCACCTGGGGTGACGGTGGGGTGTGCCACTGGTTACACAACTCGGTCCGGCCGCGGCGGCCGAGGGGGCTGAGGCGCTCCAGTCACGGTCTGCACGGCCACTACGGTCGGGGGTTCGAATCCCCCCTCGGGCATGGATATTTGTGCCGTCGTTAGTCTTAGCTAGTTCTTAACTAGTTTGTCAGTTTAGGGACTGATGACCCCGTAGTTAAGTCCCATAAGCTATACAAACATTTGAACATTTGAACACATCTCGGTCACCTCTTGTTCACACTGACGGCACTTTGAACAGTGGCCGTTACATTTCAGATGTCTTACGACCCGTGGCTCTACCCTTCATTCGATCCCTGCGAAACCCTACATTTCAGTAGGATAATGCACGACCGAATGTTGCAGGTCTTGTACGGGCCTTTGTGGATACGGAAAATGTTCGACTGCTGCCCTGACCAGTACATTCTCCAGATCTCTAACCAACTGAAAACGTCTGGTCAATGGTGGCCGTGCAACTGGCTCGTTGCAATACGCAAGTCACTAGTCTTGATGAAGTGTGGTATCGTGTTGAAGCTCCATTGGCATCTGTACCTGTACACGCCATCCAAGCTCTGTTTGACTCAATACCCAGGCGTATCAAGGCCGTTATTACGGCCAGAGGCGGTTGTTCTTGAAACTGATTTCTCAAGATCTATGCACCCAAATTGCTTGAAAATGTAATCACATATCAGTTCTAGTTTTCAGTCCAATCAATACCCGTTTATCATCATCATTTCTTCTTGGTGTTGGAATATTAATGAGCCGTAGTGTAGATGTTATGGCTGGGATCCCTCTATCTCATCGGTAAGGGGCCGGTTGGTGGAGTCCATTCGCTCGCTAGTCTCTTTGTTAGAAACGCTCCTCTACCTTTACTGATCGATGTGTTTATGCATTGTCACACATGAAAATTAGTCACTAACGAATGCGACCGTCGCTGGACGTAAATGGAGAAGAAGTGCAATCTCACAATAAGTGGTAGCTGCCGCTGTATCGAATTTAAGGAAATGTGCCAAAGAAAGGAAGACTCAGTCTTTTATCCCGTCAACGTTGACGACGTTAGAGACGGAGCACACGCTCCGACTGTTTATCTCAAGATTTGAGAGGAATCATCCCGGCATTTAGGCAAATCACCGGAAACCTAAATCAGGATTGTTCGAGGAGGGCTTGAACCGCCTTACTCCACTGCGTCACCTCAAACGGCAAAAGGAACTGGAGGTCGGTACGTTAACGGTAAGTCATGGCTGCCTGCCCGTTATATAATGCCTAGATCACCAAATCGCTATAACCCGGCAGCGTACCTGCAATGAGTACGTGGTGCCAACTGACATGCAAGAATCCTCCTGGAATCAAATCTCATGTAGGAAGAGCATATGACCCTTCCTCCAATTATGACAGTTGCTGGTCTCTTGCAACCAATGAAAATGGTTATTAACTCTCACATTCCCATCGTCGTTGCAAAACAACAACGTATGAAAAGTTGATTTATACCGAAATATGTGTATGAATCCTCAAAGTCGCATTGTTGTTGATAAACAATATGCTTTTAGTACAAAATTTTGACATCTGGTAAGGCGTGTAGCCACTTCAGAACCATTAATCTATCCGGTTTCAAGGTTGTGTTACGTTGCCGTCTGCACGTGGCTCTGAGTGTGAGCGTGAGTGTGGTTCATGTTACTTCATTTAAGCAGTCTTTGGTGCTGTGGCGAAGATTATACTGTCATTACTGATTTGACAACGTTAACTATCAAGAAAATAACGTCCCAAGTAATAACATACCTTGATACAAATGTGTGTGCATTAAATACATGGCATAAAAAACAATTGTTCAATTAAAAGTTTTTAAACACGCATCTTCAGTTTTAGTACAATTTATTAATGTAGAAAACACTGAATTTTCATTTTTACAAAGCTGAATCCATAATGTGCGACTGAAAGCTTTAAGCGCCGACATTGTCCCGACAGGAGAGAAATATACTAAGCTATGATATCAATGCTTCACAAGGAAGACAGCCTTGTTCGCGTATTTGCTAGTAGTTCCGACAAAGATGTTGTCATTTTTGAACGTAAGAAAAATAATTTTTAACAGTATCAAAGAAGGATATACACAGATACGTATATCGTGGATGGTACAGCAATAAATGTCCAAACCCAGTGCTGTATACAGTATAGTATATAAAGTTTTTGAAAATTACCGTCAGCACACAGAAACACAGATGTAAGGTTAGATATGTGGCACATCAAACAATGTACAGAAGCCAAAAATTCCTTAACTTCCAGGAAATGGTGCCTGTCTGTACAATCCAAGAGCAGAAACATATTACATAATAAGGACTTGTGCCAGCTCAATCTGTCTTCATATTGTGATATGTTTGTGCTCACGGATTGTACAAAGAGGCATCAGCAATAGGAGGTTAAGGTCTCTTGTGTTTGATATGGCACATTTCTAACCTTCCATCTCTGTTTCTGTGTGCTGACGGTAATTTTCAAAAACCTTATGTTCTAGAATGTAAACAGTACAAGGTTTGGACATTCATTACTGTACCATTGACGATGTACGTATGTGTGTACATCCTTTCTTGAAAATGATTAAAATTATTTTTATTATGTTCGAAAATGACAATATGTTTGTCGAAACTTGTCATAATAATTAGTTAATAAACCCGCGATCTAGGCTATAGTCCTGGTGAAGCAGTGATTTCATTGCAAAAGGGAGCCACTGCTCCTCACTCAACAACAACGCTTTCCGGACACAGTAGCCACGTCGCTGTGAAAGCGGTAGACTGCCTGCTATGCAGTCCACTAATCCGGCATAAGTGAGGTCCGGTATGTTCTATCCGAGGTGTTTTTAAACGCTAATTATCGAATGTCATTGTTGCCACAAAGACCTTACTCTCACAGTTGGTGGAAGTAAGGGAGAGGGGGAGGTGGTGCAGTGTTGCGTTTATTGTATCGCCAGTGCCAGATGGAGATACACGCGCGGAATCGTGGCTAGGGTATGTCACACACAACCTCGTAGTCGGTGTCACATTTTTGAACTATCAACAGTTTTACGAGATGTATAGTTATTTACAGTATTTATTTTTAGATTTTATACTTCTTAAGGTGTCTTACAAAGAACATGAACGTCGTCTACAAGAACTACTAGAAGACGTTTTAGAAAACGGTTCAAATGGTAGTTCCTGTGACTCCGAGAGTGATGAAGAAATTGACAACGTTTCTCAAGGAAGTGAAGAAAGTGATTCGGAGCAGGAGTTTAAAATAGACGAAACTTGAACGAATTGTGACATAGGGATGGTACTCAAGTTGCAATGTCACTGCAGAGGTTTCACTTTCTCCAAAATAGTCTGAGATTCGATGATAAGAACATGCGGGACGAAGGGAAAGAACTTACAATCTGGCTGCAAAAAGAAATGTTTTTGATAATTTAGTTCAAATTTTCTAATGTTTGTTTAGCTTATGGGACTTAACTACGGGGTCATCAGTCCCTAAACTTACAAACTACTTACAAACTAGCTAATACTAAGGATGGCACAAATATCCATTCCCGAGGGGGGATTTGAACCCCCGACCGTAATGGCTGTGCAGACCATGACTGGAACGTCTCAGTCCCCTCAGGCACTGCGACCGGCGATAATTTTGTTCAAAATATTCAGAAACACTACATGCTCTCTGAGAACCATACTATTGATTGAAAGACCACCGTTAATTGTAAAACTGATTCTGGCTGAAAGATGTCAGACAAAGAATCGCTACCATCTCAAGAGAGGAAAGAAAATCAGAACGTCTTACCAGGTCGAAGCGCAGCCACCAAATGTCCAGACGGCCGACGAGCCCACCACAAGCAGCTGTATATTCACCGAAAATCGGCAAAACCCAGCAAAAACGAGGTGCTGAAACTCATGCGTCCTTCCGAGGTTCGCTAGCAGGTATTGCTAACCCTACTTGTAACCAAAGGGTGCAAAGGTTGGAGGAACCTCTTGGTAGTATCAAAAGCAGAGTTTGGTAACGACTGAAAACCAGAGATGGAAAGCGCGCAACCACCTGTCGACGACGAAAATTCCCATACATAAGCTCAGACTGCCATGCTAGAAGATTCTCATACATGCACTTACAGAATAAAGCAAGTACACGTTCTTACAGGGACAGTGGCGTCACGGAGAAACCGTTCATATTGCCACATTCATAGACAGAATGATAAATTATTAGCATAATAAAATCCCAGCAATATTAACACAGTATTACAGAAACTAACATTTAAAAACAGAAATGAAATGTTATTCTTCATGCCTCCGAACGAATGGGGTTATCGTTAAAATAATAATAATAATAATACATAAAAAGCCCATCTAGTGAACTTAGATAAATTACAAAGTTAAAAACCTAGGCAGATGAGACATTGTTACCTTGCCGAGGGAGATGTCCTTTATGTGTATACATGCCAAACAAACCAGCCAACTAAGGCATACAATATATCATCTTGTAGATGTGAAGACATTCTATGCCCTCAATCTGGAAGTATACTCGGGAAAACAACCAGCAGAACCTTACCAGCTTATTAATAAGGCTTATTATACTGTAAACAGTTTAGTGGAGCCAGTATGAAATACAAATAAGAATTTACCATGGATAATTGATTTAACACTTACCTCCTTATGAACCATGTCTTGAAAGAAAATTCGTGACTTCTGTTGGCACAGTCCGTAAAAACAAGACAACTGTACCTGAAATTTTCAAAAAAGAAACAGAAGTATATAGTTCTCGATATGGGTCTAAGAATAAGGTTACATTGGTGTCCTACGTAACCTCCTTCCCCCCTCCATCCCCCAAAAATAAAGGCTTCTATATCGTAAACGTAGTAGTTTATTTACACATCTCATTTAATAGTTTCAATTTATAAATATGCCAAGCAGAAAAAATACTTAAGACACTATTATAGTATCAAATATTCGTCACCAGAGTTTCGGGTAATTCACCCACCTCATAAGTGGTGTAACGTGATTCACACCAGGTTAAGTATGTCTGGCGATATTACGATGCACAGTTTCTATTAGTTCCACAGGCAGTGTCAACGACCGTATCAAGCAGTGATGGCGATAGACCCTTTACGTCCTGACTGAAGGCAAAACGCCAAGGGATCACAGATGCTGTGGTGTCAGCGTTTGGAGCTTAATGTACACATCAACAAAATATAAATAGAAAGAGACCATTCGTAACTTATCGTATACGCTGAATGTGTTGAGCAAGGAGGTCTACGTAGAACTGTGTTTGTGAGGAACCTGACGATACAGTTAAAAATTGATAAGTAGTTGTACAGCGACATGGATCGCTGACATGGGCGACCGTTACAGTGCGCTCTCGGGTATGGTCCAATTGGTTTATAAATATTGGGTCATTTTGGGTCGATAACAAGGAGTAAGGAAGCTACTCGCGGGTGGTCGCAGCCAACTGAACGCCGTGTCAACCAGTGTAATAAACATCGCAGCCTTCTAGAATTTCAGGCATTACTTCTTTTCATCTATGTCGAGAATACGGATAGCACTCGATCCAACAAAAATTACTGTTGTAGTGACATCGTTGTATTAGATATTAAAGCAGTAGTTACGGATGTGCTGAATCGCAGTGAGAAGATTTCTTCCAATTGGCCAAAACCTGCTGTTTCGGGGCTTCGAGTTGTTCACTGTCGTATTACTTATGGGTCAACTGTAGCTCAGCCGACACCCGTGAAACTGGCAGTGCTCGCTGCAGAGACGGCTATATTACTGTAAAAAAGGGACTGCCAATGATCTGGTTGATTTCTACATGGAATGTCAGGTGCCAGGCTCACCTTCCCTGTGGGGCCAGGTTCAGATGCTACACGACAGCAGATAATGTGGGGTATCTTGATGGGCCACCCAGATCACTGCTTAAGGCGGGGATGGACGCTGTCGCGCAGTGGTTACGACATTGGACCCGCATTCAAGAGGCTGGCAGTCAAAACCTCTACTGCCCACGAAGACGTAGGTTGTACGTGATTTCTCTAAATCTCTCAGAGAAATGCGGCGATAGTTCCTTTCGAAAGGGCACTGCCCATTTCCATTCTTAAGAAAGCAATCTGAGTTTGTGCTCTGCTTTTAATGGCCACGCTGTCGACTGGACGATAGACGCTAATGTTCCTTCCTTCCTGTGCAGAAACTCCCGCTCAGTACGGCCGTAGCTCGACACGTTAATCGACTGCCGGAGCACCAGGATAATCTGCAAGACCAATGGCCTCGGCAGCCAGCCTAGCCTAGCCGACAAAGCGGACGGCAGCCCTTCGCTAATAGCCAGTGGCTCGGCGAGCAGGAGGACGCCACCGGCAAGAAGCGGCTGCATTAAGTGTCCTCCCATTAATCACGTGTCCAGAGACTCTGTGCAGGTTGCTAAACCCAGCTTCATGACGTAACAGTGCTTCCACTCCATTCTGCCACACAGCTACACTCGTATTAACGTAGGTCTCATGTTGCCCGTTACGCGATGGAGCTGTCATCTTCAGTTGCATCCTGTACCTCCTGTAGCAATCATTGCAGTATGTAACGATCCGCATGCAAGTGGAACAATACGAAGATAGATACCAAAGTAATTGGTACAGTTATATTTGACGAATTACAGCGTTCAAATGAATGAAATAAATCGCAATTTGCGATGTTATGGCTGCACTGTATTAGGTTTAGATGGAATACCTAATACACTGAATCCATAACATCGCAAATTGCAATTTATTTCATTCATTTGAACGCTGTAATTCGTCAAAAATATATGTGTAATTGTATACAAGCCGACGCTGGGCTCCTGAAGACAATTAATTGTGTGTCGATACCTCATGGTCTGTTCTCCCTAATGCGGGAATACAGTATTGTGGCTGTGAGCATTATACAATAAATAGGCTGTGTTATAGGAAGGAGACAGCGTGAAGAATGGAGATTTGGGTGTGGCGGGAGACGTGCAGTGAAGAGTCCTCTGCAGTCGGGCTGGTCACTGCGACTTCGGTGGCGGAGTGGTCAACGCGTCTGCTTAGTAAGCAGGAGATCCCGGGTTCGAATCCCGGCCGAGAAAAATTTTCATTCGCCACAGTTTGGTATTCCATCCAAACCTAATACAGTGAAAACTTCTTGGAGGATTCAAACTGTATGCTGGGCAGGGATTCTTACCCAGGACTCTCTCCTAGTGGTAGATTGCTGTACGGACTGAGATACCCGAAAAAGGTATAGCACCCGACGTCACAGCTGTACATCCGTCATTGTCTTCTCTCTTGCCTTACTAAGGATATTGTGGAGACGTGGCTTAATCAACTATCCAAATACCACACCATTTTCCCAACGTTGAGTACGCTGAAGACTGAAAAAGCTATAGTGGTACGGCAAAATTCCTCAAACTGTCAAGCGGTAACTACAGACTAGATGTATGGAAACGCTCTTGTATTGTACTACCTTTCCCAGTTTCAGTCCTAAATTATATCATGGCCCCTTCTAAACCCACAGCCACCTTCGTATACTTCAGATTACGCAGCTTCCATGCTTTTAGTTTTCTTCTTTGGTGTGAATTGTAGATAGATCATATATAACTCTTCGAGAGAGTCCTTTAATGCTATCTCATCGCAATATTTAGCACAGCGCCTAAGGGATAATGTCTTTGCATCATAATCAAAACGGTCTCATTAGAATGGAAGTTACCGTCGTTAAAACTCAGCCACTGCTTAAATTTTGTGTAAAAAATAATAATAAAATAAAATAAAATAAAAAAATAAACTTCATCATTGACTGTCAGAGTCTTTCAGCGTAAGAATTCATCCACGTTATACAAAGGGCCTCGTCAAAAAAGGCGGATGGGAGTGCATTGGCGTAATTGGATGAGAAATTAGTGCTGACAGGCGGAAGAATTAGCAATGCCGAATGTTATGGGGTTGCAGTAGGTAATGGAAACCAATGTGTTAATGAAATATACAAGTTTTCCGATAAACATGTGCCCTGTAACCGAAAAAATTGCAATGACTCTTCATTGGCAAAAGATTCCGGACTGGCCCTCACTAATATCTCTGGAAGGGATCTAGCAACACTTAAATGACTATGGCAATGGAACAACCTGAGGACTAAAAATATTTTAGGAATAGGGGCGTGTAATTTAAGAGGTTTTAAAGTTGTAAGATAGCTAGAAATTCATAAACGCGAAATGAGTTTCTTCAACAAAATGCAGTAGGTGTCGGTGAAGTGAAATGGTAAGTAGATACGTATTTCTGGTCAGATGAATATAGTGTAATATCAAGACCTGCAGACAACGGATTAAAGTAAGTAGATTTTTTATGATTAGGGAAGTAGTGAAAAGACAGCTGCTATTAACATTTCTGTGATGGTGTTGCTTTCATCAGATTCGACAGCAAACAAACACAGCGATAGTTCAGGTACTCATGGCGACGTTGCAAAGTAGGAGATGAAGAACTACTGGAAGAATAACGATATTGATCTGTTCATTCAGTGTGTTAACGGAGACTACAATCTAATTATTATCGTGCAGTGGTAGTTAGCTGTAGGAGTAATAAAGTAAAATTTACGGGATAATTTGGCAGCGAACAACCTGTTTATTTAACACAAGTGGAGGACGTACACCTGGAAAAGACATGGTTAGTTGGGAATATTCCAGCTGAACTACATCGTAAGCGGACAGATTCCTAAAATAATTGGATTATAATAAGAACGCAAGAGAAGAAGTACCCTATTAAGCCATAACTTTAAACACGTCCACTGAATGTGTGGTCATTTCCATTTTGATTTATTCATTAACCTGAAGTGTTTCTGCACCATTGATACTATCTTCCTGTGTTAATTATTTTATTCTTTTTATTAATGATCACTTCCCTATGTTTATATATGTTTGCCCCATATTTATATATGTTTCCACCCGTGTGATTGAAGTTGTGTGTTCATGTGAATGTGGAAGGTTGCTCTTAATATTGACTGTCTGCCGCACAATGGCTTACAGTCGCCGCCTCGCGCTCTAGACCTCGTTTTGCTGTAGTTAAGAACGCATGGCTTCATTTCTCGTCTGCGCTGGCGTCTGCTGGATGGCCACAGACAAGCTTACTTGGCAAGATGGCGAGGTGGCCTGTTCTTAGTGTCACATCAACCTAATCTTGGACGAAAGAGGTAACGGGAGACCTCTCTGGGAGCGGATGTAGAGGGAACTGTCTTGGCCAGGTAGAAGGGTTTGGTAAACACTAGTCTCTGAACGCACTCTGCATCGCCTTCAGACGCTCTATATCCGGTGTATGGAGGTGGAAAGTGTTTTCCGAGGCTTTGGAGCTTCACTCTGACTCTTCATTCTGGCTGTGATGCCTGTGGAAGTAAGTACTGCGCTGTATCATGCTGAGAGGAAGGAATACAATTTCTTTGAGATGAGGCAGTCTTGGTTTTTCAGTGATAGTTTTCTTGAGTAATTCTTTTGCTATGTGAGGCAAAGTATTTCTTAATTTACAGAACTTGAGTAAATTTAGTGTAAATATATTATTTGCATTTTCATCCCAGTGATGATTATGTGTCCGGTTTTGCTCAAGTTAGAATACACGTGTGGGGACTTCAGCCTTTGTATAAACATAGTATGTTTGAATTCCCTTCATGTTTTTAACTAACGTTTTTGCGTCGTTTCTGTATCCATGAGTATGCTAAATATTTCTCAAATTTTCTGATTTGATTCCATCTTTCCTGTCTTTTATGACAGATTGCACCACATGCTTTCGTAATGGTTGTTACTTCGGCCTTCAGCCATGCTTTTGTTAATAGCAGTTTTCTCCTATACTAATTCTCGCATATGCTTTATTCGCTTATTCCAAATTAATTGCTGTTTCTAAATGCTATGAAATTCGGCGTGGTCGCACATCAATACTTAAGAATAATGAGCTGCTGCATCCCCACACATGAGTTCGTTTAGTGAACAGTATACTTAAAATTTGTGATCAAGACACCTGCCATCTCATCCAGACGCTACTGACGCTTCATTTCGCAGCTGTTATCGAGTGTTCCTGCAGAGTAATGTACCACCAAACATGCACGTGTCTGTGAAGCAATGAATGTGCTTTCAACTACCTTTTGTGTGTTTCAAATTTCCTCCCACGTTACCTCCATATTCATAATGGACAGAAACAATTTTAATATAGGCAGTAATTGTATGATTTAATTCACTTTTGTACAAGGTGTGTGCTTAATGTGGTCCCCCTACATTTAGTTGCTTGTTCATTTTTCTGAATACATTATGACTTTAAAGTATCATACATCTGCTTTATGATTTCATGCTCCCCATCCCATGTTTAATTATCTAGTCATTTATTTTTTAACATTGATTTTGTGTTTGTTAAAACGTTGGCTGCTCCCTTAAGGAGTGAGCAGTTAGATAAATTTCTGTTGCACATGTGCTGTGGCCACTCATAAAGTAATTTAGAGCAGAAGTGAGCGTTTAACTTACATTTGCAGATCTCAACTGCCAGAGATCTTGCTTATTTTAATAACAGGTTACTTTCAAGCTTTGTCACCAAGCACGAACTGAAGATACGAACCCACCTGACTTAGAATGACTGCTGGCCAGTGTACTGTGCATGTGTAGAGTGGGAAAGGGTCTCGATGTTTCGCACTTTGACCGAAGCAGAATTGTGATGGGTCAGAGGCTCAGCGCGAGCACATTGGGAACTGCCCCAGCTGTGGTATGTTTCACGAGTGCTGTGGTGAATATCTTGAAGAATGGCGAACCTAAATGTCTAAGTGGTCCTCGTTAGAGACGGGCAGTATGGTCAGACTGGAAAAACTGGACAGAAGGCGAACTATAGCAAAACTTATAATAGTGAGAATCTTGTACACTCCTGGCCATTAAAATTGCTACACCACGAAGATGACGTGCTACAGACGAGAAATTTAACCGACAGGATGAAGATGCTGTAATATGCAAATGATTAGCTTTTCAGAGCATTCACAAGAGGTTGGCGCAGGTGTTGACATGAGGAAAGTTTCCAATCGATTTCTCAAAAACACACAGCAGTTGACCGGCGTTGCCTGGCGAAACGTTGTTGTGATGTCTCGTGTAAGGAGGAGAAATGCGTACCATCTCGTTTCCGATTTTGATAAAGGTAGGATTGTAGCCTATCGCGCCTATTGCGGTTTATCATAACGCGACATTGCTGCTCGCATTGGTCGCGATGCAATGACTGTTAGCAGAATATGGGAACGGTGGGTTCAGGAGGGAAATACGTAACGTCGTGCTGGATCCCAACGGCCTCGAATCACTAGCAGTCAGGATGACATGCATCTTATCCGCATGGCTGTAACGGATCGTGCAGCCACGTCTCGACCCCTGAGTCAAAAGATGGTGACGTTTCCAAGACAACAACCATCTGCACGAACAGTTCGACGACATTTGCAGCAACATCAACTATCAGCTCGGAGACCAATGCTGCGGTTACCCTTGACGCTGCATCACAGACAGGAACGCCTGCGATGGTGTACGCAACGACGAACCAAGGTGCATGAAAGGCAAAGTGACTTTTTTTCGGATCAATTCAGGTTCTGTTTACAGCATCATGATGGTCGCAACGGTGTTTGGCGACATCGCGGTGAAAGCACATTGGAAGCATGTATTCGTCATCGCCATACTGGCGTATCACCCGGCGTGATGGTATGGGTTGCCATTTGTTACACGTCTCGGTCACCTCTTGTTCGCATCAACGGCATTTTGAACATTGGCCGTTACAATTCAGATGTGTTACGATCCGTGGCACTAACCGTCATTCGATCCCTGCGAAACCCTACATTTCAGCACTATAATGCATGACCATATGCCGCAGGTCCTGCATGGGTCTTTCTGGATACGAAAGATGTTCGACTGCTGCCCTGGCCAGAACATTCTCCAGATCTCTCACCAATTTAAAACGTTTGGTCAATGGTGGCCGAGCAACTGGCTCGTCGAAATACGCCAGTTACTGCCCTTGACGAACCATGTTATCGTGTTGAAGCTGCATGGACATCTGTACCTGTACACGCCATCAAAGCTCTGCTTGGCTCAATGCCCAGGCGTATCAAGGTATTTATTACGGCCAGATGTGGTTGTTCTCGGTACTGATTTCTCAGGATCTATGCACCAACATTGCTTGAAAATGTAATCACATGTCAGTTCTAGTATAATATATTTGTCCAATGAATATCCGTTTATCATCTGTATTTCATCTTGGTGTAGTAATGGCCAGTATTGCAATAGTTTCTACAACGAAATCCTGTCACACAATTCTGTACGGTATTTTAAGAAATTCTGGTCGTATGTAAAGTATACTAGCGGGAAACACAATGAGTACACTCATAAATCTATAGTAATTTTGATACCCCTGATGGCAATTTTTTCTACAGCAGAATTGCATAACAGAGCTTTCCGAAATTCCTTCACTAGAGAAGATATGCAAATACTACAGATTTCGTATCAAAACAGCTACCAGCATAATTTAGAAGTAGATACCGCTGATAAATTAAAGCAACTTAAATCACTTAACAAAAGTAAGTCCTCCGGTCCCGACTGTATACGAATTAGGTTCCTTTCATAGTATGCTGATGTAATAGCTCAATACCTAATTATCATATACAACCGCTCGCTTAGCGAAGATTACGTTCCAGAGACTGGAAAGTTGCACAGGTTACTCCAATATTGAAGAAAGGCAGTAGGAGAGATCCGCAAAATTATGAGCCTATATGATTAACGTCGGAATGCAGCAGAATTTTAGAGTAAATACTTGTTATGAACTACCTCGAAAAGAACGACTTATTGACCCACAGTTCAAAAACTACCGATCTTGTGAAAACAGCTCGCATGATATGATGAGTACTATCGATAAGAGATTTCAAATAGATTCCGTATTTCTAGATTTACGGAACGCATTGTACCACACAAGCGTGTTCTAATCAAAATTCGTGTTCTGGATTCGTGATTTCCTGTCAGAAACGACACAGTACATTATAACTATTGTTATTGTTGTGGTCTCAGTCCGAAGACGGGTTTGATGCAGCTCTTCAAGCTACCCTGTCCTGTGCAAGTCTCTTCACCTGAGAACACGTTCGGCAACCTACATTCTTTATAATCTGCTTACTGTATTTGTCCCTCGCTTTCCCTCTACGACATTTATCCCACGAATTTCCTTCCAATGCTAAGTTGACAAGTCCTTGATGTCTAAGACTGTGTCCTATCAATTTATTCCGTCTCTTAGTCAGAATATGCCAGAATCTCCCATTCTCCCGAAATCGGTTAAGCACCTCCTCATTACTTACGCAATCAACGCACCTAAGTTTTATCATTCGTCTGTAGCATCACATTTTAAAAGCTTCTATCATTTTTTTGTCTGCACTCCTTATCTTCCACGGTTTACTCACACACTCTATAGAAACGCTTTTCTTCCAATAGCCATTCTGCATTTTATACCTTCTTTACTTCGGCCATCAGAAGTTGTCTTGCTACCCAAATAACAAAACTCATCTACTACTTTTATTGTCTCATTACCTAATCTAATTCCTTCATCATCACCTGAATTACTGACATTACATTCCATTACCCTCGTTTTCCTCTTGTTAATGTTCATCTTATATCTTCCTTTCAAGAGAGTGTCCATTTCATTCAATTGCTCTTACAGATTCTTTGCAGTCTCTGACGAAAGATCTACATCCCCATCTACATGGGATACTCTGCAAATCATATTTAAGTGCCTGGCAGAGGGTTCATCGAATCACCATTATACTATTTATCTTCTATTCCATTCTCGAATAGTGCGCGGGAAGAAAGAAAACCTGTATCTCTCCGTTCGAGCTCTGATTTCTCTTATTTTATTCTGATGATCATTTCTACGTATGTAAGTGGGAGTCAACAATATATTTTCGCATTCGGAGGAGAATGTTGGCAAATGGAGTTTCCTAAGTAGTCCAAGCCGCAGCGATAAGCGCCGTTGTCGTAATGATTCCCATCCCAGATCCTGTATCATTTCCATGACTCTGTCACCCCTGTATCGTGACACTACGAAACGAGCTTCCCTTCCCTGGACTTTTTCGATGTCCTCCGTCAAACCCACCTGATAAGGATCCACACTGGGCAGCAATAATCCAAAAATGGACGGACAAGCGTAGTGTATGCAGTTTCTTTTGTAGTTCTGTGGCCTCTTTTAAGGGTTCTGCCAATAAAACGCAGTCTCTATTTCGCCTTTCCCACGACGTTATCTACGTATTCTATGTAGTTTAAGTCCGAAGTAATAGTAATTCATTGGTATTTTGTGGAATTTACGGCCTTTATTTTTGATTGATTTATCTAGTAAATAAAGTTTAACGGATTTCTTTTCATACTCATGTGGACAACTTCACACTGCTCATTATTTAGAGTCAACTGCCAATTTTTACACCATTGTGATATCTTATTCAGATCGTTCTGCAGTTGGCTTTGATCTTCAGATGATTTTACGAGTCGGTAAATGACGGCGTCATCTGCAAACAACCGAAGAAAGCTCCTTAGATTTTCCCCTCAATCGTTTATGTAAGTAAGGAACAGCAGGTGACCAATGACACTATACTGTGGAACGCCCGATATCACCTCTGTTTTAGTCGAAGAGATAGTTGTGTTTCGCATGAACGATATTTTCTAAATTCGTGTTGACCCTGGATCAATAGATGGTTCTGTTCGACATAATTCATAATATTTGAATACAGGATATGTTCCAAAACCCTGCTTCAAACTGACGTCAATGAAATACGCCTGTAGTTTGGTGGGTTTCTCCTACTGCCTTTTTTTAATATAGATGTGACCTGTGCAATCTTTTGGTACAGAGCGGTTTTTTATGGCTGTTAAGTAAGGAGTTATCGCTTCAGCATAATCAGACAAAAATCTAATGAGTATACGGTGCGGAACAGAAGACTTGTACTTGTTAAGTGATTTTAGTTGCTGCACTACTCGATGATATTTTCTTCTACGTTACTCATTCTGGCCTCTGTTTGTAATTCAAAATCTGGAATGTTGGTTTCGTCTTCTTTGGTGAATGAGTTTCTAAAAGCTATTTTTAGTAACTCTGCTTTAGTAGCGCTATCATCGGCAGGATCGCTATTACTATCACGCATCGAGGGTATTGTTTGTGTGTTGCCCCTAGTATATTTAACGTATGACTAAAATCTCTTTCGATGTTCAGTGAAATTTCGAGAAAGAGTTTCGTTGTGATAGGTATTGTAGGCGTCTCCCATGGAAATCCTCGCTAAATTTCGAATTTCTGTGTAGGGTTGCCAACCCTGCGGATTTTGTGTTCGTTTAAATTTAGCATGCATTTTCCTTTGCTTTTGCATCGGTGTACTGACCTGTTACGTGTACCAAGGGGGATCACATCCTTCTTTTATTAATTTATTTGGTATAAAACTCTCAATTGTTGTCGATACCACTTCTTTGAATTTGAGCCACATGTGGTCTACACCTACGTTTAGTGTTACAAACGAGTGGAAGCTGTCTTTCAAGAAGCAATGTATTTTATTTCTATCTGCTTTCCTGAACAAATATACTTTTCGTTTATTTTTGGTAACTTGGGGACTTTCGATTTTCAATCTCATTACTACAGCTCTGTGTTCACTAATATTTGTATCCATTTTGATGCTCGTTATGAGCTCAGGATTATTTGTTGCAAAGAGATGAAGTGTGTTTTGACACTCATTTACAATTCTAGTTGGTTCATGTACTAATTGTTCGAAGTAATTCTCAGAGAATGCGTTGAGTACAATTTCGCACGATGTTTTATTGGTACCTCCTGATATGAAAGTATAATTCCGCTAACAGATTGAGGGTAAATTAAAATCAGCGCTTACTATTATCGTGTGAGTCGGGTACGTTTTAGTAATTAGACTCAGGTTTTCTTCAACCTTTCTGATATTGTATCGTCAGACTCGGGAGGCCGGTAAAAGGAACCAATTATTAACTGCTTACGATTTTCAGGTACAACCTCTACCCATAATAGCTCACAGGAACTATCAACTTAAACTTCACTACACGAAATACTACTTTTTACGGCGACAAACACGCCTCCACCTATTTTGTTTAAACTGTATTAGATCTTTTGCTGTACTTATTTCCGACTTGAGCCAAGTTTCACTGCCTACAATGATGTGTGTTTCGGTGCTTTCTATTAACGCTTTGAGTTCTGGTACTTCTCCGACACAGTTACGACAGTTTACAACTGTTATACCGATAGTTTCCGCATCTACATTTCTCCTGTTATCCACCGGCACCCTTTGAAATTGCCCATTTTGTTTTCCCCGAAGCCCCTTATCCTAAAAAGCCGCCCAGTCCACGCCACACAGCCCCCGCTACTCGTGTAGCCGCTTCCTGCGTATAGTATACTCGTGACCTATTCAGCGGAACCCGAAAACCCACCACCCTTTGGCGCAAGTCGAGGAATCTGCAGCCTACACGGTCGCAGAACCGTCTGAGCCTCTGATTCAGACCCTCCACTCGGCACTGTACCAGAGCTCCTCAGTCGGTCCTGTCAACTATGCTGCAGATGGTGAGCTCTGCTTTCATCTTCCAAGCAAGACTGGCAGTCTTTACCACTTCAGTTAGCCGCTCGAAACCTGAGAGGATCTCTTCAGATCCGAAACGACACACATCATTGGTACCGACGTGAGCCAAAACCTGCAGTTGGCTGCACCCCGTACCATTCATGGCATCCGGAAGGACTCGTTCCATATCTGGAACTACTCCACCAGGTCTGCTCTTTGACAGCTATCTCCCTAAGGGGCTCCATCACCCGCATAACCTTGGAGCTCCCTTCCCAACCTCTGAGCCTCTTTCTTGCCCTTCGACTCTAATAACTGCTGTCTGGGTTTTGTACAGGTTGAATATAACTCTTCGCTCCGTATATTTTATCCCAGCTACCTCCAGAATTGATAGAGTGTATCCCAATTGTCCAAAGCTTTCTCCAAATGTACGAACGCTAAAAACGTAGGTTTGCCTTTCCTTAGCCTATCTTCTAAGATAAGACGTAATGTGAGTATTGCATCGCGTGTTCCTACATTTGTCCTAAATCCAAACTGATCTTCCCTGAGGTTGGATTCCACAAGTTTCTTTCCATTTGTCTGTAAATAATTCGTGTTAGTATCTTACAACCATGACTTATTAAACTGATAGTTCTAAAATTATCACATTTGTCTGCACTTGCTTTCTTTGGAATTGTACTGATGGAAATTTATAGAGTAGAACTGTAGTGATATCTGGCGTTCCCCAGGGAACTGCTATTAAAGCCCCTGCTGTTCCTTATTTTTATAAACGATGTAGGAAACAATCTGAGTAGCTTTCTTAGACTGTTCGCGGATGATGCTGTCGTTTATCTATAAGTAAAGTCATCAAAAGATCAAAACCAACTGCAAAATGATTTACATGAGTTATTAACAAGGCTGAAAAATTGGCGATTGAGCCTTAGTAAGGATAAGCGTGAGGACATCCATAGGATCACTAAAAGAAATCCTTTAAACTTCATGTACACGATAAATTAGACAAAACTACAGGCCGTTAATTCAATTAAATACCTAGGAGTAACATTTACAACAACATAGAAAACAGTGCATGGAAAGGGAACCAAAGACAACATTTCGTGGGCAGAACACTTAAAAATGCATTATTTCTACTAAAGAAACTGCCTACATCACAGTTGTGCGTCCTGTTTTGGAGTATTCCTTTGCATTGTAGGATCCCAACCAAGTGAGACTGACAGAACATTTAGAGACATTTCAGAGAACGGAAGCTCGTTTTGTATTATCGCAATAAAGGTGGGAGTGTCACGGCAATGATGCACGAGTTGGGGTGGAAATAATTAAAAGAAAGGCGTTACTCCTTGCGATGAGATATATATGCGAAATTTCTTTCACCAACTTCCTCTTCCGGATGCGGACATAATTTGTTCACACCCACCTACATAGAAAGACATGATCATCAAAATGATGTAAGAGAAAACAGATCGAAAACGGAAAGATTTACGTGTTCCTTTCTCCTGCGAGCTATTAGAGAATGGAAGTGTAGAAAAATATCATAAAAACAGTTCTATGATCCATTTGCCATGTCCTTCAATGTGTCTTGCAGATCATTTATGTAGATCTCGAAGTAGACTTCATTGCTGCGCAGAATATGTGTTTGAGCGCTAAGAACACCGAACACTTTTTACGTAGGGCCTCCGCAGCCACGACCCATACACACGGCAATGAAAACATGACGACTTCAACCTCTACGTGACCGTCCTCGCTGTACGTTGGCGCTATGGCTGAGCTTTGCATGGTATGAAGAACATCGATACCTTCTGCACCATTCCAGTTGACGAGTGAAATTCTGGCGCGTTGCACGGCAGGAGCAGCTTGACATCTGAAATGCAGGACGGAGATAACTACTAGCGCCTCAGGTATGCTCTGGGGAACATTAATGTCACACTAGCTTTTACCCGCGCCTTCGATCGCGTTGATGTCCTTGCATACGTGTCAAAGAAAATCGAAGGAAAATAATGTCCAAGTTTGTTCTTAAATTAAGAGCAGGACCATCAGGTTAAAAGAAAATTTTCAAATTGTCCGGTATAAATATAAAGCGTGCATAGATTCACGGTGAATACTGTCTTTCTTTATCGAGATGAATATAAAAATAATGCCGCGAGAGAACACGTACACCGACTGCCGGCGTGGCGCAGGGGATAGCGTCATGGACTGCAGTGCTGAAGGTCGCCGGTTCAATACCGTCCCCGGCAAAAAATTTATTTCTTTGTAATTAACAATTCCAGAATGTTCTACATCTTTCTTATGTTCACTTATAAATTCTACTTGTTTCTTATGTTAACTGTTCTAATTTCTGGTAAAATCTGTCTGTGTATAAATTGCAGAACACTCTGCCCAAGAGGCAGTCAGTGCTGCGTGTATGTTGAGTTCGTAATAAAGGTGCTTTCAGTATAGGTTCTGTGTTCAGTTGCCTTCGAAGTCAAGTCTGCTTCTATTGCAACGCGACAATATTATGAAACACGAGAAAAAATTCTGTTTATTACTTCTGGCTGAAGACGCTATACATTGCACAACGTATACATTATGCAGGATTCAAATGTCACTGAAATCAGTTCGGCGGTTAGAGGACGTTGACGTCTTGTGTAGACATTTTATTCATTGTGTTGAATGATATTACGTACAACACATCAACCATTGAAAGTATTTTTAAATGCGAAAAAATTCAAACGTCTAAGAATAAATAGCATATCCTAGGAGTCTTCAAGCGTATCAGAAGCTGTAAGAGAAACCTTGATGCTTGACTGTTCCATATTTCGAGGTATATACTGAAAACCAACAAATATATTAAATTCCATACTTTCTAAAATAGCCTACGCTCTTTTTCAGCGTTCAGGCTATCTCCATACCCACTTTAATTAATATCGGTTAACCGTTATAGTCGTGAAAGCGTGAGAGAGAGACCTTCTTTCGCATTTATAAGTTTATGACGTCGTATCTGCTGATAAATGTGTCGTTCAATGATATAATATTGTAGCTCCTTTCAGTGGCCTATTTGGATATTGCTTGCGGAATGTGCTGCGAACAGAGTAATAAAGTCTCACCAATATTCCAAACATAATGCAATACCTATTTACGGATGTCACGTTTATGAAATAATATCTCCTGAATTATGTGTCCTACAAAAACATTATTTACCAAGATTGTAGAGTGGAAATATTTGGAAATATTTTCAAACTGCCTGCGAAATGTGTTGTAAATGGAGTTCGTAGTAATTATATCATGCTTATTAGGGTATATTTCCATGCATTTCATTGTGTGTGACGTCACAGCACCGAAACTATAGGTCTTAATACGATATTATTTCGAAGGTACATCCAGTGGTGTATGTATATGTAAAATTAATGTGCTTGCCCTTCAACTGGGTACACCTGATTGTTAACGAAACCATCTGGAACGCGTTTGAACGGACGTCAGACCGCTTCGTCCTCCGTTGACAATACGCGAAGTAGGTCATTTGTTTTGTTCAAATGTTTGTAATTTTATCGGACCAAACGGCGTGGTCATCAGTCCGACGGCGAGCAACCGCGCGTTCCGCAGCGAGGCGCCTTAGACCGCTCGGCTACTCCACCGCGGCTAGGTCATTTGTGTGAACAGGTTTGGGGCCAACTCCCTCCAGCCACCTGCCAAGGCTTCATAGCTTCCATGTCAAGACTCGACGAAGCTGTTAACGGTACGAAACGTAGACATACTGGCTCTTTGATAGATGTCAGTGTTATGGCTGGAATATGCTGAGGGTAACAATTTAGTAATGATGAAGAGTATACTAAAATACTTGTAAGAATTAGTGGGACAGTAATTGGAATGACTGCATGCGTTTGAATTTCGTTAAGTATGTAGAAATTTATTGGTAGACAGTTTAGCTGGAGAAATTTTGGCACCTCTGAGAAGGTCAATATCCACTTCTTCGCAGTCATATATACTACGAAGGTAATTGCGTAGAAACCTTGTGCAACACAATAAATATTTCAGCTGATCGACGAAAGAAGAAAATAAACAGATAAATAATATGCAGATAATGACAGGGAGAATGCAATATAAATCGCTTAGAAATGATAATAGTAAGTACAGGGAAACAAAAGCGATGGCTACAGGGAAATTTTGAATGAAACGGGAAAGAAATGGTTCAATGAAACGATGGTAATGTTGACAGTGTAATGTTAACGTTGCCAAGCAACCGACAAGAATAATGAACAGAAGAACGCAAAATATATTGTGGATATATCAGAACAAGATAGGAATGCCTTTATGGAAGATAAAAGCAGAGGACGGGCACTTATAGCCCTGAGATTTATGATCTAAAAAGGACTGTATAATTTTCAAGAGTGGCAGCTAAGACTTTTCAATGTAATAAGTTATAAAGAACCGAGGTTCATATGCAACATCTATCAGATGGAAGAGGTAACCATTGGACCGGAAGACCAGAGAGGAGTGGTCCGATGAAAAAAAATCTCTACTGTTCAATGTATGGCTGATAAAGGAAGGTTGATAATGGGATGAAAATTGAAGGAGAAAAGTACCAGTGATCAGATTCGTTTAAGAGAAGGCTGTCTTAAGTTGTGAACAGTACCTATTCATCTGACTGAACAGTTTGAAGGATACAGATTACAGACAGAGACTAAACCGGAAAAAGACAAAAGATATGCGGCGAAGGGAAATGGGGGTATCGAGAATCTTCCCATCAAATTTAATGATCTTGTGGTTGACAAAGTGAATGACTGCTGCTGCGTTGTAGGCAATAACATTTGACAAACAAAGCAAGGACATAAAAAGCAAATTAGCAGACACAAAGAGAATGTACGCTTGGAACACAGTTTAGCTTGGTACTGATACATGAACAGTAGTAAACCTGAAAGAGAAGGAAACGCCAGTCTTTGAGATATGGCAGTACAGAAGAATCTTGAAACTTGCGTTAATATGACAAACATCATGGTACAGCGATATGCACAGGTACAGGTGACAGTAGTTTCATGAACACAAGGTCAAACAGGGCGGTGCATTGCCTAAACTGTCACTTGTACTTCGTTGATTCATGCCGAAAGGTTTACAAAGAGGTTATCAACACACGACTGAAATTAACGCGCTTTGAACATGTAATGTTGGTTGGAGCAAGGAGCATGGGACATTCCATCTCGAAAATCGCTAGAGAATTCCGAGCTCCGACATACACACTGCGGAGTGTTTGCCAAGAATGCCAAAATTCAACCATTACCTCTTCACAGGGGCAAGACAGTTACCGATGGCATGCACCTTAATAAGGATTGAGCATAGCAAAAACTAACCGAGAAGCTACAGTGAGCAAAATAACGCATACATCGATTTGGGATGCTCGACGAAAGTATCCGTTTGCATAAATCGGCACAATCTGTTGTTAATAGGCTAAAACAGCAGATGTCGACTCGAGTACCTTTGTTAACACAATGATATCGCCTACTGCGCCTTCCCTTGACTGTCGACAAAAGTGGTTGGATGCTACAAAGAATGGTTGGCTTAGTCCCGATTTCAAGTATGGCGCAGTTCTCACGAAGCAATGGAGCTAAGTTGTCCACAAAACACTGTCGAAGCTAATGGTGGCTCCGTAATGGCATCGTCTTCTATAATGTGGAATGGACTGCATCCTCCTTTACAAATTGTGGAGTCGCACAATTCTGAAGGGCGCGCCACGTACTTTCGCATCGCGCCGCCATGCAAGCACAGCGCGGCGTTCTTACGACGTCGGCCACGAGCGCCCTCTGCTGCAAACCCGCTCGTGGCCACCACTCAACTGGATCGGTCACTTGGCAATGAGACAGGCACCAGATAACTCTCATCAGTAGGCAGGCATCTATCTAGTTAAACTATGTATCTGCATTCCACTAGTCTTCAGTTAACAAAGTCAAGTATTGTACTATCTCATCGAAATATATATCTTGTTCTAATCTAGCTTAGTGTTTCTAGTTTCTGCTGTCCCACTGGTTGGTCACCTCAGACTGTGTACCCGCACACGCGTGCATCCTATTTCTCTGTGTCTGTCTCTCTCTACTCGGTCACCGACACCTAGGACAACCGGCGGCAATGAGACACAATACAAATGAAGTGAACATTGATTAGAAATGGTTATATTCGGCTACTGGGAGCCCGTTTGCAGACATTCGTGGGCTACCCAGAAACAACGACAGAATTTCTATGTTTATAATACGCCGTTTCACTGGGGTACAGTTGTTCGTGATTGTTTTTAACAAAGTTGTGAAGAGTTTCAGAGAATGTTTCAGCCATCCTGATTGTATAAGATGATACGATGGTTTGGGGCAGAAGACATGGCACATTTTTATTTCTTTCTTTTTTTTTTTCCTTTTTTTGCGATACCAGTCCGATTGGAAAATGTGAAGACAATGAGTTAACAACATGCGTGGATAAAGAATAGCACTTAAATATCGTAAAACACTAATTTATTACGTTCGTATAGAGCGCAATAAGGCCTTTAAGAGCTAAAGAATGACAACACACTACACATACAGTTGACCCTCTGCTTCGGCATTAGCCGTACCATGTCTGGATCGGGTCACCTGTTCGAGCACAGTATTAGAAATGTCGTGTTGCAAACCGCCTACCACGTTGTAGTTCCTTAATCCTTTGAGTGAGATCAAAGTCACAGGGCGAAAGGTCGTGCCACGTCGGTCCGCACACTGACAGGTGGTCCCGAATGGTGCTCATCTCTGTATGACACTCATCCTTGCTGAAACTTTCCTACCTAGTGTGCTACTGTACATTATTCCCAAGGCCTTCCACTAATTCATTGAGACATTCCATAACATTTCTCCCTCGGAGCATGCTGCTCAAAATAGGTTACTTGCATCTCGCACAACACTCACCAACTGGCTGATTTCACAGCCCTCGCTGTCCTGTTACCAACTATCACAGAGCCATCTCTTGCTGTGCATGCACACTATGCACGGATAACTTGCACATGACACATATACGTCTGTGACCGATTCACATATCTAAGAAAAGGAAAACGGTTGTCAAAGGTTTTAGCCCAACCCTCATAATGAAGAGGTAATGTGGTGCATAACACCTTGCACTGGCAACACTCCCGGCGTTACAGACGGTTACGCAAGCAACATGGATTGTTATTTCCACAGGGGAACGGCCAATGAGTTGTAGAGTGCGTAGCAGTCGAGTTGTGGCAATATGCTGGACGCGATATTAGAAACTGTAATTTTTTTTCTTTTAATGTTTGTTAAGCTTATGAAACTTAACTGCGGGGTCATCAGTCCCTAAACTTACAGACTATTTATACACTAACTTATACTAAAGACAGCACATACATCCATGTCCAAAAGGGGATTCGATCCCCCGAAGGGAAACGGCCTCGCGCATCGCAGCATAGCGCCTCAATACACTCGGCCGCTCCGCCGCGGCTTAGAAGCTGTATAGAGACTTTGGTAATCTCATTATCGATGGACTCATCTAGAACGATTTGAGGAGGTTCATCCCAATAATCGACAAAGATGAGTAACATGTGGAAAGCACTGACAAGAAAGAGTAACAGGATGACAGGTCTGGTGTTAATATATTTCGGAACAATCTTCAAGTCAGTTCAGGGAGTACTCGAGGGTCTGATAAGACAAAGAGTGGAACGCAATCATTCCATAACTGCCGACGTACGGTACAAGTGCTCCTCCATGATGAAGAGTTTGGTGCAGCAGTAGCATTCGCGTTGAGCTACGTCAGGCCAGTAGTGAAGATGAATGGGTCAATAAAGAAAGTGATAAATTGCTGGCGGATGGCTCGGCCGTCGGTGCAGTGCGCCATAATAGCCCATCACCGGACGCCAGTATAGGAGACGCTTCTTCTGCCGGGTGCGGGGCAGTCGCTTTCCATCAGGGGAATGGCGGCGATACTGCGCCGCGCGCCACTTTTACGTCACTTCCGGCGCGATAATGATGGCGGCCGACGCCTTTCTTGTTGCACACTTTCCCTTTATAGACGCCGTAAACATCGCCTCCGTCGCTACACGTGTTCGCCTTCCGGTAGACGACCGAGCTAGCCTGTTGTGGGGAGGAAGCACACAGCAATTTTTTTTCTGCTCTTTTCCTCATTTCATTTTTTAGACATTTCACTCCATTCCATGATGGTGGTGGTGGTGGCGGCTGGTGCAGCAACAAAATCATTTTTTAGACATCCCGTGGGCTTGCCTCAGGATGTCGGGCAACTGCTGGTAAAGATGAAACTAGCTGCCCAGCAACATAGCTTTACGTTGCGCTATCCGGTCGTGACTTCGTTTATCAGTCCTGCGGCAGTTCGCTGTTAACTGCTCAGAGCTTACCGCCACATCCAATCTTCTCTCTGTCCGTCCCTTTTGCAGCAGACTGGTGGAATGTTTATTTATCTTTATTTACAGGGAGTAATGCTATACTTACTGCGACCAGGCGCAGTTATTTTCCTCCACAATACTAAATTTTATGCGGGCGTAACGTAAATTTTAACGCTGCAGCATTAAATCAGCAAATGTTCCCGACTATAAACGTAACAGAATTTTTTATTTACTATACGTTCATGGTTACGATGGCAGGATGACATTTGGGCTAGTTCTACAGCTTAATAAAGGGGACGTAGTTGAAAGACACTCTACAGTTTTCTACGGATCTCAGCCTTCAGCCTTTACGGAACAAAATTTTGATACATGAGAAGAAACGCTTTACAGTCTTCTTCTTCTTCATCGTAGTCTTGTCCCACGTCAAGTAGAGTCGGCGTTGTTCTGGATCCTTCTCTTCCATAATACTCAATTCACTGCTTCTTCCTTCTTCCATCCTTTCTTCCTTAGGTCATCCGCTATCTTATCCTTCCACCTCATTTTCGGTCTTCCTCTCCTTCTCACTCCTTCAATCTTTCTATCTTCAACTCTGTTTCCGATATTCTCTTTCCCTTTTCTCTGCAAGTTTCCATACCACATTAGTTTACTCTCTTGTATCGTTTTCCCCATGGGTCCCACTTTCACAACTCCACTAAAAAATTCATTTCTAATTCTTTCCTTTCTTGTTACCCCACACATCCACCTCAGCATCCTCACTTCTGCCATTTCCATCTTCCTTTCCTGGGCTACTGTGATAGGCCATGTCTCTGTCCCGTATATCATACGAGGTCTAACCACTGACTTGTACACTTTCCCTTTCAACCCATTGTTCACCTTCTTGTTACACAACACTCCGTTCATTTTCCTCCAGTTGATTCAACCACAGTTTATTCGGTGCTGTACCTCACTTTCCAGTCCTGCGTACATTTACAGACCAATTTCAGTTCCTCCTCCGGGATCTTGCAAAACCTTATCTGCCCATCCTTCTGTGCTAAATATTCTGTTTTCGTCCTGCTAATTTTCAGAAGAAACGCTTTACAATAATGAGCCTAAACTTTATAACTAGCGACAATCAAATTTGTGCGACGCCAGATAGCTCTCCGAACACGTGATGCAATATGGTAACTGTACGAGGGGGACCGAGAGGAATCGTAAATAATTGTAGTGAAGGTGCTAGAGGAAAGCGAGTCCTATCGTCGATAAATAATAAAATATGGGCTTCTGATGGCGAAGACCCTCTTCGCAGTGGCAGGGCTGGTTGGTTATCACAGAGTGTTGTCATGGTCTTTCACAGGTGGTTAAAGGAAAGCGGAAAATCGAGTACAGGTATATGGTATCTAAAGAATCTCACATAACATGGTGGATGGAATTTTGCCCACTCTGTAAAATAGTAGTCTGTGGCAGAGCTGGCGATACAGTAGAAGAGTCGCAGGTCGCTTATGCCCATCTGTAATAATAGTAACGGAAATTGTGACGCTGTGTTGTCTGCCTGTACCACGTTTGAAGACACTAATCCCTTCAACTACCCTACTTTTCCGCATGTATACTGAGTGCTGCTTTGGGCAACAAACAGTCATTATATCGTCGAAAGCGGATGAATTTGATGAATTTGCATTGGTTTTGGCAAGTAACTCGATCGACATTTGGGTCAACAAACGTATCTATTTTTGTAAAATCAAATTATGAAGGAAAAAAAAAAGACGTCGTAATTTGTAGTTCCTTTTGTGTCCCTTATGTCTTTTTGTTTAGGTGCGCTAAACTAGTAAGGTACTAGATTAATTTACACAGAAGTTGCATTTCTTGCAGTAACATACAGACTTGAAGGCAAATTTCACGGACTGTCACTGCGTCATGTTGTAAAAACTCTACGAGCTTCCGACAAAGCTCTCCCTGGCCTTTGTCAAGTGGTATGACTGCCTGTTAGCTGCTAGTATGCCCCTACGTAGGTTAGCAGCAGCCGGCTGTGACAACACTACTGCCGCTGCATCGCTACATATCAGTATGCGCTGACGCGTATTTCGATGCTCCTGATTCAACCTCATGATCACTGGAATGCACGCCTAAGCGTTTACTGAGTCTCTTGTCACTGATTTTAATTCCAATAGATTATTTAATTACTCAACCCAGACGCAGTTAAAGGGAGCCACGACGGAGAAAATGTTCAAATGTTTGTAAAGCTTACAAACTTACAAACTACTTATCAACCAGCTTATCCTAAGGACGGCACAAATATCCATGCCCGAGGGTGGATTCGAACCCCCGACCGTAGTGGCCGTGCAGACCGTGACTGGAGCGCCTCAGTCCCCTCGGCCACCGCGGCCGGCCACGACGGAGACGTCAATTTTGATTCGGTGGCCGTCACATAAGGCGTGCACAACTGAAGAAGATTTCTTGGGGCATCTTAAACGATAAAGCGTCTTATGTTCATTGCTGCATTGTTCTACAGTTCTTACTATTTCTCCGTAATCAGAGTGGCCACACTTGCAAAGTACCGTGTAGACACCAGGTGTTCTGAGACCTGCTGCGCTCTTATTTGGTTTTATTACACTTCTAGCCATTAACATTGCTACACCACGAAGATGACGTGCTACAGACGTCCTGTTTGCATCGACGTCACTTAGAAAAATGGCCGTTACATTTCAGATGTGTTACGACCCGTCGCTCTACCCTTCATTCGATCCCTGCGAAATCCTACATATCAACAGCATAATGCACGACCGCATGTTGCAGGTCCTGTACGAGCCTTTCTGCATACGGAAAATGTTCGACTGCTGCCCTGGCCAGCACATTCTCCAGATCTCTCACCAACTGAAAACGTCTGGTCAATGGTGTCCGAGCAATTGGCTCGTCACAATACGCCAGTCACTACTCTTGATGAACTGTGGTATCGTGTTGAAGCTGCATGGGCATCTGTACCTGTACACGCTATCCAATCACTGTTTGACTCTATGCTAAGGTGTATCAAGGACGTTATTACGGCCAGAGGTTGTTGTTCTGGGTACTGATTTCTAGCGATCTATGCACCCAAATCGCGTGAAAATGTAATCACATGTCAGTTGTAGTATAATATATTTGTCATATGAATATTCGTTTACCATCTGTATTTCTTCTTCGTGTAGCAATTTTAATGGCCAGGCCTTGTGTCTTAGTGTCATCATGGCACATTGTTAGTATGTGGGATCCAATGAGTTCACTTTTCAGCGTAATTAGCTGCCGATGGTGGTTATTCGACCTGTACTGTAACTTGCTAAGCGTACTACAGATAATTTATGGCATTATTTTTCCTTCGTGAAGGGCCGCAGTCATATTGAAATTTTTGAAAGTAATATCCGCAATGTAACTATGAGTAATATTATTCTATTGTACCAGAGTTATTTTCGTCGTATTATCTATTTTTAAGTGCCCAGTCAATATGTCTGACATTTCTGAAATACGTGTCAACGTTAACGCATCATACATCTGATTTGACAATACCATTTCTTGACGTTTACAATTGAAATCGTAACGCGAAGAGGCTTTATAATACCACAAACATGATGCATTGACAACCACAGTTGTTTTCGGTAATCAGATGAATTGACTGAGCACTTGGAAATACGAGCAGAATCATTGTGCGGTTTAAGAATAATTCCAAAGGTGGAACCTTTTGGCCTACTTTAGGTTACGATAGGTACACTAATAGTGGGCCTTTCCGATCGCCTTTTGACGGTTCGAAATTTAAATGGAAATACGGCTTAACCATTCATTTGAGGCGAAAATTGAATAAACAAATTTGCAGAGGACAAAACTCCCTACAAGTTTTCTCTGTTATGTTCCTTTTTTCACATCTCGCATCGTTTCAGAGATACTTGCAAAAATAACGGCGGTTTCACACGGCCTGTCTGGTAACGTGTTTCCTCTTGTTAATTATTTGTGTCAGAAATTTATGTAAAAATCATAAAATTACAGGATATCCTAAAGTGGGCCGAGAAACACACCAGTGCGAATTTCATCTATAGAATGAAATGTTTGTGAACACATAGCCGATAAAGATTCAGTTATATATATATATATATATATATATATATATATATATATATATATATATATATAACAACCATGTAAGATACATATCACATATGTATCTTGTTAGAAGATACATTTATTTAATAATTCTTGTTGTTACGTCTCTCTCAGTGATTTCTAAACGTGATCATGCAACATGATAAAACGACATCACATTTGTTTAGTGTTATCCCGACTTATCTTTACAGTGGTACTGCTAGCCAAGTTGCTAGATCGTACAACCATTGAAAATACAGTATGAGAATGTAGGTTACCAACATACAGGCATTCCACAACTCATCACTTACGACGCTTACTGAACTTGGTCATGTAGCCGAATGGAAATCAAATGATATAAACCGTATCTGCCCGGTTGAAGCCGATTGTTATTGGAACAGTTGGGAGTTTAATAAAGGACCTGTGCGTGTTTGTAGATTCCGTAACCGGTGTACAATGGGTTTCAAAAATGAAAGAAGCAAATCACTATTTTGTATGTCTTGTCGACGATGTAACAATTCAAACTGTCAGCGTAAAACCACCCCAACGATGACTCCAGGACACTTATCAACGCGTTAGCGTCTTTTGTATACATTTAGAGACGGTACAGTATGGCACAGAGAAGACATCGTACGGACTCTCTGCGGTGGAGGCCCGTAGTAAGAGTGGATGCACGACATTGTAACACCAATGTGTACACCCCTGGCGTAATGTGAATTGTTCTTATGATTATAGAAATTTGCACAGTTTACAGCGACTGAAACTCTATGTCGAACACTAGGGCATGGTCGATCTCGCGTGACATCAGAGTGAGAGGACCTTCATTTAGCCGTATGGACATGTCAGTACAGCGGTAGTACTGTCTGGCAACTGGCGTCTCATCGCTCGGCTGCCAGTGCAAGAGTTTTATCGAGGGAGATACCACACAGACGGCTTCGGCAGAGTCGCCTTTACTGTCAGAGACCAGCAGTGTGCTTATTACTGAAGGGAAAGTCTAGTGGAGTCGCTCAACATGCCACCTGCACTGTCGAAAAGTGAACCAATGTTCTTTACACAGATGAAACAGCATTTATAGAGCGATTATCGATGGATTCCCATCTACAAGGAACAAGGAACACAGTTTGTGGTCCAAATCATTGTGGAGAGAGACTGATGTCGTGGAGCATCTCTAACACTTAGGGCAGGGATTATGATGACTACACTGCTATCTCTTGATGAAATTTAACGGAGGAATCCGCAAAGTTTAACCACTACCACGTATCGAGATGAGGTCTTGGTACGTCTTTTGTGGTTGTTGGGAGGGGATGTGGATTTAAAATTTGTATTTATAGACGATAATATTAGAGGAGGGTGTTTTGAAATGAAGGTATAAGATGAACATTAAGAAAATCAGATAATGCTTGAGGAATTGGATTAGGTACTGAGACAAAAATGTAGTATAATTCTCTCTTTAGTTTAGTGATTTGGGACGCAGCTGATTACATTATAGTGATGGATGAAAATACCAACAGCTGTATTCAAAATCTTTATTAAATTTTGTGCGACCGGGTTCGTTGCTTCACTACACCATCTTCAGACTCTCGTTGTGTGATCATCATTAAAAGCACATTTGGACTCATCAGTCGTCGTTGAGGGTGTAACATGAATAGAACAAGAAATTTACGGCTACCGGTTTTAATGGCTACCCAGTCCAAATGTGCTTTAAATGATAAACACACAACGGGAGTTTTAAGATGGTGTAGTGAAGCACCGAAACCGTTCGCATAAAATATAATAAAGATTTTGAATAGAGCTGCTGGTATTTTCATCCATCACTATAAAAATGTAGTATGTGAGTTTTGTCATTTGGGCTCCAAAATAACTTTTGACAGCCGAAGTAAAGAATACATAAAATGTATCATAGCTATTGGAAGAATAGCATTTCTGAAGAAGGAAATTAGTTGACATCCAGTATTAATTCAAACATTAGGCACCAGTGGCGGTTTCAAGGAGTGGAGGGGGAGGGGGTGGGCTTCGGGAGCAAGGAGAATATTTTCTCCCCTTAATGTGGGACGTAATTTGAGGATAACCCCTTAATTCTGATCATTTCATCAATTTCTCCTCCCCTGAAAAAAATCCTGGGTCCACCACTCTTAGGAAGTTCTCACAGAAACCATTTGTTCCTGGCACTGTACAGGGGAGAAAGTGGACAGTATGGAGTTCAGACAGAAAAAGGATAGAAGCTTTTGAAATGTGATACTACAGACGAATGCTGAAGAATAGACGGATACTTACGTAGTAAGTAGGTACTGAACAGAATTGTGGAGAAAAGAAGTTAGTGGCATACCTTGACGAGAAGAAGCAATACGTCTGTTGGTGGATCATATTCTTAGACCTGAAGGAATAGTCAATTTAGCATTTTCAGGAAGTGAGTGGGAGACGTTAAAAATCACAGTGGAAGATCGAGAGACGTAACAGGAAGTGGATTCATAAAGGTAGTCGCTCTTATTCAGAGAAAAAGAGGGTTGCAGGGGATAGGTTAAGCGTGGAGAAATGCATTAAACGAGTCTTCGGATTTAAGACCACAACAACAGTACTGTAATTTTTAGAGCATAGTTGGTTGATTTTTTCTTTTAAACGAAAGATGATGCACGCTTGTGCCATGCCATATTTCATCGCATAGGGCATGTCTGGCATGAGTTGGCTAGACATGTTGCATGTCGTTACCATCCACCAGCCACTCGCCAAGATTTCCGAGCAGCTCTGCAGGCGCTCTGGATGATATTGCCTCAACATGACACTGACGAGACAGCATTCGCAGAGTGCTGCGTCGTTGACATTCCTGCAATTCTGCCAGAGGTAGTCACATGTCATGCTGAGACCATTATATAGTTCTTATAATCTGCATGAAAATTCATTAGGCTAGTAAAAACGAAGGAAAAATTATAACTGCGTAGGCTTCAGCGGCCAGAGTCAGATGACATAAAAGTTTTCTGGATGTTGTACCACGTCATGTTGTAAGAAGGCTATTACTTAAAAAACCGACATTTCGGCCAACGTTACAGTGGCCTTGATCTGGGTATACTGCTGTGAGCTGGATGTTAATATATTTTATATTTACTGCCAACTAGACACTACGTCATAATTCTTAAAATCGACAATGTTATTGGTGGTTTTTGGCGGAAGAATGAAAACTTTATTATGATAGTATGCTAAGGTGGAGGGAGTGGGGGGTTAGCCGTTGCCTATTGCTCCTTACATGGTGAGACATGATTGGTGGTCATCGACGAATGAGGTGAGGTCTTCCGTTTCTCTCCATACAATGTGGAATGCGAATGTGGCGAAGTATACATAGGAGAGACAGGGAGGACAGTGGCAACGTGCATAAGCGAACATGAACGTTACATCCGATAAGGCCAACACAATAAATCTGCAAGATTTCAGCAGAAAGATACAATTTAACGATGCCATACTACTCGCTAAGCAACCAGGGATGGTTAAACGCAAGGTAATTTTAAAAGTTTTAAGTTTCCATTCTTCCACCAAAAACCACCAATAACATAGTTGATTTTAAGAATTATGACGTAGTGTCTAGTTGACAGTAAATATAAAATATAGTAAAAACCAGCTGACATCAGTATACCCAGATGAATGCAACTGTAACGTAGGCCGAAACGTCGTTTATTAAAGTAATAGGCTTCTTACAACATGACGCGCTACAGCACCCAGAAAACTCTTATGTCATCGAAGAAAAAGATGTTGTTTAGCATTATGTATTTTGCAGTTGTTTCCGTTCTGTATTTTTTTTAATTGTTCCTCATTTACTATCAGTTGCTTACAGCGTAATTCTGCTATAGTTTCACCACGTTTTTGAAGTCAGTTGTTCCAAAATTCTGCAATTTTAACGATCTGGTATACATTTTTCTAATATGTAAATATGACCACAAGCAATTGTATGCACCTCTTCAGCTGTTACACACAATATATTTGCACTTTAGAAGTTATTGTCTTTTTATTTTTACTCTGTGTGTTATCTATCCTGGGGGACTCCAGTTAGATGGACTTCCTCCTCGGGATTGATGGGACTCTCGTATACCTTACTATTTTATGGTGCAACACAAGAAGTTCAGGTCATCAAAAGTATAAATATTCTTTATAGTCAGCTACGATGTTATAAACCGCTCTAAAAGTGTTTAGTACATAGTAATAAACAATTTGAAATAGCATAAGTGAATTCGATAGTCAATATAATTACCAAATACTGGCTGTCAATTTTATTTCCACAATAATCAGAGTAACCATTCTGTATTCCTTTTCCTTCGAGTTTTTCGCTTTTCACAGGTATAGCATTTATTTTAGACTCATTTGGAGCCTCCGTATGTCCAACGAGTGCATGAGACACACTTAATCCAATCATTATCTCGATTTGTTTCACCGCAGTTCTTTCTACACGATCCACAAAAATCTTCATCTAAGTCACTTGCATAAAGAGGATCTTTGCAAATTTTATTAATATCTTCAAACTGTGAAGGTATAAGTTCTTTCTTCTTTTGTTGTTTCTTCCTTTTATTAAATGTTGTTTGCTTCTTTTCCTTACTTTCTCCTCCTAACCTCTCTTTCTCGCCTTTTCATCGCTGTCTTTCTCCTTTACTTCCCTCTTTATTCTTTTCTTGTTTTTCCTTCACCGTTGATTCTCCTTCATATGTATACTCTTTATGTAAATTATATTTTCTGGAGAAACTGGACTTTAATGACTCGAGGTAATGGATTTATTAGACGAATAACTTCGATGGGGATACATTTTCACATATATTCCTGTATTGTTCAGATGATCATTACACAGACATATATTGATATTTTCTTGAAGTACCAACATTAGTATCATTTATGTGTTACTAGCAGCAGCAACAGATGGGGATACATTTTCACATATATTCTTGTATTGTTCAGATGATCATTACACAGACATATATTGATATTTTTTTGAAGTACCAACATTAGTATCATTTATGTGTTACTAGCAGCAGCAACAGCCACATTATTTCTTGAACTATGGCAGACTTCTTACTTGGACCAGCTATCACAATCGTCAGGGATAGATGGACCAGCTAGCGGCTATAGGTATGCCATTTTACGTTAAAATCGTAACCTATATACAATACAGTATACTTAGAGCATTGATATTATGCAGCCATCATTTGTAGTAACTTACCCACGTAGCAAAGAAGTATGTGTGACTACTCCAACCCAGAAGACTGTCTCAGTCCGCTGTGGCACACCAGCGAAATATCGAGTGGCCCATCGACACCGGTGGTCTACCTAATCGGGACTAACTCATCTTTATTTCGTGAGGAAGCAGAAAACTTCCTAAATTTCACCTAATTGTTTTAATTTTGAGCTCTGTGTAGTTTTGGGTCGGTCTTACTTGAGACGTCCGAGAATTCTGAAACACTTGTTTTGAGAGTGGTTACTTTTCCGTTTGCATCAGACACGATATCAACAAAATAGATGTCAGCTGTAATCAGCATCTTGAGGGTATTAAGTCGATATGTAATCCACTCTAACCATATTGACAATGGTTCTCGAACGTCATGACCTGGAATTCGCGGCCGTTCCTGTCGGAGTTTCGAGCTTTTCCTCGGGCACGAGTGTGTGTCTCTTGTGCTTAGCGTCAGTTAGATCACGTCGGTTTAAGTAGTGTGTAAGTCTGGAGACCGATGACCGCGGCATTTTGATCCCTTAGGTTTACAAACATTTGCACAATTGAATGTTTCTCAGAGGTTGACGTAAACTACTGTTGTCGGTTTTACGTTTCGAAGATTATTTCATTATATTATTTCATCTCGAATAACTAGTTAAGTTTCGCTAACAGTTACAAATGGTAAAGGTGGAGAGTTTTTGTTCAGGTACTTAGCACTTTGTGTGGGTCATACGTAATCATTGAGTACAGGACCACTTCCACTTGTTTTTAGGAACAATGCTAGTACAATTACGCCTCTTAACTTGAAATACGACTCCAATCCTGGATCAGCCTTACACGATGATTAATGCTTTCTTGTACACCTCGTAATTCATTGTCTTATGTCGGCACAGTTGGGAATTGCTTTCAGACGCAAGTAGTGCCCTCCTAAGCGGCTCAGCCCGCTTTGCATGTGAGATCGGATAGCAGGAGGTAATCCATTCCGCGGGCCGCATTTATCGCGGCGTCCCGCGGGACGCAGTTTGCTCCTAGGCTGCAGCGGGGCGCGCTTTCTGGGGTAAGAAGCGGCCCTCCCTCCCCCTAATAAATTACGGCGCAGGCCGGAAGCCGTTCTTGCTCTCCGGCGCGGCGCTAACACCTGCTGCTCCACCGCTGCCCTGCCGGGGCGGGAGAAAAAGTCCTCCCGGGAGTTGGAGCTCTTCACGTTTGCGGGGCATGACTCCTGCTCTGTTCGTGAACCAGGCGCTCTGGAGTAAGTTCAGCCACCCATCAGACTGTATCACAAGCGAACAACTCAAAACGCTGCCACGAGTTCGTGTTGTACTATCACAATATTCTCTCTCTCTTTCTCTCGCTCTCCCGGGGAAAGAGTCATGACAACTACACTACTGGCCATTAAAGTTGCTACACCAAGAAGAAATTCAGACGATAAACGGGTATCCATTGGACAAATATATTATACTAGAACTAACACGTGATTACATTTTCACGCAATTTGGATGCATAGATCCCGAGAAATGAGTACCTAGAACAACCACCTCTGGCCGTAATAACGGCCTTGATACGTTGGGCATTGAGTCAAACAGAGCTTGGTTGGCGTGTACAGGTACAGATGCCCATGCAGCTTCAACACGATACCATGGTTCATCAAGACTAGCGACTGGCGTATTGTGACGATCCAGTTGCTCAGGCACTATTGACCAGACGTTTTAAATTGGTGAGAGATCCGAAGAATATACTAGCCGGGGCAGCAGTCGAATACTTTCCGTATCCAGAAAGGCCCGTACAGGACCCGTAAATTGCGGTCGTGCATTATCCTACTGAAATGTAAGGTTTCGCAGGGATCGAATGGAGGTTAGAGCCACGGGTCGTAACGTATCTGAAATGTAGCGGGCACCGTTCAAAGTGCCGTCGATGCGAACAAGAGATGATCGAAATGTGTAACCATAGGCACCCCATACCATTACGCCGGGTGATACGCCGTTATGGCGATGAGGAATACTTGCTTCCAATGTGCGTTCACCGCGATGTCACTATAAAGGAATGTGACAATCATGATGCTGTAAACAGAACATGGATTCATCCAAAAAGTAACGATTTACCATTCGTGCCCCCAGGTTCGTCGTTGCGTGCACTTTCCCAGGCGCTCCTGTCTTTGATACATCGTCAAGGGTAACAGCAGCCATGGTATCCACCTGATAGTCCATGCTGCTGCAAACGGCATCGAACTGTTCGTGTAGATGTCCTCTTTTCAAGATTCTTCACTAGTAACATGATGCCTATTCATTGTGTCCCAAAATAGCACAACAAGACATCATGAACACTATTGGTATTTCAAATGAACGCACTGGAGGAACAGTTGAGACTACAGAAATAGAGTTTAAGTTGATAGAAAGAAACATGAATATAGGAAGGAGTGTATTGTGAGCATGAAGGTTCCGAATCAACTTAGCAATAATTTGATGACTAAATATATATATAAAGTTCGCACGTATTTATGGTCTATCAGTTATGACGCAATTATGATTTGCGTCTACAATATTCCTTCACCTCAAACTAAACCGTGAATTTCTCTATCTGTCGCAGATTTGGCGAAAAGACGCTTGCACTATTCTTCAATATCTGTGACAGCTTTCCCTTTCCAAATAAATTGATACTCCTAATGTTGTCTCTTTTTTTCGAATGTTGCATTTAACTCTGTCTCCTACATAAAAATCATCTGTTGAAGGATACGCCTATTAAGCACTCAAATGCTCCTGCACATTACATAATTCTCTTTGATTTGCAAACAGCTTACTTCAGACCTTAAAAAATCATTTCTAGTCCCATCTGCTCTTCAGAGACTGTACATTTTCGATTATTGTCCCTCTACACTTTGTTTTCCTAACTCTTAACTTTTTCCACTTACTGTCCTCAGCATAAATACGAAATTAAGTGAATGAGACGATGAATATCTGAAAATGCGGTTCAGCACGATTTTTATATTTATTTTCTCTATTACAACTGTCATTATTGGGTGCAAACCATGCATACTGACATTCTTCTTTTCTGAGAATAGTCTCTTTACATGATCCCATACATATTGAATTCATTAGTTTCGAGGTCGTATGTGTTTTTACGTGTATCTTTCTTTAACACCTGTCTTTCCAGTGATGTATTCCTGCATCATTGTTTGGGGAGACCAAATTTTAGGACTGTTTTGCTAACTAACGCCAACCTATACGGTGACTGCAATTGTACTACTATTTGTTTGAGCCACATGTATTTACTTGAAGTGCGCAAAATTGTTTCTTACGTTCCGACCGCAAACGATTGCTCCACCATTCACTGTGCTGATACTGTACCAGAATATAATTGCTCTATGACTTACGTTGTCTACCTTTTAGAATGCCTTGTTTCTCAGCAAACTGTAATTATTGAACCCAACTGTTCCAGTCATCATTAACTTCTCATTGTAGTGTCCACAGGCACCTGTAATTTCCAAGTAGCTCCAGATAATAAAACTGTATAATTTGTTAAAATCTGAATGGTACATACATATTTACAAAAATATAGCATCAAACATGTGTAACACACCACAGGAATAATGAGTAATAATTAGGTAAAATTCTATCCTAAGTTACGGGTAAGCGATGCATTGTACCACTGTTCGTCCCTTCCTGTCAGTATATCTGTCAGATATACGCAATGGAATTCCAAAAAGTACCTACTGACTACTGAGAAGTCGAACGTGGTCACAAAAACTAGTTCAAGAGTCCGGAGGTACAATTACCATTATTGCTTAAGACTTGAAGGAAATTCCTGAAAGGAATTGTTTATATTCAAAGAGCTCACGCTTTCCTAAAAATGATTGTAATTATAAGGAACCAAACTGCTTAGGTCATATGTCCCTATTCTTACATAATGCTTAAACTAACTTATTCTGGGGACACCATACATTCACATGCACGAGGGAGGACTCTAAACTCGGAGAGGAGCAATCGTGGCACCCCCAAGCCGTATGGCCATTGCTGCGCGGCCACTATTTTGTGACGTAGTCCAACTGCCGGTAGCCAGATGGTAGTCTTCCCTGATGCTTGATGGCTTCTTGTTCAGAACTTAATTCTGAACATTTTTATACCACGCCTGTCGTTTCTCCAAACTGGTGTAAAGTTATGTGTGTCAATAGTGCTTTTCGTCAACCAAGCACTTGTGCACCATACCCTGCAATTTGTATAATCCTTAGCGCCAAGACTTGATTCCTTTGGCCCCATTCCTACTTGTCACTCTTTATAAACTAGAAGCGAATGTACTTTTGTGGTTCTTGTTACTGTGTAGCACGCACAAGCAATTCTCACTTTCTGCCGAATTACTTCACGATTTATTGTCCTAAGTTCTTTCGTTGTCTCACAGAAACAATTTTCCTCTTCCAGAATCTGTTTAACTCGATGTTAAACGAACCTTGTTCCTGTCTCTATATTGTCAATGAATGTCTCTTTCTCCTTTGCTGTTTTCCTATAACGCTATCCTGATAGTGAATTACTGCTACTGTTTCTGTTGGAAATCAACCTAAAGTTAACGTGAATCCAGCTTACTTAATATTTAATCTTTTCACTTTTTTCCCTCATTATACTTTATATCATCTTTGCCCCTATAATTGATCATTACGTCGAATATTTCTTTTTTCCAATTATCCCTTGGTTGGATTGATTGAGGTGCGCTAGGAATGGTAGAAAATTTTCTGGAAAAATTTACTTCAGCGGCACAATCAGGTTTTCATTTGTAGAATTAATGCGCTCCTCTTTTTCGTCTTCGTATTTTCTGCTCTCTGCAACTTACACTCTCTATTAACTGAATAAAGAGTGTCCCACACTAGATCACATCCTACAGTCCTACAGCCATTTAAGTTCTATCTTTATCAGATAAGGGAGTCGAAAACCTGCTTGTGATGGGGGACTGGAACTCGGTAGTAGGAAAAGGAAGGGAATGAAATGTAGTAGGTGAATATGGACTGGGGAAAAGAAATGAAAGAGGAGATAGCTTGGTAGAATTTTGCGCAGAGCACAATTTAATGATCACCAACACTTGGTTTAATCATCATGAAAGAAGGCTGTATACGTGCAAGAGACCAGGACACACTGAATGGTACCAGATTGACTTTATAATGGTAAGGAATAGATTTAGAAACCAGGTTCTAAACTGTAAGACATATCCAGGGGCAGATATAGACTCGGACCATAACTTATTGGTTATGAACTGCAGATTAAGACTTAAGAGACTGCAGAACGGTAGAAATGTTGAGAGATGGAAACTGAACAAATTGAAGGAACCAGAGGTGGTTTAGAGTTTCAGAGGGAGCATTAGGCAAGGATTGGCTGAAATGGGGGAAAGTAATACAGTAGAAGAAAAATGGGTAGCTCTGAGAGATAGGGTAGTGAAGGCTGCAGAGGACCATATATGCAGGAGGACAAGGGCTAATATAAATCCCTGGATAACACAGGATATACTTAACGTAATTGATGGAAGGAGAAAATATAAAAATTCAGCAAGTGAAACAGGTAAAAGGGATTACAAACGTCTGAAAAATGAGATTGACAGGAAGTGCAGATTGGCTAAGCAGGAGTGGCTAGAGGACAAATGCAGAACGTAGAAGAATGCATAACATTACTAGGGGAAAGATAGATACCGCCTACAGGAAAATAAAAGAGATATTTGGAGACAAGAAAAGCAGCTGTATGAATATCAAGAATTCAGACGGAAAACCAGTACTAAGCAAAGAGGGGAAAGCTGAACAATGGAAGGAATATATAGAGGGCCTATACAAAGGAAATATACTTGAAGTCAGTATTCTAGAAATGGAAGACGAAGTGGAAGAAGATGAGATGGGAGATATGATACTGCGAGAAGAATTTGACAGAGAATTGAAGGACATGAGTCGAAACAAGGCCCCTGGAGTAGATGATATTCCATCTGAACTGCTGATGTCGTTAGGAGAGCCAGTCGTGAAAAAATTGTATCATCTGGTGTGCAAGATGTATGAGACCGGGGATATATCCTCCGACTTCATGAAGAATATTGTAATTCAAAATCCAAAGAAAGCGATTACAGAACTATCAGATTAATAAGTCATGGGTGCAAAATACTAACACGAATTATTTACAGACGAATGGAAAAACTTGTGGAATCCGACCTTTGGGAAGATCAGTCTGGATTAAGGAGAAATGTAGGAACACGGGAGGCAATACTCACATTACGACTTATCTTAGAAGATAGGCTAAGGAAAGGGAAACCTACATTTTTAGCGTTTGTCGATTTGGAGAAAGCTTTTGACAATGTCGACTGGAATACACTATTCCAAATTCTGAAGGTATCAGGGGAACAATATAGGGAGCGAAGAGTTATATTCAACCTATACAAAATCAGACCGCGGTAATTAGAGTCGAAGGGCAGGAAAAGAGCGGAGAGGTTGGGAAGGGAGTAAGACAGGGCTGTAGCCTTTCCCCAATGTTGTTCAATCTGTAGATTGAGCAGGCAGTGAAGGAATGGAAGGAGAAATTTGGAGAGGGAATTAAAGTGCAGGGAGAAGAAATAAAAACATTGCGGTTTGCCGATGAGACAGTAATTCTGTCAGAGACCGCAGAAGATCTAAAGGTGCAGTTGAACGGAATGGACAGTGTCTTGAAAGGAAGATATAAGATGAACAATAACAAGAGTAAAACGAAAGTAATGGAATGCAATGTCAGAAAATCAGGCGATGCTGAAGGAATTAGATTATGTAATGAGACAATAAAAGTAGTAGATGAGTTTTGTTATTTGGGTGGCAAGATAACTTCTGATGGCCGAAGTAAAGAAGATATAATATGCAGAATGGCACTAGGAAGAAAAGAGTTTCTAAAGAAGCTAAACTTGTTAACAACCAATATTAATTTAAATGTTAGAAAGTCCTTTCTGAAAGCATTTGTCTGGAGTGTAGCATTGTATGGGAGTGAAACGTGGACGATAAGGAGTTCAGATAAAAAGATGATAGAAGCGTTTGAAATGTGGTGCTGCAGACGAATGATGAAACTTAGATGGATAGATCACGAACTAATGAGGAGGTACTTAACCGAATCGGGGAGAAAAGGAGTTTCTGGCATATCCTGACTAAGAGAAGGGATAGATTGTTTGTGCACATTCTGAGACATCAAGGAATTGTCAACTTAGCATTAGAAGGAAGTGTTTGGGGTAAAAATCGTAGAGAGAGACCGAGGGACGAGTATAGTAAGCAGATTCAAAAGGATGTATGTTGCCGGTAGTATTCTCAGATGAAGAGACTTGCACAGGACAGGGTAGCGTGGAGAGGTGCATCAAACCAGTCTGCGGACTGAAGAGCACAACAGCAACAACTTTATCAGATGTTATCTGTGTATTTTTGATTGTCTCTCTCTCTGTATAATTCTTCTTTTGCCTTCCCCTACCTACTCATCTTCATTGTTTATTTGAAAAGGAAAATTCTGTTCATGTTGTCCTAATAAATGCAAGACTCACAAGGTTATTTCCTCATTTAATCTCCCTACCAAGGGAATACAATTCTCATGCAACTGCTGTGATGACTACAATATGTAATGAAACATAGAAACACAGGAAAAGGAAAAATGGTAGAAGAATAGAATGCGTTAAATTAAATGCTATGGCATCCTACAATAAAATTCCCAAATTTTGATATTTGTTATTAATTCAATATCAAAAATTCATTTATAATAGATATTAAATCAGTATCCATATTGAAACCCAAGTAGTCACAAAGATATGTTATAAATTTAACCTTCGATGTTTTATTCATTTAAAAGAGATGGTTTACCCAGATTATGACTGTACATAATGATATCCTAAGTGATGGAATACTGGCAGCGTCAGAAATTTATTACGATACTAATCGAGTCAACAAATCTTCTAACTACTACAGTTCATTGCATCAACTGGACAGACCAAGAGGCAAATTGGCCACTCATGAACGCAGGCAGAAATTAATGTATCACACATCCTATTGGAAAATAATCCTATAGTAACCTTGTAAACGAATTAGAAAGAAAGAAATGTTTACGAATTGCAAGGTGACTTTGTAACTCCTGTGTTAAAAATGTTGGTCGAATTTAACCCCACTTTACTACAGTTCCTCTTTGTGGGCACAGAAACGAGGCACAAAAGTCCAATGATGCACCGTCTAAATCTTGAAGAAAGAGACATTCGCAACCCTCATAGAGAAGCAGTTGAGAAGCTCATCTCCACAAGGCTAGAATAGTATCGTGTTCCAGCAAGCAGTGAAAGCAGTCACCTAACGTCCCATGGTAAAGCAGATACTCCTTGCTATCAAAAAGTGAGGGATAAAGGAATTCTGAAATCAAACAACCGAGTACTGCAGTTCTGTGTTTGACAAGAGTACGCGGATAAGTACGATTGCTTTACAAACCGAAAAGCACTCCGAAAGATTCCAAAATAAAACTGTCTGAACCTTATGATGTTCAACGAGATAAGGGCTTAACGACTAGCACATTTTGAGCCCGGGTGCCCGCGGCTGCGGTGGCACTTTTTCGCATCCTTGTTCAGGGGAGGAGAAGTGCAATTGTTGACGGCTGACTTTACGGTCTGTTGCAGCAGTGGCGTCTCCTGTTAAACAGTCACGTCAACTCGTTGCGTAACTCCAACCATACCTCGCAATTCAATCGTCAAGAATATGGAAGCAAGAATTGTGATAGACCTGAAATATAGGGCAAAACGTTTTACGTACAACCACATCCCGCGTGCGCGCGCGTTTGTATGTGTGTGCAAGTGCAAGTTTTATTATTTTATTCTTAATTTCTATTTTTCGTAAGGCTGGTAGCCAGTAATTTGAAAGAAAGGTAAGACAGCAATAATTTCGAAATTGTATTGTGTGTTCTAACAGATTGTATAATGAGCAGCTCTCTTATCTCGTCTGTGAGAATGGCTGCTAAACGTCCCGAATGATCGCTAACATCGACACGTTTCAGCGTAACGGTAGTTGTCTTCGTAACTCGTCGGCTGCCTTTGAGTGTGACTGTCTTGTCCACCACTGCACTCGCCACCCTGCGCGCTAGTGTGGGGTGAGCAGTGGGGATGCCTGGCGCCTAGCACGCACGCAGATGCACGCAGCCTTGCCCCCTTTCGAAAAACGACAGGACCTTGATGTACCAACATAAGTTGATTTTGAAATAAAAAAAGGCACTAGGTCGCTGCATCATCGGTTAGGAGACTTTCGTAGTTGATCATGCATCTCGCCTTAAAATTAAGTAGTAACTTCGTAGATGGTGATTTCGTCATCAAATTTCGGGAGTGGATACTTTAAATATAGTGACATATATAGTGACATATATATTTGAGATTCGTGATAGTTCAAAAGTTTAATTTTTACTAGGACAGTATTGAGCGTTCAGAGGTGATTGTTGATTTACTTTACATTTTTATCTCTGACTATATGTTCATAACTTGCTGACGATTAGAAAGTAGGAAGTGCGAGGATATTTCGGAAAGTAATGATACACCGTACGCCAGAGGAACAGAAGAGTTTTGGCGAGCAAGTTGGCAACACTGGTGTTAACACTGAACCGTTGGCTTTCTCCTCGCGGTCGTTCGGCAGTTGAACGTTGCTTCTGGTTGGAGTAGGTTGTGTTTAAAATGGCTGTGCCGATTCAGAATCCCGCCAAATGCGAAGTGCGTTCCGTCATACTTCTTCCTGATGTAAAAGGTCGGCGACCTTGTTCCTGTTTATGGGAACATTATGAATCGACAAAATGTAACAAAATGGTTCGTCATTTCTCTGAAGGTAAGACGGATGTTCATTACGAACAGAGAACAGGTAGGCCATCTGTGATCTCTGCTGCCCTTCTTCGAAGAACTGAGGAAGCAGTTCGTGCGAATAGACGTCTAAAATTTAATGAATTGCATTAGATCGTACCGGAAGTGTAAATGACAACTCTTTATGACGTTGTGACTGTCCAGTTAGGGTGCAGGAAATTTTGTGCGCGCTGGGTTCCAAAACTGTTGACGGAAGAACACAAAAAGAAAAGGATGGGATTTGCACTCTACTTTCTCACAAGCTATGCTGAAGCAGGTGATGAGTTCCTTGATCATATTGTGACAGGTGACGAGACGTGGGTTTTTGCACCATAAATCTGAATCCAAGCAACAATCAAAGCAATGGCGCCATTCAAATTCACCTAAAGTCTAGAAATGCAAAACGTCGATTTCATCGAAGAAAATCATGGCCTCTTTTTTTTCTGGGACAGACAAGCCATCTTCCGTTGGAATTTATGCCTCCTGGAACGACAATTAATGCTGCTACATACTGCCAGAGTTTGAAACGTCTTCGAAGGGCAATTCAAAAGAAACGCAGGGGAATGCAAACAGACTCCATTTGTCAGCTACATGACAACACTGGGCCCCACACAGCGCTCGTAACCAAAGCACTACTCGAGCAATTCAAATGGGACGTACTGGACCATCCGCCATACAGCCCGGCCTTGCTCCCACCGACTTCAAGTCTTCCGTTACCTGAAGACACATCTTGGTGGAAAATCATTCCACGACTTTAAAGAGATCAAAGATGAAGTTGAAATGTGGTTCCAACAACAGGCGGCAACCTTCTATGACTGTGGGATACAAAAGCTTGTGCACCGACTTAACAAATGTAAATACAAATATACAATCCCTGAGACAGATTTTCATCTCGAATATGTCAAAGACATAATGATAAATCTGAAGCATTGAATTACAATTTGTGATGCAACTGGGAATCGGATCTGGACCTCCATGCTTACAACGAAGACGTTCTACCGCTAGACCACCGCATCGCTAGCTATTAAGGCGCCTCAGACTAGTCTCAGGGATTGTATATTTGTATTTACGTTGATATTTATATCATCTTAAATAGTAATGTTCCAATATGTCCATTACCGAGGTGCTATTCCGGCGCATGTAGAGCCTTACACTATTCCGTGGCGCCTTAATCGCTAATGATGCGGTAGTCTAGCGGTAAGGTGTCTACCTCGTAAGTATTGAGGTCCGGGTTCGATTCCCGGTCGCATCACAAATTTTAAGTCATACTTCAGATTTGTCATTAATGTCTTTAACTGAACAAATACTTGGATAACAGGGGTGAATATGCCGAAAAATAACAAATAATCAAGTTAATAAGATGTAACTGACGTTTTCTAAATTGTTCTATTTAAGGAATGCGAGCCATTGTATCTATACTTTTCTAAATGCCCTCGTATTTTTTCTGTCACCTTGGTCTCTACCTGTGACAACAGATTGTTGTTGTTGTTGTTTTCGTTGTTATGGTCTTCAGTCCGGAGATTGATTTGCTGCAGCTCTCCACCCTACTCTATCCTGAACAAGCCTTTTCATCTCCTCATAAGAACGGCAACACACATCCATTTGAATGTGCTTACTATGTGCGTCTCTTGGTCTCCCTCTGCGATTTTTACTCCACAAACGTTCCTCGAACGCTAAATTTACGATTCCTCGATGTCTAAGAATGTGTCCTAGCAAGCGATCCCTTCTTTTAGTCAAGGTATGCCAAAAACTCCTTGTCTCGACAATTCTGTTCAGTACCGCTTCATTAGTTATGCGATCTACCCACCCAATCTTCAGCATTCTTCTATGGCACCACATTTCAAAGGCCTGTATTCTCTTCCTGTCCACTCTGTTTATCGTCCATGTTTCACTCCCGTACAACAGAATATTCTTAGAATAATCTGTTACCTTTTCAAATGATGTATCATTTCACTACAAGCACCAGTAAATTCACAGTTGTTAACCCTTTCAACTATCATTGTACACACTCCTTTCCTTTAGTGAACTGTAGGGCTTTAGGTTACTTTTCAACGAAGAACTGCTGCAGCACCCAGCACGATCGCACAGAATGCCTGCGATACGAGTGTCAGCCGCAGACGCAGTGTGAGGCAGTAGCCTGTTTGTGTAGCGCGGGCCTGCCTACACAGAGGGGGCGATACACTTGTCGGCGCCTGCGGAAGCAGCGACACCTGCCAGCTATCTGCTGCCGGGGAGGACGCGTCAAAGCGCGCAGCTCAGTCTGCCGGCCACAAGCGCCTTCCCTGATAGCGTTTGGCAGACACTGTGCACTGTCAACCCCGCGATTCAGAAAGGAACTTTGAAGACATATATTTGACTATATAAGTCCGTTGTAGGGTCACAGTGGCAAAAGTCCTAGACGGCTTTTATTTCGTAATGGACACTTTTTAAATACACAAGACTCATTTTTTTTTTAAATTGAGACCGATTTGTGGTGCTCTGAAAGAAACGTTGTTTATGAACGTCAATTGTACATCAAAGTACGATAAACATTTTTTTTTTTCACTTTTCATCGCCGGTCGCGGTGGCCGAGGGGACTGAAGCGCTCCAGTCACGGTCTGCACAGCCACTACGGTCTGGGGTTTGAATCCCCCCTCGGGCATGGATATTTGTCCCGTCTTTAGGCTTAGCTAGTTCATAAGTAGTTTCTAAGTTTAGGGACTGATGACCCCGTAATTAATTCTCATAAGCTATACAAACAAAACATCACTTTTCATCATCACTTTTATCATGTCCTGGAACCTCTTTTGGATCCCAGTATCAAAGGAATTTGACAACTGATCGTCACATTATTTTGTGTGAATTCATGTGAGTTAGATCGACCATATCAAAGCAAGTGCTTTACTACTGACGATCTGCATCAGAGACTTTTAGAAGTTGCAAGTTTAGTTGTTTATCACAATGTTAGTTAAAAATTTTGATGTCATGTTTCTCGTGTAAACTTTCTATTCTTTCAGCTGAAGCCACCATCGACGACGACGAAAAGAGATCAAGAACCTTAAAAAATTACGCATCCGGAATATGTCCCACTGGACTCGAAATATGTGAAACACCTACCTATGACCCTGTCGTTGTTTATATCTTCACCCAGCTATTTCCTAAACTTTCTTCATCGAAAAGTGCCCCAATGAATTTTTCTCTCGGCCAATGAGCGATTTTATAAAGGCTCTGTAATCCTAACCAGAAAACTTTCTTCCTTCTCTCCTCCTCTTAATAGCGCGTCAATTGACATCACCTGCGTTCCTGCAGTGACCAACAGTTCACAGGTTCCACTGCTTATAGAGACGTGTAATAATAATTATGTTTGCGTCATAATTCCACGCCTGAAACACAATTTACAATAATTTTTAGAAGGCATATTTGTCGGCAATTCAAAATTTAAATTTGTCAGTTTTATGATCTCAATGTTGATAAATGACAATTCTCCTAGTATCCTCTTTATTTGTGGTAGGATTGTAGATTACGCTTTGATTTCGTATCAATTGTACTCCAATTTTTACTGTGATTAAAAGAAAAATTATGATTATTTACTGCAATTAAAACAGTGCTGCAAATTATCATTACTAACGCAAGATAAAAGACATGGACAGTACAAACAGCTAAATGTACAGGGTGTTCGACTGAAACTTTTCACCCAAAATTTCTCTTGAATCACAAAAGACATTAAAAAACGACTCTCATGGGTATTAACGTACAGCAGGGGATTATTAAAACAAGGACTGTGATACATTCTAAAACGTAAATAAATATGATTTTAACAAGACCTCATGTTTTGTTTAAATGGACCCTTAATCTATTTTATACGCAAACAATAGCATGGAAAATCACAAAACGAATGGCGTCTGTAGTATAGCAAAACGTCAATTACATCGAAGTAAATTACTGCGAAGTAAATCTGACGGTTGAAGTAAATGAAGCATCATTACGGGTAACTTGGGATTCACGCTAGATGTTCGGGGCATGTGATTCATGCGTGGTGCAGAAACTTCAAGCGTGAATTTCGTTTCGCAATTTATTGGCATGTAATTAATATATTACAATGCTACCTTTTAGAATGTCTCATAGAACCAATGTTATAAGCATATGCCGTACTTTCTCGCCCGCAAAAGTCTTTTTGAATATCTAGTTTTGTTCTAGGATTATTTTACGTGAAATATTTAAGTTGTGTATCCCGTAAAGACTGTGCTGTTAATTATAGTGATTTCGATTAATTATTGGATTAAAATGTCTCTCGAAGCTTGAGTATTAAATATATTGAAGATGTAAGTAGCTACGAAGATGTGTTTGGCCATGAAATACAATTTGATCAGTATGGTATAATGAATCATTTTCAAGATATAAATAATTTATTGATTCTGTCGTGCTCAGTTCTATTTGTATTCCTACCTGACGTCTTGCTGAACGTGCAGGTAATGTCTGCATATCATTGGATTTTATCAGTCATTTGTCACCGCTGTTATCACAACACGCTTGCACATATTGATAACAATGTTTCGGTGATTTCTTGACATGAATGGCAGGTTGAAATAACCAAAGAAGTGTCAATTTCAGTGAGAGGTCAACCGCAGCCATACCGGTTCTCGCAAAATGGGGAAGTACGTATTTCAAACGCAGCACTCTGCTGTACAGTAACACGACACGTAAAAACAGTTTGTTGTATTACTTGCTTCTCAATGAAGTAGCACATCTATTTGCAACCTATATGTTTATATATGCTTCGTCCAACAACGGATTTAAAAATCCTAGTTACTGGCGGAAGTGCAACTATGAAGACGGGCTACGTGATCTGCTTCAGTAACAGTTGCTAGGGTACGTAGCCACGCTCCGTAAATGACGGAATAAATACTCCCGATAAGAACACCAAATCTGCTGCGAAGTTTCACGTCAGTGCACAGTCGACTATAGACTAAAAATTTCAATCTGTAAGACACTAATTTGTTTCAAATACCACAAAATGTGTTGATTACAGTACATGTAATAGGAAAACGATACTCAGTTCGCAATAATTTAAATCATACAGTCACACACAATGCCAGTCACATATTTCAAGATAATAACATTTTTCATATGAATGAATGTCGGTGGTAATGATGTAGCCAGTTGTTAACTTTTGGAATTTCTAGACAGCAGGTAATCAATATGTTTTGTTGTTCGGGCCAAAGCACTGAAGTGGAAGTTCTTGATGTTATATAACGAATGTTATATTTTTAACTGTTACTTTTCACTTCTTTAACCTCTGACAGTGTTGCTCATGTGAAAAATATCGAGTAGCACTGTGGTTCGGAACCCACGTTAAACTGAAGGTCCCCCTACAACTGGCTGGGTAAGTCAGTCCGAAGGTCGGAGGAAGACAACGGCATACCACCTTCGGACTGGACCATTCCTAGTAAAACACTGTGGTGTTCAAACCAATCTTTGGAGTGTTGACTGCTTTACATAAAAAGAATAAGAAACCAGTGTTAAAAGTCAATAGCTTCCTTACGCTAAAATGTATTCAGAATTATTATTATTATTATTATGGTATTTGAAATACTATAATGATATACCGGTGTAGCTTTATCTTGCAACTGCAACTAAGAATAAGGTATACTTCTTAAAAGCCAGTTGTATGATACATGTGGCACCATAATGTTGCACTCTTGAGATTGGTTTTGCATTAGATGTGGAACACTGTTGTTTTGTGACTTCCGTGATAAAAATAAAGTGCCGAAGAAAATTATTTGGTAACTTTCTATTCTGAGATGACAGCAAAGGAACATTAAATCATTATTGAACAAATTTCTTCTTGTTACTTTAATGGCGTATAATTTTACCATACTCGCCATTAAAATTGCTACACCAAGAAGAAATGCAGATAATAAATGGGTATTCACATTGGACAAATATTTTATACTAGAACTGACAAGTGATTATATTTTCACGCAATTTGGATGCGTAGATCCTGAGAAATCAGTACTCAGAACAACCACCTCTGGGCGTAATAATGGCCTTGATACGCCTGGGCATTGAGTCAAACAGAACTTGGATTCATCTTAATAAATGACGTTTTGCCATTCCTGCTCCGAGGTTCGTCGTTGCGTACACAATTTGAGGCGCTCCTGTCTGTGATGCAGCGTCTAGTGTAACCGCAGTCATGGTCTCCGAGCTGATAGTCCATGCGGCTGCAAACGTCGTCGAACTGTTCATGCAGATGGTTGTAGTCTTGCAAACGTCCCCATCTGTTGACTCAGGGATCGAGACGTGGCTGCTCGACCCGTTACAGCCATGCGGATAAGATGCCTATCATCTCGACTGCTAGTGATACGAGGTCGTTGGGATCCAGCACAGCATTCGAAATGGCCTCCTGATCCCACCGATTCCATATTCTACTGACAGTCATTGGATTGCGATCAACGCGAGCAGCAGTGTCGCGATACGATAAACCGCACTCGCGATAGGCTATAATCCGACCTTTATCAAAGTCGGAAACATAGTGGTACGCATTTCTCCTCCTTACGCGAGGCACAACAAAGTTTCACTAGGCAACGCCGGTCAACTGCTGTTTATGTATGGGAATTCGGTTGGAAACTTTCTTCATGTCAGCATGTTAGGTATCGCCACCGGCTACAACTTTGTGTGAATGCTATGAAGAGCTAATCATTTGTATATCACAGCACCTTCTTCCTGACTCTTAAATTTCGCGTCTGTAGCACGTCATCTCCGTGGTGCAGCAATTTCAATGCCCTGGAGTGTATATGAAGGAGCGAAAAATATCACGAGTAACTCATCAGTCCATAACTGCTGCAAGACTATGAAACAGATAGAGCAAGCCTCGTGTAATTCATTCACCTTTCGTACGTTCCAATGGGTGCTAGAATCAGTGCTGGCATTGCCAACCTTGAAAGCTACACCACATACTGATAGTTTTGTTTCCGCATGGACCGACAACCGGTATCGCTTGAGTTGTTGTTGCCGCGGTCTTCAGTCCGGATACAGGTTTGATCCAGGACTCCATCATACTCTATCTTGTGCAAGCCTCTTCATATTTAAATAAGAACGGCAACACACTTCCATTTCATTTTGTTTCCTGTATTCGACTCTCGGTTTCCGTCTACGGGTTTTACCACACACACTTACCTCCATTGGTAAGTTGACGATTCTATGATGTCTGAGAATGTGTCGCATCAGTTTGTCTCTTCTCTTATTCAAGATATACCAGAAATTTCTTTTCTCTCCCTGTCTGTTCAACGCCTTCGCTTTGATTATGCGATCTACCCATCCATTCTTCAGCACTCATCTGTAGGAGAACATTTCAAAAGTTTCTACCAAGGTTTTTTTTTCTGAACTACTTATCGCCCACGATTCTTTCCCAAGCACTGCTGCAATCGAAACAAATGGTTTCGGTAAGGACTTCCTGACATTTAAATTAATTTTGGATGTCAACAAATTATGTTTCTTCATAAATGCCTTTTTCCATTGTGATTGTGCATTTCAAACTTTGTTCGGCCATAAGAAGTGTTTTGCTATCCAACTCAGCTACTACTTACATTGTCTCATTACCTAATCCAATTCCTTCAACATCTCTTGATTCTCTTATATTGTACTTGTAACATTTCTTTTGCTATGGTTAATGTTCGTCTTATTACTTACTTGCAAGGCACTGTCAATTTCCTTCAATTGCTCTTCCACGTTCTTTGTTGTCACTGAGAGAATCACCATGTCATGGACAAACAACAAGAATTTTATTTCTTCTCCCTGAAATTTAATTCCTTCTCCAATAGTCACCCTCCATTCCTTCACAGCTTGCTCAACACAGTGAAAAACACAGTGAATAACACAGTGAATAACATTGGCGAAAGGCGAAGGGGAAGCTCATCTTACCACCTTCCCAATCACTGCGGCCCTTCATGTCTTTCGACTCCTGTGATTGCTGCGTGGTTTTTGTACAAGTTTTGTATGACATTTCATTCCATATATTTTAGTCCTGCTACCTTCAGAATTTCAAAGATTGTATGACAGTCAACATCATCAAAAGCTTTCTTTAAATCTACAAAATCTAAAAATGTAGGTTTTCCTTTGCTTAACCTATGTTGTAGGATACGGAATTATGTGAGTAGTGCCTCTCGTGATCCTACATGTCTCCTAAACCAAAGGTGAACTCCGAGGTCGGATTATACCAGTTTCTACATTAGAATGTAGAACAATTAGAACATAGCAATAGGTATTTCCGGTGTAGAGAAGCAGCTGAGAGAGCTAAATACGAAAAAGTCTGCTGGTCCGGATGGAATACCAGTTCGGTTTTACAAAGACTATTCTGCGGCATTGGCCCCCTACTTAGCTTGCATTTATAGCGAATCTTTAATTCAGCGCAAAGTTCCTAGTGATTGGAAAAAAGCGCAGGTGACTCCAGTGTATAAGAAAGGAAAGAGAACTGACCCATACAATTACAGGCCAATATCGTTGACATCGGTTTCATGTAGAATTTTGGAGCATATTCTCAGTTCGAATATAGTAAATTTCCTTGAAACGGAAAAGCTTCTTTCCATGAATCAGCACGGGTTTAGGAAACATCGTTCATGCGAAACTCAGCTTGCCCTTTTCTCACATGACATCTTGCGAGCCATGGACGAAGGGCAACAGGCGGATTGTGTTTTTCTCGACTTCAAAAAGGCGTTCGACACGGTGCCACACTGCAGACTGCTAACGAAGATACGAGCTTATGGAATAGGTTCACAGATTTGTGACTGGCTGGAAGACTTCCTAAGTAATAGGACGCAGTACGTTGTTCTCGACGGCGAGTGCTCATCAGAGACGAGTGTATCGTCAGGCGTGCCCCAGGGGAGTGTGATAGGACCGCTATTATTTTCTATCTATATAAATGATCTGATGGACAGAGTAAGTTGTAATTTGCGGCTGTTTGCTGATGATGCTGTGGTGTATGGGAGGGTGTCGTCTGTAACTGACTGTAATAGCATACAGGTTGACTTAGACAAAATTTCTAGTTGGTGCGAAGAATGGCAGCTAGCTCTCAATGTAGAAAAATGTAAGGTGATGCGCATGAGTAGAAAAAACAATCCTATAATGTTCGAATACAGCATCAGTAGTGAGCTTCTTGATGCGGTCGCGTCGTTCAAATATCTAGGCGTAACATTGCAGAGCGATATGAAATGGAACGAGCATGTAAGGACAGTTGTGAGTAAGGCAGACAGCCGACTTCGGTTTATTGGGAGAATTTTGGGAAGATGTACTTCACCTGTAAAGGAGACCGCGTATAAAACGCTTGTACGATCACGTCTTGAGTATTGCTCAAGTATTTGGGACCCGCAGCAGATCGGTTTGAAGGAAGACATAGAGGCAGTGCAGAGGCGAGCAGCTAGATTTGTTACCGGTAGGTTCGACCAATGCGCGAGTGTCTCGGAAATGCTCCGGCAACTCAATTGGGGATCGCTGGAAGAAAGACAACGTTCTTTTCGTGAATTTCTGTTAAGTAAATTTAGAGGGCCGGAATTTGAAGCTGAGTGTAGTACGATCTTGCTGCCGCCTACTTACATTTCGCGTAAAGATCACAAAGACAAGATAAGAGAAATTAGGGCTCGTACGGAGGCATATAGGCATTCTTTTTTTCCTCGTTCAATTTGGGAGTGGAATAGGAAAGGAAATGCCTAGTAGTGGTACGGTGTACCCTCCGCCACGCACCTTACGGTGAATTGCGGAGTATGTATGTAGATGTAGATGTAGATGAATGTAAATAACTCGATTTATGACTGATTAAATTGATAGTTATGGATCTGTATATATAATAATTTTATATATTTCATTTGCTCTGTTTCAGCAATATATCCTGAGAGAATTCTAAAACTGTAAGTCGTTATACAATCTAGTAGTTCATCATTCCAGTTCCAAACGTGTTAATTCTCATGTTGTCAAAAACACATGGAAAACTGCAAGGTATCCCGAATAAATTTAATAAACAAAAATTTGATAGAAATTTGCAAGGTATCTTGAATAGATTAATGTTTTATCTAAATTGATCAGCACTTCCGAAGCTGCGGTCGGCGTTTCGAATCCCCCCCTCGGGCATGGATGTTTGTGCCGTCTTTAGTATAAGCTAGTCCATAAGTAGTTTGTAAGTTTAGGGACTGATGACCCCGTAGTTAAGTCACAAAGCTCTACAAATATTTGAACAATTGAACTTGTTTTAAAAACCAAACAATGTGGTGACTGCGACCACCGATGTAAGCCTTAGGAAACCTTAATAGGCACAACGCACATGCCCAAGAAATAGGGAAAACACAAACATTAAAATTTATAGCCCTGTCGAACGTACTCCCAAAGGCTACAACGAAACTGATTAACTTGAATACAGGAAGGGCGGAAACAATCTGACAGCGACACAGATATGTAAAAATTGACTTACCTCGTATCTTTTTATTATAAAACTGGAAACAGCAAGCAGTTCGCGTCATGCAATATTTCAATATTAAAAATGTTCATAAAATGATCTGTGGGTAGTAATTAAGTCCAACAATAATCATAAATTAAGATAATGAAATAAAAGGAAAACTAACTACCAAACGAGGACGCAGATTGCTAATTGAATAGTAGAAATTATGTATTCTTTAAAAAATAAGCAGTAGAAAAATATTATAGTAAATTAACATCATGCATTACAATACTGGCGTGCTGCAACATATAGTTGACGACTGCCTTCTCCTACAGCGTCCTCGCGCTACCTCACCCAACAGGCAACTTCTGGCAACTCTCTCCCAACACAGCTCGCAACTGACTGGACACTAACTGGTCTCAAGTAGCTAGAGCGCTTACTCTACTATCGAGCTTTCAGAGATTACTGCGCCACTTTCAATATACACCTGTGGCCCGTTCACAAAGCTAAATCAACAGAAAACCGACTATGTCGGGACCATAGGTATCTTACAAAACTTGCATCACAGGAGTAGAAATGAAACTCCTTCCAACGCACCGTCTTCTTATAACTAGTGGACGTTATAATACTGCGACCTACATCTACATGTGATACTATGCAAATCACATTTAATTGCCTGGCAGACGGTTCATCGAACCACCATTATCCTTTTTATCTCCCATTCCATTCTCGAATAGCGCGCGGGAAGAAAGAACACCTGAATCTCTCCGTTCGAGGTCTGATTTCTCGTATTTAATTCTGATAATCATTTCAACCTATGTAAGTGTGAGTCAACAATATATTTTCGCATTAGGAGGATAATGTTGGCGATTGGAGTTTCGTAAGTAGCACACGCCGCAGCGATAAGCGTCGTTGTTGTAGTGATTCCCATCCCAGATCCTGTATCATTTCCGTAACGCTGTCTCCCCTGTATCGCGACAATACGAAACGAGCTGCCCTTATTTGGACTCTTTCGATGTCCTCCGTCAAACCCACCTGATAAGCACCTCACACTAGGCTGCAATACTCCAAAGAAAGGACGGACAAGCGTAGTGTATGCAGTTTCTTTAGTAGTTCTGTTGCATCTTTTAAGGGTTCTGCCAATAAAATGCAGTGTTTGGTTGGCCTTTCCCAGGAGATTATCTACGTGTTCTTTCCAGTTTCAGTCTGAAGTAATAGTGATTCCTAGGTATTCTGTGGAGTTTACGGCCTTCACTTTTGATTGATTTATCTTGTAAGTAAAGTTTAACGGATTTCGTTTCGTACTCATGTGGACGACATCACACTTCTCATTATTTAGTCAACGGCCTATTTTTACATCATAGTGATATCTTATTCAGATCGTTCTGCAGTTGGTTTTCATATTCAGATTATATTACTAGACGGTAAATGACGGCGTCGTCTGCAAACAACCTAGGAGAGCTACTTAGATATTCCTCTAAATCGTTTATGTAAATAAGGAAGAGCAGATGACCAATAACACTACCCTGTGGGACGGCTGATATCACCCCTGTTTTTGTCGATGCCTTACCATCAATTACTACGAACTGTGTCCTCTCTGACAGGAAATCTCCAATCCAATTGCAAATTTGGGGCGATATTCCATAACCACGCAATGTGATTAAAAGTCGTTTGTGAGATACGGTGTCAAAAGCCTTTTCTCGAGCATATCACTGTGCAATGTCTCTTGTCACCTCTATCTACATACACTGGGTACATTATAGCTTGTGCGGCAGGAGACTGAAATCAGTGACCCTGCTTAGGCAGATTGGAGGGGGGTGGGGGGCGCCCCGCAGTCGCGCACATTACGCCCCACGCCCCCTGACCGTCCGGTTAATTGAGGCCGCCGCGGTCTGCGGCGTGCGGTCTGCGGTCGCCGCACGGTCCGGTGTAGCTGCGCTGCGCGGCGGTGCCTCCAGCTTTGGCCTGCCTGGTGGGCGGCGGCTGCCCGCTGACACCGGCCAATCCCTGCCCGTCTGGCTGCGGGCAGCGGGGGCTCTGTGTGACCGGCGCCGCCCACTGTGAGGCAAAGCACAGGTAAAGGCACACCGGCGGGGCACCACGTGCGTGCGGGGAGAGATGCTCTGAGTTAATCCGTCAGACGTCCATGGCGGTACTGATTCCAAAAATACTGGGTGAGGTAGTGGACAGCAGATAGATTCCACGGAGGGAGGGGGATTTTTTTTAAGTTGATTTCGTCCCAAAGACAACACAGGGCGACAAATTGGAGTAGAGACACATTTGTCCTTTGCCACCTGCCTCGCCTTTCTGTCTGCCTCTCAGGCGACAAGCTCTGCTTCAGAAGAAAACATTAACTGATTGGCTCTGTGTTCATCGAGTAGGAGCTCCAGCCTCGATTAATCTTGTCGCACTTGTGACATGATCTCGCAATTTGCATATTAAACTATAATTATTATCCTTAAAAATCAAAATATCCACAGGTGTACTGCCGGTCTATAGTGTCCAACGGGCACAATATTTCGGCGATCACACATGTCGCCATCATCAGGTTAACTGACGGACTGAGCTCCTGGAAACGTGCCGGCACGGAGATCCGCACGCTACGGCTGCTGAAGAGAACTGGGTTCTAGCCCGGTAGCGGGCCATTTAAATACCCTCGGCCAGCGGAGCGACCCCTCCGCGGTCCGCGCCCCGCGCCGCGGTCGCGCAGTGGAACCGATTGAGCCGGCGTCTGAGATGACGTCAGTGTGAGGGCTCTGTCCGCCGTGGTCGTCACTACGTTACGTTTGCTACATTTACTCTTAATTAACCCAATCTCTGGTTCCCAAGCTTTGCTAAGATTATAGCCACAGTCACGGTTTATGAGGTCGTCACTTGTGCGAATTTCAATGGCCTCTCTAACGACGCAGTCCCAGTATCTCGACGTCTGTACCAGAATCCTAGTGCGTTCATACTCCATCACATGATTTTCCGACAAACAATGTTCAGCGACCGCCGACTTGCTCGGATACATCAATCGTGTGTGCCTCTGGTGTTCAACACATCGATCCTCGACGGTAGGCATCGTCTGTCCAATATTTGACTTTCCACACTGACACGGAATCTGGTACACGCCGGCCTTCCTCAAACCGAGATCATCTTTAGCGTTCCCCACCAGTGCACGAATTTTATTCGGTGGACAAAAAACAGTTCCAACCTGGTGTTGTTTCAGAATGCCGGCGATCTTCCCTGAGAGTGCGCCGGTATATGGAACGAACGCAGTGCCTATATCCTACCTCGTGTTTTCCTCCGTTTCCACAGGTTGTGTTGTAGTGGTTGGGCGGAGAGCCCGCTCAATCTGCCACTCTGAGTACCCATTTTTTCGAAATACAGTTCTAAGGTGTTCCAATTCCTGGGCTACGCTCTCTGCGTCGGAGATAGTGCGCGCCTTATGTACTAGAGTTTTAAGTACCCCATTCCTCTGTGAAGGGTGGTGACAGCTGTCTGCATGTAAATTCAGATCAATGTGCGTAGTCTTCCGATATACACTATGACCCAGGGTGCCATCAGCTCTTCTCTTGACCAAGACGTCAAGGAACGGCAATTTACCCTCCATTTCAGTCTCCATAGTGAATTTGATGTTGGGGTGCATGGAGCTCAGATGTGTAAGGAAGTCAAGGAGTTTATCCATACCATGTGGCCAGATGACGAAAGTGTCGTCCACGTAACGGAAAAAGCAAGTAGGTTTCCATTCAGATGATGCCAGGGCTTCCTCCTCGAAATTCTCCATGTGCAAATTTGCGACCACAGTGAAAGATGATCTCGGTTTGAGGAAGGCCGGTGTGTACCAGATTCCGTGTCAGTGGACAGACGATGCGTACCGTCGAGGATCGATGTGTTGAACACCAGAGGCACACACGATTGATGTATCCGAGCAAGACGGCGGTCGCTGAACATTGTTTGTCGGAAAATCATGTGATGGAGTATGAACGCACTAGGATTCTGGTACAGACGTCGCGATACTGGGACTGCGTCGTTAGAGAGGCCATTGAAATTCGCACAAGTGACGACCTCATAAACCGTGACTGTGGCTATAATCTGAGCAAAGCTTGGGAATCAGCGATTGGGTTAATTAAGAGTAAATGTAGCAAACGTAACGTAGTGACGACCACGGCGGACAAAGCCCTCACACCGACGTCATCTCAGACGCCGGCTCAATCCGTTACACTGCGCGGCCGCGGCGCGGGGTGCGGACCGCGGAGGGGTCGCTCCGCTGGCCGAGGGTATTTAAATGGCCCGCCACAGGGCTAGAACCCAGTTCCCTTCGAGCAGTCGTAGCGTGCGTATCTCCGTGCCGGCACGTTTCCAGGAGCTCAGTCCGTCAGTTCACCTGATGATGGCGACATGTATGATCGCCGAAATATTGTGCCCGTTTGACACTATAGACCGGCAGTACACCCATGGATATTTTGATTATCATATACGCCGAGAGAAACTGAAGAATCACATCCTTAAACATGCTCGTATCACATCGAGTTTTTGGTCTTGATGAGTAGAATGTGATTCTATATTCGGAATACGCAAGGAATGAAAGTGAGTAGAACTCGACTCTTTTCATACCCCTACCCTAGCGACAATATTTTTCTGCGGTTTGGTCAATGCCGAGGGAAATATTAACAAAGTCATTCAAAAATTATTAGTTCAAAATATCATTCAGCCATTCCTAACATGTTCAGGTTTTCTTATTTTCTATATTGGTTAATTAGTATTTATACAATTTTGTTTCGTTTCACAGCAAAAATTTGACTTTTACAAAATTTCATCATTTAGTCGTTGCCATTACATTTTTCTATTTTTCATTATTCAGCTTTACAATTGGCTTATTTCTCGAAACTCATTCGTGTACAGTGTTAGTTTACGTGATCTTTTATGGTTTAATTTTTTAGTTAGCTTTGCATGGAGTCTGAAAGAGCTTTTTTCCGTTATCTCTGTTTTAATTCTAGATTTGTGTGCTTCAACTAAAGAATGAAAAAGCTATCCTTGCTCACTATCGCTCGTATGTAGAATTATTTTGAAAAAAATTTAAAATAAAAAATGTTAGGTAAAATCACAAAAAATAATAATACAGAGACCTTAAAATTACAGATAATTGATGACAACATCTCAACGTTGTTTTCGTGGTAGAAGAATCTGCTATGCAGCAGTAGGTCATGGTGCTCGTTTTTCATGATGATGTACTGTAAGTGCGAGACTTACATAACTTGCTGGATCAGAATGCATTTAGTTAGTGATGAAAATGGATCATTGAGAGATGGCTGCTGTGGTGACCACTCTAAAACATACTGTTGTTGAATATTTTAGGACAGGAGAGAAAAGGTATCTGGATCTCCTGCCCATCTTCTATCCTCTTGCGATCTTGGTTACTTCTCATCTTCTTTTTTCACTTCTCTCTTCTATTCTTCTCGGACTGGGAGTAGTGATTTATTTATGGAAAATAAAGTATTTGGGATCTGACTGTTTTTCCATTTGTATATTGAGACACTGGTAGGTCGCAAAATGCTTTAGTTTCGGTTGAATCATGAGTATCCTTCTCTTGTTCTTGTAGACTATGATCGTGACATGTAACAATTGCTATGGTATATGTTGTTCCAGTGGAATTCTGGTCTTCATGTCATTTTTTTATCCTCAATACTGACTCAACATGACTCTCTGTTGTTATCTCGAAGTTGTAGTTGCTAACTGGCTGGAGATAGTCTCTGACAATCCTCCTCTGCAGTGTCGTGATTTATAGGATACTGTTTTTTACAAATACTACCAAAAAGGTATAATCCTTAAATGTTATAGTTATTAATATTTTTATTTTTATTGTCATAGAATAGTATGTTGTTTGTTCACTTACTACTGTATAAAATTATTAAACTGAAATTAGTTTGATTTACTTCTTTTGCTATTTATTTAATGTGGTCTCTTTGTATTCTGAGGCTTATCAAAGTGTACAATTTTACAGCATTCGGATTTTCTTCTCGTCTTTACTCCCATTTACTGCTAATTACTGGTCCTTTGTATCCTGCAAAGAAATTCCTAAAGTCTCTTAAACATTTAAATTTATTTTTCTTCCTTCTTTGACTATATTTGATCTTGTAAAACTTATTATTTCTTGATTTTTTCCTAATGGTGTTACTTTAGAAAGGTCTGCTTCTTTCTATGTTTGTCAATATCATGTTAAATCTCTTAGCAGTATTACCTGAGATATATGTTTCTTTCGGTTTCCTGTTGGATTTTTCTCTCTCTCTCTCTCTCTGTTCCGTCTCCAAACATTCTTACATATACTCTCTTTCACCTCCATTATATTTGTCCATGTTATATACATTACGTGTCTATTGTTGTGTCAGTTTTTCTACCTTTTTGTGATTTGTCGGTTTCTGTGACTCGTTTTTATTCTCGTTTGTTTCGTCGAATACAGTAACTCGTGTTGGCGTTTGGAATTTGACCAATTAATGCTGCCTTCCCACTCTTTGTACTGTGCTTCTATCTGTTCTTAAGTTATATTGTGGTTTGGATTTTGATTTTTTAAAATTATTTTGAAAGAGTTACTATTGTGATTTGTTTGAATTGCGTATGATTTATTTCTTTGAATACAATGAATCTTTTGATTTTGTTGTGCTTGTGGGCAGTCAGTGTTTTGCCCATCCTCTTCAGTGTTTCGTGGTAATCCTACAGTTTTCTGGATTTCGTGGACTAACTTCTCCATCTGGTCGACCTTTGTTTGTTCGATCTTGTCCCTGTGGACCTTGATTTTCTTTAAAGTTCTTTTCTTCGATCCCTGTTCTCGCCAGTTGCCTTTTCTCACATCATTCCCTCTGTCCAAATATCCCTGATTATTTTTTTGGTTTCTGAATCCATATCTTCCACGATATATATTGCCATACCCATTGTTATTATTACCATATCCATTATTCCTATTCCCATAATTTCCGCCATAATTCCGTGATCCTGCATTACCCGAATTGTTTCGTGGTTGAAAATTTTTAGTCTTACTGTTATTATGAAATGGTTTGAAATTTCCATTATCGGGATAATCATTCCTGGGCTACTCCATCTGACTTTCGCTTATTTTTCTATTCTTTAAGTTCTTCCTCCTTAAACCTGAATTATAGTTCCCTTAATACTTCCTTGAAACTCTCAACGTCTTCATTTTTCCATACTGTCTGTTGCTGATATTTGTCTGGTAATGTCATTCTACATGAACATATTAGTTCCCCATTGCTACACGGCCTGTCTAAGCATTTGTTCTTTTTGTCCATAATATCGAAAACTTTGACACTTTTCTCATCTCAGTTCTCGTTAGGTGCCACGTGTAATAATTCGAATTTGAACTCATTTTGTGCTTCTTCTGACAAATACCTTTCTAAGAAAACGGCCCTAAACTGATAGCATGTGCAGTTTTGTACAACTCTTTGTGTTATGTCTGCAACTGGTGCTTATATGTGTGCGCATAGAAAATAGTTCGGTATGCCCACCTGAAACTGATCAATGAAGGTTCGCACATGAATGCTTTCGCCTTCCTCTTTGAAGTGTTGGAATTTTCGGGCAGTCAAAAAGTGGTCTGCGTGTTACCTATTCATGGCTCCTAATCGTGCTTGATACGTCATTTCAAACATTACTGCATTAGTTACACTGTGTTGCCTGATTTGTGGCAACCCACTACTAATCTGCAAGTTCCCTGATACGTATCCAGTGTTCATTTGTTATCGTTGCAATAGCGTACAGAAATGTTGCTCCTTCGTTGCTTGTGGTGCTGCAAACGAATTACTGTCAAACTGTGTTATGGGATTAACTGTTTCAGTAACCTATTTTTCAATTGGTAGTGGCTGGCTGTACATTTCGCGATTTTCCGCGTATTCCGTATGTTTTTGTGGCACATCGTAAGTTGATGTTTCAACTACTTTCGGCCTTACATCCGCGGGTGTCACTTCCTTTTCTTTTCTTTCTGTGTATCGTTTACTCGTGTCTATTCATATACTGAATGATTACTTGACTTATCAGTAATATCACTACAAGTACAGTCGGTCTCTATTTTTCCTCAATCGTCTGAATTAACTCTGACTTAAATTTTTCTAGCTAATTTTCGTCTGTGTTTCAAATTTATTGATAAGCTGGTCATACCGTTTTAAAGCGACTTTAGTTACCTTACTTTGGGTGGCCTATTATTCCGTGGTTTGAGAAGCTGTACGTGTCAAATTTTTTTTTTCGTGAAACGTTCAACTTCCTTAACTACCTTGACAAACTCTAATTGGACCTTGTCTACGTCAGTTTGCAGTTCCTGCTGACCTTGCGACAATGTCTGTATCTTGTCTCTAGACTCTCTTGTGTCTTGTTGATAGGTGTGATATGGTTATCGATCTGCGCTATTCCGTCCTCCATCTGAACTTTTACTTGGTGAATATCCCGTTTTATTTTTTGATTGTTTTTTCTTCATTCCTGATTTTGTTTTTCAATATACTGTTTTCATTCCTGTTTTAATTCCTGATATTCAGTTTTCATTTGTTTTAATTCCTGATTTGTTTTAGTTAGTTGCTTTCTTAAATTATTACTTTGTGCAGTTATACCGTCATTTAAACTCTATTAAAGTGATGACACCAGTCACTGAAATAAAAAACCTTATTGTCAATTCTATGTTTATTAAATCTAACACTTTTCAAAAAGCACTCAAGTTGATAAAACAAGTTGAATTCAACTGCCGGATAGATCAACCGGATAGATCTAACCCTTATGAATGGTATAAACAATTTCAAAAGAAATAAAAGTTGGTAGAATGGATGAAGAACAGTGCCTGCTTGACTTTAAAAATAATACAATTTCGTAAGTTTAGGATTGAGGCTGTTGTGATGTCAGAAATGTTATGCAATGTTCAAAAATGTATCTGTAATTATTGCCTGGGTATGGGTGGAGTTCGCTTAAAGCATTTCGAGACAATACCGTTAACTGGCCGACGGCTGCTAGCTCGTCTTCGCTGAAAACAAAACATAACTTGTTCTTCCTTGATCGACCGCTACTGATCACACTTTCGCTTCATCTTGTTGTAGACGAGAACAGCCTGTCAACCCTATTCTGGCTATGTTTTGGCATGGTACGTTAGTCTCAAACTAACCCACCACGTTGCCACTCAAAAATGTGCTCTCAAGCGTCGTATAATTCGCTCTGCCTATGTTCATACGGGGTATTAAGTATCTCGGTGAAAACTATGAACAGCGTGTAATCCTTAGTATTCTCCACTGGAGATTTACTAAGATCCACTCCATGAGAGAGTTGATGCTTACGGTACAATCCTGTACGGGAGTCTTTATCGCTTCTCCACTGCTGCCAAAGATTTGCACTGAAGCTTGGATGCACAGTGCCACACGGCAGGCGAGAATGACTGTTAACTTCGCTCGTACTTCTCAGTATATCAGGCGATGCCACTAGCACACTAGCCACATCAGTGGCTCACCTACCAATCAGATGGCGTGTCTTAAAACGCCGTGTGGCGCGCTTACCAATAGTGAGTTGGCTAATGTCTCATAATAGGCGCATTCCTCCCCGTCTTGCTGGCGCCAACTTGGAATTGTGTCAGTAGTGCATCTGGCTTCCTGCCTCTGTTTAAAAGTTGTGAGTAACCAGCTTTTGTTCAGAATTGTATTGTTTCGCTTTTAAAAGGATTTAAAGGGTCCGTATTTTACAGAGTGGGAGGGGGATTTTTAAGTGGGTATCGTCCGAAAAACTGCCTGAGCCGACACATTGGAATGCAGACTGCATTTTCCTTCGCCACCTGCCCCGTCTCGCTGTCCACCTCTCAGCCGGTTCTGAAGAAAACACTAACTGCTGGGGTTTGTGTTCAGCGAGTAAGAGCTCCAGACTCGATTGAAATATCTTGTCGCACTTGCGACATGATCCAGTAATTTGCGTAGTAAATTGTAATTATTATCCTTAAAAATGCTCTTACCCTATAGAGTTTATATGTTTCGTCTTGATGAGAAGAAAAATGATTCTAAAGTCGGAACATGCAGGAAATGAAAGTGAGGAGAACTCGACTCTTCACGATATACAACTGCTCACACAGCAAAAGAAGTCCACCTTAAACTGGAGAGTTTCACAGGTCACTTAAATATACAAGATAGGAAAAATAGCAGGCATAAACACTACTGGCCATTAAAATTTTTTACACCAACAAGAAATGCAGATGATAAACGGGTACTCATTGGAGAAATATATTATACTAGAACTGATATGTGAATACATTTTCATGCAATTTTGGCGCATAGATCCTGAGACATAATACCCAGAAGAACCATCTCTGGCCGTAATAACGGCATCGATACGCCTGGCCATTGAGTCATACAGAGCTTCAACTTCAACTCCATACCACAGTTCATCAAGAGTAGTGACTCCCGTATTGTGACGAGCCAGTTGTTCGGCCACCATTGACCAGGCGTTTTCAATTGGTGAGAGATCTGGAAAATGTGCTGGCCACGGAAGCAGTCGAACATTTTCCGTATCCAGAAAGGCCCGTACAGGACCTGCAACATGCAGTCGTGGATTATTCTGCTGAAATTTAGGGTTTCGCAGGGATCGAATGAATGGTAGAGCCACGGGTCGTAACACATCTGAAATGTAACGGCCTCTGTTCAAAGTGCCGTCGATGCGAACAAGAGATGACCGAAACGTGTAACCAATGGCATCCAATACCATCAAGCCGGGTGCGACGCCAATATGGCGATGACGAATACACGCTTCCAATGTGCGTGCACTGTGATGTCGCCAAACACGGATGCGGCCATCATGATGCTGTAAACAGAACCTGGATTCATCCGAAAAAATGTTTTGCCATTCGTGCAGCCAGGCGCTCCTGTCTGTTCTGTCTTGCAAACGTCCCCATCTGTTGACTCAGGAATCGAGACGTGACTGCACGATCCCTTAAAGCCATGCGAATAAGATGCCTTTCATCTCGACTACTAGTGATACGAGACCGTTGGGATCCAGCATGTCGTTCCATATTGCACTCCTGAACCCACCGATTCCATATTGTGCTAAGTCATTGGAACGCGATCAACGCGAGCAGCATTAACGCGATACGATAAATCGAAATCGCGATAGGCTACGATCTGATGGTACGCATTTATCTTCCTTACACCAGGCATCACAACAACGTTTCTCCAGGCAACGAAGGGCAACTGCTGTTTGTGTATGAGAAATCGTTTGGAAACTTTCCTCTCGTCAGCACATTGTATGTGTCGCCACCGGCGCCAACTTTGCGTGAATTCTCTGAAAAGCTTATTTGCATATAACAGCATCTTTTTCCTGTCGGTTAAATTTCGCGTCTGTAACACGTCATCTCCGTGATGTACCAATTTTAATGGACAGGAGTGTATAAATTCTTGCATGTGAAGATACTTCAGAAAAGATTTGAATTATAATGTAATGCAGTTTAAACTACTTCTGTGTCTAACATTTGAGTCAGTAGATTACAGTTTACACAATCCCATTATGTCAAAATATACTTCTGAATCTGTTTATTTAATTGTTTGTAATTGTGACTGTGTGTTGTAGATAAAAACATTGAGCTCACACACACATGGAGAAATAAACCAATAAAATACTGATGTTTCTTACTATCAATTCTGTATGAGTCTGCTTTATACTGTTGTGAAAAATTAAGTCATGCATAATTTCTGTTTATGATGCAAGTCTGGAGGTATGATGAAAACTAAGCATAGAAAATGCTATTCACCTGTGTTACATGAACAGTAATGGTGTGGTGGTAATGGAATTACCATTAGGCGATCCACTTCAGGTTATAAACCTTTCTATTTCGCTTATATCCCATTATTACGGGGAAAATTTTACTCTTTCCAATACAACCAAACCTCGATATATCGATTCTTTAGGAAAGACAAATTTAATTCGATATATCGAGGATTCGATGAAACAAGATCCTGCAAAATAAATAAATAAATAAATAAATACTTCATGCATTTTCGTATTTATTTGTAATTTAGTAATAAAGTATAACATATAGGATAAATTCTTATGTATAGTTTTAAATTTTCCTTAAATTTTAAAGCCGTCCATTACTTTCCCGAAACGTGTAATATCCCAACGCTGCAGCAAAATACTTTCAAAATAAGTGCAATATTTTTCACATTATCATCCCTCTTTTGCCGGAACCACTGCGCTTAGAACTCTCCTAAATCTGGAAAGTGAGCCTTTCGTTGTCGTTTCCGAGCTCTCCCTTCATCTGCGGTTATCACAGGGACTTCATTTTGTACTATTGTTGACAATGTGCTTGCCGGAATCCCAAACTCATCTGTTATGAGTCACGTTTTCTTTAATCCTGGATCAACTTCAAAAGTTAGCTTTAGCTTTGCAGCAATCAAAACAAACACTGCCTAAATTCGCACCTGCATGGAAGTCGTGGCAACTGCAGAGCGACGCAGATCTCACGAGGAGAGGACGCCGACTTCTCATCGCCTAATTAGTCTAAATTTATGGTACATGTAGGGCGTGTGGAGATATGAAAGTGCACCGAGTGGGAACTCCAGGTGGCTAAGCGTTTAGGAAATGAAAAGAATGTTTATAGGGGTCTATCACCGTATGCACCTTATCAACTGTCCCTGTGAAGGTCTGTTTGGAAAGCAGCATTTGGCGCAGCGGTAAGAGATCGAATTTTTATTGAAAGGTTTGCGGGTTCGATTCCGTCCAGCGGCAAATACTTTTTTCATCCTTGGTAATGCATACGATTCTGACTTGACAATTAACCGAACCATTATATATGTTATTTTTTCTTTATATGTGCACAACATCAGCATGGGACTTCATTATTAGAAACACACATATTATCTTGCAAACGTTGAGTTATGAATGTTCCATAAAGTGCAAAAACGAATAGTCGTGAGTTTGATTTGATCTTGGTGGCGCTGTCGGCACAAACAATACCTACCCCATCGAGAAAGAAGAAGAAACCTCTTCCAGAGAAACTTACATCAAACTACATTCTATTATACATCACAAGCTGCCCGCGTGAGTATTCAGCGACATGCTGCATTACGCATGGTTCGTTGCTGGACTGACATTAAAAACCATGTAACTGCAAAAGGGCGGCGTTCATAACGTGGTCAATATGCGCTCAAAATTATGGCTTCTCCTGTTTCTTTGATGAATATCACCCCGGTACATGCAACTGATCAATTGCAAAACAAAAGAAGTAACGTTTTAGATACACGATATCCCCAAGTACGCGGTAACTTACAGTCCCTTTGCCCTGTTTGTAGTCCCGAATTTCATCCAATGCCCTTTCTGTTATTGCTTACATAATGTAATAGAATAACCTATATGATGTTACGGTTAATGGTGACGTCAGTCTACATCTGTCTACCACTGTCAAATGTATGGCAGAGTGTACGTCCCACTGTATCAGTTATTTGGGTTGTTCCCATTCCATTCACGTATAGAGCGTAGGACGAATGATTGTTTAAATGCCTCTGTGCGTGCTGTAATTAATCTAATCTTGTCCTCACGATCCCTACGGGAACAATATGCAAGTGTACACATTGCCAAGAAGCAGAAAAAAATTTGCCGCCGGGTGGAGCTAAATCTGCGACCTTCTCAATAGAAATCCGTTTTTTTACCGCAGAGACAAACACTGCTTCGTAACCGCGCCGTCACAGGGAATGTTAATAAAGTGCATGTGGTGCTAGATCAGTATCAAATCTCCTTTTATTCATACACTTGGCCATCTGGATTTCCCACTTGGAGCACTTTCGTGTCTCACCACGCCTTACATATACCATAAATTTTGACGAATTCGGTGATGAGTAGGTGTCTTCTCCTTGTCAGCGATGCAGAGAGGCAGGGAGGGAAGCTACTCGTACTCTCCTATTCGTGCCCACTTCTATATACAGAGGTAGCACAAAAAAGACTTCAATATATAGAGGTGGCTAAGACATAAAGAGTTCTTTCCCACACTGAACTGCAATACACAGAGATATAATTTGCCGTTTTCGAGCCCTATAATAGAAGATTTCATTCGAAATATCAAGGTTTTGGGCTTCCAAGGGAACGAAATGAAGAAAAAATTTGATAGAGACAGGTCATCGATATATCATGGTTTCACTTTAAGGGGAAACTTAAAAATCTTTGCAGTAGGAACTGTTGGTGTTCTGGTTCCATGAGTAACATGTCTGTGAAGTTCACGTGTTTGCTGCGGATGGGTTTATGGTATTTCTAATGAGAATAAGAAGGGATGCTCGCCGGCTTGAAGCTCATACAGAAAGTGGTCGCAACGGATGCCGTCACCATACAGATGCCTGTCTGCAGCCGGCACTGCTCCCTGTCGCGGTCGCCATAACCTCGCCTGAGCAGCGCTCCCACAAACCCCCCACCACCGCTCCCACAAACCCCCCACCACCACCACCGCTCTGCCCCGCAGCCCCCTCCCCCCACCCTCCCCCCCTGACCCTCGCGCCGCTGCGGCTGTCACGTCGGCGCTATCTCGCCAACTTGGTAATCTCCTGCCCTGCCGGATGAGAAGTTGCCGCCTCGTTCCCGGCCGCCTTTGTACCGGCGGCGGTTAAGTTCTCCGCTGCGCGAGGAGATCTGACGGTTGTTTACAGCTGAGATCTTTGCCGGAATAATCCTTCACGCGGCTTTTAGCCGGAATACGCCGCTGCTAATGGGGACGATCAAAGTTAACTGGCGTGGTGTGCATTGAAATACAGTGTAACAGAGATGGAACTAATTAGCCAGGAGGGTGGGAGGAAATAGAATGAAACGTGGCGCCTTGAGGTGCTTGTGACGTTATTTAACTCGTTACAAAGTTGTCTTTAATTTAGAATGAGGTGATAAAGTGTTACAGGAAAGCAACACACACACATTCGTATAGCATAGCGGTAATATCAGAGCTGTAATTTGTATTTGACGATTCCTGTGAAAAGCTTACGATGGGCTGGCTCTCAGACATGATTATTTTTCGGGGCTAGGGGAGGGTCGAAATGGAAGGCCCAATTTACGTAATGTCATATCAATGTGAATATAACAAATTAAATCCATTCAATTTTGTCATGTCAAGCTGTTCTCAGGTAATAGTATTTCACACATGTGGCAGAAAGGCATACAAAAATGACACTGACACACCATAACACTCAGCTACAGACGTTGCATTCTTTTCAAAGAGGCTCACATAAATTCACACATGCGCAAGTCACAATCATATGACAACCCTCTCCGGTTACCATGCTCTGACTTGAGACTTTTGACTAATGAAGGCTGCGGTCAAAGTCCATGTTGTGTGGGTATTATTGTATACAATAACGTCTACAATCACTTTCCGGAAGCAACCTCACGGTATGTGGCAGGGGATAATTTGGGTGTCATTGTCAATTCCTCCTATTCCAATTACATATCTTTCGCGGAAAGAGTTGTTGCTTGTGTGTCTCTGTTTGGGCTCTAATCTCTCTAACTTTATCCTTGTGGTCTCTATGCTAGATATTGATGTGGCGTCACTATTCGCCACGCAACTTGAAAAAGAGGCGAAAAGTCGCTCCATGATACTTCGGCCGCCGGGGGTGCCCTCAGTCTCGATATCTCTTTGTCTGCTTCATGCACTGGGCAATAGGAGGAAGAGGGATCAGCACACTACAGCAACAACAGTCGGTAAAGAAGTATGGCAGTTCCAGTCAGTACCAAGAAGTTCAACGAGTCAACAGAAGAGTGTCATTCACGTGAACCAGCAGTCTTAATACAAGCTGCACATATGCTATTGTATTAATAAATCCTTTTTGGACGAATCACTTATTTTAGTTACTCGCCATGGCACCACGTCATTCTGTTGGAACATTCCAAGGACACAACAGATATGATAAGTATGAATCAATATATTCGTTGACTCTTTATGAAACGTACGTTCTTATAACTTTAACAGAAACTCGTACTGTGATACAGAATGTATCTCTTGGAGCATCTGTGACACTTTGCGCTTACTTAATGAGCCTTTAACGTAGTGTGCTACTGTCTGTTGCATATTCTTTATGTCCTTTATCAACCCCACCTGGTACAGATCCAACACCAATGATCAATACTCAAGCAGTGGGAGAACCAAATTTAGTAATTTACTTTCTTTGTTGACAGACTACACTCTCTATGGATTCTTCTAATGAATCTCAGTCTGGTATGTAGTGCAACCAAGATGGCTTTTGTCTAGTCTTTTTAAATCGTCTCTTCTGATTTTGCTTAGTGATATAATAACGGATATTTCTTTCTATGTAAATGCAACATTTCACCATGGTTTATCCCTCAGATCAATTGCCATTCCCTACACCATTAGTTAGTACATGGCAGATCCTCCTGCATTTCGCTACACTTTCCTAATTTTTTTCCTATTCTATTTGCTTCTCTGCGGGTCAGCAATCGTCTTTAGAGTTGTAAGCTATTCATTTAAGTAGTAAGTTTAAGTAGTAGTGTTTTCTTGATCCTGCCACAAATTTCAAAATGGTGGCTGGTAAAACCCACTCCCACACCTCCAGATGCTGACTCCAAAATTTAAGATGGCGACTGGGAAAAACACATGACATTCAAGATGGCGGCTGGGAAAATCCCAACCGCACCCCACGGGGCAGGGGGCACTCCAAAATTCAAGATGGCTGCCCAGCAGGTGAAGATGCCTGACCTCCACAACACCCCTCCGGGGGCCCACTTCAAAATTGAGTATCATGGCATTTGGGGGTCTACTCCTCCTGCCGATCGAGACATCCGCAGCTGGACAATGATGCTCTTCAGGATGATTGACAACCAACATTTTATCACTCTTAATAGCAGTTTGAAACGGCTGGTCCAGACTCGTCCCCCTTGCTCCTGCCAGCCTGGCACCAGCTCCTAAGGGTCCAACCCGAGAGTTGCCCACTCACCTAGCTTCCGCTCAAATGTTCCAAATGTTAGTATAGTTTATGGGACTTAACTACGGGGTCATCAGTCCGTAAACATAAAAACTGCTTATGAACTAACTAATACTAAGGACGGCACAAATATCTGAGGCACTTCAGTCACGGTCTGCACGACCACTACGGTCGGGGGTTCGAATCCCTCCCCCCCCCTTGGGCATGGATATTTGTGCCGTCCTAGTTCGTAAGTAGTTCATAAGTAGTTTGTAAGTTTAGAGATTGATCACCCCGTAGTTAAATCCCATAAGCTTTACAAACATTTGAACATTTTTGACTACAAAATTGGCGGGAATCTCGGTCAGTCTGGTCCTAGAGCCAGAAGGGTGAGGATCTAACCCCTTCAGCAACATCTGCAATGTTGATCATCAGTAGAGTTCAACAACAACGATCTTTTTAACAATTATATGCAACAAAAAATTTTTGGCGGGAAAGCCCAAAATTTGCGAAACATTTGTTTATCAGAAATCACTAGGTTCATAAGAAAGAAGCAACAAGATACAAAGCACGAGACATCAGCCCTTGCAAGTCTAAGTGACTGGTGCAAAAAGGATGTGCATTACATAACCTCATATTGGCAGGTGACCAATTCCTGGTTGACCCGCAAACTTTTGCCTCCAGGCTGTTGGACGCCCATTCACTGTTTTTCCTGCTGCAAACCGACGTCAATGATATAGGCCCGTAATTTTTCGGATCACTCCTATTGCCTTTTTTTAGTATTGGCGTAACCTGTGCAACTTTCCAGTCTTTTGGTACGGAACGTTCGCTGAGCGAGCGGTTGTATATGATAACTAGGTATGGGGCTATTGCCTCAGCATACTCTGAAAGTAAACTTATTGGTATACAACTAGAACCGGGATACTTACTTTTGTTAAATGATTTATGTTGTTTTAATAAACCAGAGATATCAACTTCTAAATTACGCATGTTGGCAGCTGTTCTTGATACAAATTCTGGAGTATATGCCTCGTCTTCTTTCGTGAAGGAAGTTTGGAAGCCTGTGTTAAGCAATTTTGCTTTAGCAGAACTGTCATCAGTAGCCTCACCGTTGATATCGCATAGTGAAGGTATTTTGAGTTTATACTTTACATACTTTACATACGATCAAAATTTCTTAGGATTCTCTGCTAAATTACAGGGTTTCGTTGTGGAATTTGTTATAAGCTTCTCGCATTCAAGTGTCTTTAAACGGCTGCCATTCTTGAAGATTTTGTGTCAGTTTAAATTTGGCATGTTTTTTTTCATTGCCTTTGCAATGGTGATCTGTCCTCTTTTATGTACCACGGCGGGTCAGGGCCCCCTTTTATATTAATTTGTTTGGTATAAATCTGTCGATAGTTGTCGATATTATTTCTTTGAATATAACCCACATCCGATCAACGCTAACATAGTTAGTTTGGAAAGACTGGTGATTCTCACTCAGCAAAGCGTCAATCGAATTTTTATCTGCTTTTTTGAATAGATACGTTTTTCGTTTTCGTTTTGGTAGATTTGGGAAATCCGATAATCATTTGCTCTACAACACCTGTGTGTTCACTAATCCCTGTGTTTGTTTTGATGCCGTTTATTAGCTCCGGATAATTGGTTGCTAAGAGGTCAAGTATATTTTCTCAACCATTCTAGTGGGTTCATGTACTAATTGCTCGAGATAATTTTTGGAGAATGCGTTCAGTAAGATTTCGGACCATGTTTTATGCTCGCCTCCGGTTTTAAACATGTATTTTTGAACACGTATCGAGATTAAGTTAAAGTCGCCACCAATTATACTTGTAGTACCTGGGATGTATTTTCTCACAGGATGGCAACATAGTGAAAGAACTGGAATCGAGATGCAGCAAAGCTAATGCAGTGAGTGCTCAGCTAAGATATACTCTCTTCTGCAAGAAGTAAGTACCAAGACTAAGTTAGCAGTGCACCACTCTATCTTTCGACCAACTTGGTTGTATGGGAATGAAAGATGGGTGGATACAGGTTACCTTATTCATAAGGTAGAGGGTACAGATATGAAAGTAGCAGGAATGATTGCAGGCACTAATAGATGGGAACAATGGCAGGAGGGTGTCCATAATCAGGAAATCAAAGAAAAACTGGGAATGAACACCATAGATGAAGCAGTTAAAGCGAACAGACTTAGATGGTGGGGCCGTGTTACACGTATCGGAGAAGCAAGGTTACCTACGAGACTCATGAGCTCGGCAGCGGAGGGTAAGAGGAGTCGAGGTAGACCGAGAAGAAAGTTCTTAGATTTGGTGCAGAATGATTTTGAAGTAAAATAACATCAAACGAGGCTTCAATGTTAGCATTGAATAGGAGATCGTGGAGGAATTTTATTAGAGGCACTATGCTCCAGATTGAACACTGAAAGGCATAATCACACTCTAATGATGATGGTGATGACGATGATGATGCTTGGGGAATGTCGCTATTCACACTGCGGAAAGGTAGACGACGATGTCATAATATTGAAAAGTTTCCTACTAACAGTTGTGCTAACGTTTACAGAAATTGAGCACAGCTACAACACTATAGTACCCGGATAAACGTGGAAGATCGTATGACTACTGTCACTTCGACTGCACAATTATTAAGGCCCTATTCACACGCGAATACTCTTCGTCGCCAAGCAAATGACATACTGTGCGACCAGGAGACGCAGGAAATGTACCTGGTGATCAAAAATTAAGTATAATAAATTAACAAATCACGGAATAATGCAGACAGAGAGGTAAAAATTGACGCACATGCTTGGAATGACGAGGGGTCTTATTAGAACAAAAAAAAAAAAAAAAATTCAAAAAATGTCCGACAGATGGCGTTTCAAATGTGCAAATGTTTATTAAGCTTAAGGGACTTTAACTACGGGGTCATCAGTCCCTAAACTTACAAACTCCTTATGAACTAGCTACAACTAAGGACAGCACAAATATCCATCCCCGAGGGGGATTCGAACCTCCGTCCGTAGTGGCCGTGAAGAACGTGACTGAAGCGCCTCAGTCCCCTCGGCCACCGCGGCCGGCGATGGCGCATCATCCGATCACAACAACAGTAATTTGCAAATCAAATTAGGACAAAGCAAAGATCATGTTCTTTACAGGAAATGCTGAATATGTTCAGCATCATTCCTCCACAATAGCTGTAGTCCAGGAATAATGTTTTCAACAGCACTGTAACGCATGTCCGGAGTTATGGTGAGGCATTGGCGTCGGATATTTTCTTTTTTTTTTTGTGGTTGTAGGGCGCACAACTTCTATGGTCATTAGCGCCCAGTCAAAAACATAGATTCGCTATGATCTCAAAAAAAAAAAAAAAAAAAAAAAAAAAAAAAAAAAAAAAAAAAAAAATGGTGACTGTCAGAACATCAAGAAGAGGCTAAAAACGAAAGATAAAAGACAATTAAAAGGGTTAAATATCCTTGGATAAGTTGGCCAAGTTGATAAAACGCAAAACTCTAGCAGCTGATCGTGTGTCATCAGCTAACATTTCCTCCAGAGTAGACGGAAAGTGAAGGGCTACACGGAGATGATTAAAAAGTACGCAAGACAGTGAAACATGTCGCACGGTCAGCAGTTCACCGCAGGAGCACAGCGGCGCAGGGTCGGCGGACAGCAAGTGACGGTGGCTGAAACGGCAGTGACCGATCCGCAACCGGACCAGGATGACCTCCTCTCGCCGAGAGGGGCGTGAGGAGGTCCTCCAAGCGGTCGGGATCGGTTTTACAGTTCGCAATTTATTGTTGGACATTGAAAACCACGCACTGTGCCATTGCGACACGATACCCCGGCGGAGAGCCCGTTGAACATCGTCATATGGGACGCAAAAGGCAGCCACGCGAGGTAAAAGAGCTGCGGCCTTGGCCGCTATGTCGGCGGTCTCATTCCCGGACACACCTACGTGGCCAGGGACCCACAGGAAAGAAACGTGACAGCTGTCATCTGCTAGCAACTGGAGGGAGCGTTGGATCCGATATACGAGAGGATGGTTCGACAAAGGGTCCTTAAGACTCTGCAGGGCACTAAGGGAGTCCGAACAGATGGCGGTGGCGGCAGGTGTACAAAACGGCCTGGTGGAGGGCAAAAAGCTCAGCCGTGAAGTTAGAGCACCGGTCAGGGAGCTTGTATTGGAAACGGTTGTCCTCGACGACGAAGGCAGATCCGACACCGGCAGTGTTCTTGGAACCATCAGTGTAAATAAATATGGCGTTATCGAACCGCGAACGGAGTTCGACAAGCCTCGAGCGAAATACCAAATCCGGAGTGCTCTCCTTGGGGAGCGAACTAAGTCCAAGGTGAGTGTAAACCTGGGCCTGATGCCACGGTGGCAATGGGCTTTCGCTCAACTGAAAGGTGGAAGGAAGGGTAAAATTGAGCCGCTGTAGCAGGCGGCGAAACCGAACTCCAGGTGGAAGTAAGGCAATCGCAGACAACTGATATTGGCGATCGAGTAAGTCGTCAAAAAATAATCGGTAAGATGGATGGTTGGGCATCGACCGCAAGCGGCATGCGTACCGACACAAAAGTATGTCACGTCGAGTGGTCAAGGGTAATACAGCAGCCTCGGCATACAGACTTTCAACAGGGCTAGTATAAAATGCACCGGTCGCAAGACGTAAACCCCGATGGTGGATAGAGTTGAGACGGCGGAGAATCGACGGCCGTGCAGAAGAGTAAACAAGGCTTCCATAGTCGAGCTTCGACTGAACAATGGCCTGGTAAAGGTGAAGCAGGACGGTACGATCCGCTCCCCATGACGTGCCACTGAGGACAGGAAGGACATTAAGGGATCAGGCACAACGGGCAGCCAGGTAGGACACGTGTGTGGACCAGCAAAGTTTCCGATCCAAAATTAGCCCCAAGAATTTCGTAGTCTCCACGAAAGGGAGAGCAACAGGGCCGAGATGTAGAGAGGGTGGAAGAAATTCCTTGTATCTCCAGAAATTGATACACACAGTTTTCTCAGTGGAGAATAGGAAGCCGTTTGCGATGCTCCAGGAATATAGACGGTCAAGACAGCGTTGGAGAGAACGCTCCAAGAGACACGTCCGCTGGGCGCTACAATAAATTGCGAAATCGTCAACAAAAAGAGATCCGGAGACGTCGGCTGAAAGGCAATCTACGATCGGATTGATTGCAATGGCAAAGAGCGCCACACTCAAGACGGAGCCATGTGGTACCCCATTCTCCTGGCAAAAGGTATCTGACAAAACAGAACCCACCCGTACCCGGAACTTGCGATCCGCCAAAAACTCTTGAATGAAAAGAGGAAGGCGGCCTCGAAGGCCCCATCTGTGCACTGTGCGGAGAATGCCCGCTCTCCAACAGGTACCGTATGCCTTCTCCAAGTCGAAGAACACTGCTACTGTTTGACGCTTCCTTAGAAAGTTGTTCATAATGAAGGTCGACAACGTAACGAGGTGATCAGCAGCAGAGCGGTGTCGACGAAAACCGCATTGGATATTAGTCAGGAGGCGGCGAGATTCGAGGAGCCAGACCAACTGAGCGTTAACCATGCGTTCCATCACCTTACAGACACAGCTCGTCAGAGAAATAGGACGATAGCTGGAAGGAAGATGTTTGTCCTTCCCTGGTTTGGGGTACTGAGAAGAAAACACTTGCCCGCAGGAGAGAGGTTCTTCTGCATTTCAATATGAATGGAATCGGGCCCGGGAGCAGAAGATCGGGACAGGGCGAGAGCACGGTCTAGCTCCTACATGGTGAAGGCGACGTTGTAATTTTCACGATTAAAAGAGTGGAAAGAAGGCGGCCGTGCCTCCTCTACCTGTTTGCGAGGGAGAAAGGCAGGGTGGTAATGGGCAGAGCTCGAAACCTCCGCAAAGAAACGGCCCAATGCGTTGGAAACGTCAGAGGGGTCCACGAGGACTGCGTTCTCCACGGTCAGGCCAGGAATCGGTGAGTGGACCTTGATGCCGGATAAACGGCGTAGGCCACGCCAAACAAACGTGGAGGGAGTAAAACGGTTAAAATAACTAGTAAAAGCAGTCCAGCAAGCTTTCTTGCTGCCGTTTATGACACGACGGCATTGCGCTCTCATACGTTTATAATGTATGCAAGTCTCCAAAGTCGGGTGGCGGCGGAAGTTGCGTAAAGCGCGGCGCCGGGCTCTAAGCGCGTCGCGGAAGGCTGCAGTCCACCAAGGGACCTGGACACGACGTGGAGAAGAGGAGGTACGAGGTATGGAACGTTCGGCAGCTGTGAGAATAACCTCTGTGAGGTAGTCGACCTGACTGTCACAGGTGGGAAAATTCCGATCGTGAAAAACAGCCATGGAAGAATAAAGCCCCCAGTCGGCTTGAGAAATGTCCCAACTGGTGGGACGAGGAGATGGGGAATGGTGCAGGAAGTGGATTATACAAGGGAAATGGTCACTTGAGTACGTGTCAGAAAGTGCATACCACTCAAACCGACCGGCAAGCTGAGGAGTGCATATTGCGAGGTCTATATGGGCTATAAGTGTGTGTTGTGTCTGAAAGGAAGGTCGGTGCACCGGTGTTGAGGCAGACAAGATCGAGGTGTTGGAGAAGGTCCACCAAAAGGGAGCCTCTCGGACAAGATGCCGGAGAGCCCCATAGGGGGTGGTGAGCATTAAAGTCGCCTATCAACACGAAAGGTGAAGGGATCTGATCAACAAGTTGTAGCACATCTGCCCTAGTAAGGGCAGATGACGATGGCGAATAAATATTACAGAGGGAAAAAGTAAATGTGGATAGGGTGATGCGGACGGCAACTGCCTGTAGGTGAGTATGCAATGAAATGGGATGGTAATAGACATCGTCTCGAAGGAGCATCAGAACCCCTCCATGGGCTGGGATACCTTCGATGGGTGGCAGGTCGAACCGCACAGAGGTGTAGTGTGAAAATTCTGCACGATCACTTGGACGCAACTTAGTTTCTTGGAGGCAGACGACAAGCGGGCAGTGCAATCGAAGGAGTAGTTTTAATTCCTCCCGATTGGAACGAATGCCGCGAATATTCCATTGAAGGAGCGCCATGATAAAAAATGAGAGAAGAAAAGAAGATAAAAAGGAACAATCAGATGGGGTCACCTCGACGGCCGCTGAGGACCGGACTTCGAGGGAGCACTGCTATCGCCATCTAGTGGCAAAGGGTCATGTTCCATAGGTTCGACCGACGCGCCTGCCACCTCCCGGAGTTGATCAGGAGGGGCAGCTTCCACCGCCGGTAAACGGCCGGGTGCCCGACAGACGGAGCGTCCCGGTGAAACAGAAGATGGCCGAGGCCGGCAACTGTTGGATGGCGTGACCGAAGATTCACGCCTCGGCGGGGAAGGGGGGGCTGTTTTTTCTGGAAGCCTTCTTAGAAGTATGACGGGTGGAAGATGCGGTTGACGATTGAGAAGTCTGAATCTTCAGAATATCTTCACGGATTGGTTCTTTTTTTGAACTCCGGGCAGCAGATATGGGTGCCCGGGGTGTGTGTGAACTGGTCGACGAATTCGTTGCAGAACGGGCAGAAGGGATGGGAGAGGTGGAACGAGCAATTTTCGGGCTAGCCGACCTGACGACAGTGTCACAGAACGTTAGATCGCAAGTCTGGATGCCTACCTCCTTAGTTGGTCGAGGGGAGACGAGGAACTGGGTGAAGGTACCTGATGGGAGTACAGCGGGCTTCCTACTAGCTAATAATTTCCGAGCGGCATAGGTGGAGACCTTTTCCTTCACGCGAATCTCTTGGATGACCCGCTCTTCTTTATAAACGGGGCAGTCCCGTGAAGAAGCAGCATGGTCACCCATGCAAGTAATGCAGCGAGGGGATGAAGGTTGACATTCACCCTCATAAGCGTCTCTGCCACAGGTGGCGCACTTGGATGCATTTGGACAAGATTTACTTGTATGGTTGTACCTTTGACAATGGAAGCAGCGTGTAGGATTTGGTATGTACGGGCGAACGGAAATGACTTAGTAGCCCGCTTTCACTTTTGATGGTAGGTCAACCCTGTCAAAAGTTAAGAAGACAGTACGGGTCGGCAAGAGGTCATTGTTGACCTTTTTCATCACGCGATGAACAGCTGTGACTCCCTGATCTGACATATAGTTCAATATCTCCTCGTCTGATAACCCATCCAGCGATCTAGAGAACACTACCCCCTGCGAAGAGTTGAGGGTGCTGTGAGCCTCCACCTTCACAGGGAAAGTGTAGCTCGAAGTAACTTCTGCACCTGGAACGCATTCTCTATTTCGAGTAACAAGGTCCCGTTGCGCTGCCTGGAGCAGGTCTTCAAGGGACCTGCGATCCCATCGACACCCTTCTGAATGATAAACAGATTGACTGAAGAAAAATCCTTATCGTCGGTACGTGAAACCACCAGGAACTTTGGAATGTTAGGCAATGCCTTTTGCGGCTGAGAGTCATGTTTCCGCTTATGGGTCAGGGTTATAGTTGATGTGGAAGGTTTCATGGCGGAGGTGTCCCCCATGATTACCGGCGTCTCCGATGGCGCGCTCCTTCCTTGTGGGGGCCCTCACTGAGGGCGCACCCGCCTTAGGTGACTGTTCGCACCTCAGGTCACACCTACCGAGAACGGACGGAGGGACCAATTGGCATGTTCGGAAGGTATCAGCTCGGGTAATCACCCCTCCCTGGGCCCGGCCTTTACCGGGGGGTACGTACGTGCCCTACATGTCTACCCGGGGCGGGGAGTTACGCCTTACCCCGTCGCCGGCTACGCAGACACGCACAGGGAGGAAAGAAAGGAGGAAGGAGAGAAAGGGATGAAGGAGGAGGAAGAATCTCAAACGCCGAGGCGGAGATTAAAGGGTGAGTCGAGAACAAGGAGAAAGGAAAAAAGAGGGGAAGGCTGAAGAACAGGAAACGAAGAGGACCAAGAAGAGAAGACAGAGGAAGCGAAAAAGAAACCTTGGACTAATGAAAAAAAGAAAAAAAACGCCCGTCTCCGGGCGAAAGCACAAACCGGCTTCGGTTAGGGCCCCGTGCGCGCCACACACGTACCCACAAAAGAGCTGTGGGCCCCCTGGGGGGATATTGTCTTTCAGCATCCCTAGAGACGTCGGTCGATAACGATACAGTTGCAACTTCAGGTACCCCAAAGCCAATAATAGCACGGAGTGAGGACCTAGGAGGCCAAGCATGACGAAAATGGCGGCTGAGCACACGATCATCACCAAACGACACGCGCAAAATATGTTCCACGCGTCTAGAAATAATTTTTTTTTTTAGTAAAACCCCATATTATTCCAAGCACGTGTGTCACTTTATACCTCTCTATCTACATTATTCCGTGATTTATTAAGTTTTCAAATTTATACTGACTTTTTGATCACCCAGTAATTAGAAGGGGCCATTCACACGGGGATACTGCAGTGGCGGCATCGCAGAGTCGTTCCGACTCTGATACTACGAGACTCGATATTGCCGCGGTGGAGTAGCCGAGCGGTCTCAGGCGCCTACCTGCGGAGCGTGCGGTTGATCGCCCTCGGAGGTTCGAGTCCTCCCTAGGGCATGGGTGTGTGTGTGTGTTGTCCTTAGGTTAGTTTACGTTAGTTTAAGTAGTTTGTAAGCTACGGACTGATGACCACGCAGTTTGGCCCGATAGATTTACAAACATTTCAACATTTGAGACTCGATATGCTGGTCGTGGAATCTCCCAGTCTCTTGTTTGCGTTCGTACAATTTCGTTGCTTAAAGTTCGAAAAAGTGTTTAATTTGAAGTTAGAGGTAGAAAATGTTTGCTACCTTCCTGATGAGTTAGAGACGTGAATCTTTCAATAGGTCAGAACATGTCGAAACTGATTGTTATCTGTTGTTTGGCCGAAGGCAAATTTTGTAGCATTATTATATCTCTCTTTCATTGTTCCTGTCACAAATGATTCACGATAAGAATGTTTACTGTAAACTCCATGTGAGCTCGAATCCGTTTAGTTTTTACCTTTTCTGGCTTTTCACGAGATAAAACGTAGACAGGAGAAGGTAATAAATTGATTGACCCACACAAGAAAACTTATATTAACCTGAAAGTTACCACACGTCTCACGTACCTTAACGTTTGAAATCTGTAAAAATTTTTCACATGCATTGGACCAAGAACCAGATCACAAGTGTTTAAAAAAAATATGTTTTTAAAATCGACTAAAATGTATAATTTCTCCTAATTCATAACAAATTTTTAAGCCCATACTGATAAACCTACAAATTCTTCGTTGTGAATTTTAAATAGCTGTGACAATATTCGTACAACTTAAAACGAGAAAAGTGCGGTCCATGGAATAGATAATAGTGAGCATGAGATGTTAATCGTAATAAGTACACAACAATTGATATAGTTCGTAGTGCAACAAAATCGCAACTGACTTGGTTAAGTATTCGTATCTCAGTTATCTGTTCTGCATGTACTGGCGATAATAATAAACTATATAATACAATCGTCACTGCTAGACGCACTAGATATTGTACTAATGGCAGCTAGGTACACATAAAGGGCGCTGATATGACCCTCAATCAGTGGAATTCATTTTCATTGCATTTCACATATAAAGCGACTCGGCAGTTTGGGAGACCAAAGTCATGTCAGCGTAAATGTGATGGGCTACTGGAGTCGTACAGTCTCCCAGTCTCCAGGTTGTCAGGTAACTGGAGACGCGATTTGTGTATGACCGTGATAATAGGGCAAAAGAGTAATATACGACACCCCGCTGATGTTAAACGGGCTCATAATTAATGTTCTTTCAAAACAAGCATCACGAGCTATCCCTTAAATCATGGATATCCACCACAATTCTACACTAGTGAGGCCTCAGTTACGATACGTTGTAATGTTATGTGCTTAAAACACACAATTACCAAAAACTGTACGCTATACTCGCTGCAATGATGGCCCCTTAGAACTGCTTTGGGAAACAGCGGAAATGCCTCTCCATGTTTACCGTACGAAATTGTCGATTACATTTGTGTTGGAGGTAACTCTAACCATAGAGTTCCGTTGGCTCAGTTATCAGCGTACTAACAGTACCACACAGAAAAAAATAAATGTTTCCCTCATAGTTCATGTTTCTGAGCGGCAATAGCTACGTGGACAATGATCCCGTGCAAGTATTTCCCAGACAGGAACAGCGCTTGCAATACATTCTGTTTCCTCAGCCACTTGCTCTTCCGCCAAAAATGAAATTACGTATCACTGCGAATGATTTCAGTAGAACCAAGCGACTCGAACAGAGTAAAACATTTCCTGTGATGGAGGAAGTAGGTCCTCCGCCACACGCAGGTAGCGAACGTATTCCTTTGTCCTCTGTTCGCATTTCCACCGCCGGCACACAACAGAGTTTGCCGAGGATGTAGTTAGCGCCCATCCAAGCGCTAAAGGCAACTTCCAGCTAATTAGACTTTGAACACATCTGACTCTTTGACTGTAGTAATAGCTATCTATATGAGAAGAATAACAGCAGCCAGCACCTTTCACTTAGGACGGCAATGTACAAGCTGGCGTCCATGGTCTGAAACCTCACTGAAACTTCACTTGGAAAACTGCAGGATGTGGTATTTAACACAATTGGTGGTTAAGCATTTAAACGTACAAAAAGAAGCTCGCCCTTACAGTAAGCAGTTCTTTAATTATTTATTTCCGGAAAATAGACCTTCGCACATTATTCCACCCATGACAGGTTAAATACTCAAAGTCTTTAAAATACGTACTTTTGTCGCATTGAAAATCTATAGACAAATTTTCTTAGTTCTGGATGCAAAATTGCATTAACAGGATTACTTTTCAGCTCTTTTATAAATGAATATATATATATATATATATATATATATATATATATAATCCGACTGGCATACACTCCCCTTTTAAATCGATTAACAGGTCAGCTTCGGCCTTCCCATCTGATGTCGTTCGCGAAGCTCCCCTAGTTCATCAACTGAACTAAGTGAAGTACCTGATCTAGTTCGGTCTTTCAAATCGACTCAGTTCGTGAAATTTGGAACTAGTGCATCAACTGAAGCAAGTGAACTTTTCCGGTCTTCCGATTCCATGCAGTTTACGCAGTTACGAGTTAGGACTTCTCAAAAACATACTTTTAGGTCCTGGGTGTGTACAAAGTATCGATCGTTCTTTGTCGAGCAGGACGTTTTCACTTCTTCTTCTTTTGCTTTATACGGTGCCGTTTCAAATACCAATTACGACTTTTTTAAAGTATTTTGTTTTATCTTTTGTATTTCGTGATTCTAATGAATAAATACGTTTAATATTCACAGAATATATGACATCAACTGCGATTGGGCAAAGCTGAAAATGTGTACCCAGACGGGATTCGAACCCGGGTCTCCTGTTTTCTAGGCAGTTGCGCTGACCCCTACACCACTTTTTTTTTTTTTTTTTTTTTTTTTTTTTTTTTTTTTTTTTTTTTGCTCTATCGGTAGTTCTGTTCATTGCGGACGCTGTTCGCATTTGTTCGTTGATGTTCGAAGTGTTCGTGGCTCAGCTTTTTTATTACAGAGGGCGTTGAGCCCCCTGACCGGGCGCGCTGAGCCACGGCGCCCGGCTACTGGGGACACAGTGATCATCGCACCTGCAAGGACTACCTAAGCACGCCTCACGTCAGATACAAATTCCCAGCTTCGCCCTGCCCACAGTACTCAAACTCGTAGTTATGCAATATATATACATGTGGCGTCTGTTCCGAAAGAACAGACTTCACTTCTGATCCTGCAGTTGCTATTATTTAATATTCCCAGAATATACGGGAATTAGGTGTTTCCGATTCATCCTGTGTCTAGAATGAAAAGAAGAAAACTTGTGCTGGTTGTGGCCATTCCTTAAGAAATTAAACAAAGGACTAATATTAATGAGTGTTATATGACAAAAAAGGGCGAAAAAATATTTTGTTCCTTATGAGTTCCTTAACTGAGCCTTTTGCTAAGAAAACAAGACAATACAAAGAAGTGAAGAAAACATTCTTTGAACTCTTCTCTTGGAACAAAGCGTTAGAATTATTTGCTTCTCATGAAAAATCGAATTGCCTCATATCTTGCAGCAGTAGGAAAATTGCAGCTGATAAACGTGTCAACGTGCAGTGTTTAGTGACTCAAGGATGGGGGAACGAAGTCTACTGTTATAGCTCCGTTGAGAATGTCGTGTTCATTACGTTATCTCATGGTGCAGGAGTTATCAGTCCGATTCACATACATGATAATTCCAAACACAATGTATTGTTAGAGTGAATAGTTAAAGATACCTCCGATTTGTCCTATTGGCTTCACCGAAAAAAAAGTATATAAACCTTTCGCACGACATAACAAGTTCATCAATTTTAGCTATGGCTAACGAAATCTTACAGAATTTGATAAGGGTAGTGAAACATTCCCATTACGATTCCATAACTGTCGATTAAACTAGCGACGTAAGTATACATGAGCAAGTTTCGACTTGTTTTCGCTGTGTCAGTCGTGTTGATTTTCAGATTAATGAATAATTTTTAGGTTTCTACAATAATGAATCTATTACAGCTGACGTAGTGTTGAAAGATTTAATGGATGTCCTCACCCGATTTTCTCTAGATATCCATAAATGCGGGGATATTGCAACTGACGGAGCAGCAAATATGACGCACTTTTTCTAGGTTGCAAGCAAATGCCAGAGAAACTGAGCCACGAATTTTGCATGTTAACTGTTATGGTAACTCTTCGATCCTTTCAACCCAAGACGTAGCCTGATGCAAAATGAAAACATGTTTACAGAAGGTGTTTCAAATGTGAAAGAAATTATCAAATTTATACGCGGCTTCTACAAGCGAGAACCAGTATTCGAGTCTGAAAGTTGGTCAATTCTTCCTCTAGCTTTTCGGCCGTTTTGCCCTGTCAGGTGGTATTTCAGAACAAATTTTTTACATAATTGTCACAATAAACTCTGTTCTTTGAAGAAAGTGAGCTCGAAAATTCGCATGCTGATGCTTAAAATTTTCAGTCTTCATTTGAAGTGGGATTGCACTTCAATTTCTATTAAAATTTTAGAGACCGTTGCAATTTTGATAGCTTTGTGCAAAAATCGTCCCTGCAGCCCTAATGAATCATGGACAACGTTAATAGTGATCGAGATGTTGTGAAGTTATCTCTAACTCATGAAAGATTCGATGAACTGTGGATCTCTTGTTTGGAATGGTCCAAAAAGTTTTATATCTAAGATTGAAAACTTCCAAAAATTCGAAAGATTACTCTAACTTTGATTACGGTGCTGTGCCATATGCTGTTTCTGAAATCCGTGTATATTAACGGAGAATTTATTTTGAGGTTTTAGGTACTGTGATTCATTATTCCGAGGATAGATGTTCTTATCCTGCTATAACTCCCTTCATAGATATAGAAAATTTTCTTCTTAATATTCAATTTTTTTTAACCTATTGGCCCAAACAGCTCTGCCTAATTCCCTAGGCTGATAAACTACTTAAGCTAATATAACTGACGACAGCATACATACCAATACCCGAGGAACGACTTGAACCTCCAGAGGGAACGGCCTCAGAGTCGCTGGTACGGTTCAGAAAAACAAATAAATTTCCAACAACAGCAGTTTTTCTTAAAATTTACGAAGATAAGATGATAAAAGAATGTATATGTCGAAGCGAATCATTACTACACAAATGTGCAATTCTGCAGTATACCGTGCATGAGGGTTTTATATTAAGTTTTTAAGCCTGTTAATGTGACGTAATATACAATGGGTTATCAATACTTCCATAATATTTACCTGTAGGACTGTTTTCAGAAAGGAACCTCGCATTTACCTTGTCGTGTGTATGCAGAAACGAGAAATTAGTAGGATAAATCACTAACAAAGTTCTTGCTGTCGTAGGGAGAAATCCAGTGACGTCAAACTCGAACCCGTTTGTCTCCATCAGTGGGCGGTGTTCGGAAAAGGCAGGTTGGGGTGGCGTCAGCCATCATTATCTATCGTGGTTTCGAATTCTCTGAAGGCAACAAAAAAAACTTAGAGATTAAGTTTAACTTTTTTTTCATTTGTGATATATAAAGTTGGAATGGATTATAATTACTATCTGTTAAGAATCGTTGATAACCGATTGGCAGTTATTCCAAATGCCGACCCCCGATATAAAGACGCTGTGGGACTCATCCATAACAGTAAACACTCGGAAGATGACATCTCAAATGCCTAACATTGTATATATAACAGGCCGCCTCAATGAAAGAGGGGCTGGGACGCTAAAAATGTCTAGTGGTAGTGTGAAACACTGGTCCACAGTGATAACTTCGGACGGATAGGTTGCTCTGTTCTCCAAAGATGCGAGATAACTATGGAAGCCGGAAATGGAATTTATGCAAAGCAAAAGCAAAGTAGGTCCCAATAACACATCTTTGCATTAAGCAAAATTTAGATATTTAGACAAGTATTTCAGTTGGTGACATATTGTAACGATTTTCCATTTATGAGCAGGTACGTTAGTATAAATATGAATCTAAAGTATTGTAACATTAAAGGCAATGAAGAGTAAGTACAAGTTTTTCTATGTTTGCTAGAAATTTATCAATCCAGTCACACAGTTTCGTTCACTGGGGCCAGTGCAGAACAGTATCGATTACCAGGAACCACAATCAATATGGGTGCCTAGTATCCGCAGTTTCCGTGGAAGAAGGAAAACGACCTCTGATTGAAACGATATGTCTTTCAGAACTTACTTTCATATTTAAAGAGGAGATTTTATGTACTCAAATATTTCAAAGACGCGAAGCACAGAACATGTTCCAAAACCCTACAATAAACCGAGCGGAGTTTTTCCTAACATTATGAGCACACAACCCAACAGCAACCCATTTGCCCAGTTGCCTCTTTGAGCAATTTCTAATGTTTTTCTGTTCCTCTTTTTTTAATAGTTATCATTTTGCTCTTCATGCCACGATTTATGGGACATGGCCTTATGAAAGCTTTGAAAAAATACATTTAGTATTTCAGCCTGAACTGGTGCTTTTAATCTGCCTACTGATATAAAGTCGGGCCAAAACTTCTTGCGAGGCAAACTCTCCAACCAACAGACCGCCATCAGATTTAATGCAGCGATGCCTCAGTGGACAGTCCGTCAAATAACGAACATGAATCGAGTGTGGAAACAGGAAGTAGAACTACTGAACTGTCGAAAGAAGCAACATGGAAACGGTAGACGGCATAAGCTAAGCACGTGCATCGTCCAGAGCATTACAAGGCCCGAAGCGATGTGGACACTGAGTGGGATTGTGAAGCAGGAGACCTTCCTTCAAGTACCTTCGTGTTCCATCTTTATTGTTTCTCAAAATTATGGACTGCTCTTCCGGTCAGAGTTATGTCTGTTCACTGTGTTCAGTTGTGTGTCTGTGTCGAAGTGTAGTGTCGAGATGCAATGGAGGAATCGCTAATTACTTCTATGCGAGTAAGATAGCGAAATTAACGTATATTATACTTTTTCTGGCCCTTACGTCGAAATCAGATACTTAATCTATGAAAAAACGACTGATTGATGTATTTCCTTTGTAATATACCCCTTAAACGTTTCCTAAGACTGAATTTTTTTTAGCTAGACCTGTTTTTGTTAGTGACAGTACCATACGTCTACTTGCCCTACAGGCAGGGTAAGATGACGAAACGAACATTTGATTAATATAATAAAGACTTCCATTGATGCTTATCTACTTATCAAAAGACACAGAAACTTACCCTTTCTCCTTTGCATACCTGTAACTACGCTGAGCAGAGCCTACTTGATCAGCATGTTTTTCTACGTAGTGAAGTAAAGTAGCTTCAGGCAGGCTGATCGCCCTTGCGGAGGCTTTAACATGCTCTCCATTGCCTCTTTCAATGATTCATTGCTCCTTTTCTGTCACCCTGTCTTTCTTATGAACTGTATAATTCGTCATCGTAACCGCAGACGAGAATTTGGATATAGACTTTTACATACACACAATATTACACAATAAAGACATTAAACCGTTATTAAAACACCACTAAATCCACAAGGGATCAAGGAATCAACTCATATTTATTAATAGAAAAGTATTACTTGCATGAAATTTATTTAAACCTCACGAATATTTGTTAAACAGCATCCACTTCCCAGCCTCTGTCGTCAACAAAACAAAATGACTAAGCGGTTCTGTTTCAACAAACATGCTTGCAGAGTGCGCTTAGGAAGCAATACCATAGTGCACGTTGCACAATCTGTAGAGTTTTCTGAGAAATTCACAATTCGTCATCTTAGACTCCTCGTCAACTTACCCGACCTTCCCCTAACACATATGATGTATTTTGCGTCCTAGTTTGGAGGTTCTGATTCGTAAATTTCTTGGTTGCAACATTGTTCGCAAACCGTTTATCTGTGGCATTCATTTCTATTTTCACTCTAAAAGTCAGATCACGTTACCACAGCGCCTTGGTCCTTCCAGTTCAGTCGACGTTGCTCCTCTCTAGCTTGAACCATTAACTGTTTCGTTTTCGCTTCTTTATTTTTACGGTTCAGTATACCTTACATCGGATTTCATGCTCGATTCGTCTTCCTTCTCTACGTGTAACGAATTACTCTCCTCTTCTTCTTTATGTTTGTTCGCCAGTCAGGTTTGGCTAAACGTATCTCCTTACCGTTATCAATATCCCTTTTAAAATCCGTATGCATATCGCTGTATTGAGCAACTTACAAACTACTTATGAACTACTTACAACTAAGGACGGCACAGATATCCATGCCCGAGGGGGGATTCGAACCCCCGAACGTAGTGGCCGTGCAGACCGCGACTGGAGCGCCTCAGTCCCCTCGGCCACCGCGGCCGGCTTTATAGGGAGACATGATCATTATAATGAAATAGGAGAAATCACATTCTTTCTCCCGCGCACTAATAGAGAATGGGACGATAGAGATATATCATGAATGCGGATCAATGAAATCTTTCTCATGAACTGAAATGATATATGCAGAGTAATTATTTAGATGTAGACGTACGCGAAGGAAATCGAAGTATTTCTTTTTATTTGTTACCTAAAATTTGTCTTGAACAGTTCATGAGAGGACCACCTCATAAATATAGTATCTTAGTCCTCCTGGTGACAAAAAGATAAAATTTAGACTTAGCTTAAAACAGTAAATGAGTTTGCTCAATACAGCGATATGCACACGGAATTTAAAAGGGATATTGATAACGGTAAGGAGATACGTTTAGCCAAACCTGACTGGCAAACAAACATAAAGAAGAAGAGGAGAGTAATTCGTTACACGTAGAGAAGGAAGACGAATCGAGCATGAAATCCGATGTAAGGTATACTGAACCGTAAAAATAAAGAAGCGAAAACGAAACAGTTAATGGTTCAAGCTAGAGAGGAGCAACGTCGACTGAACTGGAAGGACCAAGGCGCTGTGGTAACGTGATCTGACTTTTAGAGTGAAAATAGAAATGAATGCCACAGATAAACGGTTTGCGAACAATGTTGCAACCAAGAAATTTACGAATCAGAACCTCCAAACTAGGACGCAAAATACATCATATGTGTTAGGGGAAGGTCGGGTAAGTTGACGAGGAGTCTAAGATGACGAATTGTGAATTTCTCAGAAAACTCTACAGATTGTGCAACGTGCACTATGGTATTGCTTCCTAAGCGCACTCTGCAAGCATGTTTGTTGAAACAGAACCGCTTAGTCATTTTGTTTTGTTGACGACAGAGGCTGGGAAGTGGATGCTGTTTAACAAATATTCGTGAGGTTTAAATAAATTTCATGCAAGTAATACTTTTCTATTAATAAATATGAGTTGATTCCTTGATCCCTTGTGGATTTAGTGGTGTTTTAATAACGGTTTAATGTCTTTATTGTGTAATATTGTGTGTATGTAAAAGTCTATATCCAAATTCTCGTCTGCGGTTACGATGACGAATTATACAGTTCATAAGAAAGACAGGGTGACAGAAAAGGAGCAATGAATCATTGAAAGAGGCAATGGAGAGCATGTTAAAGCCTCCGCAAGGGCGATCAGCCTGCCTGAAGCTACTTTACTTCACTACGTAGAAAAACATGCTGATCAAGTAGGCTCTGCTCAGCGTAGTTACAGGTATGCAAAGGAGAAAGGGTAAGTTTCTGTGTCTTTTGATAAGTAGATAAGCATCAATGGAAGTCTTTATTATATTAATCAAATGTTCGTTTCGTCATCTTACCCTGCCTGTAGGGCAAGTAGACGTATGGTACTGTCACTAACAAAAACAGGTCTAGCTAAAAAAAATTCAGTCTTAGGAAACGTTTAAGGGGTATATTACAAAGGAAATACATCAATCAGTCGTTTTTTCATAGATTAAGTATCTGATTTCGACGTAAGGGCCAGAAAAAGTATAATATACGTTAATTTCGCTATCTTACTCGCATAGAAGTAATTAGCGATTCCTCCATTGCATCTCGACACTACACTTCGACACAGACACACAACTGAACACAGTGAACAGACATAACTCTGACCGGAAGAGCAGTCCATAATTTTGAGAAACAATAAAGATGGAACACGAAGGTACTTGAAGGAAGGTCTCCTGCTTCACAATCCCACTCAGTGTCCACATCGCTTCGGGCCTTGTAATGCTCTGGACGATGCACGTGCTTAGCTTATGCCGTCTACTGTTTCCATGTTGCTTCTTTCGACAGTTCAGTAGTTCTACTTCCTGTTTCCACACTCGATTCATGTTCGTTATTTGACGGACTGTCCACTGAGGCATCGCTGCATTAAATCTGATGGCGGTCTGTTGGTTGGAGAGTTTGCCTCGCAAGAAGTTTTGGCCCGACTTTATATCAGTAGGCAGATTAAAAGCACCAGTTCAGGCTGAAATACTAAATGTATTTTTTCAAAGCTTTCATAAGGCCATGTCCCATAAATCGTGGCATGAAGAGCAAAATGATAACTATTAAAAAAAGAGGAACAGAAAAACATTAGAAATTGCTCAAAGAGGCAACTGGGCAAATGGGTTGCTGTTGGGTTGTGTGCTCATAATGTTAGGAAAAACTCCGCTCGGTTTATTGTAGGGTTTTGGAACATGTTCTGTGCTTCGCGTCTTTGAAATATTTGAGTACATAAAATCTCCTCTTTAAATATGAAAGTAAGTTCTGAAAGACATATCGTTTCAATCAGAGGTCGTTTTCCTTCTTCCACGGAAACTGCGGATACTAGGCACCCATATTGATTGTGGTTCCTGGTAATCGATACTGTTCTGCACTGGCCCCAGTGAACGAAACTGTGTGACTGGATTGATAAATTTCTAGCAAACATAGAAAAACTTGTACTTACTCTTCATTGCCTTTAATGTTACAATACTTTAGATTCATATTTATACTAACGTACCTGCTCATAAATGGAAAATCGTTACAATATGTCACCAACTGAAATACTTGTCTAAATATCTAAATTTTGCTTAATGCAAAGATGTGTTATTGGGACCTACTTTGCTTTTGCTTTGCATAAATTCCATTTCCGGCTTCCATAGTTATCTCGCATCTTTGGAGAACAGAGCAACCTATCCGTCCGAAGTTATCACTGTGGACCAGTGTTTCACACTACCACTAGACATTTTTAGCGTCCCAGCCCCTCTTTCATTGAGGCGGCCTGTTATATATACAATGTTAGGCATTTGAGATGTCATCTTCCGAGTGTTTACTGTTATGGATGAGTCCCACAGCGTCTTTATATCGGGGGTCGGCATTTGGAATAACTGCCAATCGGTTATCAACGATTCTTAACAGATAGTAATTATAATCCATTCCAACTTTATATATCACAAATGAAAAAAAAGTTAAACTTAATCTCTAAGTTTTTTTTGTTGCCTTCAGAGAATTCGAAACCACGATAGATAATGATGGCTGACGCCACCCCAACCTGCCTTTTCCGAACACCGCCCACTGATGGAGACAAACGGGTTCGAGTTTGACGTCACTGGATTTCTCCCTACGACAGCAAGAACTTTGTTAGTGATTTATCCTACTAATTTCTCGTTTCTGCATACACACGACAAGGTAAATGCGAGGTTCCTTTCTGAAAACAGTCCTACAGGTAAATATTATGGAAGTATTGATAACCCATTGTATATTACGTCACATTAACAGGCTTAAAAACTTAATATAAACCCCTCATGCACGGTATACTGCAGAATTGCACATTTGTGTAGTAATGATTCGCTTCGACATATACATTCTTTTATCATCTTATCTTCGTAAATTTTAACATTCGTGTATTGCAGTAAATGTTCCATAAATCTTTCCGTATATTTATTGAGCGTATATAATTTTCCTTATTATTCAAACGATCCCATTAGACTGAATGATGACAGCAAGTATCGGTTGAAGGAAGTAACTGTTTACAGATCTTCTTTTTATTAGCATAAACATTGTGCATATCCGTAGTTATATTTTATGATCATCAAAACCGTATTAATGGCTCGATAAAATAATAAATTTATGAATATTTAGCTTTCTTCAGAAAGGTAATTCACAGAGCTTTCTTCCCAACATAGGTTTTTTAGGTGGGATATGCAACAGTAGAACAACAGTACTCTTATTATTGATTGGAAATTTTGCCAATTAACTTATCAACATTCGCCTTCTTTTCGATTCCCACAAACGTCGGAAATTTGATCAGTTCGGGCCATGTCCGCTGCTGCTTCTCTTCTCGGTCCATCATTTATTATCGAGTCATCCGTTAGGTTTCTCTAACTCTGACAAAAGTATGCTGAATTATTTCAGTTCTTTCTGCAGTATATTTGTAATGTTCAAATGTTTGTTAAGCTTAAGGGACTTAACTGTGGGGTCATCAGTCCCTAAACTTACAAACTACTTATGAACTACCTTATCCTAAAGACGACACAAACATACATGCCGAAGGGGGGATTCGAACCCCCGACCGTAGTGGCCGTGCAGACTGTGACTGGAGCGCCTCAGTCTCCTCGGCCACCGCGGCCGGCTACTGCGAGGTCATCAGTCCCTAAACTTATAAACTGCTTATGAACTAACTTATACTAAAGACAGCACAAACATCCACGCCTGAGGGGGATGCGAACCCCCGACGCGGAATGGCCTCGTGTACCGTAACATGGCACCTCAATGCGCACGACCACTCCACCGCGGCTGCATGGAGTTCCTATGATGTAAACATCAGACATATCCCAGTGTTCACACAGTCATAGCTTAGGAAAAAGCACTTTCAGTTTTTCCGAATTTTCCCATTTTACATGTAACTCTTGTAACATTAAAAACTATGAGCACAATCCGTCAGGCCGTCTCAACTGATGCGTTTCATTAGCCTAGATTCCTGTGAAACACTTGTCGATATACAGAATGAGACACTTCAAATTGTTATTCGAAGCATTTGAAAAAAAAATCGCTTTTAAAAAAGTGGCAATGGAAGTTGTTCACCTCGGAGAGAGACATCCATTGACATGCAGCTCGATCACCCTACACTTATCCCGGCGGTGAGATGGGGTGACTTTAAAAACTTAGATAACAACCTCTATATTTATAGCAGATTTCGATTCTCCAGCCGGCCGCGGTGGCCGAGGCGCTCCAGTCACGGTCTGCACGGTCACTACGGTCGGGGGTTCGAATCCCCCTAGGGCATGGATATTTCTGCCGTCCTTAGTATTAGCTAGCTCATAAGTAGTTTGTAACTTTAGGGACTGATGACCCCGTAGTTAAGACCCATAGACTCTACAAACATTTGAAAATTTTTCGAGTCTCCAGGAAAAAAAAAAATGTAACAGTTTTTCGTTTCATGTTAGATGGCGCTATAATCGGTAAAAAAGAAAATGAGTTGAAATTATTGCAAAACTGCAATATTTTCAACAAATACATATCAGATTAGGAAAATAAAAGTACAGTTTTTGATATTTTTAGTAATGATATCATGTGACACCCACCACAATCGAATGAAGCATAGACTGTGATCATGCTCTCAGTCCGCAGTAAGACTGTTGATTGTACTACAACGATTCCTACTGTACACATCTCTACGCAATTGTTCCAACACGTTTAACGGTAGTAGAGTTGATATCATTTCCTCCTACTTTGAGGCTCATAGAAGTGTCGAAGAAGCTCGTCCTCGGTTTTCTAATCTGTTTCCTGATAGGTGTGTTCCTTCTACAACAACGTATCGCAACTCGTATCGTGCAACTAATTGCTGAAAGTGGAAGTTTTAACCTGGAGAAACTATCCGACTGTGATTGCACCTCACCACAAATTGCGCTAAAAGTAGTCTAGGAATGCATTTCGGGAGGTTAGGTGGTGTCATATGATCTATGTATGTAAAATAAATGTTTGTCTGTATGTCCTCTGTGTGTTCATAAACCATTCATTCGATTTTAATCAAACTGGTGAACTGCTCAGCGTACGCCCACGAAGGTTCTTGACCCAAGAACAAACGAGTATGACACATGTTCAGGAGATATTACGTCATAAATAATGAAACGCCACCGCGTGAGAATACCTAGATTTATGCGTCAATTATTGGAAAATGTGAGTAGTTAGGGACCTGCAACAATGTTTTCATGCAATTTCGGACGTTTATGAAGCGTTATGTAACTGACAACCCTCCCCCCACAAAATGATGAAACGAAAAGAAGTCTACCGCTTGCAACAGTTTCGCTTTAGACGCCTCATCGGACATGACCTTGTATAAAATAAAGTTAGCATAGCAGACTTACTATTTATTTTTGTCTGCAAGTCTCCCTGAATTCTCTTACATCCAAAATAAAGCAGTCTGTTTTCTTAATCTCTATCTACATAAAAGTCAAGGTACACTCACTCACTGACAAAAAATGAAATCAACTTTACCTATGTAGCTGAAAATTGGCAGAAATGTAGTTTATAAGTTGAAAACGTCAACTAAGAAAGTATTTTGTGATAGGTGCATGATGGAGCATACTTCTCCTACAGACACACGAAATCTACAGTTTCATTCAATTTCGCACGCTTGACCTTCAAAGCAAGAGGAAGACCAAAGTCTACGTTAAGTTTCATACGGTGCATGGGAGAGGGTACATAGCAACATAAAAATGAATCCCTAAATACCTTGGTCTCGCCGTAACTTGAGAAAGGCTCAACCCATTTCACAGATCCTTTATTTATTGTTTTCATAAATCTTAGAACAAGGGGTGTATGAAATAAAACTGGAATATTTGAGAACAACAAAGTGCGTTTATCAATGTGACCCTGCGTTTCTATTGCATAGAAATCTGTAGTTTTGTTCCGGTACTGATGAAGTTTTGCACATTCCACCTTAAAAACAAGAGGAATGCCCATGTTTGTATAGTGGTGAGTACTTCACTTATGGAATTTTAAAAAATGAATTGTTTTCTTTCAATCTTTATGAAATTTCGCACACATGACCTTTACACCAAAAGGAATATAACTTGGTACATAGATGTCTGTATGGTACATGACAGAGAGTATCTCTCAGGAATGTTGTATGCGGATGGAGTTTTATGTCAATAGATGTCTATCTTCGAGAACAACTTTTATTGTCACGTTTTCTAAACCCGATTTGTATTTTTCCAAATATTCCGATAAGCAGGCCGCGGCGGATTAGCCGTGCGTACTGGAGCACCGTTTTTCGGTGCGCGCGGAAATTCGCCGTCGGGGGTTCGAATCCCCCCCTCGGGCATGGCTGTTTGCGCCGTCTTTAGTATAAGGTAGTTCATAAGTAGTTTGTAGGTTTAGGGACTGATGACTCCGTAGTTAAGTTCCATAAGCTCTATAAACATTTGAAAAATTTGAAGATCCGATAAGCATATTGAAGTGCCTGACCTTTTAGAACCACAAGCGACAGTAAGTACACACACAGAACGCACAATGTGCGCAGATTTTGATGTAGATTCGTTGCGGTGCATGTTGAATACCGCGTTTCCTTCTTCTATTCTTACTATCGCCTTTCAAACCTATCAAAACTCATCAGTATTACTCTAAAGTTTTATGTTTAGCAGTAATGTAATGATATTTATTGTAAAGTGCCTATTTCTGTGACGAAAATGCGTACTTTGCAACAATGCTAACAAGTTAAAAACAGGTATAGAAGGATTGAAGATAAGTAGCAGCTCTTTTTTTTTTTTTTTTTTTTTTTTTTTTTTTTAGTGGCAACATAAGTGATTCGATTATTGCAGATTAGATATGAAGGACAAGAAGAAGTATGTTTTTAATCGCTGTTCTTCTGTAACAGTAATTGCATGTGTAATTAAAATATTATTAGGTATATGTTTACTACATCAAAGTGGTGATTCAATTTTACAGGGTGTCTGAACGTAACGAAATATTGAAAAAAAAAAAATAAATAAATAAAAAGCGGGAAGCATTGAATATGACAGAATGAAGGTGAAGTATTGAGTTTCTGTGCAACATCAGAAGATGACTGACGCACCGTTAACCCACGGCATATGCGACAACAGCTTGTGCATTAATTTGGTCTTACAGTAAATAAGAGTTGCAGCTGCTGTTTTTGTAGACGTCACAGGGTATAAGAGTGGCGTACAAGTTAAAATTTTTGTTGCCGAGCTGTAAGGAGATGGAATTCCTCTGAAGTTTATGCGAGATATATAAAGTTTCGTGGCAGAGAGGCAGCGTTTATGAAATACCGGGATAAAGTGCGTCTAGCCCGTGTATTCGCGTCTGCACCGCCTCAACTCTTCAAGTATTTCGCTAATATCCTTGCTTTGCATAAATTCCATTTCCGGCTTCCGTAGTTATCTCCCTTCTATGGTGTAGAGGCTGTAGTATGTATATTACATGTGCATTTCTTCAGTTCTGGAGTGCGAGGTGGATGGGAATTTGATATTACAATTTTAAGCCTTTTAAAAAAGGAATCTCGCATTCTCCCTGTCGTGTGTGTGTGTAGAAATGAGAAATTAGTGCCGGCCGCGGTGGCCGAGGGGACTGTGGCGCGTCAGTCACGGTCTGCACGGCCACTACGGTCGGGGGCTCGAATCGCCCCTCGGGCATGGATATTTGTGCCGTCCTTAGTGTTAACAAATTCGTAAGTAGTTTGTAAGTTTAGGAACTAATGACCCCGTAGTTAAGTCCCATAAGCTATACAAACATTTGAACATTATGAGAAATTAGCAATAAAAATCACTAACGAAATTTCAAGTCTTTACAATGGACGTACATCTCAGTTAAAAATTATGTTGTTACATAATCTCAAATGTCTCTTATCAACACCCAATCAAAGGTTGCATACGATATGGTGGGTAACATTATCGTTCAAAACAAAAAACTGTTCAAATGTTTGTTAAGCTTAGGGAATTACAAACTACTTACGAACTACCTTATACTAAAGACGACACAAACATCCAATCCCGAGTGGGGATTCGAACCCCCGACAGTAGTGGCCGTGCAGACTGTGAGTGGCGTGCCGCATACCGCTCGACCACTGCGGCCGGCTGGTTCAAAACAGATTATTCAACTGCATACTGCATTGCAAGTTGAACTCAGCAACAGGTTCAAATAAAGATCGTGATCAATTCCTAAATTTGAAGAAGCTGAAATTTAAGACACACACCAGAAAGTACGCATGTGTTAACAAGTGAAATATTGAAATAGTGAGGAATTGTTCGTTATTTTCTAAGGTTGCTGATATTGCGCTCCCGCAGTGAGCAGTTCAGTTGAAGATCAACTGACGCATCTACATATGACAATAAAATAAGTTGGACTGATTTATATACGTACATTATTAGATAATTGCGAAGAAATGTTATGCAGAGGAAGTGTGCTTCAATTGTTTGACAACAGAATTAGAAATTCTTTAAAAATTATGCTGATGCATCTATATAAGTCATATAGGAATGACTTTAAGTTTAATATACATGGCTGCGGAAAATAAAATGAAGAATTAGAAAATAAATTCGTCAACGGTATAGGTGTGACGGTAAATCTGCTATTAAATGAAAAAAGGGCAACAATATAGAAGGGTGATTTGAGGACTCATACGAGGGGAAAGGATGCGGGAGTATGGGAAACTCTTGGAACATGTAACAGGTAGAAGAATGCAAGTTGATTAGATACCTACTGTTTCCCACTTTCTTTCTAAATGATGCACTATAATGAACAGATATAAAATTCCTAACCTTTCAGACGTCCGTCAATTCGACTTAAAAGGCGTGGATAACAGACGCAGTCTTGACGCTGTGGGTAGTAATGGAACAAAGACGTGCCAAAAAAACGTAAAACGACTGGAACCGTTTTTTTAATGAGAATACGTATAGACATGGGGAAAGACCAGTAATGAGTAATGTGGACAGCCAGAGAGGACGATCAGTGATGAAGTTTCTGACCAAAACAGGTGTGACACCGAGAGATGCTGTCCTTGTTGTACGCAATAAAAGGAAAGAATGACGAATGACTAATTATTAACACTTAAAGGACATCCACGATAAAATCCAGTGATAGCATTGTTATAAAAAATGAAAATTGTTAAGAATTACAATAACTGTTGATTGGACTATCATGGATTGTGATTTTTCATTAAACTGTAAAAAGACAGAAATGATCTGGTACTTTCGGAAAAAAAGAGATCATCAATATACCTAACATCACTATTGGGACAAAGAATGGAAGGAATTCTGCCACCCTGCCGTTCTAATAGGGCGAAGCGATTAAAATCGTTTTTAGAATCACAGAGGGAACTATAAATCGGATTGTTCTTAGGGAGACATCCTGTGACATCAAACTCGAACCTGTTTGCCTCCGTCAGAGGGTGGTCCGAGGAGGGGGGGGGAGGTGGGGCGGCAACAATCATTTTCAATCGTGGATTCCAGTTCTCTGAAGGCAACGAAAGAATTTAATCTTTAACTTTTTTGTTCATTTCGTGGTAGATGAAGTTCCAGTGGACTATAATTAAACTCTTAACAATCGTTAGTAACCGATTGTCAGCTATTCCTAATGCCGACCCTCGATAGTAAGAGGCTGTGGGAAAACTCGCATAACAGAAAACACCCGGATGGTGACGCCTTAAATGCTTCACACTGTATATTTAGCAGGCCACCACAATGAAACACCGCCAACGCCAAAAATGTCTAGTACTTTTAACACTTGTCTAATGTGATATCTTCGAAGGAAAAGGCTGCAAAAAATTTATTTAGTAATGTTTGGTTTCGACAGATGCATCCTCTCATCATCTGATCTTCGTAAATTTTAACATTCGTACATATCAGTAAAGATGCAACAAATATTTCCGTATATAAAAGAGCTTATATACTTTTCCTTTTTATTCAAACTTTCCCATCAGATCAAATATTTACATGACAATATTTCGAAACTTTTTAGCTACAAGCCAATCTGTAACTGGTAATAAGAAATTGTGATAATGTACGGTACTAATATTTTATCTACTCTGTGGTAGATGGTGTTTAGATTAAAATGTAGTTATAGGGTATCTTACAGAGACAATAATATGTAAACCATTGAACTCCGGTTGACGACCTAAGGTACAGTGACATCATACGAGGTAAATGTTGCAATATCCATTAAGTTAAACAATGTATGAAACTGTTTTCAACGGTCAACTGTCATGGTGTTGTTATTCTATAGTACAGTATGAAAATTTAAATATATCACAGTTCCCGAAGTCCGGCCAGATTGAGTGAATAGGTAAGTTTATGCATAGTACGTGTACTCTACGGTCGTCTTTATAAGAATTGTAATAGTACCATTTTTTCATGTGACATTCTTGAGTGGTTATTGTCTTGCAAACGTCCCCATCTGTTGACTCAGGAATCGAGACGTGGCTGCAGGATCCATTACAGCCACGCGGATAAGATGCCTGTCATCTCGACTGCTTGCGATACGAGGCCATTGGGATCCAGCAAGGCGTTCCGTATTGCCCACCTGAACTCGCCGATTCCATATTTTGCTAACAGTCATTGGATAGTGACCAACGCGAGCTGCAATGTCACGATACGATAAACTGCTATCGCGACAGGGTACAATCCGATCGTTATCAAAGTCGGAAACGTGATGGTACGAATTTCTCCTCCTTTTACGAGGCATCACACCAACGTTTCACCAGGCAACGCCAGTTCAAAATGTTCAAATGTTTGTGAATCTATCGGACCAAACTGCGTGGTCATCAGTCCGTAGCTTACAAACTACTTAAACCTAGGTAAACTAACTTAAGGACAACACACACACCCATGCCTCAGGGAGAACTCGAACCTGCACGGCGAGCAACCGCGCGCTCCACAGCGAGACGCTTTAGACCGCTCGGCTACTCCACCGCGGCGCAACGCCAGTTAATTGTTGTAGGTGTATGAGAAATCGGTTGGAAACTTTCCTCATGTCAGCACGTTGTAGGTATCGCCACCGACTAATCGTTGGCATATGAAAGGGAAGCATCAGTTGGGAAGGGAGTAAGACAGGGATTGTAGCCTTTCTCCGATGTTATTCAATTTGTACATCGACCAGGCGGTGAAGGAAAGCAAGGAAAAATTTGGAATAGGGATTAAAGTTCAGCGGGAAGAAATAAAAAACATTGCGTTTTGCTGATGACATGTTAATTCTGTCAGAGACAGCAAAAGACCTGGAAGAGCAGTTGAATGGAAAGGACAATGTGCTGAAGAGAGCGTATAAAATGAACATTAACAAGAGCAAAACAAAAATAATGGAATGCGGTCTTAGAAAATCAAGTGATGCTGAAGGAATTATATTAGGTAATGAAACAATGAAGGTGGTAGTGAGTTTTGTTACTGGGGTAGTAAAATAACATGTGATGGGCCCAGTACAGAGGATATAAAATGCAGAATGTCAATGGGAAGAAAAGCATTTGTGAAAAAGAGAAATTTGCTAACATCGAATATTAATTTAAGTGTAAGGAAGTCTTTTCTGAAGGCATTTGTGTGGGGAATTGCCTTGTACGACAGTGAAAAATGGACGATACGCAGTGCGGACAGGAAGAGAATAGAGGCTTTTGAAATGTGGTGCTACAGAAGAATGCTGAAGATCAGGTGGGTAGATCGCTTAACTAATGAAGAGGTACTGAACAGAATTGGCGAGAAAAGGAATTTTTGGCATAACCTGTCTAAAAGAAGGGATCGCTTGGTGGGACTCGTTCTTACACATCGAGAAATCGTGAATTTAACATTGGAGGGAAGTGTGTGGGGTAAAAATCGCAGAGGGAGACCAAGAGACGCGTATAGTAAGCAGATTCAAATGGATGTGAGTTGCCATTCTTATGAGGAGATGAAAAGGCTTGCTCAGAATAGAGTAGTGTGGAGAGCTGCATCAAACCAGTCTCCGGGCTGAAGACCATAACAACGACAATGGCCAGGAGTGTATGTCCGCAGCAAAATATTTTGTGAGGTAGGCGAAATGAGAACTATGATTTCTTCAAAATGTTCAAATTTTTGTTAAGCTTATGGGACTTAACTATGGGGTCATCAGTCCCTAAACTTACAAACTAATTATCAACTACCTTATACTAAGGACGTCACAAATTTCCATGCCCGAGGTGGGATTCGAACCCCTGACCGTAGTGGCTGTGCAGACCGTGACTGGTGCGCCTCAGTCCACTCGGCCACCGCGGCCGGCTGTGGTTTCTTTTCCGACGGGAAAATATTAGCCACTTTTTGCACCGACAGGGCGGTTTTTTCGCTGGTATAAATGTGTTGAAAATTCGAAGGTAAATTGAGAAATGGGAAAGTCCTTTCCTGAAACGCCGAGATGCGCAATGTGAGTAAAATAGAGATGGACATGACGAAACATTTTTTTTAAATTTCTGTAGCAGTAGAGGGCGCTGTAAAGTTTGAAAGTTTTTGACATTGTAAGAACTCCAGGAATTAACTGGCAACATTGTCTGTAAATCAAGTTGCTGTCACAGGGAAGGCGCCTCATGAAGAAAAATAAATAAATAAATAGACGTTTCTGCCTCCAGAGGGAGCAGTGCTGCGGCTCTCGGCACCTGTGCGCAATGTTAAGTGCTCTCAGCCCCCCCCCCTTCCCCCTGCGCCTGCTGTGGTGGGTATCTCGCCTGCATGAATCAGTGGCGCCAGCCGCCACCACCGCCTCACCTGTTGTCTCCCAGGGCGGAGCACCCCGCCGCTGCCTCGGCCCTCGGCCGCCGTGCCACCCCCGCAGCCGGTGGTTCCCACCCCCTCTCAGCCGTCACCGGTGGCTGCCACCCCTCTCGCCGCCACCGCGGGCACTCGCCCTGAATTATGCAGCCGCCCAGACGCCCCGGCGCGCCCTCCCCGTTTATTGGCTTTTTCGCGGGACCGGGAAAACAGATTCCGTTTCATCAAAGTTTCCGCGACACTCCCGCAGGCCAATAAAACCACGATCGTTATTCGCCGCCTGTGTCGGAGCCACCCACTGGGGCAGCCCTTCTGAATGTTTCTCTCCTTCCCTCTCGGTCGACCTCTTGCTCTCTGTCTCTCTCTCTCTCTCTCTCTCTCTCTCTCTCTCTCTCTCGCGACTCCAAATCACCCTCACTCCTTTTCTCTATCCACAATGTTTCCCTCTTCGTGTTACCGCTTCCCTCACTTTTTCGGTACTCTACAGCAAGAGCTCGGATTAAAAAGCGTGTAACAGAAATGTAGCCCGTTTTTCTCGCCATTGCTCTTGGTAACACAGGAAATCACAAGACTGTTGGTGTGTCTGGGAATTTGAACAAAAAGATACATTCAGCTATGACAGTAATTTTTAAAATGTTTGTTATATTATAAATATAATAACTAATTTCGTTCCTCGTATTTGTTTTGGGGCAGAACGTACTCCTCCCCCTCCCCCCCACCCCCACCGCCCCCCACCGCATAGTTATACCAAAGTACAACAAACCTTAATGTGAAATGGAAACTTCTAAGATCAGTGAAAAAGCAATGTTGTATTTAAATGAAAGGTTTTACAGACGGACTAACGTGCAGCCTGCAATGATATCAATATTCACTGATGACGTTACTATCGCCACTGAAAATGAGGAAGAATTACATCTTTCAATTCAGTGAAGAATTCAATGGGTTTAGAATAAGAATTATGAATAGTGAACCGAAGAAAAGTGAAAGTAGTAAGCAGTAGGAATGTAAACAATTCAACAGCAGCATGTGGTTCCATGAAGCATACGAAAACAGTACTTGTGGCCAAGATAAGTCTCTTAGGAAGAAAAACTGGTCTTCCTTCTTGCAATAATGAGGATAGATGGGAGATTGGGAGGGGGGAGCTGAGTGCAGATACTTCATGTCACATTCTGAAAATATTATAATGTATTGATGTTGATGTATATGTATACATTTCAAATTCCCCACAAAATATTTATTAGTGAATTCCATCAGATTTCATAACTATTTAAAAATTTTCAGATAAGCTTAACCCAAAAATTTACGTTTTTGGATTGAATGTTATCTTCCCAAGAAGGACATTCCCAATGTCCTTAGACCCAAGACCATGTTTACACATCAATATAAGTCTGTAAACTAAACATTTACAATATTTAGTGAAAAATGAACTGTTAAATATTTTTGTATTGAAATGTCCCCTTCTTATTAACACAGGATGTCACAAGTGTGTTGGTGTGTCTAGCAATTTGAACTAAAAGATACTTTCAGATATATCAGTAAGTTTTAAAATGTTTATTATATTATAAATAAAAGTGTACAAGTGTAACAAGTGTTAATGTGAGATGGAAGCTTCTAACAGTGTACAACTGGAGCACAGTGATTAATGGTAGCCGGCCGCGGTGGCCGCGGGGACTGAGGCGCTTCAGCCGCGGTCTGCACGGCCACTACGGTCGGGGGTTCGAATCCCCCCTCGGGCATGGATATCTGTGCCGTCCTACTTCGTAAGTAGTTCATAAGTAGTTTGTAAGCTTAGGGACTAGTGACCCCGTAGTTAAGTCCCAAACATTTCTACAAATATTTGAACATTTGATTAATGGTACCCAGCGAAGCACTTTGGGAAACAGGAAAAGCCGATGATCAAAGAGTTTGAGATGTGATACTTTAGGGTTTAACATTTATAAAGATAACTTAAGTAATGAGAAGTTTTTACACAGAATTGGCAAAGAAAGGAACACAGTGAAACAGATTAAAAAAATAGGCGGGATATATGTTATGACACTGAGGAATTACTTACAGGATACTAAATAGAGCTGTAGGAATTGAAAGTGTGTAGAGGAATACAGAGATTGCAGCTATGACATGGTGGACTGTCATCCAGAGAGCTTCCATCGTTGTTTGGTGATATCAAGTTAATGAATCGCTATATATGGTCCGAAAGTAGCCCAACGTAACAATGTTGTCACTATAGACAATCCCCTCCTGGCAGACTCTACAGAAAACACACCTGCGGCCAGTCATCACAGCTCGATACCTGCTGGCATCACCTATCGAAAAAAAAGGCCGAAAACAAAGCAAACGGAACCTTCGACAGACTAATGCGAGCCTTTCGTTGCAGAGGTCACTGATCCCCCACGACAACAATGTTGCTACGTCGGGCTGTAAAGGACACGCTGGGAGAGTACACCGGCAGTTAAGTAAGAGTCAAGGAAGCCGCCGTTTTCTGAAGGTCACAGTATCGCTGTTCTGTCAAGAATACCGCAAGAAGACCGACGGCTGCCTCCAGACGAAGTCTGCATCTGGCCGTGCACTTCAGCAGTTTACTTCAACTTTTACATTCAGTGTGTGCATTGTAGATTTTCTTTGTGTGAGTGTGAGTGTGTGTGTGTGTTAGTTACAATAAACTATTGTGTAGAATTCACCGAGAATACTTCAGTTGCGACGAGGTTTGGATCGAACCAGACGTGAATATCCCTGCAGAAGAGCACCTTGGTCTACATCAAGTTTTGAATGAAATTTTCCGTCAATTTGCGCAACTCCAATGACAGTTAGTTGTGGAAGTACAGAAACTCAGCCAACCAATGACCCCGCCTCTCTTCCCCACATTCAACGATAAAATTGAAGAATAGGAGAACTACGAGAAGCATATTCGACAGCATTCTATAATTCGTGAAGGCGAGCAGCATCCTGTCCTGTTCCTGTCATGGAACCATTCGAAGATGTACCTCTTGCAAACCAACTTGCAGCCACAGGGCCGTGACACTCTCAGCTTCACTGAAATTTGTGCGGCGCTGCACGTATGTTAACAGACGCCGCTATCAAGTTATCGCTGCACGCGTCGAGTTTTATCAAAGCTGGAAGAAACCAGATCAGCCTTACCGCCAGCAGATGAACATCAGGACCTCAGCAGGAAATGCGAGTTCGACGCCCGCCTGGAGTCCTGGGCAGATGTGGCAGCCGTCCGCAGCCCTGCCGCCAAAGACGCCAGGGACGTCACTGCACTCCATGGCTCTCCACTGTGCTCTGCCCGTCACCAGGTTTGATAGGTGCCATCAAAGAAAGACTCTGAAGCAGTCCGTTTTGAGCGGGGCCACAACTCCCAGCCGCTAACAAGGACTTCTGTGCCTGCCCTCATGTCCAGCCCGCTTTTCGACACATAATAGACAAGTCTGTCCAGATCGGTGTACCAGCTGCTCACATTGCGGCAGGAACTGACACCTGGCGTCCATCTGCCGCATCATCACCATCTGCATCACCTGTAGCTCCTGCCACTCGACGAAGTAGCCAGACGTCTCGGACTGTGCACCAATGGACATAAACCATGTGGACACCATGGCAGCATCCAAACTATTTCTAGACATTACATCTCCACACACTCCTAGCCATTAAAACTGCTACACCACGAACATGACGTGCTACAGACGCGAAATTTAACCGGCAGGAAGAAGATGCTGTGATATGCAAATTATTAGCTTTTTAGAGCATTCACACAAGGTTGGCGCTGGTGGCGACACCTACAACGTGCTAACATGCGGAAGGTTTCCAACCGATGTCTCATACACAAACAGCAGTTGACAGGCGTTGCCTGGTGAAACGTTGTTGTGATGCCTTGTGTAAGGAGGAGAAATGAGTACCATCACGTTTCCGACTTTGATAAAGGTCGGATTGTAGCCTACCGCGATTGCGGTTTATCGTATCGCAACATTGCTGCTGGCGCTGGTCGCGATCCAATGACGGAAGAATATGGAATCGGTGGGTTCAGGAGGGAAATACGAAACGACGTCCTAAATAACAACGGCCTCGTATTACTAGCAGTCGATATGACAAGCATCTTATCGGCATGGTTGTAACGAATAGTGCAGCCACGTCACGATCCCTGAGTCAACAGATGTGGACGTTTGTAAGACAACCATCTGCACGAACAGTTCGACGACGTTTGCAGCAACATGAACTATCAGCTCGGAGATCATGGCTGCGGTTACCCTAGACGCTGCATGAGAGACAGGAGCGCTTACGATGGTGTACGCAACGACGAACCTGGGTGCACGAATGGCAAAACGTTATTTTTTGCGATGAATCCAGGTTCTGCTTACAGCATCATGATGGTTGCATCCACGGAGAACGCACACTGCAGGTCCTGTACGGGCCTTTCTGGATTCGGAAAATGTTTTACTGCTGCCCTGCCCACCACATTCTCCAGATTTCTCACCACTTGAAAACGTCCGGACAATGGTGGTCGAGCAACTGGCTTCACAATACGCCAGTCACTACTCTTTGATGAACTGAGATACCGTGTTGAAGCTGCATGGGCATCTGTACCTGTAAACGCCACCCAAGCTCTTTTTGACTCAATGCCCAGGTTTAACAAGGCAGTTATTACGGCCGGAGGTGTTTGTTCTTGATACTTATTTCTCAGGATCTATGCGTCCTAATTGCGTGTAAATGTAATCAAATGTCAGTTCTAGTATAATATATTTGTCCATTGAATCCCCGTTTATCATCTGCAGCCGGCCGCGGTGGCCGAGGAGACTAAGGCGCTCCAGTCATGGTCTGCACGGCTACTACGGTCGGGGGTTCGAATCCCCCCTCGGGCATGGATATTTGTGCCGTCTTTAGTGTAAGGTAATTGATAAGTAGTTTGTCAGTTTAGGGACTGATGACCCCGTAGTTAAGTCCCATAAGCTTAACAAACATTATCATCTGCATTTTTACTTGGTGTAGCAATTTTAATGCCAGTAGTGTACATACTCTGCAATCCACCGTGTAGTGCATGTCGGAAGTACATTTTACCACTTCTAGACGTTTGTTTTCCTATTCCACTCCAAAATAGAACGAGAAAGGAATGTCTATACGCTCCTGTAGGAGCCGTAATTTCTCTTATCATGTCTTTCTCATCTTTCGGCGAAATGTAAGTAGGCGGCAGGAAGATCGTTCTACAATCCAAGTTCCAGCCCTTAAAATTTCCTCATGAAAATTTCTCGAAAATTTCGTCGTCTTTACTCCAGCGATTTCGATTTGAGTTCCCAGAACATTTCTGTGTCACTCGCGCGTTGGTCGAACCTACAAGTAACGAACCTAGCTGCTCGCGTCTGAACTGCTGCGGGTCCCAAACATTTGAGAAATACTCAAGGCGTGGTCGTAGAGGCGTTTGATACACGGTCTCCTTTACAGATGAAGTTCATCTTCCCAAAATCTGCCAACAAATCGAAGTCAGCTGTCCGCCTTACAACTGTCCTTTCATGTTCGTTCCATTTCATATCGCTATGCAGTGTTACGCCTAGAAATTTGAACAATGCAATAGCATGAAGACAGTCACTACTAATGCTGTATTACAACATTATGGGATTGCTTTTTCTTTGTCATGTGCATCACCTAACATTTTTCTACATTTAGAGCTAGCTGCCATTCTTCACACCAACTACAAGTTTTCTGTAAGTCATCCTGTATGCTATTATAGTCAATTAGAGACGAAACCCTCCATACACCATGGTGTCCTCAGCAAATAGCCACAAATTACAAGTTAGTCATCAGATCATTTATATATGTAGAAAATAATAGCAGTCCTATCAGACTCACCTGGGGCACGTCTGATGGTACACACGTCTCTCGTGAACACCCGCCATCAGGAACAACAAACTGCCTTCTATAACTCAGGAAGTCTTCCAGCTAGTAACATATCTTACCATAAATAGTAAATTGTAGACTTTCACGGCCGGAAATGTCATATCCATTAAATTATCCGGGCATTTATGCGTGGTCGTTTGAATTTGTTGTCAAAACCAAACGTTTCGTTCCCGTCTGTCCAACATACACACACTGAACCTGCAATCCTACAGCAGACCCTCTGAAGATGTCCTCTGCAGACAGGAACGATACGTTGCGTTTTTAGAAGAAATTAAACCGACCACCGCATAATAGCCCGGATAATTTTAATGGACTTAGCATAAATGAGAAGCCTTTGCGTCTACAATTCGATAACTGGTGTCGCGGTATAATTTCTCAATTATGCCTCCTATGTATACATTGCTTCGCCCCACTCCCCCCCCCCAACCTATTTCGCCGGGCCCCCAGCGCCTCCTGACATATAACTCCCCTCGGCCAATTCATGGGCGACATCAAATACGAAATTGTGCAACGATTAGTGACTTTATTGGTTGTAAATAGTTACCTTTGTGCTGAACGCCTTCCGCAGTTTCAGGTTTTTCATTGGGGACAACAACAAGTTCCTTTTCCTGAAAGAGATGCTCTGAGCTATGATTTCTACGACTTGTTCTCACTGGGCGTCGGGATTCTGAAGCCTCACTCCAGCTCTGCCAGTCCACCTGCCCCGCTACTTCCGGGCATGGCAAGTGCCCTTGGTGGTGCAGCAGCCTCTCAAGGAAGAACTTCAGTGCCTTCACTGGATTCTCCAGCCGGTGCTATTCAGCTCGTGGGCCACACCGTTACTCATTGTGCAGAAACCAGGTCACTACCTTCTCCTTAGTGGTAACTTTAAGGCTATAGTTAACCCTCAACTCCTTGTTGGTGACTATCCCCTTCCTAGACCTGACGACGTTTTTTGCTAATTAGTTGGATAAACGTACACCAAAATCGACCTGGCAGAAGCATATGTCTAGATACTCTTCGATTTCCACCTCCAACAGTACACCATGATCAATACTCAGTTCGGCCTCTTCCAACGCAACAGACTCATGTTTTTCTTTGCCAGTGTTCTCGCAATTTTCCAAGGGTATATGGAACACTTTCTCCAAGACATTCTGGGGTGCATAAACGATCTGTAAGACATCATAGTCCACCGGGTCCTCCCCCACTGAACACGTGAACAACCTCAAACTCTTCTTCCTCTGCCTTTAATATAGCCAAGTGCTCTTTCTCTACAATCCAATTCCTGCCTGGAATTTTTTCCAGATGGAATTTGACAATCTTTTTCCTATGTCGAAATGATGACCAATCTGCTATGCCTGAAGGACCTACACCAACTACAATCCTTTTGGTTCAAGATTTCGTACTACAGCAAATTTGTCCCTCAGAAGCACAGGTGGCATACTTCTGTACCACCTCTGTCGAATGCTCTGTTGGACCCCATCTTGCAAGACCCTTTGTACACCCTCCAACAGCACTTCCAATCTGCAGAACACCTCATGCTTTACACTATGAACGTTCACTTGATACTTGGCATAGACACCACGGACTACGAAGTGGGGAACAGTCTTGTCCCATAAATTGCAAGATGGCAGAGAACACTCCATAGTATACATCCCCCAACTTACCTATGGCCAGCATGCGAATGCCGACATCTTGTCATGGGGTTGCAGCTGGAAACGAGGAAGATAGAGATGAAATTCCCCAAAACTCTGAACGAAGTGGTTGGTACACCATAGGAAGAGATGGACGTGATGACTAAATTACATGTAAAAATACAGTTTTTAATACTGACAGAATGTTTTAGATGCATTTGTAAAGGGCATTCGTGACAGGACTGTAAAAAACGACAGTGTACACGGTGCAAAAAAGTTTGGGCATTTAGAACGAGATTCTTGAAGCGATAATTGGCAGAAACACAGGAGGAGAGAGAGCAGTGTGTCCATTGTGCAGTGCTCCCAGTAAGAATTAACATGTGTCGAAATTAGTGACAAATTTTTTTTCTGAACCACTATGTGAGAAAAAATTGTGTAAATTTCAGTTGTATACCGGTACCCAGATATCGGTAGCGATCAGGTGTATGCTTCAGGAAAAGACACTGAAAGCACCACACCGGCCGTTAAGTGGCTTAGGTGAGGAACATTTTACTTCACTCAGATCAGGAACTGTGCACTTTCGTGTGGGATTCGAAGTTCCGAAGTAGTTGTGGAAGTTCTTCCCATAGTGGGCAGCAGTTACGATGTCATTCTTAGATTGCAAGTCCTGATTGCACATCAGGCAAAATTCGTCTTGGAACGGCGTACAGTGGAGCCAAATGGAGCACTGTTTTACCTAGGTTCTAATGAAGGAATACCCTTCCTGCAGCAAGGTACACTCGAGTCGTTGAGTAGACAACCTAAACTGCAGACAAGGTTCCGTAATGGCGCAATGTTAACATCTCAAAAGGTACAGGGAAAACAAACTTGGTTCATGTTGGTGCTAATCTGCCTATAAATATAATATGTATTGTGGAACCATTGGCTGAGAATGAGAAACGATTCAGTTCAGTGTTTTTCCTGACATAGTGTGTCCTATATGTGTAAAAATGAAGATGCCAAGATGAAACAAATAAGTACTGATAATTCAGGCTCTGAGGAGTGACAGGTACTGCAGGGGGAACCCTGGTGTCAAATTTGGCGCTGTTGGATGAACACAATTTTAGTGACGATTTGTCACAGAGAGGTGCAAAGCTGGAAAAGGCTGTTGATTGGATCACACTGAAGAGTAATGTACCCAACCTCCAGGAGCAGGATAGGGAAGCCATTGAGGACCTGTTAGAAGGGTACTTGGGACGTACCTGCTACTATATATTCAACATATTATCTGCTACACTATATATATATATATATATATATATATATATATATATATATCTTTAGTTTTGCATCCAACTGTGGAGTAATTAATCAATCAACAAGTTTAGGACACGGTTATAGAGGGAAGAAACAGTACATGGGCGGCACCCTTAGACCTAATCTCCAATAAAGCACCACACTGGGTTAACACATATAGATTTTACTGCATATGAGGTGGTCTTTGGTTGTAAATGACGTCACCTTTTGAATTCTGTAGAAACCTTTTGAAAGGCGGCATTTCATCGGTATATGAGTTTGTGAAATGGATGAAAACTGTTTGGAGACATGAGAAGAAAATGAGCACGAAGGCTCTAGAGACTGCTTAGTAGTAAACTAAGTAACTGAGGACTTCCTCCTGACACAATTTATTAAGTGCCTGCTGCAGAACAGACGATTTTATGTCATCCTAAATAATAAGAAGAGTTGTCGGGGAACTCAGAAAAATGGACTTCCCCAAGGAAGTGTGCTGGCTCCAATGCTATACAATATATATACTAACAACCAGCCACTCAACACAGGCACCAAGTCATTTATCTACGCAGATGACACAGCCATAGCTGCTCAAGGGTAAACATTCGAAGTATTAGAATCCAAGCTAACATCTGCTCTCGAAGAACTCGCTGTCTACTCTATCTGAAACCCAATCCTGCAAAAACCATAGTTTGTGCGTTCCATCTGCGCAATAAGGAAGCAGGGAAAACTATGTTCATCACATGTAAAGGACGAAATTTAAATCACAGTGATCACCCAACATACTTGGGAGTAAAGCTGGATCACTTTAACTTTCAAAGTACACTGCATGGACACCAAACAGAAAGTATGTGTCTGCTCTCGCCCTGCGTTTCTCTCCTACAGAGTACGCTGCTCCCGTATGGCGGAACTCTGTACATGCTAATCAAGTTGACATGACCTTAAATGAGACAGGCCGCATGGTCACAGGATGCTTAAGACCAACACCTGTTAGTAATATTTTCCCACTCATCGGTATAGCACCACCAGATGTAAGCAGATAGGTAGCTGCGGAGACTGAAAAGAAGAAACAAGAAGAAGATGCGAGGCACCCAATGTTTGGAATCCAGCCCCTCCCATTAAGGTTGAAATCGAGGAAAAGCTTCCTTCTCACAACTTCATCAATTCCAACATCTGCAGAAGCTCCAGGAGGACTGTGGACAGCAAAAGAGAAGCTACAAGCAGGAGGCCATCTCCCGTACGTGACCTGGAAGACCCTCAACAGGCTGCGAACCGGAGTGACAAAGTGTAAAAGCAGTATGAGTAAGTGGGGTGTCAGTGACGATGAACTTTGTGAGTGTGGTGAGAGACAGGACTGAACGCTTGCTTGTGTGCAAGAATCTTAGTGTACATTGTAACATGCAAACTTGCAGTCGTTATCATATTCATCTGCAAATTGTTCAGTTTCAGTATCATGATCACTTTCCTTTAGCTGAACTTCTGCATTTGAATTAGATTGTTCAGAATCAAATATGTCATTTTCATCACTCTGTACATCTTCGTGGTGCCTCCTCATCCATAGTTCATGGTCAGAAGACTTCTACATCCTTCTTTTCTTAGGATGTGAGATCATTAAAATAAAACCACATTTTAAAAAAATTACTCACAGTAAATTATAGTACATACTGAATAAACAATAAGTAACCGTATTAGTTAACAACGTTATTTGTCAGCTTAATAGAAGGAATTCAAATGTACTTACAACGCGTTTGGTATGAAATCAGTATGAAGAAAACGAGAATTCGTACCTTAAGAAATATTACGTGGTTAGCGGCATGATGGACAGTTGTCTTGCTGCTACCAGTTTAACGAGCAACTGAGGTTAAATAAAAACGATGAGCTTGTTTGAAAAGTAATGAGCGCGGTACCGCTGCAACTGAAAGCGTATCGGAAATAATTGCAACGTAAATTCAAATGGGTGACAGGGGTACTTCATGCGCTCTCTCCAGGGTTAAGTAAGTTTCAACGTGTTGTTACATTCGCCGCACGGCAGATGGGGCGTAACATCTTCGAGGTACTGATAAGGTGGGCATTCTGTCGTACGATCATTTCACAGGTGCATCGTGAATCTCTGGAATCAGGTAAAATATCAAACCTCCGACATCACTGGGTCGAAGGAAGGTCAAACAAGAAAGGGTCCAACAACGACTGAAGAGAATAATTCAGCGTGACAGAAGGGGAAGCATGCAACGAACTGCTACAGAGAAAAAATGCAGGGCCATCAACAAATGTCATCGTACGAACCTTTCAACGAACATCATCGATATGGGTTTACGCTGCCGAGACCAACTCGTGAACTCTTGATGACTGCGTGACACATAGCTTTACGCCTCGCCTGGTTCGGACGACACCGACATTGGGCTGTTGATGACTGGAAACACGTTACCTGGTCTGACAAGTATCGTTTACAATTGCATCAAGCCGATGAACGTGTACCGGTGTGGAGATAACCTCAAGAATCCACGGACACTGCTTCGCAGCTGGAAGCTAGTGGAGGCTGCATTCACGTCCAGTGTGCGTTCCTATAGAATTGGGCAAATCCATCAGGACAATACATTAAAAATGATTCAGAATGGCTACAGAAACACTCTTCTGATTATAAAGAGAACCGCTAGTCACCAAACTCCCCAGAAACGAACATATCTCAGATTCCTCTTGTTGGATCATCCTCGTTGCGATTTGTTGGATCATCCTCCTTCTTAGTCAGCTAAAACATTTCTATAGAGATTAATATTAGAAGTTTTAGTTACTGAAGTTGTTACAATACTCAACTTCTATCTGTTCTTGTCTCTTCTCGTGGCGTCGTCTTCTGTACGATGCTACCTCCGCTGAGACCTAGTTACTGCCTAGTTCGCAGCCGATATCTGACGGGCCGTCCAGACGCATGTCTGCCTAGATGTAGCAGCTTGTAGAGGGCGCGCCACTCCGTTGCTCCCCCCAGGATGCGCGGCGCCGGCGTGCGATTGGCTGCCGGTCCTCTTCCACTGCCTTCTCCACGATCGTTATTGTGCGTCTGGCGTGTGGCGCTGACTTCACCTCTTAGCGTGCTGTTTAGAAAAAAATCTCCATCCTCCTCCGGCTCTTATGGTTTATGGACAACTCTGCAGGATGCACGTTGTTAATTGCCTTTGTCTGTACTTCAGAAGTTTCTTGAGTCCACGTCACGTCACACTGATCCCAGCACCTTTTATTCCTGATAGAAAAAGTGTTACTTAATAAATCGTTCAAAGCTTTTCACTCTTAGCACTACACGATACATTCGTTTCGTGCAATAGTATGTTTGTCTGCTACAATGTTTTATATCTTTAGTGTCCTCTGCCTGCTGCGTGGTCTGGAGCACCATGTTAGGGATCGCGCTGGCTCCCGCGTCTGAGATTGTAATCCTTCCTCATGTGTATGTTGTCCTTAGGTTAGTTTACTTAGTTTAAGTATGAAACTTCCTGGCAGATTAAAATTGCGTGCCGGAACCGGGACTCGAACCTGGGACCTTTGCCTTTCGCGGGCAAGGCAAAGGTCCCAGTTTCGAGTCCCGGTTCCGGCACGCAATTTTAATCTGCCAGGAAGTTTCATATCAGCGCACACTCCGCTGCAGAGTGAAGTTTCATTCTTTAGTTTTTAGTAGTTTGTAAGAATAGGGAATGATGACCAACGTAGTTTCGTCCCATAGGATTAAAAACATTTTTAGTGCCTATATTGATGCTAGTCTTATAGTATTTCTGTCTGGGTGTTAAAGTTATCAAGTGTCCAAGCAAAGGTGTATAAAAGTCCGACATTTAAATTTTAGATGGAGCTTTTCAGTCTCGACTGATCTGCCAGAAGGCGTTGTGAACTTTCAACATGGACGTATGGAAATTTGAACCGCTTTGGAATTCTAACACGAGATCTCCTGCCTACTAGGCAGATTCGCTAAGTCTCTACGCCTTCCCAAACTCATAGACTAAACGCACGTGAATGACTACGCAAGCTCCTATCCCGCCCAACCCAAACTTCCATTTGAATAGAGTTTATTTAAAGGGCGTATCTCATGCTGAGTAAATTTTTCAGGAGACTCAAAAAACTGTGTCAACTCCAAACAAAGAAACATCTGAAGTTTTTATTGGTTTCATGTGATTAGTACAGTAATATCTGGTGCTATATGAGAATGATTTTCACCTGAAGTAATTATGCTATGATTCATTGAACTATAAACTTCATTGATTTACGTCCTTTAAAAAAATTCAACCTAAATTAAAAAACTCATATGGGAATTAAGCAAATTTTGTTTTTTAATTATTTTTCAAAGGTATACAAAATACTATTAAGAGCAATAGTTTCTGCTAAAAATTACAAAAATTATTAAAAACTATAACACTAGTGCTGTCATCAACTAGGTTACATATTTGCATTCTTCTTATTCTGTGGAATTTTCAGGTTCAGTTGGCCAAGAATATAGTTCTGTGTAGAAATATTTGTGCTCTTGAGGAATGTAGGGTTCGATTTTCTTCAGGTCTTCAAGCTTTGTTCTTTTGATGGGGACTTTTCCAGAAGAGTACGATGGTGATGATGGGAGAGCAGGTGTCATTGATCTGAGTGCCATGAAGAAAGTGTGACAGACAAGATTATTAATTGTTAAATACCCCTTAATGTAACCCTTTCTTTCCTGGGAATACACAAAGTGATAAAGAGTACTAATCGAAAACAATTCTTTCATTTCTGAGTTTGCTTTTAGTCTCTTCAGAGATAGCATACTTTTTGTAGAGCAATTGCCACCGTCATTTGAAATCCAGAATTCCTGTTGTTGCCACTTCTTTCGCCACAAACTTCCCTGGTACAGAACTAAATATAATATGCCGCGCAACCTCATGCACTGAATACATTCTCACAATTTTTTTAGGTGTTTTGCGATGATTCCAAAATCTTGGTCACAAGGTAAAAAACTGTGACCCCTTACAGGGAAAATTGTTGTATTTTCTGAAATCGAATTATGTCTGTGAGGGAGCGAAGATATCGAGGAAGAGTCTTTTTTTGTTTTGGCCTGCGCAGTTATCAGAAAATAAACGGAGCTCGGTTTTATTTTGAGGCACCTCTCGTATAAAATCTGATAAAAAAGAACTGACCTCATCTGGGGATTTTCTGCCATTCCCTTCATGGTAAATGCACAATGTACTCTTCTTTTTATGTTACTGATGCAGAATACACTAACAGTAAGCTGTCTTAAATAGGAAAGCCTCTTTGCTAGGGTTATATTCTGCATGTAGTAAATTGCGATGGACAAAACCTGGCTTTCTTTCCGCCCCTCTACAGATAATTCATGATTTAGAGCAGAATAAAACTTCGTACTCCTGCGTTTATGTACTAATAGTTCGGTTGTAGCTGCACATCTACTTGAGGCCTACCAAATCTGTAGCCAAAACTCTTAATAAATTCATTCCAATACGTGTATTATGAGACAGTTCTGAATTCAGGATATTTCGTTCTGAACAGTTTCCAAATTGTTTTTATTGATAGCTGAGGACTCATGTAGCATATTTTGTCCTGAAACTAATGTGATTCATTCAATGGGAATGATCTAATATGATCGTTAATCGCCTCAGGCATTTCAGGTGCAAGACATATGCTGACACCCCTACCTCTTTTATCTTCTGGAGTACATTCAGCCATTTTTAAATCTCTGATTCCTCTGACTCGCTTTTCACTGACAGAAAAAACTGAAAGAAGTGCTTTCATGCAAACCTTCTGTCGATCACTTTCTACCAGAATGTGGTAAGAGAAAGTAGCACTTTTCACTAGTTTGGGATTATTTCTATCCTCTGGTCTTCTCTGTTTAACGTCAACTACATCAATCAAGCCTTATAGATACAAATCCTGGGCAATCTTACTAGGAATACTGTAAAATTTTGAAAACACATCCAAATAGTTGCCTACCACCAGATTGTTCAAACACTTTGTTGTACAACTAACGGAAGAAAGAAAAAGAAAGAAAGAAATGAGTAAATGTAAAGTTTGGTTTTGAAACAACAATAAGGTATTGCTTAATCATTAACACCAAAATGGAACAAAATAATGGAAGGAAAGTGGATTACCTGCAGGAAAATTCAGGTTTTTTAGCTTCAATAACGTTGTCGCTGTGGTTCACTATAGATTCCAGCTGATTTTACTTTTTTGACCTTTTATAATGACGGATTTGCACCACGTTTTCTTTTGCATGATTTGTCAGCACAGTCACCACAACACATTGTCACTCATTTTACAGTTTGATGAGAACTAAATGTCAACTGAATAGCAATGGAACAAAAGCTGGATATTACACGTTAGAAAATAAGAGGCGGTAATTTCGCTTTACATCGAAGTAACGGCAGTGTGATCGATATATAGCGAACTTTCGATTCTCGTGCAGACGATGAAGTACATAAAAATGCTGTTCCCTGCTCTATGGTTGACAGGTACCCGTATGTACCCTCGTCCGCTCAGTAAAAGTAATTGCCCTCGAAAAAGAAAGATTTAGAATCACTTGATTACTGTTTCGTACAGATCATAGAGTAAAGTGATTTTTTTGTAATAGAATTGACAATTAAATCAGCTTTTCCGCCATCTTAGATTCTCGTCACTGGTCGCTGAGCGAGAGTCGAACATATGATTTTTAATAGGGAAAAGTCAGTGATATATGCCCATTAAAAAAAAAAAAAAAAAAAAAAAAAAAACCTGTGATCTCAATGTGAGACAATACCAACGCCCCTTTAGAACTATCTATAGGGTTTCTGAAACGACAAAGAACTGAAAATTGGTGAAATGATGAGTTACGCCCCTTTAAAAAAAACTCGTTTCATTTGTCCTCCTACTTCGAACACTGTACTTCAAGGCTTGCAGATTCCCAACAGGAAGCCGGATCTCGAGTGCATCAGTACTGCAATATGCATAAAATGGATAGGTGAAATAGAGTTAAGAATTGGATCTCTGTTCTTTCTCACAGATCCGAAGGAATGGAGGCTGTAATACCTAATTGAGCCCGACGAGCGTTTCTACGATAAACTAATATACGAAAAATAGACTGAATGCAGTAGTTATTAAAATGAGTGAATTATAATGCGTCGCCGGCTCGTTTCGTTGCTATTGCGACTGTCTCGCATCCCCGAAACTTTGTACCCTTATCTCCGAAAACACCCTGAAATTCATAGCATTCTAGCGGAGAAGTGAAATGAAGTTAGTAGAATAAAACCCTAGCTGAGAATTAGAGTGTGTTTTCAGAAGAGAACGTGCATGTGGAATACAGTACATTGCGACTGTAGAAAGGAACGAGCGAGGCAAGTCGTGTGGCGCCCGGTTGCCAGCACGCTAGGGGCCGGTGTACTCGCTGCTGGCTGGCCTTACTTATTGCCAACGCGTTCCGCACCGCCTCCATTACCCGTATTACAGCGGCCGCAGATAACAAGTTAATAAATTAGCGACCGGGCAGCGCACAGTGGCGCTTTTTACGGCGCTGTTTCGCCGCCCAGCACCGCATAAAGAACGCCGCCAGTTCCCGCGGCACGAGGGCAACGGGCACTTAGCAACACCGCCGGAAATTGGCAAGGAGGCGACCGTGCGGCGCCTGTCGGCGGCGGCCGGTACTACCAGCCTCAAAGCGAGCGCGGGCGTGTCAACTGCCACTGGGCTCACACCAGAGAGCCAAAACAACTGGTACGTCTGCCACTGTGTAGCGCCTCCGAGAGAACACGCAAGTGTCGGAGTACGGCGTGTCATGGTCTGGAGTACTGACTGAAGTGCGGATGACCGGAGCTGACGCCATGTACCCCACAGGGGGATCAATAAATCCCTAAAAGTTTGAGGGGGTGGAGATGTCTTCAAATCATATCGATGCAAGGCCATTAAAATTGCTACACCACGAAGGTATGCAGATGATAAAAGGGCATCCATTGGACAAATATTATACTAGAACTAACATGTGATTACATTTTCACGCAGTTTGGGTGCATAGATCCTGAGAAGTCAGTACCCAGAACAACCACCTCTGTCCGTAATAACGGCCTTAATACGCCTGGCCATTGAATCAAACAGCGCTTGGTTTGTACAGGTACAGATGCTCATGCAGCTTCAACATGACACCACAGTTCATCAAGAGTAGTGACTGGCGTATTGTGACGAGCTAGTTCCTCGGCCACCATTGACCGGACGTTTACAATTGGTGAGAGATCTGGAGAATGTGCTGGCCAGCGCAGCAGTCGAACATTTTCCGTATCCAGAAAGGCCCGTACAGGACCTGCAACATGCGGTCGTGCATTATCCTGCTGAAGTGTAGGGTTTCGCAGGGATCGAATGCAGGTTAGAGCCACGGGTCGTAACACATCTGAAACGTAACGGGCACCGTTCAAAGTGCCGTCGATGAGAAAAAGAGGTGACCGAGACGTGTAACCAGTAGCACTAAATACCATCACGCTGGGTGATACGCCAGTATGGCGATGACGAATAGACGCTTCCAATGTGCGTATACCGCGAAGTCGCCAAAGACGGTGGCGACCATCATGATGCTGCACACAGAACCTTGCTTTATCCGAAAAAAATGACGTTTTGCCATTCGTGCACCCAGGTTCGTCGTTGCGTACACCATCGTTGGCGCTCCTGTCTGTAATGCAACGTCAAGGGTAAACGCAGCCATAGTTTCCGAGCTGATAGTCCATGCTGCTGCAAACTTTGTCAAACTGTTCGTGGAAATGGTTATTGTGTTGCAAACGTCCTCATCTGTTGACTAAGGTATGGAGACGTGGCTGCAGGATCTGTTACAGCTATGCGGATAAGATGCCTGTCGTCTCGACTGCTGGTGATACGAGGCCGTTGGGATCCAGCACGGCATTCCGTATTGCCATCTTGAAGCCACCGAATCCATATTCTGCTAACAGTCATTGGATCACGACCAACGCAAACAGCAATGTCGCGATACTATAAACCGCAATCGCGATAGGCTACAATCCGACCTTTATCAAAGTCGGGAACGTGATGGTACGCATTTCTCCTCCTTACACGAGGCATCACAACAACGTTTCACCTGGCAATGCCGACCAATTGCTGTTTGTACATGAGAAATCGGTTGGAAACTTTTCTCCTGTCAGCGCGTTCTAGATGCCACCGGCGCCAACGTTGTATGAATGCTCTGAAAAGCTAATCATTTGAATATCACTGCATCTTTTTCCTTTTGGTTAAATTTCGCGTCTGTAGCACGTCATCTTCGTGGTGGCCGTCGGGGATGTTTAAGCCTAGAAGAATGTTCCCGGATCCAGTGTATGCCAATTATGGACGTGTGGGATGTCGCAATGTCCTGCTGGAATTTCCCCAGTTCGTCGGAACGGACAATGGGCCTTAATGGATACAGGTGACCAGCTAAGATGGGTGTCACGAGTCAAGAGTCATTTATAGACTACCAGAGGTTGCATACCAGTCCAACTACACAAGCCTCACACCATTACGGGGCCTTCGACAACTTCAACAGTCGGCGTCTAATATAAAGGTTCCACGCATTCATGAGGTTGTCTCGATACCCGTACAGCCTCCATTCACAGTACAACTGGAAATGGCAGTCGTCAGACCAGGCAACACGGTTTCAGTCGTCAACAGTCGAATACAGGCGTGGACGGGGCCCGGCGGGGCTTGACGTTTTCTGTCGTGCAGTCAGCGATAGAACGCGAATGGGCCTTCGTCTCAGAAAGACATATTTACAGTGCGTCGCGTCCTATGTGGAAGAAGGTGATGTAACTTTCATAAGTGAAGGAAGTGACACCGATGAGACTCCAGATTGACAGGGGAACAATCTCCAAATGTCATCAACCCAAACCAAACCTTCTTTAAATTAATTACGATACTAACACCTGAGACAAGAATGAAAAAAACAATATAAACAAAAGAGACTAATATCACAGAAACCATGGAAACTGTGCTGGGTGATCGGTGGCTTGTAGGAAACATTCCAAGGTACTCAACGCCCAGCACAGTAGAATGCTGCTAACCATAAGGACAGAAAACGCCCTTATTTTTTAGATATATTTTCTTTCTTTCCTATTACAAGCTTAGCCCATAATTACAACTAGCAAATTTCAGAATACATTGAATTTCAACATGTGTATAAAACCATGTAACCAATCATGTTTTTATGTTCTCCACTACATCTAATTACTGTAAAATGAACGAATTGTAATTTGTTATATTATAATTGTAGCAACAATTGTAAGCATTTGTATATATGTATTTTAACTTTGCTCTTATTTTACTTCTTTTTATCTCTGCTTATCTTAAATACTCAAATTATGTAACATTAATGAACTAATGTATAACATGTAAAACTACAAATGTACGTCCTGCTTTATATTAAAAGGTAGCAGGATTATAAATGAGAAATAAATCAATATTAATAAATGCTATTTGTTTATTAGTTCTTTGAACACCCGAAAGAAAGCTCTTCGCGACAAATAGTAAAGGAATAGATAAAATGAAAAGTGTTTTTAAACTATCATTCTTGGTTCTGTTCTTCTATCAGATCATTTTATATGCACATTCCAAGTATTTTTATCGCATGAGAAACGTTTTCCCTCGCGGAGACAGAGCGTATACGAGTCGTAGCGCGGCTGCTTAATACAGGCGGCAGTGGCCGCAGCGTTGCAGTGCGTATGTGCCGATGAGGTTCAAATTCGCTTCTGAACCCCCCCTGGAGGCTGCATATGGGCGACTGCAAATGTGCATTTCAGCAGAGGGGAAGCATGTTGAGCACATACTTCAGTAATGTTTTGTAACATATACAGTATATATTTCACATCTTTGTGTGTATTTGCTTCTTATTGTAATCAGCACTAATTCTTTTCAAATAAAAAACAAATATGTACGAAATAATTGTGACCAATAAGGGACCCCTTATTTACATTTCTATTTCTGTTATTTAAAATGTATTAACACCTAGTAGTATTTCAATACTGCACGTATTTACTGTTTTGTTATCACAGTTGTCAGATATCTGAATAACTTTTGCGCGACATAATCAGTTAATTTTTGCACAAAATATCGAAGAATCGGTATGTACTACTACTGTCGGGTAAATGGGCGTATTTGCATAAGGACGGACTCGCGACGTTTATCTTGTACTTTACACAACAGAAGAGGTCGCTTTGGACAACGCCGCTTCGAAAGACGAATACGATACGAGAACATATCGGAGTCTCAAAAAACTATTCCTCTAAATATTATGATATACACAAACATTTGAAACCGTCCTTTTAAGTCCATCATGTTACGATAAAATATAACATAGGTTTCCATTAAAAAAAGAAAAGAAAAAATATCGCCTGTCCCTGCAATTCACTGCCAAGACGGCATCTTTTTATCTATTATAGTTGGGGTGATATAAAGGGTGTTACGACTCAAAAAAAATGTTCAAATGTTTGTTAAGCTTATGGGACTTAACTACGGGGTTATCAGTCCCTAAACTTACAAACTACTTATGAACTACTTACAAACTAGGACGGCACAAATATCCATGCCCGAGGGGGGATTCGAACCCCCGACCGTAGTGGCCGTGCTGACCGTGACTGGAGCGCCTCAGTCACCTCGGCCACCGCGGCCGGCGTTACGACTCAGCTGCCTCACCATGTATGCCCACCATAACCCCCTTGTGTCAACAGCAGTTATACGGGACAAGTGCTTTGACGTTTGGATGAAATGTGTACACTGATTTTGGCTCTTACCCTTTGAATGAAATACATTGATTTCGGTTCACGTAATTCGTACCTAGTTTGCGGGCCATAAATAGTGTAGACTCTTTTACATGGGCAGGGGCACTTGTCCTTTCCATCAGTGGTGAACCGAAAGTACTACACCAGTCCCAGCAGCCACTCTTTGGCGCGGGAAAAATGGTTACTGCCTGCCAGTGGCAGTAACTATGGAAACGTGGGCCGCCATTATCTGGGCAGTGTCTCGCGGGCTAGTTTGCATGGTGCTATTCGCGATTATAGCTGCCAATGCGCAATCTGGTCCAAATAAACACATTAAAATGTTTGTAAACCTGCCGGACTAAACTGATAACATTTTAGGTCACTCGACTTCACACCTATTGAAACTAACTAATGCTATAGACAACATGTCCGACAAGAGCAGCCGGTAAGCCGTGACATGGCACCACAGACTGCGCAGCCACCTCCCAGAAATCCGTCTGATTTTCTCCTGTACAACTGTAAGCTTTGTAGAACGCTTAACCGTGTTCATAGCCTCTTGTCACGATATCTTCTTACTCTTATGAAGAGCCGGCCGCGGTGGCAAAGGGGACTGAGGTGCCCCAGTCTCGGTCTGCACGGCCACTACGGTCGGGGGTTCGAATCCCCCCTCGGGCATGATTATTTGTGCCGTCCTTAGTTGTAAGTAGTTCATAAGTAGTTTGTAAGTTTAGGGACTGATGACCCCGTAGTTAAGTCCCATAAGCTATACAAACATTTTAACATTCTTATGAATAATCTGGCGAAATTATATCTTGCCATTCGAAAGGCTGCGAGGTTCTCTGCAGTTATCTGCACTTGACACTGCGAATATCCGCCCGCCTGGCCTTTATTTCGGAGTGAAATTCGTTGCTTCACGAAGGACAAAGCTGCCTTTTCAGTTATGCTGAAGACTACGGAATGAGTCTGAGGGTTACAGCCAAAGCTTCGGATGTCAGTCACTCCGATCGGTAGCAAATGTGTATCGTTGTATGTTCTATATATAGAGTATCAGCCGAAAATTCGTTCAAATGCAGCCGACCAGGAGAACGTGCGTAAACTATAATAATAGTGTTCATCGCTGTGGACAAAGATATTGTTTCTACTGAGCTCAAAATAAAAAGCAACTAAAAGAGGTAAAATTAATGGTTGGGTGTTTTTACCGCCCCCCCCCCCCCCCAGTGCTGCTTAGCGGTAGAGACCAGCGGTCTTGCGAGCTACTTTTGGACACGTTCTCCGAAAACTGTCTTGAGCAGTTAAACCGGCAACCCACTGGCAATGGAAATATTTAAACCTGATAGCCACGAACAGGCCTGACCTTATTAACGATGTCTGCGTAGAGAAGGAATTAGCGATCATGATATCGTCATAGCGTCGATGGCGACAAATTTCAGAAACCAATCAAGAAGGCTGTTTTTGTTGGGAAGAGCCGATAAGCAAATGATAGGATCGCACTTGGAAAATCAATGGGCATCGTTTAATTCCGGGACTATGGACGTAGAGAGGTGTGGACTACATTTAAGTGCATTGTAAATAAAGGGCTAGAGAAGTATGTGCCATTAAAGACGATTAAGGATGGAAAAGATCGACGGTGGTATAATAATAATGTTAGAAAGCCGCTGAGAAAGTAAAGAATGACAGGCAAAAGTTAGCAGAGATTCGTGCGTCTATAAAAATATCGATGCGCGAAGCATACAATAATTATCACAGCCATACCTTAGCAAAAGATTTTTCCGATAAGACGAAAAAATTCTGGTCGTATGTAAAATCGATAAGCGGGTCAAAGCCCACTGTCCAGTCACTCGTTGATCATTCCGGGGCAGTAATAGAAGAAAGCAAACGGAAATCTGAAGTTCTAAATTTAACCCTTAAGAAATCTTTCACGCAGGAGGATCGCACAAATATAACATCATTTGATCAGTGTACTAATTCCGAAATGGAAGACATAGTAATAGGTATTTCCGTTGTAGAAGCAGCTGAGAGAGCTAAATACGAAAAAAGTCTACTGGTCCGAATGGAATACCATTTCGGTTGTACATAGAGTATTCTGCGGCTTTGGCCCCTTAATTAGCTTGCATTTATCGCTAATCTTTAATTCAGCGCAAAGTTCCTAGTGATTGGAAAAAAGCGCAGGTGACTCCCGTGTATAAGAAAGGAAAGAGAACTGACCCCTCACAATTACAGCTCAATATCGTTGACATCAGACTCATGTAGGATTTTGGAGCATATTCTCAGTTCGAATATAGTAAATTTCTTTGAAATGGAAAAGCTTCTTTCTATGAATCAGCAAGGGCTTAGGAAACATCGTTCATGTGAAACTCAGCTTGCCCTTTTCTCACATGACATCTTGCGAGACATGGATGAAGGGTAACAGGCGGATTGTGTTTTTCTCGACTTCAAAAAGGCGTTCGACGCGGTGCCACACTGCAGACTGCTAACGAAGATACGAGCTTATGGAATAGGTTCACAGATTTGTGACTGGCTGGAAGGCTTCCTAAGTAATAGAACGCAGTACGTTGTTCTCGACGGCGAGTTTTCATCAGTGACGAGTGTATCGTCAGGCGCGCCCCAGGGGAGTGTGATAGGACCGGTATTATTTTCTATCTATATAAATGATCTGATGGACAGAGTAAGTTGTAATTTGCGGCTTTTTCTGATGATACTGTGGTGTATGGGAGGGTGTCATCTTTAACTGACTGTAATAGCATACAGGATGATTTAGACAAAATTTCTAGTTGTTGCGAAGAATGGCAGCTAGCTCTCAATGTAGAAAAATGTAAGGTGATGCGCATGAGTAGAAAAAAACAATCCCATAACTTTCGAATACAGCATTAGTAGTGAGGTTCTTGATGCTGTCGCGTCGTTCAAATATCTAGGCGTAACAGTGCACAGCGATATGAAATGGAACGAGCATGCAAGGACAGTTGTGAGTAACGCGGACAGCCGACTTCGGTTTATTGGGAGAATTTTGGGAAGATGTACTTCACCTGTAAACGAGACAGCGTATAAAAACGCTTGTACGACCACGTCTTGAGTATTTTTCAAATGTCTGGGACCTGCAGCAGATCAGTTTAAAGGAAGACATAGAAGCAGTTCAGAGGCGAGCAGCTAGGTTTGTTACTGGTAGGTTCGACCAATTCGCGAGTGTTACGGAAATGCTCCGGGAACACAATTGGGGATCGCTGGTGGAAAGACGGCGTTCTTTTCGTGAATTTCTGTTGAGGAAATTTAGAGGGCCGGACTTTGAAGCTGAGTGTAGTACGATTTTGCTGCCGCCTACTTACATCTCGCGTGGTGATCACATATACAAGATAAGAGAAATTAGGGCTCGTACGGAGGCATATAGGCATTCTTTTTTCCTCGTTCTATTTCGGAATGGAATAGGAAAGGAACTGGTTAGTAGTGGCACAGTGTATCCTCCGCCACGCACCTTAAGGTGAATTGCGGAGTATGTATGGAGATGTAGAATAAGTAACACCTAACCAACGGAGTAGCGGAAAAGCACAACTATGAGAGCTTATCACGTTGCGCTAACGTGGGCTAGTTGGTAGATCGTTAGTGTATCGAACATAGGCCCGTGGGTTCAAGCCCCGCCTAGAGCATTTTTTTTATAAACTATAGCACTTTAAAAATTGTTAAAAGAGAATGTGTATAATGTTTCACGGGTTCATTTCGCAAAATAGCACTGTCAGCTACAGCAGCAGCAGCAGCAGTAGCGTGCGGACTGGACAGCAACGTCAGCCCCACTTGATGGCGTGGCCAAACACACAGCGCTCTATCCAAAACACGGCGGTGCTGCCCATCTAGCAGTCATTTATTATTATAATTACTTTAATACTTTGGCACGTATGGTGCAATCGTTTCTTTTTCCTACGAATATAGTCTACGGGTTTGCTACTTTCAAATAAAAGGAAGGAAAAGCAAACTGTCGATTACACAGTGCTATGAAATCAGAACAGTCTGTTGTGTCGCCGCGGTGGAGTAGCCGAGCGGTCTAAAGCGTATCGCTGCCGTGGAGGTTCGAGTCCTCCCTGGGGCATGGGTGTGTGTGTTTGTCCTTAGGATCTTTACAATTACAAATTTAAAAAAAATATATAAAATATATATGTCCTCACAATGGTTGTTTTAATAAAACAGATAAAATTAAGTCACTGCTGCCATAGCAGAAGTACAAGAACAAAAATTTTACAATTAAAACAATGTGAAAATCTGTGAGGCGAATAGAGAAAAACGTAGTTATCCCTACGTGGCCAATACATACACAGATTCATGCACACACGGAGGCAGCAAGCAGAAGGCGCGCGAGCGGCAGAAACACGGAATTAAAATATGGCTGAGCGGTTAGAAGCAAGGTACTACAAACCTTGCGCTGCTACTTGTCATGCATTATCTACCCCCTAACCCAAGCTACATTACCGCAACTAGCTACCATCTAACTACTCTACATCTACATCTACATACATACTCCGCAATTCACCGTTAGGTGCGTGGCGGAGGGTACACTGTACCACTACTAGGCATTTCCTTTCCTATTCCACTCCCAAATTGAACGAGGAAAAAAAGAATGCCTATATGCCTCCGTACGAGCCCTAATTTCTCTTATCTTGTCTTTGTGATATTTACGCGAAATGTAAGTAGACGGCAGCAAGATCGTACAACACTCAGCTTCAAATTCCGGCCCTCTAAATTTCTCCAACAGAAATTCACGAAAAGAACGTAGTCTTTCCTCCAGCGATCCCCAATTGAGTTGCCGGAGCATTTCCGTGACACTCGCGCATTGGTCGAACCTACCGGTAACAAATCTAGCTGCTCGCCTCTGAAGCGTCTCTATGTCTTCCTTTAAACTGATCTGCTGCGGGTCCCAAACACTTGAGGAATACTCAAGACGTGGTCGTACAAGCGTTTTATACGTGGTCTCCTTTACAGGTGAAGTACATCTTCCCAAAATTCTCCCAATAAACCGAAGTCGGCTGTTCGCCTTACTCACAACAGCTGTCCTTACAAGTTCGTTCCATTTCATATCGCTCTGCAATGTTACGCCTAGATATTTGAACGCCGCGACATCATCAAGAAGGTCACTACTGATGCTGTATTAGAACATTATGGGATTGTTTTTCGTATTCATGCGCATCACCTTACATTTTTTCTACATTGAGAGCTAGTCGCCAATATTCGCACCAACTAGAAATTTTGTCTAAGTCATCCTGTATGCCATTACAGACGACTCCTCCCATACACCACAGCATCTTCAGCAAACAGCCGCAAATTACAACTTACTCTGTCCATCAGATCATTTATATAGATAGAAAATAACACCTGTCACATCACACCCCCTGTGGCACGCCTGACAATACACTCGTCTCTGATGAACACTCGCCGTCGATAACAACGTACTGCGTTCTATTACTTAGGAAGTCTTCTAGCCAGTCACAAATCTGTGAACCTATTCCATAAGCTCGTATCTTCGTTAGCAGTCTGCAGTGTGGCACCACTTCGAACGCCTTTTTGAAGTCGAGAAAAACACAATCCGCCTTTAGCCCTTCATCCATGGCTCGAAAGATGTCATGTGAGAAAAGGGCAACCTGAGTTTCACATGAACGATGTTTCCTAAACCCGTGCTGATTCATGAAAAGAAGCTTTTCCGTTTCAAGGAAATTTGCTATATTCGAACTGAGAATATGCTCAAAAATTCTACATGAAACTGATGTCAACGATATTGGCCTGTAATTGTATGGGTCAGTTCTCTTTCCTTTCTTATACACGGGAGTCACCTGCGCTTTTTTCCAATCACTTTTCTCCAATTGCGCTGAATTAAAGATTCGCGATAAATGCATGGTAAGTAGGGGGCCAACGCCGCAGAATAGTCTTTGTAAAACCGAACTGGTATTCCATCCGGTCCAGCAGACTTTTTCGTATTTAGCTCTCTTAGCTGCTTCTCTACACCGGAAATACCTATTGCTATGTCCCCAATTTCGGAATTAGTACGTTGATCAAATTATGGTACTTTTGTGCGGTCCTCCTGCGTGAAAGATTTCTTAAAGGTTAAATTTAGAACTTCAGCTTTCCCTTTGCTTTTTTCTATTACTGCCCCGGAATGATCAACGAGTGACTGGACAGTGGGCTTTGACCCGCTTATCGATTTTATTTACGACCAGAATTTTTTCGGGTTCTCGGAAAGATCTTTTGCTAAGGTATGGCTGTGATAATTATTGTATGCTTTGCGCATCGATCTTTTTACAGACGCACGAATCTCTGCTAACTTTTGTCTGTCATCATTTGCGTGTTCGTTTTTGAATCGAGAGTACAACAGCCTTTGCTTTCTCAGCAGCTTTCTAACATTATTATTATACCACGGTGGATCTTTTCAATCCTTAATCTTCTTTACTGGCACATATTTCTCTAACCCTTTATTAACAATGTACTTAAAATAATGTAGTATACATTTCCTCTACATCCATAGTCCCGGAATTAAACGATGCCCATTCATTTTCTAAGTGCGGTCGTAACATTTGCTTTTCGGCTCTTCCAAACAAAAACACGCTCCTAGCCTTCTTGATTGGTTTATGAACTTTGGTCACCATCGAAGCTATGATGATATCATGATCACTAATTCCTGTCTCTACACAGACATCGTTAATAAGGTCAGGCCTGTTTGTGGCTATTAGGTCTAGATAATTTCCATTGCTCGTGGGTTGCCGGTTGAAATGATCAAGAAAGTTTTCGGAGAATGGGTCCAAAAGTAGCACGCAAGACTGATTGTCTGTACCGCCTGAAATGTAACTAGCGAGGTCCCAATCTACACTCTTAAGGTTGAAGTCACCTCCGACTAATATTACATGGCCCGGATACCTATGCACTACCTGGTGTAGACTTTCTTTGAATGATTCTAAAACTTCTACAGCAGCACTGGGGGGTCGGTAAAAACACCCAACTATTAACTTTACTTCTTGTAGACCTGTTATACGTGCCCAGATAACTTCACAGTTACTTTCAACATCGATCTCAGTAGAAACAATATCTTTATCCAAAGCGATGAACACTCCACCTCCAGTTGTATCCGATCTATCTTTCCGATATACATTCTACGCTTCGCTAAATATTTCTGAACTTGCCACATCATCTTTTAGCCAGCTTTCGGTGCCTAAATCTATCTGAGCGCAATAACTTCCATGCAGTGCGGCGAATTCGGGAACTTTGTTTCTAATACTCTGTAAGTTAGCGGCTAATATTTTGGTGTTCGAATTTTTGTTCCGAACGTGGCCTGAATTCGCTGTTTGAATGCTGACAGGCGAGTGCTCATCAGAGTTAGCGCCTAGCCTAAAAAAAAACCATGTGCACTCCACAAGTACTCTGCTACCCGAGTAGCCGCTTCCTTAGTGCAGTGCACCCCTGATCTTTCTAGGGGCACCCTACAATTCCCCACCCGATAACGCAGATCCAGAAATCTGCAGCCATGACTGTCACAGAGTCGGCGAAGCCTCTGGTTCAGACCCTCCACTCGGCTCCAAACCAAAGGACCCCGATCAACCCTGGGAACAATGCTGCAAATCGACAGCTCTGCTTGCACCCCGCGTGCGAAGGCAGCAGCCTTCACCAATTCCGCCAGCCGCTCGTAGGACCTGAGGATGTCCTCAGAACCCAAGCGACAAGCGTCATTGGTGCCGACGTGAGCCACGACTTGTAGTCGACTGCACCCCGCACCTTCGATAGCCGCCGACAAGGACGCCTCCACATCTCGGATGAGGCCCCCCGGCAGACACACCGAGTGCACGTTGGAATTCCTTCCGGATCTGGACGCTATCTGCCTAAGGGGCTCCATCACGCGCCTGACATTGGAGCTCCCAATAACTAATAATCCCCTCCCCCCGTGCACCTGCTCGGACCCTGCTGAAGGAGTGGCCACACTTTCACTCACAGGACGAACGGGCCCGGACGGACGTCCAGCCTCCACATTGGCCTTCCGCCTCGAGCGACGCGAACGCCGTACAACCCGCCACTCCCCTTGCGGAGAAGGCGGCTCGACGACGTCCGGTACACCTGAAGGTGCCTCGGTAGCAGGGACAGAGAGCGAAGCGTGAGACACCTGAGGTGTCCCACTCGACGCACCAGACTCCCCACCATCGCTGCACCCCGAGACAGCAGCCTGAAGACGGCTACCCGTAGACAACACCACGCTCAGCTGTTCGCGAACCGCGGCCAACTCCTCCTGCGTCCGCACACAGCAGGCACACATCCTATCCATCCTATCGATACAGTTAACTGCAGAAAGTGCAACTTTTAAGAAGCCTAGTACTCTAATAAAGGCAGCTGGCTGCTGACTGAACTGTGGTCAGTGGTAACTACACTGTCAAATCAACAAAACTGAGTCCGGCAGTTTTCAAAATAAACAAGAATATCTGTGGAATACGCCGTTATCAAACGCGCGGGAATATAAGCTTAGCGCTGTTTACGATGCTGCACAGGTGACAGCTGGCACTGGACTGACTGATAACGAGCTGGTTGTTTTGAAACACACCAGTCAAAGACGAAGACTAAACACAACGGTATTTATCAAATACGATAGAATGAACTATTAAAACGGTAGTACAAACGAAATCTACAAGTATGTGGTCATTCCTTCTCTCTTGCGTGCTGGGTTGACTGAAAATGGAGAACAAACAAAAGGCACAAACACTTTGCGTCTCCCGGTTGCGGAAATTAGTTTTTTTTTTTAATTTATTTGTGACTTGCTATTCCGTTTCAGTGGGTTGTAACATTGTATGGTTATTCATGATATGTAATTTTCTAAACCAACCGCACGTAGCGGTGGCGTGCCGTCATGAAGCAACGAACGTTCACAAAATGCTATTTGCGCAACAAAAACAAGGTAAACAATTTGAATTTTCCCCAAAATGCTATGCTAGAGATACACAATTACGGAAACAAATGCATGCTCCCGAAATACCTGGAGATAAAAGACATCTGAAATATTCAATATATTACAATAATAAATCACATTACGCCAATGTGAGAAAAAACTCTCATATTAAACACCCAGCGTTTGAAAGAAACGACGACACAAAACAGACGAGGCGCGCCTAGCAGTTCCTAAACTCTCTTACATACAAAGTTTCATTCATTCTGTGGAAGCCAGGGCCATTGGGAGCACATCACAGTACACACTAATAGATATTTGAGGCCTCATGTACAACATAGACACTTAGAATTTTACATACAGATAAAACTAAATGAATATATAATGCCTGGTATCTCGCATATTGCGAGTGGAGTGTCTTGCTACACTAAAAAATGTCTGAAGCTCGTCAACATTTGTTCATGGGGAGTCAGTTAAATGGAACACGTTATGTGGACGTGTTTCAAACTTTATAACATAAGTCTGTTCCTTCCATCTTCTTGCTACGTGTGATATCGTCCAAATTATACTATCTGCGCTGTGACCTTGTTACTGCTAAGTTCGTAGCGCGTTCAGACTTCGTAGCTGCCTAGTAACTGTCGTCGTATCTCACTGGTAACTGTCGTATTCCAGAATAGTAACTGCCCTCTTCCTGAACAGTAACTGCAGTGATTCCGGAACCAGACGTATGTCGGCCTGGATACAGCCGCTTGTAGAGGGCGCGCATCTTCGGTTACTCCCTCCAGGATGCGCGGCGCCAGCTTGCTATTGGCTTTCAATCGATCGCTGCCTTCTCTACGATCGTTCCCATACGTCTGGTGTGTGGCGCTGACTTTACGCCACGACACAGTCCTTTTACATTTCTGGAACATGTTGTCCCGTGTAAGACTCTGTTTACGTTTGTCGACGTAGAACAATTTTTAACGTCATACAGAAAAAAAATCACGACCCAGGGTTTTAACCTAGGATCTTCGTAACTCAAACATTCGCTCTATCAACTACCCCACGGAAGTTCAGTGCAGCACATCCCCACAGATACGATTTTCCTGTGCTCCGCAGAATATGTACTACATCTTACTTCCAGTTTACAACCGTTCTCCTAGACGCCAGCACATAGCATGAATTATATAGAATTTCCAGTTGATACTCTATCGATATACAACGTTTGGTACCGATCTGAGGGTCTGACATCTGAAGGTTTGGGTGTCAGTCTAACACCATACAACCACTGTTCGACGGTTACACGATGTACAAATTCAGGAAATCGGGTGTAAAGTATCGAGTTTACCCTTGTAAGCACCCATAGTGACGGATTTATTTGGTGTGGGAATGGATTCGAATCGGTAGGTGATCATTTCCGTGCGGTCTTCAACCAACAGCCATTTACTAGTCTAGGAAAGGGCTAGAGAGCAAAACGAGAGGTTTGTCGTGCAATGTGGAGATGCGTGCTTTGCCGTGCTTTTACAGTCGAACCGCCGAAAAAACGAAGCTGACAGTTGGCGGCTATGTTGGCAACGCTTCTACGCAGTTGTTTGTTGTTACGCGTACAAATATCACGTCCGATAATTTTGGAACCGCTGCTGTGCCGTACTAGTAAAGCGTGCACAAACGAAGTAATGAAAAGACACTCTTTTTGCAATAAAAAAATAAAAGGTTTAGAAAAATATGTCGAGTTAAGGTAAAGATTCATATGTTCTAGTATTCCACTACATATAATGTATCATTTAGTCTTCAGCCAAAAGTCGCTAGTGAAAGAATTTTGTTTATATATTTCATCTTCTATAGCCATTTTCCATAGACTCACTGTTATTACACGGACACATATCGTGGCAGTCGGCCTAGAGGCTAAACAAATAAGGACTACCACTTTATAAGCAGCAAACCCGCCTCTTCTAGTCAAATGATTTGTCATCTTACATGAAAAGAAGGGTGTTTGTTTGTTTTCCTCATTCGTTTACGGTCGCAGTTGACTGCCATTGTATAGTGTTCGAGTAATATCATCAGATCAGTTTCGACAGCCAGTCTGTTGGTCACAGAAGTAGAAGTAAAGTAACGTAATTTTTCAGTAAACGATCTTTGGCTGCGAAACAGACTATACATTAAAAATCAGTTGCACCCAGCATCATGTGCAATTTTAACATATTATAAAGCATCGCATGATCTCTTACCTGTATTTCACGGAAGAGGGTAGACTCCATAGTCTGCAAAAAGCGTATCGTCAGTAACCACATCTCCTGCGTTGCTGTGACTGTCTTCATCAGTAGCGCTGCTACTGCTACTACCGTTCCCTAATCTTATTATTAATTCTTCTACCCGTTCTTCTAGTTCTGTTATGACGGAATAAGCGGATCTTCACACAACACACCTTTATTGGTGAATTCAGTTAGTACAATACACATGATAAAGTAACAAAACTCCGCTTCTGGAGTATGACAAAATTCCCAGGTTGCACAGACTGCCAAACTCTGACTTCACCGAGTGAAGCTGATAACGATATCACAAGTCCTCCTACTGCCAGGAAAGTCAAGTCCCTTACAACCAAACAAGTAAAGTTCACAAGGCGTAACCGGCAGAGAAAGTCTGTAGCCGGTCGTAGAATAACACTGGAAACACAAAGTCCGCAACACGCAGCCCAGAATAACCAGATCGTAGCCCAGGTCGTCTTATGGGTCTTCCGTCAGGTGCGAGTGTCGTAGCTCATGAGGCGCCGAGGAGAACTGGTTTTGGTCCCTGCCGGCCGTTCCGTTATAGGCAGGTCGGACCAATCGCAGCCAGAGGCGTGGTGCCGCGTGACCGCTCCACTGCAGGACGCCTGCGAGGCTGGCCGGTCACACGGCGCGGCGGCCCGCTATGTTTACGTCGGTGCCGTGCCGTGCTGTGTTGCCATCGGCCGCCGTGTGGTGTCGAGTCCTGCCCGCGGCGCCCCTTATGGCCGACCCGCGGCAACCAGTCTTACCGTTGTGTCGTGCGGTTTGCTGCCTGTCGGCGTGCAGGCGCACGGCCGGCACGACAAGTTCCTCTTCTAAGATGTGCCACGTATGTGTGACAACATCGTTCCATTTTGTGTGAGTAATACTGTTCAGTGCTTCACAAACTAAGAACCCAAGTGCTTTTAATGTAAACCTTAAATTTCTTTCTGAACGTATGACTTCACCTGATCCCACACGCGTTCTATTGCATTAAAATGGCAATGATATGGAGTAAGGCGCAACACTCTGTGACCATTTTCTTCAGCAATTGTATTAATCTCGTAAATGATTTTTCGGCCTTTGTACTCTTTCACAATATCTAGCAGTTCAGCCTTTTTCGTCTCTCTATGAAATGAATTTATGCTGTTCTTTTCAAGCCAGTCTATGACTTCACTCTTCCTGCTCCTCGATGTAGGACCTTTGCTGAACTGTACAGAGTGATACGGTGCTTTATCCATTATAACAATCGAGATCTTTTCGATGTTTGGAATCAGAGAGTGTACGAACTTCTCTTAAATTTCGTAGCAGTCATTTCCTCGTGCTAATCGCATGTTTTCTTTGTTGAAATCAGGAACAAAACGTTTGACACAAAAACATCGATTGTTGCAGCATGCAAAAGAATAAGACGACTGTCATTTCGAATGGAAGCATTCATTGTTCCTCGTGCTGTGTCATCAGTCCATGCTGCCATTGTCGAGTGACGACCATTCACCCGAGTTTCGTCGAGCCACACTATTTGGTTAGGCATACACTAGTATATTTCCCTCAAAAATCGACATCTCCAGGCAACGATATCTTTCCGTTCAAGCAGAACTTTTCTACTAGAAGAAGTTTTCCACTGAAACCCTATTTTATTTAGAACACTATCTCGTAGTGAGAGAAGCATCTTCTTTCGGGTAGGATATTCTTTCCGAGAGTAATAGTCATATATATGTCGTCTAATTGCCTCTTCTTGGAAGTTGTCCACTTCTGTCGTTTTGGCAGCACGCATTCTGGCTTTTCCTGGAATCGATATGGCAGCAGGTGGCTTCTGTGAGTCTGCAGCACATTTCTCCTTCGATATTTCCTTCATATACATCTACATCTACATGGATACTCTGCAAATCACATTCAAGTGCCTGGCAGAGGGTTCATTAACCACTTTCATAACTTTTATCTACCGTTTCATTCTCTAATAGCGCGCGGGAACAAAGAACACCTAAATCGTTCCGTTTTAGATCTGATTTCTCTTACTTCATTGGTGGGTGCTAGCAAAATATTTTCACATTCAGAACTAAAAGTCGGTGATTGAAACTTCGCCAACAGATCACGTCGCAATGAATAACGTCTTTCTTTTAATGCTTTCCACCCCTAATCGTGCAACATTTCCGTGACGCTCCCCGCCCCCCCCCCCCCCGCCCGTAACGTGATAAAACAAAACGAGCTGCCCTTCTCTGAACCTTCTCAATGTCTTCCGTCAGTCCCACCTGGTGAGGGTACCACAAGGGGCAACAGTACTCCAGGAGAGGACGCACAAGTGTGATGTAGGCAGTCTCTTTGGTGGAGCTGGTGCGTCTTCGAAGCGTTCTGCCGATGAAACGTAACTTTTGGTTCGCCTTCCCCACAATATTTTCTATGTGTTCTCTCCAGTCAAAGTTGTTCGTAATTGTAACTCCTTGGTATTTGGTAGAATCTACAACATTAAGGTTTGACTGATTTATCGCGTAATTGAAGTTCAGCGGATTTCTTTTAGTGGCCATGTGTATTACTTCACACTTTTCTTTATTTAGTGCCAAATGACAATTTTTGCACAATGCAGAAATTTTGTCTAAATCGCTTTGCAGTTGCTTTTGATCCTCTGTTGACTTCACCAACCGATAAACGACACCATCATCCGCGAACAATCTAAGGGAGCTATTCAGATTATCTCCTAAATCGTTTATAAACACGAGGAAGAGTAGGGGACCAATAACGCTTCCCTGTGGAACGCCAGATATCACTTCTGTTTTACTCGATGACTTACCGTCAATTACATCGAATTGTGTTCTTTCTGAGAGGAAATCGTAAATACAACCGCACAATTGGGGAGATATTCCATAAGCACGAAATTTCATAAGAAGCTGCTTGTGGGGTACAGTGTCAAAAGCCTTCCTGAAATCCAGAAATATGGAATCGATTTGAGATCCGTTGTCGACGGCACTTAACACTTCATGTGAATAAAGGGCAACCTGTGTTTCGCAAGAGTGATACCTTCTGAATGCATGTTGACTATCGGTTAATAGGTCGTTCTCTTCGAGATAGTTCGAACAAAGTATATGTTCCAAAATCCTACTGCAAATCGACGTCAATGAGATAGGCCTGTAATTTTGGGGATCACTCCTTTTGCCTTTCTTGAATATTGGAGTACCTTGGGCAAATTTCCAGTCTTTGGGTACGGATCTTTCGCTGAGTGATCGGTTGTAAATTATAGCTAAATACGGAGATATTGCATCAGCATACTCTGAGAGGAATCTAGTTGGTATACAATCTGGCCTGGAAGATTTATTTTTGTTTAGTGACTTAAGTTGTTTTACTACTCCAGGAACATCTACTTCAAGCTTTGCATGCTGGCAGCTGTTCTTGGATTGAATACTGGAGTGTTCACTTCGTCTTATTTGGAGAACGAATTTCGGAAAGCTTTCCGAAATTCGTTCACCAAAGAAGACGGAGTGAACACTCCAGTTAGTAATTCTGCCTTAGCAGTACTGTCATCATTGGTATTACCATTGCTATCGCTTAGTGAAGTTATTGTTTGTGTTTTACCGCTAGTGTACTTCACATATCACCAGAATTTCTTTGGATTCTCTGCAATTAATTTATTTGCTATAAATCTCTCGATTGCTACTGATATTATGTCTTTGAAAGTAAGCCACAACTGATCTACACTCGCATTTTTAGTTTTGAAAGACTGGAGACTATCTCTCAAGAAATCGTGAAGCGAATTTATATCTGCTTTACTGAATACATATATTTTTCGTTTATTTTTGGTGCATTTGGACATTTAGACATTCAGTGTCGGTACTACAGCTCGATGTTCGCTAATCCCTGTATCTGTTTTGATGCTCTTTACTAGCTCAGGATTATTTGTTGCTAGGAGATCAAGGGTATTTTCACAACCACTTACTATTCTCAAAAATGTTCAAATGTTTGTATAGTCTATGGGACTTAACTACGTGGTTATCAGTCCCTAAACTTACAAACTACTTATGAACTACTTACGAACTAGGACGGCACAAATATCCATGCCCGAGGGGGGATTCGAACCCCCGACCGTAGTGGCCGTGCAGACCGTGACTGGAGCGTCTTAGTCTCCTCGGCCACCGCGGCCGGCCTTACTATTCTAGTGGGTTCGTGATCTAACTGTTCGAAGTAGTTTTCAGAAAAAGCATTCAGAACAGATATTTGCCGCCGGTTTTGAATACGTAATTATGCAAACATATCGAGGGTAAATTTAAGTCACCACCGATTATAACAGTGTGCTTTTGATACCTATTTGAAATGTGATTGAAGCTTTCTTTGAACATTTCGGCAACCGCTTCGTCTGAGTCAGGGGGCCGATAAAAATATCCAATTATCAATTTATTGTGGTTGTCAGGTATAATCTCTACCCAGACCAACTTCACAGTGGTTACTCCTATTTTAGGGCTGCTGCTACTCGCTCAACGACTTTAGACAACGGCCAAAGAGGCCCACCAATTTCCCTTTCCTCCTCAAATTACACGAGTTCACCGGACTGGCTCTTTAAAGTAGTATTGTTGTTGTTGATGTTGTTGTTTGTTGTAGGGAACTAAACAGCTCGGTCATCAGTCCCCTGTTCCGAACTAAGTGTCAATAATTAAAATACAGAACACATAGAGGGAAAAGCAACAAAACGTACAGAGCTACACTGTTATGTGTTGCTAACACATAAAGGAAGAACACACATGATGAGAAGACAGGGTCACACTCTGAACGAGAACTGGAAAGATGGATACCTTGGGTGACTGATCACAAAGACAATAAAGGATGAGCCAGCCATGCTGCAGACATTAAAATCACCAGACATTCTGCACGAACGTCAGAAAGACAATTAAGAGTGGTGGAGAGGTGAGGACCTGTCACTTCACGTGAGGGTTCCCACCACTAAAAAGAATGATAAAAGCCAACTGCACGAATAAAATCTAAAACACTGTCAGCCATTGAGGCATTGTCTCGAAGAATTAAAGGTACTTTAGCAGGCAGATTAAAGGACTGCCGCAGGGCGGCTAGAAGTGGACAATCCAAAAACAGGTGGATCCCTGTCATAAGAGCACCATAGCGGCACTCTGGCGGGTCCTCTCTACGAAGAAGGTAGCCATGCGTGATCCAGGTATGGCCGATGGCCGATGCATAGGCGACAATGGACGACGGACTCCCTGCGAGAGGACCCCAGGGAGGACTTCTGTGCCGCTGTAGAGGGCTTTATCGCACGGAGCTTGTTCGGCGTGCTTGAAGTAGACCACTCCGACTCCCAATCATTAAAGACCTTCCAGCGTAACCACAATTTTATATCCCTCTCTGGGATACGAATATCGAGGGGCCGGGAGCTGGTAGCCTGCTTGACCAGTCGATCGACCTGCTCGTTACCCAGGATACCAACATGGCCCGGGGTCCACACTGAACAGCCAGAAGTAGTGAGCGTAAGTACGGAGTTTTGGATTGATCTTTTAAGTAGCACCCCTGCCGACTTTCCTACGGTTAGGGGAAGAAGTCATCTCACACACATCTGAACATAATTACACGTAACACGGCACGAATAAAATCGGTAACACTCGACACGAGACAAACGATGAACATGCGACAGATGCTTTGCTGCGAATGAGGTGTGGCACGCCTCGTGCGACCTTGAGTAGCAGTGTGGCAGCGCGGCACCAAACAAAAAGTATTCTGGCGACTCCCCTTCTCACGAATCCTAATAGAACTATGTTATCTCAAAAGAAACACATTTAGTCTTCTTCCTTTTGCTACAGCTTTCTTTTAAATTGTTGGACGAAATTCATTTTGTGTATTTTTCGGAATGCAGTACCGAATCCTGGTTTTACGAAATTTCCGAGAGAAAAATATGTTTTGCTTAACCAGTGTTTCGTATTTCACGCCAGACTCAGGCGTGAATTATGGTCATTAGGAAAGGTGACACTGCATAGAAAATTTGTTAAGAAGAAGATTTTTTTCGAATTGTACAGAATTACTCATATCTATACTTAAGAGACGCATTTGTTGCCTGTCTGTCTGTTCTCTTATAACTCAAGATCCGGACAGCCAAATAACGTTAAATTTTGTACACGTACACAAAATTACATGGAAAAGGTTCTTAAACTGGTTTCGTTCCATTTTTTTGAAAACCAACCGGAAAATTTGGGAAAAAGTGAAACTGCGTTTTGAATGTATCCGTGTAAATCTATATCTTCGCACTGATCTTGATTAAATTTTGCAAAATTGACCTTGAACAACAAGAGGAAGGGCACAGTCTACATAAAATTTCGTTCAGTGCATGGTGGAGGGTACTTATGAATTTCGCCAACATCCACAGTTTTCCTCCAATCTTGATGAAATTTTGTACACTCGAACATTAAAATCCAAATGGAACTGCCAAAAATATTGTTTATCACATAGCTTTAACGTTAATGTACCCTTTTATTACATGCAAATAAACAGTTCTTTTCGCTTCTACAGAAAACCTTATTTTGAACCCGGGCATAACCGGGTACTTGCAGCTACTTTTATCGTATTTTTTTACCTACCTACTGAAAACAGTTTTCAGGCTTTGAGCTTATTCATCATCAACACACTGTATTACAAGGCAATTGATAACTTAATAATGAATGTTACACAAGGAAGTCCATAATAGTAACATGAAATAAATTTCACTTCCTCATGCTATTTTGTATTACTGAACGCGTAGATACTTCATGGTGCAAGTAGTTCCACCTGTGACTGGTTTTGCAACACCCCCCCCCCCCGACTCCTCCCTGGGACACAATTTTCGCATACTATGTATGCTTATCACCAAATTGAACTGCAAAATCATATCACTGTACGACATTTAGTTCAAGAGAAATGACGTCTTAAACTGCCGCATCACGCATGACGTACAAATCTATTTTTCCTTGCAACGTGCTCGATTCACAACAAATTAACAACCAATTTCTGTATATGCTGCTGAATGTACGTACAAAATTATGTCATTGTGAACAGGTAAACCAAGAGATATGACGTCGTAAAACAGAAACGCTTAAATAACTACTGCATCACATTGTACTATTGCACCTTTAACATTTCATTACGTCTTTAGTGCTATGTTTCAAAGAAGAGATATGATGTCAACGGATATAAGAAGAACAATATTCTTTCATTTACTTCTCTGCTGAAGAGATGATACTCCAATCATTTATTTACAATAAGAAAAAACTTTAATTATGTGCAAAATGCGTAAAGCAATTACGTTCTAAGTTTATTATCCTTGGAGCAGAATTCAGCAAGAATTTTTTTTCTCAAATTGGCAGCTTTATTTTTACTGCTCCGTTTCAATGAGGATCGTTTTCGCTCGCCGAAGAAGGCACAACTTGAAAAGCGAAAAGAAGGGCTGCGAGGAAAGAAGGGTGGCCGTAAAAAATTAAAAAAAAAATTGTGGTAACGTGCTAAGTTCTCAGCAGCGTCTTTTATGATTCGCAGTTCCAGTCCCGCTGAGTGTAACATTTTTATCTCTTCTGTGAAAAAAATAAAAGCAATCAGATCAAACATCGATAAGAAAATCGCAATAAAATACTTTCGGCTCATAGTGCAATGGTGAAATACTTACAATGCTGCGCAACGAGCAACGCTTTTTTCCGCTTCTGAAACGCAAATTTTGGATTTGTAGAAATACATAACTTTATTTATGAAATACCTCATTTGCATATTCTTGAGAATGACGCAGTATACCAATTAAACACAGGCCCAATCTGAATCTAAGTAACATTTTACTAATTCGTGCCTATAGAGGCACGCTTGTGTACAGATACACAGTATTATTAAAACAGACTTTCGTCGTGAGGTTATCTGTGTAATTTTATTTCATTTCTTATAATAGAGTGCAGAATATTAGTAAGGTTTCTTTTTGTATTGTTAAAGCACTAGTAAAAATGAGACAAATTAATCATCAACGATTGTGCGAATTCTCTGATGTTATCTATAACAGTCTGTCAATGCACATGCAGTTAATTGATTACGTGCATGTAGAAAATTTGTTCGGAGTTTAAGCCGTCAAACAAGGTTTGTAGAAGAATAAAGTGTCACTACCACACGATAGCCAATGTAGAAAATACTTTCTTGGGCCTATTTTCGCAAGATGCGCAAACCCCCTACATAATACAAAAATTTCGAGACGCATCTGTTGCCTCCAACGGTCTATTAAAGCTGGTAATAACAAAATGTCGCAGAAGTCAGCCCTTTTTCCACATGCTACTATTTTGGGTTGAGAAGTGAAGAGAATTATGTTCAAAGTTCCAATAGGCTGATAACTTCAGCAGACAGCAGAATTGCGTTTTAAGAAATGCAGCAGTAAACGAAGTCGAACTCACGACCTCTCATCTGTGGTGCGCAACGCTTACCGGCACGCTGCTAGCTGACATGTTGCTACAGCAGCTCCAGAAGTCGACAACAAGTCCTCCAGAAGTTCCGCATTCCACAGGGCTGTCAGGTAATGCATATGGCCGGGTCTAGACTTCTGAGAGACTGACAGTTTCAGATTTTCTTCGGCACTGCACGACGGTTCCAACAAACAGATTGCACAATAGGATAGCTGAAGTGGATAGGAACACTTCCTATTTACATTTCTGCATCCTACACTGTTGGCAGTTCTGTTTAGGTGGCAGTTACGTGATTTTATTTTGTTGATTACAAAATAGAGTCGAATGTATGCACTGGGTAGCCGATGCAGCTTGTTCATGGCGATTCAGTCAACCAAGTAAATCAATGTACTGAATACACTGCAAACCACTACAGCGAGTCTGTCAGAATTCTGATCCATTGTGATGATAGAAAAATGAGTCTCAGAGAAAAAGGTTTGGTGGTCTGCCGGATTGATGATGGTTGATATACTTATGGCCTGCGTTCGATTCCAACTTCTGCCTGTGATTTTTGATAGGGAGAGACAAATTCTATTCACTTCTGGCTACGCCAAATGAAGAAGGTGTAATGGTATTATGGTCTGAAATTCACATTAAACATGATATTCTTTCTCTACCAAGTAGAGGTTAGGTAGAAGCACAATAAAGTCTCGAGTGCTGACATGTAGAAACTCTACCACCAGTAACCTTTCTTATACTAGTTGTTTATTATTAGTGACGAAACAAACGCTATGCGGGTCACAGGACAATTCCATCTTTTATTTGAGTTTTGTATGTCGATAAAATTTCCCTATATTAAAAATGTTTACGTTATGTAATTTAAAGTTGATATTTCCTAACTGAAACTGTCTAAAATCGAGGTATACCACTCTCTGTATTCTTAGTCAGGAATGACTGTTAGTCTCAATCAGCAACGAAATCTTAGCTTGGTCTGCATGACCTGAGTTTGAGTCCATACGCATAACGAGGCGGTTCGTCGTGTCATTTGAAGTTCATACATATTTTCAACTAGCTGCTCGTGAGAAACTTAAATTTTAATGTCTTTTTGTGTTAAGTAATAAGTACGGTATGTTACTTTGAACAAACAGTCAAGAATTCAACGCACTTACTACGTGCATTACCTATCTGACATAATAATGAGAATGGTAACAATTCAAGGATGTTATTTCTTGTAATAAATGTAAGCTTACAAGCCTTAAGGACATTCATATCTGTGTTAAGGTGTTCCCTGATATTTGTAATATCGTGGTCTTACTTCACATCTCGAGTTATTGCGATACAGAGCAGTGTTTTCTAGTGGTTACTTGTTGGAACTGTAGTCAAACGACTGGTACCGAGGAGCGATTAGAGTTTCCGCAAGACAGATACGTTAGTTGGGTTGCATGCGAATCAGGCGAAATGCAATTCATGTCGTTCGGATACATTTGAGTAAGACTGTACATATTGTATTCGTCGTTGATAATATTTATTCAAAATGTAACTTTCATTCAGTGGACACTAGACGTAGAAACAATATTCATTTGGGTTACCAAATGTTGTGCAGTAATGTATGCATTATGCAGTTGAACTGAAAAAAAAATCTAGTGATAATGCCAAATATTCAGATTACTGACGAAATATTTCCTAAAGCCATACTCCTACTCCGTTCTGGAACTTCTCGGAATAGTTGAGAGGTGTTCCTTGAAAAGAAACTTTTTTTTTTCAAACTATTCCAAGTTACATTAATTCCGTCTTACTTTATTGTTGTATTCAGAAGTATGTAAAACGTGAACTGACTCGTTGTACGACCAAACAGCTTAGATTCCCTTAGTTTCACGAAATCTAATAAATAAATAACATGTTCAAATGTTTGTAGAGCTTATGGGACTTAACTACGTGGTCATCAGTCCCTAAACGTACAAACTACTTATGAGTGACCTTATACTACAGAAGGCACAAACATCCAAGCCCGAGGAGAGATTCGAACCCCCGACGGGGAACGGCCTAGCGCATCGTAGCATAGCGCCTCAATAAATAACATGAAGCAGGGAGAGAAATAACAATTCTCTTGACGTTTTATGAGGGCAATTAAGCAACACATCAGAGGACGGGTCAAGATACACGTGGACACAAGCTGGTGCTATACCTTCAACGTAATATGATGGTGAGCCAGTAGATAAGTCGCAAACCGAGGTAGACACTCTGTTGGGATATTTCTCTGCCACTGCAACATATCCGTCTTGTGGGTTACAGCAATTTGAGGAACAAAATAAAAATCTTCAAATGTTCGAATGTTTGTAATCCTAAGTGACCAAACTACGTTGGCCCTCAGTCCCTAGCCTTACAAACTACTTAAACTAAGTTGACCTAACCTATGGCCACCACACACATCGATGCCCGAGGGAGGATTCCAACCTCCGACGCGGGAGGCCGCGTGTTCCGTAACTTGGCGCTCCAGACCGCTCGGCTACTCCCGCACGGCAAACCAAATAAAGTTACAGCTCTAGAGCGTCACTTATGGGATGCAAACCCTGCCACAAAAATTCCAAGCTCCGGGCTCTTAAAGCCTCCTCGAACCATGGAGAGTGTTTTAATTTAAAGGTGGAGTCAGTAAAGCAAATTTAGGCTCCTAAACGCAGTCTTGCCGTGTCTATCTCAATTTACGAATTATTTACAGACTAACTTTCATGTCACTAATAAAATGTGACTTTAGACCACGAATGAAAACATCACGACGTTCTTTCAATCAGCTGCGGAGTTTCAGTTATCAAAATTAGTCTCTTCGACACAGTGTGTTCTATTTCAGCGCCACTGCTATCGTGAAGACACAGCAAGAGTACGCCGTAATCCGGAACCTCACGTGAATGGTTCGCCCAGCTTCCTCTCACAGCAGATGAAAGTGCAGCAATCGATTCCTTTTCAATCTTGGAGAAATTTTACTTTAACCTTCGCCTTGAAGTTGGATGGAGTAGTTCTTTCAGATGTCTCTATTTCTGTATCCGTATTACACAGAATCTGGTAACTGTCTTCTGACAGTCAGCAAAATTTGTGACACATTACTCTTGCCTGGAGAAGTTAGGAAATAACAAAAAATTTCTTACTCCTTCAGTGTGATAAATCTCCAAGTCAATTGATTACTTAAATAATTTCTTTTTGAGTGCTTTTCGGGAACGTAATTATTGATAGAGGAGTAAAATTTAATCAAAGTATTGATCGAATATTCATGGTGTCGGAAGGAAGAAACAAAGGTAGGAAGATTAGCTTTCAACGTTCTGTCGACGTCGTGGTCATTAGAAACAGGTGTTCTCGTTTGTCACGCTAACACTTTCTTAATAGTCGAAATGGAAAAAAGTCGTTGAAATTAAATATCCATTAGTAACGAAATCTCCATTAATAAAGCTGAATACATATTTCTTAATCACTTTTTTATTAAAAGTCGTCCTGCAAACAAAGAAAATTTTTCAGGTTACAAGAATATTCCGAGTCACATGTGTTTCCGAATGTCGCATCGCCTAGTGTTGCTTCATGTTCCTCACAGCACCGTCTCACGTGTACTGTCTCCTGCGTTCCCAGTTATTTTATATTTTTTTTGTTTATTTATTAATTATTTTTAATATGCCAACTATTTGGAAATTTCAGGATTACAATACTAATATTTACATCGGCGTTCTCAGCAAATCACCTGTTGACACCTGTTGGGAGTGAGAAGAGATTAATGAGAGGTGAGAGATTAAACGGGCAGGTAAGCAGTGTGGAGGTAAGGTACAAGCCAGAGCTTACGTGGAACTTCTAAAAAACGCGCATTAACGGCACGTAAACTGCACTTTTTTACACGAACACAGCGCGCATTTAGCCGATACCTGCAACTAAAGCGATACACTCGTCCGCGTATCCATTTGTTTCATATTCACGAGAGCAAATCACATTCCCTATTTCATTAACAATCACATCACTCGCTCCATTATTGCCCTTAATTATGGCATCGTTCAACTTGCTAACAGTGAAACAGGCACACAATAAACGTGAACAGATATGACTGGATACAGTTTGTAACGTACCCCTACTTGCCTTACAACCTACTCAGATTATTCGTGTAAACACTTTTTTATTAATTATAGTTTACCTTTCTTTGAATATAGAAGGTAAAATATTATGTCTGGAACTCGTTTCAGTATGGAATAAAACTACCTGATACGAACTGTCAGGTGAAAGTAATGGACGTTTTACAAGATCCAGTATGAATGTAGGAAAGGACGTTGGTCAAGGTCAGTAGAAGAATGATACTGTATTTCTTCCGTATTTTTTCCGTTAGGCATCACAAAAATTATTGGAATAGACCATATAGGTACAAGAATCACTTATCGTAAGTCACAACGTCAGGTAAAGTCTCCGGTAAGTAATATTTGATTTCTACAAAATAAGTCTACAGGTAAAAGTCATAGTTACTTTGTGATGTCATAATTTAATCTTCGTACCTATTTTCGTAATTTATAAGTTCTGTACTTTCCCTTTATCACACGTTCCGTATCCATTACTTTTGACGTGTATTATATTAGCGCTGGTCTACTAAAAATTGAAATTCTATGTAAACGTTAATTGCTTTCTAACACCTACCTTGTTAAGTGTTATGTAAAATAATAATATTGCAGAGGTTCCGGATAAGGTCTTTTGTAAATTATATTCAAGTATAAAAGCTGGAGGGGCGTATTCCCGTGTCAAGGATAAGTGATAATGTGGTGGGGAAATATGCAAAAACCGTGCCAAGCGGCCGGCTTGATTGGCTAAACATTTGGTTGGAGACCAGTCTTCACCTGGACGTTGGAACAGTAAATACTGCCAGTGACATGTGGCCATTTCATCAGACGTCATACTCTTAAAGAACAATATCAATTGTACTGTTACTTGCCCAACATTGGTATCGTATTGTTAAATTAATTCTACGCCAAGGAGACTGAATATTGCCACTTTTAGCAAGAGCTTGTGATAGACAACATTACGGCACAGTGAGTCAAATTTTCGCGCCAAACTTCTATCAGAGGGAAACTAGATTATCTTTTAGTACTGTAATAACAGCCTGAACCTGACATTTGTCTTTTTAGCTAATAATCAGCATGTTGACTTTAAACAGTGTTGTTAACCGACATTCCCCTATGTCATTGTTCTGTGCAGGATCCTCGTCCATTAAATTGAAACATTCCGAGTGTACTTGTGAAATTATAATGGAAATCTCAACAATGACTGCAGAAAATCACAGAAATTTATGTGGCATAATTTTACTGTGGATATTAACAATACGTTTAGGCTATGTTCAGTTTTTATCTGTACGAAGTACAAAACTCACAATCTGATGGGTGACTGATTCTAAAACATCAGCACTACTAAAATATTACAGGTAAATAATTTAGCATGATGTAGGCTTATTACAATGGAAGAAGAAGTAGTTAGACATTCTCCACAGTGATAAAGACTGGAATTATTTGCAATATCTCCTTAGATCGTTAGAATCCCCGGCTACTAATACTCCAAACGTTCTCCTTTGGGGAGAGACCCAGTAGTAACCTCGCCGGTCAAGTCAGGGTGGGGAAAGCACAAACACACGTAGGAGTAACAATCGGAATTTGGGAGCAAACATTATATTTGTAAGCCCAATAGCGCTTGCCATGTAGTGCATATAATAATAATAACAATTTCGTGTGGCTCATTGGCCTCGTACAAGTCTTTCAATTGGACGCCACTTCGACGACTTGCGTGTCCCTACCCTACCCCAGTTATCCAACTGGGGAACTGGGACATACAGCTTACCGTGAATCCGAACCACGTGGCCGGCCGCATTGGCCGAGCGGTCTGCGGCGCGCCAGTCACGTTCTGCACGGCCACTACAGTCGGGGCGTTCGAATCCCCCCTTGGGCATGGATATTTGTGCCGTCCTTAGTATTAGCTAGTTCATAAGTAGTTGTGTCGTTTCTGGGGAATCCTCACGTCGTTGAGAGGTAAATGATGGGTTGAAACGCAGACTGAAAAAATTCCAGGCCCGACCGTGTTTCGATATGCCGACCCTTCGGTTTCCAGTCGAGCGTTTTACCACAAGACCACCAGTATGGCAACTAAACGAGACGTGTAGCTAAGCCAGAAGGGTACCTCGGGTGAGAACCGGGTGGGTTCTGCTATCAAATGAAATTTGGGTCAACTTTTAAAATGATGCCTTACAAATGTTAATGATTCCAAGAATTAACAGCAAACGGCTTTGGACATAAAGTATTCTCTTGCGTTACCGTAGATAAATTTACTAAATAGCATAAGACATCCGGTAACAGTAGGCACGGGAAACTGTCGTGACCGAGAAATGCAAATGTCAGGGATAAACTTACAAGTCTCGAGTGCAGACCATAACAGCTGATAGCTGGGCCATCTGAAGTGCTACAGTCACTTTGGTGTCCGACTGATGTCTGAGGTGTTTCGAGATACTACTTCGCCGCGGTGGAGTAGCCAAGGGGTCTAAGGGCCTCGCTGCGGAGCGCGCGGTTACTCGCCGTCGGAGGTTCGAGTCTTCCCTGGGGCATGATTGTGTGTGTTGTCCTTAGATTAATTTACCTTATTTTAAGTAGTTTGTAAGTTACGGACTGATGACCACGCAGTTTGGTGCGATAGATTTACTAACATTTGAACATTTGCTTTGAGGTTCGTCTTTCCTTCTCATTAAATCTTAGCTTAAAGGGGGACACTGAAGCCAACTCTACTCCAAACTATGACGTTCCAGAATGAAAATGTCTGACACACCTGTAAACGGGTTTATTGGTGTACTGAGGCTAGTTGTAGTCAGCGCCTTCTGTAAGTCGCCTAATAATGATTCTTAAGGCCTTGTAGGCTCCATCTGCTTTCGGATCGATGATACTAAACAATCCCCGGCTGTGAGTGTCTCTCAGACCTCTGATTCTGTCGTCTACCTAGGTCAACAGGAAATGGGAAACTTTTGTGTCCCAGCCTCGTCGCAACTTTTTTGTCCCAGCCTCGTCGCCGCTTTTGTGTCTCGTTTCCGTCGTAGGTGTCGGTGGCCGAGTAGAAAGAGCGACACAGGAATAAAGGATGCACGCTTGTGCAGGTAGGAGGTGACCAGCCAGTGGAACAGCAGAAACTAGAAACACTAGAGTAAATTTGAACGAGATATATATTTCTTAGATACTTAGTAATACTTAACGTTTACATAGCTCAGTACTGCAGAATGCTGATACATAGTTGAGCTAGAGGCCTGCCTAGTGCCTATCCGATAGCCAAGTCTTCACTGGTGCCTATCTGATTCCGAAGTGTTAGCTGGTTCCTATCTCAGTCCCAAGTGAATGATGTCGTTCATTGGTGGCCACGAGCGGAGTTTTAGCAGAGGGCGCTCGTGGCTGAAGTCATAAGAACGCCGCGCCGTGCGTGCGTGGCGCGCGGCGAAAGTAGGTGGCGCGCACTTTAGACTTGTGAGACACTACAGAAACACCTGTGCAGAATTGCTTGCTCGTCATCAGGCTGATGGTGGCAAATTTTTTTGTCAACTATTGTTAGAGATGGTGAAACAAAGATTCATCACTTCGAACGCGAAAGAAAACGGCAATAAACTCAGTGGTGCCACTCCCCTATGAAGTAAAAATTAAAAGTCATACCTTCAGCCGTAAAGTCGTGGCTGCAGACTTCACGGACGCTGAAGGGGTTACTCTGAGTACTTACCCACGGTCAAACGATCAACTCTGAAGTATGCTGCGCTATTCTTTGCAAATTGAAGAAAAGGCTTGGGCGTGATTGTGGGCCAAAAATCTGAACGAACTTCTCCTTCTGCACGGCAACGCAAGATCTCACCCATGTCTTCGCACCCTAGAGGAGCTCACAACAATTCAATGGAGTGTTCCTCCCCATCTATCCTGCAGCCCCGATCTCCCACCGTCAAATTTCCACTTGTTTCGCCCAATGTAGGATGCAATCCGTGGGATGCGTTACGCGGATGATGATGACGTTATGGTTGTAGTACGACGTTGGATGCTTTGTCGACCAATGGAATGGTACCGTGAAGGCATATATGCCATCGCTTTAAGGTGGCGACAAATCGTAGCACTGAACGGAGATTACGTTGAAAATGGGTTGTTTAGGTAAAAAAAAAAAAAAAAAAAAAAAAAAAAAAAAAAAAAAAAAAAAAAAAAAAAAAAAAAACAGAGGAATTAGCGTTGTGTATTTGAATGCTGCATAGAAAAAGCTTTGTTTCAGAAAAAGAAGAAGTTTGACCAGAGAAGAAATTAGTTTTGCTCATTAAGCCCCTGTATGCACTGATGAATCGCAAAGAAGTACTAAAACTTTAGAAGGCCTTTCCAACTGGAACTGGTACCACCTGTTCTTGGTACTCAACACCACCCGGAGTCAGCTGCATAGCTTTCTGGCTTGCTCTAACGACAGTGAACACAATCGCTAAAAGCCACAAATATCACAGCAGCACTGACAAGGATACCACATGAGTATCGCATTTTAGAATTAATTTCTTTATATTTATGTTACGTCAGGTTCAGTACTTAAATAACAATCAGCGAAAGCCATTCGACGAAATGCTCAAAAAAAAAAAAAAAAAAAAAAAAAAAAAAAAAAAAAAAAAAAAAAAAAAAAAAAAGAGAGAGAGAGAGAGAAACTGCTCAAATGTTTGTAAATCTATCGGAGTTGATAACATGGTCATCAGTCCGTAGCTAGCAAACTAAGGTAAACTAACGTCAGGACAACTCAAACACTCACGCCCGAGAGGGGACTCGAACCCCCCGACGGCGAACGGCCGCGCGCAGCGCAGCACGGCGCTCCAGTACTCACGCCTAATCCACCGTGCAAATTCTTGAGAAAATCGTCTTTGAAATTTTGCAAAGTGCACGTTAGTACCAGTAATCACGACGGTGAACGGTGGAAAGCCATTAATTAGTATCTAGAGAGATGACTTTCAATACAGTGCCGTACCTCTTCACAAACTGAATAATCAAAGCCTACCGTCGTCTACTAATATTGAAGCCAATACTGTAAAAAAAAATGTTATTAACAACCTCCCATAAAATATAGAAAGTTACGAATAAACATAAACACGTGCGCTTCCCGTAAAAATTACCATTAGATACTAAATTGTGTAAGTATTCGAACAGACAGGATTCGAATCACAGACCCTGAAAGGCCAGAACGCTACCAGCAGAGCTAAACGTACATATGCAGCCCTCGTGTTAATTATTGGTACTTAACATATACCTATGCTTTGCGAAACATTAAAGTTTATTTTCTCGAAATTTTTAGGGAGTTGCGTCGAATGGCTTTGGCTGATTGTTATTTAAGTTCTGAACTTGACGTACCATATATATATGTATAAAGAAATTCTATAATCCGATACCCACGTGGTCTCCTTGTGAGCCATGGTACAGCCGTTCCTGTCGACATCGGCCGCTAGTCGCTGTATTCGCCCTGATCTGTGCAAAGTCCAGTAGATCACCTCAGCAAACTTGATTAAGCCGAAAAGTCGTCCTATCTCAAGTGCTCATGTCTGAGGAGGTGGCTCGTGTGCCTGTCTGCGGAATGCAGCGACCAGCTAATGAGTTGACAGACTCTACGTCGGATGGACTCCATGCCCTATTACAGATATGTGAGGCGTTTATTATCCTTGCCAGCCCCACAGTAATGTCACGCATTATTACATCAGTCTTCAAAATTTACATGTTAACTTTTCTGTCGCTACGTGTATGAATATAAATCTTCTATCAATATATGTTACTTCTTCGTGGTGCGTTACTTCGTCTTACAAAGAGACCACATGGGTGTCGGATTTTAGAATTTTTTGTATATCAATGGTACATGAAGTTGAGAACATAAATAACAATCAGCCAAAGCTATTCGACGCAACTCAAAAAAGTTTCGGTGAAATCGAATTTGAAATTTTGTAAGTAAATTGAAGTACCAGTAATTAAAGAATTGTGACGTCTGTCCGTGTAGCAAATTTGGTAGCGTCGTTGCTTTTAAACCCTATGGTCCGTCGTTCGAAACCCACCGCGAACGAGTTTTTTTCTCTCTTTTTATCTTGATTCGTTGAATTCGGACACCTACACAATTTTAATATCAATTGGTAATTTTTATGAAAAATTCACGAATTTTTTTTTTATTCGTAATGATCTATATTTTATAAAACGTTGATAATAATGATGGTTAGAATTAATAAAAAAAAAAACAAAAAACAAAAAAAGACAAGTTATATTGCCCACTTTAGGTTACGGTAGTAACACTAAAAAGTGGGCCTTTGCGATCGCCTTTTGACAGCTCGAAATTTAATTAAAATAACGCCTTGACCATTCATGTGTCACGGAAATTAAATACATCGACATATTGGGGAGACATTTCTCTACAACTTTTCTCTGTTACGTTTTCTCCATATCTCCCATCGTTTCAGAGATATTTGCAAAAATAACGGCGATTTTGGGATGTCTGTCGGTCTGTCCGTAAGGTGTTCCAACTTTTTAAGTAGAACCGTTCAGCCTATCAGCACCGAATTTTACAGACGTAATTGTAAAAGGAATTTGTAAAGGGAAAAATTGTCTACAACCCGGCTCTTTTTTTTCCAATTTCTTGCATCGTTGCAGAAAATTTGCAAAAATAACGGCGATTTGATAATGTCTGTCTGTCTCCAACGTGCTCCCGCTTTTTCAGTCTAACCGTTCAACCGATAGGCACCAAATTTTACGGACATAATGTTTGGCCACCAGAACCTCACTTTTTCAAATATTTCGGACAAAAAATACGATAGTAACACCAAAAAAAGCCGTCTTTAATGTAATTTTAATTGCAAATAAACCTTTCATCTGACACAAAAATTGAATAACCTAATTTTTAGAGGAGAAAATTTTCTACAACTTCGCTCTGTTATGTTTTTTCCATATCTTGTATCGTACGAGAGATATTTGCAAAAATAACGGAGATTTGACACCGTCCATTAAATTTACGAAAACCAGCCATTCAGAGATGTCACGTGATTTTCCTCTACCAGAACTCGCTCTGACATACGCGCTATCTTGCGTTGCGTATTTGATGATTTTCTTATTATTACTTACACGTTGTCATTTCAAAGCAATGGCGCACTGAAGAATTAACAGAAACACTTCGTTCGATAAATGATAATCTAGTGTCTAAAAATGTAATATTGGCATCAGTTAACAACTGCCATAAATAGTAAGAGATTAAAGGTCGCATTTTGATAGTTATTATCCGTAGTGTAGTGGATAGCTCGTGGGACTGAAATGTACATGGTCAGTGGTTCGGAACCCGACACTACCCAAAAAAATGTTTCTCCTTTTTTCCTAAAAGGGTTTCGGGTACTCTTATTAATTAAACAGAGCTATGTTCTTCAATGTTGAGAGTTGTGCATATGTAAGAATGCTCACTCTAAAATGTGTGTTTGTTCTATTTCGTGAACATGCAGCGAAATACTTGATAACGAATTAAACAATGGTCTTCCGAAGCATCGCACGTAAACTGGGAGTATGCTGTGATAATGAACATTCTAAACAACGTGCTGATACAAGTAGTTTCGTATATAAAGAAAGGAAGTCCTAGATTTCTGTGGAAAGAGTAGTTCCTTAATCAAACGAAAGGGAAGTGTATACATTGCAAAAAATTACCTTTTTTAATTTAAGCGTTATTCACTATTTATGGAATATATTGAAAGTCATCAATTAGACTCAATGCATCTACTAAAATGTTTGACTTTGACATGGTTGCTATGGACGCTTTTATTGTAGATGGTATTACCTTTCCTGTGATTGCTTTTTGTTTTACAGCTAAAATCACAAACATATGTGTGGTAATAATGGATTTCACATAACTGTAGTACTTAACATATATACAAAGTTAGTACTGTGATTACATCATTTACAACAGTCATTGTAACAGTATCTCCCCAGTTTATGTACATGTGACTGAGAAGTCTATGTTTATAATTCGTTGCTATGTATTTCATGGCATGTTCTCCAAACAGAGAAAATGCACTTTACAGAAGAAGCGCTGTTACTTTTGAATAACTCGAAATCTTGCAGAATATAGTTGTGTTCCGTAAACAAGAGAAGACCTATTAGGAAGCAAGAGTGGAAGAATTGGCATAGGTACTGGTATATATATATAATAACTTAAAGCCCGCTGCTTCCCATGCGTAGACTGGTTGGTCTGCACCAGTTGTTTCTCCCCCTTAATATAAATTTTCATAGGTATAGCTTAAGTACTATCATGATGAAATATTGTGACACTCCTTGCAGCCGCGGCAGAATGGCCGTGCGTATTCAGCCACCACGCTGCGGTGCGCGCTGCTGTTCGCTGTCGGGGGTTCGCTTCACCCCTCGGGCATAGGTGTTTGTGTTGTCCTTAGCATAAGTTAGTCTAAGTTAGGCAAAGTTAATTTCAAACGTTTGTAAGCCTTAGGGACTGATGACCCCGTAGTTAGGTCTCTTAAGATATACAAACATTTGAACATTTGATCCTAGTACTTGTAACCCCCTAAGCACCCCTTAATAGTTGAACTTCGAAAAATATCCCAACATGTGTCTTTTAAATTCCAACCAAGTATGCAAATATAATTTTTTGCATTTCTGGGTTCAAAATTGGCTTAGTAGCAACGTATTTTCAAAAACTGTTTCATCCCCTATTAAACCTCTAAATGATTAATTTTCTGAAAATATCGAAAAATGTATCTTTTTAAATCTGACGAAGAAAACTTATACCAATTTATGCGGTTGAAGCTTCAAAATTGCCTTAATAGCAAAAGATTTCGAAAACCATCTCCTCTCCAATTTAACCCCCTTGATGGTTGAATTTCCAAAAATACCGAAATACGAACAATACAAATACCAATTTTTGCAGCTCTAGCATCAAAATTGTCTGAGCAACATTGTGTTTTCGAAAAGAATTTTTATCCGCTATTTTACCCCCTTAGTTGTTGAATTTCCGAAAATACCCTGACCAAGAGTCCAAATCCTAGGTTTCGTAGTTACAGCTTGAAATTTGAGATGACAGCAACATATTTTTGAAAATCAATTTTTGCACCCCGTATTTCACCCCCTTACTGGTCAAATTTCCAAAAGTACCGAAACATTTGTTTTTTAAATTCAAAACCCAAATCCAAATCCGAAAATTTTTAGTTCTAACTTCAGAATTGCCTAAATAACAACAAATTTTCTAAAGACATTCGCTCTCCAATTTAACCCCCTTGATGGTTGAATTTCCAAAAATACCGAAACACGTATTTTTTAAATTCTAACCAACAATACAAATACCAATTTTTGCAGCTCTAGCTTCAAAATTGTCTTGACAACAATGTGGTTTCAAAAAGCATTTTTGGCCCCTATTTTACCCCATTAGTTGTTGAATTTTCAAAAATACTGACACTCGTGTTTTTTTAATCCTGAGTAAGATTCCATATCCGAAGTCTTGTAGTTGTAGATTAAAAGTTGAGTTAACAGCAACATATTTTTGAAAATCAATTTTTTGCATATGCCGAAACACGTGTCTTTTAAATTTCAACCCTGAATTAAAATTCGAAATTTTGTAGTTCTAGCTTCAAAATTGTAACGTATTTTCAAAAAAACGTTTCATCCCCCATTTCACCTCCTTGCGGACAGAATATCGAAAAATGGTTTTTTTAAATGACTCAAACAGAGTAAGATCGACATCCTCTCCAAATTTCTATCTTCAGTGGTTGGGGATAGGCGATGGTGAGTCAGTCAGTCAATCAGTCTGTCGGGATCTCTATATATTTCTTCAGGGAGATCGATGCTTTGCGGTCCTTTGTTCATGTTTGTTCCGGATTGTACATTGATAATTGAACTCAATTTTTTATTACAGATTGTGCTGAACCGACACCGTCTGAAGAGAGGCCTATCCACCGCCGTGCCATGTCACGTCACATAGAGTCGGTCGTAATCGCGTATCTCTGTGTGAAGTGGCACACGATCGCACAGGCCTTCTCTTCAGATGGTGTCAGTTGAACCGCCTTTCGTTTTCTCTCTTTTCATTGGTTCTTCATTTGAAAGGGTAATTTGTGGATGTTGGTTTGTTTTGATCTTCTCGGATAACTCAGTTCTCTCGTTACAGAGAGCGTCGAGCTACCATGCCGGCAACCCTCTGACCGAGCGCGCTGAGCCACCGTGCCCTAGCAAGTTCCTAACCACCGTCTAACATGTTCGTACATCACAAACTAATTCCTCGCCCATTACGCTATGGCGAACAGCTGCGAGAGTAATCCGTAATTCTCATTCCATCGATGGTAGCTGTCAACTAACTAATCAACAATAAATTATAATTAATTTTCCTAAGAACGACCTGTTTTTGATCATTTTCAGTGCACCATTGCTTTGAAATGCCAACCCTTGAGTTACAGTAAGAAAATCATCAAGTAGAGAAAGCAATATGGCGTACTCAAAAGAGATTTTTGGGCGAGGGATGTCACGTGAGTGATTTACGAACGCCACATGTACGCTGTGTTCTATCCCTCGTCCGAAGGCCAAATGTACGCTACGTTCGTTCCAAGGTATAGTCATTGGTAACCAGTAGAGGTAAGGAAAATAAACTTTGAACTACCACGGAAAGACAGGTGACAGTATTTTAACGGAAAAATGTAATGAAAGTGTGGGAAAGATATTAAAATGATAGTTCAAAGAGGAAAAAGTTCAAAACAGAGTATGTTTGTCAAAGCTAAACTCAAATATCGTATAATTTTGGCTGTTTGTTAAAACACGGTCAGAAAGAATATTACGTGTTGGGTGCATAGATATTATCACAATAGTAGAGTCGTAATTGTATCACCATAATTTTTTAATTATCTACATTATTATTTTGGTCTGAAATATATATTTTTCTTTTTTTTTCTTTTTTTTTATTATTTTTCTTTTTTGTTGTTGTTTTTTACGTTATTGGCTTCAATATTATTGTCGACGTTTGTCTTTAATTGTCCAGTTCGTGGAGAGCTACGTCGCTGTTTTTGGAAAGTCATCTCCATAGCTGCTGATGGCTTTCCAAGCAGCTAAGCCGGCCGCGGTGGCCGAGGGGACTGAGGCGCGTCAGTCACGGTCTGTACGGCCACTGCGGTCGGGGGTTCGAATCCCCCCTCGGGTATGGATGTTTGTGCCGTCCTAAGTCTTAGGTAGTTCATAAGTAGATTGTAAGTTTAGGGACTGATGACCCCGTAGTTAAGACCCATAAGCTATACACACATCTGAAGTAGCTAACCTACCTAACCATCGTTTCAGGTGAAGACAAGATGTGTGAGACCACATCGAAATGAATTATTTTATTATTTATTTCTCAGAATTGCCACAATTATGAAATTTGCCTTGTTTTTTGTGTTACCTTCTTTCTAATTTAAATCATCATTATTGACAACCTTTTATAAAATATAGAAAATTACTAACATACAAAATTACATGCATTGTTCAAAAAATTACCATTATATATTGAAATTGTGTAAGTATCCAAACAACGAATAAAGAAAAAAATCTATCGTGGTAGGATTAGAATCACGGACCCCAGGGCTGAGAGGGTAAGAAGCTACCACATAAACTAAACGGACAGATGCTACAACTGCTTGAATTACTGGTATTTCGATGTATTTACAACATTTCAAATTCGATTTTCTTGAATTTTTGTGAGTTGCGTCGAATAGCTTTGGCTGAATGTTATAAGTTCTAAACTTGATAAAAATCTAAAATCCGATACACATGTGGTCTCCTCGTTAGACTGCCAGATAGAAAATATTGAACACCGACAAACATGGTCGACTTCAATAGTATCTCTGAAAACTGTCAGGGAATATGTAAATGAACAGAGTTGTAACACACTGTGACAAGTAGAGCGGCCACTAGGGTGCAGCCGTGCTGTTCGCGTTTCCTGCTGCCACGGAGTCTGGTAGGGTGTATAAAGGGTGTGAGCACGTCAGGCGATGAGCAATGAGCACGAAGGGTGCAGACGTGTAGCGCAGTCGAGTGGCACAGCATTGGCAGCGTTTAGGGGTGTCTCCAGCGCCTATCAGAACGCACTGTGCCAGTCGCAGCTTTGTGGGGATTCGGCTCTGGCAGTGATCGATGTTGGAGTGCGTGGTGGCGGCTTACTCACTGTCGGTCCACACACCTGCAGCCGACATCCGAGAACCCGTCATGAACTGCCCGTCACATTCTGCGCCATTCCACGCCAATGGTTGGAGAACAGCAACAGCCGGAATGGAGTATCATCGACTCACGGGGTTACTGCTGGTAACAGCGTAACTGTGACGATTACAATGATATAAGTATAGGGCGGAGCATGGAATAAAAATTGATTCGAAAGTCAGGATTCGAACACAGGTCTATTCTCCTGAGGCAGCTACTTTAACCACTTAGTAATTGTGGCACTCTTGCTAACCACGTTCCCATCCTAAGAAATATATAAATTACAATGAAAATATAATAAAACAACTAAATATAGGAAAGGGAAAGAATTATTTGAAGTAATCAATGAAACGTTGAAATGTCTGTAAATCTATCGGACCAAACTGCGTGGTCATGAGTCCGTAGCTTACAAACTAATTAAACCTAGAATGAAACTTTCACTCTGCAGCGGAGTGTGCGCTGTTATGAAACTTCCTGGCAGATTAAAATTGCGTGCCGGAACCGGGACTCGAACCTGGGACCTTTGCCTTTCGCGGGCAAGCGCTATACCACTAGGCTACCCCGACATGACTCACGATGCCGCCTCACAACTTTACTAAACCTAGGTAAACTAACCTAAGGACAACACACACCCATGCCCCACGGAGGACTCAAACCTCCACGGCGAGCAACCGCGCGCTCCGCAGCGAGGCGCTTTAGACCGCTCGGCTACTCCACCGCGGCTAAGTAATCAATACAGCAGCAAACAACGTATTTGGATCACCACAACTGACGAAGAAATGCCGGTGGAATGAAACCTGAGAAGCACTTGCAGAAATCATTAAACAGCGGAGAACATGCAGATGTTACCGGAAGACTGCACTCCTTATTGAGTTCAAAATGCAATAAATAAATAGAAATAAAAAAAATTGCGAAAATAAAGCCAGGTTCAAAAATAGTCTCAAACAATTTCTGAGAAGCTACAACCTCTTCATCTTAACACACAAACCAACTTTACTAAAATAATAATAACAATAAAATAAAAAAGAATTAAAAAAATAAAAGAAATTATTAGTTTACGTTTAAAATTAATCAAGGTATCAACTACCTACTACTAAGAAGGAGTAGGTATCCGGAAAAACAACAAATGGAGAAGACACTATTATATATAAAATTGTGTGAACCAAAAATTATAACCGACCTGCAGATCCCACTGCAAAGTGTGTCTTAACCATCTTTTGCACGAGAAAGAGGATAAGCTAGGTATGAAAAACAGCTCTGTTGTCAGTTGGTTACAAATCTTTCAGCAACATTAATAAACAAGGTAGAAACAACACATGATAGCCATTTATGGGAATATCAGAAGGGATTTTGGAAAGGGTATAACACGTTCTGAACATATGTTAAAACTAATGTCCATAATATATTGTGAACATAAAAACTCCAGCGGTAGGTGTTAAATTTATAGATTAGAAATAGGCATTAGATACGGAAACACGCTGTAAAGTGATACGACGCACATATAATATAAAGCGCTGAATGTCAATGGCAAGAAAAGCGTTCCTTAAGAACGGGAAATTGTTAATATCGAATATCAATTTAAGTCTATGAAAGTATTTTCTGAAGGCATTTGTGTAGAATGTAAACTTGTGCAGTAGTTAGACGTGGACATTAAATAGTTCAGACAGGAAGAGGAGAGAAGCTTTTAAAATGTGGTGCTACAGAAGAATGCTGATAATTAGGTGCATAGATAGCATAGTCGATGCAGATGTATTGACTAGAATTAAGAAGAAATGATATTTCTGGCACCCCTTGACAAAAGAAGGGATCAGTTAGTAGAACACATTCTTAGACATAGAGTAATCGTGAATTAAATTTTTGTAAAAATTTGACAGTTTGTAAAATATAATTTTTTGAATGTAAATACTAATAAATTTAGAATGGACAAGAACCCTAGGTCCATACCGATCTGTACTACAAAATATACAAAAAATAAAGTACATTACTTGAGATATTCTTACTCCAAATGACATGGCAATATCATAGATGCAAGTTACTGCTGACGATTAATACTGGGAGTTTCAATTAAAATTGTTGAAAGAAACATTTAAAAAATACTGTATCTAATACAGTCAAATACCAATATCTCTTATTACTCTGACAATAGAAAATTCAGAATTTTATGTTAATGAAAGTATTGTTTTAAGAAACGAAGAAATTAAATTGCGAATTTCTGCATCACTTTAAAGCAGCATTACTTTTCATCGACAAAATGCCGACTCTAGAAAAAAGCCTGGTTACTCTGACAGAAACATGATTTGCGGCTGAAACTGAAACCGAAACCATAACCGAATACTGGGCTGCTGTTCTAGTTCTGGTCGAAATCGCAACCGAAAATTGCGTAATTTAGTTACAATTTCGGTACATTTACATTACACCACAAGTCATTTACTTTTCCAGATATTGCACCACCCCCTGCCTGTACTACCCCTTCTTGAGTGTGTGTAAGCCTATCCAGCAGTCCGTAGATGACGACATGGGAGGCGAACAAGTTTACACAAGTAAACGGTACTATTGTTACTCTCAAATTGGATTATATTCTCATCCTTTGACATTTACACGTACACATTGAAACCGCACTTTTACTTTTTCTCAATTTTTTCGATTCGTTTTCCAAGAAATTGAACGAAACCTGTTTAAGAAACTTCCCCATGTAATTTTTTTTTTGTATGTGTGCCAAATTTCACGTTATTTAGTTGTCTGGATCTTGAGTTATAAGAGAAAAGACAGACAACAAATGCGTCTTCAAAGTATAGAAATAATTATTTTATCCGAATGTCAAGCTGACGCTCTTCACAGTACGATATTTCAGTACCGGATGATCGGTTTTACCGTAGTTTTAGGGGTCACATATATTTTGAATTTATTCACAGTGACAGAAATTTTGGAGGCGCCACTGTCTGCTTCGGACAGGTTAACTAGAATTTTTGTCTGCCTACAGGTGGGTCCTTGTAGAGATGCGACAAAGGAAAGAGGTGTCCGCTTCCTTGGGCGACTGCAGGCAGGTGCGGAGGACAGTCGGCTTTTGTGGCCTGTGACGTCAGCCGGTGACAAGACGCCTGGGCGGCGCGCTATCAGCGCAGAGGCGGCGGCGCTGCGAGGCCCACAATGGCGGCGCTGATAAGCACTGAAGGCATTGTGCTCAGTCCGGCCGTGTTGTGCCGTGTTGCGGGGTTCCAGGCGCGCACTGTGCGACCGCAGACGTGCCGCACCAATAGCAAGTCAAGGCGGCTGGACACAATGTCGTTCGCCCTACTTAAACTTCCCAACAGCACTGCAGCGTCTCTGCTGATCTACGGTACACGAGAGTCCGTACCGTGAACCATCAAAACAAAATGTGGCTGACATATTATACAGGGTGTCCCAGCTATCTTGTCCACCCAAAATATCTTTGGAACAATAACAGCTATCGGAAAACGACTTTCACCGGAATCAATATACGGCTGGCCCCCATGAATGTACATATTTGGAAACATTCTAAAACGAAAGAAAATGTGTTTTAACACAAACTTATGTTTTTTTTAAATGGACACCCTATATTTTTTCTTCAGCAATCCATAGCCTGACGAATCACATAAACAATGGTGTTGATTGCATCGCAATATTCCAATTACATCCCGAGATATTTCGACGCGAAGTTGACGCTTGAAATACGCGAAATATCGTCTGTGCGGATAGCGCACGGCCTGAGACTCAGGAGAGAACCTCATGCTGCTCAGGACTTGCGCTAGTCGCGCGTTTCGCTTATTTCAAGCGTCAACTTCGCGTCGCAATATCTCGGGATGTAATTGGAATATTGCGATGCAATCAACGCCATTGTTTATGTGATTTGTCATGCTATGGATTGCTGAAGAAAAAATATAGGGTGTCCATTTAAAAAAAAACATAAGTTTGTGTTATAAACATATTTGCTTTCGTTTCACAATGTTTCCAAATATGTACATCCATGGGCCCCAGCCGTACATTGATACCGGTGAAAGTCGTTTTCCAATAGCTGTTATTGTATCAGAGATATTTTGGGTGGACAAGATATATATATGAACGTTTGTCTGTACGTTCTCTATGTGTTCATAAACCATTCATACGATTGCATTGAAACTTTGGTGATATGTTCACCGTATGCCCACGAAGGTTCCTAACAAAAAGACAAAAGAGCACGACACATAGCTCACGAATTATGACGTCATAAAAAATGACTGTCCACTGCTTGATTTATGTGTCAATTACTAGATAATATGAGTAGTTAGGGAACTACAACAAAGTTTGCATACAATTTCGGTTGTAACTGACACCCCCCCCACACACACACACACGAAATGATGAAACGAAAATAAGTCTACCGCTCACAACAGCTTCTCTGTAGATGCCGTAAAACTGTGGCATCAGGCATGATCTTGTATTAAATAAAGTTAGCATAATAGATTCGCTGTTTTCAGCAAGTCTCCCTTAATTCTCTTGCACCCAAAATCAAGCAATCTCTTCCCTTTATCTCTATCTATATAAAAGCAAAAGAACACTCACTCACTCACTCAATGACTAAACACGAAATCTCAAAAAACTACTTCACCTATGAAGCTGAAATCTGGCAGGAATGTAGTTTATAGGTAGAAAACGTCAGCTATGAAAGTATTTTGTGATAGGTGCATGGCGAAACATACTTCTCCTAAAGCCTCACGAAATCTACAGTTTCATTCTGATCTTCACAAAGACTATCCGTTGAATAGCTCAGGAGTCCACTATACACAGGAAGCGGGTATACGGGTAGCGGGGACTGTGTGGCGTGGACTGGGCGGTTTTTTAGAATAGAGGGCTTCGGGGAAAACAATATTGGCAATCTCAAAGGGAGCAGGCCGATCACAGTAGAAATGTAGATCTAGGAACTATCGGTATAAGAATTGTAAATTGTCGTATCTGTGTCGGGAAAGTACCAGAACTCCAAGTGTTAATAGAAAGCACCGAAACACACATCATTGCAGGCAGTGAAAGTTGGCTCAAGCCGGAAATAACTTCAGCAAAAGATCTAACTGTGTTCAGAAAGAATAGATTAAACAAAATAGGTGGAGGCGTGTTTGTAGACATAAAAAGTAGTCTTTTCTTTCGTGCAGCGAAGTTGAAGTTGATAATTCCTGTGAGATATTATGGGTAGACGTTGTACCTGAAAATAGTAAGAAGTTAATAATCCGTTCCTTTTATCGGTCTCCCGACTCTGACGATACAATAGCAGAAAGGTTTAAAGAAACCTGAGTCTAACTACAAAAACATACCCGACTCACACGATAATAGTATGCGGTGATTTCAATCTGCTGGCGAAATTATACTTTCAGATCAGGAGGTACCAATAAAACATCGTGCGAAATTGTACTCAACGCATTCTCCGAGAATTACTTCCAAGCCGGCCGCGGTGGCCGAGGGGACTGAGCCGCTCCAGTCACGGTCTGCACGGCCACTACGGTCGGGGGTTCGAATACCCCCTCGGGCATGGATATTTGTGCCGTCTGTAGTATTAGCTAGTTGATAAGTAGTTTGTAACTTTAGGGACTGATGACCCTGTAGTTATGTCACATAAGCTATACAAACATTTGAACATTTTGAATTACTTCCAACTATTAGTTCATGAGCCAACTAGAATTGTAAATGGATGTCAAAACACACTTGATCTCTTAGCAACAAATAATACTGAGCTTATAACGAGCACCAAAACGGAAACAGGTATTAGTGGACACAAAGGTGTCGTATCGAGGTTGAATATCGAAAGTCCCAAAGTTACCAAAATATACGAAAAGTATATTTCTTCAGGAAAGCGGATGGAAATAAAATACATTTCTTCTTGAAAGACAGATTCAACTCGTTTCCAACAATAAACGTAGGTGTAGACCAAATTAGCTCAAATTCAAAGAAGTAGTATCGACAGCAATTGACAGTTTTATACCAAATAAATTAATAAAATAAGGTGGTGATCCCCCTTAGTACACAAAACAGGACAAGAGACTGATGAAACGGAAAAGGAATTATAAATTTAAACGAACACAATATCCTCAGGATTGGTGATCCTACACAGAAGCTCGAAATTTAACGTGGACTACAATGCGAGATGCCTACTTATCACAACGAAACTATTTCTCGAAATTTGACTGAAAACCCAAAGAGATTTTGGTCATATGTTAAATATATTAGGGGCAAAACACAAACAATACCCTCACTACGTGATAGTAATGGCGATTCTGCCGATGACAGGCAGAGTTACTAAACATAGCTTTTAGAAACTCATTCACCAAAGATGACGAAACCCATATTTCAGATTTCGAATCACGAACAGAGGCAGTAATGAGTAACGTAGAAGCAGATATCATCGGAGTAGTGCAGCAACTAAAATCACTTAACAAGTCTTCTGGTCCGGATTGTATACCCATAAGATTTCCATCTGATTCTGCTGAAGCGATAGATCCTTACTTAACAGCCATATACAACCAGTCTCTCATAGAAGGATCTGTACCAAAAGATTGGAAAGTTGCACAGGTCACACCTATATTCAAGAAAGGCAGTAGGAGTAGTCCACTAAACTACAGACATATTTCACTGACGTCAATTTGCAGCAGGGTTTTGTAACATGCCCCGTGTTCAAATATTATCAATTATCTCGAACAGAACGACCTATTGACCCAAGGATTTAGAAAATATCGTTCATGCGAAACACAACTAGCTCTTTACTCACACGAAGTGATGTGTGCTATCGACAAGGGTTCACAAATCGATTCCATATTTCTTGATTTCCAGAAGGCTTTTGACAGCGTACCTCACAAAACTGCTTTTAATCAAATTGCGTGGTTATGGTATATCGCCCCAAATTTGCAATTGGATAGGAGACACAGGTCGTAGTAATCGATAGTAAGGCATCGACTAAAACAGAGGTGATATCGGGCGTTCCACAGGGTAGTGTTATTGGTTCTCTGCTGTTTCTTATTTACATAAACGATTTAGAGGGACATCTAAGTAGCTCTCTTAGGTTGTTTACAGGTGACGCCGTCATTTACCGTCTATTAAAGTCATCTGAATACCAAAACCAACTGCAGAACGATCTGAATAGATCTGAATGGTGTAAAAATTGTAAATTGACTCTAAATAATGAGTAGTGTGTTGTCGTCCATATGAGCACTAAAAGAAATCCGTTGAACTTTGTTTACAAGATAAATCAGTCAAATGTGAAGACCGTAAACTCGACAAAATACCTATGAATTACTATTACTTCAGACTTAAACTATGAGATCACGTACATAATGTCGTCGGAAAGGCGAACCAAAGACTGCCTTTTATTGACAGAAACCTTATAGGATGCAACAGAACTACTACAGAAACTGCATACACTACGTTTGTCCGTCCTTTTTTTGGAGTATTGCTGCCCAGTGTGGGATCCTTATTAGGTGAGTTCGACGGAGGATATCGAAAGTCCAAAGAAGAGCAGCTTGTTTCATGTTGTCACGATACAGGGGAGACAGAATTACGGAAATGATACAGGGTCTGGTATGGGAATCATTACAACAACGGCGCTTATCGCTGCTGCGTGGGCTACTTACGAAACTCCATTCACGAACATTCTCCTCCGAATGCGAGAATGTGTTGTTGACTCTCATTTACATATGTACAAATGATCATCAGAATAAAATACGAGAAATCAGAGCTCGAACGGAGAGATTCAGATGTTCTTTCTTCCCGCGCGCTATTCGAGAGTGGGGTGGATGATAAATAGTATAACGGTGGTTCGATGAACCCTCTGCCAGGCACTTAAATGTGATTTGCAGAGTATCCCATGTAGATGAAAATGATGATGGTCGCATCCGTGTTTGGCGACATCGCGGTGAACGCACATTGGAAGCGTGTATTCGTCGTCGTCATACTGGCGTATCACCCGGCGTGATGGTACGGGGTGCCTTTGGTTACACATCTCGGTCACCTCTTGTTCGCATCGCCGGCACTTTCAACAGTGGCCGCTACATTTCAGATGTGTTACGACAAGTGACTCTACCCTTCATTCGATCCCTGCGAAACCCTACATTTCAGCAGGATAAGGCACGACCGCATGTTGCAGGTATTGTATGGGCATTTATGGATACGGAAAATGTTCGTCTGCTGTCCTGGCCAACACAGTCTCCAGATCTATCACCAATTGAAAACGTCTGGTCAATGGTGGCCGAGCAACTGGCTCGTCACAATACGCCAGTCACTACTCTTGATGAACTGTAGTATCGTGTTGAAGCTGCATGGGCATCTGTTCCTGTACACGCCATCCAAGCTCTGTTTGACTCAATGCCCAGACATTTGGAGGCCGTTATTACGGCAAGAGATGGTTGTTCCGAGTACTGATTTATTAGGATCTATGCACCCAAATTGCGTGAATATGAAATCACATGTCAGTTCCAGTATAATATATTTGTCCAATTAATTCCCGTTTATCGTTTGCATTTCTTCTTGGTGTAGCAATTTTAATGGCCAGTAGCGTAACAGGCAGAAGTGTACCACAAGCACATCACATAATAGTTTATTATTGTCTTTATCTGCAGTAAACGTTGAAAGACGACCGTCTGTCGTCTTCCATAACTTTTTTGTATATTCCTGTAAAGTTATAATTTATTTAATGTCGCTAGATTACCATTTTGTTCAAACTTGAATCCCAGTCTCTTCAACGCTTGAAGAACAGCATTCTTATTTCATGTATTACAATATTAGTTAATATTGCTAGGTTTTTCTTATTTTGTTATGTTAATAATTTAGTATTATATTACTTAATGTGGCATAAATGTGGCTTCTCCGCTACGCCACTGTCCCTGTGAAAAGGTGTACTTGTCTTACTTCTAAGTGGATGTGCGAGAATCTATTGCTGTCTGAATGTGGGGAGTGATAGCTCGTTTTCCATCGTTCTCTCTGGCTCAGAGTCGATAGCTGCTGAGGCTACCAAAGAGGTTTCCACACCCTTTGGTTACAGTCCAGTCAGCGAGCCTTCTCTAGGGCGAGTCTCTCCGTCCCCACCATCCCTGATCTTGGATTTTCCGGCTTCCGGTGGTTTCCCGCGTCCTGTGGCCGCACGGTCTGGCCATACTATGTTGGGCGTCTGGCGAGGTGAGAATGGTTCTTCCCTTGTATCCGCGAGATGGTAACATTTCATTGTCTAGCACATTTAACTTAGATCCATGAACTTAGAATCTTTTTTTTTTCTTCTTTTTTTTTTCTTTTTTTCTTTTTTATATTTTCACTGCTCGTGTGCGGAAATGTGTTCTCGTTATCAATTCAGTGATTACCTATAGATAAACACAGGGACTCGAACCTGGGAATGTAGGATGCGAGGTACTGGCGGAAGAAAAGTTGTGAGCCGGCATCGTGAGTCGTGTCGGGATAGCTCAGTCGGTAGAGCGCTTGCCCGCGAAAGGCAAACGTCCCAGGTTCGAGTCCCGATTCCGGCATACAATTTTAATCGGCCAGAAAGTTTCATTGTATTTATAGATCAGAAGATGACGTCAGTGAACGTCGAAACCGGTCATTCATAAATAAATATTGCGATCTAGACTGTAAACTTGTATAAATTGATTCAGATCGCCCCAAAGAACAATGAGTTGCATACATATTTGTGAATCACCGAGATTAAGTCAAGTTCTACAGTGAATTCTCATCTTGAGCAAGGCAAAGAGAGAAGTAAACCAGTCAATCTTTAGAAGTAGGTGACAGTGGGTATAAGGGCCCCCACTGTGGCGTGATGGACCAAGTCTGAATGACAATAGTATTTGGTGGAGCATTCTTCATTACATTTAAAAATTTATAGCCCTTATCTTTTACTCATAATATTCACATTCCTTAGCAAAGTCACTCATTATGTCAAAGGAATGGTATGAAACGTAATGAGAGTAGAACATCGGGTTTAGTTGATTCCAGCACACATGGAGGGCGTATGCTGGGCACAGTGCTGGAAATGTCAAGTCACAGGAGAGACTTCCTGTGTAAACGGAGTTCAAACACAATCTGGGTATTAAGATTTTCATTTCGATTGCTTTCCCCAGATCAATGACAAAGGATTCAGAGAGTGAGTTACTACATAAGAACATAACAAATACGTTTGTTCATTCTTGCACAATCCATTTGTCATTTTATCGTTGTGAAATATAAAGGCCATTGTACGCTTCAGAGCTTTGTGGTTGTAAACTAGTCGTAAATCGTAATCTTTATTTGAACTTCAGAATAACTACAGGAACATTGGTTACAGAACTTTCTGGTTGTGTTAAAAGTTTGCAATTTTAACGACTCTGAATGCATATTGTGGGATGTAGTCCTCGTCATACAGAGACGTGCAAGTGAATATAAATTAAGTCAGTTATCAGGTGTTTACTGTGAGCACGAGACCGCGGCGGTACTCGACGATTTTGAATGAATAATTAGTATTCTGCAATAAAAACTTAGAGCGCTTGTCAGAGATTTCACTTGAGACTTGAGTATAATGAATCATTATTATTGTTATGTAGTAATATCAAGGTGGCACTACACACAGTAATCCTAACATAAGCCTACAGTATCGAACGATGTTAACTGTGAACTGCTAGATTTCAACTAGAGGTGACATTCCACCATCGTCTGATTCATTAATGAAGTTATTTTCCTGATGTGGATACTCAGCTTGCAAGTTAGAAGCACAAAAGAGCATCAGCAGTGACTAGAATAGCTTGAGGTAAGGGTCAACATAACGAGAAAAATACAACAATACTGCCACGATGTTTGTTTTTATCTAGATATCGATGTGAGAACAAGTAATAATTACTCGAGAGAGTCCCTTTAGCTTTTATTCATGGATTATTACACCAGGGAAACGATTCAGTCAGTACCTTGCATTTTTGTAACATATTAAGATTTTCTACGTTCTTTGTTAAATAAACGTGACTTTAACCATGACAATAAAGCAACATCAGCTTGAACGTTGATGCACGTTATCTCTTAACTTAGGCAAATAATTAGTGTTGGCCATTCGCCTTCATTTATGCCGACTGGTTAATCCATTTTAGGCATAAAATCACTGAGCTGAAGGATTTTTTTTTCAGATTCATATATTTCTAAATCTACTTTTTAAGGGAAGGACGTATTGATAGATTATCGTTACAGGCGGAGAAAAACTGTGGTCACATTTGGGATTGTGGAGTGGTATTGAATAATTAACAAGTTGCATCACAGATTAATTACAGACGTCAAAGTGTTTGTTGTTAGGACTCCAAGAGCCGATCGCCCGTATACCAAAGTAACCACTGTCGCTTCAGTCTCAAAATACGATAAATTAGCGGTCAAAAGCTTGCGCTAATCTCCTTGCGCCTGACAAGCAACTAACGTATGAGACTCAAATCCCCTCAACAATGTGAGGGAACACACTTCATACTGTCTGCTGTAAACTGCATTGTAGTCGTTACTCTGGTGATCCTACAAATCCCCACACATCCTTCGGGACAGCATATTGTATAGAGAAGGTGTGCACAAATCGTTAGCAACATACATCATGTATAAGATACCGGAGTTAATGTCAGTATAACATTACGAAGCTTTTGTGGCTAGCTGCCTGGTCGAGGAAAACACATTAATACTTATTGTGGTCAATCCCTTCATATTGTTAGTACACTAAACAGTGGGGAGGTTTGATGAGAGTGGCAATAAGATACAGACAACACTGTAAGCATCTTTTCCAATGGCAGGTGATGTCTTGAATATGAAACAAATTTTCACTCTGTATGGATTTACATTATACTAAGACTTGAAGGGAGGGAATATTCTGTCTGCAGTTTTCAGCATTGGTGGAATTAGTACTCTTACATACAATATTACGAATCAGATGATTGATTTAGTTTCAGTTTTTGTAATCAACTTTTCAGTTGCTACTATCATTATACTAAAAATTTTGGAATTAATCCTCTGATACAACGTTAGAATGTAACTAAATGTTTTGACAGCAGCATTTAACCTTAGTTTATTACGAAACATCATTGGTGATATTAAACACATATAATTGAAACACGTCCACTGAAAGTGTGGTCGTATTCCATTACTCTAAAGTGCTTCCCTACCATTACTTTTCTTCATCTTACATCTATTATTTTATTCCTTTGTTAATGATCAATGCCCCATGTTTATATATGTTTCCACCCTTGTGATTGAACTTGTGTGTTCTTATGAATGCGGAAGGTTGCTTTTAATATTGACTGACTACCGTGCAATGGCTTACAGTCGCCGCTTCGCGCGCGAGGCCTTTGCATTGCTGTCTGTTATGTAGCCAGGAAACCCTTACTTGATAAGATGGCAAGGTGGCTTCTTCTTAGTGGTACCAACTTAATCATGGATCAAAGAGATAACAAAAGAGACCTCCCAGTAACGGTAGTAGAGGGAATTATCTCTCTCATGTACCGAGAATTGGTAGACAGTAGACTTTGAAAGCAGCGTAACGTCCGGTACGGCCAGGGAACGCTCTGTTCGTGGCCTCAGGACTCACTCTTGCTGCGACCGCCGATGTGAGTAATTTGTCGCATCATGCTGAGGGATGGCATGCTGTTAGAACTTTATTTGTGATCAGGCAGTCCTGGGTTAATACTGAGAGTTTTTCTTAAGTAATTCTTTCGCTATGTGGAGAGAAGTGTTCCTAATTTTTCCAAACTCGAGTAATTTACTGTAAATTTAGTATTTGTATTTTCAATGTGGTATTCATTTTTGTCTCGTTTTCTGAAGTTAGAATACATGTGTATGTCCTTGAGCCTTTACGTAAACTTAGTATGCTTGAATTCCTTGCTGCTCTTAACTAACGTTATCGTTAGAGTCTGTTTCCGCGAGCATGCTGAATTCTCTCTGGAAATTTCTGGATTCATTCCGTCTTTCCTATCTTGGTATGACCGACTGCACAAAGTGCTTTCGTAACGGTCATTACTTTGGATTTCAGCCATGCTCTTTATGATACCAGCTTTCTTCGTTGAATTCTCGCATGCTCTTTACTTGTTTATTTTTAAATTAACTTCTCTTTGTAAATTATATGTAATTCACCGTGTTCGTACACCATGTGGTACTTAAGGATAGTGTGCCACTGTCGCCCCCCCACATGAAGCCTTTCGTACATAGTATACTTTTAAATTGTGCTTTAAGACATCCGCCATCTCGTCAAAACGCCGCCGACGCTTCGAATTGCAGCTACCATGAATTGTTCCCGATGCAGTAAGTGTCGCCAGCATTATGCGCGTGTCTGTGAGTGAATGAGTGTGCTTTCTTTATCCCCTGCGTATTTTCAAATATCCTCCCACGTCCCCTCCACATTCAGAAGGGGCAGAAACGATTTTACTACCGGCAGTAACTTAATAATTTAATTCACTGTTCTACAAGGTGTGTGCTTCATCGTTCTTATTTGGCCTCCCAACATTTTTGCTTGTTTATTTTTTGAATAGATAATAATCTAAAGTATCAAACTGCTGCTTTATAATTTCATGCTCCACTTCCTATTTTTATTTATCTATTTCTTCTTGTATATTATTTTTGTGTTTGTTAAAACGTTAGCTGCTACCTTAAGGAGTACGCAGTTAGATAAAATTCCATTGCGCAAGAACTGTGGCCATTCGCAAAGTAATTTGGAGCAGCATTGAGCGTTTCAACTAGCTTTTTCTGATCTCTACCGCCAGAGATTCTTCAATAAAAAAATTAACAACCGAGTTTCAAGATAAAGCAGTCATCAATCCGAAGATTGGTTTGAAGACCACTAGACATGGTCCTGTTTGGAGGTGGTATCTTCCACCGACCTTCGAGCTGACTTTCCCAGCCAGCTGTAGGTGGACCTACCGTTTAATGTGGAATCCGAAACACGGTGCTACTCGATATATTTCACATGAACAACATTTCCAGATATGAAAGAAGTAGAAAGTGACAGATAAAAATCCTAGGACCTGATGGGGATAGAACACACAATCGTTGGAGCCATAGTCTGGCACTCAATCACTGTGATACCCATGCAATCAGATTTAAATGCAACACGATTCACTTTAATACTACTGATTTTAGGGAGTAATAGTGCTAGAATTGAAACCCTGTAGTTTAACACACGGATATTCTATTCAATCCTATTTATGGAACGAATGTTTTAGCTATGATGAGGCTATATTTCTTTATGTTAGCCCTATTCGTCTCCTACTAGTGGTACTACTTTTAGTATTTCTGGTTTTATTAAAATTACCTGCCTCCAGTAAACTATGATAGGGTTTTGCAAACAAGCATGACCTTCAGTACAGGTATACTGACAGTAGGATGTGCCAGCGGCGGAATTAGCAGTAGTCTAGAGCCCAGGGCAGCTGACTTTCAGGGCGGCAAATTTGGGACCAAAAGTTTTACATTTGCAATAGTAATAAGAGTAATTTATTTACTTTTATGGAATGTATTACGGAATACTCACCCCCACATTATTAACAGTATGTGCTTTTAGTACCTCATAAATATGATTGGGCTTTAAAATAATGTGGAAAGTGACCCTTCGATCCCCTAGTTCACAGTGGTACTAATTACGAAAAACGGAGGTGTAATTAGGACCATAGTGTACAAAACACAAATGTCCAATTTCATTGATGATAAATTATAAATATTATGAATGCGAAGTGGAGTATCGATTTTTAAATCCGTAGGGGCGGCAAAATTTGAATAGCCTACTAACAGTAAACGTGAAAATCCGTCACTGGGGTATGGTATCATAACGTTGATAGTTATTAATGACATATTCAAGAAAAGTAGGAGATTTCTGTACTCAAAAAGAGCAAATAAACACATGTAAACATCCTACACAGACATTGGATGGACGTAATGAAGTACCGGTGTGATGGTCGCATTGGTATTAGAGGCAATTTGTGGACGCATACACAGGATGTTTCAGTAGGAATAGTAAATATTTTAGGGGCTGGAAGGACAGACGAATAGAAATGCCATGTAATAACATCTAAGGGTGGCTTAGTAAGCCGAAAACCTGTTAAATTAAATCTGTAGAACATACACAAAATTGTGATTTAATTCAATATGGTGATGTTCTACCAAAAATCGACGGAAGAATCAATGAAGATATCTTCATTTGGCTTTCCTTTACGTTTGTTTGGATTACATTCTAACAACCGTACCTATGTACTGAATAAAAATATAATAATTTTATTAAACTTTAAGTTACAACTGGTTGGCTGTTACTTTTACTGCTGTAATTACCGTTGCTGTATGCAGTCATGTTTAAGATCTTGAAATTTTGTACATGTTATCTGCCAGTTATTATTGCATTTCGTTTATGCCACCGATCACTAAAAATTTTACTATTCGTCTTGAAATATTATGTATGTACAGTACGTCCGAAAGAATAGACAACATTTTTGATCTTGCAGCATGTATGAATAAACGCGGAATTTACAAAATTTTTTGCCGTTCAGCACTGAGTTAAAACAATGATGACAGTAGAAAATATGTGCTCAACTGGAATTCGAAGCCGAGTTTGCTGCTTACCAGGTGGTTGCGCTTATCACAACGCCTCTGGGACACAGTGTTCAGTACGACTGAGCGCAATGAAGAAGTGTCATGTATGGTCTCGTCCTTCATTAGATCGATATATTTAAGGTGAACGATGGAACTTGGACTTCCTCAGTGTAGATGCGCACTCTTACGTGAATCTCCCGTAGCCGCGAGTAATGAGTGAGCAGCGAGTAGTGAGTGAGTTATAAACCTGCGCCTGGCGGCAGCCGTGTTGGGGTAACCCGTGCTGCCCTGTCGAAATTACTAACCAGTTCATGAGCGTATTTTCAAGTTGGAACAGAATGAAGTTCATGGCAAACTCAGCTTTCTCTCTCTCTCTCTCTCTTTCTTTTTTTTTTTTTTTTTTTTTTTTTTTTTTTATCTCCAGGATGCAGCAGTAGAGGGGGGTGGGCCGTGGCTAGCAGCGATGTGGACAAGGCCTGCAAATGAAAAGAGCGATTAGTCTACTTATAAGTTAAAAGTCGACCACTGTACGAAACAGATGCCTTGTTTTATCACTAATATTAGTAAATGAATTCCGTATGAACTACCGGTTACTCCCTGCTATAAATCCTTGTTCCCTGGCCTAAACTGAGAACTGACTCGTTTCAAATTACTTCAACAACAGGAAATTAATTCTACAGTGGTCAATATACATAGCAGCTCACACGTTATTACACATAGACATTAATAAGCAAGTCACCACAATTAATATTATAGTGTAGGTATTTCACTTAGCTGTCTATGCAACTGATTTAATAAAATATGCTATTGCCATATGCATTTCGCCTTTATTTGGAAGGCATCATCAGTGGCCTGTAATATATACATGATTATTTTTACAAAAGTTTATATTTACATTCTCAGTATTTTTAGGTTAGGAACAGTTCTGATGCGTTATTTTGGTATAGTATTGATATTTGGATGTTGTACTTACAATATTTCATGGATATAGCTTTACATCTGGTGCTCATTGGTTGCTTCCAGCTGTTCTGCTTCAATTCTGTGCATTTTGTTGTTTTACTTGTTCCAGCACTTCACAGTTAGCACCACTAGGCACATGTCATTTTTGTTTGTGTTGTGTTTTTGTTTTTGCTGGTGTTACCAACTTTTGACTATGTGTTTCTCCTATCTTTGCTTTGTGCCAGTGTTTGTGTGTGTGTGTATGTGAGTGTGTGTGTGTGTGTGTGTGTGTGTGTGTGTGTGTGTGTGTGTTATGTGATTGCATTGAGGACAGCACCAGATACTGAAATGCAATAGCATATTTTATTAATTCAGTTGCATAGACAGCTAAGTGAAATACCTACACTATAATATTATAATATAGCAACTGTGGGAAAAAGAGGACGAAAGGAACTAAAAAGTCACCACAATTAAAGTTATCTTAGAAAGGTGGCTAAAAAAATTTATAGCGCAACGTAATTTAGACATAAGCAAAATTGCATCTGAGCTTGTTCTCAGCACTTGTAAAGAACAATATTAAATAAAAGAGGGACGGTGCTCTAAATCTACAATTTATAGGCAACTTACGGATTATGCTGAACATAAACTTGTTTTTTTGAGACAGAAAACAAGCAAAATGGGGAACCAATTTTGTTAATACAATAAAAATGCATCTCTTACATGGATTAATGCAGACGTTGCCAAGCCTAAATTATACATGATTTAACGCTACTGGGGGGAAGATTTCACAAACAACACTCATTCTCTCTCACACACCCAATGCCGCAGCGAAATCAGCGTGCTGAGACGAGGCGGAAGCAGGCGTCGCTATCGTAGGCGAAATTCAGCAAGTCGGAGCTAGCACAAAACAAAATATACAAAAACACTTTGAAGTTGGCTCTGGTCTGTTGTGCCTGTTTTGAGATGGTGCGTGTTTATATCCAGGTTCAACTACACCTGAACTGGGCCGCGAGCAAACACGCTAACGGCGACACACGGCTACGTAACATGAACGCACTCGACTGAAGGTGAAGTGGTTGAAAATCGGATTCATTATACAAAATCACGGTGGATTCTTAAGTTGCAGTCTGTTAGAAATCGATCTAGGTACTGGTTTTATATGAGAAGTGGAGTGAATTCAGGCGACTAGCTGCAAACCCCGGAAGTCGGAACACGGACCCACGTGGCTCCGAAAATCGATAAAATTGAATAAATTCAGTTTCCGAAAAATAAAGAAAATTAACTACAGCATGCAACCCGTAGAAATGCTTAGAATTATATAAGGAAGCAAATAAAAAACAGCTACATGCGATATGGGGCGATTACAGAGACGGATGAGGTCCTGTCTCAGAAAAACCACATAAATGATATAATTACAAAGTCGGAAAAATAAAATTAAGAATTACAGCATGCAACCCATAGAAATGTTTAGAATTACATAAGGAAGCTATTTAAGGAGGTTGTACAAGGCTCATAGAGATTTATTGACACAGACAGATTTCGTACTACAAGTCGGAGAAGAAACAGCAACATTAAAAAAGGCGGGAAGAGATGATCGCGAAATATTAGTGGAAATCAGAAGGATACCCGCTTAGTTACTTGCCTGATGGGCATGGAACAGCTAGAGTGGAAGCTGAAGGGTTTGTTCTATGAACCAACCACATGGAACACACACCACTCACAGAAGGAAATGACGAGAAGATTTTTACATGCAATGTACAAAATGATCATATCACCTATTAGAAATCGAGCCCCACAAAGCTAGAAAATATTCACACACAGTTCATACACTGCCACATGATCACAAAAGGTTTTGACATATCAGGCCATTATCAAACTTTAACTAGAATCACACACACCACGTTTATCTATTGGAAATCACTGAATTGAAAAACGAGAACACACTGCCGCATACGATCGGAAAAAATATTCCAAAAATGATTCTAAGGTTACGAATCTAGGTTAAACATGCTAGTCAATGAAACGCTACCATCTCCACATACAAGAGCAGAACCATCCTTACCTCACCAGATGACCACCCCAGAATCATCAGACCATGCGGACACCGGACGCGGGAAGCTACCGGAAGCTGGAAAATCCTAGAAACAGCGGTGGTGGGGACAGAGAGCGAGTACACTCACACTGGAGTAGGCTCGCTAACTAGCTCGCAACCAAAGGGGGTGGAAACTCTTTGGTCGTATCAGCAGCTATCGACTCTGAGCCAGAGGGAACAATGCAAAGCAAACTATAATGCCCCACATTCAGAGAGCCATAGATTCTCATACCCACTTAAAAGTAAAAGAACTGCACATTCTCACAGGGAAAGTGGCGTAGCGGAGAAGTCATATTTATGCCACATTAATTAATATAATAATAAATTATTAACATAACAAAATAACAAAACCCAGCAACATTAACTAATATTTTAACACATGAAATGAAAATGCTATGCCTCAAGCCTTGAAAAGAGTGGGGTTCAAGTTTTAACAAAATTATAATCTAGCAACATTAAATAAATTATATCATTGATTTAATTTGATTTGATTTTTCCAGGGAAGCCAAAACAATCTTGGTCCAACCCGCCACTGCCCACACCAAAACTATTGTGGGGTATCACTCCCTGTATATCTAGTAAAGCCAACCAATGCCCTTGAACAGTGCAAGGAGTCCCTTTACCAGTTCTTTATTAGACACAATTTCTCCAGGTCTAGTTGTCCCAAATGTTCTGCGCCATTTACTCTCCAATGCAATTCATTCGAAGATTAGATGTGATGCAGTTTCATCACCGTCATCACAGATCCTACATTTAGGGTCCTCTTCTGTTATTCCTATTGTATGTAGATGTTTTTTGAAATTCCCATGGCCTGTCAGCAATCCAACCATGAGTCTAATCTCTCTCCTGTTCAGGCCCAGGATTGCAGAGCTTCTTTTAAAACATGGCTTTGGCATCATTACCTTGCCATGTTTTTGTTGGTAGACTTTGGTCCAATATTCTACGTGCTGTCTTCTGAGCCAGTTACGTAGCTCATATTTGATTATTGCCTTGGTGATTGTCAGGATAGGTTCCGGTCCAATAAATGGAGTCTCTGCCCCCATCCTGGCTAATCTGTCGGCATCTTCATTGCCACTGATCCCCGAGTGGCCAGGGAGCCACAATAGGTTTACTCTATTGCTTTCCCCTAGCTCCAACAGAACCCTGTGACATTCTGAAACAATTTTAGACCTTGTTTCGGGAGCTGCCAGTGATCTCAGGGCTGCCTATCAGTCTGAATAGATATAGATGCTACGATCTTTTTAGCACCTACGCAAATTATCCTCCACACATGCGCTGGTGGCAGTGATTTCGGCCTGGAATACTGAGGCCAGTTTCCCTAGAGAGATGACGCCCTCCAGCCTTGGCTGCACCCCATATACCCCGGCCCCAACGCCTTGGTCTGGTTTTGATCCGTCAGTGAACCAGACAATATCCCCCGTACGGTGTCTAACTATTTTCTCCCACTACTACCTACTTCCAATTGTTATAGTGAAAGGCTTGTTGAAGCAGTATGGGGTTATAATATAGTCGGCTGGCATTTCCCCAACCTTTCCTACATTTACCTCACTCACTATTTTAGTGTGTGAATCTGCATATCCCAAAGAGTTCCTGTTGTTGCCAGTTTTGAGTCTGTATGCACGAGCTGCTACCTTCATCTTGACCCAAAGGTGTAATGGGGGCATATCCAGCATGGTTTCCATCCCAGCAGTTGGTGTGCTGCTAATTCTGCCTGTTATGGGTAAGCAGGCTAGTCTCTGCACCTTACCAAGCTCTTTAGCAGCAACCTGCGGTTCTACCTTCTTCCACCACACGACCGCCCCGTATGTGATCCTGGGTCTAATCACCGTGGTGTATATCCAGTGCATACCCTTGGGACTCAGGCCCCAATTTTTGCCACAAGCTCTCCTGGTACTTACCAAAGTACCTTTTGCCTTGGAGCAAATATTCCTAATGAGAGGGGTCCATGTCAGTTTCTCATCTAGGGTAACCCCTAGGTATTTCACTGTCTACTTCACAGGTAGCGCTTCAGTAAAAAGCTTTAGATTCCAACTTGAGTGTTGGATACGTTTCCTTGTGAATGGTACAACAACAGTCTTCTTAGGACTAACACCCAGATCCTGTTTTCTGCACCAGTCTTGCACAATGTCCAATGCACCTTGTGCCATATTCTTCACTGTGTCAGCAAATTTGCCAATTATTACTATGACAACATCATCTGCGTATCCTTGGCAAAAGTACTCCCTAAAGTTTAATTCTCCAATGATATCATTCACCACTAGATTCCACAATAAATGGGAAAGAACTCCTCCTTTCAGGCAACCCTAGTGGTTTTGATTACCATTTCTTCATTCATCATGGTAGCCTCTACCTTTCTTCCACTGAGCATGACCCTAGTCCACCTACATTTAGTGGTCCCTAGGTCATGCACCTCTGCTGCCCTAACCATGGAATCGAAGGTCATGTTGCTAAAAGCCCCCTCAATGTACAGGAAGATACAGAGGTCTATTTCCTGAAAGTGTATTGCTTTCTCCACCTTCCCAACGAGTTGGTGGAGAGCTGTCTCACATGATTTACCTGGTTGATATGCATGTTGGTTTGAATGTAGAGGAGTCCTACTTAACCTCCTTTCTCCAACATGCACAATAACCAGCTTTTCCAATGTCTTAAGAATGAAGGAGGACAGGCTGATTGGTCTCATATCCTTGGCATTGGTATGATCAATTCTCCCTGGTTTTGGAATGAAGACAACCTTCACTGCCCTCCAGGCATTGGGAATGATTCCTACTGCTAGGCTAACCCTAAATAACCTGCATAGGAATCTAATAAGATTTTCTGCCGCTTGTTGCAGGAGAGCTGGAAAGATTCCATTGGGGCCAGGTGACTTGAACGGTTGAAATGTTCCCACTGCCCATCAGACCTTACTGAAATCGACACACTCCTTCGCCAGATCCCAGTCCTCTTTGCGAATACCTGTGAACCGTTGTCTCTCAGGAATCGCATTCTGGTCTGAGTTATCCCCCAGAGTATATTGAGGAGAGTGAGTATTGAGGAGCAGTTCCAGCGTTTTATGTGCTGACTTTGTATACTCCCCATCCTCCTTCCTCAATGTTCCTCCTGGATTAGTTGGTACCCTGGTGAGGATTTTATGAAGTCTCGCTTGATCAGCCGTGCCCTCCACTTCCTCACAGAATACCTTCCAGGATGCCTCCTTTGCCCGTCTGATGGCAAGGTTGTAATTGACAAGGGCCTCACGATACTTTGCCCATTGTCCTTTGCGCCTCGCAAGGTTAAACAATCTTTTTAACTGTTTCCTTTGCATTTTCAGGTTAATATTCCACCAAGGAACACTCCAATTTGTGCACTTCCTGATGATTGAGCAGTTGTCCTGGTATGAGGTCACTATAGCAGAGGTTACGGCCTCAGCTACTTCCTCAAACTCTGCTGGATTCCTTATCGAAGTTTTAATTTCCGATAGGCTGAAGTCAATATCTCTCCTATATGTGCCGGCCGCGGTGGCCGAGGGGACTGAGGCGCTTCAGTCACGGTCTGCACGGCCACTACGGTCGGGGGCTCGAATCCCCCTTCGGGCATGGATATTTGTGCCGTCCTATTTCGTAAGTAGTTCATAAGTAGTTTGTAAGTTTAGGGACTGATGACCCGTAGTTAAGTCCCATAAGTTTAACAAACATTTGAACATCTGAACATTTTCTCCTATATGTCTCCCAGTCCGGTTTCCTGGGATTCCTATAGGCCACGGTCTGTCTGGTTCCCATTTAAACCTTGAATTTCATATACATGTGGTCTAATGAGGATGGCTCAAGGACCACATGCCACTGTTTGACGTAACTTCCCATCATCATGGAACCAAATGTTTTGTCAATTACTTCTTCCATTCTACTATTCCTGAATGTAGGTTCATCACCCCTATTCAGTATCTCCAAGTTGTTAGACAGGAGAAATTCGAGAAGGTGCTCACCTCTACTGTTGGTGTCCCTGCTGCCCCACGATAGATTGTGGGCATTCGCATCACATCCCACCAACAGTTCGTCACCTTGCCGATGGCAGGCTTCCGTCAGTATCACACTTCCAAAGGAGAAGGAGAGCTGTCTTCGTAAGGAAGGTATGCTGAGGCCAAAACAATTTCCCTCGTGATACCCTCCTCACATTGCTGCATCCTGATGGTCACCAAGTATCTGGAACAATAATCCATCATTGGTATGAAACGTATTCCATTTCTAACATAAATGCATGTTCTGAAGTTTTTTAGATTTCTAGCATAAATCAGCTTACCTCCAGTACCACCGAGGCCCGATTCACCCCCTTTTTATAAATAGGGTTCTTGTATCAGGGCCACGTCCACCTCCTGTCTCCCCAGGCGACAGCTCAGGGCAGCAGTGGCCACTTTACTGTGCTGCAGGTTTATCTGCAGCACTTCCAGTCCCCATCTTGCTGCCATTATTGCCATTAAGGTCTTTGATTACCCTGACTGTGACCCCCGAGAACCCTAGAAACAGTTTCAGGCCTTGCTCTCGCATTGCCTTCTCCGACCTCCACCACCAGGGTTCGTCCTTCCGGAACAGGATTTTGGTTAATTACCCTCCAATCCTCTGTTGAGACTTTTCGGTTCTGGACCCTTATTTTCTCGAACAGAGTCTTTGGAGGGACATCCTTAAAGATCTTTGGTACCCATATTCATACCTTTGCGGTCTTCAGGTGTTTGGTTGCTGTCTTGACCAGCAGCTTCACATCCTCCCACGGGGATATCATGGGCACCTTGTCCTTAAGCCATTCTGCTGAGTTCTCCCCCTCACAGACAAAAATGAGGGCACCACGATCTAGATAGACCCTCCCAAATTTGGGTTCTGGATCAGCGTCCCCCCCCAATTTCTTCAAAGAGGGCCATCTGCACGAGCTCCTCCTGCTGCGGGGTGATGCTCACCAGAGGGTATCCTTCTTAGACAACCGCCATTATAAAGATGGAGACTGCAGTACTATAGGTCTGATTCCCTATTTCCTGACTCAGCCTTTTAGGATTACGCTTGTCCAGAGAGGCGGGAGTCTTAGATTCCTCCCTAACCGTCTTGCCACCTGTCTTTGACGTCGAGGGGGTCTGTGTATCCCCTTCGACCTGAGGCAGTTTCTTTTTGGAGGTCTTGGGCTCAAGCCCTTTTGATTCCCTCCACTTATGCTTAGGAGGCCATTCTTTTCCTTCCTTTTGCTGGTGTTCCTTCAGAAGTTTCCTCCTCTGAGCCTCAGACAAGGCCTTATTCCTAATCTGGTCCAACTTCTTTGTTACAGTTACCACTTCTTGCTCGGGTCTAGACCCTGATTCAGAGTGCACTCTATCGGTCCTGATCCTGATGTCTGAGTATCTGAGGTCTCAGATTGCCCCTCAGATTCTTTTAAAATACCTATCTTTCTTTGTGTTCATCTTAGTCGCACAAGATTTGGGGATTTATATGGTCCACACCACGATAACCCCGCGCGGCGCGAAAATATTCATAAAATGATTCTAAGGTTACGAATCTATGTTAAACATGCTAGTCAATGAAACGCTACCATCTCCACATACAAGAGCAGAACCAACCTTACCTCACCAGATGACCAGCCCAGAATGATCAGACCGAGCGGCCACCGGACGCGGGAAGCTACCAGAAGCTGGAAAATCCAAGAAACAGCGGTGGTGGGGAAAGAGAGCGAGTACACTCACGCTGGAGTAGGCTTGCTAACTAGCACGCAACCAAAGGGTGTGGAAACCTCTTTGGTCGTTTCAGCAGCTATCGATTCTGAGTCAGAGGGGACAATGCAAAGCAAGCAGAGCCATAGATTCTCATACCCACTTAAAAGTAAAAGAACTGCACATTCTCACAGGGAAAGTGGCGTAGCGGAGAAGTCATATTTATCCCACATTAATTAATATAATAATATATTATTAATATAACAAAATAAGAAAACCCAGCAACATTAACTAATATTTTAACACATGAAATGAAAATGCTACGCCCCAAGCCTTGAAAAGAGTGGGGTTCAAGTTTTAACAAAATTATAATCTAGCGACATTAAATAAATTATAACCTTACAGAAATACACAAAAAATGTGGAAGACGACAGACGGTCGTGATTCAATCTTGAACCTCCGCTTCCTATTTGTGTCCGTAATCTGTTCAGGCTGCTTGTAGAGTCACATAGGTAGTCTTTTGTGGTCCGAGTATTTTCCTCAAAATCTTCCTTTTCTTGTTTTCGAGTTCTTCAAGATCCCCTTTCTTATTTAAAATAGGACACTCTGAGGCACACAACGCTTCAGGTTTGACGGCCGAGTTCTAATGTCTGATTTTGTCCTTGTAGGATAATGCGCGTTTACTATATTTGTTCTGGGTTAGCTTGTAGGCGAGCTCTAGTTTTCTGGCTATTTCTTCGTTGACCTCTTTATCCAGTCCGTTGGGTTCGTTCCATTCTTCCAGGTATTTAAACTTATCTGTCCTCTTAATCTTCCCATGATCTACATCCATAAATCTCTCACTTCCATGCCTGTTTATAACGCCGAATACACTACATTTATTTCAATTCTGCCTGTTGGACTAGTGAGCGAATTTATTGAAGGTTTACGACCAAGAGCCTTGCATTCAGTAAAAAATGCTAGGTCTTTCGAGAATAGTTGCATGGTGATGTTCAAATTCAAAGTAGTACGCAACGATTGACTCTTACAACATGAGGCAACCTCATGAAAAGTGCGAAGAAAAGCGGCTTCACTGATAGGAAAAATGTCATACAATATATCAGTTGTGTGGAAATAGCAATGTTGCGTGTTCAAGATCTCAGCTAATGACATGCAGATGCTAAACAAAAACAGAAATGCGTTAAAAATTTCTCGGAGTAGCAGGGAAAGACGTGCATATAAACCGCAGCTAGGTGTCTTAACATTTCGGCAACATGTCATTGCTTGTGTGCGTCGGGGTAAAAAGTACTCTCTTAGTGTACTGAGAAAATGCTTCTGTATGTAGAGTATGTCTTGATGGGAACAGGAGACTCTTATCTATTTAGTTTTGGTGCCTGTAACATAGTCATTAAGAAGACATTGTCGAGGTGGGGTGGCTTGCGTGCCTCAACGACACAAATAGCCGTACCGTGGGTACAACCACAGCGGAGGGGTATCTGTGGAGAGGCCAGACAAACGTGTGGTTCCTGAAAAGGGGCAGCAGCCTTTTCAGTAGTTACAGGGGCAACAGTCTGGATGATTGACTGAACTGGCCTTGTAACATCAGCTAATGTGGCTATGCCACACAGCTACTGCGAACGGCTGAAAGCAAGGGGAAACTACAGCCGTTACTTTTCCCGAGGACATGCAGCTCTACTGTATGAATATATGACGATGGTAACCTCTCGAGTAAAATATTCTGAAGCTAAAATAGTCCCCCATTCGGATTTCCGGACGGGGACTACTCAGGAGGATGTGATCATCAGCATAGACAACACTAGCATTCTACGGATCGGAGCGTGGAATGTTAGATCCCTTAATCGGGTTGTGAATTTAGAAAATTTAAAAGTGGAAATGGATAGGCTGAAGTTAGATATAGTGAGGATAAGTGAAGTTCGATGGAAAGAGGAACAGGATTTCTGGTCAGACAAGTACAGCATTATAAATACAAAATCAGTTAGGGGTATTACAGGAGTAGGTCTGATGATGAATAAGAAAATCGGAATCCGGGTAAACTACTATCAGCAGCGCAGTGATCGCATTATCATAGTCATGACAGATACAAAGCCAACACCACAGTAGTACAAGTTTATATGCCCACTAGCTCTGCCGATGATGTGGAGATCGAAGAAATGTATGAGGAGATAAAGGAAATTATTCAGACAGTTAAGGGAGAGGAAAACTTAATTGTGATGGGAGACTGGAATTCGGTAGTAGGAAAGGGAAGAGAAGGAAAAAAAGTAGGTGAATATTGACTGGGCAGAAGGAAAGAGGAAGTCGCCTGGTAGAATTTTGCACGGAACATAGCCTAATCATAACAGACACCTGGTTTAAGAATCCCGAACGAAGGTTATATACGTGGAAGAGACCAGGAGACACCGGAAGGTACCAGATAGATTTTATAATGGTAAGACATAGATTCCGGAACCAGATTTTAAATTGTAAAACGTACCCAGGGGCAGATATAGACTCTGATCATAACTTGTTGGTCATGAACTGTTGGCTGAAACTGAAAAAACTGCAAAAAGGTAGGAAATTAAGGAGATGGAACCTGGATAAATTGAAGGAACCTGAAGTTTTTGAGAATTTCAGAGGGTGCTTTAGGCAACAATTAACAGAAACGGGGGAAAACAAAACAGTAGAATAAGAATGGGTAGCAATGAGAAACGAAGGCAGCAGAGGACAAAATAGGAAATAGGAAAAAAGGCAAGACCTGCAAAAAATCCTTGGATATCACAGGAAATACTAAATTTAATTTACGAAAGGAGGAAATATAAAAATACAGTAAATGAAACAGGCAAAATGGAGTACAGACGACTAAGAAATGAGATTCATAGGAAGTGTAAAATAGCGAAGCAGGAGTGGCTAGAAGACAAATGTAAGTCAGTAGAAGCATGTATAAATAGGGGAAGTATAGATACCGTCTACATGAAAATAAAAGAAACATTTGGAGACAAGGAAAGCAGCTGTATGTAAATAAAGAATTCGGATGGAAAACCAGTTCTCAGCAAAGAAGGAAAAGCTGAAAGGTGGAAAGAATATATAGAGGAACTATACAAAGGAAATGAACTTAGAGACAATATTGTAGGAAGGGAAGAGGATGTAGATGAAGATGGAATAGAAGATATTATACTGAGAGAAGAATTTGACAGAGCACTGAATGACCTAAGTCGAAACAAGGCCCCTGGGGTGGACGACATTCCCGCAGAACTACTGAAGTCTCTGGGAGAGCCAGCCGTCACAGAACTATTTCACCTGGTGTGTAAGATGTATGAGACAGGCGAAGTACCCTCAGACTTTAAGAAAAATGTTATAATCCCCATTCCAATGAAAGTAGGTGCAGGCAGGTGTGAAAATTACAGAACAATCAGTCACGCTTGCAAAATTTTAACACGTATTATTTATAGAAGGATGGAAAAGTTGGTCGAAGCTGACCTTGGGGAAGATCAGGAGAAATCAGGGTTTGGGAGAAATGTAGGACCACAGGAGGCAATCCTGACTTTACGGCTTATCTTAGAAGTTAGATTAAATAAGGGCAAACCTACATTTCCAGCTTTTGTAGATTTGGAGAAGGCTTTTGATAATGTTGCTTGGAATACACTCTTTCAGATCTTGAAATCAGCAGGAGTAAAGTATAGGCAACGGAAGGTTATTTACAACTTGTACAAAGACCAAACAGCAGTTATCAGAGTTGAAGGGCACGAAAGAGATGCAGAGGTTGGGAAGGGTGTAAGACAGGGTTGCAGCCTTTCTCCAATGTTGTTCAATTCGTACATTGAACAAGTTATAAAGGAAAGCAAATTGGAGAAAGAAATTTGGAGAAGGAATTGACGTTCAGGGTAACGAAAGAAAATCTTTTCGTTTTGCCGATGACATTGTAATTCTGTCAGAGACAGCAAAGGATCTAGAGGAGCAATTGAACGGAATGGACAGTGTGTTGAAAGGAGCATATAAGATGAACATTAACAAGAGTAAAACAATGGTAATGGAGTGGAGCCTAAGAAAATCAGGTGATGCTGGTAACGAAACAATAAAGGAGGTACATGAGTTTTGCTACTTGGGCAGTAAAATAACAAATGATGGTCGCAGTACAGAGGATATAAAATGCAGAATGGCAATGGGAAGAAAAGCGTTTTTGAAAAAGAGAAGTTTGTTAACATCGAACACTAATTTAAGCATAAGGAAGTCCTTTCTAAAGGCATTTGTGTGGAGTGTAGCCTAGAATGGGAGTGAAACATGGACGATAATCAGTGCGGACAGGAAGAGAATTGAGGCTTTTGAAATGTGGAGTTACAGAAGAATTCTGAAGATTAGGTGGGTGGATCGTGTAACTAATGAGGAAGTACTGAACAGAATTGGGAAGAATAGGAATTTCTGCCATACCTTGACTAAAAGAAGGGATCGATTAGTAGGACCCATTCTTAGACATCAAGGATTTGTGAAATTAGCGTTGGAGGGAACTGTGCGGGGTAAAAATCGCAGAGGGAGACCAAGAGACGAATATAGTAAGCAAATTCAAATGGATGTAGGTCGCCGTTCTTATGAGGAGATGAAGAGGCTTGCTCAGGATAGAATAGGTTGGAGGGCTGCATCAAACCAGGCTCCGGACTGAAGACCACAACAACGTAATATTTTATGACCGCGCTTTCGTCTTACTCAGACACAGACGAAATGCCGCCATAAAAATTACATTTTGCTATAAATCTGTAAGTGTATATCACAACTGAAAATAGTGGTGTAATTTGTGTTAAATTACGTCAGGATGAGGTCTGTCAACTTTCGTAGCTCATACACTCTCCACTACTTTGACCTCTGGAAATGTTGCTCATGTGAAACATACCGAGTAGCACCGTGGTTCGGAACCCACGTTAAACTGTAGGACACCATATATATGTCTGGGTAAGTCAAAAAAGGTTCCAATGTTTGTAAATCTATCGGACCAAACTGCGTGCTCATCAGTCCACAGCTTACAAACTACTTAAACAAAAGTAAAGTAACCTAAGGACAACACACATAACCCATGCCCCAGGGAGGACTCGAACCTCCGACGGCGAGCAACCGTGTGCTCCGCAGCGAGACGCCATAGACGGCTCGGCTACTCCAACGCGGCTCTGGGGAAGTCAATTCGAAGGTCGGAGGAAGGCAACAGCATACCACCTCCAAACAGGACCATGCTTAGTAAAGCACTGTGGTGTTCAAACCAATCTTTTGATTGTTGACTGCTTTACGGTGTTACATTGGTGGGAAACTACACATTTCAAAAACGTGTTGCATCACGTTGGCTTCCATGTTTCCTGAATGTGTATATTGTCGTGTCCTAACCAATAAGGCAAGGTTGGCACCACACAACGGAAGAATAGTTGGAGACGGTCGCTGCCAGCGGCCCCCAGTGAGATCGCAAGGTGGCCGCCACGCCCTCCTGAAGTTCGCAGCGCCACCGCCAACCGACGTTAGCTAAGCAAGCTATGTGAAGTGAAAAGTTAGTTGTGTGGTAGACGAGCCCTGGAAGAGTGGACTGCAGGAAAGGTTGTTTGTATTAGTATGTGGCCCGCTGCAGACTGTTTTAAGTTTTATTGTATATACTCAAGTCACGGAGATCTTGTCTACTATTGAATGTTCAGTTGGGCATGAACAGGACATTGTACCAAGTTTGATTTTTGTTACTGTTTTCATGATACAGCAGTGACTGTGAAAAGATAAGTACTGTTACGTTCTTTTGTTTCCACTATGGAAGAATTTCTTTGAAAAATGAAAGTGTGTTCTGTTTTGAGTGCATTGTGTCTCAGCCAGCGCCCTTGCTAGCCACTTGCACCTTCCTCAAATTGCCAGTAAGCAACCCACGCCAGTACGATAATAGGAAATGACTGACGACGAGAAACCACGAATACATTATATATTCCATCAAGAACGCAATTCGTCAGATTGTCCGTAGATGTCAGGCAGCCCGCATAAAGATGTAAACAACCACAAGTCTCGGAGGGAACCAAAGCGATGTTGTTCCAACGTGGAGGAAGTACAGAGACTCAGGAACTGTCGATGACTTGCTTCGCTCTTCCCGCTCAAAGGCTACCACAGCTCGGAGGATCCCCCAGAGGAACGCCATCATTCCAATAATAGTTTTCGTGCAGCTACAGTACGTTACGTTGCTACCAAAAAGTACGCAATACGCTTCATGCCATCCAGATTCACTACCGACGTCCACGGTGAGCTCCACCTATTTTTCGAGACAGCCTGATCAGACTGTATGTGTTAGAAGGAGACCATATGGTATCGGATTTTAGAATTTCTTGATACTTCTGGTACGTAAAGGTCAAGACATAAATAACAATCCGCCAAAGCCATTCGACGCAATTCTCAAACATTCTCGAGAAAGTACACGAAAGTATCAATAATTGAAAGAGTCCCAGCCCCACGGTATCGCTCATGTGGTAGCGTTCTGTCTGTCTGCCATCACACAGTTAGAGTCCTGGTTTCGAATCCCGGCGTGGATTAAAAAAAAAAAGAAAAATAAATAAAAAATAAAAAAACAGGGAGGGAAGGTCAGTGCATAGTTGACAAAGTACCTAAAACACCTCCCCTCTTTCATGCCTTCCCTCGGCGATGTTACCAACGCACTTCGTGCCAGTGCCCTGGTTTGTAAACGGGGCAGCACTGCACGCGAGGTGCCGTGTCGATATGCAACTTCAGCGTATCTAAAATTACTCTTTTACTAACATTGTGTCTTCTGTCGTAGTTGATGTCACATTGTGCAGGTGAAGCACACAGGTCGCGCATCCGTTGTACTTGAAGTGATGCTTAAAGAGGTGTTGAAATGTGGCTAGGAAGTACTGCACTACGATTAACTTTAGCTTTTGTAGGATGCCAGTACTGGTTTTTATTGAAGAAATGCCAGTGTATATCCAAGCACAAATATACAGACTAAGTAATGTTAAAAATATAAACGTTGCATAACTTATAAACTGTCCGTGGCCCGCACTGCACTAACATGAATGTGCAAGGTATCGCGGTCGGCGCTCGACTGACTGCCGCCGCCTCTCGCTGCGCGCCACAAGCCATCGTTTTGGCGCCAAGCGAAACTTCTAAACTAACATTGTTTAACTCATTACAAAATATACAAATAATGATATCTTTCAATTAACCGAAATATAGCTTAGCACAAAAGCATTACAGAAACTATACAGATAATTTTTAATATACATACGAAAGTTAAATGTTAATAAAAGAAGCTTAAAGTTTTTGTGGACAACTAATATAGGCGGGAGCCAATCAGATCTCAACTTGCAATAGGGGCGGAGCTTTCCCACGGGATACAAGCTCATTTACTGTCTCTCTCTCTCTCACGCTTTCTATTACGTCATACAGTTCTCCAACCAAGAAAATTTCTTTAACGCCTACTATATTGATATGCGAAATAAACGGCTCCATATCAGCTCCCTCACACCCACCGTGACAAAATATTTTTAATTTTAGAATTCAGTTATATAAAACGATTTGGGGTCTTAATGCCACGTGTTGTGTCACTTTTTGTTCATGTGTATGTAGACGACTTGAAAACCTTGTCGTCACGTAAAACGATGGTTGGGTAGGTTAGCTGCTTGGAAAGCCATTAGTAGCTACGGAGATAACTTTCCAAAAACAGTGTAGTAGCTCCTCACAAACTGAACAATCAAAGGCTACCGTCGTCAACTAATAGTTAAGCCAATATTGTAAAAAGGGTAAATTATGTTTTTTTTTAATTGAAACCATCATTATTAACAACGAACTTCGAATGAAATATAGAAAATTACCAATAAACGAAGATACGTGCACTTTTCGTAAAAATTATCATTAGATATTGAAGTTATTTAACGAACACAATGGAAAAACATCAAAAAATCTGCCACGACAGGATTCGAACGACTGCCCCTACGTGTGTAAGACGAGAACGCTACCACCTGAGCTACGCCGACAAACACTGCAATTCATTTAGTGATTTGTACGTACCCTTACTTGCAAAACGTCAGAGTCGATTTTCTCGACAATTTTTGAGAGTTGCGTCGAATGGTTTCGGCTGATTGTTGTTTGAGTTCTAAACATGACATACCATAAATATCAAAAAATTCTAAAATCCGACACCGATGTGGTCTCCTTGTTAGTCTCACCGTCCAGCGAGTGCAGCAAGCTGGTGGATCGTGGTGGCGTTATAGTGGGCCACCGTACGGCGAAAAGTTAAAGTTTGTTAAGCTTATGGGACTTAACTACGGGGTCATCAGTCCCTAAACTTACAAACTACTTATGAACTACTTACGAACTAGGACGGCACAAATATCCATGCCCGAGGGGGGATTCGAACCCCCGACCGTAGTGGCCGTGCTGACCGTGACTGGAGCGCCTCAGTCACCTCGGCCACCGCGGACCGTACGGCGATCGAAGGGCTATACGGTACACGGATCACATCATTGACGTATTCTGCAACCGTACCTACAGAATCTCAGTTTTCATAGACAACAGTTCTCGCGCCCATCATACATATCTTGTCAATGCGTTCCTTCATAATAGTGATATGGCAAGATTTAAAAAAAAAAAAAAAGATCAGAAAGGCCAGAATGTTCTCCGGACGTGGACCTTTACGAACATGTTTGGAAAACACGGAGTATGGCTCCTATTGTAGGAGACGAGCTACCAATCAGAGCTCCAAACCGAACTGCGTATGAGAAATGCGACAATCTGGTCCAACAGCCCATTGTTGATTTAGTGGACAGTACGCCACGGGGAATACAGGCATACGTCAGTGCAAGAGTGCGTGTCACCGAGTATTTTGGGCTCTGGTGTTTGCTGTAATCTCTAACACTAATTCAGAAAGCCTTAGTTACTGTCGTAAAACTTGACTATTTCTGTTTTCAAATACCTATACTCCATTCCTGTGCAGACGTTATGAATGTGGCGATGCTACAATTGTTGTTATGTTTTGCAGGGATAATCTATATTAATAAAAATGAATTGCCACATGTATGAAAGCGCATCACTTGAGAATGGCTGCACCGATTTGACTGATCTTTTCTTTGTTCTGGACAAGGTTTGTACGAAAGAAAGTTTTTGGAAAAATCTACCGCAAAACACCATAATTTGAGATAAATTGAAAGTACGCGTCCAACTGGGATAATTTTCTAGATTCTCCAAAAATCAGCTTGCTCATTCGCTACTCGCCTAACGACCAAATACGCTGTAACAGAGCAAGCAAATAGGGCAAGGAGGGTGGAATAAAGGGAGATGGCGTTATCCACACAAGATAAAAACAGCCACACAGATTTAACGTGAAACGTTGTTTCTTTACTAGCTCCTTCTTATTATTCTTATGTCCCTGGTGTTATCGGTGGTAATCGTATCTTTGGAACGTTGCAATGATAGAATTGATGTCAGTTCGTTGTGTTTTTGAGGATTACAAAGAATGTGGTTTATTTTTTTGGAACAATGCCTCAATTGCGGCGTCGTAGTATTGGTCGGCATACGCGCAACGCAGTCTTACTACGTGATAGTGGAAGTCACTGAGACCAACGAAGATCGTACACAGCGCTTGGAGGTAAATAGAGAAAGCAATTCTCAACGTCGATCCATTATGACTTTGGAACAACGGGTACAGTTGGGTTCGACTCACTCAAATGCAGCTTACGTACTAAATAATTTGGATCGTCGACAAAACAGACGGCTGCGTGTGACGATTAGAACTGAACATTTGGCGTTGAGATACGATCTAGAAGTCGATTACGAAAAAAATGCATTTGGCTTTCGAAGAAACTCGCCATCTAATATTTCATTGGCTATCTCAAACTTTGCCAAGATTGGTCGGCTTCATTCCCACGATCCAACAGCTGTTGCGAACTCGTGTGTCGCGAATTGTAAAATTTTACCCGTATGTAGCAATGTTGTTAGTAATGTTTCCATTAGATTCCTAATAAGACAAACAATGAACGTAACACAAAGACCTTCGAATCGTTGTATTATCATTACACTTTTTTTGGTTCATATTGAATTTCTATCAAAAAATTATGATAATGCTACAATTATTTTTATTCAATTCAAAACGTCTATACAACATATAAAAAGGTTATAGAAACGTTTCTATTATGTTCGCTGCGAGAAAAACTTGCTAATCGGTGCTTTAAACATGTGCGGTTTTGTTTTCCCCTTTCGAGTCATTTTTAACATAAAACAGGAAAGATGCCTTTATGCCAAAATTTATAATCACACCTGTTCGTACAATACAACCATCAAAAGAGCGGTCATTAAAGCTAATAACCCGCTTCCAATTGATTTACCCATTTATTTTCACTTCTATTCTCAGTCAAGCTCCTGATTGCAACAACAATAAATAACATCAGAGAGCGGAGGTGATAGAGAATGAGGGAATGAAATGGATTTGAAAGGGGGAATGATATAGACGCAGATATGGGGAAGGTGATGGATGTGATATGGGATAAGAGGGAGTGGTGTGAAGGTAGGGGGAGAAGGAGATGGGGAAAGGAAGGGGGCAGGAAGCAATAGACAGAAAGAGAAGAAGAGTAGAGATTCTCATACACATTAGCTACTGCGAAGCGTTGCCGGGTTAGCTAGTCGTTATATAAAAAATGAAACGGTATTTCCTGTGTACTGAAAGAAAGTTGATGGATGGTCTTTGTGTAGACTTGTCGCAAGATGCTGTTCCGATCGTCTGCCGATATGAGTTGTTGGTCTTCACATATTTCCACATATTTTTAGTATCGCAAAATGAATTATTTCCTTCTCAGATATGTTTCCCCACATGTAAGAAAGTTCCGACATGTAAGTCCCAATTTCAAGTTTGTTTGCGTGTTCCTCTTCCACACTAAACGTTGAACTATGTGTTTTGTATGTAAAATGAATAGGTTTAAATGTATTTCGTGATATATGTAGAAAGGGGAGATTGGTGATTGACGGAGAGGCGTATGTGCATTTCCCACTGACTTCCCCACAAAAGTATTGCAAAATGAGTAATTTGGAACAAGTGAAAACTTGGTAAAAATTCCAATATTCTCAAAGCTGATTATAAAAAAAAATAATGAAGTGAGTACTCAACATCCATCTACACCAACATACGACTGCCCTCAAATTTTCGAGGTCAGAGCAAATTTCTTTCAAAATTCCTAACTGAAAAATGGAATTTTCATTAACAATTTCCTTCTTCTGCAATGAAACGAGAAGCTCCAATCTATAGGAGGCGTTGAGATAGTGTACGGACATAAAAACTTCATATTCTAGGCACATAAATGACTGTGGGTAGGTGGTTTAGAACAAACGTATACATGCAGGAATGACCAAGCAGTTTTAGGCGCCATTCATAGACTGCACGACCGCTCTTGTCGGAGGTTCGAGTCCTCCAAACGACATGGGTTTATGTGTTGTTCTTAGCTTGTTAGTTCAAACATTTTGTAATTCTAGGGACCGTTGATCCTAGCAGTTTCGTCAAACAGGTTTCCAATCACCTTGACTAAGAGACAGTGAACTCAATAAGAGTGAATCTGTTTGATAAGAAAGCTGTGTCAGCTCTACCTTTGTCTCACTACCGTGGTAGCATTGGCGAAGTATGTAGCCCGGAAATTACTGCAAGAATGTAAACATCGGCCAAATGAGGCACCACATTGATGAAGAAGATGGGGACTAAAAGTAATCGAGAACCTTACATGGCGAGACGCCAAGAAATTCAAGTTTATCAACCACCCCAGAGTTAGAAGACTGCCGGCCGCGGTGGCCGAGGTGACTGAGGCGCTTCAGTCACGGTCAGCACAGGTACTACGGTCGGGGTTCGAATCCCCCCTCGGGCATGGATATTTGTGCCGTCCTAGTTCGTAAGTAGTTCATAAGTAGTTTGTAAGTTTAGGGACTGATGACCCCGTAGTTAAGTCCCATAAGTTTAACAAACATTTGAACATTTGAGTTAGAAGACTCGCGGAAATTGAGCACTATAATGGCAACGGGCAAGGGGACTTAGATAATTCAAGATCTTCAGTGGTGAACGGTAAATGTAGAGAGACCAATTCACGGCACCTGTATGATGAGATGTTCGGGACTGCACAAAGGTCAAGAATCACAGTTGAGAAGCAAAACAAATGACATAAACCAAGCGCCACAATGATATTACGGGGACTCACGAAAATCATGCAATCCAATGGTCAGAAGCAAAGGGACATGAGAATATAAACCACAGCGATAGTGAGAGGAGGGGACTCACTACTGGTAAACACGTTAATGAAGGAATGAAGATAGGCGTGTCGATGTCGGGCTCATAACAGACGGTGCAGGCTGAGGGTGGAGAAGGAATTAAGCCGTACCCTTTGAAATAAACCATCCTGGCATTTGCCTGGAGTGATTTAGGAAAAAGCAAGGAACACCTGAATCAAGATGACCGGTGGCGGTTTTCAATCACCGTCCTCCAGAAAGTGAGTCCACTTCTGTTACCTTTGCTGCACCTTGCACAGTAACACCATAATGGTTAGAAGCAATGCGACTGAACGAAATTTGTCATCCCCGCGGTTAGAGGGCAGGGGACTCATCGATATCAAGAACCATAATGGTAAGACGCAAAGTGAATCACCGAATTAAACCATCTCAAGGGTTAGATACTACAGGATCCAATAAAAAGTAGCACCAAAATGAGGGGTGCAAATGTAATTCTAGAAATCAACCTCCACAATGGTGAAATGCAAGGGTACTCACAGAAATCAGGAATACCAGTGATGTGGGGCGAGGGGACCCACAGAAATAAAGGACCCATATCACCAAGAGAACACGAGGATGGAAATGGAAGTCTGATAAGTAATAGAGTGTAATTCTACCTAAGAGGCAAGTCAGTGAGAAAAGATTTTGAAAACTGATATTGGCGGAGAGTACTCTTTATTAGTTTGTCAGGTAGGATGCGAACTGAGGTCTAAGGGACTCCTCTGTATGACAAAAAACGACCAGTTGATATGTGATTCTTCAGTTTCTCCCGGCGTATTTGATGATCAAAATATCCACGGGTGTACTGCCGGTCTATAGTGTCCAACGGGCACAATATTTCGGTATGGTATGGATAAACTCCTTGACTTCCTTACACATCTGAACTCCATACACCCCAAGATCAAATTCACTATGGAGACTGAAACGGACGGTAAATTGCCGTTCCTTGACGTCTTGATCAAGAGAAGAGCTGACGGCACCCTGGGTCATAGTGTATATCGGAAGACAACGCACACTGATCTGTATTTACACGCAGACAGCTGTCACCACCCTTCACAGAGGAATGGGGTACTTAAAACTCTAGTACATAGGGCGCGCACTACCTCCGACGCAGAGAGTCTACCCCAGGAATTGGAACACCTGAGAACTGTATTTCGAAAAAATGGGTACTCAGAGTGGCAGATTCAGCGGGCTCTCCGCCCAACCACTACAGCACAACCTGTGGAAACGGATGAAAACGCAAGGGAGGATGTAGGCACTGCGTTCTTTCCATATACCGGCGCACTCTGTGAAGATCGCCCGCATTTTGAGAAAACACCAGGTTGGAACTGTTTTTTTCCGCCGAATAAAATTCGTGCACTGGTGAGGAGCGCTAAAGATGATCTCGGTTTGAGGAAGGCGGGAGTGTACCAGATTCCGTGTCAGTGTGGAAAGTCATATATTGGACAGACGATGCGTACCGTCGAGGATCGATGCGTTGAACACCAGAGGCACACACGATTGATGTATCCGAGCAAGTCGGCGGTCGCTGAACATTGTTTGTCGGAGAATCACGCCATGGAGTATGAACACACTAGGATTCTGGTACAGACGTCGAGATACTGGGACTGCGTCGTTAGGCCATTGAAATTCGCACAAGTGACGACCTCATAAACCGTGACTCTGGCTATAATCTTAGCAATGCTTGGGAGCCAGCGATTGGGTTAATTAAGAGTAAATCTAGCAAACGTAACGAAGTGACGACCACGGCGGACAGAGCCCTCACACCGACGTCTTCTCAGACGCCGGAGCAATCGGTTCCACTGCGCAGCCGCGGCGCGGGGCGCGGACCGCGGAGGGGTCGCTCCGCGGGCCGAGGTATTTAAATGGCCCGCTACCGGGCTAGAACCCAGTTCGCTTCGAGCAGCCGTAGCGTGCGGATCTCCGTGCCGGCGCGTTTCCAGGAGCTCAGTCCGTCAGTTCACCTGATGATGGCGACATGTATGATCGCCGAAATATTGTGCCCGCTGGACACTATAGACCGGCAGTACACCCGTGGATATTTTGATGACCAGTTGATATGTCACATGATGAAAATGAATATTGTAATGGCGAGATATGTGCTGAATAAAAATTCTGCAGTAAGATGTACGACTGGCCAGCGACTGCCCCTTTGTTTCTTATGATTTGTATAAATGACCACGTAGTTGACATCGACAGTTTAGCGAAGCTTTTCGAATAGTGTATCGACAAGTCGCAATGATGGAACTGGGCCGTACGGGAGAAGCTGAGCGGTCTGGAGCGCCACGTAGCGAATTGCGAGGCCTCCCGCGTCGGAGGTTCGAATCCTCTCTCGGGCATGGATGTGAGTGTGTTGTCCTTAGGTAAGTTTAACTTAGTTTACGTAGTTTGTAAGCTAAGGACTAATAACCACGCAGATGAGTCCGATAGATTTACAAACATTTGAACATTTTGTTGGAAATGGCACTTGAACATAAAATTTAAAGTGCTGTGTTTACATATGAAGAAAGATCCGTTAATAAATAAATACGCAATAGCTGGACATACACTGAAGCCAGTTATCCCATAAAAGTAGACATAAAATTAATCGTGGGCGAAGGAGATGCCAGAGTGAGATTAAATGGAAGAATGCACTCCGTCAACAAAGAAAACATGTTATAAAACATTCGTTCAGTCAACGTTGGAGTATTGCTCATCTGTGTCGAAGTGCCGAAAGCATACGTCACTCGAGGCGTCAACCAGTGTGTTGCTTCCTGCTACGAATATCTCGCTAAAATACCACAACGATACTTTTCCGCAAACCACACTCTCCTGGAATGAGAGGAAGTGACGGTGGTACAGAAACACCTTGAAGTTGCTTGCAGAGTTTCGATGGAGACGTAGAGAACCATCGACATGAAGCGCCCCAATGGTAAGAGGCAAGGTGAGTTATGAGGTTGAAGCATTTGGCTGATGAGACACTGGAGAATTCACCAAAACCGAGGGTTGCGCTGCACAGCGTGACAATGAGAGGGAAAGGGACTCGTGTGAATAAAACACGTGAGGCACGGGGACTGTCAGAAATGAGCCACACCAATCACGAAAAAAATGTAAGAGACCTCTAATACAAGGCACGACAGAGGTGAAGAGTAATCAAGGATCACTTTTGCCTTCTGAAATGATTGTAAGACATTTTAAAAACTTGCATTGCCAGACAGTGCCCTTTATTAGTTTTGTAGGTGGAATAGGTAATGAGGACTAAGGGCTCCATTTGAGAATTAATGATAAAAAAACTCTGTTGAGACGTTATGAAAAAAATGGATCGGTTAATAGGTCACGTGCTGATGAGTCAATGCAAAGTCAATCTGATAATTCAGGAGTATGGGCTGGAAAAAGCTCCGTAGCAAGAGGTAAGATTTGCCAATGATAGAAAATACTGACAGTGTAGGCTTTTGGTTTATATAACAGTTTAGAGTGCAAGGAAATATTTATTTAGTCAGTTAGTTAAGGTCCTTATTTTGGACCATCCTTAGGACTGCAGCTCCTTTACATCAACGGAGCTACAGTCCTGAAGATGGTCCAAAATAAGGACCGAAACTATGCGACTAAATAAATAATTCATTGTACGCTAGACTGTTTATATACCAGGTGATCAAAATGTCAGTATAAATTTGAATACTTAATAAATCACGCAATAATGTAGATAGAAAGGTCAAAATTGACTCACATCCTTGGAATGACATGGGGTTTTATTAGAACGGCAAAAAAGTTAAAAAAATGTCCGACAGATGGCGCCTCATCTTATCAGAAAAAAATAATTAGCATAACAAATTAAGACAAAGCAAAGATATTGTTCTTTACAGGAAACGCTCAATCGGTTCACCATCATTCCTCAACAATAGCTGTAGTCGAGGAACAATGTTGTGAAGAGCACTGTAAAGCATGGTCAGAGTTATGGTGAGGAATTGGCGTCGGATGTTGGCTTTCAGCATCCCTAGAGATGTCGTCGATCACGATACACTTGCGACTTCAGGTAACCCCAAAGCCAGAAATCGCACGGATTGTGGTCTGGGGACCTGGAGGCCAAGCATGACGAAAGTTGCGGCTGAGCACACGGTCATCACCAAACGACGCGCGCAAGAGATCTTTCACGCGTCTACCAATACTTGTTATTTTTAATAAAACCCCATGTCATTCCAAGCATGTATGTCTATTTTTAGCTCACTATATACATTATTTCGTGATTTAATAAGATTTCAAATTTATACTGACTTTTTGATCACGCGGAATATACATAAATATATAAAGTGCTGTTAGATAATGCCACAAAGTGAAACAAAAATATTTCAAAAAATATGCGTACGTTTTAGGTTTTATGGGGAACATGAGGAAGTAATGAAAGGATAGAGCAGAGTAGAAATTTCATTAGACTAGTGGTAGTCGTAAAGGCACCAGCACAGTAATTGTTTACTTTTATTCTGGCGTCACTGTAGGATGTAGTAAGTTAATTCCTGCAGACTAATTAGCTAAAACCCGGTTAGCAAGAACTGCATTCTGGTAAAAGCAGCCGCATTTTTATCGGGGTCATCCAGAAATGTGGAACTCCTCTTCCACGAGGAGCTGCTGGAGTCCATTCAGGTGGACGTGGCTAAACGTTATTAAAGCGCGCAGCGGGTCGCTCTTTTTGGCCGCGCGTCGGACGGAGGTCCGTCGACGCCGGCCTGGTGGGCCTTTCTGCGCCTCTGCACAGCGCGGGCGGGGCTTCGTTAGGCGCGCCGTGTGATGCGCCATTGTTTATGGATGGCGCGAGTAACGAGAGGCGCGACGCACATTAATGAGTCCGCCGCCGCCCGGCTGAGCTACCCGGGCACGCGGGCCGCGCGCCCAGAATACTTGCGCTGGCGCGGCGGAAGAAAGGGCGCTGCAGCCTTTACAAAAATTCCGTGAGCAGTGGCGGCGGCGGCGGCGGCGGATGAAAGGGCCGTGCCCTCTGCAGGAGAGCCGCTGCCCGCCCTTTAGAAATGCATCCGCATTCACCGCATTAAAGTTCCCGGCGCTCCCGTTTAGGGCTGCGGGTTAACAGCCAAAGATGAAAAAGGGCACTTAATATTCTGCACTCTCCGAACCTGCCTGCGCTGCCTCTCCGTCGTGGCAAGGCTGGTGGGATGTTCACTTGAGTTATCGCTGTAATACTTTGTGTCCTGATAAGTCATCGCAAAGTGACCTCCGTCTGAGAGTGCTTAACTAAGTTGCAGTTGCACTCACGATGAGATAAGTAAATAAATATATGAACGGATGAAACCAGCGCGTCTAGAAAACCACGTTCAACGTTATCCCTAAAATCACAGGCCAATCTCATTGACGTCGATTTGCAGTAAGGTTTTGGAACATACAATTAACTCGAACATTATGAACTATCTTGAAGAGAACGACCTATTAACCGATAGTCAACACGGATTCAGAAAGTATCGCTCTTGCGATACACAGCTTTCCGTTTATTCACATGAAATTATAATTGAAATCCACAAGGGATCCCAAATCGATTCCATGTTTCTGGATTTCTAGAAGACTTTTGACATTGTACTTCACCTGCGGCTTCTAATGATATAGCGTGCTTAGGGAATATCGCTCCAATTATGCCATTGGATTCACGATTTCCTATCAGAAACGAAACAGTTCGTAATAATTAACTGTAAGCCATCGATATCTGGCGTTCCACAGGGAAGAGTTTTAGATCCCCTATTCTTCCTTGTGTTTATAAACGATTTAGGAGACAATCTGAATAACTCGCTTAGACTATTCGTGGATGATGCTGTCGTTTATCAGTCAGTGAAGTCAATATAGAATCAAAAGAAATTGCAAAGCGATTTAGACAACATATCTTAAAGTCGTAAATTCTACCAAATACCCAGGAGTTACAATTACGAACAACTTAGACTGCAGAGGACACACAGAAAATATTGTGGGGAAGGCGAACCAAAGGTTACGTTTCATTGGCAGAAAGTTTTGAAGATGCAACAGCTCCACCAAAGAGACTGCCTACAACACACTTGTGCGTCCTCTCGTGAAGTACTGTTGCCCAGTATGGGACCCTCACCAGGTGGGTCTGACGGAAGATATTAAGAAGCTTCAGAGAAGGGCAGCTCGTTTTGTTTTATCACGTCACGGAGGGGTACGCGTCACGGAAATATCCAACGAATTGGGGTAGTAATCATTAAAAGAAAGACGTTATTCGGTGCGGCGAGATCTATTTACGAAATTTCAATCACTGACTTTTAATTCTGAATGTGAAAATATTTCGCTAGCACCCACCTACATAGGGGGACATGACCATCCCAATAAAATAAGGGAAATCAGATCGAAGACGGGACGATTTTGGTGTTCTTTCTTCCCGCGCGCTATTAGAAAATGGAACTGTAGAGAAAGGTTATGAAAGCGGTTAATGAACCCTCTGCCATACACTTAAATGTGTTTTGCAGAGTATCTATGTAGATATAAATGTAGATGTGGAAGGAGATGTTCATTAATTTCTACTGAAAAAAAAATTACTGCTTCAGTCATCAGGGTTAACTATATGTCCTGTTGCCTAGTAGGCGCAGACCGGGCGATGGAGCGTCATAACATAAATCATTATTGTTGGCATCGACGTGTATCAGGCGACAATGCCTACGGTGCCATTAACTGGGTTTCGAAGTCTACCAGTTTGGTTCGGATTGATCGTAACGCTGCTCATAGCCCATATATTTTCGATTGGCATCAAGTTTGGTAATATGGTAGAACGGGGCAAAGGTCTCATACCCTCCGACACAAAGCAGACACGTATTCGTGCTGCAACGTGTGGTCGTTCGTTGTTTTGTTGAAGAGACGCATCTGCGATGCCAAGCAGAAAAGGTATGTCACCGTATAGCGTAGGTTCAACTGATCAGTGTCCTGTACATTCACCAGATGTGCTAAAGCAATCACATCACTAGGCCTTCAGTTGCTGCTGCATGTCTTGTGTCAATGCAGTCACTACGATGGAGCCAGCATCTTCAGACCGTCAGAACGTGGGTTCCTCCAAATATAATTGTTGTGGTATTCAGTCAGGACACTGGTTTGATGCAGCTCTCCACCGTACACTATCCTGAGCAAGCCTCAAGCTACATCTATTTGAATTTGCTTACTGTATTCATCTCTTGGTCTCCCTCTGCGATTTGTACCCCACACACTTCCCTCCAACGCAAAAAATCACAGTTCCTAGAAGTCTGAGAATGTGTCCTATCAATCGATCCCTTCTTTTAGTTAAGGTACGCCAGATATTTCTTTTCTCCCCAATTCTGTTCAGTTCCTCCTCATTAATTACGTGATCAACCCACCTAATCAGCATTTTTCTACAACACCATTTTGAAAAGCATCTATCGTCTTCCTGTCCGCACTATTTATCGTCCATGTTTCACTCCCATACAAGGCAACACTCCACACAAACGCCTTCAGAAACGACTTCCTTATGCTTAAATTAATTTTCGATGTTAACACCTTCCCTTTTTCAAAAACGCTTTTCTTCCCATTGTCATTCTGAATTTTATATCCTCTGTACCGACCATCGAATGTTATTTTACTGCCCAAGCAACAAAACTCATTTACCATCTTTACTGATTAGTTACCTAATTTAATTCCTTCAACATCGCCTTATTTTCTAAGCTGCATTCCATTATCCCTGTTTTTCTCTTGTTAAAGTTCATTTTATCTGCTCCTTTCAATACACTGTCCATTCCGTTCAATTGCTCCTCCAGGTACTTTGTCGTCTGTGACATAATCACAATGTCATCAGTGAAATGCAATGTATTTATTTCTTCCACCTGAACTTTAATTCCTTCTCCAAATTTCTCCTTGATTTCCATTATAGCTTGCTCAATATACAGATTGAATAACATTGGGGAAACGCTACAACCCTGTCTTACACCCTTCCCAACCACTGCAGCCCTTTGCCCTTCAACTCTGATAACTCCTCTCTGGTTTTTGTACAAGTCGTAAATAACCTTCAGTTCCCTATATTTTACTCCTCCAGATTTCAGAATTTGAAAGAGTGTATTCCAAATAACATTGTCAAAATCTTTCGCCAGATCTACAAAAGCTAGAAATGTAGGTTTGCCTTTCTTTAATCTATCTTCTACAATAAGCCATAAAGTCTTCTCCAAGATCGGCTTCTACCAGCTTTACCATCCTTGTGTAAATAATTCATGTTAAAATTTTGCAAGCATAACTTATTGAACTGATGGTTCTATGAAATGCTATTGCCGTCACCATTGACCTTGTGGCAGGTTTGTACACGATAAACTAAGACAGGCAGGGAAGTGGGCCACACGCTTGTAACCCTCGCTGTAATAAACGGCGACAGAGTGTCACCCTTCACAGTGTACGATGTTTTGCTCTGTTCCACTGTTCAGAAAGAGTACAGACGGTGCAGATCTGTCCTGCACTGCCATCCAGATGTGGCTTGCCTACGAGAAACACAGGCCCCAGCGCAGTCGCCATGCCACGTAAGCAAGGTAGTTCGAAACGGTGACATCGCTACCTGATTGGCTGGCCGCTGGGGCACAGCACACTGCCTCATAGTGGGCAACCACTGAGTAGCGATCGCACCGGCTCGGATCTACCTTCGTTACGTGGTATGACATCTGCGCTGGGACCTGAACTTCCCGTTATGAGGCAGTGGGCAGTGCCCCAGCGGCCGGCCAATCCGCTAGCGATCGCGCCGGCTCGGAACTACCTTGCTCACGTGGCATGACGACTGTGCTGGAGCCTGTCTTTCTCGTAGTACTCGAGTCTGCCCGTCTCGACGTCAATGGGTCTCGCAGCAGTGGCCCATCCGTCGGCGCAGTTCTGCCATCGTAACAACTCGTGCAAGAACTTTTCGTGCGATAGCAGTGCTTTAGTTGGAAAAAAATAGGCGGTACTCTGCTTATTCCACTTGAGTCAAGTGGACATTTTTAGATAATCAAGAAAGTAAGGATTTATGGATCTGAATTCACTAACAAAATATAGCTATAATTTACAGATTTGAAACTCATTTTTATTGTATTCAATAAGTGTAGATGAAGATACCACCGATCAACACTGGACAACGACGTCTTATAGTACTCATCAGGAGTGGCGCTCTAGAAGAAGATAGGAGTTCGTGTTGCTGCCAGGAATTAAAAGCAGACTTATATCAGACGAAACCCATTAAAATATTCGGAAAATGGAACTTCGTGGAACTTTCAAAAGACGGAACCAACAGTCGAACATGTACACAACCAGCCGGTTGAAGAAGAATTGGTCAAAGAGATTAAAATTCGGTTCTATTTTAGTTCCTACTAGTGCTATGACACACTATAATGTTAGAGCAAAGAAGACGATTAGGTAAACGTAATATTAGCGGTAAATATCTCATCTCGACAATGAGTAGTTCGCAAAACTCATGGAAATATACGTATCTAGTGTTTCATGATTCAATCAATGTAAATTAAGTAAAAAGGTTACGATGTACTGTCCCTTAAATTTTTAAAAGATATGCCGAAATTTCGCTCTTGCTTTCTTCAACGAATAGGTAACGATATTACATACAAATGACATTGCGTATGTAGTGGCTTATTCCTTTGGAGCAAGGATCTTAAACGCTTTGGAGTAGGTAGTCTGTCTCGATTCAGACTAGTCGGAACTCTCCATTGGCTAGTTCCAACATTTGTCCGCCAGTCAGATTCCATTGGAATTATGCGAATGTGCACTTTGAGCGGCGCTTAGACGGTTATGATCGGAACTTGAAAGAACCTACAACTTTCCAACTTTCTTTCCTAAATCAATTCGACAATTTACACTTGGTCTATTTTTTACAGATTTAAGAAAGAATTTTAGCCGGTACGCTAATAGCGAGTTTGAATTTTAGGCAGTATGTCGTACTAACCCGTACCGGTCCAACAAAAGCACTGTGCGATAGGTATGTTCTCCTTGGCTGTCGTTGTGCGTCAGATTCTCCGTTGCTGTGTGTGCGCTTGCATTCCCCTGCCGGTTCTAGATGCAGCTATAACATGCTATGATTTCTAATTGCAACTTTCATAACCTTTCCTGCGTGTATCCGTCGGTTTTTGTTCTTTCTAGCCGCTCGCGAGTCGTTTGTTTCCACTGGCCGCGAGTGTATGTATAGGTAGTGCATTTCGCATTTCCTCGATCGATAGTGTTCGGTGGGTGGATGGAATTCGGCAGTATGTTTCTTTGCGAGTTTCATCTTGACCTTTCTATGTCCTTCATAGCTGTATTAGGGCTTTCTTTGTCTTCCTTTATCTACTTAGCACCCGTCGTTTGGTTCGTTGCCCGCTCGAGCCAGAGACGAAACAGTTGATAGGGCCCTTTCGTCCCGTGTCCTATTTTATGGAGCCTAGGACGTAGTAGTAACTTGCAGCTGTTGTTGTTACTCCGCACCGTATGAATAGTGTATTAATCTGATTAACCATCTAGAGGAACTGGAATTAAAGTGAGCCCGAAAAGATTGCTATACCTACGTTACTCCATGAAATTTCAACTACTTCCTTGGTGGCTGTCGCTGTTTTAACTGTAAGTGAGGTGTCACCACCGAGTACCACCTACTTTTTCCTCTGATTTATTTACCAAGGGTTCGCCGGACATTCATCATGACGACAATCAGATTTCAGGTGGTTCTCCCAATTGTTCCTTGTGACATATTTATAACAAATCAAGAAAGTGTGACTCAAACAATCTTTCCGAAATTGATCACGTGTATTATCATTCTTAAAACTCCGTTGAGCACGCGGCCCATTTCTTTGTAACTACCAAGTCGTAATCACCTAGAAGCACTTCTGGTATTTTCCTTAGGATAGGTGCTCAGCGCTGAAACCCCATTTTACTGAGCTTTTCTTACCACTGTGATGTGGTAATTGCTATGTATGCCATTTAAAGAATTATTCTTTCATATCGCAAGATATACACTAATGGTCAGTAAAATTGCTACACAAAGAAGAACGGCAGATGATAAATGGGTATTCATTGAACAAATACATTATACTAGAACTGACATGTGATTACATTTTCACTCAATTTGGGGTGCATAGAACCTGAGAAATCAGTACCCAGAACAACCACCCCTGGCCGTAATAACGGCCTTGATACGCCTGGGCACTGATTCAAACACAGCTTGGAAGGAGTGTACAGGTACAGATGCCTATGCAGCTTCAAAACGATACCACAGTTCATCAAGAGTAGTGACTGGCGTATTGTGACGAGCCAGTTGCTCGGCCACCATTGACCAGACGTTTTCAATTGCTGAGAGGTCTGGAGAATCTGCTGGCCAGAATTTCGAACATTTTCTGTATCCAGAAACGCTCGTATGGGACCTGCAACATGCGGTCGTGCATTATCCTGCTTAAATGTAGGGTTTTACAGGGATCTAATGAAGCGTAGAGCAACGGGTCGTAACACGTCTGAAATGTAACGGCCACTGTTCAAACTGCGGTGGATGGGAACAAAAGGTGACCGAGACGTGTAACCAATGGCACCCCATACCATCACGCCGGGTGATACGCGAGTATGGCGATTAGGAATACACCGTTCCAATATACGTTTATCGCGATGTCACCTAACACGGATGCGACCATCATGATGCTGTAAACAGAACCTGGATTCATCCGAAAAAGGTTTTTCCATGCGTGCACCCAGATTCGTCGTTGCATACACCATCGCTGTCGCTCCTATCTGTAATGCAGCGTCAAGGGTAACCGCAGTCATGGTCTGAGAACTGATAGTCCACGCTGCTGCATACGTCGTGGAACTGTTCGTGCAGATGATAGTTGTCTTGCAAATGTCCCCATTTGTTGACTCAGGGATCGAGACGTGGCTGCACGATACGTTACAGGCAAGCGGGTAAGATGCCTATCATCTTGACTGAGAGTGATACAAGGCCGTTGAGAGCCAGCACGGCGTGCCGTATTGCCGTCCTGAACCCACCGATTCCATATTCTGCTAAGAGTCATTGGATCGCGACCAACGCGAGCAGCAATGTCGCGATACGATAAACCGCAATCGCGATTGGCTACAATCCGACCTTTATCAAAGTCGGAAAGTGGTAAGTATTTCTCCTCCTTAGACGAGGCATCGCAACAACGTTTCACCAAGCAACGCCGGTCATAAAAATGTTCAAATGTTTCTATTGCTTATGGGACTTAACTACGGGGTCATCAGTCCCGAAACTTAAAAACTATATATGAACTAGCTAATACTAAGGACGTCACAATTATCCATGCCCGAGGGGGGATTCGAACCTACGACCGTACTTACCGTGCAGACCGTGACTGCAGCGCCTTCGTCCCCTCGGCCACCGCGGCCGGCAATGCCGGTCAACTGCTGGTTTTGTCTGAGAAATCGGTAGGAAACTTTCCTCATGTCAGCACGTTGTAGGTGTCGCCACTTGCGCCAACCTTGTGTGAATGTTCTGGAAAGCTAATCATTTGCATATCACGGCATCTTCTTCCTGTCGTTTTAATTTGGCGTCTGTAGCAAGTCATCTTTGTGGTGTAGCAATTTTAATGGCCAGAAGTAAATTTTAGATTTTAAATAATTTGGAGCTCGTTGTAGTGAGACAAGTTGTATAAGTCTATGGCCCCTACGCTTGATTTTTCTTCTGAAAGTTTCTTAATCCAATGCCATTAAGGGGCTGGTATTGCTTTTGTATCTAATTAAAGTATAGCTGCCAGCCGGCAGTATTTGCCAGTTGGTTACGCTCTTAATGTCATGTAAAAATATATAAAAAGTTCCAGGTTTTCTATCATTAATGAATATTGTACCATGTGTCGATTATTGGAAGTTAATTAATGTTTACCTTTCTACATTTACCTAAATATTCTGCAAGTCACACTGAAGCGCATGGCAGAGGGTTAATGGAACCGCTTTTATGATATTTCTCTAGAGTTCCATTTTTTAATAGGTCGCAGGAGTGTGCAGCACCAAAATCTTTCCGTTTTACATCTGATTTCTATTATTATATGATGAAGATAATGTCTCCCTATGTAGGTGCTTGCTAACTAGATATGTTCGCATTCGGAAGAGAAATTTGGTGAAAGAAATTTAGAAAATCGATCCCGTCGCAACGAATAAAACGTTTCTTTGAATGATTTCCACCACAACGAGTGTATCATTTCCGTGCCAATTTCTCCCCCATATCACTACAATACAAAACGAGCGGCCATTCTCTGAACTTCGTCTGAATCGCCTGTCAGTCTCGCATAGTGATAACCCGACATCACGCACATCAATATTCCGAAATAGGTCGCACAAGTGCTGTGTAGGCAGTTTCTTTGTTAGGTGTTGCATCTTCTAAGTGTTCTGCCAAAGAAAGGTATCCCTGCTGATTCTCCTTAGCAACAATATTTTCTATGTATTCTTTCAAATTTAAATCTTTCGTAATTGTTACTCCTAGGTATTTAGTTGTGTTTATAGCCTGTAAATTTGACCGATTTATTGTGTAAATGAAGTTTAAGCCGATCGGCTGTATTTTCGAGTTTGTTTCTCTCTTAACTGTCATTTCCTTCAAAGTTTTCTTTCATTTAACAAATATTATATCTTTGGTGGTCCTTAATTGTTGTTTTTAGTAGGTTTCAGTGAATGTTATTACTGATTACGTAAATTTGGTTAAGTTATAACGAACTACAAATCTACTAAATAGCAGCAGCGTTGGGTTGGCCGTGCTTTCTAAAGCAGCTTGCGTCGGAGCGCGCGGTTGCTCACCGTCGGAGGTTCGCGTACACCCTCGTGCCTGTGTGTGTGTGTGTGTGTGTTTGTGTGTGTGTGTTCTTCTTAGTGTTAATTAGTTTGTAAGTGTAGGGACTGATGAGCATAGCAGTTTGATCCAGTAGGTTTACACACACTTGAATTTGACCTGAACAGCAATTATCAACAATAATTCAGAGACTGTAGACCAATGTTTTTCACCCTGTAGACCTGCGCGGGAGTAGCCGAGAGGTCTGGAGAGCCACGTTACGGATCGCACGACCTCCCGCGTCGGAGGTTTGAATCCTCCCTCGGGCATGGATGTGTGTTTTGTCCTTAGGTTGGTTTAACTTAGTTTAAGTAGTTTGTAAACCTAGGGACTGATGACCAGCGTAGTTTGGTCCCACAGAATCACAAACATTAGAACATCACCCTGTGGGTGGGGAACACCTGGGAGGTCGCACCTACCTTTAGTGATGTACAACTACTATGGCAGAAGGGCAAAACGGGAGTGCCAGTGTTTTGTAAAAATCGCGTAATTAACAAGTCATCCGCAGATGGAAAATTGCCTTCGTTGTGACACGTTTCGGGTTGCCCACAATGAGACATTTAAAGTGTGACACATACAAGATGTACCTATGCCACTTTTGATTTCTGGTGTTAGGTCGACCACAACGCGTAACAATGGAGCCATTATTCCACTATCACAATGAATTGTTTATTAAGCTTCTTAACAGCGTTCGTGAAGTACTGCTACAGTTATTTACAATTGTGGCAATCTTCTTGTATGACTTTGTCACATGTTCAACTATTGTTAAGTCAGAAAAATATCACTAAAGTGATATTATTTTTAATCGGTCAACAACAACACCTTTTTACTACTGGGTAATAGTAGTTTGTTGCTGATAACTATTTTCAGTGCAGTGCCATATTTAATCAATACCATTTTATTACTGGATCATATTATTTTGCTGCTAGTTAACGGTATCCAGTACCCTTTCGAAGAAATCCAATGTTTATAATTACCTTTGAAATGTTAAGAAGAGACAAATCAGCTATGATGATTTTATACTCACACATTCCCACACGTCACCTCCAATTACACATGGTGGTTTATTATTCATGATAGTAAAACCATAAATCAAATATTTGTAGTTATAAAATCTTTTTTTTTTTCAGTTTTTATTCGTTGCCGCTGCTGCAGCTTTCACCAGATGTAAATGGCTGCATAAATCTAACATCTAAGAAAGAAAATTAAATACTTTGCCTTTGGAATCACTGACATACTGGCCTGGGAGAGAGGGGGTGGGTCGCCAGAAACTTTTAATTGGGATCGCTCGCACAAAAAGGTTGAAAAAGACTGCTTTACCTATACATTGTCTCATTATACGAAAGGTATTGAATATAACGAGAGGCGTTGAATCAAAATTTGTGCCGTGGTCGGGATTCGACTTCCTCGAAGACAGTCCGTACAGCCCCATAATCCGCTACGCTGTGTTAACTGAGCAATTTAAAGAGTTTCCTTACTTATTAGGAAAGTCCGAGATCGAATCGGGACCAAGCACAAAGTTTAATTCAACGCCTTCCCTTATGTATGTCTCTGCTTGGCCCTTTTACCGCACACGCAGTGTCGGCAGTGTGTTAAACGCGGATTTGTCATTTGTTAATATTTACAGGGTGGCCGGATGCTCTTCCTGCCGCCACCTCATGAGCCTCAGTCGGAAATGTGCACCCCAAATGGCTGCCTGGAGTATTATATGTGGGGGAAAGTTTGCGATTCGTCTGAGGCGGGACTTGGGGACCAGACCGGTATTCACCTAGGGGGATGTGGAAAACCGCCTAAAAACTACATTCAGGATGGCCGGCAATCCGACCCCTTTCGTTAATCCGCCGGGCGGATTCAAACCGAGCCGATACGCCTTCCCGTCTCGGAAAGCGGTGCGTTAGACCACACGGCTAACCGAGTGAGTCTCAATGCCTACTCTTATATTACGTAGCAAATGCTTCACACAGAACCATTCAGCACACATTCGTCGCGGAGCCGAAACACTCCGTCAAACACGAGCAGCAGTTTATGGCATGCGTGTTGAAATGTTCAAATGTCTGTAAATCTATCGGACCAAACTGCGTGGTCATCAGTCCGTAGCTTACAAACTACTTAAACCTAGGTAAACTAACATAAGAACAACGGCCACACCCATGCCCCAGGGAGGACTCGAACCTCCACGGCGAGCAACGGCGCGCTCCGCAGCGAGACGCTTTAGACCGCTCGGCTACTCCACCGCGGCCTGCCATGCATGCATCACATGCCGGCCGCGGTGGCTGAGGAGACTAAGGCGCTCCAGTAACGGTCTTCACGGCCACCACGGTCGTGGGTTCGAATCCCCCCTCGGGCATCGATATTTGCGCCGTCCTAGTTCGTAAGTAGTTCATAAGTAAATGCAAACGTAAGCTTCCGCGGCATTGTCACTATCAATAAAATTCTTCTGGGTATTATACCGCGTCGTCATTTTGTAAACTTTGCCGACGTTTCGGCCACTATTGCAGGTGGCCTTCATCAGGGTCTGTGTCTGACTGCTGACTGTACGATCGCTTGATGTTTATATACCAGCGGATGAAGGAGAGGAAGGGGGCGTAGGTTATCCTTTATTGGTGGTTATATTATTGCACGCCATTGGTGGAAAGGGGCGTTGCTGATAGGAGTTTTAATGGCTGGTTTTTTTCATATGATTGGATGTTGTATTCTTCTCCCTTATTGGCCAAAAAGGACGATCTGGTTATCTTAGCCGTCGGATCACCCTTAAGTTTCTTGTATATGGGATCGCCGAGAAGATTTTCCATTCGTTTATTGTAATCTGGTGTATCCATGATGACAGTGGCGTTGCCTTTGTCTGCCTGTATCACTACTAAGTCAGGATTCTTCTTCAACTCCACTATGGCCTGGCGTTCCTCCCTGCTTATGTTTTGTTTTGGTGGCTTCGCTTGAGACAGGATTCGTACCGTTTCTTGTCGGATCTTCTCTGCCTCGGCATGTGGCAGGTGATGCACCGACGTCTCAACTGATTCAATGATGTCTTCCTTCGGTACATATTTCGGTGCGATAGCAAAATTGAGTCCCTGATAACCAGATCGACGCAGGCGCTGCTGAAGCAAACCAGGATGACCTTTGACACAGCCAGAAGACTCATCCCACAAGTTCCGCAGGCACCGAGGATGTATGGGGTACCGAAGGTTCATAAAGAGGATTTCCCTTTGCGTCCTATAGTGGCCAGCATTAATTCACCCACATACAAGCTGGCAAAAGAACTGGTACCAAAGCTCCGACATCTGGTGAACCACACAGAGTCATACGTCAAGGATTCGACCCATTTCGTGGCACTTTTAAAAGAGAAGAGTGTATCAGTCACGAATCTGATGGTTAGTTTCGATGTAACATCGTTATTCACTAACGTACCAGTGTCAGACACAATTAACATATTAGAAGAGCGCTTAGCACCTGACACCTGTGACTTAGTACGCCACTGCTTGACGACCACCTACTTCAAGTGGAAAGGAGAATTTTATGAACAAACAGACGGTGTAGCTATGGGCTCCCCTCTTTCGCCGATTGCAGCAGACATCTTCATGCAAGCTTTTGAAGAAACGGCTCTCCAGTCAGCGCCACTACGCCCAGCATGCTGGCTGCGATACGTTGATGACACTTTCGTCATCTGGCCACATGGGGAAGAGGAGCTACAGAACTTCCACGAACATCTCAATCGGCAGCACAGAAAAATACATTTCACTATAGAAGTAGAGATGAATGGAGTGCTGCCTTTTCTCGACGTTGAAGTCTACCGAATGTCTGATGGTAAACTCGGCTACAGGATGTACAGAAAGGCTACCAGCACAGGAAGGTACCTCCACGCCTCCTCCCACCACCACCCCATGCAGAAGAAGTCCGCCCTTCAAACTTTAACAAGGAGGGCCCACAGGATCAGCGATGCCGATCACCTACAGGCGGAACTACGGCACCTCAGATCCACCTTTGTGGCTAATGACTATGGACTGGGCGAAATAAATAAAACAATGTCCAGGAGGAATGAAAACAATAGAGGGGAACAGCAGGAAGCACAAAGCATCGCCCTATTACCTTACGTGCAGGGCGTCACTGAACGTGTGGGCAAGGTTCTTCGTCGGGCAGGCATCAAGCCAGTCTTCCGCAGCACCAACAAATCTAAGGATTTCCTTGGTTCAACTAAGGACGCGGTTGACAAACTGAGTAATGCCGGCGTTTATGAAATAAGCTGCGAGTGTGGGCTGGTCTACATAGGAGAGACCGGACGAGCAATCTGCACGAAGCTTTCGGAACATGAAAGGTACATACGGCTTGGACAGCACACAAAGTCAGCGGTTTCCGAGCACCACAATCAGTGCGGAAAAAAGTTATCTTTCGGTGAGGCCCGCGTGCTGGCAAAACAACCTTTAGTTTAGAGAGGCTATAGAAATAGCGAAGCGTCCCGCCAATATGAACAGGGAGGATGGCTACAGGCTGCCGGCGTCTTGGCTGCCAGCAGTTGCAACGCTACGTGACGGCACCACACGCGAAATGACTCGCGCAGGCGCCCCGGAGACCACAGCGGCCGCGAACACGCAGAGCACCGGCCCGCCGCCGTCTGCGCCAGGCGACAAGTCAACAGCGGCACGCCGCAACCGCTGTCCGTTCTCCCAGGTCCATTCCACCAATAGCAAGTTCTAATGCAAAAGCCAATAGGAAACGTCCTTTTTGACCAATAAGGGAGAAGAATACAACATCCAATCATATGAAAAAACCAGCCATTAAAACTCCTATCAGCAACGCCCCTTTCCACCAATGGCGTGCAATAATATAACCACCAATAAAGGATAACCTACGCCCCCTTCCTCTCCTTCATCCGCTGGTATATAAACATCAAGCGCTCGTACAGTCAGCAGTCAGACAAGACCCTGATGAAGGCCACCTGCAATAGTGGCCGAAACGTCGGCAAAGTTTACAAAATGACGACGCGGTATAATACCCAGAAGAATTTTATTGATAGTTCATAAGTAGTTTGTAAGTTTAGGGACTGACGACCCCGTAGTTAAGTCCCATAGACTATACAAACATTTGAACATTTGATGCATCACATTCTCTTATGCCAAGAATGCGCCCACTTTGGAAGTCACTGGTCTGACAGTATAATTTGCATAAACGTCTGCCAGGCACCGCGGACGTCTTCTCAAGTCACACTGAGACATAATCTTCTTTTTGCAGCGATAACGAGAGCCGCAAACAACACTTTACTGGTATTGCGCCGCGTTATCACTGTTGACCAGTATAGTTCAAATGATATTCATTTCTCCTTAAATTCTAATGTACATGCAATACGGATATCAACTTCCAATCTTCAGTTTTCGTAAACATTTATTTGGGGGCAAAGTTACTATGTGATTAGTACAAATAATGTATCGTAAGTGTAAAGAGGAAATCATTATGACGTTCCCAATTATTTATAAATTGTACGTAAGCAATAAAAAGCTCAGAATTACAAATATCTATTTGCAGAGCTGTATGGAACATACCGTGAATAACTGAGGAACAGAATTTTGCGGCGACTCAAATGTTATGCGGTTTAAAGAAGGAACGAAGGTTAGGTTTAGTGTCCTGTTGCTAATTATATAATTTAACCCTTTCGTAGTTGTTGGGACATATACGTCCCACTAACTTCGGACCTCATTTGTACCACAAGGTGGCGAGTTGCGTAATTCTGCATAGTGTGCCGTCTGTTGGTGGCCCTTCAGAACGCGGAAAAAAATCGAGGCACTGAAATTCTTACAGTGTAGAAGACTGTGACTGTTTATATGGGCTGCAGCGTGAATTTTAGCGCCGTAACCATTGTTTATTGTGCCTTGAGTCGGTTTTCGTCGTTTTCTCGCTACCGAAAATGTCCGAAGTATGTATACTTGCTATTTTATGTTTCTTAGAAGTTTACAAACAACAATTACGCTTTCTAAAACACATTTTACTTCAAAAGTTTATTCAGTGAATTTACAATTAGTTGGACGGATGTGTCCCGGTGACCATTGTGTAGTCCTATAACGCCTTTATGTTGCGATATTATAGTACTCATATTTCAAAGAAAAACAGTTTTTCTGTAAATTTTTAGGATAACTTAAGGAATTATTTTAAAAAGGCTTGGGTAAATCGGTACCAGAAATGATCAGTGGGACGTATGTGTTCCACCTTTTTTTTTAGGAAAAATAGAATGTGCTAAAATTTTTTGAGTGTCATATTTGTAATCCTGACCCAAATCAGACTCTGTAACAGCTGAGATAATTTCGTACGATGCAATTTGTCTTTAAGGATAAACGAATTTTTTTTTGTGATGTTACTAATTATGCAAGTGAACTTGTTGTGGTCTTTCGTGATGTGACATTCTTTTGTTATACGGCGAGATTTTTGGTATCGGTATACATTCTGTGTTAAGGCAATTGGATTTTTTTAATGTCACCTTACGGCGAATTGCGGAGTATGTATGTAGATATGTATGTAGAATATTGCTGTTTTCTGTCTGTATTTTCGTTCTAACAGTGTTTCATAGTTCGCGTATTATGTTGTTGACATACTCCCTGCTTAATTCTACTCTAATCATCACGTTTAATTCATTTTATACTTGAACACCGTACGAGTGTTTAATCTCTGGTACTATGGCTCACCATGTACTTCTTGTTACGCCTTACATACTGTAATATTTCTGGCTTAAAGCCATTATATTAAAATCTTTGTATTGCTTCAGTGCAGCCGGTTAGAACCAGTAGGCGAGAGATGGTAAAAGCTGGCGAGAAGCACGACATATGGTACAATACGTCGGGTTCTCATGGGAAAGAGCACTGGCAAGTTTCCCCAAATTCTAGAGAAGTCCCCGAGCGGCAAACACTAGACGCCAATTGGCTGTAGAATTGTCGGTCACGCGCCGAAACGCGATCATATTTTTATTAATATTTAATAAACTAATTATTTATTCCAACTCAAATTCAAGTTAGAAAACCACTCAAAGCCAAGCTATGCCCTAGCTAAGTAAAACATATTAACTGTCGCTAAATTCATAAACAGAACAATTAATACAAGACTGACGATGCATTGCGGCCATGTTTGTGCGCCAAATTGTGGAGCGAAGGCAGCCTTGCAACGAGCCGCAGCACTGTAGATCAAACACGCAATCGGAGGAGTAACTTGTCGCATACGTAGGTGGTCATAAGACATAGTTTAATCATTTTAGAACGAGGCTAAATGACTTTATATCTACCTTCAGTTAAGGCAATGTGTGCCAAGTGGATGTTATTATGCGCTTTGCTAGTTTTCTGCTTTCTTGCTATCATCTGTGTGGGGACATCTACAGAAGACGTCAGGTAGGTGAACATTTAGAGTTTCTACTTTTCACAAAGTGCAGTTGGGGAGTAACTACAACCCTCGCGTACACTTTCATCGCGGTACAAACACAAATTGTTGTGCGTCATCCATGGCAAAATGGGGGAAGAAAGAAAATGATATAGGATCGATTAACATACCTCCTGTAGACATTTTTCCAGTTGTAATAATGAAAAAGCTTAATTTTAGAGATAAGGAAAGTTGTATAATTAGGCGTTAGCACTTGGCACACAACATGAACCACTGTCAGGATCGAAGGATGTCTTGTCTTGAGTAATTTGATAATTCTGTAACTTAGTAAGGACTGAATGTTTGGTTTTGGCTTGGTGCAAAAGAAAACTGAGAATCGTGACCTCCGCATTGTATCCGGAACGCTACGAGCTCGTTTACACAATTGTTACGCTTGTCCGTCCATTTTTGGAGTATTGCTGCCCAGTGCGTTTGACGGAGGATATCGAAAGAGTCCAAGGAAGGGCAGCTCGTTTCGTATTGTCACGATACAGGGGAGACAGCGTTGCGGAAATGATACAGGAACTGGGATGGGAATCATTACAACTACGGCGCTTATCGCTGCGGCGTGGGCTACTTACGAAACTCCAATCGCCAACATTGTCCTCCGAATGCGAAAATACATTCTTGACTCACTTACATAGGTAGAAATGATCATCAGAATAAAATACGAGAAATCAGAGCTCGAACGGAGAGACTCAGGTGTTCTTTCTTCCCATGCGCTATCCAAGAACGGAATGGGAGATAAATAGTATAATGGTGGTTCGATGAACCCTCTGAAAGACACTTAAATGTGATTTGCAGAGTATCCCATGTAGATGTAGATGTTGGCCATCGAACCCAGTTTTCCAAATTGGTGATTTCTATAGTTGAAAGAGAAGGAGGGGACAGTGGAATTGGAACGGCTGCTTCGTGAGCAGAGGAAGACGTTCCCGGTAACCGGGTCTTGATTCCGGTTAGGCAATCAGCTCGGCGAATCCGCATCAGCTGGGGGATCGCGGCCGTGCCCTCTGGGTATTGGTGAGGAGTAGGAGGGGAGGGGGAAACAGGGGAGCATTTGGCTCGTGCTGCGGTGGAGGGGGGGGGGCACCATTTGGCGCGGGCGTCCCCCTCCGCCCCCGCAGCAGTCGCGTTCCGTTTAGGGATTCCCCGACACACGGCCTCATTTGCAAGTTCAGGAGGCGCGACACGGCGTCAGCTGCGGCAGGGACGCCCGCGCCTTGTAGCGCAGCCTGCGGAGGGAACGCTGGCGCCGCCCGGGAGGTTGGCAGGCCTGCCAACAGGTAGCGAACGCGGCACACCGTGAAAGAAAAGAAGCGGCCGGGCGGTTGGGTCGCATGTGAAACTTCCCGCAGAGGGCACACTCGGTCTAAAACCTGAGCATAATGGAAAAACGGGTAAATATATGGAGGTGTGATATTGCTTACAACTAACACAACTATGTGCCACTTGCCAGTTCCGATACATTCGAATAAATTGCAGTATAGATTAACAGGAGAGACAAGTATTACTTTTGAACGTGGGCATATGGCTGTTGAAGTGGTCGACAGTGTCTCGAAGAAGAGGCGATTACTATCTTTCTCAAAATATTATATCGCTGAAACACTGCGAAATACAACAAAAATGACTAAATGTATTTTTACTGGTCGCTACTGCACTTTACATCATGAAGCATTTTTATGATGGACATTAAAATTGCTACACGACGAAGATGTCCTCCTACAGACGCGAAATATAACTGACAGGAAAAAGAACTGGGATTTGCAAATGATTAGCTTTTCAGATCATTCACACAAGGTTTGCGCCGATGGCGACACCTAGAACGTGCTGTCATGACGAAGGTTTCCAACCGATTTATCATCCACAAACAGCAGTTGAGCGGCGTTGTCTGGGGAAACGTAGTTGTGATGTCTCGTGTAAGGAGGAGAAATGCGTACCGCCACGTTTCCGACTTTGATAAAGATCCGATTGTAGTCTAAAGTGGACACGGTTTATCGTATCGCTACATGGCAGCTCGTGTTGGTCGCGATCCAATGACTGGGTTCAAGATGGCAATAAGGAACGCCGTACCGGATCTCAACAGCCTCGTATCACTAGCAGTCGAGATGACAGGCATCTTATCCGCATGGCTGTAACGGATCATGTAACCACATCTCCATCCCTGAGTCAACAGATGGGGACGTTTGCAAGACTATAACCATCTGCACGAACAGTTCGACGACGTTTGCAATAGCATCGACTATCAACTCGGAGACCATGGCTGCGATTACCCTTGACGCTACATCACAACAGGAGCGCCTGCAATGATGTACGCAACGATGAACCTGGGTGCACGAATGGCAAAGCATTTTTTTCGGATGAATCCAGGTTCTGTTTACAGCATCATGATAGCCGCATCCGTGTTCGACGACATCGCGGTGAACGCACATTGGAAGCATGTATTCGTCATCGCCATACTGCCGTATTACCCGGCGTGATGGTATGGGGTGCCATTGGTTACACGTCTCGGTCATCTCTTGTTCGCATCGACTGCACTTTGAACAGAGGCCGTTACATTTCAGATGTGTTACGACCCGTGGCTCTACCCTTCATTCAATCCCTGCGAAACCCTTCCTTAGCAGGATAATACTCGACCGCATGTTGAAGGTCCTGTACGGGCCTTTCTGGATACGAAAAATGTTCGACTGCTGCCCTGGCCAGCTTATTCTCCAGATCTCTCAGCAACTGAAAACGTCTGGTCAATGGTGCCCGAGCAACTGGCTCGTCACAATACGCCAGTCACTACTCTTGATGAACTGTGGTATCGTGTTGAAGCTGCATGGGCATCTGTACCTGTGCACGCCATCCAAGCTCTTTTTGCCCAGGACTATCATGGTCGTGAATGGCGGCACCAGGACCAAGTTTTTAAAATACATCATCAACATTTACATAAATTCTCCGCTAATTCATTCAATGCATTTTCTTTTATTTTGTTATAATGATCATGTAGCCATTTATAGGCGGGTACTTTAATAAAATGTTCACTTTCAGGAAGGAAACTTGGTGAAAGAAATTTCGCAAATAAATGTCGCCGCAACGAATAAAGCCTCTCTTTTAAAGAGTGCATCACATGTGAAGAATGATTTAGGACTGAGGAGGCCCGGTGTGTATAAAGTGCTTGCCATTGTGGAAACGTTTACATCGGTCGGACAATAAGAACCATACGAATTCGATGTACCGACACACACGGTTGTTTCAACTAGACAAATCTGCGGTGCCTGAGCGTTGTCGTTCCGAAGGAAATGTAATGGTTTGTAATGAGACACAAATGTTTGCCTCTTTGTCTCGCTATAGGCTAGACTTGCGCATAATAGGTCGCGATCGGGAGCGCTCACCTTACTTCGAGTCTCTGCCGCGAACTAGTTCGCTGTTTTAGTTCGTCCGCTCCCAGTGACGGCTGAGCGGCGTGGTCTGCGCGTGCAGGTGGAGGGGGAAGTTCCCCCACCTAGTTGCTTCATGCGCTTACTGCTTCAGCTGCTAACGATATCACGCAAACCAAATGAAACAGTTTGTGGATAATTTCTAGCGTTTAAGTTTAGAGTTATCTCTATATCTTGTCATTATGGAATTTATTAGTCAGATATTGCAGATTGCAGAACACATCAAAACAGAAATTTTGTAGCACTGAACTATGTAATCTAGGAGGCAGACGCTCACCTCCAAATGACTTATCAGCAGAAGGCACGTGATTTTTAATTCTGCTACGCACCCTCTCGCTATTGCCCGTCGCTCTTTGGAAAAGAATCCAACGAACTATGAAGCGAGATACGTTTGGCATAAGCGTCCGCTGCTCCTAGTTCATCCGCTGCTCCTTGTGCGTCCGCTGTTCCTAGTTCGTCCGCTCCTTCTAGTTCGTCCGCTCTTTTTGGCTTTTGCTACCGCTACTAAAGAGCTCTTTTTATAAAAGCTTTTTTATGTAATGAATCAGTGTTGCCAAAGCGTGTGCTACCCATATTTTTGGGCAATTTGACATCAAATACTTAGGCAAATAAACCAGTTATTTACACGAATGGGTGATACAATGGTATTCAACTACTTTGCATACAGAGTACTCGTAGTACTTTATTTTTAAAATAGATTTCTTGTGGCAGTGAACTATGAAACTACAGCTGAGCTGCATCTCAGCTCGAAATGAAGGTAACTGGCAGAAGGGAATCACGCGATTCTGCGCGCTCTCGCGTCCTCTCGCTGTTCCCCGTCAGTCTTCGGAAAAGGAGCGGTCGAACTAAGAGGCGAGAGATCTGCGAACTAGTTCGCGTAGTCCGCCTGTGGCGCGCTCTTCGGAACTAGTTCTTACGCGAAATACACAAGACTACTATAGGCTGTGTGTTGAACGAGACAATTGAAATTCGTATCTCGCACAACAATATAAACGACGAGTTGGTGGAAAGGACTGTACCCTAAGGATGGCGGCCAGTTGGATGGCCGAAACATTGCGTCCAGATGATGATCTGATCTGGCAGACATTCCTAGAAGATTAACGCCGTGAAAGCAAACCTAGCCTCATGTGGCTCCTTTTCGTTGGTTTTTATTAACGAAAAGGTGTACGACAATAACCTGAAAACCATTTCTGAGCTGAAAACAGCCCTTCAGGTGGTCGTCGACGGCATAAACTTCCCGACACTCTAGCGGGGAAGGCTGACATACGGAACATGTCATATCCTAAAGCCGAATATCTGCCTAGACCTCTACAATATTTATACTGGGCGTGCACACCGTAGTTTGCAACTAATTTACGTTTTAGTATTTTTGTTCCACAATATTATTTATTTGTTTGTTATTAGAAGCTTTCGGCTTCTTAGGCCATCGTCAGATAACTTCATACAAAGCAGATAGTCCACACTAACATTGAGGTTACATACCCAAAGATGGTTTTTCAAAGATATGTGAACTGCAAATTAATTATGTTTGTGAATCGATACTACGTAACAAACGTACTCCTGTCTGATGGTGCCTGTCCACAAACAAAGTACATCATCCAGTCAGCAGGTAATGGTAGAAACAAAATGTGGGTTTGTTATAAATAAGTATCAATACCTCAGAACGTGTATAGTACCTCTTGATTTCAGCAGCGCGTATGGCTTTAGATTTCTGTTTGACTAACCTGTTGTAAATGACGGACAGTTGCGCTACGTTAGCACATTTAATCATTGTCATACATGGCGATAATGGTGTATGCAACTTCACAGTGCAATCGTAAAAGACGGGGTGCTGATGGGTTTAGAGTGATGCATGCTGCGAATTGTGCGATAATCAGATGTGCGTCCTGTATGTTTATATGTGTGAAGCACTTCTTAACACTGGATATTACAACGTTCCTTCATTGTTGCAGTAAATATTTAAGATAATACAAAACGGCGTAAATACTGAAAAATAACAAAGTACATGTCTATCGTAAAATGCGAAACAAAGCAAGCAACCAAAGAAACGAAACAAAACGTATAACAATAAAACCATGAAAAATTTTCAAAAATTACAAACAACACTGTCATCCTAGTGGCGTATGCAGCGGGTGGGGTGGGGGGTGAGATGGCTGTCGGGCTGCAGCCCCCCCCCAGACTTTTCTTTTTAGAAATCACATCAGCTCGGTGACTGACCTCACCCCCCCCCCCCCCCTTTTCCAGCAGATCAGGAACCTGGATACCCCACTGTGTTATCCTGCGTAACAAGCATTGTACGGCGGACACTACACGAGTATAGCGGTATCTAGGGGTACTTTCAACTGATTTCTGACAACAGCCATTTCTGGATAAAGCTTTATTATTACATTTTCTTCATGTGAAATTTTATTCGTTTCACAAACTGTGAGGTCAAGGGAGCATTTCAAAACATATCAGAATTTTCAAAGATGTGATTGCACACCTGTCAAGTACAGTTACAATCATAGAAATTATCTTTTAGCAGTTTTGTTGTATCTCCTACTGTATGGACAACTACTATGTTCTCTTCGAGAGAATTTTTCACCGCTTAATCGGCCGTACGAGCACGCATAAAAAATTATTAGTTTCTTATTCTGACCTTTGGCTAGAACATATTCAAAGTGTATTGGAATAGGAAAGAGGCATTTCCGTAACGTTACTTGTTAGTTGTATGAGGCCGCTGATTACGACTGCCATGTTAGAATTTTCCGTGTAAATGGGTCCCACCTCTAGAGACACTCGACAGTCAATAGTGGTAAAGCGCCCCACTGGAAACCAACAGGTAGCGGGTTAGAGAATTCTTTGGATCATGGCTTGTTCAAGATGCTTTTTAACCTAGCCTTCACCTCTCAACGATGTGAGAAACCGCCAGAAACGACATTTGGTTTGCATTACACGTTGAACTGTGAACCCTCTTGCTGCGGCTGGATAACTGAAGTAGGACTGGGACATGAAAGATGCCGAAGAAGACTCCAGTTGAGCAACGTGCTCCACGCCACTAAGCCGCACGAAGTTATTACTGTTATTGCGACAGGTAATGTATTGCTACGCGGAATGGCCGTATTCTGTAAGGCGTCATGTTACTGAGGTTCGAGTCGTCCCTCAGGCATGGGTGCCTGTGTTGTCCTCAGTGTAAGTCATTTAAGTAATTTGTTAGTCTAGCAACTGATGACCATAACAGTTTAGTCCGATAGGTTTACAAACATTTGAAAAATAGGTAATGTTCTAACTTTGCAACTCTAGTCTGTCAAGTAAGAATTGTTTTTATCGATTCTGTAGTCACACGGCGCAAAGTCAGTAATTTCAATATACCTCTTTATTGCTGTTCATTACAGGTAACTAACATAGATCGATCACCAACCGTCATGGGCGACGAGGGCTTATTGGATTAGTACAAGGTATTGCTTCTTAGATAGGGGAGTGGCGGAATTTTATGTTTAATTCGAGGTAGGGGCAAGTTTCCATTTAGGCTTCTCCGGAAGTCCAGATTTTAAGAAAGATTAAATGTCAGATTTTACATACCAGTCGGTGCTTTTTACCGATTTAGATACGCTTCACGGGTTTATCGTGGTGTATAATGCTGGTTGTAACACATTCAACCTATGCCCGTACGCCATACGGGCGCGCAAGTTTCGGTCGTGTGGACGGCGCCCGTTCCCGTACGGACGCCGCTTTTACGGTCGCTGAAAGGAGTTTTTCACCGCACCACATGGCTGGTGGCTGTAAGATAACTGCTGTAGTTCATATTTTGTTCACTGAATGAAGCAGCAGTCCATGTGTTCTGTATATCAGTTGTATAAAATACATTACATGTCGCAACTGTTGTGAAAAACAGAAAAGCCTTACCAACAAGCATCAAAACAAAGACTGCAGCAAAATGAAACGATATTTTTGAGGAATGAGCCCATTCTAGCGCTGAAATGGAAAAATAAGCGTGATGTATACTGCCTTCCTACAAAACATTAGGCTACCACAAAAGACGTCCCAGTACGTTCAAAAGATGGGATTACAACAGTAATGAAACCAGACGTTGTAATTGACTACAATAAGAACAAGATGGTGTAGATCATGTGGATCAGCGGCACACTTACTACACATTCGCACGAAAAACAATGAAGTGGTGGAAGAAATTGTTCTTTCATGTTTTCCTAATGTCTTTGTTATTTTGTACAAAGACGTCTTGTGGACTTCATGAAAAACGTTAGCTTGACATTGGTAGAAAAAAGGTGGAGGCTTTAGATCTGTAGAGCCAACACCAAGCACTAGCCTGGACAGAAATTTTGGTTGTAACTTTCCAGAAAAAGTACCTCACACTGCCAACAAAGTAAATACTACACGTTACTGCATAGTTTGCTCCGACAAAGAGATTGGCATGCGGGTAAGAAAGGAAAGCAGATGGTGGTGCAAACTGCAACGTAGGTCGCTGCGTACCTCAGTGCATTCAGGATTACCACTTGAAAGTGAATTATGTATAACATATATCTAATCTTTTTATATCATAAAACATGGAATAAAAAAACCTATTGTCAACCAAATTCTTTTTATTATAAACACCAGAAATCATGTTATGAAATGTAAATTTTTTTTTCCATGTGAAGGTTTCTCATGTTTTTTGGAATGATGGTACACCTCTACCGATGCAGGCATACATGTAAGCATACATTTTTCCTAATCTATATAGAATTGACTTTCAAATGATGCTAGAAATTGAACCATCATCGTCATGCACAGTTTCCACCCACACGCTGGGTTTCTATAAAACATAAGCCCCACCATTTTGTGCTGTCTTCCCACCATCCCTCCGTTATCATTCGGTCCCAGTCCGCTCCTCTTTTCTCCTTGGTTTTCCTCTTTGTCATTTCTTCTTTATCTGTACTTCGTTTATTCCCCTTCGGTTCCCCTCAGCACACTGTCCATTCCATTCAACTGCTCTTCCAGGTCCTGTGCTGTCTCTGACAGAATTACAATAACATCAGCAAAACGCAATGTTTTTATTTCTTGCCCCTGAACTTTAATTCCTATTCCAATTTTTTCCTTGCTTTCCTTCACCGCCTGCTCTATGTACAAATTGAATAGCATCGGAGAAAGGCTACATCCCTGTCTTACTCCCTTCCCAACTGATGCTTCCCTTTCATGCCCTTCGAGTCTAATGACTGCGGTCTGGCTTTTGTACAAGTTGTAAACAACTCTCCTTTCCCTGTATTTTACCCCTGCCGACTTCAGAATTTGAAACAATGTATTCCAGTCAACATTGTCAAACGCTTTCTCCAAATCTACAAAAGCTAAAAATGTAGGTTTGCCTTTCCTTAATCTATCTTCTAAGATAACACGTAAAGTGAGTATTGCCTCCCGGGTTCCTACGTTCCTCCTGAATCCAAACTGATCTTCCCCGAGGTCAGCTTCTACCAGCTTTTCCATTCTCCTGTAGATAATTCGTGTTAAAATTTTGCAACCATGACTTATCAAAATGATGGTTCTGTAATTTTCACACCTGTCTGCGCCTGATTTCTTTGGAATGGGGATTATTACATTTTTCTTAAAGTCTGAGGGTATTTCGCCTGTCTCATACATCCTACTCACCAGTTCAAATAGTCTTGTCATGGCTGGCTCTCCCAGAGACTTTAGTAGCTCTGAGGGTATGCCATCTACTCCTGGGGTCTTGTTCCGACCTACGTCTTTCAAGGCTCTGTCAAATTCACCTCTCAGTATAGTATCTCCTATTTCATCTTGATCTACTTCCTCTTCCCTTCCTACAACATCGTCTCTCAGTTCATTTCCTTTGTAGAGCTGCTCTATGTACTCTTTCCACCTTTCAGCTTTCCCTTCTTTGCTGAGAATTGGTTTCCCATCTGAGATCTTGATATTCGTAGAGTTGCTTTTCTTGTCCCCAAATGTCTCTTTTATTTTTCTGTAAGCGGTATCTACTTTTCCCCTTGCTATACATTCTTCTACAGATTTGCATTGGGCTTCTAGCCACTCCTGCTTAGTCATTTTGCACTTCCTGTCAATCTCATTTTTTAGTCGTCTGTACTCCATTTTGCCTGTTTCATTTACTGCATTTTTATATTTTCTCCTTTTATCAATTAGATTTAGTATTTCCTGTGATATCGAAGGATTTTTTGTAGGTCTTGCCTTTCTACTTATTTTGTCCTCTGCTGCCTTCACTATTTCATCTCTCAATGCTACCCATTCCTCTTCTACTGTTTTATTTCCACCTGTTTCTGTCAATTGTTGCCTAAATCTCCCTCTTAAATTCTCCAGAACTTCACTTTCCTTCAATTTATCTAAGTCCCTTCTCCTTATTTTCCTACCTTTCTGCAGTTTTTTCAGCTTCAGGCTACAGTTCATGACTAACAAGTTATGTTCAGAGTCTATATCTGCCCCTGGGTATGTCCTGCAGTTTATAACCTGGTTCCGGTACCTATGTCTTACCATTATAAAATCTGATACCTTCCGGTGTCTTCTGGTCTCTTCCACGTATACAACATTCTTTTGTGATTCTTAAACCACGTGTTTGTTAAGATTAAATCATGTTCCGTGCAAAATTCTACCAGGCGACTTCCTCTTTCATTCCTCCTACCCAGTCCATATTCACCTATTATTTTTCCTTCTCTTCCTTTTCCTACTACCGAATTCCAGTCTCCCATCACAATTAAGTTTTCCTCTCCCTTAACTGTCTGAATAATTTCCTTTAGCTCCTCATATATTTCTTCGATCTCCTCATCATCGGCAGAGCTAGTTGGCATATAAACCTGTACTACTGTTGTCGGTGTTGGCTTCGTATCTATCTTGACAATGATAATGCGATCACTGTACTGGTCATAGTATTTTACCCGCATTCCTATTTTATTATTCATTATCAATCCTACCCCTGTGATACCCCCAACTGATTTTGTATTTATAATCCTGTACTCACCTGACCAGAAATCCTTTTCATCCTGAAACCGAACTTCACTAATCCCCACTATATCTAAATTCAACCTATCCATTTCCCTTTTTAAATTTTCTAATTTTCCTACTCGATTAAGGGATCTAGCATTCCACTCCGACCCGTAGAAAGCCAGTATTGTCTTTCCTGATGATCACATCCTCCTGAGTAGTCCCCGCCCCGAGATCCGAATGGGGGACTTTTTTACCTCCGGAATATTTTACTCGAGAGGATGCCATCATCATATTTACATACAGTAGAGCTGCATGTCCTTTGGAAAAGTAACGGCTGTAGTTTCCCCTTGCTTTCAGCCGTCCGCAGTAACTGTGTGGCAAAAGCCACATTAGCTGATGTTACAAGGCCAGCTCAGTCAATCATCTAGACTATTGCCCCTATAACTACGGAAAAGGCTGCTGCCCCTCTTCAGGAAGCACACGTTTGTCTGGCCTCTCCACAGATACCCCTCCGCTGTGGTTGCACCTACGGTACGGCTATCTGCATCGTTGAGGCACGCAAGCCACCCCACCTCGGCAATGTCTGAATCTTTCATACGGGAGGACCGCACAAATGTACCATCATTTGATCAACGTACTAACTCAGAAATGGAGGACATAGCAGTAGGTATTTCCGGTGTACAGAAGCAGTGTACAGAGAGCTAAATACAAAACAATCTCCTAGTCCGGATGGAATACCAGTTCGGTTTTACAAAGAGTATTCTGCGGCATTGGCCACCTATTTAGCTTGCATTTATAGAGAATCTTTAATTTAGCGCACAGTTCCTAGTGATTGTAAAAAAGCGGAAATGACTTCTGTTTATAAGAAAGGAAAGAGAACTTACATAATTACAGGCCAAAATCGTTGAAATCAGTTTCCTGTAGAATTTTGGAGCATATTCTCAGTTCGAATACAGTAAATTTCCTTGAGACGGAAAAGCTTCTTTCTACGAATCACCCCGGCTTTAGGAATCAACATTCATTTGAAACTCAGTTTGCCCGTTTTTCACATGACATCTTGCGAGCCATGGATGAAGGACAAAAGGCGGATTGTGTTTTTCTCGATTTAAGAAACGCGTTTGACGCCGTTCGACACTGCAAACTACTAACGAAGATACGAGCTTATGGAATAGGTTCACAGATTTCTGACTGGCTGGAAGACTTCCTAAGTAATAGAACACAGTCCGTTGTTCTCGAATGCAAGTGTTAATGAGAGACTTGTGTATCGACAGGCGTGCTCAGTGGAGTGTAATAGGACTGCTGTTATTTTCTATCTTTATATATAATCTGATGGACAGAATAACTTGTAATTTGCGGCTTTTTGCTGATGATGCTGTGGTATATGGGAGGGTGTCGTCTTTAACTGACTTCAATGACATACAGGATGACTTAGACAAAATTTCTAGTTGGCAGCTAGTTCTAAATGGATAAAAATGTAAGGTGATGCGCACGAGTAGGAAAATTAATCCCCTAATGTTCGAATACAGCTTTAGTAGTGAGCTTCTTGATGCAGTCGCGTCGTTCAAATATCTAGGAGTACATAGCAAAGCGATATGAAATGGAACGAAGACGTAAGGACAGTTGTAAGGCGGACAGCTGACTTCGGTTTATTGGGAGAATTTTGGGAAGATGCACTTCATCCGTAAAGGAGACCGCGTATAAGACGCTGGTACGACCTCGTCTTGTGTATTGCTCAAGTATTTGGGACCCGCAGCAGACCAGTTTAAAGGAATACATAGAAGCATTTCAGAGGCGAGCAGCTAGGTTTGTTACTGGTAGGTTCGACCAATGCGCGAGTGTTACGGAAATTCTCCGGGAACTCAACTGGGAATCGCTGGCGGAAAGACGACGTTCTTTTCTTGAATTTCCGTTGAAGAAATAAAGAGGGCCGGAATTTGAAGCATTAGTACGATCTTCCTACCGCCTGCTTACATTTCGCGGAATGATCACGAAGACAAGATAAGAGAAATTAGGGCTCGTACGGAAGAATACGCATTCTTGCTTTCCTCGTTCTATTTGGGTGTGGAATAGGAAAGGAAATACCTAGTAGTGGTGGAGTGTACCCTCCACCAAGCACCTTACGGTGGATTGCGAAATATGTATGTACACTACTGACCATTAAAATTGCTATACCAAGAACATATGCAGATGATCAACGGGTATTCACAGGACAAATATATTACACTAGAACTGACATGTGATTACATTTTCACGCAATTTGGATGTAATAGATCCTGAGAAATCAGTACCCAGAACAACCACCTCTGGCCGTAATAATGGCCTTCATACGCCCGGACATTGGTTCAAACAAAGCTTGGATGACGTGTACAGGTACAGGTGACCACGCAGCTTTAATACGGTGACTGGCGTATCGTCACGAGCCAGTTGCTCGGCCACCATTGACCAGACGTTTTCAGTTGGTGAGAGGTTAGGAAAATGTGCTGGCCAGGGCAGCAGTCGAACATTTTCTGTATCCAGAAAGGCCCGTACAGGACTTGCAATATGCGGTCGTGCACTATCCTGCTGAAATGTAAGGTTTCGCAGGGATCGAATGAAGGGCAGAGCCACGTATCATAACACATCTGAAATGTAACGGCCACTGTTCAGAGTGCCGTCGATGCGATCAGGAGGTGACTCAGACGTGTAACCAATGGCACCCCATACCATCACGCCAGTATGGCGATGACGAATACACGCTTCCAATAGGCGTTCACCGCGCTGTCGCCAAACACGGATGCGACCATCATGTTGCTGTAAACAGAACCTGGATTCATCCGAAAACATGACGTTTCGCTATTCGTGCACACAGGTTCGTCGTTGCGTACATCATCGCAGGCGCTCCTGTCCATGATGCAGCTTCATGGGTTACCGCAGCCATGGTCTCCGAGATTATAGTCCATGCTTCTGCAAACGTCGTCGAACTGTTCGTTGAGGTGGTTGTTGCCTTGCAAACGCCCCCATGCGTTGACTCAGGGATCGAGACGTGGCTGTACGATCCGTTACAGCCATGCTTATAAGATGCCTGTCATCTTGACTGCTAGTGATACGAGGCCGTTCCGTATTGCCTTCCTGAACCCACCGATTCCATATTCTGCCAACAGTCACTGGATCGCGTCCAACTCGAGCAGCAATGTCGCGATACGATAAACCGCAATCGCGATAGGCTACAATCCAGCCTTTATCAAAGTCGGAAACGTGATGATACGCATTTCTCCTCCTTACACGAGGCATCACAACAACGCTTCACCAGGCAACGCCGGTCAACAGCTGTTCGTGTATGAGAAATCGATTGGAAACTTTCCACATGTCAGCACGTTGTAGGTCTCGTCACCGGCGCTAATCTTGTGTGAATCCCTTGAAAAGCTAATCATTTGCATGTCACAGCATCTTCTTCCTGTCGGTAAAATTTCGCGCCTGTAGCACGCCATCTTCGATGTGTAGCAATTTTAATGTCCAGGTGTGTTGATACAGATATAGATGTAATGTTTGTAAACATAAGGGATGAAACTGTTACGGTCATCGGTCCCTAGACTATTTCAACTTATGCTAACATAACACGCTCGCATGGTCGAGGAAGGACTCGAACCTCCGATAGGGAAGCGGCCGTGCGATGTGTAACAAGGCGGTGTAGACTGCAAGTATATTCCCCCACGGCTGCTTACTCCATGACAGGTATGTACTGACAGTACATGTTGTGACTGATCGTTGTGTGTGTGCTGTAACCATAAGCTACGGTTGTGTTGCAGGTGTCGAACATCACAGGAATTCACAGACAATCTTTGTTTCGTTAACTGCTCACTAAACATGAATCATAGTTTGGGATTTCAAATGGAATGAAACAGGAAAAAATACTTCCGTGTTGGTAAACGCAGAAAGAGTTAAGGTTATGACAGCGCTCTTCAACTACACATAAGACAATCTCTTCTAGACTACATATTAGTTAATCAAGAATGCCTTTTCAATTGTTGCTCTGATAGGAAGAGTACATAAAAATGAAAGATTAAATTACATATTGTGAAGTGAGTTGTGAGTTAGAAACGAATGACTGAAAGCCAGGAAAAGTAGTGATATATATTCCATATTCATGAATTAAGCAGAAAGTACTGTGACTGGAGATTGACAAAACACTATTGTATTGAAGGGTGCAGCGTTTTTCGTTTCCGTCATTTTATCAAATCCATAACCCTTGTGAATAGTGAAGGCAGCCTAAAATTGAAACTTTGTTCCATATTTCGTATTGCCTACAGTAAAGGGATGACTTGTATTTGAAATGATGGCAATGGTTCTTTCTAATCTTCTTGTGCACAAGGGAACGTTAAATTTTATCCTTCCATCATATAACTGACTATAAGTACGCCTTGGCAATAAAGACCGCTGTTCGTTTTTGTATAATTTATGAAAAACATATCTTTTCGTGCCGGAAGACTGCACATCTCCGCTAACAGGGCCCAATCTTGGACGAAAATTAATTTTTCCTCTCTAATTATACAGAACACAGAAAATTTAATTTCTGACCTTGTTCCTTTCAGTTCTCCCCACCCAGTACCAACAAGTCTGGTCCATTGAAATGAATAAAGTTTCCTCGCTCACGTCAGTTTTTGACGGATGAAAGGGAACTTGTTTTAATTAACGGCTCATGATGGCCCTGAAACGTAAACGCAGATTCTCAGCATGTCTGACGAGAGAAACGCATGAGTCGCCGAATTAGAAACGGCGCTCTCCTCAAATAACGAGTATATACACGACTTAATCTTTCGCGCCCTGCATTTCGGCGCGCTGAAGTAGACTGCGTGTTGTATCTAGAAACAGACTAGACGGCCAGTTGACGTCTCGAAGTTAATTCAAAAATACTATGCCTGAGACGGATTTTCGTCTCGAATATGTCAAATCTGAAGCATTGAATTAAAATTTGTGATTTGACCAGGAATCGAACCCGGACCTTCATTCTTACGAGGCAGACGTCTTACCGCTTTTTTTTTCTTTTTTTTTTTTTTTTTTTTTGCTCTATGGGTAGTTCTGTTCGTTGCGGACGCTGATCAGGTTTGTTCGTAGTTGTTCGTTGTGTTCTTGGCTCAGCTTTTTTATTGCAGAGGGCGTTCAGCCCTCTGACCGGGCGCGCTGAGCCACGGCGCCCGGCACCCCTAGACCACCACATCCCTAGCGATTAAGGAGCCTCAGAAGAGTCTAAGCATGATTTCCCCACGTCAAAAAACTTTAATTCAGCTTCTGTGTTCCATAGAACATTGCCACTACTGCCAAGGCTCCCCATGCAGCGGAATAGCACCTCGGCAATGGACATTTTGGAAGATTCCTGTTTAAGGTGATATAAGTATTAATGTAAATACAAATATACAATCCCTGAGACGGATTTTCGACTGTAGAGTCGTCGTGTCTGTCGTCATTCGTTTTTCGTTTGAACACACCTATCTGCAAAAATACACAACGAAACTCCATGAGGTAATCGCAGCCAACGTCAGAACTTTTTGGGACAAAATTCAGGCATTGTTTCATCATATCAGAACTCGTAGGAACCAAATTTTGATGTAAAGTTTTATCTGTTTGTTTAAATACCCAAAAACTGCTACACAAATTTGCATGGCATTTTCTGAAGTAACAAGTTGGGTAACATATACCAATTATTCCATCATAATGTACACTGAGATCGAAAATATATCGCACGTGCCTAGCTGGGGAAAGCAAATGATTCGGTAATGATACCATTTCTCTCAATTTATACACTCAATCATAAAGAGAAGTATAGGTACTGAAGTACTAAACTTGTATAAAGTCGATGAATTACACTGAAAAACGAGCTGTTGTAAAATCAACATGTGTTGAAAACCAATAATCAGAAACGAATATTTTGCTGCATTAATTGTCAAAATGTTTGTAGAGCTTATGGGACTTAACTAAGGGGTCATCTGACCCTAAACTTACAAACTACTTATGAACTTGCTACTACTAAGGACGGCACAAATATACATGCCGAGAGCGGATTCGAACCCCCGACCGTAGTGGCCGTGCAGACTGTGACTGGCATTAATTTTGATACAATACGATAATGCTAGCTGAAACCGATCACGCATCAATCTAGCTCAACATGATTTCAAATTAATGAGATAGGAAGTAAAATAAATGTTGCGCCATTACACAATACAAGCGAGGAAATTTTTCATTCGTATTAATACCCTGCTTAACATACCGTGCGTAGGTCGTAAGAAAGGAAAACAGGCGCAAATATGTTTTGTAAGAAAATCGTTATTTTCTTGTAAAAAAATTGTCAAAATTTTTGTTTGTCCATTTTCTGCACAAATATGAATAAATGATGAGACAGGTGACCCATTCCGGAACCTGTCGTAAAGTTTCCCAGGACATTAGCAATCGTCTTTTCCATTCCTTACATCTGCCTGACGTCTCATCTCTATGTCCATCTCTCTCCTTTCCTTGGTCGTTGCCATTCAAGACGAAAAATAATTTTAAATTTTGCGGTCATGTCATCAGTTTTATCGGTAGTTCACTTTTAGTTGCACCCAATTAATCTTAGGATTATGGTGGCGTGGTCCAAGGCTTCATGTTACCAGATGGACAGACTTTCCCACCGGAGGTCCGAACTTTTTTTTTTTTTTTTTTTTTTTTTTTTTTTTTTTTTTTTTTTCGTAAATCTATTGGACCAAACTGCGTGGTCATCAGTCCGTAGCTTACAAACTACTGAAATCTAGGTAAACTAACCTAAGGACAAACACACACACCCATGCCCCAGGAAGGGACTCGAACCTCCACTGCGAGCAACCGCGCGCTCCGCAGCGAGACGCTTTAGACCGCTCGGCTACTCCACCGTGGCGGTCGAACTCTTCCTCGGGCATGATTGTGTGTGTTCGCCTTAGTGTAAGTTATTTTTGAGTCTAGAGACTGATGATCCAATAGGGTTACAAACATATGAACATTTAAGAAGCGTTACTTTATGGTTTCCGCATCAACAATTTTTCTTTTTGGGACACTAACCGTACTCAAGGCAAAACAATTTTTGTAGGTTAAAAATGAGTCACAATTGTATCCAGATCTACATCTACATCTACATGGATACTCTGCAAATCACATTTAAGTGCCTGGCAGAGGGTCCATTAACAACTTTCATAACCTTTCTGTACCGTTCCATTCTCTAATAGCGCGCGGGAAGGAAGAACACCTAAATCGTTCCGTTTTCAAGTCGGTGATTGAAATTTCGTAAATAGATCTCGCCGCAACTCCTTTCTTTTAATGATTTCCACCTCAAATCGTGCAACATTTCCGTGACGCTTTCCCCCTATACCGTGATAAAACAAAACAAGCTGGCCATCTCTGAACTTTCTCTACGTCTTCCGTCAGTCACACCTGGTGAGAGTCCCACACTGAGCAACAGTACTCTAGGAGAGGACGCACAAGTGTGATGTAGCGAGTCTCTTTCGTGAAGCTGTTGCATCTTCCAAGCGTTCTGCCAATGAAACGTAACCTTTGGTTCGCCTTCCCCACAATATTTTCTATGTGTTCTCTACAGTCTAAGTTGCTCGTAATTGTAATTCCTAGGTATCTGGGAGAATTTACGAACTTAAGGTTTGGCTGATTTATCGCGTAATTGAAGTTCATAGGATTTATTTCAGTGGTTATGTGTATTACTTCACACTTGTCTTTATTTAGTATTAATTGCCAATTTTCGCACTATGTAGAAATTTGGTCTAAATCTCTTTGCAGTTGCTTTTGATCCTCTGATGACTTCACTAACCGATAAACGACAGCATCATCCGCGAAAAAATCTAATGGAGCTATTCAGATTGTCTCCTAAATCGTTTATAAACCAAGGAAGAGTACGGGATTTATAACGCTTCCCTGGGGAACGCCACAAATCACTTTTGTTTTACTTGATGACTTACCGTCAATTACTACGAACAGTGTCCTTTATGATAGGAAATCGTGAATTGAATCGTACAATTGTCAGTTCATTGTAGATTCTATTAGTGTCATCATTTGTAAAACTTTAATGATATATTCTTTCCAGTTGGCTTCCGATTGTTATTCGGCGAACCTTTCATAACACAATATTCGTAATAAACTTACACAAAGAGGTAGTTGTGGACAATCATACGGAGAAGTCGCATATATCCAGAGTAGGTGCAACGCCATAAGAACGAGGTGGTGTTGTACAGTGTAATAACAAATACGTTCGAAATGGCCGATTGCAATATCGATATTTTTAGGGTTTTCTGTCTGGTTTCTAATTTATCTATCATAATAAGGTGAAAAAGTGATGCATTAGCTCGTACCAGAGACCGCTCGTATGGCCATCAGAACACTTGGTTCACAGAGCAGTGTTGCAGTATATATTGCTAGTACAGTTTGAACGACGAATAGGAATTGGTACCCTTACGAATGGATTAATTCCTAACGTCTAACGTAACGGTGTCACTATGTTTTCGAAACAGGAATAACTGAGTTGGGTCAAGATTTAATGTGCCAGAGGTCGTAGAGCACAACAGTGCCATCAAGGAATTCAAGAGGCGTCCGGGGAATCGGCATAGCAGTACAGAAGAGTGACACGTTAGGTAATGGCCTTCAACGAACGTCGTTAAACATCGTACGACCCAAAACTGAAACGCGAATCCAACGGATAGCGTCATAATGGGTCGCTCCGAAAGTCGAAATTGGGTCGGTCGCCAATATGGTGAAAGTTACGATGATTCTCGTGTACGCGTGTGATGGTGTTAACCTAACGCATAACGTTCCTCCAACGTAGACCGTCAGTGCATAGTGTTACTGTTCGTTTTTGTAGCATCAACTGCGACCAGCTTTGCAAAATAAACGGCAAAACCTTCTGTGCAATCCACCCATCATTTTCCTCGACACCCACGGGCGCATACATCGCAAATTGTGGCTGATCTGTAAGGTCGATGGGACTGGGAAGTGCGGTACCATCCACCATACTCCCGGGACTTGAGTCCTTGTGACTTTCATTTGTTTCCAAAGACGAAGTAACCACTTCGTGGCATCCGCTTCGGAACTGTTACCGAGATTCGACAGGCAGTAGACTGCTCCATTCGCATCATAATCAGAACAGGCTTTGCTACGGTATACTACGCCTTCCACAACGCTGGCAATGGGTTCTACACAACGCTGGTGACTGCTTTGAAGGTCAGTAACAGGTTCAAACACGGAACGCTTTAGCATCAGTTGTGAATAAATAGTTGCCACTAAGTTCCAACCGTCGTATTATTATAGAAGTGTATTACGGTTTAATTTCTATAGTGAGGTTGTGTCAGTTCGTATTGGTAACCATCAATATTGGTTCCTTGGCAGATAAACATCGCTGTATTTTCTGTCAAGGCACCTGGCAAATGATGCTGAAGTAAAATAGCCGACCATACTTCGACAGTTGCATAAAACAACTAATCTATTTTGAATTAGTAATTATCCACTAAGAGCGATCGAGCATATATGAAATACAACTAGACAGTAATAAAACACAGATATACATGGTTGTCAAGACCAACTTACTATCGCAATTATAAAACACAGATATACATGGTTTTCAAGACCAACTTACGATCGCAATTAAATAAAAAATGGCACCTAAAGTGATAAATAGAACTTGCCTTACAAAACAGTGGTTGAAGTTTTAATGGAAAACTGTCTTTAAAGGCCCTGAACAGACCAAACACTACCGAAAATGTTATTAGTGTTTTACGTCACTTCAACTGTTATTATCGTTAATGTTTGGCTTTCACTCGGAGGTTTGGTTATAGGACGAGTAGGAAGCAACCGTAACCTTCTTAAGGAACCATCCCAGCATTTCACTGGAACGATCTGAAAAGCAGTGGGTAACCAAACCTAGTCCGGTCGGCCAGATAATTTCGCTCAGGTTTCCCGAAAGCGCGAACCCAGCACCTAAAATCCCGCTCGGTACGATTAACGAGAAAGAGGTTAAATCCATCGAGAGTAAACGGAATAAAATCTAATTGATAGTCATAGAAAACTGAGGTAGATAATGGAGATTACGTTCTTTCGCCTTACTTCACAGTGACATTCAGCTGTCATTATCAATACTATGACCACTAGAAAATTTCTTACACAAAGTACACTCATTGAATACTCACCAATATCTAGCGGCATTGTGTTCAGCAAAGTGTATTGTAACGTAGTTTTAATTTTTAATTTGCAAAGACTACTGGGGCATGGGACTGGTGACACTTGAATTAGAACTGCAATTCTAAACAGTTAGCCTTGAGAAACATTCAGGATTGTTTGGGTGTGTTGGAAATCACACTTAGTTAAAAAAATAAAAATAAAATCACACGAAATCCAGGTTTTGGACTAGCTAAATGGCGAAACTGCTGAAAATGACTATAAAAGCATCAGAAGTGAATCATTTTTCATTTTTAATGTAGCTAATCACATTTCTTACTTTATTTTGACCTATAAACACTGTTTGATAGATGTAGTCAAATTTTTGTCGGAAGCAAGTCCTGATCTAGACATTTTCTTCGTACAATTTTACTATTTTTTGTCTTTCACGGCGTTGCATTTAGATCATTTTCATTTCTTTTTTATGAACCGTACTCCGCAGTGTCCTTAACGCGAACGATGAATTTTCAATTTCTGTTTTCATACTACTATGTCCTTGATGTTAGTAGTAAAAAATATTCAGAAAACCCAGAGATATCCAGTGTCTGTGAATGTATTTCGAGCCAGCTAGCGGTAGAAACGTCACCGGAGCACACGTGCGGATTTCTTGTCTTTGTACTCACGAGTGATTCTAGGGTATTGCATTTTTCTCCAAATACTCTGTTTATGCGAAAAGGCACTTCTGTTGTAGGTAATACAACTTCCATCGCAGAAACCGTTTCTGATTTCAAATATACAGTCTCGTTTGCATATTTCCATCCTACAATATTTTCCACCATATTTCTGGAAAGACGGATGGAAGTCTTTTCTTCTTTTGTTTGACAATAATGCAAAGGACCACTGCGTGACACAACAACACAGTGACCAACGGTGCTTTCCAGTCATGTGTGCGTACAGGGTGATATATAAAACGATGCTTTTTATATTTTTCCTCATTATTTGTATTTTTTGTAATTTATTATGTATTTGTATATTTTGTTTCTGTAATATATTTGCATTGTCCTGCTAATTTCCATATATGTCAAAAATATTGTAAATGTAGTAGACACGCTGCGTCAGCAAGGGCTTTGCTATTGTATAAAATCATCTTTGAGTAGGGAGTTTTTTATCACTGGTAGCGCAGAGGCGCACAGCGAGAAGGAGTCGTTGTTGAGAAGTAGCGGTGGACAGACGCATTGTGTGCTCAGTGGTGTACGGAAAATGTACGTGGATTGGCACTAGTGGAGGAGACGGCGAAGAGGCAATATTATTTATTCATACGGCCACAGCTTAAATAATTAATAAATGCATCAAGAGGAATGCTGTGGGCCCTAAATTGTAATTAACATTCGTCACCAAGAAGAGCCTTTGTTTGCCAATTGTTAAGCGCCAACAGTATCCAATCAGCAGCACCACGTCGCATACCAAATTCAGTGAGATCTGCCCAGTTTGTCTTAGCATGTACAGCTAACCAGCGTATTAGTGATGATTGTTCTATAGCGAACATTGTTATTTGTGAACTTGTGTTTAAAAGTCATTACCCATAGTCATTGTCCAGACAGGTTGCATCCTCATCCATTGTTTTTCCGAGAATATTCACAAATTTATAGAAAACTAAAAATCAGAGTCATTAAAAACAATGTGACAGTCGTTAATAAAAAATGTCTTCAGAAAAGTATTACTAAAAGTAGCTTATGCCAGTGTTGCTGATCAATAGGTTTGCTAAGCTGAACGAAACTGCTAGACTAACTTTCAATTTCAAGAGATATTTCAATAACAGTGTAAAAGATTAATTGTTTTCCACTGCATATTATTTTGAGGTAAAGTTTGTTTTAACTTGCAAGTACTGGCTAGTGAGAATAGTAATTTTCGTGTTTGAATGCTAATAATTCCTGGTTAAAGAAAGAGTAAAAGTTAATCAGAAGCTTAAATGGTTCTTTTCTAAATATTCAGTGTTATCACGACAAGTCATTAATTAATTTTTGAGCTTGCCATTAGTACAGTTAATAGTTCAGTTACAACTTGATTATTGCTAAAGCGCATGGTATACTCGCTGTAGAACAATTTCTGGTACTTATATAAACAATTAATTATTTGAAGCTGTAAATAGTAAGTATTAAGGTGAGAGTTTTGTATGATTTGCTGCATGTTGCATTTGCGCGGCTATGGCTTGCATTTCGCTGTCTTACATTGAACCCTGTGTTAGTGAACTATTTCTCAGTAATTAATATATTGTCAGTGTCTTTTGTACCGGATTTGATGCACATACTGTGATTCACGGCCCACCCAAATTTTACGTAATATTTCACATTGTTAATTAACTTTTCTATTATTGAGATCCCATTAAATTAGTTGCTCGTACAACGAGCTGGTGACCGTAAATCAATAAGTTATTCATCTCTTTCAAAATTAATCCCTGTGTCCCGTTTGTTCCGCATTTTTTTCATTTAAACATTAATAATTTTATTTCAAATTTTACCTTCCAATTTCTTTATTCCTATCGATCGTTGTTGTCTACTAAAGTGGTGCAGCAACGTTCCGGTTATAGCCTCCGTTACATCATCGGCTTCATTACCGATAGCTTTTCCACCAAATTAAGATAATTAGGCACACGGATCATTTTTCTAACGATCATATACTAATCCGTGCTGTAGGACGGGAAGGGTTATAACTGGATGGACGTTTGTCGTACTATCTACATTCCCAAATTCATTGGGAATGGTCTGTTTTTGGCAAAATTGTTTGATAAAGGATTTGAACGAACCTCCACAAGAAATACTAGTGTTCTTCACATGTTGGAGTCCCTTTCCCCGTTTCTCCACTAAAAGCTTTCGTCTTTCCTCCGGGTTTGTCGTCGTTTGAAAGGAAACTGCTGCCATCATTCATAGCTAGTAACTGTATTCTGAGCACCGTGTCCCCGTGATTTTCCCCGCTGGTAGTGTACAGCTAGTTCTCTTCGCTACTCGCTACTCGCTACTCATACTCTCGACTGGCCAAACCACGAGGGGCGTTTGGAAAGTCCGGGCAGAAATAATAAAAAATTAAATTAAATTAAAAAAAAGCTAACGTAGTGTGGGGAAAACAATTTTTATTTATGGACATAGCCTCCTTTTAGACTTATAAATTTCGTCCAATGCCATTCTAATATGTTGATCCCTTCAGAATAATAGGAATTGTCCAAGCCTGCAATATAGCGTTTAGTTTCTGCAATCACCTCCTTGTTTGAATGAAATCTTCATCCCGCCTGTCATCTCTTCAAATTGGGGAACAAATAGTAGTCCAAGGGATCCAAGTCTGGTGAACAGGGGGAGAGGGGGCAGGGATGTTAAAATAGTTGGAATTCTATTTTCAGTCACTGCGATTTCAACTGCTGAGGTGTGTGCATTGTCATGATGGAAAAGGACTGCTTTGTGGGCCAATCCCCGGCGTTTTCCTTGCAGCTCTGTTTTCAAACAGTCCGATAACGATGAATAATACGCAACTTTAATAGTTTTAGCCTGTCCCAGATAGTCGGTGAGGATTATCCCTTGCGAATCCCAATAGACCGTCGCCATAATATTTCCGGCCGAGGGTCAGGTCTTCGCCTTTTCTGGCGCAGATTCTCCCTTAGTAACCCATTGCTTAGATTGTTTTTCTGTCTAAAGAATATAGTAATGAATCCATGTTTAATCCACAGAAAAAAAGACGCTTAAGTCCTGCGAATTGTTCCTTAACAGCTGCAAACCTGCGAATTGTTCCTTAACAGCTGCAAACCTTTCTTGTAATACTTCACACGATTTCCTTTTTCGTCAGGAGTGAGCAATCGCTGCACCCATCTTGAGGATAGATTTTATCAATGGTTCCTGGAGTCGTAATCTTCACAGGGCGTCCAGAACGTTCAGCGTCACTTGTGCCCATATGGCCACTCCGAAAATTTTGAAACCACTTATAAACTGTTCTAATCAAATGTGCAGAGTCACCATAATGTATAGCAAGCTTCTCTTTAGTATCCTTAAGCATTTTTCCTTTCATAAAATAATGTTCATTGACGACACGAAATTCTTTTTCGTCCATTCTTTGACAACCACTCAGCTTTCTTGATTCACACAAATGCCAAACACAATAAAATAGATCAATATGGCTAAAACTTGGTGTGCATTCTGTCTAAACATGACCTCGATACGTTCCAATGGAGCCATGTCTAGAACTTTTCAAACGGCCCTCATACTTTCGCAGTAGTCTACTTTCTGCTTTGAACAGCACCATATCATTGCCCTCTCGTCTTTCATTCTCTTAACTTCGTAACGCGTGGTCTAAGACGTCATGCCACGGATTGCGCGGGGGTCGCCGTCGGAGGTTAGAATACTCCCTCTGGAATGAACGTGTGTACTGTCGCCAGCCTAAGTTAATTTATGTTAGTTTAAGTATTTAGTTAGTTTAGAAACCGATGACCCTAGCAGTTTTGTCATTTACGTTTACTAACATTTGGACATTTTTAGAAACATGTGTAGTGGCAATTTGGCTTACGGCGAATGCTAATTGAAATATCCATATCGGAAATACTGTGACAGATATACACAAGTCTCTCCACAAGAATTTTATGGAAGCTATAGCGGTACTAAAACTGTTTGTTCAGACGGTCAGCTGCTAAGGTAAGGGAGTTCTATCGGGGTGAAGTTGTGCCGCACCTAAATAGCGGGTAGTTAACGGTCATTAGGACGGTCCGCGAGCGGGCAAGCCTTCAGGCAAGGGGAAGAGGTATTGGGGACAGATTTCACTGCACGCAGTTTTCATAGATTCTTCATTGTATAACTATGCAATATCAGGACAAACAATTCAAGCAGTTACCTCCACAAAATATCCAGGAGTAGGGACGACAGTCTAAAATTAATCGGGGGTCAGGTAGATGTCAGACTAAGACTTGTTAGAAGAATCCTGAGGAACTGTAGTCCACCAACAAAGGGCCTGGGTTACGAAACGCCCGATGTCTAACGCTTGAGGATTGCTTATAAGAGTGGGATGCATACCGGGTAGGGTTAATAGAAGACACAGAGACTATGCAACGGAGAGCAACAAGTTTCGTTACAAGCAGATATAGTAAGCGTGATAGCGTTGAAAGTAGGCCGATGTAGGCTGAATATCATTACTTATGGATTTTTCTGTGATATTTTGTGAATCTTGACATGTATTTGCCTTACGGCTTTATTTGTATGTAAAATTCGTCTATTATATGCTTCGATAATCTTATTTGTAACCGCTGCACACTATAATATCTTTGTAAATGCGATATAGTATCTGCACTACAACAGCATCTTTGATCGCTGAGGCAGGCAGTGGATAGTAGGCTATTAAGAGGCTTGAGTGGAAGATGGTTCAGTCGCATGGTAGTCACCGTGTTGTACGGTTCGGTTGATCGGCTTTGATTCACGTGTCGAATTTGTTTTCGCTGATTGGTTTATGTACCAATGAATGTATCCCGGCAGAGGGTGATGAAATTTCATTTGATTTTGAAAGAGGAATTTTGTATTAAGTGGACGAGAATATTTGCATGGAACGGTATTGTATAAACTCATTGTAATCAACATTATTGACAAGTCAACAACAAAGGTATGTTTCTATAGCAAAAATTACTAATTTTCTTATTTCAGCTCAACCTAGTCCCTCATTTTCCTGATTGTGGCAGTTTTCTATTCTTGTTGCATGGTACGTGTCGAGATTGAGATTTTCTTTAAATGTAAATGTTCACTTGCCAGTAAAGTAAACATAGTTCTTGTCTCTGAAATCTAATTTCAAACTAGAGCTCGCTCATTTTCAATTTGTGACTATCAATATGAAGCTTTCAATGTCAAAGAAGTGATTAGGTAGGCCCACTGGCAGTCCTTGCAAGAGAGACGGGCTACATCGCCGAAGGCCTTCTGTCAAATTTCTGAGAGCATGCGATTTTAGCAGACTCAGTGTATCGCTTTCTCCACCGTGTACCACGAGTAGAGGCCACCAGGAAAAACTGGATAATAGCCCACACGCAAGCATACCGACCATCTCTTTATCTCGCGAACCCTCCGCGATTGTAATAGCAGGAGGTAATACGCAAAGTACCCTCCAGCACACAGCACTTGCGCAGTATGCATGTAGAAGTAGATGTGAACTACTGTGCAGTTTTCTGTACCGGACACACAGCGAACGGCGTGTAACGCGGCGAACGGACGCCCGTTAACGCAGCTGTCAGAAACAGATTGTCGCCGCCGCAGACCGCGTCCAACTCCTGAGGGACCGAACAGGTTGTCGGCGGCTGGTGGAAGTCGGTGGGCGCCACGAGACGGATGTCTGCGCCCGCCGCTCACAGCTGCAGATAAACAGGATGCGCTTGGCGGCAAGAAGCGCCTGCTTGCCATGCAAATTGTTGGGGGCGCGGGCGGAACCGGCGGGCCTTTCCGTTTCCCCGCCGCCTGCCCTTCCGTAATGCCGCCGCTACCAGCCCCAAAGTAAGCCGCCGAAAGGCGGAGGAAGCTGAGCGAACCGTTCCCAAGAGTAATGGCGCTAGTTTCGGCTTCTTGTTATCCACGTAGCACTGGAAAGAGGCGTACGCCTGAAGTTCGATCACTTGTCCGAAAGTGTCGTATTAGTTTTCTTAAGAATGGCTCCAATATAAGTCTCCTGTTCTATTCCATTTAAAGGGTTTGCTGCAAAAACCAGGCAAGTGACAGAATACGCATTTGGAGAAAACTGAAAAACAAAGTTTGAGAACTACAGAAGGTGTGTGTTGTCGAGAAATTATATGAGACAAAGTTACTGACTTATAGCCCTGTATTTTACGTGCGATATGTAAAACTTTGAAATTAAAAATATACACACAAATAAATCAAAATCGCAATGATAAATATTTGGACTTACCTGGTTTTTTGTACCAAAGACTTTAAAATCTGAAATAACGCATGCAAAATCGGACATAAATAACATGATAACAAAATAACAACAAATAAGAAATCGTAATTTATTTTTTATTAATTACCAGACATTATACAATATCTTTTGTCAGAAAAATTATTCATAGTTTTGCATGCCTTATAACGTAAACCATTCTTTCCAAATGTAAATTTTTTAAGGTTATTAACATTAACACAATATAGAATCTACAGCCTCAGAACATTTTGTTGACCTACTTGATTTACACTTAAAGTACTTCATCGTCGTTTTAAATATTGTTACTCTATTTCATTTAGGCTGTGTTCACCATCATCATTTCCTTCAGAGGGTAACAGTTTTTCATAGAAACCCATATCTGCAGTTAGGAATGTATTTTCTAACCAGTTTCATGACATCATCATATTTGTACCTTTTAAGATGTAAAGGACCACCATGCAGTGGTTCCTCTGGGAAGGTAATGTCGTAATGTACCTTTTATTGTCGTCTTTAGTGGTGCAAACTCTGACGTAACAGTCACATGTTGCTGGCTGGCGTTAAATATGTATTTGTGAGCATAACTGTACTGGAATATTTAATACTACGAAATTTTCAAAAACTCATTTATGGTCTCTGTTGGCAACCATGCACATCTCATTCAGATAAGTCCGCAAAAGTCTGGTTCTTGCACCAAAAAATGCACTTTCCGCTGTTATATCTCATGCCGCCAATATCCCATTTTTGACCAGAAATAAATTTATCTGGTTTTTGCAGCAAGCCCGTCATTTATTTTTACCGTTTCATATGTCAGTTTGAGAGACATTAAGGGATGAGTTTGTTACGGTTGTGGCAAAGATTACCGTCTATGCCAGTGTGGCGGGGGTGTTAGTGGTAAGGCGATGAAGGTACAGCGTTTAACAAAAAGATCACACAACTTTAGTAACTCATGAGAAAAGTATTACATACTAGCTGAAAACTTGCCTAATTATTTATTACAGTCTTTAGTTACTCCATCTTTGCTTCCCTTTTCTATGTCGACCTTCTCTTTCCTTCTGACACGGTCCACCTCTTCCTCTGCCCTCTATGTCCTTCTTCTTCGTCTCCTCACCACCCCTCTTTCTCTTCATCTCCTCCTACCCCTTTCTTTGCCCCCCTTGCCCCTTCTCAGCCAATATTTTCCTCTTCTTTCTGTTGAACCATTTCCTCAGTCCATTGCCTCTTCCAAATGTGAAAAATTATGTAAGTCTGACAACTTTCATAGTGATAAGTGGTGTCTAAGTTTATGGCAAGGTATCCTCCACCTTGCACCATATCAAATTTTAGGAAGATAATCATGTTCCTCTTATCTTGAAGGTTTACCGTGTAAAATTTCATCTGCGACGCCCCAGATATAAATGAATAAACATGAAGAGCTCTGTCCATCTCTTCGCTCATCCTGATAAAGCTAAACACTTCACAATCCTTTATTTACAGTTTTATTTCATTTCGTACAGAGCGAGGTGGCACAGTGGTAACACACTTAATTCTATCTCGGCAGAACGCAGGTTCCAATCCACCTTCGACCATCTAGATTTATGATTTCCGTGGTTTCCCTATATCACTCTAGGCGAATGCCAGGATGGTTCCCCTAACCGTTTTCACTGCACTGTCGGACATTATGATTTTGCGCAATGCCTCCAACATGGGCGGTGTCCGACACGTTTCTGCGATAGTCGCGGACTGAACGACAGCGTGTCGGTTACCCCTCAGACAGCGCCACGCTACACACCAACCAGCTCGGCGGGCGCCTGTTCACACAAGACGACAACACACAGGCACCGGCAACAGCAAGCCCGAGCTTTCGACCCAATACGGGTGTAATACTTGACACACATCCGTCATGCGTGTTTCATTAGTGTTTTTCATTTCTGTTTTAATTACAGCACTTCGGACAAACTCCTAACGCCAGTGAAACATGTTAATATACTTTTGTGGTTTATAAACCATTTTTCCCGTTTTAATTGTGAAGTAAATTTATCCTTTTAAAATTTTTAATGATACTTTGTGTGTGTGTGTGTGTGTGTGTGTGTGTGTGAACCCCTCCCGATTACATGTATAGTGTTTCCTAATGTATTCCTGCTGACCCGTGCGTGCGCGGTAGGAATGGAAGTGATGTGCAGTCCTTTTCTGCAAGCTGCAAGGCTTTATCTGCTATATGTATCGTGCGCTGTCTCCAGCACTCATGGCGTAAGGCTTGTATACCAAATGCAGGTTCTACGAAATTAAACTCTGCGGCAGAACTATTTTGGAACCCTAGTTAGATTTGCCCTTCCCATGAAAGCACCAAATACCTTTGGGCGGGCGTTTCACCCTGCTGGAAAGCACCTTTTTTCGGGGCAAGTAGACCCCGAGACTCGAGAACCCCTAGCAGCTGCCGACTCACCAAGCGTTCAAAGAGCTGATATAGAAGGTTGGAGACTTATAGAGCTGTAGTTATCAACGTTCAGTGGATCTGCACCGGGCTTCAATAGAAGGATATGGTACTCTCCCACCATTGGGATGGGTATGCTCCCTTGACCCAAAGACGATTGAAGATATCCAAAAGATGGCATTGGGAGTTTATGGAAAGATGTCTTATCATTTGATTGTGGATTCGGATTGGGGCAACTGGCAAGAGCACTTTGAAATTTCTACTCGCTAAATGGGGTATTGTATGGCTCCCAGCGGTTCGTGCGGAGCACTAACTGCTTTCGCACAGCCCGCTCTTTCAAGATATGAAAGCCTGGGGGTTAGGCGGTGAATGCACAATTGCTAGTAAAGTGCGCTGCAAAATGCTCGGTGACGATACTCGGGTCGGTATGGATAGTACCATGGATGGAGGAACCCGCGACCCCTGCCAGAGGGTGGTAGCCTGAAATGCGGCGAATCTTCATCCATATCTGGCTAAACGAAATAGGGGTCCAATGGTGTCAACATATTCTTCCCTGCATCCCTGCTTGCACTGTCAGATGAGTCACCGCATCTGCGCCTAAAAACGTTTGAAGGCAACCAGGTGGTCTAATGTGGGGTGGCGTAGGTTCTGCTTCAGAGGTCTTTGGCGAATGCAAATGGCCGCAGCTATCTCTGGTGGCCACCAGGGCTCTGATCTTCGCAGGGGTAAGCCAGAAGAAGATGGTATTTGCGGACTCAGTGGCAGAGACGACAACAGAAATAATATGGTGAGCTGCCATTGTTTCGTCATCACGGAGAGGATATCCAGAAATGCAGACGCAGTGTATACTGCCCTGTGAGGAAATAAGGCGACGAAAGCTGGTGAGTATATTGACAGTAAATGTAAATAACATACAACACAAAAAAATATGGTTATCGACAAAATCACAGCATGATTCAAAGAACGAATTCATGTCTGAAGTCCAAAGAAGTTGCTATCTGTGTCATTAGAAAATGGTTGTTTTTTCTCACATTCCATACTATGGAAAGACAATTATAGAAAGACGGTTTCGGCCTGATTTACCTTCCTCAAACAGAATAGTAGTCAATTTCGCAGTCTTACATAAGTAGTTCAGGCTATCACATATTTACTGATAGATTCTATGCAACCCGTAAACTTTCTCGGGAATTGTATAAAATGAAATTTTGTCTAACCAGTACAGTCATGCCTTCTAGGAAGGATTTTCCTTTGATTTCCAAATCCAACCGATCACTGGTTACAGGAAGAAACAGTCTGTGCAGTTCCTGAAACCTGGTATTATTTTTGGAATACATGAAGCGTATGGAAGGATTGGACAGGGCTCATCAGTAATGAGCCTGCATTGGTTTTACAAGGCGATCATACAACTGGTGGAAACATGTGTTCCTCTGGCTGTCTGAGGTTGCAGTTGTGAACAGTTATAGTACATAATAGATAAAAGGAAAGCAGTAGACAGTTGCAAACTCAGTTTTCCTACATAAGAAATTTAATCACACTACTCGCCGACTAGGTGAGGTATACAAATGGAAAGAAAAAGAGGATGACCATCATCGTCTTGCCGTATATGCCAAAATGCGTTAATAAGCAATCAAACAGAAAATATAAATGTCGCACACGAACAAGTAATTTAGTTTGTTTATTTGTGAGTAGGATGAACATGAGTTACATATTACTCATCTCAGAAGGTTAACGGATGTACCGCGGTCGATACACCGGTTCTAGCCCGATCACAAAATTAAGCACCGTCGGGCGTGGCCATAACTTGGATGGGTAACCGTCTGGGAACGTCACGCGCTGTTGACAACTTTCCCTTTCCCTTACATCAGAGGCGACAGGAGGGGTTGTGGTGCAAAGTCCCTGATCATCAGTCTTTGCACCAATGTCCTGCAATGAACTCGAAACATTTCCGCGGTGCTCACGGAGTGACGGCATGGGACACTGTTGACGCTGATCCGTTCAAAAATGTTCAAATGTTTGTTAAGATTAAGGAGTATAGCTGCGGGATCAACAGTCCCTAAACTTACGAACTACTTATGAACTACATTATACTAAAGACGACACAAACGTCGATTCCCGAGGGGGGAATTCGAACCCCCTATAACGTTGCCCTTGCTTCGTATGATGCCATAATTGTTAAAGTAGATTCCGCGATTATATTTTTTTTTTTTTGGACAAGGAATTGACGGTACCGAATTTTTTGAATTTTTAAATAAGTTAGTTAAAGTACAGCACTTACGGAAAGCAACTAGCTGGATCCTGAACTTCGTATTGTAGAAGATGGAAATGATAAACCCTTTTTTTTTAAATATGTGAGCGTTGGAGATACTTTCCGTAGTAGATCAATGTTCAGACTGTTCACTTCGCTTTTCATTGTTGTGTGATCGTGGGTGGAACATGAAGTTACTGGCAATGATTAAAAAAAATTAAAAAAATAATCGGACTTCGTGAAATTACAAAAGAAATGACTGCAGGTTCTAAAATCAAGCAAAGCATTGTATAAGGATGATTGATTTATTGAAATTTTGCAGACAATTCGAAGCGATTGTAATGGCGTTTGAACATTAAACTATTACGGACGCGAAGGAGCTGAAAACAATAGAAAATAAGTATTTGACGTGGAGGCATTCATTTAAATAAAAGCCAAAGAGAGGGGATGATTTTAAATTTAAGTAATATATTTTTATAACAACTTGCATCACTTACATGGAATGGATACATGAATGGAAGACGTCCGTACAGAACGAACATAGACAAGAGAGTGAGTAAAACTACTATCTCGGTTCCGTCTTCTAGCTTGTTTGGGAGTAAAAAATGACGAACGAAATTAAATTAGTTGCATTGCGAGTCAGAGGGAACGGGAGGCGATAAGTATCGCTGATCAAAGATAAACAAAAAATACATAAAAATTTCAGTGTATCGTTACGCCCCGACCGTAGCGGCCGTGCAGACTGTGACTGGCGCGCCGCACACCGCTCGGCCACTGCGGCCGGTCTGGTGATCCGTCCATCGAATGGGCACGTTAAGCTTAGCGGCCCCCTTGGTGCATTTCGAAAGGAGTAGGCTACGTGCCGCCTCCGGGTTTCACCCTCTCTCTTCTCCCATCATCTCCAACAAGAACACGACACTACGCTACACACGCACCCGTTACCGCTACCTACACTTAAACATAGACACTTCAGCACACAATTCTCAAACTTCGCGAAGGAAAGGTGGCTGCTGCAGTGAAGTATAGGGAAAACGTAGCCAATTAGGCAACTGAACCTGCCTTAATGGTCTCCCAGCCATTCGTGCAATACTACTTTACTTTTTACTCTCATCAACATAAACGTCACAACAGGCTGGTATGGACTATGACAGAAAAAAACTGTAGGCATATACTGGGTCTGAGCATAAAATATGAACCCAATGCAGTAGGTTACATCGTGTTGTAAGCTGGCACCATTTCATATGTGTTCAAAACTGGGACGCGAACGCAGACGACAATTGTCGCACGGAGCCTCGGACGTTACCATGTACTATATTATATGTTTTGTTATGATACTACCCACGCTAACGGTAGATGAAATATGAGATCACTCAGTCTTTCCAAGAGACCAACTCAGTGGTGGGCAGTTAGTGGGAGCATGTGTGAAGAAAAAGCGGCACTGTTTAACGTTCCACTAGCGACTGTATGCTCGGCAATGATAGCATAGGCTAAACACTGTAAAGCAATTTCAGCGAAGAGTAAATTGTATGTCGACTGGGCTAACCAAAATTTAATTGACAACGACCGACGAACATTAAAAACTATTGTGGCCTGAGAAAATAAAACTAACACTGAAAAAGCGATTTCAAAACACAGCACTCAATTGAGTAATTCTGCTTCGTTAAAAGTAGTATGGCTGGGGCTCAGCATTCAAAACGGGGCTGCAGTTGCGATCATAAAACCTGGACTCTAGGTGAGTGGAAGTGTATCGTAAGGCAGGACGTATCATCCGTTACATTAATTGCTACAAACAATCTGGTTTAGGTGTTTTCGAAATCCCTAAAAGAAGCTGTACTCTTAAGTCAACCATGGGGATGTTTCGATCACAATTTGGGTGTCTACACCGTGGTATTCAACTTTTTCTAACGTTTCTCTCACACGTGTCGTGTATATTTCGATGAATAACTCACCATTCTCGACAAGAAAATGTTTACAATGAGTACCATAATGCTAACAAACACTGCCATCTCCCCTGAATAGCAAAATCGCCATCTCTCTACATAACTGTACCATACATGTATTTTTTTATCATAATTATAATTTTTTTTGCGGGCCTTTTTTCCGCTTTTGCAGTTACATAGTTACAAAATATGGTCAATTGTCCTGTACAAACTGTGTAGCGAAACCGTTATGAGGTGTTTTACAACTGGTAGTGAAGACCACATCCACAGCTTCAACATCGTTGCAGAAATTGAGGAATGTTTTGGTAGAATAACATGTAAGATTCTGTGTAACACACTTTGCGATAGTGTTTCTCTAGGTGTGGGCCAATACATTAGGTGTTCATATTGTTATGAACACTCCATATAAGCTCTACGAAGGAATTCACAGCATAGATTGAAACACAGAATTGACGGGGAATTTACTCTAATTCCTTCGTATACGAATATTGTAACGTGTAGCGTAGTGCGGTAGCATAAAACGACAGAGATAGCAGGTGCTTATCACTCAGAATACTACAAAAATATCCTTTGATGGAAACCAATTCCGTTTTGACTTTGTGTATGCTCAGAATTCGATCGTACGCCAGTATACCGTATTCACTTGTTATTTCAGGACTTAGCGCTCACTACAGTCAGGTGAGAGATTTCGCAGGTATCTAAAGTCATACATAGTTTTCCTTTCTCTAATTATATCGGCACTCACTAATAAATCTAGCACCCAGTACATCGCGTACTACAACATTCACTACCTTAAAATGTTCAAAATTTATATATATTCCCTCACTATCTTCATAATAAGATCAATATTGTAGTGTAGTGTAACGTTAGTTTAGTTCCTTCCTCGAAACGATGATCCATTTTATTTCAGTAAATTCAGTCGATCAGAGACCTATTTGTTCACAACAGTCTCACCAAATTACTTATGTACACTCTTTGACAAAAAACCTGGCCGCCGGCCGGCCGGCCGCTGAGCCGAGCCGATCGCGACATGGGACAATAAAAGTGGCCGCGCTGATTCGCTCTAAGTCCAGCTATATGCACAATCTGGCAACACTGCAGTCTGCGGGAGCTCATACAGTATTTCTTGTGAGCAGTTAGAAGACAAGTGGGTCAGCTACCTCCGTGGTCTTGCGGTAAAGTGCGCGACTTGCATGTTCAGTATTAGCGATCGAAATCGACTGATGACAAAAATTTTAAATTCATGTCACTCGTGCATGCTGATGCCACATGTGTAAGGGGAGCATATGTGTAACGTATTTCATTTTTTGGTACACTGGTAATAACATTCCGGCCCAATAACATTGCCACCTCTGGCCACAGCACTTGGCAGAGCTCTCCGCGGCCCACTCGCCGGCAGCAGCGGTGGCGGCGCTACACAGCGCTGCCTCGCCCTCTGCCCACAGCGCCTGCCGCCGCTCATCGCCCTGGATACGTAAAATGCTGTAGTGTTGCTAAGTGGAGATACACAAAAAGGTTGCGATTCGTAATTCACACAGGATATAACGAAGCAGACCACCTATTTTGAATGATGAGCATATAATACATTAGAGACGCAAAAAATTGTCATTTTCCAATCCAATTGCACTCTACGATGGTTAACACTTATTTGTGGTTTAAATCTCGATCCTTTTCCTTTCAGAAAAGCCTCTCATGTAATTTGTTGTTGTCATCAGTTCATATGTTTTCGTCAAGACACAATATGTAACTCACTAAAATGGTTTAGTGTCGTTGTTTCATTCCTTACTGTAAATGTATGAGCTAAATTATGTGAATACGTTTCAGTGCACGTTCTAAAGCAACACAGGCACACTGCAAGGTTCGTGTCTTCATGTCTCATTTCTACTGGAGATATTTCGCATCAGTGGAGGTGAATTCGAATTTCTTCGAAGGCGTTTGTATGGTGAAGCAAAGAAGACATCTAATACCATTTCCATAATTTGAAGTCGACCTTTCTGAAAGACTTATTGTATAAAGCTTTTCTTAGGATTCCGTTAAAGAGTTTCTTCTGGCACTCTGCAGCGAATAAAGTAAAATGAAACGAAATTCCATCCCCAAACGCAATTTCTCCAACCAGGATTAGAACAGCCGCCTCACACCAGGCTTGCATCGTAAGACACAAGCAGAACTACACAGCCAACCACACACTGGCACATATTGCCCTCAGTCTCTCACATATTCAATGCTGAGTCTCTAACGCATCGCGAAAGATAACCTGAAAGTCACCTACACAAATAAGTACATTCCTTGAGTGAAAAAGTTAAATTTCCATCTCTCATTTCACGTGGGCATTACACATCATGAGTCATGAAAGTAGAAGAGGAATGTCAAGTGAACTTAGTGAGACAATTCAGTACCACTTGCGGAAGTAACTGCACTGTCACAGTGTTGCCAAATATCAGCAACGATGTTGCCAGTTCTTAGCTGTACTAGGAAGACCTGTGTAGCGATCAGCGACGCGAAATCGCGTACGTCTCATGCGGGCTTCTAGAGGGGAGTCGCGCATTTTGGTTAATATGCGGCGCTCTCTCCTGATAGATTCCGTCGTCACATTTAGGATGCAAATATTTAATTCGTCCAATGAGGCCGAAACTAGCGTTTAAATTTTTTGAGGCTTTACTGCATTATGATATATTTTCAGCAAATGACTAGAGAAGTTAAAAATACGGATATTGTGCTTGCAACATACGGCAGGTCAAAGACTGAGACATATGAACTTCCATCACGATTACAGTTTCACCCCCCCTTCCCCCAAAAAAGACTAAAACAATTACTTTTTTAGATATCTACAAAAGCTAATTTTTATGTGTTACTGGAAATGAAAGTTGCATCATCTGTCACTAAACAGTAAGGTATCAAACACTTCACAACTTGAAAGCGACAGCCCACAATATTCTCAATCCTACTAGCATCTGGACTCAACTGGCTTTTAGCCATGCATTGAGAAGAAATGCTGATGAATTGATAACTTACCCTCATCAACTTTCAGTGAGAGCTTTATGTAACAAAACGAAAAAGCAATGAATACCATCATTTTCTCCAATGATACTAGGCACTGTTGTCCAAAGATGGACTGTATCTACGTTGAGTCTTGTCAAACGCGTCTCACATTCAAGGAATATTACCTATACGAATTTAGTCCTCGTGAAGCTGTAACAAAACAGAGAATCTAGGTTTTTATGCATATTCGTAAGTCTTCTTACTTTGCCGTAATACTTGATGCAAGATGAGCAAAATACAATTCCATCATCTATCGGTTTCTTCGATTCTTTGGGCAGTCTTCTTTGGTTTGTACACTCTCACTTCGTCAGCGATCTACTGGTTTTATTGAAAATACAGTAATCAAAATTACTCGACTATTTGTCCCACATTTTAATGTCTTTATTCTGAATGACAGTGATGATTTCTGTTCGACTGGTTCCAAATATCGGAGCCTAATTAATGAAATTTTATTCCCATGACAGATGAAAGCAATGAGAACCTCGTGTCTCTATAATGAATTTTCATATGAAAAAAATTAACAGCTGAAGATGAGTCTTTAAAAACGTGAAAACGGTCGTGGACCTGTAAAGCAACGTTCTTAATAATAATTAAAAAAAAAAAACCTGCTGACGCGGCTTCAGAATTTATTATTTACTTTATGGGATGATTGAAGTGATTTCCAAATAAGTTTTTTTATCTATATTTAAAATTTTACCATCATTTTAGAACAATTGATAAATTCATTTAAGAAAATGTTCTTTCGTTTTGTTTGTGATGTCACTTGATATTCTTGAAGTAGGTGGCTACAGCATCTGCTATGAGGTTTCCAGGAGACAGTTGGCAGGGTGATTTTGTTTGACAGTAAACGGATAAATTTAAGATGTAACGAAACGAAATGATGAGATCCAGCTTTTGCAACAAAACGCACCCGATTTCTAAATTGGCTAGGTTTTCAGAAAGTGACTATTATACAGCTAGACATTACTGCTGTAAACCCTACCTCATTTATTTACCCACAGCTGAGGCAGATTGCTCGCAACGTGAAAGAGAGTAGGAGTAGTTAATGTATGAAACGACCTTCTTGAACACAAATTCAGTTAACTACGACAAAGAGCATATTATGATGTTAATTTTTCAAAATATTTAATTTAGGTGACAAGAAAATGTCAACTGACTGCAGAATTACATATCAGACTCACATCTACATGATGCCGAAGTTGCGAAACAATAGGCCCTACTACGACGTTGGAAAATCTTGATTACATTGATGGCCTGATGAACGAGTTTTTGTAGCTGGCGTCCTGCATGTTAGGATCCGGATCCGTAATTCCACTCAGGCTCGAGATACTGTGCTCTCCAAATTGCACATATGTCACGTGGCCAGCTATTTAAAAAAATCAATGAATACGTCATTGAGCGTATTACCAGTTTTGTTTCTCGGTTTATGGTTGATTCATAAGCAGGACTTATAGTTATGTTTACTGTACTCCATTAACTAACAATAAGACTCACAATTTGTCGCAGAAAAGTCTTCCTAAAAACTCAAATTTTGTCCAGTTTCCTTCGAGTTTGCTTCCTGATAAAATAAAATGTCCGCAGGTCAATATTGAAATTACAAGCGACCTGTTATTGACAGAACATGTTGCTACGTTAAATAGCGTTCCATTTGAATTTTTTGAGCACGTTCCTTGATGAGGTGCTCAATGGATTCCAGACCTGTCTTTGTTGCCAGCCTCGTTGATTTCATAAAATGTTACGTAGTCTCATGGCCGGATGCGATGCAGACATAATTTTAATTGCAGTGTGTTCATTACAGCGCGGTGATAGGTTTCAAAGTACAAACTTAATGGCAACTTTTAGGTGCCAGGTATCTCACGTCGATAGATTATCATTTGATCGGTGTCGTCGCAGATAGCGGACGACATTAATTTACTAACCATTGATATGTTCAATGCAATTCGTGAATTTCATTTATTTCTTACGTTACAGTCAAAACGCGTAAGTTCGGGGAGGTCTACCGAACATCTGTTAGACTCTGTTTGATGGCTTTGTCTATTCAGAGCGACAACTATCCTTTCCCTCCAGCAGGCGCGCTCCGCCTTCTCCGTTTCCAGACGTGCGCGCCTTCGCTCGCTCGTTGTGCCGCATTTACCAAAACGACCGTGGCTGCCCCCGTCGCGTCATACCTCTTACCAACTTCAGAAAGGTAATGAAATAAATTACCCTTCAAGTTGGTGGCCACTAAACGCTACTGTTAGCATTACTCATGATGCAATTATCGAGTGGACAAAAGGTATTTTATACGTCTTAGTCTATTTTAAAACCACGTTTATATGCATTTTCCATTTGAATCACCTGCAAAGATAAAAATATTTAAGACAAAAAGTACTTCCGAAGCAACATTAAACACTAACATTATAATTCACCTAAACAGGGGCATCACTAAACGAAGAAAACAGTTTTTTATTGGGAAAGGGTATACGGTTGTAATAGAAGTCACTATATTCTGCAGAAAAAGCCGTATGGTCAATTTTATGCTTATCGGTAAAAACTTGCGTAATAGCTACTCTAGGACGGTACCCGCAAGATGCTCATTTTGGTGATATTCCTGGAATGTGAGCCGCGTATGACAAGATTGAACGTATATACGTCCAATTTGGGACAAAAATGCGTAGGAACTTTGGAGAAAGTAGTCATTTCACACTTTATCCGTTTCGTTAAAAGAAACTCTCCCCGGAAGTTGATGAAGGTAAGTCATCTATTCATCAGCATTTTCTATGATGTTGTCTGATTTTGGACTGAAGCCCTACTTAGAATGGGCTTTGGCAGCGCAGCATGGATAAAAGCAAGTTGAAGCAAGCTGTTTGTAGGAATGAGGATATTGTGGAATGGCCAAGAAATTCTTCCTATAGCTTAGCATTATTGGTTACGATGCTAGGCGGAGGTATTTTCCAATATTCATGAGGATATGAGATTAGTTATTGCATTTAAATGGCTTTGTTATCCTTAATGAAATTTGCGACCGCAGAAAGGCCTACCCCTGCTTAAATTGCGAACAGTTTTGTGTTTTATGTCGGGACTGTGTGTGTTAACTGCAAACAAATGTCAGATAACTGAACTGGTAATTTCATTTTAGCTCGGTGGCGCCATTCTCGTTTTCTGATCTACGGCAAGCATAGTTGATTAGTGAGGTATCGTTGTACTACTGATGTGTGTGGCTTCACGTCTATTTTCCTCCTCTGAAAAATGTCCTTAATGGTATTGAGCAACGAAATACCAAAACTCATTGCAGTCTGTCAACCAAGAGATTGGCATTTTCTATTGTTATTGTAATCTTTATCATTCTGCTGTAACGCCGTAAACATCATTGATTACTCTCATTATTACCATCATTATTATCATTAATTCAGTTCCAAAAGCGTTCTTTCCCAAGAGACCAGAAAAAATGTGCGGTTTGACGAAAAATAGGACCATAGGAAAAAGTAGGTAAAACGTTTGTAACAATTTTTGTTGATTTAACATCTTGACCAAAGATACTAAGCAACAACACAAGCAAGTCATAGGTTGCAGCGCTCGAAAAGTCCATCAGACACATGGGTTCGGATTCTCATCATCATTTGTTGGCCCAACAAGACTATAACACTGCTTAGTAGTCTATAGATTATATGTATATGTGTGCAGAGGAAAAACCTCAGAATTGCACATTTCCCACATATACAGTTTAGTTTCTGTGTGCATGGCCGTAATTTTAAATATCCAGTCTTCTGAATACTCAAGTGAAATAATTACTGTGTTGCACAAATAATCAGTTAACTGTTTCTTCTGGCTTTCAAACAAACCAACACATTTATGTATTCACGTAGAGACATGAAATATTACTTGTACAGTCGTAAGGCTGCATTTTGAAACGCTTTCAAGTTGCAGAGTTTCTCGAGACGGATGGGGCATCATTGATTTCTAGTAACTTACCATAAAAAATTAGCTTTTGTCGAAATGTAACAAAGCAATCCTTTTAGTCTCTTTTTTTTTGGGGGGGGGGGGGTGAAACTGTAATCGTGATGGAAGTTCACATGTCTCAGTCTTTGACCTGCCGTATGTTGCAAGCACAATATCCGTATTTTTAACTTCTCTAGTCATTTGCTGAAAATATATCATAATGCAGTAAAGCCTCAAAAAATTTAAACGCTAGTTTCGGCCTCATTGGACGAATTAAATATTTGCATCCTAAATGTGACGACGGAATCTATCAGGAGAGAGCGCCGCATATTAACCAAAATGCGCGACTCCCCTCTAGAAGCCCGCATGAGACGTACGCGATTTCGCGTCGCTGATCGCTACACAGGTCTTCCTAGTACAGCTAAGAACTGGCAACATCGTTGCTGATATTTGGCAACACTGTGACAGTGCAGTTACTTCCGCAAGTGGTACTGAATTGTCTCACTAAGTTCACTTGACATTCCTCTTCTACTTTCATGACTCATGATGTGTAATGCCCACGTGAAATGAGAGATGGAAATTTAACTTTTTCACTCAAGGAATGTACTTATTTGTGTAGGTGCCTTTCAGGTTATCCTTCGCGATGCGTTAGAGGCTCAACATTGAATATGTGAGAGAGTGAGGGCAATATGCGGCAGTGTGTGGTTGGCTGTGTGGTTCTGCTTATGTCTTACGATGCACTCCTGGTGTCAGGTGCCTGTTCTAATCCTGGTTGGAGAAATTGCGTTTGGGGATGGAATTTCGTTTCATTTTACTTTATTCGCTGCAGAGTGCCAGAAGAAACTCTTTAACGGAATCCTAAGAAAAGTTTTATACAATAAGTCTTTCAGAAAGGTCGACTTCAAATTATGGAAATGGTATTAGATGTCTTCTTTGCTTCACCATACAAACGCCTTCGAAGAAATTCGAATTCACCTCCACTGATGCGAAATATCTCCAGTAGAAATGAGACATGAAGACACGAACCTTGCAGTGTGCCTGTGTTGCTTTAGAACGTGCACTGAAACGTATTCACATAATTTAGCTCATACATTTACCGTAAAGAATGAAACAACGACACTAAACCATTTTAGTGAGTTACATATTGTGTCTTGATGAAAACATATGAACTGATGACAACAACAAATTACATGAGAGGCTTTTCTGAAAGGAAAAGGATCGAGATTTAAACGACAAATAAATGTTAATTATCGTAGAGTGCAATTGGATTGGACAATGACAATTTTTTGCGTCTCTAATGTATTATATGCTCATCATTCAAAATAGGTGGTCTGCTTCGTTATATCCTGTGTGAATTACGAATCGCAACCTTTTTTGTGTATCTCCACTTAGCAACACTACAGCATTTTACGTATCCAGGGCGATGAGCGGCAGCAGGCGCTGTGGGCAGAGGGCGAGGCAGCGCTGTGTAGCGCCGCCACCGCTGCTGCCGGCGAGTGGGCCGCGGAGAGCTCTGCCAAGCGCTGCGGCCAGAGGCAGCAATGTTATTGGGCCGGAATGTTATTACCAGTGTTCCAAAAAATGAAATACGTTACACATATGCTCCCCTTACACATGTGGCATCAGCATGCACGAGTGACATGAATTTAAAATTTTTGTCATCAGTCGATTTCGATCGCTAATACTGAACATGCAAGTCGCGCACTTTACCGCAAGACCACGGAGGTAGCTGACCCACTTGTCTTCTAACTGCTCACAAGAAGTACTGTATGAACTCCCGCAGTGTGCAGTGTTGCCAGATTGTGCAGATAGCTGGACTTAGAGCGAATCAGCGCGGCCACTTTTATTGTCCCATGTCGCGATCGGCTCGGACTTAGGCTCAGCGGCGGCCAGGTTTTTTGTCAAAGAGTGTACATGCTGTTTTCAATCATAGACAGTCTTTTGTAACTGAAGTATTCAGAGAGAGAGAGAGAGAGAGAGAGAGAGAGAGAGAGAGAGAGAGAGAGAGAGAGAGAGAGTAATTTGTCGTAAGTCTCCAAGCTTTTATATCCTGAGTATGCCTTTTAATCTCTGAGTAATTACTACAATCCACAACTACTTGAGTCTGCTCACTCAAATCCAGCGTTGATCATTCTCTACAATTTTCACTCTTCTATCCGGTGCCAAGATCTTCCCGTCTTACAGCACTAAGGATTAATTGACGCCTCTGAAAGTGTGCAATACACAGTAATATTTTTCTAACACGTTTTAGCAGACATTTATTTGCTGATAATTTAATGCCGTATAGGTAGCAATCTGACCTACGTGTATAATTTCAACAGATTTGCGGAGGATCATGTTATGGAATCTCTTATTCATTTCTCAAATGAACTTTTTATCTTCCAGTTTTCACTTCGCTACAAAGCTACATTTCAGACCAATAACTTTCGGAGAAGGTTGTCTTTAAATGTCAATGATATTCAACAGTAATACGCTTTCGGCAGTAAAAACGGGATGATCGCTTTAAGAAAATAGCAGTAGTTTCTTCCATAACATAAAATAACACAATCCTATAATGAAGTTTGTGAAACTTAGAAACTGGTAACATTTCAGTCAACAACAGTTTTAATATTATCGGTTACTGTTTTTATTTATTTTGAGAAACTTAATCTGATTTATATCACCCGACCAAATAAAAATATAGAAGAAAATAGTAGTTCTGTCAATTGACGTCGTTGTATGTCAAGTACGGATGTAAATTTTATACCTCAAACAGAGTGCTGCATACTGGTTATAGAATTATCGTCCTTGAGATGTTATCACTTGTTTGTAGTTTAGGGAAGACTCTTCCTTCTCATACATTTACTCAGTGACACATGCTACTTATCGAATATTTGTCTATAACATCGACTGGCAAGCTGTTTCTGTATGAAACTAGTGTACAGAAAGATTGCTAAAATGAAAAATTGTATCAATTTTAACTGCAATTGCTGGAAATATACATCGTTCTTGCATTGCGACCAAAATAAATTACAATGTGCGATCGCATTCCACTCGTTGTTTGCGTGGTGAATGCATTAATATTGTGCCTGTATGAATGGGTGAATGTCTGAATGTTAGATAAGGCTGGAAACAAATTTAACATTCCGAAATGGCGTTCCGCAATCAGACTGCATACGCCGAGTGCCGAATGTGATGCTCGCAATTCACATATGAAAAATTCCATCGTGATAAGTATTCATGGGCTACTCGCTATGAAGCAGCACGTACTGATCCGGCGTGTTCTGAATTTCCGAGTTCTCCGTTGACCTAGTTATTCATCCACAGCATGTCGTTTACCCAGTTTCTGGAAATGAGGTGTAAAATGCGTAGCAGGAAGATGAATAGTCATTGACTAAACATAACAAGAAAACAGCAATAATTTCTTCGACGTAGCAAACAAGTTGTAATCATAATATTTACCGCGTGAAGGGAGTTGTTTTGAGAAATTACATTTCAATAAAGCACCCAATTAGTTACATTTTTATGTGCAGTTCATGCACTGAGTAACGTAAAGGAATTGACGTTGTGATTCAAATACTTACTTAATTAGGTACAGTGAATAACATTAATATTAGGACACTATGATACTTTAACCTTGTAGCATCATAAATTTATCCGTAACAAAACAAACAAAACATAAATCTAAGTATTATATTAGATGTGTCTTGTAAATAATAGATTAAACATTATTAAAATAACTTACATAAATTCTTTAATATTACGATTGTCATAAAATTCGGTCCTAAATTCACGTTACTTTAATATTCGGACACGTTGCGAACTAATTATTACAAGAAAAAATTTTGTGGAAAATAAATTTTCAATATCTTGTCTGGTGGCCCATTTCTTTTATCACTTCTGCGGCATACTGCAAAGATAGTCCGCATGTAAATCGTTATATCCTTATTTTTTTCGACGCTTCAGAGATTCTTTGGAAAATACTGGTGCTTTCTAATATGTCGCTCGGATTCTTCCCTCAACTTCTCAACAGGGTTGAGATCTGGTGATAAGGCCGCAGTAGCCCAGCGGTCCGCGGCGCGCCAGTCACAGTCTACACGGCCGCTACGATCGGAGGTTAGAATCCTCCCTCGGGCATGGGTGTTTGTGATGTCCTTAGAGAAAGATAGTTTAAGTTAGTCAAATAATTAGTGTGTAAATCTAGGGACTGATAACCACGAAGTTTGGTCGCATAATTTGAACATTTAGATCTGATGATTGATGTGGTGGTTGTAAGAGTTTGGGGGCAATTGTACATGCATTCCTGCACTATGCGAGTCGTACGTTTGTGATAAAACCGGAACTTCTTTGATATTCCTATGGTTTCAACACTTTTCCAAAAAATGTTCTTTAATATGTTGAAGTCCCAGACAAGAACACTGCTACCTCCTTGCTTTAGAGTTGTGACTGTAAATTTTTCATTCATCTGGCGCCATAACATTCTACGATATATATTGTTAACGAAATATACAAACAGAAATAAATTTCATGCTCAGGTAATTGAAACTATCTGAACTGCATTACCAGCAGTTACGATAATTTTTATTGCATTACCATCATTACGACCCAAAAACGTTAAATTTACTGTAGTCAGTAAGAATGACGTGCTTCCACCATATTTCGTCCTTCGTAATATACTCCATAGCGAAGTCCAATCTCTTATGTCGATTCTCTTCATTCTCTGTTTCTTCATAGCCACTCTCCCATTGTAGCCACTTTCTTTTAATACTCTGTGAGTCATTCATGTACCTACTTGCCAGTCTCATGTAGAAGCTCAGTTGTTAATCTGGGTGCACTGAGCGTAGGATCGGTTTTTATTTCCCGTGACATTCCTCTTGTCATGTTCATCCGACTTCTGTGGCTGGTCCTGTTGCGCTATAGAGTCTATACGGTCCTCGTGTTCGAATCGTCTGATGACATCTGACAAAGCACTCTTACTCATGATGAACGTGGTAGATAGTCTTAGCTTTCGCGTAGTGAAAATTCACAACTTGTACCTCAAAACTGGTGATAGCTGTGCGTGGCATTGTACCGTCTGGACAGTCTGAAGCGTTTGTAAACACCCACTTGCCTTTCTGACTCGAAGTATTTGCCCCAGCGTGAACGGTGAAAACAAGTGTGATTCTGCCGCCTCTGTGGATATTAAAGTAACGAGCCGACCGAAATGGGTTCCTTTCAATCATATAATTTAACAACTGTTTATAGGGTTGGGTTGGGTTGTTTGGTTGGGTTAGAGGGACTAAACTACTAAGATGGGGTGGGGAAGGAGTGAGGATAGGAAAAGAGGGGATGGGGAAAGGAAATGCAGTCCTACGTTTGTTTGTGTACTATGTTTGTAAATCTATCGGACCAAACTGCGTGGCCATCAGTCTGTAGCTTACAAACTACTTAAAACTAGGTAAACTAACCTAAGGACAACACACACACCCATACCCCAGGGAGGGCTCGAACCTCCACAGCAAGTAATCGCGCGCTCTGCAGCGAGACGCTTTAGACCGCTCGGCTGCTCCACCTCGGCAAATGCAGTCCAGGAAGTAAACAAGAAAGGAATTCTGCATTAGCTCAGGACCCCGTGCACGCCACGCACGTACTCACGAAACAACCACGAGTTGTTTATACCTTGTGTAAATATCGTTTATACTATTGTTTACTAGACCTCTACCTTCATTTAATAATTGGTTATATAATACTTTTGCTGTATTCAGAATATAGTTGTGATGCATAAAGTAAAAATATCTTACAAGGAGACCACATGGGTATCGGATTATAGAATTTCTTTATATTGATGGTAAGTGAAGTTCAGAACAGCGAAAGCCATTCGACGAAACTCTAAAAAATTCTTGAGTTAATCGAGTTTCGCGAAGTACACGTATGGACTAAGTACCAATAAATAAAACGGTATCCGTATCTGTTCGTGTGGTTCAGGTGGTGCCGGACGCCGTGCCTCAGCGTTCGCATTCTCGTGGCAGCCGCAGTGCGGGATGGACGTGTGTCGGCAGCGCTGGCGTTCGCGAAGTAAACAACGGCTGAGTCGCTGTGTCTGAGGTTAGTTGCCACCGCTTTGCTTAGCTAATTGTGGCTATGTTTGATACGAAAAAGCAGACAGAATGAGCACCAATAACATCTTGAGGAAAGATACGATTAAATTTACTTTCGACAGATGTCATGTAAGACTGAATGCATACGAAGTGAAGCAATGGTGTATAGAAAAAGTAAAGATTCATGAGAGTGACGTAATAGGTGTATATTTGTCCTTTGTAACGAACGCTGCGTTCGTGAAACTAAAAAGTCCTGACCTATGTTGTACATTAGTAGATAAGGTTAGCGGTATCGTAAAGTTCAATCATTCCGACGGCAGTGTGAGTGACGTTCCTGTCTGTCACGCTCGTTTAGGGATTCGGACGGTCCGCATTTTTGAACTTCCTTTTGAAATGCCCGACCAGTAAATCAACAATGTTCTTGGGCCCTACGGCGGAATAATCTCCAACATCGCCGAAAAGTGGTCAGAGGCTCATATGTTTCCAGTTTGAACGGCGGCTATCGTGCTTTAGTAATATATGACATCAGGAGCGAGTGCAGCAAGAGGCGCGTCCCGCAGCTGCCGGCTGCAGAGCCCGCCGTGCCCGGCCAGGCGGTCAGCCTCAGTACATCTGACGTACGCTGCCGACACGCCTCGTACCCGCGCGGCCCCGCTGGGCAGGAGGAAGTGGCCGCCGCATCGGCCGAGCCAGGAAACAAAACAGAGCCGAGCCACGCAGAGGAAGCGAAGACCAGTGACGCGAGCCCCCCAGCTGCGTAAAACGGTAACAACTGACAAACCTTGTGAAGCAGACGCCCTAACGAATGTGCAGGCGACGACTGTTGCCAACACAGAAACTGGAAGTGGACAGCTCTCTTCGGTTATACAACATGAAGAGACAACGACTTCCGAAATATCCGCAATGGATTTCGAGGAAGCGTTAGGCAGTCAGACGCAATCAACAGAAGTTCCAACAGGACATGACAAAGAAAACCCAAGTACGCAGAATGACGGCAAAGGGAAAGGACTCCAGATTAAAAGTGGCACACAGAAAGACTCAAATACTGAGTTGAAAAATGGCAATCCAAAACGGATTCCAGATGAAGAACAAGTGTCATCTGAGAAATCCCCGGCGGATTCCCAAGACAAATCACCTGGGTCATCCAAAGAGGGATCCCCAAAGCGAAGAAGGAACAACACCCAATGATCTTCTCTGGGACTGGTGTTACCCTTTCCTAAATTACTCTGGCTATTATTTTGTAGTCTGAGTTAAGTAAACTTATTGGTCTCATCTTATTGATATCCTTTATTTTTGTATTTCTACCGTTTGGAATCTACATAGTGATGCATTGTTTGAAATCTGGAGGGACAGGGCCCCCATTCACAACTTCATTAATTATTTCAGTGACGTTTTTCCCTATTATATGCCAATGCGATTTATAAATCTCTATGGACAATCAGTCAGGGCCAGGTGACTTTTTATTTGGAGATGACTTAATGACATCTAGTACGTCTTCATGAGTAATTTCTACTTCCAAATCCTGACTGTCCTCTTCTGTTATTGCGTCCGTAAGTCCAGATGTGAAAAAAAATTCTCTTGTAACAGTTTCCGGTATCTCATCTTCAGTATAAAGAGTGTTGCAGAATCGATAAGCCTCATACAGGATATCTTTTTGATATGACAAAATTCTCTTATCCTCCGCTCGCAGGTGTCCAATGAAATTTCGTCTCATCCGTTGTTCAGCCGTATGAGGTGATATATTGAAGTGTTTTCCTATTCTACAATAGTTTGCGCATGGGATTTAATTTTCAAACCCTCTAGCTGTATAATCTTCATATTTATAAGTTTGTATTTTGTTCGATTTATTTACATTAAAATATCGTTTGTCATTGGTTGTCCATATAGGTCGCGTAAACAGGAGTAATAAAATTCTATTGTATGCCGCGTCCATCTCATTCTCTCTTTGCCATATGATATTAAGGTGGCTCTCAATTTCTTCTTCGCATCCGTAATCCACCATTTTACAGTTGACGTATATTTGTGACGTTGTCTGAAAGAGGCCTGCCAGGTATCTTCTATTTGTTGATTTAGGTCGTTCTCTAACAGCATGCTTGTGTTTAATTTCCACAGTGATCTACCTCAGTACTTTTTCTGTTTTTTTAACTTTGCATTTAACCGCAAGGTGATCGGAGAATGTACTGGGTATAACTTCGACTGCAGCTATTTTATTTTCCAAGTTCGACGAGGCGTAAATTCAGTCAATTCTACTCTGCGATCTGCTAGTAAAGAGTAAAGTAAGTAAACATAACGAGGATGGGGTACTTGATTTCTCATCCATCTTTCCATTTCATATTAGTTACCAAGCCTTCAAGTTCTCTAGATTTACTGAAATTAGGACGTTGGTTCTGTTAATTTAAAAAGCAATTCTAGTCACTTCCTATTAAAACATTTGCAGGGTTGTCTGAGTAAAAGTAGGTTGGCTCACGAAGCCGCAGAGCGAATTGCCCCCCTTCTACAGGAAAAAATTAAAACTGTCAAAGAACGACAAAAGCAAAAAAGACGATTCACAGGCAGCACAGACTTCAAAGGCACTCCCTCCAAGGAACGGAAGGGAAGAAACTGACAACAACACTGAAGTGGACAGAGGCGAACCCCTGTTAAGTCCAGGCACTTCAGAGGCGCGATTACATTCGGCACAGGAGTCAGATGAAGATACGGAAGATGCATCCATACCAGAAGAAGATGATTTTTACTAACAGTTTGAAATGCAACATTTTAGACACACAGGCAGAAGATAGAGAAAAGGAGAAACCGAAAAAAAAGAGAGAGAGAGAGAGAAACCTGTCCTCATGTATTCACGCATACCAATAATGGAAGAAGATTGTAACGTCACGACTCTCAATATAAACAAAATACAGAACGGAACTAAAATGGCCGCCCTTAAAAACTTTCTCTATCTGACACAGATATAGCGCTATTGCAAGCGTTTCAAATCAAAGACCTATATATCTCTGGTTATAAAGCAATCGTAAATGTTGCACCTCAGCATAACTGTGGGACAGCGATCCTTGCTAAGGATGGAATTGAAGTAAACGACGTCTGCCTTTTAGAATCGGCGAGGGGTATCAGGTGCAAAATTTTTAGTACAAATGTAATAAATATTCATGCACCATCGGGCAACAATTTATGAGAAGTTAGGGCCAGATTTTATAAAAGTGATTTTACTCACATCTGGACTTGCAGACGCAATAACGGAAGAGGACAATCGGAATCTGCAAGTAGAAATTACTCATCGAGATGTTCTAGATGTCATTAAGTCAACACCAACTAAAAAGTCACCAGGCCCTGACGGATTGTTCAAATGTTTGTAGAGCTTATGGGACTTAACTACGGGGTCATCAGTCCCTAAACTTACAAACTACATATGAACTACTAACGAACTAGGACGGCACAAATACCCATGCCCGAGGGGGGATTCGAACCCCCGACCGTAGTGGCCGTGCAGACCGTGACTGGAGCGCCTCAGTCCCCTCGGACACCGCGGCCCGGCCCTAACGGATTGCCCATATAGTTTTATAAATCGTATTGGCATATAATGGAGAACAAGTCCACTGAAATAATTAATGTAGTTCTGAATGGGGAACCTGTCTCTCAAGATTCAGACAAAGTATCAGTGTGTTCATTCCAAAGGGTAGGAATACGGAAATAAAGGATATCAATAAAATGAGACCAATAAGTTTACTTAGACTACAAATAATAGCCAGAGTAATTAAGGAAAGGTTAGCACCCATCCTAGACAATATCATTGGGTGTAGTATTCTTAAAACCATAAGTGAATATAGGGATATCGTCGCCATTTTTTTCGAACAATACTGAACATGGTCGCCTGGTTCTTATAGATTTTACAGAGGACATTCTTTGGGTTAATCATGCCTATCTTTTTAAAATCTTGGAATTCATGGGTCTCAATGTCAACAATCTCAAAGTTTTAACTAACTTTTTAACCGGAATGAAAACAAATGTATCTATAAATGGTCACTATACAAAGGATATTTCCATTGCTGGTGGGATTTCCCAGGGGAGACCCTTGTCCATGATGCTCTATGTAGTTGCCTTGGAACCTCTGATGCGACGGTTTGAAGATGCACTGGAGGGTATATCTATTTCCGAAATGAAGAGGGTATGCAATGCGTATGCAGATGACGTTTGTGTGATTATAAGAAATAATGATGATGCTGCTAGAATAAGATTTTGCCTGCGCACAATGCGTTAAGCAACATACTCACTCTCCATAGTTGCCCTCTTCGAACAATAGCCTCCGATTGGAAGACAGTATTAGGCAAATATCAAGCAATTAAACCAAAATAATTAATTGTGCGGTTTTATCCAAAGAAACATACATAGGTCAGCTCTTGCCTATTCCTAAGGACGTAGCGAAAACTATAATGGCAATCGTTACATCTGGCAAGGTCAAATATTTCGAGTGGCTGACGGAACAGTGACTTTAACTATGGAACTGGGGGAACTTGGTTTAACAGATATTGTGAAGAAAACTACTATTTTATTTATAAAGAGGAACCTGCAACTTCTTGATAAATATCCAGGCAGTATAACGGCAAAGTTGTTCAAATTGTTTTAGCGAATAGCGTTCAGCCATCTGTCAACATCATTACTATTAACTATAAATAGATTCGAGAACTTTTTTTAGAACTAAGCTATTTGCAAGACATTGCATGGGATAAAAACACTCATAACTGGAAGTATTTTCTCGAAAGAATGAGATCCAAGAACAACCAAAACAAAATTGAGGTTAAGAACCCCAACAAAAATTGGAAAAATATCTGGAAGAATATAAGCAATAAAATTCTTACAACAGATACACGCTGCATGGTACGGAGTTGTAAGTAATATTATTAGCACAAATGAGATATTATACTCAATAGGCCTCAGTGATTCAAGCAGATGTTCAAAATGCCATGGAATCGATACATTAGAGCCTCGCTTTAGTTGTAAAGGATTGGCAGAAATATGGCAACATGTTAAAAACCAAGTCGCCTTCCTCAGACGGAGCGATGGGAGAGACATTAACCCAAATGTTATCCTATTCCTAGAAGAAATGTATTTCCCAGCTCAAAAAAAAAACCATGCAATCCTATGGCTATTATGAAACTAGGAAACTAGGAATATATAGAATATGCACAAAGTGAATGTTACAAAATATACCAGAGGAAACATCATTTGAAAAACTTTGGTAACATGTTGCGAATTGTGTTCAAGAAGCACGGAACAAGATGAATGGATTTCGGCGGTAGGTGCTTGCTAAAGTAGGGTATTGCTGCTGAGGGTGAAGTACGGTGGAGACTTCGTTGGCCCCACGGCCGCTACGGTAGCCGTAAAGGCCTCAGCAGAACTTTGAAACAGCAGCCCGGTGGCGACAGGGAGATTCATCACTGTGGTTTTTTTTTTTTTTTTTTTTTTTTTTTTTTTTTTTTTTTTTTTTTTTATATAAAGGACCCCAATTCCAGTCTGCTGTCCATATAAATGAAAATAAATTCACAAAGAACCCCCACAAAAAGTACTAATAAACAAAATGATTAGAACAACAGATTTGCTTTCCGGAACCGAGGCTCTCGAAGTTATAAGACGAAATAAGGTTGATGCTGAAATGCTAAGAACAAGGAACTGAACAGGACAATTACAAAGACTGTGGAACTATCTGCATTTGGCAGCAAGCTATGAGAAGACAAGCTTCGGAGCTTCCTTGGACTGGAATTACAACCGAGAAAAATAAATACAGCATCTGACAGGTTCATAATTCAACGTGAGAGACGAATCAGTTTCAGTTAGAAAATAAATTTTCTTTCTGTGAAGCTTTAACATTATTCTCAACCACAGGGCTAATAACAGCCTCCGCCGATGAAGGCGACAAATGGCGAGTGCAAGGCCGGGATATAAGGGGAGATGTGGGCCCCCGCCCCCCCCCCCCCCCACACGCCCTAGGTCATGAAAAAGCTAAGCCAAATAGGCAACGAACAACTAGGAACGAAATGAACGAACGACCTCGAACCATAGATAGGCAAGATTTATTATTTATTTATTATTTATTTTAATGTTCAAACATTTACCTGCATCACGTCAAAGTAGTTTAGCTGCCAAACTCAATTCTTCATCTCAAACTATCACATGGGACATAGAGTCATCGTAACCCTAGATGGAAGACTGAGCTTCAGGAATATTTAAGAAGTCTTCATCAAGGTTTTCATAAAAACGCTTTTCTTAAACACTGTGCAATGAGCATACTTTCTATATGCACCGACATCCACAAAGGTGAATCTGTAGTTCGCCGGCCGCGGTGGCCGAGCGTTCTGCGGCGCGTCAGTCACAGTCTGCACGGCTACTACGGTCGGGGTTCGAATCCCCCTCTGGCATGGATATTTGTGCCGTCCTTAGTATTAACTAGTTCATAAGTAGTTTGTAAGTTTAGGGATTGATGACCCCGTTGTTAAGTCCCATAAGCTCTACAAACTTTTTTTTTTTTTTTTTTTTTTTTTTTTTTTTTTTTTTTTTTTTTTTTTTTTTGAATCTGTAGTTCGCATCACACATAACAAGTAGCACTATTGAGAAAAAGTTTTTTGCACTTATGAAGAGCCACTTCCAGTTTGATTGACTACTCCTGTACGTTTTCCGTCAATCGTTCAAAAAAAGTTTGGGAAGTTCGTTTTTTTCCTAAAACCCAGCTGCCGTCTTATGCGAAAAGCCTGTAGTGAGGTCCGGATAGCATTCTTGGCTAACGTTATTTTACAGATGGCATCCAAAACCTGTCTTACGACCACTAAGATTGTAGGTTGCTTTATCCTGTGTCGGTAATGAAGATCTTGCAGCTATGTATCCGTTGCCAGAAATGATAAAATGATAAAAGAAAACGTTAGGTCCGTTAACCTGCCTAATACATTAAGGTTTGTCTCACTACCACCACTACTGCCCCGTAGACTAACCGTGTGTCGACCAGAGCGAGGGGTGATGATGGACGGTGATGGCGCAGTGCTCCGCCACAAGAACTTCAAAACAGTGAACACTGATTGACGTTTTCTATAGTTCTGGAAGACAACTAGTTTACCTGAAATCCTCATTATCTCAATATAAATCGAAATTTTCCAAGACAATCTACTTAACTTTTCTTAATAGTAAACTACTGGCCATTAAACCAAGTAAAAATGCAGATGAAAACGGGTATTCGTTGGACAAATATATTATACTAGAACTGACATTTGGGTGCACAGACCCTGAGAAATCAGTACCCAGAACACCCACCTCTAGCCGTAATAAAGGCCTTGATACGCCTGGGCATTGAGTCAAACAGAGCTGGATGGCGTGTACAGGTACAGATGCCCATACAGCTTCAACACGATACCGCAGTTCACCAACAGTAGTGACTGGCCTATTGTGACGAGTCAGTTGCTCGGCCACAATTGACCAGACGTTTTCAATTGGTGAGAGATCTGGAGAACGTGCTGCAGTCGAACATTTCCCGTATCCAAAAGAACCGTACAGGACCTGCAACATGCGGTCGTGCGTTATTGTGCTGAAATTTAGGGTTTCGCAGGGATTGAATGAAGGGTAAGACACAGGTCATAACACATCTGAAATATAATGCCCTCTGTTCAAAGTGCCGTCGATGCGAACAAGAGGTGGCCGAGACGTGTAACCAATGGCACTACATACCATCACGCCGGGTGATACGCCAGTATGGCGACGACGAATACACGCTCCCAGTAAGCGTTCACCGCGATGTCGCCAAAAACGAATGCGAGAATCATGTTTCTGTATACAGAACCTGGATTTATGCGGAAAAAATGGCGTTTTGCTATTCGTGCACCCAGGTTCTTCGTTGCATTCACCATCGTAGGCTCTCCTGTCTGTGATTCAGCGTCAAGGGTAACCACAGACAGTGTCTCCAAGCTGATAGTCCATGCTGTTGCAAACGTCGTCGATCTGTTCGTGCAGATCATTGTTGTCTTTCAAACGTCCTAAAGTGTTGACTCAGTGATCGAGACGTGGCTGCACGATCCGTTACAGCCATGCGCATAAGATGCCTATCATCTCGACTGCTTGGGATCCAGCACGGCGTTCCGTATTGCCCTCCTGACCCTCCGATTCCATATTCTGCTAACAGTCATTGGATCGCGTACAACGCGAGCAGCAATCTCGCGATACGATGGACCGCAATCGCGATAGGCTGCAATCTGACCTTTATCAAAGTCCTCCATGCACGAGGCATCACAACAACGTTTCACCAGGCAACACCGGTCAATCGCTGTTTTGTGTATGAGAAATCGGTTGGAAACTTTCCTCATGTCAGCACGTTGTAGGTGTCGCCACCGGTGCCAACCTTGTATGATTGCTCTGAATAGCTAATCATTTGCATATCACAGCATCGTATTCCTGTCGGTTAAATTTCCCGTCTGTAGCACGTCATGTTTAGCAATTTTAATGGCCAGGAGTGTATAAAAATTGCCAAACTGATGCTGCTATTTGTTTCAGTAGTGACTATTTTCATCATAAAGCAGTAATTTATCAACAAGTTTCATATTATTGACTAGTTAGAGTTACCTCATGTCATAGTTGTAAGCGTTTAAAAACAAGCAAACAATCTTGAAATCATGATATCTCTAACAACAAATAAATACTAAATGAGTCTTCCGAAACTGTGTGTCTAAATGTATCTAATAACAAAGGCAACAGCACAACACAGTTCGCTGTACGTAAACATTCTAACCACACGCTTGAGATAACTGATATATTTTTACAGGTAAATTAGTTCTTCTTCAGAATTTTACCATGAGGGACAAATGTGGGAGCTGTTCTAGGGAAGATAGTAGGGCGTTTGCTGTCAATCTCCTCGAAGGCGGAAGAGGTTCTCCTGGAACTGCACATAGGTGGCGGAAGCGAGGAAGGAATTGATCGGTATCTTGGGAGATAGAGAAGAGTCAGGTCCTTGGGATCTAGTAGCGCTTATACGCAAACGACATCGAAAACTGAAGAAGGTACGTCCGTTACACTAATCTAAGTGAAAACATTTGTTAGAAATGCGAAGATGAAACAAAAATCGCTAAATGAATGAAACTCACTACTGAGAGTATAATTAACAGAATACTTCAGAACGTACTGCTGTTCCATAATGCGTGACAACGCATTACCAATGCGAAGATGCAACAACAAAACATATAAGTGCCCCGCAGGATTCGATTCATCGATCTTCAAGTCACGAGAGCCGTGCACCAATAGAGGCCGCGGTGGAGTAACCGGTCGGTCTAAGGCGCCTTGCTGCGGAGCGCGCGGTTGCTCGGCGTCGGAGGTTCGAGTCCTCCCTGGGGCATGTGTGTGTGTGTGTGTGTGTTGTCCTTAGGTTAGTTTAAGTAGTTTGTAAGCTAAGGGCTGATGACCACGCAGTTTGGTCCAATAGATTTACAAACATTTGAAAATTTGAACCAATACAGCACACTATACACATAGTAACAATCTCTGTATATAAAAGGCAATGTCATGACTGACTGACTGACTCATCATGGCCGTCCGCAAGGAGGTGAAATAGGGGATGATACGTTTTTTGAAAATACGTTGCGATTTAGGCAATTTTGAAGCTATAACTACAAAATTTCGTACTTAAATTCAGGGTTCGAATTTAAAAGACACATTTTCGGCATTTTTTGAAAATCAAATGGGCTGTAGGAAGCAACGTAGCAGTGCTGCTTCATGTTAGAGCCGTAAATGCGTTAACTACTTACTTTGTGGGTAAATGATTAATTTTTGTGATATGTATTTATGTAAATTCAGGAATTTAAAATTGACAATGGGTCCAGTCGTTTTTGAAGGGTTACGTTTCAATGAGCGATGATACCCTTCTCGAACGTGTGCAGTGTAGTAAATTAGGGTTATTAATTACTGCAAGAAATGTAGTAACGGCAATCGCGCCTCTCACTCTCAGCGCGGTGGCTGTACAGATTGTCCTTTCCTATAAATAGTTTCCAGACTTTGGTATTTTATCTGTCAGGAAGGGGTGCGAATTTTGCAGACTCTTCTGTAGGCAAAGCATTTTATTGCGGCCAAAGTCGCTCATCGGCATAATTGTTCACTTAAAGTACTTAATCTGGCTGATGAGCTATAGGAAGCAACGTAGCAATACTGCTTCATGTTAGAGCCGTAAATGCCTTAACTACGTTCTCTGTTACCCACTGTTGGTGTGCTCCATCAAGCGATTACAAGAATAGAAAAAGTACTAAGTGAAATAATAAACAAAGTGCTGACCAACATGGTTCACACGATTCATAGTGACTTTTTTTAAATACAATTAGTGAAATTTGAGAAGGAACTGAAGAAAAAAACTATTGTATCAATTTCATAGAGTAAATTATTGTTTTATTTGTTGTTTTATGTCATGATTACGGGGTAATTGTCTATGTCACACTAGCACACACAAATTGAAGCATACAACTCATACGCCCTGCAACTACTGACCTCAAACGTAGAGGGAGGTATCGTGATGTTACAACAACGTCCAACACCCATTTGGAGCCCAAAGTACAGTATTTTGACAGCGGAGAGTGTCAAACGTTACAAAGACTAAACAGGACATCAGCCGCTGCGAGATGGTAAGACTCACCCAGCTTCCCATCGGCGGGTGGAGAGCACATGGAAAGCACACTGGCGTACGTCACGTCATGTTAACCTGCCATTTTTCCCTGCCGAAGAAAAACAAAAAAAAACTTAAAAAAAAAACTAAACTCAATTTATTTGTATAACTAATAGATCAAACTCAGACAATGACAGTTTCAATATTAATTCTAAAAACTGGATTCCTTGCTTACCCCCACAGTCCCAAACTGCTGTGTATTTATTTATTATGATTTATTTTTGAGGTTTTCAAAATTTGGTCCCAGTGTAGCTTACAATATAATACCCATTTCGAGCTACCTGAATTTTTAGAATACTAATTTCATAAGACATATTTGTTTTAGTTTAATCTAATGCAGTTTCTTCTAAGTTGTCGATGCCACTCCAAACCTGGCCCTACAACTGTCATATGTAACGTCAATCTATAATAATAGCCCAAAATTATTGTCAAGGCTCTTATATATATTTGTTTATCAGCATTATCAGTTTGTTTATAATAGTAGGTAGTTTCATTTCGCAGGTTGTATTCAAATTTATTCCTTGTTTTATCCTCCACGCATTGTATATTCATTTATTATTGTTTAGGTTTTAAGTTGTTAACTATAATAACACAATGTCAAAGAAGTGTCATGCTATGTACATCGATCCAAGTGCAGACATTTGTCGTCTCTTCCCATATTGTATTTAAACATTGTAACCTCTTTGACACAGCAGTCAATACTCTGAAGATGGCCTAATATTTAATTTGCGTTCTGTGTCCTCATTTGGTAGTTAAGTAAACAAAAATAAACTTGTAGAACATAAGCAAAATTGTGATTTTTAATTTACTCGATTCTGTTCTACCAAGAAGCGAAGGAAGAATCAGTCAAAATGACATAAACGACTTTAAACAGCTTACGAAAATTTCAAGATCAACGATAACTATGACACTTGCCGTAAAATGACGTATTATACCAAAAAATTAATTGCAACTAGATTTACCTATATTGCAAATTCGAATAAGGCGAAGAATGAAACTGTTGATGTCCTGATGCTAAACGGCTGATACCTGTTTGTTGATGTACGAGCATTAAAACCGACACTTCTGACAATGCTGAACGATTCTCTTTAATCGGCAATGGTGCCGTTGCCCTGGGATTCTTTTCCGGCCGCAACGGTGTCAAGGATTTCATGTCTTACCGGATTCCAGATATTCTCGGTGCACTCGTGAGATGGTCGTACTGAAAGATACCCACCTCACCGCTACCTCGCAGATACTGTGTCCCATCTCTCGTGGCCCGAATATAACAGCACGTCCAAACTCACTTGAATCGTGATACATGCCATTGTAGCTACAGTAAAGGATCTAACGCATGCGGGATACACCTTTTTTTCTTTTATAGGCGTTGCCTACCGCAGCCCCGTCCTCCGATTGTTTACACATTTTAACGTTTGCATACGTATGCTTGGACCAGTTCCCTTAACTCTTCAGCGTACTTCTGTAATTGTCAGCCTGTATGGAAAGTTCTTAACCTACAATTCTTCTCAGGTGTATTCAAAATGATCAAATGTTTGCAGAGCTTATGGGGCTTATCTACGGGGGTCATCAGTCTCTAAACTTACAAATTACTTATGAACTAGCTTACACTAAAGACTGCACAAGCATCCATGCCCGCGTGGGGATTCGAACCCCCGACGGGGAACCACCTCGCGCATCGTAGCATAGCGTCTCAATGCGCTCTGCCGCTCCGGCGCGGCGCAGGGATGTTCTTCCACAACAAGTCGGAGAGAAAAGTGTATTGCGTGCAGCAATTGTAGGTCATATACGGTCTGGGACCTACAAGCCGCTGTCACCTGCGTTGCCACCAGCGTTAACAAACAGTGGCGCTCTGAACTGAGCCGCGGTGGAGTAGCCGAGGGGTCTAAAGGGTCTCGCTGCGGAGAGCGCGGTTGCTCGCCGTGGAGGTTAGAGTCCTCCCTGGGGCATGGGTGTGTGTGTTTGTCCTTAGGTTAGTTTACCTAGGTTTAAGTAGTTTGTAAGCTACGGACTGATGACCACGCAGTTTGGTCCGATAGATTTACAAACATTTGAACATTTCTCTGAACTGACGTCAAAATTTGTCTCTGGAAAAATCCCGGAAGTCACCTACATTCGCATAGTGTCTCACTTACAAAAGAAATAAAACATTGTACCACCTTTGTTACAACCTTTCCTGAACACAGGCGTTCATTGTATATACTGCACGAAGAACACATTTGCTCTGATTGTCCATGGATGTTGCTCTATCCGCACAAATACGCAAACAAGTACGCAGGAGTAGTGTCAATGTGACGGAGCAGGTAAGACAGCCGATCAGTTGTAAACACTATGGAAGAGGAGCATTGCATGTGTTGACTGCATTTCTGCCATGCCTAGGTCACTTCGAAGATTGATCGTATCGGCATTGTTACCCTGTGTTACGAGGGGACGTTGCAAAACGTATCCGAGTGAACCGAAGCGGTATTGTTCGGACGTAGAGGAGGTGCTGGGGAAAGGGAACTGTCGATAACTTGCCCCGCTCTGGTTTCCAAAGGCTACCATAGCTGCTGATGATTGTTATTTCCTGATTTCATCTCACAAGCGACACCCTTGAACTCGGACGCTCGAAACCGCCCGTAACCATGCCTGGAATGACAGGTGCAAGACTTTCCTCCTTGGATCAAAAATGTACTGTGTAGTTGTAGTCCTGAGTGCGTAGGAGATGGAACACTGGGGCGTACAGGTTTGCCGGCCCACACTGTCCATCCAGGACCTGCATATGTAAGACAACCCGTTCTGGAGATGACTTGCTGAGCACACTATTAGGCCCTGCTCCTACCTGTTTTTGTAGAACCGCTCTCGTTGCTGACGTCCCCTTTGCAGATTGATAGCACACTGGAGTACGGATGTAAGTGCTAGGGCTGACAATTTACGGGTAGGTATCTTTTTGAAAAAAAAAAAAGTAGGATGCCAATTATGGTGTTTTATTAACGACGTCACCATAATATAATGTCAAAAATGTATAACTTTTACCCTAACCAGTAGGAATTATTAACGACACCGAGAGCATGGCTGCTACTCGTACAATACAGAACAGAACAGAACAGGTGCTAACAGCGACTGACTATCGTTGGCGCGCAGCCGAGGCCTCCTCACTACTTCGTACCTTGTCGGCATTTCTCGTGATAGCTCGTGTACCAAGTCGTATTTCAACTGTTTCTAAGTTAATACACAATAAAACAAAATAAAATGACTAATGCGCAAAACTAATCATCTGTAGACCGCTACAAACGTCTGTATGCCAACAACAGTTAATTATATACAATTACTAATAAATACGTAACTGCCCACTTCGCGCCATATCATCGGGGCTTCCTCGGTTTATATGCAGCGCAGCGTAACGGCTAGTCTCATGCAGGCGCCTTCCAGAACCTTCTACCCACCCCAGTGACGCCATATGGCACCTACTGCTACTCTTGCTGTGGGAACACGACGCCTCTGCCTGCCAGCTAGCTGCTAAACCGATCGCCACTATAAAACTCTTCTTACTGCGGGCGCGCATATAGAATCATAATAAAAATATACTGCTGACAATAAAATAAATTTAACTCCCATACTAGAACACTTACACAGGCAATCATAGACAGGACAATGGTGTATCTGATATGAATACAAAGCGTTGCACTGTACCTGAAATGATATTTTAAACATAGTAAAAAGTTATCAGTAGCATAGGAAGGAAGTCATATGTAATTTAATGGCGTCTGTGTAACATTACATGTTCAATCGGCAGCGCCAAAATCTCTCTGCTTTTAACAGTGCAAAACACATGTATACAGCAGTACCGCACAGCTGAAAGTGCTTGTATTAGTCCTCGAAGTGCTGATGCGCGATTTGGACGAAGTGGTTAAAACAAAGTGTGGGAGAGAACAATGCGCACCCCTCACATTCCAGATCACAATCGCATTCACGCAGTGCAACTCCAAGAGCCATCTTCTGGTGCAGCTATAGGGCTCGTGGTAGTGCCACGACCTTGACTGGAAGCGTTTCTAGCTGACAGGCCGGAAAACTTTTTCTGGGAGACTGCCGTAACAGTGGGCATGTCGCGTGCACTTCGGTGGACTGTATTCGTTCGTTTTGAGGAGAAAAAAAAGTGAGAGGGAGATTCACTATCAACACTATATGTGTTGGGTTTCGAAAAATAAAATGGAAGTAATCATATTGCACTTTGAAATCTTCAAATATCCAAATTAGTAGATACGTATTTGACATGAAAGAAACATTAGGAGAAAAAAAATCATTCCACCCATTTATGTCACCGTATGTATTTTTAAATTCTTCATATATCGTCACCTGTTTTTATTGTTTTAAATCTCCTGTTGCCATATTTGTTTACTTTCGTCTGAAGAGCAGCATGTTCGCCGCTGCCAGCCTGCCCTTTCTGCGGGTTTTAAAATACAATAAAGAAAAAAATTAAGAAAACATAAGAACATTAGAAGATTAAATATCTGGCAAGTGTTTACGGGAAACAATTGTCAATCAACAACCTCTATCAAAATCAAAGTAAGATTTTTATTAACTTAATTATTTTCCAGTCAGTCATATATATATATATATATATATATATATATATATATATATATATATATATGGTGTTTCACTAAGTTTGTTTGCCTCTGTATCTTATAATAGGTGACGGGAAATTTTAATGCGGTAGGTCAACACAAGAAATGTTACACTTTCTGCTGAGCTATGAACATAGTTTATTGTATCATTTTCCACAGAGTTACAGCACAAAGGTATAATTTTTTAAATGTAACAATAGATTTTCTATCATGCATTGGAATCGTTGAAACCAGCTGCGTCCAAATCAATTTAAACTACATTCCTATCACTGTTAGTTTGGGAGCTACAACCCTTCGAAGTGTCAGGGGCAGATACCACACGCTGTACATAATACATGTCTGTGTGGTGGGTGATGGATGTTATGGCGGTGGAAAGTTGATTTACATGAGATGTTCAAATGTGTGTCCATGTTCCTCAATGCATAATGCAATGCGCCGTCAAAAGGATCTGCGGACGAGATGTAACATCGCCGATGTGACGGAGCGACATGCGTACTCGGTGCGCCGTTTTAGATCATCTGGGGATGTGGGCTCAGTGACATAAACACGATCCTTTTGATATCCCCACAAAAAGAAATCTACTGGTGTTAAATCGGGCGACCTTGCGGGCCATGAATGAAGACCATGGCGCTCCAACCATCTTCCTGCAAACCTGTTGTTTAGTTCTTCCACAACAGCATTCGCAGAATGGGCTGCGTAAACATCGTGCTGCATCCACATATGGACTCTCGTGTGTAGACACACATGTTGAAGGAGACCACCCAAAACTGTCGCATTTAAAAGCGCGATATAACTCACCTGTCAGTATACCTGGGAAGTAGTGTGGACCGATGATTTCATCCACAAGGATTCCACACCACACTTTAATAGACCACCTACGTTGACGGTCGACAGGTCGTACCCACCGAGGATCGTCTGCGGCCCAGTAGTGCATGTTATGAACGTGGACTCATCAGAGAACATAACACTTTGTAAAGACTCCAGCGTGAAATTACGCATGGCCCACTCACAGAATGTCCCTCTTGCACGGAAATCGTTCCCATGCAGCTCCTGGGTCAGTAACAGGCGGTGCGGGTGAAATCTGTGGCCGTTTACTATATGCCACACAGATGTAAGACTGACTCAAGCGACTACAACAACGGCTAGTAAGCTGACATGAGGATCGTGGTGTAGTGCAGCTAAAACAAACATCTCCGTCTCCTCACTTCTTACGGGTCTTCGTCTGTTACTGCGGCGCATTACCAAGCTGCCTGTTTCCCGTAATGGCTGCCAGGGCTCTTCGACTAGGATATCTCATGGCATACGCCGTGGCTGCTTCAGTGGCATCGTGTCGGCACTCGCCGAGCATCAGCAACATGTCAACGTACTCGTTGTTCGTGTGTGCCATCGTCATCCGATGTAACTGTGGTATTTTGAGTCCCGGTTGTTTATGTGGCTCCAACTGTCGGGTATACGGCCGTGTGCAGCGACAGTCGGCAGTCTAACAGCGCATCGAAGAAGCTTCTCGCTCCGTGAAACCGGCGACGTTACAACTCGGCCGTGTGTGGTATCTGCCCCTGAAACTTTGAAGGGTTGCAGGTCCCAAACTAACAGTGATAGGAATGTAGTTTAAATTGATTTGGACTCAGCTGGTTTCAATGAATCCAATGCACGATAGAAAAAAAAACTATTGTTCCATTTAAAAATTATATCTTTGCGCTGTAACTCTTTGGAAAATGACACAATAAACTATGTCCATAGCTCCGCAGAAAGTGTAACATTTCTTGTGTTGACCTACCGCATTAAAATTTCCCGTCACCTATTATTTTATAAGTTCAAAATGTTCAAATGTTTGTATAGGTTGTGGGACTTAACTACGGGGTCATCAGGCCCTAAACTTACAAACTACTTATGAGCTAATTAACACTAAGGACGGCACAAATATCCATACCCGATGGGTAATTCGAACCCCCGACTGGGGGCCGTGCAAACCATGACTGGAGCGCCTCAGTCCCCTTGGCCACCGCGGCCGGCTATTTTATAAGTTACAGAGGCAAACACACTTGGTGAAACACCCTATACAGATTGATTCCGACCGGAACGTCATAAAAGCTGAATGTCGGTGCATACCAATCTATCAGAACGTTGCAAACATATTACTGCACTGAGTTTTTTCGGGAATAGCGAAAGAGATTGTGCTGTGTACCTGCATCACATGTTGACGAGCAAGAAGGATCTTCTGCATTGCTGACACTCTCATCAAATTCGCATTTTTCATGCCTCATCTTCCTTCTCTTGTGCCTCTTCCTAATTCTATGTACTGCATCCAGCAACACTTTAGATTCCGTGGTCATTTGTAATCTTGGTACACAACCTGGACTATGAGGCTCTCTCGTAGGTGTGCCATTAATGAAATGTGGACCCCAAACACGTGAGTGTTGTGTTGGACTGCACGGTTTTCCATTCAATTGTGTCCCTCATCAAAGCGATATTCCAAGACTTTCTTCTTCTATTCTTATGCAGTTTTTCGTTTGGAAACTAGAAAAATCTCGTTCCTGGAGGACAGTTTTTGTATGTACAATAACAGCCAACTACAGAATAATTACTGTTACTCACACACTTTTCTTTCATCTTGATTGTAACATCTTCATAACTCTACGCGTGGCTCCCACAAGAAGATGCACGGATCTGCCGCCAGAGCGCACTAGTTGCTATGCGCACGGAGCCTATTCCACTCACGCAATTGGAGCGCTGGTTAGTGCAGCTACGTCTACTGGGGCTAGGAGGCAAGTGCGGCGTTTCGCATGGAGATGACGCACGGCACTGATATATTTATTCTAAGCATGCTTTCACGCGCATCGGAGCGTTCCGTGTCAAAGGAGTCCCTTGTCAGAGGAACCCTGAGATGAAACCCCTTCAGGCTGAATAACGATTATCGTGCAGCCATAGCACGTCGTGTTTCGACTCAAACTGTACGTAATAGGGTGTAAGACAAGGAACTTCACTCCCGAGGTCAATGGCGATGTGCAGAATCTACACCTAGGCGTTATGTAGCGCGATACATACGGACCCTGCAGCATGCTAAACACACTCTTCAGAATTACCATGAACTGCTATTCACAGATAAGACTCACGTCGGTCAGCAACCAGGCAATCGTCGGAGATGTTTTCGGAGGCAGGCTGGGCAACCTGAACGTCTTAGCCACACCGTCCAGCGGGTACAGAAAGGTGGTGGTTCCTTGATGTTTCAGGGCCACCGTATCTCACTGGTGGTCGTAGAAGGCAATACCGGTAAAGAGGCATCGTCCGACCTATTGTGCAACTATATCGGCTGCATTTCGCCGTGGAATTCGTCTTAATGTTCTTGTTGTTGGTTTTTGGAAGGGACTAAACAGCGACGGTTATCAGTCCCTCGTCTTAATGGATGGCAATTCAAATACTCATCGTGCACATCTGGTGAATGTGTTCCTTCATGATAACGATATAGCACGATTAGGACGTGACGGTAACTAAAATGCTTGAAATACACAGAAAAGAGTTGTTTCTGGACATGATGACCCAAAAACCAATAAGAGACATCCTCTCCAAAATACCGGTAATGAGAGGTAAATCTCATCAACATAGCCTTGATGGCGTAGTGGGCAGTATGCGGCGACGAATACGGGCATGCATCAGTGCAAGAGCACGTGTTACCCAGTATTAGGAGTATGGGTGTACGCTGCAATCTGGAACACAAATTCAGAATGCCTAGATTACTGTTGCACAATTGGAAACTTTGATTTTCATGAGGAATCAAGAGATGTGGAATATCGTTTATGTGTATCTCTATTCAATTTTTATGTGCAGGGTCATGAGCCCTTATAATTGACGTGATGAAGAAATATTAATTGCAATGGAAACTGTAGGTGTAATCAGTAAGATCGACTGAAGTTTTAGTTACCAATAGTGGAAATTATACATGTTGGTCATCCTTATACGTAATGGTTTAGTAATGATTATAACTGGAAACACATGTACCAGTATTACATACATTCATTTACTTATTCCGTTTAGCTGATGTACCCATTATGAAGGATATCTGAGGGTTTTGTTAATGACAAAAACAAACGACAATATTCTCACGTGGAAACACATGCAGTACTCTAGCTGGGTGCTGAGCAACTGGAATGTTCCGTACTGAAAGAATACTGTCAGCATCATCACACACTACAAATGGTGTAATTTTGCGACTCGTAGTCCTACGAACTGCCTTAAAGTTACACACCCAAGTAGGTACAGTTTTGAAATGTTCAGTTCAAGCGCTGTAGCTTTCATGCATGCACACCACCTTATATTAGACACACGCACAGCCGTTCGTTTAGCCGTTCCTTTCGAAAAGTAGACAAAACATACTCGGACATGAGCCTGAGTTCTTAACACTGGGCCCCTTGTTGTTCATAATATCTCTGATGACGATGTGGGTAGTTCCCACAATTGACCCTTCAGAAGTGACGTATCATTATTCCCAACCACCAGCCTTTCTTTTGCTTCAATAAGATTGTTGACATACTGACTTGACATTCTCGAAAATAACAAACTCATTAGCTGCATCACCAATAAAAGCCTCATGAACTGGTTCGACATCAGTAACATCTTACGACGGCTATTGTACCAGTTCTTCATCCTCCAGGATGTCACTGATAGTGGCATTTTCTAGTTTCGAAGAATGAATTTGCATTGTCTCTTTCTTCTTCACATGATGAAGAGGTTGAAAGTAGCCTGTTATTAAAATAAGCAAGATCTCGGGCAGTTGAGATCTGCAAATGTAAGTAAAAAGGCTCACTGCTGCTTTAAATTACTTTATGATTGGCCACAGTACATGTGCATTGGAAATTTATCTAACTGCTCTCTCCTTAAGGGAGCAGCCAACGTTTTAACAAACACAAAAAAAGTTAAAAATAATGAATAGATAATTAAACATGGAATGGGGAGCATTAAATCATAAAGCAGATGTTTGATACTTTAAATTCAGTAAAATAACAAGCAAATAAATGTTTCTGACCTTTATGAATATGGAGGTAATGAGGGAGAAAATTTTCAAATACGCAATCGATAAATGAAAGCACATTCATTCATTCGCAGACACGCGCATAATACCTGGCAGTACATTACAATCCTGGAACACATGAAAGCAGCGCCGAAACGAAGCATTGGCAGCGTCTTGACGAGATGGCGGGTGTCGTACCGGACTTACTCCTTGCACAGTTCTCGCTGTGCCTTCTTGTCATACAGTCTACGTGGCGCTTAGAGGACTAAAATACAAACTATTGATTTTGCAGTAAGTTCTGGATATAATAAATTACAAAAATTTCAGATTCTCGTCTGTTACATTCAATTATATTCAATGGCGAACTTAATATTTTGTGCGACTGGGACTTGACCTGTGGTGTCGCACAAGTCCAAAGTGCGCGCCACCTACTTTCGCCGCGCGCCACCATGCACGCACGGCGCGGCGTTCTTACGACGACAGCCACGAGCGCCCTCTGCGGCAACTCCGCTCGTGGCTACCACTGAACGACATCGTTCACTTGGGACTGAGTTAGGACCAGTAAAGACTTCGGAATCCGATAGGCACCAGTGAAGACTTGGCTATCAGTTAGGCACTAGGCAGGACTCTAGCTCAACTATGAATCAACATTCTGCAGTACTATGTAAAAGTTAGGTATTGTATAAATTCTGTGCAATATATATCTCGTTCTAATTTACTCTAGTGTTTCTAGTTTCTGTCTGCTCCTCTCCGTACCTGCACCAGCGTGCTATCTTTATTCCTGTGTCGGTCTCATTCCACTCGGCCACCGACACCTACGACGGAAACGAGACACAAAAGCGGCGATGAGGCTGGGACACAAAAGTGGCGACGAGGAGTGATAGACGAACCTTGGACCAGCAGCCAGACAGCAGCAGTCGGAGCACGCAGAAATTGCTCCCGGCCACCCACCCTTATTATAAGAATTTTGGGGGAAGATATTTTGTTACGTGTTTTGTGGACTTTTTAGTTGCAGCGCGTCCTCTTTCATATTGTATTTGTGTTTTGTTATAATTTACTTGTATGCGCGGCGCCTAATCGGTCAGCATGGCCACTACCCCGAACCCAAACTTAATGGAAATTATTCAGTTACAGATGGCACAAATAACACAACTCCTGCAGGCTGTGGCCCAGCTCACAGCGCAAGCAGCTAACCAACAACAACAGCCGCCGCTTCAGCAGCCCACACCTGCCGCCGCACCGCTTCCGACGTTTCGCCAGTACAACGAACGTGAGGAAGAATGGAGCGACTACTTTGCACAGTTTCAAGAACTCGTCGCGGCTCATCAAATTACAGGTGAGAAAGTGAAGCATCTGCTATTATCTGTGGTGGGCACCAACACCTTCGTGTTACTGAAAAAACTTTTCCCTGACGTATCTCCTCGTGATGTAGACTTTGAACAAATAGTAGAGGCACTAAATGCTCATTATGAGAGAAAAGTTCTCGTAGCTGCGGCACGGTACCGATTTTTCAGACTTAAAAAATTTACCGCAGCAGTCACACCAAGAGTGGATTACGGAATTGAAGGGCTTAACCCGCAAATGTAAATTTATTTGCTCTTGTGGACTTTCGTATAGTGACGTGATGTTCAGGGATGCGATTACGCAGAATATTCATGACCTCAGAATTAGAGCAGCAATTCTGAAACAGTCTGACCCCTCATTAGACAGTGTACTGCAGCTTATAGATGCGCATGATACTTTTGACTTAGCAGATGTAGAAATGCAAAGCCACAGTGTTAATTCAGTGCGCCGCAACGGTCGCTTTCCTAGCCGTAGTTCTCAGTGTAGCACTAGTGATTCTTACAATAGTACAGGCCGTGCTGAACAGACAGTGAACAGTAGCCAGTGTAAAAGTGCGACACAAAGGTCGCCCCGTCGTGTTAGAAACAGTGATTTGAATAACGGGCGCCAACGCTCATTTCAGAAAAATGTACGTAAATCTTGCCCCCAGTGTGTGTCTCGCCACAAGCGTGCTCATCGCCCTAGTCGCAACGCAACCTGTTATCAATGTCGCAAATCAGGACATGTACAGTCTGTGTGTATGCAAATTAAAAACTCAAGGAACGGTACCGTTAGAAACGGTGCTTCGCGGAGTGCGAGAACGGTTCATTCTGTAAATGTTGTGCGGGCTGTGGAGTTGAACAGTGCTTTCCTTGGATCTCTTGCAAGAAAGTAGTTCTGCGCCTATGGCAAAACTATATAGTGCACCACGTACCAAGCGCCGACGAGCGCGTAAAACAGTGCAACGGAAAAGGGTTCGGGACAAGCAAAATGACTATGAACAGTGCATTCCTGTAGTGAAAATAGTGCCTTCTGCAACTGCTCCTTGTAATAGTGCCCAGTACTGTGTAGCTAGTGACAGTAGACATCAAGTAGCTACTCAAAAGTGTAGTGCAGTAGTTAGTACATCTGGAGTAGCTTCGCATGCTTGCGCGGACGCCGATCCGGCGGTAGTGCCATCTAGTGACAGTGTTGTTAATCCGCTGCGTGCCGAGTCTGCGCCGCTTACCTCACTACGCGGCCCGCGCAAACGCAGTAAACAAACCGTAGCAGACGTTGCCCACATTCGCGCACCTGTCGAGCGCCGCAAGCAAAAACTGTTTGTGACTCTCTTCATAGAAAATAAGACGGTGCAATTTCAGCTTGATACTGGTTCCGCTGTCACATTAATAAATAAAGATACTTATGAGCTTCCGGGTTCGCCAAAATTGTCGCCGTCACAGCAAGTGTTAACAGCTTATACAGGTCAAAATATTCCCGTGCTAGGAACGTGTAGCCTGCCGCCTCTTTTCAAGGTGTAACAAAAACAGTTGCTTTTGTAGTTCTTCAGGCCAAATCGACGCAGAACATTTTTGGACTAGATGCTTTTGACTTGTTTGGTTTATCAATTCAAAGAGATGTGCTTCAAATTTCGTCAATAGTGCCTCAGGATATAATCAATGCATTGTGTGACAAATATAGTGACTTGTTTTCGCCGGAACTAGGTTGTGCAAAAGACTTCGTGGCACATGTAACTTTAAAAGAATCTGCAGTTCCAAAATTTCGTAAAGCTAGACCAGTGCCTATCGCAATGCGTGATATAGTTGCCGAATAACTTAAATGTTGGCAAGATAGTGGGGTGATTTCTCCTGTTTCTGCGAGTCAGTGGGCCTCGCCTATAGTAATTATACCCAAGCCGTCAGGAAAACTTCGTCTCTGTGCGGACTTCAAATCAACAGTGAACAGTCAAACAATTGTCGACAATTATCCCCTGCCCAGACCTGAGGAACTGATGGACAAATTAGGACAGTCTCGCTTCTTTTCCAAGATTGATTTAGCAGAGGCATACTTACAGATTCCACTTGACGACGAGTCAAAAAAGTTTTTCGTTATTAATACTCACATGGGCCTTTTTCAATTTCAACGCCTACCCTTTGGCAGTTCTTCCGCTCCCGCTATTTTTCAGCGTTTTTTGGAACAGCTGACAGTTTCTGTACCGTGTTGTTCGAACTATTTAGATGATATTGTGGTATCCGGACGTACAGTTGAAGAACATTTAGCAAACCTGGAGTGCCTTTTCAAAGTTTTGACTGCAGCAGGTCTACGTTGCAATAAAGCAAAGTGTTCGTTTTTTCAAACTGAAATAGAGTACCTAGGCCATGTGATTAATGCCCAAGGAATCCATCCCTTACAGTCACATCTTCGAGCGATCAAAGATTTGCGTCCTCCTTAGAATGTGCATGAATTGCAAGCAGTAATGGGAAAACTTAACTATTATTTCAGGTTTATTCCCAGTGCCTCTCAGATTGCAGCTCCACTGCATCACTTACGTAGGAAGTTTTGTGTCCCAACTTCGTCGCCGCTTTTGTGTCCCAGCCTCGTCGTAGGTGTCGGTGGCCGAGTGGAATAAGACCGACACAGGAATAAAGATAGCACGCTGGTGCAGGTACGGAGGGGAGCAGCCAGAAACTATAAGCACTAGAGTAAATTAGAAAGAGATATATATTGCACAGAATGTAACAATACTTAACTTTTACATAGTACTGCAGAATGTTGATACATAGTTGTTAGAGTTGTTAGAGTGCCTGTACGATAGCAAAGTCTTCACTGGTGCCTATCTGATTCCGAAGTGTTCACTGGTTCCTATCTCAGTCCCAAGTGAAAGATGTCTTTCCGTGGTGGCCACGAGCGGGGGTTGCAGCAGAGGGCGCTCGTGGCTGTCGTTGTAAGAACGCAGCGCCGTGCGTGCATGGCGGCGCGCGGCGAAAGTAGGTGGCGCGCACTTTGTACTTGTGCGACACCATGGTCCAAAGGTTGCCAAGATGCTTTTGACAAATTAAAGTCTGCACTACTCAGTGATGCATGTTTGATTCCCTTTTAACTCTCGTAGGGTTGCACAGGAAACAGCTACGAATGCATACCTAAGTGTGTTAGCACGTTTTTTTCGCTTTGGTTGGCCTGCCAGAACCAAAGACATTGATCGGCCTCTGGTTCGACGTTATTTTGCACACCGTCATGCATTATCTTTAAGTCAGGGTGTCCTGTTGTTGCATACCGACAACGACCAAGCAAGAGTGATTGTTCCTCGTTCCCTGCAACGCGAAGTGTTACGCCTCCTGCATCAAGGATATTGGGGTATTGTTAGGACAAAGCAATTGGCCAGACGTCATTGTACCTGGGTTGGTATGGACGCTCAGATAGAGAGCATGACGTCACAGTGTACTGTTTGTGCGGAGCATCAGGCGGCTCCTCCGCAACGTTTCTCAGACTGGCCATGCCCCAAGGGACCATGGCAACGTTTAAACATTGACTTTGCCGGAACTTTCTGGAATACGCGCTGGTTAATTGTTGTAGACGCTTTCAGCAAGTTTCCTTTTGTGATTGCCATGAACTCAACGACAGCTTCTAGTACAATCAGTGCCTTAACATCAGTGTTTTGCATCGAAGGCTTGCCTGAAACTATCGTCAGTGACAATGGACCTCAGTTTGTTAGTGCGGAATTTCAACAGTTTTGTCGTGTGAATGGCATTCAGCATATTACCACTGCACCTTTTCACCCTCAGTCCAATGGTGAAGCAGAGCGTTTCGTTCGAACATTCAAGTCTCACATGGAGAAGATGAAAGGTCAGCACTCCAGGCAGCAAGCTCTTCAAATTTTCCTGTCTACGTATCGGTGCATGCCACGTGACAGCCCGTCTCCTGCCGAGCTGCTAGACGGCCGCCATCACCGCACTCTCCTTCACCTGCTGCAGCCTCCCACGCACCGAGTCGGTTCGTATGGCGCTACGCGTTTTCAGGTTTATACGCCGGTGCTGTACAGGGTGTTTGCTGGCAACAAGAAGACGTGGTTGCCAGGCACCATTCAGCGCGTGCTCGGTCGCAATATGTAAGTTGTACGTTCTTCCACAGGGTCGGAGCTGCGGCGCCACGCGAACCAATTGCGCTTGCACAGGCCGCGCGATCCTGTCTCCGGTTTCTTGATTCCAGACCCAGTTCACCGCCAGGGAGCACAGCCACATCGCTCGCCGCCGGGCCCAGCTTCCCCGGGCTACGAGCTCCCGATGGATGTCGACGCGCCTCCTACGCAGTCGGCCCCTCCGCCTCCGTCGCAGATGACAGCGTCACCGAGAGGGACTCCGGGACCGTGCGGGCCCCCCTCAGCTTGGGCCACGCACCTCAGAAGATGACCTGCTCCCTCTGGGCGGGGGTGTGCGCCCTTCCTCAGGTTTCGCCGGGTTTCCTGGAGGATCGCAAGGCGGATGCCGGGGCGCGGACGGCGTCTCGATCCCAGCCTCAGCTACGACGCCCGTCTCACCAGTAACGCCCCCGCCCAGGCCCTCCTCCCAGTGCCGTCGCCGTGGCCCTCAGCCCTACGCCACGACGGCGCGGCGGTTTGGGGGGGAGGGATGTGGTGTCGCACAAGTCCAAAGTGCGCGCCACCTACTTTCGCCGCGCGCCGCCATGCACGCACGGCGCGGCGTTCTCACGACGACAGCCACGAGCGCCCTCTGCTGCAACACCGCTCGTGGCCACCACTGAACGACATCGTTCACTTGGGACTGAGTTAGGAACCAGTAAAGACTTGGGAATCCGATAGGCACCAGTGAAGACTTGGCTATCAGTTAGGCATTAGGCAGGACTCTAGCTCAACTATGTATCAACATTCTGCAGTACTATGTAAAAGTTAAGTATTGTATAAATTCTGTGCAATATATATCTCGTTCTAATTTACTCTAGTGTTTCTAGTTTCTGGCTGCTCCTCTCCGTACCTGCACCAGCGTGCTATCTTTATTCCTGTGTCGGTCTCATTCACTCGGCCACCGACACCTACGACGGAAACGAGACACAAAAGCGGCGACGAGGCTGGGACACAAAATGACCCATTTTTGTGGGGATTTTCTTTTCTATTATTATTCTTTGGATCAGTGGCGGATTTTCCAGCAGGCTAAATAGGCTGGAGCCTATGTTGGCAGATTTCAGGAGCTGTAAATATTGTGCCAATGTGTAATAAAAGTTATTTTATTATGAGTATCGAATGCACATTAAGCTATTCTGTAAGAGGTATTAAGGCTTATCTTATTCCAACATTATAAATAGTATGTGACTGTATTTTTATCAGCACAGAGATTGAAAGTTTTTAATAATATAATTGTAAGGAATGTTGTTGCTCAATATAAATCTATAATGATTGGTATTCAAATCAAAGTAGTACTGTCTCCTATTCTGAACCTGTGAATTTATTCATACAATGAGCAATTTGATCTCCAGTAAAAAAGAGTCTATTTAATTAAAGACTGTAATATTTTTTCAACAATAGTACATCAACTTGCTGCAGAAGTGACTAATTATGTCGCTCAAAGATTCACACTATTTTATGGCCTATCTGTGCGCATGGAAACATTTGCAACTGCCCTCAGAATTACTGCCAAAAAAATGCTGCTGCTGGAAGGTTAAAAACTGACTACAGAATTCATAAGTAGTGCAATGCGAACCCACTAATTACACAGATACTAATTTTGTCCATCGCTGTAGTATTTAAAACAAATAACATATTGAGTTTCAGGATGAATGAGTAACACGAAATAGACCTGACGTTGAAGTTTAAACTTAAGCACAAAAGGAGTGATTACAACTTGGGAGCGTCTTACATAAATGTTTCGAGGAACTCATTTACTTCTGCTGTGATTTTCAACAAAAGGAAACCAAGCTAGTACTTTATACAAAGTAAATAATAAAAATCGCAATTGTGTACATCACACTTCGTACTTTTTTTGTCCCTAAAACATACTAAATTCCTGCACTATACTTTTAATTATCTTATAGAGTGAACATAAAAGACGAAAATCAAACCCTTCCTGTTGAGTGTGCGTCAGAGTTTGGCTGCAATTAATGCGAAGCGCCTAATAATGAAAAGAATGACTCTCCTTACCTTTATTCTTCATAAACACAGACCCTTTTAAACATCAAATATTTCTTAAAACATTTTCACTCATAAAAATATTCAAATGATTCAAGCTCACACAGCAAATTGCGACTAAATTCCAAGGCTGCTTGCACAACACTACTCTAGCTCACCCGACGGAGGCCGGCAACCAAACTCAGTTAAGCTCAAACGCGGGACTGCACACACCAAAGATTGTCCTCGTGGAGCCAAAGATATGATTTTACAGACATTGCATACCTCCTTTTCATTGAGTTATTTTATAATTAAGTAAAAAGTTATATGTCCGATAGAAAAATGATAAATATGCAATTTGCAGGGCTTGAAAACGTTTTAATGTTTGTTCTTTATAACTATGGACAGAATTTTTAGATTTTCAGATACATCTAAAGGATCAAAGCCCTTTAAAACGGATCGTATAAAACTCCTTAAAGTCCATATTTCTCAACATCCTATTCGCTCTAAGAATAGATCGTCGTAAATCAAAAAGTACTTGTTCCAATATTTAAGACATATTAATTATTTTCCGAGATAGGGTGAAGTGCCCACGTTTCGGGTGATTGCATAACTGCGGACGTCTGAGTATCTTGCTTGCTTCCATCAGCCAGTAGCGGAGGCCATTCTGAGACGCTTTCGTGGGATTGTTGGCGGCGCTTCGTACCAAAGATTAACCTCGCGGAGCCAAATACATTATTTTACAGACATTAAACGTTATTAACATTGCGTACCTACATTTCAAGATATAAACGAAAACTATTTCTTGTGCGATTCAAACCAAATAGATAGGTTGTAAATATAATCTAGGAAGTGACACTTCGATATCCTAGTTCACAGTCAAACTAATTACGGAGTATAGGTGGTGTAATTAGGACGATAGAACACAAAACAGAAAGCTACAATTTCATTGACAAAAAATATAATTAGTAAGATTGTGAAATACGGTATGAAATTGTAGAGGTCGGTTGGGGCGTAAAATATGAAAATCGGCCACTGCTTCGGGTACATCGTGTTTTGTCGTATGATGTTCTTGAGATCTTCACTCTGTTTATTACGGAGGACTGTTAGCCCTCTGAGAGATCCTGCCCAAGTAATCAACTTATCGCCCACTACGAGTGTCCACTATTCCATTTTTGCGCAGCTTTTTCTGCATTGCCACAATGGGTGGAACTTCTTTCTATATTCACACAAAAATATTCAATTGCTTGTTTGAGACATACATACAATCGGTATTGAAAGCACGAACAGTTTTGTGGGCCAAAGTTTGGACACGCAACTAGAGGTACGTGGAAACAAGTTCCTGCGAAATGATTGAGGGTTTTTGAGAAAATAGAGAACAGGGAAAATTACATTCCGTAATTGATATACTAATCTATGATACGGTACTTCAAGAGTTGTTTGTATCATGTCGGCAATATTTGTCATAACATTAGGAAAAATATTTTGTATTCATTAATTTATGTTTGGAATCAACTTCATTCGACCACGATAGCCAACTGACTGCTCGTTTGACCGGTAACATTCCGGCGTGTGTGTAAGCAGTGCTCAACCGCTAATATACAGGCTGATATTTTACGGGCCGTCTAAAATCGGTGTGTGTGGAACTAGACTTACACGCTCCGCAGTGTCGGGTGACCTTGTCTGCTCATCTTCCTTCTTCCTCCCAATTGTAACAAAATGTCAGTGGTTTTCAAAAAAGCTTTTCAACTGAAAATGCTGTTTATAGCTTCACTGGTGAAATATTAAATCATTTTTATAACCGGACATCAACAGTTGGGATTTTTTTTGTAATCTCTCAAAGACTTTTGATTGTGTAAATCATGGAATTCTTCTAGATAAGCTTAAGTATTTTAGTATGAGTGGGATAGTGCACAAATGCTTTAAATCATACTTAACTGGAAGAGTGTAGAAAGCTGAAATATGCAATTCACATGATACAGAAGAAACAATTAATTCTTCTAAATCTGGAGTTATCACAAGGTTCGGTCTTGAATCCTTTGCTGTTCTTAATATATATTAATGATTCACGAAAATGCCAAGCTATTTATTTTTGCTGATGATACACGTATAGCTATCACACCTGACAAACAGAAATTAACCGATGAAATTGTAAATGGTATCTTCCAGAAACTTATTAAGTGGTTCTCTACTTTAATAAAAGTCAGTATTTACAGTTTCATACAGTAAATGGCATGACACCATTAATAAATTTAGACTTTGAACATAAATCTGTAGCTAAGGTAGAGTACTCAAAATGTTTAGGTGTTTGCATTGACGAGGAATTGAATAGAAAGGAACATATTGAAGATCTCCTGAAACGTTTGAGTTCAGCAAATTATGCTATTGGGGTCATTGCAAAATTTGGTGATATACATCTCAGTAAATTAGCTTACTATGCTTATTATCATTTACTTCTTTCATATGGTATCATATTCTGGGGAAATTCAACATTGAGTAAATAAGTATTCATTGCATAGAAGCGTGTAATAAGAATAATTGCTGGAGCTTACCCATGAACATCCTGCAGACATTTATTTGGGGATCTAGGGATCTTCACTGTAGCTTCACTATATTGACTCATGAAATTTGTTATTATCAATTCGACCCAATTCAAAAGTAATAGCAATGTGCACAGCTACAACAATAGGAGGAAGGGTGATATTTATTATTCAATGTTAAATTTAACTTTGGCGCAGAAAGGAGTGAATTATGCTGCCACAAAATTCTTCGGTCAGTTACCAAGTAGCATCAAAAGTGTGACAGATAGCCAACTAATATTTAAAAGAAATTAAAGGAATTTCTGAATGGAAACTGCTTCTATAATGTAGATGAAGTTTTAGATAAAACTTAAAAAAGAAATTAAGTAAGATATCCTTAAAGTATTGATTGTCATGTATTTACAACATCTACTAAACTGGCACGTTCCACACCATTACGAAATGTCATATATATGATCTATGGAACAACTATTAATCTAATCTAATCTAATCTAATCTTGCTGAGACACCTATAGACTGATTGCTTCCGCATTCAATGAAGATGAAGACGTATTTCAGTCTACCGTGTAAATCTCAAACACGTTGTTTGTTCTCATTGTGCACGAAACAAACACAGATACAGAATGTCCACTTGCAGTTCATTGTATCGCTCACACACAGATGTAATAGTCAGAATATAGTTACCTAGCTCTGCCACTGCCGTGTACATGCCGTCTAGTACAAGCCTATGTACCAAACATTGAGTCAGTGACCACCAGACATTTGGCGAATGTGCCGTGGTAGAAGATCAGTGACCGCTGATATGACCCTCTCCAGACACAAAATTTCGACAACGAGACCAACAAGTCTAACCAGTTCAGCTCGGTTTTTCCCAAGTAACACTAACATCGTGTACACGGTACGGTTTCAAATCAAGGAGGTGTGGGATATGACTGGACGCGAAGTGGTACGAGCGACTAGGCAACCCACACCTCTTATACAACTACATGGACAGGTCGAGCGGACTTGAAATGACGTAGATTAGGTGATCCCCGGCACTACTGTGGCCTTCTCGTATCTCTAAGCTGCTGTAAACGTTTCAAATGTCCAAATCTAAGCTATGGCACCCAACTGCAGTGATCATCTGTCACTGTACTTGTTGTGGCCTTCAGTCTGCAGACGGGTTTGATGCAGCTCTCCACGCTACCCTGTCCTGTGCAAGTCTCTTCATCTGATAAGTTGACAGCAAGACCGTGGGGTCGGGGATTTGTCCGAAATTTTGTTTGGTGAAAGAGGACCTTTAACACCTCACGTGGTTAAAATATTAGGACGCACTACCCGGAAAATCCCGAGAAAAATCGATCCGAAGTTTCTTAAGTGCCTTATGAGTATACAATGTTAGTCCATTGCCGACCGCCGTCTGGCCTAGATGGTCAGGGCTTGGACTCTTACGCCCGAGGTCTTGGGTTCAATTCGTTCTCGGGCTCGTTTTTTCCTTCTGTTTCATTTTCCTTTGTTATTCCACCAATTATTCAGGAAGATATACGATGCAATTTTTCAAGGTGACAAAAATATGCCAACTTGGTCTGTTAAAAGTCATAACTCCAAAATGCACATTTTGGTGCTACCCTGTGATGTGTACTTTTACAGGCAAGTTACAAATTTTATAAAGCGCATGCAAATCTGCAGCGCATTGTTACAGGAGAACCATGAAATTAATTCCCGGGAAGACTGTATCAAAATTCATTCTATAATTCACCTTCAATTATCGCCACCAATATTCCGATAGATGATTGAATATGCCTGGTTTGCCTCAAAATTATCAGAAATTCGAAACAATCTCGTAAATGTTAACGGGCATGTTTTTGTACAGATTTATTCTAAACACCCTGCAATTGGAAAAAAATCCGCTTTTATATGTTGCGCAAGATGTCGCAAAATTATTACTTTGTTATTACGATAATTACCACTGCGGTTCTAGTTTATAATCATTATATGTATAAAAATTAAATGTTTCCCAGTCGACTTTCTTGTGATTAAAAACCCAATGTTTCTCCACATTTACGTTACAATGAAAAATGGAAAACCCACCGCCATGAATTGTGTTGTTGGACAAAAAGAAAATAATTTTTATTCAATAATGTAACTAATTTGTTAAAGATAATATAGGTTTAGGAAACTTTCTGATAATAACAAAAGAAAATGAAACAGAAGAAATAAAAAAGTACTGGTGGAGGAATCTAAAGCCGATACCTCTGGCGTTAAAGTCCGAGCCCTAACCATCTAGGCCAGACGGCGGCTCCACAATGGACTAACATTTTATACTCTTAAGGCACCTAAGAAACTTGGGATCGATTTTTCTCGGTATTGTCCGAGTAGTGCGTCCAAATATTTTAACCACATGAGTTGTTAGGGGTCCTCTTTCACCACACTAAATTTCAGACAAATCCCTGACCCCAAGGTCATGCCATCTTCTTGTGAGAATACGTTCGGCAACCTACATCCTTTTGAATCTACTTTCTGTATTCGTCACTCGGTCTCCTTCTACGATTTTTACCCCGCACACTTCCCTCTAATTCTAAGTTGACGATTCCCCGTACTTACACACACACACACCTATGCCCGAGGGAGGACTCGAACGTGCGCACTCCGCAGCGAGGGACCTTAGAGCTCAAGGCCACTCCCTCACGGCGTTACAAGAGCCATCTGTGAGTTTCTGATGTACCATTAATCTTCAGTGGGTTTGTCACTGTTAGCAGTAGATGCAAGCAACCTAAGGTGATAGCGAAAGCTGACGGTATGTCACGTGTACTGTTGGACGTTGTGTCGGTGGTTACGACTGACTACAATAGTAGTCGAAGGATCTATCACTAATTTTCCAATAATTCCATTTATACCAGGTTCAAAATCAGATAGTAATAGGTAAACGAAATGTGTAGTTCCGTTTCTAGACATGTGCTCCTATCAGTGCGTGGGTAACAGTAAGAACGGGTTGAAGGTGGTATTAGGAACCACTTATCCCAAAATATCAGTGCGTGGCTAACATTAAGAACAGGTGTAGGTGGTATTAAGAACTACTTATTCCAAAATAACTTAAGCTTGCACAGCTTTACAAGCAGTTCGGCCAGCGGAAATTAAAAGAATACCGTTTCTAAAAATACGTGTAAAGATTCAACCTTGATTTAACAAAACAAGAGGTTGATAAACAGGGTGGCACTCGATTTAGCTCTGAGGGAATATCATCTACTCCAGGGTCACATTAGCTGATGTTGCAAGGCCAGTCCAGTCAATCATCCAGACTGTTGCCCCTGTAACTACTGAAAAGGCTGCTGCCCCTCTTCAGGAACCACACGTTTGTCTGGCCTCTCCACAGATACCCCTCCGCTGTGGTTGCACCTACGGTACGGCTATCTGTATCCTTGAGGCACGCAAGCCACCCCACCTCGGCAATGTCTGTGGTTCATGGGAGTGCAGCTATTGATCTATAAATGTATTCTTTTCAGGTACTTCACCACGGAGGCTCAAAGCGTATCTGGCATTTGAGACACCAAGTAAAAGAGTCCACAACAAATGTTCAAATATTTGTAAAACATATGGGACTTAACTACGGGGTCATCAGTCCCTAAACTTACAAACGACTTATGAACTAATTATGAACTAACTTATACAAAGACAACACAAACATCCATGCCCGAGGGAGGATTAGAACCTCCGACGCGAGAGGCCGCGCGATCCGCAACACGGCGCTCCAGACCACTCGGCTACTCCTGCGCGGTACAATCAATGGTCCTCGACATCCATTTACTTTGTATTTATCCACAACCACACTCATGTGCTCTCAAAGACCCCTAAGAATTTGGAGACAAGCATAATTTGTTTTCTGGGTAGCGTGCCTCCTTTGAATTGTCAGCAGATATAGAGTTGGCAAACCTAGACAAGCGTTCTTTATTGCCACGTTCGTCAGTCAGTTTGTTTCAAATGTATTCCACACGAAAATCTGGTAGCGTAATCACACACCACAAGTCTCTGGCTATGAATTATTATTATTATTATTATTATTATTATTATTATTATTATTTGTCTCAAAGAACATACTTTTCTGGTTTAATTTGACGAACGTCGTTTGGAGTGATGATCCGAGGTTTGCTGAAGTAGTCGGGAAATGGTTGGAGAATGATACTAACATCTGTAACGCAAATGGTCACGTGACTGTGATTCTCGACTTTTATTCTTATATTGTGAGTTTTGACATTAACATTTAATAAATGTTCAAACGTTTGTATAGCTTATGTGACTAAACTACGGGGTCATCAGTCCCTAAATTTACAAACTACTTATGTACTAGCTAACACTAAGGACGGCACAAATATCCATGCCCAAGGGGGGATTCGAGCCCCCGACCGTAATGGCCGTGCAGACCGTGACTGGAGAGCTTCAGTCCCCTCGGCCACCGATCCTTGTGATATAACTATTCAAACTCGTCACTTGTGTCACCAGCAGTTTTAATATATTTTGTGTATCCTTATTTTAGCAACTATTTTATTTGAAAATGTTTCTCGAAAAATTATATAAATTGTAAAAGTAGTTTCTATGCAACAACCATCAAGTCAAAACATTTGTTATAATACTCTAAAGTTTCTACGCTATTAGTGCATACTGCATGAAGATAGTAACGTTACGAGATTGTCTGTCATTAGATTGTCATTATAGTGTTCAAAGTCATTATGATTACATTGTGATTGCCATTGTCAGTAGATTGTTCAAAATTTTCAAATGTTTGTAATCCTATGGGAGCAAACTACGTTGGCCATCAGTCCCTAGTCTTACAAATTACTTAGACCAAGTTAAACTAACCTAAAGACAACACATACATCCATGCCCGCGGGACGATTCTAAGGCCACGCGATCCGTAACGTGGATACTCCCGCGGGGCAGTAGATTTTTGTTGGATGATGCAAAAATACGACATGCCAACTTGATCCGTGTGAACATGTCAAATTTTTTTCACATCTAAAGTCTTTATTCCAAGTAATTAATAGTTTCAGGTGATTTTTAAACATTATCTGTGACAGTAACTAATTTTAAGGAATACAGAGTAACCCGAATACTTTAACGTGAGTACTAATTTTCAGAGAATTGAAAAAGTGTCATTGGATTTTAAAATATCCCTGGTAGAATTCTGAAATGGTACGAATGTTCTTGTGTAACTGCGATTATCGCTGATGGGTATCTCTGGTTTCAAATTAACATCTCCGATTATGACTTGATAAGAGTAATGTTCTACGACTGTAAAAATAATTTCGTTTAACACGACAACGCTCGGGCTGAGTCGGTGAGAGCCACTAGTTTCTCTTTCACTGAATCTATATGCTTGTAGTTGCTGATTTGAATCGAGCGCTCTGGTGGCTTCCTGGAACATGCGAGAGAAAGCGTTCACGCCGCGAATAAAGGTTGTTAGTCATTGTTTGGCAGTCCTTCAAACAGCGCGCGTGTCTATCAGATACACCCCGACCTTTTACGTTACTAATTCCTACCGGTGCGAGCCGATTTTCATTACGTGTTTCATTCAGTTTCTACTTACTTTGTAGAGTATTTGTAATATCCTAATACGATATTATCATTGTCTATTGTCTGCTGGATAAAATAGCAAGAAATGGACTTTCATACAGTGAAATACAATGATTGCCGCGGCGGATTAGCCGTGCGCATTGGGGTGCCGTGCTGCGGTGTGCGTGGCCGTTCGCCGTCGGGGGTTCGAGTCCCCCCATCGGACATGGATGTTTGTATTGTCCTTAGGTTAGTTTACCGTACTTTAAGTAGTTTGTAAGCTACGGGCTAATAATCCAGCAGTTGATTTATACAATGATTAGAGTGAATTTTATGATTCTGACGCGGACCCAGACTTGGAAATAAAGTGATAATTACAGCAATAGCGAAATAAATAGGGATTAAAATGGAGTTGTTCAGCCTTCTGCCAGCAGCGATGCATCTACAATTGATGATCTTCTCTGACTTACACAGGTAGGTAACCTACACTTTTAAAAAAGGAAGGAATTGAGAAAATAAATGGCAGAAATATTGTTTCGTATAATGTGTTAGAACACGGCGTTACAAAATAGTTACCATTTTTTTTCCTGGAAGTATTCGATCTGCGACTGCTGTGCACTTGCCAATAGACTCGCAGTTATTTTTTAACACTGCATTGATTGATTCAGTTCTTGATTCAGCCAATATCTATATCGATTCAGTACAAAATAAATATGCAAGTGAGTCGAACATGGCTATGCCTACAAGTTTTGGTGAGCTGAACGCAAATTTTGCCCTGTATTACTTACCTGGAATATTGCATGGCGGTAAAATGAATACTGAAAACTTATGAAATTCAGACGGGACCGTAATTAAAATCCTTCGTGCAAGTATGTCACTGGAAAGGTTCAGTTTTGTGACTAGTTGTATAAGGTTTCACACATCCATACGAGGGAAGAAAGAAAACCACAAGATAATAATGCCGCCCTAAGAACTATTTTTGATATGTTTGTCTCAAACTGCAGTGCATAGTTTGCTCCGTCAGAAAATGTCACTTTCGACTGAATGTTCGTTCCATATAGAGGCAGTTGCAGGTTCAGGATGTGTATCCCAAATAAACCTGCCAAGTATACGAGGGTTTCAACCTGGCTTGTTCTAAAATTTATCATGTGAGACATTTAGAAGATTTTGCAAATACACAACCACAAGCATCACACAAAGTCAATAATGAGGCAGACGTTGGTGTTTTGTAGAGTCAGTAAAACAGAGCGAAAGAAATCTGACAATAGAGAACTGGTTTACCTCCCACATTGTTGTGAAATACAAGAAGAGGAAAAGAATATTACTGTTCTTGGTACATTAAAAAATCAGCATGTAATTAAATTTGAGTTTTTACAAAGAAGCGTACTCAAGTGAGTTTGAATTTCAAGAATATGTGACATTACTTCGCCGGCCGCGGTGGCCGAGGGGACTGAGTCTCTCCAGTCACGGCCACTGCGGTTGGGGGTTCGAATCCCCCCTCGGGCATGGATATTTGTGCCGTCCTTAGTCTTAGTTAGTTCATAAGTAGTTTGTAAGTTTAGGGACTAATAACCCCGTAGTTAAGTCCCATACACTATACAAACATTTGAATATTTTTTGACATTACTTTCATATGTACAAAAGCGGAACAAAGCAATACTGCTTCTTTCATCAATGCACCATGATGGAGAATTTGAAAGTGACAGAGGTGGAAAGAAAAAAGCGTATATAGTAATGTATTATAAGAAAACCCAGGGCGGCGACTATACTTTTGCTAGAGGGACAAGACGATGGCTCCTCAATCTGTTCTTTCAGTTGCTGAATATTGTAGTTCACAATGGGAACATGCTGTCAAAAATGTTTCAGTTAGAAGAGAATGCCTCAAAACCCTAGGAAAGTCTCCCATAACACCATACTTGCATACTTGACAATCAATTTCAAGTGCACAAAATTCGCAGGCTTGCCACTAACCTGTCTGAAACGCAAGAAAGAATAGGAAGATCGACAAGGACATCAAAACTGAATACTTTTGCAAAGTGTACAAGGTGTGGTTTAGCATGGCGCATGCAGAAATAATTTACGACAGCTGTTACGAAAAGTGATGATTGTAGACAACTTTACCACACAAAATATTCATTATACTCACAATTTCGATTTATATAACGAAAAGTCAACGAGTCTGCTTCTTCATTCTACATATTATTCACATTTATATTTGTATTTCATTCCTATTTAATAGTATTTCCAGTGCACTTACATTTATTACTACAGACAAGTCTATTTTTTATTTTTATTTTTCTACAGTGATTGTTGTGTAATTCAGGAAGTTGAAACAATGGCCCTACAGAATTTAGTAGGACCTGCACAAAATAAAAACTCGTCACTTGACGTAAATACACTGTTTGGCACTTGTTATAAGTGTCTTAATCATTGGGTCCCACAGACCCAGCCCGACCGTCCCCGAAAGTATTTTTCGACCGACCGTTCCAGGGGTAAACTGAAGTTTTGAGTTGTGTTGAGAATAGAAGGTGGACTGCAGCTATCAGGTTTAAAATCACAAAAACTGATGACGTAATTGGACTGAGGTGTATTGTAGTAGCTGCGCAGTACCAGTTTAAATTTAAGGGGTACTATTTTGACGCCTACAATACAGCTTAGTAAATTTTAAACAGAGAGACTGATGAAGAGTTTGGTTTATTGCATGTATCAGTCAACTCATCATGATCATCATTTGCCATCTCCAGTTTCCGGGTGTGGCTAACATGCGCTCTCCATCTCATCCGATCTTGATATAACATTTGGTCTTGGACATCATCCCAGTTAAAACCGTTCTTCTGTACGTCTGACTATACTGCCTCTATCCATCGTCTCCTTGGCCTTCCTCTTGGTCTTCTTCCTCCCACTTCCATTCTGAAATATTTCTTAGTTCTTCTTGTGCTATCCTTTCTCATTACATGGCCATACCACTGCAGTCTTCGTTTGCCCAAGATGTTGGCGCTAGGGACACTGGTACCGGCTATTTCACTGTGTACCTCATTTCTGACCTTGTCTCTCCTGGTACTTTGATTCATAGTCCTGATAAACCTCATTTCTGTTGCTTGGTTTCTGCTGTAATTCTTGTTTCCATGCCATAAGGACTGGAGTAAAGTAAGAATGATACAAAGTTACCTTTTCTGGCTGGGGTACTTTTTTGTCCCAGCGTAGGTTACGAACTTGCATGTAAAAAACTGATTCTTTTTGTGTCCTGTTGAATTTTTCTTGCCAGATGGTCTTGTCCTTGCAGAAAATACTTCCAAGGTACTGAAAGTGCGAAACTGATTTAATTTTTGTACCCTCCAAGTAGACGTTTTAACTCAATCCATCTGTGTTTATAGTCATCTCAACAGTCTTGGTCTCGCTGATTTTCGGGTCAAATTCTTTAAATTTGTTGTTCCAAACAATCAGGCACTTCTGCACTCCTTTTTCTGTTTCTCCCCATGTTACAACATCATCTGCAAATACCAGTGATCTTGACTCATTTGCAGTTTCCTTAATAGAGTTTAGCATTCTGTCCATTACAACAATAAATAACAGTGGTGATAGAGCACTGACTTCCCTGCTGGACTTCACTCTTCGCCTCAAACCATACAGAGTGACCATTTCCTATTTGGACACTACTATTGCAAGTTTGATACAGCATCTTCACTCTGTCATTCAGGTAACTGGGCACTTCTAGATCTTCCAGGCATTTCCATATTTTATTAAGAGGGACACAATCATACGCCTTCTCAGTGACCAAGAACACTGTGTTCCCAAAGATGAGATCTATAGGGCTTCACCATTTCTTGAAACCATCCTGTTCTTCTTTCTAAGCTTGGTTTCTATAATTTTTTCCAACAGCTTTAGGGTATGTGAAAGTAGGGTGACACCTCTATAGCTTCCACACTTCTTTCGGTCTACTTTATTAAAGAGTGGTATGATGATCACTCAACTAATATTTAGTTATTGCTGAATTTTTCCTTCTACCCATGTGAGATGATATAATTTAAAGTGGAACCGTTCCAAGCTCAATGAAACAGTTACCTGTAAATCTTATTACAATACTCCAAGATATTGTGTTCATGTGGTGCTGGACAGAAAGCCGTTAATGTAAAACTGACTTCCTTAGCCAATGTATAAACATAAATAATAATACGCTCACTATCCTGCTTATAAGTACTGTTGGTGATGCAATATTTCGTGTTTCATAACTTATTTTAAAACGTATGTGTGGTCACAAACCTCTCAAAATTCTTCTCTAGTTATTTCGCTACTATGTTCTCACAGCACTGTTGAAATCTGTGTTAGCTGTATGACGTTTGTTCTTCGTTTTTTTATTGTAATTTTAAGATAGTATTATGTACAGCAAAGTCATGATATATTTATGTTGTAAGATTTGCAATTAAATTCCATTGCTGCTGCTGAGATAACTGCAGGCTGCAGGTCGCTGTTACCAAAAGAAGCAATAATATATATATATATATATATATATATATATTCACTTTTCTCGTATTTCTACATTCTTGATTCTCATTATTTTACTTTAAGTAGTCAAATTTCCGAGTAGAAATTAGTCTCCGTTTCAACTGAAATTGGTTTCTATTCGAATAATTTATCTACTGTTTCTGTAGCTGCCGTTATGGAATGGAATGAAATGAAATGTATATTCACATTTTCCTGTTGTTATTAGTGTTGCGAAACGCAGCTCGTCATTGCCCCCCTCCCCCACTCTCCCAACACACACACACACACACACACACACACATACACACACACACACACACAGACCACCATCATACACAGATTCACAGCGTTAAAGTTTTCATTCCCGCTGTAAGACGTACCTGAAGATCCGTCCAGTTTTGATACATAGTGTAACATATTGCTCACGTTATAAACACGTGTATACGATGCATCATAGTCGGGGTTGATAGGTTAGAATGTATTGGTTTGGAAGGACTTTGGAGGCCACACTGAACATTTAGATTTGTTTCATATGAAATGCAGTTCGTTCTTTCAACATTAATTCAGCGAGGCGAGGGAGAGGAGTACAACCAACCTTTTTCGGAAGATACGTGCAGTTATATGAATTGGTTGCAGGTTTCCCACAGAGAAATTATGATAACAGAATCGTCAAGGCAGGGAAAAAACCCTGAAATGCAAACGTTCAAGTGTTTGTAAGTCTATCGGACTCAACTGCGTAGTTATTAGTCAGTAGCTTACAAACTATTCAAACTAAGGTAAACTAACCAAAAGACAACACAGTCACCCATACTCGAGTGGGGACTCGAACCTCCGACAGCGAACGGCCGCACGCAAAGCAGCACGTCCCCCCCTCCACCCAGTGGGCACGGCAAATCCGCCGCGGCAATCTTAATTACATTACAGATTGTTACTTCTCGCTTTAGAAAAACGATACCATTTCTCGTAGCCTTACACTCTTTTTGAACGAAAATAACACTCGACATTAATATTACCTCGTACCTTACTCATGAAATTTTACTAAACTTATAGATCCCACCGTTTTCTTTCACAACACCTGGTAATGCAATTAGTTATGGTGCCTACCTAAGAACGGAACCAAATGGAAATCTCGCCAGAAAATGTTTCCAGTAACGTCGGGTAGCGGATGTAATTTCGGAGGATAACTATGTCAGCAGCGCGAAAAACGAGGCAGATACCTGCCTTGTGAAAGAAATTCCTCGAAGCGAGATTACATAATTGATGTGCTCGTTAGAGCAAGTTATTCTCTGAATAAACATTTAGCGGACGTAATAACAATGGAACGGGCTTCTAAATGAAGAGTAATACTTAACTGTATACCCACAACTTCTTGTTCGAAGAATAACGATATTTCGTTTTATTAAAACCTACAGTTTTCGTATATGCTGTTCTACATGTGTTGTTTGTTCTCTCAGGTTATTTGCACATTCTTTCTTCCTTTATCTCACTGAAATGTTTCTTTGCAGACCCACGAACATGCCGTCTTGTTAATTTGATGTTTTTGTTTTGGATCGTGTTGCCAAGTTTTGAATGTCTTTTTCTTAGCAATTGCATCACGTGTTATCTTTCCTTCATGTCGGTGTGTGTGTGGCTGTGGCTGTCAGAGAGAGAGGAGGGGAGGGACTTTTCGATGTAGTTGTGGAAAATAATACACCAGTATTACTTTATTATATTATTATGTTCAAAAAATGTTCAAATATTTGTTAAGCTTATTGGCCTTAACTGTGGGGTCATCAGTCCCTAAAATTACAAACTACCTATAAATTAACTTATACTAAAGACAACACAAACATTCATGCCCAATGGAGGATTCGGACCCCCGACGGGGAACGGCCTCGCGCCTCAATACGCACGGCCACGCCGCCGCGGCTATTATTATGTCAATAATAGGGAAAGAGCTGGCTGAGCTACCTACAGACACGAAAAAGGCTAACCACATTCACACAAATTAAATTTTCGTCCATGACCTTCGTTAGAGAAAAAGACATTCATTCAAGCAACATTCACCCAAAAACTCAGACAACTATGCCGTGGCGGAGTGGCATTGAGGTGCTATGCTCCAATACACGAGGCCGCTCCCCGTCGGGGGTTCGAATCCCCCACTCATAAATGGATGTTTGTGATGCCTTTAGAATAAGTTAGTTTATGAGTAGTTAGCAACGTTTGAAGATTTTCAGACAACTATAAATGCACAACCACCATTATTATTATGATTTATGTATTAATCATCACCTGATTCGCATGCGCGCGCGCGGGCGTGAGCGTGCGTGCGTGCGTGTGTGTATCTATATATTCCTGTTTTTCTGTGTGAACACTTTCGTTTGTAATTACTTTCTCATTCATTTAATTACGTTTAGCAGTCAGTTTTCATTTAAGTATGTATTGCTGCTCATTTATTATTTGTTTGTTATCAGCTATAGCTTTCCTGGTAGTGTAAATGGTGTAATGGATAAGTTCATGATGAGGTGCAGTAAGGAAAGACACAAGTGTCGCCACATGCGAGCCAGCTCGGGGTATCCAATCAGAATACGAGTGAAGCGACCGACCCAAGGCTGTCCTACAGGGGTAGCCCACAGGCTTGAGGCAGTGTGACCAAACAGGGATACGAGAGGGAGCCAACCTACTCGTTAGATAACAGATTCTAAGCTTTGAACACATAGTATCACATTGCGGTAGTTAGGTGTCTCGTGAGCGGTCGATGGGTATTTGTTATGCAGCTACGCTGATGGAAAACGTCACGGTCGTCTCAGAGGTGACTCGTAACATGTTTCAAATATAGAGAGTACAGAATAGCATAGAAGTCTGTAGCTAAGGTAGAATATTCTAAGTTTTTAAGTGTGCCAAAACTTTGCTACCTGTTGCTGTCGTCTGGGTGTATATTCATCATACCGGATATTTCATTATATTTTTAAAAGCAGTCTGATTCGTGGTGCGAGCATGTCCATCAGAAAATTTCTGTTCTTTTTCACGGAAGGAAAAGTATCACCAAATCGAAGTCTTGCTACAATATTAATTAGGCTGATTTCACAAGTACAATGTTCTATGACTGATGCTTTTCACACACTATCAAGATTTAATGAAAACTGAAAGATCGAAGGCAGTGCCCATTAAGGCATTGAATGTCATTTCCATAATGCTCATTGTATAAAAGCATGTAATTAGAATAATTTCTGCAGCCCATACAATACATTCTGTAGACATTTACTTAATAATCTACAGTTCATCGCAGTAGCTTCACTGTACACACACACACACACACAATTTTTATATATATATATATATATATATATATATATATATATATATATATATATATATATATAAACCCTATTGGGTTTATTAACAATAAATATCATAAGTTTTGTTTGTTTGTTTGTTAAGCTTAAGGACCTAACTACGGGGTCATCAGTCCCTAAACTTACAAACTACTTACGAACTAGGACGGCACAAATATCCATGCCCGAGGGGGGATTCGAACCCCCGACCGTAGTGGCCGTGCTGACCGTGACTGGAGCGCCTCAGTCACCTCGGCCACCGCGGCCGGCAATATCATAAGTGAATGTATATGTACAGGGTGTTTCACTAAGCGTGTTTGCCTCTGTAACTTATAAAATAATAGGTGACGGGAAATTTCAATGCGGTAGGACAACACAAGAAACGTTACACTTTCTGCAGAGCTATGAACATAGTTTATTGTATCATTTTCCAAAGAGTTACAGCACAAAGATATATTTTTTTAAATGGAACAATAGTTTTTCCTATCGTGCAATGGATTCGTTGAGAGAGGAACGACTGATGCATTTTTTACAGCTGGTCGTGCACACAAAATGGCTGCTAATAGAAGTCGGAAAGGTATGTAAATAATTATTACGCCTAAGTATTGCTGTGATTTTTTTTTCTGTATTGTGTTAACTCTTCTAGATGTTGAGAGTTCGTTCCGATTTACATATATTGTTTATTACTACGAAATAACTCATTTTCTGAAAGTCCGCGTATGTGGACCTCAGGTCATAATATGAATATGTTGACTTTAATTTCTTCTTCGGAAGTTGAGTACTGTAATAACTCTCCTTTTTATACTTTACAAGTATGAATGCAATATTAACTGATGAGCAATTGGAAGCACTTCTCAATGACAGTACTGCGAAATTATCTGTTGGGGAATATGACGAATTTTCGTTTTTGACTGGTGATTTTGCTTCTGAATTACATGTATTACAAAATGAGTGTATGCAAAGCTATGATTAATTATAAATATTTTGAGCCTGTAGCTAGAGGGCACCATTGTGTAGTGGATTCACCTGCTAGTCACGATACAGATGATGTACAAAGTATGGATAACAAGCCAAGAACAGCTCTGTCACAACCAATTGCAGAAGTTAGGTTTGACAATGTAGCCCATTTACCAAAGTTTGTTGAGACAAAGAATGCCTCAAAATGCAGGAAACATTGCTGCAACTCCAAGACAAGGGTCGCCTACATCAAAAGTGAAATTTATTTGCGTGTCATGAAAAATAACTTTTGACGCCTATCACAAAAAATAAAGATTCATTTACTGGCAATATCAAGTTGTCATTTGACAGAAATTATTGCTTATTTTTCTTAATTTTTATTTCATTTGTGAAACTGTCAAAGAGTATTAACAGAAACCAGTATTGGAAACAATGTATTTAAAAAATTTTAAAATACTTATGTGTAGATTAGCATATGTAGTTAACTTTAGAATAAAATAATTATTTTGTCGAAAGAATAAAGTATTTTTATTGAGGGAAAGAGAGAAAAAATGCAATTACAACGAAGTACCTTATTGTGGTAAGGGGTTAACACATGTGAACCTCCATCTATGCCTTAGTGTATCACCAGTTTCTTTTTTTTTTTTTCTTTTCTTGTCCTTTCTTTTGCACGTTTCATGCTTGGGTACGAGTTTCTTGGAAAATTTGAAAAGAAAACGTTCCTGTGCAATTTTTTCATCTCAGGAGTGAAGAGGATAATGGAGCCAGGCAAACACCCATAGACGACGTCAGCCACTTCGATGCATCAGCCCCTGTGCAAGAGGAAAAGGGGTCCCCTTTTTTGTTGGGCACCACGACAGGGATGGAGTGTGGTTTTATCATAAAAGGGGACGCTACGCTATTGAGCTGTGAGCGGGGCTGGCTAAACCGCGCATATCTGCGGGTACCACCTCTGTTGTTAGGCGTAAGGTTTCACGCTGTAAATAGCAGTTCTACAGATTAGATGTTCAGGACAAGTTAATCCGATACAAGTAATGTTTACATAGTAGTGGGACATGAGAGTTGTAATTTAGGGCCGCGGCGGATTAGCCGTGCATACTGGAGCGCCGTGTTGCGGTGCGCGCGGCAGTTCGCCGTCGGGGGTTCGAATGCCCACCTCGGGCATGGATGTTCGTGTCGTCTTTAGTATAAGGTAGTTTGTAAGCTTAGGGACTGATGACCCCGCAGTTAAGTCCCATAAGCTCTGCAAAGATTTGAAACTTTTGTAATCTTCTCTTCATATATAAATGAATTGCTGTTCATTAGTCTCGCTAAAACTCGAGAACGGCTGAACCAGTTTGAATAATTTTAGTCTTGAAATATTCGTATAAGTCCAGGGAACGTTTAAACGGTGATAAAATACGGAAAAGTTGTCCGGTAAATAGGAAAATCGTGAAAAACTGAAACAGCTTTTTCCAGTGAGCTATGAATACCGATCATTCAATTGCGATAAAATTTTGTACATTTCATGTTGAAAGTAAGAGGAAGGTTTGTTTCAAATAAAAAATTTGGAAAATTCGCCCAGAAAGTAGGAAAATTAAGCAAAAACCTAAAGCGATTTTTCTACGACTGAAAAGCAATCGCCACATGGTTGTAAGATCATCACTTGAGTACGGCTTAACAGGATAAGGGTGGTATTAAGTAATTATTTTCGAAAATTTACCGGAAAATTAGAAAATTTAAAAATAACTGAAAGTGCGTTTATCAATGTGTTTTTGATTAAATTGACCACTATAACTGACTATTCACACGATGGAGAGGGGTAATTCTTTTTGGTTTTGTTCATTATGGTCTAGGAAAAGTTTTCAGTAAAAAAATAAAAAAATAAATAAATACAATAAAATAAAAAATAAAAAAAGTACAGTTAAAACGGAAAGTCTCAAAATTCGAGTCAAGTCCCTTTTTCAATGTGATTCTAAATGTGGTCAACAGTATAAGCTGAATACCGTTCATCTAATTGCTATAAAATTTTGATCATTTGACGTTCAGCGAATGATGACCATTTTTATGAACTAAAATTTTGGGAAAGTGACCCGGAAAATTTGAAAATTCGCGCGAAACTGAAAGAGCTTTTTTCAATGGGATATCAATATCATTCGTCTGATTGCAATAAATGTTGCTTATTTGACGTTCAAAGCAAGAGTAATGTTCTTACCAAATATAAATTTGGAAAAGTTTCCCCGAAAATTCAGTTTTGTGTCCCAGCCTCGTCGCTTTTGTGTCTCGTTCCGTCGTAGGTGTCGGTGGCCGAGTAGGAAGACCGACACAGGAATAAAGGTAGCACGCTTGTGCAGGTACGGAGGGGAGCAGCCAGTGGAACAGCAGAAACTAGAAACACTAGAGTAAATTAGAACGAGATATATATTGCACAGAATTTACACAATACTTATCTTTTACATAGCTCAGTACTGCAGAATGCTGATACATAGTTGAGCTAGAGGTCTGCCTAGTGCCTATCCGATAGCCAAGTCTTCACTGGTGCCTATCTGATTCCGAAGTGTTCACTGGTTCCTATCTCAGTCCTAAGTGAACGATGTCGTTCAGTGGTGGCCACGAGCGGAGTTGTAGCAGAGGGCGCTCGTGGCTGACGACGTAAGAACGCCGCGCCGTGCGTGCATGGCGGCGCGCGGCGAAAGCAGGTGGCGCGCACTTTGGACTTGTGCGACACCACATTCATAAAAAATAGAGATTTTTCTATAAAATGTCAATACCATTCATCTGATTGTGATAAAATTTTACACATTCAACGTTGAAAGCGAAAGGAAGGTTTGAGTGAAGTAAAAGTTTGCAATTGTTGGCCAGAAAATGCGAAAATTTCTGGAAATCTGAAAGAGCTCTTTTCTTTGGGATATCAATATCATTCGTTAATAAGTTAAAAAGTAAATATCTCTTCCAGAGAGTAATTATTGATCGGCATTTCACTTTATATACTTCAAATTAAAACATATCTTTAATTACATACTTTCTAAATTATCTTATCCGGTACTTCAGTAATCAAGCTACCTCGACGCCAGATATCACAATAAATTCAGTGGTTCATGTAATGATATATGGCCAAATCGGTTCAGTCGTTCTCGAGTTTTAGCGATACTAACGAACAGCAATTTGACAGTTCATATAAAGGTTCAGACCGTGTAAAGCGAACTTTTCTCTTTCAAAGTATATTTCTGAACGCATCAAACACAACAATCAAGTCATTATTTTACATGTTTTAAATCTTAATTTTGTTCGGAATTTTTCCATATTTTATCACCGTTTAAACCTTCCCTGAAATTCCACGAATGTGACATGAACATTATCCTGGACATGTGTGCGTGATTTGTCCACTCTTACCGCCCACTATCGAGCCGATACTTAGACTATCTGATGATGCCTTTATAAATCCACATGGTCTAAAATACATACGATTTAAATAAATATGGTATATTAAGAGGCAAGTGATACGAAGTTCATCGGGTCATCTAGTTTAGGATAAAGACCAGTGATTTGGAAGAAACATTATTTAGATAGTTGGAGAAAGAGTAAGGCTTGGTGTATTGCCAACAAGATATAAGGATCACAACTAGAAGATAGCGTATTCAGTGTTGTCTTTCCGACACGTGACATTGTACTCAAAACAACAGAAACGATGAGATACGTAAAGGACGCAAGGTGGTCGAAACACGACGCCGACACTAACACAGCTGCTCCAGGTCCCTGTAGTCACAACGCTCCTAGTAGCAGTAGTGCAATCAGAATCCATAAAGGCACCAAACGGGGAAATATAACGTTCGCGAAAGGAGAAGCGAGATAACAGCTGGGGGAGGATTTTACACATAGCAGGTGTGCTACGATAGCATCTGTGCCTAAAAGAATATTATTGTTGTTGTAGGAAGGCTGGGATAGGGTCTGCGGCTGGTGCATATGCTTTTGACAGTAATGGTGAGATGGTGATAGTGAATGTAGCTGGCCAGCACTGGTTACGGTGAGGTCATGAAGCGAGGCCACACTTTCAATGTGAGATAGAAGATCCTAGTACTTGTTACAGGGGAAAGGAATGAAATTTGTAATAACTGAGGTACATTCAAAGTCTTAAGTCTTTAAATACATCTGGAAGAATGTTACCAAGCATTTAAATGAATTTTTGTGTTGGTGTAGTTAGGTTAAGGACCGGGGAGTACAAACATAATAAGGTAACCAAAACAGTACTCCAGGCCTATGATAATAAACAACAGGGCAGTGAATAAACTATTATAGCCGGTCTACACAAATTATATTAAGGATTTAGATCCCGCCAACACACACAAACACAGACACAGTAAAACACAGTTGCTATCATAGTGCAGAAAAGGGGTCAGATGGGAATGACAGACTGAGTAGAATAATATGTGAAATATGAGTGGAATTCAAAGTGACGAAGCGAACTTAAGTAAGAAGTTGTGGACAATGTTTTGCATTATGCAAAATTGGGGACGAATTCATTTGCGTAGGAGCGTGGAGTATAATGAGAGAAGGAATTCGTGAATAATTAAGTGGTTAATGCGGAGATGTGTAAAACAGGAGAAGATGTGTAGAAGTTTGCAAAGGATTTTAAATAATACACAACTGGCCATTAAAATAGCTACAACAAGATGAAATGCAGATAATAAACTAGTATTCATTGGACAAATATTTTATGCTAGAACTGACATGTGATTACATTTTCATGCAATTTGGGTGCATATATCCTGAGAAATCAGTACCCAGAACAACCACCTCTGTCCGTAGTAACGGCCTTGATACGCCTGGGCATTAAGTCAAACAGAGCTTGGATGGCGTGTACAGGTACAGATTCCCATGCCATTTCAACACGACACCACAGTTCATCAAGAGTAGTGACTGGCGTATTGAGACGAACCAGTTGCTCGACCACCATTGATCAGACGTTCTCAATTGGTGAGAGATCCGGAGAATGTGCTGGCCAGAGCAGCAGTCGAATATTTTCGTATCTAGAAAGGCCCTACACGATCTGCAACATGCGTTCGTGCATTATCCTGCTGAAATGTAGGGTTTCGCAACGATCGAATGAAGGGTACAGCCACGGGCTGTAACACATCTGAAATATAACGGCCCCCGTTAAAAGTACACTCCATGCGAACAAGGGGTGACTAAGACGTGTAACCATCACGCTGGGTGATACGCCAGTATGGCGATGACGAATACACGCTTCCAATGTGCGTTCACCGCGATGTCGCCAAACACGGATGCGACCATTATTATTCTGTAAACAGAACCTGATTTCATTCGAAAAAATGACGTTTTGCAATTCGTGCACAAAGGTTCGTCGTTGCGAAAACCATCGCAGGCGCTCCTGTCTCTGATTCAGCGTCAACGGTACCCGCAGCCATGGTGTAAAAATTGTTCAAATGTTTGTATAGCTTATGGGACTTAACTACGGGCTCATTAGTCCCTAAACTTACAAACTACTTATGAACTAATTAATCCTAAGGACGGCACAAATATCCATGCCCGAGGGGGGGAAGCGAACCCCCGACCGTAGTGGCTGTGCAGACCGTGACTAGAGCGCCTCAGTCCCTCGGCCACCGCGGCCGGCAGCTATGGTCTCCGAGCTGATACTCCATGATGCTAAAAACGTCGAACTGTTCGTGCAAATGGTTGTTGTCTTGCGTACGTCCCCATCTGTTGATCCAGGGATGGAGACGTGGCTGCACGATCCGTTACAGCCATGCGGATGTGATGCCTGTCATCTCGACTGCTAGTGATACGAGGCCGTTGGGATCCAGCACGGCGTTCCGTATTGCCCTCCTGAACCCACCGATTCCATATTCTGCTAACAGACATTGGATCGCAAACAATTTGACCAATCGCGATAGGCTACAATCCGACCTTTATCAATGTCGGAAACGTTATGGTACGCATTTCTCCTCCTTACACGAGGCATCACAACAACTTTTCACCTGGCAACGTCGGTCAACTGCTACGTGTGTATGAGATACCGGGTGGAATCTTTCCTCATGTGAGAATGTTGTAGTTGTCGCCACCGGTGCCAACCTAGTGTGTATGCTCTGAAAAGCTAATCATTTGCATATCGCAGCATCTTCTTCCTGTCGGTTAAATTCCGCGTCTTTAGCACGTCATCTTCGTGGTGCATCAATTTCAATGACCAGAAGTGTACAACTGGTGTAAATAGTGTTATTAAACGAGGGACGTAATTTAAGAAATAAGAACCAGATTGAAGAAGTACTGCGCATGATACAGCAGTCTTCAGTAACCAGACCAGTGGTCTAACGGAATGACTGGCTATTCGGGCCACACGCCCGTAGTAGCGGGGACAGCGGAAACGAGTTACCTGAGCAGTAGCTCCTCATCCGCCAGTGATGTGACGTAGAAAGAAGTCAGCTCGGCACATTACATCACTGCTCCACTAATCAGTAACTACAGCAGAATGCAGCAGGCACTCCCTCTACACCGAGAGTTTGGTGGACCGTGGTATTACGCACAACCTGTGGCGCACGTCACACCGTGATGGAGCATGGAACCCAGGACATCAGACTGTCTACTCAGCTGGTCAGCAGATCCGTCCCACCTACAGGGGACTTCACGGCCTCGTGAAACAGCACGTCCTGGGACAGGGGCGTAGATAAACCTTTCCTCTGGGGGGTGGTTCAGAGCCAGAGCTGTATTGAGGTGACCTCACACAGTTGACACGTACCAAAGCTGTGACGCTGCCGCCACCCTCCCCCCCTCCCCCTCCCCCCAAACAAATGAGACTTACGATTTTTTCTATGAATTTGGAAAAGTTAGTGAGTAGTTGATAAAAGATTGTAGACATGAAGAGCAGTCTTTCCTGTTATACCTTGAAAATGATGGGCGCTCACCTCCCGAAATACTGGCTGTCGTCTAAGACGTTGCCCAATTATATTCGCCTAAAAATTATTTGATCGTAACATACAGAATAAGCCCAACATTCAGAACAAAAGTAATCGCTATAAGGATTAGTAAATTAGAAATACCTTCCGCACTACCACATCTCTCTCAAGTCATAAGTTGTCAGCAATCGTAAAAAAATCGAAATCCTTCAGACAAATAACATACATGGGAGATCACGAGAAACCAGGGGAATATCGCCACCTTAAAGGAATTTTTTTTTTTTTTTTTTTTTTTTTTTTTACGTTAATAAAAGTATGTCTTTTTCCTAGGAAATAATACCACAGTTTTGCCAGCTATTACTACTTTACTATAATTTTTTCCACCCATGTATTTCGTTATGTTTTATTGTTCAAAATATGTTGAGAAAGTATACGCAGTGGCGCCAGTACCCTGGGTTGCGGGGTAATGACGCCATACATTTGAAAATCAAGGATAAACCTACACGATGAATTAGTAAATAAGTATTGTAACTGTCCTAATTTATACTTATCACTCTACTGTATTAGACATTTAGAAGGCTTCAAGAACTTGTCGATGTAAAATTGGAATGAAAGTATATTTTATAATTTAGACTTGATTAAGACACCGAAAAAGTCGGAAATAGTGTATTTGGCACTTCAAAACTACTACATTGTCTACATTCTGCAAGTGACCATTTCACAAAATGTATGCATCAAACGCCAAAGGTCTGCACTTAGTCCTTACCTCTTTGTCCAGATTATGGATGGGCTGGTGAAAGATGTGAAAAAGGAAGCGCCATGGAATATGATGTTTGCGGATGATGTGGTTCTTTGTGAGCAGAGCATCGATAGACTTCAAGAAAAGCTGGAGGAATGGAGGAAGGCACTAGAAGAAATAGGGATGAAAATTAGCATGATGAAATCAGAATATTTAGGATGGACAGATAAGGTTATGCAAGACCGAGGAGGAGGAACTCAAATCGGTCTGTAAATTTAAATACCTGTGGACGTACGTACAGAGGGATGGAGGACTGTAAAGCGAGGTACAGCACCGAATAAACTGTGGTTGGGTCAACTGGAGGAAAATAAGCGGAATGTTGTGTGACAAGAAGGTGAGCAATGGGTTGAAAGGGAAAGTGTACAAGTCGGTGGGAAGGCCTGCTATGATATACGGGGCAGAGACGTGACCAATCACAGTAGCCTAGGAAAGGAAGATGGAAGTGGCAGAAATGAAGACACTGAGGTGCATGTGTGGGATTTCAAAAAAGGACAGAATTAGAAATGAATTTGTTAGAGGCGTTGTGAAAGTGGTACCCATGGGGAAGAAGATACAAGAGAGTAGACTAAGGTGGTATGGACACTTGCAGAGAAAAGGGAAAGAGTATATCGGAAACAGAGTTGAAGTTATGAAGATTGAAGGAGTGAGAAGGTTTGGGAGACCGAAGATGAGATGGAAGGATAAGATAGCGGGGAACCTAAGAGAGAAAGGAAGGAAGAAGGAAGACGCAATGAATTGAGTATTATGGAGGAGAAGGATCCAGAAGAGCAACGCCGATCCTACTTGACGTGGGACACGGATACGACAAAGAAGAAGAAAGAGAAAGTAGACTCCGAAGGAAAGGTCTGCAGTGGCTTTGGAATACCATCGCTGTGAAAAATGTTTACATCTGCGAGGAGATTACGTCGAGAAGTGGCGGAAGTTTAGCAGTTTGTGTATGAGTAGTTTACAGAAACAGATTTGCCTCAATGAACGTTATAGTTTGGGTCCTGCCTGTGGTATTAAATAGAGTCTAATCGAGGCTAATTCAGTTTCTTTCTGTTGAACTGTAATGGTCGTAGCGGAGTAGCAAGTCCGACTTTCAGTTGATTCTCAAGGAATTAGATTAGGTAACGAGACGATAAAAGTAGTAGATGAGATTTGTTATGTGGGGAGCGATATAACTTCAGATGGCCGAAGTAAAGAAGATATAAAATTCAGAATGGCTATAGAAAGAAAAGCGTTTCTGAAGAAGCTGAATTTGTTGACTTCCAATATTACTTTAAATGTTAGGAAGTCCCATTGTATGGTTGTGAAACGCGGAAGATAAGGAGTACAGGCAAAAATATGATAGGAGCTTTCGAAATGTAGTGCTACAGACGAGTGATGAAGATTAGATGGTTAGACCATGTAACTAATGAGGAGGTGCTCAACAGAACTGAGGGATAAATAAGTTTCTTGCATATCCTGAATAAGAGAAAGGCTAGGTTTGTGGGACATATCAAGGAATCAGCTTAGCATTAGAAGGAAGTGTGTGGGGTAAGTAAGCAGGTTCAAAAGAATGTTGGTTGACGTTCGTATTCTCAGATGAAGAGGCTGGCACAGGACAGCGTAGCATGGATAGATGCCTCAAACCAGTCTGCGGACTGAAGACCAAAACAACAACTTGTGTTACACTGTGAACGTGTTTAACCCTAGCTTAGCAAAATCTGTCAAAATGACGGCTACGTTCAAATTGTCAGTGAGCTGTGACGTTTTGAGGAACAGTTGATGAACAAATGTACACGGCTAGAGTGTTGTTTTGGAATAACTCTCGCCGAATCGACGGGTGTACCAAAAGTTCAAAATCCCTGAAAGGCGGGTGTTAGTAGCGAACGTTAGAACCAGATGTTAGTAATGCAGGGTTAGGGGACATATGTTCCATCGAAAGGACGGTATTTATAAAAGTATATATATGCTATATTTGCAATACGAAATAATTTCACGTGTAATGACAAGGACGTCATTGGTTCCTAATAGGATGGCGGAAGACATTAAGTGGAATTACTGTCATGTCGGGTAGAACTGTCCTCCAGAAAGTCTGTTATTTCTGGAAAAGCTTCTTGTGTAACTCCTATACATGCCTTACAGCTTGTACCTAAAAATTAGTTAATAGATTATTTATTGTTCTATATTATGGTTTTCAACTTGAATAATTCTATTGTGTAAACATACTTACCCCTCTAATTAATGGCGTATGGTTGGGGTTCAGCTATTATATCAATGTTAACAGCGGAACAATATTTGATCACTGGTTCCAGTTTAAATGAGTGTTCTGATTAATGCTTTGATAAGATACATAACAAGAATTAATGAATAAAAACGAAGTTGTAAATAACTATTGAGATGGTTGTGCCTTCACCCTGTTATTCCAATTGTTATTACCTTTTGGTAGGGACTCTTAGTAATTAGTGGTACTCTTTCAAGAACAACGTTTCAGAAGGTCTTGAACTCCAATCGTTGGTATGTCGTATCGTGAACAGCTGTTGTGCAAATGTAAACGTCGGCTGCTTTATCTGTTTCTAATATTACTTTGCACGTTTGCAGCTGGAGAGCATGTAATTAATAGTGAAATAGTAGAACAATAATTATGGTATGGAGTGTTAAGGTACATCAGAATGGTCCTCACAAAAATAAACAAAGTGTCACCAGCTATCTCATTTCTATGTTGTTGTTATTGTTGTGGTCTTCAGTCCGGAGACTGGTTTGTTGCAACTCTCCACAATACCCTATTCTGAGCAAGCCTCTTCATCTCCACATAAGAGCGGCAACCTAGATCTGTCTGAATCTGCTTACTGTATCCATCTCTTGGTCTTCCTCTGCGGTTTTTACCCCACACACTTCCATCCAACGCTAAATTCACAATTCCTTGATGTCTAAGAAAGTGTCCTACCAATCTATCCCTTCTTTTAGTCAAGGTATGACAGAAATTTCTTTTCTCCCCAATTCTGTTCACTACCTCTTCTTTAGTTACGCGATCCACCCACCTAATCTTCAGCATTCTTCTGTAGCACCATATTTCAAAAGCCTCAATCCTCTTCCTGTCCGCACTGTTTATCGTCCATGTCTCACTCCCATACAAGGCAACACTCCACACAAATGCCTTCAGAAAGGACTTCCTCAGGCTTAAATCAATATTCGAGGTTAACAAATTTCTCTTTTTCAAGAACGCTTTTCTACCCACTGCCATTCTGCATTTTATATCCTCTGTACTTCGACCATCATTTGTTATTTTACTGCCCAATTAACAAAACTCATCTGCCTCCTTTATTACTTCGTTTGAAATCTAATTCCTTCAGCATCACCTGATTTTCTTACACTGCACTCCATTGCCCTAGTTTTGCTCTTTTTAATGTTCATCTTATATGCACCTTTCAGCACACTGTCCATTCCGTTCAATTGCTCTTCCAGGTCTTTTTCTGTATCTGATAGAATTACTATGTCGTCGGCAAAACGCAATGTTTTTAATTCTTCACCCTGAACTTTAATTCCTTCTCCAAATTTCTCCTTGCTTTCCTTTATAGCTTGCTCAATGTACAAATTGAATAACATTGGAGAAAGACTACAACCCTGTCTTACTCCCTTTCCAACCACTGCATCCCTTTCATGCCCTTCAACTCTGACAACCGCTGTCTGGTTTTTGTACATGTTGTAAATGAACTTACGCTCCCTATATTTTACTCCTGCTTGCTTCAGAACTTGAAGGACTTTGTTCCAATCATCACTGTCAAAAGCCTTCTCCAAATCTACAAAAGCTAGAAATGTAGGTTTGCCTTTTCTTAATCTGTCTTCTAGGATAAGCCGTAACGTGAGTATTGCCTCCCGTGTTCCTACATTTCTCCTGAACCCAAACTGATCTTCCCCGAGGTCGGCTTCTACCGGCTTTTCCATTCTTCTGTATATAATTCTTGTTAATATTTTGCGACCATGATTTATTAAACTGATGGTTCTGTAGTTTTCACACCAGTCTGCACCTGCTTTCTTTGGAATGGGGATTATAACATTTTTCTTAAAGTCTGAGGGCACTTCGCCTGTCTCATACATCTCACACACCAGGTGAAACAGGTTTGTCATGCCTGGTTCTCCCAGAACCTTCAGTAGCTCTGAGGGAATATCATCTACTCCAGGGGCCTTGTTTCGACTTAGGTCTTTCAGGGCTCTGTCAAATTCTTGTCTCAATCTCTCAATACAGTATCTCCTATTTCATCTTCATGTACATCCTCTTCCCTACCTACAATATTGTTGCTAAGTTCATTTCCTTTGTAGAGTGCCTCTATATACTCTTTCCACCTTTCAGCTTTCCCTTCTTTGCTGAGAACTGGTTTTCCATCAATGTCCTTGATATTCATAGAGCTGTTTTTCTTATCTCCAAATGTTTCTTTTATTTTCCTGTAGGCTGTATCTATTTTTCCCCTATTTATACATTCTTCTACATCCTTGCATTTGCCTTCTAGCCACTCCTGCTTAGCCATTTTGAACTTCCTGTCAATCTCATTTCTTAGTCGTCTGTACTCCATTTTGCCTGTTTCATTTACTGCATTTTTATATTTTCTCCTTTCATCGATTAAATTTAGTATCTCCTGTGATATCCAAGGATTTTTTGTAGGTCTTGCCTTTCTACGTATTTTGTCCTCTGCTACCTTCACTATTTCATCTCTCAATTTTACCCATTCCTCCTCTACTGTTTTATTTTCCCCTGTTTCTCTCAATTGTTGCCTAAAGCTCCCTCTGAAATTCTTAAGAACCCCAGGTTCCTTCAATTTATCCAGGTCCCATCTCCTTATTTTCCTACCTTTTTGAAGTTTCTTTAGTTTCAGCCTACAGTTCATAACCAACAAGTTATGGTCAGAGTCTATATCTGCCCCTGGGTATGTCTTACACTGTAAAACCTGGTTCCGAAATCTATGTCTTACCATTATAAAATCTATCTAGTATCTCCCGGTGTCTCCTGGTCTCTTCCACGTATGCAACCTTCTTTTGTGATTCTTAAACCAGGTGTTTGTTATAACTAAATTATGTTCTGTGCAAAATTCTACCAGGCAGCTTCCTCTTTCATTCCTTTTGCCCAGACCATATTCACCTACTATCTTCCCTTCCCTTCCTTGTCTTACTACCGAATTCCAGTCTCCCATAACAATTAAGTTTTCCTCTCCCTTAATTGTCTGAATAATTTCCTTTAGCTCCTCATATATTTCTTCGATTTCCTCATCATCGGCAGAGCTAGTTGGCATATAAACCTGTACTACTGTTGTAGGTGTTGGCTTCGTATCTATCTTGACAATGATAATGCGATCACTGTGCTGGTCATAGTAGTTTACCCGCATTCCTATTTTCTTATTCATTATCAATCCTACTCCTGTGATACCCCCAATTGATTTTGTATTTATAATCCTGTACTCACCTGACCAGAAATCCGGTTCATCCTGCCACCGAACTTCACTAATCCCCGCTATATCTAACTTCAACCTATCCATTTCCCTTTTTAAATTTTCTAATTTTCCTACTCGATTAAGGGATCTAACATTCCACGCTCCGACCCGTAGAATGCCAGTATTGTCTTTCCTGATGATCACATCCTCCTGATTAGTCCCCGCCCGGAGATCCGAGTGGGGGACTATTTTACCTCCGGAATATTTTACCCGAGAGGATGCCATCATCATATTTTCATACAGTAGAGCTGCATGTCCTCGGGAAAGGTAACGGCTGTAGTTTCCCCTTGCTTTCAGCCGTTCGCAGTAGCTGTGTGGCAAAGCCACATTAGCTGATGTTACAAGGCCAGCTCAGTCAATCATCCAGACTGTTGCCCTTGTAACTACTGAAAAGGCTGCTGCCCCTCTTCAGGAACCACACGTTTGTCTGGCCTCTCCATAGATACCCCTCCGCTGTGGTTGCACCTACGGTACGGCTATCTGTATCGTTGAGGCACGCAAGCCACCCCACCTCGACAATGTCTGTGGTTCATGGGAGTGGCATTTCTATGTATCAGAGCGAAATAAAATCACCTCTTACGCATTTGTCATTGTTTTTAACGTACAAGAACCAATTTTCTGGATTTTTGGTAGAAATGTAAAAAACTGTGATGAACCAAAACCACTTTGACTGCATGTTGCGGTAGCAGGAGTAGCGTCGGGTCGGTTGACGTCACAGGTATTAACTGACTGAGCTGGAAAGATCTAGCGGGCTTTCAAATTATCTTGTTTCGTTTCCATATTTCCACAAAATTCTTCAACTGACGAGCGAAAAACGTATGTTACGAATATAATATGACATAATAAACCAGTTAGACGACGTACACAAAGCAGTCCTGTCTGTCTGTCTGTCTCTCTTAGGCCCCTTTCCCGCACACGCATGGTCGGCACCGTGCTACCGCGGATTTGGAATACGTTAATATTTAAGGGGTGGCCGGATGCCCTTCCTGCCGCCACCCCATGGCCCCCAGGACGAAATGTGTAACCCAAATGTGTGAAAGTGTAAAGTGTTACGAAATGTTTCCGAGTCGTGTAACTGAGGCGGGTCTTGGGGACCATCACGGTATTCACCTCGCCTCCCCGTCTCGGAAAGCGGTGCGTTAGACCACACGGCTAACCGGACGGGTACACACAATACCCCATAATAATAAAAAATAATTTTTGTATTCCTATGGGACCAAACTACGTTGGTCATCAATAGCTAGTCTTTCAAACTATACTAAGATTATATATATATATATATATATATATATATATATATATATATATATATATATATGTGGCGCCTGTTCCGAAAGAACTGGGGACACAGTGATCACCGCACCTGCAAGGACTGCCTAAGCACGCTTCCCGTCAGATACAAATTCCCAGCTTCGCCCTGCCCACAATACTCAAACTCGTAGTTATGAAACTAATTCCCGCAAGAGTAAGGGCTTCACACTTGTTGCCCGTCACCTGCATATTATATATTATATACATATGGCGTCTGTTCCGAAAGAACCGATGTCACTTCTGATCCTGCAAGCCGGCCGCGGTGGCCGAGGGGTCATCAGTCTGCCGGACCGGCGTAGCGGCCGCACGCGTGAGCGGAGCGGGTTAGCCGGTGCCGTTCGCTTTCTGTTTACTTCGCGCGCGCTATATATTTTGCTTAGTAATGGAGTCACAAGTGCGAAAGTACACGTTAAAGTTCAGTTTCAGTTTCGGTGTTCAACTACCGAAGATCTATGAGTTCGACGACTGGTTTCATGAACTGTACAACGTACCCGAAGAAGACTTGTTTGGAAAGGTTTACGACTTTATAAGCAACTTCTACACTGTGAAATTAGAAACGACGAGCTGTGCCGACGGATTATGGACAAGACTAATGGAATTGCTAGGTAGAAGGCTTCGAATGGCGAGGTGAGTGATGTTACAATTACGTATGCTGGACTAGGCCTTCGAACCGTAAAAGTACACCTATTACCGTTCGAAATTGAGTTCGACTATATTAATCAGGCCCTTTCAAAGTACGGCACCGTTTATACTGTAACTGCTGACCGATGGGATGGCAATATGCATTATAAAGTAGACAACGGTGTACGGTCTGTAAAGATTGACTTGCAATCTCACATTCCATCTTTCATAAACGTGTGTGGTTTCAAGGCCCTTGTTGTCTATGAGGGACAGCCCCGTACTTCTTCTGCGTGCAACGCGCTAGGTCATCTTAGAGCAGAATGCCCGCGTAGGCGACCTGTTCAGCTCCCGGTCGAGAGAGACGCGGAAGGCGGGCAGCGCGCGCAGTACGCCTCGGTCGCCAGCCGCCTGCTCCCGCGCGAGCACGTAAACACGGCCCTGCCCGATGACGTAGTACTCGCCGCCGCGGCAGCTGCCGTAGAAGAGGCGCGACCAAGTGCACTTCCTGTCGGCACTGACGTAGCCATGACCGACGCTAGTGCAGACGTTGTCCCCCACACCACAAGACTCGCGGTTCCATGACCAAGTAATGTTACCGAAAATACGGCCACAGAAGTAGACAGCAATGAAAAGGCTACAGAGACAATGGCCGCGCCTGGTGCTCCTTTGGACATGTCTGCTGACGAAACCCACGTTCCTCGCAACGTAGGACTGGAAAACACCAACAGTTCCCCCGCCAACAATCAGGAAGTCACACCACCACCTGCGGTAACTGTTACAGATACCAAGGGGGTACGCAATGAGCATTCAGCTGATAATGACCGTAGGGGTGCGACCTCCAAAAAATCCAAAAAAGTAACATCTGATTCTCAGAATGAGGTGCAAAGACAAACTTCACCGGAAAAAAAGAAAATTCGCGTTGCTCGTGGAGGTGCTGCCGCAGTCGCAAGTCAATTACGCCCGATCGCCCAACAGGTTGCAGAGAAGTTAAAAAATAGCGACTCAAACAAAATCGCAGCAACCGCGCCCACAGCCGAAGATGGCAGGGTTCTGGAGGACGATTCACAAAAAGTGACGGCTGACTCCTGGTGGCAAGAAATGGAGACAAATGAGGGCCCAGCATAATTTTACGTGTTTCTGGGCGTGTGAGTGTTTGTAATAGACGTATTTATTAGTTTTAAATCCCTCCTAATAATGAACAACACCTTTACATACAATATAACTACTATCAACATCACTAGAACTCAGAGCGAGGTAAAACTTAGTGCCCTGACGGACTTCCTCTACAGCACCAACGTAGACATTGAGCTACTACAGGAGGTGTGTGTCGAACCTAACGTGGCAGGATATGTTACCATAGCGAACATCAGCAAGGAAGACCATACAGGTACTGCCATCTTACTACGTGAAGGTATATCTCACACTAACACTGTACGACTTAGAAGTGGTAGAGGCATCTCCTGCATTATCAACGGCGTTCAAATCTTATGTTTGTATGCACCTTCTGGTAATACTCGTCGACAAGAACGCTCATCCTTTTATAAAAATGATGTCCATTTTTAATTAATGGACATTCTGACAACCTCATTGTAGGGGGGGGGCATTTTAATTGCGTCATTTCGCCCAAAGATCAAACACCACACCTCAATAAATGTTTAGAACTCGAACATCTAATTCACGGGTGTAAACTAATTGATACCTGGGAAAAGGTTCACGGGGACCGTATTGCTTTCACCTTCATAACCGGCAATTCTGCCAGTCGGATAGACCGCATTTATGTATCTAAAGCACTGAAATATGAAGTAATGAACAGTTACATCGCGCCTGTAGCTTTCTCAGACCACAGTGTCCACCAGTGTTACATAAACCTACGGCGGCCGCAAGTATACCGTGGGAGAGGTTATTGGAAATTGAACACCAGCTTGTTACAAGACAAACAGTTTGATGAAGAAATAAAACAAGCGTGGACACAAGCAAGACGTTCTCAGACGCAATACAGGTCGACTATTGAATGGTGGCTGCGTAAAGCCAAGCCTAAACTCCGGTCAACAGCTAAACGATATGCATACCAAAAATCCTATTGGGAAAAACAAACCATCGAATTTTACTTTTCATGTCTCCGTGAAATTTACCATTCCACTGACCTCCCACTTGATGACACTCACCGGCGCATAAGAAAGTACAAAGCCAAGATCACGGCCTTATACCGGAAGCGAATGGAGGGCACTATAGTTCGCTCACAACCGAAGGATGTTGCATCCGAAGAAATAGCGTCACTTTACCACACACTCCGAACCATCAGGCGTGAAAGAGCTAAGCTAATAGAAGAAATTGATGACGGATTAGGGAATGTAGCTAAATGGCAAAGGGACATATCGTCAAGGGTATGCAGTTATTATAAAGACCTCTATGACTTGCAGGAAACCGACAGACATTGCGACAGTATCGTCAATGAAATAGGCCCCGTAGTGACAGATGATGACAACTTGACTCTAGAGGCGCCCTTCAGCGAAGACGACATCAAAGAGGCAGTCTTCAACGCGGCAAACCGGAAATCACCTGGACCAGACGGACTTAGTGCGGAATTCTACAAACACTTCTGGTACATATTGGCCCCCACGTTAACACAGCTCACCAACGAAATGTGGCACCTCCCTGCTGTACCACACGAACTTAAGGATGAACTCATCATCCCCTTACCCAAGAAGGGAAATAGCAAAAAGATACAGGAAATGCGGCCTATCACCTTACTTAATGCAGATTTTAAAATTATAACAAGAAGTATCAAACAACGAATGCAACCGGTGCCACAAAAAATACTTGGAAGACACCAGCATGGAGCGCTGCCCGGAAGAAGCGTAATATCAGCCGCGTGTGAACTGCGGGATATCATATGTACTCTGGCACACAACAATGAACCCGGCGCTTTGTTGTTCCTGGACTTCGAAAAAGCATACGACCGCGTGAGCCATGACTATTTGTTCAAGGTGATGTCGAAGATGGGTTTTGGGGAACGACTGCTACTACTACTTCGGAATTGCATCTACCATGCATCGTCGCGAGTGCTGATTAATGGACACCTGAGCAACCAGGTATCTATTAGGAGGTCTATTAGACAAGGCTGCCCATTGTCTATGGCCTTATACGCCATAGCAGTCGAACCATTCCTGCATCAATCGCAAAATATCTGGAATCAACATAGGAATGGAAGAAGCGGTGTGTATCGCGTATGCTGACGACATCTGCCTTGCAGTGACATCCACAGAGCATCTAGTCACGGTGAGGGACATAGTCAATGTCTATAATATGGCCAGCGGAGCAAAATTAAACACTAGAAAGACAACGTTGCTCCATATAGGTAAAGGTATAGGAAATACCACCGACCTCGACTGGTGTGAAACGAGAGCTCAACATAAATCTCTCGGAATCTACTGGAGTGCTACGCCAGATGTTATGATGACTAAAAATTGGACGTACATGTTGCAGAAAATCAGGGCACCAACACAAATTTATTCAGATAGGGATTTGGACCTTCTTCAAAAAGTACACACCGTTAGAATATCCATAGCGAGCAGGTTGTATTATCTCGGCCAAATCTTACCTATTTCTAACCCACTTGCAGACAGCATACAAAAGGCGATCTGTTGGTACGTCGTGAGAGGCCACATCTTTAAAGTATCCTTCGTCACCCTGACCTTACCAACAACAAGAGGACTAGGACTAGTCAGCGTAAGACACAGGTACCGTACTTTACTGATTAGTCGCATTTACAAAACGATTAATAAACAGACACCGAGCAGAACCAAGTTGCTAACGCTACGTTGGAAACCCATCAGTATGATGCCACCCATCCACATAACCACAATACCGTTGGCCTATCGTCATATCAGAATCTATTACAATGAATTCAGCTACATACAGCATGCAGAAAACATTAATCTGCCCTATACTTATACTAAAATATATAATTTCCTCGCAAGCAATGGTAGAGGAAACAGGGTTACAACAAAATATCCCCATGTGAAGTGGAATATCATTTGGAGAAACATCCATTGCCATGTATTGCCGTCACGCGTTAAATCAATGTGGTTTTTGATAGTGAATGACAAAGTTCCAACAAACGAAAAACTCAACGCCATCCACCTGCGCCCAACGCCAGCCCGCGCAGTCTGCGGGCACGTGAACACACTGCTGCACAGGTTCTCCTGCGGCATCGCTGGCAGATCGTGGACCACATGCGACGCAGACTGGCAATTATTGACCGCATGACGCCGCAAAACGTTAATATCACTGAAATTATCGTACCAGAGACACTACGATACCTCAGAAAGAAACACAATGCGGCTATTTGGTTTTTAGGACATACCGCCGCTTATGTAATTTATAACCGACAGGCAACGCCTGCAGATTACTGTGCGTATCTGGAGTATGAACACACGAAGATACTACGAGAAAACTATTATTCAAATACATACGGCAATATGTTACGGATCATGGTGCAGACGACCTGGTTTAAATTTGTGTACCAAACTCGGAATATCCAGCGCTGTGGGCTTTCAGAGTTATGAACAGGAGCACGCAGCAGAAATGGGAAACTGACGTTATGTTACAAGAAACGGACCACATACAATAATGCACGAGAAGACGAACTCTAAAGCAGACACTGCACTGAGAATCAACCGAGAAGAAGTTTGAGGTGTATTTTTTTTATTTACTTTCGCCATTCCTTGAAGAGGCTAGGAGGTGAAATAGCATTTTTTATTTTTTTTTTTTTTTTTTTTTTTTTTGGCAAGGAGTTTCATTTATTTATTTAATTATTTTCCTTTTATTTTTTCACGAGGAAGACATGTCATCTGAATCAAAAGTCTGGAAGAAGAAATAAATACAAAACTTCCTACACGAAAAAGGAAAGAAAGATGACACTAAAGGCTTGAGAAGCCACCGCCGAGGAAGGCGTTAATGGCGAGCGCAAGGCCGGGCTGAAGGGGTGGTAAGGAGGCCCGAAAAAAAAGAAAAAGAGGACTGAGGCGCTCAAGTCACGGTCTGCACGGCCACTACGGTCGGGGGTTCGAATCCCCCCTAAGCATGCATATTTGTGCCGTCCTAGTTCGTAAGTAGTTCATAAGTAGTTTGTAAGTTTAGGGACTGATGACCCCGTAGTTAAGTCCCGTAGACTATACAAACATTTGAACATTTGATTTGATCTCGCAATTGTTATTATTTAATATTCACAGAATATATGACATCAACTGTGATTGGGCAAAGCTAAAACTGTATAGCCAGCCGGGATTCGAACCAGAAACTTGAAAAGTTTGAAGCCCTTACTCTTAGGGGGAATTAGTTTCATAGCTACGAGTTTGAGTACTGTGGGCAGGGCGAAGCTGGGAATTTGTATCTGACGGGAGGCGTGCTTAGGTAGTCCTTGCAGGTGCGGTCATCACTGTGTCCCCCGTGGTCTAGGGGTCAGCGCAACTGCCAACAAAGCAGGAGACCCGGGTTAGAATCCCGGCTGGGTACACATTTTCAGCTTTGCCCAATCGCAGTTGATGTCATGTATTCTGTGAATATCAAAAATGTTTGTATAGTCTATGAGACTTAACTACAGGGTCATCAGTCCATAAACTTACAAACTACTTATGAACTACTTACGAACTAGGACGGCACAAATATCCATGCCCGAGGGGGGATTCGAACCCCCGACCGTAGTGGCCGCGCAGACCGTGACTGGAGCGCCTTCGTCCCGTCGGCCACCGCGGCTGGCTTCTGTGAATATACTAAGATAAACTAACCTAATGGCAACACACACATCCATGCCCGAGGGAGGATTCGAACCTACGACGCCGGAGGCCGCGCGATCCGTAACGTTGCCCTCCAGACCACTCGGCTACTCCTGCGCGGCTGACCCTACAGCTGACCCTATCCGACTCGCTGCCTGCCTGTTTCCGACCCGCGCTTTGGATCAACATGTTTTCTACATTTCAGTCTGTGGCATCAGGCTGGAAGGAAATGGCGACAGCAGTATTTAAACAGCAGTCCACGCCGCATTTGTGCTGCAAAACAAGTTTTTAGCGCGCACCGGCGACTGCGCTGAAGACGGAGCCCCGCTGCGGCTGTTTTGCCGCCGCCGGCCGTGATGGATGGCAGCGCCGCTCTAAACAGCCTAATTTAATTACACGCCGCCGACAAGCTGCCGGCCGGGCGCTGCTATCGCCGGTCGCCGGTGACTGATGACGGCGCGGCGCCGTGCAGGACGAACACTTTGCTGGGCCGGCGGGGATTCAAAGACTAAGTTCCTGAATGGGCAGTCTGCGCACCGGAGCGCAACTCCGTCGACAAAGTCTGCGACGGGCTTCCGCGGTATTTTCTGAGTTCACGGAGTTTATAATTAATCTTGCGCTATTCGAAAGGGACGACGTCAGTAGCGGATGACCGCCTTAGAACTTGTCGGGGCGGGCGAGGCGTGCCATCGTGTTGGCATCTCCTTGATGGCGAGGAGAGGCTGGGGTGCAAATTCAGACCTCATTACATTCACACTCATTTTATCTTTCCCCTCAGTTATTGTTGTATCTATTATAGAAACGCATAGGATTCTCTTGTCCGAAAATCCGCAACTGACTATTTGGAACTTAGTAGAGGAAAAATTCACTTTAGGTGTAGACTTGTTTTTTTATTTCACATATGACTGGTTTCGGGCATCTTCAATCCCATCATCAGGTGTAGGAGAAGGTGGGACAAGACGGGAATGTGGGGTAAAACGGGGAATGACTATAAGCTACAGTTACAGTGCTGCCATATGTGGATAGCTACGTCAACTTCATCGATACACAACTTTAACTGTTTTGACATCGCTAGACCTCCTTCTTGCGGCGGGTTCTGTGAGTTTTGCAAGGTAGGTACAATTTGTGTACTGAAATGCAATATTTTACATTATTCGAGTACTTACAACGTGTTTAAGTGGAAATTTGCCCAGACTATATATATCACAGAGTAGTATATCTTATCGACAGCAAACTACTGTATCAGTAGTGAATTTTCACTAAATAGTTTTCATATAGGCTTAACATAACCAAACAATATGGAGAGCTTCTCTGTCAGGCCCCTATTATTTGTCCAACCATTTACGTGCTCATCCTATTACGTGTTTAACTCGCTGCTGGCTTTAAACAAGTACGTCATATGTCGAAGACAATTTTAAATAGAATGATTTTCGTTATTTTGACTTTTGCTAATTTATTATAAATTATACCTGCTTTTAAGTTTGAACTATCTGAAGAAGTTAAAGGAAAGATTACCCCGAAATTTCTGGATCCAAACGAAAACTCTTCTCAAAGAACACCTACCGAGCTAAGAGGGAAAGTTGGAAGGTGGAAGGTCTATGTATACGTGCTATAAAAGGGAAATGTACTTGAAGACAGTATTGAAGAAGAGGAAGTGAAAGTAAATGAAGGTGAAGATGAGGTTGGATATACGATATTGGAAGTAGAATTTTACGAAGTCCTGAAGTATGTATGTCGAAATAAGTTTATATTCCCTGTGAATTGCTGATTTCATTGGGAGAGAGAACCATGACGAAACTGTACCATCTGGCACGAAAGATGTAATGGACACGTGTAACGACCTCAGACTTCACTAAGAACATGTTGACAGTGTATAATATACAGACTAATAGTGAAGAGTGAGTGATGTGGTACCATAGTCTAAGCACAAGGAAACCAGAGAAATGTAAATTATTTATAAGAAGCAAACCATACAGTAAGATTTTTTTTTCTGGGGTGGGCAGAAGGCTGAGGAGGGTTGACATGCACTCATAAGGCAAAGGCGTTGTGAAACTAATTTTAAAATACACACACACACACACACACACACACACACACACACACACACACATATATATATATATATATATATATATATATATATATATATATATATATATATATATATATATATATCTTAGAAATACATTTTATTACAGTCATTATCACATATAAATGATATAGGAAACGCCAAAAAAACTTTTAATATACTTCCATCTATTAGTTTTTGTGCTTTATGGCGTCATTTCCATTGTTACAAAAATATTACAATGATTAAACCACATTACATAATGAAAAGTTTCAAAATTTACCACAAAATAAAAACGAACAGAGAATTTAGAGTCTGAACGCCCTATGTTCACCTGTGGGCACATTTGTTTTATCCTGTATTACCATAAAGGATGAAATATTTGCGCCGGCCGCGGTGGCCGAGGGGACTGAGGCGCTTCAGTCACGGTCTGCACGGCCACTACGGTCGGGGGTTCGAATCCCCTCTCGGGCATGGATATTTCTGCCGTCCTAGTTCGTAAGTAGTTCATAAGTAGTTTGTAAGGGACTGATGACCCCGTAGTTAAGTCCCATAAGCTGAACAAAGATTTGAACATTTTGAAATATTTGCCCACAGCTGGACACAGAGCATTCAGGCTCTGAATTTAATTCGATTTGTAACTGTTTATCAGCTTGGCCAGATGGGTATATGCGAATCCCTATACAGAGGAAGGCATGGGAAATTGGCATTGGTTGCTCCACATATTTATAACTTTCGAATACTTGAGCTATAAGATTGAATAAGAGTGACCACCTGAAAACTCAATCAATTGCATAATACAGTCCAAAAATAAGTTTTGTACAATGATTCCAAGAGGATTACGATATTAAATGTGCCAAATGAATTAATGGTGACTCTACAAAAACCTAGGTCATATGGTTCACAAAATTAAAAAAAAAAAAAGTGTTCGGTATCAGTCACCAACTGTGTGAACCATATCCTTTACCTTTTCCATTTTCTAATCCGCGACTTAATACTGGCACTCATTCATTGCATCCAACCCCAGGCCGAGTCCCGCCATGTATTCGGTATTATAACTTGAATACTATCTTTTATTTATCCATTAGCCACCCTTTTCTAGGGCGCCCACAAGCCTTCACCGCTTCTCCTTCAATTCTGACAACGCTTCCAACCCACCTTATTTGTACAGCAGTGGGATGAGTTGTATAATTTTGCTATCATTAGTGGGGTAAAGATTAAGTGCCGTACAAAACACACGGACTATCTGCTTTAAAAGTTAACTACTAGAAGAAGAACAAGAATAAAATGTTTCTATTGTCATTTTAAGTGATTGCAATTGGAATGTTACGACCACAGTGAAGTTTATGTAATTAAGGAAGAGCAGAGGACCAATAACACTACCCTGTGGAAAGCCCGATATCAACTGTGTTTTAGTCCATACTTTACCATCGATTACCACGAACTGTGTCCTTTCTGACAGGAAATCCCCTATCTAGTCTCAAATTGATTAAATTTGATTAAAAGCCGTTTGTGAGGTACAGTCACATACCAAATTGAAACCATTCGGTACCGTACCGGCCCTGCCTCCCGTTGCAGACCTCTGCTTGGCACACCTACTTAGGAAGGCAGTACGACGACTGCGTAACAAATTATGAGCTGAGGACGCTACAATGCCTCCGAGATGTTGCCCAGTAGCCCTAATAAAGACGAGGCGCGACCCTACACTGAGACATACCTTCTTGTATGGTATTGCTTGCTGTTTCAGTCGGTCGCATATTGAGAATATTTACTATTTTAGTACATAGCTCAGGGATTTAGACCTGCCTAGGTTGAGCTGTAGTTCGCCATTTGTCCTTGAGATGGTTCTCTTCTTTGTAAAGTTCATTATTAGCTACTGTGTTTCGTCCGTTATATTTATAACTACATTATTATCTTATTTAGTTTTTAGAGCAATGATATAAATAAAAGTTATATAACGAACAACTCGAAAGATGTCTGTTTTAAAGATTGAATTTCCCTCTCATTGAGAGTCCCAGCAACGAAACTGAGCACGCACCATGTATGATCGCCGTTTACAAGAAACTTGCTTTTCTTGAACTAAACCAATATTTCTTGTATTTCATAATTAAAGTTGACGTGCAGTTTTCTGTAATAATTTCCCAAATGAAATTCAAATTTTATTTGCCCACGCAGCCTCTTTACTCGATCTGCGGGTTGAAAGTCAGTGGAAGCAGTCACTGCACTGAAGATACTTGGATGAAGAAGCTTCTCTCATACTATAATTCAGTTCATTTCCCCGTTCGTCAGTCAGTACACTTCACGTCAGATGACATTTGTCATACTGATTTCTAACGAGGTAGAACGCCAGCAGAGAAATAAACAGGTTTCGATAAGACTAAGATCGAAACATTCATTAGTCAGAACTCTGGCTAACAGCTCCATTAGTTTCGACGAATGAAAGACGCATTAATTTTGAAAAATAATATTGGGCGTCTATTCTTTTAATATGATTTTTAATCTTACGAGTTTCAATAATTTAATTTCCTCCGTAACCCGACCAGTAATTCATCTTATTCCTTTATCTTATTTCCTTTTGCAATGGTTTCCTATTCCATTTAAGTTTCCCCATTATAGAAGTTTTCCTAGTGTAAATCAACAAAAATTTGTCTTTGTGAAAACTTTCCCGGCGCTACATTCATACTGTCGAGGCATCCATCCGAAGTTAAATAAAAGCCTATCGCTGAGTGAAGGCGGTGCCGATAGAAGCCACCACTGGCGACCGCCAAGTTTTCCTGTTTACTGAACTTTTGACACTGGCCGTCTGCCGCAGCGCATCTGGAAGTTTTCCAATTAACAGAAAGGTGGGCACCGTATCTCGGGGCCTAATCTGTCGTCCACAGTATCTGTTACTTTGACAGCTACCACGATTCACCCCAAGCACCGAATATTTTCAGATGAATAAAAGAAAAGTTGTTTGTTGTGACACTCTAACAGGTACAAAGAAATTAATCGTAATGGCAAATCTTGGTTCCTGCTTCCATTCAAATGAACTTTACACAATCAGTATATCTACTTTAATTTCCGGGACTTCATCACTACTTTGTTAATACTGTTGTGAGATTACCGCCCAATAGAAATACTGGTAATTAACAGCATTTGATAATTAAACAGTATGAAGTTCACTGCAAACATTGACCATGCCAATGCACTAAATGTTACACAATTTTAATCTTATTAATTATGGTAGCAATGTATGTACACAGTTGGGTGACAACATTTATAGTTAGGCCATAGGTAGAAATTCTGCACGTTGAGATTTGCTGTGTGCTTGTAGCTGACGGGAGGCCAGCGAGCAGGCCGATGTTGGTGGCTTGTTCCAACTTAGGATTTTACAGTTCGTTTCCAGTGAGGGGAGAGAGGGACAATGGCGAGTGCCAGGCACAGTGCAGTGCACAAATATTGTAATACTACTGGCATTTGAAGTAATACGATGCAGTTAGGAACCTTTAAGGCCCTCATTACAAAATAGCCTGTTGATAAATAAACAATACATTAGCTGATATAGTCACATCTAACGTAATATGTTTAATTGACAATGAAAAGTAATAAATTACCAACGAAGACAAGACAGTTACACAACTAGCATGGCAATGTTTGTTTATAAAAATAATATATTAACTATTTTTCATTTTATTTTCAATCAATCTTTTGTATTTTACCTTGAAATATTCAGTTAAATCAGTTATCTGTGATATAAGAAATTGCATGATTATGATAAACAGTACAAAGGATGTTTATACTAATATAAAAACGTAAGAAAATATTTGTTTAATGTGTAGTGTAATTATTTTGATTTTAAGTAAAGTTTTAGAAATGTATTGGCTGAGCGCTGTACGTTGGCAAATCGGTTATAACAGTTCACATGGGGAAGTTGATGACGTAGGGGAAAAAACCGCGGCAGTTGAGTTTTGGCGCGCGCGCTCGCGCCTGGGCAGGAAGTGAGGACTCGGGACCACGTGGTGTGGCTGGCCGGGCGGCGTCGCTCTGCTTCAGTCGGCATGTGGATCTCGAGGTGGTGACTTGAGATTTGTCTGTGGCAATCGCCACGTGTGGTTGCTCGTCGTAGACTGCACCAAGTTAAATCGAGTGCTACTGTGTGTTTGTGAACATTTAGCCAGTGGAACAAGGTGTGCATCGCATTGAATTAAAGTGACTGTGATTTGTTAATGTAACACGTGTCGTCGCATAGGCATGAACATAAACGGTGTTTGAGACAGCCACGTGGTGTGAAAACAATTCACGACAAATATTCATTTTGTCTGGGGGCTCTCGAGCTATAACTTTATTTGATAAATGTGCCGACGTACAGACGTATCAGCCACAGGGTTCAAGTATTGTGAAATAAACAACATAACGTGAACTTTCACGTGTTTTCAAAAATAGTTGTTAGTACACCCTTTTCTCTCATGAACTTGAATTTATTATGAATTTGTTTTGTTAATCATATGCAGGGAAGGAAAGCTGCGAACGTGTGATATCATCCCCTAGAAAACGAGTCAAACAGTCGCAATAACAGTTCCAGTGTTTTTGCATGTTTAGGAATTTGGTTCGCAGCTGGTGGTTGTGAGTTTCAAAAATTAATCTTTCCCTATTTTAAACTCTCACCCCGACCTTCACGCTCGCACTGTCTAGACTCTAGAAATACATGTATGTTCCCAAGAAACACCATGAAAGAATTGAGATGACAGAAGAATGCTGAAGATTAGGTGGGTGGATCGCGTAACTAATGAGGTGGCACTGAACAGAATTGGGGAGAAAAGGAATTTTTGGCATACCTTGACTAAAAGAAGGAATCGATTTATAGGACACGTTCTTAGACATCAAGGAATTGTAAATTTAGCGTTGGAGGGATGTGTGTGGGGTAAAAACCGCAGAGGAAGACCAAGAGATGGATACAGTAAGCAGATTCAAACAGATGTAGGTTGCCGTTCTTATGTGGAGTTGAAGAGACTTGCTCAGGATAGGGTATTGTGGAGAGCTGCATCAAACCAGTCTCCGGACTGAAGACCACAGCAACAACAACAACAAGTTGATATTCACAGGACTTGGGCATTAGTATGTCCTGCATAAATCATTCGCATTAGCACAATGACGTAACATCTCCGACTGATAAAATTTGCATGCGGCTTTCGTTGTTGTAATAAAGCGAAGGTAATGCACATGTTTGCGTGAACCATACCATCAAAAATCTGTGAATAGTAACCGGGCGCATTTTTAGCATAAGGCAACGTGTTGCATCTGCAACCTCTGTTTTGTCTTGCAGGTCAGCCTGTGTTTAGTTCTTCCCGGCCAGTCTTTCAGGAAAGATTCCTTCAGGATCTTGTCTTCCTTCAGAACTTGTATTATTAATACAAGTTTTATTTACAGAAATAAAGAATACTCAGCTTTTACACATATGTATCTTCCCGTGCCGTGGTGTTCCTCGATGCTAGCTGCGTCGAGTCCTAGTGACTGCCTATTTCGGAGCCGAGTTCAGACGGGCAGGTTGTAGAGGGCGCGCTTCTCCATTGCTCCCTCCAGGAGGCGCGGCCCCCGGCGTGTGATTGCCGATCGTCCGCTGACTTGATCACGATCGATCCAGTGCGTCTGGCGTTTGGCGGTGACTTTACGCCATAACAACCTCTGACAATAATGTTCGTTAAATAGTTCTGTAACATTAACGTAGATGGTGAACTACAGTTACCTTACTTTCCTTCGGAAATTTCACCTCCAATAACTATGCACCGCTAAGCTCTGCCATACATGTCCTGGAAACGCTCCCTTGGAATTGTGTTCAATACTTCGTCACGTTTCGTTTGATGGCGCAAATATTGTCAAATATAAATTTTATCGTAGACATTATCACATATCACTCATTTATATTACTAAGACTGTAGAGAACACAAAGAAAATATTGTGGGAAGGCGAACCAAAGATTATGTTTCATTGGCAGAACGCTTCGAAGAGGCAACAGCTCCACCAAAGAGACTGCCTACATCACACTTGTGCGTCCTCTCCTGGAGTACTGTTGCCCCTTGTGGGACCCTCACCAGGTGGGACTGACGGAAGACATTGAGAAGGTTCAGAGAAGGGCAGCTCGTAATGTTTTATGACGTTATAGGGGGGAAAGCGTCACGGAAAGGTTGTACGATTTGAGGTGGAAATCATTAAAAGAAAGACGTTATTCGTTGCGGCGAGATCTATTTTCGTAATTTCAATAACCGACTTTTAATTCTGAATGTCAAAATATTTATCTAGCAGCCACCTAGATGACCATCCCAATAATAAAAGAGAAATCAGATCGAAAACGGAACGATTTAGGTGTTGTTTCTTCCCGCGCGCTATTAGAGAATGGAACGGTAGAGAAAGGTTTTGAAAGTGGTTAATGAATCCTCTTCCAGGCGATTTGCAGAGTATCTATGTAGATGTAGATATAGGAAACACCCAAAATATGCCCTATAGCCACAGTCGCTTCTTAGAAAAACCTTTTTAATATACTGCCATCTAACTATTAGTACTCCTAATGCACTATTACTTTCTGTGCTTTGTGTCGTTATTTTGAAGTGCACATAATTACAAAAATGTTACAGTCATTAAACCACATTGAAAAGTGAAAAGTTTCAAAATTTACCAGAAAAAATGAGAATACAGAGTCTGAATGTCCTTTGTTCAACTGTGGACATATTTGTTTCATCCTTTATCATTATAAAGGATGAAACACTTGCCTACAGCTGAAGACAGGAGATTCATGCTTTAAAATTAATTCGATTTGTAACTGTTTCTCAGCTTGGCCAGATGGGGATTTGCGAATCCGCCATACAGAGGAAGACACCACTTAAAAACTCAAAACATTATACAATATGGTCTAAAAATAAGTTTTGTTCAATGATGCAAAAAGTATTATGATATTACATGTGCCAAATGAATTAATGCTGACAGTACAAAAACTTAGGGCATATGGATCAAAAACAACCACTGACAATAAATTTCGGTGAATAATTCTGTAACAATAATGTAAATGAATTATGAACTCAGGTGCCTTACTGTTGTTCGAAATAATCACGTGCCATAAATATGCTCGCTGAGCTCTGTGATACATCTCCTGGAATCTTAGCACAAAGTCTTCCTTTGGTACGGTGTTCCAAAACCTCGTTACTTATCGTTAGATGTCGGGAATATCGCCAAATCCCCTCATTTCAAAGCGAGTCCGAGTCGAGGGAATGTGACGGAGGATTGAGATACGGCGATTATGGTGAACGCTTAAATTGCACACCCCGGTTTTGCATGGATCTGACTGACGAGATTAGCTGTGTTGTCGTGAAAGGAGAAAGTAACAGAATCTTGTCGTCCGTACTGGGGTCGTACACTGCAGAGATCTATGAAACGGGTTGAAGTATTCCTACCTTGCAGAGTTGTACGTCGTTCGCTCACAGAAATATCTTTTGGGTAATGTCTTGACTTTCGAAAAAGCTGATGGGCATCGTTTTGATTCGAGATTTTTCGGAACTGGCCTTTTTTCGACGAGGTGATGTCGGAGAACGCCATTCCATGCTTTGTCGTTTCGTTTCAGGGTCCCTAGGGATACACCAGGTATCATCATAAGTGACAATACGGTACAAGAAATTGGGTGTCGCATTCGACGTTTCGACAAGATGTTGTGTAGCCTCTAAACGTGTCGCTTTCTGATCGATAGTCATGTGATGTGGCACAAAGTGACGTTTGGAAAAGAAAAAAAAAAGTTCAAATCTGTATTCAGCTTATGCGACTTACCTGCGGGGCCATCAGCAGTCCCTAAACTTACAAACTACTTATGAAGTAACTTATACTGAAGACAGCACAAACATCTGGATTCGAAACCCCGACGGGGAACGGACTCTGGCTTTGGAGCATAGCGCCTCAATCGACTTTTCCCTCTTCCCTAACGTCTGGGTAAGGATTTGCGGCACGGACTTACTGGTAACCTGCAGTTCATCCGTTATCCTGCGCACGGTTAATCGAGCATTGTTCGTGGTTAATGTGCTCAATTTCTCAATGCTTTCGTCACTGGCGGCGGTTGCCTGATCTCCGCTTCGAGGACTGTCAGAAACAGTTTCCCGTCCACCTCGAAAAGGGGCGAACCAGTTGAACACACACTGCATGGACAGAGATTTATCTCCATTAACACGTACCAGCTACCCATGAGTTTCTTTAGGTGTCTTTCCAAGCTTTAAACAAATCTTTATTAGATCTTTAGCTCGTCCATTGTCCTGTTGTGTGTTAAGAAAAAAACTAAAAAAGCAGTTCATGCAACAGGTACAACACGGAACGCTCACGATGGTTAAATGTGTAAGGGTTTTAGTAAGGGGGTTAAATTTATTTCATTGTCAGATTTATATTTTAACATGATCCTGTACGCGCGCCCGCAGTAAGAAGAGTTTTGCAGTGGCTATCGGTTTAACAGCTAGCTGGCTGGCAGAGACTTCGTAGTTCCCAAGTCAGGAGTGGCAGTAGGCGCCATATGGCGTGACTGGGGTGGGCAGGAGACTCTGGAAGGCGCCTGCATGAGACTAGCCGTTACGCTGGGCAGCAGGTAAACTGAGGAAGCCGCGATGAAATGGCGCGAAGTGGGCAGTTTTGTGTTTATAAATAATTGTTTATAACTAACTGTTGGTGGTATACAGACGTTAGTAGCTGTCTAAGGATTATTAGTTTTGCTTATTAGTAATTTTATTTAGTTTAATTGTGTATTAAAAGAGAAACAATAGAATTACGACTTGGTACACGAGCTATCACGAGAAATGCCGACAAGGCACGAAGTAGTGAGGAGGCCTCGGCTGCGCGCCAACGGTAGGCAGTCGCTGTTAGCACCTGTTCTGTTCTGTTCTGTTCTGTACTGTACGAGTAGCAGCCATGCTCTCGGTGTCGTTAATAATTCGTAATGGTTAGTGTAAAAGATATAAAATTTTGACATTGTATTATGGTGACGTCGTTAATAAAACACCATAATTGGCATCCTACATTTTTATTTCAAGAAGCTACCTATCCGTAAAGACTTAGAAATTTCCAGCTCTAGCATGTACACAGATACACCTGTGTGCTTTCAATCTGCAAAGGGGACGTCAGCAACGAAAGCGGTTCTACAAAACCAGGTAGGGGCAGGGCCTAACAGTGCGCTCAGCAAGTCAACTGAAGAACGGGCTGGCTTACATATGCAGGTCCCGGATGGACACTGTGGTCCGGTAAATTTGTACGCCCCAGTTTTCCATCTTCTACGGACTCAGGACCACAACTACACAGTACAATAGGTTTGGTCCAAGGAGGGGAATCTTGCAACTGAACAACACAACGTTAAGGGCAGGTTGTCAACAACGGCCGCTATGCATTTGCAGCGCTGTGATTCGCCTGTTTTGCCCGATCGACCGTTATGACTTCGTTCACCGAACTTAATTGTCAGAGGTTGTATATGAAATGAGGAAAAAGATATGATTGTTAACACTGAAATTTTCTGTGAGCCCGGCGCCCTTGTCTACTTTCGTCCAAACGTAGTATACTGGAGACGTAAAAAGCAAATTCTCTTCTGTAACTGGTGCTTTTAGTGTGGAGAAGATCTTTCTTATTTAAAATTAGGTCATCCGTTATCCATTAGACACAATTCATGAGAATAGATTTCACTTCAGGTTTTCTACCTCGATGGCATTGCGAGAGCGAAGACGAATTGTTTGAGTGTGCAGTGATCAAACAGTCGAAGTTTGATCGCTTTGCCGAAACATTCGAGCAAAGAACGACCCTCTTTTAAACCTTGTACAGCAGGGGTAAGGAAAAATGTACTAACAGAGGGCGATTTTAATGTCTCTCCCACATTTCATCTTCTTTAGGCGAGTTCCTCTAAGTTGCCGTAGATTTCCAGGAACTGAATTCATTTGAAGCGAAAATGCAGTACTCGCTATGTGCCGAAGTTGCTTTTACCGCCCTGAGTGAAACATACAATCTTCAAATGGAATGTTCACTAACCTGTTGTCATCACACGTTGCGTCCCCAGCGGAGAAGACAGCACATAGGTCAACGGTTTTTTATGTAGAGGGGGTTAGGTTAATTATGGAGGAACTGGTCTGCTAAAACAAATTATTCAAAATATGCCACTTTTGTTTATTTACGCAAAAAATAAGAATTCCTCAAAAAACAAACTGTCCTTTACGTTCCGTTGTATCTAATTAACATTTCGAATTTCTGTTGTTTCTACGAGGTTAAATGCACTTGTATGCAGTCGACTGCAGTTCTATAGCCGCCTGCATCGGACAGCGGGTCTATCCGTGATGACTGTGAAAACCCGACCGGTACGTCCAGCGCCGTTCACTTCCGTGTGCTGGGCGGTAACTCGCGCCATAACATGGCCGAAGCATTTCGCCTGTCTTTTTGTTGTACATTTGTTTATTAATTATTATGTTTTTAAATGATCGGAAAGAACAGAACTGTAGTACTGAGAGATGACTTCTTACGAAAATCAAGTAAATGTAAAGAAATATACTGGTTGTTTCACTAAGTGTGTTTGCCTCTGTAACTTATAAAATAATAGGTGACGGGAAATTTTAATGCGGTAGGTCAACACAAGAAATGTTACACTTTCTGCGGAGCTATGAACATAGTTTTTTGTATCATTTTCCAAAGATTTACAGCACAAAGATATAAAAGTTTGAGCTGTTAGTTAACGGAAGGTCTTCTTCGAAAACAACGACATTTATTACAACTCTTTTGAAATACGATTTGTACTCTACGAAATATTCGGAATAAAGGTTTAAAGTGCGGAATCCTGTATATCAATGCGTTCGGAAATATCGTAATTTGATTTTGTGAATAATATGTATTTTCAATGTATTTCGTAATTTGATTTTATGAACAATATGTATTTACAATGTATTTTGAAATTTCTTCAATTATGCAAGGTACTTCAATTTTTCGTGGTATGTTTAATTTAACGTCTTGGAACTACTTATAAATTCATAACTTCTCTGCCCTCAAAAATCTAAATCAAATGTTTGTCAAGCTTATGGAACTTGACTGCGGGGTCATCAGGCCCTAAACTTATAACTAATCTATACTAAAGACGGCACAAACATCCATGCCCGAGGGAGGATTCGAACCCCCTACGGGGAACAGCCTCGCGCATCGCAACATAGCTCCTCAATGCGCTCGGCCGCTCCGCCGCGGCCTCAAAAATCTGCCGTCCTTGGTAATGACGTGGTTTTCTGCCCCTACAAGGGGTCCTGATCACTTCACATGTATAACTTAACATCAGCCTGACCGGAGTGAGTCTGTCAGTCACGATAGTGGTTTCCTATGTACTCAACGCAAGAGATACCTTCCAGGAAATATAGTGGGTTGGTTTTCCTGAAAATATGAAGTTGTGTCACGATTCCGTTAAACACGATAAGAGTCACGGTTACAGATGTTTGCTTATAGTAGTCATCTCGCTTTTAGCAAGTATTGCAGACAACCGCCGAGTTACAGTATTGCCTAAACCGGAGTGCGGAAAATAGCAGGTTGCTTTCTGTAGCAGGAAACGTGCCCGCTGGAGAGACGTAATTACCAGTAGTTCCACGTCGCTGCTTCCACTCGTTACAGAGCTCGGGCAGACTTCAAAGGCAGGCTCGCGGACGGCGCGCCTCTAAAGGCAGCTGTTCTGCCGGGATTCTTGTCAGATATCGAGGCCACGGCGAAACTCTCAGGCGCTGTCAGGGGACGCTGCTTGTTTGATGTGTCTCGTTACCCAGTAATTGCAGCTTGCGAGACAATAGATGACATCACAAACGCTGTGGAGATGAAATGTTTTTCAGAAATTTAGTACAGTTAAGACCCAGGAGATTTTATTTGTACACTTCTGCACATAAAGATCAATTACTAGTACAATCTCCTGCTAAAAATTGCTGATCAGTCTAATAAATATAAACATCAGTGTTTCTTTGGTCGTATTTCATAAAAATATACAGTTTCATTCAAATAGCAATGAAATTTTTCACACTATCTTCGCATCAAGAGGAAAGTTGGTGATACCGTACATGGTGAAGGGAACTTTACAAAAGACTTCAACACAAATTTAACAATAATCAAATTGCGTGCGCATCGAATATCGCTAATGTTGTGAGGTTGGATTCGTGATTTCCTGTCAGAAAGGACACAGTACGCTGTAACTGACGGAAAGTCATTGCGTAGAACAGAAACCAAGGGCAGTGTTGTAGGACTCTTGCTGCTCCCTATTTTTATAAACGACTATCTGAAAACCCGGAGTTGCCCGGTTATTTATTTACTTATTCATTCAAGTTTTGAGTTAGTACTTCTCATATCCCTTCTCCCTCTCTGTCCATATCTGTTTAACAACATGTCATCTTTAAAGCTGTCTTGCATAATCTACAAAATAACTGCAGTATCCAGTCAAAGAAAGGTAGACCTTAATACATTCATTTAATTCGAAACTTGATTATAAACAATATTTCTGGTTATTTGTCCAAAATATGACTAAAGTCTTTGGGGAAACCACCCCTGAGCAAGCGACATATAGTTGTACACTGTTAAAATTAGGAGACACAGGAACCCCACAGAGGATGAGGAAGCGAGGAAGGCGCAAAAGGAAGGGGCAGGTGGTGAAGGGGTGGGGGGAATAGGGGAAAGCAGCAAGGACCCCAAGGATGGGGAGGGAGGGCAGAGCAAGCGTGGGAGGGAGTGGAAATGGACAGGGGAAGGAGAGGGGGCGTAGAGAGAGGGGGAATGTCTAAGATTGGAAGGAAGGGTATGGAGCGTGTCATCCGGAAGGTTAGGGGGCGGAAGTTACCCTCTGACAGTATGTGGAGAGTGTGAAGGTGAAGGGAGGGAGAGATACAAGGCACTGGCGTGGCAGAGGCCCAGGATGCAACAATACGTGGGAGACTAGTGGAAGTTGGGAATCACGTTTACGAGAAATATACCTGAGGTACAACTATTCAAGGAACTTGAGCAGGCGTGGAACAGGAAAAAGACTGCACAAGATGGGCGTGGGGGATTGGATTTGGATACGGTAAGTGTGGCGAAGGGCGTGGCGTTCAAGTTTCTCTAGGGATGGTAGTGGGAAAGGGGCACTAGTAACCTACGTGGGTTGTAAGCAACACAGGACAGGACGCATTATGAAAAGGAAGGTGAATAGGATGGTCTGGGATTGAGGCCTAATGTCCTGCCAGAAAGGAGTTTGAGGTGGGAGAGGGCTTTATCACAGACTATTTGAAGGTGGGGTTTACAGGAGAGGGAGCAGTTAAGGGCTAGGTACTTGAGGGTTTTGATTTGCGAGATGGGACGGTCTTGGAGCATAAGGTATAGGTCGCAGAGGAAGGAATGGGTAGTGCGGCCTTCAATGATTGCCTGGGATTTGGTAGGGTCACGGTGAGAGACACTGGTTACACTACGTGGAGAATTTCGGAAGAAGGGACTGAAGGAGGTGTTGGGATCGAGCGAGGGTGAGCGAGCGCTACGAAGGCGGTGTCGTCAGCATATTGCGGAAGATGGACATGAGGCTGGAGTTGCAGCCTGTCAGTAGAGTATATGAGGTAGAGAAGGAGGGAGACGACGCAACCCTGGGGCACCCCAGCGATGTGGTATAACAAACGGGAGTCGGAATTATTGACAGTGACATAGGATGTACGGGCGGCTGGGGATAAAGCATGCTATGAATCGGACGTAGTTAATGGGAAGGACGTGGAGGTGGAGCTTGAGACCAGAATGGAAGGAGGAAGGAGGCTTCGATTTTAACGTCCCATCGACAGTGTGGTCATTAGAGACGGAGCTTACGCTCGCATGTTGGGGTAAGGATGTGGAAGGAAATCGGCCATGCCCTTTCAAAGGAACCATCCCGGCATTTGCCTTGAGTGATTTTGGGAAATCACGGAAAACCTAAATGTGGATGGCCGGAGGTGGATTATTCATGGTGTATGGCCACCATCCTCCCGAATGCGGGTCCAGTGTGCTACCACTGCGACACCTCGCTCGGTTTAAGACCGGAATGCCATACACGGTTGTAGGCCTTGTTGATGTCGAGGTAGACGAGGATAGTGGCACGACAGGAGTTCATATGGATGGATAGGAGGTATGTGAGGGGCAGGAGTTGGTCATCGACAGAGAAGGATGATCAGAAGTCAAACTGAGAGAGGGGAAAGAGCTGGTGTAGACAGAGATGCTGTTGAATACAGAGAGACAGGATTGTTTCCAAGACTTGCTGAACACAGAGGTCAGGCTGATGGGACGATATAATGAGGCATTGGAAGGCAGCTTGCTGGGTTTCAGGAACATGAGGGCGCGGGACGTCTTCCACAAGTTGGGGAAGAAGCCGGTGTAGAGGATAACGGTATAGAGGGAAGCAAGGGCTATATGGAAGGAGCAGGGGCAGGCTCGTAGGTGCTTGTATGTGAGGCAGTTGTGGCCGAGAGCGGTGTTGCGTTTGGTGCAGAGTGTTGATTCGATGTCAAGGGCTGTGATTGGTGTTTGTGTGTTTGTGTGTGTGTGTGTGGGGGGGGGGGGGAGATGCTGTCCAAGTATTGTAAGCCAGAGGCGACCAGTGGGTAGAAAATTGGTTTGACTTACTGGCATTGTCGGGAAAAGGAAGGTCATTGTAGGAGTAGGTCTAGGTCACCACAGGTGTTACAGGTGGAGATGGAGGAGGGGTTTTGACACTGTTTAAGGAAATTGGTTGTTGCGGCAATTGTCGATGCGGTGACCGTTGTAGGCGAGGCATTTGAAGTTTTAGGTATATTTGATTATTGCGCTGCGAATATTAGTAGTTATTGGTAGTGATCAGATTATTGCCCTTTGAAAATGCTATTTACTCTTTTACTTTTCAAACTTACCATATTTCTGAAAATATTTTTCTTTGTTGCTATGTTCTACGAAATATGATCCATCGCAGTTAATATGAAAACTGATATAATCCTCGCTTTGTTTAATCCATATTATATACTGATATCACAGTCTAACGAATACCTACAACTGCTATGGAAGTCTTACGTCTCATGCTTGGAGTGCACGTATCAGCTGAAAGAGTGGCCGATGCTGCTGACAATTCATTGGAAGTAGTATACCTAATGGATAGTTGTATACAGACGATCAGCTAACGTCACTCATCGAACGGTTACCTATACTTTCCTTATAACATATTGACACTACCATGAAGTATTATTTAAACAGCGATGAATTGTTCTGCTGCTTGAATCTTCCAGCATTCGTCAAGTTTTCGATAATAGTGAGTACTGCATACAGAATAACTAAGTTGTCACCAGTGTAACACTGCAACATATTAATATTTCACTAACCACTTACTATGACAGATAAAATGTTTAGTACTACACTAAACAACGAATACATGGCGCTATTATTAATATTATTACTACTTCTCATATCAACCACATAAGTGTTTTCATAAGTTTACGCCAAACAGACAATTACACACCGCAGTCTTAAAGTTACGAATACAAAGCGTCATTGAATTTACATTGTTACAGTGTACGGAGTTAAATTAATTTTATAATAAGAGGTTTTCAGCCAAGATCGCTTTCTTCTTTTATTACATGACCGGTTTGGGCGTGCTAGACGCTATCATCAGACCTGTCGTGATTTTGTACATCACTGCTATTGCAACAATATTTAACATAGCAAATTGGTATGCATCCACATTAATGTAGAAATATGGATGTATACCAATTTGCGATCTTGGCTGAAAACCCCTCATTAAACAATTCTAGATCGCCCCAATAATGTGTTCTTGATATTAAATTAATTTCACTTTCTGTATCAAAAACTTTATGTAGCATCATAGTTTTGGACAATGAATTTTACTTATATTTGGTATCTTGGCTAGGACACCTGGGTTTATTCTTTTTTCACTGACTGAAGTCAAGAACCCTAAAAAGTCATGATACGCAAGGCTCTTCTTCAACAGGCTTTGCAAAGCACGGGCAGATTAAAATTGAGTGCCTGAACCGGGACTCGAACCTGGACCTTCGCCTTTCGCGGGCAAGCGCTCTACCACTGAGCTATCCCGACACGATTCACGGTGCCGATGCTGCCCCACAACATCAATTCTGCCAGTACCTTGCCTCCTACTTTTCAAAGAAGTTCTCGTTAATGGAGTCAAGCTTAAATTCTCCCATATCCTACATAGTTTATCATTGGGTCTCGTTTTAAGTTTTTTCCTTTACGACTTACGAATGATTGCACAAACATTTCGAAACTCGTCAAGTAGGGGACCCTCAAGTGGTAACACATCCGCTTGCGTGCCCGAGCGCCTTCATTCGGAGCTTTTCGCGGCTGCGCAGCACATTTGTCACGCAACTGCGGGGCGCAGTCGGCAGTCCCCTGGTGCGACATGTGACGGGCGCCGCCTCATAATGCTAATGGACACGATAGCCGTGTTTTGGTGCTCCGGCAGGGGAAGACGTTCCGCTGTCCAAACGCCGGCCTGTTTGCAAGCTGCCGCGCGCGCTGCTATTCTGTGTGCAGTGCACTTACGGCTCGTTAGGAATGCTTAATGATGTGGAGTTGGGGCTAATGACCGACGTCATTAACGCTGTGCTGTTGCTACGGCGGTCTGTCGCCGCCGAGGAATGCACCGCGTCACCGACAAAGCAACAAAGCGGCACTGAGGCTTTCTCTTTTGCGCTGTATGGCGGAGGATTGGGACAATGTGAACTCGTCCGGAACCGCTGTCAGGCTTCATCTCAACACTGGTGGGCTTCGTTACATAGTTCAACGTGACTATTAGCTACTGTGTAATACATCGGGTGATCAAAAAGTCAGTATGAATTTGAAAACTTATTAAATCACGGAATAATGTAGATAGAGAGGTAAAAATTGACACACATGCTTGTAATGACAAAGGGTTTGATTAAAAATAAAAAAAAGTTAAAAAAATATTTGACAGATGGCATACCAAATTAAGACAAAGCAAAGACGATGTTCTTTACAGGAAATGTTAAATATCCTAAACAATAGCTGTAGTCGAGGGATAATGTTCTGAACAGCACTGTAAAGCATGTCCGAAGTTATGGTGAGGCATTGGAGTCGGATGTTGTCTTTCAGCATCCCTAGTTATATCGGTCGATCGCGATGCACTTGCAACTTCAGGTAACCCCAAAGCCAATAATCGCACGGACTGAGGTCTGGGGACCTGGGAGGCCAAGCAGACTAAAGTGGCAGCTGTGCACACGATTATGACAAAACGACGCGCGCAATAGATCTTTCACGCGTCTAGAAATACTTTTTTTGTTATAATAAAACCCCATGTCATTCCAAGCATGTGTGTCAATTTTTACCTCTCTATCTATTATTTTAGCTTCTTACTTATCAGTCATATACAAATGCACCAAAAGTTACACAGGTCACACCTATATTCAAGAAAGGCAGTAGGAGTAATTTACAGGCGTATTTCATTGACGTCAATTTGCAGCAGGGTATTGCAACATATCCTGTATTCAAATATTATGAATTATCTCGAACAGAATGATCTATTGACCCAAGGTCAACACTGATGTAGAAAACATCGTTCATACGAAACACAACTAGCTGTTTACTCACACAAACTGATGGGTGCTATCGACAAAGGTTCGCAAATCGATTTCGTATTTCTTGATTTCCAGAAGACATTTGACACTGTACCTCACAAACGGCTATTAATCAAATTGTGTGGTTATGGTATATCGCCTCAAATTTGCGACTGGATAGGGGATTTCCTGTCAGAGAGGAAACAGTTTGTAGCAATCAATGGTAAGGCATCGACTAAAATAGATGTGATATCGGGCGTTCCACAGGGTAGTGTTATTGGTCGTCTGCTATTCCTTATTTACATAAACGACTCACGGGAAAATCTAAGTAGCTCTCTAGGTTGTTCGCAGATGACGCCGTCATTTACCGTCTAGTGAAATCATCTGAAGGTCAAAACCAACTGCAGAACGATCTGAATAAGATATCACTATAGTGTGAAAGTTGGCAGCTGACTCTAAATAATGAGAAGTGTGAAGTCGTCTACACGAGTACGAAAAGAAACCCGTTAAACTTTGTTTAAAAGATAAACAATCAAAAGTGAAGGCCATAAAATCCACAAAATACATAGGAATTACTATTACTTCAGACTTAAACTGGAAAGAACACGTTGATAATGTCGTGGGAAAGGCGAACCCTAGACTGCGTTTTATTGGCAGAAACCCTTAAAAGATGCTACAGAACTACAAAATAAACTGCATACACTACTCTTGTCCGTCCTTTTTTGGTGTATTGCTGCCCAGTATGGGATCTTTATCAGGTGGGTTTGACGGAGGAAATCGAAAGAGTCCAAAGGAGGGCAGCTAGTTTCGTATTGTCTCGATGCAGGGGAGAGAGCGTTACGGAAATGATACAGGATCTGGGATGGGAATCATTACAACAACGGCGCCTAACGCTGCGACGTGGGCTACTTACGAAACTCCAATCACCAACATTCTCCTCCGAATGCGAAAATATATTGTTGATTCCCACTTACCTTGTTAAAAATGATCAACAGAATAAAATACGAGAAATCAGAGCTCGGAGAGATTCAGGCGTTCTTCTTCCCGCGCACTAGTCGAGAATGGAATGGGAGATGAATAGTATAACGAAGGTTGGATGAACTCTTTTCCAGGCACTTAAATGTTATTTGCAGACTGTCCCATGTAGATGTAGATTTATTCTGTGATTTATTACGTTTGGAAACTTATACTGACTTTTTATCACCCGGTATTGCATCTAAAAATCGATTTAGACGAATAAAGAATTAAAGCCTAGTATTCCAGAATTGTAATTAGTAGTTTCAATGAAGATTTAACCCTCTAATGCATAGTGTAGCTGATCAGCTACATACCTTATGTGTTTCCATTATCTCTCAAACTGATCAACAGCTTACAACAAATTCATTTGTACCTGCTTGTATACATACATTTCAGAGTGCTACTGACTCAGTTCGACTGTTAGCTGCATAGAGTTATTCCTTACATGTGCATTTGTTTGGTATTCCTGCTTTGTGATGTAAAAAGAGGTCAATCACATACTACTGTTGCATTATGAGTTATCTCCCGGAAAGATGAGAGGCATAATGGTAATATTTACTGCATTGGGTACATCATGGAAGCACCATATAGCTTACCATCTATGAACCTTTTGTTGCTAGTAGTGCATAATAATTAGAAGAATTTTTTTCAATACTTTTCTTAGTGTATACGCTCTATACATTAACAGTGGTAGTTTTTATACCTTCAAAATAAAATTCATGCATTAAAGGGTAAAATCACGAAAACAGTTCGGTCATTACATCGAAATAACAGTATTGCAGTTAACGGAGATTGTAGGTATTTTCTCTTAGATTTCCTTTGTTTCTACTTTTAAGTATGAAAATTCCGGTTTGCAAATTTTACTTTATAGTACGTTGTTCAATGTATGTAAAGTTTAGCATTCCATAGTCGTTACTAAAATTTGTCGCTATAGTTACAAGAGCAAAAATAATGAAAATTGTGTTTCATTACACTAAGTAGCATGTCCGTGTATGGATAATTTGACAATTCTCATCAAAGTGTGTCACTTCCATTCAGCAACTTCTGCGATGGGATCTGCGATGGCTGACAATTTTTGAACTATTTGAAAGAAAACGGAAATTACTTGCAAAATGCGGGTTTCAGACACTTTCTTCAACATTTAATCCTTACGAGAGATATTCGGTGTAATGTTACGACATGGAGATGATTTGCTGCAGACATTTCTCGAAATTCTGTGTGAGCCACTGAGGTTTGGACTATCGATACTGTTTACAACGGAATAAAGTTTGCTTTCAGCCAGCGGTAGTTTTGGGGTTACTGCTGTACGCCTTACCTTTAATATAGTCCCTTGAAAGGAGTCGCATGTGTTTAGATTCTGGGAATATGGCGAACAGTTGACACCCAGCCAAGGACCTCTGCCTGAGTGCAGTCCCCAAAGATCTCCTGCAGGATTTCAAACACGGTCCTGCTTTTCTCAGGTCGACCTTTGTCTTACATGAACCATTTCTTGTCGAAATCAGAGTTGCTATGGATAATGAGGATTCAATAATCTGACAAAACCTTCATGTACTGTTCGGTAGTCACCGTGCCGGCAGAAATATTGCACCGACCATTCCGTGACTGAACACTGCACACCAACCATTCAAATGTTGATGGTAAGACACTTCCTGACAGCGAAATATCGATTCTCTGTCTCCCAAATGCAACAATTGTGCTTATTTACGAACTCTTAGAAATGACAGTGAGCTTTACGACTAAACCGAACCAGTGCTTAGTTGGAAAAAAAACTTAGGAGGTACTCTTCTCGTCGGAAAAAATTTTTGGCGGTACTCTGCTCATTCCACATGAAATGAGTCAAATGGACATTTTTAGACAATTAAGAAAATAAAGATTGTGGCATGTGAATACGCTATCAAAATATAAGTATAATTTGCAGATTAGAAACTCATTTTCATTGTATTCAAGGCTTTAGTGACGATGAGGATACCACCCATCGGCTTTGGACAACGACATCTTATCGTAACTAATCAGGAGTGGCGTTCCAGAAGACAATAAGAGTTCGTATTGCTGTCGGGAGTTAAAAGAAGACTTACATCACACGAAAACCATTACAAAATTCGAACAGTGGAACTGCGTGGAACTTTTAAAGACGGAACCAAAAGTTTACCGCCATAAGAAGCAAAAGTGGCAGCTTCACCAACATGTACACATCCAGCCGGTTGAAGGAGCATTGGTCAGAGAGATTAAAATTCCCTTCTAGTTCAGTTCTTGTTAGTGCTGCGACACAATATTTCATAATCTTAAACAGACTACACTGTGAAAAAGACAGTTAAGTAAACATAATATTTACGATAAACTTTTTATCGTAACAATGACTCGTGCAGTCTTTGATGATTCAATCAATGGAAATTAAGTCAAAATGTCGCGATTTACTGTCCCTTAAATTTTTTAAAACATTGTCAGAATTTTGAACTTGCTTTCTTCAAAGAATAGGCAACGATATTGCATACAAAAGACTTTGCGTATGTAGTGGTTTATTTCTATGTAGTAAGGTTAAACGCTTTGGAGTCGGTAAGAAGCATTTCCTCTGTCTCGATTCAAACTAGTCGAAACTCTCCACTGGATAATTCGAACATCTGACTGCCAGTCAAATTCCATTGGAATTGTGCGAAAGTGCAGATTGAACGCTTCGACGGTTATGATAGCAACTTGGACGAACCTAAGACTTTCTAATTTTTCTTTCCGTAATCCATTCGACAATTTATATTTGGTACATTTTTTGCAAATATAAGAAATAATTTTAGCCGGTACGCCGTACTGTCCCGTACCGGTCCAACTAAAGCACTGAACCAGACTACATTTACATGCACATACTCTTAATAAATCTCATCCTGCTTTTTCAATAGAAGTCACCACGTATCTCTTACTTATCTACCGATACCAGTGTAAAAGGTGTCGTTGAGTGGGAGTATCAGGATGATGGGGTATGGGCCTCCTGACGAGGCCAGTAAAATAGTTAGTGCTTTCAAAGAATGCTTCTATTGATTTTTTCGATGCAACATTCCTACGATGTGTGTCGGCAGCCTCGAGTCCAGTGTGCATCTCAGCGAGTCGTGTGGTACCAGGAGCACCTTGCTAAAGTATCAATGTTTCTCGCTTCTCCTACCCTCTTACAAAATTTCCGTCTGCTGTGTGTTTGAACTTGTTCTAGCTGAATGCCTTTTTACAACGTTATGTTAATCTGAGTATTTTTAACTGTATTCTATGTGAATGTAAAGGTATTGCAAAACGTATCTGACTGCGTAATGTTTATTATAATGAGACACAAACTGCTAATTATTTCTGTATGAAAATGTAGTAACAAAGTTAACTGTCTGAAAATTACTGATACTAAAAATCACTGTGTTAATAATTCTGGTCCTACGAACTTGTTTTTGATTATACTAACAATCTTTAACGGAATATCACTGCAATCTGACTCAGTATAAACACTTGTTAACCTCAACACTGTATGAATTGTCGTACCCTGAAAGCTTTAAATCATACTGAACTGTAAGCTTGACAAAAACTGATTCTTTCTCACCTTCACTTACTATATAAATCCGCGCAACACCAAACTGCTTCCTGCTGTACTAACTACTGGAAAACTAACTACAGAAAACAACTATGGCGCTTTTAATAAAAATATGAGGAGGGATAAACTGGTAATCTCTTAAATAAACTCGAACTAATTATTAAAAACAAAATATCTGATTTATTTTCTAACTGATGTAACTTCATGAAAATTACTAACAATGTCGTGTTTATGATTTTAAAATCTTTCAGAGAAAAATATAACTCAGATATTTAATCGGCCTACAAAATTATTTTTAAACGAAGATAAACATTTCTTTACTGTTAACAAATTTATCTCGATTTACACAAACAATGTCACAACAATACCATATTTCAATAACACCACCCATGAAATTCCTATTTCATAAAAAAAAACACAATTTCAAAACTAAAGTATTACAATAAATACTTTTCCTAACACAGAAAGGGGTCCCTAGTATGAATCGTGAAACCACAAGCTAACAGCAAGATCTTTCCCGACCGTTACTGTTACCATCAATTCAGTCGAACAATGCGAAGTTCTTCCATAGAAACAAGCCAAGTATTTCATGAAAAACTTTACCTTATAAAAACTTCAAAAGAGCGTTTCTCCAACGTCATCTATACCTTTCGTCTCCATATCTTAAACAAACAGCTTGGCTTAGCATTCAAGTCTCAAAATCTCATCTCCTCGGCTATACCGCCGGAACGACAACTGAACACAACCACGGTCCCCACGCTCCTGCAATCTCAGCCGCGCGCCTAGCAAAGTCTGCACTCTCAATAATCACAACCTTACTTCCCAGCAACAGTACTATCACCCTCTCCATTATCGATAGTACTGCCATCGAAAAATAACCAAAGATAAATGACCCATGCCTGACTAGCTGGACGCTGGTCTCAAATTCGCGGTACATTTGAATATGAAATGTTCCCATAGCAGGTATCTTACGTGGCCCAATGGCGCTGACTACGGCAGAAAGGCTCCGGTGTTTAGTTGGCGGCCGCCCTGACCAGCTCTGTGGCACGTGGCACGTGTCCTCAAAGAGTGGCGGCGTCGCGGAGCATGGCTGCCAATGGGAGAACGACGCAGTCCCGGCATGTTCTGCTGCAACAGCTGTTGACACACTCTCAGCTTCAGACACACCACGCCGGCCGCGGTGGCCGAGGTGACTGAGGCGCTCCAGTCACGGTCAGCATGGCCACTACGATCGGGGGTTCGAATCCCCCCTCGGGCATGGATATTTGTGCCGTCCTAGTTCGTAAGTAGTTCATAAGTAGTTTGTAAGTTTAGGGACTGATGACCCCGTAGTTAAGTCCCATAAGCTTAACAAACATTTGAATTTGAACTTACGGTGTAAATGAAGTTTAGCGGATTTCTTTTAGTGGTCATATGGATGATTTCACACTTGTACATCCATGCCAGCAGATCGGCCCACTTGCAAACAACTTCAGTATCACCCAGCAAAAAAAAAAAAAAAAAAAAGCAAGCCCTGTCATGGGTAGAATATATGTTCTCAAAAATTAAATTCCAACATCCCAAACAGAAGTATCGTTTATGTGAAAGCACGTTTCATTGAAAGAACACTCATAAGATGCAACACTTCTAGTAAAAAAAAAAAAAAACAAAAAAAAAAAAAAAAAAAAAAAAAAAAAAAAATGCCTACACTAAACTTCTGCATCCTACAGGGTGGTCGATTGATGGTGAACAAGCGAAATATCTCATAAAATAAGCATCAAATGAAAAAACTACAAAGAACAAACCTTTTCTAGCCTGAAGAGGGAAAACATATGGCGCTATGGTTGGCCCGCTAGATGGTGCTACCATAGGTCAAACGGATATCAACTGCATATCTTTAGAAAGGTACCGCTATTTTTATTACATATTCATCTAGTACGAAAATGAATATGAATGTTTCATTTGAAACACTTTTGTCTTTTGCGATAGATGCCGCTGTAATATTCAAAAACATATTGCTCACAATTTTAGAATAACTGTGGGTAACAGGTAGGTTTTTCGAATTGTGAAAAAACAGAACGTAAGTACGTTTGAACTTTATTTCACTTGTTCCAGTGTGATTCATGTACTTTCGTCTACTTTACGAAAAATGTAATAATCCCCATTCCAAAGAAATCAGATACAGACAGGTGTGAAAATTATAGAACCATCAGTTCAATATGTCATGGTTGCAAAATTCTAACGCGAATTATTTACAGAAGGATGGAAAAGCTGCTAGAAGCTTCTCGGTGAAGATCAGTAAATGAACATTAACAAGAGCAAAACGAGGGTAATGGAGTGCAGTATAAGAAAATCGGACGATGCTGAAGGATTTAGATTAGGTAACGAAACAATAAAGGTGGTCGATGAGTTTTGTTACTTAGACAGTAAAATAACATGCGATGGTCACAGTACAGAGGATATAAAATACAGAATGGCAATTGAAAGAAAGGTGTTTTTGAAGAAGAGAAATCTGTGAACATAGAATACTAATTTATGTGTAAGAAAGTGTGGAGTGTGGCCTTGTATGGGAGCGAAACATGGGCGATAAAAAGTGTGGACAGGAAGAGAATAGAGACTTTTGAAATGTGGTGTTGCAGAAAAATGCTGAAAATTGGGCGGGTGGATTGCATAACTAATGATGAGGCACTGAACAGAATTGCGGAGAAAGGGAATTTCTGGCGTACCTTGACTACAAGAAGGAAATTCCTCTCGACAGCGAGTAGTTAGGTTCAGTACTGTTCTCACATGCATTGACAATACGCTGATGCATGTTTTCAGGCATTGTCGGTTTTTCACCGCAGAAAGAAATCCGGTTATGTACGATCCGGTGAATGTGCGGGCCACGGTATGCTGCCTCTACGACCAATCCACCTGTCATTAAATATTCCATTTAAGACCGCTTCAATTCCACGCGAGCCATGTGCCGGACTTCCATCATGTTGAAAGTAACATCGCTATCTGTCATGCAGGGGCCAATTACACTTCCTCCCATAATGCCGCACCATTCATTATCCCGCCAAGGCCGCTGATGTTCCACTTGTCGAAGCAATCATGGATTTTCCGTTGCTCAATAGTGCACATTATGCCGGTTTACGTTACCTCTGTTTGTGAATGTCGCTTCGTCACTAAACAGAACGCGTGAAAAAAAAAAAAATCTGTTATCGTGCCGTAATTCATTTTGTGCCTAGTGGCAAAATTGTACACGACGTTCAAAGTCTTTGTTATGCAAATCGTGGTGCATAGAAATATGGTACGGGTAAAATTTATGTTGATGTGGAGTTCTCAACACCGACGTTTTGGAGATTCCTGATTCTCGCTCAATTTGTCTGCTACTGATGTGCGAAATAGCGGCATCTTCTGTTAAAACATCATCATTTGTTGCAGGTCCTGGTTGATGTTTAACTTGTGGTTGAATATTTCCTGTTGTTTTAAATACTGTAACTATCCGGCTGAAGTTCCTGAAACTTGGATGATGTCTTGCAGGATAACGATCAACATACATAGCATTTTGATCACAATATCAATACATAAATATAATATTGACCATTTTTGCAGTTGGTAAACGGTCAATTTCAACACGAGTAATGTGGAAGCAAATACCGTCCGAACTGCCGAAATGTTACGCGATACCACGTACTTTTACGTTTGTGACTATTACAGCGCCATCTATCACAAAGCGAAAAAAGTGTTCCTAATAAAACATTCATAATTGTTTACGTACTTGACGAATATGTAATAAAATGGAGGGAACCTATGTTAAAATTGCAGTTGATATCCGTTTGACCTGTGGCAGCACCATCTAGGAGACCAGCCATATCGCCATTTGTTTTCCCCCTTCAAGCTAGAAAAGTTTTTTCCTTGTAGTATTTTCGTTTGATGCCTATTTCGTGAGAAATTTGGCCCAGTCACTATCAATGGACCAAGCTGTATTTTCTAGTATTGCTGCTCATTGTGGGATCCACACCAGGTGCGACTTGCGGATGATTTAAAGAAAGTTCAGAGAAGGACAGCTCGTTTTGTTTTATTGCGATAATATGGGGAGAGTGTCACGATAATGATGCACGAGTTAGGATGGAAATCATTTTAAAAAAAAGGCGTTATTAGTTGCAGCGATATCTATTTGCGAAATTTCTTTCACTAACTTTCTCTTCAAAATTCGAAAATTTTTTTTCTTTCACCCATCTACATATGGAGACATGATCACCACGATAAAATATTAGAAATTAGATCGAAAACAGAAAGATTTAGGTGTTCCCTTTTCGTGCTATTAGATAATGGAATTGTAGAGAAACATAATTAAATTGATTTAATGATCCCTCTGCCGTGTATTTCAGTGTGACTGCAGTGCACTGCAGTTATTGGACAGCTGTGTATTTATAAACACGCCTGCAAAGATTAATTGGTGTGTTCAGTCACCCATAAAATTATGAAGCAGACGAGGCGTTGTATTATTACATGTGAAATACGGCCCGGTTGTTCAGAAAACGATGTAGAAAAGAAAATTAATTTTTTCAGCCAAAGTTCGTGACGTTAAACTGCACCTCACCTACCTCATGCATTTGTATAAATTTTGTAGTTGATGGAACACAAATTGTATTTTATTTGTTTACAAAGTGTATGGGAACATAATCCTTACACAATTATGAAAAATATTTCTTATTGCCAATGAAGTGCACTAAACATTTATTTAGTCTCAGATAATCATCGTTCACTGCGTTATACATCGATTCACACGTTTCACGTGTTATTTTGCTTAATACACACTGTGATATTCGAGGCTAGAACAGATCTTTCCAGTAGCAAGAAATCGCAGTCTCTCGGTAACCACCTCTTCTGCAGATACTGCATTGCTCATGCGCATACTTCCTTATGGAATCCATTCCCAAGTTACTTATCCTCTACTTGCAATCCCGCAACAGATATTTCTTAGTGTTTTTGTTGTCTTGGTGTGTAACCCACATCTTCACCCAAGTATCTTTTCTTTTTCCCATAACTTGTCTTCGTTCAAATTAACACAAAATGCAATTATGACGGCAGCAACTGCAGTGCGTAACAAGTCCGCCATATTGCTCGAAGACATTATGAAAATATGATAGTGTATAACCGGCCTAAGCGGCAAGCACGGCCATGTTCCCACTAGTAAACGGCGCGGCAGCGGCAGGGTTTAGAAAGCCTGTATAGGGACAGAGTGGCCATGCGTGTAACCGCTGCTGATTGGTTGAGAGACCAGGACGCCATGTTTTTACCAGACTTGGCTGGCTGTACATGTGTTTCAACACCCATTGTGGGACTTTCTGTGCGGTAGAGGTCTTAAATGCTTCTGACGGCGATTTCACTGTACAGTTATTTACAGGTTGTAAGTACTGCTGCACTTTTGCACGTCTTCTATCAGTTCTGTTTACGTAAATTGACATCAATAAACATGCTATTGGTCGGTCTGTGACGCTAACTTTAAACTTCGCATCAAATTTTAAGGTTAAATATTGAAGTGAGACACTGAGTAACCAATAATGTGTATTACATAATCATTACGTACAGTCAAGAGAGCCGGCCGCGGTGACCGAGGGGACTAAGGCGCTCCAGTCACGGTCTGCGTGGCCACTACGGTCGGGGATTCGAATCCCCCCTCGGGCATAGATATTTTTGCCGTCCTAGTTCGTAAGTAATTCATAAGTAGTTTGTAAGTTTAGGGACTGATGACCCCGTAGTTAAGTCCCATGGACTATACAAACATTTGAACATTTGAAACAGTCAAGAGAAATACCTTGTTGTTGATAAAACTCTTTTGGGTACTGGACCGCATCGTCTATATATCAAATATTTCACCTACGTAACACTCAGAAGATGGCCGCTTGCAATAGTGGCCGAAACGTCGGTGAAATATTTGATATATTGACGATGCGGTCCAATATCCAAAAGAGTTTTAATCAACAATGACAACGGCCGCGGAAGCCTTCGTTTATAAATACCTTGTTGTTCCACTGTTGACTATAAAAACATAAATGAAGATGGGTATATGATGCTTTTGTTCCTAAGAAATGAAGAATAACGGAAACAGTGAGTGCTAAAAGTTAATTGAGAAGGCGGAAACCATAAAGGCGACTTGTGAAAACCAACCAATTATTCCAATCTGCTTGAAGTAATTATTTTCTCTTGACCCACACTAACCACCACCATCATCCCAATGCAAGAAAAGGGTTGACAAAAGTTGTCAACAAATTAACGTAAGTTCAAATCTTCCGTGGTGTAAAGGTTGTGTACTGAGTTTGTAATTTGAAGGTAGCGAGTTCGTATCTGGTAAGCGGAAATAATTTTTTTATCCTTCCCTTCTAGCATTTTATTAGTTCATGATTTTACTTTTTGACTCGTCATGCTATACAATATATTTTAACATTCCCTATCAACGGATGTCCTTGACTTGGTATTGTTGGCCATTCACAGTCCTATAACTGATTATTGTATGTAACATGAAAATTGGAGTTACTGACTCATTGCTGATATTCATTTACCTATTTTGAGTCAGTATCAGCTATATCAGTAGAGTATTCATATTTTACCGGTTTTATGTGGCACAGCGTACCTGAAAGTATGTAGTTAATAACTTTTCTTGTTATCTGTAATTGTAGAGAAATGATATATGATCGACAGTAAAACACTTAACTTGAATTATATGGGAGCGGAAACGGATAAGATTTCATTAATTTCAGCAATGGATATTCAACAGGAAATTTAAAAGTAATAGCATTTGTTTTCAGATACATTACAAGAAACATTTAATTTTGTTATTGATCAACTGTCAATCGGGGATGTAACCAGAAGATCGTAAAATATGACTTAACTTTCGGCAGACATAGACTGCTTCAGGAGACTTTCAGTTACTCACAAATTTATTAAGCCTGTATAAACATTGACGCATTGCATTTGTATTAACCACATCCTGAGTTTTAAACTACAGATCTGCTTTGGTCTCACGGATCGAACTGCTGCCTTATTTTGATGGTTAAGTGGCTGCACTTCTGCTTGGGGCTCTATCTGAAAGCACGGCCTACGCGCAGTCTGGTAAAAACATGGCGGCCGCCGGCCGGTTGTCCGCTCTCTCCTTATACAGACTCTCTAGCACGATTATCCTGGGAACGCCCGCTACAGCGCGGTGCATCAGACTCAGCGGCGCGGTTTGTGCATGCTGAACCTCTGCCACGCAACGCACGACGCGCCCCAGGTTTCCAGCCAATCACAAAAAAGGTGCTGAGTGTGACGTACGCTGTGCCCACAGGAGCCCACGAGGAACACTTGGCCCCGGGCACACAGCTGTTCACGTTGAGCGCATCTAGGCGAAGACCTGTAGCGAACGTGGCGCATTTATTTATTACACCTATTGTACTTCACAAAATGAATGTGTTTAAGCTGCATGGGCGTCTGTACCTGTACACGCCATCCAAGCTCTGTTTGACTCAATGCCCAGGCGTATCAAGGTCGTTATTACCGCCAGAGGTGGTTGTTCTGGGTACTGATTTCTCAGGATCAATGCACCCAAATCGAGTGAAAATATTATCAAATCTCAGTTCTAGTATAATATATTTGTCCAATGAATACGCGTTAATCATCTGCATTTCTTCTTGGATTAGCAATTTTAATGGCCGATATTGTAATAAATTATTCTATTAGACTTACGTACTTCCTGTGCGGGAAAACCATCGTCAACTGTCACTCTTCAACTACGTGGGCATTCATTTATCAAAATTAATTTCAGGCGTAGAATATTTTTGATATCGTCGGATACGTTTAGGACAACCCGGGTTTCGATTGACACGATGTCGGTTAGCTGGGGTTTCATTGAATTTACAAATCACTTGGCACTCCACCTTTGTGCCGTTCCAGTAGAACTATTACTAAATGTAGTGGCTCCAAATTCAATCTTCTGAGAACGTGCAACCTGTTTCATACTTCGAAATCTGCAGCGGTGGAGTATTCGAGCGGTCTAAAGCGTCTGCGAAGCGCGCGGTTGCTCGCCGTGTGCCGGCCGCGGTGGCCGAGGTGACTGAGGCGCTCCAGTCACGGTCTGCACGGTCATTACGGTCGGGGGTTCGAATCCCCCCTCGGGCATGGATATTTGTGCCGTCCTTAGTCTTAGCTAGTTCATAAGTAGTTTGTAAGTTTAGGGACTGATGACCCCGTAGTTAAGTCCCATAGACTTTACAAACATGTGCTCGCCGTGGAGGTTCGAGTCCTCCCTGGGGCATGGGTGTGTGTGTTTGTCCTTAGGTTAGCTTACCTAGGTTTAAGTAGTTTGTAAGCTACGGACCGATGACCACGCAGTTTGGTCCGATAGATTTACAAACATTTACCTTTTTTTACTTGGAAATCTACAACGATGTACCATTTACTGTTCCTAACGCACGTACTAGTCGAAACATTTTTGGACTAGATGTCATTAACAATTCGTGGTTTGAAATGTACGACACAGTACTGCACATTGGTTCCAATAAACGAGCTGACAATGGTAGAACCATTCTGAGGAATGTGAAGATTTGTTTGATGACTCTCTTGGTTGCACAAAATATTTAGCAGCATATTTCAGTCTGAGTACTGATATATTTTCGAAATTTCGAAGAGTCGAAGTGACAGCAGAAGTGCGATGTTTACAAAGCATTGGTGTACCACAGCGTAGTGCGGCTAGTTGATGGGAATCACCTGTCGCCAATGTGCCTAAACCAAGTGATGACATCAGAGTTTGTGTCTGCGTACTGGGAATGCACACTATCGTTGATATAGTTACTTTACCTCACCCTGATGATTTCATTGATATACTTCAAACGTACCTGAAAGATGCGTATTTTAAAACACTTTAGGATGATTAATATTCACAAACGTCTGTATCGTTTCCGCCGTTTATCGCTTGGAAGTTTATCTGCACCGGCAATGTTTCAAAGATACTTGAGCAGCTGTTATGCAATGTTCCTGAAGTACAATCTATTTGTATGATACTTTAGTTTCTGGGAAGGAATCCAAAGATGACTTGAACAATTTGCGAAATCATTATGAGACGAGGCATTGCATTACAATTTGCACCATGGCTGGCATTCGAACCCAGGCTCTCATGTTCACCAGGCAGCCGCTTCGCCCCTTCGGCCACCGTAGTGTTATGTTCAAAATGTTCAAATGTTTGTTAAGCTTAAGGGACTTAACTACGGGGTCATCAGTCCCTAAACTTACAAACTACTTATGAACTACCTACAACTAAGGACGGAACAAATATCCATGCCCGAGGGGGGATTCGAACCCCCGACCGTAGTGGCCGTGCAGACCGTGACTGAAGCGCCTCAGTCCCCTCGGTCACCGCGGCCGGCGTAATGTTATGGATAACGCCACTGTTCGGTGTATGGTAAGTACGTCCACTCCACAACACAAATTTAATTTTGCCTCGGTCTCTCCTATGTAATTTGTATCACTACTCCTGAGGCTCTCCAGTAGCGGAATATTTTCTGTTCGAATAGCCGGATCCAATCCCGGCCGTTACACAAAATTTAATTCAGTTCCTCGCCTTATGAAAAATTATGTTCGCTATGTTAAGGATACATCTATCTGTGGAAAATTAATTTATTTGATACTAACTGCAAAACCTATGATATATGTTTTTCGAGTCTCATATTACAAAATAAACGGATGTTTTTGTACACTTTTTGTATGCATTTCCTCTTCCCTCTCTCTTCAACTACCTCATCTTGCCTCAATCTATGAGCACCCGTCCGGTCCCTGCTCGCGTCTCTCTCTACAAACGTCCCCCCCCCCCCCCCACAGCCCTACTCATTCAAATAATCTCTTCCTGACTTGCCTGTCTACCACCCTACGTTTACCCCTCTTCTCCTACACTCTGTTCCATCTCATCCTCTAGTTTATATCTCTCTCTTCTTTCTATATCTGTCTCTTCTCTCCATCTCCTCGTGCCCCTGTCTCTATGCCGATCTTCCACGCAAAGATCTTTCTCTCTCTTAATCATTTCTTTGTATACATCTAGTCCTATACCTTCTCTTACTCCATCACCTCCTCTTGTTTATCTTCTTCTCGTCCCCCCCCCCCCCAACTATTTCTACATCTCTGTCTTTGGCAATCATTTCCCTCAGTCCTACATCTACTACGAATTCCTCCCGGCCCTTCCTCCCATCGTTCGTCTTTGGCCATTTCTTCATAGCCCCGTCTCCTATCTCCCTCTCTCTGTTAATCTTCCTGCCCCCTCTCAGTCTGGCCAACTCCCCTTCTATCGACCTCATCGTCCTCATACTCTTTGTCCATCTCGCCCTCCGCATCTCTCACTGTTGCTTGACCTTTACATGTAGACTGTGCTGGAGAGCAGTCGATAATCCGGGCTGATAGTACAGCCACATGGCACACCGGCAGTGGCAGAAAGTTTTCCCCATATATACGAGATTATGGGTGACAGGAGTTTATAAACCCCACAGTGCTGATTCTTGTGTTGCAAGCAGGATGTGTACCAAATTTGCTTCAAATCAATCGAGGATATACATTTACATGCATATAGCCATACTACTGGCCATTAAAACTGCTACACCAAGAAGAAATGCAGATGATAAACGCGTATTCCTTTGGCAAACGTATTATACTGGAACTGACATGTGATTACATTTTCACGCAATTTGGGTGCATAGATCCTGAAAAATCAGTACCCAGAACAACCACCTCCGGCTGTAATAACGGCCTTGATACGCCTGGGCATTGATTGAAACAACCTTGGATGAGGTTTACAGGTAGAGATGCCCATGAAGCTTCAGCACGATACCACAGTTCATCAAGAGTAGTGACTGGCGTATTGTGACGAGCCATTTGCTCGGCAAACATTGGCCAGACGTTTTCAGTTGGTGAGAGATCAGGAGAATGTGCTGACCAGGGCAGCAGTCGAACACTTTCCGTATCCTGAAATGCTCGTACAGGTCCTGCAACATGTGATCGTGCATTATCCTGCTGAAATGTAGGGTATCGCAGGGATCGAATGAAGGGTGGAGCCAGGGTCGTAACACATCTGAAATGAAACGGCCACTGTTCAAAGTGCCGTCGATGCGAACTAGAGGTGACCGAGACGTGTAATCAATGTACCCCATATCATCACGCCGGGTGATACGCCAGTATGGCGATGACGAATATACGCTTCCAATGTGCGTTCGCCGAACACGAATACGACCATTATGATGGTTGTGTGAAGGCTGTGAAAAGCTAATCATTTGCATATCTCAGCATCTCCTTCCTGTCGGTTAAATTTCGCGCCTGTAGCACGTCAACTTCGTGGTGTAGCAATTTTAATGGGCAGAGGATACAAGTGGGAGCGGCAGCAGCGGAAGGCGCTACCTCAGTCCGACTGACGGTGCCGACCTCGCTGAATCCGTGAATAGAAACCTTTCGGCAAAATCACCATGTTCAGACACGCGTTGACGAAGTTGACTCTGATGGCGGCTTACGACGTTTGCTGGTCTTAAATGTGATGGTGGTAATGTGTACTTTTTGTTACAAAATTTGAATATGTGGGTCACGTTATTGGAAATATAGTTACTCAACCTGCTCAAAAACGTCTGGACGCCATTCGTCGGTAACCAGCACCACGGCAGTTCCACAGCAAGTTCTCTACACTTCCGCCTGAACAAGGAAGGTGGCGTCTCCGCTCCCGGTACTATTGCTGCAGCGCATGGAAGAGCCCTTTACGACTTGCGAACTTTTGGTCGCGTCGTAAGCCGCCATCGAAGTCAACTTAGGCGACGCGTGTCTGAATATGGTGATTCTGCCGAAAGGTTTCTTTTCACGGATTCAGCGACGTCGCCACCGTCAGTCGGTGTGCGGTAGCCTCCTCTTCCATTGCTGCCGCCTCCACTTGTATCCTCTGGCCAGGTACCGTCGCCTGCACAACCAGATGAAATGGCCGTGGACCCACTGTAGCTGTCAGTGGCGGCCATGAGGACCTTCCGTGGGCGTCATCGTTGCCCCCAAATTCTGCGACCGCTCCCATACGGGCTCGCAGGGCTAATGCCGGAGGGCGGGATGGATGACGTCATCCGCTGCCGTTCCGCTGTCATTTTATTCGTGCCGTACGAAACTTATGGAAATAATTTTGCCCTTATTCATTCACAAGTGAACTTTACACCTCAGTCAGTGGACAAACAAGCTACCATTCATTAATTGCGGCAATTTGCACCGCTCGTCAGTGACCCATGTAGGTAAGTGTTACACACTGAATAATTTCGATAGTGAATAAGATAAGAAACAGTTGTAAAATGTTCCCTACCATACGACTAAAGGAATGTTGACGGGGATTGTGTAGTACTGGATATCATCAGTACAGTACAACTTATTTTGCTTTATATATATATATATATATATATATATATATATATATATATATATATATGTGTGTGTGTGTGTGTGTGTGTGTGTTCGTATGTTTGTATAGCTTATGGGACTTAACTACGGGGTCTTCAGTCCCTAAACGTACAAACTACTTATGAACTAGCTAACACTAAGGACGCCTCAAATATCCATGCCCGAGGGGGGGATTCGAATCCCCGACCGTAGTGGCCGTGCACATAGTGACTGGCGCGCCGCAAGGCGCTCGGCCACCGCGGCCGGCAATGTAATAATAGCAGTAAATAAATAAAGATAAAAATAATTTTAAAAAACCTAACTGGAAAGCTAGACGATGTCAGAAATCTAGCAAAATATAAGCTCATTGTAAAATGTAAACTTTCACGGCAGGAAAGGTCAAAATTACTAAGAATATCCGGGCTATTATGCCGTGGTCTTATGGATTTATTATGGAAACCCAACGTTTCGTCCCCGACGGCGGAGGACATTTTCAAGGCGGATCGTGGCACTTTTGAATGTCCGATGCAGACCCTGGCTCGCTACTGACTGAAGCCAAACTCCGTTTACAAGGTGTGGCGCGCAGAGGTGTGACGTCGGATGTTTTTGATATGCGCGCGCAATACGTCGTTGTCGATTGCCGTCGTCCGTTAATATCGTCCCATGGTGGAACACTGTTATATTTCTTCCTGAAAATCGGAATACAGATTTCATTTAGTTTCACGCCCAGGACCATTCTATTGAAAATATTGTGGTGTTTTACAATTTCTGTAGCCTCTCTGTACAGTTTTTCGTGGTATCCATTTGTGGCTGCTAAAACCTGAGTCTTATCAAATTGAATAAGGTGGTCCCCTGGTTAAAAACATGTTCAGCAACAGCTGATCTGTGAATCCCTGCCCTTTTACAGTTATCCTTGTCCTCTTCTATTCGTTTCTTGACTGCTCTTTTTGTGGTATCCACGTATATGTTTCCACAGTAGCAGGGAATCCTATAAATTCCTGCTTTTTCAGGCGGTTTGCGAGCATTCTTCGACGATTTCAGGTGATCCTGTATCTTCGGAGTAGGTTTGGAAATAACGGCAACATTCCGTTTCGTCATAAATTTACCGATGTTCAAATAGTGCCTCACGGCTACCTATTTCAAATGGAACGATGCTTTCTATGAACAAACAGATGGTGTAGCTATGGGAAGCCCTTTAATGCCGGTTACAGCAAATTTATATATGGAAAAATTCGAGGAACAGGCATTGAAAACAGCAAACAAAAAACCTACTAGTTGGTTCCGCTATGTAGACTACACGTCTGTTGTGTGGAGGCATGGTAGAGAGGGACTAGATCGTTTTCTTCAACACCTAATTCTAGAATTTAGTTTACCATAGAGAAGGAGGCAGACGGTAAACTGAATTTTCTTGAGGTGTCAGTTTTCAAAAAGGGGAATGGCAGATTGGGACATACAGTTTATCGGAAGCCTACACACTGTAGTGGGACGGGCGAAAACAAGTCTTTATTGGGTAAGAGATGCCTGAAAAACTGTTCATTCTTTTTATTGCTAAGCAAATTGCGGTTCTCACTATAACAGCGTATAAGTTGTTTATGGCAGGCCTAAAACCTTAAACTTTGTTTAACCGTGGATAGACTTCGTTTGCGATTTGCCGCCCACTAACACACGAAAAAATATCATTAAGTTCTTCCTCTCTAAGAAGTTTTGATATTTAAAGAGGATTATAGTTTCATTTAACACTTAGGTCCATGTGCACAAGAGCCAGGAGTCACAAATGATTTCATAAAGTTTTACCTAGAAGATATTCTACCAAGTAAAAATTCACGCAAGTTATTGCAAGAGTTTCAAAAGTTGGTCACCCTTCAATTTAAATAACCAACGATGTCATCTAATTAAACTCTCATAACTTAGCCGATCACATAAACGTAAAGACCCACTTAAGTATTTTTTATATTCCAGAACATTTCTGAAGTGTACTCTTCATAGAAATAACTGTGGTAAGTAACATTCATTTCCATTTAAATTTCTACACACTTGAATTAAATTCATATGTAGTAATACATTTTAACAAACTTTCACATTTATTAACGTAACGTCATCTGTACAGCTTGACATGACAGTCGGAACTAATTCATTTTTTCAAAGAATTTTCAACGTAACTTTTTACAATGAGAAAACCTATTAATTTTTAAATAAATGTCTTCTTCGATCACGGCACAACAACGGGCTGCAGTTCCTCCTTACGCCGCATGGTCGTCGAATCGCGACGGTTGGTGGTCAGCAACCACATCTTTGTTTGCTTCCGGGGTGGAGGACTCTGCTGACCGCGTTGTGTACTTTTAAGTACAGAATATATATATAAATGAATAACATTATTACAAAACATTTAATGAAACAAATTACCGTTTTTAACGCTTACCTGACAAACTGAGCTTATAAAAGGCTTGTGACGAGATATAGGTCCTTTTCCCACTACAACACACAGACCGTTATCTGTACCGGGATTCAAACCACCACCCACAGCAAAGGCGGGGCATTATAATGACGTTGGCGGACAGAGCAAGGAACATCTGCGAACCGGAATTACTCGACGCGGAATTGAAACAACTGAGTAATGCTTTACTTAAGAATGGCTATTCGTCCACAGAGATACGGGGAGCGTTGAAACCGACATGTACAATTGAAAACGATGAAAAGGTTCCTTTGAAATCCGAAGCCTACCTGCCTTTTATTAAGGACGTCACCGACCGCAAAAGGACGAAAAGGAGTGTTGCTGTTATTTCTAAACCTACTCGGAAGATACAGGATCACCAGAAATTGGCTAAGGATGCTCGTAAACCGCTGGAAAAGCAGAAATTTATAGGATTCCGTGTAGCTTCCGGGCAGATTAAAATTGTGTGCCGGAACCGGGACTCGAACCTGGGACCTTTGCCTTTCGCGGGCAAGCGCTCTACCGACTGAGCTACCCCAACACGACTCACGATGCCGCCTCACAACTTTACTTCGGGGTAGCTCAGTCGGTAGAACGCTTGCCCGCGTAAGGCAAAGGTCCCAGGTTCGAGTCCCGGTTCCGGCACACAATTTTAATCTGCCAGGAAGTTTCATATCAGCGCACACTCCGCTGCAGAGTGAAAGTTTCACTCTAGAAACATCCCTTAGGCTGTGGCTAAGCCATGTCTCCACCATATCCGTTCTTCCAGGAGTGCTAGTGTTGCGTGTTTGCAAGAGAGCTTCTGTGAAGTTTGGAAAGTAGGAGGCGAGGTACTGGCGGATGTAAAGTTGTGAGGCGGCATCGTGAGTCGTGTCGGGGTAGCTCAGTCTGTAGAGCGCTTGCCCGCGAAAGGCAAAGGTCCCAGGTTCGAGTCCCGGTTCCGGCACACAATTTTAATCTGCCAGGAAGGTTCATATCAGCGCACACTCCGCTGCAGAGTGAAAGTTTCATTCTGGAGTCAAAAAACGACTAGAAAAGCACAAGGGGAACTGTAGAAGGGGAGAGATTGACAGATCAGCTGTTGCTGAACATTTTTCAACCAATTTGATACGCAGTCATAAAGGGATACCAACAAACATTGTACAGCAAGGCTATAGAAATTGTAAAACACCCCAATAATTTCAATAGGATGGAGGAGGGCGTGAAACTAAATGAAATCTGGATTCTAGTTTTGTAACAGTCTTCCACCATGGGACGATATTAACGGACGACAGCAATCGGCAACGATGAATTGCGCGCGCATATCAAAAGCATCTGACGTCACATCTCTTAAATTGTTCAATTGTTTGTAAAGTCTATGGGACTGAACTATGGGGTTATCAGTCCCTAAACTTACAAACTACTTATGAACTACTTACGAACTAGGACGGCACAAATATCCATGCCCGAGGGGGCATTCGAACCCTCGACCGTAGTGGCCGTGCAGACCGTGACTGGAGCGCCTCAGTCTCCTCGGCCACCGCGGCCGGCTCACATCTCTTCGCGCGAGCCATCGTAAACGGAGTTTGGCTTCAGTCAGTAGCGAGTCAGGGTGTACATCGGACATTCAAAAGTACCACGATCCCCCTTGAAAATGTCCTCCGTGGTCGGGGACGAAACGTTGGGTTTACATAAATAAATCCATAAGACCACGGCATAATAGCCCGGAAATTATTCGTAATTTTAAAATATAAAACTGGTTGTCATTGTAATCTTGTAAACTGAAAGCCAATATCCACAACTTTCTTCTTGTGATAAGAAAATAATGACCCGCAAAACGGTTAACCGAAATAGGCATTTTCCAGTGCATTAGGAAACTATTAATACTGTAAGTATTCTGTGAGACTGTTATGTTAAAGCTTCAAAAATTATTACCTGTATTCAAAACAAGAAAGAAAATATTGTGTACGAAATCAAATTTTGTAGTGTCGCACAAGTATGAAGTGCGCGCCACGTACTTCCGCCACGCGCCGCCATTCACGCACGGCACGGCGTTCTTACGACGTCAGCCACGAGCGCCCTCTGCTACAACTCCGGTCGTGGGAATCAAATAGGCACCAGTTAAGACTTGGCTATCGGATAGGCACTAGGAGTCATCAGTAGGCAGGCCTCTATCTAAACTATGTATCAGCATTCTGCAGTCTTGAACTTTGTAAAAGATAAGTATTATCTTATTTCTACGAAATATATATCATGTTCTAATTTAGCCTAGTGTTTCTAGTTTCTGCTGTCCCACTGGCTGGTCACCTCATACTCTGTACCTGTACCCGCGTGCATCCTATTTCCCTGTGTCGGTCTCTACTCGGCCACCGACACCCAGGACAACCGGCGGATACGAGACACAAAAGTGACGACGAGGATGGGATGCAAAAAATTTTATATTGTGTTTCTACGTCTAGTAATTCGATCCAACAAGGCAAACATGACCAAATAATTAGCAAATTTGGAAAAAAGGTTTTTCCTAAATAAGTATATACTATCGCGCCAAACAAAATAATTCAAAAGAAAACACTTAGAACGATATAACCATAGCTTTTTTTATAAATATATAAATAACCATTTCTTTTCTGGGTTTTCAGAGGAAAGGAAAGGAAGCTTAAAAATAGTCTCTAGAAATTCTTAACTTTCTCATTCCTAAACTGGATACTTGCTGCAAGTACAGCCAGCAGTAAGTCAACAGGGTAAGTGCTTAGAAAATTTAAAAAAAAAAAAACGTCGATTTTTTTCTAGACACACAAAAATTTGGAAAAAGACCTACTCCGAAATTTGGCGGAATGAATCTATTTACACTAGTAACGGTTATGGGCTGATTTTCTACGCAAATATGTGTACTACCACGCTATTAAAAAATTTCTTACTTGTCAGCATAAAAAAATTACTGCGGAAACGTGCACATTTCGGTGTCTTTTTAAATGACTATGCTTATTTCTCCGTTACGAATATAATGTATCAAGAAATAAACTTTTTTCAACAGTTTCGCAAAAATTAATGTTTTCTAGGACCTTATGCAGCCAAGAAAACATTTACATAAAAAGAAGTGGGCTTAGATGAAATTTTATAGAAAGGCGCTGAAAGATGATTAGTACTGAATACTTTCGTATTCAAAGAGTAAAATTAAAAATGTTGTATTGATTTGTTAATATTAGTAACTACATGCCAACGGTAGGCGGCAGCGCCTGCAATTTATTTCTTTATTCTGATACTGTACCCCACAAGCGGCTTCTAATGAAATTGCGTGCTTATGGAATATGTCCCCAACTGTGCGATTGGATTCACGATTTCCTATCAGAAAGGACACAGTTCGTTGTAATTGACGGTAAGTCATCGAGTAAAACAGAAGTGATATCTGGCGTTCCACAGGGAAGCGTTATTGGTCCCCTACTCTTCCTCGTGTTTATAAACGATTCAGGAGATAATCTGAATAGCTCCCTTAGACTGTTAGCGGATGATGCTGTCGTTTATCGGTTAGTGAAGTCAACAAAGGATCAAAAGCAACTGCAAAGCGATTTAGACAAAATTTCTACTTGGTGCGAAAATTGGTAATTGACACTAAATAAAGAAAAGTGTGAAGTAATACACATGACCACTATAAGAAATACGCTGAACTTCAATTACGCGATAAATCAGTCAAACCTTAAGGTCGTAAATTCTACCAAATACCTAAAAGTTACAATTACGAACAACTTTGACTGGAGAGAACACACAGAAAATTTTGTGGGGAAGGCGAACCAAAGGTTACGTTTCATTGGCAGAACGCTTAGACGATGCACCAGCTCCACCAAAGAGACTGCCCACATCACACTTGTGCGTCCTCTCTTGGAGTACTGTTGCCCCTTGTGGGACCCTCACCAGGTGGGACTGACGGAAGATATTGAGAAGGTTCAGTGAAGGGCAGCTCGTTGTGTTTTATCACGTTACGGGGGGGAAAGCGTCACGGAAATGTTGCACGAATTGGGGTGGAAATCATTAAAAGAAAAACGTTATTCATTGCGGCGTGATCTGTTTGCGAAGTTTCAATCACCGACTTTTAGTTCTGAATGTGAAAATATTTTGCTAGCACCCACCTACTTAGGGAGACATGACCATCCCAATAAAATAAGAGAAATCAGATCGAAAACGGAACGATTTAGGTGTTCTTTCTTCCCGCGCGCTATTAGAGAATGGAACGGTAGAGAAAAGTTATGAAGGTGGTTAATGAACCCTCTGTCAGGCACTTAAATGTGATTTGCAGAGTATCTATGTAGATGTAGATGTAGATACAACATTTTCTTTACAGAAACTGAGAGTGTCCGTAGAAAAACACCCCCAAAAGTGTGATAGTTCTTCTCGAAGTTATTTTTTGTTGCTTAGAATTAAGAAAATCTTAATAAGTATTTTAATACCATGTTGGTACATCTTTTTATGTACGAAATCAGCAAATAAACAGTACTGTATATCGATATCTAAATAAGCTCTTCCGAATATGTAATTTTTCCAAAAACTCTGTATATCTATTAAAACAATGGATATCTCTTTAATTTTCTAACATGTACGTTTCTTACATACTTCGGAATCTACTGCAGAAAATAGCATGTTTCTTCACATGAACTTTAACGAGTAATGGAGAATATGACTTCTAACCATTTTGATGGATTTTTCCACATATCTCGAAACCTTGCAAGGGACTCGATAATTGTAAAAGAGTTCCCGATACATCGTTTTAAGCGCTGCTAATTTTCCCCTTATATTTCTTGATTGCAGCAACGGTTTTTACTTATTAAGAAATCCCATTTTTTTTTCAAATTTGCTAATTTTATTTTCACCAGGTTCGCCACCATGATTCAAGTTTCATTTTTTTTTTTTTAATTTAATATTAAAGTCGTTCTCACACGTTTTGTTGTCGGGTAATAATTCTGGCGATTGCTTCTCCCAACTACATGGAACGCATAGCTTCCTCATGACTCCCTTTGAGTCCCGCTCCGCTGTTCTGATGAGCGGTTTGCCAGCGGCTGCTGAGGGAGCAAGCGATCCGTGACGTGGGCTCCATCCAACGTGTCGCAGGCTTTAGGCGGCTGAGCGGGCGTGGTAATTACTCCCGGCTTCTTGCTGAAGGCAAACAGTAACTCGGCAGCAAAGTGCTCGCCACGGAAGTCAGCTTATCGAAAACTAATATCTTCATCACAGCCACTGATCCGAAGGATCAACGCGAAGCGTAACTTTTGTGCCGTAACAAGAAGTTGCTAACGAGAAGTTCGGGCTCGAAGACGTTCTTAGCGTTGTGTTAATACCTCCGTCAGAGAATAATTGTAAAGTCATTAAACTTACTCGACAGTACAAATTCGGATAGTGAAATGTTTTTTTATTGGTTTCTAATGTTTTCTGTCAATGTTTGGTTTTCACTCGTGTCATTTTTATTCGTAAATGGGAAGTGGTTTAGTGATGCCAATCACGAAAATTATTAAATTTTACAGTTGACCAGTGAGTTCTAAATGTTCGCTTTACAATTATTTAAGATTTAACCCCTTGTACACCTGTTATTTAGCTTTGTTACAGGGACTAAACTACAATGTTCCATTTCGTCGAGTATTTCTATTCCAGGCCTGTATAACGTAGTAGAAGTATTTGACTCGTAATTGCTTTGTTACATGTCCGAAAGAAGAGACACCATTGGAATAGTGATGCGAATAGTGAGGCCAAGAAAAACTTTTATAAATTGAAAGGTACTTCTCATCTAATGGGCGCAAAATAAAATATACGTAGTATTTAACAATGGTAAAAGGAAGTATTTGGTTTAATATGAACAACCCGGATGTTACCTTCTTCCTGGAGCATTATAATCACCTACTTGTCGTCTTCATGCAATGAATGGTTTGCTGCAGTTCGCCATGCTCCCCTAGCCTACGCTAGCCTCTTCGTCTCAGAATAAGAACGGCTGCCCTCGTCTATTGAAAGCCGCTCACTGTATCGCCCCCTCGGCCTCCTTCTGCGCCTTTCATCCATACACTGCTACTCCAAAGCTAAACTGAAGATTCCTTGATGTGTCAGAATGCGACCCCCTAACCGATACCTTCTTTTAGTCTACATGTGCAAGAAATTTATTTTCTCCCCAAATTTCTTCAGTGACCTTCATCGTTCGTATATCATCGTTTTGTCACAACTCTTTATTGTCCCCGTTTCACTGACGTACAACTCCACAATCTAGAAAAATACCTACAAGAAAGGCTTCCCATCGTTTCGATTAATTAATATTCGATGTCAACATATTTCTCTACTTGAGGAATGCTTTTCCTCCCGAAGGTATTCTGTGCTTGATTTCGTCTTTATTTCGGCTATCAGAATGTATTTGAATGTATTTGATATACCCAAATAAGCAAATTCAGCTAACTACTTTCATCATTACGTTACCTAATCTAATTCCTACAGAATCGCTTCATTTTGTTAGACTTCATTCCATTATCTTAGATATACTCCTTTTATTGTTCAGCTTATAACCTCCTTGACCATTCCGTTCAATTGCTCTACCGTATCCTTTGCTGTCTCTGACAGAAACACAATGTCATCGACAAACTGCAGATGTTTTATTTCTTCTCAAAGAACTCCCTCCTTCAAAGTTCTCCTTGCTTTACTTCACAGCTTCAGCAGGAAAGGCTTAAACCCTTACTACTGGGAATGTTTTGCCGATTTCTGTTCGATATCGGGTCTGGTGTGCATCCACACTAATATATACATATACTACACCGATCAAGGTCTTTGTTTGCACTGAATTTCCTTGGTGCTTCTTTGATAAAATATCAAATAAATTCTCACAGAAGAAAGGGAAGTACGCATTTCAGTACGTATAATTTCTGTCCGTGGGTAGTTTTTTTCTCCCACAATAAGCTCAAGTCGGGAGTGTTTTTAATTACCGAACGTTGATCTTTCAGACTCAGATGTATACCAGTTATGAATCTCTTAATTTCCCAAGTAAACGAGGACACTTCAGTAGGCCGTCGCCTGTCCTGAGGTATTGCGTGGGAGGTGCCACTGCTACCTGTCCACAGAATTGCACTACAGAACTTTTGGATACACAAGGGAAAATGAACTTCTACCTCTTATGTAATAATATGTATAATTAACAATCATAGTCACTGCAGTAAACTTCCATTAGCAAGAGCTTTAAAGAATAGGGTCGGTTGTTCTACAACTGACTCAAGTATCAAAAAAGCTTTGCACAATTTGAGAGGATTTTAAAGGTCTAAATCTTCTGGAGATGGCGTATCGCCACCATGTGTAGACTCACAAGGAAAGTACTTGGGCTCGAACAAACACATAAACACCAAAATCGTATGAGTGATATTGTAAAGGCCCCTTATTGTACTAGTGATACTCCCGCATCTGCAAAACTCTGCAGTCGTCCGTTAGAGGACTCTGGGTGTGCCTTGCCACATTGCACTTTGACCTGTCGGTTCGCCAGTAGGGACGGTGCGGTGTGCCTCCGAAGTTGCGTTTTGTGACATTTGTGTGGTGAAGCGTCAGATGGAGCGGCGATTTATAAAAAAATGTTCAAATGTTTGTTAAACTTATGGGACTTAACTACGGGGTCATCAGTCCCTAAACTTACAACTACATATCAACTACCTTATACTAAGGACGGCACAAATATCCATGCCCGAGGGGGGATTCGAACTCCCGACCGTAGTGGCCGTGCAGACCGTGACTGGAGCGCCTTAGTCTCCTCAGCCACCGCGGCCGGCGGCGATTTATAATCAATCCTGCTAAAGTAATGCGATTGGTATTAGCGTAGAAGATGAATCATGCGCATGCTTTCTCGTATCTGTTATGGTACAGAAATATGAGCATGGGTTAGATACTGTTGTAACACTAACACATAATGATGATAAAAGGTATGATAATGAGGAAGAACTCATTGCTAGCGGTAGTGCTACTGTAAGTGCGGGAAGAGGCGATGGAAGCAGTGGCAGTGAATACTAAGTCTTCCGAGAAGAAGGTTAAAGTTGCAACTATCATCACGGGTTTTGAAGACAATACGCTAGGGAAAATGTACGACGCTTGTTACCTAAGTTATAGTTCAGATGTCTGCATTACGTATGGCGTCTACAATTACATCTTCAGTGCTGTCTAGGGCGTGATTGCAAAGTTTTGCATAAAAACGACATCCACCAGCACATGGAGGTGTACGTAGAGATACTGTAACCAAACGTTCATACAGATATGTTTGTTCGAACCCAAGTACTTTCCTTGTCAGACGTAGTGGATATGGCCTGGCGTGCCTTCTCTACTGCAGTTCCCAGCGGAACAAAGGAGTTCTCGGAGTTAATGTTCAAATGTTCGTTAAGCTTATGGGACTTAACTACGTGGTCATCAGTCCCTAAACTTACAAACTACTTATGAACTACTTACGAACTAGGACGGCACAAATATCCATGCCCGAGAGGGGATTCGAACCCCTGACCGTAGTGGCCGTACTGACCGTGACTGGCGCGCCTCAGTCAGCTCGGCCACCGCGGCCGGCCCGGAGTTAATGACTTCGTTCGCTCCTAGATCTTCGTAGCCTTTTACAATACCGTAAGCTGCTGTTATCGTGCGTCGTAATGAGAAACCATCTACTCAGAATGCACTTGATGGCGTTAACGAGGCACTCGTGACCATTGAGTGACAAATGAGCTAAAATAATGAGAGCGGATGTTGCCAGAATCGTCCATTAACCGGGACGCTCCTGAAGATGTTGTGGAAGCGCTCTCCTCTCCACTGAGCCCCAGTGCTACGTAAACTGCCGAAGGTATCATTACATCTCTCTTTAGAAGCGACGAGGGTAAGTCTACTTTTTCAAATTTGGAAGACAAAAAAATAGAGCATGAATGGCTTTGGACGTGTATACATTAAAGCGCCTCTCGCCATTTAAGTATAGAGAACATCTACCAGGAGATACCGCCATACAAAGGCTGTTCTATAATTTGAAATGCCCTGTCTGCCATCACTTTGTTTTATCTCAGAAAATTGAAAATTGTATCATCATTAATCAGTAGCAAGAGCAAAGCGATACGGCTATTTATCGTTCTGATCCTTCAAATTTCCACAGAGGTACTCTGTCAATATGAATGCTATATTAATGAAAGACTTAATAAGTATTTCATATTAAGCAATCACTTGTCTATCCTTTCTCAATTACATCTTACAATGGTTAATTTCTTTTCCCCATTTCTTTGAAAGCTGAGAGTTCATAAGATGCACAAAAGTGTTAAGTCAAAGCCTTATCAAATCACTTAACTATTCTGCCTCCCACTATATAAACATTTCTATCACGAGAGAACATTTGGCCCACTTTAGGTTACGGTAGTAACACTAAAAGTGGGCCTTTGCGATCGCCTTTTGACAGCTCGAATTTTAAATTAAAATAGCGGCTTAACCGTTCATCCGACACGAACATTGAATAAACGAATTTGTAGAGGAGAAAATTCTCTACACCTTTGTACTATTATGTTTTTTTTTTTCATATCTCGCGTCGGTTCAGAGATATTGGCAATAATAACGGCGATTTTACGCTGTCGGTATGTCTGCCCGTCAGTCTGTCGTAACGTGTTCCCACTTCTTCAGTCGAACCGTTCAACCGGTCGGCATCAAATTTTACACACGTCAAATAATTTTGACTGTTTGTTAAAGTACGGTCAGAAATAATATTACGTGTTGGGTGTACAGATATTAACACAATAGTAGAGTCGTGTTCGTATCCCCCATAATTTTTTTATTATTTACATTTTTATTATTTTTATCCGAAATGTTTCCAAGAAATCATAAAACTGCAAGCAAGTCGAAAGTGGGCCGTAAAACACGTCACTGCGATTTTTTTCTTAGTGCTTTTTATAGTGAAATTAAATGAGCAACAGTGAACAAAGGTTTATTACGAACGAGATTATCGGCAAGGAAATTTTAGATTCGAGGCAAGGCACAAAAACTAAAAGTTTATAAGAATACAGTGTCCTTACAAAATTCCCTTGAAATGTCGTTGCCGATTCCTCAGCCAAAATTATTTTCGAGTGTTTCCCGAAAAGTAATTCCCCGTGAAAAAAGTATTCTATTCACAATATCGTTTGAAGTATTACAAGTCACGTATATTACTAGGGAGATTTTCCCATTTCACTGGCAGAAATTGTCAACGCTCTGCCGGCATACGATTCTAAACAGTAACCTTTAATATGACCGTGAATAATGTAACTGCGTGTTAGCTGTGATCGAATTTCTAAGCACAAAAACACGTCTAGAATTTAAATGTATTGAAGAATGAAAGCTGTGTATGGCGATGATTGTACCGACAACTATAACGTGTGACTTTAGCTTATTTCTAGTCTGCATGATTTATGCATTCAGCTGGCTTAACGCTAAAAACGCAGAAATACATGCCCAGTGTTTTCATTTGAATGTCAACAATCAGCATTCAACAAATTCATCGTGAACACAGTTCTCTTTTCAGGAGATTTATAATGGTGACCTATACATAGTCTGCTTATATTGGAAACGTACCATAATACCAAGCACTGCCGTACTGAGGTTAGAACAGGGTATCACTTGGCAGCGTATCACTTGGCACCTCCTCCCCCACTTGTTCTTCGTAAGACTTTTCAAAGTATTAATCACCTAACACTTGCACCGCAAATATTTCGGAAATGGAAAGTGCGACTGATGTGCGGTTTTCACAGAATTGATAGAAAGTCAAGGACTCGTATTGTTAGCAAATAAACAGATTCTAAAAATACTTAGAAACTGTATTTTTTTTATAAAAATGCACTATTTTTCAAATGGAACAAGGGTTTTTTCTATCATGCACTGGAAGTTTTGACACTAGCTGTGTACAAAGAACTTTGAATAACATTTTTATCACTTTTAGTTTGGCAGCTACAGCCATTCAAAATTTTGGGGGCGGGGGCTACGACAGCGTAGTTTACTGACTGGTGGTCATGACACAGTGGGCCGTGCCCCAGAGGCTAGCTACTCGGTCGACCAGCTACGCTATCGGAGCCTCCGCCCCTGAAACTTTGAACGGTTGTAGCTGCCCAAACTAAACATGATAAATATGTCATTCAAAATTCTTTGTACACAGCTGGTGTCAAACATTCCAGTTCATGATAGAAACATTTAAAAAACTGTATGTTTGCATAAAAAATACACTTTCAAAATAACATTACAATCTCATTGTTGGCTAAAAATACGAGTCTCTGACTACCAATCCATTCTGTGAAAACCGCACATCAGTCGCACTTTCTGTTTCCGCAATATTTGCGGTGCAAGTGCTAGGTGATTCACCCTGTATGTATTACAAAATATTATTACTAAAGACGCTGCCTTTTAATAACTTATTTAATTCGACAGCTGTGTTTCCGTGTGAATGTTATCGTCAGGTGGAATTGGTAGCTCTTCTTATCATTGTAAGATCGCTGTTTGTCTTATATTTTATTTCTTATTTACATATGTAATGGAACTGTTCTTGTTATAGCACTTTACGTACATTATGTGACAGCTACTTTACCAGATTAACAGAATAAGAATTATATTCAAAATAGATATATTCAGCTACGTAAAGAGCTGTAACAACAACATTTCTATTGCGTAGGCCTATATAAATAAGAACCGAAACATATGAGATAAAGAGCGATCTTACAAGGATAAGAAAAGCTACCAATTACACCTCACGATGAAATTCACGAAGACACAACCCTGTCGGAATAAATAATATATTATAAAGCAGGATCTTTAGTATTAATGCTTAATAATGTCTCTAATTGACATAAACAACGCAGTGAGAGCAGAATATATATATATAGGGTGTTTCACTAAGTGCCTCTGTAACTTATAAAATAATAGGTGACGGGAAATTTTAATTCGGTAGGTCAACACAAGAAATGTTACACTTTCTGCGGAGCTATGAACATAGTTTATTGTATCATTTTCCAAAGAGAAACACCACAAAGATATAATTTTAAATGGAACAATAGTTTTTTCTATCGTGTATTGGTCGTTTAAACCAGCTGCGTCCAAATCAATTTAAACTACATTCCTATCACTGTTAGTTTGGGAGCTACAACCTTTCAAAGTTCCGGGGGCGGAGGCTGCGGTAGTGTGGCTGACTGGCCGAGGGGCTATCCCCTGGGGCACGGCCCACTGTCTCATGACCACCAGCCAGTCAGATACGCTGTTGTACCCTCCGCCCCCTAAACTTTTAAGGGTTGTAGCTCCCAAACAGTAATAGGAATGTAGTTTAAATTGATTTGGACGCAGCTGGTTTCAATGAATCCAATGCACGACAGAAAAAACTATTGTTCCATTCAAAAAATTATATCTTTGTGCTGTCACTCTTTGGAAAATGATACAATAAACTATGTTCATAGCTCCGCGGAAAGTGTAAGATTTCTTGTGTTGACCTACCGCGTTAAAATTTCCCGTCACCTATTATTTTATAAGTAACAGAGGCAAACACACTTAGTGAAACACGTGTGTGTGTTTGTGTGTGGATGGTGTTACACCTAACTCTGGAATGGCACACCAAACCCCAAATATCATATATCCGTGGAACAACAATAGACATTCAGAACGGTTTTCATCGTCATAAACGTATGGTAGGATGAAAGTCAGTACTATGCCAAATTTTAAAACGTATATAAATACTATTCTCAACACAAATTTGGTTATTTTTAAACAGACACCCCCTATTATTTTGTATGAAAACTGTGGTGTCGCACAAGTATGAAGTGCGCGCCACGTACTTTCGCCGCGCGCCGCCATGTACGCATGGTGCGGCGTTCTTACGACGTCAGTCACGAGCGCCCTCTGCCACAACTCCGCTCGTGGCCACCACTGAGCTGCATCATTCACTTGGGATTAAGACAGGCACTAGGTCTCACCAGTAGGCAGGCCATTACCTAGTTCAACTATGTCTCAGCAGTACACTTATTTGGCAGTCATGAACTTTGTAAAAGTTAAGTGTATCCTATTTCTACGAAATATACAACTTGTTTTAATCTAGCTTAGTGTTTCTAGTTTCTGCTGTCCCACTGGCTGGTCACCTCATACTCTGTACCTGTACCCGCGTGCATCCTATTTCCCTGTGTCGGTCTCTCTCTACTCGGCCACCGACACCCAGGACAACCGGCGGAAACGAGACACAAACGTGGCGACGAGGACGAGATACAAAACAAACAGTACATTAAAAACACATAAATAATTGCGTTATTTGTATCCTAATATGTTAATTACATACCGAGAAATTGCGAAGTGAAGTTGACGCTTGAAATAAGTGAAGCGGACAGCTATTGCACGTTCTGAGACTTAAGCATGAACCTCACGCTGCCGGTAATCCTGAATTGATTGACGTACTACGTCAGTGGAGTGATAATGTATGGTGTATGAGAACGCATCATTGGCCCATATTTCATCGAAGACCTTCTTGTGCTGTTCCTTACACGAACTTATCCACCTCCTATAATGTGTCAAATAATGCGGTAACAGAATGTTGGATGTTCTGTGCATAATTTTCATTGTTGCGAAGAGGTACATTTACTGATAACACAGGTTGGTGTTATGTTTCTAAACCTCAGACTTCCTTAAATATGTGGATTTTAAAGGGTAGAAATGGCGTCACACTATCAGACTTGCGCATAATATTTCGCGATCGGGAGCGCTCACTTTAGTACGCGACTCTGTCGTGAACTAGTTCGTCCTTTTAGTTCGTCCGCTCCCAGTGACGGCTGAGCGGTGTGGTCTGCGCATGCAGGTGGAGGGAGAAGTTCCCTCACCCAGCTGCCTCATGCGCTTGCTGCGCGATCATAGGCTCTCTCGCTGTTCCCCGTGTCTTCGGAAAAGGAGCGGACGAATTAAGAGGGGAGGGATCTGCGAACTAGTTCGCGTATCTCACCTGTGTAGAGCGCTCTTCCGAACTAGTTCGTTTGCGAACTACACATGACTACACAGTTTCTGAAGTAATCCATCACATGTTGTACTGTGCTCGTTGTTGTGTACTTGGGATGCTGTCCCATGAGCTATAGTTTCGGTAGGTGGCCGTGACTAGCAAGGAGGAGGACAAGGTCTGCAACTGCAGAAGTGATTAGTTCACAATGGATTTATTAATACAATGATACAAATACTCAACTTCGGTGTGCTTGTTGGTACAGACTGTCTTGCCTATTACATAGTGCTGCAAGCTGTCACGTGGTATACTGCTGGTGCTCCTCTACTGGCTCGCTGATGGAACTGTCGCAATCTCCAGTACTGACCGTGGTGTGCCGGTGTAGCTGGGCGAGCCTCATCCATCCATTTGGCAGGCAGGCAGAGACGTACCGAGACTGCGGGCGTCCTCGACGTCCGAAGTACTGTTGAGCGGCTGATCGCCTATTCTAGAAGTTGCACAGCGACACGTGTAGGAACGTAGTTGTGGCGAATAGCGACGCCAGAGCACCCCTTGCATGGACTGCCTGCACTGGCGCATGTATCCTGCTGTAAAAAAACCAACATCACCACGGCATGCTCTGCTTTCACTGTACAAGTGTCTCCCAATCTGGGCTGATGAACTACTCTCATACGTTGCCTCCTTAAAAGCTGTTTTCTTGTGGCTTCTTTCGTTTTAGTATTCTATCGGATATACCGACCTTCAGTAATAATGAAAAACTATACATAATTTTAATTTACAGGGAATGTCACAGAAATGCAACTGCTGTTGTGACTCTGTTTCCTGAATGCCAACCAGACCTGATGTGTCCGTCAAGTGGAAACATTGGAAACAGTTACAAGACACTCATGGAAGCAGGAAGCTTGGCTGCCAGAAAACATCGACGTACAACGCCAGCGACTGGCAGCGGAAGCGAGGTTGCTGTTCCGGCTGCTGTAGCGCACAATCTACAGGTGGGTTACGACAAAGGAGGAGTACGAGTAAGCCAGAGCAGTGTGTGTGTCTGTGTGTGCGGGATGTTGCGTCGGCATCAGGTTCATCTGTTCCATATCTCACCGTAGGATTGTACAGGAATTACACTGTTGGCCATTATATTTCCTACACCAAGAAGAAATGCAGATGATAAACGGGTATTCATTGGACAAATATATTATACTAGAACTGACATGTGAATTCATTTTCACACAATTTGGATGCATACGTCCTGAGAAATCAATACCCAGAACAACCTCCTCTGGCCGCAATAACGCCCTTGGTACACCTGGGCATTAAGTCAAACAGAGCTTGGATGGCGTGTACATGTACAGATGACCATGCAGCTTCAACACCATATGACAGTTGCTCGGCCACCGTTGACCACACGTTTTCAATTGGTGAGAGATCTGGAGAATGTGCTGGTAAGAAATGCAGTCAAAAATTTTCTGTGTCCAGAAAGGCACATACAGGACCTGCAACATGCGGTCGTGCATTATCCTGCTGAAGTGTATGGTATCCCAGGGATCGACTGAAGGGTAAAGTCACAGGTCGTAACACATCTGAAATATAACGGCCCCCGTTAAAAGTGCAGTCGATGCCAACAACAGGTGACCCAGACGTGTAACCAATGGCACCTCATATCTTCACGCTGGGTAATACGCCAGTATGGCGGTGACGAATACACGCTTCCAATGTGCGTGCATCGCGATGTCGCCAAACACATATAAACAGAACCTGAATTCATCCGTAAACATCAGGTTTTGACATTCGTGCACCCAGGTTCGTCATTGCGTACACCATCGCAGGCGCTCCTGTCTGTGATGGACCGTCAAGGGTAACCGCAGCCATGGTCTCCGAGCTGATACTCCATGCTGCTGCAAACGTCGTCGAACTGTTCGTGCAGATGGTTGTTGTCTAGCAAACGTCCCCATCTGTTGACTCAGGGATCGAGACGTGGCTGCACGATCCGTTACAGCCATGCGAATACGATGCCTCTAATCTCGACTGCTAGTGATACGAGGCCGTTGGGATCCAGCACGGCGTTCCGAATTGCCCTCCTGAACCCACCGATTCCATATTCTGATAATAGTCATTGGATTGCGACCAACGCCAGCAGAAATGTCGCGACACGAAATGCCGCAATCGCAATAGGCTACAATCCGAACATTATCAAAGACAGAAACGTCAGAAAGGGAAGGGAAAGGATGGAAGAGATGAAAAAAAGGAATGGACAAGGAACCACGATAGGGAGACCCGACCTGGGCCGTCTTTGTGGGGACAGGAGTGCAGCAGTCGGAAGTATATGCCTACAGTTGAGATGGTGATGCGAAGCGTGAATGCGGGCTATGTCATCAACTGTTGCCGGCGAAACCACTGGAGGAAAACCCAAGCCTCAGGGAGAGAAGGGAAGAGATGAAAGAGACGAGAGAAGGGAATGGTCCAGGAACCGTGATCGGTGGACCCAACCTGGGCCATCTTTGTGGGGACGGAAGTGCAGTAGTCAGAAGTATGTGCCTGCAGTTTGGATGTTGATTCGAAGCGTAAATGCGGGCTACGTCATCAACTGTTGCCGGCGGAAGCGCTGGGAGAAAACTCAGGCCTCAGAAGACTTGTAACTGGGCTTGTGCGGAAAGCCCCCTTTGGTAAACGGTAACTAGTATGTAGAATGTGGTCTAAGACCCACAACGCAGAAGGAGCTGTCAGATCGTACACATGGCTCCCAAATTCCAGTTGTGACTGGATAAGGACTTTATAAAGCTGCAAGAGTATTGGAAGGGTGCCTCCACAAGCAGTGTGGCGGAGGCAGCGCAGAATAATTATGTGCCGCCAGCATATTTGTCACAGCTGTTGAATGTGTGCTTGTAAGGAAATTGGTGTCCTGTAGGGCTACACAGAGAAATGGATAGCGACACAGTAAATGCTGCAACTCGGCCAAATGCCGAAAGAAATCGCCGCAGTTCCACTGGAGGACTAAACTATCTCCGAGACTTCGAATGCACATTTAAGTGGAAGGTAGAGCAGATTTCGTAGGACTGTCTGTAGCCACTGACTGTGGAGGTGGAGCCTCGACGCCCACTGCCTTTGAAGTCTCGGCAGTTGCCAAGTCCTCAGGAGACGCGAGGGTCTCCACCCCGTCCTCAGAAGCAGAAGCACAGATGCCAGGCAGGATTCTTTTTCTTCTGTCGCTGGTCTTTCAGTTTCTCGTGCTGGGATGGCTTTGCTGTTCCGCACAGTTTATCTATTAAAGGTCAAAAGAATATGATTCTTGAACGGAATCTGTGATCTTTTGCTGACAAAGTAAAAAGGCAACTAGGGCGCCCACTGGAAGACGCGTCTTACTTACCTACCATAAACGAACTTGGAGATATATGCGTCATACGGTAGGAATCTTATCGGAGCAGCTAATTTGTACACCTGACAAGTATGTGAAGTGTGCCTCGTTGCTCCTTTATATGAATACGATAACTCCCAAAGTGATCATTCAAAATGTTCAAATGTTTGTAAAACATATGGGACTTAACTGCGGGGTCATCAGTCCCTAAACCTACAAACTACTTATGAACTACCTTATTCTAAAGACGACACAAACATCCATGCCCGAGGGGGATTCGAACCCCCGACCGTAGCGGCCGTGCAGACTGTGACTGGCGCGCCGCAGACAGCTCGGCCACTGCGGCCGGCAAAGTGATCATTGAAACATGACTGACTGTCATATAAGCTGCTACAGATGAAAGCAGCAGTTTTAGAATTAGACGTTTTTCATCGAGTCTTTTACCTTTTCAATGTTTTCCCCATGTACATCCTCAAATAATGTATATGTTCAAGGAAATGTGATCATTTCCTGGGAATCTCAGAGAGCAGAACTGATTATGTTCGACTGGCTGAACGTTTCATCCGTGGCCTTCATTTCTGTGAGAGGTCTGTGAGGAATCTCACTGAAATCACTATTCATCACATTTAATTGCGACAGCAATACAGTAATCCTGTACTGAGGTAGATGCGGTAAGCGGTTCCCTTTTTTAGTGATGTATGCTATAAATTGTATCTAATGTAAATAGTTCACCTACACTCTGCACTACATATTTTTTACAATATGCGCGATGCTCTCATTGCTTCATTCACAAGTAAAACAATAACAATGCGGAGTAATTAAAAGAAAACAGGTTCATTATTAAGCTGTGGTGTGTGGCTTTATCATGGAAAATCTGCTTTTTATCGCCCATATCGTCGCCATCATTTAAGACTAATTAAGCCTTTCAGTTTTCTGTCCGGAGAATGGTCTGCCTTATAAAATGCGAATATGCCATCACAACTGTCTTCTGCGCATTTTGTTTTCATCTGTTTTGATCTCCCCGTTCCAGACTATCGTTTCTGACGCGTGCTCCATACATCATATGAAGGTAAGTGGCGACCGTTCGCAGCCGTGTCCCGCCCCTGAGACTGCCTTAAACAATGAACTCAGTTTACCATCTACAAACTGCGGCCAGACATAATTGTCATGAGAAGTTTGTCTTCTGTTACATAATCTCGAAAACTGGAAATAACATTCTCCTGGAAACTCGGTCAACAGCCTTTTTATACCATTAAAACATTCAGAGTGTTTCCGGAACGATTAGTAACTAATTCAGAACGTTGTAGTGCAGACAAGTGGCTTCCAATTCGTGAATTTGTTAATTCATTTGGCTATTGATACTCTCCATATCTACAATGAATATTATCGTCTTTCTCATAAATCACTTTTCACTCAAAGTTTCTTTTCATATATATTGACTAAAAGGACATGTACGTGCGTACACGCATATACGCGTACATGGGTGCTTAAATTTGTGGTTGGGAATTACATTAACTCATTAAACAATGATTTTCAAGTATCGTACTCGAAATGTCCCCTATCTAAACAAAAAGACCGGTGACTTCCTGATATGCTGTTTTTAGGTTGATCTCTGAAAACGGATTTCTTATCTGCAACAGCTCTTATGAAAATCTTTTAACGTATCTACTAAAACAAGAACCAACCTTAAGTAACACACTTGGATAAACCAACGAATTTCACTAGGCCTAAAGTAAATCTAACTGTTCCGAAAAGCTGTCCATTTAAGATAATTATTTGCAACTATTCTAATTTATCATAATCCCGGAGGAATTAATTGTTTTCTGTACGGGGTGAAAAGAATTATCATAAAATGGGCACCCTTTGCTGTATTTGTCTGTGAGGTGTTTAAGTTCGACAACTTAAAATCATCCGAGGAGCCACCAGAACAGGTAACGGGCTCCACTAGTGTGTCGCGAGACACGGTCTTGGTGCTGGCGATTTGCAATACAAATCCTGTTTTCACTGAGTACAGCTCTACAGCTGATTGTAACCCAAGCAAACAAATCAGGATCCTTTCACTGACTCTGCCGTCGGTTCTTGGTAGAAGATCATCATTTCCATGTTCTTCAAGTTCATTTACATTTAGTTACCCGCATTTTAGACTCTAAAGCTTGAAGCTGGAAAACAGTCAAATAAAATAAAAATAAACTTGTGGAATAAGGAAAGAATTGTGCTTTTAATTCAATATCATGATTAAAAATGTTCAAATGTCTGTAAATCTATCGGACCAAACTGCGTGGTTATCAGTCCGTAGCTTACAAACTACTTAAACCTAGGTAAACTAATCTACGGACAACACACACACCCATGCCCCCGGGAGGCCTCGAACCTCCACAGCAAGCAACCGCGCGCTCCGCAGCGAGACGCTTTAGACCGCTCGGCTACTCCACCGCGGCCAATATCATGATGTTTTACCACGAACGGACGGAAGAATAATTGATATCCTTTGCTTGGAGTTTGTTAAAGGTTACCTACTGAAATCCGTATCTCTGTACTCCAGTAAAATTTGATATATGTTATATGCCAATTATATTACAATTCGTCTATATTGCCACCTCCTACAGTATTTACTACTCCTCAATCAGCACTCTGTGGAGATCATTCCTTGTTCCACAAATAGAAATTCTCCATTATCTGCCGTAAGCTAAAGATTTGACCCTGTGACCCTCCAAGAGGTGTACACCAACACTGCGTTTCACCTTCAGTTAATACTCGCACTCTCCTTTGAACAATACCTGAGAAGTCTTCGTCCGCAACGTTTCAATTATCCTGTCTAATCATGTGAGGACTGATATTCCAGTTATAGTATTATCCGAAATATAGTATTAACCTGTGAGCCTCCAAGAGATCCAAACCAACAGTGCGTTTCATCTTCAATTAATATTCGCACTCTCCTTTGAGCAATACCTGAGAAGTCTTAGTCCTCAACGTTTCAATTATCCAGTGTAATCATTTGAGGACAGATATTCCAGTTATTGTATTATCCGCACTGAATGACACTGCACTGCGACGATGGGGAGGAAAACTCCAATGCTCGAACAAGAGGACAGTTGGCTGTCCTGCATATCGGCTGCCCGTCCCTAATGACCATGCTGTCGATGGGACGTGAAACCCTAAGCTTCGTTCCCTTCCGTATCGGCTGCGTCCGCTTGCGATGGAAAGCGAGCTTTCCATTTGCGTTCGACCTCTGCTGTGCCCTGCTGTGTGCGCCGGGCCTCAACCCAAACTGAAGAGCCCAGGGAGAAACCCTGCAAAGGAAGCGAGGATTGCACAGCTGTCGAATCGAAACCCACAGCAACAGGACAAACAGGCAGTGACAGGGCGGAATTACAGCCATCTGGAGCCCTTTACAACTCCTACGAACTACCTGTTCGTTTGGGGACGTGTTAAGACCCTCCTGCCCTCTCCGGGCCCAACTTGGCGCGGGAAGAAGGCTCTGTCGGCAGGGGTGATGTCGTTTCTGTGCCGTGGCTGCAGGCAGGCGTGCGGCGGAAAACAGCAGGTGTGTGCGGCCCATTTCCCACGGGGCGCGGCAAAGTGAATTCCCCGAAGAAGAGAGGCAGGCGAGCCAGTCCATTAGGACTGCCACATCTGCTGCCGGCCGGCGCTCCCGGCGACTATCGACAAGCTCCGACAACTATCGACAAGTTGCCGACATGGCGGCGGGCGGGGCGAAAACTTTTTCCCCTTTCTGCGGAAATGGACAGCTAACCTTGTCCCGCCACGGCACTCCATCCCCCTAACTCTCTCTCTCTCTCTCTCTCTCTCTCTCTCTCTCTCTCTCTCCAGAGACCGGTACGTCGTTAGTGGTCACTCGCGCAGCGCCTCCTCCAAACGTCTGACGTCAGCGAGAGTGATGTCAAAGCAATTCATTCTGGCCGTTACGACGCTTCACATAAACTAAGGCAGTGAGGCCTGGGGCAACGACGAAATTGGAGGAGGCCCCCTAGTCCAGTCAATGAGTGCTCAAAAGAGGGGTGTAGAGTGCATGGAATATGCGAGAAATTTTGACTTCAGAACTTTGTTAGGGATAGTTAGGAGGTGAACATACTAAAAGTCCCCGGCCCTGGGGGGTGAGCTAAAGCGGGGAGGGGGATGGGAAGGTACAATTATTTGGTTTTTCGCTTATACCTCGGAAACGGTCGGCTTTAGGAAAAAGTTGTTCCAAATAAAAATGAAAGACAATTAATTTGCTATGAAATTGTTTCCGTACATATGCGTCGAATTCCCAACGGTTTTCGAGGTATACTTTATTGAAAATCGACAATTTCGTAAAAAATCATCTTTACCTCACTAATTTTGTCAAACATTTACTTCTAGTGACTCACTCGATCGTTTCACAGAAAATTTGTCAAAAGGAAAGTTGTAGAGTGGTTAATTTCCTTCAATTTGATATGCACATTTGCTACGTTATCTTCAGCCAATCACAAGTTACATCATACATAAGATGTGCGCTCAGTTTCGATGTCCCTCCAGACCTGAGTGTTTTGAGGGGCTGTGACGTTTTTATCTTATGAAACGTGCTAGCATAGTAAATAACAATACTTTAACACTGTTAGTAAGGATAGGATAGCATGTTCTGTGCGCACAACAGCAAGGTTTTTAGCGCCCTGACAAATGAATTAGACAACAGTAAATAAATAAGATCAGGCAATAGAAGAATGTAGGTCTGGGTAGCAACACGAACAGCGATGTAAGGTGTCAGACTGAAGTATACAACCTTAGAAGTCCTTAAAAGAAAATGTCTGAGTATAGAGGAACGCTGATCGGTGATGTTAAAGTTATCAGCGAGCCCTCCTGTAACACACTAAAACCTCCAGCCTAAGAGCTTAGGCCAGAGTCGAGGTCGTTCACAAGATTGTAAAACGTTCGTCACACTCACCTCGTCGTCAGCTAAAACAGTAGGTAGGGCACGACCAAGATTAGCCACTGCCCTACTGTTAATAAGGTAATTCCATTTGAAACAGAACACCTTTTTATAATTGTAGCTTTTATGACAATATTATGAATCATACAATTTAAGTATTTACAAGCACTGAAAGTGATTCAGAGTGACAAAAAAAGTGCATTCAACGCAACATCTTCCTTTTTCTGAGGCGGAGGAGTTGAGGCTCATTTATTGTCGTCTGCAGTGGACATGTTGTCAAGGTCGTCATTACCTAACGCCCGGGGGGGGGGGGGGGTTAACGAGGGGTGGAATGGAGTGTTCTCACTCACTTCTTACTTCAGTGCACTTCAAAAGTGTTCGTCAACCGTAGAGAAAGTTTGTGTGTCGGTATTGTGTCAGCTTTTCGAGATATTTTTTATTTATTTATGAAAATGTTGACTGTGTAGCGCGCACAATGGCTACTCTGTGATTTGTACGTAATGAAACAATAGATGGACCAGGTGTTTCCACAGTGACATAAAAGGAATACTATCACTCATAAAAGCTATTATAGAAAGCGAAGATAGCAATGGCTCATCTTTAGAAGGTCTGTACATCCTTGTGATTCATACTGAACGTCCAAAAAATTACATCAGGCTGCAATGTTAATGTTAGATTTTTGAAGACCAATTGTCTTCAGAGAGGTTGTACAATGGTTTTTAATGGGTACTCTAACATATCGGAGTGTGTAAGAGCAGCTGAACAAAGTCGACGATATTGGCTCAGGAGGTGTTGATAAATGAATGTCAGTCTGGAAATTAAAATTAAAGTGAAACAAGAGTATTTCCTTTCCAAATTTAACAATAAGAATCAGCTGATAAACCTGTTGATGCAACTACAGAAAAATGGGATAAATGGTATTGAAGCTTTAGCTGATTATGACGTTGATATTGTGGAGACAGCTATCAACAGATAACATAATTCCTCGATTACCATTATTGGAGAGGATTTCGACTTACTGTTCTCTTAATAGCAAGATTTGCAACTGATCGTAACATTATTCTTGTAGGATCAGGCAGAGGAAAGGTTAAGACGGTTTGATATTCTTCACAATAGCTGCAGCAGGAATTGAAAATGAAGGACAAGCCCATTTGTTACTCTCACATGCATTTACAGGCTGCGTCACAGACTCCGTAGCGTATTGCAAGAGTAAAATGGTGTTTAACAAAATGCATCAGAAGTCCAAAATCATACAACATACTGCTGCGACAGCGGGAATGATAATGGTATGGAGCTCCAGCCACCACAGTATCCCTCAACGAGTTCCGCTACAAATCACTTATAATAGCAGCTGGGAACATGAAGCCTATCCTCAACTCTCCCTCCAGCTGAAGGGGCTGTTTAAGCAACATGATTCAAATGTTCAAATGTTTGTACAGCTTATGGGACTTAACTATGGGGTCATCAGTCCCTAAACTTACAAACTACGTACGAACTAACTAAGACTAAGGACGGCACAAATATCCATGCACGAGGGGGGATTCGAACCCCCGACCGTAGTGGCCGTGCAGACCGTGACTGAAGCGCCTCAGTTCCCTCGGCCACCGCGGCCGGCAAGCACTATGAATTTCGAACTATCACCAAGTACGCCTTTGTTTAAGAGAAGTACCTAAAGGTGGAGCGCCAAACTGGGGTTGGAATGGCCAACTAGTTCCGAAACTATCACAGTTAGATGCTGCCCCTGACTAAATCTTGAGGATAATTTTTTTTTGTCGATGCATGAAAGGATGTGACTGTAGCAGATGTGGTTGCAGAAAAGCGTTGTTACACTACTTTGTTACATGCCTGAACTGCAAGGGACACTGCAACAACGGATTCGAAATATGAAGATGAAGACAGTGACATCGAGACTCTACCAATGTCGTTGGACGACGTCTCCACTACTGATGAAGATGAATGAACCTTGACCATTCCTCCTAAAAAAAAACGAAGATGTTGCGTTGAATGCACTTTTTTTCACTCTGAATCATTTTCAGTGCTTGTAAATACTTAAATTGTATGATTCATAACATTATCATAAAAGCTACAATTATAAAAAGGTGACATGTTTCAATAGGAATTACCTTATTAACAGTGTTAAAGTATTGTTATTTACTATGCTAGCGCGTTTCATAAGATAAAAACGTCACAGCCCCTCAAAATACTCAGGTATGGAGGGACATCGAAACTGAGCGCACATCTTATAAATTATGTAACTTCTGATTGGCTGAAGATAACGTAGCAAATGTGCGTATCAAATTGAAGGAAATTTAACACTCTACAACTTTCCTTCTGCAAATTTTCTGTGAAACGATCGAGTGAGTCACTAGAAGTAAATGTTTGACAAAATTAGTGAGGTAACAATAACGTATATCTCGAAAACCGTTGGGAATTCGACGTATTTATATATAGAAACAATTTTATAGCAAATTCTATTGTCTCTCATTTTTATTTGGAACAACTTTTCCTAAAGCCGACCGTTTCCGAGATATAAGCGAAAAACCAAAAAATGGTATTTCCACCCCCTCCCCGCTTTAGCTCACCCCCCAGGGGCGGGGACTTTTAGTATGTTCACCTCCTAACTATCCCTAACAAAGTCCGGAAGTCAAAAATTCTCGCATATTCCACGCATTCTACAATGCACTCATTGAGTGGACTACCCGTCCACTTGGAAATACATGTCTTACTATAGAAAAAGTAAGTTTTGAGATTTGGTGACCCCAGGATGAGAGACATGGAACACTCCAAAAACAACAGCTTTCGTGATTTGGAGGTCGCAAAACGAGAGGCTAAAAAGAAAAGAAATGTGTTTGATGGTGTTTGGAGACCCCCCAAGACTAGATGCCCGGGGCGGTCCGCTCCGTTCCCTCCCCCCCCCCTCCCACCCATATTCGCCCACTGACATAAACCACTTCACAACGCATTTTAAATGGCAGTGAGTCACATGGGCCATCAGATGGACGTCAAGTCACGTTCCACCAAGTTTTCTCTGGATGAAAGATTTTGTGCAAACGTCGTTTGTTAATGCAAGAAGTCAAACTATTTTCAACGTAGTCACTCATATCGATGTGAATTTCATGCTGTTGTATCATTACCCCGTAGTTAAGTCCCATAGACTATACAAACGTTTGAACGTTTTGTACTCATTAACCTTCGTTTCATTACTAGCTGGAGCCTGGCGTTATTCGCGCAATAACTCGATCCAGTCGTTTATTAGTGTCCTCCCTCCTCCATATCCGCCGTGGTGGAGTGGCTGAAAGGTCTAAGGCGATTTGCTGCGGAGCTCACGCTCACTCGCCGTCGGAGGTTCGAGGACTCCTTCGGGCATGAGTGTGTGTGTGTGCTGTCCTTAGTGTAAGTTAAAGTTGTTTGAAAATCTAGGGACCTATGACCAAAGCAGTTTCGTCCAATAGGTATACAAACATCTGAACAGCGTCTCCATCTCCAATTCCCTTTTCGCTCTGTTCACTCTTCCTGCACCCTCTCCTTTCCTCTCTTTCAACGTCCTCCTTTCCCTGTTCCACACATCCTCTTCTCTCCCTCTATATAATTTCTTCTTGTACTCCTCCTCCCCCCTCTATCCTGCTACCCGTCTCGGCCCATCCTCCTGTCCCACTTGCTGACACAAATGACGGTTCATGAAATGCACCATTACATTTCTCGCACTATTTATGCGTGTCTTTCGGTACTAGTTCTCCTCCTTGCTCCTCTCCATGTCCGACTCATTGGGTGAGGTGCTACTGAGATTTTCACACTGGACTATCTAATGGGGAGGACGACGGTCGAAACCCAAATCCAGATTTTATGTGAATTTCTAACACCAGATGTCAGCATGGTCCGTTTCAAACATAGCATCCGATTTTCTTCCCAACATTTAATAAATACGTGCCCCATCTCTAATGATCACGCTATCATTGAGACGTTAAGTTAAACTTTTTCTTTTTGTCTCTGTTCATTGTCTCTCCGACCCCTCCTGCCCATCACTTCTCGGTTCACCTCCTCCTATCTCTATCTTTGACAAATTACATATTCCTGCCACTTTTAATGGAGATTGGTCAAATACTGTTACGGTCTGCAGTTATATGTGGCTTGTGGAGTACAATGCCAAAGTTTCACACTAACCGACCACTTTTGAGATACCCTCGGCCATACACCATACTGTCACTTACGAAGAATAAAAATAACTTCTCTATGAAAAACTCTAAATACAGTGGATGCACCAAACTTCATAATGGTCAGTTACACGACATATGCCGTCCAACGCTAAGATGAAGAGTACTTAGAAGAGCTATGAATTTTTTCATTTAGCTTTTTTGTAAAAAACTAACAATTTGAGCCCACAGTTGTGTATGAAATACAGAACGATTCTTACAATGAATAAAACAGCAACAAACCACATTTTATTGTGCTATTTATTTGCTAAATCGCGCTGTAAAATGTTTCAAAGCCGCGGCGGAGTGTAAGAGCGAATTGCGGCGCTATGCTACGATGCGCGAGGCCGTTCCCCGTCGGAGGTTCGAATCCCCCCTCGTGCATGGATGTTTGTGCCGTCTTTAGTATAAGGTAGTTCATAAGTAGTTTGTAAGTTTAGAGACTGATGACCCCGTAGTTAAGTCCCATAAGCCCTACAAACATTTATACATTTGAACTGTTTCAAACTTTCCATTTCATCGTCAGACGTCTGTTCATGTCAACATAAATTGTTTTTGATTTTCTGCATTTCGCTTATGCACATAATATTTTCTTGTGCCCATAAGTCCTTCGATATGCGGTGGAATAAAAAAATAAAAAATAAAAAAAGGCAATTATGAGAATCTCTTCTGAGGAAGTAGGAACTGGCGTAGTAGTAGTACAAATCCCACTGAGTGGAAGCAAAGTTAAATTCAACCCATACCCAAGACTGAAAACCCAATGTCGCCAGGTGACTACAGGCCGAAACCAGTCGTCATGTAATAAATTATTAATGTGAAATCTTGGCTTTTCATTTTGAAAACAGTAAAACGATCAGATCGCCACCAAACCCGTCTCTTTCAGGTAATCTTAATATCTAAAGTCTTATAATATATTCCAGAATGAAACTTTCACTCTGCAGCGCACACTCCGCTGCAGAGTGAAAGTTTCATTCTGGAAACATCCCTTAGGCTGTTTTTAAGCCATGTCTCCACCATATCCTTTCTTCCAGAAGTGCTAGTCTTGCATGGTTTGCAGGAGAGCGTCTGTGAAGTTTGGAAAGCAGGAGGCGAGGTACTGGCGGAAGTAAAGTTGTGAGGCGGTTCTGGTGTTCCACATTGCCCTTCTCAACCTACCGATTCCATATTCTGCTAACACTCATTGGATGACGACCAACGCGAGCAGCAATGTTGTGATACGATAAACCGCAAACGCTATAGGCAACAATCCGACCTTTATCAAAGTCGGAAACGTGATGGTACGCATTTCTCTTCCTTACACGAGGCATCAGAACAACGTTTCACCAGGCAACGCCGGTCAACTGCTGTTTGTGTATGAGAAATCGGTTGGAAACTTTCTTCATGTGAGCACATTGCAGGTGTCGCCATTGGCGTCAACCTTCAGTGAATGCTCTGAAAAGCTAATCACATTCGCATATCACAGTATCTTCTTCCTGTCGGTTAAACTTCGCGACTGTAGCACGTCATCTTCATGGTGTAGTAATTTTAATGGCCAGGAGTGTAGATTCATTGCGTGCCATTTATAGTTGGCGTTATGTAGGAAGGGCCACCGCACATAGAGGCTGACGATAGTGGAAGCGTAAAGGGACGGAGCTACGGCCGAGCGCCTACATTGGAGCCTGCGGGAGAAATACTGCGTAAGCAGCGGCCAGCCATGCGCCTCTCTAGGCGCAAATATTATTCAATGCCAGTGTGGTAATGGAGGGGGATGCGCGGAGCTGCTGAAAACGGGGGCGCCTTCGTACGTGACACGGACAATAGTAGCAATGCGATGCCACGCCACCAGATGGCAGACAAGGTAACGGTTCACACAAAACAATTTACTAGCCACGTCTTTCATGGCGCAGAAGTGTCTCTGTCTGTACAGGGCTTAAGACATTCACTCAACTGTCACCAAGAAATTTGTCAGAGCTGTCACTGGATGACAGTGCTGATTGTCCAGTGTCAGTATTGCTCTAACAACAGTGGTTCCCGAGAATGGTGCTATGTGTAAACTTGCCCCGGTCTCCTCTATTTTGCCTCTTGTAAATAACCAGGTGTAAGCATCGACAGCCGGCCGCAGTGGCCGAGGGGACTGAGGCGCTCCAGTCATGGTCTGCACGGCCACTACGGTCGGGGGTTCGAATCCCCCCTCGTGCATGGATATTTGTGCCGTCCTTGGTCTTAAGTAGTTTGTAAGCTCAGGGACTGATGACCCCCGTAGTTAAGTCCCATAAGTTCTACAAACATTTGAACATTTGATTTGAGCATCGACAACTCGAAAAGAAGCTCACGATATGGCAAGTCTGCTTCGTATAGTCAAGCACAGAGGAGGTTCCATTTTGATTTGGACTTCTGTATCATGGTATTCAAGTGTTTACATCACAATCTTAACTCTTCAGGAATCTTTAAATGAATATCTTACCTGTCTGGATAGAAAACTGATTACTGTACCTAACACTTTGCTTATACAAGTTTCTATTTCCCAAAATTAATTTTCTCCAATACAAATACAAGATTCAAAAAATTGTTCAAATATTTATCAATCTACAGCACTAACTTCTTTGGTTATCAGTGCCTAGACTTAATCAAATGTTCAAATGTTTGTAAATCTGTCGAACGCAACTGCTTGGTTATTAGTCCATAGCTTACTAACTACTTAAACTAAGTTTAACTAACCTGAGGACAACACGAACACCCATGCCGGAGGGGCGGACTCAAACGGCGGTGCGAACCTCAGCACGGTGCTCCAGTGAGCACGGCTACTCCGCCGTGGCAGTCCATAGGCTTAAAACCTACTTAAATTATGTTGAACTAACCTAAGGATAACACACGAGGACGATTGGAACCTCCGACGGCGAGCAACCTCGCGCTCTGAAACAAGGAGCTTTGGACCGCTCGGTCACTGCTAGGAAACATTCGGAGTGAGTTTTACTACATAAGAATATTATCAAACATTTGCCCTGCAGGGCAAAATTGCCATATACTTACACAACTACTTTCGGGAGTTTTACCGCATAAATTGACGATCATGTTCGCACCTGCAACATCTTTGAAGTAATTGTCAGATCTTTTCGTACAAGACTGGGTAACATTCTACTGGGAACTATAAATAGACGTTACAATTCTGTCCTTCACAGAGTTGCAGCTGCTCGTCAAAGCCAAATGTGCACAACGACCTTGCTAATAAATAAATATAGAGTCTGTGTTGGGTTTTCATATTATTTTGTTCACTCCCTTTACACCCGGGTGTAAAAGTACTTTGAGCGATACCCGATACTAACCCAGGAAAGACGATACTCTGTACTTTCACTCACGCGTGTTCTCTGAAGTATTGAAAATTTCTATAAGTGTACTCTTCACAGTTCCAGCTGCGGGCTTATAAAGTGATTTCGAGGAGAGGCGTGGCGGAATACCCCTATTTGGTTCAAGGATATCAACTGACATCACAAGTGAAGCAAAATGTTAATACTCTTACTTTTACTATAAGGCAGAAAAAAAAAAAAAAAACACTGAGAAAGCCCTAACTTAAGTGGCGCTACTTGTCAGGATGTTTATGCACCAAAGTTGTGGTTTTTTTAGGCACTTTGATGCAATAGTGTCATAAAGTCTTACAGAGGCGCCGGAGTAATTGTCTTCACTTCAAGTGTCCTACTTCGTTAACTTCCGTCTCAGCTGGTATGGCAGGTCTCCGTCTCATTGTCGCTCATCCGAAAACAGTTTCCTAACGAATATTCGTCGTCTGAACGAAGTTTCTCCTTCCGAAGAGGTTTCAAAAATTCCATTTTCCCGGCCATGTTACACCTGTCTGAGCGTATTAACACAGAACCAAGGGATTTGCAAGAAATGCTAATTTTCTGTCAGCGCACAAAGTTAGCTCCAGTTCGCTCCCTGCGCGCGCAGCATTCATACACACTTTGTGGCGCTTCTACCCCCACGGTACTAACTCACCTAGCTTCAGTATCTTCTTTCATACAAGTTTTAAGAGTTGTGTAAATCACTGTTTGCTGTCATTGAAAGAACAAGTACAGAATCTACCCGATTAAGCTTCAAAGAGAGAAATGTACGTGCAAAGCGTGACAGCTTTTATTAAAATTAATTTATACAGCCTACAAGTTACGTAATATACCAACAAAAAATTTACCAAATTTAAACATCACCTACGAGTGACTTTATAAAAAGAAATATTTAAAGAAAGATTACATAGCTGTGCCGGAATGGCCACGCTATCTGATACGCCATGTCACGGAATGAGTGGTCCTCCCGTCGGAGGTTCGAGACCTTCGCTGAGCAAAGGTATGTATGTTTTGGGTAGAAAAATTTCGTTTAAGTTAGTTTATCTTGTAACTCTATGGACGATGACGTCAACAGTTCCGTCCCTGAGGTTTACAAACATTTTATTTGAAAGATTACATAAGAAGTACACTATTTTGTCAAAAATTAATAATGTGACCACCGTGGCTGTGGTACTATAATGTTTATAATTTAAACAGCGACCTTCCGAAAGAAAACTTCCTAAGGGCTTTTTCAGGATTTAACGCTAAAATGTTATTTCACAACTCGAAGTAAGCTAATCTTACACGGATTCAATAGAAATCCTCTTACAAATTTCATAGCTCACTGCCAGATATAATAAAAATTAAAGCGTACTCACATAGTATGTTGCCTAACTATTAAGTGTAACAAAACCACCGTAAAGAAAATATATCACTGCAACATTTTTAATATACAGAGTGACCATAGACTTACAATTCAGTCACAGCTATTCATGTATATAACTTGATTTTGCCCATATACCGCATCCATTTGTTTGTATATAAATTTGTAAGTCTTCCCTCAGCTAATCATTAGAATGCACTATTATAAATTTTGCCAACAATTTCACTACCAAAGTTTGATATTTACAATAATTTATTTGAATAAGCAAAGCTATATGTTAACCTTACATTTACCCACACACTTGCATAGCGTCTACAGCGTAACAACTTCACCACTGTATTGCGGTAAATTCTAGCATGGTGTCACATTAACAGCACTGACACATTGCACAGTGGCGTGTAAAACGCCTTCGTTAAAACTACACATGCAGTGCACATTTAGAAAAAAAAAATACAGGAAAATCTCATCACAAATAAGGAAACAACTGTAAGGTTTCACTACACTTAATGTATTTTTAAGTATAAATCGGTTGTCTTAATATTTTGATGGATACAAACGTAAAGAAACCTAAAGTTAACTTCAACACATAGGGAAGCGATACTATTATAGTATTTATTGCAGAAAAAGAACAAGAAATAACAACTACATTTTATAACTGAGAACTGAACGCTGTGTCAGATGCATTTTTATTTATACGTCAAATAGGTGACGCCAAAAGCATGACAACTAAATTTATCTATATAAATATATTGCTAATAACACCTCCTTACATTTATATCAAACAGTACATAGAGTCATTCTAAATTTAATATTTTTCTAAATTTTACAAATTTACACTTACTCAAGAATTTGGTACAATTGTAAGCTACATTATTTTCTAAATCTATTCTAGAAATATCTATAATTCCATTCCTGTAACATTCAGCCACAAAATGAATGTATACTTCGATATATTTAGAATTCTTAGTAAAGTTACTATATCTTGTAATACTGACAGCCCCACAGTTGTCTTCATATATTTTTACAGTCTTGTTAGACTGAACATATATATATATATTTTTCAAAATAGCTAAAATTAACTATACTGCAGAAACAGATTCTGACAATGCTACATATTCAGCAGAAGTAGAACATTTGGTATTGCTTCGTGTTTCTTATATTTCCAAAGAACTTAATTCCCAAATAATCTAGTTGCATAACCTGATGTGGACTTATGGTAAACACAATCACCTGTCCTATCAGCATCTACAAAGCAGGCTAAGATATTATCTGTACTCTTTTTATATGTTAACTTCAAATATTTTCTGAGATAAAAATATTTCAGTACTCTTGAAGCATGCTTAAATTCTGTTTCATCATAATTCTGAAATCTACTCAAATAATTTACACTGCAACTTATATCCGGCCTTGTGCCCAACCCCTGATTCACAGGAGACCACCTATCAAGTTTCTATGTCTATTATCATGCCTCATATTTTTTGATAGTTCTGCTTTCAAATTTCCATCCATTGGTGTGCTGCATAACTTTGAATGTTAAATCTGATACATTTTAGCTACTGAGTGGATATATATTTCCTGATTAACAGTCATTACATTTTTTTCATAATTATAATTAATATTTATGTCCATGTACTGTTTTATTTCACCAAAGTCTTAGATTTGGAATTTTTAGATAACAAAGTTATAACATTTTTTAGTCTCTTACTTTGCAGCTAATTAGTGAATCATCAATCAAATCAATTACGAAAATCTTATTACTTACATTAATTAACACATACAAACGATAATCAAATTCACTTCTTTTAAACCTTAGGCTCCTTAAAAATATAACAAAACAATCATACCATGCTCAAGGACTTTCCCTCAGACCATACAATGCCTCAAATAACTTTCGGACTCAATCTGTTCCATTGTCGTATATGTCTGAGCATAAGTGACTGAGCATTCTTTACCAATGGGAAATGCTGTCTGTACATCCATTTGCTCAGCAATTAAACCTTCTTGACAAGAATACGATAAGAAATGTTTTAATGTTTGCATCGTAGCTGCTGGTGAATAAAAATCATCCACAATTTCCTTCTGTTGAAAGCCCCTTACACCCAATCTTGCTGTAAAAGTGTTACCGAATTTTCTTGTAAAAGCCCATTTTATAACAAGAACATTTACATTTTCCGTTTTAGTTACAAGTTCCCAAGTTTCTAAATTTTTTTTCTCTTGTTGCTTAATTAAAAAAAGGATGTAAGTGTTAATTTTATCCCATTATATCAACTTATCTTTATTACAATCTATTTGGTTCGAAACTGCTTCAAATTTCTGTAATCGACTTTTATAAGTTCTATAGCCTTATTGTATACCAATTCACTTGTTTGTCTGTATAGAGACCAGAAGAAGGGCACTCAAGCGCCCGAAACAGGTCGTTAAAGTTAAAAAAAAAAATAACCACAAGCAACTGGTTGCTGAATTTCATTAATTTAAAATCTGAACAGTTGCTGAATGGATAAAATACTTCCCAAGTTTCATTTTTATTCAAACATTCAATTTCCATATCCATTGCTTGTTTCCATAATACTGATCCATTACAATTTATCGCCTGCTCAAAATTTTCTGGGCTTTCAGCACTACAGAAGTTTACATAAATGAAATTACTCATAACATAGTCACTAAATCTATTAGTCATTTTACGTTCTCTGGCTGATCTCAATCCCTCCTGACTATGTTGATCATTACTTGAACCCATTTCTTCCATTTTTACATTCACTAATTCTTTTCGTATAGCTTCACGCTCACAAACAATTGACTTGTTGAAAGAGAATCTTTTAAACCTATACTCTTTACAAACTTTTCCACAGTATCGACATGTCTGGCAACTACAATTTTATTGTTAATCTGTGCCGTGTATCTGACATCACTGTAGCCCATTAAAATTCCCAAGTCTTCATTATGATTCCACTTTGAATTTTTCAATTGTCCTACTTCCATACAAGTTCAAATGTTTCACGTTAGGTTTCTTCCGAAATAAAATGTCATAAGGAGTTTTTCTTTCAATATTATTAGCTTAAGTTCTGTTTTTAAGGTATGCAGTTTTACAAACTACTTGAGACCAAAACCTGTTATGTACTCTTGCTTCAGGTAACAGACATCTAGACATATCCATAAGTGACCTGTTGTATCTTTCAGCTGTACCATTTAATTCATGTACATAAGGAGGATATGCATTTAAAATTACTCCTTTCTATTTTACAAATTGAAGAATGTTTGAATTTAAATATTCTGCACCATTATCTCACCTCACTTTCTTGATTGACTTACCACTTACATTATCAATATCACCAACATATTCCACAAAGCAAGCATAAACTTGATTTTTAGATTTAATTGTGTACACCTTAGCTGCTTTGCTATAGTCATCAGTTAAAGAAGTGAGATAATGCCTTTACCATGCAAACCAAGTGTTGAATGAGGCCCATTAAAATCTGTACCTACAATCTCTAGTTTTTCTTTTGCTCTGCATATATTATTTTCGAAAGGTAAATTCTACATTTTATTTTGTATGCAAACTTGACACTTCATAAACTCTGACTCCAAATTTTTTGGTAGTCCATCTGATAGTTGATACACAACATTTTCATATAGTTAAAATTTACATGCCCCAGTTTACGGTGCCATTTCTCCTTTTCTGTCATACTATCCTTCCTACTCACACTATTTACATTAATGTTTTCTGTATAGATCCTACTGATCATTTTATACAACCTGTCTTTTTTCAAAGCAATTGAAATTATGTTATTGTGTTCATCAAAAACTTTGGAAGTATTTCCTACAGAGACAATCATATGTTTGTTTATGTTATTTAGCATAACTCACCAAATTTCTATCCATACCATGGATGTAAAATATATTTTGCAGTTTAATTGGAATCATTTCATCATAAACTGGAAAGTAACTGATTATATTTTCTGCTTTTGTAGCTTCCAAGACTTTGCCATCTACAATTTTTACACTTACAGGCTCCTTTAAGTTTATACATCCAGGAGAAAAAATTCGTTATTAATAACATGATCTGTACACCCACTATCCAATAACCAGTCAATCTGTATGTTGTTATCAGATATAACATTATTGCAGGCCACTGGCGATTGTACCTCCGTCACGAAGCTGCTCATGCCATTTCCATTCTGTTGATAGCCTCTGTCTCTTACTCTCCGATGCTGAGCACTTCTTCAGTTCAACTGCACAGCTTGACCACGTGACCAGTTGTTCCACTGTTCACTGTGCACATGTTGCCAAATACCACGCCGAACAAATTGTCCAGGACGGCCTCTTCGATGTTGCGCGCCACACAACGATTTATCCCTACTTATACCTGGCTGGCGACAGTCCCTCTTAAAATGTCATTCGAATTATATTTGTAACATATTTGACTGTCTGATATTCTTCTTTGAAGACGTCGATCAAATCACCTATATAGCTCAGAACTTCTGGTTAGGTTCTCAACATGTAGTTTAATTTTTCCTTTTCTGTACCGTTTGCTACTGATAAATTCAATTCGTTAATAGTTTTTTTTTAATTCTGAAGAATGTTGCTGCGTCACTGTAATCATTTAGCCTCAGTTTATCTAAGTTATTTTTGCAAATAATCTGTAGTGCTGTCGATTTCCTGGAATATAATTTGTCGATTTTTTTTTCATTATCTAGAATGCGCTTTTTTATCACTCACAAATTCAAGTCGCTTGTTACGGTTGTACCATATATGTAATTCATTACCATTAAATTTTCTTCATCCGTGATTATTTTTGCGCTTGTAATCACTGTATAACAATTCTTCATTTTTAGGATTATTTCCAACCGCCGTTACCAATTCCTGTAGTTCTATAGTAATAATAATAATAATAATAATAATAATAATAATAATAATAATAATAATATGGTTTTCTGTTCCGCAGGACCTAATTGAGGAGTAAGATTCCATGGTCATGGAACAAGTCAATATATGAAGTTTAACACATGAATGGTAATAGAAAATTTTAAGTAGTCCTATACACATGACAATCTTAAGACAAAGTGAAAAGAATTATTAAAGAAAAATGAATTAGCTTAATTGTTTAACTTTTCTAGAAGTTCCTCAACGGAATAAAAGGAGTGAGCCATGAAGTAACTCTTCAATTTAGATTTGAAAGCGTGTGCTAAGTTTCTTTATTTCATTTGTTTCAGTCGAGCAACCTCAAAAAATAACGCCGTACGTCGTGAGTGAAAGTAAGCATAGTAAACTACTTTTCTTGTTGAAAAATCACTTATTTCAGATATTGTTCTAATGGTAAATAAGGCAGAATTTAGTTTTGGAACAAGATCCTGAATATGGGCCTTCCAAGACAGCTTACTGTCTATCTGAACACCTAGAAATTTTAATTGTTCAGTCTCACTTATCATATGTTTATTATGTGTCATCAAAATGTTAGCTTTCCTCAAATTATGTGTTAGAAATTGTAAAATTTGAGTTTTACTTTGATTTAACATCAACTTGTTTTCTACATGCCATGAACGTATCTCTCGAACTGCATTATTTGATACTGTGTCAATATTACGAGCAACATCCTTCACCACCAAGGTATCATCAGCAAACAAAAATAATTTACAAGCACCTGTTATTCTCGAAAGCATATCATTTATATAAATAAGAAAGAGCAATGGTCCCAAAACAGACCACTGGTGCACACCAAACACTGTGCGCCATTGCGATTGTACGTCATAGCCATTTTGTACACTCTAGGGAATTACCTTCTTGGTGTCTATTATTAAAGTAAGAGGTGAACTAATTGTGAGCTACTCCTCGTATTCCATAATGTTCCAAATTATGCAACAATATTTTGTGATGAACACAATCAAACACTTCTGTTACATCAAACAAGACGCCTAATGTCTATAGCCTTTTATTTAATCCATCAAGTGCCTCACAGAGAAACGAAAATATAGCATTTTCAATCGTTAAACCACTTCTACAACCAAACTGTACGTTTGACAACAAATTATGTAAGCTGAAATGATCAATTAATCTTGAATATACAGCCTTTTCAATAACTTTAGAATTACCGATGGTATAGAAATAGGTCTATAGTTGTCTACATTATCCCTTTCTCCTTTTTTATAAAGAAGTTTCACTAGTGAGTACTTTAAACTGTCAGGAAACTGACCATTCTGAAAGGAAAAATTACAAATATGGCTTAGTACTGTGCTAACATATGGAGAACTGTACTTTAAAGTTCTGCTAGATACTCCATTATATCCACAAGAGTCCTTAGTCTTTAGTGATTTAATTATTGACTAAATCTCCCCTATGGACGTATCATGGAGGACCATTTCAGGTAACAGCCTCGGAAAGGCGTTTTCTTAAAATGTTGTATGATTACCTGTAGAAACTATGGTTTTGTTTGGTTCACCTACTATATTCAGAAAGTGATTATTAAATACTGCACATATTGTGGTATAAAGTGCGCGCCACGTGCTTTCGCCACTCGCCGCCATGCACGCACGGCGCGGCGTTCTTGCGACGTCAGCCACGAGCGCCCTCTGCTGCAACTCCGCTCGTGGCCACGACTGCTGCTTCGGCCACTTGGGAGTCACATAGGCACCAGTTAAGACTTGGCTATCGGATAGGCACTAGGAATCCTCAGTAGGCAGGCCTCTCTCTAAACTATGTATCAGCATTCTGCAGTCAAGAACTATGTATAAAAGTTAAGTATTACCAAGACTCCACGAAATATATATCTTGTTCTAATTTAGCCCATTGTTCTAGTTTCTTCTGTCCCACTGGCTGGTCACCTCCGTACCTGCACAAGAAAGCATCCTTTATTCCTGTGTCGGTATCTTTCTGCTCGGCCACCGACACCCACAACAGCCGGCGGAAACGAGACACAAAACATATATCTAACTTGTCAGTAACAGAAACATTTCTACCACACACTGACGTTATATCTTCTACCTGCTGCTGACCAGACACTTCCTTCACGACTGACCGGATAGTTTTAATTTTATCCCGACAGTTTGCTATTCTTTTTGCGTACCACATACTTTTTGCATTCTTAATGACATTTTTCAGTACTTTACAGTACTGTTTGTAATGAGCTACTGCATCGTCATTCTGACTGTTTCTAACACTTGGTACAATTCCCACATTGTTCTACATGATACTCTTATTCCTTTTGTCAGCCACTCTGGCTGCCTGTTACTGGAAGTACCCTGTTTTGAACGTTCTAGCGGAAAGCAACTTTCAAACAGCGTAAGAAATGTGTTAAGGAAAGTATTATATTTATCATTTGCATTATCAGCGCTATAAACATCTTGCCATTCTTGATCCTTAATTAGGCTTAAAAAGGTCTCAATTGTAATTGCATTAACTTTTCTGAGTAGTTGATAATTATGTTTAACATTTGTTTGGGAACAAATACTTTCTAGAATTAAAATTTGGGCATCGTGGTCTGATAGGCCATTTACTATTCTGCTGACAGAGTGCCCCTCTGATAATGAAAAATAAACAAAAATATTTTCAATGATAGAACTGATATTTACTTGCACTCTCGTTGGAAAAGATACTGTTGGCGTCATGTTATAGGAATTAAATAGACCTAAGAGCTACCTTTTTCTTGAGCTATCACATACACAATGTTAATGTTGAAATCTCCACACACAACTAAATTTGTATACTTCGTATAAAGTTAAACCAGAACCAATTCCGGCTTGGGCAGAAACATTTTAAAGTCAGCGTCAGGGACCTATAAATAAAACAATCACTAGTTTAGTTCCATTAACATTAACAACTCCTGTACAACATTCAAATATGCTCTCCAACTGGTATCTTAAAGAACGTCATGTCCAGTTGCACCAATTCCTATTTTCTCAGAATAACAAACTTCTTCGTAGCTAACCACAGACCTCGGATGCCATGTTACTATTTATTGGAGGCACGGAACAAGACATAACAACTACAATTTACAACTGAGAACTGAGCGCTGAGACAGGTGCACTCTTATTTACACGTCAGATGGCGCCAAAAGCATAATAACTAAAGTTATCGATATAAATGTATTGCTACAAACAATTATAACTGATGCAAGACAAGCCCATGCTAAAAAGAATGTAAACCATCTGAAGAAGGATCTGTATAAGTCGGAAACCGGTCATGGATTATGAAAATAAACATTTCTACCATACTTGTGGTGGTCTCTGATTTCATTCTAAACATTATTTACATAAGAAGTGTTGCTCTCGATCGATAAGTGCTCTTATGGCGTAAAATTAAAGTAAGAATAGTCGAAATATGAAATACAATGCTTCACTAAACATTGCTAGTTAGTTACAAGTTTTATAGTCCAGTAAACGGTGTACCACTGCGGACTGCAACGAGTTACATTAGGCAGTGGAGGCATCGAATTAAGTGTGCTTCATATTTTGATCATTCTTGAGTTAAATTTTTATGACAAGAGCACTTATCGGTCGATTGTCATACATCTTGTGTAATTTTTGTTTAATTATTTCATTGAACTAAGACATCCTTAGTTGTCTTAATGGCATAGATATAGTAATCAGGGGCAAAAAATCACATTTTTCAAAAATAATATTTGTCATTTCTTTACCTTGACATATATGAAAATTTTATGAAAATATCTTGATTGGCTGCAGAGTTATTGTTTAATATGTACAAAGATGTGCGGGAGACAATCGGTAATTCCATGCCCACCTCAGTTGTTTGTTGGTAACTGACTTTTGTGACTTCTAATTTTATCTTAGACACAACTTTCTCATACTTCTCTAATATAGAATTGCGCTCTAAATTTATCATGGTTGTGATGGTTCATGGCTAACAAGAGGACGCACATCACAACATGGCTTTTATGGAACGAGAAAAGTACAAGTTGGGACATATGATTCTGTGGTTACTTTCGATGATGATGTGGGTGGCAGATTAAAGATTTTTGAGAGATTGGAAGTACCTGTCGGCCACAACATTATAATATATTTTAGGAATGAAGACATGCGGAGAATTAGCAGACCCCCCCCCCCCAGAAAAAAGGCAAAACGGTCGACGAAGGAATAAAGAGAAGCAAGGAAGAGGCTCAAGATACAAAACGAAGCTATGAAAGAAGAGGAGCAAGCAGTGTTTTATTCATCTGGGCAGTTTTAGTTCGTAAAACTTATATTAAGGTACAGTAAAAAGATTTTCACGCTTCAAAGTTGTTTTTTTCGGTTCATGTACCTCTAAAATGGTTTTCCTGGTAACTCTTTGTCTAATGCTCATATTATCTTCTATTTTCAGTGAACATTCACGATACCATGATGTACAGCATGGACTAGAAGACATGAAGAACAATGAAAATTTAGTGATTTATGATTTTTTTGTAGTCGTGTATTTTGACCGAAAAGCTGTTTATATTTAATTTGTTAATAAAAACATTTACAAAAAGAGAACTTTGATGATTCTAGAGAATGTTAAAACAGTGTATTATACCTATAATTCTAAACTGAAATATATGAAAAATATTGAATACTTATTGTTCTATAACGAAAACTGTGATAATATGCACATTTACAATGTCAAATTTACATCGACAACTGGGACTTTATCAACTTACATTTTATCTCAAATACCTTTTTCCATTGTTGCCAGAGCATCTATATCTCTGCAAAAGAAAATTTTCATAATATTCTCTTGTATGCTTTAGGGGAGAAAAAATAACAAAACACTTAATATTTGCAATGCAATAAGTGATTCTACCCCCTTAAAACTGGTAAAGATTCCATCTTAATGATCTACACAACTTGTGAGCTATATAAATTGGAATAAAACGCTGCAGAAAATGTGTTGAAGAAGGTTTCAAACCCGAAACTTTGTGTGTATAACACAATGTGGACTTGACAATCCACGCATTTCCTTCATTCCTATATGACGTCTCTCTCTTTCCAAGCATTAATTCCTACTTGCGGGGCCTGCTGCTTTGATACATCTCTCCCAATCTTTCTGTCATTGGCATCTTCTGGTCTTAATCCAACAACGTGCATGTCCCCTAATATTGTCAGTCCATGTCTTTTCCGGTCTTCTTCGTGGTCTTCCTTCTCCTGTGTTGTTGTGGAGCGCTGTCTCTGCAGCTACGTTGTCATGCTCTGTCATGCCGTGGCCGTACCAGCGGAGACGAGCTTTCCTCACTTCGTCTATGGTTGGCACGACACCAAACTTCTGCCCGACCTGTGAGATTTTTACGTGGTCACATTAATTCTGCCATGGTATCTCCATGGAACGTAATATTTGCTTCTGCTGTTTGGTCACAGGGTACAATCAGACCCATAGATTGCTGCTGGGTATACTATCGTCTTATAAAATTTTGTTTTTATATGTTGAAGCATCTTCTAATCGGAGAGGATTCTAGTGATATGTCTCTGCTACAGCAGATTTGCATTTACTCTCATCCGAGGGTTGAGAGTTGTGTTCCAGTCTGAGGTTACGACGGAACCCAAGTACTTCAACTGCATCGTCTTCCGCCGGTCTTCGCCGATACTTGCCGTGGCCCTGGTTTGGGGCGGCATTCTAGATATTCTGTCTGGTGGACATTGAGGTACAGTCCATTTTCAGCCAGACTATTTTTACAAGTTTGTTTGGGAAGTATCACATAATCGGCGTACAGAAAGGTGCAGGGATGTGAAAACTGTATGTTAGCTGTTACCCTATCCATGCAGAAGACGAATTGGAATGGCGAAAGGGCAGAATCTATACGAAAGCCACAGTAACACTGAAGGCTGGAGAAATTAAACACCACTGGAATTACGATACAGAAGTTGCACTTGGGGCACCATGACAACGAAGAGTTCGGGAAATATTTCTAGGCCTAAATATACCACGTGTACATTCTTCTGTCTTAGTGATTTTCCATAAAAATTCGTATGGTATGGATAGCATCGATGTTAGTGCATCCCTTAACAAATCCACACTGGTTTGCTGTTACAGAGAGACTGCTTCTGAATCTGCCATCAAGCACGCGTTCAAACAACTATAAAGTATGACAGAGGAGTTGAATAGGGCAATAAGTAGATCATTCATTCGCGTCTACTTTTGCCTTCCGTATTGGAACTGTCATGCTAGGTTTCCATGACTGTGGTAGTTGTGTTTCGGTGATGACTCGGTTGAAGAGTGAAGTCAGGAATTCTGAAGAAGGCTTTCCGAGCATTATCCACATTTCCGGTCATGGACATATGTAAGGGAGGGGTTCAGGTGGTCTGGACAAACCCTTATGTTACATAAAAAACATCAAAAAGCACACGAGCCTCTTCCAATACCCATACTGTCCCACAAATCGGGGACATGAAGGGTACTTTGTTAGCATAGCAACAGTCTATGGAGGTATGATTCAACAAACAATAGCTGTGTCTTGTAGCTGGGTGTGTTCCTGTTTAACTATTAAATTTGTCACATTGTAAACAACTACGAACGGAAAAGTTACGTATTTTGGGTTTATGTAAGGTCAATCGCCACTTTTCGCACCGAACAGATACTTTGTCTAAATCATTTTGTAATTGGTATTGTTTTTGTGATGATTTTATTAGGTAGCAAATGTCGTCGTCCTCGGCATCAACATCATCAGCGACCGAAGATTTCATATGCCCTGGTTCGACCACTGAATTCCATGGCTCGCAACAGTCCCTGTCCTCGTATGGTCCCCTCTGTGACACATGTATCATGCCATGGAGATTTAAAATTAAGAATTACGGCGTCTGTTGTTTCGACACGTCGCTGAATGATGCTGCAACCCTTGATACGGATTTCAACTGCAGTGTTTTAGTCTCAGCCGCTGTTGGGTATTCTAATCATACAATATGGACATATGGCAGATTGTGCCAGGGCTGGGATTTCAATCCTGCACCTCCTGTTTACTACGCAATCGGAATCTCTATTAAGACCAGCTGAGCATCACATATTGACGTCTGATCTTTCCCCTATAAATAGGTCAAAACCATACATAATAAATAAAATGGGAGGTGAGACTTCCTGGCATTGCTCTATTGAGTGTTAATACGTTAGCAGTATTATGTAAAAGGCTAATCGTAATACTTTATGTGTAGAAAATGCCGTTTACAGTATTAAAATCTTATTGTTGAACAAATGTACCACCAAATCCGAAGCTATATTCAGCAATACGTCGTTTGTAGAAATTATGACTTTTAAATTACACAAACTTATGACACCCAGATACATGTAAATTCCGAAGTATTAAAGAAACTTAGCTTTACTTTACTTGCTTCTAAACGAATTTTTAGGATTTTTAACTGAGAGTTTATTGATTTTATTAGGGTTATAAGCAATACCTAGTTACAGAGTAAACGATGTTATAGGGAATATATAGTTTACTTTCTAAAGGGTACTGTTGGACTCCCTCCATGTCAAAGCTATAGGTACGTCAGTGTTTCCGCTGATAAGTCATCTGGGCCAGTTGATTTTCCATTTGCCATCTCGCTGATCGCAAGCATTACCTCCTCAGATATTGATAAAGCCATTAAAAATTCCGTGAATACTATGCTCCAGACTGAAAGCTGAAAGGCATAATCAGTCTCTGATGATGATGATGACGATTATGATTAGATACTGATGGAAGAAATCAAATTCAAGTTGTTGATTGGGCTGCAAACTCTTTGCTTTTCAAAGGCAGAGAGAAAATGAAAGATTTAGTCGTTCGTCTTGTAAGTAAAAGTTTTCACCCCTTCAGTGGAGAGAATAAATCAGGCACTGTAGTATTTTAAATCATCAGGACCGGCGCAAGGCACGTGCGCAACGAGCGGCCGCGCGGGTATGGGCGGCGCATTAGCGGACCGGCGCCAGACGGGGGCGGAGGCGCGTCTGACAGACCTAGTGGCCCAGGCGAGGGGCGTGGTTCTGTGACGTTAAGAGCAGCCAATTCCGTATTTATGTGGTCGCTGACCATGACAGGTATTTATTCAACCGTTTTTTAGAAGAACTGCACTAGCTATTTGTTGCGTTCTTTAAGAATGAAAAATATGAAGCCCAGTTTTCTGCAGTCTTGACTCCTCGAATACTTGCTCGAACCAGGTTGTCCGTTGTAGAGGCTTCGGGTAGTTTTGGGCAAACAAGTAGGTGATTAGAGTCTTGTATTTCGACACATTAACTGTTTGTGTCTCCAGAGTTGTACCCCGACCGTAGCAGGTTTTGCTTGTTGCGTGCTACTCTGGTTCGTAGCCTGTTCAAGGTGCTCCATGTCTGGTATGGTTGGTGGTATCCAGGAGCAGGTTCTTCTTTAAGAAATTGTAATTATCATGCAGTGAACGCTTTCACGATCGGCTGAAATAATTGCTGTTGAATCTTCCGGGTTATATGGTCGTGGTCGAAGAAACATATCTGCTCCTGACGTTTCGTCCAGAGCTGCGCTGGACATCTTCAGAGGTGCTACTGGTAGCGGTGGGTCTTGCCGACTGACGAGTCGGGCGTCGGAGAGCGGTATAAATACTGTCCAAAAGGGGGCGTGGTCAAGTGTTCATTGCTTTTTCCTTTCTAGAAAGGAAGCAATGAAACGTTTTGACATATGGACTGTGGCTCTTCAGAGTAGGTAGTTACACTTTTATCTTTGACCGTCGACTATCGAAAGTCACGTTTTATCTTTGACTAGGCTTATCTCTGCTGCACACGTGAACACTTGACCACGCCCCTTTTTAGACGGTATTGATACCGCTCTCCGACGCCAGACTCGTCAGTCGGCAAGACTCACCGCCACCAGTAACACCTCTTAAGATGTCCAATGCAGCTTTGGACGAAACGTCAGGAGCAGATATGTTTCTTTGACCACGACCATATAATCTGGAAGATTCAACTGCAGTTGTAATTGTCTTAACTTGTTTTGCCATAATTCTATTCGGCGGGCATAAGGTGTTGAGGTGATCGCTTCTGTTGTTCCAAGGAAACTCTTTCTTGATTTAAGCCTGGGAGAAGGTGTTTCACTTCCAAACATGGCATGTCTGTGGTCGTTTCCTTGTTTCATCTTTTCGACGTCTGCCGTTGTTCTTCTAACATCTTCGGGTGCTATACCTGCAAGATGGTAAAGTTTATGCACAGGAGTTGGCAGCAGACATGTCGTTATAATGCGCCCTGCCTCATTAAGCACGATGAACACCTGGCTGGTGTGTGCTGAGTTCGGCCAGACTGGTGCTGCGTATTCTGCTGTGGAGAAGCGTATTCTGCTAGAGCAGAACTTGGTAGGGCATGGGGTTGTGCACCACATGTGCTGTTAGTGAATTTCCGTATAATATTATTGCGCCTGGAGACTTTGAGCTTCGTGTTCTCACAGTGGTATTTAAAGGTGAGTGTGCGGTACAGATTTATACCCAGGTACTTGGGGCTGTCACAGTGTTGCAGTTGTTTCCCTTTCCAGATTACTTTGAACGTTCTCCTGGCTTCTTTGTTTCGCAGATGGATAGCACGGACTTGTGTTTTGTCTGGGTTAGGTTTGAGGTGATTGTTGTCGTAGTAGTCTGCTAGATCTTCAAGGGATGCTGTGAGTTTATTTCTACCTCCTCAAGTGTATTTCCTTGAGCAGCTACTGCTGTGTCGTCAGCATATACGAATGATCTTGTCTTTGTTGCTAAAGGTTGGTCGTTGGTGTAGATTTTGTAAAGGAGTGGGGCCAGCTGATTAAAGGCTATCATTTATATTGCCCGGTACATCGCCAGATTGGAAGAGTAAAATATCTGGTAAAATTTCTAAGTGTTGTTATTTTGGAATTGTTATCGACAGATACAATTTTTATAAATAAAAATGTTACTTTATATCTTTAAATCAACTTCCTACAGGAATTCTTAACACTACTCACAGATAAGTAATGTGTTTTTACCTGTACGTCGCCACTCATAATGGAAATGGATTTTACACAGCCAGTCAATTCGGATCGTATAGTAGTATTCAGAAGCGATTTAAAATTCAAACAGTTGACAGAAAATTTAAATACTATAATCAACTCGGCCATAGTAAAGGCAAGACACAAAGGAATTTTCAACTTAGTTGGCCAATGATATTTGAATTAAATAAATGGGGAAATGTGAAAATTTTGTGCTAGGCCGCTTTTCGAACCCACGTTTTGCGCTGACGTGGCAGTCGCGCTTCCCACTACAGCCGGCCGCGGTGGCCGAGGGGACTGAGGCGCTCCAGTCACGGCCTACACGGCCACTACGGTCGGGGGTTCGAATCCCCCCTCGGGCATGGATATTTGTGCCGTCCTTAGTCTTAGCTAGTTCGTAAGTACTTTGTAAGTTTAGGGACTGATAACCCGATAGTTAAGTCCCTTAAGCTATACAGACATTTGAATATTTGAACTTCCCACTACACCAGCGGTCACCTCCCCAGCACGTCTCTTGCCTTGCAGACTCTAAACTCGTCCACAGAACAGTGACGTAGTGCCTCCGACCATTGTCACTCAGTACTCACGGCGTATCACCGATTTCCGAGAGAGTTCGAGCCTCGTGTGCAGCCGCACTGAAGAAAGGAACGCTGGTGATGTAGATAGATATACACTACCGCTCAGAAATTTTCGAACGCCTGACACTAAGACAAAAGAGCTTGTTATCAAATTGATATACGATTTAGCTATTTTATTTCGCCAGTGTCATGCTCACTGTAATGCTTAAGAGTGTTGTTATTTGTTTTTAAAAACTAAATCGTTCAAAACATATATTTCCGTTATTATGATGTTCGTGTTTCAAGCACCGCATGCCGTGTATGTTGTTTTGTCGTGGTCCTCACAAGTGGCGTTCATAAAACGTTAGAAAACCTGTAAAGACGGTTTCAGGTAAGAAAGGGATATGCAGATATGCAAAGAGTACACTTTACTGAGTGTTCAGCGTCAACATTGATAATGGCACGAAGAAAGGAGCTTCTAACAGAAGACCTTCCTGCAATTGCTTCTCTACGTGCTGCCGGTCTTACTATGTGGCAAATAGCAAGTCGAGAGCACATCTATGGTAAGGGTCCGTTATACCGTGCTCAGATATGCGAATATGGCGAGAATATTGACTAAATTCGAAAGGGTAGGCCAAAAGCCACTTCAAAAAGTGATAAAAATATATATTACTCACACAAAACGCGATCGCTTCAAAACTGTGCCAATTTGAGTAACTGAACCCACCCATAATAGGGAAAAGCCCTTTAGTGTAAGTACTGCGCAAATATGTCTTTCGACAGTGATCGTTGAAAGGCGTGAGGAGTTAAGGAACCGTTATAGACTCAAACACGAAAACATGGAAGTTGGGCAGTAAAACAATGGAAAATGTTACATTTCGTTGACTAATCCAAATTTGACATCTTCTGAACAAAGCGACGCAAACTTGTTGGCCGGTTGCCAGGTGAACGTTAAGTTACACCATTGTGAATCTCCGACATTTAATTGCGGAAGTGATTTCATAATGGTCTAGGAATGTCTTGGAGGCGGCAAGACTGGTGATTGTGTGGAAAATCTTTGTCCTGTAGGTCGCTTCTGGCGGCCACAGTTGACTTAGTTATTTTGGAAGCATTCGTTCGTTGCGGATCGCGCATATATTAAGATTTTATGTCGCAAGTTTGACTTGATGATTTGCAGATGTGAACACTGTTTCACAAGTAAACGACGATCGACTTGTCTGCCCGCGAGATAGAATTGTGCAGCAATTGTCTGTTTATCAGCGCCAATGCCAGAGAGGCTGTTAGTTAAACATATTTTTTGCTTCACAGAACGAAGTGAGAAAATGGTCGTGTTTTATTTCAGCTCTTATCTGCAGTCATCACCGGCCGCTGTCAGTTCCAATCTGCCTCCAGGTATTTGTTAATGTGTCACCTGCATCATTGCTAGGGCAAGTATATTGCTGTTTTTGAAGGATTTTCTCTTTAATTTAATAACCGGGGTTATTTGTTCAAATTGGGAAACTTCATCTGCTCCTTGCGTTCGTGCATCTGCGGTAATAATTTGATAATTATTCTTCCTGAATACGTTTCCTTCTCGCTTGCCTCAACATATCATTTGTTGATTTAAATATGTAGCCAATGTAACTTCATGTTGCTAATTGTCAATTTTCTTTAACTGTTGCGTATGGGATTTCATTTTATTTCAAAGTTTGCGTACTGTTCCGTTAGCTTTATCATGTGACAGGATGAACTGTTTATGGTAAATAAATTCCACGTGAATTGTGTATATTCTTTAAATTGAAAACTTCCCTATCATTCATTCTTTTGTAGAGGCAAACAGATGTTAATTAACGTGGGAGTGTATCGAGTAAATTAGGTTTTGTATTGGCGGTGCTTCAAATTCTGATATTGATCAGGAATTTATAAAATAAATGTGTTTGATCATATCATGCGCCATCGAGCAAGTGAGGTCAATAAAAAATAACTTTCCATGTTTTATTTTATAAATATGGTGGCGGTCCAAATTTAATTAAAAATATTATGATATCACTTTGATATTTACCAATTAAAAAATTAATTCAAAATATTTTGTCAAGTGCGAATTTGCATACCGAGTACTGTCGCTGTCGACAAAACTATCACACGCAGTGGAAGTTTCCACACGCAGTAGGCTTACTGATTACAGTACAAGAAAACGACTCTAAACAAACTTCAAAATCAGTAAAGAATATTTGGCAAATTTAGAAACAAAGTAGGATCTGAAAAATATGATTCCCAATATCCAGATTGTAATCCTACTGAGCTGCTTTGGCATCATTTGGATGGAGCAGTTTAGTTAAATGAAGGCCTGTTACCAACGTTAATCTCCTCTGGACCAGAGCATAAGGCAGCATGGCGGCGGATAAGCGAGGAAACCCTAATACAGTAGCTGACAGCAAGAATGCCTCGTGAATGCAGAGCAGCGATTAAAACCGAAGGATGATACTTTAAGAGGAGTAACATTGGCTGCATCTATTTAGTTTCCAGAAAATATTTTGCCAACTATGACTTATGGGGCAGTTCTCCTTCCACTTTGCACTGTTTACCCAAAATCACTGGTGTTCAAAACGTTATGCGGAGTAGTAGAGTGATACATGCGACAGAACCTCGTGTGGTGAACAATACAAACGGAAAATCGAAATTATACAATTTATCTTTATTAGGTGTTCTTTTCAGTCTTTGGAACGATGTTCGATCCGTTCGACAATGAAGCAAACAGAAATGTGTGAAATTATCATCATACAGAGAACTCCACCAGAAACATTTTTCACGGGACTCTGTATTTTGTCTGGAGTCTGAATATTGCAGGAAATGACGGCAAAATCCATACGAATCCCGACCATCTGGCAAGCATAAGTATAATCAGTGCTGTACATTCTCCTCGCTCGTAAGTTTTTCTAGGTTGGAAACTTTTCTATTAGGTTGGTAAATAACCATGTGTCTTCCAATTAACTGAAATGTAAAATAATGTGAAGAAAAGTGAAGTGATCTGGTGATGGTGACTTGTCTGTTAACACTTACTGAATAATAAGGCACGACAGGGCTACTTCATGGGTGGAATGACAGTCGTCCAAGTTAAAATTTTAGTATGTTTGTAAATCTAAGAGACTTGACTACTGTCGTCATTACTCGCTACGCTTACAAATTACTTACAGTAACCCATGCCAGAGGGGGAGGGCTCGAACCCCCGACAGCGAACGACCCCGCGCACCGCAGCTGGGCGTCTCAGTGTGCACGGCTAATGTGCCTCGGCCTTCGACCACTGACTGTTATTTCTGATGAGCGAGCGCGGTTGATATTTTTCTATTTACCTTCCCATTACGTTCTTCATTTCGGCATTATAAAGTAAAAAATTATGAAAAATGAAAATAATCTCATCTTATTTGCTTGCAGCCACGAGAAATCTACGCCTTATATATGTAGATATTACTAGGAATCTCATAGTTTTTACAACCAGCTTTGTCTGGAACAGCGACTTCAGAAGAAAATTATGAAATTATATAGAGTCGAGCCTAATTGATGCCTGTAAATAAGAGTAAATAACAAATCATATGATGTTTAAGGTGTAAAAAAAGTGCAACTAGGAAGAGAGATTTGAATTGATAACGACATTAGATATATTGGATACAGAAATCAAATTTTGTTTTTTGTACAACCAATCTGTAATACATGTTGTTTAAGCGAAAAGGTCAAGCAACAGCAATGTTTCAACCCCTCCCCATCCTTCTCTTTCCGTCAATTTCCTCCTCCCTTCTGCTCACTGTGCATAATCTCCTCCCCCTCTCTATGTCTGTTTCTGTTTGTATGTTCAGTAGAGTATCACGTGAAAGATCTATATCGATCAAGAACTTTTCCAGTACTTCATGACTCCTTTTCCCTTATGTATATATAGTCATCCGTTCACTCTATTACCATATATTTACTTTCTGACTCTGTGAAACAAATATATACCGCTGCAAGCCCTTTGCTTTCGATGTTTTAAAAGGACATAATATGGACTTAAACAAGAAAAAATGTGTAGTGAACATGCGTGTTTTGGAACGTTCTACTTTCTCCCAAAAGATAGAAAGCTAAGAGCTTGCAGTAGACGATATTCGTTTCACAGTGACAAAGATAAAGAAGTGCTCTTAGTGTGGATGAATGACGTTTCCGGATATGAGACCTTACCAAAATATGTACTCACTCTCATGAAAGACACATCGAGATTTGTAATGGAAATTTCTGAAACTTTTAATGTGTCAAAAACATACATCCAATGTCCTTCCTAATGTTCATTATGTGTGGTGTAAAAATTTGTAACAACCGCTGAGGAACTTTAGGGTTTTTAGGTAAGAAAGTTTCCCCATCATATGTTAGGCCTACATATACACATGTATGACATTTATGTAACTGTCACAATTTTTTTTGTTATGAAAACATGTGACAGTAGAATTTGCATACAAAAATGACTGGCTTTACCAATGAAAAGGTTTTTCTTATTTGATGTTTTATTTTTTCTTAATGAGCGATAGGCAATTTTGCAGCTCGTTCGGGGCGGCAGTTAGGCTCGCGCCGGCCCTAATTTGAAGAACAGGCAAAATGTGTGACCTGGTCTCTGAACATTAAGAAAACATCAGAAACCCTGTGGCAGGTCTGTTTTTAAAGGCAACCGTGAACTCGATTTGTAGGGACTGATGACCCCGTAGTTAAGTCCCATAGATTATACAAACATTTTGAACTCGATTTGTAGGAAAGACTCGCGCCTATAATAAAGTGGTGAGCAGAAACGTTTCTGTGATGGCTAAGTAATGTATACCTAATCTGAACACCATTTCCAGATATTTAAACGAAATCGCCAACCTTCTATTACAATCGTGTTTAGAACGGAATAGATTATCTTCCGAGACGGGGTGTGTTTTACATCCTAAAACATGGTACTGACGTGTGACTGTCTATTTCAATAATAGCGAGAAAGATGAACTTATGAAACGGGCATAGTGCGACAGAAAATTCAGTGATTAGATAGAAAAACTGGCAAAATGATGAAACTTCGTCGGTGAATTTTTTCCGTAATGCAGAAACTGTTTTTGGAGCACCAATTTGTCAATGTAAGAAATTTTTAATTTCAGCCAATATCCGGAATGTTTGAGGAGATGTTTAAGATGAGAGAAAAATACTACAGCGATTAATAAATTCTTTGGGAATGTTACAAATTTATTTTTAAATATCTGGCCATCACAGCTGACATTGCCAACATACATCCAAGTCCTCACCTTTTCGTGGATACCGGTCAAATGATGAATAAGTTTACTGTAAGAGACCCTCCGCCAAGTGGCATATGAAAGGTATCCTCTGTGATAATTTAGAATGACAGTTATGTCCATTCGAAATTTCATTCAGATCGACGCATCGGTTTCAACATGAAATCATACGAAACTTAGAACATTTGATAGTATTTGAGTGATTTGTCTATGTTTGTGTTGGAAAAATCCGTCAGAACTTTTCCTTGTAAATGGGCTGATCAATACCACGTTTTCTGTAGCATTTTCCTTTGTATTCCCCATTTTCAGACTGGTCTGTAAGAACATTTTTCGAAACAGTACAATCAAGGTGTATCAGACCTGACGCAAAAGACCGTTACACAATTCACCAACTGTTTTGCAGCCTGGTAATTCATGTTAAGAACAGAGCACAGCGCTCCTCTGTGGATTAATTCGAGAAGTACTTGGTAGGTTCCCAGAGGCATTTGGTAACAGACCTCCAACCATATATCACACAGGTGGTGTAAATTATGGGCCGGTACTTACTTAAACAAAGCTAGGGTCCGATAACGTCCCAGATGTGTCCCAGCGGGCTAAGTTCAGGAGTTTAGTATCATCTCCCCAAAGCACCGTTCTGCAATTCCAGCCATGTGGCGGGGACAAACTACGCCACTGGAGGATGCCTTCAGCGTATCGCGGAACACAGGATGCACGGAGTGACGTAGGCAGGACCGGAAAGAGGATTATTTTCGAAGGGGGAATCGGAAAGCTCATTTAACCCTGGTGTGACTCGTATATATAGTACAGGGTGATTCATCAAGATACGCAAAATTCAGATAAAAACTGGCCGGCAGATGTTTGATTACAGAGTTACGGCTATTAAAGGGTTTTCCCTTTCATTTTAGACCAGTCGTCAGGTATGTTTAGGTCCAAAAAAATTGCAGGAAGCTGAATTTTTGGTATATTGTTAGGACATATTAGAGTAGTATTAAACCAAGTTTGCAGCTTCTAAATCGTTTTGCGTAACTTTTAAGAGCCATAAAACCTCGTAATTTTCGGACTTTTTTCTGGGTTTGGCTTATAACTCGTGAAGGATGGTTTTTCGACAAAACATCCCTCACACCTCTATTAATGTAGATAAAATATTCTAAAATTTAAGCCCAACCGCAGCTCTGTAAGTCCAACAGTTCCCGAGATATTGAACTTCAAAAATTGACTTATTTCTCCAAAAAGTTCAAATTTTCGATTTTAGTCATCTTTTGGCTAGAATATTGGCTCTAATGATCATCCCACGGGGAATGTCATACCAAAAAGATATATATACATACATGTGGCGTCTGTTCGGAAAGAACAGACGTCACATTCTGATCCTGCAGCTGTTATTATTTAATATTCATAGAATATATGACTTCAACTGCTATTGGGCAAAGCTGAAAATGTGTACCCAGCCGGGATTCGAACCCGGATCTCCTGCTTTCTAGGCAGTTGCGCTGACCCCTACACCACTGGGGACACAGTGATCACCGCACCTGCAAGGACTACCCATGCACGCCTCCCGTCAGATACAAATTCCTAGCTTCGCCCAACTGCCCAATAGCAGTTGAAGTCATATATTCTACGAATATTAAATAATAACAGCTGCAGGATCAGAATGTGACGTCTGTTCTTTCCGAACAGACGCCACATGTATATATATAATATGCCGGTGACGGGCAATGATCCTATCGTTAGTGGGGAGGGGTGGGAAAGTTTGAAGCCCTTACTCTTACGGGAATTAGTTAAACTACGAGTTTGAGTACTATGGGCAGGGCGAAGCTGGGAATTTGTATCTGACGGGAGGCGTGCATGGGTAGTCCTTGCAGGTGCGGTGATCACTGTGTCCCCAGTGGTGTAGGGGTCAGCGCAACTGCCTAGAAAGCAGGAGATCCGGGTTCGAATCCCGGCTGGGTACACATTTTCAGCTTTGCCCAATAGCAGTTGAAGTCATATATTCTACGAATATTAAATACCAAAAAGAGTTATAGAGCAGTTATTTAACTTTAATCTAAGTGCTGAACGAACTCCATAGGCCCAATAGATTTATAGTTATCGTAAAAAAACGAAAACTTGGAAAAATTGGAGTAGTCAATAAATTGACCCAGACGAATTGCAGTCCTCTTATCCTGTGTAAGTTAAAGAAAAAGGAAGAATTACTCATTGACGATGATTATTAACGTATTGTATATAAATAGGTGTAATTATGTGTTAGTGCATACAAATATATTTTTGAAAGTAGGCATTGCTGTAAGAAAAAAAGACGAAAGCCTCTCCGTTTTGGGAATTGGTCAGCCATTAAGGGATTGGGTCTTTCGTTCGTAGCGAGGCCTTTTGTTGTGCGAAGGTATCAATCCCCCTCCTGTCCCCCTTATTCAGAGTCGTGACCCAGCGGTTGTTCTGTCCTCCCTCCCACACTTCTTGCCTCCGAGGCCTTCCCCACTACACCCAGGCTGCCCTTAGAAACAGCCGTATTCGGATCCGTGAAGAACGTTTCAAACAAAAATCGTCTAAATCTTGATCTTGGTGGCGTTTTAAGTACTTTCTGTTTTACAATATGTCGGAGCTACCCCCGTCGCATGTTTGTTTCGGGGTCGTCGGTGCTTGCAGAGGGAACAGTGACAGTGAAAAAACGCGGAATTTAGACGCCGATAAAAATGAGTCAGAAACGTGGGCTTGAAAGGAAAATGAGGTTTTTTTTTTGCAGTTTAAACGAAATGACCGTACATGACGCATGCAGGAAGAGGTACACTGAGGAAAGTAATGTATTTGATTTGCTCAACCATCGTCTTCGTGTGGGGAAAGGCTGAAAAGTGCGTCGGATTCAAGGCGTCACATCATTGGATATTATTGTTTCCTTTGTGGTGAAAAATTCTCCAAGGAATATTCCGAGAAGCAGATAAAATTGCCCAAATATCTACAGGATGAACTCCATCAAAGGGAAACACTGGAAGTGAAAGAATCGATTGTGGAAAAAGCTAGACAAGCTAGTGAATGGGGACCACGCATTCTTCGGCGTCTTTCGTGTATAAGTGAACTTGTTGCTACTGAGGGTAAGTACCACAAACATTGCTACGTAAAATTGCACTCCTTGTCGCGATCTACTGGTACAGGAGCTAAACGAGGCCGTCATGAACATCCCTTCCTTATCGAAGGTATGGAGCGTATATATGCATACCCTGCAGAAATAAGACAGGAAAACCAGTTTTCCATAAGTGACTTGTTTGCAGAGACCTTCACATGTGATTACAAACCAGCAGTTGCAAGTGTTCAAGCTAATCTAAAAAAGCGATATGGAGGAAAAATTATTTTTGCGCAGGTTGGTCGGTATCACAGGCCAGTCTTGATGCTCACAGACATTGGACAAAACATTCTTTATGAAAAGTGGTACAATCAAAGACTTAGCGATCCTGCTGAAGAGGGGCTTAGAGTTGTCAAAGCTACAGCAGAGATTATTGTGCAAGACATTCGTTCCTAAACATTTGACACTACTCAATATCCCCCGTCAGATGCCTTTTTAAAAGACGCAGAGGCATCCTTCTCTTGAACAGTGGAAAAAGAAGTGCATAGGATTTGCTCATGCAATCATAGCTGCAACGAGACCCAAATCTTTCCTATCATCAATTCAAATAAGCTTTGGAACCTATTTGTATAGAAAATTTGAATCAAAGCACCTTGTTGAACTTTGCCACGGTATGGGAATTTCTTGTACATATACGGAGGCTATCCATTTTGAAAGTTCCGCTATCCTCCACGGAAAAGTGGCCCAACCAGACAACAAAGGAGCTTTTATGCATTTTGTCTTCGACAATGCAGATGTGATTGTTAACACTATTGATGAAGAAAATACGTTCCATGAAATGGGTGGTACAATGATCATGACCCCTCACTCATCCGTTCACCCAGACATAAACAAACCACGTTTGAAGTCTGTATGTGCCGAGTCTGTCAGGTTCACACACTGCCACACACATTAAACATTCTTCTATTAGAAAGAAATTTGGCTTGTCATCCATTTCATTTAACGAAGTGAAAATCGCTGAAGTCATTTTGCCCATATCCCCAAACGTGCTGTGGTTGTTTGGAAAAGCAACTAACATGCCAGGCATCCCAGGATGGAATGGATTCATGGAGCAAGTGACAGAAGATCTTCCTTACAAACGTTCAAAGATTGTATATCTCCCTTTTATCCATGCTCCCCCAACCGACTACGACACTGTTTTAACATCACTTTTAGAAGCCAGTTAAAGAACAAGCATTTACGGTCAGGAAACATGTTTTGTGACCTACGATCAACCACTGTACTTGAAAGCCCGAGACATTGTGGAGAGCCACCAGCATCCTCAGCTTGTCAACATAGTGGTGAGACTTAGAGGTTTTCACCACCTCATGTTATTCATGGGGGCAGTCGGTGCCATAATGGCAGGAAGTGACTCAAGGAACTTCTCTGTTCAATATTTGCGGAAAACAGTGTTGAAAAAATCCTTTTTATATACGATGCGTTAATAATCATCGTCAATTAGTAATTCTTCCTTTTTCTTTAACATACACAGGAGAAGAGGACTGCCATTCGTCTGGGTCAATTTATTGACTACTCCATTTTTTCCAAGTTTTCGTTTTTTAACGATAACTAGAAATCTATTGGGCTAAATCTTCGTTCAGTACTTAGATTAAGGTTAAATAACTGCTCTATAACTTTGTTGTAAGACTTTCCCCGTGGGATGATCATTAGAGCCAATATTCTAGCCGAAAGATGACTAAAATCGAAAATTTGAACCTTCTGGAGAAATCAGTCAATTTTTGAAGGGCAGTATCTCGGGAACTATTGGACTTACAGAGCTGCGGTTGGGCTCAAACTTTAGAATATTTTATCTACATTAATAGAGGTGTGAGGGACTTTTCGTCAAAAAACCACACTTCACGAGTTATAAGCCAAAACCAGAAAAAAGTCCGAAAATTACGAGGTTTTTTGGCTCTTAAAAGTTACGCAAAAGGATTTCGAAGCTGCAAACTTGGTTTAATACTACTCTAATATGTCCTAACAACATACCAAAAATTCAGCTTCCTGCAATTTTTTCGGACCTAAGGCCATTTTTTTGTCTACGACGACTGGCCTATTTAGCAACCTCGCTAATATGAAGACATCGAATGTGAATTTCCATTTATTTTGTTATTATCGATATGGTGAATCTATAAAACATGTTCCAGACGTGTATCTGTAGTATTTTTTGAGAAATTCCAGAGAAGCAAATAAATATTTTTGTGGAAATTTGTAATTTATTAACTACTTGGCACAATTTGCTTTTTAAATTCCAGACATTTGCACAAAGTTTGCAACAGAAGTTGTAGAGAATATAAATTTGGAATATTACGGTAATACCGTTAGCTCAAACTATATGAATGTGTCAAATAATATGCTTCTATTATCGCAATAGCACCCGTGAATTCGTATTAAACCGGAAAACAAAGCTCAGTGTTAAGGAAGACGCCGAGATTCTTAATGGAAAGCATACGATTTTGGTTGCATAATCTATGGGGTTGTATAATCTCTGGAATTTATGGAAAAGTACTGAAGGTAAGCCATACTTCGTGTATCAACCTACACCGTGAGCCGCACACAGGCACATTGAACACAAACACACACACACACACACACACACACACACACACACACACACACACACGCACATAGCTTAGCTCCCAGCCACAGCCTTCGTCATACATAAAGTACTCATCCATTCGTGCAATCACACAGGCACTACAAACGCATAAATATCCACCGCTTTCAGCTGCCACTTGAGACTATTAACTGATGAAGGCTGTGGCCGACAGCTAAGTTGTGTGAGTAGTCGCGTTAAACTTTGATATTAGTTTGAAAATATGGATTAAACACGCTGAGGATTGTATAAGTACGATATTCATTGTGCTTAATCATAATTCATACAACATAGCAACCTATGTAATACATAACATACATAATATTTTTTCAGATATGGAATATAAATTACACACTTGCAAAGCCAAAGTGGGTAACTAGTATTTCATAGAAGCCTTCCTTAAATCTCTCAAAACTGTTTCCACATTTAAAAAGTCTCGTCTCGCTGACGTTATGTTATGAAGTGTAACTAAAAGTACGTCGGAAATCGTATAGTCTAATATAACATTGTTCTTTAAGTCGCAAATTTAACAGCCAATGAACATGAGCCGATTATATTATTTATAAAAAAACTCGAGAGGCAATATTCACGACTTATCTTAAAAAGTATATTAAGGAAAAGCAAACCTACATTCTTGCTTTTGTAGATTTGGAGAAAGTTCTTGACAATTTTCATTGGATTACACTCTTTCAAATTCTGAAGTCATCAGAGGTAAAATACCGGGAACGGAAGGTTATTTACGATATATTCGAGTTGAAGGGCATGAAAGGGACGCATTAGTTGGGAAGGGATGAAGAAAGGTTTGTAACCTTTCTCCAATGTTATTGGATCTGTGAAGGTAAGCAAAGAGAAATTTGGAGAAACAATTAGAGTTCAAATTTCAGAAATAAAACTTTGCGTTTTGTTGATGTAATTCTGTCAGAGACAGCAATGGACCTGGAAGAGCAATTGACTCGTATGGAGAGTGTGTTGAGAGAAGCGTAAAAGATGAACATGTAAAACAGCAAAACAAGGGTAATGAAGTGTAGTCTTAGAAAAATCAGGCGATTATGAAGGAACAATATAGGTGCTAGATGAGTTTTGTTACTTGGGCAGTAAAATAACATATGATGGTCGTAGTACGGAGGATATAAAATGCAGAATGGCAATGGGAAGAAAAGAGTTTATGAAAAAAGAGAAATTTGCCAATATCGAATATTAATTCATGTGTAAGGAAGTCATTTCTGAAGACATTTGTGTGGATTGTTGTCTTGTACGGGGGTGAAACTTGGACCAATAATATTTTAGACAGGAAGAGGATAGAGGCTTTTGAAATGTGGTGCTACAGAATGCTGAAGATTAGGTGGCTAGTTTGCGTAACTAATGAAGAGGTACTGAACAGAACTGGGGAGAAAGGGAATTTCTGACACACTTCTAAGATAAATCGTAAAGTGAGTATTGCCTCCCTTGTTCCTACATTCCTCCTGAATCCCAACTGATCTTTCACGAGGTCAGCTTCAACCAGATTTTACATTCTCCTGTAGATAATTCGTCTTAAAATTTTGCAACCATGACGTATCAAACTGATGGGTCTGTCTTAAGTGTACAAAGAGGTAGGCTCAAAATAGGCATAGAGGTGGGATATGGGCGGGACAGAGAAATTGAAGGAGGGAATGTAAGACGCACATTATATCCAATTCGCATGTATATTTAGCAATTGCGAAGTACCGCGGGTTATCTGGTATTGAATACAAATTTTCTCTTTATAACGTATTCAACCCTTACCGCTCGACTGGCGAGACGGAGCCGCACGCGGAAATATCACAAGAGACTCGCATGTCGTACACAAACTCCATTTCCTAATAAATGTTTGTCACGGCTCTCACTGGCATATTTATTTTACTAAAGTTTCCTCACAAGCGGGCCAATGACCGTGTCGCAGTGGATACATCGGTTTCCGTTAGATCACAGACAAACACAAACCATAGACACACACATAAACAGTCAAGTCAGCAGCGAAACTAACCCTCCTGCCCCCCTTACCACTACACCAGAAAACAGGGCACCAGTCGAAGCCCCCCCCCCCCCCCCCATGCACCACACCAACAGCTGTTCAAACGGCCGAAGGAAACACCACCAATGCCACACAGGCCGACACCAACAACTACTCAACACTCGAGAGCATATTCTCCTGCCACACGTTTACCTCGATCTTGAAAAAGATCTTGGAATTCGTTACACCACTCATAAATCACCTCCTACGGGCCGATTCCGGCCTGGTAGGAACCCTCATACAAACACTTCTCACAACACTGAACGCACACTGTCATGGATAATACAACACACCCTCCCGCCCACGCAAACAACGCCACACCATCACAGATCCTGTTCTGGAATGCAGACGGGATCCGCAACAAGAAGGCTGAGCTCGCTGCACTACTCGAGCGTAGGAATATTCGTATTGCTATGGTAAATGAAACCAAGCTCAAGCCTGAGCACAGACTGACCACCGGCTACACCGTCTGTCGGACCGACCGAGCAAACGGAGCCGGCGGAGGCGGAACAGCGATCATCATACACCACACAGTTGAACACACAAATATCGAGCTCCCTGCACTTGAAATATTAGAGGCCACGGCCGTCAGGGACAAGTACAACGGAGCATACACTGCACTGGTATCGCTTTACAACCCTCCTGGTAACACTGTAACACGCGATATCAGCACAGTACTCAACATAGCACAGCGAGTAATAGCCGCTGGCAATCTTAACGCTAAGCACCCCGACTGGAACTCACGAATCCGCAACGCCAACGGCAGAAAACTGTACGAACATTCACTAGGCCGTAACTACATTACACTTGAACCGGTTGAACCGACGTACATTCCTTACCAAAGGAGACAAAGGCCAGACGTAATAGACATGGCCCTCATCAAGGGCATAACAGTTACCCTCAACCTTGAGGTTGTAAACGATCTACCTTCTAACCACACTCCTGTTATACTATACACGGAAGAAACACTTGAGAACGATGAACCACGCAGGATACTGAACTACAAGCGCGCGAATTGGACACTGTTCAAGGAAACGATCGATAGCCGTTTTCCTGAAATACACGAAATTACGCAAACCGCACAAATTGATGACGCTGTAGAAGCCCTCACAGCCGCCGTGCAGGACGCTGTAGCCGACGCTATCCCAGTGCTCACAACACAACACCACTCAGCGGCTCTGCCCCAGGATGTCCTGGGGCTTATCTCAATGAGAAACCGTCTCAGGAGATATTGGCAGCGCACCAGGCGTCCGTTCTATAAACAGCACATGAACAGGCTCCAGGGAATTATACGAGAGAAAATACAAACATTTAGAACGTCACAGGGGGGCCAGAAACTCGCAGGGCTGGATACCACACGTCCTGGAGTGTGGCAATTTGCTCGACACTTCACCAGGGAGAAACACTACACACCCACATTACAAGGGCCGGACGGACCTGCATACTCTGCGGAAGAGAAGGCGGAACTAATGGCCCGCACACTAGCAGCGTCTTTCACACCGAATCTGGTTCCCTCAGACCCAGAATTCACACTTTAAACGGATCAGGAGGTCACACGACTTATAGCCCAGCCTATTCGCGACGCAATCCGACATACTAGCACAAATGAAATCACATGGGCTATTAAGCACACCACTGCCAGAAAAGCTCCTGGTCCTGATGGTATTCAAAACCGTGTCCTCCAGGACTTCACGGATAAAGCTGTAGAGTTCCTCACACACATCACAAATGCCATCCTACAACACCAACACCTCCCTGCCTTTTGGAAAGCGGCCAAGGTCCTGATGTTCAGGAAGCCGGGGAAAGACCACTCCCTCCCACAAAATACCGACACATCAGCTAACTGAGTTCACTCAGCAAGATTGTTGAGAAGGTAATTCTCAAACGACTCACTAGGCACTGCATAAGCAATGACACCCTGAGACCGGGGCAATACGTCTTCAGGAATCACCACTCAACAACACAACAACTCCTTTGCGTAGTGGAACATATTACACATGGATACAACACAGGCAAAGCCACCGGGGCGGTGTTCCTGGACATCGAAAAAGCTTTCGATTGTCTATGGCACAACGGCCTTATACGCAAACTCAACGATGCTGGGTTTCCCGACGGACTCGTACGTCTCATAAACTCATACCTCACCGACAGATGTTTCAACACTGACATTCAGGGTAAACAGTCAACACGACACGGTATCCAAGCGGGAGTACCCCAAGGCAGCATCCTGGGGCCCCTCCTGTTTAACCTCTACATTAATGACTTTCCAACCACACATAACACGACGGTCGCAATCTACGCGGATGACGCCGCCATCCTAGCGCAGGATTGGAAACCGTCGAAAATTAACTCACGATTACAGACTGCACTGAATACTGCGGAGCCTTGGCTGGAGAAATGGCGCGTAAAATTAAACGTCGGCAAGTCCGAAGCAGTATTGTTCACAAGAAGACCGAAACACCTGCACAAACACCAACACTGCAGACCAGTTACATTACACACACGCCCAATACCTTTCTGCGAGAAAGTCAGATACCTAGGTGTCTGGCTGGACCGGAAACTCACATGGGGGGACCACATACAACACATGACCAACCGGGCAAACGCGAGGCTCAAGAAACTCTATCCAATGCTCAACAGGCAAAGAAAACTAAATAGACGGGTATCAAGGAACACATACACGACATTTGTAAGACCTCTGATGACGTAAGGTGCTTCGTGCTGGGCTTACGCAGCATTGACACGGCTGCGCCGCTTGCAGCTCATTCAGAACAAGGTACTACGCGTCATAAGCAATGCTCCACGGTACTCGCGCACAGCGGATCTTCACCGTGAATACCGCCTAGGCACTCTCACGGAGGTATTCAAAAACACGCCGCACGACTGTAAAAAAATGCTAGACACTTGAACAACCCCTTCATCCTCAATCTGGGTAACTACGACCACAACCATAGGTGGAAGCACAACAGAACAAAAACACTCTTTGTCAGGAATAGATAAACACCTATGGTAAACATTATAGACGCAAACAAAATCATCGTTCATTGAACCCCTGCATCGCAGCAAAACTGACTGGCAACGCCAGATGAGCTATCACCGCCGACAAACTGGCAATCGCAGGGAACATGACCAAGCACAAAACACAAACAAATCCCACACTAAACCCATACACTTAGAGGCCGATCTCAAAAATCGACCACTTGCCTGTCAATCTTGATTGTTGCAGCCAGCCGCCGCTGATGATGGACCAGGAGACACCCCCAGTGCTCATCAAACCGGATTGACAAACTTATGACAAACACGCAATGAAAATGGTACCGAGCTTGCACGATACCCAATAACTAACATAACCACACCCTTGCATGATCCGTCGCAGATAGCAAGAATCCGTTACTGCTCTTACTACCCGCTCCTGACTATCGCAGAGATTTTTTTCCATTGGCACTTTTTTCCCTCTGCTCTTGTTTCAAAAGCTTTCGACCTCTTCTATCATCCTGATGGACCGTATTAATGGGTAATCTTGCCCACACGTACGGCATACATCACAGTACCCGCTCCTGTGACTCCCACATTAGACAAATTAACACATGCAGAGGTGACAGTAGATCTATTGAGTTGGTCACCATGCTAGTGCAAGCGTGGAGGGGCTCCACTCTTTCGCAAATAAATAAATAAAATAAATAAAAAAATCCTTTAGACCACCGAAGTTTACCACTCTCGGATTCGGCTAGCACTTGTATGGGTTACCGTCCGGGTCTGCCGGCTGCTGTTGGCAAGGAGGGTGCACTCAGCCCTTGAGAGGGCAATTGAGGAGCTGCTTGATGGTCTGGACTGGCCGGGAGTGATAGGCGGGGCGCTGGCCACGCCCCCCTCCATACCGCATCCGCTGACGCCTTCACACAGAGGATGACACGGCGGCCGGTCTGTACCCAGGGGGCCTGTCGAGGGCTGTCGGACAGAGTTTAGTTAGTTAGTTTTCACAGGCAGTATAACTACCGAATCGTATTTGTCTACTATAGTGTCAATAATAGCGAAAGAGGAGCAATTCCTAAATCCCAAACATGTTTGTAACTAAAATAACAACTTGGGTGCAGTGGGTGTTTCCGACCAATATTGTGCATCCTACTGCTTGATCCAGAAATCGAAACACAGAATGTTTAACATGTTCTTCTCACTTTAGAGAGAGGAGTTGTCAGAAGTTTCACTCTGTGAAAACTGGATGCTGCTTCCAACTAGAAACCCAGTTTGTGACACCGTAATTAAATTTTTATACGTATTTCTTCGTTTTTTGGCCTCGTTTTCCGCAGTTGCAGTTACACAATTTGTACAGGTTATAGGACCGTCTTATGCAACTGTAAATTAGTCTACTTTAGACCAGACGCGTTTCGCTTTATTCTAAAGCATCTTCAGTGGTCAGCTGTAAAAGAAATGATTTGTATTACATTATTTGTTTAAGATTTTACTAAATGCGATCAGTAACAGTTCTCATGCAATTGGATTGTTTCGATTCTGAATAAATTGGACTATCAATATTACTCACGAATTGTTTTGTTTTCGTCTTCATGTGTGGTTTGTAGCACATTGTCACTGCTTATATTTACACTAGTTACACTTTTTTTACAGTTTTTTACAGTAACATTTCTTACGAAAGTTTTTGAAAAATAGCCATTTCTGTGGCCTGGCAGGTTCTGTATGTCGTTTGTTTTGTTTGTTTATTGTCTGTGTGTTTGTTCTTTGCTTTCGAGTTCTTTGTTTCGTGCTGTGAGGTGTGTTTTTGTTTAGTTTTTGTCAAAACAGGCGTCTGCTAGCACCTGTGTGTGATGTTCTGACTGTATTGTGTGTTTATAAATATGATTTTAGTTCAACTAACGACTTTCTGTGTGTGTGTGTGTGTGTGTGTGTGTGTGCGAGAGAGAGAGAGAGAGAGAGAGAGAGAGAGAGAGAGAGAGAGAGAGATTCCGATTTTCTGCATGTGTTAATGTGTGCATAGGGATTTGTTGTTGTTGTCTTATGTGGTCGTATTATGTGGTGGTTTTGAGGGTGGGAGAGGTTTATCTTTGTCTACTGTGTATTTTTTAGATTAAATAATGTTTTGTAGCTGACGTCTACTTGGTCATTTAATATGTGTTTCTTTTCTATAAATTCTTTTTGAATTTCTTTTGGAGGGTCAGGAGGTGTTTCTTATTGCTAAATCTGACTATTTGCAATGCCTATCTGCAAACATATTATCTTTGGATATAAGAGTTACGCTATTGAAAATTAGTAAGCTATTAATGTGAATAGTGTATAAACATTGTTTTCTTTCTACTATTTACTATGTTAAATATTTTGTTAATTAATAATATTGTAGAGGTTCTGGTTTATGGCTTTTATAAATAATGTCCATGTATAAAAGATGGGGGCGTCCCCACTTCAAAGGAGAGTGATCACGTGGAAGTAAAAGGTGGACAAAGCGCGCCAGATGGCCTGTTTGCGCGGCAAAACAGTGAGTTGCGAGAAAGTCGTAGCTTGGACTCTGATAAGTGAACAGTGCTTGTGTCCTGTGGCTATTTGCTTGAGGCTATACTTTTAAGAAGAGCTGTAAATGGCCTCGGATGGAGAATATCTTTCAAAATGTTCACTGGCATAATATTTGTGGCTTATTATTGAAATTATTCTACGCAAAGAAGACTAAATTTGACCACAAACTTCAAGAGCCATTTATGGAATGTATTATGCCACAATTAACTGCACTGCAGCGCCAACCTTCCATCACAGGCAAAGTAGACAGTTTTTTAGAATTGTAATAAAATCCTGAACCTCACATTTGTGAAAATTTTAATAATCAATTTCATAAACTGTAAATAGTGCTGTTAACCTGTCATTGTCCTGTGCCGTTAACCTATGTAAAATGAAACACTTCCGAATGACGTACTGAAATAATAACAATATAATTTTATAAAGTGCAAGAAGTTATAGTAATTTTATTGCATAATCGTATAGTGGAGATTAACGTAAAGTGTAGGCTAATGTTTAATTTTATCTCCACTAAGCATAAACATTTTTTTTTCAATCAGTGTTGCATCCTACATATGTTAATTTTTCAAGCTTCATGATTGCAATACGAAAGTATTGCACATCAGATTCAGGTACCTCATTTTCAATGTGTGTTTGTTCTTGCAATAAAACTTGCAATACTGAAAGATTATTATTATTATGCAAGTAAGTCAATGAACAGAAGAATATATCTTAATAGTTAAAGGAAAAGTGAAAATACCAGTGCCTAACTTATGTTTAGACTAGGTTTCTTAAAAGATTTTCTGTTGCAGTAATTTTACAAAATTAATACAGAATAGTAGATTTGCTGAAGTTAATTCACTGTGTTTTGGGACAGGCCTAAATGAAATATCTATCATTGTAATAATTTGAATCCAAAGATTAATCTCATTACTTACTAGTTTAGTAAGATGTTGTGGACTAAGATCCCATAGCAAATAGATGGATGATGCTTTTGTTGAATAACTACATTCAAGTGTAGATTGTTGTGATGCTGTCTAACATCCACAAAAGCGACAGTTTAAAGTAGTGTTGTTTTTAAAATCCGTTTTATCAATGCCATTTATCAGGTTACTAAAGAAAGAATTTTATTTTATTGCATGTTACATTCAGATTATAAATCAAATAGTTAAATATTGTCCCCACTCCCATGAACCACAGGCATTGCCGAGGTGGGGTGGCTTGCGTGCCTCAACGATACAGATAGCCGTACCGTAGGTGCAACCACAGCGGAGGGGTATCTGTGGTTCCTGAAGAGGGGCAGCAGCCTTTTCAGTAGTTACAGGGGCAACAGTCTGGATGATTGACTGAGCTGGCCTTGTAACATCAATTAATGTGGCTTTCCCACACAGTTAGTGCGAACGGCTGAAAGCAAGGGGAAACTACAGCCGTTACTTTTCCCGAGGAGATGCAGCTCTACTGTATGAACAGATGATGATGGTATTGTGACCGAAGGTCAGACAGGTCGGGAGCGGCTAGCAACGATCGACCGCAGCGTAAGCCAATCGGAACCTTGACGGAGCCAAGTACGATGCCTGATATTAACAGAATGTCGAATGTACACCGAGCGCAGTCAACACAAGACTGGCGAGCGAGATCTCTCCTTATTCTTATCATTCTCCACTCCGGGGAGAGGAGCGGGCTGTTTGAGATCCGGCCCATAAAGAGTCGCGGTTCTATTCAGCCAATTATCAGGCAATCTGAAAGTGGGGCAAAGGGGGATCCCAATTGGGATACGTGGGAGGGGCTTACCAGTTCCAGCATACGCCTTACATCCAAGGAAAACCTCCAGAAAACCTTGGTCGGAACCAATTTAATTTATCTCCGGGCCATTACCCCGGACTACAAATGGATTATCGGGAGAGCACGAGTGCACTCACGACAATCAAGGATGGGACGTCCGAGTTACTCTCGTAAACTCGTAGAGATCAGCTCGACCAATAGTGGACAAGCATCCCCCTAAAGGAACCGCATGCGTGAGTACGGTATCCTCTTTTTTCTTTTTTTTTCCCCTTTATTGTATTTTCAAGCCAACTGTGGGAAACAGTTGGCAGACTGGCAGCAGCTGCGGTGGCTGCTCTTCAGCCATGTGACATACAGGTGAAGTCCGAGAGTAAAACAATATATAAAAACAGAGGATTAAAATTGCGGAAAATAAAAACTATTGACATACAGAGTTTTTGACGGACTAAAACGGACATGGACAAACGAGACAAACATATAGCAGAGAACAAAAACAGACGAGTAATAATAAAACACACACACAGTCAGTAAAAACAGTTGACCACGGTGACACTTTTAAAAGTACATCGCAGAGTCACTAAGGACACACATGAAGACAGTGGACGGCGCACAGAATAAAACATGGGGACGGCGATTACGGAGGCACTGAGTAAAACACACGACACTGGAGACACTGGCACTGTACACGTAGATAAAAAGTCGAGACGTCCCCGCGGAGGGTGGGGAGGGGGATAGAGGGGGGAGGTGGGACAGGAATGGGGGAAGTGCGGGGGAGGGGGGAAGGGAAGGAAGACAGAGAGAGGAAGGGAGAGAAGGATGGATGAGACTCTGGGCATGGGAGAGTAGAAGCCAAGCGGGTGGGAAGGAAAAATGGACAGGAGAGAGGGGAGGGATGCTGATGCTACGGGGAAGGGATCAGAGTTGGTAGGAGGGGTAGATATCGGGACGAAGTTCGGTATCCGGTAGAGGAAGGGTGCGGAAATTGCCCTGGGAGAGGATATGGAGCGTATGTAGGTAAAGGCCGGGAGGAACGGTTTGGCGGACGCGTGGCAGAGGCCCGGGATTGGTGAGAATAGGGTATACCAGAGGGTTTTGGGACTCGATTTTGCAGGATGTGTAAAGGAGTCGGAGATGTTCGAGGTGTTGTAGGAGAGGAGGGAAGGGGATGAGGTCATAGATCCGCGTGGGAGAAGGCAGTCTGATACGGTATGCGAGGCGGAGGGTGTGGCGTTCTAGGATCTGGAGGGATTTTTAGAAAGTGGGAGGGGCTGATATCCAGGCAGGGTGGAAGGAACAAAGGACAGGGCGCGTGACTGGTTTATAGGTGTGAAGGACAGTGGAAGGGTGGAGGCCCCACGTCCGGCCAGTAAGGAGTTTAAGGAGGTTGAGACGGGACAGAGCTTTCTCACGGAGGGATTTGAGGTAAGGAGTCCAGGACAGTTGGCGGTCAAGGGTAAGGCCAAGGTATTTTAGGGTGGGAGTGTGACGGATCGGGCGGTTGTGGAGGGTAAGGTAAATCGTGGAGGCGGAAGGAGCGGGTAGTACGACCTATGACTATTGCCTGGGATTTGTCTGGATTGACAGAGAGGAGCCACCGGTTACACCAGGAGGCGAACTCGGTGAGGTGGGACTGGAGCAAAACCTGGGAATGGGCAAGGGAGGGGGCGAGGGCCAGGAGGGCGGTGTCGTCAGCATATTGGAGGAGATAGACGGGAGGTTTGGGTTGAGGCATGTCGGCAGAGTAGAGGAGATAGAGGAGGGGTGAGAGGACTGAGCGCTGGGGCACCCCGGCGGAGGGGTAGAACATACAGGAGTCGGAGTTGCAGACAGTGACATAGGAGGGGCGGCGGGTAAGGAAGGAAGCGATGAGGCGGACGTAATTAATGGGAAGGGTGTAGAGCTGGATCTTGAAGAGGAGACAGGAATGCCATACTCGGTCGTTGGCGTTTTGGATGTCAAGGGATACAAAAATTGCGTAGCCACTGGAGTTGAGTTGGACAGATAGGAGATGAGTCAGGTGAAGGAGATGGTCGTCGGCAGAGAAGGAGGGTCGGAAGCCACATTGGGAGGGGGGTGGGAGAAACTGGTGGAGGTGGAGGTGCTGGTGGATTCGACGGGAAAGGATGGTTTCCAGGACCTTGCTGAACACGGAGGTAACACTGATGGGACGGTAGGATGAGGTCTGGGACGGGGGTTTGTCGGGTTTGAGGAACATGAGAATACGGGAGGTCTTCCACAGGTCGGGGTAGAAGCCAGTATAGAGAATGACCTTGTAGAGGTTGGCAAGGACTTCATGAAATGAGAGGGGGCATGTGCGTAGGTGGCGGTAGGTCAGCCGGTCGTGACCGGGGGCGGTGTTTCGTTTTGTGCAAAGAGTGTCTATAATGTCACGGGCAGTAATGGGAGTGTTCAATTGTGTGGGAGGAATGTGGTCCAAGTACTGGAAGCCAGGGGCGAGCGGAGGAGAGGAGGTGTCGGTGCGCTCATGGACGTCTGGGAAGAGAGAGTAGTCAAAGAGGGGATCATCGGGAATGGAAAAGACGTCGGAAAGGTAGGAGGCAAAATGTTCTGCCTTACTGGCGTTGTCAGGGAAAGGACGATCATGGAGGAGTGGGTAGTGGGGGGAGGAGTGACTGCCAGTAAGGCGGCAGAAGGCACAACAGTACTTGGAGGAGTAGACCGGAAGGAGTGAATTAAAGCGGGTGCATGTCTGACGCCAGTCCCGGCGTTTCTTCGCGGACAAAAGGTTTCTGATGTGTCTTTGGAGTTGACGGTGGCGTTGGAGAGTATCCCGGTCACGGGTCCGGAGAAAGGAGCGGTACAGACGGCGGGATTCGCGGAGGAGAAGGACGGTCTGTGGAGGAAGGGTAGGACAGTGAGGATAGATCGCCCGGGTGGGGATGTGGGCCGATCGCCACTCCGCCACGGGCCAGGGGTGGGGGTCCATCGGTGTGGTGGAGACGGGACGGCGGGGTTGCAAGAAGGTCTCGTTGAGTAGGAAGGCATCCACGCGATGTTGGGAAAGAGTGTGGAGGAAGAGGTTCTTATTGGCTGGGACGGTATCCTCTGCGTCCAAGCGAGCTAGCTGCGGCTCCGGGCCTTAAATAGTGCGGCTCTCTGCGCAGATTACCGGCGCAGTAGGCGCGCCACTTCGTAAAGAGCTCTAGTGGCGATGGCAGCGTTAGTAGGTTGTGTGTGCGTCCTAGCGGCTGCTTTCACAGTCCATGTGGTCTGGCGGGCTCTCAAACTCATCGTGCTGGCATACCAGAGATGGCATCCTGTTGGATAAAATATTCTTGAGGTAAAATAGTCCGCCATTCGGATCTCCGGGCGGGGGCTACTCAGGAGGATGTTGCCATCAAGAAAGACAATATTGGCATCCTACGGATCGGAGCGAAGAATGTTACATCCCTTAATCGGGTAGGGAAGTTAGAAAATTTAAAATGGGAAATGGATAGGTTGGAGTTAGATATAGTGGCCATTAGTGAAGTTCGGTGGAAAGAGGAACAGGATTTCTGGTCAGGTGAGTACAGGATTATAAATACAAAATCAGTTGGGGGTATCACAAGAGTAGGACTGATAATGAATAAGAAAATAGGAATGCGGGTAAACTACTATGAGCAACACAGTGATCGCATTATCGTAGTCAAGATAGATACGACGCCAACACCGACCACAGTAGTACACGTTTATATGCCAACTAGCTCTGATGATGATCAGTAGATCGAAGAAATATATGAAGAGCTAAAAGAAATTATTCAGACAATTAAGGGAGAGGAAAACTTAATTGTTATGGGAGACTGTAATTCGGTTGTAGGGCAAGGAAGGGAAGGGAAGATAGTAGGTGAATATGGTATGGGCAAAAGGAATAAAAGAGGAAGCCGCATGGGAGAATTTTGCGCGGAACATAATTTAGTTATAACAAACACCTGGTTTAAAAATCACGAAAGAAGGTTGTATACGTGGAAGAGACCAGGAGACACTGGGAGATACCAGATAGATTTTATAATGGTAAGACATGGATTTCGGAACCAGGTTTTAAACTGTAAGACATACCCAGGAGCAGATATAAACTCTGATCATAATTTATTGGTCATGAATTGTAGGCTGAAACTGAAAAACCTGCAGAAAGGTAGGAAAATAAGGAGATGGGACCTGGATAAAATGTAGGTACGAGAATTTCAGAGGGTGCTTTTCGCAACAATTGACAGAAATGGGGGGAAATAAAACAGTAGAGGAGGAATGGGTAGCATTGAGAGATGTAATAGTGAAGGCAGCAGAGGACAAAATAGGTAGGAAGGCAAGACCTACAAAAAATCCTTTGACATCACAGGACATACTGGATTTGCTCGATGAAAGGAGAAAATATAAAAATGCAGTAAATGAAACGGGCAGAATGGAATACAGAAGACTCAGAAATGAGATTGACAGGAAGTGCAAAATGGGTAAGCAGGAGTGGGTAGAAAGCAACTGCAAGGATGTAGAAGAATATATAAATAGGGGAAAAATAGATACAGCTTACAGGAAAATAAAAGAGATATTTGGAGATAAGAAAAACAGCTCTACGAATATCAAGAACACAGATGGGAAACCAGTTCTCAACAAAGAAGGAAAAGCTGAAAGGTGGAAAGAGTATATAGAGAAGCTCTACGAAGGAAATGAACTGAGAGACAATGTTGTAGGAAGGAAGAAAGAAGTAGATGAGGATGAAATAGGAGATGCTAAACTGAGAGATGAATTTGACAAAGCACTGAAGGGCCTGGAGTAGATGACATTCCCTCAGATTCCCTCAAAGCTACTGTAATCTCTGGAAGAACCAGCCATGATAAAACTGTTTCAACTGGTGTGTAAAATGTATGAGACAGGAGAAGTACCCTCAGATTTTAAGAAAAATGTAATAATCCCCATTCCAAAGAAATCAGGTGCAGACAGATGTGAAAATTACAGAACCATCAGTTTAATAAGTCATGGTTGTAAAATATTAACACGAATTATTTACATAAGGATGGAAAAGCTGGTAGAAGCCGACCTCGGGGACGATCAGTTTGGGTTCAGGAGAAATGTAGGAACAAGGGAGACAATACTCACTTTACGGCTTATCCTAGAAGATAGATTAAGGAAAGACAAGCCTACATTTCTAGCTTTTGTAGATTTGGAGAAAGCTTTTGACGATGTTGATTGGAATAAACTCTTTCAAGTTCTGAAGCAAGCAGGAGTAAAATATAGGGAGCGTAAGGTTATTTACAACTTGTACAAAAACCAGACAGCAGTTGTTAGAGTTGAAGGGCATGAAGGAGATGCAGTGGTTGGGAAGGGAGTAAGACAGGGTTGTATCCTTTCTCCAATGTTATTCAATTTGTACATTGAGCAAGCTATAAAGGAAAGCAAGGAGAAATATGGAGAAGGAATTAAAGTTCAGAGGGAAGAATTAAAAACATTGCGATTTGCCGACGATATAGTAATTCTATCAGAGACAGAAAAGGACCTGAAAGAGCAGTTGAGCGGAATGGACAGTGTGCTGAAAGGTGCATATAAGATGAACATTAACAACAGTAGAACAAGGGTAATGGAGTGCAGTCTAAGAAAATCAAGTGATGTTGAAGGAATTAGATTAGGTAACGAAAGAATAAAGGAGGTAGATGAGTTTCGTTACTTAGGCAGGAAAATGACAAATGATGGTCGCAGTACAGAGGATATAAAATACAGAATGGCAATGTGTTTAAAAGCGTTCTTGAAAAAGAGAAATTCGTTGTATGGGAGTGAAACATGGACGATAAACAGTGCGGACAGGAAGAGGATAGAGGTTTTTGAAATGTGTTGCTACCGAAGAATGCTGAAGATTAGGTGGGTGGATCGCATGACTAATGAGTAGGTACTGAACAGAATTGGGGAGGAAAGGAATTTCGGGCATACCTTGACTAAGAGAAGGGATCGATTGGTAGGACACATTCTAAGACATCAAGGAATCGTGAATTTAGCATTGGAGGGAAGTGTGTGGTGAAAAACCGCAGAGGAAGACCAAGAGTTGGATACAGTAAGCAGATTCAGACAGATGTAGGTTGCCGTTCTTATGTAAAGATGAAGAGGCTTGCTCAGGATACGGTATTGTGGAGAGCTGCATCAAACCAGTCTCCGGACTGAAGACCACAACAACAACAATTATTGTCCATAGGGACTGGCGACCGTAATACAACTAGTGCTGTTTTGCTCTTTAGGTAAAAACATTCTGAGTTATTGTGCTGTCAACACTATCTTCTCTTTTGGTTCTATACATCTTTGTGAAACGAACGTTACCTTCGATGCTTTCATCTATTCGGATAACACGCATAAAGTTAGGTCCCTGTGCAGAAGGATAAGAGTGGAGAAGCTTCAAGAGAAGGAAATTAGGCACAAATACATACCAATGATCTCAGAAAGGTACCAGTTAGTTGAATGTAATGATTTACAGTCACTGGAAGAGGAATGGTCAAGGTACAGAGACACACTACTGGAAACAGCTAGAGAATGTCTTGGGAAAGTAGTGTGTACAGGTAAGAAGAAGCAGACAGCCTGGTGGAATGACATAGTCAAGGCAGCTTGTAAAAAGAAAAAGAAGGCATATCAAAAATGGCTCCATACTAGAAATCAGGCAGACAGAGAAAGTTATGTTTAAGAAAGAAACAAAGCCAAACGGATAACTGCAGAATCCAAGAAGAAATTATGGGAAGCCTTTGGAAACAAGCTAGAATCTCTGCGCAAAGCCGCGGGAAAACCACTTTGGAGTGTAAATAGCAATCTTCGAAAGGGAGGGAAGAAGAATTAATTAGTGTTTTGGACAGGTCAGGAAAGCTGCTAGTCAATCCTGTGGATGCCTTGGGCAGATGGAGGGAATATTTTGAAGAATTGCTCAATGTAGGGGAAATGTTCAATGATGTATCAGATTTACAGGTAGAAAGGGACAGGAACGACGATGGAAACAGGATCTCATTTGAGGAAGTGGAGGAAATGGACAGTAGATTACAGTGCAATAAAGCGGCTGGGGTGGATGAAATTAAGCCGGAACTCGTCAAATACAGTGGAATATCAGGTCTCAAATGGTTACACAGGGTAATTGCAAAGGCGTGGGAATCAGGACAGGTTCCGTCTGTCTGGACGAAAGCGGTAATCACGACAATTTTCAAACATGGAAACAAAAACGATTGCAACAACTATCGAGGTATCTCTTTAATTATCGTTGTAGGCAAAATATTCTCAGGTATTGTTGAAAGAAGAGTGCGAGTATTAATTGAGGACAAGTTAGATGAAAATCAGTGTGAGTTTAGGCCTCTTAGATGCTGTCAGGAGCAGATCTTTAGCTTACATCAGGTAATGGGAAAGTGCTATGAGTGGAACAGGGAATTGTATCTATGTTTCATAGATCTGGAAAAGGCTACTGACCGTGTTCCTAGGAGGAAGCTACTGTCAGTTCTTCAAGATTATGGTATAGGAGGCAAACTTCTGCAGGCAATTAAAGGGCTTTACGTAAACTGTCAGGCAGCAGTTAGAGTAGATGGCAAATTAAGCTCATGGTTCAGGGTATTTTCAGGGGTAAGACAAGGCTGTAACCTGTCACCACTGTTATTCATACTATTCATGGATCATATGTTGAAAACAGTAGACTGGCAGTGCGGGATAAAAGTAGGTAAAAACAAAATAAGCAGTATCGCATATGCGGATGACTTAGTTGTAACTTTGGCTCTAGGAGAAAGGACGATTTTCACTATTCAAGGTTAAATCTAACTTTGGCTCAAAAAGGGGTGAATTATGCTGCCACAAAAGTCTTTGGTCACTTACCAAGTAGCATCAAAAGTCTGACAGAGAGCCAACTAGTATTTAAAAAGAAATTAAAGGAATTTCTGAATGGCAACTCCTTCTACAATGTAGATGACTTTTTAGATAAAACTTAAAAAAAAAAAAAACAAAAAAAAGCAAAAAACAAAAATTCTTGAAAAATAGATTGTCAAGTATAGACAAAATTTACTAAACTGACACGTTCCACATCATTACGAAATGTCGTATACATGATCCAAGGAACAAGTATTAATCTAATCTAGATGGTGGGGTCATGTTACACGCATGGGTGAAGCAAGGTTACTTAAGAGACTCATGAGCTCGTCAGTGGAGGGTAAGAGGAGTCGAGGTAGACCAAGAAGAAAGTACCAAGATTCGGTGCAGAATGATTTTGAAGTAAAAGGCATAAAATCAAACGAGGCATCAGTCTTAGTATTGAACAGGGGATCATGGAGGAATTTTATTAGAGGTACTATGCTCCAGACTGAACACTGAAAGGCATAATCAGTATCTAACGATGATGATGATGCGTAACAAATCTGTTGCAGGTAATTGTATATTGCTAACTGTGCTGTAAGCGGCTACAAAGCTTCAACAACCGACAGGAGAGTTGGACGCCACTAAATACATAGAGTGGCAGTTCGCGAAACTTGTTGTAATTTAGAGATATCAGTCAGGAGAAAGAAAGTAATACCATCTATTGTAGATAGCGAGGAGAGATAATCAAAGTTTTCGTATACATAAGTGAAAAGTTTATCTGCAACGTTCTAATGTATTTCAGAAAGGTAAAATGAGATAGAAGGTATAATGTTTGATACTATAACATGATGCACAAAATTACTAATCCATCCAGGTGAAAGCTTCGGAAAGTACCACAATTTCAAGAAATTCAGGGGCTAATAGAGGAACTACATGGAACGAAATTCAGAACATGACATGTCGAGGGTCATCTAGTATATAAAAATAAATGTTTTATTAATCAAAATATCCACGGGTGTACTGCCGGTCTATAGTGTCCAACGGGCACAATATTTCGGCGATCATACATGTCGCCATCATCAGGTGAACTGACGGACTGAGTTCCTGGAAACACGCCGGCACGGAGATTCGCACGCCACGGCTGCTCGAAGGGAACTGGGTTCTAGCCCGGTAGCGGGCCATTTAAATACCCTCGGCCCACGGCGCGACCCCTCCGCGGTCCGCACCCCGCGCCGCGGCCGCGCAGTTGAACCGATTGCGCCGGCGTCTGAGATGACGTCGGTGTGAGGGCTCTGTCCGCCGTGGTCGTCACTTCGTTATGTTTGCTAGATTTACTCTTAATTAACCCAATCGCTGGTTCCCAAGCTTTGCTAAGATTATAGCCACAGTCACGATTTATGAGGTCGTCACTTGTGCGAATTTCAATGGCCTCTCTAACGACGCAGTCCCAGTATCTCGACGTCTGTACCAGAATCCTAGTGCCTTCATAGTCCATCGCATGATTCTCAGACGAACAATGTTCAGCGACCGCCGACTTGCTCGGATACATCAATCGTGTGTGCCTCTGGTGTTCAACGCAACGATCCTCGACGGTACGCATCGTCTGTCCAATATATGACTTTCCGCTCTGACACGGAATCTGGTACACGCCGGCCTTCCTCAAACCGAGAGCATCTTTGGCGCTCCTCACCAGTGCACGAATTTTATTCGGCGGACAAAAAAACAGTTCCAACCTGGTGTTTTTTTTTTTTTTTTGAAAATGCGGGCGATCTTCCCCGAGAGTGCGCCGGTACATGGAACGAACGCAGTGCCCACATCCTCCCTCGTGTTTTCATCCGTTTCCACAGGTTGTGCTGTAGTGGTTGGGCGAAGAGCCCGCTGAATCTGCCACTCTGAGTACCCATTTTTTCGAAATACAGTTCTCAGGTGTTCCAATTCCTGAGGTAGACTCTCCGCGTCGCAGATAGTGCGCGCCCTATGTACTAGAGTTTTAAGTACCCCATTCCTCTGTGAAGGGTGATGACAGCTGTCTGCGTGTAAATACAGATCAGTGTGCGTTGTCTTCTGATATACACTATGACCCAGGGTGCCATCAGCTCTTCTTTTGACCAAGACGTCAAGGAACGGCAATTTACCCTCCGTTTCGGTCTCCATAGTGAATTTGATGTTGGGGTGTATGGAGTTCAGATGTGTAAGGAAGTCAAGGAGTTTATCCATACCATGTGGCCAGATGACGAAAGTATCGTCCACGTAACGGAAAAAGCAAGTAGGTTTCCATTCAGATGTTGCCAGGGCTTCCTCCTCGAAATTCTCCATGTACAAATTTGCGACCACAGGGGAGTGTGGGCTACCCATGGCGACTCCCTCCGTTTGTTCGTAGTATTCGCCATTGAAAAGAATACGTCGAGGTGAAGACATGCCTAAAAAGTTCGGTGGTCTTCTCGTCAAACTTCTGGCCAATCAAATCTAATGACTCTCGAAGGGGCACCCTCGTAAACAAGGAAACGACGTCAAAACTCACCATGATATCTGACTCATCCAGCCTGACGCAGAATGAAGAAATTTGAAAAGTTGCAGGACCGCAGATGTCGTTTGCTATGTACTCTTGCTTTTCTAAAGAGATGTTGTTCCAAATTTTGCTAAGGTTCTGCAGCAGCCAAGAGAATAAAGAAACGGGCCAGTCTTGCATTGCTCCGTGAGTGAGTGCATTTCACCCGCCGTAGCCTTGAGCTCATCTCACTGGAACTATTCAAACTGTATTTGCAACTGGCTAGTCACTTCACGTCTTTTTCCAGGGACTGGATTGATGGTGTTACATCGGTTGCAGCCGATTCCGCCCATAAGAAGGCAACGGGACGTCAAACAGCTAAGTTCTCACGCCTCCTTGACAAACCATCTCTGCAGGTTCCGTGCAAGACAGTCATCAATCTGAGTGGCATGGAGTTGAGTGATGATGCGGTCTCAGTTTTGGAGAAAGGGCTCAACTTTGCTCCTACCCCCAAGTTCACACAGGTCGCAGAAATTATTAGTGCTGTTGAACAGGTTGCAGCTCGACTTCCACCTTAATCAGCTGATAAAATACGTCGTGAAACTAGCCGTGCGTTGACGAAATCCAAGCCCATGAAGTCGAACATCACTAGTAAAGAGAGGGCGGCCATTCGTGACCTGAGGGAGCGCCCTGAAATTGTTGTCTTACCGGCTGACAAAGGCAATGCTATGGTTGTTGTCTCCCATAAGGACTACACTGAAAAGATGCAGGGCCTGCTAAATGACGATTCCTACCGGAAGATCAGCGTTGACCCCACAAAGAAGGTGGAAAATAAGAAGGTGGAAATAAGAGGGCGCTTCTCAAGGATGCGGATTTACCGGAGGGTGTCGCCAAGAAACTGCTACCTCAAGGTCCGGTACCGCCAAGACTTTATGGACTCCCTAAGGTTCACAAAGATGGGGTGCCGTTACGTCCCATTGTCAGTAACATCAGAGCACCTACATATTTGTTGGTCAAATACTTGACGGGAATATTAAGTCCTTATGTGGGTAAATGCCCTCATCACATCCGTAATACCGTGGATTTTGTTAAACGTCTTAACAGCTTCAGGCTGGATGAGTCAGATATCATGGTGAGTTTTGACGTCGTTTCCTTGTTTACGAGGGTGCCCCTTCGAGAGTCACTAGATTTGATTGGCCAGAAGTTTGACGAGAAGACCACCGAACTTTTTAGGCATGTCTTGACCTTGATGTATTTTCTTTTCAGTGGCGAATGCTACGAACAAACGGAGGGAGTCGCCATGGGTAGCCCACTCTCCCCTGTGGTCGCAAATTTGTACATGGAGAATTTCGAGGAGGAAGCCCTGGCAACATCTGAATGGAAACCTACTTGCTTTTTCCGTTACGTGGACGATACTTTCGTCATCTGGCCACATGGTATGGATAAACTCCTTGACTTCCTTACACATCTGAACTCCATACACCCCAACATCAAATTCACTATGGAGACCGAAACGGAGGGTAAATTGCCGTTCCTTGACGTCTTGGTCAAAAGAAGAGCTGATGGCACCCTGGGTCATAGTGTATATCAGAAGACAACGCACACTGATCTGTATTTACACGCAGACAGCTGTCATCACCCTTCACAGAGGAATGGGGTACTTAAAACTCTAGTACATAGGGCGCGCACTATCTTCGACGCGGAGAGTCTACCTCAGGAATTGGAACACCTGAGAACTGTATTTCGAAAAAATGGGTACTCAGAGTGGCAGATTCAGCGGGCTCTTCGCCCAACCACTACAGCACAACCTGTGGAAACGGATGAAAACACGAGGGAGGATGTGTGCGCTGCGTTCGTTCCATGTACCGGCGCACTCTCGGGGAAGATCGCCCGCATTTTCAAAAAACACCAGGTTGGAACTGTTTTTTGTCCGCCGAATAAAATTCGTGCACTGGTGGGGAGCGCCAAAGATGCTCTCGGTTTGAGGAAGGCCGGCGTGTACCAGATTCCGTGTCAGTGTGGAAAGTCATATATTGGACAGACGATGCGTACCGTCGAGGATCGTTGCGTTGAACACCAGAGGCACACACGATTGATGTATCCGAGCAAGTCGGCGGTCGCTGAACATTGTTCGTCTGAGAATCATGCGATGGACTATGAAGGCACTAGGATTCTGGTACAGACGTCGAGGTACTGGGACTGCGTCGTTAGAGAGGCCATTGAAATTCGCACAAGTGACGACCACATAAACCGTGACTGTGGCTATAATCTTAGCAAAGCTTGGGAACCAGCGATTGGGTTAATTAAGAGTAAATTTAGCAAACGTAACGAAGTGACGACCACGGCGGACAGAGCCCTCACACCGACGTCATCTCAGACGCCGGCGCAATCGGTTCCACTGCGCGGCCGAGGCGCGGGGCGCGGACCGCGGAGGGGTCGATCCGCGGGCCGAGGGTATTTAAATGGCCCGCTACCGGGCTAGAACCCAGTTCCCTTCGAGCAGCCGTAGCGTGGGGATCTCCGTGCCGGCGTGTTTCCAGGAGCTCAGTCCGTCAGTTCACCTGATGATGGCGACATGTATGATCGACGAAATATTGTGCCCATTGGACACTATAGACCGGCAGTACACCCGTGGATATTTTGATTATCAAATACGCCGGGAGAAACTGAAGAATCACAAATGTTGTATTATTTTCTCGATTTTATGCTTTGCTGAAACATTGTGAACATATTTCTTCCACTTTCCCGGACGTTATAGGTATATTTATATCACTCTATGGCACACAGTTCTTGGGATTGGCGCCATGAAAACTGAGGTACGTGAAAAAATGCTGCATTTTGAACGAAGTTAAATTTTTTTCAGTTACTTGCTATTATTTCTATTTGATAAAGTTTTTGCAAACTTTATCCATATACTTCACCCGACGTCTTATAGTTTAGGGAGATACAACATAAACACTAAACGCACGCAACACTTACACTTCGTGTTTGTTCGTATTAAAGGCGCGACTGCGATGAAACTTGACACACTTGATCTTCAAATCAAGAGTAGAGTCTACATAACTTTTGTATGTAGCAGGAGAGAGGGTACTTCACATACGACAAATTATATACATTTATTCCGAACATGATAATTTTTTTTTTACAAATCATTGGGAGTAAAATGTAGGAATCGGAAGTTTATTAACAACTTGTACAAAAACCAGACAGCGGTTATCAGAGTTGGACATGAAAGGTATGCAGTGGTTGGGAAGGGTGTAAGACAGAGTTGCAGACTTTCCCAAATGTCATTCAATTTGTACATTGAGCAAGTTATAAAGGAAAGCAGCTTAAAGTTCAGGGTGAAGAACAAAAAATCTTGCGTTTTGCTGATGACATTCTAATTCTGTCAGACACAGCAAAAGACCTAGAGGAGCAATTGAACGGAATAAACAGTGTGTTGAAAGGAGCATATAGGATGAACATTAACAAGAACAAAAAAATAATAATGGAATGCAGTCTTAGAAAATCATGCGATGCAGAAGGCATTAAATTAGACAGCCGCGATGGCCGAGGGGACTGAGGCGCTCCAATCACAGTCTGCACGGCCACTACGGTCGGGTATTCGAATCCCCCTCGGGCATGGATATTTGTGTCGTCCTTAGGATTAGCTAGTTCATAAGTAGTTTGTATGTTTAGGGACTGATGACCCCGCAGTTAAGTCCCATAAGCTATACAAACTTTTTTTTTTTTAATTAAATTGGGTAACGAATCAATGAAGGTGGTAAACGACTTTTGTTACTTGGGCAGTAAAATAACATGATGGTCGCAGTACAGAGGATATAAAATGCAGAATGGCAATGGGAAGAAAAGCGTTTTTGAAAAAGTGAAGTTTGCTAACATTGAAGGGTGGAGAGCTGCATAGCCGACAACAGTGGCCGAGCGGTCTACGGCGCGCCAGTCACAGTCTGTGCGGTCGCTACGGTCGGGGGTTCGAATCTCCCCTCGGCATGAATGTTTGTGTCGTCTTTAGTATAAGGTAGTTTATAAATAGTTTGTAAGTTTAGTCACTGATGACCCAGCAGTTAAGTCCATTAAGCTTATAAAACAATTGAACATTTTGTACATTTGGAGAGCTGCATTAACCCAGTCTCCAGACTCAAGACCACAACAAGAACAACCTTCAAAATAAAAGAAATATCATCGTCTACGTGAGAAATGGAAGACGAAATGGAGGAAGATGAGATAGGTGATATGATACTGCGAGAAGAATTTGACAGAGCGATGAATGATTTGAGTTAAAACAAGGCCCCTGGAATAGATGATACTTCGTCTCAACTGTTGATATCGTTGGGAAAGTCAATTATGAAACAATTATTACACCTGATATGTAGGATGTATGAGAGAGGGGAAATAACCTCCGACTTCAAGAAGAGTATTTTCCAAAAAAAGCAAGAGCAGACAAATGTGAGAAATGCAGAACTATCAGTTCAATAAGTCGTGGTTGCAAAATACTAACACGAATTATTTACAGATGAATATAAAAAATTGTAGAATCCGACCTCGGGGATGATCAGTTTGGATTTAGGAGAAATGTAGGAACACGGGAGGCAATACTCACGTTACGACTTATCTTAGAAGATAGGCTAAGGAAAGGCAAACCTACGTTTTAGCGTTTGTAGATTTGGAGAAAGCTTTTGACAATGTCGAGTGGAATAAACGCTTTCAAATTCCAAATGTAGCAGGGATAAAATATAGGGAACGAAGAGTTATATTCAACCTATACAAAAACCAGAGAGCGGTTATTATAGTCGAAGGGCAAGAAATGGCTGCAGAGGTTGTGAAGGGAGTAAGACAGGGTTGTTGCATTTCTCCAGTGTTTTTCAATCTGTACATTGAACAAGCAGTAAAGTAATTCAAGGAGAAATTTGGAGAAAGAATTAAAGTTCAAGGAGAAGAAATAAAAACTTTACAGTTTCCGGTGACATAGTAATTTAATGAGAGACTTCAAAGGATCTGGAAGAGCAATTGAGTCCAATGGACAGTGTCTGGAAAGGAAGATATAACATGAACATCAACAAGAGTGAAAAGAGGATAATGGAATGGAATGTCAGAAAATCAGGCGATGCTCAAGGAATTAGATTAGGTAATGAGACAATAAAATTAGTAGCTAAGTTTTGTTATTTTGGTAGTAAGATAACTTCTGAAGGCCGAGGTAAACAAGATATAAAATGCAGAATGACTATGGGAAAAAAGCGTTTCTGAAGAAGCGAAATTTGTTGACATCCAATATTAACTGAAATGTAAGGAAGACCTTTCTGATAGCATTCTTCTGGAGTGTAGCATTCTATGTGAGTGAAACGTGGACGATGAGGTTCAAAATGTTCAAATGTTTGTTAAGCTTATGGGACTTAAGTACGGGGTCATCAGTCCCTAAACTTACAAACTACTTATGAACTACTTACGAACTAATGTCACAAATATCCATGCCCGAGGGGGGATTCGAACCCCCGACCGTAGTGGCCGTGCAGACCGTGACTGAAGTGCCTCAGTCCCCTCGGCCACCGCGGCCGGCGGACGATAAGGAGTTCAGACAAAAAAGATTATAGAAGCTTTCGAAATGTGGTGCTACAGATGAATGATAAAAACTAGATGGGCAGACCACGTAAATAATGAGGAGGTGCTTAACCGAATTGGGGAGAAAAGGTGTTTCTTACATATTCTGATTTTGAGTTGGGATTGATATGTGGGACATGTTCTGAGACGTCAAGAAATCGTCAACTTAGCACTTGGAGGAAGTGTGTGGGGTAAAAATCGTAGAGGGAGACCGAGGGACGAATAGAATAAGCAGATTCAAAACGCTGTTGGGTGACATTCGTATTCTCAGATGAAGAGGCTTGCTCAGGTCAGGGTAGCTGCATCAAACCAGTCTGCGGACTGAAGACCACAAGATTTCACATACTGCATAGTGGAGGGTACCTCGCAACAAAATTAGACGCCACATAACTGATCACCATGAAAGTTAACAGAGTTATACAACTTTTCGAGGATGGAAGAGGAAATGGACTGAGGGAATGGAGGAGTTGGAAGGAGAGACTAGGAGGTGATTGACAGAGAGGGGGGGAGGTCGAGATATGTAGAATGAGGAGCAGGAGGAGGTGAACAGACAGAGCGGCGATTACGATATGATGAGATAGAGAGACATCAGGGGAGAAAGGAGGAGGACACAGAGAAAAGTTAAGACAGGGTGGGAAGGTGGGCAGATACCGAAAAGGGAAAGAGAGAGCCGGCCGCGGTGGCCGAGGAGACTGAGGCGCTCCAGTCACGGTCTGCACGGCCACTACGGTCGTGGGTTCGAATCCCCCCTCGGGCATGGATATTTGTGCCGTCTTTAGTATAAGGTAGTTGATAAGTAGTTTGTAAGTTTAGGGACTGATGACCCCGTAGTTAAGTCCCATAAGCTTAACAAACATTGGAACATTGGGAAAGAGAGATTGACTAAGGACTGGAATAAATAAGTACCAGGGCGACGTCGGGTTTCCAGTTAGGAATGTGTATTTAATTTGTTGTATGACGTAGTTTATAATTAGCTTTGGCGTAATTTCATTATTTTTAATGGAGGTTCTGTTCATTGCAAATATCACTAGTTCTCTGACAGGACTGCGTGTAAAGGAAATCAGATGGAAATGGTTAAACGTCAATTACATGCAAAACTGGTCTTGTTGAGGGTCTGAGCAGGTCCTCGGGAATTCCGTGCCATTACAGGCTGCAATGTGACGGCAGCCCCAGGAAACCTCGGAGGCTGGCGGTCGGCGCTGGCCTCAGAGGCTAAACTGATTGACTGGGGGGCGCATATGCATGAGCGGGCCAGCAGGTGGCGGCTCAGCGGCCACTGCCTTCCGGCCGCGGCTGCGGCTGCGGCAGGGCGCCATCTGCATATTCAACAAGTGCGGCCGCCGCCCCTGCGTCCACTTGCCGTCCGCCGCCGGCAACAGTTGGCGGCCCTGCAGCCCGAGGACTCTGCAAGTGACGCGTCAGATGCCAAGTGTCTCTCCTACCAGTCACCACGGGCGACATCTCTGTTGTCTCTTCAGATGTTTTTGTTTTTACATTGTCATGTTGCTGTAGTCAGCGGAGAAAGCTATTGTCTATCACGTCTTCTGTGCGATGTCCTGCACCGAGGGAAATCAGTGGTCTGTATGCCATTACAAAAATAAATAAATAAATCCCTGGATTTTAACTGCGTATTTGATAGGGTAAGGAAGTACAAATTCTATATAGAATTCTGATAAACATAAATTTTCGCGTCATTTCCCAGTCTCGTAGTGTCACGTTGTGTGGCATTGTGGCATTGTAGCGTGGCAGGTTTTTAAAGCTCCTCCTGTCTCTTTCAAGAATATAAATTTCTATTTAAGGATGACTAGATTCTCTACCCAAAATGCAATGTTTGGTATAACGAAGTATGCGTTGGTGCCTGACCGAAAAAGTGCTGTTTATGTGGAAGATGCCCTTAGTCAAAATTCTACTAGGAAGTGATCACAATTGTACTAGTGTGATAAATTTTCGATCGATTTTTCTCAATTTTGTAACTTTTTTGTCTGTCTATACCGACATTTGTAATTGTCTGATATTTGTGTAACATATTAGTTAAACATCCAAGAACAAGTGCTATAATTATAATTACATCTTTTCTCAATATATTTCCAGATACAATAACATTTGTCCGAAATGATCGAAATTGTTACCCTACTAACTGTAAACCCGGCTTTCTTAGCTGACGTTTTCTGCCTATAAACTATTCCTGCCAAATTTCAGTTTCATAGGCGAAGTGTTTTCCGAGATTTCGTGTTTAGTCAGTGAGTGAGTGTCCTTTCGATTTTATATAGATAGAGATTTAGAAAACAGATTGCTTAATTTTGGATGCAAGAGAATTAAAGGACACTTACAGACAAAAATAAATAATAACATGCAAATCTGTAATGCTGACATTATTTGATACATGATCATGCCTGATACGACAGTTTTACAGCATCTGCAGCGTTTCATCATTTTGTGTGTGTCTCTGATGGAGGGGGGAGGGAGGGAGAGTCAGCTACAAAACGCTTCATAATCGTCCGAAATTACATGTATACTTTGTTTCAGGTCCGTGACTATTCCCATTTTCCAATAATTGACGCATAAATCTGAGTATTCTCACGCGGTGACCTCTCATTATTTATGGCAGCATATCGTCTGAGCTATGTGTCGTGCTCTTTTGCTTTTGGCTCGGGAACCTTCGGAGCGTACGGTGAACAGTTCACCAAAGTTTCATTGCAATCGAATGAATGGTTTATGAACACATAGAGGACACACAGACAAACATTCAGTATCTAACAGATACTGTGTCGTATTGAGTTTAGCAATATGCACTGAGAGGCACAGTAAATCAGGAAGCAGGAAATGAGCAGCGGTTTACTCCATGGCGGCGACTACTGCACCCTGTAGCTTGCTGTTTGGGTTAAAGGGCCAGGCCTCTCCATGGCGGCATACGAGACGAGGTGTCTGTTTAGAACAGTCTATTTGACGCTCGCTTGTACGTGGCCCACACAGACTCGTCGTGTATCATGGTGGCGGTCTCGTCAGAGTTGCTTGAGGTGAGAAGTCGCAGATACCGATAGTATGCCTGTATCACATGACCTGGCTCACAACTGTTCAAATAATCTCGATGAACACCTTATGGACATAAAACTACATTCAAAAGTTTGAAATCAATCTCCTTGCCGCTGGATAACGTCCATACAATGTGTACAAACGGCCTATCATGTTGCGAATATGTGTATTGAACTATATAAAATAGAATCGTCATAAACTCTGAACGGCTGGTCGTGGGCAATAATATGTCGGAAGAAATGCAGATAAGTACGCGCTTTGCTGTTGTCGGCTACTTCCATGTGAAAATGCCTAAGTGTGTACGATTGTGATGGCTTATTACGCAAGCAATAACGGCCCGAACTGCGGCTCGAAGGAAGTTTTGGTAGTCTTTGCCGTCAGAGTACAAAGGTGACCACGACTCAGAAGCCCTGGACCGCTCGATCGGCGGTGGCACTCGGTAAATCGCTCATGTTGGCGACTATGCAAGTTACAGCAAAAGAACACTAAATCTTTAGTTATTCGAACGTCATTAACTTTTGAGCCTACATATATTAGTAAAAAATGGTTATCCTTAGACGATCATTCTATGTATAGCATTGAAAAAGCGGTTTCCCACATTAGCTTTGACCTTCATATTCTTCAAAAATCAGAAACACGCGTCTCTTTATAATTAACCTAGGTAACGCTGACGTCCTTCCAGAAGTACGAAAACGACAGCTTACATTTTTATTCTTGTCTGTAACAATTCGTGTACAGTCAGCACCTCCTATATAAGAAAGCCTGCGCACGTCACGCGTGACGTCACAACATGATGATAGGACCAGTCTGAGCAGGTCTGAATTGTGCTTGTAAACAATTGTGCAGCACGCTGTTTATACTGAGTTAGTTTGTTCTTCTGTGTATTTTTTAGGTGAATTGCTTCCGTTTACTATGTGATCAGAGCATCAGACGAGTTTTGTGTGTGAAATCAACCTGCTACCTGTTGCTTACTTACAAAACATGCCATTTCACTGCTCTGTACCGCGATGTAGAGGCAATTATGACGGTGGCCCTAAAGTTACTGTCTTTAAATTTCCAGATGATGAAATATTGAAGAAGAAATGGATAACAAGTATTCACAGGGACAACTTTACTCCTTCTTCAAGTTCAAGAGTAATTTTGTGTTTTTGTTTGTTTAGAAAAGAGTCTATTTTAGCGACTAAGTACTGTAGTTTACTTTTTCTTTACCTACTGTAGTTTACTTTTTCAATATCTAACTACCCCCCCCCCCCTCCCACCCGTTAGCTTACTTACCTTATGGAAATTCGTTACACTGCAGACGCAAGCAGTATTATACACATTTGTGTATATCTGATAATTGAATGACACGCATAAGCTTATTGAAGTTCCTTAAGGCACCTTAGCATTCTCTTGCCATGAGACCCACATTTCTACTACAACATGGCTTATAATATAGATTGGTTAATGTTAATGTGTGATTACTATACATAAACAGAGTACAAATTATTCCGAAATGGACTGGATATTCAGTTTGAATTTTAGCTTCAAACAAACATGGAAAGCTACCTATTGAAAAACAAGAAACTAGGTAGGCCCTAATGTGTAATGACAGCTTCACACTCATAGTGAAGAAGCCTCTGGACTTAGAAACGACAAATTACCTACATATTTTTCTTTAAAATTATCCAATATTTTAAAAGTGGGTGGGGGTAATTTAAAACGGCCTACAGCAAATACAAATATCTGTAGTTCTGCTAATATGGAACACATGATATAGTTTTCTCACCATATGTAGTAGATTTTCTGGGTATGAAATAGCCTAAAGTATTGACTATGAAATGTCATTGAAACACAGATGCAAAACGGCCTCTGAGATATTCTGTTAAGTAATCATTGAAAATATTCATATATGAATGCAGCCTATACAGAATACACAAGTTTTTATACCTACACAATCAAGTGATTTTAGCTATTTTCCTCCACCACAGCTTATATGGAACTAGGCCTATCATGTAGATATGTTTAACTATTGTAAGGGTTTGTGTGTGTGTGTGTATTTTTTTCATTCAGCATACCCTAGCTTGTGTGGAACATTTCTGTAAATATGTGAGTCTTGTAATCTTTTAATCCCCCCTACTCCCCCCACCTCTCTCTCTCTCTCTCTCTCTCTCTCTCTCTCTCTCTCTCTCTCTCTCTCTCTCTCTCTCTCTCTCTCTCTCTCTGCCGGCGGCGGTGGCCGAGGGGACTGAGGCGCTTCAGTCAAGGTCTGCTCAAGGTCTGCACGGCCACTACGGCCGGGGGTTCGAATCCCCCCTCGGGCATGGGTATTTGTGCCGTCCTTAGGATAAGCTAGTTGATAAGTAGTTTGTAAGTTTAGGGACTGATGACCCCGTAGTTAAGTCCCATAAGCTATACAAACATTTGAACATTTTTTCTCTCTCTCTGGTGTTATTACAACAGAACAGTAACTTTATATGGACAGAGCAATTACACAGTCCTAATAATGTCATTACAAAATTCGACATCCCTTGCAATGTTCTGATAACTCTATAAAATTAATATAAACCTTGCTTAAAAACCTGCTGTAAACAACTCCCATTATTTATTCATTTTCATTTACAGATGTGTCACATACACTTTCATAAACATGATATACAATGGGATGCAAACTTTTACGATGAAAAGACAGGCTGATTATTACGTGCCCCCTACAGAAGCCTCATTTGAAGCCAGGTGCTATTCCATCTGTATTCCCAAATTTGCCTTCTTACTTATCAAAAAAAGAGTGGAAGCGCGAAGGGTCAGAGGAGAAATAGTTGCGCATTAAGAATCAACAGTTAGAAGCAGTCTTACAGAACAGCTCATCAACTAAAGAAGCCTATGATGCTGCTTTCTGCCTTACTACTTCAGAGGACTTAGTATTACGTGTCAAGGAAGTGGAACTGCCAGTGAGTGGAGTGTAGCTAAGACGAAGAGTGGGTGTGTACATTTTTTGAAGATCGCAAGGAATCCAGCACCTGTGATTACTCACTCCATTGTTGTAAATACAGATTTAAATATTTCACTGTTTAAGAAAGATTTGCAACTTAAGAATCTAGGAAAAAGGTCTTTTCCAAACACAGTGAACAATATTCATGAACTTACAAGTATATTGTAGGAGCTCTCAGATATGGACTCTGGGAGCTCAGAAAGTTGCACCGAAGATATTGTACAGATGGTGACAGAGAATTTAAAAGTGTTGGAAAGCAAAGTAGAACATTCTGAAAAGGAGATATTAGAATTTTTTTCAGAACAGCTTAGGCTTATTAATGTAAAAAAATGTAATCATAGGTTTAGTTCATCATTCATATTTTGTTGTTTACTGTTCTCCATTTCTTCATATCCCTACAAGTTTTTACGTAGCAGTTTATTAATGAAAATGCCACATCCTAGTACTCTACGTAGAATCTGCAGAAAATTTAATGTACGCCCATCACATTAAAAGTTGGGGGGAAATAACTTCCTATCTTATGCAAAACAGAAATTTCAGTATTTGAGTGCCAACGATATTCATGTTGTCTAAAATGTTGATGAAATTCATTTAAACCCTTATTTGGAAAATAAAGGGGGCAATGTGTTGGGTATGTCATATAATTCAGAACTTGCTGCGAAATCTGCATTTGTATTTATGCTGCAGAGTGTGAGGTCACTTTACAAAGATGTTGTTCACATCTTACCAGTCAAGACCATTACTGCTGAACTTTTGTATGATGTACTGTTGTCTGTAATAAATGGGCTTGAATGTATTGGGTACAGAGTTCTTTGTGTTGCTACAGATAATAACAAAATTAATAGCAAAGCGATGTCAATGTTATCTCTGGAGAAGGAGGTTAATATTGTTTTTAATCATCCATGCAATCCCGTCGTCCATTTTTTTTTATTTGTCATTGATCCAGTTCACATTGTGAAATGTATAAGGAATGTGTGGCTGAATCAGAGAAATGAGGACACAGAGAGGTACTATCCACAGTTTCCAGTCGCAGAGAATACAGAACAAAATAAGTTCTCTGTGGCTTCTTTTAAAGCATTAAAAGACCTTTATCACATAGACTCCAGTTCTATTGTGAAATATGGCCATACACTTACTCTGAAATCCCTTTGTCCCACCTCATTAGAGAAACAGAATATGACCCTTGTGTTACTGATATTTAATAGACATACTGCAGAAGGCCTTGAGGTAACTCATGATAAATTCAGTTTGCAACATGGTTCAACAACAGCTGAATACATTAGAATCATTACAGCATGGTTTGAGGTTATGAATTTTAAGTCAGTCTTCAAAGGGAAACAGAAACAAAATCCATATACGGATCTTGACTGCTGACAGTGTTTCCATGCAATTTTTGCAAGATTTTATAGATTGGCTTGATGTGTGCAGAGCTAAAGGACTATCAAGCGGATTTCTCACAAGAGAGACATTTTTTGCCATTCGGCACACAACATATGCTGTAATAGAAATTCACCGTTATTGCACTGAAGAGTTAGGTATAAACTACTTATTGACAGCCAAGCTTCAAACAGATGTGCTTGAGCAGCGGTTTGGGAAACACCGCCAACTGGCAGGATCACATTATAATGTTTCAGTTACACAAGTTTATGAAGCAGGAAAGAAGTTTCGAATCCAAAGTGTAATGCCTCTGCTCTTAAACTCTCCTGCGTATGACAGCATTACAGTAGGTGGTATTACAAATTTTATGTTTTCTGATGTTGAAGAGACTGAATCCTCATTAATAGCGCTAAGTGTAAATAATGATGAAGTTCTTTCAGTGAAAGATATTGTACCTTGTCCAGCTTTCATTGCAGGTTACTGTGCTCATGCAGTCATTAAAAAGTTAAAATGTGATATATGCCGTCTTGAAGTCGTTGTTGATAAAGAGTTGCCAGAAAAAGAAAATTTCAGTTTAATACGGCGACTTGACAATGGAGGATTAAAATATCCTTCAGACACAGTTTTGAACATTATTGTTTACACTGACATTACAATAAATAAGCTACTTAAAGAACAAGAAAGATATTTTCTTTCCTGTAGCAATCAGTGGGCTACTGCATGTGCTGTCTCTCTTGCTGCTATCAAAGAATCTGACTTAGCACAATTTGATAATGTTTGGCCCAATGGATATTCTTCTTAGTCAATAGTTAAAAGTATTGTTTGAGTTGGTATCAACATATTCTTGAATAATTACTGTAAAAAGATTAATGGAAACAAAATTTCCAAGAATACCCAGAGAAAACTGAAAACTCTCTCCGCTTAATTTTTCTATTTAATATTCCACTTAGAGTAAAGGTACTTTAATTTGTTTCTTCTCTTACTCCACAATTCATAGGAACTGTTTACACTAATAAGATATTAACAAATGAACAAAAGAGAATCACTGTGTTTTATGGTCCTGTTGATATTCATGGAAAAAGAAACAAAGTAAGATTCCTCATACAAGTTTCAGGACACCTTAACTTGCTTATAAGTATATCTTAATATGTGACACTACTCTATTATTTCACTTGAATGTAGTTACTATAATTCAGAACAGTAATGTTACATCTTTACATACCTTTTAATGTTCCACGTGCATCTTGCATTGGTTTGTAGAAGAAAAATCTTTGTACGTATTAGAAGAATGTACATGCCTTATTATAAAACTACGCTCACTATTGTATGTCATGTACCCTAATGTCTAGGTTTCTACTCCAGTCACCAATATTGTACACGATAGTAAAATATTAATGTTGGTTACTGAAAAATATACGTACAATTATACTGCACACACTGAAATCCCTTAGCCCTGTGTCCACAACTGTTGATCTTCGTTACAAGATACACTGGCGTACCTCTGTAAAATATGACAGATTTTTAAAACTAATGACATAAAAGAAATAACTTTTCGTAAGGTTGCAGTGTTAATTTTCCTCAATAAATCTGTAGTAAAAACTTAATGTGTTATTTCAGTGTGCCTAACTACATTTTTAAAATAAATAAATAAAATAAAATAAAAAAATATAAATACCATGGGTCAATTGAAGCACACGATACCACTCATCTTCTTTGACCATGGCTTCGGTGTGTTGTGCGGTGTTTGGTAGAGTGCTTTTGTGTGGATCTCAATAGTTTGAATTTATGGTAAGTATTTGTTGATTAAAAATCACTATGTTAACCCTAATTTTCTGTGCTGGCAGTTTGCACACCCAGATGCTGTTAGGCTCTACCCACAGATTCCATTATACGGTTATGAGGAAAGAATGACGCAGCTACCCTAAAGACAGTCACCGAGCAACTGACAGATATACAGAACAAGAACTCTGTGATATCGCTGGGACTGCCATGTTTGGCAGTCATGTGTGAATGAGTTACTGAGTGATTGTTGTATTTTGTTTTCTGTATCTCTATCTGCTGCTCAGCAATCGTCCTTAGATGAGTTGCATCTTTCTATTGTCATTATATTGATATTCCAATCTAGATCTTCCATTTTCGGTTTTTTGAGTATACTTGATCACTTTACACGATGAAAATTGTTTGGCTATGGTATGAACGCAAATGTTAAGCAATGCTATAGGTCAGTCTCTTATGACAACCAGTATTTGGCTTTAACTTTGGCCTCCACAACTCTCACCTGAATCACTACTTACAAACCTAACGTAGACATAAGGGAACACTCCCATGAACCACAGACATTGCCGAGGTGGGGTGGCTTGCGTGCCTCAACGATACAGATAGCCGTACCGTAGGTACAAAAACAGCGGAGGGGTATCTGTGGAGAGGCCAGACAAATGTGTGGTTCCTGAAGAGGGGCAGCAGCCTTTTCAGTAGTTACTGGGGCAACAGTCTGGATGATTGACTGAGCTGGCCTTGTAACATCAGCTAATGTGGCTTTGACACACAGCTACTGCGAACGGCTGAAAGCAAGGGGAAACTACAGCCGTTATTTTTCCAGAGGACATGTAGCTCTACTGTATGAACATATGATGATGGCATCCTCTCGGGTAAAATATTCCGGAGGTAAAAAAGTCCCCCATTCGGAACTCCGGGCGGGGACTACTCAGGAGGATGTGATCATCAGGAAAGACAATACTGGCATTCTACGGGTTGGAGCGTGAAATGTTAGATCCCTTAATCGAGTAGGAAAAATTAGAAAATTTAAAAAGGGAACTGGATAGGGAAGGGAATATAGTAGGTGAATATGGTCTGGGCAAAAGGAATGAAAGAGGAAGCCGCCTGGTAGAATTTTGCACAGACCATAATTTAGTTATAACAAACACCTGGTTCAAGAATCACAAAAGAAGACACTAGGAGACACCGGGAGATACCAGAGAGATTTTATAAAGGTAAGACATAGATTTCGGAACCAGGTTTTACAGTGTAAGACATACCCAGGGGCAGATATAGAGTCTGACCATAGCTTGTTGTTTATGAACTGTAGGCTGAAACTGAAGAAACACATAAAGGTAGGAAAATAAGGAGATGGGACCTGGATAAATTGAAGGAACCTGAGGTTTTTAAGAATTTCAGAGGGAAAAATGTTCAAATGTTTGTATAGTCTATGGGACTTAACTACGGGGTCATCAGTCCCTAAACTTACAAACTACTTATCAACTACTTATGAACTAGGACGGCACAAATATTCATGCCCGAGGGGGGATTCGAACCCCCGACCGTAGTAGCCGTGCAGACCGTGACTGGAGCGCCTCAGTCTCCTCGGCCACCGCGGCCGGCATTTCAGAGGGAGCTTTAGGCAACAATTGACAGAAACAGGAGAAAATAAAACAGTAGAGGAGGAATGGGTAGAATTGAGAGATGAAATAGTGAAGGTAGCAGAGGACAAAATAGGTAGGAAGGCAAGGCCTACAAAAAATCCTTGGATTTTATTTATTTAATCGATGAAAGGAGAAAATATAAAAATGCAGTAAATGAAACAGGCAAAATGGAGTACAGACGACTAAGAAATGAGATTGACAGGAAGTGCAAAATGGCTAAGCAGGAGTGGATAGAAGGCAAATGCAAGGATGTAGAAGAATGTATAAATAGGGGAAAAAATAGATACAGCCTACAGGAAAATAAAAGAAACATTTGGAGATAAGAAAAACAGATCTATAAATATCAAGGACACTGATGGAAAACCAGTTCTCAGCAAAGAAGGGAAAGCTGAAAGGTGGAAAGAATATATAGAGGGGCTCCACAAAGGAAATGAACTTCGAGACAATATTGTAGGAAGGGAAGAGGATCTAGATGAAGATGAAATAGGAGATACTGTACTGAGAGAAGAATTTGACAGAGCCCTGAAAGACCTAAGTCAAAACGAGGCCACTGGAGTAGATGATATTCCCTCAGAGCTACTGAAGTTCTGGGAGAACCAGCCATGACAAACCTGTTTCACCTAGTGTGTAAGATGTATGAGACCGGCGAAGTACCTCAGACTTTAAGAAAAATGTTATAATCCCCATTCCAAAGAAAGAAGGTGAAGACAGGTGTGAAAACTACAGAACCATCAGTTTAATAAGTCATGGTTGAAAAATATTAACACCAATTATATACAGAAGGATGGAAAAACTGGTAGAAGCCGACCTCTGGGAAGATCAGTTCGGGTTCAGGAGAAATGTAGGAACACGGGAGGCAATACTTACTTTACGGCTTATCCTAGAAGATAGATTAAGAAAAGGCAAACCTACATTTCTAGCTTTTGTAGATTTGGAGAAGGCTTTTGACAATGTTGATTGGAATAAACTCTTTCAAGTTCTGAAGCAAGCAGGAGTAAAATATAGGGAGCGTAAGGTTATTTACAACTTGTACAAAAACCAGACAGCGGTTGTCAGAGTTGAAGAGCATGAAAGGGGAGCAGTGATTGGAAAGGGAGTAAGACAGGTTGTAGTCTTTCTCCATTGTTATTCAATTTGTACATTGAGCAAGCCATAAAGGAAAGGAAGGAGAAATTTGGTGAAGGAATTAAAGTTCAGGGGGAAGAATTAAAAACATTGTGTTTTGCCGACGACATAGTAATTCTGTCACATACAGCAAAGGACCTGGAAGAACAATTGAACGGAATGGACAGTGTGCTGAAAGGAGCATATAAGATGAACATTAACAAGAGCAAAACTAGGGTAATGAAGTGCAGTGTAAGAAAATCAGGTGACGCTGCAGGAATTAGATTGGGAAACAAAGCAATAAAGGAGGTAGATGAGTTTTGTTACTTGGGCAGTAAAATAACAAATGATGGTGCAGTACAGAGGATATAAAATGCAGAATGGCAATGGGTAGAAAAGCGTTCTTGAAAAAGAGAAATTTGTTAACATCGAATATTGATTTAAGCCTAAGGAAGTCCTTTCTGAAGGCATTTGTATGGAGTGTTGGCTTGTATGGCAGTGAGACATGGACGATAAACAGTGCGAACAAGAAGAGGATTGAGGTTTTTGAAATATGGTGCTACAGAAGAATGCTGAAGATTAGGTGGGTGGATCGCGTAACTAATGAGGAGGTACTGAACAGAATTGGGGAGAAAAGGAATTTCTGGCATACCTTGACTAAAAGAAGGGATAAATTGCTAGGACACATTCTTAGACATCAAGGAATTGTGAATTTAGCGTTGGAGGGAAGTGTGTGGGGTAAAAATCGCAGAGGTAGACCAAGAGATGGATACAGTAAGCCGATTCAGTCAGATGTAGGTTGCCGTTCTTATGTGGAGATGAAGAAGCTTACTCAGGATAGGGTATTGTGGAGAGCTGCATCAAATCAGTCTCCGGACTGAAGACCACAACAACAACAATATAACGATGATTTCCAAGAGTATGGGTGGTGGTTCTGGTGGAGGGGGATGGAGGTCCAGATTTACACATCACACTCTAGCTGAATATTAGTGCTGTTGACAGATGAAGCAAAAATTCTTAACATTTTTTATTGCAAATTAGTTTCCTGTAGCATTGCTCCAATTATAACTAAATTTTACAGTCACAGCATGAGTTACAAAGGTCATAACATGAAGAATGCAATAAGTCTATAGACAGCATATGGTGCTGAATATTGTAAGGGGAAATGCTATATTTAATTTCTACTTGTGACTGAAATCACATTTACCAGTAGATGCTATAAATTATTATTGTGAAAACTAATTAGTCAGTCACTGTGATTTGTAAGAGATAGACGATTTCTTGCCACCAATATAGTAAAATGAGCAAGGCAGTGAATGAACATTGTCTGCTCCTATTATTACACGGATGCCAAACAGTATGTAACAGCTAAAATTAGGGTACTGTAAATTTACTCTTAATTTTTTTACTCTGAGAATATGATCAATGAGGAAAAGAAAACTCACTCGCTCCATAACTATTTGACAGACAGCAGAAGATTTTCATTCTTAAGCAACAGTTTGACGCTTGATAACATTTAAGATACTTACTGAAACACAGTCAGCTTACAGCCAAAAGCCAATTCGAAGAAATTTGGAAGTAGACATGCCATAACATTGTGGCTATAGCGAAGATACTTACTGTGAACTAGTGGAATGTTTGACTGGAGGTTCTTGTAGTGAACGCTATACAAGCTGAAGAACAATATCATTATTTGCAATTGTTATTCTTTTGCCCTTCATTATACTCTAACTGAAATGAAATTTTCCACAAAATGTATTTCGCTTCTATTTTAAAAGTATAATCTTTGATCAATGGCGTCTTTTCCGCCTTTTTAAACTTTTGAAAGCCCATAGTTCTCTTCTTTTTTTTTTTTTTTTTTTTTTTTCCTAGCGTTGTTAGCAGAGGATGGAGTTGAAAAGAAACGTCAAAGCTGACTTAGCTTTCACAATTTTTCGCCATTTAGAAAAAAGGTTTTTTTCTGGTTTTGTGGTTTAATCCACCTTATGCAAGACACCTTGCTTTGTTTTTATGCCCAAACATGTGCCATCTTCCGTGAGTTTTGCTTTTATTTTCTAGAATGCAAGTTACAGAATTTGATTATACAGTGATTTGGCAGAGTTATTTGATTTGACAACTTTGTTGGATATATTAGGCTCAATTTATTACGTTACTTACATTATGTCGTTCGCACTATTTGTATCTGCTTTAGTTGAGGAATGACAAGTTTTTACAGCTTGTCATCTGCAAGCAACAAGGCGTTTTTATTTATGAAACTATTGTGCATGCACATGGAAGTTATGTGCAAAGACAAATGTTTGTCGTTTAGTGGCTACTTACATTCCAGGTGCGGTGTTGCTGTATGCTTGTTTGTGGCGTGTTGTTAATGTTATGTGATACTTAGTGCGCTTTTTGTTGTGACCTGGCACTGTCTTGTTGCTTGCAGATGACGCGCTGTAAAAACCTGTCATTCGACAACTAATGCAGATACAAATATTGCGAATGACATAATGTAAGTAACGTACTAAATTAGGCCTAATATAACCAGCAAAGTTGTCAAATCATATAACTCGGACAAATCACTGTATAACCAAATTCAGTAATTTGCATTCTATAAAATAAAAGCAAAAACCCACGGAAGGTGGCACAAAGTGCCGAAACATGTTTGGGTATAAAAACACAACAAGGTGTCTTGCATAAGGTGGATCTCAAACCTCCAAGCGCTGATAGAAAGTACTGAGGCACAAATCGTTATAAGTTCTGAAAACTGGCTGACGCCTGAGATAAGTTCAGCCGAAATTTTTTCCAAGGGCCAAATGGTCTTCAGAAAGGATAGAATAAATAAAAAAGGGTGTGGCGTGTTTATTGCTGTTACTAACGGTTTATCCTGCAGCGAAATTGAGACAGATACTCCCTGTGAGTTGGCCTGGGTAGAGGTTATTCCTGACAACCGGAATAAATTAATAATTGGACCTTTTTATCGGCCCCCTGACTCAGACGATGTGGTTGCCGAAATGTTCAAAGAATGCTTGAATTACATTTCAAATAGGTATCCGAAGCATACTGTTATAATCGGAGGCGACTTTAATTTACCCTCGATATGTTGGCATAATTACGTATTCAAAACCGGCGGCAAATATAAAACATCGTCCGGACTAGTTCTGAATGCTTCGAACAGTTAGTTCATGAACCCACTAGAATAGTAAGTGGTTGCGAAAATACCCTTAATCTCCTAGAAACAAATAATCCTGAGCTAGTAAATAGTATCAAAACAGACACAGGGATTAGCGAACATCGAGTTGCAGTAGCGACACTGAATGTTGAAATGCCCAAATGCACCAAAAATAAACGAAAAATATATCTATTCAATAAAGCAGATAAAAATTCGCTTCACGCTTTCCTGAGTGATAGTCTCCAGTCTTTCAAAACTAAAAATGCGAGTGTAGATCAGTTGTGGATTACTTTCAAAGACATAATGTCAGTAGCAATCGAGAGATTTATACCAAATAAATTAATAAAAGAGGGGGCTGACCCCCCGTGGTACACAAAACAGGTCAGATCACTGTTGCAGAAACAAAGAAAAACCCATGCAAAATTTAAAAAGACACAGAATCCACAAGACTGGCAATCTTTTACTGAAACTCGCAACCTAGTGCGGACTTCAATGCGAGAAGCCTATAGTACTTACCACAACGAAATCCTGTCTCGTAATCTTGCAGAAAATCCAAAGAAATATGGTCATATGTGAAGTACACTAGCGGCAAACACAAACAATACCTTCAATACGCGATAGCAATGGTAATACTACCGATGACAGTACTGCTAAGGCAGAATTACTAAACACAGCTTTCTGAAATTCTTTCACCAAAGAAGACGAAGTGAAGACTCCAGTATTCAATCCAACAGCTGCCAGCATGCGAAACTTAGAAGTAGATGTTCCTGGAGTAGTAAAACAACTTAAGTCACTAAACAAAAACAAATCTTCCGGGCCAGATTGTATACCAACTAGATTCCTCTCAGAGTATGCTGATGCAATAGCTCCGTACTATAATTTACAACCGATCACTCAGCGAAAGATCCGTACCCAAAACGACTGGAAAGTTGCCCAAGTTACTCCAATATTCAAGAAAGGCAATAGGAGTGATCCCCAAAATTACAGGCCTATCTCATTGACGTCGATTTGCAAGTAGGATTTTGGAACATATACTTTGTTCGAATATTATGAACTACCTCGAAGAGAACGACCTATTAACCAGTGGTCAACACGGATTCAGAAAGTCTCACACTTGCGAAACACAGCTTGCCCTTTATTCACATGAAGTGTTAAGTGCCATCGACAAGGGATCTCAAATCGATTACATATTTTTGGATTTCAGGAAGGCTTTTGACACTGTACCCCACAAGCGGCTTCTTATGAAATTGCGTGCTTATGGAATATCTCCCCAATTGTGCGGTTGGATTCACGATTTTCTATCAGAAAGAACACAGTTCGTTGTAATTGACGGTAAATCATCGAGTAAAATAGAAGTGATATCTGGCGTTCCACAGGGAAGCGTTATAGGTCCCCTACTCTTCCTCGTGTTTATAAACGATTTAAGAGACAATCTGAATAGCTCCCTTAGACTGTTCGCGGATGATGCTGTCGTTTATCGGTTAGTGAAGTCAACAGAGGATCAAAAGCAACTGCAAAGCGATTTAGACAAAATTTCTGCATGGTGCGAAAATTGGAAATTGACACTAAATAAAGAAAAGTGTGAAGTAATACACATGACCACTAAAAGAAATCCGCTGAACTTTAGTTACGCGATAGATCAGACAAACCGAGAGACTGGAGAGGACACAAAATATTGTGGGGAAGGCGAACCACAGGTTACGTTTCATCGGCAGAACGCTTCGAAGGTGCACCAGCTCCACCAAAGAGACTGCCTACATCACACTTGTGCGTCATCTCTTGGAGTACTGTTGCCCCTTGTGGGACCCTCACCAGGTGGGACTGACGGAAGACATTGAGAAGGTTCAGAGAAGGGCAGCTCGTTTTGCTTTATCCCGTTACGGAGGGGAAAGCGTCACGGAAATGATGCACGAATTGGAGTGGAAATCATTAAAGGAAAGACGTATTTCATTGCGGAGTGATCTGTTTGCGAAGTTTCAATCACCGATTTTTATTTCTGAATATGAAAATATTTTGCTAGCACCCACCTACTTAGGGAGACATGACCATCCCAATAAAATAAGAGAAATCAGATCGAAAACGGAACGATTTAGGTGTTCTTTCTTCCCGCGCGCTATTGGAGAATGGAACGGTAGAGAAAAGTTATGAAAGTGATTAATGAACTCTCTGCCAGGCACTTGATTGTTATTTGCAGAGTATCTATGTAGATGTAGATGTAGATCTAACCACAAATCTAATGCAGCAAGCGCAGAAGATACAGCAGCTGCAACATCACAATATGATCAACGGTTTTCTCCGTTGTTGTATTGGCAATATTTTTCCCTTCACTTCTTTAAATTTCACAAAAATTTCAATTGTAGATGTAGGCAAATATGTCTTTTTCTACCCCAGTCTCCGCCAACAACGAAAGAAAACATACAAAGAAAGAGTACAGGACTGAATAAGATGCTTTAATATGTGGCAAATGCGTCTTGAGAAAAGTTTCGTATTTGTTTGTAAGTAGAAGCAAAACGCGTCTGGCGAAAATCTTTTTTTGAATTGACTAAGTTAAAGACTGAAAACAATAACTGACATATCTGCTGCAGAATATGACCATACCAAAATGATTACACATCATTTTGTTTGGAAACAATTTAAAATACGTACTTAGAAATTAATAATAAACAAAGGAATAAGGCATTTCGAAGAGGAAATATTATCGAACCTTATATTATCATAGTTCAAAGCAACTACATCATGATTTTTAAACTACAATTCCTTTTACCGAACGGACTGCGCCGCGGCCGCGCAGGACGGCCTCAGACTTTCCGCGTGACGTCACAGACAGGTGCGCAGGCTTTCTTATATAGGAGGTGGTGGTACAGTGTCTGTTGTGGAGTAAAGTCAGCGCCACACGCCAGACATGAGAGAACGATCGTGGAGAAGGCAGAGATCGACCGACAGCCAATCGCAAGTCAATCCCTGGAGGGAGTAACCGAAGTTGCGCGCCCTCTACAAGCGGCTATATCTAGGCCGACATACGTCTGGACAGACCGGCAGTTACTAGAGAGAAATCGTCAGTCACTAGGCAGCTACGAAGTCAGAACTAGGCTACGAAGCAAGCAGTCACTATGTCTCAGCGCAGCTAGAATCATACGGGAGACCCCAAGAGAACCAAGAAGAGACAAGAAACAGACATATGTTCTAAAGTTGAGTATTATACCTTTTAGTCAATAAAACTTGTATTACTACTATGAACAGTTGTTACAGTTGACATCGATTCCTGAACCAGAACCTTTATGGACAACCAGACCGGGACGAGAAACAACAAAAGGCGACGAGGTCACAACAAATGGCGACGAGGACAACGAAGAACAAGATTGCGATGAAATATTAATTTTGTTTTACTACAGATCTCGGTGGATCCAAGAAATAACCCTTTCATAATATTGCAGGTTTACGAGTAAATTTCTATATTTTTGCACTGTTCATTGTTACTATTGTTTTGCACCATGGCTAACGCTACTAACTTTGCCACTGCCTTGCTTCCTGCGCACGATGCGCAGCAGCTAATGCAAATGTTTCAGCTTCAGAGCTAACAAGTTGCCTCGCTGCTGTCCGCTGTGCAACAACTTCTGCCCGCACCCGAGCAACAAAATACGCGAGTTCCACTACAGCAGCTACCACCTCCAGCCATTCCACCATTCCGACAATATGACGAAAACGAAGATGGCCAGTCGGACTGGTTACGACAGTATGAAGCCTGCGACACAGTGCACCGGATACAAGGTACTATATTAGGTTTATTCCAAACGCAGCACATATTGCAGTCCCTTTGCATCGGCTACGCCGTTAAAATGTTCGTTTTGTTTGCACAGACGAATTTCAACGCGCATTTCAGCAGTTAACAGGTGCTTTGCTTAGATGTTTGGTGCCCTTCGATCTAGAAAAAAACTTTTTCTTTTGCAAGTGGACGCGTCATCGTTTCTTCTAGGAGCACTACACTCACATAGACATGGGAATACAGGCCGTTAGATAACATTTGCGTCAAAACTTTTGACAGACACACAGTGCCGTTATTCTCAGATTTAAAAGGAAGCTTTGGCAATAGTGTATGGTGTCACAAAATTCGATCACTACTTGTATGGGAGAAAATTTTATTTAGTATCCAACCACAAGCCTTGGCAGTCATTGTTTCATCCTGCCAAGCCAATTCCTACTCGCGGCACACAAATTGAAACGTTGGGCACTGCTTTTATCACAGTATCAGTATAACATTGTGTACAGGTCCACAACTCGTCATGGAAATGCCGACGCACTTTCCCTTTTTACCAGGGGTTCCTCTTTAAGAGTCTTTGTTATTAATTAGTAATATATTGGATGATGAAACAGTCAAGTTATATCGTCATGTGCTGACTTCGACGTATTTCCTTTTTAGTGATACGTTTTTTGAACAAACTGACGGTGTGGGTATGGAGAGTCCTCTTTCCCCCATAGTCGCAAACCTTTTTATGGAAGACTTTGAAGACATGGCTTTAAGGACGTCGTTTCTTAAGCCTACCTGTTTTTGGAGATACGTCGATGACATTTTTATGGTTTGACCTCATGGTATGGATGCTTTAAATCATTTTTAGACCATTTTAATTGTCTCCATCCCAATATTAAATTTACGATGGAGGTAGAGAACGATGGGAAACTTCCTTTTCTGGATGTTTTGGTTCAAAATAACAGTGATGGGACCTGAGGACATGGAGAGTGTCGCAAGCCAACGCATGCCGATCTTTATCTTCATGCGACGAGCTGTCATCCGCCATACCAACGAATGGGGGTCTTGCGTACTTTAGTAAAAAGAGCGTACGCCATTTCTGATGCTGAACATCTGGGTGAAGAACTGGAGCATCTCAAAGTGGTCTTTCAACAGAATGGGTACACTGCTCAACAAATTTGTCGAGCATTTCAATTTGGTCCAAAAGGTGAACCATTAGAAGACAAGCCTATTGCCTTTTTGCCTTTCGTCGGGAATATTTCCTCGAAAATTTCAAGAATTTTAAGAAGATTCGACATGAAAAGTGTTTTTATGCCCCCACCTAAGACTAGGGCCCTCCTTGGGTCAGTCAAAGATGATTTAGGACTGATGAAACCCGGTGTTTATAGTATTCCGTGTTATTGTGGTAAAACTTACATTGGCCAAACGATCCGCATAGTTCAGGATCGCTGTGTGGAACACCACCGTCATACTCGTTTGCTCCAACCTGAAAAGTCGGCTGTTGCTGAACATTGTTTGAATGAGGGACACAAGATGTTATACGATGAAACTAAACTGATTGCTCCTGCTTCCCGCTACTGGGAATGTGTTCTCAAAGAATCCATGGAAATTCGTATGGCCGATAATATTATTAATAGGGACAAGGGTTTTCACTAAGTAAAACTTGGAACCCTATTTTATCTGACATCAAGCAACAACGGTCTTCATTTCAACCTGCTGTTTCTTTTAACTAGCCTTGTTTTTGACCCATCGTTTTTGCCGTTTTTCTCCACCGGCGCGCTACTGGTTCTATTGCGCCTAGGTGATTTCTACTTTGGTTTCGCGCACGCGCGGTGGGTCGTCAGCGGTGTATAAAGGGACTGCTGTTTCTTGTTCTTTATCAGTTTCCGGCGAGTTAGTGTTCTGCGCTCTCACCTGAAGATGGCAGCCAGTTGGTCTGCTGAAATATCGTTTCTCATCAAGAGCATTGGGGAATGTTTCGCAATAAGCAACTGACACGACGACACTGTACTTGGAAGGGCATCGACACCCAAATAGAAAAGATGACGTCACAGTGTTCAATGTGCGCTACCCATCAGTCAGCCCCACCTCCGAATTTTTTTGCGTGGGCAAAAGCAGATTTACCATGGCAACGAATGCAAATTGACTATGCTGGTCCTTTCTGGAACACTAAGTGACTTATTGTGGTTGATGTTTTTAGTGGTTACCCGTTTTCAGTGCCAATGTATTCTGCGACCTCTAGTAGCACGATTAGGGCATTGTCTTCAATATTTTTGTCTAGAAAGGCTCCCTGAACTGATAGTATCTGACAACGGCCCTCATTTCACATCGCAAGAATATCGCTCCTTTTGTGAACGCAATGGAATTAAGCATCTTACCAGTGCACCGTTTTAACCAGCAGTCACACGGCGCTGCGGAACGCTTCATCCGGACATTTAGGCAGCAGATGTGCAAACTTCGTTCGGAGCACTCACGGGAGGCAGCGCTGACACTGTTCCTCGCCTCCTACCGCTCACGTCCACGATAAGGGTCATCGCCGGCCAAACTTCCACACGGCCGCCGCCACCGCACTCTGCTCCATCTGCTGCACCCACCGCGCCGCCCGCAGCGACAGCAACCGCCGGAAATCAAGTATCGCTTCGTTCCACGTAGCACAGTCCTTTAGCGAGTTTTCATCAGAAGCAGCCGGTGGGAGAGGGGCGAGCTCATGCAACCTTGCGGTGCTCACATGTTTGAAATTTCAGGTCTCGATGGCAGGCACCGGAACCAAATTCGCCCTTGTCATGTACCGTGTGGTCCTTCTGCGTTTCTCTCGTCAGATTCACGCCACACGCAGACCATGCGACCTTCGCCGCCAGCGCAGATGTGCACGCCAACGCGGCCCGACGTCATGGAGTCGGAGCTCACACCGCCTCCACCTCACTTTGACATCCCAATGCACATCGACCAGCATTAGCAGAACGCCATGCAGCTTCCGACGCCGATGTCACCACCGACGTCTCCGTCTACGTCATCACCTGGGCCACAGGTCGTGGACGTGGGCTCTTCAGAGGTTTCGCAGAGGACGTTCCCTCGCGAGCTCAGGCCGGATGGCGGGGCCCAGCCGGTAGCCTGACGTCCTCTGAATCTACAGAAACCGGACCATCAGCACGTCCACAAGCCTGCCTCCTACCCCGCTGTCGAGCTCCGTACACGACAACGGTTCAGTACTTCGGGGGGGGGGGGGGGAGAGCGATGTTGTGGCGTAAAGTCAGCGCCACACGCCAGACGTAAGGCAAACGATCGTAGAGAAGGCAGAGGTCGAGCGAAAGCCAATCGCGAGCAGGCGGCCCGCATCCTGGATGGAGTAACCGAAGGTGCGCGCCCTCTGCAAGCGGCTATATGTAGGCCGAAAATACATTTGGACAGCCCGGTAGTTACTAGTCAGAAATCGTGAGTCACTAGGCAGTTCGAAGTCAGAACGGGGCTACGAAGCAAGCAGTCACTAGGTCTCAGCGCAGCTAGAATCATACGGAAGACCCTACGAGAAGCAAGAAGAGTGAAAAACAGACATATGTTCTAAAGTTGATTATTATACCTTTCAGTCAATAAAACTTGTATTATTACTGTGAATAGTAATTATGTTCAAATGTTTGTGGAGCTTATGGGACTTAACTACGGGGCCATCAGTCCCTAAACTTACAAACTACTTATGAACTACATAACACTAAGGACAGCGCCAATATCCATGCCCGAGGGGGGATTCGAACCCCCGACCGTAGTGGCCGTGCAGACCGTGACTGGCGTGCCTCAGTCAGCTCGGCCACCGCGGCCGGCTGTGAATAGTTGTTACAGCTGACATCGATTCCTGAACCAGAACCTTTATTGACTACTATACCGAGACGAGAAGCAACAAAAGGCGACGAGGTCGCAACAGTCATATTAATTTTGTTTTTAATCGCCTGCTGCTATTGCAGATCAATTTTGGCTTTATTGTCGATTGCAAAGTGGTAGGATACAGCTACAAAGTTGAGGTAGGTTCATACAAAACATTATGAACACTTTCTCGCAGCTGGGTTTATATCTTCTGAACTTCCTTCAATTTTTGAGACATTTATATATTTCATCTTAAAGTTTTTTTTAATAATAATGATTCATCAGATTAAAATTATAAAACATTCATTATGACATCATGCCAGAAAGAAGGGCAGTATTCCAAAACTAATGTCGTGATTGTGAAACAAAAATCACTGATAACGGTGTTGTACAGTCATGTGAAGGTAATTAATGACTTCTTAGAAAAATATTAAACAAAAAATGATTCCGTGCTATCTGGATTAAAATAAGAGTGTGAGCCGTTCCGCGGTCGATACCTGCCGTATGGCTCTTGAACACGCCTGATAGCTTGACCAGTGATACACGACTTCTGGCGACGCGTGTGCACAAGGAGTTTGGTGCTGACAACAGAAGTGTGCGCATGGGGCACGGAGTGAGTAGAGAGCCTGTATAGGGAGAGAGCGGCCAACCGGCGTCTGGCCGCCATGTTTTTACCAGACTGCGCGCGGGACGTGCGTTTACATAGCGAACCAGGCAGAAATGCAGTCACTTAACAACTGAAATAAGGCATCAGTTCCCCCCATGACACCAAAGTACATCTTCTGGCTAACTAATCGATACGTGGTTAAAGAAATGCCATTCATCTATGTTCATACAGGCCCAATAATTTGTAAGCAAATAAGACTCGTGAAACAGTTTCTATGACTGTCGAATGTAAACATATTTTACTTCGGCAGTTGGAAGTTGTTTAATAAGAAAGACAGGTACTTCATGTTATGTTTCTCAAAGAAAATGATGCTTTCCAAAATTTTCTTTCTGCGTACCTATCGCTGAAATTTGTACAATATCATCGCTTTCCGCCTCGATATAATGCATTTTTAGTGTGCTCCTGTCGATCTTATAACATTTTCTTACACTGGAAAATACCAAAAACTTCAAAAATGTTCATATGTTTGTATAGCTTATGGGACTCAACTACAGGGTCATCAGTCCCTAAACTTACAAACTACTTATGACCTAGCTAATAGTAAAGAAGGCACAAATATTCATGCCCGAGGTGGGATTCGAACCCCCGACCGTAGTGGCCGTGCAGAACGTGACTGAAGCGCCTCAGTCCCCTTGGCCACCGCGGCCGGCCAAAAAACTTCATTTTATGAACACATTATCACAGAAAATCGGAAAAATACAGACACTATCTGTACTGAAACACCGTAAACAGACTCAAAATACGTAATTGAACATTAGCAAACAGTCAATACTCCCGCCCCCCTTCCTTTTTCATGTCACGTCCAGTAACCAATTATAGAATTGTGAATAGCCAATAATACACAGCCAAGGGGGACGTTCCGCCGCCATGTTAAAACATAAGGTGTAGCATGACACGTCAAAAACCATAACCATAAACTAACAAAAAGGTAGAAAATATTGCTTAGAAAATTTTAATGCTTACCAAACTCACGACTTACGCATTATGAACTTAGTACGCAACAACTACACTTTCGTCGAAATTTCACAGGAAGTAGTTGTATTTACTGACTTTCATCAACTGCGTTCTTGCATTGGGCTAGGGCAAGCAGAAAATATTTACTTCACACAGACAGGAATAATTTATTGGTTTCCATAAGTCGCCTTTACGGTTCCCTCTTTCTCGGCTAACTTTCACTGCCCACTATTTCCTTTTTTCCTCATTCCTTGCGAACACAAGCATCATATAACAATATTCACTTCGCTTTTTATAGCCAACAGAACAGCGAGGTATTCCTCTTAACTGTCCTGAACGTTTATGTAATACACACTATTAATTAGACTCAGTAAATCACTTCAAACCATGAAATAATCTTAAAATTTTAAGTGTGTTTATTTGCGTCAACAGTTGCAATATAATTGTTTAATTACATGTTACTCAGCCAGACGAGTTGCGGACGCAACTATAAGATCTGAACATGATCCGAGTGATTGAAACATGTAACTAAACAATTATATTGCAACTGTTGACGGAAATAAACACATTTAAAATAACATAGTGCAGTTGCGGACACTCTCCAGTCGACCATGTCGACTATAATGATAATCTTAAAAGTTGCCGCGAAGTTCTAAGGTTATCGTTAACGACCAAACACACGTTAATTTACGTTAATAGAACCGAGAAAAGACGTGCAAATGTGGAGCAGTGGCTACCGTAATACAACCTGTATGTAACTTGTACAGGTAAATCGCTGTCAGAAGCTTTTAAGACACAGCACAATAGATTAGTTAGAAGCGAGTCTTTACTACGAAAGATTTCTTTCTACCGTGTCTTCTACTGCCAAGCGGGGTGGAAACCTGAACTGAGATTCTCCAGTCACCACAGTGCGAGTTCTTTTGAAACTTTCGTCGGAATTTGTGTATGGTGCTGGGAAGTTCGTCCGTGTGCAGTTGTTACCTGCAATTGCAGATTTACGTTCCCGTTTAAGTAGGATAAGACTTGGTCATTACAGCACTGACTGTTGGAAACGTTTGACATTGGTGTTTCAGCAGCAGACGCTCGGTACAAGGACTCGCAGTTACCGTGGCTGTTTCCCAAGGGATGTTGTTTGTTCCATTTCGTAACTGAGGCGATATTGGTGTTCGTAATCTATAATTGTTTTTGTATTGTATTGTTGCATGTACCCAAGACGGTCAGGTGTGATTTATTGATGATTAGTGGTTGGCTAGTCCCAACAAGAAAACAAAAGGGGTGCAAGAAAAACAATTGCTGAAGTAATCTGAATGATAATTTGGTTGCTAAGTATATGAGTGGTTTGTTTCAGTTTCATCTGTGTCATTGGGAGATACAGGAAATGCTTTCAGGGTCTTAGTTTCATGTGTTCGTATTTTAAAGCTACAGTAGTTCTCCGTGTGCTTTACAGTCAATTATCTGTGTATGTGCTGATACCTGTTGTTGAATTGGACGGCTTTCGCTGACATGAGAGACAGTTGGTTACTTCATGAGAAACGATACCTGATAAACGTGTAGACTGGCCCAACAGAAGACGAGCGCGTGCTGTTCATATTTAAGTTTTCATACAGTTTTGTTTCGGTCTATTCTTAGGAATGTGTTTATTTTATTTGAAGTGTGTAAGTTTTGGATAGTGGTTTAAAACTTAAAGTCACTAACCGCAAGGTAAATACATTTATTATAACTAGGCCTTGCGCTGGAACCTTTCTAATGATTGTAATCCTTAATTGTAACATCTTTTTAGATTTCGAGTCTATTTAAAATTACTTACGATAAAAATTTATGCCTCAGTAATTTGACAGAAACTTTTGTGAATTATAACCGGCGATAAAAACAATTTCTTGGCTTTGGTAATAATATGTTGTTTAAAATAAGTTTAGATGACGGATGAAATTCTATTTCCTATCGTCCTGTCTTTTCGCGATTGTTGCTGGTTATGTTAATATAGGCCTGCTGTAATTAAAAGTAATAGAATGTCCATGCAAAATTCGATTTATATCAGTGACTCAAATGTTAAATCCTATGCTTGTTAGGAGGGAGGACTCAAACCTCCGGCGGGAACGGCTGCCCCGTCTGCAGTATGGCGCCTTAGTCCACGAGGCCATTCCGCGCGGCGAACTGTAGCTGAATGTACCGGGTGATTAAAAAGTCAGTATAATTTTGAAAACTTAATAAATCACGGAATAATGTAGACAGAGAGGTAAAAATTGACACATGCTTGGAATGACATGGGGGTTTATTACAACAAAAAGAAAAAAAAAGACATTATTGCTACAGGCGTGAAAGATCTCTTGCGCGCGTCATTTGGTGATGTGTGCTCAGCCGCCACTTTCGTCATGCTTGGCCTCCCAGGTCCCAAGGCCTCAGTCCGTGCGATTATTGGCTTTGGGATTGCCTGAAGTCGCAAGTGTGTCGGGATCGACCGGCATCTCCAGTGATGCTAAAAGACAACATCCGACGCCAATGCCACCATAACTCCGGACATGCTTTACAGTGCTGTTCACAACATTATTCCTCGACTACAGCTATTTTGAGGAATGACGGTGAACATATTGAGCATTTCCCGTAAAGAACATCATCTTTGCTTTGTCTTAATTCTTATGCTAATTATTGCTTTTCTGATCAGATGAAGCGCCATCTGTCAGTTTTTGTCGTAATAAAGCCCCATGTTATTCCAAGCATTTGTGTAAATTTTTACCTCCCTATCTACATTAATCCGTTATTTATTAAGTTTTAAAATTTACTGACTTTTTGTCACCTTGTATAAGGAGAGGAAAGGAAAATAACGCCCACAGGAATATAAAAGAGGCCTTTGGAAACAAGAATAGCACCGGCAATAATATCAAGAGCTCAGTCAGAAAACCAGCAGTAAACATAAGAAGGAAAAGCTGTGAGGTCGATGAAATATTCTTAAAGGCAGTATTGTAGAATTGAAAGAGGAAGTAGATGAAGATGAGATAGAAGTTGCGATAGTCCGAGCAGAAACTGAGAGAACTCTGAAGGATCTGACTCGAAACATAGCCAATGGAGTAGATTATATTCCCTCTCAACTGCTAATATCTTTGAGAGGGGCACCATGAAGAAAGTGTTCGACATTGCGTGGAAAATATGAGACTGCGAAAATACCTTCACTCTTCAAGATCTATTTACTAATGCCAATTCCAAAAATGGCAACTGCCAACAAGTGTGTAAATTAGAGGACTATATGAGTTACAAATCACGTTTCCAAAATGCTAACACCAGTTGTTTACAGACGAATGGGAAAACTTACGCAATGCGACATCGTAAAAAGGTAATTTTGGATTTAGGAGAAATATAGCCACGCGAGTATGGCCGTGCGCTTTAAGGCGTGTTGCTACTGTGTGCGTGGCTACTCCCCGTCAGAGTTTCGAGTCCTCCATTGGGCACAGGTATGTTTGTTGTCCTTAGCGTAAGTTAGTTTAAGATGTTTGTTAGTCTAGGGACCGAAGACCACTTCAGTTTGTTTCCATTTGAACATTTTTGAGAAATATAGAAATATAGCGAAGCTATGTTTCTAGCTTTTGTATATTCGGAGAAATCTTTCGGCAATTTCGACCACAGTACAATCTTTCAATTTCTGAAGGCGCCAGGGGTAAAATATAGGGAAAGAAAAGTGATTTTAAATGTATACAAAAACCAATACAGTAGTTAGAAGATTCTTAGGGTATGAAAAGGACGCAGTTTTTGCGATGGTGTAAGACTGGGTTGTAACTTTTACATAATGTTATTCATTCTGTACTTTCAGCAAAGTATAGAAGAACGCAAGGAGAAATTCGAGAATGGATTGCAGATCGGGGGAAAGAAACAAAAACTTTGCGGTTTGAGCATGATATCGTAATTCTTTTAGATATAGCAAAGGACCTCCAAGAATAACTGAATGGAATAGCCAGTGTTTTGAAATAAGAAAACAAAATGAAAATTCACAAGAGCAAAACATGGGTAATGGAATGTTTTTTAAGAAAATCAGGCATTGTTGAAGGAACTGAATTACGTAACGACAGGAAAAAATAAAAATAAAACAATATTAGATCAGTTTCGTTATTTCGGCAGGAAAACAATTTCTGATGGCCAAATTAAATAAGATATCAGAGGCATAATTGCTATGGGAAGGAAAGAATTTCTGAAGAAGAGAAATCTGTTGACAAGAATTATTAATTAAAAGATTTGAAATTATTTACTTAAAGCAACTGTCTGGAGTGTAGCATTGTTCGAAAGTGAAACGTGGACGATATGGTTTTCAGAAGAAAAGAATGATAGAAATATTTTAAACGTGTTGCTGCAGCGAATGTTGAAAATGAGATGGATAGGTCACGTTTCTAATGAGGAAGTACCGAACACAATTATGAAGAAATATAATTAGTGGCACTTCTTAACGATTTTAAAGACTCGTCGATTAGTGGGACTCATTCTGCGACATTAAGGAATCGTCACTTTAGCATTAGGGGGTGAAGTGTGAGGGGTAAAGTTGCCTAGGGGGTTCGAGAATCGACTACAATAAGCAGCTTCAAAGATGAAGACATGAAGAGGCTTGCACGGCGTATGGTAACGTTCAGGGCAGCATCAAATCAGACTTTGGACTGAAGCACACAACGACGATACACGTGAAGACTCACAATGTCGATCGGTTAGCTCTCTTTTGATCTGAGTTCTAGATTAAAGATTGTCTGTCACGCAAATGAAAAAAAAAATTACTCTGTTATCATTGTTATGATACTATTGGACGGTTGGACAGTCTTTCCAGTATGCATTCATTTTATTGTGACTGTACTTATGTGTTCCAAATATTGTGTTGACTTGTAGCACATAAATCTTTTTTATAGTAATTTTTACAGTTTCGATATGCGAAACCTTTACAAGCTAATTTTGAGTACTCTGTATAGTGCTACATAAGTTCTACAGTGAATTTTAATGTATTCAAAAAATTTCAGCTGTTTTTAAGCCTATGGGACAAAATTGGAGAGGTCTTCGGACCCTCGACTTTCACTAAAGTACCTTATCCTATGAACAACATACACACACTGCTCTTCGAGGAAGAACTAGACTCTGCGACAGGGACAGGTAGCGCAATATGCAGCAACGCGCCTTAGACTACACGGCCATGCCCACACGACAATTTTAAAATAATTGAAATTTTTATACAGGTTCTACTTTTCCGAGTTTTCGTGTGTATGTATTAATCTCTTCTGATCGGTTAATGTGTTGCTATAATTTAGCTTTGTGACTTTTTTTATTCCATTAGCTTTACACTGTCAAAGGTAAAATTCATTCTATGTTCGTAGCTCAACATCGGTGCGTAGGAAATTTTCAGTGTTTTTCGCGGTTTTTTCATCTTTTTGACGCCGATAATGAGTTCAAACTCTGATAATGGATTGTAAGCCGAAAACCGGTCAGAAAAACGTATCAATATTGAAGAATACAAAAAGCGTTCTGTCTATAGTCTTTGATTACTCAATACATGTGAAGAGTTGAATGGAAAGGACAGTGTGTTGAAGAGGGCCTATAAAATGAACATTCACAAGAGCAAAACAAAAATAATGGAATGCGGTCTTAGAAAAAATGTTCAAATGTTTGTTAAGCCTATGGGACTTAACTACGGGGTCATCAGTCCCTAAACTTACAAACTACTTATGAACTACTTACGAACTAGGACGGCACAAATATCCATGCCCGAGGGGGGATTCGCACCCCCGACCGTAGTGGCCGTGCTGACCGTGACTGGAGCGCCTCAGTCACCTCGGCCACCGCGGCCGGCACGGTCTTAGAAAATCAGGCGATTCTGAAGGAATTAGATTACGTAACGAAACAATGAAGGTGGTAGATGAGTTTTGTTACTTGGGTAGTAAAATAACATGTGATGGTCGCAGTACAGCGGATATAAAATGCAGAATGGGAATGGGAAGAAAAGCATTTTTGAAAATGAGAAATTTGCTAACATGGAATATTAATTTAAGTGTAAGGAAGTCTTTTCTGAATGCATTTGTGTGGAGTGTTGCCTTGTACGGGAGTGAAACATGGATGATAAGCAATGTGGACAGGAAGAGAATAGAGGCTTTTGAAATGTGGTGCTACAGAAGAATACTGAAGATTAGGTGGGTAGACCGCATAATTAATGAAGAGGTACTGATCAGTATTGGCGAGAAAAGGACTAAAAGACTGACTAAAAGAAGGGATCGCTTGGTAGGATGCATTCTTAGACATAGAGGAATCGTAAATTTAGCATTGGAGGGAAGTGTGTGGGGTAAAAAACGCAGAGAGAGACCAAGAGACGCGTATAGTAAGCAGATTCAAGTGGATGTGGGTTGCCATTCTTATGAGGAGATGAAAAGGCTTGCTCAGGATAGAGTAGGGTGAAGAACTGCATCAAACCAGACTCCGGACTGTAGACCATAACAACAACATCTGTAGAGGAGTATCACCATCTCAGTAGCAGATGCCATTATTACGTGTGTTTTGCAGGACAGTGGAGTGGAATACGCTAACAGAATGCATTTCTCTGCACAGAAGAAATTCCTAACTGGGTTAATGAATATTACAGAAGAAATACTTGAGGTAGGCGACCATAAATGTCCCTTACTACAGTAGCTGAGCTAAAATTCAGTTTATCGCCAGGCCGCCCTAGTTTATGTGCCACGCCGTTTCGCAAGCATTCCTGCAGCAATCAGACTGATGGCCAACATTTTCCTCCTTCGTCCTCTTTTCCTCTTCTTAATTTTACGCCAGCAATGTTACACGCGTTCAGGAAACGTACGTCGTAGTTGGAAGGCGAATGCCCTTTCTCACGTCATTAACCTCCTATCTCTCCCTGAGACGGTATGTACACGTCACATTCATGTGTCCGCATAAACAAAACTTCAAGTGTAAGAAGGTTTTGTAAGTATGTGGTAGAGTGTAAACTTCAAGTATAAGAAGGTTCCGTAAGTACGTGGTAGAGTGTACACTGTAAGACAAAAAAATGTGTTAATGAAAACGTAAATGTTCATTTGTGCATAACCGTTAATCTCCGGAAGTTCTTCAACGAATGTTTGAAATTTTGACTCAACTTTCCGTTGAAAAGCGGGAAGGTTTCTCGGTATCATTTGTGTATATATAACTTTTTGCAATTTTTATAATATTTTCCATTTATAATTTTTCTAAATTCATATATAACACATATTAAACAAACAGTTACTAGAAACATATGCATACTACAATGCTACAATCTATAAAAATTTCAAAGCATTTGACCCGAGAACTTCAGTAATCGTATATTTTGAACGTAAACAAGGCTTTAGTTTAGACACAGTTCTAAGAGGAGACAGCGGAGGAAGAGGAAACTGCCGTAGATTTGAGGGAGAAAGAGATAAAAAAATGTTCAAGTGTTTGGAAATCTAGGGGAATTAATTACTTTGGTCATCAGTCCCTCACCATTAAAATTGCTACACCTCGAAGATATACTACAGCCGCGAAATTTCGCCGACAGGACGAAGATGCTGTGATATGCAAATGATTAGCTTTTCACAGCATTCACTCAAGGTTGGCGCCTTGGCGACACCTACAATATGCTGACATGAGGGAAGTTTCTAACCGATTTCACATACACAAACAGCAGTTGACCGGCGTTGCCTGGTGAAACGTTGTTGTGATGCCTCATGTAAGGAGGAGAAATGCATATCATCATGGTTCAAAAATGTTCAAATGTTTGTACAACTTATGGGACTTAACTACGGGGTCATCAGTCCCTAAGCTTACAAACTACTTATGAACTACTTAAGACTAAAGACGGCACAAATATCCATGCCCGAGGGGGAAATCGAACCCCCGACCGTAGTGGCCGTGCTGACCGTGACTGGAGCGCTTCAGTCACCTCGGCCACCGCGGCCGGCCACCATGGTTCCGACTGTGATTGTAGCCCATCGCGATTACGGTTTATCGTATCGCTACATTGCTGCTCACGTTGGTCGCGTTCCAGCGACTGTTAGCAGAATATGGAATCAGTGGTTTCCGGAGGTAAATACGGAACGCCGTACTTGATCCGAACGGCCTTCTATCACTAGCAGTCGATATGACAGGCATCTTATCTGTAACGGATCGTGCAGCCACGTCTCGATCCCTGAGTCAACAGATGGGGACGTTTGCAAGACAACCACCATCTGCACGAACAGTTTGACAACGTTTGCAGCAGCATGGACTATCAGCTCGGAGACCATGGCTGCGGTTACACTTGACGCTGCATCACAGACAGGAGCGCCTGCGATGGTGTACGCTATGACTAACCTAGGTGCAGGAGTGGCAAAACGTCATGTTTTAGGATGAATCCAGGTTCTGTTTTCAGCACCGTGATGGTAGCATCCGGGGTGGCGTTAAAGCGGTGAACAAACATTGGAAGCGTGTATCCGTCAACGCCATACTGGCGTATCACATGGCATGTTGGCATGGGGTGCCATTGGTTACACGTCTCGGTCACCCCTTGTTCGCATTGACGGCACTGTGAACAGTGATCGCTACATTTCAGATGTGTTACTACCCGTGCACCACCCTTCATTCGATTCTTGCGAAAACCTACGTTTCAGCATGAGAATGCACAACTGCATGTTGCAGGTCCTGCACGGGTAATGATCGACTGCTGCCCTGGCCAGCATATTCTCCAGATCTATCACCAAATGAAAACGTCTGGTCAATGGTTGCCTAGCAACTGGCTGGTCACAATACGACAATCACTACTCTTGATGAACTGTGGTACCGTGTTGAAGCTGCATGGGCATCTGTACCTGTACACACTATTCTAGCTCTGTTTGCCTCAATGCCCAGGTGTATCAAGGCCGTTATGACGGCCGGAGGTGGTTGTTCTGGGTGCTGATTTCTCAGGATATATGCACCCAAATTGCGTGAAAATAATCACGTATCAGTTATAGTATAATATATTTGTCCAAGGAATACTCTTTTATCATCTGAATTTATTCTTGGTGTAGCAATTTTAAGGGCCAGTAATGTAGTTTGCCTCTCATGATGCCACTCAACATCCTGGTTAAATTCATTGGAGAGTACTTGGAATCCTATTTCCTTTGCTGGTCTTCTGGTTTTGAGGCGTTTCCTGGGCAGTGATAGTAAGTCAAAGTGAGAGGGCATTGAGCAGCTGGCGAAGGTTGCAAAGAGCCGCCATTTGACGGAGGTCAGGCGGACAGCTAGCTGATAGCACTGGCAGCCAGCAGGTAGTTCCACTGCGGCACTACTGATTCTCGCAGGAGCGTGGAGGTGGACGTCTACTTTCTTTACATGGACGCTTCTGTGACGGACTGGTGCACAGGATTCTGCTGTAGCAATGCTACACGGAGAAGTGACGTTTTTCATCTCTATGCACTGCCTTCCAGCTACAATCGTGTTCGTAGTTTCTTAGCTGAGTTTGAAAGGTATGCTTATTATATGTCAACGATGTTTCCAGAGTAACACCAAATTATTTTTTCACATCTTTGTATTTGACTATACCGCGAGGAGAAAACTGTGTCTTGACCTTAACTGGTGCTAGGCGATTGGAGAGATTGAATAGGCAGACTTCTGTTTTGTGAGACTGTAGGCCCCAGTCACTATGTCATAAAATATTCGTAGCCTTTATTCACGTTTATTGCTTATATGTTCTTCACATTTTGAAAGGAAGGAAGCGAGGAACATCCAAACGCGCAGTAAATGAGTTCGCTCTTGAATGAATCATCGTAAAATATGCCTTGATAACTGGACCACTAATTGGACATTTACAATTAGGCTAACTCTAACAGAAGGCGAGCTCGATATCATTTCAACAGGGACGACAAAAAATTAAAGCAATACGTCCTTCTATGCAAACGGCTCTTCTCAGAGCCAACCTGGAGATGTGTTTAGAATTTGGCAACTGAAATTTGAACGACCCTCCACAAATAATGGCAAAATACTGTTCGAATTATAAGATTGAATAGGGTCGGTGTTGTAGCACTGCAGGGGACACGTATTGTGATACTCAGTCGTAAACACTTCTGCAATTACAGTATCTACTTTCAAAGACGGCTGTCTGCCGTCTTCCCTAGGTTTTTAACTTCGTAAATTTATCTAAGTTCACTAAATGGTCTTTTCTGCTTAACGAGAACCCTTCCGTTCGGAGGCATGAGGAATAACATTTCATTTCATGGTTTTAAATGTTATTTTTTGTAATACTGTGTCAATATTGCTGGGATTTTATTATGCTAATAATTTATCATTGTGTCTATGAATGCGGCAAGGTGAACGCTGTCTCCGTGATGCCACTGTCCCTGTGAGAATGTGTACTTGCCTTACTCTGTATGTGCATGTATGAGTATCTTGTAGAATGGCAGTCTGAGTGTATGTATGAGAATTTTCGTCCTCGGCTGCTGGCTGCACACTTTGCATATCTGGCTTCGAGTCAATAGGTAGTTGTTACAAACATCTGCTTGTGATGCTACCAAAGCTCCTTCTAGAAGTGATATGTGCTCCACATGGTGTTTTCTTAGAACAAACCCTTCAGCTACCCCTGTGTCTGTTTCTAGACCCTTCAGGCAATAAATCATGAATGTACCTCTCTGATTTTCCTTATTACATTGCGATGACCTCTCCATCTATTTTAAATTGCTGTTTCGTTTCCAATCTTGTACTTTGCATTCGGGCTCCATCAGTAAATTCTCTTCTAGCCTTGTCCGAACCCCTTTATTAGCTTGCTTATGAAATTCTACGTATTTCTAGGGGCTGCAGGCCGTATTTCTTAGTTGATTTACTCTGACTTGGAATTTATACCACTTTTCTGATTTTTTAAGACTGAACTATGTCCATGCGTGTAAAACCTTCCCAAATGCATGTATCTGTATTTCTTTAACTTCCTTACAATATCCTACACATTTCTAGGACTTGCATGCCATAGCTAAAATTCTTTATTTTACGGAAATGGAATGTTTGTATTTTTACTGGATTTCGGAACCATGTGGCTTCGAACTCCGACTTCAACGGTTTATAGCTAGTCACTTGAGTTCTCGCCACTGCTCACATACCAGTGCCTTCCTATTGTGTATTCTTGCTTCGTAACCTGTGATTCCGTTGGTTTCTGTTGAAATGAATACGACCTTTAAGCACGTCGCCTTCAGTGGGCTGCGAATATGTAATGTAGCAGACTTGCGCCGTGTGTCTCAATAATTCAACATGCTCATGGTTTGATTTGAATGGAAATTCAGCTCGCTATTATCGCGTACCATCTCAAGTAAAGAAAGACAGACCAGAGCCACCTACGAAGTTTTGTGTGCTACATCCTGGTTCGCTGAATTTTGTCAACGATTGCGGCGCCTGCTTTTGCTTCGTTTGGCGAGTTTCGCTTTGCTTCTTCGCGCGTGTGAGTGGTTGAATGTTTGCTGATTGTAAATCCCTCCACCGACGATGTTCACACACGTATGTAAATTTATCGGACCAAACTGCGCGGTCATCAATCCGTAGCTTACAAACTACTTAAACTTAGGTAAACTAACCTAAGGGCAACACACACACACCCATGCCCCAGGGAGGATTCGATCCTCCGACGGCGAGCAACCGCGCGCTCCGCAGCGAGGCGCCTTAAACCGCTCGGCTGCTCCAGCGCGGCCCGATGATGTTCAGTTCAGATTACTTCAAGTTATTAGTTCAATCAGATGCATTTTTATTGTTTAACAAAATGATTTCCCATTTCCTCATGTTTCAACTGTAAAATAATTTATTGTCAGTAAAACTTTATCGAGTTATGAATATTAGTTAACGAATACCTTCCCTTTTCATTTAATGTTTTTTTTCACTAGTGCTGAGAACAAATTCAGATGCATATAATCAAATTTTTAATTCCGTTGCCCCATAAATGCTCTCACAGCAATCTTCATGAAATGGTTTAGTTCAGGAATGGCTTGTAAAAAAATGATTGTGTGTAATTCTCGTGATCTACGATGTATGTTGGCCACCGTCTCTTTGTCTTCCTGCTGCTAATGTAAATTTTGAATCAGTTCTAAGTTCTGGGGCCAGGGAACAAGTTTCTGTTTCAGGAAGTAGTTAGTCGTTCACGCGAATCTTTTAGCTGGTTTTTACGGCCAGAATTATATGTTTTAAGTAAGCTTTTAACTGGCTTCTTTCAGCCAGAGTTAATTTTACAATTAACGGTGGTCTTTCAACTTTGAGATAGATATTGTGTATTGAAGAGTTTGCAGAGGTCAAGTTGGTAATGATTTCTGTTTTAGGCACTGAAGCCACAAGACACAAAGCCTCGCAGGCAACGGTCCACATCCCGTGAGGTGAAGCAGTAGTTACACACTGGACTCCCATTTTGAACGACGGGGTTTCAAACCCGCCTCCCGCCACCCAGATGCCGTGATTTAACCTGAAACAATCTAGGCAAACTCTGGGATGCTTCCTTTCAAACGGCACGGGCGAATTTTCTTCCTCATCCCTCTCGAAAACTATCCGAGCGTGAGGTTCCGTCTCCATGTCCACGATATCGACGGGACGTCAAAGCGTTAACTTTCCTCCCTTCTTCGTTTGACAATGTCAGCATTTTTATTACCAAAGAAACGATTAGCTAAGTCAACGTTTTGATTACCATTTACTTGCTACGCATCTCTGCCAGAGGTCACTTCCTGTATGCTTATTGCTGAGAATAGTCGTTTAATATTGGTAAATGCCTCTTTAATGACCCATTGGAAATCATTTTCCTGAATGAAAATCCGTTGCCGATAATCCCTGCAGATGTCGTAAGAGATCTGAACGCCGGATCCGGAACGTCTGCTTTCGCTCCATTGTGTAGCGGCGGACCGTGCGCAGTGCGCGGCGTCTATGCTGGCGCTGTTGTCAGAACGGCGTAAAACCTTTGGTTCCACCGATGGTGTACCAACATCCTGCAGCCACACCAGTAGTTCCTGTCTCTCTGAAAGGAACCATGTTCACACAAACGCCGCTAATTTGCGGCAATTTTATTTTCCGTGTTGTAGTTTTTTAGATGTCAATCACGATTAACGACTGAATAAAGCTTGGAAGCCACAAAACCGGCATAGCGATTGCTCGTGTAATAAATAATAAGTCAATGCATATCGACAGAAATCAAACTATTTCCAACACTGTGGTGAGACTGTTCACTATTGACATCTACGTTATGAATTATAACCATTTAATTACTTCATATAACCTGAGGTGTGAGGTAATGTACCAATAGTAATGGCGTTATTCTAGACTTACTACTCGTATCTGGGACATGTTGAAGTTGACTGCTGTGTTTCCTACGTTCTCCAGAAGTTCGTCTCCTTTCTTATGGTTTCCTTTTTTTCTGACTGCCTTGTGAGAGTGTTTCAGGGTAGGCTGTTCTGAGAAATAAGTGTAAGGAAAAGTAACTCGATACGTTGCGTCGTTTTCTATTTAGTCAGCATTGAAGTCAGCCAACAAGGCAATTTCATACGCAAATTGCAGGATTGTGCTAGTTATGGTGTCGGCTAATGTGTTCTTAATTTTATATCCTCAAACGCAACAACTGGACTATATAAAATTGGGACTTTGAATGGTAACAGGATTCGAACCCGAGCACTCTTGTTCGCTACCATTAATTTGTTTCTCAGTTTTATTGAACCAATCAGAAAACGTATAGCAACATTGACTGAGAAGGCTGCAAACTTTACGTATGCCAAAACCTGATTGGCTACAATGTTAAATACATACCGCGCAACGATTCCACTTTTTTTTGTTTACTATTATCACAAGTCAGGAGTGAGATATTGTGACTAGGAATTCAATGGTGGTGAGATTTGTGACCAACTGTCATTTGCATCTGCTAATATGCAAAAGTGCATCCATTTCTGAATGCCATCAACATCGCTGCCATGGAATAAGTCAAATTATATTATGCTTGTTTGTTTTTCAATTTTATAATTTATTCATCACAAATATAAGCGTTAGAGGGAGTTATAGTAATAATATTTTTGTGCTTAAGACAAACACGTGTTTCCGACATTGAGACTTACATAGACGTATGGTGCATGAGGGACTTAATGTCCGTAACAATGTAATATTTTCTTTAATACGACAATTCCTGACTTCCAACATCAATAGCAAATACGTGTTGAATATTTAAGGGGCGTAAAGAACAGTAATTATGCTTTTCCATGAAGGCTGACATTTTACATGAGACACGTACTGTTCCGATGGCGTCTCTGCTCAGATGACACAAAGTGGCAACAGTCTGCCTCTGGAGTGCTTCGGCATGTAGCGTGGAACATGGCGGTTTGGAACGATATCTGAGCGACGATCAGTTGTCATTCTTTGGTAATGAAGGAAACGTTGATGCTGATGTTAGCCACGCGAAATGGACGTGTGGTCTAAGGCGTTATGCTACGGAATTGGCTGCCGTTCTCGCCTGATGTTCTAGTTGTTCCTCGGGCAAAGCGATGTCATGTGCTTAACAAGAATTAGTTTAAATAGCTCGTACGTCTGGGGACCGATGAACTCTGCAGTTTAGTACTTTAGGTTTAAGAACATATGAATTAAAGAAGCAGGCATGTCGTTTCGTAACTTTCTTTTAGGTATTTCGACAAATAAATGGATTTTTTTTTCTTTTTTCTCTTTTATGGGACTTAACTACGGGGTCATCAGTACCTGAACTTACAAACTACTTATGATCTACCTAATACTAAGGACGGAACAAATATACATGCCCGAGGGGGGATTCGAACCCCCGACCGTACCGGCAGTGCAGACTTTGACTGGTACGCCGCAGACCGCTCGGCCACTGCGGCCGGCTTCGTCAGTTATCTTTGGGTTTCGCCCACTAATAATCTTCGCCAACGATGTTTCACCTCCTTTTGTGTAGGCTAGTCATTACTGAGGATGCTGTTGTAAGTTAACGTTCTAATGGTGCAGCCGTTGTCGTCACAGATTCCTCCAGTAACTGCACACTATCCAGACGGTCTGTCTTGGAAATCTGAGCGATCACGAATTTCACCGATTCTTTATGTCGACGGTCGCACATTAATACACTCGAAGGTAATGTCAACTCTGCACAGCGGTTGCGTCTCAGAGGCAACTAGTACAATTTGTTGCCAACTCCAAACAAGGTACAGTATACTACCTGCTGTTCATATGATTTAGTCGGCCCACTGTAAATGTAGGAATGAAGGGCAAAGAGCGTCCTATACAATGTTGGTAATCTAGCTTTTATTGAAAATGCTTTAAGAGTTTGCACGTAAGGTATTTGGAGGAATACTTTTAATAATGTCCCGTAATAGCGGCTTCTGAGTTACTAGCTTTTTATAAGCTACTGGCCATTATAATTGCTACACCAAGATGATATACGAGTATTCATTAGACAAATCTATTATACTAGAACTGACTTGTGATTACATTTTCACGAAATTTGTATGCTTAGATCCTGAGAAATCAGTACCAAGAACAACCACCACTGGCTGCAATAACAGCTTTGATACGCCTAGGCATTGAGTCAAACTGAGCTTGGTTGGCGTGAACAGGTACAGATACACATGCAGCTTCAACACGATACCACAGTTCATCAAGAGTAGTGACTGGCGTTTTGTGACGAGACAGTTGCTAGGCCACCATTGACCAGAAATTTTCAATTTGTGAGAGATCTGGAGAATGTCCTCGCCAGGACAGCAGTCGAACATTTTCCGTATCCAGAAAGGCCCGTACAGGACCTGCAACATGCGGTCCTGCATTCTACTCCTGAAATGTAGGGTTTCGCAGGCATCGAATGAAGCGTAGAGCCACGGGTCGTAACACATCTGAAATGTAACTACCGCTGTTCGAAGTGCCGTCGATGCGAACAAGAGGTGGCCGAGACATGTACCCAATGGCACCCCATACCATCACGCCGGATGATACACCAGTATGGTGATGACGAATACACGCTTCCAATGTGCGTCCACCGCGATGTCGCCAAACACGGATGCGACCATCATGAAGCTGTAAACAGAACCTGGATTCATCCGAAAAAATGACGTTTTGCCATTCATGCACCCAGGTTCGTCGCTGCGTACACCCTCGCAAGCGCTCCTGTCTGTGATGCACCGTCAAGGGTAACTGCAGCCATGGTCCATGCTGCTGCAAACATCGTCGAACTGTTCGTACAGATGGTTGTTGTCTTTCAAACGTCCCAACCTGTTGACTCAGGGATCGAGACGTGGCTGCACCATCCGTTACAGCCATGTGGATAAGACGCCTGCCATCTCGACTGCTAGTGATACGAGGCCGTTGGGATCTAGCACAGCGTTCCGATTTGCCCTCCTGAACCCACGGATTCCATATTTTGCTAACAGTCATTAGATCGCGACCACCACGAGCAGCAATGTCACGATACGATAACCTGCAATCGCGATAGGCTACAAACCGACCTTTATCAAAGTCGGAAACGCTGTGGTACTTGTTGGTACGACATCGTTTATACCAGCTGGAAACAACGGCGGTCACCCCGGCCCGATCAAGTGAGTTGTTTCTCGTCGTCACTGAAGTCTCGTTCCCATGGCCTGCGGTTTAACAAGCCTGGTCTGAAGTTTGTCAGACCTCCCGCCATGAGAAGGCAGCGACTTGTCATGACTGGTACTGTTATGGAGTGACTCTAGGACGCTGAGCCTTTCCTGTGAATCGTCGGCAAACCCAGCAGACATGCTCGTGGCTCGACAGAGGACAAGACACAGTACGGCTCAAACTGCCGTTCCCACTATGTGTTGCGGTCTTAGGTTGTGTAAGTGCAATTGGAAGGCACTCACGTTTTTAAACCGTTTTCAACGAGTAATACACTACTGACCATTAAAACTGCTACACCATCAAGAAATGCAGGTGATAAACGGGTATTCATAGGACAAATATATTATACTAGAACTGATATGTGATTACATTTTCAAGTTATTTGGATGCATAGACCTTTATAAATCTGTACCCAGAGCAACCACTTCTGGCCGTAAAAACGACTATGATTCGCCTGGGGTTGGATGGCGTGTACAGGTACAGATACCCATGCAGATTCAACACGATACCACAGTTCGTCAGTATTGTGACGAGCCAGTAGCTAGGCCGCCATTGACCAGACGTTTTCATTTGGTGACAGATATGGAGAATCTGCTGGCCAGGGCAACAGTTGAACATTATTCGTATCCAGAAAGGCCCGTACAGGACCTGCAACATGCGGTTCTGCATTCTCCTCCAGAAATGTAGGGTTTCGCAGTGATCGAATGAAGGGTAGAGCCACAGGTCGTAACACATCTGAAATGTAACGGCCACTGTTCAAAGTGCCGTCGATGCGAACAAGAGGTGACCGGGACGTTAACCAATGGCACCATATACCATCACGCCGGGCGATACGCCAGTATGGCGATGACGGATACATGCTTCCAATGTGCGTTCACCGCGATATCACCAAACACGGATATGACGATCACGATGCTGTAAACAGAACCTTGATTCATCTGACAAAATATTGTTTTTCCATTCGTGCACCCTGGTTCGTCATTGCGTACACCATTGCAGGCGCTCCTGTCTGTGCTGCAGCCTCAAGGGTAACCGTAGCAGTGGTCTCCGAGCTGATAGTTCATGATGTTGCAGACGTCGCCGAGCTGTTCTAGAAAACGTCCCCATCTGTTGAGTCAGGAATCGAGACGTGGTTGCACAATCCGTTACAGCCATGCGGATAAGATTCCTGTCATCTCGACTGCTAGTGATACGAGGCCGTCAGGATCCTGCACAACGTTCCATATTGCCCTCCTGAACCCACCGATTCCGTTTTCTACTAACAGTCATAGGATTGCGACAAACGCGAGCAGCAACGTTACGATAGACTACAATCTGACATTTATCAAAGTCGGAAACGTGATGGAATGCATTTCTCCTCCTTACACGAGGCACCACAACAACGTTTCACCAGACAACGCCGGTCAACTACCGTTGGTGCATGAGAAATCGGTTGGAAACATTCCTCATGTCAGCACGTTTTAGGTGTCGCCACAGGCGCCAGCCTGTTTTGAATGCTCTGAAAAGCTAATCATTTGCATATCACAGCATCTTCTTCCTGTCGGTTAAATTTCGCGTCTGTAGCTCGTCATCTTCGTTGTGTAGCAATTTTAATGGCCGGGAGTGTATAATCGTAATTCCATTGGAAGGGAGTGAACTAGCAGAAGAGAGAAAATAAGGATACACTGACAGTACAGTAACATCTTATTTTTACATCACTCAGTGTAGTGTCCTTCACCTGCTCCTGAACATCGGAGAGCTGATCAATTAAAATACCAAGTGAAACATTTCATAAGGATGGCTAATTTATTCGGGTCAATATAAAAGGAGATAATGATAAGAAATGCCAACCAACATTTGACGCCTAACTTATTGTATATCTAACAGGCAAATGGCGAGAGTGTTAAAAGTTAGATGTTTTTGCTGACCAAAAAGTCATTCTTATCTACTGCTACTGTTGTAACTTCCTCAGCACAGAGACGACTTTGAACGATGTATGCCGCGCGAGTGTAGCCGAGCGGTCTGGAGCGACACGTTACGGATCGCGCTCCTTCCGCGTCTGAGGTTCGAACCCTCCCTCGGATATGGATGTGTGTGATTTGTTCTTAGATTAATTTAAATAATTTGTAAGCCTAGGGGACTAATGACCACAGTAGTTTGGTCCCAGAGAATTACAAATATTTGAATTATTATTTTTTTTATTTTTTAACTATGTATGAAAATTTGCTAATGGTTTTCCACTATGTCTAACGACGAAACGTAAAAGAGTAATATCTAAAGAAAAACACCTGTCAATACAAATATTGACTACATTGACCAGTCAGAATAGCAAACAGAAGAAAGGAAATGTAATGTCATTTTTGTCAGACATCACTATTAATTTGACTGAACAAAATCGCCGGCCGCGGTGGCCGAGGAGACTGAGGCGCTCCAGTCACGGTCTGCACGGCCACTACGGTCGGGGGTTCGAATCCCCCCTCGGGCATGGATATTTGTGCTGTCCTAGTTCTTAAGTAGTTCATAAGTAGATTGTAAGTTTAGGGACAGATGACCCCGTAGTTAAGTCCCATAAGCTTTAAAAACATTTGAACATTTGAACAAAATCTTACCTTCTGCACCCAGAGAGAACAAATGCGGCTGGAATGGACGGCGGTTGGGGGGAATCTGTCACAGCCTGCAAACTGCAACTGCTTACGCCCTGTTTGTACCCGAATACGAAAAATAATAAATCATAAACCTGAACGCAATTGTCAGCGAAAGCTCTTAAACTATCTACCCTAGGGGGCTCACGGTTCTTTCGTGAGCGCGTGCGTGACGAGCACGGGGCCCCAGCTAACGCTGTCTTTCTTCCTTCTTTCCTCCCTGGCCCGCATTTCTTTCCCCTCCCCTCCTTTCCTATTCTCGCTCCTTCCCCTCCCCACCGGCGGACTGATGACCTTAGCTTTTTGGTGCCCCTGTCCCAAACAATGAACCAACCAACCAACGAAGAGTGCATTGATAGCTTTCCACAACAAATCGGTGCACGTTGTAACATCACCAATTCCATATCAGATGCTGTTTCAGAGTCTCATCATTTGATGAAAACATCAGATACGGAATTTCGAACGATTATACACGAATTACTTCAAAATTATTATGAGATTTCTAAAGTTGGCATCGTTGCACAAAGTACAGTACAACGAAGTTGTATTTCCATTTTTTTTTCTTCGAAACTGTAAAACACTTTATTTTGGCGTCTAGATTTTAACTTTTTGTGCTTCTATAGCCTTTCGTAAGATAATTTTTTTTTCAAGTCAGATTGATTACAAATTATATTTAGTTCACTATGAGTCAATAACGACTTTCTAATATAACAGTTCGTCAATAAAAGTAGGGTATATAAAATTATCGATATTGATAAGGAAATTAGAAACTCTGCAACAATAAAAGAAAGAAAACATCTTCAATTACATGCTTGGTCACCCGACACTAAGGAAAACTGTGGTTTCTGTTCTCTTTCCTTAATAATTAAAGTTTTAATGCATTTTGCTTATTTTGATTGCTTAATCACGCATATGCTTTTGTTACGTTGGCAATTTTAAAGGTAAGATGGCTGCAAAAATCTGCAGGGGGTACTAAAAACGTAGCTACACCACTGCATAACGTCAATCTGAACCAGAGAAAAATATTCAATAATCTAGATATCCTAATTCCGAAACGGATTTACGTCCGTTAAATATATGTATTGGAAATTTTATAAAATGAGTAGAGTTTAGTCACGGAAACTAGTGTGAAGCTGGAGGTGCTTGAATAAGAACTATTATTCCAAAGGGTTTGCTTTGAAGAAGTTTGATTTTTGTTCCAGCGTGATTGTGGTCATATATAGTTTTAAAAATAAGTGGATTTCTGTAGCACTTGTGGGATTGTCATTATAGCATGCTTAAAATCACCTTATTTGCACCATCGGTACATCGTTTATTTTTGGTTTTCTTAAATATGTTAAGTAATTTTCTACATATTGTGTGTTGTTTTTATGTGTATACATTTTCTGATGACTTTAGTCAAGCTTTGTTTGTAGGCGATGGCTTTAAAATAAGTGCTGATCGTATCATTCTATTCGTAGGTTTTTACTATTTTTTCCAATCGTTCATCTCGTTTCATGTAGACTTTTATATTTTTTCTTTAGTTTTAGTTTTTACATTCGATACTCCTCTCTACCCGCATAAGCCAGCTGAACTTCCAGTTTTTCTTTTCATGTGGCTAATTACGTAGGCCCCGAATTGATTGTTGGATTTGGTTTAGCAGGCGTATTATTCTTTAGTGCAGGGCTTGTACAGTTTCCGTCGTTTGTAGCAAATCTACGAGCAGATAGGGTTTTCTTCATTTTCCAAACATCTTTGTAGAAAGTACTCAAATAAGACAGAAAGCCTGGGAATATCATTTTCCTGTGTATGCACCCCTGGCCCAGGAACACTCGTAGAAACGCCGGCACGGTGAATACGCAAATTTGTCCCACCAATCGTTCTCTTTCTTTGTATTCTTGAATAAGCCCTAGATATTGCACTTGTCTCTAGAGACACTATTCATTTGGAAATAACATCAATGCACTTCTGCTACCGGGAGTATTTTGTAATCACAGAAATCGCTGCTGATTCAAAATCTACAGTCACGTTTTCAGGTTTCCGTCCCAGAATGTTTCCCGCCAAAAAAAGACGTATGTATGTCTTATTTCTTTTGTTTGGAAATAATTTCTTGGTCACTGGATGCATTTTAGTCTCATTATTTGTACTGCAGAAATAGTGAAAATAGTGTATATTTCCGAAAAATGCTTCCAGCAATAACAGAATGCACCATCCATAAAAAAATAAGTAAATAAATAATAATAATAATAAAAAAAGTATTGCTTACTTCTTACGTTAAAACGTGTTCCACCGTTCGTTCGCTACAAAACGTTATCCATTCTCAGAAAGAAAACTTCTGACATCGCTGATAGCTAGTAAGTCAGTTTAAGGTCAATTTCTTCTCGTTTCCGCGGATATCTCACATTTCCTTGTGATGTTGCCCGCTGGTAGTATGAAGATCTTTTCTTTGGTGGCTCCTCTGCCTTTGGAGAGACAAAATCGTGTCTGCGATTATGCAGACAATCCAGCTCCTCTGAATATATTTTGGAAACAGAAATCTCTTCCTCCTCGCCCTTTGGTTTTCCTTTTCCTTACTCAGAGTCTTCCGCATTTGCAGCAGAGCGTCATCCGGATCTCCATATTAATGTCGCAGTGGAAAGAGCACAGTCGAATACTTGGTTTGAAGCAATCCTCGGCTGTGGTTTGCTTTCCGCCTTTAACAGCACTGCATCGGAGTTTGGTCTTCATTCGCACTCTTCACTATGTAACATAGACTGTCACAATGGTAACTTACTGTGACTGGTCGGGGTGTAGTTATTCCGTGTCTAAGGAGCACCTACACTCCTGGCCATCAAAATTTCTACACCACGAAGGTGACGTGCTACAGACGCGAAAATTAACCGACAGGAAGAACGTGCTGTGAAATGCAAATGATTAGCTCTTCAGAGCATTCACACAAGGTTGGTGCCGGTGGCGACACCTACAACGGGCTTACACGAGGAAAGTTTCCAACCGATTTCTCATACACAAACAGCAGTTGACCGGCGTTGCCCGGTGAAACGTTATTCTAATACCTCGTGTAAGGAGGAGAAATGCGTACCATCACGTTTTCGACTTTAATGAAGGACAGATTGTAGCCTATCACGATTGCGTTTTATCGTATTGACACATTGCTGCTCGCGTTGGTGGCGATACAATGACTGTTAGCAGAATATGGAATCGTTGTGATCAAGAGGGCAATACGGAACGCCGTGCTTGATCCCAACGGCCTCGTGTCACTAGCAGTTGATATGACAGGCATCTTATCCCCATGGCTGTAACGGATCGTACAGCCACGACTCGATTACTGAGTCAACAGATGGGACGTTTGCAAGACAACAACCATCTGCATGAACAGTTCAACGACGTTTGCAGCAGCATGGACTATCAGCTCGGAGACCATGGCTGCGGTTACCCTTCACGCTGCATCACAGACAGGAGCGCCTGCAATGGTGTACGCAACGATGCATCTAGGTGCACGAATGGCAAAACGTCATTTTTTCGGATGAATCCAGGTTCTGTTTAAAACTTCATGATGGTCGCATCCGTGTTTGGTGACATCGCGCTGAACACACGTTGGAAGCGTGTATTCGTCATCGCCATACTGTCCTACCACCCGGCATGATGGTATGTGGTGCCCACTGGTTACACGTCTCGGTCATCTCTTTTTCGCATCGACGACACTTCGAACAGTGATCGTTACATTTCAGATGTGTTACGACTCGTGGCTCTACCCTTCATTCCATCCCTGTGAAACCGTACTTTTCAGCAGGATAATACACGACTGCATGTTGCAGGTCCTGCATGGGCCTTTCTAGATACGGAAAATGTTCGACTGCTGTCCTGGCCAGCACATTCTTCAGATCTTCCACGAACTGAATACGTCTGATCAATGGTGGCCACGCAACTGGCTCGGCGCAATACGTCAGCCACTACTCTTGATGAACAGCAGTATCGTGTGAAGCTGCATGGACACCTGTACCTGTACACCCCATCCAAGCTCAGGAGTCCACTATACGCAGGAAGCGGATACACGGGTAGCGGGGGCTGTGTGGCGTGGACTGGGCTTAGCATAAAGAGCTTCGGGGAAATAGAAAATGGGCAATCTCAAAGGGTTCAGGTGGATCACAGGAGAAACGTAGATCCGGAAACTATCGGTATAACAGTTGTAAATTGTCGTAGCTGTGTCGGGAAAGTTCCAGAACTGCAAGCGTTAATAGAAAGCACCGAAACACACATCATTATAGGCAGCGAAAGCTGGCTAAAGCCGGAAAGAAGTTCAGAAGAAGTATTTTCAAAAGATCTATCGGTGTTCAGAAAGGATAGATTAAACAAAATAGGTGAGGGCGTGTTTGTCGCTGTCAAAAGTAGTATTTCATGTAGCGAACTTGAAGTTGATAGTTCGTGCGAGCTATTATGGGTAGAGGTTGTACCCGAAAATCGTAAGAAGTTAATAATCGGTTCCTTTTACCAGCCTCCCGACTCTGACGATACAATAGCAGAAAGGTTCAAAGAAACCTGAGTCTAATTACAAAAACGTACCCGACTCACACGATAATAGTAGGTGGTGATTTTAATTTACCCTCGATCTGTTGGCGAAATTATATTTTCAAATCAGGAGGTACGCATAAAGCATCGTGTGAAATCGTACTCAACGCATTCTCTGAGAATTACTTCGAACAATTAGGTCATGAGCCAACTAGAATTGTAAATGGATGTGAAAACACACTTGATCTCTTAGCAACAAATAATCCTGAGCTCATAACGAGCATCAAAACGGATACAGGTATTAGTGAACACAGAGCTGTAGTAGTGAAATTGAATATCGAAAGTCCCAAAGTTACCAAAAATAAACGCAAAGTATATTTGTTCAGGAAAGCAGATAGAAACAAAATACATTGCTTCTTGAAGTAGGTGTAGACCAGATGTGGCTCAAATTCAAAGAAGTGGTATCGACAGCAATTGAAAGTTTTATACCTAATAAATTAATAAAAGAAGGAGGCGATCCCCCTTGGTACACAAAACAGGTTAGGACACTGTTGCAAAAGCAAAGGAAAAGGCATACTAAATTTAAACGAACACGAAATCCCCAGGATTTGCGATTGTACTCAGAAGCTCGAAATTTAGCGAGGATTTCAATGCGAGATGCATACAACATTTATCACAACGAAACTCTTTCTCGTAATTTGACTGAAAACCCAAAGAGATTTTGGTCATATGTTAAATATACTCGGGGAAAGACTCAAACAATACCTTCACTACGTGATAGTAATGGCGATCCTGCCGATGACAGCGCTACTAAAGCAGAGTTACTAAACTTAGCCTTTAGAAACTCATTCAGAAAAGAAGACGAAACCAATATTACAGATTTCGAATTACGAATAGAGGCCGTAAAGAGTAACATAGAAGTAGATATCATCGGAGTAGTGCAGCAACTAAAATCACTTAAGAACAAGTCTTCTGGTCTCTGCTCTCTCATAGAAGGATCTGTACCAAAAGATTGGAAAGTTGCACAGGTCACACCTATACTCAAGAAAGGCAGTAGGAATAACCCACTAAACTACAGGCCTATTTCATTGACGTCAATTTGCAGCAGGGTTTTGGAACATATCCTGTATTCAAATATTATGAATTATCTCGAACAGAACGATCTATTGACCCAACGTCAACACGGATTTAGAAAATATCGTTCATGCGAAACACAACTAGCTCTATATTCACATGAAGTGATGGGTGCTATCGACAAAGGTTCGCAAATCGATTCCGTATTTCTTGATTTCCAGAAAGCTTTTGACACCGTACCTCACAAACGGCTTTTAATCAAATTGCGTGGTTATGGTATATCGCCCCAAATTTGCAATTGGATAGGGGATTTCTTGTCAGAGAGGACACAGTTCGTAGTAATCGATGGTAAAGCATCGACTAAAACAGAAGTGATATCGGGCGTTCCACAGGTAGTGTTGTTGGTCCTCTGCTATTCCTTATTTACATAAACGATTTAGGGGAAATCTAAGTAGCTCTCTTAGGTTGTTTGCAGATGATGCCGTCATTTTCCGTCTAGTAAAATCATCTGAAGATCAAAACAAACTGCAGAACGATCTGAATAAGATATCAGTATGGTGTAAAAATTGGCAATTGACTCTTTTTGTGTCCCAGCCTCGTCGCCGCTTTTGTGTCTCGTTTCCGTCGTAGGTGTCGCTGGCCGACTAGTATTTAACCGACACAGGAATAAATGATGCAGGTAGGAAGGTGAGCAGCCAGAAACTAGAAACACTAGAGTAAATTAGAACGAGATATATATTGCACAGAATTTATACAATACTTAACTTTAACATGGTTCTGTACGGCAGAAAGCTGAAACATAGTTGAGGCCTGCCTAGTGCCTGTCCGATAGCCAAGTCTTCACTGGTGCCTGTCTGATTCCGAAGGTCCTAACTGGTTGCTATCTCAGTCCCAAGTGAACGATGTCGTTCAGTGGTAGCCACGAGTGGAGTTGCAGCAGAGGGCGCTCGTGGCTGTCGTCGTGAGAACGCCGCGCCGTGCGTGCATGGCGGCGCGCGGCGAAAGTAGGTGGCGCGCACTTCGTACTTGTGCGACACCACACCCCTCCCCCCCCCCCCCCAAACCGCCGCGCCATCGTGGCGTAGGGCTGGGGGCCACGGCGACGGCACTGGGAGGAGGGCCTGGGCGGGGGCGTTACTGGTGGGACGGGCGTCGTAGCTGAGGCTGGGATCGAGACGCCGTCCGCGCCCCGGCATCCGCCTTGCGATCCCCCGGAAAACCAGCCAAAACGAGGGGAAGGGCGCACCCCTCCGCCCAGCGGGAGCAGGTCATCTTCTTCTGAGGTGCGTGGCCCAGGCGGCGGGCGCGCGCACGGTCCCGGAGTCCTTCTTGGTGACGCTGTCAGCTGCGGCGGCGACGGAGGCGGAGAGGCGGACTGCGTAGGAGGCACGTCCACCTCCATGGGTACGATCTCGTAGTCCGGGGACGCTGGACCCGTCGGCGAACGATGTGGCTGTGCTCCCTGGCGGTGAACTGGGTCTGGAATCAAGAAACCGGAGACAGGATCGTGTGGCCCGTGCAGGCGCAATTGGTTTGCGTGGCGCCGCAGCTCCGACCCTGTGGAAGAACGTACAACATACATATTGCCACCGAGCACGCGCTGAATGGTGCCCGGCGTCCATCTTGTCTTGTTGCCAGTAAACACCCTGTACAGCACCGGCGTAGAACCCTGAAAACGCGAAGCGCCATACGAACCGACTCGGTGCGTGGGAGGCTGCAGCAGGTGAAGGAGAGTGCGGTGACGGCGGCCGTGTAGCAGCTCGGCAGGAGACGGGCCGTCACGTGGCATGCACCGATACGTAGACAGGAAAATTTGAAGAGCTTGCTGCCTGGAGTGCTGACCTTTCATCTTTTCCATGTGAGACTTGAGTGTTCGAACGAAACGTTCCGCTTCACCATTGGACTGAGGGTGAAAAGGTGCGGTGCTTATATGCTGAATGCCATTCACACGACAAAACTGTTGAAATTCCGCACTAACAAATTGAGGTCCATTGTCACTGACGATAGTTTCAGGCTAACCTTCGATGCAAAACACTGACGTAAGGGCACTAATTGTACTAGACGCCGTCGTTGAGTTCATGGCAATCACAAAAGGAAACTTGCTGAAAGCGTCTACAACGATTAACCAGCGCGTATTCCAGAAAGGTCCGGCAAAGTCAATATGTAAACGTTGCCATGGTCCCTTGGGGCGTGGCCAGTCTGAGAAACGTTGCGGAGGAACCGCCTGATGCTCCGCACAAACCGTACACTGTGACGTCATGCTCTCTATCTGTGAGTCCATACCAACCCAGGTACAATGACGGCTGGCCAGTTGCTTTGTCCTAACAATACCCCAATGTCCTTGATGCAGGAGGCGTAACACTTCACGTTGCAGGGAACGAGGAACAATCACTCTTGTTTGGTCGTTGTCGGTATGTAACAACGGAACACTCTTACTTAAAGATAATGCATGACGTTGTGCAAAATAACGTCGAACCAGAGGGCGTTGAATGTCTTTGGCTCTGGCAGGCTACCCAGAGCGAACAAAACGTGCTACCACACTTAGGTCTGCATCCGCCGCTGTTTCCTGTGCAACCCGACGAGAGTTCAAAGGGAAGTCTGCGACAGCGGTAGCATCTTTGGAGTCTATCTGACAACATGCCATTTCTGAAGAATCAAACGACACATCCTGGCCAACCGGAAGTCGGGAAAGTGTGTCCGCGTTGGCATGTTTAGAGGTAGGTCGGTACAAAATCTCATACTAGCAATTTGACAATATCAAGGACCATCTCTGAAGATTTTTTGCCGTTCGTGGCGGAATTGGCTTTGTGGGTGAGAACAACGACGTGAGAGGCTTGTGGTCTGTCAACAAATAGAATTTTCTGCCATAGAGATAATGTTGAAACTTTGTGACGCCGTAAATGATTGCTAAGGCCTCCTTTTCTATCTGACTGTAATTCTGTTGCGGCGGCGTCAGTAGCTTGGATGCAAAGGCAATAGGTCGATCGTGAAATCCAATACGATGTGACAAAACTGCACCCACACCGTACGACGAGGCATCAACTGCTAGCACTACAGGCTTCTGTGGATCAAAGGGAATCAAACATGCATCACTGAGTAGTGCAGACTTTAAGTTGTCAAAGGCAACTTGGCAATCTTTGGACGAAACAAAAGGAACATTTTTCCTACGTAAGCGATGCAGTGGAGCTGCAGTCTGAAACGCATTGGGAATAAACCGGAAATAATAGTTACGCTTTCCCATTACTGCTTGCAATTCGTGCACATTCTTAGGAGGAGGCAAGTCTTTGATTGCTCGAAGACGTGACTGTAAGGGATGGATTCCTTGGGCATTAATCACATGGCCTAAGTACTCTATTTCAGTTTGAAAAAAGTAACACTTTGCTTCATTACAACGTAGACCTGCTGCAGTCAAAACTTTGAAAAGGCACTCCAGGTTTGCTAGATGTTCTTCAACTGTACGTCCGGATACCACAATATCATCTAAGTAGTTCGAGCAACACGGTACAGAAACTGTCAGCTATTCCAAGGAACGCTGAAAAATAGCGGGGGCGGAAGAACTGCCAAAGGGTAGGCGTTGAAATTGAAAAAGGCCCATGTGAGTATTAATGACGAAAAACTTTTTTGACTCGTCATCAAGTGGAATTTGTAAGTATGCCTCTGCTAAATCAATCTTGGAAAAGAAGCGAGACTGTCCTAATTTGTCCATACGTTCCTCAGGTCTGGGCAGGGGGTAAGTGTAAACAATGGTTTGACCGTTCACCGTTGATTTGAAGTCCGCACAGATACGAAGTTTTCCCGACGGCTTGGGTATAATTACTACAGGCGAGGCCCACTGACTCGCAGAAACAGGAGAAATCACCCCACTATCTTGCCAACGTTTAAGTTCTTCGGCAACTGTATCACGTATTGCGATAGGCACTGGTCTAGCTTTACGAAATTTTGGTACAGCAGATTCTTTTAAAGTTACATGTGCCACGAAGTCTTTTGCACAACCTAGTTCCGGCGAAAACAAGTCACTATATTTTTCACACAATGCATTTATTTTTTCCTGAGGCACTACTGACGAAATTTGAAGCACATGTCTTTGAATTGACAAACCAAACAAGTCAAAAGCATCTAGCCCAAAAATGTTCTGTGTAGATTTGGCCTGAACAACTACAAAAGAAACTGTTTTTGTTACACCTTGGAAAGAGCCAGGCAGGCTACACGTTCCTAGCACGGGAATATTTTGTCCTGTATACGCTGTTAGTACTTGTTTAGACGGCGACAATTTTGGCGAACCCAGAAGTACATGAGTGTCTTTATTAATTAATGTAACAGCGGAACCAGTGTCGAGCTGAAATTGCACAGACTTATTTTCTATGAAGAGAGTCACAAACAGTTTGTGCTTCTGGCGCACAACAGGTGCGCGAATGTGGGCAACGTCTGATAGAACTTGTTTACTACACTTGCGCATGCGCGAGCCGCGAAGTGAAGGAAGCGGCGCAGAATCGGCACACAGATTAATATCACTGTCACTAGATGGCACTACCGCCGGATCGGCGTCCGCGCAATGCGAGACTACTACAGTCACTAACTACTGCACTACACTCTTGAGCAGCTACTTGATGTCTACTGTCACTAGCTACACAGTACTGGGCACTTTTGCAATAAGGAGTTGCAGAAGACACTAGGTTCACTACAGGATTGCACTGTACATTGTCACTTTGCTTGTCCCGAACCCTGTTCCGTTGCACAGATGTACGCGCTCGTCGGCGCTTGCGGCGTGGCTCAATACATAGTTTTGCAATAGTTGCAGAAGAATTTCCTTGCAATTGAGAACCAAGTAAAGCACTGTTCAATTTCACAGCGTCTATGACATTGACTGTATGCACTGCTCTCGCACTTTGCGAAGCACTGTTTCTAACGTTACTGTTCTTTCAGTTTTTAATTTGCATACACACAGACTGCACATGTCCCGATTTGCCACATTGATAACAGGTTGCGTTGCGACTAGGGCAATGAGCACGCTTGTGGCGAGACACACACTGGGGTCAAGATTTACGTACATTTTTCTGAAATGGGCGTTGGCGCCCGTTATTCAAATTACTGTTTCTAACACCACGGTGCGATCTTTGTGTCGCACTTTTACACTGGCTACTGTTCACTGTCTGTTCAGCATGGCCGGTAGAATTTAAAGAATCACTAGTGCTACACTGAGAACTACGGCTAGGAAAGCGTCCGTTACGGCGCACTGAATTTACACTGTGGCTTTGCATTTCTACATCTGCTAAGTCAAAAGTATCATGTGCTTCAATAAGCTGCAGTACACTGTCTAATGAGGGGTCAGACTGTTTCAGAATTGCTGCCCTAATTCTGGGGTCCTGAATGTTCTGCGTAATCGCATCTCTTAACATCACATCACTATAAGAAAGTCCACAAGAGCAAGTAAATTTACATTTGCGGGTTAAGCCCTTCAATTCCGTAATCCATTCCTGGTGGGACTGCTCTGGTAATTTTTTCAGTCTGAAAAATCGGTACCGCGCCGCGGCCACGAGAACTTTTCTCTCGTAATGAGCATTCAGTGCATCTATAATGTGTTCAAAGTCTACATCACGAAGAGATGCGTGGGGGAATAGTTTCTTCAGTAACACGAAGGTGTTGGTGCCCACCACAGATAATAACAGATGCTTCACTTTCTGACCTGTAATTTGATGAGCCGCGACGAGTTCTTGAAACTGTGCGAAGTAGTCGCTCCATTCTTCCTCACGTTCGTTGCACTGGCGAAATGTAGGAAGCGGTGCAGCGGCAGGTGTGGGCTGCTGATGTGACGGCTGTTGTTGTTGGTGAGCAGCCTGTGCCGTTAACTGCGACACCGCCTGCAGGTGTTGAGTGATTTGCGCCGTCTGTAACTGAATAATTTCCATTAAGTTTTGGTTCGGGGTAGTGCCCATGCTGACCGATTAGGCGCCGCGTATACAAGTAACTTATAACAAAACACAAATGCAATATGAAAGGAGGGCTCGCTCCGCAACAAAAAAAGTCCACAAAACACGTAACTGAAAATGTTCCCCCAAAATCTTATAATAAGTGTGGGTGGGTGGGAACAATTTCTGCGTGCTCCGACTGATGCTGTCTGGCAGCTGCAAGAGGGCTGGTCCAAGGTTCTATCACTCCTCGTCGCCACTTTTGTATCCCATCCTCGTCGCCACTTTTGTGTCCCAGCCTCGTCGCCGCTTTTGTGTCTCGTTTCCGTCGTAGGTGTCGGTGGACGAGTAGTATTTAACCGACACAGGAATAAATGATGCAGGTAGGAAGGTGAGCAGCCAGAAACTAGAAACACTAGAGTAAATTAGAAAGAGATATATATTGCACAGAATTTATACAATACTTAACTTTAACATAGTTCTGTACGGCAGAAAGCTGATACATAATTGAGGCCTGCCTAGTGCCTGTCCGATAGCCAAGTCTTCACTGGTGCCTGTCTGATTCCGAAGGTCCTAACTGGTTGCTATCTCAGTCCCAAGTGAACGATGTCGTTCAGTGGTAGCCACGAGCGGAGTTGCAGCAGAGGGCGCTCGTGGCTGTCGTCATGAGACCGCCGCGCCGTGCGTGCATGGCGGCGCGCGGCGAAAGTAGGTGGCGCGCACTTTGTACTTGTGCGACACCACAACTCTAAATAATGAGAAGTGTGAAGTCGTCTACATGAGTACGAAAAGAAATCCGTTACATTTTGTTTACAACATAGATCAATCAAATGTGAAGGCCGTAGACTCCACAAAATACCTAGGAATTACTATTACTTCAGACTTAAACTGGAAAGAACATGTAGATAATATCGTGGGAAAGGCGAACCAGAGACTGCGTTTTATCTGCTAAGGCAGAATTACTAAACACAGCTTTCCGAAATTCTTTCACCAAAGAAGACGAAGTGAACACTCCATTATTCAATCCAAGAACAGCTGCCAGCATGCGAAACTTAGAAGTAGATGTTCCTGGAGTAGTAAAACAACTTAAGTCACTAAACAAAAATAAATCTTCCGGGCCAGATTGTATACCAACTAGATTCCTCTCAGAGTATGTTGATGCAATAGCTCCGTACTTAGCTAAAATTTACAACCGATCACTCAGCGAAAGATCCGTACCCAAAGACTGGAAAGTTGCCCAAGTTACTCCAATATTCAAGAAAGACAATAGGAGTGATCTCCAAAATTACAGGCCTATCTCATTGAAGTCGATTTGAAGTAGGATTTTGGAACATATACTTTGTTCGAATATTATGTACTACCTCGAAGAGAACGACCTATTAACCAATAGTCTGCACGGATTCAGAAAGTATCGCTCTTGCGAAACACAGCTTGCCCTTTATTCACATGAAGTGTTAAGTGCCATCGACAAGAGATCTCAAATCGATTCCATATTTCTGGATTTCCGGAAGGCTTTTGATACTGTACCCCACAAGCGGCTTCTAATGAAATTGCGTGCTTATGGAATATCTCCCCAATTGTGCGATTGGATTCACGATTTCCTATCAGAAAGGACACAGTTCGTTGTAATTGACGGTAAGTCATCGAGTAAAACAGAAGTGATATCTGGCGTTCCACAGGGAAGCGTTATAGGTCCCCTACTCTTCCTTGTGTTTATAAACGATTTATGAGATAATCTGAATAGCTCCCTTAGACTTTTCGCGGATGATGCTGTCGTTTATCGGTTAGTGAAGTCAACAGAGGATCAAATGCAACTGCAAAGCGATTTAGACAAAATTTCTACTTGGCGCGAAAATTGGCAATTGACACTAAATAAAGAAAAGTGTGAAGTAATACACATGACCACTAAAAGAAATCCGCTGAACTTCAATTACGCTATAAATCAGTCAAACCTTAAGGTAGTAAATTCTACCAAATACCTAGGAACAACTTTGACTGGAGAGAACACATAGAAAATATTGTGGGGAAAGCGAGCCAAAGGTTACGTTTCATTGGCAGAACGCTTAGAAGATGCACCAGCTCCACCAAAGAGACTGCCCCTTGTGGAACTCTCACCAGGTGGGACTGACGGAAGATATTGAGAAGGTTCAGAGAAGGGCAGCTCGTTTTGTTTTATCACGTTACGGGGGGGAAAGCGTCACGGAAATGTTGCGTGAATTGGGGTGGAAATCATTAAAAGAAAGACGTTATTCATTGCGGCGTGATCTGTTTGCGAAGTTTCAATCACCGACTTTTAGTTCTGAATGTGAAAATATTTTGCTAGCACCCACCTACTTAGGGAGACATGACCATCCCAATAAAATAAGGGGAATCAGATCGAAAACGGAACGATTTAGGTGTTCTTTCTTCCCGCGCGTTATTAGAGAATGGAACGGTAGAGAAAAGTTATGAAAGTGGTTAATGAACCCTCTGCCAGGCACTTAAATGTGATTTGCAGAGTATCGATGTAGGTGTAGATGTAGATGTAGAACCCTTAAAAGATGCAACAGAACTGCTAAAGAAACTGCATACACTGCGCTTGTCCGTCCATTTTTGGAGTATTGCAGCCCAGTGTGGGATCCTCATCAGGTGGGTTTGACGGAGGACATTGAAAGAGTCCAAAGAAGGGCAGCTCGTTTCGTATTGTCACGATAGAGCGTTACGGAAATGATACAGGATCTGGGATGGGAATGATTACAACAACGGCGCTTATCGCTGCGGCGTGGGCTACTTGCGAAACTCCAGTCGCCAAAATTCTCCTCCGAATGCGAAAATATATTGTTGACTCCCACTTTCATAGGTAGAAATGATCATCAGAATAAAATAAGAGAAATCAGAGCTCGAACAGAGAGATTCATGTGTTCTTTCTTCCCGTGCGCTATTCGAGAATGGAATGGGAGATAAATAGTATAATTGTGGTTCGATGAACCCTCTGCCAGGCACTTAAATGTGAATTGCAGAGTATCCCATGTAGATGTAGATGTAGACTCAATGCCCAGGCGTATCAAGTCCGATATTACGGCTAGAGGTAGTTTTTCTGCGTACTGATTACTCAGAATCTATGCACCCAAATTACGTGAAAATGTAATCACATGTCAGTTCTAATGTAATATATATGTCCAATGAATACCCGTTTATCATCTGCATTTCTTTTTTGTGTAGATATTTTAATGGCCAGTCGTGTAGGTACCATTCATTAGGACGGCCATTGCACATTTAAGCCGTGCCGCAAAGGAAGCAGGTTTCGGGTGTATATTGAGTTAGACGCAAATTTCACTCGGGGCTTTTATCATACATTAATAAATTAGAGTCAACTATAAATTTTAAATCTTACCCATAAAGTAATATGAAGTACGATCAAAGATCGCAAAGCAACATAATAATTTTATTACATAATCAAACAAAATTCACACTACGTACTTTTTTTTATAAAGTATCCGTGGTTCCTAACTCATTTCTCTAATTATCGTACCATTTTCATGCCCCTCGGGCATGGATATTTGTGCCGTCTTTAGTATAAGGTAGTTCTTAAGCAGTTTGTAAGTTTAGGGACTGATGACCCCGTAGTTAAGTCCCATAAGCTTAACAAACATTTTTGAAATAATATTTTCAACGCTAACTTACTTTCTTTGAATAGATACCTCCTCTTATTTTTTAAGCAAGAAATAGCATGAAAAATTACAAGAAGAATGGCGTTGCGATGCGTCAGTTACATCCGTAGAAACTGCGAAACGAAGTTGGCGTTTGAAATACATGAGGCGCGCTGCTAGAGCGCGATTCCAAGATTCAGCTTTGAGTCTCGCTTGAGTCTGGGACACGCGCTAGCAGCGCGCCTCATGTGTTTCAAACGTCAACTTCGCTTCGCAGTTTCTTCGGATGTAATTGACTCATCTCGATGCAACCAACGCCAATCTTCTAGTGATTTTTCATGCTACTAATTGCTTAAGAAATGATATGTGGTATCCATTTAACAAAAAACATAAGTTTGCGTTGAAAGTAACATTTCTTTACGTTCACAAGTCATCACCGGTGACGATTCTTTCAGACAAGCATTCCCCTCAGTTCCTCTGCGGCGTAAAGCTTTAAATAAAGTTCTTCATCATTCTTTGGTCATTGTGGTAGTCTGTTAGGTTCTTAGGCAAGCACGGAGGATAGGGCTTCCGAAATTTCAACTAATCAGGAACAGTGTCGTACAGCACACCTTGAGAAGTGCTGCAGGCTTCCCAGCTGCACACGCAGGAGGCTGGAAGTTGCAGCCCCAGCGGCTCCTCCAACGTTCAGCGTGGCGTCGGCTGACGCCGGCCGCCCAAGGCCAGGCCAGTCACTGGGGTTCGCTAGACTGCACACCGCGTCGGGCTATTACTGGGCTGCAAAATGTCTTATTCCATGACACCGCATATGTTCCTACGAATTTAACTCGATTTATGCCCTTTAAATCACAAATAACGGAATACAATTTGCTGCTTTTCCTAAGTTGCCGACAGTAACATGCATGATGTTTTTCTTTTGCAGGTTTCTCTCGCTTGAGCTGTACGTGAAAACTAAATACCCTCTGTAGCGCAAACTTCAAGAGATACTGTCGTGAATTTTTAACATTCTCTTTGCAATAGTAGGTCAGAAAAATATTATAGTGCGTTACTGTCCCCACTCGTATACTGTCGTTCCAGTGTTCGTAATACCATCACGTTTTCAGCTGCTGCCATGCAACTGTGAACTTATCCCCTTTGAATATGAATCCGTCAAACCCCATGAAGAACAGAGGGCAGCGCGGGGAGTGCTGGTAGGTCTCTTTCGCAATGTTACAGATTTCGCGGCCGCTCACGCTTGAAGTTCGAGTCCTACCTCGGACATGTGTGTATTTGTTGTCCTTAGAACAAGTTAATTTAAGTAGTTTGTAAGCTTAGGGACTCATGACCAGAGTAGTTAAAGCCCACAGATTTACAAACAGCAACAGGATGCGCAATATGAACAAAGTCCGAAATCGCCTTCAGGAATGTGGCCTCTAGGACGAAAGTCTATGATGGATCAAGATTTTGTTTTCAGACGTACAATCGTCGTTCCATTCCTTTTGTGTACAGGAGACAATGGTGTGGATGGAACTCGGTATTTGCGGTCGTACGGACCTCTTTGTCGTCGACAATGGCACACGAGATCCTTCGACTTTTGTTATGCACTACGCTGCTTAAGGTGATGGGTACCTTCCGGTGGACAAAAACGTTCTTCCCCGTAGAGCTGCATTGGTGGACAACATGCGTCAAGCTGAGGGAATAGAAGTAATGAAATGTCCAGCTTGTTCACCGGACTTAAACCCGATTGAGCCTGTGTGGGATGCACTTGGCAGACGCATTGCAGCCGGACCAGCACGGTTGGTAGAGATTGCACTCATGAAAGTATGGTCAAATATCCCTCAAGAACTAATTGGTAACCTGTACTGCCCATTCACGTAGTGTGCAACTGTACTGGCGGTGGGAGCTGATCACACACGGTAATAGAGGGAAACGAGAATGAGTGTCAGGATTATGGTAGTCCCATGATGCCTGACTCTAAGTAAACCTCAGTTTAAGGGCTGAGACAGCAAAATATCGTACTGTATCACAAACTGTTACAAATATCTGAATTAAACATTCTACCATATCTATGTCATGTATGAAGTCTCACCTGATCCCCTAATTGTTACGGACAGTGTAGATAAGCTCATCGAGACTGAATCCGTCAACGTAACAATATTTTTATCACAAATTTAAGCTTTCATGGCCAGGAAATACCGGATGATCAAAAAGTCAGCATACATTTGAAAATTTAATAAATCACGGATAATGTAGATAGAGAGGCAAAAATTGACACATATGCTCGGAATGACATGAGGTTTTATGAGAACAAAAAAAGTTCAAAAATGTCTGACAGATGGAGCTTCATCTGGTCAGAAAAGCAATAATTAGCATAAAAAATTAAGACAATGCAAAGAGATCTTTCACGCGTCTAGCCATATGGGGTGGAGCGCCATCCTGCTTACAAATCGTACATTCCGGCAGGTGTTTATCTGCCAGGCTGGGAATAATGCGATTCTGTAACATATCGGCGTACCTCTCACCCGTCACGGTAGCATATACTGACGTTTCGCTGTTCAGTGCCATCTGTCGCTCATGTTTTGAACTTTTATTGTTCTAATTAAATACCATGTCATTTCAAACATGTGTGTCAATATTTAAAAAATGTTCAAATGTTTGTACAGCTTATGGGACTTAATTACGGGGTCATCAGTCCCTAAACGTACAAACTACTTATGAACTAGGACGGCACAAATATCCATGCCCGTGGGGGAATTCGAACCCCCGACCGTAGTGGCCGTGCAGACCGTGACTGAAGCGCCTCAGTCCCCTGGGCCACCGCGGCCGCGGCCGGCTGTCAATATTTACCTCTTTATAAACAATATTCCGAGATTTATTAAGTTTTCAAATTTATACTGACTTTTTGATCACCTGGTATTAAAATTTCTAAAATATTAAGGGCTATTCTATCACAGTCGGTTGGATTTATCATTTTAATTCAATGTTTCGTCTCCATCTGTGGAGGACAACGAGGATGCTCCACATGATAAAGTTTAATTCATGTTCATCATATGTTTCCAGCAGAATTTTAAATTCGTAGTTATGATACGGGCGTTGTGTAGCTATGAAAGCCGCGAGTAACATGTAGCAAAAAGCTGTTTAAAGTGCACCTAAACATCAGGGCAGCCAGAAAAGCTAACCTACTCTACAACGGAGCGCTCCTAAAAGTTTTTCCCTGGATGCCGCGAGTAATATGGCAACTCGGAGGGAGAGAGGAGCTTGCTCACAGAATAAATTTTTGCCGCGCTCTTTTCAGCTCGCCCTGAGTATCTCCGCCTTTCAGAGGCCGCGTTCCGCAGCCAGCTGTGGCCGCGCCATACACGCCACGCCTCGGTGGCTTCACGGGCCAGACACACCTGCCGGCGCAGACGCCGCACCCTGTGGAGGCGGTGCCGTCTTGCATGAGGGGGGACGCTTACACTACGGACCCACACTAAGCCGCTTTCTCCTCCTCAGAGTCAGCGTGAATGCAGTTTGGGAGAAAACCAGGTTGTAACTCGAGCGGTTTCCCTGTGGTATGAGTAGGGCTTTCATTCATACTGTCGCTTTTACAGCGGGTGCGTTTTCCACGACGGGTGGGATACCAATTCAGATTCAGAATACCGAAAATTATGAAGGAATTTCGACGCGAAATGGATTCTTAGCTAGAATATACGGGGGTATTTCCGAAAGTAAAGATACACCGTACGCCGTACAGAAAAGTTTTGGCGAGCATGTTGCCAACACTGGTGTTTACCTCGAACCGGTAGCTTTCTCCTCGCGGACGTTCCGCAGTTGAACGTTCCTTCTGGTTGGAGTAGGTCGTGTTTAAAAATGGCTGCTGCAATTCAGAATCCCGCCAAATGCGAAGTGCGCTCCTTCATACGTTTTCTTCATGCAAAAGGTCAGCGACCAGCGGATATTCACAAAGAAATTGTTTCTGTTTATGGGAACATTATGAATCGACAAAATGTAACGAAATGGTGTCGTCATTTCTCTGAAGGTCTGCCATCTGCGATCTTTGATGCCCTTCTTCGGAGAACGGAGGAAGCAATTCGTGCGAATAAACGTCTCAAATTGAAAGAATTGCATCAGATCATACCGGACGTGTCAATGACAAATGTTTATGACGTTGTGACTGTCAATATAGGGTACAGGAAATTGTGTGGGCGCTGGGTTCCAAAGATGTTAACGGAAGAACAGAAAAAGGACGGGCTTTGCACTCGACTTCCTCACACGCTATGCTGAAGCAGGTGATGAGTTCCTTAAACACAATGTGTCAGACGAGACGCGCGTTTATCATCAAACACCTGAATCCAAGCAACAGTCAATGCAATGGCGCCATTGGAATTCACCAAAAGCGAAGAAATGCAAAACGTCGATTTCAGCGAAGAAAATCATGCCTTCTGTTTTTTGGGACAGACAAGGCATTCTTCAGTTGCAGTTTATGCCTCCTGGAACGACAATTAATGCTGCTGCATATTGCCAGACTTTTAAACGTCTTCGAAGGACAATTCAAAATAAACGCAGGTGAATGCTGGAGTACGCTTGCTTCATGACAACGCTCACCCCACACAGCGCTCGTTACCAAAGCACTACTCAAGAAATTCAAATGGGACGTAGTGGATCATCCACCATACAGCCCGGACCTTGCGCCCACCGACTTCAATGTCTTACGTTACCTGAAGTAACATCTTGGTGGAAATTCATTCCACGATGATGAAGAAATCAAAGATGAAGTTGAATGAGTTTCGGACAACAGGCGGCAACTTTCTATGACTATGGGATACAAGAGCTTGTGCACCGTCTTAACAAATGATTCCATAACAGGGGTCATTATGTCGAAAAATAACATATAATCCCATTAATAACATGTAACTGACGTTTTCTATATAAATGTTCTATTTAAAATATGCAAGCCATTTTATCTTTACTTTTCGAAATGCCCTCGTATTTAATCCACAATTGATGCTATTTACATTAACTTATTCAAGATATAATTTCCAAGTTTAAATTAAAAAAAAAAAAAAAAAGTAGTAGCGTAACATCTTCTGTAATTTGTCTGTACTTATTCGACGCCTCCGAGCTTTCAAATTCACATACCTAAAATTACTTACTTCCATCTATTAGAGTGTCCGATTCCATGCGTGATGTGTCGAAAACAGTACAAATACCATTAACAAAATTGCGTTACCAGTTTAGAGTTTAAATGCGCTAACATGACAAAGAAACAAACGACCTGAACTGCGTTCTGACTGATATCCATTCGTACCCAAATAACGTACCAGTCTGGCAAGTCCTATAATCGTTTCATGGTGCAGTTAGTCGACTGTACTAAATGAATACCATAAGAGAGACCTAGCTTTTTATAGGAATTATTCCAGATGCAGAATAACACAACGATATTGCAAATTTAAGGGAACAGATTATTAGAGATGGGACAGTAACTAACGCTTCTAATCTCAACTTTATTGAACAAGTGATTTTCCAGAAGCATTTCCACACTAATTGGAATCTGAGGATAAGAATCTCAAGGTTAAAAAAATTACGACAGTACCGGAGCTCCTGAACTTCTATACTAGTTCAGAGTACTTTTTCTCAGCAAATGGGTTTATCAGAGAAACTAAATTCGTTTCTGTGGCGAGTGGTTTTGCTTTAAACGGTTCTGGAATTGACGCATTAAAAATAACGCGATTGAAAGCGGCAAAGTCTCTGTCTGAAAAGCATATCATTGCTATTTCTCTGTACTAATGACTGAACTAATATTTGTGGACATGTGTGAACTTGGAATTTCACGACGCACTAATTTGTTGTGGTTCTGGAATGACACCTAGATCCTACAGCCATTGCTATCTAAGTACAGGTATTGTTCCTTACTGAGTCTCCACTATGACTAATACAGTCAGAGCTGCTTAGTATTAGAGAAATGTAAGTTAAAAAAAGAAAATAAATGTTCAAATGACTATAAACCCTGTAGGGCGAAACCCCCATGGTCATCAGTCCCTAGCTTACAATCTACATAAACAAATATAGTACCTACTCAGATTGTTAACTATGTAAAAAGTACTGATACCTGTTGAAATTTATCACCTGTATTGATATAATCTGAAGTAAGTTTTTTTATGTTCGTGTACCAAGAACCGAACCACATACCAAACCCCTTTGTTGTCTATCCACTAACTGGCGTTAAATCTCCATTTTTTACTCAATCTATCATAATTTTTGACAACACATTAAAATTGCATTAGTCTTTCAAATGTGTTCAAATGTTTGTAGAACTTATGGGACTTAACTACGGGGTCATCAGTCCCAAGCTTACAAACTACTTATGAACTCCTTAAGACTAAGGACGGCACAAATATCCATGCCCGAGGGGGATTCGAACTCCCGACCGTAGTGGCCGTGCAGACCGTGACTGGAGCGCCTCAGTCCCCTCGGCCGGCAATTAGTCTGTCACTAGAAGTCCAGTGTATACATTCCAGTGCCTAAAATGAAGTGATTTATATCTGGATTCGAATTCATTTTTGTTTCGCGGATACGTGGAGGGGGTTTGCCGTCTTCAAGATACGAACAAACTTATAGAACTGCACGGTTGTGAGAGGTCAAATACTGCGAACGTGGATATCCGAATTGGTATCTAAATCCTACAACACATTTTCACCTCAAATTCACATGTTTGCCTGTGATCAGGTGAAGCGGATATCTTCATGGTGTATGAATGCGCACGCCTGAAGGCAGGATCGATTCGAGAATCTAAGGGTAACAATCAATAACGGGCCTGCGAGACATTTGCGGCCCCATGCGCTACCCACCTTATTCTGACCAAGTACAAGCAAGTTTCTGTGCAAGATTACACAGCAAGAGTCAAAGTTTGGGTCGGAAATCGGCGGCTAGGAAAAGCAACATCATTCTATCAAGATAAACTTCGCAATGACATACGAAAGGAAACCGCCTTCATAAAATGTTCAAATGTTTGTAATGCTGTGGGACCAAACTATGTTAGTCATCAGTCCCTAGCCTTACAAACTAAGTTAAACTAACAAAAGGACAACTCACACATTCATGCCCTAGGGAGGATTCGATCCTGCGACGCGGGAGGCCGCGCGAACCGTAACGTGGCGCTTCAGACCGCTCGGCTACTCCCACGAGGCCCGCCTTGATACTGGGAGCAATTTATGTTTCCAGACACGAGGTGTTTTCTGTTGTTTCAAGCAGTTATCTTCATTTATTCCTTTCCATTTGATTAATCATCGACAGCTATGTGTCCATCAGAAGTAAAGAGTGACCGAGCTGTTGCCACTGTTTGGGAATGGACATCAAGAAATGACTACGGCTTTCAGTGAAAAGTAGACCAACCGCTTATCAGTCATCTCTACTGTCAAAAATCGGGAAGTATAAATTTACCTTCCAAACGTCAGATACTTTGGAAGTTGTTACATCATCAACTTTCCGCTGCCAATACAGCGAATTTTGTAAAACTAGCAACCACCTCGGTTTCGTACGGATAGTAGGCAATATACAAGGAAATAAATTGTCGTAGTGACGTATGAGCCAGATTAATGAACCCTATTTGTAACATTAAAATGTACCTCATGCTCATCCTAAGCATTATGAAACAATAAGAGCAATATGACGTGTCCGGTTATGTGCGTAAATCACAGCGTATACAGCTTTCCCTGTAAATATTTATTGCCCTCTATCGCGGATATCTGCTCGCCACACCCAATCACTGCCACTCACGTTAATGAATTATATACCTAAATCTCCCTCGTGAATCACACCGTCCATTCGTCCAAACTGTATGAAAATTCGCTCAGTGGTTTTTGAGTTTAGCGAGGACAGACAGCCAGCCACGGCAGAATGTTTTGCTATATGTAAAGAAAATGGTTTGTAATGAAGGAATATGTTGACCTGTTGAACTGCCCCCACGACGGATCTGACATCTGTCCAGTAGTTCATGTATGGGCCATATGAGGGGCCGATGGGAAATACTTTTCCCCGGTCGATTGTTGGGAGAGTTGAGTATGAAAGCAGAAAATAGAATGAGACATTAAAGATAAGACATACCTTTACTTTGCTACGTAATTTACAAGTACATTTAGACATTTTTCATGCCACTTTATAAGCTTCAAAAAGCCTTCCAGAAAAATCAGTGCGCTCACAAACAAGAGTTGCAAAATGATTTTGCGTTGCTGTCACCGAATGAGGTCTCGCATTGTCATCCGACAGAATAACGCCAGATCTGAGAAGGCCAGGCCGCTTTCTCCGAATCACCTCTTTCAGTTTCGACGGAGAGGCACAGTACCGACCGGAATTGATGGTTGCGTCCTCCAAAACGTCCAGCAAAAGAACTCAGCAAAAGACTCAGAAAACGGTGAGTAGCTCTTTACAGCAGCCGGAGTGCTTCTGAACTTCTTTGGGACAGGTGATGACGGATGTTTTTTGCTGCGTGGCTTTTTTGAAGCTTATAAAGCAGTTTGGGAAATGTCTCAATATACTTGGAAATTACGAAGAAAAGTAATGTCTTATCTTTAATAAATTATTCTATTTTTTCCTTTCCTTTCATACACAACTCCCCCAAGGAGTAGCCGGGCATTCAGGGCCCCGAAGTGGGCAGACGTGGAGGGCTTGTTGTCCGTGGCCATTGGGGTGACTTTTGGAAGTTCTACTGCTGATTTGGCTATTGCTGGAAGAAGTGAGGCCGGATGTCGATCACTGTGGCGCAAATTACACCACTGGCCATTAAAATTGCCACACCAGAAAGAAATGCAGATGAAAAACGGGTATTCATTGGGCAATATATTGTACTACAGCTGACATGAGATTACATTTTCACGCAATTTGGGTGCATACATCCTCAGAAATCATTAGCCAGAACAAACATCTCTGGCCGTAATAACGGCCTTGATACGCCTGGGCATTGAGTCAAACAGAGATTATCTGGCGGGTACAGATACAGATGCACATGCAGCTTCTACACGATAACACAGTTCATCAAGAATAGTGACTGGCGTATTGTGACGACCCAGTTACTCGGCCACCATTGACCAGACTTTTGAATTGGGGATCAAATGAAGGGTATAGCCACGGGTCGTAACACCTCTGAAATGTAACGGCCACACTTCAAAGTGACATCGACGCGTACAAGAGGTGACCGAGACGTGTAACCAACGGCACTCCATACCATCACGCCGGGTGATATGACAGTATAGCGATAACGAATACACGCTTCCAATGTGCGTACACCGCGATGTCGCCAAACACGGATACGACCATCATAAAGGTGTAAACAGAACTTGGATTCATCTGAAAACATGATGTTTTGTCATTCGTGCACCCAGGTTCGTCGTTGCGTACGCCATCGCAGGCGCTCCTGTCTGTGATGCAGCGTCAAGGGTAATCGCAGTCATGGTGTCCGAGATGATAGCCCATGCTGTTGCAGACGTCTTCGAACCGTTCGTGCAGATGGTTGTTGTCTTGGAAACGTCCCCATCTGTTGACTCGGGGTTCGAGATTGCACGATGCGTTACAGCCATGTGAATATGATGCCTGTCATCTCGACTGCTAGTGATAAGAGGCTGTTGGGACCAGCACGATGTTCCGTATTGGCCTCCTGAACCCACCGATTCCAAATTCTGCCAACAGCCATTGGATCACGACCAACGGGAGCGGCTACGACACGATATGATAACCCGCAATCACTATAGGCTATAATCCGACCTTTATCAAAGTCGAAAACGTGATGGTACGCATTTCTCCTCCTTACGCGAGGTATCACAACAACGTTTCACCAGGCAACGCCAGTCAACTGCAGTTTGTGTCTGTGAAATCGGCTGGAAACTTTCCTCGTGTCAGTTCGTTATAGGTGTCGCCACCGGCACCAACCTTGTGTGGATGCTCTGAAAATCTAATAATTTGCATATCACAGCAACTTCTTCCTGTCGGTTAAATTTCGTCTGTAGCACGTCATCTTAGTGGTGTAGCAAATTTAATGACCAGGAATTATATATCACCTAAAGGACTGCCATATTGTTATCAAACGAGAAAACCAATTTAAAGTAGAGTGCCCTGCTTTTGGTGCCGATATTTCAATTGTCACCAATAGCAGAACAGAAGCGATTCACGCAGTGGAAAAACTACATGAAAATTCACTAAATACCGGACTACGGATATCTTATGAAAACCCTCAACATATGAAAGACAGCCAGTAAATAAATCAACTTTTATCACAAAATAGGGTGAAGTTGTAAAAATCTGCCATTTTATATACCTCGGAGGAATCGCCAGTGAACAAAGATTCATCAAGTTCCAAAAATTATGGCATAATAGAAGAGTGATTCTTCCGGAATCAATCTATGCAGCTGAAAGAATAGTGACTGATGTTCATTCAAAAATTAGAAAAGTAGGTAAGCAGAAAAGCAAAATTATCAGGAAGATTTACAATGCAATCAACAAAAACGGCGTCTGTATGAAGACACCACAAAAATAACTCTATAGAAAAAGCAACGTACTAACAGATGAAACCACGAAACGCCGACCCAAATGTTATACACCAATCTACAGGATGGAAACCTCCAGAACGACAAAGAAACTATTCAGTATTATAACAAAGAGCAAATGCGACCCAAATGGCTGAAAGAAGTCAAGAGAAATCTGCAGCAGATGAACATAAAAAATCTCGAAGACCGCACTAATTGCCGAAATAACATCACAAGTGTTTAATTTGAGAAAATAACATCGCGCCAGCCTTCGAAACAATATATATATATATATATATATATATATATATATATATATATATATATATATATATATATATTAAGACGAAAAATACCTAGCAGGAAAAATAAAATATAAAAAATAGACGAAGATTACTCACCAGGCGAAGGAGCACAGGTGTGACAGCATCACAAATAAATAAATGAATACACACACACACACACACACACACAATCGCAAGCTTTCGCAACCCAGTTGCGTCTTCAGGCAGTAGGGAAGGAGAGGGAAAAGGAAATGATGAGGGTTTTAAGGAAGGGGGTAAGGAGCCATTCCAATCCCGGGTGAGGAAAGACTTACCTTGGGGGAAAAAATGGAGGGTAAACAAATGCACACATGCCCACACATTCACACAGACACAAGTACCAGTATTAAACATGAACAGAAATGTGGAAAAACGGGAATGGAAGCAATCGTAAGGTAACTAAGAAATGACGAAAATGGTTATAAACAATAGAGAAACTATTGTTAGGAAAGAGTGTTAAAGATTTTAAACGAGAAAATTGAATGAGCGGCGTGTTACAGACGGAAGCAGGGGCAATGAAAGTGGTAAATATCAAAATAAACGTACTAATAGGAAAAGGTTTGGAAGAAAACGTATTGTTGTAAGAATTAGCGAACTATGAACAGTAAACAAAGGAGTGAATGTAGCAATGAACTGATATGTAAAATGTAAAAAAATGAATAAATAATGAATAATAAAAATAAAAAAACCAAAGGGAAAGTAAGATGACAGAAAAGATTTCGAAAAGTAACAGAGCAAGGACGGAAGTAATTGTTGAATTCAAATATATGATACGAATATTAAGACGAAAAATTCCTAGCAGGAAAAATAAAATATAAAAAATAGACGAAGATTACTCACCAGGCGAAGGAGCACAGGTGTGACAGCATCACAAATAAATAAATGAATACACACACACACACACACACACACACAATCGCAAGCTTTCGCAACCCAGTTGCGTCTTCAGGCAGTAGGGAAGGAGAGGGAAAAGGAAATGATGAGGGTTTTAAGGAAGGGGGTAAGGAGCCATTCCAATCCAGGGAGAGGAAAGACTTACCTTGGGGGAAAAAATGGAGGGTAAACAAATGCACACATGCCCACACATTCACACAGACACAAGTACCAAGTATTAAACATGAACAGAAATGTGGAAAAACGGGAATGGAAGCAATCGTAAGGTAACTAAGAAATGACGAAAATGGTTATAAACAATAGAGAAACTATTGTTAGGAAAGAGTGTTAACGATTTTAAACGAGAAAATTGAATGAGCGGCGTGTTACAGACGGAAGCAGGGGCAATGAAAGTGGTAAATATCAAAATAAACGTACTAATAGGAAAAGGTTTGGAAGAAAACGTATTGTTGTAAGAATTAGCGAACTATGAACAGTAAACAAAGGAGTGAATGTAGCAATGAACTGATATGTAAAATGTAAAAAAATGAATAAATAATGAATAATAAAAATAAAAAAACCAAAGGGAAAGTAAGATGACAGAAAAGATTTCGAAAAGTAACAGAGCAAGGACGGAAGTAATTGTTGAATTCAAATATATGATACGAATATTAAGACGAAAAATTCCTAGCAGGAAAAATAAAATATAAAAAATAGACGAAGATTACTCACCAGGCGAAGGAGCACAGGTGTGACAGCATCACAAATAAATAAATGAATACACACACACACACACACACACAATCGCAAGCTTTCGCAACCCAGTTGCGTCTTCAGGCAGTAGGGAAGGAGAGGGAAAAGGAAATGATGAGGGTTTTAAGGAAGGGGGTAAGGAGCCATTCCAATCCAGGGAGAGGAAAGACTTACCTTGGGGGAAAAAATGGAGGGTAAACAAATGCACACATGCCCACACATTCACACAGACACAAGTACCAAGTATTAAACATGAACAGAAATGTGGAAAAACGGGAATGGAAGCAATCGTAAGGTAACTAAGAAATGACGAAAATGGTTATAAACAATAGAGAAACTATTGTTAGGAAAGAGTGTTAACGATTTTAAACGAGAAAATTGAATGAGCGGCGTGTTACAGACGGAAGCAGGGGCAATGAAAGTGGTAAATATCAAAATAAACGTACTAATAGGAAAAGGTTTGGAAGAAAACGTATTGTTGTAAGAATTAGCGAACTATGAACAGTAAACAAAGGAGTGAATGTAGCAATGAACTGATATGTAAAATGTAAAAAAATGAATAAATAATGAATAATCAAAATAAAAAAACCAAAGGGAAAGTAAGATGACAGAAAAGATTTCGAAAAGTAACAGAGCAAGGACGGAAGTAATTGTTGAATTCAAATATATGATACGAATATTAAGACGAAAAATTCCTAGCAGGAAAAATAAAATATAAAAAATAGACGAAGATTACTCACCAGGCGAAGGAGCACAGGTGTGACAGCATCACAAATAAATAAATGAATAAACACACACACACACACAATCGCAAGCTTTCGCAACCCAGTTGCGTCTTCAGGCAGTAGGGAAGGAGAGGGAAAAGGAAATGATGAGGGTTTTAAGGAAGGGGGTAAGGAGCCATTCCAATCCCGGGAGAGGAAAGACTTACCTTGGGGGAAAAAATGGAGGGTAAACAAATGCACACCTGCCCACACATTCACACAGACACAAGTACCTTAGTATTAAACATGAACAGAAATGTGGAAAAACGGGAATGGAAGCAATCGTAAGGTAACTAAGAAATGACGAAAATGGTTATAAACAATAGAGAAACTATTGTTAGGAAAGAGTGTTAACGATTTTAAACGAGAAAATTGAATGAGCGGCGTGTTACAGACGGAAGCAGGGGCAATGAAAGTGGTAAATATCAAAATAAACGTACTAATAGGAAAAGGTTTGGAAGAAAACGTATTGTTGTAAGAATTAGCGAACTATGAACAGTAAACAAAGGAGTGAATGTAGCAATGAACTGATATGTAAAATGTAAAAAAATGAATAAATAATGAATAATAAAAATAAAAAAACCAAAGGGAAAGTAAGATGACAGAAAAGATTTCGAAAAGTAACAGAGCAAGGACGGAAGTAATTGTTGAATTCAAATATATGATACGAATATTAAGACGAAAAATTCCTAGCAGGAAAAATAAAATATAAAAAATAGACGAAGATTACTCACCAGGCGAAGGAGCACAGGTGTGACAGCATCACAAATAAATAAATGAATACACACACACACACACACAATCGCAAGCTTTCGCAACCCAGTTGCGTCTTCAGGCAGTAGGGAAGGAGAGGGAAAAGGAAATGATGAGGGTTTTAAGGAAGGGGGTAAGGAGCCATTCCAATCCCGGGAGAGGAAAGACTTACTTTGGGGGAAAAAATGGAGGGTAAACAAATGCACACATGCCCACACATTCACACAGACACAAGTACCAAACATGAACAGAAATGTGGAAAAACGGGAATGGAAGCAATCGTAAGGTAACTAAGAAATGACGAAAATGGTTATAAACAATAGAGAAACTATTGTTAGGAAAGAGTGTTAAGGATTTTAAACGAGGTACTTGTGTCTGTGTGAATGTGTGGGCATGTGTGCATTTGTTTACCCTCCATTTTTTCCCCCAAGGTAAGTCTTTCCTCTCCCGGGATTGGAATGGCTCCTTACCCCCTTCCTTAAAACCCTCATCATTTCCTTTTCCCTCTCCTTCCCTACTGCCTGAAGACGCAACTGGGTTGCGAAAGCTTGCGATTGTGTGTGTGTGTGTGTGTGTATTCATTTATTTATTTGTGATGCTGTCACATATATATATATATATATATATATATATATATATATATATATATATATATATATATATATATTATTCCGTAAACGAGACGTTTGTCAGATAACTACGAATGTACTTTAAAAAGTGGCAATTATTTACTCACAGCCGATACTAAAGCGTTACTTGTTTGCACCTATTACAGTCCTTCAAAGTGGTCACCAGCGTTGTATAGAACCCCTTGCCAGCGATGTGGAAGTCATACCCTTAGCATAGCCTGTTATGTTGATGGTGCGAATGGTATCGGTCTACTTCATGTCGGATCTGCGGAATGGCACGATGTTGTTCCTAAATCTTAGCAATCAAATCAATCTTACAAGGACTTAAGTCAAGGGAGTATGGTGGATCAGTACTTCCCAGCCCCATAGATCCAACAGAGGGCCTTCCGCATTGTCGTGCAAAATTATGGGTGTGATGTGCAGAAAATGTTGCCACTTCTTTCGCTATGCTTTGTTACGCCTAGATATTTGAACGACGCGGCTGTGTCAAAGGAGAAAAAGTGTCTATTAATTTATCAAATAAAGCCAGTAACCAGATAAAACGTGACTTCAAGATCTTGTCACAAAAAAGACACTGACTCTAAAATACTTTATGCACGTGAGGCCAACTAGTCATAGTAAATTCGAGTGAGCTGATTGTAGGTTTAGGCTGCAATACGTGCCTCACAAGTCAAAGCTCCCGAGTTGTCAGTGTCACTGTGCAATGTGACGGTAGCTAAATTGTGGATCGAATGTTACCACAAGCAATTAACTGCGCCCTCTGGTCCTACTGAACCGATCGTTCAGGTGAAACGGTTATGATCCGCTACTCGCAGAAAATAGCAGCCATTGATGGCCTTGTTTCGGAACGTCGATGGAACTGTTTGGATATTAAGGCACGATTTTACCGGACACCAACTGTTCGCGACTGGTTTAAAAAATAATGTTTAAATATTGCTCCGAATGATATTGTCACGCGGATCGCACGACATAAATCCCATCAAACATTTGCGGGAAGTAATCAACAGGTCATTTCGTACACAAAATCCTGCATTGGCAAGAGTTCCGCAATTGTGGAAGGTAATGCAGTATTCCTCTATGGGAAAATAAATTACGTTTCGCCTCTATACCACTTTTTGTCATGCAAAATTGATCCAACTTAATATGGAGTGGAATCATAGGACTTTCCTCTCCTCAGTGTGTATCGAGGTAGCCTGCCTTCATGGCTGTTGTCAGATTTGGAAATAAATTTCTAATAGTTTCGTCGTCTGTTGAATTCTTTGTGTGATGTTACATTTTATAAAACACCGTTTACTTCTGCTAAGTGCTCATGTAAGTGTTCATGTATTGTTTTAGTCAAATTTTGAGTAATGAATTACACTTACTTTTCTGAAACTGATATTGCCCCAACTACATTCCTGGCCATTAAAATTGCTACACCCCGAAGATGACGTGTTACAGACGCGAAATTTAACCTACAGAAAGAAGATGCTGTGATAATTCACACAAGTTTGGCGCCGGTGGCGACACCTACAACTTGATGAGATGAGGAAAGTTTCCGACCGATTTCTCATACACAAACAGCAGTTGACCGACGTTGCCTAGTGAAATGTTTTTGTGATGCCTCGTGTAAGGAGGAGAAATGTGTACCTTCACGTTTTCGACTTGGATAAAGGTCGGATTGTAGCCTACTGCGATTGCGGTTTATCGTATCGCGACATTGCTGATCGCGTTGGTCGCGATACAATGACTGTTAGAAGGATATGGAATCGGTGGTTTCCGGAGACAATACGGTACGCCGTTCTGGATTCCAACGATCTCGTATCACTAGCCCTGGCTAGCACATTCTCCAGATCCTCACAAATTGAAAATATCTGGTCAATGGTGGGCAAGCAACTGGCTCGTCACAATACACTACTCTTGATGAACTGTAGTATCGTGTTGAAGCTGCATGGGCATCTGTACCTGTACACGCCATCCAAGTTCTGTTTGACTCATTGCCAGGTGTATCAAGGCCGCTATTACGGCAAGAGGTGGTTGTTCTGGGTACTGATTTCTCAGGATCTATGCACCCAAATTGCGTGAAAATCTAATTACATGTCAGTTCTAGTATGAGATATTGTCTAATGAATACCCGCCTATCATCTGCATTTCTTCTCGGTGTAGCAATTTTAGTGGCCAGTAGTGTACTAGTTTATTCATTTATTTATGTGATGCTAAGTATAGTGCACATTTGATCATTCACGAGCTATTGTTTGGTAAGCTTTCTCTGTCTGTCACTCGTTATCTCTGTCTGTCACCTTCTCTCTCTCTCTCTCTCTCTCTCTCTCTCTCTCTCTCTCTCTCTCTCTCTGTCCTCTTTCTTTAAAGGCAGCTTATGTTGCGTGATGGCTGGTACCTTGTAAGAGATTTAGACACTGCTTGATCCCTGAACGAAGTGTTCTTTCATGCGTGAATATCAAAATATCATGTGTAACCCTCAGTTACCACTGCTAAATGCAGAATGCAAAAGCTGAGGTCAAGACAACCTGCCGTTGGTACAGACAAGACATTTTGGAAAGCAACTTCAATGTCCTCCAGTCATGGACTGAAGCATGGCGACAAAACTGTCCTACACAATGCCAGAGCATGTCCCACATCGAGGAGAAGCTACCAGGATTCCTTCATCGCCGCGCCGTGTGGATAACCCTTAACCAAATCCGAACCGCACATCAGAGGTGTGCAAAAGCGCCATATATGGGGGAAAGTCCCTCCCCAGAATTTGGCCGTGGCGCGAATAAACAGGCTGTGCGTCGTGTCGTAAAGGACTGCATAAAGCTTCAACACTGTGCGACATTCACTGACTTTTTCTGTGTAACTAGTCGTCTTGTAAAATATGTAAATATGTAAAGCTTCCGGCTTTTCACAGGTAGCAGGCGATAAATAAACCAACTTTGTTTTTTGTATTATCCGCTTGATATATCGACCGTTTTGCAAATTTAAATGGTGCCTGGTGTTCATCCTACACATTATGAAACAACCGTATCGTCACATGTAGAGTAACATGCATAAATCACACTATGAGTAGCTTTTCCAAAGAATATTATTCACTCTTTCGCTGATTATTGCTCTTCACTCACCCACTGCCATTCACCGTAATGAATTATACACCTAAGCCATCCTCATGAATCACACCGTTCATTAGTGAAAACTATATGAATATCCGTTAAGTAGTTTTTGAGTTTATCGTGGACGGAAGGAAGAAGCTTGTTTATTAATAGGTGTTTTTATATTACATATAGAATACAGTAGAAAGAGTGACGTGTCTGTGAAAAATTGATATGACGTCGCCCTAAAGAGCTAAATAAGTAACGGCAGAAATGAGCACCTTTGTATTTGCAAAGAATCGTGGCAGCGTGACTGTAGACTCATCCGGCGGTTGGTCCGAATGGTGGCGTTCACTATTCAGCCTACCGCTAGGTGCATGTCTTTGTTGATAATTAGTAAAAAAATAACTTATACGAGGGTTGGAACTTAAACAGTGCCAACTACTTATTCACCACCGATAAAAAAAACAGCGTTACCTATTTGCACCTGTTACTGTCCTTCAAAGCAGTCACCAGCGTTGCGAAGCATCCGTTGCCAACGATGTGGAAGGCGTAGTAGAACGAGTATCGTTGATGGTGCGAATGAAGCTGTCTACTGCCTGTAGAATCTCTGGAACAGTTCTGACGCGAATGCCACGAAGTGGTTCCTTCATCTTCGAAATCAAAGAGACAAGGAATTGAATCCGGAGAGTATGGAGGATGGTACAGTACTACCCAGTCACATCGACCGAACAGAGCAGCTTGTGCTGTATGCGCCTGCGCATTGTGGTCATAATGATGGGTGGGTTGCGCAGAAACTGTTGCTTCTTCGATGTGCACTAATGTCGCAATAAAATGAAGTTCTTCTTCAGAGACGCTACGACGACCTGCCTTATACACATCTGCCGACCTTCGTTGAAGGCTTTTAACAAATTCACATGTTCAAATATTTGTAAATCAATCGGACTCCACTATGTGGCCATTAGTCCGTAGCCTACAAACTACTTAAACTAAGGTAAACTAACTTAAGGACAGCACACACACCCATGACCGAGGGGGAACTCGAACCCCGACGGCGAACGGCCGCGCGCACCGCAGCACGGCGCCCCAGGGTGCACGGCTAATCCGCCGAGGCGGGGAGAGTCCTTTTTGCGCTATCAGTGTTGGCACTGTTGAAGTTCCAACCCTCAGACATTTGATGTCGATATTACACTACATCATGAAGGCACAAACATAACATTACAGAACAATAAACGCATTTTCACGTGTATGGAGTATTAATGCTTCATATTTCACGGAACGTCGTTCGCCAAACAAACAACTGCCACACGCCTTAGTGAAGTATACACCTCATCCTTCCTCTTGAATTACACCGTCCTATGGTAAAAACGTTTCGAAAATCTGTTCAGTTGTTTTTGAATTTATGGCGGACATTCAAGCAGAGCCAACGGGAGAGCTTCAAATATATAAATCAGAGTGTCCGTATGTTTGTACGTGTTTCATACAAATCTACAGTTTTGTTCCAATCTTTATGAAATTTTGTACACGTAAGCTTCAATTCATGAGGACGGTCGCCGTAAGTGTAAGAATCACATACGATATATAGTTCACGATATATGACGTCATAAACAATGAGATGCGCGAAAAACTGCTGCATTTTGCGATAATGTTGCTTATTTTCTCCTAAACCATGGGACCGATTTCAACCAAATTATTTCTTACCGTGAGGTAACAATTGGTGAATGGTTAAGAATCACATACGGCACACGGTTCAAAAGATATTACGTCATAACCAAAAGAAATTGCAAAAAACTGCCACATAATGCGGCGAGACTTTCGAAATACACTGTACTTAGCGACTGGCAACGAACTTTAAATATAAATTCAAACCCTTATTAAACTTTTTCTCGCTGGCAACCATAGCAAAATGATGAAAGGAAAAAAGTTTCTCGCTTACTACTTTTCCGCTGTTTATGGAGTAAAACTACGGCTCTCGGTATGACTTTACAATTTATAATTTGAACACTAGAAATTTTAGCCGCAGGAAATTTTACAGACAGTATACGCACCTACAGTTGAGTGTACCTTCTTAATTGTATCACAGTACGACACGCAGTTCATGAGATATGAGCACATAAACAGTAACGTTCATAGAAAACCGCCCCATTACGCACCAAGTTCTAATCAATTACTTCTTTACTATTAATTTTATTCCCAAGAGATTTTACAGACATGCAACCCTTCTACAAATGAATATACAACTGAAAAGTGGCAGGAATAATTAAATAAATAAATAGCCGGGCAGCGCCGGATTTTCAGCTAGTGTTTCATAAAATGTATAGAAATCTACATGTTCACAGATAAATAAATAGTGGGAAAAATTCTTATAATTTAACGATAGAAGGTTTGTGATTTGTCACAAATGTATACATTAAATATATCAAATATATATATGACTGCTTGACCAGTCTTCATGGAGGTATTTTCGTACGTAGGTGTAGGAGGAGATGGACTGACAAGGGAACATCATCAAATCGACCTCTTATTTTCTTGAGAAAGAAATACATGAGCTAGATATCAACCCCAGAAATCGATATCACGTGAAAATTTGGGCTATTACTCAGAAACTACGCAGTTACGGCCTCCTCACAGTACAGCTTTTAAACTTTCCCGCTTCTGGGTTGTTCGTCACTCGGCCCGCTTCACTGCGGCCGCTTAATGCCCGAACGTCTGCTACTGTGAGCATAGTCCAGTAAGAGGTTTGTGCTCGCGATGTATATTAACCCACAGGCTTTCTTGCGACATCTCCAGGAGCGGTCTGGAATGATGACTAATCTGTAATGATAAAATGTCAAATAAACACAGCTCGCCACCGGTAAGCATAATCATTTGCATACACGGTAAAAGAAAATACATGATGCTGTTATTTACGCTTTTCCTTATATCTTTCAACTGCGTTCCAGATACCACGGAGAATTTCACTGAAGAAGATGTGCTGGACGTAAAAGAAAGTAGCGGGTTTACGTTCGGTCGACAATAACGGCAATGCCATTTCACCACCGTCAGATTCGTCAAGCACTTTCATTGCTTCAACGAAGCTTGGGCGTGGAATTGAGGTCGTCAGTGAGGATGTAGCTGCTTTGATGATTTTAAATCGTCGAATACCACTTTACCCGTCTCCATAACAGAAGATTATATGCGGCGAGCTGTTTCCGTTTTTATACAGCGCGTCACAACTGCAGTGGATGCGAATGAGGCGGTTTTTCACCAAGCAGTGTAATGTAATTTAATTTTCAATACCTTTCATGCACATAGTTTTGTTGTATGTAAAGCTGACACTATCGGAGTAAACTTGAAAGAGCTATAGTACATATGTTTAATTTTGAAATATTATTCCCTCCTGCACTACCATAGCTCTTCAAATTTCACATTTCGGGGGACTCACTGTTGTCCCTTCATTGCACAGTACTTGGCGTTGGGGAAAAAAGCGGCCGCAGTGAAACGGGCCGAGTGAGGACGAACCCGAGCGCGCGAATGTTTAAAAGCTGTACTCTGAGGAGGCCGTAACTGTGTGGTTGTAATGCTGCTTTCGTACGAAAATGGGTGTTGCGTATTAAAGTTGAAATTGGGGACCGCAAATGAAATTTTACCAGGTAGTAAAATATTTTCAAATGAAATTACTGAATAATTTTGGACAAGGAAGGGACAATTTAAACAAAATTATTGGATTTCGCCATTAAATGGTAGCGGTTGTGACTTCAGTAGCAAATACAACACCAGAAACAACATTACAGAAGAAGGCGGAATCTAAATTTTACCTTATTGAGCTGGTACTAATATTTAGGTCATATTCTGTAGTGATTCTAGCTGAGATGACTGGAATGCTACTTCGATAAATTGATGCTGGGATTGTGTGTTTCGTTTACTATTGTTCTATGATTGTGTTGAAAATTAATCATGATAGTCGCCAAAAATTGCAAAAATTATCGGACTTCATAAACATCTCGAAGATTTTTCTGCAGGCATTAAAATGTAATAAACCATTCATAGACACGAAATAAACAAAAGTTACACAGAGAATGTTCTAGTACAATCGCGAAAGAAATCGCAACAATACCCGAGCAGCACTTTATGAAGTACTGGATCTGCTGAAAATAAATAACTTTAAAATTTAGTGAGAATGTAGAAGGGATTGTAAATGAGTATGATATTTCAAATTAACTGTGGGGTTTATTGAAATTAATAAAAAAATTAATAAAAAAGGAACTAAGCTCACACTTAGATTGTTGTTGTTGTGGTCTTCAGTCCGGAGACTGGTTTGATGCAGCTCTCCACAATACCCTATCCTGAGCAAGCCTCTTCATCTCCACATAAGAACGGCAACCTACATCTGTCTGAATCTGCTTACTATATCCATCTCTTGGTCTTCCTCTGCGATTTTTACCCCACACACTTCCCTCCAATGCTAAATTCACAATTCCTTGATGCCTAAGAATGTGTCCTACCAATCTATCCCTTCTTTTAGTCAAGGTATGCCAGAAATTTCTTTTCTCCCCAATTCTGTTCAGTACCTCCTCATTAGTTACGAGATCCACCCACATAATCTTCAGCATTCTTCTGTAGCACCATATTTCAAAAGCCTCAATCCTCTTCCTGTCCGCACAGCTTATCGTCCATGTTTCACTCCCATACAAGGCAACACTCCATACAAATGCCTTCAGAAAGGACTTTCTTAGGCTTAAATCAATATTCGATGTTAACAGATTTCTCTTTTTCAAAAACGCCTTTCTACCCATTGCCATTCTGCATTTTATATCCTCTGTACTGCGACCATCATTTGTTATTTTACTGCCCAAATAACAAAACTCATCTACCTCCTTTATTGCTTCGTTTCCCAATCTAATTCCTTCAGCATCACCTGATTTTCTTACACTGCACTCCATTACCCTAGTTTTGCTCTTGTTAATGTTCATCTTATATGCTCCTTTCAGCACACTGTCCATTCCGTTCAATTGCTCTTCCAGGTCCTTTGCTGTCACTGACAGAATTACTATGTCGTCGGCAAAACGCAATGTTTTTAATTCTTCACCCTGAACTTTAATTCCTTTTCCAAATTTCTCCTTGCTTTCCTTTATGGCTTGCTCAATGTACAAATTGAATAACAATGGAGAAAGACTACAACCCTGTCTTACTCCCTTTCCAACCACTGCATCCCTTTCATGCCCTTCAACTCTGACAACCGCTGTTTGGTTTTTGTACAAGTTGTAAATAACCTTACGGTCCCTATATTTTACTCCTGCTTGTTTCAGAACTTGATAGAGTTTATTCCAATCAACATTGTCAAAGGCCTTCTCCAAATCTACAAAAGCTAGAAATGTAGGTTTGCCTTTTCTTAATCTATCTTCTAGGATAAACCGTAAAGTGAGTATTGCCTCCCGTGTTCCTACATTTCTCCTGAACCCAAACTGATCTTCCCCGAGGTCGGCTTCTACCAGCTTTTCCATCCTTCTGTATACAATTCGAGTTAATATTTTGCAACCATGACTTATTAAACTGATGGTTCTATAGTTTTCACACCTGTCTGCACCTGCTTTCTTTGGAATGGGGATTATAACATTTTTTTCTTAAAGTCTGAGGGTACTTCGCCTGTCTCATACATCTTACACACCAGGTGAAACAATTTTGTCTTGGCTGGTTCTCCCAGAGACTTCAGTAGCTCTGAGGGAATATCATCTACTCCAGGAGCCTTGTTTCGACTTAGGTCTTTCAGGGCTCTGTCAAATTCTTCTCTCAGTACAGTATCACCTATTTCATTTTACTCTACATCCTCTTCCCTTCCTACAATATTGTCTCGAAGTTCATTTCCTTTGTAGAGCCCCTGTATATACTCTTTCCACCTTTCAGCTTTCCCTTCTTTGCTGAGAACTGGTTTTCCATCAGTGTCCTTGATATTCATAGAGCTGTTTTTCTTATCTCCAAATGTTTCTTTTATTTTCCTGTAGGCTGTATCTATTTTCCCCCTATTTATACATTCTTCTACATCCTTGCATTTGACTTCTAGCCACTCCTGCTTAGCCATTTTGCACTTCCTGTCAATCTCATTTCTTAGTCGTCTGTACTCCATTTTGCCTGTTTCATTTACTGCATTTTTATATTTTCTCCTTTCATCGATTAAATTTAGTATCTCCTGTGATATCCAAGGATTTTTTGTAGGTCTTTCCTTCCTACCTATTTTGTCCTCTGCTACTTTCACTATTTCATCTCTCAATTTTACCCATTCCTCCTCTACTGTTTTATTTCTCCCTGTTTCTGTCAATTGTTGGCTAAAGCTCCCTATGAAATTCTTGAGAACCTCAGGTTTCTTCAATTTATCCAGGTCCCATCTCCTTATTTTCCTACCTTTTTGTAGTTTCTTCAGTTTCAGTCTACAGTTCATAACCAACAAGTTATGGTCAGAGTTTATATCTGCCCCTGGGTATGTCTTACATTGTAAAACCTGGTTACGAAATCTATGTTTTACCATTATAAAATCTATCTGGTATCTTCCGGTGTCTCCTGGTCTCTTCCACGTATACAACCTTCTTTTGTGATTCTTACACTTAGATTAATTAGTGAAAATCGAGGTGAAGACAGTAAGTGACGAACAGTTCCTCTCTCTCCCTTCAGCTTGTTGCAAAAAAGTTGAACGTGATAAATATCGAGTGTTTATCGATACGCTGGCACAGAGGACGGAAGTCAGCGACAAGCAAATGTTCAATGTTCAAATGCTTGTAAAGCTTATGGGACTTTACTACGGGGTCATCAGTCCCTAAACTTACAAACTACTTATGAACTAGCTAATCCTAAGGACGGCACAAATATCCATGCCCGAGGGGGGATTCGAACCCCCGACCGTAGTGGCCGTGCAGACCGTGACTGGAGCGCCTCAGTCCCCTCGGCCACCGCAGCCGGCCAGCAACAAGCGTCGCACAAGTTATTTTGATGAAAAAAATCATTTATATATTACGTTTCGGGAAACTCGCTGTTGTCCATCCATTGCACAGCACATTCGGACATTAAGCGGCCGCAGTGAAACGGGCCGAGTGAGGACGAACGCGAGCGCGCGAATGTTTAAATGCTGTACTCTAAGGAGGCCGTAACTGCGTTCTATCTGAATAATGGCACAAATTTTCACGTGGTATCGATTTCTGTAGTTGATATCTAGCTCATGTATTTTTTTCCCCTCAAGAAAATATGATGTCGAGTTGATGATGTTGCGTTGTAAAAGAGACAGAAGAGGAGATGGACAGAAAACAGGACGAGGTGGTAGGGAGACGGGGACGAGGTGGACTGAGACGGGGAGGTGGAGTTGTACAGATAGAGAGAGGATGCAGGGGGAGATGGGAGAGAGGCTATCGACCAGAGGCGAAACCGTGGCGTTGGCCTTGCAGCGCTTTGCCGGGGGGTGTGTTTGTGCTGGCCTCCCCCAGGCGGCTGTGAATAAGGGGAGAGGCGGACACCTGCTGTCCGCTCTGGCCGGGGCTCGGATATCGGATAAATTAGCAGCCAAATTGGCAGCCCGGGGAGGGGGAGGGGGCGGCGCGACACGCCGTCTGCCCTGCTGCCCGCCGTAGGAGGGGGAGGCGGGCGCAGGCCAGGGGGTGGAAATTCGACTCGCGTGCTTTACTTCTGTGACGTCACCTGGCAGCAAGCGCCGAGCAGTTGCCGCGGTACCCTTACGTAACGTGCGAGCAGCAAGTTGTGTTTTGCACTCGCTCGTTTCGTGACCTGTCAAGTGTTCGGATAGAAAGTAGCTTTCTTGTATCAGGGAACAATTGTTCAATATATTCTTTCTGTAATTATGAGTAAGAATACTTCGTGTTGTGCTGTTGCTGAGTGCAATAACAGTGGACGCAGGACGGAAGGCATTTTGTACCATCGGTTTCCAAAAGATGAGGTACTTCAGCGCATATGGATCTCTCGCTGTAAACGACGAGATAATTGTCGAAAATGCCAGAATTTCTTTCGAACATTTTTGTGAATCCGATTACAAAAGAGACTTGCAGAATGAATTGTTAGGTGTACCTACAAAGAAGCTGCTTAAAGCAAATGCTGTTCCATCGAAAAAAAAAATTAAAAAAAAAAAATACCAAACGGGCATGGAAACAAATCTGATGTTGCAAGTTCTAGCAACATACAGGTTACTAGCAACGTTTTCACAGAAAGGGAACGTCACCACGAAGTTATGATATTATATAAAACAGAAGCACATTTTCTCTCTGTCTGTCCCTTTAACCTTCTATAACTGGAGAACTACTGAACGTATAATTATGAGGTTTCTTTAAAATTGTAGATCCCACAAAGGTCTAAAAGACGTCAGCGAGAGCATACGTCTACCTTTTACGAGTGCATCATATTGTGGGAAATCTATAAAAGTTATATATGTGCTCTCACGGACATTATTTCAGATCTTTATGAGCTCTACAATTTAGAAAAACCTCATCACGATACGTTCAGTGGTTCTCGAGTTAAAGACGTTTAAATATTACCGGGTCGGGACTGGTTAGCTAGTTGTTAATAATGTCTTCAGCATTTCTTTTTCAGTCCTTTGAATACTTATATATTAATCACAAGCGTTTTCCACCGCTTAAAAGCAATGTTTTTTGTCGAATGAGAAAAGAAAAGACGTGGAAAATGTGTTCACGGCGTCCTTATACTACAGCGGCTTGCTGCCGAGTGACGTAATACAGCGCTAATCAATGACAGTGAAGAAGCCCAAACTGGCACACATTAACTAGTTGGTTGGTTGGTTTGATGTTTTAGGGGGACAAAACTGCGGAGGTCATCAGTCCCCCAACATTAACTAGTCTACGTACCTTTGGCGCAGGCCGCGGCTGCCGACACAGGGGGAGCCGTACTGTCTGCAGTGCAACCGGTACAACAGTGCTGCCTATTCACTAGTCGAAAGCACCGACCGAAGTCCACAGTGGTTCCTTAAGGAAGCCATCTGCAGAGTACGATGGCAAAGTGAAGAGTCTGTAAAGAAAGTAGTAGGAGATAGCTGAAGAGTGCACAGGCGGTACGTTACAGTCACAGCCTATACCCAGGCCGCTGAAACTTTGCACTCGACGTTTACAAATAACACGTGAAGAGCAAGAAGCGCGAGGCGCTAGTCGCTGGGAACGGTCCAATCACAGCGCGGTATACACTTGCGCTGGTCACGTAGCGTGACGTCAAAGTTCCCGCGTTGCTCGCTTTGTCCAGTGCTAGCGTAAACAACATTGTGTATCGTGTCTACCACGGGTTTACGTTGTGTGTGCTTTTTTCGCTGCGATTTGTTTTACTGTTAAAGGTTTAACTTGAATTTCCGAGTTCAAGTAATTGAATAACATCACCGAAAAATTGATTGTCTTGTGTCGTTCTCTGAGTAAGTTCTCAATTTCGTATGAATAAAATCTTTGAAGCATATTCTCGAGTAGGAAGTTCATTCTCGCTTCAAACAATCGAAAAGAAATTATGGTGCAGTGGCTACAAAGAAAGAAATATTGCTGCTGATATGTCAATGTCAAAACTTTTTATACTCGCTAGTGAAACAAAATAAGCCTATTACGCCCACATATGCAGTAGATGAAATCACAAAGGAGCATGGTCGCAATGTAATAAGGCTGCCCCCTTATCAATGACATTTTAAACCTATAAAATTAGTATGGTGTAACATGAAGAATTACGTAAGAAACAATAAGAAGAATTTCACAAAAACAGAGGTGGAAAGGCTGTTGCGTGAAGCTGTGGCCAATGTGGATGCTGCATCTTGGAAAAAAAGTCGAGCACATTGAAAAACTAATTCGGTTGTGCAAACAATGGAAGGGATCATCAGTGATCATGAACAGTTAATGATCTCTCTTTGTGATGACGAATTTGGCAGTGACAACAGTGAAGTTGGAGAACTGTGTGGAATTGCACCATTGTCGACGTAAATTGGTGAGTGAAAAGCATTGTGATTATAAAACGTAGAGAGAGAAGTTACTATCTTGATTATTATTTCGTATCCGTCATGATCAAATGCTTATTTTCTATATTTCTTCGCTGTGTTATTGAAAGCGTGTGCGTTGTTGCGCTCTTGTCTACATTACTGTGTCGTTAATCGCTGCTTTGGAGTAGCAGCTCAATAACGAATTATTATATGCCCTTTATATTGTTCAATAGCTTATATTTACGAGATGCAACTGAAAACAGTTTCGTCTGCTGTATGTATAGAGGCTAGTGTTGCAACGTCGCTATAGCAGTATAGCCAACTTAACTCGCCGTAACGTGAAACGTCAAGTGCAATGTTTCGGCGGCCCGGATATAACGTATGCGATCGCGACACTCACTGTTGTGAAAGTTTTTACCGACTGACTTGTGCAACAACACCAGCGCTCCTAGAGGCAAGCCAACGAAGGAGTAATGTTTGTTCATAATTACTTTCGTGCTTATTTAACGAAATAGTCACTACAATTTTTGCGTTACAAGCATTAGTGAAATATCAAGAGACGTACATAACAGAATTCACTGATCCATTGGTATAAAGAAAAACTCGTTCATAACCAAATACTTATATGTGCATATTTGCAGCTTACTACACTTAAAGTAAATAGAATTTCATCATAAACTGTTCTGGCTATGAGCGTCATTTGTTGGACGCGTAACAATCCTGTATGGAGTCTAATGATTCCAATATTTTTCCACTTCACTCATCATTCTTACAGGCGCATATGGTTTTGAGTGTAATGTTTGTCTAAAGAGCCAGCGTTTTCAAGATACTTGTTGTTTGTGGTTTAACCCTCAACTGTCCGGGTGAATGTAGATAACTCTTATGCCCTCGTGGGGTCATTTTTAACCCAAATGTTTTGGGTGGTCATTAATTCTATATAACCCTTTATCTATAAACATAATTTACTTTCTATTTAATACAAGTATAATGATCAGATTGCAAACTAAACAAATTCATTTTAACATAGAAGTAAGCAAAAACAAATTATTTTAAATGATTTGAATTTTTCTAACAATTTTTTTTTTTTAATTCGCAACATTTTGTTGTGGTCTTAAGAAAACTTTGAAGTTGTAAATTTTAATTTCAAGTAATGACCAGAGAACAGGGCTAAACTCGATAGGTCGGCCGCGGTGGCCGAGGGGACTGAGGCGCTTCAGTCACGGTCTGCACGGCCACTACGGTCGGGGGTTCGAATCCCCCCTCGGGCATGGATATTTGTGCCGTCCTAGTTCGTAAGTAGTTCATAAGTAGTTTGTAAGTTTAGGGACTAATGACCCCGTAGTTAAGTCCCATAAGCTGTACAAACATTTGAACATTTGAAACTCGATAGCCAGTCAACATACAAAAGTTCCACCAGGAAGTAGAAACAAGAGGAGGTAGCTGAGGCTGCCAAGCACGAATTGTTATTAAAATCAGTTAGATTTGACCGTCGGCCAGAAGAAGCCGCGTGAGTCGAACTTGCGTCATTCAGGGAGCAAAAGGAGGCGCCACAATAACTGATACTAAATAGTGCGTAAATAGGCGTTCTTGCGAAACCAATTAGTTAGAAATGAAAGTGCCGTGTGGAAGCAACAGCTCTCTTGTGCAATGAGATCACTCAAGTTTACGAGGGTCTGTGAAACTCAGTAGGCACAAAATTAAATAAAAGGCTAGTCAGCCGAACAGAATTGAGTTCAGTTGGCAGATCGAGTCAGAAGGTTAAACGACGAGACGACAGCGGGGCCGTTGAGGTCCGCAGCAACTGATGCAGCAACTAAATACTTCAACTACGAGAAGACGGTGGTAGACTCGAGTGGACACACAGTTACTACTACCAATCAAGTAGGAACTGTAAAGTTTCAGTGAAAGAGAATCTAACAGAAACTGTCAGTCCCTGTCTCTAGTAGTGAGAGGAATCTCAGAACTTAACAAGAGCAAGTAACGGTCTGATACTTGTCTCTTGAGAATGCAAACCTTTAGTGGTGAAGTAATCATGGAAATGCAGGATCATTGTGTAAGTGCATAGTTAATAAGGGGTTTATGGTCCAACACCTCATAAACAATTGTGTTAAAATAAATATTATTTATTAACTAAAACTCTCTGCCATTCTAATTCGGTAACCTATTATCAGAAAGTAACTGCTTCAACCCCAGGAGGTTCTCTCCCTCTCATCTCCGATATAAATGTTAGTAGCAAGTTCATAGTAACCCATTGTCGTTAACGTCCCGATTGCGCAACGCAGAACACACTTATTCCAGTCCGGGATTGTGAGACTGTGCCGTACGCTGTAAGAAAATTGCCTGTTGGAGGTCGTCAAATAATCTCAAAATTTAGAATGCGTAATAGTATACTCAAGTAATAATAATTTCGTTATTGAATGTTGCAGCAAATCACAACTAATGGGTCGCAACAACACTTTCGCAATGAAAGTTAATAATTTTGAATAAAAAAAAAGATATTAATTAACTTGAAACAATCACTGTGGTAATTAATTAAGCTTGACCCTATCTGACTTAGTATTGACTACAGCCTCCAACTAGCATCTCTTACGATTCACGAACAGCACAACTTCACTAATAAATGTGTCAGAATTCATGTAGTGGTGATGACGTGTTCATGTTATAATCAAAATTGTAATAGCAGATAGACTCTGATTGCAATGATAATAGCACAATACAGTGAAACTCCGTGGTGCAATGAGCTTCACAAATACTACAGTCAAAGTTCTCAATAATTTTGATATTATTGTTTAAAGCATTCAAGTACCTTATAAAACTTTACGTAAACTATTTTTTTTTTTTTTTTTTTTTTTTTTTTTTTTTTTTTTTTTTATTGGTTCCAGGGCCTGGGTAGCGCACGCGTGTAACTGGCTCAAAAATGTTCAAATGTTTGTAAAGTCTATGGGACTTAACTACGGAATCATCAGTCCCTGAACTTACAAACTAGTTATGAACTACTTACGAACTAGGACGGCACAAATATCCATGCCCGAGGGGGGACCCCCGACCGTAGTGGCAGTGCAGACCGTGACTGGAGCGCCTTAGTCTCCTCGGCCAACGTGGCCGGCTGTAACTGGCTGAGCAGAGTTTGGCATTTAACGTATTTCATAAAAAATTACTTCAGTCAAGTCTGGTAAAACTACTATAATACTTTGACTACTGTTAGCCTGGTTACTTTCTACATAAATGAAACCAACTTTACTTTACTTTCAAACTCTGTTGCACTTTAATTACTAGTCTCTGTGGTTGCAACACGTTTAGCAATTCTTTAACTCGTCTAGCAATTTCTTTAAAACTGATCGTAATTACTTTGAAAATGATTGAACTTGTTAGTCAATTTACATGCTTGCATAATCAACATAATCTGATAATGGGGTGACTACAACTACCTACAAAATTAAGACTGGTTTCAAAATAAATCATGTATAATTGAACCAAAGTTCTGATTGGGTTGACACTACATTTACATGCATACAAAATAAAATGTTACTCATCTGTTTTCGTCGTCTTCGTCGTGAAGTCCAAACAAGACAGATATGATTACAATAGGAACTCTTACTACAACAACAATCACACACGGTGACAATAGACTTGATACCAAACAATTACTTTTCTTGCACACATGAAAAAAGATTACACTGATCGAGTATAAATAAACTTATTTCGCACTTCCTTCAATACATTAAACAGTACGCCTGTCAGGCTTATTGCAGTTGCATTAAACTCGCGCCACACTGCGCCTACCGTGCCTCTGCACCTTCAACAAAACATATATTTGTTTACTATAGCGAGTCCGCTCCGCGACTGCATTTATGTCTTTAGTTTGGCGAGTCCGCACCGCGACTGTTTCAGCAGCGCGACACTCACAGCTACTACTTCTGTGCCAAAGACAGTCTTTACAACAGGTTCAACATTTTCTCTGGCGCATTGCTAACTTACAGCATAAGAATGTCCTTGCATTCATGCGGGTGTACACTAAATGATTCAATATAGAAAATGACGTTACATAAGAAATATATCTAGCATAAATGAAATGAAAAATACATGATAAACAAATTTAAGACAATATATACATTACGTTAAATCTAACTAAGATACAGCGACAGGTGTACTCTTACATCCTGCCTGGCTTGAGAAAAAAAAAAAAAAAAAAAAAAAAAAAAAAAAAAAAAAAAAAAAATAAATAAATAAATAAATAAATATATATATATATATATTCTTTTTGTTAATTTTAAAACACATATTTCACATAGGAAAAATTACATGACATAAAATAAAGATACATAATATTGGTTACAATGCATTACATAAGGTACAAAGGTAAGAAGTTGCATTACATTATTTACAAAATTTGATATGTTGGGATGCGTCTGTGTGTGACCTTATTGGCGTATAAACCTGCAAAAAATAGCACTGCACTGAATTGACCTTCATGGCCGAGCTTGATAGCTCCACTTTATTGCACATCACTGCACACGCTACATTTCGTAGTCCCGTTGGAAGAAGCGGTGTGTGTTCCTTTGAAGTCGCTACCGCCCATGGCTGTCGGCTGCTTTCAAGTCGCTCGCGCCGGCGGCTGACCGCGCGACGCAATTGTTGCCTCTGGTAGCGGCTGCTGCTGGCGGCACGTCTAATGTCCAAGAGCGCATTGTCGCCGCTCCGCAGTCCGGCATACCAAGCTGTCATCCACTTATTTGGTTTATTGTGTGCTAACCTGCAAACGGGGCTTAGCTTCAGTCTTTCATCTCGCATTCACATACACAGTAATTAAAATAATTGATAAGTTATACAATACATTAATATTTACAAGTCATGCTTATCACATCAGTCTTTCAGTTGTAGTGTAGTTCCCCTTACAATATTATGATTACAACTTACATACTAGTGATAAAATTTTTTAATGTCACAAACGTGTCTGAGTCCTACATTTTTATTGTTCTTTATGGACACCAGTTCCATAGCATTAGTATGTTTTACTTTGTTTACCCGGTAGGGTCCCAAATACCATCGGTAAAACTTCTTGCATACGTTATCATGTGGTTTACCCAGCTTTTTGTTTCGTAGTAAGACAAGGTCTCCTTCTTCAAATTTTCTTTCTGGATATCTATTATTATGGGTTCTGTTCCTGACCTCAGCACTTTTCTTTAAATTCTGCACAGCTAAAGATCGTATTCTTCTTTTGTTTATACAGACGTTATTCACTGGCAGCTCAATCATACTTCGGATGGGTTTCTTTGCTGGTATACCCTGTTGTATCTTGATTGGTTCGTACCCAGTTGAGGTGTGTACAAGGTTGTTGGTAATATCTTCAAATTCGTTCAGGTATAAGTCCCAGGATTTTTGATTCTTGTGGGCATACGTGCGTAAAAATCGGCCCAACTCTCGCATCACCCTCTCGCAAATGTTACTCTGAGGTCTGTACCGTGAAATGTAAATCGGCTTGATTTTATTTCTCCTCTTCTTCGTTAAGGCATACAGAGTCAACGTAATGTTGCATCTCTGCGTGTGTTTTCTCTTTCTCTTCGAATAAGTTCCATTTCGTCTTGATTCCACCGACTTTCCATTCTATATATTTTTCATAATAATTAATCTTCATTTCTAAATTCCGCATCGTGTCCGCACCAATCACGACGTCGGTCTTTAATCCTCTGACAACTAAAAATTCTGCGACTATGGCCTGTTCACATACAATAATCTCTAGCATTACTCGTTTCCGTACTTGCACGCTTTGATTTGGTATAATAGATGAAGTGTTTATATTGCAAGAGTCTTCTTTGATAATTATCTTCTGCTTGCGACTAATTAAGTACAAATCCTCTTCGATTGCATTGTACTGGCTTCCGGTGTCCGGTGTCACAGTAACAATCCGTTCTCCTACAAATCCGGTAATCATCAAGTTCATTTCGGTGTCCTCTTGGGTGTCGTCTTCTTCGAGTAAAAAATGTGTCCTTTCTTTGTATGTCAATCCAAATAAGGTTTCATTTTGCTGTACCCCACTTCTTCGTCCGCTGCAATGCTCTTGATTCACATAACTGCAGTCAGACGGTTCATTTACAGTTGAGTGTTTCATTTTCACGCGTCGTCTTCTCCAGTACTCTGTGCCGGCTCGCGGCGCGTCACGCCTCATTGTTGTCGGCACGTTGCATATACCGTTAAGATCTTCAAATTGTTCGGCCTTCTCTTTTAACCTTCCTCTTTGCCTTTGTTTGTCATGACTTGTTTTTATGTCTTCCTGGCTGCATCTGAAACTAAATGTCTTTACTGGATGCTCCATTTGCTGTAATAATTCGGTGGTGTACTGGTTTCCTTCGTTTTCAACAGTCAACATATTTATTCTCAGGTCCACGACCGCTTTAACTTTCTGTAGCCAATCAGCTCCATTTATCAACGGAATATTTATTTCTTCCACTACTACAAACCCATGGTAAAATAGTTGGTTAAGCTCATTGATTTTAAACGGCAAGAAAATCTTCTTCTTTGATTCCACAAATTTAGAATTGAAAGCTCCATATATTTTCAATCTAGTTACTGGAAGTTCTTCTATTCTATGCAAGCTTTTCTTAACATCCTCGTAAATCGATCGTGTCAAAATTGAAATCATCGACCCAGTATCGATTAATAATTCATAATCCTTGCTTCCGATTACCAGTTTTAGTTTCGGACATGTATTGCTTTCGCTCTGTTTGGCGTCTCTCAATACTCGTATTTCAGTTCGAAGCACATTTTCTTCTTCCGTTGATAACCTTTGTTGTTCATCTGACGTTCGGATGGCATTGCATTGTCTCATCTGCGGTGCTGTCGTTGCAACGTCGTGGTGGCTCCAAATTTCGATACTTTCGATGATGTCAGGAAACTCATTCTGTAATGAATCATAATTTTCCGCTACTTCTTCCGTACAGTTGGTTATGGTATCTGCTGCTTTGTTGTCTGGTTCTCCCTGCTCATCTTCTGTCGTATCCGACTCGTCACTGTCTTCCATCTCTTCCACGTCAGTATCTTCTTCCAGTTGAACACAAGTTTTCTTATCTTGATCATTGTTGTCCAATAGCGCATCTATTGCTTCAGCGAACATTATTTCATGGTATTCTTGTTCCGTTTCTGGCCCGACTGTTACTTTATTTATTTGCGCTGATGCGTCAATAACTTTGTTTATTTGCGCGCCTTCGAGCTTATTTGCTTCTACAGTTATTGTTCGTTCATTCTTGCCATGTTCAATTACATTCGTAGTCTTGTATATAACGTCAGTTTCGTCTTCATCATCTGTCGTTATCCATTCATTATCGGAGTCTTCTTTCTTTGCATTTTCGTCTGAGCTCGTCGGTCCTTCAGTCCCCTTCAAATGCTTTGCGGCCTCGCCGCGGGGCAAAGCAGGCTGCTCAATTAGTTTAAACAACGTGTGTTTTCTTCATGATTGTTTGTACTTTGATTACGTGTTTCGTGGTTGGTGTCTCCATTATCTACTGTGCATGCTTCTAAGGCATATACCTGTTTGTCGCGAGGTACCGATTTCTCGTAGACTGTTCTTCAGTCTCCTCTACTTCTGTCTACTTTACGTGACTGATTGTATTCTTTGGGCCTAGCCCCAGTGTTTTGCCAATCATTTCGATTATTTCTCTCTCTATTACGATTTTCCTGTCGGTCTTGTCTCGGTTCTTCTTCTCTCTGATGACGTTGCCGTCGATCATCTTGTCGGCCGTTATTGGTATCACCTCCTCGTGACCTGTCTTCCCGTATATCCGCTTGTCGGTGCCCGTATCCGTTATCTTCACGGCGAGTACCTTCGACCCTCCGATAATGTCGATCATCTGTTCCATTCCTATTCCCTCTGTCCTGTCGGTTGGGTCGGTCTCCATTTTCCCAGCTTCGATCACATCTTTCAAAGACTTCCATAAATTTTTCTATAGATAAAACTGGTTGTACAATAAAAAGATCTCGCACACGTCTGGGCAATTTTGCCAACATTACTGAAATGAAAGCTCGCTCTGGTATTGGATAGCTAAGATACCTATTCTTATTCCAGTAATGTTTCACATATTTCTCCATCGTACTGAATTTATTTGCGTTAAAGATCGGTGCTGTGTGAATATCTTCATAAACTTCATTCTGCTTTGCTGATGACCAATATTTTCGTATTAGTTGATCCTTAAATTCACGGTAGCTTCTGCTCTCGCTACTCATGTCCATAACGTCATTATGAATACTTTCATGCACGTTGGACAGAATATAATTTATACACATGCGATCCGACCAATCTCGCGGTAAAGTTTGTTCGATATAATTCAAAAATTTCATTATATGGATGTCGCCATCTGGTTTGAATAGTGACGGTCTGATACTACGCAAATACTTCTCCATTCGTCTATCATTTTCGGTGCGCCTTGCCTCCTCATTGTTGTCAACACAACGCAATGGCGCAACATTGCTTTGCTCCGGTACAGTTCCGTTCAAATTTATTTCGTAATGCGAATTCCCATTACTGGTTTCGGTGACAGATTTTGTCGTTTCAAATCTGACGTTTCCTGCAGCAGTCTGCCTCGTGAGACGATAACAATTATCTGTTGCGACATCATTGTGACTGCCAACTTGCGCTTCTGTACTAGGCGGGGTCCACGTATTGTTTTCATGTTCCACAACACGCTGGATTTCTCTTTGCATCTGAACAATTCTTTCCTCGGTGTGTTTTAATCCCTGTTCAAGTCCCGCGACTTTGTCTTTGGTTCTGCTTAATGATTTTTTAACTAAAGTGACTTCGTTACTGTACTCGGTGTGACGCTCCTCACAAATTTTTTGCGCCTGCGTAATCTGTTATTCCGTTTGCGTGGCTAAATCATCTATCCTTTTGTCCTGTTTACTTATTTGCTTCCTGACGTGTTCATTTTCCGTTTTTATTTCTTCGATTTTTATATCTATTTTCTTTATGTCCTGTCCAAGTTCCCGTCTTAATTCTAACTGTGATTTTTCGATTTTTTGATCTATTTTCTTTATTTCCTGTCCAAGATTCCGGCTCATTTCTAATTGTGACTTTTCAAGATTCCGGCTCATTTCTAACTGTGACTTTTCAAAATTCTGCCTCATTTATAATTGTGATTTTTCAAAATTCTGACTCATATTTTGCATAAATTGCATTAACGCACTTATGTCTGCATTTTCTTGAGGCACAGCATCCCTCATTTTTGTCCTTCGCCTATCCTTTTTATTTCTGTCGATTTTCCGTTCCTCCTCACTACTTGATGACAAATCTTTTGATGAACATTTAGCCTCCGATTCGTTGTGATGTTCGTCAATTATCTTTTGCTGATCACTAACATTGTCCGCGACCTCATCCACGTTAGTTTTCTCTCTATTAATTACGTGACCCACGTTTATCGCTAACCTGCGATCGTTTGAGTGTCTCAAATCCGTACTACTTCTTCGAAGCTCATTTTGATCACGCGTAATTTCTTGTCGATCTACGCTCAAATTTGCATGTTACATTTCCGGTACGTTTTCCATTTCGGTTACTTTTTCTAATCTTGAATCCATTATTGATACCTGGCTTCTACGCGTTGTCGCGTTCCTAGTAAGGACCCTACTTTTCTCTATTGTTGCGTCACATTGACGCTGCCCTACTGGTGCCATGTTTAAACTTTTCAACAATGTTTCAAAATCAACAAACGATATACAAATTTCAAATCCAATAATCAGTCAATCAATATACAGAATAAAATAATAAATCAAAATTTGATGATAACTTAATTACTATTACTTAATTAACAAATTTCTTGCCAAACCAGTTACAAACGTAGGTGCCCAAACTATCCTGGCAGTAGTGTCGACAATTGTAAGAAAATTGCCTGTTGGAGACAACTAATGGGTCGCAACAACACTTTCGCAGTGAAAGTTAATAATTTTGAATAAAAAAAGATAATAATTAACTTGAAACAATCACTGTGGTAATTAATTAAGCTTGGCCCTATCTGACTCAGCATTGACCACAGCCTCCAACCAGCATCTCTTACGATTCACGAACAGCACAACTTCACTAATAAATGTGTCAGAATTCATGTAGTGGTGATGGCGTGTTCGTGTTATAATAAAAATTGTAATAGCAGATAGACTCTGATTGCAATGATAATAGCTCAATACAGTGAAACTCCGTGGTGCAATGAGCTTCACAAATACTACAGTCAAAGTTCTCAATAATTTTGATATTATTGTTTAAAGCATTCAAGTTCCTTATAAAACTTTACGTAAACTATTTATTTTTTTTTAATTGGTTCCAGGGCCTTGGTAGCGTACGCGTGTAACTGGCTGAGCAGAGTTTGGCATTTAACGTATTTCATAAAAAATTACTTCAGTCAAGTCTGGTAAAACTACTATAATACTTTGACTACTGTTAGCCTGGTTACTTTCTACATAAATGAAACCAACTTTACTTTACTTTCAAACTCTGTTGCACTTTAATTACTAGTCTCTGTGGTTGCAACACGTTTAGCAATTCTTTAACTCGTCTAGCAATTTCTTTAAAACTGATCGTAATTACTTTGAAAATGATTGAACTTGTTAGTCAATTTACATGCTTGCATAATCAACATAATCTGATAATGGGGTGACTACAACTACCTACAAAATTAAGACTGGTTTCAAAATAAATCATGTATAATTGAACCAAAGTTCTGATTGGGTTGACACTACATTTACATGCATACAAAATAAAATGTTACTCATCTGTTTTCGTCGTCTTCGTCGTGAAGTCCAAACAAGACAGATATGATTACAATAGGAACTCTTACTACAACAACAATCACACACGGTGACAATAGACTTGATACCAAACAATTACTTTTCTTGCACACATGAAAAAAGATTACACTGATCGAGTATAAATAAACTTATTTCGCACTTCCTTCAATACATTAAACAGTACGCCTGTCAGGCTTATTGCAGTTGCATTAAACTCGCGCCACACTGCGCCTACCGTGCCTCTGCACCTTCAACAAAACATATATTTGTTTACTATAGCGAGTCCGCTCCGCGACTGCATTTATGTCTTTAGTTTGGCGAGTCCGCACCGCGACTGTTTCAGCAGCGCGACACTCACAGCTACTACTTCTGTGCCAAAGACAGTCTTTACAACAGGTTCAACATTTTCTCTGGCGCATTGCTAACTTACAGCATAAGAATGTCCTTGCATTCATGCGGGTGTACACTAAATGATTCAATATAGAAAATGACGTTACATAAGAAATATATCTAGCATAAATGAAATGAAAAATACATGATAAACAAATTTAAGACAATATATACATTACGTTAAATCTAACTAAGATACAGCGACAGGTGTACTCTTACATCCTGCCTGGCTTGAGAAAAAAAAAAAAAAAAAAAAAAAAAAAAAAAAAAAAAAAAAAAAAAAAAATAAATAAATAAATATATATATATATATATTCTTTTTGTTAATTTTAAAACACATATTTCACATAGGAAAAATTACATGACATAAAATAAAGATACATAATATTGGTTACAATGCATTACATAAGGTACAAAGGTAAGAAGTTGCATTACATTATTTACAAAATTTGATATGTTGGGATGCGTCTGTGTGTGACCTTATTGGCGTATAAACCTGCAAAAAATAGCACTGCACTGAATTGACCTTCATGGCCGAGCTTGATAGCTCCACTTTATTGCACATCACTGCACACGCTACATTTCGTAGTCCCGTTGGAAGAAGCGGTGTGTGTTCCTTTGAAGTCGCTACCGCCCATGGCTGTCGGCTGCTTTCAAGTCGCTCGCGCCGGCGGCTGACCGCGCGACGCAATTGTTGCCTCTGGTAGCGGCTGCTGCTGGCGGCACGTCTAATGTCCAAGAGCGCATTGTCGCCGCTCCGCAGTCCGGCATACCAAGCTGTCATCCACTTATTTGGTTTATTGTGTGCTAACCTGCAAACGGGGCTTAGCTTCAGTCTTTCATCTCGCATTCACATACACAGTAATTAAAATAATTGATAAGTTATACAATACATTAATATTTACAAGTCATGCTTATCACATCAGTCTTTCAGTTGTAGTGTAGTTCCCCTTACAATATTATGATTACAACTTACATACTAGTGATAAAATTTTTTAATGTCACAAACGTGTCTGAGTCCTACATTTTTATTGTTCTTTATGGACACCAGTTCCATAGCATTAGTATGTTTTACTTTGTTTACCCGGTAGGGTCCCAAATACCATCGGTAAAACTTCTTGCATACGTTATCATGTGGTTTACCCAGCTTTTTGTTTCGTAGTAAGACAAGGTCTCCTTCTTCAAATTTTCTTTCTGGATATCTATTATTATGGGTTCTGTTCCTGACCTCAGCACTTTTCTTTAAATTCTGCACAGCTAAAGATCGTATTCTTCTTTTGTTTATACAGACGTTATTCACTGGCAGCTCAATCATACTTCGGATGGGTTTCTTTGCTGGTATACCCTGTTGTATCTTGATTGGTTCGTACCCAGTTGAGGTGTGTACAAGGTTGTTGGTAATATCTTCAAATTCGTTCAGGTATAAGTCCCAGGATTTTTGATTCTTGTGGGCATACGTGCGTAAAAATCGGCCCAACTCTCGCATCACCCTCTCGCAAATGTTACTCTGAGGTCTGTACCGTGAAATGTAAATCGGCTTGATTTTATTTCTCCTCTTCTTCGTTAAGGCATACAGAGTCAACGTAATGTTGCATCTCTGCGTGTGTTTTCTCTTTCTCTTCGAATAAGTTCCATTTCGTCTTGATTCCACCGACTTTCCATTCTATATATTTTTCATAATAATTAATCTTCATTTCTAAATTCCGCATCGTGTCCGCACCAATCACGACGTCGGTCTTTAATCCTCTGACAACTAAAAATTCTGCGACTATGGCCTGTTCACATACAATAATCTCTAGCATTACTCGTTTCCGTACTTGCACGCTTTGATTTGGTATAATAGATGAAGTGTTTATATTGCAAGAGTCTTCTTTGATAATTATCTTCTGCTTGCGACTAATTAAGTACAAATCCTCTTCGATTGCATTGTACTGGCTTCCGGTGTCCGGTGTCACAGTAACAATCCGTTCTCCTACAAATCCGGTAATCATCAAGTTCATTTCGGTGTCCTCTTGGGTGTCGTCTTCTTCGAGTAAAAAATGTGTCCTTTCTTTGTATGTCAATCCAAATAAGGTTTCATTTTGCTGTACCCCACTTCTTCGTCCGCTGCAATGCTCTTGATTCACATAACTGCAGTCAGACGGTTCATTTACAGTTGAGTGTTTCATTTTCACGCGTCGTCTTCTCCAGTACTCTGTGCCGGCTCGCGGCGCGTCACGCCTCATTGTTGTCGGCACGTTGCATATACCGTTAAGATCTTCAAATTGTTCGGCCTTCTCTTTTAACCTTCCTCTTTGCCTTTGTTTGTCATGACTTGTTTTTATGTCTTCCTGGCTGCATCTGAAACTAAATGTCTTTACTGGATGCTCCATTTGCTGTAATAATTCGGTGGTGTACTGGTTTCCTTCGTTTTCAACAGTCAACATATTTATTCTCAGGTCCACGACCGCTTTAACTTTCTGTAGCCAATCAGCTCCATTTATCAACGGAATATTTATTTCTTCCACTACTACAAACCCATGGTAAAATAGTTGGTTAAGCTCATTGATTTTAAACGGCAAGAAAATCTTCTTCTTTGATTCCACAAATTTAGAATTGAAAGCTCCATATATTTTCAATCTAGTTACTGGAAGTTCTTCTATTCTATGCAAGCTTTTCTTAACATCCTCGTAAATCGATCGTGTCAAAATTGAAATCATCGACCCAGTATCGATTAATAATTCATAATCCTTGCTTCCGATTACCAGTTTTAGTTTCGGACATGTATTGCTTTCGCTCTGTTTGGCGTCTCTCAATACTCGTATTTCAGTTCGAAGCACATTTTCTTCTTCCGTTGATAACCTTTGTTGTTCATCTGACGTTCGGATGGCATTGCATTGTCTCATCTGCGGTGCTGTCGTTGCAACGTCGTGGTGGCTCCAAATTTCGATACTTTCGATGATGTCAGGAAACTCATTCTGTAATGAATCATAATTTTCCGCTACTTCTTCCGTACAGTTGGTTATGGTATCTGCTGCTTTGTTGTCTGGTTCTCCCTGCTCATCTTCTGTCGTATCCGACTCGTCACTGTCTTCCATCTCTTCCACGTCAGTATCTTCTTCCAGTTGAACACAAGTTTTCTTATCTTGATCATTGTTGTCCAATAGCGCATCTATTGCTTCAGCGAACATTATTTCATGGTATTCTTGTTCCGTTTCTGGCCCGACTGTTACTTTATTTATTTGCGCTGATGCGTCAATAACTTTGTTTATTTGCGCGCCTTCGAGCTTATTTGCTTCTACAGTTATTGTTCGTTCATTCTTGCCATGTTCAATTACATTCGTAGTCTTGTATATAACGTCAGTTTCGTCTTCATCATCTGTCGTTATCCATTCATTATCGGAGTCTTCTTTCTTTGCATTTTCGTCTGAGCTCGTCGGTCCTTCAGTCCCCTTCAAATGCTTTGCGGCCTCGCCGCGGGGCAAAGCAGGCTGCTCAATTAGTTTAAACAACGTGTGTTTTCTTCATGATTGTTTGTACTTTGATTACGTGTTTCGTGGTTGGTGTCTCCATTATCTACTGTGCATGCTTCTAAGGCATATACCTGTTTGTCGCGAGGTACCGATTTCTCGTAGACTGTTCTTCAGTCTCCTCTACTTCTGTCTACTTTACGTGACTGATTGTATTCTTTGGGCCTAGCCCCAGTGTTTTGCCAATCATTTCGATTATTTCTCTCTCTATTACGATTTTCCTGTCGGTCTTGTCTCGGTTCTTCTTCTCTCTGATGACGTTGCCGTCGATCATCTTGTCGGCCGTTATTGGTATCACCTCCTCGTGACCTGTCTTCCCGTATATCCGCTTGTCGGTGCCCGTATCCGTTATCTTCACGGCGAGTACCTTCGACCCTCCGATAATGTCGATCATCTGTTCCATTCCTATTCCCTCTGTCCTGTCGGTTGGGTCGGTCTCCATTTTCCCAGCTTCGATCACATCTTTCAAAGACTTCCATAAATTTTTCTATAGATAAAACTGGTTGTACAATAAAAAGATCTCGCACACGTCTGGGCAATTTTGCCAACATTACTGAAATGAAAGCTCGCTCTGGTATTGGATAGCTAAGATACCTATTCTTATTCCAGTAATGTTTCACATATTTCTCCATCGTACTGAATTTATTTGCGTTAAAGATCGGTGCTGTGTGAATATCTTCATAAACTTCATTCTGCTTTGCTGATGACCAATATTTTCGTATTAGTTGATCCTTAAATTCACGGTAGCTTCTGCTCTCGCTACTCATGTCCATAACGTCATTATGAATACTTTCATGCACGTTGGACAGAATATAATTTATACACATGCGATCCGACCAATCTCGCGGTAAAGTTTGTTCGATATAATTCAAAAATTTCATTATATGGATGTCGCCATCTGGTTTGAATAGTGACGGTCTGATACTACGCAAATACTTCTCCATTCGTCTATCATTTTCGGTGCGCCTTGCCTCCTCATTGTTGTCAACACAACGCAATGGCGCAACATTGCTTTGCTCCGGTACAGTTCCGTTCAAATTTATTTCGTAATGCGAATTCCCATTACTGGTTTCGGTGACAGATTTTGTCGTTTCAAATCTGACGTTTCCTGCAGCAGTCTGCCTCGTGAGACGATAACAATTATCTGTTGCGACATCATTGTGACTGCCAACTTGCGCTTCTGTACTAGGCGGGGTCCACGTATTGTTTTCATGTTCCACAACACGCTGGATTTCTCTTTGCATCTGAACAATTCTTTCCTCGGTGTGTTTTAATCCCTGTTCAAGTCCCGCGACTTTGTCTTTGGTTCTGCTTAATGATTTTTTAACTAAAGTGACTTCGTTACTGTACTCGGTGTGACGCTCCTCACAAATTTTTTGCGCCTGCGTAATCTGTTATTCCGTTTGCGTGGCTAAATCATCTATCCTTTTGTCCTGTTTACTTATTTGCTTCCTGACGTGTTCATTTTCCGTTTTTATTTCTTCGATTTTTATATCTATTTTCTTTATGTCCTGTCCAAGTTCCCGTCTTAATTCTAACTGTGATTTTTCGATTTTTTGATCTATTTTCTTTATTTCCTGTCCAAGATTCCGGCTCATTTCTAATTGTGACTTTTCAAGATTCCGGCTCATTTCTAACTGTGACTTTTCAAAATTCTGCCTCATTTATAATTGTGATTTTTCAAAATTCTGACTCATATTTTGCATAAATTGCATTAACGCACTTATGTCTGCATTTTCTTGAGGCACAGCATCCCTCATTTTTGTCCTTCGCCTATCCTTTTTATTTCTGTCGATTTTCCGTTCCTCCTCACTACTTGATGACAAATCTTTTGATGAACATTTAGCCTCCGATTCGTTGTGATGTTCGTCAATTATCTTTTGCTGATCACTAACATTGTCCGCGACCTCATCCACGTTAGTTTTCTCTCTATTAATTACGTGACCCACGTTTATCGCTAACCTGCGATCGTTTGAGTGTCTCAAATCCGTACTACTTCTTCGAAGCTCATTTTGATCACGCGTAATTTCTTGTCGATCTACGCTCAAATTTGCATGTTACATTTCCGGTACGTTTTCCATTTCGGTTACTTTTTCTAATCTTGAATCCATTATTGATACCTGGCTTCTACGCGTTGTCGCGTTCCTAGTAAGGACCCTACTTTTCTCTATTGTTGCGTCACATTGACGCTGCCCTACTGGTGCCATGTTTAAACTTTTCAACAATGTTTCAAAATCAACAAACGATATACAAATTTCAAATCCAATAATCAGTCAATCAATATACAGAATAAAATAATAAATCAAAATTTGATGATAACTTAATTACTATTACTTAATTAACAAATTTCTTGCCAAACCAGTTACAAACGTAGGTGCCCAAACTATCCTGGCAGTAGTGTCGACAATTGTAAGAAAATTGCCTGTTGGAGACAACTAATGGGTCGCAACAACACTTTCGCAGTGAAAGTTAATAATTTTGAATAAAAAAAGATAATAATTAACTTGAAACAATCACTGTGGTAATTAATTAAGCTTGGCCCTATCTGACTTAGCATTGACCACAGCCTCCAACCAGCATCTCTTACGATTCACGAACAGCACAACTTCACTAATAAATGTGTCAGAATTCATGTAGTGGTGATGGCGTGTTCGTGTTATAATAAAAATTGTAATAGCAGATAGACTCTGATTGCAATGATAATAGCTCAATACAGTGAAACTCCGTGGTGCAATGAGCTTCACAAATACTACAGTCAAAGTTCTCAATAATTTTGATATTATTGTTTAAAGCATTCAAGTTCCTTATAAAACTTTACGTAAACTATTTATTTTTTTTTAATTGGTTCCAGGGCCTTGGTAGCGTACGCGTGTAACTGGCTGAGCAGAGTTTGGCATTTAACGTATTTCATAAAAAATTACTTCAGTCAAGTCTGGTAAAACTACTATAATACTTTGACTACTGTTAGCCTGGTTACTTTCTACATAAATGAAACCAACTTTACTTTACTTGCAAACTCTGTTGCACTTTAATTACTAGTCTCTGTGGGTGCAACACGTTTAGCAATTCTTTAACTCGTCTAGCTATTTCTTTAAAACTGATCGTAATTAAATACAATGAAAGAATCCCTGAGACGGATTTTTCGTCCTAAATATGTCAAAGACATTATTGATAGAGCTGAAGCATTGAATTTAAATTTGTGGTGCGGCCGGGAATCGAACCCGGACCTCCATGCTTACTAGGCTGACGTCTTAACCGTTAGACTACCACACCTCTAACGGTTAAGGCGCCTTTGAATAGTCTATGTACGATTTCCCTCCACAACACAAACTTTAATTCAGCTTCTTTGTTCCAAAGATAATTGCCACTACTGCCAAGGCTCTCCATGCAGCAGAGTAGCACCTCAGCATGGAGGTCCGGGTTCGATTCCCGGCCGCACCACAAATTTTAATTCAATGCTTCAGCTCTATCAATAATGTCTTTGACATATTTGAGACGAAAAATCCGTCTCAGGGATTCTTTCATTGTATTTAATTGATATTTATATCACCATAACAGGATTGTTCCACCATGTCCATAGCTGAGGTGCTATTCCGCTGCATGGAGAGCCTTGGCAGTAGTGGCAATTATTTGGAACAAAGAAGCTGAATTAAAGTTTGTGTTGTGGAGGGAAATCGTACATAGACTATTCCGAGGCGCCTTAATCGTTTGTGGTGTGGTAGTCTAACGATATTCCGCCGGCGGCGGCCGTGCTGTGCGGAAGTGTGGAGCGACCGTGTGTTTACATCGTCGCTGCGGGCGGCCGAGCGCTGTGAGGTGAGTGCGCGCTTCAGCGTTGCTATTGTAGAGGGATGCTAACCGAAAGAAATGGATAATCAACCTGAACGAATAGATACTTTGAAACTGAGTTTCGACCCGAATTTACCAAGACCGAAATCTTTCGAAGTTGAATTATTTCTGCGAGATGTTATGAAAATTACCATAGATGACATCATTGGCATCCATTTGTCAATTGTCAGTAGCACGGTGTACCTCAAGTTAGTCAGCCCGACGAAATGCGAGCAGATAATAAAATCTTGTAGTGGTACATTAAAGTTTAAACATTCGAATGGTCATGTTGGTGAAGTACGAGTGTCATATGCTGGTTTTGGAATACGAACAGTCAGACTATTCGAACTTCCTTTTGAAGTAACTGCCGAGCAAATTAATTCGAAGCTGAAAGATTACGGGACCGTCATAAGTAACGTCGCCGAAAAATGGTCCGGGCAGCACATATTCCCGGTACTCAATGGTGTACGCCAGGTGAGAATTGAAATGATAAAACACATTCCATCTTACATTACGGTATGCGGTTATAGAGCTATTGTGATCTATGATGGCCAACCGCGAACTTGCTCGGCTTGCGGTTCCACAACGCACGTCCGCGCCCAGTGTGTACAGCGACGCGTGGCGCAAATACCGACAGGCGAGCGAGAGAGGCAGGGCCCAATGTCTACGCTGCCGATAACCTTCGCAGCTGCCGCCCGAGTAAACACCGAATCGGAGCCCAATATAGATGTCACACTAGAGTCTTACATGGAGCTAAAAGAACAACACACACCCATGGAGGCGGGAACTTCACCAGTCACTCCGCAAACTGCCCCGCAGGAAGTGGAGGAGAGAAGACATGTGAGTCCAGAACAAGGGGACGGACTTTCCGAGGCAGTGCACGTTGCTAACTGCACGCACATGAACGAACAATCTGGGTTCGAAGACGACAACGAACGGCAGGCCGAGACCACCTCTCCGAAGAAACACAACAAAAGACGGAAGGCACACGACGGAGCAGACGAAAACGCGCAAATACTGCGCGAAAAGGCAAAACAGATAAGCCAAAAACTGACGGATACAACAACTCGGAATCATTCCGGCAATTCTCAGGCCCTAAAAAAGTCTCGGACTGAGAACCCCGAGTCTCTCCAGGGGAAACAGACCTCAACAGTACAAACGAAGATGGACACTGTGGACCAAGATGACAAAAGTAAACACCCAACAGAAAGAAAACCAGCATCAAGGAACCGCAACCCTACAGGCAATTGGGCCGACGAAATGGAAGAGAGTACTCCAGATGAAGTGATGTCTGATCTACAGGAACGTATAAGAGGGACCTCACCAGGAGTCCGGAAGGCAGACGCCATCCGGCAACGGGAGTCCACGACCCTTGCTCCTGAAGCAGAGGACGACTCGGACTTTTTCTAAATGCTCCACCACTGTATTCACCCGGAAGGAGCATAGCACCTAACACACTTCTGGCAACATGACACCTCTGCAGGCGTACCGCATTGCAACGATAAATCTCAACAAGATCAGTAGCACATTTAACTTGAGAAATCTTCAAGATTTTCTATACGCGGCTGAGATAGACATCGCATTGTTGCAAGAAGTTGCAGAACTTAGCCTAGAACATATAGCAGGCTACAATGCGCTAATTAATCCCGGTAATGGCAGTGAACACGGGACTGCTATCATGACCAGGGAAGGAATTATTGTCAGTAACGTGGAGAAACTAGCAAATAGCAGAGGTATTGCCGTTACATTCAATAACACGAGGATTATTAATGTTTATGCACCTTCCGGAACAGGAAAAAAGCGGCAGCGGGCGGAGTTCTTTAAAGGCGACATAGTGCCTCTCTTCGCATCGCAGACTGAACACATAATTTTTGGAGGCGATTTTAACTGCGTCCTTAGCCGAAAAGACCAGACTCCCAATTTCAATACGTCCATGGAACTTCAGAACATAATCAGGGAACTCAATCTGGTAGACACATGGGAGTTGCAACATGGAGATGCGCCCGGTTTCACCTATGTAACCAATCATTCAGCCAGTCGCCTCGATAGGATGTACACAACATCGAACCTGCAACAACACATTCTGCAAGCAGAGAGATGGCCGACGGTGTTTTCAGACCACTCCGCGTACATCTGCACCATAAATTTAGAAAAACAGGGAACATATAGAGCAAAAGGATTGTGGAAACTGAACACATCACACCTGTCAGATGCAGGGTGTCATGCCATATTTCGCAATACATGGGCGGAGTGTGAAAGAAAGTTTCCGAGATACGATTCGGCACTTAAATGGTGGATAAAATGTGCAAAACCTTCATTAATAAAAGCTATGAAACAGCACTCCCGCGAGAAATACTCATGGCAGAAAAGAACCGTAGAATTTTACTTCCAGTGCTTGAGAGATTTATATAAAGAGGATGCAGCAGTTACGGACAACTTCGCACAGATCAAAAGAATCAAGGCCACGATTTTAACAATTAAATGGAAACAACTGGCAGGTTGCCAAGTTAGAACTCGCCTACAAAATGCCACACACGAAGAGACGACGTCAATGTATCACGTGATACAAGAACAAAAGAAACGAAACAGGGAAATATTGACCGCGCTAAAAACTACAGACGGAAGGTGTGTGACCACCCAATCTGATATACGAGAGGAAATTTACAATCATTTTTCTCTACTGCTAGCAGACAAACCAGTAGACGAAACGGCACAACACGCTCTTCTGGCTCGTTCGTCGACGAGATTAACTACTGCAGAAGCTGAAGAGCTGGCGACGGAGATCACCGAGGAAGAAGTAACAGATGCCATACGAAACAGCCCAAAAAACAAATCGCCTGGCCCCGACGGACTGCCAGCTGAGTTCTACGACACCTTCAGACAACAGCTGGTTAGCAAGTTGACTCTCGTATGCAACGACATCATGACTCAGAAGAATGACTCCTTCAAGAAATTCTGCGAGGGAATCGTGGTGTTAGTGCCCAAAACACCAGGAGGGAAGACTGTAGACAATCTCAGGCCAATAACCTTATTAAATAGTGACTATAAAATCTTCGCGCGCATCCTCATGCAACGGTTTAATTCGGTGATTGACAAGGTTACAGGTGTCTATCAGACGAGTGTCGGCAAGAACAGGACAATAACCCAGACATTAAATGCATACCGCGACATCATAGCGACGGCTGAAGCATGCGACATCCAAAGCGCCATAGTGTCGCTTGATTTCGAAAAGGCTTTTGATAGAGTGAGCCACTGCTATCTCTTGCGGACCATGGAGACAATGCACTTCCCGAAGAAAATAATTGACACAGTGCATACACTTCTGACGAATGGCACTTCAAGAATCAGTGTGAATGGGCAATTAAGTAGACCGATCACCATCATGAGCCCAGTTCGGCAGGGCTGCCCTCTGTCGATGATTTTCTTCGCAATAGCCCTCGAACCTCTCTTGATCTCCCTGACTCAAACCTTGCCAGGATTGCAAATACACGGTCACAAAATCATATGCCAGGCATATGCGGATGACGTGAGCTTCCTGGTCACGGACGCCGAGCAGATAACAACAGCTTTCCAGATTATATCAACATACGAAGCCGCGTCTGGAGCGAAATTAAACCGAAATAAATCTGGGATTATGAACGTTGGTCGAGGAGTAGACCTTCCAACTGACGCACCAATCAAACGCATAGCAACACTTAAATGTCTTGGCATAGAATTCACGTGTAACATCCGCCGCACGGCGGCCACTAATTATAGGAAACTATTGGCAAAAATACGGGCTGCAATACAGCAACATAGTTTGAGGAACTTAAACATCATTCAGAAAGTGGAGCTAGCAAACATCTATATCACAGCGAAAGTAAACTACGTCGCTCAGGTCCTCCCACTGCCCAAGGTTATAGCTCAAAAAATATTAGCAGCTCTCGGTCACTTTGTCACTAGAGGCCAAATATTCAAAGTAAAATATGACACACTGACGTTACCAACAGAAAAAGGAGGCCTTCATCTCACAGACATCTACCTCAAAGCGAAAGCTCTTTTCGTCCGAAATATGTACAAACAATGGCGACGATCACCGGATACTCTCACGGCTCACCTCCTGAATGAAATAACACCGGCCACTATGGAACCACCTGTTGACGTCCATCACATACCGAACGCGCTCTGGCATCTCAGATATTTCTTTTTAGAACTCAGTTATATTATAATGAATACTCCTGAGAAAGATCGATACAGGGTAAAAACAATCTATAACAATATGATGGAATGCAAACAGGGTAACGTCGTAGAAAACAAATATAAAGGATATAACTGGCGTAACATCTGGCAGAATATACATGACCCACACTTACCATCCAATGTGCGGTCCACGTGGTATATGGCGGTAAATAGAAAAATACCGACCGATGTAAAGTTACAGGCGATTCATCTGGCAGACACACCAAATTGCAGCAACTGCAATCAAGTTGATACGGAGGAACACCGATTTACATGTGAGCCCGTCAAAGACATATGGCAACTCTGCACGGACCAACTCGCGTGTATATTACGCACGTCGCCCAGAACAATCACACCAACACGACTACTCAACCCAGAAGAAGTTCCCTATCCTAACGCCAAGAGAAAGGCAGTCAACTGGATAAAGGGACAGACAGTACACTATGTTTTCTCAGAAAGCGAAAAAAGTAAAAACGACTATTGGTTAACACTGCAGACCAAACATCAGAAGTTACAACGATTTGAAAATTACCGAGAAAAATATGCATGTTTTTTACATAGAACATTAATTTAAACGAAAAAAAAAAACAGCCTTTGCAGAATGTTTTGTTTGCTTCTCTTATTGCTTCAAAAACTAAATTATAATAACGTTTTACACAAATTCCTGGTGTCGGTAAGAACGGAGGTAACGGTGACAAGCACTTCGAAGTTAAATGAGAAGACGACTCAGTATCACGCTAACAACAACGAAGATATAGAAACGATAAATCACGGTAACTCTGCGTTAGTAAATCTTTTTGAGAAGACGAACTTTGAAGCAGCTAGAACACCGAGCCGTGCAGCTGCACACCAAGAAACAAACCAGAGGAGGTACATTTACTTTCGTTTTCTAGAATGGAGTTTCTTTTGTTTTCTTTTCTTTTCAAACAACAATTATGGAAGCTAACCGATGATGACATAATTGGGAAGGAAACAAAGGTGGTCACATCACACTGCAGCGGGCAGCTACCGCAGAAGAAGCAGTTTAATTTCACCTCTTAAAAAAAAAAAAAAAAAAAAAATAAAAAAAAAAAAAAAAATAAAAAAAAAAAAAAAAAAAAAAACGGTTAAGACGTCTGCCTAGTAAGCATGGAGGTCCGGGTTCGATTCCCGGCCGCACCACAAATTTTAATTCAATGCTTCAGCTCTATCAATAATGATCATAATTACTTCGAAAATGATTGAACTCGTTAGTCAATGTACAGGCTTGCATACTCAACATAATCTAATAATGGTGATAATGGGGTGACTACAACTACTTACAAAATTAAGACTGGTTTCAAAATAAGTCATGTATAATTGAACCAAGTTCTGATTGGGTTGACACTACATTTACATGCATACAAAATAAAATGTTACAGTAGTACTCATCTGTTTTCGTCGTCTTCGTCGTGAAGTCCAAACAAGACAGATATGATTACAATAGGTACTCTTACTACAACAACGATCACACACGGTGACAATAGACTTGATACCAAACAATTACTTTTCTTGCACACATGAAAAAAGATTACACTGATCGAGTATGAATAAACTTATTTCGCACTTCCTTCAATACATTAAACAGTACGCCTGTCAGGCTTATTGCAATTGCATTAAACTCGCGCCACATTGCGCCTACCGTGCCTCTGCACCTTCAACAAAACATATATGTGTTTACTATAGCGAGTCCGCTCCGCGACTGCATTTATGTCTTTACTTTGGCGAGTCAGCACCGCGACTGCAGTTATGTCTTTACTTTGGCGAGTCCGCACCGCGACTGCTTCAGCAGCGCGACACTCACAGCTACTACTTCTGTGCCAAAGACAGTCTTTACAACAGGTTCAACATTTTCTCTGGCGCATTGCTAACTTACAGCATAAGAATGTCCTTGCATTCATGCGGGTGTACACTAAATGATTCAATATAGAAAATGACGTTACATAAGAAATATATCTAGCATAAATGAAATGAAAGATACATGAAATAAACAAATTTAAGACAATATATACATTTCGTTAAATCTGACTAAGATACAGTGACAGGTGTACTCTTACAACGCGACAGTTTGTTTTCATTAGAAAGATGTTACTTTCCGTGTTTTCCACTTCTTATGGCATGGTTATTGCCATCTAAAAACAAAAAGCAAAAGAAAAAGATGATTTTCGAACAACATTCGTTGAAATTCTTATGTTGAATATTGATTTATAATTTTTCCCAATTTTTATAAATTTTTACAAATAATATTTTTGATTACCTTTTCTAGACTTGTCAGCCTTCGCTTACGATTTCTTTCTTGCAGTGGACCTTACAGTCTCCATTGTAGCACTCGCAGCATGAAATAGACTGCTTTTGTTCACGATTTCCTCGACACACTTGGCAACTCCACTTCGGTAGGGGGTGTCGCGGGTTATTGCGTGGTTCAGGCAGAATTGTTTTCGTTATCATCCATTTATTGCTACCACTTAATACACACCTTCCAGCTGCTCTAACCACATGACCATCTACACTGTCTACAGTTTGATCATTATCTCCCTTATTCGATTGTGCATCATCTACAGAACTATAATGCGCGTCACATTCTTGTTCGTTTGGGACAAAATGAGGATCGTCATTGGAATTATCACCCAATATTACTGATCCACTTTTATGATCAGTTTCTTCCAAATCATCATCATCATCAACTTAAATGTCATCATAACCGTGAAAACATTCTTTCAAAATATTCGCTATTTCTTCAGGCAATAAAGCATACGATCTGCCAGCCATGTTATATCGTTCTATGAACCATATGTACGATTTTGAAAAATAAGTGTAATGAGGAACATCAAATCAAAATGTAATGTACTGCAATACAGTTGAACGCCGACACTGCTACCCTGGCGGGAACTGAGATTACAAGTGTGGTGCGGGTAGCTCCTCACCATGTCACTTAGCGGAGAAACATGAAAAGGAAAACTCTTGTGGTCGAATATGATCCCACCACGGAAGTCAAGGGTTAATTGTGCCAACTATTGTAGACAAGGTTTGAGTGCTTTTACTGTTTACTACTACTGATATGACGTTTTTCTTCAGATGAAGCTGTGATAGCTCCTGCATTCTACTTACGTTTCACCCTCACCGGTTTTACTGGAATTGTTGTGAAGAAACCTTACCGTAATATGTGTTAAAAACTAAAAACGACACATTATCTGTGGTGTCGCACAAGTACAAAGTGCGCGCCACCTACTTTCGCCGCGCGCCGCCATGCACGCACGGCGCGGCGTTCTTATGACGACAGCCACGAGCGCCCTCTGCTGCAACTCCGCTCGTGGCCACCACTGAAGGACATCGTTCACTTGGGACTGAGATAGCAACCAGTTAGGACCTTCGGAATCAGATAGGCACCAGTGAAGACTTGGCTATTGTACAGGCACTAGGCAGGCCTCTAACAACTATGTATCAACATTCTGCAGTACTATGTAAAAGTTAAGTATTGTACAAATTCTGTTCAATATATATCTCGTTCTAATTTACTCTAGTGTTTCTAGTTTCTGGCTGCTCCCCTCCGTACCTGCACCAGCGTGCTATCTTTATTCCTGTGTCGGTCGCATTCCACTCGGCCACCGACACCTACGACGGAAACGAGACACAAAAGCGGCGACGAGGCTGGGACACATAATTATCACTCATCCAATATCGTATTCAGAAATTTAGCTTGTCAGCAACTTGGAGCGCTGCTGTCGCAGTGTGTAACAAAAATCTGTGGTAGTTACGTGATTGTATATGTCAGACTGTGATACAGTAAGAATAATTGTTTGGAGCAGTTCACGATCAAAGTTAAAAACGTGTCCCTGGAGTAGACGACTTTCTGTCAGAGCTACTGCAGTCTTTGGAACAGTCATATATGACAAAACTATTCCACTTGGTGTGCAAGATGGAAGGCACAGGCAAATTACCTGAGACCTGGATAAGAATGTTGTAATTCTGAGGACGTGACTACCCTGACGGAAAAACCTAATTATCACATATCCCAAAATAACGTCGATTTTGACCTGATAACTGCAGATGTTACCTGGTGGATAGTACTTGCACTGACTACAGTTTCAGCGTATTCTTCCAACAGTAAGCATAATTCTATAGCTGCCAGAGCAACTGTGTGCAACCTTCAATGTGGAATGTTTACAGCCAGAAGGCCCGGCGTGGTATCAGCGTCTGTAGGACACACGCGCCACGAAATTGAGATGCACTTGTCATTCGTACAGCCAAAAGAGACAGTTTGTAAGTGGTCACATTGTGGTCTTGAGAGAGTCGGGTTGGGTCTTTCAGAAAAGTGCTACACAAGTGCTCCATCAGTTGTGCAACAAAGCTACTTGCAATTGTCAAGTGAAGACTCACACCCTCCACACAGCACAGTCTTCCGACAGGATCGTCCTATTGTAATTACAGCTAAAGGTAATGCAGTCAACAATCCGAAGATTGGTTTCAACACCACAGTGCTTTACTAGGCATGGTCCTGCTCGAAGGTACAGTGTCTTCTGCACATTTGTCTACTTTACCAACAGTTGTGCTAATATTTCACTTTACGTACCTTGTACATCACATTATTGAAGAACACATTCATCTGGAGATGTGACGTCATAAGTATTGAGCCGTGTCCAACGGAAAAGACTGACCGCGGTGCGTACGCGAGGTAACCTGATCAAAGTAGGCCTGAGCCAGCGCGATGGCTAGCTTACTACTGGCCGTGGTAACCACAGCCCACTGCAACGCAGCTGGCGGTGGCACTGGCTCGAAGATCCGGACACAACGGGTGAGCACAGTGGTGTGACGTCACGCAGAGTACGCCGCGATCACCCAAGTTGCTGGGTGACTTGGCTCTAGACGGTATCGGCTGACGCGTACCCTAATCTCGTGATGCGACAAGTAAGAAAACAGGGCGCAAGCAGACGCGTCCGTACTCCAGCGGAGCAAAGCACCAAGTCCCTAATACCGCGTCTGCCGCGTAGGACCCTACGAGAACCCGTTTTTTCGGAAAAACCAATTAGCATCGAGTTCTCAAAGTCAGGCCAGTAAAATTTCACTTCACGACCGCAGATTTCAAATAGCTGGCTCTTTGAACACCAACCAATCAGAGTCGGTTACCCCTTCCAAACACACTTTTGGCGCGATTCTTAACGAACGGTCCAAACCGTCGCCGTAGAAGCGCAAACCAAGCTTCTAGAAATAACAGCCACTTTCAGTGTCGTCTTACTTTTTTAACAGACAAGATTCTGGGCGCTTGTCTCAGCCGAGGGGCCGGCTATCTTTTTCTAAAATCGTAAGGAGCGGTTCTAAAATCACAGACAACTCCTGTTACTCCTCCTCAGTTTGGGACACTAGGCTAACACACTTACCGCCTGCTACCTCGGCCACAACACCGAGGCACCTTGCTATCATGGGGACCCCTGTGGCGCGGCCCCCAGGGCACGCCGCTGGCCCCAGGTAGAGAGTGCTGTAGCGGCTGCCTCCACCGGAATTCCTCTCTCCTCTGTGAAGACAGACTCGGCTCTGTTTCTCGCCTCAGCAAAAATCTTCCCTTCACTGCATTTCCGACATCAATTGAAAAAGGCATGGACTGGTCACTTTACATCATTACACAAACGCTAAACACTGTTAATAAAGATGAGAGATGGGTTGCCGTCTGTCAACACACTGTCCATTCCATGCAACTGCTCTTCCAGGTCCTTTGCGGTCTCTGACAAAATTACAATTTCATCAGCAAAACGCAATGTTGTTATTTCTTCACCCTGAACTTTAATCCCTGTTCCAAATTTTTCCTTGCTCTCCTTCACCACCTGCTCGATGTACAAATTAATTAACATCAGAGAAAGGCTACAACCCTGTCTTACTCCTTTCACAACTAATGCTTCCCTTTCATGCCATTCGAGTCTAATAACTGCGATCTGGCTTTTGTACAAGTTGTAAATAACTCTCATTTCCCTGTATTTTAACCCTGCTGACTTCGAATTTGAAAGAGTGTTTTCCAGTCAACATTGTTAAAAGATAAGAACGGAAAATATACGGACCCGGACAGTGCCTCCTACTAACGCTACAATTTATCATACACTACGGTGGGGGGTTCGAATCCCCCCTCGGGCATGGATATTTGTGCCGTCCTAGTTCGTAAGTAGTTCATAAGTAGTTTGTAAGTTTAGGGACTGATGACCCCGTAGTTAAGTCCCATAAGCTTAACAAACATTTGAAGATTTGAATTTATCATACTTAAGGATTCGTTTTAATATTTTGCAGTCTCAACTAACTAAAATTTCTTCTTCTCTTTAGGTAACTGTTATGGAACCCATCTCTGTCGGGGTCTTCCTCTATCTTTTCTTCCATGGCGCTTATAATTTCTTGCCTTTAAGAGAAGTCTCTCACTTTCCATTCTGTCTAGATGTTTGTTCCATTTTCTTCTTTCCTCTCTAAATTTATCATTTAGGCCAAATATTTACAGTTCTCCTCTAATATTTTCATTTGTCAGCGTGTCTTCTCTTTTGCAACATTTGACTCCTCTCAGGAATTTCATTTCCTGTGCCTGAATACGGCTTTGTTGATTCTTGCTAATCACCCAGGTCTCACGTCCATAGAGCAATGTGGGAACTGCGACAGTTGTGTAGAATTTAAGCTGAGTGCCTTTATTGTTTTTTTTCTAAGGTTTCTGTTAATTATTCCACATTTCCGGCTGAATTTACTAAGTTTGATTTCAACGACCTTTGCTGAAGCCATATGACATTTGACATCTGAGGTAATGAAAAAGGTTTGATTGCTCCAAAGTCTTCTCCTCTATCACTATTTTGGTTCTAATTGGTTCTTTCCCCATGAAGGTCACTCTCTTCGTTTTTCCTTTGAGATTTACATGTCAAATCATGCGCATATTGCTTTTAGTAAACATATTGGTTTCTGAAGGTAATCTCCTTTATCTGCTAGGATCTCTGCATCAGCAGCATTTAGTAAATTATTTAAAAGAGTACTCTTGTCTAGGTAGATAACATTCTGAAATTCCTTATAGTTTTATTAATGTAAATGTTGAACAAACTTGGAGAGATATAGCAGCCTTGCTGTACTCCTTTGTTAGTTGATATCTCATAAGGAGTTTTTCCATTCAGATGTAGAGTGAACTAAAGTTATTATTCAGTAATATTAACACTTTTCAGGGAGCGGTTTGTTCAGCATTGTACTTGGGGATCTACACCTGAGAGTGCGCAGTTAAAGAATAAACTTGAATATCTGGGTTACAATCACTAGAAAAAACAGTCACTTTAGTTTTCTATTTATTAACACAACAGCTAAATGTTCAGAAATCTGTCGCCAAGAGGTAATACTTTCAGTAGGGTTCACAAGTGGGAAATGCGCGTAAGAGTACGAAAAACATGCACAAAGAACGCGTTTAGCAAACGTAGCAAATAAACGCAGTACCACCTCAAGATGAAGAGCATTGTTCGTGCCACCATCTTCAGTGCACACAGTCCTCCACAATTGGCTCCTCCCACTACTCGTCACTTCCTGGACAGAAAGCTGCCCGCTACTCTGCGGCATCTTCAGGTGCAACAGCTGCAGTAGGCCTGTTCCGTCCGGAACAGGATGCTTCCCCAGTAGCAGTTTTCTCTTTGTAACCAGATGCATTACAGTGTTTCATATAGGACCAAGAGTGTTTTCTGTTGGTATATACACTACTGGCAATTTAAAATTGCTACACCAAGAAGAAATGCAGATGAGAAACGGGTATTCATTGGACAAATACGTTATACTAGAACTGGCATAGATCCTGAGAAATCAGTACCCAGAACAACCACTTCTGGCCCTAATAACGGCCTTGATACGCCTGGCCATTGAGTGAAACAGAGCTTGGATGGCGTGTACAGGTACACACCATGCAGCTTCAACACGACACCACAGTTCATCAAGAGAAGTGACTAGCGTATTGTGAAGAGCCAGTTGCTCGGCCACCATTGACAAGACGTTTTCAATTGGTGAGAGATCTGGACAATGTGCTGGCCAGGACAGCAGTCGAATATTTTCCGTATCCAGAAAGGCCCGAAAGGGCCTGCAACATGCGGTCGTGCATTAGTCTGCTGAAATATAGGTTTTAGTGCGGATCGAATGAAGGGTAGAGCCATGTGTCGTAAGACATCAGAAATGTAACGGCCACTGTTGAAAGTGCCGTCTATGCGAACAAGAGGTGACCGAGACGTGTAACCAATGTCACCTCGTACCATCACGCCGGGTGATACGTCAGTATGGCGATGACGAATACAGGCTTCCAATGTGCGTACACCGCGATGTCGCCAAACACGGATGCGACCATAATGATGCTGTAAACAGAACCTGGATTCATCGGAAATAATGACGTTTTGCCATTAGTGCACCCATGTTCGTCGTTGCTCGAAAATGTTCAAATGTTTGTAGAACTTATGGGACTTAACTACGGGGTCATCAGTCCCTAAGCTTACAAACTACTTATCAACCACCTTATACTAAGGACGGCACAAATATCCATGCCCGAGGGGGGATTCGAACCCCCGACCGTAGTGGCCGTGCAGACCGTGACTGAAGCGCCTCAGTCCCTTCGGCCACCGCGGCCGGCTTCGTCGTTGCGTACACCATCACAGGCGCTCCTCTTCGTAAAGCAGCGTCAAGGGTAACCGCAGCCATGGTATCTGAGATGATAGTCCATGCTACTGCAAACGTCGTCGAACTGTTCGCGCCGATGGTTTTTGTCTTGCAGACGTCCCGATCTGTTGACTCAGGGATCGAGACGTGTCTGCACGATCCTGTAAAACTATGCGGATGCCTGCCATCTTGACTGCTAGGAATACGAGGCCGTTGGGATCCAGCACGGCGTTCCGCATCGCCCTCCTGAACCTACCGATTCTATTTTCTGCTAACAGTCATTGGATCGCGACCAACGAAAGCAGCAATGTCGCGATACGATATACGGCAATTGCGATAGGCTACAATCTGAGCTTTATCAAACTCTGAAACGTGATGGTACGCACTTCTCCTCTTTACACAAAGCAACACAACAACGTTTCACCAGGCAACGCTGGTCAACTTCTGTTTGTGTTTGAGAAATCGGTCGGAAACTTTCCTCATGTCAGCACGTTGTAGGTGTCGCCACCGGCGCCAACCTTGAGTGAATGCTCTGAAAAGCTAATCATTTGCATATCACCGCATCTTCTACCTGTGGGTTAAATTTCGCGTCCGCAGCACGTCATCTTCGTGGTGCAGCAATTTTAATGGCCAGAAGTGTAGTTTACGAACCACCTTAGAGTTACAATTTTTCTAGTTATCACTCTTACGGTATTAGACATTTTGAAGGCTTCAAGTAATTGTCGATGTAAAATCCGAATGAAAGTATATTTTAAATTTATACTTGATTAAGACATTTCAAACCTCAGACAGTTTTTGGCACTTCAAAACTACTACATTCTGCAAGTGTCTATTTCCCAAAATGTATGCATGTGTATTACACTTCATTTTGCCTAAATTCCCCACCATGGCGTCATTTCCCCAGTTACAAAATATGGCTAAGAACGTCAATTTAAAGCCTAAGATTTTGCGAAACAATTAGGTTAGAGACACGAGATCGAAGCTAAATAGCTACAAATTACTTTAATACGATTATTAAAAAGCACTGGTAGCCTATAGACGTAATTAGGTCAATAAAATACAAACTCGAAAATTAGAACCAAAATGTCGAAACTAACTTTTTGTACCCTTCATTCTCCATCTTGTGTGACTGCAGCGGGCTTCTTTAGAGTTAGCAAAAGCGCTTTTCAGCCATATGGGGAAGGTTACATTTTGTTTTACAATATTTATTAGTATCTCTTGCTTGGTGATAAAATTGTATTTTACAAAAAGTTTTAGCACGTATATTTTTTCAACAGTTAAGTATAATACTCTAGGTTACAATATTTGCATTTTGTGTGAATGAGTGATAAACATAGTATTTCTTGTAGTGACATTGAAAAGATTTACATAAAAGGAGATTTAAATTTGTATTTACAAAACAAAAGAAAAATTTTGATGATCACAAAAAAGAAGGAAAAACATATGTACATAATTAAATTTTTTTCCATACATATAAATGTATACATACACATACGTGTGTTTTAGTGAGGGAATGTTTGATGTTATTGTGTGTCAGTTCTGTATGTGTTGTACTGCGTTGATGGTGTGTGATGTTATAGATGTGCTCTCATCTGTCAAGATGTGGGGTTGTTGGGATGTTGTTTGTTAGGCGGCCATGGTTGGGGCTAACTGCGGGAACTCCGTTGAGGTGTTTTGTGCTAATGTACGCGCTGGTAGTGTGTATTTCAATCTGGGTCGTCTTGTTGTGCGGTGTCTTGTCGTTAGTCATAATAGGGGGAATTTACTCTGGCTGGTATACACTGCTGCCATTTTAGGCATGCGTGCGTGCAGATGATCAGCATCTGTGGTATAAGTTACACACGGAAGTAATAAGGATGTGATGTCATAGATTTGTTCTCGTTTAATCACACTCGTTAAAAAATATATTTGTCTGTGTCAAGTAGATGTTCGCCGCCCTAATGTAATAATAAAGTTAGTAGATCATTGAAGTTAGTGGCCTTCGTTACACGCTAGGCAAGCCTTGCGCGGTACTTTAAACAGTCTGTGGAACGTGATTCTGGCTGGAAATGTTCAAATGTCTGTGAAGCTTAAGGGACTTAACTACGGGGTTATCAGTCCCTAAACTTACAAACTACTTATCAGCTAGTTTATCCTAAGGACGGCACAAATATCCATGCCCGAGGGGGGGATTCGAACCCCCGACCGTAGTGGCCGTGCAGACCGTGACTGAAGCGCCTCAGTCTCCTCGGCCGCCGCGGCCGGCTTCTGGCTGGAATTCAACAATATTTGTTCATTGTTAATGAAGGTTAGCTGGTGGTTACCTGAGCAATAATTGTCATTATTATTATTATTATTAATATTATTATTATTAACTGGCAAGATTTACAATTGTGGAAGTTGAGCGCGACGCTTGCCTAGACCTCAGGAAGGCCACCAATAAGACACTCGAGACAAAGTGTCCCGACAACAAGTAAGAAGCCAAAGCTCAACTAAGGCATCGATTACAACTTACAAACATCCTGGTACTTCTCTGTTGGCAAAGATTTTAGTCTAACTTACATATTCATTACACAAATTATTGTCACTTTTTAATTTTATGAAAAAAAAAACAACTCCTGAGTGGGGTTGGAACCCCATTGGCCCCTCCTCCCCCCCTTTATCTATTCCCCTGCGTGTTTAGTATAAGGTAATTTATAACTAGTTTGTAAGTTTTGGGACTGATGACCCCGCAGTTGAGTCCCATAAGCTTTACAAACATAAAACGAAAAGAACTCGAACCTCCGACGACGAGCGTCCGTGCGCTCCGCAGCAAGGCGCCTTAGACCACTCCACCGCAGCTATAGTGTAATTCCGAGAGGACGTACCGAGTAACTGTAACTCGCGATTAAAATAGGTTGACCCCTATTAAAGAAATACAGCTCGGAATGAGAGAGTTGTACTCTGTGTTTGGTGGGAATTTTCGCAAACGCACAGTTGCCTCGCCGACCTGCTGTATCGGTGTGTGGGGGGCAGAGCGGCAAGTGCGCTGTTCCCACTCGGCCGGCAGAACAAACGCTTCCGCTATCGCCTCTCGCAGCCGCCAGCAGGTACGCACAATGGAAAACGCGCCCCATTCTACTGCACGCACACACACACACACACACACACATACACACACACACACACACGGGCCACTGCAGCCGACTGCCGCCGCTTTTCCCGCCGGTTTTGGCGGCCGCTCACACACGTGTTGTTCTGCCGACGCAGGTGGGTCCGACCGCTTACCGCTTCTGCTGTGCTTCGTTTCAGCAGCCCCACAACAACGAACGTTTACACTTCCACCTTTTTTTTTTTTTTTCATTATTTAACGTACATTTCTAGCTGATCGCTGCCATATGTGTGTACTATCAAGTTCGCTGTTACGGAAATTGAAAAATAACACATGCAGAAATTTTAATCAACCTTCGGCTGCACATTAGCATATAAACGCACTGCCAACAAACGATAATGCGTTGTAAGCGATTTTATTTTAGTTATTCACTGTTTTTACTTTTTATTGGATTGTGTGTGGGATTAATAGGGAAACCTTTCACGGGTGAAAATATCGGCTATTTCACTTCAAATCGTACAGCAGGAAACCTTGCATATTTTGGAGGGCTTCCATTTTCTCTTTTCTAAAGTAGGCCTTATGTTAATAACTTTCGAAAACTTGCAACATTTTCTGATTTTGTATTATTTTTCGGTCTTTTTGGAGATATTTCTCAGCTAGTTTTCAAACTTAAGCCTTATGTAATTTTCGTAAGATTAACATTTATTTTCTGAAGTACAACATTTTCAATAGAATAAAAATTGTGCGATACTGCCCAGCAGCAGTCGCGCGGAATGCCCCCGTGGACTAAGGCTTTATGCTACGGTCTGGGCGGCCGTTCCTCCCAGAGGTTCGAGTCCTCCCTCGGGCATGAGGGGTGTGTGTGTGTGTGTGTATGTGTGTGTGTGTGTTATCCTTACCGGAAGTTAGTTTAAGTAGTTTGTAAGTCTACGGCCTGACGACCATAGTAGTTTAATCCAATATATTTACTAATATTTTTATTGCCCAGCATTTAATTTAAAAAGCTAAAATAATAAGCATATTTGCGTCATATTCAAATGGGAGCTGTAGGAAAAAAAGTAAGGAAACCTCATTAGTCATTCTCTACTGCCTGTTGTTTACGTTTCAAAGCAGCTTCTCGCAATTCGAAATACAGTGCGTGCCTATCTACTACTTTCCTTCTTAGTTTGAGACAAGGTGTTCCATAAAACTTAAAACTGAAACCAATGTGTAATAAAACGCGATTAAAGTACAAGCAAATTAAAAATGGTTGGAACATAGGTAAAACACTTCTAAAAACTGTGATAATTCTTGTTATTGTACTACTATACATGTCCTCTACTCAACATACATTAACCCTCCTGTTACCAAGCTTTCTCACACCTCTATTTTACCAAGCGGGTCATTTGTGTTTTATTTCAATGTTTGTTCTCGGATTTCGTTATTCCCATTGAAAAGGTTTCTTTATTATAGAAAAACAGCTTTTCAGGTTATTAGAATTATTTAATCAGATCGCAGATACAAACTACAAAAGAAAAAAAAAATAGAGAGAGAGAGAGAGAGAGAGAGAGAGAGAGAGAAGAGAGAGAGAGAGAGAGAAAGAAAAAAAATACAAAATTCAGTAGTCAACGAACAGACACTTAATAATCTATGTACCTCAACAGTCATTTCAGTAAAATAATACAAGACTTTTTTTTAAATTTTCAGTCAAGTACATTTTGCACGACATGCACTTCACAGTAACAGTTTCATCTCTGTGTATATTACAAGCAGGTTTTTTGCTCGTTACACGACACAGTCTTGTTTGGAAAATTATTGGGTAGTAGCCTATTAAATGCACCGATAGACGTATTGTCAATTTCTTTTTTCGTTGACTACTGAATTTTGTATTTTTTTTCTTTCTCTCTCTCTCTCTCTCTCTCTCTCTCTCTCTCTCTCTCTCTCTCTCTCTCTCTCTATTTTTTTTTTTTTTCTTTTGTAGTTTGTATCTGCGATCTGATTAAATAATTCTAATAACCTGAAAAGCTGTTTTTCTATAATAAAGAAACCTTTTCAATGGGAATAACGAAATCCGAGAACAAACATTGAAATAAAACACAAATGACCCGCTTGGTAATTTTCTTCGTTTCTCTTGCTATCTTGACATCGTCGTGGTGTTGGTAACTTGTAACACTGGGTCTGGTACACTGCTGTAGGAATTGCAATACTTCAAGCTTTCAGGGCATCTTGTACATCTTATGAAGACCGTTGATATTTTTAGCTCTATCTTTCATGTTGTCTTTGCTGAGTCCAAATACCAGTTCAGTCATGAAGCGTCGGGTTCGGTTATTTTCTGCCATTCGTTCGGTTATTTTCTGCCACCGACAGATGTATTGTCGATTTTCAGTTTTGTTCATTGTTGGCAACTACTTTAAATGGCCGTGACACCATCTGCAGGCTGTTTTACGGGGGTCAGAATTTCACTGTAAATATCTTTAAGATCGAACAAAATAGCAGGATCGCACAGAGAAGACCGGTATGCTGACCCCGTATGTTAAAGGGCCTGAAGATAGTGTCATGGCCCCAGAAACTAGTTGCCAATCATAAACAAAATAAAAATTGACAATACGTCTATCGGTGCATTTAATAGGCTACTACCCAAATGAACTACAGAAGCAGGAGAATGCAACATGGATGGCTGTACCCATATGACGCCGTTCGCCCTTGTTCGCGTCCATGCCATCACGCGTGGAAGGAGTTATCAGGGTTCATGGCAGACACTTCCTACTAGGCAGAAGGACACATGTCGATCCGAGGTGACTGAAATGCTAGTCGTTTATTCAGAACATCCTAATGAACACGTCCTGTGAGTGTGAACTTCGTATCCGTATTGTTAAGATTTTCATGAACTTGTTATTCTACGAAATGGCACGACTGTTAAATATAATGTTCAGTCAACTTCAGAAGAAATAATTCTTTGGGATGCGGCTCCTACATTGTTATCTATCGCCTTAAGTAGTTAGAACGTTTCTTCTTCCACACAGACGCAACTTGGTTCGGCACGTCGCAGGCCGCTGCTTGAACTGCGTGGGGTGGCAGAACGACTTGGTCCCAACTTTTCCAATCGTCAAATTATTACGCAAGCCTCGGCGGTTCGTCGTTCGCGGTGCTCGTTAACCTCCACTTCCCAAGAGATCGACCTCTTTGCTTCAAGGGGAAACTTTGACCATTTCGCTGGAGGAAGGAGAAAGTTGCTGGCCGTTTCGCGGAATTACACACGCCCTGGCCCCCAAGTATCAGTTGCTACATCCATAAATGCTATCATCGCTTTCCTACAATTTGTGTAATACAAGCAGAGCCAAGTTATATAAATCAGTAGATGTGAGTATGCTGAAGTAACTAATTTTCATCAACCGTTCATACTTTTCTGTCATCACGTAACTATTTGTGAAGATCTGTAGCACCTATTACACTTGAATCAATGAATTGAAGCACACCGTTTCAAAAGCGCTGTGGAGAATTTACCGATCAAGATATTAAAAACAGCAAATTGCCACTATCTTAGTCAATAGCAGAAACTTCATAACTTTAATAGATGCTACTGCGTATGTAGCTGATAAATGTTGGGTTGTAATATTAAATTATCGAGACCACACGCAATACCTCCGTCTTAAAAGAGCGAAGTTTCACATTATCGTCAGACAATATGTAAATACACTGAAGTTATGACACGAAGGAAGGAAGTCATCTGTAAGAATTACATTCACATTAAACTGACCGCATACCTCATCTGATAGAACTAAACATTTAATTTGCTGCTAGTGTCGTGTTGGGAGCAGTTCAGTCCTGTAGGTCAGTTACTGAACTATATCTTTGAGCATTCGAGGATTAATGCTTCAACAAATCATGTTACCAATTCGCATTCAAACCTGTGAACAACGCAAGTTATTCCAGTATTAACTGTGAAGTGTGTTCCATCAAAGTTACGTGACATGGTGGGAGGGGTAATTGGCAACTGGAGGTCGATTTTAGAGACGAATGTACAAGTAAGTGACAATTACTTTCGACGTTAAGTTAACTTTATTAGTTCAAGTATCATGTGGTTGACATTCCCTCAAAAAGGACTATCTGCAAAGTTTTCCAGCTGAACGTGACTCAGTATATTAATGTTTCGGATGAACTGCGTCAACACCTGCTACAGTTTCAAAATGCAAATAAGAACAACATCCGTCTGACAAACAATAAAAAACCAAGAGGAAATTGTTAAGTATTAAGAGGATGCAAATGGAGGAATTTGAATTAAAATGCAAGGCTAAGCGTTTAAGAACACGAGACCACTTGTTTGTACACTACTGAGCCATGCAAATAATAACAATAATAAATGAAGACGGATCTTCATTGACGAACTTCAGTTTGAGAACGGTGTGGCCCTCATGTCTCGTTAGGTGCCTTTGGTAATCAGAGGCTTTAACTATTTTAACTGACTATTAGATTAACTGACTGAAATTCGTAGATAGAAGCATCAGTTTCAAAGATTAAAGACCGCGTCATAAATATCGAATAGTTAAAACAGTTGAAGCCTCTGTACACCAAAAACACCTGACGACGGCACTGTTGCTGCAAGGTATATCCAGTGAATAAATAAAAAATATATTACAGTATTCTGCACCAATCAGTCACAATTATGTCAATCTACGGCATTTGCAAAACTGTCGTCTCAAGATATAACTAGAATTTTATAAACGGTACTGGCCAGTGGAGATAATTTTACTGAAAGAATATTCATACGAGGCATGGCGTTGTTCAAGAAACTCCTCTCTCAATGCTGGTCTTTCATTAGAGCCTCAATTTTTAACGATTCTCCCAATATGTGAATGTCAACCAGAAACCAATTCCTATACTGCCGATGTAGGTGCCTCAGCGACCACCTCTCCAATGAAAGTGGTGGCTAACAACTGAAGAAATGCATCAGGCCGAATAAGGAGAGCAACTACAGAACTTGCATCGCAGTGTTAACTACATTTAGAGAGCAACTTTGATTAACAAGGTTCCCAGGAAGATGTCACCTGTCACCAAATATATGTGGAAGAGTGACATATTGCGAGGCTGCGTGGGAGTAGCCGAGCGGTATGGAGCGCCATGTTATAGATCACGCGGCTTCTTGAGTCGGGGGTTCAAATCTTCTCTCGGGCATGGATTTGTGTGTTGTCCTTAGGTTAGTTTAGCTTAATTTAAGTAGTTTGTTATACTAGGGACTGTCCCATAGGATAACAAACAATTTTTTGAAGTAATGCGATTAGATGCAAGAACAATAATATATCCTAGAAATAAAGTTCTAGGTTTTTTGATATTAGACGCAAAGTCATGGCACAATTTGTGAAAAGGACCAGAACCATCAGTAAAGAGAAACAGAAATAATCTCATAAGCAAGCATTATAGAAAAACATTACTATCAGTGGTGCCCATTTAGATGTCAAATGAGTGTGGTACAAATCAGTGAATGTGATTATCAGCACCAACGAAAGGACTACATACAATTGGTACCAGGCAAACTAATCTTAGTCACAAATGTAACCTTCTGGAACTTTACTACATTTTCATGTGGGCAGGAAACAAATATTTAGAACTGGTTAAAGAAACAGTTGGCTTTACTTAAGAGATCACCAGAAAACGTTTCATTGATGAGGCCTCTGAGGTCAGATACTTTCCAGTAACTAAATACAAATTGGTCCATTGGTTATGATGACCAAGATGGCCGCCGCAATGGACGACGCGTGAAACGGCTCCTCGTTTAGGCGTCGTTTTTGTTGGGTACAAGCTGATATTCATGGTCAGTTTGTGAAGTCATTAAAGCCTAAGTGTTCATTAGTGCAGTACGTCTTCAGTTAGTCCCGTAACTTACGTACTGTACAATAAATTTTAACGAAAGTTTTGATTTGTAATAGCTCGCCGCATACATGGGGAAGCGAGCACTTGTCACACGCGCATCCCCTTCTGCAACGTCAGCAGCCGCTCCGTGCTGCGTCAGCAGCAGCTGCACGTGAGCCGACTGTCAGCACTGCGTCAGCAGCCTCCTGCCAGCTGTCCTGCCCGCCATGGCCACCGCTGCGGCGGCAGCTGCAGCCAGCTGACAATGCCACGACACTGCAGGCATGTGCGACCGTCTCGATGGCCCCACCAGTAAGCGACCCACCAGGAAACATGGCTGAGGAATCAGCTGTATAATTCTACGATAATATCGTCAACTACATTCGAGAAACCAAAAAGAAATCGGCCGCTATAGAAAACGACTTGATACCAAGAAGTTCTAAATGGGCCATGTACCAATCTATGCTGTTTGGACAGCTAGAAGAACTACGATTGGAAAATGAATGCTTACGTCAAGAACTCTCAGTGTCTGATTCGGTAGCATTAGAAGCCCATGTTGAGTTTCTAGAGCAGGAGAACTCCGAGCTGACAGAAAAAGCAGTTGCGTCTGTCCTTTCGTACGTCGCTGTCGCAGCCTCACAAAACCTGAAGCAAAGCACAACAGCAGAGATACAGAAATCGACAAACAAAGAATCCAATACACTCTTTATCAGATCCACAGAGAATAAAGACGAAAATGATGTAAAGAAGAAATTTATGGATGCAATAAACCCGTGGACAAGATCGAGATCGGACCCATACGGATGGGCAACAGCGTTGTCATAGTGGAAACAGATAATGATGATGATTGTAAACAGGTTCCAGAAAAAAAAAAGATTGAGAGTATTAAATGTGATCCACCTAAGAAGAAGAAACCTAAGATGATTCTGTACAATGTGCCCAAGGAAGTGGACAACGAAGAACTTTTTGAAGATATATGCGACCATAACCTGTCTGATTTCATGCAAAAGGAACAATTTGAAGAAGAGGTACGACTGAGATTCCGAACCGAACCGAGAGGGAAAACTCATGTTAATCACATAATGGAAGTCACTCCTCGTGTTCGTAAGGTACTACAACAGAGAGAAAAAGTGTACGTAGTTTTCCGAGCTCTAGAAAGGAATGACTAACTGGATGTGCCAAAATGTTATTTTATGTTGTGACTTAGATCACACCAAGAAGTTATGTAAGTCTAAAGAACAAGTGTGGTCTCATTATGGAGCAGAAAAGTGTGCGTTAAAAACTCAATGATAAAGCTATTTTTATTTCGTGTCGCAACAGTAAGAGGAAATGTGACTCACCTGGGAAAGACTATGCTATCTATGCAATGTTATCCGAAAGAGAAATAACTAGAACAGATCATGGATCCATCTAAAACAAAAACAAACGTATAGTGGTTCAATCCATACGAGATTCCTACAGCCCACATAGCGGAAGATACATCGCACATGAAACGGAAGCCTAAGTCCCCGTCAACGATAACTAGGAATTGGCGTCGTGCTTTAGCCTGGAGCCAACAACTCGGCATTATACTGACAGAGAAGGGAACGTCACATTTTGACGACCTTCTTCCGCCCATCAGCACAGAGTTTGCTAGAAGCAGTATCATGACTTTATGAATTTCACAGATGATATAATATTCCAGAAGAGGTTAGACGTAGAAATTAGAAAAGAACTTAGAAGACAGTCTATTAAATGGGTAATGATGCAGACAGCCGGCCGCGGTGGACGAGGGGACTGCGGCGCGTCAGTTACGGTCTACACGGCTACTACGGCCGGGAGTTCGAATCCCCCTTCGGGCATGGATATTTGTGCCGTCCTCAGTGTTAGCTAGTTCATAAGTAGTTTGTAAGTTTAGGGACTGATGACCCCATAGTTAAGTCCCATAAGCTATAAAAACATTTGAACATTTTCGATGCAGACGAAGATTTGTTCTATTGATAAATGAACTTGAGCAGTTTTGTGCAAGTAAAGCTGAAGATTCTGAAAACTCAAACACTCCCTGTATGGCTGACAATGGCATTTCCGCAAGTCAAGAAAGCTCTTTCTTATCACGTCCAGGATCACATCGCATGAAATTCGTAAATTTCGTTCCTGAAGGGACCATGAGGGAAGCACCTGCATCTACTCAAGCTACTGGAGATGCTGAAGGAATAGTTTTGCTTATGCAGCAACAACTGCAAAGGGACGTCATCTGTCAAACCCAATGGCGCATCTATATGGAGCTTCTATCAAAGGATGCGTTGTGGATGGCGTAGATTGTGAAGGAACGGATATCGCATGGCTGTACCACAAGACGCCCAGGCAACTTCATCATCTGCAGATCCTCTGTCTTCGAGTGAAGTGAAGTGTGACGACGGTGGTAATATTAGCGGAAGTAAAATTAGCGAGTCATTGAAGTGCAGTGTAGATCACAATTTCCCATCCAATACAACTACTGATCCTAGAGTCTCAAGAATGGTATTTAATTTGACACAGACAAAATTTATAATAATTTAGAAGTAAATGTACCGCCGAGTCGCTGGGAGGAGGCTAGTCGGTTGCAGGTTGCTCATAGACACGTCACCAGAGTTGGGCATCCTAAGGGAAAATCTATTACTTTTCCCAGCCTGGTGCGTTAGGCAGGATTATATTGGGAGTTAATAATTTGCCAACCGAGTTTCAACAATTATGTGATCTTCTACGGCAGGTGTTCACAAAGAGAATGGAACCCTTTGACATTGAGCAATTATACGTGGATTTTGTAAAAGCATATGGACGCGTGTATTTTTCTCAAAACTTCCCCTATCCGAAATCCTTTATTCACACACGATGCACATAAAACGATAAAAATACTGCAGCTTAACGTAGGGCGAAATAAACTGGCTATGAATGAAGTACGAAAACAGATCGATGAGTTACGTATAGTTGTAGTTTGCTTGCAAGAACCTTACTGTAAAAACAGGATGCTTGCACACTTTCCTGTGGATATGATAACAATCACGGGCCAGGAAGATTCAATGGCTGCTATAGTCATCACAAGTAGAAAATTCACTGAGACTAAGGTGGCACAGCTATGTGACAAGCATATGGTCACAGCAGAAATGAAGGACGCGCAAACAAAGCAGGCTATAGTGAGCATTTACAGGCAGTAGTCTTATTCCATTGAACCTTTCGCGGACAAACTGAAGGAATTTTCTCTATACGGACGAGGTGCCAGTCTCCTCTTGGCAACAGATGCGAATGAAAAATGCTCAATGTGCTTAGTAGGCTAACTGACGAGCGAGGTGAGATATTAGAGGATGCGATACAGGAACTTGACCTCATCGTTTTAAATCTAGAAGGCCAGCCAAGTACACTTGAAGGCCCTGCCGGTTCAGGCAGCAACATAGCTGTCACTCTAGCGAACCGTCTGACAGCAGCCAAGATCGAAAGCTGGCAAGTGCTTCAGTACCTTACGACCAGTTTTCAGAATGCAATTGTCATCGAAAGGGAAGGTGATAACAATAGAGGGAATAAAGCAGACGAAATCATGATTGGTTTAGATATAAGGGAAACGGATTGGGATAGCTTAACTCCATACGTCGCTGCATTTCCAATTGAATTGTTGCCTATACATGTAGACCTGGGAGCGCATCTACTAACTGAACTTTTTCAAAGAGCGCAGGATATTTATATTTCAAAGAGAAATTATAAAAGTCAAATTGTAGTTCCGTGGAGTCTCGAGGTTGATGGATCCAATAGCATCCAGACTGTATGGCCTTCGTAAACTCCATAAACAAAATTTTCTTATCCGCCTTGTAGTATCCTTCTTTTCAGCCCCATGTTACAAATTAGCCAAAGATCCAAATAACCTTATCAAAACTAAAACCAACTTTAAATCAAACCACGGTATTCTGAACGTGATTGTTTTAGTGAACAAGTTAAATGACTTCGCTATCCCCCCTAGTGCCAAGCTAATTTCTTTTGATTCCAGCAGTTTATTCACTAATATATGAGTTGATTAGTACCTAAACATCCTCACAAACTTACTGTAAAAATCTGAAGTTAATCCACTTGGCACAGATCACATAAAGATAGTCACACATACTTGCTTACCACAAAATTATTTTCATTTCAATGGCAATGTATACAAACAGTTATATGGTCTAGTTGAGGGTTCCCCAATTAGTCAAATACTTGCAGAAATATTCATGAGCAATTTTGAGAATCAGTTCTTAGAATGTAACCCACTCTCTTCCAAGGTTGGATACTGGTTCAGATATGTTGATGATGTATTGTGTTTGTGGACAGGAACTACGAGACAGCTTCAAAAATTCCTTAGGCAACTAAATTCGGCTCACAAAAGTATCAATTTCACAATGGAGTTTGGTGGTAACTGTATAATTTTTAGGCCTAATTATATATATCAGCAATCATTGCAACACCTTTAAGGTTTATAGGAAATCTTTCACCAAAGACACTGTAATACCTGCCCTGTCATAACATCCAGTTACTCACAAACATTCAGCATTTCATTCAAAGATTCATCGCTTATTATCTATCCCCATGCGAAAAGAAAGCTTAGAAATTGAATTAATTACCATTAGACAAATAGTATCAAATAATGGCTACCTCCTACCTTGGTAGATTCTATGATGCACAAAAACAGAAACAAAATGTCTCTTCCATCCTTTACCCTGTTTTTAACACGCCAACATCTTCTACTATTGTTTCATAGCCATGTTATAAAAGCCTTTTGTAATCACAACTGTGTGGCTTCTTACGTGATATACAATTTTAATGCCTTATTTTACTGGTAACCAAAGTTCAGTTTAACTAGTACAATTTTAACATATATTTACAAGTGTTTCTTACAACTTTGTCACACACTTACAAGTTTCAGACATTGGACCTGTTTAAGATAATTTTTTATTATTATTAATTTTTTTCATAGTTCATTAATTGGTGCGACCGTAGGTGGATGTGATAAGTTAGATATTTTAAGGGCCGTTCACCATTTTAAGAGCTTTTGGTGTTTTGATAACGTGTTGCTAGTTCACTATAGCATATAAGATGAAACTTGTACATTGCGCACGATATTGCCTCTGCCCTTGTTGTTTCAGCCTGTTGTGGCGTTGCTGTTTGTGTCTAGTGGGCTCCGCCGTTAGTTGGCCCTGCACCTTGAGTTGAGTACCTTACGCCAAGGTCCGGCAGTCCTTTCGCCCTCACTGGTCACAGTGTTAAAGATACTGAATTTTTGCATACTCCTTGGAACCTAAAACTTCCAATTTTATTTGAGTCTGTTCTTAAAACAGGAACTTATTGATGTTTCATGTGGCTCATCAGTTCACTGTTAATTAATCGTATCTCAAGTGTTCTTCATTAACCTTAAAGTCCGCCACCCGAGCTGTGCCTATTATTGTAAGTTTATACAGTCAGGCCTTGCTTGCAAAGACATATTTGTGGAAAGTTATTCTAACGTTTCGATACTTTTTTTATTGTAACTATCAGAGAATTAAAGTGATGTTGTAAGTTGATGAGCTTACTCATGTCACATTTGAGCTTAAAGTTATATAAATATTTGAACTTGTTTCGTGTTCAAGCCTTGCAATAATTATCTTATTGTTGCTACTTAAAGAAGCCATCGATTTTCTCAATAAATTACTATTGTGATCAGACTGCATTAATCAAGATAAAAACAACAACCTTCCATTGTGGGCTTGCCCTATAACCGCCCAGTTTTACCTTTACACCAAAGATCGTAACAAGCACTTCATGTAAATGTGGAACTCAGATGTACTGTCAGATTCCAGGTGATTTATGATGTAATTTACATATTGTCCCATTAACCAATTCAATTTCAATTCAATTAATTGCCCCCCCCCCAGGGGGCCCACAGCTCTTTTGTGGGTACGTGTGTGGCGCGCACGGGTCCCCGAGCCATTGCAGCCTTTTTTCCTGCTTTCCCCAGGCTGCATTACCCCTCCTAGTTCCCCCTCCTTCCCATCCCAATTCCTCCTTCCCACCCTCTCCAACCCCGTCTCTCGGTGGTACTCTGGATGACGGCTTGGCTATCCCATGGTACCGATTGTCCTGCACTTTGGTTTTGTCTGCTGTGTACACCGGTTTTTGGCCCAGTTTGGTCCCCCTCGGGGTTTGACCTTCCATACCAAAATTGTCCGATAATGTGTGAGCCAATTGGGGAAGAACTCCCGACCTAGCCCCTACAGCGCAGGTCCTATCCTTTCCTTTCCACTTCCTTTCCTCGCTGTAGCCCCCATCCCCCGCTAGGTCCCCAGCACGTGTAGCCAGTCCGTGTGGGGGGGCTGTTATGTACCCTTTGGCTGAGCCCCCTGACACCACAGGGATCACACTACTGGTGTCTGAGCTGCGACCTCTCCATGCAAGCCAAGGAGTTGATGCCTGTCCTCGGGGGTATCAGAACTCCCGGCAATGGCCATCGTGCCAGGTGGCCTTTGCTGAGGCTGGGTGGCGCCCATGGAGAGAGCCCCGGTTTCGGAGTGGGTGACACCAGGGCGGACGTCTAGCACTATGAAAAGAGTTAGACTCCAAAATGGTCGTGCATCGGCCGTCTCTCAAGACAGGAAGAGATCGTTTAATGCTGTTACTGTGGATAAGAGGATGTTTCTCTCCCTTGCTACCCCTTGGGAGGAAGGCCAGGCTCGCCGGTTAGGAGCAAAACCCTTTCCTCGCTATCTCGTTTGCTCAAGGACTGATGGAGGGACTTTCACTTCCACCAAACCTCTGTTCTTTGTCGAGACCATAGAGGACAAGTTTGGTGAAGTGGAATCTATGGGTAAGCTTAGATCTGGTTCATTACTCATTAAAACAGTCTCGGAAGCCCAGTCTGAAGCTTTGCTCGCCTGCAACACCCTTGGCGACATTCCAGTCACAATTGTCCCGCACAAATCCTTGAATATGGTACAGGGTGTGATATTCCACCGGGACCTCCTCCTTCAAACTGATGAGGAGCTTAGGGCCTATCTCGAGCGGCGTGGTGTACATTTTGTTCGCCGCGTTCAGAGGGGACCTAAAGATAACCGCGTCGATACTGGGGCCTTTATCTTGGCCTTCGAGGGGGACACACTCCCAGAGAAGGTCAAGATCATGATATATCGATGTGAAGTGAAGCCCTACATTCCACCTCCCATGCGGTGTTTTCGATGTATGAGGTTTGGTCATATGTCCTCTCGCTGTACAGCAGTCCCAGTATGCGGTGATTGTGGACGCCCACTACATGAGGGGAGCCCCTGTGTTCCTCCGCCGGTGTGCGTCAACTGTCAACAACACCACTCTTCGCGGTCGCCAGATTGCCCTATGTTCAAAAAAGAAAAGAAGATACAAGAGTACAAATCCCTGGAGCGTTTGACGTACCCTGAGGCCCGCAGCAAATATGAACGTCTGCATCCCGTGCAAATGGCGACGACCTTCGCTACGACGTTATCGTCTAGCCTTTCACCCTCCCCTTCCCACTCCCATCTCCCCCCTACACCCTGTCCACACCCCTCCCTCACATCTCCCTCTCCTGTAGCTCCTGTAGCCCTCCCTTTGTGTCCCACCCCTTCCCAGCCGGAGAAGTGCACCCCTTCTCCGTCGCCTGCCGGTGACAGTGCCCTATCTCAGGGCCTTCCGTCCCGGCGTTCCCCAGATCGGAGATCTTCGACCTCCAGCCGGCCATCGGACTCCCAGTCTGTGAGTTCAAAGGTCGCCCGATCCTCGTCAGTACCAGACCTAACTGACAAAAGTCCTCTCTCTGGGGTGGGTCCTGCCCGTCCCACACGAGAGAAGGAGAAGGAGAAGGAGAAAGAGAAAGAGAAGGAGAAGGAGAAGAAGAAGAAGAAGAAGAAGAAGAAGAAACCAAAGTTACAAGATAAAGCCCCTCCGGTACCACCGGAGGTGCCGACTGTGCTTTCGCAACTCGCTCATCCCATTGAGCCCGAGGCTGATCAGCTATTTATGGATGTTGTCCCTTCTTCTTTGGTGACGGACGCTGACAAAGCAGCGTGACAGACGTTATGCCATTCGCTTCCCGCCTAGATCCTCGTGATGTGATCATCCAATGGAACTGTAATGGTTACTACCGTCACCTCTTGGAGATTAAACAGCTAATCTCTCTCTCTTCTGCGGCCTGTGTCGTCCTGCAGGAATCGAGGTTTATGGATGCACATTCACCGACCCTCCGTGGGTTCCGTGCTTTTTGTCGGAACCGGGTTGGTCCCCTCCAGGCGTCTGGTGGGGTTTGTACTTTGGTCCGGACAGATATTGTCAGTACCTGGATTCCTCTCCAAACTCCATTGGAAGTGGTTGCTGTCCGGGTTCACTTGGACACTCCATTGACCATTTGCAACCTCTACCTTCCACCTGACAGGCCACCTACTCTCACGTCCCTAGTGGCCCTCCTTCAGCAACTCCCCCCTCCTTACCTCATCTTTGGGGACTTCAATGCCCACCATCCTTTGTGGGGCAGTGCTTATACATCTAGCCGGGGCCGCCTCATAGACCAGTTTCTTGCTGACCACAATCTGAGCCTTCTCAACGATGGTTCCCCAACTCATTTTAGTGCCGCTCACGGCACCTTTTCTGCCATAGACCTCTCTCTCACTTCTCATTCTCTCCTTCCTTTATTTCACTGGTCGGCGTATGACGACCTCTGCGATAGCGACCACTTTCCGTTGATCTTTTCACTTCCCTCACGCCTACCACGAGTTAGGGTACCCCGCTGGGTATTCCGTCGTGCTAATTGGCCGCTATATACATCCCAGGTTGTGTCCCCATCTTCCCCCTCAGGCTGTATAGATGATATTATAAGCCAAATGACCAACATGATCACCCAAGCTGCCAACGCCGCTGTTCCCCGGTCGAAAGGCCCTCCTTCTCGCCGGCCTGTCCCTTGGTGGAATGCAACTGTTGCCGCAGCCATTCGCGAGCGCCGAAGGGCCTTGCAACATCTTAAGCGCCACCCATCGCTCGCTGGTCTAATAAATTTCAAACGTCTGCGTGCCAGAGCTCGTTACTTAATCAAACAAAGTAAGCGGACATGCTGGGAGCATTTTGTCTCCTCGTTGGGTTCTTCTGTCCCTTTGACAAGTGTGTGGGCTATGCTCCGATCTATCCAAGGTAGCTGGCGGCCGTCTTCCGTCCCTGGTCTTGCCCTGCCTGATGGGGTCTGCACGGAGCCATCTGTTGTTGCAGAACATCTTGCAACTCACTTCGCCAATGTCTCGGCGACAACTTCATATCCGGCGACCTTTCTCCTTCAGAAACACCAGGCCGAAACCTTCAAATTAGGCTTTACTTCTCACCAGGTGGAACCATATAACGAACCTTTTACTGACTGGGAGCTGTCGCTGGCCCTCTCCTCTTCTCGTGATTCAGCACCTGGCCCTGATGATATCCATAATCAATTGCTGAAACACCTTAACCCCTCACAACGACAATTTCTCCTAAAAGTTTTTAACCGTATTTGGCTTCAAGGGGTGTTCCCCTCCCAGTGGAGGGAGAGTATTGTGGTCCCTGCCCTCAAGCCTGGCAAGGACCCGTCGGCGCTGGACAGTTATCGACCAATAAGCCTGACAAGTGTCCCCTGTAAACTACTTGAGCGGATGGTAGCTCGCAGATTATGCTGGGTTCTTGAATCCCGGGGACTTCTCTCACCTTACCAGTGTGGGTTCCGGGAGGGACGATCCCCTATTGACCATTTACTTCGACTGGAGACTGCGATCAGACAGGCCTTCTCTAAAAGACATCATCTGGTAGCAGTCTTCTTCGATCTGCATAAGGCGTACGACACTGCTTGGCGTCATCATATTTTACGTTCTCTTCATGACTGGGGCCTCAGAGGCTCCTTACCAATTTTTATCCGTCAGTTTTTATCCCACCGCCTGTTCCGTGTCAGAGTTGGCTCTTCCTTTAGCTCCCCTCGGATACAGGAGAACGGTGTCCCCCAGGGCTCAGTGTTGAGTGTTACACTTTTTCTAATCGCCATCAATGGGTTGGTGAGCTCTGTTGGGTCACTGGTAACCCCGGCATTGTATGTCGACGACTTTTGCATATGGTACAGCTCCTACTCATTAGCCTCTACTGAACGTCAGCTCCAGAGCGCCATTCGGCGGGCTTCAGTTTTCCTCATCAAAAACGAGGGTGGTGCACTTTTGTCGTCGTACTACAGTTCACCCTGATCCAGAACTGTTCTTGGGTAATCAGCGCCTGGAAGTTGTAGCACAGCATCGTTTCCTGGGTCTTCTCTTTGACAAAAAATTGACTTGGGTGCCCCATATTCGCCACCTAAGGATTAGTTGTATGAGGAAACTCAATGCCCTACGTTTCCTTGCTCATTCATCTTGGGGTGCAGACCGAACAACTATCCTCCGTATCTATCGGGCTCTAATCTTGTCCCGATTGGACTATGGGTGTCAAGTTTATGGCTCGGCAGCTCCTTCTGCCCTGAAATTATTAGACCCGGTTCACCATTATGGTGTCCGCTTGGCTACAGGTGCATTCCCGACTAGCCCGGTCGACAGTCTCCTTGTTGAGGCGGGAATCTGCCCTCTTCAGGTCAGGCGGCATCAGCTTCTGGCGTCTTATGCCATCGCCATCCGGCAATATCCTGCTCATCCCGCTTACAAGGTTCTTTTTGCATATGAAGGGCTTCGACCCCCTGATACCCGGCCGCGGGCGGGCCTTCCCGTCGGACTGCGGCTTGCCTCTCTTTGCCGGGATTTCCATTTCCCTTCGCTAGATTGCGCCCCCCATTTTACTGCACGCACACCTCCGTGGATGGTGCCGCGACCACTAATTCGGACGGATCTCTTCCAGGGCCCAAAAGCTTTACTTTCCCCCATGGTCTTTCGGCGTTTGGTGCGCCCAGTACTAGAAGAGTTTCAGGGAGCCTCTATCTTCTACACTGATGGCTCGAAAACAGCGGGCCACTCCGGATATGCTTTTACGTCTCCTGTTCGGGCGGAATGCCATTCTCTGCCAGAGGCATGCAGTGTGTTTACGGCAGAGCTGATGGCGATTTATAGAACCCTCTGTTTTATTAAACGTTCTGCCGTGGAACGTGGTTTAATCTGTGCTGACTCCATGAGCAGTCTGCAGGCCATTGATCGTTGTTTCCCCTCCCATCCTTTAGTTATTTCCATCCATGAACTCCTTGCTGACCTTCATCGTGCTGCCTGCTCAGTTACCTTTCTCTGGGTGCCAAGCCATGTTGGTATTACAGGGAATGAAGTAGCTGACCAGTTGGCTAGATCGGCAATTACTCGCTGCCCGTCTCCCTTTCAAATTCCGGGTGCGGATCTGCGGGTGCAGATCAGATCTTTGCTTCACTCCTCATGGGATAGCAGTTGGAAAGCTACTGCCCCTTCCAATAAACTCCGCACCATCAAGGATACTACTGCAGCTTGGAGTTCATCTTTACGCCCTTCCCGGAGAGAATCAATTGTCCTCTGTCGCCTCCGTCTTGGACACTGCAGGCTGACCCATGGATTTCTTTTACGAAATGACAATCCACCACATTGTGATTGTGGAGCCGTACAATCCGTATCTCATATTCTGACTGAATGTCCTCTCCATTCCACACTCCGTGGCGACTATGGCCTACCGCCTGCATTGCCTTCAGTTTTGGCGGATGACCCACGGATGGTTGATCGCGTCCTTGCCTTCCTCCGTGAAAGTAGATTTTATTGTCAGCTCTAGGACTCGCTTGTTCGGGGTGAGTGGGTTTGTGATTCTTGGCTGATTGTGGGGTTTAGAGCCTTATCCCCATCAGCCCCCCCCCACTCTTTTACATTTTAATGTAGTTTTATTTCTCCCTGCTCTGGAGCTATGATACGTTGACCACTGTGCCATTAGTACCTTGTGGTTAAGGCTAGAGGTCGCTTCCAGAGCTGTGGGTTCGGACACTGTAGCATTTGCTGCCCTGGGTTGGTCTTAGTCTTGTTGACGAGTCGATTTTACTTCCTAGTGTAATGGTCTTTTGGCTTTCACCTATTTTTTGTCGAGTTCCATGGCGTATTCAATTTGAGGTTGAAGGGACTGATGACCTCGTTGTTTGGTCCCTCATGTCCACCACCACCCACCCACCCTCAATTAATTGCCACAATATTTAGCCGTGTTACCTTGAAACTCTAAACGGGTTGTACATAATCATTTTACATTGTCTCATACACTTTTTTTATAAATGTAAATGTAGTTATTAATTGTGTTAACTGCAATCATTTACAACACTTATGTAAATAAAATTGAAAAAAAAAATTCCTTGGCTTAAGTGAAGTCTTCCCCAGACTAATTGTCAAAATATGTTACTGTTACCCCGCGTCCACACATTGGTACCAACGCTGGCGCCAACATTGGCCAATATTTTTGAGACAGCGTCCACACATTGGAGCCAATATTCAGTTGAAATCGTAGAGAGCCAACGAAAAAATATCTGACGCACATATCGCGGCCAACGCATTAACGCTTTTGAGTTTGGATAATTACATTTCGTCATTGTAAATCAAAGTGGAAAACATACGTAAAAGATGATGGGACGTTATATCACTTTCTACCGAACATAATTACGGTAAGAAATCATTAATTTTTTTTTTAAATATGCTACAAGTAAACGATACACATTATAAAAACTTAGACCTGCTACTATAAATGATTGAAAATAAAAAAAAAGAAAGATGTTTTGGAGGGATGCTATTCTTTTGGTATTACGTTTCGATTTCTTGCTAAATGAGACAATATTAGAAGCCTACACTTCCCTTTTCAAATAACCATGTAATTGATATCACTATTAGTGCTTGAAGTTTGCAAAACGATATTTGAAACTTGACAGGAAATATTAAGTACTGTACTGTTAATTTTAAAAATTAAATTGAGTGATAGGAGTGTGTCGAAAGTCTAGAAAGTTTTTTATTTCACAGTTCGCGCCTAAGTTTTGCTGTGGCATTTCGTTTTTTGAGGTTTATTTCAAAAAATGAATCAATTTCTGATACAGTTCTAATATTTACAAAGAGATTTCGAAACTTTAAAACGGCGACGAAGAACGAACGAAGAAAGAAAGAGTTTCGAGATGAGCAGGCGACAAAGACAGAATGAAACGTTGGCGCTAATGTGTGGACGACGTACCCATATTGGCCCAACGTCCTTTGATGTTTGGCCGAAATATCGACAAGCAACGGAGCCGTACAAACGTTGGCGCCAACGTTGGTTCCAACGCTATTTCACCGATCCACACATTGGACGAACACTGTTGGCGCCAACGTTGGGTCCAATGTGTGGATCCGGCCTTAGTCTCGGATGAAATCGAGGTTTACCAACTAACAAGGGCAACTACACCATTCTACTGTATCCTCATAGGCATATGCGTGCCTCGGCAAAAATCCTCGAGTCTGCGCATATCCGTGTGACTAGGTAAGCCGTGTTTAGACTTTTTTCATTTTTTTAAACTTATTGGCTAGTTGGACTTATATTTTAGTTGATCTGTAGAGACTTTTGACATTAGGATCGTAGATGTGGTAAGTTTAGCAGTTGCTTTTTAGATATTCGCTGTGCAACAGCGTTAACTGTAACTATAAGGTTTGGTCCCTTACGACTGCTTGTAGATCGCAGTTTAACTGTCTGCATTCCCTCTCTTCCTGGAAACGGAGGCAACTTAGAACGACGTGATCAGCATTACCCTCATCTCCACATTCACAAATTAGTATGTTACTGCATTTAAAGCGATGTAAATATCTCGGATATGGACCACGGCCTGTTAATAGGTGTACCATACCTCGAGCAGGAGCAACATACCGCAGTCTGAGACTATTTATAATGTCTAGGAATATACTGTATACCCGTCTTGCAGTGATTATAGAGTCCCAGTCAGACTGCCACTCATCTAATTTCCAGGCTTGTAAAGGTCTTTTATCTGTATCAAGAACTCGTGTGATCCCATACACACGATCATATTGCTCGCGCCCTGACCAGTACATCGCTGTTCTGCTACGTACCAGAATATAGAGTGGACATATCCCTATAATCACCAGCAAACGCTGAACAGATGCAATGGGAAAAGCACCGGTAACCTTTAGAAATACACTCCGCTGAATTCGTCGCAGTACTTTCCTGTGGCTGTGCAGCGTAAGGTGATGCATCCATACGCTAGCAGCAAAACCCATGATAACGTTGAAAAAAGCCTCTTGATAAGACCGTTCAGCATGAAGTAGTAATTTATAATCAACAGTACCAGCACGAGCAATTTTATGCATCATTTTTGCCGCCTTTTGAGTAACATATATGTTCTAGAAAGTTTCTTTTTTTATCCAGAAAAATACCAAGATACCCACAAACAGTGCTTCGTTTTATAGGTGTCCGGTCAAGTCTTGTAGTCGATTTTCTAGTGGGAGACAGTCTTGCCTTCAGGAGTATGTAAGTGGGTTTATGTGCAGCTATTGTGAGTTTGTTGCTACTGCACCACCGCTGCATCTGCAAAAGCACATCACTGGACTTTTCCTCAAGTCTCGGCCTGGAATCTGCAGACAGAACTACTAGGATGTCGTCTCCATACGTAACGACACGTTCAACAGTATTTGCTTCATCTAGTAGACGTAATAGGGGCTCAATACTGACATCCCAAAACTTTGGACCACCTACGGAACCTTGAGGACAGTCTTCGATTATCTTTTGATTACCTTACTTTGTCCCGCAACCTACTCAACGCTACGCCTGCTACAATAATTAACAAAGCATTCGTGTAGGCATTTGGGGACCTCCAGATCTCGGAGGCGTAAGAACATGGCCGGCCAACAGAGACTATCGAATGCGTCACATATGTCGATCATGAGCACAATTATGTAGTTTTGGTCGAATTTTCTACAATTTGAAGAGGTCTGTTAACCGCATCGTCCATAGATTTCCCTTTTTTAAATCCGTATTGACATCGCTTCAAACCCATTAGCTCCAAATGTGCCTGCAAACAGCCACAAAGCAGACGTTCCCGAACTTTGGCCAATACGTTCAATAAAGAAATAGGTCTATAACTTCTGCGTGATGTTGGATCTTTATCCTTTCTTTTTGTTATCACAACTGCCTTAGATGTTTTCCATACTGTCGGAATTCTACCTGTTCGCAATGCTTCGTTTAGTAATGTCGTCAGATGTGGCACTATTATTTAGTGGGCTTATCATACTCAGGAACTTGGGGTAGACGCCATCGGGACCAAGTCCCTTTCCAATGTTGAGCTTAGAGAAAGGCAACACCACCCTCTGATTGTCGTATTCGTTATATAGTTCACTTCTGAGTTTTCTGAGCATTTAGCTATCTGTATTTGTGTTGTCATCAGGAGTAGGGAGTTCAGCAGATTTTTCTGCCGACTCCCTCGACCCAGACGTCATTGAGCCATCCACTCTACAAATTATGGACATGACAGTATGTTCCTTAAACTTCTCAGCCAACAACGTACATGATCTTCCCCAGACGTCAAATTGCAACTGTCTCCGTAAAAACTTTTCCCAGTGCATTGTTTTCGTTTCCTGAAGCAATCGTCTGTAGCGTAACTTAGCTGCCCTGTGTTCGTGAAGCCTGGCAGTGCGCTCTGATTGCCCTAAAACACGTTGATAAGATCTCGTGTCAGAGTCAAAAAATATACTTTTACACTGTTTAACAAAATTTTTCAATTTAACATTATAAATCTGTGTGGGATCTTTCTGCATCTGTTGGAGTTTGTGGAGTCAAGGAAATCTTCTACTTTATATATTCACTTTCTTCCATTAAGACGAAGGTATTGCTTTTGTCTGTCCTAACAGCTATCGCATTATTGTCACACGTTTTCGTCTCGAAATTGTTCACAACTAGTGTTTCTTCCATTGATGTTGTGTAATCACAACTGTTTGGCTGCTTACCTGATATAAAATTGTAATATTTTATTTTACTAGTAACCATAGTTTACTTTAACTAGTTAAAATGTTAACATATATTTACAAATCTTTTATTCAACTTAGTCACAGGCTTCCATGTTGCAAACATTGTTGAAGATTGTTTTTTCTTGTTTAAGTTAACCAGTTAAAATTTTTAACATATATTCACAATATTTCCATGTTTACAGACATTGGACATGTTTAAGATAATTTTTTAGTTCAATTTTTCCCAGATAATGTCCATTATTTCAATTTTTTCCCTTAGGATGATGTCATAATGCATTATATTGTCACATACTTTATCAGACAAGAACTTATACCACAACTTGAATTATAATAATTCCCTCAGGTTAGTTATAAACCAAAGCACTAGTCTCTCTTATATATCTACCAAGCTAAGATCTTTGAAACCTTACAGCCAAAAACCGGTTCGTAAACCAATAAATTTGCAGAATATCTCACACTTATCTTGTGTGTTTCATTCATAATGTATTCATAAATGATCTGTCAAAGACCGACATAACAGTTAGTGCACATGGTACGTTTTATTGCATTCTTTACCTGCAAAGGTTTCAGTTTAATAATTAATTATTTGTTTCTGATGTTATTTACTATAAAGAGTTTTGTAAAAAGTAGTCAAGAGTTATCGTCTACACATTTTCATTCGTGACGGTATTATCTTAATTGTTAATGTCACATAATACAGTACAACAGTCCCGCTACGTTGCAAATGTAGTGTTACTATTATGATCGGCCACACTTACATTCGTGACGAAATATTCCGATTGATTCTGACATTACAAGCCTCTACGTGAAGTGCGGGCACAGTACTAAAAATGGAGGTCTCCGGTGAGTCTCGCCAACTTTGATCAAGTTGATATAATTGTATAGTATAGTATAATTGTATAGTATATAATATAGTATAATTGCCTCAAAAAGCACACAGTAGCTACGTGACAAATTTAAATGTGAAAGTAGTGTTAACAGTAACAGTTAAAAGTTTCCACCGTTTTAAGGACGTAGCGGCTGTATGTCTGGGTGGCACTGGTAACGAGTAACGATTCGTTTTTAACGAGTAACGATTCGTTTTTAACGAGTACTGTTTCTCTTATTAATGGATACATACCTTTTCGTTGCTCTTACAGCCCTAAATAGTCGACTGAGTTAATCCCGTAAACTTGCGGGGATGGGCTCTCAATGGACAAGCGTCCAGCCGCGGCGGAGCGGCCGAGCGCATTGAGGCGCTATGCTCCGATGCGCGAGGCCTTTCCCGTCGGGGTTTCGAATCCCCGTTCGGGCATGGATGTTTGTGCTGACTTTAGTAAGAGGTCGTTCTTAAGTAGTTTGTAAGTTAAGGGACTGATGACCCTGCAGTTAAGTCCCATAAGCTTTACAAACATTTGAACATTTGATTTGACGAGCGTCGTCTTGTGGGATGCGCACTTACAAGCGCGTCGCCGCGTAATCCTCCAGACGTATGCCCCGACAGCTGGTAACGTGTAATGTCTTATCTGTTAGATATATGAAAACTACCGGAAAACCCCGCGTCGCCTGGGTGAAGTGGTACACTCCCCCATGCAGAGCGTGAAAATTGAGGCAGGTGGTGAGCTTCATTTTGTTTAGAACGTGAAGTTTTCAAAATTTCATGTAGATGGAAATGAAACAGTGGTATTCGTCAGTATTTAGCAAAAGTATCCACCGTCACGCAACTTAATGCAGCCCTAACGCAAAATACTTCGCTGACGTCTCTTACCTATTAAAATTTCAGCTTCATAGGTGCAGTAGTTTTCGAGATTTCGCGTTTAGTCCGTGAATGAGTGAGTGAGTGACCTTTCGCCTTTACATATATAAAAATTAAACTCTCATAAAGCTTGAAGACTACGTCATATTGAAAACTAGAAAATATTTATCTCATTTCGGACTAGGTAGACGAATTAGAAGAGAGGAAGTCTCCAAACAATATTAAATTTAAAGTTTCTTACGTTCCGCCCCTCTTCACACACAAGAACCCAACCATTACCCCTTCGTGTGTGCTTGTGTGTGTGTGTATGTGTGATACATATTATTCTTATTTTTTCAAACCAATTATCCACGACGTACCCCAACTCTATATCATAGTACTTTCACTCATTCCGCAAACATGCATTTGCTATAGCCAAACTGCAATCCCACATTCTTTTCCTCCAGTCCTGTTTGTCATTTGGAGCAATCCCCAAAGGGTTCACTTTAAAAGTTTCCATCTCTGGGTGTAATCCTTGTCTCCATCAGTCCCTGCTACAGTTTCAAATTCAGCAGTCCTTAGCTCTCACCCATCTTATCCTCAAACAGTATGTTGCCTCGTGTAACCACCACTCCCATCAACTCCTCTCTCTCTCTAAAATACTTCTCCTCTTAGCACCTGGCTCAAATAACACACTTGGATCCATAATACAACAAGCCAACTGTAAACTTGAACTGTATGCCGCACAGCACCTTAGAAAACTGTCCAACCTACTGGTACATCATCTCAGAAGTGGTATCCCTCTTCCCATAATCCACAACCACCCACCACAACACCACCCTCAAAACCCCCCACACATTGGCAACAAACCAAGTCTGGCCTCCCTACTGAATCTTCCAATCCCAGCACACACCCCTCCTAGAACCTAACACAACCGTCACCACATGCAGGCACCACCCAATACCAATTCCAATTCAGTCCTTAACCCCTCATCCAAATCCGTCTCCATTCCAGAAATATCTGCCCTGTATAAAGGCTTAACCTTCTGTCCTACACCTAAATTAAATCACACTGCCCTGGTCAAGGATCTCCTCTCATTCACCCGTAACCTCAACTGGAAATACCACTTCAGCACCCAGTCACAACCCCCAGGCAGCAGAGCCGCTGTTGAACCCTGTCTTGAACAATTCCGACCTCCCTCCCAAAAAGATCCTCCTGATCTTCCTCAAAACCATCCCTTGCAGGCATTCCAGGAATTCCTCACATCCAGCATTGCTTCCCAATCCTTCCTGAACAACATACCAACTACTCCTAACATCAACCCAGCTGAATCCAAAGCCACCCGAGAGCAGAAAGCGGACCGCTCCATTGTAATTCTACCAGCGGACAAGGGTTCCACAACTGTGGTACTTGATCAAGGGGAGTATGTGGCAGAAGGGCTGCGTCAACTCTCGGACACCTCTACCTGTAAACCTATTCCTTATGACCCCATTCCCTAAGTCCAGGCTGAACTACAGAAAATTCTTAAAACCCTAGGTCCATTACAAGGTCTCACCACTACCTCCTTAGAACTTCTCTCTCCACCTGAACCTCGAATGCCTACCTATTACCTACTCCCTAAAATCCATAAAGAGAATCATCCTGGTCGTCCCATAGTACCAGGTTTCAAAGCCCCAACAGAACGTGTCTCAGCTCTGGTAGACCAACACCTCCAACCTATAACCTGCAGGCTCCCATCCTATATCAAAGGTACAATCCACTTTCTGGAACGCCTCAAATCCATCCCTATGCCACTCCCACGTGATAGCTTCCTTGTCACCATTGATGCTACATCCCTGTACACCAACATCCCTCACACCCATGGTCTATCAGCTCTGGAACACTATCTTTCCCAACGCCCACCTGAACGCCTCCCAAAAACCTCATTCCTTGTCACACTTATTAATTTCATACTAAACAATAATTATTTCACCTTTGAGGGCCAGACCTACAAACAAATCAGGGGGACAGCTATGGGTACCAGGATGGCCCCTTCCTATGCCAAACTCTTCATGGGCTGCATGGAAGAGGCATTCCTTAAGACACAGAAGTTGCCCCCCCCCTGATTTGGTATAGATTCATAGATGATATCTTTGTGGTCTGGACTCACGGTGAAGAAACCCTTCTGAACTTCCTCCACGACCTTAACTCCTTCTCCAGCCTTAAATTCACCTGGTCCTTCTCCAAAACTCAAACCGCCTTCCTTGATGTTGACCTTCACGTTGCTGATTCTCACATCCACACCTCAGTGCATATTAAACCCACTAACAAACAACAGTACCTTCACTTTAAGAGCTGCCACCCCTTCCATATTAAACGATCCCTTCCCTACAGCCTGGGCATCCGTGGGAAACGTATCTGTTCCAGTTCCGACTCCCTCACCAGCTACAACAACAATCTATCCAATGCTTTCCTCTCCCGCAACTACCCGACAGACATCGTCCACAAACAGATCTCCCGAGCTGTACATTTCTCTCTCTTCAAAAAACAATGTTCCTAACCCCAGACCACCCAGAAGCATCCCCTTAGTCACCCAGTACCATCCTGGCCTGGAATGCCTCAACAATTTCCTCAAACAGGGCTATGACTTTCTCAAGTCATGCCCTGAGATGAGACCATCACTCCAAACAGTTCTTCCCACACCACCCAGAGTAGCCTTCCGCCGTCCTCCCAACCTCCGCAACATCCTTGTCCAACCTTACAACATCCCAAAACCACTCTCCCTGTCTAACGGTTCCTACCCCTAATGGTTCCTATGCCAAACTCTTCATGGGCTGCATGGAAGAGGCATTCCTTAAGACACAGAAGTTGCCCCCCCCCTGATTTGGTATAGATTCATAGATGATATCTTTGTGGTCTGGACTCACGGTGAAGAAACCCTTCTGAACTTCCTCCACGACCTTAACTCCTTCTCCAGCCTTAAATTCACCTGGTCCTTCTCCAAAACTCAAACCGCCTTCCTTGATGTTGACCTTCACGTTGCTGATTCTCACATCCACACCTCAGTGCATATTAAACCCACTAACAAACAACAGTACCTTCACTTTAAGAGCTGCCACCCCTTCCATATTAAACGATCCCTTCCCTACAGCCTGGGCATCCGTGGGAAACGTATCTGTTCCAGTTCCGACTCCCTCACCAGCTACAACAACAATCTATCCAATGCTTTCCTCTCCCGCAACTACCCGACAGACATCGTCCACAAACAGATCTCCCGAGCTGTACATTTCTCTCTCTTCAAAAACAATGTTCCTAACCCCAGACCACCCAGAAGCATCCCCTTAGTCACCCAGTACCATCCTGGCCTGGAATGCCTCAACAATTTCCTCAAACAGGGCTATGACTTTCTCAAGTCATGCCCTGAGATGAGACCATCACTCCAAACAGTTCTTCCCACACCACCCAGAGTAGCCTTCCGCCGTCCTCCCAACCTCCGCAACATCCTTGTCCAACCTTACAACATCCCAAAACCACTCTCCCTATCTAATGGTTCCTACCCCTGCAACCGATCCCGCTTCAAAACCTGTCCAATGCATCCTCCCACTACCACATACTCCAGCCCCATCACAGGAAAAACCTACCCGATTAAAGGCAGGGCCACATGTGAGACAACACATGTCATATACCAGCTGACATGTGTCCACTGTTCAGCCTTTTATGTTGGTATGACTACTAACAAATTGGCTGAGCGGATGAATGGACACAGACGGACTATTCGCCTAGGGGACACCCAATATCCTGTGGCAGAACATGCCCCCTCCAGCATAACTCCAGGGACCTGGGCACGTGTTACACCACACGTGCCATTTGGATAGTACCAACAAACACCAGTCCCTCAGAGCTAAGGAGGTGGGAACTTGCCCTCCAACATATCCTCTCCTCCCGCCACCCCCCTGGCCTAAATCTACGCTAACCCCCCCCCCCTTCCTCCATCCTCAGCTCACCTATTCATTACCTCTCTCTCTCTCTCTCTCTCTCTCTCTCTCTCTCTCTCTCTCTCTCTCTCTCTCTCTCACTCTCTCTCTCTGCCGACCGCGTTGGCCGAGGAGACTGAGGCGCTCCAGTCACGGCCTGCACGGTCACTACGGTCGGGGGTTCGAATCCCCCCTCGAGCATGGATATTTGTGCCGTCCTTAGTTGTAAGTAGTTCATAAGTAGTTTGTAAGTTTAGGGACTGATGACCCCGTAGTTAAGTCCCATAGACTCTACAAACATTTTTCTCTCTCTCTCTCCGTGTGTGTGTGTATGTGTGTGTGTGTGTCCATCCCTATTTCCCTGTTAATGGTAAACGTTTTAGACACCCCCCCCCTGCTCCTCCTACACCCCTCAGCATAATTCATTTCACTCATCTTCTCTTCTCTTTACTACTTGATCTTTCCTCTTTGGTTATATTTATCCTCTCTGGCTTGGCTCAGTGCATACATGCAGTATCTCTGACGTCCACACTCCTGACACACCACCTTCATGACCTAGGTCGTGAACTACCTTTCCCTTCTGTTCCCATCCTTTCTTCTTCCCTTCTCTCCCAACTGACGAAGGAAATGTGTTCCGAAAGCTTGTCCTTGTCCTTTTTGTCCCATTTTTTCCGATTCTTCATTTGTGTGACTATCGGCGGTACAGCACAATGGTAAGTACTGGCCAGCCATTCTATCTCGTTTTTAACAATATTTATCATCTCTGAGGAGATGTTTCATCATTAATTTAATAAGTTGATTTTAAGTTTAGGGAATGATGACCCCGTAGTTAAGTCCCATAAGCTATACAAACATTTGAACATTTTTTATTGTAGCACTAAACTATGTTGCTGACGCTCAACTCGAAATGGTGAACATCGGCAGAAGGCAAGCACGTGATTTTAGTCTGGTACGCGCCCTCTCGTTATTGCCCGTCGGTCTTCGGAAAACCCCTCAGGGGCTCAGCATTAACTTGCTGAGTACGGGCTTGGCGAACCCGGGGTCCTGAGCTGTGGGCTGTGTCGCGCCAACAATCCGCTACACCGTAAGCTCTGTGCGTGCCTCAGCGACCATCGTTCGGCGCGACGGTGGAACGTTGTACGTTTCAGAGCCCGGGGATCTTGGCTTAATCGCCCGGGTCGCGAGGATGGTACAAACCTCTCTAAAAAACCCCTCAATCTCAAGGTGTGCTACGTGCCGAGGAGATGCATGGCTGTTGAGGTTGAACAGTCGTTAGCGAGCAACCTCTGGGGAACCTGCCGCACCTCAGTTGTATAAGGCTTACCCAGGCAAGCGGGGCTCTGCCTGGGTGGACCTTTAGATCCCTAGCTGCTCGTGGGAACAAAATGAAACGAGCAAAAGAAAACGTTGGTGGACGTACAACCACCGTCTCAAAGCGTGGGAAGTTTCATGCCTCATCTTATGACCCCAAGTCGTTCCCTTCCTTGGCCACGCCATGGGAGGAGCGCAGGGCCTTAAAAGGATCAGACCCGTACTCGCCGCGATATTTAGTTTGCTCCCGTACTGATGGTGAATCTTTCTCGTCCACGAAACCACAGTTCTTCGTCGACCAGCTCGAAGACAAGTATGGTGAGGTGGAGTCTTTCTCCAAAATGAGGAGTGGGGCAGTCTTGATACAGACGGCATCCCCAGCCCAGTCTAAGGCATTACTTGCCTGTGACAAGCTGGGTGATATTTCCGTCTCTGTCACACCCCACAAGACGCTCAACATGGTCCAGGGCCTCATTTATCACCGGGATCTCCTGTCACAGTCAGATGATGAGCTGCGCACAAACTTGGAACGGAGAGGTGTTCATTTTGTTAGGCGCGTTTATAGGGGACCACAAGATCGTAGGGTCGCCACCGGTGCCTTCATCCTGGCCTTCGAAGGCGATACACTGCCCGAGAAGGTCAAGGTGATGGTCTATCGGTGCGACGTCAGGCCGTACGTCCCGCCGCCTATGAGGTGCTTCAGGTGCTGGAAGTTCGGGCATATGTCGTCCCGATGTACTTCCAGCCCTACGTGCAGAGAATGTGGGCGTCCGTCACATCCAGACGCTCCGTGCACCCCACCTCCCGTGTGCGTGAACTGTGGGCAATTACATCCGCCTTGCTCGCCTGCCTGTACTCTCCTGCACAAGGAACGGAAAATCATGGAGATCAAAACTCTGGACCGTCTTCCATATTCTGAGGCGAGAAGAAAATATGAACGACTCCATCCTGTGCCCCTCACTACATCTATTGCTGCTGTTGTCTCTTCATCACCTCCTCAGAGTATAACTCCTCGAGTACCGCCTCCCTCTATGGGCCCTAGGGGCCATCACTCTGCTGCTGTTCCATCTTTGGGTGGGGGCGCTCCTCCATCCACTCCTGTAACACCTGCTTTGGAGGCAACCCCCCCGCAACCATCGGGGACACCAGTCCCCACCTCCCAGCCGGAGAAGGAACAGCCTACTCCGGCACCTCTCGCTCGGAAGGGGTCCCTCAGGACAGCCCCTTCCGAGACTTCTCGCAGTGCTTCAGAGGATCCTGGCCGGAGGCTCAAGGATCCCCAAACTGTGGGTCGAAGGGCTTCCCGCACTTCGTCCGCGCCTGATGCCACCGAGAAGCCATCACAGCCAATCCAACCGAAAGGGCAGCGAGAGGGTAAAAAGCCAAAGACCCGTAGAAAAAAGGAATCCGTGGTGGCTGCACAGCCACAACATCCCTCATCTTCTACTTCAGAAGATGAGTTAGAGATCCTCACATCACCTGAGGATCTCGCACTGACTGATGCACCAGATCCTATGATTCTGGTTTCAGCAGAGGCAGACCGGTTGACAGCAGATGTTCCCATGGAATAACCTGCTCTACCTCTTTATCATGGCCCATCAGCTCGACGACACTGTAATTCTCCAGTGGAACTGCGGCGGTTTTTTCTCTCACCTGGCTGAGTTGCGTCAACTTTTGAGCATAACACCTGCTCTCTGCATTGCTCTCCAGGAGACCTGGTTTCCAGCAATGCGGACCCCTGCCCTTCGTGGATACAGGGTATATTATTGTAATCGGCGTGTGTATAACAGAATCTCAGGTGGCGTCTGTGTGTATATCCTTAACTCTGTGCATAGTGAACATGTGCCCCTTCAGACATCATTAGAAGCTGTGGCTGTCAGGGTAAGGATACCACAAGACATAACCATCTGCAGCCTGTATCTTCCGCCAGATGGCGATGTACCACCAACCACACTGGCTACGCTGATCTCGCAGCTCCCGCCGCCTTTTCTGCTTCTGGGTGATTTTAATGCCCACAACACCTTGTGGGGTGATGCAGTAGTCAGTGGTCGCGGCAGAGAGGTCGAGAACTTGATATCCCAGCTCGACCTCTGTCTTTTAAACACTGGAGCCCCCACGCATTTCAGTGTGGCACATGGCTCTTTCTCGGCTATTGACCTGTCAGTATGCAGCCCTAGTCTCTTGCCATCTGTCCACTGGAGGACGCATGACGATCTGTGTGGTAGTGATCACTTTCCTATCTTCCTATCACTACCCCATCGTCGTTGCCCTGGCCGCATTCCTAGATGGGCTTTAAACAGAGCAAATTGGGATCTATTCGTTTCTGCTGCCACTCCTGGACCTCTCCCGGATGATTCCATTGACCTAGTGGTTGCGACTGTCACTCAAAATATTTTATCTGCTGCAGAGCACGCAATCCCCATTTCAACGGGATGCTCCCGGCGAAAGTCCGTGCCTTGGTGGTCGTCGGAAGTCGCAGACGCCATTCGGGACCGTCGGCGTGCTCTTCAGCACTATAAGCGACATCCGTCGCTTGAGACTTTTATCGCTTTTAAAAAACTCCGTGCTCGTGCTCGGCAGGTAATACGGAGGTCAAAGCAGGAATGCTGGGAACGTTACGTGTCCACCATCGGTACAAGAACCTCTCCTTCTCAAGTCTGGACGAAGATCCGACGCCTTTTTGGCTACCAGTCCCAGGCAGCAATTCCTGGGATCTCTATCCAAGGGGTTGTATGTACGGATCCAGGCGCTGTCGCCGAGGCTTTTGCGGAACACTACGCTCGCGCCGCTGCATCCGGAAATTATCCACCTGCCTTCCGCACATTAAAACAGCGAACGGAACGCAAATCCCTCTCATTCACCTCACGCCACCCTGAGGTATATAACGCTCCGTTTAGCGAGTGGGAGCTCCTCAGTGCCCTGGCCCACTGCCCTGACACCGCCCCTGGGCCAGACAGACTGCACAATCAGATGTTAAAACACCTATCTGATGATTTCAAGCGCCAAATTCTTGCAGTATTTAATCGCATCTGGAGCGACGGTGTCTTCCCATCACAGTGGCGTTCAAGCACCATCGTACCAGTGCTCAAGCCAGGCAAAGATCCGCTAGATGTAGACAGTTATCGGCCGATTAGTCTTACAAACGTTCTATGCAAACTGCTAGAACGCATGGTCAGCCGGCGGTTGTATTGGCTCCTTGAATCTCGGGGCCTGCTAGCTCCGTGCCAAGGGGGTTTTCGCAGGGGGCGCTCGACTTTGGACAACTTAGTCCATCTTGAGTCTGCCATCCGGACAGCGTTCTCTCGACGTCACCATCTGGTGGCCGTATTTTTTGACTTGTCGAAGGCGTATGATACGACCTGGCGACACCACATTTTAACCACATTACATGGGTGGGGTCTCCGGGGCTCACTCCCTATTTTTATCCAAAACTTTTTAGCTGTCCGTACCTTTCATGTTCAAGTTGGTGTGTCCTCTAGCAGCCTGCATGTCCAGGAGAATGGGGTGCCTCAGGGCTCTGTTTTAAGCGTTCCGTTATTTTTAGTGGCAATCAACGGCTTAGCGGCAGCAGTGGGGTCGTCAGTATGCCCTTCATTGTATGCTGACGACTTCTGCATCTACTTTAGCTCGTCTAGCATGTGTGTTGCAGAACGACAGCTGCAGGGAGCCATACGTAAGGCGCAGACATGGGCTCTCTCTCATGGGTTCCAATTTTCTGCTGCCAAAACGTGCGTTATGCACTTCTGTCGTCGACGGCCAGTCCACCCACATCCAGAGTTGTATCTCGATGGCCAACTACTCAATGTAGTTGCAACGCAACGATTTCTTGGAATGGTCTTCGACGACCGGCTCACATGGCAACCACATATTCGCCAGCTGAAACAGAAGTGCTGGCGGCACCTCAACGCCCTCCGGTGCCTGAGCAGTACTACTTGGGGTGCAGATCGTAGTACCCTGTTGCGCTTCTATAAAGCCCTTATTCTGTCGCGTTTGGACTATGGGAGCATAGTATATGGTTCCGCATCGCCATCGGCGCTGCTGTTGTTGGATCCTATCCACCACTGTGGAGTTAGGCTCGCGACAGGAGCCTTCCGAACCAGCCCTGTGGACAGTCTCCTTGTGGAGGCTGGGGTGCCTCCATTGCGAATCAGGCGGCAGCACCTGCTGGCGAATTACGCAGCCCATGTGTATGGTACCCCCAGTCATCCCAACTACCACCTACTTTTTCCGAACGCCGTACTCCATATCCCACAACGGCGGCCGAGGTCGGGTTTGACCGTTAGTGCCCGTGTCCAGTCTCTCATGAGTGACCTGGGGTCTCTTCCTCTGCCATCTCCGATCAAATTCCAGTCGCGTACACCTCCGTGGTGTATTCCTCGACCTGTTATTCGACTGGATTTGTCGCAGAGCTCCAAACGCTATGTACACCCTGAGATGCTTCACCGTCGATTCCTGTCGATTCTTGATGGGTACAGGGGCTCCAAGGTCGTCTACACGGACGGTTCGATGACAGAAGGTCATGTTGGCTTCGCCTATGTACATGCAGGACACAACGAACAGCGCTCCTTACCGAAAGGCTGCAGTGTGTTCACAGCAGAGCTGGTGGCCATACTTCGTGCACTCGAGCATATTTCTACCTGCCCTGGGGAGTCGTTCCTCATTTGCAGTGACTCCCTGAGTGGCCTACAGGCACTCGATCAGTGCTTCCCACGCCATACTTTGCTTCAGGCCATCCAAGAGTCCCTGCATGCCATAGACCGACGTGGGCGGTCAGTGATCTTTATCTGGACTCCAGGACATGTTGGGATCGACGGGAACGAGCTAGCTGACAGGTTAGCCAAGGAGGCTCTCCATAAACCGACCTTGGCTATAGGTCTCACGGTTCATGACCTCCGTTCGCAGTTGCACAGCCGAGTTCTTGGACTGTGGAACGCAGAATGGCGCTCCCTCCAAACACCTAACAAGTTGCGGACTATTAAGGAGAACACACACGTGTGGAGGTCCTCTCTACGGACCCCCCGCAGGGACTCTGTTGTTCTCTGCCGGTTGCGTATCGGCCATACTTGGCTTACGCACGGCCATCTCTTACGTCGAGAGGACCCGCCAAACTGCCATTGTGGCGCTCTGCTGACTGTGGTCCACATCTTGGTGGACTGTCCTCTTTTAGCTGCATTGCGGCAATCTTTTAACCTGCCTACTGCGCTTTCTTCGATTTTAGGTGACGACGCCTCTAAGGCTGACTGTGTTTTAGGTTTTATTCGCGCAGCTGGATTTAATCATAAGCTTTAATGGTGGATTCATATGCCTGATCTTCAGGCATATACCGCTTACAGTTTTAATCTGTTGTCAATTTTATCTTGTCAGTCCTATTTTCGACTTGCAGTTGTAGTCTGTGCAGAATGGCTGGCTCATCCATTATTATCCTAGTGATCAGCCAGCCAACAACATCTGCTGTGGTTTTAAGTATATCTGATTATTTGTTCCACCTCTATTGTCGTTTCTTTCTCTTTTTATGTCGTACTTCTGACCAACACTGTCGTCAGTATGTCTTGTGTACTGGTTGCAGGATGCTTAATTTTAACGATACACGAAACCCTGTGATATCTTAGCTGGGAACAGGGGACTGATGACCCGGTAGTTTAGTCCCCTTTAAACACCCAACCCAACCCAACTCTTCGGAAAAGGATCCAACGAACTAAGGAGCGAGGTACGTTTGTGACAATAGTACGCGACCAGTAGCGCATATTTTAGTTCGCGACCGGTAGCGCAAATTTTAGTTCGCGCTCCGTCGCGAAGTAGGTCGCTCGTTTTAGTTCGTCAGCTCTTATCTCCGAGACAGATCGTTACTCGTCGGCTCTGTCTGGCTTTTGCTACCGCTGCTGTAAACGCTCTTTCTTTTGTTATGGTAGCTTTTTTTACAATGATGAGTGTTGCCCAGGCGTGTGCTATAACCTGTATTTTTGTGCAGTTAGACATCAAATGGGCAAATAATCAATTATGTAAACCAATAGGTGATAAAATGTATTCAACTACGTCATATACACTCGTAGTATTTTATTTTTAAACTGGATTTATGTATTATGTCATTGAAGAATCGTTACCTACAAAATATGCTAATGGCGATTATTTTGGAGAATAAAAATACTTTTTTTTTTTTAATAAGTAACTGACTCAGCTCGAAATGACGGTAACTCGCAGAAGGTAATAACGCTCTCGCGTCCTTCCGCTGTTCCCGACCAGTCTTCGGAAAAAGAGTGAACGAACTAAGAGGCGAGGGATCTGGAAACTAGTTCGCGACCACCGCCTGTGGGAGCGGTCTTCCAGACTAGTTCGTTCGCGAGCTACACAAGACTACCTGATATACACCATATGCCCTTTTTAACAACCGATCTTGAGTGAGCTCGACTCCTCTAAGTGACTGAACTGATGTTTATTTTCAGCAGTGAAGTGCAGTACCGCAGTTAGTTGCACTGGCCACTGCCAGTTCGGCCGTGTTGTCCGGAGGCTAGAAGCTCTGCAGAGTCTGTTTAATTCACGCCTGGGCGGAGCGCCAATAACCGGCGGACTGCGGGCGAAATATTTAAGGAGCGGCCGGGCCGGACCCCGCCGTGGATCGAGTGCCCCCACTGCAAGGGGCGCCCGCCCCCTATTAATACGCCAGCGCGGGACCCCGGACCGTGCCCAGTGCGCGGTGGGATGGGGCGGGGATCGAACCCCGGCCGGCGGTCGTGGCTGCGGCCTTCCGCAGGCATGTTTCATTAACCGGAGGAGTGCCGCTTCCGCCTGGGGCGGAATGCCGGCGCGCCCCTCAGACTGCAGCCCGCGCCCTCCAACCCCCTCGACCGCCCCTATCGCCGCTCCTATTTCCGCGCATCCAGTACGCCCCGATGCACTGTTGCTCCACTCCCAATGGGCAGTCGGCCGGAAATCTCGCTGACCGCATATTTCAGCACTGTTGCGGCAGCCCCTCTACCTCTCTCTTTGTTTTTTCCCGCTTCTCTCTTACGGAGAACATTCTGCGGTGAATAATAACCGCACGCCTTGGCTAAACAGATACCTGAAGGAAAACATCCCTTCGGGAATTTTCAATTAGTACGTTTCTGTAGAACGCAGCTGTATATTGAGCCATAGTACTCGGTGTTTCCAATGTATTTATTCCTGTTTTATCTTAAGCCATCTCTTTATTCTTCATATTTCCATTGTCTTTTGCGGCGTTCCCCCGCATCTCTACTGAATTTCCACTTGTAGTTTTATTTCCCTGCAGCACAATGCTAATGTCGTCTCATCGTCTTAACAATACGCATTATAGTAATAAAGCAATTATAAAACTTCCTGATAGATTAAAATTGTGTGCCGGAACCGGGATTCGAAACTGGGACCTTTGCTTTTCGCGGGCAAAGGCTCTCCGACTGAGCTATCCCGACACGACTCACGATGCCGCCTCACAACTTTACTTCCGCCAGTACCTCGCCTCCTACTTTCCAAACTTCACAGTAGTTCTCCTGCAAACCTTGCAAGACTACCACTCCTGGAAGGAAGCATATGGTGGAGACATGTCTTAGGCACAACCTAACGCATAATTCCAGATTGAAACTTTCACACTGCAGCGGAGTGTGCGTTGATATGAAACTTCCTGGCAGATTAAAACTGTGTGCCAGAACCGGGACTCGAACGTGGGACCTTTGCCTCCGCTGCAACGTTTCATTCTCGATACATCCCTTAGGCTGTGGCTAACCCATGTCTCCACCATATCCTTTCTTCCAGGAGTGCTAGTCTTACAAGTTTCGCAGGCGAACTTCTGTGAAATTTGGTAAGTAGGAGGCGAGGTACTGCCAGAATATATGTAGGGCAGTTTCATATCAGTCGTGTTGGGGGTAGTTCAGTGGTAGGGCAGGTTCGTGTCCCGGTTCCGGCACACTATTTTAATCTGCCAGGAAGTTTCATATCGGCGCACACTCTGCTGCAGAGTGCAAGTTTAATGCTGGAAAGGCATTAAACCTCATAGATAATAGGGCAGTTTTCCAAGACCCACATTGCTTCTGATGTCTTATCTCCTGACCTATGAGCAGTAACACTGTAGAATTACGAAGGTACGTTCAGTGATACACGTGCATATCAAGGGACACGCTGCTCAGTAGGCTAAAGGGAGGGAGTGGCAGGAGCAGGATCACAAAGAGAAATTAAGAAACAATTTAACAATTAATCGTGTTTGAAAATTGTTTAATGGCGAGGGACTTTGGGAACAATTGAAGCCGGCCGCGGTGGCCGAGGAGACTGAGGCGCTCCAGTCACGGTCTGCACCGCCACTACGATCGGGGATTCGAATCCCCCCTCGGGCATGGATATTTGTCCCGTCCTAGTTCGTAAGTAGTTTGTAAGTTTAGGGACTGATGACCCCGTAGTTAGGTCCCATAGACTATACAAATATTTGAACATTTTTATTTGAACAATTGAAATAAGTACAAACAATAATTCAATTCTTACCTGTCATACTCTTTAATCACTCAGTTAATGTGACATTATGGATAATGTCGGTCCACGGAATGTCTTATAACACGTCTTCCTCTACAAAACTTACTTTAATTCTGCCTTGATGATCCCTTATGAAATACGTATCAATTTTGCCGAAGTTTTCCAGTACTCGAATATCTCTCCAGTACGCCTCTCATTATATTCAGTATCTTTGAATTAAAATAAATTTTAAAACCCAGTAAATATGTAAGGAACTTAACATAATCGCCTTGATTATTTTCTTTTGTAAATTCTTCCACCAGCTTACATCTTTGAAGTCCTAAGGTAGATGCTGTCACTCCCCCTCTTTTCTGGCGAAGACTCTCGTGCATATTGGTTATAAATGTCTTGATAAAATAGTTGGTGGCCGAGGAGACTGAGGCTCTCCAGTCACGCTCTCCACGGCCACTACGATCGGGGGTTCGAATCCCCCCTCGGGCATGGATATTTGTGCCGTCCTTCGGATTAGCTAGTTCATAAGTAGTTTGTAAGTTTAGGGACTGATGACCCCGTAGTTAAGTCCCATAGACCTTACAAACATTTGAACATTTTTTGAAAATAGTTGGTAGCATAGGAGTAATAAATTATAACATGCTGGTTGATGTAGTTTTAATGCATTAACAGCAATAAAGAAGTATGCGATAAGCTTTCTATTGGAAAATTTTGTTTAGTTTGTCAGCGAGAAATTTATACAAGTTACTAATTGTTCTTATTCTCAAATAGTGGACGAAAAAAGTCTCATTTATCAATGCCATACTCTCGCACATTTCGTCAGTTCTGACGTAATAACTCTTTAATCGTTCTTACCGCAATAGTGATTGTTGCCAGAGGGCAAGAAATATGAGTAGCAATTTTGGTTCTGGTCGGTCCTTTAAGAGGAAATCCGGAACATTGTAGCAAGATGCAAAAGTTTCTCCACAGTACTTCTGACGTTATAAGCCCTGAACTAGTGTAGTTCCAATTTCTTACCGCCACAGTGACCCCTTGTTTCGAAGGTCAAGGTAAAAAATGTTATCTAGGCCTATATTGAAATAAAAGTGTAGATTTATATAAATTACAAACAAACTGACACTCTTCACTGTAATAAGATTGTATGAACGAACCTCCTAAGTGTCAATATATTTTATACTGAATTTTTCTGTTTCGTCCGTAATTTAGTATAGATGAAGAAACGAAACACTCTTAGAATTTGTGCGTTACAATCTTTCACTACAGGAAGTAATACATATTATCAGAGACTTGAAAAAATTTCTAGGAAGTTTCACCAATTATTTATTCAGTTATACATTTCCTTAAGGCCTTCACATTCTCTCGTCTATATAAATTAGCATTCTTTATATTTTATTGTGCATTCTTCTTGAGAAAAATGTGCTACACTACTTTTAACGCACACACTAGCATTTAAGTTTTACTCTTGTAAATTACAGTTGTTATTGCTTCATGATATATACAACAATAGAAGCAAAGATCAGTAAGGCAATACACTTTTATGATACATCGAACATGGTATGATTATGGAACATGATGAAATTGACATAATGCAGTTACAAGATTCATGAATGAAAATATTAGGCAATGTTAATGAGAGAGCGTAGAAGCAGTGGTTGTCTGTCAAACGGAAGCGTGAATTATACTCAGATTATCAATTTAAATAACCCGATAACAATTTGGTAGGTCGTAGATTTTAATTTAGACTGGTTCGGACAATTATTTTAGCTCTTCAGGCAGGGAATTTTGTTCTGTATAATTACTATTATTTTTAATGTTATTACAAGTGTTTTATCATTACATCTACTTTATCACTAAAACCTCACTATTTTGCGTTATCATCATACTACAAGGTAACGAGCTCTTTATTCATACTTCGGCCGAGCGATCTAAGGCACCTCGCTCCGGAGTGCGCTGTTGTCCGCCATCAGATGTTCGAGTCATCCCTGAGGCATGGGTGTGTTGATTTCAAGGTGGTGTAAATTAGTTTCAGTACTTTGTGAGTCGAGGTACTGATGACCATAGCAGTTCGAGTCAATAGGTTTACAAACAATTGAACAATGACAATTAGAATGTTTTCTAAAGGGTACAAAGAATCGTATATTAATGACTTGCCATTTTGTATTCGCGAAAATGCAAAGCTAGTTGTTTTTCCTGTCAATATAAATGTAATAATCACATTTCACAAACAACATATAAAATAGGTCTTTCAAAAAATTACCAAGCGGTTCTCTGCAAAGTGACTCTTAAAATACAGTAGATTCAGTTCCATGTAGTAAATACCATGACGCCATTTATAAAAATTGACTGTTAAAGAGGTAAGTATTGATATTTTCCGGTTTGGCATTGATAAGAGATTGAATTATATATATAAAGAACGCATTCATTTGTTGAAACGTTGGAGTTCTGCTTATTATGCTATTAAAGTTATTGCAAATCATGGTGACAATTCGCTTACTATGCTCCTTGTTGTTGTTGTTGGGTTTTCAAAGGGAGTAATCTAAAGGGTAATCAATTCTTGTTCCAGCTGTAGAGGTACAACAGTGTGTTAAACTTACTCAATTAAAAGAGTTACCACGTCAAAATTTAAAAGTAACAGAAACGAAGATAATATTGAAAGATCCTGAGAGGTAGTAATACTATTTATATTCATATTTTCCTATTCCATGTAGTCTGCCGATTTAATTGGATATTGGGTTCTTGGTATTCTAATTTCTCCAAATTCTTAATGCCAGATGATAGAAATGATCATTCCATGATTTTGGTACATTGGGAGTAAGCCACCTGGGTAATTGTTTTTAGGTGCTTGCCGCCACCAGCGAAAAACATTGGAGAGAATGCTGCCCTTGTTTAGAGGCCAGCGGTATATAAAGATATGGGACAGGATGTCGCCCAAAACCCGGGGGTTGGGGAGAGATAGAGGCGCCCCGTGCTCGCTCGGTCGCTCCGGGGAGTCGAAGGGAAAGTGGGGCCGGCAGCATTGTGTACGCTGCCTGGACCCTCGCAGTCGGCTGGCGCCAAATATTACGACATTTGCTAGCGCCACGTTGACGAGGCGTGGGGTGCTGAGGGCTCTCACAACGGGAGAGGGCGCCCATGCGATAATAAAATAATTTAGCCGTCTGGAGATGCCTATCGTGAAACACAGAATTTCACGCTGCTTCTGGGAACTGGGGCATACGTGAGTCTCAGGCCTGGGAAAGTTTTCGAGTGGTAGGAGCTTAGTAGCGCTAACAATAGCAAATTGATTTGATTGGCGAGATCATTAGATCCTCTCTCTTACTGTCTTGACATCACATGTCCGTGGAGGCTGGCAGCCAAAGAAAGTTTTTTCTTGAGGAGAGCGTGGTGTGAGAGAGAGAAAAACGGAGAAGCGTGGAGGACACCGGACAGTTCGGACCTCTTGGTAGCTGCGAGGAGTGGCGGCAAGGACTCCAAAGTTTTCGGACCTTGCGACTTGGTGGACTTTGAATTTTTGTGCCCTTTGCACAGTGTTAGATGGCGTCTTTGTGATTGCTGTTTGAATTCACAGTTATACTGAGAAACTTGTAAATATTCTGAAGTTGGGTTGCTTTAGAACACGCTTATTCGTAATCAGGATAATTTACTGTTCTTGATTAACAGCATACATCACTGGGTTGGAAAATTGCGGTATTTTTTCGTAGCTCGAATGCTTTAGTAATTGCCGTGCTGATCGGGTAGATAATTTCCCATCCGCGATCGCATTTATCAGCCTGTTCTTCCATCAACGTCCCATCAACATCGGTGACGCTGTTCAACTGTATAAGCTAAAGTAGCGCCAACGCATAACTAGTGAAAAGGATTATTGAATGGTGGTTGATAGTTGGGACATAGGTGTGAGTTTGCGAGGTCATCATAGTCGAATTTTAATCGAGTGTGTCTGTTTCAGTACTTCACCTTCTACTGACTTTTTAAATACATTTTTCATAGGTTAGCACACCAAATTTATGATTATAGCCAGTCGAACTTGTACCTTTTCATTTGGTGTTAAGATTTTGTCCTTTATTCTGTAAAAAGTATTCAGATCATTAGATAATTTTGTTTGTGTTATTTCAATTCATTATTTTTGTGTTATTTTTTAAGGAATTGACACTTTTCACGCATGTAGTGTTTTTGATAAATTGGCACATAAATTTTTGTTAAATACAGTAACTATTTATGAACATTGTGTACCTGATTTCAACCACCTTTCATATATTTTGGAGGGGTTATCTCTTGTTTATGTTAGGTAGGTCTGGGGATTTATCTGCTTCCAACAATAGTGTATGGAAACACACACTTTCACAAAATAAATAAATAAGTAAGATTAGACTACTGGTCTCCAATACTTTCATTTAGGCACAGTAAATTCTCAGTTTCATATTTTTAATATTTTTTTCTATTTTTTAAATAGTAATAAAATAGTGGCGACCCTTCTATAACTTGATTGTTTTTGTGATGATGGTTAATTTAAATAAAATTTATCCATTTGCATATTGATGAGGTAACTGCAAATTTGCCAGAAAAGGTAGTAGAACTCAAATGACGGACAACATTCAGTTGCCATTCAAAAAATAATAAATTTTGAAAAGTGCAACAACATTTCAAGCCTGTACACAATACCAAAGTGTTTAGGCTAGATTATGACAAAATTAAAAGTACGACATACAGACACTCGGTTACACATAAAAAAAAACCATGTACCTAAATGCGTTAGGCAAGTGGAGAACCGATAGATAAGAAACAATCAAAAAACTTTAAATGGAATCGTACAATCCACACTCACGGATAAAATTTAAAACAGAATCAACTATGGAGGTATTGTCAGCTGAAACAAGGTTCAAGGATTCAGGGATATTACAATTCCGCCGCTGTGCGGCTAAATCGGGGCAATCCAATAAGATGTGGGCAACTGCTAGGATCCTGGCAACAGAGAAGGTGGCTGTGCGTGAACCAGGCATAGCCAATAAGCATCCGCCAAATGACAAGCGACTCTCTGTGAAGTCTTCCATGCAGCGGTAGAGGGCTTAACAAGTCGGAGTTTGTTCGGTTCGTTGAAGTCCGCCCATTGAGAACGGCGGTGTAAGTGGGATCGGAGGTCCACTTCTGGAATGCCAGCGTGTAAGGCGCGTGAAGTAGCGGCTTACTTGGCCAACTGTTCAACGTTCCTGTCACCTGATATGCTGATGTGCCCTGGTGTCCACATAAAAGTGACAGAACGGCCCGACTTTCGAATGGTGAAGACTGCATCTTGAAATGACTGCACGACTAGAAGTTTAGGAAAGCACTGGTCTATGGCCTGCAAGCCACTCAGTGAGTTGCTACAGGTGCCCTGGGGCAAGTTTGGAGATGACTGAGGGCCCGTGGGCCACGGTGGACTAGACGAGCGGTCTAAAGCGTCCCGCTGCGGTCCACGCGGTTGCTCGCCTTGGAGGTTCGAGTCCTCCCTGGGGCATGGGTGTGTGTGTTTGTCCTTAGGTTAGTTTATCTAGGTATAAGTAGTTTGTAAGCTACGGACTGATGACCAAGCAGTTTGGTCCGATAGATTTACAGACCTTTGAGGGCCCGTGAAATAGTTACCAGCTCCGTGGTCAAGATGCTACTTCCACAGACAAACACATATCCAGTATGGCCATTGACCAAAGAAGCCCTGTGTAAACTATTTTTGCATCGTGAAATCAGTCAAGCAGCACTTGGAACTGGCGACTGAGGTTTCATGGTGTCACTGAGTCATTCAAGTCCCAGGATACGGCGTACTGAGGCTCCAAGCGTGTAATGGTCCAATGGGGCGGGGGAGTACGGTGAGAGTAGTGGAAAGGAGCAGTGATAGGAAGGGAATCAATTGATGAGAGAAGGGAACCGGGAGACCTGACCTGGGCCGTTGTCATGGGGAAGGGAGTGCAGCAGTTGGGAAGAGAAGCACATAATTCGGATGGCGCACTAACAACCGTTGCCGGCGGAACTGCAGAGGGGAAACCCCAGTTTCATAAAGGAGACATGACTGGACTTGTGCAAAAAGCCCCCGTGGCGAGACGCACACCAGTGTGGAGAGTGGGGTCTAAGACCCGCAAGGCGGAACAGACTGCTGAATCATATACCAAGCTCCAGTAATCCAGCTGCAACTGAATGAGAGCCTTGTAAAGACAAAGGAGAGTGGAACTGGCTGTTCGAAAACAAGTATGGCTGATGTATCGCAGAATATTATAATGTCACCATCATTTCTGTTTTAGCTGACATAGGTGTCGTACCTAAGCCAGGTATTTAAAACCATTCCTAGGAAGCGATGTGTTTCCTCTACTTTAAGGGATTCACCACACAGATAGAGCTCTATATCAGGGTGAACTACCTGACGGCGACAGAAGTTGATTATGCGGGTTTTCTGCACAGACAACTGGAATCCATGGGTCTTTTGGATGGCACCCTGAAATAATAACGCAGCTGAAATAAAGGCAAAAATCGAAACAAAGAGCAACAGACTGATGACCCCCACAGCCGCAGCAAGACCATTTATTGCCTCTAAAACCAATGGGACACTGAGGATGGAGCCCTGTGGGACACTGTCCTCTTGAATGTGGGGGGGGGGGGGAGGGGGAGAGCTAAGAGTCTCAGACCCTCACCTGAAACAAGCAGTACGAGATGAAATTTCGAATAGAAATTGGAAGGACTCGTAAGCCCCAGCCAAACAATGTAGGCAGTATATGGTGGCGCCAGTTGGTATCGTACACCTTGCACAGATCGAAGAAAGCAGTGCGAATAGCTGACTCCAGTGCCTTGAGGTTCTCTATGGCATAGCGGCCTTGGCAGAAGCCCCTCTGTTGAAGAGCAAGGAGTCCACGCTCTTCAAGGATCCACAATAGTCGCCAACTACCTATAAGTTCGAAGAGGTTGCAGAGAATGGTTAGTGATGTTGATCGGATGGTAATTGTCAGCAACCAGTGGATCCGATCCGCACCAGGTTTCAACACTGGAATTATAGTGCTTTCTCACCGTTGTGACAGGAAAACTCCCTCTGGCCATAGACGGTTAAACAGAGCGAGATTCGAAGTTGAAACTCTGTTGAAATGTGTCGGAGGAACTGGATGTGAATCATATCTGGTATTGAAGTTGTATGGGGATACTCCGCAAGGGCAGATCGGAACTCTTACTCACTAAATGGATCGTTGTAGAGTTCCCGGCGGTGGGTGTGGAATGAGAACTGTTTCCGCTCATTCTGCTCTTTGAGGATGGCAGTCGGGGAGCAACGTGCATAGTGCTCTGCCATGTGCTCGGCGATAGCTGTTAGGATTGTGCAGGGCATACACTGGATGGTGAGGGATAGGATTCCTATCGTTGGGCAGTATCCAAAGACGTGCTGTACTTGTGTCCATAGCCGAGTTGGGGAGATGCAGAAGCTAATAGTGGCTACATATCTCTTCCAGGAATCCTGCTTACTCTGCTTTATCAGTCGCTGAGCACGCGGAAGTATCAGTTTGAATGTTATCAGATTCTCCAAGTAAGGAAGTGTGGCGTCGGTGACGCTGGAGCCACCGCCGACGTTTCCAGATAGCCCCAGCGATCTCCAGTGTCCACCAAGGCAAGGACCTGCCCTAAGGGGAATCAGTGATTTGCAGAACAGATAATAGTGTCAGTCACCTGTCGGACCGCATTATCAATACCAGCTCTGAATCATCAATCCCAGCTGGTTGTGGAGCATCGATTATAGCAGCTGAAGCATAAGATGGCCAGTTGGTCCTACGGAGTCAGGGCAAGCAGTCTGCCGGTTGGTACTGCAGGAACGACACAAAAATGGGAAAGTGCCACACATGATTGTCGTCCATGTGGCAACTGAGGTGTGTTCGAACGCTAGGGCTGCAGTCAGAGAGGTCGATGGCCAAATATGTGCCCCGCGCCATGTTAAAATATGTGTGGGAAACCAGTATTTGGAAGGGAAAGGTCTTCTTGTGCCAAAAGCGTCTCAACATCTCTACTTTGGCCCGTGGTCTGTGTTCCACCCCACAAAGGGTTGTGGGCGTTAAATTCCCGCAAATGAGAAATGGTGGGAGAAGTTGGGAGACCAGTGCCCAGATTCAACCTGTCAGTGCCTCGAGAGTGTTGTGGGGATGTATTGGGGCACAGGGGTCAGTGTTGAGGATGTACAGACAGACACCCTGTCATATACAGACGGGCTGTAGTAGTAGCCCCAATGCCACGGAGGGCTTTGAAAATGGCAGAAGACAGCAGCCAAAATGGAGAGAAAGGGATGAAGACAGTGGCAGGGGAGGCTCAGACAGAAGGAAGTGCTAATCGGAGGAAAAAGAGACAGTGGGGGAGAGACGTGTCTAGACAATGGCAGTGAAAGCGAGATGACTTGAATGAAACCTTCATTACGATGAGAAAGTGGGTAAAAGGATTTAACATGTTATGCGCTAAAAGGGTGTGAATAACTTTGCATACCTAAATTTTTCGTGAGGCTGGGTGACTAACGACTGAGACACCTGGTACCTAACATTTATTATCAGTGTCTTTTCCATTTTCTTAAATTTTTTGTAATTTTGTTTTATTTTTATTTTATTTATTTACTTTTCCTCCGACCAGAACCTTTTTCAGCTGGGTCATCATTGAAAAACCAATTATACATTCATCAACATAGTGTAACTGGAATAGATGTTGGTTCACACTTAACATTATTCTTCAGATATTTATCTAAGGATGTAAAGTTCTTCATAGTGCTTTCACTATTTTTTATTTACTTAAGAAATTTGTTGTTAACAACAAAACACAGCTGAAAAGTAACAGCAGAGAGCATACTACAACTCTAAGAGAAAGAATTTACTTTAAACAGTGAATATCATGCTATCTTTCGCACAGAAAGTGGTATGCTGCCACCAAAGAATTTGAGTCTTTCTTGAGTTACGAATAGCATCAAAAGTCTGACATATAGCCAAACACCATTTTAAAAGTAGTTAAAAAAAACTCTGAATCACTACTCCGTCTTCTCGATGAAAGAATTTGTAGATACAAATTAGTTTCCTGAATCTCGAGCCAAGAGGCCTCGCTGTTGGTTTCCTGCGTTAGTTAACACTACAATTACATGTCAGAGTGCATATTCCATGCTTATTATACGTGCATGTGAACGTTAATTTGGAACCTACGGATTTCTGTAAGGGACAGTATTATCGAAAATACTTTCAAGGCTTCCCGGGATTATCAGCTACAGAACATATCGTAGAAACTTCGATGATTTGCCGCGAATAGGAAGTGTAGGCGTACTATTCAACAAAATTGCTACTCTTGATACCAAAATTGATTATGCTAGCGTATAGAGACAACGAACACGGGTTTCAGAAAACGGGAAACACATTTTCTAAATAAACATTTAAACTACGTGGATATATCATTTGAATCATTTTCTACCCCCAAGGTACGACTATTAAATATTCCCATTTTCGAACATACTGTTATCGCATGTTATCATGCAAGGTCGGATATCTCGTGAACCAAATATCATTCTTCCCAAGTTTAAATATAATTTATATAGCTTATCTATATTTCATGACCTAAAATCAGCTTTTCTAAAGTCGACACAACGTGTTTTTACCTCTGAAAACACTCTAAAGTATGATGCCATATTTGGCGAGAAAGGATGTTGCACATCACCTAGGATGAATAAGGAAAATAAAATAATCTCTTCATCGATCAAATATATCAGCCTGTAAGATATAAAAAAAATCAAATTTTTCCCGGAGTACATTACTTCTAACCAGATTGCAAGTTTCTTCTTTCAACACAATCCGCACTTTTTACAGCAAAACATCGCGGGTTTTTGTTTGTATCTTGATGACGCAGGGTATTCGGGAAACAAAAAATGCCCTTTCCAAATAGATTCCTACAGGATGTATCGTAAATATTTGAATAAATTCCAATATCTAAATAGAGATATTTGCCATTGACTGTGCAAAAATGACTGAAATGGCGTTTCGTGAATTTGTGCAGCAGTACCACCAGTTTTACTTTGTAACGGATAAAGATACTGAAGAATTTTAAGAAGCATTTTTAGAACATTAAGAACACGTGGCAAAAATTACGACGAATTGCAAATAATAGGAAATATCGAAGTGTCCATCCTCACAATTTCTGATTTTCGTAAAAAGAAAATAGTAGTATTCGTGGTGATTTTCTCAGTAACCGTGAATGAGTAGATAGTAGTGTCGTAAGCCGTATAAAGTTCACCTTACACCACCCGTAATATGCAAAAAGGAAACGATTTGCTCAATTTGGATGGGCTCTAGAAAGTATGGAATATTGCCACGGTGGAGTGGCCGAGCGTTCTAAGGCGCCTTGCTGCGGAGCGCGTCGTTGTGCCTCCTCGGATGTTCGAGTCCTCCCTAGGGCTTGAGCGTGTGTCGTCCTTGGTGTAAGTTTAAGTAGTTTGTAAGTCTAGGAACTGATGACCATAAGTCCCATAGACTATACAAACAACTGATGACCATAGCAATTTGATCCAATATGTTTACAAACATTTTAAAACGTTGAGTACTTAATAGTTTGACGCTGCACAGTACGAGAGCTACAGTATTTCCATTCTTTTAATAGGTATACAAATTATCACTAGGACAAGTGCTATCCAAAACAATTTACTTCTTTAACTTTGTGATAAGTATAAATGGTGATATGTTTCCACGAAGGATCGTGAATTCGGACGCTCCATATACGAACTTACTAGTACCATGCACTGTCGTGATCGGAATGAATACCACAAGAGTAATACCATTCGGAAGTTGTGAATGAAAATTGGCGCAGTCCCCTCACGGTCTCAGCATTAATTTGCTGAGTACGGGGTTAGCGAACCCGGGGTCCTGAGCTGTGGGCTGTGTCGCGCCAATAGTCCGCCACACCGTAAGCTCTGTGCATGCTTCAACGATCTCCGTGCGCCGCGACGGTGGAACGTTTTAAGTTTCAGAACCCAGGAATCTTGGCTTAATCGCCTGGGTCGCGAGGACAGTACAAACATCTATAAAAAGAAAACTCAATGTCAAGGTGTGCTACATGCCGAGGAGATGCATGTCTGTTGACGTTGAACAGTCGTTAGCGAGCAACCCTTAAGGAACCTTGCTTGTGGCTTTTAGGTCATTCTCCACATTCCTCTAGGAGAATACTGAGCTGCTACTTCAGCCAGTTGGACCAAACTGCTATGGTAATTAGTCCTACACTTCGAAACTACTTAAAGTAACTTGCGCAAATAACAACAAATGCACCCATGCCTGAGGCACGTCTCGAACCTACGACGTGGAACGGCCACGCGCACCGCAGCGAGGTTGCTTAGAGCGCACGGCTAGAAATCTTTCACATACATTCACATACACAAAAGTAAACACAGATATTTTCGGTTCAGAAATCACCTCGAGAGGGATAGCAGGATGGCAAAAGGAAGGACATGCGGTCATCCCTTTCACGAACGTGCTTAATCCAATGTAACAACAACGCTGAACTCAGGTTAATGCTGAATTAATGCAAAAGGAAAAAAAGAAATTAAAACTAATGAAATTTTATCACTGGAAGTTTTCTAGTACGTATTACTTTGGCTTACTACATAGCAATTTCCATATAAATTCATTATTTTCTTCTCGTAAATCTTATTTTAATCACGTGTGCACAATGTGTTTCATATGAACTGATTTAATTAATTCAGCCACCTAATTCTGATGATGCAGTTTTGTCATTATTTTCCATAGCTTTACTTGAACAAACCAAACTGTGCCAGTTGGATTCGGTCTGCAATCTAACTGAGTGGGTCAGAATATTGCTTCCATTGTCGAGCCCTGCTTGGAGTGCATCTCCGATGCCAAGTGAGACGAGTTTGCCGATGCCTCTCTTGGTGGTCGGACATCATCCAGGAATTCCATCAGTCAATATGGAGCCAAGAAACTGCTTGCATAAAGCACAAGATAGACCAACGCGTTATTGACTCGCATAATTTGTAAGCTCTTCTCTATCGAACGAACAGTGAAATTTTTCTGAAACTTTAATCGTTCTTCTGTCTGAACATCGCATCTATTGATTTCCATCAGATTCTGATACTTGCTCAGAAGAGTGTTTTCTTTCATAGACTTTATTAGAAGAATTCACAACAGTAAACACAACGAAGTAAGTAGGATTTCGTGTGTTGTTAATAGTCAGACATTTCCACGAGTCTGGAACAACTTGATGCGTCGGCGGTTTATTTGTGCAGATGCGAGTACAATAGGTTAGGGTAGATTTCATGAGTACGGTAGCTCTGGTTTCCAGGCGTCCACTAGGACACTGACGGTGCGTTGAAGATGACTGGCACTATTTCCACACCACAGTCGGTCGTGTCCCGTTCCCTAATATCCGGTAAGGTTACCGTTGATTCTGCCGTCATCTGTAATGGCAATTCCAGTGATCCACAATTTCTTCTTCACATTCGTCAGGGCTGATGTATTGCGTTCCTGCACCAGGTTTGTTTGTATCGTGAAGTTAAACAATGTCGATATAACTTTAGACAAGTTTCTCTGACCTTCGGTTCTACCAGTACCTTTCCACCAGCAGAGGATAATGTTCCTCACGTTGCAGTGTATCATTAGTGGCCATTCATTGTTCCCCTGCTTGTAGTTAGCATCAGAGAGATTTCTGTCGTAGCTCAAGAACTAACTGTTTTGTCATAGTATTTGCAGACTTTGTACTTAGGCTCTTCTACTGGTTTGCGAAACTCTTCCTCTTGTACAGCATGAACTAGTCCATATATGTATGTTCTGTAGGATCTAAAGCGTTATACAGGTAAGCAAAAAACATAATTATAGGCCACTTTCAATGTTTCATGATATTTTCCGTTATTTTCATAACAAACGCACGTTTAGATTCGCATAAAAAATGTTCAAATGTTTGTCAATATATGGGAGATTAACTACTGAAGTTATCAGACCCTAGGCTTACAAACTACTTCAACTAACATACATCCATGCCTGAGGGAGGACTCCTACCTCCGACGGGGAAGAACCACGCGCTCCGCAGCAAGACTCCTGTGAGCGCTTGGCCATTCCATTAAATTTCGGCATTAAGAACAACCTGGAACTTAAATTACGATCATGTAACGCAAACTCACCGTAGAATGCTAACCCAGGTATACACAAACTTATATGTTATTGATGAAATGCTTTCTACATTGACCTCGGTGGTAACAATTTCAACATGAGCTATAATGAACACATTCTAAATATCGAAAGGAGCCAATAATAGTTATCTTTTTCTTTTTTTTCCCCCTTATAAACGGACACAGCACTTAACGACTGTACTAGCACTGAAAATGCTTCATAAAATTCAACTAGATCTTGTGATGATGACCCTTTCAGGAATGAAAATCTATACACACAACTGTAAGATATTCTAAATGAATAAGTAGAGCGTAAGGGTCAGAATTTTTTTACAATATTTATTGAAATTTTCGAAAGTGATTAAGGTTGGCTTCGCAGGATAATGAAATTTGTTCAAATGTTCAAACGTTTGTATAGCTTATGGGACTTAACTACGTGGTCATCAGTCCCTAAGCTTACAAACTACTTATGAACTAGCTAATACTACGGACGGCACAAATATCCATGCCCGAGGAGGGATTCGAACCCCGACCGTAGTGGCCGTGCAGACCGTGACTGGAGCGCCGCAGTCCCCTCGGCCAGCGCGGCCGGCTAATGCAATTTCAAAGATAAAGTACAACATCAGTGCATTTGACAACGATGATTACGCAATCTTTGAAACCAGTTCCAAAACCATTGATATAACACGCACGTTAAAGTTACGTATTAATTCAACAAACTATTGCCATACAATTAACTTAACATGGGCTACTACAAAATAAGACATCCATATATAAAAGGCTACTGCAAGATAAGTCATCCATAAATATAAGGAAGTCCTAGTTATAGAACGGAGAGCGTCTTCTGGTAAGAATTCTCGCTGTCTGTAGCACCAGGGATATATTAGAACGGGAAATACAGTAATTGGTTTCTGTATTCTGACGAAGTAACGCGATTATGAACGATTGCTGTTAATATGGGAGACTGTAATTATGTGCAGGTAAATTTAATTCATTATTGCTGTACCCCAGTGTTAACATTTTCCAACTTACACTGTCCGATGAAGAAAGTGATACACCCGGACGGAGAGGTCGGAATTAAATATCATACGCTGAAATGCCATGTGCCTTGATTCCACTGACTGCAATATGCGAAAAGAGAGGGAACGCCGTTAGCAGCTACAGGTGGAACGATGGTGGCAGGTCAACAGGGCGTCACACCAAATCTTCCTCAATGCGTGCCCTGCGACGCGTCCCGGTCCCCTGGTGGACTGCAGCCTGCCGCGACCCTCTTAAAGCCCGGCGACGTGCTCTACGCACCTTCCACCGCCACCCAACGTTGAAGAATTATATCAATTATAAACGACTGCGAGCGCAAAGTCGTCGTGTTATAAAAGAAAGCAAGAAAGCTTTCCGGACGGCTTTTACCAGTTCTTTTAACCGTTTTACTCCCTCCTCGGCTGTCTGGGGTGGCCTACGCCGTTTATCCGGCATCAAGGTCCACTCCCCGAATTCTGGCCTGACAGTGGAGAACGCAGTCCTTGTGGACTCCGTTGACGTATCCAATGCCTTAGTCCGCTCTTTTGTGGAGGTTTCGAGCTCTGCTCATTACCACCCTGCATTCCTCCCTCGCAAACAGGCAGAGGAGGCACGGCCGCCGTCTTTCCACTCTTTTAATCGTGAAAGTTATAATGTCTCCTTCACCATGCAGGAGCTAGACCGTGCTCTCACCCTGTCCCGATCTTCTGCTTCTGGGCCCGATTAAATTCATATTGAGATGCTGAGGAACTTTTTTCCTGCGGGCAAATGTTTCCTTCTTAGCACCTATAATCGCATATGGACTGAAGGTCAGGTTCCTACAAGTTGGCGTGAAGCCATTGTTGTCCCCATCCCAAAACCAGGGAAAGACAAACATCTTCCTTTCAGTTATCGCTCCATTTCTCTTACGAGTTGCGTCTGTAAGGTGATGGAACGCATTGTTAACGCTCGGTTGGTCTGGCTCCTCGAATCTCGACGCCTCCTGACTAATGTTCAATGTGATTTTCGTAGACACCGCTCTGCTGTCGCCGGCCGCGGTGGCCGAGGGGACTAAGGCGCTTCAGTCACGGCCACTATGGTCGAGGGTTCGAATCCCCCCTCGGGCGTGGATATTTGTGCCGTCCTAGTTCGTAAGTAGTTTGTAAGTTTAGGGACTGATGACCCCGTAGTTAAGTCCCATAGACTATACAAACATTTGAACTTTTTTCGCTCTGCTGTTGATCACCTCGTCAACTTGTCGACCTTCATTATGAATGACTTTCTAAGGAAACGTCAAACGATTTGTTCTTCGACTTGGAGAAGGCTTACGATACCTGTTGGAGGGCGGGCATTCTCCGCACTTTGCACTTGAGCTCTGCATTTCGATGAAAACAACCGCTCGAGCTTTTCCCGATTCGTGCCGCTGCTCGACGGCTGGGGTAGGCCAACACCACCTAGAAGACAAGGCCTTACAACAGGCCGTGCCTACGTCACACTTGGAGGCCCCGGCCGCCATCTGACTGGCCGGCCGCTGCGCGGCGGTGGGCGTGCCCCAGCCAACAGACAGTGAGGTGGCGGACGGGGCCTCTAAGTGTGACGTAGGCACGGCCTGTTGTAAGGCCTTGTCTTCTAGGTGGTGTTGGGTAGGCCCACGCTGCGGCCGTCTAATGCAGCATTTGTGGCCGGTCGCCGCCCGCCTCTCGGTTATCGGCGCAACCGTCGAGCACTGCCGGGCGCTCGAGCGCACTCGCAGTCGCGGCCGGTGCCAGCGCGACCGCCACGCGCTCATCACTGCGGAATCACATTAGAAACCTACCTGGCTTTGAGCAACGCAATCAATATTAGTACAATGTATACCTGGCCGAGTTTGGAGATACTCTGCACATAACGCACGATTACACTACTGTATTACCGTTTGTCTACCGAACGGAGCAAATTACTATATACAGAAATTACAGTTTTTAACGTTACAATTACTGGAAGACATGATCACCTCAATGGTCGAAACTCCAGTAGTTTGCAAAATAGTTAAAAATGTTTAAATGCTTGTAAAGCTCATGGGACTTAACTTGCGGGGTTATGATTCCCTAAACTTACAACATCAAACATCAAATGTATCATATACAATTGTAGTACTTGGGTTATAGAACTGATGCTAAACAACGACAGACATTTGTAAAAGAAATAAGTAAGTTGTTAATATTGTGACGTTGCAATGGAAGTAGGCTTGACTTCGAAGGCAACTAAACACAGCACTTATACTGAAAGCACGTTTATTACGAACTCAACATACACGCAGCACTGACTGCCTCTCAGGCAGAGTGCTCTGCTATTTATACACAGACAGAATTTGCCAGAAATTAGAAGAACAGTTAACATAAGAAACAAGTAGAATTTACAAGTGAACATGAGAAAGATGTAGAACTTCTGGAATTGTAAATTACAAAGAAATAAATTTTTGTCGGTGTGCGGGATTGAACCGGAGACCTTCTGCTCCGCAGTCCGTGACGATATCCCCTGCGCCACGCCGGAAGTTGGTGTTCGTGGTCTCTCGCGGCAATATGAAGCAGTGGTCTCTCATCACTGATATATATAAATGACTTGCCATTCTACGTTGATGAAGGTTAGTTCTTTCTGCTGATGATATAAGTATAGTAATCACATCAAAAAATCGAGAACTAACTGATGTAATCGTAAATAACGTCTTTCACAAAATTATTAAGTTGTTCTAACCAAACGGACTCTCATTAACTTTTGATAAAACACAGCATATGCCGTTCCGTACTGTAAATGGCACAACTCCAGTGATAAATATAGACTTTGAACTGAAGTCTGTAGCTAAGGTAGAATTTTCAAAATCATTCGTTCGTTTTGAAGGGAAACCAGAGTTTTTCAAAAATTTTACATGTGAGAATTGATGAGAGATTAAACTTGAAGCAACACATTGATCGTCTGCTAAAACGTTTGGTTTCAGCTACGTATCCTATTAGGGTTTTTGCAAAGTTTGGCGATAAGAATCTTAGTAAATTAATTTACTCCACATATTTTCATTTACTGCTTTCGTATGGCGTCATATTCTGAGGTAATTCACCACTGAGTAAAATGTATTCATTGCACAAAATCGTATAATCAGAATAATTGCTGGAGCGGACCCAAGATCATCCTGGAGACACCTATTTAACGATTTAGATACCCTAACAGTTACTTCAGAGTGTATATATATATTCACTGATGAAATTTGTTGTTAATAATCCAATCCAGTTCACACAGATGTTTACATGTTTGTAAATATATCGGACTCAACTGCTTGGTTATTAGTGCGTAGCTTGGAAACGATTTAAACTAAGGTAAACGAACCTGGGAGAACACAGACACCCATGCCTGAGAGGGGACCCGAACCCCAGATGGCGAACGGCCGTGCGCATCGCGCATAGCTAACCCGACGCGGCAAACCCAGTTCAAAATTAATAGCAGTGTGCATAGGTATAGCACCAGGAGAAAGGATGATATTACTATGCAGGGTTAAATCTCACTTTGGCACAGAAAGGGGTGAATTATGCTGTCACGAAAGTCTTCGGTCACCTACCAAACAGCATCAAAACCTGACAGATAGCTAACTAGCATTTAAAAATTCATTGAAAGAATAACTGAATGACAATTCCTTCTACTCAATGGATGAATTTTAAGATATAAATTAGTAAAACTAAAAATAAAAAATAATAATAAATAGAAAAAGAAAAATAATACAAAATATATTTGTGTCATATAACATTTTGTGTAACGTAATATCTTGTACAGCCACCCTTTATTACACTGACAAGTTAACGTGACTGAACGATCCGTTACAGCCATTCGGATAAGATGCTTGTCATCTCGACTGCTAGTGATATAAGGCCGTTGGGATCCAGCACGGCGTTCCATATTGCCCTCCTGAACCGACCGATTCCATGTTCTGCTAACTGTCTACATCTACATCTACATGGGATACTCTGCAAATCACATTTAAGTGCCTGGCAGAGGGTTCATCGAACCACACTTATACTATTTATCTCCCATTCCATTCTCGAATAGCGCGCGGGAAGAAGAACACCTGAATCTCTCTGTTAGAGCTCTGATTTCTCTTATTTTATTCTGATGATCATTTCTACCTATGTAAGTGGGAGTCAACAATATATTTTCGCTTTCGGAGGAGAATGTTGGCGATTGGAGTTTCGCAAGTAGCCCACGCCGCAGCGATAAGCGCCGTTGTTGTAATGATTCCCATCCCAGATCCTGTATCATTTCCGTAACGCTGTCTCCCCTGTATCGTGACAATACGAAACGAGCTGCCATTCTTTGGACTCTTTCGATGTCCTCCGTCAAACCCACCTGATAAGGATCCCACACTGGGCTGCAATACTCCAAAAATGGACGGACAAGCGCAGTGTATGCAGTTTCTTTAGTAGTTCTGTTGCATCTGTTAAGGGTTCTGCCAATAAAACGCAGTCTCTGGTTCGCCTTTCCCACGATATTATCTACGTGTTCTTTCCAGTTTAAGTCTGAAGTAATAGTAATTCCTAGTTATTTTGTGGAGTTTACGGCCTTCACATTTGATTGATTTATGTTGTAAACAAAGTTTAACGGATTTCTTTTCGTACTCACTGTCATTAGATCGCGACCAACGAGAGGAGCAATGTTGCGTTACGATAAACAGCAATCACGGTAGGCCAATCCTACGTTTATGAAAGTCGGAAACGTGATGGTAGGCATTTCTCCTCTTTACACGAGGCATCACAACAGCGTTTCACCAAGCAACGCCAGTCAACTGCTGTTTGTGTATGAGAAATCGGTTGGAAACTTTCCTCAAGTTTAGCACGTTGTAGGTGTCGCCACTGGCGCCACCTTGAATGAATGCTAAGCATTTGCTTATCACAGTATATTCTTCCTGTCGGCTAAATGTCGCGTCTGTAGCACATCATATTCATGGTGTAGCAATTTTAATGGCCAGTAGCGTACTTACTTTTCCAAATTCTGAAGGTAGCAAGGGTAAAATATATACGGATCGAAGAGTTATATTCAACCTATACAAAAGCGGTTATTATAGTCGAAGGGCAAGCAAGGGACGCAGAGGTTGGGAAGGGAGTAAGTCACAGTTTAGCCTATCCCCAATGTTGTTCAATCTGTACATTGAGCAGGCATTGAAACAATGGAAGGATAAATTTGGAGAGGGAATTAAAGTGCATGGAGAAGAAATAAAAACATTGCGGTTTGCCGATGACATAGTAATTCTGTCAGAGACTGCAGAGGATCTGGAAGAGCAATTGAATGGAATGGACAGTGTCATGAAAGGAAGATATAAGATGAACATTAACCAGAGTAAAACGAAAGTAATGGAATGATATGTCAGAAAATCAGTTGATGCTGAAGGAATTAGATTAGGTAATGAGACAATAAAAGTAGTAGATGAATTTTGTTATTTGGGTAGCAAGATAACTTCTCATGGCCAATGTACAGAAGATATAAAATGCAGAATGGCTATGGGAAGAAAAGCGTACCTAAAGAAGCGAATCTTGTTAACATCCAATATTAATTAAAATGTTATGAGTTCCCTTCTGAAAGCATTTGTTTGGATTGTAGCATTGTATGGGAGTGAAACGTGGACGATAAGGAGTTCAGATAAAAAGATGATAGAAGCTTTTGAAATGTGGTGCTACAGACGAATGATGAAAATTAGATGGGTAGATCACGTAACTAATGAGGAAGTGCTTAACCGAATCAGGGAGAAAAGGAGTTTCTGGTATATACTGACTGAGAAAAGGAATAGATTGGTTGCACACATTCTGAGACATCAAGGAATTATTAACATAGCGTTAAAAGGAAGAATGTGGGGTAAAAATCGTAGAGGGAGACCGAGGGACGAATATAGTAAGCAGATTCAAAAGAATGTAGGTTGCCGAAAGTATTCTCGGATGAAGAGACTTGCACAGGACAGGGTAGCGTGGAGAGCTGCATCAAACCAGTCTGCGGATTGAAGACCACAACAACAATGTACTTATGCGATATGAAAATCCCATTTACTATTATGGTTCCGTATATTTATTACCATACTTGTACCAAGGAAGTGTGAATTGCGGTAAATTCGGCCATATTGACGGTACATTTAACAGGATGGACATCGTTGGTATGATCTGAAGATAATATCGGTTGTCGAAACCGGTAGCGAAATGAAATAAAAATGAAGTGCAAACAAAATTTACGGCTGTTGGTGTGTATAAAAATATTTTTCAATCATCTGATTGTTGCTCATCCGCTGAGTGGGAATATCAGCCTGACTGACCTATTTTGCAAACAAAATTAACAGATTCGCTCAACTGGGATGGCCGCGGTCCCCTCTTCCTAACCGAGCATTTATATCGAAACATAGGTATGTAAGTGTCATACAATCCATTGATTGTCTACATCAGTGTTTAACAACATTTTCGAATTTGCAAAGTTCAAATGCTTGTAAAGCTTATGGGACTTAAATGCGGGGTCATCAGTCCCTACACTTACAAACTACTTATGAAGTACGTTATACTAACGACGACACAAACATTCTTGGCCGAAACGGGATTCGAACCCCCTCGTGCATCGTAGCATAACGCCGTCGTCGAAGTAAAAATTTTCTGGCGACTAGCCCCCTCTCCTCAAGTACCGTAACAACCTTCTTTCTTTTGCCTCAGCTTTCTTTTAAACTGTTGGACGAAGTTTTCTGCGTATTTCTCGGAAATTAACACATTCTATTTGTACATGATTTCGAACATAAAAATATATTTTGCTTAACGACTGTTTCGCACTTAATGTATGACTCAGAAGCGAATCATACTCATTAAGCCTAAGGTCCCACTGTATAGACAAGTAAAAAAAAATCGAATTTTTCAGAATTAATTATTGGATATAGTTCTTTTATTTATCGATTGGTTCCTGAAGACTTCGCACTTATTCATCATTATCGCACTTTAGTATAAAACAACGACTGTTGCCGGTTCCCGTTAGATCACCGAAGTTAAGCACTGCCGAGCGCTGTTGGCTAGCGGGGTGCACTCAGCCGTTGTGAGGCCAACTGAGGAGCTACTTTGATGGAGGAGTAGCGCTCTGGTAACCGAAGACTGACAACGGCCGGGAGTGCGGGACGCTGACCACTCCCCCCTCCATACCGCATCCACTGACGCCCGCGGGCGGAGGATGACACGGCGGCCGGTCAGTATCTAGTTGCCCTTCTGAGGCCTGTCGGACGGAGTTTAGTTGGTAATGAATGTTACACATAGAACTCCGTAATTTTGACATGGAATATGTTTCACTTGGGTATACATATTGGTATTACTGAACCCCTGGTTATGGTGCAAGTACTTCCCCGTCTGACGGCCACCCCCTACCCACCGCCCCACCACCCCACCCCCAACCTCCTTGGGGATAGCGACCAACAGGTTGTAAAACACTGGTCTAGAGTAAAGGACAAACTTTTACGCCATATTTGTAGCTCACATAGTTACCGATCACCAATAGGTCACAAACCATTTCACTCGTCCTTCTCAAACGTAACGTGTCGGGAAGAAAAAATAGTACACCTGGAAGGACGACATGGATTTTTATACGATGGAGTCAGATGAACGCTGGCATTCTACGGATCGGAGTGTGGAATGTTAGATACCTTAATCGCGTAGGGAAGCTAGAAAATTTAAAAAGAGGAATGGATAGCTTGGAGTTAGATATAGTGGGGATTAGTGAAGTTCGGAGGAAAGAGGAACAGTATTTCTGGTCAGGCGAGTAGAGGATTATAAATACAAAATCAGTTGAGGGTATTACAGGAGTAGGTCTGATAATGAATAAGAAAATAGGAATGCGGGTAAACTACTATGAGCAAAACAGTGATCGCATTATCGTAGTCAAGACACACACGAATCCAACACCGACCACAGTAGTACAGGTTTATATGCCAACTAGCTCTGCCTTGATGAGGAGATCGAAGAAATATATGAGGAGCTAAAGGAAATAATTCAGACAATTAAGTGAGAGGAAAACTTAATTGTTATCGAAGACTGGAATTCGGTAGTAGGACAAGGTAGGGAAGGGAAGATAATAGGTGAATATGGTTTGGGCAAAATGAATGAAAGAGGAAGCCGCCTGGTAGAACTTTGTACGGAACATAATTCAGTTATAACAAACACCTGGTTTAAGAATCACAAAAGAAGGTTGTATACGTGGAAGAGACCAGGAGACACCGGGAGATACCAGATAGATTTTATAATGGTAAGGCATAGATTTCGGAACGAGGTTTTAAACTGTGAGACATACCCAGGAGCGAATATAGACTCTGACCATAACTTGTTGGTTATTAGCTGTAAGCTAAAACTGAAGAAACTACAAAAATGTAGGAAAATAAGGAGATGATACCTGGATAAATTGAAGGAACCTGAAGTTCTTAAGAATTTCAGAGGGAGCTTTAGGCAACAATTGACAGAGACGGGGAAAAATAAAACTGTAGAGGAGGAATGGGTAGCATTGAGAGATGAAATAGTGAAGGCAGCTGAGAGCAAACTAGGTAGGAAGGAAAGACCTACAAAAAATCCTTGGATTAATCGATGAAAGGAGAAAATATAAAAATGCAGTAAATGAAACAGGCAAAATGGAGTACAGACGACTAAGAAATGAGATTGACAGGAAGTGAAAAATGGCTAAGCAGGAGTGGCTAGAAGGCAAATGCAAGGATGTAGAAGAATGTATAAATAGTGGAAAAATATATACAGCCTATAGGAAAATAAAAGAAACATTTGTAGATAAGAAAAACAGCTCTATGAATATCAAGGACACTGATGGAGAACCAGTTCTCAGCAAAGAAGGGAAAGCTGAAAGGTGGAAAGAGTATATACAGAGGCTCTATGAAGGAAATGAACGTAACGGCAATATTATAGAAAGGGAAGAAGAAGTAGATGAGGATGAAATGGGAGATACTATGCTGAGAGATGAATACGACAGAGCACTGAAAGTCCTAAGTCGAAACAAGGCCCCTGGAGTAGATTATATTTCCTCAGAGCTACTGATGTCTCTGGGAGAACCAGTCATATCAAAATTGTTTTACCTCGTGTTTAAGATGTATGAGACAGGTGAAGTACTCTCAGACTTTAAGAAAAATGTTATAATCCCCATTCCAAAGAAAGCAGGTGCAGACAGGTGTAAAAACCACGGAACCATCAGTTTAATAAGTCATGGTTGCAAAATATTAACACGAATTATTTACAGAAGGATGGAAAAGCTGGTAGAAACCGACCTCGGGGAAGATCAGTTTGGGTTCAGGAGAAATGTAGGAACACGGGAGGCAAAGCTCACTTTACGGCTTATCCTAGAAGATAGATTAAGAAAAGCCAAACCTACATTTCTAGCTTTTGTAGATTCGGAGAAGGCTTTTGACAATGTTGATTGGAATAAACTCTTTCAAATTCTGAAGCAAGCAGGAGTAAAATACAGGGAGCGTAAGATTATCTACAACTTGTACAAAAACCAGACAGCGGTTGTCAGAGTTGAAGGCCATGATAGGGATGCAGTGGTGGGAAAAGGAGTAAGACAGGGTTCTATCCTTTCTCCAATGTTATTCAATTTGTACATTGAGCATGCTATAAAGGAAAGCAAGGACAAATTTGGAGAAGGAATTAAAGTTCAGGGTGAAGAATTAAAAACATTGAGTTTTGCCGACGACATAGTAATTCTGTCCTACAGCAAAGGGCCTGGAAGAGCAATTGAACGGAATGGACAGTGTGCTGAAAGGTGCATATAAGATGAACATTAACAAGAGCAAAACTAGGGTAATGGAGTACAGTCTAAGAAAATCAGGCGACGCTGAAGGAACTGGTTTAGGTAAAGAAGCAATAAAGGAGGTAGATGAGTTTTGTTATTTGGGCAGTAAAAAAAAAAAAAAAAAAAAAATTTGGTCGCAGTACAGAGGATATAAAATGCAGAATGGCAATGGGTAGAAAAGCGTTCTTGAAAAAGAGAAATTTGTGAACATCGAATATTGATTTAAGCCGAAGGAAGTCCTTTCTGAAGGCATTTGTATGGAGTGTTGCCTTGTATGGGAGTGAAACATGGACAATAAACAGTGCGGACAGGAAGAGAATAGAGGCTTTTGAAATGTGGTTCTACAGAATTATGCTGAAGATTAGGTGGGTGGATCGCGTAACTAATGAGGTACTGAACAGAATTGAGGAGAAAAGAAATTTGTGGTCTGGCATACCTTGGCTAAAAGAAGGGATAGATTGATAGGACAATCAATATCAAGGAATTGTGAATTTAGCGTTGGAGGGAAGTGTGTGGGCTAAAAACCGCTGAGGAAGACCAAGAGATGGATACAGTAAGCAGATTCAGACAGATGTAGGTTGCCGTTCTTATGTGGAAATGAAGAGGCTTGCTCAGGATAGGGTATTGTGTAGAGCTGCTTCAAACCAGTCTCCGGACTGAAGACCACAACGAAAAAAACGGAGTCAGATGCCTCCTGGATGTTAGTAGATGTAGGACAAATGTTTCATCGGCGTCCTCCAAGAGAGGCGTAGTGACACAGCTGGCAGGACGCAATGTGTTTGAACTCTTTAATAGGACATGTTTACACAATGAGGCGCAGTGAGATATCAACTTGTGAAGCGAACTGGCGCATACCATTACTTCCTACAGCCAAGTGAGCGAGGTTTGAAGAGGTAAAATTGTTGCCTTCCGAGTGGTGGGTCAGTCGTTTGGTAGAATTTCCACACATGTTACACGTGCTGCGTCATTCGTGCAGCGGTGCTTGTGGCAGTGGTCACGTGACCTTTCTCACGCAGGTAGACCCTGTTCAAATGTCTGTAATTCTATCGGACCAAACTGCGTGGTCATCAGTCCGTATCTTACAAACTACTTAAACCTAGGTAAACTAACCTAAGGACAGCACACACACCCATGCCCCAGGGAGGACTCGAACCTCCACGGCGAGCAACCGCGCTAGACCCAGTTCTATACGTCCACGCAGCACCGACGTCCGCCAAAGTCACCATTTCGTGGTGGCTGACCGTATACACACCACAGCACGGATACAAGTGTGTTTGTGAGCACAGCTTCGAAATGCACCGTTCACTACTGACGTCAGAGGAACACTTCCAACATAGAACGGGAGGCCATGCTCTTCAACGGTAAAAGAAGATTGTACTCACAAATAATTTACGACTGTAACTATGACTGGCATTGACATAATTGACTGTAGGGAGTTGAAAAGGTGTGCCCCATCCGAGATTCGAACCGGCGTCCATTTGCTTACTATGCAGTGGCACTTCACCACAACGCTAATGTGGACATATCAATTATCGCGGTTTCACGGGATGGTTACGCGCCCCTCCCGCCCGGCGAAAATGTCGGAATAACAGGCACCACGTATATAAAGTAGATTCTGTTTGCTCCCAAATGACATGTTTAAATGTTTGAAAATCTAAGAGACCAAACTGCTGATGTCATCGGTCCTTAGACATACAAGCTGCTTAAACTACACTCCTGGCCATTAAAATTGCTACACCACGAAGATGACGTGCTACAGACGCGAAATTTAACCGACAGGAAGAAGATGCTGTGATATGCAAATGATGCAGCTGTTCAGAGCATTACCACAAGGTTGGCGCCGGTGGCGACACCTACAATGCGATCTACATCTACTACATCTACAACCATACTCGGCAAGCCACCTGACGGTGTGTGGCGGAGGGTACCTTGAGTACCACTATCGATTTTCCCTCCCATTCCAGTCACGTATTGTTCGCGGAAAGAAGAATTGTCGGTATGCCTCTGTGTGGGCTCTAATCTCTCTGATTTTATCCTCACGGTCTCTTCGAGAGATATACGTAGGAGGGAGCAATATACTGCTAGACTCCTCGGTAAAGGTATGTTCTCGAAACATCGACAAAAGCCCGTACCGAGCGAAAGAGCGTCTCTCCTGCAGAGTCTTCCACTGGAATTTGTCGATCATCTCCGTAACGCTTTCACGATTACCAAATGATCCTGTAACGAAGCGCGCTGCTCTCCGTTGGATCTTCTCCACTTCCTCTATCAATCCCACCTGGTACGGATCCCACACCGGTGAGCAGTATTCAAGCTGTGGGCGAACAAGTGTACTGTGACCTACTTCCTTTGTTCTCGGACTGCATTTCCTTAGTATTCTTCCAATGAATCTAAGTCTGGCATCTGCTTTACCGACGATTGATTTTATATGGTCGTTCCATTTTAAATCCCTCCTAATGACTACTCCCAGATACTTCATGGAATTAACTGCTTCCATTTGCTGCCCTGCTATAGTGTAGCTAAATGATAAAGGATTTTTCTTTCTGTGTATTCGCAGCACATTATACTTGTCTACATTGAGATTTAATTGCCATTCCCTGCACCATGCGTCAATTCTATGCAGATACTCCTGCATCTCAATACAATTTTCCATTGTTACAGCCTCTCTATATACTACAGCATCATCCGCAAAAAGCCTCAGTGAACTTCCGATGTTATCCGCAAGGTCATTTATATATATCGTGAACAGCAACGGACCCACGACACTCCCCTGTGGCACACCTGACATAACTCCTACTTCAGATGACTTCTCTCCATTGAGAATGACCTGCTGCTTTCTGTTATCTAATAATTCCTCAATCCAATCACACAATTGGTCTGCTAGACCATATGCTCTTACTTTGTTCATTAAAGGTTTGTGGGGAACTGTATCAAACGACTTGCAGAAGTCGAGAAACACAGCATCTACCTGAGAACCCGTGTCTATGGCCCTCTGAGTCTCGTGGACGAATAGCGCGAGCTTGGTTTCACACGAACGCCTTTTTCGAAACCCATGCTGATTCCTACAGAGCAGATTACTAGTCTCGAGAAATGTCATTATATTCGAACATAATACACGTTCCAAAATTCTACAACTGACCGACGTCAGAGATATAGGCCTATAGTTATGCACATCTGTTCCAGGACCCTTCTTGAAAACGGGGATGACCTGAGCCATTTTCCAATCTTTCGGAACGATATGCGATGACATTGAAAGTAGCCTGATTATTAAAATAAGCAAGATCTCGGGCAGTTGAGATCTGCAAATGAAAGTTAAAACGCTCACTGCTGCTCTAAATTACTTTACGACTGGCCACAGTACATGCCCAACGGAAATTTATGTAACTGCGCACTCCATCAGCGAGCAGCCAACGTTTTAACAAACGCAACATCAATATTAAAAAATAAATAAAGAAGATAATTAAACATCGGACTGGGAGCTTGAAATTATAAAGCAGATGTTTGATACTTTAAAATCATAATCTGTTCAGTAAAATAAACTAGCAAATAAATGTGGGGAGACCAAATTAAGGACACACCTTGTACAAAAGAGAATTAAATCATAAAATTACTGCCCGTAATAAAAAAAATTTCTGCCCTTTAAGAATATGGAGGTAACGTGGGACGAAATTTTTTAAAAATATAAAAGAAGGTGGTGTGCAAAAAGATTGGTCAGTCATATTGGAGGGTAACAATACATGCATAAGCAAACATTCACAGGTTAACACAACAGAAATGAGATACAAATGATAAGTTTTTCACTCCTGGGAGTCTCTTTAAAGAAAAAGTCTTTCGCTTTACTATGGTCAGTGTTTGCATTTTTTTAACTACATTTATTACCGTAGTACCGTCACACAACGATTTAAACTTAGGGGCATCGACGTGGAGGAGGTACTCTTGGGGATAACTGGATGAAAATTACAACCCGCACTTATTTAACACTTTACCACTGCTAAGTTGTTGTTCAGTGTACATGGTCGTACGTGATTGTCCCTCTTTCCAGCTCCATATGCATCTCGCCTCTCCAACGTCTCTACCTCCCTGTCCCAGCGCCAATGTTTAGATCAGTCGCCATGCAACCTAAGCGTCCAAACTGCTGAGGTCATCGGTCCCTAGACATAAAACTACTTAAACTAACTTTTACTAAGAAATTCGAACCACCGCTGAGGACAGCGACCGTGAAATCCGTGGCATGCCGGTCTTTTTCTCATACGACGTAGACTCGGTGAGCCGTTCTCGTAGAGTGCATTCTTCTCGAAATGCTGATCCCTTGTGGTCTGGACTGCGATAGGATCCACTTCTCGTTTACCTTTGTATTTATGTTGTGGACGCTGAATAGCGCTCGGGACGTACGAAGTGTCAAGAAAAAAATGTTCAAATGTTTGTAGAGCTTATGGGACTTAACTACGGGGTCATCAGTCCCTAAACTTACAAACTACTTATGAACTACTTAATACTAAGGACGGCACAAATATCCATGCCCGAGGGGGGATTCGAACCCCCGACCGTAGTGGCCGTGTAGACCGAGACTGTCAGCTCGGCCACCGCGGCCAGCGAAGTGTCAAGAGATCCGTTGTTCAGCCAGTTTTGGGACACGCAGGTGATACTTAGTTCTAGCAGGTTAATGCTCGCCAAGCATGAAACTAACATACTCTGCAATTCGCGCACCAACCTTCCTGACCTCAACGATCAACGGACTTGGTTATGGGATAAGGTGGCACGACAACTGGCATGTGCTACTTGGGGAGCGACGAGAACACGTCGAGCATGCATGTGACAGTATGTTCCGCGACAGTCAGTATTCACTATACGTGTGAACGAATGCATGCCGGAGTCAGCGCCTGTATTGCGGCCATGAAGGCTGCACCACGTAACGAGACGGGCGTTTCATCATATCGGCACCTGCTACCTTAATACTGCCTGAGATATTGATCTGTAAATTTAATCACTTGATGTAGTCCATGTGTTCGAGCAGTAAATCTTGGGTGGATAGGAAAACTCAAACTTAACTCTTGGCGTAGTAATAGTATTTCAGTGTTACCGGGCTCTAAAGACAAATTAAATATAATAAGAGATAGCTACTACAATGGACCAGCAATTTATTTCCGTTCTCCCCAGCCCACTACTGGCCATTAAAATTGCTACACCAAGAAGAAATGCAGATGATAAACGGTAATTAATTGGACAAATATATTGTACTACAACTGACATGTGATTACATTTTCACGCAGTTTGTGTGCATAGATCCTGAGAAATCAATACCCAGAACATCCACCTCTGGTCGTAATAACGGCCTTGATACGCCTGGGCATTCAGTCAAACAGAGCTTGAATGGCGTGCACAGGTACAGATACCCAGGCAGCTTCAACACGATACCACAGTTCATCAAGAGTAGTGACTGACGTATTGTGACGAGCCACTTGCTCGGCAACCATTGACCAGACGTTTTCAATTGGTGACAGATGTGGAGAATGTTCTGGTCAGGGCAGCAGTCGAACATTTTGCGTATCCAGAAAGGCCCGTACAGGACCTGCAACATGGGGTCGTGCATTATCCTGCTGAAATGTAGGATTTCGCATGGATCGAATGAAAGGTAGAGCCACAGGTCGTAACACATCTGAAATGTAACGGCCACAGTTCAAAGTGCTGTCGATGCGAACAAGAGGTGACCGAGACGTGTAACCAACGGCATCCCATACCATCACGCCGGGTATACGCCAGTATGGTGATGACGAATACACGCTTCCAATGTGCGTTCACCGCGATGTCGCCAAACGCGGATGCGACCATCATGATGCTGTAAACAGAACATGGATTCATCCGAAAAAATTATGTTTTGCCATTCGTGCACCCATATTCGTCGTTGCGTACACCATCGCAGACAATCCTGTCTGTGATACAGCGCCAAGGGTAACCGCATCCGTGATCTCCAAGCTGATAGTCTATGCTGCTGCAGATGGTTGTTGTCATGCAAACGTCCTCATCTTTTGCCTTATCAACGAAAGTGCCTTCATAGAGTCATAGGCACAGTTGTCCGTTAGATATTGTTACTTTTTGTTTTGCGTTCTCCGGTGTGCGGTAGGCAGAATGTAGCGCCTGGCCGGCCGCAATACGCGAAGAGGCCCGTAAATAAACGAGGACCGCGCGTGGCGACGAGTGGGCCTAATGCCGCGGCGGTGGCCATCACTGATGCATGTCCGCCCCCACCCACCCCTGGGACGGTGCCAAATGCTACCCCTCCCTCCGCCACCCTCTCACACCCCAGCTCTTTTTCTGCAACATCGCCGCAGACGCCTACTCCCCAACTGTTTTGTTTTTCTTCCGCGTCACAGCGGTCCGCTCGAGTCTCCGTCTCGGGACGCCCCTTTTCGAATTTGCCGGAACATTTATTCGGGACGGAGCTTCGTGAGCAGTCATCGTCAACTGGGGCGCGGGCTTACGAAAGCGTCGTATACGACGCCAAGAAACTTAACGGCGACTTCAAACCGCTGGCTGTTTGGTTCTGCAGTGAAGGGTGTAAATCCGCAGAGTTCCCTCTTGGCAGGCACAGTGTTCTATTCTGCAGACAGCTGCTTGGTGCCACCTCTCCAACGTCGCTGACTTGATAGCAATTATACATAGCGCAAACCCTTAGCCCGCTCGAAAAGTAGAAAATTATACGTTTGAAATATGAGTTTCTGAGTAGTACCGTAACCATGTTCTTTTTACTGTCAAAGTGCTATTATATTTCATTTGTGAATTCTTCAAATCGTCGGAGTAACTCTACATAATGTAAAGCATATTTAACAACGAGTACTAATTTTAATAATATATTGTATGTTTAATGTCGGGTGTTGAATAATATGCATTGACAGATATAGACTCCGACCAAAACTTATTGCTTATTAACTGTTCATTAAACTTAAGAGACTGAGATTGCCGAGACCTTCACAGGTTGCATTAGGTAAGAATTGAGCTAAATGGGGGAAAGAAATACAGTCTTAGGACTGAAGGCAACAACAAGGTTAGAGATGGTACTAGAGATAAACAGTTGACTCTGTAGTTGTGACGAAACGCTGGTCTTCTTCAGTTATCCAGTTGTGTGCCAATATCGAACTCATTACGTGTGTTAATAAAAACTGTCTTGTTTTGGATATGTTATCTGTTGTTATTGTTTTCCCTGTTGTGTTTCGAGGATTCGACTTGCAACACAACTGAAAAATACCTCACTATGGCAATATTCGGAATACTGTGGGCTTTAAGTACTGATAGTTGTAAGATGTAAGCAAAAAGTTTGCCAAATTAATACAGAAGGTGACACAACTTACGCATGTATATATGACACATTTTCAAGTAGAGGAAATTTGCACCATGCCCAGTGGTTCAGTGAACCCCCAGGAAAAAGCACGTCGTGAAAAAAACTTAATAAATTAATAAAATAATTAGTGTTTTTAAAATATCATTCTTCGTTTCGTTCTTCTATCAGATCATTTTATATGCACATATGCACATGTTTGTAATCCTATGGGACCAAAGTACGTTGGTCATCAGTCCCTAGTTCAAATGTTCAAATGTCTGTAAATCTATCGGACCAAACTGCGTGGTCATCAGTCCGTAGCTTACAAACTACTTAAACCTAGGTAAACTAATCTACGGACAAACACACACACCCATGCCCCAGGGAGGACTCGAACCTCCACGGCGAGCAACCGCACGCTCCGCAGCGAGGTGCTTTAGACCAGTCCCTAGTCTCACAAACTACTTGAACTACCCTAAGGACAAGACACACACATCCATGTTCTTGGGAGAATAGCAACCTCCGACGCGGAAGGCCGCGCGATCCGTAACGTGGCGCTCCAGACCGCTCGGCTCCTCCCGCACTGCTGCAAGACGTTTTACGTCGCAGAGACACAACGTATAGGAATCCTAGCGTGGCCGCTTAATATAGGCGGCAGTGGCCGCAGAGTTGCAATGCGCATGCGTAACTGAGGTTCAAATACTCTTCTGTACCCCCTACAGGCAGCATAAAGGCGCTCCCGCCGGCCGCGGTGGCCGATCGGTATGCGGCGCGCCAGTCTGCACGACCATTACTGACGGGGGGTTCGAATCCCCCTTCGGGCATGGATCTTTGTGCCGTCCTCAGTATTAGCTAGTTCATAAGTAATTTGCAAGTTTAGGGACTGATGAACCCGTAGTTAAGTCCCATAAGCTATAAAAATATTTGAACATTTTGCTGGCGCTCCCGCGGCAGGGAGAGGCGAGGGGAAACGCCGTTGGAGCTGGTAGAGGCGCCAGCTCCTGGCTACTCGAGCTCTGGTGGTTGCGCACGAATGGTCCTGACGCAAAGCCGATGGAGCTGCTGCACACCTCGCCTTGCGCATGCACAAATCCTGCATGAAGGCATCATGAGCCCTTCACATTTCTTTTTAGCGCATTGAAGATTCATCAAAAACACGTCATATTTGGTAAACTATCTTATAGCTGTAAATTAAAGACACATTAACAGTAAAAGTCTTCAGAAGATATGATCATGAATACTAATGATGTCACTAATCGCCACCTCTGCACCTTGTGGTTTAGGGCATCGTGGTGCGCCGTCCGAGGAAGTGGGTTCGAGACCGGCTGCAAGCATTTTTTTTAACTCAATCTTCTTTTTAACGGGCACGGGAACAACAAAGACTTTAGAGTTGTTACTTACCATATATCTTTGCCCCTTTTTGCAAATGTGTCGCGATTTTAAGGGAAAATTATATTTACGCTCTTCGTTGTAACAAATATTTAACTGTGTGGGGAGAGGTGCCTTTGCGCATGCGAAAAGTTAGGAAGGAGTGCTGCTTACAATGTCAGTGACTCGAAGGCTGCTTGTGTCTTCATCGTAACAGATTCACTTTTTTACAGTCACTTAAAAATGTAAGAAGTTATTTACTGTGTTTTAGTGTTCATGTGCATATTCATGTGTTCTTGGTGTTCATTATCAAAGAAAAATGATGAATGTTCAGTATCTTTTAGAAACAAATTACTCAGCTTTAAGCTTGGAACAAAAGTGTGAAGTAAAGAAGCTTGGTAGGCCGACTCATCAGCTCCAGTTGAAAGTACGCAAACAGGCCGAGATAAGATATTCTGTAGATCTTTTAACGAAAATGGATCTAAAGGGGCGAGGGGGGGGGGGAGATAGCAAACCTGGGCGCATTTTTCCCTTGGCGTAACCCTGCGAGTTGCACCAAATAGTCTGTTTGGACGACGAGCGGGGCTGTGGGAGAGGGGGGAGGGACGGCGCCACTTTGAAGATCCGGCACTCAAAAAGTGAACGCCTAGTGATCTGAAGCACTGACGCTGTCGCTTTCATTTTACAGATTTAGAATAACATGTCTTCACAGTACCCATAACAAAAGAAAACACAAAAATGTTCTAATGTTTGTTAAGCTTAAGGGACGTAATTGCGGGGTCATCAGTCCCTAAACTTACAAACTACTAATGAACTACCTTATACTACAGACGACACAAACATCCATACCCGAGTGGGGATTCGAACCCCCGACAGGGAACGGCCACGCGCATCGTAGCATAGCGCCTCAGTGCGCTTGGCCACTCCGCCGTGGCAACAGAAAACACACATTATTGCTGGTAGACTTGAAGGGGTTGTAATGTCATAGGGAAGAGTGTAATTAATGGGTGCAAAACATATGAAGAGTTTGTACAAACTTTTCTGAGCCAATACTGGCCAAGTAGTTCGCAAAAATGTGTACGCAACAAATTATTTGAAGCTCAAAGCTTCGTAGATAGTGTCTATAGTAGCTACAAAGATTTCTTCCAGCATTACAGGGAAAAGAACAAACCCCTTGAGAGAGTATGCTCTAATAGCAATTATTAGGCTGAAACGACCAGTGTCTCTACACGAGAAGTTAATATAAATTTTTGTGATGTAAACAATTTGGTAAGGGTTCTAGAACGTTTAGATACCTTAGCAGGAAAAATAAACAAGCACAGGGGAGACAGGAATCGAACAGATCGACGTAATGAAAATGACCGATACAGAAGTAGCGGAACGAACGGAAAAGTGGAGAGTAACAGCTGGCGAGAAAGCAAACAGCAGCGACGCCGCCGCAGACCGTCTAGAAAGGGAAGGAGCGCGGCGTGAACAGAGGAAGTGGTGGGGAGTACCAAAACAATCGTAACATAGAGAACACACCTGAAAAAGAGAGAACTCGTGAGAATTCGGAAAACTAGAGTATTTGCCTCTTTGTGATGCTAGGTGATTGATGACCGCCAGGCTCTCAAGTTACTGGCAATATTACTGCAGTTTCTATCCCATATTGTCGTTCTTTCCATTATTCACTATCACTTTCAAGAATTGTAAAAGGAGAGGAGTTAAACGTGATATTGTCACAAAAGTGATACCTGACTACGAAAATATTACTCGGAATACGGTCGACTTTATTTTTAGTGACTAATAGTTTACTGGTGTACACTATTTCAAATTCCGAAGTTAGCAAAGGGAAAAACATAGGGAGCGAAGAATTATATTTAATTTATACAAAAACCAGACAGCGGTTTTTAGAGGCGAAGGGCATGAAAGAGACGCAAAGTTGAGAAAGCGAATAAGACAGGGTTGTAGACTTTCCCCAATGTTGTTCAATCTGTACATTGAACAAGCTGTGAAGGAATGCAAGTTCAGGGAGAATAAATAAAATCTTTGCGGTTTCAGATGACACAGTAATTGTGTCACAGACCGCAAAGGTTCTGGAAGAGCAATTGAATGGAATGGACTATGTCTTCAAAAGAGGTTATAAGATGAACATCAACGAGAGTAATACGAGGATAATGAAATGTAGCGTCAGAAAATTAGGCGATATTGAAGGAATTAGATTAGGTAAGGAGACTATAAAAGTAGTAGATGAGTTTTGTTATTTGGTGAGTTTTGTAGATGGCCGAAGTAAACAAGATATAAAATGCAGAACTGCTATGGGAAGAACAGCGTTTCTGAAGAAGCGAAATTTGTTGATATCCAATATTAGTTTAGATGTTAGGAAGTCCTTTCTGAAGGAATTTGTCCGGAGTGTAGCATTATATGGAAGTGAAAAGTGGACAATGAGGAGTTCAGACGAAAAGATGATAGAAAGTTTTGAAATGTGGTGCTACAGACGAATGATGAAAATTAGATGGGTAGATCACGTAACTAATGATGAGGTGCTTAACCGAACTGGGGAGAAAAGGATTTCCTGGCATACCCTGACTAAGAGCAGGGATAGATTGGTAGGACACATTATGCGACGTAAAGGAATCGTCAACTTAACATTAGAGGGAAGTGTGAGGGGTAAAACTCGTAGATGGAGACCGAGGGGCGAATACAGTAAGCAGATTCGAAAGGATGTAGGTGTCCGAACTTATTCTCAGATGAAGAGACTTGCACAGGACAGGGTAGCGTGGAGAGCTGCATCAAACCAGTCTGCGGACTGAAGACCACAACAATAACTGATAGTTGACATGATTCATAATCGTAAAAGAGAGAGCAAGATTATTACAGAAAATATTTACTGCCGTAGAACAAAGAAATTTACATTATGCAAAATTATATACGAGTAGCAATTTGGGAACATATACAAGAGATAAAAATGTGTAACCATAAACGATGTTATTAAAAATCTAGGTCGCAGAAGAAGGGGAGCAAAAAAGCCAGGTCAGTGCATAAACATTAAGTAATGAACAGCAGCAGGTGATTAACGGATAGGTTTCAACATGGACTGGACTGGTATAAGCTACTTTGTAGGAGAGGGGAATTTATTAGACGATGTGCAGTTCCGCCGTTATGTATTGTATTGGGAAAATTTGAAACAGTGTAAGCTACAGGAAGATCTGGACACACATATACTAGAGGTGTTAGGATATGGTATGGCGACAGGTAGTCGTCCTATATTGAAGTTTTGATGTGGAAGATGCAGGGCGATGTGGTTTCCGCCCACATTGAAGTTACTGAGTAGCAATTTACGGGCGACCATTTGGTTTACGCATACCTCCCCCCTCCCCCCCCCCTCGCACAGTTATTATGTTGTCACCACAAAGCACAAACATTTATCTTGTAGTGGATTTTGTTCTAGAATGCAGTACCGACGAGAAAAAAGTCGCAACACGTTATTTATTAAAAATAAAGAATAATTACTCATAAACACACACTATCGGTAAGATTACAATTATTCAACTGAAGGTAGAATGTAAGTGTCATAGACGTCTACTCGCGGACTTTTGACATTCACAAGAGAAGTGTACACATGAGACAGTATATTATGAATGTTAAGTAGCTTTCACATCTCTAAAGAAAGAATGTAGCCTCCTACTGTAGAGTGGAAGGAATGACGAATTTTTGTTCTGTTTTCTGGGTAAATATTGAACGAAAGGCTAACAATTAGTATGTCATGATTTGATGGGCATCACATTTGTAGGTTTAATTATCTGTTTTATGTAAAGACTACGAGCGGATAATAATTTCTATCAAAAAACAGTCTAAATGTTTGTAAATGTATGGGACGTAACTGCTGCTTTATTAGTCCCTAGCTTACAAACTACTTAAGTGGAGTGTTTCCGCAGAAAATGGCCAAATTTCACATTTTTTCTTTTATGCAAATTATGAAAATATGGATGTTTATGCTTACTTTGGTATTAGTTTAATGGAAAAGTTTGATTATTTGATATTTTAAATAAATATTAGAAAATAATACTGTACTGACATTTCTGAGAATTTTGTTTTCCATCATTTCGCATATTGGCATTTTTCTCTGGAACTGGTCTTTAAGGCTGTCCGTTTCGTAAGTTACCTACAGTAGCGGCACTTCGCAGGAAACTCTTCGAACCGTAAATTTTTTTTCTATTTGACAACAACAGTTATCCACTAACTGTGGTTTAGGTTCTTTGTTTGTTGGAAGTTCAGTCTTTGAACTTGGTGTTTTTGATGCTGTTCTCTGGTAAACTTGAGGTACTGCAGTGTCTTGGAATTAATAACGGTTACAACTCCATGAAATATGTGATGGACTTCGAATGGACTGCGAATCATGAAATAATATTTCAAAACAAGTCAGATGCAAGAGAAGGAGGTCTGCACTGGCTGAGGAAGATTGTAGCATTTTTAACGTAATTTTCTCAAAACGACACTTTTTAGTACAACTTCCCCTTTTTCTCAAAAAGTTCTATATCTACATCAATGAATTATTTACCACGTAACGTAGATAGTACAATGACGTTGTAGCTCTGCTTTAGTGGTATTTTCTGTGATAGTTAAAATGCAAGAAATTAAAATTGCGACAATGTACACCAATAAATTGCATGTTTAGGGAAAAAAATCATAACTTTCTTCTAGGTGCTATTTCAAAGTGACTATTGAGCGATACAGCCACAAAACATGCCAGAACATGTGATAAAAACAACACATTTATGTATAATCAACAGTTCCTGAGAGAACGCGGCAGTTATATACCCAATTTAACATTGACGAGATAGGGCGGTACGACTCCCCATAAACTAAGGTAAACCAGCCTAATGATGGAAATTCTCCTCAGAGATGATAAATTATTTTTCAAATGCGATAGATTGGCTGGCCAGTACTTACCTTTGTGCTGTACCACCGATAGTGACACAAATGAAGAAAAAAAGAAAACTGACGAAAAGAGAGAGAAGGGAAGAAAAGAGGATGGGAACGGAAGGGAAAGATAAATCACGAGCTAGGTCATGAGGATGGTGTTAAAGGAGTGTGGAAGTCAGAGATACTAAATACTAATATATATTTGTTCTCAATATACTAATATATTAGTACTAATATTTTACTACTGATGTACAGTATCTCTCACTTCCACACTCCTTAAAAACCATCCTAATGACCTAGGTTGTGATTTACCTTCCCCTTCTGTCCCCATCCTTTTTTCTTCCCTTCTCTGCCACCTAAAGAAGGAACTGTGTTCCGAAAGCTTGTCCTTTTTCGTCCGTTTTCTTTTTTTCTTCATTTGTATCACTATCGGCAGTACAGCACAAAGTAATTACTGCCCAGCCAATCAATCGCTTTTGAAAAATAATTTATCATATCTGAGTTCTTTTCTTGTTTACTAATATGAAGTCTCTAGTTCTTATTGTTTGTATTTTTTCATGTAAATGTACGAGATAAATATCTGGACGTCGAAGAAGTGAGGCAAGAGCTGCAGCCTGGGAAGAAGGCGGACACCCACTACGCATGCCACATGGTGGACCCAAGGAGGTTAAAATAAGGGGAAGCTTATCTGTCGATTGAAGCCGGTCCGCCATCTTTTGGGAGCAACGAAATATGATTCAGATTAAAGCATTATTAACTTTCATACATTTATTAAGTCATTTCTGCTACATGTTTGATAGAGTACACTTCTGTGAACAAATACGGACCTTCCAGATAGGTGAACTGTGATGTATTAGCACAAAAATTATTGATTCATATTCACGGAATGTATGACATTAACTGCGAATGGGTAAAGTTGAAAATGTGTACCCAGCCGGGATTCTAACCCAGATTTCCTGCTTTCTAGGCAGTTGTGCTGACCCCTACACAACTGGGGATACAGCGTGTTAAGTGTTTCTTGCAATAGCCGGCAAAAAATTAGAATAAATGTTTTAAGGTTAAAATCTTTTGCAAGTAGGTAAAGTTTCAAAACTAGCCTCTTTGAAGTAGTCAAAGTAGAAAGGTTTTTTTTTTTTTTTTTTTTTCTTCGATTGGATTTTGTCGATGAAAAGTAATGCTGCTTTATAGTTAATTACAGTATGTGGCAAGTTAATTTTTTATTTCACGAAACAAATTTTTCATTGGTATAACGTTCTGACGTTTAGATTCTCTCATAAGAGTGCTAAGAGATGTTGGTCTTAAAAAAGAGTTACTGCATTAATTTTAATTAACATAAAATGTTTCTTTCAATATTAAAAAAAAATCTCAGTATTAATATTAAGCAATAAACTGCAGCTATGATATTGCCATATTATTTCGGAGTCATGTTTACTTGATGTAATACGTTGGGTTGTAATGTGTAGTTTTTTTATATATTTTGTACTCCAGATCATATAGATTTAGGGAAGTTATCCATTCTAACTTCACTGGTATTTCTATTCTAGACGGTTCACAACAGTCCCTGATCACACAGCAGGTACAACATGAGTCGAGATAGCGTCCATTGACAAAGTTTTAGTTACTTTAGAAGGTTTATTACCGAATATAGCGGGGGATGTTGTTTTACAAGCACAGAGGTCGGTAAATTAATGACTCTCTCTTTTATCAAATTAAATTGATGAGAAATTGGTCTGATTGTTATCTGAATTGACTAGCGCATATATAAAATCTGTTTGTGTAACATGAGACATTTTATTAAGCATTGATTGAAGGAGGGAATTTATTGGACATTTGATTATGTTATTAATGCTCCCCTCCAAAGGATAAGACAATACATACTGAGTTTAAGAAGAGTGGTAAAAGGGTGGCTGAAATGAAATTTTGCATACCGTTAGCTTACTTTATTGTCATAACAAAATGCACAAGGGTGACAGAGAATAGTTATTCTGCAGAATACCTGAAGCTCAGCGAAAGGCAAAAGTATGGTGTCGAGAGAAGTTACAAATAATTCTTCTGCTTCGAATACTAACACAAGCACAGCCGATCGTACGATAATAATTTCTGCAAATTCGCGACAATCATTACCACTACAACTTGGTGGCGTCGTGGGTTCTGTAAACGACAGACAATAAATTCGTGGCTGAATTGCTGCAATAGATTAGCAATACGAAGACGACGGATGAGAAGGGGCGTCATGTTGGCGCTGAGAAGAACCCGCCGCGAAAACAGAAATAACTCCGGTGCAGATCCGGAAGGGACGCTGCTGTATTGACGTTAATAAAGCCACGAGTCCCGGTGGATCTCGTTGTCACATTTAGGCATCACAATTCGTTGTACACCGCTAGACCTATTCACACACCTGCGCAGTTATGGGCGTTAGACACTGAAAAATAGAGATATGTTCTCAACATTTAGATTTGAGCATATGTAAAAATGCTCCCTCTAAAATTCGTATTTGTTCTATTTCGTTAACAAAATTGTTCAAATGTCTTTTAAGCTTAAGGGACTTAACGGCGTGGTCATCAGACCCTAAACCTACAAACTACTTATAAAGTAACTTATAATAAAGACGGCACAAACATTCATACCCGAGAGGGGATTCGAGCCCCTGACGGGAAACGGCCTCGCGCATCGAAGCATAGCGCCTCAATGCGCTCTGCCGCTCCGCCGCGACTGTTTTCAAATCAGGAGTGTACATGATGTTCTTTCAAATATATCGGTTACACAGGTAGAGCCTTCGCTGTTAGGTTTATCGAACATCTACTGACAAAACATGGCCTCCCCTCGTCCAGCACCTTAACGCTTCAGGCCTTTAACCCAAATACTTAGTAAAGACCAAAAATTATTGAAACAGTTTGAAATATCTAATCTTTTTCAAAGCCTCGGAACTATTGAATGAAAATATTTGTCGAAACATCAAACCTTTTTCGACATAATGATGTGTATGTTTCAATAACGCCGCCACCCATATTAAATATTCACTACTTGCCTAAAGTAAACTCTAGCTCTTAGTGTGTCGCATACAACCGTGCCACTTGTGAGGTTTTCGTGCAACTTCTCGGGAGCGGGGCTGTTCAGTTGTGTTTGTTGAAAGACCGCATTTGTGGACAGGAAGCAACGAAATAAGCATGACTTTGGTAACAGTCAGATTGGGTCTTATCTGTGACTTCGCTGCCCTTTCCCACTCATAAGTATTAGATACCATATTTATTTTAAATATTGATTTTATTTGAATTTTTAAACAATTCTGACGCCTTGTTAACTGAGTAACGAGTATTTTATTCGTTAAGGCGAAATTTTCAGTCCTATTTTATAATTTCAGGTTTATACGCCACATCTCTCCTTGTCACAAAAATGTTGTCTACATGTGGCTTAATCACCTTAATTCTTCCCTATAACAAGTAAGATTAACATACCAGGGTAAGAACTTAAATAGTGGCAACACTGCTGTGGAGACACTATGCAATGTAATGTACTATTGTTGCTGATAACACACGTTGCTGACATACTTACCTTACCTTCGAAAAATGGACTCGCCCGTCCCACATGATCGACGTGCGCACAATCGAGGTAATCTGCATTGCCGTACAGAACAATGGCACGTTGGATAAAGGCCTTCAACGAAGGTCGGGAAACTGTGGCTGCAAGTCGTTCTGGCGTCTCTAAAGAAGAAATGCATACTTTTGTCGCGTTAGTGGACAGTAATCGATGTTAGACAATTTGTGAGATCGCCCACGAAAGCGGATTAGCGCGAAGGACTGTTCTTCGCATCCCGAAGGAACGCCTGGGCAGGCGAAAAACTGCACTACGATGGGTTCCACACACATTGACGGAAATGCAGAAATGGATGCGTTACGACGCTGCTCAGACGCACTTGGAGCGCTATGAGTGTGAAGGACAGGCTCTCTTACGCCGTATCGTAATACTGGATAAGACATGGCTGCATCGTACGAGCCAAAACTGAAACGCCGATCCAAAGAAAGGCGTCATTATGGGTCGTCGCGAAAGTCTAAATTGCTTCAGAGTCCGGGTATCGTAAAAGTTATCGTGATTTTAGTGTACGATTGTAATGGTTTTATCCAAACACATTCACGTTCCCCCACGGAAGACCGTCAATGCACGATATTATTTCGTTTTGCAGCATAACCTGCGATCAGCTATGGGAAAGAAGAGGCAACACTTTCCTTGGAATCCATCCATCATATTGCACGGGCGAATATAAGCCAAGCTGTAACAGCTTTGTTCGATTGATGGGACTGGGGAGTATTTTACCATTCACCATTTTCTCCGGACTTAAGTCCTTGTGAGTTTGATTTGACTCCGAAGATGAAGGAACCACTTAGTGCCATTCGCTTCAGAACGGTTCCAGAGATTCGACAGGCAGTAGACCGCTCCATTTGAACCATCAACAGAACAGACCCTGCTAATGGTATACTACGCCTTTCACGTCGCTGGTAACGGTTTCTACACAAGGCATTGAAATGATGTATTTGTGCAACTAAGACTATGTTTTTAAAAAGTATTCTTTGTTTGTTGCTGTATCAGTATGGGATGGAGTGCTTTCAGCGATTGTCGTTGTTATGGTGAACACCCTTCAGAATTATATTTATTTCGTTGCCCTCTTACAAGGAGACCACATGGGTATCGGATTTTAGGATTTCTTCATATTTATAGTACATGAAGTTCAGAACTTAAATACCAATCAGCCAAAGCCATCGATTCAACTCTCAAAAATTTTCGAGAAAATCGGCTTTGAAGTTTTGAAAGTAAGTACTAATAATGAAAACAGTAAAACAAGTATAAGTAGCTCAGGTGTTAGCGTTCTGCCCTCGCAAGTACAGAGTTTGTTGTTCAAGCCCTCCATTGTTTTATAATTCCGTTGTATAAAACATTATGGATCTTTCATTGCACGTGTTGTGTCAGTTTTTTTATGTGTATATAAACGAACTGAACACCTTGTCGTCACCTAATACAGTGGTTGAGTATGTAAGTTGCTTGGAAACACATAAGTACATACAGAGAAGACTGCAGAAACAGCGTCGTAGCTCTTCACAAACTGAGCAATCAACGACTACCGTCGTGAAATAATAGTGCAGCCAATACTGTAAAAAATGTAACTTTGTTTTTGATTCAAATCATAGTTAATAACAATCTGTTATAGAATATAGAAAATTACGAGGGAACAGAAGTACGTGTATTTTTCGTAGCAATTACCATTAGATATAAATGTTGTCTGAGAATTCTAACACAACGAGAGAAAAAAAAACTGTTACGGAAGGATTCGAAGAACCGACCATAATGGTTGTCAGGCTAATTTGTTTTTTCGGATCTCCTTCCTCCCCTTCAACACGTCCTTCCGCTCACCAAAATCGCCTTCATCGGCGTCGGCTTCTCCCGGCCTTTTGTGAAAATTAAACTTCTTCTGTTACATGATGACGTGGCGAATAGCAGTTTGCTTTGCGATTTCCGCTTGTAGAAGGAAAATAAAAAGTATTGTAATCGACGTTTTCTGTGTTCAAAATAAAAACTTACTGAGAATAAAGAAAGCATCTTGCTGTTAGTTCCATTTCACTTCGGTTCAGCGGTTGCCCTGACGGAGATCGTCTTTTCAAAAGTGTAGTGGTAAACTACAGTTTCTCTATCAATCTTGAGCCGTTCTGTTCTTTCATTTTGTTGCCCACCAGTCGTACAACCGAGTCGTCTTCTCTTATCTCCGTAGAACTTCCCACGAGCCATAAGCTTCATGGCTATAATAAATAATAATAAAAAAATAGTAGTCTTTAATGATTTTTCCTTCGTGAGCAATGAGTTATATACATATGTATATATATACTGGTAGTCCTCTCGAGACGCAATCAATTCGTAAAATGTCTAAAACATCCATTCTTCCAATCAGAATCATTTATTATACCTTAGTACAGTAATCGTTCGTTGATAGTGTTGTTTAAAAATTTTGCGTAGTTCTTGGTATAGCTTGGAGTTTCTCGTAGTTTGTTGTGTTGTATGTGTAGATACATGGCGAAATCTTCTTTACTTGGATTTTCACAGTTAAAAATATAATAAACTGTGTGTGCTTTTATCCAGTTTACAGAATTTCTTCTCCCTGGGGAATGGGTGTGTCTGTTTGTCCTTAGGTTAGATTACCTAGGTTTAAGTAGTTTGTAAGCTACGGACTGATGACCACGCAGTTTGGTCCGATAGATTTACAAACATTTGAACATTTGAACACAATTTCTTTTCGATCTAATCAACTATGCCGACAGGCGCTGAATATGTTTTTATTATTGCTACTTATGCGTAAGTCGATTACCTCGATAATATTTTAGAGTTGCGTAGAATGGCTTTGGTTGATTGTTATTTGAGTTCTGAACTTCACGCACCATAATATAACAAATCTAAAATCCGATACCCATATTGTCTCTTTGATGGTATGATTAAAGTAATCTACATCACGACACCCCGTAGAGTACAGTAGAGTGCAGGCCTATAGCTCTCAGCTCGCTTCTGTGCCGGCCGCGGCTGTGCAGCTTGAGGCCGCGGTCAGGGGACACCACTGACCTGGGCCGAACCAGGGGCTCCAGCGGGCTGCACTGCAGCCAGCCCAGGTACCTCCTGCCTAGAGGATGTTCCCCTACTTGCGGCTGAGTGGCAGGTCACCTCGGGCCTTCCAGACACGTTGGGGGGAGCCAAACGTGAGCTCTCCCTGGTTCGTGCGACAAACAGTTTCCTGACGCTGTCCGTGGCTAACACAGCCGCAGACGCCTGCTCTGTTTTAGGTGTAATGGCTGAACTGGCGAGATCTGGCCAGAGGGTAGGTTACAAATGGGGACCTAGCTGTTCTGCCGTCCCAAACTGCCGACCAAACTGGAAACGTTCCTGTCAGTAATGATGCGCGGGAGGTACGCACACAGCAGGTCTCCGTCCACTCCGCGTGTGCTCTGTCCCGTGATGGTGTATGCAACGACGACCCTGGTTGCACGAATGGCAAAACGTCATTTTCTCGGATGAATCCAGGTTCTCTTTGCAGTATCATGATGGTCGCATCCTGTTTGGCGACATAGCGGTAAACGCAAACCGGAAGCGTGCATTCGTCATCGCCACACTGGTGTATCACCTGGGGTGACGATAAGGGGTGCCATTGGTTACATGTTTCGGTCACCTCTTGTTCGCATCGACGGCACTTTGAACAGTGGCCGCTATATTTCAGATATGTTACGGTCCGTGCCTCTACCCTTCATTTAATGCCTGCGAAACCCTACATTTCAGCAGGATAACGCACGACCGCAATTTGCAGGTCCTTTACGGGCCTTTCTGGATATAGATAATGCTCGACTGCTGCCCTGGCCAGCACATTCTCCAGATCTGTCATTAATTGAAAGCGTTTGGTCAATGGTGGCCGAGCAACTGGCTCATCACAATACAATCTCGATGAACTGTGGTATCATGCTGAAGCTGTATGGGCATCTGTACCTGAACACGCCATCCGAGCTCTGTCTGACTCAATACCCAGGCGTATCAAGGATGTTATCACGGCCAGTGGTAGTTGTTCTGGGTACTGATTACTCAGAATCTAAGCACCCAAATTGCGTGAAAATCTAATCATACGTCGTTTCTAGTGTAATATATTTGTCCAATAATTACCTGTATATCATCTGCATTTCTTCTTGGTGTAGCAATTTTAATGGCCAGTAGTGTAAACTGAAACACATGAACAGGAAGAAGATGCACTGTGTGGGCAGGGAAAGAAGACTGGTTGAGATAGACTAACAAAAGCTTGAAAAATATTATGTGTGCAATGCTGCCTTTTCAGCTAGTTTCCACGTATTATATTACTCCTGGAAACAGAGCACGATAATATCACAAAGGGGAGTTGATAATGTATATTCTTAAAAATGTATTGTCTTCTTTTGCCTACAGTGTGTTTCTCAGGCTACAGTAATTTTTAACAAGATTACGCTCACGTGTGCTGACTCCTATGAGTAGCACCGCCTGCGGTTTCTGCCTCTCCTGGCGACATCAAAGCGGCAAGCAGCAGGTACCGCGGTCGCGGTTTCCGCCCAGATTACGGTGACGTCACGGCGGTGGGCGTGGCCCCGTTGCAATTAGCAGGTGCGCCGGCGCACCGCCGCTTAACCTCCTCGCCGACCGCAGACCCGCTTTGTCGCCGGAAAAAACCCGCGTTGGGGCCGGTAGCTCTGAAAAAGCCAGCGGGCCGCGCTGCTCCCAGCCACAGAGTAGCGGGCCGTGGCGGGTCCTGGACCGCTCTCTGCACGTGGACGGCTGCCCCTGCTGCGGCGGCAACCCGCAAAGCCGGCGGCCGCCGTGGCACGGCTTAACTGCGGACCGCGCCCCGAAATACTTGGCATTGTTCCCCCCAGGCGGCGGATCTGCTCTCCGACCACCGACGACTCACGCAAAAACATGGTGCCCTCACCGCAACGGCGTAAACACACACACAAGTTTAGTTTCTAGTGCAGATGAGATTCAGCAACGATTTGCAAAAAGTGATAGAGTATACTGAAATACGAGCATACGTAGTCAGGGAAAAAAAATGCACTGAATACCCTTTGTAGATAGCAAGGACCCTGACATGTTAGGCACAGCCCATACATTACTGTTATATACTCGACTTGTAGGACATGTAGGATTTTAATGCTATTAGTCCCTAACTGTCTTCTGGTGCTGTATATGAAACATCTTCGTAGAGAGCAGGTATAACATTTGAAGCCACTGAAGCTCATTTTGCTCCATTATAGTTCACAGAGATTTTACTTTCTTCTTATTTTTCATCAGTTGTTATTTTGTTCACATGGGAGGTGAGTAATATTTATTCAGTGAATATATTTTGAAAATATGTAGGAAGAGACCAGTTGGTGGAGCCCATCACTGTAGAAGTTTGGAGCTCGTTGTCTGAACCACTGCCTAACCTCCGCTTGCACCTGGTTTATCACTTGTAAAGTGGACAAAGCAAAGATGTTCTTTAAGCTTTGGAAAGAGGTGAAAATCGGATGGAGCAAAGTCTGGGCAGTATGGAGGATGATCGATGACAGTGAATCCAAGGCGGCAGATCGGTGCTCGTGTGCGGTCTGGCATTGTCATACTGAAGAAGAGGGTGTTCCATGTGGAGACGAGTTTTGTGAATCCGTGCTTTCATTTTGCAGACAGTCTCTCTGTACCATGTGGAGTTTATGGTGGTGCCTTTAGGCATGAAATCCATATGTACATCCCAGAAAACAGTGAGCATGATCTTGCCTGACGACAGCATGGTCTTGCACTTTTTTGGGGGGTGGTGATCCATGGTGGTAGTACTCCATTGATGCTAGCTTCCTTTGAGGGTGAAAATGGTGCTTCCAGCTTTCATCACCAGTCACAATGTTGTTAAGGAACTCATCATCCTCCTGCTCAAAACCCAACAGCAATTGTTGACTGATGTTCAATCTCCTTTGTTTCATATGGGGGGGTTATCATACGGGGCACCCATTCTGCACACATTTTTCTGTACCGCAGTTCTGTAATCAGAAACCTGTACACGCTCCCGTGATATGCCACATTGCAGTGAGAGTTGTGCCTGTGTTATCCGACGATTCTCTCTGATGAGTTGATCAACTCGATCCCAATAAGTCTCATCTGTCACCGTTCGTAGTCGTCCAATCCACTCTCTGTCATAGACGCTGCGTTTAGGCCCCCACCAGCGCACATTACTGATGTCGATGCATATGTCACCATACACACTTTTCATTCTTCTGTGCATCTCAATTTGAGGCGTGTTTTCTGTGGTTAGAAACTCGATTGCAGCACACTGTTCCTCACGCACCAATATAGTCCCTTTACAAACCCCAATGTTACTCGATACTATTCGAAGACCTCTAGCGGCAGAGGGTTTTACTTTGCATCAGCTCTGTGGCAAGGACAACCGAGTAATATGCAGGGCATGCGAAACCTCATCCATGCTGCGAAAAGACGAAAAAAATTTGGAGGCATTACTTTCCAGCATCCCCTCGTATGTATTACTGTATATTAAGCTCAGCGTTTCAGTGATACTGTGCCTGAATATTTCAATATCCTGGTACTCTCTTTTTCAAGCTGCAATTCTCCACACACTTGGCCCATTAGTATCAAATTTTGTTTCACCTGTATAATCTCTAAGAAATATAGTTTTCACTCATGTGCAGTAACGAGGAAGATTTTGTCTTTGTATCATAGAACTGAATGTGACTGTGATTCATAAGAAGCGACAGAAGAACCTGAAGGCAATTCCGTGACTACTGCCCTCTGGATCTAATGGATGAATAACATTTTACTTGCACGAAGTTACTGAATGTAATTGCATTTGATCGCACCTTATCAGTTTTGCTCCTTGCATCAGTAGTTCTGCTTACGCTAAATAACAAAATTACTTATTTAATCTCTTTACTATTTTGCTATGATTTTTCTCACTGCACAGTTCTATTTCTACCCAACGAGAATTCAGAATATCAATTCTGTTGTTTGCCAAACTCAAAGACCATCAAATCTATTTATATTAAAAAATTATAATTTCAGTTCACACAAGTATTTTTCTTCACTAAGTAGTAATTATTCCAAATAATAATAACAGACACATTAAAAGAAAAAAATCTGTTCATCGTATCACAGTGGCAAAGCCAGTATTAAAATCTTTCTCTTTCCACTAGAACCCGATATTGACAATACACATGTTGATAAACATGAGGAATGGCTCAGTATCACTATCAATAATTTCTTTATTCTGCTTGTACATTAGAAATGAAGAACGAACGTGATGTAGTGCACTCCCAAGCAAAATCATAAACGTGATTTACAGAGAAGGATACCCAAGACGGATACCCACTGGTGAGCATCACCTCACAGCAGGAGGAGCTCGTGCAGATGGCCGTGTTTGAAGAGATTGAGGGGGACGCTGGTCCAGGACTCAAATTCTGGAGGGTCTATCTAGATCGTGGTGCCCTCATTTTTGTCTGTGAGGGGGAGCACTCAGCAGAATGGCTTAAATGACAAGGTGCCCATGATATTCCCGTGGGACAATGCGAAGCTGCTGGCCAAGACAGCAGCCGAACTCCTGAAGACCGCAAAGGTATCAATATGGGTAACATAGATCCTTAAGGATGTCTCTCCAAAGACTCTTTTCGAGAAAATAAGGGTCCAGAACCCAAAATTCTCGACAGAGGATTGGAGGGTAATTAACTGAAAGGTCGTTCCGGAAGGACGAACCCTGGTGGTGGAGGTCGGAAAGAAGTCCCTGAAGGCAATGCGAGAGCAAGATCTGAAACTGTTTCTTAGGGTTCTTGCAGGTTGCCGTCAGGGTAATCAAAGACCTTAAAGGCAATAATGGCAGCATGATGGGGACTGGAAGTGCAGCAGATAAACCTGCAGCACAGTAAAGGGGCCACTGCTGCCCTGAGCCGTCGCCTGGGGAGACAAGAGGTGGACATGCCCCTGATACAATAACCCTATTTATACAAAGGGGGTATATCGGGCCTCGGTGGTACTGGAGGTAAGCTGATTTATGGTAGAAATCTAAAAACTCCAGAACATGCATTTATGTTAGAAATGGAATCACTTTCATACCAATAATGGATTTTTGTTCCAGGGACCTGGTGACCGTCAGGATGCAGCAACGTGAGGAAGGTATCACGAGGGAAATTGTTTTGGCCTCAGCATACCTTCCTTACAAAGACAGCTCTCCTCCTTCTTTGGAAGTGAGGAGACTGACGGAAGCCTGCCATCAGCAAGGTGACGAACTGTTGGTGGGATGTCATGCCAATGCCCACAATCTATCATGGAGCAGCAAGGACACCAACAGTAGAGGGGACCACCTTCTTGAATTTCTCCTATCTAACAACTTGAGATCCTGAATAGGGGTAATGAACCTACATTCAGGAATAGTAGAAGGGAAGAATAATTGACATTTTTGGTTCCATGATGATGGGCAGTTACGTCAAACAGTGGCATGTGGTCCTGGACCCATCCTCATCAGCTCACATGTATATTAAATTCAAGTTTGAAATGGGAACAAGACAGACCATGGCCTATAGGAATCACAGGGAAAAGGAATGGGCGACATATAGGAGAGACCTTGACTTCAGCCTATCGGAAATTAAAACTTCGATAAGGAATCCAGCAGAGGTTGAGGAAGTAGCAGAGGCCGTAACCTCTGTTATAGTGACCTTATACCAGGACAACTGCTCAATCACCAAGAAGTGCACAAATAGGAGTGTGCCTTGGTGGAATAATAACGTGGAAATGCAAAGGAAACACGTATGAAGACTGTTCAACCTTGTGAGGCGCAAAGGACAATGGGCAAAGTATTGTGAAGCCCTTGTCAATTACAACATTGCCATCAAACTGGCATAGGAGGCAACCTGGATGATATTCTCTGAGGAAGTGAAGGGCACGGCTGCTCAAGCGAGACTTCATAGAATCCTCACTAGGGTACCAACTAATCCAGGAGGAACATTGAGGAAGGAGGATGGGGAGTTTACAAAGACAGCACATGAAACGCTGGAACTGCCCCTCAAGACTCACTTTCCTCAATATACTCTGGTGGATAATTCAGACCAGAATGCGAATCCTGAGAGACAAAGTTTCTCAGGTATTCACAAAGAGTACTGGGATTTGGCCAAGGAGTGTGTAAATTTCAGTAAGGTCAGATGGGCGGTGGGAACATTTCAACTGTTCATGTCACCTGGCCCCAATGGAATCTTTCCAGCTCTCCTGCGACAAGCAGGAGAAAATTTTATTAGATTCAGGGTTATTCAGGGTTAGCCTAGCACCAGGAATCATTCCCAATGCCTGGAGGGCAGTGAAGGTTATCTTCATTCTAAAACCAGGGAGAATTGAATATACTAAGGCTAAGGATATGAGATACAGCTCTCCACCAACTCGTTGGGAAGGTGGAGAAAGCACTACACTTTCAGGAAATAGCCCTCTGTATCTTCCTCGACATCAAGGGGGCTTTTAGCAACACGACCTTCGATTCCATGGTTAGGGCAGCAGAGGTGCATGACCTGGGGACCACCCCATGTAGGTGGACTAGGGCCATGCTCAGTGGAAGAAAAGTAGAGGCTACCATGATGAATGAAAAAATGGTAATCAACACCACTAGGCGTTGCCCACAAGGATGAGTTCTTTCCCCTTTGTTGTGCAATCTAGTGGTGAATGATCTCATTGGAGCATTAAACTCTAGGCAGTACTTTTACCAATGATACGCAGATGACCTTGTCATAGTAATACTTGGCAAATTTGCTGACAGAGTCAAGAATGTGGCACAATGTTTATTGGACATTGTGCAAGATTGATACAGAAAACATGATCTGCGGGTAGTCCTAAGAAGATTGTTGTTGTACCATTCACAAAGAAGCATATCCAACATTCAAGTTGGAATCTAAAGCTTTTCAATGAAGCACTACCTGTGAAGGGTGGGGGTGGAGGTGGGGGAGGGGGTGGTCATGTTCTGTGCTCTCATTGGTCGGTGGTGGTCACGTGGTAGGGTGGGGGGTGACTTAGTCACGGGATGCCTTGGGGTGAGCTCAGTTCCACACCAGACGTGGAGGAGTGAACACATGCAATTGCAATAACAACAAACAATTACAATAAATAAATAAACAATTACTCTAAATACACATAATTGCAAGTACTCTCAGTACATGTAATTACTCCAGGTACACGTAATTGCAATTATGCAATTACTTTAAGTACATGTAATTGCAATTACTCTAATTATGGATAATTAATTTGATATAAGTTTGTGACCCAGTATGCCCTTTTGTATCCAACTGGCATTGATCATTAATAAGCGGAATAAAAATTATCAACATACCAATAGACAATATTAAAGGCGCAGAAACACTTTAGGTCAATGAATAACTCAAAAATGGAACACGACCACACATTTAGTGGACATGCTCATGGTCTGTCCGGTTGAGTACTTGGCTAAATTCAGTTTGTACCGTGATCAGCTAATTGTCCTTCCTGAGAATTTTGAGAAATATCTCTCATTCTCCAAACAAATGACGCCAAGAAGTTTCACTAACTTCAACATTCTTGCTCCTCAGCGTATGGAGGAGGTACATTTGTGCCACTGACAATTTTCCTTTTAATACTGCCATCAAATACCGTTCACGGAGACAACTGCTGCTGGTATGCTTCCATGCGGGCTATAACGTTTCTAATTCTGTCCTAATGGTCTTTTTATTGGACCTACATAGGAACAAGCGATACTGTTCCCAGAAATGTATGCCCTCAGAACTTGGCCAGCAGCTCACACTATGATGAAAAATGTCTCTCTTTCAGTGTCCTATAGTCATCTTCACGATGATTTCATACGTATTAAATGGACCTATAATGAAGTGAACTGTTTTCAGCATCTCCTGCGCAGCATCTCCTCTGTCAATCTACCTCATTCTGGCCCCGCACTGATCAGAAATACTCAACCATAGTCCAGAAAGTTGTTTTCTAAACTACGTCTTTTGTTGATGGACTACAGTTGTTGATGATTCTTCCGATCAGTCTGCCTAGCATCTGCGTTAACCACAATTAATGTTATGTGGTCGTATCAGTTGAAGTATCTCTTTACGCCAACTGACATATTTTCTGTGGATGTAGCAGCTTCCATTGATTGTTCTGCAGTTGTATAGTTATATAACGGAGGCCCTTGCTTTCTGTGCATTCACTGTCTATTACTTTGCTTTGTAATGAAAGTCAACTGCCAGTAATTGCACCATGCGTCAAAACACTGAAGATCATCGCGAGTTATCAATATATCACAGATTTATCTGCGAAAATCCACATTCGACTTCTGCAGTCATCTATGAGATCGTATACAACACATTAAGCGATCGTGCAGACTGGTATTGGACTGGTATTGGATTTCAAAAATTCGGCATCCATCTGGCAGCGTGTACCTACTGCATGACTTGGGCTTGTCATGACTGTTTATTTGGGTGTCCCGAGACACCATAACATTCTAATTTACTTAAAAGGATGTTATGGTTCACACAATCAAATGCCTTCGATAAATCACAGAAAATACCTGCTTATCTTAATTTATTATCTAATGAATTAAGTACAGTCTCACTGTAGATCTAAATAACCTTCTTGATATCAGAACCTTTCAGAAATCCGAACTATGTTCTAGACAATATTTCGTTTGAGGTTAGGTGGTTAGGAAGCTGCTTGTATATTACCTCTTCTAGAATTTTTGAGAATGCCGGTAAAAGTGAAATCTGTCTGTAGTTTGATGGTATCTCTCAAACCCCTTTATTGAGTAGAGTAGAGTAGAGTTTTAAAATCAGCATATTTTAATCAATCAGGAAATTGCAACGAATTATATATTGTGGGCATCCGCAGCTGTAGACTTCAGTGATACTGAATGAAAACCGCTGCAGACGGTCGTGTCTTCTGGTGTTCAGAAACCATATTTGGTTTTAATAGAAACAGACATTATTTAATGAATACATGTAGGTTACAAGAGAATCTAAGTATAATTTTCGTATGTCCCAGGGCCCTGGCAAAACTAAAGGACAACAAATATTGGGATTTTTCGTTCTTGGACTTTTGTCGAAATATGTACCAATTAGTTGACCCGTGTGAATTATTTGCACTTTGTCCTTATCAGTCGCATACAGGTAAGGTAGTAATGGAGAAAAGGCAGATGCAAGTACATAGTAGAAAAGATTTGAATAGTAGTAACAAATATTAGTCTCATTGTGAGAAAATTTATGTAATTAAATACAATATTATTAATTGTGAAACATAAAAATCAGATATTCACTTTTTCATGTTTATTTTATTATGTGGAAACTTTTATTCTACAAAACAATGTTAGTACTAATAATGTGATCGCGTTGTACACAACGCTTGCCTGAACAAAGTGAAAAACACCAACAGCCGTTGTGCATCGACGTGGGAAACAGAAATATCGTGATAAACTACGCTTGCGAACAGAACTAAATAACTGCAACAGCAGTCGTGCATGTTGGTTAAATAAAATTATTTGTGTATTTTTCGTCGTTACATCGACGTGTATAACCGAAACCGTGTAATAAACTGTGATTGCATAAGAATATAAACAACTGCAAGGGCTGTCGTTCACGTTAGTTTAACAGATTGTGAATAGCTGTCACGTTCTACATTGCTTTCATATCGGCACCGAAAACTAAATTGATACTCGGCGCGGTGGATGATGAGAGTAACAGTAAATGCATCTCCCATTTACGACCGTTGGCGGAATAACAACATAGATTTTACGAACAGTACAATTCCTTTTTGAATGTAAAGTTTTTGTGTGTGAAAACAACTACTTGAAACTATCTGTGTACTTTTCGTCATTAGTGAAGAACTAAATTTTGAAAATGATACTTCAGTCATTAATTTTGGACACTTAATATGGGAGATATGGCGTACCCATTAACAAACACCGATGACATTATATGATGATGAGACAGGGGTCCCTACTGTAAGGACTGTTAAAAATTAAATTGAACGATACTACTCGCACTTATCGTATTCAAAGACTTATGTTTCCGTTCTCTTTCAGTGCTGCTACAGCAGTGGTAACAAATATGAGCGGAAATGACATGATTGTATACGTTAGAATATAGTTGCAATGCGTTTTTGTATCAAAGCGCAATGTTTGTAAAAGCTGCTCATCTCTTATGTTTAACAATAGTGGAGAATGGTATAAATTTGTTCCAGTTCTACCTTTACAGAGATAAGATCGAGGGAATAATTGAAGCTAGAATATTAATATCTGTGTTTTGATTTGTTTATCTCAAATGTCTGACGATGTTTGAGAACACTCTAACATAGTTCCAATTCTACTTTTAAGCTTTAGCACGGGTAATCGAAATAAACATCCCAGTGAAGTGAGTTATTATGAGATAGAATGATTAATAAAAAGTCTAATAACAATAATAGTTTTGCTCTTCTTCTTTTTCCGTGTTTCTTCGTTATGCCCATTTATATACCGCGTTCGGGCTTGTTAACTTGGGTTGATGACTTTCCTTTCTTTTCTTCTTCTCCCCCCAAAATTTCTTCATGAACTCACTTTGGAGTTTCTTGCATTGTTCCGTCGACTGTTTACCGATGTCTTCTTGGCTTTCTACATGGAAGTGTGCTTAGCTAAGACCTGAAAAAGCCTTGCGATTCCTGATGGCACCTTGTTTGAAGTTTAGTTCTCTTAAGTCTCGTTTTATTTCTCCTAACCAGCTAATTTTGACCTCCTTTGAATTTATTACACCAAGCCGATTTTTGCGTACATTGAGTCGTCCATTCTGCAGATACGACCATAGAATTTTCATTATTTCCTGCGTACGGCATTGATGAAACTATCTGTTTCTGTGTACAGGTCTATGGTTTTTCTCTTAATGCATATTCCATTTATATAAGGGGACCATATATTTTAATATAATAGTAATAATTATTATTATTGTAATTGTGAATTTTAATAAAAAAAATCTCACATCGCCTACCAAGCTGAAACTTTTTATTTCATAATAATAATTATTACGATTATTATTAGACTTATTACTATTTCAGTAGCAGTAAATGCATGCACACTTGTAATATTACTACTAAGCAACAGTTACTTACTCTGCTGATTCCTCCATTGTGATGCTGCTGCTACTGCTGTTTAGACGTCACTGAGTGTAAATGGGACTGGTCACTGCCGCGTTCGCCTTATATCCCAACCGCTTCTATCACGTGACTGGATGCGACGGTTTCGACATATCTGGTGACCGATAACAGCCACCACTTGAGCTTCAAGAAACAGAATTCTGTTTCTAAAAAATGTGTCATACTGGATAAACATTAATTTCCGAATTGTATACTTCCCCACTATCACTCCTTTCTATTCCTCGTGCAGGGTGCTGTGGGCACCGTCTTCGACTGCGTGGTTACATGTCATACAATAATTTGACTCTACTCTGTTAGCTACCAGCATCTCTCCAATAAAACACGTCCTTTACAGTTGACGTTGACAAACAGCTGAGTGCGAGCTGATTTAAAGATGAAAGTGAGAATTGCAGCAGTAGCGTATGAGCTTTGGATGTTGAGGAGGAAATGCTGATGTATGTCATATCTAAGGATGGAGGTAGCTGAACATGCAGGCCATACTCTTATATTGTTGTCAATATCGTCGAAGCCGTACTGGCTCTTTTACAGACGCCTCCAGCAGAGGTCTGCTTCGCTTCATTGTCATAAACATCTACATCTACAAATATAACCCGCAAGGTACGTGGCAGAGTACCTCGTACCACTAACAGTCATTTCCATTTTTGTTTCACTCCCATAAAGAATGAGAGAAAAACGAAAGTCTGACTGCCCTTGTACGCGCTCTAATTGATCTTTGTGGCGTTTACGCATTATGTAAATTAGCGGCACTAGAATAGTTCTGCAATCATCTTCAAATTGCGGTCCTGTAAATTTCGTGAAAAATGTTTCTAAAAAGAACGCCGCCTTCCCTTTAGGTATTCCCATTGGAGATCCAGAAGCCTGTATATAAAACTGGAGCACTGCTCTAACTTGCACAGTAACACAACTAACAGCCAACCTGTGAATTGCTTGTATGTCTTCCATTAAACCGATATATCAGGGTGTCCAAATGTTTGAGCAATACACAAGATGGGATCACACGAGAGTTTTAAAAAATGTATACGTTATGAATAAACCGCATCTTCCCAAATTCTTCCAATAACTCGAAGTCGACCATCCTCCATACCACATTATCGTTTGTTTATCCTACATATCCGCGTCACCATGCATTTCCTACGTTCAGTATTAGCTGACATTCCGCACACCTTCTAGAAATTTTTTCTAAGTTGTCCTGCATTCTACTGTACTCACTGAATGGTGAAACCATCCTTACATTACAGCACCAACAGCAAAGAACCACGGACTGTTACTTACTCTACCTCTTATATCATTTAGGTTGATAGGAACTAACGGTCCAATCACCCTTCCCGTGGGTAGCCTCACGATACTATCACCATTGATGAAAACTCACCGTCGGCGACAACGGACTGGGTTCTATTACTTAAGAAGCCTGCAAGCCACACATCCGGAAACATATTACTTTGCTAGTAGTCGGCAGTGCATCTCCGTGTGAAATTCTTTTCGGAAATTGAGAAATATGCAGTCTGTCACTTGCCTTGCATTTGTTGGTGTGATTCATACCAGCGGTACTTTCTAGAGCCGTGGTGATGCATGGAAAGTAGATTTTCTAAATTACTGTATTCGAAATGAGAATCTGTTCAAGACTCATCAGTACATTCATCTGGCTGAGGTGCGCGCTTCGTTTCAGAGAGCAAATGCAGTTAGTGAATGCTGCACAAGGAATTTTAAAGCTGCACATAACATTCATCAACATTATTACTATTATTATTATTATTATAGAAAATGTAACGTAATTGAAAATTGAAAATTGGAATTCCCAGCCAATAGGGAGCTCTAGATACTGTCCAAATCGCGTAGAAAAGAGGGTTCGATACCCAAGCAGAGTATTCCTCTATCCCTCAGAACGGGTAGAGGTAGGTGCAGAAAAAGAGGTAACGTTAAAAATTTGCGGTCCAAATGGTGAGGGATAGTGGATTAACTAATCAATTTTATAGCAGAGTAATCCATAACGAAAATTGCCAAAATAATTACTACTACATGACAGTTATTGCTCTCGTAGATATCGTGAAGTAAGGATTACAATAATTATAGGAGATAGACACCTATTCAAACAATCAATTATTCAGTGATGCATACTTGAATGAAACTAGTAGAATTTGTAGTGATAGTTAAAAATAGTTGTAATCTCTCCTATACACTTTCGGGCTTCTATAGTTAGATAGGTGTTGATTTACCGCAGAAATAGATATTTATTTCTAATGAAATATCGCCTTGATTATAATTTCCACATGTACTGACACGTTTAGCCTCTGTGGGGCACCAACAAAAATGTGGAAAAATAAGTTGGGAAAAAACTAATTAATTGCACAATCACACCAAGGAATCCAATTATTACTGACCTTAAAATATTACTTTCATAACAGTCGTACTAGATAGGACTATAATTTCAAGTTTTATTGTCCCGAATTAGATAATGACCCAAGAAATGTGAAACGCTTCAATATTATATAACATTTGATATGAAGACTGTTTAAAAGAAGTCAATATGCATTAAGTGCTGTATAGGTCATCCGCAATAGGATGGAGATTACTTCAATAGGTATAGATTCGCTATCGGCTATTTTCTCATAGATATATTTGACTAAAGAGCATTAATAATTTCGCTTTCTTGTGATGAAGCTGTTAAGAAACACTTTCTAATTTCAGGTTACGAATTTTGGTTTGATTCCGAGACGTAATTTAACTTTCCTTTAATAAGACTATGTTAGCTATGTGAGGCAGCATTGATGTGTCACATTATTTAGTTTCTCCCGATGAAGAGTTACTCGCAAACAAGTGATTTGTTTAACCGTTACTAGACTTCACAGTGTGGTCTCCCTCGCGCTTATTTGTTCCAACACATTCACAAACGATATTGAAAATGGGGTATTGGTAATGTAATCAATATTGCTTTGTGTACTTGTATTCAGCAGTGGAATTATAAGAACGTGCTGCAAATATATATATATATATATATATATATATATATATATATATATATATATATATATATATATTTTCACAAACAGTAACAATACCTGCAAGGAAGGTTAGTCTCAAGAAGTTTGGCCAGCGATGAGCACTGTACTCTCTGCTTACTGCTAGAGTTTATCCGCGGCACACATTGAAATACGACCGTCCGTGGTCTTCCATATATTTTTTATAAAGTTATAATTTATTTAATGTCGCTAGATTATCATTTTGTTATAACTTGAACCCCACTCTTTCCGAGGCTTGAGGAATATCATCTTTATTTCATATGTTAAAATATTAGTTAATGTTGCTAGGTTTTTCTTATTTTGTTGTATTAATAATTTATTGTTATATTAATTAATGTGGCATAAGTATGGCTTCTCCGCTACGCCACTGTCCTTGTGAGAATGTGCAGTTGTAGTACATTTAAGTGTGTGCGAGAATCTATGGCTGTTTGCATGTGGGGAGTCATAGCTCGCTTTGCATCGTTCTCTCTGGCTCAGTATCGATAGCTGCTCATGCTACCACAGAGGTTTCCACACCCTTTGGTTGCGGGCTAGTTAGCGAACCTTTCCTCCAGCGAGAGTCTGGCTGTCCGTCCCCACCACCGCTGCTTTCATGGATTTTCCGGCATCCGGTGGCTTTCTGCGTCCTGTAGCAGTTTCCCGCCTAATGACCACTGGATCTTCATTCTATGCTGGGCGTCTGACGAGGTAAGGTTGGTTCTTCTTTGGTATCCGCGAAATGGTAGTGTTTCATTGAATAGCACGTTTAACTTAGATTCGTGAACTTAGAATCTTTTTTTCGAATGTTTTCTCCGATCGTGTGGGTGTTCTCGTTTTTCAATTCAGTGATTTCCAATAAGTAAACGCGGTGTGTGTGATTCTTGTTGCAGTTTGATAACGGCTTGGTATGTTAAAACCTTTTGTGATTATGTGGCGATGTATGAATAATGTGTGAATACTTTCAATCAGTGTGGGGCCCAATTACTAATAGGTGATATGTTCATTTTTGTACACTGGATGTAAAAATCTTATCTTCGTTTCCTTCTGTGAGTGATATGTGTTCTACGTGGTCGGTTCATAGAACTAAGCCTTCAGCTTCCACTCTTGTTTGTTCCATGCCCACCAGGCAAGAAACTATGCGAGATTCACTCTTGTTTGTTCCATGCCCATCAGGCAAGAAACTATGCAGGTATCCTTCTGATTTCCACAAATATTTCGCGATCTTATCTCCCTCCTATTTTAATGTTGCTGTTTCTTCTCCGATTTGTAGTATGAACTTTCTTTGTCAGTAATTCTCCCTGAGCCATGTACAACCTCCTTCAATAGCTTCTTCATGTAATACTAAAAATTTCTATGGATTGCATGCTGTAATTCTCAATTTTATATTTCCGACTTTGTAATTATTTCATTTTTGTGGTTTTCCTGAGACAGGACCTCATCCGTCTCTGTAATCGCCCCCCCCCCCCCATCGCGTGTAGCTGTATTTCATTCACTTCCTTATACAATTCTAAGCATTTCTATGCGTTGCAGGCTGTTTAGTAAATTTTCTTTCTTTTTCAGAATCTGATTTTATTCAATTTTATTGGGTTTCGGAACCATGTTGATCCGAATTCCGGGGTTTGCAGCTAGTCGCCTGAGTTCACGACACTTCTCATAGAAAACCAGTACCTAGATCGATTGCTGACCGACTGCAGCTTAAAAATCAACCGTGATTTTGTATAATGAATCAGACTTTCAACCACATCACCTTCAGTGCAGTGTGTTCATGTAAGGTAGCCGTGTGCCGGAGTTAGCGTGTTTGCTTGCGTTGTCGGTTCAGATGTAATTTAACTCGCTTTACAGACGCACCACCTCAAAACAGTCACGACAGACCAGAGTCAGCTTCAAAGTGTTTGTAGATTGTGCTTTGCGCTACCTCCTACTTGTTCAATTTCACCTACGATAGCGGCGCCTGCTTACTCCTCGTCTCAGCACACTGTTTAGTGAGTTTCGCTGTGGCATTGCGTGTGTCTGAGAGAATGAGTGTTGTTTGTGAATCCTTCCCTCCCCCCCACCCCTAGTAGCGTTAAGTCATGTATAATTTATGCTGGGAATCGTCCACATTAAACCATGTAAAAGTTTTATATCTGAATAAACAAGTTTAAGTTCAGCATAATCCGTAAGTTGACTATAAATTATAGTTTTAGATCACCTTTCCTCCTTTATTTAATATTGTTCTTCATGAGTTCTGAGAACTAGTTCAGATGCAATTTTTTTATATCTAAATCCTGTTGCGCCATAAATGTTTTCTTAGCCACCTTTATAAGATAAATTCAATTGTGGTGGCTTGCTTATTAATGTCTGTGTGTAATAACGTGGGAACTGCTATGTATATTGACCACTGTAGTATTAACTTCCTGTTATTAAAGTAATTTGAAGCGAGTTAGTTCTCAGTTGGGGCCAGGGAACAAGGATTTGTAGCAGGGAGTAACCAGTAGTTCACACGGACCTTATTTACTAATTTTAGTGACAAAGCAAGGCTCTTGTTACGTACAGTGGTCGACTTTTAACGTCAGTTTCAATACAACGCTTGTGGATTATCCGTCAGCTATTTTTCATTGCAGAAACATCATGCCGTTGGTATCCCGAAGATTTGTCAGTCTATTCTAACTCTGTGGCGCGAAATGGAACCTTGCCCAGAACAACCGCTCTGCCATGTGTGTTGATACAAGAGGTTGACGAATACAGAGCTCAACAAATGTCTGTATATGCGGTTGGTTCTGAGATGACACCTTCACAACGTCTCCCCAGTGACACTCTCTTGCAATCCTAGCGACAACGGGGCCGTTGCTCAATACTACCTCGTCCCAAAACACAGGAAGTAGTTTCAATGTATGTCAAAGTAGCATAAGTGCTAATAGTGCCATCGGATGACGTTTCGCCACTGGGGTAATTGTGTTAAACGTCCCCTCTGCTATCACTCTAAGTTTCCTGGTGTATATTGCACACGGTTATTATAAGGGATTAGTTGGTTATACATAAGGTGACAGACAATGTTGTACCTGAGGAAAAAATGTAAGACTTTCTTTTAACTATGATTTTGACAAGCATGTTTGGAGAACAGCTGCCAGGTGCCCCACCGACCATAATTTCTTAAACTAACAACGAGATAGGAACAAAGAATTTGTGTTCGTCGTCAACTCTCATAGAAGTGTTCAGAGTCTTCTTTTGAAAAATCTAAGAAAGTGATACCAAAAAATTAAGTTTGGTGTCAAAAGTGAAAACAATTGTGGCTGAAAAGATTACACATCATTTTCACATTGGTTTCTTTTGGATAATTTATGTTCGGAGACTGCGAATTTTTGTCCCAGTATTGTTTTATAATCTGACTTTTAAACACCGATTTCACTCAGGAATGTACGATTTTAGCTGCTTCCTTCTGTATGTTGTCTTCCTTCCACGTTTGAACACTGTAAACGATCGCTATTGATGGTGGAGTAAAGTTTGTAGGTACTTCGCATTTTTATTACAGTGCATCTATTACTATTAAACTATTAAAATTCGTTATGGCGTTACTACAAGTCAATCGTTTGTTCGAACCTTCTGTCCATTTTAGTTTTCATGCTGTGCAATTTCAGAAATGCAGACGCAACACAGTAATGAAGTGGAAGGACACGAAATTAATGTTTTTAACAAAGAGGAGAAAAGATGAAATAGCGAACGACTGTTTTCTTAATATCTGCTCAGTGGAGGATGATTGACACTTTTTCCATCAATGAACCGTGGAAGTAGTCGTGCTTGTTAAATACATGAAAGCTAATTATCTAATTCCTGTCTCTGATTAAGCCATGACACAACAACTGCGCGCTGTTTGCGTCGACTGCAGTGGAAGCGTAAGAGATGTATTACCTCGTATTATAATGTTAAATGACCTTGGGACGACGTACGATTCTTCCACATAAATATTATAAATTAAATTTATAGTTATATATTATGATGGCGTCTTCTTGGGTAGAATATTCCGGAGGAAAGTAGTCCCTACTCACCACTCCTGTCTGCAGAATCTAATGCACCCACATAAACCACTGACTCCTATTCACTTGCCTCACATCCCTACCACAGTTCCATAGCCTACTTGCCTGATATAAATTAGTTCTATAATTAATGGACATTTATGCCAGTTATAGCTCATAAAATGGAATCTACATATTCACAGATGTTTCATTCATCTTATACTCACCGTTCTATATTCAGAATATTTGTGCAGTTAATCAATAGACCATTTTGTTCAATTTTAAATGTTACTAATTATTTCTTTGTGTTGTAATTTATATTTTGTGCTACATATCTTATCAAAGTTCTACAAGTTCAATGATGTAATTATACCTATAACACTAGTCTTCTTTAAGAAATTTCTGTATACATACTATCTGTACAAACACTTAAGATCTTTGACCTGTGAACTTCTAATCTGCATAAATATATCTGTGTAGTAATTACCTGACGATAGCATAACTGCCGAAAACCGTTTAGTAACAAATAAAATTTGCAGAATATTGCACAATTGTCTCGTGTTTCACTCAAAATTAATCAAATATTCTGCCAAGCAGCGACGGTACAGTCTGCAAATGCTGAGATATCTTGCAGCAGAGCCGGATGATTATAGCACTTTTTTAACGATCGATGACGAAATTTGTATGAAGCGAATTAAATTTCCTTTTCACGTTTTCCTTCGAAACCGAAATGTATCTTTCATTAAATACTTGCAAGAGAACATCGCACTCCTCATTTTTAACTCAAGATTCATGTATTCGTCCAATTTTATCTTCCATAACGCTGGAAGTGATCTACATGTCTGAAAAGAGTACGCTGGAGAACTAATTCTTTGTGCGGATAGTAACAAAGAAGCAGTTTCTGTGCTATTTCTCTCCACAAATCCTTTTATTGTATGTTTCTGCAGCCAATAATTAAATAAATATTAAATATTTAATGAAATTACTCACCTGAATGCACTTCAACACATTAGTCCTCTCATCTGCCTTTCCTGTAGAACTCACACTCATTTACGTCGCCGGAGACCTATATCACGTCCGCAAAGTATAAATTCTCGGGGGGAACTGGTGGGGAACGGGTGGGGAATTGTAGGGTGCCCCTAGATAGATCAGGGGTGCACTACACTAAGGAAGCGGCTACTCGGGTAGCAGAGTACTTGTGGAGTGCACATGGGGGTTTTTTAGGCTAGGCGGTAACTCTGATGAGCACTCGCCTGTCAGCATTCAAACAGCGAATTCAGGCCACGTTCAGAACAAAAATTCGAACATAAAAATATTAGCCGCGAACTTACAGAGTATTAGAAACAAAGTTCCCGAATTTGCAGCGCTGCACGGAAGTTATTGCGCTCAGATAGTTTTAGGCACCGAAAGCTGGCTAAATGATGATGTGGCAAGTTCAGAAATATTTAGCGAAGCGTGGAATGTATATCGGAAAGATAGATCTGATACAACTGGAGGAGGAGTGTTCATCGCCGTGGACAAAGATATTGTTTCTACTGAGATCGAGGTTGAAAGTAACTGTGAAGTTATCTGGGCACGCATAACAGGTCTAAAAGAAGTAAAGTTAATAGTTGGGTGTTTTACCGGCCCCCCAGTGCTGCTGTAGCAGTTTTAGAATCATTCAAGGAAAGTCTACACCAGGTAGTGCATAGGTATCCGGGCCATGCAATATTAGTCGGAGGTGACTTCAACCTTAAGAGTATAGATTGGGACCTCGCTAGTTACATTTCAGGCGGTACAGACAAGCAGTCTTGCGAGCTACTTTTGGACACATTCTCCGAAAACTGTCTTGAGCAGTTAAACCGGCAACCCACGCGCAATGGAAATATTCTAGACCTTATAGCCACAAAAAGGCCTGACCTCATTAACGATGTCTGTGTAGAGACAGGAATTAGTGATCATGATATCGTCATAGCGTCGATGGTGACCAATGTTCATAAACCAGTCAAGAAGGCTAGGAGCGTGTTTTTGTTGGGAAAAGCCGACAAGCTAATGTTACGATCGGACTTAGAAAATGAATGGGCATCGTTTAATTCTGGGACTATGGATGTAGAGGAATTGTGGACTAAATTTAAATGCATTGTTAATGAAGGGTTAGAGAAATATGTGCCAGTAAAGACGATTAAGGATGGAAAAGATCCACCGTGGTATAATAATAATGTTAGAAAGCTGCTGAGAAAGCAAAGGCTGTTGCACTCTCGATTCAAAAAAGAACACGCAAATGATGACAGGCAAAAGTTAGTAGAGATTCGTGCGTCTATAAAAAGATCGATGCGTGAAGCGTACAATAATTATCACAGCCATACCTTAGCAAAAGATCTTTCGGAGAACCCGAAAAAATTCTGGTCCTATGTAAAATCGATAAGCGGGTCAAAGCCCACTGTCCAGTCACTAGTTGATCATTCCGGGGCAGTAATAGAAGAAAGCAAACGAAAAGCTGAAGTTCTAAATTTAACCTTTAAGAAATCTTTCACGCAGGAGGACCGCACAAATATACCATCATTTGATCAACGTACTAATTCCGAAATGGGGGACATAGCAATAGGTATTTCCAGTGTAGAGAAGCAGCTGAGAGAGCTAAATACGAAAAAGTCTGCTGGTCCGGATGGAATACCAGTTCGGTTTTACAAAGACTATTCTGCGGCATTGGCCCCCTACTTAGCTTGCATTTATAGCGAATCTTTAATTCAGCGCAAAGTTCCTAGTGATTGGAAAAAAGCGCAGGTGACTCCAGTATATAAGAAAGGAAAGAGAACTGACCCATACAATTACAGGCCAATATCGTTGACATCGGTTTCATGTAGAATTTTGGAGCATATTCTCAGTTCGAATATAGTAAATTTCCTTGAAACGGAAAAGCTTCTTTCCATGAATCAGCACGGGTTTAGGAAACATCGTTCATGCGAAACTCAGCTTGCCCTTTTCTCACATGACATCTTGCGAGCCATGGACGAAGGGCAACAGGCGGATTGTGTTTTTCTCGACTTCAAAAAGGCGTTCAACACGGTGCCACACTGCAGACTGCTAACGAAGATACGAGCTTATGGAATAGGTTCACAGATTTGTGACTGGCTGGAAGACTTCCTAAGTAATAGAACGCAGTACGTTGTTCTCGACGGCGAGTGCTCATCAGAGACGAGTGTATCGTCAGGCGTGCCCCAGGGGAGTGTGATAGGACCGCTATTATTTTCTATCTTTATAAATGATCTGATGGACAGAGTAAGTAGTAATTTGCGGCTGTTTGCTGATGATGCTGTGGTGTACGGGAGGGTGTCATCTGTAACTGACTGTAATAGCATACAGGTTGACTTAAACAAAATTTCTAGTTGGTGCGAAGAATGGCAGCTAGCTCTCAATATAGAAAAATGTAAGGTGATGCGCATGAGTAGAAAAAACAATCCTATAATGTTCGAATACAGCATCAGTAGTGAGCTTCTTGATGCGGTCGCGTCGTTCAAATATCTAGGCGTAACATTGCAGAGCGATATGAAATGGAACGGGCATGTAAGGCAGTTGTGAGTAAGGCAGACAGCCGACTTCGGTTTATTGGGAGAATTTTGGGAAGATGTACTTCACCTGTAAAGGAGACCGCGTATAAAACGCTTGTACGACCACGTCTTGAGTATTGCTCAAGCATTTGGGACCCGCAGCAGATCGGTTTGAAGGGAGACATAGAGGCGGTTCAGAGGCGAGCAGCTAGATTTGTTACCGGTAGGTTCGACCAATGCGCGAGTGTCTCGGAAATGCTCCGGCAACTCAATTGGGGATCGCTGGAAGAAAGACGACGTTCTTTTCGTGAATTTCTGTTAAGTAAATTTAGAGGGCCGGAATTTGAAGCTGAGTGTAGTACGATCTTGCTGCCGCCTACTTACATTTCGCGTAAAGATCACAAAGACAAGATAAGAGAAATTAGGGCTCGTACGGAGGCATATAGGCATTCTTTTTTTCCTCGTTCAATTTTGGAGTGGAATAGGAAAGGAAATGCCTAGTAGTGGTACGGTGTACCCTCCGCCACGCACCTTACAGTGAATTGCGGAGTATGTATGTAGATGTAGATGTAGAATATCGCCCTCACACGGTACAATATATTGCGCGACCATCAATACCGCTCCCAGACGGTCAATATTATTGTCCAATACTGAGAATTGCACGGTAAATATTGACTGTGTGAGGGCCCCTTTACTAGGTAAAACGACAGAAAAAATAATGTCTCAAGTGAGCCATAACTTACATTAAGATCAATGTCTGAAGCGTTTGTTTCCCGTTTTTTCTTCGCTGCAACGTCCGCTATATTAAGATACGCTCCGCTTCAGAAAGAAGACAAGTTGTGGCGTCTTGCTCCCAGAAAGGCCTTCTGGAAGAACGGGAACAAATTGCCGCTCTGCGGGGCGCCTTCCATTAGGAAGATATATAACAACAGCTTAAACAGGATTTACATTTCCGCCGTCCCCTCTCTGCCGCAGCATCAGCTAAAAACGAGCTTTGAGTGGAAGAGAGAGTGAGGCACGTGCTCTACACGGCGGAAGTGCGGCCGGCGTGAGTTATCCTCTGCCAGGCAGCTCAGGAATTTCACAGGGAATTTGGCGGCCCGCGTGGAACGCCGCTCTCCTCGCAACAGATGGGGGAATTTGCGGGGGCGTCGAGGAGGGCCGTCTGAGCCCGGCTGAGTGGTGGGCGCCTGGGGGCGGCGGGGGCGGCGGGGGCGGCTGACGGAGCGGTCAGCGCGGGCGGTCGCCGTGATAAAGGGCAGCGCTGGTGTCGCCAGACAGGCGGCCCGTCACTGCCAGCTGAGAGCGAGCAGGACCGACGCAAAGGCTGCCTCTTCAGGAAACGCCAGGCACTGCGGTGGGTGGTGGTAAATCTGTGATAAAATCAATAATGGAATGGTAAAGTCCGTATATGAATACTGTGGTATCGCACAAGTTCAAAGTGCGCGCAACCTACTTTCGCCGCGCGCCGCCATGCACGCACGGCGCGGCTTTCTTACGACGTCAGCCACGAGCGCCCTCTGCTACAACTCCGCTCGTGGCCACCACTGAAGGACATCGTTCACTTGGGACTGAGATAGGAACCAGTTAACACTTGGGAATCAGATAGGCACCAGTGAAGACTTGGCTATCGGACAGGCACTAGGCAGGCCTCTAGCTCAACTATGTATCAGCATTCTTCAGTACTGAGCTATGTAAACGTTAAGTATTACTAAGTCTCTAAGAAAGATATATGTCGTTCTAATTTACTCTAGTGTTTCTAGTTTCTGGTGTCCCACTGGCTGGTCACCTCCTACCTGCACAAGCGTGCATCCTTTGTTCCTGTGTCGGTCTTATTTTTCTACTCGGCCACCGACACCTACAACTGGCGGAAACGAGACACAAAAGTGGCGACGAGGCTGGGACACAAAAAATACTATTTCTGAAAAATAACTCACTTTCATTAAGTTACAGTTAGTTGGTAGGTAGTTGTTGAATTGTAGTTTATTGTTCCTTAGCAACACCAACTTTTGAAAGTTAACCGTGGGATTTTTACAGACTTCGTTCCGAAGTTCCCGTACCACCAGTGGCGGACAACGATAGGGGGGCGGACCTCCCCAGGCCTCAGGCACAGAGTAACATGTACAGAGAGGAAGCCCCCCCCCCCCAATCCACTGTCCTACACTCCCCTCGTAGTTCCGTAAGGTGCTAGCAGGTATCAGGCAGTTCCCCGGCTTAGTACCGATAGACCACACTAGAGGCGATTCTGAGGGTAGCGTGGAGGGGAGGCTGAGGGGAGAGCTTGTGCCGCCTACTCTTGCCAGTTTTAAAGGGCTGCTTCTGACCCTACACTGCCCCGCACCCCTGAGCGTGTGACTGGGCCCTAATGGAGGTTTCCTGACTATATATTTTTGTCTGTGCCTCAGGTCTTGAGGGGCCTCCGGTCTTGAGAGGCCACAGGTGTTGGGGGCCCTCCAAATACCTGAGAAGAATACTTTTTTTTATTTGGAGCGCGTTTGGCATCTCGTTCTGCTGGTGCTTCCAAATCTCGGAAGCTGTTTTTTCAGACTGTCTCCTGCCTCTTGTCCTGGTCTTCCTTATAGTAATACATGTATTTCCAAGTGGCCGGAGGGGGGGGGGGGTGCGCCTTGCTTTTGTTTCGCCGCCACTCCGTCCCTCCAACAGCCTTAGTCCACTTCTGAGTACACAGCAAGAATCAGAAAAAAGAAATAAATTCATTAAATTGTTCTTGAATAAAACATCAGGTTCTTATATGAGCAGGGGCAGGAGAGTAGTTCTGTAACAGTTACTGAAATTTAATTCGAATTCTAACATAGTTACTACGATTCGCTGTTGACAGATTCACTCAAATATTAAAATTCACCACCTGCTAAACTCGAAGTTCCACATTGACTCCGAATATAAGTTCTTGTCACAGTCAATGTCAAACCCCACAATTATATTAAATCTTTTCTCAAATATAGTAAAACTTCTGCATAAATCAGATTAGTCTTCCAGTAATATAGACCACACATTAAATAAATTTCTGTAACACACTTGAAATAATTTTCAATGTGATATACATTTATTTACGTCTGAAATAATACAAATCCAAATCAGTACTGCTTGTATGAAACGTACGACAGATCATCAACGACTCCATTGTGCGGAGTAAAGATTCCCTTACATTGTTTTCCGATATATTTCACCCTCAGAAGCGTTTTCTGCTAGTCGAGATGAACAATTTGAGTATAAAATTGACAGTATTCAATTAATTAATAAAGAAGTTATCATCATATTGCTTATAGTAATTACAGTGATTTCACAGTGCGACAAGGAAAGGAATAATTAACCGCGAGGTTGTCGCGCACACACATGCTTTTATACACTGGAGGTATTTTTAAAGAATACGAAGCGCCCGGCTTAAACACCAGGTGGTGGGAGGTCCCCCACACCACAGCGAGCAGCGAGCGACAGATTGCGCTCGGCAATAAGCCAGCCCTTGACAGCACAGGCAACAGAGAACAGGATAGCGGAAGACAGCACAGGGAACAGAGATAGTTGCAAGGCAGTTCAGTATTAATTGTGCGTTGTGCAGTAGCAGTCCCAGTTAATTGTGCGACAGCAGTCTTGTAGCCGCAGCTGATGCAACCCAAAACGTCATGGCGCAATAATCGGCAAGATTTCGAGCTGATGCAACACGTAGACTAGTGACGAAACGGCACACGCCAGTGGCGGAATATTTAAAGGGAGAGATGAGATTGGCTGTTCTCCCAGCATAATCCTCTCAGTGAAACGTTTTGATTCGTAGATGAAGCGACACATGCGCCACACGTAGGAAAAGACAAGAACTAGGGACAAGGAAGCTCCTGAACACAGCGAGAAGCTTCACTTCTTTTTGGTGAGCGGCCATAGGAGGCGGTAGTCGTGTGTGCTGACGTCATCCTCTGTGTGGGTGAAGACTTTTTACGGACTTTCACGTGAAGAGCAGCTCTGTCGGCGTGCGAATAACAGTATCCTCTAGTGAAGTACGTGTGATTACGCGTTTGTTAGAGTGTTGATCGCGATACTTCAAATCTGGCTGTGAACAAGCGACAGAGTTGCGATAGTGCAACGCTTGCGAGCGCATATTGAGTGGCATCGCGGTGGGTTGGCAAAGGCCGACGTACCACGCCAGTAGAATTAAACTAGGGCTTCTATCTATCTTGACTTCATCAAGATTCAGGGACAGTGCGATCGGCGGTGGTCGATCAAGGCAGTAAAGCGAGTAGTTTGTGACACAGTGACAGAGCCCAGCGGCAGCCATCTTGTCGTCGGCGCAGTAACAAGGTACAGTGAGCAGTTTGCGATAGGCGAGTCCTCCCAGACCCCAGACAGCATTTACAGATTTCTCACCATAGTTCATGGCATCGCGACAACATCATTTGTCAAACTGAGAGTGCAGTAAATTGTGTAAAATCCAGTAGGCGCGATTTTCAGCCATTCTATCAGCCTATTACAGTTATTATTTACTATCCAGTCTATACCTATCCTATAATTTTTAAATGAACCGGGAGCAGTAGAGAAACTATGTATATAAATTGGTTTTTTCTCACTTGTTAAAGTAAAATAAACCATTCATCTTTTAGTAAAATAACTTATGCTAGAGGCATCATAACGTACCCTTATTGAGCCCCACTAGTTACTAGCTTGCAAGCTTTTTCTTTCAGGAGTTACTAGCGACTCTGACAGCGGGTGACAGCAGCACACCTGTGTTGGCATCATTAGATAAGTGTTAGGGCAGCTCTCTGATTTCAACGTGTTCTTGCTGTAGATGTCTTCCTTGCAGGAGCCAAGGGTACATCACGAGTCAGATATCTTGCGCATTTAATGTTAGTTGGAAGCATAATTTAATATCACAGCAACGACTCACATATTAGACTATTAATGTAATCAACATAATCTTCTTTCTTTGAAAAGGATCGACGCGCGGCAGTAGAGAAGGCGCAGCCGGATTCGTAGCCCCGTAACCGTCGGTTAAAGTCTGATAGTGGCCGTCTGCTGTAATGTTGGATGCGTCGGCGACGACGCTGCCCTTGTTGATTTCGGCGCCTCGATCATACATGACACATACAGAAAACAAACAAAAACATTTTAAGAATCACATTACAACATTTATACACAAAATAAATATATACAATTTCATAATATTTAAGAGTAAAGAGACTTTCCTTGATGCCCTACAAAACACGGCTGATACAGGGAAGTGGAGATCGTCAATGTTCGTCCCACTACAGCACGCGAACAGGTTTAAATGGTCGAAACGTATGGCAGCTTCCTTATGTCCATATCTATCTGCAGGTGAATTGGAAGAAGGAGTCTAAAAATAGATTAAGCATATACCAATAACATCAACTTTATGTTATTCTAGAGTCTTTCTTTGTACATGACTACCTGTACCTACCCCAGTGAGACTGACCACTGTTTTCAGACACTGATCTGTATCTTCCTGTTTCTAATCCCTCCCCTCTCACAAACCTACTTCATTTACAAAACTGCCAATCCGTTCAGGCTTCTCTATGTCTCATAACAACCAAACCATTCTTTTAACTGAGTTGTGAAATAAGTTTTGGAACGCTTCTCTTAGCCAACTGCTTCAGTTGAATTCTTTCCTCTACTGTCCTCTTCAAACTTCGTTGTAAGCTCTGTGCATTTTATCCTTTTTGCCTTTTGTCTGAAGCACTAAATTTCAATTATATTCTTGCCAGAAAAATTTACTCACTTCCATGTAAGGATACATTTTAAAAAGTTTACTATATACTAATAATTTCCTTAAAGGAAACGCAAAGCAGTCAACAATCCGATGCTTGGTTTGAACGTCGCACTGCTTTACTAGGCATTTTCCTATTTGGAGGCGGTATGCCATTGCCTTCCCCGACCTTCGAACTGCCTTACCCAACCAGTCATCGAGTACCTACAGTTCAACGTGGATTTCCCTCTGTGGGCTCACGGTTCTTTCGTGAATACGTGCGTTGCAAGCACGGGCTCCGAGCTAATGCAGTCTTCCTTCCTTCTTTACTTCCTGGACTGCATTTCCTTCCCCCTCCTCCCCTTTCCCATCGTTACTCATTCCACTTCCCACTGGGGGACCCATAACCTAGTAGTTTAGTCCCCCTATCCCAACCAAGCAACTCAACCCACCCCAATCCAACTCACCGTGGATTCCTAACTACGGTGCAACTCGCAATTTTTCATATTAAAATTACCAGAGTAAATGTGATGCGGTACTGTTAGATCGCTTAATTAATTTTGATTTTCATTTTTATTTATTAAATTAATGTCCACAGTGTGGATGAGTTCTGTACTTTTTGTATAAGCTATCAAGACCATTTTGGTCCTTTTTTCCATTTCAGGCGAGCGATAGGGGCCATTTGACACAGAAATGTAAGTATTAAAGTAAAATTAAGGAGCTATGCTCCACAGCTACCATCTTGCCCTCCTTGAGTGATTGTAGGAATGTGACCGAGGGGCTGTGAAAGTACGGTTGCTGGCAAGTTAGAAGAAACAGTTAGTTTTGGTAGGATAGCGAACCATTGTTTTCTGATAGATCAGCATAGAGATTTCTTGTAAAGTCAGAGAATGCTTGCGGGCAGCTTGTGAATCTTCGGGGATGGTCAGATTGGCGGCGGAGCCATTACGACTCCAGCCGGTGGAGAGCTCCGGCTAGCAACTTCAACGCGTTGTACCTTAAATTTGCTCCGAGATTTTATTTTTTGTCATTTCTTTGTAAGAACTAATATGTAATTACGAAGTCACGCATGGCTTTGCTAATACTCACTGTACTGACCTCCTACTATGTTCCGAGATCTAATTAACATTGTTTAAAGTTCAGAATAATTTTCCTTCGTTCTGCCATATGTATACGTTGTAATTCGCGATATTTTTGAGAGGCACCGCACTTGTAGCGACATGCATACACGGTTAGTTACATTGATTCAGCGTAACAAATTCTGTGCAGATTTTCCGGGAGGCCAGTCGTCTTACTGTCACGCAGATTTCAGTCGAGGGCGTAGTTTTTATCTAAAGTATAGATTTGTACATGCATTGAGTATGAGGAAGAGGTGCTTGGTTGGAAATTTTTCCTTTCTATCCGCTTCCACAAGCTACGGGGAAGGTGGGAGTGTTCTTCCTCACGAAACGACCCGTAAGTATTAGTATATAATTCAGCCCGTCGGCAAGGTTCTAAATTACCTGTTCATTTATTCCACGATCGCTTAATTGTGTTATACGAAATAAATTGTGTAATGAACTTAATTTTTCCACATTTTCCTATTCAAGCAGATCACCGTTTAATACTTATGGCAACTTACTACAGGTGTAATTTTTTCTGAATATAGTCAGTCAATCAAGGGCGAATGCAAAAAGGTGCCTGGTATATGAATACCGGGCAAAAATTAAGATATGAAAAATGACGCTTTCGACCAAATTCAGACCATCAGACAAAATTTTAAGGCCTGTGTTTGCCGTTCTGCAGTATAATTCAATCAATTAGTGGTTGATTAGAGGCCAGATTGCAATTTTACGGGCCATATATTACGTTGATGGGACGGTTCTGAATCAAAACTGCCAGTCAATGTAGATCAATATTAACACCCTGCGATTCTCGATAGCAGAAAAAAAGAATAAAACCTACTAATATTTTATTCAGGGGTGTTAAGGGTAAGGGGCAGTCACTTTTCGGCAGAAGTGAATAATTACGTGAACCCTTGAAACTATTTATACTTTGGTGCCGAATACCAACCTAAATTATAAATTTCATCTAATACTTTTAGTCTCCAATATCCTAGGCTTATCATCACACACTGACTCGATTAATTCGAGCCGGCCGCGGTGGCCGAGGGGATTGAGGCACTCCAGTCACGGTCCGCACGGCCACTACGGTCAGGGGTTCGAATCCCCCCTCGGGCATGGATATTTGTGCCGTGCTTAGTTGTAAGTAGTTCATAAGTAGTTTGTAAGTTTAGGGACTGATGACCCCGTAGTTGAGTCCCATAGACTCTACAAACATTTGAACATTTTTGATTAATTCGAATACATTTGATTATCCTAACTTTACTTTTGTTGATGAAGTTGAACTGCTCTTCAGAGTCCTTTGTTGTCTCTACCCAATTAAACTCCCCTTGGCTCCCTCCCTCTCTCTCTCCCTTCGTAACTACACCTTCCTTGCGTAACTGGTGCCTAGATTCGATTCAAGTTGTAAGAAAAACCCATAGCTTCCATTATTTTATCATTGCTACTTTCAAAATTTCAAAGACTGTAGTCCAGTAAATATCATCGAAACCTTTTCTGTGGGTTCAAAAATTTACAGGAACACCAAAACTCATAATCCCGTAAGTTGGATTCCATGAATTTTTCCTTTGTTCTGGGAATAACCCGTGTCAATATTTTGTAGCAGCAACGTATTAAGGACCTCAGTTCGAGTATAGGGTTAAAAAAAAAAAAATTCACAGTCTGCTTTCGACAGCGCAGCGGTGAGGACGGACTGTTTACGTCCCGCCGCAGTGTCTCGCGCGTGAGCGGTTGTTTACTTCTCGCAGTCTTCGCGAGTGTTACTTCATATAGACATAGAATGGCTCATTCGTACCGACAGTCTACAATCAAGATCAGCTTTAACAATGAATTTGCACGACCGAAAGCATTCGAAGTGGAAAGATTCATCCATGAAGAGATTAAAATTGATCCACGAGAGATGATTGGAATACACTTCTCCATTATAAGTAGTGTGGTCTACGTAAAACTGATCAACGACATGGTATGTGACAAGATTGTGCGAGAGAACAAAGACGGACTAAAATTCAAACATTCTGACGGAAATGTCGGAGCAGTGACAATCGATCATGCAGGGCTGGGACTAAGAACCGTCAGAGTTTTTGAACTACCTTTCGAGGTACCGGCTGACATGGTGACAAAAGCGCTGCAACCCTATGGTAGAGTGCTAAGCCACATAGCAGAAAAATGGACAACCTTTACGACGTACCCTGTTCTTAACGGCGTACGACAAATAAGGATCGAACTGACAAAACACGTGCCGTCTTATCTCACGATTGGAGGCTGCAGAGCAATAGTAATCTACGATGGCCAACCAAAAACATGTTCAGGCTGTGGTAAGGAAGGTCATGTCCGTTCAGAATGTCTTCAACGGAGAATTGTTCAGGTACCAACAGGAGAACCTGTACAAACATCTACGGCCACGACCCTCCCTCTCACATATGCAGAGGTGTTTACGAAGAACGTTCACTCAAACAATGACATGACCCAACAACTAGAACATTCTGCCGAAGGTTCAGCAAACGAAGACACCTTCAAGGAAGAGTTAGCGTCTCTCCCCACAGAGATGCCGCGAACGATCTCTCCACCAGAGATACTCGAACAGAACATGGAAGTCGACAGTAGGGTAGTGCCAACAGCCGCCTTCGTCCCCGCCAGCAAAGAGGACAGCGATGCACAACCAAATTCGGATACGGAAGCCCATGTCCGTAAGCAACGATCTCCAAAACGACACAAGAAACGGCGACTCACCCCGTCAGACGACTGCTTACAACGTACGACCGGAGACAGTGAACACGTTGAGGGGGGCGGTGACCACGCAGAGGTTACCGTGATCTCTCATCAAGAAGGTCAACATCCCGATAAAAAGAAAAGCCACGAGCGACCTGCAAAGTATGACAACGAAGAACTGCCTGCAGCCCACTACCAGTCTGCTACAGTGGAAAAGACGACACAACAGGAAGGGGCGGAGAAGACTAAGATGACGACGATCTGTTCACAAGGCGATTGGTCAGAGGACACTGGAGATGACCCGATGACGGCCGCAACAGGCGACGGGGCAGCGACGGCGCCCCTGCAAAGTTAAACACGCAGTTAACGCCAGCGGATATGACGAGGCCCCACGACGTGTCAGTATAACATCAGATGACATAAGCTCCCATGGGCGACACACACATGGCGGAACGAAGACAAGCATACCGACTAGCCTCCATAAATATTAACACCATAAGGTCGCGCATTAAAATGACCTTACTCAAGGAGATGCTGATCGCGGCGGACATCGATATAGTCCTACTTCAGGAGGTGTACGTTCAAGATTTTCCGATCATCTACGGGTACGACACCTACATCTCACATGCCTCCGAAACAGGCAGCGGCGTGGCAATACTTCTTAGAGAAGGCATAGAAGCCGAGGATGTTCTACACCTACCTTCAGCAAGGGGATCAGCGATGACGGTGCTTGGTGTCAGACTCATCAACATTTACGCACCATCCGGAACAGACAAGAGACGAGATCGTTCCCGCTTCTTTTCCGAGGAAATTGCACCGCTCTTTCAAGGACGACACGACTGTTTCATCCTCGGCGGTGACTTTAATTGTGTACTTGCCCCGAAAGATCAAATTCCTGGATACACAACGTGCCCGGAACTAAGGACGATAGTGCGTGATATGCATTTGGTTGACACATGGGAGCATGTGCATGGCCTACGTCAAGGCTTCACCCATATGACGAGTCATTCCGCTAGTCGCCTCGATCGAGTTTACGCAACAAATACTCTCAGAACTGATATCGTGGATGCAGAACTGTGGCCTGCAGCCTTCACCGACCACACGGCATTTATATGTACCATCTCTCTCAGGAGACAACAGGTGTGGCGGAGCCGCGGTCCTTGGAAACTGAACGTCGCCCACCTTGACAACCCAGACTGTCGCAGTGCCATCGAAGATACATGGAAATTATGCCTAAGACGTCTCCAGGCGTATCCCACAACACTACGTTGGTGGCTGGATTGTGCCAAACCGGCGATACGCCGTACCTTCATTCGCTACGGTCGTGAACAGGCAGCGTGGCGACGGCAAACGATGAACTTTTACTTCACCGTTCTACGTGACTGCAATAACCAGGCACCTTCTCCGGAGAGACATACGACAGTACAACAAGCCAAGGCCAAGATTATAACCATCATGAGAAGCCACCTCGAAGGAGTAGCAGTCAGGGCAAGGGCACTCGACCGAGTCATGGGAGAACAACCATCCATGTATCATATCATCAACGAACGTAAGCGTCGAAGAAGAGGCCTGATACACGTACTGGACACTGAAGATGGCAGACATCTAACTACGCAACAAGAAATAAGCACTGCCTTTGTCGCATACTACACTCAACTATACACAGCGGTGGATACTGACATGGCGATAGTTGACGAAGTTTCTCAGACAATCCTTGGCACCATTGATCTGGCAGCAGCAGCACAGCTGACGGAGGATATAACTGAAGAAGAAGTAGTGGAGGCTATTGGTAAGGGAGCGGTGAATAAATCGCCTGGACCAGATGGACTCCCACTGGAATTTTATCGGGCATTCCGAAGTATGATAACACCCATATGGACTAGTATTTGCCGTGAATTGATGTCTCCAGATGTGCCCTTACCACCGTCCTTCGTGGAGGGACTTATCATCCCGATACACAAGCCATCAGGTCGCTCAAGGATACGGGACTACCGACCATTGACGCTTCTGAATTGTGACTTTAAAATATTCACCAGACTCTTAGCTTCGCGCTTCCGAAGTATATTGCGCCAAGTGATATCGCTGGATCAAACGTCACTTGGCGGAGATGCCAACATTCAGACAGCACTCGGCGAATATCGCGATGTAATCGCACTGGCCAAGACCTGCCGCCTTCGCGGAGCCCTTGCGTCGATTGATTTTGATCGGGCCTTCGACAGAGTGAGCCACACCTATCTGGCAGCAGTCATGAAGCACATGCGATTTCCACAGCCCTTTATCAGTGTTGTGATGCGGCTATTAAATAACGCCTCCTCCAAGGTGCTCATCAACGGACGAACGACAGCACCCCTCACCATATCAAGATCGGTTCGACAAGGATGTCCACTTTCGACAATTTTATACGCCATAGCCCTTGAGCCACTACTCTGTGGCCTACGTCAACGATTGACAGGGTTGACAATGAGAGGGTACACATTCAAATGTAAAGCGTACGCAGACGACCTGGTGCTCATGGTACGGACTGACAACGACATGCAAGAGGCTTTAACTTGGATCAACAAATATGGAATGGCTACAGGCAGCCGCATCAATGTGGACAAGTCAATGGCCATGAGTATCGGTGACGGGGTACCAGAAGGACATGTAGCGCCCTTACAACTCAAGGATACCTTAAAATGCTTAGGTGTTGTCTTTACCAACGACGTGCGTCACACAGCAGCTTACAACTACAAGAGACTTCTACAGTCAATCCGGACAGCAGTTAGAGGGAATACTATACGGTCTTTGGACATTATCCAGCGTGTCAATTATGTTAACACATACATGGCGTCACGAATTCCTCACCTTGCACAAGTCCTTCCGATGGCGACGGTGATAGCACGGCGTATATTGGCTGCGTTCGGTAGCTTCGTCAGTGCGGGACTACTCTTCAAAGTTAGATATGAAACCCTCACCCTCCCTCCCGGTAGAGGAGGTTTAGGTCTTGCACATGTTCATGATCGAGCAGTGGCACTATACATCAACACCATGTTGAAGTTGTGGAGACGACGTCAGACATCTCTGACAGGTATCTTAATAGAAGAACTTGCACCGAGGTCACAAACAGCACCGGTGGCGGTGCAGCACATCTCACAGTCACTCCACCACATCAGTGCCTTTTTTATAGAATACAGTTACGTTCAGATGGCACTGCCGGAAAGCAGACCTGCGACGGCTCGCGACATCTATCGAATCTTAACGGCCACAAGAACTGGCAATGTTATTGAGAAGAAGTATCCAAATGTTGACTGGCCGGTGGTATGGCGATCGATACACCACGTTTCCTTGGATACGGAAACACGTGCCATGTGGTACCTGACAGTTAATGGTAAACACACAACACGATCTAGACTCCACTCTATACATCTGATGGATTCACCATTATGCCCCCAGTGCCGAGTCCTGGACGACGATGAACACCGGTTAACATGTGGCCCAGCAGCAGAAGTCTGGCGTTTAGGACAACAGATAATAGCTTTCTTTCTTCGAGTGGGGCCACAAGACATCAGACCACGTTCCGTGTTATTCCCTGACAGGACATACTATCCACGAACTAAAACGAATGCAGTAACATGGATTCGAGCACAACTGGTGCTCTATTTATTCAGAGATACCCCAAAGAATGTATTAGACTTTTGGATCTACTTAGAAGAACGACATAGAAAGATTGTACATAATCCTAAGTATAGACAGTATTTTTCTAATTTTTTATGGAGTGCGTTTCAGGACCCGCCGCACAGCTGGAACGTCCCGGGTAGGAGAAGTTAAAATATTAAATCGACGAAGAATGAACGGAAGATATGAAAACGGCAACTAATCCTAATGTACGAGAAGACGTACCCGGGCGCTGGAGCGGCGATGGAATTGGAATAACACTCTACACCGTGCTGCGTATATGTTTATTTATGAAATGCGAGAAGGCAGTTAAGTTTCTGTAAGGGTTGTGAGCACGGTGAACAGATTTACTATTACATTAAAAAAAAAAATTGAATAACATAAATTAAAAATTATAAAACTCTATAAGAAGCTTTATGTTGTCTACACTGAATAAAAGTCAAGCCTGCCCTAGTCTCTCCTAATAAATTTACACCTGTTTCTATTCTACAAAAAAAAAAAAAAAAAAAAAAAAAAAAAAAAAAAAAAAAAAAAAAAAAGGGGATTGAGGCACTCCAGTCACGGTCCGCACGGCCACTACGGTCAGGGGTTCGAATCCCCCCTCGGGCATGGATATTTGTGCCGTGCTTAGTTGTAAGTAGTTCATAAGTAGTTTGTAAGTTTAGGGACTGATGACCCCGTAGTTGAGTCCCATAGACTCTACAAACATTTGAACATTTTTGATTAATTCGAATACATTTGATTATCCTAACTTTACTTTTGTTGATGAAGTTGAACTGCTCTTCAGAGTCCTTTGTTGTCTCTACCCAATTAAACTCCCCTTGGCTCCCTCCCTCTCTCTCTCCCTTCGTAACTACACCTTCCTTGCGTAACTGGTGCCTAGATTCGATTCAAGTTGTAAAAAAAACCCATAGCTTCCATTATTTTATCATTGCTACTTTCAAAATTTCAAAGACTGTAGTCCAGTAAATATCATCGAAACCTTTTCTGTGGGTTCAAAAATTTACAGGAACACCAAAACTCATAATCCCGTAAGTTGGATTCCATGAATTTTTCCTTTGTTCTGGGAATAACCCGTGTCAATATTTTGTAGCAGCAACGTATTAAGGACCTCAGTTCGAGTATAGGGTTAAAAAATTCTCCGAGTTCTTGTCATCTCAAATCTCTGTAATACTTCAATTCTTCGACTTAATGGTTCATCGTCAGCACAAGTAATTGCCGTGACTGCCCTAATGGTGCTGCGGTACAGCCTACAGGTGACTTCTGATTGGCCGCTGCATCTCGCCCTTACGTCACATTACCGACCCATGAGCGTTAAAAGGGCAGCGCGTTTCTCTTCGCCTTCTCGGCGTTAGAGCCCCCTTTCATGCAGCACTGAGATTACATTTGCTGTCCCAGTTGACATTCTTACACATGGGGGCTCTCCAAAATACAGAAACAATGATTTCTTAAACCTCAGTGGTGTATCCTGCTTTAGTAACCCGAGTCAGGAAGTAATAAGAAAGAGGTTGTGGTCATCCATTGTGACGGATAGCTGGTTGGTAGTTATAAACCTCAGTGGTGTATCCTGCTTTAGTAACCCGAGTCAGAAAGTAATAAGAAAGAGGTGGCTAAATAATCTGCAATATGGTCAACACTATTTAGATTGCAGAAATATAAATAATTTATTAACAGATACTCAACTTCATACAGTTGGAGAGTAAATATGAATAATAGACGGTCATCAAATATCTACATTGAATACAGGACGACTAATCTAAGTTATTGACTATATATGTCTGCCACGCCTCACACTATCGTGACAGGAAGTCAGGCTACGTTTGAGTAGCACGTAGCCTGCTTGTACTGGCTAATGTCTTAACATAACCCAACACAGAATTGAGACTGATACTTGCAGTGTTTTGCATTAGTAAACGTGGTGAAGCGGTGTCTCATAGAACTATGCAGAGGCGTGACAGATTCAGGATAATCACGGAAAACCTAAATCTGGATGGCCCGAGGTGAATCTGAACCACTGTCCTCCCGAATACGAATCCAATGTATTATCATTGCGCCACCTCACTCGATAGGTGCGTGGCCTATTGCGTTCAGTCACTGGTAGGTTCACTTCCAGTGGATGCGTCTGCACTCTGTCTCGATCGTATTGCCAACTGTTGTAATGTTACACCGTTTGTATTACACCAATCCGAGAATCCATAGCCAAAATTTTATCGTGCTACTTAGCTATTACAACAGCACTGGAATAAAGTAATTCAGCCTGGTTCTCTTGACGGTGCTTCATTGTAAGCTCTTAAATCTCACATGACCCTGTAATACTACGTGTTATCAGTGTTCTCAGGATCAACAAGGAAATAAAAATATCGAGTAGAAATCTACAAGGTTTAAATAATGTGACACGGTCATGGCTCTTAGGTAATCAAAACACCTTCATTGTATCTGCATTCTTCCTACTAATTTAAAATTTTTAAAATTAGAAAAATTAGTCGTGGTATAAATTATTAACTAAATTTCAGGCATAGGAAGAACTTAATTAATTCTAACGTACTGAGAGATCTGTCAAAACAGAATGCGGTAGATATTGCGTCCATGCTTCACAAGAGGCGTTTGGACACTAGAAATATTTGCTAAGTGTATGATACGTATACTTTAAACATAGAATGTAATTGAAAATATACATGTCAAATTCTTGTGTGCCTATTACAGACTGGTGCTCAAACAGATACTCACTGAACAATGTGTAAAACAATATTACTGATTACAGAAGCATTCTACACGCTAAGAATATAGCTAAACACATTGACGAAATAGAATGACAAATACATAAGAAAAAATTTGAAGACAACATAAAAGATTGTGTCTATATGGCTAAAAAAGAATAAACTGGACCACTAAGTGGCAGATCCAAACACTGAGCTCAGACTTTACTCATACAACTGTTTTATGGAAAGAATTGCAATAGGGGTCCAATAGGGATAAGGATGCGTGAAAGGAATTCTTTTTCTTTAACTACGTTCAAGAACACTATTTGAGTTTTTGAGAATTTTTCCTGGTAGATGCCGACAATCATTTGCGCTTTAAATCGTGGCAGTAGTTTGTGGTAGGTGTGTCAGCATCCACAATGAGATGCTTTGAACGGAACAGAAGCAAGGCGTAACCATGGAGTGGCAGAAGTAGTAGAAGAATAAGAAGAGGATAGTGTTCTGTAATTTGTGATCATTATTTGAATTCAGCCGCTTAGAAGTAAACGGTGTAGAATGAGTTTACAAATGGCATGGGGCACCACATAACATGATGTCAGACCTCCTCCTTCCCGTTAAACTGTTGAAACGTGACGTGTAATGGAAACAGCGAGTAGTTGGAATTCCCCTCAAGGAATATTGTGCAGTACAGCTTCTTCAGTAGTCCATAGTTGCAAAATTGTCGCCGTTGCAGTGTTCATTACACGAACTGACTTCTCGACCATACCTCATAGATTGTTAATGGAATTCGATGATGTGATTTTATTTCATTTATACTTACCATGTTTAGGCCAGCCAAAGTAGACTTTTGGTGGCCTAAAATACCATTAGCTGGAAATAATTTTAATCCTGAGTTACAGTAATATTAGTTTGTGACTGTTTCTGTCTTATGCATATGTTTTGAAACCGAAAACAAAGAAATTTTTTGCCTTTAAACAGATATTCACCTTTTGTGAATACAGAAACGACAGAGCATAAAATTTGTCGTATAATGACCTACATACAAATTAAAATCTGCATTTTTACCTACTTCATGGAAAAGTGAGTCATGCCAAAGTTTCAAGTCCGTAACTCGTAAACGGCTACTCCAAATGCAAATCGTCATTAATTACAGTTGTAGAGCATTAAATTCTGCTTAAGAAATGCTCCTAAATATTAAAATTACCTTTCTTCAATGCATACCGACAATGTAATTGAATAGCTAAAATGCTATTACTACCATTAAACACCCAAAATCATACACGGTTGTCCAAATATTCAAAGTTAAATGACATTTTATCAGGTACGTAAATACCTAGTTTGTAACCTCTATGTAGGTTATAATATGAATTATTTACAATGTCAGTTCAAAATGTTAGTAAATCGATTTAAAAACAATGACAACAACAAACCAGAGGTTTTCTTAATGGAAACATACTTCAAATACAATATTAAACTGATGAGAGAATTTTGTTGTTCAAATGTTTGTAAATCTATTGGACCAAACTGCGTGGTCATCAGTCCGTAGCTTACAAACTACTTGGACCTAGGTAAACTAACCTAAGGACGAACACACACACCCATGCCCTCCACGGCGAGCAACCACGCGCTCCGCAGCGAGGTCCTTTAGACCGCTCGGCTACTTCACCGCGGCTGAGAGAATTTTGCCGTACAGTATACAGGGTGAATCACCTAACACTTGCACCGCAAATATTGTGGAAACGGAAAGTGCGAGTGATGTGCGGTTTTTACAGAATGGTTTGGTAGTCAAGGAGTCGATTCTTAGCCAATAAACAGATTGTAGAAGTACCTAGAATGTGTATTTTTATGCAAACATGCAATTTTTTAAATGTAACAGTGGTTGTTTCTATCAAGCACTGGAATTTTTGACACTAGCTGTGTACAAAAAATTTTGAATGACCTTTATATCGCGTTTTGTTTGGCAGCTAAAACCATTCAAAGTTATGGGGGCGGAGGCTACGACAGCGTAGCTGACTGGCTGGTGGTCATGAGACAGTGGGCCTGCCCCAGGGGCAAGCCACTTGGCCAGTCAGCTGCGCTATCGCAGCCTCCGCCCCCGAAACATTGAACGGTTGCAGCTGCCAAACTAAACGTGAAAATAATGTAATTCAAAATTCTTGGTTCACAGTTGGTGTCAAAAATTTTAGTGCATGATCGAAACAGCCATTTTCAATTTAGAAAACTGTATGTTTGCACAAAAAATACACTTTATAAGTAATATTACCATCTGTTTGTTGGCTAAAAATATGAGTCCCTGACTACCAGTCCATTGCATGTAAACTGAATATCCGTTTCCGCAATATTTGCGGTGCAAGTACTTGGTGATTCACCCTGTAGATATCTCTGGAGAGAGCATTCGGATGCTTAGAATACATCTTGTGTTGTCAACATCTATTGCCCTTGTGATCACGTGATTTCGGGACGACGTACGTTTGTCTGTAATGGGGATGACCTAAACAGTAACAGTTCGATAACAGTGATTTCTGTGAATACTATTTTTCGGTAGCTTTGACATTTAGTTGTGATGTGTCACGGTTACAACAGAAGTTTGCGAATTCACGACTTATCCTTTCAAAACTTTACTGCGAATTCTACGACGAAACACCAGATATCCTATGAATCACACACACACGTAGCAACTGGTGGTCACTGACGAATATACAGGGTGAGTCACCTAACAATACCGCTGGATATATTTCGTAAATCACATCAAATACTGACGAACCGATTCCCCAGGCGAAACGTGAGGATAGGGGCTAGTGTAATTGGTTAACACAAACCATAAAAAAGCAGGGAAGTGTGTTTTTTTAACACAAACCCCGTTAGGTTTGTTAGCGCATCTGAACATATAAACAAATACGTAATCAGTGCCGTTTGTTGCATTGTAAAATATTAATTACTTCCGGAGATATTGTAACCTAAAGTTGGCGCTTGGGTACCACTCCTCCGCTGTTCGATCGTGTGTATCGGAGAGCACCGAATTAAGTAGGGATCCAAAGGGAACGGTGAATGCGTAGAAATGGCTGCGTAGTCTAGGGCGTTATGCCACAAAATGCATGGCCTCTTCCGTAAGTTTCAAGTCCTTCCGTGAGAATGGATTGTGAGCTGCCCTTAGCGTAAATTATTATAATTAGTTTGTAAGTGTAGGGACCGATTAAAAGAGCAGTTTGTTGACGTAGTATTACAGAAATTTGAACGATTTTTTTTCTTATCAATCGAAATCGGAAAATCATCGTAGTAAGCAATGATTTTCCTTCATCTAAAATCTAATCGAAGAGAGACCACGGCAATTGTATGAGGAATAGATTCTTAAAGTGACATTATACTTTCCCACAGAATATTATCCAGTATAGTACAGCTATTTTACGACGTTGTGTCTGCAAATTTTGTTCTCTATCGTCTAAAGCTATTCGTAGAGGTAAATTATGTCGAGGCACGGACATTTTGCTGTCCAGGGGAGGTTTGATGATTATCTGGTGCTGTACAAGGCATGCCTGAATCGATTTGGATGTATGTGTGTGTGTGTGTGTGTGTGTGTGTGTGTGTGTGTGTGTGTGCGCATTATGATTGTGGATTTGACAGTGGGTGTTGGTAGTATTATGTAGTATTGTGAGATACTCATTTACAGTTGTCTGATTAGTGAGGGTAATCATAGAAACAGTTCAGTACCACCGTATAGGTGCCCAAATGATGACGAAACCTCCACCATGTTTTACTGAAGGGAGAAAGTTTGTAGGAAGTTATGTAAACTTTAATTTTTGGTCCACAGCACAAACTTCCAATCCAGTTTTTATGATCGTTGCAGCACTTCCTTCGCAGCTTTGAGCTGGCTTTAGTTATTCTGTGACGGCGACTGCAGTCCACTCATAAATGCTAAGTTCATGCCGTACTTCTTTTTACCGAGTCGACTTGTGCAATTTTGATGAAGTGGCTTTATGTTGTCTCGCCATTATCGTCCTTAATGCCCATCGATAGTTTTCATTCAATGATAGTTTCAGCAGTTATTGCTCATCGCCACTCATGTCTTATTTTATTTTGTGTATGCTGCCATTACCGATGAAACCGTCGCTAATGAAACATAATACAATGTAAATAATTTCATGACAGGTGTTCCCACTAACTACTCAGCGTCGAATTGACCCCTTTGCTAGTATGAGATGAAAGTTGGAAAATGAAATGTATAATATAATTTGCTCATGGCAGGGAGCGATCTTAGAAACACATTTTTGTGAATAATGAAATGCCAAGATCGCGGTATTTCGTCTTTATTCGGTTTCGATGTATATAGACATCATCTTCTGGTCTCTGCACTACATTCTAACATTATTACAGAAATGCATGTTTTATCAAGTTGGATAGTACTGGTTGGTCGTCACACATTAATATATACCGTTTGGTTGTCAGATATAAAACTCGTGTAATCATATATAAATAAAGAACCACCAAATTGTACAGTTGTGAGTGACAACAAGCTACTAACAGTCGGCGTTGTTATCAATATGGTGGTTCATCTACATCTACATACATACCCCGCAATCCACCGTAAGTTGCGTAGCGGAGGGTACACTATACTACTACTAAGCATTTCCTTTCCTATTCCACTCCCAAATGGAACGAGGAAGAAAAGAATGCCTATATGCCTCCGTACGCGCCCTAATTTCTCTTATCTTGTCTTTGTGATCTTTACGCGAAATGTAAGTAGGCGGCAGCAAGATCGTACTACACTCAGCTTCATATTTCGGCCCTCTAAATTTACTTAACAGAAATTCACGAAAAGAACGTCGTATTTCTTCCAGGGATCCCCAATTGTGTTGCCGGAGCAATTCCGTGACGCTCGCGCATTGGTTGAACCTACCGTAACATAGCTAGCTGCTCGCCCCCGAACTGCCTCTATATCGTCCTTTAAACTGACCTGCTGCGGGTCCCAAACACTTGAGCAATACTCAAGACGTGGTCGTACAAGCGTTTTATACGCGGTCTCCTTTACAGATGAAGTACATCTTCCCAAAATTCTCCCAATAAACCGAAGTCGGCTGTCCGCCGTAATCACAACTGTCCTTATATGTTCGTTCCATTTCATATCGCTCTGCAATGTTACGCCTAGATATTTGAACGACGCGACACAATCAAGAAGCTCACAACTAATTCTGTACTCGAACATTTCAGGATTGTTTTTTCTACTCATGCGCATCACCTTACATTTTTCTACATTGAGAGCTAGCTGCCATTCTTCGCACCAACTACAAATTTTGTCTAAGTCAACCTGTATGCTATTACAGTCAGTTACAGACGACACCCTCCCGTACACCACAGCATCATCAGCAAACAGCCGCAAATTGCTACTTACTCTGTCCATCAGATCATTTATATAGATAGAAAATAATAGCGGTCCTATCACACTCCCCTGGGGCACGCCTGACGATACACTCGTCTCTGATGAGCACTCGCCGTCGAGAACAACGTACTGCGTTCTATTACTTAGGAAGTCTTCCAGCCAGTCACAAATCTGTGAACCTATTCCATAAGCTCGTATCTTCGTTAGCAGTCTGCAGTGTGGCACCGCGTCGAACGCCTTTTTGAAGTCGAGAAAAACACAATCCGCCTGATGCCCTTCATCCATGGCTCGCAAGATGTCATGTGAGAAAAGGGCAAGCTGAGTTTCACATGAACGATGTTTCCTAAACCCGTGCTGATTCATGGAAAGAAGCTTTTCCGTTTCACGGAAATTTACTATATTAGTACGGAGAATATGCTCTAAAATTCTACATGTAACTGATGTCAACGATATTGGCCTTTAATTTTGTGGGTCAGTTCTCTTTCCTTTCTTATAAACGGGAGTCACATGCGCTTTTTTCCAATCACTAGGAACTTTGCACTGAATTAAAGATTCGCGATAAATGCAAGCTAAGTAGGGGGCCAATGCCGCAGAATAGTCTTTGTAAAACCGAACTGGTATTCCATCCGGACCAGCAGACTTTGTCATATTTAGCTCTCTCAGCTGCTTCTCTACACCGGAAATACCTATTTCTGTGTCCCCCATTTCAGAATTAGTACGTTGATCAAATGATGGTACATTTGTGCGGTTTTCCTGCGTGAAAGATTTCTTCTCTATGTATATATGATTACATGAGTTTTATAACAACCAAATGGCATATTTTAATGTGTGAGGACCCACCAGTACTATCCAACTTGCTACAATATGCATTTCTGTAATAACGTTACAATTTAGTGCAGATAGCAGTAGATGATGTTACGTACGTGGAAACCGATCGTCTGTTATTAATAGAGACGAAATACCGCGATCTTGGCATTTCATTATTCACAGAAATGTTATTATATACTGGTAGATAAAAGTCCAATACCTGGTACATCACTTGTGTAATGCAGTCGTATCTCAGTGTTAACTGGTACGCTGTAGTGCCATCTTATAAGATGTAGTATACTGCATTGTGTTGGTATTACTGTGTCCACACCACTGCAGACAGTTAGTTCTCTTTAGACGGCAGAGTGGTTCAGACTAGCTGGTGCTTGTGCCCCTCTCCAGTAGGTGCAGGAGGCCAGATTTGGATGTAGGCTGGCAGACGCGGCTCATATGGGCCGGCCGCGCGCCAATCGGATTCCGCAGCCGTACAAACGCAATATAGCGGGCTTCCCCGCCAGCCACCCGCCGGGCTATTCTTCTTCGTCTGAGCGGCGCCGCGGAAATGGCAAATCTGCGTCGCTGCACTGCACGCGGGGCCGGGGGCCGTATCCATCAGACGGGGGCCCGGCAACGGGGCCGCGGGGCGGTACATCCATCACGGAGAACAAGTGGCAGGCAGGGGCGGCATCTGGACCCACGGAAGGGGTGGCTCCGACCCCAGTCCCGGGGGGATGCTGCGCTAACGGCGCAAAAACGAGGCGCGCAGCGGCTGCGAAGTGGCAGTCTGTAGCTTTAGCTGCCTGCTGCCTGTGGGGCTCCCTCACAGACGAGTATATAAGGGCTGCAGCAGGCCGATTAACCTGCTGGTGTGAGAGGCGCTGAAGACTCCTATGTACAGGAGGTATCGACAAAGTAGAGGAGTACAAATGACAAAAATACGATTCTGAGAATATCAGCCTCAACCCTCACAATAGCAATGTGTTTTTTCTGAACAAAAACATTAAGAAAATGATTTACAGTGCATGGTGTACAGCAATCAGTGAGAATAAATATTCCTTAAGCAAAAAAATCGTCTTGCTTCCCAATTGTTTTATTCCCTCTTTAATGACGAATTTCGCCCTGTAGCAGGGCGTCTTCAGATTATCTTCTTCTTCTTCTTCTTTCTCCTTAACCGTTTTCTCATATATTGCAGGGTCAGCTTGTTAATGTGGATTTGACATGTTAGTAATTATGGGGTGGGCGGATGCCCTTCATACCGCCACCCCATCCCCTACCCCCCCCCCCCCCCCAGGAGGAAATGTGAACCCGAAATGTCTGCATATACTGTTATACGTGTGAAAGTATAAAATATTACGAAATGTTAGCGATTCACGTAACTGAAGTGGACTTGGGTACCAGCCGGTATTCACCTTGGGGGATGTGGAAAACCACCTAATAACCACATCCAGGCTGGCCGGTACTCTGACCCCCTTTGTTAATCCGCCAGGTTTTGTATCCCATCCTCGTCGCCAATTTTGTGTCTCGTTTCCGCCGATTGACGTAGGTGTCGGTGGCCGAGTAGAAAGAGACCGACACAGTAATAAAGATTGCACGCGTGTGCAGGTATGGAGATGACCAGCCAGTGGGACAGCAGAAACTAGAACAAGATATATATTTCGTGGAGAATTGGTTATACTTAACATTTACATAGTTCTTGACTGCAGAATGCTGATACATAATTTAGATAGAGGCCTGCCTACTGATGATTCCTAGTGCCTATCCGATAGCCAAGGCCGGCCGCGGTGGCCGAGGGGACTGAGGCGCTTCAGTCACGGTCTACACGGCCACTACGGTCGGGGGTTCGAATCCCCCCTCGGGCATGGATATTTGTGCCGTCCTAGTTCGTAAGTAGTTCATAAGTAGTTTGTAAGTTTAGGGACTGATGACCCCGTAGTTAAGTCCCATAAGCTTTACAAACATTTGAACATTTTTTCGATAGCCAAGTCTTAACTGGTGCCTAGCTGATTCCCAAATGGCCAATGCAGCAGTCGTGGCCACGAGCGGAGTTGCAGCAGAGGGCGCTCGTGGCTGACATTGTAAGAACGCCGCGCCGTGCATGCATGGCAGCACGCGGCGAAAGTAGATGGCGCGCACTTCATATTTGTGTGACACCACGCCAGGCACATTCCAACCAGGGCCAATAAGCCTCCCTGTCTCAGAAAGTTGTGTGTTCGACCACACGGCTAAGCGAGTGGGTCATCTTCAGATTATCTGCGTCACAGAATTTACACAAATTTACAAGGCGGAATTACAAAATGTGGATAATGGGACATAGGCCTATTTTGTGTTACGAAGGCAGTATAATGGTAAACAAAGCTTACAATGTGCTCTCCGTGGTGTGACACCATAAGTTCCATTGCGGTCGTTTTATGTTTTTGGAATTTTGGATTTCCTTTCGATGTAGTGACTTTATGTTTTCTCGCCATTATCGCCCTTAATGCCCATGGGTACTTTTCATTCAACTTCTAGTTTCACCAATTATTCCTTATCACCACTCATGTTGTACCTCATTTTGTATACACTGCCATTACCGAGGAAACTGTCAAAAATGAAACGCAAAACAATGCAGATGATTTCATGACAGATGATCCCACTAACTACCCACTAACCAGAGTCCATCGCTTCTATTAAGGTAATCTTAAAAATGGGTTTTATGTTTCTCACATCTTTACCGCGTATGTTCCAACTGTAATTCGTTGTTATCCGATCATTTGTAGGGCTACAAGCAAATCCACAATTCCAAAAACATAGAAACACTGCACAAGAACTTACGGTGTCACACCACGGAGAGCGCATTGTAAGTTTTGTTTACCATTTATACTGTATTCATAACACAAAATAAGCCCATGACCCATTATCCCCATTTTGTAATTACGCCTTGTAATTTTGTGTTAATTCTGTCACGCACATAATCTGAAGATGCCCTGCTAAAGGGCGAAACGCGTCATTAAATGAGGAATAAAACAATTTGCAATCAAGACATTCTTTTTCCTGAAGGAACATGAAGAAATTTCTTTAAAACAAAACAAAACAAAAAAAAAACTCTAAAGTAACGAATTGTTCTTCATTTATTGATTTCTCATGGTAGTATCATTTTAAATGATTACTAAGATTTGCAAAGTATCCATGATGGATGCGAACTGTGGCTGTAGCGTAAACTGGCGGTTTATTTAAGTAAAAAAAAAAGCAACCAGCTGCTATTCCATACAGACGATAAATTACAAAATAAAGTTGTTCTTAACAACAAACCCACTACTGAATTGCAGCAAAAATCAGGCTTATATAAATTCACATGCTATTGCTCTTGCTTCTAGGTTGGACAAACAGGAAGACGTTTTTCAACCCGCTACAAGGAACATGCAAATGCAGCTTCGCATCACCCATTACTCATTATGATCACCCCATTGGTAATATCAATGACCCTCTTTCGATACTACTTATTACTGGCAAAGGTCTGCATATTGATCTCCTTGAACAATTGGAGATATATATCCATAAACTAAAATCTCACCACAAAATCCTTAATGAACAGAGTCAGCACATAAATTTTTCTTTCAAAACTTCCAAAACATTCTGGCACCTAGACAGTAATATAGATCCACCCATTCCCGTTCATAGGTCATGTTCTATTAGTAATGTCTGTCAGAAAAAATAGTACATGTACTGTTAGGTGTTCAAACTTTTTTTTTTGCATACCCACATTAGTCATTGTCTAACCACTCTCTAATATTTCACATATTCATATTTTATTCTGTATATATGTTAATAAATCTCATACATATCGTTAGTAATGCAATTATGTACTAGCAAAATTCAATAAATGTGTAAAATGTAATTTAGCCCCTTACATACTTTTCATGCGTACGTAATGGCTCAAACCAAAGAACAAAGAGTGAGGTGCAGCATCTGCCATAGCCGTCCTCTTTGCACCACATTCAATGCTGTTTATGTTTTGTGAAGTTATTACGCAAAGTGTTGCAAAAGTGCTGTCATATGTGAAATACATCAGTGCCCAATGTAAAAGTTTACTTGTTGAAAGTTCCAGTAATGATGATTAGCCTTCAGTGTCTTGAAAACTAGTTATGGAATAAAAACATCCTTAAGAGCAGCTGATTGAATTTTTTAACGAAAATAAACCACCAATTATGGATGGGATGTGTAGAACATGAAAGTATTTTTTAGTGCAGACGTCTACCATCAACAAAAGGTTTAGTGGTGCCAATAAGGGCACAACTTAAGACCACCCTAAAACACTTCATAAGGAATATTTTCGTTAATAACTGTTGACTTTTACTTACAATATACTTCTGAGGAGATACTGATGTATAAATTTGTTTCTGAACTTCAAAATATTGAAAGGGAAGCCAATTGCGACAGTAGCAGGTAGAAAACAAAAGGAGATTTCGTTTAAATTCAACAACAAAGGTAGAACAATCATGGAATTTGGTAGAAGAGTTTATTAGTAGCAATACATTTTTCCTCAATTTTAAACTGCAAAATTTACAGATGGTAGGCATTAAGGTGGATGGATAGGATGTTACGAGCGCACGACAACCACGTCTTTAGCGTCCGTACAAGATAATTAGGCGATACGGGTATGCATTAAGGTTATCTTTCTATTATGAAGGCCAAAGTCGTATCTTACGCCATATTCTACATGGTGTTTTTCCACCGTATTCACACTTTAATACTTGATAGGGGAGATGATACTGAACAAACAAGACCTAATTATCTTCTATTCGGAAATACATGGCTGAAATGTGGGGTACTTTTTGTTCGCTCACATTTTGTTACAAAGACTGCAGTCTAATACGGTCTGTAGCATGCAGCCACTGTTACAACATGAGTGCTTTCTTAGTAGAGAGTGGTTGTCTTCCTCTTAGCGTGCCATTGGTGGTTTGGAGGTTTATATAGTTGCTACTTGTTGATGTCGGAGCCCACTTCGCTCTCAACGTCAGGAAATGCCTCAGTCGGGTCTCCCCTGGGCGATGAATCGAAGGAGGTCCAGTTGGACATGGATAGTTAACCGAGTGAATGACGCCAGCAACATTCTCTGTCTCACATGATGGACAGTTATCCTGGTGTAGGAGAACAGGCACGAGTAATGTATTCTGATGTGACAGTTAACCCGCATAAATATGACAACTTCTGTTAAGGCTTTGCACCAGGAATATGCTGGAAGTACCAAATATGCATGTTGCTTCGTCACTCGGTGGTAGCCGCAATGCGTGAATATGCCAAGAACGATTAGTGCTCCACATCATGGATTGGTTGCCTGATGGAAGATGCCAAACAGTATTGTCACCTTCAGGTATAGTGGGAACCAATCGAGGTTCCTACCTCGTTAAATGGGCCATCATAGTACCGAAATATTCCAGACATGATTCTTGAGGCACTAGGCTACGATGCGCGAGGCCGTTTCCCGTAGGGGTTTCGAATCCCCCCTTGGGCATGGATGTTTGTGCCGTCTTTAGTATAAGCTAGTTCATAAGTAGTTTGTAAGTTTAGGGACTGATGACCCCGTAGTTAAGTCTCATAAGCTCAAAATCATTTGAATAATTCATGATTCTTGTCTTGTGGATAGTTAATCAGCAGAGAAATGCTAACCACAATTGTTGTTTCATGGCAATTTCCCATTCTGGAAAGTACCAACCACTATAGTTGGTTTGTGATATGAAGAAATTCAAAATGTTCAAATGTTTGTTAAGCTTATGGGACTTAACTGCGGGGTCATCAGTCCCTAAACTTACAAACTACTTATGAACTACTTACGAACTAGGACGGCACAAATATCCATGCCCGAGGGGGGATTCGAACCCCCGACCGTAGTGGCCGTGCTGACCGTGAATGGAGGGCCTCAGTGACCTCGGCCACCGCGGCCGGCTATGAAGAAATAACCTACTGGAATATTGCTACTGTGAGTCTCTGTTTTGGATATGGACAGATACCCCGGTGGAAGACACTAACCAAGATTCATGCCCTTGACATGGACTGTTAGCCTGTTGGAAAATGTCAATCATTGTGTTAACACATTTATAGTGCTGAATTGTGCAAACCACGAACTTGCCTTGAGCCTTTCTTCATGACAAGAGCACTAATCTTGCAAACAGATACATACCAAATTAAACATTCAGTCTGCAGCGGAGTGTGTGTTGATATGAAACTTCCTGGCAGATTAAAATCTTGTGCCGGAACCGGGACTCGAACCTGGGACCTTTGCCTTTCGCGGGCAAAGGCTCTACCACTATCCCGACACGACTCATGATGCCGCCTCACAACTTTACTTCCGCCAGTACCTCGCCTCCTACTTTCCAAACTTCTAACCAGTTCTCCTACGAAACTTGCAGAACTAGCACTCCTGGAAGAAAGAATACGGTGGAGACATGGCTTAGTCACAGCGTAGAGACTGTTTCCAGAATGAAAATTCCTGGCAGATTAAATTTGTGCAAGGAGAGTTTCTGTGATGTTTGGAAAGTAGGAGACTAGGTACTAGCAGAAGTAGAGTCGTGGGGCGAGGTCGTGAGTCGTGTCGGGGTAGTTCAGTCGGCAGAGCGCTTGCCCCCGGAAGGCAAAGATTCAAGGTTCGAATCCCGGTTCTTGCACACAATTTTAATCTGCCAGGGAGTTTCAGATACACACCAGTATTCACATCTTGTGACATGGATACATATTCCAACTATGATTCTTGCCATCTAAAACAGATAGTCAGTTTGCTACATAATTCAATGTGTGTGTCTGGCATTGTGACATGGAATGTTCCTTGGCAGAAAATGTCAAAAATTGATTCATATGCTGTGACTTGGACAGTCAACAACTTCCAAGTTACGTGAATCGTAACATTTACATATGTCTGGTGGAAGATAGAAACCAAAAAGTACATCGTGACTTCCACAGTTATGTTGCTTGAAGTAACTGATGAAGTTTCCTTACTTGCTTATTCCAATATTCATGCTGAAAGATGAAATTTTATTTCTTTGTTTATTTATTTTTTAGGTTAAAGAGCGCCAGGAACACACAAAACTGGTTTCAATCTCAGAGGGTGTAGGTCTCACGTAGGACGAACGAAGATATAAGAACTATTTGCGTAACAGTTGTAAATAGTCGTAACTTGTCAGAAAAGTACCAGAATTCTAAACTCTGATAGAAACTACTGAAGCACAAGTCATAGGTACTGAAAGCTGGCTAAAGCTAGAGTTGAGTATAGCTGAAATTTTTACAAAGGGGGAAATGGTGTTCAAAAAGAATAGTTTGAATGTAAAATGGGGTGTCTCTCACAAGCGATTTATACTATACTGAAATTGAAGATTGTTACAGCATCCTGATTGCTGTAGTAGAAGACACTGTAGTTAAGGCCCATAAGCTCTACAAACATTTGAAGATTTGAACTCATGCTCTTTTTTCCTCGGACATGATCATATAACCTGCTGGAATATACCATTAATGATTCATGCCCTTAACTTAAATAGTTATCTTATTCAAAGAAGTCATTCATAATTCCTGCCTGATAGATGACAACTACAATTCTTGCTTTCTGACATGTAATGCTATGTTGCAGGAATACACTAATGCTTGTATGCTTGCTTCGCGACATGGGGATTTATGCACTTGCAGGGTACCAACGAAGATTCATCTCCCTTGATATTGTCATCTTTATGAAAGAGTCGAGTCAAGACTCTGGCCTGACAACAAAGACAGTTATCACATGAAGGATGCCAACAATAAATTCATAAACTGGGATGTGGATAGTTATATCGCTGAAAGGTGTCAAATATGATTCTTGCCTTTGAAATGAACAATTGATATCCTGGAATGTGCCAACCAAGGTTTTTCTTCCGCTGGACATGGACAGTTATCTTTCCAAACGGTAATAATAAATATCCATCCCTTACAATTAATAGTTATATTGTTAGAAAGTGACAACAATTATTACTGCTTTGTGACATTAACAGTTGTCTTACTGGAAGGAGAAAGCCAAGGTACTTGTTTTCTGACATTGATATTTATCGTGCTGGAGGATTCCAATCACATCTTTTGCATTAGGACATGGTCAGTGGACCTCCTGGAAGATTCAAAAACGTTCAAATGTTTGTATAGCTTATGGGACTTAACTACGGGGTCATCAGACCCTAAACTTACAAACTACTTATAAACTAGCTAATACTAAGGACGGCACAAATATCCATGCACGAGGGGGGTTCGAACCCTTGACCGTAGTGGCCGTACAGACCGTGACTGGAGCCCCTCAGTCCCCTCGGCCACCGCGGCCGCCCCTGGAAGATTCCATCCCAGGTACTTACTTCGTGACATTCACTGTAAATCTGTTTAAATTACCAATCAGATGTTACTTGGTGATATAGACGTTTATCATCTTGGAAGATACGAATATCAAGATTTATTCTTTGTGAAATGTAGAGTAACCTTGTTGGAAGATACCAATCACGATCATTAACAAGTGACATGGACAGGTATCATGTAGAAACACGCCAACCATGGTACCTTATTACATGGAAACTTATCGTTCTGGTTGTACCTCCCACGTATCCTTCTTGCTGACAGCGGCAGTTAACCTGCTGATAGACTCCAATCACGATTCTTGTGCCTGCATGCCTTCCTTGTGAGGACGATGACCGGCGCCAGACCCTCCTGTCGTGGCTTCATCATTACCATAACGGTTTTCAGAGTCCTTGAACAAGAGTCTGTTCCTATCACTTTGTTCTCTGGGATTATTGTAAGGCTTCATACGGAGGAAGTGCACAACGTCGTTTTTTTTGTCGTTTTGAGGACGGCTCATAATCCTCGACTTCGTATGTGACGTCTGACAGGCGGCGTATGACACGATACGGGCCAAAGTATCGGTTCAGTAACTTTTCCGATAGTCCATCTTTTCCTACAGGGGTAAAAATCCATACTAGATCTCCTAGGCTGTACACAACAGGTCGATGCTTATCGTTATACCGCTGGCGGTCATTCTCATGGACGTCCAGTGTCCGTATGCGAGCCAGATGTCTTGCTTCTTCGACCCTGGTGATGAGGTGTTAAACATAGTCATCCTGAGTATCGTTCGGTGGGAACGGAAACAACGTATCCATTGTCGTCTCAACCTCACGACCATGGAGCAGGGAAAACGGCGTGAAGCCTGTGGCGTCTGGTCTTGCTGTATTGTAAGCAAATGTAACGACTGGCAGAATTGTATCCCAATCCTTCTGCTCAACATCGACGTACATCGACAGCATATCTGCTAACGTCTTGTTAAAACGTTCTGTAAGTTTTGTGTCCCAGCCCTGTCGCCGCTTTTGTGTCTCGTTTCCGTCGTAGGTGTCGGTGGCCGAGTGGAATGAAACCGACACAGGAATAAAGATAGCACGCTGGTGCAGGTACGGAGGGGAGCAGCCAGAAACTAGAAACACTAGAGTAAATTAGAACGAGATATGTATATTGCACAGAATTTATACAATACTTAACTTTTACATTGCTCAGTACTGAAGATACATAGTTGAGCTAGAGGCCTGCCTAGTACTGCTTCCTAGTGCCTATACGAAAGCCAAGTCTTCACTGGTGCCTATCTGATTACGAAGGTCCTAACTGGTTCCTATCTCAGTCCCAAGTGAACGATACCGTTCAGTGGTGGCCACGAGCGGAGTTGTCGCTGAGGGCGCTCGTGGCTGACGTCGTAAGAACGCCGCGCCGTGCATGAATGGCGGCGCGTGGCGAAAGTAGGTGGCGCGCACTTTGGACTTGTGCGACACCACAGTAAAACCATTTGTCTGAGGATGGTAGGCAACTGTTATTCTGTGGACAATGTCGCAACGAGACATTACCTCTGATACAAGTTTTGACATGAATAATTTTACTCGATCAGATATCATCACCCGTGGTGCACCAAGCTTCAAATTAATGTCTTCTAGAAGGAATTTTGCGATCTCTGGGGCTTCTGCAGTCGGCACAGGTTTCATGACAGTGTAGCGGGTGAGGTAGCCAGTGCAGTCTATTATCCATTGGTTACCGACAGTCGACTTCGGAAACCTCCCTAAAAGGTTGATTCCAATCCGATGGAATGGAGCTGCTGCAGGTGGAATTGGTACCAATGACCTGTAGGTAATTGCTCCTAATGCTTCCGTCGCTGGCACTCCTTACAGTGACTCACTTAGTGCTTGACAAATCGATGTCGGTAGAGACCTTTCCAGTAATACCTGCGTCTGATTCAGTCTAGGGTCTTCACGAGTCCTAGATGACTGGATATTGGAGCATCGTGGAAATACTTGAGAATAGCTGACTGGTGATGAGCTGGAACAACCAGTAGCCATTTGGAGCCCAGTGGATCGTAGTTGCTCTAATACAATGTTAAAACTCTCGTTTGGTCGGTTCACCTTTCTCCAAGGCCTCTATGGTTTGTAATAATGCTGGATTTTCCCTCTGTTCAGCTGTAATGTCACCTAACTTAATGAGGGCTAAAATTGAAGCAGGCTTGTCTTCGAAGGCAGAGTTGTCAACTGAACTCAGCCCTTATACTGAAATCAGGTTTATTGCGAAATGAAGCATAAACGCAGCGCTGACTGACTCGTACTTGGAGTGCTGCACTATTTGCACAAAGAAAGAATTTTCAGGTACTTACAAGTACATCAAACATAAGAAACATGTACAACATTCTAGAGATAGTAAATACAAAGAAATACTTTTTCTTCTGCTCTTGGCGGGATTTGTGTGGTGTCGCACAAGTACAAAGTGCGCGCCACCTACTATCGCCGCGCGCCGCCAGGTTTCTACTCCGGTGCTGTACAGGGTGTTTGCTGGTATGAAGAAGACATGGTTGCCGGGCACCATTCAGCGCGTGCTCGGTCGCAATATGTATGTTGTACGTTCTTCCACAGGGTCGGAGCTGCGGCGCCACGCAAACCAATTGCGCTTGCACAGGCCGCGCGATCCTGTCTCCGGTTTCTTGATTCCAGACCCAGTTCACCGCCAGGGAGCACAAACACATCGTTCGTCAACGGGTCCAGCGTCCCCGGACTACGAGATCGTCCCGATGGAGATCGACGCGACGCCGCCGCTGTCGCCGCCACAGATGACAGCGTCACCAAGAGGGACTCCGGGACCGTGCGTGCCGCCGCCGCCTGGGCCACGCACCTCAGAAGAAGATGACCTGCTCCCTCTGGGCGGGGGGGTGCGCCCTTCCCCAGGTTTCGGTGGGTTCCCTGGAGGATCGCAAGGCGGATGCCGGGGCGCGGACGGCGTCTCGATCCCAGCCTCAGCTACGACGCCCGTCCCACCAGTAACGCCCCCGCCCAGGCCCTCCTCCCAGTGCCGTCACCGTGGCCCTCAGCCCTACGCCACGACGGCGCGGCGGTTTGGGGGGGAGGGGTGTGGTGTCGCACAAGTACAAAGTGCGCGCCACCTACTTTCACCGCGCGCCGCCATGCACGCACGGCGCGGCGTTCTCACGACGACAGCCACGAGCGCCCTCTGCTGCAACCCCGCTCGTGGCCACCACGGAAAGACACCGGTCACTTGGGACTGAGATAGCAACCAGTTAGGACCTTCGTAATCAGATAGGCACCAGCGAAGACTTTGCTATCGTACAGGCACTAGGCAGGCCTCTAACAACTATGTATCAACATTATGCAGTACTATGTAAAAGTTAAGTATTGTTACATTCTGTGCAATATATATATCTTTCTAATTTACTCTAGTGTTTATAGTTTCTGGCTGCTCCCCTCCGTACCTGCACCAGCGTGCTAATTTTGTTCCTGTGTCGGGCTCATTCCACTCGGCCACCGACACCTACGACGAGGCTGGGACACAAAAGCGGCGACGAAGTTGGGACACAAAAATTTGAACCGAGGACCGCAAGCACAGCGATCTCCGAAGCTGACCACTATATCACGCGTGCTGTCGGAAGACTCGCGGCAATATCACCTGATGTGGACAGTAATCTAGCTGAATATCAACAAAGATTCTTATCTTATGACACGGACAGGTGTTGTCCTTGAAGCTGCCAAGCACGATTCTAGACATTTGACATCAACGGTTAACCCGCTTGAAAAGGGCAACTACGATTTTTGCATTATGGCACGGGCAGTTTACTTCCTGGAACACCATAGTCGCCATCATCACCTCGATATTTACAGTTATTTTGCTGGAAAATACCAACCAAGGTTTGTGCCTCGTGACATGCAAAGTTATTTTACTGTAGGAAGCCAATCATGATTTATGACTGGCGACCCATCATTTATTGTTGAACAAGTTCCAACATGATTTGTTCCTCCCTATTGGACAGTTATACATTTGGCACATGCAATTAGCGATTCTTATCCTGTGACATAGATAACTTATAGGAAAATTATCATTTAACGATATGGTCAGTAATACTGCATTCCGATAAAACCCAATAATCCTGTCTTTTGATATATGTAGCTATGAAGTTGGATTCTGACAACCGTGATCCTCACTATTTGACAAGTCAGCTGGGAGATGCATACCTCTGTTCTTGCCTAGTGGTTGGATGCTAGATCTGCATTAAAGTAGCAAATACAAATTTTTCTTAAGGAGTTGGGCGATTCTCTGGCTGGATGATAGATAGCATCCAAGCGTAATTCCTCACGACATGACAGTTATCCTTCTAGAAGATAACGACCAAAATTCTTCTGCTGTGACGAGGCCATATATTGTGGTGCATAATGCGAAATTACTTTTTTCCTATCTGACAAAGTCATCCTGTAGAAATGTGCCAACCAAAATTCTTTCCTTCTGAAATGGACAGCTATCCTGCTATAAGAATAGAGTCACAATCCTTGCCTTCCATAACTGTTAGTTACGTTTTGTGAAACGGAGCGTTACCATATTGGAAGTTACCAACTATGAGTGATGCCTTGTGCTTGGACAGTCGTCATGGTCGAAGAAGTCAAGCATCTGTTTTGCCTCGTGACATGAGGAGTTCCATGCAGGAATATAACGATACTCATACTTTCTTTCTGGCATGAAAAGTAGCTCCGAAAGTGGATATCAACAATGATTTATGAATTGTAATGCAGAGAGGCACTCCTGGAAATAGCCAAATATGACTCTTGCCTTGTGACATTGACAGTTTACACACTGGAGTAATCATAAGTAAGCATAACGCGGCTCTTTCCTCTGAACATAGACAGTTATGCTGTTCGAAGAAGCCTGACACAATTATATTCTTGTGGTGTGAACTTTTACGTTGTAAAATACTGACCAATATTCATGACACTTGATAGGAAGTTATCCTGCTGGCAGATGCCTATCAGTACTCCTGCCTTGACATATTACATCAGTCATAAAGATGTCAGGATTATTGCTTTGAGATATGGACAGTTAGCGTGCTGTAAGGTACCAAGGTTCATACTTCGTGACACAGTTATCCATCAGGAAGGTGATAACCAAATTCATCGTTTATGTCATGGGCTGAATTTCTGCTGCAAGTTCTAGCCACGATTCGTGCATTGTCGCGTGTACTGTTAAGGTAGTGGAAGATGACCACCATGATCTTTCCTTATATTAACCGTTGTCCTCCTAAACGATATCAACCGAAACTCATAGCCCCTGATAAGGACCGTTATCCTATTGGAAGATACAAACTATGGTTACTGTCTTCTGAAGTAAGATTATTATGCTGAAAGATGCCGATCATGATTCTCACTGTGTGAGATGGGAAGTTTTACTTTCAGATACCATCGACGAGGCAAGAATCTTTTGTGATAACTTCCAGAAGGATAATTCAACATGGCACGAATATAGAATTATGATTACAATTTCCATCACGTAAACTGCATCTGTCAGCAGGAATTACAAGGAGAACTTATCATCCAGAACGATAATTTCTAGTGTGATGAGAAGGAATCCCTGGAGGTGTCTTCCGGCATGATAACTGTCCACGACTCCAGGCAGGCATCATGTGACATTGAAAGTTATAATACAGGAAGATGCCAACCGAAACCGATGAAGATACGTACGTCTCAAGATACTTGCCTTTCTCGTACTGCGCACATATTTGCGGTTATATGAGCCTACTTCGAGTTTTTACTTCTTTTTATTTTCTTGACTGAGAATTCTTAACTATCGTCACGAGTACACATGTCACATACATAGCCTTTGGGCTCTATTTATAGGATTACGTGTGAATTGCGGGACGCGGAACTTTTTATTCATGTCATATTTGAGTTTCGCGTGCATAATTAAAACTAAAGTACCTGAGTTCCTTTCTACAGCGGTATATCGTTGATTGACCATTGTGTTATTCTGCGGGGCATTATATGACTTATGCGATTTGCGTAAAATAAAATCGTTTACAAATTTATTGCCTGTAAATAATTGAAACAATTTTTCCCTTCGTTCTTCATTATTCACAGGTATCGAATATTCATTTTGTACTTGTTCATCACATTCCGCCTAGAACCAGAGCGTTTTGTAAATGGACATTCTATATTTAAATTAAACATCCATTTCAGCAGAAGTTTTGTTAGCCACGTCCTCTTAGTGCTATGGTGCAGTTTGTAGGCCACAGTAGAGCATAGATCAGTTTTATGTTGCAGCGAAAATTACATTGCGAGAAGAATACAGTGAAGTGTCATTTGGCTGATGAACCGGAAAAAGCAGATGTAATTTTATAAATACTATGGTTTTTTATTATTATTTTTTTATTTATTTATTGTTTTTAGTTTATTGTTTTTAAAGAAGGGACGAACAACGTGTAGGGTCTAATAGTCTGTCGAAAACTTGGTTATTAGAGATGTAATTTCAAAGGAACCATTCCGATATTTGTCTGATTTAGTGACATAATGGGAAACCTAAGAGTGGATGGTCGGAAGAGGATTTGAACCACCCTCGCATGGTGTGGTTTATTTATTTATTTATTTATTTATTTATTTTTCAGTGTTACAAGGGAGTTGGCACTACCTTCAATCAAAATGGCAAAAATGTTTTGGTTTGTTTGTACAAGTACATTACAACTATGTGCGCAATATTTACCACCTAAAATTACGATGTAGTACATTACAGGCGTCCACATGTTTAATCAAAGAATTCGAATAAATGGGTTGATAATTGTTCATGGCAAAAGATTACAAATGTGAACGTGATACAGAATACAATGAGCCCTAAACAAAGCGAATTATAGAAGTAGTAGCACTTATGAATGCCTGTCTTAAGCATTCTTCCGACCACACCGGATTTGAACATCAAATATACGTCAGGGCGGTATTTTAATCTATGTGGTCTGAAGCCATTTTCTAGGATACAGTTCAGGAGTACCGAACAAAGTCTGCGAACGGAAACGACTCTGCAGAATATGCATCAGCATTTACCAACATAATTAAATCCATCGACGATTGTGAGAACTGATGGTCGTTAAAGATACTGTGGTGTTCAGACCGCCACAGCACCGCCTTGAACTGTCTGAAGAATGGGCCATAAAGTGATGGAAAGTAAAGTACGCGCACAACACGGATAGTTTTGACTTTACGCAGCATGCAGATGTTAAGGCTTTTCCATCGAGGTTCTCACAGTGCTACTACGACGCGGATTGCTGGCATATAACCCTATTCTTCAAGAAGTATAGCCCCCGACCGGAGGATTGATTGTGTCGATGTGGAACCCATCGCAATATGTCCCAACAGAATCAAACAGAAGAAGATAATCTTGTGTTTCATATGGGAGGTACACGTTTACAAAAAAATTGCGCTAGGATTTGTTTTGTGACTGTACCTGACTTCGAGGCAGCTTTAATCTGATTTTACGGTTTTAGCATATTTACACTACTGGCACTCAGAACTGAACTTTATGTTCCAGATAACAGCTTCTTTGGAAACATGAGTCCACTTGCTAACATAAACGGGTTCTTGCCGACTATTTTCTCTTGAGATACCGAATTCACGAATGTCGGTATAATAAATATAGCCTATACATGATGCAGATGTCGACCATGTCACATTTCAAATTCCTACATTTCCTAAATGAAATGTGCTCCCGATGTCTAAAGCTTTCTCTCACGTTATTATACGATGTATGTTCCCATGTGAACGTGGTATCACATTTTCGTAGCTTACAGTGTAATTGGAGAGAGCACTTACTTTATACAGTTCTGTAATCAGCTCCTCAGTCACACTCGTACTCATTACGTAGCCTAATTAAGGGACAAGCTTGGCAGGGTGTTTAAAGTGCTAATACTATAGATGATAATCAGAAGACTTTCCTTAATATATTTTCCATGCTCTTCGAAAGTTACTTTCTGCTAGAAGATTACAAACAGATTACTGCCACTAACAGGCAGCCTGGATGTCTGACAAGAGTCATAAGAGTATCATGTACAGCAAAGAGAACATTACATCACAATATCAGAAGCAGATGTATTTCACCCTTAGCTCTACATAAAATTTCCCATGTATTCTGCGTTGTGGGAATTTCAGTGACTTCGCTGACGGTTCCTTCGTGGATAGTAGTCCAGACATTTCTAGAGTATACTTCCGTGCGGTCTCTCTTTCACCACCTGCAAGCTCGTAACGCTCCCCGCGATTCTTTTTGACAAGGTTTGGGTGGATTCTGACTGTTATTGCTTTGTATATAGAGAATAATTTGTCTGTTAGAGATACTTCCCTCTCCAAATTTCTCCTTGAATTCCTTCAATGCTTGTTGAATTTACAGATTGAACAACAAGGTGGAGAGGCTACAACCTCGTCTTACTCCCTTCCCAACCGCTGCGTCCCTTTCTTGCCCTTCGACTCTAATAACTGCTGTCTGGTTTTTGTGTAGGTTGAATAGAACTAGTCGCTCCCTATATTTTACTCCTGCTACCTTCACAATTTGAAAGAGTGTATTCCAGTGGACTTTGTCAAAAGCTCTATCCAAATCTACGAACGCTAAAAACATAGGTTTGCCTTTCCTTAGCCTATCTTCTAAGATAAGTCGTAATGTGAGTATTGCCTCCCGTGTTTCTACATTTCTCCTAAATCCAAACTGATCTTCCCCGAGGTCGGATTCCACCAGTTTTTCCATTCGCCTGTAAATAATTCATGTTAATATTCTGCAAACCATGACTTATTAAATTGATAGTTTTGTAATTTTCACATTTGTCTGCACTTGCTTTCTTTGGAATTGGAATTACGATATTCTTCTTGAAGTCGGAGGGTATTTCCCCTGACTGACACATCTTGGTTACCAAGTGGAACACTTTTTTCATGACTGGCTCTCCTAACGATATCAGCAGTTCAGACAGAATATCATCTTCTCCAGGGGCCTTGTTTCGACTCAAATCCTTCAGAACTCTGTCAAATTCTTCTCGCAGTATCGTATCACCTATCTCATGGAAGGAGAAATTTGGAGAGGGAATTAAAGTTCAGGGAGAAGAAATAAAAACCTTGCAGTTTGCCGATGATATAGTAAATTTACCAGAGACTGCAATGGATCTGGAAAAGCAATTGAATGGAATCGACAGTGTCTTGAAAGGAAGATATAAAATAAGCATTACCCAGAATAAAACGAGGGTAATGGAATGTAATGTCAGAAAATCAGGCGATGCTGAAGGTAATGAGACAGTAAAAGTAGTAGATGAGTTTCGTTATTTGGGTAGCAAGATAATTTTTGATGGCCGAAGTAAAGAAGATATAAGATGCATAATGGCTATGGGAATAAAAGCGTTTCTAAACAAGCGAAACTTGTTAACATCCAATATTAATTTAAATACTGGGAAGTCCTTTCCGAAGCATTTGTCTGGAGTGTATCATTGTATGGGAGTGAAACGCGGACGATAAGGAGTTCAGACAAAAGATGATAGAAGCTTTTGAAATATGGTGCTACAGACGAATGATGAAAATTAGATGGGTAGATCACGTAACTAATGCGGAGGTGCTTAATCGATTTGGAGAGAAAGGAGTTTCTGGCATTAGAAGGAAGTGTGTGGGGTAAAAATCGTAGTAGGAAACGGAGGGACAATACAGTAAGCAGATTTAACAGGATGTAGGTTGCCGAACGTATTCTCAGATGAAGAGACTTGCGCAGGACAGGATAGTGTGGAGAGCTGCATCAAACCAGTCTGCTGACTGAAGACCACAACAACAACAACACAGAGACACTTCCAGGCTCATCACAGCGATTGAAAACCTGTAATATAGTAACTTAATATAATAGTAAATCGACTTTTTTCATCTAACCTGTGTGCCGTTTTGCCACGACATTTATTTGATCCCCGTTAGCTGAAACAGTCAAATACAACTGTGAGACTAAGTCTGGATTTACTTTTGTCCCTCCGAGTCTGTCAGTTTATCAAATTAACTTTGAGGGATCACAGTAGTTAACCTGCCGAAATCAGTTTCAATTTTTGTGCTGTAGGAAGATCGGTATGGTGGATCTTTTACAGCTTCGGTTATGTTAGAATCTTCACCTTTCCGAAGAAGTCTGGCTGTCAGTGGTGCACGTCAGAATCTTAAGCTACGTTCATTGTCACAGGCATTATTGACCGAAACACGTAGCTGGCGAGGTGTGGCTCAAGAGAAAATCCTGCGTCATACACATGCAAAGATCGACGCTAGAAGTCCAAGATGCGACATGGGCCTGTATCCGCTCGCAAAGTGAAAACACGGCCCAAATATTGTTTACAATCTCAAATGCACAAGGAGACACATGGTGTTGCGTCTTGGGTACAAGTCACTATCTGTGTACATTCAGAAACTTTAAGGCCAAAAGTTTTTAGCGTTTTGTAAAGATGGAGTGGACGGAGAAAAGTTCGGTGAACCTAATCGATGAATTCCGTGAGAAACGCTCATTTTGGGATGACATCCACAAATCTGAGTTATTATTTGGTGTTCCCGATAAAGGGATTCACAGCAAACTTCATACCCTGAGTTCTCAATTCTTCAGAGAATTTAATAAATGTAATTCAAGAATATCAGTATCAGGAAGAGTAGATATTAACATATCTAAATGGTATACCTACATTACTCTGCTGTTCTCGAATGATATAAACTTAAACAAGTATGAGTTTATCCACGTTTGAGGTAAGTTAATGCATATTTAGTTTTCATGATTTTATATCACAAATGTTTATTAACGTAACGATGTAGAATGTATGTGTTTTTAGATTATTGCGTGAAAAAGTGTAAACTTTTGGTGTGCTGATGTTGGCTACGACTATACTATGCTCATTGAAAACCCAATCACATAATATGAGGGGAAAAATCTTTTATTTTTACCATGAAATACAATACTCAAAATAATTAGTAGATCAAGTGAGTTACACATTATACATATGCTAACGGATTTTATTCAGATGGTCGCTACAGCTCTAATTTGCGTCTCATACAGTACGATATTTTGGTATTTCAAATCCTTGCTTGAGGTTTATATGTTTACTTAGAGTGAGTTACGATGGGGCTACGATAATAGTGAAAATGTCATTCTCGTTGCCCTCTAATACCTGCGTGGCATGAACAGTATGAGGGATAATTCAGCTGTTCTTCCAGCTCTGAACCGTTGCGGGAAGTGCTGGTCTGGCTGCAATGCCAAAGACATTAAAGATAACGGTGAAGCAATGAATTAAAATTCGTGACGCGGCACGGAACCGAACCCAGAACTCCACCTTTACAGGACAGACGTCTTAGCACTGGACCACCGCACCACTAGCGACGTTAAGATTAAAGGTGAAAGAATGAATTAAAATTTGTGGTGCGGCCGGGAATCGAACCCGGGCCTCTATGCTTACTAAGCAGCGTCTTACCACTAGACCACCGCACCACTAGCGAGTAAGGCACCTTCGAATAGTTTAAGTACGATTTCCTTCCACATCACAAACTTTAATTCAGCTTCTGTGTTCCAGAGAATAGTGCCACTACTGCCAAGGCTCTCCATGCAGCGGGACAGCACCTCGGCAGTGGACATTTTGGAACAAATCCTGCCTTTCACCTTAGACTAAGGTGATAATAAAGAGCAATGTAAATAAAATTCACAAACCCTGAGACGGTTTTTCGTCTCGATCATGTCAAAGTCATTAAAGGTAAAGGTGAATCAAAATTTTTAATTCATTGCTTCACCTTTATCTTTAATGTCGAGACGAAAAACCGTCTCATGGTTTTTGAATTTCTATTTACATTGGCTGCAATGCGTCTGCCAAGTGCATCGCAGACATGCTCCATCGGAGCGCGGAGTGCGGTGAACAAGCTGGCCACTCCATTCTTTCAGTTCCTCAGTTCCAAGCATATCGTCCACTGCAGGTCTGTGGGAACGAGCGTTATCGTCCACCAGAAGGAATCCATCTGCTATGACACTGGCGTTGGGAACATCGAAATGTCGCAGGGTCTCGTCTCTATACCTCTGAGCAGTCAAAGCGCCGTTCCAAGTACGTCCCCCACTACTGACTCCTGCCCACACCACTCGTCCACAGCCATGACATGGAACGACGGTTTTACGGCTGAACACAACATCTTGACTCATCTGTGAACAGAACCCTGCGCTATTCGTTAATACTCCAGTCCTGATGTTCCTCCGTCCAGTTTCTGAGACTAAATGATGTTGAGATTTTAATGCGACACATGCTATAGGCTTCCGTGCGTAGAGGCCACACTGCGCGTCCTGTTTCTACCTGCAGGGTGCGTTGCAGCTGAGTTTGATTCAGCTTGCCGTCTCGATGGTCTGTTAGCCGGAGGAAAGGGTCATCTCTTGCTGTGCTGTTCTGTTGTTTTAACGGCTGCTGCTGTCTGAAATTACGTCCAGATCCTAGGAATCCAACACTGGGACACTGCAATAGTTGCAGGCACCTTCTTCCATGTCTGTCGCGCTTCCAACCTTCATATGGGTCTCCATGCCACAGCTTCGGGTAAGTCTCGTTATTGTTGTATTGCACTACCTGTTCACTACACTGTCTGAATCCAACTGCCCATGTAATTCGTTTGGCAGAGTAAATAAAAGTGAACACCAATCTCCTCATGCAGTCACTATCTGTTACTACCACACATAAGTTTTCATAATAATAATAATAATAATATTGTCTGCACTCCGTAGAATAGAGAGAAACACGTTGATCAATTTCAGTATATTTTGTCCATTAGATATCACAATTGATTTCCTAATTGTTTTGATCAGCGTATAGTGCTCTTCTTTAGTGCACCGTGTCTGGTCCGTAATTACCCTCGTAAAGCTAAAAATTTGTTGACAAAATTTAGCACCCGCTGCCGTAAGAGAAACCTGAAGGAAGCTTTTTCGGTAAACGTGATAATTCAGTGACAGTTATCTTCGGCATTAAGCGAAGTAATATTGCAGTTCCTGTTATACTACGGCAGGTACAAAATGTGTTGCAAACTCATTTATCACCTGTAGCATTTCCACATATTTTGTATAGAGCTGTAAATGGTGGCTGATCTCTCCACCTCTCAGGTTCTACGCTGCCGGTTTCGATATTTTCTGAATTTTAAGTACATGTTGTTGAATAAATTAGGCAACCTTCTCGATTTCTTCTTAGGAAGTTCCTACTGTATGTGGATGAAGGTGAATAGATTTCAGAATAACACGAAAAACAGACGATAAGGCCTCAATACACTTTCTATCATTCATCGGGCCTTCTGAACCTGTGTTTAATTAAATATTCTTTCATTGCTGCTCTTCTTATGATTACCCAGGAAGGGTTTTATGACATATTCTTGTAATGCAATGTCATCGTAAGCAGCCATTACGTAGCGGCTGGGTACTGGTCTTCCAGAAAGACCTTCTGGTTCTGGTATATGCAGCTAACTTGAAAAGACTTTATTGGAGACTCCATGATTAACTTCACTTCGATCAGAAATAAGTACCTGCACTTCCACGACTGCAAAGGGAATTGGTATCGCCAGTCACTAATTCTTTTGACACTGTGCTGAAAGTGTCGTTGTAAGTTCTCCTAGCATGCGCAGGATTAACAATTTGCACGCGCCTTGCATGTAAAGACCCCATGAAGTGGACCAAGTTCCAGCGAGTGTCGAATTTACGTGCAATTTTTTTCCTTTCCGCTTCAGTATTCGGTACCTGAATAAATGTACAAAAATTGTTAAGAATTGTTTTCGTTTTCTTAAGGGTACATCGGAAGATAATAATGAAAGAAAGAGAATCGGAAGAAGATTGTCGGGACTTCCAGTGCTCCTTTAGAGATTTTGGAAACACCAACAAATCAATCGCCGATTTAGGGCCATGATCACAACCGATGGTTACTTGGAGGTGTTGAAAAGGACAAGCGAGTATAAACTCACGAACGACAATAATTTTGCCTCCTTCACGAAATAGGTGAAATCAGAGAATTTAAAAAGAAAAATGCCTGTCGCAGTTCTTCAGAAATGAATTTAAAACTTGATTTTCAAAGTAAAGATGGAAGAATTTTACCAATTTCTGACTGAAACTGAAGTAAACTTCATGCCAGTCCATGAAAATAAAGGGCAGACAACGGGTATTTTTTAACTGAGGACAACTGGATAAAAATAGATGAGCCGATGAGCTCCTGTTTCATAAAGGGCTGTCGGCTGCTCACAGATCCACGCACCCACTCTTACGACTAAAACCGACGTCCGCGAACGCTGCTCTTCAAGTCGCCTAAGATGTGACAATCGTTCGATGAAAAGTCCGGAATGTACTGAATATTTTGTAAGTTGGAAGTATACCAAAATAAACTTCATCATTAACCACAGTTTCATTAGATTATTAAAGACGCAAAACTAGTTTCGGAGAACTGGGTCATAATTCTAAAATCCATTTAAACTATTTTGTTCTAAAGTACATTATGATATGAAAAAGGAACATCAGACGTAGAATGTTTTCATTAAGGTTATTTAATTTATGCCCACCATCTAATAAATTTTTCTTATGAAAACGAATGTTTAGTGGAAGTATTTAGTGTGACCACCATACTGTGTATAATGAGTAGGTACATAAAAATGAACATGTTAAGAGCTTGTGGTGACGCAGGGTAAATACAAACGATTGAATCGAAGAGGGCTTTTGCTGCTATACACGCCGGCCGCGGTGGCCGAGGGGACTGAGGCGCGCCAGTCACGGTCTGCACGGCCACTACGGTCGGGGGTTCGAATCCCCCCCCCCTCGGGCATGGATATTTGTGCCGTCCTTAGTCTTAGGTAGTTCATAAGTAGTTTGTAAGTTTAGGGACTGATGACCCCGTAGTTAAGTCCCATAAGCTCTACAAACATTTGAACATTTTGCTGTTATACACTAATGTCGTCAACATACCAACCTTATCGAGATTTTCAATTTATTGTCTCGGTCAGTCATATCTATCAAAGGCAAAGTGCTAGGTTCTGTAACTTAAGTCATATTGTTCACAATTTACATCTCAAGATTATTGTATAGACTGTCAAGCACCTCACTTATTTTACAGAATGTAGTCCTTCGACTTAGCAAGATATAGTCGGGCTGATCGAGAGAATAAATTGAAAACGTTGTTAAACTGGGTAAAATCACAACATGAAAGTACAGCAGCAAAATCCGTCTATGATTCAAACGTTTTTATGTAATGCTAAAACACTACATGTATAACTCTATCTAGTTCAATGGTGCATTGTCATTACATATTACGGTCACATTTGATATTTCTATTGCATAGTTGTTTTCAAATGTTCAAATGTTTGTAATCTTGTGGGACCAAACTACGTTGATCCTCAGTCCCTACTGTAACAAAATACTTAAAGTAATAATTGGAAAGTAATTGGAAAGTAGGAGGCGAGGTACTGGCGGAAGTAAAGTTGTGAGGCGGCATCGTGAGTCGTGTCGGGGTAGCTCAGTGGTAGAGCGCTTGCCCCCGAAAGGCAAAGGTCCCAGGTTCGAGTCCCGGTTCCGGCACACAATTTTAATCTGCCAGGAAGTTACTTAAAGTAAGTTAAACTAACCTAAGGAAAATACTCCCGCGCGGCTGTAGCTGTGTTCATTACGTGAGTCTCTAGATAGTGGATACATATGATTGACATGGCCTTGATCCATTTTGTACGTCTGACGTTTATTTTACTAAATTTGGTAATTTATTTTAGAATGAAATAGTTTTTAGAACGGTGACAAAGTTCACAAAAGCTAGTTATGCAACTTAAATATGCTATTCAATGTGTGGCTGTGAATCATGACAACATTTATTACGGTTTATCTCAACTTAGGATATCAGAAGCAGCCACTTCATTGAATGACAATGTGAGTAATAAAAGATGTACGTTGTTTCCTACCGTGTATAGCAAGCCAAACCGCAGATGCGCAGTCTTCGTTGCGTTCGCCTTTATCGTCAAAAGGATGATACGCTCCGACTGTTAAATATTGTGTCGCAGTTCCTGCGAAGAATCCTGCTGGCGCTTCGCGTGTATGTGCTTTAATGCTCGAGGAACACGACAAGCAGAGAGCCACTACAATCGAAGGAGGAAGTCACAACCCTACCGAAACTTCTGTGAAGAAGCTACAGATTTCCTTGACGATGGAATTTGGGCTCTCGTCGTGGGATTTTCACGTCTGGTGATTAGCAGAAAGATATTCGAAGGCGTAGCTTTTAGTCGAACGAGGCGGTGCAATAGTGGGTTAGTTTCTCGATGCACCAGCGGCTTATCGTGTTCTAATAAACAGGAGTGGATCGTTTCGTCTGCCAGTAGAATGAATTTCTTAACTCTCAGGGGATTACTTCTGAATGGAACCATCTCATGGTCCCTTTTTGCCGGATATTCGGATTTTGACTGCCGCTTGTACCCTCCTGGTAATAATAACGAGTACACCCGCTTATAAATTTCCGTTGATTTGAGATTTATTTTTGAGACAAGGCTTACTGAATATAAGACATAATTACATTTAGAGATCAATATCCCAAGAAGTAGTGAGCAGTCAGGCGTCTATCAATACTTAAACACCCATAGTACTACGTGGTGTAGTCAACACTGAAACACATCCACTCAATGTGTGGTCGTGTTCCATTTTGTATTATTCATTACTCTAAAGCGTTTCTCCGCCATTAATATTGTCTACTTGTATATCAATTATTTAATCTTTTTATTTCATTCTTTTTTTTATAAACATATATACAGGGCGAGTCTCCTAACATTACCGCTGGATATATTTCGTAAACCACATCAAATACTGACGAACCGATTTCACAGATCGAACGTGAGAAGAGGGGCTAGTGTAATTGGTTAATACAAACCATAAAAAAATGCACGGAAGTAAGTTTTTTAACACAAACCTATGTTTTTTTAAATGGAACCCCGTTAGTTTTGTTAGCACATCTGAACTTATAAACAAATACGTAATCAGTGCCGTTTGTTGCATTGTAAAATGTCAATTACATCCGGAGATATTGTAACCTAAATTTGACGCTTGAGTACCACTCCTCCGCTGTTCGATTATGTGTACCGGAGAGCACCGCATTAAGTAGAGATCCAAAGGCAACGGTGATGTACCTTAGGTACAGAAGAGATAGAACAGCACATTACGTCCACATGCTAACACCTTAATTGGTCTTTTTCACTGACGCACATGTACATTACCATGAAGGGTGAGGTACACGTACAGACGTAGTTTCCGTTTTCAATTACGGAGTGGAATAGAGTGTGTCCCTACATGTCAGGCCAATAGATGTTCAAAGTGGTGGCCATCATTTGCTGCACACAATTGCAATCTATGGCGTAATGAATGTCGTACACGCCGCAGTACATCTGGTGTAATGTCGCCGCAGGCTGCCACAATACGTTGTTTCATATCCTCTGGGGTTGTAGGCACATCCCGGTACACATTCTCCTTTAACGTACCCCACAGAAAGAAGTCCAGAGGTGTAAGATCAGGAGAACGGGCTGTCCAATTCATGCGTCCTCCACGTCCTATGAAACGCCCGTCGAACATCCTGTCAAGGGTCAGCCTAGTCTTAATTGCAGAATGCGCAGGTGCATCACCATGCTGATACCACATACGCCGACGCGTTTCCAGTGGGACATTTTCGAGTAACATTGGCAGATCATTCTGTAGGAACGCGATGCATGTTGCAAATGTTTGGGCCCCAATGAAGTGAGGACCAATGAGGTGGTCGCCAATGATTCCGCACCATACATTTACAGTCCACGGTCGCTGTCGCTCTACCTGTCGGAGCCAGCGAGGATTGTCCACGGACAAGTAATGCATGTTCCGTAGATTCACTTCCCCGTGGTTTGTGAACCCCGCTTCATCGGTAAACAGGTAGAATTGCAACGCATTCTCTGTTAATGCCCATTGACAGAATTGATGATTAAAGTCATCACTATGTAATTGCTGTTGTAGCGACACATGAAACGGGTGAAAGTGGTGACGATGGAGTATGCGCATGACACTACTTTGACTCAGTCCACCGGCTCTCGCAATGTCCCGTGTACTCCTGTGTGGGTTCACGGCAACAGCAGCTAACACACAAACTGCACCCGCTTCTCCTTTGACAGGCCTGTTACGGACCCGTTTGCGTGCTACGACCATACCTGTTGCATACAGTTGGCGGTAGATGTTTTGAAATGGGCGGCACGTTGGAAGCTCTCTGTCCGGGTACCGTTCTGAATACACCCTGCAGGCTTCAGCTGAATTTTGTCGACACTCGCCGCCTTTTCAGCACCACGGTAACAGTTCCTACAACACTACAGTATCACAGACGTCTGGTAACACACTGTACTACAGTTATTTTGTGTGTAAAGACGAATGCAGAATAACAATAGCAGCAAGCGCTACATGCGGACACTGCGACAGCTAGACCAAACCACAACAGTGCACTACAACCACATTCGTAAACACGGTCGTCATCGTAAACATGTCCCTGCTGATGCTGCTCGCCGACCGTGGCCCGTGTTTGTTACAACAAGCAACTGAATGTCGGAGGTTTCCAGCGTCAACTTTAGGTTACAATATCTCCGGATATAATTAACATTTTACAATGCAACAAACGGCACTGATTACGTATTTGTTTATATGTTCAGATGTGCTAACAAAACTGACGGGATTTCCATAAAAAAAACGTTGGTTTGTGTTAAAAAACATACTTTTGTGCATTTTTTATGGTTTGTATTAACCAATTCCACTAGCCCCTCTCCTCACGTTCGGTCTGTGGAATCGGTTCGTCAGTATTGGATGTGGTTTACGAAATATACCCAGCGGTTATGTTAGGTGACTCACCCTGTATATGTTTCCACCCGTGTGATTGAACTTGTGTGTTTATGTGAATGTGGAAGGTTGCATTTAATATTGATTGACTGCCGCGCAATGGCTTACAGTCGTCGTCTCGCGCTTTAAACTTCGTCTGCATTGGCGTCTGCTGGGTGGCCAGCGACAAGCTTACTTGGCAAGGTGGCAAGGTGGCCTATTCTTAGTGTAGTGCCAACGTAATTATGGTCGAAAGAGGTGACAAAAGAGACCTCTCTTGAATTCAAGAAGAGGGTATTATGTTCTTCAGACAGCAAGGGGTTGGTAGATACTATGCTCCGAACGCGCGCTACAAGGCTTTTAGCCCGCTCTTCATCCGGCGTGTGGTGGGAAGGCTTTTGGCGTGGCCTTAGGTGGCACTCTTGCTGCGACCGTCGAAGTAAATACATCGTTATAATCATGCTGAGGGGATGGCATGCTGTTGAAACCTTGCCTTCTTGCAATCAGGTAGTCTTGGTTTATCAGTGATAGTTTTGTTAAGTAATTCTTTTGCCATGCGAGGCGAAGTGTTTCTTCATTTACAGAACTCGAGTAATTCAGTTTAAATTTAGTATTTGCGTTCTCATTCCGGTGATAACTGTGTGTCCGGTTTTTCTCATGTTGGAATACACGTGAGTAGCTTTCAACCTCTGTGTAAACTTAGTCTGTTTGAATTTTCTTGCCGTTTTTTAACTTACGTTTTCCCATCGTGTTTGTATCCGCGAGTATGCTAAATATTTCTCATATTTTCTGGTTTGATTCTGTCTTTCCTGTCTTTATGACCATTGCATTACGTGCTTTCATAACGCTCTTTACTTCGGCCTTCAGCCATGCTTTCGCTAATACTACCTTTCTTCTATATGAATTCTCGCCTGTGCTTTACTTGCTTATTCTAAGTTAATTTCTTTTTGTAAATTCTATGTAATTCATCGTCGTTGCACGACACGTGGTACTTAGGGATAGTATGCCGCTGCCTCCCTGCACATGAGGACGTTTGATGCATAGTGTGTTTTTTACTAGTGCTTCAAGACACCAGCCATCTCGTCAAAATGCCGGCGACGTTTCGTGTCGCCGCTGATATCAAGTGTCGCCGCATGAGAAATGTGTCGCATGCATTATGCATGTGTCTGTGAGTGAATGAATGCGCTTGTGTATTTGCAAATTTCCTCCATATTCATAAAGGTCAGAAACAATTTTATTAACGGCCGTAACTTCATGTTTTTAATTCACTTTTGTATAAGGTGTGTGCTTTATTGTGTTTAATTTGGTCTCCCCACATTTATTTGCTTCTTCATATTTTTGAATAGATGATGATTTAAAGCATCAAACCTCTGCTTTATAAATTCATTATCCTTGTCCTATGTTTAATTATCTAATCCTTTTTTTAAGATTTATTTTGTGTTTGTTAAAACGTTGGCTGCTCCCTTAAGGAGTGAGCAGTTAGATAAATTTCTGTTGCGCAAGTACTGTGGCCACTTGCAAAATAATTTAGAGTAGCAGTGGGCATTTTAACTGGCTTTTGCTGATCTCAAATGACCGAGATCTCACTTAGAAAACTTAACAAGCCACTTTCAATACGGGCGACAATGCATTTACTTTGGCACTTATTTCGGCACCCATCCTATCGTACAGAAAGCGAATACTGTCTTGGGAGACATTATTCCACGCCTGCTCCACCTGTTCACGCTGGTCTGACAGAGAAGTGGACTGACAATTCGCACGTGTCACTTGTCATCCTAACATATTCCGCACTTGCTCGGTTGGAAACATGTCCGAAGATCGTGCTGGCAAGCGAAGTTACTGCAAGTTTTTCGGAGTACGTTGAGTTTTACCCGCAGTGTGTGGACTAGCATTATTCTGACATAAAAGTTGTCTGGGTGTTGTACCGCGTCATGATGTAAGAAGGCTATGACATAAATAACCGACGTCTCGGCCAACGTTGCAGTGCCCTCCATCTGGGTATATTGATGTAAGCTGGTTGTTACTATAACAACCAGCTACATCAGTATACCCAGATGGAGGGCACTGCAACGTTGGCCGAAACAAAATAGCCCTCTTACATCATGACGCGGTACAACACCCAGAAAACTTTTATGTCATCTGAATCTGCCCACGGAAGCCTACGTAATTATATCAGCATTATTGTGCTGGACAAACATATCACCTTCCCAGTGCAAGGATGGCAAAAGAATGTGTACGGCAGAGGGAATAAAAATATAGTTACCGCAGAGAGAGTTTCCTGAAAAACCTCCGCCATGTTGCCTTGGGTTTCCGATGTAACGAAAGTGGAGCACTCTCGAGATGTCGTAGTAACGATCACTGCAACAAGTGAAATGCACAGTCTCTGAACGAAATGTTCACGAAACGGTCGCCTTCATAAGTTGTGTTCCTACTGCAGACGGCACGCAGCTCGTTGGTTGACGATGTTGAAGCTGTTGGGTAAATTAGGTTAACTAGTCTGGTAAAACAAGTTATTTAAAGGAAGCTAAGTTGTTTACTTATGTTGAAACAAACAAACTGCACAACTAACAAACGTTCTTTCAATTTCTACTGTTTCTATCATTGACGATTTATGTTAATTCCACAAAGTTAAAATGCAGTTTATATAATCGACTGCTGTTCTGTGATGGACCGCAGCACAGCTGGTCTGCCCGTGATGGCTGTCTAAACCGGATCCCCCTTGGTATGCTGGAGCGCTAACTCGCGCCAAAACAAGGCGGAAGCGTTTCATCTGCAATTTCGTTTTACTCTTGTATATTGATTAATGTTCTGAAACAACAGGATGGCAGTTTGTTTTGTAGGGATCTTATGAAAATCAAATGAATGTAATAAAAGTATATGTAATTTTAATACGCACTGACTAATCACAGCAGTGTGCTAAACGTTGGGTAGCCTTTCCCACGGCTATAAGCCGTGGTTGAAGGCGCACAACTGTTCAGTTGATTAGCGCCCAAACCCGAATACGGATTTACAAAAAGAGGGAGAGTTAAGACAAGTGCCAATGAGGATGATACCAGAAGATAGCTAAAAACATAGGTTAAAATGTATCAAGAGGAGGAATTAAATGTGATAAATCAGTCATCTGTATAAAAAGCAAGACCCGGGCAGCTGCTCGTACGTCGTCGGCTAGGATTTCCTCTACAGTGTGCGGCAGATTAACTGAAACGCGAATATGATTAAAATTAGAGCATTACATTAAAACATGGCGCACCGTCAGCGGGTGACCACAAGAACACAACGGTGCGGGGTAACCAGTAAGCAAGTGGCGTTGGCCGAACAGCCAATGTGCGATCCGCAACCAGGTAGATATTACTTCCTGTCGCAGAAAGAGGCGTGAGAAAGTTTTCCAAATCGCTGAGATCGCTTTTATTGTTCGAAGCTTATTGACATGAAGCGATGACCACAACCTATACCACGAAGATAAAATGCGTCGGCAAATAGCCCCTTGAAATGTCACTGATTTGGACACAGAAGGTAACTGTCCGGGGTAGGAGAGTTGCAGTCTTGGCCGCAAGTTTAGCAGCCTTGTTCCCAGGCACACCTACGCGGCCAGGAACCCACAGGAAGCAAATTGTCGTCCAATAACAACTGAAGGCAGCGTTCGATTCGGTGACGATGGGATGGACAGGATTCAGGTCTCTGTGAATGCCACATAGGACGTCAGTGCAGTTGACATAGGAAGGATGGCGATGGCGGCGGATATACAGAACAGCCTGATAGAGAGCAAAAAGTTCAGCTTCGAAATTCGGACACTGGTCAAGAAGCCTGTATTGAAACCTGTCGTCCCCAAAGACAAAGGCAAATCCCACGTCATCAGTGTTCTTGGAGCCATCGATATGGTTAAAAATGGTAGTAACAAGCTGCAAACGAAGTTCGACAAACGTCAGGCGATATACAGAATCCGAAGTACTCTCCTTCGGGAGTGAGCTGAGTTCAAGATGAACGCGAACCTGACGGTGAAGCCACGATGGCGTTGGACTCTCACGCATCCGAAGAGCGTTAGGGAGTGTAAAACCGATGCTGGAGCAGGCGACTAAACGAAATGCAGGAGGCAGCACAGCGGTTGTAGACAGACCATGTTGGCGATCGAGGGGAAAGAATGATGTCTAAGATGGGTGGTTGGGCATCGACAGCAGTCGGCATGCGTACCGACAAAGTAGTAGCCTATATCGTGCCGATAGTTCAAAGGAAATTTGGCAGCTTCGACATAAAGACTTCCAGCAGGGCTGGGGTAAAGTTCTCCAATCTCCTGGCGTAACCTCAGATGGATTAAGTCGGCATAAAATTGACGGCCATGCAGAAAAGTACAAAAAGCTTCAGTAATCCAGCTTCGATCAGACAATGGACTAGTAGAGCTGAAGAAGGTCAGTTCGATCCGCTCCCCATGACGTACCGCTAAGAACATGGAGGACTTTAAGGGAACGAGTACATCGGCCAGCCGGGTAGGACACATGAGGAGAACAGCAAAGTTTCCTATCCAATGTTAGCCCTAAAAATTTCGCTGTATCCACAGATGGAAGAACAACAGGGCCGATATGTAGTGCCGGTGGAAAAACGTCTTTGTATCTCCAGAAGTTGATACAGAATCCATTAACGGAAGGAACAGGCGACACTTCAAAAATAAAGACGGTAAAGACAACGCTGAAGATAGCGCTGCAGCGGACACGTTCTCTCGGCGATGCAGTAGATGGTGAAGTTGTCCTCAAAGAAGGTGTCTGAGACATCACCTGGAAGGCAACCCATAATGGGGTTGATTGCTATGGCGAAAAGTGCGACGCTCAACACGGAGCCGTGTGGTATCTCATTCTCCTGGCAAAAGATGTCACACAAAACAGAATCTTCGATCCACTTAAAATGCTTGAATAAACAGGGGGAGGCGACCGGGAAAGCCCCATGTATGAAGGGTGCAGAGAATGCCCACCCTCCAACAGGTGTCGTAGGCCTTTCCCAAATCAAAGAATACAGCCACCGTCTGGCGCTTATTCATAATATGGGTCGACAAGGTAACGAGGTGGTAAGTGGCAGAACGCTGCCCAAGGAATCAACATTGGACATTGCTGAGAAGGAGGCGAGATTCGATTAGCCAAAACAACGGAGCGTTAACAATGTGTCCCATCACCTTGCAAACACATCTGGTGAGGGAAATGGGGCGATAACTGGAAAGATGTTTGTCCTTCCTTGTTTTTGGTATGGGGACAACAATTGCTTAATGCATCCTGTGGGAACCTGACCTCCAGTCCATACGAAGAATAAAGCATTTGTCCGCAGGAGAAAGGTTCTTCAGCATCTGGATATGAATGGCATCAGGCCCCAGAGCAGAAGACCGGAACAGGGCGAGAGCACGTTCGAGCTCCTGCATGCTAAAGGTGGCTTTATAACTTTCACGATTTAGAGATTGTAAAGAAGGCGGCCGTGTCTACTCTGTCTGTTTTCGAGCGAGGAAGGTAGGGTGGTAATGAGCGGAGCTCGAAACCTCCGCGAAAGATCGGCCTAAAGCGTTGGTACATCAGCAGAGTCCACGAAGACTTCATTTGCTATAGTCAGGCCGGGAAATGGGGGAGTGGACCTTAGAGCCAAATAACCGGCGATGACCCCCCCCTCCCCGGACAACCGAAGAAGGACTAAAACTGTTAAACGACCTAATGAAAGCGGTCCAGCCAGCTTTTTTTGCTTTCCTTAATAACACGACGGCATTGCGCTCATAGTAATTGATACAATTCGCAGTCGTTGGGTGGCGTTGAAATGTGTGCAGAGCACGTCGCTGAGATCTAATAGCGTCGCTAAATGTCGCAGTTCACCAGGGGTCTGGCACTCGACGTGGAGAAGAGGAAGTACGAAGTATGGAATATTAGGCAGCGGGGAGAATAGCTTCTGTCAGGTATTCGACCTATCACAGCTGGGGAAATTCTGATCGTCGAAACCGCCATGGAAGAACACAGCACCCAGTCAGCATCGGAGATGTTCCAGCTGGTGGGACACGGTGATGGGGTATGATGAAGGAGATAGATTAGAAAGAGAATACCGGCGAAATTGATGCCCAAGTTGAGAGGTACATATCGCAGACAACATTAAGGTCCGGTAAAAGACACTCTGGTAAGATGTTGGAGAACACCATAGGGGGTGGTGAGCGTTGAAGTCGCCAATCAACAAAAATGGGGTAGGAATCTCAGTAACTAGTTCCAGCACATCTGCCCTAGTAAAGGCAGACGACGATGGTGTATATATATTATAAAATGAAAAAGGAAAATGTGTAGAGAATGATACGGCAACTGACTGTAATTGAGTGTACAATGAGACGAGAATGTAACAGATGTCTTCTCGAAAGAGCAACATAATTCCTCAGTGGCCTGTAATACTTTCCACAGCTGGTAGGTCAAAGCGCACAGATGTATATTGTGAGCGTAACTTCGTTTCTTGGAGACCGACTATGAGCAGACAGTGCAATCGAAGGAGAAGTTTTAATTCCTCTCTGTTGGAACGAATTCCTCGATGCCCGCGGAGGGCCGGACATCAAGGGAGCACTGCTAGTGTAATCGACAGTTAGTCTGGCATTTATGTCGCCTTCACGGTGCTTACCCATAGAGGCAGCTTCCTCCACTAGTAAAAGGCCGGTTCATCGGCTAGCAGTAGCGCGCCCCGGCGAGACAGAGTGAGCCCCGGGGGTGGCTATTGGTGAGTGGAGTGATGGATGAGTCGCGCCATGGCGTGGAAGGAGAGGAACCTTATTTATCTTGTTCGCTTTTTAGAAGAATTTCGGTGAGACGTATGTGCGGTTGATGGTTATGGAGGCTCTGTTCGTAAGAAGTCTTCAAGGCCACACTCTTCTTTGGGATGCCGGGCATCCGGTTTAGATGCCCGAGATTTATGAGAAGCTGCAGATGATTTGTTTTTTATAGTGAGTTGGGAGGTTAAACAGACAATCTTTAGGATAGCCAATCTTTCAACCGTGTCACAGAAAATAAAATCGCCGGTCTGTGTGGCTTCCTCCTTAATAGGTCGAGGAGAGGTGAGAACAGTGCTGTATTTACCCATTGGGAGCACAGTGGGCATCACACCGGCTGATATTTTCCGATCAGCAGAGGTTAACACTTTTTCTATAACAATAATCACTTGGATAATCCGCTCGTCTTTGTAGACAAGGCAGTCTTTTGAAGAAGCAACATGGTCGCCCATGCAGTTGACGCAGCGAGGGGATGAAGATGGCCAGACACCCGAATGGAAGTCTCTGAAACAGGTGCCGCATTTGACTGCATTGGGACAATATTGAAGGGTGTGATCACACCTCTGACATTGGTATCAGCGCGTAGGGTTTGGTACATAGGACGAGCTGATATTATTTCATATCTCGCTTTACCTTAGATGGAAGATCAACTCTGTCGAACGTCAAAAACAAGGTACTTGTCGGTTTGAATTCTTTTTCAGTTCTCATCACTCTACGGACGGCCGTTACACCCTGATCAGACAAGTAGTCTTGGATTTCGTCATTTGATAACACGTAAAGTGATCTAGTGTAGACTGCCCTCGTGACGAGTCAAGGGTGCGATGAGCTTCCACGTTGACAGAAAGGTGTTTGCAGGAGCGTAGCTTGAATCAGTTTCTGTACCTGGAATGAACTACCCGTTTCCTGCAAAAGGTCTCGTTTCAGCGGCGAAAACAGGTTTCCACTGGAATTGCGATTGTATCAAAATACTTCTGAATGATAAAGGGATTTACTGTAGAAAAATCTTTACCATCAGTTCTAGAAACCACTAAAAACTTAGGAACATATGGTAAGGATTTCTATGAGTGTGGTTCAACTAGCTTTCGTTTTTGGATCGAAGTCAAGATAGGAGAGAGAGAGGTCATTGTGGATTTGTCCTCCATGATTACTGGCGTCTCCGATGGCGCCATCCTTCCTAATGAGGCCCCAACTGAAGGCTAAGCCACCTTAGGTGATTGTTCACACCTCAGATCACGCCTCCTGATAAACGGACGGAGGGACTAATCGGCATGTTCGGAAAGTACCAGCTCCGGTAATCACCCCTCCCTGGGCCTGGCCTTTAGCAGGGGATACGTACCTGCCCAAATTGCCTACCCGGGACGAAGAATTACGCGTTAACCAGTCACTGACTACGCGTGAGTCGGCCTTCAGACACGCACATGGAGGAAAGAAGAAAGAATAGAGGAAGGAAACAGAAGGATAGACGAGGTAGAATCTGAAACGCGAGGCGGAGATGAAAGGTGAATCTAAGGCAGGAAGAATGTAGCAAGGAGAGTGAGCTGAAAGAACGAGTTAAAGAAGGCAGTGCAGGCTTGGAAAAGGACATGATTTGGATTTACTCAGACTCCCGTTTCCGGGCAATGGAATGAAGGGGGGTGAGGGGAAGTGAAGCAACCCAGGAGAGAAGAAAGGCTACGTTGGCTCGGGACCCCGTGTAAACCGCACACGTACCGACAAAAGAGCTGTGGGAACCCTGGGAGCGGGTGAGGGGGGAGGGTTGTACCACATGTTATCGCTGCATTACAGCCTTACACCACCTTGCGTTATTATACAGTATTTAAAGGACGACTGCACCTACGTCTACAGAATTGAACATTAAAACTTTAGGCAGCACTAGTTGCAAACAAACGGTGGCCAACATTATGGGTATCTTTTATTCTTGCTTTTAAATATTCAGTTTAGAAATAATTTATATAATATTATATTATGTATCATTACAGTTGTGGTCTGTAGATGGTCATCCATGTAACCGAAACCTGTTACCGGGGAAATAAAGGGACTGCGATCTACACTGCCTTATTACATGAATGAACAATGTTATCATTGGTCCAGCCTTTGTCGTCATTGAAGGATCATTTAATGCTACGATGGGCTTCTTCGTTATGTGTAACCATCATAGACGTAGAGGGATGTACACCTCTATTTTAACTTCCTATCTCATCTCCCATGATATAAGATTGTTGACATTTCCCATTAGCAGCCCTTTCCTGACACAAATTTTTTGATAAGAATATGAAATCGCTTCGTGCCGTCCATCACTTCCACACAGAAGAATTTTCATGATGCACTCGGACAACGACAGCAATAAATCAATTCTATTGTTATAGTTTCACATTAAGATGAAAGAGAGTTCCACAAACACAATTCATTTTCTTCAGAGGACAAATATCCAGTAATTATGTTTGTCTGTTAGTCACAATAAAGTGATCAGATTGTTCCAAAATATTCCCATTAACAACACTGCTAAATCGAGAAAGGTAAACTATTGAGAACGACAAACAATAGGAAAACTAAGTATGAAACATTTTTAACCAGAAATTTTAAGCTTTAGACCTTTTACGACACACCAATGGCTGCAATTTATTACAACTTTTCCCATCAATATTTGAAGCTCGATGTATTTACAGTCTTGTCCATTAACATTGCTACAACACGAAAGTGACGCACTACAGACGCGAAATTTAACCGACAGGAAGAAGATGCTTTGATACGGAAATGATTAGCTTTTCAGTGCGTCCACACACGTTTGGCGCCGGTGGCGACACCTACAACGTTCTGACATGAGGAAACATTCCACCCGATTTCTCATACGCAAACAGCAGTTGACCGGCGGTGCCTGGTGAAACGTTCTTGTGATGCCTATCGCGATTGCGGTTTATCGTATTGTGACATTGCTGCTCGAGTTAATCGCGATCCAATGACTGTTAGCAGAATATGGAATTGGAGGGTTCAGGATGGCAATACGGAACGCCGTGCTGGATCCCAACGGCCTCGTATCACTAGCAGTCGAGATGACAGGCATCTTATCCTCATGGCTGTAACGGATCGTGCAACCACGTCTCGATCCCTGAGTCAACAGAAGGGAACGTTTCCAAGACAACAACCATCTGCACTAACAGTTCGACGACGGTTGCAGAAGCATGGACTATCAGCTCGGAGACCATGGCTGCGGTTACCCTTGACGCTGCATCACAGACAGGATCTCCTGCGATGGTGTACGTAACGATGAACTTGCACGAATGGCTAAACGTCATTTTTTCCGATGAACCCAGGTTCTGCTTACAGCATCATGATGGTCGCATCCGTGTTTGGCGACATCGCGGTGAACGCACATTGGAAGCGTGTATTCGTCATGGCCATACTGGCGTATTACCCGGCCTGATGGTATGGGGTGCTATTGGTTACACGTCTCGGCCACCGCTTGTTCGCATCGATGATACTTTTAACAGTGTCCGTTAAATTTCAGATGTGTCACGACCCGTGGCTCTATCCTTCATTTGATCCCTGGGAAACCCTACATTTCACCAGGATAATGCACGACCGCATGTCGCAGGTGCTGTGCGGGCCTTTCTGAACACGGTAAATGTTCGACTGCTGCCCTGACCAGCACATTCTCCTGATCTCTCACCAATTGAAAACGTCTGGTCAATGGTGGCCGAGCAACTGGCAGTTTGAATGGCCAGTAGTGTATTATGGTGGAGGCAAGTTTTCATCAGTCTTACAGCAAGTCTGAATTAAGAATCAAAACTCTGAGTACGTTCCACAAGTTCATTTTAATTCGTGAACAGGTTTTCGGATTAGAATGCCATCTTCAGACAGTAAAGTCTCAATATGGCCTTATAAGTCGAAAAAACGGTTGATGGGTTAGCAGGCAACAACAAATGTGCACACAACGCCATGCGACGAAAGCAGTTACTTTTTTATATGAAATAAAAATCAAGTATGGAATCGTTTACGCCACATATTACTACTATGGGCAAAAATAAAGCAGAACACAAAGTATTAAAATACAATTCAGACTACAATATACACATACAAAATCGTTATCAATCAACCGAAAACCAAACAAACCTAACCTAGGTGTTAATAATTCCACTTTTCAAATGTTTCTAAAACTGTGGGATCAAACTGGAATACGAATACCACATTTGCGGTATTACCCTCACCACGGACGTTGCAGTGGCTGAGGGTCTGCGCTTAATGATCGAGAGCAGCGGCGTTTGCGTTGAGCTGTCGGTGCTGACAGAGAAGCAATAGAGGGCGCGAAACTGGGAGAATCACGAACTCATGCGTTGGGACAGAGAGCGCTATTTGGCTTTAATGGTCTATGGCAGAAGACGACGGAATGCAAGTCCTCTTGTTGACACACGCGTTGGACACTAGACAACTCTAAAATTACCACACGGAGCCATGCACCCAAATTGTTTGCGAGGCTGATGGTGGCTCAGTAATGGTGTGGACTGTTGCTACAAGAAATTGACTGTCCCTCCGTACGAACTCTAACGATCAGGAACTTGAAATTATTACGTTTGGCTACTTGGAGCCCATTTGTAACCATTTATTTACTTCGCGTTTCCACACAAAAATTGGGAATTTTGTTGATAGCAATGCGCCATGTTACCGGAACACGATTAATCCCGTTTTTAATCATGAACATTGTGGGCAATTCGAGCGTATGAATTTTCCACCCAGATCGGACGTTATGAATTCTAAGGAAAACTTTATGGAACATAATCTAGAAGATATTTCGAGCATAAATTTCTGAACTAGCAACGTTTTCGGAATTATCGACGAGGATAGCGGGGCTCAATACTTTTTCCGGAGACTTCACTCGATTTATGGTGACACTTCACATGATTTGTGGAGTCAATGTCACGTCAATCTATCGAGCGAAACTTGGCGGGAGACGATATTAGGAGATGTCCGATTTCTCGTGTCACCTGACATTTCATGGTTTCCGGTTTTCGTTGATGGAAAACTCCATAATAATAGATAAAAGTCACTGAATGGGCTGATGAATTTAGATTTCCGGTAGATTGGTTATGACGTACCAGCCACGGCTAATGTTTTTCTTACAAGACATCCGTTTTCGAACTTAAGTTGTCACAGGCATTGACGAGGCTGAGTGCATTGATTGCCTCACTGATAAAGGCAGAAGTACCGAAGAGCGGAGTGGTATTTGTGGTGCGGTCAGAAAAAAGTGTGCTTCCTGAAGAGGGGCAGCAGATTTTACAATAGATTCAGGGAGAACACTCTGGATCATTAACTGAGTTGGCCTTGTAACATCAGCTAACGTGGTTTTGCAATTCAGTTATTGAGAACGGCTAAAAGCAAGAAGAAACTACAGACCTTACTCTATCCTAAGACATGTAGTTCCACTGTAAGAACGTATGATAAGAAGGATGTATCATGATGGCATCCTCTCGGAAAAAATATTCCAGAGGTAAAATGGTATTCCCATTCTGATCTGGTACGAATTGAGTACGAATTGAATTGATGTTGTCATCAGCCGGCCGCGGTGGCCGAGGAGACTGAGGCGCTTCAGTCACGGTCTGCGCGGCCACTACGGTCGGGGGTTCGAATCCCCCCTCGGGCATGGATATTTGTGCCGTCCTAGGTCGTAAGTAGTTCATAAGTAGTTTGTAAGTTTAGGGACTGATGACCCCGTAGTTAAGTCCCATAGACTATAAAAAAATTTTGAAACATTTGTTGTCATCAAGAAAAGCAAAATAGGTATTCTACGGATGTACCATCACTTAATCGGGTAGGTAACTTTGAAAATAAGTCAGATATGGTGCGGTTACTGAAGTTCGGTGGCGGGATGAACAGGATTTCTGCTAAGGCGTGTAAAGCGTTCACTAATAAAAAATTAGTTGATTATAACGCTGGAGTAGGTGTGATAATGAATAAGAAAATAGGAATGTGGATAAGTTACTATGGGCAGTATAGTGAAATTATCATATCAACGACAGACACGTGTACAACACTTAACCTTTATCCCGCGGATGGTCCCAAAATTGTGCATCCCATCACACTGATGTACAAATAAGATGGGTTGGAAGCGTTGTAATAATGGAAGGGGAAGCGGTGAAGGCTTGTGGGCGTCATACGAAGGAATGAGTGACTCATAAATAAAAGATAGGAATCAAGTTACACTACGGTCGGGGGCTCGAATCCCCTCTCGGGCATGGATATTTGTGCCGTCCTAGTTCGTAAGTAGTTCATAAGTAGTTTGTAAGTTTAGGGACTGATGACCCCGTAGTTAAGTCCCATAAGCTTAACAAACATTTGAACATTTGAATCAAGTTAATATTGGCTATTTCCTGAAGGTACGGATTACATAGCGGGATTCGCCCTGAGGTCGGATGCGATGAATGAGTGCCAGTCTAAGCGGACTACAAAACGGAAAACTGAACGTTTTACAATCACACAGTTGGTGCCTGCTACTGGAAAGCCGCTAGGCGGGAGCGGACGGCTCGCGGGAGTTTGGCCCGCACAGATGCTGGGCTTCTGGAGTGCGTCTGTTCTGTACGAGGGCTCGAACGGAAGAGAGCGAAGGAACGGACTCTGAAAACTCAGAGTTATTCAGCACTAGCCCACGTAATGTATCGCGGGTGTTCGCTATTGGCTCCCACGGTGGCATCGAAAACGTCAGTAGTTTCAGCACGGACGCCAGAAGGATGGAGTGATCTTGGAATCATTAGTTCTGGTCGCACCTGCCCAACTAGGTCAACAGGCTTGGTGACGTTCTCACGGCAGATATTGCACTGAGAGAACGCTTGTAAAGACTAACTGAAGCTTTGAAATAAAATTTTTGAACTATTTTCTTAAACTATTTTGGACTGGCTGGTCATCCTGCAAACATAAAGCTAACACCGATTATAATAGTACAAGTTTATTTGCCAAGTAGCTGTCAGTGACAAGGAGATCGAAGAAACGAATGAGGAGGTAAAAGAAATTATTCAGACAGGTAAGGGAAAGGAAAGGTTGATTGTGATGGTGGACGGTAATCGGTAGTAGGAAATGGGAGAGAAGGAAATGTAATAGGTAAAAATGTAAAAATGGACTGTGGGAAACTAATGAAAGAGGATATCGCGAGGGGGAAACATCACATACTCTTGGTTTATTCATCGTGATAAAAGGCTGCATATGTTGAAGAGACCTAGAGACAGTGCAAGGTACCAGGTTGATTTTGTAATGGTCAGGCATAATTTTATAAATCTGGTTTTAAGCTGTCAGACATATTCTGAGACAGATGTAGGCCCTGATCACAACTTGTTGGTTATAAAGTGTACATTAAAACGTAAGTGACTGCTAAAATGTACATAGAAAATTAGGGAGATGCAACATGAACAAATTGAAGGAAGCAAAGGTTGTTCAGAGCATCAGAAGGAGCATTAGTCAAGGATTGGCTAAAATGGAGAAAATACAGTAGAAGAAGAATGGGTAACTCTGAGAGTTTGAGTAGTGAAAACCACAAATGATCATATAGGCAGAAGGAAAAAGCGTAATAGAAATCCCTGATTAACACGGGAAATAGAGAACATAATCGAGGAAAGGAGAAAATATAAAGATGCGGCAAATGAAGCAGATATCTGGCAAAGATGGTTGACAGGAAGTGCAAACTGGCTAAGTAGGAGTGGTTGGATATCAAATGGAAGACCGCAGAAGAGTATATATCTACGGAAAATATAGCTACCGCATTACAGGAAAATAAGAGAGACATTTTGAAGCAAAAAAGATGCTTGAATATCAACAACAAAGATGTAAATCCAGTACTAAGCAAAGAAGCGAAAACTGAAAGGTGGAAGGAATATTTAGAGAGCCTATACAAAGGAAATAATCTTGAAGGCAGTATTCTAGAAATGGAACACAAAATAGAGGAAGATGAGATAGGAGATACGATACTGCAAGGAGAATTAACAAAGCACTGAAAGATTTGATCGAAACAAGGCCCCTGCAGGAGATGATATTCCCATCTGAACTTGTTAGGGGACAAGTCACGAAGAAACTGTTCACCTGGTATGCAAGATGTATGCGACAGGGGAAATACCCTGCGACTTCAAGACCACTATATTAATTCCAATTACAAAGACAGCATTGCAGACAAACATGGAGATTAGAGAACTATCAATTTAATAAATCATAGTTGTAAAATACTGACACAAATTATATACAGAGTAACAAAAAAACTGGTGGAATCCGACCTTGTGGAAGATCAGTTTGCCGCGGTGGAGTAGCCGAGCGGTCTAAAGCGTCTCGCTGCGGAGCGCGCGGTTGTTGCCGTGGAGGTTCGAGTCCTCCCTGGGGCATGGGTGCGTGTGTTGTCCTTAGATTAGTTTACCTAGGTTTAAGTAATTTGTAAACAACGGACAGATGACCACGCAGTTTGGTCGGATAGATTTAAAAAAAAGAACAAATTTGAACGTTTTCGAAGATCAATTTGGATTCAGGAGAAATGTAGGAACTCGAGAGTTGATACTCACATTCAAACTTGTTTCATAAGATTGGTTAAGGAAAGGTAAACCTACGATTTTAACATTTGTAAATGCGGAGAAAGCGTTTCACAATGTTGACTGGAATAAACTCTTCCAAATTCTAAAGTCGGCAGGGGTAAAATTTGGGGCGCGAAGATTTGTATTCAAATTGTACATAAGCCAGACAGCAGTTATTAGAGTCGAAGGGGGAAGAAAGGGACGCAGAGACTGGAAAGGAACTAAGACTGGTCTGTAGTTCTTCGCTAATGTTGTTCAATCCGTACAATGAGTAAGCTGTGAAGGAATGTGTGGAGACATTTGGAGAGGGAATTAATGTTCGAGGAGAAGAGATAAAAATTTTGTGGTTTGTCGTTGACTTCGTAATTCTGTCAGCAGCGAAGGACCTGAAAGGACAACTGAACGTAGTGAAGGGTATAAGACGAAAATTGACGAGAGTAAAACAAGGGTTATGGAATGAAGTGTCAGAAAATCAGGCGATGTTGAAGTAATTACATTAGGTAATGAGACAAAAATAGCAGTAGATGAATATTTTTATAACAAATTAATTTCTGGTGTCAGAAGTAAAGAAGCTACAAAATGCAGAATGGCTATGGGAAGAAAAACGTTTCTGAAGACTGCGAAATTTGTTGACATCCCATATTAATTTACATGTTAGTAACTCTTTTCTGAAAGCATTTGTCTGGAGTGTGAAATTGTATTTGAAGGAAAGGTGGACGAGAAGGAGATCAGAGACAAAGGTGATAGAAGCTTTTGAAATGTGGTGCTACAGATGAATGATGAAGATTAGGTGGGTACATCACATAACTGATAAGGAGGTTCTCAACAGAATTTGGGAGAAAATGAGTTTTGGCATATCCTGACTAACAGAAGGGAGAGGTTGGTGGGACACATTGTGAGACATCAAGGAATTCTCAAATTAGCATTAAAAGGAATTGTGTGGGGTAAAATTCGTTGAGAGCGCTCGAGTAATAAATACAGCAGATTCAAAAGGATTTTAGAATTTGTAAATGTGGAATAAGCGTTTGACAATGTTGATTGGAATAAACTCTTTCACATGCTCAAGTCGGCAGGGGTAAAATATGGGGAGCGAAGATTTGTATTCAAATTATACAAACTCCAGACGTCAGTTATTAAAGTCGAAGGGCATGAAAAGGAATCAGTAGTTGGAAAGGGACTGATACTCGTTTGTAGCCTTTCTTATTCTCAGACGAAGAGGATTGCACAGGACAGGGTAGCGTCGAGAGCTACATCATATCAGTCTGCAGGCTAAAGACAACAACAACAACTTGAGTTGTCTAATGCAGAGGATCAGGACTGATTTCCCATTTAAGTCTTGGGACTTTTCTTTGGCAGTAAAAAATTATTGGGTTCTGCTGTTAGCGATCGTAGACACTGACACAAATATTATGGTCATTTTCCAATACTGTAAATAACACTGCCAACTATGTCTTGATTCCAATAACAACATTCTTGCGAGAAACCATAGTCTGAAGTCATCTGTAGTCTATGGCACATTGCACACAAATTTTTATGCCTTCCTTACACTGAATATCCTGTTGGTTGCAATTATTTCCTTCTAATGTTTTCACCTTATGCATTCATAGACATGCCTACATTAAATTTGTACGCTGTGATTACATTTTTGATAAACACCATTCTTAAGATAAAACGTGCTATTTAGAGAATGTTTTGGGGAACATTAACTTTGGCAGTCGCAGGATTCAGACATTATTTTGGAGATACATTCTATACAGTCAAAGCACTGCTTGACAGATATTGCCCACAAAGCGCAACGTGAGAAATGTTATCTGCAACATGTTCCGGATAAATATGTACCAAGAATCCGCCAGTATGCCATTCAGCGATGTATTACACGTACAGTGACCATGAGTTACTCTCATTGAAAGTTTTTCTTTCTTAATTCGGTTTACCATTCTCTGTGAGAAATCGTGCAAAATTGCAAATCTGTATAACTTGCCTAAGTGATGTAAAGGTTTGCAACTTAATTATAATGTTCAGATATGTGAAATTTATGCTTCATATTACGAACAATATACGTAGTGTGTCGTAATTAATGTATTAATAAGACTCAACTGAAATCGGTAAACTCATAGAAATGCCTGTAATGAAGGACATCTGTGTTATGGAACAGCGACCACATAGTCTGAGTCGGTATATTTCAGTTGTTTGTAGAGTCTATGGGACTTAACTTCCGGGTCATCAGTCCCTAATCTTACAAACTACTTATGAACTAGCTACTACTAAAGACGGCACAAATATCCATGCCCGAGGGGGGGGATTCGAACCCCTGACCATAGTGGCCGTGCTGACCGTGACGGGAGCGCCTCAGTCTCCTCGGCCACCGCGGCCGGCGTATATGTCAGATGGGAGACTTCTATTTACGGGTAGAGTACTACGAAAACCCAAAGAATGTACACAGGCGGATGTCTACGAAACGTAGCCGCTGCTACACTTGGAATATGGCTGACCTGAATTCGACCTGTGTTATATGGAATAAGTAGGGGAGCGCAGCGATCACAGGCTTTAACTGAAGACACGACGAAAATGCTAAATGTACAGGACCTAAAAGACAGAAGCAAACTGTCCGGGATCGCATACGCACAAACTATCGAGAAAGAAATTTGTGACGGATCGTAACGAAATACGTGATTTTTGGTATTCCGTAAGTGTGATGAGAGTTGTGTTTATTATTTTACTAGTAAACTAGATTTTGCTCGAAAATCCGTGCACATGGATCTTCAACCCACACGAATTTGGAAGAATCCTGAAGCTATACTCGTTGAGAAAAACGGATATAAAATACTGAAGGTGAAGCTATAAAAGTTTGCAGTGATGAGAAACTGATGTTTTTGTAATCGTTGATACAAATATTTCAAGTATGAAATAACCATTGACCTGAAGTCTAGTGTTGTTTTCAAAGTAATTATGAAAATGAAAATATTTCTATGTACATGACATTCTACTAGACAAACTTATCAGCTGTAATAATGCACCCACGCAGTAATGAATTCAAGAAGGTATACAGCGTACTGGATTATACTGTCATGAAAATAATTTAATGCGAGGTTGTGGGCAAATGGTCTAAGGCAACATGCAGCTAACTGGACGGCAACCTTCGCCGGTGATTCGAGGCCTCCCAATGGCATGGGTAAGCGCGTTGTTCTTAGTTAGTTTGTGTAATTTGTAACTCAAGCGAGTGATGACCATAGCAGTTTGTTCCAATAGGTTATACATATTTGAACATTTTAAATTAGTTAAAAATATCACTTTATGGAATTCTACCCTTGGTTTTTATAAAAATGGTTTCGATTTACAACATTCCTGTACTCCTCGGAATTTTTCTTTCAGTATGGTAATTCTAAAACCAAACTCAAACAATCCACAAAAAGGCCTCTTTTAAAAGTTTACTCATAACATTTAACGAGTACCAATCATCACTAAGTTCCGATGGCATTAAAGTGGCATTCTTTTAAGTGCGGTACATTTCTTTTGATAAATTTGTTTTTGGCAAGACGAAGTTGAACAGTAGTGAAGGATTAATATTTAGCGGATGGTTAATCTGACGAACATTGCTCAAAAAACGAGGAAACAAGCTTCCAAGCAATGTTGGGCCCTTTAAAAACTGGCCTTTCGATTATTTTCGTTTCATATCCTTTTTTGAACACAGTTTTAAAGCCCTACCATTGTAGACGTTTCTCTCGTGGATACTGTACTGCTGCTTGTGTTGCTGGTGGACACCAGCCTGATGGTCCGGCTAGTGATGATGACACAGTACCAACCACACTGGCGATGGTCCTTGCCGGTATGACGATGATTTATATGCCTGCACAGACACAAGGAACAAGCTTCATAAGTATCGGAACTGACACACACACACACACACACACACACACAATGATGCATAATACTTACATATTTCATTATGAAAATCCACTGGCCATTGTAATCATCTTCTGAGCACGATACAGCACGCCACACCTACACTACTGACCATTAAAATTGCTGCACCACGAAGATGACGTGCAACCGAAGGTAAATTTAACCGACAGGAAGATGATGTTGTGATATGCAAATCAATAGATTTTCAGAGTATTCACACAAGAAGGCGCCGGTGGCGACACCTACAACGTGCTGACATGAGGAAAGTTTCCAACCGATTTCTCATACACAAACAGCAGTTGACCGGCGTTCCCTGGTAAAACATTATTGTGATGCCTCGTGTAAGGACGAGAAATACGTAACATCACGTTTCCGACTTTGATAAAGGTCGGATTGTAGCCTATCGCGATTGTGGTTTATCGTATCGCGACATTGCTGCTCGCGTTAGTCGAGATGCAATGACTGTTAGCAAAATATGGAATCGGGGATTTCAGGAGGGCAATACGGAACTACGTGCTGAATGCCAACGGCCTCGTATCTAGCAGTCGAGATGACAGGCATCTTATCCGCATGGCTGAAACGGATCGTGCAGCCACGTCTCGATCCCTGAGTCAACAGATGGGGACGTTTGCAAGACAACAACCACCTGCACGAACAGATCGACGACATTTGCAGCAGCATGGACTATCATCTCGTAGACCATGGCTGCGGTTACCCTTGACGCTATATCACAGACAGGAGCGCCTGTGATGGTGTACGCAACGACTAAGTTGGCTGAACGTATGGTAGAACATTATTTTTGTTTGTATCCAGCTTATGTTTACAGCATCATGATTGTTACATCCGTGTTTGGTCACATCGCGATGAACGTACATTGTAACCGCGTATTCATCATTGCCATACTGGCATATCACCCGGCGTGATGGTATGGGGTGCCATTGGTTACACGTCTCGGCAGGGCTGTGCACGACCGCATGTTGCAGTTGCTGTACGGGCCTTTCTGGATACGGAAAATGTTCGACTGCTGCCCTGGCCAGCACATTCTCCAGATCTCTCACCAACTGAAAACGTCTGGTCAATGGTGGCCGAGCAACTGGCTCGTCATAATACGCCAGTCACTACTCTTGATGAACTGTCGTATGCTGTTGAAGCTGCATGGGAATATGTACCGGTATACGCCATCCAAGCTCTGTTTGACTCTATGTCCAAGAGTATCAAGGCCGTTATTACGGCCAGAGGTGGTTGTTCTGGGTACTGATTTCTCAAGATTTAAGCACCTAAATTGCGTGAAAATGTAATCCCATATCAGTTCTAGTATAATAGAATTGTCCAATTAATACCTGTTTAACATCTGCATTTCTTCTTGGTGTAGCAATTTTAATGGCCAGTAGTGTATTTTTATGTGCTGTAAAGGTGACATGCTAGGAAAAACTAGCTGCGCCGAAGGTAGGGAACCTATTCTTTTTGGAGTGAAAAAGAAACCAGTTACCGGAATCGGAAACCGTGTTGAGAGTGGGGATTATATGTAGTTCCAACAGAACGTTTGTCGGAATGAAAAGACTTGAGAGAACAAGAATTTGATGCTGTTAGCGTATTCTGAAAAACAAATTCCAGCCCGCGTTGCAGCCTCCATACGACGCCATTCTCTTTCTCTCTCTCTCTCTCTGTCTCTGCGTAACACGTGTATGCTGCTGTGTAGCTGTTTATCAGTCTCAGTCAGCGATGTACCACTGCGGAGGAGTCCAGGTAGTACTATATCGTGCATCATGCTTCCTTTCCACGACAGCAAGATGGCTCGAAAAGTACCCTCTGTACCTAAGACAACTACGTACATGATAGGCAATGAACCAGAAGATAGCGTGACAGCTTAAAATGGCAACAGGCTGCCGCCGATCGCGTCCAATTCGAACGTCGAATCGGCGAATCGTCGGAAAATCTTGATTCGGTTCTTAATGAACATCATAGGCGCTATGTATTGAGTACTTACCTGCAACCAGTAAATATAAGTGAATAGAAAAATATATATTGGGGTAGTGAAATAATATAAAACTATTCCTAAGTAATAAAGATAATTTTATTTATTAGTAGAAAAAATACGTTGATAGTACATATAATCTAGTCTTTTGATATCACACGTTATACAACCCCTTAAGTGGGTAATAGTTTACGAGGCGATCATGTAGTAATAAGGCACAGACTGTCGTAAAATCGGGAATGGCCCGCAAGTCGATCGAGGAGAGATGGGAGGTAGTAAGAGGGCGACGAGGAAGAAGAGAAGGAGAGGAAGCGGGGGTGGAGAGGCGCGGCAGAACGAAATGCAGAGAGAGAAAAAAAGTCGAGATGGACTAACAGGAAGATGATGTAAATACATACCCGGTTAAGGGTGGGTTTGTAACGCTATTATACTTACGCGTGTGTGCAAGTGCATAAATGTCATACATTAAAGAAATAAAAGAAATAGGCATATAAAAACGACCCAGTATGTAATGCAACATTGTGTCAACGTTTCGAAACTTCCGTTGATAAAATTTATGAGAGTAACGGTTCTACAAACACCAACATTAACGTTTTAATACGGTAGTACTGTGAACAGTAGAAGACTGCACTGATAAAAATAAATTTTTATCAGAACTTCAAAATATATTTTGCGTGACTGCATTGTGATATTTTTGTAAAGTAGCGCTTCCTCTGACAACGTCCTCCACTTGATATTGTGAGAGTCGGGGCGAGTGTCTCTCATGTTACGTGCCCTCGCCATAATTTCGCCTGCCGTGGGAGGCGACGCGTGCACTCTACTTAAGTAGGTGGCGCGAAAGCGGCGAGAACCGCGCGAGGGCGCGCAGCTGGCGCGCGCTTTGTGTCTGCAGACAGGCTGCGGCGGCAGGCATTGTCGCCTGCAAGCTGCCACGCCTTACCGTGCCTTGCCTGCTGTACTCCGCTGTGCTCACGGCCGGCCGGAGCGCCAAGTTCTGCAAAGGCGCCGACAACGCGCCGCCACCGGTTGCTATCACATCAGGCGTCCGCACGGGAGGCGTCAGCACAATGGCCTCTGCCACGGGGCCGCTCTGTGCTACCGCCAGACTTAGGGAGCAGGACCTCCACACCTCGCAACAACGGCCAACACGACGGAACCAAAACAACGACGCGACACCGACAACTGTCCGCCTGGCACACGCTATTCTGCCGTTCCTTTCCAAGTAACTTCCAAATAGGATCAACACGAGTCTGACCGTGAGGCTTTAGACTTGGAATGGTAACTTGGAATATATATATGTTTGTCTGCATGCCCCCTATCCTCTTATAAATCAAGATCCAGACAACCAAATAACGTGAAATTAGGTACACTTACACGAAATTACATGGGGGAGATTCTTAAACAGGTTTCGTGTTTTATTTTTTTAAATTGAAAAAAAAAAAAAAAAAAAAAAAAAAAAAAAAAAAAAAAACTACCGGAAAATTTCAGAAAAATTGAAAGTGCATTTTCAATGCGTCCGTGTAAATCTATATCTTCAAACTGATATTGATGAAATTTTGCACAATTGACCTTCAAAACAAGATGAAGGTTACTATCTACATAATATTTCGCTCGGTGCATGGCGGAGGGTACTTACGGATTTGGCTAAAATCCACAGTTTTGATCCGATCTTGATGAAATTTTGTACACTTAAACTTGAAAACAAGATGAAGATTATTGTCTACATAAAATTTCGTTCGGTGCATTTCTAAGAGTAATTTACTTACAAACCGATTTAAATCTCTACACATGTAGGTCGCATTTTTATAACCTTCTACAAAAAACCTTATTTTAAACCCGTACAAAGCCGGGTACTTGCAGCTAGTGTGTGCCTAAGCCATTCATTCGATACCAATGAAACTGTGGTGAATTGTTCACCGTACGTCCACAAAGCTTTCTGACCCAAAAACAAAATAGCACGATACATAGCTCAGGAGATATTGTGGTGTCGCACAAGTCTAAAGTGCTCGCCAACTACATTCGCCGCGCGCCGCCATGCACGCACGGCGCGGCATTCTTACGACGTCAGCCACGAGCGCCCTCTGCTAAAACTCCGCTCGTGGCCACCACTGAACGACATCGTTCACTTGGGACTGAGATAGGAACCAGTTAACACTTCGGAATCAGATAGGCACCAGTGAAGACTTGGCTATCGGATAGGCACTAGGCAGGCCTCTAGCTCAACTATGTATCAGCATTCTGCAGTACTGAGCTATGTAGAAGTTAAGTATTACTAAGTCTCTAAGAAATATATATCTCGTTCTAATTTACTCTAGTGTTTCTAGTGTCTGCTGTCCCACTGGCTAGTCACATCCTATATTCCTGTGTCGGTCTTCCTACTCGGCCACCGACACCTACGACGGAAACGAGACACAAAAGCGGCGACGAGGCTGGGACACAAAAGTGGCGACGAGGATGGGATACAAAAGTGGCGACGAGAAGTGATAGACGAACCTTGGACCAGCCCGCTTGTAGCAGCCAGACAGCAGTCGCAGGACGCAGAATTTGTTCCCGCCCTTATTATAAGAATTTTGGGGGAAGATATTTTGTTACGTGTTTTGTGGACTTCTTTGTTGCAGTGCGTCCTCATTTACATTACATTTGTTTTGTTATAAGTTACTTGTATGAGCCGCGCCTAATCGGTCAGCATGGCCCAAACTTAATGGATGAAGCCCATCAGCTGACATCGCGACTTCACAGCAGGTGACGTTTTGAACCAGCAGCTCTGCACGATTTTCCAGGAAAGACCTCAGTGCAATCCATTATCGTGCAAACCGAAACGACATAAAAATCATTGAATTATAAATTAATTAATGATAAAGGTGAAGCATTGAATTAAAATTTGTGATGCGGCCTGGAATCGAGCCCGGACCTCGATGCTTAGCAGGCAGACGTCTTACCGCTAGACCACCGCATCACTAGCGATTAAGGCGCCTCGGAATAGTTTATGCACTATTTTCCTCCACGTCACAAACTTTAATTCAGCTTCTGTGTTCCTATGCAACGTTGCCACATCTGCCAAGGCTCTCCATGCACCTCGGCAATGGACAGATCGGAACATTACTGCCTCTAACCTCAGGCAAAGGTGGTATGAATACCATTATAAATTGAAGTTTATACACCCTGAGACTCTTTTTCGTCTCGATAATGTCAGAGACCACCCCCACGAACCACAGACATTGCCGAGGTGGGGTGGCTTGCGTGCCTCAACGATGCAGATAGCCATACCGTAGGTACATCCACAGCGGAGGGGTATCTGTGGAGAGGCCAGACAAACGTGTGGTTCCTGAAGAGGGGCAGCAGCCTTTTCAGTAGTTACAGGGGGAACAGTCTGGATGATTGACTGAGCTGGCCTTGTAACATCAGCTAATGTGGCCTTGCCATGCAGTTACTGCGAACGGCTAAAAGCAAGGGGAAACTACAGCCGTTACTTTTCCCGAGGACATGCAGCTCTACTGTATGAAAATATGATGATGGCATCCTCTCGGGTAAAATATTCCGGAGGTAAAATAGTCCCCCATTCGGATCTCCGGGCGGGGACTACTCAGGAGGATGTTGTCATCAGGAAAGACAATACTGGCATTCTACGGGTCGGAGCGTGGAATGTTAGATCCCTTAATCGGGTAGGAAAATTAGAAAATTTAAAAAGGGAAATGGATAGGTTGAAGTTAGATATAGTGGGGATTAGTGAAGTTCGGTGGCAGGATGAACAGAATTTCTGGTCAGGTGAGTACAGGATAATAAATACAAAATCAGTTGGGGGTATCACAGGAGTGGGACTGATAATGAATAAGAAAATAGGAATGCGGGTAAACTACTATGAGCAGCACAGTGATCGCATTATCATTGTCAAGATAGATACGAAGCCAACACCGACAACAGCAGTACAGGTTTACATGCCAACTAGCTCTGCCGATGATGAGGAGATCGAAGAAATATATGAGGAGCTAAAGGAAATTATTCAGAAAGTTAAGGGAGAGGAAAACTTAATTGTGATGGGAGACTGGAATTCGGTAGTAGGAATAGGAAGAGAAGGAAAAATAGTAGGTGAATATGGACTGGGCAGAAGGAATGAAAGAGGAAGTCGTCTGGTAGAATTTTGCATGGAACATGATTTAATCGTAACAAAGACGTTGTATAAGAATCACAAAAGAAGGTTGTATACGTGGAAGAGACCAGGAGACAACGGAAGGTATCAGATAGATTTTATAATGGTAAGACATAGATTCCGGAACCAGGTGATAAACTGTAAAACATACCCAGGGGCAGATATAGACTCTGACCATAACTTGTTAGTCATGAACTGTAGGCTGAAACTGAAAAAACTGCAGAAAGGTAGGAAAATAAGGAGATGGGACTTAGATAAATTGAAGGAACGTGAAGTTCTGGAGAATTTCAGAGGGAGATTTAGGCATAAATTAGCAGAAACAGGGGGAAATAAAACAATAGAAGAGGAATAGGTAACATTGAGAGATGAAATAGTGAAGGCAGCAGAGGACGGAATAGGTAAAAAGGCAAGACCTACAAAGAATCCTTGGATATCACAGGAAATACTAAATTTAATTGATGAAACGAGAAAATATAAAAATGCAGTAAATGAAACACGCAAAATGGAGTACCGACGACTAAGAAATGAGATTGACAGGAAGTGCAAAATGGCTAAGCAGGATTGGCTAGAAGCCAAATGCAAATCTATAGAAGAATGTATAAATAGGGGAAAAATAGATACAGCCTACAGGAAAATAAAAGAAACATTTGGAGATAAGAAAAACAGCTCTATGAATATAAAGGACTCTGATGGAAAACCAGTTCTCAGCAAAGAAGGGAAAGCTGAAAGGTGGAAAGAGTACATAGAGCAGCTCTACAAAGGAAATGAACTTAGAGACGATGATGTAGGAAGGGAAAAGGAAGTAGCTCAAGATGACATAGGAGATACTATATTGAGAGATGAATTTGACAGCCCTGAAAGACCTAGGTCGGAACAAGGCCCCAGGAGTAGATGACATACCCTCAGAGCTACTAAAGTCTCTGGGAGAGCCAGCCATGACAAAACTATTTGAACTGGTGTGTAGGATGTATGAGACAGGCGAAATACCCTCAGACTTTAAGAAAAATGTAATAATACCCATTCCAAAGAAATCAGGCGCAGACAGGTGTGAAAATTACAGAACCATCAGTTTGATAAGTCATGGCTGCAAAATTTTAACACGAATTATCTACAGGAGAATGGAAAAGCTGGTACAAGGTGACCTCGGGGAAGATCAGTTTGGATTCAGGAGGAACGTAGGAACCCGGGAGGCAATACTCACTTTACGTCTTATCTTAGAATATAGATTAAGGAAAGGCAAACCTACATTTTTAGCTTTTGTAGATTTAGAAAAAGCTTTTGACAATAATTTCATTTCATTTGGGCCTGCAGCATTGTGTATGTCTTTTAAGGACATATTGTTAATCTATGAAAAGCCAAAATGCTGCTTCACTTTATAGATGTTAAAAAACTGTTTATTATCGCAATAGGCCTATTTCGGCTCTGTGGCCATCATCAGGCTATTTCCATATAGCATCGTGGAGGTATAATTGATTATAATGACTGCAATGATTGCATTATACATGTTCTTTAGATGGTATATATATTACGTAAATCAGGTCTTAAGTCTTTATAGCTAATCTGTCAGTTTTGAAAAATCAGGTCTTAATTCTTTATAGCTAATCTGTCAGTTTTGAAAACTGACAGATTAGCTGTAAAGAATTAAGACCTGATTTACGTAATATATATACCATCTAAAGAACATGTATAATGCAATCATTGCAGTCATTATAATCAATTATACCTCCACGATGCTATATGGAAATAGCCTGATGATGGCCACAGAGCCGAAATAGGCCTATTGCGATAATAAACAGTTTTTTAACATCTATAAAGTGAAGCAGCATTTTGGTTTTTCATAGATTAACGCTTTTGACAATGTTGACTGGAATACACTCTTTAAAATTCTGAAGTCAGCAGGGGTAAAATACAGAGAAAGGAGAGTTATTTACAACTTGTACAAAGGCAAGACCGCAGTTATTAGACTCGAAGGACATGAAAGGGAAGCATCAGTTGGGAAGGGAGTAAGACGGGGTTGTAGCCTTTCTCCGATGCTATTCAATTTATACATCGAGCAGGCGGTGAAGGAAAGCAAGGAAAAATTTGGAATAGGGATTAAAGTTTAGGGGGAAGAAATAAAAACATTGCGTTTTGCTGATGACATTGTAATTCTATCAGAGACAGCAAAGGACCTGGAAGAGCAGTTGAATGGAATGGACAGTGTGTTGAAGAGAGCGTATAAAATGAACATTAACAAGAGTAAAACAAAAATAATGGAATGCGGTCTTAGAAAATCAGGTGATGCTGAAGGAATTAGATTAGGTAACGAAACAATGAAGGTGGTAGATGAGTTTTGTTACTTGGGTAGTAAAATAACATGCGATGGTCGCAGTACGGACGATATAAAGTGCAGATTGGCAATGGGAAGAAAAGCATTTTTTAAAAAGAGAAATTTGCTAACATCGAATATTAATTTAAGTGTAAGGAAGTCTTTTCTGAAGACATTTGTGTGGAGTGTTGCCTTGTACGGGAGTGAAACATGGACGATAAGCAGTGCGGACAGGAAGAGGATAGAGGCTTTTGAAATGTGGTGCTACAGAAGAATGCTGAAGATAAGGTGGGTAGATCGCATAACTAATGAGGAGGTACTTAACAAAATTGGTGAGAAAAGGAATTTTTGGCACACCCTGACTAAAAGAAGGGATCGTTTGGTAGGACACATTCTTAGACATGAGGAATCGTAAATTTAGCATTGGAGGGAAGTGTGTGTGGGGTAAAAATCGCAGAGGGAGGCCAAGAGACGCGTATAGTCAGCAGGTTCAAGTGGATGTGTGTTGTCGTTCTTATGAGGAGATGAAAAGGCTTGCTCAGGATAGAGTAGGGTGGAGAGCTGCAGCAAACCAGTCTCCGGACTGAAGACCATAACAGCAACAATGTCAGAGACATTAATGATAGGGGTGAAGCATTTAATTAAAATTTGTGATGTGGCCGGGAATCGAACTCGGACCTCCATGTTTAATAGGCAGACGTTTTACCGCTAGACCACCGCGTCACTAGCGAGCGTGCGTAGACTATTCCGGGGCGCGGTAATCGCTACTGATGCAGTGATCTAGCGGTACACACACACACACACACACACACACACACACACAAAGACATCTACCTAGTAACCATAGAGGTCCGGGTTAGATTCCCGGCCGCATCACAAATTTTAATTCAATGCTTCAGCTTTATCATTAATGTCTCTGACATTATCGAGACGAGCACCAGTCTCAGGTTGTATAAATTCATATTTGTATCGATATTTATAAATTAATTGCATAGACTAAAATCGCTATATTTTATTTTTTTAAATGGCCGGATTCGGCTACAATCCAGCGCAATCTTCAGATATAATCCACTGTAAATAAAATACAGAAGACACTGCGTTACAAACAGATCCCAGAACTACATGTTACTGTTTTCAAGTGACAATAAAGAAAGCGTAGCCTTGCCCATTTGGTTGTTGCTGGTGATCACGAGCAGCGACGTTTCGTCACAGTCAGTACACTGCTGCTGATGGCTGAGTTGCAATGGTTTCAAAAACTAAAACTCGCGCGTGTATCTTCATGACGTCAGCGCAGGCCAATGAGAACTGACAGCCATGGTACCATTGAAACAGCGTCTCCAACGTCATCAACTGTCAACAGCGCACGACGACAACATCGGCCCTCATTTTAAATAATTTTAATTGTTGTGAGAACTGTTTGTAATATTGTACATCATTCCTTTTTACATATTTAATCTAAAAGTGATTATACATACCGTATTTAACTATATGCGTTAATTTGAACTTATTAAACGACTGTCAATTCCCATTGGCTGGCGCTTACGTCATAAAGATACACGCGCGCGGGTTTTGGCTATTTAAACCATGGCAGCTGAGCCATCAGCAGCAGTTTATGGACTGTGGCGGAACGTCGTTGCGGGTGAGCACCAGAAACAGCGAAATGGGTAATGCTACGCTTTTTATTGTCACCTGTAAAAGTAATACGTAGTTCCGACACATTTTTGTAACGCAGTACCTTCTGTGTCTTATCTACAGTGGATTATATCTGAAGACGGCGATAGATTGTTACGGAAACCGGTCATTTTAAAAATGAAATATTGCGATCTGGGACTGTTTAATTAATTTATCTTATTATAATAGATCGCTGAGCACCCACAACAATTTTTTTCTAAAATTATTAATGATTGAATTCGCGCAACATTTCAGTCGATTACGACATGAATTGTTTCTAAACACAGGCAGCTGTATTCACAAATACAACAACAATGAAATTTGCATCACCACGATTTTAGAGGTTCTTGACCCTTTATAGGAAAATGGAATAGAGATGTACGTAAACAATTCAATTCTCTTTATTCCTCATGAAAACAGAAAGCGAAGCCACAGTGGAGTAGCCGAGCGGTCTAAGGCGCCTCGTTGCGGAGCGCGCGTTTGCTTGCCGTCGGGGTTTTGAGTCCTCCCTGGGGCATGGGTGTATGTGTTGTTCTTAGGTTAGTTTACCTAGATTTAAGTAGTTTGTAAGCTACCGGCTGATTGTGGTGTCACACCAGTCTAAAGTGCTCGCCACCTACTTTCGCCGCGCGCCACCATGCACGCACGGCGCGGCGTTCTTACGACGTCAGCCACGAACGCCCTCTGCTACAACTCCGCTCGTGGCCACCACTGAACGACATCGTTCACTTGCAACTGAGATAGGAACCAGTTAACACTTCGGAATCAGATAGGCACCAGTGAAGACTTGGCTATCGGATAGGCACTAGGCAGACCTCTAGCTCAACTATGTATCAGCTTTCTGCAGTACTGAGCTATGTAGAAGTTACGTATTACTAAGTCTCTAAGAAATACATATCTCGTTCTAATTTACTCTAGTGTTTCTAGTGTCTGCTGTCCCACTGGCTGGTCACCTCCTACCTACACAAGCGTGCATCCTTTATTCCTGTATCGGTCTTCCTCCTCCTACCTACACAAGCGTGCATCCTTTATTCCTGTATCGGTCTTTCTACTCGGCCACCGACACCTACTACGGAAACGAGACACAAAAGCGGCGACGAGGCTGGGACACAAAAGTGGCGACGAGGATGGGATACAAAAGATATGACGTCAAAAATAATGGGAGGCCACCGCGTGAAAATACCCAGATTTATGAGTTAATTATTGGAACATGGAAGTAGTTAGGGATCTGCAACAAAGTTTGCATGTAATTTGAGACATTTGTAAAACGTTTTGTAACTGCCCCCCCCCCTCCCACTAAATGATGAAAATAAGTATACCGCTCACAACAGTTTCGCTGTAAATGCCGTAAAACTGTCGCATCAGGCATGACATTGTATGAAATAAAGTTAGCATTACAAATTTGCATGTTACTATTTAGTTTTGTCTGCAAGTCTCCCTTAATTCTCTTGCATCCAAAATTAAGCAATCTGTTTTCTTAATCTCTGTCTGTATAGAAGCGAAAGGACACACACTCACTCACTGACTAAACAGGAAATCTCGAAAACTATTTCGCCTGAAATTTGGCAGGAATGTAGTTTATAGGTAGAAAATGTCAGCTAAGTTAGTATTTTCTAATAGGTGCAAGGCGGAGCATACTTCTACAGACGCAAGAAATCTACGGTTTCATTCCGATCTTCACGAAATTTAGCACTATTGACCTTCAAAACAAGAGGAAGATCACAGTCTATCAAGTTACATATGGTGCATGGGAGAGGGTACTTTGCGACATAAAAATGGATCCCTAAATACCTTGGTCACGCCATAACTCGGCTCGACCGATTTCACAGATCCTTCTTTTTGTTGTTTTAGTTATTCTCAGAGCAAGGGTTGTATGAAATAAAACTGTTATATTTCAGAACAACAAAGTACGTCTTTCATTGTAACCCTGCGTTTCTGTTGCATAGAAATCTATAGTTTTGTCCGATATTGATGAACTTTTTGCACACTGTACCTTAAAAACAAGGGGAATGTAACTGTCTGTGTAAAATTTCGTTCGGTGCATGGTGGAGGGTACTTAACATACGGAATTTTACCAAATGCATAGTTTTACTCCCATCTTTTTGAATTTTTACACACATGACCTTCAAACCAAGATGAAGATCACTGGCTACATAAATGTTTGTATGGTACATGACAGAGGCTACCTTGCAAAAAACTTTGCCGACAGGGGGAAAGGTAGAAACGAATAGAGGGATGGGAGAGAAAGAGGTGGATTCGGAGCGAGGTGGGAAGGGAATGTGGACTACGAGAGTGTAGGATAAATAAACATCCGGGCAACACTGGTTTTACGGCTAGTAATCTATAATAATTACTACTTATGTCTAAAGGTAAGCATTGAAGACAGTAAATGTCTTAAGTTGACAACCTTGCAAAATTTACAGCAGAATTACCTTATGTTGTTTGTACACTACAGTACAATGGATCAATAGCTGGTTTTTGTCGGAGGGAGGGCGGATGAACGAAATATTTTCTTACACAGTTGATGAATATTCACGGTACTGCCTTAATTAGGTAGTGAAGGTGATAAGATCTTTGTGCAAGGGTTTCGCTAACCAAGATGATGTCATAGTACGTTGAGCGGGGAACAGTATTGGTATGGATAAGGTCTACAACATCGTGATCTGGTAAAAGAAGCCTCTCTGGCAAGTAATACAAATGTTGGGCTTGTGCCTGGATTCATGCGGCATGATCTGCCCCAGTGGAACCAGTCTGTAATCAGGGTCAATAAGGGGTTAGATATGTTCAGTATGGCTACTGCATCAGACATGGCTTTGATTCCTGCGGATGCCATTTGAAGGGGGAACTTCACTAAGCATGACCTGCATTGCAGTGGGAAAGGGAACAGTAAACTGGGTGGATTGATGGCAGAGTCCGTAAGGGAAACATAAACGCATGGAAGGACGTCGTCTTAGGCGAAAATAAGTGTCCCAGAAGGAGCTGAGATAGATAGTTCCTAAAAATGTCACATATCACATGATTGTCTCAAAACTAATGCGAAAAATAATGTTAGTACATTTAATCAAAATATCGGAGGATTAAAGAATGGCCGTCCTCGGTGGCCGAGGGGACTGAGGCGCTCCAGTCACGGTCTGCACGGCCACTACGGTTAGGGGTTCGAATCCCCCCTCGGGCATGGATATTTGTGCCGTCCTTAGTCTTAGTTCATAAGTAGTTGTAAGTTTAGGGACTGATGACCCCGTCGTTAAGTCCCATAAGCTATACAAACATTTGAATTTGAATTTTTGATTAAAGAATGAAGTATAAGAGCTTCTTGTTTGTTTGAAAGATATCAAAACTAAGGATATAATAGATGTATTATGCTTAACTCTGTATCCCACTGGGTAAAAAGTAAATATTTTTGGATACAAATTGTCAGCACATGTAAGAAGAGAAAACAAGGAGGAAGACTTGTCACACATGTTAGCTGTTATCGCTGTGCGAAAAATTTTAGTTGTGGCGCTTGAGGCGCGGTAGCGTGAGGACGTCCAGGAGTGTGCTCACAGTTTAAAGCGTTCACAAGTCGCGAACAGCTTTCTTTCGTGTTAAGTGTTAACTTGTTGTGCAGTATCGTCACTTAGTGTTCTGGTGTGTGTGTTGTTTAAATGTTAGCGATCTCGGCCGCTAAAACCGTAAATATGGAAAATAAGGTCCCCAGGAAGTGCACTCTGCGTTTCGAGTTTGATAAGGCAACCAGGAATAAGCTACCGAGTTCGGTAGAAGTTCATGATTGGATCGACAGCGTTTTTGGAATCGTCTCTGAACAAATACACACCGCTTATTACGATTTGGATGAATACTGTTTTTACGTCAAGTTACTGGAACCCGTTCAACTAGACAAAATCCTGATGAAACACGGAACATCTGCTCAATTTCGACATCGAGACTCAACGGTGGGTACAGTTTCCATATCTAATGCCGGTATTGAATATAAGAATGTTAGCGTTTTCAATTTGCCGCCAGAAGTAGAAAATTGTTATCTTAGAGAGGTGTTATCACGTTATGGCGATATTAAACAAATTAGAAACGAGCGCTGGTCAAAGCAACATAAACTTCAGTGTTTCAGTAGTATAAGATCAGTAGAAATACACGTTAGAACTAATATTCCCTCTCATATTACTGTCTGTGGGTACAGGGCTCATGTGACATATTCTGGTCAGGAAGAAACGTGTTACATCTGTAACGAAAGCGGACATATGCGTCAGGATTGCCCGAAAAAACCGGTTGTATTAAGAAATAATTAAAACAACGCAAAAAACGGACGTTAGCTGAATTAGTAGCACCCACTCGGGACGTTGATGACCCAACACCCAGTAGCAATTTTTCTGAGCAACCACCTCTGGTCCCGGCTGAATTTCCACCACTGCCAGCAAAAGTAAACTTAGATCAGGTGCCCACTAAAGTCATTACCCCAGTTGTAGCTAATACACGGAGACGAACCTCTGATGAAAGTAGTGCGGATGACAAATTCGAACGTTCGTCACAGGATAACAGCAAAAACACCGTTAACACCGTGTTAGAAACTAAAGTTCCTACACCCGTTACGGATACAATAATTGAAAGAAATCCCATAGAGATTTCAAACAGTTCCAGTATAGAATCCGAACCGCAGCAACGGGAAGAAATTCTATCACCCGTGCTGCAAACATCAGTAGAGGAAGTACAACACGTAGACCTAGGGACACCAGGCAAACCCGACCCAGGTGTTAGTGGACATCATCAAACCAAACCTCTGATAGTAAACAACCCGGACTGTGATCCTGTTGTCAATACACAAACCGCGCCTAGTCAGAGCAGCGTCCAAAACAGAGCGGACGTAAACATAAACAGTGACGCGGAAATGGAAAGCGAAGCAGGAAGTGGCGAGCCGGCGAGGCCGCAGCCCGCCAACTGTCGCACTCTGATATGGAGCTGGACGTCTGCAGCGAGCCGCCCACCTCGCCTTCTGCTGTGGGTTTCACCAGCAGTGGCAGGCGTAGGAGTAAAGTACAGCCGAAAATGAACGCTGTGCGGATGAAAAATAAAAACTCTTAATCTCAATACAAGACTGATACTAAGAAAACAAGTGGCAAAGAATCAAAGGATTGGGACGCGGACGCGGGAGGGGGGAAAGTTAAAAAGTAGTGCTTTTCTGGACTAGTTAGATGCAGGCATATAAAGTTGTAACCCTGAACATCAGTAGAATCACCTCTGACCTGAAACTCGCGGCCTTCAAACAGTTTGTTTACGAATCTGAAGCTGATATTTTGCTGTTACAGGAGGTGTTAACAACGAACCTCCGTATATCGGGCTTCAACACCATAGAAAACATAGCCCTGGAGAACAGTACCGGTACTGCAGTTTTAATTAAAGACGGTATTCCATTTCAAGAGATTGAAAAATTGGAATCCGGTCGAGGTATAAGTTTTAATTTGTATAATGTCACCGGAGTAAATTTATACGCTCCGTCGGGGAATTCTAATAAAACTGAACGTTCCAGATATTTCAAGGAGGAGATTATCTACCTTCTAAGGAAAAACCCGCAATACATATTGTTAGGTGGAGACTTTAATTGCGTTTTACATGCGAAAGATCAGCATCCTCATTTCAATTATTGTAAAGAGCTGCACGAACTTGTAAAACATATAAAGCTGCAGGACGCGTGGGAAGTGAAGTATCCCACATTGGTGAGATTCACCTACTTCACCGCCCACTCATGCAGCCGCCTTGACCGACTATATGTGACGGAAAACATTAGTGACAGGCTTCGCGCCGCGGAGGTAATCCCTGCAGTATTCTCTGACCATTGTGCGCTTGCTGTAACACTTGATCTCGATAAACAGCCCACCAAACTCTATAGATCACAAGACAGAGAATTAGAGGACGACGTCAGAGACACATGGTACGTTTGTCTCAGATCCCTAAGTCGCTATCAATCCAAAGTAGACTGGTGGACAAATCACGCAAAACGAAAACTTCGTCAGTGTGTGATAAACTACGGCAGACAAAAAGCTAGGGAAATAAAAAACACCACAGAATTTTATTATTCTATATTAAGAGAACTCTATGATAAATCTGACAATAATGGATCGCACTTCCAACAAATCAAGAGCATCAAAGCAAAATTACTTAGTATCAAGCGCACACAGTTAGAGGGTCTGAAAATAAAGTCCAAATCACGCTCTCTGGTAGTTGAAGAGATGACGTCTCTGTACCATTTAATTAAACATAATACCAACCGAAGGCGGACGTCAAATGGTAGACTGCTCGTAAATCAAAACGACATAGTACAGGAAATACATCAACATTATAGAGAATTGTATTCTCTAGAACATGTTGTTGAGGGTGCAGTAGGTGAATTTTTTCAAGTACTTACTCCGGAAATTAATTCTGATGATAACAGTGACATATTAACTGCGTTTACAGAACGTGAAGTTTTAGATCTCATTTCAAGGTCGCCGCCCAACAAATCCCCTGGACCTGATGGATTGCCAAAAGAATTTTATTGTAAATTTTGGCCCCTTATAGGACCAACTTTTAAGGATATTCTAAACGAAATATTAAAAGGTGTCGTAGTTCCTAAAGAGTTTAAGGAAGGGAAAATTGTTTTAGTTCCAAAAAACAAGGGACGAAAATGCATCGACAACTTCAGGCCTATTACTTTGCTGAATTTTGATTATAAAATCATCGCCCGGGCTGTTACCAGTAGAATGAGTCTTCCCATAAGTAAAATTATTGGAAAACACCAATCCTGTTTCCCTGCACGAACTGTCATGAACACAATTTCTACCTACAGAGATGTCATATCCATAGCCTCCGTTACAAATATAAAGTGTGCACTCTTTTTTATAGATTTTAATAAAGCGTTTGATCGAGTAAATCACCAATACCTGGAAAAAGTAATGAAGGAAGTAGGCCTGGAATAAAGAGTTTTAAAAGTGGTAAGAAATTTGATTACAGGGATAACGACTAAAATAGCTGTCAATGGACAATTAACTGGGGCTATAAACATTGAAAGGGGGGTCCCACAGGGCAGTCCTCTCTCTCTCTATGCTGCTGTATGTGCTCTCCTTGGAGCCAATACTCAAAAGGGTTACCACGAAACTCTCTGGGTTACAGTTGTCGGATGTTAAATTCACCACAGGGGCGTATGCTGATGACGTGGGAGTGGTACTAAGAACAGTAGATGAGGTCACAAGCCTAAAAGAGGACTTGGACACCTACTGTGCAGTTTCAGGTGCAAAAATTAACACGGGAAAGTGTAAATTAGTAAATATCAGAGGGTTCGACGACGTAGCCGTGCCATGGGCACAAATCGTCGAACAACACAAGACTTTAGGGATCATCGTTGATAAATGTCCATTAAAAATGGCGGCCCTGAACTGGAGAGCGACAATTAACAAAATGCAAGGGACTACATTAGAAGCAACCTGGCGATCACTAAACCTTATTGGAGCCGTGAGGATTGTCAACACCTATCTATTGTCCAAGGCATACTATGTGGCTCAGATTTTCCCGATTCCAAAAGTACAGGCAAATAAAGTAATGCAGTTAGCAGCCAGGTACGTGTGGAGAGGAAACATTTTTAAGCTCACACCCGGAACATTAACAAAACCAAGATTGTCTGGAGGACTCGCACTCACTGATATTCATAGGAAGGCAACTGCTTTATACCTTAGACGAACAGAAAGATTAATACATGGCAACCACAGTAATATTACAGAAAAACTCTTTAAAATACTGCAACCAAAGAGCATGAATCCGCCGATAGATATCAGCAATCATAACTTCCGTCTGAAACATATCAGTCTGTTTTACCTGGAGTATAGTTACTTAAAAGAAAGTCGTGTACCATCTACGAATTTAACTACAACCCAAATCCTACAGATATGGCAACAGAAAGATATGCCAAACAGTATTATGCTAAAGTTTCCACATAGAAACTGGTTGACAGTGTGGAAAAACATCAGCCTTAAAATCCACACGTCAGAGGTTGCGTCCACCTGGAACAAAGTCGTCAACCAGACGATAGCAACGAACGAAAAGCTACATCGCATCGGAAAAAGTTATACAGAAAAATGCAGAAAATGTGGACTACGGGACACCATAATCCATAGATTCACTTGTAGCGGACATATCGAAAACTGGAAGTGGGTGAGGAAACTAAAAGCATTACTATTAAGAACCTCCGAAACTAGCTACACATTATGATGTGGCCGGAAAGAAGTTATTACCCGAAAACAAAGAACAATACAATTATGTGGCTTCTTGGTAATTATGTAAACTATATATTCCGCGGACCTGCAGAAGACAATCCCATAAGTTTTCAATCGTACATGAACACAGCGAGATGGAGAATTATAAGCACTATTGATAAGAAAAAACAGTTTAGCAACATGCTAAATATAGCATTTGAAAAGGCGGGAATAGGATAAACTTTTTGTCTTGAGACTGTAATTACTGCTACTGTCGCCATTTAAAGACGCAACAGTTTCACTTACATTTTAAAGAACCTTTTGTTTCTGTTTTGCAATGGATATTGCTGTTTATTCCTAGATTTTTTTTAAACAGTTGCTTTTAACGGAAAAAAAAGCAGTCTAGTGCATATGGTAACGGTGGATTGTGTGGGCGGCCAGACGCCTGCCGCCGGCCTCCTGTAGCCGCGCCACCGCGCAGCTCCCGCCTCTCTACAAGTTTGGTTTGGTTTCGTTAATCTGTAGTAGTGTGTGTGCACTGCTTAAACGCGGTCAGGCGTTGGTTTCCTTTTAAAGAAGAATATTTTTGTTTCTGTTTTGCAATGGATATTGCTGAAAAAAAAAGGGGGGGCGGACTGAGGCGCTCCAGTCACGGTCTGCACGGCCACTACGATTAGGGATTCGAATCCCCCCTCGGGCATGGATATTTGTGCTGTCCTTAGTCTTAGTTAGTTCATAAGTAGTTGTAAGTTTAGGGACTGATGACCCCGTAGTTAAGTCCAATAAGCTATACAAACATTTGAATTTGAATTTTTGATTAAAGAATGAAGTATAAGAGCTTCTTGTTTGTTTGAAATATATCAAAACTAAGGATATAATAGATGTATTATGCTTAACTCTGTATCCCACTGTGTAAAAAGTAAATATTTTTGGATACAAATTGTCAGCACATGTAAGAAGAGAAAACAAGGAGGAAGACTTGTCACACATGTTAGCTGTTATCGCTGTGTGAAAAATTTAAAAACAAGAATAGCTCGTGGAATCATGAGCCTGTCAGCTTGAACTATATGATATTACTTTTATAATTCTAGACTTTTATAGCTCCTCCTTCAGGATTGTTCAGCTGTTTATGAAAAACTTCATTGGTGTGCTATGTCAGACAGGATGAAGTAAATTATAATCTATTCGGATGTCAATGTTGATTCTCTAAAAGAGTGTAATAGTGACGCTGACCTTTAAGCATTATTAAGTTCTTTCAGTACGGCATCCTTTATCAGTTTTCCTACAGGGATAGTACATGAAGGAAGGAAGCATTGGGTTTAACATCCTGTCGACAGCGTGGTCATTACAGACGGTAGGGCAGTAAAGGATAAAAGCATATTAGTAGATAACTTTTTATGGACCAAGATAAATTTAACAACATAAACGCTTATCTTTCTGACCATTGTGCACACCACCTTGCGGTATATGACGCAGCTCCACACATTAATTCTAGACAGTTCTCCAATTTAGTGCGATTAATTAATAAATCAACAATCGCTAACTTCGGAGAAAGCCGACAGCAGTTTCACTGGGATGATGTGTACAAGGAAACCGATGCTAATTTGAAATGTATATTGTTTTAAGTGATTTTGAAATCTGATTCCCCAATAAAATAGTTAAATATACCTGTAAGAAACAATGTAAAAAGCCATGGCTTAACAAAGGAATGAAAATATCTTTTAACTTTAAATGTTTGTAAAAAATAAGGGTCTTACACACGTTGGTCATCAGTCACTAGGCTTACAAATTATTTTAACTTTAACTTACGCTAAGGTCGAAACAAAAACCCATGGCCGAGGAAGGATTCGAACATCCGACGCCCATCAACCTCTCGCTCCGGAGGAAGGTGCATTAGAACGTACGGCCACTCCGCCGTGGGTACCTTTTAAGTAGAAAAAAGAATTGTATATAACCCAGAAACAGACAAATAATGTGCTAACTACTGTACAACACAAAGAACAGTGATCAAAAAGTTCAAGAGCATGTGTATCATGTTCGAGTAAAAAGTTTGGAATATTATTGGTGAAAGACGACCGTCTGTCGTCTTTCATATGTTTTTTATAAAACTGTAATTATTTGATGTCGCTAGATTAGCATTTTGTTGAAACTACAACCCCACTCTTTTCGAGGAATGAGGAATAGCATTTTAATTTCATGTTTTAAAATAATAGTTTCTGAAACGTTAGGTAATATTGCTATGATTATGTTACTTTAACAATTCATTATTGTATTTATAATTGTGGCAATAACTACGGCTTCCCCGCTACGCCACTGTCCCTGTGAGAATGTGTACTTGTTTTACTCTTATGTGGATGTGCGAGAATCTAAAGATTATCTGAATGTGGGTAGTAATAGCTTGCTTTGCATGGTTCTCTCTAGCTCAGAGTTGATAGTTAGTCGTTACCAACCTCTTCTGCTGGTGCAACCAAAGAGGTTTCTATACCCTTTGGTTACAAGCCACTCGACGAGCCCTCTCCAGGGCGACTCTCTTCCCCACCACCTCGTTTTTTGTGGGTTTTCCCAGTTTCCGGTAGCTTCGCACGTGCTGCTTCACGCCCCTTGGCCGCTCGGTCTTCACTTTGTGCTGGGATCGTGGTGAGGTAAGGTTGGTTCTGCTCTTGTGTCCGCGGAGATAGTAGCGATTGGTTGTCTAGCATTTTTGACTTACACTCTTCAACTGAGAATCATCTTTCAGAATATTTTTACGATCGTGCGCTTAAATGTGTTCTAGTTTTTCAATCCAGTGATCTCCTACAGATAAACGTGGTGCATATGTTACACGTTGCAGTTTGATAATGGACTGGTATATTCAAACCTTTTGTGATTATGTGGCGGTGAACGAACTCTGTGTAAATTCTTTCTAGCTTTGTGGGGCCCGATTTATAACAGACGATATGTTCACTATTGTACAGTGCATATAAAATCTTTCTTATCGTTTCCTTCTGTGAGTGATATGTGATCCACGTGGTTGGTTCTTAGAACAAAGCCTTCATCGTCCACTATTATTTGTTCCAAGCCCATCAGGCAAGTAACTGTGTGTGTATCCTTGTGATTTCCATTAACATTTCGCGATCTTCTCTCCTCGCCTATTTTAATTTTGCTGTTTCTTCTCCGAACTTGTAGTATGCACTTGGTCTTTGTCAATAATTCTCTCCGAGCCTTGTGCAACCTCCTTCAAGAGCTTGCTTATGAAATTCTATGCATTTCTGAGGGTTGCATGCCGTAGCTTTTATTCTCACTTTTCCGTCTTTGTAATTACTTCACTTTTCTTGTTTTTGAGACTGGACTTCATCCATCTGTATAATCACTCCCTATCGCGTGCATCTGCATTTCATTCGCTTCTTTATGTAATTCTAAACATTTCTATGGGTTGCATGCTGTAGTTTTTATTTTTCCGACTTTGTAATTATTTCACTTTTCCGGGTTTTGAGACCGGACTTTTCCGTCTCTGTGAACGCTCCCAATTGCATGTTGCTGCATTGCAATAGTTTCCTTATGAAATTCTACGCAGTCCTATAGATTTCATGCCGTAGTTAATTTTTTTAATTTTCGGAAATTGAATTTATACATTTTTAATTGTTTTCGGAACTACCTGTGTCCGAACTTCGACCTCAGGGGTTTGTAGTTATTCACCTGAATTCACGCCACTTCTCATAAAACCAGTGCCTAGATAGTTTACTGTCAGATTGCAACTTAAGAGTTCGCCTTGATTTTGTGTAATAAATCCTAATTTTAACCACTTCACCTTCATTGGAGTGTGATCATGTAACGTAGCCGTGTGTCGCCATTAGCTTCTTTACTCGCGGTCTAATCTAAATGCAACTTAACTTTACTATACTCACGCACCGTCTAAAATAAAGCACCAGAGACTAGAGCCATCTTCGCAGTTTTATTGTATATTGTGTTGTGTGGTACCTACGGGTTTGCTGAATTTCGCCTACGATAGCGGTGCCTGCTTCTTCCTCGTTTCAGCACACTGATTTTGGTGACTTTCGCTGTTGCATTGTGTGTGTGTGAGCGAGTAAGTGTTGCTTGTAAATCCTCCTCCAGTAGCGTTACGTTCTGTGTGATTTATGTTAAATTCAGTGCTGGGCATCATCAGTATTAGTCATGGAAATGTGATGGATGGGGTTAACAAAATCGGTTCCTCATTTTGCTTGCGTTCGACCTGAATAAACAAGTTAAGTTCAGTACAATTTTGACTTGCCTATAAATTGTAGTTTTAGGGCACCTTCCTCCTTTTAATTAATACTGGTTTTCACCAGTGCTGAGAAAAAGCTCAGATGTAGTTCTTTATGTTTAAGTTTGGTTGTGCTATAACTGTTTCTCTTAGCCACCTTCATGAAATAACTCTAATAGTGGTGGTTTGTTTATTAATGACTGATTGTAATTTCGCGTGAGCTGCTACGTATATTGGCCACTGTATCGTTAACTTCCTGTTATTAGAGTAATTTGAACCAAGTCAGTTCTCAATTTGGGACAGGGAACAAGGTTTTACAACAGGGAGTAGCCACTAGTTCACACGGACTTTTTGATACTTTTACTGCTAAAATTAAGCTTACTTATAACAGTAAACTCTTGTCTGGCTACTTCCAACCAGAATTAAGATTTTATTTCGTTTAATGGTCCCCTATTATTGGTAGGGAAACAGGTCGAGTAAAACACACAAATACTATATTACCATCAAACAGAAAGAAAAATTTTGTGCCAAAAGACAAAAGTTGAGAATAATTGAGAGTTTTAAATGATGAAACTTTTAATGTTTTCCGTAACCATTCATAACCTAATGGAATTTTTTGATTTCGTAAATCATTGAATTCTTTAAATAAGCTCAAGTGCTCTGGTATGAGTGGGAATGTGAAGTAATAGTTTAAGTCTTCGCTGTAAGAGGGCAGAAAGTTGAAGTAAGTGGTTCTCATAATGTGCAGAAATCAGCTGTTTCCTCAAACTGGGGACATAACAACTGTGCGCGCCCGACTGACATCGGTCTGGGGTTCTTTGTTGTTCTTAATATACAGGGCGAGTCAAAAGATACCTTCATGAGTTGTAAGACTAAAGGGAAAATTAAAACGGGATCATGGGAAGAGAGGTTTGATGTGGGACCGCAACTTCTGGAATGAATATCATTCATAGCCGCCAGCCGGCCGCGGTGGCCGAGGGGACTGAGGCGCTCCAGTCACGGTCTGCACTGCCACTACGGTCGGGGGTTCGAATCCCCCCTCGGGCGTGGATATTTGTGCCGTCCTTAGTATTAGTTAGTTCGTAAGTAGTTTGTAAGCTATACAAACAAAACTTAGCCGCCTTCTTGAAATCCTCCATTTTGGATTCAAGTTATGTTTTTAATGGAAAGGGTGGTTGTATGACACATCAAATGATAGTCGCTTGATCTCAGGTATTTCGTGGTGTAATTTGCTTTTGTCTATCTTGTCCAGTTTAGGAGTTATTAATGTTCAAATTTGGGAAATTACCTTTATACCGACTGCTACAACACATGTTATACAAGTTCTACGTGTTGTCCATCCGGTGCAATATTTCCGAACTTTGAACATTAATAACCTCTAAACTGTACAAGATAGGCAAAAACAAATAACACCAATAAATTCCTGAGCTCAAGCGAGTGTTATTTTATGTGTCATATACCCCTCCCTTCCATTAAAAAATGACTTGTATCAAAGATGGCGCCATGCATGATATTCACTCCAAAAGTTGCGGCCCCACATCAAACCTATGTTCCCATCTTCACTTTTCAATCTTCCCTTCACAGTTCCAACTTATGAAGGAGTCATGGTTGGGATTGATCTCCCAATCGACATCGGTGTTTCTAATATCGGGATCGAGTCCACGACAGTGAAAGTCTGTGGACTCTGGGGACGATGAGGCTGTTTGGGACGTGGCGGGTTTCCTGGGACCAGGCGGACATGTGGACCAAACGTTGCGACAAGCAGTCTGTGCAGCAGAGAGTTTGGGAAATCGGGATCAGAGACTTCATGATTGTGGTGTCATTGCTTGTTTCTTATGCTAGGCTGGGATTGGAGTCTGGTATAAGGACTTTTGGGTGTCATGGAGAGGTGATGTGTATCAACTGTATGTGTGTTGCAGAGATAGTTTGGAGGGCAGGTATCAGATAATGTTGACTGTTGACAGGGACGAGATTTTGTATGGATTTTCTTTTTCTTCCCTGGAGCTGCTGTGGACGAAGCAGATGACGCATAGGTGTCATCACAACGGAAGGAAATCCGTGTTTGCTAGCGGTGATACCACAATTGCATTCGTCATGAGTTGATGGCATTTGCGATATTGATGTTGAAAGTGATGGTCATGGTGGGAGATGTGACGGTGGTGATGGTGTCCTAGTCGCTGACTCATAAAATGTCTGAGTGAAGGGAAAGGTAGTGGAAAAGGTGCGAAAGCAAGAAAAAGCAAGAAAGGACAGCGAGCAGGGAGTACAGGAGTAGGTGGAGTTGCGGGAGGTATTGAGTAGAAGTGTGAATATATTATGGTGCATTACGTGTTTCGAGTGCGTAAATGGTTGTCTGTGGGCAGGGTTAGGCAGTCACAAGCAGGAAGTGAGATGGTTGGTGTAGGCTTGGATCGGTAACGACGAGTAGCCAGAGCAAGGCTGGCAGCAGATCCAGGCAGCAATCGTCGTGACGTTGACACCGAGGGCGATTGGCAGCAGTGATCGGGACGTAGACGTCGATAGCGACCTTTGGCAGCGAGTCGTGGCAGTAGTGTCGATCACGTAGAGAACGGGATTGACAAGCGATTATAGATCGTGGGAGTGCAGCCCACTACAGCCTAATATACTGATGCTAGGGTAGGATGAAATGTGGAATCTTTTACTCCACCAAATATTACCACAGAGAGACAAAATCAAGGACAGTACGAGAAACATATCATAATTCAGTCTACAACTCTCTCTCTCTCTCTCTCTCTCTCTCTCTCTCTCTCACGCACACAGAGGAAATTGTAAGCAGACCATCGATGTTAATGAATCCATCGTCTGTTCTGAACGTAGCTCAAAGAAATATGGTAGAACGTAAATCGCCCAGTCAGAACGCGAGATGAAAGGACGATAAACCTAGTCAGGAGTAGGCAAACCAAGGTTGTGTTACTGGAAATACACTAGAGACCAGACGAAACTGGTATAGGCATGGTAATGTAACACACGGGTATGTATACAGTCAGAGGACGGCGCTACGTTCGGCAACGACTAAATAAGTGCCTGGCGTGGGAGTTATATTGGTTACTGCCGTTACAGTGGTGGGGTCTCACGATTTAAATGAGTCTGAACGTTGTGTTACAGTCGGCGCATGACATATGGAGCACTGCATTTGGACCATGTTATGCATCACAAGACCAAGCGCCGATACTTTATATTTATGATGTGAGCGCAATTAGTGCTGTTTAGTAGTTATTTGGTGTGAGATTTCACTACAACTGAAAGAACACTAACCCTTCTTTGATACTAAAAACTGAGAAAGATTCATAAACAAATATATTTTAAGAACATGTAAGATGTAGGTTCCATTATGTCAGTTATGACATATGACGCTTGGGCTAGTGATGCATAACACCGTCCATTTCCAAGGTACCGATGAGGTACGAGTTCATCGTGAATGTCTCAAATGCGGAAAAACGTTAAGTCTGCGACATCGCTACGGCTGCAGAGAGTTCCTGGACCAACGAAGACAATGGCTAAGCTTGACAGGAGTGCATCCCTTCCGCATATATCAGGTGATCAAATAGCATACATTTGAAAACGTAATAAATCATGGAATAATGTAGATAGAGAGGTAAAAATTGACACACAAGCTTAGAATGACATGGGGTTTTATTAGAACAAAAAGAAATAAAATGTTCAAAAAATGTCCCGTAGATGGCGCTTTATCTGATCAGAAAACAAGAGATTATATTCTTTACAGGAAATGCTCGCCGGCCGCGGTGGCCGAGGTGACTGAGGCGCTCCAGTCACGGTCAGCACGGCTACTACGGTCGGGGGTTCGAATCCCCCCTCGGGCATGGATATTTGTGCCGTCCTAGTTCGTAAGTAGTTCATAAGTAGTTTGTAAGTTTAGGGACTGATGACCCCGTAGTTAAGTCCCATAAGCTTAACAAACATTTGAACATTTTTTTGAAATGCTCAATATGTTCACCATCATTGCTCAACAATAGCTGTAGTCGAGGAATAATGTTGTGAACAGCACTGTAAAGCATGTCCGGAGTTATAATGAGGCATTGGCGTCGGATGCTGTCATTCAGCATCCCTAGAGATGTCGGTCAAACACGATATACTTGCGATTTCAGGTAACCCCAAAGCCAATAATCTCACGGACTGAGGTCTGGGGACCAGGGAGGCCAATCATGATGAAAGTGGCGGCTGAGCACACGATCATCACCAAACGACGCGCGCAAGATATCTTTCACACGTCTAGCAAAATGGGGTGGAGCGCCAGCCTGCATAAAAATCGTACGTTCCAGCAGATGTTTCTCTGCCAGGCTGGAGACGACGCCATTCTGTAACATATCGGCGCACCTCTCACCCGTCCTGGTAGCAGTTACAAAACCAGAATCACGTAGTTCCTCGAAGGAAAAACGCCAGATAACGGTAGATGTGGTAAATCCAACCCATACCGTGACTTTCTTGTCGCGCATTGGAGTTTCCGCGACAATTCTAGGAATTTCGATAGCCCAAATTCTCATGCGCAGTCACTAACGTTTTGCTGTCCAGCGCCATCTGTCGGACATTTTTCGAACTTAACTTTTTTTTTGTTCTTATAAAACTCTATGTCATTCGAACATTCCGAGCATGTGTCTCAATTTTACCTCTCTATCTACATTATTCCGTGATTTATTAAGTTTTCAAATTTATACTGGCGTTTTGATCACCTGGTATCTGTTAATTTTAATGCTTGGCGTTCCAGAAGTACGAGCGTGACAACCATTCAATGGAACATCGTCGATGGTGCTGGATGTGCACTCGTGTACCCTAGGTCACTGCACGAGCAAAGCTTTAGGGCCCATCGGGGCATAAACACAAGAGTGTTGACTGAAAATTTGTTGCCTGGCATGACGAGTCTGCTTCCCAAGTGTATCGAGCGGTTCAGCGTGCTCGGGTATGCAGCGTCACGAATTCATGAAGCCCACATGCCAGCATGGCAGTTGTCTCGGTGGTGCAGGCTCTGTCATGCCGTCGTGGGTGTGTATACTCCGTTCACCGAAACGAGAGACGGACTGTAAGTACACCGGAGTGCGTGACTAGGGATGCACAAAAACGGGCGTTCGGTCAATGTCGCTACCTATGTACCAATCGATGTGGTTTCAAGTTGTAATGGAATAGGGAATGCCACTGTTGGTCGAGTTGTAATTCCAAATTATTAAGGTATCCACCAACAGAAGCAAAATTTGTGTTGTTTAATTGAACAACTGATTTCGGTATTACATTAATTGTTCTTGGTATTTTGTATTACATATGTACAGCATGATGTTACGGCGGTTGTGTGTTGTGCTATGTAGCAGTGATATTAGACTCCACGATATTCAAACTTCATTTCTTTTAATAATCGATAGAATCTCTGAAAATTGACCACACCGGCATTTTCGTTTACGACAATAAGAACTATGTCAACAAAACAACAAATCTGGTACTTTCTTTCGTACCACATTTTTGTGAAAGTCATCAACACTTTCTGTAATCTACTTGTCGTGACATAAAGTCAGCGTCACATGCCAGACGGTTGAGAACGATCGTGGAGGAGGCAGCGGATGACCGGCAGCCAATCACACGCCGGTGCCGCGCATCCTGGAGGGAGCAACCGAGAAAGCACGCCCTCTACAAGCGGCTGTGTCTAGGCCGACATACGTCTGGACACCGGTCAGAACTCGGCTATGAACTAGGCAGTCACTAGGACTCAGCGCAGCTAGCATCGAGGAAGAATACGCCGCCGCGAGAAGAGACATACTTTATAAAAAAAGTTAAGTGACTGTACTCTTCAGTAAATAAAACTTTGGTAACTTCTAAGAGTGTGCGGTCTTGTAATCATTTACCATATAATAAACTGAGGAACGACCAACACCCGTAGAAGCAGCTGTTTTTATAACAATATTTGTCATCTATTGTTTTGGTCACAACAGCTCCGTTTCATACACATTAAGAACTTAATGATTTCTTCTTTGACTGCTTCTTGCGTAGATTCAAATGTAGGATGACATAATGAGTATACAATTGCGCGATACCGACGAAAAAGAGAAAAAGAGATAGAATATGAATGGTTAATACTTACGCTGCTTTTCAGCAACTGGTCCTGTAAGATGAAATTTCTAGCCACCCTCTAATATCACCCCTCATAACAGACACAAACGCTTTACGCCTGAAACGGATGCGGCGACACTGGGCGAGCGCTCCTGTTTTGTCGACCCCTGGTCACGCGCCTCTCTCTATTTACAGTCCATCTCTCGTTTCGGTGAACGGAGTATAGTTGGAGAGATACGGAACCCCTTATATGCACCGATACGACTGTGACACGTACGTTCGCATCTTGGCTGACCACCTGTATTCATCCGTGTCCATTGTGCATTCCGACAGAGTTGCACAATTCCAGCAGGACAATGCGGCACCCCACACGTCCAGAATTACTACTCACAAGGGAACCTCCCCATCGCAAACACCTTAGATTTAGTTATAAGTTGGCGCAGTGGATAGGCCGTGAGAAACTGAACACCGATCAATCGAGAAAACGGGAAGAAGTTCTGTGGAACTATGAAAAAAAAAGCAAAATATAAAAACTGAGCAGTCCATGCGAAAGGTAGGCAACGTCGAGCAGAAAGTGAGCAATGGAGCGTTGTGGTCCTTTGCCTAGCATGAGGAGCTGCGGAGCCTTCACTCAAACGAAAATTATAATTTTTTTTTTTTTTTTTTTTTTTTTTTTATTTTCGCAAAATTATGATCTGGCCGTCTGTTCATTGAAGTCTCTGTACGCTGGAATCAGTTTTTAGTGTCTGTTTTGCGACCGCACCGCAAAACTGTGCGATTATCAGACGAAATGAAGTGCCTCTCCAATGGGAACCTAAACATTTAATCGCTTGGAGACAGGTCAACCGATTCCCCCACAGGAAATATACGTCTGATGTATATTAATGTATATTATAGCCGCGGCGGAGCGGCCGAGCGCATTGAGGCGCTATGCTACAATGCGCGAGGCCGTTCCCCGTCGGGGATTCGACCTCCTTGGGCATTGATGTTTGTGCTGTCTATGGTATAAGCTAGTTCATACGTAGCTTGTAAGTTTAGGGACTGATGACCCCGCAGTTAAGTCCCATAAGCTTTACAAACATTTGAATTTTTAATTTACTATCTAAGAAAAGAGATTCTACCTTGCCCGAAATGTTCAAATGTCTGTTAAGCTTATGGGACTTAACTACGGGGTCATCAGTCCCTAAACGTACAAACTACTTATGAACTACCTTATACTAAGGACGGTACAAATATCCATGCCCGAGGGGGGATTCGAACCCCCGACTGTAGTGGTCGTGCAGACCGTGACTGGAGCGCCTCAGTCCCCTCGGCCACCGCGGCCGGCACCTTGCCCGATTTAAGTTTTCTTGTGGATGTGTTAATCACTCCCAAAAAAAAGTGATGAAAACATAAAGAGTCTTTTACATAAACTGAAAGAAATGAATGTAACAGTTTCACAGTCGCACAGTTTTCCCTACGATCTGTCAAAACATATGGTTTAACGAAACTTTTATCCATTGTGTAGGAACCTGCGACTGTTTATTGAAATAGGTTTCAGAAATTACAGCAACCAGTCGCCTTTTGTTTCTTCTTAATGAAGATTTATTTAAACCATTACCGGTTTCGAGCTACCTGGCAGCTCATCTTCAGATGGTATAAAATATTACAAGTTACAAATCAATCTGTGGTAGGGCAGAAAACGAGAAAATGGTAAACACTAATTTTGGTAGGCTATACTTAAATTACAATAAAAGTTAGTCTTCAAGACATTACTTACAGTTATGCACTTTACATGTATTTTGTCCATATTTGGTCCGCTTATTGATAGAATGTCAGAACACTTCTTTTCCATCATCATGCCACAACAAATCTCATGAATTATAGGTTGTAAAATTGATAAATATTTCACACACATTACGTTTTTTTTTAGCCACTAGCATAACTTACAGCTTGTAAACAAACCAAAGAGTATGTTTATACACAAGATAGGAACTATGTGAAACCAAAGATTAATAAAAGCTTATCTTATTATAGAATATACATATGATGCCAATTTAGATTACATAAGATTAAAAGTTGTATTCAGAGTTAACATATGTATATAATATAATTTCAAAATGATAGTTACATTAATATTAGGAGTATTGATTTTGTGATTACTATTATATCTGTTTACATGCGTCACATGTGTTGTTTTAGGTGGCATATAAGACATTTGAATTTGTGTGTTATTCATTGTTTCGAAAATTTCAAAATAATTTTGGGCTTTGGTAGGGAGTAGTGTGGGTGGTGGTGTAAGGGGTGGGGTGGAATGGGATGAAATAGAAGAAGACGAAAGACAGAGTGTAATTGCAAGGAGATTTTTTTCGTGTTTTTCCGTGTTTAGAATGTCAAATCCTGCATATGCCCAAGCGAATCAGAACATGTCCTCACACTACGGCGCAGTTACCCCGCATCGGACGGATGGACGGATAGATAAAAATTTTCTGAATATCAATGCCTGTGGGAAGGCTCGAACCAAGAACCTCTCGACCCACAGCTGCTCACGCTAGCCGTAGGACCACGGCCCTCCTGTGCTCACAACCTGCTCGACGTTGCTTAACTTTCACATAGACTGTTCGGTTTTCATATTTTACTTTTTTTTCATAGTTACACACAATTTCTTCCTGTTTTTTCGCTTGATCGGTGTTCACTTTTTCAAGGCCTATCCACTGCGCATACTTATATATAAATCTGAGGGTGTTGCGTTGGGTAGGTTCTCTTGAGAGTGCATCCAGGACCAGTAGTCTGAGCTTAAAGATACCCCCTGGCCGCGACATACGTATTTTAGGCCACTTCTAGAGTATGGATCCCTGGCATTAGTAGGAATGAACCTCACGATAGCAAACAAAATGTTTTCACAGAGAGGAGGCTCCTGCGCAGTTTCATGAGGATGGAACACAGAACACCCAGAGCACAAGCATATGCTACAGCAAAATTCATCCCACTACAAACAAGGCTAACGACGCTTAGAGCAAAATACGGCAAAAAAACCTTAGAACTCAGCCCAGACCTCAAAGAAATCCTAACAAACAGAGTACCCAAAACTCGCAAACCAAAATACAAACACGTACACCCAAACAGATCAGTTGGCCATAACACAACATAAAGGTACCCTCATCTGACACTCACAATGCTGCTACTAACACAAAATGAAACCACACCAGCACGTCTCGACGACATCCCATAACTCAAACAGACAACAATAAGTCACAAGCCAAAGGAACGAAGAGAGAAGAAGAAGCGAATAAATAATGTAGTAACCAACCACTGCATACAGCAGTGGAATTTATAACGAAAAGAATTAAGATCAATACCAACAATGTACCTCGTAAATAGTATTTTTTTTTCCTTTTAATAACAATATATCTTGTAAATAGTAATTTTTCTTTTTTTTTTTCTTTCTTGTAGCCAAAATAATATTGTTAAAACCTAATGTACATAAAAATGTCTTGTAAAATAATGAAATATGTGTAAAACCCTCTGGCTGAGTAGAGCATAAAGACGCTCTAGAACAGCCCGCCAGTTCCCCCTAAGGAAGTGGAATAATATGAATAATAATAATAATAATAATAATAATAATAATAATAATAATTAAAAGTAAAAAAATAAATCCACACACCCCAGACATGGAGATTATTGTGCATATACAAGATGCATCCAACGTGCCTTACCACGCGGGTTTGTGGACAGTCCTGTAAAGTGCACGGTGTCACTTTCGCCCTGTACTTCAGACATTCGTGGAGTCCACGACACACCGCGTTGAGGCACTTACCCATGCTCGTGATGTCCCCAGCTGATATTCAGGAGATGTTCCATTTGGCTCTTCACTGTACCTACACCTGCAGCTACCTCCCCCCGTGTTGACGTATCTCGCTGGCGGGACCTGCCGCATCGGCTCCCACCTCACCTCAGCTTTTATTTTTCGCGCCAGCTCGCTTTTCCCGCGCGTTTTTCCGCCGCCGCTTATCTGTCGCGGGTTATCGCTCTCCGTCTGTCTGCTAAATGCCTGCCCTGACCATTAGCAGCGCCATCAACACTGGCGCCAGTGCCGACACCGCCCTCGCCCATACATACGCGGAGATTAGCAGGCACACACACACACACACACACACACACACACACATACACACACGATACGCTCATTCTGGCGCCAGCCCAAAACACGTGTCTGGCGTCAGCAAAAAAGCCCGAGCGCTGCCTTGTATGGTGCTCGTTCCGCGTCAGCTCGCCCGTTTACTGTTGTCATATTTCTGTCGCATGTTTCTCACTGTTGTGCGCAGTAACCCTGCAGATACGAGATCTATTTCGATTCAATAATCTGGATACCTGTTTACATGTAGAACAGGTACAAGGTCTGTTTTCTGCCAACGGAAGAACTTGGAAAGGTGAAAATATACGACGATAGACGCTATAATTTTCGAATAGGCAACGGTGGTCAAAGAAGTTGCTGGTGATACATCTGCTAATGAGTGGCAGACAGGTGTTGTAACACTTCTGCTTTGCAGCCATCATAAAACCTCTGACAAATATCGGTGAGTAGTTCTGTAACGTTGAAGTAATAAACAGTGAACTACTGTTACCTTACTGTCCGTCGAAATAGTCACCCTCTGTAACTATGCACAGATGAGCTCTGTGTCCTGGAAACTTTTTCATGAACTCTTCCTTTAAGATGGCGTTGAAAAGCCTCTGTACGTTTCGTTGGTTCTCAGTCTTCCTTTGAGACGATGTTTAAAGTTTTGTCAAGTTTACTTGGATATCAGGAATATCGTCAAATCTCTTTTAGTCGATGGAATAGGAAGAGTCGGTAGTATTCTCGTTGTCCCGTGGTCTCGTAGACGCACAAAATTGTGGCACTCACCTCTGATTGGACAGAGCATTTGGATACTGCGCGTCCAAAATAATCTCTTCTTTCGTCAAAATTTGAAATACATTTAGCTTAACTAATTTGATTTTCGTTATAAGTCATCTCTCAAAAGCAAGGAAACATTCTATATACTACTGGCCATTAACATTACTACACCAAGAACAAATGCAGATGATACACGGATATTCATTGGACAAATATATTATACTAGAACTGACATGTGATTACATTTTCACGCAGTTTCGGTGCATCGATCCTGAAAAATCACTACCCAGTACAACCACTTCTGGCCGTTGAGTCAAACAGAGCTTGGATGGAGTGTACAGGTACAGATGCAACACGATACCACAGCTCAGCATGAGTAGTGACTGGCGTATTGTGACGAGCCAGTTGCTCGGCCACCATTGACCAGATTTGTCAATTGGTGAGAGATCTAGAGAATGTGCTGGCCTGGGCAGCCAGTCGAATATTTCCGTATCAGAAAGGCCCGTACAGGACCTGCAACATGCGGTCGTTCATTATCCTGCTGAAATATAGGGTTTCGCAGGGATCGAATGAAGTGTAGACTCAAGGGTCGTAACACATCTGAAACGCAACTGCCGCTGTTCAAAGTGACGTCCGTGCTAACAAGAGATGACCGAGACGGTAACAATGGCACCCCATACCATCACGCAGGGTGATACGCCTGTATCGCGATGACGAATACGCGCTTCCAAAGTGCGTTCACCACGATGTCACTTAATCCGAATGATGCTGTAAACAGAACCTGGATTCATCCGAAACAATGAGGTTTTCACATTCGTGCACCCAGGTTCATCAATGCCTTCACCATCACAGGCGCTCCTGCCTGTGATGCAGCGTCAAGGGTAATCGCATCCATGGTGTCCGAACTAATTGTCCATGCTGCTGCAAACGTCGTTGAACTGTTCGTGGAGATGGTTTCCAATCACACCATCTTCTTCCTGTCGGTTAAATTTCGCGTCTGTAGCACGTCATCTTCGTGGTTTAATGGTCAGGAGTATATTTACAATCAACTATAAATATAATTAACTCATCACACTAGTAACTCGATAATTACCCTAACAGAAATAACCACGTAAGCAACAACGTTTCACTGAAGACATGACTAGAGAACAGGTTGGTGAACTTCTCCACTGTGCTTTTCACCGAGGGCGGTGAAACCAACTAGGCAACCCACGAAAAATGCACTTTCCTTACAGCCGAATCCAGTTACTCGGAATTCCCGGAAATATGATGTAGATCTACATCTACATGGGATACTCTGCAAATCACATTTAAGTGCCTGGCAGAGGGTTCATCGAACCACCATTATACTATTTACATTCCATTCCATTCTCGAATAGGGCGCGGAAAGAAAGAACACATGTATCTCTCCGTTCTAGCTCTGATTTCTATTATTTTATTCAAAAATGTTTTAAACGTTTTTAGAACTTATGGGACTTAACTACGGGGTCATCAGTCCCTAAGCTTACAAACTCCTTATGAACTAGCTAAGACTAAGGACGGCACAAATATCCATGCCCGAGGGGGGGATTCCAACCCCCGACCGTAGTGGCCGTGCAGACCATGACTGAAGCGCCTCAGTCCCCTCGGCCACCGCGGCCGGCGTATTTTATTCTGATGATCATTTCTATGTATCTGGGAATCAAAAATATATTTCCGCATTCATGGGAGAATATCGGCGATTGGAGTTTCGTAAGCAGCCCACGCCACAGCGATAAGCGCCGTTGTTGTAATGATTCCCATCCCAGATCCTGAATCATTTCCGTAACGCTGTCTCCCCTGTATCACGACAATACGAAACGAGCTTCCCTTCTTTGGACTCTTTCGATGTCCTCCGTCAAACCCACCTGATAAGAATCCACACTGGGCAGCAATACTCTAAAAATGGACGGACAAGCATAGTGTATGCAGTTTCTTTAGTAGTTCTGTTGCATGTTTTAAGGGTTCTGCCAATAAAACGCAGTCTCTGGTTCGCCTTTCCCACGACATTATCTACGAGTTCCTTCCAATTTAAGTCTGAAGGAATAGAAATTCCTAGGTATTTTGTGGAGTTTACAGCCTTCACTTTTGATTGATTTATCTTAAAAAATAAAGTTTAACAGATTTCTTTCCGTACTCATGTGGATGACTTCACACTTCTCATTATTCAGAGTCAATTGCCAATTTTTACACCATACTGATATTCAGATTCGTTATTCGTTCTGCAGTTGGTTTTGATATTCAGATGATTTTATTAGTCGGTAAATGACGGCGTCATCTGCAAACAACCGAAGAGAGCTACTTAGGTTTCCCCTAAATCGTTTATGTAAATAAGGAACAGCAGAAGACCAATAACACTGCCCTGTGGAACGCCCGATATCACCTCTGTTTTAGTCGATGTCTTACCATCGTTTACTACGAACTGTGTCCTCTCTGACAGGAAATCTCCTACACAATCGCAAATTTGGGACGATATACCATAACCACGCAATTTGATTAAAAGTCGTTTGTGAGGTACGGTGTCAAACGCCTTCTGGAAATCAAGAAATACGGAATCGATTTGCGAACCCTTGTCGGTAGCACCCATCACTTCGTGTGAATAAAAAGCTAGTTGTATTTCGATATTTTCTAGTTCCTTGTTGACCTTGGGTCAATAGATCGTTGTGTTACAGATAGTTCATAATATATGAATACAGGATATGTTCCAAAACCCTGCTGCAAATTGACGTCAATGAAATAGGTCTGTAGTTTAGTGGGTTACTCCTACTGCCTTTCTTGAATATAGGTGTAACCTGCGCAACTTTCCAGTATTTGGTACAGATCCTTCTATGAGAGAGCGGTTGTATATGGCTGTCAAGTAAGAAGCTATCGCTTCAGCATAATCGGATAGAAATGTAATGGATATACAATCCGGACCAGAAGACTTGTTCTTGTTAAATGATTTTAGTTGCTGTACTACTCCGATGATATCTACTTTTACGTTACTCATTACGGCCTCTGTTCGTAATTCGAAATCTGGAATATTGGTTTCGTCTTCTTTGGTGAATGAGTTTCTAAAAGCTATGTTTAGTAACTCTGCTTTAGTAACGCTGTCATCGGCAGGATCGCCATTACCATCAGGTAGTGAGGGTATTGTTTGTGTTTTGCCCCAAGTATATTTAACATATGACCAAAATATCTTTGCGTTTTCAGTCAAATTTCGAGAAGGAGTTTCGTTGTGATAAGTATTGTAGTTATCTCGCATTGAAATACTTGCTAAATTTCGAGCTTCTGAGTAGGATCGCAAATCCTGGGGATTACGTGTTCGTTTAAATTTAGTATGCCTTTTCCTTTGCTTTTGAATCAGTGTCCTGACCTGTTTTGTGTACCAAGGGGGATCTCCTCCTTCTTTTATTAATTTATTTGGTATAAAACTGTCAATAGCTGTCGATACCACTTTTTTCAATTTGAGCCACATCTGGTTTACACCTACGTTTAGTGTTAGAAACGAGTGGAATCTGTCTTACAAGAAGCAATATATTTTATTTCTATCTGCCTTCCTGAACAAATATACTTTTCGTTTATTTTTGGTTACTTTGGGACTTTCGATATTCAATCTCGTTACGACAGCTTAATCACCGCCTACTATTATCGTGTGAGTCGGGTACGTTTTTGTAATTAGACTCAGGCTTTCTTTGAACCTTTCTGCTATTGTATCGTCAGAGTCGGGAGGCCGATAAAAGGAACCAATTATTAACTTCTTACGATTTTCAGGTACAACCTCAATCCACAATAGCTCACAGGAACTATCTACTTATAATGTTTGTATAGCTTAAGGGTCTTAACTACGGGGTCATCAGTCCCTAAACTTACAAACTACTTATGAACTAACTAAGACTTAGGACGGCACAAATACCCCTGCCCGGGTTGGGGGATTCGAACCCCCGACCGTAGTGACAGTGCAGACCGCGACTGGAGCGCCTCAGTCCCCTCGGCCACCGCGGCCGGCACTTTCAACTTCGCTTCACGAAATACTACTTTTGACGGCGACAAACACGCCTCCACCTATTTTGTTTAATCTATCTTTTCTGAACACGGTTAGATCTTCTGCAAATACTTCTGATGAACTTATTTCCAACTTGAGCCAACTTTCACTGCCTAGAATTATGTGAGTTTCAGTGCTTTCTATTAACGCTTGGAGTTCTGGTACTTCTGGTACAGCTACGACAATTTACAACTGTTATACCGATAGTTCCCAGATCTACATTTCTCCTGTGATCCACCTGCATCCTTTGAGATTGCCCATTTTGATTTTCCCCGAAGCCCTTTATCCTAAAAACCCGCCCAGTCCACGCCACACAGACCCCGCTACCCCTGTAGCCGCTACCTGCGTATAGTGGACTCCTGACCTATTCTGCGGAACCCGGAAACCCACCACCCGATGGCGCAAGTCAAGAAATCTGCAGCCTACACGGTCGCAGGAGCGTCTGAGCCTCTGATTCAGACGCTCCACTCGGCTCTGTAGAGGTCTACAGTCGGTCCTGTCGACTATGCTGCAGATGGTGAGCTCTACTTTCATCTTGCAAGCAAAACTGGCAGTCTTTACCAATTCAGATAGCCGCTGAAAATCTGAGAGGGTCTCTTCAGATCCGAAGCGACACACATCATTGGTACCGACGTGAGCCACGACCCGCAGTTGGCTGCACCCCGTACCCTTCATGGCATCTGGTAGGACTCGTTCCACATCTGGAATGACTCCACCCGGTATGCACACGGTGTGCACGTTGGCCTTCTTTCCCTCTCTAAGGGGCTCCATCACCCGTCTAACGTTGGAGCTCCTAACTACAAGCAAACCCACCCTCTGTGAAAGTCCGGATCTTGCAGGCCGCCTGGTGACCTCAGGATGAGAGGCACAATCCGACTCAGGAACGTCGTCCTGAGCATAGCGCCTCAAACCTGTCCGCAAGACGAACCGGGGAGGCCTCACGATCGGTCCTCCGGAATGTCTAGCGCCTCCTGCCACGCACTGGAGCAACCTCCCACGCAACCACGGGTGGGATGTCTGCCTCACTGCTAGCAGTTTCAGGGCATGTCGCTGTCGCAGGCCGATCGGTGGAGACGACGGGAGTCCGTTCGGTCCCCACTACCGGCCAACAACAACGACGCCCCTCGATCGCAGCTTCCAGCTGTGCAACCGAGGTTAACACAGCTTGAAGCTGAGAGCGAAGTGTCACCAGCTCAGACTGCATCCGCACACAGCAGTCACAGTTCCTATTCATGGTTTCAGTGCCGACAAAAACAAAAACTACAGTCGCGATGCGTTCAAAGGAAGATTATACTGTTAGTTAGAACGCGGATTTGAATCTAATATGCACGAGAGCACAGTATAAATATACGAACTGAACGAAAAGCGCACTGAAAAATCAAAACTGAAAATGTGCTGGCGCTGGAGAGGTGCGTACTGCAGGACTTCCACTCCGGTGACATGTAGCAGTCAGTGCAAAGTTGAAAAATTCTGGAGACCCTTTCACTGTCCTACTCTCCCAATAATTACAATTATTTTCTTCCCCCGGATCTATCCTTACTTATCTTCTGCTGTGCGTTTGGAATAATACATTTTCCGTTTTTTCTGCCTAGGACAGTAAAAAAAAATTAAAAAAACTGAGGTCCACGGCTTTTTCATCGACACGCTGTGAAAATTTCGGGGGAAATTTTGGCTCTCTTACGTTGACTTATTGATTTACCAGGGAGAATCCGAATGTTAGTGACAATTTTTCTTCTTACGTGGCAGGAATACTGAAATTTCACGACGTGAGCTACAGTGATTGTTTTCCTGTGTATCTCTAGCGACAGAACCCTGAACTACGAAACACAAAGGACACGATTGTTACGGTCGTCAGCTAACGAAGAGCTGCGAACTGTAGTTCAATATTTGTTGGCCAATATGCACAAGCGAAGGGAAATTCACAGACACATAAGTAGGATCTATGGTTACGAGTCTGTGGGTTGTAGCAGTTCCTTAGGATCAGCTAGATGAAGTAGTTTATCAGTCTAGTCCCAGATGACGTCACCAATGACGTCAGCAGCTCCTGGCGGCCGGCGAGTTCGACAACTCACATTATCGCAGTAACTCAACATTTCTTACGGAGCAGTGTACCACACAGCTTACGACAAGCGAAAATTTCGTTAACCTAATGCTCGCTGGGTGCCTAAGAATGTGACGCAACGGAAGAGGCAGGCAACGTTGTCGTGCTCTCCGTGTCTAACGCCATAGAATTAATGCCCCAGGTGTCCAATTTCATCATGATACAGCCCGCCCGTGTGTTGGTTCTCCCGTTAGTGAGAAAATAGCGAGATTTGGTTGAGAGGTTCTCTTTCATCCACCATACAGAACTCATCTCGTACCGTCGGAGTTTCATCTCGTCCCACGAAGAAATTCCTGGCTGTCGAAGATTTTGCGATGCGAGCGGAAGTGAAATCAGCAGTCTCCATATGGCTGTACTCCAACTGCACAGACAGTGCATACTGAAACCTTGACTAAGATGCTGGGAAAAAATTGATAAGAATCTTGTTGACTGTGTAGAAAAATACGTAAAAGGAGAGTGTTCATTTGTCATTTCTTTTTATTTTCGTACTTACTAAACATTTTTGTCAAAAAATTATTGTGCGGTACTTTCAGATTATCCTCGGTATGAAGTGATCCAAACGTGTTTCACAGAGTTATTAATTCACTGATGGGACGAACGCATTATTGCATCTATGTGTTACTACGAAAAGTAAGACACCTGTACAGCCAATTGTGACATGTAATGTCTCTTCTCTTACAAGGAAATGGTCAGACCTGTCATGCCGAAACATGTATTGATTTCTTAGCACTGTTAGTTAACATGGAAGGAAGTCTGTATGCAGAATGTTAGCTGCTAACATGACCTGGAAGTCGCCTAAAAAAATCAGGACAATGGCTGTTTTTCTTGTTTGGCGCTTGCGGTGACAGCTGGCCACCCCTGGAAATGGCGAGTCGCGAGCTGTTGTCTTGGTGAGCGTTGTGCACATGGTCGGGAGGTGTGGCCGTCTTATCGCGGCGTTCACTAAAGAGGAATATCGTTGCACGGTTTTGGTGGAAAGGGGAAACGAATATTCGTTTCTGTGGCGTGCAATTACTTTTCATTTCTGGTACTTATTTCGAAACTTACCCTCCTGAAAATGGTTAGAGATTTGAAAGATATTCTGTACATCTACATCTATACTCCGCAAGCTACTTTACGGAGAAAATTCTGCGCGAGTCAGCTGTCTCACTGCTGTGGCAGGAGAGCGGAACGTAGCTAAGCCACCTTGTCCCTAGATGGCTTTGGTATAACGTAGCGAGAAAGGTCAGGGTTGTACAACAGGCAGTTATAAGCGCCGAACCATGCGACAATAATGTCATACTTCATAAAAGTTTTTACAGACTTCCAGATCATGTCAGTCTGCATACAGACTTCCTTCAATGTTAACTCACAGTGGTATGTTTCGACATACAAGTCTGACCATTCCTTTGTTAGAGTAGAACATGGATGAAGGTTGATTACAACATAGGTACGTAAAGAAAAAATTAAATGTAAGAAACGTTTCACTATAAAGAAGTACTAATGGAAACTTTTCAGCCAAACATAGTACTCAATCCTCACGACACATTCGTCAGGTGATATAACGTCATAATCATGCTCACCATTAATAACGATATTTTAATTATCCGTTATTTCAAAACGACTTTTAACAAACTTTAAACATAATTTCAAACATTTACGGAACTTTTTCTCGGCCATAACCCCAGAAAAATTATTAAAATTAAGAAGTTTACGGCGTACAACTTTCTCCGCTGCTCGTGCAATTCGACTACGGCTTTCGGCACGACGACAATTTATTACGTCTACGTTACTATTGAAGTTCTGGTAGAAGAAATAAAAACTCTTCGGTTTTTCGATGACATTATAATTCTTTCAGCGACAGGAAGGACATCGAAGAGCAGTTGAACTTACTGGACCGTGTCTTGAAACAGAGATAGAAATTTAAAATTAACAGGTGAAGAACAAGGGCAATGAAATCATACTAAGGAAATCAGGTGATGATAAAGGAATTAAATAATGAAACGAGACAACAAAAATTATAGTTGAATTTTTCTGTTAGTATAACGAAGTAACTTACCATTGTCGAAGTACAGATAACATACAATGGGGAATGACAATGACAAGAGAAGCTTCTTCAAAAAGAAAATTTGTTAATATGGGATAAGTGAATGAAAGGCTCTTCTAAAGGCATTCGTGTGGAGTGTAGCCTTGTACTGAGTGAAACACGGACTTCAGACAAGACGGGGATTGAACGTTTTGAAATATGGTCGTACAGACGAATGCTGAACATTAGATGCGTAGATCACAAACTAATGATGTACTGAACAGTCTTCTCTACATCTACACACATACTCCGCAATCCACCATAAGGTGCGTTGGGGAGGGTACACTGTACCACTACTAGGCATTTCCTTTCCTATTCCACTCCCAAACAGAACGAGGAAAAAAAGAATGCCTATATGCCTCCCTACGAGCCCTAATTTCTCTTATCTTGGCTTTGTGATCATTACGCGAAATGTAAGGAGGCGTCAAGAAGTTCGTACTACACTCAGCTTCAAATTCCGACCCTCTACATTTCCTCAGCAGAAATTCACGAAAAGAACGTCGTCTTTCCTCCAGCTATCTCCCATTGAGTTCACGGACACTCGCACATTGGTCGAACCTAATAGTAACAAACCTAGTTACTCGCCTCTGAACTGCTTCTATTTCTTCCTTTGCGGGTCCCAAATACTTGAGCAATACTCAAGGCATGGTCGTACAAACGTTTTTTTCAGCGGTCTCCTTTACAGGTAAAGTACCATTTCCCAAAATTCTCCCAATAAGCCGACGTCGGCTGTCCGCCTTACTCACAACTGTCGTTACATGTTCCTTCCATTTCATATCGCTCTGCAATATTACGTCTAGATATCTGAACGACGAGACTGCATCAAGAAGTTGACTGCTAATGCTATATTCGAACATTATGGCACTGTTTTTCCTGCTCATGCGCACCACATTTTTCTACAACTAGAAATCATCCTTTATACTATTACAGTCAATTAAAGACGACACCCTCCCATGCACCACAGCATCATTAGCAAAATGCCGAAAATTACAAGTTACTCTGTCCATCGGATCATTTATATCGATACAAAATAATAGCGGTCCTATCACACTCCCCTGGGGCATGCCTGACAATACATTCGTCTTTGATGAACATTCGCCGTCGAGAACAACGTAGTGGGTTATATTACTTTGGAAGTCTTCTAGCCATTCACAAATCTGTGAACCTATTCCATAAACTCATATATTCATTAGCAGTCTACACTGTGGCACCTCGTCAAACGCCTTTTTGAAGTCGATGAAAATAAGATCCGCCTGTTTCCCTTCATTCATGGCTTGCAAGATGTCATGTGAGAAGAGGGCAAGCTGAGTTTCACATGAACGATGTTTGCTGAACCCGTGCTGATTCATAGAAAGAAGCTTTTCCCTGTCAAGGAAATGTGGGTCTGTTTCGTTTCCTTTATTGTAAAAGAGAGTCACTTGCTTTTTTTTTCAATCACTAGGAACTAGACGTTGAACCAAATATTTGCGAAAAATGCAAGCTAAGTAAGTGGCCAATGCCGCAGAATACTCTTTGTAAAACCGAACTGGTACTCCATCCGGACCAGGGGAATTTTTCGTATTTAGCTCTCTCAGCTATTTCTCTACACCGGAAATACTTATTACTATGTCCTCCATTTCGGAATTCGTACGTTTATCAAATGATGGTACAATTGTGCGGTCCTATTGCGTGAAAGATTTCTTAAAGGTTAAATTTGGAACTTCAGCTTTCGAATTGCTTTATTTTATTACTGTCCCTGAATGGTCAACGAGTGCCTGGATAGTGGTTTTTGAGCCGCTTATCGATTTTACAAAAGGACCAGAATTTTTTTCGGATTCTCGGAAAGATCTTTTGCTAAGGTATGGCTGTGGTAAATATAGTATACTACGCTCATCGAACTTTTTATAGACGCACGAATCTCTACTAACATTTGCCTGTCATCATTTGTGTGCGCTTTTTTGAACCGACAGTGCAACAGCCTTTGCTTTCTGAGTACTTTTCTAACTCTGTTATTATACGAAGGTGGATCTTTCCCATCCTTAATTGATTTTACAGGCACATATTTTTTTAAGCCTTTATGTACAATGCATTTACATTTAGTCCACAATTCTCTACATCCATGGTACCGGAACTAAACGATGTCCATTCATTTTCTAAGTGCGATCTTACAACTGATTATCGGCTCTTCGTAAGAAAAACACGCTCCTAGCCTACTTGATTGGTTTATTAACTTTGGTCACCATCGACGCTATGACGATATCATGATCACTAATTCCTGTCTCTACACAGACTTCGTTAATAAGGTCAGGCCTGTTCGTAGCTATAAGGCCTAAAATATTTCCATTGCGCGTGGGTTGCCGGTTTAATTGATCAAGACAGTTTTCGGAGAATGTGTCCAAAAGCATCTCGCAAGACTGCTTTTCTGTACCGCCTAAAATGTAGATAGAGGGGTCCCAATCTATACTCTTAAGGTTGAAGTCTCCCCCGACTATTATTACATGGCCCGGATACCTATATACTACCTGGTATAGATTTTCTTTGAATGACTCTAAAACTGCTACAGCAGCACTGGGGGGAAGTTAAAAACACCCAACTATTAACATTACTCTTAAACGTGTCCAGATAACTACACAGTGAATTTTAACCTCGATCTCAGTAGAAACAATATCTTTGTTCACAGCGATAAATACTTCCCTTCCTGTTGTGTCCGATCTATCTCTCTGATATACATTCCACACCTCGCTAAATGTTTCTGAACTTGCCAGCTTTCGCGGTCAAAACTATCTGTGCACACTAATTTCCATGCAGCGCGGCGAATTCGGGAACTTTGTTTTTGATACTTTGAAAGTTCATGGCTAATATTTTGATAGTCAAATTTTTTAGCCGAACGCGGCCTGAATTCGCTGTTTGAATGCTGACAGGCGAGTGCTCATAAAAGTTAGCACCTAGCCTAAAAAAATCCCATGTGCACTCCACAAGTACTATGCTACCCGAGTTGCAACTTCCTTAGCTTAGTGCACCTCTGATATATCTAGGGGCGTCCTACAATTCCCCACCCAGTAACGCAAATCGAGAAATCTGCAGCCATGACTATCACAGAGTCGGCGAAGCCTCTGGTTCAGTCCCTCCACTCGGCTCCAAACCAAAGGATCCCGATCAACCCTGGGGACAATGCTACAAATCGACAGCTCTACTAGCAACCTGCGTGCGATGGCTGCAGAATTCACTAATTCCGGCAGCCGCCCGTAGGAACTGAGGACGTCCTCCGAACCCAAGTGACAAGCGTAATTGTTGCAACGTGAGCCACGACTCGCAGTCGACCACATCCTGCAACCTTCCTAGCCGCCGGTAAGACCGCCTCCACATCTCGGATGAGGTCCCTCGGCAGACACCCCGAGTGCACGTTGGACTTCTTCCCAGATCTCGAAGCTATCTGCCTAAGAGGCTCCATTACGTGCCTAACATTGGAGCTCCCAATAACTAATACTCCCCTCCCACCTGCTGAAGGAGTGGCCACACGTCCACTCACACACATTGGCCATCCGTCTCGAGCGACGTTCAACCCACAGCTCGGCCACGTCCGGTACACCGGAAGATGCCTCGGTATGAGGGACAGTGGGTAAAGTATGGGACACCTGAAGTGTTCCACTCGACGCACCAAACTCCCTACCACGGGACGGGAATCATTACAACAACGGCGCTTATCGCTGCGGCGTGGGCTACTTACGAAACTCCAATCGCCAAAATTCGCCCCTGAATGCAAAGGTATATTGTTGACTCCCAGTTACATAGGTAGAAATGATCATCAGAATAAAATTCGAGAAATCATAGCTCGAACGGAGAGATTCAGGTGTTCTTTCTTCCCGCGCACTATTCTAGAATGGAATGGGGGATAAATAGTATAAAAGTGGACTCTCTACCAGGCACTTAATGGAAAAGTGTACATCGAAAGAGACTGTAGATTCCCGTGAGACTTGCACTTTGTTGTTGTTATGGTCTTCAGTCCGGAGACTGGTTTGATGCAGCTCTCCACCCTACTATATCCTGAGCAAGCCTTTTCATCTCCTCATAAGAACGACAACCCACATCCACTTGAATCTGCTTAATATACGCGTCTCTTGGTCATCCTCTGCGATTTTTACCCCACACACTTCCCTCCAATGCTAAATTTACGATTCCCCGATGTCTAAGAATGTGTCTTACCAAGCGATCCCTTCTTTTAGTCAGGGTATGCCAAAAATTCCTTTTCTCACCAATTCTGTTCAGTACCTCTTCATTAGTTATGCGATCTATCCACCTAATCTTCAGCATTCTTCTGTAGCACCACATTTCAAAAGCCTCTATTCTCTTCCTGTCTGCACTGCTTATCGTCCATGTTTCACTCCCGTACAAGGCAACACTCCACACAAATGCCTTCAGAAAAGACTTCCTTACACTTAAATTAATATTCGATGTTATCAAATTTCTCTTTTTCAAAAATGCTTTTCTTCCCATTGCCATTCTGCATTTTATATCCTCTGTACTGCGACCATCGCATGTTATTTTACTACCCAAGTAACAAAACTCATCAACTACCTTTATTGTTTCTTTACCTAATCTAATTCCTTCAGCATCGCCTGATTTTCTAAGACCGCATTCCATTATTTTGATTTGCTCTTGTTAATGTTCATTTTATAACGCTCTCTTTAACACACTGTCCATTCCATTCAACTGCTCTTCCAGGTCCTTTGCTGTCTCTGACAGAATTACAATGTCATCAGCAAAACGCAATGTTTTTATTGCTTCCCCCTGAACTTTAATCCCTATTCCAAATTTTTCCTTGCTTTCCTTCACCGCCTGCTCGATGTACAAATTGAATAATATCGGAGAAAGGCTACAACCCTGTCTTACTCCCTTCGCAACTGATGCTTCCCTTTCATGCCCTACGAGTTTAATAACTGCGGTCTGGCCTTTGTACAAGTTGAAAATAACTCTCCTTTTCCTATATTTTACCCCTGCTGACTTCAGAACTTGAAAGAGTGTATTCCAGTCAACATTGTCAAACGCTTTCTCCAAATCTACAAAAGCTAAAAATGTAGGTTTGCCTTTCCTTAATCTATCTTCTAAGATAAGACGTAAAGTGAGTATTGCCTCTCCTCTCGGGTTCTTACGTTCCTCCTGAACCCAAACTGATCTTCCCCGAGGTCAGATTCTGCCAGCTTTTCCATTCTCCTGTAGATAATTCGTGTTAAAATTTTGCAACCATGACTTATAAAAACTGATGGTTCTGTAATTTTCACACCTGTCTGCACCCGATTTCTTTGGAATGGGTATTATTACATTTTTCTTAAAGTCTGAGGGTATTTCGCCTGTCTCATACATCCTACACACCAGTTGAAATAGTTTTGTCATGGCTGGATCTCCCAGAGACTTTAGTAGCTCTGAGGGTATGTTATCTACTCCTGGGGCCTTGTTCCGACATAGGTCTTTCAGGGCTCTGTCAAATTCATCTCTCAGTATAGTATCTCCTATTTCATCTTGTTCTACTTCCTCTTCCCTTCCTACAACATCGTCTCTAAGTTCACTTCCTTTGTAGAGCTGCTCTATGTACTCTTTCCACCTTTCAGCTTTCCCTTCTTTGCTGAGAACTGGTTTCCCATCTGAGTTCTTGATATTGGTAGAGTTGCTTTTCTTGTCCCCAAATGTCTCTTTTATTTTCCTGTAGGCGGTATCTACTTTACCCCTTCTTATACATTCTTCTACAGATTTGCATTTGGCTTCGAGCCACTCCTGCTTAGCCATTTTGCACTTCCTGTCAATCTCATTTCTTAGTCGTCTGTACTCCATTTTGCCTATTTCATTTACTGCATTTTTATATTTTCTCCTTTCATCAATTAAATTTAGTATTTCCTGTGATATCCAAGGATTTTTTGCAGGCCTTGCCTTTCTACCTATTTTTTCCTCTGCTGCCTTCACTATTTCATCTCTCAATGCTACCCATTCCTCTTCTACTGTTTTATTTCCCCCTGTTTCTGTCAATTGTTGCCTAAATCTCCCTCTGAAATTCTCCAGAACTTCACGTTTCTCAATTTATCTAGGTCCCATCTCCTTATTTTCCTACCCTTCTGCAGTTTTTTTTCAGTTTCAGCCTACAGTTCATGAGTAACAAGTTATGGTATGTCTTACAGTTTATAACTTGGTTCCGGAATCTATGTTTTACCATTATAAAATCTATCTGATACCTTCCGGTGTCTCCTGGTCTCTTCCAAGTATACAACCTTCTTTTGTGATTCTTAAACCACGTGTTTGTTGTGATTAAATCATGTTCCGTGCAAAATTCTACCAGGCGGCTTCCTCTCTCATTCCTTTTTCCCAGTCCATATTCACCTACTATTTTTCCTTTTCTTCCTTTTCCTACTACCGAATTCCAGTCTCCCATAACAATTAAGTTTTCCTCTCCCTTAACTGTCTGAATAATTTCCTTTAGCTCCTCATATATTTCTTCTATCTCCTCATCATCGGCAGAGCTAGTTGGCATATAAACCTGTACTACTGTTGTCGGTGTTGGCTTCGTATCTATCTTGACAATCATAATGCGATCACTGTGCTGCTCATAGTAGTTTACCCGCATTCCTATTTTCTTATTCATTATCAGTCCCACTCCTGTGATACCCCCAACTGATTTTGTACTTATAATCCTGTACTCACCTGACCAGAAATCCTGTTCATCCTGCCACCGAACTTAACTAATCCCCACTATATCTAACTTCAACCTATCCATTTCCCTTTTTAAATTTTCTGATTTTCCTACCCGGTTAAGGGATCTAACATTCCACTATCCGATCCGTAGAACGCCAGTATTGTCTTTCCTGATGATCACACCCTCCTGAGTAGTCCCCGCCCGGAGATCCGAATGGGGGACTATTTTACCACCTGAATATTTTACCCAAGAGGATGCCATCATCATATGTTCATACAGTAGAGCTGAATGACCTCGGGAAAGGTAACGGCTGTAGTTTCCCCTTGCTTTCAGCCGTTCGCAAAGCAAACGTGGCAAAGTCACATTAGCTGATGTTACAAGACCAGCTCAGTCAATCATCCAGACTGTTGCCCCTGTAACTACTGAAAAGGCTGCTGCCCCTCTTCAGGAACCACACGTTTGTCTGGCCTCTCCATAGATACCCCTCCGCTGTGGTTGCACCTACGGTACGGCTATCTGTATCGTTGAGGCACGCAATCCACCCCACCTCGGCAATGTCTGTGGTTCATGGGGGTGGACTTGCACTTTATATTATAAATAATAAGTCACTGTGCAATCTGTTAAGTACTGCGGAGTGGACTTGATATCTTGTGACACGAACAATTTTATGCTGCTTGTTCAGGGGTGCCTCACCAAATAATTTATTCATACTATATGTTGGAGAAGTAAGAAGAAATATTGCAGAATGAAACTTTCACTGTGCAGTGGAGTGTGCGCTGATAGTAGATGAAAATTGCGGGCCGGAACCGGGACTCGAAACTGAGACCTTTGCCTTTTGCGGGCAAACGCTCTACCACTGAGCTATCCCAACACGACTCACGGATCCCACACACAGTACCTCGCCTAGGAGGTGAGGTACTGGCAAAAGTCCCAGGTTCGAGTCCCGGTTCTGTCACGCAATATTAATCTGCCAAGAAGATTCAACAAAAAATATTGCTTATAGTCCAATTTCTAATTACATGAATGTATGAATGTAACATAGCATTGTATTTTCATTACTACATTTCTTTGCTTATAACTTTGCATATTGTGCAGGGCGCCCTTATTTATTATGTATTTTACCATAAATATAACATGTTGTTAGAAAAAAAGGCGATTGACAAAGAGAGAAGTGATAAGTAAAGGAATAAGCCAAGGTTCTGGCATGGGTGTGCGTGTTGTCCTCAGCATAAGTTAGTTTAAGTAGTTTGCAAGTCCAAGGACTGCTGATATATTGTCTGTCAAATTAACAATGAAATGATTGTTACTTTTTGTACATTAACAGTAAAGATTTCAGATAATTGTGAGACTACTATACATCGTTTCTTATTTTTATAGGTGTACTAGGCCTACCTTAATACCACATGTTTGTGGTTCTTCAATTCACAAAACGTCACTGAGATTTTTTGACAGTTTGTCACCTGCAAACCAAAACGTGTTTATTTAATGGGGTGAATGGTTAGCTTGTAAATATCGGGATTTTTACAAAAATATGGGATGTCGTTTTTGTGTTTTGGTTTAATTTTACTGTAGCAACTGCTTCTATATCAAAATATCAAATATCTAAGTGTTTATAGCAAGTTTTTGTCACTTACTTTGGCGGATATGCGCTGTTTTCGCATTGTGGACAGGCACTGTGTCACTTTCACTTCACTCAATGTTTATGTTATGAAAACAAGATGGTGGGCAGTTGCATTCTGGGAGTGGTATTAAGAACAGCTGACTGTGGTGGGGGCGGGAGTTTTTGAATCATGTTGCTATGGTTTTAGTGTGTGTGTGTGTGTGTGTGTGTGTGTTTATGGGTTTTCTGTCAGTTATTTGAGGGCAGAGAATATGGTTTCATTGCAGAGGGCTGTGAATTCGTTTTTTTTTGTTTTTTTTTTTCTTTCCATTATGGCTTTCTGTATGTGGTAGTTCTCTTCTTTTTGTTAATTTTTGTGGGAGGCTTTTGCTATGTTTCAGAATCTTTAGATCAGTATTTATGTCAGTTGGTTTGTGGTTCATGTTTATGAGGTGTTCTGCAAATGTGGAATGACTATTGCTTTTTAGTGCTCTTCTGTGTTCTGTGTATCTGGTATTGAAATTTCTGCAAGTCTGTCCAATGTAAACTGAGTTACAATCCTGGCATGTCAGCTGGTATATGCCAGAAGTGTTATGTTTGTCTTTGTAGGTATTGGTTGTCTTTAGTTTTGTTTGTATTGAGGTGTCTGTTCTGTATGCTACTTTCAAGCCTTGTTTTTTGAGAATGTTTCCTATTATGTGTGTTGCTTTGTTATCATATGTGAAAGTGTGCCATTTATTTGTTGTTTTGTTTGATTTTTTTTCCTGTGTGTGGGTATTTGTTGTATGGGAGTTGAGTGGCTTTATGTTTTGTGTGCTTGTGTTGTGTTTCTGGTCTGTTTATTTTTGTGTGTTAGCTGTTCCTTTTAACTTAGTTTTAATTTTGTGGTTTAATTTGTCTATGATGTTAGTGTCATACCCTTCTCTGTTGCTATTTGTTAGATTGTTTATAGTTCATCACTAAGTGGGATTTTGTTCAGTCTGTGTAGCATGTATTGGAATCCGCCTTGGATTGTTTGAGTGTTTGTGTAGGGCTGTGTTTGCGGTGGTGGGCTTTCTGCACATGAAGAATTTGTGCTGGTTTTTGTCTCTGTGTATTGAGAGGTCGAGGAAGTTTAGCCTTCTGTCATTTTATGTTTCTATGGTGAATTTTATTTTTGGGTGAACATTACTTATATCATTATGAAGTTCTTGTATGTGACTGGATGTTTCATCCATGAGGCATATGATGTCATCTACATAACGGTGCCAGTAAATTATTTTGTACTGTTTGGGTTTACTATGGTGTCAAATATTTTTGTTTTCAATCTGGTTGAGCAAAATGTTGGCTAGGAGTCCACTGACTGGTGACCCCATGGGAAGTCCATCTTCCTGTGAGTAGAATTGGTTTTCAAATGTGAAATAGTTTTGCTCTGTTATTAGTTTTAGGGTGTTGGTTATTTCTGTTATGTGTGATTTGGGGGTGTCTGTTGTTGTTGTAATTGTTGTATGATGATGTTGAAGGTTTCTGTGGTGGGGATATTTGTGTACGTGGATGTGATGTCAAATGATGTGAGGGTGGCTGTTGAGGGTATGATGATGTGTTTGCTTTTTGTATTATCTCTGAGGTGTTTAGTATGCTTCTGTTGTTAGTGACTACATAGTGTTTTTGTAGGTACGAGTGTCTCTGGCTAGGTAGTATGTTGGTGCATTCCTGAAGTTCACAACAGGACGTACAGGTATTTGTTCTTTGTGGATCTTTGGTAGACAGTTTAAGGTAGGTACTTTGGGGTTCTTTTGTTTTAGCCATTTTATTTTTTGTTTTGGGAAGATGTGTGTCATGGATGTTAGAAGAGTCAGTGTATTTTTGTGAAATAAAAAAAAAAATGTTCAAATGTTTGTAGAACTTATGGGACTTAACTACAGGGTCATCAGTCCCTAAGCTTACTAACTACTTATGAACTAGCTAAGACTAAGGACGGCACAAATATCCATGCCCGAGGGGGGATTCGAACCCTCGACCATAGTGGCCGTGCAGACCGTGACTGGAGCGCCTCAGTCCCCTCGGCCACCACATCCGGCTTTGTGAAATCTTTGTGTTGGGCACTGTTTATTTTGTGTGTGTTGTTGTCTTCTATGAATGTTAATGTTTCGTTTCTGTAATCATCTTGTTTCATTATGACCATGGTGTTGCCCTTGTCTGCCTTTGTGATGAGGGCACCCCAATTTTTAAGTTTGTTCCTAATCCTCCTACATGTCTTTTCTTCTTCACTTTTTGTTCCTGACATTATGTCATTTCTGTTTTCTTTTATTATGCATCTAATGTCCTCTGCAATTAATTGTCTTGTGAGACCTGCATTGAAATTCGTATTATTGTTTCTTTCTTGTTGTTTTATTATGAATTTACTTTCTGTCACAAGATTCTCTATTGTTCTGTGTGTGATATCTGTGTTGACTTTGTATTTGGGTCCTTTTTCTAAGAGCTTTGTTTCCTGTTTGGTGAACTGTATGTCAGTCAGGTTGACTAAGCGTTTGTGAAAAGTGTGGTTTGGTTGTCTTGTGTTTCTATCTTTGACAGTGTTGCTATGTTTCAGGAGTGTGTTTATTTTGTTGTATTCTCATGGTGTGAGTATGATGAACACCCTATCTGAATAATCGATAAATGTCGAGGCAGAATCCTGTTCTAGTGGGAAATCTAAATAAATCGCACATCCCATACACTTTCGTAGTTTGCCATCTAACATGGTTTCTAGCCCGCTTCCAGTTACACATTTTCTGTCAAATGAACTACTATCACAGTAATTGATAATTTCGGTCTTGAATTTCGGAACTTTTCAAAGAAAGCCCGTTTCAGTTGATTCAAAAATGTTCAAAGGTTTGTGGAGCTTATGAGATTTAACTACGGGGTCACCAGTCACTAAACTTACAAACTACTTATAAACTAGCTAATACTAAGGACGACACAAATATTCAATCCCGAGGGGTGATTCTAATCCCCGACCGTAGTGGCCGTGCAGAACGTGACTGGTGCGCCGCAGTCCGCTCGGCCAACGCGGCCGGCTCTCTTGCTTCCATATCATTTCCACACCATGAGAATAAAACAAAATAAAACTGTAATTGGGTTTTTATTTCGCTTAATGACAGGTCATCACAATTGATACTGATAACAAGTATGTAAATACCAGTGAAATGCTGGCACAAAATGTACGTACCGAGCGCGGGGAGCTAAATATCACATGAGTTTCAAAACAGCTTTAGTGTGCAGATCGTAATTAATTGTCAACACAGCGGTTTGCTGTAATTGCTTCAATTTGGAAATCTAGATGAAACAACACTGATGTTGTTAATTGATGGAAAGTCACTTCAAGCATATTAAGTGATTAATTAATCTGCGCTCGTTACAGTCAACTCTGTTTCCAGTAGTTGTTTCATCACTGTACTACCTCTACGAAAAAATTAAAACCGCTTTGTTTGCGTAAATACTGTAATATCAATGGTTACAATCGTTAAAACTAGTTTTACAGGTATAAAATTCAATTAGCACCGTTTTAATATAACGCCATAATCTATAGTAGCGGATGTATCGACTTCACACATAGCTTCTATGAATGAAACATTAGAACATCTGCAGAATAAAATGGTAATAAAAACTGATTTGTAAATACGTGTGGAAGCATTCCGCATGGTTTTAAAAATAAGGCCAGATAAGTAACGACAGTAAGACCTTCTCCATATATTTAATGTTGGGTACTTAGGAAAGCATAACAAATACAAGAAATTAAATTTCACATGCCACTTGAAAACAAATGTTTGAACAAGAACTAAAAGCAGAGCTGAATAAAAGCAAAATAATTAATAATCGCACCACCTGGTACTAATAGGCACAAATAATGTAATATACATGACCTTAAAGTAGCAGTACCTCACACACAGTTGATAAGAAGATATATATCTACAAAGATACTTTGCAAAACACATTTAAGTGCCTGGCAGAGGGTTCATCAACCACTTTCATAACCTTTCGCCGGCCGCGGTGGAAGAGGGGACTGAGGCGCTCCAGTCACGGTCTGCACGGCCACTACGGTCGGGGGTTCGAATCCCCCCTCGAGCATGGATATTTGTGCCGTCCTTAGGATTAGTTAGTTCATAAGTAGTTTGTAAGTTTAGGGACTGATGACCCTGTAGTTAAGTCCCATAAGCTATACAAACATTAGAAACATAACCTTTCTCTACCAAACAAAATGATCAAATGTTTGTGAAGCTTATGGGACTTAACTACGGGGTCATCAGTCCCTAAACTTACAAACTACTTATGAACTACTTACGAACTAGGACGGCACAAATATCCATACCCGAGGGGGGACTCGAACCCCCGACCGTAGTCTTTCTCTACCGTTCCATTTTCTCATAGCACGCGGAAAGTAAGAACACCTTAATCGTTCAGTTCTCGATCTGATTTCTCTTATTTTGTTGGGATGGTCTCCCAATGCAGGTGGATGCAAGCAAAATATTTTCACATTAAGAAGTAAAAGTAGGTGACTGAAATTTCGCAAATAGATGTCGCCGAAACGAATAACGGCTTCCCAACACCTGAAATCGTGCAACATTTCCGTTACACTTTCCCCCCTGTAACGTGATAAAACAAAACGATCTGCCCTTCTCTGAACCTTTTGTCTTTCGTCAGTCCCACCTGGTGAGGGTCCAACATTGGGCAACAGTATTCCAGGAGAGGATGCACAAGTGTGATGCAGGCAGTCTCTTTGGTGGAGCTGTTGCCATCTTCGAAGCGTTCTGCCAATGACACGTAACCTTTGGTTCGCCTTCCCCACAATATTTTATATGTGTTGGATGTTCTAGGAATATGTGAAAACAAGTCTCTTAGCTTAATTCGTGAAGTACCTGACAAGATGAATTATTAGGAAACAGCGTAAATGTAAGGACGTTCATTCGCATCCTTTAACGGTCATAAATTGTGAGTATCCATCTTTGTGCTAATTATTACTTAAATGTATGGTGTCTGGTAGATCATCGATGCAGGTTATAATTGATATTTGAAGCTAAAGTTACTTGCTACGGGCATCGAAATAATTCGAATCTTTCATTTGAATCAATCTTGGACTCTAGAGCGCTTTCCTTAACCGCTTTGATCATCCGGATGCTCATCACACTCGGCCCAATACCTAGGTGCTGCTGGACTTTATTTATCCCGCTCCCTTCAGCTCTTCTTTTTTTGCAGCCCGACTATGTTGCCGAGATTGGACGAACGACATTTGCATTGGGATTGAATATGTTGTGTTCTGTCCAAAAGTGTACTTATTACAAGGGGAGCCTTTTAACTATATTACTAAACTGTGAATCTGTAAAAGATTTGTAAAAGTGCCCTAGATAATGAAAAAATTAGTGCTCAGAATGGACATTTCAATCATAACACAACTAGTGTTCACATGTCTTACGATGTTGTTGTCTTTGTCAGCAACTTTGGGTGCCTTACAAAGGCAGGGTGTCGTCCTGTCGAAATATCTGCGCTTGTCGACGACGTCACCCGGCAGCATACCCATAAGTTGTTTGAACATTCATTACGCCGGGAACAGTTAAGGTTTCACATTGGGTGCCTTAATTATTTTGTGCTTTGTCCATGCCTAGGAGTTATATGTCAAATTACATTGTCATTTGTAAAGAACTTTTTGGCTGCCAGTGATCGTAAGTAATCGGACACATGGCTGAAATTTACTCACAAGTTCGTGGCTCCCTCTATCGGTAATGCTGGAATTAAATGTGCTATTGGCCAATCCATAGCCTTGATGACAGCATCCACTCTCAGAGCGATCAGGTGGTGGAAGCTTTTTTAGGTATTGACAGTCCATTATTCACGGAGTGCTACACTGAGGAGTGGTATCTGCGTACGTGGCTGAGGCTTGGCAGAAAGTCGTCGTTTCAAAACATCCCAAAAGTGTTCTATATGATTCAGGTCAGGACCCACTGCAGCTAGTAAAGTAGAGGGATGTTACTGTCGATAACCACTCCGCCACAAACCGTGCATTATGAACAGCTGATCGATCGTGTTGAAAGTTCGAATCACCATACCCTAATTGCTCTTCAATAGTGGTAAAGCAAGAAGGTGCTGAAAACAGCAATGTGGGCTTGTGTTGTGATACTGTCACGCGAAACAACAAGGGTCGAAAGCCCTTTTCTTAAAAAACACGAACACGCTATAACACGAACTCCTCCGAATTTTACTGCTATTACTACACACGCTGTCAGACGGCGTTCTCTGGGCAATCGCCATATCCACACCCTGCCGTCTGATCACCAAATTGTGTACCGTGAATTGCAACTGCGTACAATGTCTTTCTACTATTAACTCGTCCTATGTTTACGCTCCTTATACCAAGCCAGGCATCGTTTGGTATTGACAAGTGTCATGTGTAGCTTACTGGCAGTCTCTCCATTATGAAATAAAAGTTTTCTCACCTACCGCCTAGCTTAGAATTTGTAGTGAATCCTGATGCAGCCTGGAATTCCCGTGTGGAGTTCTGAATAGATGCCTCCCTGTCACACGCTGTAGGACCCTCTTCGACTGTTTGTGCTTCCCATCAGTTAAGGGACGAAGTCTGTCTATACACTTTCGAGCTTTCCACTTCACTATCACATCAGAAACAGTGGATCTAGCGATGTTTAGGACTGTCGAAATCTAGTGTAGGGAAGACCGGGCCACGTTGGCCATATTTTTTTCCCTTAATATTAATTTATTTGATATTTTTAAATTTATGAAATTATTGTTAAATTATAGATAGGTCTTTACTGAATCTGGATGGTAGTTATTAAGCTTGAAAATATCAGTCGAAGTACTAGAAAAAAATAATTACTGGACATAAGTAAAGTGGGCCAATCTGCCCCTACCTGGGGTAAGTTGGCTCAGAGGCTGTAGTCTTTTGTTAAGTATAGCTAGGAAATCAATATAAAATTAACAGTTATCAAGAAATATACTTTAATGTAAATGTACATAATATCAAGTTGAATATTTAGTTAAATGCTTAACATTGAGAACTAAAACAAGAGCACAGGTTGAAATTATTATATTTATAGTGACTTAATACAAACGTTAATCAATGTCCATCTCCAAAGAATCAACACAGTTTTAAGACTCATAAAATAGTCCACGGATTTCATTTTTCACACATTTGTGATGAGCTCAACGCTACAGTTTGTGCACCGAATTCCTTGTTCTTCAGTTGTCTGTGTCAAAAAGGCACTGTGACTCTTCCTCATTGTCATCATTATCACCAACTTGTCTTGGTTTATTTTTTGCGTTTTATGCCTCCTGCACTTGATTTCGTTTATTTTATTCTACTATTCTTCACACTTTTTGAAAAAGCGCTTTTCTAGACTGTGATATATTGTTTCTTCAGTATTTCTTTCCTATGCTTTCGTCCAATGGGAAGGGTTGAAATTCAATTTCTGTTTCCTGAGTTTCAATTCCCTGTGCAAACTGACACGATGTCAGTCTGTACTAAGCACAGTACATACAGTACGATTATCTTGGAATCCCTTTTCATTCTTTTATAATTTCGTATCATTTTTATTATATTACAATCAAAACAAAGGTTTAAACAAGATCCGTAACTCGTGTTTTGAAAACAAGGAAATGAACGAGATTTTCATTTCTCAAATCACTTTTAAGATTAAAATAAAATTTACTGGTTGGCGTTTATTCAACGCTTTTCATCTCCTGAATATGACGATCGTTTGACCTCTAAAAAGTATCAGAATATGTTTAACTTCGACAATCATGTTAATAATTTAATAAAATATAAGAATTATAAACGTTGTTATCATTAAAAGTGACAAACGTTTCATCGAGTTTAAAGAAGTACAGCTCCTATAGGACGTGACATGTTGTATCGTCTGGCCATTGTGCTCTGTCCTCTCTGGACCAACCAGCCTCATCGCCATCTTTACAAGAAATTCTGTTCTTTAGAAAACTCTTTCAAGCAATTATGTCAGTATCTCATACAGAAATAATACTTAAACTACGACCTTTTATTACACTACTCACACTGTCGCGCCTAAAGCAAGCAACACTTAATTAACACACATTAACTGACGAGTAAAATTTTACTGAAACATGACCAAAAACAAGGACTACAGTTTGTCCAAAACTTCGCCACCTGCGATATTGGCCTTGTATAGGAAGAGGGACAGTGCTACCTACTTTCTGTTTGATTCCTAAGACGATCTAGCGTCTATTGTATGAACTAATTCGACTGGGCCATCCTGCACCTATGGTCACCGTGGCCCGGTCTCCCCTACAGAGTTCTGCACAACTGACATTCAATCACCTGACCACGTTAGAAGTCCTTGAGTTCCGAGGAGCGACACATTCTGCTCTGTCACCATGTCCAATGAATACCAAGGCCACTGATATCGAATACCTGGCTGGAGGTGGCACCACATTGTACCTACTGGGAAATACGTATGTTCCTTGGGTTTACGGATACTATTGAACATGTAATGTACATTTTATTTTGTACTACCTGAAAATCCGGCGTTGCCGGGTATTTATTTATTTATTCCTGCCATTTTTCAGGTATATATTAATTTGTATAAGGGCTGTATGTCTGTAAAATCTTTTGGAAATACAATTCGTAGAAAAGAAGTAATAGATTAAAACTTGGTGCGTGATGGGGTGGTTTTCCATGAACATTACTGTTTATGTGTTTATATCGCATAAACTACGTCTCGTACTGTGATACAATTTAGAAGGTACACTCAAGTATATACGTATATACTGCCTGTAAAATTTCCTATGGCTAAAATTTGTAGTGTAGAAATTATAAATTGTAACGTCATACCGAATGCCGTAGTTTTAGTCAATGAACAGCGGTACGTTACTGTCTATGTGCTCATATCTCATGAACTACGTCTCGTACTGTAGAAGGTACATTCAACTATAAGTGTATGCACTGTCTGTAAGATTTCCTGCGGATACAATTTGTAGTGTACAAATTATAAATTGTAACGTCATACCGAAGGCTGTAGTTTGACCATAAACAGCGGAAAAGTAGTAAGCGAGAAACTTTTTCCTTTCATCATTTTACTATGGTTGTCTGCGAGAAAAAGTTTAATAAAGGCTTGAAATTATGTTTAAAGTTTGTTGCAAGTCGATAAGTACTCTCATTCTCATATAGCGTTTTTATAGTCTCGCCGCATTATGTGGCAGTTTTATGCGATTCCTACAGTTTTTGACGTCATATCTTCTGAACCATGTGTCGTATGGGATTCTTAATCCTGCAGCAATTGTTACCTCACGGCGAGGAATGTATGTATCAAATTTGGTTGAAATCGTCCCAGTGGTTTAGGAGAAAATGATCAGCATTGTCTCTAAACGCAGCAGTTTCTCCTGCATCTCATTGTTTATGACGTAATATCTCCTGAACTATATATCGCACGTGATTCTTACATTTACGGCGACCGTTCTCATGGATTGAAGATTACATGTACAAAATTTCATAAGGATTGGAAGAAAACTGTAGATTTGTATGCAACACGTACAAATATACGGACACTCTGCTTTATATATTAGATGATTATATAATTACACATCAATAGAAATGATCTCGAATAGAGCACCCATATCCCCACAATGTCATACAAGGAGGCAAATGCGGAACATTTTATTCTCCATATGAAGACGTACACTTTCATCCAAAATGTGACATAAGAAATATAAGAGAAAGAAACATGTTTACAATTGTAATATCACACCCAAGAGCAAAAAAGAAGTAACCAAAATATTGTGATCTGGCTCTGTCTCTCTCTTTTCCTCAATCAATCTCTCTAATTTTACTATAGTGTGACAGAAAGATCAACGGAATTACCGGGCTACTGAAGTATAACCAAGACACAATGACGACCCATGGTACAGTAACAATCACCACACACTTCTAATTGTTTGATGATCATATTGTCCCACAGTGCTCCATTAGTCATACGGATATTAATCAAATAGTGGTCAGCAACGAGGAACTGTTTTCAGTTGTTTTCAGTGTCTCATCAGGAAAACGTAGCATAATTGTGTTAAATGTTATTACTTTATTACATTCACTAGACGGGACCCACAGCTCTTTTGTGGGTATGAGTGTAATGAGCACGGGTCCCTGAGCCATTGCAGCCTTTCTTCCCATTTCGCCAAGTATTGCTTCTCTCAGCTCTCCTCTCTCCCATCCCACTTCCTCCCCGCTTCCCGCTCCTCTTCGTCGTGTTCTCCATTAGAATGCCCCAGCTATTCCCATGGTGCTCATGATGGTCTTGGAGATTTTGCTCTCTCTGGTGTTTACTCCTGTTTCTTGACCCAGTTTTGTCCTCTCGGGCTTTGATCACAGCTACAAAATTACAGTTAAATTCTGAGCCATTTGGGGAAGAACTCCCTACCTAGACCATACGTTGCGCATCCCTATCCGTCCTTCCTCCTTACCTTCCTCACCATATCCCCCTACCTCTGCTAGCTCCCAGACACATGGAGCCAGTTCATGTGGCGAGGTTGTCATATCGCAGGACGATTGGCATTGACTCCTCTGCCACTACGAGGAGGTAACAACTCAGGTACCATCAGTGTAATCCCTGTGTTGTAGTGGCGTTGAGTCATAACATTTCACAAAATTATGCAACGTTTTCCTGCTGAGACACTGAAAACAACTGAAAAAATTTCCTCGTTGCTGACCACTATTTGATTAATATCCGTATCACTAATGGATCATTGTCGGACAATATGATCATCAAACAATTAGAAGTGTGTGGTGATTGTTACTGTACTGTACTGATTCTGAGCTTCGCCAGGTGGGTATATACGAATCCCTGTACAGAGGAAGCCATGCGAAATTAGCATAGGTTTCCCTACACATTTAATTGGACTATAAGACTGAATAAGACTGATCACTTGAAAATTCAAATAATTGTAAAATATGTTCGAAATATGTTTTGTGCATATTAAATTAGCCAAATGACGTAATGGTGATTGTACAAAAACATAGGACATATTGCTTAAAAAAAGGTCAAATGTTAGTAATCCGAAGGGACAAAACTGCTAAGGTCATCGGTCCATAGTTTTACAAGCTACTGTAACTTATTATATGGACAACACATACCCATGCCCGAGGGAGGACTCAACGACGTTGCGCCCCATATCACGCACCCATTTCCGTACGGCTCACATGGTTTGATAAATTATTAAACTTTTCTCTGTTTAATGTAGGTGAATCATTGTAATATATTTTTTAAACATAGGTACTTGAAAATGACACCACAGTGCGTTGAAACTGTAGTGCATTGGTAATTAGATGGAAGTGCATTAATTTGACAAGTGAAGACGATTTTAGCTGGGGGTAACGTTTCCAACATTGCGACGCTGCCTTCTGTGCGCTGCCCACCCTGCAGCCATAGTACACGCCTCCTGCCGCTGCCAACAGCCAGCGCACGAGTCGTCAACTTACTGTGGAAGAACAGTACAGTAACCGGAGTAGCTGTGTCATTACCAACCAATGCAGAAATTGAAAAAATAGCGTATCCCAAAAGGTAGCCCTATTACGGGTCAGAAATGGCCAGTAAATACGAGTATGTCGCGCTAAACCTAAAATCAGATTTCCTGCATTTGCTTTTCACTAAATCAATTTCTTCTTCATTCTTTGTAAAGTTGCTATGCAGAACGAGATAAGTTTTCAAGAGATTTTTCGCGATCGCCGCGCGGGAGTCGCCGAGCGGTCTGGTGCGCCACTTAACGTACGGATCGCGCAGACCCCGCGTCGGGGGTTCGAATCCCCCCTGGAGCATGGATGTCTGTATTGTCTTTAGCTTAGTTTAACATAGTTTAAGTAGTTTGTTTGTCTAGGGACTTATGACAAAAGTAGTTTGGTCCCATAGAATTACAAACATTTGAACTTTCGCGATTAACAAAATTACACATGAAAATTCCTGGCAGATTAAAATTGTGGGCCATAAACGGGATTCGAACGTGGGACCTTTGCCTTTCGCTGGCAAGCGCTCTACGATCTGAGCTATCCTGGCACGCTTCACGACCCGTCAACTAAACTTTACTTCTGCCAGTACCTCCCATCGTACTTTCCAAATTTCACAGTTCTCATGTGGACCTTTCAGGACTAGCACTCCTCATTATGGAAACATCCTTTACGCTGTGGCTAAGCCATGTTTCCACCCCATTCTTTCTTCCAGGAGTGCTAGTCTTGCATGGTTCGCAGGAGGACTTCTGTGAAGTTTGGAAAGTAGGAGGAGAGGAATAGGCAGAAGTAAAGTTGTGACGACGGACTGTGAAGCACGTCGGGACAGTTCAGACGGTAGAGCGTTTGCCCATGAATCAGAGTATCGCAAGTTCGAATCCCGGATACAGCACAACATTTTAATCTGCAGTGTGAAAATTTGATTCTGAAATTTACACTTGACTGTGTTTCAAGAAGAATTTCTACTACCATGAAACTCCTTTGGATCTGACGTGTGGAAAATGCCGTCGAGATTTCTAATTTGCTCCAATAACTGGAAAATCGAAACGTGTGGCTTCAAATAAAACTGTTTATAATTGGTGGGAGTACCATTTCTTCGTGTCTAGGAAAAAAATGAGATAAACCGCTTACCGAAAACATCTGAATGCGCCAGCCTCAACGCAGCCCTTGAAATTCATCGTTTTTTTATAGTTAAATACTTTAACTTTATTTACGTATGAGTAAAACATACACAATAGCTCATTTATCTCCTAAGCAATCACGAAACAATAAACAACTTTTATTTATTTTTAACATAAATTACTGACGCAAAAAGCCGGCCGCGGTGGCCGAGGAGACTAAGGCGCTGCAGTCACGGTCTGCACGGTCACTACGGTCGGGGGTTCGAATCCCCCCTCGGGTATGGATATTTGTGCCGTCCTAGTTCGTAAGTAGTTCATAAGTAGTTTGTAAGTTTAGGGACTGATGACCCCGTAGTAAAGTCCCATAGACTATACAAACATTTGAACATTTGAACTGACGAAAAAGGGCAAGAAGCAATTAAATGGAACCTTAACACAGAAAGTCAAATTACGTTATGTTAATTACAGGGCTTAGCATTTTTAAACTGACAATTACATGCTGCCTGTAAGTAAAAGTTCATTATTCTAATGCTAAGATTATTTCCCTTCCTCCCTTCCTCACCATCTCTCTCCCTCTTTCTCTCTCATCCCTTCTCTCTCTCTCTCCTCCTCCACCTCCTTCTCTTTCTCTCTTTCTTTGTCGCGTCGTCTTGTGTGTGTGTGTGTGTGTGTGTGTGTGTGTGTGTGTGTCGGAGGGGGGGGGGGGCACGTGCCCCTGCGCTTCCCCCTCCCCTCCCCCCCCTTAATCCGCCCTTAGTGAGAAGCACTGTTTCTAACGGCATCGTTCTTGGAATTTTTGTTCTGCGTACACGCTGTCTGTACATTTCCAGATTTGCAGTATTGATAACAGATGGCGTTGCTACCAGGGCAATGCGCACGTTTGTGGCGAGATACACACTGGAGGCAAGATTTACGAACACTGTTCTGAAAAGAGCGTTGGCGCCCATTTCACATTACTTTTTCTAACACGACGGGGCAAACTTTGTGTCGCACGTTTTCACTGGCTATTGTTCACTGAGAGTCCAGCATGGCCGGTAGAATTGTACGAATCACTAGGGCTAGACTGGGAACTGTTACTTGGAAAGCGTCCATTGCGGCGCACTGATTGAACACTGTGCCTTTGTATTTCTACATCTACTAAGTTAAAGGTGTCATGCGCTTTAATAAGCTGCAGTACTCTATCTAATGAGGGGTCAGACTGTTTCAGAATAGCTGCCCTAATTCTGCGGTCCTTAATGTTATGCGTTATAGCATCTCATAACATAATATCATTATAAGAAAGTCCACAAGAGCAAGTAAATCAACATTGTGGGTCAGGCCTTTAATTCCGTGATCCATTGCTGATGTGTCTGATCCGGTGAGTTTTTCAGTCTGAAAAATCGGTACTGCGCAGCGGCTACGAATAATTTTCGCTCATAATGAACAGTCAGTGCATCTACGAGTTGATTCAAGTCTAGATCATGAGGAGGTGCTTGGGGGAACAGTTTTTGCAGCAATACGAAGGTCTTAGTGCCCACCACAGCTAACAATAAGTGCTTGACTGACCTGTAAGTTGATGTGCTGAGACGACTTCTTGAAATTGCGCCAAGCAGTCACTTCATTCTTCCTCTCATTCGTCGAACTAGCGAAACGTAGGGAGCGGTGCGGCGGCAGGTGTGGGTGGCTGATGCGACGGATTTTGTTGCTGAGCTGCCTGTGCCACTTGGGGTAGTTGAGTGATTTGCGCGGACTGTAACTGAATAATGTCCATTAAGTTTGGGTTCGGGCTAGTGCCCATGCCGACCGATTAGGCGCCGCGCATTCAAAAAAATGAGAACAAAAGAAATCACAGATGCAATGTGAAGGAGGACTCTCTGCAACAAAAAAGTTCACAAGAAACATAACAAAATAAGATAATAAGGAAGGGTGGGCGGGAGCAATTTCTGCGTGCTCCAACTGCTGCTGTCTGGCTGCTGCAAGCGGGCTGGTCCACAGTTCTTCTATTGCTCCGCGGCGCCACTTTCGAGTCTTGTCGCCGGCGGCTGTCCTCGGGGTTGGTGGCCGAGAGAGACCGACAAAGGAAAATAGATGCACGCATGTGCGGGTACAGAGTCTGAGGTGACCTGCTAGTGGGACATCAAAACTACAATCACTGTGCTAGGTTAGAAGAAGATATGTATTTTGTAGAAATATTACAGTACTTTACTTCATGTCTGCAGAGTAGTGGAATTCTACAGATACATAATCCTGCCTATTGATGAGAGTCTTATCTAGCGCGGGTCCTATTGGCAAGTGGCCGCTAGCGTGGTTGCAGCAGAGGGCGCTCGCGGCTGACGTCTTAAACTCTCCGTGCTGTGCTTGCACGGCGGCGCACGGCGAAAGTACGTGGCGCGCACGTCAGACTTGAGCGATAACACCTTCCAATGTGACATCGCTAAACAACGTGACATCTCAAAGAAATACCGAAATCTGGCTTCATTTCCTTATGGCGTCACTGCTTTGTTATTTTAAATTACTTGCTTTACAGGTCTCTAGCCACCGCCTTTCTCCCCCATTACAGAGAAATGTTTACGACTATTAGTTACAGTCACTTAATTTGAAATATATGTATATATATAAGGGTTGGAACTTAAATAGCGGCAACTATTTATTCACAACCAATACAGAAGCAATACATGTTTCCATCTGTTACTGTCCTTGAAAGTAGTCACTAGAATTTTGTGGGACCCATTGCCAGCGATGTGGAGGGGTGTGTGTGTGTGTGTGTGTGTGTGTGTGTGGTTGTGTGTGTGGCGTCTATTCCGAAAAACAGACGTCACTCCTGATCCTGCAGTTGTTATTGCTTTCATATTCACAGAATATATACGTCTTCAACTGCGAATGGGCTAAGCTGAAAATGTGTACCCAGCCGGGATTCGAACCCGGGTCTCCCGCTTTTCTAGGCAGTTGCACTTACCCCTACACCGCTGAGGACACAGTGATCACCCCACCTGTAAAGACTTGCTAAGCTCGCCTCCCGTCAGACACAAATTTCCAGCTTTACCCTGTCCACAGTACTCAAACTCGTAGTCACTATGTACTAATTCCCGTAAGATTAAGGATTGCAAACTTGCCCACACCTCCCCATCAACGAAAGGATCATTGCCTGTCACTAGCATACGTGCTGTCTATTCCGAAAGAACAGACGTCACTTTGGATCAGAAGTGATGTCTGTTTGTTCGGAATAGACGCCATATATATGTATATAATATGCCAGTGACAGGCAATGATCCTTTCATTAATTGGAAGGGATGGGGAAGTTTGGTGCATTTAATCTGTGGGAAGGGTAAAGCTGGAAATTTGTGTAGCGATCACTGTGTCCCCCGTGGTGTAAGGGTAAGCGAAACTGCCTAGAAAAGCGGGAGACCCGGATTCGAATCCCAGCTGGGTACACATTTTTCAGCTTTGCCCATTCGCAGTTGAAGTAATATCTTCTGTGAATATGAGAGCCTGTTCTGTTGACGTGAAAGACGACCGTCTTTCGTCTTCCATATATTTTTTGTATATTTCTGTAAAGTTGTGATTTATTTAATGTCCCAATATCATCATTTTGTTAAAACTTGAACCCCACTCTTTTCAAGCCTTGAGGAATAGCATTTTTACTCCATGTATTAATATTTTAGTTAATCTTGCTAGGTTTTTCTTATTTTGTTATGTTAATAATTTTTTATTATATTAATTAATGTGGCATAAGTTCGGCTTCTTCGCTACGCCACTGTCCCTGTGAGAATGTGCAGTTGTTTTACTTGTAAGTGGGTGCAAGAATCTATGGCTGTCTGAATGTAGGGAGTGATAGCTCGCTTTGCATCGTTCTCTCTGGCTTAAGGTCGATAGCTGATGATACTACCAAAGAGGTTTCCACACCCTTTGGTTGCGAAGTAGTTAGCTAGCCTTCCCTCAGTGTGAATGTACTCGCTCTCTGTCCACACCACCGCTGTATCTTGGATTTTCCGGCTACCGGTAGCTTCCGGCGTCTCGTGGCCGCTCGGGCTGTTCATTCTGTGCTCGTCTGGTGAGGTAAGCTTGGTTCTGCTCTTGTTTATGGAGATGGTAGCGTTTCTTTGACTAGCACACTTAACTTAGATTCATGAACTTAGAGTCAATTTTTGGAATATTTTCTCCAATCGCGTGCGGAAATGTGTTCTCGTTTTTCAATTCAGTGATTTCCAATAGATAAACACGGTGTGTGTGATTCTAGTTGCAGTTTGATAACGGCCAGATATGTTAAAATTTTTTGTGATTATGTGGCGGTGTATGAACTCTGTGTAAATGCTTTCTAGCGTTTTGAGGCACGATTTCCAATAGGTGATGTGTTCATTTTTGTACAGTGCATGTAGAAATCTTCTCATCCTTTCCTTCCGTGAGTGTTATGTGATTCCACGTGGTTGGTTCATAGAACACAGCCTTCAGCTTCCACTCTTGTTTGTTCCATGGCAATCAGACAAGTAACCACGCGGGTATCCTGATTTCCAGTAATATTTCACGATCTTCTCTCCCCGCCTATTTTAATTTTGCTTTTTTCTCTCCGACTGGTAGTACACTCTCGGTCATCGTTAGTAATTCTCTCTGAGCCTTGTACAACCTCCTTCAATAGCTTCCTTATGCAGTTCTAACCATTTCTATGGGTTTCAAGCTGTAATTCTTAATTTTATTTTCCGACTTTGTAATTATTTCATTTCTGTGGTTTTTCTGAGACAGGAACTTGAAACGAGATTTTCATTTCGTTTCATTGCTCTGATGTCTCATTACGTCAATTAATGAATGAAATTTGAATTGATTCACTTGGGAATGGCTTGCAACACGTTGTGGCAGGTGGTGAAAGCTGAAAGAGCAATTGTAGAAACAGAGATGGCGAAGGTGTACATTTTATTTTATATCTTTCCTGTTATAAGTCACTTTCCTATTTTCCCCATCCTTGTGTACTACGGAGTGCGAGTAGAATGTAATAAATCGGCAGTGGCGTAACATGTTTTCACGGAAGGAGATCACGAGATAAAATTTGGTGAGACAAGTTTGCTGGCGAGGACGTCACACTATTATACACGTATGTATAGGGAAGCAATTGAAATCCACAAACATCAACATAATTTTAATCGTAAAGAAGAAGGATTACAATTGGACAAGATATGGCGATCGACGTTGCATAAATCACGTGACAATCGATTGCTCGCAATCGAGAGAACAGGCGATAGCCAGAGACAGCCACACATCGACGCCACGTGACGTGAGGTGGCGCCCTCTACGATCTTATATAAGGAGCGGCCTCAGCCCCCAGCAGCCAGTCGTCGACTCAACCTCGGAAGATGTTCTCCGTAGTCGAGAACGAAACGTCAGGGAAAGGAAGTTTTATAGATCGACCACGGCAACTCAGCCCGGAAGTGTTTACTGATGAAGACGCCGGCCGTGAAAGCCTTCATGGGAAGAATGTAATAATATTTCTTTCGGTGTTGGTAACATGGGCAATATTGTAATCTTTGGTTGTGGCTATGTAGTTGTGGCAAATACTGCGTTGCATCATAGGTTTTGTTTGAGGGTTGAAGTAGAGGGTCGATCTGGTCAAGCCAGGGGTTGCGAAGGCGGTGGAGTAACGGAGCCTCGGGGTTTGAAGTAGAGGGTACATCTGGTCAAGCCAGGGTTTGCGAAGGCGGAGTAACGAAGCCTCGGCGTCCAGCCAATCGGGGAGCTCCGAGCTCGCGAATTTGAAGAGGGGCGGTTGGCCCGGGTGGCGCCTAGGGAAAGTAAGAGATCGGTTCCTGGCCTGGCGGAGTGCGGTTGTTAGGGGACGCAAATAGGTGTCAATTTTAACATTTTTTGTTGACTTCAAGTGATAGAATTAGACCGAGATAGTGTGTGCTTTGTCGTGGGTTAAAGTTGCTGCTAAGTCGGTTATTGGTTACATTATCATGGGGAGTATCAGTTCGTTGAACGTGTTTTTGTATTTGTTTCCGGTACATATTCATTTTGAGGGTCAATATTCAAATTTATAGTAATTTTCCTTCTAACTAGGACTTTGCTCGTGAGATGGATAAATTGTAGTTTGTGAGTCCAGTTGGTGCAATGGTAATCTTTTATTAGTTATAATTTGTTTCTCGTGCGTTTTAGATTTGCTTAATGCATAAATGTGTAGGATTAATCTCTGAATAATGACGGTTTCCTTTGTGCAATGTGATCAGGGTGTACGTTGTGCCACGTGGTGCTCAGTACATAGTAAGTCTGGTAAAAGAGGATCTGTTGCAATTGCTTACCCTGCTCATGCAATATTGTTATAGTAATTATTCAGAATGTGGTAATTATTTTATATTAAATTTCAGTAACTTGGTTTTTGTGTGGGGGTCACACTGATCACGTATGTTCACCTCTTAGACGGCATTGTAATGTTTTGTGATCCCCTGTCATGTTCTCGCAATGATCAGAAGGTCGGTAATGCAAATCCCATTCACGGGTAATATTTTGTGTCCGTTCACACCACTTTGCTGCCCCTGGCGCGCAACGGCCGGGCGCATTCAAATTTAATGGCTCATGTAGTAATTCATCTTTGCATACCATGTGTGAATGTGGTGAATCATAGCGGGGAACCAGAGGAAACTCCTTGCTTCCATATCCTTGCGAGTGACGAAATTAACCTGTCTTTTTTGGAAACTTGCTAGGAGGGCCATTCCGATGATAGCAACAAAAGGTTGCACTTAAATTCTCTTTCATACTAAAAATTAGCATTTAAATTAACATTACATAATGTTTATCTTAATGAATTAGTGGTTAAATAAATAACGATTTTACCCCACATGCGTGTCGAAGCAATTTCTAAATGTTCATATGACCCTATTCAGCACTAATGATTCCATTCTTAACGTCTTTCCTATGGCCTTCAATGGTGCACTGAAGCATAAATAAGAAAGTAACGAATCCTTTCCATTTGAGTACGTATATTTGTTCCGATTAATTAGGTCAGATGCGTTTGTAATGTTATCCGTAGCGCGGGTCAATCTTATGACTCTTCAATTTCATTAAAGATGTTGGACGCGCTTATTTCGCACGTGGCGGGAACCCATATATGTACTCAAACTGGATAAAGCCTGCGTAGGCAAGTCATTCCACATACAAACCTGTGGGAGCTATATTGCATCGCAATAGCTTGCAGTAGACATCTTCAGTACAAGTTATCGGACACAGTGTCAGACAGAGTGGTAAAGTACACAGTCCAGACACGAAGATATATAAAATAAAATTAAAACGGCGACGGGTACGTTACAACCTCATCCGTCTCTGTAATCGCCCCCTATCGTGTGTAGCTGTACTTCATTCCCTTCTTTATATAATTCTAAGCATTTCTATGGGTTGCATGCTGTAGTTACTTTTCTTTATTTTTCGGAAACTGAATTTAATCAATTTTATCGGTTTTCGGAACCACGTGGGTCCAAGTTCCGACTTCCGGGGTATGCAGCTAGTCGTCTCAGTTCACGTCACTTCTCTTATAAAACCAGTACCTAGATCGATTTCTTACACGCTGCACCTTAAGAATCCACCGTGCTTTTGTATAATGAATCCGATTTTTAATCACGTCACCGTCAGTGGAGTGCGTTCATGTAACGTAGCCGGGCGTCGCCGTTAGTGTGTTTGCTCGCGGTCCATTTCAGATGTTATTTAACTCGGCTACACACACGCACCATCTCAAAATAAGCACGACAGACTAGGGCGAGCTTTAAAGTGTTATTGTATATTGTGTTTTGTGCTACCTCCGACTTGCTGAATTTCGCCTACGATAGCGGCGTCTGCTTCCGCCAAGTCTCAGCACGCTGATTTTGGTGAGTTTCGCTGTGGAATTGCGTGTGTGTGAGAGAATGAGTGTTGTTTGTGAATCCTTCCCCCCCAGTAGCATTAAATCAAGTATTATGTAGTCTCGGCACCGTCCGCATTAATCCATATAAGAGATGCATTTTCATTAACAAAATTGGTTCCCCATTTTGCTTGTTTTCTATCTGAATAAACAAGTTTAAGTTCAGCATAATCCGCAAGTTGCCTATAAATTGTAGTTTTAGAGCACCTACCATCTTTTATTTAATATTGTTCTTGACAAGTGATGAGAACAAGATCAGATGCAATGTTTCTTATGTCCAAATTCCGTTGCGCCATAAATGTTTTCTTAGCCACCTTTCTAAGATAACTTTAATGGTAGTGGCCTGCTTATTAATGACTGTGTGCAATAACGTGTGAGCTGCTATGTATATTGACCACTGTAGTATTAACTTCCTGTTATTGAAGTAATTTGAAACGAGCCAGTTCTCAGTTTGGGCCAGGGAACAAGGCTTTATAGCAGAGAGTAACTGGTAGCTCACACGGACCTTATTTGCTAATTTTAGTGATAAAACAACACTCTTGTTACTTACAGTGGTCGACTTTTAATGGTGCGAACTGATCGGTCTACTGCCTGTCAAATCTCTGGGACTGTTCCAAAGCGAAAGATTCTAAATAAAATGAAGGGCACGAGGAGTTTAGTACAGTACTTATCAGTCCCAATGACCGAACAGAGGAGGCACTACTTGCGCTGTAGGCGCCGTCGTATTGTCGTGAAAAATGACGGGTGGGTTGCGCAGAAATTGTTACCACTTCTTTCGAAAAGCTAGTCGCAGGTGCTGCTCCAAAAACGGACAGTAATACTGAGCACTGAAGGTCTGCGTGGAGGAACGTAATGCGTTAAGATAATACCATCACAGTCGCACACGAGAATCACCGTAACTTTTTCCATACTGGGTCTCTGACGTACTTTCGACTGGAATATGCCATTGATTGGATTAGCGTTTCAGTTTTGGCTTGTACGATATGGCCCACGTCTCATCCAGTGTTACGATATGGCGTATGAAAGCCTCTCATGGCGCTCCATGTGCGTCTGAGCAGCGTCGTAACGCATCCGTTTATGCATTTCCGTCATTTCGTGCAGAACCCATCATGATGCAAGTTTTCGTACTGTACTATCTCCTGCACATTCAATCTTTATCCAACTCCGTTTTTCTGTTTCGAAAACATAGAGACGCCGTTACGTTAGACCTGTCGCATCACAAGTGACTGTTTCCCTCGATTGTGCGCAAGCCGGTGACGGGGAATGGGCGATCAATTTTCTCGTAAGTAACGTAGGTGCGTCAACAACGTGTATGTGCTATCAACGACAATATTAGATTCCGTTGTGCAGAGTCTCCACAGCAGTATTGCCTATATTTAAGTTCCAGTCCTCGAAATTTACTTAGCTACTAGGCCGGTTTCGGATTGGAAACATCTCCAACACAACAAAATAAACAGAGGTTTCATCCGCATTTATAGTACTATTAGTATACAACTGAGACTGGAAAGTAATTATATGAATACACGACAGCTGTAATCTCCTACTACTGTGAAAGAAGATGAAACTTCCATTTCTTTTAGGGAGATGAAGATGGCTTCAGTGTGAATCCTAAACTGTTGAATAACTGTAATTGGAGTAATTATAAAATTTAAGAGTGTTGGATCCATTCCTTGTAACATATCTATACCAGCCACAGTCCACAGGCCACATCAATGACGAGCCCAATAAAATCTAATTACATAAGAAAGTTGAAAGTAGCTTGTAGGCATTTTCTATGTAAGATCTCGGGAAGTAGGGATCTGCAAATGCAAGTTAAAACTTGTTATCTGCAGGGCCCACAATGTTAGTGATGTCGTACATCGACATTTTAATAATAAGAATTATATAATTTCAGCACTGTATATTCTTAATTCGTATTAGTACACTATAAGCTTATTTCGACTTATTAGTCATCTTCAGGTGTTATACCTGCAATACATAAGTTTTCATAATATTTAGTATTGTGCTGCCTACTTATTTTATACAGATGTAAAAGAAATGCTACGTACCACATTCTGTTAATGCTGTAAATTTCAATATTATTGTGACGTGATATATTTTTTATTATTATTTTTCTTCTTTATATATATATATATATATATATATATATATATATATATATATATTATAAACTTATAATATTATATTATCACCTGCGACCAGCTTTACGAAAGAAGTGGTAACACTTTCTGTGCAACCCACCCATCATTTTGCACGACAATAACATACAATATATAAAAATCCGTAATCTGATAAAGATCTTGCACGACAGCCCAATATTATAAGGGGAGCATGAAATTAAAAAGCAGAGGTTTGGTACTTTAAGTCATTATGTATTCAATAAAATGAACAAGCAAATAAATCTGGGGAGCCCAAGTTAAGCACAATAAAGCACACACCCTGTACATAAGTGAAACGAATCATAAAGTTACTGCCCTTAAATAAATTGTTCCTGCCCTTTATGGATATGGAGGTAACCTGGGAGTAAATCTGCAAATACACAGTGGATAAAGGAAAGACATTCATTCACTGTAAGACACATGCATAAAGCTTGCGACATATTTCTCACGTGAATAATAAAATGCCAAGATCACGATATTTCGTGTTTTTATCAGAAGACCGGTTTCGATGTACATTGACATCATCTTCTGGTCTCTGCGCTAATTTATTCACAAAATACATTTAAAAATCGCTCCCTGCCATGAGAAACTTATATAACATTACTCATGTGGAAACACTTATTAGCAATGGCGAAACAAAGCGTCGGCGGTGCTTTGACGGGATGGCGGGTGTCATAATTAAAAATCACACTATGCACCAAACTAACTCATGTGTGAGGAGGCAGAGGCATACTATCCTTAAGCACCATGTGGTGTGCGATCACGGTGAATTACATAGAATTTACAAAACGAAATTAATTTAGAATAAGCAACTTAAGCTCATGCAAGAATTCATATAGAAGAAAGCTAGTATAAGTAAAAGCATGGCTGGAGTCTGAAGTAATGACCGATACAAATGCACGTGGTGCAATCTCTCAAACCAAGACAGGAAAGATGGAATCAAATCAGAAAATCTGAGAAAAATGTAGCGTACTCCCGCATACAGACATAACGTGAAAATGTTAGTTAAAGAACTGCAAAGAAATTCCAACATACTGAGTTTACACAAGGCTGAAGGCCACACACCTGTATTCTGAGTAAACTGGACACCAAATCATGGCCAGAATGTAAATTATGAAAGATGTCGCCTCACATAGTGAAAGAATTACTCAAGAAAACTATCACTGATAACCGAATACTGCCTGATCACAAACAATGTAAAGTTCTAACAGCATGCCATCCCACCAGCATTATTCGACGATATATTCACTTCGGCAGTCGTAACAAGAGTGAAGCCTCAGGCCATGCCAAAAGTCTTTCCCTCTATGCACCAGATGTAGGGCCCGCTAAAAGCGATGCAGATTATGTTCGGAGCCTACCTGTTGAAAGTAGCCTGTTATTAAAATAAGCAACATCTCAGGGAGTAGAGATCTGCGAATGTAAGTTAAAACGCTCAGTGCAGCTCTAAATTACTTTCTGAGTGACCACAGTATATGCGCAATGGAAATTTATCTAACTGCTCACTCCTTAAGGGAACAGCCAACGTTTTAACAAACACAAAATCAATGTTAAAAAAATTAATGAATAGATAATTAAACAAGGGACGGGGAGCATGAAATCACACAGCAGAGGTTTAATACTACACGCATAATACTTGCCAGTACCTTAAAATCCTGGAACACGTGCAAGCAGCAGCGAAACGAAGCGTCAGCGGCATCTTGACGAGATGGTAGGCGTCTTGATCACAAAATTTTAAATGATACTGTGCACTACGATCTCATGTATGAGGAGGTAGGTAGGCAGCGGCTCACTATTCTTAAGTACCACGTGGTATGCGACCTCGCCGAATTTCATAGCATTTACAAACTGAAATTAATTTAGAATAAGCGAGTAAAGCACACATAAGAACTTGTATAGAGGAAAGCCAGTATCAACAAAACCATGGCTGATGGCCGAAGTAACGACTGTTACCAAAGCACGTGATGCAATCAGTCATACTAGACAGGAAAGATGGAATCAAATCATAAAATCTGAGAATTATTTAGCATACTCGCGGATACATAAACGACGCGAAAACGTTAGTTCAAAATTCAAGGAAATTCAAACACACTAACTTTACAGAAAGGCCGAAGGCCACACATGTGTATTCTAACTTGAGCAAAACCGGGCACACAATCAACACTGGAATGAATATGCAAATTATTAAATTTATTCTGAATTTACTCGAGTTCTGTAAATTAAGAAACACTTCGCCTCTCATAGCGAAAGAATCACTCAAAAGAACTATTATTGAAAACCAAGACTTTCTGAACACAAATAAATGACAGTCCTGACAGCATGCCTTCCCCTCAGCATGATTCGGCGGAGTACTTACTTCCTCAGTCGTCGGAAACAGAATGAAGAGTGAAGCTCTAAGGCCACGGAAACACCTCCCCCTGCAACACACCGGATGTAGAGCGCACTAAAAGCGCGCTAAGCTCTGGCTTACCTGGCCAAGGCAATTCCATCTTCAACCGCTTCCCCATAGACCTCCTGTCACCACTTTCGTCCAAGACACTAAGAACACGGCCACTTCGCCATCTTTCCAAGTAAGCTTCTCTGTGGCCACCCAGAAGACGCTAGCGCAGACGACAAACGAAGCCATGCGTTCTTAACTACAGCAAAACGAGGCCTAAAGCGGGAGGCGGTGTCTGTAAGCAATTGCGTGGCAGTCAGTCAATATTAAGAACACACATTCACATTCACATGAACACATATGTTCAATCACACGGGTGGAAACATATCAAAATGTGGGTCAGACATATATAAGCATTGCGCACTGATCATTCCTAATAAGAATAAAATAATTAACACACAAATGGATAGAATTAATGTTACAGAAACACTTTAGGATAATGAATGAATGAAAATGGAAAATGACCACACATTCAGTGGACGCGCTTCACTTCCACTCTCCGGACCGGATGTACGGCGCGTTCAAAGGGATGCAGAGTGCGTTCTGAGCCTACGTCTACCAACCCTCGCTACTTTACTAGGCCTCCAGAGAGGTCTGTTTTGTCACCTCTTTCGTCCATGATTATTTTGGTACAACACTAAGAACAGGCCACCTTGTCATCTCGCCAAGTAAGCTTGTCTGTCTGTAAATCTATCGGACAAACTGCGTGATCATCAGTCCGTAGCTTACAAACTACTTAAGCCTAGGTAAACTAATCTACGGACAAAGACACACACCCATGACCCAGGGAGGACTCGAACCTCCACAGCGAGCAACTGCGCGCTCCGCAGAGAGGTCCCTTAGACCGCTCGGCTGCACCACAGCGGCAGTAAGCTTGTCTCTGGCAACCCAGCAGGCGGCAGTGCAGACGACAAACGAAGCCATGCGTTCTTAACCAAAGTAAACAAGACTTAAAGTGCGAGGAGGGGACTGTAAGCCTTTGCGCGGCAGTCACTCAATGTTAAGAGCAACCGTCCACATTCACATGAACACACCATTTCAATCACACGGGTGAAAACATATATAAACATGGGGCATTGATCATTAATAAAGGAATAAAATAATTGACATACAAATAGACAATATTAATGACGGCGAAACAATTAGAGTAATGAATAACTCAAAATGGAACACGACCACACATTTAGTGGACGTGTTTCAAAGTTACAGGCCAGTTTCGACCAAATTTTTAAGTGCTTGCAAGGCTAACTGAGACAAAGTGATGCTTCCACCGTGCTAAGTGGTGTTGTTACCAGTTTTTAAGAGCAATGGTTGCTATTAGCTGTTCCTTTGTTATTTTTGTGTCCTAAGATGAATGACAAACTTGCAATTACATGAGGTGTTATAGCTTATTGCTTCGAGTAGTCGCTATAAATCGCAGCAGAGTCACTTTGAGTGTGCGGTACGGTGCACGGCATGCAGAGTTCGACCAGCCGGTACAGGGCTCAGACGCGCCTCCTCAAAGGCCCCACAGAGCACGTCACGTCAGCTCCTCTTTGCCGTCGCCGTTGTTGCCGCTCCACCGATCGGATGTTACGCGGCCCTGAGTGCGTGCCGCAACGACCGACGAAGCATTTACGTGAACCTGCCGCCCAGGGCGGACATCAGCGCGCCAGGTATCTATTGGCCGCTGCCGCTGCCGCCGCCTCTGCCGCAGCGCCGCTTTGAGCATCGCACAGACTCCTGACTGCGCCTCGCCTGGCCTCCACTGCCTTCTCCATCAAATTTAAACCGTCCAGCGCGCCCATCATCTCCGTGTGCTTCGGATAGCGAGACCCAGCTGCATGCTCCTTCTCCTGTTTTCACGTTCATCGGTTTAGGATTATCGTGTTCATCTACATACACATGGGATACTCTGCAAATCACATATAAGTGCCTGGCAGGGGGTTCATCAAACCACCGTTATACTATTTATCTCCCATTCCATTCTCGAATAGCGCGCGAGAAGAAAGAACACCTGAATCTCTCCCTTCGAGCTCTGATTTCTCGTATTTTATTCTGATGATCGTTTCTACCTATGTAAGTGGGAGTGAACAATATATTTTCGCATTTGGAGATGAATGTTCGCTATTGGAGTTTCGTAAGTAGCCCACGTCGCAGAGATAAGCACCTTGTAAAGATTCCCATCTCAGATCCTATATCATTTCCGTATCTCTGTCTCCCCTGTATCGTGACTGTACGAAACGAGCTGCTATTCTTTGGAGTCTTTCGATGTCCTCCGTCAAACCCACATGATAAGGATCCCACATTGGACAGCAATACTCCAATAAAGGACGGATGTAGTTTCTTTAGTAGTTCTGTTGCATCTTTTAAGGGTTCTGCCAATAAAACGCAGTCTCTGGTTCGCCTTTCCCACGACATTATCTACATGTTCTTTTCAGTTTAAGTCTGAAGTAATAGTAATTCCTACGTATTTTGTGGAGATAACAGCCTTCATTTTTGATTGATTTATCTTCTAAACAATCTTTAACTGATTTCTTTTCGTACTCATGTGGACGACCTCACACTTCTCATTATACAGAGTCAATTGCCATTTTTACGCCATACTGATATCTTATTCAGATCATTCTGCAGTTGGTTTTGATCTTCAAATGAATGTACTAGACGGTAAATGACGGCGTCATCTGCAAGCAACCTAAAAGAGCTGCTTAGATTTTCTGCCACATCGTTTATGTAAATAAGGAACAGCAGAGGACCAATAACACTACCCTGTGGAACGCCCGATATCACCTCTGCTTTATTCGATTCCTTGACATCGATTGCTACGAAATGTGTCCTCTCTGACAGGAAATCCTCTATGGAGTCGCAATAATCAAGCAATTTGATTAAAAGTCGTTTGTGAGGTAAGGTGTCAAAAGCCTTCTGGAAATCAAAGAATACGGAATCCATTTACGAACACTAGTCGATAGCACCCATCAGTTCGTGTGAATAACGAGCTAGTTGTGTTTCGCATGAAGTCTTTCAGAGTAATAATTGTGCATGTTATTTATTTTACTTTTACAGACTTTCTTTCATTGAACAGACTCAGAATATCTCATAAGGACGTGTAGTACCTCCCTTGACACAGCTAAAAGCAACAACTAGAACGTGGCAAAGGCTCAACAACGATTATTGAGACATTGCAGCAAGGGGGAAGAAGAAATGTTCTTTGATTGGCGTGAATGTCCGTGCGAACACTGTGTATTATTAAATTAATCGGTCGGATCTTGTCATTAAGTCCATTTTCACAAAATTTCAGGAAGCAAAAAACTGTATTATTGTTCCAGAACCAAATAGGACGGATTATTACTCTTTTTATCTATAAAATAACGTCTCATAATATAAAGTTTGTATTCCTTCAGTAAAAAAACCGTCTTGATTGCTAATTGTTTCCGCCGTGTAGTACGGAGCAGCAGACCACGCCCGCCCACCGCCCGTGAGCGCAGATGTAAACATGAGCTTATCTTGTATCATCAGCGACCACTGCTTCAATTAAGGGCTACAACGAAGAAATTCCAAAAACATTGACACACCGCAAAATACGTTACGGTGTCACAGCACGGAGAACGCATTGTAATCTGAAGATGCCCTGCTAAAGGGCGAAACGCGTCATTAAATAAGAATTAAAACAATCTGCAATCAAGATTGTCACTGATTGCTGTACACCATGGACTGGAAATCATTTTATTTAAAGTTTGTTGATGAAAATACAAGTTCAACGTTCAATCCCCATTTATTTTTGTTTTTGAAAGTGCACTTAATGCTTTTTAGCTCCAGCGATTACTAGTGAATACGGAACCCGTAACTTTTAATAAATTAAACAAGCTATAATGTTCAGACATCTTTAAAATATATATTATTCAACAAGTGTTAGTTATAAAATGTGTTATTAGTATGATTGAATGAAATTTAAATTCATAAATAAACAAACACACAGTCAAATTGTTATGGATGGATAGATTCACAGGAAGTACTCATTTTAGAAGAGCATCGTGAAATTTCATGGCGTTCTAAGGCCTTACTTCAATGTTTCTGCAAAGACTTGCATCTTTTTGAAGTTTATGGAAACCTTGTTTTTGTACGCTTTTTCAGAAAGCATGGTAAGACAAGGCAGTGACCTTGTCTTTCCCAGAAAAAAATAAATCTGTGCCGCGGTGGTTTAGCCGTGCGCACTGGGGCGCCGTGCTACGGTGCGCTCCGCCACTCGCCGTCGGGGGTTCGACTCCCCATTGGGTATAGGTATTTGTGTTGTCCTTAAGTTAGTTTACCTTAGTTTAAGTAGTTTGTACAAACTACGAACTAATGACCTAGCAGTTGACTCCGTTAGATTTTCAAACATTTGAATATATGTTGGAAAAAAAAAGTCTGTGCTTAACAGGAGAATAAATGTAGACAGATGCTTCAACTCTCCAATTTTATCGCTCTCGTACACGAATTGCTTACATTTTAACAGAGAAAACCCCTTATTCTTGTCCGTTGGGGACACTACATTTTCCGTGGGTATAACAGTCTTCTAAAACGACAGAGCTGTACGTCCGTGAATTAATGCCTTTCTCTTCCGTATACATTACATGCAGCACCAGTTTAATGTAAAAGCGGACGCCGACGTAATTGTTTTCAATGCCGTTTGATGCATGTTGTCCAAGTAATGCTCGATATTGTACAAAAAAAAGTGTGCACATTTGGTCGTAATGCGTTTCAGCTCCGATCGATTCAAATTGTAGCGCCCTAGCCAAATAAAATGAGGTGACCAGGGCTACACACTGTTACAATACACAGATTTCGCACGAGATGTCCGCGCAAAAAGTCTGCTTTCTATTCTATTGACCTACACAATTTAAACTTCTTAATAATTTGTTCATATACTGTAAAATAGAATTGAATAATGTTTGCCTGTTGTGATTTAAAAAAGCAAGCGGAGCGCGGGATTGTTCACCGTCGGAGGTTCGAGTCCTCCCTGTGGCATAGGTGTTAGTGTGTGTGTGTGTGTGTGTGTTGTCCTTAGGTTAGTTTACCTCAGTTTCAGTAGTTTGTAAGCTACGGACTGATGACCACGCAGTTGAGTCCGATAGATTTACAAACATTTGAACATTTGCATCATGGCAGCGGCGGACTTATCGCGGTCAGACGCTGTTTGGAACATGACTGACGTTACGCGTCTTACAGCGCGCAGTCAACTTCAACATCAATTTTATCGAAAACCGAGGCCTGTCGCTAAGAAAGCGGGTAGCCTCTATTCAGCGTATGTCCCTCTACAACATAACCGACGCGCATAATAATCCGTTATTTAGACGTCTGATGGCCCTCTTGTTAGTCGCGCCTGTTTCGATTTTTCGGTATCTTAAGTCGCAAGTAATTGCAGCATTTCCTGCACGTAGTCACGTCTTTCCAGAATGACGGTGGCATACATTTGTTGGCTGGAACAACAAGCGACTCCGTTTCGTTTCTAAGGCCGCGTATTGCCGCATTCCTTCCGCTACATCCTCCACCTGAATGTTGATTTCGACTAACTGCATTCGGTTGTATCGACACTGCAGTAGTGGCGAGGTGCCTTAGTTGCTTTTACTGCCATGGATGAGGTGCACAGTCTCTAAAGTTGTGTCCGCAGTGCAGAAGACGACACAGAGCTCCCTTTTTTTTTACTTGATGTTGTGGCTGATACGTTAATTAGCGAGGAACTACAGCGGTAAAACAAATTATTTAAAGGATGTCAGTATGTTTATTTAATTAGTAACAAAGGAACTGTACAGTTAAGAAAACGTCTTTTTAAGTGCAGTTGATGCTGAGTATTTGTATTGTAAGTTTAAAATTCACACTTATATAATCAACTGCTGTTGCATGATTGACCGCTTCTGAAAGCAGGTTCGCCTGTGATGGCTACCGAAACCGAAGTGAGAAAACAGCGCGATCTACCTCGGTCTTCCAGGGCACTAACTCGCGCCCAAACATGACCGAAGTGATTGGTTTCCTTTTTCGTACTGCTGTTGTTTAGTAATTTGCTTGTTATTAAACGATCAGAAACAACAGTGTGGTATGTTGTTATTAAGTGATGACGCCTTACGAAAGTCAAGTAAATGCAATGAAACGTATCTCTAATTGCGACGAAACAAAAAATTAGTTTGTCCATGAAAATTTCATTAGCCGTAGCGACCGATTGGTGGGGCTAGCCGTATTCGCGGTCGGTTGTGGGGGAAGGGGCGTAAATCATCCCCAACGGCCGCGGCGGAAGTATCTTGCACCCTTGATGCCGCTAGTCTTTGATAGACCTCAATGTAGGCTTCCAGGTCTTACTTAGCTCGAAACCGGAGTCCCTGTTGATGAGGATTTTTCTTACTTTTATGCGTATGGCCGCTTTGAAGATGCTGACCCAGTAGTTTCCTTAGGTGGCCATAACATTTGTCTCTTCAGAGTTGCTGCGAGTCCGTTCCTAGGCAATGTTCTGCTACGGTAGATTGGCTGTGTTGGCATAGAGAGGTATGTCGATGTTGTTGCTAGCATCGTTCCTCCACTTTACGAACTATATGTGCGATACACGATTTACCACAACCTCTTTCTTGAGGCCAGAATCAGCTTTTACCGTTACCAGCGGGTCGAGCTATTTGATTGGTGGTCGGAAGGTTGTGGCGTTATTGTGTTGCTTCAGAAGCCTCCATATTTAGGCCGAAATGTTGCCAACATACGGAAGAAAAGCAAGGTTTTTCTCTCCTTCTGGCTGTTGTTGTGTTGCGCTTCTGTTGTCGGAAGGCTCTTTGTATTTGGCGACTGCTATACCCATTTTAGAGGTTGTTAGTTCAGTTTTCAGGTTGTGACAACTATCGCGGAATCGCCCTGCTTAATGTCCTTTCCAATTGCCTCATGCACATAATTATGCCAGTGGCAGAATCAGTGATTGGGGAATACCAGAAAGATTTCCGCCCAGGGTGGTCAACTGTAGATCACATGTTCACTCTCAGGCAGCTCACAGAAAACCTCGGAGAATATGGTAAAAAAACTACATATTTGATTTGTAGATTTCAAGAAACCGTATAATTGCATACATCGCAAGAGCCTTTTCAGATGGTTAAGGGAGTTTGGGATGGCAGAGAAACTCCGGAATCTGATAAGGGTCTGTCTGAGCGACTAACATGTCAAAGTGAAAATGGGGAAATAGTTTAACTGAGGGATTTGAAATTGTGACTGGACTAAAGGAAAGGAGATGGGTTGTCCCCTATTCTTTTCAATTTTGCCCTCGACAAGATTGTGTGAGAAACCTTCCAAAAGAATGAATGTATTAAAATTGATGGTAACAGACTGGCATACTTGGTCTATGTAGATGACATCTGTCTACTCTCTAGCTCTGAAGAGGAGTTGAAACAAATGACCACAGCACTAAAGGAGGCCGCCAGCAAATTTGGTCTACTCATCAATGAAGCCAAGACAGAGTACCTCGTCATGACCCATCGGGAGACTGCTGGACATCTACAGTCACTGCAGGTGGGAGACATGTCCTACAAGACAGTTAGTGAATTTAAATACCTGAGGGCACTTTTCAAAGACAACTCTTCTTGTTAAGCGGAGATCGCCAGAATTCAAGCTGGAAACCGATCCTACCACACCCTAGTGCAACTGCTTAACTGCAAATGTCTATCCAGACAGTTCAAAATACGACTGTACAAAACCCTGATCCAGCCTGTTGTGCTATATGGCTATGAGACATGGAGTATTCGAAAACAGTACTTCCGCAAGCTTCTTGTTTTTGAAAGAGAAGTTCTTCGGAAGATCTATGGTCCGGTTTTGGATGCAGGCACAGGTGAATGGAAGATCAGGCATAACCAAGTGTTTCAGGAATTATACGAACAGCCCAGCATAGTAGAAACCATAGAAACTAAGCGTATGCAATGGGCTGGTCATGTGATCCGGATGGAAAATAGCAGGTGGCCTCAGAAGCTCCTGGACTTCTTCCTGTAGGATCAAGACACCCAGGAGGACCAAGGAAACTTTGGACGGATGGCCTCCATGAAGACCTGATCAAGCAGCAGTAGATGTGGACAGGTGGCGCATAACAGCAATGGAAAAGAAGCATTGGAGGCGTAAACTTATAGCAGCGTGCTGTCCACGAGGCCTGATCACATAGAAGAAGAAGTTTTCAGGTTCTGTTCGTCAGAGAGAGTATGCTCTGTGCATCATAGTATTGAGGATGCCATTAACCTGAACCGGATGGTGGCAGCTGGAGGCATGTAGGTACAGACCAGTGTGTTTGGGCTGGCAGTACACGCTGTGTCCCAGTGAGCCATCAGATCTGCACTGCACCAGGACATCAAGGACAGGTAGTGCCTCATGCAGTCAGTTTCCATAGTAGACTGTATGTTGCTGTCGACTGAATTAAATTGTCATGCGACCGAAAGAGAAATGAGTCTTCCACGAAATGAAAGAAACGTCCAGGTTTCAATTCGGCGGTTTCAAATACTACATCTTCAAATCTCTCCATGAATAGATTGGCTACCCCTGGAGTGAGAAGGCTACCCATGAACGGTTTGTCGGTCTGCTCGTAGTATTGGCAGCTGGAGACGAATTAGGACAATGTTAACTCATGTCTAAATAGTTGTGTCATTTATGGCCCAAAATAATCGCTGATTAAGTTGATGTAGCCTTTCAGCGGGAGCCGAGTGAATGTTGGCATGACTCGAAACTCACCATGATGTCTCAATCAAGCGCAGTCCGTTCCTTCAAGTGGCTGCCCGGATAAGGCAGATACGTTAGTTGGGACTAACGGCCCATTGTATTCTTTCGTTTATTTGTAAGACAATATATCATGTGTCTGTTTGTGTGTGTGTGTTGTGTGTGTGTGTGTGTGTGTGTGTGTGTGTGTGTCGGGGCAAGGGGGGGGGGTTCGTCTAACTTGTCCTCCAACGCACCATTTCTCATATGTGTGGCGGTTCCTATTTTCTTTCCGGCGTATTATTTAATATTTAGTCGCGTCTGATTCGATTTTTCGGTATGTTAGATCGTAAGTAATTGCCCCAATTTAGGTACATAAATAAGTCTTTCCAGAATGACTGTATTGTTAAATTTGTCGGCTGGAAGAACAACAAACTATCTTCGTTTCTTCTTTAAGGACTCGTGAAAGAATCCGGCATTTTCCCTCCGCATTTATTCTGTCTCGTCTTCGGATAAACTGCTTGTTCTACAGCCATATTTCAAATAGACACCTTCATCCCTTCATTTCACTGAAATTATCTCGACAGTAGAACGAGACGTACGGTATAATTCACAAATTATTTTACATCAAATACCTGTAGATAACACACTAATAGAGGATACTTCTTTTGACTACTGTTTTATAGTTGACTTTCTGTTTCATGTAAATTAATCACCCTCGTCACTGGAACATTCAGATTGACAAAGTTTCTTCCTAAAATTCCACATCTACAAATTTCTTCTACTTTCTTAGTAATACATTAACACATTTTTCAATGCGTGGTGGGCCAACGTATGGTTTGCCTCCTTGTTTGTGCATGTTGCTTTTCGGCTTACTGGCATCACACTTCCGTTTACTACAATGTTGTTCGGTATTACTTACAGTACTATAATCGGGATCCATTTGCTGAACAAGGCAAACAAACAGGAATACAAAATAGTGTAACAAACATTCAGCCATTTTGATACAATTGCTTCTATGCGTGTGTTGTCGCCTATACGTGCAAAATGGATTAATCTGATTCTTGCTTTAATCAGAAATACCGGGTGATCAAAAGGTCGGTATAAATTTGAAAACTTAATAAATCACGGAATAATATAGATAGAAAGGTAAAAATTGACACACATGCTTGGAATGACATGGGGTTTTATTAGAACAAGTTTGTTTAACCCTTTAATGCATAGTGTAGCTGGTGTGCTACATAACTTATTTTTCCATTATCTCTCAAACTGATCAAAATTTTACCACAAATTCATTTGTAGCAGCTTGTGTACATAATTTACAAACGCTAGTAACTTGTTCTAGAAATTATAAATTGCAGAGTGCTGCTGAATCATTTCGACAGTTAGCTACCTTGAGATACTCCTCACATGTGCGTTTGTTTACGTTAGTATTCCTTCTTTCGCATGTAAAAATAGTCAATGGCATACTAGTGTTGCATTATGAGTTACTTCCTGGAAAGATGAGACGCTCAATAGTGGTATTTACTATATCGGGTAATCATGGAAGCACTATATAGCTGACCAGATATGAACGTTTTGTTGCTACTAGTGCATAACAATTTTAAGGAGGTTTCTTTTGAGGTTTTTTCGTACTATATATTAATCGTGGTATTTTTATAGCTTCATATAAAAAGTCATGCATTATAGGGTGAAAGTGTTTGATTAAACTACTATTCAAACTTACCTTGTGTTGCTCTATGCAATTTCAAAACAATAGTCTACACCCTAATAGAGTCCACCTGCTCGTATTCAACGTAATCTACATGTTGCTGCACGATTGCAAATCCACATGTTGAGTTACAAGAAGTTGCACCATACGCCGAAATAACAAGTAACGCTTTAAATGAACCATACAGAACTCTGTGGAGGGGCTAGGCTAGGGGTCCGTCGCAATTAGTGGAGAAATGAGCAGGCCTAGTTTCGTCGCAACTGCTCGTATGTAATTTAACGCCACACGTAATATATTTTGTCAAGTGAGCATAAAAAGCAAATACCAGTGGCATTTTTATATCAGAAAGGTCCCTCGGCATACTAGGAAAGAAACGGACCTTCTAGCGCGGTTAGGTATTCCGTTCAGTGTCGCGGATATGGCTCTGATTAAATTTCTACCGGTCGGAAAAAAGCAGCCGACAACTCCAGAACAAAGGACAACACACGTGTGCTGCTGTTTGACAGCAATTGGAGCGCTAATTTCTCGTTACACAGTTTGATTTATTAAGCGCGGTTTCTCGTACCGCAGGCTATCAAGTGTTTATGCGTTACGTTTCATTTTACCGACCTGCACTTTCACTGACAATTCCAATTCGTCTACCGGAGAAATATCAGTTGGAGTCACGTTTAATTAAAAAAGTTAATTATTCCAAATGAATTATCTATTGGATTTCAATTACTCGGCCGTTCCACAGCGCGACATTACATTGCCAGCGGAAATTGAGCTACTTCCATTCCGTTTGCAGTTTCCTCACTTTCAGAGTCTCACAAGCGGGTAATAAGCCATTCTACTGAATGGTTTCCGATAAAAATTTCTAGCAGCATACCTATCACACAGATACCTCTGAAGTTTTCCTCTAATGTTTGAACATTGTTCCAAAATACATTCAATGGGACAAATTCAAATTTATAGCGGTTACACATACGAAACCCCCACAGACAGGTAAATTTGTTATTTTAGTAATGGTATTTTATTCATACGTCCGTTTTACTTTTGAAATGCTCTAGAGATAAGTAACATATGAGTCGGCTATTACATTTCACATCCATAAAATTTGACTTGAGTGTAAATAACTGTATTTTACAAATAAGATGATTCTTTGCTGCTACATCCATATTGAAATAATGTGTGTGTGTATGTGTGTGTGTTTGTGGTTTACACATTCCATCTAAACTACTGGATCTACATCACTGAAGTAAGTATACATAATCGTTACTATCAGATACTGATCTCGTTGTGTGAGTATGTGTGGGAGGAGGGGGTGGAGGGGGGGGTAAGAAGTTGAGAGGAGTTGTTGGGATTGCGGATAGAGGACAGTAAGAGCGACCTACCTTCCAAACTGGTAGGGGTGAAAACAAGAGAGTAGTAACATTGTTTACATACAATTTCAGTCCTTGACGAAACATTTTCTGGCTGCCAACCGTCAGAAATGGAAGGAACGAAGTCCTACTGTTACTACTTCTCCACTGCTCCAACAGTACAGCTACGGCATACAGCATGTCACAATTTATTATATCTACAACACTAACTACAATATGTCACACAATCAAAAGATTGACCGGAGTTCCTACAAATGAACTCCGGTCACCTGCGGCGATGCCGACGTTTCAAACATCACGTTGGGGAAAAAATGAGGGGAAAGAAAGGGAACAACGCCGGTTTTCATCTTTTAGGTGGTCTATTGATGTGACACAACAACATTGACTAACAACATCACGTACATGTCAAGACAATGATAAGACGTCCCGGGCGCCTTTCCTCTCACTCACTTCTCATCTTTTACGTTTACACCTGTGCAATGGGGATCAGATTCACGACGTCCAAAATTCAAATGACGTGGTGTTTGTCATGTGGCATTTCAGGTCCCTACTGCTTAGAATATACACAAAAAGCGCTCGGTGGGTGGTACAGAGAGTGGCAATCAAAACACCCCTCACTTTGGACAGCTGATGACTACATTTTTGCATTCGATAAAGACAGTTGGCGGTGTTATGGACAACATGATGACGTTAGTGGTATTTTTCGACGAACCTGACAGAGGGCCCCTCCACGTCACCCAGCTGCTTGTGTACATAATGTTACATATGCTATTAGATTGTCCTAGAAATGTTGGTAATGGAAGCCCGGTGCTGGGTTCCGATTACAACGTGCGGTCCTGTTGTGGTTACAGCTCGAGCTTGCCCGTATAGGCTCATTTTCGTCCTCAGATCCTGAGTCCGAGTCGTGGCCTGCGCTTCCATCTCGTCCGTTACATGCGCCGATTGGCGCGCGGCTGAGATTGCACGTGGCCTTCTCCTGCTGCCGAGCTACTCACTCATGCGGTTTATCAGCGTGGTTCCAACTCTCGCTTAAAGGCTGCATGGGGTTTAACTCTAACCGTGCAATCCTAGCGTGCTCTTCACGTTAATAACTGCAGTGCTCATAACATCAACGTGGCCAGAAACTGCACCAATAGTGGTTTGAACCGTTTCTATGCACTCTTCCACGCATTCACGCATGGCGGTCGTCTGCACGAGCGCCTCATCGAAACGCGAACCTACGGCTTTGATGTGTTCGGCAACACCGCTGACCGCATCTCTGCGCTATCAACACGTGATTTTAGAGTGTCTCTCTTCACACTGTTGCTGCTTACTCCCTCAGCCATTTGCTCACGGAGGCTAACAATTTCTTATAATACCCGCGCCTGTAAATTTGTGACCTGCTCTTTCATTTCACGGAACTGATCGTTGGAGCGTCGTTGATCTATTTTTAGCAAATCGTTCCGCAGTGCACTGATCCATTACATCCTTTTCGTCTGCTCATTCTTTTCATAGAACTGATCGTTAGTGCAATGATGTATTTTATCAAGTCGGTCATCAATCTTGCACGACTGCTCTTTGCTCGGTGATCTGTGCTGTCATTTATTTGCAGAGCGCGTTGGTTGAGGGGCTAGCTGCGGACAAGCGCTCGCCACTGGGTTATTCCCATAGTCCACAACACAAGGGGAGCCCGGCTTACGGCTACCGGCTGGCCGCTAGCCTCTAACCCACCCATTGCCTACACTTTGAACGCGATTTTCAACTGATGTATTATTTTCTGGTAGAAAACGCGTTCACAGCGTCGCTTAAGACAACGTGGGGATTTTCAGTAGGAACTGAATTTATTTCCCGCGACCTATCACGCTTTCTCTTTCCTTGCTCCTTAAGAGTGGCGTGCCTTCGTGTTTCGACTGCTGATACCGTAACGCTATCCGTTTTTAAAATACCCACAAGCAAGTACCACACAACACATTTCTGGCAACCTTCGTGGTCAGAACCCTTGGTGCTTCTGTAAGAGTTACATATGGAAAATTATTTTTGCACGCAACGCAGTCATAATTGCACCAGCGTTTCACACTGCATAAACTCGACAATTATATTCCCCAAAGATACAAAAAAAAAAAAAAAAAGAAATACACTCATTGAGCACTGCTGGCACTGAAAGCAAGTGAACTGACAATGCGCGGCTGAAATCACAATAGAAGTACACTAGCACTTGCGACTTCTACTCATTCATACGCACACACACATTCGAAGGACGGGAGGGCATCAAGAAAAACAAACAAAATTTAAAATGATATCAGGACACGCAAGAAGGACGAATCCTGACAGCAGTAAGCCAAGTGAAAGTAGCCTGTTAAGTTTCCTATGGAAGATCACAGGCAGTAGAGATCTGCAAATGCAAGTTAAAGCACTCACTGATGCTCTAAATTACTTTGCAAGTGGCCACAGTACTCGCACAACGGAAATATATGTAACTGCTCACTCCTTAATGGAGCAGCCAATGTATTAACTAACACAAAAATTATGTTAAAAAGGAATTGATAATTAAACATGGTACAGGAACCATGAAATAATAAAGCTGAGGTTCCATAATTTAAATAATTATTATGCATAAAATTAACAAGCAAATAAACATGGGGAGACCTTACTAAGCTCAATAAAGCACACACTTTGTACAAAAGTGAATGAAATCATAAAGTTACAGCCCATAATAAAATTGTTTCCGCCCTTTATGAATATCTCCAAAACGTGAGAGGAAATTTGCAAATACACAGTCGATAAAGGGAAGTACATTCATTCACTCACAGACACAAGCATAATGCTTGTGACACATTACTCATGTGGCAACACTTGACAGCAGCAGCGAAATGATGCGTCGACGGCGTTTTGATGAGATGGTGGGTGTCTTCAAGCACAATTATAAATCACACTATGCACCAAACAAACTCATGTGGCATACTATCATTAAGTACCACGTGGCGTAAGACCACAGTGAATTACATAGAATTTACAAAAGGAAATAAATTTAGAATAAGTAAAGCACACGCGAAAATTCATATAGAAGTTAGCTAAGCTAAACTAAACTCCGCTCCATACAGGATCCAAGGGGTACCGACCGGCGGCCGTGTCATCCTTTGCCCGCAGAAGGTACTGGATGCGGTGTGGAACGGAGCGTGGTCAGCGCCCCGCACTCCCAGCTGTTGCGTCTGTTTTTCAGACTGGATAGAAGAAAGCTAGGATCGGTAAAAGCATGCCTGAAGGCCTAATTAATGACCGTTATGAAAGCAGGTTGTGCAGTCGGTCATACCAAGACAAGAAAGACAGAATCGATCAAGAAAATCTAAGAAATATTTAGCATACTCGCGGATCCAGACACAATGCAGAAATGTTAGTTGAAAACAACAAGGAAATTCAAACATACTAAGTTTACACAAAGGCTGAAGGTCACACATGTGAATTCTAACTTGAGAACAACGGACAAAAAATCATCACCGGAATGCAAATGTAAATGTAAATACAAAATTTTCACTGAATTACTCCAGTTCTGTAAATTAAGAAACACTTCACCTCTTAATTTACAGAAAAGAATTACTCACGAAAAACTACCACGGATAAACCAAGACTGCCTGATCATGAACAAAGTAAAGTTCTAACAGCATGCCATCCCCTCACTTAGGTTGTCGCAGCAAGAGTGAAGCCTCAGGCCACGCCAAAAGCCTTCCCCTCCACGCACCGGATGTAGGGCGCGCTAAAAGCGATACAGAGTGCGTTCAGAGCTTGCTGTCTGCCAACCCTCGCTACCTGAAGAAGATAATACCATCAGCTAGAGCTCCAGAGAAGCTCTTTTGTTCGTTATTATGTTGGTACTGTAGTAAGAATAGGTACCTCGCCATCTTGCCAAGTAAGCTTTTCTCTGGCCACCCAGCAGACGGCAGTGCAGACGACACTAAAGTAAACGAGGCGTAAAGCGTGAGGTGCCGACTGTAAGCCATATTAGTGTGCTGGCGTATATCCGCATCTACGTCCTACCCCACAATCCACCCAAAATGCGAGGCGGAGGGTACCTAGTACTATACTAGTTACTTGATGTCCTGTTCCACTCCCATATTGTACTTGGGAGAAACGAATGCTTGTAAGCATCTGTACGAGCCCTAATATTTCTGATCTTTCTCGTCTTTATGCGAAATTTAAACTGATGACACTAGAAACGCTCAGCAGTCCGTTTCAAATTCCCGCCCTCTAAATTTCTTCAACAGGTCGTCTCTAAAAGAACGTCACCTTTCCTCAAGCGACTCCCATTTGATTTCTCTTAGTATCGGAGTAACAACCACGCAACGATTAGACCTATTAGTAACAAACCTAGCCTCCCGCCTCTGAATTGTTTTTATGTCTTCCTTTAAACCTATCTGGTGGGAGGATCTTCAACTCTTGAGCAATACTTAAGACAGTCACCTTGACAGAGGAATCATTCGAAGTCGTAGATGTTTTCCCCAACAACTGTCCTTGTATATTCGTTACATTTCATACCTCTGTGGAACTTTATGCCTAGGTATTTACCTGCGTCAAGCAGCACATTACTAATGCTGCATTCGAACATTACGGGATTGTTTCTCCTAATCATCATCTGCACCTTATATATTTTTCTATTTACAGCTCTCTACCGTTCCTCAAACCACATAGAAATTGGGACCAAGTCATCCTGCCTCCGACTAGAGTTATTTAATGACGACATCTTCCTGTACAGCACAGTTTCAGCAGAAAAAAGCCGCAGATTGGAACTTACTACTTGCTGCAGTATCCTTTAACGTATTCTCAGCTCTAATATAGTAGATTTCTTTCAGACGAAATAACTGCTGTCATGTATTAGCAAGGCTGTAGGAAGCACTGTTTGTGCGAAACTCAGCTTAACCTTTACCATCACGACACATTGTGAGCTATGGATGAGGCCCAACGGGAAACGGGCAGTGCGGCGGTGGAATGGCTGAGTGCACTAAGGCGACTTTTAGCGGAGCGCGCCATTGCATCCCCCGTGAGAGGTTAGTCTTGTCTGGGGCTCTGTGTGTGTGTGTGTGTGTGTGTGTGTGTGTGTGTGTGTGTGTGTGTGTGAGTGAGTGTCTGCGGAGGTGCCCGCGTTTTATCCTACGGTTAGTTTAAGTAGTTTGTAAGTCTGGGGACTGATAACCGTAGTAGCTGAGTCCCATCATTTATACTGATAGAAACTAACAGTCCTATCACACTTCCCTGGGGCAATCCTGAAGATACTCCAGTCTCTGATGGACATTCGCTAGCCGCGGCAGAAAAGCCGTGCGCACTAAGGCGCCCAGCTGCGCTGCGCGCGGACGTTCGCCGTCGGCGGTTCCAGTCCTCCGTCGGGCATGCGTGTTTGTGTTGTCCTTAGCATACGTTACTTCAAGTAAGTGTAAGTAGTTTGTGAGCGTAGGCACTAATGACTGACGTAGTTAAGTTTCTTAGATTTTCAAACATTTGAGGACAACGTGCTGGGTTTTACTATGCAAGTAGCCCTCGAGTCATTCACACGTTTATGTACCTCTGTTAGCAGTCTGTAGTGTGTTAAACGCCTTTCTAATGTCGAGAAATATGCAGTCTACTTGCAACAAATGTCGAAATGTTTGTAAATCTAGGGGAGTCAACTACTGTGGATATTAGTTCGCAGGCTGACAAACTACTTAAACTAACATAAGGACCAAACACACGCACTCACAGAATGTGCCAGGGAGGTCTCAAGGGAGAAGCAATCGCGCGCTCCGCTGGAAGGCGCCTTAGAGCGCTCGGCCATTCCAGCGTCTCTCTGCCGGTTGGCCCTATTCCATATCTCGCAACATATCATCAGAGAAAAGGTTGAGCTGATTTCCGCACGATCAATGCTTCTAATGCCTGGACAGAAGCTTTTCCGTCTCAAGAAAATTTACTGTATTAGAGCTGAGAATATGTTCAAAATGTTCAAATGTTTGTAGAACTTATGGGACTTAACTAAGGGGTCATCAGTCCCTAAGCTTACAAACTACTTATGAACTAGCTAAGACTAAGGACTGCAGAAATATCCATCCCCGAGGGGGGATTCGAACCCCCGACCGTAGTGGCCGTGCAGACCGTGACTGGAGCGCCTCAGTCCCCTCGGCCACCGCGGCCGGCCTGAGAATATGTTCAAGAATTCTATAGGAATCTGACGTTCATGATATTGGTCTGTTGTTATGTGGGTCCCATATTTTGCCTTTCTTATACACGGGAGTAATTCGCGACTTTTTCCAATCACTTGAAACTTCTCGGTGGATCAATGATTCGCGATAAATGCAAGCTAAGTAATTTGTCGATTTTGCATTGTACTCTTTGTAAAACGGAATTGGTATCCCATCGGGACCTGGCGAGTTGTCTACAACTCTCTCTTTACTGGCTACGCCTATTATCTCTTCTAAGTCCTCTATTTGGGAGTTAGTGAAATCATCAAATGAAGGTATTTTTGCATGGTCCTCCTACATGAATTGTTTCTTAAATGTAAAAGTAGGCCACTGTACAAAAGCTTAATTCTGGTAGGAGGTACCCAGATAAGAGTTTACTGTTATTAAAAAAGCTTAATTTTAGCAGTAAAATTAGCAGAAGGTCCGCGTGAGCTACCAGCTACTCCCTGCTGCAAAACCTTGTTCCCTGGCCGAAATTGAGAACTGACTTGGTTAAAATTACTCTAATAACAGGAAGTTAACGATACAGTGGCCAATATACATAGATGTCCACACGAAATTACACACAAGCGTTAATAAACAAGCCATGATAATTAAAGTTATTTCATAAACGTGGCTAAGAAAAACATTTATGGCGCAACGGAACTTAATTGTATCTGAGCTTGTTCTCAGCACTGGTGAAAAACAATATTAAATATAAGGGGGAAGGTGCTCGAAAACTTCTATTTATAGGAAAGTCAAAATTATACTGAACTTGTTTATTCAGGTCCAACACAAGCAAAATGGGGAACCAACTCTGTTAATACAATAAAAATGCATCCCATTTACATGATGTAATACTGACGATGCCCAGCATTGAAATTAACATAAATTACACAGAACTTAACGCTACTGGGGGGAGGATTTACAAACAACACTCACTCGCTCACATAAACGCAATGCAACAGCGAAATTCACCAAAATCACCATGCTGAAACGAGGCAGAAGTAGGCAAAATTCAGGAAACCCGGAGGTACCACACAACACAATATACAATAAAACAGCGAAGATGGCTCTGGTCTGTCATGACTGATTTGAGATGGTGAGTGAGTATGGCAAAATTAAGTTGCATCTACATTACACCGCGAGCAAACACGCTAACGGCCACATACGGCTACGTTTCATGATCTCACTACACTGAAGGTGAAGTGGTTAAAAATCGGATTCATTACACATAATCACGGCAGACTCTTAAGTTGCAATCTGAGAGTAAACTATCTAGGCACTGGTATTATGAGAAGTGGCGTGAATTCAGGTGACTAGCTGCATACCCCTGAAGTCGGAGTTGGGACCCACATGGTTCAGAAAACCGATAAAAATGTATAAATTCAATTTCCGAAAATTAACTACGGCATGGAACCCTTAGAAAAACATAGAATTTTATAAGCAAGCTATTAAAGGAGGTTGTACAAGGATCGGAGAGAATTACTGACAAAAACTGAGTGCATACTACAAGTTCGAAAAGAAACAGCAAAATTAAAATAGGCGGGGAGAGAAGATCGCGAAATGTTAATGGGAATCAGATGGATACATGCGTAGTTACTTGCTTGATGAGCATGGGACAAACAATAGTGGAAGCTGAAGTCTTTGTTCTAAGAACCAACCACTTGGAACACACATCACTCACAGAAGGAATCGATAAGAAAGATTATACTTGTGCTGAACAAAATATCACCAATTAGAAATCGGGCCTCACAAAGCTAGAAAGAATTTACACAAAGTTCATACACCGCCACATAATCACAAAAGGTATGAATACACCAGGCCATCATCAAACTGCAACTAAACCACATTTATCTGTTGGATATCACTATATTAAAGCACTAGAACACATTTCTGCGCACGATCGGAAAAAATATTCTGAAAAATGAATCTAAGTTGAAGAGTCTAAGTTGAAGAAGCTATACAATGAATCGCTACCATCTCCGCAGACACACGAGCAAAACCAACCTTACCTCACTGCAGTCCGAGCACAAAGTGGCCACTGAGTGGCCAGGAGGCGCGAAAGCTACCCGGGAACTGGGAAACTCAAGACACAGCGGTGGTGGGGACGCTAGAGGTGCCCTGGAGAGGGCTAGTCGACTAGCATGTCACCAAAGGGTGTAGAAACGACTGGTCGCGTCAGGAGCAGGGGTTGGTAACGATTAACTATCGACTCTGAGCCAGAGAGAACCATGCAAAGCGAGCTATCACTACCCACATTCAGACAGCCATTAGTTTCTCGCACATCCACTTAAAAGTAAAACAAGTACACATTCTCACAGGGACAATAGTAAATTATTAAAATAACAAAATCCTAGCAATATTAACTAACATTTCAGAAACTAATATTTTAAAACGTGAAATAAAAATGCTATTCATTATGCCTTGAAAACAGTGGGGTTCTAGTTTTAACAAAATGATAATCTAGCGACATCAAATAAATTACAATTTTATTTAAAAAATGTATGGAAGACGACAGACGGTCGTCTTTCAAATGTCAAATTGAAAAGTTCGATTGGCTTTTTTTTTCTGTAATCACTCTATAGATGATCAACTAGTGACTGTATAGAGGCATTTGATTCACATACCGATTTTACATCTTTGACACGTAATTCCAATCTGCCTACAGATACGACTATTCTACTTATTGTCTGAACCAGAGACGTTACTGTCTAAGTAACAGGAACGTTTCAAACTGTGGAACCATTCTGTTTTGCCGCGTACTTGGCTATTCAGGCATCTACTACAGCAGAGTGACATTTAGTCTCTCAAGAGCAAGGCGTGGAGCACCACTTTAGCCCTGATCTCGGGGAATATAGGCGTCCTGGCGCTATGCCTATGTGGAGGTCAGTGCCAGATCTATGGCAGTCACATCTGTTTTCTGTTTGGGTGTTGGTGACACTTGCATAGACTGACACTTGCATGGAGTGACACGTGGCCAGGAGAGAGAATGCGTTGACACTTGCCTAGAGACCCGGACACTGCGAGTAGTGGACAGGTGTTCAAGTAGGACACACCGGCCTGTCCGTCGCAGGTAATTTTGTTTTCACTCGCCGTTTGGGTTGTGAGAGCTCGCTGTACAATGGAACGGTCAGTGTTGCCAAGTTAGTGGTTTTCCCACTAATTATGGTGGTTTGAGTACCTGTCTAAGTGGGCAAATATTGCATCTAGTGGCTAGTGGGAATTAGAGTGGATTTTCAAAATATTTAGGTAGTGTTACGGAAAAATTATTTTTAAAAACACTTGATGAAGGTAGAATTCAGTAACAGCACTATTTAATTTCTAACGTCTGGTAGCTACTGAATTTATATCACCTAAACATACATAATATACGTTATTGTGTCTCTGTTCCCAATTTTGTGCGCTCATGTTGTTATCCGCGTTTTTTCTATTTAATCGTGTCACAAAACATACATTATAACTTACAAGATATGAAATGGGACAACATAGTACAGAATGAAATATTCCAAAAATTGTGTTAATAATCTGCATGCATACTTCCCCATGAAAATATTACAGGACACCTGGCACTAGACCGAACTCCAACGATAATATTATATCTTTCATCATTACAATTAAAGAAAAAACTCCGTGACCCTGAATACCAACGATTAGGTTTCATGATAAAAATTCAATAAATCATGTTTACAGGGGCAATATTATACATTTTTAAGTGCATGTTTCACAGAAACAACGTAACAGAAATTGTTCGGAAGTATAAAAATGAAATAAAATTACGACCTGCAACTTTTCATTTTAGATTTAAATGCAAGAGGTAAATTGAATTGTCTCATATTTTTGGTTACTCAAAATACTGAGTACTTCAAATCATTACAAATGTTCAAATACTTGTTAAGCTTAAGGAACTTAACTGCGGGTTCATCAGTACCTCAAATAATTACAGTAGAGTGGTGATGATGATGATGATCGTGTGGCATTAATGACCGTTGGTTTTGTTAACACACGAATAAAATCTAGTGCTTTCTGGTGGTTTTTAATAAGCAACACTGGGAACGGTCCGACGTCAGTACGTACCACAACACGATCTACGAAGTGCAGGAGAGATGCAAACAATGTGCTGTGTTTAGAGGAAATGTCAAAATTAGATTAGGCATAGTAAAAATGTTAAAATGTTTGTAAATCTATGAGACTTAACTGCTTTGGTCATTAGTCCCTAGGCTTACAAACAACTTACACTAACTTAAAGTAATATATGCTAAGAACAACACAAACACCCATGCCTGAGGGAGGATTCGAAACCCCGATGGCGAATGGAATAATATTAATGCATAGAAGTATGCGAACAGCATCAAGATTACTTCCAGCAAAAATTTATTTCAGATTGGTTAATACTGATGTTAGAAACGTTTTCAGCGATTAAAAAATATAAACTTCCGATGACATGGATTTTAACGCTTTTTTTTTTTTTTTTTTTTTAATTGAATGTGACTGCAAGACACACACCTGTTAAAATTTACCATCATAACCTTTTCCCTTCAACTAATGTGAGGCTTGTTCACGTGATTTCGACACCAGAGGTGCCTGTTTTCCTTGAATTTTCTAAATAAAAATATACTCACAGACTTATTCAAGAAAAACAGTGGTACAGTTATCTGATTGTAAGCTTTTGCCAATTACCTTAGAACTGTTTGATTGTACTGAGCCGAAGTTCAGTACATTGCATAATTTATAATTACACAGTCAGCAGGCAAAAAACTGATATGCAAAGATTGTCTGTCAGTTATTTCGTTTCAGTTTTCCAGGTAGTCTTCCAACTCGTTTCTCCGTGCTTGAATTAATACCAAGTTCGGAGTGAAAATGGTTCTGTTTGATAGTTCACAGTCCTTATTTGAAACATTTCTTAAACGTGAAACTTTAACTTTTCCCGGATTACTGAACGTTCAAACAACTTACGGTTATGTTTCCGGGTGACGTCTTCGACCACCGCCGATTCTTCGCCAGGAGCACGCCCCGCTTTTCTCAAGGTACAACTGCACTCAGGAAGCAGTGTTAAAAGGAATTTAATACATCACTTTACAGAGGGAAAACAAGAAAAAATTACATACACATCACAAGTAAACGTAGAGCCAACAGAACCAAACATCAATAATATCGATAGTGACTATTAATCAACAGGTGAGGCAGCATTGATTCTGTCTTCCTGTTTTATGACAAGACACACGCCCGGATTCCAACCAATATTTGAACGAAAGCCACCATCTCAATTTGTAAGGTCGCTTGCTAGTTTAATTTTAACAGCTTCCTTAATAAAACTATTCTAATAGGTGGAAGTGCGTGCCAAAATCTGTGTTGTATTCCATAGGATGACCGGTAGCCAAGACATGACAGATTCGGTCGGTTATTGTAAACGTGTGTGGACTTATGTTCAGTACACCGGTTTTCCTGATTTTCTGACCAATATATGACATGCCAAAACTGTAAGGAATAAGGTAGACACCATGTAAGAAAATTGCCTGTTGGAGGTCGTCAAAAAATCTCAAAATTCAGAAATGCGTAATGATATGCTCAAGTAATAATAATCTTGTTATTGAATGTTGTAGCAAATCACAACTAATGGATCGTAACAACACTTTCGCAGTGTAAGTTAAAATTTTGAATAAATAAAAAAAATTTATATTAATCAACTTAAAACAGTCACTGTAGTAATTAATTCAGCTTGGCCCTATCTGACTTAGCATTGACTACAGCCTCCAACTAGCACCTCTTACGATTCACGAACAGCACAACTTCACTAACAAATGTGTCAGAATTCATGTAGTGGTGATGGCGTGTTCGTGTTATAATCAAAATTGTAATAGCAGATAGACTCTGATTGCAATGATAATAGCTCAATACAGTGAATCTCCGTGGTGCAATGAGCTTCACAAATACTACAGTCAAAGTTCTCAATAATTTTGATATTATTGTTTAAAGCATTCAAAATCCTTATAAAACCTTACGTAAGCTATTATTTTTTTTATTGGTTCCAGGGCCTGGGTAGCGTACGCGTGTAAGTGGCTGAGCAGAGTTTGGCATTTAACGTATTTCATCAAAAAATTATTTCAGTCAAGTCTGGTTAATCAACTATAATACTTTGACTACTGTTAGCCTGGTTACTTTCTACATAAATGAAACCAACTTTACTTTACTTGCAAACTCTCTTGCACTCTCTTGCACATTAATTACTAGTCTCTGTGGTTGTAACACATTTATCAATTCTTTAACTCGTCTAGCAATTCCTTTAAAACTGATCGTAATTACTTTGCAAATGATTGAACTTCTTAGTCAATGTACAGGCTTGCATAATCAACATAATCTAATAATGATGATATGGGGTGACTACAACTACTTACAAAATTAAGACTGGTTTCAAAATAAGTCATGTATAATTGAACCAAAGTTCTGATTGGGTTGACACTACATTTACATGCATACAAAATAAAATGTTACAAAAGTACTCATCTGCTTTCGTCGTGAAGTCCAAACAAGACAGATATGATTACAATAGGTATTCTTACTACAACAACGATCACACACGGTGACAATAGACTTGATACCAAACAATTACTTTTCTTACACACATGAAAAAACATTACTCTGATCACTTTCGAGTATAAATAAACTTACTTCGCACTTCGTTCAATGCATTAAACAGTACGCCTCTCAGGCTTATTGCAATTGCATAAACTCGCGCCACACTGCGCCTACCGTGCCTCTGCACTATCGACAAAACATTTATGTGTTTACTATAGCGAGTCCGCTACGCGACTGCATTTATGTCTTTACTTTGGCGAGTCCGCACCGCGACTGCTTCAGCAGCGCGACACTCACAGCTACTACTTCTGAACCAAGGACAGTGTTTAAAACAGGTTCAACATTTACTCTGGCGCATTGCTAACTTACAGCATAAGAATGTCCGTGCATTCATGCGGGTTTACACATATAGTACATGTTTACACTAAATGATTCAATATAGAAAATGACGTTACATAAGAAATATATCTAGCATACAAGAAATGAAAAATACATGAAATAAACAAATTTAAGACCATATATAAATTACGTTAAATCAAACTGTAAGATACACCGACAGGTGTACTCTTACAACCAGATCATCCTTTACGTACCCCAACAGGGTCTTTATCTTAGAAAGTGGTCTAAAAACACATTTCATATCAAATTTCCGCAAAATACGACTGAACTGTTGGAAATTCTTCCTGCATCAGGCAAAAAGAACATAGATTTAGGTGCCACTTCGTTACTATCGTCACTGACATGTTGAATGTATAAGTCAAAAAGTAACCCGTTCACACACTATATAAACGCAGAAGTTCGTAATTGAAAGCGACTGTTGATAAATAAAACTAACTTGTGTTGAACGAACGCGCGTTCTCGCTGCTACGAAAACAATTTTATTCGACAATTTTTCTTCTGCTCTCCAGCACCCACGAGATCTGCCAAATTAACACTCGCGATCTACCGGTAGATCGCGATCGACGTGTTTCCGACCCCTGACTTAGTACATGAGCGTATTTAATATGAGATTATTTTCTGAACATCATATTGTAAGAATACAAATGTCATACATATTGTACAATATTTTACACAAGAGTTCAGTGAAGTCAACATTATTCCAGTATTTTTCTTTTAAAACACAATAGGGTACATCAGATAATGAAATGGTTGTCACGTGTCATACACTGTTTCTTCTGTGACAATGTATCAGAGAAGATTGCAAAATTTATATAGTGGACGACATTTGCATAGGTTTTATATTCAATTTCTAAGATACGTACAGCGTTTGCAATGGGAGGTGCAAAACAAAATCGGCACACGAAAGAAGACCGTTAGTACCTAACATTCAGTATAGTTCTGCACACGCACACACACCTAACTTTATCACCACACATTGTTGGAGGAAAAGACAACAAGCGAGTTGTAGATGGAGCTACGGGTCAAGATGTCTTGATTATTTGCCCCCACGACGATACAAACTGTGAATCAGCCGATTAGACCGTTAGGGTACAGCATCAGCTAGTTGGAATTGGAGGAGATGATGACGGCTGACCAAGACCGAGAGATGTGATGCTGTGTGGCCACGCATCAGCCAGTCAATATCTCCGCTCATAAGCTCAAAACTGTGGTGCATGGCAGCATATCCAGTGCTCAGTGTGCATATTGGAATCTCGAGTGCAAAGTGGACAATTACCATGTGTGTCCAGGAAACCTGGAATGAAAGTTTTAGAAGGAAATTAGTGACATAATCATGACTCTCAGATCTTAGCTGAAAAATAGATATTAGTTGACACCAATTAATTTGTAACAATTAACATGTCCCACAAAAGTACAAAAAATTATAGGGATGTCACAGAAGTGGGACCATAATGTAACACTAGGGGTTGCCATACTGGTACTAAGGCTTGAATTTAAATACATGTGAATATTATACCATAATGGGATCATAGCTTAATTATACAAAAGTGTCTTGCCATACAGGGCTCAGGTCTTAAGTATAAATATTGAGTCACAGTGGCATCATAACTTAGCCTAAATGGAATGCCTTTCCATACAGGGCTCAAGCCTTACGCTTAAATATACACAAGTATTAAATCTTTAGCACGCTTGGCATGTAGTGCTGCTGGGGCCTCCAAATCTCGAAAGCTACTTTTTCAGACTGTCCCGTGCCTCTCGTCCTGGAAGGGGCCTCAATTATTTTTTTTATAGTAATACATGTATTTCGAATTGGCCGGGGGGGGGGGGGGGGCTCCTTTCGTTTCGCCGCCGCCCCGGGCCTCCAACAGACTTAGTCCACCCCTGCAGAGAGTTTACATTTTATACTAAGATATCTAGTAATTTTCATGATGGAGGGTATCAGTCTCAACACCATTTCATCATAACTTATTCATTACTGTTACCATATTGTTATTGTATTATGAAATTTTTGATAATTGCTATAACACGCACTAAGTTGTCATCATGACGTGCAAGTTTATTGTTTGGTTCCAAAGCAAATCAACATTTATTGCCATGGCCAGGACTTTGATCTGGTTTAGGTATTATCAGTATTGTTTATAGTAAAACCAGGTGTCATACACAATAATAGCCGCGCAGGAGTAGCCGAGCGGTCTGGAGCGCCGAGTTGCGGATCGCCAGGCCCCAGAGGTTCGAATCCTCCCTCGGGCATAGTTGTGTGTGTTGTACTTTGGTTAGTTTCACTTTGTTTAAGTAGTTTGTAAGCTATGGACTAATAACCAAGCAGTTAAGTCCCATATATTTACAAACGTTTCATTTGAACACAATAAAAGGCTGGTCAGATGAGATATTGAGTATGTAAGAAGTCATAAGGGCTTGTTTGTGTCCGTCTTAGAATATGGTCAAAATAACCAGTTATCATTGCTGCTTTTTATTTTGAAAAGAGGATATTATAGGATATACCAAAAGATCAGTAAGCATTAGCATGTGACTCCACACAACTCGTCACAGCCACAACTGTAGAACTGATCTCTACCAACGCTACTGTACAACTGCACTCTACCAGCACTGCCGTGAAACTACTCTCTTTGACAAAGATACACCACATCCTGAGAAGTTTGCTATATCACAGATAACACAGCGTCAACTGACGGGGTAAAGCATGGGTCTCGGTACATGAATCTGAGAGCATTGAATAGCATAAAATTATACCTTACCATAGACAGTCAGGGCTAGTTGCAGTGCCTGCCTTAAGAAGCACGGATACACATTGTGTGCCAATTTTATCTCGTGGCACTCTGTACAGTAGCGTGTTACTGCGTGGGCGTATACACGGCTTCTACATAAAACCGATCATAAGCTCTACAGAGGACACAGTCGCCAACAGCGGCAAACGATTAATTTTCCGGATTACGACTCGGAAACTGTGAAACGTCGCTAGCAGGCCTGGCGGCGGTCCAGAATATTTGGCCAGACGCAGCACGACTGGAGGGCCCTGCCTGGCGCTGGCTGGACGTGGCGACAAAGGGCTGAGGGCTGAGCCCTGAGGGCTGCAGGGCGGCCATTAGGGCGGAATTACCCGCCGCTGGCAGCCAGGCTTCCTGCCGGCCAGCGGGCCCTCCAGAAAAAAATGGCTGCGCGGCCAGTGGAACAGTGCACTGAGGGATCAGCCAGGCCCTTTATGGCGGCCGCGGAATAAATCGCGAGCGGCCGCTTGCCAGCCACTGGCCGCTCTTACAGGGCCGACAACTTCCGGGCGCCAACTGCCAGACAGCCGAGTCCACCGCGGCAGCGAAAATGGCACAGCTGCAACCGAATGTTGGTACCCCTTGTGCTATGGACGAACAAGTAATCGGGATACCAGTGGACGACTGGAAATTGGTCTCCAAACAAGCCCCGCCACTCGTCCCAACTAAGCATCATGAAATTCCATTTCCCTTTATTAGACAACATACATTCCTGGCCATTAAAATTGCTACACCACGCAATGACGTGCTACAGACGCAAAATTTAACCGACAGGAAGAAGATGCAGAGATATGCAAATGATTAGCTTTTCAGAGCATTCACACAAGGTTGGCGCCAGTGGCGACACATACAACGTGCTGACACGAGGAAAGTTTCCAACCGGTTTCTCATACACAAACACCAGTAGACCGGCGTTGCCTGCTGAAACGTTGCTGTGATGCCTCTTGTAAGGAGGAGAGATGCGTATCATCACGTTTCCCACTGTGATAAAGGTCGGATTGCAGCCTATCATGATTGCGGCTCATCGTATCGCGACATTGCTGCTCGCATTGGTCGCGAACAAATGACTGTTTGCAGAATACGGAATTGGTGCATTCAGGAGGGCAATACAGAACGCCAAGCTGGATCCCAACTGCCTCGCATCACTAGCAGTCGAGATGACAGGCATCTCATCTGCATAGCTGTAACGGATCGTGCAGCCACGTCTCGATCCCTGAGTCAACAAATGGGGACGTTTGCAAGACAACAACGATCTGTACGAACAGTTCGACGACGTATGCGGCAGCATCAAGTATCGGCTCGTAGCCCATGGCTCTGGTTACCCTAGAGGCTGCATCACCGACAGGAGTGCCTGTGATGGTGTGTGCACGAATGGCAAAACGTCATTTTTTCGGATGAATCCATGTTCTGTTTACAGCATCATGATAGTCCCATCCGTGTTTGGCGACATCGGTGTGAACGCTCATAGGAAGGGTGTATTCGTCATCGCCATACTGGTGTATCACCCGGACTCATGGTATGGGGAGCCATTGGTTACACGTCTCGGTCACCTCTTGTACGCGTCGACGTCACTTTGAAGTGTGGCCGTTACATTTCAGAGGTGTTACGACCCGTGGCTATACCCTTCATTTGATCCCTGCGAAACCCTGCATTTCAGCAGGATAATGCACGACCGCATTTTGCAGGTTCTGTACGGGCCTTTCTGGTTACGGAAAATGTTCGACTGCTGCCCTGGCCAGCACATTCTCCAGATATCTCACCAATTGAAAACGTCTGGTCAACGGTGGCCGAGCAACTGGCTCCTCACAATACGCTAGTCACTACACTTGATGAACTGTGGTATTGTGTTGAAGCTGCATGGGCATCTGTACCTGTACACGCCATCCAAGCTCTGTCCTACTCAATGCCTATGCGTATCGATGTCGTTATTACGGCCAGAAGTGGTTGTTCTGGGTACTGATTTCTCAAGATCTATGAACCCAACTTGCGTGAAAATGTAATCATACGTCAGTTCTAGTATAATGTATTTGTCCAATGAATACCCGTTTATCATCTGCATTTCATCTTAGTGTACCAGTTTTAATGACCAGTAGTGTAATTACACGAAAAACATTACTGTCTTTCATCCCACTTCCCAGTAATTTCTAATTAAGATAGAAAACTGCTCTCATTCACTGTCAGAGTAACAGCCAATTGAATTGAGATACAAATTTAATATCTCAACGAATTATTTGTACGTAAGTAATATTTTGTATGTAACCACTGTACTGGTATATGAGTGGAATACCTATCCCACTTGAATTTAATACTGAAGAACTACCACGCAGAGGCTCTCACATGAACGAAAAATAAATGCGCTATAATACGCGCTGATGCATGTGGGAAAGTACGTCATAAGAGACTTACCTAGCCGTGCGATTTTGCTCACAATGCCGTATGTTTATGTTACAACGCCTCTGGTACCAGTGTGGGCCGCGCAGCTGCGTGGCGATAGCGAAATCAAACAAACGAGTCTGCAAGGTTCCTTCGATTGTCCGGAGGTGCAGTATTTTTGCGTGGGGTGGTGTGGGTCGCTACTTTTTCACCAGCGCGAAAGCCTCTCTTTAAAAGATGGCGTATTGAGTGTAATTAGAAAAATGCAGTTGCTCTAGGTATGAAGTTAACTACTGAATGTAAATGTGACATGTGAGGTATCAAAATAATAGGAAGGACACGTTAATTAAGATAACCTTTAGGAGAGAGTGAGTTATCAATAATACCAAACCTCCACGCCTTATAACGCGATGACGAAAAAATGAGTTTTTGGGCATAAAATTCAGGGTGTGATGGTGTCACTGATAATACATACTGATGAATTTCCTGTTTTCGGAGAAATTTCCGAAGAACCATGTTCAGTGAGAGTGAAATTTAATGTAGAGAAGCTGAAAATGAGATTACCAGTGTTGTGGCGTAAAGTCAGCGCCACACACCAGACGCACGAGAACGATCGTGGAGAAGGCAGCGGACGACCGGCAGCCAATCACACGCCAGCGCCGCACCTCCTGGAAGGAGAAACCGAGAAGCGCGCCCTCTACAAGCGGCTGTATCTAGGCCGACATGCGTCTGGAAGGTACATCTGAACTTGGTTCCGAAACAGTTACTAGGACAAGAAGACACCTCCGCGAGAAGACAGACATATGTTTGAAAGTTGAGTATTGTGAAAATTTCAGTAAATAAAATTTGTATTACTGATCTGTATAGATGTTTTAGCTGTCAACGAATCCCACGCGACCTCAGCAGAATCTTTCCACAAAAGACAGGCTGGGAAGGACGAAACAACCGATAAATGTAACTTCATTGTTCGGAAGTAGAAAACTGACAAAATTGTGGACTTCAGCCATCTTGGAAAAAAATGTGACTTTGTTGACGACACAGGAAGAGAAAAAGAAATCACAACGGCGTATTTCATGGCCCACTTTGGGTTTTCCTCTAGTTTTATGAGTTTTTGCAAACATTTCGGCAAAATATAAATAATAAATAAAATATGGACGTCACGATTACTACTATACTATATACTCAACACGTAATATTGTCTCTAAACGTATTCTAAGAAGCAGCAAAAATTATTTGAGTTCAGCTTTGACAAACATACATTTTTCTTTCCTTATCTTAAAAAAATTACACCTTTATTATTTTACTATCTCTTCCATGTTTTCATTCTCTTTTTCCGTTAAAGTATTGCCGTGCTAGCTTGTCCACTTTTTTCTAGTTTCATTTCTTTGCTTGTATTGGTTTACGTACAATCACGTGACAGTGTCAAGTTACGGTAAATATATTTGAAACGGTGCGACTTATAGAAATAACATAACAGACCGAAGTTTTTCAGAATACGTTTATGCAGCTTTCGTCTCAAATCAACGGTGAATGCGTTATTTGCAGTTACATTTCCTGCGGTGAAATGGCATATTTTTAGTGTTTCTAATCAATTTTTTGTGCGAAATATTTGAAACGTCAAGTTATGGTAGTTGGCCGCCAAAACCTACGCCTGTAAAATTTAGTGACGATTTGTTGGACGGTGCGACCTAGAAAGTGTGAACACGTCACACGCAGACAACTTTATAAAATCGCCGTTATATTGGCAAATACCTCTGAAATGATGCGAAATATAGAAAAGACACACAAGAGAGCAAACGTGTAGAGACTTTTCTCCTCTGCAAATTAGTTACTCAATTTTGGTGTCAGGTGAACGATCAACGGCCTTATATAGATTAGGGTTTGTCGACTACAGAAAGCAAACGCCCCCGCGTGTATTCCGGCGTCAGTGTAACCGCTGCCCCCGTCCCAGTAAATGATGCATTGGTGTCTGTGCTGGCGGCGGAGCAGTGCAAACGACGGCGGTGTCCACCGCGCAGCGCCGCTTACAAAAACCGCCAGCCGTGATGGATGGCGGCGATCCGTCACACATCTCCACTGGACACACCGGCTAATGGCGCACCTTCAGGGGACCACCGTGCACTGACACCCTGCTTGATCCCGCCGATAACTCATCCATTTTCCTCCTCACCGCGCGGCCGAGGAATCGTATTATGCATCTTTAGCAATTCAAGTATGGTGCGCCTCAGTATAGCTTGTACGAAGCCTGTCAGACTTCCTCATTGATCATGTTACATGTTAATCATTTCAAACACGTTGTTGTATAACAGATGTTGATTATGTTCGAAATCAGGTAGTGATTAAGGATATCAATATGGCCATCATCATTATCATAGCAGAAAATGGTGCGGCATCGGTTCCTATGTGAAACTTTCTGGAAAATCGGTAGTATGATTTTCCAAAAAATGCAGCCCTGACAGCTTTCTTCAATCCCCCCCACCCCATTTATCGCTATTTCGCGACATGTTCCACTGTTATTAGTCACAGAGAATTGTCTCATTGTGTCAGATCTGGACTATTTGGCCACCACGTGGTCGGTGCTGGCAGATACACTGATCCATTCTACCTTTCAGGTAACACTTCATTGAAGAATTCCAGAACTCAGAGTACTAGGCAGGAGGTCCATCTTGTTGAAAGCTACTCAACAAGTGCCTGGAAAACTGATATCAATCACTCATTCAAGATTCATAGAATTTTTATCACTGCTCAGTCACGGAAAAAAGGACGTATGGAGTAAAAATATGAACAAGTAAGTCGAGAATGTCAGCACTTTCGGATATTCCTGTACTTTTGACCTCTAGAAACTGGCGCGCTTTCGTCGAAGTAGAGTCTGTAGTGTCACAGCATTACCTTTACCTTTCATAATGACACATTTATTGCCACTTTAAAGGATTATCTGGTATGACATGAAACTAAATGGATATTTACTACTACTTAACAATAATAGTTATGACAAGGAAATTGTGTTACCTGTGACTGATTCATTCTCGAAATGGATATGTGAATCTGTATGGGAACTGACTTAGCTCAATGAAGATTGACACGTGCTGCATAAGCCCATGCCACAGTTGGGCCGTAATATACGAACATGTTTAACACGTTCTTGCACCCTTGTCACTATGTCAATTATGGGCAGCTATAATGCCGTGGGGTACATCCAGCGACATGGAGAGTTCATGTCAAAGCAAGCAGTTGCACTTATCTGGGCAAAAGGAAGTCCGAAGCGATATTTACAAATATCCTGTAACTTTTGTCAACGCAGTGTATTCCCGGAGACCTGACATCATTGACGTCCTCCCGTTTGCAACCGACGTGTTGTTACGGTGGAGCGTTTTTGACAAGCTAGGAGCATAGCATACCACACACACCTGGCCTCATTCACGGCTCCTGCCCCCACTTAGCGTTGGGTACCACACGCCCGCCCCTTCCCTTCTGGTGACATTTGAAACTTCTGTAGCCGCTCCCAGCGGTGCTGTCAAGATCAGCTGCAAGACATCGACACCTAGAACAGGCCCAGAGCTTTTAAGGCAGCGGAAATCACCGCCTTAGGGCGTTAATGAAGATGGATCAACCCCTGCTCAGTTTCGCACAACTCAGCCTGGTGCCAGACTTTAAATGAAGTTGCACTATCGGAGTCCTTCAGTTGAACTGTGTTCCAGTGCGTGCCTTTCAAGGCAGTAGGTCATGCCGTTAGTAAGTTGGTAGATGTCTAACAGTCATCGGTACTGTGTAGCAGGTCTTAGCAGACAGAACATCTTTAATCTTCGTGTAGTTACAGACAAAAGGACAGTTATAAACAGTGAGACTGTCTGTAAAGAGTTGGTTCTGATATTCTGCTTCAGTATTTGATAGCCGGTATTAGTTTCCATTAACAGTCAGTGTTTGCCTTTATTTTGTAGTAACTGTATTGTCAGAGACTGCAAGCAATAACAACTCATAGAAAACAAAATGTATGATTTCAGATGAAACCAGGACTTACATGCAAAGTAAGCCACCGACTTTTTTTTTTTTTTTTTTTTTGTGTGTGTGTGTGTGTGTGTGTGTGTGTGTGTGTGTGTGTGTGTGTGTGTGAGCTTAATTCTATTGTCAACTGTGCGTCGGTTTTCCTATTCGTCAAAATAGAGGCAATTCTGTCACACGAGCACACAACGTTTTCAACAAAACTGTGTACCCGAATATGGGAGTAAAAATTAAGTCAATGACATTATTAATGTATTGATTCATTATTCGACAAATTATCACGGTTTCAGCAGCTATAAATGAAATACGACGGTTGGAACTTAAATAGTGGCAACACTGCTATGGAGACACTATCATTTCCTGCATATTCCGACCTTAGATTTACATTATGCTCATGAAGACGAATTGTTTGAATATAAACTCGATGAGAAAAGGGCATTTTTTAAGGATAATATTTACAGTTTAATATGCAAATTAAGAGATCATGACGTAAGTGTGACAAGAAAAAAATCTCGGCTGGAACTTACTTGTTGAACACACACCCAAGCAACTGTCGTTTTTCTGAAGCAGTGCTAGGCGCCTGACTGGCAGCCGGCGAGACGGTGAGTGACAATGGATTTCCCATTACACTGTGTCGCCTTGGGCGGTCTATGGGACAAAACCCACTTATCAATCCTCTTTCCACTCGGGGAGAGACGGACGCTTTAAATCCTTTTAAAAGGAAAAAGATGTTTGCTCAAAACTTTTAGCTGAAGGCAGGAGGCCAGACAGAATTCTCACTCAATTGCAAGCTGGCGCCATCAAGTTGGAAAGGAGGCGCCTTACCGAGTCATCAGCTGACTTACTATTGGCTGGCGAACCATACGACGTTTTGAGATGCACTATCTGATTGATAAGCAAGCCACAGAATTGAAAACGCTAGCGTCACTGGCTGATATACAGAGGAGAACGAGGGAAATTAAGGCACTCACTCTCACTCGCGCCGTCTGTGTGTGTTACTGTGCACGCGAGCTAGTGGTGTGACTTTCTCGCAGCGATTTCGTGTGGGTAGAGGCGATGAAGACTCCTCTGCAGTATTGCACTATAAGCAGCACGTCTTTTGTGGAGTGGATCTCAGTAAATCTCTAGTGGAGAATACTAAGGATTACGCACTGTTCATTGTGTTGACTGTGATACTTAACATCAGGTGTGAACATAGAGTGAATAAGATAACGCTTGCGAGCGCATTTTCGAGTGGCTATTTCATGCGTTAGTCGGAGTCTGACGTACCTCGCCAATATATAGCAAGACTAGGATTTACTGGCCGTTCTCGATTACATCAAGATGCAGGAAAAGCGCGATTGGCAGCAGTCGCTCACGACAGGAAAGGTTTAGTCTCGATTTCAGTGAAGACACAGCTAGCAGCCGTCGGCCCAGTTAATGGCATTGTGTGCGAACGCTATAGACAACCTTCACCCATCCCCAAGCAGTGGTCACAAATACTTTTTTTTTTTAACATTGCATTACATTTCTGACAGCCTGGATCCTATACTGACAAAATTGAATTAATTTTAAAGTCAAGTAGGCGCAGTTCTTCAGACTTTCCAACGACTTTATTTTATTTGGAAATTGTTTACACCTTTCTGTAAAAGTTGATATATTCAGTTAATCTATCTGGAACTTGGAAATATAAATTCAATATGATTCTTTATCGATATCAGTCTTCTTGAAAAATACTGGCGTTAATAAATATGAAATTACAATCTCTTTTTTTTTTTCAGTAACTAGCAACATCAACTTAGTAACCCAACTGATCATCACTAGCTACATTCGTTAATTTTAAGATTTTTGTTACGGGAGATGTCAGTAAAAACAGTGACATCAGCATAGATCACGTCCGAAGACAATGCAATGTAATCTACTATTGTCGCTGATAGCACACTTTGTTGACATACTTACCCTACTTCAGAGCAAATGGACTTGCCAGTCCCATGTCACCTGGATGTGCACAGTCGATGAAAAAAGTCAGCCGGCCGCGGTGGCCGAGGAGACTAAGGCGCTCCAGTCACGGTCTACACGGTCACTACGGTCGGGGGTTCGAATCCCCCCTCGGGCATGGATATTTGTGACGTCCTAGTTCGTAAGTAGTTCATAAGTAGTTTGTAAGTTTAGGGACTGATGACCCCGTAGTTAAGTCCCATAGACTATACAAACATTTGAACATTTTTTTGAAAAAAGTCACTTCTGAGCGAGCGATCGAACACGACAGCGTCACTACGTTTTCGAAACAGGAACAAAGGAGTTGGATCAAGATTGTATGTGCTAGAGGTCGTACAGCACGACAGCGTCATCAAGTGTTCAAGAGGTGTGCAGGGAATCAGAATTTTCGTACATAAAAGTGGCATGTTGGGTAAAAGTCTTCGATGAAGAATGGCAGACTGTGGCAGACAAGTGTCAGGCAGGTCGTCCTACCGTCTCTGAAGACGACGTGCATTCTATTGCTGCATTAGTGGACAGTTAAACAAGCGGCAACCCTTTCTAAACAACCCACCCATTGTTTTTCACAACAATGCGAGGGGGCATACAGCAGCACCTTGCTGGGGAGCACGCGGTTTTCTCGCCGTCCAAGGTTCCAGTCCTCCCTCGGGCGTGTGTGTGTGTTGTACTTAGCGTAACTTAAATTTAGTTTCAGCATTTTCTAAGTCTAGGGACTAACTGCAATACACAAGTCCCTTAGAGTTACAAACACCTGAACATCTTTTGAAGTGTTTATAAAATTTATCAGCTGAAACCGGTTATCGATATAATCCTATCCAGGAAATAGCATTGTCACCAGACAAGGAATTATTCGTAGTTAGACAAAGGAACGGTGCATGTATTGTCCGTGAAAGTGCTGTACGTGTGTGGAATGGGGAAGGTGAGCGATTCTAGTTTGACTGACGGCAGATCGTGATGTTCCGGAGACTCGCCACGACCTTTTCAGAAGCAGCACCACTTTTCAGGAGTTCGAGTTGTGCTGTGGTGAGTGGCGAAACCAAATAGAAACCACGTCCAGATGCCGAGTGGTTGGGAGGTAACTCCTACTTACAGATGTCGGACGTCGTAAACAGGGTAGCCTGATAAAACAGGAGAGTTGCGATCTGTGGTGGAACTGAAATCAGTATTTAATACTGGACACAATACAGGGGTGTCGGGATACACAGTTCACCCAACACTCCTAACAATCGGCCTTCGCCGTCGACGACTCATACATATGCCATGTTGACACAATGACATCTGAAAGGGCTAAATGATGATTTTCGGTGTAGTGACAAAGCGACGTATGGTCTGATGTATTCCGATACCTTCTTTACCGGGAATATTGGAAGGGTGCGAATCTATTCTCTATCAACGAAACACTGACACCTTTACTGCAGCGCAGAGGCAAGCTGGATGCGTCTCAGTTATGGTCCAGGATACACAGATGTCATCCATGAGTCAAGTAGGATTCGTGTAATGCACCATAACGAACAAGAGGTATTGTGATAGACACCATATATGCAGCCTTCATAACGATCATGTTTCCCAAAGACAGTGGAATTTTTCAGAAACATAATGCGCAATGTTACAAGGCCAGGAGTCTAACAGAATGCTTCATTGAACACAGTCGCGAGTAGGAAATTTATGTGCTGAGGTAAGTTCACCAGATCAGCATCCGAGCGAACTGATGTGGGACTGGACTGAACGTGCTGTCGGAGTCCTTCGCCTACTCCCAGAAATATACGGGACTCAGGAGAGTGGTGTGTGTTCAGATGTGATGCCCATTATCTCCAACGACCTACCGAGGCCTCACTGCTTCCAACTTCAACTCGCCACTGCTGTGATCAGTGACGAAGTTGTACAACAGCAAGTTAAGTTCAGGGTCATAGTTTTCTAGCTGATGATTACAAACGTATTTCAGTGGTAGATGCAAGTAAAGTAGATTCACAGAAATTCATGGAAGTTTCAGGTATGGGCTGAGGACTATGCAGTTAGAAAATATGGTCAATGGTAAAAGATTTATAGGAACTGAATTTATCATACATCTGTATATGCTAAAATTCCAAGTTATAACTTATTTTGTTACATTCCTCATTTTCTTTGGAGTAACACGCAGGAACCACAGACCTATCCGAGGTGGGGTGGCTTGCGTGCCTCAACGATACAGCCAGCCGTACTGTAGGTGCAACCACAGGGGAGAGGTATCTGTGGAGAGGCCAGACAAACGTGTGGTTCCTGAAGAGGGGCAGCAGCCTTTTCAGTAGTTGCAGGGGCAACAGCCTGGACGATTGACTGAGCTGGCCTTGTAACATCAGCTAATGTGGCTTTCTCATGCGGTTACTGTGATCGGTTGAAAGCAAGGGAAAGCTACAGTCGTTACTTTTCCCAAGGACATGCAACTCTACAGTATGAATATATGATGATGGCATCCTCTCGCGTAAAATATTCCGGAGGTAGAATAGTCCCCCATTCGGATTTCCGGTTGGGGACTACTCAGGAGGATGTAGTCATCAGGAAAGGCAACATTGGCATTCCACGGATCGAAGCGTGGAATAGTAGCTCCCTAAATTGGGTAGGGAGGTTAGAAAATTTGAAAAGAGAAATGGATAGGTTGGAGTTTGATATAGTGGGGATTAGTGAAGTTCGGTGGAGGAACAGGATTTCATGTCAGGTGAATATAGGATTACAAATAAAAAATCTGTTGGGGGTATTACAGGAGAAGGTCTGATAATGAATAAGAAAATAGGAATGCGAGAAAACTGCTATGAGCAGCGCAGTGATTTCATTATCGTATTCAAGATAGTTATGAAACCAACACCGGCCAAAACGATACAGGTTTATATGCCAACTAGCTCTGGCGATAATGAGCAGATCGAAGAAATTTATGAGGTGGTAAAGGAAGTTATTCATACAGTTTAGGAAGAGGAAAAAATTGTGATGGGAGACTGGAATTCGGTAATAGGACAGGGACGTGAAGGAATAATAGTAGGAGAATGAAATGAAAGAGGAAGCCGCCTGGTAGAATTTTGCACAGAACATAATTTTGTTATAACAAACACCTGGTTTAAGAATCACGAAAGAACGTCGTATACGAGTAAGAGACCAGGAGACACCGGTAGGTACCAGATATATTTTATAATGGTAAGACATAGATTTCGGAACCAGATTTAAAACTGTACGACATACCGAGGGACAGATATAGATTCTAACCATATCTTATTGGTCATGAATTGTAGGCTGAAACTGAAAAAAACGGCAGAAAGTTAGGAAAATAAGGAGATGGGACCTGGATAAATTAAGGAACCTGAAGTTCTTGAGAATTTCAGAGGCACCTTTGGGAAACAGTTGACAGAAAAGGGGTGAAATAAAACAGTAGAATAGGAATGCGTAGCATTGAGAGATGAAATAGTGAAGGCAGCAGAGGACAAAATAGGTACAAACGCAAGACGTACAAAAAATCCTTGGATATCACAAGAAATACTAAATGTTATTGGTTAAAGGAGAAAATATAAAAATGCAGTGAATGAAACAGACAAAATGGAGTACAGACGACTAAGAAATGAGATTGACAGGAAGTGCAAAATAGCTAAGCAGGAGTTGCTAGAAGAAAAATTCGAGTCAGAAGAGGAATGTTTAAATAGGCGAAAAATAGATACCGCCTACAGAAATATAAAAGAGGCATTTGGAGATAAGAAAAGTAACTGTGTGAATGTAAAGAACTCAGATGAAAAACCAGTTCTCAGCAAAGAAGGAAAAGTTGGAAGGTGCAAAGAGTATATATAGAGAGCTTCTTCAAAGGAATTGAACTGAGAGACAATATTGTAGGAAGGGAAGAGGAAATATACGAAGATGATATTGGAGATACTATACTGAAAGAGGAATTTCACAGAGCACTAAAAGACCTACGTTGGAGCAAGACCCCTGGAGTAGATGACATTCCCTCAGAACTACTGAAGTCTCTGGGAGAGCCAACCACGACAAAACTAATTCACCTGGTGCGTATAATGTATGGCACAGGGGAAATACCCTCAGAATTTATGAAAAATGTAAATATCGCCATTCCAAAGAGAGGAGGCGCTGACAGAATTGAAAATTACAGAACCATTAGTTTAATGAGTCATGGTTGCAAAATACTAACCCGAATTATTTAGAGAAGGATGGAAAAACTAGTAGAAGCTGACATCGGGGAAGATTAGTTTGGGTTCAGGAGACATTTAGGAACAAGGGAGGTAGTGCTCAAATACGGCCTATCCTAGAAGATAGACTAAGGAAAGAAAAACCTACATTTCTAGCTTTTGTAGATGTGAAGAAAGCTTTTGACAATGTTGATTGGAACAAATTCTTTCAAGTTCTGAAGCAAGCAGGAGTAAAATATAAGAAACGGAACGTTATTTACAACGTGTACCAAAACCAGACGGCGGTTGTTAGGTTTGAAGGGTTGACAGGGATGCAGTGGTTGGGAATGGAGTAAGACAGGGTTGTAGCCTTTCTCCAGTGTTATTCAATTTGTACATTGAGCAAGATATAAAAGAAAGCAAGGAGACATTTAGAGAAGGACTTAAAGTTCAGTTTGAAGAAATAAAAGCTTTGTGTTTTGCGGACGATATTGTAATTTTGTTGGAGACAGCAAAGGACCAGGAGGAGCAACTGAACGGAATGGACAGTATACTCAAAGGAGCATACAAGATGAACATTAACAAGAGCAAAACGAGGGTAATGGATAAAAGTCTAAGAAATTCAGGTGATGCTGAAGGAATTAGATGAGGTAACGAATCAGAAGAGGTGGTTGATGAGTTTTGTTATTTGGGCTGTAAAATAACATATGATGGTCGCAATACTAAGGATATAAAATGCAGAAGGCAATGGGAAGGAAAGCGTTTTTTGAAAAAGAGAAATTTGTTAACATCGAAAATTAATTTAAGTGCAAAGAAGTCCTTTCTGAAGGCAATTGTGTGGAGTGTTGCCTTGGATGGTAGTGAAACATGGACGATAAACAGTGTGGACATGAAGAGAATAGGGGCTTTTTAAATGTGGTGTTACAGAAAAACGCTGAATATTAGATGGGTAGCTCATGTAACTAATGAGGAGGTACTGTACAGAATTAAGGAGAAAAGGAATTTCTGGCATACCTTGCTAAAAGAAGGGATCTATTGGTAGGACACATTCTTAGACATGAGGGAATCGCGAATTTAGCATTGGAGAGAAGTGTGTAGGGTAAGAACCGCAGAGGAAGAGATGAATACAGCAAATAGATTCAAACAGATGTAGGTTGCCGTTCTTATGTGGATTTAAAGAGGCTTGCTCAGGATAGGGTATTGTGGAGAGCTGCATCAAACCAGTCTCCGGACTGAAGACTACAACACACACACAACATTGGTGTGTATACTTGCATGTTATTTCTAATCTCGGGATTTGCTCCACACACACACACACACACACACACACACACACAATTTACGTATACATACAGACACACTCAGTCACAGACAGATACACACCCACACACACAGACACCCCCCACACATATATATATATATATATTGTGTGTGTGCCTATTTATGTAGTATATACGGGCACACACACACACACACACACACACACACTGTGTGTGTGTGTGTGTGTGTGTGTGTGTGTGTGTGTGTGTGGGTGGGTGGGTGGGTGGGTGGATAGGTGTGTGGGTCTGTGTGGATGTGGGTATGGGTGTATGTGTTCCTATCTATACATACATAGGCACACTTACTTTTCCATACATGGTGTCTAATATGTATTAATTAAGCTGTTGAACATACGTGGCATATTACAAGAGGTCATAATTCATCAGCATTGTTATTGCGTCCTTTCATAGTAGCATGATGCCAGGAACATCGGTGTGTCGTGTATAAAATATAAATACTTATTCTCTCATGTCCCCCGCATATGGGAATCTAAAATGAGGGTGGCTGGTAGTTGGTTTTAACCGCCGTCCTTCGCAGAGCGACTCCACTGTGACACCACTGTGCAGCCTCGTTTGCTGGAGGAAGCCAGAAAATTGCTGTTCGCCAAGGTATTACCCTAGGTTGCTGCAAAATGTCGGCCTCGCAGCAAGGTTGCATGAATTATCGATTACTTTAGACAATTTCTTAATTCAAACATGCGAAACTATTGTTCATGCTTTCTTCTAAAAAACAGAAGTAAATAAATAGGAAACTGAAGTTTTTGTGCATTGCTGTACACTTCCTCCCCTTAAACCCGATTCCTCCTCCGTTTTTGTGAGACACAGAAACCTGTCCCTTTAGTTGTGCTCCTACTTTACGATTTCGGCACGTCTACCGAGAATGTAGCGCCTCTCACAGAGTAACTAGGGCGCGAGATCACTCAGCTGCCAGAAGAATGGGACGGCGTAAGCGAGAGGCTCCTTTGCTAGCAGCCTGGGCTGTGATCTACAGCAGGCGCTGCCGTCACAAGTGAGCTCGCTGGGGCAGGCGGCGCTTCAAAAGCCGGCGGCGCAGTTGTACCAACACGGCGCCAATAACTGCGACCGCCTCACACCCCTGCACTCCCGTACCACCGACACCTTCTCTTCTCCCACTCCCTCATCTCTCTCTCTCTCTCTCTCTCTAACAGTGCCTCCGTCAGAGCTGGCGTCACTAGCTGTCACACAAACGTACGCCACCGTTCCGCCGTTTCAAGTTCTGCGCGTGCGCAGACAGTACTTCTGCTGCCTACGGAACGGTAAAACATTTCTAACTGAAACCTCGTTTATTTCTGGCTGGATGTTATGACTAGGGCAGCGAAACTTATTTTTCCCACAGTCTTATATAGATTATCCCTATCATTAAACATGGTCCAATGTAAAAATTCGTTCTAGTTCATGTGATATATTTTCCATTAACATCTAAGTGATAAAATATTTCAGTGGCAGCGTGGTGGACCCATTACTGTGGACTGACAGCTGCCATTTCTATCTAATATTAAAATCCCCTGCATCTTTGTAAATATCGTTGATTATTCACAGCATATATCGTGAAGCAATAAACTGTTTGAAGTTATCGACAGCACAAGATAGAATATTATGTACTATGTGGACAAGATGTACATGTACAGGAACGTATGTTTGTCTGTATGTCCTCTACGTGTTCATAAACCAATCATTCGATTGTCATGAAAGATTAGTGAACTGTTCACCGCACGTCCACGGACGTTCCTGACCTAACTACAAAAGAGCCAGACACACAGCTCAGGAGATATGACGTCATAAATAATGAGAGGCCACCACGTGAGAATACCAAGATTTATGCGCCAATTATTGGAAAACAAGAGTAGTTAGGGAACTGCAGCAAAGTTTGCATGTAATTTCGGACGTTTATGAAGGATTTTCTAACCGACCCCCACCCCCTCCCCCAACAACCAGCATGACGAAAAGAATTCTACCGTTCACAACAGTTTCGCTGTAGATGCCGTAAAAGTATCGCATCAGGCATGAGCTTGCATCAAACAAAATTAGCAACACAGATTTGCATGTTACTATTTATTTTTGTCTCCAAGTCTCCGTTATTCTCTTGCACCACAAAATTAAGCAATGTGTTTTCTCAATTTTTATGTATATAAAAGTGGAAGGACACTCACTCACTGACTAAACACGAAATCTCGAAAACTATTTCACCTATGAAGCTGAATTTCGCCGGAATGTAGTTTATAGGAAGAAAACGTCAGCTAAGAAAGTATTCTCTGACTGGTGCACGGGTAGTGTACTTCTACAGACTCACTAAATCTACAGTTTCATTCTCATCTTTACGAAATTTCGCACACTTCACCTTCAAACCTTAAATTTCATACGGTGCATGGGGAACGGTACTATGCAACATAAAAATGGATCCCTAAATATCTTGGTCGCACCATAACTTGAGAACGAAACGCCCGATTTCACAGATTTATTATTATTATTATTCTCAGAACAAGGTTTGTATGAAATAAAACGGGAATATTTGAGAACAAGAAAGTGCGTTTTTTATGTGATCTGCGTTTCTATTGCATAGAAATCTTTAGTTTCGTTCCGATATTAATGAAATTTTGCACACTCTACTTTAAAAACTAGAGAAATATTACTGCCTGTATAGAATACATGAGAGTATAGGACGAACGGAATACCAAAAAAGCGATGCTTTGTATAGCGGTTTTTATGTACTACAGCTGAGAAAAAGTTAAAGAACTGTAGCAACTGTGAAATCGACCGAAGGCCAGCAAGAAAGAAGAGGCGTGGAAGTCATTCGGACGGGATATCGGATCGGGACAGTTGCGGACGTGTCGGAAGTACGAGAATGGACGCGACCTCCGCGACATGAAGGTTAAACGGAAAGGTGGGGAGGCAGACGCTGATGGCCGTTTCTCCGTAATTGGCGTCGTTAGCGGGCAAACTTCTGGAAGTACCGGAGGAAGTGGAGGGCCGGCCCTTAGCAGCCGCAGTGTCTGCCGGAAGTTGCCTTTCAATACGTCGGCCACTAACCAACTAACGTGGTGGGGGCGAATGGAGCCGTCGGAACGGAAGAGGTGAGGCGAGAGGTCGCCGGCAGCTGTGGTCGCCACGAGGGCGCCGCGCCGAGCTGCTCCGACCAATCAACGATTGTTCCTCCACGAGTCACGCACAATGGGCCAGCAGTATGCGTAGGTTTGTCCGAATCACTATAGTGCGATATAAACTGGATATAACTCGGATCATTAATTACACAGGTAGACAAATTTTGACTTTTTGTCTGGGGTTTGCATGAAAATATGAATTTCTGACTAAATTGGCCCTGCTGATCACAAATCTGCAGCCTGTTTCTCTGCAGCACGTCACGTTTTTGCACCACCACTATCATCATCATATTCACCATTGTCTAACTCTGTACCCAACGAAATTGGAAATTGGAAAGCAATTACGGGACAATGGAAATGAAATGGAACAGTAAAGTGGTTAAAAAGGAATTGGAAGAAAGACATATGAATTATAAGAAGCAAATATTATGGTGGGCACTTACCAGGCAGAGTTATTACTTCCGTTTGCCCGTGAATGAACCCTTGATATCCTTCTTCTTGTTTGTCACTTCTCCTTCATGTGAGATGCACCAACAGTAGTCAGCCATCATGTTTATTCCCCAACGACCTTGATAACGATGTTCCGTAGTTTTAAGTTCCTGATGAAATCGTTCACCATTTTCCTCTGATGTGTCAGCCAAATTTTCTTGAAAACTCTCTAAGTGTGACATTAGAAAATGTAGTTTTAGAGAGACCTTGTATCCTAACTGTTTAACGGACTGTAGCATGTCTTCCACTATTTCCTTGTAATCAGGCTGCTTATTCTGGCCAAGGAAACGATGCACAACATTTTTTAAACTTCTCCAAGCTTGAAGTTCTATTCCCGTCATAGAACTGTCAAAGTGCTCATCAGACATCAACTTCCTTATATCTGGTATATGTCTGGTTCTTTCAACTTTGCAGCCGATAGATTTGGGAATTGCCTACACAGGTATTGGAAACAGTTTCCTGTTTTGTCCAGTGATTTAACATACTGCTTCATGAGTCCTAATTTGATGTGCAGTGGAGGCAATAAAATATGATCTGGACTAATCAATTGTTCATTCACTATGTTCTTTGATCCCACTGTCAGATTTTGCCTCTTAGGCCACTCTCTCCTACAACAATGCTCATGATAAGCTCTACTGTCCCATTCACACATATAGCAAGGCATCTTAGTGTACCCTGCTTGCTGACCAAGAAGAATGCCAATCACTTTAAAGTCACCACACACAAGCCACTGGTGTTCTTCGTACTTCACATTTTGTAGAAGTAATTTCATGGTATTGTATGTCTCTTTTAAATATACTGAATACGCAATTGGAATTGATCCTAGGTCATTTCCAATATGTGGCAACACTGCTTTCAAACTTCGCTTTGAAGAATCTATAAACAATCTCCCTTCCTTACTCTCATACTTCTGAGCTCCCATTTTCATCACTAATCCGGCGATGTATTTGCTGAACACCATTATACCATTTTCAACAAAAAAATCCCTGAAATCTTTATCACGATTTCTGTACAATGAATATTGTGTATCCTGTGCAAGTAAGTTATTTTCAATGAGACGTGATCCCAGTAGTTGTGCTGCATCTTTTGTCCTAAGTCTTTCACCAAATTGTCAAGTTCTGTTTGAGTAAGAGGTTTTGGGCTACTATCGGTACCACACTCAGAATAGTCGGATTCACTGCTTTCTTGACTTACATCTGGTTCAGAGAATTCAAGAGAATCCACTGATCTTGGTGGAGAGGGGATTGGTAGCCCTGGGCCATGACGAACAGGTCTAATTGCCGAATCAAAGTTTGGATACGATATGTTTTTCATGTTTCTTCTGTTGTATCCCGTTATATTCGTCATACAGAAATAAGTCATCAACATGATTCTTCTGTTCACACCATACCATAGGAATTGCCAAATTCAAGCACTTAATTTTACCTTCACTCCATTTCCTTAACTGCTCCACATATGTATGGCACACAATGTGTGGAGCAAATGATTTTTCCTGATCGCCGAGCTTCATGCCGAAATATGCAAAATTTGACTTCTGCACAAATTTTGTTATTTGTCGACTTCTTGCACGTATCACATAATTTCCACAGATATAACAAAATGTATCTGAGCTATTCACACACTGCCTTCCTGACATTTTTAACACACCTTCAGTGAAATACCACCACTCACAACAAAGTGCGAAAGCACCTTCTTGCAGCTGTAGCACTCACTCACTGATTTCTGTGGCGATAATGGAACGTCAGCTCCAAGCTCATTAGCCCCCTCTGCCTCACCTTCACACAAAAGATGCAGTGTTGCCACATTTCTGTAGTTGTGGACACTGCATAACATAGATTTCGCAGCCAATGGTAGGTTTGGAGGGGGGAGCTGTGCAGAAAAAACTGAGGGTGATGGGAAAAAACTGATATGATTTTCATATTCAGGGGTGCAAATTTAGTGGAGAACACCACTTACTTTCCAAACCCCAGAATCCATGTTGACCTGTGTTATCCGAGGCCGGCCGCGGTGGCCGAGGGGGCTAAGGCGCTCCAGTCACGGTCTCCACAGCTACTACGGTCAGGGGTTCGAATCCGCCCTCGGGCATGGATGTTTGTGACGTCCTAGTTCGTAAGTAGTTCATAAGTAGTTTGTAAGTTTAGGGACTGATGACCCCGTAGTTAAGACCCATAGACTGTACAACCATTTGAACATTTTTTTTTTTGTTATCCGAGCAGTGTTAAAAATATCTAGTTTGGATCATTTCAGTATGTTCAAATGTTTGTTAAGCTTATGGGACTTACCTACGGGGTTATCAGTCCCTAAACTTACAAACTACTTATCACCTAGCTTATCCTAAGGACGGCACAAATATCCATGGCCGAGGGAGGATTCGAACCCCCGACCGTAGTGGCCGTGCAGACCGTGACTGAAGCGCCTCAGTCCCCTCGGCCACCGCGGCCGGCCATTTCAGTATGTATCTTTACCTTGTTTAGATTAGACAATGAAGTTCAGGACGAACAGACTATCTTGATAGACGAGAGATAGCAAATTCGTATTCACAGGACATGTTCATCAGTATGCTGGGAACGTGTGCTACATAGTAGGGGAAAGTAGGGGAAACGTGCGCAGCGGGTTAACATGCGCATCGCTGTTTCTCTGATTTAAAAGCTTTTTTGAACTTTGTAACCAGTACTACACCTAGCGGCAGGTTAGCGAACTACTGTCGTGTGGTCCACCATTACAGTTTCGCGTTCAGTGAGTTTGTGAGATGTGGTGGCGAAAAATGTGAAAATGTGAAAGATTTCGATTGGGCAACGTTAATGTGTGTTAATAGAATAGGAAGACAGGAGCGGCTGACCCCTAATTAATTACTGATATTTAACATCACATCAAATAATTTGCATGATTTGCCCTGTTTCATTTCTAATTGTAATGAGACTCTTCTACTTCCTGCAAGTGGCATAAAATATAATTAATAATTTTTCCCCACCAAAAATCTAACGAACTGACTGGTATCTGACGACTAATAATGTTGAAAAAAACATCTTTCAAAACCAGCAATATTTATTACACCTTTTTTTGCAGGATAAAACACACAATAATAAATCGAATAATAAAATCATAAACAACAAGAATACATTTATAAGCAAATAAGAAAGAACAATCTAATGCATATGAAGTTGCTCGAATTGTTACGAAACTGGAAATTAGTAACGACTGGCAAGTCAGAAACCCCTATCGTGAAATAATATAATGTTCTTAGCGGGATAATCGAGTCGGAATATCAGTGCAGGGTTGCCTTTCCTAACTACGCAATCCCCACTATGTGGCAGAACCTGATATATCGACTATGTGTTGATGGCGAGTGCTTTGCCATACATTACCAAACTGACGACTTGCGTGTGAAGGTGCTGCGCTGCAGTGGCGTGGGGGCAGGGCGACTATGAGCTGAAAATTTGCGCGACCATGAAATAAACTCGCTCCGTCACTCGGAAGCTATACTCCCTGCTATCAGCCTCTGTGCGCTCGGCAGTACACAGTGCCTACGATCTCAAACAATTCTGCCAAGTCAGGACCACTTCAGTGAGCGTAGACAAGTACGGACGAGTACTGAAGGTCTAAATGACTCCAGAAGTTGAGTGTATCGCAACTAGTGCTTCGGTGCACTAGTATTGGCTGGCTGACCTTATTCAAACCGAAAACAAGAACAATCAGCTCAAGTATAAATCTCAGAGTGTACCCTGAAACTTATACAAGTTCACTCGTCCAAGTATCGGCTCAATAAGCAAAATCTCCAAGTCCGCACACTGGGAGGACAGGACGCTACCAGACGTGTCCGTACTCCAGCACTACGAAACACGAAGTCCCCTTCTATCACCACGTCTCTGCACAAGACCCCGCCCCCCACCCCCGAGAAAAGCCGTTTTTCCGTAAAGACAATCAGTGTCGAGTTCTCGAACTCCAGCCAGTAAAATCTCACAAGACAACCGCTGATTTCGAAAAACTGGCGCTTTGAAATTCAGTCAATCAAAGACGGCATCCCTTCCACACACACTTTTCGCGCGATTCTCACTAAACGGCTCTAACCATCGCCAGTGAGAAAGGCTGCCTAGCCTCCAGCAACATTCCATCGCTTTCCCTTTCGGACCCTCTACCACAGCGGTGTGCCCTGCTATCTTCTTCTAAAAAGCGCAGACGATGCCTCTCCTTCACAGTTTGGGACACAAGGCTACATTTTTACGACTTACTGCCCTGTCAGTGTGCCACCCAAGGCCAGCGCGCCCGGCCTCCTACGGCGCAACAAGGCGCAGGTAGGAAGGAATTCGCCCCCTCAGGGCCAAATCAGCTCTGCATCTCACCTTAGCTAAAATCTTCCCTGCATCGTATACCCGACAGCAATAGAAAATTGTATGTACTGGACTCATTAAGACAATACGTCAACAATAAACATCGATAATAAAGATGAGAGATGGGCTGCCGTCTCTCAAGTTTGCAAATGATGAAACGTGACATTGTGATTTAAATTGCGGTCCTCGAGATTTAAGACGGTGAGTATTTATTTCGTTGACTAAATTTACTTGTGATATAGTTAAAACCTGTATGTTACGGGTACGTTTTGACGTGAGTCCAGTTTGATTTTAATTACTTTTAAGAAAATTGTAGCCAAAATTTATTTCCTAGACACTATGGTGTAAAAGTGCGCACCGATGTGCACGTTTCCCCTTCATGTAGTTAAGTACCAAAGCGTGAAAGTTGCTAGAAAGTTTAATCTCTGCAATAGGCCTAAACCTAATGCAAAAGAAAATACGGATAAGAAGAGTCTTCAAAATAAGGAAAAGGGTCATCAGACTTTTGACAAGAAACGCAAACGAAGGTAAAGAAAATGGAGATGATTCAAGAAGAGTTAGACGATTCAGATGATGACGAAGTTCTACTGTGTAATGACGATGAGTCCGATGATATCGAGATGGAGCTGTTTGACCCTGCCGCGACGAGATTTGCGGCCTTTGTGGAGGCCATGCTAGAGACAGGGAAGTTTGGAACACATATGAACTTCGTCCGGAAGATGGTACCATGCAGCTTGCACCACAAATGATTCTGCTAAGGATTTTATATGTGATATGTGCAGTGAAGGACTTAAATAACTTGTTAAATCTTTAGGCCCCTAACATCAAAGAAAATTGGCATTTTATTTGATAACCAGTAGTCCTGACCTATGTTAAATTTTGTAAAAATTGATGAAAACTTACGTTTAACCTAATCTAGTATGTGCCTTATTAATATAATCTTTGGAACAAACCTTCTTTGTTTTTTTTTTTCCTCTCCAGGTATAACTGCGTATCAATTCTACTAACATGCGTACAATTACCCCAACTGATGCACACCTTTCCCCGACGTTCGGGAAAACTTGCGCTTAGGTAGTGTCTTGGAATTTAATTTTTGAATATTTTTGGATGTCTTTGATTTTTTATAGATATTAGAATAGTTGCTCTAAGTTTTGATGTAAAATAAACGTTATTTAACGAAGTCAAATTGTTTTAATAAAAGTCCGTTTAGCTGCGCCAGTTTGCCCCACTTTTCCTTGGGCATAAGGACCACCATGGGCTCTGACAAATCGTTACATCGTTGCGGCGTCAGCGCCAGCAAGACACGAATGGCATCGTAAGGTACATCAATCCATGCTGAACTCGTTCGGGTGATCGTCTATGAAGGTTGGCATTCGGGCATAGCGCTGAACCCGTTATTTCATCATATGCCACACAATTTCAATTGGCGAAAGATCTGGCGGGAAAAAGCATAAGGCTGACGGCTTGTGAGACCACGAAAGCACGTGTTTCTGCAGCAAAACGTGGCCTGGCATTCTCATGTTCAACAGAAAAAATTCAATTGTGTGTCCATTGAAACCACACACAAACGGTCAGACCGGGTCCGGTTTAACTTTGACCATACTTTGCAAGTTTGCGCGAAGGCAGAGTGTTCCGTGTTATGCATGGCATATCTAAGGTTTGTGCTGGAGCAAATTGTCACCATTCATTAGGCTATCTCTCAGACAGGTTGAAATTGTTGGCTAAAAGTTTATACGCCGTACAGATGGGTGGACGATTTGGTTTTAGTTTGTCTTTATGTTAGTGGGGAATATCGTCATGAATGGGCAATCTTTGATTATTCTAGATTTTATAATATTCATTCATCAGAGCAGTGCATCTACGAAGATGAGGTGGAGAAATATGGCTTGAGTTGGAGTTGGAGTTTTTCTGATCGTCCCCGTGATCATTCTCATTCTGTCATTTAACTCAGCATCTATTTCATTTACATGAGGACCGTTCATCCAGACGGGGGCACAATACTCCGCAGTAAACTAAGAGCTGAGCATCGTATAGTAATTGCACTTGTACCCTAAGAACAACCACAGTTTTGGAATTATGTTGCTACGTGTCTGAATCTTGGAAGCACTTTGAGGTCGTTCAGATGTTCAGTTGTAAACAAGAAACTTTTGTTGCAGCCCTATTTCGCTGTAATCTCCTTTTTCGAAAGTATTTTCATAAAAAAGAGAGATCTTTTGTGAACGTTTCGTCTGTCTTCTCGAAGCATAGATCTTTGGTGGAAAGAGTTCAGTCATCTGCATTCAGAAATTTCTAAGATTTTGTAGAGGGTAAGTCCGAGGTACATAATTTGAACGAGAGTGGAGCAATCAGTGGACCTTGCGAGATTCCGTTATTTAATTTGTGGGGTTTAATGATTTTAACCCTCATTACTACACGAAATGTTTCGTCACTCAGCATGTTGTTTATAAGATGGGCCAGACTGATAAAATGAATGACTTTAAGTTTTCTGATTACACCTTATCTCCATACTATGTCGTATGCAACCTTTAAGTCAATAAATGCTACTGTAGTATTTACTCCTTTCTGGATTTTAGCTTCATTAAAGGCAGTTAGTGACAAGACATTGTGGTCTGAATCCTACTTGCTCAATAGGGATTGTTTCAAACACTTTTGTAGCAAAACTTTACTTCCGCCAGTACCTCGCCTCCTACTCTCCGAACTTTCCAAACGTCACAGATGTTCTCCTGCGAACCTTGCAAGACTAGCACTCCTGGAAGAAAGGATATGGTGCAGACATGGCTTAGCCACAACCTAAGGGATGTTTCCAGAATGAAACTTTCACTCTGCAGCGGAGTGTGCGCTGATATGAAACTTCCTGGCAGATTAAAATTTTGTGCCGGAACCGGTACTCGAACCTGGGACCTTTGCCTATCGCGGGCAATCGCTCTACCACTGAGCTACCCCAACACGACTCACTGGCGGAAGTAGAGTTGTGAGGCGGCATCGTGAGTCGTGTCGGGGTAGCTTATTGGTAGAGCGCTTGACCGCGAAAGGCATAGGTCCCAGGTTCGAGTCCCGGTTCCGGCACACAATTTTAATCTGTCAGGAAGTTTCATATCAGCGCACACTCCGCTACAGAGTGAAAGATTCATTCTGGAAACATCCCTTAGGCCGTGGCTAAGCCATGTCTGCAGCATATCCTTTCTTCCAGGAGTGCTAGTCTTGCATGGTTCGCAGGAGAGCTTCTGTGAAGTTTGGAAAGTAGGAGGCGAGGTACTGGCGGAAGTAGAGTTGTGAGGCGGCATCGTGAGTCGTGTCGGGGTAGCTCATTGGTAGAGCGCTTGACTGCGAAAGGCAAAGGTCCCAGGTTCGAGTCCCGGTTCCGGCACACAACTTTTATCTGCCAGGAAGTTTCATATCAGCGCACACTCCGCTGCAAAAGTTTCATTACTTTTGTAACAATTCTGTTCAAGATGAGCCTTTCAAGTAAATTTTAGCATACATTAAGCAAAACTACTGGTCTGTAACTCTATGAAGCATTATTAGGATTTAAATTATCTCATTTTAAATATGTGAAACCTAGATTACCATTATTTCGTATTTGCTCTACAATTAATTAGACACTCAGCATAAGTCCCATCAAATCCTGATGTTTACTACTTTTTATTTCTTTGAAGGCTGCCTCAATATCATGAACACTAAATTGTCTAATATATACCGAATAAGGAGGTCTTATGGACATGCATATCAACAATATGAGTGACTGCAGAACTTTTACGACAGATTGTAGTGGCCCCAAAAACCTTCCATTACAATTACCAAGACGTTCTGTTCGAATCTTCGAACGTGATGTGTATAATGAACCAGTTCATCCCCGATTTCCTGTTCACCGCTGGCAATGAAATCGTGGTATAACTTGCAAGTTTCATCGGTCCATCCAGGAGTATAATCCTTCCTATAGCCTCTAGGAAAGACTTTTTTTCTTTTTTTACTGTAGTAATTACAGTACCTACAAATCACTCAAGAGTTTCCAGAATGGAACTTCACTCTGGAGCGTGTGCTGGAACCTGGGGCCTTTGCCTCGCGCGGGTTGGAGAGTTTCCCCGTGAAAGGAGAAGGTCCGAATTTAGAGTCCCGGTTCCGACACACAGTTTTATTCTGCCACGAAGTTTCACTCAATAGTTACTTGTTGGTGGTATCCATGAAACATATTTATCAAGGTCACCCGAAAAAGCTTTCCAGTCTGCTTCCTGAAGATCCAGCGAGGATGGCGATAAGATTTTACCATGGGTATTTGCATTCCAACTTCAAGACATATAGGTCGATGTTCACTTTGTGGGAAATTCGTGTAACCAGCTGTCACCTGTATACAGCTTACGGCCGTCTGTTGATGCCTGATAGTGCAACTTCGTAATGCAGGTGCAAAACATGGGTCTACTCACGAGACCTATATGGACTCTGATTATGTGAGCAAGGAAACAGCGGCCTGGAGATGGTAAGTATAAGTTACACAAACTAGTAATAAAGGATTTACAAAATTAGCGGCTGAAGGTGTATGTTGGTCTGTTTATAAGTAATTTGGAATGATGCTGTACCAAATGTATTCCGAAATGGGAGGTTACGTAATAAACGGTTTGGTGCTTTCATTTATGTTAGACATACAAAACGATATGCTCTTTTACCGTGGCAGCCTGCAATCGTATCAAATATTTGAGTTCTTTTATTGTCAAATACTGTTCTCACCATTAAAGCACTTGCAGAAATTAAAAAAAAGACACCATAATTTTGTACAATTAAGTAAGGAAAATTGTGGGATAGGAGCGTTATAGATACAAATGGAGAAATAAGTGGCGAAACACAATGAATGAACAAAGTGCTGCAATGGAGGAGTTGTCATTTGTGCTTTGATTCATAACGTGAAATGTTTCCAACGTCATTATGACCACAGAACTGGTATCAATGCGGAATGCTGGATGTATCCGCAAGCATGGGACACGCTGCGCGAGTTTTGCCGTGCGCTGTGAGGCGCCTTGCTGACAACATCGTGTCTCCAATCTGTGTCGTAAGCAGACTAGGTCCATAAATGCTACTGAAGTCGCTATCTAGCTTCAGTGAAGGTAGTAAGAGACAAGACTTTGTCAACACAAATCCTGCTTGCTCTGTTCAGTGTGTTGGTCTATTGACAAGTAATTTGGAAAAATCCCGTACTAAATTTTCCTGGAATGTGAAGCTAGAACGCAAAGGATCTGGTACTTTCATCGATGACAGGTTGTGTGTCAGAGGTTCGAGTCCTCCCTCCAGCATTGCGTCGTTTGTTGTCCTTAGGATAAGTTAAAGTAGTTTGTAAGTCTGGGGACCGACGACCACTGCAGTTTGGTCCCATACCTTTAGAAAGATTCCAACATTTCGCGTGGGACATTCCACTTCTGAAATCGTAACGGAATTCTGTTTTCAGAGAAGCTTAGTGTCAAGAGGGATCCGAGAATATGAAATTGCAGGCATTAATTCGCACTACTAAGAATGCAGCTGCCGAAAACTAGCGCTCCATGACCACAAACAACTAACTGTCATAGAACACTGCGTAAAATTAGTGCAGAAATCAGTGTCTAACGAACGATTAATGTTTGCAGGTGTTCTGATTTTCGCGAGACGTCACGGTTTTCCGGGGTCCGTTGCACGTCCGGCTTCACTCTGGATCCGGTAGCCGAATGTCCCGACTCTGAGTCAGTCAAAGTTCCAGTTTTCAAACAATAGTGCAATATGTACATCACATTCGTGTCTGAAGCACCGCTACGGCCATTATCGGTCCTCGCACGGACATTCTTAACCGCGAGATTCAGGACGAACCGCGAGGATATTAACTGCTCATGTGGCACGTTTCGGAGTTTAACCATCATCACATATCTGTCAGTTAGCTACTTTTGCACGTAAATATGGCGCTACAAATGTTTTGTTTCCAGACATTAGCATCTATCGCTGGCGGTCGGATATCTATCTGGTTTTGGACAAATTCCGAAACGCGTGATATCAGCAGTGAACTCCTTTTGTGCTTGATGTTTGACTTCTACCTTTGCGATCTTTTCGGCTTGAATGCAGTACTACCCTCAATTCAACAATGGTCACCCGCCGTATTGTAACATTTGCAAGTCATATATTAATATGTTATATGACAATCATTCAAATTAATTTATGAATACATTTATGTATTTTTGTGACTTGACGTTTAAAAAACTGATTAGGAATGAAGAAAAAATTTAGTTACTCTCTTACAACTGGCAACATGCTTTAATTTAAAGTAGAGTATATTTAGATCGACGTGCAGCAGCAACTGTCAATGATTTGTGGCAGGAAAAGAGCAATAAGTTAGAATCCAATTTCGGCTCTTCCACCGCTATCATCAGTGTAACAACGTATACCTGCATGTGTGGTCACACTATGTGCACGTCTAGTACTGTTACACTGCTGACGGCTACAGAATATCTGAAACCTATTTGTAATAAAAGTAAATATTTCGCTACTGATCGCTGTTTTTCTGTAACAAAGAAAAAAATGTTCAAATGTTTGTATAGCTTATGGGACTTAACTACGGGGTCATCAGTCCCTAAACCTACAAACTACTTATGAACTAGCTAATACTAAGGACGGCACAAATATTCATGCCCGAGGGGGGATTCGAACCCCCGACTGTAGTGGTCGTGCAGACCGTGACTGGAGCGCCTCAGTCCCCTCGGCCACCGCGGTCGGCTGTAGCAAAGAAAGTTGTGTACTTTCATTGCAATAAAGGTTTACCGGATTACTGTCAAAATTAAATACTGATTTAAACTTGTATCCATTCTGGAAGTATGGAACCTGCGACTGTGATGATTAAAGTAATCAGGAAATACAGCAACCAGTCGCCTTACGTTTTTATTCAACACGACCGGTTTTGAACTGCCTGGCAGTTCATCATCAGGTGGTATACATTTTATTGGTTGTCCATAACACATTACGATATATCTAATTTAGTGCCGAATACAAAGCTCACACAACATTTTCTGTCTCACCACAGCCGAACGAGTTCCACAATGTTATGAACAACCAATAAAAATGTATACCACCTGAAGATGAAGTGTCAGGCAGTTGGAAACCGGTCGTAGTGAATAAATACGTTGCTGTACTTCCTGATTCACCAAGCGAGGTGGCGCAATGGTAACACACTAGACTCGTATTCGGAAGGATGGTGGTTCAAATAAACCGCCGGCCATCCAGATTTAGGTTTTCCGTGATTGCCCTAAACCACTCCAAGCAAATTCCGGGGCGAAGGGCACGGGCGATTTCCTTTCCTCCTCCTTCTCCAAAAATCCGAGCGTGAGCTCCGTCTATAATGACCAAGCTGTCGATGGGACGTTAAACCCTAACATTCCTTGCCGCGGTGGAGTAGACGAGCGGTCTAAAGCGTCTCGCTGCGGAGCGCGCGGTTGCTCGCCGTCGAGGTTCGAGTCCTCCCTGGGGCATGGGTGTAAGTGTATTGTCCTTAGGTTAGTTTACCTAGGTTTAAGTAGTTTGTAAGCTACGGACTGATGACCACGCAGTTTGGTCCGATAGATTTACAAACACTTCACTTCCTAACATTCCTTCCTTTTTATTTCCTGATTCTTTTAAATACTGTTTTGTTGTTGTTGTTGTTGTCTTCAGTCCGGAGACTGGTTTGATGCAGCTCTCCACAATACTCTAGCCTGAGCAAGCCTCTTCAACTCCACATCAGAACGGCAATCTACATCCGTCTGAATCTGCATACTGTATCCATCTCTTTGTCTTCCTCTGCGGTATTTACCCCACATATTTCCCTCCACATTTCCTTGATGTTTAAGAATATGTACTACCAAGCGATTCCTTCTTTCAGTCAAGGTATGCCAGAAATTCCTTTTCTCCCCAATTCTGTTTAGTATCTCTTCATTAATTACACGATCAACCCACCTAATTTTCAGCATTCTTCTGTAGCACCACATTTCAAAAGCCTCTGCCGTCTTCCTGTCCGCTCTGTTTATCGTGATAACAAATGAAACGAAAGAAACGCAACAAAAACAGGCGAAAGGTGCCGTACACAGCCAGAAAACAGACGTCAGCCAACAAGACGAAGAAACAGCAGTGAGTTGTAAAGAAGAGACAACATCACCACAGACGATGCTTTTAAATTAAAAAGGTAAACACGTCTGGCGTAAAACAAATGTCTCAACTGCAGTCAGCGTAGGACGGATTACCTGTTATAGCCTTTCATAATTTTTTCACTTACTTTTGAGTGCACTTGGTTTAGGTACACTTTTCTTCAAAAGTAAGAGTTCTCGGTTGCTGGAAATGGTTACTTTCAGTTTTCTGCCATTCGCTGACCTGCTGCTCCCAGTTAAGTATTGCTTCAGTACGGATGATAGTGTGCCGGGTCACCGGGCCACGATTCTTCGCAGTTAGTGTGGAGAACATTGTGGACACTTCCCGCGAATGACTTTCCCATCCAGCTCACTCGGCATGGAACCCACTATTATTATGGCATACAATGGAGAGACTATTTGCAGCACCGACTAGATGTTATTAGATTCTCCATCTCTGGAGGCTTGTCCTCATATTTCAATAACATAGACATGTACTGGAATAAGGAGAAGTTGGATATTCTACATCGATATGGTGAATGTAAAATATACCCGCGGTGGAGTAGCCAAAGCGGTGTAAAGCGTCTCGCGGTGGAGTAGCAGAGCGGTGTAAAGCGTCTCGCTGCGGAGCGTGTGGTTGCTCGCCGTGGAGGTTCGAGTACTCCCTGGGGCATGGCATGGGTGTGTGTGTTGTCCTTAGGTTAGTTACGTAGATTTAAGTAGTTTGTAAGCTACGGACTGATGACCACGCAGTTTGGTCCGATAGATTTAGAAACATTTGAACATTTTGTAAAATATATACTGTGCAACACATTACAGCGGTGTAGGACTATCTATCCGGATAGCCCGACACGCTAGGCAACTGCACGAATATGAAGGCGCTATTGCGGACAGACTGCTTGAAGATCAAAAAGAGAACAAGGAAGAACACTGCAACTGACAGAGCACGCGAAGAAGTTGTTCTGGCTACGACGGTAATGAATCAGCACAGTGGAACTACCGAGAAATGGACAATCTGCCACAGAATGTCATTCGTATCTTCCATCGACACAAATTGCACCCACTAGTGCTCTGCATTTCGATGAAAACAACCGCTCGAGCCTTTCCCGTTTGGTGCCGCTGCTCGACCGCTGGGGTGGGCGCACGCTGCGGCACGGCTGCGGCCGTCTGATGCCCCACGTGGCCGGTCGCCCTCCGCCTCTCGGTTACCGGCGGGAGTGTCGAGCACTGCCGGCCGCTCGAGCGCGCTCGTAGTCTCGGTCGGTGACAACGCGACCGCCGCGCGCTCAACACTGTGGAATCGTATTACAAACCGACCTGGCTTTGAGCAGCGCAGACAGCGTTATGGATCAACGAACTATAGGTCGTAAATGCTCAATTCATGAAACAAAAAGAAGTACTATGGAGAGAATTAAGAGTAGCTCGTTAGTCCTGAAGAAGAAAGACATGTCGGATGAGGAGTCGAAAAGTGAAGCTTGGAAATCTTTCGCACTTGTAGTGGATCCTGTCATACAGGTTTCTGCTGGTTTCGTGCAATGTACCACATGCGATACTGTACTTTCGTACCAGTCAAGCACAACAGGTATGATTCGGCACTGCAAAAGGAAATGCGGAGCAGAATTACACCGGCCACTTGCAGTACCAAGTAGCATAAAGAAAGCTGTTGTTGATAGGTTGGTCGATATGGGCAGAATAGATTTGCTACCATTAAATACTTGTAGTAAGATTGGCTTTAAGAATTATTCGCAGGAGCTCATCAATGTTCGAGGCACGTATGGCAAAGTCAATATAGAAGATGTTCTTCCGCGCCCTACCACTGTATCGCGGCATATTAAAGAAAAGGCCGACAAAATACGGGTGACAATGGTGCCCAAGCTAATATGTGCTTTAAAGACAAAATGTGCTCTTTAAACGCTGATCTGTGGTCTGATAACTACAAGGCGATACGCTGCACATAACGCACGATTAGACTACTGCATTACCGTTTGTCTACCAAAAGGAACAAAATGCTATATACAGAAATTACAATTTATAACGTTGCAGTTACTGGAAGACATGATCGCCTCTATGTTCGAAACTCCAGTAGTTTGCAAAATATTTACAAATTTTCTTCTTGAGACAGGTCTTGTTGAATTTTATATTTTCTATGAGTTTTACCATTTTTATTTTAAGTCGTATGTATTACAGAAAATTTCCCATGTCACATACAATAATGGGGAATTTTCTGGAATACATACGACGTAAAATAAAAATGGTAAAACTCATAGGAAGTATATTTAAAAATGTTTAATGTTTGTAAAGTTCATGGGACTTAACTGCGGGATCATCATTCCCTAAACTTACAACTATCAAACATCAAATGTGACATATACAGTTGTAGTATTTGGGTTATAGAACGATAGTAAGTAACGAAAGACATTTGTAAAAGAAATTAGTTCTTTTTGCTGATGATACAAGTATAGTAATCACATCCAAAAGACGAGAACTAACTGATGTAATCGTAAATAACGTCTTTCACAAAATTATTAAGTGTTTCTAAGCAAACAGACTCTCATTAACTTTTGATAAAACACAGCATATACAGTTCCGTACAGTAAATGGCACAACTTTGAACTGAAGTCTGTAGCTAAGGTTTTTCGAAATTATTCGTTCGTTTTGAAGGGAAACTATGGTTTTTTCAAAATTTTTAGCTGTGTGAATTAATGAGAGATTAAACTTGAAGCAACACATTGATTGTCTGCTAAAACGTTTGGGTTCAGCTACGTATGCTGTTAGGGTTTTAGCAAATTTTTCGATAAGAATCTCAGTAAAACAGTTTACTACGCCTCTTTTCATTTACTGCTTTCGCATGGCATCATATTCTGAGGTAATTCACTATTGAGTAAAAAAGTATTCATTGCACAAAATCGTGTAATCAGAATAATTACTAGAGCGCTCACAAGATCGTTCTGGAGACATCTATTTAAGGATTTAGGTATCCTCACAGTTACTTAGTAGTATATATATATATATATATATATATATATATATATATATATATATATATATATATATTCACTTATGAAATTTGTTGTTAATAATCCAATCCAGTTAATAATCCAATCCAGTTCACACACACGGTCACATGTTTGTAAATCTATCGGACTATACTGCTTGGTTATTAGTCTGTAGCTTGCAAACATTTTAAACTAAGGTAAACTAAACTAAGGATAACACACACGGCCGAGGGGACTGAGGCGCTCCAGTTACGGTCCGCACGGCCACTACGGTCTGGGGTTCGAATCCCCCCTCGGCCATGGATATTTGTGCCGTCCTTAGTATTAGCTAGTTCATAATTAGTTTGTAAGTTTAGGGACTGATGACCCCGTAGTTAAGTCCCATAAGCCATACAAACATTTGAACATTTTTTTTTTTTTTTGATAACACAGGTACCCATGCCTGAGAGGGGACCCGAACCCCAGATGGCGAACGGCCGTGCGCCTCCCGCATGGCTAATCCGCCGCGGCAAACCGAGTTCAAAAGTAATAGCAGCGTGCATAGGTATAACACCAGGAGAAAGGATGATATTACTATGCAGGGTTAAATCTCACTTTGTCACAGAAAGGGGTGAATTATGCTGCCACAAAAGTCTTCGGTCACCTACCAAACAGCATCAAAACCTGACAGATAGGTAACTAGCATTTAAAAATTTACTAAAAGAATAACTGAATGACAACTCCTTCTACTCAATGGATGAATTTTTAGATATAAATTAGTAAAACTAAAAATAAAAAAATATAAAATAATAGAAAATATATTTGTGTCATATAACATTTTGTGTAATGTAATATCTTGTACAGGCACCTTTTATTACACTGACAAGTTACACATTATTACGATATGTCGTATTCATGATCTATGGAAGAAGTATTAATGCGTTCGGCGCGCTCGGCCGAGCGCTGGCGATCGGCTGCCCGCGACCGATTAAAGAGGACGCTCGGCCGCGTACTCCCGAGAGACAGAGGGGCGAGCGGGACTCGCCGATAAAAATCGGACATAATGCAGACCTCTAGCACCCACATCATATGCCATTTCGTCAGGCACTCGGAGAACATGATTTAGTACGCCGTACAGATTTTTCTCGGTTTGCCCTTCAGCAGCTGAGAAACGACACTATGTTTTTTCAACGTGTTTCCTTTAATGATGAAGCAACGTTCACCGGCCACGGTAGTGTAAATTTGCATAACATGCCGTACTGGGTAGCCGTAAATCCACATTGGCTTCGTCAGGTGCCACATAAACGGGCTCAGAACGTGAACGTATGGTGTAGCACCACATGCAGTTGTACTTTTGCAACTTACTTAACCGCAGGTGAATGGACACCAGTACCTACAGGAGGTTACACGGGGTATTCTAAAGTGTATGTGGTTGGAACACTACCGATGTCCAAATCTCTCGTCACGTGTTTCAACGCAAATAGTGGAAAAAAACTTCCTGAACCTTGGATAGGACGAAATGACCCCCCCTCCCCCCCTTGATTTCTTTCTATTGGGCGCAAGTAAAGATGCAGTTTACGACAAAGCCCCAACTACGCCAGACGATATGCTTCGTCGAATCTCGCGGTGCATTCCCTAACAAATCATCCACTGTAATTGTATCTGTTCGCCGTTATCTCGAAAGACGATTATAAATGTGCCTTTCAGTCCATGCTCAATATTTTTATCACATGTTGAAATAAAGGCTGAAGTTTAGTTTCTGCAAGAGAAACGTAATACGTGCTTTGGGTGATTATCAGAGCATTGCGTTTTCGTTGCCAACATTTATTGTGGATTACAGGTACCTGTAGTGGGTGTCGAAAACCGCGTTTCGATATATGTAATCATTTTCGAATTAAATGGTTAACATGGCTTATTATTTATGTTGTTTGTATTTTTATAATTTTCTTGTCCTGGAACATAAAAGAGTGTTTTATTTTCATATTATAATATCTGTAGTCAAATTTTTGTTTGACCTTTCACAACAATTTTATTTGTAATTAGTTTACTTAATTTATTATGTGTGACATTCTATATCTGCATTTTTACTTTCTACCTAACTTTTCAATTTTTATGTTTAGCATTGAACAGAACCATCCTCCAACCCAATTTTTTTTTATAATTATTATTACTGACAGGTAATGGCATCCTCTTTTTTATTCTTGTATTTAATTTTAAAAAATATAATTTGGCCAGAAATACATTGCATATTTTTATTTAATTTTTTTTTGTTTAAAAATATTTCATGTGATGTACTCATAGCTAAATGACTTATCAATCAAAAGTCATCTTTCTATTCTCAAATGACATACAGCAAATCAATAGGACGGTAGAGTCATGCGAAGAATTATACATTTATCAATGTGTAACAATTGTCATAGTCAAAATATCAAGAAAAGATTTTAACAAAAGTTACTCGAAGTGACATTCTGTACAAATTTTACTGAAATTCTTTTTTTTTTTCGATCCGATAGATTATAGCCGTGATAGCCCAGCAAATACGTCTGTAAAATTCAGTGGCGGCTGATTAAACAGCGTGATATAGAATGTGAGAACTCGTTATGGACGCATAAACATTCAGTGGTAAATCTATAGAGGAGAAAAGGAATGAATAGAAATGAGTAATGGCAGAGAATCGTCTTTTCTACAAATACCTTTATTTCAATTTCCTCTCAAACGATCAAGGTGCTTTTTGCAATTAAATTATGTGGTGTGAAATGATCATCACAAACGGGCCACATTTAGTGTTACTACCAAAAAGTGGACTAAGTGCCAAGAAACTTCAGATGATATCTCATATACAACTCTCTGCGTCCATTTATGACGCCAGCAGTTTAACACCTGTTATCCACGAACGGACAGTAAGTAATCCGCGACGTCTACGGTGGCGCTGCCCGCAGCCAGCTTACTCTGTGCCGCAGCACAGTATACAGGCCGCGTCGCCTGCTCTCGGTTCTCCCTTTCAGCAGTGGGGAGGGGGTGCAGCCACAGGTTGATCCCATCCCCCCTCCCCCATAAGCCCCAGGGGTTGCCACCCCCCTCTTATTGTGGCCGTGAGGCGGCGGCTGCGCTGCGGGTTGCCTGTCGTCTCGCTGCAGGGGTTTCCTGCCCGCTAATCTCCGGAATAATATCCGACCTAGCTAATGTCCCTGTAGTCGCGTGAGCAGTATTCTCCTGTAATATCCCCAGCTACACGACTTTCTCGTAATATTTTATCTGTAAACGCATCTTTTAACAGTAATTAATGGTAGACGAAGGTTACTCAGTGTTCGTTTATAATGTTTCATTCGCAGCGTGAAAAAAATCTGTGCATATTACACAACGAAGACCTGTCGCCGCAAGCATCTCTCTGTCTGTCTGTCGGTGATGAACTCAGAAACTACTGAATGGATTTTCATTCGGTTTTCACCAACATACGGTGCAATTCGTGGGGAATGTTTAGGGGTATGATTGAGATGCCTGGGAGTGTGTAAGAGTGGTAAAAATATTCGCGAAATGTACGCGAGCATAAAAACGTTTAGGAAAAGTTATATATTTTGTGATTCGTTTTGTATTATCCCGGTACTGGAGAGGGAGAGTCACGGACATATTGCTCGAGCTGCGCTGAAAATGGCATAATTCGTTGTGGTGAGATCTATTTGTGAAAATTTTTCTTCCATCTTTCTCTTCCGAATACGAACAGTTATTTTTCGCAAACGCCTACAAACGAAGACATGATAATAATAAGATACAAGAAATGAGATCTACATTCTATTAGAGAATGGAATGTTCAAAAATATTATGAAACAGGTTCTATGCACATTGTGCCATACCCTTACATGTGATTGGCAGAGTTTGTGTGCATATGTAGATGTGACTCATTACAACATTATTACTGCCCTCCCCCCTTGGACCATTCTCCTTTTATCTCATATATTGAATTAATATTAATTAGAGTTTCAGAAGCTTCATAATTTTCATTGCAGAACGGAGCTATGGCATAGAGAGGATGCGGACAGTAGCCAACCCTTCCCGAAGTGGGAAGAAAGTTTGATGAGTAGTCCTGTAACATTATCGTATATGGACTACAGTTAGCTCACTGTTGTTCCAAACAGTTTCCTCCCGTAACTACGCACCGCTGATCCCTGTGATACATGTCCTGGAAACTTTGCACGAAGTCTCCTTTCGAGATGTTGCTCAAAATCCTTGTCAAGATTCGTTGACTATGTGACCAAATCTCTTTGGTTACAAAGCGAGATTGCCGATATTAGCTATGTGTGGGTGTGCTTCTTGTGCGAATTAAACGTCCACCATACTCGCTTGATCTCAATCCCTCAGATTTCTTCTTATTCACCAGACTCAAATCCGCTTTGAAAGAAAGAATTCACCATATTGCTGACATTCAACCAAAAGTTGAAATACGTCCACTGAATGTGTCGTTGTTTTCCATTTTTCAGTTATTCATTAACCTTAAGTGTTTCTGCCACATAAATATTGCCTATTAATATATTAATTACATTTACTCTGTTTATTAATGGTCAATGCCCCATTTTTATATATGTCTCCACCCGTGTGATTGAACTCGTGTGTTCATGTGAATCTGGAAGGTTGTTTTTAATATTGACTGACTGCCGCGCAATGGCTTACAGTCACCGCCACTAGCTTTAGGCCTCGTTTACTTTACTTAAGAATGCATGGCTACGTTTGTCGTCTGCGCTGGCGTCTGCTGGGTGGCCAGAGACGAGCTTACTTGCCAAGATGGCGAGGTGGCCGTGTTCTTAGTGTGGTGCCAACCTAATCTTGGACGAAAGAGGTGACAAGAGACCTCTCTGGGAGTCGTTGAAGAGGGTATTATCTTCCTCCGGTAGAGACGGTTGGTAGTCACTATGCTCTGAATGCACTCTGCAATAGTTTTAGCGCGCTCTACATCCGGTGTGTGGTGGGGAAAGGTTTTGCGGTGGCCTTAGGGCTTCACTCTTGTTGCAACCGTGGAAGAAAGTGCTTCGACGAATCATGCTGAGGGAAAGGCATGGTGTTAGAAGTTTTCTTTCTTTGTGACCGGGCAGTCTTGGTTTATCAGTGATAGTTTTCTTGAGTAATTCTTTCGCTATGCGAGGCTGTGTTCCTTAATTTACAGAACTCGAATAATTCAGTGTAAATTTAGTATTTGTATCTTCATTCTAGTGATGATTTTGTGTCCGGTTTTGCTCAAGTTGGAATACACGTTTGCCCTTCAGCCTTTGTGAAAACTTATTATGTTTGAATTTCCTTGTTGTTTTGTAACTAACGTTTTCACGTGGTGTCTGTATACGTGAGTATCCTAAATATTTCTTAGATTTTCTGCTTTGATTCCATCTTTCCTATCTTGGCATGACAGATTGTACCACATGCTTCCGTAACGGTCATGCTTTTATTAATACTAGCTTTCTTCTATATAAATTCTCGCGTTTGTTTTACTTGCTCATTCTAAATTAATTTCCTTTTGTAAATTCTGTAATTCACCGTGGTTGCACACCATAGTTTGCTGCCGCTTACCCGAACACGAGCTGGTTTGGTGCAAAGTGATTTTTAAATTTGTGCTTCAAGACACCCGCCATCTCGTCATAAACGCCGCCGACGCTTGGTTTGTCGCTGCCATGAACTGTTGCTGCATGAGTGATGTACCACAAGTATTATGCACGTGTCTGACTTTGAATGAATGAATGTGCTTTCATCTGTCCATTGCGTGCTTGCAACTTTCCTCCCACGTTACCTCCATAATTCTAAAGGGCAGAAACAATTTTAGTGCGGGCAGTAACTTTATGATTTAATTCACTATTGTACATGGTGTCTGCCTAATTTCGTCTTCCCACATTTATTTCCTTTTTCATTTTATTGAATAAATCATGATTTAAAGTATGAACCTCTGCTTTATAATTTCATGCTCCCAGTCCCATGTCTAATTATCTATTCATTTCTTTTTAACATTAAATTTGAGGTTGTTAAACTTTGGATGCTCCCTTAAGGAGTGAGCAGTTAGATAAATTTCCGTTGCGCAAGTACTGTGGTCACTCGTAAAGTAATTTAGAGCGGCAGTGAGCATTTTAACTTGTAATTGCAGGTCTAAACTGCCCGAAACCTTCCTTAAATAATTTAAGAATCTACTTTTGAATACATCCCAAAAGAAGACTTATGCAGTTTCCACGACATATATCGCAGAGCCCAGCGGTGCTTAATTATGAGAAGTGATTACTTTGAATAACAGTAACTGTAGTTCATAGTTCATGTACCTAACGTCATTGCCAGAGGCTGTATTAGTTTCAATCACGCCAGAAACTAATACGCGTGACAGACTTCCAACTGAGACCAATCTATCACTGAAGAAGTAAATGGAAGGATTCCCAGCTGAACGTAGAGGACAAAATGTCTAATAACAAGACACGCGGTAATTCAGTATGACACAGTAGTTACATTGTGAGAATGACATGCACTGAAGTTTTCCGTGCGCAAGTAGAATAAGGGGTGACTTCAGCCAGTAGGAGGGAGTTTGTTATTGAATCCAGGTCTGAGCACGCACAGCAGAGGAGGACGTCGCGGTAGGAGTTCAATTACGAGGAGACGGTGTTAGGCTGATGCAAGGTGTCCTGAAGGTGAACAGCGAGTAGAGCGACTTGGTTCTAGGAAAGTAATCTTAGTAAAGGGATGTAGATAAGTTGGTTCGATTGCCGGCTAATCAGCATAACAAGCGAAAGTACAACTAATTGCCTCTAGTTTTAAAGTCTTTTCAGTGGCTTCTAATGGGATGTGACATCGTTGTAAGGGGCATGTCGTCCAACACTTCTTGTCTGCTAAACATGTCAATCTGAAGAGTGTATACATAAAGCAAGAGTAAGACTTTACCTCATATATTCAATCTCTTATAATACCAATCCAGTGCAATTTTGTCTGTTACATAGAAGGAGGTTCCCTCCCTCTCCACAATGAAGAATGTAGAGGAAGAAAATACATGCAACTCTTATTAACGTTTTGATTGTGCCACGGAAGTTTTACTCAGGAAGCGTGTACAGGGACACTACAGTCCCGTTATTCATTAGAAAGTCATCTCTCAAGAAGAAATATATAAAAAGAAAATCATGCCGAGTACGGCTGTTTACCTACATTCTTGAGGGTAATGGTGGCCTATATACGGCTTGTAAAAGCAATGTCGACTCATTAATCAGAACACCGTCAACATGACTTTAATACTGATTGGAAAGTCAAAATATCCCCTATTGGAAAATGATAGACTTCGTGACGAAATGTAAATTGACGTTCAAGTCCGTTTCATAACGAAATATTTTGAGCAGGGTAAATTTATCAACAACAATTTCCCGTTAGACTGGCGAACCTGATACAACTGCCACCTGCTGCTGGTGTGCGCAAGCCATGCATTACCCAGTCGGCGAACTGCTGCGCCGCTGTGGCGTGGGCATCTGGCGGTTACAAGCTGAAAAGGGCGCGACCACGAAATTAATCACGCTCCGATATTCGGACGCTGTACTGCCTAATATCAGCCAGTGTTCTAAAAAACTGTTTCAGATATTTGTATAGTCTGTGGGACTAAAGTTACAAACTACTTATGAACTACTTACGAACTACGACGGCACAAATATCCATGCCCGAGGGGGGATCCGAACACCCGACCGTAGTGGCCGTGCAGACCGTGACTGGAGCGCCTCAGTCCCCTCGTCCACCGCGGCCGGCCCAGTGTTCTCTTGGCAGTACTCTGTGGCTACCACCTCAAGCAGTTCTTCCAAGTCTGGGCTACTTCAGTTAGCAAACACAAGTACGCACAAGAACTGAAGGCCTAAAAGACTCCAGAAACCCGAGTACGTCATAATTAGTGCCTCGGTGCAACTAATTATGGGTGGCTGACCTTTCTCTCACCGTACAAGGTCAGTAGCTCTTCAAGTCTTAGAGCGCACTCTGAAATTTGTGCAAGTTCGTAAGTCCAAGAAGCAACTAAAGAAACAAATCTCCTCGTCCGTACCCACGGAGAGCACGACGCGATGTCCTGAAAAAAACCGTCTTCCGTGCAGACGCGGTCGAAAAACGCTGTTTTTCCAGAAAGCCAATCAGGTTCAAGCTTCCTAGCACGGGCCAGTTAAATTTCAGTTACGCCTGGGCGATTTACCAAATATGAAACTTTACCCAGCATCAATCATAGACGGCTGAACCTTCCCTTAACTCTTTCTTAAATCTTTTTGGCTCGTTTCTCATGCTTTCCATAATCGTTCACCGGACTCGCTCCGAGCTCGGGCTGCGAAGGAATTTTTCCGTTAGCAAAAGCCATCATGACCTCACTCCGTTACCTACCTATTTTTTTTCTTTTTTTTTCTTATTTTTAAGATACACGCTTTGGACGCTCGCTCCTCAAAAGCGCAGAGAGGAAGACGTCCCGTTGTGTTGTCACCTTTTCTCAGAATCAGGGAGATCGTCCCTTTAAGAGCTCTGACAATACTCTCCTTCCGCCTGCCACAACTTGGAAAGCTCGGCGGACATTTTTAGAAGCCCTCAGGCAAGGCCTTTGCCGTGTCTCGGCGCGTACGCAACCCTCGGATCCCTGGGGCAGAGCGCCAGCAGGTAAAGAAATGCCGTAACCGTAGCCGGCCCCCGGGGCATTCATTCTTCCTTCACCGAAACAGCCAAACAACTCCCCGTCCAAACATAAAGTTTCCATGCTCCAATACTCCATCAACAGCAAGAGCAAATTACGCATAATGAACTAATAACATGATTATTCTTACAGTAAATCGCACAATAAAGAAGAGAGATGGACTGCCATCTCTCACCGCCTACTTTTATGAATTTGCAAATTTTTCAACAGAATCATCATTAATGTAAGATTATCTATATGAAACATTTTTCTACAGTTAATTGTATACTATTTATGTTTTCATTATTGTTGCCCAAATATTCCCAAATGTGGGCCATAAAACACGCAAGTGAATCTTTTTATAATTTCTGTTATATTTTTATTTCACCTTTGGCAACAGTTGTATTTGTAATTACTTTACTTAGTATACTGTGCGAAACATTTTATACTGTCGTCTTAATTTCTACCGAATATTTCAGTCGTTAAACTTTAAAAGTGGACCACTGTACGCAATAAGAGCTTTGTTTTATCACGAAAATTAGCAAATAAGGTCCGTGTGAACTATCGTTTACTCCATGCTATGAAACCTTGTTCCCTGGCCCAAACTGAGAACTGACACGTTTCAAATTATTTCAGTAATAGGAAGATAATGCACTATACATAGCAGCTCATACGTTATTACACACAGCCATTTGCCAATCAGTATTAAAATCATTTTGACGGTGTTCTGATTAATGAGTCGACAGTCCTTTTACAAGGCCTATATAGGCCACCATTCCCACAAGGAATGTAGGTAAACAGCAGTGCTCGGTACGATTTTCTTTTTATATATTTCTTCTTGAGAGATGACTTTCTAAAGAATAGCAGGACTGTAGTGTCACTGTACAGCCTTAGACAAAAAAATTGATCGCCGGCCGGCCGACGCAGAGGCAAAGTCCGAGTCGGTCGCGCAGTGTGGACAATAAAATCGATCGCCCCTCAGAATGCTAAGTCCGACGATGTGCACTATCTGGCAACACTGTAGAATGCGCTACTGTCAGGAGGAAGTGTTATGTCCTTCTCGAGACGGTTGTGTGGTATATGAGCTCGTGGTCTCGTGGTAAGAGTCGCATTTACAAGTGCATAATTAAGAAGTCGTGAGATCGAATCCAACCACCATCAATATTTTTTTTTTTTTACCACAAATCTGCTGTCTTCGTTAGCAGTGTGGAAGAACCTCAAATGTAACAGCGAAAAGTCACAGAAATAATTACACAAAAGGGCTCGCTGCTGCATCAAAACTGAACTGTTTACTCTCGGGAGTATTGGGCACCGGCTACGGCGACGCGCCAGCGGCCGCATCGCGGCTGCCGCCTGCGGACTCGGTGACAGCGGCGCGCCGCTGTGAGTCTATTTACCGGCTGTTATATCCTTACTTCAAGTTCTAGTACTTATATTACAGTCATGTATTAAATTTTTCTGACGTTTGAACATAATCTAAACGTCGTAAAGTAGAATCGGTATAAAGGGCCATAGGGGTGACTATTACCACATTTTTCTTGAACGTCATCAGGCCGCTCAATCAGGATTCCTAGTCACGATTGTTACTAGTGACGAGTTATGATGCTCTTATGCTGACATCTTAAGAAGAAATAAATGACTATTAAAAGATATTTATACTCAACAAAGTCCAACCACAACGCCAGGGTGCGCCCATCTGTTGCAAACAACTGAGACACCATTTAGTCGCAATGTAAGGACAAACGACCTAAAAAATTACATCATGTGTTAGTACTACACCATAATAATTCCAGTTGATTTCACAAGCAAAACATCGAATAGTGTGCTTTGGAAGTCACCCATTCCGCACCTACTCTTTCGATACATGTCCTCAAATGTTTATGTTTCCCGCCCCTACTCGAATAACCTACTACAAAAATTATTTTCAGAAAAAATATACGTCGAACATCGATTGGCGTCATAATTAGCTTGCAATCAGTTCGATTCTAAAGGGACAGATTTGGTAAAACTACCAGAACGTTGTCAGACTTTCCCATAATCAGAGAGAATATAGCAAGTAACCACAAGAGGTTTCTTGTTGTTTTCGATGTGGATTCGTGCAATTCCTGTCACAAAAAAGGTAAAAAGTTCTACTCCATAGAGACCCGAACCATTGGCCAAAGCCACCTCTCCGTGGCAGGCGACTACTTTACCGCAGAGCTAGCGAGGAGCTTGCGCGTCAGGGCTTTCCTACTGCTACATACGTCAATAGAACATATAACTCGCAACGTAAGAGACGCGATTAGTTGGAATTTCGCCGTGTAAACAATTTTATGGACCCAAAAGCATGAACAAATAGCCTTCTGTCGCCTCTCGACTTAGAAACCAGTCAGATTATTCAATGGAAAGTACAGGAAACATCAAGTGAATTTATGAGCATAGTTCTGTGCTAACCAGGAAGTAAGACCTCGGTACCAGCGTTGACAGACTTACACTGCGATGTTGCCAAGCTTTATTCATACTATCAACAGGAAGAATAAGAGCCGAGGTGATTGCCAAGCGAGCTCGACAGAGACTTAGCTCGCAGGTCGCGCGCCTGCTGGGGGTCCGAACACCTAAAGTATATGTCGATGAGCCCTGCTCGCAATTCCGTAACTAGCTTTAATGAGCCGATCGTTGTCACTAATAAAACATACAGATGCACCGACCGCTAATATAGTAATAAATGTCTCAGTTAGTTGGGTATTCTGTCAAAAGTCTTTCACCAGTGCTGTTTCACATTTCTTCAAGCATTTCCATTGATTATACTGAAAACATTAGCTGTAAGCGTTAGCTTTCTTTACAATTATAGACTCAGAAAATATCTTTCTTGATATCGCTGTCAGTGGCACAAACGAACGAAAAGAAATCAATGCAGCATTTTTTTCAAGATGTGAACATTTCTGGGAAGGCTTCGTAACATGGAGTGCAAACTAAGAAGAGCTTCTGTTATCTAAACATAGAATTATGGACAGTAATGTATATATTAATTTATCTTTAAGCGAAACTGTCATACAGTCTACAAATATTGCAAAAATGAAACGTATCACCTGTTGATTAGAGTCCCATTATATCCCCTAACAAAAACGATCAGCAGATATACTGAAAACCTTTTGATGACTGTGGAGAACATTCAGGGCAGAAAGAATCCTAAATTCAAAATAACTATGGGTTAACGAAGCAGGGCATAGTGCTGATATTGTATGCAGCTGTCGCACAGTGTATGTTATTATTATTATTATTATTATTATTTTTTTACCCCAACCATTTTCATATGAATACAAGCTCCAACCTCCCACAATATTCATATGACAACCAATGGGCCGTAATATGATGACACAGTTGATCAGATGGTTATAGAAATTGCAGTGACTGTTTTTATGCTGCCAATGGATAACGCCAAATTGTCACTATTTCGGAAGATATCACAGATTAAGTTCTGTCTGTAAAACAATTGTTCAACAGTTAGTGAACAGTATCGACATTCTGCACGTAACACGAACCCATCAGTTGCCAATTATACGCAGCTAATTTTATAATTTGATCTTCCTACGAACGATTTAATTTCTTTCACAACAGTGTTATTACATACTGAAAGAGTTCAATAAGTATAAGTGTATCACCTTTCGTTAACGTCCATTTCCTGTTCTCACCCCTACACCACTGCAGAGGTCTAATAAATGACACAAAGTACAGGTTTATACCTTCATTAATGAGATTATTGATGTCAGTTTTCCCGCCAGTATTCTGCTATTGTTCTGAAGATGAATACTCAACGTAAATAGTAATATTCAGTTGAATGAATATCTGAGGTGTCGACTTCAGTTCCACAAACCAAAAAATGGTTGAACAAGGCGAATAAAAAGAGTCTATATGCCAATAAATAAAAATGAAATAACAGTTAATGGAAGTTTACAAACTCCATCGGAAAAATGAAAAATACTTTCTTGACCTACAGACTACTGCAATACAAATTCTTGGATTTCACAGAAATGAATTACTTAGGCCCTACTTTTGTTTTGGTGCATTTCACTTGCACTAGATAAGGGATAAAACATGCGAATATTTCATTAGTATTACAGGTCCTGGAACTCTGTCGATTACTACCGAGTTGACAATCACTTTCCATATGATATTCGTTGTTTGAGAGTGATTAAAGGGGCTTTACGACATCCTTTTATTAATCGAATTCTTTAAACTTCTCGGTAGTTGCAGGAAAGTGAATTCAGGTAGACAACGGTAATATTGAAAATTTGTGCCACAGCGGTACTGGAACCCTGCTTTCTTTTTTCTAATAGAGCTATTCTTTGCGGCCGTCCCTTAAAAAAGACAACAACAAAAACTTACAGATGCGGTGACTACTCTGGCCGAGCGAGCTGGAAGAATCGTCTCGGCTATTTATGCAAATAATATGCAATATTCTTCAAGTTTTTCAAGCATGTTGTCACTGGGTCTCATATAGGTATGACAGCAGTGGAGATAGCTGGAAACGTATGTATGGTGCGATTACTTTTGTGCAAATCACCTCACAAAAGAGATTTCCCGTTTCAAGAACGATCTTTCCGGTATTCATGATTTTACACATGAAGGAAAACTCGATAACTCACGTGCCAGTTAATCGCAGTGAAATGCAATATGGCCGTGTCTTTCTGACAGCGACTATCTTTTCGGTTTTTCTATTTTGCAGCCGTCTGCCACCTCGTTTTGGAAGTGAAAAACGATTTTTGCAGTCCACCACACCTTAATTCACACACACTCCCTTCCCGGACAATGACAATTGCAACCGGAGATGTTAAATAAAATATGACACTGAATGCAATTCCATACCTACCCAATCTGCTTCTCGTTGTCAGCTTTTTTTGAGAGGTTATTGTACTTTTATTCTGAAGACATAAACGCCTCCATTCTTACAGCTCCACCAATAAAAATGCAGTTCAATGACATACATTCGTTTCTGACAGATAAACAATATTATAGTAGTAACTGGAAAGTGTGGCGAATTCTATAAGTCATCTCTCGAACGCAGGTGTTCTTAGGATTCGTGTAGTTGATGTTGCAGTCGTACCCATTTAAAATACAGGAATAATAAAAGCTTCCGGCTTTAAACATACTTTTGTGCTGGGATTTAACTGTATGGTTACAGTTGCAACAGTACACAGGTGGTGATATATTGTCGAGTCTGTGAAGAGTCTCTCATTTCTTTAGTACATGCTAAGTTAGAAAGCTGCTGTTTGAATGATTGAAATGAAGTGATCACATGGCATTATGGTCCGGGACATCCCAGGCGGGATTGTTCGGCCGCATTACTATTTATTTTATCTCGAATTTAACATTCTGCAATAATAATAACAGAAGATAGGAAATAACTCGCCGTAAAGACGAACGCTGAGTCGCAGGCAGACACAAATAAAAGACATTCACATTCAGACAATTTAAATTTTAGGCCGCGCCCTTCTTCAGAAAGAGAAACATTCAAACACACAGTCACTCAGGCATAACTCATCCACACACGTCAGCCATCGATGGCAGCTCAGCACGTCCTGACATATTACAACAAATTTCAAGCTCGGTTTGATCATCATCAGGCGTTTATGCGTTCTGATCCGTTAGTTAAAGGAATTGTCATAGCATCGGTTTTGTTCACTCTCCGCTCTAGTGAGGCTATTTTAGTCTCAGACGGAAAGCGGTGCTAGTGAGTGAACATTGAGGCGCTATGCTACAATGCGCGAGGCCGTTCTCCGTCGGGGGGTCGAATCCTCCCTCGGGCATGTATGTTTGTGCCGTCTTTAGTATAAGGTATTCATAAGTAGTTTGTAGGTTTAGGGACTGATGACCCGCAGTTAAGTTCAAAAATGTTCAAATGTTTGTATAGCTTATGAAACTTAACTACGGGGTCATCAGTCCCTAAACTTACAAACTACTTATGATCTACCTTATACTAAAGACGGCATAAACATCCATGCCCGAGTGGGGATTCGAACCCCCGAGCGCACGCAGTTAAGTCCCACAGGCTTTACAAAAAGAGAAAAGTGAGTGAACAGAAATCGATGCCCAGCGGTGCCTTCCGCTAGCGTAAAGAAATGTACCATCATGTGTCCTGCCAAATCATGGCCTATATGGGTAGCGGATAATGTTACTTCCTTCGTTTTCGCGTGACATCGTTTAATACACACTTGATCAATCATGATTACTAAATCCCACACTTCATCTTCATCCACGGCATAACAAAGAATTACGAAAATAGGTTTTCCATGCTGTAAATTACGAGAGACATTGTAATTTACTCTTCAGATGAGCTCATTGTAGACGAAGACGTAAATTTCCTATGATTATTGCTTATTACACACGAATTATATTTATCTGTTTGTCAGACAATAAACGTAATGGCACTTCAACGGTATTCATTCGTCAGGCATTGTTTATGGACAAGCCAAAACATGTCCAATACTTGGGTCTCGGAGTGGGAAGTGTATTTATTCAAATAACTAATGGGTCATACATTTCTTAACAGTGGAAATACTGCAGCAAACTGATTACTTAATTTAACATATAAACTTGTGTAATGGCTGTCATTTAAATTGCGTAGCAGACGGTAATTTGCCTAAGCAATTATTTGCAGAATTCGTTATTTACCGTATGATTTAACTTTGTTTCTTCTTATTCCTATTTAGCACGTGTATCGTATATTGGACTGGAGCAGACAAACGAGTGTTTCCTTTCAAATATTAAGGATTCTTGGTTCCATTCTCTGCATGTTCTTGATGGTCTGCTGGTCATAAGAAGAGAAGACGCCACCGACACTTACGATGTCAGCGCTAAATTAAGCCCACCAGGACTACCATGTTGTAAAGCTGGTAGATAGCGTGACGCCGTGTCACTCTCTAAGCATCCCTACTGTTCTGATATAGAAATTCTACTGTCCAACATTGGCGATGTTTACAATATAACTGCTGCTGATGCATTGCCGCGAAACGTGAGAAGCACCTTACAGATTAGAATTTTAGTTTCAGCATGCCTCGATTCTTGTTCTAAACAAATTCCAGGCAGCTCCACACTAGCGAACATTTACAGCTATCAAATTAAACGCATAGGAATTATACAAGTGTAACTGCTGGATCTGTTTTAAGTAATATTAAATTTTTGGATGAATATGGCTCGGAAAGCAACGTCAATTTTATTACAATCCATCTCCTGTCTCTGAATGATTTGACAATTGCGTTAATTCTGTAAAGCGTTGTGTCAACTGTGAGTCAGTGCAAAGCGATATTCACCGATGAGCGGAGGGGGCGGGTGTACTTCCCTCCTTATGTCCCCACGTCTATATATAAAAATGTTAGGCGTATAGCTGTTAATCTCCGAAATTTCTTGACACATTGCTTTGAAATTCTGACTCGACGTTGCATTCTAGCCCAGGAAAGTTTTTAGGTACACATTTCTTGTATATATATATATATATATATATATATATATATATATATATATATATATATATATATATATATATATAATATAAATTCGTTACTTTTGCGATTTTTAGTATAAACCTTTTTCCAATGATAAAGTTTATATAAATTCATATACGACACATACTGAAAAATTTGGGATATGAAAACATGCACATATTTTATTAGAACGTTGTGTCAACATTTCAAAGCTTTCGGAAATATACGATTTTGAACATAACACTAAACATGGCTCTAGGTTAGAAACAGTTCTAAGAGGAAATAGAAGTTAGGAGGAGACGAACAGGGAAAGCGTAATGATGAGATGTAGAGGGAGACGGAGGAGGTGCAGATGCACAGAAAGAGGGGGGAGGAGGATCGCATAGACAAAGAGAGAGGGAAGAAGATGGGGAGGAGAAAATGGTCAAGGAGTGGGGAAGGAGGACGTTTGGACAAAGAGAGGGGAACGAGGAAAGGTTCAGAGAGAGGGGAGCAGAGAATGTAGGACGTATGTCCAGTTCCCATCCACAAGGCAGTAGGAAATTACGTATATAAGAAATGTATGGTTCCTCTTATCTTTCTTTTCCATTTAATCTGTATCAAGCCACAGCAATGCATGGACGGGTATAACTAGTGCCATAGTAAGTAAAGTAACACATCTTTCATTCACAAGAAAAATTTGATGTCCGCAATTACATAAATAAAGGGTTGTGAGGAATAGTTATGTAGAAAGGAAAGTCCTGGAGTTTATGATGTTTACGATCCTGACTACTATTACGCATAGGCGAAATCCCACCATGTTTATCACTTCACACTGACACAAGGGCTGTGATACGAGAGAAGGAAATTTATTATATGCTACTCACAAAAGGTTATTACTTGTGTACCACTATCGAGTGCAGGAAAGCTCCTCAATTATTTTCGTGTGTGTTGCATGAATTTTGGTCTCACCTAGGGTGTCTTCCTGTGCGGGTAAGAAGAAAGTCATCGGAATAGAGACTGATTTTAGTTACGAGAAACCTGGGCAGATAGTGTCGGCACACTGCGTTCAGAACCAAGGCGACGTCTTCCTCTTTGTGTCTTGGCGTGTGCTGGAGTGGGGCGCTGTTTACAGATGCACTTGTTGCGAGTCTCTACACCTGGAATGCACTGCCTTTGCCAACTACTTTAAAAACGTAATACATTCTCCATTATTCCATTTTATGTAATTTAAAGGAAATTGTTTGGGTAATCTTGAATTTTGTAGCTTTAGAAGTCATTAAAACATTCCACATTGATATTATATGCATTTTTATTGTTGCTTGTCTTTTACATACTCGCACACACGCACACACACATACACACTGCTTGATTTTTTTAGAAGGGACTATTCCTATAGCCTACCCATCCAGCAACATTTCGTAATATTTTTCTACGGCGTCTTGGAACTGACTCTACTAACTGCCTTGATAATGTTTCATAGTGGTTTATTTGCCACCATGTATGTTCTATATTTTCCCCATAGTCGCTTGCGTTTTCTTGATCCAAGTGGCAACGACCACGTTACTTCCGCCCACATATTGTCAATAGGATTAAGGTCCGGTGACCGTGGAACGAACTCAATCAGCTTTATGCGATCTTCGCTGCGAAACTATTCTTGAACGGCGCAGCTTTCATGGATGTGGCTGTGGTCCTGTAAATATATAGGTATCAAGTTATTTCACATATTTATATTTGAAGAACGTATTTGTAATTTACGCACTGTATTAATGTTTTGTATACGATGTCTAACAAGTTGGGGTCAAATATCGCTAAGAGGCCTTTGTCAGTTAAACATTTCCGTGTCCATCATGTCAGATTGAGCATGACTGGCTGAATCATACCAAACGATGCAGTTTGGTGATGATAAGAAGACCATCGCACCAGTTAACCAACCACGAGGAACCTCTACTCAATACCAGGCTTCTAACTGAAGTATTTTGCGTACCATCTATACCACTAACGTGATACCTATATTAAGCAACTAACAGAAGTGCAGCGGCTATACTCCGAAGTTATCATGCCGACAGTACAGGTCAGAATATGCATAAATATATGAGTAGCTTCTTATCTGTCGTTTACAAATAATAGAGGTAAACGCCATTTTAATTACGAAACGTGTATTTCCATGCTGCTTTGGTGATCATTTGCAACTAAGTGATGACCAAACTAACAGGCATACGTTTTAACTCCACGTTTCGTAATAAAAATGGTTTATCTCAGTTATTTGCAAACGATATATGTCCGCCTTTGATAACAAGCTACTCATATCATCGTACAGCAAGACCGCAGGGTAGTATACAATTTGTGCAAACGCCAGTCATCTTTTGTGAGAGCCGAAGAGCATGAAAGGGACGCAGTAGTTGGGAAGGGAGTAACACAGGCCTGTAGCTTTTTCCCCAATGTTGTTCAATCTGTTCATTGAGCAGGCTGTGAAGAAGAGAAAGGAGAAATTTGGAGAAATGATTAATGTTCAGGGACAAAAAGTAAAGATTTTGCGAATTGCCGATGACGTAGTAATTCTGTCAGAGACTGCAATGGACCTCTAAGAGCAATTCTATGGAATGGACAGTGTCTTGAAAAGAGGGTATGAAATAACAATAACAACAGCATAAAAAGAGTAATGAAATTTAGTCTAAGAATATCAGGTGATGTGGAAGGTAATAGATTAGAAAACGAGACATTAAAAGTTGTAGATGAGATTTGTTGGTCATGTGTGTGGGGGAGGGAGGGGGGTTTGGAGGGTTGGGCTGTGGTTTGGAGGCACTAGACAGGTCATCAATCTCTATTTCGGATAAGGATGGGAAAGTAAATCGGGCGTGCCCTTTGAAAGGAAGCATCCTGACTTTCGCCTAAAGTGATGTAGGGAAATCATGGAAAACGTAAATCAGGATGGCCGGAGGTGGATTTGAACCACCATCCTCCCGAATGCGGGTCCAGTGTGCTAACCACTGCTCCGCTGAGTTTTGTTATTTGGATTGTAAAATAACTTCTGATGCCCGGATGTAGAATGCAATGGGAGGAAAAGTATTTCTGTAGAAGAGAAGGCATTTGTCCGAAGTGTGACCTTGTACGGCAGTGAGGCGTGGATGATAAAGTAGTTCAGACAAGAAGAGGATAACTATCTAAATTTCTTGCAACAGGAGAATGATGAAGAGTAGATGGGTAGATCATGTGACTAATGAGGACGTTCTGAATAGAATTGGGGAGAAAAGAAATTTCTGGCATATCTAAAAGACGGGATCGATTGATAGGGCACTTTCTGAGACACCAACGAATCGTCCATTTAGTTTTGGAGGGGAGCTGGTGGGGTAAAAATCGTAGGGGTCGACGACGAGATGGATACAGCAAGCAGATTCAAAGGGATGCGGGCTGTCTTTCTTGCTCAGAGACGAAGAGTTTTGCGCAAAATAGGGTAGCGTGGAGGTGGAGAACTGCATCAAACCAGTCTACGGGCTGAAGACTACCACCACAACAACAACACATCACATCATTAAGTAGTGTATGTCGTGTAAGATTATTCAGAAATAGTCATTTTAGACACAGTAATTTCATTAATGAAGCACCATCACTACAGCAGACTTTATTCAAATGTGTAGTCCGTTTGTCACGGAATGAATTGCAGTATCCTCTTAGGCATTATCGTTTGCTGTACCAGAAAAGAATTAGGAACAGAATTTGTCGCATAGGTAACTGAAACACCAATTCTTGGAGAACTGTCCATATTTCATGGAACATGCAGGTGATACCCGAAAACATAGTTTATTTAAATTCCAAAAATTATTATTATTTGAGTAATGATGGAAATTCTACTCGGATATATATATATATATATATATATATATATATATATATATATATATATATATATATGTGTGTGTGTGTGTGTGTGTGTGTGTGTGTGTGTGTACTATAATACAGTATCTCTAACTTCCACACTCCGTAACACCATCCTCATGACCTAGGGCGAGAATTACTTTCCCTTTCCGTTCCCATCCTTTTATCTTCCCTTCTTTCAAATGTTCAAATGTTTGTAGAACTTATGGGACTTAACTACGGGGTCATCAGTCCCTAAACTTACAAACTACTCATGAACTAGCTAAGACTAAGGACGGCACAAATATCCATGCCCGAGGGGGAAATCGAACCCCCGACCGTAGTGGCCGTGCAGACCGTGACTGGAGCGCCTCAGTCCCCTCGGCCACCGCGGCCGGCTTCCCTTCTTTCCCACCTGAAGAAGGAACTGTGTTCCGAAAGCTAGTCCTTTCCATCCGTTTTCTTTTTTTCTTCATTTGTGTCACTATCGGCGGTACAGCACAAAAGTGAGTACTGGCCAGCCAATCTATCGCTTTGAAGAATAATTTAAAAATTATTATTACTGCGATCAATTTTGACGTTAACCGCGCATATCTGATCATTAGTGTGAAAGCAGGCACGTTAAACAGATGCAGAACAGAATGTTGTATTTCTGTAGAAACTTCCCTCGAAATATTTTCTCCATTAGGCTTATGCAAGTTGCCTGCTTTATACATTTTCAGTGAAACCTTAAACCTGCCTGCAAAAAGAAACATCATAGGTTCAGTAAAGTGGAGTACCTGTTCGCGGTACAATTTTACAATGCAAAAGCCTACGTTTCTTCTGTCTACAAAGCTTTGATTGAAAAGTGCCTGATCAGAATGTTATCCACACACGTGAGACTAACTACCTACCAGAAATATAATTCATGTTTGAAGAAAGTTTGTTTATTAATGCAACTACTACGACAAAAGCACTTGTCTGCATGATTTTCCATGGCATATTATAACGATGATCTGTACACGTCCGCATGATAACCGCAAACCATAGCCACAGCACCACTCCCTCTATCTCAGAACAATATGCACATTAATACTAAAGGAGATGCGCAAAAACAACATCTATTTCGTCGGAAAAGCCACGTACTGATTTACGGGGCTAAGGGTCTCTTTGGGAGGTATAAAAACACTGGACAGTTTGATATTCTGTGTTTGCAAGAATACTAAGGACATAACTCCCATCGATGTCCTTACAGGTAACGACCGCACAAAAGACGTTGAAGATTATAAATAGTGCCAGCATTGTATAAATTCTCATACATTATAATTATGTGATGCTAATACTAGAATGAATATTAAAAATTATTTTAAGTGTTGCAAATACACACCTTAGCAAATGTGCAGACGACACAAAAAGAATAATAGACGGATTATAAGAAAGAAAATGGGTCCAAGAGAAAATACAGCCGTTTGAAAAATCCATAGTAATGAGACCTACAAAAATACGGAAAAAAATATCAGTCGGAGTGGTTAAGTGAGGATTAATTTTGTTGGACACATGTATTAAATGAATGATAAAAGGCTAAAGAAACAATTATTCTTATACTTCTGGAAGAATTAATCAACAATAGCATGAGCAAAGAGGAAAAAAGTACTTAGAAAGAAATATCATCAAATTATCTTAACTAACCACAATAAAGAAAATAATAAAGTTAGAAGCTATTGAAAGAGGATGAAACAAGAAATTGGAAACAAGCCAAAAAAATAAAAAAATAAAAAAATAAAAAATAAAAAAAATAAAAAAGTAAAATACAACATGGGAGATTATGACGGATAAATTAATCTATACATTACTGTCCCTAATTCTATGTTTGGATAACAGAAGCTCTTCTTAGTTTGCACTCCATGTTACGAAGCCTTCCCAGAAATGTTCACATCTTGTAAACAATGCTGCATTGATTTCTTTTCGTTCGTTTGTGCCACTGACAGCGATATCAAGAAAGATATTTTCTGAGTTTATAATTGTAAAGAAAACTAATGCTTACAGCTAATGTTTTCAGTATAATCAATGGAGATGCTCGAAGAAATGTGAAAGACTTTTGACAGAATACCCAACTAACTGAGACATTTATTACTATGTTAGCGGTCGGTGCATCTGTATGTTTTATTAGTGACAACGATCGGCTCATTAAAGCTAGTTACGGAATTGGGAGCAGGGCTCATCGACATATACTTTAGGTGTTCGGACCCCCAGCGAGCTAAGTCTCTGTCGAGCTCGCTTGGCAATCACCTCGGCTCTTATTCTTCCTGTTGACAGTATGAATAAAGCTTGGCAACATCGCAGTGTAAGTCTGTCAACGCTGGTACCGAGGTCTTACTTCCTGGTTAGCACAGAACTATGCTCATAAATTCACTTGATGTTTCCTGTACTTTCCATTGAATAATCTGACTGGTTTCTAAGTCGAGAGGCGACAGAAGGCTATTTGTTCATGCTTTTGGGTCCATAAAATTGTTTACACGGCGAAATTCCAACTAATCGCGTCTCTTACGTTGCGAGTTATATGTTCTATTGACGTATGTAGCAGTAGGAAAGCCCTGACGCGCAAGCTCCTCGCTAGCTCTGCGGTAAAGTAGTCGCCTGCCACGGAGAGGTGGCTTTGGCCAATGGTTCGGGTCTCAATGGAGTAGAATTTTTTAGCTTTTTTGTGAGAGGAATTGCACGAATCCACATCGAAAACAACAAGAAACCTCTTGTGGTTACTTGCTATATTCTCTCTGATTATGGGAAAGTCTGACAACGTTCTGGTAGTTTTACCAAATCTGTCCCTTTAGAATCGAACTGATTGCAAGCTAATTATGACGCCAATCGATGTTCGACGTGTATTTTTCCTGGAAATAATTTTTGTCGTAGGTTATTCGAGTAGGGGCGGGAAACATAAACATTTGAGGACATGTATCGAAAGAGTAGGTGCGGAATGGGTGACTTCCAAAGCACACTATTCGATGTTTTGCTTGTGAAATCAACTGGAATTATTATGGTGTAGTACTAACACATGATGTAATTTTTTAGGTCGTTTGTCCTTACATTGCGACTAAATGGTGTCTCAGTTGTTTGCAACAGATGGGCGCACCCTGGCGTTGTGGTTGGACTTTGTTGAGTATAAATATCTTTTAATAGTCATTTATTTCTTCTTAAGATGTCAGCATAAGAGCATCATAACTCGTCACTAGTAACAATCGTGACTAGGAATCCTGATTGAGCGGCCTGATGACGTTCAAGAAAAATGTGGTAATAGTCACCCCTATGGCCCTTTATACCGATTCTACTTTACGACGTTTAGATTATGTTCAAACGTCAGAAAAATTTAATACATGACTGTAATATAAGTACTAGAACTTGAAGTAAGGATATAACAGCCGGTAAATAGACTCACAGCGGCGCGCCGCTGTCACCGAGTCCGCAGGCGGCAGCCGCGATGCGGCCGCTGGCGCGTCGCCGTAGCCGGTGCCCAATACTCCCGAGAGTAAACAGTTCAGTTTTGATGCAGCAGCGAGCCCTTTTGTGTAATTATTTCTGTGACTTTTCGCTGTTACATTTGAGGTTCTTCCACACTGCTAACGAAGACAGCAGATTTGTGGTAAAAAAAAAAAAAATATTGATGGTGGTTGGATTCGATCTCACGACTTCTTAATTATGCACTTGTAAATGCGACTCTTACCACGAGACCACGAGCTCATATACCACACAACCGTCTCGAGAAGGACATAACACTTCCTCCTGACAGTAGCGCATTCTACAGTGTTGCCAGATAATGCACATCGTCGGACTTAGCATTCTGAGGGGCGATCGATTTTATTGTCCACACTGCGCGATCGACTCGGACTTTGCCTCTGCGTCGGCCGGCCGGCGATCAATTTTTTTGTCTAAGACTGTACATGCTTCCTGGGTAAAACGTCTGTGGCACTATCAAACCTTTAATAAGAGTTGCATTATTTTCTTCCTATTCATGCTTCATAGTCGAGTTGAGAGGGAGTGAACCTCCTTCGTTGTAACAGACAAAATTGCACTGGATTGGTATTATAAGAGATTGAATATATGAAGTCTTACTCTTGCTTTATGTATACACTCTTCAGATTGACATATTTATCAGACACGAAGTGGACGACAAGCCCCTTACAACGATGTCACATCCCCTTAGAAGCCACTGCAAATACTTTGAAACTAGAGGCAATTAGTGGTACTTTCGCTTGATATGCTGATTAGCCGGCAATCGAACCAACTCATTGTACATCCCTTTAGTAAAATTTTGTATAATGAATCCAATTTTCAACCACTTCACCTTCAGTGGAGTGCGTTCATGTAACGTAGCTGTGTGTCGTTCCGTAAGATGCCTATAAATTGTAGTTTTATAGCACCTTCCAGCTTTTATTTAATATTGTTCTTCACGAGTGCTGAGAACAAGCTCAGATGCATTTTTCTTATGTCTAAATTCCGTTGCGTCACAATTAAAGTTATCTTTGAAAGGTGGCTAATAAAATATTTATGGAGCAACAGAATTTTGACATAAGAAAAATGCATCTGAGCTCGTTGTCGGCACTTGTGAAGAACAATATTAAATAAAAGCTGGAAGGTGCTATAAAACTACAATTTATAGGCATCTTACGGATTATGCTGAACGTAAACTTGTTTATTCAGATAGAAAACAAGCAAAATGGAAAACTAATTTTGTTAATACAATAAAAATGCTACTGGGGCGAAGGATTCACAAACAACACGCAATGCCACAGAGAAACTCACCAAAATCAGCGTGCTGAGACGAGGCGGAATCAGGCGCCGATATCGTAGGCGAAATTCAGCAAGTCGGAGGTAGCACAAAACACAATATACAAAAACACTTTGATTCTGGCACTGGTCTGTCGTGCCTGAGATGATGCGTGTGTATAGCCAAGTTAAATTACATCTGAATTGGGTCGCGAGCAAAAACGCTAACGGAGACACAAGGCTACGTTACATGAACGCACTCCACTGAAGATGAAGTGGTTAAAAATCGGATTCATTACACAAAATCACGGTGGATTCTTAAGTTTCAATCTGTTAGAAATCGATCTAGGCACTGGTTTTATATGAGAAGTCGTGTGAACTCAGACGACTAGCTTCAAAGCCTGGAAGTCGGAACTCGGACCCACGTGGTTCCGAAAACGGATAAAATTGAATAAATTCAGTTTCCGAAAAATAAAGAAAATTAATTGTAGCATGCAACCCATAGAAATGCTTAGAATTACATAAGGAAGCGAATGAAATACAGCTACAAGCGATATGGGGCGATTACAGAGACGGATAAGGTCCTGTCTCAAAAAAACCACAAGAATGAAATAATTACAAAGTCGGAAAAGTAAAAATAAGAATTACGGCATGCAACCCATAGAAATGTTTAGAATGACATGAAGAAGCCAAAGAAATACAGCTACACGCGATAGGGAGCGATTACAGACAAGGATGAAGTCCAGTCTCCAAAACTGAAATAATTACAAAGTCGGAAAAATAAGAATAAGAACTATCGTATGCAACCCCTAGAAGAGCTTAGAATTACATGAAGAAGCAAAAGAAATGCAGCTACACGCGATAGGGAGCGCTTACAGAGACGGATGAAGTCCAGTCTCAGAAAACTCGTAAAAGAAATAACTACAAAGTAGGAAAAATAGAATCCAGAATTACAGCATGCAACCCATAGAAATGTTTCGAATGAAATAAGGAAGCTATTGAAGGAGGTTTTACAAGGCTCAGAGAGAATTACTGACAAAGTCAGATTGCGTACTACTAGTCGGAGAAGAAACAGCAAAGTTAAAATACGCGGGGAGAGAAGATTGCGAAATATTAGTGGAAATCAGAAGGATACCCGCATAGTTACTTGCCTGATGGGCATGGAACAAACAAGAGTGGAAGCTGAAGGCTTTGTTTTCTGAACCAATCACGTGGAACACACATCACTCACGGAAGGAAACGATGAGAAGATTTTTACATGCACTGTACAAAAATGAACATATCGCCTATTAGAAATCGGGCCCCATAAAGCTAGAAAGTATTCACAGAGTTCATACACCGCCACATGATCAAAAAATGTGTTATCATGCCAGGCCGTTATCAAACTGCAACTGGAATCACACACACCGTTTATCTATTGGAAATCACTGAATTGAAAAACGACAACACATTTCCGCACACGATCGCAGAAAATATTTCAAAAAATGTTTCTAAGTGTACAAGTAAGTTAAACGTGCTAGACAATGAAAGGCTACCATCTCCAAGCGCAAGAGCAGAACCAACCTTACCTCACCAGAAGAGCAGCACAGAATGGACAGCCGAGCGGCCACGTGGGCACGAAAAGCTACAGGAAGCTGGAAAGCTCAAGAAACAGCTGCCACAGTTCTTCTTTCTCTGGATGATTATCTACGAAACATGGACCGTTGACTTGACGAATCAGCTTATCGGAGACTGCAAAAGGATCCAACAGAACGGATAAAACGTATGACGCTTTCATGTTTTAAGAAGAGCTCTTTATCTGACGACGTTCTAAAGAAACTTCATCCTGGTGCGGCTGTTCCTCCCAGGTTATATGGTTTACCCAAGATACACAAGCAAGAAGTCGCTATTCGTCCGATTGTAAGTAATTTGGCCGCTCCTACTTATAACTTGGCGAAACATTTCGCACCTGTTCTTAGCCCATTACATTCCAAACTCTATGGATTTTATACAACGTTTAAAATCATTGAGTCTTAGTCCTGATTTGCTCGTGAGTTTTGATGTAGTGTCGTTGTTTACCCGGGTTCCTCTGGAAGAATCTCTGCAATTGATTGGTGAAAAGGTGGACAAGGAAACAGCGGAGCTTTGTCGCTATGTACTTACATCGACGTACTTTTTATTTAATGACAAATTTTATGAACAAACTGACGGTGTTGCTATGGGGAGTCCATTATCCCCCATAGTAGCCAATCTTTTTATGAAGGCCTTCGAAGACATGGCATTGAAGACGGCAGATCTGAAGCCAACTTGTTTTTGGAGGTACGTCGATGGTACTTTTATGGTGTGGCCTCATGGGGAAGAAGCTCTTAACCGCCTTTTGGACAATTTTAATTCCATGCATCCTAACATCAGGTTCACAATGTAAGTGGAGAAGTAGGGGAAGCTTCCTTTTCTTGATGTTTTGGTTTCCAGAAGAGAAGATGGGAAACTGGGACATAGTGTTTATCGAAAACCTATGCCCACGGACTGCTACCTGCATACCTCGAGTTGTCATCTTCCGGTCCAACGTACTCGCGTTTCTCGGACATTAACTAGAAGAGCTTACGTCATTTATGATGCAGAACGTTTGACGCAAGAACTAGATCATCTCAAAGTTGTGTTTAAGCAGAATGGCTACACAGGTACGCAGAACCGTTGTGTCTTTCAGTTTGGTCCTTCACCTGAACCATTAAACGAGATCCACAAATCAGTTGAGCTAGGGCCTGCCTAGTGCCTATCCGATAGCCAAGTCTTCACTGGTGCCAATCTGAATACGAAGTGTTAAATGGTTGCTATCCCAGTCCCAAGTGAACGATGTCGTTCAGTGGTGGGCACGAGCGGAGTTGTCACAGAGGGCGCTCGTGGCTGTCGTCGTAAGAACGCCGCGCCGTGCGTGCATGGCGGCGCGCGGCGAAAGTAGGTGGCGCGCACTTTGGACTTGTGCGACACCACAATGGATGTTCGGAAAACCGATTATTCGTATAATCGAACTGTACACTTCTACTTGTCAATAAGAAGTACTGAACAGTAAATGTATTTATACAGTATTTGGAGGAGCGCGATCCTTCACATTGCCCCGAGCGGCTCGCCGCAACACTAGGAAGGTGCAGCTGTCTCTGTGAACAGCTTTGATGCTGCAGCTACTTCTGCCGACTGGAGTGTGCCGACTGTTGTACTCAGCGATTATCGGCTTGGCCTGTCAGCAGGCTCCACTAGAAGCAATGTTCCTCACCCTGTGGCCCAGGAAGCTTAGTTTGACGGGAGAGGGAATTGATGGACTGTAGAGTGGGAAGGTAAATAAATAAATAAAAAAAACGACGCTGTACTGTAACATTTCCGAACTTTGCTCACGGGGGCCGAGGGGCCCCTTGATCTCGGGGGCCCCGGGACACTGCCCCGCCTAGCCCAATGGTAGCTACGCCACTGATTGCTACCCAGTGTGGAATCCTTATCAGTTGGGTTTGACGGAGGACATCGATACAGGGGAGATAGAGTTACGGAAATAATACAGGATCTGGGATGGGAATCAATGCAACAACGGCGCTTATCGCTGCGGTGTGGGCTACTTACGAAACTACAATCGACAACATTCTGCTCCGAATGCGAGAATATATTGTCGCGTTGAAATGGTAGCAGGCTTGACGTCGAAGGCAACCAAACACAGCACTAATACTGGAAGCACATTTATTACGAACTCAACATACACGCAGCACTGACTGCCTCTCGGGCACAGTGCTCTACTATTTATACACAGACAGAATGGACCAGAAATTAGGAGAACAGTGAACATAAGAATCAAGTAGAATTTACAAGTGGACATAAGAAAAATGTGGAAGATTCTGGAATTGTTAATTACAAAGAAATAAATTTTTTGCTGGTTGGCGGACTTCAACCGGCGAACTTCAGCACTGTAGTCGGTAACGCTACACCCTTGGCCACGCCGGCATTTGGTTTACGTGATGTCTCGCGGTAATATTGTTGACTCTCACTTACATAGGTAGAAATGATCATCAGAATAAAATACGGGAAATCAGAGCTCGAACGTGGTGATTCAAGTGTTCTTTCTTCAAATTCAAGTGCTCAGATGTTTGTAAAGCTATCGGATCAAACTGCGTGGTCATCAGTCCGTAGCTTACAAACTACTTAAACCTAGGTAAACTAACCTAAGGACAAACACACACTCCCATGCCCCAGGGAGGACTCGAACCTCCGACGGCGAGCAACCGCGCGCTCCTCAGCGAGGCGCCTTAGACCGCTAGGCTACTCCACTGCGGCTTTATTTTTTCCCGCGCTCTTCGAGAATGGAATGGGAGATAAATAGTATAAAGGTGGTTCGATTTACTTTCTGCCAGGCACATAAATGTGATTTGCAGAGTATCCCATGTAGATGTAGATTTCAGCACTAACAATGAAAAGGGCTAAGTAGACATCTAGAATGAAAAGTTCTGTATGGGGTGAGGAGGGATGAAATAATGAAACTACCGAGTCTGTAGATGACGATATTCACATTTGGCGAAAAGTAACACTTTGCACTATGTAGGTATTATGAGCAATAACTCCTCTGCACCTATAATTGAACACGCATATCTGGTTCGATTTCTTAGTGAATAACACTGTGCTCTGTGCGAGGGTGAAGGTCGGGGTGAGAGTTTAAATTAGAGAAAGCTTAATTTTTGAAACTCACAACCACCAGCTGCGAAACATGCAAAAACACTGGAACTGTTATTGCGACTGTTTGACTCGTTTTCTAGGGGATGATATCACACGTTCGCAGCTTTCCTTGCCTGCATATGATTAACAAAACAAATTCATAATAAATTCAAGTTCATGAGAGAAAAGGGTGTACTAACTACTATTTTTGAAAACACGTGAAAGTTCACTTTATGTTGTTTATTTCACAATACTTGAACCCTGTGGCTGATACGTCTGTACGTCGGCACATTTATCAAATAAAGTTATAGCTCGAGAGCCCCTAGACAAAATGAATATTTGTCGCAAATTGTTTTCACACCACGTGGCTGTCTCAAACATCGTTTATGTTCATGCTTATGCGACGACACGTGTTACATTAACAAATCACAGTCACTTTAATTCAATGCGATGCACACCTTGTTCCACCGGCTAAATATTCACAAACACACAGTAGCACTCGATTTAACTTGGTGCAGTCTACGACGAGCAACCACACGTGGCGATTGCCACAGACAAATCTCAAGTCACCACCTCGAGATCCACATGCCGACTGATGCAGAGCGACGCCGCCCGGCCAGCTACTCCACGTGCTCCTGAGTCCTTACTTCCTGCCCTCGCGCGCGCGCGTGCCAAAACTCAACTGCCGGGGTTTTTTCCCCTACGTCATCAATTTCCCAATGTGAGCTGTTGTAACCGATTTGCCAACGTACAGTGCTCAGCCAATACATTTCTAAAACTTTACTTAAAATCAAAATAATTACACTACACATCAAACAAATATTTTCTTACGTTTTTATATTAGTATAAACATCCTTTGTACTGTTTTCCATAATCGTGCAATTTCTTATACCACAGATAAGTGATTTAACTGAATACTTCAAGATAAAATACAAAAGATTAATTGAAAATAAAGTGAGAAATAGTTAATTTTGTGTCCCAACTTCATCGCCGCTTTTGGTGTCCCAGCCTCGTCGTAGGTGTCGGTGGCCGAGTGGAACGAGACCGACACAGTAACAAAAATAGCACGCTGGTGCAGGTACGGAGGGGAGCAGCCAGAAACTATAAACACTAGAGTAAATTAGAAAGAGATATATATTGCACAGAATGTAACAATACTTAACTTTTACATAGTACTGCAGAATGTTGATACATAGTTGTTAGAGGCCTGCCTAGTGCCTGTACGATAGCAAAGTCTTCAATGGTGCCTATCTGATTACGAAGGTCCTAACTCGTTGCTATCTCAGTCCGAAGTGCTGATGTCCTTCAGTGGTGGCCACGAGCGGAGTTGTGCCAGAGGGCGCTCGTGGCCGTCGTCGCGAGAACGCCGCGTCGTGCGTGCCTGGCGGCGCGCGGCGAAAGTAGGTGGCGCGCACTTTGTACTTGTGCGACACCACAGTTAATATATTATTTTTATAAACAAACATTGCCATGCTAGTTGTCTAACTGTCTTGTCTTCGTTGGTAATTTATTACTTTTCATTGTCAATTAAACATATTACGTTAGATGTGACTATATTAGCTAATGTATTGTTTATTTATCAACAGGCTATTTTGTAATGAGGGCCTTAAAGGTTCCTAACTGCATCGTATTACTTCAAATGCCAGTAGTATTACAATATTTGTGCACTGCACTGTGCCTGGCACTCGCCATTGTCCCTCTCTCCCCTCACCGGAAACGAACTGTAAAATCCTAAGTTGGAACAAGCCACCAACGTCGGCCTGCTCGCTGGCCTCCCGTCAGCTACAAGCACACAGCAAATCTCAACGTGGAGAATTTCTACCTATGGCCTAACTATAAATGTTGTCACCCAACTGTGTACATACATTGCTACCATAATTAATAAGATTAAAATTGTGTAACATTTAGTGCATTGGCATGGTCAATGTTTGCAGTGAACTTCATACTGTTTAATTATCAAATGCTATTGATTACTGGTATTTCTATTAGGCGGTAATCTCACAACTGCAATGACGCTATTTTACAAGCCTTATATGAAGTTGTAGACAGAGAATCTTTCTGTCTTTTCGTCGTCGTATTCTCGTCAGTGGAACACTTCTGACTCGCCTTTTGTACAGTGCAGGAGACCTATGATGCTTCCTTTGGAACGCGATTTCTCACTTCTGTTTTACTCCATGATTCTCCTTCTATTACTAAAGACTGTGACACTTCAGACGAAATCAACAATTCAGTCGCAGAATGGAGACGATACTCCACCGACATGAAATTGGAGCTGGCTAGGAACGGCCAGTTGACAAATCTTCAGGAAATCCATTAATATGGAATCAATTCGAGATGTGCTGTCGGTAGTAGCCACTTCTTCATGAGAATAAATAAATTACAATAACTTTATTTGCTCAGAATCTCATAGTTATGTACCAGTATCGTGTATTGGGGGGGGGGGAGAATTTCTGGCATATCCTGACTAAGAGGACGGATAGAATGGTGAGACACATAATGAGACATCAAAGAATCGTCAACTTAGCCTTAAAAGTACGTGCGTGGGTTAAAATCGTAGGATACCGAGGGGCGAATACAGTAACGAGATTCAAATTTATGTTGCCATTCTTATTCTCAGATGAAGTTGCTTGCACAGGACAGGGTAGGGTGGAGAGCTGCATTAACAGTTTGCGGACTGAAGAACATAACGAAATTTTGTGGAACTAATAATTTTGTACAAACAGTTTTGAACGTGTTCTTAATCCGTAGGCAAAATTAAAAAGAAACATTTAAAGTATAATAAACATTGATATCATCATAAACTCTTGAAGAACTTGAATAAAAGTTTCTGAAATGTGACCCCCATGTTTTGTGATCTTCTCGAGTTTCAGCCGGATACTAAAGTCAACTTGACACACTATTCCAGCGGCGCAACTGCCCGCCATCCTCAGGTAAGCGTGCCGGTACACAATCTCGCCGGAACTGAGTTCCCAGTGCGATCGGCGGCTCGTTTATACATCGCGGAAGACCCATAGCGCGTCCGCAAGAATTGTCAGTAACTGCCCTCTGGCGCACAAGACATACAGCGCTCCGGTGGTAGAATCCGGCGAAATCGATAATCGATGATGAGGAAAATTATTATTCAAATTGCTGAATTACCAACCATTATTTTTTAACACCTGATAACACAGGGTTTACTAAGAAGATAGCCTTTTTCTCTGTTAATCAGATTGTCAGATAATCGGATCTCTATGGATTCCTGTAAGACACAGTCCCAGTAACGAGACGCTGAAGCAACCATGTGGGTTTCATTATACATCCTATGTCCGCCATCGAGACAATGACGACTTCGCGGGCTGGAGCAAGCGTGTGTGGCGTTGACGTTTTACGCATCTGTCCTGAATGGTACGGATAGTCTGACCAATATACGTTTTCCCACATTGACAGGGAATCTTATATACTCCCGGCTTCCTCAGACCGATATCATCCTTCACAGATCCGAGAAGTGCTCTCGTCTTTACTGGCGGACGAAAAACACTCTTAGTGTCATGCTTTTTTAAAATTCTTCCTATCATTGATGAAATACTCCCGACAAAATGTCGGCTAGGCAGGCCCTAGCTCAACTATGTATCAGCCTTCTGCAGTACTGAGCTATGTAAAAGTTAAGTATTGTATAAATTCTGTGCAATATATATCTCGTTCTAATTTACTCTAGTGTTTCTAGTTTCTGCTGTACAACTGGCTGCTCCCCTCCGTACCTGCACAAGCGTGCTACCTTCATTCCTGTGTCGGTCTTCCTACTCGGCCACCGACACCTACGACGGAAACGAGACACAAAAGCGGCGACGAGGCTGACACATAAGTGGCGACGAAGCTGGGACACAAAATCCATGCCCGTAATTACACTTCGGATAATCGACGTTCTACTGTATATAATATTTTAGCTGAATGAAGGATTTTCGTCTTTTAACTTTTTGAACACTTCCAACAAACTTCAAACGCACAAAGTGAATTCCAAACATTATTCCCATCACAGAATGTAAACATAAAAAGGTATTGCTTGTCCGCTAAGACGTGCACCCTGCCACCTGCTGAATTTCTAGCAGTATGTGACAATACTTTTCATGGTTTGATTCGCGGCAGGGGGCCATATTTTCGTGGTTGACTAAAACTTTATTGTTGATTTTTACTAGCTTCTGCCTGCGAATTCATTCATCTAGTATGGAGCAACTTCGAAAACTATACCATGGTAGTTTTATCTGTATGTCCTACCCAGATCCAACTCTATCCCTCTCCAAAATTTCATCCAAATCTACCCAGTAGTTTCTGCTTGAAAACATAATTAACTTTCACAGTTATAATTATATTAGAGAGTACGATTAAATATTATCTGCTGCGTGACACACAGTAATTTATTTAAGAGTATTTCGGTTTGCCTTATTATGTCTTCCAATAAGAGGTAAGGACCTGATGAAGTAGTATTGCATCTGTATAGTTCATAGGCGCCGATTACGGGTATGCTCGGTCGCTCAAGGGGATGCTCGGCATACCCCAATTAAAATTTTTGTATTATATTTTTCTTTACGTTATATTTCTTAATTGTAATTAAATTCAATTCTCTCATTCCATTGATGGGCGGCTGGATTTTGTAATACACCGCTGTAAAAAGATTATCTAAAGCAAACAGGTAATTGAATTCGTAGGCATTAAAATTCATGTTGACATATGAGTGAAGTGATCATTTTCTAAATAGCCCGAATGTTAATGGAATGCTGCTTGTAAATTCAATTTCGTAAACTGAAGTCGGTAACCTTTAATTGTTGTATTAAATAACTAGAAATGAGGTGGGCTTGGTACGATACGATGAAAATGTGTATACTACTAATTTAACATTTATGTATTTTCTTAGAAGTCAATTGTCTTCAACGAATCGTGTTAGTGTTAAGTCGTGACATTTTTTATCCTGTTTACTGAATTGGTGTGTGATGTAGCAATAGGTTATAAACCTATTGGTATCGACAGACATGGTATGACAGCAGAAGTGGTTATGGACTATTTTCGTAATACTGTATAGAAAATAAATCTGCAGAAGAAAGAAGGCAGAAAGACCATCCGATGTTAGGTTTTGCGATAATTAACACAGTATTCACAATACAGGCACATCATTATCTGACATACATGTCTAAGAAGACGAAAACTCTGAAAATGACTTCTGTATTTACTACAAGGGAAAACAGGTTCAAATGGTCGCAAAAGCCGACCAGTAGTTCTGAAACGTGAAATTGAAATTAATGGCTGTTAATTTCTTAAAAAAATTACTTTTCTCCTTTCAGAGATTAAAATAGTCCTGAATTAACACCAGATGAAGCAAAAAAGAAGAAATACTACGAAAATAAAACAAAATTATTACTTTACCTTTATACCTGTCGGGGGAGGGGGTCGGCTGCAGGCCGGCAACCAACTGCCCCCTATTGGAAACGCCACTGATCATACCCCAAGATTTTCAAAAGTCGGCGCCTTTGGTATAGTTTTAGTTCAGAGAGGGCCCCAACGTCATTTTTGCCCCGCGGCCCTTGGTGTAGTAGCTACGCCTCTGGTAGCAATACTCCAAATGACGACGGACAAGCATACATTATGAGGTCTATTTAGTAGTTCTGTTGCATGTTTTAAGGATTCTGCCAATAAAACGCAGTCTCTGGTTCGCCTTTCCTACGACATTGTCTACGTGTTCTTTCCTATTTAAGTCTGAAGTAATAGTGATTGCAAGGTATTTTGTGGAGTTTATGGCCTTCACTTTTGATTGATTTATCTTGTAAACAAAGTTTAACGGATTGTACTCATGTGGACGACTTCACACTTCTCATTATTTAGAGTCAGTTGCCTATTTTTACACCATACTGATATCTTATTCAGATCGGTCATCAGTTGGTTTTGATCTGCAGATGATTTTACTAGACGGATTTTCTCCCAAATTGTTTATGTATGTATGTAACAGCAGAGAACCAACAACAGTACCCTGTGGAACTTCCGATATCACCTCTGTTTTAGCCTATGCCTTACCATCGATTAAACTGTGTTCTCCCGGACAGGAAATCACCTATACAGTCGCTGATTTGGGCCGATATACCATAACCACACAATTTGATTAAAAACCGTTTGTGAGGTACGGTGTCAAAATCCTTTTGGAAATCAAGAAATACGGAATCGATTTGCGAACCCTTGTCGATAGCAGTCATCACTTCGTGTAAGTAAATAGCTAGTTGTGTTTCGCATGAACGAAATCCGTGTTGACCTTGGGCCAATAGATCATTCTGTTCGGGATAATTCATAATATTTGAATACAGAATATGTTCCAAAATCGCGCTGAAAGCTGACGTCAATGAAATCGGCCTGTAGTTTAGTGAGTTACTCCTACTGCCTTTCTTGGATATAGGTGTGACCTGTGTAACTTTCAAATCTTTTGGTACAGTTCCTTCTTTTAGAGAGCGGTTGTATATGGCTGTTAAGTAAGAAGCTATCGATCGCTTCAGCATAATCTGATAGAAATCTAATTGGTATACACTCCGGACCAGAAAACTTGTTCTTGTTAAGTGATTTTAGTTGCTTCACTACTCCGATGATATCTTACTCGTTCTGGCTCGACGTCCTCCCTAGTGCGCCGTTATTCGAGCTGCAGCAGTAGCTTCGTCAGTGCCCTCATTATTTCACGCAGTGACGATTCGCTGTTTGGAGGGGGCGCGCTCGTTGTTCGTTAGCAAAACCCGGCTGCGGGAGCGGCGGCAGGTGGCGCGTACTTCCCGCCGCTGCCGCCAGATGGCTCACTCGTCGGCGCCTCGCTGCTGCGGCAGAACCACTGTGCGGCACTTCCTGTTCGCCGTGCCTCACCGCCGCAGTGGAGAACATTTCCAATAATACCATACGTACTGCCCAATACGTGTGGAACGACCGTATGGAAATGTATTTTTATATCCAGGCGTATCCTTAAGTCATACAACAACCATCGCATCTGGTACTTTCTAAACGCATCAATTATTCCTTCTTTGTTAAAAACTATTTAAGAATGTAATTCTGGGGTTTCATCAGCTGTTGTGGTGGTCATTTGATCAGCAGGGGATTACAATGTATTTTCACTGAAGTATTGGCCCACTTTCGGTTACGGTAGTGACACTAAATCTGGGCCTTAGCGATCACCTTTTGACAGCTCGAAATTTATATGAAAATAACACCTTAACCGTTCATCTGAAACGGTAACTGAATAACCGAAATTGTAGAAGAGAAAATTCTCTACAACTTCGCTCTTTTATGTTTTTCTCATATCTTGCCTCGTTACAGAGATATTTACAAAAATAACGGCAATTTGACTATGTCGGTCTGTCTGTAACGTGTTCCCACTTTTTTGGTCGAACCGTTCAATCGATCGACACCAAAATTTACACGAATAATTGTTGGCCGCCAGTGACCGGAACCTGGCCTTTTCAAATATTTCTAACCGAAATTACATTAGTAACACAAAAAAAACTTTTGTAAATGTAATTTTATTTGCAAATAAACAGTTCAACTTACACAAAAATTGAATACCGGTAACAGAAATTGTAGAGAAGAAAATTCTCTACAAATTTGTAATCTTATTTTTTTTTTTTTCGTATCTCGTATCGTTCGAGAGATATTTGCAAAAAGAACGGCGATCTGACACCGTCCATTGATTTTACGGAAACCAGCCGTTCGGAGATGTCACGTGACATTCCACGCCACGAACTCTGGCGTACGCCATCTTGCGTTGCGTATTTGATGATTTTCTTCTTACAACTTAAACGTAGTCATTTCAAGGTAACGGCGCACTGAAGAATTAACAAAAACACGTCGTTATTCGCATGATAAATGCTCCTCTAGTGTCTAAAATGCCATATTAGCATCAATTAACAACTGCCATCAATAGTACGAGATTAAAGGCAGAGTCCTGTAATTGTTCGCCGTAGTGTGCTCAACACTCTCTGTAACAAAACAACTGATCCAAAAACACATGGAACGAAAACGAACAAATACGATCAGCGTCCGCAACGAATATAACTACACAGAGAGCAAATAATAATAATAATAAAATAAAATAAAACTAAATAAATAAAAATAATAATAAATTAATAAAAATAAATTAAAGTGTAGTGTGCAGCACTTTGGATTGTAATGCACACGGTCAGTGGCTCGGAACCCGCCAATACCAAACTTTTTTTCTCATTTACCTAGAAGTATCGGGCGCTCTTATTAAATAAATAGAAGTATGTTATCAATATTTAGAGTTGTGCATGTGTAAGAATGCTCAATCTAAAATGCGTGTTTTTTCAATTTCGTGATCATGCCGTGAAATACATAACAACAAATTGAAAAATGGTTTTCTGAATCATAAGCACGAAAGTCGGAGGGTACTGCAATAATGAATATTCTGAACAGCGTGCCGATACTGGTAGTTTCGTATATAAAGGAAGTCCTAGATTTCTGTGGCAAGTGTAGTTCCTTAATGAAACGAAAGGGAAGTGTATACATTGCAACATATTACATTGTTTACTTTTTTCTAAGAAATTATTCGCTATTTAAGCAATATATTGAAAGTCGTTAATATGAATCAATGCATCTACTAAAATGTTTGTCTTTGACATGGTTGCTACGGACGCATTTAACGTAGATGGTATTACATTTCCTCTAGTTCAGATATGACTTCGTTCATGTTACACTGTTCTGCGCTAAAATAAAGAGCAAATATTATATTTCAAACCCTGACTACGTTTCCTTACACAGCTAAATCACAAACGGAATAAGTGTGGTAATAATGATTTTCACATCAATCTAATACTTAATATATATAAAAAGTTAGTACTATCATTACGTCATTTACAATAGTCATTGTAACAGTATCTCCCCAGTTTATGTACATGTTCACGATTCGTTGTTCAAGAAAATTTTTGTTATGCTTATGGGACTTATTTGCGGGATTATCAGTTCCTAAACTTACAAACTTCTTAGAAACCAATTTATACTAAAGACAACACAAACATCCATGCCCGAGGGGAGACGGCTTCGTGCATCGGAGCATAGGACCTTAATGCACTCAACCACTCCCCTGCGGCGCAATTCGTTGGTAGGTATTTCATGGCATGTTCTCAAAACAGAACAAATGCACTTTCATAGAAAGCGCTGTTACATTTGAATAACTCGCAATATTACAGAATATTGGTGTTCAGTTAACAAGAGTGTTGGAAAAAGTGTTAGGTTGTCAGTATTTCAGGGAGAGTAATACTTTGCGGTCGTTTGTTCATGTTATTTCATGTTCGTCCTGGGTTGTTCGTTGAAAATATTACTCAGTTTTTGCTACAGATAACACTGAACCAACACCGTCTGAAGAGAAGGCCTGTGCCACGCCACGTCAAGCAGACTAGATCGGGATCGCGTAACTCAATGGCTGGCTGATGGGGCACAGCCGACTGCCATCCAGTGAGCTACGCGATCGCGACCTACTCTGCGTGACATAGCATGGGAGCGCACAGGCCTTCTCTTCAGATGGTGTTGGCTGAACCCTCTTTATTTCTATCTCTTTTCATTGGTTCTTCGTTTTAATCGGTACTTTGTGGACGTTGCTTTGTTTTCTTCTATTTTGATCGCTTGTTACAGAGAGCGTCGAGCTATCATGCCGGTAACCCTCTCACGGGGCGCGCTGAGCCACCGCGCCCTAGCAAGTTCCGAACAACCGTCTAACATCACAAACTAATTCCTCGTCCATTACGCTATGGCGAACAGCTGCGAGAGTAATCCGTGATTCTCGTACCATCGATGGCAGGTGTTAACTAACTGTCATTAGATTATAATTCATTGTCCTAAGAACGTCGTGTTTTTTTTTTTTTTTTTTTTTTTTTTTTTTTTTTTTTTTTTTTTTTTTTTTTGTCAGTGCGCCATTGCTTTGAAAGGACAACACTTGACTTATAATAAGAAAATCATCAAGAAGAGAAAGCCAAATGGTGTACGCAAAAGGGATTTTCGGGCGTGGGATATCACTTAACTGATTTACGAACGCCAAATGTAGTATTCTGTGTTCCATCCAGGCTATAGTTACTCGTCCGAACGCCGAATGTACGCTACGTTCGTTCCAGGTATAGTCATTCGTAACCAGTAAAGGCAAAGAAAATAAACTTTGAACAAAGTACCAAGGCAAGACAGGTGACAAAATTTTAAAGGAAAAATACAATGAAAAATGAGGGCGAGATATTAAAATGGTATTTTAAAGAGGTAAAAGATGAAAAAAGAGTGTTTGTCAGAGGTAAACTCAAATATCATATAAATTTGGCTGTTTGTTAAAATACGCTCAGTTACCGCTGGCCAGTGCACACGTGGACAGCAGCAGCTCCACATTGTACGGCAACCGGCTTTTTAATAGAAGCGACTTACTTTCTTTTCGTGTGTGCTTTCTTTTACAGTTCTTCAAAATTTAGGCGCTCGCGTGTTTATTGATTAAGAATCGCGTTTAGTTGTCAGTTCAGTTGTTGATATTTTGATTTATTTCCTTGTATATATATTTTTCAGAATAGCCGTTAATAAATAGCTTAGTGTTAGGTACATACTTTTCGAAGCTCACTGTTTATCAAACTTCTGTGTCCTCAGTCGTACTTTGTCCCGTTTATAAGTTGGACCTCTGCATTGGTCGGTTCTCCTTTCTCCAAGGCCTCTATCGTTTATAATAGCGCTGGATCATCCCTCTGTTCAGCTGTAACGTTACCTAATTCAGTGAGGGCTGAAATTTCATTCGTGCTCTTGTGTTCCACTAATTGATTCTGCGAAAGGCTGTCGGCATCCTTGTGTTTTGCGCCCTTTCTTAAATACTACTGTAACGTCGTACTCTTGGAATCTTACTGCCCGTCTTGCTAGTCGTCCTGACGGATCCTTCAAGCTAGTCAGCCAACACAAAGAATGGTGGTCTGTCACGACAGTGAATGGTTTGCCGAAATAAATACGGCCGGAACTTGTTGATAGCCCAGATCTGCCACAGTCAATGATAGCTTGGGATGCATGAGGGAAGTCCCATCCGGGGATGACATTATGACTACATTCTGTTAAAATGACAAATTCAAACGGCTGGGTCCTGTTGTTGATGGTTACTCTTGCAACATAAGTTCCTGCTGGCTGGACGTACCTTCCGTTTGCGACCTTCAGCACAGTTGCCCCCGAATCACAGAACATTGTCTTCTTCAGTATGCGACGGTAATTATCCGACAATACAGAGAATCAACAAGAGGCCGGACTGGTTGGCCGTCGATTACGACTTCTATGAGATTTCCCGTCATGTTAGCCACTGTCGTCCATGGAGGATTTTCATCTGCGGCGGCCTCACCTCCGTAGATGGTCGCCTCGCTTAGTTTTCCTGGGCGCGGCGGCTAGGGGAGCGGCTGGTACCTCTGGACGGCGACGGTGAATGGCTGCGGCGCGTCTGGGAGCGACCTCGTCCAGGGTACGGCGATGGGCTTCTCCCTATAGGTCGACTGAACTCATCGGCAGGTGATTGCCTGGGATAGAACTGCTCTGCTGGCTGACGTCTTGCGGCAAAATAATCGTTGAACATTTACCTTCTCTACAGTAACGTACGGCATGTCCAGGGCGCCCACAGTGGAGACACAATGGCGTATTGTCTTCTGTCCTCCAAACATCTGTTCCTCTACGGGGTGTCATAGTTGCCGGGGGAGATAGTTGCGGCCGCGTCGGCCTGTCCATAGACTGCCGTTTGGCGGCTGCGTAAGTCATAGCAGGACGCTGCCATTCTTCACGTCGGGTGCGACTGACGGGACAGACTGGATCTAATGTCTGAAATACCTCTTCCTCAGCGGCGTCGGCTTCTTCGTCACTTATGGGGTTTACATCTATAGCCATAATCTGAGGCTCGCACGGTCTAATAGTCCCGGCTGCCATAAACTGTTGTAATTCTTCTCTCACAATTTGGCGTATGAGAGAAGCAAAGTCATGCTGGTCTTCCACAACGGCCGCAGGGACTACATTGGGGAGTCGGTCACACTTATTTCGCCCTACCCTCCTTTGTTGCATCTCTTCAATCCGCTGGCACCACTTGATGAACTCTTCCGTCGTAGCGACGTCTTTTATCAGAAAAGCTTAGTACATGTCTTCTGCAATACCCTTCATAAGGTACGTGATTTTGTCGGCCTCAGCCATATTCGGATTGACTATGTTACACAGGGCCAAAACATTCTGTATGTATGACTGTGACGACTCACCATGTCGTTGGGCCCGGTTCTTCAGTTGTTCTTCCGCCGAGCAGATTTGTCTCTGGCGGTCTCCAAACGTCTTCTTAAGTTCCGCCTCGAACGTTTCCCAGTCATTCAGCTTCTCTTCGTTGTTTTCAAACCATTGCTGGGCTGTTCCGTCCAGGTAGAAATAAACGTTGGCCAAGCACATTGTAAGATACCATCTTTTGTACTTGGCGACTCGGCAGAACCCTTTTAGCGATTTGTTTGGGTCCTGTCCAGCGTCTCCAGAGAACACCGACAGGTGTCTGATATGCAGATGGCTTACCACTGGTTTTGTGTCCATGGTTCTTCTGATGATACGGACTTTCGGAAGGATGTACTCGGTATATCCCTTGTATTCCGGCTCTAGTCCGTGCAAGCGACAGTTTTTACGTTCCCTAATCGGAGCCACGGTGATGTAGCTGTTGCTCAGGATTTCCCGGCGCCTCCACCAAACAATGTCGTGTTGAAAAGGAAAGAGGCTTGACTTCGAAGGCAGGGTTTTCAATTGAACACAGCACTAATACTGAAAGCAGGTTTAGTGCGAACTTAACATACACACAGCACTAACTGCCTCTCGGGCAGAGTGCTCTGCTATTTATACACAGACAGAACGTACCAGAAATTAGAAGAATATTTAATATAATAAACATGTAGAAATTGCAAGTGAACATAAGAAACGTGTAGAATATTCTGGAAATGATAATTACAAAGAAATAAAATTCTTCGGGTGGACGGGATTGAACCGACGACTTTCAGCACAGAAGTCGGTGATGCTAACCATTACACCAAGCCGTCAGTTGGTTAACTATGAGCCTCGCGGCACTATTAACTGTCGAACCTGTCCTCTTTACTACTATTAACGCATTTTGTTATTAAATTTACTCTAACTTCATTTGTCGTAGGTTTCCCGAGTTTTTAACGACAATAAACTAAATTTTTACGCCTCAGTAGAAAAGCACTCATTTTTCTGAGACACTGCTTAATACCACTTTCCTGAGGTCATTTGGCAGTAACTATTTTTCAACACACACAGGAGTTGCCGTACTGTTCATTCTGAGTACAGTTAAGACCCTCTTAGGTGTCTTGGATTGAAACGTGCACTGCTCTCTGACGTCGCAGCCTGCGTGTCACGGTAGAGTTCTTCCACCTGCAGAGCCATCTTTCCAGGGTACGAAAGCATTCTAGATCAATCCTTGTGCGCAATGCGAGGTGGAAGAAATCGTCAGTCCAGTTTCTAAGACAGGCCGGCGGCACACAAAGTCCAACGGCTTAGAATGTATATTTATTTCATTATCATACTGCGCCAAAACGTAGGTTCGGCGTGGAACATAATTTACCGGGTGATCAAAAAGTCAGTATAAATTTGAAAACTTAATAAATCAGAGAATAATGAAGATAGAGAGGTAAAAATTGAAACATATGCTTGGAATGTCATGGGGTTTTATTAGATCTCTCCCGCGCCTCGTTTGATGATGATCGTGTGCTCAGCCGCCACTTTCATCATGCTTGGCCTCCCAGATCCCCAGACCTCAGTACGTGCGATTATTGGCTTTGGGGTTACCTGAAGTCGCAAGTGTATCGTGATCGACCGACATCTCTAGAGATGCTGAAAGACAACATCCGAGGCCAATGCCTCACCATAACTCCGGACATGCTTTACAGTGCTATTCACAACATTATTCCTCGACTACAGCTATTGTTGAGGAATGGTGATGAACATATTCAACATTTCCTGCAAAGAACATCATCTTTGCATTGTCTTATTTTGAAATGCTAATTATTGCTTTTCTGATCAGATGACACCTGTCGGACATTTTTTGAACTTTTTTGTTTGTTTTAGTTCTAATAAAACCCCATTCCAAGCATGTGTGTCAATTTTTAACTCTCTATATGCAGGGTGTTTCACTAAGTGTGTTGCCTCTGTAACTTATAAAATAATAGGTGCCGGGAAATTTTAATGCGCTAGGTCAACACAAGAAAACACGAACACTTTCTGCGGAGCTGTGAACATAGTTTATTGTATCATTTCTCAAAGAGTAACAGCACAAAGATATAATTGTTTTAATGGAACAATAGTTTTTTCTATCGTGCATTGGAATCGTTGAAATCAGCTGCGTCCAAATCAATTTAAACTACATTCCTATCACTGTTAGTTTGGGAGCTACAACCCTTCAAAGTTTCAAGGGCAGATACCACACGTTATACATAATACATGGCTGTGTGGTGGGTGATGGATGTTATGGCGGTGGGAAGTTGATTTACATGAAATGTTCAAATGTGTGTCCATGCTCCTCAATGTATAATGCAATGCGCCGTCGAAAGGATCTGCGGACGAGATGTAACATCACCGGTGTGACGGAGCGACATGCGTCCTCGATGCGCCGTTTTAGATCATCTGTGGATGTGGGCTCAGTGACATAAACACGATCCTTTAGATATCCCCACAAAAAGAAATCCATTGGTGTTAAATCGGGCGACCTTGCGGGCCATGAATGAGGACCATGGCGCCCCAACCATCTTCCTGCAAACCTGTTGTTTAGTTCTTCCACAATAGCACGCGCAGAATGGGCTGGGTGACCATCGTGCTGCATCCACATATGGACTCTCGTTTGTAGACACAAATGTTCAAGGAGACCACCCAAACTGTCGGCTATAAAAGCGCGATATAACTCACCTGTAGTGTACCTGGGAAGTAGTGTGGACCGATAATTTCATCCCCAAGAATTCCGCACCACCTATGTTGACGGTCGACAGGTCGTCCCCACCGAGGATTGTCTGCGGCCCAGTAGTGCATGTTATGGCGAATCACTGCACCATAATTTGTGAACGTGGACTCATCAGAGAACGTAACACTTTGTAAAGACTCCAGCGTGAAATTACGCTTGGCCCACTCACAGAAGGTCACTCTTGTCGCACTTGCTAAAACAAACACCTCTGTCTCCTCACTCCTTGCGGGTCTTCGTCTGTTACTGCTGCGCATGACCAAGATGCCCGTTTCCCGAAGTCGTTGTTCGGCACGTAAGAACGTAATGGCTTCCGGGCCTCTTCGCCTAGAACATCTCACGGCATATGCCGTGGCTGCTTCAGTAGCATCGTGTCGGCACTCGCCGAGCATCAGCAACATGACAACGTACTCCTTGTTCGTGTATGCTATCGTCAAATGTTCAAATGTTTGTAGAGCTTATGGGACTTAACTATGGGGTCGCCAGTCCCTAACTTACAAACTATTTATGAACTAGCTACAACCACAGACAAATATATACAGACAGGAAACCTCCGCAAGGGCCCGATCCTACGCTCAGGGGTGCGGGGAGGGAGCGTTTGCAGCAGTTCCGTAAGATGTCCCATGATGGCGCTGAGGTCAGAAGCAGCCCTTTAAACTGGCCAGAGCAGGCGGCAGGTAGCGGCTGCCCCCACCACCATCTCCCCTCAAACGCCAGCAAGCCGGACACAGCCGTGACCTCGTGGCAGGCGGCACGAGCTCTCCCCTCAGCCTCCCCTCCATGCTACCCTCTGACGTGCAAGAGGCACCCTAAGCCAGCGAACCGCCTGACATCTGCTAGCATCTTACGGATCTACGAGGGGAGCGTATGACAGTGGTTTAGAGGGGACTGCTCCTCTGTATATGCTACTCTGTGCTACAACTAAGGACGGCACAAATATCCATGCCAAAGGGGGGATTGAACCCCCTGACCGTAGTGGCCGTGCACACCGTGACTGAAGCGCCTCAGTCTCCTCAGCCACCGCGGCCGGCGCCATCGTCAATACGATGTCAGTAACTGTGGTATGTTGAGCCTCGGTTGTTTGTGTGGCTCCAACTGTCGGGTATAAGGCTGTGACGCCGACAGTTGGCAGTCTAACAGCGCATCGAGAAAGCTTCTCGCTCCGTGACACCGTCGACGTTAGAACTCGGCAGTACCACATTTAGAAGGCGCATTGCATTATGCGCAGCGTTTGTGGTATCTGCCCCTGAAACTCTGAAGGGTTGTAGCTCCCAAACTAACAGTGATAGGAATGTAGTTTAAATTGATTTGGACGCACCTGGTTTGAACGAATCCAATGGACGATAGGAAAAACTATTGTTCCATTAAAAAAATTATATCTTTGTGCTGTAACTCTTTGGAAAATAATACAATAAACTATGTTCATAGTTCCGCAGAAAGTGTAACAATTCTTCTGTTGACCTACCGCATTTAAAATTTCTCGTCACCTATTATTTTATAAGTTACAGAGGCAAACACACTTAGTAAAACACCATGTATATTATGTCGTGAGTTATTAAGTTTTCAAATTTATACTGACTTTCTGATCACCCGATATATTAACTCTGGCGCCTTCGTTAGTATATCAAAACCTAGTTTTGGAGCTTCGTCCATTGATGAATAAAATCCATTGGAATTACTTCTCGCTTAGTTTCTCAGAATGCACTGTAAGATCTTCCCCGCCAGATTCCTAGGTGTGAAAAATGAGCAGTAAAAGCAGAGCTAGGAATGTATGAGTCACAGCTAAGCAGAGAGAATGTGCCCCGCGGCTGGGCGGCCGCTGCGTCTTCATTAGTGTGATGTGGCCTGGCCTGCACTGCGTGGCTGGGTGTTCTGGGAGTGCTGGTAGCGGCCGCCGCGGCTGCCTGCTGCTGCCGGCCAGTGATTTAGGCTCCCCTAGAGGAGCCCCAGGCCGAGCAAACCTCCAGCCGCTCTGCCCGTGTAGAGCGGCCACACCTGCGCCGGTCCATTTTACCGAGTACACAACTGACTTCCTCTAGTTATCTCTGTTTTGTCTGTAAAGAAGGCTATTTATACCTTTCTTAACATTAGATTACAGCTTAGGTCAACTCTACGAGACAACCTATGCAAATGACTTGCTGGCCGCAGTGGCCGAGGGGACTGAGGCGCTCCAGTCACGGTCTACACGGCCACTACGGTCGGGGGCTCGAATCCCCCCTCGGGCATGGATATTTCTGCCGCCCTTAGTATTAGCTGGTTCATAAGTAGTTTGTAGGTTTAGCGACTGATGACCCCGTAGTTAAGTCGCATAAGCTTAACAAACATCTGAACATTTTGAACAAATGACAATTCTTGCTTAATGTATGAAGCATGGTGTGAAACTAGAGAGAGATGGCTGCTTAATAAAAAAGTAAAGCAGCCAACAATCCGAAGATTGGTTTGAACACCACAGTGCTTTATTAGGCATGGGCATGTTTGGAGGTGGTATGCCGTTGCCTACCTCCTACCTTCTAACTGACTTACCCACTCCAGTTATAGGGGGACCTACAGTTTAACGTGGGTTCCGAACCACGGTGCTACTCGGTATTTTTCACATGAGCAACACTGCCAGAGGTGAAAGAAGGGGAAAGTGACAGATAAAAATCCTAGGACCTGGCGGGGATCGAACCCGCGACCTTTGTATTTGTAGTCTGGCACTCTACCACTCTGCAACCAAATCCATTAAAAAAATAAATAAATAAATAACGTTAGTTTGCGTTGAAAATAACACTTCTTTATGATATAAACTGTCTCATAGTACCTACTTTCATAATCCCCAACCCTACGTTCATGACCGTGAAGGTCGTTTTACATCTGTTGTTGTTCCAGAGATATCTGGGGTGAAACAGTTGAATGGGACAGCCTGTATAGACGAGACTTGTATGACGTCGCGTCCAGCTGTACGCGCTGCTCATATCGCCTGCCAAATCACGATAGTGAACGCCCTCTCTCTGCTGATCGACACATTGTGATGAGCTCCTCTGGAAGGCTGGCCGCTCCTCGGGTCTGCCCAGTTGCACTGCGCTGTGTCGAACGGACGCATAACGGAACAGCTCCGCCTGTAGGCTTGACACCAGCTATACCACTAAGGATTCATGATGAAAATACCACAACACTTGCGATGACTCTTTTTCCTAGCTAGGTTTCCCATTCAGTGAGTGTTTCAGGTTTCAATCGTGATTTACACAACAAAATATAGGTACTCAGAAGTGATAGACCGCGATTTACACTGTAGACGTACCGCCTGTGGGTGGTGCACACCTGCAAGACAGGGTAGACGCCGGACGCCCCTAGGACCTGGCGGGGATCGAACCCGCAACCTTTGGATTTGTAGTCTGGCACTCTACCACTGTGCAACCAACGCGCACGGCGGCTTAATAAGAAACAATTGTCGAAGATCTATGTCCGCCCCAGCACTGTCCACTGTGCGTGTGTCCCCACAGCACTGCCATGTGCAGCTCCACAGCCTGCCTCACACACTGTGGACTGGAGCGCCTCAGTCCCCTCGGCCACCGTACGATAAGTCATTCTGTTCCTTCATAGAGAGGCAAGATATCATTGCGGAAAGTTCGTAACTTCGGGATTGCGCCAACTAATATGAGAAACACTGGACACCCGCCGAACAGTCCTCATGGCTTCACATGAGAATATATCGCCATAGGCCTTAAAAAGAAAAAGACTTTCGAAGGTTCTACTTTACTGTCGGTTGTTAGGCGGTTGCAGACTACCTCGTGCAGCACGGTGATGTGTTTCACAAAACTGGTAACTACAACCTGGAGCATTTATAGCGCTGAGATACTGCAAAATCCATTTTCACAGAAGAGGTATTGCCTTTATTATTTCTTACTATTCTGGTGATGACTTCAGACTAAATGCAAAACTACGAAGCTTTTGATACTTCACGAAGGTCGGTCCAAATAAAATTCAGAAACTACATAAAATTAACAGTGTATTATACACTATGAGATAATTTCGGACAATCTAAAATCACTCCTTGCTTGCATAACCAGAAGACTGTCGTCCCGTGGATAGGAGGTAAACTCCTGGTCATAATAATTGCTAAACCACGAAGATGACGTGCTACAGACGCGAAATTTAACCGACAGGAAAAGATGCTGTGATATGCAAATGATTAGCTTTTCAGAGCGTTCACACAAGGTTGGCGCCGGTGGCGACAACTACAACGTTCTGACACGAGGAAAATTTCCAACCGATTTCACATACACAAACAGTAGTTGACCAGCGTTGCCTGGTGAAACGTTGTTGTGATGCCTCATGTAAGGACGAGAAATGCGTACCATCACGTTTCCGACTTCGATAAAGGTAGGATTGTAGCCTATCACGATTGAGGTTTATCGTATCGCGACATTGCTGCTCGCGATGCTCGCAATCTAATGACTGTTAGCACAATATGGCATCGGTGGTTTCAGGAGGGCACTACGGAATGCCGTGCTGGATCTCAACAGCCTCGTATCACTAGTAGTGGAGATGACAGGCACGGATCGTGTAGCCACGTCTCGATCCCTGAGTCAACAGATGGGGACGAATGCAAGACAACAACCATCGGCACGAACAGTTTGACGACGTTTGCAGCAGCATGGAATGTCAGCTCGGAGACCATGGCTGTCGTTTCCCTTGACGCTGCATCACAGACAGAAGCGCCTGCGATGGTGTACCTAACGACGAACCTGGGTGCACGAATGGCAAAATTTAATTTTTTTTCCGATAAATCCAGGTTCTGTTTACAGAATCATGATGGTCGCATTCGAGTTTGGCGACATTGCGGTGAACACACATTGCAAGCGTGTATTCGCCATCGCCATACTGGCCTATTGCCCGGCGTGATGGTATGGCTTGGCATTGGTTACACTTCTCGGTCACCTCTTGTTCGCATCGACGGCACTTTGAACAAGTGCCGTTACATTTCAGATGTTTTACGACTCGTGGCTCTACACTTCATTCGATCACTGCGAAATCTTACATTTCAGCAGGATAATGCACGACCGCATATTTCAGGTCCTGTACGGGTCTTTCTGTATATGGAAAATTTTCGACTGCTGCCCTGGGCAGCACATGCTCTAGATCTCTCACCAATTGAAAACATCTGGTCAATGGTGGCCGAGCAACTGTCTCGTCACAATACGCCAGTCACTACTCTTAATGCACTGTGGTATCGTATCGAAGCTGCATGGGCATCTGTACCTGTACACGGCATCCAAGCTCTGTTTGACTCAATGCCCAGGCGTATCAAGGTCGTTATTACGGCCAGAGATGGTTGTTCTGGGTACTGATTTCTCAGGATCTATGCACCCAAATTGCGTGAAAATGTAGTCACATATGAGTTCTAGTATATTTGTCCAATGAAGACCCATTTATCACCAGCATTTCTTCTTGGTTTAGCAATTTTAATGGTCAGTAGTGCTTTTTTCCGGTTACACGACCAGTCATTCTTGTAATGCGCAATGTGGTATACACACGGTGGCGATTCGAACCGTGAATCTTGGGACAGGGTCTCTTGTTGGCGGAGGTTCAGCAGCGGTCCCCTACTACTCTGCCGCCACTCCACGTCTGCCAACATCAGAACGAAGGCACCGGTTTCTGCGGGCGGAACAAATGTTAACGCTGGATCCCGTCGGTTTGGCGTGAAATTTCCATTTCTGCCGCGGAAACGCACAGAAATGCTAAACGCGCGGTAAAGAAACAGACGAGATAGGGCTCCCTCGCTCTCTTACTTGTTCTTGGAGGCTAAACATCTGCGTAGAATTTTCAGCCATATCGAGGTAATTGTGTGGATTTTCTGCTCTAAATAACAGCCACGGACTTCAAGATTCAGACTAAAGACGTTTCGTGTAAAGCTAGGCGGATATCTCGGTCGCGAATTACTGGAAATGCAACAGTTTGCTTTTAGTTATCTACGAGTGATGATTATAAGTATCCTTTATTCACAGATTACGAAAATAGAGAGCTCTGTTAAAAGAGAAAATGTTTGATGCTGGCCATAATCGTAGCAGCACAAGTCCACAGATCATTTAAAATTTACAGTCTCAATTCAAGGCAACAGATCTGCGTTTTGCGAGTCATCGATCTGTGAAATCTTTATCAAAAAGATCTTATGTATTGTATTCTGGCGTCATAGAAGAAAACTACCCTTCGCACGTGTTCTGCATTGTATGTAGTTCGTGGTAACACGGCGAAGGGAAAATTATTGTGGCTGAAGACGGCTTATTATTATTGTTATTGAATTATATAAACTTACACGTCTTAGAGTATCGCCTAACTTTGTAACAAGCTTTTGACAATAGTATTTGACGTTTTAATGTACCTACATTAATCGTAAAATGAATTTAGAATTATTCTAATTTGTATTCTGATTCGGACGGACGGATATTATTCACGATTCGAAGAGGCCACATCATTAAATGATTGAAGTGGCTGATAGTGATGATGATATTGTGATTAAAATTTTAATTATCTACAACTGTCATTTCATAAAGTATTTTATGATGTAATTCACATACTTATTAATTTTAGTTAAAAATTGTAATTTTTAAGCTAGATAATAAAAATTTCCTCAGGTAGGATCTAACTCCGACCATATGCATGACAGCGAGCCACTTCTAAGTCTTTGCTATTTCGACACACTGCATCATGCGTCTCATAGACTAGTTTCGTATCTGAGTTGCGCTTAAGCTTTAGGGACCTTTTTCTACATATTTTCGGTATAATGTGCTTTCAAAATTTATATGAAATGACAATCTAAACGTATATTACTAATACGTGCTAACAGGTTCAGTCATCGCGTGCAACGACTACGCAAAATTTCGCCACTTCGGAAGTTATTGTTTGGGAGCTGACGAACAAAGATTGATTTTTGCTATTCTTTGTTAAGAAAGTCTTAGTGCAAATCTCACTTTATAGCTGTTTCATTACTTTTGTTGACATATTATTGATTACACAGTTTCAAGATAATCTCTGCTCTAGTAGATTTATCTGGAGTACTGCCTCTATGATATATTTTTGTTGAAGCTATGCATTCTTTGTGATCATACACACTGTGATGAGGGTAATGGCAGTCATTACCACAACTAACCAACATTACTCTATCAGCATTATTCCTTCCCTAATTCACTTATCATAGGGAGCGATATTACAGTATTAATATAAGGAGAGGTGCAACGATCGCAATTTTTATCTTTTATTTATTCAAGACGACTAGTTATGACACTTTGTTATCGTGTGTGGAGCACTTTAACAAACAGTTTAATGCCACCTGCAGGTGACCAGAAGATGACACCGCATAGTGTCGAAACCGGTCGTCTTAAATAAATAAAAGATAAAAATTGCGAACTTGACACCTGTCCTTATATTAATCGTTATTCATTCATTATTCATTCAGTCCGTGGATGCATAATGCATAATGCATAATGAATACAGACAATGCTAAGTGGACTGTAGAAGTTATGGACACAGCAAAGCAGGCTGTTATTGCAGGCTTATTCACAAGAAAGCCTGCTGCATAATATGATATGATGTACCTTTTAGCACGCTGAAGATACCGTTACACAGTTGAAATGATTGTGGTTCCTTACTAGGAAGAAAGTGTGACTTTTCTCTAACACATGAAGAGCTCTAGTTATGCACCATATCAAAGATGTCTTATGCTTTTACACTACCACACCAACAAAGTTGAGGAACATTGCGTGTGGGTATGAAACACTCTGAAATGAAAACAAAAGAAAAAAATAAATAAATGAAATAAAATAAAATAAAAAATAGAAGGGGAAAAGAAAGAGCCGCGGATAGTGGCCATGTGGCCCAATGCGTTTTGCTGCTGACTTGGCGGCCGTTTCCTCCGGAGATTCGAGTCCTTCCTCGTGCATTTTGTGTGTATGTGTACTTTGTTCTTAGGATAAGTTAAAGTAGTTTGTAAGATTAGGAACCGATGAACACTGCGCTTAGCTCCCATAAGTTTGCAAACATTTGAACATTAGCCTAACAGAAGTGGGAAGGGACACCTTTTCATATTGTGAGGAGAAAGGAAGAGATGTTGAACTGTAGTATGTCTACAAATCGTGTGGTTTATGGGCACATTCAGATTGCCCTGGTTGGAATACTCCCAAGAAATGTTTGTGTGACACTTTCTGCAGAAACTAAAAGAAATTATTTTCAACAGACTAGATTTTATAGTGTTTTCTAATTTATTATTATTTATTATAATTACTTGCATTTTTATAACTTTTTCGTTTTGACTTAGCTCTTAACTGTAATGTTCTTGCCTCTTTTTATAATTTAACAGCAAATTGTAAATGTAAACAAATTTTCAATTAAACATGCTTATCTCGTTAAATGATTCTCCTATTTCTTGTTATATAGGCAGTAAATAAAGACAAGTGACAGTCATTACGTGAAGGTGGGAGAAATACCGGTCAATTCTGACATTTTAAAATTTTTCTCGTAAAGTTTTATGTCAATATTTGATGGTATCCTTATTATCTTGCCTTAGCATTAACTATTACGCACTGAAGCACTTAAACACATATCGTAAAATCTTCCCTTCTTGACATCCATTACCCACTCTCCCACTTCCTTCCGCCACGCGCCTTATCCTTGATGACGGACTTCGTATGTAGACAGACATTTTTTTATTTCCTTCACTGTAACCTTCATAAGATACCCTGTACTGAACTGTATAGTAGTTGTTAAGTACAGACTGGGCGTTTGTTAGAGACTTTGCGTGTTACGTTCGAGTTTCGCATCCATGTATAAGGATTCCGTTTATTACTTTTCTTTTTGTCTGGATTTTAACGCACTCAGTCTTCGTTAAATATGTTACTCAAACTTGAGGTAAATGAATGAATGAACCTCTGGACCAACGAAGAGGGCGGGCCAATACGATTCATAAAAAAAGTGGGAACAAAATGCACTGAACACACTCGATATTCGTCCATTCGAAACAATTATGATAACACGAGACAATTGGTACCATACATTCGCAAGCGTGAAATTTTAATTTTTTTAGCTATGTTCGTCTATCATGTATCGTGACCAAAGTAATATCACCACTATATTTTGATGCAAAAAATGTTCAAATGTTTGTAAATCTATTGGACTTAACAACGGGTCATTAGTCCGTAGCTTACAAACTACTTAAACTAAGTTAAACTAATCTAAGGACAACACAAACTCCCTTGCCCGATGGGAGGATTGGAACCCCCGACGGCGAACGGGCGCGCGCACCGTAGCACGGCGCTTTAGTACGCACGGCTAATCCGCCGCGGCCTCTGTTGCAAGGTGGTACATTTCGTACACGTCAACACTGAGATTCGACCGTAGTCTCCAATTTATGTACGAAAATTTGGCCGTCACCTTACACTCTATTACAATTACTATTATTCCATGATCAACACAAATACTCTGCGAAGTTTGTTCAATAATTTGTAAATCTAAATCTGCTGCCGTTATCAGTTCGTAGGCTAACAAACTAAGGACTTATGCCAAGGACAACACGCACACCCAAGCTCGAGAGAGGAGTCGAACCTAGGACGGCGAGCAACCTCGCGCCAGCAACAAGGCGCCTTAGAGCGCTCGGCCACTCCTCCGTGGCTATGGATCGCGCGACAGACCGGACTTGCAGAGAGACGATGTCGATGGCGTGCGGTTAGTTGCAGCACTAGTGCACTGTTTTACGTTTCAGTAGCGACTGCATCCTCGGTAAAGACAGTGTATACAAAACGAAGTATAACTTCTTTGGTGAAGATTAGTGAACGAAACCAAAGTTAGCTGAGAAAGAACGGAGAACATTACGAACAACTGTGGCCAGGCAACTCAAGTACCACAGCACAGCGCCCTGGAACACTAAAAACTCTCATTTCGTAATAATGTTTAGATGAAAAAAACTACCGCTGGAGGTTCACAACTAACTGCTGTAATTGCTGAAGGCTTAATAAAAGAAACCAACACAAAGCTCCAAAGGACGTGGTGCCGCTATCATAAAATCTGCACACCTGATGACTTCTAGAATGCTGTATGGTAGACGAATCTTCGATTACACTGATTTTTTACAACGGGGTTTATGAATTGGAACATGTAGAAGCTGTTTATGATGCTCCTTCAGTTAAGGAAGTGGAGGTACCTTTGTGACATTACAGATAAAGGGGAAAGCTGATTGTTTCAGTGTGCAAAGCAAGTTAGTGAATGGAATATGGGTCGTTAGGCAAACCCTAATCTGTTCGGAAACAGTAAACGGCGGTCTTGGATTAGCGCGGGCGACTATCCCAGATTGCAATTGAAATACAATATAGCTACACACATTATCCTAAAAATCCATATAAAATCAGTGATTGATCATACGGCAAATATAATTAAATGAATGGATTCAGGAGACGTAGAAGAATCAAACGCCGTAATTGTAATTTTAATATCCCTTACAGTAAAAAGCCGATAAATTTCATTATTATAATTATAGTATTATAAGGCTCATGTTTACAATTATTGATACATAGTGTTTATCAGTAACGGTTTAAGAATCAAATGTGAATATGGCACCACGCTACCAATCTCAAAACACGCGAAAAGCTGTTTCCGTGTTCTTTCAATAAACTTTATTTTCCTCTCTTATTGTAGTTTTCGTTGAGGTAGTAATATTCTTGTGTCAGAACATAGATTCCACCACAGAAACACAAACATGAACCCAGCAAAGGGCATTTCATTTATATATGTAATGTATTATATTTAATAATATTTTTAGTAACGTTCGTTTTATGTTGTAGACTGCCTCTTAAATATTTCATAGCCGACTAAAAATAGTAGATATGTAGCAGATAATTTATACATAAAAATTATATGTTATTTTTAACAAGAACTGATTATATTTACATAAAGAGCCACGATAAATTAAATATTAATTGTGCAATTATATTTCGACAGCGGCAGCATATTTGAACAGTGAGACGCCACTTTTAATAGCTACCTGCGAAAAGAGCTTCAGTCTCAACCGATTTTAGTATTGTTAAGTAAAATTTGTATGGAGGTTGTCAAAGCATTTAATTCTTTGATATTTAAATGTATAATATTTTGGAAGAGAAATTATAGCCGCGATGGAGTAGCCGAGCGGTCTAAGGCGCCTCGCTGCGGAGCGCGCGGCTGCTCGCCGTCGGAGGTTCGAGTCCTCCCTGGGGGCATGGATATGTGTGTGTGAGAGAGTGTGTTGTCTTTAGGTTAGTTTACCTTAGTTTAAGTAGTTTGTAAGCTACGGACTGATGACCATGCAGTTTGGTCAGATAAATTTACAAACATTTGAACATTTTGAAAATTGTATTTTAAAGATGAGGCGTTAGGATGCACAGAAGGATACAAACTTGGGAGCAGGTACAACACACTTTCGAACGCTTGGTAAGGGACTCGTAACTTGGATGCGGTGGTGATAGGTTGTCACTCTGGGCAGTCTGAAGGCGCGTTACGAACTTGTGATTAGAAGAGATAGGCATGTGTGGACTTAGAAAATGTACGGGACTGTGACTGCAGAACTTAGTCTCTGGTTGTAAAGTGGTAAACTGTGGGCGATAGTAGGGCTGTGGAACTCTGATAATTCAGCAATCGTATACTCGTCTGATGACAAACGGTCTTTTATAACAAATACTGTAATGAATCACGGATTAATTTGGAACTGCAATGTTCGATGAACTTCATTAATTTAAGAGTGATAATTTGGAACTTTTAGTGTCAAGTGCGTGTAATACTTATTGTTCCTCTCATGGACAATAGTTGGAGAAATATTCTGTTATTTACCGATGTATAAAGTAGGACCACCTCCGCATTTTCATGTCTAAAAAGAATAATAAAGTCCATTCATAAAAAATTACTTCTCTTCTAAACATTATCTTAGAATCCATTTTGTTGGTTATTCGGAGTTTTAGTTTCTGTTTGATTAAATATAATTTTCGCATCATCTTCTGGAAATCGATTGGCTACACTACATATTAATTGTTGGTCCTATTTACACAGTTTTGGCAGCTGTTTAGGGCATAGAAGCTGACATACATAACTTACGCCTATAAACAGGGACGACGAGCCGTAAAATCTTTTAACTACCCTGAGTGATGAATTGCTCAATTCTTATTGATGCATACCAATAGGAAAGTCGCACCATCACGGTTTAAAAATCTGTATCGTGATAATGAACGTCTTCTCGTATTGTCCTCACTCGTCGGCTAATTGAATGGTTATCTCACAAACGCCGCCAACCAACTTCTTTCTGTAATATAGTAATAGACACTGCCATATACCAGGATGGTACTGCGCCCACACGCAGTCAAGAAGATTCAGGAGCGGTTTGCGCAGTTGATTCTCAACGTTTTGGAGAGAGAGAGGTGACGAAATTTACAGAGCAAACATTATTGAAATAAGAGCTGGAAGTTTTGCTAAAAGAATCGAAGACATCTAGTTCCAATGTATTCACGAATTTGTTCCTCCAAAAGTTGCATTGTTGTTGTGGTCTGCAGTCCGCAGACCGGTCTGATGCAGCTCCCCACGCTACCCTGTCCTGTGCAAGCCTCTTCATATGAGAATTTCGGAAACCTACATCATTTTGAATCTGCTTACTGTATTCGTTCCTCGGTCTCCCTCTACGATGTTTACCCCACACGCTTCCTTCTAATGCTATGTTGACAATTCCTTGATGTCTCAGAATGTGTCCAACCAATCTAGCCCTTCTCTTAGTCAGGATATGCCACAAAATCCTTTTCTCCCCGATTCGGTTAAGCACCTCCTCATTAGTTACGTGATCTACCCATCTAATTTTCATCATTTGTCTGTAGCACCACATTTCAAAAGGCTTCTCTCATCTTTTTGTCTGAACTCATCATCGCCCACCTATCACTCCCATACAATGCTACACTCCAGACAAATACTGGATGTTAACAAGTTCCACTTCTTTAGAAATGCTTGTATTCCCATAGCCATTCTGCGTTCTGCTTCGGCCATCAGAAGTTATTTTGCTACCCAAATAAAAATACCCGTCCACCACTTTTATTGTATCATTACCTAATCTAATTCTTTCAGCATCACCTGGTTTTCTGACATTACATTCCATTACCCTCGTTTTACTCTTGTTAATGTTCATCTTATATCTTCCTTTCAATACACTGTCCATTCCATTCAATTGCTCTTCCTGATCCTTTGCAGTCTCTGACAAAATTACTATGTCATCGGTAAATCGCAAAGTTTTTATTTCTTCTCCCTGAACTTTAATTCCTTCTCCAAATTTCCCCTTGAATTCCTTCACTGCTTGCTCAATATACAGATTAAACAGCACTAGGGAAAGGCTGTCTTACTCCTATGCTGCTCTTTCTTGCATTACTGAGACACGTCTCACACTTGGCAGCGTACACGCACATGTCAGTGAGGGCAGCTTTCAGCCCCGGCAGCGCCGCCCCTTCGGCAGCTGTCGAGCACAGTGGCGCTGGCGCCAGCGGACCCACGTGGCACATGACTGATCGGCAGCCCAGCGCACTGGCGCGCGGGAGTCACCAGCACCACCATGAGAAAATGCTGTGGCGCCCTCGTGTGTCGTCAGGCAGAGTATGTTGCGCGCGCATAGCCGACTGGCTCGCTACTTCGGCGTAGTGGGCCGTGCCCCAGCGGCTACCCAGTCAGCTATGCGCGCGCAGCCTACTCCGTGGCCGGCGAGAAAAACATGCCTGAGCGCGCACATCATGCCACGTAAGCAAGGTAGTTCCGAGCCGGCGCGATCGCTAGCCGATTGGCCAGCCGCGGGGGCACTGCCCACTGCCTCATAGCGGGCAGCCACAGAGCTAGCGATCGCGCCGGCTCGGAACTACCTTGCTTACGTCGCATGATGTGCGCGCTCAGGCCTGTATTTCCCGTTGGCCGCGACCTACTCTGCCTGACGTCACACGAGAGTCAGTGGCGACATCGGCACCCGCGGCCGCCCCGGGAACCAATGACATTGTCGGCGGGCGTTCTTAATTGGCAGAGTCCTGCCGCCACCCCCCCACCCTGCACCCCCAGCTCACCCCACCTCTCCGCCTCCACCCCCGTCTTCCTTCAGGAAGTTGCCGATGCTCCGCTGCGCCGCGCACCGTTTCTCAAGTTGCCGCTAGGGACTGTCCGTACACCGCCTACGCCATATTTTAACCCTTTCAGACCTGGCGACCAATATATTGGTCACCGACGTTTTCATTAATTATAGAAAACACTATACGATTTCCCTTAAGTTGGAGACCCAGTGGACTGTTTCCTGGACATCTGCCACTTTTAGTTTCGTGATTCCTGCTGCCATCTCTGCTCAGAATGGCGAGCCACAATGAAAAACAGTGAACATGGCGAATCCATTGCGGAGTGCGTCAGATATGATATCAGCAGTTTTAAATTATTTTATGTTTTAATTTATGGATTTGCACAAATTCAAATGTACGATATAAGTTCCAGAATAAGTATGGAGTGTTATATATAACTGTTGACTTTTTATTTCACATTCATAACTGCTTTACAGACCCAGTGGGCAATTTATTTGAAATTTTTTACTTTGACAACGAAGTATAAAAAAATTTAATTGTGTTCAAATATACAATAGATATGGTCTTATAGAAATGAAAAAGTGCAAGAATATGTTTTACTCAATTTTTGAAATAATTCACGACTGCCGGCCACGGTGGCCGAGGGGACTAAGGCACTCCAGTCACGATCTTCACGGCCACCACGGTCGGGGGTTCGAATCCCCCCTCGGGCATGGATATTTGTGCTGTCCTAGTTCGTAAATAGTTCATAAGTAGTTTGTAAGTTTAGGGACTGATGACCCCGTAGTTAAGTCCCATAGATTGTACAAACATTTGAACATTTTTGAACAATTCACGACTGAATGGGTTAATGCAAAACCTACTGCTTGACTGGCTCAGAAATTTTTTTAAGATCTAGGACGTTAACTGCGGCCGCGAGTTCTCGTCAGAAGGGAGAATTTGAGACATTCCCATGGACCAATCCAAACATTTCACCTACCGCTGACGTTTTGTTGCACAAATCTTTTCGGAAAGCCAAGAACAAGTTAAAGATCAACCTCAGACACACCTTCAACTACGGAAATAGCGAATGTGGGAGGACTCTTCTCATACCACACCACCGATTAATAATAACGATGATGGGTGACCTGATGAACAAATTCACAATCATTTCCATACTGCCGAAAAGTGAGTGCTGTATAATGCCTCACTGCAGCTTCCCTCATCACAAGGCAGTCCTGTTTCTAGATCTAAATTTCTACTCTCCTGCAGAGAGTGCACTGAAACTGAACTCCTAGTAGATTAAAACTGATTCCCCTACGTGAACCCGTGGCCAGTGCTGAGCTATCCGAGCACAAATCACGCCCCGTCATCACAGCTCCCTTAGCACCTACCAAACCGCAGAGTTCTCTTGCAGGCGTGGCACATCTGGACGGAAGGACACAGTGAACGCAAGGCTTACCCACAACCTGAGGATACCGCGAAAGGTTAAGGTCTCCCACCTACTGGTGTTCCAACGCATAGCTTCACCTGCCAAGAATCGAGCCCGGTGGTATTGGGGTAAAGCGCTCGACAGGAAACCGAAAGGTTTTTTTCAGTCTGCGTTTTAACCCAACCTTCACCTCTCAACGAAGTGAGGAGTCATCAGAAACGACACGTGGTACGGATTCCACGTTAAACTGTAGGATAACGGGGATATGCTGGGAACACTCAAGTCGCCGAAGTGGTGTCCAATTGAAAGACTTGCACCAGACCAATGAGCCAGACGAAATTATTACTTATCTGCCAAGAGGTTTTACATTAGACCTGGTCAACAGCTCGTCTGAACAGCCGCTCTCAGCACCGATGCGCACGTTTCCCCCTCATGTAGTAAATACCAAAACATAAAAGTTGCTAGAAAGATTAAACTTGACAACAGGCCTAAGCCTAATGCAAAAGAAATTATGGACAAGAAGAGACTTCAAAACAAGAAAAAGGATAATCAGAATTTTGGCAAGAAACACAAAAGAAGGTAAAGAAAAAGGAGATGATTGAAGAAAAGCGGATGATTCATATGTTGACGAAGTTCCACTGTGTAATGACGATGAGTCCGATGATATCGACATGAAGCTGTTTGACCCTGGCGCACTTCAAGGAGGCGACGACGAGATTTGCGGACTTTGTGGAGGCCATGTTAGAGACAGGGAACTGTGGTACACATGTACTTTGTGCGGAAGATGGTACCATGCACCTTGTACCACAAATTATTCTGCTAAAGATTTTATATGTGATATGTGCAGAAAAGGACTTATCTAACTTTTTAAATCTGTAGGCCCCTAACATCAAAGAAAACTTTGCATTTTACTTTAAGCCCAATAGCCCTGAACTGTGATAAATTTTGTAAAATTTGATTAAAACTTATGTTTAACCTAATCTAATATATGCCTTATCAATATAATCTTGGATCAAACTTTGTATTGTTTTTTTCCTCTCCAGGTATTACTGTTCATCAATTCTTGTAACATGAGCACAATTACCCCACCCGATGCGCACGTTTCCCCGACGTTCGGGAAAACGTGCGCTTAGGTTGTGTCTTGGAATTTTATTTTTGGTGTGTTTATTTTTGAATATTTGGGTTACCTTAATTTTTTATAGATACTGGAATAGTTGCCCTAAGTACTGATATAAAATAAACTTTATTTAACAAAGTCAAATTAAAAAAAATATCCGCTTAGGTGCGCACATTTTCCCCACTTTCCCCTAAATTTCCATGCTGAATGGCGTGTGTATAATCGCGATAAATTTTCCATCTATTCCATAAATGATAGTAAATAATTGTAGCAGTAATACTCCCTTTTTACATAATAACGCTGTTACCAGGTGTAATAAGAGTTATCGGTTCTCGTCAGTGACTTTCGTATTAATCACCAACTTAAGACATTTCTATTTCCTCTTCCGCTGAATCTTGGAATTATTTTTCTCCCTGCGAGGCCATAAATCTGACATTCTGAATTAATTCCCTCCACCCGCAGGCTAGCCTCGCTCCTCTCCCAGCTCCGAGACATAAGGTTCTGCAAGCTGTGTGATCAAGCAAAGAGCCTCGTTTTGTCGTGATTCCTGACTTATCCACATCAGTACACTGAACGACAGCTGGCGGTTTTCTGCGAAGGGTGTTTCTGGCATCGCTATCAGGTATGTCTCCCCCCTCTCCCCCTTTGGGCCTCCTCTCCCCCCCTCCCCCCCCCCCCCCGCCACGGTCACTCTTCCACCAACAAATAACCTGGGGGAAGAAGGATTATCGGTCGGCCTCCGTGTGAGTTCAAACTTTCCTAACGTTGTGGTGATAATAAGTCGTTCGTTTCTCCACGGAGAATACACTGTGGAAAATCCTACAGTTACACTCTCTTCGATGCCCAACACCACTCTCGTAGCGCCTCGTTTGGAGGGTTTGGAGCATCTCCTTTACTCTCTCTTGCCGACTACACGATGTTGTGACGATACGATACAGCTCCGGGCTGTGAAATCACGGTTATGACGTCAACAATATGGCCGAGCTAAGAAATTGTGCCGTAATTTTTGAACCGCTATAAATTCCTACAGAATTAACATAAAAAGGTCCTTTTCGTAGCAAATGACAGAGGAAGGGGTAACCCTTTTTTTATGTGGCAGTATATCACGTACATATAACATTCCTTCTGAGTTATATTAATCGAAAAGGAGAAAATATAATTTTTGCAAACATTTCTTGTAGTTTCTCGATGAATGACTGGGTAATTATGGAACAAATTGACGATTTATTTGTATTAGTCATACAGCACATTCTCAGAGCATTAAAATAATACCAACATGTTTTTCCTACCATTAATAATAAGGGGGTTGTCTGAATTTGTTTACGGAAGGGTGTAAGTGCTCCGTAGTCAGCCTCACGTTCTGTAATACAATTTTCCCATCCTTTCTCAAGAACAGCTTACTAGTAATGATTCGATCTATAGTGTTTTATTATATGGAATACATGAGTGTAAACGCCTACTGCAAAGCATCTGCAATGTCACATGTAATCAACCTTTGTTTCCAAAGACTACACAAACTGTGACCGAAAGAGAAAACACAGGATAATTTTCAAATGTTGTAGTCGGACTTGGCGGTTTCCACACACTCATGTCTTTCATGGCTGCGGGAGTAGCCGAGCGGTCTGGAGCAGAACGTTACGGATCGCGCTACCTCACGCGTCGGAGGTTCGAATCCTCCCTCGGGCATGGATGTGTGTTGTCCTGAGGTTAGTTTAACTTACTTTAAGTAGTTTGTATGACTAGGGACTGATGACCAACGCAATTTGGTCCCATAGGATTACAAACATTTAAACATTGTTTTGTCTTTCATGGGGGCAATTGGATTCATCATGGGTAGAAGTGGGCTTAGAGACTTATGGTCCATTATGTACGCCCCAAACAGTATTAATAAAATGCTAAATGGACATTCATTTTTTCGCTCATTAAGAGCTCATTTCAACACTCAGCTCGGCCTTGGAGTTCATTTCATGCAGAATCTGGACATTGATCAAACTAAGTCAGCAAACCTGCAAGTATTACATACTTCCATATTAGACAATGTTTAACCTATTGAAGATTTCCTCGATGTGCCCACTATAATCAAGTTAATGGAGAAGTTAGAGAATTTAGGAAGGAAGCAGCATCTAGGCCGAATTGTGGATGCAGTACAGTTACCATAATACCGCTTTTTGTCCGTGCTGAGCGCACAGGTGATTGGGGATTGCATGTACAGATATAATGAAGAATGTGATTCCTTTCTTCTTTGCAGCTGGCCACCTTGCATATGCAAAGTGTGCACATTTATACGTACAACAGACGTCAACACTTGAAGACAGGCTGACACCACAAGATTTCCAAAAATTTGTCACCACGAGACAGTTTGCGATTAGAAGTACCGAAAAAATGTGGGCTGGTAAGTGGAGTGACATGACGTTAGAAGAAATACTGATGAAGTCATTCTAATCAGCTGGTGGTCTGACACATGAACGTGGGATAACGAGTAGTAACCTCAATCGATGGGTACAGAGGATGTATGTATGTTCTGAGCTCATATAGCACTTTGAGGAATTTTGTGGTATACAAGTAACCTCCTCTGACCAACACGTTCAACTAAGGAAATCATGACAAGCACGTGATAATATCGATCCTTCAAAACTGGTGGCGTGGTTCGCCTCTCATTCTCCGCTCACAAATCGTTCTGAGCTCTTATTGTAATGTGGTATTATAGCTAGAGAGGCTATTAACTGTGACGATGCAGTTAATCTCGGAATGCTGCAGTTGGACGAATTGTAGGGAAAACATTCATAGATGTTGATTTACATCGAAGTGACAAGGTGCGGGCATTTGAACACATGACTAGCGCTGTCAAGGTTAACAATGACATTGTTAACCTATTAACATCATGCAGCAATTCTGCAGAGTAATTTGTGTTGCGACAACTGATAAGGACCTCCAGAAATGCATAAACCATGGACAACTCATAGCTTATCCTTGTTTAATGATTTTTACATAAGAACAACATAAAACTCCGTATTGTATGATATATTAGATGACTGTGTATCAAGTGACAAGCATCTCTCACCTCCTCAAGATTGTGCCTATGTTGTAGATGCTGGATATTTATTGTGAATTGTTGTTTGGTCACAATGTTTGACTTACTAAGAGTTATATGGACTGTACGTAAATTATGCGAGAAAACATTTTGGTAATAACTGTGTCGTCGGTTTTGATGGTTATTTCATGCCTAGCACCAAAAGCGAAGAGCACAGACGACGTTAGGCAAAATGGCAGTCACTTGACATCCACTTTACAGAAAATATGATGTGCACATTGTGCCAAGAAAAATTTCTTGAATAATTTCGGAAATAAGGAACGATTCATTGCTGTATTAAGAAGTCCTCTGGTATTTCGTAATATTATGACGCGGCAATCACAGGCTGAAGCTAATAAACTGATGGTTGGAACAGTTCTGGAGATGGCCATGGAGAAGGCAACTATGGCGTTGTTAAAATGTTGATTTACTTGACCTTCTAACTGCACTTGCTCCTGGTAACGTACCCATTTACTTTCAGAAGTCGTCTGTGGGAAAAGGCCGTTCACGGACGTATCATATTACATCCCTCCAAGAAGTACTTAGAGATTTGTGTCAAGGTACGTTATCTTTGCATGCTGTATTCGGACGTGACACGACATCGACCTTGTTTGGCCAAAGGAAGAAAATAAGCATTCAGACTCCTCCAAACACAGCGTAATCTACGGAAAATTACTTCGATATTCAATAACGACAACGCAAATGCTCAAGAAGTAACTGAAGCAGGAAAGCAGTTTCTGTTAGCATTGTATGGTGCACCTAAAGAAACAACGTCATTTAATTTATATATCAGCGTTTTCTATCAGCTGCGGCAACACGTCCAGTCACCTGTCACATAGATCTTGCTCGTGTTCCTTCAACAAATGCGGCAGCAAGGGAACATTTAAAACGTGTTTATGTTCATGTGCAGCAGTGGAGGAGCAAAGAGTTGCTACCCACTTCATGGGGATGGGTCTCTGAATATGGTTCTCTTCAGCCAGTTTTTACTCAAGAACCTTATGTCCCTGACTGCATCTTAAAGTTAATATTTTACAAGTGTGAATCTAGATGTGAACGAAATTGTTGTCGCAGTATTGGTTTACAGTGTTCTGTTTTGTGTGGATGTTGCAATGGCAGTGGGTGTAGCAACTCAAATATTCCCGCTTTTGATAAGAATAATGATGAAACTTCTGTGCAGGAGTGTGATGAGAAAGATGATTCAGATGTTTAAGACGTGATTCATATTTTTCACAGAAAATGTATGAAGATATTCAGTTACTTATATTGTGACAATAATTACTGCTGGTCAGAGTGCACCCTTATATGTTGATTCAGTGACAAAATAATGGTTCTTTTTTGACAAAATTATTTAAGTCTCACCTTTAAAAAGGCAGTAAAGCTGGTAAATATAAATGGATCCATATCATACGTGTAAATTTTTAATACATATCAGTGCTTTGTATATCTATATATATATATATATATATATATATATATATATATATATATATATATATATATATATATATATATAATTTATTTTTGTAAAAATAAATGCTGAGAGGCGTGCAAAGTTTATAGAAACAGTCGCTTCACTATATTTGAGAATATTCACATGTACTTGCAAGTCTTGAACTAAGTTTTGAGAAATATCTCCTTACACTTCCAACATGCGGTCTGGCTAGTGAATAATCACACCTTACAGTAAGTAATTTCAAATAACTCCCTTATTATTAATGATAGGAATAACATACTAGTATTGTTTCATATCTCTAAGAATTTTTTACATAATTAATTTTTAATAAATCATTTCGTTGCTAATTACGCAGTTATTAATAGGGAAACTTCAAAAAAAGGTTGAAAAATATTTTTTTTCTGTTTTTGTTAGTATAACTAAGAAGAAATATTGTGTATACATGTTATGTTGCTATATAAACGTTTTTCAGCTCTTCCTCTGTAATTTGGCGCAAAAATGATCTTTTTTGTCAATCCTGTGAGAATTTATAGCCGTTCTAAGATTACTCTAGTTTCTTAGGCCACCATATTGATGACGTCATAACCGCGATTCCACATCCCGGAGTTTCAGGTACTTTTAGTATGTTAACTAGGCCGTTAAACTGAGACTGTTGCTAGAGGTTCTTTCTCGCCCCTAATTTTTCCCTACTCAGGCCCTATTTTTGCATAAAGGTCCTGGACTAACAACACTATTGAGTGAATTACAGATTGTTGTTTCGGTCGTAGATATACCTGAGTATATGCTTCACACGGGCAAATGATTACTTCTGTGCGCAAGCACAAATGAGTTCCGAAACATGCGAGAATAAATCTGCCAGCAAGCGAGGTCTGACACTACAATCATGTGCAAAAAGTTGAGAATTCGGTTAGAAGCCCGGTAGGATATACGAATTGGTTATGACGACCGCTGGCCCGAAACACGAAATCAGGGTTAGAGTCCCGGTTCGGTGGAAGTTTTCAACTTCTCAATTGAATGTCAGTGTCGTGGACTCACCGACTTCGAACACATTTCCATTCCCCTAAAGGACCTATCTAACAAATGTGTTGTGAGACTTCATATCCTGCCTAAGTTATATTTCCTAAATATCCTTCCCGTGGTTCACTGCAGTCTGGTACTTGCTTTTCCTAATATTTCTCTTCAAGTACTCGCGTCCCTTACTTCACTTACGATATAGAATTTAAAAAATAAAAATAAAATTGTTATCCACGTTGCAGTTGGAAGCTGTTATGCTAGTAGTCTCAAACTGATGTTCATATTAGTTTCGATGAAAAATACAAAATTGTAAACTTTGCCATTTTATAGATGAATATTTCAGACACTGCCGGCATAGTAAAGAGGGAACATGTCGCTAGGGTGTAAAATCTTTGAGAGAGGACTGCAATTTTGTCTAGAAAATGCTGGTTGGAGTAATTGAAGACTCGATCAACCTCTGAATAGAATCTATAATACTATGATTAATTTTCTTTTGTAAAACATAGTTGAATATTTTATTTATTTATATTTATTTATTGTGTTTGACTATGTCGTATGCTGATGACGGAAGTAATATGTCTTTATTGACCATCTTTGACATGATACATTATGTATATATTAGTTTATACGCCCGTGCTTTGCAACGGTTGTTAAAGAAGGACGTGTGCGTATCATGGCTATTTAGTGTTCCAGACCTCAGCCAGGAAAAGTCCTTGTTGGATAGCTCTGTCAATAAATTCAGTTGTCCTAGCGAAGATGTCAAATGTAAGTAAAAGTCATCTTCCGAAACGATGCATCTTCATAAAGTCTTTGATACAAAATGAAACATGCCAAATGAAGCAAAGAAATGTCGTTAAGTATTTAATACGCAAAGCTAAATCAGTAACTCTATGTTCAATGTTTGTTGGTATCTGCAGGGATAAGATTGCTTAATTCTATCACAGACGTTGTCTTCCTTGCTGTACTACCCCATAATTATTTCACAGCAGCGGTTCTATTAGTTCTTTGGTGCACTACAGCGCCTCTATAGCTTGTTTGCTGTACTATGCCATCCATACTTCAAGCATAGCCTACATCTAAATATTTTTCCGTGATCTCACTTCTATGAAACGAAATTGCTCCATGTAAATCCGAGAAGTAGTATAAAACAGCAAGAATTATTCTCGTAATTGTACCTGATTACGATTACAGAGAGTATTTCGCTAAGGTACATTAATAACATTGCCTTTCACAGCAAATTTAACGTATTCCGAACTAAAACATTAGATATTCCGTAAGAAAACAATATTATTTATTAAGAAGACAAAAGAAATGTTAGGGTAAATATCTGATTGATTGTCTCCATCTGTGCTACGATCGATCGGATACAGCCGCTGCCAACTTCGCCACACTGAACACTACGCCGCGACGCAGTAACTAAAATTCTACCACCATTGTAGGAGCACCGCATCTTTTACAAAGGATAAAGAAGGTCATGCAGCCACAATTCGTATACTACACAAAAAATGCAGTGATACGTCAGAAAATATTTCAGTACCTACATTTTTATTTTGTTAAATTTTAATCCAAATTTGCATTTGTATCCTAACATGTAAAAATTAAATATTAACCACAGTATGTGAGACATAAAGGAGGTTTTCAAGCCAGTCTGCCATATTGGCGAGTCGTAGAATGTCATTTCTCCGTTAAAACAATGCGATAAGCCGACTCTCTTAGTATTAATGCATTGAATTGACAGTCAGTGTGAAGTATATATATGCTTTTAAACAACATACTTTCTTGAATAAATATTAATAAATGCTCGTTATAAGTTATTTGCACACATAATTTTAACGCTAATTTTCAGTCTTTTAAGACGTTGTACATCACGGCAAAACCCCTGGACGTTTTAATCCTGTTTTGGGTGACACGAAACATCAGCTCTACAATACCAACACTTGTCCAATACTTAGCAATGTGGCGGAGGCATGCTTCACCTTTTCAGCTCAACGGCATCTTCCTGTATTCCGACCTCCTGGATTGGAATAGTCACGCACATTTTTATTTAGTTTTTCTTGCCTTATTATTATGCACTGCTGTAGTGGAATCGGTATGAGACATTCCCGCATGTTGTGTTTGGCTATACACCTCTGTCTCTTGTTTCTAAAACGCGGTTTTGTAAACGTGCATTTAGCAACACTTCGTCATAGTCCTATAGAAAGCTACGGATTTCACCTGCAGCTGTTTGCGCTTCACAGTTAAAAGACGTCAACAGCACAGTCAGCTTTCAGGAATATCCTCAAGCCCACTGGAATGCAGTAACGTCTTGTTAGTAGTAAATAAGAAATGTATTAAAACGCTGTGCATGATGTGACATGGTTTTACTTGTCGCAGTGTTAATTTACTATGTCATATCTATTGATGTTAGTGTTAGAGAATGATATAATTTTGCATATACACGTGGCGTCTGATCCGAAACAACAGACGTCACTTCTGATCCTGCAGTTGTTATTCTTTAATATTCATAGAATATATGACATCAACTGCGATTGGGCAAAGCTGAAAATGTGTACCCAGCCGGGATTCGAACCCGGGTCTCCTGCTTTCTAGGCAGTTGCGCTGACCCCTACACCACTGGGGACACAGTGATCACCGCACCTGCAAGGACTACCTAAGCACGCCTCAAGCCGCAAGACGCAAGCTGGGAATTTGTATCTGACGTGAGGCGTGCTTAGGTAGTCCTTGAAGGTGCGGTGATCACTGTGTCCCCAGTGGTGTAGGGGTCAGCGCAACTGCCTAGAAAGCAGGAGACCCGGGTTCGAATCCCGGCTGGGTACACACTTTCAGCTTTGCCCAATCGCAGTTGATGTCATATATTCTATGAATATATAATTTTGCGTTGGTATAAATGCTTTATGTAAGTTCCTCAGTGAAATCTGTTGTATTTATTCCCTCCTTATCTTAGAACATATCGTTCATCCCTTTCTGTCCATCCTCTGCCTAACTATCTATCCATTTAAGTTTCGTTCCCACCCGCATGAACCACAGACATTGCCGAGGTGGGGGTGCCTTGTGTGCCTCAGCAATGCAGATAGCAGTACCATAAGTGCAACCACAGTGGAGGGGTATCTGTGGAGAGGCCAGACAAACGTGTGGTTCCTGAAGAGGGGCAGCAGCCTTTTCAGTAGTTACAAGGGCAACAGTCTGGATGATTGACTGTACCATCAGCATAAATGCAGTTACTACGAACGGCTGAAAGCAAGGGGAAACTACAGCCGTTACTTCTCCCGAGGACATGCAGCTCTACTGTAGGACTATACGATGATGGCGTCTTCTTGTGTAAAATATTCCGGAGGTAAATTTTAGTCCCTCATTCGGATCTCCGGGCGGGGACTACTCAGGAGGATGTCGTCATCAAGAAAAACAAAACAGGCATTCTACGGGTCGGAGCGGAATGTTCTAACCCTTAATCGCGTAGGTAAGCTAGAAAATTTGAAGAGAGAAATGGATAGGTTAAAGTTAGGTATGGTAGGGATTAGTGAAGTACGGTGGCAGAATGAACAGGATTTATGGTCAGGTGAGTACAGGGTTATCAATACAAAATCAGTTGGTGGTAACGCAGGGGTAGGTCTGATAATGAATAAGAAAATAGGAATGCGGGTAAGCTACTATGAACGCATTATCGTAGTAAAGATAGAAACGAAGCCAACATCGACCACAATAGAGCAAGTTTATATGCCAACTAGCAAGGCCGATGATGAGGATATCGAAAAAATGTATGAGGCGATAAAAGAAATCATTCAGAAAGTTAAGGGAGACGAAAACTTGATTGCGATGGAGGTCTGGAACTCGGTAGTAGGAAAAGGAAGAGAAGGAAATGTAGTAGGTGAATATGGACTGGGAAAAAGAAATGAAAGAGGAGATCGCTTGGTAGAATTTTGCGCAGAGTACAATTTAGTGATCACCAACACTTGGTTTAATCATCATACGTGGAAGAGACCAGGAGACACTGGAAGGTACCAGACTGGCTTTATAATGGTAAGTAATAGATTTAGAAACCAGATTCTAAACTGTAAGACATATCCAGGGGCAGATATAGACTCTGACCATAAGTTATTGGTTATGAACTGCAGATTAAAACTAAGAGACTGCTGAAAGGTAGAAAGCTTTGGAGATGGAACCTGGACAAATTGAAGGAACCAGAGGTAGTAGAGAGTTTCAGAGGGAGCATTAGGCAAGAATTGGCTGAAACGGGGGAAAGTAATACAATAGAAGAAGAATGGGTAGCTCTGAGAGATAGGGTAGTGAAGGCTGCAGAGCAGCATGTAGGCAGAGGGACAAAGCCTAAAAGAAATCCCTGGATAACACAGGATATACTGAACTTAATTGATGAGAGGAGAAAATACAAACATTCAGCAAGTGAAACAGGAAAAGGGAGTACAAACGTCTGAAAAATAAGATTGACAGAAAGTGCAGACTGGCTAAGCAGGAGTGGCTAGAGGACAAATGCAGAACCGTAAAAGAATGCATAACTAGGGGAATGACAGATACCGCCTACAGAAAAATAAAAAACATATTTGGAGACAAGAACAGCAGCTGTATGAGTAACAAGAACTCAGACGGAAAACCAGTACTAAGCAAAGAGAGGAAATCTGAACTGTGGGAGGAATATATAGAGGGCCTATACAAAGGAAATAAACTTGAAGGCAGTAATTTAGAAATGGAAGACGAAGTGGCGGAAGATCAGATAGGTGATATGATACTGCGAGAAGAATTTGACAGAGCGCTGAAGGACTTGAGTCGAAACAAGGCTCCTGGAGTAGATGATATTCCGTCTGATCTGCTGATGTTAGGAGAGCCAGTCATGAAAAAAATTGTATCACCTGGTATGCAAGATGTATGAGACAGGGGAAATACCCTCCGACTTCAAGAAGAATATCTTAATTCCAATTCCAAAGAAAGCAAGTGCAGACAAGTGTGAAAATTAGAGAACTATCGGTGTAATAAGTCATGGGTGCAAAATACTAACACGAATTATTTACAGACAAATGGAAAAACTTGTGGAATACGATCTCGGAGAAGATCAGTTTGAATTTAGGAAAAATGTATGAACACGGGAGGCAATACTCACATTACGACTTATCTTAGAAGAAAGGCTAAGGAAGGGGAAACCTACGTTTTTAGCGCTTGTCGATTTGGAGAAAGCTTTTGACAGTGTCGACTGGAATACACTCTTCCAGATTCTGAAGGAATCAGGGGTAAAATATAGGGAGCGAAGAGTTAAGTTCAACATATTCAAAAACTAGACAGCGGTCGTTAGAGTCTATGGGCAAGAAAGGAACGCAGACGTTGGGAAGGGAGTAAGGGTTGTAGCCTTTCCCCAATGTTGTTCAATCTGTACATTGAGCAGGCAGAGAAGGAATGGAAGGAGAAATTTGAAGAGGGCATTAAAGTGCAGGGAGAAGAAATAAAAACATTGCGGTTTGCTGATGAGACAGTAATTCTGTCAGAGACCTGGATCTGGAAGAGCAATTAAATGGGATGGACAGAAGAAGATATAAGATGAACATTAACAAGAGTAAAACGAATGTAATGGAATGCAATGTCAGCAAATCGGGCGATGCTGAAGGAATTAGATTAGGTAATGAGACAATAAAAGTAGTAGATGAATTTTGTTATTTGGGTAGCAAGATAACTTCTGATGGCCGAAGTAAAGAAGATATAAAATGAACAATGGCTATGGGAAGAAAAGCGTCTCTAAAGAAGAGAAACTTGTTAACATCCAATGTCAATTTAAATGTTAGGAAGTCCTTTCAGAAACCATTTGTCTGGAGTGTAGCATTGTATGAGAGTGAAACGTGGACGATTAGGAATTCAGATAGAAAGATGATAGAAGCTTTTGAAATGTAGTGCTACAGACGAATGATGAAAATTAGATAGGTAGATCACGTAACTAATGAGGAGGTGCTTAACCAAATCGGGGAGAAAAGGACTTTCTGGCATATCCTGACTAAGAGAAATGATAGATTGGTTGGACACATTCTGAGACATCAAGGAATTGTCGAGTTAGCATTAGAAGGAAGCGTGTGGAGTAAAAATCGTAGAGGGAGACCGAGGGACGAATATAGTAAGCAGATTCAAAACGATGTAGGTTGCCGAACGTATTCTCAGATGAAGAGACTTGCACAGGACACGGTAGCGTGGACAGTTGCATCAAACCAGTCTGCGGACTGAAGACCACAACAACAATAACAGGTTTCGTTCCCATGCAGATAATTTGTAGAGAGAAATATTAGCAAACTGTCTGTGACGAATAAATAGTAGATGAATGAAGTCTCGTAAATTACGCGTCGTGTGATGGGAAAGTTTATTGTTTACGACATCATATGCCCTGAACTACGTTGTCGTAGGTAATTTTTAACCGCACAGCGATTGTTATCTGATAGTAAGCAATATGTATACCAAGTTTAATTGAAATCGGTTGATTATTTTAGGAGTACATGTGGAAAAAGAGCGCATGATGTAGCAGTTATTCGGAAATTTCATTGTTTATGACGTCATGTCTCCTGAAATATGTGTCGTATTATTATGTAAATTCGAAGGTACATTCAGTGATATATGTGCATAACGTTTGCAAAATGTATAGTGAATGGTGTTAGCAGTAAAGACGTTATAAATCAAAACCTCATGCATGATGACGCGGTTTTTCAAGAACCAAATTGTTTATGACTTCATATCACATGAACTATGAGTCAAACTGGGATATAATATGGAAGTGGTATGTATGTGCACTGTTTGTGAATTGTCTGGCGTATAAAATTTACAGTGTAGAAGTAATAACCTGTAACGTCATGCCAAATGCCGTAAATGTACATCATGAAGATCGGAAAAGTAGTAATCGATAAATTTTTTTCCTTTAATTATTTTGTTGGAGTTGTCAGCGTGAAAAAGTTTCGTAGAGATTTGAAATTATGTTTACAGTTTATTGCAATGCGCTAAGTGCTCTCATTCTGAAATTGTTGACGAATAAAATCGCGCTCTCACACGCCGCAAGATGGTACAGATATCACTGTTTATTACGTGCTATCGTATGAACTAGGTATCGTATGTGGCTTTTGCTACCACAGCAAATGATTCCTGACGTTAAAGAATATTTGTACCAAATTTGGTTTAAATCGGTCGATTAGTTTAGGAGCAGATGCGGACGTTTTTCACGACTGTCATTGTTTATGACGTCATATATCCTTACGTATGTGTCGTAGATGGTTCTTATCCCGACAGCGAGTGTTGCCTGATAGTAAGGATCATGTGCACCAAGTTTGATTGAAATCGGTCCAGTAGCTTAGTAGGAGATGAGGAACATATATACATACATACATAGCCTATTTTATGAGATGTAAGATACAATGTGATTTTTCTTTAATGGTTTTTGATAACTGCCTTTCCTAAGCTTTGTTCATATAATGGAGTTTTTTTAATATTGTAACGCTTACTGAGGTTCATGCTAAGGGTTTTATAATGTCGAATTCATATACAAAAGCCTGTGTAATTTTGCACAAAACGGAAAGTGCCAACGAGGCAAGAAAAGGTGTAGAAGCACGACAAAATAGCCTTGCGCGCCAAAGAAACTTCGAGACTGAGCCAGGAAATGTGAGCTGGCATCTAGTCTGGTCGGACGAACAGTGAGCAGCAGTCTCTGTGGGAGTTTGTAGTCTGCGTACACGGGAGGAGTTGCTACAGCGTTGCTTCGGACGACGTGTTAAGTTCACTGACAGTTTGGTGCCTGTTGGTATATCTGTTTCGTGGCTATTAGCCGTCGTTTTCCGTTCTCGTCTGTTGCACTGTAATGCTGTAGCCGGCCGTAATCATCGCTCGTCGCTGCAGCACAGGCAAAGTAGTTTTATTTTGAACTAACTGTAAACCACGGCGTTGCCCGGGTGTTTATTTATCCCACACTCTTGTAGTCCACATCCCCTTCCCTCCTCTCTCTGCATCAACCTCTTTCTCTCCCATCTCTCCGTTCGTTCGCACCTTTCCCTCTCTCGGCAAAGTTTTCTGCAAGATACCCTCTATCACGTACCATACAAACAGTTATGTACCCAGTGATCTTCCTCTCGGTTTAAACGTCGTGTGTGTAAAAATTCATAAAGATTGGAGCAAAACTACGCATTTTGTAAAATTCCGTAAGTTAAGTACCCTTCACCATGCACCGAACGAAATTTTATACAGACAGTGATATTTTCCTTGTTTATAAGGTTGTTGTGGTCTTCATTCCGGAGACTGGTTTGATGCAGCTCTCCACAATACCCTATCCTGAGCAAGCCTCTTCATCTCCACATAAGAACGGCAACCTACATCTGTCTGAATCTGCTTACTGTATCCATCTCTTGGTCTTCCTCTGCGATTTTTACCCCACACACTTCCTTCCAATGCTAAGTTCACAATTCCTTGATGTCTAAGAATGTGTCCTACCAATCTATCCCTTCTTTTAATCAAGGTATGCCAGAAATTTCTTTTCTGCCCAATTCTGTTCAGTACCTCCTCAGTAGTTACGCGATCCACCCACCTAATCTTCAGCATTCTTCTGTAGCACCATATTTCAAAAGCCTCTATCCTCTTCCTGTCCGCACTGTTTATCGTCCATGCCTCACTCCCATACAAAGCAACACTCCATACAAATGCCTTCAGAAAGGACTTCCTTAAGCTTAAATCAATATTCGATGTTAACAAATTTCTCTTTTCCAAGAACGTTTTTCTACCCATTACCATTCTGCATTTTATATCCTCTGTACTGCGACCATCATTTGTTATTTTACTGCCCAAGTAACAAAACTCATCTACCTCCTTTATTGCTTCATTTCCTAATCTAATTTCTTCAGCGTCACCTGATTTTCTTACACTGCACTCCATTACCCTAGTTTTGCTCTTGTTAATATTCATCTTATATGCACCTTTCAGCACACTGTCCATTCCGTTTAATTGCTCTTCCAGGTCCTTTGCTGTATCTGACAGAATTACTATGTCGTCGGCAAAACGCAATGTTTTTAATTCTTCGCCCTGAACTTTAATTCCTTCTCCAAATTTCTCCTTGCTTTCCTTTATAGCTTGCTCAATGTACAAATTGAATAACAATGGAGAAAGACTACCACCCTGTCTTACTCCCCTTCCAACCACTGCATTCCTTTCATGCCCTTCAACTCTGACAACCACCGTCTGGTTTTTGTACAAGTTGTAAATAACCTTACGCTCCCTATATTTTACTCCTGCTTGCTTCAGAACTTGACAGAGTTTATTCCAATCAACATTGTCAAAAGCCTTCTCCAAATCTACAAACGCCAGAAATGTAGGTTTGCCTTTTCTTAATCTATCTTCTAGGATACGCCGTAAAGTGAGTATTGCCTCCCGTGTTCCTACATTTCTCCTGAACCCAAACTGATCTTCCCCGAGGTCGGCTTCTACCAGCTTTTCCATCCTTCTGTATATAATTCGTGTTAATATTTTGCAACCATGACTTATTAAACTGATGGTTCTGTAGTTTTCACACCTGTCTGCACCTGCTTTCTTTGGAATGGGGATTATAACATTTTTCTTAAAGTCTGAGGGTTCTTTACCTGTCTCATACATCTTACACACCAGGTGAAATAGGTTTGTCATGGCTGGTTCTCCCAGAGACTTCAGTAGCTCCGAGGAAATATCATCTACTCCAGGGGCTTTGTTTCGACTTAGGTCTTTCAGGGCTCTGTCAAATTCTTCTCTCAGTACAGTATCTCCTATTTCATCTTCATCTACATCCTCTTCCCTTCCTACAATATTGTCTCGAAGTTCATTTCCTTTGTAGAGCCCCTCTATATACTCTTCCAGCTTTCAGCTTTCCCTTCTTTGCTGAGAACTGGTTTTCTATCAGTGTCCTTGATATTCAAAGAGCTGTGTTTCTTATCTCCAAATGTTTCTTTTATTCTCCTGTAGGCTGTAGCTATTTTTCCCCTATTTATACATTCTTCTACATCCTTGCATTTGCCTTCTAGCCACTCCTGCTTAGCCATTTTGCACTTCCTGTCAATCTCATTTCTGAGTCGTCTGTACTCTATTTTGCCTGTTTCATTTACTGAATCTTTATATTTTCTCCTTTCATCGATTAAATTTAGAATCTCCTGTGATATCCAAGGATTTTTTGTAGGTCTTGCCTTCCTACCTATTTTTTCTTCTGCTACCTTCACTATTTCATCTCTCAATTTTACCCATTCCTCCTCTACTGTTTTATTTTCTGTCAATTGTTGCCTAAAGCTCCCTCTGAAATTCTTAAGAACCTCTGGTTCCTTCAATTTATCCAGGGCCCATCTCCTTATTTTCCTACCTTTTTGTAGTTTCTTCAGTTTCAGCCTACAGTTCATAACCAACAAGTTATGGTCAGAGTCTATATCTGCCCCTGGGTATGTCTTACATTGTAAAACCTGGTTCCGAAATCTATGACTTACCATTATAAAATCTATCTGGTATCTCCCGGTGTCTCCTGGTCTCTTCCACGTACACAGCCTTCTTTTGTGATTCTTGAACCAGGTGTTAGTTATAACTAAATTATGTTCTGTGCAAAATTCTACCAGGCGGCTTCCTCTTTCATTCCTTTTGCCCAGACCATATTCACCTACTACCTTCCCTTCCCTTCCTTGTCCTACTACCGAATTCCAGTCTCCCATAACAATTAAGTTTTCCTCTCCCTTAATTGTCTGAATAATTTCCTTTAGCTCTTCATATATTTCTTCGATTTCCTCATCATCGGCAGAGCTAGTTGGCATATAAACCTGTACTACTGTTGTCGGTGTTGGCTTCGTATCTATCTTGAAAATGATAATGCGATCACTGTGCTGGTCATAATAGTTTACCCGCATTCAAATCAAATGTTCAAATGTTTGTTAAGCTTATGGGACTTAACTACGGGGTCATCAGTCCCTAAACTTACAAACTACTTATGAACTACTTACGAACTAGGACGGCACAAATATCCATGCCCGAGGGGGGATTCGAACCCCCGACCGTAGTAGCCGTGCAGACCGTGACTGGAGCGCCTCAGTCCCCTCGGCCACCGCGGCCGGCTACCCGCATTCCTATTTTCTTATTCATTATCAATCCTACTCCTGTGATACCCCCAACTGATTTTGTATTTATAATTCTGTACTCACCTGACCAGAAAGCCTGTTCATCCTGCCACCGAACTTCACTAATCCCCACTATATCTAACGTCAACCTATCCATTTCCCTTTTTAAATTTTCTAATTTTCCTACTCTATTAAGGGATCTAACATTCCACGCTCCGACCCGTAGAATGCCAGTATTGTCTTTCCTGATGATCACATCCTCCTGAGTAGTCCCCGCCCGGAGATCCGAATGGGGGACTATTTTACCTCCGGAATATTTTACCCGAGAGGATGCCATCATCATATGTTCATAAGGTAGGGTGTGCAAAATTTCATCAATGTCGAAACAAAACTATAGATTTCTATCAAATACAAACGTAGGGTCACATATAAAAACGCAGTTTGTTGCTCTCAAATATTCTAGTTTTATGCCATGCAACCATTATTCTGAGAATAACGAAAACAACAATAAAAGGATTTATGAAATCCTTCGAACCGTTCTCAAGTTATGGCGCGACCAAGGTATTTAGGGATCCATTTCTATGTTGCAAAGTACCCTGCCCCATGCACCACATGAAACTTAAGGTAGACGATGGCCTTCCTCTTGTTTTGAACGTCAAGCGTGCGAAATTTCGTGAAGATCGGAATGAAACTGTAGATTTCGTGAATCTGTAGAAGAAGTGTGCTCCATCATGCACCTATCAGAAAATACTTTCGTAGCTGACATTCCTGCCAAATTTGAGCTTCAAAGGTGAAGTAGCTGTCGAGATTTCGAGTTTAGTCAGTGAGTGAGTAAGTGTCCTTTCGCTTTTACATATATAGAGATTGAGAAAAGAGATTGTTTAATTCTAGATGCAGGAGAATTAATGGAGACTTGCAGACAAAAAAATAGTAACATGTACATCTGTAATGCCAACTTTATTTGATACAAGGTCATGCCTGATGCGACAGTTTTACGGCATCTACAGCGAAACTGTTGTGAGCGGTAGTTTTCTTTTCGGTTCATCATTTTTTGTGTGGAGGTGGGAGATCAGTTACAAAACGCTGCATAAACGTCAGAAATTACATGCAAACTTTGTTGCATGTCCCTAAGTACTCCCATTTTCCAATAAGTGACGTGTAAATCTAGGTATTCCACGCGGTGGCTTTTCATTATTTATGACGTCATATCTCCCGAGATATGTGTCATGCTCTTGTGTTTTTGGGTCAGGAACCTTCGTGGGCGTATGGTGAACAGTTCACCGAAGTTTCATTGCAATCGACTGAATGGTTTATCAACACACAGAGGACATACAGACAAACATTCATTTTTATATATAAAGATTGTATGCGAGCATGGACCTGATTATGGGGTTTCTTTATTTTTTTAATATCAATAATAATCAGTAACTTTAAACCTACCAAATGTGATTATCCTATGTCACGTACTAAGTAGGGTCCTAAGCTGTTGACGTATATATCGCTTAGAGTGTCCATAAAATTCTATTTGTGTGAATACAGTGCTCAGGTTTCGTTAATTCGACGCAGTTTTTCCATTATATGTGATTATAGCACTGAAGTGGATAGATTATCTGGAACACAATTTTTTATAACTACATAACAGAAATTTTTGTTCGGTGGATTGTGTATAGTAAATTAATAGTTTTCTTACATTTTGGTCAGAGGATGGTAGTTCAGTTTAAGTGCCACCAATTGTAATTTGAGCCAAGTGCTAAACAAAAAGTTGGTTTTAATTAGTTTAAACAGAAATAAAAAATAAAGCACAGAGTAAATATCTTATTAAGAAAAAACGTTTTCATTGCTAAACACGTTTTTTGATTTTGAGTAGAACTCTGTAGTTATAGATAGTAAAGTAAAATGGTTAAATGTAAATCAAACATCAGCCAGTTTACAGCAGACTGAAAGCAATTAATAAATCTGTTAGTAATATTGCTTTATCGATAAAAAAAATCATTTAGATTTAGATTCTTTACTGCAAAAGGTACAGTTGGCAAATTTATTCCCAATATTCACAATACTCCATGGTTCCTACAACAATATTGGGCGCTGTACCATTACTGTGAGATGTGCCACCAATCAAAGGAGACTGCAGGTTTGTTTATGTGTAATTTGTGTGTATTATTCATATCTGTGTATCTTTTTACTGTTAATATGTCACTTGTTTCTTTTCATATCTACCAAAGAGAATGAACAATTAGAGAAGTCTTAGCAGTGATTAATATAGGTTTACAATTGATTTGTGCCTAATTAGGCTGGTGACCATAATTTCCTGGGGTAATTACAGTATTTTATTTGAACTTTGCCACTGTAGTATCTGTGTGTGTCGGCTTGCATCTTTCGATTTGTGTTATCAAATCTTCTGGTGACGAAATCGAAAAGTGCGATAATATTATCTGTTGGGACTTTTTGCGGTCATATCTAAATCCTCACAAAGGCGCACAGCGTTAGCCTCTGTTATTGTGCTCTTGGTGTGTCCCAATTACAATTGAACCCCAGTGACTGACAGGTGTCTGTAGACGTTCCAGACACACCTCCGCCTAGAATATTCTCATGGAACAGTCTAAAGGCCGGTGATGGAACCACAAATTCCGTATGGCAGTTCATCACCAAAATTTGTCTAGCGCAGTTGGCACTGTGGTAAGCATCAGGACGACATACTTGAAAACATTCGTCGCTGCTGGCACCTCCTGGAAAACCAGCCCTTCTCTGAGAACGTCGTGGGCTTGCATCCCCAGAGGTGACGCCTTTGGGGTGTAATGAAACTACAGTGATCTTCAATGTACGAAAGTTGGCAACAATTGGGAACTTTCAAAATCATTTGACTGAATAAGGGTAATGCAAAGGATCACAGGGTGATCACGCTTTTTAAGTCTTCCCGCCAGTCACCCCAGTGCTACCCACACACCTTTTTCAGCAATTTCTGGTGTGGGGGTATTATTTCGTTGGCGATCGTAAAAGCACATTAAGAGAAAGCAACCAAAATTTCAGTAACACTCTAATTTATTTGCAAAATAGCTATGAAATCTGGCATTGCGCGGCATACAATTTCCGTTCTTACATTTCTCGTCTTACATATCCTCCTGGAGTCGTCTCCTATTCCCATTTCTGTGTCAATCCTCTCCTTTCCCTTTATCTATGTCCATTCACTGCTCCACTCTTTTCCAACTCCTCCTTCCACTTTCTCTGTCAACATAGTATTTTCCTCTCTCACTATTCATCTACATGCATACTCTGCAAATAACACTGAAGTGCAAGGCAGAGGGTTCATTAAACCACTTTTATGATATTTCTCTATAGTTCCACTCTCTGATAGCTAGCAGGAAAAATGGGTACTTAAGTCTTTCTGTTTTCGATCTGATTTATCTTATTTTATTATGATCGTCATGTCTCCGTATGTAGGTGGGTGCTAACAATACATGTTCGCAGTCTGAAAAGAATGTTGGTGAAAGAAATTTCGCAAATAGATCTCGCCGCAAGAAATAACGCTTTTCTTCTAATGATTTCCACCACAACTCGTGCATCATTTCCGTGACACTCTCTCCCGTATATCGCGATAATACAAGACGAGCTACCCTTCTCTCAACTTTCTCTAAATCGTCCGTCAGTCCCACCTGGTGTGAATTTCACAGTGCGCAGCAATACTCCAAAATAGCACGCACAAGTGTAGTGTAGGCAGTTTCTTTAGTAGAACTGTTGCATCTTCTAAGTTTTCTGACAATTAAAAATAGTTTTTGTTTCACCTTCCCTACACTATTTTCTGTGGATTCTTTCCATTTTAAGTTGTTCGTAACTGTTACTCCTCGGTATTTAATTGCATTTACTGCCTGTAGTTTTGACTGATTGATCGTGTAAATGAAGTTTAACGGGCTTCTTTTAGTGATCATATGGATGACTTCACACTTCTCATTATTAAGGTTCAATTGTCAATTTTTGCACCATGTAGATATCTAAATCATTTGCAGTTGCTTTTGATCTTGTGGTGACTTTACTAACTAATAAATGACAGAATCAACCGCGAACAGTCTAAGAGAGCTACTCAGATTGCCTCCTAAATGTTTTATAGAAATAAGGAACAGTAGGGGCCTTATAACACTTCTCTGGGGACCGCCCGATGACTTACCATCAATTACAACGTACTGTGTCCTTTCTGACAGGAAATCACGAATCCAATCGCACACCTGTGGCGATATTCCAAAAGCACGCAATTTGATTAGAAAACGCTTGTGAAGTACAGTGTCGAAAACTTTTCGAAATCTATTCGACATCCCTCCCTCCTCCCACTCATATATGTGTATCTAACTTACGAATGTATTCTGTACACTTCTTGTAAGCGTTTACTCTTTCCCATTTCGTCATCCATTCCTTAATCCACATTTATCCTCACATCTCCCGTTTATCTCCACAGTTCGTCTTTCTCTCTCTCCAACCCTCCATTACCACTTTCTCTTTCGTCTTTCGCGTCATTTCCTCCTCCCAACATATTATGCCAGTCTTCTCCTTCCCATTGATTTTTCAGAACACACCGTCATCTTTTCTTACATGTTTCTTCCTACTCACTATATTCTCCCCCATCTCCTTCACCTCCCTATCTCTCTTTTCCACTTATCCTCTCATTTATATCTATCTCTTCCTTTCTTCTATTTCTTCATCTCATCACTCCCCATTTCTTTGTCCATATCCTACACACAAATATATATATATATATATATATATATATATATATATATATATATATATATATATATATATATATATATATATCCTCTACTTGTATCCATATCTTCATATCCTCTGTTTCATTTTACCTCCCCTTTTTTCACGTCATCACTCTCTCTTCTATCTCCCCCTTCTCTTTTAAGCATCCTCTTCTTCACCCCACCTTTACCAAAAATACTCCTTGTCCCTTCCTTTAATGATCTCCTCCCCACAGCTGTATCTGGCCATTCCTTCAATTCCCTCATTGATTTCTAGCTGCCGTCCAACTGCTCCCCCTCTGCATCACCTCCTCTGTCCAACGCATCCCCTTCACTCTCTCTGTCCATCTTGTCCCTGCACTTCTTTCACTGTCTCTTGGCACTGACATGTAGTCTGCCTTGAAGAGTAAGTCGATAAACACCACACCACATGTTGTGCAGGACAGTCTATCTGGCAGGGGCTGGAGAACACCTTGTTGCCTTATTTCCGTCTTAAGGCAGTTAGGAGGCGATTATTCTTGTGTTGCAAGTAATATGTGTGTGCCAAGGAGGTTGGTTGGAACCGATCGGGTAGTTTCGGAGGATATATGGAGCACACATATAGGCATGTAGTGTATATAGAAAGTGAATACACAAATTGTGTTGTGGAAGTACAAGTCGTCTGCAAAACTACAGTCCTCGGGAATTAAAACTTCAGCGTGCCACTGCTGTCCGCAAAAACTTCTAAATGTCATTCCGTGAGCACGTCTTGAGCCACTGTTTGGCATAGAACGACACTTTGTCCTTTGCCACAGAACTCGACCTACTGGGTTATAGTACTATTGACTACGCACTACGGTCTGGAATAACATGATACATGGGCTGTCTACATGCCATATGCGGCGGCTCTTTAACCACGGTCTGTGCAATCAGGTTTCACTCACGTGGTTGAGTTGATAATGTGCGGATTGTAGGAACTCGTGTTGGCAACTGTCCAAGTCCCCGTGGACACATCGATATTGGTGTAGTAGTCTTTGGTTACCTTCCAATGCTCTTTTTAATCATTAAATTTCGAGCACTTTTCTTTTGAGTGGCGCACAGTTCCTGGTCTAGGCTGGACGGCAGGCAACTCCTCGACGCCCGAGTAATTCGCTTGCCTGGGACACACTATACTAGGGATCAAACGCTACTCAGGAGAGTGGTTGTCACAAAGTATAAAGTCTCAGGCAAAGTGCATGCGTAGCACTGAGTGTATTCCCAAAACGGTGGAACTTAGAGCGACTATTTTTTTTGTTATTCACGTTTTCCAAAAAAAAAAAAAAAAAAAAAAAAAAAAAAAAAAAAAAAAAAAAAAAAAAAAAAATGTTGAAGTGTTTGGTAAGCTTGTGGGACTTAACTGCGGGATCATCAGTTTCATACATGTTGTCAGGTACGGGACTTTTCATTTTCATTAACAACTGCCTACGCAGACTCCACCCGTGCAAACACATGTGTACTGCTTCTAGTCTTGTTTTCCCTGTATAATTCGTCCCTTAGTCTTTGCTGTGGTATAATGCCCGCAAGGGGTTATCTTTCAGTAGTTTATTAGACAGACATTGTTCTTTGTTTCTCAAATGTTCAACCTTTTTTTTTAAATCTAAAGAACGCAACTGCTGCCGCGCGCTCCGCAGCAAGGCGCCATAGAGCGCACGGCCACTCCACAGCGGCCCGTGTTTCTCCCGCCAATGGTCACGGTACTGTAGTTATCATATGTCTCTTAACATGGCCACAACCAAGATTTTGTTTTCCTTCCATTGCTTAACAGTAAAATTTAAGGACTGAAGATTTCCAATATATTTGTAATCGGTTTCGGTCTATGCACGCCACCTTCGCAGGAAGGCAGCCGTTATGGCAGGCGGTCACGGTGGATGGAGAAGACGACAAAGCTGTTGACATTCGTACGGCCTTTTCCATCCATCCCCAACGTCTGCATCGTGGTGGTGTCTCTCTGAATATGGTGTTCATTGACCAGAATTTGTTCCAATATAAAATTAAATTTTAATCAGGACCGTTTTAAAATTAATTTTTATATTAAAACAAAGATTGCTGGTAAAAGCCAAAACGATTTCAGAAATGATTTTATGTCGTTGACCTCAGGCCTCAGTTCCTAACTGTATTGCTGTGTCTTCCTGCTAGTGTTGTTCGTGTATACAGGGTGTTTCACTAAGTGTGTTTGCCTCTGTAACTTATAAAATAATAGGTGACGGGAAATTTTAATGTGTTAGGTCAACACAGGAAATGTTACACTTTCTGCGGATCTATGAACATAGTTTATTGTATCATTTTCCAAAGAGTTACAGCACACGGATATAATTTTTAAATGGAACAATAGAATTTTCTATCGTGTATCGGATTCGTTTAAACCAGCTGCATCGAAAGTAATTTAAACTACATTCCTATCACTGTTAGTTTGGAAGCTACAATCCTTCAAAGTTCCGGAGGCGGAGGCTGCGATAGCGTAGCTGACTGGCCGAGTGGCTATCCCCTGGGGCACGGCCCACTGTCTCATGACCACCTGCCAGTCAGCTACGCTGTCGTAGCCTCCGCCCCCTAAACTTTGAAGGGTTGTAGCTCCCAAACTAATAGTGATAGGAATGTAGTTTAAATTGATTTGGACGCAGCTGGTTTCAACGAATCCTATGCACGATAGAAAAAACTATTGTTCCATTTTAAAAATTATATTTTTGTGCTGTAACTCTTTGGAAAATAATACAATAAACTATGTTCATAGCTCTGCAGAAAGTGTAACATTTCTTGTGTTGACCTACCACATTAAAATTTCCCGTCACCTATTATATTATAAGTTAGAGATGCAAACACACTTAGTGAAACACCCTGTATGTGTAGACCAGTTTCTCTCTTCAAGGTTGTGATAGACCGTTGATAAAATTATATTGTAAATGAAGCTATTTAAAACCCTTTGTGAGTGCATAGAATGAGGAGAAGTCTTTGTGTGTGACCTCCCTTTTTTTTTCTTTTTTTAATGCTACTTGGGCCCGCCAACTTTGTGCGGGTGGCCATGCTCCTCTCAGTCCACTTAGCCAGAACCAACGAACCTGCCACGCAGCTCAGGACGTGGACTCTATTGTCCTTGCAGCAGGCCTCATAGAATTATTTTGGTATATTTCTGTATAAATGTAACTTATTTAGTGTACATTTAGTAACATGAAATTGGAAATTATGAAAGCAACAGGAATGACATTTCCATCTGTAGCACAGTATGCGCTCATATGAAAGTTCCTAGCAGACTAAAACTTTTGCGAAAGGCAGAGATACCGGTGTCTGACTTGGTCCGGCGCACAGTTTTGATCAGGCAGTAAGTGTCTTGATAAGCGTCGTTATGCCCCACACTCTGTGCCGTGCGCTTCATCAACAACTACATAGATACTCTGCAAATCACATTTAAGTGCCTGGCAGAGAGTTCATTAACTACTTTCATAACTTTTCTCTACTGTTCCATTCTCTAACAGCGCGCGAGAAGAAAGAACACCTAAATCGTTCCGTTTTCGATCTGATTTCTCTTATTTTATTGGGATGGTCAGGTTTCCCTAAATAGGTGGGTTCTAGCAAAATATTTTCACATTCAGAACTGAAAGTGGGTGACTGAAACTTCGCAAACAGATCACGCCGCAATGAATAACGTCCTTATATTAATGTTTTCCACCCCAATTCTTGCAACATTTCCGTGACACTCCCCCCCCCCCTCCCGTAACGTGATAAAACAAAACGAGCTGCCCTTCTCTGAACCTTCTCAATGTCTTCCGTCAGTCCCTCCTGATGAGAGTCTCACAAGGGGCAGCAGTACTCCAGGAGAGGACGCACAAGTGTGATGTAGGCAGTCTCTTTGGTGGAGCTGGTGCATCTTCGAAGCGTTCTGCCGATGAAACGTAACCTTTGATTCGCCTTCCTCACAATATTTTCTATGTGATTTCTCCAGTCAAAGTTGTTCGTAATTGTAACTCCTAGGTATTTGGTAGAATCTACGACCTTAAGGTTTGACTGATTTATCGCGTAATTGAAGTTCAGCGGATTTCTTTTAGTGGTCATGTGCATTACTTCACACTTTTCTTTATTTAGTGTCAATTGCCAATTTTCGCACCATGCAAAATTTTGTCTAAATCGCTTTGCAGTTGCTTTTGATCCTCTGTTGACTTCACTAACCGATAAACGACAGCATCATCCGAGAACAGTCTAAGGGAGCTATTCAGATTATCTCCTAAATCGTTTATAAACACGAGGAAGAGCAGGGGACCTATAACGCTTCCCTGTGGAACGCCAGATATCACTTCTGTTTTACTCGATGACTTACCGTCAATTACAACGAACTGTGTTCTTTCTGATAGGAAATCGTGAATCCAACCGCACAATTCGGGAGATATTCCATAAGCACGCAATTTCATAAGAAGCCGCTTGTGGGGTACTGAAATCCAGAAATATGGAATCGATTTGAGATCCCTTGTCGAAGGCACTTAACACTTGATGTGAATAAAGGGCTAGTGGTGTTTCGCAAGAGTGATACTTTCTGAATCCGTGTTGACTACTGGTTAATAGGTCGTTGTCTTCGAGGTAGTTCATAATATTCGAACAAAGTATATGTTCCAAAATCCTACTGCAAATCGACGTCAATGAGATAGGCTCCAGTGGTTTCCAGAGAATGGATGTGTTTGTCGTTTGAGCTGGCGGCCCATTCACCTGTCGAGCTGCGGCCCATTGGGCGTTCCTTGGGGCGGCCGCCCCTCGCGCTCCTGCCCGCTCGGCCGCCACCGCTGCAGCTACTGCTACTGGTGCTGGCGGAGACGGCGACCGCGAGTGTGTGGCGCGGGCGGCGCCCCCACCAGGCGCCCGCATATCGACCGGGGGCGTCAGCGCCGGACTCGGCAGCCGTCGGCGGCGCTCGGCCCGCTCCGGCGGCGCGCGCCGGTGGTGGGGGGGAGTCCGGGCTGGGCGCGGGCCGGGCCGGCCGCGGCCGGCAGTCTGCAGCGTGCAGCGGTGCGGTGCGGTGCGGACGGCTGCGGCGCGGCGCGGCGGCCCGAGGCGAGGCGAGGCGAGGCGAGCGAGCGACGGACGCTGCTGCGGCGCTGTGCTGAGCCGGCGTGCGATGCGCGCGGCCGCGTGATGCGCGCGCGCGGCCCGACCCCGCGGCGCTGGCGATGCTGCCCGCGCTCCCTGCTCTGCCGTGAGTACCGGCTACCGGCTTCTCACCCCGCCGCCACTGCCGGGAAACGGACACGCCTCTCGCGGGGCCCACATTCCGCACCCCGACATCGACCCGTATGCTGCCGGCATGACTCGGCATGCCACTTTAGAACCGTAGCAACAGCGTACGGAGACTCCACGATGCTCCCAATTTTCCGCCGGGCACCCGAGATGTACGACGTGGTGCACGACTTTTGACGAGTGACAGCCTACGCCCACTGTTTCCCATCACCCCCTAGATACGGATGTACCACACTTGTCACTCTTGTTTTGTAAACAATCGCAAAGTAGACCACTTTCTGATATTGCAACATGTAACTACCGAATTCAACATAAGGAAGAGCTCCACGAAAATTTCCAACCCACTAATGACCTGTTATTAAGCCAGTATGTTTTCAGAACTTATTAAAATTAGAATACACCTGCCGGAATCTCCATTCAAAATAATTTCGTTTCCCTGAGCTGCTGCACCGGACTCCTTCCTACCCTCTCTTCTCTGTATGTCTTCATGCCTTCACACAAATAATTGCAGCGATAACGATGGATTTGCCTCCATGGTACTGACTATTTTAACTGCGATTCTTCACTGTATGATTGACAATTTCTTTTTATGAGTCGGGGAGTAATATTTAATAATTTCTCTGCACACTATCCTTGACCTACAAATAATAGATATGTAGATGGATCCACTAATTTGAATGGACTTATATTACGTATTAATTTTTAATATTTCAGTATCTTATGCAATTTTAAAAGCTATTGGGTTTGATGAAGAGGTTCTGAATACCGAAAATACCAATATCATGAAGTTAACGGCTAAGATTGTGAATATTTGTTAGGTACTGTTAGCATAAATCTCATATCACCTCAAGTTAATTGCCAAGTATAGATAACTTCCTTTGTTCAGATAATATAAATGCGATAATAGCATGTATCCAGATTGTACTGATAGCGAAAATACCATCGTCGTAATGTCAGTAAGTACAAGCATGGCATTCGTTCCCTATGCTACTACAATTCTCTTACCATGGCTGTCACACAATTAATGGGATATCTAGGGACATTCCTTTCCCATAGTGCTGATTATTTCTTGTTGGTTACATGATTAATAGGCTATGTATTTATCCCTAGCTCTTTTTCTGAAAACATTAACACTCAATCCCATTGCGCCGTTCGATTCCAGTATTACTATTAATTATACTGACAAACGGTTGTAAACTACAATCATTAAACACATAACAAGATAATAACATGTCTTGAAAAAACTCAACTGTGATTATTTTATTCATGTAAGACACCATTACACATTTTCTTTTCATAATAATGAGCTGAAATGCTTGTCTTTTATTTCCATCCACAATTAATGTAATTATCCGTTTTCTATAGCGTTAATAACAAATTAAAACCGGTAGTAGAACAACATGCGTTTTAGTGTTTATTCTTGAGAAATTGGAAGGGTCTCGAAAAAACAGTCCGAAAATATTATTAGAAATACTACCATTAATTTATCAAAGGAAATGGTGTTTATAAAATACTGTTTTCAACCTCATATACATAAAAACATCAAATAAAATCACTGCCGGCATACATTTCTCTTTTTTCATAGAAGACTTAATGTGTTCCTCATAATTAATAACGTTCATTCTTCACTTCATTCCTACCACCCGAGAAATGAAGGGAAGTGTAGCTTCATAAGCATTACACTGATGTAACATTTATTTCTACATTAATAACGGACACTTCAAACTGCTTACGATGTTTTACATCAGAGACTGATTACCATATCAGATCAAGGTGCCTCATATTATGATTATGGTTGCAGACGCAGAACTGTTGGTGAAGTATTTGTACGGCTGACGCGGATATCACTCCTGTTAATGAACAAGAGAAGTTGAGTATCATAAAATGCTGGCGTACGTCATATCGATGAAGTAATCACTTTCTGTGACATTTCCGCACATGGGCAAGTCGCGCGCGCACTCTCCAGAGTGATTGGCTGTGTCATTACGTTTGATAGAGTGGTGGATGATCTTATTTTGGACCAGTCGTTTGCAACATGAAACGGTACTCACAGCAACCGTCAATTTTCTCCTTAAAGTGATTTTGTGTCCTTGTGAAACAGAAGATAATGTAAGGGAATTCACAAAAATCTTTAATTCGTAAAATAATTACATGTATTTCCTGAGAGTCCATTACAACTGTAGCAGGCTTTTGTTAATGAGTAAGTAAGCATTAGAAAGGAAGAGAAAATGTAAAAGGGAGGGGAGTACCTTATTGCTAGTGTTTTGGGTAAAATGCAGTCTCGTTTCACAGATGTATTACGCTGATTAAAAATTTTAAAATAATTGTAATGGTGACAATTTCGTTTTGATGATACACAGAGAAACTTTGTCCAGATATGTAGGAGGGAACTTGAAAAACTTTGGCACGCTACGTGTCTTCCTATGTGAGTGTCCTCACACCTCACGCTATTTAAACGGGCTGCGGTGAGTGAGCGAGATTGTAAGGGCAATAGTCTTTGCTTATCCTCTTCTTCACCTACAGATGTTGTATACAAAAGCAATACATATTGCATGAATTAGGTTTTGAATAGTAAGCAATAATGATGAAATACGCGTCGAATACAGAACTGCTACTTTGTGCCAAGTCGTCGTAGTGACCATTTCTCTTCCCAGATGACTACACCATGTTGTCTATGTAGGTGGACTGGACCACATCTAATATGACGGAATACGCGTAATGTTCAATATCACGACTAAATGTAGACATCAGGTCCCAGGAAAATAAACGAGCGAGTGTTAATTTTGAACTGCTTTGGGGAAGTAAAATTCATGACAAATGACGCGGAACTGTTTGCACAGGACCTTAAGACAATACCCAGAATAATGTTTGCAGTGAAAGTCTTTTTAGTACTGTGACGGAGAACTGTCTCCCTCGGGAAGACCCGTAACACACCAAAACTAAGCCCAACAACAGAAAACAATACTCGACTATAAGTAAGCATCAAATAAAATTTTAACGTAATTCATTTGTGCAAGTAGGGAATAAGAGATTATTATCGCGAATCATCGTGGTAAAGTACCTCCAAATGTGTCTTTACAAATTTTCTATTATACATGAAGTAAATCACCTAGATGCCTTTCTGCGTTTTTAACTCGTCTCTGAGTGAAGTTGAATAACACCTGGTACAGCTTATCAGGGAATCTGAGCTCGAAGAACCTGCGCAGAAGTCACTTGTCCACGATAAACTGACGATTTTAGTGGTTCTTCCACAAGTGGAGAACGCCAGGTATTCATTTTCCTCCCACCTTTGCCAGCGTTAAGGTGTCCCTAGAAGGGAACCATTAATGTGGTCACACACGTAACTGAATCCCGTTAGTGACGTTTGGACAAGCGTGCTTCCACTAAAATGGACAAATTCCTCTCGGCTCCACGCGACTCACGCATGCGTGTACAACCATCAGTTTGTTAACCAAGAAATGAGTTTAAATGATACGAAGTTCGTGCTTGGACCCTTTTGTTCGTGCTACAAGGATAATAACATTACAAAAATTAAAGAGGCCGCGTCATTTTAGCGAACGGAATGTTTAGAAAATGTAATAATTTACACACGCTTTTGTGATGAGGTAAATATTAACATTACACGAGAAAGGAATTTCCTCATGCATAGCATGCCAAGTGAAGACGCTTACTGAAGTATTTTGCCTGAAGTTTCCAAATGTACTGTTCTGCCTCTCTTAAGTTTTAAAACTTTACACCAAATAGTTCTTCTGATTTCCTGCTTAGTGGAGAAGGGACTACACTATTACATATACGTGGACAAAACAAAATACTGTTTTTGACATTTACATATAACAAAAGTTTAACATATACAATAATCTTTCCGCTTTTCTAATTGTTGTATAAGCTTAGAAACAACAATGCAAGATAGGTAGAGGGACACAAATACCAAATACGTTTTACTTATAATTACAATAAATTTTCTAAACGCTTAGTGCTATACGTGAAAAAGAAGTTACTGAGAAAGAGTTTAAATTTTTAAATCACGAATATCACAAGTATGGATGTTCATGCAGGCATATGAAGTATGACGTTACGTACACATTACATACGCCTCACCGCCTGCGTCCCGGGACAGTCATCATGCAGACAGAAGACGTGCCTTTTGCCCCCCACAACAACCCTCGCGCATATCGTAAACTTACCGTAGGCAAATAGTATGAGTCGTAAATATCTCATCAGTGTTATCAGGAGCCTTGCATAATCTCAGAAATAGGTTATGGAGTGCAGCGTTTACTTCCAGCATATTTTATCTATTTTTATCGCGTTCCGCAGGACCTAACTAATAAGCAACACTCCATGGTCATCGAGGGATAAAGTGAAACATATAGAAATATTATCCACACCTCAGGCCTACGGATTAGAAACACACGTAACACAGAACACAGAATGTAGCTTAATTTTCTTAGAAATTCTCGACAGATTAGGATTAACCGACGAAAGTGCATGGATTACTACTAAGCTTTTTGAATTCTAGTGCAGCTTACTGAAAATGAGTACGGCAGAAAACTCCAGGCCTTTCTGCAGAAACATTAAGGAGGTGTGATCCAGATTAACGGACTAAAAGCCTGACTGATATTGATAAGTACCAACTACTTTAAACTACTACTATTATAAGTCCAATGTCGGAATTCCCAGGCTACTGAGCAAGGCACCATAAGACGGTCGCAATCCTGTATCACATGTTGCTCTAGTCGCCCGTTACTGCGCAATAAATACCCTTTCCAAATCAGAGTAGTCACCCAAAAAATTAACGACATTCTCCCTATAAGCGGATGAAAATAAGACTAATTTTCATGTTCCTGTTATTATCGTAAAGATTGCTACATTTAGTTTCTGAACAAGATAGTAAACATGGGCTCTCCACGACAGCTTAGTATCTGAATACCTCGAAATTTAAACTGTTTAGTCGCACTTATCATTTGCTCATTCTTTGTAATCAAAACGTCTGTTAAAACTGTAATAACTGAGTCTTACTCTGATTTAACATGAATTTGTTTTCTACAAACACCGAACTTATTCCAGTAACTGCATTACTGTCACAATATTGCATACAATTTCCTTTACGAAAGTAAATATGGTCCAGATAGTGTCATCAGAAGACAGAAGTATTTTAGAATTCGCTGTTATACTAGAAGGCGTGTGGTCTATTTAAATAATAGCTGCGGCCGCAGAACAGACCCCTCACGAACCCCCAACCCATTCAACCGTTCCTCCCTAAGAGTGCGAAGGGAGATTATTTCATCGAGCTTATTTCTACACCCAGAAACTATTTGTTCGATATGCATACAAACTCACAGAAGGACTGTATACATTTTCTCATCAAGACAGGGCAGCAAAGAGAAAACACCGCCTTGAGAACGAGTTGTGCGATGTATGGTGTAAGGCAACAGACCAGAGCCAACACAACCTCCTGGTCACCTCGACCACTGTTATTACTGCCCATGACGTTTCGCCTGTGAGACAAACTGAAGGGCCAGTTCCTACTTGAGCTGCAGTACACCTCTTTAAACTGTTAACTAAGGAGAATCTTTCTGACAGAGTGGTTATGCACAGTTTGATAACTGTGGCACAGCATGCGTCGATGTCAACGGTAAACTTTTCCAGCCTCTCCCGTGGTGGTCACTGAAAAGAGTGAACTCCGCACTAATACTATTGTAAATATTTTTCGGTCAATGTTACGCCCATCACGCAACAAACGGATCAAGTACATTCACTGATTTCGGATCACACGCTTAAGCAAACCGACTTACGACGCCATGCTATATTATATGGAACGGACGTAGACACACGAGGAATAATCCAATCCTCAAACAGCAATTTAAGGTGTCACTAGACGTAGTTGGCCAGTTGCGTATCGCTATCGTTGTTACCAAATAAACCAAATTGCTGTTGTACTTCAGTGTTATAATTTTATCTAAAATAGTTTTTCTTATTTTGATACCTCCTTGTTCAGACTGTATACTTGGAGCGAATGTACACTACTGGCCATTAAAATTGCTACACCAAGAAGATATGCAGATGGTAAACGGGTATTCATTGGACAAATATATTATACAGAGACTGACGTGTATTTACATTTTTCACGAAATTTGGGTGCATAGATCCAGAGAAATCAGTACCCAGAACAACCACCTCTGGGATCCAGCACGGCGTTCCGAATTGCCCTCCTGAACCCACTGATTCTATAATCTGCTAACAGTCATTGGATTGCGACCAACGCAAGCAGCAATGTCGCGATAAGATAAACCCCAATCGCGATAGGTTACAATCCGACGTTTATCAAAGTCGCTAACGTGATGATACGCATTTCTCCTCCTTAAAGGGGGAATCACAACAACGTTTCACAAGGCAACGCCGGTCAACTGCTGTTTGTGTATGAGAAATCGGTTGGAAACTTTCCTCATGTCAGCACGTTGCAGGTGTCGCCACCGGCGCCAACCTTGTGTGAATGCTCTAAAAAGCTAATCATTTGCATATCACAGCATCTTCTTCCTGTCGGTTAAATTTCGCGTCTGTAGCACGTCATCCTCGTGGTGGAGTAATTTTAATGGCCAGGAGTGTATATTGACGCAAAAGTTCTTTCCCTATTCCTAGTGAGAGTAGCATTTAGTTTTAGTTAGTTTTTCTGTTTCGTTTGAAGGTGAAATTGGAATGAGAGTTTCTTTCTGAGACGTGCATTAATGAAGTAAAAGGAAATAACCACCTTATTCCTAGAATGCATCATTAAATTTTAAATAGATCCACGTCTTTGGTCGTGTTCTTTTGTGAACTGTCACTACCTTTAAGCACATAGTCTCTTATTTATTATACTCTGCTATTCTGAAATAATATTTCGCTATATCAACATTATCTACGGTCTTGATAGTAAATACAAATTGATATGTTCGTTCCGTAGTTAAGATGCTGTTGAAGTCAAGTGGACTAATGACCACGCAGTTGACCCCGATAGATTTACAAACATTTGAAGTCGCGTTGTTAAATTTTCTCTGTGGAAATATAAAGGTGGTTAGAAGAAAAATGAGAATCAGTTCTTGCACATTATGAAATTGATGCACTACACACAAAATCTGTAAGATGCCCGAGGTCAACAAGAAAGACAGTCCGTCATGTCACGTGATCGAGGTAGGCCTCAGCCGGCGCGATCGCTGGCTGATTGGCTGGCCTCTGAGGCACGGCCGCTGTCTCATAGCGGCCAGCCACTCAGCTCGCGATCGCGTCTGCTCAGGCCTACCTCGATCACGTGACATGACGGACTGTCTTTCTCGTTGACCTCGTAAGATGACGTAATGTTTCATTTCCTTTTCCTGTAACTGTAGTTACAATAGACTATGTCCAATCCAAGATTGCCTGATTCACAGGTAAATCGGATATTACATGGCAGATTGATATTTTATATCAATTTATGAACAAAACCACGAAGTACCAAGTTTCGTATACCCCCATTCGCCATATATATATATATATATATATATATATATATATATATATATATATATATATATATACTGTTTGCCGTAGAAGAAAGTAATAGTGGCTATTTATTCACAGCCGATACCTGTTTGCACCTGTTGCTGTCCTTGAAAGAAGTCACCAGCGTTATGTAGAACCCGCTGTCAGCGATTTGGAAGATGTAGTATACCATTAGCAGAGCCTGTTCTGTTGATGGTGCGGATGGAGCGGTCTACTGCCTGTCAAATATCTGGAAAACTTCTGATGCCCATGCCACGAAGTGGTTCCTTCATCTTCGGAATAAAATGAGTCACGAGGAGTCAAGGCCGGTGAATATGGTGTATGGTATAAGACTACCCAACCCCTCGACCGAACTGACCAGCCACAACTTGCTATGCATGCGCCCGCGCATTGTCGTGCAAAATGATGGGTGCGTTGCGCAGAAAGTGTTGTCGCTGGTCGGAGGTGATGCACCAAAAACGAATAGTAATACTGTCTGCCGTGGAAGAAAGTAATTCGTTAGGATAACACCATTACAGTCGTACACGAGAATCATTATAACTTTCACCATACAGGGTCTCTGACATACTTTAGACTTCCGCGACGATACGTAATGACGCCATTTGTTGGATTGGCGTTTGTTTAGCCTCGTAGGATGTGGTCCATGTCTCACCCAGTCTTACAAAGGCTCTCCTTCGCGCTCATAGCACTCTAAGTGTGTGATGGAATTTTTCGCACGTCAACAGTGTTGTTATGCGCCAATCCGGTTCCGTGGTCGAGCTCACGAATCGTCTGGCGTCTATCACTGTCCACTAACGCGGCAACAGTATTCACCTCATCTTCAGAGGCGCTAGTACGACCTGCCCGATGCATGTCTACCACAGTTTTCCGACCTTCGTTGAAGGCTTTTACGTGCCACTGTTCTGTACGGCAATGCCGTTCTCCGCACGCCTCTTTAAGACCTTGGTGAGACTAGTGCTATACGTCCTCTGGCACATTCAATCTTGATCCAACTCCGTTGTTCTTGGTCCAAGAACGTTAGACCGCTCGCTCAGAAGTGACTGTTTTCCCCTAGATTGTGACCACGTCGGTGGCGTGGGACGGGCGAGTTTGTTTGCTCAACGCTTTGCAATTACTGCTGTCACAAAATGAAAGCTAATCGCACCATCAGTTTTGGTGTCATTTTTGGACATTTTAGCGTTCAAATGCTTGTGGAACTTATGGGACTTAACTACGGGGTCATCAGTCCCTAAGCTTACAAACTACTTATTAACTAGCTAAGACTAAGGACGGCACAAATATCCATGCCCGAGGGGGGATTCGAACCCCCGACCGTAGTGGCCGTGCAGACCGTTACTGGAGCGCCTCAGTCCCCTCGGCCACCGCGGCCAGCCATTTTAACGTACATTTAAAACAAATCAGTGATAGAATTAGGTGTTGCTTCACATTAATTACAAAAATTGCAAAAAGTAACATGTAATACATACCGTACTAGCAGTTATTAAGGTCAAAAGAAAGTAAATTAATAACAAAGTATGTAATAAATTGATGGCAACAACGCTACAGATTCAATGTAAGGAATAATAATGATAACAACCGTATAGCATAATGGTACATAACAGAGTATGTCGGTATAAGAACATGATTGCTATCATTGACGATTGCTCGCTTGAAGACGAATCTGTAGATGAAAACTGTGGCAGATTACACCAAAACCCAGAAAATAAAAAGGAAGTATTTCCGTAGTTTACAGACCCACATCACTGACGTCAACATTTAACGTCTTGGGAGATGTAGAATATTTCGAATATAATCAATTGCCTGAAAGGAAAAGGATGAATTAATGTTTAGTCAATACGAATTGAGAAAATATCCTTTATGTACAACAAACCTAATTTCTATATACATACAATAACGAGTGTTATCGACAGGTGATCTCAAGTTGAATGCCTTTTTAAAACTTTTAGAATGCTTTCCACGCTTCTTCCCAAGCGACATTTAATCTAACTTCGTGCATATGGATTATCATTTCAGCTGTGAGACTGCAATCGTGATTTTCTGACAGTAACGTCAGACTTTTATAGAACATGACGGAAATGAAGGTAACAGACGTTCCTTACGAAATTTTAATAGTCCCTAAATCGCAACATAAAAATCCTCCCCAGTATGTTTCGGCCTGTCATAGCCTACGAAAGTCAATAGATAAAATCAATTGAAATAACTTTGAAAAGTTATCTGTAATATGAAAAACTGGTAATTGACTATCAGGAATAGATAGAAAATACGCATAAATACCGAAAGATGTCCGTTACATTTCCGTTGCAAGTAAAATAATAGAAAACTTAAGGCAATACATGCTCCTAGCGGTTACAGCTACGAACATCTTAACCTGTAACAATAACACTCAATAATGAGGGGCAGTAAAGCAAAGAAAACCTTTTATTGCCAGCTTCATCAGGTCAACTAAGGAGACTACTTACACTACGCTTGTACTTCCACAGACAGAGGATTTGTCGTGTTACCAGATAGGACTGGAAGGTTATTACGGTCTTCAGTCGGCAGACTGGTTTCATGCAGCTCTCCACGCTACCCTGTCCTGTGCAAGCCTCTTCATCTCCTCGTAAGACCTGCAACCTACATCCTTTTGAATCTGCTTACTGTATTCGTCCCTCGGTCTGCCTCTACGATTTTTACCCCACACGCTTCCTTCTAATGCTAAGTTGACAAGTCCTTGATGTCTCAGAATGTGTCCAACCAACCTGTCCTTCTCTTAGTTAGGATATGCCAGAAACTCCTTTTCTCACCAGTTCTGTTGAGCATCTCCTCATTAGTTACGTCATTTACCAATATAATTATCATTCGTCTGTATCACCACATTTCAAATGCTTCTGTGATCTTTTTATCTGAACTCCTTATCGCCCACGTTTCACTCCCACACAATGCTAAACTCCAGAGAAATGATTTCAGAAAGGACTTCCTAACATTTAAAATAATACTGAATATCAACAAATTTCGCTTCTTCAGAATCGCCTTTCTTCCATAGCCATTCTGAATTATATATCTTCTTTACTTAGGCCATCAGAAGTTATCTTGCTAACCAAATAACAAAACTCATAAACTACTTTTATTGTCTCCTTGCATAATCTAATTCCTTCAGCATCGTCTGATTTTCTGACCTACATTCCATTATCATCGTTGTACTCTTGTTAATTTTAATCTTATACCTTCCTTTCAAGACACTGTCCATTCCGTGTAGTTTCTCTCCCAGGTCTTTTGCTGTCCCTGACAGAATTCCCATATCGTCATCACTCCGCAAGGTTTTTATTCCCTCTCCCTGAACTTCAATTACCTCTCCAAATTTTCCTTGCATTTCTTCATAGCTAGCTCAATTTACAGACTGAACAATTTTGGGGAAATGCTAAAAGCTTGTCTTACTCCCTTCCCAACCACTGCGACTCTTTCATGCCCCCCGACTCTAATAATTGGTGTTTGGTTATTGTACCAGTTGAATAACACTCTTCGCTCCTTATATTTTACACCCGCTACCTTAAGAATTTGAACGAGTGTATTTCAGTCAACATTAGGACTGAAAGGAAAAATCAAAAAGTACAAACAAGGCTCTTTAGTTTTACTGTGGTTCAAGTGTTGGGGAGTGAATCATTAAAGCTAAAGAGTTTCCTTACAGTGAGACTTTACACTTATCTACAACCTATCTCTTGAGATTGGGAAAGTATTGTGTTAATTTCCAGAGACAAATAAGCATCTTAATAAAACAGGAGAAATCCTGGATCACACACTGACATTCAATCGTTCGTATATCGCGTACGCTCCTCGTGCTAAAAGAGTGAAGGTGGTTCGATGAACCTACTGCAAGACACTTTTCCAGTCACACTGCAGGACATGTAGATGTAGATGCACTTTTACCCTACGTCGACATTTCTTCAACTACGGGTAAATATGTTTTAACGACACTATCAAATTACACCATCTGGAGGTGACATTTCGGTTTCAGATCTCTTAACGTAAAACGTAAAACGCAAAACAAACACACGTGTACGCGCATGCGTGCGCGGTTTCGCGGTTTACTTGCAGTGGAGACCTTTAAAACTTACCCTTCTCCCAAACCACTCTTCGGAGCAAAACACTAGGACAGTTGACTGATAATACGTGTGTCCTTTTGGCAATTCCTTCCTCAGAACTTCTGAACTTAGACTAGGGCCACGTCACTTATCAACGCGATTCCTACGTAACTATGTTTCGGTGCCTATTATTTCACTCGGTTTCGACTTTGCATTTTCACACTATTTTAACAGTCTCAGCTTCTCAAAGAAGAACAAGATCACTTTTTTGCAACGACTCTCCAAACATCGTCAGTAATGCCAAATACCGGGTGATCAAAAAGTCAGTAGAAATTTGAGAACTTAATAAATCACGGAATAATGTAGATAGAGAGGTAAAAATTGATACACATGCTTGGAATGACATGTGGTTTCATTAGAAAAAAATGTTCGACAGATGGTGCTGGACAGCAAATCGTCAGTGACTGCGCATAGAAATCGTGACGGCTGAGAGGTACGCCGATATGTTATTACAGAATTGCATCATCTCCAGCCTGGCTGATAAACGCCTGCTGGAACGGATGATTTTTATGCAGGATGGCGCTCCACCCCACATTGCTAGACGCGTGAAAGATCTCTTGCGCGCGTCGTTTAGTGATGATCGTGTGCTCAGCCGCCACTTTCGTCGTGCTTGGCCTCCCAGGTCCCGAGACCTCAGTGCGTGCCATTATTAGCTTTGGGGTTACCTGAAGTTGCAAGTGTATCTGATCGACCAACATCTCTACGGATGCTGAAAGACAACATCCGACGCCAGTTCCTCACCATAACTCCTGACATGCTTTGCAGAGCTGTTCCCAATATTATTCCTCGACTACAGCTATTGTTGAAGAAGGATGGTGACATATTGAGCATTTCCTGTAAAGAACATCATATTTGCTTTGTCTTAATTTGTTATGCTAATTATTGCTTTTCTAATCAGATGAAGCACCATCTTTCGGACATTTTTTTTATCTAATAAAACCCCATGTCATTCCAAGCATGTGTGTCAGTTTTTTACCTCTCTATCTACATTATTCCGTGATTTATTAAGTTTTAAAATTTATACTGAGTTTTTGATCACCCGGTACATCGTAAACTTCTTAAATTTCACACCTTTATCCTTCTTTCATTTCATCTTATGTTAATCATGGTCTTTCGGTGGTTTAGAAGAGCAATCAGTACAGATAAAACGTAGCCTGTCAGTGGTAAATACTCGCAAGGAATCAGATATCAGTACAGGGCTCACGGTCCGTTCTCGAACAGCTTTAAACTGCCAAGGGAAAACGCTGTAAGGTGAGCTACTCATCCCGGAAACGTGAAATCTTGTTTGAAGAATTTCACATGACTTTAATATTGCCACAATACCCCACTAAACCTGAAAATTTCCCATAGGGTGGCTTCTTCCTCTAAAACATACAGACTACTGTGATGCTACGGTCGGGGGTTTGAATCCCTCCTCAGGCATAGATATTTGTGCCGTCCTTAGTATAAGGTAGTAAATAAGTAGTTTGTCAGTTTAGGGACTGATGACCCCGTAGTTAAGTCCCATAAGCTTAACAAACATTTGTACATTTGTACTACTGCGATGTAATATTTTTGACCATCTGGTTTTTTAGATGCTTTTGGTGATTCAATGTACATGCAACGTAACTTTAAAAGTAGAGCTGTGTTGTAGCAATAAACCGAGGAAATGTATCGTAATTTGTATCTGCATTACTACGCCTTCAATTTCCGAGTTTCATTGAAAAATAATGCTCGTTGAGGTGAACGAAATAGTCTTGAACATAGCGTGTAGGCTTTCACGGCAGGCGTCTTCATTAATTAAAGCTTCCCCTCTAAGATGTCGTGGTCTATCAATAAAACTTGTTACTTCCGACGTTTCGTTGCCTACTTCACGGGTGAGTCGACGACTGCCTACTAGGCGCTGATGGTCCTGTCTATATAAAGGGCACTTGGGGCGTGCTGCCGATTATGAAACTATCTTTGACCAACGTCGTCTGTCTCAATTACAGGTGATCGATTGTCATATCGTTGGTTTAAAGTCGACCGCCATATCTAATGTCGATCCTTCTGGGTCACACAGCTGTGGTAGAGCATGTCTTTGCACAGGGTGAGTACGATATGACAATCGACTACCAGTAATCGAGATAGATGACGCTGGTCAAAGATAGTTTCGTAGTCGGCAGCACGTGACAAGTGGTGGCGCCATCTATGCCGTTTATATAAACAAGACGTCCAGTGGCTGGAGCAGGCCGGCCGCGGTGGCCGAGGGGACTAAGGCGCTCCAGTCACGGTCTGCACGGCCACTACGGTCGGGGGTTCGAATCACCTCTCGGGCATGGACATTTGTGCCGTCCTTAGGATTAGCTAGTTCATAAGTAGCTTGTAAGTTTAGGGACTGATGACCTCGTAGTTAAGTCCCATAGATTATAAAAAAAATTAAAAAAAAAATAAAAATAAAAAAAGGCTAGAGCAACCAGTCGTCGGCTCACCTCTGAAGATGTAGCCCGGAGTAGGCAACGAAACGTCGGGAGTAAGAAGTTTTATCCAAGGAGCACGGAAGCTTTAATTGATGGGTGTTGAACATATTTAAGGAAAGCGGATTAATTATGTTAATTACGTAATTTAAGTAAATCATAGCGCTAAGCTGAAAGGACGTTGAAACTTTTAAACCGGAATGTATGATTGAGGGCAGTTATCATTCACAGAAATGCCCTGTAAAAACGGCAGTACTTTTTAGTTACAGTCAACTTTTGTTGCAAATACGGTGCACGGCTTCCACTTATTCAAGTACCTCCCTAGGTGCAGAACGGTTGGACGAAGAGGAGAAACGGTCTCATTGCAGTGTGGCCTTCTAATCGAAAGTCATCAATTTGTGAAAATGGCGTCCTTTCGACGACCACTTTATTTTCAAAGCGGCAGCTGAAGCGTTTGCGTCTTTTCAGGGATGTCGTCGCTCTCGGAGAAAGACAGCAGCCGCTCTGATTGAAGTAATTACGGCGTGGAGACTGGCTGTCTGAGTGCTCTCCGAATGTGGGAGCGGCGGACTGGACTGCTTCCTGCTCTCGCTGCTGGCGGCGTGTTACTCGCGTTTTGCAGCAAGTCCTGTGGATCAACTCTAGTGGCTACGTGCTGTCACTAAACTCCATCTAGAGCCCTGTACTGCACGAATTATTAACGAAGTAGGAAAAATTTCTGATATGGGGCTTACGCAGTAAAAAGAATGTCCTTTCGTAAAATTCAACAATCTATTGAAATTCACCATTTGAAAAAGTCAAGAGTATTGCCGTGTAAGTGCTGTGCACTTCAGATATCCGGGATCTATTATATGACTGTTTTATCATCTTTTACGGAAACATTCGAAGCATTTTGGATAGAGAAACAAATGAGGAGCAACTAATAAAAACATATGATGTCCGTTGATCCTAATTAAAAAAAACTCTGATAAAAGCCAAACTACTCAGTAAGACTTTAAGCTGTTTTCACAATTACATCCGTTTTGACGTACTGAACTTGAACGTACTTTGCAATAGATCAATTTTTTATTTTATTTCTTTTAAATCTCTTTTTTCAGTTAGGTTAGAAAATCCATTGCCGCGATGGAGTAGCCGAGCGGTCTAAAGCGTCTCGCTGCGGAGCGCGCGGTTGCTCGCAGTGGAGGTTCGAATCCTCCCTGGGGCATGGATGTGTCTGTTTGTCCTTAGGTTAGTTTACCTAGTTTAAGTAGTTTGTAAGCTACGGACTGATGACCACGCAGTTTGGTCCGATAGATTTACAAACATTTGAGAAAATCCATTTATATTTCGGAAAATATACATTTTGATCCGTCGTATAGGACATTAAGCGTTTTGATTCGTTTTTGGTAACATACTTTCATTACTTCACAGTAACTTTTGTTGTTGTTATGGTCTTCAGTAACTTTTATAATTGAAAAAGTTATCTATAACATTCGCGCTTCACATGAGTTGTTTCATTTACGATAACCTGAGATTAATATTTACTTCAAGAAATGCTACAAAGATTTACATTAATGTGAAAAACTGTATCAACAATCTGTCACAAGCAGAATATTATAGGGTACAGTGAATTTACTACACTTTCTCCATTTCTGGTTCTTCATGTAAGCAATCACAATCACTATGTTCAGGAGTGAAGCTACTGCATGGAACGTCTAAAGTCGACACGAAAAGATTAAGCTGTTCTTCTTCTTTCTAGTGTGGGCCAGTTTCTATTTCACGTTTTGATTTCTTCTTCATTCTTTTTCTTGACCCACGATCTATACCATACTTCCCAACAACCACACATTCCTTTTCTAAATCCAAATGTTCAAATTTTCGTAGAGCTTATGAGCCCTAACTACGCGGTCATCAGTCCCTAAACTTACAAACTACTTATGAACTAACTAATACTAAGAACGGCACAAATATCCATGCCCGAGGGGGGATTCGGACCCCCGACCGTAGTGGCCGTGCAGACCATGACTCGAGCGCCTCAGTCCCCTCGGCCACCGCGGCCGGCTTTCTAAATCAATTGGGAACAATATACACAAACCACAACACTATACTGCTGCTGTGCACTGCTAACAATAACGATTTGCCTCAAGTCAAGACAATGGCAGAAGGCGACAATGCCGTAGGCAATAATGCTTTGAAGTATTGTAAGGCCTGACACGGGTTAAACTCGCCTGTATTGGCAAATTAGTGGAAAGCAAAATGATACGTAAAGGGTGGACATTATACGTTCTGATTCATTCAGTGATGTGGACAGTATACTATCGGTTTTAACTATTCATTTTCAACATACTGTTTCAGTGTTAAAATAGACAAATAGATTAAATCTGAATGCAGGAGCGTGTAGAGCGCAAATTGGTGGAATACCTTTCTAGAATGCTCGCTGCGCTCCACTCACGCCATCTTGACCGGCTCCTGCCTTCGGCTGGTGAAAACGGACCCTCGACGATTCAGCTTATAACACCTACAGTGCGGCATCTGCCCAAAGGGTCCTGTGGAGAGAACCCCACTTTACTTTTTTGGTATACCAAGGTACGGGTTGCAAATAACGCCGGCTTCCTACATAATTCGCTGTAGTTTCGTTAGTAAGGTATAATGAACCACAAAACGTTTAACAATGAATCAATAATCTCTTATGAACTCCAAAAATACAGACATTGCTGGAGGTTCAGAAACTCCGAATGAGAAAAATGTTACACGCCGGCATTATTACAAACACATGGTCCAATTAAACCAATATAGTTTAAACACAAAGTGAGTACTAATTTTCAATCTTCATTATCGTGACTGAATTAGACAGTGGCAACCCATTTTGAGCATATATAGCATATGAATAATGACTCTGCGAAGTCATGATTCTACACATTCTGGACACTTGTAGGTTATAAGGTTTGCGTTCCTTCTAATGCTCCCATATTTGTCATGCAAATACGTCATAAAATTTTCACAGTTCATCACACAGAAAACTTGGGAACTTGTGAATTTCTGTTCACACACGCCCCTCCGCTTACTGCGTACATACTGCTTTTGTTCTGACAACAATGCTCTTTCCAGCATCTCAAAGTAGGTTGAAAAAAATACAGATTCAGTAGTTTTACTGAGCATGATTGTTTCAGTTTTATAAATATACAAAATACAGAATATTTGAGTAATGTAACTGAAACAAGTTAATTCTAAGTATGAATACATACCGCCGTTGTACTGCTGTATATAGATATATTTTCGCCACCTTGGCGTTAAAGTGCTACCGTCTATTCCGTAAGTCTAGATCTATAATTTACATTTACATAGACACTCTGCAAATCACATTTAAGTGCCTGGCAGAGGGTTCATTAACCACTTTCATAACTTTTCTCTACCGTTCCATTCTCTAATATCGCGCGGGAAGAAAGAACAGCCGTCCGCGGTGGCCGAGGTGACTGAGGCGCTCCAGTCACGGTATGCACGGCCACTACGGTCGGGGGTTCGAATCCCCCCTCGGGCATGGATATTTGTGCCGTCCTAGTTCGTAAGTAGTTCATAAGTAGTTTGTAAGTTTAGGGACTGATGACCCCGTAGTTAAGTCCCATAAGATTTACAAGCATTTGAAGAAAGAACACCTAAATTGTTCCGTTTTCGGTCTGATTTAACTTATTTTATTGGGATTTTCATGTATCCCTAAGTAAGTGGGTGCTAGCAAAATATTTTCACATTCAGAAGTAAAAGTCGGTGATTGAAACTTCGCAAACAGATCACGCCGCAATGAATAACGTCTTTCTTTTAATGATTTCCACCCCAATTCGTACAACATTTCCGTGACGCGCCCCCCCCTTCCTCCCCGTAACCTGATGAAACAAAACGAGCTGCCCTTCTCTGAACCTTCTCAATATCTTCCTTCAGTTCCCCCTGGTGAGGGTCCCACAAGGGGCAACAGTACTCCAGGAGATGTGATGTAGGCAGTCTCTTTGGTGGAGCTGGTGCATCTTCGAAGCGTTCTGCCAATGGAACGTAACCTTTGGTTCGCCTTCCCCACAATATTTTCTGTGTGTTCTCTGCAGTCTAAGTCGTTCGTAATTGTAACTTCTAGGTATTTAGTAGAATTTACGACCTTAGGGTTTGACTGATTTATCGCGTAATTGAAGTTCAGCGTATTTCTTTTAGTGGTCATGTATACTACTTCACACTTTTCTTTATTTAATGCCATTTGCCAATTTTCGCAACATGTAGAAATTTTGTCTAAATCGCTTTGCAGTTGCCTTTGATCCTCTGTTGATTTAACCGATAAACGACAGCATCATCTGCGAACAGTCTAAGGGAGCTAATCAAATTGTCTCCGAAACCGTTTATGAAAATATTACGAAGTATTATCCTAATGTGAAATAAGAGTTAACCATGTCGCTGTTTTTGTGGGTATGATTGCAAATAGGGACATATTCTCGAAAGAACGTTCAAATATTAATGACAAGGGAGAATACACATGTTTTACTTGGCTGTTCACCTGTAGCAGTTCAGTCTTTTACTTTTTAATCTGACTGAAGTCACAAAATCTAAGAAAATCACTTCCGAGAGGGACACCTTAAATGTCTTATTTGAGTGTTATCGGTTAAGTGTCTGGAATTCCCTCTTAGAATACTTTATCATGGCATCAGAGTGACCGGACGGAAAACAGAATCCAATACTCCAAATAGCATGACTGTTAACTGTGACATACAATCGAAAGACTACCAGTCGTAAACTGAAATACTGCAAATAAAATTTGCCTTTTAATTGATTTACCAACAAACAAACAGCCTGTACAAATCTGCGATTCCAATTAATGAGTTTACATGCAGTGTATGAAATGATTAGCATAATCTACATATGTTCTGATGATGCGCTATAAGCGAAACTCGTTAAAATATTATAATTTTGCAACAAAAACTTACTTATCACAAAAATGGATTCTCTGTTGCTGCGCCAGGTAGATGAAGAGTGGAGTAGTTTATCCGTTTGCAAATGTTGATGGCAATATGCTTTCCAATAAAGCAATGAAAGAGAAAAAAAAAGTTAGTGATGCTAACAAGAAGTTGCAAATATTTGATAAACGTGGGTAAGGTAGAAGGATTAAGAAGAAAATAATTGACAGTGGCTTCATTAGGGCATTGGAATTAAAAAATGGCGACAAGTTAAAATTTGATCAGGCCCGCGAATCGAACCCGTGTCTTCCGCTTCGGAACAGTTTGTGTTACCCATATATGATCACTTGGCTACGAGTGTTCGCCTCCCGTCCGTCTCAAACTTCTACAAGTCTCACGCGAACTTCTGTCCACGCCCTATTACACTCGCCATTACGGATTCCATCGCAATGTCGAACGTACAACCTCATCTGCGGAGAAGTAAGTAAATTGGAAATACTTATTATATTGGTGTAGTGTCTGTAATTTCGGTCATGTCCGAAAGAACAGACACCACACCGCGTCGCTCGAGGCGGACGCCAAAACATCAAAGGACGTTGGGCCAATATGGGTACGTCGTACACATGTTGGCGCCAACGTTTCATTCTGTCTTTGTCGTCTGCTCACCTCGAAACTTTCTTCCTTCCTTCGTTCTTCGTGGCCGTTTTAAAGTTTCGAAATCTCTTTGTAAATATTAGAACTATATCAGAAAGTGATTCATTTGTGAAAGAAACCTCAAAAAAACGGAATGCCACAGAAAAACTTAGGCGCGAACTGTGGAATAAAAAAAAAATTTTTAGACTTTCGACACACTTCAGTATTTTTTAAAATTAACAGTACAGTACTTAATATTTCCTGTCAAGCTTTAAATATTGTTTTGCAAACTTCAAGCACTACTAGTGATATCAATTACATGGTTATTTAAAAAGGGAAGTGTAGGCTTCTAAAATTGTCTCCTTTAGCAAGAAATCGAAGCATAATACAAAAAGCATAGCATCCCTCCAAAACATCTTTCTTTTTTATTTTATTTTCAATCATTTAAAGTAGCAGGTCTAAGTTTTTATAAAGTGTATCGTTTACTTGTAGCATATATTAAAAAATAATGATTTCGTACCGTAATTAATGTTCGGTAGGAAGTGATACACCACCCCATCATCTTTTACCTATGTTTCCCACTTTGATTTAGAATGACAAAATGTAATTATTCACACTCAAAAGCGTTAACGCATTGGCCGCGATTTGTGCGTCAGATATGTTTTCGTTGGCTGTCGACGAATTCAACTGAATATTGGCTCCAATGTGTGGACGCTGTCTCAAAAATATTGGCCAATGTTGGCGCCACCGTTTGTACCAATGTGTGGGCGCGGGGTAAGTGCGGTGGCGCAGCCGCCGCATCGTACTCGCGGGCTCACACAGTAGCCACCAGACGTGAGCTGCGCGGCTACTCGATGCCCCACATCCATACTCGCTGTCTCCGTGAGCTCGGCGACCATATGTTTGTAATTCATGCAAATCTACAGTTTTATTCCGATCTTGATGAAATGTTGCATACTTGATCTTCAAAATAAGAGGAATATCACTGCCTACACAATATTCCATGTAGTGGATGGCGAAGACTACTTTACTCACAGAATTCGAAAAAATCAACAGTTTTCTTACGATTCTGTTGAAATTTTGCACACTTGATCTTCAGATCAAGTACTCATCAGTTTCTTTCTGCAATGTGTCGAGACCACTTCATACCATTGTACTGAAAATCATTTCCACACATTAATGCTATACTCACAACTCATTCAATAAATTTAATAATTCTTTCAGCTCACGACAATGTTCTTGCAGATCAAGTGAAACATTTGTCACTCCATATTAAGAAAACAATTCACAGAAGATTTTACATGTATTATAGTTTGATGTAATAAGGGCCTAAATTTATTTTCATTACTGTGTAGCATCGAATTAAGTGAAGTATTACACGAAAATTAAGAATGTGCTTTGGTAAAATCACATTGGATAGAGGTTTTGGTACAGTAGATTTTTGATCAAAAGTTTTTGTGTTTGAAATGTAGACAATATTCTGACTTTTCATTTGAAACCGAGCAGAACTAAAAAGGTTAATGCGTTTTCGAGGCACTCGCGCTTCCATTTCCATCCTTGCGCATCGGGAATCATGTGGCCATATCGATCGTCAAATTTCATTCTCATTTCAGCGATAAAGTACTGCTTTACTCATTACTGCATTAAAAATATCACCAAATAAATGTATTAGAGTGAGTAGAAAATCTGGAAGATGTCAAACTACTACGAAGACAAGTGATGCTGATTTTACATCGGACTGACTAAGAGGCAGTTTTCAGAAGTATAATAGGGAATTATACAGGACGCCATTGACTTACATTCATGTAATTTGCAAGAGACTATTGCAAATGAACCGGAATCGGCGGTATCTTTGAGGTACGATAGACGTTGAAATCTCACAATTGTGTGCGTTTTAACCAAACGAAAGTCTTATTTCATTTATTAATAAAGAATGACCTAAGTTTCGAATCATAAGCTCATCTTCCAGTAAGTAACTGATATAGAAAATAACAACCAAGAAAAGATAAACGTACCAACTCCCGAAGATATGGAATGTTGACTTGAGCTTTAAAATTTATATATTTGAGAATCTAACCACATTATGTATGGATTCAAAATTTCTTTAGCATCAATTACAGTAACTATCACAATTCTGGCAAAATTATCTAGATTTTTACTGGTTCCTTAGGAACAAAATTATTGGTTTTATTTATTTAAGAAGTCACAAAATGTTGCATCCATTTATCTACTACACTGTCGACGAAGTCCTACTACGAAATTAAAATTTTCTGCGTTGGTTGTTGATCATATGATGTTACAATATTTCAAAAAAACTGTACAGATATCAGTATGCAGTAACTGAAAAGTATAATGCACAAATGAAAAGAGAAGGAGAACTTAAATGATGAAAAACGAATCACTAGTCTATGACAAACACTTTCAGTCGTAACGCAATGTTGTTCGAACAGCCAATAATCTATGGACTGGGCGGTCACTCCCCTCGAGGGTTCGAGTCCTCCCGCAGGTGTGTGTGTGTGTGTGTGTGTGTGTTGTTCTTAGTGTAAGTTGGTTTACTGATTACTATAGCAGTATGGTACAATAGTTTTACATACATTGTAACATTTTGAAGAACCAACAATAGTACCACTTTTGATACAGAGCGTACGGCAGTGCTCGCCCGCTCCCCGCCTCCCCTTTCTGTGCCTCTACTCGGCTGCAGCGACACGCAGCCCAGCGCTGTTTAGGTGCAGTACAGGTCGCATCGGCGTCGCGTCCCCTACCCTCTACTGCCAGTCTGCGCGGCCCCATTAGACTGCGCTGTGCCGCCCGCCCTAAATTGCGTCCGCGTCAACCTCTGTGCTGCTTGGATGCGAACGTGAGATGTAGAATAAAACATTCCCATCACACTCCTTAGCGACGGATACTAGAGCGTGTACTGTCACAGTATTACCCGTTCAGTTTATAATGGCCATTTCTGCTGAAGGCGCTGCGAACTGTTCACTTGTTCTATCATTTATTTCGTATGGCGTATGGGCATTATACTTACGCTCATTGGTACATTTGCAACAGATAACTGACCTGTACATTCTGTTAACTCATTCTTGAATCGAAATGAATATTAAGAATATAAATATATTGTTTTACGATAAAACAATGCTGCAGCATGTTTGCAAAGAAAAAACATTGCAGTCATTTTTAATATATTCTTCTGAAGGAAAAATATGTGAACTGAAAAAAAAAAACCTGTGACGTTACTATGGAATAACTGTAGCGAACGCATAACATATTTTTCTACAGAAAATTGTACGGAATTAAAATAAAATTATTTTGCAAAGTAATAATTTGGTTTTGCGGATAGCTGATAAAAATACATTTGCTGTTAATACTAAAATCTAAGAAATTAAAATATTGAGGTGCAGGCTAATAACTAAAGGAAGATGTCCCCGCTGCCAGGATGGACGCTGGTGTAGATTTGTCAGTCACCCTGCTGAGTCTTAGTTTGAGTAGTCGATGAAACCTGAAAATTATTTAATCTTTCCTTATAAACGTACTTTGTGAGGACGTATATTTGCGCGATACCTATCCATTTCGACAAACGCTCAGATTACGTAGCCGGAATGTGACAATAGCGTGAGTGTACAATGCGGCCGGCTGCAGTGGCCGAGAGGTTTGCGGCGCGCCAGCCACGGTCTGCACGGCCGCTGCGTCGGGGGTTCCAATCCCCCTCGGGAGTGGATGTTTGTGCTGTCTTTAGTATAAGCTAGTTCATAAGTAGTTTTGCAAGTTTAGGGACTGATGACCTCTAGTGAAGTCCCAAAAGCTCTACAAACATTTGAACATTTTTCCTAGAATGCGGAGCCACGTGCGTCGATCGTGTACTGTCGAGTGTTGTCGGACGCCTTCGGCCCTCTCTGGCCGTAAACAAAGTTTGGTTCAGCGCGCTGAAAAGTGAGTAGGAAGTACTAGCCGCGAAGTAACACGCCAGTTGAGTGCCCGATCTCGCTTTGTTGCGTATCACTGACAGAGCGAAAATGACCGACTGTAGCGATGACGTAGCCTCTAATGAATCTGTTAGTTGTGAGCCCGTAGAGGATGCGAAAAGAAAATTAAATGATGGAGTGTACGTACTTGCAAATATGCTGAAGAACAGAAAGAGTGGCGCCTGGGAAACGTTTGTCGCAGTAGTGACCGATGCAGATGGAAAATACACGAAGTATGTACATTGCACAGAAAACGGTTGTATTTTTGTCTATTCTACCTCTTCCACAAGACATAGACGCTCTGTCGAACAAAATCACAGGCCACGGAACTAAGTGTGGTTAAGCTACCCCCGCCTCACTTAACGAAACAAAATCTTGTACATGATGGTACCCCAGTTATGTTTTAGTAGAATTCGTAAGTGAAGTACTTTCCGCCACGTATCAGACGCATCTTATGAGGACAGTGACCTTCCGCATGAATTCTTGAGTACCCACCGCCATATATCACACGAATCTTACGTAGCCAGTGACCTTCCGCTAGTTTTGAATGTCAAGTGTGTGAAATTTCATCAAGATCGTAATAAAACTTTGGATTTTATAGAATTGTTAACTGAAGTACCCTCTGCTATGTACGTCACGAATCTTACGTAGACAGTGACTTTCCGCTAGTCTTGACGTCAAGTGCTCGAAATTTCATCATGGAAAAGCTGGTAGAAGCCGACCTCGGGGAAGATCAGTTTGGGTTCAGGAGAAATGTAGGAACACGGGAGGCAATACTCACTTTACGGCTTATCCTAGAAGATAGATTAAGAAAAGGCAAACCTACATTTCTAGCTTTTGTAGATTTGGAGAAGGCTTTGCACAATGTTGATTGTAATAAACTCTTTCAAGTTCTGAAGCAAGCAGGAGTAAAATATAGGGAGCGTAAGGTTATTTACAACTTGTACAAAAACCAGACAGCGGTTGTCAGAGTTAAAGAGCATGAAAGGGATGCAGTGGTTGGGAAGTGAGTAAGACGGGTTTGTCGTCTTTCTCTATTGTTATTCAATTTGTACATTGAGCAAGCTATAAAGGAAAGCAAGGAGAAATTTGGAGAAGGAATTGAAGTTCAGAAGTTCAAGGTGAAGAATTAAAAACATTGTGTTTTGCCGATGACATAGTAATTCTGTCAGATACAACAAAGGACCTGGAAGAGCAATTGAACGGAATGGACAGTGTGTTGAAAGGTGTATATACGATAAACATTAACAAGAGCAAAACTAGGGTAATGGAGTGCAGTGTAAGAAAATCAGGTGATGCTGAAGGAATTAGATTGGGAAACGAAGCAATAAAGGAGGTAGATGAGTTATGTTACTTGGGCAGTAAAATAACAAATGATGGTCGCAGTACAGAGGATATAAAATGCAGAATGGCAATGGATAGAAAAGCGTTCTTGAAAATATAAATTTGTTAACTTCGAATATTGATTTAAGCCTAAGGAAGTCCTTTCTGAAGGCATTTGTATCGAGTGTTGCCTTGTATGGGAGTGAGACATGGACGATAAACAGTGCGGACAGGAAGAGGATTGAGGCTTTTGAAATATGGTGCTACAGAAGAATGCTGAAGATTAGGTGGTACTGAACAGAATTGGGGAGAAAAGAAATTTCTGGCATACCTTGACTAAAAGAAGGGATAGATTGGTAGGACACATTCTTAGACATCAAGGAATTGTGAATTTAGCGTTGGAGGGATGTGTGTCGGGAAAAAATCGCAGGGGAAGACCAAGAGACGGATACAGTAAGCAGATTCAGACAGACGTAGGCTTGGTCAGGATAGGGTATTGTGGAGAGCTGCATCAAACCAGTCTCCGGACTGAAGACCACCACAACAACAACAACAGAAATAATACTATAAATTTTGTAAACTATATACGTGAAATATCCTCCGCCATCCACTACGTAAATCTTTATGTATGCCTTGACCTTTATTTTGAATGTTAAGTGTGCAGATTTCATCAAGATGGAGTACAGCGAGCGCAGCGGGCCGAGCCGGTGACGTCATAACGCCCGCTAGCGGGTTTTAAGCAACATTTCGAAGCCCGTTTCGCATCTCTAGTGGTGGAGCCCCTTAGGGAGATAGCGGAAAGGTCGGGCGAGAAGGCCAGTCTGCACTCTGTTTGCTTGCCGGGGGGGGAGCGATGGGCAAAATTTTAAAATATCGATTTATAACGTATCGATGTTTATAAAAAATAAGGATTTTATCGAAATAAGAATATCGATATTTCGATATATCGGTGAAATATTTGCATAGAATGCTAAATTAATTTTAATCAAAACCACAGAAATTATCAACATACAATTAACAATTGACATAAATTTTATAATTTTAAACTAATCAATAAAAAATCACTATGTATAATCAATAAAAGAAACACAATGTAGAGTAAGATATTTATGTAAAAAAAAATAATAAATAAATAAATTGCCGGCCGTGGTGGCCGAGGTGACTGAGGCGCTCCAGTCACGGTCTGCACGGCCACTACGATCGGGGGTTCGAATCCCCCCCTCGGGCATGGATATTTGTGCCGTCCTTAGTATAAGGTAGTTGATAAGTAGTTTGTAAGTTTAGGGACTGATGACCCCGTAGTTAAGTCGCATAAGCTTAACAAACATTTGAACATTTTTGAAAAAAATAAATTGAGCCAGTATTCATCATCATCAGACATTAGGAGAGCTCTTTGCTTTATATGTTCACCAGTTATTCTACTTCTGTTGTCTTGCACCACTAAATTGATCAATGAAGCCACTCTTTCTGACGAAACAGAAGAGGCTTGGCGTATCAGGTAGTTCTGCACAATGTCTGATAAAATGGGCGTAAAGTGTCGAGTGTCAGCCCAGAACTTCAGAGGATCACTGTTACGGTCTAAATATGGTTGAACAATGTACTGCTGCAGCTCATTTGGTACAGAATCACGGCTTGAAACTGAACTTTGGGACAAAAGTTTTTCATGCCGCGACCAAATGCAAGTCTTTCTCGGGCTTTCTTGTTCAACATCTAAAGCGCAATGCTAAAGAGAGAATTGTCCTTTTCGCCTATGTTCGCTACGAATTTCTTTGCTAATATGAGCTACTGCAGCTGACACTGCAAGTGGGGATTCAAAATGAATACCCTTAAACCGGGGGTCCAAAATTGTTGCCACAGAGAGAAAAATATTTTTTCGAAGGGAACTAATCTTTCCAAAGCAGTTGTTTAAAAGGGACAAGTAGGTCAACAAAGTCTCTTATCACTTTAAGTTGTGATGCTGGTACCATATCAGGGGTGTTCCTATTCGACGACTTTTTTTAGCTAAGATTTTAGCTACAATTGCCGATAAGTTAGAAACCTCTCCAGCATGTCGAAACAGGAGTTCCATCTTGTGCTGACAGCTTGAACCAAACCAAGGTCAATACTTCGCCTTCTTTCTTCCCCCATACCTCCTGCTCCGCTCTTAGTAAGTCCATTGCGCTAACAGATTGTTTGAAGTATGTCACAATGCTTTTCACTTGATATGTTAGAACGAAAGACATATTATTTTCTTCCAGAGCCCCGGCCTACTACCCAGACTGTCTAAGTGGACGCGGCTTTATGTCATTAGTTGGCTAGCGTGTCTTAGCCTACCTTTCGTTCAGTTGCATTACTGTGATTATGTGTGGTCGTAATAGAACCAAAAGGAGTGAGTTGTCTCAGCAATGAGTTAATTGTGATATGCAAACCTATTCTAAACAAGAAATAGCATGCTTATCGAAAATGAACGGACAGAATTTTCCATAAATAGCTATGGCAGTTAAGTTCTCAGTTGTCCGTCACGTCTAGAGCAGGGGGCACTGTACATTCTGACCCATAGTAAGGAACGGAGGGTAGTAATTTAAACCAGTCTAATGCTTTGCTGAAACAACATTTTCTATCTGGTGTTCTTTTTTACTAAAGAATATTTTACTTATATGTATTATGTAACTACCCTATGTTAAAAATATTTATGTAATATTCACACTGACGAAGCCATTAGTATGGAAAACATACCAAAAGGCCATTAAAGAATCGAACATAATTTTAAAAGAAGGTGGCTTTTAAAAATATCTCCTTCGATAATCAAAATTTAAAATCGATATATCGATGTCGAAAAATATAATATTGTCGATATATCGATATATTTCCAAAAAAATTGTGTGTATTTCGATATATCGATATTTTTTGCCCATCCCTACCGGGGGGTCTTATCCGAGATGTGGAGGAGGCCCTTCCAGCGGCGATAGAGAGCACTGGGTGCACCCGACTGCAAACTGTCGCTCATGTCGGCACCAATGACTCCTGCCGGCTGGGTTCAGAGGTCATCCTCAGTTCATACAGGCGATGGCGGAGTTGGTGAAGGCAGAAAGCCTCGTTCGCGGGGTGGAATCTGAGCTAACTATTTGTAGTGTCGTTCCCAGAACCGATCGCGGTCCTCTGGTTTGGAGCCGAGTGGAAGGCTTAAACCAGAGGCTCAGATGACTCTGCGAAGGTCTGGGGTGCAACTTTCTCGACCTCCGCTATCGGGTGGAGAAATGTAGGGTTTCCCTGAATAGGTCAGGCGTGCACTACACGAAGGGAGCAGCTACAAGGGTAGCGGAGTGCGTGTAGAGTGCACATGGGTTTTTTTTTAGGTTAGAGAATTCCCTCCCTAGTTCCGACAAGTTGCCTCCTGAGCCGCGAAAAGGTAGCAGTAGGCAGAACAAAACAGGGAAGGAAATGATCAATGTAGTAGTAGTTAACTGCAGGAGCGTCTATAGAAAGTTCCCAGAATTGCTCTCAATAATAAACGATCACAACGCCCACATAGTACTACGGACGGAAAGTTGGCTGAAACCAGATGTAAACAGTAATGAGATTCTAAACTCAGACTGGATTGTTTACCGCAGAGATAGGCTGGACAGTGAAGGGAGAGGCGTGTTTATATCGATAAAAAGTGCACTAGTATCGAAGGAAATAGACGGAGATCCGAAGTGTGAAATAATTTGGGTGAAGGTCACGGTTAAAGCAGGCTCGAACATGATAATCGGTTGCTTCTATAGACCTCCTGGCTCAGCAGCTGTTGTGGCAGAACACCTGAAGGATAATTTGGAAGATATTTGGAGTAGATTTCCCGATCATGCTATAGTTTTTGTAGGAGATTTTAATTTACCCGATATAGATTGGGAGACTCAAAAGTTTATTACAGGTGGCCGGGACAAAGAATCCAGTGAAATTGTTTTGAGTGCACTATCTGAAAACTACCTTGAACAGTTAAACAGAGAACCAAATCGTGGTGACAACATATTAGACCTTCTGGTGACAAACAGGCCCGAACTATTCGGAACGGTTTATGCAGAACAGGGAATCAGCGATCATAAAGCAGTTACAGCATCGGTAATTTCAGTCATAAATAGGAATATTAAATAATGTAGGAAGATTTTTCTGATCGGAAAAAGTGACAAAAAGGGGATTTCAGAGTACTTGACGGCACAGCACAGAAGTTTTAACTTAAGTACAGATGGTGTTGAGGAACACTGGTCTAAGTTCAAAGCCATCGTAAAATATGCATTAGATGAGTATGAACCTAGCAAGGTCGTAAGAGATGGAAAGGAGCCACCGTGGTACAACAACCGAATTAGAAAGCTGCTACGGAAGCAAAGGGAACTTCACTGCAAACATAAACGTAGCCAAAGCCTTGTAGACAAACAAAAATTACACGGTAGCGTGAGGAGGGCTATGCGAGAGGCGTTCAACGAATTCGAAAGTAGAGTTATTTGTACTGACTTGGCTGAAAATCCTAAGAAATTTTGGTATTGTGTCAAAGCAGTAGGTGGATCAAAAGAAAGTGTCCAGACACTCTGTGACGTAAATGGCATTGAAACAGAGAATGACACTCTAAAGGCGGAATTACTAAATGTATTTTTCCAAAGCTGATTCAAAGAGGAAGATTGCACTGTAGTTCCTTCCCTAGATTGCCGCACAGATTACAAAATGGCAGATATCGGAATAATTGACAGAGGGATAGAAAAACAATTAAAATCGCTCAAAAGAGGAAGGGCCGCAGGACCTGATGGGATACCAGTTCGTTTTTACACAGAGAACGCGAAGGATGGTGTATCGTAGATCTCTAGAACAGCATAGCGTTCCGAAAGATTGGAAAATGGCTCAGGTCATCCCCGCTTTCAAGAAGGGTCCTCAAACAGATGTGCAGAACTACATGCCTATATCTCTAACGTCGGTCAGTTGTAGAATTTTGGAACATGTATTATGTTCGAATATAATGACATTTCTCGAAACTGGGAATCTGCTCTGTAGGAATCAGCATGGGTTTCGAAAAAGGCGTTCCTGTGAAATCCAGCTCGCGCTATTCGTCCACGGGACTCAGAGGGCCATAGACACGGGTCTCAGGTAGATTCTGTGTTTCTCGACTTCCGCAAGGCGTTTCATACAGTTCCCCACAAACTTTTAATGAACAAAGTAAGAGCATATGGTCTATCAGACCAATTAAGTGTTTGGATTGATGAATTCCTAGATAACAGAAAGCAGCAGGTCATTCTCAATGGAAGTCTTCCGAAGTATGAGTTATGTTAGGTGTGCCACAGGGGAGTGTCGTGGGTCCGTTGCTGTTCACGATATATATAAATGACCTTGCGGATAACATCGGAAGTTCACTGAGGCTTTTTTCGGATGATGCTGTTGTATACAGAAAGGTTGTAACAATGGAAAATTGTATTGAGATGCGGAGGATCTGCATCGTATTGACGCATTTGCAGGGAATGGCAATTAAATCTCAATGTAGACAAGTGTAATGTGCTGCGAATAAACAGAGAGAAAGATCCTGTATCATTTAGCTACACTATAGATAGGTCAGCAACTGGAAGCAGTTAATACCATAAAGGATCTGGGAGTAGGCATTTGAGGGATTTAAAATGGAATGATCATATAAAATCAATCGTTGGTAAAGCAGATGCCAGACTTAGATCCATTGGAAGAATACCAAGGAAATGCAGTCCGAAAACGAAGGAAGTAGGTTACAGTACACTTGTTCGCCCACAGCTTGAATACTGCTCACCGGTGTGGGATCAAATGTTCAAATGTTCAAATGTTTGTTAAGCTTATGGGACTTAACTACGGAGCCATCAGTCCCCAAACTTACAAACTACTTATGAACTAGCTACAACTACGGACGGCACAAACATCCATGCCCGAGGGGGGATTCGAACCCCTGACCGTAGTGGCCGTGCTGACCGTGACTGAAGCGCCTCAGTCTCCTCGGCCACCGCGGCCGGCAAGGTGTGGGATCCGTACCAGGTGGGATTGATAGAAGGAGTGGAGAAGATCCAACGGAGACCAGCGCGCTTCGTTACAGGATCATTTGGTAATCGTGAAAGCGTTACGGAGATGATCGCTAAACTCCAGTGGAAGACTCTGCAGGAGAGACGCTCTGTCGCTCCGTATGGGCTTTTGTCGAAGTTTCGAGAACATACCTTTACCGAGGAGTCTAGCAGTATATTGCTCCCTCCTACGTATATCTCTCGAAGAGATCAGATTAGAGCCCACACAGAAACATACCGACAATCCTTCTTTCCGCGAACAATACGTGACTGGAATAGGTGGGAAAATCGATAGTGGTACTCGAGGTACCCTCCGCCACACACCGTCAGGTGGCTTGCGGAGTATGGTTGTAGATGTAGATAATAAAGATAACAAGAAGTATAAAGAGAAACCGAAGATAAAGAGAGAGCAGCGAACACGGTAGAGGAACCAGAAGCCTAAACGGACGAGACCTCAGAACTAGTAAGCTCAATGATCGAACCCTGTACTGTCACTGTTTCTATGAAAACACGTTTAGTTTTCCTCTATCTCTATACGAACGAAAGTCAAATGTTTACAAAACTAAGTAACCAAAATACTGAGGTCGTCGGTCCATAGACTTACAAACTGCTTCAACTGGAGCCACCTTAGGCTAAGAAAATCCACACACAACCAAGTCCGAGGGAAGGCAAACTACCGATGGAGAGCGGGCGTGCTATCCGTACAAAGGCGCCTTAGACCGCACGCCCAGTCCAGCGTGGCTTTATTCTAACTTCTGTGGTTTCAAAATCGCCTACGACCTACACTAACAGAAAGCCTGTATACTCGAAATGGTGCAGTAGAACCAATATCATCTGATGACCATCGTTCATGGACAGAAATAAATGCTGACCTCCATAGTCGTCAGGAAGCTGAGTTCATTGACTCCGTCTTTATACGTTCAGCCTCTTAATGATCAAAGATACTCCTAACTCGAAAAGCGAAACTCATGCACTCTTGTCGTTCCCACGGCGCGTCGATCAAGTGGAAACAATGGAGTAGACGTCATACATTTAATATCAGAAACTTTTATGAATAATCAGTAATGGGCAATATGTACTACATATATAGGATGGTGTTTTCCTTTTTGTGTTAGAATGCTTTAGTTTTCTGGGTAACTAATTCCTCCTAAGACATCTTCGTGATCTGATGTATTTCTTGCTACAGAAACGTATGATAGTGGTTTCCCGTAGCACCTCGTCAATACGCAGGACAAAGGCTATTAGCAAATTTTTAGCTAAAGCTGATTGATATCCGGACGCCTTTCGTTTGTTGATAATTGCACTAAATACAGCTTTTGTTAGAGAAATTTATTGTAAATCGTTCAATTATTTCTTGAGTCTCAATAACAATGCTATTCTGTAGCATAGTGTCTTGACAAGAGACCAAAAACAACCATGCATCCATCGATGCAGCTATGAGCACAGAAGGAGGTTGAAATAAAGGTACATGGCGTTATCTATGTCGAGCACATATGACAGTTGAAGCCTATCCGCCATCATGGTGTAGAGTGCTATTTATACATTAAAAGTATGCGTTGAGTCGACCTTCTTACTGTTAATGCATTGAACCGACACTCAGGAAATGTATATACTTACAAGAAATATAATTTCTCTAATAAATAGTAATAAATACTAATCATAATATATATGAAAACTTTATTGCAGTGGCTAATTTTCACTCGTTGTACAACACTGCAAAAACTCCCTATGTTTTATTCCTGTTTTAAGTGACCTAAAACATCAGCTCTACAACACGAAAGCTTCTACAAAGACGTAGCAATTTCGCGAAGGAAGGCTTCATGTTTTCAAAAATTTTGAGAACACAGTAGGTAATACAAGTTAACGAATTCTCGCCAGAGACCACGCAGTAGGAACATCAAGTGTGTAACTTGACCACAGTTAAACATACGACCTATAGTACAGATTATGTGAACGAATCATCACTTTCTCTGTGTGTGTGTGTGTGTGTCCAGCCTACATCTACATGTACATGAGATACTCTGCAAATCACATTTAAGTGCCTGGTAGAGGATTCATATTATCTCCCATTAAATTCTCGAATAGCGCGCAGGAAGAAAGAACACCCGAATCTCTCCGTTCGAGCTCTGATTTCTCGTATTTTATTCTGATGATCATTTCTACCTATGTAAGTGGGAATCAACAATACATTTTAGAATTCGGAGGAGAATGTTGGCTTTTGGTGTTTCGTAAGTAGCCCATGCCTTAGCGATAACCTCCATTGTTGTAATGATTCCCATCCCAGATCCTGTATCATTTCCTTAACGCTGTATCGTAACAATACAAAACGAGCTGCCCATCTTTGGCTTCTTTCGATGTCCTCCGTCAAACCCACGTGATAAGGATTCTACACTAGGCAGCAATACTCCAAATGGACAATCGTAGTGTATGTAGTCTCCTTAGTAGTTCTGTTACATGTTTCGCCTTTCCCGCGACATTATCTACGTGTTCTTTTCAGTTTAAGTCTGAAGTAATCGTAATTCCTAGGTATTTTGTGGAGTTTACGGCCTTCACTTTAGATTGATTTATCTTGTAAACACAGTTAAACGGATTTCTTTTCGTACTCATGTGGACTTCACACTTCTCATTATTTAGAGTTAGTTGCCAATTTTTACACCATAGTGATATCTTATTCAGATCGTTCTGCAGTTGGTTTTGATCTTCAGATGATTTTACTAGACGGTAAATGACGGCGTCATCTGCAAACAACCTAAGAGAGCTACTTAGATTTTCCCCTAAATCGTTTATGTAAATAAGGAACAGCAGAGGACCACTGGCACTACCGTGTGGAACGCCCAATATTACCTCTGTTTCAGTCGATGCCTGACTATCGATTACTACGACCTGTGTCTTCTCTGACAGGAAATCCCCTATCCAGTCGCAAATTTGGGGCAATATACCATAACCACGCAAATTGATTGAAAGCTATGTGTCACGTACAGTGGCAAAAGCCTTCTGGAAATCAAGAAATACGCAATCGATTTGCGAACGCTTGTCGATAGGATTCACCACTTCGTGTGAGTAAAGAACTAGTTGTGTTTCGCATGAATGATATTTTCAAAACCTATGTCGACTTTGTGTCGATAGAACATTCTGTTCGAGATAATTCATAATATTTGAATACAGGATATGTTCCAAAACCCTGCTGCAGATTGATGTCAATGAAATAGGCCTGTAATTTAGTGGGTTACTCCTACTGCCTTTCTTTAATGTAGGTGTGACCCGTGCAACTTTCCAATCTTTTGGTACAGATGCTTCTTTGAGAGATCGGTTGTATGTGGCTGTTAAGTAAGGAGCTACCACTTCAGCATAATCAGATAGAAAAGTAATTAGAGTGCACACAGGATAAATTGGCCGGTAGATGCGCAGACGGCTGGAATAGTGTGGGGAGAGCGACAGTGGTGGGGGTAGCAGCCGGAGCAGTGAGTGAGCGCTGCGCGCTGGAGGGGAACATAAGTGGCCAGCTAACTGGCCGGCAGGGGGAAATGGGCTTCCGAGCGAAGGAATGAATTCGCCTGGCGCTTCGGAAGAAAACTCGACTCTGCGCAACGTCCACTTTATCCTGCACGGACTATACTGTGCTACTTGCATGTGAGACCTCAAGACATTTTTTACATCGAGACTTAGAAATTGTTGAGGATAGCCAAAAAACTTTCAATAAGCAGATGAGGGAGTTGAAAACGAACAAGTCGCTAGGTGTAGACGAGGTACCAATCCGGTTTTACGAACAGTACTCGGCGGCACTGGCCCCTTACGTAGCTCACAGTTATCGTGAATCTTCGACCCAGTGGAAAGTACCAAGCAACTGGAAAAAAAGCACAGGTTACTCCCATGTATATGAAAGGCAATAGAATGGACACCGAAATTACAGACTATATAGTTCACATCAGTTTGCTGTAGAATTTTTGAACATATTCACAGTCCTAGTATAGTAAATTTCCTTGAGACGCAAGAGCTGCTGCCCATGCACCAGCATCGCTAGTACGAAACCCAGGTCGCGCTTTTCTCTCATGACATCTTGCGTGATACGGATGAAGGGCAACAGGCAGACTGGATATTTCTTTATTTTCGAAAGACGTTTGTCGCAGTACAGCACAACAGACTGCTAACGAAGGTACAAGATTATGGAATAGGTAGGCCTACCCAAATATGTGCGTGGCTCGAAGACTACTTAAGTAATACAACCTAGTGCGTTGTCCTCGATGGAGAGTATACATGAGAGACTAGCGTATCGTTAGGGACCTATTTCACCTACATAATGATCTGGCTGTTTGCTGAAGATGCTGTGCTGTACAAGAAGATGTTGTCATTGACTTTACTGTAGTAGGATACAGGGTGACTTGGACCAATTTTTTATGCAAATACCGCTAAGTGTGGAAAAATGTAAGGTGATACAGATGAGTAGGAGAAACAATCCCATACTGTTTGAATATAGCATTAGTAGCGTGCTACTTGACAGAATCGCGTCGTTTAAGTACCTAGGTGTAACGCTGTTGGGCGATATGAAATGGAACGAGCGTATTACACTCGTGAGGAAGGCGAATGTTCCACTTCGGTTTTTGGTAGAAATTTTCGTCTGTAAATGAGACCGCACATAAAAGTTGCTTTTACTACCGTGTCTTGAGTGTTGCACTAGTGTATGGGATCCCCACGAGATGGGATTAAAGGAGGAAGAAGAGGCAGTTCAGAAAAGGGCGGCGAGGTTTGTAACTGGCAGATTCTATCAATGCGTGAATGTTACTGTCATGCTTCGAAACTTAAGTGGGAGTCGGTGTGGGGGAGGCGACGTTCTTCTCAAGAAGCACTGTTGAAGAAATTTAGAGGGCCGGAATTTGAGGCGGACTGCAAACGGTTTTACTGCCGCAGAGCTACTTTTCGGGTGAAGACCACAAGGATAAGGTTAGAGAGATTGGGGCTCGTACGGATTCATAAAAACATTCGTTTTTCCCTCGTTCTATATGGTAGTGGAACAGGAAAGCAAGTAACTAATAATGGTACTGAGTTCTCTGCCCCAAGCCCCTTAGTGGATTGTGGAGTGTGTATGTAGATGTAATTCTCTACCGTGTATTGCTTTTAACATTATCAGTCTGATAGTACTTCGTGAAATGCGGAAGTTGCGTTCTCATTTTATGTATTGTGTTTCATGCGTCATTAAAACTCTGCGATTCTTCTGTACCTACATCCACATCCATACTCCGCAAGCCACCCGACGGTGTGTGGCGGAGGGTACCACAGGGTTCTCACTTCTGTTCCAGTCACGTATTGTTCGCGGGAAGAAAAATTGTCGATATACATCTGTGTGGGTTCTAATCTCTCTGATTTTATCTTCCTGATCTCTTCGCTAGATATACATAGGAGGGAGCAATATACTGATAGACTCCTTGGTAAAGTTATGTTCTCGAAACTTCGACAAAAGTCTGTACCGAGCGACAGAGCGTCTCTCCTGCAGAGTCTTCCACTGGAGTTTATCGATCATCTCCGTAACGTTTTCACGATTATCACTTGATCCTGTAACGAAGCGCGCTGCTCTCCGTTGCAGCTCTTCTACTTCCTCCATCAACCCCACCTGGTACGGATCGCACACCGGTGAGCAGTATTCAAGCAGTGGGCGAACAAGTGTACTGTAACCTACTTTCTTTGTTTTCGGCCTGCATTTCCTTACCTTTCTTCTAATGAATCTAAGTCTACCAACTACTGATTTTATATGGTCGTTCCATTTTAAATCACTCGTAATGCCTACTCCCAGATAATTTATGGAATTATTTGCTTCCAGTTGCTGACCTGCTATAGTGTAGCTAAATGATAAAGGATATTTCATTCTGTGTATTCGCAGCACATTACACTTGTCTGCATTGAGATTCAATTGTCATTCCCTGCACCATTCGTCAATTCGTTACAGATCCTCCTGCATTCCAATACAATTTTCCATTGTGACAACTGCTCTATATACCACAGTATCATATGCAAAAAGCCTCAGTGAACTTCCGATGTTATCCGCAAGGTCATTTATATATATTGTGAACGGCAACGGACCCACCACACTCCCCTGTGGCACACCTGACATAACTCCTACTTCGGAAGACTTCTTTCCATTGCGAATGACATGCTGCATTCTGTTATCTAAGAACACCTCAATCCAATTATAAAATAGGTCTGATAGACCATATGCTCTTACATTGTTCATTAAAGCCGGCCGCGGTGGCCGAGGGGACTAAGGCGCTCCAGTCACGGTCTCCACGGCCACTACGGTCGGGGGTTCGAATTCCCCCTCGGGCATGGATATTTGTGCCGTCCTAGTTCGTAAGTAGTTCATAAGTAGTTTGTAAGTTTAGGGACTGATGACCCCGTAGTTAAGTCCCATAGACTATACAAACATTTGAACATTTTGTTCATTAAATATCTGTGGGGGTCTGTATCAAACGCCTTGCCGAAGTCATGAAGCACAGCATCTACCTGAGAATCCGTGTCTATGGCCTTCTGAGTCTCGCGGATGAATATCGCGAGCTGGGTTTCACACGATCGCCTTTTTCGAAACCCATGGTGATTCCCACTGAGCAGATTTCTACTCTCCAGAAATGTCATTATATTCGAACATGTTCCAAAATTGTACAAGTGACCGACGTTAGAGATATAGGTCTATAGTTCTGCATATTTGTTCGACGTCCCTTCTTGAAAATGGGGATTACCTGCGCCATTTTCCAATGTTTCGGAACGCTACGCTCTTCTAGAGACGTACGGTACACCACGGCGAGTTGGGCGACAAGTTCCTTCACGTACTCTGTGTAAAAACGAACTGGTATCCATCAAGTCCTGCGGCGTTTCCTGGTTTGAGCGATTTTAATTGTTGTTCAATACCTCTGGCAATTATTTTGATATCTGCCATTTTGTAATCTGTGTAGCAATCTAGAGAAGAAACTACACTGCAATCTTCCTCTGTGAAACAGCTTTGGAAAAACCTACGTTGGGTAAACAGTAATAGTCCCACAGTATACAGGGTGTCCTACTCAACTGTTTCACCCCAGATATCTCTGTAACTACACGAGATATTGAAAACGACTTTCACGGTCATGAACGTACTGCAGGGGCTTCTAAACGTAACAGTTATTTTCAACGCAAACCTTTCTTTTTTTTATGGATACCCTATATTATTTCTCAATCAATGAATAGAATGAAAAATTGCATCGCTTCGTAATCCGTCACATACATCAGGAGAAACTACAAAGTGAAGTTGACGTTTGAAACTCATGAAGCGCACCGCTAACGCGTCCCTAGACTGAAGCGAGAGGCGCGGTTGAGGCTCGGACACGCGCTAGCACCGCGCCTCATGTACTTCAAACGTCAACTTCGCTTCGCAGTTTCTCCTGATGTATGTGACGCATCGTTATGCAACCAACGCCATTGTTTTTTGTGATTTTTCGTTCTATTGAATGCTTAAGAAATAATATACAAAAAAAACATAAGTTTGCGTTAAAAATAACACTTCTTCACGTTTTAGATTGTCTCATGTGACCTACTTTCATAAGCGCCTGCCGTACGTTTATGACCGTGAAGGTCGTTTCTCAACATCTCTTGCAGTTCCATAGATATCGGGGGTGAAACAGTTGAGTGGGACACCCTGTATAGTAGTATAGACGAGACTTGTATGACGTCACGTCCAGCTGTACACATTGCATTCCGTCAATTACATCCGGAGAAACTGCGAAGCGAAGTTGACATTTGAAACACATGAAGCGCACAGCTAACGCATCCCTAGACTCAAGCGAGATGCAAAAAACGTGCAGTTCAGCAGCCTGGATGGTTCCACTGAAAAACAGTCAGTTCGTAGTTTCACTCACCTGACGACGTTTCTCTTCTTCAGCCGTTCAGCCAGTGCTGACCGCCGCGGTGGATTAGCCGAGCGGTATAACCAATACATTACATACTAACCAGAGAATCAACCTACAGGAAGAACTTCACGGTATATCTCAAAATTGAGCAATATACGTTAATACGTACTAAAAAATATAAAGAAAACTTTGCAACTGCTTATATTGCCTGCCAAATCATGATAGGGAACGCCATCTCTCTGCTGATCAATATATTGTGATGAGCCCTTCTGGAAGGCTGGCCGCATTGTCCTCAGGTCTGCCCAGTTGCACTGGGCTGTCTTGGAAGCACGCCTAACTGAACAGTTCTGCTTGTAGGCTCGACACCAGCTGAAATTGACTCCATAGTTTCAGTTGGACCAGCAAGGTTTCATGGTAAAAATACCATAACACGTTCGATGACTGCTTTTCCTTGCTAGTTTTTCCATTCAGTGAGTGCTTCAGGTTTCAATCGTGATGGACACAGCAGAGTACACGTACTCAGAAGACACAGAGCGCGCTCTACATTGTAGACGTACCGGCGGTCGGTGGTGCTCGCCTGTCAGCCAGTGCAGACGCCGGACGCCCTACCTGCGTGAGATGCGGCGGAGGCATCGTACGCAGGCGTCGCCGTGGAGGCAGATAAGGCACGGCCGCCCCCGCCGCCTCCGCCGCCGCCCCCGCCCACCCCTCGTCGCGCCCCCAGCGCCACGTGTGCACGCCCCGTGCTGGGTACACAGCCGTCCACCCGCTGATAGCGCTCCGAACTGCCCGCCTGCATCACTGGAAGCGTTAATTGCAGTGTGCAGCCGCGGTCCACACAGGCATACACCACCTGTCACTCCCCGCGCTTCGGAATATGCGGGGCAGTTCAAAATGTTCAAATGTTTGTTAAGCTTAAGCGACTTAACTACGGGGTCATCAGTCCCTAAACTTACAAACTACTTATGAACTACCTACAACTAAGGAGGCGGGATTCGAACCCCCGACCGTAGTGGCCGTGCAGACCGTGACTGGAGCGCCTCAGTCCCCTCGGCCACCGCGGCCGGCCGCGGGGCAGTTCCACGAATTAGTGCAGAAAACGTACCATTCAACAACCTGGTTGGTTCCACTGAAAAACAGTCAGTTCATAGTTTCATTCACCTCGCGACGATTCTCTTCTTCAGCACTCCATCCAGTGCTGACCTGACTGAAAACAAGGACCGTAATTGTTCAAATGTTCAGATGTCTGTAAATCTGTGGGACCAAACTGCGTGGTCTTCAGTCCGTAGCTTACAAACTACTTAAACCCAGGTAAACTAACCTACGGACAAATACACACACCCAGGCCTCAGGGAGGACTCGAACCTCCACGGCGAGCAACCGCGCGCTCCTCAGCGAGGTGCTTTAGATCCCTCGGCTACTCCACCGCGGCGACCGTAATTTCACTGTAAAAAGTGAACTCTTGAATAAAATAATGCCTTGGTTGCAAAAACAATTTACTGAAATGACGCATTTCGCCCGGTTAGATCATCTTCAGATTTCTGACAACGAAGGAAAAATGATCCACATCTTACAATTTTTACATGGTAATATTACAAAAATGTAATTATTACATTTGTAATATTACCATGTGAAGATTGTAAGATGTAGATCATTTTTTCTTCTTTGTCAGAAATCTTTTGATGTTGTAATCGAGCGAAACGCGTCATTTCATCAAAAGTTCTTGCAACCAAGGCATTGTTTTATTCAAGACTTCGACTTAACACGGTTGCTGTAGCACACCACGCAGAAATGGAACGGGAAGAATTTTACTGTAAAAAGCTGTGTAGAAACACTAAGTGGACATTTCTCTTTTCATTCAGTCGCATTTTTCTTAAATTGTTTATGGATGATGGGATCTATTGCGTTAAAATGAAGTTAACACGGGATTTTTTTACGATGTAATTATTATTTAAATGCATTCTCAGGGTACAGTTCATTGCCAAGCCTATGCTACATGACGCAATAGCTACACCCACAATCCCCACTCACTAGTAAAGCCAGTTTATGGTAATCAATTTACCCTGTCACCAAAAGCGTTCTTAAAAGAGGTGTTCTTTTTCATATGCTCGCAAAATGCTACGCAAATCGGTCTATATAAATCTTCACACATTATTGTTTAGCGTAACACGCCATGCGGTTTCGGTTTCAACCTTGCATAATATCAAAATTAAAAAAAAAAAAAAAGGAATTTCACTACTCCACTGTCGACACGATATACTACGCATGTTGAAGTACTTTTTACGTTCCGCAAAATAGTTCAAGTAAGTTCGGAGTTCAACCATGGAGATGTTAACAATTCCGTGTATAAACTCCGACTACTCTCTTGCACCCCAGAAAACGTGAATGTTCTCGAATGAAAGCGCGCAATGCTGTAATCTGATTGGCTAAATGTATTGGCAACCAATCAGATCGCAGAGATAACCCGGGCAAACCCGCACATTCCATATATGCCTATGAATAACAACGAACTTTCTAGAACTATATGCAGAAAAAATTATTAGAAAATATGAAATAATAAAATATACACAAATTTAAATAATTAACTATGTTTACCATATACTGACGAATTATTTTCATCCAATTTTCCATTAATATTCTCTCTCACACACACATAGGAAATACCTTTCAAACGTGAGACTACTTGAATATTTATCAACTTCTATTTGTCAGATCACTATCACGTTTACGAAAAATTCACATACATGTACCTAAACACAGAACCGTAATTAAACACTATTAACTTTAAAATATTCCAGTAAATGTTCTTTCTATACATTAACTCGCTCATTTGAATGATGAGTAGACAGACGTCTCCAGAGTGCTGGCCTCTGTCTTTCCAAACTCACACTAGGTACTCCAGATGGTAACAGCTGCTGCGCCCTAGTCCAGCACAGTAGGGGCGGGCTAAACTGTGATTTTCCGATATCAGTGATTTCTGTGACTGCTCCTGTGATTCTTAGTTGCGATTTGTCACTGTTTACAATCGCAGTGTACAAATCCTCGACATGTATCCCTCCGCACTCAAACTGCGATTTCGGTGACTCTAAATGCTACTTCTGTGATTTCTGCTACTAATATTGCTACTTTTGCAATTTGTGCTACTTCTGCTACTGATATTGCTACTTCTGCGATTTCTGTTACTTTTGTGATTTCTGCTACTTCCGTGACTTAGGCGATGTGTGTGTCAGATGCAATACATATCATCCATAACAGATTCCTCGTCCTACATGTAAATATATACTGTACAGGTATGGCACGAACGGGAAAAGGCTGTGGGCGTTTTCCGGACGGGGTTTGACAGCAGTGGCGGCGCTAGACGAAAACTGGGAGTCGGCGAACTCGTCTTTGCGAGGCCCCTTTCATTTTTCCAATAAGGTAGAAAATGTTACATAAAATGAGATGAATTGTGCATCAGTAATCATTATACTAAAATTTTATCAGTATGATATACAAGTATTATTGCAATGCCAAAAATTACAATAAACAAACACACATTAAAATAGAGAAACTTTTTGGCTTTTCGTCTCACTGAATTTTTTCATAGATTACATCATAATTAATACTAGAGGATATTTCGGATCCAATTGATAGTACTGACAACTTTCGTGGCTCACTGTACTTCGTAAGTAAGTGTTAATCAATTTTAACTTTGTGAAGCTTCTCTCGGCCGACGTTGTACTGACTGGAACTGTGAGCTTGATTCTGATTGTTATTATAAACATTTGAATATACTTCTTCCAAATTGTTTTCTAAAATGTACTGAAGAAGTTGTTTTGCAAATATTTAACTAAAAATTGCATCACTCCTGCACTCTTACGGAAATACATACGGACAACCAAATAGCATGGCCGAGGGGACTGAAGCACTTCAGTTACGGTCTGCACGGCCACTACGGTCGGCCGTTTGAATCACCCCTCGGGCATGGATATTTGTGCCGTCCTTAGTATAAGGTAGTTGATAAGTAGTTTATAAGTTTAGGGACTGATGACCCCGTAATTAAGTCCCATAAGCTTTACAAACATTTGCATTTTTTTTTTTCCAAATAGCAGCCGGCCAGGAATTGTCGAGCGCACTAAGGCGTCATACTACGGTGAGCGAGGTCGCTCTCGTCGGGGGTCGAATTTCACACTTGAGTACGGATGTTGTGTTCGTCTTTTGGTTAAGCTAGTGTAAGTTAGATGTAGGTCGTCGCTACATAACCTTGCAGTTAAAAAGCGCCGTTAAACACACACACACACACACACACACACACACACACACACACACACACAGAGGGAGAGAGGGAGAGAGAGAGAGAGAGAGAGAGAGAGAACTAAAGCAATAACAATGTTTTGCGAGGCCCCCACAAGCCCGAGGCCGTCGGCGGTTGCCGACGTCGCCGGCGCCTAGCGCCGCCACTGTTTGACAGGATCAGCAAATCATACTCGGACACGAGTGTTGCGGTGTAACGAAATGGTTGTATTTCACAAAAGCGGATACAATATCTGATATTACGGCTTGAGGAGAGCCACCAGTGGTGCAACAGAAGTAATCATTATAATTTAAGTAGGAGAGCGAGCCCAGGGGGCTGCAGAGCGGGGAGCGTGCTATCGGGGCGAGAGCCGGCGGCAGACAGACCTTTACCGTCTGTAACGATCTCGCAGATAGCCAGCAGTGCTGGATATACGTAATTGCGTTCATACTGTGATTGGTTGCGATCCGCCTTGTGGACTTTGACACAGGTGCCCTGATCAGCGGGTTCCGCGCCCGCAGTTTCGTGGATCGGCGACACGTGCCGCTTGCTGAGCACAGATCGAATCGGGCCAGGGGGTTCAGAATGCGCGCGGCAGCGGAAATGTGACGCGCAGGACGCAAACGTATGGCAGCGGACATCGGACGCTCTCTGTCCTAAGGCACGTGCGGCAAGACATGGAAAATCATGTCGAAAATTACGGGAAAAAATAAAAAAAAATATAATACTGCTGTTCTCTACTGGTGTACACTCCTCCTCCTTCCATGGGAAAGGCTTACCCTTCGCAAAAATTAGTGAAATTACGAAAAAAAAGTTTCACGGTTGGTGACGGCGGGTAAAAAGGGTCTGTTACAAATTATATTCATACTTATACATAGAAATGATTATATAGAAAAGTACAAATTGCTTCTCTTGTATTGTGGCGTAAGCCAAGGGCGCCTTGGTCGCCTCACAAAGGTTCGGGTGGGATGGCCGGTAGCAGTGCCCCAGTGGCGTGTTGGTTGGTGAAGTCAGAAGTTGCTGGCTGCTGGCGGTCAGCTGACGACCGGAATGGCAAGGCTGAAACACTTTGACACTTGCCTTAGCGAGGTGCCCATTTGTGCGGTAGCGTGCCTCCTCAAGGGGTTTTAATGAGCGCATCGTAGGTGGGCAATACCCAATAAGAATTAACAGTATTAAGATAGGGTAATCCAAAGTTATACATAATAGGAATAGTGCTCCATTTACGGGCTTACTAAGTCTTTGAAACAAGAGTACCTACATTTACATTAAGCAACATAAACAATAAACACAACGAAGGTGTGGCCTAACACTACGTTACAATACTAATATCAATTACCAAAGAGGGATTTTACAGTACGGTTCGTTATAGATTAAATTCAAAACAGTAACTTTCTCGACAGGAGATACGCACAAATGTAACAACATTATGAGGATCGCAATTAACCTCTCTTTAAATGCAAAATACGTTACAAAAACTATAGTCTTAGCGCTAAGGTATCTTAAAAAATAAGGCTGGACCATGCCTTTATATAAGATTTCACTTATGGAATGTGCCATGCGGCTAGCATTCAGGAACCTCTGCAGTAGTGTTTTGTCTGAACCAACTGCATCATCGCTTTTGACATAAATCGCATACAATTAGTGCAACCACGACCAAGGTAAGAGGGATAGCGTTGGTACTTGGTAGCATCACAGTCCTATGGTAATTTGGACTTTCTCATGTTTTAGTAACTTGTTTAGCAAATAGTGGGGATGGTAATTATTAAAGCGAGGCATTTTCAACCAATTGGTGGACGCAGGCATAGCAGTGGATAAATGCAGCATATTGTAGTGAAGTGCAACTGTGAAGGTACTTTGGATGTAGGATTAACAATGTCGCAATGTGAACGGTTGACCAGCAATCCACTGCTGATATCCTGACACGGTAAGTGTGTGTACAAGGCATGTAGTCTATCCTTTCAGAAAGCACTCCAGAATCGGAAGGCTGACTTAGAAATGCGGTAGCCTCAGGCGCGTACCAATACAGATAATAAGATTACCATTTCATTCTTGCCAAAATACCCGCGACAACAATCACCAATACGAGCGCAAATAGGCACGGCAACAATGCCAAACTCGGTTATAGTGGACGAACCCCACACGGGTCCATTAATATTCCTTCTGGTCACGCCATGGATGATCATACGTAGTATCAAGTCCGGTCACTTAAAACTGGAATCAATCTGTAAGCGGCGGAAGTTGTGAAGGGCAGTAAACTTCCGAATTATCGTCTGAATGAGTGTAGTAGAGAAATAAAGCAGCGGCTCGTAAACGGCGACAAATTTGCAAGTCACGCGCAGCAGGAGTCAGGAGTTTAAGTTGCTATCTGTCGGGATCTCACTGACAGCTACAATCACCTGGTACAGTGACAGGGTGGCAGAGCATTGTCTATCTGGAATTAGCTGACGAGTGCGGATGGCTGGCTGAGGTGACTGAGTAGGCTGATTGCGCAATAATCCAACCTGTGCGGACAGCTGCGGTGTTAACACAGTTCCTGTATAAAACGTATATGGTGTTAGCAACGATCAAATACGCAAAAGGCGATTAAGCCCCAATTCTGGTAGGTATTTATTTTACAATTCAGGAATTCTACTTTCAGTGCGTTGAGCATCCTTAGGCGACGAGCGATGCTGACTATGAAGTTACAGAAACATAAAATTGTAATGCCTTTTATCTTCAAAAGTATCTTCTGGTTTGGGAAAAGGATCGATGACAAAATAGATTTCTGCAATACTGAACATAACGATAGTACTGGGTATATCAGTGGCTATAGTAGATGTTCCACTTTTCCCAAGAACATCGTAAGGAATAGGGTCAGGTTAGGGAAGGCGGTTTTTACTGAAACAACCGGTTTTCGGTTATACCGGTTCTTTTCATCTCCAGTTTAGCCGCACCGTAAAAATTGCTCAAGATAACCGGTTTTCGGTTTTTTTATTGCTATTATTTCCTCTAGAGATCGACCGAAACATATTTTGCGGCCGAAACAGAAACCGTAATCAAATTTTCGGTTCTTCTAGTTTCGGCCGAAATCGAAACTTGCGAAATTCAGTTAAAATTTAGGTAAATTTACGTTATACGACAAATCACTAGTCTTTCCATATTTTACAAGATCCCCTCCGAATACTACGCCTTCTTGAGTGTGTGTAAGCCTAGCCAGGAGTCCGCAGAAGACGATATACGAAGCTTACATATTAACTGGCCTAGTATTTCCATCCGGCAGTTGCGAATATTGAGCCAACCACTCCGTAAGTTGGACTTGTGAGCCAGCGCATACGAAATATGATAGTACATATGAATCGAATTTACCTTCTCTTCCAAGAAACATATTGGATGCTTTCTCCTTAAATGACACAGCATGTTTGTAGTACCTCCACCCGTTTTCAACTTTTTGGACTGCTGCATGACCAGACGGAGGCGAGTCTCGTACACTGCCGGTGCACGCGCGTCGTCCAATAGGCCACGCCACACGGCAACAGGTGCATCGATGCCTCAGTAGCTGAGCTAGTTCTTAAGTTCTTATGCCACGCGTTTGTTGCGCGTTTCTGATTGCCGGGATTGTTCTTAAATTATCACTGATCGCTTTTCTTAGTTACTACGATGACCAAATATTTCACAGCAGTGGAAATTTTAGGAATAGCCCTAAACATTAGGGTCTACTAGTTTTAATTTATTTTCATTATTTACAAAAAACACATTTTGACCCACTACTACGGGTTTTTTACTCGGTTCTTGGCAATAACTAAAAAATCCGCTTACAACCTACGCCAAATGAATACCGAAAAAAAAAAAGGTTATTCAAAACTAAAATACCGGTATCGGTTTTAATCGGTCGGTTTTTCCCATCCCTAGCTCAGGTAGGAAGCATTACATGAAATTGTTTGACATTTATAAGTACGATAACGTATGTGTTTCGATTATAGTGAAACAGAAGATTAGTACGGACGGACTGATGCCGGTTGGTCGCGGTGCGGCAGGTGTGGGCCACGTGCGCTACACAGTACACAGCTGACGGCGTCAAATGCGGCACCGGCAGGCGTCGAGTGGCGCTAGTGAGAGGGGGCAGAGACGGTGGACACTGGGCGGTGACCCAGCGACGCCACGCGGCCTTGTAATCATATGGCGCGGCTAGGGCTGTCTGATGAGCGCCGAGCCGCTCCATTTAAACACTCTCTACTTCCATGTTGCAGCTCATGTTCCTTACATTATTGTGTCCGCAATTGCAACAATGAAATTTCTAATGGCAAATCGAGGCATAATGGTTGGCATTAAAAGGGTTTTCCAGACTGAGACATCCTAGTTTACATGTGAAACTTAAATCTAAACCTAAGCAAAACATATGTAGTAGGCGGCGGTATTACTACAAACAAAAATACATGCGAAATAAAACATGTGCACTGGCTTAAACATTTATATTTGTGCTCAAAGAGCATACAGCACCATTAATCCCTAGATCGAAATCCATAGGAATGCTTGGATCTTAATGCATATTTAGTGCGTGTAGGGGGAAGTGGAGCTTTCTTTTTACTAATTTCTCTTGAACGACCAGACGATCTAGGTGCGGTTGAAACTGCAGCACACGGATTTGGCGTCACTTGCCCATGATATGATTTTAATCTGTCGAAATGTACGACCACCGTGCGGCCAGATAATTGCAATTCTGCATTAACGTGTGACGTCAAACGTATGATCTGATATGGTCCTTCGAACAAAGGAGTGAATTTTTTAGTTCGTGCCTTTTTAATGACTGTATTTCTCAACAGGTTTGTGTCTGCCAACGTAATCAAATTCGCTAAGTCTCAGAGCCCACCTGGTTAAACGACTACTTGGATCCTTAAGGCTTAGCATCCACTGCAAAGCAGCATGATCGGTTACAACTGTAAACTGTCTACCATACAGGTAACATCTGAAATAGTTGACACCAAAAACTACACCTAATAATTCCTTTTCGGTGGTGCTATAATTTTGTTCAGTCTTATTAAGCTGACGGGAAGCATAACCAATTGGTTTTTCTTCTTCATCCTGTTCTTGGCTTAGGATACATCCCACAGCAAAATTCAAAGCATCACATGACAGAATGAATGGCTTTTCGAAATCTGGATAAATTATCAAAGGAGAGCTAGTTAAAACCTCCTTAACCTGCTTCATGGCAATATCACATTCAGGACTCCAATGAAATGCTATTCCTTTCATCAACAGGTTAGTAAGTGGTTTGGTCACTGTGGCATAATACTTTATAAAACGTCGATAGAAATTACATAATCCTAAGAAACTTTGCAGTTCTTTGACATTGGTAGGGACTGGAAGGTTCTGACAGCTTCAGTCAAACGGGGAACTGGTTTCACTCCATCATAACTAATAATGTTTGTTAAGCGTATGGGACATAACTACTGGGTCATCAGTCCCTAAACTTACAAACTACTGATGAACTACTTACGAACTAGGACGGCACAAATATCCATGCCCGAGGGGGGATTCGAACCCCCGACCGTAGTGGCCGTGCAGACCGTGACTGGAGCGCCTCAGTCTCCTCGGCCACCGCGGCCGGCAACTAATAATGTGACCTAGGTACTGGACCTGTGATTCTGCAAAGAAGCACTTTTCTAATTTTTAACTTAGGTGTGCATCCTGGAGCCTCGTTAGAACATTCTTCAAGCGCTCCGCATGCTCTTCAATGGTTTTCGAAAATACTATAATATCGTCAAGATATACAAGACAGGTGATAGGTTTCAGCCCACGTAATCGGCGAAACGTTGGAAGGTAGAAGGGGCATTTCTCAAACCAAAAGGCATTCTCAAAAATTCATGCAATCCAGACGGAACAATGAATGCAGTTTTAGGTCGATCTTCAGGTGCTATTTCAATTTGGTGATAGCCCGATTTCATATCCAATGTAGTGAAGTATTTACAGTTTCCCAGTCTCTCCAAGGTTTCATCAATTCTTGGCAATGGGTAGGTATCAGGCGTGGTAACCTTATTTACGGCCCTCAAATCCACGCACATACGATACGATTTCTCTCCATTCACAGATTTTTTTAGGCACAAGCACGATTGGTGACGACCAAGGACTAGCTGAAGGCTGAATGATTCCTGCCTCTAGCTGCTCCTGGATGATTTCATCAACCACAGGTTGCAGTATAACAGTTTCTGATCACCCTCGTTCAAATGGGTTAACTTCCTCTTTAAACACTCCTCTAATTGTGGCGTGACGGCAGGCACTTCAATGGGAAAAACTCTCGCTTCTCTCTTCGGATATTTGTTACTCTGAACTGGCGGCACTTCGCGTCTTTCCACACACTGCACACTGGCTAAAACAGTCCCACGCGGAATTACAGCTACTTTCGTCCCGAAATTATCCAAGCTCACCGGTACTCTAATTTTTCCACCCTCTTTTTCGGCAATACACAGGCTTCTCTTTACATGATCTTGCATTTTATCCAGTACTTCATTTTGCGCGAACGGATCGATCAAAAGTGAGGTTGGATTCATCTCTAGAAGTTCAAATGCTACCCAAAGGATCTTTCCCGTTCCACCGTTTATTGTTACAGGGGTTGTTGCCTTTACCACTGCAGTACGCGGCTTATCGGAGTTCGGAAAAACGGCGCCATTCTCCGGACCTCCTCGCGTTTGTTCAGTGTGAGCGCCGAACCGATGAATTGCTTCACCGAATTGTACGGTTTGCAATCGGTAATCAATAACACGCTTAAACTGGCTGCGAAAATCGTTCTATAGGATTACGTCAAACTTTCGTCCCTTCTTGGGTAATACTTCCATCTCGAACGGGTATCTTTCTTTTCCTACTTCCAGGTTATCATAACAGGCCCCCAACGGCCAAACTAGATTATCGCCTAATCCACGGATACGGCAACGGGCCGGTTTTAATGGTCTCTTGTCGTCTTTGGACAAAAACAAAATGCTCACCTGAGCTCCGGTATCTACTAACAACTTAACGCGTTTCTCTCCCATATTTCCTAGTAACATCACGTTTGCCACCTCAGTGTTGCCATCCAAATTTATTGGGTTTATGATTTTTAACGGGGGCGGGGAGGGGTGGCTACACCTGCCCCCCGACCATTTCCCCGTCGGTTTTGACTGTTCCCTCGATTTGCAGACGTGACGTATCGGTAATGTGCTTGCCCATTCTTATTCTGCCGACAATGCATACCCAAATGCCCCATAGAGCGGCAGTGTGGACAATAGGGAGCAAGACACTCGTCTGGATTGTGGCCGTCGCGTTCGCGCCGGCCGCACCTGGCTTCTCGTGCAAACACTCGCTTCGGCTCACGCCTACGCATCGGCGCGGCTACAAATCTACTCGCCTCTTCGCATTACATGGCCAACCTAACAGCCTCGTGCAATGTAGTGGGGGAGGAAACCTTCACCTCGCCTCCAATCTGCGGAGCTATACCTCTAATAAAGACATCCACTGCTCTGGCTTCAGCATCTTCAAGCAACACCTCGTTTCTTATCGCGTCTCCAGTTAAGATGTACGTCTTACACGAACAGATCTAATCCGGTCCGCGTATGCATCAAAACACTCACCGGCCTTCTGCCTCATCGTAGAAAGCTGGTCCCGGTAATAACTTGTACCTCTCTTATCGGTAAATCTCTGAATCAATCCTTGCGCCAGTACTTCAAAATGTGTGGCGTCTCTCAATACGGCGACCGACTCCACAAATGTGCGTGCGTCCCCCATTAATTTGAGCCTCACAACATTCAAATGGAATCCGTCTGACCACTGGCACAAACGGCCAACGTCACGGATATTCTGCAGAAAACTTTCGACATTCTCATTATTCTTTCCAGAAAAGGAAGCAATAAAATTTACCGCTGGAAAAGTATTGGTTAAACTACCAACTGAATTCACTACCGAAGTGGCGGATACCTCTCCCACCTTGTTCAGTAACTCACGTGCAACTCCTTTTCTTTTACCCGCTAATCCTTCTATACGCCCCAGCAACTCTGTAAGCTGATCTTCCTCCTCTTCATACTCAAGTGTTTGTGTCTCGGCTTCCATGGTATCCACCACAAGGCGAGATTGATACCTCCTAACCATATTTGCTAAATCCTCGCATTGCACGTCTGATTAATCATTTCCACCAAGGCAAGGCTTTTTTTTTTTTTTTTTTTTTTTTTTTTTTTTTTTTTTTTTACCGTTTCCTTCAAGACCCTTAAGGTTTCACTTTCCCAAATATCCACTTCAACGTCAACATTTCTCGCTTGTTGCTCAGCTAACTCCTTCTGAAGGCATGCATACTGCCTCTAAAACTCTGCTTGCCCCACCACAAGGTTAGAAACTTGCTGTGGTAAGGAGTCTACAATTTTATCCTCACCATTTCTAGTGACTATGTCCCGCGGGGATCCTTCACGTGACATTGTTATAAGTTAAGGGACAGATCTTACTTAAAAATTACGTTGCTGCGCCAATAAAACACTTTACAAGGAGTTTTGTGTCCCGTTTCCGCCGGTAGACCTGGGTGTCGGTGGCCGATTAGAAAGAGACCGACACAGGAATAAAGGATGCACGCTTGTGCAGGTAGGAGGTGACCAGCCAGTGGGACGGCAGAAACTAGAAACACTAGAGTAAATTAGAACGAGATATATATTTCTTAGACACTTAGTAATACTTAACTTTCACATAGCTCAGTACTGCAGAATGCTGATACATAGTTGAGCTAGAGGCATGCCTAGTGCCTGTCCGATAGCCAAGTCTTCACTGGTGCCTATCTGATTCTGAAGTGTTAGCTGGTTCCTATCTCAGTCCCAAGTGAACAAACTTGTTTATTTTCAAGTGTAATATTTTTATAGAATCCTGGAAGATACAAGTTTACTCCTATATCGCAGTACTTAAAACAGTCCACACAGAAAATGAAGTTGGCCTACTATTAAACATTTCGTAAAATTACTTACTTGACCACTTGATGCCAACACCCTTGGAATTTTTATTTGATGTACGATGTATAATGCACACAAAAATATTCGTCGAAACCAGATTTGTAATGTAAGATACGTATTCTGAATTCGCATAATAGTTGTAGGTTCTATGACGGAAAATGATTTTAAAGAGGGGTCAAGTCCGTAATACAATATTTACTTGGCATTCACATTTGTTGTCTTTACCAACTATAACCTAAAAACATACATGCCAGGCTTTGCTTCACTATATGTGAATGCTGCTGCCAGGTAAAATAGTGCCACTAAATGTAAACATTTTCACAAAGAATTTTTTTTTTCTTTATTGTAATTTCAATTCCCCTAAAAAGGGGGCGGGCCGGCAGCGCTCACTGGCGCTCTTCAGCCTACAGAAATAAAATTTGACAGCGGAGAAACATAAAAACACAAAGGAGATAAAATTTTGGAGATAACACATACATAAAACGGAGATTTAAAATGGATATAAAACAACGTACATAAAATGGAGGAAAACGATAGTGACATAAATCATTTGGAACGGCGAAAGTGGTGAATAAAAACAGTTGCTCGAAGTCAGTGGCACACACACAATTAAATTGAGCATAGGGAGGCGGCTATGGTGAGACCGTCCGCTATTGTGGAGTTAAAACAAAAAACACAACACACACTCAGAGAAATACACAAGTTAAAACTGACGGTGTAGGCTGCGGGTTGGCCGTCCACTGTTGTAAAATAAAACAATGTAGCTGAAGCACACCACACTTGTCGAAGCACAAAGGAGGTTCCTTAGATGGTGGGGCACTGACAGCATGGAAGATGTGGTGTGAGGGAAAAGGGGATGAAAGGAGAGGGAGAGGGTGGGGAGGAGCCACAGAGCCGGTGCGGAAGGGACAGGGGGGATGATGTCCCAGGAAGCCACGGGGAAGAAGGATAAGGGAGGGCTGTAAGAGGAGGATCCGGAGGGACAGTGGACAGAGGAGGGTAGAAGGGACGGGAAGGGAGGGATAGTCGGGGCCCTCAGGGAGAGAAGGGGTAGAGGGAGCAAGGAGAAGGATCACAGCTGGTATGAAGGGTAGATGTCAGGTCGGAGGGCATCATCCGGGAGGGGGAGGGTACGGAAGTTGCCACGGGAAAGGATATGGAGGGTAGACAATTGGAGAGCAGGGGGAATACAGTGCTGGAACTGCGGCAATGGACCAGGTGCAGAGAGGAGGGAATGGACTAGAGGATTAGGCGGATCTGATTTGCGGGATATGTAATGGAATCGGAGATGTTCAATAAAGAGAACGAGTCGGGGGAAAGGAATGAGATCATAGAGGATCTGCGTGGGGGAGGGGGGATAAAGGGTGATACGGAAGGCGAGGCGGAGGGCATGGCGCTCCAGTATCTCCAGAAATTTGTAGAAGGATGGGGGAGTGGAGATCCGGGCGGGATGGGCGACACAGAGGACAGGGCGGATGAGGGATTTGTAGGTATAGAGGATGGTAGAAGGGTTGAGGCCCCATGTTCGACCAACAAGGAGTTTGAGGAGGCGGAGGTGGTAGCGGCCTTTTCTTGGATAGCGCGTAGATTGGGAGTCCAGGAGAGGGTGCGATCAACAGTGAGGCCCAGGTACTTTCGGGTAGGGGTGAGGCGGATGGGACGGTTATGGAGAGTCAGATAAAAATCTCGGGGACGGAAGGAAGGGGTAGTACGACATACGATGATCGCCTGGGTTTTGGTAGGATTTATAGACAGGAGCCACTGGTTGCACCAAGCGGCAAAGAGGTCAAGGTGTTCTTGGAGCAGGCGGTTGGAACGGGCAAGGGTGGGAGCTAAGGCAAGGAAAGCGGTGTCATCAGCATATTGGAAAAGGTGTACGGGAGGGGCAGGCTTAGGCATATCCAAGGTATACAGGAGATGCAGGAGGGGAGAAAGGACAAAGCCTTGGGGCACACCAGCAGAGGGATAAAAAAGACGGGAGTCGGTGTTGGGGATGGTAACATAGGTGGGGCGGTTGGAGAGGAAGGAGGCAATGACCCGAACGAGGTTGTTGGGAAGAGCATAGGTTTGGAGTTTGAAGAGCAGGCCAGAGTGCCAGACCCGATTGTAGGCCCGTTCGAGGTCTAAGGATACAAAGATGGCGGCACGACAGGAATTTAGCTGGAGGGAAAGGAGTTGCGTAAATCGAAGGAGTCGGTCGTCAGTGGAGAAGGAAGGACGAAAGTCACATTGGGTGTCTGGGAGAAGGTGATACAGTTGGAGCCGCGGTGGAGTAGCCGAGCGGTCTAAAGCGACTCGCTGCGGAGCGCGCGGTTGCTCGCCGTGGAGGTTCGAGTCCTCCCTGGGGTATGGGTGTATGTGTTTGTCCTTAGGTTAGTTTACCTAGGTTTAAGTAGTTTGTAAGCTACGGACTGATGACCACGCAGTTTGGCCCGATAGATTTACAAAGATTTGATTTTTTGATGCAGTTGGAGGTGGTGATGGGTGCGACGGGACAGAATGGATTCGAAGACCTTGCTGAACACTGGGGTACAAAGAAAACTAACTTCTTGCTTATTAATTCAACAACAACCCTAAAGAACACACGATTAAAAGTACGACAGTTGGCCAACAAGTAGCACAAGGCGGAATATTAAATGCTATTCTCAGTTGCTACTTGCGACTCTTAATCGCGACTTTTCACTGAAATATCAGTTTGGACCAGTGAGGACGTTCGATGTCACTGGTTTCAGCCGATGGCGTTCGACCAACACATACACACAAAAATACCCACATACACGAGGCAGACGGCAGGAAGCTAGAAGTACCAATTTCGGTCAACAGATGACAGCCTGCAAAGTTTAAACTGTGTCTCTTAGTTGCTACTTGCGACTCTTAAACGCGATTAGTCACTGAAATCGCAGGTAGGCTCTATAGCCTGCCCAATGCAAAGATATTAGTACAAACTTCGACCAACAGATGGCAGAGTGAAAACTGCTTCTTGCTATTCTTAGTTGCGACTTGCCACTTTTAGTTGCTACTGCGGTTCTAAACTGCGACTGTAATCGCTGTCAGAGTCCGTAAAGTTGCGACTGTGAAAAATGCTACTTCTAAATCACGGTGACTCTTAACAGATACGCGATTTTCGACCCGACCCTACAGCACACCTGACGCTGTCCCACACTCGGCCGTCCGCCTCACTTACCGCGCTCACTCAGCGTTTTTAAGGCTACTTCTTATTAGCTGTAGGGTGCTGGATTTACTGGGAAGTATTGCCTACATCTTCAGAGTGTTTGGAAAGGATATATCATCTTTATTTTGGGTTGGCATCATTGTTTTGCGGAAACTAGGTTTTTCCTTCTTTGTTCTTATTTATGTCTAGTGTTTGCCTTCTTGGCGATGATTGTTGTTGAAGTTATTGCACAGGTCTTCTGCGCCGGAGCCTCCGTTGCTGGTGCCCCGTCTTCTTAGGTGGTGTGTTGTTGCTTGAGAAGCGTCGACTTTACTTCAAAGTCGGCGTCTTGATGGGCGTGATATTCACCGAAGTTCTTCTGTCGATGTCTCGAAGTCTGTTTAGCAGCTCTTCTCGGGGGCTCCATGTCCATCATTTCCGAGACTGGCGTGGGAGGCTTCACGCATGTTGCAGTGGCGTCCCAGACGATAATAGCGAGGTCGTAGACGAGACCACGGAGAATGACGTCCCACTGTTCACGGGTGAAATGGGACGAGCAGCAAGTGGTCGGAGATCCCCATTGGGATAACTCCTTACCCTTCCTTCCCCCTCACCTCAAGCCTCCCTTACCATACCCCAAAACAGACATTTCCTATCCTGTTTTAGCAGCTGTTAAAGACTCACCGGCGCAAAGCAGGAAGAAAAAATCTCAGATAAATACAGATACAGGGCACTGCATACTCGCTACGCTACAAACGCTGAAAATTTAGCCATTATAAAAAATAAAGTAGCATGTTAAAAGACATAAAGATCACAAATTGACAAAAATATAAAATGAAGTTTATGATAAAGACATTTAAGCAATTTAAACACTGGCCACAGTCGCTTTTTTTAGTTTTAAGGTTTGCATTTATTTATACAGTAAAACTAGTGTAGGCTAAATTATGTCGCCATTCTCAAGTAACTGTACTTTTGTGTCTTCGGTGTAAAGGAGTTAGTCTTTACCCCACGGATGACAGGAAAATTGTGCAATCCATCCTACTGCTATACAAATAAGGTGGGTTGGAGACGTTGTCGGCATGGAAGGCGAAGCGATAAAGGCTTGTGGACGCCCTATGAAGGGGTGACTGATTGATAAATAAATATAGGATTCAAGTGAATATTGACTATATTCGGACAGTACGGGATACGTGGCGGTACTCGCCCTGAGGACAGATGCAGTAAATGAGCGCCAGTCTAAGTGAGCGGATTAGAAAACGGAAAAGGTAAAGGTTACGGTTCACACAGTTGGTGGCTAATACCCAACAGCCGCTAGGCGGGAGCGGACGGCACGAATGCATTCGCTCCGCACAAACGCTGGGCCTCTGGAGTGCGTCTGTTCTGTACGAGAGCTAAAACGGAAGAGATACAAGGAACTGATTCTCGCACCTCTGAGTCCTCCAGCAATACCACACGTGATCATTAGTTGGTGTCTGCTATCGGCTCTACTGTAGCACGAAACGTCGTTTTTGGCCTCTGAATACCATATCTTTAAATCAATGATTCCCAAATAATTTATATAACACCACTAACTAAGCCTACATATGGTATATAGCTAAAAATATATCAGAGACGATTTGTTATCTTTACATAAAAAAAGTTTCAAAACCAATGTACTTTTACCTCACTTGAAAAAGTGGTCCTTTTTCCGTCCCCTAGTAATACGTCTTTTAAAAGAGATATTAACAGTTTAAAAACAACGTAATAATAATAAAGATATGTTCAATATTTATTTATATTAGATGTAGGTTACAAACGTTCTTTCTTGTACATAGCCGGCCGCGGTGGCCGAGGTGGCTGAGGCGCTCCAGTCACGGTCAGCACTGCCACTACGGTCGGGGGTTCGAATCCCCCACTCGGGCATGGATATTTGTGCCATCCTAGTTCGTAAGTAGTTCATAAGTAGTTTGTAAGTTTAGGGACTGATGACCCCGTAGTTAAGTCCCATAAGCTTAACAAACATTTGAACATTTGAACATCTTGTACATAAAACGTTGATTACCAACTGTACAAAATAGAGAAAAAGAACTTAGCACTTTCCTCGTTGAAACCTTGTACCTTAGTTACTAACAAGGATTGCGGCGTTCGTATAGAAAGTGTCGAATATCTCTGAAAGAACAGACGCAGCCACTTACGTCCAGCTATTTTTTGCCTGACTGAAAATGGGTGAGCAACAGTGTTCTGATTAACAAGCTCATATGCCATTCGCCTAAGATCATTCACAGTAAGGACATAGAAATTTTTCTCCGTATCCTTACAATAATCTAAATCACGTGAAAAGACTGGTTTTTTACTAATAGCTGTTTCAGTTAACTCTTCAGCACTTTTACCTTCTCCTGTCTTCATATAAATGTCTTACTCGCAGTTTTATATCCTATTTCCTTGTTTATCACCTCATTTATTGCCGATTTCATCTCCTCACTGTCCCCTTCTTCCTAGGCGCAATCTAAAACCAAATGAAAAAGGATGGTCTAAATTTCGTCCCATGGCCGAATTTAGGAACAGATGGGGGGACAAAAATAGGAACATCCCAAATAGGAACACCAAACACGTCAAAACAACGCTCAGATCATTCAGTTTATAGCCTACCCTAAACAGAAATATCAAATACAACTACATAAACACATTATAATAATTCGAAAACAGCATTTACAAACAGTATTTTGAGAACTGACCGTCTGACAAATGAGATATGTTTTCTCAAACGGTCACGCAGGGGACTAGACGCATGAGACTTCCAAAACTAACTGGTGGCCTTGAGCACAAATAACGAAAAATATCACCGATGGTTCCCTTACCGACAGAACGGAGAATATTAGTGGAACGAAATTAGGCACGTGGACGAAATTTGGCACCTTTACTGTAATGGTTCTAGCCTGATTTGTCCTGCAAGGTGGACAGCCTCAGTCACGTTGTCACGACGGATGTGGCAGTGGCACTTCTAAAACATGGTCACATTTTTTAAATAAAATTTTTGAACTATTTCCCTGAGCCAATTTAGTCTGGTTGGTCACCGTATACATCGGTATGCGCCATGCGAACGGTATGTTCGAGAGGTGGGACGTGACTAGCAAACATTGTGGACAGAGGTCTACAACTGAAAGAAGTGATTAGTTCACATATACACTCCTGGCCATTAAAATTGCTACACCACGAAGATGACGTGTTGCAGACTCGAAATTTAACCGACAGGAAAAAGATGCTGTGATATGCAAATGATTAGTTTTTCAGGGCATTCACATAGGGTTACAGTTTATTGCTACTCGCGTTGGTCGCAGAATATGGAATCTGTGTGTTCAGGAGGGCAATAAGGAACGCCGTGCTGGATCGCAACGACCTCGTATCACTAGCAGTCGAGATGACAGGCATCTTATCCGCATGGCTGTAACGGATCGTGCGGAAAAGTCTCGATCCCTGAGTCAACTCATGGGGACGTTTGCAACACAACAACCATCTGCACGAACATTCCGACGACGTTTGCAGCAGCATGGACTATCAGAGACCATGGCTGCGGTTACCCTTGGCGCTGCATCACAGACAGGAGCACCTGCTATGGTGTACGCAACGACGAACTTGGGTGCACGAATGGCAAAACGTCATCGACGGCATTTTGAACATTGGCCGTTACATTTCAGATGTGTTACGACCCGTGGCTCTACCCTTCATTCGATCCCTGCGAAACCTACATTTTTCAGCAGGATAATGAACGACCGCATGTTGCAGGTCATGTACAAGCCTTTCTGGATACGGAAGATGTTCGACTGCTGTCCTGGCCAGCACATTCTCCAGATCTCTCACCAATTGAAAACGTCTGGTCAACGGTGGCCGAACAACTGGTTCGTCACAATACGCCAGACGCTACTTTTGATGGACTGTGGTATCGTGTTGAAGCTGCATGGGCATCTGTACCTGTACACGCCATCCAAGCTCTGTTTGACTCAATGCCCAGGCGTATCAAGGCCGTTATGACGGCCAGCGGTGGTTGTTCTGGGTTCTTATTTCTCAGGATCTATGCACCCAAATTGTCTGAAAATGTAATCGCATGTCAGTTCTAGTATAATATATTTGTCCAATGAATACCCGTCTATCATCTACACTTACTCTTTGTGTAGCAATTTTAATGGCCAGTAGTTTATTTGCCGACTCACCTTCGTATATTCTGGAAATAGGTACTGTTAACTAAACGTAGGGCTGTCCTATCTGCACCCAGTCTCGATACTGATTGAAAGCGTGCGCGGAGGCTGCTTCAGCGTTGTGAAACACCCTGTAGTCGCGGTGTTAGGGACTCTCCTGTTTGACTGTGTATACCGACACCCAACATGTGCATATCGGTAAATGTGCAAAATTTTTTTTTTTTTTTTTTTTTTTTTTTTTTTTTTTTGAAATGTAAAGAAGGAAGGAAGTACCAAGACTAAGTTAGCAGTGCACTGCTCTATCTTTCGACCAACTTTGTTGTATGGGAGTGAAAGTAGATGAAGCAGTTAGACCGAACATTCTGGGATGATGGGGTCGTGTTACACGCATGAGAGAAGCAAGGTTACCTAAGAGACTCATGAGCTCGGCAGCGGAGGATAAGAGGAGTCGAGGTAGACCAAGAAGAAAGTACTTAGATTGGGTGAAGAATGATTTTGAAGTAAAAGGCGTAACATCAGACGAGGCATCAATGTTAGTATTGAATAGGGGATCATAGAGGAATTTTATTAGAGGCACTATGCTCCAGACTGAACGCTGAAAGGCATAATGAGTCTCTAATTATGATGACGATAATGATGATGATGTAAATCGCACATTTCACGTACAAGAAACTGTAAGCCTCTGTTTTAAAGTTATACGTTCCGTTAACACCCGCAGACTCCTGACCGGCAACCGTGCTAAACGTGCAGTAAACATGATCTCCAAATTAACTTAGGGTCGAAAGCGCTGCCTGGTGGTTCCGTAGCACGGTTCGCCACCTGCTGTGCTGTGCTGGGGTCAGACTGGCTGCGGCCGAAACCAGAGGACACACAGCCCGTTTAACGACCATCTGATTTATCGGCGGGACGCTGCGCGTTGTAGCCGAGTTATGATTACCAAATTAAAAGCCTAACTTATCCTGCGGACATAAAGGTTAATCGATTGCTCGATGTTTTAGCGATAATAGCGATAAACACCCATCGCCACTCGTCTCCGTGAAAGGGGGGCGGCCCAGAAAGGAAAATAAAATGCGGTGAGGGCGAAATATCCGAACGCCGTTACGTTCATAGGATCACCGCACTACGACGTAGTTTAGAGCCCTCCCCCCAACCTATTTGTAGGTATTTGTGCTATCCGGTACTGGATATTTTAGCGGGGAAGCTTAGCCTGTACGTTTCGTTTCGGCAAAGTAAAAGGATGGAGACGAAAAAGTGTGGCAGGTCACACGAGGAAGTTTACTCAAAATAACCGTCGTGTGGACTGTCTTGTTCGCTACAAGGCACCAACAACATATCCGTCAAAATCATTTCCAGTCCACGGTGTACAGCAATCAGTGAGAATAAATATTCCTTCAGTAAGAAACCGTCTTGATCGCAAATTGTTTTATTCTTTAATTAATGACGCATTTCGCCCTTCAGCAGGGCAGCTTCAGATTATCTGCGTGACAGAACTTACACAAAATTACAAGGCGTAATTAGAAAACGGGGATAATGGGGCATGGAATTATTTTGTATTAAGAAGACAGTATAAATGGTAAACAAAGCTTACAACGCGCTCTCCGTGGTGTGGCACGGTAAGTTGTATAGCGGTGTTTCTATGTATTTGGAATTTTGGATTTCCTTGTGGCCCTACAAATGATCGGCTAACAACGAATTACAGTTAGAACATACTCGCTAAAGATGTAAGAAACATAAAACCGATTTTTAAGATTACCTTAATAGAAGCGGTGGTCTCTGGTGATACAAGATAAGGCTATGTTTACAATTTCGCTCACGGGAGACGTGCGGGCGTGGTGTGCTGCTCCACCGACTTGTACAGACTAACTAAGGGAATGTGGGTAGCGAGTGACATAGGAAGCCGGTTTACGACGGGACGAATGAAATCTAGCTATTTGAATGCAAATTTAACGAAAGGGAAGTTATTAAGCAAGACATAAGTTAATAGTTTACGTTGGTTCTTAAAAGTGAAAGAAATTACAGTATTTTATTTGAACAGAAACATCATAACATTTAGGAATGTTTGCATGTTGTCAATGGTAGGTTCCTTCATACGCTCCGGTTGCCCGCGTCTATTTTATTTTTTATCCAAGGATACTTTTTCACCAAAAACTGGAAGAGACGAAACACAACTTCCCTCTTGCTCATTGATTGTTGCTGTTCACGAAACAAATCGATCAAGGTGACCTAAGTTTATCCTTTTCAACCCCCCGCAATATGTCTAGGGGTATTCGTATGCCGATTCGGGGATGGTGATATTTCGCTGGGAAGGCGTTACATTTTCTCCACACTGAAACTCCTAATTGTGAAATTGTGACAATCCTTTCCCGTGCGGTTTGCCTCCGTCTGCAGTTTTCATTGGCAAACAAATGGTCAAATGATTTTTTCCGCCATCTTGGTCCTTTACGTAGTGTGTGTTACATGCGAAGCGTAACGAATATTTGCATATTTCACTTACAATCATGCGACAGTGTTGTGATTTCAGGTGTTTTATTCATACCAGGAAAGGAGGTAAAATTTATAGTCTTCTTTTTTAAATCAGAAATGCTGTAAGAAGACACTCTAATTCTGTCAGAGCCAGCGAAGAACCTACAAGAGCCATTGAATGGAGTGGACAGTCTCTTTAAAGGGGGGGGGGGGGGGGGTAAAGGTGAACATTAACAAGAGCAAAACAAGGGTAACGGAATGCAGTCAAAGAAAATCAGGTGATGCCGAAGAAATTAGAATAGGTAACGAAATAACAAAGGTTATAGATGAGTTTTTGTTACTTGGGCAGTTAAATAACGTGAAGCTCGCACTGCAGAGGATATAAAATGAAGAATTGTATTGTGAAGAGTATTTGAAAAAGAGAAATTGCTAACATGTACGTCTAATTTAACATATCAGTTTGGATTTACAAGAAACGGAATGAGCCAATATTCATGTTGTTGTTGTTGTTGTTGTTATTGGGGCTTTAGGGCGCTCAATAACGTGGTCATCAGCGCCCAATATTCATCTTACGATGTATGTCAGATGATAGGTAAAAGAAAGGCAAACCTAGGAATGTAGGGACCGAAACGTTTTATACTGCTTCTACAAACACCAGACAACAGGAAGGGTGTGAATGGAACGCAGAGGTTGGAAAGGGAGTGGCAGAGTTTGTAGCCTTTTGGCAGTGTTATTCGTTCTGTACATTGAGTAAGCTGTGAAGGAGAACAAGGAGACATTTGAAGAAGGAATTTAAGTTCAGGAATAAGAAACAAAAAATCTTTGCGGTATTCCGATGACGTTGTAATTCTGTCAGACACAGCACATGACCTGGAATAGCAATTGAACGGAATGAATGAAGAGTATAAGATAAACGTTAACATGAGCAAACCTAGTGTAATGGAACGTTGTGTAAGAAAATCATGCAGTGCTGAACAAATATTATCTAACGATACAGTAAAAGTATGCACGGATGTGAAACGTGGAAGATCAGAAATTCAGACAGAAAAATGACAAACTTTTGAAATTTGATGCTACAGGAAACTACTGGAAATTAGACAGTAGATCTCGTAAATAATAGCGAGGTGCTGAACAGAATTAGGAAGTATAGAAATATGTGGCATATCATGACTAAATGAAGGGATCGGTTCGTGGGAAAAATTCTGAGACACAAAGTAACGATCTGTTCAGCACTGGAGGGGAAGTGTGTGACTAATAACCGCAGAGGAGACCGAGAGACAAACACAGTTAGTAAACTAGGTTTAATTCAAGATTCTTATTCAGATATAAATAGTACTGCACAGGAAAAGTAACGTAGAGAACTGCATCAGGCAATTATTCGTTGTGGAAAAGACAACAGTAGTAATTGTTATTACGCGTTACTAATGTGGAGAGATCGTTCCTGTTAAAGTGTAGCTATCCCTCCCCCATCACCAACCCCATGAGAAAGGTGATAAGCAGTCTTTGTTGCGAAAGGGAGGGGGAGGTAGGAGGGCTGTTAGCTATAAACCATCTCGTGACGATTTGCCACTACGTGTAAAGTTTTCTGGAAGCAGGCAAGCGTCATTTTTGTGTAATGGATGAACAAAAATCCGAATATTTAAGCACTGTCAGCTTGAAGACGAATACAGACATACCAACTGTAACAGTTGATACTCTGGAAACATCTCTTAGGCTGTGGCTAAGCCATGTCTCCAGCACATTCTTTCTTCCAGGAGTGGTATTCCTGCAACTTTCGCAACTTCTGTGAAGCTTAGAAAGTAGGAGGCGAGGTGGTGGCATAAGAAAAGTTGTGAGGACGGACTTTGAAGCTTGCCGGGATAGCTCAGTAAGTAGAGTGCTTGCTTCATCCTCAATTTTAGGAAAGTAGTCCGTGAAAGAAACATTAAAAAGCTTAGATACTGCTGTGTACTATTGGCATTTTTTTGAAATTTTCGGCGTACCACTAGGGCTTGATCACTTTCTGACAAACGCTGAGGTTGCCAAGGTAGGGTAGGGTACGGATGGTTGACTGATGAGTGCTGCAGGAGTGAGGAACTACATGTTAATCTTCACCATTAAAAAAATAATAAATATAGTAGTAGTATGTTTTAGCCGCATCTTTCGGTATGACAAAATGCTCCTATTTTTATGAGTGATACAGGTATCTATATGACATTTAATCTTTATGTAATTTTTTTGCTCGGTGACCTTCGCAACTAACTAGTGAAATCACTGCACTAGACTACGGAGGCGGACCGCGACCGTACACTGTGACAGGCTGCAACACCATCAAAATGTTCAAATGTCTGTAAATCTATCGGACCAAACAGCGTGGTCATCAGTCCGTAGCTTACAAACTACTTAAACCTAGGTAAACTAACCTAAGGACAAACACACACACACCCATGCCCCAGGGAGGACTCGAACCTCCACGGCGAGCAACCGCGCGCTCCGCAGCGAGACGCTTTAGACCGCTCGGCTACTCCACCGCGGCCTTCCTGTTGTCTGGTGTTCGTACAAGCAGTATAAAACTTTTCGGTCACTACATTCCAAGACCAAATAGTTTAGAATTAGAAACAGTGTGCTCCAGTCAAAGCCCTCAAAAGCTTGCTCGAGGTTTGCGAGACCTAATAACCTAGGTTTGCCTCTTTTGTTTACCAGTCATCTGACATACAACCTAAGATGAATATTGGCTCACTCTGTTTCTCGTAAATCGAATCTGATATCTTAAATTAGACGTACATGTTAACAATTTCTCTTTTTGAAATACTATTCACAATACAATTCTTTATTTTATAGCCTCTGCACTGAGATCTTCACGTTATTTCACTGCCCAAGTAACAAAAAATCATCTACAACCTTAGTTATTTCGTTACCTTATCTAATTCCTTCAGCATCACCTGATTTTCATTGACTGTATTCCGTTACCCCTTTTTGCTCTTATTAATGTTCATCTTATACCCTCCTTTAAAGACACGGTCAACTCCATTCAATGGCTCTTGTTGGTCCTTCGCTGTCTCTGACAGAATTAGAGTGTTATTAACAAAAAAAAAAAAAAAAAAAAAAAAAAAAAAAAAAAAAAAAAAAAAAAAAAATCGATGTTGTTGTTTCTTCACCCCGAACTTTAATTTATTCTCCAAATTTCTCCACCGCGGTGGCAACACCATCCAGAAGACAAGGCCTCACCACTGGCCGCGCCTACGTCACACCGAGAAGCCGCGAACACCTGCTGACTGGCCGGCCGCTACCAAGTGGTGGGCGTGCCCCAGCGGCCAGCCGCGGCCTCTCGGTGAGTTACGTAGGCGCGGCCAGTGGCCAGTGGTGAGGCCTCGCCTCGCCTTGCAGGTGGATGGTGCTCTGTGCCGGACCCCTCGCCAGCCCGCAGCGCCGCTGCAGCCACACGCGGTGGTGCCGGCAACAGCTGGAGTGGATCCGCGGCAGTAAGGCGGGTTTAGTGGCGTCGTTACGACCGCCGGAAGTCGTTATGGCTCCGTAGCCCGGGGCTCCTTGTCTCAACACCCAGGATGATTATTAATTCGGAAGCTATCGCCGGAAAAGCATCTCTTCATTATTCCGACGGAAAGCTACCAGTGCGGCTTACTTCTCAGACCGTATTGATAGTATTTCACGATCTGAATTCCATGCATATTTGTCATTGTGGAGGAGTACACGTGAAGTTAAGACCAAACGAAACAAGCTGAATTGTTGTTTCGGTATTCGAACGTAAATGCAATGAAACTCTTAGCTCACTTTTTAATTATGTCTTTCTGGGCCTTGTAAGGACATTTTTATTATACTATACCAGGACGCTGTTGTTTACGATCTTTATTAAGATATGTACAATTAAGCTAAAAGCTTATTTCTGCGCCAAGACCATTTGTAATGTATCAACAATAAATCACGAAATGTCATTAGCGAATTACTACAATATACTTATTAATTTTATTACATTCTGATTAAGTCTTACGTCCATAATTTATCTTTGAGGAAGTTGTTGCAAATATAACTAATTTTGATCATGTTATACAGATTCTTCATACAATACACAAAGACACAATAATGACCCTTTTTCGTTTAAAATTTTGTCTGGATGATTACGTGTAAGTGTACATATTTCAGACAGAACTAAAGCACCAAAACTTCACCGAAAATTTCATCGAAATTTTTAAAACGTAAACAGACAATACAATAGCAGAAAACAACACAGTAATATATACAAAGAGTATCGAATACACAAAACCATCAATATGTAAGAAACATGTGAAGTATAATCTATGACATGTAACCATAAAACTTCATTGACTTCTATCAAATATCTGTCGAAATTATACGACATGAAAGTAACAGCAAGCACATCTAATGTTGCATAAATAGCAATTAATCCAGCTAAGATATGAAAAACATATATTTGACAGCAATTTCACCAAAGATGAATTGTGGACGTAAGTATTAATCAGAGTGTAATAAAATTAACATGTATATTGCACGAATTCGCTAATGATAGTTCATCATTTATTGCAGGTAGCTGTAAAATGGCCTTGGCGCCGAAATAAGCTTATAGCTTAATTTCATATATCTTAATAAAGATCGAAAACAACAGCGTCTTGGAATGCTAGAGTAAAAATTCATTTTTATTGTTATTTACTTACTGAGAAACAGAAGATGTGGGGAGACGGGGAGGGTGGAGCGTTAAACTAATGATGGACCTAGCGAAAAAATGCTCCTGTCGGATCACAAAAGGCAAGTATGTCCTTTTTAAAAGACTGACGAAAGTGGCGAATTAGACGCATATAAATAATAAAATTGATGAATATGGCGTGTAGCTAGTACAACGTATATAACGCAAATGTTTGTATAGCTTATGGGACTTAACTACGGCGTCATAGTCCCTAAACTGACAAACTACTTATCAACTAGCTTATCCTAAGGACGGCACAAATATCCATGCCCGAGGGGGGGATTCGAATCCCCGGCCGTAGTGCCCGTGCAGACCGTGACTGGAGCGCCTCTGTCCCTTCGGCCACCGCGGCCGGCACGTATATAACGCGGACTAGCGCGGTATACGACGCTAAGGGTTGTCTGAAGTCACTCACTGGATGTGGGATAAAACTGACAGGCCAGTACGCCAACGTCGCCACGACGTGAACACGAACAAGTCGCGCCCTCTAGTAACTACAGCTGCCTAACATGGGGATGTGTTTGAATAGCATACAATAGAGAACGTCGGAGCCACTGAAGCATTCTGGCTACAGAAGATAATGTGGAAAGTCTCAGAGCTCGAGGCCAAACATCCCTCACTGTTTACAAATGTCAATAAGGAGGAGCTTACAGAGACGTACTTCCAATGCTGCCGATTCTCCAAGTACCTCACCAAGTTAACGACATACATAAATGTCACTGCGAACATCGCAACAAAGAAGAAAAATTCATAGCCAGATCAAAATATATTATAGCTAATCTGGATGTAGTCTTTCTGTTCAAAAATGTTCCTTTATAGAACACATCGTAACTGTTCACAGATCATTTTTCTCCACAAACAAAGCTATTGCGCCCTTTTGATGAAGGCCATCTAGTTCTTCTACGGCAGTAAATTTTATGAAATGATGGATGGAATGGATATTGGTTTTCCGTTCTCCCTAGCATCGGCGATCTTTTTTATGGAGCATTTTGAGATACTGGCTTGAAATTCAACTTCCCTTCATACATCTTTATTTTTTCGTTATGTTGACGATATTTTCGCTGTGTGGCCACATGTGGTGAAAGCTATCAGTCACTTCGTCTAAATACTAAAGGGGATAAACGGGTGTTTACTCTTCACGTGTTCCACTGGGAAGGAAGGAAGGCAGTCTGTATCAGATATTTCAGTGCAGCATAGATGGAACTAACGCCTTGGCCAATTTTTTTTTTTTTTTTTTTTTTTTTTTTTTTTTTTTTTTTTTTTTATCTCAGCGCACATACTTTCCACCACCCACTTCAGAAGAGAGTCGTTTTGAACACATTCATATTCAGAGCAAAAATGGTTTCTGTCGAGGACCAATTGAATTCCTAAATTAATCAGAAATATGTGATCCGAAAGGACATCTATGGAACAAGCCATACATAGAAAGCATTTGCCAAGAAAATAAAACGTGAAAATGCTTAATGTTAAACATTTAAAGTGTTTCTTCCTTTCGGTGGAGCTACATCTAGGGAAAGCGTTAGACTCTTGGAGAGACGATTTTCTGGCCACTTTGAAGGAGATGCTGTGTCCTTTTAGAATAGGAAGTAGCTACATTGGTCAGTCCATCAGTGCCGTTTCTGATGGTTGTACACAACGCCAGTTAAATACCGAGAACTAAAATTGATTGAAGAAACAATTTTTTTCTGTGTCACCATTATGGGAACCTTTAATTAAAGAGGCCATAGAAATAAGAATTCCTCGATGACAACTTTAACTGTGATAGTAGGTATAATTTTAGCTGTGATTTGAAGCGTGCGCCCAATTCAGAGAAACAGCAGACATTCTGTACGACGTCCACGATACTTTGCCAATGATGGCAACACCAGTGCAGACGTCAAAACCACCAGGGACGCTGTTGTCGGCCAGTCATAACCCGGCCAGTTAAAACCTGGCCAGCCAGAACATGGCCAGTCAGAACCTGGCCGGTCAGAACCTGGCCGGTCAGAACCCAGCCAGTCAGAACCCAGCCAATCAGAACCCGGCCAGTCAGAACCTGACCTGTCAGAACTCGGCCAGTCAGAACCCCACCAGTCCAAATTTGACTAATCATAACCCAGACAGTAAGAACCCAGACAGTCAGAACCTGGCCAGTCAGAACCCGGCCAGTCAGAATTCGGCCCGTCTGAACCCGGCCAATTAGAAGCAGGTCAGTCAGAACCTGACCAGTCAGAACATGGCTAGTCGGAATCTGGCCAGACAGAATCTGGCCAGTCAGAAACTGGCCAGTCAGGCCAGTCAGAACCCGGCCAGTCAGCACCCGGCCAATCAGAACCTGGCAAGTCAAAACCCGGCCACTCATAACCCGGCCAGTCAGAATCCAGCCATTCAGAACCCAGCCATTCAGAACCCGGCCAGTCAGAAGTACTTCTTTTGTTACTTAAGGCCACCGCAGCATCAGTTTAGACATTCAGTTGCTCCTGATGAAGATGATGGAAGGATTCGTGGAAAGCTTGACCTAGAAAGGAGTCCGAGAATCTTTTATAGAATTTTTCAGTTCCAAGGACTAGGCTCTAAATTTCTCATCAAATAGACATAGCACTACAGTACAAAATGAAAATTTGTAGTACGTGAATACAAAGCGGTTACCAGAAATTTTTTCTACACTATGTGTCAAATGAGAAAGAGAGGAGAAAACAATAATATAAAGTCTATTGAGAAGGAAAGTAGATAAAGAGGTTCAACTGTGAGCACTATTAAATAACGGTTTCATTGGAACGTAACCTTTATGAAACGAGATATGTTAGAAATTTTCTAATTGTACAAGGTCGTCAAGTCTAGTGCTTTACGTTCCTGTGTTCAAGATACTGACGTCATACCCATCCCGAGTACAACAACAAGGGCAGATTATTGTTTAACGACCAGTCGAACGCATAGTCGTCGGAGACGGAGCAAAAGATCACTACCTTCTGTTAACGATGAGGAAGATAATCGGAAGCACCCTTTGAAGGATACATCCAGGAACTTGCCTAGATCCTTAAGTCGTCAAAACCGAAATCTAGATGACCTTAGGTGAGATTGAACCGCCACCCTCCAGAATGCAAGTTCACTGGCTAATCTCTGCGGTCCTTCCATGTGAATATAGTCATTTCAAACATTTGTTTTGTGTGATAACTGGCTATCATTTCTTTTCCATATAAATGCTTATTTATAACTGACAGAGTCCCTGCTGATAACACCAACAGTCTATGTAAACATTTGGTAACAATTTTGTTTCATCCTGTATGCTGTTAATGTCGCTGTTCACCATCCCGGGAGGAATCACGTTTCCATTGTTCTCAGTAACGATACCGCAATATTCACAGTCTGATTCTTCCGCAGAAATCTCCGTCATTGAGCATACTTAAAAGGGAACTTCCCCATCGCACCCCCCTCAGATTTAGTTATAAGTTGGCACAGTGCATAGGCCTTGAAAAACTAAATACAAATCAATCGAGAATACAGGAAGAAGTTGTGTGGAACTATGAAAAAATAAGCAAAATGTGAAAAATGAGCATCCCATGCGAAAGATAAACAACGTACGGCAGTTAGTCAGCACAGGAGCGCCATGACCGTGTGGCTGGCGTGAGGAACTGTAGCCCGAAAGCCCTTGGTTCGAGCCTTCCCATAAGCAAATATTTTAATTTTTTCCATTTCAGACTGTGAAACTGTTGCATTCATTTATTGCAGTTTATGTGACAAACTCTTATGTCTTCATCATATTTTGGGGAGTGATTTTCACACGCACAAGAAAACCTAAATCGGGCAAGGCAGAATCTCTCTACCCATCCACGAAGTGTACAAGTCAGGTGGGTCGACAAGACATTCCTGCCATATGACTTACATTTCATCACCAGTGTCGTATAGACACGGTGGAGGAATCAGTTAATCTATCACCTTGCGATCTAATGTTTTAGATTCCCTTTGGAGAGGCACTTCATTTCATCTGCTAATTCCAAGGTTTTGCTCTGCGGTCTCAAAACACAGACACTAAATTGATTCCAGCAAACAGAGACGTCAATGAACGGATCATAATTTTTCGAAAAAAAAATAATAAATAAATAAAATTGTTTAAGGAAAGGCTTGAACCAAGGACCTTTCACTGCACAGCTTCTGAGACTACCCACAGGCCCACAGCACTCCTAGTCTCCAAATGTGCTCGACGTTCCCTATCTTCCGCATGGACCATTCAGTCTTTATATTTTGCTTTATATAAAGTTCCACTCGATTGATCCGTGTTCAGTTTTTCACGACCTAGCCACTGCGCCAACGTATAACTAAATCTCAGGGGGTTGCGATGGAAAGGTTCCCTACAGTACGCAAAGCCTTACAATGATTAATTGTTTCTGGACTCTATCTCTGTTTTCAAATGAACTAGATATGTTACACAAGATTCTCGCCTACATCCAAAAAATGTTTGTAATTGATAAACATGTCCACCGTACTATAGTACAGAAGCATACACGGAATAGGCTCAAATGAAATATTATGAGATGGCCATTGTTACCCGAAGGAAGAAAAAAAGGATGAAAGAAGGAAGGAAGCTATCAAGCATGTTTGGATTTAAAATACTGTTGACAGGGAAGTCGTTTAGAGACGGACTTGACGCTCTATTTTTTGGGTGAAGCTGGAGGAGGAAATTAGCCATGCCATTTCAAGGACACCATCCCGGCATTTGCCTGAAATGATTTAGATAAATCCCGAAATACCTAAATCTGGGTGGTCGGAGGTGCATATGAACCATCATCCTCGCGAACGCGAGTCTATTCCTTGTCTTACCACTGTGCCACCTTGCACGGCCTGACTTAAGACACCGCGGTATTTCTGGTGCGCAAATATACACATATCGACGGTTAATTGCACGTAACTCTTAGAACTTGCAGTCAGCGGGTGCATGACTCTTTGTACGGAATCCATAAATTGACGCTCCTCTTGAAAATTTTCCAAAGCAGGTCCTGGATTATTGAAATATCCACGGGTGTACTGCCGGTCTATAGTGTCCAACGAGCACAATATTTCGGCGATCATACATGTCGCCATCATCAGGTGAACTGGCGGACTGAGCTCCTGGAAACGCGCCGGCACGGAGATCCGCACGCTACGGCTGCTCGAAGGGAACTGGGTTCTAGCCCGGTAGCGGGCGATTTAAATACCCTCGGCCCGCGGAGCGACCCTCCGTGGTCCGCGCCCCGCGCTGCGGTCGCGCAGTGGAACCGATTGCGGCGGCGTCTGAAATGACGTCGATGTGAGGGCTCTGTCCACCGTGGTCGTCACTACATTACGTTTGCTAGATATACTCTTATTAACCCAATCGCTGGTTCCCAGTTTTTTCCTAAGATTATAGCCACAGTCACGGTTTATGAGGTCGTCACTTGTGCGAATTTCAGTGGCCTCTCTCACGACACAGTCCCAGTATCTCGACGTCTGTACCAGAACCCTAGTGCGTTCATACTCCATCGCGTGATTCTCCGACAAACAATGTTCAGCGACCGCTCGTATACATCAATCGTGTGTGCCTCTGGTGTTCAACGCATCGATCCTCGACGGTGCGCATCGTCTGTCCAATATATGACTTGCCACACTGACACGGAATCTGGTACACGCCGGCCTTCCTCAAACCGAGATCATCTTTGGCGCTCCCCACCAGTGCACGAATTTTATATTTTAATTCGTTAATGTTCGAAAGAGGAGACGATATCTACCAACCCCTTAAGTTTATCTAGATTTTCCTTCGATGAGTGTAAAAAAAAAAAAAGAAAAAAAAAAAATAATAATAATAATAATAATAATAGATAATAAAATAAAATCCCTATGTAAACGATTCAATTGTATCCCGATCTTTAGAGAAAAATGCCGCACCTTATAAATTGAAGATATTTGTAGGCAATATGGCAGAACTATTATAGAAACAACTGAATTAAAACTCATAGTTAGTACAATATATCACTATTTAACGCGAACAATTACTTAACCTTTACGCTAAAACATATTTTGAAGGTATATTGATAGACTTACTCAATTGTTCCACCGTACTTTGTCTAAAATGACCTCGATGAATGTGAAAACTCGTTCATTATGGCCTGACACCCGACGAACAACTGCAGTGCCGGTGGGGCGCACGGACAGTCTGTATTCGTCGAAACTACGACGTATGTTCATTCTGTATCAAGTGCGTTGTCTCTCCCGAGTTTTTTAAAAATCTACGGTGCGTGTTTTCTTGAAATAGATTGGTAAACACTGCAGAAGATAAAATAGAAAAGTCATAAAATAGTGATCAGAGCTTGTGTTTTAATTATGCAACAAACCAGATGACGTTTCGTGCTTGAATGCTACTAGTAAAGGTAGTCACGGCTAATGCCTTACGTCCCAGTAATTAAGTGTAAAGTAATTACGGAATCTTAAAGTTTTTACTGCTGTGCTCGTTAGCTGTTTATGATTTATCAAGATCTTAAACACATACATCATTATAGTAGGTGATAAATTTTTCAGTGCCAATCACACCGCCAATAATTTTCGAGCAGTGTCCCTCCAACTCCATCGCCCTAAAACCCATGCTCTGAGAATGTTTCCTTTTGACTGCCTCGTTCCTACCGAACGCAATCTAATCTCGGAATTTGCCGTAGCTGCAGTCTTGTTTATCTTAACTGGAACGATGCCAGACTGCTAGATTGAACAGATACTTTCCTGTCTGCGTTTGTGTGGAGCAGACGTATCTCCGTATACATCGTGACGTCTGCTTCCGCCGCTGCTGGAACCGTGGCAGCCTGCCTATCAGACACAGCTGCGTTATGAACGACCGAGACCAGCAATAGTTTATCTCGCTTTATTCGCTGGACGGTTGTACACATATTCTACAACAAATAACGTTAAGAACGGTTCCGAGCATATCTGAGATCTGACGAAACCAGGGTGAATGTGTTACAAATCGCAGCGTGGGAAAGGAGCTTACAATCTGACCAATTTTACGGGTATCAAATATATTATAGAAGAGAAAGACGAGATCCGATGCTGACAATTATCAAATTCAAGCAGGAAGAAGAGGACGCCAAAAGCCGAGCTGATTCTGCGTTTCTTCACTTTCTAAACGCATCGTGCTCACTTCAGCACTGTCACTTAGAGCATGAAACTTGACTGGATTATGTCACGGAGTTAAAAATTTCTGGTAAATAAAAAAAGAATATAGTTCTCTATGGAGTTCTACGCTGCGGCCCACGCTATATAAAGCTCAATATCCATGAGGATCTTAGACGAGACGTTTGTCCCAAAGCCCTGAACAGCACGAAACCAGATTTAAAGAGCAGTGATGTGTGTTATTTCCAGTGAGACCCAGGCGTTTTACCAGAATTTGAAGTTTAATAGAGAAAGCGACGTAGCATCACTTCTATATCTACACACATAATCCGCAATCCACCGTAAGATGAGTGGCGGAGGGTACACTGTACCACTACTAGGTATTTCTTTCCTATTCCACCCCCAAATAGAACGAGAAAAAAAAGGAATGCCTGTATGCCTCCGTACGAGTCCTAATTTCTCTTATCTTGTCTTTGTGATGACTACGTGAAATGTAAATAGGCGGCAGCAAGATCGTACTACACTCAGCTTCAAATGCCGGCCCTCTAAAGTTCCTCCACAAAAATTCACGAAAAGAACGTCGTATTTCCTCCAGCGATCCCCAATTGAGTTCCCGGAGCATTTCCGTGACGCCGCTCGCGTATTGGTCGAACCTCCCAGCAACAAACTTAGCAGCTCGCCTCTGAACTGCCTCCAAGTCTTCCTTTAATCTGACCTGCTGCGGATCCCAGACAATTGAGCAGTACTCAAGACGTGGTCGTACAAGCTTTTTATGAGCGATCTCCTTTACAGGTGAAGTACATCTTCCCATAATTCTCGCAATAAGCCGAAGTCGGCAACCGCCTTACTCACAACTGTCCTTACATGTTCGTTCCATATCGTAGCGCTCTGCAATGTTACGCCTATATATTTGAACGACGCGACAGCATCAAGAAGCTCACTACTAATGCTGTATTCGAACATTATGGGATTGTTTTTTGTACTCATGCGCATCACCTTACATTTTTCAACATTGAGGTCTAGCTGCCATTCTTCGCACAAACTAGAAATTTTGTCTAAGGGATCCTGTACGCTATTATAGTCAGTTAAAGACGACACCCTTCAATACACCACAGCATCATCAGCAAACGACCTTAAATTAAAAGTTACTCTGTCCATTAGATCATTTATATAGATAGAAAATAATAGCGGTCCTATCACACTCCCCTGGGGCACGCCTGACGATACACTCGTCTCTAATGAACACTCGCCGTCGAGAACATGAACAACGTACTGCTTTCTATTAGTTAGGGAGTCTTCCAGTCAGTAACAAATCTGTGAACCTATTCCATAAGCTCGTATCTTCGTTAGCAGTCTGCAGTGTGGCACCGCGTCAAACGCCGTTTTGAAGTCGAGAAAAACACAATCCGCCTGTTGTCCTTCATCCATGGCTCGCAAGATGTCATGTGAGAAAAGGCAAGCTGAGTTTAACATGGACGATGTTCCTAAACCCGTGCTGATTCATAGAAAGAAGGTTTTCCTTCTCAAGAAAAGTTACTATATTCGAACTCAATATATGCCCAAAATTCTACAGAAAACTGATGTCAACGATATTGGCCTGTTATTAAGTGGGTCAGTTCTCTTTCCTTTCTAATAAACGGGAGTCAACTGTGCTTTTTTCCAACCACTAGGAACTTTGCGCTGAATTAAGGATTCGCGATAAACGCAAGCTTAGCAAGGGGTCAATGGCGCAGAATACTCTTTGTAAAACCGAACTCGTATTCCATCCGGAACAGCAGACTTCTTCGTATTTAGCTCTCTCAACTGATTCTCTGCACCGGAAATACCTATTACTATGTCCTCCATTTCGGAAGCTTCAATAGCATAGCAATGTAACTTTACATTTCCAGTCAACAGTGTCAAGTAATTACAACAGAGCAACACGGACATATTGAAATGTTATCTTTTAATTTATCCCTGTAACTAAATTTTATAGTACAATAATGTGGACATTCAGCTCTAATTTGTATAGAATTACTTTTGGGTGTTTTAAAGCAATGGAAGAACCTTTTAGACAAAGTATGTCAACGAACGGATTTTCATCCTCTGATCTTTATTAAAGTTGAAGTATCTATGGAACATTTTAATGGGTAAAACATTTGAGTAGGTACTTGTTGAATGGCCACTATTTAAGGTAGAGGTAAAGCAGTCAACAATCCGTAGATTGTTTTGAACACCACAGTGCTTTACTAGGCATGGTCCTGTTTGGAGGTGGTATGCCGTTGCCTTCCTACGACCTTCGAACTGACTTTACTCAGCCAGTTATAGGGGAACCTACAGTTTAAGTGGGTTCCGGACCACGGTGCTACTCGGTATTTTTCACATGAGCAATACTGCCAGAGGTGAAGGAAGTGGAAAGTGACAGATAAAAATCCTAGTACCTGGCGGGGATCCAACCCGCTACCTTTGGATTTGCGGTCTGGCACTCTACCACTCTACCACTGTGCAACCGAGGCGCAATGGCCACTATTTATGAAACTAGTATTCCGTTGATCGATGTACAGTGGCGTGTTCACTTGCCAAGATGCATTTGTGATTACTTTCAGGGAATTGATTTCTTTATTGCTTTCAGATGCTCAGGTACTAGTTTAAAATCATTCAAGACGCTCAGGGTCATCGAGTTTCTTTGGAAGACGTTATTTCAGTACCCAGTAAGCTGTACTACGTTAGTTTCTGTGATATTACCCTTTCTCCGTTTCATTATTGATAACTTTTGCTCTGAAGGCTAATATGGTTCTTTGGCTCACCTCACCAGTCTTGCAGTTGAACTCTGTCATTCGTAATATTTCTTGCAACAACTTCTGCAAGAAACGTAATCTGGTGGAAGTACACATACGTGGATTTTCGTGTAGTGCACGATTCTCTTTTCACACTGCTGATTTTCCGATATTGTTTCACAAGAATGCAGTTTTACCTTTTCTTTTTGTAAAAATTCCTTTCCTCCATAAAATCTATGTCTTCCACATTCCAAACTTTAAAACTCTCTCACCAAATTCGTTCCCTTTCATATTCCAGATCGCTGGACGATTTTCCCACTTCGAAAATAAGCTTCTTCGTATCGGAATCCATTACCGCGTGATCGTGGCAGAAGTCACACTTGGTATCTAGGCAACGCTGCCGGTAACTGCGGACAGTTGCACTCCGCTCGCTTCCCGCGGCCAACAGCGGCGAAGCGGCGACCCGTGCGCTGCACTCTCTAAAGCCGCACTCACACGGCACGTGTTCTCCCAGCGTGGCGCAGCCAGACGTGCTGTCTACCTCGTCTAGTCCAGCTGCAGCACGCTCTGGAAAGATCGGCTACATCCCACGGAACACAACTAGCTGCTAATCGTGATTTGCTTTGCGACCGCAGCGCTCTCCACCGCTCGTTGCGGGCTGGCACGTAGATTATTGTGTATCGGAATCCATTACCGCGTGATCGTGGCAGAAGTCACACTTGGTATCTAGGCAACGCTTTCATCACTTGCCGGTAACTGCGGACAGTTGCACCTCCGCGGCCAGCAGCGGCGAAGCGGCGACCCGTGCGCTGCACTCTCTAAAGCCGCACTCACACGACACGTGTTCTCCCAGCGTGGCGCAGCCAGACGTGCTGTCTACCTCGTCTAGTCCAGCTGCAGCACGCTCTGGAAAGATCGGCTACATCCCACGGAACACAACTAGCTGCTAATCGTGATTTGCTTTGCGACCGCAGCGCTCTCCACCGCTCGTTGCGGGCTGGCACGTAGATTATTGTGTATCGGAATCCATTACCGCGTGATCGTGGCAGAAGTCACACTTGGTATCTAGGCAACGCTTTCATCACTTGCCGGTAACTGCGGACAGTTGCACCTCCGCGGCCAGCAGCGGCGAAGCGGCGACCCGTGCGCTGCACTCTCTAAAGCCGCACTCACACGGCACGTGTTCTCCCAGCGTGGCGCAGCCAGACGTGCTGTCTACCTCGTCTAGTCCAGCTGCAGCACGCTCTGGAAAGATCGGCTACATCCCACGGAACACAACTAGCTGCTAATCGTGATTTGCTTTGCGACCGCAGCGCTCTCCACCGCTCGTTGCGGGCTGGCACGTAGATTATTGTGTATCGGAATCCATTACCGCGTGATCGTGGCAGAAGTCACACTTGGTATCTAGGCAACGCTTTCATCACTTGCCGGTAACTGCGGACAGTTGCACCTCCGCGGCCAGCAGCGGCGAAGCGGCGACCCGTGCGCTGCACTCTCTAAAGCCGCACTCACACGGCACGTGTTCTCCCAGCGTGGCGCAGCCAGACGTGCTGTCTACCTCGTCTAGTCCAGCTGCAGCACGCTCTGGAAAGATCGGCTACATCCCACGGAACACAACTAGCTGCTAATCGTGATTTGCTTTGCGACCGCAGCGCTCTCCACCGCTCGTTGCGGGCTGGCACGTAGATTATTGTGTATCGGAATCCATTACCGCGTGATCGTGGCAGAAGTCACACTTGGTATCTAGGCAACGCTTTCATCACTTGCCGGTAACTGCGGACAGTTGCACCTCCGCGGCCAGCAGCGGCGAAGCGGCGACCCGTGCGCTGCACTCTCTAAAGCCGCACTCACACGGCACGTGTTCTCCCAGCGTGGCGCAGCCAGACGTGCTGTCTACCTCGTCTAGTCCAGCTGCAGCACGCTCTGGAAAGATCGGCTACATCCCACGGAACACAACTAGCTGCTAATCGTGATTTGCTTTGCGACCGCAGCGCTCTCCACCGCTCGTTGCGGGCTGGCACGTAGATTATTGTGTATCGGAATCCATTACCGCGTGATCGTGGCAGAAGTCACACTTGGTATCTAGGCAACGCTTTCATCACTTGCCGGTAACTGCGGACAGTTGCACCTCCGCGGCCAGCAGCGGCGAAGCGGCGACCCGTGCGCTGCACTCTCTAAAGCCGCACTCACACGGCACGTGTTCTCCCAGCGTGGCGCAGCCAGACGTGCTGTCTACCTCGTCTAGTCCAGCTGCAGCACGCTCTGGAAAGATCGGCTACATCCCACGGAACACAACTAGCTGCTAATCGTGATTTGCTTTGCGACCGCAGCGCTCTCCACCGCTCGTTGCGGGCTGGCACGTAGATTATTGTGTATCGGAATCCATTACCGCGTGATCGTGGCAGAAGTCACACTTGGTATCTAGGCAACGCTTTCATCACTTGCCGGTAACTGCGGACAGTTGCACCTCCGCGGCCAGCAGCGGCGAAGCGGCGACCCGTGCGCTGCACTCTCTAAAGCCGCACTCACACGGCACGTGTTCTCCCAGCGTGGCGCAGCCAGACGTGCTGTCTACCTCGTCTAGTCCAGCTGCAGCACGCTCTGGAAAGATCGGCTACATCCCACGGAACACAACTAGCTGCTAATCGTGATTTGCTTTGCGACCGCAGCGCTCTCCACCGCTCGTTGCGGGCTGGCACGTAGATTATTGTGTATCGGAATCCATTACCGCGTGATCGTGGCAGAAGTCACACTTGGTATCTAGGCAACGCTTTCATCACTTGCCGGTAACTGCGGACAGTTGCACCTCCGCGGCCAGCAGCGGCGAAGCGGCGACCCGTGCGCTGCACTCTCTAAAGCCGCACTCACACGGCACGTGTTCTCCCAGCGTGGCGCAGCCAGACGTGCTGTCTACCTCGTCTAGTCCAGCTGCAGCACGCTCTGGAAAGATCGGCTACATCCCACGGAACACAACTAGCTGCTAATCGTGATTTGCTTTGCGACCGCAGCGCTCTCCACCGCTCGTTGCGGGCTGGCACGTAGATTATTGTGTATCGGAATCCATTACCGCGTGATCGTGGCAGAAGTCACACTTGGTATCTAGGCAACGCTTTCATCACTTGCCGGTAACTGCGGACAGTTGCACCTCCGCGGCCAGCAGCGGCGAAGCGGCGACCCGTGCGCTGCACTCTCTAAAGCCGCACTCACACGGCACGTGTTCTCCCAGCGTGGCGCAGCCAGACGTGCTGTCTACCTCGTTTAGTCCAGCTGCAGCACGCTCTGGAAAGATCGGCTACATCCCACGGAACACAACTAGCTGCTAATCGTGATTTGCTTTGCGACCGCAGCGCTCTCCACCGCTCGTTGCGGGCTGGCACGTAGATTATTGTGTATCGGAATCCATTACCGCGTGATCGTGGCAGAAGTCACACTTGGTATCTAGGCAACGCTTTCATCACTTGCCGGTAACTGCGGACAGTTGCACCTCCGCGGCCAGCAGCGGCGAAGCGGCGACCCGTGCGCTGCACTCTCTAAAGCCGCACTCACACGGCACGTGTTCTCCCAGCGTGGCGCAGCCAGACGTGCTGTCTACCTCGTCTAGTCCAGCTGCAGCACGCTCTGGAAAGATCGGCTACATCCCACGGAACACAACTAGCTGCTAATCGTGATTTGCTTTGCGACCGCAGCGCTCTCCACCGCTCGTTGCGGGCTGGCACGTAGATTATTGTGTATCGGAATCCATTACCGCGTGATCGTGGCAGAAGTCACACTTGGTATCTAGGCAACGCTTTCATCACTTGCCGGTAACTGCGGACAGTTGCACCTCCGCGGCCAGCAGCGGCGAAGCGGCGACCCGTGCGCTGCACTCTCTAAAGCCGCACTCACACGGCACGTGTTCTCCCAGCGTGGCGCAGCCAGACGTGCTGTCTACCTCGTCTAGTCCAGCTGCAGCACGCTCTGGAAAGATCGGCTACATCCCACGGAACACAACTAGCTGCTAATCGTGATTTGCTTTGCGACCGCAGCGCTCTCCACCGCTCGTTGCGGGCTGGCACGTAGATTATTGTGTATCGGAATCCATTACCGCGTGATCGTGGCAGAAGTCACACTTGGTATCTAGGCAACGCTTTCATCACTTGCCGGTAACTGCGGACAGTTGCACCTCCGCGGCCAGCAGCGGCGAAGCGGCGACCCGTGCGCTGCACTCTCTAAAGCCGCACTCACACGGCACGTGTTCTCCCAGCGTGGCGCAGCCAGACGTGCTGTCTACCTCGTCTAGTCCAGCTGCAGCACGCTCTGGAAAGATCGGCTACATCCCACGGAACACAACTAGCTGCTAATCGTGATTTGCTTTGCGACCGCAGCGCTCTCCACCGCTCGTTGCGGGCTGGCACGTAGATTATTGTGTATCGGAATCCATTACCGCGTGATCGTGGCAGAAGTCACACTTGGTATCTAGGCAACGCTTTCATCACTTGCCGGTAACTGCGGACAGTTGCACCTCCGCGGCCAGCAGCGGCGAAGCGGCGACCCGTGCGCTGCACTCTCTAAAGCCGCACTCACACGGCACGTGTTCTCCCAGCGTGGCGCAGCCAGACGTGCTGTCTACCTCGTCTAGTGCAGCTGCAGCACGCTCTGGAAAGATCGGCTACATCCCACGGAACACAAATAGCTGCTAATCGTGATTTGCTTTGCGACCGCAGCGCTCTCCACCGCTCGTTGCGGGCTGGCACGTAGATTATTGTGTATCGGAATCCATTACCGCGTGATCGTGGCAGAAGTCACACTTGGTATCTAGGCAACGCTTTCATCACTTGCCCGTAACTGCGGACAGTTGCACCTCCGCGGCCAGCAGCGGCGAAGCGGCGACCCGTGCGCTGCACTCTCTAAAGCCGCACTCACACGGCACGTGTTCTCCCAGCGTGGCGCAGCCAGACGTGCTGTCTACCTCGTCTAGTCCAGCTGCAGCACGCTCTGGAAAGATCGGCTACATCCCACGGAACACAACTAGCTGCTAATCGTGATTTGCTTTGCGACCGCAGCGCTCTCCACCGCTCGTTGCGGGCTGGCACGTAGATTATTGTGTATCGGAATCCATTACCGCGTGATCGTGGCAGAAGTCACACTTGGTATCTAGGCAACGCTTTCATCACTTGCCGGTAACTGCGGACAGTTGCACCTCCGCGGCCAGCAGCGGCGAAGCGGCGACCCGTGCGCTGCACTCTCTAAAGCCGCACTCACACGGCACGTGTTCTCCCAGCGTGGCGCAGCCAGACGTGCTGTCTACCTCGTCTAGTCCAGCTGCAGCACGCTCTGGAAAGATCGGCTACATCCCACGGAACACAACTAGCTGCTAATCGTGATTTGCTTTGCGACCGCAGCGCTCTCCACCGCTCGTTGCGGGCTGGCACGTAGATTATTGTGTATCGGAATCCATTACCGCGTGATCGTGGCAGAAGTCACACTTGGTATCTAGGCAACGCTTTCATCACTTGCCGGTAACTGCGGACAGTTGCACCTCCGCGGCCAGCAGCGGCGAAGCGGCGACCCGTGCGCTGCACTCTCTAAAGCCGCACTCACACGGCACGTGTTCTCCCAGCGTGGCGCAGCCAGACGTGCTGTCTACCTCGTCTAGTCCAGCTGCAGCACGCTCTGGAAAGATCGGCTACATCCCACGGAACACAACTAGCTGCTAATCGTGATTTGCTTTGCGACCGCAGCGCTCTCCACCGCTCGTTGCGGGCTGGCACGTAGATTATTGTGTATCGGAATCCATTACCGCGTGATCGTGGCAGAAGTCACACTTGGTATCTAGGCAACGCTTTCATCACTTGCCGGTAACTGCGGACAGTTGCACCTCCGCGGCCAGCAGCGGCGAAGCGGCGACCCGTGCGCTGCACTCTCTAAAGCCGCACTCACACGACACGTGTTCTCCCAGCGTGGCGCAGCCAGACGTGCTGTCTACCTCGTCTAGTCCAGCTGCAGCACGCTCTGGAAAGATCGGCTACATCCCACGGAACACAACTAGCTGCTAATCGTGATTTGCTTTGCGACCGCAGCGCTCTCCACCGCTCGTTGCGGGCTGGCACGTAGATTATTGTGTATCGGAATCCATTACCGCGTGATCGTGGCAGAAGTCACACTTGGTATCTAGGCAACGCTTTCATCACTTGCCCGTAACTGCGGACAGTTGCACCTCCGCGGCCAGCAGCGGCGAAGCGGCGACCCGTGCGCTGCACTCTCTAAAGCCGCACTCACACGGCACGTGTTCTCCCAGCGTGGCGCAGCCAGACGTGCTGTCTACCTCGTCTAGTCCAGCTGCAGCACGCTCTGGAAAGATCGGCTACATCCCACGGAACACAACTAGCTGCTAATCGTGATTTGCTTTGCGACCGCAGCGCTCTCCACCGCTCGTTGCGGGCTGGCACGTAGATTATTGTGTATCGGAATCCATTACCGCGTGATCGTGGCAGAAGTCACACTTGGTATCTAGGCAACGCTTTCATCACTTGCCGGTAACTGCGGACAGTTGCACCTCCGCGGCCAGCAGCGGCGAAGCGGCGACCCGTGCGCTGCACTCTCTAAAGCCGCACTCACACGGCACGTGTTCTCCCAGCGTGGCGCCGCCAGACGTGCTGTCTACCTCGTCTAGTCCAGCTGCAGCACGCTCTGGAAAGATCGGCTACATCCCACGGAACACAACTAGCTGCTAATCGTGATTTGCTTTGCGACCGCAGCGCTCTCCACCGCTCGTTGCGGGCTGGCACGTAGATTATTGTGTATCGGAATCCATTACCGCGTGATCGTGGCAGAAGTCACACTTGGTATCTAGGCAACGCTTTCATCACTTGCCGGTAACTGCGGACAGTTGCACCTCCGCGGCCAGCAGCGGCGAAGCGGCGACCCGTGCGCTGCACTCTCTAAAGCCGCACTCACACGGCACGTGTTCTCCCAGCGTGGCGCAGCCAGACGTGCTGTCTACCTCGTCTAGTCCAGCTGCAGCACGCTCTGGAAAGATCGGCTACATCCCACGGAACACAACTAGCTGCTAATCGTGATTTGCTTTGCGACCGCAGCGCTCTCCACCGCTCGTTGCGGGCTGGCACGTAGATTATTGTGTATCGGAATCCATTACCGCGTGATCGTGGCAGAAGTCACACTTGGTATCTAGGCAACGCTTTCATCACTTGCCGGTAACTGCGGACAGTTGCACCTCCGCGGCCAGCAGCGGCGAAGCGGCGACCCGTGCGCTGCACTCTCTAAAGCCGCACTCACACGGCACGTGTTCTCCCAGCGTGGCGCAGCCAGACGTGCTGTCTACCTCGTCTAGTCCAGCTGCAGCACGCTCTGGAAAGATCGGCTACATCCCACGACACAACGTGCTGCTTGCTAACCGTGATTTGCTTTGCGACCGCAGCGCTCTCCAGCGCTAGTTGCGGGCTGGCACGTAGATTATTGTGTTTGCAAAGATGGATGTGCCTGAAAACACACGGTATCTATGTTAGCGATCGTCGGAGGAAAAAAAAAAAAACAAAAAAAACCCGAATGCATTCTTATGCTTGCATGTGGCATGCAATATTATTACAAAAAATGTTTTTTTTTATTATTTTTTTTCTTCATCAAGAAGCACAAAGACGGTAAATTTATCTAAAAGCAGTTGAGAATATTAATGAAATTTACGACAAAATCACTTTTGGAAAAAAAAAATTGTCATGGGTAAAATAATAAATCGTTCGCACCAGCTCCAGTTGTCTTGCTCTTATACTCCCATTTTCCACTTTATACATATTGTGTGTATTCGGAGATAATAGGTTGTGACCAATACATTTTACTTGTTCATACATGCGGGACAACGCCTCAGCTCGACAATGTTCGTTCTGATCAAATTGTTCAAATGTTTGTTAAGCTTATGGGACTTAACTACGGGGTCATCAGTCACTAAACTTACAAACTATTTATCAACTACCTTATACTAAGGACGGCACAAATATCCATGCCCGAGGGGGGATTCAAACCCTCGACCGTAGTGGCCGTGCAGACCGTGACTGGAGGGCCTCAGTCCCCTCGGCCACCGCGGCCGGCGTTCGTTGTGATAATGTTTTCTTTTAGTATTATATGTAAACACTGTTATTCCTACACTGCATCTGTTTCCATAAAGACACGCTAGGCATGTTCACTTTGCACTGTGAAACGGAACTATTCCAACACTGTACTAACTGCAACTTAATTCAAAACCGAGTGGCCTAGAACGAAAAACTCAACAAATTGTTTTGTGCACAAAGTTCGTTCTTTTTTCTAATACATAACCTCGAATACCGAATATTATAATTGTATTAAATTAACAAGTAAGTTACTTGAACCGTAATTAAACCAAATGGTTAAAAATATCTGGGAGAGTGTAGATGCAAACCTGTTACTTACATCTATTTTCCTCCACATCTCGTGATGCTAATCACCACGCTAAAAAGTAGTCTAAAAAAGAAATAACAACAAATATCCGATATTATACTTAAATTACAAGAATGGACCAGACTCCTTAAGGAAACAAAAATGGAAAAAATAAAAATATTTGTGAAGTGCGCCACTACCAACTACGCTATTCCTACAGTTGTGCCGATGGTTCTGAAATCAGGTATACTATGCTTCTAAAACATGTTGTAATATGTTCTTTATGTTTGACATAGTGTCACAAAGATGCTTCTTTGATAGAATGCGTTATACCGCAGCAAAGGAACGATATTCTTTCACATTATACGCTAGAACGAAAGAAGGCACGAAATACGGAGTTCCATTTGCAATATGGCGGCTCAAAAGTTCTGCTTGTCATGTGAAAACCAGGCCACTTCTCAATGGCCACGTTGCACTCCACGAAGCAAAAGTCTAACATGCTGCATCCTTCTCTCCACGCTTCGCAGGCCAGTGGAACGCGGTATTCCACGCTGCAACCGCACCACTTCCTCCTCCACGTGCGTTTCCACGCCCGTGAGAGGACGTTGCGCAGGCCAGACGTGCTGTCTGCCTAGTATAGCTACAGCACGCTCTGAGACGACCCGCTACATCCCACGGAACACATCTTGCTGCTCATAGTAAATTGCTTCGCTACCGCAGCGCTCTCCAGTGCCCGTTGCGGGCTGGCGCGTAGATCATTGTGTTTATAAATATGGATGTGCGTAAAATTTCACGGTATCTCTCTTGGCCATCGTTGAAAAAAAAAAAAAAAAAAGGTCGCTTTCTTAAGCTTGCACGTGCCATGCTATATTCTTCCAGAAAGTGTATTTTTTTTTTCAAGGAACAAAAAGACGGTGCATTTATTCTAAATCAGTTGAGAATGATAACAAAATGTGCGACCAAATCATTTTTAACAAAAAATTGTCATAGGTCTTCACCAGCTCCATTTGTCTTGCTCTTATAGTCACATTTTCCACATTGTACATATTATGTATATTCAAATGTTTACTTTGGCATTCTTTCCCAGATAATAAATTCTGAATGATACATTTTACTTGTCCTACACACGGGAAAAGGCCTCAGCTCGACAAATGGTTGTGACAATTTTTGCCTTTAGTATTGTACGTGAACATTGTTCCTCCTACACTGCATCTCCTTTCGTAACCATGCGCTGTCCATCTTCTCTTCGGACTGTGAAACGGAACTGTTCCAACACTGTACAGAACTGCAACAGAATTCAAACACTGTGGGGAAAAGCGAGTTACGTAGGCAACTGTCTTGAAACTTATTGATTACTTTGCAGTGGTACGAAAAACTCAACCAATTCTCACGTTCTTCTTTCTAACAAATAACGTCGAATACTCGATATTATAATTGTATTAAATTAACATATAACTTACATAAAGAGTAATTGAAGCAAATAGTTAAATGTATTTGGGAGAGTGTAGATGCAGTCGTGTTAGTTACATTTTTCTTCCTCCACAGCACTTGTCGCTAACCACCAGAGAACGACGTCGGCTTAAAAAAAAAAAAAAAAATAAATAAATAAATAAAAAAAAATTTCAGATATTGCGCTTAAATTAGCAAGAAATAACCAAAATCGTTAAGGATAAAACATATTCGGATGTATGCAAATTCGACCGGGGCCCAATTGTAGCCTCCACAACGCACCCTGTGACGCTACCAACTACGCCTCTTCTGCACTACTTCAGTGTTCCCTTTCTGCAGATATATACGCGTTTAAGATATGTTGTAATGCGTTATATATTTGCGACGACGCTTCTTTGACTGAATGGAGTTACACGCAACGGAACGATATTCTTTGAAAGTATACATATTTTAACTGTGACACGTTAAATACGATAACCGGTAAAGCTATGAAAATGTAGTTTTCGGTAATTTATTGTAGCAAATCATAGCTGAAATTACACGTTTTAAAAAAAACATATTCATACATTGTACTCTACATCGAAAAAGGTACGAAATACGGATTTTCGTTTGCAATATGGTGGCTTAATAGTTCTGCTTGTCGCTTCTCACTGGCAAACATCTAACATGGCAGATCTTTTATTAATAGGGTGGTGGAAAGTGGCATTCCACGCTGCGACGTCACCACTTTCCACTACCCTGTTATTAAAGGATCTGCCAAATTAGATGTTTGCCAATGAGAAGCGACCTGGTTTTCACGTGACAAGCACACTTTTGATCCGCCATATTGCGAACATAACTCTGTATTTCGTGCCTTCTTTCGTTTTAGCGTACAATGTTTAAATATAATATTTTTAAAGCGCCAGAAGATTGAAGAACGCATCATTTTAGGTAATATTTGTTACAATAAATTACCGGAAACTATATATTCATCGCTTTAAAGGATTTCTTATTTAACGTTATCCTCAGAATTCTAGTGGTGCACTTGTTTATAGTTTTCTAATGTTGTGATGCATAGTGTTTGTACCGTTCCCTCCCACCGGGTGCGTGCTGTTTGTTCTTAGTTTGTGTTTCATGCACTAAGTCTGGCCGCTGAATATTTCCTAACTTTTCTTTCTCCAATTTTTGCGTGTACGCACGTATATATATTCTGCCACCCACATAGCTCTGCTCCAGATATCTTTGCATCTCATTTCCAGTCTTCCTTTATTTTATGTTTTCTGTCAGTATCATATTACACATAGTTTCTGCTTGTCAAATTCATTCGCGTCCGCGACTGCGCGCACGCCCATCAGCCCTCTTGGCGCCACCTAGTATAGTATAGTGCGGGCGCGCCTCACTAGGGCTCCTACGCCTCTGCCAGTACGCAGTGCTCACTCGACCTGTGTGTGGACGGGCTCCACAATTTTATAATGTGACATTGTTTTAAATTTTACTTTTTAGTCTACTGACATGGAGTCAGCCACATTTTATTAACAACTGTTTTAATGTGAGCTTTATGTATGTACATTCTCACCTATGCTGTAATTTTAATTTCTTATTTTAGAAACACTTTTGTATTTCACTATTATTCATATTTGTGTATTAAGTTTTATTAGGTGTACTTCTGAAGAAGTATAACGTTTGTGTTATAATTTTTATACCATGAAAGAATATCGTTTCTATGCTACGGTTGAACGCCATTCTGTCAAAGGAGCGTCTTTATGATACTGTGTCATAGATAAATAAGATATTACACTTTTAGGTGCATAGTATATTACAAATACCGCGCACTCTCTCCCAAGTAGAATAGCGCGGTGAGCTGTGAAGCAGAAGTTGGAGTCATTTGTGTTCGCGACCCCATCCTGCTTAAAAAAAAAGGTTTTTCCCTTTTTTGTTCCACTAATGTTTCTGGTTCTTTCTTGTTAATTTAGGTGTAATATCCGATATTCGTTGTTATTTCTTTATTATCGAGGGGGTTAGCGTTACGAGATATGGAGGAAAAGAGATGTAAACAACAGGTTTGCATCTACACTCTCGGAGATATTTTTTAACTATTCGGTTTAATTACGGTTTATGTAATTTATTTGTTAATTTAATACAATTATAATAACCAGTATTCGACGTTATTTACTACAAACAAGAACGAACTCTGTCCACGGGAGAACGTGTTGAGTTTTTCGTGCAAGGGCACAGGGTACCAATACATTTCGAGACAGTACCCTACGTCATTCTGTTTTCGGCACGGTGTTTGAATTCTGCTGCAGTTCAGTACAGTGCTGGAATAGTTCCGTTTCACAGAGCAGAGAGAATGTGGTTTAGAAGCAGACGAGTAAAGGAGCAAAAGTGTTTACGTACAATACTAAAAGCAAAAATTATCACAACGAACACTGTCGAACTGAGGCGTTGTCCCGTCAATCGTGAGAAATAGCAATATAAGAGAGCAAGACAAGTGTAGCTGGCGTATATGATGGATTTCACCGTTTACAGTTTTTTATGATAATATGCCAAAAGTGATTTGGTTGTACTTGTTTATATTATTATAAAACGCTTTCAGTTAATGTACCGTCTTTGTGTTTCTTGAAGAAAAAATTACAACTTCTGGAAGAGTATTGCATGCAACGTGCAAGCACAAGGAAGCTACAGTATTTATTTTTTTTCGGCGAGTCGGGATAGTTCAGACGGTAGAGCGCTTGCCCGCGAAAGTCAAAGGCCGCAGGCTCGAAGCCCGGGTATAGCGCACAATTTAAATCTGCTGGGAAGTTGCATATCAGCACACACTCCACTGCATAGTGAAAATTTGATACTGAAAATTACACTTGACTGTGTTTCAAGAAGAATTTCTGCTATCATGAAAATGCTTTGCATCTGATGTGTGGAAAAATGCCGCTCAAATTCCTAATTTGCTACAATAACTAGAAAATCGAAACGGCCGGCCGCGGTGGCCGAGGAGACTGAGGCGCTTCAGTCACGGTCTGCACGGCCACTACGGTCGGGGATTCGAATCCCCCCTCGGGCATGGATATTTGTGCTGTCCTAGATCGTAAGTAGTTTCATAAGTAGTTAGTAAGTTTAGGGACTGATGACCCCGTAGTTAAGTCCCATAAGCTGTACAAACATTTGAACATTTTAAAACATACACAATAGCTCATTTATCTCCCAAGCAATCACGAAAGAATAAACAACTTTTATTTATTTTTATTGTAAATTCCTGACAAAAAAGAGCAAGAAGCAATTAAATAGAAGCATAATGCAGAAATTAAAATTACGTTACGTTAATTACAGGGATTTTGCATTTTTGAACTCTGAATTACATGCTGCCCGTAAGTAAAAGTGATTATTGTTATGCTAAGATTCTTTCCCTCCCTCCCGTCCTCACCATCTCCCTCACTCTCTTTCCTTCCTGATCTCTCTCTCCTTCCTTCTCTCTCTCCCTCTCTCTCTCTCTCTCTCTCTCTCTCTCTCTCTCTCTCTCTCATTTTTCGTGGGACTTCTGGGGAGGGGAGGCATGTGCCCATGTCTCCTTCCCCACCCTCTTAATCCGTGTATTTTTCGCTCATCCATCATTGTAAAGACAATGATCAATGCGTCAGCCCGTAACGGGCGCAGGAGAGCGCTGCGGTCGCAAAGCAAATCACGATGAGCAGCTAGTTGTGTTCCGTGGGATGTAGCAACACCACCTAGAAGACAAGGCCTTACAACACTTAGAGGCCGCGGCCGCCATCTGACTGGCCGGCCGCTGCGCGGCGGCGGGCGTGCCCCAGCCAACAGCCAGCAGCCAGTGAGGTGGCGGCCGGGGCCTCTAAGTGTGACGTAGGCACGGCCTGTTGTAAGGCCTTGTCTTCCAGGTGGCGTTGGACGTAGCGGGTCGTTTCAGAGCGTGCTGTAGATAGGTAGGCAGCACGCCTGGCCTGCGCCACGTCCTCTCACGGGGCGTGGAAACGCACGTGGAGGATGAAGTGGTGACGCCGCAGCGTGGAATACCGCGTTCCACTGCCCTGCGAAGCGTCGAATGAAGGATCCAGCATGCCAGATTTTTGCTTCGTAGAGTCGAACGTGGCCAGTGAGAAGCGACCTGATTTTCACGTGACAATCAGAACTTTTGAGCCGCCATATTGCAAACGGAACTTCGTACTTTGTGCCTTCTTTCGTTCTAGCGTACGATGTATATGAATATAATCTTTTTGAAAGCATCAGAATACTGAAGAATGTGACGGGTCGTTTCAGAGAGTGCTGTAGCTATACTAGGTAGACAGCACGTCTGCCCTGAGCCATGTTGGGACAACACGTCCCGTGCGAGGACGGCTTACTGAAGTACAGGAACTGGCAGCCTAACCGTCTACCGCCGCGGGGGGCGTCCGGTGCGTTGTTGCCCTGACTGTCCGGGTCCGTCGAGCTCTTTTCGCAAGTGGGGAGCACTCAGCTCTCGTGAAGCCACTTTAGGCAGCTCTTGATGGAGAAACAGCAGCGGCTCCGGTCACAACGGCAGGAGTGTGGCGCACTGAACACGTGCCCCTCCATACCGGATCTGGTGACGCAAGTTAACACGGCGGCCGGTCGGTACCCGGTGGGCCCCTCGAGGCCTCAGGGAGATGGAGTTTAGCTATAGAGATACAAGTGATTGCGAGTGACTATTGTTTTATGTTTCATATGTTGTTTATGTTGCAAAACACTAACACGAATTATTTTCAGACGAATGGTAAAACTTGTGGAATCCAACCACGGCGAAGATTGGATTTATGAGAAATGTAAGTACACGGGAGGCAATACTCACATTACGACTTATCTTAGAAGATAGGCTAAGGAAAGGCAAACCTACGTTTTTAGCGTTTGTAGATTTGGAGAAAGCTTTTGACAAAATAGACTTACTGAAGGTGTCAGGAGGAAAATACAGGGAACGAAGAGTTATATTCAACCTGTACGAAAACCAGACAGCGGTTATTAGAGTCGAGGGGCAAGAAAGGGACGCAGAGGTTGGGAAGGGAGTAAGACAGGGTTGTACTCTTTCCCTGATTTTCTTCAATCTGTACGTTGAGCAAGCAGTTACGGACTGCAAGGAGAAATATGTAGAGGGAATTAAAGTTCAGAGAGTAGAAATAAAAACATTGTTGTTTGTCGATGACATAGTAATTCTGTCAGAGACCGCAAGAGATCTGGAAGAGCAATTGAGCGGGATGGACTGGACAGTGTATTGAAAGGAAGATATAAGATGAACATTAACAAAACTAGAGTAATGGAATGGAATGTTATAAAATCAGGCGATGCTGTAGGAATTAGGTTAGGTAATGAAACAATAAAAGTCGTAGATGAGTTTTGTTATTTGGGTAACAAGATAAATTCTGATGGCCGAACTAAAGAAGATATAAAATGCAGAATGGCTATGGGAAGAAAAGCGTGTCTAAAAAAGCGAAACTTGTTAACATGTAATATTAATTTAAATGTTAGATAGTCCTTCCTGAAAGCATTTGTCTGGAATGTAGCATTGCATGGGAGTGAAACGTGGTCGATAAGGAGTTCACACAAAAAGATTATAGAAGCTCTTGAAATGTAGTGCTACAGACGAATGATGAAAGTTAGTTGGGTAGATCACGTAATTATATAGGAGGTGCTTAACCGAATTGGGGAGAAAAGGAATTTCTGGCACACCCTGGCTAAAAGCACGTAACTGTCACAGATATTTCAGCCGAGGTATCTTCATTCTGATGTTCATTTAAACTACAGTAATTACGCTGTTACAAATGTGAAGCACACGTATTACTGAAGGGGACAATGACCGCAAACAAATGCTAGTTCATTCTCTTTTAATCGATCTACATGCGTTACTAAGGTTTTCGAGCAGAACTTCACAAGTTTCCTGACGTCAGATTAATGGACGGCAAGTTTGCGAGTTCGGCCACAGTCCCTGTCAGCTACCACGTTTTCTCGTCTATCCACTCGCGCACCACACGCGTATCCCCATTTCGTTGGTACACACTTAGCCGTCGCGTACGTCACAAACGCCTAAGTAACACGCAGTAATGGTAGATTTTTACGAAAATTTCACCAATAAGTTGCAAAGAGTGAGACATTCATTCTCTTTCTCCTCCCAATTTTTTTACGGACACCAAACCTACAATATCTCATACGCTTGATAGTCTATACTTACATTAGTCCTTGAAGTGCACATGGACCTCGATGAAGTGGTTAAAACAAAATGCAGGAGAAACAAATTGCAAAATAATTTTGAATGTGAAAACGTGACTAGTGTGCATTTTCCCCTCTACCTTCTCTCTCCAGACCAGACATGTCCTTCGTGACCACAATTTAATGTCTACTGCTCCCAGCGTTCTGTCACGGGTCTCTACAAACGATGGACGTACCGACCCACATGGCGAGTTCTCTAGACTCTGATTTACATCCCGTGATTAACCCCGCTGGAAACGGCTTAACTGTGACAAATGCCGTGCAGCGTGTCTACCTGGCGTTCTGCAACCATTAGTGTCATCAGCGAACGGCGCTGTGATCCTGATGTGTGCTGCTCGTTCACTTTGCACCGTCAAAATATCGACCACTGCCAAACCGCAACGCTATGTACCCGCATTCGCAGGAAAAGTTTATCACTTGCTATTCGTTTCGCAGTGTAATGTTTTGCAGTATTGCGATGATAAGCTTCCTCCCTCTGCGTGCACTACTTTTGACGTTAATATGTATGCATGATGAGGCGGTTATTCTTGCGCCATAATCTCTTCGAATTCATACCTCCTTCAGTACTATGACATATATTCAGAGCTTCACCTAAGTCTTATATTTGAGCATTGTCGGCATAATAAGTTGCCAATACAGTTGTGTACATGTACATAACTGACCATTAAAATTGCTAGACCAAGAAGAAATGCAGATGATCAACTGATATTCATTCAACATATATATTATACTAGAACTGACAAGTGATTACATTTTCACGCAATTTGGATGCATAGATCCTTCGATATCAGTATCCAGAACAACCACCTCTAACTGTAATACTCCTGGGTATTGAGTCAAACAGAGCTTGGATGGCATGTCCAGGTACAGATGAACATGCAGCTTCCTTACGAAACACAGCTTGCCCTTTATTCACATGAAGTGTTAAGTGCCATCGACAAGGGATCTCAAATCGATTCCATATTTCTGGATTTCCGGAAGGCTTTTGATACTGTACCCCACAAGCGGCTCCTAATGAAATTGCGTGCTTATGGAATATCTCCCCAATTGTGCGATTGGATTCACGATTTCCTATCAGCAAGGACACAGTTCGTTGTAATTGACGGTAAGTCATCGAGTAAAACAGAAGTGATATCTGGCGTTCCACAAAGAAGCGTTATTGGTCCCCTACTCTTCCTCGTGTTTATAAACGATTTAGGAGATAATCTGAATAGCTCCCTTAGACTGTTCGCGGATGATGCTGTCGATTATCGTTTAGTGAAGTCAACAGAGGATCAAAAGCAACTGCAAAGCGATTTAGACAAAATTTCTACTTGGTGCGAGAATTGGCAATTGACACTAAATAAAGAAAAGTGTGAAGAAATACACATGACCACTAAAAGAAATCCGCTGAACTTCAATTACGCGATAATTCAGTCAAACCTTAAGGTCGTAAATTCTACCAAATACCTAGGAGTTACAATTACGAACAACTTTGACTGGAGAGAACACATAGAAAATTTTGTGGGGAAGGCGAACCAAAGGTTACGTTTCTTTGGTAGAACGCTTAGACGATGCACCAGTTCCACCAAAGAGACTGCCTACATCACACTTGTGCGTCCTCTCTTGGAGTACTGTTGCCCCTTGTGGGACCCTCACCAGGTGGGACTGACGGATTTTGAGAAGGTTCAGAGAAGGGCAGCTCGTTTTGTTTTATCACGTTACGTGGGGGAAAGCGTCACGGAAATGTTGCACGAATTGGGGTGCAAATCATTAAAAGAAAGACGTTATTCATTGCGGCGTGATCTGTTTGCGAAGTTTCAATCACCGACTTTTACTTATGAATTGTGAAAATATTTTGCTAGCACCCACCTACTTAGGGAGACATGACAATCCCAATAAAATAAGAGAAATCAGATCGAAAACGGAACGATTTAGGTGTTCTTTCTTCCCGCGCGCTATTAGAGAATGGAACGGTAGAGAAAAGTTATGAAGGTGGTTAATGAACCCTCTGCCAGGCACTTAATTGTGATTTGCAGAGTATCTATGTAGATGTAGATGTAGAAATACAATACCACAGGTCATCAAGGGTAGTGACTAGCGTGTTGTGTCTAGCCGGTTGCTCCGCCACCATTGACCAGACGTTTTCAGTTGGTGAGCGATCTGGAGAATATGCTGGCCAGGGTAACAGTCGAACATTTTCCGTATCCAGAAAGGCTCGTACAGGACCTGCGACATGCGGTCGTGCATTATCCTGCTGAAATGTAGGGGTTTCGCACGGATCGAATGAAGGCTAGAGCCACGAGTCGTAACACATGTGAAATGTAACGGCCGTTGTTCAAAGTGCCGTCGATGCGATCAAGAGGTAACTGAGACGTGTAACCAATGGCACCTCATACCATCACGTCGGATGATACGCCAGTATGGCCATGACGAGTACAAGCTTCCAATGTGAGTTCACCGCCATGTCACTTAACACGGATCCGACGATCATGATGCTGTAAACAGAACCTGGATTCATCGGAACACATGACTTTTGTCATTATTGCACCTAGGTTCATCGTTGCGTACATAAGCGCAGGTTGTCCACTCTGTTATGCAGCGTAAAGGATAACCTCAGCTATGGCCTCTGAGCTGATAGTCCATGCTGCTGCAAACGTCGTCGAACTGCTCATGCAGATGGTTGTTGTCTTACAAACGTCCCCATCTGTTGACTCAGGGATCGATACGTGGCTGCACGATCCGTTACAGCCATGCGGATAAGATGCCTGTCATCTCTACTGCTTGTGATACGAGGCCGTTGCGTTCCAGCACTGCGTTCCGTACTGCCATCCTGAACACACTGATTCCATATTCTTCTAACAGACATTGGATCGCGACCAATGCGAGCTGCAATGTCGCGATACGACAAATCGAACCTTTATCAAAGTTGGAAACGTGATGGTACGCATTACTCCTCCATACACGAGAAATCACAACAACGTTTCACCAGTCAACGCCGGTGAACTACTGTTTGTGTATGAGAAATCGGTTGGAAACTTTTCTCATGGTAGCACGTTGTATGTGTCGTCAACGGTGCCAACATTGTGTGAATGCTCTGGAAAGCTAATCCTTTGCGTATCACAGCATCTTCTTCCTGTCGGTTAAATTTCGCGTCTGTAGCCCGTCATCTTCGTGATGTAGCAATTTTGATGGCCAGGAGTGTAATAAACTGTAATGTCTTGCCCTATGCTGCAGTTTTACAGTGGAAAAGTGATATGCAACAGCTTTTTTTTCCTTTCATAATGCATTTACGATCAAGAAAAGGTTTTATGGTTTGAAATCGCGTGAAAAGTTGTTTAGAAGTCGGTAAGTGTGTACGTAGTCAAGTAGTGTATGAATGAACTGAAATGCGTTACAGGACACCGTTCTGCTTCATACCGACTTCTGAGATGTTCTTATCTCACCCCCGCCGCGTGCCTGGCAGTAGAGAGTATGCTTACCAAGTTTGGTTGAGGAGGTCGAGTAGTTTAGAAGAGGTGTCAAACATGGGCACACACGGACCCGTGTGGATACAAACGCACGCAAACATAGAATGACAGTTGCAGCATCGAGTCACAGTTAAAATCGTCCTTTTCACAGGTTTCGGACGCAGGTAAGGGAACAAGGTACCAGAAACTGATAACAATAAAACCAATTTAGTAGCAACTGGCTGCAGCAACGTTAGAAACTACTTTACAACGTTTCTTGATAAATGTGGATGAGTGCAACTATTTCCGGAGGTGTTTCAGGATAGTGTGCCGAACAACGTTATTACAATTTTTTTTTTTTTTTTTCATTTGGTGAATTTTCACATATATAAGTCGTGTATTTTCAGGTTGACTAATACCTCCACATGCTCCGGGTAATCAAAAACTTGGTATAATTTTGAAAACTTAATAAGTCACGGAATAATGTTGATAGAGAGGTAAAAATTGACACACATGATTGGAATGACATGGGGTTTTATTAGAAAAAAAAATAAACAAAACAAATGTCCGATGGACAGCAAACCGTCAGTGACTGCACTTGAAAATCGTGTATAAAAGGATTTATAATGAGAGAGAGAATCGGATGCACCAGCAGTCGCAGTATGTTGACGTTACCTGAAAAGACGCTTTTAGTGAAATATTATCAGAATATTAAATTCAGCATTACGATCCTATCGCAATAGGAAGGGGATTCGAACAGGTAAAGGTCCGTTGACAAATGCAGCTGTGGCGAGAATGATTTCGGCTGGCCGCGGTGGCCGAGGGGACTGAGGCGCTTCAGTCATGGTCTGCACGGCCACTACGGTCGGGGGTTCGAATGCCCCCTCGGGCATGGATATTTGTGCCGTCCTTAGTTGTAGGTAGTTCATAAGTAGTTTGTAAGTTTAGGGACTGATGACCCCGTAGTTAAGTCCCTTAAGCTTAACAAACATTTGAACATTCCTATTTGAGAATGATTTCGAAATTCGAAGAAACGGGTTGTTTTCACGATAGACCCGTAGTGGCCGACTGAGCACAAGCCGTAATACTGCTGAAACAGTTCAGGAAGATGTGGAGACTGTAGCGCGTTCGTCTATGCACGGGGAAGTCACCGCTCGTGCAGTCGCACGTCGCACCGGCATTCAATACATTATTGTTTGGTTGGCAGTTAGGCGTACCCTCCGATGCTATCCTTACAAAATCCATCGGCATCATGAACTAGTACCTGGCGATTTAGTGAAGCGGAGGGCATTTGCGGTGTAGGGGTTTCAAAAGATGGCGTAAGATGACGATAGGTTGAGTAACGTGTTGTGGACCAACGAAGCTTATTTCACGTTCCGAGGCTTTTTAAACGCACACAACTGCAGAATTTGGGCTACCGAAAATCCGAGAACTGTCGTGAAAACTCCATTCCACGACGAGAAAGTCACGGTATGGGTTGGATTTACCACATCTACCGTTATCGGGCCTTTTCTCTTCGAGGAACTGCGTGATTCAGGTTTTGTAACGGGTACCATGACAGGTGAGAGGTACGCCGATATGCTACAGAATCGCATCACCCCAAGCCTGGCTGACAAACACCTGCTGGAACGTACGATTTTTATGCAGCATGGCGCTCCACCCCATATTGCTAGACGCGTGAAAGATCTCTTGCGCGCGTCGTTTGGTGATGATCGAGTGCTCAGCCACCATTTTCGTCATGCTCGGCCTCCCAGGTCCCCAGACCTCAGTTCGTTCGATTACTTTTTTTGGGGATATCTGATGTCGCAAGTGTATCGTGATAGGCCGACATCTCTAGGGATGCTGAATGAGAACATCCGACGCCACTGCCTCACCATACTTCCAGACATGCTTTACAGTGCTGTTCACAACATATCGATCATTTCCGGTAAATAACATTACCTTTGTCTTAATTTTTCATGCTAATTATAGCTTTTATGTTCAGATGAAGCGCCATCTGTCGGAATTTTTTTGAACTTCCCTTTTTATTTTATTTTATTTATTTTTCATTTTTTTATTTTTTTTTTCTATTAAAATTCCATGTCATTCCAAGCAAGTGTGTTAATTTTTATCTCTCTATCTACATTATTCCGTGATTTATTAAGTGTTCAAGTTTATACTGACTTTTGGATCACCCGGTGCACATCTCCATAGATCAGAAATAAAGCGGCACGCCTCGCCCGAACTTGTGAGACTGGAGGTTACTTTGGTGCGCTGGAAGTCTGTCTGGCCAGGCGACGCTCACTTCTGGCCCACGTATGACACACCAGAAAATGTCACGTTCCAAAGTTTCTATTTTTTGTGTAGGAATAAGATTTTACCCAGAGAAATGAGAATCCACACACTGATACCTGCACATATGTAGGTATCCTGTGTAAAAATATTTCTTCTTATACATGTTTCCGCCAGAAAAATGTGTAGCCTCTCAGGCTCTATCGAGATATGGATATTGTCGTTTGATTTACGAGTGTGTTATTGTATGGTCTTGGGGTCGATAGCTGTTAGTACCTCCATCGCGGTTTTCAAAAAACACGATGTCTATACCACACTTGACATTTGAACAACGAAAATGTATTGTGAAGTTGTTTTACAGGTTTGATAATTCCGATGAATTGCAACACTAGTGGTGGCAGGATTTCGAATCACAACCACTGACCCGTCTAACGATTAAATGCATTTCTGACAAGTTTGAATTGCATGGATGGATTTCTGTAATCACAAAGAAAGAGCAGAAAGAAAGCTTACAACTACAAATCCTGCTTCTTCAGCTCTCTGGTTGGAAACTTCTCCGAAGAAGTCTGCTACGCAATGTACACGTGAAGTGAGGATTAACAGTGCAAAAGTACGAAGAATTGTGGAAGCTGAAAAGTGGAAAGTTTACATTCCACGATTATTGGACATGATGTCGATTATTTTCAACAAAAATGTTGATAAATATTGATAGCAAATCATTAAAATATTTACGATGCATCCTGTAGACATTTACCTAAAATCAGAATATTTCGGTTATCGAAAATCTATGTCTGTTATTAAGATACAATCGAAGAACTGTGTGGTTTGGCAACTAAAAATTCCTATTCTGTTCAAACATGGCGTTCAGGCCGCTTTGAAAAGTACCATAAGATTTTAAAAAAATCTACGCTGCGAAAAAAATCGACTTTTGTACATCTTAGAGATTAATGTCTTCGCTCCATAAAGAGGTGACGATTCGTTGGTATTTTATAAATGTTAAGTTGCAGCGCCCACTTAAGTCGAATATTGCCCGATAATTTGAAAGATCTACATACGTAAAATGATAGCGCCTATACTTCCTGGATGGTTGGCTTTTGGTCATGAGTAGGTGAGCATTAAATCCAAATAACATATCGAAATTTTAATAAAAGTCGAGAGGATAATATCTACTTGGTTCTCGATAAATCGGTCCATGTACAATAACGCACGATAACAATATGTTCAAAATCGCCACATGAGGAAAAATCTGCAGAAGAGACCCTTCTGGGAGTAGGAAATAACTAGGATATCAGCTGTACGTTGTTCAGATGTTTATCTAGAAAATCCGTTTCCAGTTGTCGAAAATCGGTAATATATTTATTTCTGATTCTATGTAGTTCAGTGTAATCACTGTAGTGTATATCTCTTGAAAATTTCTGACGGATTACCACACAAGTGGCTTCTAATGAAATTGCGTTCTTATGGAATATCGCTCCTATTGTGCGATTGGATTCGTTGGTAGTAATTGACGGTAAGTCATCGAGTAAAACAGAAGTGATATCTGGCGTTCTCCAGGGAAGCGTTATAGGTCCCCTAATCTTCCTTCTGTTTATAAACGAGTTAGGAGACAATCTGATTAGCTCCCTTAGACTGTTCGCGGATGATGCTGTCGTTTATTGGTTAGTGAAGTCAACAGAGGATCAAAAGCAACTGCAAAGCGAATTAGATAAAAATTTCTACATGGTGCGAAAATTGGCAACTAACAATAATGAAAAGTATGAAGTAATACACATGACCACTAAAAGAAATACGCTCAACTACAATTACACGATAATTCAGTCAAACCTTAAGATCGTAAAATCTACCAAATACCTTGGAGTTACAATTGCGAACAACTTACACTGGAGAGAACACAAAGAACATATTGTTGGGAAGGCGAACCGAAGTTACGTTTCATTGGCAGAGCGCTTCGAAGATGTAAGAGCTCCACCAAAGAGACTGCCTACATCACACTTGTGCGTCCTCTCCTGGAGTACTGTTGCCCCTTGTGGGACCCTCACCTGGTTGGACTGACGGACAACATTGAGAAGGTTCAAAGAATGGCAGCTCGTTTTATCGCGTTACAGGTGAGAAAGCGTCACGGAAATGTTGCACGATTTGATGTGGGAATCATTAAAAGAAAGACGTTATTCGTTGCGGCGAGTTCTATTGCAAAATTTGAATCACCGATTTTTACTTCTGAATGTGAAAATATTTTGCTAGCACCCACCTACTTAGGGAGACATGACCATCCCAATAAAATAAGAGAAATCAGATCGATAACGGAATGATTTAGGTGTTTTTTCTTCACGCGCGCTATTAGAGAATGGAACGGTAGGGAGAGGTAGTGAAAGTGGTTAATGAATCCTCTGTCAGGCACTTAAATGTGATTTGCAGACTATCTATGTAGATGTAGATTAAGTGTGCCGGACATTGAGTCAGGCGCACTACCGACTAAGCTACCCGGAGCACACCCAGCCGGCAATGACAGCTTGTATACAGTTTGCGACACGGGTGGTGTGCTAGTGTCGGATCTAAAGGTGTCAAAACGGACCGTGAAGCGTGCCAGGGTAGTTCAGTCAGTAGGGTGCCGGGTTCGAATCCCCGTACAGTAGTGGGTTTCACTCTGCCAAGAAGTTTGATATCGACAAGTATGCCGCTGCAGAGTGAAATTATCATTATGTATGTCTGTTTATCGTGTATTGCTCCCAGAAACACAATGTTCCGAGGAACCCTCTTCCTCACACATGTCGGGCAGGAATGGCACGTTGCCGGCGTACGAGACACGTTGGATAGTGAGGTCGGTCCCGGAGATGTCCGGCCACAAGAATTGTCCCCGAGGGATGTCAACGACCGCGGCGCCCTGTAGGGGCACAGGCGGCTGCCGACCCCTGTGTGATCACTTGTCCTTGATTGATGCTCGATGTATCGAGGCAGTTTGTAAACGTCTTTCTTGATGGCCCTGTTTGTGTAGATTGAGTCGCCCCTCTGCAAACAGTGGAGGAGATGCGGGCTACAGGGAGCCTCTTCCGTTACGCATTCGCCCATAACCGCGGCCGGCCGGTGTTTTCGTTCCTGACAGAGTAACAGGCGGCCCTGCAGTGGGTGGGGTCGGCCGGCCCTTTATGTGCCGCGACGAGCGGTTTAGTGCTCGCGGCGGCAGCGGCGGCGGCCAGCCGTAACAATAAAACGGGATCATCTGCGCGCAGTGAGCGCCGCTATACCGGCCAGCCGCGTTTTGTCGCCACATTTCGTTAAGCCCTCGGCTGTGCCGTTTATCCCGCTGTATTCTTCCATCTCGCGAGGAATTGCTATTTCCCACTGCAGTGAAGCTTCAAGTAATTTCCTGCGCAGGTAAGTTTCGCTGACGTGTCAAATGGTTTCCAATTGGTGACTACAGCAACTTTGCTACGCTGCCTTGTGGCACATATATATCACATGCGTGAAATAAAAATAAGATATACAGAGCCATCCACAGAAATGTACACACATTTTAAGGAACGAAAGGTACTACTTATATGTTTTACACTACTGGCCATTAAAATTCCTACACCAAGAAGAAATACAAATGATAAACGGGTATTCATTGGACAAATATACTAGAACTGACATGTAATTACATTTTCGCGCAGTTTAGGTGCATAGATCCTGAGAAATTAGTACCCAGAACAACCACCTCTGGCCGTAATAACGGCGTTGATACGCCTGGGCATTGAGTCAAATAGACCTTGGATGGCGTGTACAGGTACAGATGCCCATGCGGCTTCAACACGATATCACAGTTCATCAACAGTAGTGACTGGCGTATTGCGACGAGCCAGTTGCTCAGCCACCATTACAAGGCGTTTTGAATTGGTGAGAGATATGGAGAATGTGCTGACCAGGGCGTGCATTACCCTGCTGAAATGTAGCGTATCGCAGGGATCGAATGAAGGATAGAGCCACGGGTCGTAACACATCTGAAATGTAACGGCCACTGTTCAAAGTGCCGTCGATGCGAACAAGAGGTGACCGAGACGTGTAACAAATAGCAACCCATTCCATCAGTGCGGGTGATACGCCAGCATGGCGATGACGAATACACGCTTCCAATGTGCGTTCTCAACGATGTCGACAAACACAGATGCGACCCTCATGATGCTGTAAACAGAACCTGGCTTGTTATGAAAATATGACGTTTTGCCATTCTTGCACCTAGCTTCGTCGTTGCGTACACCATCGCTGGCGCTCCTGTCTGTGATGCAGCGTCAAGAGTAACTACAGTAACTGCTGCCAACTTCGTCGAACTGTTCGTGCAGACGGTTGTTGTCCTGCAAACGTCCCCAGCTGTTGACTCAGGGATCGAGATGTGGCTGCACGATCCGTCACACTCATGCGGATAAGATGCCTGTCATCTCGTCATCTCGACTACAAGTGATACGAGGCCGTTAAGATCCAGCACTGCGTTCCGTATTGCCCTCATGAACCCACCTATTCTGCTAACACTCATTGAATAGCGACCAACGCGAGCAGCAATGTAGCGATACCATAAACCACCACCGCGATAGGCTACAATCCGATCTTTACCAAAGTCGGAAACGTGATGGTACTCATTTCTCCTCCTAAACGAGACATCACGACATTGTTTCAACAGGGAACACCGGTCAACTGCTGTTTGTTTATGAGAAATCAGTTCGAAACTTTTCTCATGTAAGCACGTTGTAGGTGTCGCCATCGGCGCCAACTTTGTATAGAATGCTCTGGAAAGCTAATCATTTGCAGGTCACAGCATATTCTTCCTCTCTGTTAAATTTCGCGTCTGTAGCACGTCATCTTCGTGGTGCAGCAATTTTTTGGTCAGGAGTGTACATTTAATTAGTAATTACATTTGCTCTACAACCTTCCGTTGGTCAAAATGTGCCGCGGTGGAGTAGCCGAGCGGACTAAAGCGTCTCGCCTCGGAGTGCGCTGTTGCTCGCCGTGGAGATTCGAGTCCTCCATGGGGCATGGGTGTGTGTGTTTGTCCTTAGGTTAGTTTACCTAGGTTTAAGTAGTTTATACGCTGCGGACTGATGACCACGGAAAAATATTCAAATATTTGTATAGCTTATGGGACTTAACTACGGGGCCATCAGTCCCTTAACTCACAAACTACTTATGAACTAGCTAACCCAAAGACGGCACAAATATCCATGCCCGGGGGGATTCGAACCCCCGACCGTAGTGGCCGTGCAGACCGTGACTGACGCGCCTCAGTCCCCTCGGCCACCGCGGCATTGAACATTACTGTAGAAAATGTTGGCCGTTGCCTACTGTACGCATAGTGGAAGGACGAGCGGTCGTTGCAACTCCGTCAGTCTCGGTTTCAATGGAGACGATGCAGGCGTCGCTGTTACCTCCTGTTCACGTTCCTCCAACGTGTGTGGTGCACGTTGGTAGGAGTTCACAGTTCCCCACAAGCAAAAGTTCATAACTGTTAGATCTGGAGGCTGTAGGGAACTCAAGGGGCACTCTTCGTTTAATCCAGTGTTCCTGAAGAACTGTCATGTAGAACATCTCTGCGTCGACTCCATAATGCGCAGGTATACCTGGCAAAATTTATTGGCGTAACGTTTCCAAATATTCTTCTCCAGTCGCCGGCCGCAGTGTCTGCACGGCCGCTATGATCGGGGTTTCAAATCCCCTGTTGGGATAATATAAGGTAGTTCATGAGTAGTTTGTAAGTTTAGGGACATGACAAAGCAGTTAAGTTCCTTAAATTTAACAAATATTTGAACTTTTTTTTTCTTCCCCATTCACAGTAGCGCAAAAGAATTTGGTCCACACCATACACGAACCCATGGTAGGTTCACCGCCTTATCCACAGATACCTGTGGATTTTCCTGTGCACAGTAAACACTATTATGTCTATTTACGGTTCCGTTAAGTTCAAATTGCGTCCAGTCACTTCATACTACCTTCTTAACAAATTGTTAGTCATCAGTTACTATTTGCTGATACCATTCCCAAAATTACGTTGGTCGTTCAAAATAGTCGACATCGTGTCCAATAATCGTGGAATGTAAACTTCCCACTTTTCAGCTTCCACAATTCTTCGTACTTTTGCACTGTTAATCCTCACTTCACGTGTACATTGCGTAGCAGACTTCTTCGGAGAAGTTTCCAACCAGACAGCTGACGAAGCAGGATTTGTAGTTGTAAGCTTTCTTTCTGCTCTTTCTGTGTGGTTATATAAATCCATCCATGCAATTCAAATATGTCAGAAAAGCATTCAATTGTTAGACGGGTCAGTGGTTATGATTCGAAATCTTGCCTTCTACTAGTGTTGCACTTCAACGGCATTATCAAACCAGTAAAAGAACTTCACAATACAGTTTCGTTGTTCGATGTCAAGTGTGGTATAGACATCGTGTTTTCTGAAAACCGCGATAGAGGTTCTAACAGCTATTGACCCCAAGACCATACAATAACACACTCGTAAATCAAACGACAATATCCATATCTCGATAGAGCCTGAGAGGCTGCAGCTGTTCTTAATATAGATTCTGACTGACCAGTAAGCAGGAGTTGCGGGTTCGAAACCCGGCTCGGGTACACTCTTTCATATGTCCATGTTGTTCGATTACAACACATACTTGCGGCTGAGACTAAAATCCTGCAGTCGAAATCTGCGACATATCGGAACAAAATCTTTCAGTGAGAAACAGCACGAGGACAGGGCGTGTAGCGGCCGTGGAGTTCAGTGGTCGAGTCAGGACATACGAAAGTATGACGACGACGACGACATTTACCATCCAATAAAATAATCGCAAACCGTACCAATTACAAAATGATCTAGACAAGATATCTGTACGGTGCGAAAATTGGCGATTGACTACACATAAACCCGAAATATGTAACTTGTCCATAGTTGTTTCAAATGTAACAAATTTAATAGTTAAACAAGGCACGGCTATTGTTTTCGAACTGTACCTCCATAGACAGCTGCTATGCTAACCAAGCACGCTTCATGTGCACGATTTGTGGGCCAAAGCTGCTATACTAACCAAGCACGCTTCATGTGCACGATTTGTAGGCCAAAAAGAGGTATTGGCAGAGACTCGTGTGCTTTTTGGTATATTTTATATAATCTAAGGGGGCTGTCCGGACCCCCTGAATCTCTCCGTTATATACGTTCATAATGAAGAGTCGCCAATTTGAAAGATGAGTGTGGGATCGAATGTGTTAATTAGCAGCTAGGATGAGAGGAAATCCTATCGGAGCCCGCTAAGTGAATACTGTATTTGGGAGAAAGGATTGCTTGGAAATGTAATCCTGTAGTGTTTCGAAAAGATGTGGAGGACATCAGTGGAGGTGGTTCCTGGTGTTTTAACACACAAGTGAAACTACACAACACGATGACGCTCCTCGGAGTTACACAAATGGATTTTTGATATCGGTTCTTAGAGATACACTGTCATAGAATATTGAACAAATGATCCGGTGGCTAACTACTTGAATGTTCTCAGGAAGCTTTCGAAAGGCTCCTACATCCGTCTTTATTATCTTTAGAATAGAATACACTCTTGGCCATTAAAATTGCTACACCAGAAAGATGACGTGCTACAGACGCGAAATTTACCCTACAGTAAGTATGCACATGATTAGCTTTCCAGAGTACAAGGTTGGCGCCGGTGGCGACACCTACAATGTGGTGACATGAGGTCAGTTTCGAACCGATTTCTCAAACACAAACAACAGTTGACCGGCGTTGCCTGGTGAAACATTGTTTTGATGCCTCGTGTAAGGAGGAGAAATGCGTACCACCACGTTTGCGACTTTTATAAAGGTCGGATAGTAGCCTATCTCGATTGTGGTTTATCATATCGTGACACTGCTGCTCGCGTTGGTCGCTATCCAAGGACTGTTAGCAGAATATAGAATCTGTGGGTTCAGCAGGACGATACGAAACGCCGTGCTGGATCCCAACGGCCTCGTATCACTAGCAGTCGAGATGACAGGCATCTTATCCGAATGGCTGTAACCGATCGTGCAGCCACGTCTCGATCCCGGAGTCAACAGATGGGGACGTTTGCAAGACAATAACCACCTGCACGAACAGTTCGACTACGTTTGCAGCAGCACGGACTATCAGCTGCTGTTATCGCTGACGCTGCATCACAAACAGGAGCGCCTGCGATGTTGTACGCAACGATGAACCTGGGTGCACGAATGCCAAAAAGTCATTTTTTTTTCGGATGAATCCAGGTTATGTTTAGAGTATCACGATGATCGCATTCGTGTTTGGCGACATTGCGGTGAAGGCACATTGGAAGCGTGTATTCGTCAACGTCATACTGGGGTATCACCCAGCGTGATGGTATGGGATGCCATTGGTTATACGTCTCGGTCACCTCTTGCTCGCATCGACGGCACTTTGAACAGTGGCCACTACATTTCAGATATGTTACGACCCGTGACTCTACTGTTCAAAATGTTCTAATGTTTGTATAGCTTATGGGACTTAACTACGGGGTCATCAGTCCCTAAACTTACAAACTACCTATGAACTATCTAACACGAAGGACGGCACAAATATCCATGCCCGAGGGGGTATTCGAACCCCGACCGTAGTGGCCGTGAGACCGTGACTGACGCGCCGCAGTCCCCTCGGCCACCGCGGCCGGCACTCTACCCTTCATTCGATCCCTGCGAAACCCTACATTTCAGCAAGATAATGCACGCTCGCATATTGCAGGCCCTGTGCGGGGCTTTCTGGATACGGAAAATGTTCGGCTGCTGCCCTGGCCAGCACATTCTCCAGATCTCTCACCAACTGAAAACGTCTGGTCAATGGTGGTCTAGCAACTGTCTGGTGACAATACGCCAGTCACTACTCTTGATGAACTGTGGTAACGTGTGAAGCTGCATGGGAATTTGTATCACCTGTACAAGCCATCCAAGCTCTGTTTGACTCAATGCCCAGGCGTATGAAGGCTGTTTTTACTGCCAGAGGTGGTTGTTCTGGCTACTGATTTCTCATAATCTATGCCCTCAAAATGCGTGAAAATTTAATCACATGTCAGTTTTAGTATGATATACAGGGTGTTACCAAAAGGTACGGCCAAACTTTCAGGAAACAAAGAAAGAAAATATGTTATGTGGACATGTGTCCGGAAACGCTTAATTTCTATGTTAGAGCTCATTTTATTACTTCTCTCCAAATCACATTAATCATGGAAAGGAAACACACAGCAACAGATCGTACCAGCTTGACTTCAAACACTTTGTTGCAGGAAATGTTCAAAATGTCCTCCGTTAGCGAGGATACATGCATCCACCCTCCGTCGCATGGAATCCCTGATGCGCTGATGCAGCCCTGGAGAATGGCGTATTGTATCACAGCCGTCCACAATACGGGCACGAAGAGTCTCTACATTTGATATCGGGATTGCGTAGACAAGAGCTTTCAAATGCCCCCATAAATGAAAGTCAAGAGGGTTGCGGTCAGAGAGCGTAGAGGCCATGCAATTGGTCCGCCTCTACCAATCCATAAATTGCTCTAATGTTTCTTATTTTCAAAGGAGAAAATGCAGCTCTCTGTCGCAAATTAAAAATTATTTAAACTGGTTTCGGCAATGAATATGGTTGTCTTTATCAGAAACTAACTTAAACCCGCGGCTGCGCTCGTGTGTTGGTTGATTATGATAGATGAGCTATCTTTCAGTAGTGTGCTATATATTTATTCTTATATTTCCTTATTCGTATGCTTATCCTTACAGTGCAAGAGCTGAAGACATTGTAGCACGCATAGACCAAAGATATGGTCTGTGGCAAAACGTTTCGCTGTATGTGACCTCCTTGCTATAGAGACGCAAACGTCATCGCCGGCCTTCAGTCCGAATTTTTTTTACAATTTGACGACTTTCAACCACCATATCTTCCACCCCCTTATAGCTATCGGCAGGGAGCTGCCATGGTGTACAACGGGAGACTTTGGACGACAACTACACAGATACCACTTGTTTGCGTTCTGTAGTTTTCGTTGGAGAACGAAATATTAACACACACACACACACACACACACACCCACACACACACACAGAATTTCATATACACCGATAACTTTCCATCTCAATATTCTCCACTCTTCTATCATTATCAACCCTCAAGCAACAATGTAACCAATAAAACCATTTTCAAAGAGTAAATATAATTTTCAAAGAGTAATTAATGTTCCGCATTTAGCTTTATATTCTTCAGATTACTAAATATCTATCAGATCGCTATAAAATCGTGCCTAAAACCTTCCTCAGGTATAAATTAGTAACTGTACAAATATTATAGTCTCTGCGTCTTTTCGTTCGGAGGTAGTAAGCGTACACCGAACAGTCATTCACATTTATAGATATAGATTATAAAACAAAATAAGTCACATAATAAAATTTAAAAATAAATTTTTAGAAAAAACTAGCCGCTATGGGCTGCTTTTATAATCAGGTTTCAAGAACGTCTTTTGAGACAGAATGGCACTAACCCCAGAATTATTTTGTTGGCCATCTTCTAATTACAAGCCACGCACCTAAAGCCATTTATGACCTGAACATTTTGCATACCGAAAAGAAAGGCCACAGATTAGACGTGCTCAAGGAATTGCAAATATTTAAACATTTTTCCCTTATTCTAAATGAACAATTACAACTTCGTAATAGAAGGTTTTTTAACGGTAATTAGCCGTCACTCCGTCTTTGATGTTGTACGTCGTGCAGCGTCCGAAATATTTCTTCCGACTTGATCCAAAGCATTCGTATTCCAAAAGCCAATTTTTTAACTATTGTGCTTATTAAAACTTTCTTACACGTTTATTGTCTATACTAATATTGTATTGCCAAAATGACGCCTCAGCCATCTCTCATATCAAACAAAGCATATGGTAGCAATTGCTTTTTCAGTACTGTACTGTGTACGGTAGCCTAGTTGTAATTGCGGCTACTAGATGGCACTACTGAGGTAACGTCTTCCTGTTCACAACTCCACTTAGCACACGACAGTCTGATGCCCCCGTGCAGGCATGGCTGGCTTTTTCGGAAATTTCCTTATAAAATTTTGTGACGTAAGCTTTACAGCTGAGTTGTATATTTTCTTATTTATGATGAAAGCAATCACAGTCATTGCCGAAACCAGGTTAAATAATTTTTAATTTGCGACCGAGGGCTGCATTTTTTTTCCTTTGACGTTGTAACGGTTGCTGACAATATCAGATATGTTCCAAAAAATTAAGTTTTGTTATTTTATATAACAATCATGCGGCGTGAGCTTGGTTACATGGAAATGTGTGTTGCGGACAATCTGCGAAAAGCGTTATACATAGGAAACTGCCTGGAGTTCTAGAATCGTGCCGCTGACGCGGTACTTGGGTACTAGCGCGGTATTCACCAAGTGGGATGTGGAAACCGCCTAAAAGCCTTATCCATGCTGACAGGCACAGCGACCCTCGCTCCTTAACACTAGCTTAGTAACATTCGTCAAAATGACGGCAACGTTCAAATTGTAAGTGATCTGTGACGTTTTCAGAAACAACTGATAAACAAGTGTACATCAGTAAAGGTTTGGTTTGGAACCACGCTCGCCGAATTGACGGGTGTTAGTAACAAAAGTTCAAAACCCGGTGAAAGACGGGTGTTAGTAGCGGGAGTTAAGACCAGATGTCAGTAACGCAGGGTTAAAACGCCGCGCGAAATCTAGCCGGGGCCGACATTGCCCCGTGCCGAAAGAGGGAGCAGTAAGTCGCGCGCCTCTCCGAGTGGATAGATGGCTGCACTGTGGACAAAATACTTAACGTCTGTAAGTACTTAGTCACTCAGGCCTCGGTAGCTATTCACTTCGCATTGTTCAGTCTGTCTATGGTTTACTCGATCTTCAAAAGCGGAAACCACGAGGCATTCTGGGGAGCCCATCTCGACGCATTTCCTTCCTTCAGCCTAGGCGCATTTTTTCCCCTCATACAAAAGGCGTTCCTGAAGGGGAACGATAAGGGAAAGAGCTTCGCCATCCCCACTGGCTTCCTCATTTCTTTGTCAGAATACTCTTCATTCCTCGATTCAGAAAAATACAGCTCTCCAGAAGAGCTCAGAAACGCCTGTTTCACATTGTTAAGTGAACAAAAAAGAAATAAAGTTACAACAGGAAAAATGGCTACCGGGGTTATGTTAACCCAGTCCTATAGAATTTTCTTTCCTCCTCCATGTTGTCATGGATGACGCACAACAGTTTGCGGTTGTACCGCAATGACAGTGTAAGAGAGGGTTGTAGTTACTCCCTACTGCACTGTGTGAAGAGTAGAAACTCTAAACGTTCACCAACCTGACATCTTCTATAGATGTCGTCCCCAGACAGATGATTGCACACTGGTCGGAGTTTTTGAAGTGAGGCTGAAGTTATTAAACTGTAGGCAGGAACTGATCTAATTACGGAATAATATTGATGTTCTTGCGATGGCAGCTGATTTGTTTAAAGAATCCGGAAAACTAGCAAACCGCATATTAATTTACACTTGCCAAACAATGTTTTAACTGAAAGTTCAATGTATTGCTTTTTTCATTGTTCTACCTCCAGGATACAATGTGGACTTAAGTGTGCAATAATACGTCACGAAAAATGTATCAAAATTGTAAGTAACTGTATTTTACTCATTTTAACCTGAAATATTTGTCCGCAGATAGCCTCATGATGGCTATAGTGCCTAAAGAGGCCCATTGCTATATTAATAAACATCATATAAAATCTACGTAGTAAAGCAGCGTTTTGGTATTATTTGTATAAACAATATTACCATAGTACTGTTGCCTGAGAACGCACAGTTGACCTAACGATTGGTCTCCGCAGACGACGCCCCACAAGTGTGCCATTGTTAACGCCGTGGCACCGGCAAGTGCGACAGACGGGCACGTGGCCATCTTCTCTGGAGGATGGCGCAGTAGCGGAGCGTTGCATCGCCTGGTGAATCTGATGTCCAAATGTTTGTAACTCTATCGGACTGAACTGCGTGGTTATTAGTTCCAAACTTACAAACTGCTCAAACTAAGGTGAACTAACCTAAGGACAACACAAACACCCATGCCCCATGGGGGACTCTAATCGCGATGGAGAACGGCCGCAGGGCGCCCCAGTGCGCGCGGCTAATCCTCCACGGCTCATACCTTCATCATACGTTCATCGAGCAGATGGGAGGGTGCGAACCCGCGGTCATCCAGATGAAGGCACTTCTCCAGCTGCTCAGTTATGCTCTAGACAACACGGTTGTGGGCGTCAATGGGTCCAGCGGAACTCGTCCAATGATGGCCAAGATATACTGGTTGCAGACAGTGGACACCTTTTCATGACGATTACTTATCCCACTGGCAGTGACATTATTCAACAAGATAATGTGCCAATGGTAGGAGTTTAACTGAGTCGTTCGGGGAACACAGTGGCAACTGGATTCAAAATTAAAAGAAAGTGGACAGAAATGTGGACCATTGTGGCCTGTGAGAAATACTAGACCCTCCAAAGACCTGACGGATGACCAGCTGGAATGGAATTACCACGTCGTGCCTTGAAAACACTTAATAGGATCCGCACAGGCCAAGCCGTCTGTGCTGAAAAAAAGGTTCCATCTTCCCAGTGTGAATGTGGAAACGAGCACCACACACATTGTTAAAAGCTGTTGCAGAAGTGCTTATAAAGGAAATCTAGAAGATTTCTTTGACGTGACAGAGGCAGCCCTTGAATTGATAGAAAACCTAGGTATTAATTTGTAGATTTAGTTGTTTACCTTTTTGATAGTTTGTAAAATTACGCAGTTAATGTATTGTTTTGTTGTTGTAAATTTTGTAAAATCAAACTAACTCACGATTACTAGTTGCAGTTCATCTGTATTGATATACGCTAAACAAATAATAATTGGCGAATTGTAACCGAAGTACTAGTCTCCAGACTCGACGGATCTCTCCCGGATCGCGTACGTCAGAGATTGATCTTAGCGTGAGGACTCTTCGTTCTCCTCCCCGGAATTTATGAGCATCAGGTGACTTCTGCTTGAGTACAAGTGGTGCCAATTCCGTCCAACAACCTTCCAATTGTCCATTGCTTCCATGCCATGACGTGTCACCATTGTTAACATGCGGCCGCGGTGGCCGAGGAGACTGAGGCGCTCAGTCACGGTCTGCACGGCCACTACGGTCGGGGGTTCGAATCCTCCCTCGAGCATGGATATTTGTGCCGTCCTTAGTCTAAGATAGTTGATAAGTAGTTTGTAAGTTTAGGGACTGATGACCCCGTAGTTAAGTCCCATAAGCTCTACAAACATTTGAACATTTTTGCTAAAGTTGGACCTACTGCGCATACCGACTATTACGTAGGTACTCTGTAATGTTTGTGACGATCAGAGTAGTTCCCTCTGCTACACACTATAAGATGGCTTACGAAGTAAATATGTAGCTGCAGATGTGGATAACGGCTTTGTAAAAAGAGCCAAGTCAATGTACGGCTGTTTTTGCTGCTCATGTTAGAAGAAAGTAGCATCGTATTTATTACTCGAGGCTTATAAATGGAAATAACAGTGGTTCGCTAATTTAACTTTCGTTATATTCTTTGTTCGTGTTGTTGTAATGTGGGAAAGCTCCGTTGGTTCGATAGAGCAACTGACAAAAAAATGTTCTGCGGACATATGGTTTATTGGTTTCCTTGAAACGGAAAAGCTTCTTTCCATGAATCAGCACGGGTTTAGGAAACATCGTTCATGTGAAACTCAGCTTGCCCTTTTCTCACATAACATCTTGCGAGCCATGGACGAAGGGCAACAGGCGGTTTGTGTTTTTCTCGACTTCAAAAAGGCGTTCGACACGGTGCCACACTGCAGACTGCTAACGAAGATACGAGCTTATGGAATAGGTTCACAGATTTGTGACTGGCTGGAAGACTTCCTAAGTAATAGAACGCAGTACGTTGTTCTCGACGGCGAGTGTTCATCAGAGACGAGTGTATTGTCAGGCGTACCCCAGGGGAGTGTGATAGGACCGCTATTATTTTCTATCTATATAAATGATCTGATGGACAGAGTAAGTTGTAATTTGCGGCTGTTTGCTGATGATGCTGTGGTGTATGGAAGGTTGTCGTCTGTAACTGACTGTAATAGCATACAGGTTGACTTAGACAAAATTTCTAGTTGGTGCGAAGAATGACAGCTAGCTCACAATGTAGAAAAAGGTAAGGTGATGCGCATGAGTAGAAAAAACAATCCTATAACGTTCGAATACAGCATTAGTAGTGAGCTTCTTGATGCTGTCGCGTCGTTCAAATATCTAGGCGTAACATTGCAGAGCGATATGAAATGGAACGAGCATGTAAGGACAGTTGTGAGTAAGGCAGACAGCCGACTTCGGTTTATTGGGAGAATTTTGGGAAGATGTGCTTCACCTGTAAAGGACGCTTGTACGACCACGTCTTGAGTATTGCTCAAGTGTTTGGGACCCGCAGCAGATCAGTTTAAAGGAAGACATAGAGGCGGTTCAGAGGCGAGCAGCTAGATTTGTTACCGGTAGGTTCGACCAATGCGCGAGTGTCACGGAAATGCTCCGGCAACTCAATTGGGGACCGCTGGAAGAAAGACGACGTTCTTTTCGTGAATTTCTGTTAAGTAAATTTAGAGGGCCGGAATTTGAAGCTGTGTGTAGTACGATCTTGCTGCCGCCTACTTACATTTCGCGTAAAGATCACAAAGACAAGATAAGAGAAATTAGGGCTCGTACGGAGGCATATAGGCAATCTTTTTTTCCTCGTTCAATTTGGGAGTGGAATAGGAAAGTAAATGCCTAGTAGTGGTACAGTGTACCCTCCGCCACGCACCTTACGGTGAATTGCGGAGTATGTATGTAGATGTAGATGTATTTGTTTTCGTTACTGTGTTACAGGAATTTTTTTGGGTGTACAGAACGCAGACCACTTCACTATGCAGGTTTCTCATGTGCGTAGGACGCACAGACCACATGTCCACTTCGCGCCTATTCACGTCAGCGTGCGTTTGTTTAGCATGTAACGACACGTGATGTCCGTTGCGTCAGCGCGGGAGTCCCGACAGACACCTGGAACATGGGGACGAGCGAGACATTCGGTAATGCCGCGCAGACAGAAATAAGCAAGTGACGTTTCCTCTGTTATGGACACCACAAAATTGTAACACGGTAAAGAAAGCAAATAATAAGTGTAAAGGACACGTTCTTCATATTGTCACATCCTAGGAACCTCCCACATTTATTTACACCCCGTATATTCATTACATTGTCTACTTTATATAACAATACACTACTATAACTGTTACTTAAGGCTCACAAATGAGTTCATGAATGAAAGCAACACCGGTACCCTAAAGCAACTTTCCTTCGAAAATGAATGATAAACATCAATTACATTCTGCATTTTGTGAATTTTGAAAACAATGCTCACATGAAGTAAGACTGATAATAATTTTCTACATCTACATGGGATACTCTGCAAATCACATTTAAGTGCCTGGCAGGGGGTTCATCGAACCACCTGTACACTATTTATCTCCCATTCCATTCCCGAATACCGCGTGGGAAAAAAGAACACCTGAATCTCTGATTTCTCGTATTTTATTCTGATGATCTATGTAAGTGCGAGTCAACAATATATTTTCGCATTCGGAGGAGAATGTTGGCGATTGTAGTTTCGTAAGTAGCCCACGGCGCAGCGATAAGCGCCGTTGTTATAATGATTCCCATCCCAGATCATGTATCATTCCCATAACGCTGTCTGCCCTGTATCGTGACAATACGATAAAATGGTAGGATCATATTCACGTTCGTATACATTTATTCATAGACAGATGTTAAACAATGTATCGTGTACTGCTGGCCGCGGTGGCCGAGGGGACTGAGGCGCTCCAGTCACGGTCTGCACGGCTACTACGGTCGGGGGTTCAAATCCCCCATCGGCCATGGATACTTGTGCCGTCCTTAGTGTAAGGTAGTGGATAAGTAGTTTGTAAGTTTAGGGACTGATGACCCCGTAGTTAAGTCCCATAAGCTTAACAAACATTTTATTGTGTACTTCTGAAATACTTGCCGTTGTTATGTGTCACCGTAAGTAGAAAGGGTTATTCTGCTTACGGCAAACAGATTTCAGCTACTGTGTATCTGTAGTGAATGCCTTAGAAGCCAGGATAGCTTATTATAAATACGGTAGCAAAAAATTAAAAAAAAAAAAAGAAATGTTCAAACGTTTGTATAGCTTATGGGACTTAACTACGGGGTCATCAGTCCCGAAACTTACAAACTACTTATGAACTAGCTTATACTAAAGACAGCACAAACATCCACGCCCGAGAGGGTATTCGAACCTCCGGCCGCAGCGGCCGTGCAGACCGTTACTGGCACGCCGCAGACCGCACGGCCACCGCGGCCGGCTATACGGTAGCACATGGTACCCTTTGATGTTATATGTAACTAATATCAGTTACGTCTGTCTTAAGAACAACATTGCTATTGTGTTTAAAAGTTTGTCATTCGTTGAACTTCGGGGTATCTGCGAATTGGTAAGTATAATATCAACGGCTGCAATTTGCTTATCAACCTACGATAGATTATTATGATGTCGTCAGTTTTCTCTGAAAACAGCTGAAATGACCCCGTAGTTAAGTCGCATAGACTCTACAAACATTTGAACATTTGAATTTGTTACTGCAATACTCTTGTACCACCAGCCACGGATATGATTGTATTGTTGTTATAATGCAAGGTGTAACGCCTTGCTGGCGGTAAACAGGCCGTTCACCAAAAAGTAGCCAGGAAACAAGCGACACGCGAGAAATGTATGTCATACGTGTAAACGTTAAAACGTCCGCCCCTATCGCCTGCACCGCAGTTCGGAACGATCCAAAGTGATACAACAGCGGCGTTGTTTCAACATAAGCCACAATTTATTGCGGTTTTTATTAAAACCGCGGGCGGCGGCGCGCAGATAAGAGTGTTTTACCGGCGGCGGATTTCGGCCGCGTCCGTCTTGGTTAGGGCGTGCCTGCTTATCTGCCGCGCTGCGCCACACATGCGAGGTAATAAACTGCAGCTGCCGAAACAAGCGGCGGCCGTGTGTGGACAAACAGGGTGACGTGTGAGGCAAACAGCCGCGTCACGTGACCGCACGCCGGCCTGATCCCCAGCGAGCTGCCGTTATAAACCCCGATTCAATAGCGCGGACGTTTGACATTCAATGCGGTAATGGCTGGGGTAGGCAACTTTGGTCACAACACACGAGGAATAATTGTGGGAACATGTGACGTATGTACAGACGGCCACAATTAGTTCTTACGGGTGCAATAATTAAAACACATATGACCAGTTAAAGATAACCCCATTTATATATATATATATATATATATATATATATATATATATATATATATATGGTGTCTGTCCTGCAGTTATTATTTATTCATATTGACAGAATGTATGACATTAACTGCCAATGGGTTAAGTTGAAAATGTGTACCCAGCCGGGATTCGAAAAAAAAAAAAAAAAAAAAAAAAAAAAAAAAAAAAAAAAAAATAGTTCAAATGTTTGAACAGTTTCTGGGACTTAACTACGAGATCATCAGTCCCTAAACTTACAAACTACTTATCAACTAGCTTATCCTAAGGACGGCACAAATATCCATGTCCGAGGGAGGATTCTAACCCCCGACCGTAGTGGCCGTGCAGACCGCAACTGGAGCGCCGCTGTCCCCTCGGCCACCGCGGCCGGTCCGGGATTCGAACCCGGGTCTTCTGCTTTCTAGGGAGTTTCGCTGACCCCTACACCACTGAGGACACAGCGATCACCACACCTGCACGGAATTACTCAAGAACACCTCGCGTCAGATACAAATTTGCAACTTCATCCTGCCCACTAGAACTCAGTCAGTGAGTACTGATTCCCGTAAGAGTAAGGGCCTATGAGTGCGGATGTCCGAAAGAACAGACACCACACATATATAACTTATACAATTGCCCGTGACGGGCAGTGACCCTTTCTTCAGTGCGGAGGCACTCCTAGGCCCTTACTCTTACGGGAATCAGTACTAAGTCACTACGAGTTGGACTTTCGAGAGGGCAGGCTAAATTTACAAATTTGTATCTGACGGGAGGCGTGGCTGAGTAATTCCTTGCAGGTCTGTTGATCTCTGTGTCCTCAGTGGTGTAGGGGTGAGCGCAACTGCATAGAAAGCAGGAGACCCGGGTTCGAATCCGGCTGGGTACACATTTTCAACTTTACCCATTCGCAGTTAATGTCGTACATTCCGTCAATTTGTAACACCATTTGTTCATACAATTTAGATTCAACATGTTAACAAAGATGATTATTTGAATTGATATTTCTTCTAACGACAAGTGTTGTAATTTGTGATGTGTAATGTGTAATTTAGGACTAAATATTTTAAAACTTATCCTTAAAAATCAACTGAGATACTCTTTATGCACCACATAAATATCTTAGGACCTTTAAATTAAACATATTTATATCTCCGTCTTTAGTACCTAATGACAGCGTAACAGCAGAAACACGCTTCGTCAAATAATAAAAATACCGTAGTAATTTACACGGCTATCTTTTATTAAAAACATAAGCTTTGCTTTGCAACTTATTGTATTGTGCATGGAGGAGAATTCTATATTATATACCTACACATCTTTCGACTGACCATTACTGACGTTGGCAGATACATGTAGTTTTTAATACAAGGAGATAAATAAGAGGTGAAGTGGCAGAGGCGGAGAAGGAGATGAACACGGAACGATTTGATGAAAGTGTGGAGGACAGCGGTGGAGATAGGGGGAGAAAGAGGAGGAGGTGGAGGAGCAGCAGTAGATGATACACAAGAAGAGATGCGTAAGGTGCAGACTGAAAGAGGTGTGCGACAGGGCAGATGAAGCGACAGAGAGAGCTGAATATGTGGAGAGAGAGATGAACGAGGAGATGGAGTATTGGAAGATTGAGTGCATCTGTAATGTAAGAAACGATATTCTGAATTACATGTATGAAGAAAGGGATCAGGAAATGGACAAAGTGAAGATGAGCTTCCTTTTGCTTTTTGGTGTAGATAACAAGCAGCAGAACTTAGCTGTTATGAAATTTATAACTGCAGAAAAGTCTAATAGAAAGAGGAAGTTCTTTTGTTAGGCAAATATGTAGACCAGCAGTTGCCGTGAAAGTTGGGAAGTTCGAAGCAGGCCACCAGCTTTGTGTAGTCTAGTGCAGGGACGGGAAAGGTGGCTCTTAGCGTAGAGAAGTTAGGCATGAATTTTTGGAAGGAGCTTCAGGTTGTGATAGAGGATGGAACAGGTAATATTCTTGATGGGAATGGGGAGAAGTACATAAATGGTTATGTGCGAAAGATAGCTACTCAAACTTGTTGCATAAATGTGCGCTTAGAAGAACGCTTTCAGCGTCGTAATTTGACTCATGTTAGTAACTGCTGTCAGGCGTGTCAACATGATACTCGGGGAGGCAGAAAGCATAGCGCACATTTCAGTGGTACCAGCTGAATCTAAGCGAAGGGGAGGTCGGCAAAGCATAAGGTTATAGCGTATTGGGAGGGATCACTCACGGGAAAATTCCTGTAGCAGTGGGTGTAGACTGAGGTCAGCTGACAACATTTGTGCTTAAAGGAATTCCCTCTAATAAGGAAATCACGTTAGCAATTGTCACTTATCGAAATAATATAGGAATTAGCATATTTTCACCAAAATATGCACGGTATTATAAATTAAGTTAGTGAACTGCATATAGATGTCGACTCTGACGTTATTGCTTATTTAAATTATTTCCTAATTCAGAGACTCCCTTTACCAGGGTACAAGTTAGCTGCCTGTTTTCTTAAGAGTTCTTTGCAATGGGAATAATGGTCATGTTTGTGATAAACTGTACTACAAGTGAATCCATTTGTTTCCAAACACTGCACTGAAGAGACATTTGAGTTGTGCAGGAATGGTCCGTATCAGCTCAGTTAGACTTAATGTTTATTTATTGCCCCCCCCCCCCCCCCCATGATTTTTATACATTGCTTCTCAAGTGAAAGAAAGTTCTATGGTCACTTCATAGGGAGTACAAACATTAGTTGTGCATTCAACTTTGTGCAACTGACTGTGAAAGAAGAAGGGAGCTTTCTTACCACCTGCTGCAAACAGCGGTCTGTCCAACGGGAGAGCTGCTCTGGTGTGTCCCAGCGTTCCAAGGCGCCTCGCTGCGGAGCGCGATGGAGCTCGCCGTCGGAGGTTCGAGTCCTCCCTGGGTCCGTTCGTTCTCCTTATAATAAGTTAGTGTAAGTGGTTTCTAAGCCTAGAGACCGCTGACCGGAGTAGTTAAGACCGAGATATTTTCAAACATTTGAACGTTTTCCAATGAGAGCGCAGGGGAACACCAGTACAGCGATAGAGTACATGTTTGTTTATTCTTTACTAGCTGTAAACCAGGCGTTACCCGGATGTTTATTTATCCAACACTCTCGTATTCCACCCCTCCCCCCCCCCCCCTCTCTCTCTCTCTCTCTCTCTCTCTCTCTCTCTCTCTCTCTCTCTCTCTCTCTCTCTCTCTCTGCGTCCACCTGTTTCTTACCCATCTCTCTGTTCGTTTCCATCTTTCCCTTTCTCGGGAAATTTTTCTGCAAGGTACCCTCTGTCATGTACCATACAAACATTTATGTACCCAGTGATCTTCCTCTAGGTTGAAAGGTCATGTGTGAAAAAATTCACAAAGATTGGAGGAAAACTATGCATTTTGTAAAATTCCGTAAGTTAAGTACCCTCCACCATACACCGAACGAAATTTTATGCAGAGAGTGACATTCCTCTTGTTTTGAAGGTACAGTGTGCAAAATTTTATCAATAACGGAACAAAACTATAGATTTATATGCAATAGAAGCGCAGGGTCACATTGAAAAACGCACTTTGTTGTTCTCAAATATTCCAGTTTTATTTCGTACAACCCTTGTTCAGAGGATAACGAAGACAACAAAGAATAGATCTGTGAAATCTGTCGAGTCATTCTCAAGTTATGGTGCGACGAAGGTATTTAGGAATCCATTTTTATGTGGCAAAGTACCTTCCCCTATGCACCATATGAAACATAAGGTAGATGGTGTCCTTCCTTTTGTTTTGAAGGTCAAGCGTGCGAAATTTCGTGAAGATCAGAATGAAACAGTAGATTTTGTGAGTCTGTAGGAGAAGTATGCTCCGCCATGCACCTATCACAAAATACTTTATTAGCGGCGCTGGCCACCATGGCCGAGTGGTCTGCGGCGCGCAATTCAGTCTGCACGGCCGCTACGGTCGGGGGTTCAAATCCCCCTTCTGGCACAGATGTTTGTGTCGTCTTTAGTGTAAAGTAGTTCGGAAGTAGTTGGTAAGTTTAGCGACCGATGATCCCGCAGTTTAGTCCCTTAAGCTTAACGAACATTTGAACATTTACTTTCTTAGCTGACATTTTCTACGTGTAAACTTCATTCCTGCCAAATTTCAGCTTCATAGGTGAATTAGTTTTCGCGATTTACGTGTTTAATGAGTGAATGAGTGACGTTTTGCTTTTATATAGATAGAGATTAAGAAAACAGATTGCTTAATTTTGGATTCAAGAGAGTTAAGGGAGACATACAGACAAAAGTAAATAATAACATGCAAATCTGTAACGCTAACTACTTACTTGCTACAAGGTCACACCTAATGCGACAGTTATACGGTATCTACAGCGATACTTATGTAAGCTATAGATTTATTTTCGTTTCATTATTTTGTGTGTGTGTGTGGGGGGGGGGGGTAGGGGGTTGTCACAAAACGCTTTCTAAACGTCTGAAGTTACATACAAACGCATAAATCTGGTTATTCTGACGCGGTGGCCTCTCATTATTTATGACGTCATATCTGCTGAGCTATGTGTCGTGCTCTTTGTTTTTGGGTCAGGAACCTTCGTGGGCGTACGGTGAACAGGTCACCGAAGTTTAATTGCAATCGATTGGATGGTTTATGAACACATAGAGGACATACAGACAAACATTCATTTATATACATATAATTAGGAAGGCAATCTGTTAGAATAGTGAATGATACTTTAACTTTCAAAGTGGTTTATGATCAAACATCTGTTAAATATAGTGAGAAAGTAATTAGAAAACTAACCGGGTTGCAATAGAGGCCTTTTCAAACCTAATTATGGAACAAGACTGATAGTGTGTTTATAGTGCTGATATAGACGATAAATGTATTGCTTTCCCTAACGCATTTCTCACACTCTTTGAAAGCTGACCACTAACCGGTAACCTGAGTGGCTGACAATAGGAGTAAGAATATCGTTTAGAAGCTATCTCGATTAACATCAAAATGTTAGAAACAGAAACATGTAGCAGCAGTGTATTACGAACACTATTGTAAGCTAAATCTCAGGATATTTATTTTGTAAAATAAAAAAATAAAAAAATTAATAAAACGAAAGAGTCTCGATCGCAGAAGCTATTCTATTTAACCGGTTGCGACCTAGTGCAGGTAATCTTCAGAAACATTCACAATCAGCCCCAGCATATGCGCTGCGTGAAAGTTTCTGAAGATTACCTGCAGTAGGTGGAAACCGGTTAAACAGTAAACTTCTGTGGTCTAGACTCTTTTTTACAACATAGTCATCTCCAACAAACTTCGCTCTTGCTCCTGTGACAATATTGTCTAAATTAATGAAGTCTCGAGATAAAATGAAAACCATACGTCAGTCATCAAGGAAGTATCTTATCAGCAGCACGGAGTTTAGGATACAAAATCTGTGCGTAATGGAATTTTCTCTGTTACTGGTCTGTCAGATATATTCAAAGTGTTATCAGTTTTCGAATACAGCAGGTGAATTAAACGTAACCTTAGCTACTCTTTCCGACATTTTGTGAATGGTTGTTTGGCGTGGCAGTCTCATTACGTACGTCCATGTAACACTTATTACATGCTCAAGTATATATTACTCAATTTAAACAGCATTTACAAACTCCCACTTCACAAATCAGAGAATTTTATATTTCTTGGAGCAGCTTTTTACCAAATGAAAACAAAACCATTTTATCAGCAGATAAAAAAGAACTAAGGAAGATGGAGATTCACGTTACGGTTAAGCAGCAGGTTGTTGGAGATAGGATATAAGATCGGCTGCTGAAGTTTGAGGAAGGGATTCGCTTATATTGCCAATGAATCCACCCTCTCTTGCTTTAAGTAATTTCTGGATGAGATGGGACTTCCTGACTGTGTCTGCAGTCACTGTGTCGACGTCTGCACCCTCTCATTGCAGCGTTTTCTCCAGAATAGCTAGCTCGAAGTTAATATACCAACAGCACTTAAATAAAAAATTAATTAAATGCATGTATTTGACACACATAATCTTAATATTTCGAATGTAGTATCTTTTTTTATTTATTACTTGTTTATTTAACTTTGGATGTGGTTTCAATGGATTAAACATCCCAAATTACGTTTCTGGAGCAATACTGGAAAGAACGAAGTCCACCACCGTCAGTTGATAGTAAGAGAAAATTGGGAAACACGTAAATAGTGATTTTTAATGGAAACCATCACTGATCATGTTACATAACAGGATGAACAATAATTAAAATTAAAGTACCTTTCTCATAAAAAATTATGGTGTCTTGTGTGTAAGTACCACATTACTGATGCTAAAAAAATAATAATAAAGATCTGTCAGAAACTAACAATCAGCCGTCAAAGTTTCCTAATTATCAGTCTACAACACCGCCGATGAACCACGTCGAAGTTCAGAAATTTTGTCTCCATTACGAAGATCCTCAATGTCCATTTTCTCGCAAATTTGAGACTGTATTGTCGTGACTGACTGGTATCAGGGTTGTAAACGAAACGTCACGTCTACACAAACAATATAAAATCAGGTATGAATGTGGTCTCCATGTAAGTAACGATGCGAGTATTAGTGCTCTCTTGAAAATCCAACTGGGATCCATTATATCTTGGATTGCCCCACATTATTAGGCATCGCACGATACTGTCTTATTTCAAATTATTTTATTTTTATTTTTTATTTATTTATTTTTTTTTTTTTCGCTGTCTATCCCCTCCAAACAGAAGAGCATTCTGCAGCACTTTCATCTACAACTACATAGATACTCTGCAAATCACATTTAAGTGTCTGGCAGAGGGTTCGTTAACCACTTTCATGTCCTTTCTCTACCGTTCCATTCTGTAATAGTGCGCGGGAAGAAAGAACACCTAAATCGTTCCGTTTTCGATCTGATTTCTGTTATTGTATTGGGATGGACATGTCTCCCTACGAAGGTAGGTGCTAGCAAAATATTTTTGCACTCAGAAATAAAAGTCGATGATTGAAATTTTGCAAATAGATCTCGCCGCAACGAATAACGTCTTTCTTTTAATGCTTTCCACCTCAAATCGTGCAAAATTTCCGTGACGCTTTCACCCCTGTAGCGTGATAAAACGAAACGAGCTGTCCTTCTCTGTACCTTCTCAATGTCTTCCGTCAGTTCCACCTGGTGGTGGTCCCACACTGGGCAACAGTACTTCACGAGAGAACGCACAAGTGTCATGTACGCAGTCTCTCTGTTGGAGCTGTTGCATCTTCGATGCGTTCTGATAATGAAAAGTAACCTATGGTTCGCCTTTCCCACAAGATTTTCTATGTGTTATCTCCAGTCTAAGTTGTTCGTAATTGTAGCTCCTAGCTATTTGGTAGAATTTACGACCATAATGTTTGACTGATTTATCGCGTAATTGGAGTTCAGCGGATTTCTTTTAGTGGTCATGTGTATTACTTCACACTTTTCATTGTTTAGTGTCAATTGCCAATTCTCGCACCAAGTAGAAATTTTGTCTAAATCGCTTTACATTTGCTTTGGTCCTCTGTTGACTTCACTAACCGATAAACGACAGCATCATCCGCGAACAGTCTAAGGGAGCTACTCAGATTGTCTCCTAAATCGTTTATAAACACACAGAAGAGTAGGGGACCTACAATTCTTCCCTGTGGAATGGCAGATATCGCTTTATTCTTAATTCGCTCAGTCCTGTACTAAATATTGAAAATTGAAACGTTTTGTATCCCTTGGAAAGCATTAGACGGAGTACGAGTAAGTGTGACTCCGGCTGCTGTTGCTATTTGGTAGTGCAGCCAGGAGACAAACTGGAGCAGAGTTGTAGCAGGTGGCATGTAGCAGCGGGCGTCTCGCCACCTGTCGCCCCTCCCCCCCGCCAGACAGGAAGCTGCTGGCGACACGTGTGCACGTGTCGATACTGCGGAAGTCGCCGCCAGCAATCCATCTTTTATGCCAGCCAGCAAACGCGCGCCTCGCGCCTCGCTGCGTCTTTGAGGGCCCCCTGCCCCGCTTCCAAATAGCACCTGCCGCGTAGGTACACGGCGTTTCCCGGGGAATTGAAAATCTTTTAGGACGCTGCAGTGGAGACCAGTAAAAGATAAAAATGTGTGCAACGTGAATTGATTGCACAGTCTCCTTCAGGGCGTGGATAAATCTTTCCCCTTCGGGGTTTCAGAGCCAGAGCTATATTGAGGTGCCCCTCACACAGTTGACACAAACCAAAGCTATGACGCCGCCGCCCCACTCCCATAAAACAATTTAATTTGGAAAATTTTGTGAGTGATTGCTAAAAGAATGAAGCGTTATTGAAAAAGTTTGTAGACAAGAAGGGCAGTCTTTTCTGTTATAGCTTGAAAATTACGGGCGTTCACCTCCCGAAATACTGGCCGCTGTCGAAGACATTGTCCAACTACATTCCCGTCAATTATTTGAACACAACATACAGAGTACACCAAATTTTCAGAACAAACGTAATCGCTGCAGGGATGAGTAAATCAGAAATAACTCTCGCACTGCAACATCTGGCTCAGTCAGCAATCGTGAAAAGTCGAAAACCTTCAGACAAATAAAATAAAGGGGAGACCAAAGGAATGGCGCCACCTTAAGGGAAATCAGTTCTTTTACCTTATTAAAAGTGTGTCTTTTTCTTACAGAGTAATACCACAGCTTCGCCAGCTAATACTACTTTATTATAATTTTTTTTCAGCCACGTGTCTTGTTAAGTTCAATTATTAAAAATATATTGTGAAAGTATACGTAGTGGCGCCAGTACCCTGGGTTCCGGGGTTGAATTGAAAATCAAGGGTAAACCTACACGATGAATAAGTAGTAGTAAATATGTATTACAACTATTCTAATTTATACTTATCACTCTACTGCATTACACATTTAGAAGGCTTCAAGTACTTGTCGATGTAAAATTGGAATGATAGATTTTATAATTTAGACTTGATTGAGACACCGCAAAAGTCAGAAATACAGTTTTTGACTCTTCAAAACTACTACATTCTGCAAGTTCCCATTTCACAAAATGTACGATTCTGTATTACACTTCATTTCGCCTAAATTCCCCACCATGGCGTCATTGCCCCAGCAGAAGAATATGGCTAAGAACGTCAATTTAAAGCCTAAGATTTTGCGAAACAATTAGGTTAGAACACGAAATCGAAGCTAAATATATACAGATTACGTTAATACGAGTATTAAAAACCACTGACACCATATGGAGGTACTTATTTCAATAAAATACAAACTCGAAAATTAGATTGAAAGCGTCAAAACCAACAATTCTTTTCACAAGATTAATATCTGTCAAAAGACGGTTAACTTAATCTGTCTGCTACACAAAGCTGCCACTTTAGCATGCGTGCGTGCAGATGATAGCATCTGTGGTATAAATTATACACGGAAGTAATAATGTTGTGATGTCATTCATTTCTTCTCGTTTATTCACACTCATTAAAAATATATTTCTCTGTGTCACGCACAAGTTTGCTGCCCTACTGTAGTAATAAAGTTAGTAGATCACTGAGGTTGGTAGTAGTAATATAAGTAAGATACGGTGGCCTTCGTTACACGCTAGGCAAGCCTCGCGCGGTACTTTAAACAGTCTGTGGAGCGTGTTCCTGGCAGGAATTCAACAATACTTGTTCACTGTTACTGAAGGTTAGGTGGTGGTTACCTGAGAAATGTTTTTTTTAATTGGAAACATTTGCAGTCGTGAATGTTATGCGCGGCGCTTGGCTAGGCCTCACGAGACAAAGTGTCCCGACAAAAAGTAAGAAGCCAAATCTCAACTAAGCATAGATTACAACTTGCAGACACCCTGGTGCAAATGTTCAAATGTTTGTAAAGATTATGGGACTGAACTACGGGGTCATCAGTCCCTAAACTTACAAACTACTTATGAACTACTTACGAACTAGGACGGCACAAATATCCATGCCCGAGGGAGGATTCGAACCCCCGACCGTAGTGGCCGTGCAGACCGTGACTGAAGTGCCTCAGTCTCCTCGGCCACCGCGAGCGGCCCACCCTGGTGCCTCTCTTTGTTGGCAAACTTTTCAGTCTAATATTAATTACACAAATTATTCTCATACACAAACAGCAGTTGACCAGCATTGCCTTAAGAAACGTTGTTGTGAAGCCTCGTGTAAGGAGGAGAAATGCCTGCCATCACGTTTCCGACTTTGAAAAAGGTCGGAGTGTACCCTATTGCCATTGCGGTTTATCGTATCGCGACATTGCTGCTCGCATTGGTCGCGATCCAATGACTGTTAGCAGAATATGGAATCAGTGGGTTCAGCTGAGTTAATACGGAAAGACGTGCTGGATCCTAGCGGCCTCGTATCACTAGCAGTCGAGATGAAAGGCATCTTATCCGCATGGCTGTAATGGATCTTGCAGCCACGTCTCAATCCCTGAGTCAACAGATAGGGACGTTTGCAAGATAACAACCATCTGCACGAACAGTTCAACGCCATTTGCAGCAGCATGGACTATCAGCCCGGGTGACCATGGCTGTGGTTACCCTTGATGCTGCATCACAGACAGGAGCTCCTGCGATGGTGTGTGCAATGACGAACCTGGGTGCACGAATGGCAAGACATCATTTTTTCAGGTTAATCCAGGTTCTGTTCACAGCATCATAATGGTCGCATCTGTATTTGGTGACATCACGCTGATGGCACATTGGAAGCATGTATTTGCCATCGCCATACTGGCCTATCATCCGGCGTGATGGTATAGAGTGCCATTGGTTACACGTTTCGGTCACCTCTTGTTCGCATAGACGGTACTTTGAACAGTAGCCGTTACATTTCAGATGTGTTACGACCCATGGCTCTATGCTTCATTCGATCCCTGCGTAATCCTACATTTCAGCAGGATAATGCACGACCGCAAGTTTCAGGTCCTTTACAGGCCTTTCTGGATACGGAAAATGTTCGACTGCTGCCCTGGCCAGTACTTTCTCGAGATCTCTCATCAACTGAAAACGTCAGGTTAATGGTGGCCGAGCAACTGGCTCGTTGCAGTACGCCAGTTTCTATTTTTGATGAACCGTGGTATCGTGTTGAAGCTGCATGGTCATCTGTAGCTGTACACGCCATCCAAGCTCTGTTTGACTCAATGTCCAGGCGTATCAAGACCGTTATTACGGCCAGAGGTGGTTTGTCTGGGTACTGATTTCTCAGGAGCTATGCACCCAAATTGCGTGAAAATGTAATCGCATGTCAGTTCTAGTATAATATGTTTGTCCAATGAACACTCCTCTATCATCTGCATTTCTTCTTGGTGTAGCAATTTTAATGGCCAGTAGTGTATAAACGTAAGTGATTGAGTGCTTAATGCCTAGATGTACGTCCAACATGTTTCTTATTACTGTTGAGATATGCAGAGTTGAAATTTATTTTTCAGTCTAATAGTATAAATGGTCATTATGAAACTGAATAATATACATTCAATCACTCCACTGTGAAATAATCCAGATCGCGTTGAGGAAGTAACTAGTAGGGTGTACTCGTCACTTACATGTGTAATACATGTATACCAAAAAATGTTGTGATGAAGTAAGTAAACAATTTCTATGTGATAGAGTGAGTGGACACCAAGACACCAAGATATCCAACATATATTCTTAGTGGCATAATTCCTCATTGGCAGAACTTAACGATGAAATTACAAGGTTAAATAATTGGCATATTGTAATCAAAATAGGGAAGAGCATTGAGGGAAATAGTAATGAAATATTCAATTCTCTATTGCATTAAATACACCAGTAGCAAATCAATCAGCATACCAGCAGAAATAGTGGTTCAATAAACTTGTAGTCGTTGTTCAGGTGCAGTAAAACGTGTACTTAGGCAATTGCTGCAGTCAGTTATGTAGCGCCGCTGTTCCCCCAGTGTGCAGGTGCAGCACGCGCCCCTTGCAGCGGTTGTGCTGCGGCGCTCCCTGGAGACAGGCAACCCCGCCCGCACCGCGGCAGCGCAGAGCAGGCGCCACATTCACGCCGCGCGCGGCATTTTCAAGACCGCAACTGCCGCTTTGTGGAGGCCTTTCAATGGCCCGCGCACAAAGGCGCGCCACGTGTCTGTTGTGCTCGCGGAGAAAGGCGCAACGCGATTTTTTTAAGGAAAAACTTGCAAAATCTTCGCACAAAAGGCGGCTCACCCGCGGATTGCACGGTATACGGGGCTCGACTTTCAGTGACGGCACACATCTCCTCCCAAACCGTATTAATGAACGTCGCACACCAGCATAAAGGGAAGCTGTAAACCACATACTACTGTAGCACATGCAGATAAACCAACAGTTCTACAGCATTTCAACAGATGTACAATAAAGATTCATACCAGCTTACACATATGGTACTTTACACTTATTCTGGAAATGAAAGTGGAAATTATACAATTTGAAGTTGCGTGAAATAAGGCTTATTTATCATTTTGAAATTCAAACACCTCATTGGAATTGTCACTCATTGTAACAAAACCACTATTCATGAAATTACTCAAACCAACAAATTTTTATGACAAGAATTACCAATTGGATGGCTATCAACGTTATTTTGGTAACCATCAGACTAAGAGGAAACTTTGCGGAGTAAAGTACAAGGTCATGTCTACAGTAGTCAAATGAAACAGCCATGTCTAGTAAAAATGGACACAGCAAACTGCACATTGAAGAAATTCTTCAGGTTTTTGTCAATAAATTTCAAATACAAGTTAGAATAGTTTAAACAGTAAAATATTGAGCAAGTGGTTTACATTTGGTTAGGTGCTGATACGTAAATTTCTGTAAAAGCAATGAAAATATTAGTTGGAGATTAAAGAGGAAATTTTGCAGCTGACAGTTGAAGGTAGATAGCAAATAATCACATTATGATCCTTAATTTACATAATCGAAAGCTGTTTGTATAAAATACATTGTGTGATATCTCCAAGCAGCAAACCTAACCTGGAAGAGATCACGACAACAAAAATTATGAACTACTAATCGAACTGGTCATACTTTTTAAATCGTTGAACACAGTTTCCTCTTGCTGAAAGGTATACTTACACTAGGAAAAAATCAGGAATGATACGTGACCATTCCATGTGATGTGAAATCGACGTTTAACACTAAGTTTGTAACTAAAATTCGTAGAATCTGTATTATCAAATATTCGAACAGCAAGTAATTTTTCAACGAATGTTAATGAAAATTGTTAGTGAATCAATAAATAGTTGTGTGGAATATGCTGTTTCATATATAACATGCTGAGGAACAATACGTGACATTATGTTAAGATGGTGGTGAAAGAGTACTTCACTACATAATGGAAAGAGGCATCATGAAGCCAGTCCGCAAGTGTTGAGAAACTTTTAGACGAACGGACAAACATTATTTGCTACACAGATAGTCTATCCGTTTATCTATGGGAAAATAAAAGTGTTAGAGTTTTCGGAAATTGCGTCGTAGCTTATCGAAACCGATTGTGGGCAGATTGTAGGTGCTTGTATGGCGATTAATTTCGTTACAAATTTAGCCAAAATGTCTTATAACTTGTTATCTGCAGTGCCCAAAGCCTTAGTGACGTCGTACATCGACAGTTTAATAATAAGAATTATATAATTTCAACACTGTATATTAAATGTTCGTTATAGTTACGCTATAATTTTATTTCAACTTAGAAGTCATCTTGCGGTGTTACACCTGCAATACGTAAGTTTTCATAACATTTTTTTACTATGCATCATACTTGTTTTATACAGAAGGAAATGAAATTATACGTATCACATTATTTGAAGTTGTACACTTCGGTCTCATTGTGACGTGATTTCATTTTTTATATAATATTAATATAACGTAACTTGTAATATTACGTTGTCATACGAGATGTTTATGAAGTTACGGGTTTTGACATTTATTTACAGCTCTCCAGTGATGTAGTATGTTCTCATTATTTGCACACAGAATGTATATATATGAGTGTTAAGAGATAGATTGTAGCATCGTTTGGGGAAGTGGTGTCAATTCTGAGCATTTGAGGGAAAGTTTTTATTTGAAATGAAACGAAATGTTGGGTTTATTCGTCTTTGATAATTTTGTAGGCATATTTTTATCTAAGATCAACGATGAGATTGTCTCTTTGGTTCATCATTACTGATAATTTTGTTACTACACTATTATATATGATGGGCAGTTGGATTGTTTATCTGTAGTCATGCACTAGAATATGAATAAAATTATCGAAATAAAATTTATGCCTGAAATCCGTTTAATTGTTTAGCAAATTAGTTTTGTTGTATTCTCTGTGCAAATAATGTAAACATACTACATCCCTGGAGAGCTGTCAAATAAATGTCAAAACCCTTCACTTCATTAACATGTCCTATGACAACATAATACCATAAGTTACGTGATATTAATGTTATATATAAAAAAAGAAATCATCTCACAATAAGACCGAAATGTACAGCTTAACAGAATATGGTATGTATCATTTATTTCCCTCTTTATAAAACAAGTATGCTGCATAGGACAAAATGTTATGAAAACTTACTAACACCTGAAGATGACTTCTAAGTCGAAATGAGCTTATAGTGTAACTGTAACGAACAGTGAATGTACAGTGCTGAAGTTATAATTCTCATAATTATAAGTGTCCTATGTTTCGATAAACCTCACTTACAACAGAGCGGAAATCCAGTGAATCACAAAATGGGCGAAAGTATGTCGACTGATCGCGAAAGAAGATCACGGGAGAGCAGTGTCACGTAAATTCATCCGGTCCAGATTTCGTTGATTTGTTTTGAATGGCCTCTTCCGACCCCACTTTGTCTACTAGAGTAGAGGTTGCACCGCATAACAAACGGATTGCCGCTACGTGGGCGACTTCCCCATCGAAGAAGAATGAATGGTGAGGGATAGAACACAGAAAATATCCGACCCGAGCAGGAATCGAACCAGGGCTTCCTCTGAGGCAACACACCAAGCTGTTCACTGGACGACGGGTGCGGACGTCGAATGGTGTAAGGGAAGTCATCCTATAGCTCGCAACACCCATGACACTTACTTCTGCTTCATAGTACCGATCATAGCAGTGGTGTGGTGATTCCTCATAAGAAAACTCATCAATTTCTGGATTAATGTTCGTGGTTCACGTTCCCAAGGCAGAGACTTTCGTAGACGCGTTAAATGGTGGATGTGAGAGATGACGTTGTGTGACGTTTCAGCGTTACATTTAGGCAGAATTATATAATGTGGTGCAAAATAGACTTCATTAACCCGCAGTACAACTCGTATTAAAGTTTTCCTCTGAAGTGTCGACACTTTGCAGCGTCGCCGTGCGCGAGACTAAATCTGCAGAGCGCCTCACAGCAGGACGTTTTCCCAGGAGGTCTGATGCACATCTGAGCGAAGCTTTGCGACGCTACTGGGTGTTGTTAGAGATCAGAAAGAGCGGACTGTTTTGCGTAATACCTCTTACAGCTTCACATAACGAACCTAAGATACATTATCTGCGTAAGCGAAGATAGGCGAGGTACGCAGGATTCAACTAACCATTACAGCGTCTGAAGACATGTTGTGAACAAATATTCCGTTAGGTTTTTTATATAGTTGCTCGTGTCTGCTGTACTAAATACTACGTGAACGTACAAAAAATTGAACGTTCGGGAATGGTCGAACGTTCTAAGGCGCCTTGCTGCAGAGCGCGCGGGTATTCACCGTGGCAAGTTCGAGTCCCACCTTAATAAAGATTATTCTTTACGTAATTTTTCTTATCTATAAAAACTAAACATTTTGGGAAAGCCATGTAGAGATTGTTGGTGTTGTAGCTCTCAGGGGTACACCGTGATGGTCTTTGAAGACACCTCTGGACATATCTGTGAGCAACACCTTGTTCTGCTTAAGCATTGGGTTGAAATGTTTGTAAATCTGTGGGACTTAACTGCTTCCTTTTTATTCCCTAGCTTATAAACTACTCACACTAAGTTAAACTAACCTGCCAGATGAGGGGAGGGGGGCTCGAATCTCCGACGGCGAACGGCCGCGCGCACCGCATCACGTCGCCTCAGTGCGCACGGCTAATTCGCCGTGGATTCAGAAATGGGATCGGGGAGGGGGGATAAGTAGGGGCCATTATTATTAATTGCGTCCTCGTCGCACAAAATCAGACCGGGGCCGAAAGTGATAGGGCCTCACTGTGGTTGTTATCTCATATCCAGTGCCAGTTCTGTATGTAATTCACAATTCTGGTCACACGGTTTCAGTCGTCGTGCAGCGGCGAGCATCAGAATTGGACTGCTCACGAGTTGACACGTTATAAGAGGAAATGTGGGCGTTACTACCTCTCTTTCTGTAACGCAGTGGACACACGATTTGACACATGGTGAAGGTGTTACTGCTAATGCCCAGGAAGAGTTTGTGAGTGTCGTGTTACATTTGTACGTGGCCTTTTTAATTTTAGTGTAAAGACTAGTCAAATGTTTGGAGGTTCAAGTTGGTTATTACACTACTGGCCATTATAATTGCTACACCAACAAGGAATGCAGATGATAAACGGGTATTCATTGGACAAATATATTGTACTAGGAGTGATATGTGATTACATTTTCACGTAATTTGGGTGCATAGATCGTCAGGCCGTAATAACGGCCTTGATACGCGAGGTCATTGAGTCAAACAGAGCTGGGAAGGTATGTACGGGTACAGATGCGATGCACGTTCAATACGATACCACCTTTCATCAAGAGTAGTGAATGGTGTTTTGTGACGAGCCAGTTGCTCGGCCACCATTGACAAGGCGTTTTCTGTTGGTGAGAGATCTGGAGAATGTGCTGGCCAGGGCAACAGTCGAACATTTTCCGTATCCAGAAAGGCCCTAGAGGAGCTGCAGCATGCGGTCGTGCATTATCCTGCTGAAATGTAGGGTTTCGCAGGGACTGACTGAAGGGTAGAGCCATGGGTCGTAACACATCTGAAACGTAACGGCCACTGTTCAAAGTACCATCGATGCGACGAGAGGTGACCGAGACGTGTGACCAATGGCACCCCATACAATCACGCCGGGTGATAGATAGCCAGTATGGCTGTGACAAATACACGCTTCGAATGTGCGTTCACCGAGATGTCGCCAAACACGGATGCGACCGTTATGATACTGTAAACAGAACCTGGATTCATCCGTAAAAATGCCGTTTTGCCCTTCGTGCATCCAGGTTCGTTATTGCGTACACCATCGCAGACCCTCCTGTCTGTGATGCAGTGTCAAGATTAACCCCAGCCATGGACTCCGATCGTCGTCGGACTGTTAGTGCAGATGGTTGTTGTCTTGCAAACGTCCGTATTTATCGATTTAGGGATCGAGACGTGGGTGCACGATCCGTTACAGCCATGTGGGTAAGAGGCCTGTCATCTCGAGTGGTAGTGACACGAAGTTTACAAACTTTTTAACATTTGATATGTGCGCTGTGTGAAGCCTACGTGCCTGAAAGGTACAAGGGTGAATTCAGCTCCGTAGTGAGCCTCGGCATAAAATTTGCTGTCCAGATATGATTACAGCAGCTACCTGCAGGTGATATATCCGCAGTGCATGTGTACGCGAGACGGTGGCCTACGTGTCGGGCTGGCGTCCCGCCTGCCTCGCGCCACCTGGCGGGCGCCGGCGGCGGCGGCGGCGGCGTGGGCGCGAGTGGCGGCCATTGTTTGGCGAGAGGCGGCATTGTCGCGCGGCCGGCCGGCCACTCGACGCCAGCCGCCAGTCGATAGCCGCGCCTCCCAGGCCGCAGCCCGGGACACGCCGCGGACCGAGGCGCCGCAGCCGCAGCCGCAGGCGCAGCCTCTGGGCCCGCGGGCCGACCTGAGGGCGCCGCCCCGTCTGACGAGGGGGAGGCGACCGACTCTGCTCAGATGTGGCAGGTCGCTGTGTACAGCCTGAAACGAGGGAGTCTAAAGATAATTAGGGGCAACACCCCCGTGTTTTTCTAAAAATGGCGAGAAATCGACTCAAAACTGGAGAGATCGATAGATAACTTTTGTTTATTTCTCATTTACAACTTTACTACCTTCTAATATATGAAGCAGAGTGTCCGTATGTTTGTACGTCTTGCATACAAATCTACACTTTTGTTCCAGTCTTTATGAAATTGTGTACACGTAACCGTCAATCCATGAATGAGGACGGTCACCGTAAGTGTAAGAATCACATACGATATATAGTTTACGAGATATGAAGTCATATAAATGAGATGCGCGAGAAACTCCTAAACCACTCGACCGACTTCAACCAAATTTGGTACGCACATTCCTTATCGTGAGATAACAATTGCTGCAAGGTTACGTATCACATACGGCACATAGTTCAAAAGATATTACGTCATAACGAATAGAAATCGAAAAAAAATGCCTTATAATGCTGCGAGACTTTCGAAATACACTGTATGAGAATGACAGTACTTAGCGACTTGCAACAAACTTTAAACATAATTTCAAATCATTATTAAACTTTTCTCGCTGGCAACCATAGCAAAATGATCAAAGGAAAAAAGATTCTCGCTTACTACTTTTCCGCTGTTTATGGCATTCGATAAGAAATTACAATCTGTAATTCGTACACTACAAATTGTAGCCGCACGAAATTTTACGAACAGTATACAAACATATAGTTGAATGAACCTTCTAAATTGTATCACAGTGCGACACATAGTTCCTGAGATATAAGCTGATAAACAGTAACGTTCCGCTGTTCATGAACTAAAACTACGGCATTCAGTTTGACGTTACAATTTTTAATTTATACACTACAAATTGTAGCTGAAGAAAATTTTTCAGACAGTATACACGCATAGAGTTGAGGGAACCTTCTAAATTTTATCACAGTATAAACCGTAATGTTCAGAAAACCGCCCCATCACGCATGAAGTTTTGACGTATTACTACTAATTGTATTCCCAAGAGATTTTACATACAGCCCTTATACAAATGAATATATACCCGGGAAAATGGTAGGAATAAAAAAATAAATATCCAGGCAACGCCGGGTTTTCAGGTAGTTTAATATCAAGTAGGACGTACATTTGTAGTTGAACATGTTATACATTAGTTCATAAGTTAAGTATTTGAGATAGATGAAAAAAAAAGCAAAGAGAAAATACATATATACAAATGCTTACAGTTGTTGCTACAATTATAATATAATAAATTACAATTCGTGCATTGTACAGTTCATTAGATGTAGTGGAGAACATAAAAGCATGATTGGTTACTTGGTTGTTACACACATGTCGAAATTCAATGTATTGTTAAATTTGTTAATTGTAATTATGGGCGAAACAATGTAATAGGAAAGAAAGACATATTTAAAAATAAGGTGGTTTTCTGCATTGTACTGTGCTGGGCGGTGAGTACTTTGGAAAGTGATATTAGTCTCTTTTCTTTATATTATTTTTTCTTTCTTGTGTCTCAGGTGTTATTACCCACATTAATTTAAAGAATGTCTGGTTTGGGTTGTTGACAGTGGGAGATTACTCCCCTGTCAATGTTGAGTCTCATCGATGTCACTTCCCTCATTTATGAAAGTTTCATCTCCTTCTTCCTCGTCTGTTTGTTCCCAACTATACCTGTCTTCCTTGCATTCTACATAGGTATATTCCCCGCCATTTACCTTGGCCGTTGCTCCATCTGCGCTGTCGGTGAAAATCGTTAACCATGTGGGTACAGAAGCGGCAGTTGTAAAGTTTATTTCCTCGATTTATGGAAAAGTATGCGTTTGCGGACCACATACCTGATGATGATAAATGCTCTCTCTCTCTCTCTCTCTCTCTCTCTCTCTATTTCTCTTTAGGCGTTCTGCTAGGATACTGAGTTGTGTCCATTTTTGTTCGTCTCTTATTATGTCATAAATCGTATCGTCTGTTGTAAAGTGAAGCTGCTGTGTGTCTCTGACATGTGTGTATCGTCCGCAGAGTAAGACGATGTGTTGAGGGGAGCCTTCGGTGTTTCGGCAGGTGCGAGTGTTGGTGTCGGGCAGTGCCATTCGGAACAGGTGAGTGGGATACGGACGATGTCCTGTAAGGAAGTGAACCATACCGCGGCTGGGGTCCATATGCTTCATCCTTTTTCTTTGTCTAATGTCTAGTAGCAGTGAATATAGTCTACGTCCCTTATCGCAGGCCTCCCATTCGATAGATAATTGTAAGTAGAGCATTTTTCATCATCAGGTATGTGGTCCGCAAACGCATACTTTAAAAGCTGTACGCGTGTTTTGTAATGTTGTACCTTTCGTTAAATCAGACAATAAATTGTTCATTAACACAGCTATTTGGTTTAATTATGGCCCTGATATTAATGTATAAGAAACAGTGCATTAAACTGATTGTGTGCGCAACGGATATTTTAACAAAACAACTGTGACATGTAACCTTTTGAAACAGACACTGACTATACTCAAAAATTTTGACTGCGAGAAAGATATAAGAAAAACCACAAATCACTTTCTCAATGCTTGACTGTGAGAATTTATGTCGATCAGTTATTATTGAAATCCAAATCAACTATTATCTTACTATCGCACCAATAATGAAATATGTTCAATAATGTTATTCAAATCAACACTCCACTAAATCAAGTAATTATCAAATGAAGGAAGTAGGTTAATTTTCTAACTACGTAAATGAAATATGAAACAGGGTTAAGTTACTTATTATTGATAAACAGCATTACATTACCTACATAATACAACTTCTGACTTGCTGGCAAAGCAGCCTCTGCTCTACATCGGAGCCATACACACAACCCAACCGCTCTCTAAGCGAGCTGAACCACTAGTGCTACTCTCTCTCAGTGCGAGCTACAATGCTATGCAATACATGATCTTTGCCAGAGATGAAACTTTACACATATCGATACATACAGTAGAAGCGATATTATACATTTTCTTGCAAGCAAGTTACTCGATACAAAACAGGAGACACAATATTAGACATTTTCTTATAAAAATAATTTTTTATGGACATGTTTCATCACCCCCCTCCTACCTATTAAAATTTTGTAGGGTGGGTGATGCCAATGGCATTGCCTAGCCAGCAAAATTACTGAATTTCAAGTCCAAAAATCCATTAATGACATCCAAAATATAACAAGATCAAAACAACAGATGGAGTACATAGAAAATTAAAAAAAAAATGTGACAGTCATAAATACATGCCATTTTACAGAACAGTACCATCAAAAGTCACGCATGGAGAGGTACAGGGTGTGACAGGCATAAGCAAATGTCAAAATTTACAGAACATCAGCAATAAGTGGAATATATGACAATTATACATAATGGTAAACATAAGTATATATATAGAATTTCAGAAAACATAGTTTGACAAATGATATAGTGGAGAAAATGAGATAGCTAGAAGTAATACACAAATGGAAAAAAATATACAATAATAAACATGAACATATACAAAGTTTTACAAAAGATAGTTTAACTAATGTCATCATTCTTTAAAGAAAATGTGGTAATTACAAGTAATACACACAGTAGTGTAAGTTCCATGGGTTTAAATTTTGTACAAGAGATCAGTATTTTTGGGAACATAAAATGAACATTTGTATCTTGTGCACAATGTAGTCTATGTAAATTTTTAGTGCACTTAGTATAAGATAAAGTGTCAGTTTTGTATTCTGTGATGCATTTAAAATGCTATACTTTCGTGGATGCTAGAACATACATGTAAAATTTTTGACTACATAGGCTTCTGATCATGTACAAAATAATGTTACTGCTTCAGCACAATAGGATTTCAATATAACGTTTGTCAATCGAATAGGCACAATGACATTTCAGACTAAGTATATGTATCTATCAAGAGCACAATTTTATTTTGGTCACTGACTGTGAAAGAACCATGAAATATACCTAAACACTGGTAATGAACCTGTGGACAACGTTTGCAATGGGAGGCACTGAATAGTATATGCACACGAATAGCACATTAGCTCCTAACATTCATTTTAGGTCTGCACACGAACACAAAACACTGTAAGATTACACCACACTGTAGGCGGGCTGACTGGTTGCATTGAAGTGGAAGTCATGGGGAAAAGGTTCTGATGTATTCCTCCATGCAATTCGACAACCAAGTGTGCTCCAACCAACAGAGCTATTAGCAGACTGCATCAGCATAGCCAAAATTAGAGCAAACTGGTGGTGGGTGGCCAAGGCTGCAATGGACAGAACTGTGTGGCCAAACATCATCCAACAAACATCTTCATTAAAAGGCCCAAAATCAGTGGTGTATAGTAACTCGTCCATTGTTCTGTGTGCATTCTGGAATCTCGTGTGCGAAATCGCCACTTCCCATGCGTGTCCAAAGTACATGAAATAAAGCATTTTACACACAAATTAGTAACATAGTCATGATATTTCAGTTTAGACTGAAAGAAAAGTCATTGATTAGAACATATCTACAGAAATATTTTCCCACAAATTCAAGTGGTACAAATGGGGTCATGGTATTAAACCATATTTTTACATTACAAGTAGTGTCTTGAAGACGGATACATTTGAATACTAATGAGTAATTTAATTCTTATTTTAGAGTATCTACAACATTAGTGTCATTTCATATAAGCACAAGGCTGTATATACTATGTACATATTGCTTTACAAACACATAATCGTATGAAATACATTGAGGGTGCTTGTCATCAATTTGGCATGATATAACTTAAATTGACATTCCAATTACCATTAGTTCATATCTCTTTAAATTAATATATATCACTATGGTGGTGATTACATTACCACAAATTATAACACTTAAATTACATAAGTTGCCATGGCCAGGCTTTTGTCTTAACTGAGCTACATATTTCATTGCCTTAAGGTATAACACATCAGGGTAGTTTCGTGAGAATATCAAAAGAGGTTCAAGTCATCAGGTCATGTCTGTGTCTGTCTGAGTCAACAGTAGGGTCAAACAAAACAATTAGTGCAAATTTTGGCACAGTACTAGATGTACATCACAGTAAATCATCCAATAACATAAACACAGACGTAATATTCGTTAGGCATAGCTGCAGATTTTCATCAACAAGATCATCAATAAAATTTGGAAGATAGTAGTAAGCAAAAGCAAAATACTTCTGTGCATTATCTTTCTAAACTTAACTAGGCGCAATTTATGGCATAGCTGCAAGTTTGCAAGATAGATGGCTGTGTGTAACGTATAAGCATAACCATACATTGTCATTGAGCTTCATTATAAAATTAATTAGCATAGTGGTAGGGCTTAGGTATATAATTAGTGAGCATAGCGGTAAGCTTTGATTACAAGAGCAATACGCATAGCTGCAAGCATAATTAGAAATATTCATTACACATAATTACAAATAATTACAGATCATCAGAAGGATATGAATCTCACCAATCACACATGCCATTGAAGGCGCAATGCATCAACATACAAAATGGTGCACATAAGCACAAAGAGAAAACACAAAAGGGCAGTGCGAGTAAGCACATAAGAAAAGAACAGAACATAGCATCATTAGCAACATAGCGATTCTCCTCATAATTGCTTCATAATCATTGTATAATCTCGTCATCATTAGCAACATAGCGATTCTCCTCATAATTGCTTCATAATCATTGTATAATCTCGTCATCATTAGCAACATAGCGATTCTCCTCATAATTGCTTCATAATCATTGTACAATCTCGTCATCATTAGCAACATAGCGATTCTCCTCATAATTGCTTCATAATCATTGTATAATCTCGTCCACATAATTACATTTATCAAACATCTTTGACTGTTACCAATACCTTCCTTACCATCATTTATCCATAAACAATAATGCATTTTAAAGACCACCATGACATATTGTGTATTGCCTTACTCATCATCCTCCATAATGTTCTTGGCTTACCAAATGCTCATGTCAACTCAAAATCTTCTTCACTCGCTCAGAACTTCGTAAGTTATGCAATTAGTAACACAGAAGAGAAATCTGATATTTTCTGAAACATAGGAACTTGATTAGATTACACAATCAAAAATTTCCATTAATTTTATTTGTCTTGCACAGCCACAGAGTTCGTTATATGCAAATTGCAAGATAATCAAAGTTTCGTATGACAATATCCCAGCGTAGCACAGAGCATAAGTATTCAGAGTTAGAGAAAAGTAACAGTGAGAAAAAGAGGTAGATAGAGCGCACTAAGGAAAAGCGGAAGAATAGTGACACTCAGCTCGAGAATGGGGCACCAATCGCCACTTGGTGTGTCCAAAACAGATTAATGGACTCTCTACCCCAATTTTATGCCTTGAAAATTTTAATATTGGAAATGTGGTGTATGCCTTTCGACTTGTGCGTCTTTAAAGTTGCTGTAGTGAAAGAATTGCTTTTTGTTTTATCCTCATGCTTTGGATGACGTTTAGAACGCGGCGGGCTTTGTTGCGACCGGCGATCATATCTGTTTGTTTCAAAATATCGACTGCGCGAGGAATTTTCCTCGTCTTCTTCTTCTAAGTCTTGTAAGAGATTTCTAAAGGCTTCAATATCATTCTTGCATCGTGCCGCAATGGCAATTTGACGCAAGTGTAGAGGCAATTTGTTCAAACAAATTCTGATTAATTCCGCAGGGCAGTAAGGTGCCGATAAAAATTGATTTTTGTATACTAAGTTTTGGAAATATTCCACAGGGCTCGAGAAATTTGATCGCTCAAAAGTTTTGAATGTCGCAATACTGTTTTTAACGCGGTCTTGTGCCGCTTCCGACCAGTATGCGGATAGAAATGAGCGTCGGAAATGATTCTCGCTATAGCACTCTTGTGCAATAGCTCTCATTCTAGTGGCTGGCTCGCCTTCCAGATAACCACATATAAATTCTAATCTGTGCTCAAGTGGCCAATTCGGGGGAAGACAATAATCGAATTGCTGCAACCACTCTTTAGGGTGCAAGTCATTCGGAGAGTTTTTAAATGTCTTGAATTTACGTACAGTCAGGAAATGCTTGTAGTCAAACGCTTCCTTTCGCCCGTGCGGCGTAAGTGAGCGTAAATTACGCACTGCGTCTTCATTGTTGTTACTATGAGGTACACTTCGTTCACGTACCAAGCGACCTACTTGGCTCGAATCATCATTGTCATTTTCGTTCAAATTTTCTTCCACATCTTTGTATGGATTTCCACAAGTGTGGTCAAATTTCCTCTCTATTCGCGCCACGCGATCATCTAATTTTCTGACCTCAGCCTTGTATTGCTGATTAATGGTCATTTGACCTTGTTTGAAACGGTCAAGGGCGAGATATTCATTAGTTTCATTAAACGGGGTAGGATGCGTTACATCAGAACTTTTGTCAGTGTTATCACTAATTTGGGTAATCTTAACAGTAATATCCTCAAACTGTTTATTAATTTTATTGATCTGTTCCGTCGTGACTGACTGGAAGTTCTGCAACTTTTCAACAACTAGATTACTCTGTTGCTTCAATTGAGCGAGTTCAGTAGTTTCCATATTTTCGACTCGTGACGCAAGGCTTTCCATATTTTCCACTCGTGACGCTAGGCTTTCCATATTTTCCACTCGTGACGCTAGGCTTTCCACTACCGGGTTAATCTCGTCGCGAATATCTTGTCTTATTTGTTGAGATTCACGTTTGAAAGTATTGAGCAGTTGTTCCCTGAACCGATTGTTGTCCTCGTTTATCTTATTAAAACTACTTTGAATACTCACAAACCTCGAATTGCACGTTTGTTCAATTTTCTCAAGTTTTTCATTTAATTTCTGAAATTGTTCCTCAAGTTTTTCATTTAATTTCTGAGATTGTAATTGACTATTCTCAAGTTTTTCATTTAATTTCTGAGATTCCTGAGATTGTAATTGACTATTCTCATTTAATTTAGAGAGCTGTGACAATAAAATTTGCATGAAATCATTTGGTAATACATTTTCCATAGCCGTCGCACAAGTATTTTTTGTAGCAGAGCTAGGCGGAACCGATGCATTATTTTCCGCAACCACGTTACAAGAATCGGAATTCTGTATTGTCGAATCCTGTACTTTGTCATTATCCATATTGTCTGTTCCCGAACTAATCTGTTCCGCGTTTTCAGACACGGTATTTACTGTCGTATTTGTATCAGTGCAGTGAGAAGACTCTTGTGAAAATTCAGTTTCTCTCCTTGCTTCATTCAAGGTCTCATTTTCGGAAGCAGTTTTAGCATCAGCGCGGACTCTCCTATTCTTCGACATTGTTAACAGAATTTTGCAGTAAAGTGACCAATAATATTTATTTTCACCTACTGCTAATTTTTTGAAAATTACACACGGTAATTATGAGAGAACAATAGGCTGAATCGGGCAAGTGCAACATACAATCACAATCGAGATTACGCAAACCGTTAATTATCACACGAGTTCCGCGGTACTAGAACTTTCATCACAACAAACATCAGACAATATAAAAGAGAGGCTTGTTCAGTAGTAATGCAATTATTTGTATACTCAATTCATCTACTATAAACAATACTACACAATCTCAAGAATGGTAAGTAACAGACTACAGAAACAATTACTATGCTACTGTTGCTACAACAGAGGATGGTGCTACAAAAATTAAATTAAGAGCCAAAAGGTAAGTTGGTTAGTGGAAAAGACAAACTAACTGAAATAAGACTACGTATCTAACTACGTCACGATCCTGTTTGTGAACTATCCTGGCAGAAAGGGCGCCAGATAAAAGCTGTACGCGTGTTTTGTAATGTTGTACCTTTCGTTAAATCAGACAATAAATTGTTCATTAACACAGCTATTTGGTTTAATTATGGCCCTGATATTAATGTATAAGAAACAGTGCATTAAACTGATTGTGTGCGCAACGGATATTTTAACAAAACAACTGTGACATGTAACCTTTTGAAACAGACACTGACTATACTCAAAAATTTTGACTGCGAGAAAGATATAAGAAAAACCACAAATCACTTTCTCAATGCTTGACTGTGAGAATTTATGTCGATCAGTTATTATTGAAATCCAAATCAACTATTATCTTACTATCGCACCAATAATGAAATATGTTCAATAATGTTATTCAAATCAACACTCCACTAAATCAAGTAATTATCAAATGAAGGAAGTAGGTTAATTTTCTAACTACGTAAATGAAATATGAAACAGGGTTAAGTTACTTATTATTGATAAACAGCATTACATTACCTACATAATACAACTTCTGACTTGCTGGCAAAGCAGCCTCTGCTCTACATCGGAGCCATACACACAACCCAACCGCTCTCTAAGCGAGCTGAACCACTAGTGCTACTCTCTCTCTGTGCGAGCTACAATGCTATGCAATACATGATCTTTGCCAGAGATGAAACTTTACACATATCGATACATACAGTAGAAGCGATATTATACATTTTCTTGCAAGCAAGTTACTCGATACAAAACAGGAGACACAATATTAGACATTTTCTTATAAAAATAATTTTTTATGGACATGTTTCAACTTTTCCAGAAATCGACGATAGGAACTTTTACAGCTGCCGCTTCTGTACCCACGTCATAAACGTTTTTTACTGACAGCGCGGGTAGAGCAACGACCGAGGTAACTGGCTAGGAATCGGAGAACCCGGGTTCGAATCTCGAAGAAACCTAACGATTGTTATTCGTCTTGTTTGTATTTTTCCATATCTCACTTGTTAGGAATAGGAACATTAATAAGGTGCACTGTAAGAGTAATGCCGCCGAACTGCGCACCTGTATGCCAGCCGTGTGATGTTTATTTCTATCGCCAGGTTAAAAACTCTATTTCCAGGCTTCAGAATTGCAGTGTGCTTCTCGAAACCGGGAATTGCACAACCGCACGGAAGCAACAACTGTTCACATCATAATTCATAATCAACTTTCAGCACCGATAGTTTTTGGCAATGATATCGTATGTGTTTTAAGCATCAAATTTAATTCCCGAAAAGGACTTCTTTTTAAATGGAAACTCTTCGGAAGGAAAAATGTAGCTGTCGGATGATGGCATACATTAGATGATCTTGGTGACGTGAGTATATTTGTTTTGAATATTCATATGGCCAGTGTCATCCATCTAGTTGTTCGAAGATAAGAGATAACAGGTAACAGTGACTGGAAGAGCCATTGTAAAGTGACCTGGAGCAACATTTTAGTTACTTCTTAACCCAAGAGACACAATACTTGCAAGGATTGATAAAATAGTAGGAAATTAATTTTTGCCTACTATTTTATCAAATGTTTGTATAGATTATGGGACTTAACTAGGGGGTCATCAGTCCCTAAACTTACAAACGACTTATGAACTAGCTAATCCTAAGGACGGCACAAATATACATGCCCGAGGGGGGATTCGAATCCCCGACCGTAGTGGCCGTGCAGACCGTGACTGGAGCGCCTCATTCCTTATTGATTTACTTACCTTATTAACCCTCCAATCCCTATCAAGTGAGATATTGAAAAATACAAACGAGACGAATAACATGCGCTAGGTTTCTCCGATTCCCAGCCAGGTTCTTGGCTGTTGCGCTATCTGCGCTGTCAGTGATAAGCGTTCACCATGTGGGTACAGAAGCGGCAGTTGTAAAAGTTTCTCTCCTCGATTTATGGAAAAGTATGCGATTGCGGGCCCCATACCTGATGATGAAATATGGGTATTTATAATTATCTATCGATCCCTCCTATTTTGAATCGATTGCTCGTCATAACCTTTAGGGTTGATTTTCTCAAAAACGCGCGGTGTTGACCCAAAGTGTCTCACAGTCCTTCGTTTCAGGTTGTACACAAGCGCTCTGCCAAATTTGAATCGAATCGGTTGGCCGCACCTGAGGCCTTCCCCTTGTGAGGTGCAGTCGCCCTCTTCTGCTGTCACTCCGACGGCCCTTCGAGCCGCCACCTGACGTATTCCCAACAGACAGACTTACCTAGTGGACGCACACCTTGGCAGGTGTTAAAGTGGCTTCTGGTGCGCTACAGTGAAGTTTCTACTACTCACGCTGTATATGAACGGTCTTGCAGATAATGGTATTAATCTAGAGCACGGCGCATAGGAGCACATCACAGGAGGTGCTATGATAACGCACTGGACAATCATTAAAGAACATGCTGGTTCAAACCCGCCTCCGACCATCCTGATTTAGGTTTCCCGTGATTTTCCTAAATCATTCCAGGCAATTACTTGCCATTGGGATATTTGATAATACAGATTCTACGAATTTTAGTTAAAAATTTAATGTTAAACGTCGATTTCACATCAGATGGAATTGTCACGTAATATTCATGATTTTTTTCCTAGTGTAAGTTTACCTTTTAGCAACAGGGAACTGCATTCAACGATTTAAAAAGTATGAGCAGTTCATAATTTTTTTAGTCGTGATCTCTTCCTGCTTACGTTTGCTTCTTGGAAATATCAGACAATGTATTTTATATTAAGAGTTTTCGATTATATAAATTAAGATTCCGAATGTGATTATTTGGTATGTACCTTCATCTGTCACCTGCAAAATTTCCTACTTAATGTACAACTAATATTTTCATTCCTTTTACAGAAATGTAAACCACTTGCTCAATGTTTTACTGTTTAATCTATTCTCCCTTGTATTTAAAATTTAAACTATTAACAAAAACCTGAAGAATTTTTTTCAATGAGCAGATTGCTGTGTCAATTTTTACTAAACATCGCTGTTTTGATGTTGGCTTCTGTAGACCTGTTATGACCTTGTACTTTACTCCACAAATTTTCCTCTCTGTAGGGGCCAAGTCTGATGGTTACCAAAATAACGTTGATAGCCATCCAATTGGCATTTCTTGTTAAAAAAATTGGTTGGCTTGTGTGATTTTATGGATAGTGGTTTTGTAGAAGTGGTGATTCTAATGAGGTGTTTGAATCTCAAAATGAGAAATAAGCCATATTTCACATTCTGTAATCGCCACATTCATTTTCAGAATAATTCTAAAATACCGTTTGTCTAAGCTGCTATGGACTTTTGTTGTTAAGGTGTTGAAATGCTGTCGAACTGTCGCTTTATCTGCATGCGCTACAGTAGCGTGTGGGTTACTGCTTCCCTTTATGATGTTGTGCAGTCACTCCAGGCAAATCTCTCCGATGCGGAGACGACAGAGGATAGTGTATTACCTCTGAAAAGGTCGCAAGGAAGAACTACAATCTGCAATGGTCAACTTTATTGGTCGGATATTATTAGAATGGACAGTAGCCAGCCAGTTGCTGCATATGTATATCTTATCTGCACCCGCAAATCCGCACCCTGGATTGCCAAGGGAAATGGGTAACAAGTAACTGCCGCTGTAACCAAAGGTCAGCCCTATCATTTCCTAGGATACCCACGTGACTGATGAGCCAGTAAAAGGCAACGGATTTGCAATTCTTTCGGACATGTCCGAAAAAAGACAAACCACACACACACACACACACACACACACGCACACACACTCAAAAACACACACACACACACACACACACACACACACAACCCACATCCATTTGAATCTCCTTACTATATGCGTCTCTTTGTCTCTCTCTGCGTTTTTTACCCCAAACATTTCCCACCAATGATAAATGCCCAATTTCTTGATGTCTAAGAATATGTCCTACAAATCGATCCCTTTTTTTAGTAAATGTATGCCAGAAATTCCTTTTCTCCTCAATTCTGTTCAGTACCTCTTCATTAGTTACGCGATCTACCCACCTAATCTTCAGCATTCTTCTGTAACACCACATTTAAAAAGCCTCTATCCTCTCCCCGTCCGCACTGTTTATCGTCCATGTTTCACTCCCATACAAGGCAGTACACACAAATGCCTTCCTTATGCTTAAATTAATTTTCGATGTTAACAAATATCTCTTTTTCAAAATTCGACCACCATATTGTGTGTTTTTTTTTTTTTTTTTTTTTCCAAGTAACAAAACTCATTTTCCACCTTTACTGATTCGTTACCTAATTTAGTTCCTTCAGCATCGCCTGATCTTCCAAGACTGCATTCCAGTACCTTTGTTTTGCTCTTGTTAATGTTTATCTTATATGCTCCTTTCAACACACTGTCCATTCCGTTCAACTGCATTCTCAGGCCCTTACTGCTCGAGGAAACCGCGAATTAAATTAATAGAGCGCAGGATAAAGTCTAGAATTGGCAGCTGTCGCGTGGCTTGCTTGAGTAGTCCGTGTTGGTGTGGTGATCGCTGGGTCTACAGTAGTGAAGCACGAGGCCCCGCTACACAGTCTCAACTTCACCCATCCGCAGGTAGTGTCAAATATTCCGTACATATGAGATGAATGGGTAGCTTTGAGAGATGGACTAGCGAAGTCTGTAGCGGACGCAGTAAGTTCAAAGACAAGGCCTAGTACAAACCGTTCATAACTGCCGTTGTGAACGTAATCGATGAAACAATAAACTTTTAAATGCAGCGAAAGGAGGTAGAGACGACTAAAAAACACGGTTGAGCGACGTGAAAATTGACTAAGCAGGAGATACTATATGACAACGGGTATCTCTTAGGATAAAAAGATATATGTCAACCACAGGAAAATAAAACATGTTTCGAGACAACGAAAACAGTCTTAATTTTTGTTTTCCATTTGTATTTTTGATATTCGTATCACAGAAGGAAACTATGAAAGATGGAAGGAAAATGTAGAGACACTGTACAAGGGAAATATACTTCAAAGTAAAATTGTAGAATTGGAAGAGAAAGTAGATTCCAATGAGATAGGAGATAAGATAGCGTGAGAAGAATTGTACAGAGCACTAAGAGACGTAAGTCGAAACAAGACTTCGGAGTGAATAGTACACTCATGGTCATTAAAGTTGCTACACCACGGAGTGCTACAAACGCGAAATTTAACCGAAGAAAGGAGATGCTGTGAAATGTAAATGATTAGCTTTCCAGAGCATTCACACAAGATTGGCGCCGGTGGCAACACGTACAACATGCTGATATGAGGAAACTTTCTAATCGATTTCTCATACACAAACAGCAATTCACCGGCGTTGCCTGCTGAAACGTTGTTGTGGTACTTCGTATAACGAGGATAAATGCGTACCATCACTTTTCCGACTTTGATATAGGTCGGATTGTAGCCTATCGCGATTGCGGTTTATCGTGTCACGACAATGATGCTCGCGTTGGTCGCGATGCAATGACTGTTAGCAGAATATGGAATCGGGGGTTCAGGACGGCAATACGGAACGCCGTACTGGATCCGAACGGTCTCGTGCCACTATCAGTCGAGATGGCAGGCATCTTATCAGCATGGCTGTAACGGATCGTCGAGCCACATCTCGATCCATGAGTCAAGAGATGGGGACGTTTGCAAACATCTGCAGGAACAGTTCGACGACGTTTACAGCAGCATGCACCATCAGCTCGGAGAACATGTCTGCGGTTACCCTTGACGTTGCATCACAGACAGGAGCGCCTACGATGGTGTACGCAACGACGAACCTGGGTGCACGAATGATAAAACGTCATTTCCTCAGATGAGTCCAGGCTCTGTTTACAGCATCACGATGGTCTCATCCGTGGTTGGCAACATCGCGATGAACGCACATTGGAAGCGTGTATTTGTCATCGCCATACTGATGCTATGGAGTGCCATTGTTTACACGTCTCGGTCACCTCTTGTTCGCATCGACGTCACTTTGAACAGTGGCCGTTACATTTCAGATCTGTTACGGCCCGTGGCTCTATCCTTCATTCGATCTCTGCGAAACCCTACACTTCAGCAGGATAATGCACGACCGCACGTTGCAGGTCCTGTACTTGCCTTTCTGGATACGGAAAATGTTCAACTGCTGCCCTAGCCAGCACATTCTTCAGATCTCTCACCAACTGAAAACGTCTGGTCAAAGGTGACCGAGCAACTGGCTCGTCACAATACGACCGTTACTACTCTTGATGAACTGTGCTATCGTTTTGAAGCTGCATGGGCATCTGTACCTGTACACGCCATCCAATCTCTGTTTGACTCAATGACGACGCGCATCAAGGCCATTATTACGGCCAGAGGTGGTTGTTCTGGGTAATGATTTATCAGGATATATGCATCCAAATTGCTTGAAAATGTAACCACATGTCAGTTCTAATATAATATTCGTGTCCAATGAATACCAGTTTATCATCTGCAATTCTTGTTGGTGTAGCAGTTTTAATGGCCAGTAGTGTAGTAACGGTGCTGATAGTAATGCTGCTGATATCCTTGGGAGTGCCAGCCATGACGTAATTACACCAGTTGGTGAGCAAGATGTTTGAGAGAAGTTATATAACCTCAGACTTTAAGAAGAATGTAATAAAATTCCTATTTTGAAGTAAGAAGGAAAGCGTAGACAGGAATGGAATTTAGAGAACTATCAGTTTAATATGTTCTGGTAGCACGAATTATTTACAGTAGAAAGGAAAATCGTAGAATCTAACGTAGAAAAGAAGTTGCGACCTGTCTCAGAGTTGTAACTACAGGCTCGAAAACGAATCACACAAAGACAAGTTATGGTGCACATGTGAACGGAATCATTGTTTGCATTATGATATTTATTACATTACTAAACTTACAGGATGGGAAGATCGATTCTTACTGCTGTTGGCTGCCCGAAAAAGCAGTCTGAAAGCACAAGCACAAAGGACAATGGAGTACAGCAAGTTTAATGAATGAAACAAGGAGACGAATACACGAATAGAGTTGCAGAAACGAGAAATGGCAACAGATGGGATATTTGTTTTTCGCTAATGCCTAAGTACTTAGTGTAAGTTGAAGGTGTAAGTAGTTCCTATACTTATTGAAAACAATGCGTATAGAAACAGATCGAAGTTTAACAGGTTTAGTTTACAGAAAAATAACAATAATATTTATTTTTATCAATGGTACTGCGTGTACACAAACTTTAACGAAGAAATGCTGTATGAGATGTTGTGCAATATATTGTGTCACAGATGTAGGTATTCCAACAAATTTAACGGTAAGTATTAAGGGCAGCAACGACTCGATTGTTCGATATCACAATTGAAATAACTGCACGTATGAACTTAAATTGGACATAAAGCTACAATAAACATAGCTCCCAGTACTGTATTCTATCTAGAAAGGTAACTTTACAGCTTTTGAACTGTTTGAAGCACTGTACGCTATGTCTCATAGATCACACAATCAATTTACGGTAGGGAGTCTTTTAGATAATGTAACTGTTGCAAGAGAAGATTGAGTTTTCCTTTGCTATTCTGTTGTTGTTTGTATAAAAAAAAATGTTTAAATGTTTGTAAAGCTTATGGGACTTAACTACGTGGTCGTCAGTCCCTAAACTTACAAACTACTTATGAACTACCTACGAACTAGGACGGCACAAATATCCATGCCCGAGGGGCGATTCGAACCCCCGACCGTAATGGCCGTGCAGACCGTGACTGGAGCGCCTCAGTTCCCTCGGCCACCGCGGCCGGCTTGTATAGTCTATGGGACTTAACTCAAATGTTCAAATGTTTGTTAAGCTTATGGGACTTAACTACGGGGTCATCAGTCCCTAAACTTACAAACTACTTATGAACTACTTACGAACTAGGACGGCACAAATATCCATGCCCGAGGGGGGATTCGAACCCCCGACCGTAGTGGCCGTGCTGACCGTGACTGGAGCGCCTCAGTCACCTTGGCCACCGCGGCCGGCTTTTTAAAAGTTCAAATGTTTGTATAGTCTATGGGACTTAACTACGGGGTCATCAGTCCCTAAACTTACAAACTACTTATGAACTACTTACGAACTAGGACGGCACAAATATCCATGCCCGAGGGGGGATTCGAACCCCCGACCGTAGTGACCGTGCAGACCGTGACTGGAGCGCCTTAGTCCCCTCGGCCACCGCGGCCGGCTTTGCTATTCTGCAAATGGACAAGGATGTGATATATATCACATTCCTAGTGGTAGTGTAATTAGAAAACAAAATTAGATTAACACGAATGTAGTGACAGTGACTCTGAAAACTGTCGTGATTGTAACTCGTGATACTGGTACGGAATATTAACTACACGGACAGGTGAACACTGTGAAATCGGGCTCTCTGGAGAGTAAACAGGCGGAACGAAGGCGTACTTACTCCGTCAATGACATACCCTACAATTTTAAAAAGCATTCTGTGTGACCAAGCGATACAATTCTCTGACAAATTTATGTCGTCGTTTACAATCCAGCATTCAGTGACATGTTTACTATAAATATCGACGTCCTTATTATGTCTCTTGCTGCAAGCTTTTCCTGGGGAAATGTGTCACTTGACGTTCAGTTTCGCACAGTATGCACGACCATTTTATTGATAACTAGCTGCAAACCCGGCGTTGCCCAGCTGTTCATCTATCTTACACTCTCGTAGTCCACATTCCACATTTTCCTCTCTCGGAAACGTTTTCTGCGAGGTACCCTCTGTCATGTACCATACAAAAGTTTATGTACCCAGTGATCTTCCTCTTGGTTTAAAGGTCACGTGTGCAAAAATTCATAAATATTGGAGCAAAACTATACAGCCGGCTGCGGTGGCCGAGCTGACTGCGGCGCGCCAGTCACGGTCTGCACGGCCACTACGGTCGGGGGATCGAATCCCCCCTCGGGCATGGATATTTGTGCCGTTCTTAGTGTCAGCTAGTTCATAGGTAGTTTGTAAGTTTAGGGATTGATGAACCCGTAGTTAAGCCCATTAGCTCTAAAAACATTTGAACATTTTTGAAAACTATACATTTTGTAAAAATTCGTATGTTAAGTACCCTCCACCATGCACCAAACGAAATTTTTTACAGACAGTAAGATTCCTCTTGTTTTTAAGGTAGATTGTGCAAAATTTGCAATTGAATCGCATGTTCACATTGAAAAACGCACTTTGCTCTCAAATATTCCAGTTTTATTTCATACAACCCTTGTTCCGAGAATATCGAAAACAACAAAAAAAGGATCTTTGAAATCCGTCGAGCCGTTCTCAAGTTATGGCGCGACCAAGGTATTTAGGCATCCATTTTTATGTTGCAAAGTATCCTCGAGCATGTACCGTTTGAAACTTAAGATAGACCGTGACGTTCGTCTTGTTTTGAAGGTCAAGCGTGCGAAATTTCCTGAAGATCGGAATGAAACTAGATTACCGTGAGTCTCTAGCAGAAGTACGCTCCGCCATGCACCTATGACTAAATACTTTATTATCTGAGGGTTTCTACCTCTGAACTACATTCCTGCCAAATTTCAGCTTCATTGGTGAAGTAGTTTTCGAGATTTCGAGTTTAGTCAGTCACGGTGCTCTTGAGCAGAAAGATATTGACACGCTTAAGGAGAGGCTGCTCCATTTCTGGACGAATTAATTAAATTCGTGCTTCAGTCCTTCAAGTTTCACGGTAACACAAATTTTAATTTACGCATGTTACACGTTCAATCCTTTCTGGCAGCATAGAAGTGCAAAATAAGGCAAAAAGAAGAAAACGTTACAATGACAGAATGTGGAAATTTATATAGAAACTACAAAGACGTTTTATTAGTCGAAGGCATAAAAGGGACGCAGTGGTTGGAGAAAAGAAGTACTACAGTGTTGCAGCCTTTCCCCAGTCTTATTCCATCTATGCATTAAGCAAAGTTAGGAATAAATAAGTCTGCACGTTGCCTTAGATATTGCAAAAAAATGTTCAAATGTTTGTAAAGCTTATGGGACTTAACTACGGGGTCATCAGTCCCTAAACTTACAAACTACTTATGAACTACTTACGAACTAGGACGGCACAAATATCCATGCCCGAGGGGGGATTCGAACCCCCGACCGTAGTGGCCGTGCTGACCGTGACTGGAGCGCCTCAGTCACCTCGGCCACCGCGGCCGGATAGATATTGCAATTTTGTGTAAGACAAGGAAGGATCTGGAAGAGTAAGTGAATGAATTGGTTTGTGTACTGAAATTAGGGTATAAGAAGAACACGAACAATAGAAAAACAATGGTAATGGAAGGTACTCAAACCAGGTGATGCTTCGTAAATCAATAACGAAACGAATGTGATCGGTTAGTTGTTACTTGGATTACAAAAAATCTTCTTTTTGCCGTAGCGGTAGAGATGTAAAACGCAGAATTGCAATGAGAATAAAATCATTTGTAAAGAGAATTCTGTTGGCATAAAATTATAATTCAGGGGTTAGTAAGTCTTTTCTGAAAGCTTTTGTCAGGAGTGTAGTATGAACAAAATTTTCGGAAAAAGAAACTTTTGGCAGATTGTGACTTGAAGGGTTCGGTTGGTTGGAAAATATTCTTAGTCCCCAAGGTATCGTCAGCTTCGTATTTGCGGGTAGTAGGCGAAGTAAAAATTCCAAGAGGGAGATCAAGACAAGAATACAATAATTAGGTTCAAATGGATGTCGTAAGCCATTCTTATACAGATATGAAGAAACTTGCACAGTATGGAGTTGTGTAAAGAGCTGCAACTGAACAGTCTTAGGATCAAACAACAACAAAAACAGTCTCAGCTTTCTTCAGCGATGCGTAAAAGTCGACCGAGTCATTCCCAATACACATGCACGATTGTATTTTAAGAATACATTAAAAATCGAGGTTTTCTTTTCCGCACGCCGCCATATGCCGCTACACGACAAAATGTCGGCATCTTGTTTGTGGCAGACCGAACTACGGTTCCAGGACCGCAGCGTAGAACGTGTTTCACAATATCTTCTTTGACTATTTACAAGGGAATCTGTTATTTGGTGAAGCAGAACAGGTAATTTGAATCAAGAATTTTTGGTCGTGCTTCCGTATGGCCGGTTTAAATTTCCATATCTGCATGATGATACATCCATTATTGACTGCATTAAAATCATGCCTGGTGCCACGACGAATGAGTAGGTTGGCCCACAGCATCCCAAATTAAACTATCCTTAATCATTTGTGTCACCAGGAATATCATGTCAAATGTCACTAACTGTATTCATGCAACGTAGTCAATCTTCGCATATTTTTAGTGGGGATTATTTCTGATGTATCACAGCTGTATGTACGCACTCATTACACATACTGAAACAGAGATTTTACTGGCGCTATGCGGTATGAGAGGGAACATGGGTATATTCTGGAATATTTCCTTTCCAAATTATGTATATACAGTCTACACTACATCACGGCACAATAAACGTATAAAGGCGGCTTGAGAGCGTAAACGTTGCTTTTGTATGGTGTACATCCTTGTGGGGGGGGGACACCATTATAACAGAAACATAATGAGTGTGCCGGCCGCGGTGGCCTCGGGGACTGAGGCGCTTCAGTCACGGTCTGCACGGCCACTACGGCCGGGGGTTCCAATCCCCCCTCGGGCATGGATATTTGTGCCATCCTAGTTCGTAAGTAGTTCATAAGTAGTTTGTAAGTTTAGGGACTGATGACCCCGTAGTTAAGTCCCATAAGCTTGACAAACATTTGAACATTTGATTTGAACATAATGAGTGAACTAAAGACGCTGGTATAATTTTGAAAATCGTTCTATCTGCAGTTAAATGTCTGGCGTATATACACTAGTTAACATGGTAAAACAACTGCTGTTACTGGCAATGGATAATATTTAGGAGAAATTGAGACTGTTCGTGTGATATGGTTCGCGTAGAAATTAGAATGGCAATTCAGTGTTGTGGAAGTCAAAATTTATGCACTGTCACTACGAGCCGACAGTTTCCTTTTGAAACACTGGACCGAACGCTGTTTGTGTCTGTCTGGTTGTGTCACCTTAAGTAAGAAGTCCACTATAATCCTCTCCGAACAGCTTTTTGAGAATTTCTTTATTATTCATCATAATCTGCATTTGTCATGCACACAACTCGTGGCAGGCATAAAATAAAAAGCATTGAATGTAACATCAAAATACTGCTTTATGCAGATAAAGTCAACCGTATGTATTTGAAGAAATGGAGATTTATATACAGAAACATAAATCACCACAGCATCTCCAACAGATATGGCCAATGCAGCCTTTCTACGAAATTTCACTCAGCTCTTTTCGAATTTACAATATAAATAATTAACACTCCTCCTTTCGCTTCATGCAGTAATGCAATATAAACGTAAAATAGGACAATAGCCAACTCAGGTGCACAGTCAAATTTATCTGGCCTTCAGTTAACCAACATAATGTGTTGTGTGTGTAGTACTCAGATGTTCAACGTAATGGACCCGACTTTTCGGCGGGAGTAAATGAATAACAAGAAACATTGTATCGTAAAAGTTTGTTTACAACATTTGTCAGTATCACGAGTCGTATTTACACAAGAGTAAAATATTCAATTGTCTGTAATTCTGTGGGACCAAACTACGTTGATCATGGGTCCCTAGACTTACAAACTACTTAAACTAGGTTAAACTAACCTAAGGACAACACACACACCTATGCCCGAGGGAGGATTCCAGACCGCTATTAGAGTATATCTAGGCTAGTGTAGACGACTGCCATAGGCCATTCGTTTGTTCACAGTATCTGCTGTATCTTCCTCTTCACTTTTATGACGCATTCTACCATATATTTTGAAGATACTGAAAACGATACCATGAAAGAAAACTTCCAGCAAACTTATACCCGAGTCGTCGGTACACGATTACCTTTATGGGAACAAACGTAAGCCAGCAACAGTGTTGTGATCTGGTGGCCACCTCAATTCTCAATTCAACAGCGAGAGGCGTCAGTACTACTACACATGTTACGACTCTGCAAAGATGAAATTCAGATCGGGTCCCTGGGAGCCAAGTGTACCGTTCCGGATTAATGGTGCCAGTCAGTTTATAGTGATTCGGACAAACCTACGGATACTGCTGGCCCATTGTGCGTGACTCGTGGAGGAGCAGTCGAGTGAAGGCAAGTGGTGGGAGCGGCGCCCTCTTGGCGTCCACAGCTGCCGGCGACCTCTCGCCTCGTCACTGCGCCGTACAGTTGGGCAACACGATTCTTTTTAGGAATCGATTTTGCGATTCAATCCCACATTGTGAATCGATTCCTACGATTCGTTCACGACTCTTTCTGGTCTGCGACGGCACGATTCTTAGAAAATGCTGAAAAGGTGGCAATATGGGTATCAGATTTTTTTAATATTTATGGTGCGTAACGTTCAGACTTAAAATAATAATGAGGCAAAGCCATTCGATTTAGCTCTCAAAATTTCTCGAGAAAATAGTCTGACATTTTGCGAGCGGTTATAAATACATATTACACTACCAACTATTTCTGCTGTCGTCATAGCTCATTTCAAAGCTCTAGATATACCGAGATGAACAATCCGCCATTTGGAATCCCAATCCGACGACATAGTTGTATGCTTTGCCCGGTGCAGCGAAGTGAATCAGCCAACTGTTTGTGATTTTATTGTTTCACAGTGTGAAATGGTTGGTTGTGCATCTCCAAACTGCTCAAATAATAGCAGAAATGGTCCTTAGAAGTTTTATCGATTTTCTTGAAACACAGATCAGCGTAAAAGATGGCTTGTAAAGATACCAAGAATGGACGCCAAATTGGAGTAACTGTGTAACATTAAGAATTAAACGTTCTTTTACTTGTATTAAAATAGTTATGCTGACAGAGAGGTAGTAAAGAAAATATACGCCTATATATTTAAGCAATGGTTTATTTTAATTTTGATAGACTGTTAATATATCACGATATACAGTGTGTTTAATGTTCCTTTTCTTGATATTATTTAGACTAAATAGTTAGTTATTCTAGAGTCTATTAATTGTATTTTAAGTGATGCATGAGTGCAGCTGGCTTTACCCAGTTATTTGTTGTTAAATTATATTATTTCACATTAATTTATTGTTTAAATTAAATGTGACTCTCAAAAATGGAATATGTAGTCCTAAGCCAATCTGTGAACAGGATGTTTGAAAGAGATAAATGATAAATTGAACTTCGCAAAGAATGGGATGAGGAAAGACGTAAAATCTTCTCTGAAATACGGTGTGTGTATAATATTCGAGGGAGCAATACGGGAAGTACAGTAACGCAATTTAACATTATTTTGTAACTGTTGTCGTATGCAACTCTTAGTTTCCGTAAAAGTATGTAGATGTACTACTTATGAACTAGAAAATACGACAATTGTAACGTATTTTAACTATATTTGGTATATATTTAGAACGGCAACATATCATTTAATATAGAGTGTAAGTGAATGTATCATATCTCTAAATATCCCTCTAAAAACTAACTTTAAGTTGCTTTTCTCTTACAGTCAAATGTAAGCCAATAAATTTACTATGCTGTAATATTTCTGCGCTAGGGAAGTATATTTAATGGCCTTAAGAGCATCTTAAAAAGCGTTAGTGTACAGTAGCCTTTAAATGCGCACCTTCATTGTGGGATTCAAAATGGCGGATTGTTCTGCTTGTACTATACAGTGCTCTAGCTCATTTAGTAGGGTTGTAGGTTTAGTGAACGCAGGTCACTTATTTCGAATCCTACTGTAACCTTACATTTTTTCGTTCTGTTTGAATACTTCGACCACTTAAGTATAAATTTAATTAAATCTATGGTAAATAACAGAGATCTAATCATTATAAAATATTTATTATGTAAAATCAATTAGTTTAAGGAAACACGAAATAAACATCAAAAATAAAAATCCGTTTCTAAATATTAAATTTCTTTCGAGACGCAAGAAATTTATGTTTATTAAAATGTTTCTTCTCTAAACACAAAACATAATCCAAATCGTTACAGCCATTTCCGGGATACGCGAAATATAAATGTGTAACGATTGCTTGTTTAAATAAATAATATGTAAACTGTATAAAAGACGTATATTCGAGCCGCGGTGGAGTAGCCGAGCGGTCTAAAGCACCTCGCTGCGAAGTGCGCGGTTGCTCGCCGTGGAGGTTCGAGTCCTCCCTGGGGCATGGGTGTGTGTGTTTGTCCTTAGGTTAGTTTACCTAGGTTTGAGTAGTTTGTAAGCTACGGACTGATGACCACGCAGTTTGGTCCGATAGATTTACAAATATTTGAACATTTAAACATATATTGGTATGTATTGGCAGCTGTGTATTTCGCTGCCTTTTGTTTTTGTTATCTGTAATTTCTTGAATAGGCTAATAATTAACAGCTCACGATCTTCGTTGTGTGCTTCCTTTGTTCACACGCTTTCTGGCTTTCGTGATTATTCGGCACGATTCGCCACATGCTATCGAATCATAATTCGTTGCTTTTGGAATCGTCACGAGACAGGCGATTCTTTTGAACGACGATTCGTCCCCCCTCTTCTCTCCGGGCCAGTCGCGGTGGCTGAGGGGACTGAGGCGCTTCAGTCACAGTCTGCACGGCCACTACGGTCGGGGGTTCGAATGGATATTTGCGCCTTCCTTAGTATTAGTTAGTTCATAAGTAGTTTGTAACTTTATGGACTGATGACCCCGTAGTTAAGTCCCATAAGCTATAAAAACATTTGATTATTCTCTCCGGCATTCGGCACGATGCGGCAAGATTCGGCAGTCGCCTTCGAACCGTGAATCGTTCGAACTTAGAATCGTCACGAGACAGACGATTCTTTTGAACGACGATTCGTCCGGATCACGATGCGATTCTTTCGATTCTGTATTTGTATTCGTTCAAATGAACGACTCATTGACGAATCGCCACAACTCTACAGCGCCGCCTCTTCTGTTTCGACGGCTCCATTCGCGCCCACCGCGTTAGTTCGTATTGAGAGGCCACTTCCGGCAGACACTGCGGCTGCTAGGGGCCGGCCCTCCACTTCCTCCGGTACTTCCAGAAGTTTGCCCGCTAACGACGCCAATTACGGAGAAACGGCCATCAGCGTCTGCCTCCCCACCTTTCCGTTTAACCTTCATGTCGCGGAGGTCGCGTCCATTCTCGTATATCCGATGTGTGCGCAGACGTCCTGATATCCTGTCCGAATGACTTCTCATACCTCTACTTTCTTCCGTCGATTTACTTCACGCTTGTCAATTCACAGTTGCTGCAGTTCTTGAGCATTTTCTCAGATCTACATCTACATACATACTCCACAATCCACCGTAACGTGCGTGGCGAAGTGTACACTGTACCATTACTAGGCATTTCCTTTCCTGTTCCACTTCCTAATAAAAGGAGGGAAAGAAGAATGCCCAAATGCTTCCGTACGAGCCCTAATTTCTCTTATTTGTCATTGTCATCACTGCGCCAAATGTAAGTAGGTGGCAGCAAGATCGTACTACACTGAGCTTCAAATTCCGGCCCTCTAAATATCCTCAACAGAAATTCACGAAAAGTACGTCGTCTTTCCTCCACCGATCCCCAGTTGAATTGCCGGAGCACTTCCGTGACACTCGCGCATTGGTCGAACCTACCAGTAACAAACTGAACTGCTGCGTGTCCCAAAAACTTGAGCAATACTCAAGACGTGGTCGTACAAGCATTTTATACGCGACTCCTTTACATATCAAGTAAATCTTGCCAAAATTCTCCCAGTAAACCGAAGTCGGCTGTCCGCCTTACTCACAACTGTCCTTATATGATCGTTCCATTTCATATCCGCGCTGCAATGTTACGCCTAGATATTTGAACGACGCGACTGCATCAAGAAGCGCACTACCAATGCTGTATTCGAACATTATGGAATTGTTTTTCCTACTCATGTGCATCACCTCACATTTTTCTGCATTCAGGGCTATATGCCATTCTTCTCACCAACTGGAAATTTTGTCTAAGTCCTGTATGCTAACACTCAGTTAAAGACGTCACCCTCCCATACACCACAGCATCATAAGCAAACAGCCGCAAATTACAACTTACTCTGTCCATCAGATCATTTGCATAGATACAAAATAATAGCGGTCCTATCACACTCCCTTGGGACACGTCTGACGATACACTCGTCTCTGATGAACACTCGCCGTCGAGAACAACGTACTGCATTCTATTACTTAGGAAGTCTTCCAGCCAGTCACAAATCTGTGAACCTATTCCATAAACTTGTATCTTCGTCAGCAGTCTGCAGTGGAGATGTGGAGATGGAGTACAATTAATTTGTTGCGACGGAAATCTGTTGTCCATATATCAGCACCGCTGCAGAAGACATCGCTCCAGTGATTCTCAGCTCGTCATATATTCACGTGACATGTTGCGTCCATGGCAACAGGCATGCTTCATATTCCTTGATTTTCGAGAGCCGTTAACTCAGTATCACGAAGGTATGAGCATATAGAATACGTTCCTCGATACGGGCCTGACTAGAAGACTTCTTCTTAAGTATTATAACCCAGAACTTTGTCTTCCAACGCGAGTTTTATCAGAAACTAGGGTATCGCCAGAAGAGCCCCAGTGAAGAGCAAAACATCCGCGATTTGCTATCTACAAAACTACAACACCTCTGACAAAATTCTGTTAGTGGTCCTGTAACATTAACATAGATGTATTATCAACTGCAGTTACCTTGCTGTCCTTCCAAGTAATCATCTCTCACAACTATGCACCGCTAAGCTCTGCGATGGATGTCCTGGGAACTTGTCATGGTGTTCAAAAGCCTTGTCACATTTCTTTGGATTTCAGGAATATCGAAAAGTCTCTTTCAATGCGAGTTTGAGCCGAGGAAAAAAAACATTCTGGAGGATTGATATGCGACGAGTATGGTGGATGTTCAAGTTCCACCAGGAACTGTTTGACAATAATGGCTGCGTGTGATCTAGTGTTGTCCTGAACAGAAAATCATCAACGTTGTGCGTACTAGGGTCGTACCCTGCTTAAACGTTGCACGAAACGGCTCAAAATTCAAACGTACGTTGCAGTTTCCAACGTCGTTTCCTCAGGCAGGAATTCTTTGTGAATAATCCCTTTACAACATGCCCGGTAGAAATTTATTTTGAATGACTCTTCTAATGACATGAAAGAGTTCATCAGGAAGGGATAAAATAGTCACTGTCCGAGAGCAAGTCTCTATATACGACGTTAACACTGTCTAGTTGGAAAGTTCCTAACAGTCTCTCAGCACAATCTTCCACCCTCTTATAAATTTCCCCAGTTTTACCCTCACTCCTATTACTAGGGATGCATGCACTTATGGTGCTATTTGCACTATGTAACGCATATTGCATGAGGGGCCGTAGGTTTCACCAATTCTTCAGACTGGTGAAACAAAGTTCTTTTGTTTATTACTGACCTTAGATCTGGAAGTAGATAATGTCTCACGCAGTTTCAATACACAGGTCGCAGATTTTTGATTTCTGAAGCTAAAATGTTTTGAAAATGATTTAAGGGCTCTGACTGCTATTTTCTTTATAAAACACTGGATGACAGTGGATTTTAAATTTATTCTTCCAACGTTTACACACGCTCAGCGAAACCCACACTGAACGATATTCACTTTACAATAAATACTAGTGCCACGATGATGAATGTACAAGTTTTGTAATGCTCCGTAATGCTACAAGATGCTCCATGTCAACAGTTGGAAGGTCAGCACTGGTATGTGCTCGGCCAGGCGTGGCTGCTAGTTGCTGCTTCTGTCTTTTTGGCGCCGAACGAACCTTCCAGATTTGTCTCTCGTATTTCCTTTATATAAATTGCAATGAACAATGTACCAAATGGGTTCAAATGAGAGCTTCTTAACATAAAAGTGTTACGTTGAAATTACGCTATTACCTAATGTTCACTTTGTCAAATATTAATAATTGAAATGTAGGAATGGTAACACCGGGAGCGTAGGCGGCAGCCAATCACGGTCGATACATGATCTGAGCCACCTGTTACGCTTTTCCCACCCCTTCCATCGATTGCATCATGCTACTTTGCCTACTACCAGCCAGCTACTTGGCTTCTGTAAAATTTACAAGTACAAACTTAGATATGAAAACTCCGAATACTGCTATTAACGTAATAAAGATATAAAATCAGACTTTTCACACATTGACTATCGAAAATGTTTATGAGAATCTTCCTGATGGGTGATTCTTCGGCGAGGTGATGTCAATCCCATTCCATGCTTTTTCCGTTTCGTTCCAGAGTCGTAGAGTCGTACCAGACACACCAGGTTTCATCACCAGTTCAAGAAATTTGGTGTCGCACCCGCCGTTTCGACAGAATCCTGCGATGCGTGTAGACGTGCCGGCTGCTGAGCTTCGGTCAGCTTATGTGGCACAACACAACAGGTGTTCCTCTTCCCTATTTTATGGGCAAGGATTTGTCGCAGGGTTTGACGGTGAAGCTCACCTCATCCTCTGTCATGTACAATGTTTATCGACGGTCGCTCGTGACCACTGTCTTTACTTTCTCAACGTTTTCGTCACTGACAGCTGTCGTCGGTCGCCCTGGCCTCCTTGGTAACGAGCAGACCACTGTTATACACATTGCATGGGTAGTGCTTGCTCCCAGTGGCAGATTACAACTGTTGGAGGCCCGGGACGGCAGCGAAACAAAAGGAGCCCACCCCCAAATGTTCAAATGTTTGTATAGCTTATAGGACTCAACTACGGGGTCATCAGTCCCCAAACTTATGAACTACTTATGAACTAGCTAAGACTAAGGACGGCACAAATATCCATTCCCGAGGAGGGATTCGAACCCCCGATCGTAGTGGCCGTGCAGACCGTGACTGAAGCGCCTCAGTCCCCTCGGCCACTGCAGCCGGCGACCCCACCCCCCTCACCCCAGCCACTTGGAAATATATTACTATAAAACAGGAACTTTCGAGATCTGGAGGCCCCAGCACGAGAATGCCAAGCGCGCTCGCAAGTAAATAAATAAATGAAATAAAATAAAGAATACAATAAAACATAAAAAATAAAATAAAAATAAGAAAGAATCACCTTGCATTCCATATATTTGGCGACCCCCTAAGACCGGAGGCCTTGGGCGGTCCGATCCCCACGCCCCCCTAAGTCCGCCACTGCCTGCTCCCCAGACACCAGCATCGCAAGAGTTTCCTCAGGTGTCTTGCTCAGCTTACAACGTTAAATTGATCCTTTGCTCATTCGTTGTTTTGTTCTCAGTTCAGAAGTAACATGCGTGTTAGACAGGTCTAACACGGATCAGACACGATTCTTACTGAACTTCTACATCTACATCTACATGGGATACTCTGCAAATCACATTTAAGTGCCTGGCAGAAGGTTCATCGAACCACAATTATACTATTTATCTCCCATTCCATTCTCGAATAGCGCGCGGGAAGAATGAACACCTGAATCTCTCTTTCGTGGGGCAGGTTGTCAACACGGGCTGCTAGGCAGGTGCAGCGCTGGGGCGCCCCAGAGTTGCCACATCGACACTTCTGACTTCATTCACCGACATTTGTCAGAGGCTGTACATGACGAACAGCGTGAGTAGCCGCCTGCTGCTGTTACTGAAGCTGTGGTGTACGGGAAAGCGTCATTACTTGAGTGTAGGCACGTAACAACAATTAAAAATTGTGTGGTTTTTCTTTGGGTGCAAGTGCAACTACTCAACGATGCTCATCTATTAGTTTAGTTTACCCTACTGCGGCGTATTGTGCCCCGTCTGGATGAAAAGTTTTCATGTGAAGAGAATTGATGTTAAGGTAAATGACACATTGAGAATAGTCACAGGCATGATCAAATGTACTTCAACTCAATGGTTGCCCGTGGTAAGCCATATTCCCCCCCACACCACCTTCGTAGATGCATTACTCTAATGAATGAATTCAGTAAGGTAAAGAATAATCAAGGAATGCCAATTCATGAGGATATTCCCCACCTACATATAGACAGACCTAAGATGTCTACCCATCTGTACAATGGAGAACCTGTCAGATAAGAATGTCAACATGACAAATATGGTCTAATGAATGGAGACAATTTTCTCCAGCAGAATCCTTAGATATGCCATGCATTACACGGAAGGTACCTGGCTTTGAGCAATCTCGGAAAATACGGTCCAAGTTTCGGTCAGATGAAAGCGTTGCACTCTTATTGACGATTACCTTTCATGGTTTGTTTCCTAACCTGACTGGCATGTTCAGATTTCTGGAACATATCTATAGGAGTCAGTCCAAATGAAACAGTCCATGCTACTGCCACATATTGCCGAAGTTGATTTGATGTGACAGCAGCAGGTGTATCCAAGGCTTGCCGTCCCGAGATTATCGACCAGACATTTTCGATAGGCATGAGTTCAGGAGATGCAATCCAAACTGGAGTTAAAGAAATCCCTAACACTGCGTGCCACGTATGCTCTGCATTTTCCTGTTATCTTCGTCAGCAAGCTTTTGAGAGGAAAACGGGCACAACACTCATTGTGCCGGCAATGTGTACCACGGGGGATGGCTAAGTGACATCCAATTCCACTCCATACAATAATAACAGTTGCAGGAGCGTTAATTGTAACCGTTTAACATGTTTCAGACTGAGCGAACGACCATGGTGGTGCAGGACCTATACTTTTGGAGCTCATCGAGGATACATAGTAACAGCACAAAGCGTGAACATCTGTGACATACAATGTCTAAGACCTCCTTATTCCGCTAGGGATCGCGTTGCTGCCTTCAACTCCGTTTTTCTTCATGTCCATCGCCCGGCCGACGATTTTGAAATGACTGCCAGGGAACACGTACCACCCTCAGCTGGAACTGATCACGTTTGGTAATATGCCGAAGCAGCATGGACTCGTATAGCAACAAACACATCGAAAGGCAGTGATTCGATGCCAATGAATGTATCAGTCGTTATACTAGACATGGCGGAAGAAACTGTGCATCACAATCTTTCTCTCTTCATATGAGGCTGTATTTTCAATCAGTACGAATCATGTTACCTTTGTGCAAATGAATTTGGCTACCTTTGATCCTTTTTATTATCGCATTTTGTATGACCATCAGTGTACATCACATATAAGACAACCATTTTTCCGCCTTATGGTCCGTCTGTAAAGACAAGTATATTTTTCGTCCTCAATAACCTTCGCAGTGAAACAAACTCGCGTCTTTAACTCAAAAGACTGAAAAGATACAGCCATTTACGGCACAGTTGCTGATATACACCAAATGTTCAGAGTTTTGTAGACCTTTGGACGAAACAACTATTCTAGACAGTTCCTAGACTTACAAACTTCTTTAAATGCAATAAGGACAAAACACACACACACACACACACACACACACACACACACACACACACACGAAGGAGAATTTGAACCTCCGGCGGTAACGGTAGTCCAGTCCATAGCATGATATCAATTCACTCAGTATGGTATACGGATGAATTCCTTATGTACCTGGTGAACTAGCGGTACATCACGAACCTAGAAAAACAGATTGCACGAACGGCTCTTGATCAAACCAAGAAATTCTGACTACTGCTGTCAGCGACGTGAGGAGTCGCTAGGCAGGGGACACGCAAGTCGACGAAGTGATGTCCGACTGAAATACTTCCAGTGTAAATAACTGGTCTAGCGGATTCTTGTTTCCAAAATGGTTTTCGCTGACACAAGGTCAAGCCTGTTATCGACTGTTCCATTGAATGCAGAAACAGCAACCAAATTAGAGGGATACGAAGTATGAATTGGACTAAAGGGTATGCCATTTTGTAGGAATAAATCCTTCATATTATGACAATGACGGATGTTCGCATTGCACATGTATTTAGTTTTGCACATAGTTTTACATTTAATAGAAAAATGGAAAATCTACCTAGTTCTACTTTAAGACCTACTGAAGGCCGAACTAACATAGCTCATACTTATTTATGTTGGTTTCTTTCTCTAGAAATATTCTAAAAAATTGTGTTTTCGTTTGTTTCAGGTGAGTATTCTCTCATTCCTGAAAGAAAGCATCCCAGCGGTTACCTGAAGTAAACGATTGATCTGTTGATGGATTCTGGCTTCTGACGGGAGATCCAACGCTGCGCTGCAAGTGAAAACCAATGGATAAATAATAAGTATTCCATTTCCTGTTTACTCTTCTGACATTTACCTTTATTTCTTATGGCCTGCTTTTTCATCTATAAATTTGTCAAAATTAGAATTCAACGTTCGTTCGCACTCCTTCGCCCCTATGTCATATTTTGCTCATTTAGATTTCAGCTATTATCGGGTTAGTCGAAAAAGGTAATTGAAAATATTGTCGGCCGGCTGAGGCTTATTTCAATGTTTCTATATTCGTATTAGAATCAAGAGAAGCCACCATGAAGCTCCGGCTGGTAGCAGGCGAAATAATGACTGAGATCCTTTTTAGAGACGATGAGTGTGGTATGGGAGAAATACTCATGTTCAGTATCAGAGCGGCTACAGATACTATAAATGCTTGTCGCTTGGGTTCTGAGGACATTCTCGCGTCCTACGAGCGGCTGGCGGAATTGGTGAAGGCTGCTGCCTTCGCACGCGGGGTGCAAGCAGAGCTGTCGATTTGCAGCATTGTTCCCAGGGTTGATCGGGGTCCTTTGGTTTGGAGCCGAGTGGAGGGTCTGAACCAGAGGCTTCGCCGACTCTGTGACAGTCATGGCTGCAGATTTCTGGATCTGCGTTATCGGGTGGGGAATTGTAGGGTGCCCCTAGATAGATCAGGGGTGCACTACACTAAGGAAGCGGCTACTCGGGTAGCAGAGTACTTGTGGAGTGCACATGGGGTTTTTTTAGGCTAGGCGCTAACTCTGATGAGCACTCGCCTGTCAGTATTCAAACAGCGAATTCAGGCCACGTTCGGAACAAAAATTCGAACATAAAAATATTAGCCGCGAACTTACAAAGTATTAGAAACAAAGTTCCCGAATTTGCAGCGCTGCATGGAAGTTATTGCGCTCAGATAGTTTTAGGCACCGAAAGCTGGCTAAATGATGATGTGGCAAGTTCAGAAATATTTAGCGAATCGTGGAATGTATATCGGAAAGATAGATCTGATACAACTGGAGGAGGAGTGTTCATCGCTGTGGACAAAGATATTGTTTCTACTGAAATCGAGGTTGAAAGTAACTGTGAAGTTATCTGGGCACGCATAACAGGTCTAAAAGAAGTAAAGTTAATAGTTGGGTGTTTTTACCGGCCCCCCAGTGCTGCTGTAGCAGTTTTAGAATCATTCAAGGAAAGTCTACACCAGGTAGTGCATAGGTATCCGGGCCATGCAATATTAGTCGGAGGTGACTTCAACCTTAAGAGTATAGATTGGGACCTCGCTAGTTACATTTCAGGCGGTACAGACAAGCAGTCTTGCGAGCTACTTTTGGACACATTCTCCGAAAACTGTCTTGAGCAGTTAAACCGGCAACCCACACGCAATGGAAATATTCTAGACCTTATAGCCACAAACAGGCCTGACCTTATTAACGATGTCTGTGTAGAGACAGGAATTAGTGATCACGATATCGTCATAGCGTCGATGGTGACCAAAGTTCATAAACCAGTCAAGAAGGCTAGGAGCGTGTTTTTGTTGGGAAAAGCCGACAAGCAAATGTTACGATCGCACTTAGAAAATGAATGGGCATCGTTTAATTCTGGGACTATGGACGTAGAGGAATTGTGGACTAAATTTAAATGCATTGTTAATGAAGGGTTAGAGAAATATGTGCCAGTAAAGACGATTAACGATGGAAAAGATCCACCGTGGTATAATAATAATGTTAGAAAGCTGCTGAGAAAGCAAAGGCTGTTGCACTCTCGATTCAAAAAGGAACACGCAAATAATGACAGGCAAAAGTTAGTAGAGATTCGTGCGTCTATAAAAAGATCGATGCGTGAAGCATACAATAATTATCACAGCCATACCTTAGCAAAAGATCTTTCCGAGAACCCGAAAAAATTCTGGTCCTATGTAAAATCGATAAGCGGGTCAAAGCCCACTGTCCAGTCACTAGTTGATCATTCCGGGGCAGTAATAGAAGAAAGCAAACGGAAAGCTGAAGTTCTAAATTTAACCTTTAAGAAATCTTTCACGCAGGAGGACCGCACAAATATACCATCATTTGATCAACGTACCAATTCCGAAATGGGGGACATAGCAATAGGTATTTCCGGTGTAGAGAAGCAGCTGAGAGAGCTAAATACGAAAAAGTCTGCTGGTCCGGATGGAATACCAGTTCGGTTTTACAAAGACTATTCTGCGGCATTGGCCCCCTACTTAGCTTGCATTTATAGCGAATCTTTAATTCAGCGCAAAGTTCCTAGTGATTGGAAAAAAGCGCAGGTGACTCCCGTGTATAAGAAAGGAAAGAGAACTGACCCATACAATTACAGGCCAATATCGTTGACATCGGTTTCATGTAGAATTTTGGAGCATATTCTCAGTTCGAATATAGTAAATTTCCTTGAAACGGAAAAGCTTCTTTCCATGAATCAGCACGGGTTTAGGAAACATCGTTCATGTGAAACTCAGCTTGCCCTTTTCTCACATGACATCTTGCGAGCCATGGACGAAGGGCAACAGGCGGATTGTGTTTTTCTCGACTTCAAAAAGGCGTTCGACACGGTACCACACTGCAGACTGCTAACGAAGATACGAGCTTATGGAATAGGTTCACAGATTTGTGACTGGCTGGAAGACTTCCTAAGTAATAGAACGCAGTACGTTGTTCTCGACGGCGAGTGTTCATCAGAGACGAGTGTATCGTCAGGCGTGCCCCAGGGGAGTGTGATAGGACCGCTATTATTTTCTATCTATATAAATGATCTGATGGACAGAGTAAGTTGTAATTTGCGGCTGTTTGCTGATGATGCTGTGGTGTATGGGAGGGTGTCGTCTGTAACTGACTGTAATAGCATACAGGTTGACTTAGACAAAATTTCTAGTTGGTGCGAAGAATGGCAGCTAGCTCTCAATGTAGAAAAATGTAAGGTGATGCGCATGAGTAGGAAAAACAATCCCATAATGTTCGAATACAGCATCAGTAGTGAGCTTCTTGATGCGGTCGCGTCGTTCAAATATCTAGGCGTAACATTGCAGAGCGATATGAAATGGAACGAGCATCTAAGGACAGTTGTGAGTAAGGCAGACAGCCGACTTCGGTTTATTGGGAGAATTTTGGGAAGATGTACTTCAACTGTAAAGGAGACCGCGTATAAAACGCTTGTACGACCACGTCTTGAGTATTGCTCAAGTATTTGGGACCCGCAGCAGATCGGTTTGAAGGAAAACATAGAGGCGGTTCAGAGGCGAGCAGCTAGATTTGTTACCGGTAGGTACGACCAATGCGCGAGTGTCACGGAAATGCTCCGGCAACTCAATTGGGGATCGCTGGAAGAAAGACGACGTTCTTTTCGTGAATTTCTGTTAAGTAAATTTAGAGGGCCGGAATTTGAAGCTGAGTGTAGTACGATCTTGCTGCCGCCTACTTACATTTCGCGTAAAGATCACAAAAACAAGATAAGAGAAATTAGGGCTCGTACGGAGGCATATAGGCATTCTTTTTTTCCTCGTTCAATTTGGGAGTGGAATAGGAAAGGAAATACCTAGTAGAGGTACAGTGTACCCTCCGCCACGCACCTTACGGTGAATTGCGGAGTATGTATGTAGATGTAGATGTAGATGTAGATGCTAAGAAGTATGGCGTAATAAATATGCGAACGACAAGGTGTAAACGATGCTCAGAAATTGGTAGGAGTGTACTTTTGCAGGTCTCTATTTGGCATGATACTAATAATGGTTGAACCACTACGTTACATTTATCAATTTAAACCCCAATACCGTGCAGGATGTAAGAGCAGTGTTACATGCAAGTAGCTACGAAGTGATTAGTAGCTGACGTCACTATTGGCCACAAGCGAACTAACCGATTAGCGACGAAAACTTATCTCAACAAGCTAACAATCAGATGGTTTATTCTTACGCCTGATACTGTCCAGGGTTGAACTAAACAACATGTATTCCACGCAGTACACTGCGCAGTGCAGCATGCTGGCGCCACTGTGTGCGTAGTAGCAATAGAAAGTGGCCCTACTACGTAACTGGCGCTCCAGTTCTTGGACCTTACCTTTCCCTACGGTCGACGCAAATGATCAATGAAATGTGTGGTCTCTGACTCCTGGAGAACCAACTTTATGGTTGTTTTGTTAGGGGAGAATCTTTGACGAAACCGGCTACATTGTTTAACGTTTCAACAGTGACTAAATAAGGTAAAGCATCACTGGCGTAGATGGACAGTGGAAGTCAACGACGAGCATTAAGAATGACTGACCACGATATAAAACTACTATGGCGAAAAGACCGGAGAACTTGACACTCACCTGAGTAACGGGTCTCGAAAAAAAAAAAAAAAAAAAAAAAGGGGGGCTGGAGCTTAAAATTCACTGTGGAGCTGCAGTTGCTAAACTCTTAACAACAGAAGCCAGCGTAAAGCTGCGAAGGTTGTGGTGCCACAGTCTTTAAAGCTGGACACTTGAAGTAATGTGGTACTCCCTACAATTTATGTACCCAAAATCTGCAGAAGCAGCTTACGAGACGGCATACCTGCTTTCTATACTTAAGCATGAGGATGGTGCTGTCATCATTTCCCCATATATATCGTTATGTTTAACTGTTTGTCATTAGCCTCGCTGACCCGATAACTGTGTATGAATGTATCGCCAAGCTGAACCACAAATTGCTTAATATGACATATGGCTGATAAACCCTACCACATTTAAAAATAATAATGCGCCACACACACAGCGGAAAAAGTTGACGTGTGCTTTCTACAGAATCAGAAAAAAACCCAGCAAAAATCGCAATAACTAAGTCGTTAAGTGGCGCTTTAGAGCACAACGTGATGGCGTGAAGGATGGGTGTTTTGGTCCATTAAATCTTTGTTGGAAGCTATAAAACTTTATGAATCTGTTCCTGCAACAATTGTACCTATTCTCGAAGCAAATTGTGGTACAACGCATTACTATTCAATTAATATTGTGTATATGGTATGTCTTCATATTACGAGGGTTGGACCTTACACAGTGGCAACTATTTACTCTGAACCGATACTAAAGCGTTAAATGTTTTCACCTGTTACCGTCTTTCAAAGTAGTCACCAGCGTTGTGTAGAACCCGTTGCCTGCCAGGTAGAAGGCGTAGAATACCGATAGCAGAGCCTGTTCTGTTAATAGTGCGAATGGAGCGGTCTGCAGCCCGTCGACTCTCTGTAACACTTCTGAAGTGAATTCCATGAAGTGCGTCCTTCATCATCGGAATCAAATCAAAGTCACAAGGACTCAAGTCCGAGGATGTATGGTGTATGGTTCAGTACTTCCCAGTCCCATCGATGCGCATTGACGTGCACAATGATGGGTGGGTTGCGCTGAAAGTGTTGCCTCTTCATTCGCAAAGCTGGTCGTAGGTGATGCTCCAAACACGAGCAGTAATACTGTGCACTGACGGTCTGCCATGGAGGAAAGTAATGCGTTAGGATAATACCAGCATGGTGGTACACGAGAATCGCCATACTAGGCCTCTGACGCACTTTCGACGCCTCTTGGAGACCGTCGTGCTTTACGACCTCTGGCAGATCCAATATTGATCCAAATCCGTTGCTCGTGTGGAAAACACAGTGGAACCGTTACATTAGACCGCTCGCTCACAAGTGACTGTTTCACCCGGTTTTGGCACGACGGTGATGTGGGACGGGCGAGTCCATTTTCTCGGAGTTAACCCTCTCACTCACAGTGTCGTTAAAAGTTGATTTATACCATTTTGTGTAACAGTCTTATAAGTCGCATGGTTGTTAAACAACATGCTTCTAGTACGACATTTTACCGCTTGGTACGGTGTGTAGCCACTTCTGAGGCGTTAATCTATCCGACTTGGAGATTGCGTTACGTTGCCGAAGATACGTGGCTGTGGGTGCGAGCGTGAGTGTAGTTCATGTTATTTTATTTCAGCAGTCAATTGTCTTGTCTTTGTTGCTGTGGTTAAGATCACACTAGCGTTGTTGATCTGACAGTGTTATCAACAAAATAACGGTCCAGGTAGTAAAAGTTCTCCATATAAACGGTTGATGCACATGAAATACGTAACAAAAAAAATGAAAGCATTTTGATGTTTAGTGCACTGTATTAATACAGGAAACACCGAATTTTAATTTTTCCAAAGCTGAATTCATAATGTGGGAATGACTGGGTTAAGATAGGTATGTCAACAACGTGTGCTTTTAGCGAAAACAGTAGATTCCACTGCATAGTTTCACCACAGCAGTTTTTCCACTATTTAACCCTCTTACAAAAGAACAAGAAGTTTTATCATTCACTGTTTTCATTTAATGATATACGCCTTCTTATTTATCATATGATGGGAGGTTTTACAGTGTTTTCGAAAATAAGGTAACAACATCCACAACGCTTTTATTTGACGTCTGAACAGCAACAAGAGTCCATTAATAAAAACGTCGGGCTAAGATGCCGTGGTCCATCTGCAACACTTTTTTACGACGTTTCGTTGCCTACTGCGGGCAACATCTTCATGGCTGCTAGCGGCTGGCGGTCCTGCTTATGTAGAGCGCATAGAGGGCGCCACCACTTGTCACGTGCTAACGATTCAAGTATTCTCTGATTAGTGTCATCTCCCTTGATCACAGGTAATCGATTGTTCATCATTGGTGCAAAGTTGAATATCTTCTCTAATTTCATACGTTCTTTTCTACTGAAGTTATTGTGGTGCTTCTGGATCTCTACACATGTGTGAATAATAATATAAGGTCTTGATTAGCACGCTAGTTACACTGAATTTTCTACATGGGATACTCTGCAAATCACATTTAAGTGCCTGGCAGAGAGTTCATCGAACCACCTTTATACTATTTGTATCCCATTCCACTTCTGAGCCCACGGGAAGAAAGAACACTTGAATCTCTCCGTTCGAGCTCTGATTTCTCGTATTTTATTCTGATGGTCGTTTCTACCTATGTAAATGAGAGTCAACAATATATTTTCGCATTCGGAAGAGAATGTTGGAGATTGGAGTTTCGTAAGTAGCCAACGTCGCAGCGATAAGCGTCGTTGTTGTAATGATTCCCATCCCAGATCCTGTATCATTTCCGTAACGCTGTCTCCCCTGTATCGTGACAGTACAAAACGAGTTGCCCTTCTTTAAGTCCTCCGTCAAACCCACCTGATAAGGATCCCACACTGGACAGCAATACTCCAAAAAGGACGGAAAAGCGCAGTGTATGCAGTTTCTTTAGTAGTTCTGTTGCATCTTTTAAGGGTTCTACGAATAAAACGCAGTCTCTGGTTCGCCTTTCTCACGATATTATCTACGTGTTCTTTCCAGTTTAAGTCTGTAATAGTAATTCCTAGGTATTTAGTGGAATTTACGACCGTCACTTTTGATTGATTTATCTTGTAAATAAAGTTCAACGGATTTCTTTTCGTACACATGTGGACGACTTTACACTATATATTTAGATCGTTCTGCAGCTGGTTTTTGTTTTCAGATGATTTCACTAGACGGTAAATGACGGCGTCATCTGCAAACAGCCTAAGAGAGCTGCTTAGATTTTCTCCCAAATATCGTTTATGTAAGAAAGGAACAGCAGAGGACCAATAACACAACCCTGAGGAACACCCGATATCACATCTGCTTTAGTTTATGCCTTAACATTCATTACTACAAACTGGGTCCTCTCTCACAGGAAACCCCCTATCCAGTCGCAAATTTTAGGTGATATACCATAACCACAGAATTTTATTTCATTTCTATTTTCATTTCCATTAAGCGGGTATTAACACTTAATTTCGTTGTTTCTATATCGGCCACGCCACAGCTACACGGAATTTCATACACCCCAGGCCTTGCATGGGGTTTTCGTGCATCTTTCACCGATCTTAAACAGTGACTAATCTTTTTGTGAGTCTAAAGATTGTTTCCACTTGAAACCTTGGGAAAACTTTCCCAATACGATCCTTGATGTTGTGGATAAACGGAAGATGAACTTTCATAGCCGACACCTGTCGCATGTTTTCGGACAGTTCTAGGATTGAGTGCTGGATCTATTTCTTGATCGGAATATCAATTTTTCTTGAAAGCCGTTAGCAAATGGTAGATAAATTGGCTCACAGATATTATTGGCTCTATACACCAATGTTTAAATGACCTCTCTTCTGTCTAGGATGATTATAATCCTTATGGAGGTAAAGGTGTGTGTGTGTGTGTGTGTGTGTGTGTGTGTGTGTGTGTGTGTGTGTAAATAGAGCCAGGTCCTATCTGCCCGTTTGATAACTAATACGTCCAAGAAATTTGATAGTCCGTCTTTTTTTCTCCGTACTAAATTCTACCTTCGGATTAATACTGTTTAAGCGCACCAAGAAACTATTCAGTTCGTTTTCGGTATCGTCCACGTACCGGTACCATTTAGATGGGCTTTCGTTGGCTGACTGCAGATGACTGCTCGTAAAATTCACTGTTGTATTGAAATTAGGTTGTGGAGAGGCAATATCGGAGCAACGCTGCTGTAGCAGTTGGAAACCTGACAGGTGTGTAAGAAAGAGCTTCGCCAACAGGGACTGCCAAGAGTGTCATCTGGACGGACAGTAATATATCTCAGTTTTTCTACAAAATGCATAGAATTTTTAATGTGCGTATCTGTTTTACCTGTATATGGTTGCAACATGTAGGCGAGATGTCTAGCCAGCTCTTGTGTTGGAGATCCAATTCACTAACTATCGGTCGTAGGTGAGTATTTTTAAGCAGTTTACACAACCCGTATAATCTTGGACGGTAAGCTTCTCTTTCGCGAACGAATTTTTCATCCTTTTCCAAAACACTGTTAAACCTCCCATCTGACGATTAATAACAATGCGTATATGATTGTCTAGTTAATGAAAACAGTGAATGATAAAACTTCTTGTTCTTTTGTACGAGGTTTGGAACTTAAATAGTGGAAAAAACTGCTGTGGAGACACTATGCATTGGAATCTAATGCTTTCGCTGATAGCACACATGTGACAACAGCAAATTTCGGCTATGAAAGCGTTTCTCCCTTTTATCCACAACATCACGGATCGTTTTAAGAAAGTTTTCCCAAGTATCAAGTGGAAACAAACTTTAAACCCACCAACAAAATTAGTGAATTTTTAATATGGGTGAAAGATGTACGACATCCTTTAGGAACGCCTGGGGTGTATAAAATTCCGTACAGCTGTGGCATGGTCTATATAGAAATAACGGAAACAAGTGTTAATACCCGCTTAATGGAACACGAAAGAATTGTCGACCGGAACACACCGACAAATCAGCTGTAGCGGAATACGTGTTTACAAACGGTGGTCGTGAAATAAAATTCATTGAAACTAGCGTGTTAGCCAAGACCTCACATTATTATACACGCATGTGTAGAGAAGTCAAACATTCAGAAGCACAACAATAATTTCAATAGAAAAGAAGGTAAGATATGGGGGTCGACGTTGCACCAACGATGAGCAATTGATTACCTGCAAACAAGAGAGATGACAGTTATCAGAGAACACTTCCTAGTCGTTATCACGTGACAAGTGGTGGCGCCCTCTATGAGCTCTGCGTAAGCGGGACCTCCAGCGGCTAGCAGCCACTCGTCTACTCACCCCTGAAGAAGTGGCCCGCAGTAGGTAACGAAACGTCGGGACAAGAAAGTTTTAATTAATGAAGTCACCGGCCGTGAAAGCCTACCTGTTATGAAAAGTCAAATCAGGACTTGAGTTTTCTGAATAACGAAAAGTTTGTCACTAACGTTTGTTGACGTCTTTGAGTTATTAGCGATTACTGTGCAAGGCGTTAGAAAGGTACGGTCCTTTTATTTAACATTGTCGTGCTTAAATGTGAGATATGACCAAAAAATCGAGAACAGACAACTAATCTAGTTAATGGTGGTACACGTAATCAGGTCGTTATTGCATAACTTCCCGGTGCTCTCATAAATTAGCGGTGGATGACGAAGCTCTTGTGCTGAGGCAAAGCGGTTTGTGGCGCTCTGCTCCTAATCACTGACGTATCTATAGCTTTCACTTGGACGGGGTCCAACACTACCATTTAGAAAGTAAACTGTATTTTCCCTGTAATATCGTTCTTTCTGTAACAAGGTATTACTGATAACCCCAATAAAATCAATCAATTGTTAGTTAAAAAGTCTACAACTTCGTTTACAAGCAAGTAAAGTGAAGCTACAGGCTAAGATTAATAAACACCTTTGAATAAAACATATGGGACGCACGTATTGCGATATTTATCTATGACGAAACTAACGAAGCTTAAATTGTATGTCATCAGCCGTTTCTACATTCTTGCACGTTTCTGTTCAACTGTTTTAATACTTTGGAACTTACCTGTATCTGGGTTTCATAATACATTCGTGTAATTTATAAGTCATAATTTCTATAGACGACGTATTGCTGAATATAGCTTCATCTGTGGTGGTACAATTGTTAAAGAATGAGATTTTCATATTCTAAGCGGAGTTTTCTACATATAAAGTATTACGATTAGCCTTGTACATATTACTGCTAACGTATTCATAATTTCTTCTGAATGTAGTTAAATCATCAATCACGATGAACACTCATTAGAGCAAGGCCAGGAAGTCTCACCTCCCATTTTATTTATTATGTATGGTCTTGACATCTCTATAGTGGAAAGATCAGACATCAATATGTGATGCTGTAGCTGGTCTTAATATAGATTCCGACCGTGTGGTAAACAGGAGGTGCGGGGCTCGAATCCGGCCTCGGCACAATCTGCCATATGTCCATGTTATATGATTACAACACCCAACAGCGGCTGAGACGAAATATGTATTAAGGGTTGCAGCATCATTCAGCGACGTGTCGAAACAACAGACGCCGTAATTCTTAATTTGAAATCTCCATGACATGATACATGTGTCAGAGAGGGGACCATACGAGGACAGGGCCTGTTGCGAGCCGTGGAATTCAAGGGTCGAATTAGGGCATATGAAAGTTTGGGTCGATGATGATGATGATGATGCCGAGAAAGACGACATTTACTATCTAATAAAATCATCACAAAAACAATACCAATTACAAAACGATCTAGATAAAGTATCTGCCCGGTGCGAAAAGTGGCAATTGACCATACATAGCCGGCCGCGGTGGCCGAGGAGACTGAGGCGCTCCAGTCACGGTCTGCACGGCCACTACGGTCGGGGGTTCGAATCCCCCCTCGGGCATGGATATTTGTGCCGTCCTTAGTTCGTAAGTAGTTCATAAGTAGTTTGTAAGTTTAGGGACTGATGACCCCGTAGTTAAGTCCCATAAGCTTAAACAAACATTTGAACATTTTGACCATACATAAACCCAAAATATGTAACTTTTCAGTTCGTAATTGTTTCCTATGTGAAAAATGTAATAGTTAAACAGGAACACACCCAGCTACAACACATAGCTATTGTTTGTGGAATCATACCTCCATAGACTGTTGCTAAGCTAACAAAGCGCTCTTCATATCCACGATTTGCGGGACAGGCTGGGTATTGACAGAGACTCGGGTGGTTTTCGATGTTTTTTCTGTAACCTAAGTGGGGTGTCCAGACCCCCTGAACCCCTCCCTTATATACGTCCATGTTCCTAATCACTAAACCTCGTCCCTGCCGCAAACTACGTATTAAACGGCGAAGTGCTACGTTCTAAATGCGTGTACTGCGTTTCTGCTTCCTCCGTTTCCGGAGAGTTCATTCGGTAGGGGAAGATATGCTGCGAGTGCTGGGTTTGAACCGCGACCTGGATGGCCGCTCGCCGCTCGTCTAGCCACCTGCTGCCTGCTCAGGCAGCGGCGGACACTTCACTTTCCCTGTCAATGCTGCGGTGGTTCGCGAAGCGACAGGCGTCAGTGGTAGCCACCAGGCTCATGTATAGAGGGTTCTTAACGACTGGCATCTCGGCCAACAATTTGTATCTCAACGTATGATTTCATCCATTTACGTTAATGACTGTCGCCATAACGGCGGTGTATGTGATTAACAATACCATGAATACGAAAGAAAGACATGTATTGACATGTTTCTTATTGTTTTCTTGTTTCATAATTAACAGATTCGATGAACTGTCATTATGTACATTCCTGGCCATTAAAATTGCTACACCACGAAGATGACGTGCTACAGACGAGACATTTAACCGACAGGAAGAAGATGCTGTGATATGCAAATGATTAGCTTTTCAGAGCGTTCACACAAGGTGTGATATGCAAATGATTAGCTTTTCAGACCATACACACAAGGTTGGCGCCGGTGGCGACACCTACAACGTGCTGACATGAGGAAAGGATTTCTCATACACAAACAGCAGTTGCCCGGCGTTGCCTGGTGAAATGTTGTTGTGATGCCTCGTGTAAGGAGGAGAAATGCGTACCATCACATTTCCGACTTTTATAAAGGTCGGATTGTAGCCTATCGCGATTGCGGTTTATCGTATCGCGACATTACTGCTCGCGTTAGTCGCGATCCAATGATTGTTAGCAAAGTACGGAATCGGTGGGTTCAGGAGGGCAATACGAAACGCCATGCTGGGTCCCAACGGCCTCGTATCACTAGCAATCGAGATGACAGGCATCTTATCCGCCTGACTGTAACGGACCGTGCAGCCATGTCTCCATCCCTGAGTCGACTGATGGGAACGTTTGCAAGACAACAACCATCTGCACGAACAGTTCGACGATGTTTGCAGTAGCGTGGACTATCAGCACAGACACCAAGCTTGCGGTTACCCTTGACGATGTATCACAGACAGGAGCGCCTGCGATGGTGTACGCAGCGACGAACCTGGTAGCACGAATGTCAAAACGTCACTTTTTGGTATGAATCCAGGTTTTGTTTACAGCATCATGATGGTCGCATCCGTGTTTGCGACATCGCGGTGAACGCCATACTGGTGTATCACCCGGCGTGATGGCATGGAGTGCCATTGGTTACACGTCACGGTCACCTCTTGTTGGCATCGACGGCACTTTCAGATGTCTTAAGACCCGTTCCCCTACCCTTCATTTGATCCCTGCGAAACCCTACATTTCAGCAGGATAATGCGCGACCGCATGTTGCAGGACCTGTACGGGCCTTTCTGGACACGGGGAATGTTCGACTGCTGCCCTGGCCAGCACATTCTCCAGATCTCTGACCAATTGTAAAGTCTGGTCAATGGTGGCCGAGCAACTGGCTTTTCACAATCGCCAGTCACTGCTCTTGATGAACTGTGGTATCGTGTTGAAGCTGCATGGGCATCTGTACCTTTACAAACCATCCAAGCGCTGTTTGACCCAATGCCCAGGCGTATCAAGAACGTTATTACGGCCAGATGTGGTTGTTCTGGGTACTGATTTCACAGGATCTATGCACCCAAATTGCGTGAAATCAGATGTCAGTTCTAGTATAATATATTTGTCCAAAGAATACCCGTTTATCATCTACATTTGTTCTTGGTGGAGCAATTGTAATGGCCAGTGGTGTAGAAAAAATTAGGAGAACGTATCGACCAAGAATCAGCATCTTGCTATGGTTCCCATAACAGATTTTATTAATACAATTTATAGTGCCTGTATATAATTTGGTACGTTTATAATACATTTTATTTTGTGTAGTTGATCTTTATTTAGATTTGAAAATATATAACATTTGCGCTTCCTCCTATTTTCTGTATTAAGATACATTTTAACTGGCCTGCAAATTCCACGTAACATTTTACAGTAGTCACTTAAGTTGGGAAATGATACTGTGCAATTAAACAGCCATTAGTATTATCTTGCCTAGAGTAAACAAAGTTCACAATCATCACAGATGGTGGTAGAAGATGAATTTACTCATCCAGACACTTATTTAAGTATTTAGACTGAAGAAAGCAAATCAAAGTTCATATTACTTGTAGCTATTAAGAAAGCATTTTATTACCTTAGCACTCTTCGTAATGTTTGAGGTACCGTATCAGGAATGAATCAAGATTATCTGCAAATTCTCCACAACCCAGCCTATAATTACGAAACAGAGGAAGAGAGGATACAGAACGTGGACAGGCAAAGGCTTTCATAAGAGGGGAAATTTGCTGACGTTAGCGTATGTGTCTTTAGTGTGTTCTAAATATGTGAAACGTGAACGACAAACTTCAGTCAAGTAGAGATTGGAAGCTTCGTAATCGTGATGCCAGATGATTATCTGAGTACATTGTATGATATAATGAGCTACTGGATCCCACTGGATGGTGAATAAATTACTGCACAACTTCACTAAAAGCGGGGATTGTTTGACACGACATTCTGACCTATCTTCGAATCGTCAAGTATGTAATTTAGTTTTAACGGTAGTCGATGGAGGCTAACACCTGACGACAGTAACGGACAAAACTAGGTGTGGTTCCAATACTTTTACAGTGATCATAAGGCTTGCGTGAGATAGACTGCTGGATTCCTCCTCGCTGAACAACACTTTGTGCAGGAGATCACAATAGCTATAGTACAAGGCTTCATTATAAATCTAAATGAATATTGTAGTTATGGGCGATTACATCTTGTGACATAGAAACAGGTTTCGATTAAATAGCAGTGGTAGCACAAATAGAAATAGTAAACCTTGAAGTGGGCTATGCCACTGTACTTCCTTGATATGGTAATAAGGGCAGAGTAAAGAAATTAACTTATCAGGAGAAAAAAAAAAGCCGTAGCTTCTTCCGTATCAAGGCTAATAGAAATACTGACCGTATGATGAAACTTGTGCCTATTATATGCGTTGCCCTTTAGAAAAATCTTCTTTGGATGTAATGAACCTTTAAGTTTGATGATTGTTACACCCGTACGTGGAATATAAACACAAATACCTGCAGAATAGGTGTGAGCAGCATTCTTAAGTAGTTTGTAAAGCCTAGGGACTAATAAATAGGCAGTTAAGTCCCATAGATTTACAAACATTTTTGTAAGATGGCGGAACAGTTGATTTGTGTAGATAATACCAACGATCCTAGATATACCAACTAGAAAAACAAACACTATTAACGAATAAATACAATATACTAATACTTATGTATTGTATATCATAATCTGTGATTATTCTCGTAAATTACGGAATGTACCATTGATCACAGGTCCCAGCTAAAAAATTCGCCTTCGCCCACTTGCGAAAAAGAAAAAAGGAAACAACAAGAGTAAAGCTACAGATCACATTTCAACCATAAAATCTTAATCTATACTTTATGTTCTACTTGAGTCGAGTTCCTAAGAATCTCATACTATAAATGTCCCACAACTTATCAATGAAAGCAGACTTTCCAGCCAAAGCTATGTAATCAAAACAAACTGTTACACACATGTAGTGACTGGTTTTCCAAGTGCTTTTCTGATTCACGCTAAGAACTTAGTAATTCTCACAATAGATATGTTGCTCTGTAACAGATGCAGCTTCGATATATATCGCATGCAAGCATTCTTCCAAATCACCAATAATACTATGGAAAAATGCTATTACCAAACTCTGTTCTTTAAACAATACAGCAGACTAGACTGAAGCTTTATTGAAAACTGTAGAATTTAATTCTATACACGTGAAGAGAATGGATTCTATAGTAAAACCAATTCCCGGCCGTCCATCTTTGCATAATTTATTGCTCTGCGTCAACTGTGAGAAGCCAGACATGTCCTCAAATTTGTAGATTTGTTAATTTTTCTTTTGTCTGTTGAATGCAACTTTTCTGCCGCGTGCCTTGAAGTGGGGGTGACAAAAGTCACGGAGGAAAGTCACGTTATACGGTGTAGCAGGTGCTTTTGACAGGTAGAGCGCACGAACTGTAGGTAGAGTCCAGTCGACAAGTCGCCAAAAGTCCCCTTCAGGAACAATTTTGAACAACGATGCCTCAATATCCGTGCGTAAAAGCGAAACTCTTACTGGTGGATGACTGTGTATTCCAACCGACCTCTCAATGATGTCCCACAAATTCCGGCCTTTCACTTCAGTTAGCAAAGTAGTCTTTGTCTGAAAAGCGAAGTTCGGTAATTGCCACGACCTTCTTTTCGATTACTTCAACTTTACTGCAAGCAGTTTTACTTTAATTTTTGCAAATATTTACGAATAACAAAATGTAAGTGTTACTTTCTCAATATTTTGAATCTGCTTTAGCATTTTGACAATGTTGCATTGGAATACGTACATATTCTTACACGTATCAAATTCGCTTTCCGGAGAAAGATGAAGTCTCAACAAATCAGAGATAGTCTCTAGAAGACTAAGCGTTTAATTAAAATTTGTGCCATCGCCGGGATTCGAACTGGGTTTTACGTCGTTGACACTAATTACCTAGGATAATGTCGAGGCAGATTTTAAGTCTGTGTTGTGAAGTGAGCCGTGCTTGTATTGGTTAGTGACGCTACGTGTCCTCAAGGCCACGTTGGTGGAGTGGGTCAAGCGACGGCCTAGTAAACAAGAGATCCCGGGTTCGAATCTTGGCCATGACAAAAATCTTCATTAAATTTCTCGTCTTGAAATGTTCTTGTACCCCCACAAGAGCGTCAGGACTACACTGTTAAAGTGCTTTTTATACGCTTAGCTTTCAAATTTTATTTAATCACGTCTTGTGACCGTGTTGGAATTGGCATGTGCCATATATAAAATCGTTGCGAATGTAGTTTCTTCATTAGTTATTTTTTCTCATTTAGTTTTCTTTTCGCTTTTCTTTCTTTTTTATACAGTTTGCGGCGTAAACTGAGCTGTGTTTAGTTATTTCCATTCGGACTGGAAAATTTTGTTAGGGACTATGTTTTTTGTAGTTGCGTTCTCACTTTTGTGTTCTGAAATTGTCGCTGATTTTTGGTAATTACGAATTCTGTATTAGTGCAGGGGTTTTGCTTTTATCTCATCAGAGCCGTCAATTATGTCACATAATATTAAAGAGACGAAGCCTAGATATAACACGTGAATAAATTAAAAGAAAAAATGAACATCACCCCTCACATAATATTAAAGAGACGAAGCTTAGAAATAATGAGTGTCGAAATTAATAGAAAAAATGAACATCACCCTACAAGCAATAATCGTAACAGTACCATTCAAAGGTAAATCTTTTCCCGTTCCTCGCTTTCGTATATTTCCGATGGATATGCCACTCAATGTTTTTGAAGTAGACAGACGTGTGCACTCACTATGAACATAGCTTAACGCCTGTCTTTGTAATTGTGTGATTTACATCTACAAACAGATTGGCTCTTACAGGCGCAATTTCTATGTTGCGTCTCCTGCTGTCAGCAAATAAAACGAGCTACGTATCTACATAGACAATGCAGAAACAACAAACACTGATTACGCACAAATGAATGTTTGTCTGTATGTCCCCTAAGTGTTCAAAAACCATTCATTCTATTACAATGAAACTTTTGTGAATTGCTCACCTTACGTACACGAAGGTTCCTGACCCCAAAACAAAAGAGCACGACACAAAGCTCCGGAGATATGACGTCATAAATAATTAGCGGCCACCGCGTGAGAATACCCAGATTTATGCGTCAATTGTTAGAAAATGGGAGTAGTTATGGACCTACAACAAAGTTGTCCGTAATTTCGGACCTTTATGAAGCGTTTTGTAACTGACCCCCTTACCTCCCCGCACAAAATGATGAAACGAAATAAGTCTACCGTTCACAACAGTTTCGCAGTAGATGCTCCTAGTTTACTGATTAGCATGTTACTATTTATTTTTGTCTGCAAGTCTTCGTAAATTCACTTGCATCCAAAATAAAGCAATCGGATTTCTTAATCTCTATTTAAATAAAAGCGAAACGACACTGACTCACTCACTGACTAAACACGAAATCTCGAAAACTACTTCACCGGTGAAGCTGAAATTTGGCAGGAATGTACTTTTATATGTAGAAAACGTCAGATAATGAAGGATTTTGTGATAGGTCCATGCGGAGCATACTTCCCCTACAGCCTCACGAAATTTACTCTTTCATTCCGATCTTCACGAAATTTCGCACACTTGACCTTCAAAACAAGAGGAAGGTCACCATCTACCTTAAGTTTCATACTGTGCATGGGAAACGGTACTTTGCAACATAAAAATGGATCCATAAATACATTGGTCGCGCTATAACTTGAGAAAGGTTCGACCGATTTCACAGATCCTTTATTTGTTGTTTTCGTTATTCTCATAACAAGGGATGTATGAAATATAATTGGAATATTTGAGAACGACATAGAGCGTTTTTCAATGCGTTTCTATTGAAAAGTAATCTATAGTTTTGTTCCGATATTGATGAAATTTTGCTGACTTTACCTAAAAAAGAAGAGGAATGTCACTGTCTGTATAAAACTGACAACGGTGCATAGTGGAGGGTACTTAGGGAATTTTACAAAATGCTAGTTTTGCTCCAATCTTTATGAAATTTTGCACACGTGACCTTTAAACCAGATTGTACCTATCGAATAGAGGGTTGGGAGAGAAAGAGATGGATTCAGAGAGAGGAGGGGGAAGGGGAGGTGGACTACAAGAGAATAGAATAAATAAATAAATAACCGGGCAACGTCGGGTTTACAGCTAGTTCAAGCTTCCTAGGGTTTTATTTGCGGACGGAGAAGTTAGTACTGCTTCCTCCCACAAGTCCCCTAAAACCTCCGCATCCTTGCGGATGCTGTTGCGTAGCAGTGTGCGTTTGTACCGCCCTACAGTACGCACGAGGTGCCGTAGTTGCTGTCCATGTCTTTATGGAAAGCATAGAGTTCTGACTAACCTGTTGTCTTCTATAGTTGTGTCCCCAGCGCAGAAGACAGCACACAGGTCGTAGGTTCTTCTACAGCATACAAGTGAGGCTAAAATAAGTTCTGTATGATGGAAGCATAATAAGCGACTCGCGAGATTTTTAATTGTCAGGGATGCCATTTATTAAATAAATAATAAAAAAAAGAAATTAGCAACTATTGTTAATATGATACGGCCTATGCTGCCCATAGTTCATGTTGAGACCTCGACTGTTATCACTATTACAAAAATCTTTACTCATGACCGACGCGGTCCGGCGCGTATAGTGGTCAGCTCGAGACTGAAACTGCGGCGCGTTGCGAGAGGGCACCTGACGCTCTATTTCGCGCCAAAACAGGGCCGTCGCGCGCCTTCTGCAAACTCGCTCTTCTCTTGTTACAATAAGAGAAGGCAACTTAAACTTTTTAAACTGTCCAAATCTAGCCTGTCCTTGAGAGATATTTATAATAAATTCTCAGCTCTGAATAATTAATATTTACAGAATGAAACTTCACTCTGCAGCGGAGTGTGCGCTGATATGAATGTAGGAGGCGAGGTACTGGCGGAAGTAAAGTTGTGAGGCGGCATCGTGAGTCGTGTCGGAATAGCACAGTCGGTAGTGCGCTTGCTCGCGAAAGGCAAAGGTCCCAGGTTCGAGTCCCGGTTCCGGCACACAATTTTAATCTGCCAGGAAGTTTCAATTAATATTTAGTTTATAATAAACAAAAGTAATTTCAAAAGAAATCACGTGACGTGAAATGCAGCAGCCAATGCGAGGAGAGCACCAGTAACATAGGCGGGCTTTCCCACGAGAGCCAGCACCTACTGCGCCATATGCTACTGCTCCCCACTCCACATTTCAACATATGCTGCACTGCTGTCTTTCTTCCGCGTTTAAGGCACGTACAATGTTAGCAAAGAAACGGCCAGCGGCCAGAAATATGAAGTGGCCACAGGCCAGGAATATCACACTAGTAGATAATGTAAACGTTATTTATTCTTTCTTCCACTTATATTTCAACAGAGTGGGACTCAGCAACACTTAGCTATCCACAGCTGTTTATACTAATCTATAAAAAGAAAGTTTTTTAGGTTCTTACTAAAAATCCCAAATGTTAATGGTGGATTTACTCCAAAATTTTACACGATGCTGTAATGAAGTTTCGCCTGTACACTTTTACAATAGCCTCTCTCCGACACACACACACACATACACACACTCACACACACACACACACACACACACACACACACTAAAATGAGTTTCCAAACTCTCTGAAGAGCTGTTATTGAAACAGTGTAGGGGGTACGTGGCGTAATTTCATTTGCCGTTCCGTAACGTACCAGCCGTCGATTCGTACCGGTACCGTTATAGCGCTACATGCTGTACCCTCCACTGGCGGCAACGCAGGCACTGATTCCAGCATCAGTTCGACCTTCCAGGTGGTGAGTAGCGTATTGTAATACATTACTGGATATTCGTTCCTCCCGTTCAGCGTTGTTCTGCAGGAGTTGCGCGTTACCGAGATGCACGTGACAGTTTTGTCCTACCGTATGCCACACCTGCACGATAGGAGACAAGTCCAGAGACGGTGCTGACCAAGGAAGGCGCTGTTCTTGCAGAGCACGCCGAGTTTCACTTGCAGTAAGTGACTGAGCCGTATCTCGACGCAGCAGCTCATCACAGCCTCTCACCACATTCTGCACCTACCTGTCACTGCTACGCGGCGGCTTGGCCGTGGGCACTGGTGCGCCGTACTGCGGTGCGCGCGGCTGTTCACCGTCGGGGGTTCGAATCCTCCGTCGGGCATGGGTGTTTGTGTTGTCCTTAACTTAGTTTACCTTAGTTTAAGCAGTTTGTAAGCTACGTGCTAACGACCAAGTAATTGAGTCCGACAGATTTACAAACATTTGATCCTATCACTGGTCATCGTTTCCTCAACAAACATGTAATCTGAACGACAGATGTACCGGGTTATCAAAAAGTCATTATAAATTTGAAAACTTAATACATCACGGAATAATGTAGATAGAGGTGTAAAATTGACACACATGCTAAGAATAACATGGGATTTTATTAGAACAAAAAAAAAAGTTCAAAAAAATATCTCTTGAGCGCGTCGTTTGGTGATGATCGTGTGCTCACCCGCCACTTCCGTCATGCTTGGCCTCCGAGATCCCCAGGCCTTAGTTCGTGCGATTATTGACTTTGGTGTTATCTGAAGTCGTAAGTGTATCGTGATCGACCGACATATCTAGGGATGCTGAAAGACAACATCTGACGCCAATGCCTCACCATAACTCTGGACATGCTTTACAGTGCTGTTCACAACATTATTCCTCGACTACAGCTGTTGTTGAGGAACGACGGGTAACATATTGATCATTTACTGTAAAGAACATCTTTGCTTTGTCTTAATTTGTTATGCTAATTATTGCTTTACTGATCAGATGAAGCGCTGTCTGTCGGACTTTTTCTTTGTTCTAATAAAACGCCATGTCATTCCAAGCAAGTGTGTCAATTTTTACCTCTCCAACTACATTATTTCGCTATTTGTCAAGTTTTCAAATTTATACAGACTTTTTGATCACCTGGAGTGAACCAGAGTGTTTTGGACGAATGCTCTGAATGAGACAGCGTCGCTAGGCTCACGTTGTACACGCTATCACTTGCGTACACGCGGAATCTGCTTTCATCGATGAAAACCGCAGCCCGCTGTTCCATTTTCCAAGTGATCGTCTGACGGCACCAGTCGTTGCGGTGGCGCGTGTGGGTGACGGGTTGGACGCGGGAATTCCCGCAGTCCCACAGCTAGAAACCGGTCGGGCTCTCAAACGCTCTTATCCATTCTGCAGTAGCCGTAAGAGCTGCCACTTCTGTCCTTACAATACGACGATCTCGGCAGAATTCATGGCTGTTGTGCTGTGTTCAGTTGGTTGTGGGAAGAAAGAAACGAGATTAAGACTTAAATCACTCTGCCTGACTCCCGCTTCCCAATTGACAGGTGACTTACTGTTAATCTTCTGTTGCTGTGACCGTTGCCAGCATCGGACCTCCTCTCTTCTAGCAGGGGCTTCTGTTATTTCATAAATGAATAAAAATGATAGCAGCAGGGAAAGGCTACAGACAAGACGTCGGACTGTTAATTGAAATAATCTTTGTATTCTGAAAGTAGCATGTAGAGCTACGAGGTAGGCTGTTACATTTCATTAAACTGTTGCTGATTGTTGCTGCAGGGCAATATATACAATAGAGAACAAACATCGAAATTAAAGCACATTCAAATAGCCTTTAACGAGAGAGGAAGAGAGTGTATTGAGTTTCATGAAAAATTCCGTTGGTCATGAGAACAGTAGACTGAGCCCGAAACAGGGGTGGCACAAAAACTAAAGGAAAAGCATCTGAGTAATCATCGCACCTATCGCCCGATATGCAGACCGTTGCATATTTATTTAACTTGCGACCGAAAGCAATTACTTCGCTTTAATCGCAAATACCTGCGTGGTGGAACCGTGAAGTTTCTGTCGGTCAAATCGAGCGAGGTGGCGAAGTGGTAACGCACTGGACTGTATTCGGAAGGATGGTGGTTCAAGTCCACCTCCGGCCATCCAGATTTAGGTTTTCCCTGATTTTCTTAAATCACTCCAGCCAAATGGCGGGATGGTTCCTTTCAAAGGGCACGGTCGATTTCCTTCCCCCATCCTTACACAAAAATCCGAGCGTTAGCTCCGGCTCTAATGACCAAGCTGTCGACGGGACGTTAAACCCTAAGATTCCTTCCCTCCTTCCTTCTGTCGGTCAACGAAATATCACTAAGACTGAGCATGGTGGCTTCTGCACAAAAGGCGATCGCGGACCTGCCCTCCTAAGAACTGCAAGCATCTGAAGCAACTGCCGAACTGAGAGCGGCCACGTCGCTCACGCCAGTTTTGTTAACGCGAGTTTCGCACCGTTGATTCTTACGCCGGTAAAACTAGTGACATGTTACCAACCTGACCCAGAGTACAGTTAGAGTCCATTCTGGCCCGCAAGGGCCGTTTTCACGATTCCTAGGGTGTCGGCCTGTCTTGGCGGCAACTCGTCAAAGACGGCGGGAACAGAAGTGTCCTTCCGCGAAGACGTTGGTTCTCCGGGTTTGAACTTAACAGCTCCGGTAACCTTTGTGGCTCATCATCGCCATCTAGCCAATTTGACATATTAATTAATGCAGGACATGGAAAATTATTTCGCCTCCACGAGACGATGGTCATCTGGTCAGAAAAGCAAACGGTAATTTTAGATTGTCGGAGAAAATTAGTTTTATATGATTTTATTGGCGATTAATTTTAGCAACTTCTTGAATATTAATCGGACCTAACTGTGTAATACCTCAAACGAATTTTTCATTAGATTGGAATCCGTCATCGGAAACTTAAGAATTATTTTATGTACGCCCACTCTCTTTTTCCTAAATGCTGGCCACGTGGTTCATGACACCTCTGTGCTGGTCTGTAAAACGTCTTAGTTCTACACGGTGCATACGTCCAGAACCTTGTTACGTATGTCATAGTCTTTCAGTGACCATTCCAACAAGTATCCTTGAACAACTGACGCAGCTCATCCAAACTGTCTGGCAGTTTTAATAAAGGACTATCACGCCACTCTGCAGGCCACCATATTACCCTTTCAAACTCTTAGTGGACCGTAGGCGGATTGAGTTTCAGGGGCGAGGTTTCAGTTGACTTCACCTGTAGGTATCACACTGTATCTAATGACTGTCCACATTCCGCATTAAAAGGTACACAGCCGGCCGCGGTGGCCGAGGGAACTGAGGCGCTTCAGTCACGGTCTGCACGGCCACTACGGTCGGGGGTTCGAATCCCCCCTCAGGCATGGATATTTGTGCCGTCCTAGTTCGTAAGTAGTTCATAAGTAGTTTGTAAGTTTAGGGACTGATGACCCCATAGTTAAGTCCCATAAGCCTTACAAACCTTTGAACCTTTGAAAAGGTACACACAAATAGCACTCCGGAAGTTATGTCACTATGGTAGCCGTTGACGTACAACGCTGAAATCATTACCAGTGAATTCACTTCGGACACTATACAACAATGGCGACGTATTCTCCCTCCCCTCCCTTTCTCTATATATTGCTCTCTCTCTCTCTCTCTCTCTCTCTCTCTCTCTCTCTCTCTCTCTCTCTCTCTCTCTATCCCTCCCTGTGTGTTTCGCGGGGGAGGGGGGGGGGCGATTTCCACAAATCGATGTTTCTCCATCGGTCTGTTCATTCTCGGAAGTAATTGTAGATTATAGAGAAGCCTAGAAGCCTATGGTAGGATCAACAGAGTGTGTTACTAGAAGGAAAGCACAATCATTTCGTTGTAAGAGTACGTCGGTACCGCCATAGTGATGTACGATGAATGAAATCTGCCTTCGCAACATCCAAGCTGTGAGAGTTTTATCGACGGAAACAGTGTACGGATGATTTCGGCAGAGTGGCCTTTATAGTCCGAGACCTACTGTATGGCTTTCCCTGACACGTATTCACATAAGGAAACGTCTGACACTTGATGGTCGAATTGTGGGCAATTGTTCAAAGTAATTAGTCTCAGTTTGGCCTGAAGTGTGATACTCGACGGATTCATATCTGGTGGGTACATATTTCGGCACCGAAAGGTAGTCGACAGAGACTGATACTGCGGAGAGAGAGATGCATTGAGAGAAGTTGGGGGTGGGGGGGGGGGTATACAAGTATATGAACAAAGGGCAGGAACGTGTGCATATAACTGATGTAATTTGCCGATGACGGGCAATGATCCTTTCTTCAGCGCGTAGGCACTTCTAGGCCCTTGCTCTTACGTGAATTAGTACAAACTGACTACTAGTTTGAGTTCTAGTGGGCGGGGTAAAATTGCAGATTTGTATCTCACGGGAAGCGTGCTTGAGTAATTCCGTGCAGGTGTGATGACCGCTGTGTCCCCAGTGGTGTAGGGGTCACCGCAACTGCCCAGCAAGCAGGAGACCCACGTCCGAATCCCAGCTGGGTACACATTTTCAACTTCACACTCACGCAGTTAATGTCAAACATTCCGTATATATAAGATGATATTAAAAAACTGGGAATCACAGAAGACAACATAGACAATAGAGAACAGTTCAGGAACATTATAAAGAAACATAAACTTAAACAAGAACACATGGAAAACAGAACAGGAAAAAAGTGGTCAGAAGAATGGAAGAGAGAACGCAGTGGACGGATGAAGAGAATTTGGGAAGAACGAAGGAAGAAGAAGAAGTCATAATTACTCAAGTTCAATCGCTCTCTTTTAAGGGAATAATAATATATACAGCGATGGCAATTGATAGCTACACTCGTTAGTACCATATGATAGCGTCAAAATTTCCGTTTATATACCTTTAAAGTGGATGAATCTGTAACAGGGGAATTCGTTACTTGCAGATACTCACTATTTACATTTGTATCTACTATTGGATCACTCTGTAAGAGTTTAAAACTCTATCGTCCAATTTTAACCTTTGAAAAATAGAATTGCCGGCAGTCTGATAGCTGAGTGTAACTGGAATGTGATCAACAGTACACTGAATTTTGTCTGGCAAACAGAGATGGTGGCAGGTTTCACGCGAGTGGCGGGGCGGAGATGGGTAGGCGGGTGGTGGGCTGCGCCTCCAGCAGCGGCGCTTAATTAGACGCCTAATCAAACGGATGCCTGTGGGAGCGGCCTGCAGTGCTCTGGAGTCAGTTTGTGAGCGGCCTGGAGCGCTCTGGAGTCAGTTCGCGAGTGGCCTGCAGTGCTCTGGAGTCAGTTCGCGAGCCGCTCGCGAGGCGTCAGAGGGAAGTGGCGCGAGTCACTGTGCAGCGACTCACAACACCAACACCTCCAGGGACCGACCAAGCAATGCGTGCTGAGCGAATGACATTTATAGCTCTCTGCGTCTGCAGATTACACGATAAAATAATAGTTTATTAGCAGCAAGTTGAGGGGAGAGACGGGAACATTGCATAAGAAACTTTCTAGCCCCATTTGTACTTATCGAATGGCAAATAACTATTATAGTCATTATTTCTGTGTAATGTTGCCGTTCCTCATCAATACCGACAGAGTGTTGCAAAGTAGAGCTGACTTATGGATGGAAATGGCATACGCATTTATTATTAATCCTTACTACAGGAGATTTCTTTAAGCGCTATTACATCTATGTTGGCATCTATCGGCTTAGGTAATGGCAACCACGGGCGCTGGGAACGGGCTGCAAGGACGTGCCTTTGCAACTCCCTGGCTTGGATGAAAGCACACAGAAGAAGGTGAAGAAATAAAATTTTATTATTGTATAATATAAAATTTAGTTATTCCACCGTATCCTTTGGTGCAAATTATTGTCTAAATAGAAACCTGAAACGGCTAGGCTGTTGTCCAGAAGTGTTCATTGTGTAGTTTATGTGCAAAAAGGCCAACACTCAAAACACCAATATAGGCATGTTCCAGAGATTTATATTCAAATACCGGTACTTTTCCCGCGTACCATAATACGGAGGCCTTTCTATAGATAATTATAAGATGGCACTGGTATAAATTATATCATGAGTCTAAATTTTATAATCGACCGCATTTCACGTGGCTTTGGCTTTCATACCAGTTTTAGAAGTTAATATGCTCTGTGCGTCACCTCGACGCCATAGGTCAAATGGGTGTTTTATTTTATTTTATTGGTTTCTGGTATTTTTCACATTTGGTCAGATATTCGCGCATACTTAATCTAAGTAGGACAACTGGAGAGGAAGGAAGCGTCTGTGGAAACATGCCAGATTTTGCCTGGAGTGAACTTGGGAAACCACGGAAAAGCAAGATTAGGATGGCCGGTCCCAAGTGGGAAAGCGCCGATGGAAATCGGTGAGCCGGCAGCGGTGGCCGAGGGTACTGAGGCGCTCCAGTCACGGTCTGCACGGCCACTACGGTCGGGGGATCGAAACCCCCCTCGGGCATGGATATTTGTGCCGTCCTTAGTATTAGTTAGTTCATAAGTAGTTTGTAAGTTTAGGGACTGATGACCCCCGTAGTTAAGTCCCATAAGCTATACAAACATTTGAACATTTTTGGAAATCGGTGAACTTGAAATCTGGCACTGCCAACCTTAGCACCCTAATAGTGTTTTAGCTACATTCAGGATCAAATTTGTCATTTGGACATAAATGTTCCTCTGCTACATTACGTCATCTAATTACTTTTTCCGTCATTTCTAACTTAAAAGATAATCTGTAACGGAAAATTTCAATATTTTGTCAGCACTAAGCAAGATGATAGACATTTTTACCTTCTAATTCTTCTCTGCTGCCAAGACGAGACTCTTAAATAGTTATAATGTTATATACTCGATAACAAAATATAATGCTTTAACCTCTCACGATAGCTTTCATTTTAGTTGTGTTTGTCCGCAGCTTTAAGAATATAAGAAAGGCTACCACAATATTCTAATTTTCAACCACAAGCTAAACTGTGTATTTGTCTTCAACTTTCTTTTACATAAACACTTTCAGCTTTGTGTAAGCTCTTCATATATCAAACAACTAGTATGTCATCAGTGATCCAAAATATTATACACTAGATTCTCGACAAACTGACCCTGATTCGCACCACTTAACAGTACTTTTGATACGAAACAAAAATACGTTTTTTGGCAGTCTGCTAAGTGTCCTCTGTATTGACACGATCGTTTCTACCCTTCCTAAGAAATCAATACCTAGTGACTGCTACGGTATTGCAGGTCGAGACGCACCCCCCTGGAGACGATACTGCCGGTGCCCGTGATGGCAGCAGTCTCAGGAAAGTGCTTCTACACTGACAGTTCGGGACTGAAATGCGCGGTCAGCTGGCGTTTAGAGATGCCATTATTCTGCTGCTGGTGAGGACTGTGGGAGAGCTGTCGAAGGTCGTGCTGAACTTTCGTTGTAGGATGCTGCCTAGAGGGCACACCACTGCAAGCATTTTTTCCAGATTCCTAACGCCTCACGGAATCACTCGAAGCACTTACCTACAGTAGCGAAACGACATTTCTTCCCTAAACCTAACGACATCGACGACGATATTGATCACGATATTCCACTAGTTTTGGACACTGGATAATTCTTATTTCCTGATCATTACTTCACACGGAACTCTATTTTCAGTAATGAGATCTTGGTAAAACATTTTATATCCAAAATAAATTTTGCTGTGATATCCCTCGTTTCTCTGTGTATTGCATTTTTGATGATCATTTCGATTATTTGTGGTGAGCAGCGTGTCGAGTCCGCGATACGAGAATTACAGCGAGAAAATCATTTTGTCAGCGAGTGTTGTGACCTGACTTTATTCCACGTGGTTGAACACCGCAGAAAAATTTGTCGTCCTTTCTAGAGGCGTATAACTGCAGTAAATGTCATTTGTCCTTTACCTATCTTCTCTTAAGGCCCACTATGGATTTAAATCAAACATAATACTGCTGGGCCTAGCGGTGGGTTCCCAGCTTTATGTCAAAGATGAGGTGTGGAACCTGGTGGAGCGCCAGAGAACGCTAGTAAAACAGAATTAAAGTTTACACGTTTGTTCCGTAGTATACAGTAATTGTGATGAAGGCGCCAGCTCTACAGAGCTAGAGCAGCAGGTGGCGTCGCCTTGGGGCGCGTCCGCTCGCCGTCTCGCTGCGACCTCGGTGTTAGACTGCTGTGAGCCGTCTGACCGGTAGTGCCCGCGCCGCGACGTCTGGGAGTCGAAGCAGGGACTGTTATTAAGAAGTACTCGGCCCCTACTCCAGTCTGTGCAGCTGCTAGTGGATCCACGCGTGGACCCCTGAAGTCGGGTGCCGCGCTGATACTCGACTCTGGATACTGACTGGCAGGATTAGCACCAGAGTGCTAACTCGACGACAGCAACATTGACCTTCAGTAACCAACCACTGAAAACTGCGCTGGCCTCAGGCAGCAACCATAGGTTTGTGAAGTCGTCAGCACGGAGGATCACCGTCTTGCCCCGGATGATAGTTAGTGCGAAGTATGGCATCGACCAGACTCCATCTCCTAGCTGCCTCTAGCAGCTACCAGTACGTACTGCTATCTGTGACAAAGACTGAGCACAATGATTAAACAGTAAATCGACGACTACCTCCTGAGCATCGTCGATCCCGAAGACCGACTGACTCCTATGAAGCTGTGATGTATGAAACGGTTCGAATGTGTTCCATTTGAAATTGCAGTGTTCCCTCGATTTCCTTTACCACTGACAGATCCGCGGTCTTATTCCCTCTTGTGACAGACTTACGTGTAGTTACGAAACGTTTACTAGCTGCCTCTCTGATAGCCGTGTCACTCACACAGCAGTTCGCTGACGGCAGGCTTTCCAACTTGCCGACGCAGCGTCTGCCGTCGTCACGAAGACAAGTGAGCATTTCTACTACAGAGCTGCTAACCTGATTCTGTCCAGCTACAGTGTAAACAATCCAAGATTTTAAACACGTTTCCCTGTCACAATTTTTGTATTGTAACAGTACGTTCATTATGTGGCAATACAAACAATGAGGGTGGAGTGTATGTGATGGTTAATGACGGGTTGTTTAATGTAGAAGGGGAGAAAAGATGGAACGAGCGTGAAGTGAGAGGGGCCAGGGTGAACTAAGAGAACGCAGCACATTATCCTCAACAGCGACAAGTCATCATACATGAAAGAAATTTCAGGCCTGCCCCAGGTGAATGCTGTAAGAACTTAGTAAACGGTGACTGAATAAGTCTTTTTATGGATGATGCTGCAATATATTGAGAAATACTACGGAAAATATTTAGGGGAATTCCGGATGATCTACATCCTATTGACACATGGTGAGGAAAATGGCGATTTAGCCTCAACGCAAAGGCAGAGAGCTGCGTTTACACGAAAACAAAATTTGTTTATGTAACTACGGAATACCAGCAAGAACATCTGAAGGCCGTTACTTTCATAAAAATATCTGGGAATAGACTTAAGGAGCGATTTGAAACGGCCACGTAATAGAAGTCGTGTGTAATGCAGATTGCAGACAGAATCCTCGGGAAGTGCAGTTTGTCACGAAAGAAAATGTCTTACGAAACTCTCTCTCGGCTAGCCCCTGAGTAGTGCTTATCAGTATGGGATTCGCACTATTTTGGGTTAATAATAGACAAGAGCCCACGGAGTGTAGCACGCTTCATTACAGGCTCATTTAGTAAGCGTGAAAGCGTCACGGAGAAGATTACGAAACTCCAGTGGGAGATGCTAGTAGACAGAGCCAGCCAATTCATTGCTTCATCAGACGTATATCTCGCGAAAGAGCCACGAGGATTAAATTAGATTCCCATCCACATGGAGGCATACAGGCAGTTTTTCCCACGGTCCATACGCGACTTGAACAGGAGAAACTGCACCAAGTACACACACACTGAGGTAGTTATAAAATAGTAAGTAATGAAACTATTTCTCCAGGTGACATATATTTTTATCATTTCGAGAAAGGGAGTAAAGTGGAAGGAAAGAAGATTAATTGCAAATCTGTACTGGAAACAGAAGGCATGAGTACAAATAGGTAATGGGATCTCTGAAGACAGCAAGACTGGGAGAGGTGTCAGACAAGACTGTTGGCCCTAGCCAATTTTATTTAACATTTATGTGGGAGAAGTACTGGAAAGCTGTTTGGATGGGACAAGAGGCGTAAGGATAGGTGGGCGGATAATTGAATATATAAGATTTGCTGACGACATGCTCATCCTTGCAGAAAATAAAGATACACTGATTCAAATGCTAAATGACCTGAGTGAAGCCTGTACAGCATATGTCATGAACATTAATAAAAAGAAAACAAAAAGCATGGGCATAGGATTAAAGAAAAGAAAAGTGAAACTCAAGTTGGAGTCAGAAGTCATATAACAGGTGACATCGTTCAAGTATTTGGGAAGTTGGATTAAGAAAGATGTGAATTGCCAACAAGACATCAAACTGAGAATGACTCTGGCGAAAGAAGCGTTCCAGAAGCAAAGAAGACTCCTAACCAGTGGTTTAAACAAAGAATTAAGGAAGAGACTGGTTAAGTGTTTAACATGGAATGTGGCCTTGTATGGAGCAGAAACGTGGATATTGAGAAATCAACATAATAAGAAAATTGAAGCTTCTAAATTATGGATATGGCGTAGGATGGAGAAGATGAGCTGGATCGATAAAGTCAGAGATGAAGAAGTAAATACTAGACTTGGAGAGGAACGGAGGATGTTGCTGACGATAAAGAACAGGAAACTAAACCGACTAGGCTACAGTTTAAGACGAGATTGCCTTCTGGTAAAGGCAATTGAAAGTTGCGTTCCGGGAAAGTGGCAGAAAAGGGTACCAGTTGCTGCATGACGTCAGCAAGCCTCTAGGAGGCTATTAAAGAATGGAGATGATTGCAAAAGATAGAAGCATGGAGGGCTATGTAGACTAAACCTGCCGTACGGCAGACAACCAAATGATGATGACGAGTCCCTATGCCTTTGATAACCTTTATTATTCTACTAATGTCAGTGAAGATGTGAACCTGTGTACCCGATTGGCTGAATATTATTGAAAATGTTTCAGTTTCTGAATGTAGTTTCATTTCAGACGCGTTTCCATGTATCGAAGATACAGTTTTAGAGGTACGCGGTGCCCTTTTAAAATCCGTGTGTGTTGCAAGAGAAAGGAATAGCCAGAAACGCGTTGGAGTATTCCGTTGCTGACTTTTGAATTTTACTGGTGCGCTGCGCGCCGCTGGAATATTCCAGAGCAGCGCCTGCCATTTAGGCCGCCTGCCACCCCGCAGAGGGCGCGCACGCCGTTTCCTGCCGACAGCGCCCAGAGGGTTAAAAGCTCCACCCCCTACCCCCACCCCCTGCCGGCGCCCCCCACACGAGTAATCAACGGGCGTGTTAACGCGCTGCCGACGGTTCGGAAGCATCGCGGCTCTTCCGCATTCAGATTTAGGAACCGTTAAAACGCTACATATCGTGTCGGTATATGGTGAGCTACCTACCAGAAATGCTCCCGAAACTGCTTCAATGCCCTGTAAAATATTTCCACTCAGAAACTAGACTGAGTTCAGCTGCGGGGAGTTTCTGAACATCAGATATTTTTCACGTATTCACGATTAACTTGGGCATCTTGACGATGGGATGGGAAACGCTTTTAGTAATGCCTAAATACATTTAAATAATAAGTTATTTAATTTTTTATGGGAAAGAGTCAAGCTTGTTTATACATGCGGACGGTCACATCCGCAGCAGCCACCAGCTTGGGCGGGCTCTTCTCTAGCGCCGTTTACAAACAGCGTGCACTTCGTCAGATTCGTGTAGGACAGAGGACACAGGGCTCCTATTGTGCGTGGAATGGTTCCCCATTTGTCTATAGACCGCTTACAAATATTTCGTTCCGCATCGTGTGGTGTGAACACCAAATCCAGGCATTATGTAGGTACAACCATACGAACGTCGTTCATATGACATTTCCTAACGGAAATGGGGAGAGGGCAAGACATGGTGGCATCGAGTATTGTTAATACTTTGGAGGAGAAATCGTGATGGAAACAGTTCTGTCATGAAAGCTAAGGAATTAAAATAATTTTCGTACAATAAATAAATAAAATGAAAAAGAAAAAGAAAAAAAGAAAAAACTAAACATTTTCTTCTCCGTCAGAGGTAAGATGATGGTTGTAGGGGCACGCCTCTCCCCCCACCCCTCCCAAACCGTAAACCTTTGTGGCCCTCGGCTATAGGTGACCATCATTGTAATTTTTTTTATCTCATTTTTTTTTTATTTATTTATTTTTTTTTTTTTTTTCATTTGCACTTCCATTGATCTTCCTAAACTTTTCTGTCGACAAAACTGTCATTTTGAAATTGGTGCCTTGACATTTGTATTACTGACATCTTTCCGTTAGAATATCGTACATTTTTTCTATGAACAAATTAATTTTCATTGGTTTTCACTCCGAAAGAGGCTTTTACACACAGTGAAAAGAATGGTAATCTGTTCGGATAATTTGCGAGTTTTCGGTTACGTGCTACTTACTAATTCACTAATTAAGATAATTATAGTTAACGAGCTTGAGCTCACTGGAATGAAGATGTTGGGGGTAATAAACAACGTGATAAATTGCGACCAAAACAACCTGTCCGAATAATTATTCTACTCTGCTGCACGGAGAAGATCCCATTTGTTACTTGAGCTCTCGTTTAAAAAGAAGTGCAGTTTTTCATTTAATTGAAGCAGGCCGCGGTGGAGTAGCCGAGCGGTCTAAAGCGTCTCGCTGCGGAACGCGCTGTTGCTCGCCGTGGAGGTTCGAGTCCTCCCTGGGGCATGGGTCTGTGTCTTTGTCCTTAGGTTAGTTTACCTAGGTTTAAGTAGTTTGTAAGCTACGGACTGATGACCACGCAGGTTGGTCTGATAGATTACTAAACATTTGAATTTGAATTGAAGCAGGTATCAGGTAAATTAATTTACCTCTCTAAAGCAGATTACTAGGTACGGTAAATACATATCTACAACAATAACGTTATTAGGCAATGGCAGGGTTCATTCTATGTTGACGGACGCTTGATCAGATGTGACTGAGTGGTGTACGTTTGCTGCTTTCGACTGGTTGAACTGCTCCTCCACTATGCTCCGCTCGCGCCATGGTTTTCGGCAGCCTGAGTACACCGCGGACTATAAACCAGTGCTGAACACACATACGACCGAGACTACTAGTTCCTAGACTACTAGTAACTAATGTATGCTAAGGACAATTCAAATACCCATGCGTGAGAGAGGACTGTAACCTTTGACTTAGTCTGCAACAAGGAACCTGAGAACGCACGGCCACTCCCGCGTGGTCAAGCTGAACGCAGAGGCGAGGAGACGAAGCGAAGTCTCTTATAGAATTAAAGTACAGAAACTCACTGAAAATCACCAAACAATATTTGGGAACTCAAATAGTCCATCGCTGCCACACTGACTTAACGTAATGAAATCAAATGTGCCTTCCCCGTTGGGCACACATCTGTTAATGCCAGACATGTGGATGATGGGACTTTTCGAGACCCATATCACAGGATGCCTTAGAGCAAGGCCTACTTACGAACTCTACAACTTGGCGGGGACAGCGAGACAAGATTTATAAACGTGACGTCGTATCGAACACAGTGAAGCTCAAGGTAGAACTAAGCGCCACTCACACGCTGCAGGGGCACAAATCTCGTCCAAGCAGCCTGAAATCTAGGAAGAGCTTCCTGAAAGCTAGTGTCAGTGGCAGTACATCGCCAGCAAAGGCACTATGGTTGTGCTTTGCAGACTAAAGTCGTCTTGTGCAGTAGCCGTTACCATCTACGCTGCTGGAGTGTATAGCGATGGGCCACATGGTTTTAATAACGGTAGATATTTCGCGATGTCGACACCTTTGTTGTATTTTAATTAATGGAGACCACAAATGCTAGGAAATGAAGAGGAGCAATACGTATAGACACCGTGAAGTATATAACACGATTCATTCTGCTAGTACAGGATACTTAAGACAATGTACAACGTAAATAACATGTGATAAAATGTCACAAATTAATTGTACTCGTGCAGTCGAGACTTCTTTCCTCATTTGTTTAACGCAGTTAATGTGATCGATTGTGGTCCTGAAAGAACGTTTGCACGACCTTTGAATTGCACTGTCCAGTTAAAGTAGGTGTTCTAAATGCCTGTGCCCAGCGTCACAGCATTCCTGACATCTGCGTCTCATTGCCTGCTGCACCGGGCGTGGTGCAAAAAGCCTCACCACTAGGTCTTCCACTGGGATGTTGTACGCAACAGTCGCAAGATGGCCCCACGACAAGTAGTCCAGCGGGTTGAGGTCGGCGTGCGGAGTGGCTACGTGACAGGGCCACCTCGGCCAGTCCAGTGATCCCCAAACATCCGTCTGCTGTGATTTCTGACAAGCCGACAAAAGTGTGTGGCAGAATTCCACACGCGGAGCTACACCGAGGCCCAACAGAGTCTGTGTTGTTTGAAGATGGTAGGGTTGCCTTCCTTCTTTACGCAACACCCTCCATACCACTGAATGGGAGCTCTGTCGTGCGTGCGCTACGGCGCGGGTGCTTGTTGATGAGTAATTTCAAACCTCTGTAGTATGTCCTACGCAAAGTGTGGTGTGCGTATGGTTCGCTTGCGACCACTATCGTGGTCACGCCCTGCGAAACGACCGGCTTCATCCAGACCACAATGGATGGCAGCCACCGTCGAGTGGTGTGGCTGACGACTATTCGGATGTCTCTGTCCAAAGATGCGTATCGCTGCATGGCCCATTGCCTCCCGCCTTAACATACACGGAGTGTATATCGCGTTGCTGGATCAGGCGAACTTCTCCATTATGCACACACCAGCACACGTCAAATTACGACTGAACCTGGGATTTCTGCTGCGTATGTTTATCGTTCCCCTCGACCAGTATTGCAATTAGCGGCATGTAGTAGTTTTGCTTTCACGGAACTAGCAGCATAAAATGTCATCTCTTATTATAAGAGTAACGTAATGTTGTAGTACGTGTGAACCACTGTCAAGAATTTCTCTTAGGATAAATAATGCAGATCGGAACCGGTCAAATTAAATATCGATTTTGCGTAGAAACCAATATAAATTCATCCACATCGCGCGAACGAACGCTTATGTTCCACACATAAGAAATAATACACTGCTGGCCATTAAAATTGCCAAACAACGTAGATGACGTGCTACAGGCGTGAAATTTAACCGACAGTAAGAATATGCTGTAATATGCAAATGATTAGCTTCTCAGAGCATTCACACAAGGGTGACGCCGGTGGCGACACCTACAACGACCTGAAATGAGGAAAGTTTCCAACCAATTTCTCATACACAAACAGCAGTTGACCGGCGTTGCCTGGTGAAACGTTGTTGCGATGCCTCGTGTAAAAATGTTCAAATGTTTGTAAAGCTTATGGGACTTAACTACGTGGTCATCAGTCCCTAAACTTACAAACAACTTATCAACTACTTACGAACTAGGACGGCACAAATATCCATGCCCGAGGGGGATTCGAACCCCCGACCGTAGTGGCCGTGCGGACCCTGACTGAAGCGCCTCAGTCCCCTCGGCCACCGCGGCCGGCGCCTCGTGTAAGGAGGAGAAATGCGTACCATCACGTTTCCGACCTTGATAAAGGTCGCCTTGTAGCCTATCGCGATTGCGGTTTATGGTATCGTATAGTATCGCGATCCAATAACTGTTAGCAGAATATGGAATCGGTACGTTCAGGAGGGCAATACGGAACGCCCAGCTGGATCCTAACGGCCTCTTATCACTAGCAGTCGAGATGACAGAAATCTTATGCGTATGGCTGTAACGCATCGTGCAGCCACGTCTTGATGCCCGATTTAACAGATGCGGACGTTTGCAAGACAAACATCTGCACGAAGAGTTCGGCGACGTTTGCAGCAGCATGGACTATGAGCTGGGAGACCATGGCTGTGGTTACCCTTCACGCTGCATCACAGACTGCAACGACGAACCTGGCTGCACGAGTGGCAAGACGTCATTTTTTCGGATGAATCCAGGTTCAGTTTACAGCATCATGATGGTCGTATCCTTGTTTGGTAAAATTGCGGTGAATGCAGATTGGAAGCGTGTTTTCGCCATCGCCATACTGGCGTATCACCTGTCGTCATGGTATGGGGTGCCATAGGTTACAGTTCTCGGTCACCTCTTGTTCGCATCGACGGCACTTTAAACAGTGGCCGTTACGTCTGAGATGTGTTACGACCCATAGCTCTACCCTTCATTAGATTCACGCTGCATCACAGACTGCAACGACGAACCTGGCTGCACGAGTGGCAAGACGTCATTTTTTCGGATGAATCCAGGTTCAGTTTACAGCATCATGATGGTCGTATCCTTGTTTGGCAAAATTGCGGTGAATGCAGATTGGAAGCGTGTTTTCGCCATCGCCATACTGGCGTATCACCTGTCGTCATGGTATGGGGTGCCATAGGTTACAGTTCTCGGTCACCTCTTGTTCGCATCGACGGCACTTTGAACAGTGGCCGTTACGTCTGAGATGTGTTACGACCCATAGCTCTACCCTTCATTAGATCCCCGCTAAACCCCACATTTCACCAGGATAATGCGCGACCGCATGTGCAGGTCCTGTACGGGTCTTTCTGGATACGGAAATATTCGACTGCTGCCCTTCCGAGCACATTCTCGATATCTCTCGCCAAATGAAAACGTTTGGTGAATGGTGGCCGTGCAACTGGCTCGTCACAATACGCCAGTCATTACTCTTGAGGAACTGTGGTATTGTGTTGAAGCTGCATGGGTATCTGTACCTATACACGCCATCCAAGCCCTGTTTGACTAAATGCCCAGGCGATAGATGGTTGTTCTGGGTACTGGTTTCTCAGGATCTATGCACCCAAATTGCGTGAAAATGTAATCACATGTTAGTTCTAGTGTAATATATTTGACCAATGAATACCTTTTTATCATCTGCATTTCTTCTTGCTGTAGCAATTTTAATGGCCAGTAGTGTCGGTGAAAAGGTTTGCGAATGTAGGTTATAAGTACAGAATTCGCCATCCAAGCTCCCGGCTGCAGATACTGCCGGGCTGATCTCGGTAACTTCAGTTGGCCACCCGGTACCTGTTGCTCCCTCCTGCTACTGCTGTTGCTCTAGCAAGACGCTTCCAGCTGTCGCCGCTGCTGCTGCCACCGCCCCCTGCCACACTGCCTGTCGCCCCTGCGGTTGGCCGGCCGGTCTGCCGCTCCTCGTCGTCGCCGCCTCCGTAGCTTTGCCCTAGTGAGCAGCTCCTCGCCGCGCCCATCACCTGCTGGTTTCCTGGTCGCTGCGTTCCGGGCCAGCGCCACCACCAATCGAGGGTCAGAGTTCTCCCAAGTGCTGCTGTGCCGCAGCCGTCGTCGTCGTCGTTCTCATCTAGTTTCGTCGCAACTCTTGGTGTCATCGCCATCATCTGTATCTTCATCGCCGTCCGTCCCTGTGAACGCTGTGTGTTTGTCGAGATCGTCGTCTGTGTTGTGTGTTGTCCTGTTCTGCCTCACCATATCTGATATTCCTACTACCACCACCTCAATCCTACACATTTCCCCCTCCCCAGCCTACACAACAATAACGTGGTGTGCCGCCTCCATCCTCCAGACTACTATCCGTCGGCCACTGTAACTACCATTTCCTCTGACCGAGTCCTCTGCATCCCGCTCCCTTCTACTGCTCCTGCAGAGTTGTTCTCACAATCTCTTCTCACCACAATAATCACCACCCCCATGGGAACACTTTCATCTGCCAAAGTGATTCATCGCCACACCACGGTGGCAGACTCAGTTGCCTCCTCCAGCCTTGAAGCACATCACCAGCAGCCGGGCACCACTCTCCGCCACATCCCTATGCGACCCATTCCCCAACCTCTTCCAACTCCTACTACCTCCCATAAGGTCCCAACCAAAACAAAATGCTCCTGAACGGATTCCCCTGCTGTTGTACCCAACAAAATCCCCACGACCACAGCATCTGTCACAAGTCTACCGTCAGCCAAATCAATTGACACCACCCCCGTTCCTTCCACCTCCTCCCCCACTCCCGAAATATATACCAATGTTCTCTCTCGCCCTGTTCCTACCTTGATAATCCTACCCTGCCGATTGAAATAATGAAATACTTCCCATCCGCACCCGTCTCCCAACTTAACCCGCATCAGCATTCCGTCCTTATAAAATGCACCTCCCCCAATTTTTGAACTGACCTCCTACAATGCTTGTGGTCCAGAATGCATCTTGGATCCCATGCCACTCTCACCCCCACCCTCCCCTTCCTCGTCAACCTTCCCACCACCCACCCACTCTCATCACCGTTGCTCATGGAGGAGGAGGTGTTGGGCCCAACTCATCACTCACCCAGATCTAGAGATACGTTCCGCCAAGCGTATCCAAAATGCCTCTGGCTGCACTTACTTGATGCGGATCTTTACAGAATCCACATCATTCATTGAACGCCTCCTCACCAAGGCGGCACTAATATATGATCGTCTCTACCAGGTGGATCCATCTCGCTCCCCTTCCCAGTCATACTGCTGTGGTAGGTGTCTAGTTTACAACGACCACCTCACCCAAAACTGTAAAAACCCTCCCACCTGTCCTCACTGCAAATACCCTCTTTTCTCTGTGTCCCCACCCCTCCCACCAGCAACACCTGTGGGACCCCCACCACACCTATTACTATAAATGCCAAGCTCGTCCTGCTCCCAACACCCAAGCTGACTGTCCCCATCTGCATATCGACCCCCCACCCAACAACTCCCTCTGCCCACTCCCACTGTGGAGCACTCATACAATTCGTCACCACAGTCCTCCGAAGCATTCACCCATTCCAATGTCCCCACACCCTTCAACAGATCGCCCTCGCTGCCCACTTCGTCTTCCAACTGGAAACCATGATAATCATCTCCCGCAACCACTCGCATTTCACCTTCTCCTGCCAAGTTATTCTTGCATAAAGTACACCCGTAATCTTTATTCCGTCTACCCCTGACACACCCCTCCGCGTCAGCTCCTCATGGCACGTCCGCCCCACTGCATCCTCTATCACAACGTCTGTTCCCTCCCTGCCAACAAGCACCTTTTTATGCATACTCTATCCCACCACCACGTGGATCACTTTCTCCTAAATGAAACCTTCTTTCAATCCCGTAATTCCATCAGCGCCACTCTTTACGGCCACCACAGAAACGGCCTCCCACCCCTTACTCCAGGCGGAGTGGCGATTGGCCACCTCCATCATCAACCTGTCTGGCTAAAGCCTCTCCTAAACGACCCCATAGAGCACATAATCCTCAGCCTCTTTCTTCCCTCCCTCACCATCAGCCTGCCCACTATTTACATCCGCAGTCGCGTTCTCCTTCCCTACGATTTTCTCTCCCACGTTGACCCCAATTTTACATCGTATTTGATTATCGCCGACTTCAACCTTGCCTCCCACCCCATTGGTGGTGGCGTCAGATCGTCGCCTCAGTCTGGGGTGACAGCGTTCCCCTCCGTCGCCCTTGCCTCTCCCACCCTCCTTGGGCGCCTCACGGTTGGTGAGTGCAGTAGCGGTGACGCCGCTGCTGTGGGTTACGACGCTTGGCAGCCGTGTGCGCTGTGTGTTACGTGGTAAGTGCGTTCCCCGGTGGGAAGTGCAGGGAGGCGGCAGGTGGCGGCTGACCGCCCCGCCCACCTGCCGCATTACCATAACAATGCGGCCACTCAGTGCGGGGGCGGCATCCGCCGCGCGCTGTTACCGCATACGAGGAGGGCGGCAGGGCAGCTGGAAGGAAGGGGGCGCTAGTGTCGCCCCACCTCGTCTGGAAGGGGACGCCGGCCGCAGTGCTAGGCGAACCTCTCAACCCCGTTTCACTTTGTCATTTCTCTTCTGCACCGTCCCCACCAACAAAAATGGGGGATATCGACATAAGTTACCGAAGGACCAAATGAAATCGCCCTGACAGGATATACTCAGGACTTTGCACCCGTTTCTAGACAAATGCAGTGGCGGCTCGTACAAAATTTGACCAGTGTGCTACAATATTACAAAAATAAACAGGAAACGAAATATACTAAAATAAAAAGCACGACTTAAAATTGTTGTGATATTAGCTTTACCTAATGAACTAAGATCAAGTATGTTATTTATATGTTTATGATTTCCTTTATGTTTCTTTATTAATGCATTAAGTTGCCTGAGGTCTTCGCCTCCCACTGTACTCCACGCATCACTGTTCCCAAACAACAAACATGGAAATCAAAAAAGTGCTTCACGAATATCACATCCGCAAATCCAACTGTTTTCACACACTTTCGTTCTAAATTTCCTCATGTACTCACTTTTCTTGCCACCTCCATGTTGCTCGCACAGTACGTAACGCACACTTTCACGAAGAAATACTTCTTCAGCGAACGCACAAAGCGTGACTGAAAATGGAAATAACAGAGCTTAGCAACATCCCCACCACGTCATCTGCGTTCTACACAAGCGACCAATGAGACTGTTTGGCTGAAAAGCGCAGTTTCACTCGCATTTGGCTAAACATTACTAATGTTGTTTGTGATTGAAGTTTTACGTCAAACACGTCAACCTTTGTATGATTGCCTTTAATTAAATACCAATTAATACAGTTTTGACAGTAAGACCTTCAGGGTAATTTATAACAGCGTTGCCAGCTGCATGTATTCACTGCAGGTAGTAAATATAATGTTTAAATAATACTAATTTTATTTACAGAAATTAAAAATTTAGATTCAGAGGTATTTGAATACGAGCCTCACACACGGAGGTTTGAGACACAACGCGGAAGACGCCTAAGCCAGTACACTATTTGACTCTGTATGCCGCAATATTCGTCATATACTATTCTTCCGCAATCGTTACACGCAGCGCGAAGAGAAATATTGATGTGGTGCTGCAGTCTGTCTCAGCACTCATGAGCGGTCAGGCCTGACGTCACGTCTGCGCATGCGCACTAGCGAACAGACGACTGCGCCGCCTCTCTGCGCACTCACCAGCGCGGCTGAATCCCACTTCAGCACACGGAGCTGGTTTCCAACTATCACGGCGAGAGCGTTCCAAAATGCGTTTTCATCCTTATTACTAGCATTCTAATACGCATTGGAAGGTAATTAGCATAATTTTATTGTGATATCTAGCTCGCATTCCAAGAGAAAAGATGTAATTTTACAGTGATTACTCGCTTACATTCAAAGAGAAATGGCATAATTTTAGCAATATATTTACAGTGTGCTGCAGCACCTTAGCACATTATCACCAGCCGCCACTGGAGGAATGCCTACTAGAGTTCTGAAACGGCTAATTCCTCCTGATGGCCGTAAAAAACTGCAGGTCACACTCTTTATATAAGTTCTAATATTTGGGTCCTGTAGTGTTAAATATGTCACTTAACGACATAATATAACTTATAATAATTTCAAATCGCTGCTTAATATTTTATATTTATTTAACGATGGACATTTCGGCTACAAAGCCGTCATCGGCTTAGCTACAATTGTGTAATATAAAAGACATAAGATAATATAAAAGTCACAGGATACGATATTTACATCATTTTTGATTATACATACTTCCTGTAATGTGGTTATGCATATATGATTGTTGTCACGCCACCAATATGGTACAGTTATAATAATTTGCTGTAGATGTTATTTGTTGGTGTATGACAATGATATTTTATGGTTACAACAGCTTGTTTATATTTATACCAATGATATATTAAACAGTTCGAGGTGTGTATTAATTTTTGTCTCTGATTATGATACGCAACGATATTGCAAGCCTCCAACGGTATACAATTTGTATAAGTTATGGGACCAGTTTGCTTACCAATGATATACGAAAATAATTTAAAAGATACTCTTTGGTGTAACATGCGTTAAAAACTGAACGTCATACAGTAGACGATCTTCAAAGCGCTATTGAGGTGTTTACACATTACACCTAAAGGAATAACAATGAACATCTTGGAAGAATTGGAGATTCTTTTACACATCGAAAAAGAACCACTTCTCGTAATTAATGAAGAAACTGTTTTAAAACATGAAAGTTTCCTCGACAATTTTATTGGAATATTCAAAGCGGAACCACGTTAATAATCACACACCCGGTGATACAAATTTAACGCATGGTACACCAAAGAGCACCTTCTAAATTATTTTCGTATATCATTGGTAAACAAACCGTTGAATGCATGGAATATCGTTGCCTGTCATAATCAGAGACAAAATTTAACATACACTTTGAACCGTTTAATATATCGTTGGTGTAATTATGAACAAGCTATTGTAACCATAAAATATCGTTGACATACACCAGCAAATAACATCTAAATCAATTTATTGTAACTGTACCATATTGGTGGATGACAAAGATCTTATATGGAAAACCACATTACAGGAAGTATGTATAATCAAAATTTATGTAACTACCGTATTCTGTGACTTCTATATTATCTCACGACTTTTATATTACACAATTGCAGTTAACTTTATCACGGCTTTGTAGCCGAAATGGCCATCGTTAAATAAATATAAAATATTAAGCAGCTATTTGGAACCATTAAAAGTTGTAATATGTCTTAAAATAAGTGTCGTTGTAAAGCTGGGCGTCGGACAATTTTATTTGTGAGGCGGCATCGAGAGTCGTGTCGGGATAGCTCGGTCGGTAGAGTGCTTGCTCACGAAAGGCAAAGGTCCCAGGTTCGAGTCCCGGTTCCGGCACACAATTTTAATCTGCCAGGAAGTTTTAACAATGTTATAGAGGAATATTGAAGACTTGAGAGGGTGATCGGTTAAATAACAATATACTGCTATGGATGAAAAGTTATATTAACTCCAGCATTTCAGTAAGCGATGGGATCCAGTAACGGTCGTCATTCAACTCAACGGAATGTCAGGGGATGGGTTTCGCCGAATTGATTCGACCTTTGTGATAAGAGGCAGGTAAAGAAACGTTGTGATTTCCTGATGTATCTCGCCCGCGTAAGCCACAGAGAAAGATGAAACGCTCACAAAGGATTACCCATTCCAGCCTAACTTAGTAAAGCACGCATTGTTCGTAAGGCGCAGTGGATGGAGCAACAGTGCTTATTTTCCCGACCGTGTTCAGTTCTGCTCCTTCTTGAATTTTAATTAAAAATCATTCCATACGATACAATATTAAACTTAGTTTATATACCTAACATTTATTCATTTATTTTAATTAAGTTAATTTTGATTATTGACTTTAAATACTTAATTTTCATAGTTTGGCGAATTTATGAATGAGAGCATCATTGAAATTCTGTCACATATTATGAGGAATGTAAAAAAGCAATGTTTATACCATGCACATTTTATGGAGCATTTTTAGGAACAATTATTTCAGAAATTTGCTTCAGTGCAAACCGCTGCTCGTAGCGTAGGAGACAGCATTTATGTCACTGGTTCGTGATACTGAGGCTGTAAATTTATTTAGCGACGAAGTATAACAGGCGTCAGTTTCATTACAGGGATTCCATTCGTCCCTTTGTTAACGCCGAAGTTAAGAAACTTCTGAGTCCACAAGTGCTCTTATTAGAATAAATTCTTTCCAACATAATAGGTGATTGTTCACGCGTTTAAATTATACTTTACAAACCAACTTCATTCTCATGGCCGTCCTCACCGGGTAGCAAATGTGTGCTGCGTGACTGCCGAACCCGATCTGAACAGAAAGCCAGGTCCTCCTCGATGATCAAGATGATCGTGATCATATGATCATAATAAGCGAATATACACTCCTGAGCATTAAAATTGCTACACCACAAAGATGATGTGCTAGAGACGCGAAATTTAACCGAGATAAAGAATATGCTGTGATATGCAAATCATTAGCTTTTCAGAGCATTCACACATGGTTGGCGCCGGTGGCGACACCTACAACGTACTGACATGAGAAAGGTTTCCAACCGATTACTCATACAGAAATAGCAATTGACCGGCTTTCCCTGGCGAAACGTTGTTGTGATACCTCGTGTAAGAAAGATAAATGCCGCGGTGGAGTAGCCGAGCGGTCTAAAGCGTCTCGCTGCGGAGCGCGCGGTTGCTCGCCGTGGAGGTTCGAGTCCTCCCTGGGGTATGGGTGTGTGTGTTTGTCCTTAGGTTAGTTTACCTAGGTTTAAGTAGTTTGTAAGCTACGGACTGATGACCACGCAGTTTGGTCCGATAGATTTACAAACATTTGAACATTTGAAAGATAAATGCGTACCATCACGTTTCCCAGTTTGAATATGGTCGGATTGTAGCCTATCGCGATTGCAGTTAATCATATCGCGACATTGCTGCCCGAGTTGGTCGAGATCCAATGACTGTTAGGAGAATATGGAATCAGTGGGTTCAGGAGGGCAATACGGAACGCCGTGCTGGATCCCGACGGCCTTGTATCACTAGCACTCGAGATGACAGGCAACTTATCCGCATGGCTGTAACGGATCTTGCAGCCACGTCTCGATCCCTTAGTCTACAGATGGGGACGTTTGCAAGACAACCACCACCTGCACGAACAATTCGAAGACGTTTGCAGCAGCGTGGACTATCAGCTCGGAGACCATGTCTGCGGTTACCCTTTACGCTGCATCACAGACGGGAGCGCCGGCGATTCTGTACGCAACGACTAACCGGAGTGCACGAATGGCAAAAGTCGTTCTTTCGGTTAAATCCAGATTCTGTTTACAGCATCATGTTGGTCGCATCCATGTTTAGTGAAATCGAGGCGAACGCACATTGGAAGCGTGTATTCGTCATCGCCATACTGGTGTATCACTCGGCGTGATTGTATGGGGTGCCATTGGTTACACGTCTCGGTCACTTCTTGTTCCCATCGACGGCACTTTCAACGGTAGCCGTATCATTTCAAATGTGTTACTACCCTTCATTCGATCCCTGCGAAACCCTACATTTCAGCAGCATAATGAACAATTGCATGGTGCAGGTCCTGTACGGTCGTTTCTATATACGGAAAATGTTCGACTGCTGCCCTGGCCAGAACATTCTCTAGATCTCTCAACAATTGAAAACGTCTGGTGAATGGTGGCCGAGCAATTGGTTCATCACAATACGCCAGTCACTACTCTTCATGAACTGTGGTATCGTGTTGAAGCTGCATGGGCATCTGTACCTGTACACGTCATCAGAGCTCTGTATGACTCAATGCCCAGGCGTATCAAGGCCGTTATTACGGCCAGAGGTGGTTGTTCTGGATACTGATTTTGCAGGATCTATGCACCCAAATTGCTTGAAAAAGGAAGCGCTTGTCAGTTTTAGTACAATATATTTGTCCATTGAATACCCGTTTATCATCTGCATTTTTTCTTGGTGTAGCAGTTTTAATAGCCAGTGGTGTATATGGATTAGTGGGTTCAACAGCAAAGTTTGCAACGCCCGACTCACCTCTGAATGTAGAAGTGCTAACTGGGCGCCAATTATGGCCGAACGGATTCGTTGGTATTATATTGTTCATTATTTCTCTAGCGGTTAAATCATCCGAAATCGTTGAATTGTGGCTAACTATCGAGACGTTCTACTACGAAACAAGTAAATTCAATCGTTTTTCTAATTTTAATTCCATATGAATGCCGATTCTGTCTGTAGCCTCCAAATACACTGGCCAATCACCGTTTAAATTTTCGTCCTGTGTTGAGTTTCCCCAGGGAAGTCTTGTACCGAAATGGCCATCACAAAAGTAATTGTACCATGAAGTAACTAGAGGTTCAGTTCAAAAATGTTCAAATGTTTGTATTGCCTATGGGACTTATCTACGGGGTCATCAGTCTCCAAACTTACAAACTACTTACGAACTAGGACGGCACAAATATCCATGCCCGAGGGGGGATTCGAAACCCCGACCGTAGTGGCCGTGCAGACCGTGACTGGAGCGCCTCAGTCCCCTCGGCCACCGCGGCCGGCAGAGGTTCAGTAATACACAACCGCACGCCTAAGTGAAATTTATTTAACGTTAAAAGTACGGAGTTCCTTGTGTATCATTGTTTATTAATTAAATGTATAATATATGAAGCTTAGTAGACGTCATGCAACGTCTGTCATTCGGATGAGACTGGGACATGGATGTTACCATGCCCGCCTACTACGTTTGGAAATCATCGCTTCTCGACATTGCGACAAAAACCCAACGGTTCGACAAGTTTAAGTACAGTTTACTGACGGACTACCTCAAAGTCTCCGGCATACAACTCTAATCTTAAGAGCTGGTGTGTTTACCTTGAAGATGCATAGCTTGAAACTGCATAAGTAATTTTATTTTATATTTTGACCTTTATATGTCCTTCAAACTCTCATTTTGTTTTATGCTGTTTCCACTGTCGGTATATTACGTCTGTCAGTAGTACTGTTAAATATGTATTGTTTTATATCTTATACTGTACATACCATTTTTCTACTTTTATTGTAAGGCTGTATGATGTTAGATACCTATTAAGAAGAATTTCTAGTCTGTTCTGCCGGCCGCGGCGGCTGAGGGGACTGAGGCGCTTCAGTCACGGTCTGAACGACCACTACGGTCGGGGGTTCGAATCCCCCCTCGGGCATGGATATTTGTGCCGTCCTTAGTTGTAGGTAGTTCATAAATAGTTTGTAAGCTTAGGGACTGATGACCCCGTAGTTAAGTCCCATAAGCTTAACAAACATTTGAACATTTAATCAATTCTGTTCTAATGTTGTCACTGTAACCAAAAGCTAGTCGCGGTGGAGTAGCCGAGCGGTCTAAGGCGCCTCGCTGCGGAGCGCGCGGTTGCTAGCCGTTGGGGGTTCGAGTCCTCCCTCGGTCATGGGTGTGTCTTGTCCTTAGGTTACTTTACCTTACTTTAAGTAGTTTGTAAACCTCGGACTGATGACCACGCAGTTTGGTCCGATAGATTTACAAACATTTGAACCAAAAGCCATAATAAAGAGGAATAAATAAAAATTATGCTTATGAGTGGCATATACTAACATCGCCATGATGGGTATTTCTTCCTGAGCAGTTATTCATTGAATGTTATGTTAGAAACCTTGCAGCGTATTTCTGTCTTTTACACAGTGCCAGACGCGCAGACAAACCGTCAACTGGAAGTTTCGCAGAGGGCAGGCGAGCGTGGCCGGTGGCTCTTCATCTCTCGCTGGTCGCTTTCAGAAGGCGGGGCGGCTGTATTTCAGGCAGGACTTCTGCCTCGGGGGACGGCGCGATGTTAATGAGACCGAGGGCGCTTATTACCTGCCGCGGCGACAGGTGAGCTCTTCCTCAGGGACCCGGAGCTGGGCAGACGGCAGGTGAATGAAATACGACTCCGCGGAAACAATACCTGCCAGTAATCCATCACGACACACCGTCGTAGGGGTCTTTCGCAGTATTGTGTGCGGAGAAAAAATGAATTCGTAAACCGTTTCTGTCCCCCTGAGCCGCGTCTGTGCTCTTTATTCTCCAAAACGCATCCACGAGCGACGGCGGTTTTTTGTCACAAAATCTGTATCGCCGTGAATGGTCCCGCAATCGACAGCGAAAGAGAGAGTGAGAGAGAGAGAGAGAGTGAGAGAGAGAGAGAGAGAGAGCGTAGCGTGGGGGAGACTGCGACGGTAGCGGCCGGAAAGCGTGCGTGGGGGTTAGGGGTGCGAAGAAGCGACCGGCCGAAACCAGCGAGCACGGGACACAGGCTGCACATCTGTGTACAGGCAGACACTGCACGGCAGCCATCTTGGATGGGTGTACAAACCGAGCTGTACCGATAAATGCCTTGTTCTTCAAATGGCGCTCCTTCTTGTAATTGGCGGTAAGTCATGGAGTAAAACATAAGTGATATCTGGCGTTCCACAGGGAAGCGTTATAGGTCCTCTACTCTTCCTCATGTTTATAAACGATTTACGAGACAATCTGAATAGTTCCCTTAGACTGTTCGCGGATGATGCTGTCGTTTATCGGTTAGTGACGTCAACAGAGGATCGAAAGCAACTGCAAAGCGATTTAGACAAAATTTCTACATGGTGCGAAAATGGGCAATTGACACTAGATCATAAAAAGTGTGAAGTAATACACATGACCACTAAAAGAAATCCGCTGAACTCCAGTTACACGATAAATCAGTCAAACCTTAATGTCGTAATTTCTGCCAAACACTTAGGACTTGCAATTACGAATAACTTAGACTGGAGAGAACACACAGAGAATGTTGTGGGGAAGGCGAACGAAACGTTACGCTTCATTGGCAGAAAGCTTCGAAGATGCAACAGTTCGACCAAAGAGACTGTCTACATCACACTTGTGCGTCCTCTCCTGGAGTACTGTTGCCCCTTGTGGGACCCTCATCAGGAGGGACTGACGGAAGACATTGAGAAGGTTCAGAGAAGGGCAGCTCGTTTTGTTTTATCACGTTACAGGGGGGAAAGCGTCACGGAAATGTTGCGCGAATTAGGGTGGAAATCATTAAAAGAAAGACGTTATTCATTGCGGCGTGATCTGCTTGCGAAGTTTCAATCACCGACTTTTACTTCTGAATGTGAAAATATTTTGCTAGCACCCAATAAAATAAGAGAAATCAGATCGAAAACGGGACGATTTAGATGTTCTTTCTTCACGCGCGCTGTTGGAGAAAGGAACGGTAGAGAAAAGTTAATAAAGTGGTTAATGAACCCTCTGCCAGGCACTTAAATGTGATTTGCAGAGTATCTATGTAGATGCAGATGTAGATGAATTACATTCTCATTTTAACCCCTCAGGAAACGAAAGAAATTACCAAGTTTTTTCACACAGACAGGTGAGAAATGAATGAGTTCAACAGTTTGTAATATTTGGGTCCTGCAGCGTTAAATATGTCACTTAACGAAAAATGTTCAAATGTTTCTTAAGCGTAAGGGACTTAACTGCGGGGTCATCAGTCCCTAAACTTACAAACTACTTATGAACTACCTGATACTAAAGACATTCCAAACATCCATGCCGGAGGGGGGATTCGAACCGCCGACCGTAGTGACCGTACAGATTGTCACTGGCGCGCCGCAGACCACTCGACCACTGCGGCCGGCTCAATTAATATAACTTGTATTAATTCCATATCGCTGCTTTAATATTTCTATATTTATTTAACGATGGTCATTTCGGCTACAAAGATGTCTTCAGGTTTGCTGCAATTGTGTAATACAAATTTCATGCGATAATAGAAAAGTCACAACATACAATATTTCATAAAATTTTGATTTTACATTCTTCTTGTAATGTGGTTTTACATAGAAGATCGTTTCATGCCATCAATATGGTACAGTTATAACGTACTGTAAGAAATTGATATTGATGTTATCTGCTGGTTTATGTCAAAGATATTTTATGGTTACAATAAATTGTGTATAATTATACCAACGATATATTAATCAGACAAAATGTGATTAAATGTTGTCATCCACTTTCTTTCACCATCTAAAAACTGAACATCACACTGTAGACGATCTTCAAAGCGCTATAGAAATGTTAGGAATTACACCTAAAGTACCAACACTGAACATCTTGGAAGAATTGGAGATACTTTTACACCTCGAAAAGGATCCACTTCTTGTAATAAATGAACAAACTGATATGAAACATTAAAGTTTCCTCGAAAATTTTATTGAAATATTAAAGCGGAACCAGGTTAATAGCAACACATCCAGTGATAAAATTTTAACACATGTTACACCAAAGAGCACCTTCTAAATTATTGTCATATATCATTGGTAAACAAACCGCTGGAGGCATGCAATATCGTTGACTATCATAATCAGAGACAAAATTTAATACACACTTTGACCTGTTTAATCAGTCATTGGTATACGTATAAACAAGTTATTGTAACCATAAAATATCGCTGACATACACCAGCAGATAACACCTATAGCAATTTCTTACAATACGTTACAACTGTACCATATGCATCGAGTCAGGACAGAATGTTCCGAGTACTCCAGAGTGTATAGTCTGAAGTGTGACCTCAGCGTGATTCCGAGACCCGCATTGTCCCAAGGCTTCTTTAGGTATTGAAACTTTGAAATGGTCGCGGACTATCAAGAGTGTGACTCACATGTCTGAACGTCGTTAAGTCCGGAATGATTGTACTTTAACGCCCAAATATTCGTATTCGCAATTTCTTACGTTACGAAGGGTGTAGGATCTTTCTGTTACAGTGTACTACATCGCCTATGGACGATCCGTCAATACCAAATTCCAGGCGTTACCTCTCAATGAACAGCCTACCACTAATAACCGAGCAGCGGTGTTTACATGAAGCTGTCAGTGTTAGAGAAGCAACACCGAGGGAAGCGGCCGGTGAAATGAACATGGAAAGTGGTAGGGCAGTAGGGCACAGTTTGGCGATAATGGCTATCGCTCTCAGCTAATCGTTTGGGCTTATGACTGTAACGGTTTTTTTTTTAATTCTTTATTATGGCTTTTGGTGACAGTGACCATACAGCCAGCGGTTATGACATTGATAACATTACAATAGAAGTGAAATTCTTGCAATGTACAGCACAATATTAATAAGTATGTTACATCATATAGCCTTAGAATAAAAGTGGAAAAATAACATGTAAAGACATTAAACAATACATATTTAACAGTACGACAGATATTTGTAATACAATAAAAGTGCAGAAAGCATAGGACCAAATGAGAGGTGCAAAGACAAATAAAAGTCAAAATATAATATAAAATCACTTATGCAGTTTCCCGCTGTGCATGTTCAAGGTAAACACACTAGCTCTAAAATTAGAGCTGTATGCCAGTGACTTTGAGGTAGTCCTTCAGTAAAGTGTACTTAAGCTTGTCGAATCCATGAAGGAGGACAGTGACACTTGTGGGGAGAGGGTAACCCCTCGCGACCAGCGTTCGGTAGAATACACTTTGTGCGGCCGTGTACTTGGTGCATGCCAGTATGATGTGGTTGAGATCCGCCACTGCCGTTACATCTTTGTCGCAATGCCGAGAAGCGATGATTTTCAAACGGTGTAGGTGGGCAGGGTAACATCCATGTCCCAGTCTCATCCGAATGATAGACGTTGCATGACGTCTACTAAGCGTCATCGATGAAAACCACGGTCGTGAGGAGACATTTGGTTGTATAGCTGCCAGGTGTCCTCCCTTAAACACATGAGAGAGGCGCCATTCGTGGTCCCAAGTGCGATAGGCAGCTTTCCGAATCGTCGTTCGTAAGTCTGTATATGGAATCGGCGTGGGGAGTTGTTGTCCTTCCGTAATACTTCTCTTGGCAAGGCGGTCTACTGTTTCGTTATGGGGTATACCTCGATGTCCTTTAATCCAAAGTAAGTGGATGTCTATGCCCACTGTCTGTGCATTTGTTATGGCCTCCAAAACGTCCAATATATATCTATTCGTTCGTTTGTCAAACGTCGGATGTTGTAATTTTTTCAGCACGCTTTGAGAGTCCGTGAGGATCAATATAGAGTTAAATGTTCGTGTGCCGTAATAAATGGCCTCCCTGATGGCTAGTAACTCTGCCGTGTAAATAGATGACGCAGGCGGAAGCGCAAACATTTGGTAGGTGCCGTTAGAGGGGCAAAAGAAGGCGTATCCCACCCCTGCTTCAGTTTTAGAGCCGTCAGTATAGATGTGAGCATGCTGTGGCCAGTTGCGGAGAAGAAACTGTTCCACGTCGAGAGTGATGTTGGTCCCCGTTGTGTAGTCTGATGGCAAATGTGTCACCGGGACTGGGTTGAAAAACAGATGATAAGAATAACGGAAACAAGGAAGTTTGGTGTCCTGTATGATGAGTGGGAAGAGATGTCTCCATTTCTCGTAGCTGCGAACCAGTAAAGGAACTCGGGTCATGCCTCTTCTGTGATGCATTTCTGTTATGTTCCAAAATTGGTGTACCGTTTTGAGAGAGGCACTATCACATATTGACGCTCGGCTGAGGAGGAAAATATCGGACAGCATCTGTCGACGTATAGTTAACGGCATTTCAGACGCTTCCACGAGCAAGGCGTTGGTGGGTGTTGACTTCATAGCTCCGAGAACAAGACGAAGCATTCTGTACTGGAGGACATCAAGTTTGCGCAGGGTCGATTGCGCTGCAGTAGCGTAGACGATACTGCCATAATCCAAAACGGAGCGGATCAAGACCTTATAAAGAGTAAGGAGTACCATCGGATCGGCTCCCCACCAAACTCTGGCAAGCATACGCAGGATATTTGCAGTAGTGTCCATTTTGTCCAAGAGATATTCAACATGGCGCGTCCACGTCAGTTTGCTGTCGAAGTAAACACCAAGGAACTTAGCATATGACCGAACAGGCAGTTTGTATGGACCGAGCTGAAGGTCTGGAGAGAAATAATTCTGTCGTTTCCTCGTGAATATCACCACAGTAGATTTTTCAGGCGATAGCGTGAGTCCGTGTTCTAACTCCCATTCAGCCAGTTTTTCACATGCAGTAGTAAGCCATATGTTAGTCACCCAAAAGCACGACGAGTGGGCGTATATACAAACGTCGTCCGCGTACTGTAGAACTTTGACAGTAGGATGAAAGATAGAGTCTAAGTCGGCAACATACAAGGCGTATAGCAAGGGGCTTAATATCGCACCTTGCGGGAGGCCACGGGAAACGATTCGTGGGCCATGTAACACATTGTCCTGGTCACGGATATAAACAGTGCGGCAACAAAGTAATCTGTATATAATTCTTAACACCTTTAGCGGGAGATGCAAAAGTTGTAATTTATTTATAAGTTTATGTATCAAAACATTGTCATAAGCCCTCGAAAAATCAAGAAAAAGAGCCGTCAAATACCCATTTGTCAGGAATGTTTTTTCGATGCCCATAGCAAGAGATGTTATATTATCGTAAGTGCTCTTCCCCTTGCGAAAACCGTATTGTGTCCGTGGGAACAGATCGTGATGCTCTAACCACCATTCTAACCGGACCTTGAGGAGACGTTCAAAGGTCTTGCACACACATGACGACAATGCAATGGGGCGATACGACGTTGCCTGACCAGGGTCTTTTCCAGGTTTCAATATAGGAACCAATACCTGAGTGGTCCAGTCGGTTGGAACAGACCCCTCTCTCAAGATGTCATTAAAGATATTCAAAAGAATAAGTTTTGCATCATCAGACAAATTGCGTATCATGGAGTAATGTATCTGGTCATGCCCGGGCGACGTATCGGTCGAGGGCGGCAGCGCACTGTTGAGTTCAGCGAGGGAGAACGGTGAGGTGAGATCATCTTGAAGATCTTCAACGGCGATATTTGTGGTGGGATCAATGGGTTCAGGCATGGCCGTAAGAGGTGCTACAATGTTGGCAAACTCGTCTATCCAGGTCTGTAACCGCTTGGGAGGCATTGGTTTTCGTTTGAGTGAGTTAACTTTCGACCAAATCCTTCCGACAGGAGTATGCAGGGATAACTGTTCACAAAATCTCTTCCAATGTTCTTTTTTACAAGTCTTGAGAAAGCGTTTGGTGGTCGCATCTATACGTTTGTAGGCGAGGTAGTTTTCCCATGTGGTTTCCCGTTTAAAACGGCTACATGCCAGTCTCCTTTGCGCCACTCGACGCGAGCACTCTTGGTTCCACCAGGCAACCGGCAGACGTCTACTGCCAGTTACCACCCTCGTCTGTGGGATTGACTGCGATGCTGCTAGGTTGATGCAATTCCTATAATGAGCGTACCTTGTTTGCGGTGACAACTCGGTGGGGAGCGACGAAAGTTGTGTATCCATGATGGCACTATACCGAGACCAATCTGCCCTCCTGACATTCCATTTGCGAGACGGCCGACAGACCGTGTTCGGTGATGAGGTTGGTGAAGAGAGCAGAATAGCATAATGGTTGGAACCCATAGGATATGAAAGTACAGACCATGTAAAGAATGAAGAAACAGACGCTGAACACAAAGTCAAATCGACTGCTGATGGTCTCTGTCCGGGTAATGGAAGTAGCGTAGGGGATCCATCATTGAGGATGATAAGATTGAACTCGTCGATAATATCAAGAATGCCATCACCCAGCCTATCGTTATATGCACACCCCCACAATCTGTTGTGTGCATTAAAATCCCCGCAGAACAGAAATGGAGGTTCCAACTGTTGTACCAGAGCGTACCACTCTTCAATGGTAATGTATGACCGTGGTCGGCTGTAGAGGGCCACAATAGTTATTCGACCAATTGGAGATGAGAAGTTTACTGCTATCGCTTGAAAGCTTTCAATATCGTCATGAGAAATCAGAACAGGGGTGTGATGCAGCATATTACTGATAAAGAGGGCGACTCCTCCTCGACCATCATCTCTGTCTTGGCGGTAAACGTGGTATCCTTGGAAGCGTACGATGGTATCTGGTTGAAACCATGTCTCAGAGATGGCGGCCACTGCTATCTTCCGCATCCAAAGTTCACGTTGAAGTACACCCTTGTTGGCAATCGCAGATCGCGCATTCCACTGCAGTATTTTAAATTCCGCCATTGTTGTTAGAAGTAAGGAGAGTCGTTAATAGTTGGCGAATAGGCTGTATCTGTAAAGTTCCAGGTGGCATTGTTTTCGCGTCTTCTATGAGGTGAAGGATAAACCAGATAATTTTCTCTACGATGTATTCACTATTGTTACGTGGTGGCACTGCTTGTTGTCCGTACTGAGGAGGATACGGGTTGGGTGGTAAAGGGGCCTGTGGTAGATGTTGGGAGATAGAATATTCGTGACTAACGTCTGAAAATCCCTGACGCCAGACGGGTCTGGAAGTTTGTTTTTTCCCCGTGCCGCTCATGACGGAGCTGACACCCGCTCTGTCTGCTATGGGAACATCATTCCGTTGATACCTGTCGTCCTTAGGTGGTGAACGCAGCTGGGGCGCCAATGGCGGCATTGGTGGCCCCGTAGAACGCTCTTGTACAGCGACTTGCGGTTGCTGTAAATGCCTTGGAGGTAGGGGCGGGAAGTCCGCAGAACTCTGAGGGCTAGGAGGCTTCCGTACGGCCGCGGAATATGTGGGGTGCGGCCCACTGAGTGCCCTTCCTGACGTGGCGTACGCCCTTGCACGTTGTAGCTCTTGCTGGTGGAGAAAAATGGGGCATGACCTCTCAGTGACAGGGTGCTGTCCAGAGCAATTTAAACAGGTCGGAATCGTCGCAGGGCACGAATCAGCTTGGTGCTGACCGCCGCATCTGCTGCAACGAGTATGGCTTCGACACTGGTTTGCCCGATGATGAAAACGCCAGCAATTTGTGCACTGAATGACTGGGGAAACGTACGGTACCACTGGGCAGCGTGCCCCCAGAATAGCAACATGAGAGGGTAATGTCTGAGAGCGAAACACCACCATGCAGACTGGAATGGGTACTGTGAGCTCAGGATTGGAAGGATGTTTCTTCGTGTATCGTTTTATACTTGTTACAGGATAAACACTTTCCATGGCATCTATTATCTCTTTGTCCGTTAGGCTGGTCTCTACGTCATGGATAATGCCATACGTATGGAGTAAAAAGTTAGGGATGTAAACATCGAACTTATGATCTTTGAAAGCAGGGACATTTAGTAAGTTATTAGCAGCTGCAGCAGTTTTCAGTTCTATCTTAAGTCTGTTCTTGCCTGAGGAACTAATGTCAACAATATCGTGCTTGAGGTGAGAGCTGTAGGAATACAATAACTTGCCCACTGACATGGGATGGAGTTTTCCAACGTTTTTATCTAAGCTCTCCACGAAGACAATGTATGGGCCTGCATCTGTCCGACTGTATCGGTTATTGATACTCGGTCGAGTAACGGTGGCAGGAGAAGCAGATGTCTGTACCGGCGTGCGTTCTGTGTTTGCCTGTCCGGTGCCGTCGGTAGAAGACGCGTGGGAAACCGGTACCTGGCTCATTTCACAGTCCGTGACTGAAGGAGAATCGACACACAGTCGTTTACTATGGGGACCACTTTCTTGCTGCTGTTGTGCAGCTGTATCGCCACTAGGTGATATACTGGAGGGGTCGCAGGAATAGCTGAGGTGCTGACTAACCTGTTGTAACTCATGTTGTTGATGTTGTTGCTGGAGGAATTGCTGGTGTTGCCGTTGTTGCAGCTGCAGTAGCTGAAGCTGTTGCTGCTGGGCCAGTTGCTGCTGGAATTGTAGGTGTTGGTGGTGTAGAAGCTGCGGTTCTTGTTGCTGCTGTGGCCCTTGTTGTTGTGCATATTGTAGGTCCTGTGTTGGTAGTTGACTCTGCTGTACGTCAGCAGGGTTGTCGGACATCACCGGCAGCGGGAGAGCCGTCGCTGCAGGTTGATTACATATTTCCATGGCGGACTGGATGACCTGACCCGTATTAGGTGGGTCGGCCATTTCGAAGATACACTGAGTAGTACTGCTACCACGAACGTGTGGTTGAGACAACACACACAATTCCGGCGCGCACTACTCTGCACGTGAACGTTTCTCCCCGAAAAGGCAGATACGAGTATACAAACGCACGGAAGAATAAGTACGTAGCACCACACTCGTCCGCGAAACGTAAACAAAGCGCGACCGCACAGAGCGCAGCAGTAAACGCGTCCGGACTCCGCGGGAGGCGGAAGTAGACTGGACTGTAACGGTTAGACCTTGGAGGACGCCAAAATCTGCTCTTACTCTGATCACCCCTCATTTCAGTCGGCGAGAGCTGATAGTTTTCAGTGTGGCCCAGAAACCCTCAAAGCCAAGGGGGCTCAAGTTGTTAACAAGCCACCACTGTGGAAGCTGGTCGCCGATTCCTAATGTTATGGTACCTATATTCCAAAAAAAAATCTGTCACTGGGAAAGAAAAACAAAAACGGACAGTGTGTGTGTGTGTGTGTGTGTGTGTGTGTGTGTGTGTGTTTTGACGTTTTGATCTATTGCTGATTCACCGCGACAACGGTATTTGTTGGCGAGCATTCTCAGCACCATTTTCTTAGATCTGAATTGGCATTTACCCCCACTGTGTTTATTACCGTGAAAATTAAGAAGACAGTAGAATTCTGCTAATTCCCAGCGTAATAAACCGTTTTTTACTTAAATGCCCACACATCTTTCACTGGTTTCACATACACTTGACGACGCAGTGATCATGTTCAGCGTATACAAATATTTCGGAGATGGACTGATTCAATTTCTAAAGTCAAAATTTTTTTTTGTACTTAGCTATCTTAAATCAATAGAGAAATTAGGGACATCGTTGTCTTCAATGGTACGACTAATATTCGTAAGGTTATACATGTGGCGTCACTTCTGATCTTGCAGCTGTTATTCTTTCATATTCACAGAATATATGGCATCGACTGCGAATGGGCAAAGCTCAGCCGGGACTCGAACCTAGGTCTACAGCGCAACTGTCTAGAAAGCGGGGGACCCGGGTTCGAACCCTGGCTGGGTACACATTTTCAGCTTTGTCTATTCGCTGTTGAAGTCATATATTCTGTGAATATGAAAGAATAACAACTGCTGGATCAGAAGTGACGCCTGTTTTCATATATATGGAATGATCATTCCGTTAGTGGGAAGGGATGAGCAAGTTTGTGCCCCATTACTCTTACGGGGAGGGTTTCATAACTATGAGTTTGAGTACTGTGGGCAGGGTGAAGCTGGGAATTAGTGTCGGACGGGAGGCGTGCTTAGGTAGTCCTTGCAGGTGCGATGATCTCTGTGGCCCCAGTGCTGTAGTGATCAGCGCAACTGCCTAGAAAGCAGGAGACCCAGGTTCCAATCCCGGCTGGATACACATTTTCATCTTTCCCCATTCGCAGTTGATATCACATATTCTGTGTATATTCGTAAGGTTATTAATATGAGGCCAGATCAAATTTTGCTCCCCAGCGCTTCTCATGAGCAAAAGAACTCATAGAAAAGTTAAACCAGTACTGAGTCAGATTTGAGAGCGACACGCGAATCACATGCTCTCTCGCCTAAGTGAAAGTGACAACTCGCAGGATTAGCATCTTACATTTGCTTTTATAGAACATACCAATTTACAAGCACAATCGCTGGTATGTCGAAATAATTATATTCGAAATAATACTGTCAGAAACATTGCTATAAGAGAAAGCATATGGCGGACACTTGGATATCATGTGTGCCTGTTGCAAAGAAAAGTGTTTAATATGATAATACAGACATTTTAAAAGTTTCAGACGTGATCGACTACTGCTTTTACAAACTACATATAAGGCAAATTAGGAAGTATTTGCGTGCAAATGCTGTTAAACAAGGAAACTATGATTTTCATATCGATATAATTTTCAATCTAAGACACATGAAAAGCATACCAGGTGTCACCAAGAAGAAAAGTGTTTCTGTTCATATATACTGTATGTCAGTTGTGTAAAGGTTCTTTCAATTACTGAATTTGCAGGAGCACTTGTTTATCTGAGCTGAAGACCTCGGGCGGTAAATAATGATAACCATCAACTTTCGTATTTTTAACGTATTTGGTGCAAACAATCATATCTGAAAGAATTTTTCTATTTCCTCAAGTAGCACGTGAATCTGCAGACAGATGGCAACTATAAATATTAAAACATTTAGTAGAACATATTTATCAAACATTGAATTCGAAATATCTGAGAACTTTATAAATCCAGAATGAAACTTCACTCTGAAGCGGAGTGTGCGCTGATATGAAACTTCCTGGCAGATTAAAATTGTGTGCCGGAACCGGGACCCGAACCTGGGACGTTTGCCTTTCACGGGCAAAGGTCCCAGGTTCGGGTCCCGGTTCCGGCACACAATTTTAATCTGCCAGGAAGTTTCATATCAGCGCACACTCCGCTGCAGAGTGAAAGTTTCATTCTGGAAACATCCCTTAGGCTGTGGCTAAGCCATGTCTCCACCATAACCTTTCTTCCAGGAGTGCTAGTCTTGCGTGTTTGCAAGAGAGCTTCTGTGAAGTTTGGAAAGTAGGAGACGAGGTACTGGCGGAAGTAAAGTTGTGAGGCGGCATCGTGAGTCGTGTCGTGATAGCACAGTCGGTAGTGCGCTTGCCCGCGAAAGGCAAAGGTCCCAGGTTCGGGTCCCGGTTCCGGCACACAATTTTAATCTGCCAGGAAGTTTCAACTTTATAAAGAATCGTTATCATTATTTTCCCTCGGTGTCTTCAGTTATAAAGGAAATGAGATAAAAATAAATCTGATTTTAATTTCACTTCTAAAACTACCCCTAATGTTTCTTTAGTGAGTGTGACGTGTCACAAACTATTGACCCACTTTTAAGTGGGACTTTGCGATCGTCTTTTGTCAGCTCGAAATTTAAATGAAAATAACGGCTTAACTATTCATCTGACACGAAAATTGAATAACCGAATTTGTAGAGGAGAAAATTCTCTACAACTTTGCTCTTATGTTTTTTTCATATCTCGTAGCGTTTCAAAGATATTTGCAAAAATAACAGCGATTTTGGGATGTATGTCTGTCTGTCTGTCCGTAAAGTGTTCCCTGTTTTTAAGACGAACCGTTCAACCGATGAGCACCAAATTTTACAGACATGATTGTAGGCTGCCAGAGACCAGAACCTCTCTTTTTCAAATTTTTCGGACAAAAAATACGGCAGTATTACAAAAAACAAGCCGTTTGTAATATAATTGTAATTGCAAACGAACCGTTCATTTGACACGAAAATTGAATAACCTAATTGTTAGAGCTGAAAATTCTCTACAACTTTGCTCCCTTATGTTCTTTTCATATCTCGTGTCGTTTCAGACATATTTGTAAAAATAACGGAGATTTGACACCCTCCATTGAATTAACGAAAACCAGCTGTTCGGAATGTCACGTGACTTTCCTCGCCCAGGACTCTCTCTGGCATACGCCATCTTGCGTTGCGTATTTGATGATTTTCTTATTGTAACTTACACGTTGTCATTTCAAAACAATGGCGCAATGAAGAATTAACAAAAACACATCGTTCTTCGTACGATAAATTATAATCCAGTGTCTACAAATGCCATATTAGCATCAGTTAACAACGGCCATCAATAGTATGAGATTAAAGGACTCATATTTTGGCTGATAGCCGTAGGGTAGCGGGCAAGGCGTTGGAGTATGACGCTAAATGTCGGTGGTTCGGGACCCGCCACTGCCTAATTAATTAATTTTTATTATTTTGTTCCAAAATGTTTGCGTAAACGTATAAAATTACAAATCTAAAGTGGACCGTAAAACACGTCAATGCGATTTTTTTTCTTCTCTGTTAAGTCCTCAGCATGTGAATCTCTTTGAACTGTTAGTTGGAATAGCTCAAGAGCTTATAATAAACTTTCATAGACCAGACAAGTTCGACATATATTCGTCACTTTTGCCTGTTGCTCAACAGGCCATTTACTACTCTTATACTTCCAGAATGAAACTTTCACTCTGCAGCGGAGTGTGCGCTGATATGAAACTTCCTGGCAGATTAAAATTGTGTGCTGGAACCGGGACTCGAACCTGGAACCTCTGCCTTTCGTGGGCAAGCGCACTACCGACTGTGGTATCCCGATACGACTCACGATGCCGCCCCACAACTTTACTTTCGCCAGTACCTAGCCTCCTACTTTCGAAACTTCACAGAAGCTCTCCTGCGAACCATGCAAGGTACTGGCGGAAGTAAAGTTGTGGGGGGGGGGGGGGGGGGGAATCTTGAGTCGTGTCGGGATAGCACAGTCGGTAGTGCGCTTGCCCGCGAAAGGCAAAGGTCGCAGGTTCGAGTCCCGGTTTCGTCACACAATTTTAACCTGCCAGGAAGTTACTCTTATACTGACTTCATCATTATACTGACACACACACACACATACATACATACATTAAATTAGATGAGTTTTGAAGGGGAATCAAGAATTAAATCTAACTGCATCGAGAGGTCTGCAGTGAACATGCAGCACGTGCTGCGCTGCCCTCCCCTGTGAAGTGTGGCTCACCTGCAGAGGCCCTGCGCCTCGCCTCTGCCTGTGCTGCGTCAAGTGTGCGCCGGCCTTAGAGCGTGACCCGCCGCCCACCGCTGCCCCACCGCCGCACACTCTGTGTCCGGCACCTCATCTGCCGGGAGGCGGACCACGGCAAAAACCAGTGGCAGGTCGGCGATCGCAGCCCCCACCTCCGCTCCCCCAGACAGAGGCGGCGGTAGGGGGAGGCAGGCAGCGCCACAACTGCCGGCAACTCGCGAGTTGCCCTGATGGCCAGTTAGGCGGCGGTCGGACAACTTCCGCCGCCGACCCCGCTGATGGCTCCGCGTCAGCCAAGTTGTCTGCACCCGCATGCATTGCGCCACTCTGGAAACGCCGTCTAGCGCACCTTCTGAACGAGGTCGGGCTACCAGCAGGTTATCTGAGTAGCAGAGTAACTTCTGATTGCCGAACTAAACGAAGTGAGATGGGACAAAATGTTTGCCGCGGTGAAGTAGCCGAGCGGTCTAAAGCACCTCGCTGCGGAGCGCGCGGTTGCACGCCGTGGAGGCATAGGTGTGTGTGTTTGTCCGTAGGTTAGTTTACCTAGGTTTAAGTAGTTTGTAAGCTACGGACTGATGACCACGCAGTTTGGTCCGATAGATTTACAGACATTTGAACATTGACAAAATGTTTAAAGAAGAAATGTCTTCACATCCAATATTAAATTATTATTCACCTACTGGCCGAATAGGTCCACGCAAAAAAGTGCAGTTAGTGTCACTTTTGATGGTTCCGCTTTCTGCACAAATTGGATCCATTCTCTCTGAATGAAATATCAGACCACCGTGTTCTAATTGAAAGTAGATCTGCAAATGCAAGTTAAAACGTTCACTGCTGCTCTAAATTACTTTGGCCACAGTACCCGTTCAGTTGAAATTTATCTAGCTGTTCGCTCCTTAAGGGAGCTGCCAATGTTTTAACGGACGCAGAATTAATCTGAAAAATGGGATAGATAATTAATGGGATGGGGAGCATGAAATTATAAAGCAGAGGCTTGATACTTTAAAACATCATAAAATGAACAAACAAATAAATGTGGGGAGACCAGATTAAGACACAATAAAGTATGCACTTTGCACAAAAGTGAATTAAATCATAAAGTTACTGCCCGTAATAAAATTGTTTCTGCCCTTAATGAATATGGAGAAATTTGCAAATACACAGTGGAGAAAGGAAAGCGCATTCATTCACTCTCAAAGACACGCATAATGTTTGCGACATTTTACTCATGTGGGAAGATTTCATAGCAGTGGCGAAACAAAGCGGTGGCGGCGATTTGACAAGATCGTGTGTGTCCTCATGCACAAATTATAGTCAACTATGCACCAAACGAACTCATGTGCAGGGAGGCAGTGACATACTATCCTTAAGTAGCACATGGTGTGTGACCATGGTGAATTACACAGAATTTACAAAAAGAAATTAATTTAGAATAGGAGAGTAAAGCATACGTGAGAATTCATATAAAAGAAAGCTAATATCAGTAAAAGAAAGCTTGGAGTTTAATGTCCCATCGACAGCATGGTGATTAGAGACATCATATGCTCGGAGTATTTGTGTAAGGATGTGGAAGGAAATCGGTCATGCCCTTTCAAAGGAACCATCCTGGCATTTACCTGGAGTGATTTTGGGAAATCATGGAAAACCTAAATCTGGATGGTCGGAGCTGGGTTTGAACCACCATCCTTCCAAATGCGAGTCCAGAGTGTACCACCGCGCCACCTCGCTCGGTAAATATTAATATCAGTGAAAGCATGGCTGAAGGCCGAAGTAATTACCGTTATGACTGCACATGGTTCAGTCGCCCATACCAAGACAGGAAAGATGGAATCAGACCAGAAAAACTCCGAAAAAATTAGCATACTCGCAGACACAGAAGCAACGTGAAAACGTTAGTTGGAAATGACAAGGAAATTCAAATATAAAAAGTTTACACAAAGGCTGAAGGCCACACACGTGTATTCTAACTCGAGAAAACCAGACAAAAAATCATCACTGGAATGAAAATGCAAATACTACATTTAAGCTGAATTAGTCGAGTTCCATTAATTAAGAAACACTTCGCCTCGCATAGCGAAAAAATTACTCAAGAAAACTATCACTGATAAACCAGACTTCCCGATCACAAAGAAAGTGAACTTCTAACAGCATGCCATCCCCTCAGCATGATTCGACGATATACTCACTTCGGCAGATGCGGCAAGAGTGCAGCATCAGGCCACACGAAAAGCCTTCCCTCCAGAGTGCGTTCAGAACATACTTTCTACCAACCCGTGCTATCCGAAGAAGACAATACCCTTTACTAGAGCTCCAGAGTGGTCTCTTTTGTCACCTCTTTTGTCCATGTTTATGTTGGTACTACACTAAGAACAGGCCACCTCGCCCTCTTGTCAAGTAAGCTTGTCTCTGGCCACCCAGAAGACGCAGTGCAGACGACATACGAAGCCATGCGTTCTTAATTAAAGTAAACGAGGCCTCAAGCGCGAGGCGGCGACTGTCAGCCATTGCGCGGCAATCAGTCAATATTAAAAACAACATTCATTCTTATGAACACACAAGTTCTATAACACGGATGGAAACTTATATTAACATGGGGAATTCATCGTTAATAAAGGAATAAAATCGTTGACATACAAGTAGACAATATTAATGGCGGAGAAACATTTTAGAGTACTGAATAACACAAAATGGAACACGCCCACACATTCAGTGGACGTGTTTCGTAGTCCGTTTTCTAGTTTCCTTCTAACCTAACTTTTGCCTGAATGTTTTCTATCAGTAACGTCTGCCGAGTTATAGCAGCTACTTTAAAAAGGAAGGAAGATTACCGCTTAACGCCCCGTCAGCATCATGGTCATTAGAGGCGGAGCTTACCAGGGTAAGAATGGGGAAAAAATCTGCCGTGCCCTTTGAAAGGAACCATCCCGGCATTTGCATGGAGAGATGTAGGGAAATCACGCGGAACCTTAATCTGGATGGCCAGAGGTGAAATGAACCACCGTCCTCCCGAATGAGTGTCCATTGTGGTGCCATTGCGCCACCTCGCTCAGTCAGCTACGTTAAGGTCAGACTCAAGCACAGCGATCCATTTAACTGGGTATGTTCTCTCCTTGCTTCTGTTTTCGTAGAAATCTATTTGTTTTGTCAACCTAACAGGTGTTATTTTTTCACGTGCCCATAAAATTTAAATCTTCGCGACCTCCAGTCACTATGTATATCTATAATGTTCCATTTCCTAATTATCTCTCAGCCTGAAGTTTCTCCATCAATAATTTTGTGGCCTAATATATCGCTCATGAACTTTCTTCCTTTCTTTTGAATATCCTTAACAGCCCTCTTTCTACTTTCAATTTAGGCTTCTGCTCCATAAAGACATGGTTTGATCAGTGATGAAACGGCTAACTAAATTTAGAGATTTTTCTTTTATTACAGATATTTTTTGTTACTCACAATGCAATACAGATTTTAGGACAACGAAATTTATTTGTCTATTTTGAACGCCGTTTCCTTGTATTATTTCCTCACGTATTTCAATTGAGGAACCCTTTTTTTGCGAATGGTATTTGTAGTCATATTCTTCCGCAACCTTTTTAGAATTTCAATTTCTTTCTGATCTGTGGAAACAAACCTGAATAAAATTGCCAGATCATCGGCGAAGGCGTTCCAATCTAATGTGAAGTCCATTCTGAAAGCATTTAAAGGGAGTGAATCATGGACAATAAGGAGTTCAGAGAAAACCAGATGGGAACGTTTGAAATATTGTGCTACAGACCAACGCTTAAAATTGGATGCGTAAATCGCGTAATCAATATGGTACTAAACAGAACATAGGAAACGAAATTTCTGGCACATCGTGAGTGCAAGATGGGATCTGTTGTTCGGATACTTTTTGAGACAAGAAGGAAATGTTCAAATGTTTGTAAAGCTTATGGGACTTAACTACGGGGTCGTCAGTCCCTAAACTTACAAACTACTTATAAACTACTTACGAACTAGGACGGCACAAATATCCATGCCCGAGGGGGGATTCGAACCCCCGACCGTAGTGGCCGTGCACACCGTGACTGAAGCGCCTCAGTCTGCTCGGCCACCGCGGCCGGCAGACAAGAAGGATCCGTCAGTTTAGCATTGCAGAGAATTGCGTGGGGTAAACATCGAAGAGATAGACTGACAGATTAATACAGTAAACAGATTCGAAAAAGTGATTGTACCGTTCTTATTCACAGGTGAAGAGGCTTGAAGAGGACAGGGTAGGGTGGAGAGTTTCGTCAAATATCTTTGAATTGAGCACAATAACAGCAGGAGAAGTACACCATTTTCTTTCTGTTTCAAATTACGACATGACATTTATGGTTTTATTGTGGTGCCTTGTAGGCAGTAGCGTTCCATCAGAACCATCCATTTCGCCCTCATCCACGACTTGTGTTTTTCATAGATCAGTAGGCGACATTGTAACCAACTGATCGGTTGTTTCTTAAGCGCAGTAGCATCCATTTCGTTTATCCCAAATACCACTGGTATCCTATTACCCTATAAGGGAATGAAGAACTTTTGAAAAATCCAGTGTCACTGTAGAATGAATTTTCTATTTCAACACACGCATGCAGTAAGCCACCGTACCAAAGACAGACAAGGGTATATGAGGCCCTGTTTCAACTCCCGTGTACATTTCTGGACCTTACATGAAAGGGAAGGGAGTAACGCAGGGTTGTAGCCTTTTTCCAGTGCTGTTCAATTTGTACATTGAGAAGGCTATAGAGAAAAGCAAGGAGAATTTTGAGAAGGAAGTAAAGTTCAGGGCGAAGGAGTAAAAAAAAATTGCGTTTTGACGAAGACATTGTAATTCTCTCGGAGACAGCATAAGACCTGGAAGAGTAGTTGAACGGAATGGACAGTGTGTTGAAAGGTGCGTATAAAATTAATATTAACGAGAGCAATACAAGGGTAATGGAGCGCAGTCTAAGAAAATCGGGCGATGCTAAGGGAATTAGATTAGATAACGAAAGAATAAAGTTGGTAGATGAGTTTTGTTACTTCGGAAATAAAGTAACATGTGATGGTCGCAGTACAGACGATATAAAATGGAGAATGGCAATGAGAAGAAAAGCGTTTTTGAAAAAGAGAAATTTGTTAGCATCGAATATTAATTTTAGCATAAGGAAGTCCTTTCTGAAGACATTTGTGTGGAGTGTTGCCTTGTATGGGAGTGAATCATGGACGATAAACAGTGTGGACAGGAAGAGAATAGAGGATTTTGAAACGTGGTGCTACAGGAGAATGCTAAAGATTAGGTGGGTGGATCGCGTAACTAATGAGGAGGTACTAACAGAATTGGGGAGAAAAGGAATTTTTTTAATACCTTGACTAAAAGAACGGATCTATTGGTAGGGCACATTCTTAAGTATCAAGGAATCGTAAATTTAGCAATGGAGGGAAGTGTGTGGGGTAAAAATCACAGAGGAAGAGCAAGAGATGAATACAGTAAGTAGATTCAAATGGAGATAGGTTGCAGGTCATATGAGGAAACGAAGAGGCTTGCTCAGGATAGAGTAGGGTGAAGAACTGCATCAAACCAGTCTCCGGACTGAAAACCACAACAACAAACGATGCAAATGGAAGCTGGGTTGGCGGTGGCAGATTAATTTTGTAGTCTCATTAAAATGATGGTTCTTCCAATTTCTTCTGTAATATTCGTTTTTCTTCCCTCCAGTAATTTCTGTTTTAGGCCAGAAGCATTTCCGTCCTACCTGTTGATCAAAGCCACTAGTAACGAATATGGCAATCCTCAGGTCATATCATAACTTTACAAGTATGCGATTGTAGACTTCCTCGGCGTATTCTATTAATGAAAGCTTCTCGGGTAATCAGCCGAGTGATGGCGTCGTGCCGGCCGCGGTGGCCGAGGGGACTGCGGCGCGCCAGTCACGGTCTGCACGGGCACTACGGTCGGGGGTTCGAATCCCCCCTCGGGCGTGGATATTTGTGCCGTCCTTAAGATTAGCTAGTTCATAAGTAGTTTGTAAGTTTAGGGACTGATGACCCCGTAGCTGAGTCCCATAAGCTATACAAACCTTTTGATGGCGTCGTCTCGTTGCAACGTTTCGATGAGCTTCGTGCTTATCATCTTCTGGCGAAGTCAGAAGAAGATGAGCACGAAGCTCATCGAAACGTTGCGACAAGACGATGACTTCACTCGGCAGATTACCCGAGAAAATTTCATTAATATTTTAGAAGTTCAGAAAATTGGAGCAAAGGTATGTAAAAATAAATATTTATGTTCTCTATTGCACATTGAAAAAAGAAATTGACAAGATGTGCTACGACAACCGAGACACTGAATTTGTTCTAAATTGCAGCATGCCTCGTAACACGTCCCATTTTAGTGATGCTTGCCTTATTCGTCGTAGCATACTCTCCGCTAGATCATCAAACGAATGTTAGTCTAGATTTTTTTTTTCAATTTTTATTTATTTGATTGTTTTATTTATTTATTTAAGGGCGCAAATTACAGACCTCATAAGCGCCCATGTCCGTGCTTATTAAAGTGGCGCCATTGGCAGTAAGTGAGTAGAAGCACTATTGGTTTCACTGCACTATGGAGTGGATGGAGTATAGCCTCATAGGCTATGTAGTGCACTCAGACTGTGAGCAAACGCTGTTGTCGCCTGATGTACTGAGCAGCCTGATAAATGGCGAAGACCTCCGCTATAAAGATCCTCCGGCAGTAGTCTGGGAGACGATACTGGAAAGAAAAGTCACCACCGTAAAGATCGAGCAGTAGTCTGGGAGACGATACTGGAAAGAAAAGTCACCAACGTAAAGATCGAGTAGTAGTCTTAGACGATACTGGAAAAAAAGTAACCGCCGTAAAAATCTAGCAGTAGTCTGGGAGACGATACTGGAAAGAAAAGTCACCAAGCACAAAGGCACACCCAACAACGTGGTCAATCTTGGAACCATTACTATAAATGAAGATTCTGTCTGCTAGGTATGAGGGAAGAGCTACAAACATGCTGCGGTTAGAAATGTTCAAATGTTTGTGAATCTATCGGACCAAACTGCATGGTCATCAGTCCATAGCTTACAAACTACTTAAACCTAGGTAAACTAACCTAAGGACAAACACACAATCCCATGCCTCAGGGAGGACTCGAACCTCCACGGCGAGCAACCGTGCGCTCCGCAGCGAGTCGCTTTAGACCGCTCGGGTACTCCACCGCGGTCATGCTGCGGTAGATGAGGTGAGTGTTGGAGTTTGTAAAGAGGATGGAGATCAAAGTTGATAAGGACCTCAGAGCGAGGGCGGGGAAGAGCTCGTTGCCGTCGGGAGTGTGGCAGGGAGCGTAAAGTTGAGATGCCGAAGAAGATTACGAAAACGGACTCTGGAAGGTATTGGGGGAAGAAGAACTCACTATATAGTGACGATCAAGGAAATCATCAAGAAAAGCTTCATACGTTGGGTGGCCACACATAGATGTGAACCGACTCGCATAACGACTAAGAAGGACCTCCCTCCGGTTCGACAGCGGCAATTCAGCAGATTCAGCGTAGAGACTCTCGTCAGGGCTTGTGTAGAACGCCCAAGACGCTAAACGGATCCTCTGATTGTGAATCCTGTTAAGGCGACGTAAGATACATGGTCGGGCTGATGAAGAGACTAAACATCCGTAACCTAGATTCGAGGTGACAAGGGATCAGTACAAGCGAAGAAAGGTGGTCTGATCCGCTCCCTGTGACGTACCGCACAGCACACTGAGAACATTAAGTGAACGGATACAGCGAGCTTCCAGGTGAGAGACATGGGAGGACCTACAAAGTCTTCTATCGAATGTTAGTCACAAAAATTGTGTTGTGTCTACGAATGAAGAACAACTGGTCGAGATGGAGGGAAGGAGGGAGAAATTCTGTAGGGCGCCAGAAGTTCATACAGACCGTCTTGTCTGTGGAGAAGCGAAAGCCGTTGTTGATGCTACAGAAGTAAAGGCGGTTGAGACACCAGTGAAGACGCCGTTCATGGAGACAGGTTCGTTGAGAGCTGCAATAAATTGCGAAGTCTTTAACGAGAAAAGAAGCTGTGACGCCTAGTGTGAGACAGTCCATAATAGTATTAATTGCTATAGCAAATAGATTGACGCTCAAAACTGCGCCTTGAGGTATACCGTTGTTCTGCAGGAAAGTGTTCGAAAGGGCTGACCCCACACGCACCCGAAAAACACAGTATTTTAAGAATTCCTGAATGTGGGTTGCCAGGCGATCCCGGAGACACCATGTGTGCAGAATGCAAAGGATACCCATCCACTAGCAGGTGTCATATACATCTTCCAAATCGAAAAACACGGCCATTGTGTAGGGCTTCTGCAAAAAATTATTCATAATAGGAGTTGATAGGGTGACTAGAGGATCCACTGCTGTACCGTACTTACGAAAACCACATTTTGCATTGGTGAGATTACGAGATTCAAGCTTCCATACCAATCGACCATCAATCATACTTTCCATTACCTTGCAGACGCTATTGTTGAGAGAGATAGGACGGTAAGTGCAAAGTAGATGTTTGTCCTACCTAGGCTTAGGTAGAGTGATCACGATGGCTTCACGTGCCTTCTGTCCAAATGCGGTTGATGTTTGAAGAAGAAATTGCAGGTCGTCAGAAGAAAAGTGTTTCAACATCTGCGCATGAACGGCGTCGGTTTATGGAGCGGAGCCGCGGTGGAGTAGCCGAGCGGTCTAAAGCGTCTCGCTGCGGAGCTCGCGGTTGCTCGCCGTGGAGGTTCGAATCCCCCCTGGGGCATGTGTGTGTGTGTTGTCCTTAGGTTAGTTTACCTATGTTTAAGTAGTTTGTAAGCTATGGACTGATGACCACGCAGTTTGGTCCGATAGATTTACAGATATTTGAACATTTTTTCATGGAACGGAGGGCCGTGATGAGGAGAGTGCGTGTTGAAGCTCCCTCATCGGCGTTATAACATTCACGATTCTGAGACGAGAAACAGAGCGACTCGCTTCCGCTGTATGTTTCCGAGGGAAGAAAGAGGGATGTTAGTGTGACGAGCTCGAAATCTCGTCAAAAAACCGGCTCAGATTGTTGGAGATGACAGTGAAATCCACAACAATATCGTCCGCTATGATTAAACCCGGGATCGTGGAATGAGACAACGTCCCTGAAACTTTGAGGAAGTTACCACAAACAGCAGAGGATGGGGTAAAACTATTAAACGAATTATGAAGGAAAGCCAACTAGCTCCTTTGCTTTCAGAAAAATGCGGCGGCATTTTGCATGCAACCGTTTGTAACGAACACAGTTTTCCTGTGTGGGATAGCGTTTAAAGAGCGCACATCTACGAGCTCTGAGTGCTTCACGACATTCCTCAGTCCACCATGGAACTGGGGGATGACGCGGCAAGGAAGAGGTGCGAGGGATAGAACGTTCTGCATTCTGCAGCAGTGAGAATTACAGTCATAGTCGACCCGGTAATCAATACTGAAGAGAAAAAGACTTTCATGGAAAGTAATTAATGAAGAATAAAGTTGCCTATCAGCTTTCTAAAGCTGAGAGTTGGATGGACGAGCTGGAGTGACGGTCGTCAGTAGACGAATGTCACATGGAAAATGGTCATTCGAGTGTACCTCTGAAAGAACAGAGCATTCGAGGCGACAGGCCGGTTGTACAATGCAGATGAAAAGGTCCAAGTGGGAAAAGTGTGTGTGGAGTCCGAAAGATAAGTGGGTTCGCCTGTATTGAGACAGGTGACGTGTTATTTTCTTCGAAGATAATTACACATAAAAAAGGAGAAGATCCGCCAAGTGAGAACGCCTCTGACAAGGGCGCGGAGAGCCCCAAAGAGGGTGGTGGGCGTTGAAATTGCCGGCTAACAAGAAAGGAGAAGAAAGCTGGTCAATAAGGTGTAGAAGGTCAGTCCTGGCGACACCAGAGGATGACGGTGTATAAACATTGCACAAGGAGAAGTTGAAACCAGGAAAGCAATTGCCTGAAGCTGGCTTTGCAGAGGAATGATTTGGGAATGGTTATCGTCCCTTTAAAGCAGAATAACGCCCCCATGAGCTGAAACCCTTGCCACAGGGGGAAGGTCGATGCGGAGTGAGGAGAAGAGTCGCACGTTAAACCGAGTGTGAGTATGTAGTTTTGTTTCCTGAAGGCAGACAGTGGGGATTAGATTTGCAAGAGAAGCTGTAGTTCCGTTCTATTGGACCGGATGTCGCGAATGTTCCATTGAAGGATAACCATAGTCAGATGAGAACTGGAAAGATGTTAAACGAATAGTCACCAATGTGACTGCGGAGGACCACAATGCGAAAGCTCGCAATTAGTTGGATTTAAGAGTGGAGGATCCTGTTCCATTAATTCGACAGTGGCTTCACAGGCAGCCTGAGGTCGCCCATCTGATCGACTACTGGCAGAGCACCCCGGTGACACAGAGGCCGTCTGGTGGAGGGCCTCACTATATGACGTTTTGGGAGAGGAACGCCGGGAAGGAGACTGGGAAGATTTCTTCCCCTTGTCCAACTATTTTGAACTGTGGCAGGTATCAGTGGTTGTGAGCTAGATGGGCGCAATAAGTCTTCATGATGCCTACATGTGACTGTGTGTTACCTCAGCAGCACTAAAGTGTAGGTCGCATGTCTGTGTAGACATGTCTCGCAGTTGTCGTGGAAGAGCAACAACTGGGTTGAGAGTTCCAGATGCTAACGTTCTCTGTGACTGACATACATTTTCCTTGCGACGTAGGACGGTACATTTCCTTTACCCGTATTTTCCGAATCGCTCACTCGTTACGATAAATAAGACACTCATGGAAGGAGGAGAAGGCGTGGTTACCAATGCAGTTTAGGCAGCGAGGGGAAGGAGGTGGACAATCACCCTCGTGGGCATCCCTGTAGCAGGGACGCATTTAGCTGGATTTTTACATGAATGTCTGTTATGGTTGTAACGCTGACATTGGTAGTAGCTGGTGGGATTTGGGATATAAGGCCGGACGTTGAGGTCCTCTTAACCATCTTTGATCTTGGGAGGCAGAGTCACTTGATCAAATGTCAAAACAATTTGGTTTGGGATCAGTTCATTGTTGATCATATTCGTGACCCTATGCACCCCCGTGTCGGCCTGATAGTAGAGGTAATCCTAAATTTCCTCCCTGGCGAAACCATCAGGCAGATTTCTGTTTACGACCCCACAAGAGTAGTTGAGAGTACAGTGGGCCTTCACTAGCCCTGGGTAACCCTGGAGAACGGTGGCTGTTAGTGACCTCTGAGCCTGAAAGGTAGTGTGTTTCAAGCAATAAGGTACCGTTGCACAGACGTTTGCAGGACTTCACTGGGCCTGCTATCACATCAACATACTCTTTCATGCTCTTGTACTTTCTTTTTTCGGATCCCATTGTGAAAAATTTCCCTATGATTCCCAGCATCTCCGATAGCGCGCTTCTTCCTACTAGGGTTCCCCTTTAAAGGGAGCACACCCGCCTTAAGTGATAGCCCACACCTGAGGTCAAACATCCCGAACTCCGGACGGAGGGACCAATCGGCAAATCGGGAAGTTTGCACCCCACACTGGGTCTGGCTTTCACCGGGGGGGGGGGGGGGGGGGGGTTACGCACGAACCCTACATGCCAACCCGGGGCTGGGAGTTATGCGTTACCACAGTCACCTTTTACGTGCCAAACGCGTGGGTGGCCTTCAGGAACGCACAGGAAAGAAGGAAGAAGAAGAGAAGGGGAACGTCAAACTCTGAAGCGGAGGAAAAATGCGCAAGATAAGGAAGATGAAAGGAAAGAGTGTGAAAGAAAAATCCAGGTTAATTAAAAACTACTTCATATCTCCAGTTTCCCGGAGGGGTCGCAAGTCTCCGTCCACAAGAGAGGGGAAAAGTATAGCGGGGGAGCAGTCATGTAGCACGGAAAAGAAGGAGCACTGCGAAGGCTGGGGCCCCCTGGTAGCCAAGCACGTACTCACCAAAGAGTGGTGAACCCCCTGGTTTTAGTCCAGATTGTCCAACTCGTCAACGGCGGCTAGGCGTACTTGTCGCCGGTTGGTTGGTGACTGTATGGCACTTCCCTCCTTAGTACACTACTCATCTGTAAGCACAGCAACGAGTACAACATAACCATTACGAATCAGTTATTTCATTTAGCTGTACGTACGTACCTATTGTCGGCTCGGTAGCACAGTGGTAGAAGGCCCGACTACAAAGTCGAAGATCGCGGGTCCGATCCCCGCCAGGTCCTAGGATTTTTATCTGTCACTTTCCACTTCTTTCACCTCTGGCAGGGTTGCTGATGTGAAAAATATCGAGTAGCATCGTGGTACAGAACCCACGTTAAACTGTAGGCCCCCCTATAACTGACTGGGTAAGTCAGTTCGAAGATTGGAGGAAGGCAACGGCATACCACCTCCAAACAGGACCATTCCTAGTAAAGCACTGTATTGTTCAAACCAATCTTTTGATTGTTGGCTGCTTTACGTTTTATGTACATATTATAAACACTGTTTTTGGGTCTTCGTAGAGATCTCAAACACATACGCAACTGAGAATATCCGCACAGGATATATTGATGCAGAACTGCAGTTGTCACGAGCAACTTTTATCTTCCGTATACGAAATGACACTGTCAGTAGCATCAAAACATCACATTCAACTGGACACATAACTATCTTTCAAACACGCTTGAGGACGTTGTCGAATGTGGGTGCAGTTAACTGGATACGGATGAGTGGATGATAGTGTTGCGACTGGAGTTTGATATGAATGCTTTCGAATAAAACTGGTTCCCTAAAGCGTTTAGCGATTAATTTTCACTGGCGAAAAAATTATATATCCAAAAGTCGTACAAGATGTGTTGGGCGAGGCGGAATGGTTACTAGCTTTGGGTGTTTATCTGGAATTACGAGCAGTATTTGAGTGAAAGCGAATCCACAACAAGAATACATTTTGTTGAATAGTGTGAGAGAGAGCAGCGTACTCTTCATTGTAGGGTTCTGAAGCAATGGCGTCTCCTTGTTTTTTATTCTGTTCACTGCAGAGAACACCTGCTAACAACATCACATCGATCCGAACATTCACATGGACCCAGCTATATTCCCATGACTCCGAGGGAACGTGCCTGCCTTCACGTTTTGATACCACTGAGACACTAAACGAACGCGTATGTTTACCTTTGGCCGCCGAGTACTATCGTGAGTGACGTCAGCTTCCCCCACCACCGCAGCCCTGAGCTGTGGCAGTGAGCGCTCGCGTGCGCTCCTGCTCGCGGAGCAGCCTGCTGGAACAGCCTGCTGTGGTGGATCGGTCATGTCTACGCACCGACATGCGGTCAATGCCGTCTCAGCCGCTTCGCTAATTTCCCTCGCTGGTCGCCGTGGAAGAGGTACTACCACGGTTGGTGGAAACACGGTAGGGATCACGAGGTGGATGCGCAGTAGCAAGCCGCGCCGCTGACGTCACGGCGCATCCTCCCAGCGCTCAGCAGCGTGCTGAATTCCATTGTGCGTGTTGTATCGGTTGCGTTTACGAGTGATAACACGGTTTTTTAGGTCAGTGTGGATTGTTTTTAGTGACTGTAAATTGATAGTATTCTCGTAATTATCACTGTACTGAGGTTATTTTTTAACAGTAAACCTTTAAGTGGAAAAGAATTGTTTGCTGTGCAATCGCCAGTTGTACTAACCACAGTAGACAAGCGAGAGAGTTAGGAATTATGTTTGACGTGTTTCCTAAAGACAGTGAGATGAAAAGAAGGTGGATAAATAGTTGCAAACGTGCAGATTCGTTTACAGTTGAATATGCTCGTGTCTGTTCGAAACCTTTTTCGGATTTCAGAGGTGACAGAAATTGTTGAGAACTACGTCGAATACGAAGGGGAAAATGTTAAAAATTTAAAGGAAAATGTTGAGCTGTTAGAGATGATTGCAGGATATGTTGCTTACAGAGTTAAACAAAACACCCTGAATTAGCACATTTGTTTGGTAAAATCACTGATTCATGTAAATGTTTCAGGAAAGAACTGGCTCCAAACAATATCAAGGGGATCCTTAATAAACCCAACTGAATGTTTTATGGAATTCGTTTTGAAAATGTAAAGAGAATTTCAACAATTGCACGGCAGTTACATTGACCGTAGGTCAAACGTTTTAGGAAGGCGAAAGGATATTATAAATGTGAATTATCCAGGAATGGAGAACCTTGCCGTAATGTGTTTCGTAAGGACACGCACCTTCATCAGAATGAAATCTCTCAACAACAACAAAATTGCAAAAGTATTAAGCGAACATAGCGAACAAAGACAAAAACTGAAAAAAATGAAAAAAGTTGTGAAGTAACTTTCCCGAGTACAAAACGGAAACACATTATTAGAGTTTAATATTATATTATCGTGGTTTTCTCCGTACCTCGGGTCTATGTGGTCTAAGCCTGTGGGAGCCACTTTACCCTGAAAAAAAAAAAAAAAAAAAAAAAAACGTCCACCGATATGATGAAAGAGGTTGACGTCCTTCGGAGGCTTTAAACTAGCATTTCACCGACCATAAAAAATAGTCTAATATAGAGCTTAATAATTATAACAATGATGATAATACACGAAAACATAGATAATCTGGAAGACATTGAAACCTGTGCATGAGTTAAGCTTGTTGTGACTATACGGCTAAACGCAGCGCGGCGCGGCGAGAGGGTGCGCTCTGACGTCATCGCTCACAGCCTGCCTGCGCGTGACCCCTACCGTGTTTCTACCAACCGTGGGTACTACTACGCAAATTCCGGAAACTGTACGAACCCGGGAACTCACTCCTGGTGCCCTCAGGTGATCCTGTAGGCGACGCGCGTGCACAGAGTGCACATCGAAACCGCAAGTGGACGGTTGTGTACAGTCAGAGCAGCCGCTGAGCCATGCCTCTGCTGCAGGCGACCACGTGCGATGCTGCGGCAGCGCAGCGCCACGCGGTGGAGGGCCCCCAGCCACCGCCCTCCGCCCCCGCAGCAGAAACTGTGGCAGGTGGGGGCGGCTGCAGTATTCAGCGCCGCCGCCGCCGCCGCCCCCCGGGATCTTGTTACCCGCGACAGCCGCGCCGCGCCGCGCCGTCCTGTTTACACCGCCGGCCGTGTTCTGAGCCACACACACGACGCCCCAAGCGCCGACTGGGGCCGCTTAATATCGCCACCACCCAGAGAGAAGGCTGCGGCGCTGACGTGTGACGTCAGGCAGAGTAGGTTGCGCGCGCACAGCTGACTGGCTCGCTGCTTCGGTACAGTGAGCCGTGCCCCAGCGGCTACCCAGTCAGCTGTGCGCGCGCAACCTACTCTGCCTGACGTCACACGAGAGCGCCGCGGCCTTCTCTCTATGTGGTGTTGTTAATATCCAGGAGCATGCGCTGTCTGCAGCAGCCTTGGCACACTAAGTGCCATTGCCACCACCACTAGTCTATTTTCCGTTTAGAAATTCCATTCATCAAATCAGTCATTTATGCTAAGGAATTACACTGGTCAAAAGAATTACGGGAGCAGTTGTGATATCTAGGTTCTGAAGTACTGTCATCGGCATGTAGCGTACTACTTGAAAGAATGTTTTTATTACGCTTCCAATATGAAGCCATTTGAATGGCAGTATTAACTGCTTTGACAATTCTATTATGGAAGTTAGTGGTGGCAAAGATAATGTTTATACCCTCTTAGATGTAACAGTACATATTGTTCCTATATGAGATCTTTGGTGAACGCTGTTATCTTGTTCTAAAACTAAATACAACCATCATTGAAGTTATATGGCGTTTAATTTATGTAAGGAAAAAAATATAATCCCAAATAATTGTTTCTTTAGTGAATTCGGTTTCAACAATTATGATGCCAATATAAAACGAGGACAGCCGTTATTACTTGAATACGAGCATCGATATTCAAGATGGTCAATGGTTTAATTATTGTTCGAACAAGCTGAAGATGTTTCTTGTTTTACCGTTCTTTTTTCAGTGTAACGTATATATAAAAAAAGAAACAATATTTACTATAGTGGATGTACACTTATGCACAGGACACCACAGGCAGAATAAAGTAAAATAGTTACACGTCTGTCTTTTCTACGAAATGGAGACAACATTCCGGCAAACTTTGTTTTAAAAGCAAAGTTTCTGCAGAGGAGATTGGTGTTGTGTTTACGAAACGAATTAATCTATTAGTTGGGTTCATATATTGTAGTAAGCAGACAGTGCAATGCAACATCAACGTGACATACCTAACCTGTGGCATGGAGAGCCATAGGAAGGTTAGTAGCGGGATAGAGACAGAGGAAGGTGACTGCAACTATTGTAGTGTCCCAAAGTGTAATTCCCAGGAACTGAACGTGATTTCAGACAATAGGAACCGTTAAATGAAGGAAGGCGAAGTCCATCCACGGAAAACAAGACGACCGTTATCTCAGGTTAACATAAGGCGGCCAACCGTCTCGGATTCTGCAGGACAGTACCGCATTTGGACTCGATGTTCCGCATTTGGATAGTTACTGAAAATGTCCCGCAAAATGGGAAGAGCGTCACGCATTCCAGTAATTTCAAAACTGTTTTTCCAAGAGATTAAGCCGGAACTAATTGTGTACGGCACGCTATGTCATACTGCTTGCGAGTCAACTTCACAATGCATCATCTAAGAATAAATGACATTCTTATTACATTAAATACAAAAGAAAAAAAACACCATACACATCATATCACTATTTTGAAATGACGAATTCGCTAGCAGTGGAAGTTGTTTTTGTTTTAAGCTGGTATGGGTGACTTATTAAAACATGATGTTTTGGCATATATTCTGTGCCTTCTTAAGGACGTCTCAGTACGTGTAATGCAATATTTTTCGGTGGTCAAGGTGGCGAACATGATGTAATATTATAACAGTCTATATATAATACGACATGCAAATACAATATCTGTATTCACGTTACCTACAGGAATAAACAGGTGGTGAAATTCTGAAAATGCAACAACGAAAGTGAGTGAGCATTGCATGTAGTAAGGCGCAATTCAACTCTGCACTTCATCGAAAGAACTTCCATAATAGAGTAGTTCAAATGGTTTTAAAAAGTAGCTTTCATCAGATTTAATTCGAGGTTACTGCAAAACATAATTGAAGACCTCGGGGACAAATAATGATAACCCTCATTTATGAAGTCCTGAGATTTGACGACTTGTATGTTTTAAAAACAGTTTCTATTGCGTATTTGTTTTAATATTTATATTTTCCAATTCTCTGCAGATTCATGTACTAGTTGAAGAAAATGAAACATTATGTCGGATATGATTGTTTGCACCAAATACATTAAAAATACGAAAGTTGAATGTTATCATTAATTCTTTTGGCGGTGTAATCTACTTATCGAAATGTGTGGAGGACGATGCTGTAAAAGCTGGAACAAATAAAAGTAGTACAGACAACGAAGGTCATCGGAAAAACGTAACAGAGAAAGAATATGTAAAAATTCTTCGACTCTAACATTCAAAATAGGAGTATGAGAAAAAAATTATGAACTCTAATTAAAGATTGAAAATTAAGAATAAAATGTCACACGTGTTAGATAAGTTACTTTAAAAGTAAATGAGTATGCCTACTCTGCCCGCCTAAATTTCTTTGGTAGTTTCATAATAACTGCTACACTGAGTCACGTGACCTTAGTCCTCGTTCACATCCTCGGAATGTCCCGCGTTGAGTTTTTAAAAAGTTGGCCGCCTTAGATTAACAGCAATTCAAGACCAGGCTGAATGCAACACAGATGCAATGAACCCTCCGGACAGCAACAGCGCACGTAATATCAGCACAGTCCTAAATCGCCTTCAGGAATGTGACCTGTCGCATGTGTCTCATTAAAACCGTTTAGCCTCTAGAAATCGAGCCGAGGAACATTAGGCTCGAGTCTTGACGAATGGCACTGAACTCTGTTCACACTGTCCGACGTACGGACCTTTATGGTGTTCATACTGGCACTTTGACAGCTCAGAGGTGTAGAGACGATCCTTCGACCTTTTGTTGTGACCTACGCTGGTGCAGTAGGAGACGGCTTCCTTCTGCTGGACGATAACGCTTGTACCCACAGAGGTGAAGTGATTAACAACATGCTTGATGCTGAATTGAGTGGCCAACTTAAGCCCGACTATATTCGTCTAGGCTACACTTGGCAGATGCATTGCAGCCAGACGAGCACATTCCGCAACAGTTGCAGAGAGCTTATTGCACTCATGGAAGAATGTCCAAACATCCCTCAAGAAGACTGATGACATAATGCACATGCTCACATGTGTCCGAGGTGATCACACACCATATTAGAGAGCAACTGGAATGGCTTTTTCACTATGGCCCATGGTGCCTGGCTCTAAGTAAACCCCATGTAAACCTCAAGTGAAGAGGTCAGACAGAAAATATCGTACTGTATCGCAAACAACTTAGAACTGCAACCCATATATATATATATATATATATATATATATATATATATATATATATATATATATATATATATATTTGTCTTTATATCCTCTATGTGTTCATAAACCATTCATCCCATTGCAATGAAACTTTGGTGAACTGTTCACCGTACACCCACGAAGATTCCTGGCCCAAAAACAAAAGATCGCGACACATAGCTCAAGATATATGACGTCACAAATAATGAGAGATCACCGCGTGAGAATACCCAGATTTATGCGTCAATTATTTAAAAATGGGAGTAGTTAGAAACCTGAAACCAAGTTTGCATGTAATTTCGGACGTTTATGAAGCGTTTTGCAACTGACCCCTCCCCCCCCCCCCCCCCACACACACACAAAATGAGGAAACGAAAAGAAGTCTACCGCTCACAACAGTTCCGCTGTAGATGTCGTAAAACTGTCGCACGACATTGTATCAAATAAAACTAGCATTACAGATTTGCATGTTATTGATCAAAATATCCACGGGTGTACTGCCGGTCTATAGTGTCCAACGGGCACAATATTTCGGCGATCATACATGTCGCCATCATCAGGTGAACTGACGGACTGAGCTCCTGGAAACGCGCCGGCACGGAGATCCGCACGCTACGGCTGCTCGAAGGGAACTGGGTTCTAGTCCGGTAGCCATTTAAATACCCGCGGCCCGCGGAGCGACCCCTCCGCGGTCCGCGCCCCGCGCCGCGGCCGCGCAGTGGAACCGATTGCGCCGGCGTCTGAGAAGACGTCGGTGTGAGGGCTCTGTCCGCCGTGGTCGTCACTTCGTTACGTTTGCTAGATTTACTCTTAATTAATCCAATCGCTGGTTCCCAAGCTTTGCTAAGATTATAGCCAGAGTCACGGTTTATGAGGTCGTCACTTGTGCGAATTTCAATGGCCTCTCTAACGACGCAGTCCCAGTATCTCGACGTCTGTACCAGAATCCTAGTGTGTTCATACTCCATGGCGTGATTCTCCGACAAACAATGTTCAGCGACCGCCGACTTGCTCGGATACATCAATCGTGTGTGCCTCTGGTGTTCAACGCATCGATCCTCGACGGTACGCATCGTCTGTCCAATATATGACTTTCCACACTGACACGGAATCTGGTACACTCCCGCCTTCCTCAAACCGAGATCATCTTTAGCGCTCCCCACCAGTGCACGAATTTTATTCGGCGGACAAAAAACAGTTCCAACCTGGTGTTTTCTCAAAATGCGGGCGATCTTCCCTGAGAGTGCGCCGGTATATGGAACGAACGCAGTGCCTACATCCTCCCTTGCGTTTTCATCCGTTCCCACAGGTTGTGTTGTAGTGGTTGGGCGGAGAGCCCGCTGAATCTGCCACTCTGAGTACCCATTTTTTCGAAATACAGTTCTCAGGTGTTCCAATTCCTAGGGTAGACTCTCTGCGTCGGAGATAGTGCGCGCCCTATGTACTAGAGTTTTAAGTACCCCATTCCTCTGTGAAGGGTGGTGACAGCTGTCTGCGTGTAAATACAGATCAGTGTGCGTTGCCTTCCGATATACACTATGACCCAGGGTGCCGTCTTCTCTTGACCAAGACGTCAAGGAACGGCAATTTACCCTCCGTTTCAGTCTCCATAGTGAATTTGATGTTGGGGTGTATGGAGTTCAGATGTGTAAGGAAGTCAAGGAGTTTATCCATACCATGTGGCCAGATGACGAAAGTGTCGTCCACATAACGGAAAAAGCAAGTAGGTTTCCAGAAAGATGATGCAAGGGCTTCCTCCTCGAAAGTCTCCATGTATAAATTTGCGACCACAGGGGAGAGTGGGCTACCCATGGCGACTCCCTCCGTTTGTTCGTAGTATTCGCCATTGAAAAGAAAATACGTGGAGGTCAAGACATGCCTAAAAAGTTCGGTGGTCTTCTCGTCAAATTTCTGACCAATCAAATCTAGTGACTCTCGAAGGGGCACCCTCGTAAACAACGAAACGACGTCAAAACTCACCATGATATCTGACTCATCCAGCCTGAAGTTGTTAAGGCGTTTCACAAAATCCACGGAATTACGGATGTGATGAGGGCATTTACCCACATAAGGACTTAATATTCCCGTCAAGTATTTGGCCAACAAATATGTAGGTGCCCTGATGTTACTGACAATGGGACGTAACGGCACCCCATCTTTGTGAACCTTAGGGAGTCCATAAAGTCTTGGCGGTACCGAACCTTGAGGTAAAAGTTTCTTGGTGACACTCTCCGGTAAATCCGCATCCTTGAGAAGCGCCCTCGTCTTGTTTTCCACCTTCTTTGTGGGGTCAACGCTGATCTTCCGGTAGGAATCGTCATTTAGCAGGCTCTGCATCTTTTCAGTGTAGTCCTTATGGGAGACAACAACCGTAGCATTGCCTTTGTCAGCCGGTAAGCCGTTCCATATACCGGCGCACTCTCAGGGAAGATCGCCCGCATTTTGAGAAAACACCAGGTTGGAACTGTTTTTTGTCCGCCGAATAAGATTCGTGCACTGGTGGGGAGCGCTAAAGATGATCTCGGTTTGAGGAAGGCGGGCGTGTACCAGATTCCGTGTCAGTGTGGAAAGTCATATATTGGACAGACGATGTGTACCGTCGAGGATCGATGCGTTGAACACCAGAGGCACACACGATTGATGTATCCGAGCAAGTCGGCGGTCGCTGAACATTGTTTGTCGGAGAATCACGCCATGGAGTATGAACACACTAGGATTCTGGTACAGACGTCGAGATACTGGGACTGCGTCGTTAGAGAGGCCATTGAAATTCGCACAAGTGACGACCTCATAAACCGTGACTCTGGCTATAATCTTAGCAAAGCTTGGGAACCAGCGATTGGGTTAATTAAGAGTAAATCTAGCAAACGTAACGAAGTGACGACCACGGCGGACAGAGCCCTCACACCGACGTCTTCTCAGACGCCGGCGCAATCGGTTCCACTGCGCGGCCGCGGCGCGGGGCGCGGACCGCGGAGGGGTCGCTCCGCGGGCCGCGGGTATTTAAATGGCCCGCTACCGGACTAGAACCCAGTTCCCTTCGAGCAGCCGTAGCGTGCGGATCTCCGTGCCGGCGCGTTTCCAGGAGCTCAGTCCGTCAGTTCACCTGATGATGGCGACATGTATGATCGCCGAAATATTGTGCCCGTTGGACACTATAGACCGGCAGTACACCCGTGGATATTTTGATCATCAAATACGCCGGGAGAAACTGAAGAATCACATTTGCATGTTATTATTTATTTTTGTCTGCTAGTCTCCCTTAATTCTCTTGCATGCAAAATTATACAATCTGTTTTCTTAATGTCTATCTATATAAAAGTAAAAGGACACTCACTCACTCACTGATTAAACACGAAATCTCGAAAACTACTTCACCCATGAAGCTGAAATTTGCACTAACGTAGTTTATAGGATCTTTGAAAGCGGTCGAGCCGTTCTCAAGTCATGGCGCGACAAAGGTATTTAGGGATCCACTTTTATGATTCAAAGTACCCTCCTCCATGCACCGTATGAAACTTCAGGTAGACGGCGACCGTCCTATTGTTTTGAAGGTCAAACGTGCGAAATTTCGTGGAGATTGGGATGAGGTTTGCCACCATAGTCCCTATTGCTGTCTGAGAACATTTTGAAAATAAATGGTAGCTAACAAATTTTTCGTGAAATATCTATACTTAATATTTCATAGTTTCATAAAATTTCATTTTCAAGCATTTCAATCAAGCAGTAAACTGAAAACGCCTGGAATAAAAATTTCACAGGTTAGTGAGCTCAGAACTAATATGCCTGTGAAGCGCAGTGGTTCTGTTAACCCTTTCGTAATAATACGTCTGACAGTTCTGCTCTTAAGTGTTGTTTCCATCAGTTTCCTCTGCTTGTTACCTATATGTGCGGTGTAGCTGTCTCAACAACACATTTCACACCGACCGAGGTTGCGCAGTGGTAACACACTGGACTCGCATTTGGAAGGATGGTGGTTCAAATCCACTTCCGGCCATCCTGATTTAGGTTTTCCGTGATTTCCCTAAATCACTCCAGGCAAATGCCGGGATGGTTCCTTCCAAAGAGTACGGCCGATTTCCTTCCATATCCTTACCCAAACATTCCTAGCGTAAGTTCCGCCTCTAATGACCACGCTGTCGACGGGACGTTAAACTCCAAGCTTCCAACACATTTCACAACCTCACAATCTGTAAGTTTTCTTCCAAAAGCGTAGAAAAGGAAATACGTTTCGATTCGCGGTTCTAGGCGTAATATCAGGGACTGCGCGGCCACTCCCGTCGGAGGTTCGAATCCTTCCGCGGATATATATATATATATATATATATATGGTCCATTGTTAGTGACCGGGCAAAATATCTCACGAAATAAGCATCAAACGAATAAACTACAAAGAACAAAACTTTCCTAGCTTGAAGGAGATTACGTTATGGTTGGCCCGCTAGATGGCACTGCCACAGGTCAAACGGATATCAACTGCATTTTTTTTAAATCGATAGCTCCATTTTTATTACATATTCGTATAGTACGTAAATAGATATGAATGTTTTATCGGAAACACTTTTTCCGCTTTGTGATAGATAGCGCTGTAATAGAAAAGTATAAGTACGTGGTATCGCGTAACATTTCGCCTGTGTGGACGGCATTTGCTTCGTGATACAATATTCATGTTAAAATGGACCGTTTACGTATTGCAGAAGAGGTCGATATGTTATTTATGTATAGCTATTGTGATCAAAATTCCCAACGAGCCTGTGACATGTATGTTGATCGTTATCCTGGAAGACATCATCTAAGTCTCCAGACCTTTCATCAGATTGTTGACGTTATCTAAATTCAAATGTTTGTATAGCTTATGGGACTTAACTACAGGGTCATCAGTTCCTAAACTTACAAACTACTTATGAACTAACTAATCCTAAGGACGGCACAAATACCCATACCCGAGGGAGGATTCGAACCCCCGACTGTAGTGGCCGTGCAGACCGTGATTGGAGCGCCTCAGTCCCCTCGGCCACCGCGGCCGGCCGTAATCTAAAGAGACAGTAAGTGTACAGCCACAAGTAAAACGTCAACCACGACCTGCAACAAATGATGATGCTGAAGTAAGTGTTTTAGCTGCAGTTGCGGGTAAGCCGCACATCAGTTCTAGACAAATTGAGCGAGAATCGGGAATCTAAAAAAAGTCGATGTTGAGAATTCCACATCAACATGAATTTTTGCCCGTACCATATTTCCATGCACCAGGCGAAGACTTTGAATGTCGTGTACAACCATAGTAAAATGATGAAGGAAAAAAATTTCTCGCTTACTACTTTTCCGCTGTTTATGGAGTAAACCTACGGCTCTCGGTATGACGTTACAATTTACAATTTCTACACTACAAATTGTAGCTGCAGGAAATTTTACAAACAATATATACGCATATAGTTGAGACTATCTTCTAAATTGTATGCCAGTACGACACGTAGTTCATGAGATATGGGCACATAAACGGTATCGCTCATGGAAAACCGCCCCATCAACGCATCAAGTTATAATCTATTACTTCTTTACTGCTAATTGTATTACCAAGAGATTTTACAGACATATAGCCCTTATACAAATAAATATATACCTGAAAAATGGCAGGAAAAAATAAATAAATACCCGGGAAACTCCGGGTTTGCAGCTCTCTCTCTCTCTCTCTCTCTCTCTCTCTCTATATATATATATATATATATATATATATATATATATATATATATATATATGGTGTTAGAAAAAGGTACGGCCAAACTTTCAGGAAACATTCCTCACACACAAGGAAAGAAAATACGTTATGTGGACATGTATCCGGAAACGCTTAATTTCCATGTTACAGCTCACATTATTACTTCTCTTCAAATCACAATAATCATGGAATGGAAACACACAGCAACAGAACATACCAGCGTGACTTCAAACACTTTGTTACAGGAAATGTGCAAAATTTCCTCCGTTAGCGAGGATACATGCATCCACCCTCCGTCGAATGGAATCCCCGATGCGCTGATGCAGCCCTGGAGAATGGCGTATTGTATCACAGCAGTCCACAATACGAGCACGAAGAGTCTCTACATTTGGTACCGGGGTTGTGTAGACAAGAGCTTTCAAATACCCCCATTAATGAAAGTCAAGAGGGTTGAGGTCAGGAGAGCGTGGGAGCCATGGAATTGGTCCGCCTCTACCAATCCATCGGTCACCGAATCTGTTGTTGAGAAGCGTACGAATATGTCGACTGAAATGTGCAGGAGCTCCATCGTGCATGAACCGTGTCGTACACCGTGTAAGGCACATGTTCTAGCAGCACAGGTAGAGTGTCCCGTATGAAATCATGATAACGTGCTCCAGTGAGAGAAGGTGGAAGAACATGAGGCCCAATCAATACATCACCAACAACTCCTGCCCATCCGTTAATACTAAAATGAGCTCTAACATGGAAATTAAGCGTTTCCGGACACATGTCCACCTAACATATTTCCTTTCTTCGTGTGTGAGGAATGTTTCCTGAAAGTTTGGCCGTACCTTTTTGTAACACCATATATATATATATGGTGTTACAAAAAGAGAGAGAGAGAAGGGGGGGGGTTCCTTAGCATAAGTAAGTTTAAACAGTTTGTCAGTGTAGGAATCGATGACCATTGTTTGGACCCATAGGTTTATAAACATTTGTAAATTTCCCCTCCCAAAACAGACTGTTATAGGGCATATTGATAAAGTTTGAAACAAGACGTGGGTAATCACTTCTCTCGCGTACAAGTGGATGGAAACTTGTTTGCCGAATTATTTGAACAATGTGGGGAATACGAAGATAGTGCGTAGCGATGAGCAGACAAGCTGCATTCGATGATAACAGATACACTCAGGTAGATTAGACATCACTGAAAATGCACAGAATGAAGTGTTCATTCCAAACATTTCTGCTCTATGAATACCACCGACGATACTAGTACCAAAGATTATTGAAATAGCAGCAAACACTCAGAACAATGAGTAAAGAGAAGTGCTTGCAACTATAGAGTATCGCTCCTACAGTTGTTAAACTAGATGTCACATGCAAGTCGCCGAAGTGGCGTCAGATAAAGAGACTTGCACCAGGCAGGCTGAACACGACCCCAGTTGGGGTCTAACGGTCATAAATGCCACACGATCATCATCATCAGATGTCACGTAATGGACCTAACAATATAAAGTGATTCATTAGGTAACAATTCATATCAGGTGAGCAATCTAGCAACAACAGCAAAATATAGTGAATGAATGGACACTGACAACCAACGATATATACAATCAACTATCTGAAGTACCAAATGTAACAAAATGGTAGAATGATTTTGAATTATAGACCTATTATGCTGGAAATAATGTTCCAATAAAGGTACCGATTAGATTATAAACGATGACTACTTTGCTGGAATAAGCTTATTGTAAAAAACTAAATACTTTAACATGACAGCGTTTTGGAATTATAATCGAATAATGTTATATGACAATGCAGCAATAAGGACAAAAACTACCAAAATATGAAAACTCAAATTGTTTGATGGTTATGTATATTGAGCTTGCTTCAGGTTTTGCACGCAACTAGTCTCAGTTGTCGCTGTAGAATAATAACTTGTCTAATTTTACTCAGGCGTGTCCATTCACCTGACATAAAACGTAAATACAGCGTTTATGTTTAATTTTATTAAATACAAATACTTAATGATTTAAAAGTAACTTCATTGAAACAGTCAACAGGGGATGTGTAACAATTAGTATTAATTTGAAACTGGTTAGATTTGTATTAAATTAATACGACAATTTCGTTTGTTTTATAAAAGTTACTGCATCCCAGTTTGTACTGAAGTTTGTAAATTTGACATTTTTATTACAAATAGTTAACATATCTATAAAAAAATGTGTTTGTTATAACACATCCCGATGAGAGTTAATTTATTCAGGGTACAGTACAGTCTACCCAGCTACAGTCTAGTTGCACAACAAAGTGTATAGCAGCGAGCACAGAATAACATACAGTGGCCTTACAGTGACAGAGAAATGAAGCCGGCTGAGAGCGCGACACCCAACCAACATGGCGGCCGAGCGCCAGCCGGCCACAGCTGCGAGTACAGCGCAGTTCACTGAGTTCGCTGTCTGTTAATTTCTTTTTCATATATTTTAAGGTGTTCCTTTCTGACAGTCTATTTTTGCCACACATAATTACAATTTTCGGCTAGGGATAGCAAGTCGTACTATTATACAGTATAAAATAGAAGCAAATTTTTCATCTGTCTGTCCCTTTAACCTTTTATGTTCAAAAAAAATGTTCAAATGTTTGTAAGGCTTATTGGACTTAACTACGGGGTCATCAGTCCCTAAACTTACAAACTACTTATGAACTACTTACGAACTAGGACGGCACAAATATCCATGCCCGAGGGGGGATTCGAACCCCCGACCGTAGTGGCCGTGAAGACCGTGACTGAAGCGCCTCAGTCTCCTCGGCCACCGCGGCCGGCTAACCTTTTATAGCTCGAGAAGTACCGAACGTATCGTCATGCGGTTTCTTTTGATTTTTTCTTTAGAATCCTGGGATAATCTTCGGCTATATTTAATGTCAATACGAATGTATGAAAAAAACTAGAATGACAGTGATAACGTAAAATCTTTTACCGCTTATGGTCGTAGCTCTGAAGCCTAAACTATAATAGCTAGGCCAGTGTATTTAGTATTAAGTTACAGAGCTCACAAACATCTACAAAAAAAAAAAAAAAAAAACACGTGAGAGCATGTGTCTTAACTTTTACGAGTGAACCACATTTATCATTTTTCTTTTATAAAGGGCTGGCGCCAGACTGCTTCAGACTACAGATATAGTGATTGTGGGAGATCTATACAAGTTAAACTTATGATCTCAAGCTCTCTTTTTTTTAAAAAAAAAAAAAAAAAAAAAAAAAAAAATCCTCCTGAGTTCTGTAATTCTATACCACGTACTTTGGCGCAGGTCTCATAATGTAGGCTGTGCTACGAAGGTTACGAAAGTGGAAAACCATTATACGTTTTTATTCTTATTTCAATTATTTCTCATTTAATATAGCCTATGTTGAAGACAGGATTATACCGAAGAAATTGAAAGAAACCGCATCATAATACTTTCTACAGTTCTTGAGTCAAAGTAGTTTAAAGATTACCTGTGCAAAGCCGGGGCGGCTCAGCTAGTTAGTAATAAAATAAATAAAGAATGTTAAGTCATAATTATTGTATTCCGAAAATCGTATCCCAAATTTCAAACGTTTATCAATAGGGCTCACAAGGTACAAGGTGAGTGGGCAACATAATCAGTGCTCGCTGGTGGGCAAACTCGCTGAAAGTAACGAGTAGAATTTGAAAATTTCCACCGCTCTATTGTATCCAAATTTGTGAGAAAACCAAGGGAGCTATAAAAAAGTTGTTTAAATAAACAACTTTCTCGCTGACTGCAGGCGACTAACTTTTTCATGGCGCAATTTTTATTTCATATAAAAGTAATAGTTTCAATTATTACTTTTATACAAACACAATACATATTGTACTTGCTAAGAACAGTGTTGCATTCCTTCAGTATTCACTTGTCTACGTGAAAAATTTGTTAATTTTTTCCTTTCCTAAGGGGTTCAAATGACAATGTGATTAAGTCGAGCGCCACTTGATGAACTATGCATTTACCGGCCCAGCTCTGTTTCTACACCCAACCAAGATGGCTGCCAGGCTTCACTGCCTGTACGCTGATGTAGGCGGTATAGCCTCTCTATGTTATTCTGAGCTAGCTGGTCTGAAGCCACGACATTATTACACAAATCTGGGAGGTAAAAAAAATCCGTCGTGGGACGATTCCAGGAAGGGCGCCGCCGCTGGCCACGCCCAGGATCGACCAGCGGCGCCTCCTATCGGATCGACAGTTCTGATTCCTGTTGTCAACTTGCCATCCTTTTACTGAAAGTGGCGCCTACCAAGCTGGCCGCCTGCAACGCTGCGATGTCGACAAGGTAGCCTATACGACAGGCGCTCAGTCCCGTATTTGTAGCAATTCCTAGTGATGTGAAATACAAAGTTTATCGCCAAAGGAAACGAAGAATATCCTGAATATATTTGCAGTGATGTGTCGTATTGTTGAACGTTGTACACAAATCACAGAAGTTATGGAGCACCAGGACATAAAAAAGTTAATTACTACAAACATTAAATATAGTTTATTTTTTAATTTCATTCGTTCGTGTTACGGAGACAGCTAGGAGGTGGGTGTTGCTAGACGAGTTACTGTAGTTTTCAGCGCTGGAATACGTCACAACCATTTTTTACGTACGGAATGTCAGGTGGTTGCGACTTGTACACGTTTTTGTTTGATGTGTCGCGAACTCTCCCTATTAATTACGATGCATGATTGCTGCTGAAGTTCTAATTAGATATCCTTTTGTTATGTGTTTCTTGGCACTTCTTATCACGACTTGTACACGTTTTTATTTGATGTGTCGCGACCTCTCCCTGTTAATTACGATCCATGATTGCTGCTGAAGTTCTAATCAGATATTCTTTTGTTATGTGTTTCTTGGCACTTCTTATCACGTGACTTGGTCTCAGAACAGGTAGAACGTTATACTGCACTAAAGTAGCATTAAGTTTATTGGATGAGGTATGCATTTATCTTACACTTTCAGAATTTGTGAACAATATTTTGATATTAAAAATTTTTTAGAAGTTGAGAAGTAGCAGCATCACCACAGTTAACGCTATTGCACGAAATAGAGTCGATAGTACTCTGTGCAAAATGGAACAATAATTAGTTTGATAAATAAATCATAGGATATTATGCTTTTCTGAAAAGCGTCTTAAATCTTTTTGTCACCGTCAATTACGTTATTTGAGTCACTTGAAGACTATGACGTCAAGTCACAAAATGATGTCAGTGCTGTTGTATATCGATAGAGTATCAGCCGAAACTTCTATATAATTCGTGCTATGTGTTGCCCTCCAGGAGAACTTGTGTAAAACGGAAATTCAAATGTTCAAATGTTTGTAGAGCTTATGGGACTTAACTACGGGGTCATCAGTCCCTAAACGTACAGCCTATTTATGAACTAGCTAATACTAAGGACGGCACGAATATCTATGCCCGAGGGGGGATTCGAACCTCCGACCATAGTGGCCGCGAAGACTGTGACTGATGCGTCGCAGAACGCTCGGCCACCGCGGCCGGTAAAAGAGAAATAATATGTGACACCTGTCCTACGCGCACAGGAAAAGCGTATCTGCAGGGGTCTGCCGCGCTGAACTCCCGTGGGGTAGATGAGAGAGCGAATGTTCGTCGTTACGAGCCTCCTCGGTTGAAACCCTGGTAGCATGAAAATTTTTTGTTTTATTTTTTTGTTTCTTATAACTTTTTTAACGTTGCAAATCGTTCTACGTCGACAAACGTACACCGAGAGTTACATGGGACAACATGTTCCTGAATTACAAAAGGACTATTTCGGATTTCATAGCGCTGTGCAATCAACAGTTTGTTTCTGCTTCGTTTTATATGAAAGTAGCAAACCTGTAGAGTATATTTGTAGAATAAAGAAACAATTGCTCCATTCGTGCGGAATTATTAAAGTAATAATAATAGTAACAATAATAATAATAATAACAATAATAAATGACTGCTAGATAGGCAGCACTTCCGTGTTGTGGCTAGAGCGCCGTGTGTTTGCCCAACCATCAAGTGTGGCTGACGTTGCTGTCCAGTCTGCACGCTACTGCTACTGCTGCTGTTGACAGTGCTGTTTTGCCAAAAATAATTTTCAACTTATTCCAGTTGAAAAAGAAACGGCTCCGGCTGGGCTTAAACCCACGACCCTCTGTTCGATGAACTAAAGCTATACCAAATAGCAGCCCACGGTAGCGCAAGCTGACAATCTCTCACATGCTTTTCCTCTACTCCGTAGGTTACTTGTTACTTATTATTATAGTTCACTCACGTTCTCCTGGACGGCAGCACATAGCACGAATTATATATAAGTTTTGGTTGATACTCTATCGATATACAACGTTTGGTACCGATATGAGTGTCTGACATCTGAAGTTTTGGGTGTTAGCTACGACTTACTCGTGTAGTTTGACGTCATTGTAGTGTCATCCGATAACATTTTGGATCACGTGATGTAATCTCGAAATGCAATTGAATTAAAGCATTAATTTCAGAAAATGGGATGGTTTGTATGACTGATGACCGAAAGTTTCACTTTAACGTTATCATTCGGAATACTTCGAGTCACCCTGTCGACACGTCGTGTTACTGCACGCACATCGGAAGCCGAGTGTCTGGGCTGCTGGCGCGGCCCCAGTGCACAGTGGGACGCTTTCCCCGCCCGCCGCGGCTGTGCCCCGCGCTGCGCGCGCCTGGCCGGGCCGGTCTGGCCTGGCCCGCTGTGGGCCGCAGCCTGGCAGGCGACGCCGCCGTATTGACCTCCCCTCCCCCCCCCCTGGCAGAGGGTGGCGCAGCCTCAGCCCAGACGGGCGCAGCCTGGCCGGACCCTCTGCTCGGGCCGCCTCGCCGTCACAGACAGCCCGGCCGACCTGCACCGCCGATGCCGCGGCCGCCCGTCTGGGACACGGCTGACGGGCTGATCGACGAGTCTGTCGAAGGTCGCCAGAGCAGCGGAGAGGTAGTAGGGGATCGGAAAAAAATAGCGCTGTTCTGCAGAAGGGTCGTCCAGTAGATGCCCACGACAGGCTGCTGCAGAGTCGTGGAATGCCGGATACGACGGTACAAATTATGTACAGATGAGTAGAAGAAGACTAAGGTCAATTGGGAGCCCGGGATATCGGAGAGACAAGCTAGGCAATGCTGATCTCACGATCTAGTTTAAAAGGCGTTAACCCAGTACACCTGCATTAATAGCATTGGTAGAACTTCTTCTTCTCTGAGTAGGTCTCCACATCGCTCTGTTCTGGGCATCCTGATTCATTTGCCTGTAGTTCTAAAAATGTTCAAATGTTTGTAAAGCTTATGGGACTTAACTACGGGGTTATCAGTCCCTAAACTTACAAACTACTTATGAACTAGCTACAACTAAGGACGGCACAAATATCCATGCCCGAGGGGGGGATTCGAAACCCCGACCGTAGTGGCCGTGCAGACCGTGACTGGAGCGCCTCAGTCCCCTCGGCCACCGCGGCCGGCCAATAAAGGGAACTGAAATGTTTATGTACATCTCTATTCCATTTTCTTATAACGGGTCATGAACCTCTAAAATCGTGGTGATGTAAATTTCGCCGGCCGCGGTGGCCGAGGGGACTAAGGTGCTCCAGTCACGGTCTGCACGGCCACTACGGTCGGGGATTCGAATCCCCCCTCGGGCATGGATATTTGTGCCGTCCTAGTTCGTAAGTAGTTCATAAGTAGTTTGTAAGTTTAGGGACTGATGACCCCATAGTTAAGTCCCATAGACTATACAAACATTTGAACATTTGAACCTAAAATGGCTAGAATGGATAATCACGCTGTGAGTAGTTACAAGGGATAGAGTCATTGGTATTGAGCATGGCATAAGTTGGGTTTCGACGTATTTTTGGAAATTTTTGCTATCCGTTTCTGAGTGATAGTCGGACGTTTTGGTTTTTGAGCCATGAAACACCCTTCTTCGCCAGCATGAACAACAATTAATCTCTGACCGGCACTTTCCGGCACTTTTCTTTGACAATACTACTCGCACACTATCACTTTGCCAACATTTCTTTACTGTATAATGCATGTGAATCCATATTTCATCTAAGTAACTTACTGGTCGCTTTCATTCTGATGAAAACCTGATAAAGCAACAATGCCCTCTCGTCCGCACGAAACAAAACGTTAACTTTGACATCTCCTAAAACAAATATCCATAGATAGAACATTGCTTCTAAGGGCATCCTTGCTAGCTTTGAAGCACATTTCCGTTTGAAAAAACTTGTGCAGTTTTCGCAATTTTCGTATTTCCTTCTATTGTTCATAATTCCATAGAAATTTATGCCTGATAATAGATTTATCCACATCATCGGTCACATACTTATTATGAGCTTCTTGCTTCCTCTTCTTGGGCGCTTGTTTAACCGTAGCTTCGCTGTATCTCTTCACGTGACCTAGTTCCTGTCACTGCCGCGTCATCACTTCGCCATTCCAGACAATAGGTATTGTTCATTGGTGCGTTCTCTATAACTAAAGCTGCAGAATTCGTTTTGGTAGTTGGCCGAGGGAGACAAGATTGGTCAGAAGGCGTTTCGTAAGAACAGATGAATTGGTGCGTCCGAATTTCGTACAAGTTGGGATGTAATAGGTTAATTCTTTTTCATGTAACGTACAATTAATATTGCGCATGCATGTCATAAGTTAGAATTTTTCTCCTTCAAGATTGCAGAATAGGAAAATTTATTTTTCTTATGATCTGTTACTTCAAAAACTGGCAAGTCAGCAAATAAGCACGCGTCCTCCCAATGCCTAGAATGACAATAAAGCGAAGAAAGGTGAAGTGATACGGCGATGACTAATTTGTTGCTCCTTATTCCATAATCAGACACGAAAGAACTGACACATGGAAATTACGACAGATGTCGATTGTCAGTTCTTTGAAATGAACAACCACCGTGCAGTGAGTTAATATATTTCGATTAGCGTTAGTACCCATAGATGCACGGGTTTGTATTTATTGAATTATTATGTTACTCCACCTCCTTACTCTTCCTCTCTCCATTGTCTTCCACCACACTTTTTACCGTTTCACCTGCGTGCATAGCGAAATTCGGCCTGAAATTCATTTTCACACGTCTCAATTCTTATGACTTCGTCTCCTGAACAGCGTATCCTACAATAATATTTCACACACATTTGAACATTTTTGTAAATTCACAAGGATTATTAAAATTATCTAGATTTCTTCAGTCTGGTTTGACTCCTTTTTTTAGCCGGTGCGCCGCGGCGGAGTGGCCAAGCGCATTGAGGCGCTATGCTACGATGCGCGAGGCCGCTCCCCTCGGGCATGGATGTTTGTGTCGTCTTTAGTATAAAGTACTTCAGAAGTAGTTTGTAAGTTTAAGTCCCTTAAGCTTAACAAAAATTTGAACAATTGAGCTGGTGCCCAGCGACTGTTTTGTACAAATCTGTAGAGAATGTCACGAATCAGTAGCAATTTTTGTTTTTATTTTCGGGATCTACATAGATTTCGGGTAAAGTGTGGCTATTGTCAATGCTTTATGTTTACATCTATACCGTCATGCTGAATGTAACTGTTAACATGACGGTTTAGATGGAAGCACATATTAAAAGCTTTGAGACTGGCCATTCAGGGGCTGACACTTAGAGGTAGATCTGAAAAGTAAAAACAAAAATTACGATTAATTGCAGACATTTCCTACGGATTTGTTAAAATAAAATTCCAGAAATTTATTTTAAAAAATGGGGGAAAGAAAGAAAGAAAACGGGTTGGGGTGGCGGCAATTTAGCAGCTCGCACGGGGCGGCACTTGGGCTTGCGCCGGCCCTGGTAACAGTCTATTGCCGTCTTCAGATATAATACTCTGTAGATAAAACACAGAAGGTACTGCGTTACAAGCATGTGTCGGAACTACGTATTACTTTTACAGGTGACTATAGAAAAGCGTAGCATTACCCATTTCGCTGTTTCTGGTGGTCACGAGCAACGACGTTTCGCCACAGTCAATAAACTGCTGCTGATGGCTTTTGTTTTTTCCTTTATTGTGTTTTAATGCCCTGTTACAAGGCAGGCTGACAGCAGCCTATGACGTTGCTCTACAGGCGAGCGAATGACAACATTCGACAACCGAATATCAAATTAAAACATGGTGATAAAACGGCGCTTTTGCAATTACAAGATGTTTAGCCCCCTTTCAAAAACCCAACAACAACAACAACAGGAGCAATTACAAAATGAAAGACTGTAGAATGTAAAAAGTACAGAGAGTGGAAAGACAAACATAGTTGTTAAAAGCACGTTGCCACGGTGGCTAAAAAGCACTGCTGATGGCTGAGCTGCCATGGTTTAAATAGCCAAAACTCACGCGCGTGCATCTTCATGACGTGAGCGGCAGCCAATGGGAATTGACATTCGTTTAATAAGTTGAAATTAACGAATAAAGTTAAATATGTATAATTATTTTTAGATTACATATGTAAAAAGGAGTGTTGTACAATATTACAAACAGTGCTCACAATAATTAAAATTGTTTAAAACGAGGGCCGATGTTGTCGTCGTGCGCTGTTGACCGTTGATGACGTTGGGGACGTTGTTTCAATGGTACCATGGCTGTCAGTTCCCATTGGCCCGCACTGACGTCATGAAGAAACACGCGCGAGTTTTAGTTTTTGAAACCATTGCAACTCAGCCATCAGCAGCAGTTTACTGACTGTGACGGAACGTCGCTGCTCGTGACCACTAGCAACAGCCAAATGGGCAAGGCTACGCTTTTTTTATTGTCACTTGTAAACAGTAACATGTAGTTCTGGCATCTGTTTGTAACGCAGTGTCTTCTGTATTTTATTTACAGTGGATTTTATCTGAACATAGCGCTAGATTGTTGCCGAATCCGGCCATTTTAAAAATAAAATATAGGGATTTTAGTATGTGCAATTACTTTATAAATATCGATACAAATATAAATTTATACAACCTGAGACTGTTGTTCGTTCAAAAAAATGTTCAAATGTTTGTAAATCTATCGGACCAAACTGCGTGGTCATCAGATCGTAGCTTACAAACTACTTAAACCTAGGTAAACTAACCTAAGGACAAACACACACACGCCCATGCCCCAGGGAGGACTCGAACCTCCACGGCGAGCAACCGCGCGCTCCGCAGCGAGACGCTTTAGACCGATCGGCTACTCCACCGCGGCCTGTTGTTCGTCTCGATAATCTCAGAGACATTAATGGTAAAGGTGAAGCATTGAATTAAAATTTGTGATGCGGCCGGGAATCGAACCTTGACCTCCATTTTTAGTATGTATACGTCTTTCATCTTTCTTCCTTTTTTTTTTTTTGTCTGTCTGTGTGTGTGTGTGTGTGTGTGTGTGTGTGTGTACCGCTAGACCACAGCATCACTAGCGATTACCGCGCTCGCTAGTGATGCGGTGGTCTAACGGTAAGACGTCTGCCTATTAAACATGGAGTTCGATTCCCAGTCGCATAACAAATTTTAATTCAATGCTTCACCCCTACCATTAATGTCTTTGACATTATCGAGACGAAAAAGAGTCTCACGGTGTATAAATTTCTGTTTATAATGATATTCATATCACCTTTGCCTGAGGTTAGAGGCAGGAATGTTCCGATGTGTCCACTGCCGAGGTGCATGGAGAGCCTTGGCAGATGTGGCAAAGTTTCATAGGAACACAGAAGCTGAATTAAAGTTTGTGACGTGGAGGAAAATCGTGCATAAACTATTTCGAGGCGCCTTTACCGCTAGTGATGCAGTGGTCTAGCGGCAGTTCCGTTTGGTGCGCGCTTGCTCGCCGTGGAGGTTAGAGTCCTCCCTGGGGCATGGATGTGTATGTTGTCCTTAGGTTAGTTTAGTTTAAGTAGTTTGTAAGCTATGGACTGATGACCACGCAGTTTGGTCCGATAGAATTACAAAACAAAAACAAAACAGTTCCGTTTGAGCTGCGTTAGCGTGCGGACGCTGTGTACTGCCTGCGCTGCGATTCCTTGTTTACCTTTCTGGACTTGTGTTTCACGTAGTGTTGTTCATCTGTTATTTCTTGTGTCCGTGTGATTCAATACTTTTGCTTCATCGTGCTACTGTTCATCGTAATTTCGGTTTTCTAACCGAAATTTTCAGGATACAACATGTCTACTAACGCCAGGAAGAACCAGCTTGTTTTTGCTTTTGACAAGCAAACCCGACCGGTACAGCCTACGGCCCTGGAAACAGATGACTAGATTATAAAGGTACTAGGTGTCACTATTGATTCTGTTCACACAATGCAATTAGATAACGAACAATATTGTGTCTTCGTCAAATTTTTCAATCCTGTGAGTATAGAAAATCTGTAAGCCAAGTGGGGAACGGAAGTTTAATTTGTGCATAGAGATGGAACGAAAAGCAGGGTTTCCATATGGCGTGCTGATATAGTGTATAAAACTGTCAGAGTACTGAACCTTCCGATAGAAATAGATAAAGATCTGATTAGAGAGGCTCTTTCGAAATATAGGGATATTAAATCTATTACGAATGAAAGATGGTCGCGACATTACAATCTTCATTGTTTCAATGGTATTCGGTCTGTTGAGATGGGCATTAAGTCAAATATACCATCTCACATAACTGTAAGCGGTTATAAGGCCCAAATTGTTTACAACGGACAGGTACCAACATGTCACGTGTGTAACGAAACCGGTCATTTGAGACAGGATTGTCCGCGCCGAGTTTACGTTCTAAAAAATAATCTGTCGCAACGGCACAGGCTTACGTTAAATGACGTGTTACCGAATAATACCCCCGATCAGCTGGTTGGACCTCTTAATGCATCGGACCCTTCTTTATCCCTCTTGAAGACACAAATCAATTTCCACCCTTAGCACCGAAACAAAATTCTGTTTCTACTGTTTGCGACAATGAAATCTTACCGAAAAAACGTCCTCTGGAGGCAACTGATAGTTGTACAGATGACGAACTATCCGACACGTCCCACTCGGTACGTAAACAAAAACCGTGTGATGATGAAGTAGATTCTCAAACAGGTGAAATGAGGATGGATATTGATTTACAAGTAGATAATCAGCAGTCTGTTAATGATAAAGAAGAAGGCGTAGTTCACACTGTTGTGCACGAATCAAAAATAGAAGTTGCTGCCTGTCAATATCAGCAGCCTTCTGTTAGTGAAAGCATCCAGGACGAGCCTACAACAGTATCCGCGACATCAGCTTCTCAAAATCTCAAATCGGATGTACCCAACAGAGAGCTGGACAGTGCCGGCCAAGACGTAATCGTGGCCCGCACAGAAGAAAGGACAGCACCAGCAGAAAATGCGGAAGCGAACACAGTTGCTACAGATGTCCGACGTAGGAAACTGAAACCACAACCGAATTTCATGTAGAACGGAGACAGGGGAAGCCAAAATCCGGATAGAGTGAGACAAATCCGAAAAATGTCCGATATGAGGCGGTGAGACTCGAGTCATTGGAGGAAAAACCTTCAGGCTCGCAAGGAAACAAATCCGTTAGTGATACCGTTGGGACATCTCAAAGTGTAAAGAAAATAACACAATAATAATACAAGTTCTTTCACGATACTTAACGTCGAATATACCAGGAAACGTGTATTACGCTACCAGAAAATCAGAACACAGGTAATTTATTTATCAGCTGTATACACGCTCGAATGACGCAGTCGTATACCGTCACCACTATAAACATTAACAAAATTAGCTCTGAATTGAACATATCAGCTCTATTTCTGTACGAATCGGCGACTGATATTGCTCTGCCCCTCCACGCTACCCTCTGATGTGCGAGAGGCACCCTCAGAAGTGCCCCTAGTGTGGTCTACCGGTACTAAGCCAGGGAACCGCCTGACACCTGCTAGCATCTTATGAAACTACGAGGGGAGCGTAGGATAGTGGTTTTGATTTGATTTGATTTGATTTTTTCAGGGAAGCCAAAACAATCTTGGTCTAACCCGCCACTGCCCGTACCGAAACTAAGTTTATTGTGCGGTATTGCTCCCTGTTTATCTAGTAAAGCCAACCAATGCCCTTGAGCAGAGCAAGGAGCCCCTTTACCAGTTCTTTATTAGACACAATTTCTTCGGGTCTAGTTGTCCCAAAAGTTCTGTGCCTTTTACTCTCCAATGCAATGCATTCGAATATCAGATTTGATGCAGTTTCATCAACGTCATCACAGATCCTACATTTAGGGTCCTCTTCTGTTATTCCCATTGTATGTAGGTGTTTTTTGAAATTCCCATGGCGTGTCAGCAATCCACCACGAGTCTAATCTCTCTCCTGTTCGGACCCAGGATTGCAGAGCTTCTTTTAAAACATGGCTTTGGCATCACTACCTTTCCATGTTTTTGTTGGTAGACTTTGGTCCAATATTCTACGTGCTGTCTTCTGACCCAGTTACGTAGCTCCAATTTGATCGTTGCCTTGGTGATTGTCAGGACAGGTCCCGGTCCAATAAATGGAGTCTCTGCCCCCATCCTGGCTAATCTGTCGGCATGTTCGTTGTCACTGATCCCGGAGTGGCCAGGGACCCACAATAGGATTACTCTATTGCTTTACCCTAGCTCCACCAGAACCCTGTGACATTCTGCAACAATTTTAGACCTTGTTGCAGGAGCTGCCAGTGATCTCAGGGCTGCCTGGTTGTCTGAATAGATATAGATGCTACGATCTTTGTAGCACCTACGCAAATTCTCCTCCACACACGCCCTGATGGCAGTGATTTCAGCCTGGAATACTGAGGCCAGTTTTCCTAGATAGATGACGCCCTCCAGTCTTGGCTGCACCCCATATACCCCCGCCCCAACACCTTGGTCGGATTTTGACCTGTCAGTGAACCAGACAATATCCCCCGTACAGTGTCGAACTATTTTCTCACATTGCTCCCTACTTCCAATTGTTATATTGAAAGGCTTGTTGAAACAGTATGGGGTTATAATATAGTCGGCTGGCATTTCCCCAACCTTTCCTATATTTACCTCACTCGCTATTTTAGTGTGTGATTCTGGATATCCCAAAGAGTTCCAGTTATTGCCAGATTTGAGTCTGTATGCACCAGCTGCCGCCTCCATCTTGACCCAAAGGTGTAATGGGGGCATATCCAGCGTCGTTTCCATCCCAGCAGTTGGTGTGCTGCTAATTCCGCCTGTTATGGCTAAGCAGGCTAGTCTCTGCACCTTACCAAGCTACTTAGCAGCAACCTGCTGTTCTACCTTCTTCCACCACACGACCGCCCCATAGGTGATCCTGGGTCTGATCACTGTGGTGTATATCCAGTGCATACCCTTGGGGCTCAGGCCCCAGCATAGTGTTTAGCGGGGGCTGCTTCTCCGTATATGTTACTCTGTGCCGGTGTGCCGGCGTTTGAGGGGAAGTGGTGGTGGGGGCAGCCGCTTCCTGCCGCCTGCTCTGGCCAGTTTTAAAGGGCTGCTTCTGACCTCAGCGCCATCGTGGGACATCTTACAGAACAGCTGAAACCTACCCCGCTCCGCACCCCTGAGTGTGCGACTGGGTTTACAGAGGTTTCCCGTCTGTATATTTTTGTCTGTGATTCAAGTAACGTCTGCAGTTGTGCCAGCGGGATTTGATATTGTTCATCCTGGAAGGCTGTTCGTAAGGGTACGAGGGGAGATCTCTCTTCGAACAGCACATTGCAAGGCATTCCTTATATGCTCAATAATTTTCAAGTTTGTGGGGTTGCTTGCCAACGTAGGTGGCTGAACACAGAAGAGTACTCCTGGAGCCACTCTCTAGCAATTGTGAACCTATGGGGTTTCGTCCTCCCGGAATTTCCTGTCCGTCAGAATGCACAGTGGACAGGAATGGATGCAGCTGATCAGTCAGAAGGCGTGCATGCGTGCCACGTGTCAGAGCCGTACCTAGACGTATCAGGGGTCCCACACCAACTGGAGACAACCCGTATCGTTAAAAATACTCCACCAGCTTGATCAATCCACTTCTGACGTGGTGAGCCGATGGTTCCATTTGATTTTGTCCATACCGGTGCTCGTCTGTCCGTTCGACTGAACCGGAAAGGAGACTCGTGGCAGGAGGTAACGTGTTTCCAGACATCAACTCGCCATTGCCGGTAATGGCCGCCCCAAGTGAGGCGTAAAGCTTTGTGTCGTGTAGTCACGAAGGGTAAACAAGTGAGTCTGCGGCTCTTAAAGGCCATATTGACCATTTTTTGTTGAATGACTGGCATGCTGGCCTTTGTTGATGTTACAGCACTGAAATACTCAGCAATTTGCGGAAAAAATGAATGATTCGGTCGTGGTTCGAATCCCTTCTCGAGCATGGATATTTGTGCCGTCCATAGTGTTAGCTAGTTCGTAAGTAGTTTGTAAGTTTAGGGGCTGATTACCCTGTAGTTAAGTCCCATATGCTATGCAACATTTGAACATTTATTTTTTGTTGAATGATTCTTTGCAGTTGTCAATGAACCTGTTTTTACAGCATTTTTTATTTTATTTTATTTATTTATTTATTTTTTATTTATTTATTTATTTTTTTGTCACGTCGATATTGAAGATTGGATGTTTTGCCAGATATCTTATTCAGATTGTTGTGCAGTTGGTTTTGATCTTCAGATGATTTTACTAGACAGTAAATGACGGCATCATCTGCAAATAATGTAAGAGAGCTACTTAGATTTTCACCTAAATCGTTTATGTAAATAAGGAACAGCAAAGGACCTATAACACTACCGTGTTGCACGCCCGCTATTACATCTGTTTTAGTCGATGCCTTACCACCGATTGCTACGAGGTGTGTCCTCTCTGACAGGAAATCCCCTATCCAGTCGCAAATTTGGTGCGATATACCATAACCAAGCAATTTGATTAAAAGCCGTTTGTGAGGTACGGTGTCAATAGCCTTCTGGAAATCAAGAAATACGGTATCGATTTGCGAACCGTTGTGAATAAAGAGCTAGTTGGTGTTTCGCATGAACGATATTTTCTGAATCCGTGTTGACCTTGGGTTATTTTAAATGGTCAGAGAATGAATTTACACAAGCGCATTCCAGAGGCCCCTGCTGCGGTGTGGAGTTTGCGCACAATCACGAGTACGTGTCCCACGGCGGCAGACTTCGTCGGCAGTCTACCGCTGGCCGTCGGGCGCTATCCGCGGCTCTCCGCGTGAAGTCCGGAGTTTTTATTGGCGCGTTTCCTGCCGCCGCCCGCTGGGCGAGACAATGTCTCGCCTTTTACGAGATGCGGAGGGGAAATTAATTCGCCCGCGGGAAGAACAATTTCCGGCAGCGCTGGCGGCGTGGCTGCGGTGGCGTCGCCACCCCAGGGACGTCGCAGCCCAGACTAGGGGGCGGCCAGCCAATTACCCACGCTTAGTACTCGCAGCTGCCAGCGGGGGCGCGCTTCAGGGGCGCTGTCTGCGGAATGGGAGGGAGGCTGTAAGGCATTACACTCGCGGAGAGACGTCTTCCAACCACTAATTTCGTCTGCAGTAAGAGACATAATATAATATTGCCATACCAAAAATGGATACAATATTTATTTATTAACAAGAAGTTGGCCGACATTTGCTTTTAGAATAGCTGCAACTGCTAAAGGAACAGATTCGTCAAGTGCATTTGGAGACAAGAAAAGCAGCTGTATGAACACAAAAAAACTCAGATGGTAAACTAGTTCTCAGCAAAGTAGGAGAAGTTGAAAGGTGGAAAGAGTATATAGAGGGGCTCTACAAAGAAAATGAACTTAGAGACAATATTGTAGGAAGGGAAGACGGTGTACATGAGGATGAAGTAGGAGGTACTATAGTGACAGATCTGAGTCGAAACAAGGCCCCTGTAGTCGACGACATTCCCGCTGAACTACTGAAGTATCTGGGAGAGCCAGCCACGACAAAACTATTCCATCTGGTGCGTAATATGTATGAGACAGGGGAAATACCCTAAGACTTTAAGAAAAAATGTAATAATTCCCATTCCGAAGAACGCAGATGCAGACAGGAGTCAAAATTACAGAACCATCAGTTTAATAAATCATGGTGGCAAAATTTTAACACGAATTGTTTACAGAATGATGGAAAAGCTGGTAGAAGCCGACCTCGGGGAAGATCAGTTTGGATTCACGATAAATATAGGCGCAAGGGAGGCAATACTCATTTTACAGCTTATCTTAGAAGATAGATTAAGGAAAACCTACATTTCTAGCTTTTGTAGGTTTGGAGAAAGCTTTTGACACTATTGTTTCGAATACACTCTTTCAAATTCAGAGATCAGCTGGAGTAAAATATAGGAAACGGAAGATTATTTACAACTTGTACAAAAGTCAGACAGCAGTTGTCACAGTTGATGGGCATGAAAGGAATGCGGCCGCTACGGTCGGGGGTTCGAATCCCCCCTCCGGCATGGATATTTGTGCCGTCCTTAGTTGTAGGTAGTTCATAAGTAGTTTGTAAGTTTAGGGACTTATGACCCCGTAGTTAAGTCCCTTAAGCTTAACAAACATTTGAACATTTGAAAGGAATGCAGAGGTTGGGAAGGGTGTAAGACAAGGTTGTAGCCTTTCCCTAATGTTACTTAATTTGTACATTGAGCAAGGTATAAAAGAAAGTAAGTAGAAATTTGGAGATGGAATTAAGTTCAGTGTGAAGAAATGAAAACATTGCGTTTTGCCAATGGCATGGTGATTCTGTCAGAGACATCAAAGGACCTGGAGGAGCAATTGAACGGAATGGATAGTGTGCTGAAAGCAGCATATAAGATGAACATTAACAAGAGAAAACCAAGGATAACGTAATGGAGTCTCAGAAAATCAGGCGACGCTGAAGGAATTAAGTTAGTTAACGAATCAATAATGGTGGTAAATTGAGTTTTGTTACTTGCGCAGTAAAATAACATATGATGGTCGCAGTGCAGAGGATATAAAGAGCAGAATGGCAATGGGTAGAAAAACTTTTTTGAAACCAAGGAATTTGTTAACATAGAATATTAATGTAAGCATAAGAAAGTATTTTCTGAAGGCATTTGTGTGGAGTGTTGCCTTGTATGGGAGTGAAACAATGGACGATAAACAGTGCGGACAGGAAGAGGATAGAAGCTTTTTAAATGTGTTACAGAAGAATGCTGAAGATAAGGTGGGTGGATTGCGTAACTAATGACGAGATACTGAACAGAATTGGGGAGAAAAGGAATTTCTTACATACCTTGACTAAAAGAAGGGATCGATTTTTAGGACACATTCTTACACATGAAGGAATTGTGAATTTAGCGTTGGAGGAAAGTGTGTGGGGTGAAAATCGCAGAAGGAGAACAAGAGATGAATCTAGTATGCAGATTCAAATGGATGTATGTTAGCATTCTTATGATGCTATGAAGATGCTTGCTCAAGAGTAGGGTGGAGAATTGCTTCTAACCAGTCTCCGAAGACCACAACAACCAAAGAGTCCGCCAATTAAATTTGTAGCTATGAATTTGGTCCTCACTTTCTTTCTTTCTGTTTGGCCATATTCCAGCACATGCAGGCGTGTTAATATTTATAGGATGGCAGGATGCCCTTCCTATCGCCATCCCCTTCCCCCCCCCCCTCCAGGAGGAAATGTGTACCCCAAATGTCTGCGTATAGGTATGTGTGTGACGGTGTAAAGTATTACGAAATGTTTGGAAATCGTGTAACTGAGGCGGGACTTGGGGACCAGCCCGGTATTCAACTAGGGGGATGTGGAAAACCGCCTAAAAACACATCCAGGCTGGCCGGCACTCCGACCCCCTTCGTTAATCTGCGGGGCGGATCGATCCGCCGGCCGCTGTGGCCGCGGGGACTGAGGCGCTCCAGTCACGGTCTGCACGGTCACTACGGTCAGGGGTTCGAATCCCCCCTCGGGCATCAGGGACTGATGACCCCGCAGTTAAGTCCCTTAAGCTTAACAAACATTTGCACATTTTTTTGGATTCGATCCGGTGCCGGTTCGCCTCCCCCTCTCGGATAGCGGTGCGTTAGACCACACGGCTAACCGAGCGGGTATGAATTTGGTCCTCATTCTCATCTCTAAAATTATGACGAGACATGGGGAATTTTCTGTGTCGAGAATATGATTTAAAAGTTTTCCGATGCTGTACAAAGCAGACATGGACCATTTGGGCTGTGTGTGTAGCAGCATTATCATTTTGCAATAAATCAACTGTTGTGAACGATCTGATATCGAGTATAATCAGATATTCATGTAAACGAGGATTCATCGTGCCATACCACATACTTCCAGTTATTGAGTGTCCAGGCTTTACGATCTTAACACGAATTCCTTCGAAGCCTTGCGTTTCCTTCCGTTATTAAGAATTTTAGCAAATGCAAATACCTACATGAGTGTCAAGCTCCTGCCGTACAGTTTTGATCGAAACCGCGTTATCCAAGGCACTGTCGAGTCTTTCAGTCGTTTTTACCACGACAGTTCCATGTCGTCTTTCCAGAAGAGTTCTTGATGCTCATCAGTCATTGCCGGGTAATTTCAGACCCCGCGCACTATTCCTCTACGTCGTGATATTTTAGCTAGTTTTGAGTATGCTGTCATTACCTAAGATTTTGTCTCCAGTGAAAGATAAGACGGTAAGTCATCGAGGAAAACTGGAGTAATATCTGGCGTTCCTCAGGGAAGCGTTATAGGTCCCCTACTCTTGCTTGTGTTTATAAACGATTTAGGAGATCATCAAAATATCCACGGGTGTACTGCCGGTCTATAGTGTCCAACGGGCACTATAGACCGGCAGTACACCCGTGGATATTTTGATTATCAAATACGCCGGGAGAAACTCAAAAATCACAATCTAGGAGATAATTTGAATAGCTCTCTTAGACTGTTCGGTTAGTGAAGTCGACAGAGGATCAAAAGAAACTGCAAAGCGATTTAGACAAAATTTCTACATGGTGCGAAAATTGGCAATTAGCACTAAATCATAAAAAGTGTGAAGTAATACACATGACCACTAAAAGAAATCCGCTGAACTCCAATTACACGATAAATCAGTCAAACCTTAAGGTCGTAAATTCTGCCAGACACGTAGGACTTACAATTACGAATAACTTTGGCTGGAGAGAACACACAGAGAATCTTGTGGGGAAGGCGAACGAAAAGTTACGCTTCATTGGCAGAAAGTTTCGAAGATGCACCAGCTCCACCAAAGAGACAGCCTACATCACACTTGTGCGTCCTCTCCTGGAGTACTGTTGCCCAGTGTGGGACCCTCACCAGGTGGGACTGACGGAAGACACTGAGAAGGTTCAGAAAAGGGCAGCTCGTTTTGTTTTATCACGTTACGGGGGGAGAGGGGTGGCGGACGCGCCACGGAAAAGTTGCACGATTTGAGGTGGAAATGTTCAAATGTTTGTTTAGCTTAAGGGACTTAACTACGGGGTCATCAGTCCCTAAACATACAAACTACTTATGAACTACCTACAACTAAGGACGGCACAAATATCCATGCCCGAGGGGGGATTCGAACCCCCGACCGTAGTGGCCGTGCAGACCGTGACTGAAGCGCCTCAGTCCCCTCGGCCACCGCGGCCGGCATTTGGGGTGGAATTCATTATTCATTAAAAGAAAGACGTTATTCGTTGCGGCAAGATCTATTTGCGAAATTTCAATCACCGACTTTTACTTCTGAATGTGAAAATATTTTGCTAGCACCCACCTACATAAGGAGACATCACCATATCAATAAAACAAGAGAAATAAGGTCGAAACCGGAACGATGTAGGTGTTCTTTCTTTCCGCGCGCAATTAGAGAATGGAAGGGCAGAGAGAGGTTATGAAAATGATTAATGAACCCTCTGCCAGTACGAAGAAGTGGACTAATGAGTGGAGCCGTTTACGTCACAAGTGCTCCCACCAATTGCAGTTGGCCTCTTTGCAAGATTTACATGCAGTAGAAACGATGGGTCACATTGAAAAGTGCACTCTCTTGTTCTCAAATATTCCAATTTTATTTCATACAACCTCTGTTCTGAGAATAACGGAAACAACAAAAAAGGATCTATGAAGTCGGTCGAGCCATTCTCAAGTTATAGCGCGACCAAGGTATTTAGGGATCCATTTTTATGTTGCAAAGTACCCTTTCCCATGCACCGTACGAAACATGAGGTACACGGTGACGGTCCTCTTGTTTTGAAGGTCAACCGTGCGAAATTTCGTGAAGATGGTAATAAATCTGTAGACTTCGTGAGTCTGTAGGAGAAGTATGTTCCGCCATGCACCTATCACAAAATATTTTCTTTGCTGACGTTTTCTACCTAAAAACTACATTCCTGCCAAATTTCAGCTTCACATGTGAAGTAGTTTTTGTGATTACGTGTTTAGCCAGTGAGTGAGTGAGTGTCCTTTTACTGTTATATAGTTAGATTAAGAAAACAGATTGCTTAATTTTGGATGCAAAAGAATTAAGGGAGACTTGCAGACAAAAATAAATAGTAACATGCAAATCCCTAGTGCTAAATGTATCTGATACAAAGTCATGCCTGATGCGAGAGTTTTTTGTGAGCGGTAGACCTCTTTTCGTTTCATCATTTTGTGGGGGGAGAGGGGGAGGGTGTTAGTTACGAAACGCTCCATAAACGTTCGAAGTTACACGCAAACTTTGTTGCACGTCTCTAACTACTCCCATTTTTCAATAATTGACACATAAATCTGGGTATTCTCACGAGGTGCCGTCTCATTATTTATGACATCATATCTCCTTAACTCTGTCCTGCTCTTTTGTTTTTGGGCCAGGAACCTTCGTGGGCGTACGGTGAACAGTTCATCAAAGTTTCATTGCAATCGAATGAATGATTTATGAAGACACAGAGGACATACAAACATTCCTTTATATATGCTATATATAGATGACTGTTACACATCTGAAATTCGTTACGAAGTTAGTAGAGTATCTAGGGAAAACTTTAGTCACCCTCCTGGCTCAGCCAACAGCTGGGATATACATAATTTGTCGGACTGAACTGAATCATACTGAAAAATTTAAGTACTACTGAATGTTGCAGTGACGTGAGCGCCAATATCCGTCTGAAATATCAATATTAGTCCAGAGTCCATAAACGGAGTAGTCGGAGTCTCCCGATGTGTGTAAAGGTGAGGAGAATGGACGAATGATGGGCAATAAAACGGAAGGACGGACCCAGCGAGTGGACTGAGGGGAGGTGGGGGGCAGGGGTGGGTCATACGTGCAGCGATGGCTGCCGGAGGTATTAGCGGGGGTCGTTTTACTGCGGTCGACGTCTCTGAGCGGCGCAGAAGTGTCCATCTCTAGCAGCGATGTAGCGGCAGTATAACAGCGTACAAGGAGGACCCGTTTGTTGCGTAATTTACTACCTGCGTCACACCTCCTGTGTTCCGTACATATGGCATGCGCAGTTCGCGAGTTTAAAAGGACAAAGGGAGTGCTGGTGCGTCAGTCTTACGGCTAACCTTGGGGAAGGCTCAGCCAAAATATTGGAAGTAGAAGTAGAATTGTTGTGGATGCGTACCCTAAATTTAACGCAGTAGTCTTTGCGCTGCCACCTTTGCGGAGAGGGGGTGATTTTATGTATTTGACGATTGGATAATCTTCGACACTTTAGGGCGAGGCTATTGAGCGTTTTGCTAGTTACCGTAACCGAGATAAATTTCAAAGTTTGCTAGGTTATTTCATTTTATAAAATCGACTCTATGAATAATACACTCCTGGCCATTAAAATTGCTACACCACGAAGATGACGTGCTACAGATATGTAATTTAACTTACAGGAAGAAGATGCTGTGATATGCAAATGATTAGCTTCTCAGAGCATTCGCGCAAGGTTGGCGCCGGTGGCGTCACCTAGAACACGCTAACATGAGGAAGGTTTCCAACAGATTTCTCATACACAAACAGCAGTTGACCGGCGTGCCCTGGTGAAACGTTGTTGTGATGCCTCGTGTAAGGAGGAGAATTGCGTACCATTACGTTTCCGACTTTGATAAAGGTCGGAGTGTAGTCTATCGCGATTGAGGTTTACCATATCGCGACATTGTTGTTCGCGTTGATCGCGATCCAATGACTGTTAGTAGCATGTGGAAGCGGTGGATTGAGGAGGGCATCATGATGGTCGCATCCGTGTTTGGCGACATCGCGGTGAACGCACAATGGAAACGTGTATTCGTCATCGCCATACAGGCGTATCACCCGGCGTAATGGCATAGGGTGCCATTGGTTACACGTCTCGGTCACCTCTGATTCGCGTCGACGGCACTTTGAACAGTGGCCGTGGCCCTACCCTCCATTGGATCCTTGCGAAACCCTACATTTCAGCAGGATAATGCACGACCGCGTATTGCAGGTCGTGTGCGGGCCTTTCTGGATACGGAAAATGCTCGACTACTGCCCTGACCAGCAGATTTTCCAGATCTCTCACCAATTGAAAACGTCTGGTCAATGGTGGCCGAGCAACTGGCTCGTCACAATACGACAGTCACTACTCTTGATGAACTGTGGTATCGTGTTGAAGCTGCGTGGGCATTTGTACCTGTAAACGCCATGCAAGCTCTGACTCAATGCCCAGGCGTATCAAGGCCTTAATTACGGCCAGAGGTGGTTGTTCTGGGTACTGATTTCTCAGGATCAATGCACCCAAATTGCGTGAAAATGTAATGTAATGTAATATGAGTTCTAGTATAATCTATTTGTTCGATAAATACCCGTTAACATCTGCATTTCTTCTTGGTGTAGTGTATTTTAAGGAAAAGCTGGTTCTGCTATTATTAAGCAGAGGGTCAATTTTACTCGCCTAAACTTCGTTCCTGGGTTCTGAACAGCTTTATCGGCTTCACCTGAAGATTTCCGTAGACATGCCGTGTGATCCCCGTCGGGTGGTCGAATCCTCCATCGGGCAATGATGTTTGTGTTGTCTTTAGTATAAGTTAGTTTATAAGTAGTTTCTAACTTTAGGAACTAATGACCCTGCATTTAAGTCCCATAAGCTTAAAAAACATTTCAACATCTGAACATACCGTATGATTTTGGGAATTGAATAGCGGGTACAAACTGGGTGAAATCAGACTGGGTTCGTCGAGACAAACTGCAAAGGTTAGTCAGTTTGAATCGTCACTGCTGCTAGAAGCTGTTACTCGACTCTCTGTCATTAGCCTAATATGACGAGTAGAGATATGGACGATGTTTCAAGTAAACTACTGAACTTTGCACACACGTTTTGCAGATACCAGCATTCAGCAATGCAGCTGAAAAAGCTGTTCTGCCACTTTCTTCGGACTCAGCAGCGATACATGCCGTGCTGTTGTGAAGGCTCGACCACGAACGTTCGTAAGCTTCGTCGCGATACTCAGACGGTGGTTCCCGTAATGCTACAGCTTTAATATCTGGGAACGAATTTCATCAGAAAATGCTCCATCTACTGAACAACAGTATGCACCGGAACATCAGCAGTTGATCCCACTAATCAAGTGACGATGAAACTGCTTCACTTCTGAATGACTTGCCTTTCCACCAGAAAATGTTCGGACATTGAAACCAAGTGGTGTTTTTCCTCACAGACTTTATGGATTACACAAGGTCCATAAGAAATGCCTTCCTCTCCGCCCTATAATGAGTAACGTAAAGTTTCATAACTATATCTATGCCAAATACTTGACGTCGTTAACGAGGCCTCTCGTGGGTAAGTGTGGTCACCACATAAGAAACTGTGCTGACTTAATTGGTGAACTAAAATCACTGTAACTAAACACTAAGGATATATTAATGAGTCTCGATGTGATGTTTTTATTCACACGGGTTTCGCTTCCGGTAGTTTTACGACGTAATGAAGGAAGTTTTGAAAAATAAATTTCAGTTTTATTTATACATGACCTCGACGTACTTCTTAATAAACAAATGTTCAAATATTTGTTAAGCTTAAGGGACTTAACTACTGGGTCATCAGTCCCTAAACTTACAAACTACTTATGAACTACCTACAACTAAGGACGGCACAAATATCCATGCCCGAGGGGGTATTCAAACCCCCGACCGTAGTGGCCGTGCAGACCGTGACTGAAGCGCCTCAGTCCCCTCGGCCACCGCGGCCGGCTCTTAATAAACAACTAATTTTTTGAAGAGACTGAGGTAGTCGCCATGAATAGTTTCTTATTGCCCTTGGATCCCAATTTGTTTATGGATGATTTCGAGGAGATGCGGCTGGAATCTGATGACTTGAAACCCATAGTATTTCGGAGGTACGTTAATGACGCCTTTGTAATACGGCCTCATGGTGGAGATACATTAACAGGCTTTTTAAGAAATTAAAAATTTGAACTCCATCCGCGATCAAATCAAGTTTGTAATGGAAATTGAAAAGGAGGAAGGCGTTCCGTTCTCAACTTTTTCTTTCCTTTTTTTTTTTTTTTTTTTTTTTTTCTTTCTTTCGTAATGATGATTTTGGGACATGGAGTATATCAGAAGGCGACGCACAATGATTTGTATTTACGTGCAAATTGCTACCACTATGCATTCCAGACGATGAATGTCCTCAGAACGTTGGTCCACAGAGAACGTACTATCTCTGACGAAAGCAGTCTGCAAGACGAACAGAGAGTATCTGAAGCCAAACGGTGTTCTCCACGACATATACAGAAGTCACTTGTAATATTTCTGTCTTAAAGCCATCATATGAAGATGGGAGTATTACTTCAGCACAGCCGGTGACGACCAGTTGGCGAGAGATGGTAAAAGCTGGTGAAAACCACGACAGGTGGTACAATAGGTCGGGTTCTCATGGGAAAGAGGGCTGGCAAGTTTACCCGAGCGGCAGGAACTGGACGCCGATTGGTTGTATTACAGGCGGTCACGCGCCAGTACGAGGTCATATTTTTATTAATACTTAATAAATTAATTATTTATTACATTGCAAATACAATTTAGAAAACCCCTCAAAGCCAAGCTATGCCCTGACTAGGTAAAACATTTTAACTATAGCTAAATTCATAAACAAAACAATTAATATAGGACGGACGATGCACGGCAGCCATGTTTGCGCGCCAAATTGAGGAGCGAAGGCAGCCTTGCATCGAGCCGCCACTCTTCAGTCCAGAACATTCACTCGGAGGAGTAACAAGTCGCATACGTAGGGGGTCATAAGAAATAGTTTAATTATTGTAGAACTATAAAAAATATCTATACATTGAATTTTCAGTTAAGACAATGTGTGGCAAGTGTAAAATATTATGCGGTTTGCTGCGTTCTTTAAATAAATCTGCTGGCATCCCGAGTACTTCAGTTTCCTTACGTAATTAGATCAGTTCCTGCCAATAGTTTAATAATTTCAGCATCTCTTCAAGTTATCCCACCTGGGTGATATTATATGCGTGGGGACATCTATAGAAGACGTCAAGTTGGTGAACTCTTCACACAGTGCAATGGGAAGTAACTACAACCCTCGCGTACACTGTAATTGTGGTACAAACGCAAACTGTTCTGCGTTATCCATGTCAACACGCAGGGGGAAAGAAAATTATATAGGACCGGGTAACATACCCCCTATGGATATTTTCGCGTTGTACACTGCAAATGGAACAAAGGACGCAAGAAGGAATGCGGAAGAAGCATTTGAATTCATGGCTTTTGTGCCATATGTGGGAAGCCTCTAGTCGAAAACAGGGCGGCTTCTCAGTAAAGCGAAAGTGATATTTCATCGTCTTCATCCTCCACCCAAGATAGTTGGACTCGTGGGCTTCGTGGAAGACAATTTGCTGCTCTTCAAATCTTGGGTATACTAGATTCTTTGCGAATGTGGCCTTTCTTACATCGGACGGACACCTCGCACTGCCCATGAAAAATGTGCAGAACGCCGGAAGCATACAGGGATCTTACAGCACAACACGTCGGCAGTTGTTAAGCACTGTGTTGACACTGGCCACGCTATGTTGTAAAACAGTGTCGAAATTTTGGCGAATACATCATCCTCTTAGGGCTCAGTGGTGAAGGGGGCAAATGAATTTCGCTTGCTGACACATAGTGTGCAACCCAGCACTTTCTGTAATCAACTTACGAAGACGTCGTCACTTAGCAGCGCACAGTGGTATATCGACATCCCAACAAACAGCGACCGCAGAGTCATAGATTTAACTCATGCATTACAAAGAGTGTTCTGTGGCATGGCCCCTTACTTAGCTTGCATTTATCGCGAATCTTTAATTCAGTGCAAAGTTGCTGACCCACATAATTTTAGGGCAATATCGTTGACATCAGTTTCCTGTAGAATTTTGGAGCATATTCGAATATAGTAAATTTCCTTGAGATGAATAACCTTCTTTGTATGAATCAGCATGGTTTATCATACAGCGTTCGTGTGAAACTCAGCTTATCCTTTTCTTCTCACATGACATTTTGCGAGCCATGGATGAAGGGCAACAGGTAGATTGTGTCACTCTCGATTTCAAATAGGCATTTGACGCAGTGCCACACTGCAGATTGGTAAGCTAAGATACATGAACATAGAATAGATTCACAGTTTTGTGACTGGCTGGAAACTTCGTAAGTAATAGAACACAGTACGTTGATCTAGACCGCGAGTATGCGTCAAAGACGAGTGTACCGTGGGCTGTGCCCCAAGGGAGTGTGATGGGATCGCTATTATTTTCTATCTCATAAATGATGTGATGGACAAAGTAATTTGTAATTTGCGGCTGTTTGCTGATGATGCTGTAGTGTATGGGAGGGTGTCGTCTTTAATTGACTGTAATTGCATACAACAAAATTTCTAGTTGGTGGGAAGAATGGCAACTAGTTCTAAATGTAGAAAAATGTAAGTGATGCACATGAGTAGGAAAAACAATCCCATCGTGTACGAATACAGCATTTGTAGTGAGGTTTTTGACGGAGTCGCGTCGTTCGAATATCTAGGCGTAACATTGCAGAGCGATGTGAAATAGAAGGAACATGGAAATACAGTTGTAAGTAATGCAGACAGGTGACTTCGCTTTATTGGGAGAATTTTGGGAATATGTACTTCATCTGTAAAGGAGACCGCGTATGAAACGCTATTGCGACCACGTCTTGAGCATTGCTCAAGTGTTTGGGACCCGCAGCAGACCAGTTTACAGGCAGACACGGAAGCACTCCAGAGGCGAGCAGCTAGGTTCTTTACTGGTAGGTTCGAGCATTGCGCCAGTGTCACGGAAATGCTCCTGCAACTCAAATAGGAATCGCTGGAGGAAATACGACGCTTTCTTCGAGAAATTCTGCTGAGGATATTTAGAGGCCCGTAATTTGAAGCTGAGTTTTGTACGACCTTGCTGCCGCCTACTTACATTTCGCGTAATGATCACAAAGACAAGATGACAGAAATTAGGACTCGTACAGACGCATATTGACATTATATCTTCCCCTCGTTCTCTTTGGGAGAGGAATAGGAAAGTAAATGCCTAGTAGTGGTATAGTGTATCCTCCGCCACGCACCTTACGGAGGATTGAGAACTATATATGTAGAATATGCGAGTCTTGGGCGCCGAGCACCGTTTCTGGCGCACACGTATCTGTGGCCGCTTGCGCTGTAGCTACTGGCGAACCGTCAGACTCACCTGCTACCTGTAGTCTATCGAGGTGTTGAGTGTTTTCCTGATCATGAGTACACTATGTTTGTCATGAGAGCGGCCGGCCGCGGCAGTGGTAGACCTGACGGCCAGGCCTGGTGCCCCCTGAGGCCCCCCTCCCCGCCCCCTCGGCCACTTTGAGCGTCTGCGAGGCACGGCAGGCCACGGCGCAGCAGGCAGCGGCGGCACTAAAACCGGCCGTAAAGCCAGCCAGCCAGCCCTCTGCTTACCGGCCGCCGCGCTCTCCAGCCGCACAGCGGCGTCCTCCGGGCAGCAGCCGAACGGCCATAAGCTAGCCGTGCCTCCCGCTCCCTGCTCCTGCTACTGAGACCGCGGAATGTATATTTAAGCAAACAAGACAGGGCTGAGTGAGTGGAGTGGTGTTATTAAAACATTAGCTACTTTATTAAGTTTACATACACTCTACTGGCCATTAAAATTGCTAATCCAAGAAGATGTGCAGATGATAATCGGGTGTCCATTGGACAAATATATTATACTAGAACTGACATGTTTATGTACTGATCAGATAGTTCCTAGGCCACCATTGACCTGACGTTTTCAAATGTTGAGAGATCTGGAGAATGTGCTGGCCAGGGCAGCAGTCCAACATTTTCCGTATCCAGAAAGGCCCGCACAGGACCTGCAACGTGCGGTCGTACATTATCTGCTGAAATGTAGGGGTTCGCAGGGATCGAATGAAGGGTAATGTAACGGCGCAGTTGTGTGAAATGTAACGGCCGCTGTTCAATGTGCCGTCGATGCGAACAAGAGGTGACCGAGACGGATGCCACCACAATGATGCTGTACACAACCTGGATTCATCCGAAATAATGATGTTTTGCAATTTATGCACCCAAAGTTCGTTGTTGCTTACACCACCGCAGGCAATCCTGACTGTGATGCAGCGTCAGGTTAGTAGGCAGCTGTGCTGACCTCTATACCACTGTGGACACCAGTAATCACCGCATCTGCAAGGACTACCTAAGCACGCCTCATGCCAGATACAAATTCGCAGCTTTACCCTGCCGTCAATACTCAATCTCGTAGTTTTGAAACTAATTCCCGTAAGGGTAAGGGCTCCAAACTTTTCCCACCCCTCCCAACTAACGAATATATCAGTTTAAAGGTAGACACGGAGACAGTCCAGAGGTGGTCAGCTAGGTTCTTTAATGGTAGGTTCGAGCATTGCGAGTCACGGAAATACTCCGCGAACTCAAATGGGGATCGCTGGTGGAAAGACGACGTTCTCTTCGACAAATTCAGTTGAGGAAATTTAGAGGCCCGGAATTTGAAGCTGAGTGTAGTACGATCTTCCTGCCGCCTACTTACATTTCGCGTAGTGATCACAAAGACAAGATAAGAGAAATTAGGGCTGGTACGGAGGCATATAGGCATTTTTTCCGTTCTGTTTGGGAGAGGAATAGGAAAGGAAATGCCTTGTAGTGGTATAGTGCACCGTCCGTCACGTACCTTACGGTGGATTGCGAGATTGTATAAAGATGTAGATGAAAACTCTTCTAAGGCCTTAAGAATCAGCCATGTCCCGTGTTTAAGTGCAGAGCACAAATTATGTCGAACTCTTGGTGAGGAAGGACATCAGCCAACACAACACACTCATAGCCGCCCAACACAAACACTGGCCAGGACTACCGGCCACAGTCCTCGCTCGGCTCGCCACACTGGACTCCTCTCTTGCCACGCCAGGAGACGACAGCCGTCACCTGCCACTGCCGACGGGCGCTCCCCACTGACACGATCCGATCACCATCAGCTCAGTGACCAGACACATAGCACGACGCCGCGCGTCCCGTGTGCACAAGCAACACGACACGCTGCTGTGCTCCCCATGACTGCCCCACTCCCAGCACCGCGGCCTGTGGTGTCGCACAAGTACAAAGTGCGCGCCACCTACTTTCGTCACGCGCCGCCATGCACGCACAGCGCGGCGTTCTTACGACGACAGCCACGAGCGCCCTCTGCGACAACTCCGCTCGTGGCCACCAGTGAACGAAATCGGACACTTGGAACTGAGATAGCAACCTGTTAGGACCTTCGTAATCAGATAGGCACCAGTGAAGACTTTGCTATCGTACAGGTATTAGGCAGGCCTCTAACAACTATGGATCAACATTCTGCAGTACTATGTAAAAGTTAAGTATTGTTACATTCTGTGCAATATATATCTCTTTCTAATTTACTCTAGTGTTTATAGTTTCTGGCTGCTCCCCTCCGTACCTGCACCAGCGTGCTATCTTATTCCTGTGTCGGTCTCATCCACTCGGCCACCGACACCTACGACGAGGCTGGGACACAAAAGCGGCGACGAAGTTGGGACACAAAACGGCCAACGGCAAATACAGGCCTCAGCGCAGACGTCATATCATGTCAGCAAGATAGTTCCGAGCCGCCGCGATCGCTAGCTCAGTGGCTGCCCACTATAACGCAGTGGGGCATGCCCCAGCGGCCGGCCGATCGGCTAGCGATCGCACCGGCTCGGAACTACCTTGCTTAAGTGGCATGATGTGTGCGCTGAGGCCTGTCGTTTTGGCCGGCCATGGTGCGAACCGAGGCCAACGAGAAATAGAGGCCCCAGCGCAGACGTCATGCCACGTAAGCAAGGTATTTCCAAGCCGGAGTGATCGCTAGCTCAGTGGCTGCCCATTATGAGTGGGGTGTGCCCCAGCGGCCGGCCAATCGGCCCCTCCCAGAACCGAGTGACGCAGGGCCTTACCGGCGTGCAGCCGCTAACAGACGAGCATCAGTAACAAAACAATGACCTCAGTGACAGACGAGACCGCAGTCGAGCCTAACAAGTCATGAAACTTTACCAACGGTAACCATAGAAGGTGCTGTAAAATAAATCGTTGTAAGAAGTACACACCGACACCCTCATCAAGGAAGTCACGGAGTAGATGCAATAACAAGATGAGATAAAATAAATCTTAAGGACCGAAGGCTTGTAGGCAGTTCTTTAGTTTGGCCGGTAAGGGGCGGTACAGCGTATCGCCTAAAATTAAAACTCGTCATTAGCATACCGGCTAAAATCTTTTCTGAAATTTGTAAAAAACCAACTGTAAATTGTCTAATGGATTTCGGAAATAGAAACTGGAAAGTTTTATGTTCGTTAGAGTTGCGATCATAACCGTCGAAGCGTACAAACTGCACTTCCGCACAATTCCAATTGACTCTGACTGGCGGTCAGTTGTTCGAATTAGCCACCGGAGAGTTCCGACTAGGCTGCACTGACACAGAGGAAACGCTTCTTACCGACTCCAGAGCGCTTAACGACCTTGATCCAGAGAGATAAGCCACTATATATCATACCTCCATGCTACATAAGCAAAGTCTTTTCTATGGAGTTTTGTTGCCTATTCGTTGAATAAAGCTAGTGCGAAATTCCGGCAATTCTTTTAAAGCTTTCAGGGACAGTACATCACAACATTTTGACTTAATTTCCATTGATTGAATCATGAAACAGTGCACGAGTTACACATGTTTTCATGCTTAGCACGACACGTTTTGCGAGCAACTCACTGTGAATATAAAATATTTACCGTAGATATCTTGCATACTTAACCGTTTTTTTCACAATGTACTCAGTTTAATAGTATAAAAATAAGTGTTGTAGCACTGGTAAGAACTAATATATAAGCGAATTGTAATCTCTTTGACCAACGCTTCTTCAAGCAGCTGGATATGTACATGTTCAACTGTTGATAACAATGCCACTTTTGCTTATTACGGCGGGAAACGCTTGGCGTCTTTAAAAGTTCTGAATTGTCCGAATTTTGTAATGGTTTTCGTGTGCTTTTGAATCCCGGCAGCAACACGCACTCTTATTGTCTTCTGGAAAGCCACTTCTGATTAGTTGCGATACGATGTCGTTGTCCAAAGCCGATTGGTGGTATCCTCACTACACTAAAGCCTTGAATACAATAATAATGAGTTTCAAATCTGTAACTTATAGCTATATTTTGGTAGTGTATTCACATGACTAAATCTTTACTTTTTTTATTTTCTAAAAATGTCCATTTGACTCATTTCATGTGGAATGAGCAGAGTACCGCCTAAAATATTTTTCCAACTATAGTACTGGTTATAGGTGACGTGATATTAATATAGAGAGGAACTTTTAAGATACAAAATACATACAATAATTCATTACAAAATTATTTTCTTAACTTTTGTACCCGTAAAATTGTTTTGTACCTTCACTACAAATTTTTATGATCTGCGCCTTCTTACAATGAGATGCCTTTGAAAGAAATGACATAGTAACATCACAGCATCACAAAATCAACTGACTGTCAGATATGATAGTTTCACGTGTCAAAACAAGGATACAAACACCTTGTCAACAAGTCTGTCTTGCTGCCATTCTAAGTGTACTGGAAGTTTGTCGACTGCTGGTAGCACAGTCCATCCACGACTGTGTGATGCAGGCCCGAATCACAAAGAAATAAAGCGAGCAAAACAGGTAATGCACAATTGTGCTTGCAGCTCCTGAAAGGGATAAGGAGGGGGAGGTACTTTAAAAGAAAAGTTTCAGCAACAAAACAAACTCGGCAGACTACCCAGCGCTAGCAACAGGACGATGTCCAACTGGAAGGACGCGCAGGTGTTGTACTGGCCACACGACGCACGGGGCACAGCATCTCCGAGGTAGCGACGAGTTGCAGATCTCCCTGTACAGCCATTTTACCAGTGCGCCATGATTATCGGAATTCCACTTAAGCATCAAATCTCCGACATTGCTGCGGCCAAATAAAGGCCCTGAAAGAAAGGCAAGAAAGGTGAATGGAGAAAATCTATGTGATAAGATTTCAACGTTTCCGCAAATGGCTGCGGATTTCATCGATGGGCCCTACCAAAATCGCAGTGTGTGAACCTTTCAACGGAGCATCATCGAGATGGGATTTTGGAGCCAAAGGCCAACTCGTGTACCCTTCCTGACCACACGATTCTCCTGGGCCCGTCAACGCCAAAATTGCACTGTTGATGACTATAAACATGTTTCTTTGTCTGACGGTCTCTTTTTCAGTTGTATCGAGCTGATTGACGTGCATGGCTGTGAACGCTACTTCATGGATCCATGCACCCTACGTATCAGGGGACTGTTCAAGCTGCTGGTGGCTCTGTAATGGTGTGGGGCGTGTTCATGTGGAGTGATGTGGGACCCCTGATACGACTCTTGACAGGTGACACACACGCACACATCCTGGCCGATGGCCGGCATACAGTCAGGTCCATTGTGCATTCCGATGGGCCGCGGCAGATTAGCCGTGCGCACTGGGGCGCCATGCTACGGTGTGCGCGGCCGTTCGTCGTCGAGGGTTCGAGTCCCCCACCCCCCATCCCCCGTGGGCATGGGTGTTTGTGTCGTCCTTGTTTCAGTAGTTGAGTCCGATAGATTTACAAACATTTGAATCCCGATGGACTTGGGCAATGCCAGTAGGACAATGCGACACCCCACACGGCCAGAATTGTTACACAGTGGACCAAGATTGCTCTTCTGAGTTTTAAACACCTCCAATGCCCACCAAACTCCTCAGACGTGAACGTTATTGAGGATATCTGGTATGCCTTGGAACACGCTCTTTAGAACGGATTCTAACGAATGTATGAACAGCCCTACGAGATGCATGGTGTAATAAACCTTCAGCACTACTTCAGATATTACTCAACTCCACGCCACGTCGTATTACGGCTCTTTTGCGTGCCCTCGTAGGATCTATAGGATACGCAGGTGTTCCAATTTCCTTAGCTCGCCAGTGTACATCTACACACATTCTCTACCTACACGGAAAGGTGTGTAGTGGATGGTAACTATTGTCACAACTAGCCATTTCTACTTTATCCCATTCCCAAACGGAACGAAGGAATCCCACGTTCTGTATGCCGCAGTATGATCCCGAAGTTCTCTTATCTGTACCCTATATGAAATTTGTCGGCAGTAGAATCGGTCTGCAGTGAGCCTTAAATTCAGAACCTTTAACTGACCTCAGCAGCGTATATCGAAAATCACTTGCCTTGTTGTTACGGTCTTCAGTCCGGAGACTGGTTTGATGCAGCTCTCCACCCTACTCTATCCTGAGCAAGCCTTTTCATCTCCTCATAAGAACGACAACCCACATCCACTTGAATATGCTTACTATACGCGTCTCTTGGTCTCCCTCTGCGATTTTTAACCCACACACTTCCCTCCAATGCTAAATTTACGATTCCTCGATGTCTAAGAATGTGTCCTACCAAGCGATCCCTTCTTTTAGTCAGGGTATGCCAAAAATTCCTTTTCTCACCAATTCTGTTAAGTACCTCTTCATTAGTTATGCGATCTACCCACCTAATCTTCAGCATTCTTCTGTAGCACCACATTTCAAAAGCCTCTTCCTGTCCGCACTGCTTATCGTCCATGTTTCACTCCCGTACAAGGCAACACTCCACACAAATGCCTTCAGGAAAGACTTCCTTACACTTAAATTAATGTTCGATGTTAGCAAATTTCTCTTTTTCAAAAATGCTTTTCTTCCCATTGCCATTCTGCATTTTATATCCTCTGTACTGCGACCATCACATGTTATTTTACTACCCAAGTAACAAAACTCATCTACCACCTTCATTGTTTCGTTACCTAATCTAATTCCTTCAGCATCACCTGATTTTCTAAGACCGCATTCCATTATTTTTGTTTTGCTCTTGTTAATGTTCATTTTATACGCTCTCTTCAACACACTGTCCATTCCATTCAACTGCTCTTCCAGGTCCTTTGCCGTCTCTGACAGAATTACAATGTCATCAGCAAAACGCAATGTTTTTATTTCTTCCCCCTGAACTTTAATCCCTATTCCAAATTTTTCCTTGCTTTCCTTCACCGCCTGCTCGATGTACAAATTAAATAGCATCGGAGAAAGGCTACAACCCTGTCTTACTCCCTTCCCAACTGATGCTTCCCTTTCATTCCCTTCAAGTCTAATAACTGCGGTCTGGCTTTTGTACAAGTTGTAAATAACTCTCCTTTCCCTGTATTTTACCCCTGCTGATTTCAGAATTTGAAAGAGTGTATTCCAGTCAACATTGTCAAAAGCTTTCTCCAAATCTACAAAAGCTAAAAATGTAGGTTTGCCTTTCCTTAACCTATCTTCTAAGATAAGACGTAAACTGAGTATTGCCTCCCGGGTTCCTACGTTCCTCCTGAATCCAAACTGATCTTCCCCGAGGTCAGCTTCTACCAGCTTTTCCATTCTCCTGTAGATAATTCGTGTTAAAATTTTGCAACCATGACTTATCAAACTTATTGTTCTGTAGTTTTCACACCTGTCTGCGCCTGATTTCTTTGGAATGGGGATTATTACATTTTTCTTAAAGTCTGAGGGTATTTCACCTGTCTCATACATCCTACACACCTGTTCAAATAGTCTTGTCATGGCTGGCTCTCCCAGAGCCTTTAGTAGCTCTGAGGGTATGTCATCTACTCCTGGGGCCTTGTTCCGACCTAGGTCTTTCAGGGCTCTGTCAAATTCATCTCTCAGTATAGTATCTCCTATTTCATCTTGATCTACTTCCTCTTCCCTTCCTACATCATCATCTCCAAGTTCATTTCCTTTGTAGAGCTGCTCTATGTACTCTTTCCACCTTTCAGCCTTTCCTTCTTTGCTGAGAACTGGTTTACCATCAGAGTCCTTGATATTCATAGAGCTGTTTTTCTTATCCCCAAATGTCTCTTTTATTTTCCTGTAGGCGGTATCTACTTTTCCCCTTCTTATACATTCTTCTACAGAGCTGCATTTGGCTTCTAGCCACTCCTGCTTAGCCATTTTGCACTTCCTGTCAATCTCATTTCTTAGTCGTCTGTACTCCATTTTGCCCGTTTCATTTACTGCATTTTTATATTTTCTCCTTTCATCAATTAAATTTAGTATTTCCTGTGATATCCAAGGATTTTTTGTAGGTCTTGCCTTTCTACCTATTTTGTCCTCTGCTGCCTTCACTATTTCATCTCTCAATGCTACCCATTCCTCTTCTACTGTTTTATTTCCCCCCGTTTCTGTCAATTGTTGCCTAAAGCTCCCTCTGAAATTCTCCACAACTTCACTTTCCTTCAATTTATCTAAGTCCCATCTCCTTATTTTCCTACCTTTCTGCAGTTTTTTCAGTTTCAGCCTACAGTTCATGACTAACAAGTTATGGTCAGAGTCTATATCTGCCCCTGGGTATGTTTTACAGTTTATCACCTGGTTCCGGAATCTATGTTTTACCATTATAAAATCTATCTGATACCTTCCGGTGTCTCCTGGTCTCTTCCATGTATACAACCTTCTTTTGTGATTCTTAAACCATGTGTTTGTTATGATTAAATCATGTTCCGTGCAAAATTCTACCAGGCGACTTCCTCTTTCATTCCTTCTGCCCAGTCCATATTCACCTACTATTTTTCCTTCTCTTCCTTTTCCTACTACCGAATTCCAGTCTCCCATCACAATTAAGTTTTCCTCTCCCTTAACTGTCTGAATAATTTCCTTTAGCTCCTCATATATTTCTTCGATTTCCTCATCATCGGCAGAGCTAGTTGGCATATAAACCTGTACTACTGTTGTCGGTGTTGGCTTCATATCTATCTTGACAATGATAATGCGATCACTGTGCTGCTCGTAGTAGTTTACCCGCATTCCTGTTTTCTTATTCATTATCAGTCCTACTCCTGTGATACCCCCAACTGATTTTGTATTTATAATCCTGCACTCACCTGACCAGAAATCCTGTTCATCCTGCCACCGAACTTCACTAATCCCCACTATATCTAACTTCAACCTATCCATTTCCCTTTTTAAATTTTCTAGCTTCCCTACCCGATTAAGGGATCTAACATTCCACGCTCCGATCCGTAGAATGCCAGTATTATCTTTCCTGATGACAACATCCTCCTGAGTAGTCCCCGCCCGGAGATCCGAATGGGGGACAATTTTACCTCCGGAATATTTTACCCAAGAGGATGCCATCATCATATTTTCATACAGTAGAGCTGCATGTCCTCGGGAAATGTAACGGCTGTAGTTTCCCCTTGCTTTCAGCCGTTCGCAGTAACTGTGTGGCAAAGCCACATTAGCTGTTGTTACAAGGCCAGCTCAGTCAATCATCCAGACTGGTGCCCCTGTAACTACTGAAAAGGCTGCTGCCCCTCTTCAGGAACCACACGTTTGTCTGGCCTCTCCTCAGATACCCCTCCGCTGTACTTGCCTTACCTCCAGCGATTCCAATAGGAGTACACGAAACATTTATTTAACACTTGTGCATTGACATAAGCGAACAGCAACAAACATAGTGACCCGCCTCTGAATTGCTTTCATGTCTTACTGTCATCTGGTATGGTTTAGGATCCCAAACACATGAGCAGTACTCAAGGCAGGGTCGCAATAGTGTTTTATATGCGATCTCATTTACAGGTGAGCCAGATCTTCTCAAAATTCTCTGAATTAACCGAACTCGATCGTGGAATAATTTAAAAAGTAATAACAGATGCTGAAATACGACATGAACAGTGAAATGCAGTTGGCGAAGAACCGAATTGCAGGAGTATCTGCAGCCCTGCTATCTACATCTACATGGGATACTCAACAAATCACGTTTAAGTGCCTGGCAGAGGGTTCATCGAACCACCGTTATACTATTTATCTTCCATTTCATTCTAGAACAGCGCGCGGGAAGAAAGAACATCTGGACCTCTCCGTTCGGGCTCGTATTTTATACTGATCATCATTTCTGGCTACGTAGGTGGGACTCAACAATATATCTTCACATTAGGAGGAGAATGTTGGCGATTGGAGTTTCGCAAGTAGCCCACGCCGCAGCGATAATGTAATGATTCCCATCCCAGATCCTGTATCATTTCCCTAACGCTGTCTCCCCTGTATCGAGTCAATACAAAACGAGCTGCCCTTCTTTGGATTCTTTTATGTCGTCCGTCAAACCAACCTGCCACACTGGGCAGCAATATTCCAAAAAAGGACGGACAAGCGTAGTGTTTGTAGTTTCTTTAGTAGTTCTGTTGCATCTTTTAAGGGTTCTGTCAACAAAACTCAGTCTCGGGTTTGTCTTTCCCACGACGTTATCTACGTGTTCTTTCCAGATTAAGTCCGAAGTAATTGCAATTCCTAGGTATTTTGTAGAGTTTACGGCGTTCACTTTTGATTGATTTATCTTGTAAACAAAGTTTAACGGGTTTTCATCTTCAGATGGTTTTACTAGACGGTAAATGACGGCGTCATTTGCAAACAACCTAGATAGCTGCTCAGATTTTCTCCCAAATCGTGTATGTAAATAAGGAACAGCAGAGGACCAATAACACTACTCTGTGTAACGCCAGATATCACATCTGTATTACTCGACGCCTCACCATCGATTACTACAAACTCTGTCCACACTGGCAGGAAATCCGTTATCCAGTCACAAAACAGGGGCGATATCCGTGGCCACGCAATTTGATTAAAAGCCGTTTGTGAAGTAGGGTGTCAAAAGCCTTCTGGAAATCAAGAAATACGGAATCAATTTGTCAAAAGTACTCATGGTGCAGGGAATAGCAAATGAGCCTCAACATAATGTGTAAAGTGTTGCGATTAGATAGAAAAATAGGCCCTTTATCATACATCTACGTAAGGAGATAGCATAAAATATCTGGGAACAGACGTAGGGGGGGGGGATTACAAATGAACGACCATATAAAATTAATCGGGGGACACACAGATACCAGACGGAGATTCTTTAGAAAAATTCACAGTTAATGTAGACCGTAAACAAAGAAAGTAGTTTTGTGTCCCATCCTCGTCGCCACTTTTGTGTCCCAGCCTCGTCGTAGGTGTCGGTGGCCGGGTGGATGAGACCGACACAGGAATATAGATAGCACGCTGGTGCAGGTACGGAGGGGAGCAGCCAGGAACTATAAACACTCGAGTAAATTAGAAAGAGATATATATTGCACAGAATGTAACAATACTTAACTTTTACATAGTACTGCAGAATGTTGATACATAGTTGTTAGAGGCCTGCCTAGTGCCTGTACGATAGCAAAGTCTTCACTGGTGCCTATCTGATTCCGAAGGTCCTAACTGGTTGCTATCTCAGTCCGAAGTGGCGATGTCCTTCAGTGGTGGCCACGAGCGGAGTTGCAGCAGAGGGCGCTCGTGGCTGTCGTCGTGAGAACGCCGCGCCGTGCGTGCATGGCGGCGCGCGGTGAAAGTAGGTGGCACGCACTTTGTACTTGTGCGACACCACACCCCTCCCCCCCAAACCGCCGCGCCGTCGTCGCGTAGGGCTGAGGGCCACGGCGACGGCACTGAGAGGAGGGCCTGGGCGGGGGCGTTACTGGTGGGACGGGCGTCGTAGCTGAGGCTGGGATCGAGACGCCGTCCGCGCCTCGGCATCCGCCTTGCGATCCTCCAGGGAACCCACCGAAACCTGGGGAAGGGCGCACCCCCCGCCCAGAGGGAGCAGGTCATCTTCTTCTAAGGTGCGTGGCCCAGGCGGCGGCGGCACGCACGGTCCCGGAGTCCCTCTCGGTGACGCTGTCATCTGCGGCGGCGACAGCGGCGGCGTCGCGTCGATCTCCATCGGGACGATCTCGTAGTCCGGGGACGCTGGACCCGTTGACGAACGATGTGTTTGTGCTCCCTGGCGGTGAACTGGGTCTGGAATCAAGAAACCGGAGACAGGATCGCGCGGCCTATGCAGACGCAATTGGTTTGCGTGGCACCGCAGCTCCGACCCTGTGGAAGAACGTACAACATACATATTGCGACCGAGCACGCGCTGAATGATGCCCGGCATCCATTTCTTCTTGTTTCCAGCAAACACCCTGTACAGCACCGGCGTGGAAACCTGAAAACGCGTAGCGCCATACAAACCGACTCGGTGCGTGGGAGGCTGCAGCAGGTGAAGGAGAGTGCGGTGACGGCGGCCGTGTAGCAGCTCGGCAGGAGACGGGCTGTCACGTGGCATGCACCGATACGTAGACAGGAAAATTTGAAGAGCTTGCTGCCTGGAGTGCTGACCTTTCATCTTCTCCATGTGAGACTTGAATGTTCGAACGAAACTTTCTGCTTCACCATTGGACTGAGGGTGAAAAGGTGCGGTGGTGATATGCTGAATGCCATTCACACGACAAAACTGTTGAAATTCCGCACTAACAAACTGAGGTCCATTGTCACTGACAATTGTTTCAGGCAAACCTTCGATGCAAAACACTGATGTTAAGGCACTGATTGTACTAGACGCCGTCGTTGAGTTCATGGCAATCACAAAAGGAAACTTGCTGAAAGCGTCTACAACGATTAACCAGCGCATATTCCAGAAAGGTCCGGCAAAGTCAATATGTAAACGTTGCCATGGTCCCTTGGGGCGTGGCCAGTCTGAGAAACGTTGCGGAGGAGCCGCCTGATGCTCCGCACAAACTGTACACTGTGATGTCATGCTCTCTATCTGAGCGTCCATACCAACCCAGGTACAATGACGTCTGGCCAGTTGCTTTGTCCTAACAATGCCCCAATGTCCTTGATGCAGGAGGCGTAACACTTCTCGTTCCAGGGAACGAGGAACAATCACTCTTGTTTGGTCGTTGTCCATATGCAACAACAGTACACCCTGACTTAAAGATAATGCATGACGTTGTGCAAAATAACGTCGAACCAGAGGCCGATCAATGTCTTTGACTCTGGCAGGCCAACCAAAGCGAACAAAACGTGCTACCACACTTAGGTCTGCATCCGCAGCTGTTTCCTGTGCAACCCGACGAGAGTTCAAAGGGAAATCTGCGACAGCGGTAGCATCTCTGGAGTCTATCTGACAACATGCCATTTCCGAAGAATCAAACGACACATCCTGGCCAACCGGAAGTCGGGAAAGTGTGTCCGCGTTGGCGTGTTTAGTGGTAGGTCGGTACAAAATCTCATACTGATAATTAGACAATATCAAGGACCATCTCTGAAGCTTTTGTGCTGTACGTGGCGGAATTGGGTTTGTGGGTGAGAACAACGACGTGAGAGGCTTGTGGTCTGTCAACAAATAGAATTTTCTGCCATAGAGATAATGATGAAACTTTGTGACGCCGTAAATGATTGCTAAGGCCTCCTTTTCTATCTGACTGTAATTCTGTTGCGTCGGCGTCAGTAGCTTGGATGCAAAGGCAATAGGACGATCATGACATCCAATACGATGTGACAGAACTGCACCCACACCGTACGACGAGGCGTCAACTGCTAACACTACAGGCTTCTGTGGGTCAAAGGGAATCAAACATGCATCACTGAGTAGTGCAGACTTTAGTTTGTCAAAGGCAACCTGACAATCTTTGGACCATACAAAAGGAACATTCTTCCTACGTAAGTGATGCAGTGGAGCTGCAATATGAGAGGCATTGGGAATAAACCTGAAATAGTAGTTAAGCTTTCCCATTACTGCTTGCAATTCGTGCACATTCTTAGGAGGAGGCAAGTCTTTGATTGCTCGAAGATGTGACTGTAAGGGATGAATTCCTTGGGCATTAATCACATGGCCTAGGTACTCTATTTCTGTTTGAAAAAACGAACACTTTGCTTTATTGCAACGTAGTCCTGCTGCAGTCAAAACTTTGAAAAGGCACTCGAGGTTTGATAAATGTTCTTCAACTGTACGCCCGGATACCACAATATCATCTAAATAGTTCGAACAACACGGTACAGAAACTGTCAGCTGTTCCAAAAAACGCTGAAAAATAGGGGGGCGGAAGAACTGCCAAAGGGTAGGCGTTGAAATTGAAAAAGGCCCATGTGAGTATTAATGACGAAAAACTTTTTTGACTCGTCATCAAGTGGAATCTGTAAGTATGCCTCTGCTAAATCAATCTTGGAAAAGAAGCGAGACTGTCCTAATTTGCCCATCAGTTTCTCAGGTCTGGGCAGAGGGTAAGTGTCTACAATTGTTTGACTGTTGACAGTTGATTTGAAGTCCGCACAGAGACGAAGTTTTCCTGACGGCTTGGGTATAATTGCTATAGGCGAGGCCCACTGACTCGCAGAAACAGGAGAAATCACCCCACTATCTTGCCAACGTTTAAGTTCTTCGGCAACTGAATCACGCAATGCGATAGGCACTGGTCTAGCTTTACGAAATTTTGGAACTGCAGATTCTTTTAAAGTTACATGTGCCACGAAGTCTTTTGCACAACCTAGTTCCGGCGAAAACAAGTCACTATATTTGTCACACAATGCATTGATTTTATCCTGAGGCACTATTGACGAAATTTGAAGCACATCTCTTTGATGTCAAGTCAAAAGCATCTAGTCCAAAAATGTTCTGTGTCGATTTGGCCTGAAGAACTACAAAAGCAACTGTTTTTGTTACACCTTGAAAAGAGGCGGGCAGGCTACACGTTCCTAGCACGGGAATATTTTGACCTGTGTACGCTGTTAACACTTGCTGTGACGGCGACAATTTTGGCGAACCCAGAAGTTCATAAGTATATTTATTAATGTGACAGCGGAACCAGTATCAAGCTGAAATTGCACCGACTTATTTTCTATGAAGAGAGTCACAAACAGTTTTTGCTTGCGGCGCTCGACAGGTGCGCGAATGTGGGCAACGTCTGCTACGGTTTGTTTACTGCGCTTGCGCGGGCCGCGTAGTGAAGGAAGCGGCGCAGACTCGGCACGCAGCGGATTAACAACACTGTCACTAGATGGCACTACCGCCGGATCGGCGTCCGCGCAATGCGAGGCTACTACAGAGTCACTAACTACTGCACTACACTTTTGAGTAGCTACTTGATGTCTACTGTCACTAGCTACATAGTACTGGGCACTATTACAAGGAGCAGTTGCAGAAGGCACTATTTTCACTACAGGAATGCACTGTTCATAGTCATTTTGCTTGTCCCGAACCCGTTTCCGTAGCACTGTTTTACGCGCTCGTTGGCGCTTGCTACGTGGTGCACTATATAGTTTTACCATAGGCGCGGAACTACTTTCTTGAAATTGAGATCCAAGGAAAGCACTGTTCAATTTCACAGCCCGTATAACATTTACAGAATGAACTGTTCTCGCACTTTGCGAAGCACCGTTTCTAACGTTACTGTTCTTTGAGTTTTTAATTTGCATACACACAGACTGCACATGTCCCGATATGCCACATTGATAACAGGTTGCGTTGCGACTAGGGCAATGAGCACGCTTGTGGCGAGACGCACACTGGGGGCAAGACTTACGAACATTTTTCTGAAATGAGCGTTGGCGTCCGTTATGCAAATTACTGTGTCTAACACTACGGGGCAACCTTTGCGTCGCACTTTTACTCTGGCTACTGTTCACTGTCTGTTCAGCACGGCCGGTAGAAAAATAAGAATCACTAGTGCTATACTGAGAACTACGGCTAGGAAAGCGTCCGTTGCGGCGCACTGAATTTACACTGTGGCTTTGCATTTCTACATCTGCTAAGTCAAAAGTATCATGCGCTTCTATAAGCTGCAGAACACTGTCTAATGAGGGGTCAGACTGTTTCAGAATTGCTGCTCTAATTCTGGGGTCCTGAATATTCTGCGTAATCGCATCCCTCAACATCACGTCACTATACGAAAGTCCACAAGAGCAAGTAAATTTACATTGGCGGGTTAAGCCCTTCAATTCCGTAATCCACTCTCGGTGTGACTGCTGCGGTAATTTTTTAAGTCTGAAAAATCGGTACCGCGCAGCGGCTACGAGAACTTTCGTCTCGTAATGAGCATTCAGTGCATCTACAATTTGTTCAAAGTCTACATCACGAGGAGAGGCGTGAGGGAAAAGTTTTTGCAATAATACGAAGGTCCGGGGGCCCACAATCGATAAGAAAAGGTTCTTCACTCTCTGACCTGTAATTTGATGAGCCGCGACGAGTTCTTGAAACTGTGCGAAGTAGTCGCTCCATTCTTCCTCACGTTCGTTGTACTGGCGGAACGTAGGGAGCGGTACAGCGGCAGGTGTGGGCTGCTGATGTGACGGCTGTTGTTGTTGGTGAGCAGCCTGTGCCGTCAACTGCGACACGGCCTGCAGTAGTTAAGTGATTTGCGCCGTCTGTAACTGAATAATTTCCATTAAGTTTGGGTATGGGGTAGTGGCCATGCTGACCGATTAGGGGCCGCGTATACAAGTAACTTATAACAAAACACAAATGCAATATGAAAGAGGACTCGCTCTGCAACAAAAAAGTCCACAAAATACGTAACAGAATATCTTCCCCCAAAAATCTTAGAATAAGGGTGGGTGGGCGGGAGCAATTTTTGCGTGCTCCGACTGCTGCTGTCTGGCTGCTGTAAGCGGGCTGGTCCAAGGTTCTATCACTCCTCGTCGCCACTTTTGTGTCCCATCCTCGTCGCCACTTTTGTGTCCCAGCCTCGTCGTAGGTGTCGGTGGCCGGGTGGATGAGACCGACACAGGAATATAGATAGCACGCTGGTGCAGGTACGGAGGGGAGCAGCCAGGAACTATAAACACTCGAGTAAATTAGGAAGAGATATATATTGCACAGAATGTAACAATACTTAACTTTTACATAGTACTGCAGAATGTTGATACATAGTTGTTAGAGGCCTGCCTAGTGCCTGTACGATAGCAAAGTCTTCACTGGTGCATATCTGATTACGAAGGTCCTAACTGGTTGCTATCTCAGTCCGAAGTGGCGATGTCCTTCAGTGGTGGCCACGAGCGGAGTTGCAGCAGAGGGCGCTCGTGGCTGTCGTCGTGAGAACGCCGCGCCGTGCGTGCATGGCGGCGCGCGGCGAAAGTAGGTGGCGCGCACTTTGTACTTGTGCGACACCACAAGTAGCTTACAAATACTCCTTGTACCGATGGGTAAGTATTGCTGAGCAGTGTGGGATCCGTTGTAGGTAGAGTTGATCAAGCGGACAGCAGCGCGCCTCGTTTCCGGCTCAGTTAGTAAGCGCGGAAGTGTGACGGCGATTATCGGGACACCGCACCTGCAGACGCTGGGAGAGAGGCGTTCTGTATCGCAGTATGCGCTGGTCTCAAAGTTCCAAGGGCGTGCGTTTCACGTAGGGTTAGACAAAATACCGCTTCCTTCTACGTATATCTCGCGAATCGGCCACAATGATGAAATTATAGAGATTAGGGCCCATGCGGAGACGTACCGGCACTCATTTTTCCTTCGACTGACACGCGACTGGAATCGGAGCAGAAAGGGACGACGGTACGCGAAGCACCGTCCGCCACACAGAGTGATGTGGCTTGCGGAGTGCGGATGGAGATGTAGGCGTGGAGGTGAACTGCAAAACAGTGCACACCATAAGAATATTTCAATAATGAAAGACTGGTTAACATTTAGACAACGATTATTTATTCCGTTTCATCTTGTATTCACACTGGAAGAAGCTCATTTTGATTATAGTTAATTGTTGTTGATGTTGTTGTTGTTGTTATGGTCTTCAGTCCGGAGACTGGTTTGATGCAGCTCTCCACCCTAATCAATCCTGAGCAAGCCTTTTCATCTCCTCATAAGAACGGCAACCCACATCCACTTGAATCTGCTTACTATATGCGTCTCTTGGTCTCCCTCTGCGATTTTTACCTCACACGCTTCCCTCCAATGCCAAATTTACGATTCCTCGATGTCTAAGAATGTGTCCTATCAAGCGATCCCTTCTCTTAGTCAAGGTATGCCAAAAATTCCTTTTCTCACCAATTCTGTTCAGTACCTCTTCATTAGTCATGCGATCTACCCACCTAATCTTCAGCATTCTTCTGTAGCACCATATTTCAAAAGCCACCATTCTCTTCCTGTCCGCACTGTTTATCATCCATGTTTCACTCTCGTACAAGGCAACACTCCACACAAATGCCTTCAAAAAAATACTTCCTTACACTTAAATTAATATTCGATGTTAGCAAAATTTCTCTTTTTCTAAAATGCTTTTCTTCCCATTGCCATTCTGCAATTTGTATCCTCTGCACTGCGACCGCCATATGTTATTTTAGTACCAAAGTAACACAACGCAGCTACCACGTTCATTGTTTCTTTACCTAATCGAATCCTTCAGTATCGCCTGATTTTCTAAGACTGCATTCCATTATCTTTGTTTTGCTCGTGTTAATGTTCATTTTATACGCCCTCTTCGACATACTGTTCATTCCATGCAACTGCTCTTCCACGTCGTTTGCTGTATCTGACAAAATATGATCAAATGTTTGTATAGCTTATGGGATTAACTACGGCGTCATCAGTCCCTAAACTTACAAACTACTTATGAACTACCTAACACTAAGGACAGCACAAATATCCATGCCAGAGGGGGGATTTGAACTCCCGACCGTAGTGGCCGTGCAGAGCATGACTGGCGTGCCGCAGTCCCCTCGGCCATCGCGGCCGGCATGTATCTGACAGAATCACAATGTAATCAGCAAAACGCAGTGTTTTTATTTCTTCACCCTGAACTTTAATCCCTATTCCAAATTTTTCTTTGCTTTCCTTCAGCGGCTGTTCGATGTACAAATTGAATAACATCGGAGGAAGTCTACAAACCTGTCTTACTCACTTCCCAACAAATGCTTCCTTTTTGTGCCATTGCAGTCTAATAACCGCCGTTTGGTTTTTGAATAAGTTGAATATAACTCTCCTTTCCCCTTTATTTTACCCCTGCGGAATTCAGAATTTGAAAGATTTTATTCCAATTAACATTGTCAAAAGTTTTCTCCAAATCTATAAAAGCTAAAATTGTAAGTATGCCTTTCCTTAATCTATCTTCTAAGATAAGTCGTAAAGTGAGTGTTGCCTCCCGGGTTCCTACGTTCCTCCTGAATCCAAACTGATCTTCTCCGAGGTCAGCTTCTACCAGCTTTTCCATTCTCCTGTAGATAATTCGAGTTAAAATTTTGCAACCATGACTTATCAAACTGATGGTTCTGTAATTTTCATACCTGTATGCGCCTGATTTCTTTGGAATGGGAATTATTACACTTTTCTTAAAGTCTGAGGGTATTTCGCCTGTCTCATACATCTTACACACCAGGTGAAATAGTTTTGTCATGGCTGGGCCTCCCAGAGACTTTGTTCCGACCTAGGTCTTTCAGGGCAAATTAATTAAAATAAAGAAACTTGTGTTAAAAATCGAAGTATCGTAAAGGTAATCGTAACCTTAACCCTATTACAGTAATAATTACAGCCTGTTTTCGAGAAAGGAAACCTTCATTTACCACACAAATCGGTGTAACACTCTGTAAATCACACTTGTGAAAAACTGTAATCACTTACAGCTAATGACTATTATGTAGTTTGACCACCACTAGTTCTTTAAACTATTGTCCAAAGATATTTAAAGTTTGAACATTCTAACTCATCTGTTACATATATTCTTTAACACCAATTCGTATGAAATATCATGTAACAACACCAACTATCAGGGACAGTGCCCCCAATTTCAAGCACCAGTTACATCATAGGTCAAGCTACAAGAATCAAACAAATGCTACAGTTATTTAGTTTTTGCGATGAATCTATTCGGATTCCAAAGGACTTAGTTGTACTATCAAAATGCGACAGAGGCCATACTTGAAAAAGCCAGTGGTTGAATAGCAATCCAATAGCAATGCTTTTATAAAGTGCTTACTAGGCATGATCCTGTTTGGAGGTGGTATGCCTTTGCCTTCCTCCGACCTTCGAACTGACTTACTCAGCCAGTTACAGGGGGACCTACAGATGAACGTGGGTTCCGAACCACGGTGCTGCTCGGCACGCAACCTCTGCGCAACAGAGCCGACATTTATTATCCGTGACAAAAAAAAAAAAAAAAAAAAAAAAAAAAAAAAAAAAAAAAAAAAAAAAAAGACCCTGGTTTTGAACACCGGCCTGGCTCAAGTATTCGCCTGTCACCACAAACTTATTCCAAAGTCCTACAGCAGTTGGGGTCATTGTCTTCTTTTCTTTTCTTTCCTCTCACTAAATTTTCACAAGTGTGAAGGAGAATTACTTGTACAGAAAAAAAGCATTGTTAAACACAGCTTTACAGGAATGGAAAATTAATTAAGCAGATCTTAATAAATACAGACCCCACTGCACACAAGAAATAGAAGACTTAGGTACATCTTGGTTGTCGGGTATTCTGCCTTTTAGCAGTGTAGATACTTGCACAATATTTCGGCTACGTAGCTCGTAACCTTCTTCAGGGCCGATCTGAAATCTCACCTGAAGAAGGTTACTAGCTACTTAGCCGAAATATTCTGGAAGATTCTACACTGTTAAAGGAGAACTTTCTAGCAGTAGCAGGAGCATCGAAAACATCAAATGCAACTGAATGCTCCTGACAGTGTTATTTGGGATACGAAAGAGTGTTCAAAAATGTCTGTTAATCTTAAGGGACTTAACTGCGGGAGTCATCAGTCCCTAAACTTACAAACTACTTATGAACTAACCTATACTAAAGACGACACAAACATCCCTTCCCGGCCATGCAGACTGTGACTAGCGCGCCGCAGACCACTCGGCCACCGTGGCTGGCTACGGAAGACTCAAACTGCTCAAATCACTACTGCAGAAGGGCATCATTCATCCAGCTGCCTCATGGTGTAATAATGAACAGGACAGGAAACACAGCATTGGTTCACTTATTCCATTTAGCTGTATGTAGTGATTATGAAGTATGTTTGTGGGTCTTGGTACAGATATCTGTTAAACACTAATATGTTCGAAATTTTTTTTAAAATGCTAAATGTATAGAGGAAACTTAATTTGAAATAAACACCAATACATCAAAGCAGCCAACGGATAGTACCGAAAATGGCCCTTGACCTTTTAAACCATTACTATAATTAAATCCGTCCATAATAAAAGTCGTGAGTAACGAGTAAAATAGAAAAACAACAAGGAAATTCAATTCACTTATATTGCCCTTTAGTGTTATTTCTGTTTTCATTCTTTCTTCTTTTAGCAGTCGAGTGCTTAATTACAGTAATTGCGGGCTTGGTGTACAGTTTTCCTTGATTACAGAAATTTGTTTCAATGTAATTGTGATAAATAGTTTGTTTCAAATGGTTGCTACACTCATAAAGCTTTTTACGTACACACTTATACGTCTATGTTAATTTTCTTTGCATATGGTAGTTAAAACCATATACCATATCCATTAAGGATTCACTAACACGTTTGCTGTAACAGCTCCGGATTTATTTTCTCTCTTATTAATGTCAGCGTAATTATTTCAGTGTTTCTTTGTTTGTTAGTGTTGTCTATATGAGATAGAGTGCGTATGTTTTTGTGGTGTCTCGAGATATGGTTGCATATTACGATTTAGTGATTCAAAATTGCCTCTGGTCGAATTTGCCAGAAACATACTGGAAGAAACTGCTGCAGTAAACCACTACCTCTATCAGTCTGCTTTTATGAAGAGCACTGACGTATCTATAACTTTAACAAGAGAGGGGTCCAACATTACCCTTTAGAAAGTGAACTATATTTTCTCTGTAACATTTTTCACTCGGTAACGAGGTATTCCTGTTAATCCCAATAAAATGAATCAACAGTTAATTACAAATCCTTCAAATTCGTTAGCAGCCGTGTTACACGCAAGGAAAGTAAAGCTACATACAAAGATTAATAAACGCCTTTGAATGAAACATATCGGACGTACGTATTACGATATTTATCTATGACGAAAGTAAAGAAGCTTATATTCTATGTCACCAGCTGTTGCTACATTATTCCATATTTCTATTGTAGTTTTTTTAACATTGTGGAATTTACCTGTATCTGGGTACCATACGTTCGTGTAATTTAAAAGTCATATTTTTTATAGACGACTTATTGCTAAAGATAGCTTCAGCTGTGGTGGTTCATTAGTTAAAGTATAAGGTTTTAATACTGTAAGTGGTGTTTCCTGTATATTAAGTATTACGTTTAGCCTTTTACATATTGCTGCTAACTTATTCATAATTTCTTCCGAATGTAGTTGTATCAATCACGATTAACACTCATTAGAGCAAGGCCAGAAATTCTTATCTCCCATTTTAATTATTATATATGGTGTTTACCTCTTTATAGTGGGAAGGTCAGACGTGAATATGTGGTGCTGCAGCTGTTCTTAATAGAGATTCTGACTGACCAGTAAGCAGGAGTTGCGGGTTCGAAACCCGGCTCGGGTACAAACAGCCATACGCCCATGTTGTTCGATTACAACACATATATGCGGCTGAGACTAAAAACCTGCAGTCGAAATCTGCGACATATCGAAACAACAGACGCACATCTTTCAGTGAGAAACAGCACGAGGACAGGGCGTGTAGCGAGCCGTGGAGATCAGTGGTCGAATCAGGACATACGAAAGTACGACGACGACGACGACATTTACCGTCCAATAAAATCATCACATAAACAATACCAATAACAAAATGATCTAGACAATGTATCTGTACGGTGCGAAAAGTGGCGATTGAACGTACATAAGCCCGATCTATGTAACCTGTTCATAGTTGTTTCACTTGTAACAAATTTAATAGGTAAACAAGGCACAGTTATTGTTTTTGAATCGTACCTCCGTAGACAGCTGCTGTGCTAACCAAGCACGCTTCATGTGCACCATTTGTGGGTCAGGATTTCAAATAGCGGGTAATGGCAGAGACTCGTGTGGTTTTTGATGTTTTTATGTAACCTAAGGGTGGGGGTGTCCAGACCCCCTGAATCTCTCCCTTATATACGTCCAGGATGAAGAGTCGCCAATTTGAAAGCTGAGTGTGGGAGCGCATGTGTTAATTAGCAGCCAGGATGCGACGAAATCCTATCGGAGTCCGCTAAGTGAATGATGTATTTGGGAGAGAGGATTGGTTGGAAATGGAATCCTGGAGTGGTTGTAAAAGAGGTGCGGGACTTCAGTGGAGGTGGTTCCTGGTTAACACACAAGTGAAACTACGCAATACGATGACGCTCCTCGGAGTTACACAAATTGATTTTTGATATTAGTTCTTAGAGATACACAATCATAGAATATTGAACAAATGATCCGGTGGATAACTACTTCAGAATGCTACAGATAGCCTCCTACATTCGTATTTATTTTCTTTAGAATAGAAAATTTGATACACCAGAAAGATGACGTGCTACAGACGCGAAATTTAACCTATAGGAAGTAGATGCTGTGGATGCAAATGATTAGCTTTTCAGAGCATTCACACAAGGTTGACGCCGGTGGCGAGACCTACAACATGCTGACATGAGGTACGTTTCCAGCCGATTTCTTATACACAAACAGCAGTTGCCCGGTGAAACGTTGTTGTGATGCCTCGTGTAGGAGGAGAGATGCGTACCATCATGTTTCCGACTTTGATAAAGGTCGGATAGTAGCCTACCGCGATTGCGGTTTATCGTATCATGACATTGCTGCTCGCGTTGGCAGCGATCCAATGACTGTTAGCAGAATATGGAATCGGTGGCTTCAGGAGGGCAATACGGAACGCCGTGCTGGATCCCAGCAGCCTCGTGTTAGTAACAGTCGAGGTTACAGGCATCTGTAACTGATCGTGCAGCCATGTCTCGATCCCGGAGTCAACAGACGGGAACGTTTGCAAGACAACAACCACCTGCACGAACAGTTCGACGACGTTTGCAGCAGCATGGACTATCAGCTGGAAGACCATGGCTGCGGTTATCCTTGACGCTGCATCACAAACAGGAACGCCTGCGATGGTGTACGCAACGACGAACCTGGGTGCACGAATGGCAAAACGTCGTTTTTTCGGATGAATCCAGGTTGTGTTTGCAGCATCATGATCGTAGCATCCGTGTTTGGCGACATCGCAGTGAACGCACATTGGAAACGTGTATTCGTCATCGCCATACTGGCGTATCACCCGGCGTAATAGTATGCGGTGCCATTAGTTACACATCTCGATCACCTCTTGTTTGCATCGACGGCACATTGAACAGTGGCCGCTTCATTTCAGATGTGTTACGACCCGTGACTCTACCCTTCATTCGATCCCTGCGAAACCCTACATTTCAGCAGATAATGTACGACCGCACATTGCAGGCCCTGTACGGGGCTTTCTGGATACTGAAAATGTTGGACTGCTGCCCTGGCCAGCACATTCTCCAGATCTCTCACCAATTGAAAACATCTGGTCAATGGTGGCCTAGGAACTGTCTGGTCACAATGCACCAGTCACTACAATTGATGAACTGTGCTATCGTGCGAAGCTTCATGGGTATTTGTACCCATTTTGTGCACGCCATCCAACCTCTGTTTGACTCAATACCCAGTCGTATCAAGGTCGTTATTACTGCCAGAGGTGGTTGTTCTGAGTATTGATTTCTCAGGATCTATGCACCCAAATTGCGTGAAAATGTAATCACATGTCAGTTCTATTACAATATATTTGTCCAATGAATAACCCGTTTATCATCAGCATTTCTTCTTGGTGTAGCAATTTTAATGGCCAGGAGTGTATGTAAATCTGGGTATTATTAGAAAAACATTAAACAACAATTCATATAAAGGAAACATCAAGGAATTTATAATTAAAAATATTTGCAGATTTCAGATTCGATCATCCCCAATTGTAATTGCCTGGCAAGTTGTGAACAACAAATGATTATACTTTTATAACCATCGTTAAACGTACAACTTAAATTATTGATTTTGTTACCCTGAACATGAGCGTTGTCAGAAGGTTGATTTTCAGTACACAGTCCCTAAAATCATGTCCACTGAATAATGTCGACGTGTGACTCAGCCGTAGCTCTCTGGCGAGTGGCGGCGCTACTTCACTCCGTACTGCTCTCTGCACCTGCAAGCTTGCGTCTGGCTGCTCACTCCAAGTTGAAATATGCAGCCATGAAATCCATGGTCTGCTCCTTATTTACGAAGTGGTAAAACTTCTACTATAATAATAACTTCGTGTGGCCCATTGGCCTGGTGCAAGTCTTTCAATTAGACAACACTTCGGCGACTTGTGTGTCCTGAGCCAACCTCAGTTGTCCAACCGGGATACAGCTTAACGTGGAATCCGAACCAGTGTCGTTTCTGGTGACTTCTCAAATTCGTTGAGAGGTGAAGGATGGGTTAAAGCGTAGTCTGAAAAACTTAGTGTTCTGACCGGTTTTATTATTATTATTATTAGGTGAGGAATTAATTTCATTTATTTATGTTTCCTTCAGGTCATTGGATTCACATGTCCAACACATTGTACTGTCTTCGCTGCATTTGTGGGACATGGAATGATGGAAAAAAATTATATGAATACTAAATAAGTAAATAATTGGAACCATAATGAACCGAACTTAATATATGCTTCTGGAAGGACAACATAAGAGTGACTTCGTCTTGAGATATCAGATAATAAACATTCTTCGGGTCCAGTTCTCCGCAACGGGGACCCGGGTGTGTCTTCGCGCAAATAATTCTTCCTACGTGCTCTACTTTCGTTCGAGTTGGTGTTCGCTTTAATTGGCATCTCTTACCCGTGTCGATCCACCTACTGGGGGCACCTTTTGTGTTGCGTAAGTATTTGGTATGGTCTGATGAATGGTCCTGTTCTCCGCTCGTTTCATTGATTTGGTCGTGTTTCTTTATACGTCGTGGCAGGAGTGACAGAAAAACTACTTGGTTAGCAATGGGAACATGTTGAACAGCTTCTAGATGCGTGTAGGACACCAGGCCGCGCACCTTTCAGCTCCGATCTCCAGGGAGGTTCCAACTGTGGGGCGGATTGGTAAAAATGCTTCCTAAGTAGTTAGCAAAGACAGACCGGTACTTTGCGTACCGTCTCATAATGTCGTGTCGTGTTAGTAAGAACGTCTAGAAATCTATCACGTCCTTGGGTCCATTTCGCAAAAGGTAATGGGTGGCCATGCCCTTTATCCAAGTGACTGCACGCATCTTCGCTGCCGGCCGCGGTGGCCGAGGGGACTGAGGCGCTTCAGTCACGGTCTGCACGGCCACTACGGTCGGGGGTTCGAATCCCCCGTCGGGCATGGATATTTGTGCCGTCCTTAGTATTAGCTAGTATGTAAGTAGTTTGTAAGTTTAGGGACTGATGACCCCGTAGTTAAGTCCCATAAGCTGTACAAACATTTGCAACATTTGCATCTTCGCTGTTGGGAAATACGTCGGATTTGGATGGAGTATCATCTTGGTAGATATCATGTGTCTTGGTACCCGGAGATAAATGGCTGCGAACCCGCGACCCTTCGGTTACTGGTCGAGCGGTTTACCCCAAGACCACCGGGCATGACACTCCTACTATTAGACGCTGTGACGTCGGTAGGTCACAAAGTCTGAGATCTCTTAAATAGGCTATGTTTAGCCAAAACAGCTAGTTTACTGCTACTCGTTATCGCTGAGTGCACAAGTAATATCAGAACTGAGAGTAGATAGCGATTAGCTCATCGATGCGACTAATATAGGACAGGCTTTCTCGCCAGGCTCGTAGTACCAGTTTAGCTTTCAAACTAAAGTCAAAACACTGTACCAAGATCCGCACGAAAGTTCAACGAAATAAATAATAGCTGTGAACACGATGCAGCAAAGAAGTCACTGTTCTCTACCAGTCAGTGCCTGCAAGCAGCTCCTCTCTCAAACACACTTGTTTCTCTCTCTCTCTCTCTCTCCACAGATGAAGAAAACCGCCTTCGAAAACGAGGGATCCAACCCTAGATAATATTCTGAGCGCCGACCAATAGCTTGATCGTCCTCACAAGATAGTTAGTACAAGCTGTGATCGTGCTCTCGAAGTAGATTGGACTAGCTGTGAATTGTAGAGCCAATCCAGCCTCTTCCCACGGGGCTCTGCCCCGACCAGCGTTCTCACAGAAGAATGGCATGCGAAGAATAAAATCTATAATGAAATTCAGTCGGTAGCTCCTAAGCTACCAAAGATAGTCTGTCCTGTTCTCTACCAAGGCGCAACTACTTATTATCGAGATGCAACACTCCATGGAGGCCCTTCGGAAACATATTCATCCCTTTACTGGCATATATTACGACACTGAGATTAATACCTGGGCGTAATTCTGTCGATGCTCACTCTGGTTGCGCCAACCACACGTTGTCTGCATTCATAGTTCATAGGCAGAGTGCGAGGACTGGTCTTCATTGAGCGCTCCCGATACAAAGCCACGGTCGTCGTACATTTACTGGTTAGGACCAGCAGGTGTACGCCACTACTTCGGTTCCTCCGCCACTCCGACTGAAAGCCAGCGATTCAAGGCAGTCTCCCATTAGCACCCTGCTCCAAGAAGCAGTTCTTTCGTGAGCTCAGGCGGCTGCCAGTGGCGACGAGCAGCTGCCTTTCACATTCAATAAACTGGCCTCCACTGAATGACACAAGATATGAGATGAATAATCCTATATCACAAGTAGGAAATGATTTCCCAACATAGATGCAGTAAAACATTATCATAATAATTGATTAATAAACTAGACGTGTGAGGAGTGCTTTGACACGTCGCAGTTTCACATCTCCGGTAAAATAAACAGATATAGTGTCCGAGTGTGATGGAGTGAGTAAGCGTAAATATCTTGGGCAGTTGATAGTGGACAGCGCAAAAGAAAATGTCTGGTTTGGCACAATACATAATTTAAATTTTGGACCATCCCGTTTTACTGACCCTTCAATTACCTTCACAGGTCGGATCTGTAAGCTATAATTCAAATGCAGAAAGTAGTATAACAAGCCGCTCCGGGAACAGTGAGAAACGCCCGTCGACGTTAGTGTCATGAGGGCCAGGAACCGTTACCCCCCCCTCCCCACAACTCTGCCACATGCCCAACCACTAATCAAAAGACGCCACCACCCATCCTTCCCGGAAGAACAAGAGAAACAATAGCGCACTTAACATCGAACATGTAATTGCACTTAGTAACACAATGACCCTCTTAAAGACGAATGACAAATAAGAAGTAACGTCGCCGGTGGAAATTTTCTGTGGGCCGAGATGAGACTCGCGAACTGGCGTCTTTCCCACGTTTCAAGCGCGTTGTCTTATCTTCTGCATTCCTTCTTGGTTCTAAAAAACAGTACTTTGTGGCACCTCTGTGTTTTCGGCCTTCCTGGTAAGCCATTTATCAGATTCTTTCTTCCTGGCCAGAAACATTGTTTGGGTTGAACGACTGTATCTATACAGCAGGCCACACTCTCTCCCACTCACGCACGTGTGCATTGCAGGGGTTTGCTTGGCTTCTTCCCGTCTGCAGGGGTCCACGTTTTATCTGCGATGCCGTCGCTGTTTTTTGGAAGCGACTCCTCTGGTGTCTGCAGATAAGGCCTTCCTCTGCCTGCCCTGCGTCAGTTGTCGCCACTTATCTGGACGCTCCTTAAGTGTCGGGCTGGTTTCGCCAGACTGCCCCCTGGCGGGAGGGTACTGGGAGGCGGCCGGTGGTGGAGGTGAAAGCTGGGCCGCTTCCCGCTGGCTCCCCTGCTGGCGTGGCGTGCGCGAATGCTGCCCTCGCCAAAGTCACTGAACAAAAGCGACCCTGGCCGAAATATTACAGTATCAATATGCAGTCCACAAATGTAGAACACCTGTAGGTTGCAACGAACCGTACGACCATACAGATCGAAATCGGTATTTCGCTCAAGCATACACGTATGCACCAGATTACGAATACACGAGACCTAATTTTAGGAAGATAGAATATTACATTGCTTTTATCAACAGTCGTAAAAATAAAAAAAAACGAACGATATCACAGCTATACCATCGCTCTTAATGCTCCATCAACACAATAAAGACGATCTCTAACTAAACTCTATAGGTCATCAAGAGACGTCCATGCACAATCGTATTACCAAAAATACCGCAACACTTATTTGGATCATTTCCTCGCAGTTGACACAAACGTGGTATTTACCGTATGAGTTGACTACAGCCGTTATAACTTGCATGATGAAAATATAGTTAGCGATAACCTATTTTATACACAAACCTCCACAGAAAAAAACACTCAAATGAGCGCTAAATGGCGATGTAAAGTCAAACTCCAGTCCATACACCAACGTATCGCACAACCTCGATTTAAACGAATGCTTGCTTAGCTGTAGACTAGAACACCACATTGGTCGTTAGAAAGATAGATTCCCTTTTATATGTTTAGAATCCGCAAGATGAGTATACGCAAGAAGATGGGTACTGCTGTAGCAATTGCTTTATAAGGAAAATAAAAGGTAAAATTAAACCACCCGAATTCTCTCATCTAGAAGAATTGTCGGAAGGCGCAGAACTGAATATTAAAACCATAAAAGTGGTGAATTACAGAAAGACATGGGTACGAAAACGTGCCTTCCCAGTACCTGTCGAACTTCTGATTGTGGGAGGAAATAAGACACCTGTATCAGTGTCAGGAAAACTTGTAAAGACTTGGTACATTTCGACAAGAAATGTGTGCAGTGTCTAATATTGTAACAGGGCATGGTCGCTAAAGAGACAGATAGACAGATTACTGAATTTCGGAACTTGATGATTTTCTTTTAAGAGCGACCAGAAAGTGCGACTGGTATGATTTGTACGTGAGAGCAGGTTGTCGTTAGTCTTTCTGTCTGAGTGCAGCCAGGAAGTCTGACAATCTGATAACATCTCTGGCAGATTACTTCCAGGTATAGCGCCGCTTGAGTGACCGAGTGGGCTATGGTTGTCTGCTGTGGATGGTCGGTAAAATGATGTGTGTGTGTGTTTGTGTGAGAGAGAGAAAGAGAGAGAGAGAGAGAGAGAGAGAGAGAGAGAGAGAGAGAGATAGAGAGAGCTGCAGTGTTCAAAATTCATAGTTTCTATACAGACTTTGTGATTGAATCACAAGATTTTCGCCATTTCTGTCAGTAAATTCGAATTTTTTCATAAATATTATGTCTTCTGCTGTTGTTGTTATGTTATCGAAAGAGTGTTTGTTAATGTGGACGTACAAGTTTGTGGCTTTCGTTACTGTTACATCCCGTTTATTATCTAAAGGGCGCTATTCTTTTTTTTTTTTTTTTTACCCCTTTCGTAGACTGTTGCGCGCATCGTCAATACGAAGAGAAACAATTATTTTGCCTAGACACGTTATGGGGCGAAGATGAAACACTTTTTTTGGATAGTCCTAAATGTTTGACTTTCGTTAGACTTGTTTTTAAATAATGGTCGATGAATGTATGTAGTTCATACAACACTTCTCGTGCAACCACCTGTAGCATTACACCGAATTTCTTTATGCCTTGTCTATATTTACCAGCAAAATTGCATTACATACGAGCTGTAATTAAGATACGATGTGTTATGTTACTTAAACTGTATGTACCGATTCCGAGAAAACGTAATGTTCCAATTGTTAATGCAAAAACATAGGATGTCACAATTAATTTCATATGCAAATTAGGAGTAAAAAGAAATTAGGGGCTTTGTTTACGAAAAACTCGTATTAAGTGCAGATTCGTGTTTGATGTTATCAGTTCTTATTCCAGATTATTGTACTGTTCGAAGTGCAGTTATAAATAAAATAATTGACTCTTTTTTTCAATATTGGTGTAGAACAGAGTAAATACAACCTGTACGTCGAAAAGTAATAACTTTTGGGGAAAATTGTTAGGGCGTGGGTTCGAGTCCCGGACCGGGTCGCACGTGTCGGCAATTTCTAGGACTGTTGGTGGGGTGGAGATGGGGGCGGGGTGGAAGCCGTGGTGGAGGAGGGGCAGTTAATTTGTTCAAAACTAAGTTGATATGCAAATTTAATACGAAATGTTCTAATTGTTAATACATAAACATAGTATGTCTCAATTAATTTCATATGCCAATTCGGAATAAAAACAAATAGGGATCGGTGGTGGATGGCCTGGGGGTAGGCGGGGACGATAGCGGCCAAGTGTGCACTTGTGGAGGCGGCTGTTTACGAGAACGTTACTTGTCATTTGTCATTCGTCCGTAACAACGTCATTGTCTTACTAAGGGCAGTTACATGTTCGATGTCAAGTGCGCTATTATTTGTCCTGTCCTTCCGGGAAGGGTGGGTGGTGGCGTTGTGCAGGTGGCCGAGTGTGTGGGTAACGGTACTTTGCCCTCACGCCGCGATGGAGTAGCCGAGCGGTCTAAGGCGTCAAGCTGCGGAGCGCGCGGTTGCAGAGTCCTCCCTGGTGCATGGGTGTGTGTGTTGTCCTTTGGTTAGTTTACCTAGGTTTAAGTAGTTTGTAAGCTACGGACTGATGACCACGCAGTTTGGTCCGATAGATTTACAAACATTTGAACATTTGGCCCTCATGACACTAACGTCGATGGGCGATTCTCACTACGCCCATAGCGGCTGGTTATACTAACATAGAAATTTCAATAACTCATAGTGATGCAGTAGCATACAGCCGATTATCGGTTGAAAAATTTACGATCACATATATCACTAAAGACGAAAATCCTGACCACCACGTTCATCGCTCAAAGCCTGTTTTAGGGTTACTTTGTTTTCAGGTATTAAGGATACAGTGTTGTAGTTCACCAATCGATTGTGTTACGAAGGAGTACGACATACTGTAGTGGTAGTGATGGAAAAGGTGTTAGCAAAGACATGGAGAAAACACAAAAGTCAGCAATAAAATTCATGAGTTATGCTGTGATTTTGTAAACCTTACACAGCTAGATCTAACACAAATTCTTAGAAAAAAAAAATTATTGCGCTCATGGAAACCACACACTGCTAGGAAAAGATCCAACATCCTTTACAATGCCACCAGGGTTTATGTGAATGGCTAGGGTCATTGTGTTCCTGATTGATTTGTGATGTATATAGATATTAATTCGCAATAATCGAGAATTTCCAACTTTTACCTGTTCTTCTTCAGTTGGTCTATCATGTTGTAACATTTGAAAATTTCTGCCAACCATTTCACGAGTGGTCGCCTTAACCTCTCGGCCACCCAGACACGCTCCCCAGTCAGATCCAAACCTCCATATGTTACAGTTGCCTACTGTCCCCTACTGCTCGCATGCATTTAGAGTGATTCCCGTGACGGGGATATACATACTACACATTTACCACGATATGTCTGTTCTTAAGGGATAGACGTTGCTGACGGTCCGCAGCTATAAATGTTAAATATACGATATTCATTCTCTCTTATTGCGAATTAATATTGCATATTTAACATTTATAGCTGTGGACCAGCAGCAATATCTATTGTAAAGAACAGACGTATCATGGTGATTTTTCATGGTCGTCGACGCTACTGCATTTAAGTGACAGCAAGAAAGATGGAATGCATAGGAAAGGAATGACTCTGGCTTGCTATCCCAGTTAAATAATTCTTCAACCGGGACTGGGATCCATTTTTTCTACTTCAGTCCAGCGGCCTCTTTAACCAGTAGTCTTTTGAATGTGGCTTCACATTTGTCCCAAATACAGAGAAGTCATATGCTACGGAAAGTAGTGCCGCTATTGTTCATGACACGTAATGTACGTCAAACGGGTTCCTGCCTAAAGCGGGATGCGATGAAGAAACTAACCATACACCATTGTCATAATTAAGTATAGATAAATTGCTGCATGACCACGCACCTTCTTGGTATCACAGGATGTCAACGTTTTGCCTTCGTCTGCCCATTCACTGGACATGTCACCAGTGGAAAACGTGTGGTGTTGTGGCGTCGCTGATCGCCACAATGCCGGCGGTCTACAAGCGTCGCTGCGGCACTCCATAAAGAGGCGATAAGTCGATCCACAGTACTTCGACCACCGGTGGCACCCGCTGTCTCGTAACCAGAGTTCTGCACGGCGCTGGTTTCAGCTCGCCCAGCCCGCGAGTCACGGCCTTGCCCATCTGCCCACCTGGCTTGCCGGGCTGGCGGGCTGGCGGGCTGACGGGCTGACCTTGACCCGGCAGGCTCAGCACAGCCCGTCTGAGTTGTCGCGGCCCGCCGCTGCTTCCCAGCCCGTCTGGTCACCTGCTGTCGTTACCAGCTGGCACCTCGCCCCTGCTGCGTTACGTTCTGGCTGCCCACCGACACGGAGTCATCAGGAATGTGGCACATGTAGTGGTATATCTGCACCTGTACTCTGATATCCACTGCCCAGTGTTTGGTGGAGGGTATTCTGCGTAGACTATAATTTCCTCTTTACACCTTTCTTGTTTTTATCTTTTTTTGGGAAGGGGGGAGGGAGGGGTGCCATATATGTAACAGCAACCAATGTATTGTTTGACTCTTGGAGAAACATATGCCCTCCAAACATCGACAGGTGGCTGTTGTAAAATAATTGACTCAGACACCTGTGTTTCAAATGTGCAGTACTTTTTATTATTAGTTTCCCCATCGCTGGGTGGTTGCTGTTGCCGCAACTGTGGTTCAAATTTAATGAAAGTCCAGCTCCAGTTGCAATTATTAGTGCTTTATTTAAGCCCACACTACCGGTTTCGGCCTCTATGTTAGGCAAGCAACTTGACGTTGCTTTCTCTATGGCATAACGTCTGTCACACTTGAAAATGGCCTAACATAGAGGCCGAAACCGGTAGTGTGGGCTTAAATAAAGCACAACTAATTGCAACTGGAGCTGGACTTTCATTAAACTTTTTTATCTTTTTTTTTTTGCAAGAAGCTACTCAACAAGCCAAAGATACCATCGAGATTCTCCATTCTTGTTTTGCAGTTTAAGTAAGTTATTCACTCCTTCTTTTCACGTGAATCCCTGCCTATACTTTTTCTTTCAGTTTGAATACATGTTCATTCTTTCACGTTTAACTGTTCTCGTTTCTCACCATTGAAAGTATAAAAAGGTAAAGCAGTCAACAATCAGAAGATTGGTTTGAACACAACAGTGATTTACTAGGCATGGTCCTGTTTGGAGGTGGTATGCCGTTGCCTTCCTCCGACCTTCGAACTGACTTACCCAGTCAGTTATAGGGGGACCTACAGTTTGACGTGGGTTCCGAACCACGGTGCTACTCGGTATTTTTCACATGAGCAATACTGCCAGAAGTGGAAAGTGACAGATAAAAATCCGAGGACCTGTAGGGGATCGAACCCGGGACCTTTTGATTTGTAGTCTGGCACTCTACCACTGTACAACCGAGGCACACATATTACTCGGAAATAAAAAGGTTAAAATGTTGCAAAAGAACAGAGGCGCCGCAGCACAGGTAGGGTGGCGCGGGCAGAGAGTGGGGCACTGCGCAGTGGGCTGGCGAGCCGGCAGGCGTCCAGTTGGCCCGTGGCTGGCGCTCACTGTGTCTGGCCCGGCGGGCTGGGCTCAGCCACGTTCAGCCCAGCAGGCCAGACAGACCGACCGGGCCAGCTCCCAGCCCGTACGTGCTAGGCGGACTGAAGTGAGCGCCGTGAAGAATTCTACTCGTGACCTCTCTGCCTGCTCTGTGCGCTGGCCAATCGGAAGACAGCGGCTCGCCAACATATGCCGGCGCACCCCAGCCACGACGGTCAACGGAAGACAGTCAACGAATCAGTATAGCAGTCAGTAGGAAGCGCAGCTAGAAGTGCTACAGTTCCAGGAGATCTGTCTACAGCGACCCATTAGTCTATGTTAGCATAAGCCGGAATACGTCTGTTGAGTTACAAAGTCATGAATCAAAACATAACTGTATCATCAGAATTGTACAACCACAAGCACCTAAAAGCTGAGTATTCTCTTTATCTTTAATAAAAGTAAGTGTGAACTAATTACTTCATTTAGTTGGAGAACTTGTCCACATCCTTACAAGTCACAGGCCACCTCCTTCTACTGCCACATCCTGGAGATATAAAATGTGCAGGGTGCGGTGAAACAATGCCTGCTGCCCTCTGACTCAGTGCCAATCACCACAGATGAAGTTTCCAATGAGGTGAATGTAGTAGTATGGCACGATTCGCACCTGACACGAATTGATGCCACCAATCACGAAACAGCTTACCGAGGCCCAAGGTGGACGCTGTGCCTAGAAGTCCGATATGCTATTTATTTCTTCAGAGCATACTAGTGAACAGGTTGTATAAATATGAACTTCGTACAGCTAGATTTATAGTCTTTTTCTTCTGAACCTCAATCATAATCGATAGCCTCATGAGGTCTGAAGCCATAGAAAGCAGGTTTACGTCCACCTCGTTATAAGCACTTTTTCTCCTACCTGGTTTCTAAATATTCGCTGTAAAACAGAAACGGAGGATTGACTTTGTGTGTAAACATGCAAGAGATTCAGTCCGAATGCGGTGAGTCTCACTTTAATCTAATTTCGGATCTAGGGAAATAGTAGGAGTAATGCAGAAGTGTATGAACTGGTTGGCGAGAGGTTGGGGGAGGGGGAGCAGCGGACGTCATGTGATGGCCGGCAGAGAGCCTGTATAGGGAGAGAGGAGCCATGTGTGACACTGCTACTGATTTGCCGTGAGCCGAGGACGCCATGTTTTTACCAGGTATGGCGAGCTTTACATGTGTGTGAATAGCTACAGTGTGCGTTTCTGTACTGTGGTGTGACTCAAGGCTTCTGAAAGAGATTTCACGGTACACTTACGTATAGGTTGTATTTCGGTCGCCACTGCTCCACTTTTGGACGTCTTTAGGCTGTTCTGTTCACGTAAATTAACGTGTTCGTTGGTCGTTGACGATAACCTTAGAACGTAGCGGCGGTTTTTAAGAATATATGTTGGTTTGTAGTAATTTACTGAGTGTAATTAATAATGTGTTTTAAATAATCATTAAGCGTAATCAAACAAAATAGCTAGTTGTTCGAAAGGAAGAAATACGGGAAAAGTGCCCAGTGAAAATTAACCGAGAAAGCGGGAACCTAAAGGCAACTTATAAGTAAGAAAGGCATAGATAAAATTCAGTAATAGAAATACTGCCTGTGAAATTCTCGTGTGGTGTAGTGGTTGCGTAATGATTTGAATCCCGTAAGCGGTAATTTGTTTTTAAACAGTATTAGATAGTTTTTTGTTAGTTCATGGTTTTGGTTTTTGATGTGTCGTACTGTAAGGAATGTTTTAACATTGCTATGGCACCTCCCCCTTGGCTGTGTATTCACAATCCTATAATTGGTTACGGGATGTGACGTGAGAAAGAGAGGGGGCGGAATTATCGTAGGAATTCAGTTACTTATTTTGAATCTGTATCGGCTGTATAACTAGAGGTTTTCTGTGATACTCTGTCCCTAAAAGTATATACAGAATGACGTTTTTGGTATTTTCAAGAGTATGAAAACTTAATAAGATCGACAGCACACTCAAAATGCATTATATCAGGGCGATAAGCGATAATATTGTACTAAATTCGGCGAATGATATTCAGGCAGAAAATTCTGAAATAGCATTATTTTCTTTGAGATACATAACATGGAGTACCGTATTTATGCGAATTTAATGCGCCATCGAATGTAATGCGCATCAAAATTTAATATTTTAAATTAATGAAAAAAAAGGAATTTTTGTACATCGCAGAAGGGTAATTTTTTTTCTTTTGGTATTGTTGAAATTTATATTACAATGCTGACTTTATATAAAACAATAGAAACGTATACATGAACGTGGCCGAGGGGACTGAGGCGCTCCAGTCACGGTCTGCACGACCACTACGGTCGGAGTTTCGAATCCCCCCTCGGGCATGGATATTTGTGCAGTCCTTAGTCATAAGTAGTCTGTATATTTACGGACTGATTACCCCGCAGTTAAGTCCCATAAGCTATACAAACATTTGAACATGAACAGTGAGAAACTGTACGGCAATAAGTAACATTTTTATTATTATAAAAGAACGCCACACTTATCTACATAATATAAAACGAAACGTTCTGTAAATTCAGGCGTTACTCATAATTATTCACTAACGTTATTATTACTCGAATCCTCGGAAAAGTCTACAACATAAATTGATTCGTGTTCTCTTTCCTCATCATCCTCGGTGTCGTTCCAAAGCACATCATCGTCGCAGAGATACGCCCGCTCGTTTCATAAAGTGATCAACCCATCCCTAGCTAGCCTTGAACAGGCGGCCGCGGTGGCCGAGGGGACTGAGGCGCTTCAGTCACGGTCTGCACTGCCACTACTGCCGGTGGTTTAATCCCCCCTCGGGCATGGAAATTTGTGCCGTCCTTAGTAGTAGCTAGTTCATACGTAGTTTGTAAGTTTAGGGAGTGATGACCCAGTAGTTAAGTCCCATAGACTCTACAAACATTTATATTTAGCCTTGAACTCTTGCTTTGGTATATTAAGAGCTGCATCAACCTCTTTTGCTTTTATTTATTATGTTATCACTGGTCACTGGTTGTCCATCCTTCCTCCTTTCTCTGACGAATTCCAAAACATTTACTTCAATTTCAGGATATCATCCTTTTTGAGGTGCAGTAAGTTTCTTTCTAGTAGCGGTAGTTCCAAATAATTCCAATTTCTGTTTCTTCCATAAGCGAACGTTACTCTCGACTACATTGAACGCTCTTCCTGCCATTCTGGTACCATATTTTTCAGCATAAAGAATTACTTTACGCTATGCGACAGTCTTCTCTGCTTGCCTTCCATTTCGTGACTACCTACGGTCCTATTCACACCGAAGTGTCCAAGCGACTGAGATAATCTGTGACCACGACGCTGCACATATGTAATTAAATAGGGCCGCTCACATGGCAATGGACCATGCACGACTCGGCAACCTGACGCGGGGTTGTTGTTTTTGTTCATATGTTTGTAAATCTATCGGAGCAAATTGCGTGGTCATCAGTCTGTAGCTTAAAAACTACTTAAACTAAGATAAACTCACCTAATGACAACACACACACCCATGCCCCAGAGAGGACGAACCTTCGAAGGCGAGCAATCGCACGCTCCGCAGCGAGGTGCCTTAGACCGTTCGGCTACTCCACCACGGCTGACGTGGGTCGCAGGGATTCCGTACCCATATACTTCAGATCATATAGGGTAAGAAATATTGGAGAACGGTTCAAGTTTGTACATGAATCTAATGCCCCATCGATTCTTATGCGCACCCCAGTTTTGGGTATTTCCTATGGTGAAAAAAAGTGCCCACTAGATTCGTGTAAATACGATAACTCTCTTTCTTATTAGTCAACTACCAACTGTCGAAATTACAATCAAATGTTTGTAGAGTCTATGGGACTTAACTATGGGGTCATCAGTCGCTAAACTTACAAACTACTTATGAAGTAGCTAATCCTAAGGACGGCACAAATATCCATGCCCGAGGGGGGATTCAAACCCCCGACCGTAGTGGCCGTGCAGACCGTGACTGGAGCACGTCAGTCCCCTCGGCCACCGCGGCCGGCAGGCGTCGAAATTACCAGAACATCGTAAAATATGGTATTAAAATTCGACAGTCATAGAAAGTGTTTCATGAGACTTACATGCCTACAAATTTATTAGACTTGTATGAACATAGATGAATGGCCTTTTTTTTTTAACCAAGTACTGATTAGTAAGCTAGAAGATGTACTCTGGTGTCATGGGTGGATCTGGTGCGTTATTTCAGTCGTTAAGCGGGTGCATTTCTGCCTGGGTCGCCAGCCTGGTAAAAACATGGCGGCCACGGGCCGGTTGTCCACTCTCTCCCTACACAGGCTCTCTGAACCGGCAGCCGCGCCCGCCATCTGGCGTCTCTCTGCTTCAGCCGGCGAGCCTGGCGCGCAGCGATACGGCGAATAATGGCCGCCGCTGGCACAGTGAGCGGCGGGCACAGTGCGCATCAGCAGACGAGACCGCCACGGCCGCCCTATCTCGTTAGGCAGGCGGGCGGGTGTCGGCCGGCGCCACAACAGCGGCTGGTAGCCCCACACCCCGGCCTGCCTGACACAGCCTGCCGACAGCACCCCCAGTCATCCACAAGCGCTTAACGACGGCGCTCATGACTGGGAACAGCGAGCTTTAGGCTAGACCCGTTCTTTTAGTCAGTTTCTCACCTCAACCATTCGAGAGTAAGTTATTCACCCCAGTAAAGTGCACATCAATTAAATACATATATGTTAATAAAGTTTACAAGATACTAACTGAAAAAACCGGCGTTGCCAGGGTGTTTATTTATCCTACACTCTTCTAGTCCAAATACCCTTTCCCCCCTCTCTCTGTATCTCTCTCTTTCTCTCCCAACTCTCTGTTTGTTTCCACCTTTCCCTCTCTCGGTAAAGTTTTCAGCAAGATACCCTCTGTCATGTATCATACAAACATTTATATACACAGTGATCTTCCTCTTGGTTTAAAGGTCATGGGGTGCTAAATTCATGAATACTGGAGCAAAACTATGCATTTTGTAAAATACCATATGAGAAGTACCGAGCAAAATTTTATATAGACAGTGACATTCGTCTTGTTCTCAAGTTAGAGTGTGCAAAATTTCATCAATATCGGAACAAAACTATAGATTTCTATGCAATTGTAACGCAGGGTCAAATAGAAAAATACACTTTGTTGTTCTCAAATATTCCAGTATTATTTCATACAACCCTTGTTCTGAGGATAATGGAAACAACAACAAGGGATCTGTGAAATCGGTCGAGCCGATCTCACGGTATGGCGCGATCAAGGTATTTAGAGATATATTTTTATGTTGCAGCGTATGAAACTTAGGGTACACGGTGTTTTGAAGGTCAATCATGCTAATTTTCGGGAGTCTGTACGAGAAGTATGCTCCGCCATGCGCCTATCACAAAATACTTTCTTAGCTGACGTTTTCTACCTGTAAACTACATTGCTACCAAAGTTCAGGTTCATGGGTGAAGTAGTTTTCGAGATTTCTTGTTTTGTCGGTGAGTGAGTGAGTGTCCTTTTGCTTGTATATACATAAAGAAAAAGAAAACAGATTGCTTAATTTTGGATGCAAGAGAATAAAGGGAGACTTGCAGACAAAAATAAATATTAACATGCAAATCGGTAATTCTAACTTTGATACAATTTCATGCCTGATGCTGCAGTTTTACGGTATCTACAGTGCAACTCTTGTGAGCGGTAGACTTCGTTTCATCATTTTGTTGGGGTGGGGGGACGGGCAGTTGAGTTACAAAACGCTGTATAAACGTTCGAAATTACATGCAAACTTTGTTGCATGTCCTTAACTACTCCCATTTTTCAATAACTGAAGTGTAAATCTGGGTATTATTACGTGGTGGCATCTAATAATTTATGACGACATATCTCCTGAGCTACGTGTCCTGCTCTTTTGTTTTTGGGTCAGCCTTGAGTTAGTACTTCTCCTACCCCTTCTCTCTCTGTTCGTCTCCTTTTTTCTAGTAACATATTATATTTATCAGAGAGTATACAAGAAATGAGACTGTCTTGCATAATACACAAATTTTCAAGTACAGTATCCAAACAGATAAAAACAGTGAACATAATACAAATCATACGTAACATTCATACATTCATGTAATTCACAACTTTACTATAAACAATATTTCTTGTTAGTTGTCAAGGGCATTCCTGAGCAAGTGACTAAGTTGCACGTTTGAGAAACATGGGCATGTCAAATACACTCCACAGTATTACATAGATTTCCCTGTGGTTTATTAATCGTAATATAAAAGGCAAATCTCACTAAAACTGCAGTCTTTTGAAGCCAGATCTGTTGTAAATAATGGGTATTAGTTGGATGTACTCTCTTTCATTCTTTTTCTTTCCTTATAACTTTATAGAAGTCGATTGCTATCGCCTGCATCCATGCGCACTTCCAAGCTCAAAGTTGTGAAAACAGCTGGCAGCTTACCAGTAATTTGCTTAAGGTGACTGGAATACGTGTTACTTGATGTGACAGGTTTTTATCCATCGCTGTATATATGATTTCATATTTATTGAATATATATGGTCTCATATTTATTGAATAATGTATATATTCATTTGCATTAGTTCTGTATGTCGGTAGAAACTGTTGCGAACAGATCTAGTTGCACAGAAGTATTAGATTAAAACATTATGCGTGATGGGGCGGTTTTCCATGAAGGTTACTTTTATTGTCGGTATATTTCATGAACTACGTGTCGTACTGTGATACAGTTTCTAAAGCACATTCATCTGTATGTATGTATCCTATATCAAAAATTTTCTGAGACTACAATTTGCAGTGTACAAATTATAAACCGTAACTTCATACCGAATGTCGTAGTTTTGATCAATGATCATTATTTCGATGTGGTTATCGGCGAGAAAAAGTTTAATAAAGTTCTGAAATTACGTTTAAAGTTTGTTGCAAGTATCTAAGTACTGTCATTCTCATATAATGTATTTATAAAGTCTCGTCGCATTATATGGCACTTTCTTGCATTTCCTATTGTTTATGACGTTATAGCTCCTGAACCATGCGTCGCATGTGGTTGTTACTTCTCTCACGTAAAGAATGTGTGAGCGAAATTCGGTTTACTGGCTTAATGCAGCAGTTTTCGTGCATCTCATTTTTTATGACGTCATCTCTCTTGAACTATGTGTTGTACGTGATTCTTACACTTAGAGGACCGTCCTAATGAATTGAAGCTAACGTGTGCAATATGTCATAAAGATTGGAGCATAATGGTAGATTTGTATTCAATACGTAGACACAAACACACGGAAGCTGTGCTTTATATATAAAAGATTAAATGTACACACATTAAGAACTGTAGCATCAACCTGGTCACCTGGTCCAAAAGACTCCTGAAGACTGACATTGAATGAGTGTATTGCATGTTGTATAATGCAAATCATTCAGTTGCGGATATCTTATTGCCCAAATGTTTCCGATATAAAAAAAATGAGTTTTACATGTTGTAGTTATAACGTTTTTATTATCACCAAGAAACATCCAAGTGATTTAACCAATATTTTCTTTGCTTACAGGTACGTATCTGCAGTCTGAAACACCAAGACTGAAATGGATCGGAGATTAAATGAAAGTGATGAGTACTAGTTTTAAAATAATTATATCACTTCTTCTTTCCGAATTTTTGTAAACGAACATGTAGGGATTTCATTTATTATTTAATTACTCCGATTATAGGATCTTAGCTTTTTATTTCAAGCGTTTAAAAGGTCTCCTTTACTGGTATCCAGTAATCTATCATGTCTCACTACAGGCTTTAAATAACAATAAACTTTTATTATACAAACATCATAATTTTTGGCATCACTTCTGTTGAAACATCTTCTGAACACTGACGTTGAACGTAACTATCGCACCAAAAACGTAGTTCCATAGCTAGGACTCAACCTGCAAAACGTTGTAAACAACCATGCATGCAGATGCTCAATGCGACAGAGTGGGTGATAAGGTCGATTATTTCGTATTGTAACACGAGGAAGGAAATTCACTGCTTGTGTTGACTACAGTTGTGCAATGTCTAGAAGGTCAGTTACGAATTTTGATCGTATCCAAATTGTTACTTTGTGTTGGGTATTAATCTCATCAAAGGAAGTGGGAAGTTACTAGACCTCTCAGAGTGAAGCATCGTCATGTTGTGGGACGTGGAGGATGTATAGCAACTGTTGATGACGTACCTCTCTCAGGCAGCCCACAGACTACCACTGTCATTTATAGGGGGTTCGCCTGACAAGCGGACAACCCGCAATGCAGGGTACCAGCGCATGGATGCCTACCAGTGAGGCGTTCCACAGCGGCGGTTCCGGAGTCACCAGAGGACGCGACGAGCACCGCCACAGAGCGAACTAAACTGGAACTATTTTCCTCCGCACAGTCACGTGAGACCAAATCGAGACTGCCATGTATCACTGCGCGCCGACTATTTAGGGGGGGGGGGGGGGCGCAGTGCAACACGACGGCAGTTCTCCACCGACCGCCTACGAGAACCACAGCTGAGGGATCGCGACCGACGCCTCCGGGGAAGAGTCCCTGCCAGCGACGCCGCGCCTCCAGGACTTCCCGCAACGGAATACGTCGGCCGGCTCCGTCTCCCTGGCTGTTCTCTCAAGGCTGTCGTTATCTTCCTGACTTGTACCTAATTGCTGAAGAAGATAACTTTTAGTTAATGTTTGTTGTTTTTGCCTTGGTTTCAGAAGTTTGTTTTGTTTCCAGAAGATGATTAGTTAGTCTTGTCAATGAATACAATTTCCGTATCAGTGTCTTTCAGTTATTATCTCCTGAGGGGAGATATAGCAACCACAGCTGCTGATGACCGCTACATGCGGATTTCTGGCTGCAGGAGCCCTGAGAAAACCGCTGAATAATGCTTTCCGTCCAGTCACAGTACGTCATGTTTCGAGTTAAACTGTACGTAATAGGATGAATGACATGCAGCTTCACTCCACACACTCCACACTGGAGTCCAACAAGACGTCATGCAGCGCTGTAGAGTTGGACCCAACAGCATGCTGAATGGACTCTGCAGAAGTGGCATCAAGTGCTTTCCCCACAGAGAGACTCACGCCTGCCTTCAACCAGAGAATGGTCGGAGACGCTCTCGTAAGCGACCTGGTCAACTGAACGTCTCAGACACACTGTCCAGCGAGTGCAGCAAAGTCGCGGTCGCCTGACTTTCTGTGGTAGAGCCATCATTCGCCACTGCTAGCCGTAGAAGGCAATCAAACGACTATACGATACAAGGATGACAGCCTCAGACATATAGTGCAACCATATCGGTAGCATGTGGGTGATGAATTCGTCGACGACTCAGAGATCTACGCCTAAGTACCGTTGAGGAGGCGAACTAGACAATGTGGTCTAACAGTCCCGTGACTATCTAGTGCACAATATGCTGTGAAGAAAACAGACATCCATTAGTGAAATGGATGTGTTACCGGTTTTTAGAAGTGCTGGTGGATGCTGTGTCTGGAACACAAGTTCAGAATTAGTAGTAAAAATTATCATTGTCTGTTTCCATGAGCAATGTAGAAAACTGAAATGTTGTTTTAGTGTATCTATATTCCATTTTTATGTATTCCTGGTAATGAAACAATTTTTGATGTGTGTATATGATGATTCACTTTGTAAAATGCAATGCAATCAATGTCTAAAGTAGCAGAGACAGAAACTACCGCTGGGCCCACGTGGTAGCGAGAATTACACCCTGAACGTTCACGAGTAGAGGCCATACAATCTGCAAGCATGTAAATTTTTGACTCAATAGTCCTCAGTTGACCCTTATGTTTATTGCTGCAGCCAACTGTCTCGACTCTTATTTAAAATGGATAGAATGGTTTTCTCATTTTCTAAGTTAAAATATGTTCCAAAGTATTATGAAATATTATAATGTAGTAATGGTAATTTCGTTGCTCAGTCTTACAAAAGTCTGTTATTTTCCTGAAATTATAAGATTAGGTCACGTAATCAAATATGCCCTGTTATTGTCTGAAGCTCTATAAAACATAAGACGAAGAAGATATGTATGTGTTACAGTAGTGTTAACGGAAGTTACTAGATACTCCAGTTTTTGTACCAAATATATTTCACCTTTAAATGTACACCGTTATTAGTGACCACTGTAAAAACGACATGTTAAGTGCGCAAGTATGTCGTTATGAACCTTCCTGGCAGATTAAAACTGTGTGCCAGAACTGGGACTCGAACCTGAGACCTCCGGTGTAGAGTGAAGGTTTCATTCTGGAAACATCCCTTAGGCTGTGGCTAAGCCATGTCTCCACTGTATCATTTCTTCCGGGGGTGCTAGTCTTGCAAGTTTCGCAGGAGAGCTTCTGTGAAGTTTGGAAAGTAGGAGGCGAGGTACTGGCGGAATTGAAGTTTTGGGTCGTGACCGTGAGTCGTGTCGGGGTAGCTCAGCGGTAGAGCACTTGCCAGTGAAAGGCAAAGGTCGCAGGTTCGAGTCCCGGTTCCAGTTTCATATCTGCGCACACTCCGCTGCAAAGTTTCATTCTGTGTCTTTATGGTTTGGACTCAATTCTTGCGTATAAACTGGTCACTGTGCACATACCAGTATGCATTTTCTCGTGTTGATTAACCCTAAAGAAACTTGTCGGGTTAAACAGAAATTTGAGAACCTAAAGAAGCGAAAAAATAAAAGGAAAAAGTGTGGAAGCCAAAATTAAATCTATTGGATGAAAAATAACGGCCAGTTTTATATTGCCAATATGTGTTACAAGCGCTACTTGCAGTGTTGTCACAAGTCTTTGTAGTTCGGTAGCGTAACGGTTATCATCACAGGTTACCAGTTTTATGTTCCGTGTTCAGATCAGATCCTCTACTATTTGTTTTTTCTCATTTAGTTGCCGCGGAAAAATTGGTAGCACGTAACAGAATCGAATTACTGATGATATTAGTAATGATTTCAAATTTTATTAAGAGTAACTGCATTCACCAGATGCACTTAAATGGTGTTTTTGATTTATCGGTCATATAATGAAATGCTGCATCAATGATGTAAATGTTACTTTATACTTTCACCAATGACATTATAAATTTACTTTCAGTACAAACTGTTGGCGTGTTAAATCGTGAACAACCGCAAAGGCAAACATCAGCGTGCCAATCTGTACTTGATAATATTTTACAACATAGCAGCTGCAGAACATAGCAGAACACGATATTTAATACTGAGTTAGTACAGTCCTAATTGTCGTATGAGTCTGGAGTTTTCAATTACATTAAAATGATTCTTACAAACATAAATGAACTAAGTGACCGCTATTTAATTTACAAAAGCGAGTTTCGACCTCATTTTACGTATTCTCATTGCTTGCTGTTGGTGAACTTTAATTTAATTTTCCATTTTTTTCTTTTTTACAAAATACTACATTTCAGGAGGAAAAAATCTTGTTATGAGCAATTAATGAAATAATTACTTATTTAATACGATTTCCAGAAATCAGTCAAATCCATTATTACACGAACGAACATGATGTGCTTCTATCAGGTACTCCGCGGCAACACAAAATATGCACCGCGGACAAAGTTCCTCATAGTCGCCACCGATATTCATACATTTGTCTCAACGTGCAGTTAGTTTCCAGAAACCACTCTGGTAGAAATCGGTGCCAAAACATGCACCTGCTAGGTGCTTCTGCTTCGTCATAGAACACTGTGCCCGTAATCTTACCGATATAGCGTTGTTCTTAGAACTTTTTCGTCACATATGATTCGCGATTTTTCCATCGTTTGGCAGCATTCTCAAATCATTCGACGCGACACAAAGTCCGGGGCGCCATCAGCTTCTACAAGTTCTGCATGCCGTCACACCGCCTACAGTCACGAAAGATGGCGCAGCGGCGAGGTTCAGCGGCTCTAATCTCAGCGTTCTGCAAGAACTTTCCAGGTAGGGGTTTCTGTCGTCAGTTTGTCCCTGAAGGTACACTCCACAACAGTTCGAAAGTCGGAATTATTACAACTGGGAAATTTTATATGTTTTCAGTGCTACTGGTTACCGCATTTTTTTTTAAATGTTCAAATGTTTGTATAGTCTATGGGACCTAACTACGGGGTCATCACTCCCTAAACTTACAAACTGCTTATGAACTACTTACGAACTAGGACGGCACAAATATCCATGTCCGAGAGGGATTCGAACCCCGACCGTTGTGGCCGTGCAGACGGTTACCGCATTCCACAATTTAACACGGAAGGCAGATTTTACTGACATATGAGAACCTTAAATTCCAGTTTCATATTTAGAATTTTCCCTCTAAGTTACTAAGCGTTTATTCAAAGCCCAAGACTGCATTTTGAATAAATGGTACTGAAATTTTAAAACTGGGTGAGTTAGCGTAGTGTTCACACAGAAAACTCAATCTCGAGAGGACGGTAGTTCATATCCACTTTCTGCCCTCCAGATTTCGGTTTACCGTGTTTTCGATTACAGTCAAATATTGGGATGGTTCCTTTGAGAGGGTACGGAGGATTTACTTCCTCACCGTTACCCAAAGAGTTCGAACTCAACCTCCGTTTGTAATAACCACACTGCCGACAGATCTTTAAACCTCCTTCTGATATTCAGTACTGTTGTTGTGGTCTTCAGTCCGCAGGCTGGTTTGATACAGCTCTCCACGCTACCTTGTCTTGTGCAACTCTCTTCATCTGAGAATACGTTCGGCAACCTACATCCTTTTGAATCTGCTTACTGTATTCGTCCTTCGGTCTACCCCTACGATTTTTACCCCACGCACTTCCTTCTAATGCTAAGTTGATGAGTCCTTGAAGTCTCAGATTGTGTCTCACCAACCTATCCCTTCTCTTAGTCAGGATATGCCAAAAACTCCTTTTCTCCCCGATTCTGTTGAGCGTCTCGTCATTAGTTGCGTGATCTATCAATCTAATTTTCATCATTCGTCTGTAGCACCACATTTCAAACTGAACTGCTTATCGTCCACTTTTCACTCACATACAATGCTACACTCCAGACAAATGCTTTTAGAAAGGATATCCTAACATTTAAAGTAATATTGGATGTAAACAAACTCCGCTTCTTCAGAAACGTTTTTCTTTCCATACTCGTTTTGCATTTTATGTCTTCTTTACTTCGGCCATCATAAGTCATCACCCAAATAACAAAACTCATCTACTACTTTTATTGTCTCATTACCTAAGCTAATTCCTTCAGCACCACCTGATTTTCTGACATTGCATTCAAATACCTTTGTTTTACTGTTGTTAATGTTCATCTTCTACCTCCGTGTCCATTCCATTTATTTGCTCTTCCAGGTCCTTTGCTCTGACAGAATTACTATGTCATCAGCAAGTCGCAAGGTTTTTATTTCCTTTCCCTGCACTTTAATGCCCTCTCCAAATTTATCCTTACATTCCTTCATAGCTTGCTCAATATACAGATTGAACAACATTAAGGAAAGGCTACAAACCTGTCTTACGCCATTCGCAACCATTGCAACCATTTTATGTCTTCGACTGTCTGGTTTTTGTACAAGTTGAATATAATTTTCCGTTCCCTATATTTTATCCCCGCTACCTTCAAAATTTGAAAGAGTGTCAGAAGCTTTCTCCAGATCCACAAATGCTAAAATTGTAGGTAATTTTAGTATTGCCTCCCGTGTTTCTACATTCCTCCTAAATTCAAACTGATTTTGCCTATTGTCGGATTCGACCAGTTTACTGATACAAGTGAAATGCACAGTCTGGCTTCTGTAGCTATCTTCTGTAGCTCTGGATATAGGGTATGGATTCGGGAAGGGGGGGGGGGTGACAATCGGACTATCTACCCGGGGACCAAATAGGATGAGCGTAGTGGTGGAGGGGAGCGGAGGGCAACAACGTCGGATGTCAAGTGGGTGAGGTGGTAGGGGAAGTACGGGGGACGCTATCAGCTTTCTCTATGGTTTGTGAAATATCGTCGATCCGGTACTGACGCAATGCACAGGGGTAGCAGAGAAGTGGGTGCACAGATATGAGATTGGAATGATACGTAGTCAGGCTAGTGCATAAATGACTGATAGCAAAGCAGAGAGGTGAAGGAGGCGGCTGTATTAACCGAGCAGCGGGGTGGGGTAAACAGGCGGCGGCTTCCTGCGGGCATAATTAACGACGCCAGGTGGCGGAGCGGCGGGCAGGCAGGCGGGCAACCTGTTGCGATCGCCGGCGGCCGCAGCCACGGCAGCCACACCTCGCCGCCAGCGCCTGCCCAGGGGGCGGACACTCTGTGAACTGCCGACCACACGCTACCATCCTCCTATCACTCCCGTATTTACTTTGCCAGTATTTTTTCTAATGATTGTAGAAACAGCCCACCAAGTTGCACTTTGTTTAGATACTTTTTCTAGCTTTCGTCACCAACTAAGGGTGCCTTCATCAGGAGATTAAAATTATTACATGAGTTGTAAATTTATGAACGATTTGCTCAAGTCCATAAGATAAACATTGAAACACATACTAGCCAGAGGCTAGAAAGTTAAATTTTATAAATGAGCGGCTAGCCGTTGTCGGGCACCCTTCGCTGGTGCCGAAATCTAGATAAAGTATCTTTTCAAAGTGGAAATTGTTGGGCTGTTTCTACAACCATTGTAAATTTAGTCCGTTTGCTGCAATTCTTGACTACATATGCTTAAAATCCGAATATTCTTTCCCTAGATTTAATTTTCACTCTGCAGTTATGCCTTCTCTGATATGAACTTTTCAGCCAAATAAATCATAGTGCTGGTCGGGGCTCGAACCTGGGACTTCTGCAGTTGGCAGACAAGTGATTAATTATCTGAACTATCCGATCCCAGGTTCGGATTTGTAGCTCAGCACATGTTTTAACCCTGGCAATAACAACGTATTTTTTTTATTAGCGCGCACTACCAAAAAAGGTACTTCACTGCCACCACAATCAATGGTTAAGACACCCCAGTGGCAGACGCTGCTAGAGGAGAAGTTCGGCATCGCGGTGCGGGCTTCTGTCAAACATCAGAGAACGGAGATATCCTAAAGAATCAGCCAGTGTATTGCTCCCTTGCCTTCCGGACCGACCACAACGACAAGATCAGAGAGATTACTGCCCACATGGAGGCACACAGACAGTCCCTTCTCCCGCGCTCCATACGAGAATGGAGTTGCAGGAAACGACAATGGTGCGCCAAGTATCCTCCGCTACACGCCGTGAGGAGGCTTGCAGAGTGTGGCTGTGGATGAGGAAAACGAAAAACGTGTAAAAGCTTACGTTGTTAGTTCTCTCCCATCCTTTCTTCCCACAGTTAGTTTTTACACTAGTGCCCATCAAAATTGATACACTAAGAAGAACTGGAGATGATGAACAGGAATTCATTTTTTATGCAATCTGTGCGCACAGATCCTGAGAACTCAGGACCCAGAATAACCACCTCTGGCCGTAATACTGGCCTTGATGCGCCTGGAAATTGAGTCACACAGAGCTTCGATGGCGTGTACAGGTACAGAGGCCAATGCAGCTTCAACACGATAACACAGTTCATCAAGAGTAGTGACTGGCATATTGTGACAAGCCAGTTGCTCGACAACCATTGACCTAACGTTTGCAATTGGCGAGAGATGTGGAGAATGTGCTGGCCAGGACAGCAGTCGAACTTTTTCCGTATCCAGAAAGGCCCCTACAGGACCTGCAACAGGACCATTTTGCAGAGATCGTATCAAGGGCCGTAACGCATCTGAAATGTAACGGCCACTGTTCAAAGTGCCGTCGATGCAAACAAGAGGTGACCGAGACCTGTAACCAACGGCACCACGTACCATCACGCAGGGTGATACGCCAGTATGGCGATGACGAATACACGCTTCAAATGTGCGTTCACCTCGATGTCGCCAAACATGGATGCGACCATCGTGATGCTGTAAACAAGAACCTGGTTTCATCCGAAAAAATGACGTTTAGCCATTCGTACACCCAGGTTGGTCGTTGCGTACACCATCGCTGGCGCTCCTGTCTGTGATGCAGCGTCAAGGGTAACCTCAGCCATGGCCTCCGAGCTGATAGTCCATGCTGCTGCAAACGTCGTCGAACTGTTCGTGCAGATGGTTGTTGTCAGGCAAACGTCCCCATCTATTGACTCAGGTATCCATAGGTAGCTTCACGATCCGTTACAACCATGCTGATAAGACGCGTCTTATCTCGACTGATAGTGATACGAGGCCCTTGGGATCCAGTACGATGTTCCGTATTGCAATCCTGAACCCATCGATTCCATATTCTGCTAACAGTCATTGGATCGCGACCAATCCGATAGTTTACAATCCGACCTTTATCAGGAGTGTATATTACAATGCAGATATTTATTTACATAATTCGTCCACGCAACTGAAATTAAATGTTGAAATGTTTGGTAGACATTATGGGACATTATGAATTTACAAACTACTTATGAACTAGCTTATACTAAAGACGGCACAAACATCCATGCCCGAGGGGGGAATCCATGCCCGAGGGGGCATTCGAACCCCCGACCGCAGCGGCCGTGCAGACCGTGACTGACACGCCGCAGACCGCTCAGCCACCGCGGCCGCCGGAGAGAGTAGGTCGCGAATTAGTAATACGGAATCAATAACCTAAACGCAATATTATTTGCCTGAAGGGCATAGAACAGACAAAGGGGAAGCTGAAGGTTGTGTTCGACGAAAACACTACGTGGGACACATATCAGTCACAGAAAGAAATAAGGAAAGAAATGTTTCACGCGCATTACGCAAATTTAACATACCCTTGAATACTAGTACCGTCTCGGAAAGATAGAAGAAACCTGCACGAAGCTCACAAACTTAGGCATTAAAAACCTGCACCAAGGCCGTTAGCGTATTCAGACTGGGAACATATAAACCGCGTTTATCTGTATGAAATCACCGAAACGAAATCAAAAAACACCTCCGCACATGACTGGAGAAAAGTGGCACGAAAAATGTAGTTCAAATTCTAGAATCTGAGTCCAACTAAGCCAGACAAAGAATCGTCACCATCTCAACGGATATGAGAGCAGAGCCAAACTTATCACTTCGACGACTACCAGCAGAGTGATTCCTCAAGCCGGACGCTGGGAACTCCAGAGATTTCGGTGGAGGGGAGAGTACAAACACGTGAGTAGAGCTATAGCCAACCCTTGAACCCCACCAGGTAGAGCAGAAAGCTCTTTGGTAAAATAAAAAAATGTTCAAATGTTTGTATAGTCTATGGGACTTAACTACGGGGTCATCAGTCCCTAAACTTACAAACTACTTATGAACTACTTACGAACTAGGACGGCACAAATATCCACGCCCGAGGGGGGATTCAAACCCCCGACCGTAGTGGCCGTGCAGACCGTGACTGGAGCGCCTTAGTCCCCTCGGCCACCGCAGTCGGCCCAAAACAACAGTTGGCAACGGTTCCCTGCAGACGCCAAGGGCAAAGAGAAAGAAAGGGATGCAGAAATTTGTTATTCATGCAGAAACTTTACAAAATTTTCATATTCGCGCCTACAGGGAAAACACCCACACACACTCACAGGGAGCGTGACGCATTGGAACAAAATCCTATTCCTCAGGCCTCGAAATGAGTGGGATTCCCGTTCATCAATTCGCTCATCTAGAGACCATAAATAAGTAACAAATTTAAAACAACCTATGGAAGAAGGCAGACGGCCTTCTTTCAAGCTATACTTAGATCACGCGCCACAACTGTTCATAACCTAAAATACTGAAAACGTATATAAACGAAAGACTGTAAAACATAATCATGCATACATCCCACGTAACTGAAGTTGCCTTGTAAATAAAGGCGAAACGTATGTGGCAAAAAAAAAAAAGAAGAAATGTAGATGATAAACAGGTATTCATTGGACAAATATACTAGAACTGACATGTGATTACATTTTCGCGCAATTCGGGTGTATAGATACTGAGAAATCAGTACCCGGAACAACCACCTCTGGCCGTAATAACGGCCTTGACACGCCTGCGTATTGAGTCGAATAGAGCTTGGATGGCGTTTTCAAGTACAGATGCCCACGCAGCTTCAACACGATACCGCAGTTCATCAGAAGTAGTGACTGGCGTATTGCGACGAGCCAGTTGCCCGGCCACCATTGACCAGACGTTTTCATTTCGTAAGAGATCTGGAGAATGTGCTGACCAGGGCAGCAATCGAACATTTTCCGTATCCAGAAAGGCCCGTACAGGACATACAACATGCGGTCGTGCATTATCCTGCTGAAATGTAGGGTTTCGCAGGGATCGAATGAAGGGGAGAGCCACGGGTCGTAACACATCTGAAATGTAACGGCCACTGTTCAAAGTGTCGTCGATGGGAACAAGAGGTGACTGAGACGTGTGACCAATGGCACCCCACACCATCACGCCGGTATAGCGATGACGAATACAGGCTTCCATTGTGCTGTAAACAAGAACCTGGATTCATACGGAAAAAATGATGTTTTGCCATTCGTGCATCCAGGTTCGTCGTTGCGCACGCCATCGCAGGCGCTCCTGTCTGTGATGCAGCGTCAAGGGTAACCGCAGCCATGGTCTCCGAGCTGATAGTGTAAGCTGCTGCAAACGTCGTCGAATTGTTCGTGCAGATGGTTGTTGTCTTCCAAACGTCCGCTTCTGTTGACTCACGGATCGAGACGGGGCTGTTACAGCCATGCGGATAAGATGCCTGTCATCTCGACTGCTGGCGATACGAGGCCGTTGGGATTCAGCTCGGCGTTCCGTATTGCCCTCCTGAACCCACCGATTCCATATTCTTCTAACGCTCATTGGATGGCGACCGACGCAAGCAGCAATTTTGCGATACGACAAACCACAATCGCGACAGGCTACAATCCGACGTTTATCAAAGTCGGTAACGTGATGGTATGCATTTCTCCTCCTTACACGTGGCATCACAACAACCTTTTACCAGGCAACGCCGACTAACTGCTGTTTGCGTATGAGAAATCGGTTGGAAACTTATCTCATGTCAGAACGTTGTAGGTGTCGCCACCGGCGGCAACCTTGTGTGAATGCTCTGAAAAGCTAATCATTTGCATATTGCAGCATCTTCTTCCTGTCGGTTAAATTTCGCGTCTGAAGCACGTCATCTTCGTGGTGTAGCAATTTTAATGCCCAGGAGTGTAATTCTTAATGGTTGACAATTTATTGTATATACGTTCTTTTTTCATTCAGAATACGATGGCATCAGATTTGATCAATGAACACAGTTACATACTAATTAAACTAACTTATGCTAAGGACAATATAAACTCCCGTGCCCGAGGGAGGTCTCGATCCTCCAGCGGGAGCGCCTCATAGCGTGCAGCCATCGCAGTGCTGATGTCTGAGTTCGGTCTTGAACAGAGTTTTTACAAACTCCGTGACAGGACGTCCCGCAGTGACAACAAGGACGTCACAAGACTAATAAATTCAGAAGGTGAAAATTGTTGACACATGTAAAAAACATTGACTGTTCCTTCACTTTATACTTTACTTAAAAATTAATCATAAAAATAATATTTCTGCAAAGTACGACTTGTTAGAATCGAATATCACTAATTAATATTAGCGCACTTTAAGTAGTTTGTCATGAGTGTATTAGAAACGGAGTTTCCATTAGTAACAAATTAAAAATCTTAGACCTAGGACCTGAAAATATTTTCTATCAACTCTTGGCGTAATAAAAGCACTTTTAGTAGCGTGAATATTCAAATACGGTAACATTTCAAATATAAAAAATCCAAAATTAAACATTCGTTTCGTTAACTGGTGTCCACTTTTATTCAAAATGTAAAATGTAGTTTTTAAAGGCAAGTAATTCCGAACCTAAAAATATTCAATATGACATCCAAAGTTATGGCCACATTTACTACTTGAAATTTAAATTTTGGGTCTCCATTAGTTAAAAAAATTAAACTTATACGGAATATGTAGGTAGGCGTAGTTAAGAAAATAATTTGTGTTCTGAATTTTAATATACACGTACCTGATCAGAGACTGGGCATCAACTATCATTTTGCGTAGGTCTCCTGAACGTCTCAGGCACAGTTTCCAGACGTGTCAGAGAGAACGAAAGCGATGTTATTCGGGCGTAGAAGACGTACAGAGACACAGCAGCTGTCGATGACTTGACTCTCTCTGGCCACCCAAAGACTGCCAGAGCAGCAGATGACCGCCAAGAACGGATTAAAAGTCGGGAGAACCCTCAGAAGAACGCCATCATTCTGGATAGTGACTTACGGCCAACCACAGGCCGCTGAGTTTCGCTCGAAAGTGTACACAATATTCTGAATGGCGAGGTCCAGCCTTGACACCTAGACACCATACAACGCTTTACAGATAGGCCGAACAGCATGCTGAATGGACTCGTCAGAATTGACATCAAGCGCTATTCATAGAGAAGACTTGCATCTGCCTTCAAAGAGACAATCGTCTGGGAGTTCTTGATGGCGACCTGCTGAGCGTAAACGCCTTAGACACACCGTCATGCCATTGCAGCTAGGTTGTTGCGTGATGTTTTGAGCTGGCTTTATGTGGGGACACCGTACGCCACTGGCGGCCATAGAAGGCAATCAAACGATGCAGGGATGACATCTTGAGCCGTGTATTGCAACAATACCAGTAGGATTTCGGTGAGCGATTCGTCTTCATGGAAGACAATTCCGCGCTCGTCCTGCACATGTTGTACATGCGTTCCTTTGTTATAACGACATCGTAAGATTAGAATGACCATCATGTTTTTCAGGGATGAACCGTATCAAACATGCCAAAAATGCTTTGAATACGGCCGATTTTGGATGAGATGACCCAACAGCCGAACTGTCGTTGAGTAATTGGACAATGTGGAGCGACATTGCCTTGATGATCCAGAGGACAGTATGCCACGCGGAATACCGATGTATATCAGTGAAAGAGGACTTGACTTGTACCGGGTATTGGGGGTACTGGGACACAAATTCAGAATGATTAGCTTATTGTAGACATCTTGTCAGTGTCTGTTTCTAGTAGCAATAAAGAGAACTGAAATATTTTTCTTAAATAACTCTGTTCCATTTTTATGTAGGAACCATTAGCGGACTAAGGAGGGTGGGGGGGCGTACCACCCCGGGCCTCCAAATACCGGGAAAGGAGGGTTATATATATATATATTCCTTTTTTTAACGTGCATGGTATCTCATTCTGCTGCGGCCTCCGAATCTCAAACGCTATTTCCTTAAAAATGTCCCGTACCCCTCGTCCTGGAAGGAGCCTCCAAATCTTTTTTTATAGAAATACATGTATTTCCAAGTGGGGCCTGCAACGCCCTTAGTCCGCCACTGGTAGGAACCACTAGAAACGTGACCTTGCAACACTTTTTTATGTTAGTATCACGCGAAGTGTTTAGACTTCTTTATCACACCTTTATTTCGAACGAGGCCATGCACAAATAGTGAAAGGTAAGCTTAGAAACTGATTGAGTAGACGTAGTTCCAGCTGAGTATCAAGGGGCGTCAGACCCCGCGCTGCTCGGTGGCGTGTCGCAGTGCGCCAGATGGCCACCGCCACCGTCGGCAGCTATCAGCAGGCAGGCGGGCCCTCATTAAAACACAATCGCGGCGCGGGAGACGGGTATCGAGCGGCGCCCCTCTGCCCCCGTGCCGCTGCCAGCCCGCCCACCCCCTGATAACGCCTTAATCGCCACCCCAGCCGGCGCTGGCGCTCGCTTGGGGCACGTCTTCGAAGCCCCCCTCCTACGCTGGCCTCTGCTGATGAAAGATTTCAGAGCTGGCCTTGGCTACATTTCAACAATGAGGCCCGCTCCGCAAATGCTGCAATCTAGTTTTGTGACAGTAACTACAGGATACTGATATTCAGTGCAGTGCAACTACGTCATAAACACACTGGAAGAAACAAGAAATTTGTTGGATAATCTTTCGACATACTGTTGAGTACAAGTACTGGCCATTAAAATTGCTACACCAAGAAGAAATGCAGGTGATAAACGAGTATTAATTGGACAAATTTATTAGAACCAACATGTGATTACAGTTTCACGCAGTTTGGGTGCATAGATCCTGAGAAATCAGTACTCAGAACAACTACATCTGGCCGTAATAACCGCCTTGATAAGCCTGGGCATTGAGTCAAACAGAGCTGGGATGACGTGTACAGGTACAGATGCCCATGAAGCTTCAACACGATACCACAGTTCATCAAGAGTAGTGACTGGCGTATTGTGACGAGCCACTTTCTCGGCCACCATTCAATTGGTGAGAGATCTGGAGAATGTACAGGCCAGGGCAGCAGTCGAACATTTTCCCTATCCAGAAAGGCCCGTACAGGACCTGCAGCAACCGGTCGTGCATTGTCCTGCTCAAATGTTGGGTTTCGCAGGGATCGAATAAAGAATAGAGCCACGGGTCGTAACACATCTGAAATGTAACGGCCATTGTTCAAGGTGCCATTGATGCGAACAAGAGCTGACCCAGACGTGTAACCAACGCCACTCCATACCTTCACGCCAGGTGGTACGCCAATATGCCGATGACTACACGGCTGGCCGCGGTGGCCCAGGTGACTGAGGCGCTCCAGTCACGGTCAGCACGGCCACTACGGTCGGGGGTTCGAATCCCCCCTCGGGCATGCATATTTGTGCCGTCCTAGTTCGTAAGTAGTTCATATATAGTTTGTAAGTTTAGGGACTGATGACCCCGTAGTTAATTCCCATAAGCTTAACAAACATTTGAACTTTTATTTTTTTTGAACGAATACACGCTTCCAATGTGCGTTCACCACGATGTCGCCAAGCACGGATGCGACCATCAGGATACTGTGAACAGAACCTGGATTCATCCGAAAAAATGACGTTTTACTATTCGTGCACCCACGTTCGTCGCTGCGTTCACCATCGCAGGTGCTCCTGTCTGTGATGCAGCGTCCAAGGTAACCACAACCGGGGTCTCAGAGCTGATGGTCCATGCTGCTGCAAACGTCGTCGAACTGTTCGTGCAGGTGCTTGTTGTCTTGCAAACGTCCTCATATGTGGACTCATGGATCGAGACGTGACTGCACGATCCGTTACAACCATACGGATAAGTTGCCTGTCATCTCGACTGCTAGTGATACGAGGCCGTTGGGATCCAGCATGGCGTTCCGTATTGCCGTCCTGAATCCACCGATTGCATATTCTGCTAACAGTATAAGATCCCGACCAACTCGAGCAGCAATGTCGCGATACGATAAACGGCAATCGCGATAGGCTACAATCCGAACTTTATCAAAGTGATGGTACGCATTTCTCCTCCTTACACGAGGCATCACCGGTTAACCGCTGTTTGTGTATGCGAAATCGGTTGGAAAGTTTCCTCATGTCAGCACGCAGTAGGTGTCACCACCGGCGCCAACCTTGCGTGAATGTTCTGAGAAACTAATCATTTGCATACCACAGCAACTTCTTCCTGCCGGTTAAATTTCGCTTGTGTAGCACGCATCTTCGTGGTGTAGCAATTTAAATCGCCAGGAGTGTAGATAGATATTAACCTCAGTTTCGGAAAAGATTGTGGGAAAATCGACATTGTTCTTACCAAGCAACTGTGTCGTTTCATATCCTTAAACACACATAGGAACGTATATAACATGAGCAGGGAGGAAGGACAGGGAATCCAACACCCTCCTTGCCCCTCCCCACCCCCCACACCCCCAAAAAAGAGACATATCCGTTTCAGTCGCACACAGTGCATCCTTTGTTCCAGTTTTTAACGGCAGTTTAGCTGCAGTTATTACTGTTAGTGACCCGAATGAACTTCAGACCTGACACCACCCCCTAATTTGTTCCTATTCCCCATTGAAGACTAAATTACCTATCCCTTAAATGTGACATTGCAATATAGGAACTGATAAACTTGGGAGGGTGGTTCATGGTGTGTAAAAAGTTCGATGAACGCTAGCAGAAAAGAAGCAAAACTAAAGATACAAACAAATGTTATTTTTTACCTTCGGTAATGTTGCCACCTGCTACAAGATACTTTCGACGAGTACAGCTGCTATGAAACTATCATCAAAGGCCTCCTATGGAATCTATCGCAGAACGGCTGTCACACGAGCTTTGGTGGCAGATCACCTTTCATGGCCGCGTTCAAACGGGGCAACAGGACGAAGTCCGCAAGAGCAAGATGAGGTGAGAATGGACGGTGTTCAGCAACACTTACCATCATCTGCGCTAGAGTTTGGCGCACACGGATCGCTCAGTGTGTAGGGACTTTACCACAGAGCAGCATCCGTTTTCCAGTCCTGTGTAACTGGCCGAACCAGACAGGTAAAAGTAGCAGCAGTGGTTTTAACTCCTGGAGTAGATTCCTTCTGGATGTTGCCGTTCTTGTCGAAGAAGTTGATCAACAGTGTTTACACCTTTGGGTTTTGCAGCGGGCTCTATTTGTTCGCAGGAAGACGGTGAACACGATACATCGAATGCCGTTATGATCCCGATTCGAACTGATAGTACCAGGTCTTATCTCTTGCGACGATGATGTTAAAAAACAATGGGACCTGGTCACACATGGAAATGCAATCACCAGAACTTTCCATACGGTTTGCTTTCTGCTCGTCTGTGAACTTGTGCGGCACAAGTCGGGAGCACACCTTCCGCTTGCTCAAATCGTCGCGGACGATTGTGTTCACGGTGTCTTTCATAATTCCAAATTCCTCCTCGATTTATCTGAGGGTTCATCAGCGATCTTGTGCCAACATTTGCCGCACTTTCTCGATCAGATAAGGAAGATTTTTCACCCTGTTGGTCGCGACTCGAGGAGCGACGCCTGATGTTGTTCGGAAGTTTAATGTTGCATCATAAAACAACCAGCCCAGTGCATGTTTGAAAACTAGGGATTCATAATAAAAATCATAGGCCTAATAACATTGAAACTTACATTAAAATTATGTAGTGTGATTTGTTATTGATCATAATAAATACATTTTGTTAGTGACGAAGGAACGGAAAGCCAGAAAACTCTTTTCAGAAACAAATTAATAGTTAAATTTTGAGAAATTCGAAGCAAAGATCAATTTCTATGCAAATTGACTCCACAGTAGAAACTTGCTTAACGAGGATAATTCGACTATGTATCTCCCTTTCAATCCCTAACACTTATCATGCAACAAATAGTTTGTTCTCAGAATTAATTGGAATCAAGTGTTCGATTCCGAAAAACAAGATCTGTAATGTTTAATACTCTATTCTATTGCGAATTAAATTTGTTGGGTTTGAAATCTCGCCGGCCGCGGTGACCGAGGGGCAGAGGCGCTCCAGTTACGGTCTGCACGGCCACTACGTTCGGGGGTTCGTATCCCCCCTCGGGCATGGATATTTGTACCGTCCTTAGTCTTAGCTAGTTCATAAGTAGTTTGTAACCTTAGGGACTGATGACCCCATAGTTAAGTCCCATAAGTTCTACATACATTTGAACATTTTGTTTGAAATCTCAGCCATAGTTGTTTTGCGATTCGATGGAGGGGATCGGCTGAATTACTTGAAAGGAGGACGCACATTCAAGAAGGCTGAAAAACACACACACACATATATATGAGCTTCCGCTTGTCAATGGCCGACCTGAACGTGGTTCATCCTCAGTTGTTTCCTTCCCTTCACGGAAGCGCTTATATCAACGAGCTTAAATTTCGTATAGTGGCTAACACGCTCTTTGCGTGTGCTTCTGTAAACTCGGCCGCCATATTTTTGGTGGTCAGTACACTTGAGAGGAGTAGGTCTAACGTATGTTGTTGTTGAGATTGAAGTGTTGTATTTAGTTGATATTGTATTTAGTATGTATTGCCTATACAATTTTTGCTGATGAAATATGCTTAAAGCTTGTTCATCATTTAAATGCACAAATCGAAGTGATAAAACACAAGAACTTCGTCCAAGAACACCAAATATTTTCCCTTGTTAGATCTCAGTCTGTCTACACTCAAACAAAATTCCTGACTGATGGCACTTAACTACCCCAAGAGTGAAGCTTCAGATGATCTATCCTGTACTTCATGAATACACGCCATGAAAAAATTCTCAGTTTTCTACCTTGTGTGGTTTGAGATATTTCTTCTTCTGTCACTTCTGTGGTTGACTAAACCACACTTTTGAGTGCCTACACCTCCTTTAAAAGTATTTTCATTTGTTGTTGACAATAATTTATAAGGAATGATTGACATGCAACCGGTAGAAGTGTGGAAGCAATAGTGACAGCCAGAATTTCTTCACTTGTATATGTCTGTGTTCTTTGCAACAAATATGTACTTATTTCAGCTTGGCAACTACGAAAGTTATTAATGATACGTTATTTCGGTGTGGAATGCCTTTGTGGCAGCTGATCCAGCCGCATTTTTTATTGGAATGTTCTATTGTCACTTTCGTCTTTGTACTCAAATTTCACGTACCAAACGTTACTTGTTTCAGCATGGCAACTAGGAAACTTTTTAACGACATCTTATTTGGACGTGGAATTATTTTGGGAAGATGACCTAGGAGCATTTTTAACTGCAGTATTTCGTTGTCATTCGTTTTTGTACTCTGATTTCGTCCACCAAAGGTCACAACGAAACCCTTTTACAGCAATTTTACACGTCTGTCGACGTAATAGGTTTAGTAAACTGCTTTATGAAAGAAGTTTTTACAACAGATTAACAACAGATGCAAATCCAGGGTCATGATTGTTCCTCATAACAAGTACTACTCACTGTATCTTTCGCAGCTCGTTTAGACCGTGTAAATGCATTAAAATCTACACAAATATTTTCACAGAGGCACTTTCGTTATTATTGCAAACCGCACCTAACTGTTATACTTAATTTTAGGCACTGATGACCCCGCAGTTAAGTCCTTAATAAAACTCAGTCTCTGGTTCACCTTTCCCACGACATTATCTACGTGTTCTTTCCAGTTTAAGTCTGAAGTAATAGTAATTCCAGGTATCTTGTGGAGATTACGGCCTTCACTTTTGATTGATTTATGTTGTAATCACAGGTTAACGGATTTATTTTCGTACTCAAGTGGACGACTTCACACTTCTCATTATTTAGAGTCAATTGCCAATTTTTACACCATAGTGATATCTTATTCACGTACTTCTGCAGTTGGTTTTGATATTCAGATGATTTTACTAGATGGTAAATAATGTCGTTCTGCAGTTGTTTTTGATATTCAGATGATTTTACTAGATGGTAAATAACGGCGTCATCTGCAAACAACCTAAGAGAGCTATATAGATTTTCTCCCAAATCGTTTTTGTAAATAAGGAAAAGCAGAGGACCAATAACACTACCCTGTGGAACGCCGGATATCACATCTGTTTTAGTCGATGCCTTACCATTGGTTACTATAAAATGTGGCCTCTCTGACAGGAAAACCCGTATCCAGTCGCAAATTTGGGGCGATATACCATAACCACGCAATAATGTCTAACTTCTTAAAAAAAAAAAAAAAAAAAAAAAAAAAAAAAAAAGCGTTTGACGTAAGTCAAAGCATACGTCGCACGATGATACAATTTCGTAGGTACATTTCGTGGTATATGTGGATACTGTCCGAGTAACTTGTTGCAAATGAAGCTAGTAGTAAATAAGTAGTAAATTAAAACAACGTGCCTGTATCCAAGTTGAATTAATCTATATACACGGCGAATCTGTAATAAGCTGTGAAGTTTTTCGATATTTCGGTGGAAGGTAGAAGGGACGGGGGCGATGGGGAAGGATGGCGACTGTCAAAAGTTTGAAATTATGTGCAAAGTTTGGCAACGGCTCTCAGTCTAAAATAATGCGTGAATATATTGGAGTATTTAACGCGCTGGGTGTCATACCGCGTCTAGAGAATCGTATTCAGAGTTTCTAAGTTCTTCATACTTTATCTACTCTGTTATACGTTTAAAGAATGTTAAATCTCTTAATCATCGGATTATAAAAAAATTTTAAAATGTGAATGGAACAAACGAATTCAATGAAATTATATTGATCGGCTTATTATACACTCATGGAAAATGAAAAAATAACACCATGAATTCGTCGACCCAGCAGAGGGAAATTTTACTGACACATTCTTGAGGTTGTATGCAACACACGATCACGCAGACAGAGCCGTACGCACGTGACTAGTCACCAGGGCGTCCGCAATGTGGGCGTTAGTGCCGTGTATACCCTCCTTTGTCAGCGATGCAGGCTGTAATTCTTTCATGGAGACGATCGTAGAGGTTCCGAATGTGGTTATGTGGAACGGCCTGCCACGCTGTTTCTACCTGTTGCCTCAGTTGAGCCAGATTTCGTGCTGCTCATGCAGACCGCCCAACATGACGTTTCATCACTTGGTTCATAAAACCTTCCATTTTTTTGCGGACAAGCGACCATTCGTTCTCATGCAAAAAAAAAAAAAAAAAAATAAATAAATAAATAAATAAATAAATAAAATAAAATAAAATAAAATAAAAAATTAATTATTTTCTTGGAATGTCTTGGTCGCACTGTATTTTATTTTATCATTATGCGTTTTGATACATCATCATCAGATCTGTGGCACAAAAAATAGAAATGAATTACATTTCGGATGTTTACAGTTCATAATCACAATATTCACAAGGAGCACAAACACATTATATGCAAATATGATTACAATATTATGACCCAATGGCACATTTTTTGATCTGCCTGTGTGTAGACTATATATTATATTGTGATTTGGTTGTATTGATTTTCCGGGCTAGACTATATTCATATTGTCATAATTTATCTACAACGCATCTCCTTTCTCTTCTTCATAGCCCATGAATGTTAAAGAGACATATTGTCCTTTTATATAATAGATATACCTTTGGGTTCTTGATATGTTATTCCACTATTTAGGATCATATATAACCACTGTGACTGACCTATAGACCATTACTGCCATTGTATGACTATTTATAATGTTTAAATTTGAGCATGTTCAGATACACTACGATATGTACCTTATGTGATTCGCCAAGTATATTACATCTAGACTTGATATACAATTTTATTCATAGTAGTTAGTAACATTTCCTTTCTTCCCCCATCTTGTTCTCACTTCCTCGCTTCCACCTCCCACCCCCCAGTTATTTCCCTGTATTTTTCCTTTTATAGACACAATACAGGCATTTACCTGGTTATCCCTGTATATATATTATCGCTTTCTCCAGTTAGCACATTTTGCTAAGGACATCTAATAATCCGTTACAAAGGTTTAGCATGTTTCCATCTTAGATATTTTCGTTGGAATTTATGCTGTACTTGGCCACGCCCAATCCCATCCTTCTGCCCTCCCACTCCTCCCTTTTCGTACGCCCAACCCCAGTAGTATGTTTTAGTGTACTTATAATATTGTATCTGATATTTTCATACGACTTAACACATCTTGTAGCCATGTTTTTGATAGCTTATACGCCAGTAGACACTTCAGAGGCCGAAATGTAATTCATTTCTATTTTTTTGTGCCACAGATCTTATGATGTTGTATCGAAAGGCGTAATGATAAAATAAAATATAGTGCGACCAAGACATTCCAAGAAAAAATTTCTTTAATGCAGGATTACGTTTCATGCCGTCCAAAACATGTTCAGTGGGCGACAGAGGATCGTGCTGGCCACGATAATCGACGTACACCTAGAAGAGCACATATAGTGGTACGGGATACATGTGCATCGGCATTGTCCTATTGGAAAGGCCTATCACCTTGTTGGTGCATGAGGGGTAGAAAGACGGGTTAAATGATGGATTCAATTTACCATTCACTGTTCTCTAGACGACCACTAGAGGAGATTGGCGGGTGTAGAATATCGCTCTCCTCATAATGATGCCCTATCATGTGTGCCGTTAGTGTCCTCCGCTCACTTCCCAACATCGTTCAGGCCACCTCCAATTGTGTCATGGTTGGCGCTTATGAAGGGACGTGCCATCTTCAGTGATGAGAGTCGTCCCTTCCTCGGTGCCAATGATGGTCGTACGCGTGTGTGGTTTCGTGCAAGGGGGTGCGAAAATGAGGAGTGTACGCGATACTTGGATTGATGGCGTCGGAAGCCATATCATACACGGGACGTTCTGAGTATGTTTGTAATCCTGTGGGACCAAACTACGTTCGTCATCAGTCCCTAGTCTTACAAACTACTTAACTACTAACCTACAGACAACACACACATCCATGCTCATGCCCGAGGGAGGATTCAAGCCCCCGACATGAAAGGCCAAGCGATCCGTAACGCAGTGCCGGCGCAAGGCACGTGCGAAACGTGCGGCCGCACGGGGAGGCACTTTCCGGGGGGCGGCAAGTCTGACGCCCCCACTTTTTTAGGACAAACTCAACATTCATGCCCAAGACAAAAAAAATCTTCCGGGCCAGATTGTATACCAACCAGATTCCTCTCAGAGTATGCTGATGCAATTGTCTCCGTACTTAGCTATAATTTACAACCGATCACTCAGCGAAAGATCTGTACCCAAAGACTGGAAAGTTGCCCAAGTTACTCCAATATTCAAGAAAGGCAATAGGAGTGATCCCCAAAATTACAGGCCTATCTCATTGACCTCGATTTGCAGTAGGAGTTTGGAACATATACTTTGTTCGAATATTATGAACTACCTCGAAGAGAACGACCTATTAACCAATAGTCCACACGGATTCAGAAAGTATCGCTCTTGCGAAACACAGCTTGCCCTTTATTCACATGAAGTGTTAAGTGCCATCGACAAGGGATCTCAAATCGATTCCATATTTCTGGATTTCCGGAAAGCTTTTGATACTGTACCCCACAAGAGGCTTCCAATGAAATTGCGTGCTTATGGAATATCTTCCCAATTGTGCGATTGGATTCACGAGTTCCTATCAGAAAGGGCACAGTTCGTTGTAATTGACGGTAAGTCATCGAGTAAAACAGAAGTGATATCTGGCGTTCCACAGGGAAGCGTTATAGGTCCCCTACTCTTCCTCGTGTTTATAAACGATTTAGGAGACAATCTGAATAGCTCCCTTAGACTGTTCACGGATGATGCTGTCGTTTATCGGTTAGTGAAGTCAACAGAGGATCAAAAGCAACTGCAAAGCGATTTAGACAAAATTTCTACTTGGTGCGAAAATTGGCAATTGACACTAAATAAAGAAAAGTGTGAAGTAATACACATGACCACTAAAAGAAATCCACCGAACTTCAATTACGCGTTAAATCAGTCAAACCTTAAGGTAGTAAATTCTACCAAATACCTAGGAGTTACAATTACGAACAACTTTGACTGGAGAGAACACATAGAAAATATTGTGGGGAAGGCGAATCAAAGGTTACGTTTCATTGGCAGAACGCTTCGAAGATGCACCAGCTCCACCAAAGAAACTGTCTACATCACACTTGTGCGTCCTCTCCTGGAGTACTGTTGCCCCTTGTGGGACCCTCACCAGGTGGGACTGACGGAAGATATTGAGAAGGTTCAGAGAAGGACAGCTCGTTTTGTTTTATCACGTTACGGGGGGGGGGGGGGGAAGCGTCACGGAAATGTTGCACGAATTGGGGTGGAAATCATTAAAAGAAAGACATTATTCATTGCGGCGTGATCTGTTTGCGAAGTTTCAATCACCGACTTTTACTTCTGAATGTGAAAATATTTTGCTAGCACCCACCTACTTAGGGAGACATGACCATCCCAATAAAATAAGAGAAATCAGATCGAAAACGGAACGATTTAGGTGTTCTTTCTTCCCGCGCGCTATTAGAAAATGGAACGGTAGAGAAAAGTTATGGAAGTGGTTAATGAACCCTCTGCCAGGCACTTAAATGTGATTTGCAGAGTATCTATGTAGATGTAGATGTAGAAGAGGGGATTCGAAACCAAATCTCGGAGAGAGCGGCGTCGGAAACTGTGGCATGGCGCCTCGACTACCTGCCGGCCGCCACTGTTGAACAATGGGAGGGAGGGGAACTGATTTCTTTCTCACCACGATAGCAGCACTGTCGTGGTTACGGCAGAGGAACAGATAGGGCGATACACGCCAGTATTCTTATGAGTGGAGCGCTGCCTGTCTGTTACGCACCGTGCGTTTACTCACAGCTAATTTTGCAGAAGTCGAAATCTAATTTGGATATTCGAATGGAATATTCGACACTGCGGTTATATGTTAAGCCTGAAGCAATTTTGCTAAGCCGTTCAATGGCAGTTGAGTGTTTTATTCTTCCCGCGCTATGGAAAAAAAAATTGTTGAACATTACTACATCAAACATATCCAAAACCTACAATGGCTAGATGTATACCGAATGGGTAAATACGCTGCGAGTAATTACAAGGGATAAAGACATTGGTTCTAAGCCTGGCATAAGTTGGGTTTCGACGCCTTTTTTTAATTTTTGCTATCCGTTTCTGAGTGATAGTCGGATGTTTTGGTTTTTGAGCCATGAATAACCTGTGTGCTACTGCATGAACAACAATTAAATTCTGACCGGCACTTTTGTTAGACAATACTACTCGCACACTATCACTTTTCCAACATTTATTTACTGTATACAGTTCAACGTTGAATACATCATCTGTTAACAACGATTGAAAAATGTTTATTTACGTTAATTGTAAGTTCATGCCGCGCGAGATTAGCCGAGCGGTCTAAGGCGCTACAGTCATAGACTTGCGGCTAGCCTCGCAGAGGTTCGAGTCCTCTCTCGGACATGGGTGTCTATTTGTCTTTATGATAATTTAGGTTGAATAGTGAGTAAGCTTAGGGACTGATGACATTAGCAGTGAAGACCCGCAAGATTTCATACATATTTGAATATTTTCGTAAATTCACAAGGCTTATTAAAATTAGCTAGATATCTTTAGTCAGGTTTGACTCCATTTTTGAGCTAGGGCCCAGCAACTGTTTTGTACGAATCTGCAGAGAATATCACCAATGAGTCTCAATTTTTGTTTTTATTTCCCAGATCTACATAGATTTCGGGCACGGTATGGCTATTCTCAATGTTTTATGTTTACATCTATACCGTCATGCTGAACGTAACTGTCAACATGGTGGTTTAAATGTAAGCACGTATTAAAAGCTTTGAGACTGGCCACCCAGTAGCCGAAATATAGGTAGATCTGAAAAGTAAAAACAAAAATTGCGATTGTTCAAATGTTTGTATAGCTTATGGGACTTAACTACAATCTACTTATGAACTGCCTTATGCTGAAGACAGAACAAACCTTCATGCCCGAGGGGGGATTCGAACCCCCGACCGCAGCGTCCAAAAATGTTCAAATGTTTGTATAGTCTATGGGACTTAACTACGGGGTCATCAGTCCCTAAACTTACAAACTACTTACGAACTAGGACGGCACAAACATTCATGTCCGAGGGGGGATTCGAACCCCCGACCGTAGTGGCCGTGCAGACCGTGACCGGCACGCCGCAGACCGCTCTGCCACTGCGGCCGGCAATTGCGATTGATTACTGACATTTCCTACAGACTTGTTTAAATAAAATTCAACAAACGTTTGGGAAAGACATAAAAAAACTGGGGGGCGGCAATTTAGCAGCTCGCACGGGGCGGCACTTTGGCTTGCGCCGGCCCTGCCGTAACGTGCGCTCCAGACCGCTCGGCTGCTCCCACGCAGCACTGGCCGTTCTCCTCAGGTGTTCATCGTGGGAAAACAGAACAGTACACGGTACTTTGAAACCACCATTCAACCCTTTTCGCCACTGTACGTGCACCAACAAGGCGATGTGCTTTCCAAAAATAAAAAATGTTCAAATGTTTGTAAATCTATCTGACTCAACTGTGTGGCTATTATTCCATAGCTTACAAACTACTTAAATTAAGGTAAACTAACCTAAGGACAACACAAACACCCAAACCCGAGGGGGGACTCGAACCCCCAACGGCGAACGGCCGCGCGGACCACAGCACGACGCCCCAGTTTGTATGGCTAATACGCCTCGGCACAGAGTAACATATACGGAGAAACAGCCCTCCCTAAACCACTGTCCTACGCTCCCCTTGTAGTTCCGTAAAATGCTAGCAGGTGTCAGGCGGTTCCCTGGCTTAGTACCGGTAGACCACACTAGAGGCACTTCTGAGGATACCTCTCTCACGTCAGAGGGTAGCGTGGAGAGGAGGCTTAGGGGAAAGCTCGTGCCGCCAGCCACGAGGCCAAAACTGTGTCTGGCTTGCTGGCATTTGAGGGGAGGTGGTGGTGGGGACAGCCGCTACCTGCCCCTGCTCTGGTCAGTTTAAAGGGCTGCTTCTGACCGAAGCTCCATCATGGGACATCTTACGGAACTGCTTCAGCATCCCCCGCCCCGCACCCCTGAGCGTGGGACCGGGCCCTTATGGAGGGCCATGTGCTTTTCCAACACTGTGAGCAACCGCGCGCTTTGCAGCGAGACGCTTTAGACCGCTCGGCTACTCCACCGCGGCCTGTCGCAGGTGGATAAATTCGTAACCGAATATGTAAAACAGACTTTATCTGAAAGTTTCCCTTGTGAGCTAAAATTGACGAGATCCAAATATTTCGTACATTAAAATACAATACACTTTTGTTGTGCAGCACTGTATCTTAGCGAATTATAGGTGCCGACGTGTCAATTACGTCCGATCGAATGATCAGAGACAAGGTTTTGTCCTGTGTAGCTGGGTACTCATACCATAAAGGAAATTACGATATTCAGTATGAGCTAAATGTTGGGTCCACAGTAGAGGTGATTTAAAAATACAGACAGAACTAGTGGAATATACGTCTGATGATAACTATAGCTGCACTTCAGTATAACTCATATGGCAGGAGGAACGGCCCTTAAAGAGAGAGTGTGAACAACACATAAAATTGGCTTTAAATAAAATTCAATGAGAGATCATGACGTGAGAAGGACTCGACAGAGTTGGTTATTTTGCTTGTTTGTGTGCGTATGTGGTCGTAATTGTCAGGACAAGAATTGTATGCAAGTAAAAGTTGAAGGTGCTGCCCTGAAAATGGAAAATAATTCGCGATTCAAACTATGGATTTGCATAATTCATTATTTGTTATGCTCATATTTGCCATGGAAATTGGAGGTCAGAGAGAGGAGGATCCCCAGGAAGACACTAGGCCCAGTAGAAAAATATGGGGAATTCAGAAGGCGACATAATTCGGAACTCTATGAACATATTGAGAAGCTCTATTGATTGTGCAAGAAAAAGAAGAGTAGCTTTCTAGCCGGCCGCGGTGGCCGAGGGGACTGAGTCGTTCCAGTCACGGCCTGCATGGCCACTACGGTCGGGGGTTCGAATCCCCCCTCGGGCATGGATATTTGTGCCGTCCTTAGTGTTAGCTAGTTCATAAGTAGTTTTGTAAGTTTAGGGACTGATGACCCCGTAGTTAAGTCCCATAAGCTAAACAAACATTTGAACATTTGATTTAGTAGCTTTCTACAGCCATGTTGCAAGACTGTCTCACAAACAGATTGACCACCCGTATGTTCACCTTCTGGCAGAACAAGAAGGTTCGTACCACTTTGCTGACAGAAACCGAGAAGGATATTAAAGAACTGGGAACCACTGATCTCCAGAACAGACAGTCTGTGGGACGTGCTCTAAGGCAAGTCCGAGGATTTCAGGAAAAGCCCCGAAGGAAAGGAAAGGAACCCCCTGGACAGAAGAAAGGAAGGAGGTACACAGGCAGAGGGTGCGACAGTACTGGGCGAAGCTCAAAGTCCAACAGTTCCACAAGCGTAGTCCAAAGTAGGCCCATTCGAAACAAGAAGCAGAAGAAGAATATAATTTTACAGGTAGAATCAGTATGTAGATACTGTCTGTAAACTCCATTGAGAACAGAGTTAGTCATTGAAATGTAATAAACAGTCATGGCAGGTGACACACCAACAACAAAATATTGTAAGCGCCAAGACTTATTTCATTTCACAACTCTGAAGTGAGTGTCAGTAAGTGTCTGAAATCGTATGCGATGTCTGCTGAACACTCACGAGTGTCATCATTTCAAGGAATGGCAACAGTGTTGATATAATTTAGCCCTAACCACTTCAAGTCAGCGATACAGTTTCTAATTGTAATAATTGTCTTGCGTGCACAATTGTACGTTAACTGATGACCGAAGACGACAGCATTGTCATTTTTTAAATCGGGTCAATAATTACGGAAATTTATAATAATTTGTTAGATAGGTGGAGTCCTATAGGAGCGGACCGTGTCACAGAATGGCCTTTAAGTGATTCAGACGTTTGATCGATCGCCTACTATTTGCATCCCGTTTATGGCAAACGTCTAAACTGCTGTCATCCTCCGCAGTCCTGCACCGGCAACGGTCCTTCACCAGGAAGACACCAGCAGATGGTTAACTTTTATTGTGTGTACACATGATTACTCGTTTTTTTCTGTAATGGCGAAATAGTAGCAGAATTAAGAAAAAACGTGTTAGGTGAAGTTTTGTCTTCGGCGCAACTGTACCACATACCACCGTGTGTGAATACTACGCTATGATGCATTCGTAGTTCTGTCTCTCTTCGTGGAAAGCCGAGCGGTCTGGAGCGCCACGTTACTGATCACGCGGGCTCCCGCGTCGGAGGTTCGAATCCTCCTTCGGGCATGGATGTGTGTGTTGTCCTTAGGTTAGTTTAACTTAGTTTAAGTATTTTGTAAAACTAGGGACTGATGAACAACGTAGTTTGGTCCCATAGGATTACAAACATTTGAACATTTTCCTTCATGGAGAATCCTACATACAGTTGCAGATCAGTCCAACAGTAAGCACGGGTTCTCTCGCACGTTATTTCTGTTCGTAATATAGTTATCGGTATTGGAATTCCAATTTGGTTAACACCAAGTGCACAGTTTATTATGAAATTAGTTGGCTTACTTTTTGGCGTAGCGTGTTTTATCACTGTGAATGTAATGTTTTCACTTCGCATTTATTTACTTTGACTCCCAATGTGCTTTTGATTGTGCCATTTCCACATGTCAAATTAATCTGAAAATAAATGGAAATCGGAAATTGGTTTTATTCGTCAATACTAATTCCTACATATCGATACTGTTAATCGAAAACTTTCTAGTCAGTTTAATTCAGCTTTTTAAATATTTCATTTTCATCGCTATACGTTAGTGCAATATAATCTCATGCTGGGAAACTTTATTTACTCTTTAATAAAAGATTTTCTCGTTTTGTGGTATTGTAAAAGATTTCACATGATAATGCTGTGTGTTGTGGAAACTCCTTCTCGAGGATTTACACGTAATCCATTCACAAGTACTTAACCACAATAACTGTTAGTGGGAATTGAAATAAATAATGAGGAAATTCGAAAAATTGTGCTTTTTTCATTTTTTAGATCTTTATGTGCATTGTATGGTTTGGAAGCTCTCCGTTCTTCGCTGCTAGTAAGGTTACTCATGGCTTCTCGTACAATGTGCGTTCCGTTGAACAGTATGGACAGTAGTTCAAACAGTTGAAATTATTCTCCCTTGACTGAATTCGTTACAGCTGGGGGGAGGGTCGAGAAGATACTCCCTCGGACGTTTGAGAAGTATTGTCTGTATTTGGGGTCACGTACAACTGCATAATGCTAATCCGTGAGATAGGTCCAAAAGTCTAGTTTCGATTTTGCACTATGTCCAAAATAATAGTGTATGACATGTCCGCGGATCTAATTCACAGCATTGATTTTTGCATTTGGAAAATACACTTGGTCTGGAAATAAGTACGAATGTGGAGTAATACTCTCTGGAATATTACTCGTGAGAACAGCTAGGATACGGCGACTCAGATGCCAAACGTCAACAGCAGTGCCGCAAACAAACCACGTTCGTCAGAGTCAGTCACCGCATACATGGGACAGAGAAATGATTAGGCGAGGTGGATGCGATGAAAGTGAAATCGGCAAACATGCTTACCATTAACAGTAAGGTACCAGACCGAGTGTACATCAGATGGAACCCCAGTCAAAATAAGAAAATCTGTGATTTGATGGTAGACGTCTTTGTTGAACATCATAGACAGCTTGATTTGTGTAAGTACAGGGCGGAGAAGTTAATGTGGAGATAACTGAGCTGGACAATAACATATTTGATATAATGGAAAAAGACTGGAATAACCGACAGAATGACCGGAGCTGACAGTGAGGCCGGCGTATAAGTCGACTATAGGTGTCCAGCAAGGCCTGCCGTCTGGGAGCTAACATAGAGGGCACGAGCTCTCTCCGGAACCTGATACAGACATAACCCACTTCGGTCGCAGGGAAGGGTGAGCGATTCATAATTAACTTTGAAAAACAAGCCATTGCTGACGAATGACGCCATTGTTGCCAGCATTCGATGGGCCATGGTAAGTGGGAAGGGGCATGCGATATAGACAACGACATATCGAATTCGCTGAGGAATATCCAGGGATCTTAGGCGATTCTAAATAAAACCAGCCCTGATGTGCTGAAGTAGGCGTCGGCACTGGGAAGCGGCCAAACGCCGTGGATCAGCCGAAAAATCAATGCCTGAACACAGGATGGTATCTTGGGTGGTGAGGGACGCAACGCACCCAGCATCGAAATCTGCGGACATTAAGAAAACATCCCGAAGCCGCACCCACGTCAAAGCTGCCCGTACTTCATCAACATTACGAATATAGATGACTAAATGGTCAGTATAGGCAGTACAACAGAATCGGTAGACATCAATGAACAACCCCACCAAACGTTACCGAAGGTCGTAAAGCAAAGGTTCGAGGGCGAAGGCATACATGGTCGCCGAAAGGATTAAACCCTGTTGTATAGAGGGACCGTTTACTATCGCTGACGTTAGGCTGCCATTGTAAAGGACTAGATAAAGCACCCCTCAGCCGGCGCATCACCACCGTAATGATCACGTCTGCGAAACCCATATGAGGCAAGAAAGTCGTAACATAGAAATGATCTACTTTATCAAACCTCTGGGGTACAGACATCACGTCAGACGCAAATTCTCACCTTATGAACCCACTAATCACTAATGACGTAGTGCTCCTATACAATGTTACTACTATCAATTAGTATGGCGAAATGTAGCCGGTACCCAGGGTTTAGGTCTTGGCGTGCATCTATATTGGTGAAAAGACCATAGGCCGTAATCGCCTGATTACATTAGTCATGTACAGGGTGTATATAAATATTTGGGGAAGATACGGGGACTGGATAGAGAACCGAACAACAAGAAGAACGTGCCCCGTAAACATACGGCTTATTTGCTTCCGTCACCGTGTTGCAGGCATTTGTTGTGGTGTACCTTTCACACACCACTTGACTGTGCAGGAGGGTCATGTGTGTAGGACTCACAGGTCCCATTTCACGTTTCGTCCCGGTTCACGACTGCGTGCCTTTGATTCCCATTCGAAGCCCAGTGATGTCCGTTGTGTAGCAAAGTAAACAGTGCACCCACGTCACAAGCGAGAGTGGAGACGCCCGGAATGTTGGAACGAGAGGAGAGTCAGTGACACGGCGCGCAAACGCCTGCATTAGGCTTGCGGCTCGCGTAGGCCACTTCGCGCTACTTTTTAAAGAACTGAACGTAGTAAATTGCACTGTATCGACACAATTCACTGACCTACGTTTTGAAGTGACCTGTGTTATTTGCGCCACAACAGATGCCTTACACACATTAACGGAAGCAAATAAACCACGCGTGTACAGGGCGTGTTCTGCTTGCAGTCAGGTACGCTTTCGAATCCCAGGAGCTCTCCTGCATATTTACACTCCTGGCCATTAAAATTGCTACACCACGATGATGACGTGCTATAGACGCGAAATTTAACCCAAAGGAAGAAGATGCTGTGATAGGCAAACGATTAGCTTTTCAGGGCATTTACACAAGGTTAGCGCCGGTGGCGACACGTAGAAAATGCTGACATAAGGAAAGTTGCCAACCGATTTGTCATACAGAAACAGCAGTTGACCGGCGTTGCCTGGTGAAACGTTGCTGTGATGCCTCGTGTAAGGACCAGAAATGTGTATCATCACGTTTCCGACTTTGATAAAAGTCGGATTGTAGCCTATCGCGATTGTGGTTTATCGTATCGCAACATTGCTGCTCGCATTGGTCACAATCCAATGTCTGCTTGTAGAATATGGAATCGATGGGTTCTGGAGGGCAATACGGAACGCCGTGATGGAGCCCAACGGCCTCGTATCACTAGCAGTCGAGATGACAGGCATCTTATCCGCATGGCTGTAACGGATCGTGCAGCCACGTCTCGATCCCTGAGTCAACAGATGGGGACGTTTGCAAGACAACAACCATCTGCACGAACAGTTCGACGACGTTTGCAACATCATGATCTATCAGCTCGGAGACCATGGCTGCGGTTACCCTTGAAGCTGCATTACAGACAGGAGCGCCTGCGATGGCGTACGCAACGACGAACCTGGGTGCACGAATGGCAAAATGTCTTTCTTTTTCGGATGAATTCAGGTTCTGTTTACAGCATCATGATGGACGCATCCGTGTTTGGTGATATCGCAGTGAACGCACATTGGAAGCATGTATTCGTCATCGCCATACGGCGTATCACCCGGCGTGATTGTATTGGTGGGCCATTGGTTACATGTCTCGGTCACCTCAATTTCACATCGACGGCACTTTGAACAGTGGCCCTTACATTTCAGATGTGTTACGATCCGTGGCTCTACCCTTCATTCGATCCCTGCGAACCCTACATTTCAGCAGGAAAATGCACGTGATTTTCAGGATACGGAAAATATTCGACTGCTGCTCTGGTCATCATATTCTCCATTTCTGTCACCAATTGAAAAGGTCTGGTCAATGGTGGCCGAGAAACTGGTTCGTGACAATACGCCAATCACTACTCTTGATGAACTGTGGTATCGTGTTGAAGCTACATGGGTATCTGTATCTGTACACGCCATCTGTACCTGTATGCCGGCCGCGGTGGCCGAGGGAACTGCGGCGTGCCAGTCACGGTCTGCACGGCCACTACGGTTGGAGGTTCGAATCCTCCCTCGGGCATAGATATGTGTGCCGTCCTTAGTATTAGCTAGTTCACAAGTAGTTTGTAAGTTTAGGGACTGATGACCCCGTACGTAAGTCCCATAGGCTCTACAAACATTTGAACAATTTGTACCTGTACACGCCATCCAATCTTTGTTTGATCCAATGCCCAGGCTTATCAAGGCCGTTATTACGGTTAGAGGTGATTGTTATCCGTACTGATTTCTCAGGATCTAGGCATCCAAATTGCGTGAAAGTGTAATCACATATCAGTTCTAGTAGAATATATTTGTCCAATGAATACCCGTGTATCATCTGCATTTCTTCTTGGTGTAGCAATTTTAATAGCCAGTAGTGTACTTCGATCCTGTCTACATCTTAATCTACACCTTCATATATACTCCGAAATCCACCGTAAACTGCGTGGCGGAGGGTGCACTAGGCATTTCCTTTCCTATTCCACTCCCAAATAGAACGACGGATGATGTCTGTCCTTTCGTACATTTACGAAAGAAGAGACGCCCAATATTTATCTTATTTACATTCAAAGCAACGTCTTCTGAAATTCTGAGTACACTTATCTCCCTTAGCACACTATTTCTTGTACTACCTGGAAGGTATATTGCAATCTAGTTCATAGAGTTTCAAAACATATTCGTTCTCTGTCATACACAGAGCATGAAATTATTTTCACGATCGTCCCTGCTAATTCTCTGATGAGATAGTTTGCTGCTTTTTGTAGGAAAGATTTACTTTGACTTGTGCCTCAATGGTGAGACCTGCAAAACGTTTCCAGTGTATGCTCGTTTGACGCATGGTCAAGCACAGCTGTTACTATGTCAGTAACGCGCATGTCGAATATCTCACTAAAGGTTAGCTTCAACTAGTATCATTCTGTATAGGTCATAAAACGTTTATCATTCCAGTAACCGAACATAAGGTTATATCACAAAACTAGTAAGAGGCTGTAGAATCATGCAAAACATTTTTTTGTCTCTTCTAGGTTTCGAACATGTTTCTGACTGACGTCAGCCATTAGTTTTTCAAACAAACATCGTATAACTTTGAAACTCGGCGTTTAACGTTTTTGTTTTGGGTGTCACCCTGAGCTGAAAGTAATAATCGGCTAATCTCATATTTTTATGTGCGCTACCCGGATTTAATCCGAAATACTGTATCTCTCTGATGCATCTGAAATGCGTCACTTGGACACTTGAAACATGCACCAAACGGTTCATATGACATGATGGTTGACGTCAAGCAAGTTTTAGCATGTGGTCGGGCTCGTTGCGTGTCTAAGCAACGGCGAACGTAAAAGTCGATTGTGTTTTCTTCTTTGCTTATAGTTTCGTTGTTTATACGTTAACTGCAGGACGCTTTTAAGAATATACCGAAAAACAACGGTAAGACACCTTTCATATAACTTTTCCTGATGAAATTCTGAAGACATTCTATTTCTTATCTCCAGTTAACTTATAAGCAGACTGCATAGGTTTCGGGTTTTATATATACAGCGTGTGTTTGCCTCTGTAACTTATAAAATAATAGGTGACGGGAAATTTTAATGCCGTAGGTCAACACAAGAAATGTTACACTTTCTGCGGAGCTATGAACATAGTTTATTGTATCATTTTCCAAAGAGTTACAGCACTAAGATATAATTTTTTAAATCGAACAATACTTTTTTCTATCGTGCATTGGATTCGTTGAAACCAGCTGCGTTCAAATCAATTTAAACTACATTCATATCACTGTTAGTTTGGGAGCTACAACCCTTCAAAGATTAGGGGGCGGAGGCTACGACAGCGTACCTGAATGGCTGGTGGTCATGAGACAGGGGGCCGTGCCCCAGGGGATAGCCACTCGGCCAGTCAGCTACGCTATCGCAGCCTCCGCCCACGGAACTTTGAAGGGTTGTAGCTCCCAAAGTAACAGTGATTATATCTTTGTGGTGTAACTCCTTGGAAAATGATACAATAAACTATGTTCATAGCTCCGCAGAAAGTGTAACATTTCTTGTGTTGTTCTACCGCATTAAATTTTCCCGAAACCTATTATTTTATAAGTTACAGAGGCAAACACACTTAGTCAAACACTCTGTATATATATGGTACGTGATGTTCAGCCGGCAGCAGTGGTCGAGGGGACTGAGGCGCTCCAGTCACGGTCTGCACGGACATTACGGTCGGGGGTTCGAATCCCCCTTCGGGCATGGATATTTGTGCCGTCCTTAGTATAAGGTAGTAAATAAGTAGTTTGTAAGTTTAGGGACTGATGACCCCGTAGTTAAGTCCCATAAGCTTAACAAACATTTGATTTCGTGAAGTTCAGAACTCAAGTCAAAGCCAAATCACAAAAATTCTTGAGAAAATTGACTTCGAAGTTTTACAAGTACGCGTAAACATCAATGATAAAAGCAGTTGCAGCGTCTGTGTTGTAACTCAGGTGGTAGCGTTCTGACCTTACAATTACAAGGTCGATTGTTCGAGTCCGGGGGTGACGGATATTTCTCCTTTTTTCATTGTGATCAAATACTTACACAGTTTTAATATTTAATGGTTATTATTATGACAAATAAACATATTTTTGTTTATTAATAATTTTCTACGTTTTATTTTCAAATGTTGAAATGTTTGTTAAGCTTAAGGAACTTACTTGCGGGGTCATCTGTCCCTAAACTTACAAACTACTTATGAACTACCTTATACCAAAGACGATGCAAACATCCATGCCTGAGGGAGGATTCGAACCCCCGACCGTAGCGGCCGTGCAGACTGTGACTGGCGCGCCGCAGACCGCTCAGCCACTGGGCGGCCGGCTACGTTTTATAAAAGGATGTTAATAATGATGGTTTCAATCAATATAAGTTACGTTTTCTACAGTATTGACCTGACAGTTAACGATGGTTGTCATTGATTGTTCCGTTTGTGAAGAGCTACAACGCTGTATTTGAAAAGTCATCTCCATAGCTACTAAAGGCTTTCCAAACAACCAACTCAACCATCGTTTTTGATTACGACAAGGAGTTCAGCTGGTCTACGTACACATAAACAAAAACTGACAACAAAGATCCAAAGTGGTTTGAATAACTGAATTCGAAAATAAAAAAACAAAACAATAATTTCAGGCATATCGGGATTCGAACCACCCTTTCTATTGTTGGGAGGGCAGAACGCTACTACCTCCACTACACTGACGGTTTCTGCAAGTGTTACAGCGTGGTACATGACAGAGGGTACCTTTCATTACATTTTGTTATCAGTTGGCCGTTCGTCAAAAAATACCAGATTTATGTGTGGTATCACTAAGAACATTTCAAAATCTGGAATAGAGATTTTTCTACCGTCGTCAGTAACTGTGTACACTACTCCACGAGGAATATTTTGGGGTATACGCCAGACATATCGGCCAGAATTAAACAGGGTGATTTTCCCACCGTGTACAAAAACTTGGGATCGTTTTTTGAGAGGATATGAAACAAAACATGTTTATCAAAACAATGACTAACCATGAATGTTTTCCATGACAGAAACAACAGACACTATGGTGCAATACGTGCTGTATTGTTAGAGGTTTGTACTGTTAGTCATATTGTGCCATTGAGGATTTGAAGCGTTATGTGGCTGCCCCATTATGGCACTCAGAGCCCACGTAGCGACTTACGGCCGGACGAATCTTAATTGTGTCTTTCTCAGTCGATGGATGATCACATATGGTTTGAGACTCACAGAAACCTTTTTCAATACGTACTTTAATTGGCGTTGCATGCTACGGAGTAGTGTCTAGCATGAAAACCGTGCATTTCCCGAGACAAGTTACTTCGTTATTCTGCCCTCGATCAGTCCCTAGAGTTCGGTGGAAAAAATCACCCTGTAAGTCAGTAGTACCAATGAGAAGCAGGGGAGTGTCTCCAATCTATAGCACCGTATCTCATGCTTAACTTGAGGAGTGTTGCCAACTTAGAAGATTATCCATTAAAACTGGTGGTTTCTACCTTCCCTTTAGTGGCGAAATATGGCTTCTATTGGCTGGTTCATTTTGTAGCGGTTTTTTTTTTTTTTTTTTTTAAGATTTTAGTTTCACTTACTCAAAATGCGTTTCGAAATACTTTTACTCGGAAGACAACAGTGATGCATCGCAGGATGACATCAAACGAACCATCACACTCTGCAGATGACATACGAGATTCCCTGTAAAATGAACGGCATTCGTAGTAGCTAGTTCATTTCACGAGTGAAGACGGCTTGTGCAGGTTCGGAGAACGCAGCAACCAGTTTCAAACAATGGGTGCTAACTTCTTCCATTGCCGCTCCGAATAACCACTGAGCGCTTCTTGGCTCACGCAGGCTGCGGACGTCACATGTGCAGCAAAAGTATTCGACTGTCGTCGTTCGTGGTGTGCACTGTACATTATTGTGACTCTCGATGTATATTTCACGATGTCATACGTGCATAACTATGCCGAAACCACAATATATGCAAAAGTCTCCGGATTCTTGGCTTCAAGACCCACATTTAAAAAATTGGCTTCAAGTTATTGAAAGTACCATGGGTCAGGTAGCGAAGTGCAACTTTTTTGGTACTACTTTAAGGAGTCACTATTGGGATTAGACTATACCGGCGGCTTTGCGTGATAGTGTTGGCAACGGATGCTGAATTCCGGCAATTTTAATGGCGTGGCAAAGCGAATATTTTCTTACGAAGTGTTTGTTGTAAATTAATTTTATTGATCGGAATAGTATACATTCAAGAACCTGTCAACAATACAGCAGGAACAGCATTATTTGTTTACTGCTGTATTTAGAATACGCTGTGGCTTGTGGTTGCCAGAAAAACGTTGCAAGAATTATGATATTCCTACAAACGCTGTAAAACAAATCGGTACCGGGGAATCATACCTATCAGAAACCTACAATGATGGTGATGTCGACAAATGTGATTCTTCTTCAGAAGACAAATTCATTTAAATGACTAACAGTTCTATAAGAACTTTTGTATGTTCTTGTATTGCAGGTTTATTATTACATTTAATGATTGTGAATATCTTATTACTTAAGAATAAAGGTAATAAGATACTTAAGAATAAAGGGTGCGGCTTCGTAGCTGTCGGGTCAGGGGGTTAAACGCTCTCTGAAAGAAAAACGCTGAGCCTAATATGCAATGAACAACCAAGAACAAACTGAACGAACGACCGCAAAACATAGATCTATCCGAAGAACAACAACAAAAAATAATAAAGTAAAATAAAATAAAATAAAAAGGATAGATTTTTTATCTGTGACTTTTCACTTCTTTCACCTCTGGCAAACAGGATTATTCCTAGTAAAGCACTGTGGCGTTCATACCAAACTTCGGATTGTTGACTACTTTACCTTTAAGAATATCTACATGGGATACTCTGCAAATCACATTTAAGTGCCTGGCAGAGGGTTCATCGAAACACAATTATACTATTTATCTCCCATTCCATTCTCGAATAGCGCACGGGGAGAAACAACAAGCAAATCTCTCGGTTCGAGCTCTGATTTCTCGTATTTTATTCTGATGATCACTTCTACCTATGTAAGTGGGAGTCAACAATATATTTTCGCATTCGGAGGAGAATGTTGGCGATTGGAGTTTCGCAAGTAGCCCACGCCGCAGCGATAAGCGCCGTTGTTGTAATGATTCCCATCCCAGATCCTGTACCATTTCCGTAACGCTGTCTCCCCTGTATCGTGACAATACGAAACGAGCTGCCCTTCTTTGGACTCTATCGATGTCCTCCGTCAAACCCACCTGATAAAGATCCCACACTGGGTTGCAATACTCCAAAAATGGACGGACAAGCGCAGTGTATGCAATTTTTTTAGTAGTTCTGTTGCATCTTTTAAGGGTTCTGCCAATAAAACGCAGTCTCTGGTTCGCCTTTCCCACGATATTATCTACGTGTTCTTTCCAGTTTAAGTCTGAAGTAATAGTAATTCCTAGGTATTTTGTGGAGTTTACGGCCTTCACATTTGATTGATTTATGTTGTAAACAAAGTTTAACGGATTTCTTTTCGTACTCATGTGGACGACTGCACACTTCTCATTATTTAGAGTCAATTGCCAATTTTTACACCATACTGATATCTTATTCAGATCGTTCTGCAGTTGGTTTTGATCTTTAGATGATTTTACTAGACGGTAAATGACGGCGTCATCTGCAAACAACCTAAGAGAGCTTCTTAGATTTTACCCTAAATCGTTTATGTAAATAAGGAATAGCAGAGGACCAACAACACTACCCTGTGGAACGCCCGATATTACCTCTGTTTTAGTCGATGCCTTACCATCGATTACTACGAACTGTGTCCTCTCTGACAAGAAATCCCCTATCCAATCGCAAATTTGGGGCGATATACCATAACCACGCAATTTGATTAAAAGCCGTTTGTGAGGTACGGTGACAAAAGTTTTCTGGAAATCAAGAAATACGGAATCGATTTGCGAACCTTTGTCGATAGGTAATTAGGAAACTAATTACTAATATGCTTATGTTTTCTTTCATAATAATTTAGTAGACATTTTTGAGATTATGGAGATAGGGGCAAATTTGATACTGGTTTTCTAGTAGTTTTTCACTTGACACTGGTGGGGAGATCACTTTAACTGTTGGCAACGCTGAACCTGAGTGACGAGTACCACTGAGAATTGTCCAAAGAAACTTCTTTCTTGTTGCCATACGTAGCGTGCGGTATAAAAAAAAAAAAAAAAAAAAAAAAAAAAAAAAAATGCAGAACAGCGTTTTGCAGGCACAGAAATAAATGTTTCATCTGCCCCTCTTGTCAAAACAATTTTTCCGCACATTTGCGGCATTTCATTAAGGACCACAATTTTCAGTGGTGAAGGGGGAGTAGACGAGGGGTGGGGGAGGAGGGTTGGAGTGACGACAGGGGCGGGGCGTTGAGGTCGAACTGTGCGGATTAAAAATGTCCGCGCGGTGAGAGGCCGCGGCAATTGTACGTGACAGGAAAAAAGCCGACCCGCGGTCGGGCTGGTGGCAGCGAGGTGAGAGGTGGCGGGAAGAGGGGGCGGAGGGAGGGTGGCGCGGTGGGGGCGGCAGTGGCACCGCCCCCCCCCCCCCCCCCCCCACGCCGTCTGTCAGGCCGACAGCAGCGGCGCCAATAATTGCGAGCGGCTGCACTGCTCGTGTCTGCCTCTGCAGCTGGTGGCCGCGGAGAGCGTGGACACTCAGAGGCACGTAACGACGAAACAGGAAAAACAGTGGCCAAGGTCAATTGTACAACGAAGATGCGAGCATAACGAATAGGTTCACAGGTCTGTGACTGGCTGGAAGACTTCCTAAGTAACACAACGCAGTACGTTGGCCTCGACGGCGAGTGTTCGTCAGCATTGTGATAGGACCGCTATTATCTTCTGTCTATTATGTATTATATCGAACAGAATGATGTATTGACCCAAGGTCAACACGGATTTAAAAAAACACAACTAGCACTTTATTCACACGAAGTAAGGTTTCTCAAATTGATTCCATATTTCTAGAAGCCTCTTCACACCGTACCTCACAAACGGCTTTTAATCAAATTGCATGGTTATGGTATATCGCCCCAAATTTGCGACTGCATACGGGATTTCCTGTCACAGAAGACACATTTTGTAGTAATCGATGGTAAGACATAGACTAAAACAGACGTGATATCCGGCGTTCCACAGGGTAGTGTTTTTGGTCTTCTGCTCTTCCTTATTTACATAAACGATTTGGGAGAAAATCTAAGCAGCTCTCTTAGGTTGTCTGCAGATGACGCCGTCAATTACCGTCCAGTAAAATCATCTCAAGATCAAAACCAACTACAGAATAACATATTACTATGGTTTAAAAATTGGCAATTGATTCTACATAATGAAGTCGTCAACATGAGTACGAAAAGAAATCCGTTAACTACACAAAATACTTAGGAATTACTATTACTTCAGACTTTAACTGGAAATAACACGTAGATACTGTCGTGGGAAAGGTGGACCAGAGACTGCGTTTCATTGGTAGAACCCTTAGAAGATGCAATAGAAGTACTAAAGGAATTGCATACACTACGCTTGTCCGTCCATTTTGGAGTATTGCTGCCCAGTGTGAGATCCTTATCAGGGGTTTGACGGAGGACATCAAAACAGTCCAAAGAAGGGCAGCTCGTTTCGTATTGTCACGATACAGGGGAGACAGCGTTACGGAAATGATACAGGATCTGGGATGGGCGTCATTTCAACAACGGCGCTTATCCCTGCGGCGTGGGCTACTTACGAAACTCCAATTGACTATATTCTCCTCCGAATGCTAAAATATATTGTTGACTCCCACTTACATAGGTAGAAGTGATCATCAGAATAAAATACGAGAAATCAGAGCACGAACCGAGAGATTCAGGTGTTCTTTCTCCCCGCGCGCTATTTGAGAAAGGAATGGGAGATAAATAGTACAAAGGTGATTCGACAAACCCTGTGCCAGGGACTTAAATGTGATTTGTAGAGTATCCCATGTACATGTAGATGATCTGATTGACAGAATAACTTGTAATTTGCGGCTGTTTGCTGATGGTGCTGTGGTGTATGGGAGGGTGTCGTCATTAGTTGGCCGTAATAGCATACATGTTGACTTACACAAAATTTCTAGTTGGTGTGAAGAATGAAGCTCTAAATGTAGAAAAATGTAAGGTGATTCCCAGGAATAGGAAAAACAATCCCATGATGTTCGAATACAGCATTAGTAGTGAACTTATTGATACAATCGCGTCGTTCAAATATCTAGGCATAACACTGCATAGCGATATGAAATGGAACGAACATGTAAGGACAGCTGTGAGTAAGGCGGACAGCAGGCTTCGGTTTGTTGGGAGAATTTCGGGAAGATGTACTTCATCTGTAAAGGAGACCGCGTATAAAACGCTTGTACGACCACGTCTTAAGTATTACTGAAGTGTTTTGGATCCGCAGCAGAACAGTTTAAAGAAAGACATAGAAGCAGTTCAGAGGCGAGCAGCTAGGTTTGTTGCTGGGAGGTTCGATCAATGCGCAAGTGTCGTGGAAACTCAATTGTGGAACGCTGGAGGAACGACGACGTTCTTTTCGAGAAATTATGTTGAAGAAATTTAGAGGGCTGGGATTTGAAGCTGACTGCAGAACAATTTTGCTGCCGCCTACTTACATTTACCATACATATCACAAAAATATCACAGAAATTAGGGCTCGTACAGAAGCAAATAGACATTCCTTTTTCCCTCGTTCTCTTTGGCACCCCATTATATACAAAACTGTTCAAATGACTATTGCAGAAGCAAAGAAACAAGCATACCACATTTAAACAGACACAAAATCGAAAAGTCTGTGCTATTTCTTGCAGAAATTCGAAATTCGCATCGGTTTACAATAGGAGACGCTCATATAGTTTACGAAACAAAACTCTGTCTCCTAATTTGATAGAAAATCTAGAGATATTCTGATCATTTTTAAGGTACGCAACTGGCAACACACTATCATACCTTCGCTAAGCGATAGCGATGGTGCTGCTAGCAATGACAGTACTGCTAACGCAGAGTCGCTAAACGCAGGTGAACGATCTGCTGTGCGTTACACGCGTTTGACTTTTATTTCCTGTAATACCCATACTGTATACAAAACGTCGGACGATAAAGTCGGGTGAATGAAGTGAGAGCGGCGCGTCAGGCGACAGAGGCGAACCACAGCGCTGCAGCCGCGTAGAGCGCGCGCGCGGTGTCGACAACCTGTACTGCGTCCACCGTAGGTCAGCTGAGCATCGCGTGTCTTCCTTGTTAGACCGGCTGGACTACAAGATACGAACAAACGATCAATTTAAAGTTTTACTTATTTCTTAAATTTTTATAGGTTCGCTAGAACACACGAAGAAACGCTGCAGAGCACGCGGTTGCTCGCCGTCGGAGGTTCGAGTCGTCCTTGGGGCATGGGTCTGTGTTTGTCCTTAGATTAGTTTACGTTGGGTTAAGTAGTTTGTTATGTACGGACTGATGACCACGCAGTTTGGTCAGACAGATTTACAAACATTTTTATTCGAGTCCTCCCTGGAGCAAGGGTGTGTATGTTTGTCCTTAGCTTATCTTAGTTTAGTAGTTTGTAAGCTACGGACGGATGACCACGAAGTTTGGTCCGATAGATTTACAAACATTTGAACATTTTGGTGAATCGAACCTCTCCCTGCATAACTTCCACACAGCAGCAAAATGAAAACAAGAATATAATGATTAATTATGAAACTAGGCTGATAGGAACAATAGATTCAAGTGATTGATTTTATAACACAACAGTTTACAGAAAGGATTACCACATGTAATTTATGTTTATTTATTAAGTGATTTAAAAAACAATAAAATCTCACGGCCGATTTGACTGGGCATGAATATGACTCAGATATCAACAGGGAAGGGCAAGGTAATTTCCCGTCTCGCCAACATTGACTCGATGTGGGCGTCAGGCGACGGATAGTCGCGGTGCGGTGTGCCGGTGCGTCGGCGTCGGCGTCGCTCGCGCCAGCACAGCACGCGGCTGCCCCGCTCTGCGCATGCGCGGCGCGGCCCCCGAGCGAAGCGAAGGCGTCAAGAGTCGCGCGTCTGCCCAGGCGGCAGCTGCCGGCATGTCTCCTCGCTTCTCCGGCGTCGGACCGAGTGTCCTCATAGGCGGTTTCCCACCAGTCCCGCCTCGCTCTCCAGCAACAGCTTCTGCTAGAATTTTCCGTCTCTTTGGCTCTATGATTGGTGGGTTGGTTTTGCAATGCCATCCAATAGCTGATCGCCATTTCCACGACCACGCATCTCAGACCACGGTGGAAATTTTCTGTGAGACTCTCAAACTGGCGCTTTTCCCACGTTCCAAGTGTGCTGTCTATGTCTTCTGCATTCCTTTTTGGTTCTAAAAACAGTTCTTTGTAGCAGCTGTCTGTGTTAGGCCTGCCTGGTAAGCCATTTATCAGTGTCTTCTCCCTGGCCAGAAACATTACTCCTGGTGTTTCAGGGGTAGGAACAACAGCTCAGTCTGAAGTTTTGCATGGTCCCATTACGTTTGTTGGTGCACGTTTCGATTTTACTATTAAAACTACTGAAATTTTCGGTGGATCTGGGTGGCTTACTGTAGCCTTTGTTCGCTGTAATGATGCGAAGCAACCTGGCCTTGAGTCTTTCTCCGAGAGGGACATTATTGCTTTTCGGACTTGGAGTATCGGAGAGGTACCTAACAAGTCATTTGGTTGTTTGTATATTGTTGCTGATAAACCGTTATGTTTGAGGACAAGGAATAGAAGACATGTTGCTGCCAACGAGGGAGTTCATAGTTGGGCTAAGGTTGAAGGCCCATTTGAGAAGAAATTTAATATTCAAGGAGATGTTTTGGTGTATTATCATAGTTAAATAAAGTTTGTATTCCTGATCCTTTTCCTTATCTATATACATAAAAAAAAACACATTGATCTTGCCAAAAGCCGAGAAGCGATTCTTCTTGGTGTTGTAGCATTCTGGGATGCTCTCTGTGTGAGGCACCTCTGGGCATCTCTGTGAGCCGCAGCGCGTGAGTTGCGCATGCGCAATACTGCGCTGTACCTCAGGTCTTGTGAGGAGAAGCCCGCGCCTCCTGAAAAATCAAAGCTTCCGGTCCCCACCACGCGGGAGTTCTAGCGGCCATGCGTCTTATCAGCAAATGTTTCTATACTGCAGGCCACACTCTCTCCCACTCACGCACGCGTGCACTGCAGGGGTTTGCTCGTCTTCTTCCCGTCTGCGGGGGTCCACGGTTTATCTGCGATGCCGTCGCTGTTTTTTGGAAGCGACTCCTCTGGTGCTGCTGGAGTCGGGCTGGTTTCGCCGGGCTGCCCCTGGCGGGAGGATGTGGGGAGGCGGCCGGTGCTGGAGGTGAAAGCTGGGCCGCTTCCCGCTGGCTCCCCTGGCCGCTCCCTCACCACCTGTTTGGCCGGCGGGCCGGCAGGGGCGCTGGCGTGGCCTGCGCGAATGCTGCCCAGCGGCAAATTCACTTAACAAAAGAAACCCTGGCCGAAGTATTATACCCTGGAAAGCAAAAATGTTCAAATGTTTGTACAGCTTGTGGGACTTAACTACGGGGTCATCAGTCCCTAAACTTACAAACTACTTACGAACTACTTACGAACTAGGACGGCACAAATATCCATGCCCGAGGGGGGATTCGAACGCCCGACCGTAGTGGCCGTACAGACCGTGACTGGAGCGCCTCAGTCCCCTCGGCCAACGCGGCCGGTCCCTGGACAGCGTTCCTGACAAAACCACGTAGCGAGCTACTGGTGATCGCCGCCGTCAGTGATGAAAACATTAATTAGGTTAGGACATTAATGACGAACGATCGTCGTGCGACATATCCCCATCCAGACATTAAGGAAGAGGAAAACGTATTGTCATCTTGTGCCACATTCCACGACTGCCGAAGTAGGCACGTTTGGAGGCTTCACAGGATTTTGTCTAAACGGCCAATGCTACACTCAGATTCTTGTCAATGAGGATGACACCTGCTGTCTCCACTACGACACTTAAGCGAAACGGCAAAGTGTAGATTGCCGTTCCTCGATATCACCTCGTCGGAAAAAGGTTACAAAAAAAAAATCGCAAATTGACTCAAATTCGAGTTGAAAGGAAAGTGATCTAAGTGATCTCAGAATATTCCTAACATCCAACGAAATATGACGACGATTTTGTACACCGTCCCAAAAAAGTATTTCGTGCAAAGTTTCCAGGACATGTATGGCAGACCTCAGCGGTGCATAGTTATGTTTGTTTGTTAAGCTTGTAAGACTTAATTGCGGGGTCATCAGTCCCTAAACTTAAAAACTACTTCTGGACTAACTTATATTAAAGACAGCACAACGCATCCCCGGAGGATGATTCTAAACCCCCTACAGGGGCATAGTTATGGGACGTGACTAGTAACTGTAGTTAATAATTCATCTACGTTCATGGTACAGGACTATTCACCGAACTTTACTGCCCCAATGGCAGGAAGCAAATCTGTTGTACCAGTACACGGAGAAGCCGCTAATGAGGTTTCTGCCGTTTCCACAGTGTGGCGGCTGACGGAGTATCAGCAGTCGACTGCTGGTGTGTCTGGTGCCGGCTGTAACTTTCACCGTTCTCTATGTTTGCTTAGTTTGCCCTAGAGTGAGAAGGGGAAGGGGGGAAGAAAAAAGAAAGGGATCAGCCGTGCCCTTATATATGACGTCAGCTCGGTGAGTGACCTCAGCCCCCACCAGCACACGATCCTGCATGTGCCGCCGATTCCCATTTAAAATTTTCAGAAAAACGTTATAATAACGCTTTCAGAAGGGTGAAAAAAGAGGTCGCTCTATCGGAACCTCCATTTTCTATATTACAAGTCAAGCACTGTGTCTATGTAATACAAAGACACAAACGTGCGTAAATGCATACATATCACCCGCGCCTGCAGTCAATTTGAGTTTATAGTATCGTTTTGACCTAGCTTAATTATTATAATACCATTTATACTGACCGGTATGTCACTCAATAATGTAATTTTCCAGTGACGTAGAGTCGAATATAAGGAAACGGCAAGCGAACTGTTTGACTATTAGAATCAGTAGTGAAGACATAACAAATTAAAACCATTTTGCATTAGTAGTCGGTTTATCTTACATGTTCAAGACGTCATATTTCCTGAATTATGGGATGAAGTCTGTTCTTACCTCAAGGAATATGTGCGTCAAATTTGGTTCGAAATGTCCCATAGTTTAGGAGGAGATGTGCAACATTGTCGCGTGATGCAACAGACATTCTCACATTCCATTCTTTAAGATGTCATATCTTCTGAACTATGAGTTGTACGTGATCCTTATAGCGACAGTAACTTTTCTTTCCGTTTCTAGGTTAAGTGTGCTAATTTTGTCAAGATAGAAAAAAACTGTTGATTTGTATGCAAGTCTAGCACACAAACACACAGTCACTCTCTTTATCTCGTAAAGAAAGAGTCCAACTGAGAACACTTGCGTTGTACAAACTTCCGACAGACTACCTCCCCTGCTTTCTCTCTCTCACTGTGTGTGTGTGTGTGTGTGTGTGTGTGTGTGTGTGTGTGTGTGTGTGTGTGTGTGCGCAGCTCATGCTTCCCTCCAGATATAAACGATGGTAAATGTCATTAAGAACATTCCCCCCATTACAAATTTACCTCTGGTTTCGATAGTCAAAATTTTTCTAAGATTGGTTACAAACTGTGTATGCAGTGCTTGACTTGTGGCGGTACGCACCGGAACGCCGTACCGGTTCCTCTGATCACCGTAACTGAACGGTCAGACATGGGGCTGCGTCCAAAGGCTCCTCGGGTCACGATGGCGTGGCGGCAGGTTCTCACAGACTGGCCGCTGCTACAGTACGTCCAGCTGACATGCACCCGCTGGCGCATCCAGCTGCTGTGTCCTCACCCTGGCAACTAAAGGCAGCGCTGGCGGGACGAAAATCTGTTGTACCCGACACGTGGACGCCGCTAATGTGGTTTCCGCCGTTCCCACAGTGTGACGGCTGACGGAGTACCAGCAGTCGACTGCTGGTGTGCCTAGTGCCGGCTGCACCTTTCACTGTTCTCTTGTGTTTGCTTACTCGTCTTAAAAGTTTTCCATTTCTGTATACGATGGGTAAAATAACTAGTTATTTCCACAAAATACCTAAAAAAACAGAAACGGGACGAAGAAGCTGAAAAACTCCCGACGCCACCAATAAAAACAGTTCAGACAGAGTCATCATTGCGGGCTTCATCCAGCGTCACTCCATCTTTTTCTACAGAGGACACCAAAGGAGACGATAAACAGTGGCCAGACTGTTGGTCTTTTGAACAGAGGACCGATTTTTGCCCTCCTTTAAAAAAAAGTCACGTCAGCTCCGTGATTGACCACCAGACCACGATCCTGTTCAAAAATTCAATTGTTTGTAGAGTCTATGGGACTTAACTACGGGGTCATCAGTCCCTAAACTTACAATCTACTTACAACTAAGGACGGCACAAATATCCATGCCCGAGGGGGGGATTCGAACCCCCGACCGTAGTGGCCGTGCAGACCGTGACTGGAGCGCCTCAGTCTCCTCGGCCACCGCGGCCGGCGCCACGATCCTGGAAACGCCACTGATTCCCATGTAAAATAGAAAAACATAATAATAACGCTTTCAGAAGTGCGACATCAAAATAAAAAATAAAAAAGGTGCCCCTACCGGAACATTTTTTTTCTTTTTTTTTTTTTTTTTTTTTTTTTTACAAATCAAGCTGTATCTGTGTAACAGTGCTTATGGTGCCTGTCATTTCGCACAGTATTGTGTTTTTCATCCTACAGCTATTATCAATAACAGCACAAAGGATTTGCATTGTGAGCTGCCAGTAGTCGTTGAAATAATTCGTTCTGGAAAAGTAGGAAATATTTCCTAATCAGGATTCTAACCTGGGTCATCTGCATATTAAGGAATGTCTGTGACCACTACGCCGCTGGGAACACAGTGTTCACCACAACCTCTTGGACTACCCTAGCCCTACCATTCCATCCGTCACAAGCATTTTGAGCTTCGCACACACCTGCCGTGACGACCCTGCTCATTGTGAATCACTACTGGCGGCTTTACGAAGACTCCCGTACTAACAGGTATGGGGGACGACCAGGGCATCAGTAGCGCGCAGGTAAGATGCTGCCAGCAAGTCTACTAAGGTAATCCGTCGCGGTCGTGATAACCACTAGCAGCCTAATGGTCGACGAGGCTACCTGGTAAGCAGGAGCACCAGGTCCGAATCCCGGCTGGGAACAAATCTTCTACTTTCCCAGCCTCAGAATGCCATGTTGCTGAAGGGAACGCATGTGTGCGTCAGGCAAATATCCATTTCGTCGATTGAAATTTCAAGACATTCTCTCCATCCAACAGGAAAAGCAACACTGTTATGGACTTCCCTCTGCTCTTACTTTTTTTATCATCTGTATTTACACAGCCTGACTGAAAAGTGTAATCGAGAAGAACGGAAGGAAGCGATTGGAAAATCGTCCCATATTTACTTAACGGTATGACGCTGTATCCCCACTAGATGTACACGTTGACTTGTACGACTAGGGAGGATGTTATGAAACTGTTAAATTTTCTCCTGGGGCAAGTCGGGTTGCAACAGTTGTAGCTACTACTTGATATCGTGGGTACAGGAGTCTGAGCTCACCCTACGCAGATAGAAGTGACCATCTGCTGTGCGCCACACAGTCGCTTCACAGGGAATCTTTGCGTGTGAGAACGAGCATTGTCTTGCTGAAAAACAGTACCGCCATACTGTCGCAACAGAGGTGTCGGATGAAGGCCAGGGCATCTCGCATGTACACTGAGAGTCAGTCACTATTAAGCTCAGTCTCAAGTCACACCCATCGCCATATTTTAGATAAGTAATAATATATGCCGGGTGATCAAAAAGTCAGTATAAGTTTGGAAACTTAATAAATCACGGAATAATGTTGATAGAGAGGTAAAAATTTACACAAATCCTTGGAATGAAATCGAGTTTTATTAGAACCAAATAAAAACAAGTATGCTAGACGCGCGAAAGATCTCTTTCGCGCGTCGTTTGGTGATGATCGTGTGCTCAGCCACCACTTTCGTCATGCTTGGCCTCCCAGGCCCTCAGACGTCAGTCCGTGCGATTACTGGCTTTGGGGTTACCTGAAGTGGCAAGTGTATCGTGATCGACCTACACCTCCAGGGATGCTGAAAGACAACATCCGACGCCAATGCCTCACCATAACTCCGGACATGCTTTACAGTGCTGTTCACAACATTATTACTCGACTACAGCTATTGTGGAGATTTCCTGTAAAGGACATCATCTTTGCTTTGTCTTAATTTGTTAGGCTAATTATTGCTTTTCTGATCATTTGAAGCGCCATCTACCGGACATTTGTTGGACCTTTCTTCTTTTTTCCTTTTTTTTATTTTTTATTTATTAACTTTACTTTATTTTTTGGTCTATACTGTGTTTTTGATCACCCGGTACATAACATATGCGTAATTCAGTGACGTAAATGTATCATTAGCCTACATTTTCAATCAACAGTGCCAAGAAACCTGTATCTCGAGTAATTATAACAGCGCAAAATGTATTACACCTATAAGTTCATATGCAGTATTCCTATGAAGTAGAGAAAACAAAGTTGAAGATACACATTACCCCTGATTATTCGATTTCCAATCCGTTTTCTGTACCAAACTATAAGTCTACGTTGTATCACTACCATCAATCAAGGTAGGCAGGTTATGGCACTGATGTACCTGTATGAATATTTTAAAGAGTAATTAGGGTAGATTTTAGTAATGAATTAATTGAATGCAAAAGTGACTTTTAAAGTAACGTTTTTTTTAGCTGTGCCCATTGTTCTCCACCAATTCAGAATGTTAGATAACAAATCACAGAAATGTTTCCCGTCAATAAAGCAACAAACGCTTAGCGTACCGTTGATGAAGAGTTCATTACAGGGGTTGGCAAAAAGATGTAAACACCTGAAATAGAACTCCACGCCATGCCTAATACGCTGTAATAAATCAGTTGCCATTTAAAACAGCTTCCAGTCGTCATGGAATGGACAAATACAGGTTTTACAGAGAAGCTTATTCTATTACTAGCTGAAATATCTGCTTTTCCTGAGTATTTTCTTTGGCCGATTCTTCCTTTACCCTATCGCGTCTTCCCTTCTTTCTATACGAATCTCCTTCTCAACCTTTTCTCTGTCCATCTTCTGATCATATCCATATCCTCGTCCTGTTCATGTAACTTTTTCTCCTTCATCTATCCATGTTCAAAATGTTCAAATGTTTGTAAATCTATCGGACTTAACTGCGTGGTTATCAGTCCGTAGCTTACAAACTACTTAAACTAAGATAAACTAACCTAAGCACAACACAAACACCCATGTCCGAGGGGGGACTCGAGCCCCCGACGGCGATCGGACGCGCGCACCGCAGCACGGCGCCCCAGCACGCACGGCTAATCGGCTGCGGCTCTCTAACTTGCTCCTGCCTCTGTTCATCTCCCTCTCTCACTTGTCCCTCACCTGAATTCCTCTCCTTACCTATCTCCTACTCTCCGCAATCTCTCTCCAGTTCGGCTCATTTCCTTTCCCTCCGCCCCCTCTATTTGGCTTTACCCCTCTTTCAGTCCACCTCCTGTTCCCCCTCTTTCCCCACTTTCGTTGTGATTGGTCAAACTGTTTGGAGGTTTCTTCCAAGCTACTCTGCACAAGCACCATAGGGTGACTTGCGGAGTATAAAATCTATTTTTTGAAGTCAAATTCTCCCATTTTTTCCCTAAAAACGGTACTCGACATAATTCTAATGTGTTTGTAAAACATTTAGCCAAATCGTCCCAGTAATTCTCAGTATCTCCCAGCTTTCATGGTTACCTGTGAAGCATTAAAGAAGTGTGGTGTACGGTACTCTCGCGCCATAAAACACACATTCGTGTGACATCTCTCACGGTGCTCGGTGAAACGGTGTAGAAGCAAAGTGGGAAAAAAGAAAAGAAAAACCACGCCTAGAAAATAAATTTTATTGAGAATAATTTACTAGCACTTTGGAACGATAAAGCAAATTTTACCAAACCAAACGCTAAAAGAACACAGTATGAACGATATAAAAAAAGAACCAGAATCTCTGAGAAACATGTCAAAGTCGATGTAAAGTAATTAAATTACAGCAAATACTCACTTACACGAAAAATTAAACGAGACAATAACAACTAATCGTAGATCCAATTAGCTCACACGGTATAACATCCTAACGTAGTACTATTTTGTACATATTTGCGTGTAAATTACAATCTAATTTCAGACTTTTCTATGGTATATATTATAATTCTTATAATTCCAGGCTGCAGTTTAAAATAGCAATCTAGTAAAAATAAGCTTACTTTACACAATATCGATAACTAACAACAGCCTATTGCAGTAAAAAATTAAATAGCAACAAATACAATCTTAGGATTAATGAATACAATTTATTCATTTTTGAGTGGAGTGCGTTTTTCCAGATTGTTCTCCAGAACTTCCAGCTCCTTTTGCTTTAACTCAAAATGTTCGAGTGAGTTATTTCCATCCCGAGGATATGACGAGAAGAAGAAAAAAATAATACTTTCTCTCGTCAGTTATGGTCGAAAGTACATGCAAAAATTGAATTTTATGCGGATTACCAGCATTTTCCGATTTTACTTTGCAATTTTCCGTAATTTGTCCCTGAAAACTTTCCCAGGACCATAACTAACAAATACACACACACACACACACACAACCACACACACACAAGACAAATTACGCATAGCCATCGCTCCAGTTGTTATGTATGGTCTTGACTCGATTTTAAAAAAAAAAAAAAAAAAAAAAAAAAAAAAAAAAAAAAAAAAAAAAAAAAACCTGCCAAATCGGTCGAACCGCCCTCAATTTATTCATTTAGCAACGAACAGCATTTCATTTTTATTTGTATAAAAGAAAAATATAGGTTCCTTTCAAGTGGTGGCACTTTCCAGTAGCAGTGTAAGCTATGTTAAAACGATGTTAAAGCAAGCAATGAAGTGAACACGTTATTGTTACAATAACAACACAGACATAGTGTTGGCAAGGAGTACTCGTTAAGTGTCTTATGAGGACGTAAGATTAATTGTAATACGTAGAGAACAGGAGTGCGACCCATTCACTGGTCTTGTTCTGTAGTACGCCTACGAAGTCCGATTACAGAAAGACTGCCGCGGTGGAGTAGCCGAGCGGTCTAAAGCACCTCGCTGCGGAGGTCCGAGTCCTCCCTGGGGCATGGGTGTGTGTGTGTGTTTGCCCGTAGGTTAGTTAACCTAGGTTTAAGTAGTTTGTAAGCTACGGACTGATGACCACGCAGTTTGGTCCGATAGATTTACAGACATTTGAACATGTTTGAACAGAAAGACTGTGATAGAACGCAGAGGCATGCTTGCGGAGAAGTTCGTCAGGAGACAGGTATCTCACATACTTCGTGAATTCATATGAGAATCCGTGGTGGGATGACAACGTTCTTTTGGCGAGACAATACTAACAAAATGTAGGGTTAAACATCTGACTCTGACTCTCAAAAGCTGATCTGGAAGGCTGGCACCGGGATGGCTAGGGATCTGCGACAGGGGGCTCTCTTTCTTACAGAACCAGACCGTCCAACGGTTCCTACGATTGCAGAACAGGGCGTTGCCGTGTTGGAATGCAGCTTCAGCCCTCGGTGGACCGGCTGTGGACACCGAGAGGGCGCCCATGCTGCTGATCCCACAGATAATGTGCGCAGGAGTCCGCGGTTTGCTGCCAAAGTTCACGCGGAAAATACTGTCACTTGTACACCATTACAAGGCGTTACTCCGACTCACATACAATTTCTATTTCGTATGTGGCTACTAAATGTTCAATGTTTAGCAGATTAAAATCTAGCGTAATGCAGTGTCCTCCTCTCTCGTGGTCCATCCAAGGACTGGTTTGCAGCAGTCAAGATGGCAGCAAGTCTCCATTTTGAACTTCTTTACGCTTTCCTCTATGTGACGTCATGTGCTTCACGGTAGTAACAAAATTCCGAAAACCGCTGCCAACGTATGAATCGAAACTGACACGTTGCTTCTTACCTGATCAGATGGATTTCATCTATAGCCACTACGTCTCGCTGCATATGGACCGTCTACCACAGGTGAAAAAATATATCACCATAGAGCGGACCTGATCAATTGATAGGAATGTTTGTTTGTATGTCCTCTATGTGTTCATAAACCGTTCATTCGATTGCAATGAAACCGTACGCCCACAAAGGTTCCTGACCCGAAAACAAAACAGCGCGACACATAGCTCAGGAGATATGACGTCATAAATAATGAGAGGCCACCGCGTGACAATACGCAGATTCATGAGTCAGTTATTGGAAAATGGGAGTAGTTAGGGGACCAGCAACAAAGTTTTCATGTAATTTCGGACGTTTATGAAGCGTTTTGTAACTGACAACCACCCCTCCCCCAATAAAACGATGAAATGGAAAGACGTCTACCGCTCACAACAGTTTCGCTGTAGATGCCGCAAAACTGTCGCATCAGACATGACCTTGCATCAAATAAAGTTAGTACTACAGATTTTCATGTTACTATTATTTTTGTCAGCAAGTCACCCTTCATTCTCCTGCATCCAAAATTAAGCATACTATTTTCTTAATCTGTATCAATATAAAAGGGAAAGTACACTCATCCACTCACTTACTAAACACGAAATCTCGAAAACTACTTCACCTATGAAGCTGAAATTTTGCAGGAATATACTTTATAGGTAGGAAACGTCAGCTAAGAAAGTATTTTGTGAATAGGTGCATGGCGGGTCATACTTCTCCTACAGACTCACGTAATCTACAGTTTCATTCCGATCTTCACGAAATTTCTCACTCTTGACCTTCAAGACAAGAGGAAGGTCACCGTCTACCTTAAGTTTCATACGGTGCATGAGGGAGGGTACTTTGCAAAATAAAAATGCATTCCTAAATACCTTGGTCGCGCTATAACTAGAGAACAGCTCGACAGATTTCACAAATCCATTTTTTTTAATTAATTAATTTATTTATTTTTCTAAATCTCAGATCAAGGTTTGTATGAAAGAAAACTGGAATATTTAAGAAGAACAAAGTGCGTTTTACAATGTGACCCTGCGTTTCTATTGCATAGTAGTCTATAGTTTTGTTCCGATATTCATGAAATTTTGCGCTCTCTGCCTTAAAAACAAGATCAATATCACTGTCGTTATAAAATTTCTTTCGGTGCATGTTTGAGGGTACTTAACTTACGGGATTTTACAAAATGCGTAGTTTTGCTTCAATCTTTATGAATTTTTGCACATGACCTTTAAACCAAGAGAAAGATCACTGCGTACATAAATGTTGGTATGGTTCATGACGGAGGACACCTTGTAGAAAACTTTACCGAGAGATGGAAAGGTGGAAACGAACAGAGAGAGGGGAGAGAAAGTGGTGGATGCAAAGAGTGGGGGGGGAGGGGGGGAATGTGGACTACGATGGATATATAAATCCCGGGCAACACCGGGTTTACAGCTAGTCTTCACATAACTCTAACTAGTAATGACACCATGAAAAGCACTTATGCGGTCCATATTATACAGCTACAAGACTGCCTTAATCATCATTGAACCTTGGCATGTTTCACTTTTGGAAAGAATTAGTCTGCATCGTAGACTTAAGATGGTAGCAGAAGCTATAACCAGCTTCAGACAACAGTGAACCAATCAACTGACATTCCTCCATTGCTCGATAATACTGTTACCATAGCTTCAACACTAAGCTCCATGTTACGGCCATTTACGTCAGTTACGACTGCCTATAGAATTCCGCTTTCAGTTATCTCATACGTGCTGTTAAATGATAGTTTGTCGCGATCATTCAACACACGCTTTCAAGTTGTTGTAGTTTCTAGACTTGGTTGGTTGTTAATTTGGCTCGCCATGTCGTTGTATTCCATGGACACCGAGGATGCTTTTGCGTGGTCGCCTTCCTTGTAAGGATTATGTGACTATTTTTAACGATTAGGATTTCTACACGGCAGAGTAATTCATTCGCAATGGTGATGTTGTGGTGCAAAAGGGCATGACACTCCCTCGTAGCACTAGCATCGTCCAGAACTAGATTTGCAAGGCAAGGTTATCGTTCGATAGAGTCACAACGTGTAAGCACTCGTCTAAGCCTGAAATGAAGGCAGCTTGAGAACACCTCCATTGTTTGTTAGTGGAAAGTTCTACACCTCCATGAGCTGCAGACAATTTTAGGACAGTAACGACAGTGGCTGCAAATGACGCTGTTGCACCTTCAGTCTGCAACACCTCCAAAGTGGCTGTTAGCGCCGGCTTCAGGATGAGCCAATAGGCGCCGCGTACGCCAGCGTATGTCCAGAAGAACTCCGGTACTGTACTAAACCACGAATATTACAATTTACAATCACCCATCTTGCGAAAATAAAATTTTATTCAATCTTATTCAACATACGTCGTTAATCTCACAAACGCGCTGAATTTAGGATATAAGAAAAGAAAACGTGCTGAATGCAATCTTCCTATTGGCTGCATCCATCCATGTTTCACGCAAGATTTGTCTACGTGTGTAAATATGATTCATAATATAAAACTTACGGATGATATTATAAGTTACAATAAAGAAACCAATGCAGCACCTCATACGTGAAAAGTATCATGAATATGGTACAGAACACAGGTAACGCACTTCAAAGCGGGAACCAGTTTTCTAAACCTACCGTGTAAAATACAAGTAATGCAACATATTAACTGGGCCTAAAAAACTTATCTCATATAAAAAAATATATCATTTTCACGCAGTGCTGTGAGTCTGTAACACTTTTCTTTATAATATTTTAGGAACAAAAGTGAAGAAGGTGTAGGTCTGATAGACGTTTTCAGTCCTTGAAGTAGTGATAAAAATTAAAAAAAAATAATAATTAAAAAATGCGTACGAAATGAACGCTCGTATGTCTGTAGCCGAGCTGAGTGGCCTCGGATTCATACAGCGTGAGAGGGGCGGGTGCCCAGCACTATTGCTGCCTCTAGTGTTGCGTTCCAGTTCCGACAGAAACGTGCGTGTGAAGAAAAAAAAGGTCCTGCATCCTTAGAGAAATAATCGAGGGGCTTCTGTGGTACTATGTGACGTTTGCATAGGCGCGGTAAGTATTACTGTGTAAGATTTAGTTACATTATACACTTGAAAGATGTTTTACTGGATTTAACCCCGTTTTACACTGATTCTTGAAGAAAAAAATTACGTGAGATTTGCCGAGACCCCCTCTCCACCGCGTGAATTTGGTGTATTCAGTTCGACCCTTTCCCCCCCTCCCTGCCCCCTCCAAACAGGTCACGTGATGAATGGTCGCCCCCCAAGGGCGCCAAGTGTGCGACTCGCCCGGGTCGCCTGCATGGGTGAGGCCGCCCTGGCGTCTGCTGAAGGCTCGAGACCTGCGCTTCTGGCCTAAAAGTTCCCGCAGGTATGTGGCAAGCGCCTGTGCGATCAAAAGCTCGTGCTTCACCCTCAGCAGTGGCGGTAACTTCCCCCAGTGTGCAGTTTGGCGACTAGAAAATGAGGATGTGCCGGCTGCTCGTTTAATTAGGAGCGGAGCGTGCGACGTTTTAATTACCGCAGATGTGCGGCGCTCTATAAGGACGCCCGCTGCAGACATGAAAGGCGCGCGCAGCTCAGCCGGCTCCACACTGGAGCAGCGCCACGCGTGCTACCTGCTCAGGGCGTCTGCCGAACCTCAGCTGCCGACCAATCACAAGTGAACGCCGCGCTCGTATTCACGATACTCCACTGGTCACGTCTTATCTTTCTTCGTATTTTATTTTATTATTACAACTAGCTGTAAACCTGGCGTTGCCCGGGTGTTTACGTCTCCCTCTCGTAGTCCACATCCCTTCTCCCCTCTCTCTGCATCCACCTCTTCCATCTCTTTGTTAGTTTCCACCTTTCCCTCCCTTCCACAAGACGCTTGATACAGTTTCCCACATACGTTTAACGAACAAAGTAGGAGCACATGGTTTATCAGACCAATTGTATGATTGGGTTGAGGAGTTCCTAGATAACAGAATGCAGCATGTCATTCTCAATGGAGAGAAGTCTTCCGAAGTAAGAGTGATATCGGATGTGCCACAGGGGAGTGTCCTGGGTCCGTTGCTGTTCAAAAAAAATGTTCAAATGTTTGTATAGTCTATGGGACTTAACTACGGGGTCATCAGTCCCTAAACTTACAAACTACTTATGAACTACTTACGAACTAGAACGGCACAAATATCCATGCTCGAGGGGGGATTCGAACCCCCGAGCGTAGTGGCCGTGCAGACCGTGACTGAAGCGCCTCAGTCCCCTCGGCCACCGCGGCCTTGCAGATAACATCGGAACTTATGCTCTTTGCGGTTGATGCAGTAGTATATATAGAGAGGTTGTAACAATGGAAAATTATATTGAAATGCAGGAGGAATTGCAATGAATTGACACATGGTGCAGGGAATGTCAATTGAATTTCAATGTAGACAAGAGTAATGTGCTGCGAATACATAGAAAGAAACATCCTGTATCATTTAGCTACAGTATAGCAGGTCAGCAACTGGAAGCAGTTAATTCCATAAATTATCTGGGAGTAGGCATTAGGAGTCTTTTAAAGTGAAACGATCATATAAAATCAATCGTCGGTAAATCAGATGCCAGACTTTGATTCATTGGAAGAATCCCAAGGAAATGCAGTCCGAAAACAAAGGAAGTGGGTTACAGTACACTTGTTCGCCCACAGCTTGAATACTGCTCACCGGTGTGGCATCCGTACCAGGTGGGGTTGATAGAGGAAGTAGAAAAGATCCTACGGAGAGCAGCGCGGTTCGTTACAGGATCATTTGGTAATCGTGAAAGCGTTACGGAGATGATCGATAAACTCCAGTGGAGACTCTGCAGGAGAGACGCCATGTCGCTCGGTAGGGGCTTTTGTCGAAGTTTCGAGAACATATATTCCTCCCTCCTACGTATATCTCGCGAAGAGATCATGAAAATAAAATGAGAGAGGCTACAGCCCACACAAAGGCATTCCGACAATCTTTATTTCCACGAACAATACGTGACTGGAATAAGAGGGAGAACCGATAGTGATATTCAAGGTACCCTTCGTCAAACACCATAGTGTCGCTTGTGGAATATAGATGTAGATAGATAGATAGAAAGTTTCCTGCAAGGTACCCTCTGTCATGTACCATACAAACATTTATATACCCAGTGATCTTCCTCTCGTTTAAAGGTCATGTGTGCAAAAATTCATAAAGATTGGAGCAAAACTATGCATTTTGTAAAATTACTTAAGTACCGTCCCCCATGCACCGTATGAAACTTGGCAGACGGTGACCTTCCTCTTGTTTTGAAGGTCAAGCGAACGAAATTTCATGAAGATCGGAATGAACCTGTAGGAGAAGTATGCTCCGCCATGCACCTATCACAAAATTTTCTACCTATAAACTACATTGCTGCCAGATTTCAGCTTCATAGGTGAAGTCGTTTTCGAGATTTCGTGTTTAGTCTGTGAATGAGTGAGTGTTCAAATGTTCAAATGTTTTTATAGCTACACTTAGAAACTACTTTATAGCTAAACTTACAAACTACTTGTGAACTAACTTATACTAAACACAGCACAAACATCCATGCCCGAGGAGGGATTCGAACCCCGACTGAATTACTCTCCTTTCGCTTTTATATAGATAAAGAAAACAGATTGCTTAATCTTGGATGCAAGAGAATTAAGGGAGAGTTGCAGACAAAAATAAATAGTAACAAGTAAATCTTTAATGGTAACTTTATTTGATACAAGGTCATGCCTGATGCGACAGTTTTACGGCATCTACAGCGAAACTTTTGTGAGCGGTAGACTTCTTTTCGTTTTATCATTTTGTGTTTATTGTCTGAGTCATCCTGTATGCAATTACACCTAAACATACAAACTACTTATGAACGACCTTATACTAAGGACGGCACAAATATCCATGCCCGAGGGGGCATTCGAACCCCCGACCGTAGAGGCCGTGCAGACCGCGACTGGTGCGCTGCAGAGCGCTCGGCCACCGCGGCCGGCAAAGACGACACCCTCCCATACACCACAGCATAATCAGCAAACAGAAGGAAATTACAAGTTTCTCTGTCCATCAGATCATTTATATACATAGAAAATAATAGCGATCCTATCACACTCCCCTGGGGCACGCCTCTCTATGTTATACTGTGGTCATAGGTGGTGTAGAGGATGCTGGGTGGGTTGAGGTGCTTTGTCCGGCTGGAGAGGAGGAGGCGGAAGCGGTTGAGGGCTTTTTCAGGGACCGTTTTATGGTAAAGAGACCAGGAAAGGGAGTGGTCTAGGGTAAGATTGAAGTATTTGAGGGTGGGGGTGGGCGGATGGGAGGATTGTGGAGGGTAAGATAGAATTCACGGAGGCGGAAGGACCTAAGATGATTGCCTGGGACTTGTCGGGGTTACAGCAAGTGGAGAACTGGGGAAGGTGGGATTGGAGGAAGTGATGGGAGCGGGCGACGGTGGAGGCGGCGGCGAGGAAGGCGGTGTCGTCAGCATATTGTAAGAGGTGGACGTGTAATGGAGAACAATATTGGGGATAAAAAGCATAGAAATATCCCAGGTTCCAGTAGCTGTTAGGAGATGAAGTGGATTGCAGCTGATGGCGTTACGCGTAGCGCTACAACTGAGCAGTGACGACGCCAGCGGTGAGCTTGGCCGTACAGTGGCAGGTCTCGCCCTGACGCCTTGGCCACCTGCCTCGGCGACGGCGGCGTCCCCGTGCTCGTTACCGCAATGAATGTTTCAGCCCGCGCGAGTGCTTTCCCGAGTGAGTCTGCATTATTCAGCGCCGTGTCACGCGTATGACGTTACATTTACGCCACTGACATTATCGCCCGCAACCCTGAACCTCCCCTCGCCCATCATATTTCACGCTCAAATTGCATTTTCACGTAACAAAGGACCAAAGCTTCTTACACTCTCCATTGGCGTCTGCGTACTTAAGCTATCGGCATGAAATGCCGCAAAACACAGACCTCTTATAGCGTTTTTATCATCAGTTTAAGTTTAAATTACAGGGGAAAGGAGTGTTATTTACGACTTGTACAAAAGCTAGACTGCCGTTATTATACTCGAAGGGCATGAAAGGGAAGCATTAGTTGGGAATGGAGTAAGACAGGGTTGTAGCCTTTCTCCGATGTTAGAAGATGTGAAGAAATAAAAACATTGCGTTTTGCTGATGACATTGTAATTCTGTAAGAGACAGCAAACGACATGGAAGAGCAGTTGAATGGAATGGACATTGTGTTGAACAGAGCGTATAAAATGAACATTAACAAGGGCAAAACAAATATAATGAAATGCAGTCTTAGAAAATCACGCGATACTGAAAGAATTAGATTGGGTAACGAAACAATGAAGGTGGTAGATGAGTTTAGTTACTTGGGTAGTAAATAACATATGACGGTCGCAGTACAGAGGACATAAAATGCAGAATGACAATAGGAAGAAAAGCATTTTTGAAAAAGAGAAATTTGCTAACATCGAATATTAATTTCAGTGTAAGGAAGTCTTTTCTGAAGGCATTTGTGTGGAGTGTTGCCTTGTACGGGAGTGAAACATGGACGATAAGCAGTGCGGACAGGAAGAGGCTTTTGAAATGTGGTGCTACAGAAGAATGCTGAAGATTAGGTGGGTAGATCGCGTAACTAATAAAGAGGTACAGAACAGAATTGGCGAGAAAAGGAATTTCTGGCATACCTTGACTAAAACAAGGGATCGCTTGGTAGGACACCTTCTTAGACATCGAGGAATCGAAAATTTAGCATTGGAAGGGCACCAAGTGACTCATGTAGAGTAAGCAGATTCAAATGGATGTGGGTTGCCGTTCTTATGAGGAGATGAATAAGCTTGCTCAGGATAGAGTAGGCTGGAGAGCTGCATCAAACCAGTGAAGACCATAACAACAACATCATCAGTTTCTAAATGCTAATTTGACGATTCCTTGATGTCTCAGAATGTGTCCCACCAATCTATCCCTTCTCTTAGAATATGCCAGAAAATCCTTTTCTTCCCAATTCCGATAAGCACCTCCTTATTAGTTACGTGATCTACCCATCTCATTTTCATCATTTATTTGTAGCACCACATTTCAAAAGCTTCTATCATCTTTTTGTCCGAACCCCTTATCGTTCACGTTTCACTCCCATACAAAGCTACACTCCAGACAAATGCTTCCAGAAAGAAATTACTAACATTTAAATTAATATTGCATGTTAACAAGTGTCGCTTCTTTTAAAACGTTTTTCTTCCCAATCTACATTTGATATCTTCTTTACTTCGGCCATCAGAAGTTATCTTGCAACCCAAATAAAAAAACTAATCTATTACTTTTATTGTCTCATTACCTATTCTAATTCTGACGCTAAATTGCATTACCCTCGTTTTACTCTTGTTAATATTCATCTTATATCTTCCTTTCAAGACACTGTCCATCCCATTCAACTGCTCTTCCAGATCCTTTGCAGTCTCTGACAAAATTACTATGTCATCGGCAAACCGCGAAAGCTTTTATTTCTTCTCTCTGAACTTTACTTCCCTCTCCAAATTTCTCCTTGCATTCCTTCACTGCTTACTCAAGGTACAGATTAAACAACATTGGGGAAAGACTACAACTCTGTCTTACTCGCTTCCCAACCTCTGCTTCCCTTTCTTGCCCTTCCACTCTAACAACTGCTGTCTGGTTTTTGTATAGGTTGAATATAACTCTTCGCTCCCTATATTTTACCCTTGCTACCTTCAGAATTTGAAAGAGTGTATTCCAGTAGACATTGTCAAAAGCTTTCTCCAAATCGACAAACGCTAAAAACGTTGGTTTCCCTTTCCTTGGCCTGTCTTCTAAGATAAGTCGTAATGTCAGTATTGCCTCCCGTGTTCCTACATTTCTCTTAAATCCAAACTGATCTTCCCAGAGATCGGATTCCACAAGTTTTTCCATTCTTCTGTAAATAATTCGTGATTAAATTTCGCAACCATGACTTATTAAACTGAGACTACTGTAATTTTCACATTTGTCTGCACTTGCTTTCTCTGGGATATTTCCCCTGTCTCACACATCTTGCATACCAAGTGGAACAATTTTTACATGACTGGCTCTCCTAAAGATATCAGCAGTTCAGACGGAATATCATCTACACCAGGGGCCTTGTTTCGACTCAAAACCTTCAGCGCGCTGTCAAATTCTTCTCGCAGTATCATATCTCCTATCTCATCATCTTCCACTTCGTCTTCCATTTCTAGTATACTGCATTCAAGGTTATTTCCTTTGTGTAGGAGCACTATATATTTCTTCCACAGTTCAGCTTTCCCCTCTTTACTTGGTACTGGTTTTCCGTCTGAGTTCTTCATATTCTTCTCCCTATATGATCCTCTGCGGCCTTAACTTTCCTATCTCTCAGAGCTACCCATTCTTCTTCTACTGTATTACTTTCCCCCGTTTCAGCCAATCCTTGCCTAATGCTCCCTCTGAAACTCTCAACCACCTTTCGTTCCTTCAATTTGTACAGGTCCCATCTCCTAACTTTTCTACCTTTCTGCGGTCTCTTAAGTTTTAATCTGCAGTTCATAACCAATAAGTTATGGTCAGTCTCTATCTGCCCCTAGATATGTCTTACAGTTTAAAACATGCTTTCTAAATCTATTCCTTACCATTATAAAGTCAATCTGGTACCTTCAAGTGTCTCCTGGTCTCTTCCACGTATACAGCCTTCTTTCATGGTGTTTAAACCAAGTGTTAGTGATCATTAAATTGTACTCTGTGCAAAATTCTACCAAGCGATCTCCTCTTTCATTCCTTGTTCCCAGTCCATATTCACCTACTACATTTCCTTCTTTTCCCTTTCCTGCTACCGAGTTCCAGTCCCCCATCACAATCAAGTTTTCGTCTCACTCAATATTCTGAATGATTTCTTTTATCTCCTCATACCATTTTCGATATCCTGATCATCGGCCGTGCTATTTGGCATATAAACTTGTACTCTGTTGTCAGTGTTGGTTTTGTGTTTATCTTTGCTACGATATTGCGTTCATTATGCTGCTCATAATAACTTACCCGCATTCCTATTTTCTTATTATCAGACCTACTCCTGCGTTACCACCGACTGATTTTGTATTGATAACCCTGTACTCACCTGACCAGAAATCCTGTTCATCCTGCCACCGAACTCCACTAATCCCTACCATATTTAACTTTATCCCATTCATTTATCTTTTCAAATTTTCTAACTTACCTACGCGATTAAGTGTTAGAACATTCCATGCTCCGACCCGGTGAATGCCTGTTTTGTTTTTATTGATGACGACTTCCTCCAGAGTAGTCCCCGAGTGGAGATTCGAATGAGGGACTAATTTACCTCCGGAATATTTTACCCAAGAAGACGCCATCATCATGTATTTATACAGTGGAGCTGCATGTTCTCGGGAAAAGTAACGACTGTAGTTTCCCCTTGCTTTCAGCCATTCGCAGTAACTGCATGGCAAAGCCATGTTAGCTGATGTTACAAGGCCAGCTCAGTCAATCATCCAGACTGTTGCCCCTGTAACTACTGGAAAGGCTGCTGCCCCTCTTCAGGAACCACACGTTTGTCTGGCCTCTCCACAGATACCCCTCCACTGTGGTAGCACCTATGGTACGGGTATCTGCATCGTTGAGGCACGCAAGCCACCCCACCCTGGCAATGTCTGTTGCTCATTGGGGTGAAAAAATCATGCTCATATTTCAGTAAAACTTGCGTCAAAATTTTATAGTATTCGAGGCGTCGACATTTCATATTATTCGGTCAATCGGAGATCTGCGGTTAGGAACATCTACATTTACAACTGTAAATTATAGTTTGTTCAATATCGGAAATATCCGAAAATCCAGATTCCGTTGAGATTTTGATGAAATGTTGCCTTCGATTTCGTCGATCACAGCAGTCAATAAAACAATTTCCTATATACAGTAAAACTGAAATTTGGAAGAGTAAATAGTATTTCCACAGTATAATTATTGGTCAATATTCCGTTTTTGCGATACGTTTCCATGTTATAAAATTAATATACATTCATATATGAAACACATAGAAAAATGGTGCATAGGGATGCAACGATGTCACAATTTCGAGGCATTCCATCAATACTTTTGTAAATATAAGGTTTTGAACAAGCACTAAACAAGACTCTATGCTAGACAGAATTGTACTAGGAGATAGAAAAGGGAGAGATGAGGAGATGAACAGGGAGAGCGTTGAGGTGGAGATGAGCAGATAGAAGGGAAGGAATTTCGGACGGATAAAGAGAGATGGGGGAGAGAATGTGGACAAAGAGAGGGTGATGATGAGAGGGAGGGGGGGGGCAATCACCGTTCCCACGGTAGATATGAGTGATTCCTCTTCTCTTTGTGGGAAGACACAACAACGCTTAACACGGTGCAGCTATTTTTAGATATTTCCCACTGCTTTATCCTCCATTCTCCCCTGGCTCATATTCCCTTCAGTACTATGGTTTGATCTACATGTTCGCAGCCTCGCTCTTTTTCACGAATTGTTTACCAGTATGTTGCACTACAGTCGTTCTGTAATGAATGAAACCATTGCAGATTGACTGCCGTGTGGGCTTTTACTAACTTTCGATTTTAATTCAAACAGGTTCCTCGAACCCATTTTTAAGTTATCACTGACCATTTGCCAGTGAACGGGTATTAATATGTAGCGTGTATGAAGTATTGTTAAAATCAATTATGTAGACTGATAGTTGTTTTAGTTTTTAACTAGTTATGGTTGACTAATTTATAGTGCATCGAATGAGACAATCCATAGAAATGTTAACTGTACGTTATTCCGACACAGTTTGGCAATATTGCGTTATTTGTGTCTTGTGAGAAAAGTAAGTCAGTCTCTATGGATTTGAGTTCCACATCGCAGAACAAAACCGTGTCGACTCATCACAGGCATAAGTATAGCGCAGTAAACGTATTGCTGTTCTTCACCTACACATTTGCACAAAATAGTATTGCTTAATAAATATTGAGCGTCCGAGTATTCCTAGGGGCTTGAATGCTGCCTCACAATTTCCTCCTCCACTCTTTTCTTCTCCTTGGTCTCTCGTGTTAATTAACAAGATTCTGATAGTATCGGGTATATAATTATGACACAGTACAGTCTTAAGCCGGTATTACACGAAACACCTTACGTGTACATTTCAGGTATAGATGGCCTCACACTTAGCTGTACGTACTACCAGATAATAGTCTATTTCATAAAGTATAGACAAAAATAATGTTTAATTACTAATAATTGAGCACTGTTTCTAATATTTTACAATATTCCTTTTTACATTAGTAATATAAAAATAATTATACATATTTATTTTTATTTTAACTTATTATGACTAATTTCCCATTGACTGGCGCTGACGTCATGAAGCTACGTGTGCGTGGTTTTTAGCTGTTTAACCCGTGGCAGCTCAGCCGTCAGCAGCACTTCATCCACCGTGAGTGCACGTCACGGCTCACGACCACCAGTAACAGCCAAATGGGTGATCACCTGCTTTTTATTCTTTATTTGCAAACTTTAGTATGTAGTTATGACATCTGTTTGATGGCAAAAGATTATTACCAAAACAGGCTGCTTAAAAAAAATAAATAAATAAATAAAAAACATTGCTATTTTAGACTTTTTAATTAATTTATCGTGCTATAACAGATCCCTGAACTCCTGCAACAATGTTTTCTAGGAAAATATTCGCCTCTAAATCGCCTACCTGTATATATAAAAATTATTGTTTTTCTGTATGTGCTCTATGTATTCATAAACCATTCACTCGATTGCAGTGAAACTTTGGTAAACTGTTCACCGTACGCCCACGAAGGTTCCTGGCCCAAAAAAAGAGCACATCTCATGAAATATGACATCATAAATAATGAGACGCCACCGCGTGAGAATACCCAGTGCGTGAATTACCGGAAAATGGGAGTAGTTAGGGACCTGCAACAACGTTTGCATGAAATTTTGGGACATTTTTGGAGCGTTTTGTAACTGACTCTCCTACCCCCACACAAAATGATGAAACAAAAGTAAGTCTACCGCTCTCAACAGTTTGGATTTAGATGAAGTAAAACTGTCGCATCAGGCATGACCTTGTTTCAAATAAAGTTAGTATTACAGATTTCCATGTTACTATTTATTTTTGTCTGCAAGTCTCCCTTAGTTTTCTTGGTTCCAAAATTAAGCAATCTGTTTTCTTAATCACTGTGTATATAAAAGCGAAGCGACACTCACTCACTCACTGAATAAATACGAAAACTCGAAACTACTTTACATATGAAGCTGAAATTTTGCAGGAATGTAGTTTATAGGTAGAAAACGTCAGCTGAGTAAGTATTTTGTGATAGGTGCATAGCGGAGAATATTTCTCCTACAGACTCACGATAACTACAGTTTCATTCCAATCTTCACGAAATTTCGCTCCCTTGACCTTCTTTCTTCAAAACCAGAGGAAGGTCAACGTCTACCTTAAGTTTCATACGGTGCATGTGGGGGCGGAGGGTACTTTGCAACATAAAAATGGTTCCCTAAATACCTTCGGCGCAACATAATTTGAGAACTGCTCGACCGATTTCACAGATCCTTGTTTTGTTGTTTTCGTTATTCTGAGATCAAGGGTTGTATGAGATGAAACTGGAATATTTGAGAACAACAAAGTGCGTTTTTCAATCTGACCCTGCGTTTCTATTGCATAGAAATCTATAGTTTTGTTCCGATATTGATGAAATTTTGCACACTCGACCTTCAAGAAGAATCTCACTCTCTGTGTAAAATTTCGTTCGTAGCATGGAGGAAGGTACTTAACTTACGTAATTTTACAAAATGCATAGTTTTGCTCCAACGTTTGAAGACTTTTGCACACATGACCTTCAAGCCAAGAGGGAGATCACTGGGAATATAAATGTTTGTATGGTACTTGGCAGAGGGTACCTCGCAGAAAAGTTTACAGAGGGAGAGATGGGTGAGAAACAGGTGGATGCATAGAGAAGGGGAAATTGGATGTAGACTACGAGAATGTAGGATAAATAAATACCGGGCAACGTCGGGTTTACAGGTGGTTTGGTAATAAAACACGAAGTTTCGTGCTCAATATTTAGTTTGGGAGTTCACTTGAGCAACAGTTGGAGTGTGTTAACAGTATCGTAATACGGGCCTTCTAATATTGCGCGGGCTTTGCCTGTTGGCGGTGACGTCACGGCGCGGCCGCGGTGGCGGCCTCCCTCGCCGGCTGATTGATTGGGCCTTTTCAGGCGGAAGTTGGCCGCTAGTTTCCGAATCACTTGACGAGTAATTGGAGCGATAGCGGGCCAAGTTGGCCGCGTGCTACAGCCGCACACAAGTTGCCGACGCCGCGGGGCGCGGCAGCACTGAATGAGCCCCTCCAGCAGCTCCACTGGCCAAACAGAACAGAGAGAGCTCAATGGGGCCAGCGTCTGTCTTCTGCTCACTCCGTTTTAATACATCAACATCTACTACAACATTGCGGCACTTCACGCGGGGTGCGATGCGTTAATTAAATGCTGAGTCCCACTTACATACCGGTTAACTATAAATATCAGGTCGTTAATTGATACCACCTACACTTGCAGTGTATAGGAACTAAATACTCGCCGGAATTAGTGGCATTGCGGACACAAACGCACACACTAAACTACGACTTCGTACAGTAGTACTATTTATTTATTTACCCTTGTTGCGGACCAGCTGCCTTCGGGTATATAGCTGGTCGTGATTACAAAATCTGTGTGATACATTTATGCGATTGTGATACTTTATTTTCTTTATACATTTACAGTAAGTAGATAAAAAAAATACAAAGAAAAGCGTAAAAACTTATCATATCGAAAATGAAAAGGCAACTTAAAAACATCAACTATTTTAAGACGACAATAATAGAAGATAGGAAAGATTGGTTTGAGTGACAGTCTGAAGAATAAGAGTGGAAAGCCCAGGGTGGGAGGCCTCGGAATTTACTTCGAGCCCTGCCATCCTGGAGTTTTCTCATTTGGAGACTCCTATGATGGGCTATATTTGTAGGTTGCATTTCGCATGTGTTTATATCGTCCTCTGTGTCGCAGCTGTCATCTGTGGTGTAATTTGTACTGTTTGCGCTTTCAGTGTCAGATTCATCATAAGTGTTTGTCTTCTGTTGTGGGCGTTTCGTGTTGCATTACGTCTTACGTTCTGTATGTATTCGTCTTTTTTTCGTTGTGAGACTTCGTCCGTCAGCCTGTACATTATGTCCCATCCGTTCTTATCTTGTATTAGTTCGTTTAGGTCTTTAGTCCTGTCAAACATAGTGTGAGTGTGTGTTTTGTAGAGCTGACAGTGTGTTCTGGGGTCCCAATTTCCCCACACGTACAGCATGGATAGTCACTGAGACCCACACATGTGAGGTGTGTTGGGTAGGGGCCGTGACCCGTTAGGAAGTGGATCATACCCCGTCTGGGATTGATATGACCCATTCGAATACGTTCCCTTATATTCGGGAAAAAGTCATAGACACGTCTTCCTTTCTCGCAGTTATCCCATTCCCTTTGCCATGTGTCCATTCTCCATTTAATTAGTTGCCTCCGTTCTGTTATCTCTTGTCCAACAAGTTCGTGGACCTTGTCGTATTTCCCCGCCTTCAGCCAGTACATAGCAGCTCTTAGTCGTATGGTAAGGTCTATTGGTGTTATCCCCATTACCAAGCAGTGTCAGAGGTAGTGCTGAAGGCTCCAGTTAGCCTTAATAGGACACTTCTTGGACCTTTCCCAACAGTGGCAATGTTGGTCTGTAGTGCCAGGCGCTGTGGCCGCGGACTGAAGAGGGCTATGTGGTATGTACGTAGTGTTTGTGTAGGTAGTCTGTACGTTGTGGTGTTTAGCCTGGCAAGTTTTTGAGTCATCTTGGTGGCCCTGTCGGTCATCAGTCGTATATGTATATTAAAGGTCAAGCGTTCGTCCAATTGGACACCAAGATAACGAACATTGTGTTCTCTGCGTATTTTGATGTTGTTGTTTTATTATTGGGTCCCTGATTAGGGTTCCTTTTAGTAATATGTAGACTGTTTTATATGCTGCCATCTTTAATTTGTTCTGTGTGCACCATTGACCTATAGTTGCCAGGACATGTGTTGCCTTCTGTTCTAATTGAATTCTCGAGTCAGCTGTAACCAAAACAAGTAGGTCATCAGCATACGCTACAGTGCCTTTGACCAACTCCTGTTGCCTCAGTAGATTCAGGAGTGGTTCAAAGGTAGTACTTTCACCTCTCAGTGTCGTGGGCCCATTTCCACTCAGTCTCTCAAAAACTAGTTCAGTGTTGCTTACCTCAGCTGCGGCGGAGCGGCCGAGCGCATTGAGGCGCTATGCTACGATGTGCGAGGCCATTCACCGTCGGAGCTTCGAATCCCCCCTCGGGTATGGAAGTTTGTGCCGTCTTTAGTATAAGTTAGTTCGTAAGTAGTTTTTAAGTTTAGGGACTGATGACCACGCCGTTAAGTCCCATAATATCTACAAACATTTGTACATTTGCTTACCTCAGATTTACATGTCCCTTTGGATAATCTTCTCCTCGGGTCGTGGACTCCAACGATGTGCAGGTCAACACATCGGTTACAAAACTGTAAATTAATTAAGGTATCGTTATGTCTACTCGGATTTGGCTATTTTAAAACAGTTTTGGGTTTATTTTTCTCAACAGAATATTAGTGTGAAGCTAGTTTCACATTTGTCTTATGAAATACGCGGTAATGATTTATTAGCTTTGCTGAGCACTTTTCTGAATTATGAAATCAAATTATTGTCTTCTCTAATTACGTAGGCTTCCGCGGCCAGAGTCAGATGACACAAAAGTTTTCTGGGTGTTGTACCGCGTCATGATGTAAGAAGGCTATTACTTAAATAACCGACATTTTGGCCAACGTTACAGTGGCATTACCCAGATGACGCGGTACAACACCCAGAAAAATTTTATGTCATATTGTCTTATCATTTACACTCAAATCTTGCAGTCGCTATCTCGTAAGTATTAACCTGCCTTAACTTGCACAGTTCACCAAAACTTCGCAGATATACGTATTACACTTTTCCAGAGCATCATTGTCTCAATATTAGTCGGCACGATACTACTCTTTCGCTGTATATAAATTTCCACTTATATTCGTCACCGACGGCACAGTGCTACGTCATGCCTACCCCATGGCCTCCTAGTAACTGGTACTTTTCACCTCCTCGCGCCTTGGCGCCTCAACTCCACAGACTAGCACACTATTGACTAAATGCCAGCGTCCAATGAAAATCACTTCTGAAAACACAACCTAATTATTATTAACCTAGCCCGTTTAATAATTATATTGTTACTTATGACCACTGCCAACATGAATGTAATCACTGGTAATGCTGAAGTTATTGTCCAGACTTTTTAAGCAATAAAATGTTAACGCAAAAGAGCGGCAGTTCCCGCCACAGAAAACACGGTGGAGTTCCGCGCTACTTGCAGTGCTGCTAAGCGCTGGCTTCCCACGGTTGGGCTGGCCATCTGTCGCAATCGCAACGATTCAACCACTGTCTGTAACCGCTGCCTAGCGTATCTTATTTGGGCGGCCAACGGCTGCCCACGCAGCAATAAAAAAATTAAAATTAATCGTAATAAAGTATAGAAGAAATGTGAGATAACGCCAGAGTACCTCTACATCAACATATATACTCCACCAATCATATGTAAGGGTCTGGCAGAGTGTTTATCGAACCGTACATTCTCTAGTAGCGCACGGGAAGAAGGAATCCACAAATCATTCCGTTTTCGAACTGATTTCTCTTATTTGTAGAGACCGACCGAAACAACATTTTTGGCCGAAAGCGAAACCGCAACCGAATATTCCAGTTTCGGGCGAAACCGAAACTTGCGTATTTCAGTTAACATTTCTGTATATTTACGTTACACCACAAATCATTACTTTTTCCACATTTTTCAAGATGCCGTAGAAGATGACATGGGAGGCGAACAAGTTTAGAAAAATTGACAGTACGTTTAATAAAGTACTTCCTAACTGGATTCTTTTCTCCTTGTTGTGACATTCTCTACCTAAAAAAGAAATACTAAAGGAAGTTAGACAGTAAGTAAACTAAACTTGATACATTAGAGTTTCTTTATTTCCTGTGTGCATTCTACCTTCACAGAACAATGCACTCTGTCATTATAACGCGGAGTAAATAGTGAAATATTTTAATTTACACGTGTATTCTTTTCAAGGTAGATTTCCTTCGTTTTTACGCGTAAATTTCGATAGTTCGTTGTGATCCCGCTAACGTCGAAGTAACGAGGCTACTGTACAGCTACCACATATACCACAGTTCCACTTTTCTTTCTTGTACGAACACAGTCTTCTGTCTTCTGTCTTTAGGTACACGAAAACATGCCCCAGATACTACGAAATGCCAGAGCCTCAACGTGACTACCACGATACAAAATACACAGAAAAATTTGTTTGCTTTCATAAGTAGCCTTTACGATTTTGTTCTTGAGAGAAAAATTTTCAAATGTTTGTAAATCCATCGGACAAAACTGCGTGGTTATCAGTCCGTAGCTTACAAACTACTTAAACTAAGGCAAACTAACCTAAGGTCAAACACACACACACCCATCCCCCAGGGAGGACTCGAACCTCCGACGATGAGCATCCGCGTTCCCCGCAGCGAGGCGTCTTAGACCGCTCGGCTACTCCCCCACGGCGTCCTTGAGAGAACTAGCTTTATATTGCCACGTGCTTTCCACTTGAATACAAAAAATGCACATAGAACCCTGTAAATCAGATGCGAAGGAAGCACCTTGAAGCATAGCCACTCACTCTCAACTAACGCCAAGCCGTCATGCCGTGGCTCTATAGAAACTTAGTAAACACTATGAGTCTAATTTATGACACGGAAGAAATGACTTTTGAAGAACCATCGATCCCCCGACAGTTGTGGGTTCTATGTCGGAGGTGTCGGACTTCGTTACTTACAGCAAGTGTCGCGTTGCTCCGTGAACGACTCGTCAGGACAACGAACTACAGAGAATCCACAGACAAAGGAAATTGGTTCATATTCACACACTATATAACATCAACTGCTGATGGGCAGAGCCGAAACTGTGTACCCAGCCGGGATTCGAACCCAGGTCTCCCTCTTTCTAGGAAGTTGCGCTGACCACTACACCAGTGGGGACATAGTGATCAAAGCACCTGCAAGGACTACCTAAGCACGTCTCCCGTCTGACACAAATCTCCAGCTCTTCCCGGCCGGGAGGCGTGCTTAGGTAGTCTTTGCAGGTGCGGTGATCACTGTGCCCCAAGTGGTGTAGTGGTGAGCACAACTGCCTAGAAAGAGGGAGACCCGGGTTCGAATTCCAGCTGGGTACACATTTTCGACTTTTCCCATTAGCAGTTGATGCCATATAGTCTGTGAATATGAAAGAATAACAACTGCAGGATCAGAAGTGATGTCTGTTCTTTCAATACAGACGCCGCATATATACATAAAGAAAATTGGGATGTACAGCGGAAACATAATTTCAAAAATTAATCATAGCTGCTTATATGAATCCAAATGACATCTTTAAGTATTCCCGGTTTCTATGAGCTTCAGAATGCTCCAATGGTGTCGTCTGGAATCGCTTCGCGTAGATCCGTACCTTTAGCACGGATCTACGCGAAGCAATTCCAAATGGAATTTCTGAAGCATTCGGAATCTCAAAAAAGTCGGGAATATATAACGATGACATTTGGAATTACAGACGCAGAAAGGGCTAACAAACAGAGGTATGCCTGTAACAAGTTTCCTGAATTGTCACTGAAAAATATTGCCACTGTGCGACGAATATACTTGCTTTACGACAAGTCCAAGGGACGAAGTTTACTGTAAGGACTCATTCACGGAGAGAGCACAGAAATGAAGAAAGAGTATCGCTGAAACAGGAGAAACAAACTGTGGTTCACGTTTACGATCGCACTAACAGCGCTCGGACGACGGAGGTTACCTTGCGAATGTCGATCTACATCGTTACTGTCTTGCAGTGTAGACGTATCGACAGATAACTGGCAATTATCGTAACTGCGAAGTGTTCTTTGACTCTAAAACATCGCGAGCGGTTCGCGAATGGATACGAAAAGGCTATTCCAAAGGTTACTTGAAGAACTAACAACAAACTGCCGATAACTGCCTCACACTGTACACTTCTAGAAACTGCAACGAACTAACGCTGGAGAGCTGTCCTCTAGACTACTCATTCTGTGACCTACTTGGACTTTATGCAATACTGCGTCCCTGTAAGCTGCCTAACAAGGGCTGTTGGTGTGAAGCCGATCTTATTCTCCTGGTCGCCTGCACTAGTCTACTCCAGCCCACAAGTTGAGAGGTCCGAACAGACGCCAATCGCCGAAATACAGCAGAATGGCCATGCACCTGGGAAATCAAGTTATATTTCGTTTAAGTAATCGATCAGTCGGAATTTGGTATCAGTTTAATCTGAATGTTATTGCCAGTTTGCATGCGACAAAGAGACTACATATTTATCAGATTTTTGTATACATTCATAGTACGTGAAATTCAGAACTAAAATACCAATCAGCTAAAACCACTCTAAGAACGCTGACTCTCGACAAAAGTGACTGAAATTACTTGAGGATACTTAATTTTTTATTTTAATTTTTTATTTAATTATTATTATTATTATTTTATGAGACAAAATTTCTGATAACTGCGGTCGCTAATTGGTAGCGCCGTAGAAAATTTTAGCGTCGATTGTTCCAGTCAGGTCATTCCTTTGTTTATTTTGTTTTATTTTCGTTTCTTTTGTTATATACAAATACCTACACCACTTAATTTGAAATATCATCTAATATATGGTAATTAACACACGTGTAATGGTAATTTTTGGCGAAAAATGTACATCTTTCGTTTATTGTCAATGTTCAGCTTTTTATAAAAGGTTGTCAAAAACGACGATTCCAGTTTTACGGAAAGAAAAAGGTATGCATTTCACTGTTATTGACTATGGTTGCCTTTATTGTTCACTGTGAGAGGAGTTTTTCAGTATTGCCCAAAAACGTGCTTTGTGCTTTTTCAAAATGTTTGTGTACCTGTAGGACAAAACCACTCTGGTCATCAGCTCCTAGACTTACAAACTATTTAAACTACCTTAAAGTAACCTAAGGACAAAACACGCACACCCATGCCCGAAGGAGGACACGAATCTCCCAGTTCCCGACAAGGACCTTATTTAACTAAAACCATCATCACCAAGAAAATGTTACAAATAGTGGAAATAAGGTAAAAACCAAATTCTTACAGTGCATCTTCATGTTTTCGCGGCGCAATGACTGTTCAAAGAAGTTTCGGGCGTGCAGCCACATAGACTTCTTCTAATTTTCCGGCTGAGAAACGTCTTCGAGTCTCTCTGAAGATGGCTGAACGTTTCTCAGCCGAAAGTCAACTTTATGCGGCTGCACGCCGAAAACTTCTTTGAACAAATTCTTACAGTTTTCATAAAATTATGATTAGATATCTATTAATTAACATTCTTTTGATGAATTTTACATTTAAATGATGTATGTATTCGAACACAACGAAACGAAGACTGGCGGTATTTGAGCAGTCGACTTTATAACAATGAACTTGAACACTTCCGATAAGCCTCAGGAACAGTTTGAGTTTTCGCTGATGTTATGAGTAAGTAGAGATCCCAAAAAAATGCACACTCGATTTCCTAGAGACTTTTTTTAAATGTTCATTAAATGGCTTTAATTGCTATTTGGGTCGTGAACTTTACGCATCTCAACTATAAAAGTCAGTTAGCCATGTGGTCTTCTAGAGAGAATAGGCGAAACGAATTAATTTCGTATCTCTCTCCTTGATGGTAGTGACTGATAGGGCAGAGACAGCATACTTTCCCACTTGCATTCGCTGCAACTTTCGAGTGAAATCACAGACTCCATGAGAAAAAAAAAAGAATGAGAACTTGCAATGAATTTCTCATTATGCTAGAGAACTAAAATTTACGACTACGGATATTTTCGTAATTCCAGCAATGGCTGTTTTGTCAAAAATAAACAAATAAATAAAAAATATTTTAAAAAAATTAAAGGATCTCATCCCAACCTGTCAAAAATTTCGCGAAACAAATACCGCTTTTCGCCCTCAGAAGCGACAAAATCTTATATCCAGCGATATTTGCAAACCATGTCACACGATAGAGGACGTTGCATAATTTACCCTGTGATCTAAACCAGTCACTTTCACAATTCTGTTGCTGGTACTACCTCATACAGGAATTTTTTCTTTTTGTACGGAAAATTATCTGTGGTGTAAATACAATGAAGTAGTCAAATAACCCACAAAAGAGTGTTTTGTGTTGTTGCTTGTTTAAATCAATGGACAAGAAAATAACCACATTAGGATAAGGTTTCGGCTGCTCCTTTTAAACACTGAAGATCTCTTAAATCGATTTATTATAATTTCTATCGGGTAAACAAGTGGCATGAAATAAAACTGCCTGCAAAAATTAAATTAACGGTACAAAAATTGAAACCGGAGCCCTGGAATTCGCGCTGGCTGCTGTTAATGATGTTTCACCGCACTGCGCCGGCTGTGATCGAAGGACGCTAAACAAGCAAACACGAAATGAAAAACCGCATCACTGGTCAGTCGCAGTTTAAAATTCCGAATAATCTGTTAATTATATTAGAGTAAAATACTCTCATTTTCACATCTGTTATTTTGTGAAAACGAGACTCACTAGTGGATGGACAACAAGTTACGCCGGCCGCGGTGGCCAAGGGGACTGCGGCGCTGCAGTCACGGTCTGCACGGCCACTACGGTTGGGAGTTCGAATCCCCCTTCGGGCATGGATATTTGTGCCGTCCTCAGTGTTAGCTAGTTCATAAGTAGTTTGTAAGTTTAGGGACTGATGACCCCGTAGTTAAGTCCCATAAGCTATACAAACATTTGAACATGTTACATGTTCTGTAAATGAAATTATATTCTCAGAATCTTGTGCCAATCACTTCATGGCAGCTTTTCAATGAAATTAATAATCCGTTGTACCCAGTCACGCGAGCTGTTGCTTTCTACAGATTAATAGGAAAGGAAAGAAAATGGAGAGCACACATTTACACATTTCTGGCAGGTATCCTTTCACAGTGTTTTGAGAGTGGGGCCGCTGCCCCTCGCTTAGCCCACGTTTTTTCTCCCCCTCTGCTTCTCCACCTCATCCTCCCTTCTCTCTGTGAGCATCTCTGCCTGTCACTGCTCCCTGTCTATCTCCTGCTTCCCTCTCAATTTCCTCCCTTCTCTATTTATCCATCTGCAAATGTTCCCCACTTCTTTCTCTGCCAGTAGGTACGCTATGGGGCTTCTGGACGCAAATTTGAGGCTTGTGGACCTGGTGACGTCTTCTATGACGTCACTGATGAAGTCACTGATGATGTCATTGATGACATCACCAGGTCCAGAAGCCTCACACTTGCGTCCAGAAGCCCCATAGCGCACCTACTTCCGCCTCCTATATTTCCCTGTCCATCTGCTCATTAAGTTCCATTTCTTTATATATTCTCTCATTTTTTCGTAAATTTCCTCACTCTCCTGTATCTCCTCTTACACTCTGTCTAACCGCTATTTTTGAAGTATTATATCTTACTTCTACATAGGTTCTTGATTTAACTATTTTAGTAAATTTTATGAAGTGAATGATTGAATACGTTACATAGAAAAGTCAGTCCTAGATCTTGAAATAATACTTTGAAATTCTTGTGTTGTTAAATGTGGAACAGTGTGTCAAAATTTCAACGCAATATGTGAAGAACATTCAGAAATTTGCAATTTTGAACAAACGGACATTTAAATTTGTACTTATGTAGAAAATGTTGATGATGCTAACCACAAATCTGCGAAAGTTTGTGACGGAATACTGTCGCGGTGGAGTGGCCAGTCGCTCTTACGGTGCCTTGCTTCAGAGCGCGTAGTTTCTCACTGTCGGAGGTTCGACTCGTCCCTTGGGCATGGCTGTGAGAGTTGTCCTTAGCATAAGTTAGTTTAAGTAGTTAGTAAACCTAGGAACTGATAATCACAGCAGTTAGGCCCTCTTAACTTACAAACATTTGAAGATTTTGATGGAATGCTTTGAAATTTCAGCAGACGTGGCATTGGGAAACGCACATCTTCACAACTATCTAATCAGGCACATTAGCCTGTGCTCAGCGTACTGCTAATCCATTAAAAACTGTAGTAATAATTCTGTGTTCCTTGTCAGAATATCCCTTTTCTGTATTGTGATTAACGATACATTTGCCGATTTTATGTGCTGGACGTTACCATTTTAATACATTTGACCACACCACTGCATACTTCGCCTTGCTGTGATGACTGCGCAGTGTGAGGCGACAGGGCACGGACTGCTCGACCGCTCCAGTGTTGCCAACAGTGAAATGGGACTTCCCACTAAAAAGGTTGTTAAAAACCACCAGAAATCATTAAATTTTATTCATGTGTTTAAGAAAACCACTGTATTGTAATTATTTGAAGTACTGAGTATGATGGTTAACCAAAAATATGTGCCAATTCAAATAATCCCTTGTTTTTGAAGTTAGAACAGGTTCTTAAAGGAAAAGAAAACCTCGAATGATCAGTTGCAAGTCGAAACATGCATGTAAACATGTATAATATTGCCAGTGTAAACATGCTATATGAAAGAGTTCTGTTGAAACCTGTTGTTGTTGTTGTGGTCTTCAGTCCAGAGACTGGTTTGATGCAGCTCTCCACCCTACTCTATCCTGAGCAAGCCTTTTCATCTCCTCATAAGAACGACAACCCACATCCACTTGGATCTGCTTACTATACGCGTCTCTTGGTCTCCCTCTGCGATTTTTACCCCACACACCTCCCTCCAACGCTAAATTCACAATTCCTTGATGTCTAAGAATGTGTCCTACCAATCTATCCCTTCTTTTAGTCAAGGTATGCCAGAAATTTCTTTTCTCCCCAATTCGGTTCAGTACCTCCTCATTAGTTACGCGATCCACCCACCTAATCATCAGCATTCTTCTGTAGCACCACATTTCAAAAGCCTCTATCCTCTTTCTGTCCACACTGCTTATCGTCCATGTTTCACTCCCATACAAGGCAACACTCCATACAAATGCCTTCAGAAAGGACTTCCTTAGGCTTAAATCAATATTCGATGTTAACAAATTTCTCTTTTTCAAAAACGCCTTTCTACCCATTGCCATTCTGCATTTTATATCATCTGTACTGCGACCATCATTTGTTATTTTACTGCCCAAGTAACAAAACTCATCTACCTCCTTTATTGTTTCGTTACCTAGTCTAATTCCTTCAGCATCACCTGATTTTCTTACACTGCACTCCATTACCCTAGTTTTACTCTTGTTAATGTTCATCTTATATGCACCTTTCAGCACACTGTCCATTCCGTTCAATTGCTCTTCCAGGTCCTTTGCTGTATCTGACAGAATTACTATGTCGTCGGCAAAACGCAATGTTTTTAATTCTTCACCCTGAACTTTAATTCCTTCTCCAAATTTCTCCTTGCTTTCCTTTATAGCTTGCTCAATGTACAAATTGAACAACATTGGGGAAAGGCTACAACCCTGTCTTACTCCCTTTCCAACCACTGCAACCCTTTCATGCCCTTCAACTCTGACAACCGCTGTCTGGTTTTTGTACAAGTTGCAAATAACCTTACGCTCCCTATATTTTACTCCTGCTTGCTTCAGAACTTCAAAGAGTTTATTCCAATCAACATTGTCAAAAGCCTTCTCCAAATCTACAAAAGCTAGAAATGTTGGTTTGCCTTTTCTTAATCTATCTTCTAGGATAAGCCGTAAAGTGAGTATTGCCTCCCGTGTTCCTACATTTCTCCTGAACCCAAACTGATCTTCCCCGAGGTCTGCTTCTACCAGCTTTTCCATTCTTTTGTAAATAATTCGTGTTAATATTTTCAACCATGACTTATTAAACTGATGGTTCTGTAGTTTTCACACCTGTCTGCATCCGCTTTCTTTGGAATAGGGATTATAACATTTTTCTTAAAGTCTGAGGGTACTTCGCCTGTCTCATACATCTTACACACAATGTGAAACAATTTTGTCATGGCTGGTTCTCCCAGAGACTTCAGTAACTCTGACGGGATATCATCTACTCCAGGGGCCTTGTTTCGACTTAGATCTTTCATTGCTCTGTCAAATTCATCTCTCAGTATAGTATCTCCTATTTCATCTTCATCTACATCCTCTTCCCTTCCTACAATAGTGTCTCGAAGTTCATTTCCTTTGTAGAGCCCCTCTATATACTCTTTCCACCTTTCAGCTTTCCCTTCTTTGCTGAGAACTGGTTTTCCATCAGTGTCCTTGATATTCATAGAGCTGTTTTTCTTATCGCCAAATGTTTCTTTTATTTTCCGGTAGGCTGTATCTATTTTTCCCCTATTTATACATTCTTCTACATCCTTGCATTTGCCTTCTAGCCATTCCTGCTTAGCCATTTTGCACTTCCTGTCAATCTCATTTCTTAGTCGTCTGTACTCCATTTTGCCTGTTTCATTTACTGCATTTTTGTACTTTCTCCTTTCATCGATTAAATTTAGTATCTCCTGTGATATCCAAGGATTCTTTGTAGGTCTTGCCTTCCTACCTATTTTGTCCTCTGCTGCCTTCACTATTTCATCTCTCAATTTTACCCATTCCTCCTCAACTGTTTTATTTTCCCCTGTTTCTGTCAATTGTTGCCTGAAGCTCCCTCTGAAATTCTTAAGAACTTCAGGTTCCTTCAATTTATCTAGGTCCCATCTCCTTATATTCCTACCTTTCTGTAGTTTCTTCAGTTTCAGCCTACAGTTCATAACCAACAAGTTATGGTCAGAGTCTATGTCTGCCCCTGGGTATGTCCTACACTTCAAAACCTGGTTCCGAAATCTATGTCTTACCATTATAAAATCTATCTGGTATCTCCCGGTGTCTCCTGGTCTCTTCCACGTATACAACCTTCTTTTGTGATTCTTAAACCACGTGTTTGTTATAACTAAATTATGTTCCGTGCAAAATTCTACCAGGCGGCTTCCTCTTTCATTCCTTTTGCCCAGACCATATTCACCCACTATCTTCCCTTCCCTTCCTTGTCCTACTACCGAATTCCAGTCTCCCATAACAATTAAGTTTTCCTCTCCCTTAATTGTCTGAATAATTTCCTTTAGCTCCTCATATATTTCTTCGATCTCCTCATCATCGGCAGAGCTAGTTGGCATATACACCTGTACTACTGTTGTCGGTGTTGGCTTCGTATCTATCTTGACAATGATAATGCGATCGCTGTGCTGGTCATAGTAGTTTACCCGCATTCCTATTTTCTTGTTCATTATCAATCCTACTCCTGTGATACCCCCAACTGATTTTGTATTTGAAACCTAATCGTTGGTATTCAGGATCACGGAGCATTTACATTAATTATAATAACAAAAGATATAATATTATCATTGGAGATAGGTCTACTGTCAGGTGTCCCATATTTTAAATGGAAAAAGTGGTGTGCCTATCTAAAATTGTCCCGTAAAAGTGTCCACAAAATATGAAGTATGCTTGAAGATGCATATTTATTAGTACTATTTTTGGAATATTTCTCTCTGTATTTTGTTGTTCCGTTTTAAATCTCGTAAGTTATAATGTATGTTTCTGAAACGATTTAAAAAAAAAATTGCGCATAACTATATTGACGCACAAAAATTGGAAACAAAGGTAGCATAACGTATATTATAAATGTTTAGGTGATATAAATCCAAGAGCGACGATACGTTGCAAAATTAAATAGTGCTGTTACTGAATGATGCCTTCATCAAGTGCTTTTAAAAACAGTCTTTCCATGAACCCTCCTTAATATTTTTACAGTCCACCATAATTTCCACCAGCCACTAGATGCAACGTTTGCCCACTAGACAGGTACTCAAAACCACCAGATTTAGTGGGAAAACCACTAATTTGGCAACACTGGACCGCTCCCGTCGTAGGTTAATTCCTCCGTGGGAATTGGTTGTGGCTTTTGTTCTTAGCTTAACTAAATTTAAGTAATTTTCAAGTCTACGGAACGATGATCTTGTTTGTCGCTGTCATTAAAAAACTTTTCAATATTTCTGAACGGCATACTGCCCGTCACAAGTTTCCATTCTAAATGGACCCCGAATGTGCCGTGATTGCAGCAGCACTGTGCATTAACGAGTACACCACATGTAAGACGTATGGATTGGTTATCTCTGAGAGTGCCGGCTCTCTCGTAAAGAAGGTTCCGCTCTCTTCGCGAGTAAACTGATACGTGTAGTTGGCGCCTTAATGGCACAAGTTGGCCACACCAGCCGCAAGTTTTTGGGCGCGCTCGTCCTTTTTCGTGTGTTGGCGCTGCTGATACTAGCGGAATCCTTTGAGGCGCTGCTCGGCGCTGGGTCATCGAAAATCGCTTAAGGCGGCGGAGGCGGAGGCGGCGTCAGCAGGCGAGCGGGGTACACACCTGCCTGATAGGCCGCACTTGTCAGCTGGTGGCAGTAGCAACACACGCACTACAGCGCACTCCGATCACGGCAGATATACTGCGACAGTTAGAGACCCACAATATTATGGAAATGTGGCATGACTAACGCTGTCGTGTATGCTTTAATACTACGAGAGTCGTTACGAAAGTAAGGCCTTCCAGTTTGGCCCACTTTAGGTTAGTAACACTAAACGTGCGCCGATTACGGTGGCGTTTTGACAACTCGAATTTTAATAGCAAATAACGCTTAAGTTTTACATTTCAGATGAAGATTGAATAAACGTATTTGTAGAGGACACTTTTCTCTACAACTTTTCTCTCTTCTGTTATTTTCATACCTCGCACTGGTTTAGAGATGTTTCCGAAAACTTTCGCGATTTGACAACGTTCCACTGTTTGGGTCGCGCCCATCCGCACCATATTCTATTAGAGACGTATTTGTTGGTCGCCAACGACCAGGACCTCAGCTGGCAGTGTAACCGATCGTCGCTAGATGGCAGCAGTATGCCCTATTTCTGCTATTATCCGTCGGATCGTAAAAATTAAAGTAAAGATGTTCAGAATTTAATACTGAGTCAATTTTATTTCAAATTTTTCTCGATATTCTGACTGTGAATGTTGGTACATACGTATAACGGTATAATTCTTCATAGTTTTCTTTTATTTGGAAGAGACCAGGAGACACCGGAAGATATCAGACAGATTTTATAATGGTAAGATATAGGTACCGGAAACAAGTTATAAACTGCAGGACATACCCATGGGCAGATGTAGACTCTGACCATAACTTGTTAGTCATGAACTGTAGGCTGAAGCTGAAAAAACTGCAGAAAGGTAGGAAAATTAGGAGATGGGACTTAGATAAATTGAAGGAAAGTGAAGTTCTGGAGAATTTCAGAGGGAGATTTAGGCAACAATTGACAGAAACAGGGGGGAATAAAACAGTAGAAGAGGAATGGGTAGCATTGAGAGATGAAATAGTGAAGGCAGCAGAGGACAAAATAGATAGAAAGGCAAGACCTACAAAAAATCCTTGGATATCACAGGAAATACTAAATTTAATTGATGAAAGGAGAAAATATAAAAATGCAGTAAATGAAACAGGCAAAATGGAGTACAGACGACTAAAAAATGAGATTGACAGGAAGTGCAAAGTGGCTAAGCAGAAGTGGCTAGAAGGTAAATGCAAGGATTTAGAAGAATCTATAAATAGGGGAAAATAGATACAGCCTACAGGAAAATAACAGACATTTGGGGACAAGAAAAGCAACTCTACGAATATCAAGAACTCGGATGGGGAACTAGTTCTCAGCAAAGAAGGGAAAGCTGACAGTTGGAAGGAGTACATAGAGCAGCTCTACAAAGGAAATGAACTTAGAGACGATGTTGTAGGAAGGGAAAAGGAAGTAGATCAGGATGAAATAGGAGATACTATACTGAGAGATGAAATTGACAGAGCCTTGAAAGACCTAGGTCGGAACAAGGCCCCTGGAGTAGATGATATTCCCTCAGAGCTACTAAAGTCTCTGGGAGAGCCAGCCATGACAAGACTATTTAAACTGGTGTGTAGGATGTATGAGACAGGCGATATGCCCTCAGACTTTAAGAAAAATGTAATAATCCCCATTCCAAAGAAATCAGGCGCAGACAGGTGTGAAAATTACAGAACCATTAGTTTGATAAGTCATGGTTGCAAAATTTTAACACGAATTATCTACAGGAGAATGGAAAAGCTGGTAGAAGCTGACCTCGGGGAAGATCAGTTTGGATTCAGGAGGAACGTAGGAACCCGGGAGGCAATACTCACTTTACGGCTTATCTTAGAAGATAGATTAAGAAAAGGCAAACCTACATTTCTAGTTTTTGTAGATTTGGAGAAAGCATTTGACAATGTTGACTGGAATACACTCTTTCAAATTATGAAGTCAGCAGGGGTAAAATACAGGGAAAGAGGAGTTATTTACAACTTGTACAAAAGCCAGGCCGCAGTTATTAGACTCGAAGGACATGAAAGGGAAGCATCAGTTGGGAAGGGAGTAAGACAGGGTTGTAGCCTTTCTCCGATGCTATTCAATTTGTACATCGAGCAGGTAGTGAAGGAAAGGAAGGAAAAGATTTGGAATAGGGATTAAAGTACAGGGGGAAGAAATAAAAACATTGCGTTTTGCTGATGACATTGTAATTCTGTCAGAGACAGCGAAGGACCTGGAAGAGCAGTTGAACGGAATGGACAGTATGTTGAAGAGAGCGTATAAAATGAACATTAACAAGAGCAAAACAAAAATAATGGAATGCGGTCTTAGAAAATCAGGCGATGCTGACGGAATTAGATGAGGTATCGAAACAATGAAGGTGGAAGATGAGTTTTGTTACTTGGGTAGTAAAATAACATGCGATGGTTGCAGTACAGAGGTTATAAAATGCAGAATGGCAATGGGAAGAAAAGCATTTTTGAAAAAGAGAAATTTGCTAACATCGAATATTAATTTAAGTGTAAGGAAGTCTTTTCTGAAGGCATTTGTGTGGAGTGTTGCCTTGTACGGAAGGGAAACATGGACGATAAGCAGAGCGGAGAGAAAGAAAATATAGGCTTTTGAAATGTGGTGCTACAAGAGAATGCTGAAGATTAGTTGGGTAGATCGCATAACTAATGAAGAGGTACTGAACAGAATTGGTGAGAAAAGGAATTTTTGGCATACCCTGACTAAAAGAAGGGATCGCTTGGTAGGACACATTCTTAGACACATCGGGGAATCGTAAATTTAGCATTGGAGGGAAGTGTGTGGGGTAAAAATCGCAGAGGGAGACCAAGAGACGCGTATAGTATGAAGATTCAAGTGGATGTGGGTTGCCATTCTTATGAGGAGATGAAAAGGCTTGCTGAGGATAAAGCAGGGTGGAGAGCTGCATCAAACCAGTCTCCGGACTGAAGACCATAATATATATATATATATATATATATATATATATATATATATAATTCTTTTATTTTTTATTTTCTATTTTTTATTATTTTATTTTATTTTATATTTTTATTTTATTCTATTTTCTGTGTGTCTTTAATGGGGGTTTCGAATGATGGTTTACGGCTGATATTTCATCTAGGATTGAATATATCTCAAGAAAATACCTTTTTACAATGAAATAAGAAAAACATAAAATAAAAGAAAGTAGGAGGCGAAAAACTAGCAAAAAAGTATTCTGTAAAATTAAGAAAAAAAGTATAAATAAATAAAAGAATAAAGAACATAAAATAAACTAACTTATAAGAACACTTTAATAAAAACAAAACGTGGTGGAGATTAGTCTTATTGACGATGAAACAAAAAAAATTTAATATTAGATGAAAAATAAAGATGACTATCTAAAATGTTTCGCATTATAAAGTAAGTTAAATAACCACAAATAAAACTGTTGTAAAAAAGGTCGAAGAAGAAATTAATTAATGAAACCATTTTAAAAAAATCGTATTCTCCTGTTTTAACCCCACTTTTGCAAATAGTTCGGACAGCAACAAAAATTCAAAAATAAAAATAATGTAAATAATAAATAATGTAATTGAAATATAAAATTATACTGTATTATTATTTTTATATACTTAATTTAAAAATACTTGATGTATTAAAATTGTAATATATTATCATTATTTAAATATTTAATTTTATATTCCTTATAATTATCTCAAATTTTGTTCAAGATAGGTACCGCCGATCCCCACAGAAAACAAAGTATCTAAAGCAAATTTGTCTTGACCTGCTTCGCCAGTATGAAGGTAACAGTTTTCTGAACAATATCGTCACTTGAGATGAAGTGTGGAGACATCGCCACGAGCGAGAAACCCTTCGAAGATGGTGAATTGATAAAAGAAGCATTTCGAGTAGCTGCTAATTAGCTGTTTAATAATTTGAACAACAAGTCCGAAATAATGTTTGCCATCGAGGCGCTTCAACGTGCATCAGTAACGTTGACAAGAAGAGTTGAGACAATGTCTCATGATGTTTCTTCTTAACTGAAAAGAGACTTGGATGAGTGTTGTTATTTTCCAAAACAGTTACACGAATCCAGTCATGCAACAGGTATTGCTCAGTTGTCGTATTGTGTAAGGGTGATTTTTAAAAACTTTACTGTCGAAGAAGAACCTTTGTAAGTAATTTCTTTGAAAGGCCATAAAAGAGAAGAAGATGTATTTTTTGCTGTGAGACAACTAACTTATCACAAAAAATCCCTACATAAAACCTTGTAAGCATTACCACAGTAATGGCAAAATACTACAATGTTTCCACAAAATTTTACCAGCTATCAAACTGTTTCTGCAGGAAACAGAAGAGAATAGCCCGTTGGCAAATATTAAAGATCCTTTCCGTCTTATAATTTTTGCTTAATAGAAAAACTTAATGAGTTAAATTTGAAATTCCATGGTAAGGACAAAGGCATTGCCTAAATGATATCTGATGTGTATTCCTTTATTGAAAAAAATGTGTTTATAGGAGTGCTACCTTAAGGGAGCTGAGCTAAGACACTTTCCAACGCTGCAGACCCGGGTAGGCTAATGTGAATTACTATGTGATGGTGAATGTTATGCAAACAAGATCTCCAATTCGAAGGATGTTTTCAATAACCGGTTTCCAGACTTAAAAAAGATTTCTGTTATAACTCAGTTTGTGTTATTTCCTTGGGCCAACCTCGATCTATTGAAGGTATCTTCTTCGATTGAAAATGTAACTGACGTAGATGGAACAGCTGTAGAACTGGAAATAATATCATAAGAAAGTTATTTGTATCTCAAAACTGTTAAATAACCTAAAAACTGTTTGTGTCTAATTCCTCAGGAGAAATATCTTGAATTAGTTAATGTTGCACTAAGAATAAAGGCCTTGTTGCTTCAACTTACCAGTGCGAATAACTATTTTCAAATATGAGTTTTATTAAAAATAAACACACAACTAGGCTTACAGACCAACTCCTGGACTCTTTTATTCGTGTGTTATACGCCAGTTATCAGTGAGATTGTTAAGAGAACACCTGCTCAATTTTCACATTAAATGTAAGTTATGAATATTGTTAAAGTATTAGGAAATAAAATATTTATCTTTTAAACAAACAGTGGATATATAAAAGTTTTATTGTTAAATATAATTGTTTTATAATATTGGAAACACTAAAAATGTAGCAATTATTGTATATTTAAAAGTAGATCACTTCGATACGGTGGTACGAAATACTAGATTGCGAACTCTTTGAGTTTGCCTACCCCAGGTCTAGAGTGTTTAGAGAAATCACGGAAAACCTAAATCTGGATGGCCGGAGGTGGATGTAAACCACCTTCCTCCCGAATGCGAGTCCAGTGCGTTACCACTGCGCCACCTCGCTCCGTCGGAGGTTCGAGTGCTCTCTCGGTCCTGACTCCGTGTGTTGTCCTTTTGTAAGTTAGTTTAAGCACTTTGTAAGTTTAGGCACTCATGGCAAAGGCAGTTTGGTCCAGTAGCTCTACAAACATTCGTTAAAATAGAACAAGAGCAATAGTCTCATGGGAAAAAGTTCCACATCAATCACCGGAGTAAAAATGACTTTTCCGCCAATGCAGCGCCTAGTTGGTCTTGCATCCGCGATCTGTTCACTCGATAGCGCTGTCTTAGACTTCAAACAAATGTTCAAATATTTCTAAATCCAACGAACTTAACTACTGCTTTTATCAGTCCCTACATTACAAACTACTTGAACTGACTTATACTAAGGAGAACACACACACCCAGGCCAGAGGGAGGACTCGAACCTCCGATGTCGAGAAACCGGGTGCTCCGCAGGAAGGTGCCTTAGAGCACTCGGTCAGTCCACCGCGGCTCTTATATGACTTCTGTCACCTCCGTGTATGAGTTTTGTCCATTCTTATACTGAAGCCATTATTGAACAATACAGAATGCAATTAAAGTATATCCGCTGCCTGTGGGCATTTAATTACTCCAGTGCGGACTACACAGGCCGCTGACGGCAGTACTACACGGCTCACTCAGTTGCGGCCACTGTCAGCACGCCTCCTGCAACAACGAAACTCTCCGCTCATCCCGTCTCTCACAAATCTTCCCCCACTGACGTAATTCAGTCCCAGCAGCATTTTGTGTTTATTATTATGTCTGTTCCAAGGGAACAGACGTTTGCCAGTGATCCGCATCAGAGATAAATATATCCACAACTAAACATCGCAAATCGGGAAATTTTCCGACGTCTGCTGCTCCTGTAAGATGGACAAACGATCTGCAACACATGAAAATTTGTGCGGAAGCGGGACTCGAACCCGGGTCTCCCGCTTTTCGAGAGCGGTCGCCTCAACCACTCGGCCACCCGTGCACACTCCCCGGCTAGACCCAAACTTCCGTGTGTTCCACTTGCCTCTATACCTCACATGCTCGCACACGTTACATTGTGATTCCCGCAAGAGGGAGAGACACAATTGTAGCACCGTAAGCATTAACGCCATGACAGGCGAATGGTGTATCTCCCTCTTGCGGGACTCACACTATAACGTGTGCGAGCATGTGAGGGAAAGATACAAGTGCAACGCACGGAAGTTTGGGTTTGGCCCGGGAGCGTTCACGGGTGACCGAGTGGTTAAGGCGACCGCTCGCGAAAAGCGGGAGACCCGGGTTCGAGTCCCAGTCCCAGTCCATCTTACAGGAGCAACAAACGACCGAAAATTTCGCGATTTGCAAAGTACCATGGGGTCAAAAAGTCAGTATAAATTTGAAAACTTACTAAATCACGGAATAATATAGAGAGAAAGATAAAAATTGACACACATGCTTGGAATGACACGGGGTCTTATTAGAATAAAAAAAAATAGAAAGGTTTGCTAGACGCGTGAATGATCTCTTGCGCGCGTCGTTTGGTGATGATCGTGTGCTCAGCCACCACTTCCGTCATGCTTGGCCTCTCGTGTCCCCAGACCTCAGTCCGTGCGATTATTGGCTTTGGGATTACCTGAAGTCGCAAGTGAATCGTGATCGACCGACATCTCTATGGACCATGAGAGACTACATCCGACGCCAATGCATCACCATAACTCCGGACATGCTTCACAGTGCTGTCTATGACATTATTCGTTGACTACAGCAATTGTTAAGGAATGATGGTGAACATAGTTTGTAAGCTACGGACTGATGGCCAAGCAGTTTGGTTCCATAGATTTATAAACATTTGGACATTTGTTTTATTTATCTCCCATTCCATTCTCGAATAGCGCGGGAAAGAAAAAAACACCTAAACTCTCCGTTCGAGGTCTGATTTATCGTATTTTATTCTGATGATCTTTGCTACCCATTTAACTGGGAGTCAACAGTATATTTTCGCATTCGGAAGAAAATGTTGGCATTAGGAGTTTCGTAAGTAGCCCACGCCGCAGCGATATGCGCCGTTGTTCTAATGATTGGCACCCCAGATCCTTCCGTAACGCTGTCTCCCCTGTGTCGTGAGAATAAGAAACGTGCTGCCCTCCTTTGGACTCTTTCGATTTCCTCTTTCAAACCCACCTGATACGGGTCCCACACTGAGCAGCAATACTCCAAAAAAGGACGGACAAGCGTAGTGTATGCAGTTTCTTTAGTAGTTCTGTTGCATCTTTTCAGAGTTTTCCCAATAAAACGCAGTCTCTGGTTCGTTTTCCCCACGTGTTCTTTTCAGTTTAAGTCTGAAGTAATAGCAATTTTTAAGTATTTTGTGGAGTTTACGGCATCACTTTTGATTGATGGATCTTGTAAACAAAGTTTAACGGATTTCTTTTCGTACTCATGTGGACGACTTCACACATCTCATTATTTAGAGTCAATTACATATTTTTACACTATACTGATGTCTTATTTAGATCGTTCTGCATTTGGTTTGATCATCTGATGATTTTACTAGACGGTAAATGACGGCGTCAACTGCAAACAACCTAAGAGAGCTGCTTAGGTTTTCCCCCAAATTGTTTATGTATATAAGGAACATCAGAGGACCAATAACACTACCCTGTGGAACGCTCGACTTCACCTCCGATTCAGTCGATGCCTTACCATCGATTACTAGACAACGTTTCCTCTCTGACAGGAAATCCCCTATTCAGTCGCAAATTTGGGACCATTTAAGTGTAATATTTTCGCTTTTGTGAATTTTGGAAAGTAGGACGCGAGATACTGACGGACGTAAAGGTATGAGGACGGGGTATGCAGCTTGCTAAGAGTCAGTAGAGCGCTTGCCAGCGAAAGGCAGATGTCCCAGGTTCGAATCCCGGTCTAATAAACTGTTTGAATGGGTCAGTAACTCTCACATCCGCGCATATTCCCTGTAGCGTTAAAATATAATTATTTTCAGTCGGTATTGTAAAAAGTAATGACAGATTCGTAGTGAAAGTAAGATATCCCTTTCAAATAAAAAATGTGTCGAGTCGTACGACTCGCTGACGTGAGACGTCAGAGCCGGAGAGTGGTATCAGATGATCTCCAGCGAACATCGTGAGAATGCTGTGGCGCGTCTAGAAATGCCTGAATGAGTGGCAGTACACGTAGTTGACTGGTGGACAGGAACAGCGCGTGGCGGCCGCCGGCGCGCGGCGCTGGAATCGTTACGGGCGCCACGCCTACTTCCCCGGGAGAGCTGGCGTCGCCATGGCGACGGGCACGCCCGCGCCGCAGCGACGTCACGCCAGGTGCTGCCCGCCGCCCACGCAGCGCCGCCCACGCCCGGCGCCCTCTGCCTCTGCACCTGCAGCCGCTGGGCCAGAGCGGGAGCTGCGCCGGGGATACGCGAGAAACACTGCGGCCGAGCCTGCAAGTCGCTGCACCTGCAACTGCAACTGCACTGCTAGCGCTGCGCAAATGATACTCGCGTTCCAACATGCTCGGGATTTCCCGATACAGCGTACAACTCGATACAGTACCGAACTGTTCGAACACTCTGATAATAAATGACTGGCGCATCGTATCAGCCAACGATACACGGGAAATTTTAAAGTTAGTGGGCTATCGCTTTGCTCAGAACTACTTTCATAGGAAGTACAAGTACATTTAAAATAAAAGAAGGGCAACACTATAAAAAACTGTATATTGTTTTTAAAACAGTGCATACGTATGTGTCTGGTGTCATTGATAAACAAAATATCTGCTACTAGAACGCCGACCGCGGTGTCCGAGGGGACTGAGGCGCGCCAGTGACGGTCTGCACGACTACTACGGTCGGGGGTTCGAATCCCTCCTCGGGCATGGATATTTCTGCCGTCCTTAGTTGTAGGTAGTTCATAAGTAGTTTGTAAGTTTAGGGACTGGTGACCGCGTAGTTAAGTCCCATAAGCTATAGAAACATTTGAACATTTGCTACTGGAACAGAACTACTGCACCTCATTACTGACGGCTAACACTCCGTGGGAAAAAATGTGAATCCTTCATCAGTAGAAATTACGTTTAATGTGATTATAAGAAAGAGGTTGGAAATGACCATTCCATTCCCTGTTCATATGGTACAGTAACATAAGAATGTTACCACCTTTATATCGCCTTGAAAACAAGATTAAAAGAGATGAAAGAGGGAAAACATTAGAAATTTAATACCCAGTAACGGAAATAAAATGAACTGACTGCGACCTTTGAATAAACGGTGCACGAGCTGCTGTGTACGTAGTATCAACAGGCGTTGCTAGATCGCAGCACTAGAATTTTAAATCACGATTGCTGTCGTTTTCTTATAGCCTAGATTCGCTACTGTTTTTACTTATGACCTGCATCCTAGGAGCTACTATACTCGAAATTTCACACTTATCAATCCCTATAATACATTAATGACACCCTATTTTCGTTGTAAATCGTAGAGATAGTACCTCCTGACATAGCTATATAGCGTTGTGATCGAAAGTTCGAACATTTCCCGAGATTTCCCGAACTGTGACGTAAATTGTTCGAACAGTTCGAGTCATGTTCAAACCCAGGTCTATGCAATGCGTGGGTGTGCAGTCAACACGTTCGCTGCGGTCACCTGTGCGGGCCGATAACCCTCTAGGCGGACGCCTGTAAGCGCACGTCCGCTGACAGCTGAAATCTGTCCCCTGCGAAACCTGTAACATTGAAAGCGAATTTAACGTCTGCACAAGAGGTGGTGCTAGATACAGAAATACAAGTACGCTTTAGCTGCATGCCGATTATGTGATAAATGCTGCAAGCTGTCTGACGCTCATAAGCGTCATATGCACTTATTGCTAACAATTCTAACAACACCTGTGTTTTACTGACTTTATTGCAAACTATGCGATTAACGTGCTTCATTGAGAAAATCAATTAATGTCTGTAAACACCAAAAGGTTTATCAAACGGAGAAAAAGGAACAAGTCTCATCTGCAATGTGGTGCTATGGAAACCCAATCTCATATAAGAAATAAGTATGCAAGGTTTTTATAGCAAACCACTAAAGACAAAAACACAACTGCAGACAGGAAACCGTTACGTGATATTTCTTGGTGGCTTGTACTAATACGAGTGCACAGTTTAAGAAACTAAATTGAATACTCAGCAGCTCTGGCGTCAGTGGCAGCGAACGTGTTAACATGGGGAAGCTGTTGCTCCTCGCGAGGCGGACGAAGTATTTGGTATTCACCAGGCACTGTATCGAAAATATCTACATCTATATACAGGGTGTCCCACTCAACTGTTTCACCCCAAACATGTCTGAAACTACAAGAGATATTGAAAAACGACTTTTACGGTCATGAACGTACGGCAGGGGTTACGAAAGTAGGTAATATCAGACACTCTAAAATGTGAAGAAATAAACTTGTGTGTGTGTGTGTGTGTGTGTTTTTTTTTTTTTTTTTTTTTTTTTTTTTTTTTTTTTTTTTTTTTTTTTTTTTTTTTTTAATAGACATCCCATATTATTTCTTAAGCAATCGATAGAATGAAAATTCGCAAAAAGACTGGCGTTGGTTGCATCGTAATGCGTCAATCACATCCGGAGAAACTGCGAAGCGAAGCAGACGTTTGAAACACTCGAGGCGCGCTGCTAGCGCGTGTCCGAGACTCAAGCGAGACTCCCGGTTGAGCCTCGGATACGCGCTAGCACCGCGTATAATGTATTTAAAACGTCAACTTCGCTTCGCAGTTTCTCTGGATGTAATTGAAGCATCGCGATGCAACCAACGCCAGTCTTTTTGCGAATTTTCATTCTATCGATTGCTTCAGATATAATATAGGGTATCCTTTTGTGTCCCGACTTCGTCGCCGCTTTTGTGTCCCAGCCTCGTCGTAGGTGTCGGTGGCCGAGTGGAATGAGACCGACACGCTGGTGCAGGTACGGAGGGGAGCAGCCAGAAACTATAAACACTCGAGTAAATTAGAAAGAGATATATATTGCACAGAATGTAACAATACTTAACTTTTACATAGTACTGCAGAATGTTGATACATAGTTGTTAGAGGCCTGCCTAGTGCCTGTACAATAGCAAAGTCTTCACTCGCGCCTATCGGATTACGAAGGTCCTAACTCGTTGCTATCTCAGTCCGAAGTGACCGATGTCCTTCAGCGGTGGCCACGAGCGGCGTTGTCGCAGAGGGCGCTCGTGGCTGTCGTCGTGAGAACGCCGCGCCGTGCGTGCATGGCGGCGCGCGGCGAAAGTAAGTGGCGCGCACTTTGTACTTGTGCGACACCACACCCCTCCCCCCCAAACCGCCGCGCCGTCGTGGCGTAGGGCTGAGGGCCACGGTGACGGCACTGGGAGGAGGGCCTGGGCGGGGGCGTCACTGGTGAGACGGGCGTCGTAGCTGAGGCTGGGATCGAGACGCCGTCCGCGCCCCGGCATCCGCCTTGCGATCCTCCAGGGAACCCACCGAAACCTGGGGAAGGGCGCACCCCCCCGCCCAGAGGGAGCAGGTCATCTTCTTCTGAGGTGCGTGGCCCAGGCGGCGGCGGCACGCACGGTCCCGGAGTCCCTCTCGGTGACGCTGTCATCTGCGGCGGCGACAGCGGCGGCGTCGCGTCGATCTCCATCGGGACGATCTCGTAGTCCGGGGACGCTGGACCCGTTGACGAACGATGTGTTTGTGCTCCCTGGCGGTGAACTGGGTCTGGAATCAAGAAACCGGAGACAGGATCGCGCGGCCTGTGCAGGCGCAATTGGTTTGCGTGGCGCCGCAGCTCCGACCCTGTGGAAGAACGTACAACAAACATATTGCGCCCGAGCACGCGCTGAATGATGCCCGGCATCCATTTCTTCTTGTTTCCAGCAAACACCCTGTACAGCACCGGCGTAGAAACCTGAAAACGCGTAGCGCCATACGAACCGACTCGGTGCGTGGGAGGCTGCAGCAGGTGAAGGAGAGTGCGGTGACGGCGGCCGTGTAGCAGCTCGGCAGGAGACGGGCCGTCACGTGGCATGCACCGATACGTAGACAGGAAAATTTGAAGAGCTTGCTGCCTGGAGTGCTGACCTTTCATCTTCTCCATGTGAGACTTGAATGTTCGAACGAAACGTTCTGCTTCACCATTGGACTGAGGGTGTAAAGGTGCGGTGGTGATATGCTGAATGCCATTCACACGACAAAACTGTTGAAATTCCGCACTAACAAACTGAGGTCCATTGTCACTGACGATAGTTTCAGGCAAGCCTTCGATGCAAAACACTGATGTTAAGGCACTGATTGTACTAGACGCTGTCGTTGAGTTCATGGCAATCACAAAAGGAAACTTGCTGAAAGCGTCTACAACAATTAACCAGCGCGTATTCCAGAAAGGTCCGGCAAAGTCAATATGTAAACGTTGCCATGGTCCCTTTGGGCGTGGCCAGTCTGAGAAACGTTGCGGAGGAGCCGCCTGATGCTCCGCACAAACAGTACACTGTGATGTCATGCTCTCTATCTGAGCGTCCATACCAACCCAGGTACAATGACGTCTGGCCAGTTGCTTTGTCCTAACAATACCCCAATGTCCTTGATGCAGGAGGCGTAACACTTCTCGTTGCAGGGAACGAGGAACAATCACTCTTGCTTGGTCGTTGTCGGTATGCAACAACAGTACACCCTGACTTAAAGATAATGCATGACGTTGTGCAAAATAACGTCGAACCAGAGGCCGATCAATGTCTTTGGCTCTGGCAGGCCACCCTGAGCGAACAAAACGTGCTACCACACTGAGGTCTGCATCCGCAGCTGTTTCCTGTGCAACCCGACGAGAGTTCAAAGGGAAATCTGCGACAGCGGAAGCATCTCTGGAGTCTATCTGACAACATGCCATTTCTGAAGAATCAAATGATACATCCTGGCCAACCGGAAGTCGGGAAAGTGTGTCCGCGTTGGCGTGTTTAGTGGTAGGTCGGTACAAAATCTCATACTGATAATTAGACAATATCAAGGACCATCTCTGAAGCTTTTGTGCCGTACGTGGCGGAATTGGCTTTGTGGGTGAGAACAACGACGTGAGAGGCTTGTGGTCTGTCAACAAATAGAATTTTCTGCCATAGAGATAATGATGAAACTTTGTGACGCCGTAAATGATTGCTAAGGCCTCCTTTTCTATCTGACTGTAATTCTGTTGCGTTGGCGTCAGTAGCTTGGATGCAAAGGCAATAGGACGATCGTGAGATCCAATGCGATGTGAGATTACCGCGCCCAGGCCGTACGATGAGGCGTCAACTGCTAACACTACAGGCTTCTGGGGGTCAAAGGGAATCAAACATGCATCACTGAGTAGTGCAGACTTTAAGTTGTCAAAGGCAACCTGGCAATCTTTGGACCAAACAAAAGGAACATTCTTCCTACGTAAGTGATGCAGTGGAGCTGCAATCTGAGAGGCATTGGGAATAAATCTGGAATAATAGTTAAGCTTTCCCATTACTGCTTGCAATTCATGCACATTCTTAGGAGGAGGCAAGTCTTTGATTGCTCGAAGATGTGACTGTAAGGGATGTATACCTTGGGCATTAATCACATGGCCTAGGTACTCTATTTCAGTTTGAAAAACGAACACTTTGCTTTATTACAGCGTAGACCTGCTGCAGTCAACACTTTGAAAAGACACTCCAGGTTTGCTAAATGTTCTTCAACTGTACGTCCGGATACCACAATGTCATCTAAATAGTTCGAGCAACACGGTACAGAAACTGTCAGCTGTTCCAAAAAACGCTGAAAAATAGCGGGGGCGGAAGAACTGCCAAATGGTAGGCGTTGAAATTGAAAAAGGCCCATGTGAGTATTAATGACGAAAAACTTTTTTGACTCGTCATCAAGTGGAATCTGTAAGTATGCCTCTGCTAAATCAATCTTGGAAAAGAAACGAGACTGTCCTAATTTGTCCATTAGTTCGTCAGGTCTGGGCAAGGGATAAGTGTCTACAATTGTTTGACTGTTCACGGTTGATTTGAAGTCCGCACAGAGACGAAGTTTTCCTGATGGCTTGGGTATAATTACTATAGGCGAGGCCCACTGACTCGCAGAAACAGGAGAAATCACCCCACTATCTTGCCAACGTTTAAGTTCTTCGGCAACTGAATCACGCAATGCGATAGGCACTGGTCTGGCTTTACGAAATTTTGGAACTGCAGATTCTTTTAAAGTTACATGTGCCACGAAGTCTTTTGCACAACCTAGTTCCGGCGAAAACAAGTCACTATATTTGTCACACAATGCATTGATTTTATCCTGAGGCACTATTGACGAAATCTGAAGCACATCTCTTTGAATTGATAAACCAAACAAGTCAAAAGCATCTAGTCCAAAAATGTTCTGTGTCGATTTGGCCTGAAGAACTACAAAAGCAACTGTTTTTGTTACACCTTGAAAAGAGGCGGGCAGGCTACATGTTCCTAGCACGGGAATATTTTCACCTGTATAAGCTGTTAACACTTGCTGTGACGGCGACAATTTTGGCGAACCCAGAAGTTCATAAGTAACTTTATTTATTAAGGTAACAGCGGAACCAGTATCAAGCTGAAATTGCACCGTCTTATTTTCTACGAAGAGAGTCACAAACAGTTTTTGCTTGCGGCGCTCGACAGGTGCGCGAATGTGGGCAACGTCTGCTACGGTTTGTTTGCTGCGTCTGCGCGGGCCGCGTAGTGAAGTAAGCGGCGCAGACTCGGCACGCAGCGGATTAACCACACTGTCACTAGATGACACTACCGCCGGATCGGCGTCCGCGCAATGCGAAGCTACTCCAGATGTACTAACTACTGCACTACACTTTTGAGTAGCTACTTGGTGTCTACTGTCACTAGCTACACAGTACTGGGCACTATTACAAGGAGCAGTTGCAGAAGGCACTATTTTCACTACAGGAATGCACTGTTCATAGTCATTTTGCTTGTCCCGAACCCTTGTCCGTTGCACTGTTTTACGCGCTCGTCGGCGCTTGCTACGTGGTGCACTATATAGTTCTGCCATAGGCGCAGAACTACTTTCTTGCAATGGAGATCCAAGGAAAGCACTGTTCAAGTTTACAGCGTGTATGACATTTACAGAATTAACTGTTCTCGCACTCCGCGAAGCACTGATTCTAACGTTACTGTTCTTTGAGTTTTTAATTTGCATACACACAGACTGCACATGTCCCGATTTGCCACATTGATAACAGGTTGCGTTGCGACTTGGGCACTGTGCACGTTTGTGGCGAGATACACACTGGGGGCAAGATTTACGTACATTTTTCTGAAATAAGCGTTGGCGCCCGTTATGCAAATTACTGTGTCTAACACTACGGGGCAACCTTTGCGTCGCACTTTTTCTCTGGCTACTGTTCACTGTCTGTTCAGCACGGCCGGTAGAAAAATAAGAATCACTAGTGCTATACTGAGAACTACGGCTAGGAAAGCGTCCGTTACGACGCACTGAATTAACACTGTGGCTTTGCATTTCTACATCTGCTAAGTCAAAAGTATCATGCGCTTCTATAAGCTGCAGTACACTGTCCAATGAGGGGTCAGACTGTTTCAGAATTGCTGCTCTAATTCTGGGGTCCTGAATATTCTGCGTAATCGCATCCCTCAACATCACGTCACTATACGAAAGTCCACAAGAGCAAGTAAATTTACATTGGCGGGTTAAGCCCTTCAATTCCGTGATCCATTCTTGGTGTGACTGCTGCGGTAATTTTTTAAGTCTGAAAAATCGGTATCGTGCAGCGGCTACAAGAACTTTTCTCTCATAATGAGCATTCAGTGCATCTACAATTTGTTCAAAGTCTACATCACGAGGAGATGCGTGAGGGAATAGTTTCTGCAATAGTACGAAGGTCTGGGGGCCCACAATCGTTAAGAAAAGGTTCTTCACTCTCTGACCTGTAATTTGATGAGCCGCGACGAGTTCTTGAAACTGTGCGAAGTAGTCGCTCCATTCTTCCTCACGTTCGTTGTACTGGCGGAACGTAGGGAGCGGTACGGCGGCTGGTGTGGGCTGCTGAAGCGGCGGCTGTTGTTGTTGGTTAGCTGCTTGCGCTGTGAGCTGGGCCACAGCCTGGGGAAGTTGTGTTATTTGCGCCGTCTGTAACTGAATAATTTCCATTAAGTTTGGGTTCGGGGTAGTGGCCATGCTGACCGATTAGGCGCCGCGCATACAAGTAACTTATAACAAAACACAAATGCAATATGAAAGAGGACGCTCTGCAACAAAAAAGTCCACAAAATACGTAACAGAATATGTTCCCCCAAAAATCTTATAATAAGTGTGGGTGGGCGGGAGCAATTTTTGCTTGCTCCGACTGCTGCTGTCTGGCTGCTGCAAGCGGGCTGGTCCAAGGTTCTATCACTCCTCGTCGCCACTTTTGTGTCCCGACTTCGTCGCCGCTTTTGTGTCCCAGCCTCGTCGTCAGTGTCGGTGGCCGAGTGGAATGAGCCCGACACAGGAACAAAAATAGCACGCTGGTGCAGGTACGGAGGGGAGCAGCCAGAAACTATAAACACTAGAGTAAATTAGAAAGAGATATATATTGCACAGAATGTAACAATACTTAACTTTTACATAGTACTGCAGAATGTTGATACATAGTTGTTAGAGGCCTGCCTAGTGCCTGTACAATAGCAAAGTCTTCACTCGTGCCTATCGGATTACGAAGGTCCTAACTCGTTGCTATCTCAGTCCGAAGTGACCGATGTCCTTCAGCGGTGGCCACGAGCGGCGTTGTCGCAGAGGGCGCTCGTGGCTGTCGTCGTGAGAACGCCGCGCCGTGCGTGCATGGCGGCGCGCGGCGAAAGTAAGTGGCGCGCACTTTGTACTTGTGCGACACCACATATCCATTCTAAAAAATACATAAGTTTCTGTTGAAAATAATATTTCTTCACATTTTAGAGTATCTCATAGCACCTACTTTCATAAGCCCCTTGCCGTACGTTCATGACCATAAAAGTCGTTTCTCAATATCTCTTGTAGTTTCAGAGATATCTGGGGTAAAACAGTTGACTGCGACACCCCTTAGATAATCTGCAAATCACATTTAAGTGCCTTTCATTACCTGTCTCTACCGTTCCATTCTCTAATATCGCGCGGGAAGAATAAACACTTAAATCGTTCTGCTTTCGATCTGATTTCTTTTATTTCATTTGGAATGGTCGCATCTCCCTATGTCGGTGGGTGCTAGCAAAATATTTTCACATTCAGAACTAAAAGTCGGTGAATAAAATTTCGCAAATAGATCTTAAAAGCTGTGTGTGTGTTGTGGATGTTGAACCTATCGTTACATCAGACAACAAATTGTTCATTAACACAGCAATTTGGTTTAATTATGGCCCTGATATTGATGTATATACTATTAAATAAGAAACAGTGCATTAAACTGATTATGTGCGCAACGGATATTTTAAACACAAAACAACTGTGGCAAGTCACCATTTGAAACAGACACTGACTATACTCAAAAATTTTGACTGCGAGAAAGATATTTAAAAAAAAAAAAAAAAAAAAAAAAAAAAAAAAAAAAAAAAAAAAAAAAAAAAAACACTTTCTTAATGCTTGACTGTGAGAATTTTATGCAGATCAGTTTCTGATTATTGAAATTTAGTATCATAATCAATTAACTATCATTTACTATGGCACCAATAACGAAATCTGTTCAACAATATTATTAAAATCAATACTGCACTTTAAATCCACTAATAACTAATTATCAAATGAAGGAAGTAGGTTAATTTTCTAACTACGTAAATGAAACAGGAAAGGAAGGTCAACTTTGTTACTTATTATTAATAATCAGCATTACATTACCTACATAATACAACTTCTGACTTGCTGGCAAAGCAGCCTCTGCTGTACATCGGATCCATACACACAACTCAACCGCTCTCTAAGCGAGCTGTACCACAAGTGCTACTCTCTCTCAGAGCGAGCTACAATGCTATGCAATACATGATCTTTGCCAAAGATGAAACTTCACAGAGTTAAGTACACATATCGATACATACAGTAGAAGTGATAAATATACATTTTCTTGCAAGCAAGTTACTCGATACAAAACAGGAGGCACAATATTATACATTTTCTTACAAAAATAATTTTTTATGGACACGTTTCAATCTAGCCGCGTCGAATAACGTTATTATTTTAATGATTTCCAACTCAAATAGTGGAACACTTCCGTGACGCTTTCTCCCCTGTATCGAGATACCGTACCTCACAAACGGCTTTTAATCAAATTGCGTGGTTATGGTATATCGCCCCAAGTTTGCGACTGGATAGGGGATTTCTTGTCAGAGAGGACACAGTTCGTAGTAATCGATGGTAAGGCATCGACTAAAACAGAGGTGATATCGGGCGTTCCACAGGATAGTTATTGGTCCTCTGCTGTTCCTTATTTACACAAACGATTTAGGGTAAAATCTAAGAAGCTCTCTTAGGTTGTTTGCAGATGACGCCGTCATTTACCGTCTAGTGAAACCATCTGAAGATCAAAACCAACTGCAGAATGATCAAAATAATATATCAATTTGGCATAAAAATTGGCAATTGACTCTAAATAATGAGATGTTTGAAGTCGTCCACATCAGTACGAAAAGAAATCCGTTAAACTTTGTTTACAAGAAAAATTAATCAAAAGTGAAAATTACTATTACTTCAGACTTAAAATGGAAAGAACGCGTAGATAATGTCGTGGGAAAGGCAAACCAGAGACTGCGTTTTACTGGCAGGACCCTTAAAATGTGCAACAGAACTACTATAGAGGCTGCATACACTACGCTTCTCCGTCCTTTTTTGGAGTATTGCTGCCCAGTGTGGAATCCTTATGAGGTGGGTTTGACGGAGGACATCGGAAGAGTCCAAAGAAGGGCAGGTCATTTTGTATTGTCGCGATACAGGGAGACAGCGTTATGGAAATGATCAGGATCTGGAATGGGAATCATTACAACAACGGAGATTATCGCTGTGGCCTGGGCTACTTACGAAACTCCAATAGCCAACATTCTCCTCCGAATGCGAAAATATATTGTTGACTCCCACTTACATAGGTAGAATAGATCATTAGAATAAAATACCAGAAATCAAAGATCGAACGGAGAGATTCAGGTGTTCTTTCTTCCCGCGCACTATTCGAGATTGGAATGGTAGATAAATAGTATAAAGATGGTTCGATGAACCCTCTGCCAGGCACTTAAATGTGATTTTCAGAGTAACCCATGTAGATAAAACAAAACGAGCTGCCTTTCTCTGTACCTTCTCAATGTTCTCCGTCAGCCCCACCTGGTGAGGGTCCCACACCGGGCAACAGTACTTCAGGAGAGGATGCACAAGTGTGATGTAGACAGTTTGTTTGGTGGAGCTGTTGCATCTGCGGAGCGTTCTGCCCATGTAACGTAACCTTTGGTTCGTCTTCTCCACAATATGTAGCGTTCATAACCAAAGCTTCTGAGCCTTTCTTCCGCGCGGATGGACACCACGCCCCAACTCTCACGAGAATACTGACTCATAGTGGGGGGCACTATGTCAGTGGTGTGTGGGTCAGTCTAGAATTGTGCCCGATGGCCGAAGTCCCTGAGTAACATGCGTGGCCGAAAACTGCGCCCTGTGATACTTGCGCCCGACTTTTACTGTGTAAAATCTGCGACCAACACGTGCTCACAGCTTAACCTGCACCACGGCCGTCCTAACGACTGGTAACTAGCTGCTGCTCAGACACAGGACCAGTTTAGGCACAAGCGGTTCTCTAGGGCGCCAAAGACTCCCAATAAAATTACAAGAAAAAAAGGGTAAAAATTGAAAAAAAAACAAAAAAATTGCTTCATTTAAACATGTAATACTTACCATTGTGGTCGCTCTACATCTCACGATTTATTGTTCATTCCGTGTAAACAGTAACTCTGCAGAATGAATCTTTCACTCTGCAGCGGAGTGTGCGCTGATATGAAACTTCGTGGCAGATGAAAATTGTGCACCAGAACCGGGACTCTAACCTGGATGCTATGCCTTTCGTGGGCTAGCGCTCTACTACTATGTTATCCCAACACGACTCACGGTGCCGCCCCACAACTTCAGCTCTACCACTACCTCGCCTCCTACTTTCCAAACTTCACAGAAGTTCTCCTGCGAAACTTACAAGAAGCCCTCTTCTACCGAGCTATCCAGACACTACTCACAATCCCGCCCCACAACGTCAGTTCTGCCAGTACATCACCTCCCACTTTCCGGTTCCGACACACAATTTTAATCTGTCAGGAAGTTTCATATCAACGCACACTCCGCTGCAGAGTGAAAGTTTCATTCTGGAAACCCCTTAGGTTGTGGCTAAGCCATGTCTCCACCATATCCTTTCTTCCAGTAGTGCTAGTCTTGCAAGTTTCGCAGGGAAACTTCGGTGACGTTTGGAAAGTAGGAGGCGAGGTACTGGCAGAATTTAAGTTGTGGGGCGGGATCGTGAGTCGTGTCGGAATAGCTCAGTAGTAGAGCGCTTGCCCGCGAAAGGCAAAGGTCCCAGGTTCGAATCCCGGTTCCGGCACAAAGTTTTAATGTGCCAGGAAGTTTCAGTAACTCAGCAAATCGATCATCAAATTCTCTTTTCCCACGCGAGGATGGCCGCGTGGTTTGAGGCCGCATGTCACAGATTGTAATTTGTATGGCTCCTCCCGCCGCATGTTAAGAGATTTCTTCGACGTGTGTGTGTGCGTTGTCGTTAACATAAGGTAGTTTAAGTAGTCTAGGGACTGACAACCTTAACAGTTTGTCACTGAGGATTTAAAAAAAAAAAAAAAAAAAAAAAAAAAAAAAAAAAAAAAAAAAACCTTGGGTAAAACTTGTTTTGCTACATTCAGTTGTTACCTAACTGCGGATTAGTCCATATCCAGTTCGTAAACAAATAAATACTGTTCTGCAGAACGTTAGAAAAGTTATTCATATTTACTACTGTTGTGTTGTGCCAACGAAGGATACTGAATTTAATGACGGCGCGCAAGCAAGCGTTAGCAATTACGTCGCAAATAGTCCTTATTCGCAGGGACCCATCACAGCTTAGTGCAACTTTTCATCAAATTCCATTTCAGTGTTGGTTTGAATTAAGCATAAAAGCATTCAACTGTGGTAGGGTTATTATGCATTTTCATTAATTTACCTAACTTATGTGTTAGTACTATCTAGAATAGGAAGATATTTTTCACTGTATACTCGTAGAAATGACAACTGGCTATCGACAGTAATTGCTGCATGATTCCTCTCCATCACAGGACACGGCCGATTTCCTCCCGGATGCTTAGCAACAACATCCGAATGTGCGGTCAGTCTCTAATGGTCACGCTGTCGACGGGACATTAATATCTAAACTTCCTCCTTCAATATATGCTACCACGGAAAGGAGGACCTTACAACAATCACGAAACGTCTTAAAAATGCAGCTATATGTTATACTAGAACTGGCAGGTGATTACATTTTCACGCAGTTTGGATGGATAGATCCTGAGAAATCAGTACCCAGAACAACCTCCTCTGGCCGTAATAACGGTCTTGATACGTCTGGGCATTGAGTCAAAAAGAGTTTCGATGGCGTGTACAGGTACAGATGCCCATGCAGCTTCAACAGGTTACCACAGTTCATCAACGGTAGTGACTGGTGTATTGTGACGAGCCAGTTCCTCGCCCACCACTGACCAGACGTTTTCAGTTCGTGAGAGATCTGGAGAATGTGCTGGCCAGGGCAGCAGTCGAACATTTTCCGTATCCAGAAAGGCCCGTAAGGGACCTGCAACATGCAGTCGTGGATTATCCTGCTGAAAAGTAGGGTTTCGCGGAGTTCGAATGAAGGGTAGAGACACGGGTCGTAACACATCTGAAAACTAAAGGCCACTGTTCAAAGTGCCGTCAATGCGAACAAGAGGTGGCCGAGACGTTTTATCAATGGCACCCCATAACATCACGCCATGGCGATGACGAATACACGCTTCCAATGTATGTTCACCGCGATGTCGCCAAACACTGATGCCACCATCATGATGCTGTAAACAGAACCTGGATTCATACGAAAAAATGACGTTTTGCCATTCGTGCACGCAGGTTCCTTGTTGCGCACACCATCGCAGGCGCTCCTGTCTGTGATGCAGCGTCAAGGGTAACCGCAACCATGTTCTCCGAGCTGATAGTCCATGCTGCTGCAATCGTCGTCCAACTGTTCGTGCAGATGGTTGTTGTATTGCAAACGTCTCCATCTGTTGACTCAGGGATCGAGACTTGGCTGCACGATCCGTTACAGCAATGCGGATAAGACGACTGTCATCTCGACTGCTAGTGATATGAGGCTGTTGGCATCCAGCAGGCGTTCCGTATTGCCGTCATGAACCCACCGATTCCGTATTCTGCTACCAGTCATTGGATAACGACCAACGCGAGCAGCAATGTCGCGATACGATAAACCGCAATCGCGATAGGCTACAATCCGACCTTTATCAAAGTCGGAAACGTGATGGCACTTACACGAGGCATCACAACAACGTTTCACCAGAACGCAGGTGAGCTACTGTTTGTGTAAGAGAAATCGGTTGGAAACTTTCCTCATGTCAGCACGTTGTAGGTGTTGCTATCGGCGCCAACCTTGTGTGAATGCTCTGAAAAGCTAATCATTTGTATATCACAGCAGCTTCTTCCTGTCGGTTAAATTTCGCGTCTGTAGCACGTCATCTTCGTGGTGTACCAATTTTAATGGCTAGTAGTGTGAATATGTGACTCATTTATGTAATCTGGTACAGCCGGCCGCGGTGGCCGAGGAGACTGAGGCGCTCCAGTCACGGTCTGCACGGCCACTACGGTCGGGGGTTCGAATCCCCCCTCGGGCATGGATATTTGTGCCGTCCTTAGTATTGGCTAGTTGATAAGTAGTTTATAAGTTTAGGGACTGATGACCCCGTAGTTAAGTCCCATAGACTCTACAAACATTTGAACATTTGTAATCTGGTACACTGCATGAAATAAGTTCATTAACAACAATAGACATTTTTTCGTGTTTCTAGAAAGCAGTTAACCTGACTAGGTTCCAATATGTTCAGAAGGTGAGTATAAAGCCCACCCCGCCTCTCCCGCGCCTCATTTACGTTTAAAACTATTAATTAGGGCAAAGTGGGGGGGGGGGGGCAGACGCTTGTCGCTTGTATGTAAGAAAGTCCTCTCTAACAGGCACTGCTTGCAGAGGAATAACTGCGCCGCGGTATACCTCCTCTACCGCAGTAGTCTCGACTAACAGGACTAGTACTGTACCAGTTAGTGTCCGGATAACATAGTGCGACTCCAGAATTTCTGTCAGAATAGCAGCGATATGGGAATTTCAACGGTCATTAGTAGTACGCCTCGGTTGCACAGTGGTAGAGTGCCGGAGGTCCCCCTATAACTGGCTGGGTAAGTCAGTTCGCAGGTCGGAGGAAGGCAACGGCATACCACCTCCAAACAGGACCATGCCTAGTAAAGCACTATGGTGTTCAAACCAATCTTCGGATTGTTGACTGCTTAACTTTTAGTAGTAAGTTACCACTAGAAAAGCTTGTTTAGCTATTGAACAGAACGCAGCATGTGGCACTGTTCAAGGCGTTAAGCAAACTGCTACCGAGGTATGGTTAAAGCCAAGGATTCGACTGCGGTTTTTTTTTTTTTTTTTTTAATTCGGCAGAATATGGAGCTCCGGAAAACGCGCTTTTGAAAGTAAGGAAGACGTTGGATGAGGAAAACAGACTTCTATTTTCAAAGTATAGTCAGAACTGGGTTGCCTGCATAATGGCAGATATCATTTTGTCAGTCAAAAGCCAGAGCAGCAAGCAATGAAGAGAATACTGTCAGCGGGAAAGATCACCGGATGAGAGATATTGGCAAAGCAGACTCACTAGCTAACAGTAATGCCAACAGTTTTCTTTCGAAGAAAGGACAATAGTTTCTAACGGACGAAGATGTAAGAGGATCTAACGTAAGAAGTAAACAAGAGACCGTTTTTGCGTGATAATGTTGGCAATAGTGTTACGTCGGTATTAGCCAATTACATAACAACGCAAATATTTTGTCATCAAATCCTCGTTCTTGGAGGGCAGTTACGTTTAATGAGCGGAGAAGGGTACATACAAAAACCTGTCAACCCCACTTCTTCATCTGAACGAATCAAGTTATTACATGTGGATTAATAAGAATATTAACATGTTCTCAAAGATTTTCTGCCATGTTGTGACATTGCGAACAGAATCACGTGAGGCTTGGTAGGTTAAATTTCACGGTTCCTTTGATAAAAACCAATACGTTAAACACAAAAAAACGTCATCCCTCAGCTAATGGAAAAGCTGGAACGTTACTTATTCCAAAAGCAGTGCATATGGTGCAGGAAATATGAACGTGCCAAGGTATTTTAATAGAAATTTATTTTTTCATCTATATTTTCTGCCCTTGCACTATTTTGGTGGTTCAATTGCAATACTTATATCTATATATATAGGGTGTTACAAAAAGGAACGGCCAAACTTTCAGGAAACATTCCACACACACAAAGAAAGAAAATATGGTATGTGGACATGTGTCTGGAAACGCTTAATTTCCATGTTAGAGCTCATTTTAGTATTTCTCATGTTCTTCCACCTACGCTCTTTGGGGCACGTTATCATGATTTCATACGGGATACTCTACCTGTGCTGCTAGAACATGTGCCTTCATGACACAACATGTGGTTCATGCACGATGGAGCGCTTGCACATTTCAGTAGACGTGTTCTTACGCTTCTCAACAACAGATGGATTGGTAGAGGCGGACCAATACCATGGCCTCCACGCTCTCCTGACCTCAACCCTTTTGACTTTTATGGGAGCATTTGAAAGCTCTTGTCTACGCAACCCCGGTACCAAACGTAGAGACTCTTCGTGCTCGTATTGTAGACGGCTGTGATGCAATACGCCGTTCTTCAGGGCTGCATCAGCGCATCAGGGATTCCATGCGACGCAGGGTGGATGCATGTATCCTCGCTAACGGAGGACATCTTGAACATTTCCTGTAACAAAGTGTTTGAAGTCACGCTGGTATGTTCCGTTGCTGTGTGTTTCAATTCCATGATTAATGTGAAAGAGAAATAATAACATGTTTCCGGACACATGTCCACATAACATATTTTCTTTCTTTGTGTATGAGGAATGTTTCCTGAAAGTTTGGCCGTACCTTTTTGTAACACCCTGTAAATAAATGAATGTATGTCCTCTATGTGTTCAAAAAGTATTCATTCGATTGCAATGAAACTTTGGTGAACTGTTCACCGTACGCCCACGTAGGTTCCTGACGCAAAATAAAATAGCACGACACATAACTCAGGAGGTATGACGTCATAAATAATGAGAGGCCACCGCGTGAGAATACCCAGATTTATGCGTCAATTACTGTAAAATTGGAGTAGTTAGGGACCTGTAACAAAGTTTGCATGTAATTTCGGATGTTTATCAAGCGTTTTGTAACTGAACAACCCCTCCCCCCCCCCCCCCACACACACACACAAAATGATGAAACGAAAAAAAAAAAAAAAAAAAAAAAAAAAAGAAGAAGTCTACCATTCACAATAGTTTCGCTGTAGATGCCGTCAAACTGTCGCATCAGGCATGACCTTGTATCAAGTAAAGTTTGCATTACAGATTTGCATGTTACTATTTATTTTTGTCTGGTAGTCTCCCTTAAATCTCTTGCATCCAAAATTAAGCAATCTGTTTTCTTAATCTCTGTCTATATAAAAGCGAACGAACACTCACTCACTCACTGACTAAACACGAAATCTCGAAAACTACTTCACCTATGAAGCAGAAATTTGATAGGAATGTAGTTTATAGGAAGAAAACGTCAGCTAAGAAAGTATTTTGTGATAGGTGCATGGCGGAGCATACTTCTCCTACAGTCTCACGAAATCTACAGTTTCATTCCGATCTTCATGATATTTCGACGCTTGACCTTCAAAACAAGAGGAAGGTCACTGTCTACCTTAAGTTTCATACAGTGCATGGGGGAGGGTACTTTGCAACATTAAAATGTATCTCTAAATACCTTCGTCGTGCCATATCTTAAGTACGGCTCGACCGATATCACAGATCCTTTTTTTGTTGTTTCGTTATTCTCAGACCAAAGCTTGTATGAAATAAAACTGGAAAATTTTAGAACAGCAAAGTGGGTTTTTCAATGTGACCCTGCGCTTCTATAGCATAGAAATCTATAGTTACGATATTGATGAAATTTTGCACACTCTACCTTAAAAACAAGAGGAATGTTACTGCCTGTATAAAATTTCGTTCGGTGCGTGGTGAAGGGTACTTAACTTACGGAATTTTACAAAATACGTAATTTTGATCCAACCTTTATGAATTTTTGCACATAAGACCTTTAAACCAAGATGAAGATCACTGGGTACATAAATGTTAGTATTGGAACATGACAGAGGGTAAGTTGCAGAAAACTGACGGGAGAGGGAAAGGTGGAAACGAACAGAGAGATGGCACAGAAAGAGGTGGATGCAGAGAGAGGAGGGAAGGGGACGTGGACTACCAGAGTGTAGGATAAATAAACACCCGGGCAACATCTAGTATTATATAATGACGACGGTGCAATAAACAGGTCCATATTGTTACAAAACACACATCGTTTAATGGTTTCGAAACAGTGTTTTGAAACCGTACAGTGCACGGTTTCATTTGCTGCGAAACCGTCAGATGTTTCAGTTTCCTCATTTCTGTGAAGACGCATCGAACACAATCCTACATCAACTGTTGCATCTCTTCACTGTGTGGCGCGGCAGGGGCAAAATCCAACTGATTCGTCTCATGGTAAATGACCTTCAGTACTTAATTCCATTGCAACTTGTTTTGTAAATCGAAGGTGTACTTCAGTGGTTGTGTAATTGCTGGAGAGGCTGCCGTACCATTCACCGACCAGACGCCATGCGGTATGACTCTCAGAATTCTTGATAAACTAGATGGTTCACGTGTGTTAAAGCTCGCTCTTGATGTTCGGTTATCCCGATAGTCTCTAAGTCCGAAAACTAGCCCGCTAACTCATCCGATATCTCGTTGAATCTACTCTGAATGAAGTTGACGGTTGACCTGCCGGCTGTGGTACCAGATCTGTCTTCATTAAGGACATATCCAAGAATTGTAGTCAAAAAAATAATCATGGTGTCTGCTTAATCGGCTGTTCCAAGATCATAATTTCCCAGTAATAAACAACTCCAATCAGGTTTTCAATAGGTTGGGATTTTCATTTAAAGTCTTCTCTGAGATACGCCTACTGCTATTAAACGTCTACAGTCACACATCCATTCACTATTTGGTTGCGTGTCTATCCCGTTTCACAGTCAACAAAAGTTTAATTTTCAGTACTTCAAAGAATTATTGACACGATTGAAGATTTTTAGTAAGTCATGGACTAACGGTGGAACAGAGTATATGTCATGAAACCGTAATTCGAAAATTGTAGAGCATATGTTCCATTATTTTGTTCTGTCTTCCTCTGTTGTGTAATATTATATTGATAAATATTGACCGTCTATTTCAAGTCAAATAAATAAATAATTTGGTTTGCCATACGCATTTCGCCTTTAATGTATAGAATACATTAACAGTTGCCTGAAATATACGGTAATTTCTTTAGAAACGAATTTCCTGACACTGAATTGTATGGAGGTTGGACACAGTTTTGGCCCATTCTACATTATTACGGTCAAGTGTGTTACTTACAGATTTTGTTTTGGTTATTGGTCTTAATGACTTTTATGTCCTGTACCAAATAATAAGGAAACTGGAACAATTCTAAGAATCACGGCATATATCAACGTGAATGTAAAGCAATGATGCCGTATATGTAGGCATGACATGCAGAAATTGCAAAACAAGAACACATTAGATGATGTAAATAAGACACAAATCGTTGCACATTTGCAGAATGCCTAGAACTTCACAACCATCAGCCTACCACCGTGGAATAGGTCATAAAATCATTTAGACCAGTAACCAACACTACCGCGGAAACAGTATCACATCCAGAAAGCCAAAACACAAAAACAGAAGACAAAAGTCTTCTAAATGAACAAACACACATTAACACATATTCTCCATTACATTTAATAAACGAAATGGAACTGGGAAACCACACAGACAAACACAAAACAGAGAAAAAGGAAAAAAGAGAGACATGAAGAAGCAGCGTATGTCCGAAAATATACAGATTAAATCAAATATGACATTACAATCCAAACATACACTTTAATCAACTCACACGCACAAAGAGAAAAAGAGTAAAGAGAGAGACAGAGATACACAGCATAAAATAAGAAAGGAAGAAATAAATAAAAAGTGCACAGCTTAATGAACACATCCACCCATACACAGACAGACCATAATGAACATACCAGATACACACGGCGAGAGTAGATCACTGGTATCACACGCCCACGCTCAACACTGTGCAATACAGTCAAAAGCTGACAGCAAAATACAAGAGTAGCACACATGTAGATCAACATCTACAAAAATTGTAATTTACTTGCCACTACAGATTACACCATAGCAAAATAGAATGTGCCAGAACTGTTTCTTATCTCCATACAAAACAATCCCCACTGATAGTGCCATGGATACAACATGGGTCTAACGCGTATAGCAAACATAAATATTGGTTTATTTCAGTTTCAACAGACGGACAAATAAAATAACCACTAGTTGAAATCCGGCATTGTCCGGGTATTTATTGATTTATTCCTGCCTTGAGTTCGTACTTCTCCTATTCCTTCTCTCTCTGTCTATCTCCTTTTTTCAAAAATAACGTTATATTTATCGTAGAACGTATAAGAAGTAACGCTGTCTTGCATAATGTACAAAATATAAGTGCAGTATCCAAGTGATCTGATATTTATTGAATTATATGTTGTACAGTTGTATAATTTTTCAGGTATGTATTCATTAGTATAAGTGTTGTATGTCTGTAAAATCACTTGGGAATACAATTAGTTGTAAAGAAGTAATAGATTTAAAAGGTGGTGCGTGATGGGGCGGTTTTCCATGAACGTTACTGTTTATGTGCTCATATCTAATGAACTACGTGTCGTACTTGTGATACGATTTAGAAGGTACATTCAACTATATTTGTGTATACTGTCTGTAAAATTTCCTCCGGCTACAATTTGTATTGTATAAATTATAAATTGTAACTTCATACCGTATGCCGTAGTTTTAGTCCATGAATAGCGGAAAAGTAGTAAGCGAGGAACTTTTCTCCTTTCAGAATTTTGCTATGCTTGTCACGGAGAAATAGTTCAATAAAGGTTTGAAATTATGTTTGTTTCAAGTTGCTAAGTAATCTCGTTCACATACACTATATTCATAAAGTCTCGTCGCATTATGTGGCAGTTTCTTGCAACTCCTTTTGTTTATGACATTATATCTCCTGAATTCTGAGTCGTAAGTGGTTTTTACCATTCCAGAATTGGTACCACACGGTAAGGAGGATGTGTACCAAATTTGGTTGAAATCAGTCTAGTGGCTTAGGAGGAAATGTGCAACATAGTCGCGTCATGCAGCAGTTCTTCTCGCATCTCATTCTATATGACGTCATATCTCCTGAACTATGTGTTGTACGTGATCCTTACACTTACAGCGAGCGTCCTCATGGATTGAAGCTACGTGTGTAAAACTTCATAAAGATTGGAACAATAGTAGATTTGTATGCAATACATAGGGCCTACTCACAAACACATAAACATACGGACACTCTGCTTTATACGTGAAAAAATAAGTTTTCCGGAAACGCAGTTTCGATACTCGAAACACGTAATGTGAAGAAACGGTTGCTTGTTTACTTAAGAAAACATCGCTAAGTGTATTCGTAAAATAATAGCTGCAATGGCACTCAATAAGAATTAAATTTCACCTCTCCGGTTTGTGAGACGCACACGGAGAACAGCGTGTCGCTCTGATATTCGTTTGTCTTTCTCAACGGCTGAAATAGCGGCAATAACGTGTTCCGCCGAAGTGGCAGTCGACTGTCTGGCACCGGCGACACGGCCGACAGAATTGCCTCGAATGCCCACGGCAGTTGCACGAGTGCCAATCGCGGCTACACGCGCTCTTCATATTTCGATAGAGGGCCAATCAGCGGCGACGTGTCGGCGCCGCTGCTGCGCTCTGTCGGCCGCGAGACGAGTGCGTGGCGATAGTTGTGCGCCGCGGTCGCCAGATGGGCCCCCGGTTGGCTCGGCTCAGCGCGGCACGGCTGGGCGGCTGCGGCTGCTGCTGCTGCTGTAGCTGACCCTCTGGCCGCGGCGCGGTCAGCGGCAGCGCACGTGTATCGATTCCCCGCGCTGTGCTGCCGTGCTCTCTGCGTGGCGTGTAACTCACTTATCTCGTACCCCCTTTGGAACCAACCGTTTGATGCTCCCTAGTTCTACATCGACAGTCAAGTTCACGGTGACCCGAGTCGTAGCGCCCGTACAGACCCCTGTCGTTAGCAGCGACGATTTTGACGTGCACGCACGAGCATAATTTGTTGACATGGTGCCAACGTATAGCAGCCAACTCACCCGATTTAGGCAGGAGTCTCCTGATTCTTTTCTTTTTGTATAGTTATGGGACTTAACTAAGGGGTCATCAGTCCCTAAACTTACAAACTACTTATGAACTAGCTAACACTAAGGACGGCACAAATATCCATGCCCGAGGGGGGATTCGAACCCCCGACCGCAGTGACTGTGCAGACCATGACTGGAGCGCCGCAGTACGCTCGGCCACCGCGGCCGGCCTTCTTTTTTGAACACCAAGATTCGTTTTTTGCCCAATGGTCAAAAGTCATTTGTTCATTTATCAGTTTAATTTAAATACGTATCGAAATACATAGAAATTAGGAGTTGCGCGTGACCTGTATAACGATTACTTTTGCTGTTTCTGCGTATATGCAAAAACACGTGTAGTGTTTCGGTGTTGTCTTCTTTTTGTAGGTGATGTTTTGTCATTGAACGTAAGTGAAATCATCAGTTTCATACGCGAATTTCAGAAAGGCAACTTTCGTGGAAACAGTTATTTTACGTGATTATGGGATTTCAATTCGGTGGTATGTTTTCCAGTATGGCAACAAAAACATACCCTTTTTTAAGCAGGTTTCGGACCATTATTTGTATTTTGTACACTTTGTCCATGTGATATTTCCACATCACATAGTAGAAAAAGCGATGTACCAGAATACGTGCAGAGAAAATTAAAAGTGTGTGAGTAGCAATAAAAGACTTAAATGGCTGAGAAAATTGAAAGTGATCATGTGATACATGCAGAGTGCTTATTTACATTGTTTAAATTAGAGTATGGTTTACCAATTAAATGCGATGACTATGAGGGTTACTTGTTCCATAAAAATGTTCCCAGGTAGCAGTATAGTACAAAAATACAGCTGTGAACTTTCTTTGATTTAATTAAAAAATCACTGTATTTGAACTGTCTACAAATAAGGGTGTAATCAACATTTAGGTTAATGAAAGTGTTTTTTGTAGCCATTATGTAACCTTGTGAGATGATACGAAAAGGCTAAAATCAGTTATGTTGTCTTATATATACGGCACTCACTCGCGCTCTCGTTGTAGCACGCCGCTTTATCTCGGAGTATGCCTTCCGCAGTCGCAGGCGAAACGCCAGGGCAAAGTTTTGTTTATGGAGGACGGCATCTGAGCCAGGAAGTTCAAATGTTTGTTAAGCTTAGGGACGTAACTGCGGGGTCATCGGTCCCTAAACATACAAACTACTTATGAGCTGCCTTATACTAAAGACGAAACAAACATCCATGCCCTAGGGGGGATTCGAACCCCCGACCGTAGCGGCCGTGCAGACTGTGACGCGCGCTCAGTCCCCTCGGCCACCGCGGCCTGCGGCCAGGAAGTCTTAAGTGATGAGTTACCTTAAGGTCTATGGTAAAGCGTGCCGCAGTTTTTGATAGCACATATCTCCTGAGTTTTTGAAGAATCTACCGAAATTTTAAACTGGATCTCCTGTTTTTTACGTTATAAAGGTTGGCAGGTATGAGAACGATATAAACGCCATTAACAGGCAGTCCCTACACCATTCATGCTCAGAAGGTCTTTAACGTGAATTTTTCATTTATTGCTGACCATACAGAACAATGGTGACATTAACCCTTAACTGGTACCATACGTCTGAGAGGCGGCTGTCGAAATTCCTGGTGTCCATCCCCTCCCTATCCGGGGTCGGTCCACCTTTCCCTCTGTGTACCTTTCAGTTGGAGTGGTGAAGGTGGGGTGCCGCTCGCGCTGTTTGACTCTGAGTAATTGCTCTCCAAATTTGGCGCGACGTCTAGCAGACGTGTAATACCACTTGCGTGAGTATTTTTCGTCACACATTTTTACCAGTATACCGTGTTCATTGTGATATTGAGCGTGCAAAAAAATCATAGTTATCACTGACAGTGCGTCATAACTAATTCACAGACTATGCTGCCACAACCAGGTCCATCTCAGCCGGCCGCGGTGGCCGAGCGGTCTGCAACGCGCCAGTCACAGTCTGCACGGCCGCTACAGTCGGGGATGTTTGTGTCGTCTTTAGTATAAGGTAGTTCGTAAGTAGTTAGTAAGTTTAGGGACTGATGACCCTGCCGGCCGCGGTGGCCGAAGGGACTGAGGCGCTCCAGTCACGGTCTGCACGGCCACAACGGTCGGGGGTTCGAATCCCCCCTCGGGCATGGATGTTTGTGCCGTCCTATTTCGTAAGTAGTTCATAAGTAGTTTGTAAGTTTAGGGACTGATGACCCCGTAGTTAAGTGCCATAACCTATACAAACATTTGAACATTTGACTGATGACCCCGTAGTTAAGTCCCTTAAGCTTAAAAAACATTTGAACATCGCCAATCAAAGCAGCCGAAAGAGCCTCGTTATTCTCAACGAGTTCTGAAGGAAATGATCCAAATATTTTTGTGTGTGTGTTACATATTTTTGTATTTTGAAAATGTTTTCTGCAGTTGCAGAGAACAATCAATAGTGTATTATGTAAGAAGGGAAATTGTGGCCTTTGATTAACTTGAAATTTAACATTAAAATGTGCACTGTTCCTAGAAATTTTCCAGTAATTTGGTTTATGATCCTCATTATCGTTTTTTTTTTTTTCTTTTCTTTTTTTCTTTTTGAAACACGAGCATGGCACAGCATTAACACTTAAAAACTATTTTGCTACGATTTTGAGAAATGTAGAAAAGTCCACATTTTCAGAGCATCACTTGCGTATTTTCTTCATTGTCGATATGTTAATTAACATTTTGCTCCCTTTTTTTTCCTGTCATACGTCTGTAAACACATGTAACTGGTTGAATTCAATACAAAACAAAATGGTTAAAACAATATTCTAAAATTCAAAAGAATACTTTAGGTATCTGACAGACACCATGATACCAATAACGTTAGAAAATCCAGTGGTACCACTTAAGGGTTAATTTTTATTAATTTTCCGGAACTCAGTTTTTTTTTACAATCAGTCTATTATCTCAAGTTAAGGCCCGCTAGTATAGCCAAGCGTTTTACAACGCTTCCTAGTGGCACGGGGAGACGCGCCCACCGCGATTCGAATCAGCCTATTGGAATAACGAGGAAGGACGGAGATTTTTAGACTATTTTCCAGATAACACCAAGTGAATATCGGGCTGGTACCCAGTTGTACTATTTTGAGAAAGAACTAATATTTTCACTCTGCAGTGAAGTGTGCGCTCATACGAAACTTCCTGGCAGATTAAAACTGTGTTGCGGACCGGGATTCGAACCTGGGACCACTGGATCCTGCGGGTGAGCTCCGAGATTCGAATCGGGGTTAGCCACACAGTTTGAATGTGTCAGGTAGTTTTGTTTAGCAAAACGTTCACTCTCTTTCACTCGTATACGCTACCTAACACTGTTAAGCATACATTTGGGTACACTTTAGTCCTGACACAGGTAATTGGGTGGTGCAGGGAAGACACCACTATTAAAAGTAAACATCTCAAAACCATTAGCACAATGGCATTTCACGTCAATATGGGATTAAGACAAAGACAGAAAGAATTATGCCAGTTATGAACTGTTACGTAATCATACGAAGTAGGTAAGGTACATGAAACGTAATATCACTACCCAATAAATTATCCAAAGTATTTGACACACAAATGTACATCAAATTTCCGGCACGTTTTGACAGTCGTGTTTTTACAAAGTGCGCATCTTCCTCTGACATTTTCGGATCGGAGCACGACCGTTTTGAGATTGGGGCATAATGATTTAATGAAAAACCTGATAACACTTAAGAGCAGTTAAAAGGGGGTTTTCAATTGGGCTGAGCCAAGAAAATTTCATTGAAGTGTTTGATGTAACAGACTATTGTCCAACTTGATCCATAGATTTTAGAGAAGGCGTTGATACAGCATTGTGAGTATGACAATGTTTCATACCTGCTAGCAAAGTTTCGTCATGCTCTATTTGATACTGCATTAAAAATGCTTGAGAAGTCGAGAGAACATTATTTACTTTAAATGAAAACATTTTAGTGAGGGCTTTACCGTGAATGTTGTTTGAAATTGATTAAAAACACTAGGTATTACTGTTACCAGTCACTTAGTTTTATTGTACCCACAATGCGTTTCGGGGGGTTAAACCCCCTTCGTCAGGTGGAATGACCGTAGACAATGCAAGGGAGCTGTGGTCACTAGAGGTATGTTATTTTAATTGTTAACATTTAATTTCATTTGAACAATTGTACAAAGTTACATTATGATGTAGTGTTTTTGTATCTTCTCTTGTAAACAGTTGAACAGGTCAACCTAACCTATATATACTCAATGTAAATCAACTGATGATGGGGGTTTAATCGAAACACGTTTTGGGTACAATAAAACTAAGTGACTGGTAACAGTAATACCTTGTATTTTTAATCAAGAACATTATATGTTCTAAATTTGTTACAGGAATTCTTCTTTCGGATAATAAAAGTCGGTTTAATACAATATTCACTTTGTATATTTAAAATTGAAATATTTTAAAATGTTGAGCAGGTTCTACAAAAACACGTTGCTTCGGTCTTCAGTCTGGACACTGCTTTTTGCAGCCTCTCCATCCTGCTCTATCCTGAGCAACCATGTTCATCTGTTCATACGAAAAGCAATACACATGTACTTCAACCTGATTTCTGTGTCATCTCTTGGTCTCCCTCTACGATTTACATCAAACACCCCCCCCCTCCAATAGTAAATTCACAATTTCTTGATGTCTAAGAATGTGTCCCACACTCGATTCCTTCTTTTACTCAAGGTTGCCAAAAATTCCTGTTCTTCCCAATTCCGCCCCCTACCTCCTCATTAGGAACGCTATCTACCCTCCCAATCTTCAGCATTCGTCTGTAGCACCACATTTCAAAAAATGTTCAAATGTTTGTAGAGTCCATGGGACTTAACTACGGGGTCATCAGTCCCTAAACTTACAAACTACTTATGAACTAGCTAATCCTAAGGACGGCACAAATATCCATGGGATTCGAACCCCCGACCGTACTGGCCGTGCAGACAGTGAATGGAGCGCCTTAGTCTCCTCGGCCCCCGCGGCCGGCACCACATTTCAAACACTACTATCGTGTTCCTATCTGAACTACTTCTCTCCCACGCTTCATACCGTACAACGCAACACTCAACACAAGTACCTTCAGAAAAGACTTTCTGACACTTCAATTAGTATTCTATGTTAACAAATTTCTCTTTCTCAGAAAAATTGTTTTCCCATTACCATTCAGCCTCGTATATTCATATGTAGGGCAACCATCGTATGCTATTTTACTGGCCAAGTAACAAAACTCATCTACCACCTTCATTGTTTTGTCAACTAATCCAATTCTCTCAGCATCTCTTGATTTCCTACTGCGCGTAACCGCCAATAAAAAGTAGTGGTCCACAACACTGTAGATGTTGGGTTGGTCTGATAACAGTTGTTAATTTCAAAACTTCTAAACGATCAGTTGACCTCAAAAGACCAAACATTTTTCGATACTTTTATGGAAATTTGTATGTAATATTTCTTTTATATATCTTGGCATCCTTCAGATTTCTTTTTTCATGTGATATTGGGTATTTTACGTAAGTGGTTTCCATATTTGAAATTAACAACTGTTATCCGACCGACACAACACCTGCAGTGTTGTGGAGCACTACGCTTTATTGAGGGTTACTCGCAGTACACATTTGAACGCTGCCCCGGGCAGTACCAGTACCAATACCGACGCATGTCGTATAAACGAGTTGAAGATCTATGGTACAGGAACATCAGACAAGGTAAATCTCGGAATATAAATTATTTTAATAACCATTCAGTTAAACATTATATCATTTCGTTTTCAACGGTCAGTGTTACGCAGGCCAAGAGATTACATTATTATTGTCTCTGTAAGATATCCTATGGATGTATTTTAATCTAAACACCCTCTATCAACAGAGCAGGTAAAACACTAGTACCGTACATTATTATAATTACTTATTACCGATTTCAGCATCGTTTTGTAGCATTTTTATTTTTTTTTATTTTTTGAAATATTCTCATGTAAATATTGTAAGTTCCGTTTCATTTTGTTTCTTTTTCTTTCAGAAAACTGAATATCCTCTAACCGGGAAAACGCGTCATTTAAATAAACATTTTTTGCAGCCAAGAAATTATTTTAGACAAAAAAATGGAATGGGAAGACTTTTACTATTTTTCTTTCCCTTCCCCTTCCGACTACCAATTCCAGTCCCCCATGACATAAAAAATTTTGCAAACACATAATAAATCAAACAAAATGCTTTACAGAACATAAAATTGTAGATCAACATATTAAAAAAGCACAAAACTAGACAATTTCCGTTTTTTTTTTTTTTTTTTTTTTTTTTTTTTTTTTTTTTTTTTTTTTTTTGAAAGTGTAATACCTCATTAAAAAATCGTACACGGCAAGGTTCTTACCTTATAGGATTACTTTTGTTGCCTGTATTTCTTTTATCTTTCTAACCGACTCTGAAGACCTGTTTTTCTCAGGAATGACTGGAAATATCAAGTTGAAATATACCACATTTTACCATACGTTAATGATGTCAGAAATGTTATCTTCTAAGTGAATGTAAATCAGAAAAATGTGACCATTGTTCGATACACTCAAACTCAGTCATAGGTCTCACAGTACAAGTAAATAAAAAAAAATTCTTCAATTGATAATTTATAATTACATCACACGAAAATATATTCTTTATCATTACAAACGTAGATTACATTCTTATCAATTAAGAACTATATATTTTGATGTGATTTCAGTAATAGTTGATTCAAGAAGAGTATTTTAGTACATAATTTACCTATATTTCGTGCGAACTGTCTGAGCTTAATTGCTTGCGGCTGTGAAGACGGGACACACTCTTAATTCGGCAACTTTTAATGAGGGCAAGCGCGGTACTGGGAAAGAGTCAGTTCATCCCTGACTGGACTGCGGCAACTCCGCGAGCCACCAGCGATGGGACTTCCGGCTGCCAGCACGCCTCTTAACCTCGTCATCGACTGGCTAGCATATCTGAAAACATTATCATGTTCCGTTGTTCTCTTGAAGTGAGGAAAATATGACAAATAAACTTATTTTGCTACTTGTGTTGTGACCTCGTCGCCTTTTTGTTGTTTACTCGTCCCGGTCTGCTTTTCAGCACAGGAAGTGGTGCAGGTTCCTTTGACATCTAAAACATTGATATACTTAGTATTACAAGATATTTACTGACTGACAAGTATCATATACAACTTTAGAATTTAGGTCTTTTTCTTCTCTCTTCTTGCTTCTTGCGGCGGCGTCCGTATGATACTAGCTAGCTGTGTTGTGACCTAGTTACTGCTAAGTTCGTAGCCGCGTTCAGACTTCGTAGCTGCCTAGTAACTGTCTTCTTCAGAATAGTAACTGATAGGCGTCCAGACGTATGTCGGCGTAGATATAGAGTGCGCGCCTCTTCGGTTACTCCCTCCAGGATGCGCGGCGCCTGCTTGCTATTGGCTTTCGGTCGATCGGTGCCTTCTCCACGGTCGTTCTCATACGTCTCTTGTGTGACGCTGACTTTATGTTCCTGGTAATCTGAGTAATGCAGATTTATATTTTGACAGCTTTAAATTCAAATTTATACAAGAATTTTGGGACATCAATTACGTGGATGGCGATGTAGCAGCAACAATTCGCATGCTACTGATAATAGGCAGCGAAAACTGGTTTTAGCGGTTGCATGACCAACATGACCAAAAATGTTCAAATGTCTGTAAATCTATCGGCTTACAAACTAGTTAAACTAACGTAAACTAATCTAAGGGCAATACACACTCCACGGCGCTTTAGACCGCTCGGCTACTCCAAAAATCAAATGTTCAAATGTTTGTAGAGCTTATGGGACTTAACTACGGGGTCATCAGTCTCTAAACTTACAAACTACTTACGAACTAGCTACAACTAAGGACGGCACAAATATCCATGTCCAAGGGATTCGAACCCCCGACCGTAGTGGCCGTGCAGACCGTGACTGAAGCGCCTCAGTCCCCTCGGCCGGCTCAGCTACTCCACTACGGCCCCAACATGACCTCTCACCAGTTTCAGAACATGTAGTAATCAGAAGACTGGTATCAAAATCTATAAAAGAAAAGGAGAAGCTTCGAATCGAAGACTATCAAAATTTATTCGTGAGGAAGTAAGTGACAGTCTGTCGATAGTAAAGACTTCAACTGGAAAGAAAGAGTTTATACGCAACACCATATACCACCCTGCTTTGAGGAGTATGGTGCAACTGAGAAACTCTGGGCGGAAGCTCAGCTTGTCTCATTCCAGACTGAGGTAACAAGCACAACAGCCGTAAATTTTATTCTCAATAATGACACAATAATGGGCCAGGTTATTTTCTATAATGATTTTTATCTGAATTTTCTGTGCCAGCAGGAAATTATAGTGATGGATAGTACTTCTCAATCAAAGCAAAATATTTTGTTCAGTTCTTTACGACACACTGTTACATACCACTGGTGTTCGTCCTTGTACTAAAAAAAAAAAAAAAAAAAAAAAAAAAAAAAAAAAAAAAAAAAAAAAAAAATTTAAAAAAAAGTTGCACTTATCAAGTAGATTTTCTACAGTGCATACCTTACAAAGCAGCCACTTTTTCAGCATGAGCGCATGAAATAAATTCAATTGTTTTCATGAAATATTTTGGTATGCATAATGAGGAATGAAATCTTTCTTCTCGTGTAATTTGAGGATCCATTTATATCTCTTGTTCCATTTATATCCATTGTTTCCAATGTTCTTTTGAAACCTTTGGAAATATTGACAGCAGATGTAAGATTCCACATTTATGTATTCACTTCAAATCCTATTTTAGGAGAGTTACCAAATTCAAGTGTTTGGTTTTGCACCGGCAGACAGAAGTTGCCGAATTCCCAGTGCTTTAGTTGGGCCGGTACGAGGCGGTACGGCGTACCGGCTGAAATTGAAACTCGCTGTTAGCGTGCAGGCTAAAATTTTTTATTAAATCTTTAAAAAATAGACCAACTGTAAATGGATTTCAGAAAGAAAAATGAAAGTTTTAGGTTCGTTCGAGCTGTGATCATAACCGTCGAAGCGTTCAAATTGCACTTTCCCACAATTCCAGTCGAATCTGACTGGCGGTCAAATGTTCGAATTAACCAATGGAGAGTTCCGACTAGTCTGAACCGAGACAGAGGAAATGCTTCTTACCGATTCCAAAGCGTTTCAGAACCTTGCTTCAAAGAGATAAGCCACTATACGCAAAGTCGCAACATTTTGACTTAATTTCCATTTAGTGAATCATGAAACATTGCACGAGTTTCGTATGTTTCAATGTTTAGCACGACATCTTTTGAGAACGACTCACTGTCAAGATAAAATATTTACCGTAAGTATTATGTTTACTTAAGTCTTTTGAGCACTGTAGTCAGTTTAAGATTATAAAATAGTGTGTCCTAGCTCTAGTAGGAACAAAAATAGAAGCGAATTTTAATCTCTTTGACCGATGCTTCTTCAAACGACCGGATGACATGTTCAACTGTTGGTAACGCTGCCAGTTTTGCTTCTTACGGCGGTAAACGCTTGGTTCCGTCTTTAAAAGATCCACGCAGTTCCATTGTCCAAATTTTGTAATGGTTTTCGTGTGATATGAGTCTGCTTTTAATTCCCAGGAGCAACACGCAACCTTATTGTCTTTTGGAATGGTAGTATCCTCATCTTCACTAAATCCTTGCATACAATAAAAATGAGTTTCAAATCTGTAAATTATTGCTATATTTTGTTAGTGCATTCACTTGCCCAACTCTTTACTCTCTTGCTTTTCTAAAAATGTTCATTTGACTCATTTCATGTGGAATGAGCAGAGTACCGCCTAATTTTTTTTTTTCAACTAAAGCACTGCTAAGCCCTATTGGCCTGTGAAAACAATGCGCTTGCCATCTGGTAGTGACAAACATCAGATCGTGGGATAGCTATTGTGAAGCCAGCTCGTTCTGCCCATAAACTCTGTCTGTGACACTTTTAGCATCTGTAAAGTTTCAGAGGAAATTAATGCCGGTAATTGTTGTAGATATGCATTTCCATAGTTTCAGATAAGTTCCAGTATCCCATAAAACACCCAAAATGTTCCACAGAACAATATGACCTACCTCTACATTAAAAACAAAATTAAAAACAGTCTGTGGCACAGACAAAGATATACAGACGGCAAACTCCGTTCACGCTGGCAGTTGTCTGGGAGAGGAGGGAGGGAGGCTAAACAGTCCCACCAGACGACGGATGACGGCTCTGCGGCGGGGAACTAGGTCAGGCAGCAAACAGAGGACATGGCCACTTCTTACCCTCAAACGGCAGACATTGCTCTCTCTGCGTCCCCACCACGCTACACAGCCCAAAGATAATACTGCCTGCGCGTAACGTCATTATACCGGAAGCAACGTCCAAGTCGTGTTACTCAGGGCAGAAAGCCATTTTCGCCATTGCGAGCACTGTGAAGTAGGGCTGACGGTCGTAGCTATTCTCATTTGTAGTTTAAATGAAGCAAAGATTTTACCGACGAAACATCTGATCCTATTTTCATTACACATACAGAAGCCCAGTTAACATTGCTTTTCCGCAGTTCCTAATATCGTGATGATTATTATTTTTCAGTTTTTTCATACGCCTAGGTGAAACGTAGCGACAGGTTTTTTTTTAAACACACATAACAGAATTTCTATTCTCAAGTGAATACTTTTATTGCAACGTCAATGTTTTAGTTTGTAACTCCCAACTAAGTGACAGACGAAATTTCAGCCTGACATGCAGCATTAATTTTGTTATGATTCCTCAGCAATACTTGTCAAATGGTTTGTTATGCTTTTCTAAGGACTGACATATGTTCATATTCCAGAGTGTCTGATTTTTATACCATACGAACATGTCTATTGTATTATTATCACGAACATTGAGGCCAATACATGAAACAAGAAAACAGTGGTTATTCATATTAAAATAATGATTTTAGAAACGAAACCAATTAACTCGACAAGTAGAACTCGTGTTATAGGTATAATGAATAGCCTATACTCACCTTTAGCAGCGGATAACAGTATTACAATTAGTTCTGCGCCATAAATGTCATTCTTGCTGTTATATAAATTCAGTAATGTCGAGCTGCAGTAGTCCTGTCGATAATCACTTCATCAATTCATAAACGGAACGATGCCTTAATGAAATCCTTACTCATGATTCCTGAATCGTAAATGGTTAGGAATAGAAAGTAAGTTATTAAGTATTTACAGACACTGAGTGTACCAAAAGGAGCGATACTCGACTCCTTGGATGCGGATAGTACGTATACTAACATCACATCCTCGAAGTTCTAGATATTATTGAGGAGAATTTCTGCAAATTCAGTAAGCTTGAATCTAATTACATAGCTGAGTTCATGAAGCTTTCAAATTTGTGGAACATGTTTATAAACAAAATAAAGGGTAGGCTGTTTACACTCCTATTACCACTAATCTGGTCAACATTTATATGTTCACTGCCCAGCCGCAGTTTAGTGGTAAGATTGTGGCATACAGGCGGTATATCGATGATGTGATTGTAATCTTCGATGGCAGTTCTGGTCATCTGTTTAGGGCTCTTAAAAACCAACACCCTAATATTAAATTTACCATCGAATTTGCCAGGGAGGCAAGCTTCCATATTTGGACTTATTCATCTTCTTAAAGGAGGGTATTATTGCGTTTGATATATATCGCAAGCCTCCAACACAGATTCTCTGTTGGACAACTCTTCTATCCTAGGTCATATAAATACGCTACTTTTAGAACTATGTTACATGAAATGCAAGAAATTCTTTTGAGCAAGCAAGCAGCAACAAAAAACTTGATACTGTCGTATATTGGCCCAAGTGTATAGTTATCCTGAAGGTTGGTCAATGGTTTGATTTGAAGGATCGCACCGGGTAGAGAGAACAGTGGATCAGAGGGTAGTAATCACCTTAAACAAAATGTGTCTGATGCGAAAAGTTATTGTAGGAGACTTTATCATGGGTTAATATCGGATAAGCTGAGTAAATACTTGAGAGCCTTAAATATCATACCTGCGTTTTTTATCCTCAAAATTAATAGACTACGGTTGTTACACCACGAAGAGCGGCAGATAACCCTATGATAACACACGTGTATATGAGATACTCTGTCCGCAATGTGATACCATATATATGGGCCAAATGGGCAGAAGCTTCAGTGTTAGATTTAAAGAACATAGTTCTATGAACAACCCAAAGTCAGCCCTATCCTTCCACTTAGCCCTTAACAATGACAGATTTCAGAATATTGGTGAAGAACGACGTATTCTGCATTAGAATCCTTAGGGGCTGACACTCAACATCTTAGGGGAATTCGGCATAATGAAATGCGTGATTAATTATCCTGACAGTGAACAGTGAATAAATTGAATTGAAACACAAGAACATATTAAGTAACTATGTACAATGTTTTCAGGATATTAAATCGTAGTGATCTTTACATACCCCAGTTGCAGGTACCTTGACTTCCCTTCATACATTATTTTGTATTGTCATTGTAGCTTCTGCTAATTCGTCCAATCTTCGGCACTTGGACCTAATTTTGGAAGTCATAATTGGATTTTGATTTAATGACTGAATTTATCATTAATTTTGGGGCCACCCATTTGCATAATTTCATGGCTTTCTGCGATATTCTTTTCTTGTTCCTCCTCTTTGTGCACACTGTTAAAAGTCAAGTTATGTTTTGCATTATGTATAACTAGCTGAAAACCTGGCGTTGCCGGGGTGTTTATTTATCCTACACTCTCGTAGTCCACCTCCCCTTCCCCCTCTCTGTGCATCTCACTGTTCGTTTCCACCTTTTCCTTTCTCCGTTATCTACAAGGTACCCTATGTCATGTACCATACAAACATTTATGTGCCCACGGACCATCCTCTTAGTTTAAATGTCATGGGTGCAAAAATTCATAGAGTTTGGATCAAATTTATGCATATTGTAAAATTCCATAAGTTAAGTACCCTCCATCATGCTCCGAACGAAATTTTATACAGACAGTGACATTTCTCTTGTTTTAAAAATAGAGAGTGCAAAATTTCATTAATATCGGAACAAAACTATAGATATCTATGCAATAGAAACGCAGGGTCACACTTAAAATGCACTTTGTTGTTCTCAAATATTCCAGTTTTATTTCAAACAACCCTTGTTCTCAGAATAACGAAGACATAAAAAGGTTCTGTGAAATAGCCGTTCTCAAGTTATGGCGCGACCTAGGTATTTAGAAATAAATTTTTACATTGCAAAGTACCCTCCCCCATGCACCGTACGAAACTTAAGGTAGACGGTGACGTTCCTCTTGTTTTGAAGGTCAAGCGTACGAAATTCCGTGAAAATCGGAATGAAACTGAAGATTTTCTGATTGTGTAGGAGATGTATACTCCGCCATGCACCTATACAAAATTCTTTCTCAGCTGACGTTTTCTACCTATAAACTATATTCCTGTCTAATTTCTGCTTCATAGCTGAAGAAGTTTTCGAGATTTCGTGTTTAGTCAGTGAGTGAGTGAATGAGTGTCCTTTCACTTTTATGTAAACAGAGTTTAAGAAAACAGATTGCTTGATTTTGGATGCAATAGAATTCTTTGGGACGTCTACAACCGTCCGTTTTCATCTTTAATAATTAGATCCGCAACAGTTGTTAATTTCGAACTTTTTTGTTTCTCTGCACTACCAGAGTTTAGAGATCTGTGTCTTATCATTATAAATTACAATCAAATAAATAATGTCTACTGCCAGGTAATAAAATAGCTACCTCAAATCTTTACTGAAATGTGCAAAGGGAGTATACGTACCGAGTGAGTCCGTCAGACTGTTACGAAGTCAGTGTGTAATGGAAATTATTCTATTTCTGATAAGTCAGATATATGTACAGTTATTTTATAATCACGTAGTGATTATAGTAAGTGAATTAAACAGAACCTTATCTCCTATAGGTACTCATATAACTGTCTTAATAATAACATTCTGAATATGTTACCAGAAGTGGTATTCATGATATTCCCAAGGGTGAGACTGAGTGAATAACAATATCACTATGCACTAAGGACTCTTATGGACGTGATGGAGTATCTAGTGAAATAGTTAGGTATTGTTTCACTTGTTTTAGACCAGTACATAACCACATTTTTAATTTTTCCCTTCGGAATGCTCAATTTCCTGAGAGATGGAAGTACGCCATACTGAAAGCATTTTACAAAAAGTGAAAAAGGGATCATGTTAGAGAACTGTAGATATATTTCTATACAGCAGGTTTTTTAAGCTACTGAAAAGGCTGTATATTAAAGACTAATTGATTATTTTGTTCCCATAATTTGCTGGCAAATGCACAGTATGGTTTCAGAAGTAGTTTAAAAACGGAAAATACTGTATTCTCTTTTCTCTGTTAGGCGCTTGATGGATTAAATAAAAATCTGTGTACCTTAGGCATAGTTCTTCATTTAACAAAAGCGTCTGATTTTATTCATCATAAGATATTGTTGCAGGAGTTGGAACTTTACGGAATAATGGGAGTGGTTCAGAATTGGTTCGCTTCTTACTTTAATAGAAGAGTGCAGACGATGATCCTCTGTAGTGTTGGAAATTGCTGTGATATACAATCTCAAGGCAGCATACTTAATTTGGGACGGATGCCCAGGGTTTTGTTCTGCGACCACTGTTGTTTCTCATTTATATAAATAACATTCCTACAAGTATGACAGGCATTTCTAAGAAATTTCTGTTTGCTGATCGCACTATGTTGGTAGTAAAGGATTTTTTTGGCAATGTCGATATAGTATCAAATAATGCAGTTAAAGAATTAAGTTCATGGCTTGCAGAAAATAAATTGGTGCTAAATCATAATAATTTCTAATACACAGTTTAAAACCTGACATTGCAGTTACACACATTGGGCACATGATATGTGAGACTGACCAACTGAAATTTCTAGGAGTTCATATAGATAGTAAGCAGTCGTGGATAGCTGATGTTCAGGATCTTGTTGAAAAGCGAAATGCTGCGCTGTTTACCAGTAGAACAGTTTCTGGATTAGTTGATAATTCAAAACGGTAAGTAGTCAACTTTGCTTATTTTCATTCACTTATGTCTATGGTATTGATTGATTGATTTTGTCAAGGAAGCCAAAGCAGTTTTGGTCCAACCCGCCACCGCCCGCACCGAAACCAAGTTTATTGTGCGGTATCGCTCCCTGTATATCTAGTAAAGCCAACCAATGCCCTTGAACAGTGCAAGAAGTCCCTTTATCAGTTCTTTATTAGACACAATTTCTTCGGGTCTGGTTGTCCCAACTGTGCCTTTTGCTCTCCAATGCAATGCATTCGAAGATTAGATGTGATGCATCATCACAGGTCCTACATTTACGGTCCTCTTCTGTTATTCCCATTGTATGTAGATGTTTTTTGAAATTCCCATGGCGTGTCAGCACTCCAGCCATTACAGAGCTTCTTTTAAAACATGGCTTTGGCATCATTATCTTGCCATGTTTTTGTTTATAGACCTTGGTCCAATATTCCACGTGCTGTCTTCTGAGCCAGTTACGTAGCTCCAATTTGATCATTGCCTTGGTGATTGTCAGGACAGGTTCCGGTCCAATAAATGAAGACTCTGCCCCCATCCTGGCTAATCCGTCGGCATGTTCATTGCCACTGATCCCTAAGTGGCTAGAAACCCACGATAGGTTTATCGTATTGCTTTCCCCTAGCTCCACCAAAACCCTGTGACATTCTGCAACAATTTTAGATCTTATTGCAGGAGCTGCCAGTGATCTCAGGGCTGACTGGCTGTCTCAATAGATGTAGATGCTACGGTCTTTGTAGCACCTACGCAAATTCTCGTCCACACACGTCCTGAGGGCAGTGATTTCGGCCTGGAATGTTCAAAATGTTCAAATGTTTGTATACCTTATGGGACTTAACTACGGGGTCATCAGTCCCTAAACTTACAAATTGCTTATGATGTACCTTATACTAAAAACGAGACAAACATTCACGCCCGAAGGGGGGCGGGGGATTCGAAAGCCCGACCATAGCGGCCGTGTAGGCAGTGACTGGTGCGCCGCAGACCGCTCGGCATCTGCGGCCGGCGATATTTCCAAGAGTTAGCAACTTTCACTTGCTTAATAGTAAACAGAAATTGCATCTGAATTTGGATCACACCTCGTTGACCCTCGTGCAGAAAGGTCTGCAGAATTCTGCCACATCCATTTTTAATACGCTGCCTCAAGAATTCAAAGAGGTTAATTCAAAGAGGTTAGTAGCGATGCACGCGCTTTGAAGGAAATCTAAAAGTTTCCTCATGGCTCACTCTTTGCATTCTGTCGAGGAATTACTGGAGAATTTTGAAACATAAGCCAATTCCTGACTGACGTCGTTGGTCCTTTTTACTTGTGCCTAGGCCTGTGCCTGTCGTGTGCAAAGGATCTACCGACGGTTGTGCATTACGTGCATTGCTAGCCGCCCGTTACTGTCCTCATTCGTTCCATGACCATCGAGACTTGCTCTTCAATTCAGTAATGCGGAACACGATAAATATAAATCAACAAAATATTTTGCGATGACTTTGAAAGTAAAAGTGATGTTGTACGAAGTCCTGTTTCTGACTGACGCTACTGGAAACAATGAACAGATCATCAACTCTAAAAAATTATCAGGTAATAATCTACCTGTAAGAACCCAGAACATGATTCTTCAACAGAAAAAAATACATAATTAGAAATTAATTATTTCTTTTTTATACTTCGATGAATTTGTCTCTCAGTGATATTCACGTATTTCGCGAAATGGGTGGCGGATAAATGGCTGGATACCAAGTGTCTGGTAGATATTATTTCGGCAAATGACTACTGATATATTTTATCTCTGTTTGTTTACTTTGTATTAAATAATTCCACGCTAAAACTTTGGACCGCAAACATTTCTCTAGCAATAATAATTTGCCTTCGATAAACTGCAGTGTTGGGATTTCTTGCCTTGTTAGATACTTAAAATGTTTGTCGATTAGATAAAGTTGAAGGTAACGGTCTTTGCTACCCACTAAACTTAGACTGATTTTTAGGCGGTGTACCCGAATAGTTACAGAAACAATGTAGCAGCCCCATTCTGGTCTGACAGCAGAGTTTGACCACTGACAGCCAGCGCCGCCACCGTTGTAGCCAGTTTACGGTAAAACTGCTCCAGTTCCCGGAAAACTTACCACGAGGCTTATCTGTGATTGAATATTCGCTCAAATGTCATACGAAGTGCTTGTTTAGTTGTCGGACTGTAATCGCACTGTACAACATACGCATTTACGATGATCAGAACTCAAAGTTTGGAGAAATGATCGGGAGCTCGACACCTTCGTATTTCAGGGTCATCAATAAACACTTTACAAGATTCCGCTACATTCGTAATTTTATTTTACTGCGAAATTACTATAACCTTTCAGATCCATGGTTGTATGTGATGTGACATTAATATAGACAGGGACGTTAAAGTTACAAAATACATACAGTAATTCATTACAAAAAAGAAAATAAATTTATGTTCAAAATTTTTCTACCCACACAATTGTTTGTTTTGGGTCTTCACTACAAATTTTTATGATCTGCATCATCTTACAGTAACATACCTTTTAAAATGTTCAAATGTTTGTATAGCTTTTGGGACTTAACTACGGGGTCATCAGTCCCTAAACTTACAAACTACTTACGAACTAGGACGGCACAAATATCCATGCCCGAGGGAGGATTCGAACCTCCGACCGTGGTGGCCATGCAGACCGTGACTGGAGCGCCTCAGTCCACTCGGCCACCGCGGCCGGCCATACCTTTTAAAAAATTATATTATATCATAGGATAATATAAAATAAACTGGCAGTCAGATATGATAGCTTCACATGTCAAAACAAGGATATGAATACTTTGTCAACGAGTCTTTCTTGTCGTCATTGCGAGTGTACTGGTAGTTTGCCGACTGCTGGTGTCAACGAGCGTAAAAAAAAAAAAAAAAAAAAACTGCCTACAATCGGAAGTTTGGTTTGAACACCACAATGCTTTACTAGGCATGGTCCTGTTGTCTTCCTTCGAACGGACTTACCAGCTAGCTATGGGGCATCTACAGTTTAAGGTGGGTTCCGAACCACGGTGCTACTCGGCATTTTTCACATTGGCAACATTGCCAGAGGTGAAAGAAGTGGAAAGAGTCAGATAAAAATCGTAGGATCTGGTGTGGATCGAACTCGCGACTTTTGGGTTGATAGTATGAGACTCTACCACGGTGCTACGGAACCCAGTGTTGTAGTCTTCACTTCGCAGACTGGTTTAAAGCAGCTAGCCACGCTACCCTTTCCTGTCTTTTCATCGGAGTATCTCTACATATTCAAAAAATGTACACTACTGGAAGTTAAAATTGCTACACCAAGACGAAATGCAGATGATAAACGGGTATTCATTAGACAAATATATTATACTAGAACTGACATGTGATTAAAATTTCCCGCAATTTGGGTGCATAGATCCTGAGAAATCAGTACCCAGAACAACCACCTCTGGCCGTAATAACGGCCATAGTACGCCTGGGCATTGAGTCAAACAGAGCTTGGATGGCGTGTACAGCTACAGATACCCATGCAGCTTCAACACGATACCACAGTGCATCAAGAGGAGTGACTGGCGTATTATGACGAGCCAGTTGCTCGGGCACCATTGACCAGACGTTTTCAGTTGGTGAGAGATCTGGAGAATGTGCTGGCCAGGGCAACAGCCGAAAATTTTCGGTATACAGAAAGGCCCGTACAGGACATGCAACATGCGGTTGTCCATTACCCAGCTGAAATGTAGGGTTTCGCAGGGATCGAATGAAGGCTAGAGCCACGGGTTGTAACACATCTGAAATGTAACGGTCACTGTTCTAAGTTCCGTCGATGCGAACAAGAGGCGACGAAGACTTGTAACCAACAGCACCCCATGCCATCACGCCGGGTGATAAACCAGTATGGCGATGACGAATACACGTTTCCAACGTTCGTTCCCCGCGATGTCGCCAAACACGGATGCGACCATAATGCTGTTGTAAACAGAACCTGGATTCATCCGAAAAAAAAGACGCTTTGTCATTCGTGCGTCTAGGTACGTTATTGCGTGCAACATCGCAGGCGCTCCTGTCTGTGATGCAGCGTCAAGGGCAACCGCAGCCATGGTCTCCGAGTTGATAGTCCATGCTGCTGCAAACGTCGTTGAACTGTTCGTACTGATGGTTGTTTTCTTGCAGACGTCCCTATCTGTTGACTCAGGGATCGAAACGTGGCTGCACAATCCTTTACAGTCATGCGGGTAAGATGCCTTTCATCTCGACTGCTAGTGATACGAGGCCGTTGGGATCCAACACGGAGTTCCGTTTTGCCGTCCTGAACCCACCGATTCCGTATTCTGCTAACAGTCATTGGATCGCGACTAATTTGAACAGCAATGTCGCGATACGATGAATCGCAATCACGATAGGCTACAATCCGACCTTTATCTAAGTCGGAAACGTGATGGTGCGCATTATTCCTCCTTACACGAGGCTTCACATCAACGTTTCACCAGACAACGCCGGTCAACTGCTGTTTGTGTTTGAGAAATCAGTTGGAAACTTTCCTCATGTCAGCTCGTTGTAAGTGTCACCACCGGCGCCAATCTTGTGTGAATGCCCTGAAAAGCTAATCATTTGCATATCACAGCATTTTCTTCCTGTCGGTTAAATTTCGCGTCTGCAGCACGTCATCTTCGAGGTGTAGCAATTTTAATGGCCAGGAGTGTATATGTGTTTGGATGTATGTAGATAAGAATGGATGAACAGATATTTGAGAGTGTTTATGTTTAAAAATTACTCCGAAGTGACTAGTCCAATTTCAGTCAGTTTAAGTATACATATTACTTACTATCAGATAGTAATCGCTGTGAAGTTAACATCCACAATATCCGGAGATATGGCGTCATAAAGAAAGAATTCGTGACAAACTATCACATGATGCAGAAATGTACGTCTTCTTCTCCTAAATTAATGGACTGATTTGAACGAAAGTTAATACAAATAGTTTTAACATGAAGTAAGGCTGTAAGGATAAAAACTAGCTACGACTCACAGTAAAGGGAATATGAAATGATAGACAATGAAAACTGTCCAAACATTCGACGAATAACGAGAATTTATTCATGCAGTATTCTCGAATGAGAACACGTATCGACTTGCAACAAACTTTAATAATAATTTCAGACGTTTATGCCACGTTTTCTCGCTGATAACCCCAGAAAAATGATGTACAAAAAGGGGTTTATCCCTGACTATTTTTCCGCTATTCGTGTAGTAAGATGTAGCAGATGGGATTTGGAGAATAGCTTCAAATGAAACTGTTTATAAAGAAGTAGAACCAGTGACAAGCACAATGAAAAAGAAACGGATTTCTTGCCTAGGACATTTGACGAGAACACCAGAAAATAGAATCAGCAGGAAGATAATTGAAAAGTTACGGAACAGCAAGAGCAACATAAGATAGATCACAGAAATCAAGGAAGACGTGATGAAACAACAGATAACGATGGAAGATTTGAAAAACAAGACACACACACTCAAGATACTTCAGGACAAACACGTCACACTACCAATAAAATTAAGACAGAGACTGGGAAGGGTGATTTCGGATGAGGAGAGAAGAGCACGATCTGAAAGAATGAAAAAGTATTGGGCCAACAAAAAAATAAATAAAAATAAAAAATAACAGAAGAACCTAATTCATAGTATTTATGTTGACCATAAAAGTAATAAATGAAAAAAGTAATAAATAAATTAAGCACTGTATTATTAAATTGTCATGTTTATTTTTTAACTAAATTGTGTTAATGCATAACAACAAATTGTAATAACCTTTTTAATATTGACTAAAGTGGTCCAATGAAGGCCATAAAATAAATAAATAAAGAGTAATAGAATCGGCTTGGCTTTAGAATGTGCCGCATCAACACTACTAATTATAATCCCGAGGCGCTTAACATGGAGTATACACACATGCCACTGAAAGTACTCTGAAACTGTATCATAGGACATAGTATAGGAAATGTGACATGAAAATCTGCCCCAGTGTGTATTAAGCTATATTTCATTACATCTTTAGTGGCAACTCCATTCACAACACATTGCGCAGACAGTTTTCCAATATTCCTGTAAGAGAAAGGAATAAATATACAATCGGGCAATTTCGCAATATTCACAGGAAACAGCACTGAGTTTTCAGAAGGCTGTGACTGCGTGTCACTTAATTCCTCGTACTGCAGCGGCAACAGACGGCCTCTGACGGCGGCAGCTGCTCCTGACACCACTCACGGTCCCATCACGACTCTCAGCTTCTCCACACGTCTTGCTACTAGAGTATCGGCATTACTAAAAGCCTATCCCAGGTCACGGTTCCCAGTTGTGCACGCCATCATTTCAAAACAAAGCCGAATATATAAATGTGCTACTACATCTGTGACTAATATTCACTGCTCATACAATTAGGGGATCAGACATTGGTTACAATTGTAATTTGTCTGTGATACAGTACGAGATTTTACAGTGTCTGCGCTGTACACGGTGTTTACTTAGAGCAGGGCGCGATGAGGCTACCGCAATAATGAAAAAGGAAGTCATAAGGGACGGGGGTATGGGAACGGACGTAAATGGTTTTGTAAGGAGGGGAGGAAAAGGGTGTGCACAAGGTTTTTGTATGCGATGTAGCCGAAACATGTGGTACTGGAGGTGGCCAAAAGCAACTCTGCCTTGTACAAAGGAATGGGCAAAATCATAGTGGTGGGGGAGATAGGAGTTGGTGCTGATTTGAAGGTGGGGGAGGAGAAAGGTTTCATTAAGGAGGAAGGCGTCTATCTGGTGTTGGGGGAGGGTGTTCAAGAATAGGAGTTTGATGATGTAGAGGGACTGAATGATGAAGTACAAAAGGGTAAGTTGTTGCTGTACCATGACGAGTGAGAAGAAAGTTAGGTGGACGGGAGGGACTAAACTAGGGTTTGTTGGTGGTCAAATTTAACAACTACGTAAAAATTTACGTCTAATGTTTAGAACGTCAGTAACCACCCAAGCGGATAAAGAGCCGTCCGCCATTCTTTATAGCTACAGTGCTGCCGCTTGAAACGCTAGCGTCGCTTCCGCGACTGTTCGTGACCAATGTTCGCAGTGAACAGATACTTTTATGAATTACGACATCATCCAATAACGATAAAAACAAATCTCGTATGTGCTCTCTCAGTTCGAGTCGCAGTAACTGTGCAGTTCGTGATAATTTATTCAATACAGAAGACATAGTCCAATAGAGCATGCACACGCTGATGGTTAAGATACAACTATGCTTTGCCGGACGTACCCTATAAAGAGGACGCAACAGGAAGGGGTGATAGTGGCTCCGTGGCTCAGCGCGAGACGCTCTGTGTAATGAAACAGCAGAGCCGAGAACACAGCCAACGACAACTGACAACACCATCAACGACCGCCACGAACACAACTACCAGCAGAGCAAAGAAACAAAATGGCGGTGGGTCGTAGTCTCCAAAATAAACGTTTCCGCGTTCCGATCTAGTTACATACGCCCTTTTTGTGTCTACTGAAGCGACCATAAAAGGTAATTAGAACACTACCATACCATAACACACCACTGCATTATGCTAGTGTAAGCATACTGTCAGTTTTCATAACATTCCAGGCTACTGTTCGGCAACAGAACTATTCACTTTATTGTTTTCGATCCTGCAGGGGTTACTAAAACATAAAATGTATCATAATGATTATAAAGAAAGTCTAAAAAATGTACCTGTGCTGGTGCTTTGGTGGTCCTTTTCTTAATGATTTCACAGTTCCAAACTCTCCGTTCCGATATTGTGTGCATGAAAATCAACAGCAACTTCTTCCCATGCGAGTACCTTCCTGGCCATGATAACTTTATCCTATTTTATGCTTTTTATTGTTCCTTTCTGCTGCCCCAAAACTATATCTACAAGTAAATCTTTTTCATGTTAAGTGTTTGAACAAGTTTATACATTGCTGTTTTTCCTTTTTACTTCCTTCCATCATTACAACATGAAACTTCGATAACCGATATAGTGGATCGATTAATATATGCGGTCGAGGCAGGTTTTAACGGTGTTGGCAAGCATTCCCCATACTAACTGAGATCAACGTTGAACCCGTTACGGCGGGTCCAGCTTCAGGGAGCCGAGCTCTGAACCAACGTCAGATTTGAACTGCAGGTAGCGATGTTTACACAATCGGCCTGTAACTTTTAAACATGCGTCACATTGTGATACTGGTGTGTAAATGTGGATTAAAGAAGCCGAAGATTGCATATTATCGTTACCCACTGTGTTTAATGATTTTGCGTAGAACGTAGTAACAATATTCATACACACATCGATTTTTATAGATACAGAATAGAGATTCCATCCCTCTGTAAGCCGATCAGGTAGCTAGTAGGCCTTAGGTATAGAACTCGAGTGGGAATAAAATGTAAGTTTTTAAAATATGGTTGTTGCAGATAAATGCTGAATATTACATTTGTCAACCGATTGACTAATGTTCTTCTATTGAGCCGATTTTCAGTTTATCTAAGGGAAAAAAAAAAACGAAAGCAAATGGATACAGGTTGAAGTAACTGTGGTGAAGGGACCTTCGGAAGATTGAGAATCGTGGAGGATGTATTTATGGAGAGGTGATTGTTTGTCGCAAGAATTGAGGGCAGCATCAAACGCTAGACTTTTATCCCGCGGTACCGAAAGCCAAATATCGAGTGTTTGCGGAGTGAGTTGCGTTTTATCGGCGTCGCGTTGTAGGAGCGGCGGACCTGCTTCCGGTCGGCAGTTAGTGCTTTGTCTCGGCTGCGATTGGCGGCGGCTAAACAAACGCGCAGCGCCGCTGAAACAGCGCAATGCGATCCGCTATGCTTCCACAGCCGGCGGCCGTGAGTTCTTCCAGGAATAAAGCGGACGCCATTTAAACGCTCGCATGCGCGCACCGCACTGCCACACCGAAACTACAGCGTTCCACGAAAACAGGACTGTACACGCAAACAAAAGGAAACGCAGGTAATGACGGCTTATGCGCGTTTACAATGCCGTGCCGACCCACATTCAGCGCGATACGTTGTAATTACATTATTCCCGTGACAGTGTCTCATGTCATATACCGGTATTTTAGACTGGAGAACTACTCACGTAACAATCAAACTTTTATCGTTGAATAAAATTTTGATAATTTATTTCCTTATTTTTACGAATACGAGCTCATTCTACTGCATTACCTAGAAGTATACCAGAAGAAAGTCATCTTACCCCTTTGTGGTTTGGTCCTGATATTTATTTATGTACTCATTTACTTCGAATACGTAAAAAATAAAAATAAAATAAAATAAAATAAAAAACCTCACGTATGACGAACTTTGACATACCGGGTGATCAAAGAGTGAGTATAAATTTGAAAACTTAATATAGCACGGAATCATGTGGATAGAGGGGTAAAAATTGACACACCTGCTTGGAATGACATGGGGTTTTATTAGAAGAAATAAATAAATAAAGTTCAAAAAATGTCCTACATTTGGCACTTCATGTTATCAGAAAAGCAATAATTATCATAACAAATTAAGACAAAGCAAAGATGATGTTCTTTACAGGAAACGCTCAATATGTTCACCATCATTCCCCAACAACAGCTGTAGTCGAGGAATAACGTTGTGAACAGCACTGTAAAGCATAGTTATGGTGAGGCATTGGCGTCGAATGTTGTCTTTCAGTATCACTGGAGATGTCCGTCGATCACGATATACTTGGAACTTCAGGTAACCCCGAAGCCAATAATCGCACGGACTGAGGTCTGGGGAGCTGGGAGGCCAAGCATGACGAAAGTGGCGGCTGAGCACACGATCATCACCAAACGACGCGCGCAAGAGATCATTCACGCGTCTAGCAAACCTTTCTATTTTTTTTTTATTCTAATAAGACCCCGTGTCATTCCAAGCATGTGTGTCAATTTTTTCATTATTCCGAGATTTATTAAGTTTTCAAATTTATACTGACTTTTTGATCACCCGGTATAACGACATTATTTAGTGATCAAAAACATGAATAAGGACAGCATCATTGTTCTGGCACAAGATAACACTGCGTCAGGTCGTCTGTGAAATTATCCGAAGCATGGTCAACGTGATTGCCTCCCTAGCAGCTTGCTTCAGTTCACGATTTGTTTGGTATTGTTGTTTCGTTACACTGCTTTATGGTTGGTGTTGGTTTGATGGCCGACACTCGTACTTCCATTCAAAATGGAATCTGGTTCTCAAGAACGTCTGTTACCATCGCAGTACACTTGGTCTCCTTGTGGAAACATACCGGAAAGTCCCGTTGAACATCTCATCTGGTTTTCTCAGTCTGTACCAATGAACTTACCAGAATACTTCTATACTGTAGCACTTGCGTCCGCCATTTAAAAGTAATTAAACGACATCTGTATTGTAAACATAGAATTACCACCAAACAGCAAGGACTGACCTTATTGTATTAGCAGAAACGAATTTACACGAAAGTGTAAAGTAACTGTTACTTGGGATGAGCCACTTCGCTCTGTGTCACAGTGCTCTTAGTTAAACGTGCTTTATTAACACACTTCCAAAATTCTAATGCAATTCACTGGTTGCATGCATACAAAATGAGAAACCACATTCACAAATGATTTATTTCTTAAAATTTATGACGCCTCAATAGCAACATTCTCTACGGTACAATTGGACAGCTGTGGCGATGTTCAATAAGCACGCAATTTAATTAGAAGACGCTTATGAAGTACAGCGTCTAAAGCCTTCTGGAAATCTAGAAATATGGACGGATTTGAGATCCCTTATCGATAACACGTGAAATCTATGCTGTTGAGATTCTTAATCTACTCTTTCAACTATTTCTAGTGCGTAATGGACTGATCTGACTACTTACTGTACCCGTCACCCGCGGCTCCTGCAAGGAAGACATCAACATCGTGCCACGTAGAAGTCAAAAAGGTGCTCCTTGCCTACTTACAATCGCTGAAACTTTATCACTTATGTAAAGACTGACGTATGTCATCTCCTGTAAGAAAAAATCTTAACATTAACATAGTGTAAACTAGTGAGGATCAGTTTGGGTACTAATATGATGTCGCTAGCAACTGAAATACAAATCTGATTGAATATTATTTGTTTTTATTGTTAAGAAAACTCAAATTAATAGAGAATCAAATTAATTTTCAAGTTCCAGAGAGGCTGATAGGATAGATGAAACGTTTAAACAATTTCAAACTAAAATGAAGTTGGTAGAATGGCTAAAGAACCGCGCCTACTTGACGTTAAAATTAATTCAATTTCGTCAGCTTACGTTCAAGGCTGTCGCAATGTCAAAAATATTACGCAATTGTAAAAAAGAATGCATTTGTTATTGCTGTTTGTGGATGGGTGGAGTTCGCCTAAAGCTTTTGCACACAATACCGTTAACTGACTGAACAGAATTGGGGAGAAAAGAAATTTCTGGCATACCTTAACTAAAAGAAGGGATAGATTGGTAGGACACATTCTTAGACATCAAGGAATTGTGAATTTGCGTTGGAGGGAAGTGTGTGGGGTAAAAACCGCAGAGGAAGACCAAGAGATGGATACAGTAAGCAGATTCAGACAGATGTCGGTTGCCGTTCTTATGTGGAGATGAAGAGGCTTGCTCAGAATAGAGTACTGTGAAGAGCTGCATCAAACCAGTCTCCGGATTAAAGACCATAACAACAACAACCGTTAACTGCACCGACAGCTAGTAGCTGCGTCTTCGGTGAAATCGGAACTAAATATCGTCTGTCTTGATTGACTACTCACGAATTCACTTTCCCTGCGTCTTAATGAAATCAAGATCGCTTACATAGTCTGTCAGATCCGTCTCCTAGTATCGTCATATAGATTCTCTAGGGACTGATGACCCCGTAGTTAAGTCCCATAGACTTTACAAAAATTTGAACATTTGAACATAGATTCTCATTCCCTTCTACAATACTACCGTCAAGTTCACTCCGATTGTAAAAACCCTCTCCACTCTCCTTTCGGTTCTCCTTTCTTTGCTTAATATCGCTTTTTCATTTGAGCTCTAGTTATACATACAGCTGCTTTTCGTATCCTCAGTCATATCTTTGTTTTACCAGTAGGCGGTATCTATCTTTCCCCTACTTATACATTATTCTACGAACAAGCATAAGCACTCTAGCTTTTCTTGCTTCGAAAATTTGCACTTCGTATCAGAATCATTGTTTAGTCGTCTGAACTCCTTTTTGCCTGCTTAATTTTTATAATTTATAGTTTCATCTTCTATAATTTATAGTTTCATCCCACTCCCATGAACCACAGACATTGCCGAGGTGGGGTGGCTTGCGTGCCTCAATGATGCAGATAGCCGTACCGTAGGTGCAACCACAGCGGAGGGGTATCTGTGGAGAGGCCAAACAAACGTGTGGTTCCTGAAGAGGGGCAGCAGCCTTTTCAGTAGTTATAGGGGCAACAGTCTAGATGATTGACTGAGCTGGCCTTGTAACATCAGCTAATGTGGCTTTGCCACACAGCTACTGCGAACGGCTGAAAGCAAGGGGAAACTACAGCCGTTACTTTTCCCGAGGACATGCAGCTCTACTGTATGGAAATATGATGATGGCATCCTCTCGGGTAAAATATTCCGGAGGTAAAACAGTCCCCCTTTCGGATCTCCGGGCGGGGACTACTCAGGAGGATGTTGTCGTCAGGAAAGACAATACTGGCATTCTACGGATCGGAGCGTGGAATGTTAGATCCCTTAACTCAGGAAGCGGCTACACGGGTAGCGGGGGCTGTGTGGCGTGGACTGGGCGGTTTTTTTTTTTTTTTTAGGTTAGATGGCCTCGGGAATACACAAAATGGGTTTCAGTCTCAAAGGGAGCAGGTCAGACACGGGAAGAAAGTAGACATAAAAACCATTGGTGTAACAGTTGTAAATTGTCGTAGCTGTGTTGGGAAAATTCCAGAGCTCCAAGCGCTGATAGAAAGTACGGAGGCACAAATCGTTATAGGTTCTGAAAGCTGGCTGACGCCTGAGATAAATTCGGCCGAAATTTTTTCAAAGGGCCAAATGGTCTTCAGAAAGGATAGAATAAATAAAACAGGGGGTGGCGTGTTTATTGCTGTTACAAACGGTTTATCCTGCAACGAAATTGAGGCAGATACTTCCTGTCAATTGGTCTGGGTAGAGGTTATACCTGACCACCGAAATAAATTAATAATTGGATCTTTTTATCGGCCCCCTGACTTAGACGATGAGGTTGCAGAAATGTTCAAAGAAAGCTTGAATCATATTTCAAATAGGTATCCAAAGCATACTGTTATAATCGGTGGCGACTTTAATTTACCCTCGATATGTTGGCATAATTACGTATTGAAAACCGGGGGCAAATATAAAACATCGTCCGAACTAGTTCTGAATGCTTTTTCTGAGAACTACATCGAACAGTTAGTTCATGAACCCACTAGAATAGTACGTGGTTGCGAAAATACTCTTGATCTCCTAGCAACAAATAATCCCGAGATAGTAAAGAGCATCAAAACAGATACAGGGATTAGCGAACATCGACTTGTAGTAGCGAGACTGAATATCCAAATTCCCAAATGCACCAAAAATAAACGAAAAATATATCTATTCAATTAAGCAGATAAAAATTCGCTTCACGCTTTCCTGAGTGATAGTCTCCAGTCCTTCAAAACTAAAAATGCGAGTGTAGATCAGTTGTGGCTTACTTTCAAAGACATAATATCAGTAGCAATCGAGAGATTTATACCAAATAAATTAATAAAAGAGGGGGCTGACCCCCCGTGGTACACAAAACAGGTCAGATCACTGTTGCAGAAACAAAGAAAAACGCATGCAAAATTTAAAAAGACACAGAATCCGCAAGACTGGCAATCTTTTACTGAAACTCGCAACCTAGCGCGGACTTCAATGCGAGAATCTTATAGTTGTTTCCACAACGAAATCCTGTCTCGTAATCTTGCAGAAAATCCAAAGAAATTGTGGTCATATGTGAAGTACACAAGAGGCAAAACACAAACAATACCTTCACTACGCGATAGCAATGGTAATACTACCGACGACAGTACTGCTAAGGCAGAATTACTAAACACAGCTTTCCGAAATTCTTTCACCAAAGAAGAGGAAGTGAACACTCCAGTATTCAATCCAAGAACAGCTGCCAGCATGCGAAACTTAGAAGTAGATGTTCCTGGAGTAGTAAAACAATTTAAGTCACTAAAGTAAAATAAATCTTCTGGGCCAGATTGTATACCAACTAGATTCCTCTCAGAGCATGCTGATGCAATAGCTCCGTACTTAGCTATAATTTACAACCGATCACTCAGCGAAAGATCCGTACCCAAAGACTGGAAAGTTGCCCAAGTTACTCCAACATTAAAAAAAGGCAATAGGAGTGATCCCCAAAGTTACAGGCCTATCTCATTGACGTCGATTTGCAGTAGGATTTTGGAACATATACTTTGTTCGAATATTATGTACTACCTCGAAGAGAACGACCTATTAACCAATAGTCAGCACGGATTCAGAAAGTATCGCTCTTGCGAAACACAGCTTGCCCTTTATTCACATGAAGTGTTAAGTGCCATCGACAAGGGATCTCAAATCGATTCCATATTTCTGGATTTCCGGAAGGCTTTTGTTACTGTACCCCACAAGCGGCTTCTAATGAAATTGCGTGCTTATGGAATATCTCCCCAATTGTGCGATTGGATTCACGATTTCCTATCAGAAAGGACACAGTTCGTTGTAATTGACGGTAAGTCATCGAGTAAAACAGAAGTGATATCTGGCGTTCCACAGGGAAGCGTTATTGGTCCCCTACTCTTCCTCGTGTTTATAAACGATTTAGGAGATAATCTGAATAGCTCCCTTAGACTGTTCGCGGATGATGCTGTCGTTTATCGGTTAGTGAAGTCAACAGAGGATCAAAAGCAACTGCAAAGCGATTTAGACAAAATTTCTACTTGGTGCGAAAATTGGCAATTGACACTAAATAAAGAAAAGTGTGAAGTAATACACATGACCAATAAAAGAAATCCGCTGAACTTCAATTACGCGATTAATCAGTCAAACCTTAAGGTCGTAAATTCTACCAAATACCTAGGAGTTACAATTACGAACAACTTTGACTGGAGAGAACACATAGAAAATATTGTGGGGAAGGCGAACCAAAGGTTACGTTTCATTGGCAGAACGCTTAGACGATGCACCAGCTCCACCAAAGAGACTGTCTACATCACACTTGTGCGTCCTCTCCTGGATTACTGTTGCCCCTTGTGGGACCCTCACCAGGTGGGACTGACGGAAGATATTGAGAAGGTTCAGAGAAGGGCAGCTCGTTTTGTTTTATCACGTTATGGGGGGAAAGCGTCACGGAAATGTTGCACGAATTGGGGTGGAAATCATTAAAAGAAAGACGTTATTCATTGCGGCGTGATCTGTTTGCGAAGTTTCAATCACCGACTTTTAGTTCTGAATGTGAAAATATTTTGCTAGCACCCACCTACTTAGGGAGACATGACCATCCCAATAAAATAAGAGAAATCAGATCGAAAACGGAACGATTTAGGTGTTCTTTCTTCCCGCGCGCTATTAGAGAATGGAACGGTAGAGAAAAGTTATGAAGGTGGTTAATGAACCCTCTGCCAGGCACTTAAATGTTCAAAATGTTCAAATGTTTGTAAAGTCTATGGGACTTAACTACGGGGTCATCAGTCCCTAAACTTACAAACTACTTATGAACTACTTACGAACTAGGACGGCACAAATATCCATGCCCGAGGGGGGATTCGAACCCCCGACCGTAGTGGCCGTGCAGACCGTGACTGAAGCGCCTTAGTCCCCTCGGCCACCGCGGCCGGCGCACTTAAATGTGTTTTGCAGAGTATCTATGTAGATGTAGATGTAGAATCGGGTAGGAAAATTAGAAAATTTAAAAAGGGAAATGGATAGGTTGAAGTTAGATATAGTGGGGATTAGTGAAGTTCGGTGGCAGGATGAACAGGATTTCTGGTCAGGTGAGTACAGAATTATAAGTAAAAAATCAGTTGGGGGTATCACAGGAGTAGGACTGATAATGAATAAGAAAATAGGAATGCGGGTAAACTACTATGAGCAGCACAGTGATCGCATTATCATTGTCAAGATAGGTACGAAGCCAACACCGACAACAGTAGTACAGGTTTATATGCCAACTAGCTCTGCCGATGATGAGGAGATGGAAGAAATATATGAGGAGCTAAAGGAAATTATTCAGACAGTTAAGGGAGAGGAAAACTTAATTGTGATGGGAGACTGGAATTCGCTAGTAGGAAAAGGAAGAGAAGGAAAAATAATAGGTGAATATGGACTGGGCAGGAGGAATGAAAGAGGAAGTCGCCTGGTAGAATTTTGCACGGAACATGATTTAATCGTAACAAACACGTGGTTTAAGAATCACAAAAGAAGGTTGTATACGTGGAAGAGACCAGGAGACACCGGAAGGTATCAGATAGATTTTATAATGGTAAGACATACGTACCCGAACCAGGTTATCAGGTTATAAACTGCAGGACATACCCAGGGGCAGATATGGACTCTGACCATAATTTGTTAGTCATAAACTGTAGGCTGAAGCTGAAAACAATGCAGAAGGGTAGGATAATAAGGAGATGGGACCTAGATAAATTGAAGGAAAGTGAAGTTCTGGAGAATTTCAGAGGGAGATTTTGGCAACAATTGACAGAAACAGGGGGAAATAAAACAGTAGAAGAGGAATGGGGAGCATTGAGAGATGAAATAGTGAAGGCAGGAGAGGACAAAATAGGTAGAAAGGCAAGCCCTAAAAAAATCCATGGATAACACAGGAAATACTAAATTTAATCAATGAAAGGAGAAAATATAAAAATGCAGTAAATGAAACAGGCAAAATGGAGTACAGACGACTAAAAAATGAGATTGACAGGAAGTGCAAAGTGGCTAAGCAGGAGTGGCTAGAAGCCAAATGCAAATCTGTAGAAGAATGTATAGCAACGGGAAAAGTAGATACCGCCTACAGGAAAAATAAAAGAGACATTTGGGCACAAGAAAAGCAACTCTACGAATATCAAGAATTCGGATGGGGAACTAGTTCTCAGCAAAGAAGGGAAGGCTGAAAGGTGGAAAGAGTACATAGAGCAGCTCTACAAAGGAAACGAACTTAGAGACTATGTTGTAGGAAGGGAAGTAGATCAAGATGAAATAGGAGATACTATACTGAGAGATGAATTTGGCAGAGCCTTGAAACACCTAGGTCGGAACAAGGCCCCAGGAGTAGATGACATACCCTCAGAGCTACTAAAGTCTCTGGGAGAACCAGGCATGACAAGACTATTTGAACTGGTGTGTAGGATGTATGAGACAGGCGAAATGCCCTCAGACTTTAAGAAAAATGTAATAATCCCCATTCCAAAGAAATCAGGCGCAGACAGGTGTGAAAATTACAGAACCATCAGTTTGATAAGTCATGGTTGCAAAATTTTAACACGAATTATCTACAGGAGAATGGAAAAGCTGGTAGAAGCTGACCTCGGGGAAGATTAGTTTGGATTCAGAAGGAACATAGGAACCCGGGAGGCAATACTCACTTTACGTCTTATCTTAGAAGATAGATTAAGGAAGTCAGCAGGGGTAAAATACAGGGAAACGAGAGTTATTTACAACTTGTACAAAAGCCAGACCGCAGTTTTTAGCCTCGAAGGGCATGAAAGGGAAGCGTCAGTTGGGAAGGGAGTAAGACAGGGTTGTAGCCTTTCTCCGATGTTATTCAATTTGTACATCGAGCAGGCGGTGAAGGAAAGCAAGGAAAAATTTGGAATAGGGATTAAAGTTCAGGGGGAAGAAATAAAAACATTGCGTTTTGCTGATGACATTGTAATTCTGTCAGAGACGGCAAAGGACCTGGAAGAGCAGTTGAATGGAATGGACAGCGTGCTGAAGAGAGCATATAAAATGAACATTACTAAGAGCAAAACAAAAATAATGGAATTCGGTCTTAGAAAAATCAGGCGATGCTGAAGGAATTAGATTAGGTAACGAAACAATGAAGGTGGTAGATGAGTTTTGTTACTTGGGTAGTAAAGTAACATGCGATGGTCGCAGTACAGAGGCTATAAAATGCGGAATGACTATGGGAAGAAAAGCCTTTTTGGAAAAGAGAAATTTGCTAACATCGAATATTAATTTAAGGGTAAGGAAGTCTTTTCTGAAGGCATTTGTGTGGAGTGTTGCCTTGTATGGGAGTGAAACATGGACGATAAGCAGTGTGGACAGAAAGAGGATAGAGGTTTTTGAAATGTGGTGCTACAAGAGAATGCTGAAGATTAGTTGGGTAGATCGCGTAACTAAACAAGAGGTACTGAACAGAATTGGTGAGAAAAGGAATTTTTGGCATACCCTGACTAAAAGAAGGGATCGCTTGGTAAGACACATTCTTAGACATCGGGGAATCGTAAATTTAGCATTGGAGGGAAGTGTGTGGTGTAAAAATCGCAGAGGGAGACCAAGAGACGCGTATATTAAGCAGATTCAAGTGGATGTGGGTTGCTGTTTTTATGAGGAGATGAAAAGGCTTGCTCAGGATAGAGTAGGGTGGAGAGCTGCATCAAAGCAGTCTCCGGACTGAAGACCATAACAACAACATAGTTTCATCAATATATATTCGGAATTTTCTGTTTTATCCAAGGATTTCTACCACCACGCTTGTCCGTCTACCTATTTGATCCTAGGCGGCCTTCCCTATTTTACCTCTCAATTGTACCCATTCTTCTTCTACAGTCTTACTTTCCGCTGTTTCAATAATCGTTGACTACTGCTCTCTATGGAACTCACAGCACCCCAGATCCTTTTCTTCATCTCCTTACTTACCTTTCGGCAGTTTCTTCAGTTTTAGTCTTCCATAGAAAACCAACAAGTTAAGTCAGAATCTAAATCTAGCTTTGAATATGTTTTAAAGTTTTAAACCTGATCCTTAAATCTATGTCTTGCCGCTCTAATTCTAATTAGTCAATAATTCTTAATAAATCAGCCAAGGTTTTCTAAAATTGTAATATTATTTTTATTTATTGACATTTGTCACATTACAGAGGACCGAATTGAGAAGCAAGTGTCTAGTTTATGGAACGAATCAGTACATCAGTTGTGACAAAAGAGTAGAAATATATAAAACTAACACGTATAGCAATCATATGCAAAAGACAGTCCTACGCATAAGTAAAAAGAAACGACAATGTAACACGAAAATTAGTTTAATACTTTAATTATTGCAAGAATTCCTCAACAGAATGGAAAGAGTGAGCCATAAGGAAAGTCTTGAGTTTAGCGGTGAAAGTTGGTTGGTTTGCTACCAAGCTTTCTGAATTCTTGTGACAAATTTTTTAAAACCGGATGCCGTTACACCTTCCTGCCCACGAACGTATATAAGGGGGCTCTTGATACCCCCCTTAGCTTATATATAAAAATGTAAATTAAAACAAAACTAGAATATTTGCCAGTACACGCTTTCTTGAATCCCTTGCCACAAAATTGTGGTCATAGGAATGCTTGGTTTGAATAGGGAGGTATCATTCAACAAACAATATCTGTGCCCTGTAGCTGAGTGTGTTCCTTGTTTAACTGTTGATTTGTCACATTTGAAACAACTATGAAACGAATAAGTTAGAGATTCTAGGTTAATGACTCGCCAGTTGCTGCTTTTTGCGTCCTACAGATCCCTTGTCTAGAACATTCTGTAAATGGTACCGATTTTCTGATGATTTTACTACGCTATAGAAATCATCATCATCATGTGTAAACAACCTAAGATGTTGCTCAGATTATTTCCTTGATCATTCCTACACATTAGGAGAAGCAGAGAACTTATGACACTTAGTTGGGGAACAACAGCTATCAAGACATTACTCTATGATTACTGCGAATTGTGATCCTTATAGAAAATTATGAAGCCAGTCACACAATTGAGAAGATAATTCGTAGGCTTGCAATTTGATTAAAAATTCCTTGTTAGTGTAAAAACCGTTGTGAAAATTTTGAAATATGGAATCAGTTTGAGATTACAGGTCTCATTACTTCTTGAGAATAAAGAGCTAGTTATGTTGCAGAAGAACAAAATTTTTTCAACTCGTATTGGTTGTGCCGGAACAGATCGTTTCCTTAAAGGTGATCATAATGTGCAAGCCATTATATGCTGCAAAATCCTGCAGCATATCGACATCATAGGTAACCCATTGAATTACATGCCCGTCTCAGTATTTCCTTTCTTGAGTACTGGTGTAAACTCTTTCTAGACCAGTGCTTTCCAAACTTTCCCTCACGGCGACACCCTCTCATAGCTTGCAGTTTTGCGCGACACTCTTTCACTAATATAAATACATATGATACAATTTAGATGGTTCTAGCGGTGAGGGGGGGGGGGGGGGCGGAAATAAAGTATCGCTTAAATGTAGGTTGTAAACGAAACTAAAATCCTCTTACGCATTGACATGTTTAATGTTGATCCTGACTACAGCAATTACGTACACTTATCGCAAGAAAAGGAAACATTAGGAACTATGGAGATGTACAACAGAGAAACTCCGCAGACAACAATGCCTAACTCACACAGTAATACTTGCTTCTTCTACATGCGACCCAAGTTCCGAAACACGAAAACTGAATTTCGGAAACCATTTTTCGCTGTCATGTGTACATGTCAGGGCCAGATACGGTTTTGCTGAATCGATTGAAAACGGCATCTGGAAATCAGCTGCTCCGATTTCTGATTTACACAGCACAGTGGCTGTTCCCCTTCAGATCAATATTATCACATTTTTAGAAATAAAGAGGATGTATTTATAACAAGCGTTGAATTATTATTTGAGTTCTATTGTTAGTTCCTTGCTTCACCACGACCTCGGTATTCCCGACATATTCGGAAAAAAATGAATAAATATTTGTGACAAGTAAGAATATGAATGTCATTTCTGGTCCCAGAATCTGTTACATACAGGAAACTGAGAGAAAAGGAAAAAAATAACGCATACGAGGGTTCGAACCAAAGATCACTGCATTTAAAATACTAATCACCGTTAATCACCCGGCCATCTTCCGTCCTAAGCATCGCTAATGAATGGCTTTAGTCAGTGGACAATTCTGACTGCTTTTACAACCTGTGACAGCTTTTATAGCCACTGTGTCATTCTACATCTACATCTACATGGGATACTCTGCGAATCACATTTAGGTGCCTGGCAGAGGATTCATCGAACCACCATTATACTCTTTATACAATGGTAAGTATTACATGTTTAAATGAAGCAATTTTGTTGTTTTTTTTTTTTTTTTTTTTTTTTTTTTTCAATATTTACCCTTTTTTTCTTGTAATTTTATTGGGAGTCTTTGGCGCCCTAGAGAACCGCTTGTGCCTAAACTGGTCCTGTGTCTGAGCAGCAGCTAGTTACCAGTCGTTAGGACGGCCGTGGTGCAGGTTAAGCTGTGAGCACGTGTTGGTCGCAGATTTTACACAGTAAAAGTCGGGCGCAAATATCACAGGGCGCAGTTTTCGGCCACGCATGTTACTCAGGGACTTCGGCCATCGGGCACAACTCTAGACTGACCCACACACCACTGACATAGTGCCCCCCATTATGAGTCAGTATTCTCGTGAGAGTTGGGGCGTGGAGTCCATCCGCGCGGAAGAAAGGCTCAGAAGCTGTGGTAATGAACGCTACATATTGTGGAGAAGACGAACCAAAGGTTACGTTACATGGGCAGAACGCTCCGCAGATGCAACAGCTCCACCAAACAAACTGTCTACATCACACTTGTGCATCCTCTCCTGAAGTACTGTTGCCCGGTGTGGGACCCTCACCAGGTGGGGCTGACGGAGAACATTGAGAAGGTACAGAGAAAGGCAGCTCGTTTTGTTTTATCTACATGGGTTACTCTGAAAATCACATTTAAGTGCCTGGCAGAGGGTTCATCGAACCATCTTTATACAATTCATCTACCATTCCAATCTCGAATAGCGCGCGGGAAGAAAGAACACCTGAATCTCTCCGTTCGATCTTTGATTTCTCGTATTTTATTCTGATGATCTATTCTACCTATGTAAGTGGGAGTCAACAATATATTTTTTCGCATTCGGAGGAGAGTGTTGGCGATTGGAGTTTCGTAAGTAGCCCACGACGCAGTGATAAGCGCCGTTGTTGTAATGATTCCCATCCCAGATCCTGCATCATTTCCGTTACGCTGTCTCCCCTGTATCGTGACAATAGGAAACGAGCTGCCCTTCTTTGGACTCTCTTGATGTCCTCCATCAAACCCACCCGATAAGGATCATATACTGGGCAGCAATATTCCAAAAATGGACGGACGAGCGCAGTGTATGCAGTTTCTTTTGTAGTTCTATTGCATATTATAAGGGTTCTGCCAATTAAACGCAGTCTCTGGTTCGCCTTTCCCACTATATTATCTACGTGTTGTTCTCAATTTAAGTCAGTAGTAATTGTAATTCCTAGGAATTTTGTGGAGTTTACGGCCTTCACGTATGATTGATTTATCTTGTAAACAAAGTTTAACGGATTTCTTTCCGTACTCATGTGGACGACTTCACACTTCTCATTATTTAGAGTCAATTGCCAATATTTACACCATACTGATATCTTATTCAGATGGTTCTTCATTTGATTTTGATCTTCAGATGATTTTACTAGACGGTAAATGACGGCGTCATCTGCAAACAACCTAAGAGAGCTACTTAGATTTTCCCCTAGATCGTTTATGTAAATAAGGAACAGCAGAGGGCCAATAACACTACCCTGTGGAACGCCCGAAATCACCTCCGTTTTAGTCGATGCCTTTCCATCGATTACTACAAACTGTGTTATCTCTGAAAGGAAATGCCCTATCCAGTCGCAAATTTGGGGTGATATACCATAACCACGCAATTTGATTAAAAGCTTTTTTTTTTTTTTTTTTTTTTTTTTTTTTTTTTTTTTTTTTTTTTTGAGGTTCGGTGTCAAAAGCCTTCTGGAAATAAAGAAATACGGAATCGATTTGCGAACTCTTGTCGATAGCACCCATCACATCGTGTGAATAAAGAGCTAGTTGTGTTTCGCATGAACGATATTTTCTAAATCCGTGTTGGCCTCGGGTCAATAGATCGTTCTGTTCGAGATAATTCATAATATTTGAATACCCTGCTGCAAATTGACGTCAATGAAATAGGCCTGTAGTTTAGTGGGTTATTCCTACTGCCTATCTTGAAGATAGGTGTGACCTGTGCAACTTTCCAATCTCTCTCTGAGAGAGCGGTTGTATATGCCTTTTAAGTAAGGAGCTATCGCTTCAGCATAATCAGATAGAAATATAATGGGTATACAATCAGGACCAGATGACTTTTTCTTGTTAAGTGATTTTAGTTGCTTCACTACTCCGATGATATCTACTTCTACGTTACACATTACGGCCTCTGTTCGTAATTAGAAATCTGGAATATTGGTTTCGTCTTCTTTGGTGAATAAGTTTCTAAAAGCTATGTTTAGTAGCTATGCTTTAGTAGCGCTGTCATCGGCAGGATCGCCATTACTATCACGTAGTGAGGGTACTTTTTCTGTTTTGCCCCTAGTATATTTAACATATGACCAAAATATTTTTGGGTTTTCAGTCAAATTTCATTGACATTTAATTGTAAGAAACGCTTCCGAGGGTGACGTGGCTTTGATAAATCCATTAAAAAACGCTCAGGCGAAGCTTCTTGAGAAGGAAAGCAGAGTACAGTGAAGGTTCGTTCAAGCAGCTGCCATTTCCAGCAAACTGTGCGTGGGAAGAGCTGTTATCGAGTATCAGCAGCAGCTCTGCCCATGCGCAGTTTGCTGGAATCTGGCAATTTTTTTTTGTTTGTTTGTTTTGTTTAGAGTCTTATTTTGTTAGTCTCGCGACACCCTTGATACTACTACGCGACACCCAGTTTGGAAAGCTCTGCGCGGTGGAGTAGCCGAGCGGTCTAAAGCGTCTCGCTGCGGAGCTCGCGGTTGCTCGCCGTGGAGGTTCGAGTCCTCCCTGGGGCATGGGTGTATGTGTTTATCCTTAGGTTAGTTTACCTAGGATAAAGTAGTTTGTAAGCTACGGACTGATGACCATGCAGTTTGGTCCGATAGATTTACAAACATTTCAACATTTTAATATTGTTGTCTCTGAAAGGAACCTAATTGGCTTGCATTTAGAACAGGAATAATCAAATGTTTGTAAACCTATGAATCCAGACTACAGTGGTGATTAGTCCTTACACTTCCAAAGTACTTAAATTAAATTATCCAAAGGACAAACAATACACCCATGCCGGCCGCGATGGGCGAGCGGTCTGCGGCGTGCCAGACACGGTCTGCATGACCGCTGTGCTCGGGGGTTCGAATCCCCTTTCGGGCATGGATGTTTGTGCCGTATTCAGTATAAGCTAGTTGATAAGTAGTTTGTAAGTTTAGGGACTGATGATCCCGTAGTTGAGTCCCATAAGCTCTACAAACATTTGAACATTTGAACAGACACACATGCCCGAGGGTTGACTCTAATCTACGACGGGGAGCAGCGGTGGACTCCTCAACAGGGCTCCTTAGAGCGCTCGGCCTCTCCCACTCGGCTCTGGATCAGGACAGTTACCTTTTGTCAAGTGATTTCAGTCGCTTCTCAACATTTAGGATATCTACCTCAATTTAACTCACGTCAACAGATTCCTTTTTTTTTCGAATCCTAAAATCTTTACTTTGTCATCCTTTGTGTAGTAGTTTCGGGAAAATATATGTATTTAGTTACTCCACTTGAACTACAAGAAACATTCATTGTAGACCCATGTAGGCTTCGGCAGGACTGTTATTAAATGTGGTAATGACATTCAAGCACAAGTTCATAAAAGGGTAAACGGCCAGCGGATTTGTTACCTTGCTAGCTGACGAAACCAGACTTTAAGACGGAGAGAGCAACTAGTCTTCACAATGTGTGGAATTCTCATCTGAAAAATCAATTATCAGGAATGATTTTCTTGTACTTTTCGACAGAGGACATGTTTTATCTCAAAGAATGGCAACAACTATTATAACACACAGCTTATCTTATAGTTTAGATATCAATAAATTTATTGGGAAAGGCAGTGATGAACGCCTAGTTATGAATCGCAAGAACAACTGCAGAAAAATCCCTCAGAGCCCAATTCATACACTGTATGGCTCAGGTTCCTAATTTACTTATAGAGCATTCGATTCATATGAAATAACTATGAAACGGAAATATATCAGAACAATAAAACATATAGTACCCTATTTCTGTGATCTCCACTTAGAGGCTACCTTTTGAAGAAATGTTCGGATCAAATTGACTCAGATTGGGTTGGATCAATACTTATTCCATAGATCATTCATACGCGAATTCGTAATGATGTGAAACGTGTCAATTTAGTAAAAAATAATGTGACATATATTTTTAATTTTTTTTTATTTTATTTACATTTTTTGTAAACTTACTAATTTATATTCAACATTATTCTCACTTTGTGACATACGATGGACGGAAGAAGTTTGTGGTTGCAGAAATATTTGCGTAAATGATTCCTGTAGGTGTGCAACATTGGGGGCACTTCAAGATGCTGTTAAAATTGATGTCCCCTCTCAAGTCCCAACACTGCCAACTATAGACCGCCATTAAAAACAGCCAGTTTTTCGAGTCGTTAATTATACCAAGAAAAATTTCCCAAAACTGCGAATCTACGTGAAGTGATGTAGAAGGTCAATGTGGACTTGTTTAAACATTGCACTCATACAACAATAATGAAAACCAAAATATTAGGAATTAAAATCAATTTTCAATCCTTTAAGAGCAGGTAAAGCAGATGAGTGACATGGTTGTTAGATTACTACCAGATGGCAGTAATGGTAACAGAAAAAAAGCTGACATACTTTACTGTGGAAACGTATTTCTTCCTTCCATTGACCATGTAATTTCAGAAGTCATTGCTCGCTTTAAACCCTATGAAAAGAAAAAAACAATCGCATTGATTCGGATGATTTTTCCTGGGAAAACAAGTAGTGAATCCAGCACAAAAGGAAGCATGAAAATGGTTTGATCATTTTCTTTTAATTATTTATTTTTCTATTTATTTACTTATTCTTTTTTCTTACCTTTGCAAAAATGTAACCACAGCAGTTCAGCAAGAATGTGAAATATAGCATAATCATTGGAAACCTCCGGAACAAAAACTTGCCACTTCAATCGTAGCTAATGAACAGTGTGGTGAACAGTTTTTTTTTTTTTTTTTTTTTTTTTTTTTTTTTTTTTTTTTTTTTTTTTTTTACTAAAATAATTTATATAGGGTGTATATAAATCCCAGTGTCCTCAAAAATTATTTGTTTTCCATTCTAAAGAGGTCAAGTCCTTACAGTAGATATAAAATTGTAGATGAGAGATTTTCTGATCTTGCTCCAATGAGAATTCGTCGTGATTAAGAAGAAATTATAAATATTAAAATTATGCTTTAAGTACACGCCACTTAACAGTTGTCACTAGAACCAACTTTTTATTCATGTAGTGTCGGTTTATTGCCACACCATCATGTGCATATAACCGTTAAAACAGTAAAGTCACCGTAGCACAGAAGTTGCGGCCAACCGTCAATATTAAAACCAACTTCTTTAAAAAATGTACGACAAAGCTACAGCTGTCCTCAGTTCTAACAGTAAGTTTTCAATAAAAATTATGACTTTTGAAGTATACGAACGTATAAAACACTGCTACAGCTAAATGCCAAAGTGTCGCAAACTTAAATATAAACGTGCAATAATGTAATAACACACAGTTACCTACTGTCTAGGTTTGTTACTTTCGTGATAAATAACTTCGTTAATACATTTGTTTTATGCAAAGGTGTTTAGATTAATTAGTATTTGCCTGCAGACTTATTTGCGTATTTGTAGATGCTAACGAGTTTGTAGGATTTTTAATTTCCAGTTGATTGGTTTTGTTGTAGTTAACAGTAGTATCTTTTCATAGCGTGAACGAAGTTACAAGAAAAAAGTTGTTTCCTTTCTAAAGAGCAGTATTGGACACTCCCATGTCAAAGCTATAGGTACGTCAGTGTTTCTATCCAAGAGTGAAGGAGGTGTGATCCAAATGCAGATTCGATTTCTGTTTAGTATTTACTGTGTGAAAGCTGCTAATCTAACCAAATATTATTAACGAGAAATGACATTACAGATGATACGTACTGAGGGGCCAACGTCAGATTTGCCAGGCTACGAAACAGTGGTCGACAAGACGTTCGCGAGCTTACACTACATACTGCTCTAACCGACGTTTTCAGCGCAGTAAAAATATCCTTTTTTACCCCAAAAACAACACCATATTTCATAAGCGAATAAAAGTAAGAAAAAAAGCAGACTACTTTTCATCTACATCTACATCTACATACATACTCCGCAATTCACCGTAAGGTGCGTGGCGGAGGGTACACTGTACCACTACTAGGCATTTCCTTTCCTATTCCACTCCCAAATTGAACGAGGAAAGAAAGAATGCCTATATGCCTCCGTACGAGCCCTAATTTCTCTTTTCTTGTCTTTGTGATCTTTACGCGAAATGTAAGTAGGCGGCAGCAAGATCGTACTACACTCAGCTTCAAATTCCGGCCCTCTAAATTTACTTAACAGAAATTCACGAAAAGAACGTCGTCTTTCTTCCAGCGATCCCCAGTTTAGTTGCCGTGACACTCGCGCATTGGTCGAAACTACCGGTAACAAATCTAGCTGCTCTCCTCTGAACCGCCTCTTTGTCTTCCTTCAAACCGATCTGCTGCGGGTCCCAAATACTTGAGCAATACTCAAGACGTGGTCGTACAAGCGTTTTATACGCGGTCTCCTTTACAGGTGAAATACATCTTCCCAAAATTCTCCAATAAACCGAAGTCGGCTGTCTGCCTTACTCACAACTGTCCTTACATTCTCGTTCCATTTCATATCGCTCTGCAATGTTACGCCTAGATATTTGAACGACGCGACAGCATCAAGAAGCTCACTACTAATGCTGTATTCGAACATTATGGGATTGTTTTTTCTACTCATGCGCATCACCTTACATTTTTCCACATTGAGAGCTAGCTGCCATTCTTCGCACCAACTAGAAATTTTGTCTAAGTCAACCTGTATGCTATTACAGTCAGTTACAGACGACACCCTCCCATACACCACAGCACTTTTCGTGTTGAACTACCACTTATTTCAGATACTGTTCCAATGCTAAACGAGCAGCATTTAGTTTCGGAACAAGATCCCCAATATGGGCATTCTACAACACTTACCATCTACCTGAACGCCGAGAAATTTGAACAATTCTGTCCCACTTATCATGTGCCCAGTCCGTGTAATCTAAATGTCAACTTTTGTTGAATTGTGTGTAAGCAACTGTAAAAACTGAGTCTTACTAAGACTTAGCATAAATTTATTTTTTACAAGCCACATTCTGATTCCTGTAACTCCGTCATTTGTTGCTGTGTCAATATTTGTAAACAAATACCAAGCTGGTGTCATAAGAAATCAGATATTTGAGATTTACCTGGTATACCAAAAGGTGTATCAGTTATATGGATAAGAAAAGACATTGGCCCATGAACATATCCGTAGGACAATCCCTACTTCACTGTTCCACACTGTAAGTCTATATCAAACACATTTTTAGCACTGCAGAGAATTAATTACCTTCTGATGCCTGTTATTACAGTAAGAGAAGAACCTACTGTGAGTTACTCCCCTTACTCTACAGTGTTCCAACTTCTTCCGCAATATTTTGTGACTAGCTGAAAACCCGCCGTTGTCCGGGTATTTATTTATTCCTGCCTTGAATTATTACTTCTCTTATCCATTCTATCTCTGTCCACCTAATTTTTTTCTAAAATCATGTTATATTTATCGGAGAATATATAACAAATAACCCTATCTTGCATTATGTACAAAATTATAAGTGCATTATCCAAACAAATGAAGTAGTCAAAATACGTATTACATAGAAAATTTGTACGATCTCATATTTATTGAGTTATATGTTCTACAATTGTATAATTTTTCAGGTATGTATTCATTTGTGTAAGTGTTGTTTATCTGTAAAATCTGTTGCGAATAGAGTTAGTAGTAAAGAAGTAATATATTAAAACTTGGTGCGTGATGGGGTGATTTTCCATAAACGTTACTGTTTATATGCTCATAACTCGTGAACTACGTGTCGAAATGTGATACAATTTCGAAGGAACATTCAGCTGTATGTGTGTAAAATTTCCTGCGGCTACAATTTCTAGTGTGGAAATTATAAATTGTAACGTCATTCTGAATGCGGTAGGTTTAGTCCATGAACAGCGGAAAAGTAGTAAGCGAGGAACTTTTTTGCTTTCGTAATTTTGCTATGGTTGTCACGGAGAAATAGTTCAATAAAGGTTTCAAATTATGTTTAAAGTTTGTTGCAAGTCTCTAAGTAATCCCGTTCTCATACACTGTATTCATAAAGTCTCGTCGCTTTATTTGTCAGTTTCTTGCAACTCCTATTGTTTATGATGTTATATCTCCTGAACCATGTGTCGTATATGGCTCTTACAATTACAGAATGGTACCTCACGGAATGGAAGGTGTGTAGCAAGTTTGGTTGAATCGGTTCAGTCGTTTGTACAAATATTCAAATGTTTGTTAATCTTAAGGGACTTAACTGCGGGGTCATCAACTACTTATGAACTACCTTACACTAAAAACGACACAAATATCCATGCCCGAGGGGGGGGGGGATTCGAACCCCCGACAGTAGCAGCCGTGCAGACTGTGACTAGCGCGCCGCAGATCGCTCGGACACTGCGGCCGGCAGTGCAGTGGTTTAGGAAGAAATGTGCAATATAGTCGCGTAATGCAGCAGTTTTTCTCACATCTCAATGTTCATGACGTCATATCTCGTGAACTGCGTCTTGTATATGATCCTCGTGGATTGAAGGCTACGTGTGGAAAATTTCATAAATATTGGAACAAAACTGTAGGTTTGTATGCAATACGTAAAAAAAAGGAGGAAGCTTAGGGTTATGTCCTGTCAAAAGCGTGGTCATTAGAGACGGATATGCAATACGTACAGACAAACAAACACACAAACATATGGAAACTCTGCTTTATATATAAAGATCAACATAATCACTCGCTTTTGTTAAATCAAAGAATACGTCTAGCGTTCGCTGGTTTTCATGTAATACATCAATTACGTCAGAGAGGAAAGAGAGTATAGTATTTCCAATTGTTAAATCACAAATTACTTGTTAAACCAAATCACTTGTTAATCTGTACAAGCACATCACATCTACTCATATTGATCTCATTCGAACAACGTTTTCGTAGTGTTCGTTCTTTCTAGTGTAGTCTGAAAGTGGTTCGGTGAATCCTCTGTCGAGCTGTTAAGTGAGAATTTCGGAGTAGTCATTTATATGTAGTTGTGCTTACAAATTTAATTATCTTGTGAGGCTGACTATCGAGGCACAACACGTCTGCAGCCAGTATGGGTACATTGGTGTGAAGTGCCTTTCACAAATATTCCGTAGGAAATCGTTTATATCAAGTGACGTCTCGGACGTTTCTATCGAGAGAGAGAGAGAGAGAGAGAGAGAGAGAGAGAGAGAGAGAGAGAAAGAGGGAGAGCGTTGGTATGTGTCAGACATCTCGCCAAGTCCTTCCGCTGAGAGGGGACGGATAAAAAATTTGGTTCGCGCCCGAGGAGGATTCCGGTCTGAAGTATAATGCGGCGACCACGTTCCGCTTGAGCGGGGAGCTCCTCGTGGAGCCGCTACTGCGGTCAGGCACTTGAGTGGGGGAGGGGGGGGGGAGGGAGAAGAGGCGGCCGGAATGAGCGGCCGCACAGTTTTTATTTTGCGCCGCCGCGGGCCGCGCCCACAGCAGATTGCCGCAGCCGCCACAATCATCTCGCACTGGGCCACGTCTTTCAGCAGCAGCCTGCGGCCGCCGAGCGACCCATCCAGCTCCACCCTCACTGCCCCACACTCACTCTTCACTTCCACCACTTCGTCCCTAACACAAGAGTTTACTGTATATGCTTCTCAGGTCGCGTTTTCTGGCTGTTAACACATTGTTTAAATAATTTTGTAACATAAAACGGCCCCCTGCTAATTCAGCGTACACACATAATTTATACGATTCGTGTTACGGAATTGAAATTCATGTGTCACATACGAGGAGCATCGTTTCAAATCGTATTATGTCCCAAAAAAAAAAAAAAAAAAAAAAAAAAAAAAAAAAAAAAAAAAAAAAAAACTACTAATTTTTACAGGAGAAGCTAAAAATTGATTACTCGTAACCTGAGGAACAATTCACGAATTTTAAAATTTTGTAGTTGTTTTATTTGAGATATACTTCTAGGTACTTCAAAAAGTGAAATAAATTTCTTCAAATTTAAAGACAATGTGGAAATTCATCGTAAAGATGGTGCAGGATCAGCAGATGGTAGTATATTGAAAACAATTAATTTTTCCGTCACAGTTGCACTTGGTAACTAGTTTCGGACTTAATCGTCCATTTTAAATTTTAATGTAATTATATATCAACAGTGGACAACGTTCAGATTTTATCACTCATTTGCTTCATGCAGTGTATTATTACGGTTGGAATAAGGCCAACGGTTTGAAAATGGACGATTAAGTCCGAAACTAGTCACCAACTCCTAAATAGTGCATCTATGACGGAAAAATAAATTGTTTTCAATTAAAGAAAATGTGTTAGACTTAATATGCTTTGAGCCAATAATTTGTAAAATATGGAAATAAAAAACGATTACTGTGTTAAATATATAACTAAGCATTCATTTTTTCTTCTTTATGGAATAACATTAACTGTTTACAGAAAATAAAATCTTTAACTGAAACATTGTAATCTACAACATATTTATAACGTCTTTTTTTGTTTGCCAATTGATTCCAGAAACATTTTTATTACACAATAAATTTACAATGCCTTTCTTATATAATCTTTTAAGGGTATATATTATATTTTAATGTTTCGTTGTATTGTTGTTAAACAAAACTGTTAATGCTAAATCTAAATGTTCTGGTAAAAATCTTGTTGGTTTTCCTCCTTCATCCAAGCAACTCCAAGCTGAGGTACAAACTTGTCCCTCAACACCACTTCCAGTAGGAACTGCATCGATTATGTTAGCATAGATATCTAAATCGCTAATGTTGCGTAGTAAATTATTGACATCAGTCTCCTTTGCTTCACTCTATTGTGCGGTGAAGTTACTTATAGTTCAGCATCGCCTCAGATTGTTTTTCCTTTTTTTAGAATTGGGCTGAACATTTTGGACGGATCATTACAGCAGTAAGTCAGCAGAGCAAAGTGACAACACTGCTTCACGCTGGACGCAATATGATTTGAAACACGCTACAGTGGACTCAATACCATTTGAAACAATAGCCACTATACAGACGAAATTTTCGCTGTTAGTCAATCCGATTTTTTCCATTCTGACTTGACAGCATGAACGATCAATATGTAAACTATACAAAAATGTATCAAACTCAATTTTTTCCACGGGTGGACTTAACACGATTTGAAACGATGCTTCTCATATGTAAACACTCCGAAAGTGGAATCAGCTTCAATTTCTTGTTGAATAATAGTTGAAGGACTCGTTCCCATGTGTCGTATGACGATTTTTTCGAGTTTGTTAATATGAGGTTAGATTAAAATGGTATCTTACTCCAGATTGCCGTAAACACATTTAATGTTTGCAACCATAGTAGACAAAGTTTTTCAACACATCTCCAAAGAAAATTAGTATCACAGATATAACAATAGTTATTTACGTATGAGAGCCATGCACGAACTACTTGTTCTCTAGTACAAGTAAAAGTGTCAGCTGCTACCTTTTATCATTTTAAAATTGTTTATTATACTGTGCTAATACCCTATCGTTCCATTACCTGGCCACGCCGTGGGAGGAACATAGGGCCCGCAATCATGGAGAAGCTTATTCACCTAAGTACTTAGTATGCAGGCTCACAGATGGGGAATCCCTTATGACGATGAAACCTATGTTCTTTGTTGAAAACCGAGAGGACAAGTTCGGGGAGGTGGGGGGCATGCCAAAAATTAGATCTGGGTCAGTCCTTATAACGACGTCATCACCAGAACAGTCACGGGCATTGCTTGCCTGTGATAAGCTGGGTGATGTTTCCGTTTCTATCACACCACATAAGAGCCTAAATATGGCCCAGAGTATCATTTCTCACAAGTACCTTCTGCTACAATCTGACGAGGAATTACGAGCTGACTTGGAAAGGCGAGGTGTACATTTTATCCGACGCATCTATAAGGGTCCGAAGGAGAACAGGGTAGCTACTGGTGCCTTCATCTTGATTTTCGAGGGCGATTCATTGCCCGAGAAAGTCAAGATGATGATTTACCGGTGCGACGTAAGGCCTTACGTCCTTCCCATATGCGCTGCTTCAAGTGCTGGAGGTTTGGGCATATGTTTTCCCGATGTGATGCCAACTCTGCATGTTGAGAGTGGGGACGTGCATGCCATCCAAATGTCCCTTGTGCCCCTCCTCCAATCTGCGTTAACTGCGGCGACCACCAAGCCCCATGCTCACCGGATTGCACAGTTCTCCACAAGAAGCGTAAGATAATATAGTATAAGACCCTGGAGAGGCTGACCTACTCTGAGGCCAAACGGAAATATAACAAGCGTCATCCACTGAGCATTATTTCAACTTATGCCAGAGCAGCTTCGTCGTCGCCATCCCTGGCGGTAATCCCCCAACCAGTACAGCCGGTTCAAATGGGCCACCAGGCACGATCGTCTCCACCTGCCCTCCAGATAGTCGGGATACTTCCTCTTCTTACTTTGGGAGCAATTAACCCCCAAACACCTGGGACATTGGCCCCCACCCCCCAATCAGAGAAGTAGCAGTCAGTTTCTGCAGGATCTCCAAATCATAGTCGAAGGGCCTCCTGCACTTCGGCAGCCCCTGAAGTCATTGGCCATATGTGGGTAACACACGGCCACCTTCTACGTCGAGAGAACCCATCAAATTGCCGTTCTGGTGCGCTGTTGACAGTGGTCCACATTTTGGTGGACTGCTCTTTCTTAGCCCCCTTAAGGCAGTCATTTACCCTGCCTTCTGCGTTTCCTTTGATTTCATCTGACGGTACCTTTATGGTTGAACGTGTCTTACGTTTTCTTCGCGCAGCTGACTTTTATTGTTCTGTTTAGTGGTGGTGCTCATTTGCCTGTTTTCTCGGGCCACCACCCCTTCAGAACTTCAAGCTGTTATCTCTTTCATAGGATACGATTTGTTTTTAAATAAAGGCTTTTAGTGTGTGCAGAATGGCTGGCTTATCCTACATTATTCTCACTATCAGCCAGCCACACTCTTCTGCTGTAATACTTTAGTTTTCTTGTCTATGTGGTCAACACTTAATGTGTCTTCTGTTTTATGTTGTCATTTTACCATCAACTGACTTTCTGTACCCGGCGTATACTGGGCGTGGAGTGCTACAAAACGAATGGCTAGAAGTTTTAAGACGTGAAATCTTAGCTGGGAACAGTGGACTGGTAACCCAGCAGTTTAGTCTCCCTTAAACACACAACAACAACAACAACCGGCCAGAGTTTGCCAGGACGCTATGCGAAAAGACATTCGAAGGAAACTAAACTTTTTAAATCGATGAAGGTGAAGTTATTTGCAAATTGGTCAACATTGATCAATAGTCGAAGAATGATTCTGCAAAACATTCGGGAAGTAAAGGTAAAATCTTGGGACTTTTCTGATCGACTGTATGTCGTCCTAACTTTGCAGTAACATCGGGTAGTCCATACAGCTGGCGAGCACATACTCCAATTCTGCAAAAAAGTTCCCTGACGGTATTGTATTTCAGAGACCTCATTCTCCATCTTTTCTCCCGATTCAGAAACTGCAAAGATTTACAAACATTTCATTTACTACCGGGAACCCTATATGGCACCTGTCAATAGTTGAATTTCGAGAAATACCCCAACATGTGTCTTTTAAATTCCAAGCAAGTATGCAAATATCATTTTTTGTAATTCTGGGTTCAAAATTGACTTAGTAGCAACGTTTTTTTTTTTTTTTCAAAAACATGTTTCATCCCCTAATTCACCCCCTAAATCATTAATTGTTTGAAAATAGCTAAATACGAGTCCTTAATTCTGACCAAAAAAACATACACCAATGTATATTATTGTAGCGTCAAATTTGCCTTAATAGGTAAATTTTTCGAAAAACATCCCCCTCTCCAATTTAACCCCCTTGATGGTTGAATTTTCAAAAATACCGAAACATGCATTTTGTAGAGGTACGGAATATTTCCGTAACATTATGTTACAGTCGATTTTTCGCTGCTAACTCGGTCGAGGTTTATTGCCTGATTTGTGTACAGATTTGAAACTTTATCGAAAGATTTATTATAAAATTGTATACTTATAGTATATTAATTATTTTTGTTAATTTGTTGCATGTAAAATTTTGCTGTGAAATGTGCGGGAGTCATGGCATGATGCGGGTCTAACCAAAATGGCTGCCATATATGCAAATATACGTTCTGAAGCGGGCTTTATTATGGCTGCTAGAAGTAATCCAGCGGTCACAGAGATCGAAGAAAAACACGGAAAATTATATTGATTGTTAATTATGAGTAGTTGAAGTCAGTCCGAGGCTACGTATCGTATCTGCTGGGGAATACTTCATTCAATTTCGGCAAAAAACGAAGAAAGTATGTCATCCAAGTTACATGTCGTCTGCCTGTGGAAGTAATCCAGCGTTTGGGCCTGAATTCAGCATACTGCGCCGCAGTGCGTTCGTACTGAGTCGATACACACCTGGAGAGAATTCGGTAATGTGTTGGAGAGATGCTATTTTATATTTTAAAAAATGCTGATTGTCCTATTGAGGTCTGATCGAGATTCGAGAGAAGTTAAACGGTCCATGTTATTGTAATATCGAGTAAAAGAGGTAAAAGAAATTATTCAAGGGTTCCTTTGTGCATCATATCGTAATTTGCTGTTGATGTGTGGAGTTTTTGTGAGAGTTGCAGATGTTATTGGTACGCTTTGGTTCATATAAAGTGGGGTATTGGTGAAAAGGCTCCACAATTCCGTCGGTTACTGACGAAGTTTCAGGCTGAGATAGATTTATAAAGGTACCTAAACATTACTCTTTATTCAAACGGTGCTGGAGTATGTCCACAGGACCCTTGGATTCTGGTAAACTTCGATAGGGACAGAGACTGATATTCCAATTTTGGACAAAATGATTAGGTAACTCAATTGTGACGTATGTGTACGACAGATTAATTTTATTGGACTGATGGCTTGTAGTTGAATCTTAAAATAAGACCTACTTTGAAAGATAGTTCAATTTAACTGTATTCAGGGACATAGGGTGCTGCGTAGGTGAAGGATGACTTTAACTGCTCATAATAAGGGCTATTAAATAATAAAGACTGTACTTGAGCAATCAATTACAACAAATGCTTCCCCTTTTTCTTTCTTCTCAATATTAATGTTAAACCTGCTTGATGTAAAGTGATTGTTTGTATTGAAGTAGCCATGCCGTTGGTAGAGCTACCATAACTCAAAAGAAATTCTTTTTCTGTCATTATTCTTTCTATTACTGTTCTTTACAAAACCTCAATAGTTTAAAAAAAATAAAGAAGAAATAATAAATGTATACGAATCAGTCATAAATTATCCTGATGGGAATATATTTATATATCATAAATAATAAAATAGTTCATTGGTTGAGAACTGGGTGTACTTACTTTGTGGAAACTAATATCGGTCGTTCGGGCTTTGGACAGTAAATTAAAGTTCAAGCGATCGATATTTATAATTTTTTTAAATTATTCTACATGCTGAAGATTTATATAGATGAAAAGGTGGATCTTTTCTAGCACGAACTTGACATATTGGCCACTTGTATTTTATCTAAAAGGAATTTTGATGCAAATACTACGGGACTTGGTATTTTCTGATTAAAAAATAATTATTATTCGCAGTCAGATGTGTATAGGAGGTATAATTTGACACGAGAGTAAGGGTAGTTACAATTTTTAAAATTCTGACAAATACAATTTTTACAGCTCTAGCTTCGAAAGTGTCTGAACAGAAATGTGTTTACAAGAAGAATTTCTCATCCCTTATTTTAACCTCTTACTTGTTGAATTTCAAAAATTACTGACACTTGTGCTTTTACATCCTGACCAAGATTCCATATCCGAAGTTTCGTAGTTGTAGCTTAAATTTGAGTTAACAGCAGCATATTTTTGAAAATCAATTTTTGCGTCCCCTATTTTACCCTTTATTGGTTGAATTTCAAAAAATTCCGAAACACGTGTCTTTTAAATTAAAATGTTGTAGTTGTAGCTTCAAAACTGCCTAAATAGCAACGTATATTAAAAAAACGTTCCATCCCCTATTTCACCCCCTTACGGACGGTATATCGAAAAATCACTTCTTAAAAGACGCATACAGAGTAAGATCAACACCCTCTACAAATTTCAAGTTTCTATCTTCAGTGGTTTTGGCTGGTCGATGATGAGTCAGTCACTCAGTCGGGACATAGCCTTTTATATATAGAGATGTGAGTTCATATTTTCAGTATCTGTCATTAAACATGTAAGCTATATATTAATAAAAGAATTTGAAATTTCGCTTAATGTTTGTCGGTAGCTGCTATGAGACTACGAGCACTTTGTATCAAACACGGGATGGGTTCAGGGTGAGTAATTGTCACTCCGTTTTAAGAACAGTAATGTTTCTTGCATCTCAATGTTTACCACAATGAGTCGTAAAAAGGTATAATTTTGTAGGTACATTTAGTTGCATATGAGAATCTGTCTGCTAAATGTGTTGCGAATAGACCCAGTTGTAAATGACTCGTAAATGAAAACGGCATCCTTGGTACTAAAGGTTCGCAGCACGTACATAGAAAACGTAGTAAACTGTAAAAATAAGTTATTTTGATTTATATATCCAAGGTTCAACGGATGAGGATTAAATAATTACTCTGTTCGTATTTTAATCTTTGCAACGTGTGTATCTTTGGCTCGACACGGTGACAAAGCAGTAACACCATTGACTTCTGAGTAAAATCTACACGCGATGTTCTGTCAGTTGATGTACAATATACATTATGATACCGAAATCCAGGAAGTATTACCTTGCGGTGGAATATCTCGGTCGAGAAGGAAACCAGCTGCAAGACGAAAAAATAACCGCTCTTACCGGTTTCTGGAATTGAGGTAAGAGGGGAGACAGCCTACATAGCAACGCAATGTCTAGTTACGTTACCACTTCACCAGTAATTGTTTTTTGTTGGCAGACGCACGTCAAGTAATTTTGCTCATGTTTTGAGTTATTTACCGATAGCTGGAATGAGTAGAGTTGATTTAATGGTATAATACTGCAACACAAGCAGCGCTTTCTATTGTTTATTTATTTGTGTTCTATTACTATCTTTGACTGTTACAATGTAGTGAGACAGCCTTCGAACATGGGTAATAGTTAGAGCTGGGTTTGAACATGACTCGAACTGATCGAACAATTGACGTCATAGTTCGGCTTAATCCCGGGATATGTTCGAACATTCGATCACGACGCTATCTAGCAATGTCAGGAGGTACTACCACTACGAATTACAGCGATGACATTCATAAATCTTTCCGGCGCAGTGCAGTAAACTATTTGTAACGAAGATAGTGTCAATCTGTTATGGGTAATAATAAGTGTGACTGAAGTAGCAGGTCACAAGTAAAAACAGTAACAAATTTAGGCTATATGAAAACGATAGCAATCGCGATTTAAAATTTCAGTGCTGCGATCTAGCGACGTCTGTTGGTACTACGTAAACAGCAACTCCTGCACTGTTCATTCCGTGGTTGCAATGACAGTTCATTTTTGTATGAATTGTTTCCGTTTTGCGTGTTAAATTTCTAATGTTTTCCCAGGCGATTAAAAGGTGGTAACATTTTATCTGTTACTGTACCGTATGAACAGGAAATGGAATTGTCATTTGCAACTCTTATTATCACATTAAACGTAATTTCGACTTATGAAGTATTCACAGTAATGTTACATAGTTCCAGAAACAATATTTTATCCTTCGACTGTTAGCTTTGCAGTAATTTGATGCAGTAGTTCTGTTATAGTAGCAGATATTTTATCAATGCATCATATCTTGTAGTGATATCAGACAGGTCACTTATGCACTGTTTTAAACAAAATATGCTGTTTATCATAGTGATGCCCTTTTCTTCTTCTTTTTTACATGTACTTATACTTCCTATGAAATTAGTTCTGAGCAAAGCAATAGCCCGGTAATTTCAAAATTTCCAGCGTACTGTTTGCAGATACGCAGCGTGAGTCTTTTGTTACCTAAGTGTTCGAGTAGTTCGATACTGTTCTCTGCTGTATCGGGAAATCCCGAGCATGTTCGAACGCGAGTACCGTTTGTCCAGCCCTAGTAATAGTAGAATTGGCATGTAGTAGTAAAGTAGCTGTACAGAGTGTATGTACTTGCTATGGTTCAAACATAAAACCATGTAATTTTGACTTTCTTTACATTATGATGAGACGATACAGTTATATGTTCCAAATATGTTACAGCCAAGATCGCTGGTATTTAATTTTATTTGGACGACTGGTTTCACTGGTCTCTGCCAGCATCATCTGGTCCAAAAAGTGTTTTACATAGACGTCATCTTGTAATGTCAACAGTTGTTATATAAAATAATTTAAAGTGCATAGGTGCACTACGCCATTGTAATGAAAGTGTACATATTACTGAGAGTGATTTTATACCAGAGATCTTGGCGATAAAACCTTGTTATTATTGGGAAAAATTAAACGGATACAAGCAACAGTTAGTAATCTCCCAGAAAGTTTAGAATCGATTCGTTAGTGTTCAAACGATATACGTCGAACGTGCGACTTTAAATCGTTGACGTGTGTATATATTGGTCCATAAAGAAACCACAAGAGGTGAACGTAGGAACAATTACGTAGAAATTGAAGGTACATTTCACTTATTTCTGAGGCAGCATAGTGAACCAATTTGGGAACGAAATGTTCACTTTTCCAGGGTAATCAATCTTCTGACCGGCTACATACAAGAACACCTTGTTGCCAACATTAGCACAGTATGCTCACACTGCCTCAAGTAAAATTTTATCTTCATTTCTACATAATTGTACGGTCGCAAAGATTCATCTTTCCGGGCGGCAATAGCCGCGTCAAAGATTTTTAGTCTGAAGTTCAATATGTATCGTTTGAGGCCGGGCGATTGGTTAAATTGTAGTTTATGTGGCCTCTTAACGTGTTGATGGTGGTAACGGCGCGGTGAATGACGGAAGGCGAAGGCAGCCAAACGGGAGTGGCTCTCAGGCAACCGAAAGCGCCTTTATGTTTTAAGCGTTGTAAACAAATTTTTCGTTCAAATTACAACGATTTTACGTGTAACATTTTGAAAATTCGTGAAACTGTCGAATAAAAATTATATTCCGCACTTTCGTCGCAGGATCGATTGCTGTAGAAGACGATAAAGAAAAGTACATCGAGAACAAGTCACTACATGGGTATAACAGTTCGTTTTAATTCCTTAGCTGCGGCTCTTTTACTTGAAAATGAATGTTATTACTAAATAAATGTGGTCAATTTACATTACGTACAACCAACTGTTACACCTATGCAGTGACTGGTTTTCGGTGTACTTCTGGGATTTCCAAGAAACGGTGCATATCGAAAGTGTGGCCTGCGAGCGGTATGTATATGGAAAGATCTACTCTCGATATGTTCACAAGACAGACAAAGGCGAATAAATTGTAGACAAAGTGATTTTAAAAAGACAGTAATAGTATTATTTTCATTCAATGGAATTTAGTAAAGAAGAGGTTAATAAGACTTACACGACTCATCAGGCAGATTGTCGCCATACATAAAACGATAAATGGTTTTGGCAGCTGGCATCATTCCCTTCTTTCTAGACTCAAGATACTGTTTTGATACTGTACGTCTTTTACGAACACCGGAAGAGAGAAATTTCAGAGACAGTCGTTATGTTGTGAATAGATAATAACTGAAATAAGTGCAGTTCATCTATACCCCGGGAACCCCCCCCCCTCTATCTTATCTCAATCCAGAGATCTCTCCACTTCCAATGATGATCAGTCTTCTGTGTGTGCACAGATGGGTCTTCAACAATACATTCTATTCAGTTATTGACGAATTGTTGATCAGTTCCCGAATTTTTCTATTATTTGCATGATTTCCAACCATCGATTATCACTGTGGTACTTACTAAATGAAATGTTTATATTTTTCGAGCAATCCAGTATCAATAGAACTGAGAATCAGTTGCTTCCAGATGACACAAATGGTCATGGACATTGCAGTAGATTCGCTCATGACTTCAGCTGCTCTCAATCGACATTCCGTTGACAACGAGAAACAACAACAATATTTCCCGCTTCGAGATGCAACCTTCAATATATATTGCTTGCCATGGGGCCGCGAGTTCCATGTACACCAATTCTTGGAAAGTACCTATGCTTTTCTGATTCGCGATCTGGCAGTAATTTATATTCCCAAAGAAATTCTGTAGACATCTGTAGTGAAGTTATTCATACATGTATCATTCGGGTGTTGAAGTACACAGATAACTGCTATGTCAGATTTATATTTTCTGTAATTAAATTTCACATGTAGTATGAGGAACATAATGTAATTGGCTAGCCCCACGCGACTCCTGATTGGATGCTTTCATCTCCCAAACCACTATCAGCATCAACACGTTAAACAGCAACCTATTTCACGTAAAATACATTTCAACCCGGCCATTTCCATTTCCAAAAGTCTTGGAAATTACCCATAAAGTTTAACATTTGCAAATTTTTGATAAAGAAGAGAAAGGAAGAAGGATTGGAAAGGAAAGGATTGACAGTGTCTGCTTTAGGTCATTGAAATGAAACAATGGCGACAAGTGAAAATGTGAGCAGGGCCGGGAACCGAACCTGGTTTCCCACGTTTGAACAGCGGTCGCCTTAGCTACATGGCTACCCGGGCTCGCCTCCCGTCCGTCTCAAATTCCCACAAGTCGCACGCTATGGCTGTAGCGCCCCTATCGTTCATGCCCTCTTACAGTCGCCATTACGGATTCCTGTGCAAAAGAACAGACTCCACACTAATATAAAAAAAAAGTTTAACATTTCGAGAAATTACACAGTTTTAAATTGGTAATACTGACAGGTGAAATATAATATTACATCATTTCGCATAATTGTAAGGACAACTTGACACTACAATACTTTTGCCAGTAGTCATGTGCTTTTTACCGGAAGACGTTTCAATCACGAAAATGACGCTATGGCCAGTGTACGAGTATCTGTAATCGAAGAACACAGTGCAATCTTAGTACTAACATCTTTGCTGTTTGCACTGAAAGAGAAGGATACTGAAATACTTTGTACGGCAGTTGATGAAGGGGATATATAGCGTCTGTTCCGAAAGAACAGACGTCACTTCTGATCCTGCAGTTGTTATTATTTAATATTCACAGAATATATGACATCAACTGCGATTGGGCAAAGCTGAAAATGTGTACCCAGCCGGGATTCGAACCCGGGTCTCCTATATATATATATAAAATTGTAAACTACTTAACTTTCAATACGATTAGGACTGTAAGCATCTATTTCCCTTCGTAATATTTACGGAAGAGTATTTTCTGTCCCTGGAATGTTTCCCGTGTCCGCCGGAAACATCACTACAGCTCTCAGGAAAACGATGTGAAAATGTGCTTTCGAAGACACGTTGCAACCTAAATCACTACATGTAATTTTTTTTATTTTATTTTTTATTTATTTTATTTGAACTTGGCCAACTATGGACGGCAAGAAACTTAAGACTTTTTGCCTTTTCTTCTCTTTTCCTCCCAGAACGTCTTCATTCGTTCGCTTCTATTTTTTGTCTCCTCCTCATAAATGATCCGTTTGGGTCTTGTGTTTGGTGGTTCCTCTCGAAATGATCTGATGCTGTCAACCCTGCTTCTGAACTCTCCTCTGTTGTGTACCATCTGCGGTGTAATCCAGCTTCTGCTGCATCCTTCTTCACTTCAACTACCCATTTAGATGTAGCCTTCAACTCCGTAATGTAACTCAAGATCCTTTTGGACAGTAAGCATTCATCCATTCTTGTATATGTCCATAGAACTTTAACCTCGGTTTCCTCATTGTGTTCGTAATCTTTTCAGTGTGCTAGTAGAGTTCTTCATTTTTCCTCTTCTTCCAAGTCCCATCGGTAGTCTTTTCGAGTTCTTCAAGCTCCCCTTTCTTATTTAAAATAAGACACTCTGAGGCATACTACGCTTCAGGTTTGACGACCGAGATGTAATGTATGATTTTGGACTTGTAGGATAATGCGCGTTTATTATATTTGTTCTGTGTTAGCTTGTAGGTGAGGTCTAGTTTCATGGCTCTTCCTTTGTGGGCCTCTTTATCCAGTCCGTTGGGTTGGTTCCATTCCCCAGGTATTTAAATTTATCTGTCCTCTTAATCTTCCCATGATATACATCCACGAATCTCTCACTTCGATGTCTGTACTCCATATATTTCGTCTTTTCGTAAGAGACCTGAAAACCCGTTTTTTTAGAGATTTCATGAAGACTGTCTAGCATCTTTAGGGCATCTTCTCTGTTATTGGCTAATAGAACAAGATCAGTCCCCCCCCCCCCCAGTACTTCACAGCTAGCAGCACTAGGTACATGCCTTTTTGTTTTGATTGGTGTTGCTATCTGTTGAATGTGTGTTTGTCCTCTCTATGCTTTATGTCAGTGCGTGTGCGTGTGCGTGTGCGTGTGTGTGTGTGTGTGTGTGTGTGTTTGTGTTCAATGAAATTGCATAAAGAACTGCACCAGTTATTGATACATTAATTCATTTATTTATTTAATGACTCCTGATAGTGAAGAGAGAGAGAGAGAGAGAGAGAGAGAATTTCTCTCTTTAATTACTGTCTCATTTCTTTGACTAGGTTTAACAGTGAGTTTTCATTGATGTTTGTCTGTTCATTTATTTTTTGTTCTCAGCTGCGGCTTTCTGTATGTAGTAATTGTCTTGTGTTTCTATGAGGTGTTTTTTGTGGTTGTTGGTCCTGATAATTTTCGTATGTAGGAAGTGGGATACCAAGAGCCGTAAGTTTAATAGAAACATTTATTCTTTCACTACCAGTTTCAGAATTCCATTATGCCATCTTGAGGTCCCTACATTGGAGTACAATATCCATTCAGTAGGGATATCGAAAGTGGTTTCGTGGATATTATACTCAGATGTAGGGACATGATGATGGCATAATGGAATGCAGAAACTGGTAGTGAAAGAATACATGTTTCTGTTAAACATACGGCAGTTGGTATCCCACTTCCTGCATACTGCTGCAGTCCCAGTTCAACCAGCAATTTTGGAGTCAATAGTGATAATATTCATGTCTTGCTCTATATTGTATTGTATTAAATGTTGTATTAAGTCTTCGGCAAATATGAAGTAACTTGTTTCATATTTACAACATCTGATACATTCTTCCTACAAACACAAGAAAACTACAATATCCAGAAAGCTGTGGTACAGAACAAATAATTAAAAAATGAACAGTTTTGCATCAATAAAAACGTACTGCCAAACCTAGTCAAAGGTATGAGACAGTAATTACATTCACATACACAGAAAGACACACTAAATTTACTTAGGAAAGAGAGAGAGAGAGAGAGAGAATGAATGAGATAGAGAGAGAGATTAATTCCGAATTACATTCATGTAAAGGTTAAAAACGGTTCTTCAGGGGCACGAAAGTCAGAATTGTATGCTGAAAGATGTTGGCTTTTATATGAAATCAAGAGTTTATATTCCAAAAAGCAATACTGAACATGACACTTTATGAAACCCATTTAGAGCTAGCACATAACACAGAAAATACCACTGTTCTGAACGCAGAACATAAACAGCAATGAAACACTTAAAAAATAAACATGAACAGAAAATAATGAGATTAATAACCAAGAAGACACAGACAAATATTTACATTTGGAATAAAGATTCAGAACAACACCAACACACATTTCACCCACGTTCAGTAAATCTTATTCACACAGAATTACACCCCAAGGAAAATATGCTATTAGAAAAAGGTTTAAAACATTGTGCCAATAGTAGATTAAACAAAAAATACATAGAAAATCTCATTGTAGAAAGTTAATATATCATATATGAAGAAAAATAAAATAACAGTGAAATAAACATAATAAAACAAACAACATGAACAAACCGAAAACAACCACTCAGACATAACCACCATGAAATCATTGAAACAAAAGTTAACATCTAACAACATTGTAGTAACAAAAGCAGACAAAGTAAGTGTAACACTACTGATAGACAATGAACAATACATCACAAAAAACTAAGAAATGTATAAAAACCAAGAAGATAATAACATTGAAATCAGACACAACCACACGATTTCAGGCAAATGTAAAGAAAACATTAAAAAGCATCAAAATACACTCAATGAAAAACAGAAATATCACATAATGCAATAGAACCCACAAGCACCAACAATCCACAATCAGCCAAAAATACAGTAACAGCAGATCCCTCTAAGACGAGTTATAAATTTCAGGGATGCCTCAACATACCACATAGCCAAACACATCCAAAGAATAATCTCAAAACACTACAAAATAGAAAGTGACAAGACAGTGAAAAACTTATGTGACCTAATAGAACGGTTACAGAACATACAGATACCACATACAGAATCACTGGTCTCATTCGACATATAAAATATGCACACATACATCTTCGTCAAAGAAACAATAGAAATCATACAACAAAATCTGACAGCTCACAGCAATCACACTACAGAAGCACTATCAGAAATAAGTTTTGCCAAACTAAATACCTAACAAAATTACTTCCAGTTTGAGAACGAATACTACCTACAGAGTGAGGGACTACTATGGGTTCGCCAATATCAGGAACCTTAGCAAACATTTTCATCAGTCACGTGGAAAATCAGATACTTGAAAAGGTAGAGACAGATGGAAGATTTACAGTCATATATTAGCACAGATAGGTAGATGACATCATATATCTGATAGATGAGCCATAGGAAAAAATAGATGAACTTCACTCTCAAACAAACAAAGTCCACAAAAACATTAAAGTTCACAATTGAAAAAGAAAATGATACCAATATAAATTTCCTTAATACAACAATAGAAAAAGAAAAAAGGTAAATATTCGTTCAACGTTTATCGAAATCCGACAGACATGATTATACATTATATCTCCAATCATCCCCAAAACAAAAAACTTGATGCATTTCGGCACATGCTATATAGGCTACACAGAATCCCTCTCCGCAATAAAAATTACCAAAAAGATATGAATACAATCATATAAATAGCGATGAACAATTGATACGACACACAAGCAATACTGAAACTTAATCATAAAATTAAAAGACGAATACGGAACAAACACAATATTTCAAATAAAACCGACAAATAGCAAAATAAACAACACCCAAACACAAACAATAGACGGACATAATGACAACAGCACACAGGAACAAATCAAATGGTACACCATGACATACACACACAAATTAACAGACAGAGTGACAAGCATACTGAAGAAACAAAGACTCCACATAGCATATAAAACGGCCCAATCTTTACAAACAAATCTACAATCAAAAATCAAGAAAGATATATTCCAAGAATCAGGAATATACAAACTTGAATGCGAAGGTCTGATGCAGAGTACATAGGAGTGACAAACAGATTTCAAAACACATTACAAACAACATATCAGATGTTGGAAATATGAAACAGACCACTCCACGTTTGCCAAACACTTAGAACAACACCATCACCCAACCAATATAGACGAAGACATTAAAATTATCAACACCAACAACCAGTATAAACAAACCATACAAACATAAGAAAACTACCATATCCAGAAAGCCATAGACGAGAACAAACAATAAATGAACAGACAAACATTAATGAAAACTCACTGATAAACCTAGTCAAAGAAATGAGACAGTAATTAAAGAGAAATTCTCACACACACACACACACACACACACACACACACACACACACACACACACAAATGTACACAAACAGATTCACGCAAAATTTCATAAAAGAAGAAAAAAAAGCGAGATAAACACGTGAGCACATCTATCTCTCTTTTGCACACCATCCCTGTCCTTCATCCTGCTCTCTCTCTCTCTATCTCTCTGTCCCTCTCTTTTTATCTCTCTGTCTCTCACTTTGTCTCTCTCTCTCTTTCTCTCTCTCTCTCTCTCTCTCTCTCTCTCTCTCTCTCTCTCTCTCTTTCCCTACACAATCAGGAGTCATTAAATGAATAAATATATCAATAACTGGTGCAGTTCTTTATGCAGTTATATTGAACACACACACACACAGACCCACACACGTACTGACATTAAACAAAGATAGGACAAACACACATGCACTCATGGTGCATTCTGCGTTGCCGCTATGGTGTAGGATGCTGGTGGAGTGTATTTCAGCATTGGACTTCCTTACTGCATGAGGGATTTAACGACGGATCTTGTTCATTGTACCAACTAATGAAGTTTTCTTCCCTTTGAGTTTCTTAGCAAGTTGAAGAGATGTAAAGAAGCTGTCCGTCGTCACATTTCTTCCTTGATTTACAAATGGCTCCATGAGACACAGAACGACGTACTCTCCAAGTGGTTGCTTCTCTCTATGCGTGTCATCTTTGCCGAGGTATGGAAAAGCATTAAATAGATATTTTGTCGTCACATCGACAGCCAACCAGAATTTGAGGCCATATTTGCCTGGTTTGTTGAACATGAACTGAGTGAACCTGCATCTTGTTTTGCTTGGTAATAGAGCACTGCTTCGTCAAAACTAAGACAGAAGGCACTGGTGACAGAGTCGTCTATTCGTTGACAAGCATAAGCAGTGGGTCCTCCTTTCTGCTTCAGAACGTTCACAGCCGACCTCCTTCCAGAAGATGGAAAAATTGGTCGTCTCCCAAACGGTTCCATCCCTAGCAACCATCTTTGTAGACGCTGCCAACTGTGCCTGCTGTGATGAAAGATGTGATGACTGATGTAGATCAGCACGTGAATCCTCTTCCACTAATCGCTCCTCATTCACTATGTCTTCATCTTCACTTGTCTCAGGTACATAATCATCATCTACATCAGCGAAGTCCGTTTCCGATTCAACTTCGGAATTCTCTAAGAACTGTAACATTTCTTCATCAGAAAGTCCACAGTGACGATACATGTTCAAACCCGTGTTTCGAGGACAAAAACTATCACCAGAATGACACGATTTAAACTGTGGCAGACTGGAACGAACACGTGCCAAGTTGCAACAATGACAGGCAACTACTCTGCAAAACTGCTGACTGTTGCCGCTATATTGTTGGATTCCTTACATATAATCAGAAGGAAATTACATTGGGGTTAAATTGACCCCATCCGCCGTTCTAGGTATATCGATGGAAATGTCAAAGAAAATATAAATACTTTTTAAATTCTAATACACCGTCATAAAGAGGGGGAAAAATTAGGAAAAGTCATATTATTTCATTAGGAAAGTAAATAAACTGAAATGACAATGCAGGAAAAAAGTATGGCAGGGGTCATTTCGACGCTTTCCGCCGTTCTAGTGTTAAGCTTAACAAACTTTAGAACATTTTTCTAAGACTTGAAACGACCCTGGCCGCCAGCAGCCGCCGGCGTCCGTCGCGTGTCGCCCCTGCCGCCTGCAGCCAGCCAGCTAGCGCCACCCCCCCCCCCCCCCTCTCCCGCGACCGTCGCCGCCCACCGCCCGGCCCCGCCCCCTGGGAATACGATCCTCCGCGGGCAATGCCGGAGCCCGCCAAGTGCTCGGGCGTTAAACCTAACGAGCGCTCCCGTCCGCTCCGCAAACAAACTCGGCAGTTAATTAAAGTTCGCGGAGCGCGGCTAAAATTGAATAAGGCAGCCGTGTGGGTCTAGCGGAGCGAGGCGGCGCCTCGTAAAAGTGAGCGGATCGTGTTAATTTGATGGCGCAGTTCTCGTTGCGCGAATACGTCAGCTGAGCACACTCGTCGCTCTCGACTGCCAGTGAGCGGCACTTGCCTCATACAGCGAGCTCGCTGCTGACGACTTCCTGCGACTCATCGCGGCACGCACTGCCGAAATGAACCCGGGATTCCGCAGTACCGAAGAGCTCGTTCTCAAAAGTAGAGCCCAAAAATATTTATTCTCTTCTCCATATCGGTTGAGGTATATCATCTCATCCGTATTACTCGCTCTACTATCCCGCTTCGTATGTGCAAGTTGCAACTTTCTGCGCTAGAGAGCTCAAAATCTCAGCATGCAACATGGCGGTGCTTGACGGGTAACTACGACGGTACACGAGAAACCCACAGAAATCTGAGAGCACCAATTCCAAGAGCTCGTCCACGGAAGAAGCGCTCTCTCTTTCAGCGCGACGATGTTTATTATCAGAATGAAACTTTCACTCTGCAGCGAAGTGTGCGCTGATATGAAACTTCCTGGCAGATTAAAATTGTGTGCTGGAAGCGGGCTCGATCCTGGGACCTTTGCCTTTCGCGGCCAAGCGCTCTACCGACTGAGCTTATCCCAACACGACTCACTGTGCCGCCCCACACCTTCAATTCTTGCCAGTACCACGCCTCCTACTTTCCAAACTTCACAGAAGTTCCCTGCGAAACTTGCAACACTAGCACTCCTGAAAGAAAGGATATGGTGGAGACAGGGCTTATCCAAAGGCTGAGGAGGCGAGGTACTGGCAGCATTGAAGTTGTGGGACGTCGCCGTGAGTCGTTTCGGGAAAGGCAAAGGTTCCAGGTTCGAGTGCAGGTTCCGGCACACAATTTTAGTCTGCCAGGAAGTTTCAATGTTTATTATATTTTGCTGTTTGTGCGATTGAACTTCACCTTCTGCCATACGTTTTAATTTATTATTTCTTATGTACTAATTCTATTATATAGACAGTATATCACTTAATGTTCCCAAAAATTCATCATGCATTTTCCACCTGATGCCTCGCTGGCATCAAATTTAGTGCCGGCTGTGCAGAACGTGCAACTTGACATTTCATCCGGTCCCACACATTCTCAACTGGGGACAAAATCTGGGGATTGTACTGGCTAGGGTAGTTTATGTACACCTCGAAGAGAACGTTTGATGGTACGGGACACGCGTGAACTTGCATATCGCCTTGTCGGTGCATGAATGGTAGCAAGACGGGTTGAATGTACCGTGCATCACCAGAAGAGAGCGGCTCGTATTGGATCTGGCTCCCCACACCATGATGCACCATCACGTGTCCATTAGAGCGTCTTCCGCTCGCGCCCCAACATCGTTCAGTCACTTCTTGTTAGTGCTAATGGTGGGCGTGCCCGTCTGTAGCGTCATTCAGGGTAGCGGCAAAATCTGGAGTGTATACGAAAGAGGCACACGAGGCCGACTGCCGGCATCATGGTCCGGGGAGCCGTAGCCTGCGCTCGTGGGCGGAACACTGAGTAGTGCACTGTAAGACCGAACTATCACTCAATCCGTCTTTCTATCATCCATGCACCAACGAGGCGATATGCTTTTCCATCAAGATAATGTAAGGCGGCATGTATCCCGTACCGCCCAACGTGCTCTTCAAGGTGTATCGGGTGATCAGAAAATCGGTATAAATTTGAAAACTTAAAAAATCACGGAATAATGTAGATCGACAGGTACAAATTGACACAAATGCTTGGAATGACATGGGGTTTTATTACGATCACATCTACCGTTATCGGACCTTTTTTCTTAGTGGAACTGTGAGATGCCGGCCGCGGTGGCCGAGGTGACTGAGGCGCTTCAGTCACGGTACGCACGGCCACTACGGTCGAGGGTTCGAATCCCCCCTCGGGCATGGATATTTGTGCCGTCTTTAGTCTTAGCTAGTTCATAAGTAGTTTGTAAGCTTAGGGACTGATGGCCCCGTAGTTAAGTCTCATAAGTTGTACAGACATTTGAACATTTGAACTGTGTGATTGTGGTTTTGTAACTGCTACCGAGACGGGTGAGAGGTACGCCGATAGGTTAAAGAATCGCATCATCCCCAGCTTGGCTGATAAACACCTGTTGGAACGTACGATTCTTATGCAGGATGGCGCTCCACAGCATATTGCTAGACGCGTGTAAGATCTCTTGCGCGTCGTTTGGTGATGATCGTGGGTTAAGTTGGATTGTTTGTTTGGGATAGGGGGACTAAATTACTGAGGGTATCAGTCCCACGGTGGGAAGGAGAAGGAGGGAGAATAGGAAAGGAGCGGGGGGGGGAGGGGAATGCAGTCCGGGAAGTAAAGAAGGAAGGATGACTGCATTAGCTCGGGGGACCCCGTGCTCGCCACGCACGTACTCACGAAAGAGGCGTGAGCCCCCAGGGGGCGATGATCGTGTGCTCAGCCGCCACTTTCGTCGTGCTTGGCCTCCCAGGCCCCCAGACCTCAGTCCGTGCGATTATTGCCTTTGGGGTTACCTGAAGTCGCAAGTGAATCGTGATCGACCGACATCTCTAGGGACGGTGTTGTCGACCGACCTCTCTAGGGATGGTGGGAGACAACACCCGACGCCAATGCCTCACCATATCTCCGGGCATGCTTTACAGTGCTGTTCACAACATTATTCCTCGACTACAGCTATTGTTAGGGATGATGGTGAACATATTGAGCTTTTCCTATAAAGAACATCAACTTTGCTTTGTCTTAATGTGTTATGCTGTGATATTACAGATACAGGGGGAAGCATTATGACTGGCACGAAATCTGGTCCAGCTGACTCACCAGGTGGAAACTGTATGGCGGGTCATACCGCAAGACTACATTCGGCAGCTCTACGATCGTCTCCACCGAAAAATTGCAGCCTGCATCGCTGCAAAATGCTGGTATACACGACACTAGCGTGACATTGCGCTCACTCAGGTGACTGTACTGACTTGCGTACGGCTCTGCTTGTGTGATCGTTTCTTGTATACATCTTTCAGAATGTGTTTATAAACTTTCCGTGGGTGGAAGAATTCATGGAGTTCTTTTCTCATTTTCCAAAAGTGTAGTTAACGAGACAAAAGTTATGTTTGTTAAGCTTAAGGAACTTATATGCGGGGCCATCAGTCCCTAAACTTACAAACAACTTATGAACCAAGCAGGTTAGAATACAGAGAGACGCCCTTACACTGCCTCCGCCATGTTGTTAAGGTTTGGAGAAGTGTTCGTATTTTAGAGGTAATGTTTTGTGTTACTTAAAACAGAAATAAAACGTCCGACGATTTTGCAGTGATGTACAACGTGTTAAAATAGTGCAAATTAGCCGTTAAAATTAAGTTTTCAAATATATTATGAAGAGTATTTATTACTATTTATTCAAGAAAGTATATTGTTTGAAAGAACAAACTTTGCAGTGACTGTCAGTTCAATGCATTATCAGTGAGTGGGTCGACTTAACGCATTAACAGATAAATAGTATTCCAAAACTGACCAAGATGGCGGACGGGCTTAAAATGACGTATGTGCTCGGCATAGGTAATGCCATCTCCCTTTATTCTAACAAAATTAAAAATGTTCAAATGTTTGTATAGCTTATGGGACTTAAGTACGGGGTCATCAGTCCCTAAACTTACAAACTACTTATGAACTAACTAAGACTAAGGATGTCACAAATATCCATGCCCGAATGGGGATTCGAACCCCCGACCGTAGTGGCCGTGCAGACCGTGACTGGAGCGCCTCAGTCCCCTCGGCCACCGCGGCCGGCTCCTTGTTATGAACTACACAAACATCCATGAACGACACAAACATCCATGCCCGAGGGTGGATTCGAACCCCCGACGGGGAACGGCCTCGTGCATCGCTGCATAGCGCCTCAATGCTCTCGGGCGTTCCGCCGCGGCGATAAAAGTGATAGACGCTTAGACCGGGCAAAGCTACCTTCTGCTTACAATGGCGTGGAGTAAAGTTTCAGCATCGCACACATGTATCACTGACTGTACCTGGAAAATTACATGGTACGACACTTAATTTAGGAGATACGATGTCATGAACATTTAGGTGAGTGCAGAACTAGTTCCTGTCAAAACGGAAGTGAAGAATACCCTAAATCCATCCAGTGTCAGACAATGAGAGCACTTGTACCTTCCAAAAAGCTTCATAGATAATTTGAAACCTTTTTTAAACCATTTCGCTTAAATTGAGATACTTTGTACATTAACTGCTTTGTAAGGTAATCACATATTTGATGGAGTTCTATCCGTGGATTTTTGTTCCCTTTTCGTGTCGGAGGTTCTTTAGTATTTAGGCAACGGGTCAGATGCATAGGCCTAACCTGCGCAAACTCAACTATTGACAAATTTTTGAACATGCTTTTATTTGTTTCTCAACGTAGGATACTATATGTTTCTGAAGCTCCACAGTAGGGGAACGCCTGTGTTTTGCGTCTTTTACACACAAAGTGTAATGAAATCATGGAACGGATATTTCTATCAAGCACAATTGAGTTATAATATACAGGGTGATCAAAAAGTTTGTATAAATTTGAAAACTTAATAAATCACGGAAAAATGTACATAGAGAAGTAAAAATTTATGTACATACTTGGAATGACATGGGGTTTTATAAGAAAAAAAAAAGTGTTGTTATACGCGTGAAAGATTTCTTGCGCTCGTCGTTTGGTGATGATCGTGTGCTCAGCCACCACTTTCGTCATGCTTGGCCTTCCAGGTACCAGACCTCAGTCCGTGCGATTACTGGATTTGGAGTTACCAGAAGTCGCAAGTTTATCGTGATCGACCGACATCTCGAGGGATGCTGAAAGACAACATCCGACGCCAATGAGTCACCATAACTCCAGACATGCTTTACAGTGCTGTTCACAACATTATTCCTCGACTGTAAGCTATTGTTAAGGAATGATGGTGAACATATTGAGCATTTCCTGTAACGAACATCATCTTTGCGTTGTCTTAATTTGTTATGCTAATTATTGCTTTTCTGATCAGATAAAGCGCCATCTGTCGGACTTAGTTTGTACTTCATTTTTTAAAATAAAATCACATGTCTTTCCTAGCATGTGTGTCAATTTTTACCTCTCTATCTAAATTATTCTGTGATTTATTAAGTTTTCAAATGTATACTGACTTTTTGATCACCCGGAATATGGAGATAAGTTACAACCACTGTTTCATATGCTGATGGTAAAGAACGTTACGAACGTTCTATTGTAACCTTCAGTGTGTCGCGGTGACCCATCACACTGATGTTTCATGATATCACTCCCTTCACGCATTACAAGAAATAACGTCTATTTTACGTGTTTCTGTCATAATTATTCTGCGCGTCAGTACCACACGTTTTAGCAAAATTGAATGTACCATTTGTTACAGCAGCCAATCAATTAACATTCTGCCATGCATCGGACACTTGTTTCAGTTAAGTACCATTTATCACATTTCTTCTGCGTTTTGGATAACGGTGATTAATCCTAAATAAAATCAACCACTGATTAAAAACCGCTCGTCGATTTATCGCCTGATACGAACCGCCAGATGTGTCAGAAATTCTTTTCCTTTTTTCCTCAAAATTCATTTGTCAAGCTGTTTGATAAGCGCAAACGCTCGTACCATGAATAAAATGTCGTTCCTCCTGTGTTACAACGTTGATGTTTCGTGTGCGTAGCAGGATATGAATAATTTATTATTAATTATATAATATTATATAATTAATATTTATTTATTTATATATATAATATTAATAATTTACGTATTTCGGGCCATCGACATCAGTCTGTTTCCATAAGGAAACATTTCCAGTTATTTAGTTCATAAAGAGAACAAGAGAGACAGTCCTAGCAAAGCCTCATTCCTGTTACTTATTCACTGTTTTCCATGAGGGTGGACTCCATTTAACAATGGTGGCATTCACAACACACTTTGGTGTAACTATAAAATAAGTAATCTTGGGTGAACGCCGCACTATTGCTTCCGAAACTGTGGGTTGTGACCCACTGACGGGTCGAGGGGTCGACTCAGACGGGTCGCCGGACGACTTTAAAATACTCAAGTAAAATACCTTGCCGACTGAAAAAATCTGAAAGTTCATTTCCGAAGGAAAGTTTCATAATGTGAAAAGTTGCGTGAATAAGTCTTTCCAGCGCCCAAAACATCCTATCCTATAAGTCATTCCAAACAAGAAACCAATGTGGCTAATGATGTACTCAGGGCGATACGAGAACAATGGAGTCGTAGCATTCGTTTGTAATTGCGACTTGGGAATGTAGGCGTGCTGTTCCATTTGTCATATGAGTGTTCTTGCAATGATTTCTTATTTTCTGATTTCGAGGTCGAACGTTATTTGCTTGTTGTTTAGTGATTTTAGCCAGTTTATACAGGCGTTTGTTTTATTTTTTATTTATCTTATTATTATTTGTTGTGGAGTAAAGTAAGCGCCACACGCCAGACGCAAGAGAACGATCGTGGAGAAGGCAGCGATCGACCGAAAGCCAATCGCAAGCAGGCGCCGCGCATCCTGGAGGGAGGAACCGAAGACGCGCGCCCTCTACAAGCGGCTGTGTCTAGGCCGGCATACGTCTGGACGGCCGGCGGTTACTAGTCAGAACTCAGGCAGTTACTAGTCAGTTACGAAGTCACAAATAGGACAGTACTAAGTCAGAACGCGGCTACGAACTGAGCAGTAACTAGGTCACAGCGCATCATACGTAAGAAACCGCGAGAAGCTAGAAGAAACAGACATATGTTCTAAAGTTGAGAATTATAATTTTCAGTCAATAAAATTTGTATTATTAATCTGAATAGTTGTTACAGTTGACACTGATTCCTGCACCAGTCCCTTTCCTGACAACTAGACCGGGACCAGTATGAAACAACAAAAGGCGACGAGGTCACAACATTATTATTTTTTAAAATTTTATCCTACGTTTCTATTTTGTATTTATGTCACTGTAGACACGTTGATTGAGGATGCATCTTCCCACATCCAATAGTGAGGGACAGTATCGAGTGTTTACAGACAGAGCTTTGAAAGAAGTTAATGGCATCTACGTTTAGTTTTTTGCTATTATTTATACAAAAAACCGTTTGCATGTTAAACGATTTACACGTACAGCTATCTAATTTCAATCAAAATCCTTATAAAACAAAAACTAAACATTACAACAAAATTCACTGTGTTTACAATTTAATTTTTATAAAATCATTTTTTATTCGAGAAAAATCATTACCAATTTTGTCTGGCTCATAAGAGCAATTCCATGTAATAACTACTTCAGTTTCGTATTACATATAATTTTTATACTACTGCTAACTAACGTGAAATACATATTGGGTATCGAAAATTTTTACTGAAGAATTATGTGTACAACTTCAAAAGAGATTGAAGAGCAATGGTCTACACGATATTCATTGTCAAAGTCAGTGAAACCTAATCTACATTCCACAGGTGGTGGATTGCCTTCACGTACCCTTTTCTTATTCAGGAACGACTGGCATGAATATAATTTTGTGGACGCTAACCTTGATAATTCATTTTTCTAGTATTGTTCAAGTGTCTCCCAGATGGTCCAATGTAACCTTGTAACCTTCCTAACCTTTTCTTTCTTTTTTTTTTTTTTTTTTTTTTTCTCCTTCTTACCACCTCTTTGAAGACACGCTGAATATCTAAAAAGCACATGACGAGTTTGTTAGATACTTAGCTCTGAATTGTCTTTTTTACTGGCCAGTGGAAGAACATCATCTCTGACAAGGGCCACCAGTAACCTGAACGTTCGAAACCGCTCAAAACCAGGCACATGAAAAACAGCGATCTCCATGCAAATCAATACCAGAAGAATGTGACTGTACGTGAATCAATTATGTCAGTGTATATCATTACATATTCAATAAACAGAGTGCTTAAAGTAATTATAACAGCGCGAAGCACATTATATCCAACACATCTGCTGATTCTTATACGATACCCAGAGTGTAGATGCGGGATTTCAGTGAAGTGTTTAAAGCAAAGTTGAAGAGATACGTTGCTGTTAATTCATCGTCAAACTTGAATCTTAAATTTATGATCAACTTTCTACACCAAAGACATGCCTATGTTGCAATATTTTCGCCGAAAATCAGGTGAAGACATTATCGTACCTTAATCTCTGGAAAAGTTCATTAGTATAACTTTTGATACTTCAGTGGTGCATTGAAAAAGTAATTTTTAATGTAAAAACGTGACTTTAAACGGGTGTGGACACTGTCCTCTGCACCTTTTTTTAACCACTTCATAGGAATTCCAAATCCCACATTTGCAATTGAGGACTAATATAAGATCAGGTGTGTAGAATGTGTTGTAATTACTTTAAGGAGTGGGTTGTGGAACTGTTGATTGCAAATGTAGTGATACGATGACGTTACTGTATTACGCATAATTTCCTTTGTATGGGAAATTATACCTAGTTACTTTTTCTCTGTTAAAATGGAAATGATACAGACATTTTCTTATTATTTTTCTTTTTAGTGAACGAGTGTTATTATAAACATATTTCCGTGCGGTTCCTAGTGTTCATGGTCAAATATGTGCCTTATGAAGACAGTGGAACACAGTCATCTGCTTTCCACATTCAACGCCGACCTTTCATGAGTACACGCCAGTTTGGTTAGCTGCACGTGGTAACACGAGCACTAGTGAATAACAACGTAGACATGACGTTTCTTCCAGTCAAGTCTGTGGTTTGGAGACGTCACTGGTTGCTTAAAGTGAGTAGATTTGAGCACCAGTAACCCCCAATGCAAAAGAGTTTGGCAAAAACGGTGGCCAATAATGCGAGGGACAGAAAGTGTTGTTAACCATGATTTGTAAATGATTTGCACTGTAGTACCTGGCGTCCACTCTACTGAAGCTCAGACTTCTGATCACGTACAAAATGGAAGATTAGGGTTTCAAAGATGGTCGACAACGCGATCAAAGAAAATGGTGCACTAGCAATTTTTGGTGAAGATGGAGAAGCAAACCGGCCGTTCGCTTCTGAAAGGAACCATCCCATAAGTTGTCTGGAGTGATTTCGGGAAATCACAAAAAACATTCATCTCGATGAGCGGAAGGGATCTGAAGTGCCGCGCCGACCTGCTGAATGCAGGGCTAGTGTTGTAACCGCTGCTAGAAGCGTACTGTTCCGTCTTCTGATCGAATCGTTTGTGTAACGTACTATCTATGCAACCTGCTAGTTTCTATTAAGTTTATTATTAAGCTCTACTTATGTTACAGTATTCTGAATAAAGCAGAGTTATTCCCTATCGCTGTCATAATGCACTCGAACCTTTATAACTGCAGGGGTCAGCGCAACAGTGGTCTAACCCTCTGCAATACCGAAAATGAGACACTGGTGCCATCTGTCGTCTAGTGAGGTGAACTACCTTTCTATCATGTGGCATAGACCAATATCACCTCTTACATATTATGTAGAAGCCACTAATTTCTTCCCTCGATAAAACTTCCGTTTTGTTTGAGTGCAACATTGGTCAAACCTCAAGCAGCCAATGAGAGGTCAGTATCTGGATCACGTGTAATAATATCAACTATGGCTGACGTTCAGGAGAAATAAAATAAACTTATAAAACAACTAATCGTAAATTTATTGAGTCTCAGCGGAGCGTCCGAGCGCATTGAGGCGCTATGCTCCGAAGCGCGAGGCCGTTCCCCGTCGGGTGTTCGACTCGCCCCGCGGGTATGGATGTTTGTGTCGTCTTTAGTATATGGTAATTCATACGTAGTTTGTATGTTTAGGGACTGATGACGCCGCAGTTACGTCCCTTAAGCTTAACAAACATTTGAACATTTTTGAAATTTACTGGGGATAAAGAACCTGTTACTTTCAGTCGCATGTCAATGCTGAAAGTCTCTGTTGAACAACCAAGGAAATAATGTGTCTGTTATTGTTATTCAGATGGCATACAGCACATAGGTGCACATGTGAATATCGTTAAAGGAGAAAAGAGAAAGAATAAACTCCCCCTTGAACTACAATATGTTAAGCTACACGCAAATATTCCAATCCAAGGCCAATAAACCCAAAGAAACTTAAAGGCATCAATGACCTTTTGAAACATGTCCCACCCATTGACCGTTCATTTCACAATCTCAAAATAGAACCGACGAAGATGAAAATATAGAGCATATTGTGGAGGATGATAGTGAGGGCATTTTTGATACTCCTGATTATGTATAGTGGGCCTACTGTGTAATCGTGCAAAATACATACTGAAAAAGTATACCTAACTGAAAGCTGTTGCTTGTAATGATAAGTTTGTAATCTTAATATTTTGGTGACTGCATCACTTTGTATAATGCGTAGTTACTTCAAATTCATATTAAAACCTGTAAAAGAACTATTAGGATGAACATATGATTCATTAAATTACATTTATTCAAATAACATTTTTTCTTCTATCTCATGTACAAAGAAATGTCAGTGCAACAGTAGTCTAACCAAGAAAACGTGTTGCAGGTGTCTCATAAAAGCTGCACTATTTCTAAAACGACTTCACAAAAGATATAGCATTGTGGTAAAGTTAACCGAATATCATGGAATGCACCACTACCAAAAAAAGTAGGATTTCCAAATTCCACGAAAAACCACAGGTGTATAACTTTGACCTGCTGTTTCTGTATTTCTTAAAAGAGTGACCCCTCAATTGGAACTAGATTTGTTACATGTAAAGATCTCATATAAAATTCAATGCACTGTTGATTCAAGGACTTGATCAGATGTTTGTAAAGCTGTGGGACGTACTATGGTTATTAGTCCGTAGGCTTTCAAACGCCTTAAATTAACCTAACCAAAGGACAGCACTCACTTTTCTATAAATATCGCGATCGTCCTTTAGTCGCAGATGTATTTTTATGTGGCCAAGCTTCATGCTTTGCAAACAGCCGACAAATATGAATCGTTTACATCGCTTACAACTACGAGACTAATAATCCGCAAACAACGAATACATCCCGTCTGTACGCGTATCTCATCCAGTATTTGTATTGCCTCTGTCGTCATCGCATTTGTCCAGAGAAATGGCGCGAATGTTACATAATAGCTGTGTCAAAAGCTTTTCATTGGAGTTGCGCAAAAGCACATGTGACTAGGCCGTTTATTCTGGTGCCATTACGAAAGGATTTGGAACACTAGTCGGCCGCAAGAGATATAACAAAAATGTTCACGGGAATATAAATGAAAATCCGTATTGAATAAAATATAGGAAAATAATGAAAGGAAAGGAAGGTCAAAATTAAATATGCTCCTGTTCAGCACCAAAAGGCCAACACATCCTGCTGTTTCAAGGAGACCACATGGGTATCGGATATTAGAATTTCTTTATACTTATGGTGAATGAAGTTCAGAACTCAAATAAAAATCAGCCACAGCCATTCGACACAACTCTCAAAAACTATCGAGAAAATCTCCTTTGAAGTTTTGCAAGTACACTTAAGTACCATTAAAAATCATTTGCCGCGGTGGATTAGCCGTGCGTACTGGGGCGCCCTCCTGCGGTGGCCAAGCGGTCTGCGGCGCGTCAGTCACGGTCTGCACGGCCACTACGAATCACCCCTCGGTCATGGATATTTGTGCCGTCCTTAGTAATAGCTAGTTCATAAGTAGTTTGTAAGTTTAGGGACTGATGACCCCGTAGTTAAGTCCCATAAGCTATACAAACATTTGAACATTTTTGCTGCGGTGCACGCGGCCGTTCGCCGTCGGGTGTTCGAGTTCCCCTTCGGGCGCGGGTGTTTGTGTTGTCCTTAGGTTAGTTTAACTTAAATTATGTATTAAAGATAAAGGTGAAACAATGAATTAAAATCCGTGATGCGGTCGGGAATCGAACACGGACCTCCATGCTTACTAGTATACCACCATTCCATCCCATTCTACACTCCTCCCCCCCCCCCCCATCCCATACAATTACCTGCTATTCCCCATCATGTATAAAACCCTCCCCAACTAACAACCATAAACTTTGCTCACACCTACACTCATACCTTACATACCTTATCTCCACAGTTACACCACCATATTCACCAATTACACACACACACACACACACACGCACACACACACACACACACACACACACAACACTCTCCACCTGCTACCTGCTGTTTACTTCACTTATAAACTTAACATATTCAACTCCCCCTTCCTCTTCCCCCCCCTCCCCCCACCTCCCACATACTACGTTCAGTCACTCTCACAATATTCTTCTTCCTCTGTGCTACAACTACATTAAAATTATCTCACATTCCAATTTTTACAGTCCTACTCCTATTTCTTTATGTAACCCTACTCTGTGCTACTTTACTACACAAGGTAGGTGTGTAGTATACCACCACTTTCCCCCCTCCTTCCCCCTTGCATCCCACTCCCACCCCTGGCCTTACATTGATGTCTATGCGTGGTTCCTCAAACTTTCCTTGGTTGCTTCCTCTTTGTGCAGATTCCTTACCGCAATTCTGCCCAACCCTCCCCCCCTCCCATCCCACCACCACCTCACTCAGTCATCAACTACTTTCTACCACTCTGACCCCCTTCCACCTCATAAATATTTGGATACATATGCCAGTTGTAATTTCTGGTAACTATTCCCTCCTCTCCTATCCCCCCCCTACACACCTCATATTAAATATAGTTTATTTTATGCCTCCACTTTTTTAAACTGAACTATGCAATAGTCACAACCATTATGATAGTGACTTGTTTATTTTTAGAAAACCAGACAGCACTCACTCTTACTGTGTCGTAAAGTACCGTGATCTGCTCTACATGATTGTCCTCTCTGGTATATTTCTAGCAAGTTGACTGTTTAACTCTCTTCGGTTGTCTGACTGGATGTACCAATTGTAACACTAGGTTAATATTACTGTAACCATTCATATTTCTTTGCACATTAGTTCACGCATCTTAAAACTTATAACCCACACCCTTAACTTATTTGTTGTATGAGAATCACTTCTCAATCTTTCCCCATTAATATTTGAAGCCATAGACACTATGACAAATTCTTTATATTGACAGATGCACTGACAGTTACATTCTAAGCACCCTACTACTGTGTAAGCTGCTAGTTCCGAAATATTCCGCCTATGGCGCCACTTACACTACTAAATATTAATCTGTTAAGCGACTGTTTTATCAGTCACCTGCTCCTCTCTTCACGCTTTTCCTTTCAACACATCGAGTTTTACTGTTTTCCCATAACCTTTTTCCATATTTATTTTTACTCTTTCACTATGAGGCTCATCCATAGATACTTTGCTAGCAGCTGATTGTTATTCATTGCATAATCTCTGTACTTAGCGTTGATTCTCCTAATAGCATGTACATTCATTAAGCAACAATACTAAAATATAAGTGTTAATTTTATCCCATTATATGCACATACATTTTATTACAAACGTTTTGGTTCCAAACTGCTTCAAATTTCTGTAACCGACTTTTGTACGTTTTATAGCCTTTACTCTATACCAATGCGCTTGTTTGCCTGTATATAGACCAGAAGAAGGGCACTCAAGCGCCCGTCGTCTAAAATAAATAATCACAAGTAACTGGTTGCTGAATTTTACTAATTTATAACCTGAAACGTTCAAATGTTTGTTAAGCTTAAGGGGCTTAACTATGGGGTCATCAGTTCCTAAACTTACAAACTACTTATGAACTATTTACAACTAAGGACGGCACAAATATCCATGCCCGAGGGGGGATTCGAACCCCCGACCGTAGTGGCTGTGCAGACCGTGACTGGAGCGCCTCAGTCCACTCGGCCACCGCGGCCGGCTTATAACCTGAACAGTTGCTGAAATAAATAAATTACTTCAATATTAGGTCTCTTGATGTTTAGAAATCATATTTTGTTCTTGAAAGAAACCAACTTTATTCAGTAAATTCCCGTATGTTACAAAAGAATCGTGTCGTGAAATGCAGCGTTTCATATGTTCCAGAGTCCTTATAAAATAAAGAAAGACAAGTATTTAGTTGCTACTGGAGTCACCGCCGACATTTATGCCAACATTTACGATTACTCTTGTAAAAACTGTTACAAATCAATTTCAACTATAGTACTTGTACTTATCATATATCTTATTCCGAATTGCAGCTTGCCGGCGTCTTGGAGTGCATTTGTCGCAGTGTGTAACAAACCTGAGCGGAAGTGTCGTGGTTTTATGTGGTAGACTGCGCCTACACCGCGTATCACAGGGTTAGCGCTTATGTGTGTGCAATTTGTTTATCTCTAATGTTTGAGAAATTTCGAGGATATTCGAAACTATTTAAATTGCAAATGAATTAATAATAAATTGTACTGCAATGAAGGAAGGAAGGAAGCTTAGGGTTTAACGTCCATCGACAGTCTGGTCATTCGAGACGGGGCTCACGCTCGGGCTTTTAGGTAAGGACGGGGTAAGCAAATCGGCCGTTCCCTTTGAAAGAAACCATCCCGGCATTTGCCTGCATTGATTTAGGGAAATCACGAAAAACCTAAATCTGGATGGCCGGATGTGGATTTCCACCACCATCCTTCCGAATACGAGTCCAGTGTGTTAACAATGCGCCACCTCGCTGGCTGTGTGCTGTAATGATACTAATATTAATTATTATTATCTAAGCGAAAAAGTAAAGGAAAAACTTCAGAGCAATCTCGAAACGGTTTCCTCAACTATATCGTACACACCCAGAACATAATTTAATGCAAAGACTTTACATGTGACATGTTTGTCCTAATACAAAAAATCACATTTTTAATCGATAAAGTTGTTTACTGCAGTTTCTTTCGTGTCTCGTTTCCGCCGGTTGTCCTGGGTGTCGGTGGCCGAGTAAAGAGAGACCGACACAGGAAGTAGGATGCACGCGTGTGCAGGTACGGAGATGATCAGCCATTAGGACAGCAGAAACACTAAGTTAGACTAGAACAAGTTGTATATTTCGTAGAAGTATGATAGTTAACTTTTACAAAGTTCAGGACTGCCAACTAAGTGTACTGCTGAGACATAGTTGAACTAGGTAATGGCCTGCCTACTGATGAGACCTAGTGCCTGTCTTAATCCCAAGTCTTAACTGGTGCCTATCTGATTCTCAAGTGGACGATGCAGCAGTCGTGGCCACGAGCGGAGTTGCAGCAGAGGGCGCTCGTGGCTGACGTCTTAAGAACGCCGCGCCGTGCGTGCATGGCGGCGCGCGGCGAAAGTACGTGGCGCCCACTTTAGACTTGTGTGACACCACAGCTTCATTTGCCAGTATTAAAATAATAAAACTGCTAACAGACAATCAAAACACTAGCGAATCCCATTATCAGCTAGTAAAATACTTACAATAGTTTATTAAAATCAAATGCGTTCTGGGTGGTAGTAAGAAAATCTATACTTCAACAATGAATGTGAACTTCGCGGACATCCTTCTTCAATTTATCGAGTGTGCTACTTATGAGCATAGAGCGAGGCTGCTTTAGCAGTGGTAAGACACTGGACTCGCATTCAGGAGGACGGCGCTTCAAATCCATCTCCGGCCATCCAGATTTGTTGTTCCTGATTTTCCTAAATCACTGCAGCCAAATACCGCGACCGATCCTTTGAAAGGGCACGGTCGCTCCCCCCCCCCCCACCCTTAATGAAAGAGGGACAGTTGACCTTAGTAGTTCGGTTCTTTCAAACCACAAACCAACCAAATTATGAGAAATTTTACACCCTCAAATTTAGTTCAAATGTTCAAATGTTTGTAAAGTCTATGGGACTTAACTACGGGGTCATCAGTCCCTAAACTTACAAACTACTTATGAACTACTTACGAACTAGGACGGCACAAATATCCATGCCCGAGGGGGGATTCGAACCCCCGACCGTAGTGTCCGTGCAGACCGTGACTGGAGCGCCTCAGTCTCCTCGGCCACCGCGGCCGGCTCAAATTTAGTCTTATGTGCTACATTCAAAGTATAATATTTCAGAAATCAAAATACATTGCTCTGACACTCTCAAAACTCCATCTATGTGTACCATTTTAAACAGAACGCACAAAACAACGCGATTTTGTGTCACAAAAAGGAAGTTACTACAGACTTTATGCAATGAAATAAAATCAATAAGAAGTATTTAAAAAAACTCAAAGAACAGTAAAAATTAATGCTTCACAACTTGAATTAAAATTTTCAAATTATTTACACCTTAAGCAATAACTTAAACATAGGGTTCCCACAGACCACACCTCGTAGGATAAATTTCACAAGTCACCTCATGAGTTAAGGCTTAAGGCACAAAAACGTACATATTCGCAGAAGATGTCAGGCATGTTTATAGATATAAATATTAAGAAGTAACACAAGAGCCGTAATTTTAACATTTAGATATCAAGCTTTTCAATTGCTTACCTAGTGAAGAAAAGTTCCTAAACATGAACGTCTTCTTCTTCGTCTGTCTTGTAAATGCTATTTGAAAGTTTTCCTGACTTGACGTACAAGAGAAGGTGCGGACTAATTTCTGTTTCCTTTGAAACTCTCTGAAGTTTTTTACATAGGTCATCGTATTCCTTCCAGCTGGTTCCATCGAAGACGTATGCGGTGTAGTGTTTGATGAATCTCCTATATTGAATGGCGCCGACGAGACTGTAGTCGTGATTATCGACAACGATTGTTTTCCCTATCGATCGCAACAAACATTTCTTCCTTTGATTCGAAGGAAACCGACTTTCAGTTAGTGGACAAGTTGTTACACTAGTATCCATCATAAGTTAGCATCCGAATTCCTTTCCTTCGATTGTGTCCCCTTTACATTTCTTACATTTTATGCAGTTCTTCAAACCTCTATGTGCTGCGTCTACAGCCTCTTGCATGAAGTCATAACCATGTGTGAAAATCACGTACATATCCAAGGAAATGTAATGTAGCTTCACTGAGCGGTAGATTCTGCACGTGAGACATGATATCTTTTTGTTGCAAATTGCGATATCTTTGAATATTGTCTCGTATAGTTCTCCAACATTGCACTCTGCGTTCAGAGAGAGTAAATTTTCAGTGGTTGCTCCTTTTTGTAGGAACGGCATCGTATATAAAATATCAAATCTCAGCTTAACATGCTGGGAATTTATTTATTTATTTTGTCGAAAATATCCAAAACCAGATCCCAAAATTGATGACTGTCTGTTCGAATGGCACTTTTTAGTTAATCGTCAATAGATATTGCTTGCAAAAATAAAGTCATAAGAGAATCAAAGCCACATGATCTCGTCAAGTTGTAAGTAACAGATTTGAATGTATTTGAGGATCCATTTGGAAAAAGTGGCAGATTAGTATCTATGAATTTCTTTGTCGCGTCCCAATTCGGGCAGTCGTCCAAGTAATTTTTGTTACTCTTCTTTTGTGTTCCTGGAATGACAATCATTTAATCTTTCAGTTCGTTCAGCACTCTACTCTTCCTCATTTTGTACTTACAGGTTTCTCGATTTTCGTCTTTTTTCGAATCACAAGACAAAGTTTTGGTGATATCCTTGTTCAAGAACGGTTCGTTATCGACTTTTATTGAATTAAATATTTCTTTCGGCAGCAAATTTTTATCTGATGCTCTCTGAAAGCACTGGTATCAAGGTGTTGGAAATCACTTCCCAAATTGCTGTCTGATGCGCTCTCTGAATTATCCACAGGAAAATAGTCTGTGAGGTCTTCGAGTTTCTGCTTCTTATTTTTTCCTCTCCAGTTTTCTTCTTCCTCGTAAGGCATTGATCCTTCAGATACTTTGCGCATTGTGGGTTTATTTGAATTTTGTTTTCCCATCGCAAGTGGCGCTAATAATTTCGTTTCGTCTCGCAGCCAGTTCAAATGTCCGAAAATGAATTTGTCTACTCGTAAAGGTAACTTGTCAAAGCCCATTGTTTTCAGTTTTGATAACTGTCCTGTCGCCGCTGACGAACGAATAGATAAAGGAAGCTGGAAAGTAGAATACATAATGGGTGTCCACAGTGGTAAAAGGTACATCAACTCCTCAATCATATGTGCAGCATTGGGAACGTTGTACGGATTCACATAAAAGAGACTTTCATCATTAGTCTTATTCGCAATTACTTCAGCTTCGTTGTACATACGTTTTGCCCAATCAATCCACAAGTTTGTACTTGAATCTTCGGAGTTAAAAGACTGATTCCAAAATAGGGTCATCATTCTTTTCACCTGAGTTACTTTCCTTGTCATCACTCTTCTTTTTGTCGATTTCTGGACGGCTTGGAACACCTTTGATAATGTTATCAAGGCGGCGGCGATGTTCCATCGCCGGCCGCCGTGGCCGAGGGGGCTGAGGCGCTCCAGTCACGGTCTGCACGGCCACTACGGTCGGGGGTCCGAATCCCCCCTCGGGCATGGATATTTGTGCTGTCCTAGTTCGTAAGTAGTTCATAAGTAGTTTGTAAGTTTAGGGACTGATGACCCCGTAGTTAAGTCCCATAAACTATACAAACATTTGAACTTTTTTTTTTTTTTTTTTTTTTTTTTATGTTCCATCGATGAATATTCTGGACCATGCTCATCAACACTACGATGCAATAACCAAAAGTGAGCGCATAGCATTTTCGATTTCACTAAAATCTGTCATCATGTAAATACTGCCCAAAACGCTAAGATACAGTTGTTTGACTTGAGATTTAGCTTTTGAGAAACATTTCCACCTCGATATCATACCCATAAAATGATTTACATCTAGTCTTAAGCAATATAAGGGCAGACTTACCCTTTGATCCTTCGAAACCGTTGAAGAGAACGTGTGTATTTTTTCTCACCAATTAAAGATGGTTTTATGTAAAAGCTGTCCAGCACCACATAGACAAGATATATCCGTATATTTCACTGTATTCAATCTACACGCCGAGAGTAGTTCCAGGAATAGAGTGTACGTCCTCGACGCAGCGACCTCTGGTTGCGGGGTGTCGCGGTAATGACATGCAAATGATTTGCATTTTTCTGGCAGGAATGAGAGGCGCCGAGTGGAGGAGGTGGCGCGATATTTGACGCCTGCAGGAGCGGCAGGCGTGCAGTATTAATGGCGGCGTATGCATATTCCGGCGGCTGCTCGAGTGACTGCAGTCGTCGCGTAACTCAGCGCCTGCACGCCTGGAATATTCAGCGCGCCTGCGCCTGCGCAGAGTCCAGCCCAGCGGCGAGAGCGCCTGGCGATCGGCCGGCGCCTGCCTGCCTGCTCTATTTATTATTCACCGGCAATCTCGGCCAGCGCCCTCCGGAGCTCACACTTACACCGGCCGGCACAAGTTGGACCGCGTGGCTCTCTCCTCCCAGTCCCACAATCCGAGGGCGCACCTTCTTCTAAAAGTTCAGCCGCACCGCTTTCCGTGACTTCCGAAACGACCGAACACCAATACGTACCAGCTAATACGCTCAGGGCAAATCTTCAGTGATTTCGATGAGTTAGCTGAAGTCATTTCCAAAAAAAAGTTTTGAAAGAGGTCTTGAGACAGAACCTACCGTGATGTGACACCGAAACCCAGCCAGGGTCCCTATTCTATATGTTTTCGGCGCCCCAAAGTCCGGTTCGGTCAGAGAGCGCACCGAGGGGTCGAGTTATCGAAGCAGCTCCGTTAGTTTATTCTGTATGCTTTTCGGTGGCGTTGCGGTCCGTCTTCGTGGACACCGAAGCTCACGGTGGCGCTGTTGCTCTCATCAGCCAATCAGAAGTGTCAGACTGCTTCTCCGCGCATGCGCACTGCTGGTGAGCAGGGGGGACGGCAGCCGTGGCCGGCGTTCGCTGTGTTTCCGACCGTGCGAGACAGCCCATCAAAATGTAGAAATGAAAGTTGTGTATTTTATAATTTGGCGACATCACACGACAGTGTGTTCCGAGAACTACCTACTGAAACTTCTTTTTAATTTAATTAAAAACTTTTTGTCATTGAGAAAGAGAATATTTAAACTTTTATGAAAGTTGTTTATTTTCGCTACTCTATGCTTATCACACCGTATCTCCTAAACTAAGCGTCGCACAGCAAAATAATTTTATAATTGCCTTCAGTGCTATATGTTGTTGATGTCTGCAACTTTCCCGGCCAATATATTCAGTGATAGTGAACTAATAAATTAAAATCCCACGTCTGACGCAGAACTTTTACCAAACCAGCGACCAAAATGTAGTAAGCGACAAACTGTTTCCCTTTACATTTTTTTGTGGGGGTTACGCGAGAAAGAGTTTTGGAAAGGTTTGAATTTATTTTTGCCGTTTGTTGGATGGCGTTAGGTGCTACCGATTGTCCTAGACGAGATCAGAATTGTGCGATTCATTGGCGCGGCGCGAGTTCAATGCGCTGGGAGGGAAGACGCGGCGTTAGCAGCAGAGAGAGCGCAGTGCTGGCAGTGAAAAACTTCTTATTTTGGCACTACGGAAGTACATGGAAGTTGCGGGAAAGGAAAAGGATTACGTATTAGTCGAGACAGCTCTTAGAAGCGCAAATTAGTCAATGTTTTTGTACTGAAGAAAGAGCGTACAATATTTTAATAACAAAACAGTTGTTTGACGATGCGGGAAAGATAAAGGATTTTTTTAGATTGACTCATAACCAGTTTTAGTATTTTCTGTCGTCAACTGGACAAAACCTGAAACATCAGGTTTGATTCCATCTTCAATCCAAATGCTCAGTGGCTGTTAGCATATACGGATGATGAAGAGCAGTCGCAAATATTTGTAAAAGTGTTTTCTGTAAGTAATAAATACTCAGTTTGTACGGAAAAGTACGGTAAAACACTACTAAGTACCGTTCAGATACATCGGTAACGTGCTTGTGGGCACAACAGGGGTTAAGATTGCAGTGAAAATAGCTCATTTTATGAAGATTTTCAATGCGGTGGAGTATCTGGACTGCATATTTGAGTAATTCTCACGTACAAATACGAAAATTTGCCAAATACGACGCGACAGTTTGCGAACGGAGAAAACGAAGGTGACGCCGTATTTGATGGATTTCGTATTTACACTTTCGTAATATGAGAGTTTGCAGGATAAATGAAACGGCGCATTAAAGACATTACCGAGGCGTGTATTTTAAAAGAAAGTTTATTGCAATAGAGTTTACAGAAGTGCTATTTCGTTATATTAAACTCTAGAACGCTAGCAATTTTAACGAAATATTCTGATAATATCTGTAGACGACCTTGAAAATTGACTTTTTAACCCTGTACTACTATCTGCGGTCTCTCAGACTGCTACGACTTTTTGAGTCGAGATATTTCGCACAAGCTGCCAAGCTAAAAGGACTCTTCCGTGTACCTTCCTGGTGGCCGACAAGGTCGACGTGGCAGCATTCTTGCTGTGCTGCTGCTCTTATGAGCCTTGCGCGGCCTCAGTGTTTGCGCAGGCTCTGCCTGTAGCGCCTGGCCAGTCGGCTTGGTGAGCGCGGCCTGCTGAGCGACAGCGCTGTGGCTGGGGCCTCTCTCTCGCTGTTGTTGTTCCGTGTCGTGTTTCTCCATGGCAGGAAAAGCTGAACGTTCTGTGCAACGTATTTTACGTGAAGCAGATGTGGATGATCAAGAACGTTTCGGTGAATCCGCTGTTGATTTTGACGACAGCGATAATGACCCTTATTTTAAGGTATTTACTGAATATGACACTAATTCAGAGCAGGAACCTGAAAGTGATGAAGATGTGACACCTGATGATGACGAAGCAGCTTACTTCTTCGTTAAGAACAGATGTTTTCGATGGCGATAGAAGCAGCCAGCAGCCAACGTAAGAACAAGGCAACACAACATCGTCTTACAGCATCCTGGACTGCGACAGACGGCGCAAAGGATATCTTTAGTTTGTACTTTTTGTTTTATAAGGAAAATGTGGCAACCTTTCTAGGAGAATCGTAAATGGAAAGGAGATTTCGCATACAATTTACTACAATTCAAATGGGATTTTTGTATCTAATCACGCTGTGAGTGTGTAATATGATCTCTATGATGATAATCTGTGGGTGTGTAGAGAAATAATTACTTGCTGTTCTTTTCGTAGCACAAAAAATAAAAATGTACTGCAAATTGCGCTGTGTTTTACTTGTCATGTTACTCAAACTACACTGTTTAAAAAGTCAAATTTCTATTAATGCCACCTCTAAGAAGTGTAATGAACGACAGGAAGCCATGAAAATATATATTTAGCAAAACACTAGTTTAATACATGGAAAATAAGAGAGCGGTCTGAGAGACCCCTCCACAGTAGTAGCATTCCTGTCAACGTCTATAGTAGTTAAGGGTTAAAGTTACTTATTACTTAAAAACAACAGATGTATCATTATCGGAATTTAAAACGATACAGCATTGTTAAAATAATTATTTATCTTCGCAATCCAAGCCCACCAAAACAAACCAAACGGCTTCACCGAAACCTCAGCGGCTTTCGGTGCAGCGCTCGGAGGGTAGCACGCCGCAGAAGCCTACAGAATAACCATTTCCGCTACCGAACCGAAATTGACGTCACCACCGAGAAAAACGCACCGAACCGAACGGTACGAAAGATACAGAGTAGGGCCCCCAGGACTGCCCCGCCGAACCCTGCCGACGGATGGTGACAGATTGGTCGCCGTTATCGGCTGTGATAATCTGTCCCGCAGATCTGTGGGTAGGTATGGCGATCACTGATCGTGACCGCTCTGTCTCGTCCACTTCCTTCTTGGCACTTTGTTTGACCATGTTTCACCCATTCCTGTGAACACAGTCCAATAGTAGACGGCTGCTATTGAAATGTCGAGTGCTTCGTCCGTTATTCCGACTGCACCGCCCTAACTTAAATGCTCGTTTCTGAAATTCACTGTCTAAGACGTATAGTAACTGTCTAAATGAGTACACGAAATGAATTTCGCAGAGACTCTAGCCTGGTATCGACATGTCCTCCTATATAATATATTTGCTAGATGAGCGGTGAAAGTGCGTTGTAGCGTCACATATTCATCCTATATGAACGTGAATGTCTCATTTTCCATAAGTACTTCATGGACCGACGTTTTATGTGTGTGTGTGTATGTGTTAGTGTATTTTTAGTGAACAGCTTGATGGTTGAAAGGCATAGTGGCCTCTGGTTAACACTTACAGTGCTGATGTAGTTTGTAGTTGCCGTCACCTGCAGACCGGGTAAAATAAGTGTTTTTCTGTAATTTCCTACTACTGTACAGCTCACTGTTATAACAATTCCAAAACATGTTTATGTTTACTGGACCTTTTACGTTAAGTACTCAGATTTTGGGGTCAATAATTCAAAATTTGAAGGCACCAATGAAGTTTCAAATCAGTGATATTTATTGCCGGAAAAATTTGAAAAATAATTACAGTACTGTTTTATACAATGAAACGTGTTATTAACGTCTAAAAATAATTACAAAATATTTGAAATGAAGAAAAATAACAATAACCATAATTTCAGTACACAATTTAGCAGTGGACTTCGAAGCAGGGAGAGATACACAACCCGACATAACATTCGGTGCAGTCATATGTGCTTCTTTCCTTCCTTCCTTGTTGAACATTTCTTGACTTACCGCTATTTGCAGAGGATGTATAATCCGATTCGTCATCAGACAACCCTATTTCACCATCTGAAGGCCTTCATAAATCATTTGCTCCGAACGTTTGTAAACAGGATAACAGAAAATCAGCACGAAAACACACAAAATCAAAGGAAACTGAGAGGGTTCCAACGCCAGACAATGTCCGCGAAGTAAGCTACAACAACAAAATCTAGCACAAACTACTGCACTGAGCTCGCGGTTGAAACTACAGAGCCCGAAAACCACTCAGACTTCTCGGAAGTAAATATGCGTTTCACACCACAGAGAAACATTGTAACAGCCGAGACGTAATATTACGTCGGCCGCACGTTTCTGTTTTCTTCTGATGACGTAATATTACGTCGACCGCATAATTCTGTTTTCTTCTGAAGAAGTAATATTACGTCGACCACACAATTCTATTTTCTTCTGAAGACGTAATATTACCTCGGCCGCACAGTTCTCTTTTCTTAGGAAGACATAATATTACGTCAGCTGCACAAATCTGTTTTCTTATGAAGACGTAATATTACGTCGGCCAAACGTTGAGTGTTAATTTGATACCGATACTTGAGAGATGACGGAGTGCAATGGATAAGTTTTGTTGAACATTTGCAGCAGTCCGTACTTCCTCCGGCGGCTGACAGAGCGGGTGCTTGTGGTGCCGCGGTGGAGTAGCCGAGCTGTCTAAATAGTCTCGCTGCGGACCGCGCGGTTGCTCGCCGTGGAGGTTCGAGTCCTCCCTGGAGCATGGGTGTGTGTGTTTGTCCTTAGGTTAGTTTACCTAGGTTTAAGTAGTTTGTAAGCTACGGGCTGATGACCACGCAGTTTGGTCCGATAGATTTACAGACATTTGAACATTTGGCGCTTGTGTTGTGTGCAGGGGCGCACTAGGCCGACGATGGGGAGCGTGCTGCTGGCGCTCGTGCTGGCGGCGATGGGCGGCAGCGGCACGCAGGCCAACCCGGAGGCCAAGCGGCTCTACGACGACCTGCTCTCCAACTACAACCGCCTCATCCGCCCCGTCGGCAACAACTCGGACCGCCTCACCGTCAAGATGGGCCTCCGCCTCTCGCAGCTCATCGACGTGGTACGTACCCGAGCCTCGGCAATCTCACCTGTTCCGTACACTGTGTCCAAAACACACTGAGGTGGCAACAGTCTGGCGTATCGTGTCGCACCTCCTTTTGCAGCAGTTCGACGTAGCACGGACTTTATACGCGTCCGTAACAGCAAAACTATTGCTACTGAAGGATTTTGTGCACCAAATTACCCCTCCACAATGTCCAACAAATGATAAATGTGAATCACGCCGGGACATCTCGCCGGCCCAAACAGTCGCTGGAATCGACCAGTCTGTTCGTCAATTAAACGTGAACGCTTGTGGGCTGGTGACATGTCGCATTACCATCATAAAAATTACGTCGGTGTTTGGGACAAAGAAATCCATGAATAGATGTCAGTAGTATCCAAGTGGTAGAACAGCTATTTCCAGTCAACGATCGATTCAGTAGTACCGAGAAACCTAGTTCTCTTGCGTCACCAGCATCTACATCTACATGGATTGCAAACCACATTGAAGGGCGTGGCAGATGGTTCATCGAACCACTTTTATGATATTTATCTACAGTTCCACTCTCAAACAGCAAGCGGAAAAAAGGAACATTAAATCTTTCTGTTTCCATCGGATTTCTCTTATTTTATTATGATCATGCCTCCCTGTGTAGGTGGGTGCTAACAATAGATATTCGCATTCGGAAGAGAAAGTTCGCGGAAGTCATTTCGCAAATAGATCTCGCCACAAAGCGATAGATCTCGGCGCAACAACTACTATAACAATTTTTGCGGTGGAAGGGGCATGAACTCTAAGGCGTCTTCCCCGTCGAAGGTTCGAGTCCTCTCTCAGGCAGTTGGTGTGTCTGTATTGTCCTTAGGTTAGTTAGTTTGTAAGCCTTGGGACTGATAAACAGGGTAGGTAAGTCCCATCGATTTACACAAATTTGGAGATTTCTAGTGTTATAATTTGCTATGGAAGTAGTAGCTATAAGAGTATGTTTATGAGAGAAATGCTGATTATTTCAGACGTTTTCGCCTGATTCTGGAAAGTCTCTTCCTCTTGTTTGACTGAGGGAGTCTTTCACTTTCTGTCCTTACGTGCTGAACTTTACAGTGTTTGCCGGAGCGACTTGTGCACTCCCGAACTGTGTTGGTTTGAAAGGTCAGCCTGCCTATTGCTTCCCTGTCTGACTGCAGTGTCATCCACAGGAGCAGGACTTGACGTATTCTGTCTTAAAACCAACTTGAAAGCTCTGTTGTTTCCAAACAACTTTATTCCCCAACGATTAATCCTGAAATTTGGAAACGATATACCAGTGCGATCTCAAAGTCTGGGGATTTTTTTGCTGTTGTATAAGTCTGATAAGTATTACTTTTTTTTTGCCGGCCGCGGGGGCCGAGGGTACTGAGGCGCTCCAGTCACGGTCTGCACGGCCACTACGGTCGTGGGTTCGAATCCCCCCTCGGGGATGGATATTTATGCCGTCCTTCGTTGTAGGTAGTTCATAAGTAGTTTGTAAGTTTAGGGACTGATGACCCCGTAGTTATGTCCCATAAGCTTTACAAACATTTTTTATTACTTTTTTAATTGTTGAATTAATGTCTGTGAAATATTTGTGCAGCGATGTCGGATATATGGTCAGTCAAAACGTTTTGGTATGTCTCAGTAGTGTCAGCGATTATTTATTTTACTTCACCGTTTTATTTAATTTATTTATTTTTATGTAAGTAGACATGAAGTTTAGTACAGGTTTAAAAATGGGCTGTACCAGTTTTGATGAATTTCATAGGAGTATTACATTTGTTAGTAGTAGAAGCTGTTGAAGTCTTTGAAGATCGCAAGAATTCTGGTAGTTCCAAGACATCGTCAAAGAGTAAGGTCTTGAAAAAATGAAAGAAGTCATTAAAAACGATCGCTGAATCACAGTCAGAGAGGTTTACGATGATTGTGGTACATCCTTCTCAACTCTCTGAAGTTTGCTTCTTAAATTTAATTTATAAACTACAATTAAGTGTCCCCCCTCCAAAAAAAAAAAACTTTTTTGTTGAGTTAATAATAAATAGGCTACGGCGGGCATTGTCGCCACTGTCTATTTATTGCCATCAAGCGGCAAACCATCAACTATTCCGCTCCAGCGCCGTTACTGCTGTTTTGAAGTTAGAACGTATTCCGGGTCATTGTTTGGAAGTTATCTACGAGTGTTCTGTTTTTAAACTCTGTGATGTAAGGCAAGTGCACTGCATTAGCTGTTATGATAGCTTCTAGTATATACGGTTGACAGCCACAACTAAAAACGGCGAGTTTCAAAATAAGATCTACTGTTGATTGTTAAACCTGTAGAACCGCATTTTTGTTAATGTGTTAACTGTAGCACTAAACACGTTGCATGTTCTATATAAACTATGTTTATGAGATCAAGACCGAGCTCATTTTCTAATTTAAATACATTTCCAAACATTAAAACTTTATATTAAAACCTAGCTTAACTTTTACTTATATTTTCTGAGCTCCATCTGTGCCAAACGAAGATGGAATTTCTCTATGAATTTCTCACAAATATTTTACTTCTTGTAGACGGTACATTTGGTATGTTTTCGCCTTCAGGCATTGGACTGAAACACTGTTGCTTTTTATTTTGGGCAGATTGTCCACTGGGTGTCAATTTTACCTTACCCAATAAGGCAATGTGTCCATTTTGCTAAGTAAGTAAAAAACTGTTTTTTAGAAAAATATAATGGAAATAGAGTAAAAGTGAAACTTTTCGCATACACGTAAATACGTAAGCTAACTTATTCCTTATATTTATTTGTTTCTAGCAATTTTTACTTATCGAAAAAGATTTCCCTCAGCGTGGCTACTGTGCCTACCATTCCCGTACTCCATTATTCACTGAAGTCTATGCCAAAATGTTGATTCAAATGATTACTTAAAGGATCTGGAAGACAGTCACTGAAAAGTCAGAAACAAGAATCTTGGTCTTGGTCTTGGGTTTTCACATGCATTTATTTATTTATTTATTTATAATTAACTTATGTATTTATGTTTTTGCATCAAAACACGTGATACACATTTAGCTTACTGCACGTGTTAGTTAAGTCCTTAGTATCTTCCTGTTGAATGATTTTCCACTTTCGGCTATTATGCGTTCCACACAACTTTCTACCTATTGACGAGCTCGTATACTTGTATGTGACAGATGGACAAGATAGCTTAATGTACACTCCTGGCCATTAAAATTGCTACACCACGACGATGACGTGCAACAGACGCGATATTTAAACGACAGGAAGAAGAGACTGTCATATGCAAATGATTAGCTTTTCAGAGCATTCACACAAGATTCGCGCCGGTGGCGACACCTTCAACGTGCTGACATGAGGAAAGTTTCCAACCGATTTCAAATATACAAACACCAGTTGACCGGTGTTGCCTGGTGAAACGTTGTTGTGGTGCCTCGTGTATGGAGAAGAGATGTGTACCATCACGTTTCCGATTTTGATATAGGTCGGATTGTAGCCTATTGCGATTGCGGTTTATCGTATCATTGCTGCTCGCGTTGGTACCGATCCAACGACTTTTAGCATAATATGGAATCGGTGGGTTCAGGAGGGCAATACGGAAAGCCGTGCTGGATCCCAACAGCCTCGTATCACAAACAGTCGAGATGACAGGCATCTTATCCTGAGTCAACAGATGGGGACGTTTGCGAGACAACAAGCATCTGCACGAACAGTCGGACGTCGTTTCCAGCAGCATGGACTATTAGCTCGGAGACCATGGCTGCGTTTACTCTTGACGTTGCATTACAGCCAGGAGCGCCTGCGATGGTGTACGCAACGACGAACCTGGGTGCACAAATGACAAAACGTCAGAATGCAGGTTCTGTTTACAGCATCATGATGGTCGCATCCGTGTTTTGCGACGTCGCGGTGAATGCACATTGGAAGCGTGTATTCGTCATCGCCATACTGGCGTATCACCAGGCGTGATTATATGGGGGTGCCATTGGTTACACGTCTCGGTCCAAAAAATGTTCAGATGTTTGTAAATCTATCGGACCAATCTGTGTGGTCATCATTCCGTAGTTTACAAACCGCTTAAACTAAGGTAAGCTAACCTAAGGACCACACACACACACACACACACACACACACACACACACACACACACACACACACACACACACACACATCCCCAGGGAGGACTCGAACCTCTGACGGCGAGCAACCACGCGCTCCGTAGCAAGGCGCCGTAGATCGCTCGGCTACTCCACCGCAGCCGTGTCGGTGACCTGTTCTTGGCATCGACGGCACTTTGGACAGTGGCCGTTACATTTCAGATGTGTTACGACCCGTGGTTCTACCCTTCATTCCATCCCTGCGAAACCCTACATTTCAGCAGGATAATACACGACCGCATGTTGCAGCTCCTGTACGGGCCTTTCTGGATACGGAAAATATTCGACTACTGCCCTGGCCAACACGTTCTCCAGATCTCTCACCAATTGGAAACGTCTGGTCAATGGTGGCCGGGCAACTGGCTCGTCATAATACGCGTCACTACTCTTGATGAACTGTGGTATCCTGTTGAAGCTGCATGGCCATCTGTACCTGTACACGTCATCAAAGTTCTGACTCAATGCCGAGGCGGATCGATGCCGTTATTACGGCCGGAGGTGGTTGTTCGGGATACTGATTTCTCAGGATCTATGCATCCAAATTGCGTGAAAATGGTGAAAATGTAATCATATTTCAGTTCTAGTATATTTGTGCAATAAATACCCGTTTATCATCTGAATTTCTTCTTGGATTAGCAATTTTAATGTAGTGTATATTTCCTTCCGTTTCTTGAACTACCGCTGTAGCTTTTGTTCCGGGTGAATTCCAGAACATTAAGGTGCCATGAAAACCCGTTTGCTGTCTTTCTATTGTCTTGTCATTTCTCTCAGGGACTGGACAAGTAGCAGTGCTTTTTGGATTTGTCACTTCTAAAACATAGCGTATGACTAATAGAGTATTTTGCGAGTGTGAATGGAGTCCAGCACATAGATGATTACTTAAAGGCAACGGGCAACAGACGGTGCGAAAGTGACACACATAGTCACACACACAGGCAGTAAGACACATGGCTTGCAGAAGACCGGACCGAGCCGTGTAGACGAGCTCAACGCTTGGCGCCGAGCTGGTGTCCGTCATGTGTAACATTGTGGTGACGAACTGCTGCGAATGTTAGCGAGGCTGCGACCGACGCTGAAGCTAGGGCGCCAACCTGTCCGCATTCTTCTTTAATGTGGTTGGGTGGAGGCCTTTGCTTTTTACAGAAATATGTCTCGTTTGTTATGATGCGACTACACATCTGATAAACAGGCGTCTACAAGGAGATTGAAGGAAAGAAGAAGGAATGGCGTTGTGGGTAGCGCATCTAGGGTTTCCTCACTATTGCCGAAACTTTTAAGTAGACGGAGGCGTAAACATTAAGGCCTACATCTGGTGTCAGTGCTTACTAGAACTTGAATCTGCACGTAGTTCGATTTTCCTCGTACTCACTCGAGCGTGCCATGCTCGAAATCCCCGACTGTCCACTCTGAGAATGGAGATTAATCTAATATTCCGATTTTCATGCTTCACGATTACTCTACAACGTTTTATGAGCGCAGTTTTATCAACACGTTTCACTTTCCTCGAGAAAAAAGAGGACTATCATCTCACGTAATTGTTTTGGGTTACAGTCCATTTTGTCCATCAGCTACAATGAATAAATTTTTCACACGTTTTAGTCTGAAACATTATCTTTTGAACAGGCCATTTATCTTTTGATAATACTTAACAGTCTTTGTGAAATGTGTGGCGTCGCACAAGTCTAAAGGGCGCGCCACTTACTTTCGCCACGCGCCGCCATGCACGCACGGCGCGGCGTTCTTACGACGTCAGCCACGAGCGCCCTCTGCTGCAACTCCGCTCGTGGCCACCACTGAACGACATCGTTCACTTGGGACTGAGATAGGAACCAGTTGACACTTCGGAATCAGATAGGCACCAGTGAAGACTTGGCTATCGAATAGGCACTAGGCAGGCCTCTAGCTCAAATATGTATCAGCATTCTGCAGTACTGAGCTATGTAAAAGTTAAGTATTGCTAAGTCTCTATGAAATATATATCTCGCTCTAATTTACTCTAGTGTTTCTAGTTTCTGCTGTCCCACTGGCTGCTCACCTCCGTACCTGCACAAGCGTGCATCCTTTATTCCTGTGTCAGTCACTTTCTACTCGGCCACCGACACCTACAACGGAAAGGAGACACAAAAGCGGCGACGAGGCTGGGATACAAAAAAATGACTGAATTTTTCTTGCACGATCGCATGATTTTCATGACTGAAAAAGTACGAGAGCGTATAAATTACTGATCGCTGCGATTTAGGTTACATATTACCGCAAGTGAAATTTAGTTAAAACTACAAAAGAGATTTCTAAATGTCTGTGGTGCTGATACCTACAGTTTTCATGAGTAAATAAGTGTTATACAATGATCTGGCGTTCGCAAAACAGCGAAATTAGTGGAAGTTTAGCTTATAGTGAGGAGAGTAAAAACAAATTAGTTCAACCTCGCGTGATTTTAACCGTCGAGGTTCAGAAGAAGGCTATGTATATACGATTATATATGTATTTTATTTATTTTATTTTTTTACATTTGAAAGTACCGATTGGAGACTATTATATGTTTAGACTAGCACTATAGCACTAACTATCTTACAATATATAAATTATTACCCACTTTTTATGAAATTGCGCAAAGAGATGCCCCCCTATCTGATTACAATTATCAGAGTAGTTTTTTCTAGCTTCCTAAATACCTGTGACCTCGACTATGGTATGTTAAATGTTGTATTGTAAATTGACTATATACTTTTATTTATGACTGGTCGAATTGGCCTTACTATTCTGTTTATTCATTTCACCCTGCAGATCAATCTGCAAGGCTGCAGAAGTGCAAAACTTTGGAGATGTTTGGCTTTGACTATTGTTTGGCTAAAATCGTGTGCAACAATCACTATCTTTGAGGCTTTATTAATGTGATCTCTGAAATTTTCAAGTCGTTCCAAATATTTATTTTTTAATTTGGTTAACATGTATGAATATTCATATATGGCAGAACTAAGCTGAAGTGAGTACACTTCCATTAGCTGGTGAAAATAAAGTGTATCAGAATCGGTATACCTCGGACACACACCGCATCTCCCTACTTCGACCGAGCACAGAATGCTCGCTGCAAGCTTCCATTCTCGAACAAGCCACGACCGAGAGGGGCGCACTCTAGAGAGTAAAAGCGAGCCAAACGTCCGATATACCGACCTGTAGTAGACGTGCCGTGAATGGTTTTGCGATAGGGTGAACCAATTTGGCGGGATGTTGTCACTGGCGATTGAACGTGGTTTTGAGACGTATTTTCTGATGTGTAGGGCGGTGGCGCTGGCGTGAAACTGTCACCACGGAGTGGCTAGCTGCGAGAGACGCGGGCTCGGGACTGGGAAGGCGTGACGTTAGATGCGGTGACTCCGCGCTAGGGACGCCATAGACGTCGGGTTTGGGACTCGTAGCGTTCGGCTCGGTAAACTCCGATTTGGGGCTGGGCAGCGCTCAGCCAGGCAGCCCACCAGCTGTTTTATTCAGGAAGGGACGCAGTTCAGGCGGGCGCCGCGCCTGCGCAGTCACTGGGAGCGACGCCAGCGCCACGCAGCGGCGCCACGCCGCCACTGTGCGAGAGGGGCAGCAGCCAGGGGGCGTCGCGACATTCCCTGAAGCTTAAGGCAGTCGTCGTCAAAGTGAAGTGAACAGATGTCTGATTAGTGGGGAGAAGTGAGCAAATAACTGCTCATACTGTTCTATATCTACATAGGTAGTATGCAAATCACATTTAAGTTCCTGGCAGAGGATTCATAACTTTTCTATACCGTTCCATACTCTAATAGCGCCCGGGAAGAAGGAACACCTAAATCGTTCCGTTTTCGATCTGATTTCTCTTATTGAATTGGGATGGTCATGTCTCCCTATGAAGATGGGTACTAGCAAAATATTTTCACACTCATAAGTAAAAGTCGGTGATCAAAATTTCGTAAATAGATCTCGCCGCAACAAATAACGTTGTTCTTTTAATGATTTCCACCCCTGCAAATGTGATAAAACAAAACGAGCTGCCCTTCTCAATGTCTTTCGTCAGTCCCACCAGTGAGAGTCCTACAATGGGCAACAGTTCTCCAGGAGAGGACGCACAAGTGTGATGTAGGCAGTCTCTTTGGTGGAGCTGGTGGATCTTCGAAGCGTTCTGCCAGTGAAATGTAAGCTTTGGTTCGCCTTCCCCACAATATTTTCTGTGTGTTCTCTCCAGTCTAAGTTGTTCGTAATTGTAACTCTTGTGTATTTAGTAGAGCTTACGACCTTAAAGTTTGACTGCTTTGTCGTTTAATTGAAGTCGAGCGGATTTCTTTTAGTGGTCATGTGTATTACTTCACACTTTTCTTTATTTAGTGTCAGTTGCCAATTTTCGCACCTTGTAGAAATTTTGTCTAAAAGCGGCAGTTGCTTTTGATCCTTTGTCGACTTCACTAACCGATAAACGACAGCATCATCCGCGAACATTCAGATGGTCTCCTAAATCGTTTATGAACACAAGGAAGAGTAGGGGACCTATATCGCTTCCCCGGGGAACGCCGGATATCACTTCTGTTTAGTTTTATTTCGAATGTTATTGTGGTCTTCTGTCGGGAGACTGGTTTGATGCACCTGTCGACCCTACTCTATCCCGAGCAAGCCTCTTCATATCCTCATAGAAACGACAACCTACATCCTTTTGAATCTACTTACTTTATTCATCTCTTGATCGCCCTCTGCGATTTTTACCACAAACACTTTCCTCCAATGCTAAATTCACAATTCCTTAATGTCTCAGGATGTATCCTACCAATTGATCCCTTCTTTAAGTCAAGGTATGCCAGAAATTCCTTTTCTCCCCTAATCTGTTCAGTACCTCCTCATTAGTTACGCGATCCACCAACCTAATCTTTAACATTCTTCTGTAGTACCACATTTCAAAAGCCTCTATCCTCTTCTTGTTCGCACTGTTTATCGTCCAAGTTTCACTCCCATACAAGGCAACACTCCACACAGCCTTCAGAAAAGACTTCGTTGTGTGTAAATTAATATTCGATGTTAACAAATTTCTCTTTTTCAATAACACTTTTTTCCCGTTGCCATTCTGCATTTTATATCCTCTGTTCTGCGACCATCGTGTGTTATTTTACTGCCCAAATAACAAAACTTTATCTACCACCTTTATTGTTTCGTTACCTAATCTAATTCCTTCAGCATCGTCAGATTTTCTTAGACTGTGCTCCATTCCCCTTGTTTTGCTCTTGTTAACCTTCATCTTATACATAGTTTACATTACTATATTAAATACTCTGTCATCAAGTACTCCCCTCTGCATATATTGCGAGTTTCGTTACTCGTTTCAATCGAAGTTATTAGAATTAATTAACCTGCGTTAATTCTGTTCTTCAATTAACAATTAGGCTTGCCTGAGAATCTTCTGCTTCTATGACCGTTGTCAGCATGGAACATCTTCTATTGTAACAGGGGTCTCTGTTTGTTATCTAAGGGATAAGTATGGTAGCAACAGGATAAATCTACAGATCAGAAGTCACAGTTCAGTTAAAATAAATGGTCATTATGTTCTGTAATTTACACACTGAAAGCTAAGGTAGCCTGATAATAAAACAGCCAAACCCAAGGTATAAAACACAATTTAACACCGAGAATATTTTGCTGCAGGATAAGATAAAAATGAAATCACATATTGTAGTAAATTATTAATACGTCCAGCCATTAATGAGAGCGACTACTCCTTAAGTGTTAGGAATCCCCACCAGGACGGTTTAATGGAATACATAGAAGCATTTCAGAGACGGGCAGCTAGGTTTGTTACTGATAGGTTCGATCAATGCGCGAATGTTGCTGTGATGCGCCGGGAACTCAGAGAGGAGTCTCTGTAGGGAAGGCGACTTTTTCCGACAAACACTGTTGAAGAAATTTATACGGCCGGAATTTGAATCGGACTTTAGAAAGATTCTGCTGCCCGCAACCTACATTTCGCAAAAAGACCACAAAGGTAAGATCAGAGAGATTAGGATTCGTACATATGCATACGCGTATTCGTTTTTCCCTCGTTCTATACATGTACATCTGCAAATCACATTTAAGTGCTTGGCAGAGGGTTCATCGAACCACCTTTATACTATTTATCTCGCATTCCATTCTCGAATAGCGCGCGGGAAAAAAGAACACCTGAATCTCTCCGTTCGATCTCTGATTTCTCGTATTTTATTCTGATGATCTTTCCTATTTATGTAAGTGGGAGTCAACAATATATTTTAGCATTCGGAGGAGAATCTTGGCCATTGGTGTTTCGTTAGTAGCCCCAGCCGTAGCGAAAACGTTGTTGTTGTAATGATTCCCATCCCAGATCCTGTATCATTTCCGTAACGCTGTATCCCCTGTATTGTGACAATACAAAACGAGCTGCCCTTCTTTGGACTCTTTTGATGTCCTCCGTCAAACCCGCCTGATAAGGATCCCACACTGGGTAGTAATACTCCAAATGAGGACGGTCAAGCGTAGTTTATGCAGTCTCTTTAGTAGTTATGTTCCCTCTTTTAAGATTTCTGCCGATAAAACGCAGTCTTTGGTTCGCCTTTCCCTCGAGATTATCTACGTGTTCTTTCCCGTTTAAGTTTGAAGTAATAGTAATTACTAGGTATCTTGTGGAGTTTATGGCCTTCACTTTTGAAAATTTATTTATCTTGGAAACAAAGTTTAACGGATTTCTTTTCGTACTCATGTGGACGACTTCACACTTCTCAATTATTCTCTATTGCCAATTTTTACACCATAGTGATATCTTATTTACATCGTTGTGCCGATGGTTTTGATCTTCAAATGATTTTAGCAGACGGTAAATAACGGCGTCATCTGCAAACAACCTAAGAGAGCTACTTAGATTTTCTTCTAAATCGTTTATGTAAATAAGGAACAGCAGACGACCAATAACCCTTTGGAACGCCGGGTATCACCTCTGTTTTAGTCGATGCCTTACCATCGACTACTACAAACTGTGTCCTCTCTGACAGTAAATCCCCGACCCAGTCGCAAATTTGTGGCGATATACTATAACCACGCAATTTGTAGAAAACCGTTTGTGAGGTACCGTGTCATAAGCCTTCTGGAAATCAAGAAATACGGAATCAATTTGAGAGCCCTTGTCGATAGCAAGTCGATAGTCGTGAGACTAAGGAGCTAGTTGTGTCTCGCATGAACCATATTTTCTAAATGCGTGTTGACCTTGGGTCAACAGATCATTCTGTTCGTGATAATTCATAATATTTGAATACAATATATATTCCAAAACCCTGCTGCAAATTGACGTCAGTGAAATAGGCCTGTAGTTTAGTGGGTTACTCCCACTGCCTTTCTTGAATATGGGTGTGACCTGTGTAACTTTCCAATCTTTTGGCTGTTAAGTAAGGAGCTATCGCTTTAGCATAATCACATAAAAATCTAGTGGGTATAGAGTCCGTACCAGAAGACCTGTGGTTGTTATATGATTTCAGTTGCTTCACGAGTCCGAGGTTATCTACTTTAAGGTTACTTATTCTGGCCTCTGTTTGTAATTCGAAATCTGGAATATTACGGCAGTAGAACAGGAAAACAGGAAAGCAAGTAACTAGTAGTGGTACAAAATACCCTCCTTTGGGTGGATTGTGCAGTATATATGTAGATGTAGATTAGGTTTAGTGTACTTGGAGAGAATACTGGAGTTATCTGTTAGCTACGAGAATGAACAACTTCGCCCAGGCAGGGGCACACAGGAGCCACAGCGAGGCCGCGTCTACACCGATCGCGCCTACCGCTCTGTGCCCAGCCCGCTGCATTTGTATTAACTCTCGGCCGATTGCCAACACGCAGTCTTCGGGACGGCGAAGTTCATGGTTGTTGCAGTAAGTCAGCACCAAGCTCTGTTTCATTTTTATCATAGACGTATTTACCACTGGAGATAGCCGCTCAAAACACAAGAGCATCTCTTCAGATCGAAAGCGACACACATCATTGGTCCCGACGTGAGCCACGACCTGCAGTTGACTGCACCTTGTACTCTTCATGGCGTCCGGAAGGACCCGTTCCACATCCGGAATGACTCTACCCGCTATGCACACGGAGTGCACGTTGGCCTTCTTCCCCTCTTTATCAGCCTTATCTCTGAGGGGCTCCATTACTTGCATAATGTTGGAGCTCCCAACTGCGAGCAGACCCACCCTCTGTGAAACGTCACAGAACATTCAAAATATGTTGCTTCTAGTAAGAAGCCGGTCACACAATTATCGGTGGGCTCTGCTCTTCAGAACGGACGGTCACTGACTCTTCTGTGACGTTCCACAGAGGGTGGGTCTGCTCGCAGTTGGGAGCTCCAACATTAAACGATTAATGGAGTCCCTCAGAGATAAGGCTGACAAAGAGGGGAAGAAGGCCAACGTGCACTCCGTGTGCATAGCGGATAGAGTCCTTTCGGATGTGGAACGGGTCCTTCCGGATGCCATGAAGGGTACAGGGTGCAGCCAACTGCAGGTGGTTGCTCACGTCGGTACCAATGATGTGTGCCGTTTTCGATCTGAAGAGATGCTCTCGGGTTTTGAGCGGCTATCTCAAGCGGCAAAGAACGCCAGTTGAGATTACAAGATGAAAGCAGAGCTCATCATCTTCAGCGTAGTTGACAAAACCGACTGTGGGGGACTGGTACAAAGCCGAGTGGAGGGTCTGAATCAGAGGCTCAGACGGTTCTGCGACCGTGTAGGCTGCAGATTCCTCGACTTGCGCCATCGGGTGGTGGGGTTCCGTGTTCCGCTGAATAGGTCAGAGGTCTGCTGTACGCAGGAAGCGGCTACATGGTAATGGGTAGCGGAAGCTGTATGGCGTTAGGGGACCTCTGGAACACACAGGAAGAATTTCAGTCTAAAAGGGTACAGGTCAAAAATAGGACGAACGCAGATCGAAACACCATTGGGCTAATATAAAAAGGTCGAAGCTGTGTGGGGAATGCTCTAGAGCTCCAAGCGCTAATAGAGAGTACAGAATCTCAAATCAGTATAGGTACCGAAAGCTGGCTACAGACGGAGATAAGTTCAACTGAAATTTTTATTAAGGGGCAAATGGTGTTTAGAAAAGATAGAGCAAATAAAACAGGTGGTGGCGTGTTTATTGCTGTCAGAAGTGGTTTACCTTGTAGCGTAATTGAAGTGCATGGTTCTTGTGAATTGGTGTGCGTAGAGATTATATCCGACAACCAGTATAGATCAATAACTGGCTGTTTTTACCGACCCCCTGACTCACATGATTCGATTGCAGGACTGTTCAAAGAAAGCCTGGCCCAATTTTCAAAAACGTTCCTCAAGTATACACTTGTAATTGGTTCAAATGTTTAAGCTTATGGGACTTAACTACGGGCTCATCAGTCCCTAAACTTACAAACTACTTATGAACTACTTACGAACTAGGACGGCACAAATATCCATGCCCGAGGGGGGATTCGAACCCCCGACCGTAGTGGCCGTGCAGATCGTGACTGGAGCTCTTCAGTCCCCTCGGCCACCGCGGCCGGCTTGTAATTGGTGGCGACTTTATCTTACCCTCGATATTTTGGCAAAATTACATTTTTAAAACCGGAGACAACCATAAAACATCGTCCGAAATCGCACTGAACGCATTCTCATTAGATTATCTCGAGAAATTAGTTCACGAACCCACTAGAATAGTAAATGGTTGGCTTGACCTCTTAGCAACAAAAAATCCCAAACTAATAAAGAGCATCAAAAGACACACAGGGATTAGGATTAGTGAACACAGTTTTTGTTGCGAAAATGAATATCGGAGTTCGCAAATCAACCAAAAATGAACGAAAAATATATCAATTAAAAAAAATCAGATTAACGCTTTCCTGAGTGAGAATTCCAGTCATTCGGAACTAACAATGTTGTTGTGCATCAGATGTGGCTTTCGTTCAAAGAAATAATATCCATAACCATTGACAGATTTCTACCAAATAAATTAACAGAAGACAGGTCTGAACCGCCGTGGTTTGTAAAACAGGTTAGATCACTGTTGCAAAAACAACGAAAGAAGCATACCAAATTTAAACGGACACAAAATACTCAACATTGGCATTCTTTTACATAAACTGGAAATTTAGCGAGAAGCTTATAATAAATTCCAAAACGAAAGCCTGTCACATAATATGGTAGAGAATCCTAAGAATTTATGGTCGTATTAAAGTATACTATCGGTGAAACACAAGCATACCTTCACTATGCGATAGTAACGGTGATGCTACTGATGAAAGTTCTGCTGAAGCAGAATTGCTCAATACAGCCTTCCGAAATTCCTTAATAAAAGAAGGCGAAGCAAATACTCCAGAATTCGTGTCAAGAACAGCTGCCAGCATGCGTAATTTTGAAGTTGATACCCCTGGTGTATTAAATCAACTTAAATCACTTAACAAAAGTAAGCCTCCCGGTCTCAATTGTATATCAGTCAGTTTCCTTTCAGAGTATGCTGATGCAATAGCCCCATACCTAGTTATCATTTACAACCGCTTGCTCGGCGAACGTTCCGTACTCTAGACCGGAAAGTTGCACAGGTTACGTCAATATTCAAGAAGGGCAAAAGGAATGAACCGCAAAATTAGAGGCCTTTATCATTGACGTCGGTTTGCAGCAGGATTTTAGAACATATACTTCCCTCAAATATTATGAACTACTTCGAAGAGATCGATATGTTGACCCAAAGTCGACACGGATTCAGAAAGTCTCATTCTTTACTCACACGATGCGATGAATGCTATCGACAAGGGGTGTCAAATAGATTCCGTGTTTCTAGATTTACGGAAGGCTTTCGACACTGTTCCTCACAAGCATTTTTTTAATCAAATTGCGTGCTTATGGAATATCGCCACAGTTGTGTGATTGGATTAGTGATTTCCTGTTAGAAAGGACACAGAACGTTGTAACTGACGGAAAATAATCGAGTAGAACTGAAGTGACTTCTGGCGTTCCCCAGGAAAGTATTGTAGGGCCCCTGCTGTTCTTTATTTTTATAAACGATTTAGGAGACAATCTGAGTAGCTATCTTAGACTATTCGCGGATGATGCTGTCACTTATCGATAAGTCACCAGAAGATCAAAATCAACTGCAAAATGATTTAGATGTGATATTGGCATGGTGCAAAAATTGGCAATTGACCCTTAATAATGAGAAGTGTGAAGTCATCCATATGACCACTGAAAGATACGCGTCAAACTTCATTTACACGATTAATCAGTGAAAACTGACCGTAAATTCAACTAAATACCTATTAGTCACAATTTCAAACTACCTAAATTGGAAGTAACACATAGGAAATATTGTAGAGAAAGCGAACCAAAGACTACGTTTCGTTGACAGAACACACAGAAGATGCAACAGTTCTACTAAAGAAACTGCCTACACCACACTTGTGCGTCTTTTTTTTAGTATTGCTGCGCATGTGGCATCCCTACCAAGTGGGACTGACAGACGATTTAGAGAAAGTTCAGAGAAGAGGAGCTCGTTTTTGTATTATCGCAATATATGTCACGGACATGATGCAGGAGTTCGGGTGGAAATCATTAAAAGAAAGGCGTTATTCGTTGTGACGAGATCTATTTGCGAAATTTCTTTCACCAACTTTCTCTTCCGAATGCGAACTCATTTTGTTATCACCCACCTACATGATCATAAAAATAAAATAAGAGAAATCAAATCGAAAACGTAAAGATTTACGTGTTCTTTTTTTCAGCGGGCTATTGGAAATGGAACTGCAGGGAAACGTCATAAAAGCGGTTCGATGAATCTTTTGGCATGCACTTCAAAGTGACTTGCAGGGTATCTATGTAGATGTAAATGAATGGGGGCAACTTCCGCAGAGGAGCACCTCGTCAACTAATAGCTTTCAAGATTAGTAAGCAGCAGAGGACGAGACCGCTTCTCTCGTTGGTTTTGTTACCTCGCACCTCATCCGCCGGCAAAATTAGGAATTTGTAACCAATCCCTTAAGAGAAATCTCTAACATTGGTTCCGGCCTGTGCGATCCAGTTTCACGCTTCTTACGTAGGAGGGATTCGGCCGAAGTAATTTGGTTCTCTGAAAAATACTCCGCCCCCACGAGACGACTGTCCTCTGGTTAGGCAAGCATCCTGTAACATAACATTGCCGAGGGAATTCCTTTTATGTCGTTTAACTGACAATTAATTTTATGGACTTACACAGTCTTAATCATCCGGTCCCTGAGACAAATCAGTCGAGTCGTACTTTTGCGTACTGTTCTAATCTATAATTAGAGAAGTAATAACTAATTAAATAATGCACACACTATTTGTCATGAAGACTTGACAAGGCAGCGTTTGTGTTCGGCTGAGAAAAGTCTTAACTCTACACCTCCATAGGTAATGCGATGGTTAATAGAGTTCCTCGTTGGGCATTTTGGCCGCAATGTTGCCTGATGGCTAGTGACGGCCACTGCTACCTTCACTGACAGTCTGCGGGCGGCGATCAGTATAAAAGGCTCACTTCGACACGTCAAACGAGGGTAATTCCGAGAAAAGGAAACATAAAAATATCGTATTTGTCCTCCGATATGCAATAATGCAAGAAAGAAAGTCTTCTTTCGTAATATTAAACTAAAGACAACAAAAGCAAGTTAAGAGGAAATTGGTATAAGGAATGTAACTTTATGAAAGTGAAAAAGAGGTTTCGGTGGTAAAAGCTGCAGTCTGACGAGAAATATAAAGGGCGCAACTTGTGTACCTGCACTTAAGTGATTGCCATTCCAGTGAGAAATGTAGCGGCGCAACCGAGGAGCTGCGTCTGCGGTTGAGGTGGTTAAGTTACTGCGGGCCGTCTGCGTTGAGTACATTAAGATATTCAGTTATGCAGATTAGAGGAAGGGGAGCAGCTCTTCAGGCACATTAGAAGCGCTCAGACGTAGATCCTTCTTTGCATAAAGCACTTTGCATGGACAATTAATTCACCGTATCGTAAAACACTTAAGAGGCGTCAACGTGTACACAAGTAAGAGCAACTCACCTCAGGTGTTATTAAACTTACTGAAAGTCGTTTCCTTCCGTTTCAGTAGGAATTGGACACAATTGCAAATCCTGTTAACGTCCCTATTACGAATTGTCGGTAGATGACGTGTGTTTTAAGGAGTGATTCAGAAGATTATGCAAGATAAAACCTGTGTAAGCGCCTGTCTAGATATTCTATACATTCTCCTCATGGTTTTGTTTTCAAAAATGTTCAAATGTTTGTGAATCTATCGGACCAAACTGCGTGGTCATCAGTCCGTAGCTTACAAACTACTTCAACCTAGGTAAACTAACCTAAGGACAACACACACACCCATGCCCCAGGGAGGACTCGAACCTCCACGGCGAGCAACCGCGCGCTCCGCAGCGAGACGCTTTAGACCGCACGGCCACTCCACCGCGGCGGTTTTGTTTTCCGGCGTGCTTAATTGTTTAGAAAATTCGTGAAGGTGTGCTTCCGTTATTGCAACAAAAACTCCTTTCATTTAGTTGAAATAGGTGAATAGTTCTTCACGAAAATTCTGTACATTATTAACCGGAAAAATTAACGACATAAGTGCTATATACCCGAAAGCACAATTAGTGTGACTATAACTGTTATTTTTATGGTCTTCAGTCCGGAGGTCGTTTGATGCGGTTCCCACCCTACTCCATCTTGTGAAAGCCTTTTCATCTCTGAATAAGATCGGCAACCATCACCCATGTGAACCTGCTTACTTTATTCTACTCACGGTCTCCCTATGCGATTTTGATCCACACACTTCTGTCCAGTGCTAAATTGAGCCAGAAATTTTCTCCCTGATTGTGTTCAGTACCTCTTAATCAGTTACGCGGTTACCCATCTAATTTTTTGCATTTTCACTATTCAGGGTATCAAAAGCTTCAATCCTGTTCTAGTCGGAACTGTTTGTCATCTACGTTTCACTTTCGTACGACGCTAAACAATACACAACTTATTCCAGAAACGACTACCCAACACTTAAAAATAAATACTCGATGTTCAGAAATTTCTCTTCTTCAGAAATACTTTTTTCCTCATTGGAATTGCTTTTTATATCATCTCTACTGCGACCGCCATACGTTATTTTACTGCCCAGGTAAAAGAAATCATCTACCACCTCTCATCAATGTTCATCTTACACCCTTCTTTCAATACTATATACATTATGCTCAATTGTTATTCCATGTCGTCTTCTCTGATTGACTGTATTACAGTGACATCGGCAAAAGCAAAGTTTTTATTACTTCTCCTGAATTTTAATTTTAGTTTAAGATCTTTCCTTGCTTTCCTCCACAGTTTGCACAGTGCACAGATTAAGTAGCACCGGGGAAAGCCAACGACCCTGTCTTACTCCCTCGCCTTCTAATGTTTCCTACCCTTTCATGCCCTTCTACTCTTACAAATGCTATGTTGTTTCTGTGCAAATTGTGTGTAACTTTCCGTTCCGCATATTTTACCACTACTGCCTTTAGAATTTGAAAAAAGTGTATTCCTGTCAACATAGTCAAAAATGTAAACTGCAACATTCAGTTCATATACAGGCTCTCTATTATCACATTATAGGTCAGCCTGAAAGTCTGCATACATTCATGTCGGGTCCTCAGTTACACACTGTACAAATTCCACCAAAATTGATTTTTTTTTTTTTTAATAAACACAGTCTCGTTGCTTCAAACAAAAAATTTACAAGTAGATAAGATATGGCTTGAATTCAGAAATATAGCATCGACAGCATGTGACAGATTTATAAAATCAAAATTGCATAGAGTTTGCTGTACATTAGAAAGATATCCTGCGATTGAACAAATTTGGTTACAGTGTGTTCTTGATACTATTATTGAAAATTATATAACATTTATCGTTCTATTACATAATAATGTTTTTAGCATCTACAGTTACATTTTTGAACATACGAACTGTAGTTCTTGAGTTATTTCTGATTCTTTCATTTCTCCTTTTGGATATTTTCTTCTTTCTGTAACAGTTGCTTTTTTTTTTTCTTTTTTTTTTTTCTGTGCTAGTGGTGTCCACAAAGGTTCAGTATGCTCTGAACCATTACAGCAGATATTTTTTCTACAGTCTTGTAGATCCCTTCATTACTTTTCAACTTTCTACCATCTATGGTTTTTATTAGAGCCATTATTTTTCCAATAATTCTCCTATCAAAAACTGCTATTCTGTCTACCTTATATTTCATCGTTAGGTCCCACTGGTCCCACCAGTATAGTACAATGTTTTGCTTTTGTTTTTGTAGCTCTGCATTCTTCTTGTAAATATTCTTTGTTAAACAATATGCCCACTCCCATGAACCACAGACATTGCTGAGGTGGGGTGGCTTGCGTGCCTCAATGATGCAGATAGTCGTACCGTAGGTGCAACCACAGCGGAGGGGTATCTGTGGAGAGGCCAGACAAACGTGTGGTTCCTGACGAGGGGCAGCAGCGTTTTCAGTAGTTACAGGGGCAACAGTCTGGATGATTGACTGAGCTGGCCTTGTAACATCAGCTGATGTAGCTTTGCCATGCAGTTACTGCGAACGGCTGAAAGCATTGGGAAACTACAGCCATTACTTTCCCCGAGGACATGCAGCTCTTGTGTATGAAAATATGGTGGCATCTTCTCCTGTAAAATATTCCGTGGGTAAAATAGTCCCCCATTCCGATCTCCGGGCGTGGACTACTCAGGACGATGTGATCATCAGGAAAGACAACACTGGCATTCTACAGATCGGAGAGTGGAATGTTGGATCCCTTAATCGGGTAGGGAAGTTAGAAAATTTCAAAATGGATATGGATAGGTTGAAATTAGATATAGTGGGGATTAGTGAAGTTCGGTGGAAAGTGGAACAGGATTTCTGGTCAGGAGTAGGTCTGATAATGAAAAGAATATAGGAATGCGGGTAAACTATTATGAGCAACACGGTGATCGCATTATCGTAGTCAAGATAGATACGAAGCCAACACCGACCACAGTAGTACAGATTCATATGCCAACTAGCTCTGCCGATTATGAGGAGATCGAAGAAATATATGAGGAGGTAAAAGAAATCATTCAGACAATTAAGGGAGAGGAAAACTTATTTGTTATGGGGCACTAGAATTCGGTAGTAGGACAAGGAAGAGAATGGAAGATAGTAGGTGAACATGGTCTGGGCAAAAGGAATGAAAGAGGAAGATGCCTGCTAAAATTTTGCACGGAACATAATTTGGTTATAACAAACACCTGGTTTAAGAATCACGAAAGAAGGTTGTATACGTGGAAGAGATCAGAAGACACCGGGAGATACCAGATAGATTTTATAATGGTAAGACATAGATTTCGGAACCAGGTTTGAAACTGTAAGACATACCCAGGGGCAGATAAACTCTGACCATAACTTATTGGGCATGAATTGTAGGCTGAAACTGAAAAAATAAAAACTGCAGATAGGTAGGAAAATAAGGAGGTGGGACATGGATAAACTGAAGGAACCTGAAGTTCTTGAGAATTTCAAAGGGAGCATTAGGCAACAAATGACAGAAACGGGGGGAAATAATACAGTAGAGGACGAATGGGTAGCACTGAGAGATGAAATATTGAAGGCAGCAGAGGACAAAATAGGATATCACAGGACATACTAAATTTAATCGATGAAAGGAGAAAATATAAACATGCAGTAAATGAAATAGGCAGAATGGAGTACAGACGACTAAGAAATGAGATTGACAGGAAGTGCAAAATGGCTAAGCAGGAATGGCTATAAGGCAAATGCTAGGATGTAGAAGAATGTATAAATAGGGGGGAAATAGATACAGCCTACAGGAAAATGAAAGACATATTTGGAGATAAAAGCATCTCTATGAATATCAAGAACACAGATGGAAAACCAGTTCTCAGCAAAGAAGGGAAAGCTGAAAGCTGGAAAGAGTATACATCTACATCGATACTCTGCAAATCACATTTAAGTACCTGGCAGAGGGTTCATTAACCACTTTCATAACTTTTCTCTACCTTTCCATTCTCTAATAGCGCGCGGGAAGAAGGAACACCTAAATCGTTCCGTTGTCGATCTGATTTCTCTTATTTTATTGGGATGGTCATATCTCCCTAAGTAGGTGGGTGCTAGCAAAATATTTTCACATTCAGAAGTAAAAGTCGGTGATTGAAACTTTGCAAACAGATCACGCCGCAATGAATAACGTCTTTCTTTTAATGATTTCCACATTTCCGTGACGCCCCACCCCCTCTCGTAACGTGATAAAACAAAACGAGCTGCCCTTCTCTGAACCTTCTCAATATCTTCCGTCAGTCGCACCTGGTGAGGGTCCCACAAGGGGCAACAGTACTCCAGGAGAGGACGCACAAGTGTGATGTAGGCAGTCTCTCTAGTGGAGCTGTTGCATCTTCGAAGCGTTCTGCCAATGAAACGTAACCTTTGGTTCGCCTTCCCCACAATATTTTCTCTGTGTTCTCTCCATTCAAAGTTGTTCGTAATTGTAACTCCTAGGTATTTGGTAGAATTTACGACCTTAAGGTTTGACTGATTTGACACGTAATTGAAGTTCAGCGGATTTATTTTAGTGGTCATGTGTATTACTTCACACTTTTCTTTATTTAGTTTCAATTGCCAATTTTCGTACCGTGTAGAAATTTTGTCTAAATCGCTTTGCAGTTGCTTTTGATCCTCTGTTGACTTCACTAACCGATAAACGACAGCATCATCCACGGTACAGTCTAAGGGAGCTCTTCAGATTGTCTCCTAAATCGTTTAGAAACACGACGAAGAGTAAGGGACCTATAACGCTTCCCTATGGAACGCCAGAAATCACTTCTGTTTTACTCGATGACTTACCGTCAATTACAACGAACTGTGTCCTTTCTGATAGGAAATCGCGAATCCAATCGCACAATTGGGGAGATATTCCATAAGCACGCAATTTCATAAGAAGCCGATTGTGGGGTACAGTGTCAAAAGCCTTCCGGAAATCCAGAAATATGGAATCGATATGAGATCCCTTGTCTATGGCACTTAAAACTTCATGTGAATAAAGGGCAAGCTGTGTTTCGCAAGATTGATACTTTCTGAATCCGTGTTGACTATTGGTCAATAGGTCGTTCGTTCTCTTCGAGGTAGTTCATAATGTTCGAACAAAGTATATGTTCCAAATTCATACTGCAAATCGACGTCAATGAGATTGTCCTGTAATTTTGGGGATCGCTCCTATTACCTTTCTTGAATCTTGGAGTAACTTGGGCAACTTTCCAGTCTTTGGGTATGGATGTTTCGCCGAATGATCGGTTGTAAATTCAAATGTTCAAATGTTTGTAGAGTCTATGGGACTTAACTACGGGGTCATCAGTCCCTAAACTTACAAACTACTTATGAACTACCTAATCCTAAGGACGTCACAAATATCCATTCCCGAGGGGGGATTCGAACCCCCGACCGTAGTGGCCGTGCAGAGCGTGACTGGAGCGCCTCAGTCCCCTCGGCCACCGCGGCCGGCGGTTGTAAATTATAGCTATGTACGGAGCTATTGCATCAGCATACTCTGAGAGGAATCTAGTTAGTATACAATCTGTCCCGGAAGATTGGTTTTTGTTTAGTGACTTAAGTTGTTTTACTACTCCAGGGGGGGGGGGGACTAAGGCGCTACAGCCACGGTCTGCACGGCCACTACAGTCGAGGGTTCGAATCCCCCCTCGGGCATGGATACTTGTGCCGTCCTAGTTCGTAAGTAGTTCATAAGTAGTTTGTAAGTTTAGGGACTGATGACCCCGTAGTTGAGTCCCATAGACTATACAAACATCTGAACATTTGAACTACTCCAGGAACATCTTCTTTTAAGTTTCGCATGCTGGCAGCTGTTCTTGGATTGAATACTGGAGAGTTCACTTCGTCTTCTTTGGTGAACGAATTTCGGAAAGCTGTGTTTAGTAATTCTTCCTTAGCATTACTGTCATCGGTAGTATTACCATTGCTATCGCGTAGTGAAGGTATTGTTTGTGTTTTGCCGCTAGTGTACTTCACATATGACCAGAATTTCTTTGGATTTTCTGCAAGATCACAAGACAGAATTTCATTGTGATAACCACTATAGGCTTCTAGCATTGAAGTCCGCGCTAGGTTGCGAGTTTCAGTAAAAGATTGACAGTCTTGTGGATTCTGTGTCTTTTTAAATTTTGCATGCGTTTTCCTTTGTTTCTGCAACAGTGATCTGACCTGTTTTGTGTAGCACGGGGGGTCAGCCCCCTCTTTTATTAATTTATTTGGAATAAATCTCTCGATTGCTACTAATATTATGTCTTTGAAAGTAAGCCACAACTGATCTACACTGGCATTTTTAGTTTTGAAAGACTAGAGACTATCAGTCAGGAAAGCAAGAAGCGAATTTTTATCTGCTTTATTGAATAGAAATATTTTTCGTTTATGTTTGGTGCATTTTGGAATTTCGACATTCAGTCTGGCTACTACAACTTTATGTTTGCTAATCCCTGTATCCGTTTTGATGCTCTTTACTAGTTCAGGATTATTTGTTGCTAGGAGATCAAGGGTATTTTCGCAACCACTTACTATTCTAGTGGGTTCATGAACTAACTGTTCGAAGTAGTTTTCAGAAAAAAGCATACAGAACTAGTTCGGACGATGTTTTATAATTGCCGCCGGAATACGTAATTATGCCAACATATCGAGGGTAAATTAAAGTCGCCACCGATTATGACAGTAGGCTTCGGATACCTATTTGAAATGTGATTCAAGCTTTCTTTGAACATTTCGGCAACCGCATTGTCTGAGTCAGGGGGCCGATAAAAAGATCCAATTATTAATTTATTCCGGTTGTCAGGTATAACCTTTACCCAGACCAGTTCACAGGACGTATCTGCCTCTTTCGCTACAGGATAAACCGTTTGTAACAGCAATAAACACGCCACCCCCTTTTTTATTTATTCTATCCTTTCTGAAGACCATTTGGCCCTTTGAAAAAATTTCGGCCGAACTTGTCTCAGGTGTCAGCCAGCTTTCAGAACCTATAACGATTTGTCTCTCAGTACTTTCTATCAGCGCTTGGAGCTCTGGAAGTTTCCCAATACAGCTACGACAATTTACAACTGTTATACCAATGGTTTCTAGATCTGCTTTCTTACTGTCTGACCTGCCCCCGTTGAGACTGAAACCCATTTTGTATATTCCTGAGGCCGTCTAAACTAAAAAAACTGCCTAGTCCACGCCACACAGCCCCCACTACCCATGTAGATGCTTCCTGAGTTTAGTGGACTCCTGACCTATTTAGCGGAACCCGAAAACCCACCACCCTTTGGCGCAAGTCGAAGAATCTGCAGCCCACACGGTCGCAGAATCGTCTGAGCCTCTGATTCAGACCTTGCACTCGGCGCTGAACCAAAGGTACGCAGTCAGTCCTGTCGACAATGCTGCAGATGGTGAGCTCCGCTTTCATCTTGCAAGCAAGACTGGCAGTCTTTACCACTTCTGATAGCCGCTCAAAACCAGAGAGGATCTCTTCCGATCCAAAGTGACACACATCATTGGTCCCGACATGAGCCACCACCTGCAGCTGGCTGTACCTCTGCTCTTCATGGCATCTGGAGGGACCCGTTACACATCTGGGATGACTCCCCCCAGTATGCACACGGAGTGCACATTGGACTTCTTCCCCTCATTAGCAGCCATTTTCCTAAGGGGCTCCATCACCCGCCTAACGTTGGAGCTCCCAACTACTAAAAACCCACCCTATGTGAGTGTCCGGATCTTGAAGGCAGAGGGGCTGCATCAGAAACATCCTCTGACACAGACAGCGCCTCGAATCTGTTGGCAAGACTAATCTGGGAGGCCTCCACTTCGGTCCCCCGGGAAGTCTTACGCCGCCTGACACGCGCCGAGGAGACCTCCCAATCCACCACGGATTGGGGGGCTACCTCCTCGCGGGCAGTGAGCGGGCTGGCCACAGCCGCAGGCCGATCGGAGGGCACAACAGATGCACAGGGCGTCTGCTGCACCCCCGCGAGCGGCCCACAACAGCGGCGCCCAACCCACCGCAGTCTCAAGCGTTGCCAGCGAAGCCAACACCGCCTGAAGCTGCGAGCGAAGAGTCACCAACTCTGCCTCCATCCGTTCGCAGCAGTCACAGTTCCTAGCCATTCTAAAAACCTATGTATCTTCCAAGTAAGTACGTCTGAGGACACAGAAGTTTGATAAACAGTGAGCTTCGAAAATTATGAACCTAACACTAAACTGTTTATTACTGGCGAATCTGAAAAATATATACGCGAGCTAATAAATCAAAATATCAACAATGGAACTGACAACTAAACGCGATTCTTAATAAATAAACACGCGAACATACTAGAGTACAAAGAACTGCAAAAGAAAGCTCTCACGAAATGAAAATAAGTGGCTTTTATTATGAAGTATATAGAGAGGCTGTACGAAGGAAATGAAATAGGAGATATTATTATGCGAGAAGAATTTGCACTGAAAGACCTAAGTCGAAACAAGGCCCCAGCAGTATATGAGATTCCGTCAGAGCTACTGAAGTCTCTGGAAGAACCAGCCATGACAAAACTGTTTCACCTGGTGTGTAATATGTATGAGACAGGCGAAGTACCCACAGCCTTTAAGAAAAATTTAGTAATCCCTATCCCAAAGAAAGCAGGCGCAGACAGGTGTGAAAACTACAGAACCATCAGGTTATTATGGTTGCAAAATATTAACACGAATTATTTACAGAAGTATGGAAAAGCTGGTAGAAGCCGGCCTCGGGGAAGATCAGCTTGGGTTCAGGAGAAATGTAGGAACACGGGAGGAAATCCTCACTTTACGGCTTATCCTAGAAGATAGATTAAGGAAAGGCAAACCTACATTTCTATCTTTTGTAGATTTGGAGAAGGATTTTGACATTGTTGATTGGAATAAACTCTTTTAAGTTCTGAAGCAAGCAGGAGGAAAATATAGAGAGCGTAAGGTTATTTACAACTTGTACAAAAACCAGACAGCGGTTGTCAGAGTTGAAGTGCATGAAAGGAATGCAGTGGTTGGGAAGAGAGTAAGACAGGGTTGTAGCCTTTCTCCAATGTTGTTCAATTTGTACATTGAGCAAGCTTTAAAGGAAAGCAAGGAGAAAATGGAGAAGGAATTAAAGTTCAGGGTGATGAATTAAAAACATTGTGTTTTGCTGACGACATAGTAGTTCTGTCAGAGACAGCAAAGGACCTGGAAGAGCAATTGAACGGAATGGGCAGTGTGCTGAAAGATGCATATAAGATGAACATTAACAAGAGCAAAACAAGGGTAATGGAGTGCAGTCTAAGAAAATGAGGTGATGGAATTAGATTAGGTAACGAAACAATAAAGGCGGTAGATGAGTTTTGTTACTGGGACAGTAAAATGATAATTGATGGTCGCAGTAAAGAGGACATAAAATGGGTAGAAAAGCGTTCTTGAAAAAGAGAAATTTGTTAAAATCGAATATTGATTTAAGCCTAAGGAAGTCCTTTCTGAAGGCATTTGTGTGGAGTGTTGCCTTATACGGGAGTGAAACATGGACCATAAACAGTGCGGACAGGAAGAGAATAGAGGGTTTTGAAATGTGGTGCTATTGAAGAATGCTACATTCCTGCCAAATTTCAGCTTCATAGTTGAAGTAGTTTAGTCAGTCAGTGAGTGAGTGTCCTTTCGCTTTTATATAGATCGAGATTAAGAAAACAGATTGCTTAATTTTGGATGCACGAGAATTAAGGGAGACTTGCAGACAACATAAAAAAAAGTTCAAATGTCTGTATAGTCTATGGGACTTAACTACGGGGTCATCAGTCCCTAAACGTACAAACTGCTTATGAACTACTTACGAACTAGGACGTCACAAATATCTATGCCCGAGGGGGGATTCGAACCCCCGACCGTAGTGGCCGTGCAGACCGTGACTGGAGCGCCTTAGTCCCCTCGGCCACCGCGGCCGGCGCAGACAACATCTGTAATGGAAACTTTACTTCATACAATGTCATGTCTGATGCGACAGTTTTACGGTATCTACAGCGAAACTGTTGTGAGCGGTTGACATCTTTTCGTTTCATCTTTTTTTTGGGGGAGGGGCGGGATGGGGGAGGGATGCAGTTAAAAAGACTCTTCATTAAACGTCCGAAATTACACGGAAACTTTGTTGCAGGTCCCTAACTACTCTCATTTTCCAATAATTGACGTATAGGTTTGGATATTCTGACGCGGTGGCCTCTCTTTATTTACAACGTCATATTTCCTGAGATATGAGTCGTGCTCTTTTGTTTTTGGGCCAGGAACCTTCTTGGGCGTACGTGAACAGTTCATCAAAGTTTAATTGCAGTCTAATGAGTGGTTTATGAACGCATGAGGACATACAGACGTGTGTGTGTGTGTGTGCCCGCCTCGCCATGAGGCAGGTAGGGCGCTGCTTCCTGCAGAGGCCTGTGCGTCCTGCCGCTGGTCGCTGGTCGCCCCTGGAGACGCTACCTGTGCGCCGTGACGTCAGCGCCCCCCCCCCCCCCCAAGCTCTCGGCGGCCTGCGGTAAGGCGCTTAGGCGGCCTTTTCAGCTTCCGGTCGCAACCTTTCAGCGGTGTCGTCCCCAATAAGGGACGCGGGGGCAGCCGCTGCGATATTGCGCCCGCCGCCACACACGCCCACCTGCAAACACCGCTCTCAAGTCGGCCGGTCTACCAGTGGCCGCCGCCGGTGTGGCCGTTGTAAACACATACGAACATTTGCGTCGCGACCGGGACTCAAAACCGCAAGCTCCTGCTTAGAAGGCAGTTGCGCTAAGCCTCTACGCCTCCATGGGTACACGGGCTTAACAACTCTAGAAGTACGATCCAAGTATGTAGCCCGCCCGGCCTACCCTCCGGTAAGTCCTAGACACAGACATATATTACTAGACTGGAAAACTTACCTCTGCCGCCATCTTGCCTCACCTCACATCAAAAAGTTTCCATACGGTACTACTACGATCTTCTGATAGGATAAGACGTTGTAAGCTGTACTAGTTCGTTTGAACATGATTTGTATTTGAGCTAACACTCCCGCAATATTCGATTTTAACATATAGGCCTACATTTGTCGAATCGTGATATGAGAAGAACGTGTTATGTATGCTTAAATTTTACTTACTGTCCTAGCGCCCTCGCGTGATTATGTTGTCAGTCGTGTGATGTTGGCATTAGCCATTCGCTTGACGATGCAAATGTTTTGTCATGAAATCCTCGTTTTATGAGGGCAATTACTTTTATTGAGTGAACCGGGGCAAAATATCTGTGAACTGTAGAGGACGAACAGCATTATTTATTACTTTATCATCTGTACGAAGCACTAACCAACTTACTCTGTATGGATTACTAAGAATATCAACATCTTGGTTAGCACTTTCTACCGTTTTGTTGATGTTGCCAACATAATACTACGAGGTCACCGGGATGGCAAGTAAAATGTTACCGTTACATACTGTTAAAGCAGATTGTAGTTATCGGAAAAACACTGAAAAGAATAAAGATGCCTGTTACCCTCGACAAACAGCACATTTATAGCGGTCATACTATTGAAAGAAAAGCCCGCATTTGATCGAGAATGGTAACAGATGAACAAAAACAGCAAATTAATGGGACTCATTACTGTATGTATCAAAGTAGACCGTAGTTTTCCTAAGAACACTCAAAAGAATAACGGTACATGTTATCCACGACAAATGACTCTTATATAACGACCGTACTACTGATAGAAAAGACGAAGTGGAATGAAATTGGTAACAGATTGATAAAAACGCCAAATCAATGAACTCATAACTGTATACATCAGTATCTTCTATTTGTTGTACCAAAAATTACAGCTATATACAACACATGAAATTACCACAATCTCTCAACTCTAAAGACATCATAGTTATGTGAATTCATCCGTATTTTATGACTGTTTTCTGTATATACACATACGACTGCTCGTGCGTTTGTAGTATAGAAATATGGCGGCGAGCGACTTCAGTGACACCAATGATACTGCATACGTCATTGCCAGTCCAGTAATATATGTCTGTGGTCCTAGAGCACTGTATAGTACAGGCAGAACAATTCGCCATTTTCAATCCCACATTAAAGGTGCGCATTTAAAGACTATGGAACACTTACGCTGTTAAGGTCATTAAACAAACTTTCCTAACGCAGAAAATATTACAGCATACTAAATCGCTGTAAGAACCAAGCAACTTAAAGTTAATGATTAGATGGGAATTTAGAGAAATGATAGATTCACTTACATTCCAAATTAAGGCAATGTTTCCGCGCCGGCCGCGGTGGCCGAGGAGACTGCGGCGCTCCAGTCACGGTCTGCACAGCCACTACTGTCGGGGGTTCGCATTCCCCCTTGGGCATAGATATTTCTGCCGTCTTTAATATTAGGTACTTGATAAGTAGTTTGTAAATTTAGGGACTGAGGACCCCGTAGTTAAGTCCCATAAGCTTAACAAACATTCGAACATTTTGAATGTTTCCGTTCTAAATATTTACCACATACAGTTAAAATACGTTACAATTAACTTATTTTCTGGTTTATAAATGGTACGTCCACATACGTTTACGTTAACTAAGAGTTGCATTCTAAAACAGTTGCGGAATAATGTTAAATTGTGATACTGTACATTCCGTGTTCCCCCGTCTGATGTCTAGTACATTTTACACACACCGTAATTATGAAAAGATTTTACGCCAAAAATAAGCTTAATAATTTTGAACGCCTGATTTCGTTAGATAAAGACTAAATAAAGTCTCTGTCGTAGCATGCACTTTGCAATAAAGTGAATGTTGCATTCTATGTTGAATTTAATGGCTTTCATGTAAGACTACGCCTAACTTCCTGTTTGCATTCTTTGCGAAATTGAATTTATTATACTTTTTTTTTTTTTTTTTTTTTTTTTTTTTTTTTCAGAAATCCTGTTCACAGTTTCCCTTAGGCCTACATATTGCCGTGTTGAGAGTCACATTTAAATTAAACACTGAAGTAATTCGAAACAATGTGATTTAAAAACAACTAGCTGGGTAAAGCCAGCTGCCGGCCGCCGTGGCCGAGGGGACTGAGGCGCTCCAGTCACGGTCTGCACGGCCACTACGGTCGGGAGTTCGAATACCCCCTCGGGCATGGATATTTGTGCCGTCCTTAGTTGTAGGTAGTTCATAAGTAGTTTGCAAGTTTAGGGACTGATGACCCCGTAGTTAAGTCCCTTAAGCTTAACAAACATTTGAACATTTGAAAGCCAGCTGCACCCATTCATCACTCCGCCGGGTGGAGTTGAAGTCGCGACCATTTCCATATGATTCCGTTATTTTAACGCTGAGCTAAACATCGCTTCCTAAACACGCCGTAACAGGGACAGTTGATAAGATGCAAATGGTGATAATCCGTATAAAACTTTCTTTTATGTCCTAAACGCTTGACCATCTGGAGTTCCCACTTGGGGCACTTTCGTGTCTCACCACGCCCTACGTGTACCATAAATATGGACGAATTCGGCGATGACGAGTAGGCGTCCTCTCCTTGTTTGACACGGATGGTAGTACACATTGGACATCGGTGGAAAGAAAGGAAGTCCAATAAACATGACTCCAGAAGCGGCTACTTTCAGAGTTAGGCACGTGTCTATAGGGGGTGTATCACGTGGCGTCTATTTATAGTACAGCGCCTATCTGCCCTTCAGCGTGAGGAATGACACACGCTTTGAAATACACCAAGCTGCTGTTGCATTGCTTGCTGGCATGCATGAAGACAGTACCCTGCAATTTCTGCACATCGTTGATCGTAGTTGCGTAGACGGGCTCCTTCACGTGTCCCCATAACCAAAACCCTAAGGTTCTGAGGTCTGCGAAGCGAGAAGGCCGAGCTGCGCTGTCTCCCCGACCAGTTCAGCGGTCGTACGATGTCTGCGTCACATGTTCGCAGTGTGCTGGTGCGCCACATGTGTGAACCACATCTGTATTCATTGCTTACGTGCCACCTCCTCCAGCGAGGTAGACAATACATTGAGAAATAATGCGCACCATTTAACATATATGATAGCACGTATGACCCTATTAATCTGTCGCGAAGTGTGCTCATATCCGCAACCAAGCGTCCCTCAACCGTAGTAGATACGTGTTCGTCTCAGAAAATAAGCGTTTCCGGAACCACGTTTATAGCACTTATTTTCTCGTTTCATTGAGAACTGCCACCTATCAAAGTATTCGACTCTGTTTTTAACACCGTCAGCACATGTAACAGCAGTACAAGTTTTGCATAACTTAATCCCCCCCCCCCCAACGGCCAGCTGTTTGTTCAAGACCACGCTGTCGTGAGATGTGTAGCTCTACGACTTTAAACTGATGACTTAGCCTTACTTACAGCAGTTATTAAAGTAATTAAGGACCTCCGTACACAGCATTCGCAGTTGTTCTAGTGGCTGTATTCCGTCTTTGTTCTTAAATATCCGCAGTGAAAGAGTTATTTTTCTTAGGATGCTTTTAGATGTATAGATGTCGAGAAAAACAGTTTCACTTTATTTTAGGCCAGGTTTTGACCGTTAATTATCAAAGAATGGGTACCCTTGAACATCGTCAAGTCTCGAACGTTCTCAATCAGAGTGGATGAAACTGTGCATCTGTATGAACTGCGAACAGTCGGACACATTTCAAAAAATGTACAACCCTCATCCGCGCAAAAGTTCATTACAGCATCGTGTAAAGATTTGGAGTAAATCAATCGACAACTTTCAGAGATTTTTGCTGATATCTTTAAATAACGAGTTCTCTTTATATAGAAGTACCCATGGATACTAAAAAATATGAAGTCAATGTGAAAATGAACGTTTATTACGGTAACGTCTAAAATTTTAAGTAAATCGGTGAAGAACCTTCTCATATTTTTCGAAGCGGTACTTCCTGTAGGTGCAACATTAGCTTACATGGTAGGGCCATTAAAATGTTAAAACCGCAAAGTGCAAAAAACCGATTCGGCAATGGAGCATATATTGGGCTCCATCATAGAGGTAACGAGAACAGTGCTTTGGATAACCCACGGCCTAGTGATCACTTCTATAGCTACCAGAAGACCTGACCTATTGCAGTACACTAGTACAGAGTAAAAATTTAAACATTCCGCACATCTTACAGACCACCTAATTGAGCTAATCGGTTGGTTTTTGTATATTACATGTGCTCTGAGGTGGGCTTCACACTTATAAAAACACCGTTTTCCATCGGCGTTCCTGAGAACACCACGAAAATCGAATTTCTTTATTACCAAAACTACTAATTAGTGGATGACCACTTCTTTACTTTTTATTCATTGTAAATATTCGAATCTTTAACAATATGCTCTTAAATGTCCTCCTTAAATTTTTGCTATGTCCGTATCCGTTACCGAGATCTAAAATTTCAATGTTACCAAGGTAGATTTTTGGCCCTTTTTGCACGTTGGACCTGTAACGCACTGAATTCCAGTAACGCTAAGAGACACGTGGCAAAGGCACAGAATCTGTCAGGCCAGTCCTCAAACAAAGGAAGAGTCTTAGGTTAGGGGTATATTATAATAATAACAAGCCTTCTTCAGTCACAATAATTTTATTGTTTTTATTGTCCGACGCGTTTCGGAGCTATAACTCCATTTTCGAGTACTTTATTACTGTATTTTTGTGTCACATCTGCTTCAGTTTTTCACCTAACGATAGAAGAACGACATAGTTGTTAGTTTTTTCAGAGAAAGTTGCCCCAGGCGTTAATGCAAGGATCTTATAATAAACATACAGTGAAGTATTGTGAATTTTGTCGATATGAATTTATCTCCTGCATTGGTGAAATAACTTCCGCATTTACGACACATATACAGTACCGGCATAAACATGCCAGTTGCAAAAATGTGTGCAAATGGTGAAGTTATTTCACCAATGCAGTAGATAATTTCATCTCGACAAATGCAGGTAACAATTCATAAGACTTCACTGTATATTTATTGTAAGATTCTTGCATTAACGCTTGTGGCAACTTTCAATGAAAAAACTAACAACTGTGTCGTTCTTCTACCGTTAGGTGAAAAACTGAAGCAGATGTGACACAAAAATACAGTAATAAGGTCCTCGAAAATGGAGTTATAGCTCCGAAACGAGTGGGACAATAAAAACAATAAAATTATTGTGACAGAAGACGGCTTATTATAATAATAACATACCCCTAACCTAAACGGTTCAGTCACGGACAGCCCACGGCGAAATGTCGATTAATAATAATGTAAAGGAAGAGTCATTTAAAAGAATAATAATAATAATACGTTAAATTTAATTACAAATTTTGACTCATGACGAAATCCCGAGTTTATTGATTACACACACCGTTTAATTTGTTAATTATTAATCATTAAAATTTCATCGCACGATTATAGGCATAAAACTAATATTTCCACGCCCACAGACACTACCGATGTTTTGTGTGCATAGAGGAGAATCGGTTGGAGGGAGCAGCATAATTTTGGCACTGCACATTTAAATATTACAGAAAATGGCCTAGATGGCGAAATCTTGTTACTTTCCCTTCGGCCGTTAATTCAAACCGTCGCGGGAGTACGTGGTGGCGCAGGGAGATGAGTTTCGCGTTCTGCGAATCCGCACCGGTTCAGGCCGCCCAACACGACGGATGGAACTCCACCACTGCCGGCGGCCACAAGGCAGGTAACGGTGAGTCCTCCCTCCTCTGTTAGGTTGGCTACAGGGTTCTCTGCGCCAACCGCAGAGGTGCACACGAATGCACTGGTCACTTCTTTCAATAGCCTGGAGAGCAGCTCCCGAGCCCCGTTCCGTTGCAGTTCCTGGAGGTATCGACATCGGGAGATCAGCCTGCGGCAGTTACCGTCGTTTAGTGACACGCGCTTCCCGTTACCTTGGGAGAATGCAGCCTGTCCTAGAATTCCGCGCCGGACCCGACATAATCACCGATACGACATACTTTGCATCTTCCGTGGATGCGATCGCCTTACTTTTGCAATTGCGCAGTCTTTTCGGGAACTGCTATTCCGGTATGTAGCATGTTCCATGCCTAGGTCCACCACGGTGGAGTAGCCGAGCGGTCTAAGGCGCCTCGCGGTTGCTCGCTGTCAGAGGTTCCTCCCTGGGGCATGGGTGTGTGTCTTGTCCTTAGGTTAGTTTACCTAGGTTTAAGTAGTTTGTAAGCTACGGACTGATGACCACGCAGTTTGGTCCCATAGATATACAAACATTTGAAACATTTGATGCCTGGGTCCGACCCCTGTTCTTGTAATCGCGAGGGAACCCATGGATAGTTTCTTACCTTTCGTCTCAAACTCTCTGAGGACTGGTTCTTATTTATATTCTTACTCGTGTATGTATTTTGCGACTTTGCCTACAGCATGTCTATTACACGCCCAGTGGCTGCATTCAGTGTGTGAGGGTTTATGGGAATTTGTGGCAGGATTCCCTCGCCTCTATGTGCTTTCTTGTTAATGTATGTTTAGACTGGCTATCCCGACTTTCACTTTTCCGTAGCTTCCCTTGCTGTCACTTCCTGTAAACCTTTTACCAGGCGCTGAAACCACTGTTGTAAGAGACGAAGTCCGGGCGCCCGGGACAGAAGATCTGCAGGTGAGTTGCCTGCCAGGGAACAGTGATAGTCAAAGACTCATTGAAGGGTAGTTTTCCCACCTTCTTTTATTCAACCAGAGCTACAGTTTCACCCAACATTCCCTACGCTACAAACTGGCGGTAGAAATACGTAAATAAGTAACCATCAGAAATGAATCAAATTTTAACACTATAACCTGTAAACGTCTAGAAAAGCCGTTTTTACGTTTTCGGAAATTCCGTTATCAAGATGCACTCAGAAAACTGTTATGTTTGGGAACCAAAACTGCAAAACGCTTTGAAACTTATATTACTTTTTTAGAAATGGAATTACTTAAAAATATTTTATTTTTTGACTCCTTACTGTTTCTTATTTTCACTAGATGAAGTTGTGATTCTAATTTCGTTAATCGTCACAGTTGCTATACAGCTTCAAATCAAATGAAGTATTGCAACATATTTTAAATATTAATTAACATAACAAGGCAGTCAAGATCGCCATCCTTTACTTCCCTGGTAACCGGTTTCGGTCACTTACATGACCATCATCAGACGACAACCGTCATGTAGGCCACCGGCTGTGTTCAGCTGGAGCTGCCTGAAGGTTTAATGTTGAATTTTTGTGTCCCGACTTCGTCGCCGCTTTTGTGTCCCAGCCGCGTCGTAGGTGTCGGTGGCCGAGTGGAATGAGACCGACACGCTGATGCAGGTACGGAGGGGAGCAGCCAGAAACTATAAACACTCGAGTAAATTAGAAAGAGATATATTGCACAGAATGTAACAATACTTAACTTTTACATAGTACTGCAGAATGTTGATACATAGTTGTTTGAGGCCTGCCTAGTGCCTGTACAATAGCAAAGTCTTCGCTGGTGCCTATCTGATTACGAAGGTCCTAACTCGTTGCTATCTCAGTCCGAAGTGCCCGGTGTCTTTCCGTGGTGGCCACGAGCGGGGTTCCAGCAGAGGGCGCTCGTGGCTGTCGTCGGAAGAACGCCGCGCCGTGCATGCATGGCGGCGCGCGGCGAAAGTAGGTGGCGCGCACTTTGTACTTGTGCGACACCACACCCCTCCCCCCCAAACCGCCGCGCCGTCGTGGCGTAGGGCTGAGGGCCACGGCGACGGCACTGGGAGGAGGGCCTGGGCGGGAGCAATTTTTGCGTGCTCCGACTGCTGCTGTCTGGCTGCTGCAAGCGGGCTGGTCCAAGGTTCTATCACTCCTCGTCGCCACTTTTGTGTCCCGACTTCGTCGCCGCTTTTGTGTCCCAGCCGCGTCGTAGGTGTCGGTGGCCGAGTGGAATGAGACCGACACGCTGATGCAGGTACGGAGGGGAGCAGCCAGAAACTATAAACACTCGAGTAAATTAGAAAGAGATATATTGCACAGAATGTAACAATACTTAACTTTTACATAGTACTGCAGAATGTTGATACATAGTTGTTTGAGGCCTGCCTAGTGCCTGTACAATAGCAAAGTCTTCGCTGGTGCCTATCTGATTACGAAGGTCCTAACTCGTTGCTATCTCAGTCCGAAGTGCCCGGTGTCTTTCCGTGGTGGCCACGAGCGGGGTTCCAGCAGAGGGCGCTCGTGGCTGTCGTCGGAAGAACGCCGCGCCGTGCATGCATGGCGGCGCGCGGCGAAAGTAGGTGGCGCGCACTTTGTACTTGTGCGACACCACACCCCTCCCCCCCAAACCGCCGCGCCGTCGTGGCGTAGGGCTGAGGGCCACGGCGACGGCACTGGGAGGAGGGCCTGGGCGGGAGCAATTTTTGCGTGCTCCGACTGCTGCTGTCTGGCTGCTGCAAGCGGGCTGGTCCAAGGTTCTATCACTCCTCGTCGCCACTTTTGTGTCCCGACTTCGTCGCCGCTTTTGTGTCCCAGCCGCGTCGTAGGTGTCGGTGGCCGAGTGGAATGAGACCGACACGCTGATGCAGGTACGGAGGGGAGCAGCCAGAAACTATAAACACTCGAGTAAATTAGAAAGAGATATATTGCACAGAATGTAACAATACTTAACTTTTACATAGTACTGCAGAATGTTGATACATAGTTGTTTGAGGCCTGCCTAGTGCCTGTACAATAGCAAAGTCTTCGCTGGTGCCTATCTGATTACGAAGGTCCTAACTCGTTGCTATCTCAGTCCGAAGTGCCCGGTGTCTTTCCGTGGTGGCCACGAGCGGGGTTCCAGCAGAGGGCGCTCGTGGCTGTCGTCGGAAGAACGCCGCGCCGTGCATGCATGGCGGCGCGCGGCGAAAGTAGGTGGCGCGCACTTTGTACTTGTGCGACACCACACCCCTCCCCCCCAAACCGCCGCGCCGTCGTGGCGTAGGGCTGAGGGCCACGGCGACGGCACTGGGAGGAGGGCCTGGGCGGGAGCAATTTTTGCGTGCTCCGACTGCTGCTGTCTGGCTGCTGCAAGCGGGCTGGTCCAAGGTTCTATCACTCCTCGTCGCCACTTTTGTGTCCCGACTTCGTCGCCGCTTTTGTGTCCCAGCCGCGTCGTAGGTGTCGGTGGCCGAGTGGAATGAGACCGACACGCTGATGCAGGTACGGAGGGGAGCAGCCAGAAACTATAAACACTCGAGTAAATTAGAAAGAGAGATATTGCACAGAATGTAACAATACTTAACTTTTACATAGTACTGCAGAATGTTGATACATAGTTGTTTGAGGCCTGCCTAGTGCCTGTACAATAGCAAAGTCTTCGCTGGTGCCTATCTGATTACGAAGGTCCTAACTCGTTGCTATCTCAGTCCGAAGTGCCCGGTGTCTTTCCGTGGTGGCCACGAGCGGGGTTCCAGCAGAGGGCGCTCGTGGCTGTCGTCGGAAGAACGCCGCGCCGTGCATGCATGGCGGCGCGCGGCGAAAGTAGGTGGCGCGCACTTTGTACTTGTGCGACACCACAGACATACAACCGGTGGCCAACATGACGGTTGTCGTCTGATGATGGTCATGTAAGTGACCGAAACCGGTTACCAGGGAAGTAAAGGATGGCGATCTAGACTGCCTTGTTACATGAATTAATGATTACTTGTAAGATCGCTGTAATCCGTAATGATCTCAAAAATATTTTATCTTCTGATGTAAAGAATACATTGGTTGAAATCTGTGTTTGGTAGATTTTACCTCATGCATAGCAGCGTGTGTAATTCGGAGGAGACATCTGAATTTGTTTTAAACGAACGGCCCGCCCCGGTTTCGCACTAGTGGGATTTATATTCTATATCTATAAAAATCAATGTGTATGTACTTTTATTGGTTGCTACGTTTTACGTAATATGGATAATTGCGATGTATATCACGGGTACACTATTCTCAGCGTGTTTAATCCACATTCACATACTAATATCACAGTCTAAAGTTTATGTGTAATTTTACGCCTGCCACTTGTGACGACATTAGCACCCCTAGCTGAGAAAGAGACAACCGTAGCGGCACTAGCAACAACAGTCACGGAGCGCTAGCGTTCCACATGGCAGCACTGCAGTTACAGAAGAATGGCGTGGTGCATACGGTTGGCTCTCTCTGCGCTAACGGTGCGACAGTCAGAGTGCCAGAAACGAAATTTTCTTCTTGTTGTGGTGGTCTTCAGTCCGGGAACTGGTTTGGTGCAGCTCTCCACCCTACTCTATCCTGAGCAAGTCTCTTCATCTCCTCATAAAAACGGCAACCCACATCTACCTGAATCTGCTTACTGTATTCATCTCTTGGTCTTGCTGTGCGATGTTTCCCCCCACACAGTTCCCTCCAATGCTAAATTTACGATTCCTTCATGTCTTTGTCCTACCAATATATCATTTCTTTTAGTCTAGGATGCCAGAAATTCCTTTTCTCCCCAATTCTGTTCAGTACCTCTTCAATAGTTACGCGAGCCACCCACCTAAACGTTAGCATTCTTCTGTAACTCGACATTTCAAAAGCCTCTCCTCTTACTGTCCGAACTGTTTGTCGTCCATGTTTCACTCCCATGCAAGGCAACACACTGCACAAATGCCTTCAGAAGGGACTTCCTTACGCTTAAATTAATATTAGTTGTTGACAAGTTTCTCTTTTTCAAAAATACTTTACATCCCATTTCCATTCTTTATTTTATATCCTCTGTACTGCGGCCATCATATGTTATTCAACTATCCAAGTAACAAAACTCATCTACCATCATTATTGTTTCGTTTCCCAATCTAATTCCTTCAGCATGACCTGATTTTCTTAGACTGCACTCCATTACCCTAGCTTTGCTCTTGTTGATGTTCATCTTATATGCACCTTTCAGCACACTGACCATTCCGTTCAACTGCTCTTCCAGGTCCTTTGCTATCTCTGACAAAATTACAATGTCGTCGGCAAAACGCAGTTTTTATTTCTTCTCCCTTCTCCCAGCCACTGCATTCCTTTCATGCGCTTTAACTCTGATAAGTGCTGTCTCGTTTTTGTACAAGTTGTAAATAACTTTCCGTTCCCTACATTTTACTTCTGCTTGCTTCAGAATTTGAAAAAGTGTATTCCAGTCAATTTCGTGAAAAACTGTCTGTAAATCTACAAAAAAAAAAAAAAAAAAAAAAAAAAAAAAAAAAAAAAAAAACAGAAATGTAGGTATGCCGTTCCGTAATCTACCTTTTAAGATAAGCCGTAAAGTGAGAATATACCTTTACGTACACGTTAATAAATATCTTGATCCAATGGCGACTAGACTTCACAGGATCACCCGCTCGGATAGATTTCCGGAGAATTTAATCAAAATTATCCCAGCCGTCTTGAAATTCGTTCAGCAGATATACACGTACATTTTTAGAAACATAGTTTAAGAGCACAGCCATGTCTTACTTAATTCTTAATGTCCTGTTGCATACTGGCGGAAGAACACTCATGGCGTGCCCACGTCTCTCCAAGTGGACTTGCGGCCAATGCAAAACGCTTTTCATTACTTCTTAAGAGTACTATTCTTTGAAAAACCCTGCCCCAGCGGCTACCAGTCAGCTATGCGTGCACAACCTACTCTGCCTGACGTCACACGGGAGCGCCGCGGTCTTCTCTCTAGGTGGTGTTGGTGTTGTAGTCTATCGCGACTGCGGTTTACCGTATCGCGACATTGCTGCTCGCGTTGGTCGCGATCCAATGACTCTTAGCAGAATATGGAATCCGTGGGTTCAGGGGGGTAATACGGAACGCCGTGCTGGACCCCAACGGCCTCGCATCACTAGCAGTCGAGATGACAGGCATCTTATCTGCATGGCTGTAACTGATCGTGCAGCTACGTCTCGGTCCCTGAGTCAAAAGATGGAGAAGTTTGCAAGACAACAATCATCTACACGAACAGTTCGACGACGTTTGCAGCAGCATTGACTATCAGCTCGGAGACCGTGGCTGCGGTTACCCCTGACGCTGCATCACAGACAGGAGCGCCTGCGTTGGTGTATGCAACGACGAACCTGGATGCACGAATGGCAAAGCGTTATTTGAGGTCTATCCGTGGACGGCGTCATCGTGTTGAATGCACATTGGAAGCGTGTATTCGTCATCGCCATAGTGGCGTATCACGCGGCGTGATGGTATGGGGCTTTGGACAGTGGCCGTTACATTTCAGATGTGTTACGACCTGTTGATCTACCCTTCATTCGATCGCTGCGAAACTCTACATTTCAGCGGGATAATGCACAACCGCATGTGGCAGGTCCTGTAGGGGCTTTCTGGATACGGAAAATGTTCGACTGCTGCCCTTGCCAGCACATTCTCCAGATCGCTCACCAATTGAAAACGACTGGTCAATGGCGGCCGAGCAACTCGCTCGTCACAATACATCAGTCACTAGTCTTCATGAACTGCGGTATCGTGTTGAACAGGAGAACTGCAGTAATGTATTTTTTTCTTAAATATTCCAATGGTATGAAAGGTGTGAAGTTGTTGGAGAGCACTAAGTGAAATCATTCTCGTCTACTGTATGACTGCAGACTGTGTAAATTGCAACAAGCAGTATCGGTGCTCCATTAGTATCTCCCACAAATCTCACAAAACTTTACAGCACAATTATGCGTTTCGTGAACCCTGGATTCAGCCTGCTGCAGTTTCGTAAGAACCTACACTGACTGTCTCTCCTGCAAGTACAAAACCTCCACAGCCGACTGTACCATTCGCAGCTGGTGAGATGTGTCTTTTTCTTCTCTTTTGAATCCAGGATTTGAGTTTTTTTCTAATTTCTTGGAGGTAAATTGATTTTGGCAGCGTAATTATTTTGGTTGACCCTTGTTTCAGCTTCGTTTTACGGTACACCGAAATTTTGTTCTATTTGGTCCATATTTCTCGCTTTCTTTTTCGGCACAGTTAGTAGAAATTTGTATGTATCTTTTTTACCCTTTGATGGTTTTACTCCGTGAGGGTAGCGATGTCACTAGGAAATGCCGTCTTTTAGCTTTTGACAGCTGCAACAAATACGGACGACGACCCTAACGATGAAAAGGTGATACAGTTGCTAGATACTGTAGTGAACATTCAAACAGGCAAATTTTTAATATCCTCGCTGTACAATGTTTCGCTTCTACGTCAGTTTTGATATGTCAGAGATTTTTGTAACTGACACATGCACAGTATATAAGTATGTTGTAGATATTTCTATACAGTCGTTCGTTTGTTTCCCCTGTCTAGCCGATGCCACAGAGTGTAGGCCAGATGCCTGAATACGGAACTGCCGATTAAATGTTTCAGATGCCGGTCATGGAGCACACGGCGGTGTTTTGTTGTAGGTTCGAAGATCGCCTTTAAGTAAACTTTATACAAAAGAATAGCACGTCAACAGTACACTTTTTTTTTTGTTATGGCGGATAACTGACAGAACATAAGATACGCTAGACATAAATACATTTGTCACGTTTTTGTTCACACAATGTGTGTTAGAACAAATAACTTTCGCCAAAGCTAGACTGGATTCATAGAAACCTCATGCACACGTTTATGACAATCATTTTAAATTTCACGGTGAAATTAAGTTACTAGTTATAGAAGTGGTTGATACCTTAACCACATTATAATATAGTGCAGCGAGCACCATAGTCCTCTAAAAGTTCGTACCAGTGTATATACAAAACTTCTGGGGAATTTATTGAGCAACTCTTTCTGTTCATTTGAATCAATATCTAAATGTCTCTTATGTTGTTGTTGTTGTGGTCTTCAGTCCGGAGACTGGTTTGATGCAGCTCTCCACAATACCCTATCCTGAGCAAGCCTCTTCATCTCCACATAAGAACGACAACCTACATCTGTCTGAATCTGCTTACTGTATCCATCTCTTGGTCTTCCCCTGCGATTTTTTCCCCACACACTTCCCTCCAACGCTAAATTAACAATTCCTTGATGTCTAAGAATGTGTCCTACCAATCTATCCCTTCTTTTAATCAAGGTATGCCAGAAATTTCTTTTCTCCCCAATTCGGTTCAGTACCTCCTCATTAGTTACGCGATCCACCCACCTAATCTTCAGCATTCTTCTGTAGCACCATATTTCAAAAGCCTCTATCCTCTTCCTGTCCGCACTGTTTATCGTCCATGTCTCACTCCCATACAAGGCAACACTCCATACAAATGCCCTCAGAAAGGACTTCCTTAGGCCTAAATCAATATTCGATGTTAACAAATTTCTCTTTTTCAAAAACGCTTTTCTACCCATTGCCATTCTGCATTTTATATCCTCTGTACTGCGCCCATCATTTGTTATTTTACTGCCCAAGTAACAAAACTCATCTACCTCCTTTATTGCTTCGTTTCCCAATCTAATTCCTTCAGCATCACCTGATTTTCTTACACTGCACTCCATTACCCTAGTTTTGCTCTTGTTAATGTTCATCTTATATGCACCTTTCAGCACACTGTCCATTCCGTTCAATTGCTCTTCCAGGTCCTTTGCTGTATCTGACAGAATTACTATGTCATCGGCAAAACGCAATGTTTTTAATTCTTCCCCCTGAACTTTTATTCCTTCACCAAATTTCTCCTTGCTTTCCTTTATAGCTTGTTCAATGTACAAATTGAATAACATTGGAGAAAGGCTACAACCCTGTCTCACTCCCTTCCCAACCACTGCATCCCTTTCATGCCCTTCAACTCTGACAACCGCTGTCTGGTTTTTGTACAAGTTGTAAATAACCTTACGCTCCCTATAATTTACTCCTCCTTTTTTCAGAACTTTGAAGAGTTTATTCCAATCAACATTGTCAAAAGCCTTCTCCAAATCTACAAAAGCTAGAAATGTAGATTTGCCTTTTCTTAATCTATCTTCTAGGATAAGCCGTAAAGTGAGTATTGCCTCCCGTGTTCCTACATTTCTCCTGAACCCAAACTGATCTTCCCCGAGGTCGGCTTCTACCAGCTTTTCCATCCTTCTGTATATAATTCGCGTTAATATTTTGCAGCCATGACTTATTAAACTGATGGTTCTGTAGTTTTCACACCTGTCTGCACCTGCTTTCTTAGGGATGGGGATTATAACATTTTTCTTAAAGTCTGAGGGTACTTCACCTGTCTCATACATCTTACACACCAGGTGAAACAATTTTGTCATGGCTGGTTCTCCCAGAGACTTCAGTAGCTCTGAGGGAATATCATCTATTCCAGGGGCCTTGTTTCGACTTAGGTCTTTCAGGGCTCTGTCAAATTCTTCTCTCAGTACAGTATATCCTATTTCATCTTCATCTACATCCTCTTCCCTTCCTACAATATTGTCTCGAAGTTCATTTCCTTTGTAGAGCCCCTCTATATACTCTTTCCACCTTTCAGCTTTCCCTTCTTTGCTGAGAACTGGTTTTCCATCCGTGTCCTTGATATTCATAGAGCTGTTTTTCTTATCTCCAAATGTTTCTTTTATTTTCCTGTAGGCTGTATCTAATTTTCCCCTATTTATACATTCTTCTACATCCTTGCATTTGCCTTCTAGCCACTCCTGCTTAGCCATTTTGCACTTCCTGTCAATCTCATTTCTTAGTCGTCTGTACTCCATTTTGCCTGTTTCATTTACTGCATTTTTATATTTTCTCCTTTCATCGATTAAATTTAATATCTCCTGTGATATCCATGGATTTTTTGTAGGTCTTTCCTTCCTACCTATTTTGTCCTCTGCTACTTTCACTATTTCATCTCTCAATTTTACCCATTCCTCCTCTACTGTTTTATTTCCCCCCGTTTCTGTCAATTGTTGCCTAAAGCTCCCTCTGAAATTGTTTAAGAACCTCAGGTTCCTTCAAATTATCCAGGTCCCATCTCCTTCTTTTCCTACCTTTTTGTAGTTTCTTTAGTTTCAGCCTACAGTTCATAACCAACAAGTTATGGTCAGAGTCTATATCTCCCCCTGGATATGTCTTACACTGTAGAACCTGATTCCGAAATCTATGTCTTACCATTATAAAATCTATCTGATATCTTCCGGTGTCTCCTGGTCTCTTCCACGTATACAACCTTCTTTTGTGATTCTTGAACCAGGTGTTTGTTATAACTAAATTATGTTCTGTGCAAAATTCTACCAGGCGGCTTCCTCTTTCATTCCTTTTGCCCAGACCATATTCACCTACTATCTTCCCTTCACTTCCTTGTCCTACTACCGAATTCCAGTCTCCCATAACAATTAAATTTTCCTCTCCCTTAATTGTCTTAATAATTTCCTTTAGCTCCTCATATATTTCTTCGATTTCCTCATCATCGGCAGAGCTAGTTGGCATATAAACCTGTACTACTGTTGTCGGTGTTGGCTTCGTATCTATCTTGACAATGATAATGCGATCACTTTGCTGGTCATAGTAGTTTACTCGCATTCCTATTTTCTTATTCATTATCAATCCTACTCCTGTGATACTCCCAATTGATTTTGTATTTATAATCCTGTACTCACCTGACCAGAAATCCTGTTCATCCTGCCACCGAACTTCACTAATCCCCACTATATCTAACTTCAACCTATCCATTTCCCTTTTTAAATTTTCTAATTTTCCTACTCGATTAAGGGATCTAACATTCCACGCTCCGACCCGTAGAATGCCAGTATTGTCTTTCCTGATGATCACATCCTCCTGAGTAGTCCCCGCCCGGAGATCCGAATGGGGGACTATTTTACCTCCGGAATATTTTACCCGAGAGGATGCCATCATCATATGTTCATACAGTAGAGCTGCACGTCCTCGGGAAAGGTAACGGCTGTAGTTTCCCCTTGCTTTCAGCCGTTCGCAGTAGCTGTGTGGCAAAGCCACATTAGCTGATGTTACAAGGCCAGCTCAGTCAATCATCCAGACTGTTGCCCCTGTAACTACTGAAAAGGCTGGTGCCCCTCTTCAGGAACCACAGGTTTGTGTGGCCTCTCCACAGATACCACTCCGCTGTGGTTGCACCTACGGTACGGCTATCTGTATCGTTGAGGCACGCAAGCCACCCCACCTGGATGGATACGAAGCCAACACCGACAACAATAGTACAGGTTTATATGCCAACTAGCTCTGCCGATGATGAGGAAATCGAAGAAATATATGAGGAGCTAAAGGACATTATTCAGACAATTAAGGGAGAGGAAAACTTAATTGTTATGGGAGACTGGAATTCGGTAGTAGGACAAGGAAGGGAAGGGAAGATAGTAGGTGAATATGGTCTGGGCAAAAGGAATGAAAGAGGCAGCCGCCTGGTAGAATTTTGCACGGAACATAATTTAGTTATAACAAACACCTGGTTCAAGAATCACAAAAGAAGGTTGTATACGTGGAAGAGACCAGGAGACACCGGGAGATACCAGATAGATTTTATAATGGTAAGACATAGATTTCGGAACCAGGTTTTACAGTGTAAGACATACCCAGGGGCAGATATAGACTCTGACCATAACTTGTTGGTTATGAACTGTAGGCTGAAACTAAAGAAACTACAAAAAGGTAGGAAAAGAAGGAGATGGGACCTGGATAATTTGAAGGAACCTGAGGTTCTTAAACAATTTCAGAGGGAGCTTTAGGCAACAATTGACAGAAACGGGGGGAAATAAAACAGTAGAGGAGGAATGGGTAAAATTGAGAGATGAAATAGTGAAAGTAGCAGAGGACAAAATAGGTAGGAAGGAAAGACCTACAAAAAATCCTTGGATATCACAGGAGATACTAAATTTAATTGATGAAAGGAGGAAATATAAAAATGTAGCAAATGAAACAGGCAAAATGGAGTACAGACGACTAAGAAATGAGATTGACAGGAAGTGCAAAATGGTTAAGCAGGAGTGGCTAGAGGCAAATGCAAGGATATAGAAGAATGTATAAATAGGGGAAAAATAGATACAGCCTACAGGAAAATAAAAGAAACATTTGGAGATAAGAAAAACAGCTCTATGAATATCAAGGACACGGATGGAAAACCAGTTCTCAGCAAAGAAGGGAAAGCTGAAAGGTGGAAAGAGTATATAGAGGGGCTCTACAAAGGAAATGAACTTCGAGACAATATTGTAGGAAGGGAAGAGGATGTAGATGAAGATGAAATAGGATATACTGTACTGAGAGAAGAATTTGACAGAGCCCTGAAAGACCTAAGTCGAAACAAGGCCCCTGGAGTAGATGATATTCCCTCAGAGCTACTGAAGTCTCTGGGAGAACCAGCCATGACAAAATTGTTTCACCTGGTGTGTAAGATGTATGAGACAGGCGAAGTACCCTCAGACTTTAAGAAAAATGTTATAATCCCCATCCCTAAGAAAGCAGGTGCAGACAGGTGTGAAAACTACAGAACCATCAGTTTAATAAGTCATGGTTGCAAAATATTAACGCGAATTATATACAGAAGGATGGAAAAGTTGGTAGAAGCCGACCTCGGAGAAGATCAGTTTGGGTTCAGGAGAAATGTAGGAACACGGGAGGCAATACTCACTTTACGGCTTATCCTAGAAGATAGATTAAGAAAAGGGAAACCTACATTTCTAGCTTTTGTAGATTTGGAGAAGGCTTTTGACAATGTTGATTGGAATAAACTCTTTGAAGTTCTGAAGCAAGCAGGAGTAAAATATAGGGAGCGTAAGGTTATTTACAACTTGTACAAAAACCAGACAGTTGTTGTCAGAGTTGAAGGGCATGAAAGGAATGCAGTGGTTGGGAATGGAGTGAGACAGGGTTGTAGCCTTTCTCCAATGTTATTCAATTTGTACATCGAGCAAGCTATAAAGGAAAGCAAGGAGAAATTTGGAGAAGGAATTAAAGTTCAGGATGAAGAATTAAAAACATTGCGTTTTGCCGACGACATAGTAATTCTATCAGATACAGCAAAGGACCTGGAAGAGCAATTGAACGGAATGGACAGTGTGCTGAAAGGTGCATATAAGATGAACATTAACAAGAGCAAAACTAGGGTAATGGAGTGCAGTGTAAGAAAATCAGGTGATGCTGAAGGAATTAGATTGGGAAACGAAGCAATAAAGGAGGTAGATGAGTTTTGTTACTTGGGCAGTAAAATAACAAATGATGGGCGCAGTACAGAGGATATAAAATGCAGAATGGCAATGGGTAGAAAAGCGCTTTTGAAAAAGAGAAATTTGTTAACATCGAATATTGATTTAAGCCTAAGGAAGTCCTTTCTGAGGGCATTTGTATGGAGTGTTGCCTTGTATGGGAGTGAGACATGGACGATAAACAGTGCAGACAGGAAGAGGATTGAGGCTTTTGAAATATGGTGTTACAGAAGAATGCTGAAGATTAGGTGGGTGGATCGCTTAACTAATGAGGAGGTACTGAACCGAATTGGGGAGAAAAGAAATTTCTGGCATACCTTGACTAAAAGAAGGGATAGATTGGTGGGACACATTCTTAGACATCAAGGAATTGTGAATTTAGCATTAGAGGGAAGTGTGTGGGGTAAAAATCGCAGAGGAAGACCAAGAGATGGATACAGTAAGCAGATTCAGACAGATGTAGGTTGCCGTTCTTATGAGGAGATGAAGAGGCTTGCTCAGGATAGGGTATTGTGGAGAGCTGCATCAAACCAGTCTCCGGACTGAAGACCACAACAACAAGTTTTCGAATTTCTCGGCAATAGTCTTCTACAACGACTAGTGTCGATATGGAGCTACAGACAGAGATTACATAGTGTCTGAAATATTGTTAACTTCAAAACTTGCCATCCCGGATGCTCGATAGACTGGCAGTGATGTGACTGCTATCGCAGAATATGAGATCTCTCCCTACAGAGCCTGGAAAGGGGTTGGTGAACGTATAAAGGGAGAAATAACGCGAGCGGTATCTTGAAGATTCTCGCTACCCGGGGCGGAAACTCCCCCGACGCGAGACTCTTTGAGAAAGGGATTATTTTGCAAGCGTTATCCTTTACGGCGAAAGAAAAGCCGGCCGCCGTGGGCCGCGCTCTCTCCCGCCAGCCGCGGGGTTACTCACACAGTGTGGGCAGGGCAGGGGAGGGAAATGCCGTGCCGCACAAAGCCGCCCAGCCGGCAGCCGGCAGCGCCTGCGCTGTAAACACGCCTGCCCCACCAAACAGCAGCACTCATTCCCTCACCTGGCACCCTCTGCCGACACCTGCAGCGCCACTGCCGCCGCTTTAACACGGGGCACTGCACAGCGATCCGCTACAGTCAGCCGCTCACGACAGCCGAGGACCGGCTCACCGTAGCCACACTAGCGATGGGAAAAACCGACCGGTAAAACCGATACCGGTATTTTAGTTTTGAATAACCGGTTTTTTCGGTATTTATTTCGTGTCCGTTGAAACCGGTTTTTTTAGTTATTGCCAAGAACCGGATAAAAAAACCGGTATGACTACTTCCTGTAGTAGTGGTTCAAAAAGTGTTTCTTTTTGTAAATAATTTAAAAAAAATTAAAACTAGTGGACCCTAATATTCAGGGCTATTCCTAAAATTTCCACTGCTATGAAATATTAGGTTATCGCAGTAACTAAGAAAATTTAAGAACAATCCCGCAGTCAGAAACGCGCAACAAACGCGTGTCACAAGAACTTAAGAACTGGTGCAGCTATTGAGGCATCGTTGCACCTGTTCAAAACTGTTCAAATGTTTGTTAAGCTTACGGGACTTAACTACGGGGTCATCAGTCCCTGAACTTACAAACTACTTATGAACTACCTTATACTAAGGACGGCATAAATATCCATGCCCGAGGGGGGATTCGAACCCCCGACCGTAGTGGCCTTGCAGACCGTGACTGGAACGCGTTAGTCCCCTCGGCCACTGCGGCCGGCCATTGCACGTTGCCGTGTGGCGTGGCTTATTAGACGACGCGCGTGCACCGGCAGTGTACGAGACTTGCCTCCGTCTGGTCATGCGGCAGTTCCTTGCTGTCGTCGCCAGACATCGGTTGTGTCTTCAATGGCACCATCTCGAGTGTTGAAGTACTTCACTCATGGCCGGTTTCCGAAACAGTAGTTACCTGTCCCGTCATAGTTTTCTGTGGGTTACCTGAACGATATGTACAAAATGGGTTTCCGAGACGACAGTTACCGTCACAGCCGTAGTTACCTGTCCGTTAAAGGTAAATGCGCGTTCCCCTGGGGTTACCTACACGTTAACTTCAGTTTTAACTATATACGCTACGTAGCGCTAGTGGGCTTCGAAACGCAAGTCCAGAAGTTATTTAACAGCAGTTATTTGTTTTTGTTTATATGACTGGGTTCCGTATAATAACAATTTTAAAATTTTTGAAGCTGAAGAATGTAAATTCTTTCGTCACCGTAGTCTTCTTCTTCTTTTTCTGATGCTTTGGATAGTTGTTCAGAAGAAGAAAGCTGTACTCGGCACTGTTGAAACACCACGACGCGTTTTTCGTGTTAGATGACAACCATTTGATCTGTGTAATGAGGGCGGATTTCATATGCGTTTCAGAATAATTAAAAAAATACTGACTATTGACATTGCCGGGGTCAAACGGGGAAAAACGCGGAAAACAACATTCCGGCTTAAATTTTACATCGCGCTCGGCGGTCGCGAGAGATAATGTTGACAACTGGAGACGTATACATTACCTGCATCTCCCTTTCGTGATTGGTCAACTGACATTTCGACACTGAGCAACATTTGTCAACATTATCTCTCACGATCGCCTGGATGTAAAATTTTACCATATCGGAATCACAAAGCCATGCTCTCATAATAAAACTTTCAATTAAGCATAAAGATAGTTCCCTTTGCAAATAGTGTTTTGCCATGCAATTGCCATTACGATCAATCAATGTTACAAGTGATTAGTGTTTTTTAAATTATTATTACAACGCGGGGCTCAGGTAGGTGAATGGGTGCACGTAAATTGACCAGTCTGTTTCATGAAAAATAATGTCACATTCACAGAACACTGGGAAGAGGAAAACTTACATTCATAAAAATATATGTTGACAACAGAAATAAAACTCATGATATTTTTGTTAACCCTGCCATCGTTGTTGTTTGTCCTGTTTTTCTTTTTAAAAAAGAATACAGCTCTCTGAGTTTCCTTACCGTTTTCTCTCTTGTCTGTTTAAGGAATTGTACAGGTTTGTGACATCTTCCAAGGCGTGTTGTTTTTCCAGAATAGTCAAACCATCTGCCTTTCCATTCACTAATACTACTTTCCTTTCTAAAATCAGATCAGTCAAAAGATTTTTCTCAAATAGTCAAATTTTTTCCTCGCTTGTCGCCCATTGCCTTTGAAAACAGTAACAGAAAGCTCGTAACAGCAAGCTCGTAACAGCTATACAAACTAAGACGCGTCTTCGATTTTACTTAATAATCGATAAAATTCGAGTAATTGCGATTTTCGTTAGTAGTGCCATCTGATACTGTTGAGACGTAATATTTGCTTCGACAGAAGGCGTGGTTACCTCGTAGTTAACTAACGGGCGTTGAAATCAGCTACGGGAAACCTAAGGAAGTTATCTGGCATGTTAAATTATAACGTGACGGTAGCTAACGACACGGTAACTATAGTTTTCCAGAAACCGGGCATTAGTACGGTAGCAGTGAGGTACAATCCTTCATTTGCTTCAAAAAGCTGAAAACGGGTGAGGTATTAAAAACATGCTGTGTCATTTAAGGAGAAAGCATCCAAAACGTTTCTTGCAAGAGAAGGTAAATTCGATTCATATACCTATTATGTAAACTTGGAATAATAACTTTCAAAGTATTATCATATTGTTATGCTAACAAGTTTTATTAATGTGATTCCTTGAAAGCGAGGGGTTGTTTCAATAAGCAATATGGGTTTAGGTAACATTGATCATGTGGTGCCTCGCAAGGTAGCCGTGCGGTCTGAGGCTCCATGTTACGGACTGCGCGACTGCTCCAGTCGGAGGTTCGAGTCCTCCCTCCTGCCTCGGTCATGGTTGTGTATGTTGTCCTTAGCGTAAGTTAGATTAAGTAGTTTGTAAGTCTAGGGACCGATGACCTGAGCAGTTAGGTCTCATAAGAACTCACACCCATTTGAACATTTTTTGATCATGTGGTACATAGCTTTCCTAGTTCAATTTGCCTAAATTTACACTGACAACAATCATACTGTTAGTCAGAACTGTGACTTTACTATTCGAAATACTTCTGCAGCACTGACTGAAGTTCATTTACTGACTGTAACTTTTATATATAGATTGCGTATATAACAAGATATTTTGTATGCACTGGCTCACAAGTCCAACTTCCGGAGTGGTTGGCTCAACATTCGCAACTGCCGGATGGAAATACTGGGTCAGTAAATCTGTATGCTTCGTATATCGTCTTCTACGGACTCCTGGCTAGGCCTACACACACTCAAGAAGGCGTAGTATTGGGAGGGGATCTTGCAAAATATGGAAAGGCAAGTGATTTGTCGTATAACGTTATTTACCTAAATTTTAACTAGATTTCGTAAGTTTCGGTTTCGGCCGAAACTAGAAGAACCGAAAATTCTATTACGATTTCTGTTTTGGTCGCAAAATATGTTTCGGTCGAACTCTACTGGAAATAATAGCAATAAAAAACCAAAAACCAGTTACCTAAAAAACCGGTTATCTTTAGCAATTTTTACAGTGCAGTTAAAGTTGAGATGTTAAGAACCGGTATAACCGAAACCCGGTTGTTTCAGCAATAATACTAGTTCTGCGGTCAGTGACTCTCGCAGTATGCTGGAAGAAGAAGAATTTGTCGCTGTCGCAGCTCTGTTGATATTGAAAAAGAGCTGGTCGAGGAGAACACCAGATTAGAATTAGGCGCATTTTAGTGTATACATGAAATATTGTGAAAGCCTGTGTAGTACTTTACAATTTTGCTGTGGTTTGTAATGCTTATCAGTTGATAGATACACTACAGTCAGAAGGCATCTATGATTTCAGCAGCGAAATTATAACGAACTGCAGGTCAAGCACGGCAACAGATATCAGAGACAAGTTTGTTGAATACTTCAACAGTGGCGCCGGGAAACGTGCGTGGTAGTACTTACGTGTCTAAAACTTCAATACTGTGGTGTCGCACAAGTCTGAAGTGCGCGCCACCTACTTTCGCCGCGCGCCGCCATGCAACTCCGCTCGTGGCCACCACTGAACTGTATCGGTCACTTGGGATTAGGACAGGCACTAGGACTCATCAGTAGGCAGGCCTCTATCTAGTTAAAATATGTATCTGCATTCCACTAGTCTGCTGCCCTCCAATTTAAGTATTGTATTATTTCTACGAAATACATATCTTGTACTAATCTAGCTTAATGCTTCTAGTTACTGCTGTACCACTGGCTGGTCACTTCAGACTCCGTACCCGCATCCTATTTCCCTGTGTCGGTCTCTCTCTACTCGGCCACCGACAACTAGGACAACCGGCGGCAACGAGACACAAAAAATACGTCATGATTTGCTGAATTATTTCATCTAGCCGAGCAAACTAGAAATTAGAGCATGAACAAGCTGAGGATAATTGTTTAACATTTTCTGCTTCAGCAGAGCCGCGGCGAAGTGGCCGAGCGCATTGAGGCGCTATGCTGCGATGCGCGAGGTCGTTCCCCGTCGGGGATTCGAATCCCCCCTCGAACATGGATCTCTGTGCCCTCTTTACTATAACTTAGTTCATAAGTAGTTTGTAAGATTAGGGACTGATGACACCGTAGTTAACTCCTACAAGCTTAACAAACATTTGAACATTTGATTTTTTTAATCAATTAGAACAACCTGAAGCCCATGTCATTGAAAGATTACTCGTATTCATCACATAATAAAAAATTTATAGCGGCACTTATACTTAACACCACTGCTTAATTCCTAAAATTTTAGATGCCAGAACGCACTCTTTGAACCTCATCCTCCCACCGCTTCCACTTATATAAACTATGAGTATCGATTTTTAAACACGTTCATTGGTACCGGCGCAGCAGCAAATTATAGTTACGTTGCGATTCAAAAGACAAGCACTGTTTTAAATCTCACGTGTTAACTTCTACCATTAAATTAATATAATAAATGAAAATATCGCTAAGAGGTGCCGGATAGCCTTTCCGGCCGAAATTAAACACTGCGGAGGACTGTATTGCCTATTGTGAAAAAATAAATGAATAAACATATGAAACTGTTCTACCAAGAAGATGGAAGAAAGCATCAAACTACTTTAACTAACTGCTTCTTGCATGGCAGAATATTTTATGCATTGTAAATTAAGACACACAAAGTGTAAACAAAAACTCACAAAGTGTTTGTACGTTTTTGTTTATAGTACACTGACTAATCTGCATATAAGAAATTGCAATCCTACTATTTTTAACAAATGATGAAAGCCACGCAAATGAAACTCCTGCTCTGCTCTTCTTGGGGCAGCTCATACTTTCTTCCACGCCTCAGCTTTCTTGTTTTTATTTGAATAATCTGCTTTGGAGGAAACCCATATTGCTGCTCGCGTCTGAATATCGCTTATAAATTGTTCCACGTAAAACACAAAAACCAATTTCTGCATTTATGTTCGGCGCGACTACGCAGCCATCTGGGAACATGGACTAACAAAGGACGCTATAAGACACCTGTTCGACGCTCGTCTGCCAGCTCCCATTTGACTGTGTGCAACGCGAGTAGCGGGCTATTCGCTGGACAGCCGGCGTGTCAGCTGCAGAGAGCCGCAGCACTGGCTCGCGCTCTCTCGTCTAGAAGCTCACTGCAGACAGTTTTACACTCCCGTGTAAAACGGCCCACAGGCAGCGTGCTGCATCGCTTCTCTACAGTCACGAACTTCTCTGTGAATCCGACAAGAAGCCGCGACGTTCATTTCACTGATATACTTCAGATTTCTTATACGTTTAATAATCCATCACTAAGTTTACACGCAACCCGTCTTCCGTCAGACAACAACCAAATTTCGTTGTCGTGTTTACATGTTATATTCTGAAGCATATTTCCAAGTTCACTCAATATGGCGTCTGAAAAACAGTTGCTTCAGTTCCTGGTTTAGTCAAGACAATCGTTATTTATCTTTACTTAAATACACAGATTCATCTTCACTCTAATACACTACTGGCCATCGCTACACCAAGCAGAAATGCAGATGAAAAACGGGTATTCATTGGACAAATGTATTATACTAGTACTGGCATGTGAGTACATTTTCGCGCAATTTGGGTGCATAGATCCTGAGAAATCAGTACCCAGAACAACCACCCCTGACCGTAATAACGGCCTTGATACGTCTAAGCATTGAGTCAAAGAGAACTTGGATGGCGTGTACAGGTACAGATGCCCATGCAGCTTCAACACGATACCACAGTTCATCAAGAGTAGTGACTGGCGTATTGTGACGAGCCAGTTGCACGGCCACCATTGATCAGACGTTTCAGTTGGTGAGAGATCTGGAGAATGTGCTGGCCAAGACAGCAGTCGAACATTTTCCGTATCCAGAAAGGCCCGTACAGGACCACCAACATGCGGTCGTGCATTATCCTGCTGAAATGTAGGGTTTCGCAGGGATGGAATGAAGGGTAGAGCCACGGGTCGTAACATATCTGAAATGTAACGGCCACTGTTCAAAGTACCGTCGATGTAAACAAGAAGTGGCCGAGACGTGTAACCAATGGCACCCCATACCATGACGCCGGGTGATACGCCAGTATGGCGATGACGAATACACGTTTCCAATGTGCGCTCACCGCGATGTTGCCAAACACGGATGCGAATATTATGATCCTGTAAACAGTACCTGGGTTCATTCGAAGAAGTGATGTTTTGACATTCGTGAACTAAGGTTGATCGTTACGTACACCATCGCAGGCGCTGTTGTCTGTGATGCAGTGACAAGGGTAACCGCAGCCATGGTCTCTTGAGCTGATACCCCACGCTGCTGCAAACGACGTCCAACTGTTCGTGCAGATTGTTGTCTTGCAAACGTCCCCATCTGTTGACTCAGGGATCGAGACGCTGCTGTACGATCCGTTACAGCCATGCGGATAAGATGCCTGTCATCTCGACTGCTAGGGATACGAGGCCGTTGGGATCCAGCACGGCGTTCCGTATTGCCTTCCTATTTCATATTCTGCTAACAGTCACTGTATCGCGACCAACGCGAGCAGAAATGTCGCGATACGATAAACTGCAATCGCGATAGGCTACAATCCTACCTTTATCAAAGTCGGAAACGTGATGGTACGCAGTTCTACTCCTTACACGAGGCATCAGAACAACGTTTCACTAGGCAACGCCGGTCAACTGCTGTTTGTGTATGAGAAATCGGTTGCAAATTTCCCTCATGTCAGCACGCAGTAGGTGTCGCAACCGGTGCCAACCTTGTGTGAATGCTCTGAGTAGGTAATCATTTGCATATCACAGCATCTTCTTCTTGTCGGTTAAATTTCGTGTCTGTAGAACGTCATCTTCGTGGTGTAGCAATTTTAATGTCCAGAGTGTATTTATAGTCCTCTTTCAACGCAGAAAATGTCACTCTGTCCAGATGAGCTGAAAATTATTTACAAGAAGAAGCAATCTGACAAGAGAAAAACGTTTCAAAAACGGTTGCATTTACATTGACACGAAACTCGATTGTCGATTTGGAAAGCCGCTTAACTGAAGCGGATTTCCAGAATTGTAATTGGAGTTTATACATGACTAACGAAAAGTGCAATGGGGAAACAGGTATACAAAATGTTGTTTTGCGAGCCCATGTTAAACGGGATGAATCAGGATAACTTAATCTGCCAGTACTAAGGGTATTAATGAGGCAGTTAGACAAGCTGGACAAGCTCTAAGCGTTGAATATTTGTCGATTCGATCAGGCTTTCATGCAGCTGCTGTCATTACTCTAACCTTCCAGGCTGAGGTGCCGTCCTGCATGCCCTGGAGTTTCGCCTCAAACTGTGCAAGGCATCCTCGGAGGTGAGGCGTGAAACTGGAAGCATAGCTCGCTTGAGCGTCCTATACGCAATCCAGTCGGAAGGTAACACTGTCAGTCATATGACTACGTATGCGCTACCTGATAGTGCCAAAATTTCCGTATGAAAGTAATCGACTGTCATTTTATCTCTGCAATGTAGACATCAAAATTTATCCACTGTATCAACTTTCTCTTCCCTCTTAAAATTATTTCGTTGTTCGAAAATCTATTTGGACCCTCTATAAATGTTGCGACCTCCAGTCCGAAAACTGGTTTGATGCAGCTTTCAACACTACCCTGTCCTGTGCAAGCCTCTTCATTTCTGAATGCTATATTGACGATTCTTTGATAATTTATTAAGTATATGCCAGAAATGTCTTTTCTCCCCGATTTTGTTGAATAACTCCTCATTTGTTACGCTATCTACACACTAATCCTCTGCATTAGTCTGTAGCACCACATTTCAGATGATTCTATTATAGCCGCGTCGGATTAGCCGTGCGAATTGGGGCACCGTACTACGGTGCACTCGGCCGTTCGGCGTCGGGGGTTCGAGCCCCCCCCTCGGGCATGGGTGTTTGTGTTGTTTAAGTAGTTTGTAAGCTACCCAGCACTTGAGTCCGATGGATTTACGAACATTTGATTCTATCATATTTTTGCTTGAACTCCTTTCTGCCCACGTTTCACTCCCATGAAGTCCTGCTCTCCATACAAATGTCGTCAGAAAGAAATTCCGAGCACTTCAATTAATTTTTGATGTCAACAAATTTCGCTTCTTCAGAAATGCTTTCCTTCCCGTGGCATTCTGCATTGTATATCCTCTTTACTTCGATCATCAGAAGTTATTTTCCTACCAAAATAACAAAACTCATCTATTGCTTTTCTTGTTTCATTATCTTATCTAATTGTTTGAGCAGCGTCTGATTTTCTTATGCTGCAGTCCATTATCCTTGTTTTTCTCTCGTTAAATTCATTTTACGAGTATAACTTCCTTTCGAGACAGTATCCATTCCGTTCAGTTGCTCTTCTAGGTCCTCTGCTGTCTCTGCAGAATGATAATGTTATCGGCAAACAGTAAAGTTTTTTATTTCTTCTGCCTTAACTTTAATTTCTTCTTCAAATATCTCATTGCATTTCTTTACAGTTTGCTCGATCTAGAGATTGAATAATATCGTGAAAAGGCTACTCCCTTACTCCATTTCCAACCATTGAGTCCCTATCATGCACTTCGACTTTTATGACTGCTGCCTGTTTATTGTGAAAGCTACATATAACTTTTCGATCCCTATATTTTACCCCTCTTAGTCTGATAATCTGAAAGAGTATATTCAAGTCTAAAATTGTCAAAACCTATGTCCAAATCGACTCAAGCTAAAAATCTGAGTTTGCATTTCCCTAACCAGTCTTCTAAGATAGTCGTAATGTGCGTATTGCCCCACGCATCCCTACATTTCTCCTAAATCCAAACTGATTCTTCCCAAGGTCGATTTGTATCCGTTTTCCATTCGTCTGTAAATAACTGTTGTATTTTGCAACCACGACTTATTAAACTGATAGTTCTGTAATTTTCACACCTGTCTGCGCTTCTTTTGTTTGGAATGGAAATTATATTCTTCCTGACGTCTGAGATTTTCCCATGTCTCATACATTTTGCATTAAAGATGGAACATTTTAGTCATGATTGGCTCTCCCAACGATGTCAGAAATTCCGAGGCAATATCATGTTACCCAGGGGTCTTGATTTGAAAAATATCAATAACAATAATAATAATATTCTTCAGTTTTTATTCTTGACTAGCTGAAAACACGGCGTTGCCCGGGTATTTATTTATTTATTCAAATCATTAGTTAGTTCTTGTCCTATCCCTTCTGTCTCTGTCCATCCTCTTTTGCAGTTTTATAAAAGGGAGAATGCATTTTTAAAAGTTAATTATAACTTCTGAAAAATAGCCAGATCGGTTCAGCCGTTCTCGAGTTTTAGCGAGACTAACGAACAACAATTCATTTTTATCATTGACAGTTCGTATAGGGTTCAGATCGTGTAAAGCGAACTTTACTCCTTCAAAGTATATTTCTGGACCCATCAAAACACAGCAACCAAGTCATTATTTTACATGTTTTAAATCTAAATTTTCCTCGCAGTTTTTCCATATTTTATCACCGTTTTAACGTTCCCCGAACTTCCATGAACGTGACATGAACAATATCCAGGACACGAGTCCACTCTTTCCGTCCACTATCGAGCTGATACTTAGACTATCTGATAATGCCTTTGCCGGCCTAGGGGACTGAGGCGCTCCAGTCACGGTCTGCACGGTCACTACGGTCGAGGGTTCGAATCCCCCCTCGGGCATGGATATTTGTGCCGTCCTTAGTATAAGGTAGTTGATAAGTAGTTTGTATGTTTAGGGACTGATGACCCCGTAGTTGAGTCCCATAAGCTTAACAAACATTTGAACTTATATATATATATATATATATATATATATATATAATGCCTTTATAAAGCTACTGGGTCTAAAAACACATATGATTTAAATTAATATGGTTTACATTAAGAGGTAAGTGATACGAAGTTCACCGGGTCATCTAGTCGCCTTGGCAATGCTTCGCAATTGCTAATATATATGTACTCTTGCTTTGAACGTCAAACGTGCAAAATTTTATCGCAATCGTACGAATGATATTGATAACCCAAAGAAAAGAGCTCTTTCAGATTTCCACATATTTTCCTATTTTCTGACCACCTATTTCAAACTTAACTCAAACCTTCCTCTCGCTTTGAATGTCGAATGTGCAAAATTTAATTGGAATCAGATAAATGATTAAATGTAAACGAAGGCTTTCGCGGCCGTTGTCATTGTTTATAAAACTCTTCTCGGTGATGGACCGCATCGTCAATATATCAAATACTTCACCGACGTTTCGGCCACTATTGCAAGTGGGCATCTTCTGGGTGTTACGTTTACTGCTGGGTGACGGATAGCTGGTGTCTTAAATATTAAATGTTGCAAGTTGTTATTGGTGGTTTCAGCTCTCTTTCATTGGTGTTTACTTTATTTCTTCCTATTGGTAGAAAAGGAAGTCCAGGATTGGTGTTTATATTAATGTTTGCCATTGGTTGAACCTGGCGAATGAGGAGCGGTGGTAGCAGTGACGTAGCAGTGATGCCTAGCTAGAGCGTGCTGTTTGCTCTGTATACGCGCGGCCGTTGTTGTCTCCGGCCTATGTGGGCCCCTATGGACTGCAATGCGCGCGGTGTCGTCGCGAAGCGCTGCTATTGCTGGCAACCAAGACGCGGGAAGTCTGTACCCATCTTCTCTGTTCATATTTCCGGGTCGCTTAGCTATTTCTATTGCTTCCCTGATTTTCCTCTTCAAAGTATAGGGTTGTTTTGCCAGTACAGTGACTTTCTGAAAATCTATATCTTTGCCGCACTCTTCTTGGTGTTCAGCTACTGCCGATTTTGTATGCTGTCCCAGCCGAATGTACCTATCGTGCTCGGCTATCCTTGTTTTAATCGGCCGCCCAGTTTCTCCAATGTACACCTGGCCGCACTCACAGCCGATTTCATAGACTCCAGCTGTGTGGAACTTATCAGTTTTGTCCTTCATTGAGCCTAGGACATCTCTTATTTTATTGTTGCTGCGAAATATAGGTTTGATGCCCTCTCGACGAAGAATTTTGCCTACTCGTTCGGTGACTCCTTTTACATATGGCAATAGGGCGATGGTTTGTCCTTCCTTTGGCTCTTCCCTTTTATTTCTATCATTAGATGTCATATTTTGCTCAATCATCCTCTTCCCATAACCGTTTGCTTCGAAGGTGGACCTGATGTTTAATTCTGCTTTCAGGTGTTGTTCATCGCTAATCCGATGGGCCCTCTTAGTTAGAGTGTGGAGCACGAACTTCTTTTGCGTAGGATGATGGTGGGAATTTGCGTGAAGGTACCTGCCTGTTGGTAGCTTTTATATATACCCGATGGCCCAGTTTGCCCTCTGGCTTCCGATAAACCTCTACATCGAGGAAAGGGAGCACACCATTCTTCTCAATCTCCATGGTGAACTGGATCTTGTTGTATTATTGATTGAGGTGTTGATGGAAATTCTGCAGCTCATCTTTTCCATGAGGCCAGATGACAAACGTGTCGTCTACATATCGCAGCCAGCAGTCTGGACGTAGTGGTGTGGACTGGAGAGCTGTTTCCTCGAATGCCTCCATGAAAATATCGGCTGCAACGGGTGAGAGAGGTGAACCCATTGCAATTCCGTCCGTCTGTTCATAAAATTTCCCTTTCCACCTGAAATAGGTGGTCGTTAAACAATGTTGCACCAGATCGCAAACGTCGGGTGGAACACGTTCCTCTAGGATGCTCATGGTATCCGACACTGGTACATTTGTAAATAAGGACTTCACGTCGAAGCTGACCATCAAATCCGAGGTGGAGATTCGTTTTTCTTCTAAAAGTGCTACAAAATGGGTTGAGTCCTTGACGTAAGAGTCTGTGTGGCCCACGAGATGTTGGAGTATTAGTTCTTTTGCAAGTCGGTAAGTCGGTGAGTCTGCAGTATAGTCACCCAGCAGTAAACGTAACACCCAGAAGATGGCCACTTGCAATAGTGGCCGAAACGTCGGTGAAGTATTTGATATATGGACGATGCGGTCCAACACCCAGAAGAGTTTTATAAACAGATAAATGGTATTGATATTTCATAGAAAAAGCTCTTCTATTTTTTCTGAATTTTTCGGGAAACTTTTCCAAATTGTTATTTCATAAAAACGTTACTCTTGCTTTGAACGTCAAATATGCATAAATTTTTATCGCAATCAGACGAATGATATTGATATCCCATTGAAAAATCTCTTTCGGTTTCTCACAAATTTTCAAAATTTCCGAGTAACCTTCCCAAATTTATAGGTCATAAGAACGTTCATCTTTCGTTGAACGTCAAAAGAACAAAATTTTATCGCAATCAGATGAACGATTCTTAAGTTGGTGTTAGTACATTTACAAATACATTGTAAAAGGAAATTGGTTCGAATTGTACTACCTTTTTTTTTTTTTTAACAGTCTCTATGTTAGTACTGAAAACTTTTCCAGGACCATAAAGAAAAAAAAATTACCCGTCTCCGTCGTGGGAATAGTCAGTTATAGTGCTGAATTCAATCAAATACACGTTAAAAACACCTTCCAGTTTTTCTCAAATTTCCAATTTTCCGGTGGATTTTCCAAAAGATTTATTTCATACAAATCTTGTCTTGTCAAGCCTTACATGCTCTTACTACCATGTGGCAATTTTTTTTTTTATTTATAGGAAAGAAATCGCTTTCGGTTTTTCCTAAATTTTCCTACTTTCTGGGAGATTTTTCCAAATTTTTATTGGACGCTAATCTTCCTCTTGCTTTCAACATGAAACGTACAAAATTTTATCGCAATTGGACAAACGGTATTGATAGCTCACTGGAAAAAGCTGTTTCATTTTTTCCCGATTTTCCTCTTTTCCGGCCAACTTTTCCATATTTTTCAGCGCATAAACCTCCCCTGGACTTACACGAATATTTCAAGACTAAAATTAGCCAAATCGGTTCAGCCATTCTCGAGTCATAGCTATACTAACGAACAGCAATTCATTTATGATTTATAGGCGTTTTTAATACTGGTCATATTATTTCGTATCTACATTACAGTTGAAAGGTAATATAACGAAAATTATAGTATAGATTTTCATTTAATTTTTTGTGGTATTTGGCTGTAAGTTATACTAATCTTGACTATTGCAACATGTATTATTTTTGTAATTATCAACAAGTAACAAGGAAATACGAATAGTTTCCTTGAACATGAATACCTATCGTAATGTGTGAAATCTCGTATCAGAGAACACAAACTCATCTTTTAACGGTTGTTTTGGACTGCATTATGTATTGAATCTTCAATAATCTGGCATCTACGCAATTTTTATCAAAAAAGTACCCATTTGCTCGTTTATTTGTTGATAATTATGATTGTAATATTTGTTGTAATAATAAAAAACTAGACAGCAAGGTAATAACATTGAAATTCAGTGAAAGTTATTGCAAAGTCAAATTTTTCTCATTGTATTATCTTTAAAATATAATACCTGTTAAATATGCCAACATGAAAAATATGTATGCCTGTAACTCAAAAATAAACACTGAGCCGGCCGCGGTGGCCGAGGGGACTGAGGCGCTCCAGTCACGGTCTGCTCGGCCACTACGGTCGGGCGTTCGAATCCCCCCTCGGGCATGGATATTTGTGCCGTCCTTAGAAATAGCTTGTTCGTAAGTAGTTTGTAAGTTTAGGGACTGATGACCCCGTAGTTAGGTCCCATAAGCTATACAAACATTTGAACATTTTTTTTGAATAAACACTGAATAGGATTCGATTCGGAGATATGCTGATTACAGAAGTCGAACGTTAACCGTAGACGAATCTTCTGCTAAAGATTGCAACGAACAGATACATAATCTACACTTAAATAGTCTCGTAAGATTTTCTCGAGAGTGCCCAGGGTCATAGACAACGACTGTAGATGTTTTGCATTCTGACCGGAAAGAACGTCTGGTACTGAAAAACTCGCCCTTTCCTCCCCCGTTCCTAAAAATGGACTTAATCCTCCCCTCCCGGAGAATAAATTCTGTGTCCCTGAACGTGCCCAAGTAATGTGCCTTACTGCTGAAACATTGTTTTCTTAATGGACTACTGATAGTGTAAGGGTTTAATCAGTAGCCCGAGCTCCGTGGCCTTCCCTTAGCCGTGTCCTGTTGTTCAGTTGAACAGTCAGTGTCTCCATCATAAACGACACAAACATCCATGCCCGAGGGGGGATTCGAACCCCCGACGGGGAACGGCCTCGCGCGTCGTAACAGCGCCTCAATGCGCTCCGCCGCGGCTAGTACCGTACCGCGCAGCATTGACGGTTACATCCGCTAAGAAGTCCAGCAGCGAAACCCCTTGGATGTCCCAGAAAATGGCGAGGAGCACTTTACCTGCACACGGAGTGTTTGCGAACTTCTTTCGGACAGCTGATGACTGATGTTTCCACTTCATAGCTGTTCAACGGTTCTTACGTACGCAACGCCCTGATTTTCCCTAGACGGCTTTTTGAAGCGTCGAAAGCTGTTCGACAAATGTCTCAATGCACTTGGAAATCATGTAGAAAAATAAAGATATGTCTCTTCTTTAATGTATTATTCTATTTTTTTTTTTTTTTTCCTTTCATACACAACTCTGCCCACATACACAACTCCCCCTCGTACATGCTTGACTGCATACCGCTCCTATTGACTGTAGCACTTGAGTGTCCGTCTGGAACACGTAAATAAACACAGAAATCCCGAATTCCTGAGCAAGAATTGCTAAGTTGCATATTCCGACAGTCCCTGTCTCTGGATGTTACCTACATATATCCTCCAGGACTGTGCAACACACGCCCTCCATAGAGGCCGCGCCACTCTCACTGCTGTATTTCTCTCTCAAGATTTTCTCAGCTAGACCATGTGTGATCATACGATATGTTGTTGGAGGACATGGTCGCAGTGCTTATTGTTTATTTTATTTATTTAACCTAACAAAATTTGAAGCTTTAGGCCCTCTCGTAAATATAACAAGGCGTTCTACATAAATTCATGCCGAGTCTTACTAAAATTAGAAAAATTAAAAGTGTCAAACAGTACAGGTAAATAAGAAAAATGGACACACTTAATATTCATGCTTGATTAATAACAAAAAAATATTAGGTTTACAATCCGGTAGGTTTTAATTAAAGCTGCCAGCAGGCATAGGAGAGGAAAGTCAATGTGAATATAATAATACACGGGAAAGAAATATAACGGAGGAGGATGTGCCGTGATTTATGAAGAAAAAAGAAATGGAAGAGGAATAATGTGGAGAAGACAAGAGGATGCGGAAGTTCACAGTGCACGCGAGTTTTGGTGAAAGTTTTAAGAGGATGACAGCAGGAAGTTCTTTGACTTTTTCTTAAATGTAAATGAAGATTTAATTCTGCGGAGAGAGCAGGGCAGCTTGTTCCAGAGTCGGCCAGCAAAGGAGTTTGAAAAACTTTTTGTTGCATTAATGCGCACGAATAAGTTAGATCTTGTGTTAATGTTACGATGGCATGAAAGATGTTTCAATTCTGAGCCAAGGAACTGGGGTTCTTGCTCACTGAAGTAGGCGCAGCGTGTGGTACTCTCGTAATACAATGGTAATAAAACAAAAAAATTGTAATGGAACAATCATACATGTCGTCTTTTTCTTGATGATGGAGAAAAGTTAGCATCTTTATGTCAGCTTTAGAAGGACTAACAGGCAAGATCCTTAACTCACGTTTTGAAAATTCTGACCAGTAGGTAATAAAAACCAATATAATGTAGAAGTGTGTTTTTGGCTTCGGCATAGAACAATGCAAGAGGGCATACGAAATTCTATTGGACACAGACGTGAGAAAGCAGATACCACCTCGGAGTAACAAACTTTCGTATGAGGGGGTCAGTATACAACTTACTAAAGCTTAAAAATACGATGTGTAGGGAAATAGAGGCGCTAAGTATACCACTTGATTGTCGCGGATGCATGGGAGGGTTGATGATCCTTGTTGATATTTATGTGAAGTTAGGTAGATACCGGTCTTAACAAATTGCATTTTACAAAACAAATTTGCAAGTTCTACCAAGAAAGGACACTTGTACCTGAAAGTGTTGAGACTGTAGGAGAGAATTTCGGTTGTCTTACATTTATTCAAGCAGTACCACACTTAGCAAAAATACCATGAAAAATTGCGGTGTATAGCGACAGTATTAATTCGATCCACGCTCTCGATAGTCCGTTTTGAGGAACAATAGCAATCGCGATGGCAAAAAATGAACTGCGGAGGAGGAGACATATCATAGGATAGGAATGAAAGAGGAAGCCGCCTTGTAGAATTTTGCACAGAACATAATTTAGTTATAACAAACACCTGGTTCAAGAATCACAAAAGAAGGTTGTATACGTGGAAGAGACCAGGAGACACCGGGAGATTCCAGATAGATTTTATAATGGTAAGACATAGATTTCGGAACCAGGTTTTACAGTGTAAGACATACCCAGGGGCAGATATAGACTCTGACCATAACTTGTTGGTCATGAACTGTAGGCTGAAACTGAAGAAACTACAAAAAGGTAGGAAAATAAGGAGATGGGACCTGGATAAATTGAAGGAACCTGAGGTTCTTAAAAATTTCAGAGGGAGCTTTAGGCAAAAATTGACAGAAACAGGGGAAAATAAAACAGTAGAGCAGGAATGGGTAAAATTTAGAGATGAAATAGTTAAGGTAGCAGAGGACAAAATAGGTAGGAAGGCAAGACCTACAAAAAATCCTTGGATATCACAGGAGATACTAAATTTAATCGATGAAAGGAGAAAATATAATAATGCAGTAAATGAAACAGGCAAAATGGAATACAGACGACTAAGAAATGAGATTGACAGGAAGTGCAAAATGGCTAAGCAGGAGTGGCTAGAAGGCAAATGCAAGGATGTAGAAGATTGTATAAATAGGGGGAAAAATAGATACAGCCTACAGGAAAATAAAAGAAACATTTGGAGATAAGAAAAACAGCTCTATGAATATCAAGGACACGGATGGAAAACCAGTTCTCAGCAAAGAAGGGAAAGCTGAAAGGTGGAAAGAGTATATAGAGGGGCTCTACAAAGGAAATGAACTTCGAGACAATATTGTAGGAAGGGAAGAGGATGTAGATGAAGATGAAATAGGATATACTGTACTGAGAGAAGAATTTGACAGAGCCCTGAAAGACCTAAGTCGAAACAAGGCCCCTGGAATAGATGATATTCCCTCAGAGCTACTGAAGTCTCTGGGAGAACCAGCCATGACAAACCTGTTTCACCTGGTGTGTAAGATGTATGAGACAGCCGAAGTACCCTCAGACTTTAAGAAAAATGTTATAATCCCCATTCCAAAGAAAGCAGGTGCAGACAGGTGTGAAAACTACAGAACCATCAGTTTAATAAGTCATGGTTGCAAAATATTAACACGAATTATATACAGAAGGATGGAAAAGCAGGTAGAAGCCGACCTCGGGGAAGATCAGTTTGGGTTCAGGAGAAATGTAGGAACACGGGAGGCAATACTCACTTTACGGCTTATCCTAGAAGATAGATTAAGAAAAGCCAATCCTACATTTCTAGCTTTTGTAGATTTGGAGAAGGCGTTTGACAATGTTTATTGGAATAAACTTCAGAAGCAAGAAGGAGTAAAATATAGGGAGCGTAAGGTTATTTACAACTTGTACAAAAACCAGACAGCAGTTATCAGAGTTGAAGGGCATGAAAGGGATGCAGTGGTTGGAAAGGGAGTAAGACAGGGTTGTAGTCTTTCTCCATTGATATTCAATTTGTACATTGAGCAAGCTATTAAGGAAAGCAAGGAGAAATTTGGAGAAGGAATTAAAGTTCAGGGTGAAGAATTAAAAACATTGCGTTTTGCCGATGACATAGTAATTCTGTCAGATACAGCAAAGGACCTGGAAGAGCAATTGAACGGAATGGACATTGTGCTGAAAGTTGCATATAAGATGAACATTAACAAGAGCAAAACTAGGCTAATGGAGTGCAGTGTAAGAAAATCAGGTGATGCTGAAGGAATTAGATTGGGAAACGAAGCAATAAAGGAGGTAGATGAGTTTTGTTACTTGGGCAGTAAAATAACAAATGATGGTCGCAGTACAGGGGATATAAAATGCAGAATGGCAATGGGTAGAAAAGCGTTTTTGAAAAAGAGAAATTTGTTAACATCGAATATTGATTTAGGCCTAAGGAAGTCCTTTCTGAGGGCATTTGTATGGAGTGTTGCCTTGTACGGGAGTGAAACATGGACAATAAGCTGTGCGGACAGGAAGAGGATAGAGGCTTTTGAAATGTGTTGCTACAGAAGAATGCTGAAGATTAGGTGGGTGGATCGCGTAACTAATGAGGAGGTACTGAACAGAATTGGGGAGAAAAAGAATTTCTGGCATACCTTGACTAAAAGAAGGGATAGATTGGTAGGACACATTCTTAGACATCAAGGAATTGTGAATTTAGCGTTAGAGGGAAGTGTGTGGGGTAAATATCGCAGAGGAAGACCAAGAGATGGATACAGTAAGCAGATTCAGACAGATGTAGGTTGCCGTTCTTATGTGGAGAGGAGGGGGTTTGCTCAGGATAGGGTATTGTGGAGAGCTGCATCAAACCAGTCTCCGGACTGAAGACCACAACAACAACATGCACCCAAATGGCGTGAAAATGTAATCACATGTCAGTTCTAGTATAATATATTTGTCCAATGACTACCCGTTTATCATCTGGTGTAGCAACGTTAATGGACAGTAGTGTATTACGCCTTTTTCTTTGTTTTCTTCGAGACCATTAAATAGCTACCTTCACAAATCTTACTCAGTATATGTCTTTTGTAGGTCATCTTAGATCCTTGTGAAGGGCCCAGGTTTCTGAACTGGCGAATATCAGACTTTTGTTGTAAAATAAATCTTGTAAATTAATGAGTTTTAGAGTATCTTCAAAGGTGGGAACATTTATACCTTATCTGTAGATGACAAATGTCAGTGTTATGAAGTAATCAGTATTGTATTATACCCTCATTAACATAAAGTTCCAAGTAGCTGTCCAGTTTTAGATTGGCTGTTCTACGAACGAATAAAACAACGTGTGCTACTAAGTGATAGATACGGCATTAGCGCAATAATGCTCACCGCTTCTAGCGTCATGTGACTATTGCTCGGTGGTGTTGCTAAAAGGACACTGCTTTTGCGGTCAGCAGCTCATCCGTATATCGATTTCTTCCCGAACATAAAGCTAATCTCACTTTGAAATGGACAGACTGATCTTGCAAGGAAAATAAAAATCAACTGGTAAATATGTTGAAGTGGGAACTGCTTTCGTAAATAAATCAGCTTATAATGCGTATGTTGGTGGTTTCTGTAGCAAGTTCAGTAAAAAAATTAAAAAAAATTAAGAATACCATTATATGTCTATGTCACTCTCAACTGAAGGTCCTTGAACTTGTCTGGGCACTGATCAGGAATTGATGGGTTTGGTGCAAGAAGGAGGCAGGTCAATTTTTTGCCTGTATTTAGTTGATTATCCTGTCACATTCAGAAAAAAATCAGCTTTGCTTGGTGAAAGTAGGAGACAGTTCTAGTCGCTAGTTCCAGAGAAATCTATAAGATGAGGAAGTGCCTGTACTCTGAGTTTGCGTGAAAATGGAGGCTGCCCCAAGAGCAGCCTCGTTCTTCCCACAAACGACAGCAGGAAGGTAATGTTACTTGGTATTGAGCAGACCGATGTAAACATTACGTGTTTTCTGTGAGGGATATTTTTCAGCAGGTGTACTATCTGATTTGTGCTGTCATCGTATTTTGATTTCACGGTTTCTGTCAATATGAGTTAATCAGAAGAGGAAGGACTGTTTAATTATGACTCTCCATAATACTACTAACTAGGTCAATATGACATGTGTACTGATCCAGAAGAAGATCCAAGAAGCAGAAACACAGTTGGTGGGCCACTGAAGAGAAAAACTGGATCGCACAAGGAGCAATGGGACTTGGAACAGAAGAAATAAGCAGTACGTCGACGGAAAGCAATACAAGAGCATGAGCGGAGAAAAAATTATGCCTCACCGGACTATGAACAGCCATATATCATTAAAGGGAGTATTGAGAGCAGTGCGTCTATAGATATGACTGTCTTCAATAACACGCAAATTTGCAACCAAGGACCTGCGAGTCTCATAAAAAGCGATTACTTTCATCAAGCTTATGATTGTCCCCCCCCCCCATCAAAGATAAATAGTTTAAAGAATTCAAAGAACTAGCCAGAAAGTATGCCGGGCAAAACGAAATTTGGTTTTACGACCAGTTTCGAAGTGATGCTTCAAACAATCCTGAGGTGACTGAGGGGGAGTTAGAAGGCTGAAGAAAAACTGTACTGATGTATTATGCCAATAATGCTGTACTTTCTTTATTAATAAATATTTTCCAATTGAAATGTGGTTAATTATGGAAAAATGGTCCTACAAAGACTTTTTCATTCACTTGGAGCAAAAAGAAGGGAGCTCCAAAATTCAAAACTCCATTGCACGTATCTGAGTGCATGCATATCTGTGTATTATGGTCGGTATTATTAGATACCCAATACCCTAACGCAAGGGTGACTATTTCTTGGATTCGGTAGAAACTGAGTTTTTAAACTTTTCTTTGTCACAAACTGAAAAAATGTGGAGCTACCTCCTTCTTGCACCAAATCCTTCAATTATATTGCAGGAAGGAACAAAATTTTCAAACTGGATGAAGAGAAAGTACTTCTCGTGGAAGTAGCCACTGATTTAACGCTGGATGAGTGGCAGAAATATGCGCAGCACATTCAGAAAACGTAAAAATCAATGTGGGACCTGGATAACACTGCGGAAGCTCACAATGAGAATTGTGTTATTAACGCCAATATTAGAAGCAGATGTTCATCTGACTTATCTGGCGGATAATTGTTCGACTTGCGAGGGGGGGGGCAAATAACGAGCTAGCAAAAACGTCATCACAAACACAATCTCCGCGGTGGAGTAGCCGAGCGGTCTAAAGCGTCTCGCTGCGGAGTGCGGAGTGCGCGGTTGCTCGCCGTGGAGGTTCGAGTCCTCCCTGGGGCATGGGTGTGTGTGTTGTCCTTAGGTTAGTTTCCCTAGGTTTAAGTAGTTTGTAAGCTACGGACTGATGACCACGCAGTTTGGTCCGATAGATTTACAAACATTTGAACATTTTGAACAAACACAATCTGGCAATGAAGTATGTTAGCAACAAAGATGAATGGAAATTATCGTACTTCCTGCATTCTATTTTATCTCTTGGATGTGCCTATAAAGATGCCTAAGTGCCAAACTATAATATTTAACAGAACCATTATTTTCGTGCCACTGAAAGTTTCATCTACCGTACTTCATCACATCTAAAAGTGAATTGCATCACCTAATAAAACAAAATATTTTCAGATTGATACTTCCCTCTGTATTTAGCTTTATCTCATAGAGAATGAACACAAACTCAGCTCTTTGTTCGCAACACGAGTACAATAAACGAGGCTCGTCGAACAAGTAGAGTCAGCGTTCAGTTAATGGCAGCACACGTCACACGTACTGGGCCCGTTCGTGTAGAATCTGCTTCAGTCGGCATAGTTAGTCTTCCACATATAAAGGTTGCAACGGTATGATGCGATTTTGCGACAAATGGAAATAAAGGGTTAAAAGCAACGTGAAACCTTCTTTAAAAGAATTGACTGCTATATTTGGAGTTGGGGCCCGATGTTGCTTCCTGGCCCGTGCCAGGTGCTGGCTCTCAGCGGCCCTGTCGACATTACCAGATACTTAATGAAGTCAATGAATGCGAAATGGGTTTCCCCATCAAACATTGTCTCGTTTCCGATTAGCTTATGTGAAAACAGTCTCTGTTGTTGTTCTGCCTCTACAAAGTTCCATTTGTTCAACAGACAATAAACTCCCAACTATAGCCTCTAACTTCTTGTATACAATTCTTCCACAGACACAGCCGGCTGCAGACAATCGGCGGTGGGTGTGTGGATACAACGAGGCACTGCTGTCAGCCGCTCTGTCGCAGCAAGAATGCTACGTACAGTCATACTCCCTACGAAACTAAATAATCAGCATTACATTTTATCCCATTAATTTTTTACTTCGCACACTGTCTTTTATTATGAATCAACACTGCTTTTCTCCTGCTAATAATAATATATCACCAGGGAAGCCTAGTAAAGTAGGCGAACTTCACTTTCTTCACGAAAATCAAACACGAACGCTTAGAACAAGCCGATTGATTGAATAAATGTAGGAGGAGGGAAATAAGTAGGGATTTATATCGGTAGAATGTGCAAATTTAAACAGTGTAAGACAATAAAGTTTCAGAATGTAAATATATAACAGTAATACCTCAGGATAATAGCAAGCTTTCCATCTGGTGTTACTGGATACAGAATTTTGTTGTTTGCTTCATTGTAGTTATCGTCTTTGATTAAGTCTACAACCAAGTCATACTGCTCAACGATGTAGCGGGTAATCAAAAAGTCAGTATAAATTTGAAAACTTAATAAATCACGGAATAATGTGGATAATGAAGTAAAAATTAACAAAGAAGCTTGGAATGACATGGGCTTTTATTAGAACAAAAAAAAAAAAAAATAAAAAAAAAAAAAAAATAAAAAAAATAAAAAGAAAAAGAAAAAGAAAAAAAAATCAGTCCGTACGATTATTGGCTTTGGGGTTACCTCAAGTCGCAAGTGTATCGTGATCAACCGACGTCTTTAGTGATGCTGAAGGACAACATCCAATGTCAATGCTTCACCATAACTCCCGACATACTTTACAGTGGTTCACAACATTATTGCTCGACTACAGCTATTGTTGAGGAATGTTGTTTTGTTGTGGTCTTCAGTCCGCAGACTGGTTTGATGCCACTCTCCACGCTATCCTGTCCTGTGCAAGTCTCTTCATCTGAGAATACGTTCGGCAACCTACATCCTTTTGAATCTGCTTACTATATCGTCCCTCGGTCTCACTCTACGATTTTTACCACACACGCTTCCTTCTAATGCTAAGTTGACAATTCCTTGATGCATCACATTGTGTCCAACCAAACTGTCCCGTCTCTTTGTCAAGATATGCCAGAAACTCCTTTCCTCCCCGATTCGGTTAAACACCACCTCATTAGTTACGTCATCTACCCATCTAATTTTCATCATTCATCTGTAGCAGCACATTTCAAAAGCTTCTATTATCTTTTTATCTGAACTCCTTATCGTCCACGTTTCACTCCCATACAATGCTACACTCCACACAACAGCTTTCAGAAAGGACTTCCTAACATTTAAATTAATATTGGATGTTAACAAGTTTCGCTTCTTTAGAAACGCTTTTCTTCCAATAGCCATTCTGCATTGTTTATCTTCTTTACTTCGGCCATTAGAAGCTATCTTGCTACCCACGTAACAAAATGCATGTACTACTTTTATTGTCTCATTACCTAATCTAATTCCTTCAGCATCGCCTGATTTTCTCACATTACATTCCATTATTTTCGTTTTACTTTTGTTAATGTTCATCTTATATCTTCCTTTCAAGACACTGTCCATTCCGTTCAATTGCTCTTCCAGATCTCTGACAGAATTACTATGTCATCGGCAAACCGCAATGATTTTATTTCTTCTGCCTATATGGTCCTCTGCAGCCTTCAGTACCCTATCTCTCAGAGCTACCCATTCTTCTTCTACTATATTTCTTTCTCCAGTTTCAGCCAATCCTTGTCTAATGCTCCCTCTGAAACTCTCAACCACCTCTGGTTCCTTCAGTTTGTCCAGGTTCCATCTCCCAACCGTTCTACCTTTCTGCAGTCTCTTAAGTTATAATCTGCAGTTCATAACCAATAAGTTATGGCCAGAGTCTATGAGGAATGATGGTGAACTTATTCAGCATTTCCTGTAAAGAATATCAGCTTTGCTTTGTTTTAATTTGTTATGCTAATTATTGCTTTTTTGATCACATGAAGCGCTATCTGTCGGACATATTTTAAACTTTTTTTTTCTAGTAAAACACCATGTCATTCCAAGCATGTGTGTCAGTTTTTACCTCTCTCTTTCTACATTATTCCGTGATTTATTAAGTATTCAACTTTATACTGACTTTTTGATCACCCGTTATTTTGGCCCATTTCGTCGTCTTCCATTTCCTCAATGAAAACTCTTTTAAGGAGCATTCTTTACACTTATTTAACTGTAAACTCATTTTATCAGCTTTCGCTACAAAGACGTGACTGCGAATGGAAACACCACTCTACTGAGAAATCGAGACGCAGAGGTTCCGAGCAAAATGCCAGCTTAACGATCAATTGTCCTGCGGTAATCGTTAAACGACGGTCGTGGTTGCCGCACCGAGCAACACGTAGCTTTAGAGGTGTAGTCGGTGCGGGGCCAGACGGAGCCGGCTCGCCTCCCGGCCGGAGCGCGGCTGATGAAGACGCGTGTGGGGCGGCGCATAATCTGGTCGCGGCGTCGCCTAGCAACGGCCGCGCAATAATCCCGCGGCCCTGAATGGCGCCGCCGTATTTCAGCCCCCCCCCCCTCCCCCCACTGTGCCACGTCATCGCTCTGCTCAGCACGCAGCCGCGCGCCGGCCGTCGCTCAGATTCTCGACTCTTTCTTCCAGTTTCAGCTGCGCGGGAACGGCGGAGCCACCTGCAGGAATGCTCTTCCCACCACAGGAGCAAACTTTGCTACTCGATTTGGCGTTAGGGTGGTTGGTTGGTTTGATGTTTTAGGGGGACAAAACTGCGGAGGTCATCAGTCCCCCATTGGCGTTAGGGAAAGGCTTCTTATAGCTCAGTGATTGCGTAGGTATTCCAGATGTACCAGCAGGTGCAATGTTCCATGATTCAATCAAAGGATATTAACACAAAATATTGCGATGTACTGTCCTCTAAACTTTTTAAAGAATTGGCAGAATTTCGCAGTTGCTTTCTTCGACGAATAGGCAACGATATTGCATGCAAAAGACTTTGCGAATGTAGTGGCTTATCTCTTTGGGGCAAGGTTCTTAAATATTTTGGAGTCGGTAAGAAGCATTACGTCTGTCTCGGTTCAGAATAGTCGGAACGCCCCATTGGCTAATTCGAACATTTGAATTGTGCGAAAGTGTAATTTCGACGGTTATGATCGCAACTCGCGAACCTAAAATATTCCAGTTTTTCTTTCCGAAATCCATTCGACATGGGTTATTTTTAGAGATTGAAGAAAGAATTTTAGCCGGTACGCTAATAGCGAGTTTGCATTTTAGGCGGTAACCGTACCGCCCCGTACCGGCTCAACTAAAGCACTGAAGAGGCCAGAATTTTTCGCACTTTCATTTTTGTTCGACGTTTCAGTATTCGCCTCTCCGTTAAAAACTGGACTTCTGAACCACAGAGGCAATCTGATTTAATTACTATGCTGTAATGTTTCAATTTTATGTGCTTGAGGGTAGAATTCACATGCATTTTGGCTATTTCAATGTCGTTTAGTTCTATTTGTATTTCTCTTTCCTGGACTGTTGCATCAAAATAATGAAATTTTTGGAACTCTTTTCACATGGTTGACAAAGATATTTTTGGGACGAAATTAGACCGCATGTTAAATTAAGCTTCAATCAATTTAGCGCTCTGGGATGGACTGAAATCAGGATCTGCAATTAGGTAAACATTAAATAATTTAGTCCTCTTATTCGGAAGCAAAGATTAATTGTAAAATGACATAAAGGCTTTCTTCTGTACAGATGAGTGTGCTTACACTTAGTAGCTGACTAGCAGGATTTAGCAGGATGGGATCAGGGGAACGGCGCAGCCCCCTCCCCCGCCACTTGCAGTCTCCCGTGTTGTAAGCAGCTGCCGCTCAACCTCCGCATTAACACGTCATCCATTCTGACGGCACGTTAAACTCTAGGCACTCCACGTGTGTGACGGCCGAGACTAGAAAAATACATTAGCATGGAAACGAGGAATAAACTCGTGAAGGGCGAGATGGCTTCGACACGATGCATAACGATGAAGGGCACAGATATTCATGCAATATGAAAAACAGCCATTTCATTTTTGTCACAGAAGATGTGTAAAAAATATCTAAATACGTTCGATGACGCAACGCTAGAGTATACAGAATGAAGGTTCGGAATAAACAGCGTAAACTTCAGACTCAAACAGATGTATTTTCGATTAATAAGCAAAACTATTAAATGATGCGATGTATAGTATTTCAAACTGTTAAATAATTCAACATTTTCGACAGAAGCTGCAGAGTGCAATATTAAATTTCACACCCGAAGAGGTCTACTGGTACTCGAGTCATTCGTTCGAAGCAATAGTTTGGCTGCTATAAGTATGCGAACAGATCTAAAAAATTAGAGAAGTAATCTTTCTTTAGATCGATTACCGACATTTGATAAATCCTCGGTTGCCTTCGTGGTTAAATGAGTTCAAAAAGTGTACGTTCTATAGATGGTGGTGCATTTGACAGACACTGCATGAGCAAGTAAATCCTCGTTCTAATGCCGGTAGTTTGAAAGCCGCAATCTTCTTTTACGTCATTCATCTCTTTTTCGTATTACATTTATTATCCTCATACGATTTTTCATTTAGTTTTATCAGTATCTGGTCATATTAAGCTACGTATTGTGTCATTTCGCCTTGAGTTATAGAAGACTGCATTACGTCAGCAAATGTTGTAACGATATGTAGATTTGTCCCGAAACTTCATTCATTGCCTAGCATTGATGATGTATGTTTACTCTGCTATGTTGATGTTTCCTGGCATAAAAATCTTGTCTTTGGACTACATCAATTTTTTTTCCAAATTAGTTGTTCCATAGTTTTCGCTTTTGTGCGCTGATGCCTAAGTTTACAGTCCGATGATAACGGCATTTGAGAATCATTATATCTCTCTGAAGATATGTCATCGTCTCCAACGTTCTATCTGAGTATATATTCCTCACTGCGCCGTCAGTCTTTGGCTCTCTACCTGTTTTCACTCTATTGGCCTCTTCTGTCATTTATATAGAGTACTAGCTGCAAGTATCCGGCTTTGCCCGGTTTTAAAACAAGGTTTTCTGTAGAAGCGTACAAAACCGTTTATTTGAAAATTTCGTTCAGTGCATGGCGGAGGGTACTTATGGATTTCTCCAAAATCCACAGTTTTGCTCCGATCTTGAATCACCACAAAACATTCAAAATCACGCTTAATAACGAACTTGCATGATTTTATTTTATTTTATTTTGGGGGGGTTGGACTTAGAACAGGTACATGGCCAGAGTGAGACTGGGATGGAACGAAACCTATTTAAGAACCTTCCCCATGTAGTTTTGTGTACATGTACCAAATACACGTTATTTGGTTGTCTGGATCTTGAATTATAAGGGAACCGACAAACATACAACAAAAGCATTTTATATGTATAGAGATTGCAATCGAAGTCTATAAGTAAAGTACTCTTCCCCCATGCATCGAATGAAATTTTATGTAGACAGTAACCTTCATCTCGTTTTCAAGGTCAAGTGCACAAAATTTCATCAAGATCGGAGCAAAATTGTGGATTTTGACGAAATCCGTAAGTACCCTCCACCATGCACTGAACGAAATTTTATGTAGACAGTGCCCTTTCTCTGCTTTTGAAGGACATTTGTGCAAAATTTCATCAATCAGTGCGAAGATGTAGATTTACACGGATACATTGAAAACGCACTTTCACTTTTTCTCAAAGTTTCCCGTTGGTTTTCCATAAAATGGAACGAAACCTGTTTAAAAACCTTCCACATGTAATTTTGGTGTACGTGTACGAAATTTCACGTTATTTGGTTGTCTGGATATTGAGTTATAAGAGAATAGATAGACAGACAACAAATGCGTCTCTTAAGTATAGAGATTTCTTTCTCTCTCTCTCTCTCTCTCTCAATCACCCTCTTGCACTCGTTTCTTTCCTGAAATGAAATTTCTCTTTAGGGGAGAGTGGGGCAAGTTGATACAGGTGGGGACTGTGCGATAACGCGCATGCGCAGGACGGCCGTGAGTGAGCAGAGGCTGTTGTTTACCGCGACGCAGCGCCACACGGCGTCCTGCTGTCAACAGACTACTCCACGCGTTTTTATTGTTGAAATTTTGATTTGATGAGCAAAAAGTATTTGTTGGCCAGTCTTTTTGAGCTGGCGTACTATCAAGGGGATATTTTTTAGGACGTTTGTTGTTGGCACAGTTAAACTCCTGTTTCTTGGTAACAATTTCATGATAGTTTCATCTTTCTAGACTTTACATTTTAGAAGTTAGTTTGAATTAAAAGACAATTATTCAGTGGAGCAAGTTGATACTCGTAGCTGGGGCAAAGTGATGTAGTGAATCAACGTACCCAAATTTGTAAAAATTAGTTTTTTCTTTTCGTACAGAAACATGTTGCGGAATTATACCAGGAAGACGGATCGAGGAAAAGTCACGGGTGAGAGCTTTGAAAGAGCCTATGATGCCGTCAAGACCAAAACCATGTCTTTACGGGAAGCAGCTATAGCCATCGAGATCGACAAAATAACATAGTTTAGATTTATAAGAAAAAAAAGACGAATCGCAGGTCAAACCGTTACAATGGGGTCCGCGAAACCAAGACAAACTTTTCCAGAGCAATTAGAATCTCAACTCGAAAAGTATATAATACACTCTTCTAAAATCTACTACGGACTTACACCACAAAACATCGAAACTTTATCTTACGAACTTTTTGTGCCTAATAGGAATATCAATAATTTACCTGATTCATGAATTAACCGTAAAATGGCTTATTTAGGGAAAGACACGCTCGATATCAATCAGGGAGCCCGAGGCTACGAGCCTTAATCGCGCTACCATTTTTAATGAAGCCAATGCCGATCTATTTGTCGACAATTTGAAGAGTACTTTGGATAGATACAAATTTGAACCTAAGGATATTTGGAGTACGCCAAGTAGGGAAAGCAGCGTCAGCAGAAATGGGACAGAGAGCCACTAAAGTATTGCCTGTCACTGCCGTCGGCGACTCAGTTCCTCCGATGTTCGTATTCCCAAGAGTATTCTTCAAGGATCACTTCATCATTGACGGTCCACCAGGATGTATTGGAACTTCCTACCCATCCGGATGGAACGCATCTGAATCGTTTTTTAAGTTCATTAATCATTTTCACGGCCACGTAACATCTTCCAAGGGCATTCTCTACTTGTTGGTTTTGGATAACCATGAATCACATTTATCAATTCAAGTGCTCAACTTCTTCAAAGAAAATGGTATCGTCATGTTGTCGTTTTCCCCGCACACTTGTCACCGCATGGAACCGCTTGGAACCGCTTGACAGATCAGTTTATGGGCCTTTCAAGTAATTTAGCTTCAGTCGACGACTGGATGATCAACAATCCAGAGAAAACTGTAACAATCTACGACATTATTGGCATAGTAGATGTGGCGCTCTCTAGAGAAATAAATCCTAGAAATATTATATCTTGATTTCAAGCATCACGAATCGCGCCGTACAACAGAGAAGTGCTTACTGATGATGACTTCTTGTCCAGTGCAGTCACGGATAGAGATATGACTTCACAAGACAGCACTCTCAAGACTTCTGACGGTGTACAGTCCAAAGTGAACCGAACTGAGACTGCAACTGTAGCTCCATCTACAAGTAAGAATGTTTCTCTCGGTGTGTTCACTGTAAGCCCTCAAGACATCCGCCCATACCCTAAAGCTGGAGAGCGAAAAAGTAAAATAAATAAAGTAAGCTTAAATATTAGGCAAGTCAGAAAACGCGAAAAAAAGGCATTTTAAAATGATAGACTACGGGGAGAAACAAGGCGAAGAAAAAGAAATGCGTCCCGGTTGAACCAGAGTCTGAGGAAGTGAACTAAGCCTTGTGTCTCATATGTTTGGAGCCATTCTCCGAATCCAAGTTATTTCAGGACTGGATACAGTGCATTTCAAGCAATAAATGGGCCCATAGAGACTGCGGTAAAGACTGTAATGTGTTCACTTGCACTCATTGTACATACGACTTTGTAATTAGTGATTCTGAATAGGTTATGGACACAGTATCATAATCTTTGTGTTAAAAAAAGTTAATAATATGTCTTACGTTACCTTTGGACTATATTCTGCTTAATAATTTTTTTCGATTGTCTATTGAGTGATTATTTGCTACCCTAATGTGAATTAGCTTATTACTTATACACATGTATCAACTTGTCCCATGTGGGGAACATTGATACACTTTGCAGCATTAAGCAAATATTTTAATTTTGGGAGATATATATGGTTAATCAAAGCGTAAGTACCATAGAAAAGTGCACAGATAATTGAAGTTTAATATCATAATTTTCCTATTACAAAAATAATTTTAAAAAATGTAAAAAATAAAATCTGAAATTTGTCTCAACAGGCCCCGCTGTCTCCTACTCTCGATGGTAATGAAGAATGTATTTTCCAGTTAGGTTCGAATTTTTATTTAAGTATATCCCAACATAACAACTGCTTTTAAGGTTGTGTTATGGACAAAGAACAATATTTCTATGAGTAAATTGCCCGAAATTTTCATATTTTGAAATGTTCAAATGTTTGTAAATCTAAGGGACTTGACTACTCTGTTTTCAGTCCCTATGCTTACAGACTACATAAACTAACTTCAACTAACCAAAGGACAAACACACACACACACACACACACACACACACACACGACCGAGGGAGGATTGGAAACTCCGACGGCGAGCAACCGCGCGCTCCATAGCGAAGCGCCTTGACCTCTCGGCCACTCCACTGCGTCAAAGTTTCCTATGGACTGGGTAGACCTGAAATGATAAATTCCCTTACATAATTCAGTTTCTTTCCTTTCACTATGCTGAAGTATGTTCTAAATAATCCTTAGCTTTTCTGCCACATTTTTAATGCTCCTATAGTGAGCTGAGCGACCTGATTAAGTCTTTCATCATTTCGTTGCACATTTTTCTAATTGATTATACGTTAATGCGTCTTTATGAATTTTTAATTCTGTTTGTCTCTCTTAAATTATGAAAATTTTCCTACGTCATACAGAGCGTTTTTCGTGTCTTAGAATAATGTTTGTTTCTCCTTCAAACTATGATCATGGCACCTTAGTTTATGGTTCAGTGAACTGTTTTGTTTCTTTGTGTGTGGATGACCATGTTGTAGCTTTCAGTTTTTGTACAATATTTGGTTGTCTCGTCAAGTCATACATTTCTTGCTTCTTTATCGGTCTCAATAGGTTCCCTTCACAGACTGGCCCAAAGATGTTTCTCATCATTTTTTTTTTTTTTTTTTTTTCAAAACCAATAAGTTATCTTCATATTTCCTTGATGTGCGTAAACTTCCTGTTCCATGCGATACCATAGGTGTTATCACTGCATTGCACACTGTAAGTTTGTTTTGTTTTTCACAGATTCTTTGATGACACTATTATCATAATGAAATAAGTTTTAGACCCAATCAAAATACGTTCGTTTGTATCCTGTTTAAAATTATTTTCCGTGTTGAACCATGTAACCAGGCACTTTGCACTTTGCCACTTAAGTAAAGATCAAAATGCATACCTGTAATGCGATTTCGTTAGGGGCTTCTCTGGATACCTCCATTACCTCAGTTTTGTACTCATTAATCCCTATCCCGATCTTCCTTGCAATTTGCGCTAGGTCTTCTACGGTTTCTGCCATTTATCTCTCTTATTCTCCTAGCACTACAATGACGTCTTCATATCTTAATAAATCTGTTCTTCCATTTAGCATTTCAACTGTCCTTCCCCTTTTCATTTTTCGGGCTACATTCACTACGACCAGCTTTAATGGCAATGGTGGAATAACAACGCTTTGTGCCTAACCTGTTCTAGTATTTACTTCTTTGGACAGTTTCCCCTGCAATTTCCATATGTCTCCACCGTGCACAGCTTAACCCTATTTATTAACTTCATTGGTACTCCAATCTCTCCCAAAAAGTTGCACATCTTTAATCTATCATACTTCCTTGAGAAATCCACGAAAGTCACCAGAAGCTGATGGCTGAATTACCAGTAGTATTCCCAGGTTTGTTTAAAGGTGGAAATTTGATCAGTGGGTGATCTACCTATCCGGAAATGTTCCTGGTACTCGGCTTAAATATTTTCTGCGTACAGCTTAAGATTTTCAAGTATTATTAATGACAGCACTTAGGTACACTTAGGAGAGAGATTGCAGTTGTTACAATTCCTGTTAGTGTTATTTTTGTGCAGTGGGATAATGATTGCTGATTTCCACTCCTCTGAGATTTCCTCCCTTTCCCATGATTATTCTATGATATTTTATAGTTCTTTCTGAATTGCCTTCAAGATCCCTGTTTTTTTCCCACCTTGTCTTGGTGTATCAATATCTTCCTTGCGCAAAAAGTAGCACTTTTAATTCATTGTATGTGACAGATATGGTTCTAGAGTAGCTAAAATTCATTTACGATCTGAATTTTCGTTGTTCGCTAATGAAACGTACTTTTATCTCATTTTCACCTCAAGGTTACTTCTGATAACGACGGTGATATTCAGTCCTTTTTCAATCACACAAGATACTGAGAATATTGCTGGTGCAAAGAGTCTCCACAATGAAATCAAATCTGTCATGTTAGTTACGGTAATTACCCCATAAAAATGTTAAAAAAAATAACCTGAATGAGATTAGAATAAAAATTTAATGATTGTGCTAATTTTACGTCTCTTTCTACGTATTTCATTTAAAGCGTGGCGCTACCTAAATTCAAAAGTATTATGTAACAACAACAGGCTTTATTTTCCTTTCCAAAAGAAATATTCGCTCCAATAATATATCTATACCATCTTTAAATACCCAATAAACCGTTTTTCCGAAGTTTCTGGTAAGTATGGAAATATATAGGATGCCGCCCATAGATATTTCCCCACTCATAGTACCATGTGGTCCATGAAGATTTAACCTACAAAAACTACATAAACTCAAATGATTCACGATACTTGCTATGTGTAAAGTGTTATAAAGTTATACAGTTCATTGAAGGTATGCACCATAAATTTTCCCTCGGCGTATTGAACTACGACGCTGACTTCGGGCGTTTCTCCGGGATGCATGTTTTCAACCTCGCTGGTGGCTGCGGTAGGCATTGTCCTGGGAAACTCTTCACAGTGCTTTCAGAGAGTAAAGCGCCTTTCGTTTCCACCCTCCCATTAGGACGAAGAAAACAGCCTCCATTATATTCTTGACGCAGGGGATTTTCCAGACGCTGGCGGGTGTACCATTATCCTTGACATTCACTTGTTGTTCTGTGGGTACGTAGATATATCACACTGATGAGGTCATGATTCGTACCTAAGTACCACGGTGTCAAGTACGTGAAATTATTCGTTATATTTCCGTTACGTGTATTACATATATTAAATACATGTGTCAAGGAATGTCCTAGATATAAATAGATACATCCGCCCCTTCATTACCTACTGCAAAGCGTTGCAGTTCGGAAAAGCAGCGCCCAGTTCGATGAATTTCCTGCGTCGTTGTACGATACATGTCGATTTAATTCCATTCCTTTGGTAACTACGCTGCAGTTCAGGGTAAGGTGAAGACGTGAAACACTGAGTATCCTCAAGATCATGTACACATACTAACTTACACATACAAGTTATTTACCGTCTTTCTGTTCATATGTGGAGTCTAATTTCAGGAACTACCATAGGTGTTTTCACGATAATAATGACAGAATCATGAGTCAGGTTGTATATACCTGAATCACAAAGTGAATGTATCGTTGTTCGTCTTCTATGCGTCACTCCGGGTATATCGCTAAGCCAACTGCAATGGAACTTTCTTTTAAGCACGCTATAAAGAGTGTCTATGGGGCGAGAGCTACACAGGCCTGGGCGCGAAATAAAAACCCAATAGATACTTAAACGACTTCGAGAGAAGTTTCACGCGTCTAACATGTAATCGTGTGTTGTAGCTATAAGTGAGCCGTAAGCGTTTTGGCTTTTCAATAGGTCGATCGTGTGTTTTTATTTACTTTTTTCTTCAACACAGGTCATATTAATTCATCTACATCTACATCGGATAATCTGCTAATCATATTTAAATGCCTCGCAGAGCGTTCATCGAACCACCATTATACTATTTACCTCCCATCCCATTCTCGAATAGCGCGCGGAAGAAAGAACACCTGAATCTCTCCGTTCGAGCTCTGATTTCTCGTATTTTATTCTGATGATCATTTCTACCTATGTAAGTGAGAGTCAACAATATATTTTCGCATTCGGAGAAGAATGTTGGTGATTGGAGTTTAGTAAGTAGCCCACGCCGCAGCGATAAGCGCTGTTGCTGTAATGATTCCCATCCCAGATCCTGTATCATTTCCGTAACGCTGTCTCCCCTGTATCGTGACAATACGAAACGAGCTGCCCTTCTTTGAACTTTTTCGATGTCGTTTATAAAACTCTTCTGGGTGTTGGACCGCATCGTCAATATATCAAATACTTTACCGACGTAAACGTAACACCCAGAAGATGGCCGCTTGCAATAGTGGGCGAAACGTCGGTAAAGTAATTGATATATTTACGATGCGATCCAACACCCAGAAGAGTTTTATAAACAATGACAACGGCCGCGGAAGACTTCGTTTACATCTTTCGATGTCCTTCGTCAAACATACCTGATAAAGATCCCACACTGCCTAGCAATACTCCAAGAAACGAAGGACAAGCGTAGTGTATGCAAAGTCTTTTAGTAGTTCTGTTGCATCATTTAAGGGTTCTACCAATGAAACGCAGTCTCTGGTTCGCCTTTCCCACTACATTATCTACGTGTTCTTGCCAGTTTACGTCTGAAGTAATAGTAATTCATGGGTATTTCGTGGAGTTTACGGCCTTTACTTTTGATTGATTTATCTTGTAAACAAAGTTTAATTGATTTCTTTTCGTACTCATGTGGACGACTTCACACTTCTCATTACTTAGAGTCAATTGCCAATTTTTACACCATACTGATATCTTATTCAGATCGTTCTGCAGTCGGTTTTAATCTTCAGATGCTTTTACTAGACGGCAAATGACGGCCTCATCTGCAAACAACCCAAGAGAGCTACTTAGATACTCTCCCAATTCGTTTATGTAAATAAGGAACAGCTGACGACCAATAACACTACCCTGTGGAACGCCCACCACCTCTCTTTCAGTCGATGCTTTACCATCGATTACTACAAACTGTCCTATCTGACAAGAAATCCCGTATCCAGTCGCAAATTTGGGGCGATATGCCAAACCACGCAAATTGATTGAAAGCCGTGAGGTACGGTGTCAAGGAAAAAAAAAACGCCTTCTGTAATTCAAGAAATACAGAATCAATTTGCGAACCCTTCTCGATAGCACTCATCACATTGTGTTAGTAAAGAGCTAGTTGTGTTTCGTTTAAGTATTGCGCCTTAGTCGTTGCACATTATGTTGTCCTAATGGTGTGCTAAAAGGGTGCAAAGTTTGAAGAAACGACTCTCATTGAACCCTTATGGCTGCAGTTTGGTTCTAAAACGCATGACAGAAGCCTATGTTAGCAACTCGTGAAGCAGTTTCCATCATCTTAGGTTGAAATGAGAGATATAGAAGCTATAAAGGGAAGATTTAGGTGTTCTTTCTCCCTGTGCGCTATTCAAGAATGAAAGGTACATTAATACTATGCGAGGGGTTCGATGAACGTTCTACTAGTCACTGTGATTGACATTGTATCGAAATAGATGTAGGTATCGATGTACGTGACGCAGTCGTGTGAACCACTGTGGGACTAAGATACCGGTTTTGGGGTCTAAAGTAGGACAGGCTGGGTCAGATTCCATACGTCGTCCTCTCAAAGGGCTGGAAATGCGCGTGGAGAAGGAACAGATGACGTCACAGAGTGGAGTTACACGTTCCAGCACCCTGCTAAGCGTGAAACGAAGGATCTGGCTGGTCCGACTTTTGTCTCGTGGAGTGGAATGTGGCCAAAGAGATGGGACTTGGTTTTCATGAGACACGTAGAACATTTTAGCCGCCATATTGCATAGTGAACTCCGTATTTCGTGCCTTCTTTCGTTGTAGTTCTCTGTGTATGAATATAATCGTTTTTTAAAGCGTCAGAAAATTGAGAACCTTTTGAAAATGTGTCATCATATTTAACGTTACTTATTGTTATAAATTGTACACTGTGACGGAATATCGTTACTATGCTACGATACAAGCCATTACAGCAAATAAGAACCTTTGTGATGCCGTACCATAGCCAAATAACATATTACAACACGTTTTAGGTGCATAGTATACTACGAAGCAGGAATAGTTGAAACAGTGCACTGATTGAGTGGGCGGTGACGTCGTAAGCTGCCGTGCTAGAATTGCAGATGGCATGAGTTCGGGTCTTTATACTTCCAAAATGTTCAGTTTTCCTTTTTTGTTTCTGGTTCATTCTTGATAATTTAAGTATAATATCCGATAGTCTTTGTTACTTTGTTAGTTCTTTTTCAGCTGGCGGATTGTCACGGTGGGTTGCGTCACGAGCTGTGGAGGAAAAGCAATGTGAACAATAGATTTGCAGCTACGTTGTTCCAGATATCATTTTAACAATTTGGTTTAATTACAGTTTTCTTAATTTAATACAATTATAATATTCAGTATTCAACTTTATTTATTACAAAAAAGAAGAAACCCTCTCCACCCGAGAATTGGCTGAGTTTTCCATACAAGGGCAGAGGAACCAATAAATTTTAAGACAGCACACTGCGTCACTCGGTTTTTTTCTGCGGCGTTTGATTTCTTTCGCAGTTTAGCAGTGTTTGAATAGTTCAGTTTCATAGTACGAAGGAAACAAAGCAGTAAAGGAGGAACAGTATTTATGTACAATAAGAAAAGCAAAAATTATCACAACGAACATTATCGACCTGTGGTGTTGTTCCGTGTTTGGGAACAAGTTAAATGTATCAAGCGAAATATATTACCTTCGAAGGAAGCCAAAGTAAAGTTTTAAATACGCAGAATATGTACAACGTAAAATGTAAGAATATAAGACAGAGCAAGACAAGTGGAGCTGGTGTAGGTGATGTATTTAACCGTTGTTAGTCTTTTTTTATGATTTTCTTTCCAAAAGTGATTTGAGCGCACATTTTTTATCATTATCAACTGCTTTCATATATTATGCACCTTCTGTGTGCTTCTTAAAACGAAAATTACAATTTACGGTGGATTATTGCATGCAAAGTGCAAGTAAACGTACCGTTTGTTACGCTTATGGGACTTAACTGCGGGGTCATCAGTCCCTACACTCACAAAGGACGCCTGCCAGGCTTCCGCAGATCGCGCGGTCCACGGCAGCGCCCGATTCTCGGACTCTACTGTGCCAAGGGCGCGTAGCCTGAGTTTAAAAAACATTGCCATCTGAGTAACCTAAATTATTTTCATTTACAGTGGATGTTCAAAATGATGTCTCTCTCTATGGAAAGAGCGGTCTGACATCTCTTGAACACAATTGCGAATTCTCGACGAATTTCGGCTGCCGAAATCTGGGAAATGACTAGTGGAATCTTTTTTCACGAAACAATAAATTCTGACAGGTATGTGAACAATATCCTGCCTCCATTTTTTCAAGAACTTTCACCCAATGATAAGCTGTACTGTTATTTCATGCAGGACAATGCAAGACCACACATTGCCAATGCTTCTATGGCAATAATACGAAGTGTTTTTGACGATAGAATAGTTGAGTGGCCTTCTTGTTCTCCAGATCTAAATCCCTGTGACTTTTGTCTTTGTGTAATGTTAAAAGACACGGTGTATGCAAGCAATTCCCATACACTCGAAGACTTGGAAGACAGGATTCGACTAGTTACTTCCCAGATTTCAGCAGCCGAAAATCGTCGAGTGTTCGCAAATGTTTTCAAGAGATGTCAGGCCGCTCTTTCCATAGAGGAACATCATTTTGAACATCTACTGTAAATAAAGGTAAGCTTAGGTTATTCAGATGGCAATGTTTTTTTAGACTTTAACTCAGTGTATGCGCACGCGGCACAATAGAGCCCGAGAATCGGGCGCTGCCGTGGCCGGCGGATGCGGTGGCGGCGGCCGGGAGCCGTACCACGCGATCTGCGGAAGCGTGGCAGGCATGTTTCGTGAGACGCCCTGCACTTATAAACTACTTAATACTAAAGACAACACAAACTTTCATGCCCGAGGGAGGATTTCAACCCCCGACGGAGAACGGCCTCGCACATCGGAGCATAGCCCCTCAATGCTCTCGGCCAATCCGCCCTCTAAAACCTTGTCTGAATTCCCAATCTTGTGGTAACTGCTTGTGCACCTCCTTCACAGAAGCGCATTTACCACGTCACTGTGCGTAGGTAGAGTTTGTGTATTCTTAGGAAGTCGTTCAGTTTGTATATTCGTAGCCATCCTCAGCACTTCAGTTGATGTATCCAGATACGAATATCATTAAACTGTGTGTGTTTGTAGTCAACACTTCATAATTTCTGAGAACCCTTGAGAAAGAGATTTAATTTCAATTCCTATGAAGGTAAGATTGCGCACCATAGATATATGATAAACATATTATTGTAAGTACCACAATGTTACAAAACAATCATGAACAAAGCTGGGACGCATAAAATTATTAGAATTATAAGTGTAGGTACTAGTATGAAATTAAACACTGTGTTAAAGCAATTACAAGAACAACTGAAGAAGCTTCAGTTACAATTGCAGTTGCAGTCAGAAATACTTCGTAAAATTTCAGTTGCCATAGCTCAACTATTGATCTATAAAACAACGCACTCGCCTCCCTCTCCTCGCCCCGAAATTAGATTAGTACGGGCGTAGCTGCAAATTACAGTGACATTGCTATTTAATACACATATACTGTCATAAGCCTTGGATGACTTACAAAAATACTTGGGAAGTGATAGAACGCCGTCCCGGTGTATTACGGCCTACATTAAGTACTGGTTTTACAGCGGAAAAAGATGGAATAAACTTCATAATGACTACTATGACGAGTGTCAACAAAAATGATCATTTTTACTATCTAGATCATTACAGCCCATAGGTCTGGTACAGTCACATTTTAGGAATTGCGGCACTGTGCAAAGAATGAAGAACGTCAAAGTTAACGATTCTGCGACAATTGTTCATCATTTCGAAACACAAGAGCATGTCAGGAATGCGCGTTTTTGGAACGCATATTATACTGCTTAAAACAATTCCGGGATCAGGTGTAATGTCAAACGTAAATGGTAACGTATTTTGTTCAGATATTGGTTACAAAGACATTTTGCTGTCTCAAGCCTTTACTTGATGTTAACATTTCGTTACGTTAGGGCGAGGCACCATGGAGCTACTATAATAGTTAAAAAATAAAAAATAAACTTTGTCATTCCCCTCTAATATGTTGTCTGATCACATCGAACGATGAGCACAGCTGCACACCTATGTGGGATGGACAAAATGAGGTTATCAATCGGCTCTTGATGGATATTCGGCCATTCTTCCATGAGTGCAATATCTGTATTACAATTTGTGACACTGCAATAGCTGCAGTCATCTCCCTCTGTGTCAGGCTCGCTTCAAACCTCCCTATGGCTCTCTATGCCATAGCTTGAGGTAAGTTACGTTATAGCTGCATTGCACTACGTGCTCACAACACTATCTGAACCCAACCGCTTGTGTAATTCGTTCGGTGGAGTAAAGACAGTCAACAGCGACACCTCTGCAGCAGCTTTCTGTTGTTGCCACTGTCTCGGTTCCCGTAATGTTTTTGCCTCCACTCCGTAGAACCGACAGAAAGACGTCGAAACACTTGAGTTCATTCTGACGATGACAACACTTCGGAACTTACGTATTCGATTGATTCCCTAATTGTTTCGACCAGTGAATTATTATTATTTATTCGAACATATTATCAACACCGTGCAATTCTTCTTTACAGATATATGAGAGGACAAGACGTACTAACCGCACGCGACTTCCACAATGTTGTTTATACTATCGTCCACAGTACATTTCTGTCAACCATACTGTAAGTGTAGGGTTGTGACAGTGAGAGGAGAGGATTCTGGCAGATTTTTTTAATCTATAGCAGAGCCTACGTTCAAAAATTGCACTCAATTAATGTTATCTGAAACCAAAAAACCCATCCAAAATATGAATGACGGGGATCTACAGTTATGAATGATGTTCTCCGAACAAATCTTTAATCATCATATTTACTATATCAATTGCTTCAAGAAACACAATAAGAAAGATCCATACAAACTTAACAAATCAACTTAGTAAGAGTCTGAACGAAAAAAAAAAAAAAAAAAAGCACTGAATGATGGACAAATTCTAATTCAGTGTCACGTGAATGTATGTTACCAATAATTTAGATAACAGTGACTGCCAAGTTCTTCCCTACTCCCCATTGACTGAAACAATTCTCATGACAGGATGACGATATATAAAGCGAGGGCTGAATATTTCGGTGCGGACCCTAGATATTATTATTCTCCACAAGTTCGTGAATACTACGCAGTTCCTCTCAGACACAGACAGATGCTGGCGGCACGTTACCAAACCTGGAGCAGTGGCGTGTTCTAGGAGTACAGCTGAGGTGGCGCCTGGTGGCTGGCTGCTGAAAATACTCGCGGCCGCGGAAACAACGATTTGCTTTGCAACGCAGAAGCTAGTACTCCTACAGTACCAGCCGCTGTAATCTCGATAGCTCACAGTGCCCAACGATCTCGGTCATTCCGCAAAGTCTATGCCACTCCAAACTGCGTGTATTGCTACACTATTATATAATGGAGGCAAAGGTTACTCCAGAATCCCGAGGTTCAAACGAAGCACAAGTTAGGGCAGGCTGGCCTTATTAATGGTCAACCAGAACTCACACAGAAAGCTCTACTTTCAGAGCGGACTCTGAAGGTTGTACAAGTTTATCAGTCCAAGTTGAACACGTCATAAGCTCCTTTTCCAGCCGAAGCTAAGAGACCAGTCGTTCTCCATCCGAAGGAAAGAGAAGTTCTTCCCCCGCCAAAGCTAAGAAAATGTTCAAATGTTTGTATAGCTTATGGTACTTAACTACGGGGTCATCAGTCCCTAAACTTACAAACTACTTATGAACTAGCTAACACTAAGAACGGCACAAATATCCATGCCCGAGGGAGGATTCGAACGCCCGACCGTAGTGGCTGTGCAGACCGTGACTGGCGCGCCGCAGTTCCCTCGGTCACCGCGCTCGGCCCGAAGCTAAGAGAAGAGATGGGCTTCCGACGAAGCTAAGAAGCCAAGAGCCACGGGGCCACACCCCTAAGATTCACGAAAGCCAATCAGAGACCTTCGCGCGTTTTTGAACGTTCTATCCACGCAGCTCGGGCAGTGTTTCCGCCTAAACTGGCGTACTAGCTCCACCGTTGGAGTGATTTTCGTGCTTGTCAAGAAAGAAGAGATATCACTGATGCTATCTAGCCCTCAGCGGCCGGCAGTCTTAGCTTAAAACACGAAGGCAGATACCATCTCGTGAAAGAAGAATTTACTGGTTCCTCTGGTCCAACTGAACCGCCTAGACTGGAAGTGGTTTTGTTTGCTACTACGAGACCGCGTGCAATATCAAATGTTTAGAAACCTAGTGGACCAAACTCCTATGTTCATCAATTCCTTGAAATACAGACAGCTTAAACTGACTTACACTAAGAATAAAACACACGCACACCCATGCCCGAGTGATGACTCGAACCTCTTGACAGGAACGGTCGCGTAGGTCGTAGCCTGACACTTTAGACCACGCTGACTTTCAACATGGCGACCGTTAAAAATTCGCGAAAACATAGCAACATTTTCTCGCTTTCAATCTCTAAAATAACGAATGAGAAATAAAATTCTTGCTCATTTCTTTCATGAGAAGTAAAACTGTGACATTTCTCTTGACATTAGAATTTATTAGAAGTGTTTTAGGTTCGTTCGAGTTGCGAATCGTAATCGTCGAATCGTTGACATTGCACTTTCGCACAATTCTAAAGGAATCTGAATGTTTGTCATATGTCCGAATTAGCTATGGAGAGTTCGACTAGTCTGAATTGAGATAGAGGAAATGCTTCTCACCGACTCCAAAGTGATTAACAACCTTGCTTCAAAGAGATAAGCTACTACATACGCAAAGTCTTTTATATGCTATATCGTCACCTATCGTTGATGAAAGCAAGTGCAAAATTCCAGCAATTCTTTCAAAAAATTAAGGGACAGTACATCGCAACATTTTTACTTTATTTTCATTGATTTAATAATGAAACACCGCACGAGTTACGTATGTTTTCATGCTTAGCACGACACTTTTTGAGAACGACTCACTGTCAAGAAAAATATTTACCGTAAATATTACGTTTCCTTAACCGTCTCTTTCGTACTGTAGTCAGTTTAAGATTATAAAATAGTGTGTCGTAGCACTAGTGGGAACTAAAATGGAAGCGAATTTTAATCTCTTTGAACAATGCTTCTTCTGCCGACTGGATGTATACATATTCAACTGTTGGTAACGCTACTAGTTTTGCTTCTTACAGCGGTAAACGTTTGGTTCCGTCTTACAAAGTTCCACGTAGTTCCATTGTCCGAATTTTGTACTGGTTTTCGTGTGATATAAGTCTGCTTTCAATTGCCAACAGCAACACGCACTCTTATTGTCTTCTGGAACACCCTCCTGATTAGTTACGATAAGATGCCGTTGTCCAAAGCCGATGGGTGGTATGCTCGTCTACAGTAAACGCTTGAATAGAATAAAAATGAGTTTCGAATTTGTAAATTATAGTTATATATTGTTAGTGTATTCACCTGCCTAAATCTTTACTTTCTTTATTTTCTAAAAATGTCCATTTGACTGATTTCATGTGGAATGAGCAGAGTACCGCCTAAATTTTTTTCTCCGTCGAGCAGAGTACCGCCAATTTTTTTTTTTTATTTTTATTTTTTTTTTTTTTTTCATTTAAAGCACTGAGTTTCAGTACGTCGATATGACAGCCCCATCTGGCATGATTTCGTTACGTCATTACTATTTTTCACAAAATACCCCGTAAATTGTATTTTTTCTAGAAGAAATTAAACAGAAGATATAACATGATAATGTCCACGAAAATGAATCAGCATGTCGAAGTTTGTTACAAGTACATACCTGTGTCATCTGCATAGAGTGAGGCAGTAGGTGAAGAATAAAGGGGTGAGGAGAAAGCGGAGCAACACAAGAACGCAATAAACTCGCACACGGGCAATGCCAGGTACTGAGGCAAGCAAATGAATATTAGGCGACAGATTCCGGACACTTTAAGGTAACAAACCACGAATGAACGAACGAACTATTGTATTCCTAAATTGAATATAAATTTCATTTTGTCCTTTATGCACATCAAGTGATAAACATTTTTAAATGAAAGAAAGTAGATGTTACTGGGACACACATCGAAATTCTTACTCATAAATTTGATAAAACAGAACCTGATTCGCAGAGGCAGACGAATATGCATCGAACCCAGCTAAACTTTATTTCTCCTGAATAATTTATGATCAAATCATTATGTAGATCCAAAGTATCCAGAATGAATATCTATGTACAAAAAGTTATTAAGATGTTTTAATACTCTAATTGACTACTTGTAATGTTTATTTTCTTGTTACTCTCTATTCACAGGACACTACGGCACTTGAGATTGTAATCCACAGTTTTTAATGTAAAAGTATAGTTCGATTAAAATTTTACAGAAACCAGCAAAATCATTATTAAGAATTATGCTGTAAAAGTGCACCAAATACTTTATAAGAGTCATCAAAAAATACGCAAACTTCGTCGTACCTTTCATCCATCAACCTTTCGTTCACAACAAGATCTTACTACCTTACCCTCAAATGTTTGTGAACTTAAGGGACACAACTACTGAGATCATCGGTCGCTAGACGTACAAACAACTTGAACTAACTTATATTAAGTACAAAACATAGACTCACACATGACCGAAGGAGGACTCAAACCTGCAGCCCTATCTGACGATTGTACGTCATCACTAAATTTTGTGACCGTAGTTTTGGAGCGAAAAAACTGGACGAACCAGCTGAACAAGACCTAGTAAACGAATATATTAATTCACATAAACCATAGCTCAATTAGAGACTATCTCTAAAAGCATGAATGCAAATCTTCACCTCTCGTTTCGCGATATCTGCGTGAAGTTATAGCTTTCGCCTTTAAGATTTAGTATGGAGACTTGCGAGACAGTTATCCCCTCACGATGGGAAAACAGTGCCTTTCTCAGAGATCTATACACTGCAATAAAACTGTTCCGCGAAAGGAAGAAACACTGGCGCAAGCGTGCTGACCAAACAAATGGACGAAAACAGCCCTGTTACCAGAGGGAGAGGGAGGCATCCACCGCGCCAGCGCCTGGGAACTGAGTCAGCTGCTGTGGCCAGATAACTACTGCCGCTGGGGGGTCGATCGCAGGGCAGCGCGTGTCCTACCTGCTACCCAGCCAGCGACCACGTTAGTACGTGAAGGGAAATGCCTTAATATTGCAACAGAAACACCTTCTGAAAGACACTACTGGCCATTAAAATTGCTACACCACGAAGATGCTACACACGCGAAATTCAACCGACAGGAAGAACATGCTGTGATATGCAAATGATTAGCTTTTTAGAGCATTCACACAAGGTTGGCGCCGGTGGCGACACCTACAACGTGCTGACATGAGGAAAGTTTTTCAAACACAAACAACAGTTGCCTGGTGAAATGTTGCTGTGATGCATCGTGTGAGGAGGAGAAATGCGTACCATCACGTTTCCGACTTTGATACAGGTCGGATTGTAGCGTATCGCGATTGTAGTTTATCGTATCGCGACATTGTTGCTCGCGTTGGACGCGATCCAATGACTGCTAGCAGAATATGGAATCGGTGGGTTCAGGAGGGCAATACAGAACGCCATGTTGGATCAAAACGGCCTCGTACCACTAGTAGTTGAGATGACAGGCATCTTATCCGCATAGCTGTAACGGATCGTGCAGCCACGTCTCGATCCCAGAGTCAACAGATGCGGAAGTTTTCAAGACAACAACCATCTGCACGAACAGTTCGACGACGTTTGCAGCAACATGGACTATCAGCTCAGAGACCATGGCTGTGGTTACCCTTGACGCTGCATCACAGACAGGAGCGCCTGCGGTGGTGTACGCAACGACGAACGTCATGTTTTCGGATGAATCCGGGTTTTGTTTACAGCATCATGATGGTCGCATTCGTGTTTGGCGACATCGCGGTGAATGCACATCGGAAGCGTGTATTCGTCATCGCCATACTGGCGTATCACCTAGCGTGGTGGTATGGGGTACCACAGGTTACAGGTCTCAGTCACCTTTTGTTCACATCGACGGTACTTTGAACTGAGACCGTTACTTTTCAGACGTGTTACGACCCGTGGCTCTACCCTTCATTCGATCCCAACGAAACCCTACATTTCAGCAGGATAATGCACGACCGCTTCTTGCAGGTCCTGTACGAGCCTTTCTGGATACGGAAAATGTTCGACTGCTGCCCTGGTCAGCACATTCTCCAGATCTCTCACCAACTGAAAACGTCTGGTCACTGGTGGCCGAGCAACTGGCTCGATACAATACGCCAGTCACTACTCTTGATGAGCTGTGGTATCGTGTTGAAGCTGCATGGGCATCTGTACCTGTGCACACCATCCAAGCTCTGTTTGGCTCAATGCCCAGGCGTATCAAGGCTGTTATTACGGCTAGAGGTGGTTGTTCTGGGTACTCATTTCTCAGGATCTATGCATCCAAAATGCGTATATGCGTATATTTGTCCGATGAATACCAGTCACAGTCTGCACGACCGCTACGGTCGGGGGTTCGAATCCCCCCTCGGGCATGGATGTTTGTGTCGTCTTTAGTATAAGGTAGTTTGTAAGTTTACCCGCAGTAAGTCCCTTAAGCTTAACAAACATTTGACCTTTTTTTTCTTTTTTTTTTTTTTTTTTTTTGTGCGAAACGGTGGATGCGGTTAGAACATGAACGGCAGGTGGAACAATAGAACGTGGAAATAAATTTTAAAGGAAGAACAATTATTTGTGAAGGATTAATGTATTTTATTTTGTAACATTATACTACTGCACTTAATTTTCAAATAAAGAGTATGAATTTTAGGTAAATATGTCAAACAATCTGTTGTACTGTAGCAAGATTTGTATTCAAAGTTTCGCGAAATAGTCTTCAGATAACGCAGCTCTCGCTATAGCTTACTGAATACACTCTACAATGGCTGAAACGTGAACTTCAGAAATATCAAAGGTGGTGTTTGGCGCAAAATGAGTGTTATCTTCACCTTGTTTCTGGGCTGTATTGTTTGATACTACTCAAACAAATATCACTGTGGAAGCTGAATGTAACTCCTTTTTCCCACTTGGCACATGAACTAAAAATATGACTCCTATAAATTTATTCTGCATGACAATGCTACGGCAAAGATAGTGTACTGGATATGGTAAAAAGGGTCCTTGGTCTCTAAACTGTATGTTGATTCGTGTCTAGGCAAGCCTCTAATGAAATGTATTTCCTTTTTTCCATTTGTCACATGAACTTAAAATATGACTCCTTTAAAATTAATTGTGCAAGACAGTGCTACGGCAGAGATAGTGTACTGGATATGGTAAAAAGGGTCCTTGGTCTCTAAACCGTATGTCGATTCTGGTGAAGGGCATTGATTCGTGTCTTGGCAAGCCTCTAATGAAATCAACACTTTCATGTGTCTGTGTTATAGCGACAGTAGTCAATCTCTGGACATGTATGCATAGGGTGTGTGTATAATTTATTTATTTATTTGTTTATGTAGCCTGATCAGATTAAAGCCATCAGGCCCTCTCTTACATCGGACCACGGTTTACACATACAGTAATTCTTTACATGTGAGTTAGCTAGAGTATAACAATGATTGTAAAAGATAAACAATTAATAGCATAATTTATACAGATTGAATACATGTAAAAGGGTGTAAATAAATATTTTTGACTGAACTCTAATAGGATTAATGCTAGCAGTACCAATGAGACACTTTCTGCTGATGTTATAATAGAAATGACAACATTGATATTAGCAGATACAATATGTAATTTTGAATGTATAGAAACTGGTTAAGGTATGGCGAGTTTTGACAGAAGGAAGTTAGGAAAGCTGTACCTGGTGAGAACAATGGTAGTCGGAGAATATCTGGGAGGAGGAATGGATGTGACGTACCTGGATCGTAGGGTAGTAAAGACTGGCGTAATTATTGCTTTAGTAGATAATCCATTAACTGTCGTTTGAATCTGGCAGTGTTATTCACTTCTCTGATATGGTGAGTGTTTCAGAGTCCGGTTCCTACCACTGAAAATGATTTTGAGAAAACGGCTGACTGATGGATAGGGACAGAAAGGATTTTGCTCTGACAGGAACGAGTACTTCTGTTTTGTTGACCAGATAAGAATGTTAAGGTCGAGGAAAGATATGAGGGCAGTGTACGTTCATAAGAGAGTAGAGGAAACAGAGTGTATGAAAATCTCTGCGCTTGTCAGCACGGAGCCAGGATAGTTGCTTATAAGATGGTGAAATGTGATCAAAGAGACGGATGTTACATATATATCGAACGCAGGCATTCATGATTAGTTCCAGACGTCGTGAGCTTTCCCAAGAAAGGGATGTCGAAAACATCAGATGTTGGATGATTACTACGGAGGATGCCGCGCACGTGTGAGGCAGCGCTATGAGCAACTCAGGGGGCCTGGCTACGATGCTCACTTGGCCAGCAGGTGGAAGCTTGTAACACCCATCTGGCAGTGGACAGGTGCCGTACCGAACGAGAACGAGAGTTCTCACATACTCGGAGTCAACGCTCCGGTTGACCACATTTGACCACCACAACCAAAGACTGCCCTATTGCCAACCAGTGCCTGCCATCAGTGAACATCAAAGTACTTACAGAAAAACTCTGTTTCATTTTGCAGCATTGTGTGGGAGTAGCATTATGCCAACAAAGGAACTCTCTGTAAAACCTTCTATTCCCTAAAGGTAAGGTTCCCGTGTGTCTGATCAGGCAATAAGAGTGATCCCCAAAATTACAGTCCAATCTCATTGACGTCTATTTGCAGTAGGATTTTGGAACATATATTTTGTTCGAACGTTATGAACTACCTCGACGAGAAAGACGTATTAACGAGTGGTCAACACGGATTCAGAAAGTATCGCTCTTGCCAAACAGAGCTTGCCCTTTATTCACCTGAAATGATAAGTGCCATCGACGAGGGATCTCAAATCGATTCCATATTTCTGGATTTCCGGAAGGCTTTAGACACTGTACCTCACAAGCGGCTTCTAATGAAATTGCGTGCTTATATAATATCGCCCCAATTGTATTTCCTATCAGAAAGGACACAGTTCGTAGTAATTGACAGTAAGTGAGCAGGTAAAACAGAAGTGATATCTGACGTTCCCCAGAGAAGCGTTGTAGGTCACCTACTCTTCCTTGTGTTTAAAAACGATTTAGGAGAGAATATGAATAGCTACCTTAGACTGTTCACGGATGTACGCATTTCTGCTCCTTACACGAGGCATCACAACAACGTTTCACCAGGCAACGCCGATCAACTGGTGTTTGTGTACGACAAATCGGTTGGAATCTTTCCTCGTGTCACCACGTTGTAGGTGTCGCCACCGGCGCCAATCTTGTGTGAATGCTCAGAAAAGCTAATCATTTACATATCACAGCATCTTCTTCCTGTCGGTTAAATTTCGCGTATGTAGCACCTCATCTTCGTGGTGTAGCAATTTTAATGGTCAGGAGTGTAGAATATTTCATAATTAATTTTTAAGCTCTAGGATAAAGAAAAGAATTATTGTAAATAGAATTTGTCTTTGTTGGGATCCGCTATACAGGTGGCGTGCAACGGGGGGGACCGTGGCCGGGGACAACGTTCTAATAAAATAACACAGTAACGTTCTGATAACACAGGTCGTCCCGTTTTTGGAAGAACCGCATCACGAAGTGCTGTGTACGGACTGCTGCGGCCGTCAGTGTTTGGACGGCTGAGGGGTGTGGCCACGCCACTGTGTTGGGCGGTGAAGGTTCCAACGGATGTTGGTCGTTACCTTCGTGCCGAGGGGGCTGAGGCGCTCCAGTCACGGTCCGCACGGCCACTTCGGTCGGGAGTTCGAATCCCCCCTCAGGCATGGATATTTGTGCCGTCCTTAGTATAAGGTAGTTGATAAGTAGTTTGTAAGTTTAGGGACTGATGACCCCGTAGTTAAGTCCCATAAGCTTAACAAACATTTGAACATTTCAACATCGTTACCTTCACCTTTTGCGAGATATTGAAGTTTGATGGTACTGAGTTATAAGACAGGTATTTGTTCGTTTCTTTGCTTTTTTTATACGCAGTTTGACGTTTCACACTTTACTGTTTAGTGTGTTTGCACCTGAAGGGCATTTCTCGACCGTTGGATCGTTTACAAAGACGGAAGAAATGTGATTGGAAAGCTATGAATGATCATCTTTTCATGGCGCAACTTTTATTTCACGAAATGTGATCAAATAGAAAAATTTTGCTTCTCAATCGATGCAGAATTATGAAAGAAAATCGGACTGACGTGTTTTAGCATACAATAGGTTTTCCTGTAGTTTTTGTATGTTTGAAAACATTCCGGACAAAAATAATAAAAATATAAATGATTAAAAATTTTGGACTATACGATTATCACCTTACTATTGTGATAATATCGATGAACTCAAAACGCAATATTCTATCTCACCGTATTGTAACAAGAAGCAAAAATTATTTGTGAGTTTAGCTTTGACAAACGTACAATTTTTTCAGTACTTTTACGTCTTCAAACAATTATTTCAATATTTTTATATTATTTTCTTTTTATTATTTATTTATTTACCCTTCTTGCGAACCAGCTGCCTTTGGGTTTATAGCTGGTCGTGATTACAAAATCTATGTGATACATTTATGCGACTATGATACATTATTTTCTTTATACATTTACAGTAATTAGATAAATAATACAAAGAAAAGCGTAAAAACTTATCAGAAGGAAAATAGAAAGGCAACTTAAAAACATCAACTATTTTAAGAAGAGAATAATAGAAGATAGGAAAGATTGCTTTGACAGTCTGAAGAATAAGAAAGTCCAGGGTGGGAGGCCTCGGAATTTACTTCGAGCCCTGCCATCCTGGAGTTTTCCCATTTTGAGACTCTTATGATTGGCTATATCTGTAGGTTATATTTCGCAAGTATTTATACGTCCTCTGTGTCGGGGCTGTCATCTGTGGTGTAATCTGTACTGTTTGTGCTTTCAGTGTCAGATTCATCGTAAGTGTTTTGTCTTCTGTTGTGGGCGTTTCGTGTTGCATTACGTCTTACGTTCTGTGTGTACTCGTGGTTTTTTTTTTTTTTTTTTTTTTTTTTTTTTTTTTGTAGTGAGACTTCGTCCGTCAGCCTGTTCATTATGTCCCATCCGTTCTTATCTCGTATTAGTTCGTTTAGGTCTTTAGTCGTGTCAAACATAGTGTGAGTGTGTGTTTTGTAGAGCTGACAGTGTATGACAGTGTGTTCTGGGGTCCCAATTTCTCCACACGTACTGCATGGATTGTCACTGAGACCCACACGTGTGAGGTGTGTGGGGTATGGGCCGTGTCCCGTTATGAAGTGGATCATACCCCTGCTGGGATTGATATGACCCATTCGAAGACGTTCCCTTATATTCAGGAAAAAGTCAATATCGCTCCCATATTTATATTATGTTACAATATTATCACCTGTCTTGCCGTGATAGTGTGTCCTATTTTTTAAGTTTATTTTCTTTGCCTATACTTGTTCACGTAAGATCGAGTAACAGTGTCAAGTCGCCGTTATATTTGCAAGTATCTCTGAAACGGTGCGAGTTATGGAAATAACATACCTGAGCAAAGTTGTTGAGAACTTTCTCATCTACAAATTCGTTTATCCCGTTTTCGTTTCAGATGAACCGTTAAACCGTTATTTTAATTTAAATTTCGAGCTATAAAAAGGCGATCGCGAAGGCCCACTTGTAGTGTCACTGTTGTAACCTAAAGTGGGCCAAAAACTACTGGAAAATTCATTTATTCTTGGAAGGCATAACACGAATTTTGTAGGCTTATTGGTACCTGTGAGCTCAAGAGCTTACGATCGAACACAGCACCGTCTAACAGCCACTGCCGCGACACTCACGACTGTGAAAGCTACCAACTGATGGTTGCAACGACACTAGCGCTCCTAGTGGTGGCAAGGTGTGCTAAAAGAAACGTTTGTTTGTAACTACTTTTCTACGTAACGAACCAAATAGTCTCTGTAATTTTTTCGTTCCAAACATTAGTAAAATATCGAGAGACATAAATAATAATCGCGAAATAAATTTTAAAACAGACGAATTTCTTTGAATCATTGATATAAACAACTTATTCATGAGAAAATACGAATACGTGTATATTTTGTAGCCTACTCCACTGAAAGTGAGAGAATATCAACAAATGAGAAACATTAAATGCTGATGTGATCTGTTCCTATATGATAGGAACATTTTTGACGTGTAACAATTCGATATGAAGTCTAATGATTCGAACAGTTTTACACTTTAGTCGTCTTTGTTATAAACCCATATACTTTTCATTATAATTACCTTTGATAATAAATCAAATGTCCTTAAGTTTCAAGCCGTTTGTGGTTCAGATGTAATAATAATTGTAGAATTGGTTTCTGCTTTGTTGAGATACTGTGCTTTTGCTTTCAACGTGTTATTATCACTTTTGTGAGGATTTCCCTTCACGTACAGCTGTAGTGGATGACCCGCTCATTTTTAATAATGTAAGTAATTCATTCCATATAATTCCTTATTTTCAAAACTTAACTGATTTGGCTGGAATTGTAGTGAAGAAATCAAGACGTTTCTTAGTAGGAGTTTTGCTCTTAATAGAACCTGAAATTCTTTATCAAAAAGTCGTAGATTTCAAGATGAACTTAAACTGTTCTGCAAAGTACCGTTTCATACTGTCCAAAGCTTCTCAGGAAACGTCATAAAGACAAATGTGGAGTTGTAAAATTTTCCCGGCGAAGCAAAGCACCAAGAACAGTGAAGAAGATTGTAAATCTGATGCATTTCTTCCTTATGCTGGCAATGTGTCCTCTAAAACAGGCGGATTGCTAAGGAAACATAAAATCCAGGTCATCTTCCATCCACCTGCGAAGAATTTAGCCCTAGTCGGATCTGTAAAAGACGATTTGCAACTAAAAGAAAGCGGTGGTTTACAAAATTCCCCGCGAGTGTGGTTCTGCTTACGTAGGCTGCATTTCCATGGGACACTGCATGGAAAAATTTTTATTTATTTATTTAGCTGTCTTTTAGAATGATCTGTTATCTAGTTGCTAAAACAGGTCGTATTTTGCACAGGTAATTGATTTTTTACACTGAATAATTTCTTCTTATAAGTAGTTAAAATTTAACAATATACAGCTTAAATAACTTATGAAATAAAACTATAAATAACAATTAGAAAATTTAATTAAATAATACATATCCATTTAAGAAGAAGTAAAGACTAGAAGAAGTACAGACGATTATGTTGAAATACACAGTGAAAGAATAACATGAACTTATTTAATAGAAGAAGATGTTAGGAGAGGGAAAGGTGAAGATGGAGACCGAGACCTTGTGATGCTTCAGGGTCGATGACTTGGCATTCAAGTCGTTAACCCTCAACCATTATGTATAACAGGTTAACAGGTTTATAGTGCTGTTTTGCCTGTGACAAAGTGTGACAATTTCATATCTGTTCTTACTACTATAGTTACACTAATTATTGTCTACTAGCTTAAACCCGCGGCTCCGCTCGCGTGTCGGTTGCTTATGATAGATAACTTTCAGTAGTGTGCTATGAGATCAAATCACACTTAACAATGCACTCGTTTAGAATCAGCCAATTCAACAATAATGATTGTAAAAATATCACAGATCCATCACTCGATGTAATGCGCGAAACGTCAAATCGATATTTGTGACGTGTATTAAAAGAAATTTCTTTTTTACTGCCTTATTTATTTATTCTTATATTTCCTTATTATTATTCCTTACAGAGAAATAGCTGAAGACATTGTAGCACGCATAGACCAAAGATATGGTCTGTGGCACCATGTTTTGCTTTATGTAACCTCCTTGCTGCAGAGTCGCAAACGTTTCCTCCTTGATATCTTCCACCTCCGTATAGCTATCGACATGGAACTGCTATAGTGTACAACGGGTGACTTCGGACAACAATTACACAGAGACCATTCGTTTGTGTTCTGTAATTTTCCTTGAACAGCAGAATATTAACACAAACACACACATAGAATTTTATGTTATGGTCTTCAGTCCGGAGACTGGTTTGATGCAGCTCTCCACCCTACTCTATCCTGAGCAAGCCTTTTCATCTCCTCATAAGAACGGCAACCCACATCCACTTGAATCTGCTTACTATACGCGTCTCTTGGTCTCCCTCAGCGATTTTTACCCCACACACTTCCCTCCAATGCTAAATTTACGATTCCCCGATGTCTAAGAATGTGTCCTACCAAGCGATCCTTCTTTTAGTCAGGGTATGCCAAAAATTCCTCACCAATTCTGTTCAGTACCTCTTCATTAGTTATGCGATCTACCCACCTAATCTTCAGCATTCTTCTGTAGCACCACATTTCAAAAGCTTCTATTCTCTTCCTGTCCGCATTGCTTATCGTCCATGTTTCACTCCCGTACAAGGCAACACTCCACACAAATGCCTTCAGAAAAGACTTCCTTACGCTTAAATTAATATTCGATGTTAGCAAATTTCTCTTTTTCAAAAATGCTTTTCATCTCATTGCCATTCTGCATTTTATATCCTCTGTACTGCGACCATCGCTTGTTATTTTACTACCCAAGTAACAAAACTCGTCTACCACCTTCATTGTTTCGTTAGCTAATCTAATTCCTTCAGCATCGCCTGATTTTCTAAGACCGCATTCCATTATATTTGTATTTCTCTTGTTAATATTCATTCTATACGCTTTCTTCAACACGCTGTCCATTCCCTTCAACTGCTCTTCCAGGTCCTTTGCTGTCTCTGACAGAATTACAATGTCATCAGCAAAAGGCAATGTTTTTATTTCTTCCCCCTGAACTTTAATCCCTATTCCAAATTTTTCCTTGCATTCCTTCACCGCCTGCTCGATGTGTAAATTGAATAACATCGGAGAAATGCTACAACCCTGTCTTACTCCCTTCCCAACTGATGCTTCCCTTTCATGCCCTTCGAGTCTAATAACTGCGGTCTGGCATTTGTACAAGTTGTAAATAACTCTCCTTTCCCTGTATTTTACCCCTGCCGACTTCAGAATTTGAAATAGTGTATTCCAGTCAACATTGTCAAACGCTTTCTCCAAATCTACAAAAGCTAAAAATGTAGGTTTGCCTTTCCTTAATCTATCTTCTAAGATAAGACGTAAAGTGAGTATTGCCTCCCGGGTTCCTACGTTCCTCCTGAATCCAAACTGAGCCGGCCGCGGTGGCCGAGGAGACTGAGGCGCTCCAGTCACGGTCTGCACGGCCCCTACGGTTGGGGGTTCGAATCCCCCCTCGGGCATGGATATTTGTGCCGTCCTAGTTCGTAAGTAGTTCATAAGTAGTTTGTAAGTTTAGGGACTTATGACCCCCGTAGTTAAGTCCCATAGACTATACAAACATTTGAACATTTTGAATCCAAACTGATCTTCCCCAAGGTCAGCTTCTACCAGCTTTTCCATTCTCCTGTAGATAATTCGTGTTAACATTTTGCAACCATGACTTATCAAACTGATGGTTCTGTAATTTTCACACCTGTCTGCGCCTGATTTCTTTGGAATGGGGATTATTACATTTTTCTTAAAGTCTGAGGGCATTTCGCCGGTCTCACACATCCTACTCACCAGGTCAAATAGTCTTGTCATGGCTGGCTCTCCCAGAGACTTTAGTAGCTCTGAGGGTATGTCATCTACTCCTGGGGCCTTGTTCCGACCTAGGTCTTTCAAGGCTCTGTCAAATTCATCTCTCAGTATAGTATCTCCTATTTCATCTTGATCTACTTCCTCTTCCCTTCCTACAACATCGTCTCTAAGTTCATTTCCTTTGTAGAGCTGCTCTATGTACTCTTTCCACCTTTCAGCTTTTCCTTCTTTGCTGAGAACTGGTTTCCCATCTGAGTTCTTGATATTCGTAGAGTTGCTTTCCTTGTCCCCAAATGTCTCTTTTATTTTCCTGTAGGCGGTATCTACTTTTCCCCTTGCTATACATTCTTCTACAGATTTGCATTTGGCTTCTAGCCACTCCTGCTTAGCCTTTTTGCACTTCCTGTCAATCTCATTGTTTAGTCGTCTGTACTCCATTTTGCCTGTTTCATTTACTGCATTTTTATATTTTCTCCTTTCATCAATTAACTGTAGTATTTCCTGTGATATCCAAGGATTTTTTGTAGCTCTTGCCTTTCTACCTATTTTGTCCTCTGCTGCCTTCACTATTTCATCTCTCAATGCTACCCATTCTTCTTCTACTGTTTTATTTCCCCCTGTTTCTGTCAATTGTTGCCTAAATCTCCCTCTGAAATTCTCCAGAACTTCACTTTCCTTCAATTTATCTAAGTCCTATCTCCTTATTTTCCTACCTTTCTGCAGTTTTTTTCAGCTTCAGCTTACAGTTCATGACTAACAAGTTATGGTCAGAGTCTATATCTGCCCCTGGGTATGTCCTGCAGTTTGTAACCTGGTTCCGGTACCTATGTCTTACCATTATAAAATCTATCTCATACCTTCCGGTGTCTCCTGGTCTCTTCCACGTATACAACCTTCTTTTGTGATTCTTAAACCACGTGTTTGTTACGATTAAATCATGTTCCGTGTAAAATTCTACCAGGCGATTTCCTCTTTCATTCCTCCTGCCCAGTCCATATTCACCTATTATTTTTCATTCTCTTCCTTTTCCTACTACCGAATTCCAGTCTCCCATCACAATTAATGTTTTCCTCTCCCTTAACTGTCTGAATAATTTCCTTTAGCTCCTCATATATTTCTTCGATCTCCTCATCATCGGCAGAGCTAGTTGGCATATAAACCTGTACTACTGTTGTCGGTGTTGGCTTCGTATCTATATTGACAATGATAATGCGATCACTGTGCTGCTCATAGTAGTTTACCCGCATTCCTATTTTCTTATTCATTATCTGTCCTACTCCTGTGATACCTCCAACTGATTTTGTATTTATAATCCTGTACTCACCTGACCAGAAATCCTGTTCATCCTGCCACCGAACTTCACTAATCCCCACTATATCTAACTTCAACCTATCCATTTCCCTTTTTAAATTTTCTAATTTTCCTACCCGATTAAGGGATCTAACATTCCACGCTCCGATCCGTAGAATGCCAGTATTGTCTTTCCTGATGACAACATCCTCCTGAGTAGTCCCCGCCCGGAGATGCGAATGGGGGACTATTTTACCTCCGGAATATTTTATCCGAGAGGATGCCATCATCATATGTTCATACAGTAGAGCTGCATGTCCTCGGGAAAAGTAACGGCTGTAGTTTCCCCTTGCTTTCAGCCGTTCGCAGTAGCTGTGTGGCAAAGCCACATTAGCTGATGTTACAAGGCCAGCTCAGTCAATCATGTAGACTGTTGCTCCTATAATTACTGAAAAGGCTGCTGCACCTCTTCAGGAACCACACGTTTGTCTGGCCTCTCCACAGATACCCCTCCACTGTGGTTGCACCTACGGTACGGTTATCTGCATCGTTGAGGCACGCAAGCCACCCCACCTCGGCAATGTCTGTGGTTCATAACTTTCCATCCCAATATACTCCATCCTTTTATCATTATCAACCCTCAATCAACAATGCAACCAATAAAACCATTTTCAAAGAGTAATTATTGTTCCGCATTTCGCGTTGTATTCTTGAAATTACTAAATATCTATCAGATCGCTATAAAACCGTGTCTATAACCTTCCTCAGGTATAAATTAGTAACTTTACAGTCTCTGCGTCTTGTCGTTGAGACGTGATAAGCGTACACCGAACAGACACTGTCATTAATAGCTATCCGATAGCCTTAACACCGTGCCTAAAGCCTTCCCCGGGTAGACATTAGTAACTGTACAAATTTTTAGCTCTTTATGTCATGTGGTCAGACGTAATAAACGTACACCGAACACACATTGACATTTATAGATATAGATTAAATGATGATCACTGTCCGCGTCTGTGTTGGGGTCCGTGTTGTTGTCCCTGGCGAGTTCTCGATTTCGGTTGCTTTGTTGGTACACTCTGTGCACTGTGTTTGCTCGCTGCATACGTTGTTGCCTTCTGTATGGCCTATTTCGTTTGCATTCGTCATATGTCGTGTGCGAGGTTTTATCTGTTAGTATACTGGTCCCCTTGCAGACAGATTGCTAGCAAGTGTGGTGACTGTCCGTCGCTTGGGCTGGGCGGCCCTCGACAGCAGGTGTCTGTCGTACCCTGCAGAGTGGCGGCGGTATTTGCCGGCCTCCGGTTTCTAATTCCGGCGCGCGGCGGGCGATGAGCCTCGCAGCGGCCGGCCAAAGCCGCGAGATGACCGCCGCGGGCTCAGCCGTAATTAGCGCCCACAAAGGGCCGCCCAAGCCGACCGAGCCAAGCCAAGCCGAGGCGCCCACGTCTCGCCGACAACCTGCCGCTTCCACCAGGCCCCCAACAGCAGGAGCGTCGCAACACGCGTGGCGGACCCAGGGGGCGAGTCTGCAACAATAAACTCCTCAGCGTTTGTGTATCTTAATGTTTTGAGCACGCAACAGTGCTGTAGTTGGACAAAAAAAGTTTAGGCGGTACTCTGCACATTCCACATTAAATGAGTCAAATGGACATTTTTAGAAAATCAAGAAAGTAATGATTTAGGCAAGTGAATGTTGTTGTTGTTATGGTCTTCAGTCCGGAGACTGGTTTGATGCAGCTCTCCACCCTACCCTATCCTTAGCAAGTCTCTTCATCTCCTCATAAGAACGGCACCCTACATCCATTTGAATCTGCTTACTATGTGCGTCTCTTGGTCTCCAAATGTTCAAAAATGTTCAAATGTTTGTAGAACTTATGGGACTTAACTACGGGGTCATCAGTCCCTAAGCTTACAAACTACTTATTAACTAGCTAAGACTAAGGACGGCACAAATATCCATGCCAGAGGGGGAGGGGATTCGAACCCCCGACCGTAATGGCCGTGCAGACCGTGACTGAAGCGGCCGGCTCTTGGTCTCCCTCTGCGATTTTTCCCCCACACACTTCCCTCCAATGCTAAATTTACGATACCTCGATGTCAAACAATGTGTCCCACCAAGCGATCTCTTCTTTTAGTCAAGGTATGCCAAAAATCACTTTTCTCACAAATTCTGTTCAGTACCTCTTCATTAGTTATGCGATCTGCCCACCTAATCTTCAGCATTCTTCTGTAGCACCACATTTCAAAAGCCTCTATTCTCTTCCTGTCCGCACGGCAAGTGAATATACTAACATATTTTGCAAGTGAATATACTAACAAAATATAGCTACAATTTACAGATTTTAAACTCGTTTTTATTGTATTCAAGGAATTAGTGTATATGACGATACCACCCATCGGCTTTGGTCAACGACATCTTATCGTAACTAATCAGGAGTGGTGTTCCAGAAAATAATAAGAGTGCCTGTTGCTACCGGGAATTAAAACTAGTTAATTGTTACTGATGGTAAGGTTACCAATAGTTGAACATGTACACATACAGCCAGTTGAAGAAGCATTAGTCAAGGAGTTTAAAATTCGCTCATGTTTTAGTTCCCACTAGTGCTACGACACACTATTTTATAATTTTAAACTGACTACAGTGCGAAAAAGACGGTTAAGTAAACGTAATATTCACGGTAAATATTTTATCTCGACAGTGATTCGTTCTTTAAACGTGTAGTGCTTAGCATGAAAACACGCGTAACTCGTACAGTGTTTCATGATTAAATCAATGGAAACTATATCGCAAAATATTGCGATGTACTGTCCCTTAAATTTTTAAAAGAATTGCCGGAATTTCGCACTTAATTTCTTCAACGAATAGGTAAAGATATTGCATACACAAGTCTTCGCGTATAAAGTATCTTATCTGTTTGGAGTAAGGTTCGTAAACGCCCTGGAGTCGGTAAGAAGCATTTCCATTGTCTCGGTTCAGACTAGTCGGAACTCTCCATTGGCTAATTCGAACATTTGACAGCCAGTCAGATTCCATTGGAATTGTGCGAAGTGCAGTTTGAACGCTTCGACGGTTATGATCACAACTTGAATGAACCTAAAACTTTCCAATTTTTCTTTCCGAAATCCATTCGACAATTTACAGTTGGTCTATTTTTTACAGAATTAAACAAAGAATTTTAGCCGGTACGCTCATAACGAATTTGAATTTTAGGCGGTACGCTGTACCGCCTCATACCGGCCCAACTGAAGCACTGTGACGCAATGACCGATTCTTTTTCTAATATTTCGACGGCGCAACGTCTCCCCCCATGTTCAGAGTGAGTTCAGAGTCTGCCGCTCCAGCATTCGCTGTCTCTCTTTGAGTAGTTCACAACCTGTCATCCGCAGAACACATTTGGCAGTAAGAGCTATAATATGCTCCCCGAAATATATACACTTTCAAACTTTTATTCATTTTAATTGTTAATTATTTCTTACGAGGTCAGTAAATCATCAGCGCGTCTGCCTAGTAAGCAGGAGATTCCGGTTTCGAATCCTGGCCGGGCAGAAATTTTCATTTTCCGCACTTTTGTATTCCCTCTAGAACCTAGTATAGTGAAGCCATAACTGAACACAAATTGAGATTTATTTCATTCTGAACGCTTTAATGTCGTCAACAATATATAATCATTTGAACTGTGTCCCCATGGTGAAGATAAAAGAACTTTTTAGCCACATGGATTCCATCCATAGACAAATCTGAAATGGAAATAGAAAATGAGGAATATTTTTCATATTTTATGTAATGCTACGACGAAAACATTGGGCCAATCAATATATAGAAATCCAACGTATGCAGATTTATGCTTACGCACAAATGAAACCAGCACGCCTCACATCAAATTGTTTCTGAAGTGGCCACCCTGTCTTAAAAGTTGGGTACACTTACAGCATGTCTTTACGAACAATTTTGTGACGTAACTGTTATCTGTGCCTATTACTTACTTCAGTGTTACTGTTGCAGTGTTATTCGCCTCAGGCGTAACATTTTATGTGGAGCACTCTGTCGGGACCGTCATCCTTGTGACACTATCAGTGACCTCAGACCTCTGGTCCATAGATTGGAGCATAATTGCAGACGAGAGTGGTATCCTGCAACCGAAGAGTTTTTTGAATGCAACGAATATTCTCCATAACATATTGATAAGTCACTAAGAATCAAACCAACGGTGGGCATAAACAATACAGAAAAAGACTCGGAAAGATGTAAATCATAGGCTTTCCTGCCATATGTGAGAAGCCAGTAATTAAAAATGGGACCAGCACTAAGTAGACACAAAGTAAGTGTCAGTTTTCTAACCCCTCCCTCCCCCCCCCCCTCCTCAAAGATACCACTCTCAGTGTCCGTTAAAGGTGACTTGCCTGAGGTTTACAAAATTCCTTGTGTATGTGGTTTTTCACGTATCGGGCAAACGACACGTACAGCCATTGCTCTCTGTACTACCTGGATGGCGAACTAAAGATATCTGAGCGTGTCAGCCAAAGATGTTCATATTTCGTGTCTTGCCAACTTACAACATGGCTACTATGAACTATTACAAGAAAAATACAAGAAAATATGTTTCAAATCCCCTCGGATACCAGCCTGTTACATCTCTTGTTGACGTAAATTTCCGAACAAAAGGTAATCAAGTAAGTTTCACTAATTTACAGCATGGTAGGCAATGCCAAATCGTTTGAAAAACATGTGAAAGTGCAAGCACGCTATGGTTTTTTTGCAAAAAACCAGAGTTACAGTATATGTCCAAGTTATATAGCGATCACTGTGTACAGTCCATAAAAGAAGCACGGAAAGCTGAAGTACACCCGTTTAGTAAAACAAAAATAAATGAAATAAATAAAGTAAATAAACGGCGGTGTCTGAGCACTAGACACTCAGTGAATTATGATAACATCGACATTTTAACCATGACCTTTTCTTTTTGGGACTCAGTGCTGAAAGAAGCACGAATTTAATTAATACACCACTGGTCATTAAAATTGCTACACCAAGAACAAATGCAGATGATAAACGGGTATTTATTGAACAAATATATTATAGTATAACTGACATGTGATACATTTTCACGCAATTTGGGTGCATAGATCCTGGGAAATCAGTACCCAGAACAACCTTCTCTGGCCGTAATAACGGCCTTGATACGCCTGGGCATTGAGTCAAACAGGACCTGCAACATGCGGTCGTGCATTATCCTGCTGAAATGTAAGATTACGCAGGGATCAAGTAGAGGGTTGAGCCAGAGTCTTAACACATCTGAATTGTAACTGCCACTGTTCAGAATCCCGTCGATGCGAAGAAGAGGTGTCCGGGACGTGTAACCAGTAGCATTCCATACCATCACGCCAGTATGGCGATGACGAATAGACGCTTCCAATGTGCGTTCACCGCGATGTCGACAAGCGCGTATGCGACCATCATGATGCTGTAAACAGGACCTGAATTCATCCACAAAAAAAAAAAAAAAAAAAAAAAAAAAAAATGACGTTTTGTGACGCAGCGTCAAGGTTTACCGCAGACATGGTCTCTGAGCTGATAGTCCATGCTGCTGCTAACGTCGTCGAACTGTTCGTGCAGATGGTTGTTGTCTTGCAAACATCTGTTGACTCAGGGAACGAAACGTAGCTGCAAGAATACGTTACAGCAATGCGGATAACATGCCTGTCATCTCGACTGCTAGTGATATGAAGCCGTTGTGATTCAGCACGGCGTTCGGAATTGCCCTCCTGAACCTACCAATTCCATATTATGTTAACAGTCATTGGATCGCGACCAACGCGAGCAGCAATGTCGCGATACGATAAACCGCAATCGCGATAGGCTACAATCCGACCTTTATCGAAGTCGGAAACGTGATGGTACGCATTTCTCCTCCTTACACGAGGCATGACATGTTGTTTGGGTATGAGAAATCGGTTGGAAACATTCCTGATGTCAGCACGTTGTAGGTGCGAACCTCGTGTGAATGCTCTGAAAAGATAATCATTTGCACATCACAGCATCTTCTTCCTGTCGGTTAAATTTCGCGTCTGTAGCACGTCATCTTCGTGATGTAGCAATTTTAATGGCCAGGAGTGTGTAGCTTGGGGCCTCAGATTGGGTAGATAATGGAATTGGGCGCATTCTTTAATATGCTCACAAAGTCATTGCCACTTTAAAGCAGAGAAATGCGTCCATATTTCCAAGAGGAGCCACATAGATGATTCAAACATGTCTGTACTTGTTTTCCGGTGGCAACGCCTCTAAGTATTTGTGTCCTCATGCGCAGTAGTGCGGTCCGCTTCTGGAAGCAGAGGAGTCCGTGGACTCAGTCTGTAGGTTGGGGGACGGTATGCGGTCCAAGTGTTAGAAGAAGGAAAATATGTGTGGCTGCAAGTCGTAATTTCAATGGGTCAGGTCAGAGGTTGTCGAAGACATTCTAACGCTGCCAGAGATAATCAAGGGCTGTAGCTATTGTTAAAAAGCAAGCACTGTTGTGACAAGAAGTTAAATAGGTAATTACACAGAATCGTTTGATCTTTATTAAGCACGGTACTTTTGGGGGTTTGGGGACTGAGTTTCTGCATGGTCACTCCGCATCGAGCTTCTTATCGATATATCTCCCTTGAAGTGCAAAAGCCGCAGAATTCTGTGTAGACCAACCATAAACTTCAAATACCTACATTAAGTAGAATTAAATCTGTTTACTTTGACTAAGGCCCTAGAAGTAACGGTATCACGTTTGATGCACTATGAGCTTAATACCGCATCTAAAGAGTTTATAGTACGATTGGTAATGGCGCTTAGTTTATACATTTTATTGTAAAAACAATATATATATTAATTAAATAATCATCAATTATTTGCCACTTTTATTATTAATGTACATTAATATGAAAGTGAAATTACGTTCCAAGTTGATTTTTTGTTAGTGTTTTGATGATGTAACAGGATAAAACTGATTCCAAATTAAAGAAGGATGAACTTTTAACTTAAAATTCCGAAAGTATCTACAAGCACCATGTCACAAATGATTAACTTAATTGCAATATCAAAAAATTATGCTAAAAAATCTACACTCTCGTGTAGGAATAAGGGTTCAGGCAAGTGGAACGGTGGTACGTCAACGCAGCGTCCACAAGTCCTCGTGGATTTGCGTTGGTAGCGGCAATGTGTTGGCCAGTTGTCAGATTATCTGTCCCGTTAAGCGCGTAAATGCAGGACAGTTCTGTTTTGCTTGGCTTACTTGCTATGGAGACAATAAAAGCAGATTACTGACAGTTAATGACACAGATTTCAATGATCGACCGTGCACAGGTTCAGCGACAAATAGCCAAACAAATTTCGAACTCCCTACGTACTAGTGCAATTTCAGACACCAGTAAAACTCAGTCTTTGTGTAAAAATTAAAAATATGGTACCTCTTTCATCGAGTTTTTTGGCTTGTTTGGACGACATACTGTCTCTGAATTTTAAGTAACATTTATGATGTACTAATGGCGGGCAGCAGTAGTACCTTACAATGAATTGTTTACTCTGCAGCAGAATATGTGCCGATTGAAACGTCATGGCAGATAAAACTGTCAGACCCGCTCCTTAGTCTCTGTTTTCGCCTGTGTGCGTAACGAAGTAAATACGCAGGTGCCTCTTCCGCCTGGGCTGCAAAGTACTGGCTGTTTCCCCCTACACTGGATGAATGCAGCTCTCCGCTCGCTCTCACGTCGGCGCCCTCGGTGCACAACGAGCCTGACATACCGCCATACACAGCGGCATTGCAGAGCGTTACCAGCCACTGGTCCCACCTGAAGTTGTCGCTTTCGGGTTCCCCCAGCCGCTCCTTGACTCGGCATGCCGTGCCACTGCCCCCGCCACACTCCCAAACATCGCACGTAATCGAGCTCGGCTTTTAACTATTTCTTTTTTTTTCCATTCCCTCGTCTGATGGAGGAAAGCGGGCTGTTTTTGGTGCACTTTTCAGCTAGTTTGATTACATAATTTATTTCTTTATCATTCATAATTTTACATATGTTTTTGACAATTATACAATTAAAATATATATGTTCTTGACAGTTATACAATTTAAAAGTTTTTATAATTATGTTTTCCATGTTCTGGATATATACAATTTATACAATATACAATTGTTAATTGTAGATACAGTTTATAGTTTCTTGAGAACACTTTTGTATCTTTTGCTTTTGTACATACTGTTCATGTAGGCTACTTTTGTTTCATGTTGTTGTTGTTATGGTCTTCAGTCGGCAGACTGGTTTGATACAGCTCTCCACCCTACTCTATCCTGAGCGAGCCTCTTCATCTCCTCATAAGACCTGCAACCTACATCCATTTGAATCTGCTTACTAAATGCGTCTCTTGGTCTCCCTCTGCAATTTTTACCCCACACACTTACCTCCAATACTAAATTTACGATTCCTCGACGTCTAAGAATGTGTCCTATCAAGTGATCCTTTCTTTTAGTCAATGTATTCCAAAAATTCCTCTTCTCACCAATTCTGCTCAGTACCTCTTCAATTAGTTACGAGATTTACCCATCTGATCTTCAGCATTCTTCTGTAGCACCATATTTCAAAAGCATTTATTCTCTTCCTGTCCGCACTGTTTATCGTCCATGTTTCACTCCAGTAAAAGGTAACACTCCACACAAATGCCTTCAGAAAAGACTTCCTTAAACTTAAATTAATATTCGATAGCAAATTTCTCTTTTTCAAAAATGCTTTTCTTCCTTTTGCCATTCTGCGGCATTTTATACCCTCTGTACTGCGACCGTCATATGTTATTTACTACCCAAGTAACAAACTCGTCTACCACCTTCATTGTTTCGTTAGCTAATCTAATTCCTTTAGCATCGCCTGATTTTCTAAGACTGCATTCCATTATCTTTTTTTTTGCTCTTGTTAATTTTCATTTTATTCGCTCTCTTCAACACACTGTCCATTCCATTCAACTGCTCTTCCAGGTCCTTTGCTGTCTCTGACAGAATTACAATACCATCAGCAAAACGCTATGTTTTTATTTCTTCACCCTGAACTCTAATCCCTGTTACAAATTTTTCCTTGATATCCTTCGCCGTCTGCTCTATGTACAAATTGAATAATATCGGAGAAAGGCTACAACCCTGTCTTACTCCCTTCCCAACTAATGCTTTCCTTTTATGCCCTGCGGTCTGGCTTTAGTACAAGTTGGAAATAACTCTCATTTACCTGTATTTTACCCCTGCTGGCTTCAGAATTTGAAATGGTGTATTCAGTCAACATTGTCAAACGCTTTCTCCAAATCCACAAAAGCTAAAAATGTAGGTTTGCCTTTCCTTTATCTATCTTATAAGATAAGTCGTAAAGTGAGTATTGCCTCCCGGGTTCCTACGTTCCTCCTGAATCCAAACTAATCTTCCCCGAGGTCAGCTTCTACCAGCTTTTCCATTCTCCTGTAGATAATTCGTGTTAACGTTTTGCAACCATGACTTATCAAACTAATGGTTCTGTAATTTTCACACCTGTCTGCACCTGATTTCTTTGGAATGGGGATTATTACATTTTTCTTAAAGTCTGAGGGTATTTCGCCAGTCTCATACATCTTACCCACCAGTTCAAATAGTCTTGTCATGGCTGGCTCTCCCAGAGAGCTCTGAGGGTATGTCATCTACTCCTGGGGCCTTGTTACGACATATGTCTGTCAGGGCTCTGTCAAATTCATCTCTCAGTATAGTATCTCCTATTTCATCTGGATCTACTTCCTCTTCCCTTCCTACAACATCGTCTCTAAGGTCATTTCATTTATAGAGCTGCTGTATGTACTCTAGCCACTTTTCAGCTTTCCCTTCTTTGCTGAGAACAGGTTTCCCATCTGAGTTTTTGATATTCGTAGAGTTGTTTTTCTTGTCCCCAAATGTATCTTTTATTTTCCTGTAGGGAGTATCTACTTTTCCCCTTGTTATACATTCTTCTACAAGTTCACATTTGGCTTCTAGCAACTCCTGCTTAGCCATTTTGCACTTCCTGTCAATCTCATTTCTTTAGTCTTCTGTACTCCATTTTACCGATTTCATTTACTGCATTTTTATATTTTCTCCTTTCATCAATTAAATGTATTATTTCCTGTGATATCCAAGGATTTTTTGTAGGTCTTGCTTTTCTACCTCTTTTGTCCTCTGCTGCCTTCACTATTTCATCTCTCAATGCTACCCATTCCTCTTCTACTGTTTTATTTTCTGTCAATTGTTGCCTTAAGCTCCCTCTGAAATTCTCAAGAAATTCAGGTTTCCTCAATTTCTCCAATCCCATCTCCTTATTTTCCTACCTTTATGCAGTTTTTTTCAGTTTCATTCTACAGTTCATGACCAATAAGTTATGGTCAGAGTTTATATCTGTCCTTGGGTATGTCTTACAGTTTAAAACCTGGTTTTTGAATATATGCTTTACCATTATAAAATCTGTCTGATACCTTCCGGTGTCTCCTGATCTCTTCCAAGTATACAACCTTCTTTCGTGATTCTTGAACCAGGCGTTTGTTATAACTAAATTATGTTCTGCGCAAAATTCTACCAGGCGACTTCCTCTTTCATTCCTTTTGCCCGGTCCATATTCACCTACTATTTTTCCTTCTCTTCCTTTTCCTACTATATAGTTTCATATAGTTTTTTTTTCTTGCTTCAGGTTTTTAGTTTTGTCTTTCATCTAGGTGCAGTGGCATTGTTTCATTTTCCGTTATTGGTGACATTGTTGGTGTCAGATCTGGGAAAAGTTTCGAGGTGTTTTGTTCTTGCTGCGATAGTGTATCTGAATTTTTTTTTTTTTTTTTTTTTTTTTGCTGTGATAGGTTTAATTGTGATTAGTTCTTTTAAATCTGGCCTTTTCCGTAAAGTGTGGTTTCCGTATCTGGCCCCTAGTTGTACTAGGCGAGATTGTAGTGCGGTAATTTTGGCTTGTTTTTATATTTGGTTGCTTCTTATTTATCTGTAACGTAGATCTTGTTTGCTACAGTTTGGTACACGCTGCCCATCGGTGATGATCCATACTCGATTTCTTGGCGAACATACGTTTGGAATGTATGTAGGGCTGTTTGGGTATTGCAGCCATGTATACGTCCTTGTTCGCGTCTTATTAGTCCCTGTCTTTATTTAATTTTACCTAGTGTGACTTCTAGCTGCCTTCTCCAAGTCAGTTGTTTGTCTAGGTGGAGTCCTAGGTATGATGTGTTGAGTGGTCTGTTCCACAGGGTCAGTTGAATGTCACTCTCTTCTTGTTGTTTCTTTCTTGTTATATGTCGGTATTGGATCAAAACTAACTTTTTTTTTCCTTTTTTTTCCGGGTTGGTTTTTCCCCCTCTTTGCCATTCATTTTTCCAATTTGATGAGATATCTCCTGGCTTTTTCGTGCAATGTTGTTGTTTTGTTGTTGTTGTGCTTCCTGATATCCAGTACGCTGTGTCGCCAGCGTAAAGGGCAACTTTTTCTGTGTCGGTTTGTGGTTGGGGCGTGTCACTGGTGTATAGTGAGTATAAACTCGGTGACGTGATCTCTCCTTGAGGGACTCAGGCTTCGGGTGTGAAGGTTTCAGATGTTTTATTTCCTACATGTACCCTACATTTTCTGCCTGTTAGCTGTGCATTTATGATTCGGACCATTTTAGTTGGGATGTTTCAGGCGGATGGGTAATGGTGTCCATTTACGACTTAGGTACTAAGCGAAACAAATCATTTGTTTACTGGGAAGGACTTACAAAATGAAGATTAATCTACATCTACGTGGATAATCTGCAAGTCACATTGAACTGTATGGCAGAGGGTTCATCGAACAACTTTGATGATATTTGTCTACAGTTCCATTCTTTAATAGCTCGCGGGAAAAGGGAACACCTAAAACCTCCTGTTTTTGATATGATTACTCTTATTTCATTATGACGATCATGTATACCTATGTAGGTGGGTGCTAACAATATATGTTCGCATTCGGGAGAGAAAGTTGGTGCATGAAATTTCGCAAATAGATCTCGCCGCAAAAAATTACGCCTGTCTGTTAATAATTTACACCCAACTCGTGCTTCATTTCCGTGACACTGGCTCCCCTATACCGCGATAATACAAAACGAGCTGACCTACCGTGAACTTTATGTAAAGCGACAGTCCGTCCCACGTGGTGTGGATCCTACAATGCGCAGCAATACTCCAAAACAGGACGCACAAGTGTAGTGTAGGCAGTTTCTTTAGTAAAACTGTTGCATCTTCTAAGTGTTCTGCCAAAGAAACATAGCCTTAGGCTCGCCTTTCCTACAGTATTTTCTGTGTTTTCTTTGGAATTTACGTTGTTCATAGTTGTTATTCATAGGTATTGAATTGACGCCCTGTACAATTGACTGATTTATCGAGTAATTCTCTCATCGCTATTAGTTGCGATATATAGACGTTTTTATACTATTTAGCCGGCCGCGGTGGCAGAGGAGACTATGGCGCTCCAGTCACGGTCTGCACGGCCACTACGGTCGGGGCTTCGAATCCCCCCTCGGGCATGGATATTTGTGCCGTCCTAGTTCGTAAGTAGTTCATAAGTAGTTTGTATGTTTAAGGACTGATGACCCCGTAGTTAAGTCCCATAGACTATACAAACATTTGAACATTTTAGACTATTTAGGAAGGTATTTCCATTTCTTCAAATCGTCTTTCCTCATAGTCCCCAAATCAGTTGCATGCAATATTATGTTAAAAATATATATATTTTTTTTTAAATTCTGCTCCTCTTTCATATGACTGGTTTGATTTGTTAAAAAGGAATGAGTAAAATCTATTAATTTTCAGTTACAAGAACAGTGAAATGAACATCAGACATGAATAATTCCTCACGATAAATGTCTACGTACAATAAACAAATAGCAGCGGAATATCTCAGACGGTGTTAACCCAGTATTTGGTTACACGTAGGATAATCCGGTTTTGTAGTTTCCATGGGTGGACACTTATATTACATACGAAAAAGGACGAACATTTGGGTTAAGCATCTCGCGTGCAGTACGAGCAGCAAACTGAAGCGGAGTGATGAGGTTGCGGCATTTGGCGGGATATTTGGCGTCGGTGATGAGCGACCTCATTACGTCCGCCAGGCGCTGATCAGGCGGATAGTCCGCATTGTGCGGCCGCGCGGGGTAGCCGGCTTAATTGGGCTCAACTAGCCTGAGGAGGAGGCCGTCAGTGAACTGTCTGCGTGGCTGTCGAGCTAATTCCCGTGTATCTGTGGCGCTGTTCTACACGAGAGATGTCGAGCAGTACGTTAAAGTACTTCCAACACCTTGTGACCCTCTTGTTACAGTGACAGACGAATGAACATCATATAAGGTATACATCACGACATCCCACTTACAGAGCCCTCAAACAGATATACATTATGCGTTGGTGGCCATCTATAACACAGTACCTGGCCATTTGATTTGCATGCAGCAGATCTTGTCAACCGCCGACACCATTACCAGTCAAAGATGAGGGAAGTCAACAATTTGATTTATGCGGGGCCCGCAGCATTAAAAATGTGTTTTAATAACATATTAAAGTTTGAATCCAAGACACTGCCTTTAATAATTGATAGCTTTTATTGACACATTGTTGTTGGAACAATAAGCTTATTTCGGCTATTAAACGCCATCCTCAGGTGTTGTGAGATTTTCCATTCAATATCGTTGGAAGTCGATCTGTCAAATGTCTTCCACTGTTGTTCTATTTTATCAATCTGTATTTACGTCTATTAATGACTGGATCTTCATTTGACAGTTGTGTCAAAGTTTAAAGTTGTGTGAACTGTCAAACGAACATTTGAGTCAAATCGTGGACTACAACGACAGTGACTTGCAAACTTTGGACTGTGGTTGACAGGTATATAACAAGTGAGTAAGTAATAGGTCGTAAATAGGAGACTGGTGTCTTTTTTAGATAATTAAGAAATAAATAGATCACAAGACAGTATAAACTGACTGAAACAGGAAGCACGAAATTTAGAGCCCGTCTCTGCAGCAAGCGTTCATCGTGGTAGGAGACGCTGGAAATTGTCAGTGGGCTCCAGTCTGCGTTTATTGCGCAGTCTGGGCGCGTTGTTTAGGGGGCAGTAAAATTGCCCCGGGGTCTGGCGGCGGTCGCATTTCAGTGTTTTTACGCCAAGTGGACGCCGGATAAGACGCGACAAATAGAGGCCTCCCAGTCTGGGGGCTGGCAGATCGAATCTCAGGGCGCGCACGTCGTAAGTTAGGATAATCCGGGCTCCGCGGCCGCCATAGCCCGGGATCTCAGCTGCAGCCGCCAGCCGCCAGCCGCCCCCCCTAACCCCCACCAGCAGTCGAGGCGCCCCAACCTTTTACTCGAATTGCGCCTCTCTCGCTGCTCTCCAGTGCACACCACCTTCGTTGTCAGCGCAACCTCCCTCCCTTTCTCTATTTTGTGCCTAGAAAACAGAAACCGCGGGCCGCGCTGGGCCTCGCCTGTTCAGCGATTCTCTTGAAAGCAGATAATCGTCTTTTTAACGGAAATGTTCTTCATTTTCAACACACGAGGCAGCTGTTAATGCAGCGTTGTGACTATTTCAGACAGTTCACTGACGGTTGTCGAGCGTATACGACACTTCAGTCATCTGCAGTGTACAATGCTACGAATACCCAGCTCCGCAAATGCAGCTCGCTGTTGACGCATTGCTTCTTTACAGTCTGAAGCGCATTACACACATGCAAGAAACGTTGCGAAAGGACATACTGACTGGCGGTGTACTATGACACGTTGGACGATTAATTTTCACAGAGATTGCTATTACTAACTCTATACTCAGGTATAGTAAAATTAGATAAAGTACATATTCAGAGACTAGTAAGCTAACAGGACTCCTCTCCGTCAATTACATCGGCACTCTCTCACTCCCATTAACCATTTTATCGTAATGGGTCTCCTTTTTTGTTAGTCTAACCCGACCGCAGTGGCCGACGGGTCTCCAGCGCGCCAGTCACAGTCTGCACGGCCGCTACGGTCGGGGGTTCGAATCCCCCCTAGGGCATGAATGTTTGTGTTCAACAATAAAATGTTTGTATAGCTTATGGGACTTAACTACGGGGTCATCAGTCCCTAAACTTACAAACTACTTAACACTAATTACGGCACAAATATCCATGCCCGAGGGGGGATTCGAACCCCCGACCGTAGTGGCCGTGCAGACCGTGACTGGCGCGCCGCAGTAGATGTAGCTCTTACCGCGGCTGGCGTTTGTGTCATCTTTACTATAAGGTAGTTCATAAGTAGTTTGTAAGTTTTGGGACTGATGACCCCGCAGTTAAGTCCCTTAAGCTTAACAAACATTTGAACATTTTTTGTTAGTCTAACAATAAAAGAATTAACACCGTTTTCTCAAGACGATGTTTCATAATGTACAATGAAATGTAGCGTACTTTATGTTCAACGTTCATTCATTACTTCCAACGTCAATGTACACAAAATTTGTGTCTGACAAAGCTGTTTCTCCTTGTGTACTTTCCACATCTTTCCAAGGAAATAATTTGCTGGAACCAGAAACGTGAATTTGTCCTAAGATCTAGTCGTCTTGACTTCATTAATGGTTTACTTGTCCTCTCATTAAAATTACTTTGCGAATGAGAGACGGTGGTTGTGAGGTGCATGGTTGCCAGATTGCACAGAACTTGACAGAGTGCTAATGCGACCCGATACGATAGCTACGTGCATAAAAAAAGAAGAAGAAAATGTATACCCACAAAGTGTCGCTAGGTCCTCATAAATATGCGGAGTTCTTCCAGTTTTCTGAATCATTCCATTCGATTGAATCTTCCGAAATTGTCAAAATCTTCCTGAAATTTCGAAGGTATCTTCCGAAATGGTCAAAGTCTGCCCTCGGCGATGGCATATACTGCTACATATCAGTTAGATCCAGTACCGAAGGGGAGCCAGGAGGAGACGGGGTGGCTGAGTGTCTTCGCACCCCAAACAGCACCTAATTTGTTAAAGAGAAAAACAAAAGTTCTTATTGAAAATTGCTCTCATACAACGGTACATTAAGACTTCTCTCTCTTTAAATGAGAAGAAGGGGGGATGAAACGATACTGTAGTATGGTTCCATTTGCCTTACTTGAATTTATACGTCTTTCATGCAAGCCACAGTGTTGTGTGCACATTACTTTCTAATTTTATTTTTGAGTCTGACCTTTCGTGCCACCTTAATCATTCATTTCGGGGCAAGTGTTAGGAGCAGTGCAGACAAGAATGCATTATTATTATTGCTATTGTAATTACATGCATAATAAGTGAGCACCGTTCACATAAGGAGCTTTGCTCCACAGCACCCATCTCCCCATCCTACCAAGTGTGTGTGTGTCTGTGTGTGTGTGTGTGTGTGTGTCTGTGTGTGTGTCTTCGTGTGTGTGAGGCTACAGCTGGGAAGGCAGAGATGCTCATAGTTAGAAGGTTAGCCATCTTTATTTCTGTATTGGACAGAGAGGACTCTTGTGGGGACGTGGTCGACAGGTATCTGTGATTTGCGATTCCTCCACGATTCCCAAGTTGACAGGATGGTCCCGATACGTGACTGGCCAATTGCAGGACGGCTCCGGCCAAGTTGAACGGGAACGGCGGTTAGGCTAGAGGACAGCCATATTTCGGCAGAATGTTTCCTGGGCTGGCTGAGGACGGACGTGAGTATGTTGGTCTCCGAGGGTAATGTATGTGTAAGTGTGTTTGATTTGTGACAATTTCGGATTAGCAGGCAAATGGTTCAGTAAATGCAATATGTTGGGAGAAGTCAATTTTCTAAATTTTTGGGAGCGTTTTCACGGAATTAGGACGACTTCTGTTGCTTGCGGATTAGGCTCAGTTTATGTGGGGATGTCTTGTGTACCAAGTTGGCTTAATTCAATATAGTTAGGGTGGGAAGTGGAACGATGTTCGCCTTCCCGATTTGAGAATTTATTAATGAAATCTCATGTAGCTTCGTATATCGTTTTGTCGTCCACTTAGATTCACGTGCCGGTGATCATGCGACATGGTGGGCCAAGATACACAAAGAGAAGTGGTCGTAAACACGCCCTTAGTCGGATTTAAAGTAACTGCAACAGTTAGCTAGTGAGTAGTAGGTATCCGTGACATGCCGGCCGCGGTGGCCGAGGGGACTGAGGCGTTCCAGTCACGGTCTGCTCGGCCACTACGGTCGGGGGTTCGAATCCCCCCTCGGGCATGGATATTTGTGCCGTCCTTAGGATTAGCTAGTTCATAAGTAATTTGTAAGTTTAGGGACTGATGACCCCGTAGTTAAGTCCCATAGACTCTGCAGACATTTGAACATTCTTATCCGTGACATAAGATTCTGTGTGATCAATTATTTTGTGGGGATTTTCATTGTGGCACTTTGAATTTACGTGTGTGTCGCCACGTGGGTAGTACATCATGGTACTACTATTGTGGAATCCAGCCAGTAGACAATGATTGTGAAAGCTTTTGGTCCCTCTCTTAATCCCTCCTTGAAATATCAATTGTGTTCTAAATGTTTTACCTTAAATGTCCCATAATATTTCTTGCTTCATTGATTAACGACTAGATCTGTGAATAAATGGAAATTTGTTAAAAGGGAAACTGCTTTCTTTATACTAAATTCCTCGCCCTTATTTGTGTGCATAATTTTCAGATAGGAAATCATGTTAGGCACATCCCTTGAGGTGAGCTACTGCAACCGCTATCCAATTAGTTGTCATAGCATCCGTGGTAAGGCAACTGATAGGAAAGCGGAGTGTGGTAAGCTTACAGGGAAGTGTTGTACCTTCATTTTATTTGCTCGTAGAAAAGGTTTGGCCCGTAGCCCTGGCGTCGGCGCCAGCAGTCCACTTGCCCCACCCGTCTCCCCCGGATGGGCCGGTGCAGCACCATCTAGGTGGTGTTGGCCGGTGTCCGGACACTTGCCACGCTCTTGCCTGCTCCGGAGTGTCTGGTGCCCCCGTGTCTCCACCACCTAGGTGGTGTTGGCCGGTGTCCGGACACTTGCCACGCTCTTACCTGCTCCGGAGTGTCTGGTGCCCCCGTGTCTCCACCACCTAGGTGGTGTTGGCCGGTGTCCGGACACTTGCCACGCTCTTACCTGCTCCAGAGTGTCTGGTGCCCCCGTGTCTCCACCACCTAGGTGGTGTTGGCCGGTGTCCGGACACTTGCCACGCTCTTGCCTGCTCCAGAGTGTCTGGTGCCCCCGTGTCTCCACCACCTAGGTGGTGTTGGCCGGTGTCCGGACACTTGCCACACTCTTACCTGCTCCGTAGTGTCTGGTGCCCCCGTGTCTCCACCACCTAGGTGGTGTTGGCCGGTGTCCGAACACATGCCACGCTCTTACCTGCTCCGGAGTGTCTGGTGCCCCCGTGTCTCCACCACCTAGGTGGTGTTGGCCGGTGTCCGGACACTTGCTACGCTCTTGCCTGCTCCGGAGTGTCTGGTGCCCCCGTATCTCCAGCACCTAGGTGGTGTTGGCCGGTGTCCGGACACTTGCCACGCTCTTGCCTGCTCCGGAGTGTCTGGTGCCCCCGTGTCTCCACCACCTAGGTGGTGTTGGCCGGTGTCCGGACACTTGCCACGCTCTTACCTGCTCCGGAGTGTCTGGTGCCCCCGTGTCTCCACCACCTAGGTGGTGTTGGCCGGTGTCCGGACACTTGCCACGCTCTTACCTGCTCCGGAGTGTCTGGTGCCCCCGTGTCTCCACCACCTAGGTGGTGTTGGCCGGTGTCCGGACACTTGCCACGCTCTTGCCTGCTCCAGAGTGTCTGGTGCCCCCTTGTCTCCACCACCTAGGTGGTGTTGGCCGGTGTCCGGACACTTGCCACGCTCTTACCTGCTCCGGAGTGTCTGGTGCCCCCGTGTCTCCACCACCTAGGTGGTGTTGGCCGGTGTCCGGACACTTGCCACGCTCTTACCTGCTCCGGAGTGTCTGGTGCCCCCGTGTCTCCACCACCTAGGTGGTGTTGGCCGGTGTCCAGACACTTGCCACGCTCTTGCCTGCTCCGGAGTGTCTGGTGCCCCCGTGTCTCCACCACCTAGGTGGTGTTGGCCGGTGTCCGGACTCTTGCCACGCTCTTACCTGCTCCGGAGTGTCTGGTGCCCCCGTGTCTCCACCACCTAGGTGGTGTTGGCCGGTGTCCGGACACTTGCCACGCTCTTACCTGCTCCGGAGTGTCTGGTGCCCCCGTGTCTCCACCACCTAGGTGGTGTTGGCCGGTGTCCGGACACTTGCCACGCTCTTGCCTGCTCGGGAGTGTCTGGTGCCCCCGTGTCTCCACCACCTATTTGGTGTTGGCCGGTGTCCGGACACTTGCCACGCTCTTACCTCTTCCGGAGGGTCTGGTGCCCCCGTGTCTGTTCCTCCCCCTCCCGCCTAACACCTATCCCCAGAGTTCCGTGGACATCTGCACAGTGGTCGTTTCCACAGTTCGTAGAATGACCATTAGTGTGGAAGTTACTACAACGACCTTTTGCCCGTGCCGGCCGCGGTGGCCGAGGAGACTGAGGCGCTCCAGTCACGGACTGCACGGCCACTACGGTCGGGGGTCGAATCCCCCGTCGGGCATGGATATTTGTGCCGTCCTAGTTCGTAAGTAGTTCATAAGTAGTTTGTAAGTTTAGGGGACTGATGACCCCGTAGTTAAGTCCCATAGACTATACAAACATTTGGACATTTTTTCTTTTGCCCGTAATAGTGGTTACGCACATCATAAACAGAGGGAATCTAAGGAAGGTATCGTTACGACCATGTGCCTACGCCGAAAATAGGATAATTGTGAGGGAAAGCTGCTTTCGAAAGAAGGAGAAGTATTGAACGTATCAGAATATCTGTGAGGACCACCTAACGATGCGACCTTTATTAGTCGTAAAAATAAAAAGAGGGTATCAGGCCTCAGTATCCCTAAATAGCTTAATGATTTAACGAGCTGGTCCCAGCCCGGTTCACTATTATTTAATCAATAATTAGTGAAATTTGACTCAACGAAGCAAAAACATTAATCATCACTCAAATGATCCTCCTGAAATCATAATTTACAGCTACAACTACCGCTATTCAATTTGCAATTTCCTATTTAGGTAAAATCACTTATAGTTGGACATGTGAAGAGAACGTTTTTATATCTTGTAATATTATCGCCATACTGTTACAGACTGAGAGTTCTAAAATTATTTTCTGTAAGTTCAGAGCCGCAACTAGCACCTAAAAATGTATTTTTTTAAGTGATAAGCTACGCTTTAGGTTTAAAAAAATCTGAACATTTGAATTGCACTTAAAATATACACCCTAAAACAGGTCTGCTCCTAAGGTTGACAATTTCGGCAGCTATAGTGTTCAAATAATTTCCATATCTCCAAAATTGATAGCGATAGAAATCACAGTATAGTAGATGTAGATCACATTAAGTACATTTAAATATTGTCGTTAAAATTAAAATGTGTTACCGCATTGTTGATGATCTTTAAATAGGATGCTATTAAAACAAGGCAAGGAGCTTACTGTCCACAAATAATTGTTATAAAAATACCATAAACAAATGTATGAGACGTACTTTTCTTATACATTATAAACTTTTGAAAACATGTTTGATCATTTCGACTGCAGTGACAGTTCCGACATCTCTGCAACATCACTTATTTGATAGTGATTTGCTTCACAGCACCCAGTATATCTATTTCAATGTTTGTGTTTGCAGCAGTTCTTATTTCGAAATGTTAACTATTTACTTTGTCTTCTTTGGTTAAAGAATTTCGGAAAACCGCATCTAGTAACTCCGCTTTAATGGTACTGTCATCAGTAAAATTACCATCGTTATCGCGAAGGTGTACATAACATAGCACCAGAATCTCTTTTGATTTTCCGCCACATTTGTTCAAAGAGTTTCGATGTAAAAACTATTAAATGAATCGCGCATTGAAGTCCGCGCTAAATTTCGAGCCTCAGCTTCTTGGGGATTTTGCTTTCGTCTAAATTTCCTGCAAAATCATTGGCTGTTTCGGGTACCATGGGGGATCATTTCTGTCTGTTATTAATTTACTTGGTATGAATCCCTCGAGTGCTGTTGATACTATTTCTTTGAATGTAAGCCATATATGCTCTTCACTTAAATAGTTAGTGTAGAAGAAATAGAATCTGTCTCCTAGGAAGATGTCAACCGAACTTTTATCTGTTTAATTTATATTTTTATAGATATATTTAGCGTTTAGTATTGGTAAATATCTTTGTTGCGCAATAGAGCCTCGCTACAAATTTATGTTCTCTATTTCCTGTATCCGTCGCGTTTCTCAGGAGTATTTTTGAGTGATAGGTAAAGTGCGTTTTCGAAACTATTTACGATTTGAATGGACTCGTAAACTAACTGTTCAAAATAATTTAAAGAAATATATAGAACAATTAAGGAAGATGTATCTACCACCGAGTTCGAAGGTGTATTTTCATCAACACCTGAATGATAGGTTTTTGTCACTGTCAACTATAATTGTGTGAGTAGTGTACCAATTTGTGATAAGACTAAATGTTCTTATGAACTGTTCAGCGGCTGCATCATCTGAGTCCGGGGGTCGGTAAACGGAGCTGCCTCGGGCATGGATATTTGTGCCGTCCTTAGTATTAGCTAGTTCATAAGTAGTTTGTAAGTTTAGGGACTGATGACCCCGTAGTTAAGTCCCATAAGCTATACAAACATTTGAACATTTGAAACGGAGCTGTTTATTAATTTATTCCGGTTCTCGAGTACAACCTCTGTTTATACTAACTCACAGCAACTTGCTACTTCAGTTTCACTTGTGAGCTAGTACTCACGTTCCACTACTATTTCCTTAATTTGTGTTTTTTGTTTAAGTTTTAATGCAGATCATAGCAATTATGGCTTTTATTCTTAAAAAAACTCGGATGCTTTCTCCGCGACTCTCTACATACCATAGCTCAACAAAGTGGAACAACAGTGTACTTACAAGCATAGAATTCTATATTACTTAATTTCCTTATTTCAAACATTTTAATATTGGGTGTCGACTTTAGGCTATTTCTTAAACATAGACGCTCTTATCTCTATTCTGTCAATGTATTTTCTGTTAGTGTGTTGAATATCGTCCCAATACACTTTATTAACAAATGTTTCGATGCAAGATGTTTCGGATTTTAGAGAGTAAATTAATACGGAGTGTGTCGTTATTATTTCTTTATTGGTTTTTTACACCTGTTGTTGTAGTAATTAAAATAGGCACAAATACAGTGATCAAAATTAAATGATTAGCGAACATTCGCATTCTCTTTCCATCGTTCCTCCCTTTACATTGTGTCCCTCCCTTAGCGATGGATTGTTTCCATCGCAATCATTAGGTGTGGAAGGAAGCTACCGTACAGACGGAGGGAGAATGGCTCCATATTTGTGCTTGGGAGAACTAATTACACACTGACACAGGCGACGGTATTGCTTTTGTTTCCCAGAAATTAGATCAAAAAGTCAGTATAAATTTGAAAACTTAATAAATCACGGAATAATTTAGGTAGATAGGTAAAATTGACACACATTCTTGGAATGACATGGCGTTTTATTGAAAAAAAGTATTGTTAGACGCGTGAAAGGTGATGATCGTGTGCTCAGCCACCACTTTCGTCATGCTTGGCCTCCCAGGTCCCCAGACCTCAGTCCGTGCGTTTATTGGCTTTGGGGTTACCTGAAGTCGCAAGTGTATCGAGATCGACCGACATCTCTAGGGATGCTGAAAGACAACATCCAACGCCAATGACTCATCATAACTCCGGACATGGTTGACAGTGCTGTTCAATACAATATTCCTCGACTAAAGCTATTGTTGAGAAATGATGGTGAACATATTGAGCATTTCCTGTAAAGAACATCAGCTTTGCTTTGTGTTAATTTGTAATGCTAATTATTGCTTTTCTGATCAGATGAAGCGCCATCTGTCGTTTTTTTCGTTTTTTAATTTTAATTTTTAATTTTATTTATTTTTTGTTCCAATAAAACCTCATATGTAATTTGAAGCATGTGTGTCAATTTTTACCTCTCTATCTACGTTATTCCGTGATTTATTCAAATTTATACTGACTTTTTGATCACCCGGTATTTAAATTTCGGGTATTAAAACGAAGCTGTACATTTTCGCAAGATGTGTAAGAAAAATGTCTCTTACGTAGTGGCTGTATCGAGTAAGATGTGGAGACGGCGGTTTGGAAGCAAGGAGCAGCAGTACGGGGCAGGGCGTAACTTGCCTGAGGGGCCGCTAATCCGACTACCTGGCGAAGGGTCAGGTGTGGCAAATGTCCGGAGTTCGATGGCCCTCTGGTTCGACAGCAACGAAACATTGCAGTAACAATGACAAAAATGTTCAAATGTTTCCTTATCTAAGAGACTTAGCTCCTGCGGTTTTCAGTCCCTAGGCTTACAAACCACTTCAACTAAATTATGCAAAGGACAACACACACACACACACACACCCATGCCAGATGGAGGACTGGAACCTCCGACAGCGAGCGACCGCGCGCTTGTAAGCAAGACGCCTTAGAGCGTTCGGCAGCGCCACCGTACCCAACAATGACAACCCCTGTCAGTGGCGAACTAACGCTGTCGGTGGCTCGGGGCGGCGGCGAAACCAAATGTAGCCCCATTCCACTTGGGAATACACGCATCACTATAAAAAAGTAACTTTTCAGATTTGCAGCCATTACACCCTTTCCCCAACCATCCAGGACGAGTGGCTTGGGACAGTATACAAGAAATATCGTTAGAGATTTGGAGGCCCCACAACGAGAGGCTTTCGAGGTATCTCGGGCCCCCCTCCAACCCCCACCCCCTTAGTCAACCACTGACCCCTGTACTATTGCATCATTGTTTGGCCGCAGGGACAGGCAAGGCCACGAACAGCGATGAGTCACTGATGTGAAACAAATTTGCCAACTTATTCAAAGTATGAATACACAATAAACATTAAAATGTTCAAATGTAAGTAAAGCTTATGGGGCTTAACTGCGGGGTCATCAGTCCCTAAACTTTCAAACTGCTTATGAACTACATTATACTAAAGACAACACGAACATCCATACTCGAGGCAGGATTCGAACATCCGACGCGGGAGGCCGCGCGATCCGCAACGTGGCGCTCCGGACCGTTCGGCTACTCCCCGCGGCAGAATAAACATTAAATTGATTCTAAGATAACGTCTAATTTTTCCTCCCCTGCTTCTGGAGTACACTCCTGACCATTAAAATTTCTACACCACGAAGATGACGTGCTACACACGCGAAATTTAACAGACAGGAAGAAGATGCTGTGATATGCAAATGATTAGCTTTCCAGAGCTTCGAGCTGGTGGCGACACCTACAACGTGCTGACATGAGGAAATTTTCCAACCGATTTCTCATACGGAAGCAGAAGTTGACCGGCGTTGCCTGGTGAAACGTTGTTGTGATTCCTCGTGTAAGGAGGAGAAATGCGTACCATCACGTTTCCGACTTTGATAAAGGTCGATTGTAGCCTATCGCGATTGCGGTTTATCGATCGCGACATTGCTGTTCGCGTTGGTCGCAATCCAATGACAGCAGAAAATGGAATCGGTGGGTTCACAAGGGCAATACGGAACGCCGTGCTGGATCCCAACGGCCTCGTATCACTATCAGTCGAGATAACAGGAATCTTAGCCGCATGGCTGCTACGGATCGTACAGCCACGTCTCGATCCCTGAGTCAACAGATGGCGACGTTTGCAAGACAACAAAAATCTGCACGAACAGTTCGACGACGTTTGCAGCAGCATGGACTATCAGCTCGGAGACCATGGCTGCGGTTACTCTTGACAGAAGTGCCTGCGATGGTGCACCCAACGACGAACCTGGGTGCACGAATGGCAAAACTTCTTTATTCGGATGAATCCAGGCTCTGTTTACAGCATCATGATGGTCGCATGCGTGTTTGGCGAAATCGCGATGAACGCACATTGGAAGCGTGTATTCGTCATCGCCATACTGGCGTATCACCCGGCGTGATGGTATGGGGTGCCATTGGTTACACGTCTCGGCCACTTCTTGTTGACATCGACGGTACTTTGAACAGTGGCCTTTACATTTCAGATGTGTTACGACCCGTGGCTCTACCCTTCATTCGATCCCTGCGAAACCCTACATTTCAGCAGGATAATGCACGACCGCATGTTGCAAGTCCTGTACGGGCCTTTCTGAATACGGAAAATGTTCGACTGCTGCCCTGTCCAGCACATTCTCCAGATCTCTCACTAATTGAAAACGTCTTGTCAATGGCGGCCGAGCAACTGGCTCGTCACAATATGCCAGTCACTACTCTTTATGAACTGCGGTATCGTGTTGAAGCTGCATGGGCATTTGTACCTGTACACGCCATCCAAGCTCTGTTTGACTCAATGCCCAGGCGTATCAAAGCTGTTATTACGGCCAAAGATGGTTGTTCTGGGTACTGATTTGTCAGGATCTTTGCACCCAAATTGTGTGAAAATGTAATCATGTGTCAGTTCGAGTGTAATGTATTTGTCCAATGAATACCAATTTATCATCTGAATTTCTTCTTGATGTTGTAATTTTAATGGCGAGTGGTGTATATTGGACGAAAGTCCTATGTTTATCGATGCGTAGACTTACAAACTATTTAAAGTAACTTAAACTAACCTCAGGGCTACAAACAGACACAGAAGCCCGCGTGCGCCCTAAGGAGGTCTCGATTCTCCGACAGCTAGGAAACGCGCGCTCCACAGCAAGGCTGGTTAGGGCGCTCGCCCACTCCGTCGCATAGGCTACGGGAGAGGAGAAGGTGGACTGAAGGAATAGTGGCGTAAATTTACTGAATATTAAAGGGCATTACATGTAGCATGATTTATATTAGGCGCAGTGGAGAAGCAGATGTATATTAAGAGATGTGACGTTAGATGGACTAACAGAAGACTGAAGGAAATAAACACCTGATTGCAAAGGCAAAAGTAACTCATCACCAGACGTTGCGACGAAAGCATTAAAAATATCAACAAATGCCTGGCAGGACTAATCCGATTTCATTACATGGTAAATAATTAATGAGTTTGCTATTTCTTTTGCAACAGGGACACCCCACTAATTTTAAATCGGGTTCATTTAGTTTCAATAAATTTGTGGTCATACTGTAATTGTTTTGTTTCAAATCAAACAAATTTTAGGAATGGTTTGGTTGGATGAATCTCTTGTTGATGAACTGACTGACTACTAGAGATTTGGAGATGTTATGAAATAACTTAATATTTTCCGCTAATTGTACCTCTCTTATTATCCATTAATAAATTGAACCTGCGTGAAGCCACGGAGTGTCGCTAGTTTTTGATGTAAATAAAGATCACCAATATTGTTCAAGAATTGTAGTTTGACCTTTACTCATTAATTATATATCGATTTTGAGCTGCTATATTTCAGCCTTTCATAAGGCAGTGGACAGTGGAATCACAAAAAATCATTTACAAATACCGTTAAATTAAAACATGACCCTACAAATACATTTTCTTATTTTGCCTAAAGAATCGCGTTGATCATTAAAATATCGCTCAAATGGCGATGGTCGCATTTCTTTTAAACTGATGTTCAAAATTTCTGTCGTTAATACTAGGAATGGATACACACCGTCTAATCAGGCTTTATTATTTGTTTACTGTTGTACAACTGAAGAATGTACTCCGCTCTCGCAATATTAACTACTATAAATGAAAATATTTGAAATACACCAAGATATACTTCATAATTTTCAGTTTTTTTCTCATTCGGCATTGGCTGGTAGGTGAGCTTTATACCTGTGTACTACCTAGGCTCATGCCCAAAGAATTTAGCAGTCGCGATTTGCCCTTGTAAGTTACTTACAAAGCAAAAAATAAGGTCGCGGCGGCTATCCATGTTAGTTATATTGAACAAGAATTCTGTCCCACCATATGATTCAGAACTTTGCCTACCATGCTTTAGAGTTTACAGCTTGCTCTACATGAAAACAGTATGTTCCAGAAATAAAGCGAAGTCCAATCTGTGAGACACATTTTACAGTCAGAATCAGTGTTTAGTAGTTACCGTTTGTTGTTGCCTTTGGAACACATGTACATCTTTCACGTGACGTTCAGTCATAACCAAGACCGAATATTCTTAAGAAATCATGTTAGTAATAGAAAATTGCAATGTATCTGATTTGAGTCCAAAACGTTAGGGCGGCTGAGGGGAGGCAGTCCTCTTGGCGTGCGGGCCGGGATTGGTGTAGTAGTATACAACCCGTCTGCTTTGACCAATCACGTCATATCAAAGATTATATACAAGCAATACGGATCTGTGTAAATGCAAACAGTTGCCTGTCGAATATTCGTCATAGATATATTTTACACTATACATGTTAATATTTAAGTTTCAAATTACTATCACAGAATAATTACTATGATTATTTATCGCAAAACGAAAAGAATTAATGAAATAATCGGGAAGATGCGGTAAAATGGAATTTTTTTGGGAGGAGACATTGGAAATAAAGAGAATACTAGGAATAAACTAGCAATACATTAAAATCTATAGTACGAGCGAAATTTCGATTATGAACCTGTATCCTGTTCTATACTATAGCCATCCCCCCCCCCCCGCTCAATTGTAGTATAGGATATACATTTAAAAATCGAATAATCATAAATTTCGATTGTGAATCTGTAACACCACAAAATATGTAATGTATACAATATCTTTTAGGGCAATATTGACTTTTCAAACCACATTCCCCGCCTGATGGATCTCCACGTCTTGTCTTTATAACAGCGCCATGCGTAAAGATCTTTCGTCCTTGATTCGTGAACTTTTGTCAGTTTCATATATTGAGCACATTTGTGACACCTCAGTTTTTCTGTCAAAATTCCAATGTTTTGAAAATATTTAATTAAATTTAATATATCTCCACCGTATATTTGGTCGATGTCATCCTTATTCATTTTTGTAGATCAATCTATTTCTATCAAAAAAATTATATGCTATGTAATATGAATAAGTTATTCATAAATAAAGAGGATTGCCAAACTAATTTTTTCATTTCCTTACCTCCAATGACAGAAAAATAATTAAACTTCTCAATCTCAGATTTCTAATGGAAATTCTGATATTCTGAATCACTACGAATCTGTCAATCATAGATATCATTTTTTCTTGGGCTTTATCTTCAAAATGACATTAGTGCTATCTCTCTCTCTCTCTCTCTCTCTCTCTCTCTCTCTCTCTCTCTCTCTCTCTCTCTCTCTCTCTCTCTCTCAAACACACACACTCACACTAGAGTGTATCCGATACGTCATTACCGTTCACTAGCAGAAAAACTTAAGTCTTCTGCCTGATACCAAAATTCATCATTTGAAATAAGAGAATTTTAATTGAACCCGACAGTAAATAAATAACTGTTGTACTACAACACATTTTTGTATGTTTATTGTAAACAGAAGTTGAATGCAGTGGTTTCCCACACTTCACTGGGTTGCGTAAGACATGCTACTTTATTTTAGGCTGTGACTGACTTATGTTGATAACCTAATATTATAAAAATGTTAATTCCGTAAGTAATACATATACAAGAAACTGACAACATCGTTTGTACCAAAGTCTACAGAAAATATGACATATGAAGATAATAAATGATTATGTACCCGGTTTGGAAACATACTGCTTCAATGCGTGACATAAATCCTTAGGTCTTTATCAAAAAATTGCAAACAAAACAGGCGAATATACATGCAGTCACCATAGCACAGCAAGTCTGTATATTTTATCGACGTAAGTTGCAAGCTACCAAAACAATAGGGAAATAATACAGATATTGAAAACTGTTGACGACATCGATAAGTTGGCAGCTAAAGTAACTGACAGGCTCCTGTGATCCATGGAGCATGTGCCTGAGGTAAGCAGCACCGTTTAGTGATTCACATAGCAACCTACGGCTGCCTACATTCACTCACAAAGAAAGGCAGATCTGTTTACAGCCAGTCCGTGTCATCCGCTGCATGGATTATTTCTAAATAAGACATCGCATTAAATATCTAATTTCCAAAGTCAGTGGGCAAAGTATAAATTTTCCAATTTTTGTAGTATTTCAATTGTTAGTACCATCAAAGAGCGGGCTAATAATTAATAAAATATATTCATAATTAAACAGCAATTATTATAAATAAATATAAATTTTGAAAATTGTTAAAATACGAGATGTAGCTGCAGTCCGCTTAAACCGACTTTTTCTTTTTCCAGAATCTGAAGAATCAGATTATGACGACGAACGTGTGGGTTGAACAGGTCAGTGTTTATTCTCTAAATAACTCTTTTTCCTATTTTAAAAATTATAAATTTCATCTATTTAATAAATTATTTAAATAAATTTTTAATACTACTTTGTATTAGTAATCTATGAATCGATCTTAACCTATCATTTTAAACTTTATGTAGCAGTTATTTGATATATGTACCATAAACACGATTATTTCCACATAACGAACGCAAATAAACACCGAAACGACTTTTTCTCCAAAAAATATAAATATGAGGCCTGTTATTTTAGTATAGGGGGTTTATTGTCACATAAACAGCAGTCCGAATGTAAAAAAAAATAATAAAGTATTATTTATCACCTCGAACAAAATAAAGTTGCATAATCAATTATTATTTATTTGCAGGTACATGTCTGCTGTCCCGGTGCACACGGAAATCTCCACATCATAGTACCATAGTTTGCTGGTAGAGGACTCAAAACCAAATGGCGCAACCCCGCGATAAGGTGGAGGATACTGCAGAATTCTTTTTGGCAGCGGCGGACATGTTTCAGCTGTGCCGGACCAGTCCGCCCGGCTGATGCTGGCCTCTGGATGGGCCTGGAACAGCTGCAGCGCCTCTGCTGTGCCACTAAGAATGCTGCCGTCGTCTTCAGAATGTACTGATCTATTGTAACGGTTTCGTAGACCGCTGGAAGGCTCACTGGGGTTTCATTGTATTCCTTCTTCTTTTCTTCACGTATTAGATAGGAGTTGCATGTTACGGTACCTACCAGTGTCGCGTTCTTCCAATATCTGTTATCAGAGTTTCACAGAAACGATATACGTGAATTTTCAATACAATATCTCTCAATGTCAAGCGAAGAACTGACCACGTCATAATACCTGCAACCTCACTTAATTTGATAGGAATTATTGAAGTCATAGAAATCCTACATCGTGTTGCCACATTAACTTAAGTAATGTTCGGAAATGGTATAGGTTATTTACAATCTGTTGCTAAGAATATGTGCCTGAAGTAGTTCAGAAAGGTGCCTGTTTCCAAGATGAAGAGGCGCTGTTACAGGATCATTAAGTAACCTTCTCGCATAATTTCAGATATTATGTCAGTCTCTAAGGGTATAAAAATTCCAATGTTCAAGGAAGGCAATAGGAGTGATTCCCAAAATTATAGGCCAATCTCATTGATGTCGATTTGCAGTAGGATTTTGGAACATATACTTTGTTGGAACATTATGAACTACCTCGAAGAGAACGACCTATTAATCAACTATCTTGCGAAACACAGCTTGCCATTTATTCACATGAAGTGATGAGTGCCATCGACAAGGGATCTCAAATAGATTCCATATTTCTGGATTTCCGGAAGGCTTTTGACACTGTAACTCACAAGCTGCTTCTAATGAAATTTCTTGCTTATGGAATATCACCCCAATTGTGCGATTATATTCAAAATTTCCTATCAGAAAGGACATAGTTCGTAGTAATTGAAGGTAAGTCATCGAGTAAAACAGAAGTGATGTCTGGCGTTCCTCAGGGAAGCGTTATGGGTCCCCTACTCCCACATCGTTTATAAACACAAGGAAGACACAATCTGAATAGCTCCCTTAGGGTGCTTTTACACTGCCGGCCGGGCCGAGCCGAGATCAAAAAGGACGTAATCAACGTTTTTTGATTTTCAAGTTGTAAAACTTTTGACGGTATATAAGAGCACGCCACATCGTTTTATCAACTGATTTCTTCCTTACAAGCTTTTCCTAGCCTGTGAAAACATAAAAAGTCTACTTTTCATTCCGTGTTAGTTTTTAGTTTCGTAACTCACTCGCTTTTGATGAAAGTATGCGGTCAAAAAATCTGCTTTTTGGACACATGGTAGTAGAACATCGCAGCCTTCGAATAAAACAGTCATCTTTTCGAAATCCGTAACAGTCGTTTTCTAGTGATGCTTTTTGTCAAGTTTGCGCACTTGATTTACGAATAGTGTATTGAAAAAGTTAGATAGCGGGCAGCTTACTGTTCTATGCATTATAGGCCATACATTACTGCGAGTGAAATGGAACTAAAAGTATAGAAAAGTTTTTGAAATAGTAGTCGCACCGATATCTACCTCCTTTCACAAGTAATTGGGAGTTACATGAGCGGCGTCATGCAGCGATCGCAAGTCTACGCCCCTCAGGGGCTCACCATTAATTTGCTGAGTACGGGCTTGGCGAACCCGGGGTCCTGAGCCGTGGGCTGTGTCGCGCCAACAGTCCACTACACCGCAATATCTGTGCGTGCTTTAACGACCATCGTTCGGCGCGACGGTGGAACGTTGTACGTTTCAGAGCCCGGGGATCTTGGCTTAATCGCCTGGGTCGCGAGTATGGTGCAAACCTCTATAAAAAAATCCTCAATCTCAAGGTGTGCTACGTGCCAAGGAGATGCATGGCTGTTGAGGTAGAACAGTCGTTAGCGAGCACCCTCTGAGGAACCCGCCGAACCTCAGTTGTATAAGGCTTACCCAGGCAAGCGGGGCTCTGCCTGGGTGGACCCTTATTTCCCTGGCTGCTCGTGGGAACACCATGAAAAGACCACGGAACGTTGGTGGACGTGCTACCGTCGTCAGGTGCCCCCACGCATTTTAGCGGGGCACAGGGCACGTATTCAGCGATCGACCTCTCTGTCTGCAGCCCCAGCCTTCGACCACACTTCGGTTGGCGTGTACATGATGATCTGTGTGGCAGCGACCACTTTCCAATCTTTGTGTCGCTCCCGCAGTACCAAGCTGCAGACTGCTTGTCCTGTTGGTGCCTCCATAGGGCTGACTGGCCTGCTTATGCCTCAGCCGCTGTAATCACTGCACCACTGCCAGAAGACATCGATAATGCAGTCCAGAAGGTGACTGACAGTATTGTCGTAGCCGCTGAGGCAGCAGTTCCACAAACCACCGGTTCCACTAGGTTCGTGTCTTGGTGGACACCAGAGATTGCTGAGGCTATCCGGGAACGTCAGCGAGCGCTCCAGCGCCATCGACGCCACCCTTCCGTGGGGAATTCGATCGCCTTTAAACGGCTCCTTGCGCGTGCTCGACGACTCATACAGCAGGACTCCTGGGAGCGGTATGTAGTCAGTATCGGCTCTCGCACCTCCCTGACTCAGGTATGGACGCAGGTCCGTCGCGTCTTTGGATACTGCCCGCCGACAGGAATCCCATCCCCTTTCATCCAAGGTGTGCTCTGCACACTCCCGACAGCTATCGCCGAGCATATGGCAGAGCACTACGCACGATGCTCTGCGAGTACCACATACAGTGCCGACTTCCGCTCCCTCAAAGAGCGGGCCGAGCGGAAACAGTTATCCTTCCGCACTCGTCGTCGGAAACTATATAACGACCCGTTTAATGAGTGGGAGTTCCGAACTGCCCTTGCTGCGTGCCCTGATACCACTCCAGGACCAGACAGGACTCACAGCCAATTCCTCCGACACCTTTCACAAGAGTTTCAACGCCGTATTCTCGCCCTGTTTAACCATCTATGGGCAGAGGAGGTTTTCCCGTCGCAATGGCTGGAAAGCACTATCATCCCGGTGCTGAAACCTGGTGCAGATCCCCAGGTGGCTGACAATTACCGTCCGATCAGCCTCACCAACGTTCTCTGCAATCTCTTCGAACGTATGGTGAGTCGGCGGCTTATGTGGATCCTTAAAGAGCGTGAACTCCTTGCCCCACAACAGGGGGGCTTTCGCCACGGCCGTTCTACCATTGACAACCTCGTGTCACTGGAGTCGGCCATTCGCACTGCCTTCGCTAGGCGTGAGCATTAGGTTGCAGTATTTTTTCACCTTCTAAAGGCGTACGATACCACCTGGCGCCACCATATATTGACTACTCTGCATGACTGGGGCTTACGTGGCGCACTTCCTATTTTTATTCGCAATTTCCTCTCCCATCGCTCGTTTTAGGTGAGGGTTGGGGCCTCTTTTAACTCCCCCCCCCGTATTCAAAAGAACGGTGTCCCCCAGGGTTCCGTCCTCAGTGTCACGTTGTTTTTAGTGGCAATCAACGGTCTTACTGCGACTGTGGGGTCATCGGTCAGTTGCTCCCTGTTCGCCGATGCCTTCTGCTTGTATTTCAGCTCCGTTAGCATCGGCGTAGCTGAACGGCGGCTGCAGGGTGCCATCCGAAAGGCCCACTCATGGGCCTCTACTCACGGATTTCAGTTCTCCGCGCAGAAAACCCGCATGATGCACTTCTGTCGCCGTCGGGTAGTTCACCCTGACCCAGAGCTCTACCTGGGTGGTGAACTACTTCAGGTTGAGGAAACGAATCGCTTCCTGGGCATGGTCTTCGATGCCCGGCTGACTACTTGGGTGCCACACCTACGTCAGCTGAGACAGAAGTGTTGGCGGCATTTAAATGTCCTACAATGCCTCAGCCATACTAGTTGGGGAGCAGCACGTTCCACCCTTCTTCAGCTCTACAAGTCACTTATTCTGTCGCGGCTTGATTACGGGAGCTTGGTGTACGACTCAGCAGCCCCTTCTGCCTTGCGGGTCCTAGACCCCGTTCACCACACATGTGTGCGTCTCGCAACAGGAGCTTTTCGCACCAGTCCCGTAACGAACCTTCTAGCTGAAGCTGGTGTTCCCCCTCTGCGATATCGCCAGCAACGGTTGTTGGTGACTTATAATGCCCAGGTTCATGCTTCACCCCGCCATCTGAACAACAGGCTTCTCTTCCCACTTTCTGCACTCCCTTCCCCGTGACGTTGGCCCAGGTCGGGTCTTCCGATTGAGTTCTGTGTCCATTCCCTTCTCTCCTCATTTGATTCCCTACCCCTTCCTCCACTTTTCCATTACTTCCCCCGTATCCCCCCCCCCCCCCTGGACAATTCCTCGCCTGGAGCTTCGGTTACATTTGTCCCGGGATTCGAAAGCCTCTATTCCACCACTGATTCTCCATCGCCGGTTCCAAGCACTGCTTGACACATTTCATGGAGCAAACATTCCTTACACGGACGGTTCTTTGGTCGATGGCCATGCTGCGTATGCCTTTGTCTATGGTGACCACATCGAACAGCGGTAATTGCCTTGTGGACAGCATCTTCACTGCGGAACTGGTCGGTATATTGAGAGCTCTTGACACCTCAGGGCTCGCCCCAGGGGGTCGTTCGTCATCTGCAGCGACTCCCTGAGTGGCTTACAGGCCCTCGACCAGATTCTATCCAAACACACTGTGGTGCGAGCAATTCAAGATGCTGTCTTCGCCCATGACGAGTCAGGCCGTTCTGTCTTTTTTTTTTCTGGATTCCAGGGCACATAGGTATACCGGGAATGAACGTGTTGATCAGCTGGCCAAGCAGGCCACCACTTCGCGGTCCCTGGATATTGGCCTCCCAGTCTCCGACCTCCAAACCCAGTTGACCCGTAAGGTATTTAGGGTTTGGAATTCTGAATGGGCAGTCTCGACTGAACCAAATAAGCTCCGTGTTGTCAAGTCGTCTACCGCTGCATGGAAGACCTCCCTAAGGGCTTCTTGCAGGGAGTCGGTTGTTCTTTGCCAGCTCCGTAGAAGCCATACTTGGCTCACCCATGGTCACCTTCGGCGTCGCGAGGACCCTCCTCAGTGTCGATGTGGTGCGCCTTTGACAGTCGCCCACGTCTTACTTGAATGTCGCAATTTTGCCGCAAAGCGACGAAATTTTAATATCCCTGACGCTTTGTAGCTTGCTTTAGCTGACAATACCTCCATGATTGACTGTGTTTTAAATTTTATACGTGAGTGTGGATTTTACAAATCCATTTAAAGTTTATGAGTGTCTGCTATTGCTCTGTCCTCCACCTGCCTAAGTCTTTTCGGTTTTAACGTGTCCCAGGGTGGCTGGATGTGTTCGTTATATTTCTTGTACTGTTTCCGCTCTTTTATCCCTTCTTCGTTTTTACTTGTATCCTTTCTTTATATTTGCATGTGAGTTTTAAACTTTGACTTGTTAACGCATTTACTTAGGAACGCTTAACAAAATGTTTTATCTCTATGACTGGAATAAGGGACTGATAACCGTCGCTGTTTAGTCCCTTCCAAAAACCAACAACAGCAAGCCTACGAACTCGGCGGCGTAGCGTGAAGCACTGCAGTGCCGAAAAATTTGAATTGCTGGCCACATGTGTAGGTCCCTCGTGATATGTTAATGATCCATAACCAGGAAACAAGTAATTTTTATTGGGTGACGGCCGATTATAATGGACAACGATCTCCTACGGTTTTACTTCAGGTCAGTCTTGACTTTATGAGAGGCATGCAACAGGATTTTTTCTACACTAGTCAATTAATGGAGTATATATTTCGTGTTTGGAACTAGAAGAGAGGAGAAAATGTGGACTGTGATTTTACTGTTTGTGGACTGAAATAAAATATTATGATATTATACTTAATGGCTTTCTAGTTGGATATGATAAAACAACAAGCTCAAAAATACAATTATATTTGTGGATGCATTTACCCCTATTACAAAATATATTCTTATTTTCTCTTTTGTAACTCTCGAAAAATGTCTTACCGCAACGGTACCCTCACGTCTGAGATCGAATTAAGAATGAATTTAAAAAAAATCAATACGGAACAGTGGCATTAAAAACACGTAGTTACCTCCTCATACGAAAGTGGTGGCTACGGGCGTACGTTTTGTGTCTCAGCCTCGTCGCCGCTTTTGTGTCTCGTTTCCGTCGTAGGTGTCGGTGGCCGAGTAGTATTTATCCGACACAGGAATAAAGGTTGCACGCTTGTGCAGGTACGAAGGTAAGCAGCCAGTGGGACAGCAGAAACTAGAAACACTAGAGTAAATTAGAACGAGATATATATTGCACAGAATTTACACAATACTTAACTTTTACATAGTTCAGTACTGCAGAATGCTGATACATAGTTGAGCTAGAGGCCTGCCTAGTGCCTGTCCGATAGCCAAGTCTTCACTGGTGCCTATCTGATTCCCAAGTGTTAGCTGGTTCCTATCTCAGTCCCAAGTGACCGATTTCGTTCAGTCGTGGCCACGAGCGAAGTTGTAACAGAGGGCGCTCGTGACTGATGTCGTAAGAACGCCGCGCCGTACGTGCATGGCGGCGCGCGGCGAAAGTAGGTGGCTCGCACTTTGGACTTGTGCGACACCACAGTACGGGAAGTGTACCCTGTTTTATATGCGACATGCTGTACTATATTTCAGCCCATCATGTTCAAAGAACTCTACACAGCTATCAGTTACTTTTGAGGATCCTTTCTGAGGGGAACTAAGTTTCTATGAACATTTTAGTGAATCATCTCAGGACAATTTTGTTTGTCTGGATTACATTACTTTCATTTCGAGTTTTATACTTTAACTGAAAGAGAAAATCCCCACCCACTGTCAGCGGAACATCGAAGGAAAATCGGTGCTGACCCAAACTTGTTCTTGCCGTCTACTTCGAGCTAAATAACAGTTAATTGATTTCGTTATTTTAATACTATTGTTCTCAAATTGTAGTGATTCATCGGATTTTGATCACATAAGAAACAGGAGGTAATGGACTCATCCCATGAATTTCGACTGACATTTAGGAAAATTTTTCCCTGTGAGAACAGCTAAAACACGTTTCAATTTTTTTATTTATTTTTCATAATTAATAGTAATACAAGCAAAAATAAACAGAACATTTTCATAAGTGCTATTAAAAAAGTATAATGCAGGAAAATCCGTGTTGAGAACAGGCTGGAGACGAGAGGTACTAGTGCTGTAGAAGCAACACTATGGTCCAATCGGCTCGCTTGAGCCTCGGACACGCGCTAGCAGCGCGCTTCATGTATTTCAAACGTCAACGTCGCTTCGCAGTTTCTCCGGATGTAATTGACGCGATGCAACCAACGCCATTCTTTTTGTGATTTTTCATTCTATCGATTGCCTAAGAAATATTATGGGGTATCCATAAAAAAAAAACCGAAGCTTGTGTGGAAATTAATATTTCTTCACGTTTTAGAGTGTCTTACATTACCTACTTTCATAAGCCCCTGCCGTACCTTCATGTTAGTGATAGTGGTTTTTCAATATCTCTTGTAGTTTCAGAGATATCTGTGGTGAAACAGTCGAGTGGGACATCCTGTATATGATCTCATATTTACTGAGTTATATGTTGTACAATTGTATAATGTTTTAGGTATATATTCATTTGTATAAGTGCTGTATGTCTGAAAACTCTATGGCGAATGTAATTAGTAGTAAAGAAGTAATAGATTAAAACTTGGTGGGTGATGGGTCGGTTTCCCATGAACGTTACTGTTTGTGCTTGTATCTCATGAATTACGTGTCGTACTGTGATACAATTTGGAAGGTACATTCAACTGTATGTGTGTATACTGTTTGTAAAATTTTCTGCAGGTGCAATATGTAGGGTAGAAAAATTTCAACGTTATATCGAATGCCTTATTTTTACTCCGTGAACAGCGGAAAAGTAGTAAGCGAGAAACGTTCTTCCTTTCATCGTTTTGCTATGATTGTCAGAAAGAAAAAGTTCTCTAAAGGTTTGAAATTATGTTTAAAGTTCGTTGCAATTCGCTAAGTGCTCTCCTTCTCAAATAGTGGACTGATAAAGTCACAGTATCACATGCCGCAAGACGTCATGTCTCCTGAACTATCGGTCCTATCGGAAAATCGTTTCTTAGCTGACGTCTACTACCTATAAACTACATTCCTGACAAATTTCAGCTTCATAGGTGAAGTTGTTTTCGAGATTTCGTGTTTAGTCAGTGAGTGACTGACTGAGTGAGTGTATGAATGAGTGTCCTTTCGCTTTTATATTGATAGAGATTTCATGCGAAAGAAGCTTATCCATCTCACTGGGAAGTATTGTGGGAATTGTTCCTGAAGACACAAGAGAATGTACCAGCATGATTCAAATCCGCAAAGTAACGAAGAATGGGAAGATGTTTTTTTGTACTTACAAAGTAATTGATGTGCATGTTACATCTGTTGCTTTTGACCTGGAAATTATCTACTTATCTGATGCCTACCGGAAACAATAATGGCAAAATCGTTTTTGTATTTCTCGGTAATTGAAATTATGTGAAAAATGCCAGTAACTACACTTCCGTGTGAAGGAAAACATACGAAATGCAGCAACGTTAATATCATTGACTTAATTTACATATACACAAAAATCCTACGAGTAGAAACCGGCAACATCATAGAAAGAGATCTGAAACTACAAGGAAACATACCCGTAACAGACATTCAAGAAATATCAACCATACTGAAACTCATTTCTGAACAATATCACTTCACATTTAATAACAAATTTTACTTTCAGTAGGAAAGATTACCTAAGGGATCCCCAATCAGTGGCCTCCTAGCTGTTACATAGAAAACAAAATCTTTGACAAAATTTTTAGACAAAACAGTACGGTTTACAATATTTTTTGAAATATGTAGATGATATAATATGCCTAATAGATGAATCAAACTCTTGTATAAAGATCTTCACAATGACATTAACACCAACAGCCACAAATTAAGTTCACAATTGAAACTCAAGCAGATAGAAAATTCAATACTTTCACCTTATCATATGTAACAGAAACTACAAACCAGAATTCGTAACTTATAGGAAACCTACAATGACCACTGAGCTTGATAAACAGTCCATTTCTTCCATAACCCAGAAGGAAGAAAGTTTCAGATTTCTTCTATACCGACCAAACAGAGCACCAGTGACCAAACATGTATGCACAGAAGAACTGAACACAATAAAAGAAACTGTACAAGAAATGTGCGCAATACAAACATAGATGCAGAATGTATAGAAAGGAGAGCTTGTTTTGTATTGTCATGATACAGGAGTGCTGTGTGAGCTACTTACCAAACTCCAATCGCTAACGTTCTCCTCCGAATGTGAAAACATATTAAAGACTCCTACTTACATAGGTAGAAATGATCATCACGATAAAATACGAGAAATCAGAGCTCGAACGGAGAGATTCAGGTGTTCTTTCTTCCCGTGCGCTATTCGAGAATGGAATGGGAGATAATTAGTATAAAGGGGATTCGATGAACCCTCTGCCAGGCACTTAAATTTGATTTGTGGAGTATCCCATATCGATGTAGATGTAACATGACCGAAAACAGACAAAACACACTAAAGAACAATTCACACACAAAGATGAAATACTGCTCACAAGACACCAACCGACAGTAAGCAACAGGTGGCAAATAATGGCTTACAATAACAAGATGAGACACAGGATGGACGACAAATCAAGAAGCAAGGACTAGACATAGCATACAGAACCACCAACACAGTGTAAAACAGATTAGAGCAGCCATTCTAACGACTGTAATAATCAATATACGACAACCGAACAAAGACTGAAGAGATGCCTAAGTCACTATAACATTCAAGAAAGACAATATGAGTGATCCCCAAAATTACAGGCCAACCTCATTGACGTCGATTTGCAGTAGTATTTTGGAATATATCCTCTGTTCGAACATTATGAACTACTACGAAGAGAACGACCTATTAACAAACAGTCAACACGGATTCGGAAAGTATCGCTCTTGCGAAACACAGCTTGCCCTTTATTCAGATGAAGTGATAAGTGCCATCGACAAGGGATCCCAAATCGATTCCATATTTCTGGATTTCTGGAAGGCTTTTGACAGTGTACCTCACAAGCGGCTTCTAATGAAATTGCGTGCTTAAGGAATATCGCCCCAATTGTGCGATTGGATTCACGATTTCCTATCATAAAGGACATAGTTCGTAGTAATTGACGGTAAGTCATGGAGTAAAACAGAAGTGATATCTGGCGTTCCCCAGGGAAGCTTTATAGGTCCCCTACTCTTCCTTATGTTTATAATAGATTTAGGAGACAATCTGAATAGCTCCCTTAGACTGTTCGCGGATGATGCTGAAGTTTTTCGCTTAGTGAAGTCAACCGAGGATCAAAATCAACTGCGAAGCGATTTAGACAAAATTTCTACATGGTGCGAAAATTGGCAATTATCACTAAATAAAGAAAAGTGTGAAGTAATACACATAACCACTAAAAGAAATCCGCTGAACTTCAATTACGCGATAAATCAGTGAAACTTAAAGGTAGTAAATTCTACCAAATACCTAAAAGTTACTATTACGAACAACTTTGACTGGAGAGAACACACAGAAAATATTGTGGGGAAGGCGAACCAAAGGTTACGTTTCATTGGCAGAAGGCTTCGAAGATGCAACAGCTCCACCAAAGAGACTGCCTACATCACACTTGTGCGTCCTCTTCTGGAGTACTGTTGCCCAGTGAAGGACCCTCACAAGGTGGGACCGACGAAAGACATTGAGAAGGTTCAGATAAGGGCAGCTCGTTTTGTTTTATCTCGTTACAGGGAGGAAAGCGTCACGGATATGTTGCACGGTTTGAGGTGGAAAAAGAAAGACGTTGTTCGTTGCGGCGAGATCTGCTTACGAAATTTGAATCAGCGACTTTTACTTCTGAATGTGAAAATATTTTGCTAGGACCCACCTGCATAGAGAGACACATGAGCATCCCAGTAAAATAAGAGAAATCAGATCGGAAAAGGAACGATTCAGGTGTTCTTCCTTCCCGCGCACTATTAGAGAATGGAACGGTAGAGATAAGTTATGAAAGTGGTTCATGAACCCTCTGGCAGGCACCTAAATGTGATTTGCAGAGTATCTGTGTAGATGTAGATAGAAAATCTCAGAGCACTGAAAAATAATAGCTCTGGTTCTACATTCTCTGAACACTTAATAAAACTGAATCATACTCGATCAAACGTAGAAACTGACGTACAAATTCCGAAAACCAGTAACAGATTGTTCAAAAAAAGTAAAATTAGAAGCAAACTATCACATCGAAAAACCAAGAGTGTTTTATTGCAGTGATGAATGTGTTTATGTGGTGTGATATATCCGTATCTTTCTCTCCCTCGCTCTCTTTCTCTCTCTGTCTCCGTCACTCATTCACACACACACACACACACACACACACACACACACACACACACACACACACATGCATGCATGCGCGTGCACAATAGATCTCTCTCTCTCTCTCTCTCTCTCATACAAAACATAACACGCAGATCTGTACGCAAAGCATCGCTAGTTTTAAAACCGTTCAAAATCGCGTTCCACGTCACAGGCACCCTACGTAAACTAATGAATACGGTACAACCACCACAACACGAACAAATGGTGGTATACACAGTGCTAGTTGCTAACAAACAATGCAAAAACTCAGAAAATAGCACCAGCGAATGTGATAACAGAAGAACACCACAGCACAAAAGGAAGCAATGCGAAAAACAGTAGATTTATTCGTTTGGGAAACAAAAGTCTTATGTTTTTGGCAGATGACAAACTGTAAATGGTTATTGCTTAATTAAAGCAATATGTGAACCATGATGATTTCATATAGGTATGTGTACAAACGTAGGCCTAAAATATACAACCTAATTATCAAATGTAAACAATTTAGCCAAACGCTTATACATTTCGAAAAATTGTAACATGTGAAACAATTTCAGATACAAAAGGCACCAGAGCCACAATAAACACCGAGACACGTGTTGGTGATAAAAACAAAAGAGATGTCTTGCGTAAGGCAGTTTAAACAAAAGACTGCTGATGCACACGGCACAGCTGCCGCGCGGCCACGCCCGCCGGAAGATCCAGTCCTCCCTCCGACATTGGCGAGTGCGTTGCCCTCAGCGTTAGTTACTTTACGTAACTTGCACGTCCAATGGCCGCTGACCGTAGCAGTCGAGTTCCTGCAGTCTGCAAACATTTGAACACCTCAGATGGCAGCACAACAAACTGAAAACAAACATTTGCAAAACTCAGAGGAGGTAAAATGGGAACGTCAAGAAACATGACGAATCTTCCATCTGAAGCATATATACACAACTGTACGAAGAAAAATGATAAAAAACAACCTTGCAAAGACTTTTGGATAATTCCACGTCAAATAAAAAAAAACAAAAAACAAAAAAAAAACAAAAAAAAAACAAAAAACAAAAATAATAATAATAATAAAATGTTTCCGCCTGACCATCTTCAATTTTTCCCAAATTTTACCAGAATGTTGTTTAAGGTCTTAAAGGATGTGATACAAAATTTTAGGCCGATCACTAAATTGGTCGAGACTCCAGGGCCGCTTTTGTGAAGGGTGCCATGCGTCGCGCGTGTACTTGAGGAACTTTTGGATAAGTTTGCGCTTTCATTTCTCAGCACATTTTTAAATCTGGCTTTCTAGAAAAATTTTGTGCAGAGAACTGAAAAATAACATTATCATCGGTAAAGATAAAGTAGTTTATTTATTTATTTATTTATTTATTTATTTATTTATTTTCAAAGTCAGGTGAAAATTTGGTGAGGTCGACTTTGGCAGTCCCTTACTAAACGACTAATTCGTGCACACCTTGATATTCCGCCTTTGTGTACAGGCTGTGCCTGGTAAGCGAGTGTAACAATGGTAAAACCATATCTTATACAGCTTTTGAGATAATGATCCAGAAAGTTGCCTCCAAAAGACAAGGACTCAAAATTTGAACACGTTTGGAGGCAAATATCTTCAAATACGTCAACTCTGATTGTAATTTCAACTGAACCATTAGAAAAAGCAGCTTTTTCTCTTCTACAATATTGATTGTTTATCCTGTGCCCTCTATCGGTTGACTTCGAAAACGGTTTGGAAAATGACCGTCCGATCGCTGCAAATGCATGTTTGACAAATTTTTCGGCTACGTTTGCACTCTCACTACTTTGCGTCTAAGGTACTTCACATTTCGAAATCTAGATTTCTAAATCAGTTTTGCACAGATTATTCAAATATAACGTTATCGGGTGTGAAGATTAAGTCTTTTATTTACTCTTTTTTTAATTCAGACGTATATTCCATTACCAAAAATATTAGCTAAACTTTGGCATTCCCTTTTTATACAGCGTATGATTTTTACACCTTGTTATTCCGCCTTTGTGTGTATGTTCTGCATGACAAGGCAGTGAAACAAGGCAAAGTGTATATTTTGTAGTTCCTGAAATAATGGTTCAGGAAGATGCCTACAAAAAAAAACCAGAGCACTAAATTTGGAAGCCATAATACCCGCATGACACCCTTCACAAAAGCGTCCCTGTAACCTCGACCAATTTAGATATCGGCCTAAAATTTTGTATGACATACTTTAAGACCTTTAACAACATAATAGTAAAATTTGAAAAAAATGAAGGTAGTCAAGCTACATGGAATGATCCTTTTGCTGCAGAAGTTGTTTCCCATTTACTGAGCCAAAATAAGGGAAACTGCAGCAGATTCCATTCCATTCCATGCTGACACTGGTGCAACGACTGGTTGTGATCTTGTTGAAAAATGCAGTCGTGTTTACGAAAATATGTTGTTATTATTAATATTGACGGGTTTCGCACTTTTGGAACATTATCAGAACATGTACGAGTAAGAAACACCACTGCGAGGATGTGTATATTATAAAATTACACAAAATTCGAATACACATTGTATGCTGGTTTTTCTCGTTTTATCGTGCAAAATACGTTACGCGATGGAGTTGAAACGTTAATTGCAAACTACCTAAAATAGTGACGAGTGCTGTTCTAGGTTGTTTGTCCAATGACTGTCAGGGAAACAAATGTTTAGTTTTCAGTATTTCGTGTCATCATTGATCTTTATGTAAATACTGACCAGAAGTAAACATTTCAGACAGTGTAACAGTCTACTCATTTAAGAGGCATAAACGTATGTTAAAAGAGGAAGAAGGGAGCAAGATTAGGTTAAATGTCCAGTCAACAGCGTGGTCATTACAGACTGTAATGTTAAGTTAAAATGTAACATAACAAGTCAAGTATTAAAGTTGCAAACTGCGTATATCGTTTACACCATCGCAAATCACAGCGTAAAATAATCCACAATAATTCCTCAAGTGTTTTATAGTTAGAATCATTCACAACTTTCAAGAAACTCTACACTTACTTTCAGACTTGTTATCATTTTCTCTCTGAGACTACCATAAAAGAATGAAAACGTAAAACCTTAATATATTTTCCACCTTCATAGACTATCCTTCACACGAACCATAAACATTTAAACTGATAAAAATTTTGGTTATAGGCTATACTTTTCAATAACGCATATCGCCTTCGATGGGAATTTTACGACAATCATTAGAAGGTTTCTTGCACATCACTGGACGAACATTAAAAGGGCCGCATGCGGCAATGAAATACCCGCCAGATACGACGGTAACTGATTTGATGCGCGATCCATTGAAGCACAGAACACGTTTAAAGTTATGAGAAATAATATTTTGAACAATATCTGAAGACGACCCAGTAATGTGTTATTAATAAAAAATATACCATTGAACCAAGACACCTATCTAAAGAAAGGATTTTTTCTTCTTTCTTTAATTGTCACAACCCGGTTTCGACCTTATATCATTATCAAGTGCTGTGCTATCATTTTAAAAAAAGATTGTTAGAATTAATATAAAGTAATATGAAATATAAATATAAGGCACATTACAGTGGTATAAGTTAGTTACTTACATAAAAGTTATCAGACAGGTTTGCTTATGTCATGGTCATAATAATAAAAACAATAAAAATATTCGGAGCTGAGTCCATGTCGGAAGTATAAATGGGTGATTCATTTGTCCCCGCATCTTAATTTAAAATAATAAGACAGGTATGTCTCCATCATAAGATTACAATAGCTTAAAAACTACGGCTTCGTTAAAACAAACGCCAGGAGCCGGGACTCGGACCGGGTTCCTTCGCAGCTTTGTTTCGGTGTGTATGCACGCGAGGTTTCTTGGTTGTACAGGGCCAGCTTCGAGCCGTGGGGTGCATAGGCTAAGTAGGAGGCATACGGGAGTCTCTACCCGACGGGGTACGTAGTCAGGGAGGTGCTTTAAGCACAACTGCATCGTAAGCAGGCTAAAATGTTCAAATGGTTTTAAATCAAAGCGACTTGACCGCTACAAACTTCTTAAACTAACTTATGCTGAGGACAAACACACACACTCATGCCCGAGAGAGGACTAGAACCCCCGACAGAGAGCTTAAGCAGGAGACCCACGTTCAAGGCCCCGGCCACAGCACAAATTTTTAACACCTGAGACAGTAGAACCCCAACTTAAAAAGTAGCTTAATTTCAATATTTTTTAACTGAGTGAAAATTAACCAGACTGTACTCATCCAGTGTTTAATAATCGGAGCACTTAGTCACTTTCAAAGAATGCAGCTTGCTGACCACTGAAAATGCTACAGGAAGAAGAACGACATTAGAGCGAAATGTATGAGGATAATAACATGTTGTACGAAGATCGAAATTACAGCCGAGGCAGGAATAGTATCCGATAGACAATGAAGGTTTGAACATAGCATTCCACGTGTGGTTATACGTCACGCTGTTTCAGTGTAGCCGTTGGAAGCTTCAAAGTTATCGGCGGACAGCAGACTTCAACGCTTCACCGATGCAACGCTCACTGGTTTGTGTACCGACATTGCGTTCTAGAGTGGTCCATGAGTGGTATCCAATACCCACTCCCAACAGATAACACTGTCTAGAGGACACGTATTGCGATGCATAAAACAAAAGGTCAGCATCCTCTCAGAAAACTCTAAGCCGACCGTTGTGGTGGTGCAGGCAGAATCGGAATTCAAACTCCACTGTCTTCAACGATGGATCTGCATTCTGTCTGCACCACCGCAACGGTTGAGTTATTGTCCGGAGGCACCGTGGTCAGAGGCTGTTGGACTTCTGTCCCTCGCATCGCCGTGCGGGTCCTGCGCCCCGTGTTACGGGTGGCACTGGTACCTGATGACACCCCGCCTCACCCACCAGTACAAATTGCCAGTGTTAAATCCCAGGAGTGCTGGAGCCTGTTTTCCTTACATACCTACGATTTTCAACTGCTTCATTGCATCAGCGTATTGCGAGAACACATACACAGCACGCATTGTCCAAGACTTCTTCGCCCCCTTTGAGACTGTGCAGCTGCCTGATGATGTCGTGTCGATAACTGAGAAACGACTAGCCAATGTTACACCGTCCAGTCGTGCATCGCATCCGCTTTGCCGATACGTGAAAGCAGCAAGCAAGGAGCGCTGTACCCCATCAACACATCCGCGGCTTCTGTGATGCAACTCCGAGACATGTAACATTCGTTATAGTGAGCAATAGCAGCAACGACCAAAACAGCGCCTTTCTCACTGCAAATGGGGCTGTATTGTCAGTCATGTGACCTTAGTACTGTACAATGTATTTTGTCCGAGATGAATTTGTTTGTTAACTGAATTTTCCATCGGTGCTTGACAGAGTATAATGATAAAATGTCCTGCAAAAAATGTCCTTCGTCACAAACCGGCTTTCGGCTTCTCAGACCATCATCAGGTGACTGTTGTATACTTGTTTCCAAAGATGTTACAAACATGTTACGATTTACTAAGATGCTATCACAGAAGATCGACTAGTTCTCAGGTAAGTACATTACAAGTACTTATTTATGAGAGCTACTAACATTTATATAAAAATATGATATGTAAAGGATCAAAACTGACGTGATTATTTTTGTTGAAAAGGAAAGTTGGAAACAAAAACTTATTTCAATTGAGGTGTAAAGGAGAACTAAATCTGATCGTTTAATACTACACTGGCATCCTGAGCCAAATGTTTATTGATTTACATATTTCCAGTAGTGTCATCTTTCTGCTCTTCTTCAGGGGATGTAGGATTTCAGTCTACATCGTAATCATGGTTTTCTCTGAGCAGATGTTCAGCACAGGTTGAATCTGTCTTTTTTAACTCCCATCTTATCTCGTGTTCTGACAATCTAAAAGCTACAGAACTGCCAGACTGACCAACATACACTTCCCCACAGTGTTTGCACATGATATTGTACACACACTCCTTGTTACTTACTAGCTAGATTACGTAATTAAACCAAAATTTGGAATCAGTAATTCCATAGCTGTTGTTGACAAAATTAGACGTACAGGTCCCACCTAATTCTAAACTAGTATTATTTGATGTCACCAATTTGTTTATAAATATTCCCACTGATGAAAGTATAGGCATCCTTACTAACATTTTGCATAAATGTAAAGTAAACCCTATGATATAGTCACTGCTACTGAAACAGGTGTAAAGCAAAATTAGTTCCAGTTTAAAAATAAGTACTACAATCAGCCTGATGGCCTAGCTATGAATTCTCCACTGAGTCTCATTCTATCTCAGATTTTCATAGACTATTTTGAGCAGATTTTCCTACATAAGGAACCACTGAGGTGCAAAATTGGATACTGGTTCAGGCATGTGGCTGATGTGCTGTGTTTGTGGACTGATACCACTTTTTTTCAACATTTAAATACCCTACACAAGAAAATTAATTCACTATGGAACTAGGAGGACCTTACTGTTGATATCAGCACAAAGAAACACTTATTGAGTATTTTCAGAATATCTATAGTAACAGATACAGTTATCCCTGCAAGTTCTCAGCATCCACACAGCCATAAATATGCAGATTTCCACTCCATGGTCCATCGCCTCATATCTGTTCCATTATCTAATTTTGCATTTCATACAGAATTACAAACTGTCAAATATATAGCATCCAGTAATGGCTATAACCCTGCCCTGACTGACAGTATACTGAATAACACGAAAATGAGAAAAATTAGAAGACTTTTGTATGCTGGCCGGCAAGAACAAGTCAGTAGTTAGAATAACTGGTGTGTCATCTCATATTTAGGCAAAATTTCAGATCATATAGGTAAAAAGTTAAAATCTCGAAATTACAGGTCTTAATTGTACAACACAAACAATATTTCAAAGAATTTATTCAATAGTAAGGACAAAATTCAACCCCTATCACAGAGTGGTGTGTATTAGATCACGTGCAAACATTGTGGGAAAGTGAATGTTGGTCAGTCTGGCAGAGTTGTAGCTATTAGATTGTCAGAGCACGAGAGAAGCTGGAGGTTAAAAAAGACAGATTCAACCTTTGCTGGACATCTGCTCAGAGAAAACCATGATTACGATGTAGACTGTGAAATCCTACATCCGCTGAAGAAGAGCAGAAAGATGACACTACTGAAAATATTGGAAATCAATAAACATTTGGCTGAGGATGCCAGTTTAGTATTAAACGATCAGTCCAGTTCCCCTTTACACTTCTACTGAAGTAAGTTTTAGTTTCCAACTTTCCTTTTCAACAAAAATAATCATGTCAGTTTTGATCCTTTACATATAATTATCATATTTTTATATAAATGTTAATAACTCTCATAAATGAGTACTTGTAATGTACTGTTCTGTAAACTAGTCGATCTTCTGTGATAACATCTTTGTAAATAGTAACATGTTTGTAACATCTTCGAAAACGTGTATACTACAGTCGGTTGTCACCTGATGATGGCCTTAGAAGCCGAAAGCCGGTTTGTGACGAATAAATAAGTTTTGCAGAATATCAGGAAGTTATTCCTTTTTTATATAAAAAATTGTTTGTGATATCTCCTGTCCTTCCTGGTATAGTACTTTGGATGGCCAGCAAATGTACTATCAAATACTTTTAATAAGAATAGCGAAAATGTCTGATTTGACGTCACCAGTTTTGATTTCGGTTTTTTCGACGATCTATATGTCAAAACCAATAAAATTTGGGGGTTTATTCTTAACTTTTGAAATTTTACTTGTCTCCTAATCATATTATAATTTTAGGTGTTGATTTCAGCTTACCAGATATAAACTGTGAGACGAACATGTTCAAAACAGATGGCAGGGACAAATAATCGACAAGTGCTGTATCCAAAAAATTACGTCGAACAGTTAATTAGAGAGCCGATTAGTGAAGATTACGTGTTAGACTTGCTAACGACATATAAACCCGATCTCTTCCATTCAGTTAGCGTAGATCAAGGAATCTGTCATGTTACGTCCATTACATCATCACCGAATACAACTGCAAATAGAAATATGAAGAGAGATAGGAATATTTTCTTAACTATGTTTGAATTCATGATTGTATTGTTGTGCACAGCGGCCCTTGATATAAATACTGGGAACAACACAGCGTTTGGGCGCATTAAATCTGTTTATTAATCACAGATCGAGTTCGGCTAGGTAACTAGCCATCATTAGTGTTATAACGTAGATAAGCTCGCGAAACATACCTACGATATAACACTGATGATACTAGTTACTTAGCCGAAATCCATCTGGGATTAATAAACAGACTTATTGCGACCGAACGCTTTGTTATTCCCGGTAATGAAGATTTTCTTATTTGATGAAAGCGAAAAGGATGAGATTTCAGAGTTCTTGACAGTTCAACACCACAGTTTCGTATCTAACACTGACAGTGTTGACCAATTCTGGGCGAAGTTCTAGTGCACCATACTACATGCGACAGGTAAGTAGGTGCCGAGTAAAATTATGAGTGGTAGTAAAGACCCATCACAGTTCAACAACCGAGATAGCAAACTGTTACGAAAGAAAAGAGAACTAAACTGCAAATATAAACGTAGCTAAAGTCTTGCAGAGAAGCAAACATGCAGCGATTCCAAAATTAGTATAAGGGATGCCATGCAAGAGACACGTTCCACATCATTACGAAGTGTAGTATTCATGATCTATGGAACAAGTATTAATCTAATCTAACGACTGTGAGAGCATTTTTTATCGACTTGCCAGAAAACCCCACGAAAATTTGTTGCTGCATCACGTCGGTAACCGGGTCGAAATCAGATATCCAGACGCTATCTGACTGTAACGGTGTTGAAACAGAGGATAACCAAAAAGGCCAAAATATTAAATGTCTTGTTTCTAGGCTGTTTGATAGAGGAACATTGCATGGTAGTAGGTATTGGGGCAATGGGCATACCACCCCACTAAGATTCACTCGTCTTTTGTCATCGACGCCACTGGTCTTCTTGATGACGTCATCCAAGACGGCGTCCCCCAGGAAATTTGAATTTTCTTTGAATGTTATAAGCAATAACCCATTTTTTTTTTTGGCTGGAAAAAACTTATAATTTCGACCACTAGATGTCAGCACAACAACCAGGTTTTCACCCAGTGGATGAAACTATCTGTATACATATACAGTACCTTTGGTTCCACAAAATGAGGCTTAGCTATCTCACAGTGGGACCTGTACACATGGAGTTTGGACAGATCAAGTATGCCCATCAGCAGATAGATAGGTTTTGTAAACTCTACTGAAGTCTTCATCATCTCCACAGCAACAAAGTTCTTGTTAAGTATGGGGAGCCTCTTAGAGTTTGGTGACGCAATTAGCTTTCGTACACCGTAATGCCCATCCCAGCTCTTTCTAAGTTTAAAATCGAGTTCACGTCGTACAATCTTCATGGTATTCCCGAATATGGAATTATTCATTAACTTTTAAAAATCTTTCTCAAAATCACTAGTCGCGACCGCCCACATTGCCGTATTAAGTTCAATGTACTGCTTCATATGTTCAAATTTTTGTAAATCTATCGGAACAAACTGCATGGTCATCAGTCCGTAGCTTACAAACTACTTAAACCTAGGTAAACTAACCTACGGACAACACACACACCCATGCCCCAGGGAGGACTCGAACCTCCACAACGAGCAACCGCGCGCTCCGCAGCGAGACGCTTTAGACCGCTCGGCTACTCCACCGCGGCTACTGCTTCAACCATGGGGATTGGTTGAAGGCTATAGCTCGCGTGATTCTAATAAGTTCCATTCCCGTTTTGATGCACTGCTGCAGATTACAGTAATGAATAATGTACCTCTGCTTGTCTGCAACTGTTGTCATCAACTTGGGGATGGAACCCTTGGCTCCAGGTGAAACTAGTTGCTCTGACCATAAAGGCAAGTCGCTTGTCTCTCCATGCAAACTAACTGGATATGCTGTATCTACCTTTACTACATTCCCAACATCAAATTCTGTGGAGAGTCCCATTAATTTTCCTCATAATCCCTCTAAATCTTCTTTGGACACTCAATGGAAACTCCCATCCGGCAGATGTTGCATCATTGCGTGCCCGTACAAATTAATCATGTCCAAATATAGACTATAGGAAGACGGATGCATCAAAACCCGCACCCATATGTGCCGATGAATACACTGAAAAGTCGCCCACGTATCCCGCTCTCAAAGAAGAGAAGCATATCTGGTTTGGTTAAAAGTTCGATGTTACACTTCGTCTTCTTGAGCATTGCGCCCCAAGACAACTCAGGCGCCATATAATAGAAGTCGGGTTCCAAGGAGTACGTGTTCTAGCATACACTCCTGAACTTCTCTAAAACATCCGCAAGTACGTGCACATTTATGTCCACGTATATCCTCGCGTATTCACCCAAACTGGGGATGTTGAATTTCCGCCAGACATGTACGGCATGCTCGTATTCCGCATCTGTTATGGTATCGCCTGTGGGTGAACTGGTAAATACGGATATGTTGGGAAGCTTGGTTTCATGGAGTTTCTCCATAGACTCCAGCTACTCATATGGGAAACCCCTTTTCGCGTTTCTAGTTGACACTTTTCCTCATCAAAATATCCAGACTGATATGCATATCCTTCAGAGGTGAAGTCTTAACAAGTATGGAAAGCAACAACTGCATGAAGTGCAGCGAATCAAGGAAGCGCAGTGTAATATTTGGCGTCATTCGTTTAGAGAATGAAATGTATTTTTCTGTTCTGTGAGGGAGGACACTAACGTGATCACCTTTCATGCCGCATTTATCCAAGTGCTCACCTAAAAAGTGAGCGTCATAACTACTCAGGTTGTGGAAAAATACAGATATATGGATTGGAACCCCGTACTTCAAGTTGCATACATTGTGGGCTGCTACACAGAACTTTCCAGTTGGATGACATTGGTCTCTGCGGGGAAGTTGCGCTTTTCTATCTAACGGAAACCCACAAATATGAAAATCTACATCCTTTTTAAATGACTCAAATGTTCAAATGTTTGTATAGCTGAAGGGACTTAACTAACGGGCTCATCAGTCCCTGAACTTACAAACTACTTATGAACTAACTAAGACTAAGGACGGCACAAATATCTATGCCTGAGGGGGGATTCGAACCCCCGACCGTAGTGGCCATGCAGACCATGACTGGCGCGCTGTAGTCCCCTCAGCCATCGCGGCCGTATTTTAAATGACTCCTCATCTTCCCGTGACATACTGATCGGAACATTTTGACTGTAAAGTTTGTCAACTTTCCAGGCAATGTGTTCGCGCTTAATGAGCAACCATATCGCGGGATTGTCTCCTACATACAACTCGAATTTATTCAAAGAGGGATCGACTGTGCATACAACATGGAACGCTGTTGCATATGGTATGCGTTTTTGTGTGAAGGTGGGATGCCAGCAGTGGAGCAAGTAAGCACTCAAAATCGCAGTAGATGGCTATGGCAGATCTTTGCTGATGGCGAGCATTCTTGAATTTAATGAAATTATTTGCAGGGCTTGGCGTAATAACACGTAACGGTTCTTTAGATTCACTATTTACAAGACGTTTTTCTAAATACTTTTGCTGTAAAAAGTTACTTAGACACCTGTAGCATATATGGGTTTCACCATGGTGATTAAGCAATTGGGAGTAAAGGAGGCGGGACATGTCTGTGATCCATATGTAATGTTGGTTTTGACCATTGATGATAAGCAGCATGTTTACGTAAAAGGTCTTACCCACCCACAAATATTAGAAAAATGGTAGGATTCAACTACAATATTACTATCCTCTTTATCATCTTCTGGCTTGCTTTTCTTCTCCAATCCTTAAATATGCACTGATATTTTAGGACTTTGCGCCTAAACTTGGGAATGTCCTGGACTTTGACTGGAAACTCTGTACCTGTAAAATTGTACTCTCCGGGAATTTCAGCTACTTTATAAGTACTTGTGCACTCTAGATGATTTCTACAACGATAATTACTCTAACAAGCCAGACTGACCATGCGAGCCGGCCGCGGTGGCCGAGGGGATTGAGGCGCCCCAGTCACGGTCTGCACGGCCACTATGGTCGGGGGTTCGAATCCCCCCTCGGGCGTGGATATTTGTGCCGTCCTAGTTCGTAAGTAGTTTGTAAGTTTAGGGACTGATGACCCCGTAGTTAAGTCCCATAAACTATACAAACATTTTTAGAACAAAAAAAGTGAATGAAGTTACGTAGCTACAGAATGGGTATCGACCCAATGAGATTTGTAAAATAATAAGGGTGGAAGTGATATATCACAGTACTGTGAACTACTTTCAGGTATAGATTTTTAGCTCTCTATAGAAGCCGGCACAAGGCTTTCCAAACAGGCAGGAGCCTTTCCTTACCTGTTGTTGTGGAATTCTTGGAACAACAGGCTACGCTTTCTATTCCTCTCTGCTTCAACAACAACCTGCCCCAGTGCTCACAAACTGCGAGCAGTGGTCCTGCTATAGGGGCGAATAAGTATCTACCGTACTAAAAAGTTAGTACTTCGGCTCAGGCAGGCCTCGTCTATTTCGGTCGTGGGTGGAAAGCTATGCGGTAATTCACGAGCTTTCTACGTTTGTCTGCAGCGTTTACGCTCCACACTCCTCTAACCATTTATTATTTCAAACGTAGCCATTACTATAATCTTGTTCCATTCTCATTGGAGGATAAATTTCTGGGTGGAGTACAAACTGTACATAATAAGATTTGTAAAAAAAAAAGGATCTGGGTTGACATAATTAATAAAAATGATTCATTTTTCCAATGTCAGTGTAATAGAAACTGCACGTCGATACTTAATAAATACATACTGACTATTATGGAAATTAATCGGAGGCAGACCTGTCGGGGAGGGGGGGGGTAGTGAGGGGCGTAGAGGTAGGGGAGTGGTGTTTTTGCTGACGTTTAGTGGCGGCCACGGTACCGTTCCGCACACTCCCCTTATCCACATAGTGCGAGCTCATTGAATATCAAACCAAATGTGTGGCTATTGAGGCGTTTCTAGATAAAAAATAACAGCATGCTATTCTCAACGGAGAGAACTCTTCAGAAAATAAAGTGATCTCGGTCGTGCTCCAGTATAGTGTTATAATACCGCTGCTTCTTGCAGTATGTATACATGACCCCAGAAATAACATCGCAAGTTCAATGTGGAGTTTTGCGGATGATGCTGTAGTTTATCGAGAAGTTACAACACTGGAACAGTTTAGAGAAATGCCGGAGGACCTGCAAAGTATTGTCGCATGGTGAAAGGAATGGCAGTTGAGTCTCAACATAAACTATTGTAAAGTTCTGCTTTTACATAGAAAGAAATATAGAAATAGCAGGACAAACGCTGGAAGCAGTTACTTCCATAAAATATCGGGGGGAGACATCATGTGCGTTGAGCTGGAACAATCATGTAAGACCAGTCGTAGTAAGGCAGATTCTCAGGAAGAGCAGTCCGTCAACAAAGGCAGTAGGCCCGCGTGTCCTCAGAGCGCCGCACCGCCCTGCCCTCGACTTGGCAGCTATAAAGCAGGACATAAGGCCAATATCGGCAGCCAGATTTACTCCTGATGACGATGGCGGGGATTGCCATCGAAACATCTCGAGAATTTTATTCAACTTGAAGCGATTTACAACCCTAGAACATTTTCTACAACAAAGAAAGTGGGTTACTAAACTCTCGTTAGGACAGCGCTGCAACATTGCTCATCAGTATGGGTCGAGTACCAGGTAGGGTTAATAGACCCGCTCGGTTAGCCTTGTGGTGTAACGCACCGCTTTCCGAGAAGGGGAGGCGTACCGGCCCGGTCCGAATCCGCCCGGCGGATTAACGGAAGGGGTCGGAGTGCCGGTACTCTGTGGTGCCGGCCAACCCGGATGTGGTTTTTAGGTTTTTCCATATCCCCCTAGGTGAATACCGGGCTGGTCCCCAAGCCCCACCTCAGTTACACGGTGCGCCAACATTTCGTAACAGTTGAGAATGTAATCTTTCCCGTCGTATATTGCTGATGAAGAATTCTCGGTTTTCCAGCCGGGTGGCGGTTTCTTCAAACTGCGACGTTTCGACGAGTGACATACCCGTCATCTTCGCCAGAAGAGACTTCTTCATCATTTCGTAACACTTTACAGTTATAACACTATATGAAGACATTTGGGGTACAAATTTCCTGCCACGGCTGAGCGCATTGAGGCGCTATGCTACGATGCGCGTGGCTGTTCCCTTCGGGGGTTCGAATCCCCCGCCTTGGGCATGGATGTTTGTGCTGTCTTCAGTATATGGTAGTTCATAAGTAGTTTGTAAGTTCAGGGACTGATGACCCCGCAGTTAAGTCCCATAAGCTTTACAAACACTTGAACATTTTGTTTTTACACATTTCCTCCTGGGGGGACGTGGGGTAGCGGCAGGAAGGGCATCCTGGTACCCTGTCAATATTAACTCATGCCAAATCCGCGTTTAGCACACTGCCGACCCTGCATGTGCGGGAAAAGGGTCAAAGAGAGAGATAGATAGCTAGTCAAGGTAGGGTTAATAGAAAACACACAGAAGATACATCAGAGAAGAGTAGGATTCGTTACGGGTCCATTTAATGAGCGCAAGAGCGTCATAAATGTGATTAGTAAAGTCCACTGGAAGACGCTGGAAACGAAATGTTCTGTTTCGCGTTACGGGCTTCGGTCAAATTTACGAGAGCGCACGTTTCGTCAAGAGTGAACCAATATATTGCTTCCTCCTACGTATATCTCGCGCAGCGCCACAAGGATAAAATTAGAGAGATTAGGGCCCACGAGGAGGCATATAGGCTGTAATTTTTCCCGCGAATCATACGCGAGTGGAATAGCAGGAAGAGAGAACGACAAGCAGTGTACTCTCCGCCAGTGTACTCTGAGGTGGCTTGCAAAGTCTGGATGTAGGTGAAGAGTGACACATCATGTCATTGTATAAAGTATTCCTGCGTATCATGTTGTTTTCGCTTCTTTAATGAGTTTGTGTTTCGTACCTTAAAAAGACAGTAGAATAAATACTCTCTAAAGTACGGTACACTTGTGCTGTTATCTCTCACAAGGAGAACACATGGGAATCGGATTTTAGGATTTCTTTGTATGTATGGTACGTGAAGTTCAGAACTGAAATAAAAACAGCCAGAGCCAGTCATTGACATGTTGTTGTAGTGGTCTCCAGTCTGGAGACAGGTTTGATGTAGCTCTCCAACGTACTCTATCCTGAGCAAGCCTCTTCATCTCCTCATAAGAGCGGCAACCTACATCCATTTGAATCTGCTTACTCTATGCGTCTCTTTACCCCACATACTTCCCTCCAATGCTAAATTTACGATTCCTCGGTGTCTAAGAATGTGTCCTACCAAGCGAACCCTTCTTTTAGTCAAGGGATGGTAGAAATTCCTTTTCTCCCCTATTCTCTTAAGTACTTCCTCATTAGTTACGCGATCCACCCACCTAATCTTCAGCATTCTTCTGTAACACCACATTTCGAAGGCTGCTATCCTCTTCCTGTTCACACTGTTCATCGTCCATGTTTCACTCCCATACAAAGCAACACTCCACACAAATGCCTTCAGAAAGGACTTCCTTATACTTAAATTAATATTCGATGTAAACAAGATTTTCTTTTTCAAAAACGCTTTTCTACCCATTGCCATTCTCCATTTTATAACCTCTGTACTGCGGACGCCGCATGTTATTTTACTGCCCAAATAACAAAACTCACCTACCACCATTATTGTTTCGTTAGCTAATTTAATTCCTTCAGCAGAGCATGATTTTCTAAGACTGCATTCCATTACCCTTGTTAATAATCATCTTTCGACTCACTGTCCATTCGTATTTAATTGCTCCTCCAGATCCTTTGCTGTCTCTGACAGAATTACAACGTCATCGGCAAAACGCAATGTTTTTATTTCTTCAGCCAGATCTTTCATTCCTTCTCCAAATTTCTCCTTGCTTACCTTTATAGCTTGCTGAAAGTACAAATTGAACAACATTGGAAAAAAGCAAAAACCCTGTCTTACACCGTTCCCAGCCTCGGCATCCATTTCATGCCTTTCAACTCTGATAACTGCTGTCTGGTTTTTGTACAAGTTGTAAATAACCTTCCGTTCCCTATATTTTACTCCTGATGATTTCAGGATTCCAATCAACATAATCAAAAGCTTCCTCCAAATTTACAAAAGATAGAAATGTAGGTTTGCCTTTCCTTAATCTATCTTCTAAATTAAGCCGTAAAGTGAGGATTGCTTCCCGAGTTCCTACATTTCTCCTGAATCCAAAATGATCTTCCACAAGGTCGGCTTCTACCAGCTTTTCCATCCTTCTGTAAATAATTCATGTTAAAATTTTGCAACCATGACTTATTAAACTGATGGTTCTGAAATTTTCACACCTGTCGGCACCTGCTTACTTTGGAATGGTGATTATTACATTTTTCTTAAAGTCTGAGGCTATTTCCCCTGTCTCAAACATCTTACGCACCAGGTGAAATAGTTTTGTCATCGCTGGCTCTCAGAGAGACTTAAGTAGTTCTGAGGGAAAGTCGTCCGCTCCAGGGGCCTTATTCCGACTTAAACCTTTCAGGGCTCTGTCAAATTCTTCTCTCAGTATAGTATCTCCTATTTCATTTTCATCTACAACCTCTGCCCTTCCTACAATATTGTCTCTAAGTTCATTTCCTTTGTAGAGCCCCTCTATATACTCTTTCAACCTTTCAGGTTTCCTTCTTTGCTGAGAACTGGTTTTCCATCTGAGTTCTTTATATTCATACAGCTGCTTTTCTTGTCTTCAAATGTTTCTGTTATTTTCCTGTAAGCGGTATGTATTTTTCCCCTATTTATGCATTCGTCTACAGACTTGCAGTTGCCTTCTAGCCACTCCTGCTTATCTATTTTACACTTCCTGTCAATCACATTTCTTAGTCATCTCTACTCCATTTTGCCTGTTTCATTTACTGCATTTTTATATTTTCTCCTTTCATCGATTAAATTTAGTATGTCCTGTGATATCCAAGGATTTTTGTAGGTCTTGCCTTCCTACCTATTTTGTCCTCTGCTGCCTTGGCTATTTCATTCCTCAATGTTACCAAATCTTCTTCTACTGTTTTATTTTCCCCCGTTTCTGTCAATTGTTGCCTGAATATCCCTCTGAAATTCTCAAGAACTTCAGGTTCCTTCCATTTATACAGGTCCCATCTCCTTATTTTCCTACCTTTTTGCAGTTTTTTCAGTTTCAGCCTACAATTCATGACCAACAAGTTATGGTAAGAGTCTATATCTGCCCCTGGGTATAACTTACAGTTTAAAACCTGGTTCCGATTATAAAAAAAAATCTGGTACCTCTCGGTGTCTCCTGGCCTCTTCCACGTATACAACCTTCTTTCGTGATTCTTAAACCAGGTGTTTGTTATGATTAAAATATTTTCCGTGCAAAATTCTACCAGGCGATCTCCTCTTTCATTCATTTTGCCCAGATCATATTCACCTATTATTTTTCCTTCCCTTCCTCTTCCTACTACCGAATTCCAGTCTCCCATCACAATTAAGTTTTCCTCTCCCTTAATTGCTGAATAATTTTCTTTACCTCGTCACACATTACTTCGATCTCCTCATCATCGGCAGAGCTAGTGGGCATATAAACTTGTACTACTGTGGTCGATGTCGGCTTTGTATCTGTCTTGACTATGATAATGCGATCACTGCACTGCTCGTAGTAGCTTACCCGCATTCCTATTTTCTTATTCACTATCAGACCTACTCCCGTAATACCCCTAACTGATTTTGTATTTATAATCAAAATGTTGAAATGTCTGTAAATCTATCGGACCGAACTGCGTGCTCATCAGTCCGTAGCTTACAAACTACTTAAACCTAGGTAAACTAACCTACGGACAAACATACACACCCATGCCCCAGGGAGGACTCGAACCTCCACGGCGAGCAACCGCGCGCTCCGCAGCGCGGTGCTTTAGAGCGCTCGGTTACTCCACCGCTGCTGTATTTATAATCCTGTACTCGCCTGACCAGAAATCATGTTCCTCTTTCCACCGAACTTCACTAATCCCCACTATCTCCAACTTCAGCCTACCAATTCCGCTTTTATAATTTTCTAACTTCCCTACCCGATTAAGGGATCTAACACTCCACGCTCCGATCCGTAGAATGCCAGTGTTGTCTTTCCTGATGATCACATCCTCCTGAGTAGTTCCCGCCCGGAAATCCGAATGGGGGACTATTTTACCTCCGGAATATTTTAGGATGCCATCATCATATATTCGTACAGTAGAGCGGCATGTTCTCGGGGAAAGTAGCGGCTGTAGTTTCCCCTTGCTTTCAGCCGTTCCCAGTAGGTGTATGGCAAAGCCACATTAGCTGATGTTACAAGGCCAGCTCAATCATCCAGACTGTTGCACCTGTAACTACTGAAAAGGCTGCTGACTTTCTTTTAGAACCACACGTTTGTCTGGCCTCTCCACAGATACCCCTCCGCTGTGGTTGCACCTACGGTGCGGCTATCTGTATCGTTGAGGCACGCAAGCCACCCCACCTCGGCAATGTCTGTGATTCATGGGGGTGGCCATTGGACATAACTGTCAAAAATTCTCCGGAAAATCGACTTTGAACTTTTGCAAGTACATGTAAGTACCAATAATTAAAAGAGGTGCAGCAACCGTCAGTGAAGCTGAAGTGGAAGGAAAAAAAAGTGGCAGCGTTCTGCCCTTACAACCATAGGATCGATGGTTCGAATCCCGCTACAACAGATATTTTTTTCTATTTCAATTTCAGTGAAATAAAACATTTTTGGGTCTCTAATTCCACGTGTTTTGTCAGTTTTGTTTGTGTATATGTAAACGAGGTGAACACCGTGACGGCACTTAGAACGATGGTTGAGTAGCTTACCTCCTTGGAAAACATTAGTAACTGTGGAGGTGACTTTCCAAAATTAGCGTGGACGTACCTCTTCACAAACTGAACAATCAAAGACCACCGTCGTCAATTAATATTGAAGCCAATAGTATAAAAACGGTAACTAAGGTATTTTTTTACTGAGACCATCATTATTAACAACCTTATATAAAATATAGAAAATTAGAAATATTCAAAATCACTTGCATTTTTGTAAAAAAAAAAAAAATTGCAATTGGATATTAAGATAGTACAAGTATTCCGACACGAAGAAATAAAAAACTGTCACGGCAGGATTCGAACCATCGCCCCTATGGTTGCAAGCCATATGGCTACCATCTGAGCTACACTGACAGATGCTTGCACCTCCTTTGATTATTGGTACCTACCTGTACTCGCAAAACTTGAGAGTTCCTTTTCTCGTGAACTCTTGAGTTGCGTCTAATGACTTTGGACGATTGTTATTTGAGTGGTGAACTTCACGTGCCATAAATATCAAAAAATTGGTAAAAGCCGATATCCATGTGCTCTCCTTTTCGTTGCCAAATGCTCCTTTTGAGGGGTAAAATACCGGTTGATCAAAAAGTTAGTAGAAATTTGAAAACTTAATAAATCATGGAATAATGTAGATAGAGAGGTAAAAACTGACAGACATGTTTGGAATGACATGCGGTTTTATTAGAACAGAAAAATTAGTTAATTAATTAATTAAAATAAAAAAATAAAAAAGTTCAAAAAATGTCCCACAGTTGGCGCTTCATCTGATCAGTAAAGCAATAATTAGTATAATAAATTAAGACAAAGCAAAGAGGGTGTTCTTTACAGGAAATGCTCAATACGTTTACCAACAATAGCTGTAGTCGAGGAATAATGTCGTGAAAAGCTCTGTAAAGCATGTCCAGAGTTACGGTGAGGCATTAGCGTCGGATGCTGTCTTCCAGCATCCCTAGAGATTTCGGTCGATCACGATACACTTGCGACTTCAGGTAACCCCAGGGCCAATAATCGCACGGACTGATGTCTGGGGACCTGGGAGGCCAAGCACGACTAAAGTGGCGGCTGAGCACACGATCATCACCAAACGACGCGCCCAAGTGATCTTTCACGCGTCTAGCAATATGGGGTGGAGTGCCATCCTGCATACAAAATCGTGCGTTCCAGCAGGTGTTTACCAGCCAGACTGGGGATGATGCTATTCTATAACGTATCGGCGTACCTCGCACCCATCACGGTAGCAGTTACAAAACCAGAATCACGCAGTTCCTAGAAAAGAAAAAAGGCCCGATAGCGGTAGATGTCGTTCTAATAAAACCCCATGTCACTCCAAGCACGTGTCTCAATTTTTTACCTCTCTATTATCCCGTGATTTATTGTGTTTTCAAGTTTATACTGACTTTTTGATCACCCGGTAAGTGCTGACTTGACGCGTTTTATTACCGCTGCCAAGCGCAGGCGGCGGCCAGAGCGCCGGTGCCTCGCAGAGCAGACGGCCGGTCGCTCTCCGGCAAGTTGCCCTGGCCTCACTGCCGCCGGGGTCCTAAGCGCGGCCTAATCCCGGCGCGCTCAATTATGCAGCAGCCGGCACTAATTTACGCCACCAGAACCCCGCCTCTGTTTGTCTGGCCTCCTCAGCCGATAATCACTCGCCACAGAAGGCTCCGGAGACGCTGATGTAAGCGGCGCCACGCCAGGAATCGACTTCCAGTGGCAATTCCTTCTGTTAGGTGTTAATTCTAGGTAATTTCTGGTATACCAGTTTCTATAATAACTCTGAAGTGAACGACAGATGTCATTAATTGCCTCAGTCACTTTTGCCAGCCATCAAGGTAACTATTAATAGTTCCGTCCAGACCTATTCTATCTTTATCATATCATAGTAACGTACTGTTTAACTAGGGCAGAGTTTGTGCTAGAATGGAAAATGCCTCCATCACAGAACAAGATGTGTCGTAGGTACTGTGAAGGCGTAAAAGAGGGGAACAGTTTTGTCGAGTGGTTTCATACCTTCGAAAACATTGCACAAAAAATATATAAAAATAAATAAAAAATAAAATAAAATAAAAATAAAAAACACCTTTGATATATTCACATTTTTTGCGAATTAACGCCAGTTCCCCAGCGCAATTAGCTCTTGGGCAGGCGTCCACCAGTAATAACGATTATCCCTGAGTGAGCTGAATTAATAGAAAACTTGTATGACATGAGACATAATAATGACACAATTACCATATGAAGGGTTTTATGCAACAAGGAGGCAGCTCGACTTTCTCCAGTTTGTGGGAAATTGGAAAAAAAAAAGTTTTAAAAATTGTTTTCACCAAAACGAAATAATTGTCACCCTTGTTTTAGGCTATGGGGTATCTAATACTATTGACGGGTATACACACGAATGCATGCACTCAGGTACGTGCAATAGAGTTTTGAATTTTGGAGCTGCATCCGTTTTGCTCCAAAGTGAACGAAAAACTATTTGTAGGACCATTTTCTTCATAATTAAACATATTTTAGTTTAAAAAACGTTTATTAATAAGGAAGTTCAATATTATTGGCATAATACATTAATTTTACATTTCTTCTTCAGTCTTCTAGCTCCCCTTCAGTCTCCTCAGGATCGTTTGAAGTATCTGACGTCTCCTGGTCGCAAAACCACATTTCGTTTTGCCCAAAATACTTTCTGGCCAGCTCTTTGACATTTTTACACTTTTGACATGCTGAACAATACGTAACACAACCTCCTTCCTGCTATTGTTTGGCGGAAGAATGAGGCAGCTCCTGGAACTGAATCTGTTTTCGTGCAAACTCGGAGTACAGGCAGATCCATCAATTGAATTTCTCTGAAACTAGGGGCTTTTATTTTGTTTGTGATAGAACGTTTAATTCAATAGACCAAAAAAGTGGAGCTGCCTCCTTCTTGCGCCAAAACCCCTCATATATGATGTTGCACCACATTACATCACGCAACATTTTACCTCAGCTTGGCACAATATATCATATTCCATAAAGTATAGTGGTCATATGACTCGATATGGGAGGACACAACGTGATAAACTCCCCAGAAGAAATGTGTACACGTTCACTCTCACAGCAGATTAGATTATTCCATACATCACGAATACGAGATTCCTTAAGATATGGAACCTGTCACTTAGTAAAAGATACATTTACATATAATGTAAAATTACTAATTTCTATGTAAAAATTTATACAGGATGTCCCACTTATCGTGAGCACCCAAAATATCTCTGGAACAAGAACAGCTAGTGTTAAACGACTTTCACGGGTGTCAATTAAAGCAGGGGGCCCATGAATGAAAATATTTTGAAACATACTAAAACGAAAGTATACCGGGTGATAAAAAAAGTCAGTCTAAATTTGAAAATTTAATAAATCACGGAATAATTTAGATAGAGAGGTAAAAATTGACACACATGCTTGGAATGACATGGGCTTTTATTAGAGCCACATCTACCGTTATCGGGCCTTTTTTCTTCAGGGAACTGCGTGATTCAGGTTTTGTTACTGCTACCGTGAAGGATGAGAGGTACACTGATATCTTACAGAATAACATCATCCCCACCTGCTGTAACGTACGATTTTTATGCAGGATGGCGCTCCACCCCATATTGCTTGACGCGTGAAAGATCTCTTGCGCGCGTCGTTTGGTGATGATCGTGTGCTCAGCCGTCACTTTCGTCATGCTTGGCCTCCCAGGTCCCCAGACCTCAGTCCGTGCGATTATTGGCTTTGGCGTTACCTGAAGTCGCCAGTGTGACGTGATCGTCCTAAATCTCTAGGGATGCTGAAAGACAACATCCGACACCAATGCCTCACCGTAACTCTGGACATGCTTTACAGTGCTGTTCACGACATTATTCCTCGACTACAGCTATTGTTGAGGAATGATGGTGAACATATTGAGCATTTCCTGTACAGATCGTCATCTTTTTTTTTGTAATATAACCCCACTGCATCTCATTACAAGCATGTGTGTCAATTTTTACCTTTCTATCTATATTATTCTATTATTCCGTGATTTATTAAGTTTTCAAATTTATAGTGGCTTTGTGATCACCCGTATGTGTTTCTGTAACACAAAACTTATGTGCTTTTAATTGTTTATTTTATATTACTTCATCAGCAATCTATAGCACTACAAATGTCATAAACAATGTCGTTGATTGCATCGCAGTGCGCCAATAACATTCAGAGATATTGCGAAGCGAAGCTGACGCTTGAAATACGCGAACCGCGCGGTTGGCGCATGTCTTCAGCATCAAGCGGTTCTCGCCTGTCTCAGGACGCTCGTTTCTCGTATTTCAAGCGTCAACCTCGCTTCTCAGTACCTCGGGATGTAACTGGCATATTGCGATGCAATCAACGCTATTGTTTATATGATTTGTCATGTTAGAGATTGCTGATGAAATAATATAGGGTATCCATTTAAAAACACAAGTTTCCGTTAACATTTGTTTCAGAATGTTTCAAAATATTTACATTCATAAGCCCCTGCCTTACATTGATATTGGTGAAAGTCGTTTTTCAATAGCTATTGTTCTTCCAGATGTATCCTTAATACAAAACATTGTCATTCAGAAATTCTTTCAGTCTGATTTTAAACACTGGTTGGCTATCTTTCAGACATTTTATGTTATTTGGTAAGTGACCAAAGACTTTTGTCACAGCATAATTTGCCCCCTTCTGCGCTAACATTAGATTTAACATTTAGTAGTGTAGATCCTCCTTTCTCGCAGTGTTGTAGATATGAACACTGCTATTACTTTTCAATTGGTTTGGGTTAGTAATAACAAATTTGGTAAGTGAATATATATATATATACTTCTGTTAACGGACTGTATTTATTAATGGTGTCAGCATATACCGTATGGAACTATATATACTCTGTCTTTCTTTCTTTTTTTTTTTTTTTTTTTTTTTTCAAAAATTAAGGAAAGTCAGTCAGAAGTGAACCAATTGATTTGAAAGACATTATTTGCTATTTCATCAGTTAATTCTTGTTTGTGGGGTGCGATTATTAGACTCGTGTCATCAGCAGAAAGAACTAGGTTTGCATCTTCGTGAACTTAAAACGGCAAATCATTAATATATATGAAGAACAGCAAAGGACCCAAGACCAGTAAAGTCAGTCATGAAAGTATCAAAATAAATCAAATGTGATTTGATTTTGTTGATAGTACGTTTTGTGTCCCAGCCTCGTCGCCGCTTTTCTGTCTCGTTTCCGTCGTAGGTGTCGGTGGCCGAGTGGAATGAGACCGACACAGGAATAAAGATAACACGCTGGTGCAGGTACGGAGGGGAGCAGCCAGAAACTAGAAACACTAGAGTAAATTAGAACGAGATATATATTGCACAGAATTTATACAATACTTAACTTTTACATAGTACTGCAGAATGTTGATACATAGTTGAGCTAGAGTCCTGCCTAGTGCCTAACTGATAGCCAAGTCTTCACTGGTGCCTATCTGATTCCGAAGGTCCTAACTGGTTGCTATCTCAGTCCCAAGTGAACGATGTCGTTCAGTGGTGGCCACGAGCGGAGTTGCCGCAGAGGGCGCTCGTGGCTGACGTCGTAAGCACTTTGTACTTGTGCGACACCACAGTACGCAATGCCACTAATAAACGATGGAAACAGTTGGAAAGTGGCAATCGCAGCACTCAGTTAATTTGAGAACGGCAACCGGAACTTCTGAGTTACTTCGCGTGGCACGAAAACGCCTACAGCCATGGGTGTAATTGCACCATCAGGGGGTTACAAGTTGGCGACCGGTTGTAAGCACTGAGTACGACTATACTAAAGATCTGATACAGACTTGTGACTGTTAGAACAACACCGTCAAACAATCTACTCGTTTTCGAATAAGAAAACAGCTCATTGGTCTTGATAGTAGTTTCCGGTTTGGTAAGTCCTGGGAACCCGTATTTACTCTTAATAGAGTCGAAAATCGACCTTTTGTGTTTACAATGGTCACTGGAGGTAAAATTTTACGTATCATGTCGGCGACCTCCCGTGATTATGTTGGCAACATCAACAACACGATAGAAAATCTTTGCCTATTTGTTCGAACCACATAGAATGACTCGATTAGTGTATCGTACAGACCATGAAGTAAACCAATAATGCTGTTCCTGCTTTATGGTTGACAGGTTCTTGTATGTACCCTCGTCCGCTCAGTAAAAATAATTGCCCTCGTAAAGCGAAGATTCCATGAGAAAACATCAACGTTGTCAAGCGATTGGCTAAAATGAAGACTCGCAGGATTCTCACTATTCAGCATCTGTTGCCAACATTATCATAGGAGGCCGCTAGGATATTTGGTAAAATATAACCGCCACTGGGAGGTATGAAACGATATCTTTTACGTGTTAAGGAAAATGCCTGACACAGTAACAACAAATAAAAAAGGATGTATATACTTCTCATGCCATTATCGAATTATATAACTTTCATTAGCTTAATATTTGAAATGGAACTACAATTTCGTTTAAATGTAAACGAAGGCTTCTGCGGCCGTTGTATTTGTTGATAAAACGCTTCTGGGTATTGGACCGCATCGTCAATATATCAAATTTTTCACCGACGTTTCGGCCACTATTGCAAGCGGCCATCTTCTGAGTGTTACGTAACACCCAGAAGATGGTCGCTTGCAATAGTGGCCGAAACGTCGGTGAAATATTTGATATATTGACGATGCGGTCCAATACCCAGAAGAGTTTTATCAACTACAATTTCGGTGTTCGTATATTTATACAACACCAAGAAATAATGTTATTTCGATACTGCAATATTCATAATTCCAGAGCTGACAACATGTCGACTTTGTAGTTCTACCCGAGCACCGCTACATGCCTCTCCCGGCGCATCATCCTTTATATCGGCATTCATATGACAACATTCATTTCCTTTAACCACTCTTAATCACTGCGAAAATGAAGCATTTAAACAGCACAAGAAAGTGAGTTGGAAGCACTCCATGTTTCGATATTCACTTATTTTAATACGTTATTTTAATACTGCAGATGCGCTGCATTACAGCGTCTTTGCTCGATGCGAATAGCCAATCAATGAGCTGATTGTTGGAGAATGTAGAACTTGATCCAAGCTGTAGATAGGAAAATTTCTCCTTTCTTTTACCACTTTTAATGCCTAAATGCACACATAATATTTATATCTACGACAAACAATCTTTCGAATTATGCAACTTTCATTGGCCTTCTTGTTAGAATTTTTCGTGTTAGCTTATTTATATAATGATGATTGGGAATACGAGTGACAAAATACTGGTTTTGGCGTCAAACAGAACCACAGCGGGACGTGTCACCAGCCAACATTCCTAGTAGTGAACCGCGGACTGAACGCCTGAACATCAGGCCCCGTCATCAACAGACTTGATGATGTAGACGATGGATGTTTCTGAAATATTGTGCCAATTGAAACCTGGAGTCAGACCAGGTAACTGAAGTAAGGATATTGGTCGAATTAAGACACCAAAATCCGACCATACATGAAATTTAGTACTATAATAGGTCTATAGAATAAAATAGTCTTTTTTATATTTAGGTTTACCGACATTTGTTCTTGAAATCTTTACCGAATAACATTGTCAGAAAAATATTCGACAGGAAATATCTAGTCTTGAATAATGAAAATCTTTTCTCCTCGCGTTACAAATGCTGCGGGAAATGTCGTCTGAGCACGGAGTCATGATACTCATAGCCTGCAATTTACAAACTGTGCTGCACCTGTGTTACGGGGCTGTTGAGATGGCCATTTGCATCTTGGTGACACCATTAAATAAAAGAAGGAGCCTAGTGCTGTGTGAGTGAGTAGTCCAGAGACTTTTTGCAGTCTTTGATGTTTGTATGTGCAGACTGAAGCATCGTATCGAATTTAGTGCGAAGACTGGGATTCGAACCAGACCCTCTTGTCCAGCAAGCATTCTCGGGAACTGCTACGCCACACTGGCACAATAGATTCACTGGCTCACCTTCCTCTACAGGAAGATTAGGGGGCCGCGTGGGGGTAGCAGATCTCGCGGTCTCCCGCGTCGGAGGTTCGAACCCTCCCTTGGGCATGGATATTTCTGTTGTCTTTAACATAAGTTAGTTCATAAGTAGTTCGTCAGTTTAGGGACTGATGATCCCGCAGTAAAGGCCCATAAGGTTTACAAACATTTGAACATTTATTTATTTATTTTAAGTTTTACATACTTTCGACAATATGGTCATTACAGCACTTTTTTTAAGAGTCAGTCGTTCGAAAGAAACTACCGAAGCACATGGCTTGAGTGATTTGGGGAAATTACATGAAACCAATATGTGAATTACCCAGAAGAGGGTTTGAGTCTGCGGTACCTAAGCTGTGCACCACCTCCCTTGGTCCCATCTCAGCCCAAGCCCTGATCTCTACCTCACCCTACATGTTTGCTCTTTAAAATGAAGCAACATGATATCTAATAGATAGCACCTCCGAATAGAACAAGACGAAGATGGCCGTGTGGAAACCAGACATAGGTGTCTTTATTCAGCTTGGTATTTATATTAAATGGTGTCGAAGAAACCTAAATAATGTAATAGTATCAATATTTGTTTCCTATGAACGTGTGAATTAAGGTCGTCGTTAAGGGGGCTTTTGATGTGCTCTGAAAAGAAATTCCGTCTCTGTGTTGTTTACATTGCCTGTTAAATTGTAATTATTTGTAAGACTGCACTGGCACTCGTCGAGAGAGCTCGTAATTTTTTGTGACTAAACTATGTAAGGTAACATTCGACTTTTCTTGGGATCTTGTTGTTGTGGTCTTCAGTCCGGAGACAGGTTTGATGCAACTCTCCACACTATTCTATCCTGAGCAAGCCTCTTCATCTCCTCATAAGAACGGCAACCTACATCCATTTGAATTTGCTTCCTATATTAATCTCTTGGTCTCCCTCTGCGATATTTACCCCAAACACTTCCGTCCAAAGCTAAATTCACAATTTATTGATGGCTAAGAATGTGTCCTATCAATCGATCCCTTTTTTTGGCCAAAGTATGCCAGAAATTACTTTTCTACCCAATCTTGATCAGTACCTCCTCATTAGTTATGCGATGCACCCACCTAATCTTCTAGAGGATAATTGTATTTAAATATGTATTGAGCCACAGCCTAACTTCCTTGTGGTGACACGAATAACGATTATTGCACTGATAATTGGTCTACAGGACTTTAGAGACTCCATCATCAAGAATCTTTTATTTTTCGAAAACGACGTTTGGAAACAAAATTTAATGAAAACCTCCGCGTTCGGCTCTGTTTTCAACGTGCTGCTGTAGTTCAAGCGTTGAATCAAATTTTAAATGCTGCGTTTATTTCAATTTATTCAGTTTCCATTTGCAGTGATACGACCGCTATTTTTTTCTATCTATATAAATGATCTGATGGGCAGAGTAAGTTGTAATTTGCGGCTGTTTGTTGATGATGCAGTGGTGTATGGGAGGCTGTCGTCTTTGACTGTAATAGCATATAGGTTGACTTAGACAAAATTTCTAGTTAGTGCGACGAATGGCAGCTAGCTCTCAATGTAGAAAAATGTAAGGCGATGCGCATGATTAGGAAAAACAATCTCATTATGTTCGAATACAGCATTAGTAGTGAGCTTCTTGATGCAGCCGCGTCGTTCAAATATCTAGGCGTAACGTTACAGAGCGATATGAAATTGAACGAACAGGTAAGTACAGTTGTAAGTCTGACAGCCGTCTTCGGTTTATTGGGAGAATTTTGGGAAGATGTACTTCATCTGTGAAGGAGACCGCGTGTAAAACTTTGTACGACCACGTCGTGAGTATTGCTCAAGTGTTTGGGACCCGCAGCAGATCAGTTTAAAGTAAGACATAGAAGCAGTTCAGAGGCGAGCAGCTAGGTTTGTTACTGGTAGGTTCGACCAATGCGCGAGTGTCACGGAAATGCTCCGGCAACTCATTTGGGGATCGCTGGAGGAAATAAGACGTTCTTTATGTGAATTTCTCTTGAGAAAATTTAGAGGGCCGAAATTTGAAGCTTGGTGTAGTACGATCTTGCTGCCGCCTACTTATATTTCACGTACTGATCACAGAGACAAGGTAAGAGAAATTAAGGCTCGGACGGATGCATATAGACATTCTTTTTTCCTCGTTATGTATGGGAGTGGAATAGGAAAGAAAATGCCTATTAGTGGTACAGAGTACCCTCCGCCACAGAACTTACGGTGGATTGCGAAGTATGTATGTAGATGTAGAAGTGACGACAGGTTTACAGGTTGTTTTCGAAAAAAAAGTGAGTCTTCTTTCCATGTCTGGGAAGTGCAGCTATCTGCGGATATATCGGACGATTCATTTCAAACTTTAATATGACGTAGGTTACAATCTCTACTTTTTTCTATATTGTTTAAAACTTACCTCATTCGTATTAAGGCGCTGCATTTCAGTAAGTATTTTTATTATTTATTTCCATCATAATGTCCACCTCCATGAACCACAGACATTGCCGAGGTGGGGTGGCTTGCGTACCTCAACGATACAGATAATCGTACCGTAGATGCAACCACAGCGGGGGTATCTGCGGGAAGGCCAGACAAATGTGTGGTTCTTGAAGAATGACAGCAGCCTTTTCAGTAGCTACAGGGTCAACAGTCTGGATGATTGAGCTGGCCTTGTAACATCAGCTAATGTGGCTTTGTCATACAGCTACTGGGGACGGCTGAAAGCAAGGGGAAACTACAGCCGTTAATTTTCCCGAGGACATGCAGCTCTACTGTATGAACATATGATGATGGCATCCTCTCGGGTAAAATATTCCGGAGGTAAAATAGTCTCCCATTCGGATCTCCGGGCGAGGACTACTCAGGAGGATGTTGTCATCAGGAAAGACAATACTGGCATTCTACGGATAGGAGCGTGGAATGTTAGATCCCTTAATCGGGTAAAAAAATTAGAAAATTTAAAAAGGGAAATGCATAGGTTGAAGTTAGATATAGTGGGGATTAGTGAAGTTCGGTGGCAGGATGAACAGGATTTCTGGTCAGGTGAGTACAGGATTATAAATACAAAATCAATTGGGGGTATCACAGGAGTAGGATTGATAATGAATAAGAAAATAGGAATGCGGGTAAACTACTATGACCAGCACAGTGATCGCATTATCATAGTCAAGATAGATACAAAGCCAACACCGACAACAGTAGTACAGGTTTATATGCCAACTAGCTCTGCCGATGATGAGGAGATTGAAGAAATGTATGAGTTAAAGGAAATTATTCAGCCAATTAAATGGAGAGGATAAATTAATTGTGATGGGAGACTGGAATTGAGTAGAAGGAATAGGAAGAGAAGGAATAATAATAGATGAATATGGACTGGGCAGGAGGAATGAAAGAGGAAGTCGCGTGGTAGAATTTTGCACGGAACATGATTTAATCGTAACAAACACGTGGTTTAAGAATCACAAAAGAAGGTTGTATACGTGGAAGAGACCAGGAGACACCGGAAGGTATCATATAGATTTTATAATGGTAAAACATAGATTCCGGAACCAGGGACAGATATAGCCTCTGACCATAACTTATTGGTCATGAACTGTAGGCTGAAACTGAAAAAACTGCAGAAAGGTAGGAAAGTAAGGAGTTGGGACTTGGATAAATTACGGAAACCTGTAGTTATAAAGAATTTCAAAGGGAGATTTAGACAACAACTGACAGAAAGGTAGGGAAATAAAACGGTAGAATAGGAATGGGTAGCATTAAGAGATGAAATACTGAAGGCAGCATAGGACAAAATAGATAGAAAGGCAGGACCTAACAAAAATCCTCGGATATCACATGAAATACTAAATTTAATTGCTGAAAGGAGAAAATATAAAAATACATTAAATGAAACAGGCAAAATGGAGTACAGAATACTAAGAAATGAGATTGACAGGAAGTGCAAAATGGCTAAGCAGGAGTGGCTAAAAGCTAAATGCATAGAAGAATATATAAGAAGGGGAAAAGTAGATACTGCCTACAGAAAAGTAGAAAAGACACTTGGGAACAAGAAAACAGGTCTACGAATATCAAGAACTCAGATGGAAAACCAGTTCTCAGCAAATAAGGGAAAGCTCAGAGGTGGAAAAAGGACATAGAAGAGCTCTGCAAAGAAATGAACTTAGACAATGATGTAGGTAGGGAAGAGGAAGTAGATCAAGATGAAATAGGAAATACTATACTGAGAGATGAATTTGACAGAGCCCTGAAAGACCTAGGTCGGAACAAGTCCCCGGGAGTGGATGACATTCCGTCAGATCTATTAAAGTCTCTTGGACAGCCATGACAAAACAGTTTCACCTGGTGTGTAAGATGTATGAGACAGGCGAAGTACCCTCAGACTTTGAGAAAAATGTTATAATCCCCATTCCAAAGAAATCAGGCGTAGACAGGTGTGAAATTTACAGAACCATCAGTTTGATAAGTCATGGTTGCAAACATTTAACACGAATTATCTACAGGAGAATGGATAAGCTCGTAGAAGCTGACTTCGAGGAAAATCAGTTTGGATTCAGGAGGAATGTAGGAAACAAGGAGGCAATACTCACTTTGCGACTTATCTTAGAAGATAGATTAAGGAAAGGCAAACCTACATTTTTAGCCTTTGTAGATTTGGAGAAAGCTATTGACAATGTTGACTGGAATACACTATTTCAAATTCTGAAGCAATCAGGGGTAAAATAAAGGAGAAGGAGAGTTATTTCCAACTTGTACAAAAGCCAGACCGCAGTTATTAAACTCGAAGGGCATGAAAGGGAAGCATTAGTTGGGAACGGAGTAAGACAGGGTTGTAGCCTTTCTCCGATGTTATTCAATGTGTACATGGAGCAGGTGGTGAAGGAAAGCAAGGAAAAAATTTTAATAGGGATTAAAGTTCAGGGTGGAGAAATAAAAACATTGCGTTTTGCTGATGACATTGTAATTATGTCAGAGACAACAAAGGACCTGGAAGAGCAGTTGAATGGAATGGACAGTGTGTTGAAGGGAGCGTATAAAATGAACATTAACAAGAGCAAAACAAAGGTAATGGAATGCAGTCTTAGAAAATCAGGCGATGCTGAAGGAATTAGATAAGGAAATGAAACAATGAAGGCGGTAGATAAGTTTTGTTACTTGGGTAGGAAAATAACTTATGACGGTCGCAGTTCAGAGGATATAAATGCAGAATGACAAGGGGAAGAAAAGCGATCTTAAAAAAAGAGAAATTTGTTAAAATGGAATATTGATTTAAGTCTAATGCAGTCCTTTGTGAAGGCATTTGTGTGGAGTGTTGCCTTGTACTGGAGTGAAAACATGAACGATAAACAGTGCGGAGAGAAAGAGAATAGAGGCTTTTGAAATGTGGTGCTACAGAAGAATGCTGAAGATTAGATGGGTCGATCGCATAACTAATGAAGAGGTACTGAAGAGAATTGGTGAGAAAAGGAATTTCTGGCATACCGTGACTGAATGAAGGGATCGCTTGGTAGGACACATTCTTAGACACCGAGGAATCGTAAATTTAGCATTGGAGGGAAGTTTGTGGGGTAAAAATCGCAGAGGGAGCCCAAGAGGCGCATATAGTAAGCAGATTCAAATGGCTGTGGGTTCTTATGAGGGGATCAAAAGGCTTGCTCAGGATAAAGTAGGGTGGAGAGTTGCATCAAATCTGTCTCCGGACTGAAGACCATAACAACAACATCATAATGTCCTTTTATGCACATATAAATACTACCTGACGGAACTAGTGAAGCACGAAGAGTGAACTACTTGAGATGAAAGACCATGTGACTTTATTGAACTAATTTCAATGTGGGGTGAAAAAGACGAGGCCGTCGGCAGTAACAGGTGAAACGTTGGCGCCAGTTCAGTGGACTGTCGCGCTCCCTCTGGTCAAAATGCATGCCATTGCGCGTTTTAGAACGGTGTAAGACACTCTTTGCATCTTTCCTGGTGGCACGTTTGTGCAAATTTGCTGCAGCCGCGCCTCCAGAACACAGGGGTTGATAGCGGAATGGAAGCCGCTTCCGATGTCCTCCCCCATCTGATCAATGCTCGGAAGACCCGGGATTCTTGCTTGCCATGGGAGGACCTAAAGAAACCGTAGAAAGTCCATGTGGTTTGTGTGGGCGTGAAGTATCCTGTTGGAACGCTGGAGTAGTGTTCTGTGCCATCCTGGAGAATGTCTGTGACGTACCGCCATGTCGCCAACGTCTGCAGCGGCACGTCTGGTGGTGCCCTGACGCATATTCTCTGGTTTCCCACACGATCATGTAAGGTGTTACGACCGTGCTGTTCCCCACAGCATTTCCAGGATGTATCCTCTGTCCATGACGCGAACAATGCCAAACACGATGACCGTCGGAAGTTACGGAGAAAGGGGACCAATCACAGAACTTGTTGACATGCCATTCGTGCTCTTCCATGCCTCCAGTGTACGGCACCATTACAAACGCCACTGTTGTTGATCCAGTATCAACGGAATCTCCTTGATTCGCTGTGTGATTCAGCGCAGTTCAAAGGGAAGAAACTGGTAACAAAAGAGTGCAAAACGTCACGAATTCTCTGTCATGTGCGTTCTAGACATTAGAAAACTGTATAAATTTATCTTGGGGTTTGAAAGCTCTTCAATTACCGTGTTTGCTTACATATAAATTTGTGATGTAGATGACATCATATGCCTCCTGGATGAAACACCTAGTCGCATACAAGAACTTCATAATGACATCAACAGTGTTCACCCAAAAATAAAATTCACTATAGAAACAGAAAATAACAAAAAGCTAAACTTCCTCGACCTCTCAATACACAGAGACAAAAATCAACACAAATTCTCCATATACAGAAAGCCCACCACCACAAGCACAGCCATACACAAACACTCAAACAATCCAATTACACAGAAACAAGCCGGATTCCAATACATGCTACACAGACTGCACAAAACCCCACTTAGTGATGAACAGTACAAAAATGAAATACAAACAATCAAACAAATAGCAACAGAAAATGGGTATGACACTAACATCATAGACAAATTAAACTACAAAATTAAAGCTTAGTTAAAAGGAACAACTAACACACAAAAACAAACAGACCAGAAACACAACACAACCACACAAAACATAAACCCACTCAACACTCATACCTCAAACACCCACACACAGGAACAAAAATCAAACATAACAACAAATAAATGGCACACTCTCACATATGACAACAAAGCAACACACAGAATAGGAAACATCCTCAAAAAACAAGGTTTGAAAGTAGCATACAGAACAGACAACTCAATACAAAGAAAACTAAAGACAACCAACACCAACACAGACAAACATAACACTTCTGGCATCTACCAGCTGACATGCCAGGATTGTAACTCAGTTTACATTGGACAGACTTGCAGAAATTTCAATACCAGATACACAGAACACAGAAGAGCACTAAAAAGCAATAGTCATTCCACATTTGCAGAACACCTCATAAACATGAACCACAAACCAACTGACATAAATACTGATCTAAAGATTCTGAAATATAGCAAAAGCCTCCCACTAAAATTAACAATCGAAGAGAACTACCATATACAGAAAGCCATAATAGAAAGAAAAGAAATAATAAACGAATACACAGCCCTCTGCAACGGAACCATATTTTCTGCCCTCAAAGAACTTACAGAAAACTTATAAACAAACACACACACACACACACACACACACACACACACTAAAACAAAAACAACATGATTCAAAACTCCCGCCCCCACCACAGTCAGCTGTTCCTAACACTACTCCCAGAATTCAACTGCCCACCATCTTGTTTTCACAACATAAACATTGAGTGAAAGTGACACAGTGCCTGTCCACAACACGTAAAACAGCGGATATCCACCAAAGTAAGTGACAATAACTCGTTATAAACACTTAGACATTTTGTTATAGAAGCAGTAGCTACAATAAAATCAAACCAAAACACAAAAACTACGCCCAGTATTTTCGTAAAAATTCCGATATTTACAATTGAACTATTCACCTCATTAAATACACACGTTTTGGTTTGCAGATGACAAACTGTCAAAACCCATCAGAGACATTTTGTGAGTGGAAAAACCACAAACATAGCAACATGTGGTATTAAGGTAGGCCTAGCATACCTATGAAAATAATAAACTATGTATAGTAGTCTCACAATTATCTGTAGTTTTCACTGTTAATGTAAAAAGTAATAATCATTCTACTGTTAATCTGACAGATAATAAACATCCCACTGATGATGCTGCAACGCCAGCGAAACATGTCTGGGAAAAATTAAAAAACATTTGTGTTTGCTCAAGGCGGACAAAACCTGTAAAGCAAATTTATTTGTATAAATTTAATCATTTGTTCACACGTCAATGTATGCATGTACTCCAACGTGGAATAATACTGGACCAGTCCTTCCGGATTCATCGGTTTCTTGTTAGCCAGAGCATAAACCTGCTACTCGAAATTTATAGACTCAGCGTTGTTGGATGATACGGGTGTTCTTCAGTTCTCTAGCTTTTGTGAAAATCTACTTTCAAGTCAAGGAATGTGCTACCCTTTTAAAAACATAAGCCAGTTTCGAAATGATTCTTCAAAGAGAACTATAATTCTACTTTGTTCCTGTTGCAATACTCTAATCCAATGGGTCACGTTAGCAATTCTCTTAGGTCCCCAAACAACTGTGATATTTTAAAGTACAAAATCGCTCGGACTGAATAAAAGTGAAAGTACGTGTTGTAAGACGTATTACTTTCTCAGTAATGTATTTTACGCCATAGAGTGATGTAACAAGTAACTTGCACCGATTTTAATTTTAATTTGCTAACCGACTTGGACTAATGTTTTAAATTTAGTTTTATGAACGAAAATTTTCACGTTAGGCTCGGTGAAATTTGTTTGTTTAGCCTGGAGTTGTTATGGGTAAGTAACATTTGTAGATGACAACCTTATACATCGGAAACTATCAGCGTTTGAGGAAGACTCTCTGATAGAACTATTATGTAATTCTTATTTGAACACTTTCTTTAAAGAGTCAAGCCAAATCTTATTTTAAATCAGAAAAGTGGTATTATGCAATGGCTGAAATATATCTTTGAATGAATGTTGCGATTCGCGACTACTTACATACGCGGTCGAGCGTTTTATTTATTTTTGTGTAACTTAGTATAAGAATAAACAGCGTAGAAAACAGTTTACCCCTAAAATCAATACGCTTGATATAGTGAGTTTTATAAATACGAGTTGGCAATTTAACAAATCTGACTGACCTTAACATTAAATTCTTATAAAGCAGTGTGTGGCTGCAAGTGAAATATATATAGAAAAACGTATATAAATATTAGGCGTTTTGCCTATATTTCACTAAGCAGCTAAAATTAAAAATCGCGAACGACTAGCGTTTGAATGTGGTACTATACATCAGTCTCCCATTGTTCACAGTGGTTAAGGATTGCTAACGATAAGAGGACAGAATATACGGGTGTTGAAAGTTATAGACTTACAAAAAATGCTACGTGTTTGTGCCTCCTATCTTCCGCCCCTTTATAGATCCTCAAGCACCATAGCGAACAGAGGGAGACTGGTACATACTACCAATCGTTCCCGATGTATTGTTTTACCTGCAGAGTAAAATGTAGGCAAAAACACCTCAATATACATTTCCCTCCATATTTCACTTTGCAACCACACACTGCAGGACAAATGACCACTATTTTGACCAATAAAAATTTCTTCAGAACAATTAAATGTAAAGGTCAGTCAGCTTTGTTAAATTGCCTACTCGTTGTATTAATAATACTTTCTATATCAAGCGTATTGATTTTAGGGGTAAACTGTTTTATAGGCCTTTTATTCTTATACTAAATTAAAAGGAAATAATAAAATAAAATAAAAATAAAACAAACCATCACGTAAGTAAGTAGCGCGAATCGCAAAATTCATTACAAGATTGTGAGTCCCTCTTTATGAAAAATTGGGAACCACTGCACTAATCGATGTTCGCTCACTGTAATCAACTTCACTACTGACTTACATTTCATCCCTCACTTCGCACGTATCTTTTCTTTTAGCATTCAGCTAAACTTTAATTGATAAACAATGAAATATTAAACATCCCAAATAGTTTCTTTATAGTGTATTTAATATGTTATAATATTTTTATATGTCGCAGTTTTAGGTTGTTGCTCTTATTGCATGACTACCTTGAGAACCCTTCCCCATTCAAAAGAGTAGTATGAAGTGCCCAACGGTTGCTAAATGTTAGCAAACGTGTCGGAAGAGTTCATTCCGCAGACTTTATACGCGCTCTGAGTGGAGGGGAATCAGTGGACGAGGAAAAAGAACTCAAACAAAAGTGATTCGAGTGCGCCCTCTGAACGAGCGGAAAATATTCCGGCGAATTTTTTTCCAATATTTACAGAAAGGTAACCCAGAGGGAATCCTGAAAAGTTTCAATTTGATCTCAGTTTCCGGGGCTTCCAGCAAGTTACATATGTTGAAGGCATCTCGTTGCATTACTCTACTCGCTACACTACTTTTGGAGTTCCGAATATCAGCTAGAGTACTTGCGCTTAAGCGTTGAGTACCATTCGGCTAGAAGCAGCTTTATCTTTTCTTCATAGACTGGAAGTGATATGTTTATTTCAAGTTAGGTGTCAGTTGTCAAGTTCGTAAGTAACAGCTATTTGATGCCGTCTATCCAAGACAATGCTCAAAATTAATTTTCCTTATTTCCACTACATGTCTTTCTTTCATTACATAATCATAGTGCGGGCACAAGTAATACAAATGAATCTCGATTATATTGTACTTCATTCGCTTCATTTTGACATTAAATATGAAATTTATACAGTTACATAAACAAAACAATTCGGTGATACTAACTTTTGATTACGTTCCATAAAAATTGTTCTTAATGGTTTTCTCAGTCCATACTCAGGCTGAGAGTGCTTTATTGGCATAGACGTTAGTTGGGCAGTAAGCTGCATAATGTTTTTCAGACCTATTAGGTAGTCTCTCTAACCTATCTCAATAGGAAACTTGTTACTTAAGGTGTAAAAATGTTTTGTGTCGTAGTTGCTGATTAACTTGCTCCTTTTCTTTTTCTAATATTTACTTTAAGTATTGTGCGACTACTGAGGACTAGAAGAAATTTTCATGTGTCGCTGTCAGTAATAATCGCGTATCACAGTTACAGCCTTTTTTCAATTGCATCAGAGAAGTTTTAAGGTCTTCCTGATATGCATTGCTAACGTCACATTGTGAAGTACTCGCCTACGTCTTTAAGATTTTGTAATGTGGTGGACGTGAAAGTCGACTGAATGAAAGAGCTAACCAAGTAAACGTCATTCACGAAATTTTACAGGAGAGAAATTTTTTTAGTTGTTCTCAATTCCTTCGATTCTGAGTAGTTCAAAAATATAATTCTGGCCAGCCATGTAAATAAGGATTGATGAAAAAACAACTGACGTTTCTCACAAACGCCCTTTATTCTGAAAAAAAAAAAAGTAATTTTCTTTTCACAAAAAGTAACATGTTTAGTTTCTCATGCAAGTTTCTTCTTTGTTTTATTAAACTATATGTTAAAGATTTAAATTAAATGAGATAAGTATATAACATTTTGCAGATAATATGGCAATACGAAGTTAGCAATCAATTAGTAAATTTTTGTTTCTCTTGAAATTAAATGCAATAACAGTCGTTTATACAGAAACAAAATCTGTTTCTCACATCTTAAAACAATTATGAAACTGCGTTTCATGTGTTTGACAACTAAAGCAACAGTGCATAATTTATTACGATGTCTATATTTAACGCTGTGTTAAATCCAAACCAGTTTTGAAACGCAGTCCTTGTTAACATAAAGTTTCACCCAATACACTAAGTTTCACTCCTGAACTGTTTTAGAACATTGCGAATAATCTAACATTTTCCTAATGAACTTCCAACTAGAGATTCTACAAAAGCTCCTAATCTAACAGTAAAACAATGGATGGAAAATAAACAGAATGGGAGGACACTGATTGTTTCCTACTGTTGCTTGGCTTACACTTGGTCTATCGTGTAGCTGTTGTCGCACTGTCAGACATTAAAAATGTGCTTGATTAGAAGGCTATTAAATTTAACTTTAAAATTTTATGTTCTAAATTTCAATCATTTTATATAAAAGAAGAGCTACCTTAGTTCATTGTCTTATCTTGGAAAATGGAGATGTCGAGTACTGTGAAAATTTAGTAACTTCATACGTCTTCTACAATGAAAGATATTCATACTTGCCGTATTTCCATGCATCAGTTGTTTTAGGCTAAGTCTTCCTTCAGTTACGTAATGTCAGCAGTTCCGTGTTGATATCCAAACTGTTGTCTGTGTAAAAGTCTGTATGGGAATCACCAAGAAACCTATAACATTACACCGATCGTTAGGAATAAATTCTTTTCCAAATTATTATTTTCACTGACGTGAATAAAGTATAGCCGGCCGCGGTGGCCGAGGGGACTGAGGCGCTTCAGTCACGGTCTGCACGGCCACTACGGTCGGGGGTTCGAATCCCTCCTCGGGCATGGATATTTGTGCCGTCCTTAGGATAAGCTACTTGATAAATAGTTTGTAAGTTTAGGGACTGATAATCCCGTAGTTAAGTCCCATAAGCTTAACAAACATTTGAACATTTTGAATAAAGTATATCGTAAAGTAATAGGCTCACTAATATGAATAATGACTGTCATAAACGTACCCTAAGTATCTTTTCAAATACAGTTCAACCTCGTACAACATGACATCTAGTTCATTACACGGTTGGTGCACCAGATCGTAAGCTATACTACAATAAAACACAACCAACGCCCTTTCCCCGCTAAAAGGCATTTAAAAACGTTTTATGTTACAGAAAATGATTGTCTGGTTTCCTTGGTATATTTTACGCTCTCACTGTGGGTGAATCACGCAGATTGACGTATTATTTGAATACCACGGCTTACTTAAATGAAAGAGTATAGAAATTCGTCAAAGATACAAATTGCTGCCCCCCCCCCCCCCCCCGCCGGTGTCTACAGCTAAGCTGACAGGAAATTACTAAATTATTTGCACTTTACCTGTGCACAAAGTGACGCGAAATAATCATGATTCGAATTCACTGCGTAATGGCTGCCAGCAGTAACTCTCCAGCGATGCTGATGGAAATCCCGCTGGCGCTGAAATGTATGAGATACTTCACAGTAGGATGTGCTAATATTTACGAATTGACTATAGAAGCCGGCCGCGGTGGCCGAGGGCACTGAGGCGCTCCAGTCACAGTCTGCACGGCCACTACGGTCGGGGGTTCGAATCCCACCTCGGGCATGGATATTTGTGCCATCCTTAGTATTAGCTAGTTCATAAGTAGTTTGTAAGTTTGGGGACTGATGACCCCGTAGTTAAGTCCCGTAAGCTTAACAAACATTTGAACATTTTGTTCAAAATGTTCAAATGTTTGTTAAGCTTATGGGACTTAACTACGGGGTCGTCAGTCCCTAAACTTACAAACTACTTATGAACTAGCTAATCCTAAGGACGGCACAAATATCCATGCCCGAGGGGGGATTCGAACCCCCGACCGTAGTGGCCGTGCAGACCGTGACTGGAGCGCCTCAGTCCCCTCGGCCACCGCGGCCGGCTGAACATTTTGACTATAGGAAATAAGTTCCATGCATATGTTTTAGTTTATAAGGAGACATAAATGTTATAGACCTTTCTCAGTGACTACCGTCATCAAACAGAAAATCTGCTGCTGTTGTGGACTTCAGCTCGGAGTGTTTGGTACAGGTCCCTCCCTGCTCCTTTCCGCGCCCCTCTATCTCTGAATAAGTGCGGCCTCTTGTATTCGTCTCTCGGTCGACTCTGCGTCCCCCCCTCCGCCCCCCGACACACACACTTCCCTACAACCATAAACTAATGATTCCATGATGTCTTCGAATGTGTCCCAACAGTCGATCCCTTCTCTCAGTCAAGATTGCCAAAAATTTCTTTTCCGCTCAATTCTATGCAGCACTTCCTTATCGGTTACGCGATCTACCCATACAACCTTCACCATTAGCCAGTAGCAGCACATTTAAAAAGCATCCATCAAACCTTTGGCAGAAGTACTTATCGTCCACGATTCATTACCGTGCATTGCTGTACTCCAAACAAATGATTTCAGAAAGGACTTCGTAACATCTTAATTAATTCTGGATGACAACAAATTTCTGTTCTTCCAATAGCCAATCTCCATTTTACATCTTCTTTACTTCGGCCAGTGGAAGTTAGTTTGGTATCCAGATATCACAACTCATCAACTACTTTTATTGTCTCGTTACCTAATCTGATTCCTTCTGCAGCGCTTTACCTTCTTAGACCAGATTCCGTTAGCCATGTCTTGCTCTTGTTAATGTTGATTAAAACCTTCTTTCAAGATACAATCCATTTCGTTCAGTTGATCTTCCATTTCCTTTGCTGTCTCTGGAAGAATCACAATGTCATAATTTTCATTTCTTCTCCCTGAACTTTAATTCCTTCTCCAAATTTGTCCTTCTATTTATTGACAACTTGCTCAATGTACAGATTAAATAACAATGGGAAAGGATACAACCCTGTCTTACTCCCTTCCCAATCACTGCGTCGCTTTCATGCCCTTCGTCTATGACGTAGAATCTCCGGAAAGCAAGAGACTATCTTCATAAAATTCTCTCGGGCTTCCAGCCAAGTCAAGTGGTTTGATATCCACGAGCTTTCGAGTGATATCTCCTCGGCCATTGTCAAGTGGTGACTGTCTTATCGTTGCTGCCACCGTCCTTATATACCTGCGCGGCCTCCTGTGACGTCACTGGTGTTCAGCCGCTTCGCCATATATGGCAATGTTTCGGCCGCGTGCCTGCCGCGCCCGCTTCAGCCGTCCGATGGCCGGGTCCCAAGCTGTGCTCAGCTGCAAGCCGCCGTCTTTATTAAGAGAGCAGAAGTAGTCTCGGAAAATGAACGTCTGCAAAAGGAACTGAGCCACTTACGGAAATTGTTTAAGAAAAATGGCTACAGCAACCGCCAGATAACAGAAGCCCTCCATCCGAAGACACGCAAGCAGGAGACCGTCGAGGAGGAGACAAAAAAGCTTGCATTTTTGCCGTTTTGTGGCTCGGTAACGGGAAAAATTAGCCGGCTTCTTAAGAGACACGAGATCGACACGGTCGTCAGGCCTCCTTCAAAATTGTGACTGATGATGAGACCTGTGAAAGATGATCTAGGCCTTAGAACGCCAGGTATGTACAAGATACCGTATGGGTGTGGACAGTTCTACAGTGCGCAATATTGATCAGCGCTCTCTTGAACATGAAAGACGTTTCCGCCTACATTATCCCGAAAAATCAACAATTGCGCAGCACGCTCTAGAAAACAAACATCGCATTGCGTTCGAGGATACATCGCCATTACCAGAACAAATACTTCCTGGGATAGTGTAATAAAAGAGGCAATCGAAATCAAAATATCTGAAAAATCTCTTAATAAAGACGGCGGCTTGCACCTGAGCACAGCTTGTTGCCCGACCATCGGACGGTTGAAGCGGGCGCGGCTGGCACGCGGCCAAAACATTGCCATATATGGCGATGGGGTTGAGCACCATTGACGTCACAGGAGGCCGCGCAGGTATGTAAGGACGACGGCAGGAATGACAAGTCAGTCACCACTTGACAGTGGCCGAGGAGATTTCGGTCGAAAGCTCATGGATATCACACCACTTGACGCGGCTGGAAGCTCGAGAGAATTTTATCAGCTTAACTCGCCACGAAACTATGCATTCATACAACAGACTATCTTTGTTCAAGTTCTACAGCTCAGCGTATCTGCACATTCATATGTTTTGCATATGATTTTGGAGTGCTCGACATGTTTTAATTTGGCATACGAATTTCCATTACTTTGTACGTAATAAATAGTTACTTGTTAATGTCTTGTTTTCAACATTGTGTCAATATGCGATCTAATAGTGAGAGGAGATGGTCCTATTTTTAGAACTATTTGTTCCGTTTTTATTTGGATAATATTGTTTGGATTTATTCCGGAAGGATATCAATAGTATTATCTTGTTTATATTCAATTTCTTTCATTTTGTCTTGTAATTATCAGAGGATAGGAGTTTGGGAGGTAAATTTCTGTTCTCTCTGAGTATGGCTCTGTTTTTTTTATTACTGTAAATATCGCCGATGGGATAACTGTCTTCCGAGGCCAAGGGCGCTGGCGACACCAGCTGACCTGGGGCCTGCGAGGGGCGGGGTTCGCTGGCGGCAGCGGCACGTTCTCTGGTGTTGCTTTCAAGGCGTTCTACTGACACCGCCGCTGGCCGCCACCACCCGCGGTGAAACCACTCCGTCTGCAGACGGACATTTATATTTGGGCTGGGCACGTCTGTGGCTGACCTGAGGCCAGGTAGTTTGTTTACCGCTTCGATGCTGCTTTTGTGTAGGGAGTCTCTCCGGTCACGACGCACTGGAAGGGCGCTAAAGTATAATGAGCAGAGGCAGTAAAAGTTGGCGTCGTTCTGATCTTGACTGGATCGCGCTGTTTTGAGTTGTGTAATTTTCGGTGTTAACTTTCAATAATTTCAGTGTGATTTCTGCACAGTCAGGTGCTAGTCCTGCGTGGCTACTATAGAGTAAACTGAAACTTGTAATATTCTGAAGTGCGTTTGCTGTCAGCTACACCACTCGTAATCAGAATTTTCACCGTTTCTTGAGAGTACAGTTTTATTTTGACTTTTGTATTGTCGCGGCTTAACCGACGAAACGTGTTCTAATCGTATCAGTCCACATTCGCGATCACTGCACTGCTCTCAGCTGGTCTTCTCCACCTCAACGCCGTTCAACAGAAAGACGGTAAGGTTGCGCCATCTGCTGAGACATGGTAGTATTAAGGAGGAGTTTATCGTGTGCCAGAAGGGACGTCCGTATTCTTGTAGATCAAAAATAGACTTGATCAGAGTTGGGGTAAATTTTTATTTTTGTATTTAATTTTATACTTTGTGGGTTTGCCACTTCCCTCCTGTAACTTAGCCAGTCAACACATTTTATTTCGTGTCCCAACTTTACTCAATTTCTAATTTTCATGTAAAGTCACTCATTTAGATAGTAAATGTATTTTATTGTCTTTCAAAACTGATCTTTTTGTAAATTTTATATATATGTGACATATGGTCACATGTGTTGTTGTATAAGACAGGTTGTAACATAGAATTTGTGAATGTAGTTTTTAGTCAAATTTGTGCCTACCTCATTTCAACCACCTTTAACCGTAAATATTTTGCAGGGAAAATTCCTCTAAAGTTAGGTAGGTCAGGGGCAAATATTTCCATTGCACGGAGTGTGCAACTAAGAAGCTTGCATGTCGCCACTGCATACAGTTAGTAACAGTACACAGTATATTCACATTACAGATATATATTTATTTATTCTAGTTTTTTTGTATCTAATAAATAAAAGCTAGTGGCGACCCTTAAATCAGATTTCCACAGAGGTAGAAGCAAAAAAAAAAAAAAAAAAAAAAAATGATTGCATCAATCCAATAAGGAACTTAGTCTCACATATAACATTCTGATTTTAAAGACCACGTAGCAGCCATTTTGTAATTTGGCAAGGAATCATGTATTAATATGTACGGCTGGGCACGCAAACAGATGGAGTTCAACATCCAGGGTAGTATGCAGGTAATTGGTTCCATATATACAGTAGCACGATCATATCAGTCCTTCATACACTCAGCTACGTTGGATGCGCCCACATAAGTGGCGCGATTTTCAAACGCTGTGCTTACTTAATCGATTTCTCAGCAACCAGTGCCCCCAATACTTATCTTCTCACATTGAACAGCTATCACCATTCCACAGCCGAAATACCAGATCGGAGACGTCTAGCATCTTGGCTAGACCTTCACACAACACTAAATCTTTCTCCGTGTCGTTCTCCGTCTCAGCCAGACGACTATGGAACACACTGGCATGTGATCTACGTCTTACACTAAACCACGCAAAATTCACATATTAACGACGGCATAGCCTCCATTGTTATTCTGCTCTCAGTTCTCTCTCTCCATCATAGCTTTGAATCTTATCATTCTATTTCTCTTCCTCTAACCAGTCTACCTCTTCTAGGTCTCTCTCACTACATTCTACCGTCTTATGTCTCTAATTGATATGAATAACTCACAATCTGTAAGAACATAACGAGGCAATTCCTAAATTGTAATAGGGCTGAAGTTGACAGTATGAAAAATCCTTATTATACCTTGCAAAGTCATTATTCTTATTATTGTCACAATTATTATTATTATTATTATTCATTCTTATAAAGTATCTAAGTATTATTGTTACGATTATCTTCTATTAATATATATATATATATATATATATATATATATATTGTACTAAAGAAGTTGTTCACCTTCAGTAAGCCGGGTTAGGTGTAATATTTTGTGTCCCAGCCTCGTCGCCGCTTTTGTGTCTCGTTCCGTCGTAGGTGTCGGTGGCCGAGTGGAATGAGACCGACACAGGAATAAAGATAGCACGCTGGTGCAGGTACGGAGAGGAGCAGCCAGAAACTAGAAACACTAGAGTAAATTAGAACGAGATATATATTGCACAGAATTTGTACAATACTTAACTTTTACATAGTACTGCAGAATGTTGATACATAGTTGAGCTAGAGTCCTGCCTAGTGCCTAACTGATAGCCAAGTCTTCACTGGTGCCTATCGGATTCCGAAGTCTTTACTGGTTCCTAACTCAGTCCCAAGTGAACGATGTCGTTCACTGGTGGCCAAGAGCGGAGTTGCAGCAGAGGGCGCTCGTGGCTGTCGTCGTAAGAACGCCGCGCCGTGCGTGCATGGCGGCGCGCGGCGAAAGTAGGTGGCGCGCACTTTGGACTTGTGCGACACCACACCCCTCCCCCCCAAACCGCCGCGCCGTCGTGGCGTAGGGCTGAGGGCTACGGCGACGGCACTGGGAGGAGGGCCTGGGCGAGGTAGAGATGGGTAGGTCCGGATGGAAACGGTTCCTTGGACCCGCATCCGCTGCGCTAGTGATGGATGTACATCCGAGTGCAGATCGGACACGCATCCTCGGACACGCATCGGTTGTGGGTCCAGGTACAGGTCCAGGCCAGCAAACAGGTCAGGCGCGGCCGGAGTTGGAAACGCAGTGGCGGAGTGGCAGGGAGACAGTTGTAAAGCCCACGCCGGATGTGAATCCCGCCATAAACACAGCAGGGTGAGGCGACCTGCTGGGGTGGCTGGGCGGCTACCTGCTCGCCGAATTCCGCCAGCTGTGTGTGACGCTGGCCTGGCAGTGATCTGCACAACAGGCGAGGCTGGCACACAGGCGTAGTTTTCCTGTCCGAGACTGTACTGGCCTTGGGCTGCATCCTCCAACAGGTGTCGCACTACTAACAAATGTTTGGCTGAAACAGTTCAACGAACATAATGATTTTGTTCGATTTCCTGAATTTGTGTTGCCATTCACTCCACAACTGTTCAACGGAAGATTATTATTGTAAGGTTATTCCCAATAACACTAACTCTTGATTGTGCCCCCCCCCCCAAAAAAAAAAAAAAAAAAAAACCTTGGTAGTATGATTTGAGTTCACGGTTATTGTGTATTTTATGGTATGGTTTTAAAGCGTGCCAACAAGGAATAAGCAATGCACTCATGTCTGTCAAGCAAACATTGCTTGTCGATTTTGACCATCGCATACGATGTTATGGACACAAATCTTGGTCCAGTGATTTGTTTACCGAACGAATTAAGCTTTTTAGTGATACACACATGTATGTGTGCCCGTGCTGGCCAGGTGTCATATAACAGTTTTCTCTTGTTCTCGTAGATTTCATTATCCCACCACCGAAGAACAGTGAAGTTTGGTATCAATTTACAGTCAAAGATAATAAAGCTAAATGCCGATATTGCTGTCTGGATCTTTCGTACAATCCAAGAACTCGAACAGGAAATCTCGTCAGCCATATGAAGAGGAAAAACACTTGAACACGTGAAACTCTTGAAATAAATTTACCTAGCAATGAAGAATTTACCAATAGCAGTAGCAATTCTAATAAAATTAATCACAGTTCTTTACCTAAATCTGTGCCATCCAGTTCAGAATTCAAGCCCTTTATCAGATCAAATTTCATTACGATTCATCGTTCCAAGCAAATTGATAATAGTGACAAAAATGATTGTAAAAGAATACCATCCATTTAAAATTGTAGAAGATCCAGAGTTCCGAAAACTAATGAATTTACTTTGGCCATCATATAAGATACCAATTAGAAAATCAGTATCTTGCAGTTTGTTGCCTGCCATCCACAACGAAATAAAAGAGGAAATTCGAAATTTATTGACGGGAGGAACAGCTGTGTCTTTTAACTGCTGATGGATGGGCGTCACAAAATAATCAAAATAATTTCTATTAAAAGACAGCTCACTTCATTGATGAAAACACAATCTTCCAAATGTTTTACAGTAAGCTTAGTTCACAAAGATTTTAGTTTTCTACAAATAATTAGAAAAATACTAATGTGATCTGGGTGTCATGTATAGCAAATGATGACTGTGATTTTATAATGCGACAGTGTTCGTGATTTTCTGGCAATAAAACATTCTAATCACAGTTAACTTGGTATATCTTTTACATCATTACTATATATTAATAAATTTGTACATAATCCTGTGTAACGCAACTGGAATCCTTCTTGGTTAGAGAAGATTCGCTCGATAGATACGCTTCGGCCGCCGGCTGTGCGGCTGTACCAGTGCAGGTCCAGTGGCAGTGGATCCACTTGACGGACACGGTCCGTCCGGCCGGCCGGCTGCAGAGCCGGATCCATATGGGTCCAGCGGACACGGAACCTGGATGCAGGTCCGCACAGCTGGATGCAGATCCGAACCCGACTCCTTTAAAATCTCGGACCTACCCATCTCTAGGGCGAGGGCGTTACTGGTGGGACGGGCGTCGTAGCTGAGGCTGGGATCGAGACGCCGTCCGCGCCCCGGCATCCGCCTTGCGATCCTCCAGGAAACCCGGCGAAACCTGAGGAAGGGCGCACACCCCCGCCCAGAGGGTGAGGTGCGTGGCCCAAGCTGGGGGGGAGGGGCGCACGGTCCCGCAGTCCCTCTCGGTGTCGCTGTCATCTGCGGCGGCGACGGAGGCGGAGGGGCCGACTGCGTAGGAGGCGCGTCGACATCCATCGGGAGCTCGTAGCCCGGGGAAGCTGGGCCCGGCGGCGAGCGATGTGGCTGTGCTCCCTGGCGGTGAACTGGGTCTGGAATCAAGAAACCGGAGACAGGATCGCGCGGCCCTTGCAAGCGCAATTGGTTTGCGTGGCGCCGCAGCTCCGACCCTGTGGAAGAACGTACAACATACATATTGCGACCGAGCACGCGCTGAATGGTGCCTGGCAACCATGTCTTCTTCATACCAGCAAACACCCTGACTTAAAGATAATGCATGACGTTGTGCAAAATAACGTCGAACCAGAGGCCGATCAATGTCTTTGGCTCTGGCAGGCCACCCTGAGCGAACAAAACGTGCTACCACACTTAGGTCTGCATTCGCAGCTGTTTCCTGTGCAACCCGACGAGAGTTCAAAGAAAAGTCTGCGACAGCGGAAGCATCTCTGGAGTCTATCTGACAACATGCCATTTCTGAAGAATCAAATGATACATCCTGGCCAACCGGAAGTCGGGAAAGTGTGTCCGCGTTGGCATGTTTAGTGGTAGGTCGGTACAAAATCTCATACTGATAATTTGACAATATCAAGGACCATCTCTGAAGCTTTTGTGCCGTTCGTGGCGGAATTGGCTTTGTGGGTGAGAACAACGACGTGAGAGGCTTGTGGTCTGTCAACAAATAGAATTTTCTGCCACAGAGATAATGATGAAACTTTGTGACGCCGTAAATGATTGCTAAGGCCTCCTTTTCTATCTGACTGTAATTCTGTTGCGTCGGCGTCAGTAGCTTGGATGCAAAGGCAATAGGCCGATCGTGACATCCAATACGATGTGACAAAACTGCACCCACACCGTACGACGAGGCATCAACTGCTAGCACTACAGGCTTCTGTGGATCAAAGGGAATCAAACATGCATCACTGATTAGTGCAGACTTTAAGTTGTCAAAGGCAACCTGGCAATCTTTGGACCATACAAAAGGAACATTCTTCATACGTAAGTGATGCAGTGGAGCTGCAATCTGAGAGGCGTTGGGAATAAACCTGAAATAATAGTTCAGCTTTCCCATTACTGCTTGCAATTCGTGCACATTCTTAGGAGGAGGCAAGTCTTTGATTGCTCGAAGATGTGACTGTAAGGGATGTATTCCTTGGGCATTAATCACATGGCCTAGGTACTCTATTTCAGTTTGAAAAAACGAACACTTTGCTTTATTGCAACGTAGACCTGCTGCAGTCAAAACTTTGAAAAGGCACTCCAGGTTTGCTAAATGTTCTTCAACTGTACGTCCGGATACCACAATATCATCTAAGTAGTTCGAGCAACCGGTACAGAAACTGTCAGCTGCTCCAAAAAGCGCTGAAAAATAGCGGGGGCGGAAGAACTGCCAAAGGGTAGGCGTTGAAATTGAAACAGGCCCATGTGAGTATTAATGACGAAAAACGTTTTTGACTCGTCATCAAGTGGAATCTGTAAGTATGCCTCTGCTAAATCAATCTTAGAAAAGAAACGAGACTGTCCTAATTTGTCCATTAGTTCGTCAGGTCTGGGCAGGGGATAAGAGTCTACAATTGTTTGACTGTTCACTGTTGATTTGAAGTCCGCACAGAGACGAAGTTTTCCTGACGGCTTGGGAATAATTACTATAGGCGAGGCCCACTGACTCGCAGAAACAGGAGAAATCACCCCACTATCTTGCCAACGTTTAAGTTCTTCGGCAACTGTATCACGCAAGGCGATAGGCACTGGTCTAGCTTTACGAAATTTTGGAACTGCAGATTCTTTTAAAGTTACATGTGCCACGAAGTCTTTTGCACAACCTAGTTCCGGCGAAAACAAGTCACTATATTTTTCACACAATGCATTGATTTTATCCTGAGGCACTATTGACGAAATTTGAAGCACATCTCTTTGAATTGATAAACCAAACAAGTCAAAAGCATCTAGTCCAAAAATGTTCTGTGTCGATTTGGCCTGAAGAACTACAAAAGCAACTGTTTTTGTAACACCTTGAAAAGAGGCAGGCAGGCTACACGTTCCTAGCACGGGAATATTTTGACCTGTATAAGCTGTTAACACTTGTTGACACAGCGATAATTTTGGAGAACCCAGAAGTTCATAAGTATCTTTATTAATTAAGGTAACAGCGGAACCAGTGTCGAGCTGAAATTGCACAGTCTTATTGTCAATGGAAAGATTCACAAAAAGTTTTTGCTTGCGGCGCTCGACAGGTGCGCGAATGTGGGCAACGTCTGCTACGGTTTGTTTACTGCGCTTGCGCGGGCCGCGTAGTGAAGTAAGCGGCGCAGACTCGGCACGCAGCGGATTAACAACACTGGCACTAGATGACCCTACCGCCGGATCGGCGTCCGCGCAATGCGAGGCTACTGCACTAATATTACTTTGAGTAGCTACCTGATGTCTACTGTCACTAGCTACACAGTACTGGGCACTATTACAAGGAGCAGTTGCAGAAGGCACTATTTTCACTACAGGAATGCACTGTTCATAGTCATTTTGCTTGTCCCGAACCCTTTTCCGTTGCACTGTTTTACGCGCTCGTCGGCCCTAGCTACGTGGTGCACTATATAGTTTTGCCATAGGCGCAGAACTACTTTCTTGCAATTGAGATCCAAGGAAAGCACTGTTCAATTCCACAGCCCGTATAACATTTACAGAATGAACTGTTCTCGCACTCTGCGAAGCACTGTTTCTAACGTTACCGTTCTTTGAGTTTTTAATTTGCATACACACAGACTGTTCATGTCCTGATTTGCCACATTGATAACAGGTTGCGTTGCGACTAGGGCAATGAGCACGCTTGTGGCGAGACACACACTGGGGGCAAGATTTACGTACATTTTTCTGTTTCTAACACGACGGGGCGACCTTTGTGTCGCACTTTTACACTGGCTACTGTTCACTGTCTATTCAGCACGGCCTGTACTATTGTAAGAATCACTAGTGCTACACTGAGGACTACGGCTAGGAAAGCGACCGTTGCGGCGCACTGAATTAACACTGTGGCTTTGCATTTCTACATCTGCTAAGTCAAAAGTATCATGCGCATCTATAAGCTGCAGTACACTGTCTAATGAGGGGTCAGACTGTTTCAGAATTGCTGCTCTAATTCTGGGGTCCTGAATATTCTGCGTAATCGCATCCCTCAACATCACGTCACTATACGAAAGTCCACAAGAGCAAGTAAATTTACATTTGCGGGTTAAGCCCTTCAATTCCATAATCCACTCTTGGTGTGACTGCTGCGGTAATTTTTTAAGTCTGAAAAATCGGTACCGTGCCGCAGCTACGAGAACTTTTCTCTCATAATGAGCATTTAGTGCCTCTACTATTTGTTCAAAGTCTACATCACGAGGAGATACGTCGGGGAAAAGTTTTTTCAGTAACACGAAGGTGTTGGTGCCCACCACAGATAATAGCAGATGCTTCACTTTCTGACCTGTAATTTGATGAGCCGCGACGAGTTCTTGAAACTGTGCGAAGTAGTCGCTCCATTCTTCCTCACGTTCGTTGTACTGGCGAAACGTAGGAAGCGTTGCGGCGGCAGGTGTGGGCTGCTGAAGCGGCGGCTGTTGTTGTTGGTTAGATGCTTGCGCTGTGAGCTGGGCCACAGCCTGCAGGAGTTGTGTTATTTGCGCCGTGTGTAACTGAATAATTTCCATTAAGTTTGGGTTCGGGGTAGTGGCCATGCTGACCGATTAGGCGCCGCGCATACAAGTAAATTATAACAAAACACAAATGCAATATGAAAGAGAACGCGCTGCAACAAAAAAGTCCACAAAACACGTAACAAAATATCTTCCCCCAAAATTCTTATAATAAGGGTGGGTGGGCGGGAGCAATTTCTGTGTACTCCGACTACTACTGCTGTCTGGCTGCTGCAAGCGGGCTGGTCCACGGATCGTCTATCACTCCTCGTCGCCGCTTTTGTGTCCCAGCCTCGTCGCCGCTTTTGTGTCTCGTTTCGGTCGTAGGTGTCGGTGGCCGAGTGGAATGAGACCGACACAGGAATAAAAATAGCACGCTGGTGCAGGTACGGAGAGGAGCAGCCAGAAACTAGAAACACTAGAGTAAATTAGAACGAGATATATATTGCACAGAATTTATACAATACTTAACTTTTACATAGTACTGCAGAATGTTGATACATAGTTGAGCTAGAGTCCTGCCTAGTGCCTAACTGATAGCCAAGTCTTCACTGGTGCCTATCGGATTCCGAAGTCTTTACTGGTTCCTAACTCAGTCCCAAGTGAACGATGTCGTTCACTGGTGGCCACGAGCGGAGTTGCCGCAGAGGGCGCTCGTGGCTGACGTCGTAAGAACGCCGCGCCGTGCGTGCATGGCGGCGCGCGGCGAAAGTAGGTGGCGCGCACTTTGGGCTTGTGCGACACCACATAATAGAGGGCCTGAAGGCCCTAATCTTGCCAGGTAAAATAAATGCATAAATAAAATAAATAAATTTAATAGTTCATCCAGATAATAATAATTCAATCACTTGAGTTGCCATTGCCAAATAATGAGTCTCGCCAATGCAGTAAATGTTTTAAATTGCCTTTTTGTCTTTTTCCATTATTGCTTAAACTACTGACCACAAAATCACTGAAATCGTCGCAAGTACAAGAATCTTATACAAAAACACATTTTGAAAAAACCGGCATTTGATAAATTTTGTTAAAACCGCCCTTAATTCATGTTAGGTCGGCATCGGAAAGGTATTAAAATACTAATACGTTGGTCAGACGCCACTAAGTGTGCTTGTGCAGATATCAGGAAACGCCTAGCAAAGAGCCAACACTTGTGTAGTAGGATTGTGCAGGTGGCTTCCAGTGGACTACAATAGCAGCCAGGCGATGGAGAGTGTTCGTCGGCGGCTGTTGTTTGACGTCTGCCCCTTCCCAGACTGACAGCCAGCACACTGCGGTAGAACGGGGTAATGGATGCAACTTCAAAAATGTTCAAATGTTTGTAAATCTATCGGACCAAACGGCGTGCTCATCAGTCCGTAGCTTACAAACTACTTAAACCTAGGTAAACTAACCTACGGACAAACACACACACACCTCCACGGCGAGCAACCGCGCGCTCCGCAGCGAGACGCTTTAGACCGCTCGGCTACTCCACTGCGGCTGGATGCAACTCTGCAAGGGTTTCGGAATACGACAACTGTGTGACATTCCATCGTATCGCTGGACCAATGCTATTCCAAGAATTATAGGATGTCCTTGTCACGGTGTAATATTATGTGCTTCAGTGTAGTGAGTTTGACTGCAGTACTATACCAAGTCATTTCAGAAGGACAGTGCTCAACACTAGGTCGTTCATTCTGTATAGGTAACATACGTAATATCATACGTATAGCAAGAGAGCTGGGGTAACTTTCAGGTTGTTGTTGTTGTTGTTGTGGTCTTCAGTCCGCAGACTGGTTTGATGCAGCTCTCCACGCTACTCTGTCCTGTGCAAGTCTCTTCATCTGAAAATACGTTCGGCAACCTACATCCTTTTGAATATGCTTACTATATTCGTCCCTCGGTTTCCCTCTACGATTTTTACCCCACACGCTTCCTTCTAATGCCAAGTTGACAATTCCTTGATGTCTCAGAATGTGTCCGACTAATCTATCCCTTCTCTTAATCAGGGTATGCCAGAAACTCATTTTCTCCCCAATTCGGTTAAGCACCTCCTCATTAGTTACGTGATCTACCCATCTAATTTTCATCATTCGTCTGTAGCACCACATTTCAAAAGCTTCTATCATCTTTTTATCTGAATTCCTTATCGTCCACGTTTCACTCCCATACAATGCTGCACTCCAGACAAATGCTATCAGAAAGGACTTCCTAACATTTGAATTAATATTGGATATTAACAAGTTTCGCTTCTTTACAAACGCTTTTCTTCCCAAAGCCATTCTGCATTTTATATCTTCTTTACTTCGGCCATCAGAAGTTATCTTGCTACCCAAATAACAAAATTCGTCTACTACTTTTATTGTCTCATTACCTAATCTAATTCCTTCAGCGTCGCCTGATTTTCTGACATTTGCATTCCATTACCTTCGTTTAACTCTTGTTAATGTTCATTTTATTCATAGAAGTTTCGGGTATGCAGCCGGTCGTCGTCTAAAACATCACACGATATTTCGGCAAGACACCTGCTAGCCATCTTCAGGTGAGTCGATGAAGACTGAAGAGTGCGTCCAGCGTTCCACTATATATAGAAAACTTGGCGGTTACAGCGCATGCGTCAAAACATGAACAGACAGGCCACACTGCCGGACGGCAGCGCCCTCGCTGGTGGGACCGCGGAGTCCAGCTGTCCTCTGCACTGCCACTGCCGCTCACAGCCGACGTCGGCGCTCTCCGTCGTCTTCGATCTGAGAAAATTTTAGTAATGATGGGATTCCATGCTTTGTCAAGATTGTAGCCACTATCCCGATTCATAAAATTTTCCGCGACACGTATTTCCACAGATTCTTTGATAATGGAGTCCCAAAAAGATGTTGCTGTTGTCAAAATTACCGTTTTATCGTACTCCATAGAGTGTCCGGTGGAAATGCAATGTTCAGCAATAGCAGACTTGCTTGGCTGTAAAAGGCGTGTGTTGCGTTTGTGTTCACTGCAACGTTCTTCAACAGTGCGCGTAGTCTGGCCTATATAAGCCATCCCACATTGGCAGGGAACTTTGTAGACACCAGCCTTACGCAACAACAAGTCATCCTTAACCGAACCCAGCAAGTCTGAAATTTTGGATGGTGGGCGGAAAATTACTTTCACTTGAAAATTTTGGAGAATTCTTGCTATTTTAAAAGAAATATTGCCAACAAACGGAAGAAAAGCAAGGGATTTTGCCGGTGTGTCCTCCTCGTTCTCCACTTTTTTGTTCTTCTTTTTAAGTGAGAGAGCCTTACTTATTTGCTGGTTAGAATATCCGTTGTCTCGAAACACTTGCTGGAGGTGAGCCAGCTCTTGTGGCAGACTATCAGCATCTGAGATTGTATGGGCTCTGTGAACAAGTGTTTTAAGGACACTACTGGTTTGCGACGGGTGGTGACAACTTGAAGCCTGTAAATATAAATCAGTATGAGTTGGCTTCCGAAAAACTGAGTGTCCCAAAGAGCCATCATCCTTCCTTTTAACTAAAACATCCAAAAAAGGTAAGCATCCATTTTGCTCTACTTCCATTGTGAACCGGATGTTATCATGAAGAGAGTTGAGATGGTGTAAAAACTTCTTTAGATTATCTTCCCCATGAGGCCATACAATGAAAGTATCGTCTACATATCTCCAAAATACTGTTGGTTTAAGGGGTGCTGATTCACCTGGCTCACCTCCAGCAAGTGTTTCGAGACAACGGATATTCTAACCAGCAAATAAGTAAGGCTCTCTCACTTAAAAAGAAGAACAAAAAAGTGGAGAACGAGGAGGACACACCGGCAAAATCCCTTGCTTTTCTTCCGTTTGTTGGCAATATTTCTTTTAAAATAGCAAGAATTCTCCAAAATTTTCAAGTGAAAGTAATTTTCCGCCCACCATCCAAAATTTCAGACTTGCTGGGTTCGGTTAAGGATGACTTGTTGTTGCGTAAGGCTGGTGTCTACAAAGTTCCCTGCCAATGTGGGATGGCTTATATAGGCCAGACTACGCGCACTGTTGAAGAACGTTGCAGTGAACACAAACGCAACACACGCCTTTTACAGCCAAGCAAGTCTGCTATTGCTGAACATTGCATTTCCACCGGACACTCTATGGAGTACGATAAAACGGTAATTTTGACAACAGCAACATCTTTTTGGGACTCCATTATCAAAGAATCTGTGGAAATACGTGTCGCGGAAAATTTGATGAATCGGGATAGTGGCTACAATCTTGACAAAGCATGGAATCCCATCATTACTAAAATTTTCTCAGATCGAAGACGACAGAGAGCGCCGACGTCGGCTGTGAACGGCAGTGGCAGTGCAGAGGACAGCTGAACTCCGCGGCTCCACCAGCGAGGGCAGTGTGGCCTGTCTGTTTATGTTTTGACGCATGCGCTGTAACCGCCAAGTTTTCTATATATAGTGGAACGCTGGACGCACTCTTCAGTCTTCATCGACTCACCTGAAGATGGCTAGCAGGTGTCTGGCCGAAATATCGTGTGATGTTTTAGACGACGACCGGATGCATACCCGAAACTTCTATGAATATTCGATCCGCCGGGAGAATTTTAAAGTTCACAATGTTCATCTTATATCTTCCTTTCAAGACACTGTCCATTCCATTCAATTGCTCTTCCTGATCTTTTGCGTCTCTGACAGAATTACTATGTCATCAGCAAACCGCAATGTTTTTATTTCTTATCCCTGCACTTTAATGCCCTCTCCAAATTTCTCCTTCCATTCCTTCTCTGCATGTTCAATGTACAGATTCTACAACATTGGGGAAAGGCTACAACCCTGTCTTACTAACTTCCCAACCTCTGCGTCCCTTTCTTGACCTTTGACTCTAATAACCGCTGTCTGGTTTTTGTATAGGTTGAATATAACTCTTCGCTCCCTATATTTTACCTCTGCTACCTTCAGAATTTGGAAGAGTGTATTCCAGTCGACATTGTCAATAGCTTTCTCCAAATCGACAAATGCTAAAAATGTAGGTTTGCCTTTCCTTAGCCTATCTTCTAAGATAAGTCGTAAAGCGAGTATTCCCTCCCGTGTTCCTACATTTCTCCTAAATCCAAACTGATCTTCCCCGAGGTCGCATTCCACAAGTTTTTCCATTCGCGAACTTTCAGGTATGCTATGTCATATAACTGGGACGTTACTGTAGTTGTGTGACACACTTACGTGAGAAGGTAATGGCATTAGAAGGTTGGGGAAGCCGTGGCTTGGCCCTTGTTTGAGTCTCCCCGCCTTGCAAACTCCTCTGACGCCGAAGTTTCGGGAACGTAGCGGCGTTTCTCTGCAGCCCACTCTCCTCCTGAATGGCGCCTAGATGAGCCCGCCGTCGCTACACAAACTATTCCGCTCTTCAGCAGGCAGGCTTCAGGGTGGAAATTGCTCTCGCCCGCCTTGAAAGCAAACTGACAGCTCCATTTTGTGACCAACTCACTACAAAATGCAGAGTGCTCTACTTCGTCTCAGGCATAAACAAACATTTTACACGCGACGTTCACGCAAAAGAATGGCTGTCATCTGTGAATTGTACGGCATGCTGCATATGACGACCAGGTGAGAAGCTTTATGTCCATCGACACTCTCAGTGATTAACAGTAACCACCTGACATGACGTTAAAGCCTATTGTTCCTTTCTTCCTTCTTATCTTCCACAACGCCTCAAAATAAGGGTTGTAGCCTTTCTCCAGTGTTGTTCAATTTGTACATTGAGCAAGCTATAAAGCAAATCAAGGAGAAATTTGGAGAAGAAATTAAACTTCAGGGTGAAGAAATAAAAGCCTTGCGTTTTGCTAATGACATTGTAATTCTGTCAGAGACAGATAAGGACCTGGAGGAGCAATTGAACGGAATAGACAGTGTGTTGAAAGGAGCATATAAGATGAACATTAACAAGAGCAAAACAAGGGTAATGCAATGAAGTCTTAGAAAATCAGGCGATGTTGAAGAAATTAAATTAAGGTGGTGAGTTAGTTTTGTTACTTGAGCAGTAAAATGACATATGATGGTCGTAGTACAGAGGATATAAAATGCAGAATGTCAATGGAAGAAAAGCATTTTTGAAAAAGAGAAATTTGTTAACATCGAATATTAATTTAAGTGCAAGAAAGTCATTTCTGAAAGCATTTGTTTGGAGTGTTGCCTTATATGGGACTGAAACATGAACTATAAACGGTGCGGACTGGAAGAGGATTGATACTTTTGAAATGTGGAGCTAAGAAGAATGTCGAAGATTAGGTGGGTGGATCGCATAACTAATGACGAGGTACTGATCAGAATTGGGAAGAAAAGGAATTTCTGGCATACCTTGACCAACAGAAGGAATCGATTGGTAGGACACATTCTTAGACATCAAGGAATTGTGAATTTAGCGTTGGAAGGAAGTGTGTGGGGTAAAAATGCAGAACGGGCATAAACAAAAGGATGCCGACTGCCTGTCGAGGAATCCATTAGTGGAATACAAGAACACGAATGAAATTTCAACCCTCACTGAATTAGGTGATGTTACAGCTGAACAGCGGGAAGATCCAGCACTATTAAAATCCACAGAGGCCTTGGAGAAAGGAGAACCGAACAATGTAGAGCTCCTACTTATAAACGGGACATTCTATAGGAGCAACTACGATCCACTGGGCCCCAAATGGCTACTGGTCATTCCAGCTCACCTCCAGCCAGCTATTCTCAAGTATTTTCACGATGCTCCAATATTCGTGAAGACCCTGGACAGAATCAGACTCAGGTATTACTGGAAAGGTCTCTACCGATCTGTCAAGCACTATGTGAGTCACTGTAAAGAGTGCCTGTGGTGTCGCACAAGTCTAAAGTGCGCGCCACCTACTTTCGCCGCTCACCGCCACGCACGCACGGCGCGGCGTTCTTACGTCAGCCACGAGCGCCCTCTGCTACAACTCCGCTCATGGCCACCACTGAACGACATCGTTCACTTGGGACTGAGATAGGAACCAGTTAACACTTCGGAATCAGATAGGCACCAGTGAAGACTTGGCTATCGGATAGGCACTAGGCAGGCCTCTAGCTCAACTATGAATCAGCATTCTGCAGTACTGAGCTATTTAAAAGGTAAGTATTACTAAGTCTCTATGAAATATATATCCCGTTCTAATTTACCCTAGTATTTCTAGTTTCTGCTGTCCCACTGGCTGCTCACCTTCGTACCTGCACAAACGTGCATCTTTTATTCCCGTGTCGGTCTCTTTCCACTCGGCCACCGACACCTACGACGGAAACGAGACACAAAAGTGGCGACGAGGCTGGGAGACAAAAGTGCCATCGACGGAAGCATGTGCCACAATTACCTCCAGGGCATCTCGTACCGATTCCACCTGCAGCAGCTCCATTCCACCGAGTTCGGGTCGATCTTTTAGGGACGTTCCCGAATTCGACAACCGGTAACAGATGGATAATAGTCTGCACTGACTACCTCACACGCTACATTGTCACCAAACCTGTGCCGACTGCAGAAGCTCCAGACATCTCAAAATTCCTTGTTGTTGTTGTTGTTGTTGTTGTTGTGGTCTTCAGTCCGAAGACTGGTTTGATGCAGCTCTCCACAATAACCCATCCTGAGCAAGCCTCTTCATCTCCACATAAGAACGTCAACCTACATCTGTCTGAATCTGCTTACAGTATCCTCTTGGTCTTCCTCTGCGGTTTTTACCCCACACACTTCCCTCCAACGCTAAATTCACAATTTCTTGATGTCTAAGAATGTGCCCTACCAATCTATCCCTTCTTTTAGTCAAGGTATGCCAGATATTTCTATTCTCCCCAATTCTGTTCAGTACCTCCTCATTAGTTACGCGATCCACCCACCTAATCTTCAGCATTCTTCTGTAGCACCACATTTCAAAAGCCTCAATCCTCTTCCTGTCCGCACTGCTTATCGTCAATGTCTCACTCCCATACAAGGCAACACTCCATACAAATGCCTTCAGAAAGGAGTTCCTTAGGCTTAAATCAATATTCGATGTTAACAAATTTCTCTTTTTCAAAAACGCTTTTCTACCCATTGCCATTCTGCATTTTATATCCTCTGTACTGCGACCATCATTTGTTACAAAACTCATCGACCTCCTTTATTGCTTCGTTACCTAATCTACTTCCTTCAGCATGACCAGATTTTCTTAGACTGCACTCCATTACCCTAGTTTTGCTCTTGTTAATGTTCATCTTATATGCACCTTTCAGCATACTGTCCATACCGTTCAATTGCTCCTCCAGGTCCTTTGCTGTATCTGACAGAATTACTGTGTCGTCGGCAAAACGCAATGTTTTTAATTCTTTGTAGAAGACATTATTTTGTAGCATGGAGCACCACGTGTGATGATATCTGATCGTGGAAAAGTATTCCAGTCAAAATTAGTATCAGAAGTAATGTCACACTGCAACATTGTCCATAGAAAGACAACTGCGTACAATCCTCAGACAACTGGTCTTACAGAACGTTTTAACAAGACGTTAACAGATATGCTGTCGATGTACGTTGATGTTGAGCAGAAGGATTGGGATACAATACTGCCAGTCGTGACATTTACTTGTAATACCGCAAGACATGACACCACAGAATTCACGCCGTTTTTCTTGCTCCATGGCCGTGAAGCTGAGACGACAATGGATACCCTGTACCCGTTCCAGCCGGACGACACTCAGGATGACTATGTGAAACAGCTCATCACCAGAGTCGAAGAAGCAAGACAGCTGGCTCGCATACGGACACTGGACGCCCAGGAGAAGGACCGTCAGTGGTATAACGACAAGCACCGACCTGTTATGTACAGCCCAGTAGATCTGATATAGTTTCCCTGTACGGAAAGTTGGACTATGAGAAAAGTTATTGAGGCGATACTTTGGTCCGTATCGTGTCATACGCCGCATGTCAGACGTCACATACGAAGTTGAGGATTGTGAGCCGTCGTCGAAACGACAAGAACGAAGAGACATTGTTCACGTCCTCCGCATGAAGCCTTACTACGATCCTGAAGAGCAGATAGGAGAAAATGGATTCTTGTTGAAGGAGTCTAAGGACGCTGATGATAATGATGAAGCCAGTGCAGAAACGTCTGTCATCGATAATCGTGCAGAAGGGAAGGACTCTCCAGACCTGTCCTACAGAGGACACATGACAAGGTCAAGATCCTGGACATTGGAGAAGGCTCCAAGGGGAACCTAACAGCAGGTCGCTGTTCTTTCAAGAGAGGGAGCAATGCCTCGAGACGCCAAGTTTACTAAGTGAGCCGGGCGCCGCGGCTCAGCGCGCCCGGTCAGGGGGCTGAACGCCCTCTGTAATAAAAAAGCTGAGCCAACCATTCAACGAACAACCACGAACAAACGACCGCAAACTATAGATCTACCAGATGAACAAAAAAAAAAAAAAAAAAAAAAGTGCCGGCGTGGCGCAATGGATAGCATCACCGATTCGGTTGCTAAAGGTCATCGGTTCAATCCCGTCCACCGGCAGAAATTAATTTTTTTGTAATTATCATTTGCAGAAGATTCTATATGTTTCTAATGTTCACTTGAAATTTCTACATCTTTCTTATGTTAACTATTCTTCTAATTTCTGACACTTTCTGTGTATAAATAGCAGAGCACTCTGCCCGAGAGGCAGTTAGTGCTGCTTGTATGTTAAGTTCGCAATAAACCTGCTGTCAGTATAAGTTCTGTGTTCAGTTGACAGCCCTGCCTTCGAAATCAAGCCTGCTTCCATTTCAACGTGACAGTATTATTACGAATTATGTAGGTATTAATGTAATTATTGATTGACATTAAAGCTTGTTTTTTGTGTATAGGAGTAAGATTTATTAGGGATTTACAAATGAGTTAGAATTACAGTTTGTCAAAGTAACTGTAACTAAGTTACCTTTCAGGGAAATAACTTCAGTTGTAACTAAGTTACTTTAAAAAAGTAACGTCCACAACCCTGAACTGCTGACGTCTCACCTGCATATAGCAGGGCAGCCAACTTATGTCAGTATGGCACGATGATTCCTGAGGAGGATACACAAGTGATGTTATTCTTCACATCCTTTTCCTACTAAGTATGTTCTCAATTAGGGTGCCGTTGCAATCACTGTTGTATGCTAATTCTTTTGTTTGTTGTTATAAAATAATTGCAAGTGCCTGCATTGTTTCGGAAGTCGACAGCAGCAAAGCAAATATAAAAACTTTTACATGGAGGGCACCTGCTGCTTTGCTGAACTTACACGTCGCAGCACTAAGGGAGAAACCGTTAAACCATTCGCAACGTCTCGTCGCATTGAGACAGTTCATTCCTACGTATGTGCAATCCACTGTAAAGATTTGCAAAGCGGGCTGCTGCCGCTCATACCAGGTCAAACCGAATGTAAGAAGTTGTTGAGTCAGCTACTGGAGGATGCAACGGCAATTGGCACGCACAATTGACAGGATAGGACGTCACGGAAGTGGTCGGTTCTCCTGTCTGGAACCATCTCCATTAATACGATTTAGAAACTCGGAGAGGTGTTTTGTATGCTCTGGGAGCACAGTGGTCTTTATTTATAAACTCATATACCATAATAGCAGTTACGTGAGTTCAGTTATGACCACATGTATCATTTTAAACGGGAAACATATATCAGTGCATGGTCTTTACATGAATTTTGGTAATTACTTCCTTTGCTTTAGCTGAATCTGCGGCAGTTATTCTGCCTGTTTGGAAGAGATACAGGTGGTGAGCGGGATGAGGGGAAAAACAGAACAGCTCACGGCTGAGGGCGCCGGTGGCCGTGGGCGGGTGTTTTGCTGTTTTTGCAGGGCGCGCGGTTTGTGCTGGCAGCGGCCGGCGGCAGACTGGCGCTAAATTGTGAGCGCGGCCGGACATCAACTTTTTTAATGACCGGGCGGCAAGTGCACAGCGGGGGGGGGGGGGGGGGGGGGAGTGTTGAGGGCCAACTCTGCCGCAGCTGCAGACGACGGCGCGCCGCCGCGCGAATAAACTGCGCAGCGCAGCCGGCGCTAGTCTGTTTACTCACTGCTGAGTGGCGTGGCCTTATTACTTCGTGGATTTCTGAACCAACTGATTCTTCAAGTAGTCGTCACTACATAAAGCTTGTAAGGGTTCTTGTAAAAATATTTTATTTTATGTGCGCGAGTCGGTGGTAGACACATTCCAATTAGGAACGGCAAGACAGCCTTTAACCCTTAACGTCCCATGTGCGGTCTCACAGACGGCAAGCGCTTATTGTTGGTCAGTTGTTAATAGACATGATAATACAGCGTTGTGTAATTGTTGCTTCCAATACCTGCACTGTTTTCCATCGTCAGTAGCCACATTAACGTGAGTCACAGCAATATTATTACATCTTCCTTTGTGCTAGTGGTCTCAGATAGAGGTCTGCAAATCGGCGGTTTCGCTCGCTCGTACTCGGTCGAGTGCGCAACGCTCGGCGGTGGCGCGCCGAGTGTGTTACGCTCGCAGCGAGCGTGTTGACACTCGAACGATGCACGTAGGGCGTGGCGGGCAGAGGCCGCACAGCGTAGTGCTGCCGCTGTAATCACAAGGAAACCTACCGCTCTCCGATTTGTATGAAATTTGCATATGTTGTAATACATGAAAAACAATGGGACACGTATTTTTTTTTTTTTTTTTTTTTTTTTTTTTTTTTTTTTTAATCGGCGGAGAAACATATTTAAGGGGTGAAACAGTCCCTCCAAAATTGTCACTTAAATAGAAACATGGCGATAACTAAGAGACTAGAGAAGCGATTTTAATGATGTTTGGTATGAAAATATCTTTTGATGAAAGACAAATTCCATGGATTCAACTTCGATAAAATCAAAATAATTTTTTGAGCTATCCCCCTAATTGTCACTCCCCCTGCAATGTACTTAGACCGATCTCTTATCAAGACACGGAAGAAAGCGAGGATCCTATATATTGCACAAAAGCTTGCATACGTTCTTTATTATGTAGATAAGAAAGACGACAGTGGCAATGGGGGATATATGAATGTTGCAATTGGAAAAATTCCCGTTAAGGACTCACTCGGAAAAGGTAGAGGCGCAGCAACCACGCACAGTGACAAAATGCTACGGGAATATATATTAACGGGGTAAAAAGAGAGAGAGAGAGAGAGAAAGAGAGAGAGAGAGAGAGAGAGAGAGAGAGAGAGAGAGATGCACAAAACTAACCTAACGGGTGTACATCAATATAGTGTATTTAGTAACAATATAAAAGACGGACAAAGTATTCCAGGACTTGAGAGTGATAAGAGGAATGGATATAAAATACAATCAAGTCCTCGTTAAGACGGCAAGTAACACCTACCACTAAACAGGCAGTAACAGTCCACAAAATAGGAACAAGAAAGAAAGAAAGACCCTGGAAAACTCATTCAGTAAATTATCTTAGCACAGAAACTATGTTAATCACGTATAATAACCTGTATGGTAAAGTATAAAATACGAAACTGAATGGCTAGTTCAACTGGATTGAGAGAAAAGCTTTCGAAGCACCCGGTAAAGGAAACAATTCCAAATTTCGAGGTCAGGATGTATTCTCAAGCATCTAGTTTGCTCCCGACACTCGCCTTGGATTCGAGTGGCGCTGCGGTGGGCGACCGAGTGGCGAGCGGGCAGTGTGGACGGTCGGGCCAGTCCACGAGGAGGAAGTCGAGCGCAGCCACACGCCTTGCCGCAAGCTGCAGTACCGACACCTGTCGGACTGTCACAGAACGACATGTATCTCGCGATTCGAGCGAGCAACCGAGCGAGGTGCAGACCTCTAGTCTCAGAGACCGCACCTGGGCCTTCGCGATATAGATTAGGCACCGAGCTATTCCTCCACTGTGCGTGTTATAGACCCTCATTTTGAAGATACTGTTTTGAAATGGTTTGAAGACCCTTCAGGAAGTTCAAAATGTTCAGATGTTTGTATAGCTTATGGAACTTGGCTACGGGGTCATCAGTCCCTAAACTTACAAACTACTGACGAACTAGCTAATACTAAGGACGGCACAAATATCCATGCCCGAGGGGGGGATTCGAACCCCCGACCGTAGTGGACGTGCAGACCGTGAGTGGAGCGCCTCAGTCCCCTCGGCCACCGCAGCCGGACTTCAGGAAGTGATGTGGAATCAGACAGTGACAATGAGATTCAAAGTGAATATAATTCATACTTAGAATAGTGTGAAGGTGACGAAGAAATTGTATTGGCACCTGTGAAAAGTAGAACATGCTACACCTGTGACCCAAAAAAAGAAGAGAAAGACGTGTTGTAATTGCCATTGCTACAAGAAGCCCACCTGCCTTGAGTGTTCTACCAAAATTTGCATCGAGTGCAGAGAAATCTTTAGAAATGACATAAAGTTACCAACAAAGCAGTAGTCAAATATTCTTTATTGTGAAATTTTTTGGAGAGTTTCGTACGTTTTTACCATTAAATGTATAGTAAACAATAAAAATATGACACAAAGTAAGAGGCCAGAGTATTTGACATTTTACAGTGTTAATAAAATAATGTAATGTTAAATATATTTTCTGCAGTTCAACGTTTGAATATATATATTTCATAAAATTAATTTTAAAATGTATTCCTTTTCCTGAATTTATGTAAACATAAGTAGCCTTTTGCGTAATAAATTGAATTAGTTCAGTTAGTTAATAATCAGAACTATTCATGATTATTTAAAAATTGCAGTCTGTCAGACCACACTTGGGACAGTGTAACAGAAAAAAGACCTGGGTAGCTAAGGGTTAAGGTGGGATTCCTATGCAGCGTCTGACGTATGCGGCTGCCCTGCTACAGACTGCAAGGATGGGGCCCCTCCACGCCCACACCAACGTGGTGACCATCACAAAAGTTCTACTGCCACCTCCGTAGTTAGGTTAGTTTGCTAAGGTGGATCACGGGATGTGGGAACCGCGATGTTATCCGTACGTGTGGACATGCTACAGACTGCACTGCTACAGACGGCATTATGGGGACCGTGTCCCACGTAGCGTCCGCCGCATGCAGCTGACGCTACGGCCGTGTGCGGCTTAGAGATGGGCAAAACCGGTCTTTTCAGAGATCGGATCAGAAATAGTCATTCACTGGGATGAACTAGTTCTTTTTCATGCTTCACCAACTGATAAAAAACGTAAAACTACGTCACATTGCTTTTTTGTCACTATACTTTTATCTGATTTGGCCATATTGTGAAAGAAGAAAGAAGAGCATTATTTTATTGTAAGTCAGTAGTTTCGAGAATTAAAATTTGTTAGTTACACCTACATTAAAAATTAAACATGTTATAACAGAATTTAAATATTTCTGCAGGTGAAATAATTGGAAAAAGAAAAAAAATATATTTTTTACATACTTTCATTAATAAAAAAAATATTTTGCAGAATAAAAATACTAGTTCCATATTTATACAATGAGTAGTTTAACAGAGTTGAATGAAACGGGATATATCGCGAGAGTTCCGTGCAAAACGTGGCAACTGCCGCAGCAGAATAGCCGTGCGCAATAAGGCCGTGTCCTACGTGAGCGACAAAAGCGAGCGACAGCGCGCGATATTCAGCGACGCGTCATGGCAGCTACATTCGGCGACACGGACGGGTGTCTTACGTGAGCGCGACAGATTCTCGCTACAAGATGGCCGCTGGAACCCGTCATTTGTTACCTAAAAACTAAAGTCTGGCACCCATAAACAGTAAAATAATGATAGCTCCAGAGTAAGCAATAAAGTTTTATTTAATTTCGAAAATAAGGCGTCAAAAGAGTAATGTCCATTAAATTTACAAAGCGAGGAATGTTCGTGGACTATTTCATTCATAACATCAAGTACGAAGAAAAGACTGTGAAAATCTCCAGCCAAATTCTTCGAAAATACGACGATAAGTACAGATACTTTCGATTATGTCGTCAATGAGTTTTTCTTTTGTGAGTACAAACCATCAACAATTGATTAAGTTCGAAGAGAGTCTTAGCTAAAGAAATAATTAGGTAAACTGCGGTGATACTCTTACAGTCAGCGTAGTACAGGGGTAGCGTTCTGGGCTCCTATATTCTAAGTTTTGCAGTTGCTGGGAAGATTTCCGTTCCACCTTATATTTTTAGTTCCTGTAACTACAACCCTTTCACCTGTTATTTGTGCGAAGTTTTATATATTCTCTATACAGAGCAATGCGATTTTTTTAAGTGCTTCCCAATATAGTTTATCTTTAATTGCAAACACACACCTCCTACTGTACCAAACACATTAAATTCGTAATGAAACATTATAGCAAGATATTTTACTCAGAAACGTAATTATAGACATCTCGTTTGACATCCTAGTGTTCTCTCTCTCTTCGAAAACAAGTTAGTTGTTACTGTCAAAGATTTGACGCCAGCAGCAAAAATTTCAAATGGACACATTCCCGAAACTGAATGGTTTCAGATATAGAAAACATTAATCCACATTGTTGTTTTCTTTGTTATTCGATTATATAGTCATTGTTTCCAACGTGCCAAAATAATGTAGATGCATAAAAGACGTATAATTTGTTACAGAACACTCGTCTATCAAGTCAGGAAAGTGCGTGATATGGGCTTACAAAATTTAAGCAACAGAATGCACATTGCACAATACTTTGTCACTCTTGCTCCCTTCATGCAAACTACAAGTGTTCGAGAAAAATGGAGTAGGATCTTTTCCACAGATATTTTATATAGTTTAATTTTGTACTGTAACGCATTTTTGTTACCGACTGCAGATTTTCTGTTATTAAGAAAAAACATGTAACATTAAATAAATACGTTTCATCTCGAGTACTATTCGAAATAGGACATTAGCCTATATGGCGGTTTCTGTTGCTTCAGATGATCGTTTCTGTAAGCGAGCTGCAGGCTTTATCAGAACACAGGAGTGGAGAGACCAGAGAGATGCGCGGAGTCGCTTTGTTCGGCACCGTGCGGTTCGCCAGAGGAGTGGGGGGAATAATGAGCAGCGCATCACACGGGCGGCTCCGCAAGCGAGCGGAGTCGGGAGAGTGGTGGGGAGAGGTGAACCAGTGAACCAGCTAACTCACCGACTCAGTTGGCGGTCGGATCGCCCCAATCACCGGAGTCGTGCGGAGCAGCGAGCAGCGAGCTCACTGAATCATGCTGCTTGCGCGACTCACCGATTCTCGACTAACAGTGCGAAGGCGCTGCACGTGTTTAGGCGCTCATTTTTGGCGTTTTATACTTGCACATGGTCTATAGCACATGTATTTTGTAGCTTAGGAAACTTCTGAAGCATGTGGCAAGAGGTGCTTATGCAGCTCATTGCTGTCACCTGAGGGACTTTTCGGATCAGATGAACTACCACTCCTTTTTTTTTATTTATTTATTTATTTTTTTTTTTTTTGGATTCATCCATCACTCACTCCTTACAAGGATCTGGCTCTTTGAATCAGTTCAGGAGCAGATTGCCCATCTCTAGTGCTGCTGCGACCCACTGGGTCTGGAGCAGTCCAGGCGCAGCCGCAAAGGAGAACACGAGGGAACAGTACTGTTCACGGCGAGGGAAGATGAGAAACTGCTAGAAATCGTTTCTAAATTTCCTTTATCTACGATGTATCGTTACCAGTATACAAGGACCAAACTGTGAAGGATAAACCTTGGAAAGACATAGCGGAATTCGTGGAAAGAACAAGTAAGAGGAGTACTATATACTTTCTGTTTATTCATAATGTTCGTTACTTAGTTATCAGGCAAATAATGCATATTGTACTAAACAAGAATAAGTAGCATCGTCCGACATAATATTCAGTTATTATTATAATAATGAAGTGAACGCAAAGTGAATGTTATAAAAGTTCAATTTATTACCATGTGCATACAAATTTTTATGCAGTAACGCTAGGGATTTCGAAGCCTACTGACAAGGAAAGTACTTGGGCTCGAACAAATATAAATACACGAAAATCGTGTGAGAGATAATGTGAAGGTTCCTCATTGCACTAGTGATATTCCCTCATGTGCAAAGCTCTGCAGTCGCCCATTAGAGGCCCCTGCGTGTGCCACGCCGCGTTGCACCTTGACCTGCCGGTACTCCAGTAGTGACGATGCAGAGTGGCTCTGAAGCTGCGTTTTGTGACGTTATTTGTGTAGTGAAGCGTCAGATAGGTCGGCGATTGGTGAAAAATCCTGCTAATATAGTGTGACTGGCTGAGATGAAGTTACGAAGAAACCTTTTTCGTGAAGATGGTATTGGTGTAGAACATGAATCATTCGCATGTTACCTGGTATATACTATAGTGTTTCTAATCTATGCTCATATTTCTGCACTATAATAGATACCAGAAAACATGTCAATGATTCATCTTCTACACCACGCGGTTCACGAAGAAGGGCTCATTGGAATTTCATCTCAACCAATCGCAATGCATTATCAGGATTTATTAGCAATCGCCGACCTATGTGACGCTTCACTACACAAATAATGTCACAAAACGCAACTTCAGAGGCACACCGCACTGTCCCTACTGGTCTCGACTGTTGTACCGGCAGATCAAAGTGCAATGCGGCGTGGCTCACGCACAGGCCTCTAATGGGCGACTGCAGAGTTTTGCAGATGCGAGAGTATCGCTAGTGGAATTAGGGAGCTCTACATTATCTCTCAGACGATTTTGATATATTTGTGATTGTTCGAGCCAGAGTACTTTCCTTGTGAGTTCTGTTAACGAGATCAGTTTGCCACAGTGTTATTCCTGCACCTGCACGGCTGTTAAGTATTCTGTAAATGTATCTCGCACGAAAAAATCCATCAGCATGTGCATAACCGCCACTCCTTGCTAATGGACAAAACATTTTCAGTAGGTGGTGGTTCTCTTCTGTTTAATTCAAATTGTTATTTGTCTCTAAGAACGCATTTCTAAGTAAATTATCAGTCGGTTCTGGCTTCAGACTGATCGGCGAAAAAAAAAAAAAAAAATGCGAAATACTTAACACAGAGAAGGCATTTTCAGGAACTCTAATAGTTCATGAAAGACGATAGTTTCTTTTGTTCAGTGCTAGCAACTCGAAGAGAGAAAGATTTCATCATGTTTCGATGTAATCGAAATACTTCGTCACCAACAAAAACATATGACACTACTATGTCCGAATCCGGCAGCTTAGTAGGCGGAGGAAACGTCTTACCACTAGAAAACCGTTTCTCGATATTACTTTTATCAAAAATTCCACTGTCACCTTTTTTCCCATATGAGCCGACATAAATGAAAATGAATTTGTAGTTGGAGTCAACCACAGCAAGAAGTATGGTAGAGAAAAAAATGTTTGTAGTTGTAATACAATGAGGCTGACAGTGCAGGGGAAAAATTCACACATGCCCTCCTCAGTTCTTTTGAGGTGAATCGGATGTATTCCAGCAATTTACTCGCATAGCTGAAGCTGAATTTCTTCACTCAGACGCAGCAGACCTACTGTCTGAACACTGTGCGGCTGTAACTCTTCAGGAATCGCCAGCTATGCGGCAGCCGCACTACGTCAGCCGTATGCATCACACACGGCGTAGGAATCCCACCTTGATACTCGTAGTTCCCACGGCCAATACGCACCATATGGCGTCTGCAGAGGAGGTGGGGCAGCGAAAGCTCCAGACACCGACTCCGTGGGATCGTACGTCAAGGCCCCCACACACGAGCGACGAATCGCTGCAATTCGTCGCATGCGATATCGCTGCAATCCGTCGCTCGCCTCCACATCGCCACACACGAACGATTTGTCAAGCAATTTCTAAGAGTATTACGAACGCATGTGTAGGCGAATTCTGGAATGGGAAAGGCTCTTCTATTTTTAACAACAGTCACAGTTGATTTGGCATCCTGACGAGTAATACTCATCATCATCATCATCATCATCATCATCATCATCATTAGAGAGTGATTATGCCTTTCAGCGTTCAGTCTCGACTCCTCTTACCCTCCGCTGCCGAGCTCATGAGCCTCTTAGGTAACCTTGCTTCTCCCATGCGTGTAACAAGACCCCACCGTCATAGTCTGTTCGCTCTAACTGTTCCCATCTATTGGTACCTGCATTCATTCTTGCTACGTTCATATCTGTAACCTCTATCTTATGAATAAGGTAATCTGTATCCACCCAACTTTCACTCCCACACAACAAAGTTGGTCGAAAGATAGAGCGGTGCATCGCTAACTTAGTCTTGGTACTTACTTCCTTCTTGCAGAAGAGAGTAGATCTTAGCTGAGCACTCACTGCATTAGCTTTGCTGCATCTCGATTCCATTCACTATGTTGCCATCCTGTGAGAAAATACATCCCAGGTACTTGAAACTGCCGACCTGTTCTAACTTTGTTCCTCCTATTTGCAACAATCTGTTTAAATCTCTTTCCCACAGACATTACTTTCGTTTGGGAGATGCTGATCTTCATATCATAATTCTTGCACCTGTGATCGAGCTCTGAAATATTAGTTTGTAACCTTTCAATCGAATCGGCCATTACAACTAAGTCATCCGCATATGCGAGACTGCATATTTTGTTTTCTCCTATTTTAATCCCGCCCTGCCAGTCTACTGTTTTCAACATATGATCCATGAATAGTATGAACAACAGTGGTGACAGGTTACAGCCTTATCTTACCCCTGAAACCACCCTGAACCATGAGCTTAATTTGCCATCTACTCTAACTGCTGCCTGACAGTCTACGTAAAGCCCTTTAATTGCCTGCAGAAGTTTGCCTCCTACACCCTAATCTTCTAGAACTGACAATAGCTTCCTCGTAGGAACACGGTCATAAGCCTTTTCTAGATCTACGAAACATAGATACAATTCCCTGTTCCACTCTTAGCACTTTTCCATTACCTGCCGTAAGCTAAAGATCTGGTCCTGACAGCCTCTAAGAGGCCTAAACCCACACTGATTTTCATCTAACTTGTCCTCAGTTAATTCTCGCACTCTCCTTTCAACAATACCTGAGAATATTTTGCTTACAACACTAATTAATTAATTATACTTCGATAGTTGTTACAATCTTTCCTGTTTCCATGTTTGAAAATTGGCGTGATTACCGCTTTCGTCCAGTCAGACGAAACCTGTCCCGATTCCCACGCCTTTTCAATTATCCTGTCTAACCATTTGAGACCTGATATTCCACTGTATTTGACGAGTTCCGGCTTAATTACTATGAATGTCCTACCAATTCCAGTGCTATGAGCACAAGCTTAGAAACGCTGATCACTGTAGAAATTCTAGGGTGCACTTTGTATTACTTCTTAATATAAGTGAATACAGTCACCTTCATTGCTCAGATCTGTTCGTGATCCCCGAATACTTATTCATTGTAACGTAAAGTTATTACTGAACGTCAAAGAGCGAAACTAATCACAAACACTGTGGATAACTGAAGAAACGAGTCACAGCCATATTTGAACAAATCGCTGCGACCGATCGTTGCGATTTGTCCACACACATGCCATCTATGAAGCGATCGGTCGCCCATGCGACGAATTACTGCGATCCGTCGCTCGTATGTGGGGCCCTTTGAGCGTATTTGGTCGCTAGCCGCTGGCGTATATGGACGCAGCTGCTACATTCGCTTCGTTTAAACAAGTACAGCGAACAAAGTCGCTGCTCCGAAATGCGATCGTCTAAAGTTGAAGAGTGGGCTACTTTAGACGGCGGTCGCAGGCGATTTTGTTCGCTTTCAAGTGCTGGTCGCTGCGTATCATATACAGGAACGTATAAAGTAGCCAACAGTCGAGTCAAGATATCGAAGAAAGTAATAAATGATAGCGTTGTGTTCCTCACAAATGTTCAAATGTTTGTTAAGCTTAAGGGACTTAACTGCGGGATCATCACTCCCTAAACTTACTAACTACTTATGATCTACCTTATACTAAAGACGACACAAACAACCATGCCCGAGGGGGGATTCGCACCCCCGACCGTAGCGGCCGTGCCGACTGCGACTGGCGCGCCGCAGACCACTCGACCACACTTTTAAAAGAACAATTAATCTACCAAAAGCAAAACGGAAGAGGTGGAAGAAATTAAAGAAAATGGATAAGTTTGATTGCGAGGAGGGATAAATATAGTGCTTCTGTAAATCTTTTCCATAGAATTATAGTGTGAAGGTCCTTCTGCCTACAGAAATATAATGAGGATGACAAAAGAAAATTTTGATACATTCCTGGATATGGTAGAGGATGAAATAAAGAAACAAAATACCGTCATAAGGCTGACGATCTCGCCAAGAATAAAATTTAAATAATCCTTATTTTTAATGTCCTATAATACTGGAAAACTTTGATAAATTTTCAGACATTTGATCACAGTCACACTTCATATTTTGTTTGGTGGGCCACATAACTTTTAATATCTCTATTTACGCCAATGATCACAAAATTTCTCGTCGTTTTGACGACCGGTTTCGGTCAGTCTACAGTAAACCAGAAACAGAAGGACACATTAGTTTAGGACTAGCTTATAAAACAGAAATAATACATTACAGTCTTCAATACATAAAATGTGTTTAAAAATATTATATAGCATAACTGTTCCTTCATGTAATACAGCCATAATGGTATCACCGCAGCGTAAGTCCATCTTCATTAAGGAATGTAACAACAGGTATAATGTATATCACTTTTAAACTCGTCTTATACATTGATGACTGTAATGCCTTATTTATAAGGTAAGATCTGTTACTAAATGTGTCCCGTTTCTGATTTTCTGTAGACTTGAAAATGGTCTTCACTGACCGAAACCGGTCGTCGAAGTGACGAGAAATTTTGTGATCATCAACGTAAATAAGGATATTAAACGTAATTACAAAATGGATCACTGATATAAATTCGCGACCATGTTGTACCTTGGCAAACAGAACTGTTTGGTATCACCTAACCTCCAAAACAGTGTCATATGGCAAGTCATATGGTACGTCGTGTTTCAATTGCTTTTTCGAAGCCGCTAGCGTCTGAAGTCACTGCGTGTCTTTGCTTCAACGTATTCATTCGCTATTCGCCTGTACGCCGAAATAAGACAATTTTAATTTTGTGTTACTTGTAAATAAGAATGACGAATTCATGATTGTGAATCTCTATACTTATAAGAGACATCTGTTGTCTGTCTGTCTGTTCTCTTATAACTCAAGATCCCGACAACCAAATAACGTGAAATTTGGTACACGTAAACAAAATTATATGGGTAAGGTTCTTAAATAAATGTACCCTTTTATTTCATGCAGATAAACGGTTTTGCACGCTTCTACAGAAAACCTTATTTTAAACCCGGGCAGATCCGGGTACGTGCAGCTATTTGAAACATAATTAATGGCAATTAAATCGTGAGCATTTCCTTCGAAAAGCATTGTATAATTATTTTTAAGAGTATCGTCCCATACCACAAGTGCACCTAATTGTCAGACAGTATGTAGGTTTTCCTAAACTGACGCTGTTGGCCACTCCACATTCCACATTCTCTCGCGCTGTACTGACGAAGAGCTTACGTCGGTACGGTATTTTCATTATGTGGTGCTGCTCCAGATGATGCGTGCTGGAAGTGAAGTGTGTGCTTGCGTTGTGTTGCAGGAGTGGAACGACTACAAGCTCAAGTGGAATCCGGACGACTACGGCGGCGTCGACACGCTACACGTGCCCTCCGAACACATCTGGTTGCCCGACATCGTCCTCTACAACAAGTGAGTTTCTCAACGAGTTCACCTACGTAATTCAGCATGTACATGAAATCTCTGCTGCAAGTACACACATCTTTCTAGATTCCTTGTTTATCCCTTTTCAAGAACTTCGCTAAAGTTTCATTCCGTTTACTTCACTGCTAACACTTCGTTTTTAGTTATTTCATTAAGGGCCGGTTCGTCCATCTCTCGTTAATCTTCTCGTTAGTAAACGAGAAGATGCCTTTAACGTCCAGTTAAATGTGCTCGGTAAGTGCACTGAGCTTGTCATTGCCAGATACACCTCTCGTTTGCTAACCTGGGGAAAACGAGAAGGTACGATATATTTCGACTTTGTTGGTAATAGAAACAAATGAAAGTGCAGTATGAATAAACAGCTGTTCCCCACTTTTTACTATCAGGAAAGATGTTAGCAGACAGTTGTTATTTGGAGCTATGGCAAACAAACGTGAAATAAGCTAAAATTTTACAAGGAGTTAGTGCGAGAGTCTTGTGTTCTTAATAGAGAAATATGACTTATTGGAATGTAAATAAATAAATAAATGAATAAATAATAAAAATAAAAAAATAATAAGAAAAAACAAACAAACAAACCGACGCTACGACATGGAAGGAAAAAGAAGCGACATTGCGACAAATGAATTCAATGCTGTCCATGGTACATGTAGGACAGCAAAAGTGCTTAGGGCCTAGTACGATAATATACGGCCAAGTGCATAGTAGGTTAGTGCAAGCAATAAATTGTACATAGGCGAAAGTGCACTGTTCCTGTAGATCGGAGGAAGAAATCACATTTTAGGCCTTACACTAGGCGCAACAAGCATAAGTAAATACTGAATTAATAAGTCTGCGCCGGCCGCGGTGGCCGAGGGGACTGAGGCGCTCCAGTCACGGTCTGCACGGCCACTAAAGTCGGAGGTTCGAATCCCCCCTCGGGCATGGATATTTGTGCCGTTCTTAGAATTAGCTAGTTCATAAGTAGTTTGTAAGTTTAGGAACTGATGACCCCGTAGTTAAGTCCCATAAGCTATACAAACATTTGAAACATTTGAATAAGTCTGCACACATAAATAATGTATTCTGTTATTTTATTACAACAGATAACTTACAAAATACACAACTATCTGTTGGACTTTTCAGATGGTCGTGGAGTTTTTTAAAGTGGCATTTCGAAGACTAAATTGCGTAACAAATTCTGCATCATCCCAACATTCAAAATGATTTGGACGAACATAAATACGTCTAGGACGCCTTATAGGAGCAATGACCGCTAGATCTTCCAAAATATTGACATCGAAGTAATTGTCAACCGAATCTTATTTCAGCCATTTTCATCATACCGATTCTCACTTAAGTAGTCGTTACCCGTAAGTTTGTATTTTCATATCAAAAAAATATTTTTAAGGTTATGCTTACGTATCTGCAATATATCACACTTCATCTAACCGCTACTGTCATGGATGGGGTGAGAAATATGACGATACAATTTACCAATAAAGCTGCTTTCCACACTAGTTTTTCATACATGTAGTGCTTCTGTTATTTTGTTCGATAAATCGGTCTTTTTCACGTCAATATATTGCGGTATTTTAGCGTTTTGGAATCCTGCCATTTTCGTACAGATTATCACTTAACTGGTCGTTAGCAGTGTAACGAGCAGAATTTTACTCGTTAACTTAACGGCCATTTTGAGGTCCTTTAACGTCAGGTTAACTCATAATGAAACATTGACAAACGCAATTCTCCACTAACGATAAGTTAAAATCTTAACTGGAACTTAACGAGACATTGACAAACCGCCCCTAAGTGAAAATCATCAGTCAGTGCATATATGAAAACTTTAAAGGTAACATATATAAAACTGCGAACGGTATACAGAGAAACACGTTGCATGCTCCATTATTAAGTATAAAGATTGGAACAAAATAGAGCCCTGTTAACCCCCATAATCACCTGGAAAATGCAGATGATAGAGCATAGCGCAATACACTCCTGGAAAATGAAATAAGAACACCATGAATTCGTCGAACCAGCAGACGGAAATTTTATTGACACATTCTTGAGGTTGTATGTAACACACGATCACACAGGCAGAGCCGTACGATCGTGAATACAGTCACCAGAGGGTCCGCTATGTTGGCGTTAGTGCCGTGTATACCGTCCTTTTGCAGCAATGCATGCAGTAATTGTTTCGTGAAAACGACCGTAGAGCTTCCGAATGTGGTTATGTGGAATGCCCTGCCACCCGGTGCCTCACTTGGGCCAGATTTCGCGCCGCTCATGCAGACCGCCCAACTTGACGTTTTATGCCATCCGAAACATGCTCAGTGGGGGAGAGATCTCGGGATCGTGCTGGCCAGAGTAGTTGACGTGCTTCTTGAAGAGCTCGTTTGGTTGTATGGGATACATGAGGATCTGCATTGTCCTGTTGGAAAAGAATATCATCTTGTTGGTGCATGAGCAAGACGTGTTAACTGATGTATACCGTGCAATGTTCTCACTAGAGGAGATTGGTGAGTGTAGAATATCGCTCCCCTCACAATGATGAACGATCATGTGTGCCTTTAATGTGCTCTCCGCTCACGCCCCAACATCGTTCAGCCCGCCTCCAATGGTGTCATGGAAGGCGCTTATGAAGGGACGAATGGAGACATATCGTCTTCAGTGATGAGAGTCGTCGCTGCTTCGGTGCCTATGATGGTCGTACGTATGTGTTGTGGAAGGAAGGAATCTTAGGGTTTTACGCCCCGTCGACAGCGTGGTCATTAGAGACGGAGCGCACGCTCGGCTGTCTGGGTAAGGATGGGGGAAGGAAATCGGCAGTGTCCTTTGAAAGGAACCATCCCGGCATTTGCCTGGAATGATTTCGGGAAGTCACGGAAAACCTAAATCTGGATGGCCGGAGGTGGATTTGAACCACCATCCTCCCGAATGCGAGTCCAGTGTGTTACCACTGCGCCACCTCGCTCGGTCAAGTGTTGTGTTGTGCAGGGGAGCGCGAAAATGTGGAGTGTACGTGACAGAGGCAAACGGGGCCGACACCTGGCATTATGGTGTGGGGAGCCATATCTTACACTGGCCGCTCTCCTCTGGTGATCGTTGTGGGAAAATTGAACAGTACACGGCACACTGAAACCAACCTGTCTTGTCACTGTTCATGCACCAACAAGGCGATGTGCTTTTCCAACAGGACAATGCACGACCACACGTATCCCGTACAACCCAACGTGCTCTTCTAGGCGTGTGTCAACGACCCCGCTCATCATTATCCCCAGATCTGTCCCCCAATGAGTATGTCTGGGACCGGATGAAACGTCATCTTGGCGCGGTCTACATGACCGGCACGAGATGTGGTCCAGCTGAGACATCAGATGAAAATTGCATGGCAGGCCATACCGTAAGACTTCATTCGGCACCTCTACGATCGTCTTCATGAGAAAGTTGTACCCTGCATTGCTTCAAAAGGACGGTATACACGATACTAGCGTCAACATTGTACACGCTCTGGTGACTTTACTGACGTGTGTATGCTTCTGATTGTTGTATACATCCTAAAAAAAAGTGATAAACATTTCGCTCTTCTGGATTGAGGAATTCTTTCTTGTGCATCTGTGGCAGTCTGCCCTTGTTTACAGTCGCACAGCGCACAGGATTGTTACCCATCACCTATCCATGTTGATTCTCGTTTTGCCAATCCGAAACCTAGACTGCTAAAAGACTTCATATAACCTACTTCAATGTGTACCTTGGCTGAAGCTATTCCCTAAGTACGGGACAGTTTCGGAAATAGATCACATTAGCCCTCGTGTTTGATACGGAGTATTTGTGACGTTTTTTTCTTGTGTGTAGCAATATATACATATACTTCTTGCACTGATGAAGTTGATAGAGGCCCTTACGCACAACTAGCTTATTCTCTATTTTTAAACAAGGGTAGAAAGACGAGATATACAAAAGAAAATACTTACATTTCCCAGGAAATGCTGAATTTAATTGTCGAAGGAGAAAATATAAAAAAAGCAGTAAATGATATAAAATGGAGTGCAGACGACTCGTACATGCGATTGATAGGAAATGCAAAATGGCTAAGCAGGAGTGGCTAGAGGACAAATGTAGATCTTTAGAAAAATGTATAACTGAGGGAAAGATAAATGCTGTCTACAGAAAACTAAAACCTCATATGGAAAACCACTTCTAAACAAAGAGGGAGGAGCTGATAGGTGGAAAGGATATATAGAGGGGATCAATGAAGAAAACGACTTCAAGACAATATTGTAGAAAGAAAGAGGGAATTAGATAAAGATGAGATGGGAGACAATATACTAGGAGAAGAATATGACAGAGCACTCAAAGACCATTGTGGAAACAAGGCCCCTGGAGTAGACGACATTCCCTCAGAGCTACTAGTCTTCGGGGGAGCCAGCCAGCCATGATAAAACTATTCCACCTCGTGTGCAAGTTGTAGGAGACAGGGGTAATAACATCAGACTTCAAAAGCAATGTACCGGGCGATCAAAAAGTCAGTATAAATTTGAAAACTTAATAAGTCACGGAATAGTGTAGATAGAGAGGTAGACACAAATGCTTGGAATGACATGGGGTTTTACTAGAACAAAAAGAAAAAAGGTTAGAAAAAGTCCGACAGATGGCGCTTTATTTGATGAGAAAAGCAATAATTAGCATAACAAATTAAGACAAAGTAAAGATGATGTTCTTTACAGAAAATTCTCAATATGTTCACCATCATTGCTCAACAATAGCTGTAGTCGAGGAATAAGGTTGTGAACAACACTATAAAGCATGTCCGGAGTTATGGTGAGACATTGGCGTCGGATGTTGTCTTTCAGCATCATGTCGGTAGATCAAGATACACTTCCGACTTTAGGTAACCCCAAAGCGAATAATCGTACGGACTGAGGTCTGGGGACCTGGGAAGCCAAGCATGACGAAAGTAGCGGCTGAGCACACGATCATCACCACACGACGCGCGCAAGAGATCTTTTTTTGAATTTTTTTTTTCTAATGAAACCCCATGTCATTCCAAGCATGTGTGTCAAGTGTTACCTCTCTATCTACATTATTCCGTGATTTATTTAGTTTTCAGATTTATACTGACTTTTTGATCACCCGGTATATATCGATGGGTTGCATACTCCTTGCACTGAGAAACCTGATCACAGCCCTAACGTCACAACTAGCGACAGTCTCTAACTTTTTAAACATCATAAACACTGATAGAATACAGTGAATGCAACGGTTTGTAAATTTACGAAAAGCTGAGAGCGTTAGATCATAATACAGTGGAGAAATAAAATTCATTAAAATAATCTTAAAGTAAAATCTGGACCCACAGATAAACTTCCCTTAGTCGTACAAAATATCGAGTTGATCATCAAAGTGTCACCCAAAAGGCACTGGTCACTTTTCATTACAACACCTTTTGTCAAGTTCTCTCGGTAGTAGCCCAAAAGCCGACATCAGACCTGTCTGGTCAACAAGCTCTGCTCTTCTGCTTCAGTGTAAACAGGTTCATTCTTTATTACTTGGTTACTCTGGCATAAGTCAAGAACTGACTCCGTTGTCGCTAATTTGGCAACTATACTTGAACATGTTTGAAGTATATATAGCTAGGTACTGAATTTTACAGTTTGTTTATTATTATTATTACTTTATTTGGCCTCGGAACTGGCTGTGCGCTTCACCACGTTTATGAGTGGACACTCTTCTGATTTACGTCGGCATATCGCCAATGAATTGGCTACAGCGTGCCTTCCCGTTGTCTTTTATCATTTGATGTAACCTACCTAGACAGCGAAATCGCGAGTCTGAAATATGATCATACAGGCTAATCTCATTTGCCTGTTTGCATTAAAAGGGCAAATACTAATTTCGTGCGATGTTGTAACTATGAAAACTAGTGATCAGAGGCCAGTGGCTTAACTTGAAACAGTGTGTTCCAAAGCGAACGCCGATCTTTGTTACGTTTTTTTTAGTCAGACTCAATATTAAGTAGTTACAGTGTTTTTTCTGGCTTTGGGCGAGAGATACATTTATAAATTCTTAAATAATTTTTATGGGTAAGAATTGTTTGTAGCACGGATGAAATGATTAATGCCATTTAATTGTTATGCAACTAAAATAAAGAATTAAATGATTCGTAACACTCGCAACAGTTCCAGTCAGTGGTTATGCAACGTTACAGGTAAGACTGCAAAATGTTGAATGTGCTGGGTTACTAAATTTCTGATTTATTGATAACATATAAACAAACTCGAAATTTACTTCCAGTAGCTAGCTGGGACAAAAACTTTATTTTGGTAGATGGGAAATCTCTTGACAATTGACCACTTCAGTTCTTATATGGCTGCAGTTGCTTGCTTTTATATGATTGGAAGTAATGTTAAAGATCACCCTCGCTTTGATGGGTCTGTTCCACTCCGCGTGACCTAGCCTGCTAAAATCATTCGATATACTTTCTTCCTAAGTGGAATGCATCAACTTCCTATACACAAGTTTCTGAATGAAAGTACTGACCTTGAATCTATTCTTTTCTGTTGCGAAATAGGTCAAACGTAGCCTTTTCCTTGTACGACTAGGAACGACGCTGAGATTTGAGCCAAAGGACTCTAATGAGCTCAAACCTGTTCTTGGGTCATCTCTTTTCAACTGCAACAAAATCTTCATGAAAATACAGATTCAGTAATGTCAAACGTTTCAGCTTTTTCTCTGGTTTACGAGTGTTGGAATCTTGATTAGTTACGTAAATCGCTATCTGCTGTTTTCCAGCAGTTTTTTCACACCTTTCGCTTGCTGTTTTGTCACAATCATAAATGAATAATATTAAGGATACAACGTTGAAACATTTCCATTGTGTCACGTATGAGTCCAAACATTGTTTGAACAATATGTTTTTAATGTATATATATATATTTTTTTTCAATATATTTTTTTAAACATGACTGCGTCTCAGCAACGGTTATAGGATAGCAAATTAATAAGCAGCCAACGAGTTGTTTGAACATTTGTCTCCTCCTGTGTGCGTTAGTGGCAGTGGAAGACCGTTCCTACAGTGAGTTCGTCACGTAACAATGAAAGTATTAAATACAGGATGATTCTTACAATAATGAAAACGGCAACCGACCACATTTGATTATGTTATTTGTTTACTAAATAGCGCCGTTGCCGGTTTCAGACTTTTCAGTTCGTTATCAGACGGCTGTTCACGTCCATATACAGGTCTTTACATTTTGCTTACGCACAAAATTTTGCTTGTGGCGAAAATTCTTTGGTTATGTGGTGCCCTACAATACAAAGACATGATTGGAATTGCTTTCTCGAGTATAAATAGGGCTCATGATAATGATAAATGTTGTAAACAAACTTTTCCAATAGAATTTTTCGTGTTATTCATATATCCACGTTGAAAACTCGGTTCCATTACGTTGTGCTGCTGATTATTGCAGTTGTTGATTCAATGAGAGCTTTGTGTATCACTTGGGTGGGGCAACATAGCGCGATTAACCATATATATATATATTATACACGTGCATTGTACATTCAATGATCTAGGCTATAAATGAAGTAGAGAGCTGCATTTACTGTTTTTCAAAGCAATTTTACTTAGTGACACAGCACAGGCTGTGGAATGCATAGAGTAACGTGGGGAGTGATAAATGCGTGTACATATTTGTGTGTTACCATAGTGTGTATTACGTTGCTTCATTCAAAGCCTGATAAATTTAATGATTGTGCACCTGAGTTGGCTGTTGTCCTATTTTATGTTGCTATTGCATTACTGCATGTGGCAAAAGGAGCAATGTTTATTATTTATGTTATAAATTTATGTTGTAAGTTCGAATTTGTCTGGCCTTCATTTAAGTAACATAATACACACTATGGTAACACACAAATATGTACACTTATTTATCAATTCCCACGTTACTCTATTCCATCCCACTAAGTTAAATTGCTTTGAAAAACTGTAGATACGGCTCTCTACTTAATTTATAGCCTATGTCACTGAATGTACAATGCACATGTATAACGTTTATTGTATGTAAAATAATTTATGTCTATTTGTAAAATACTTCAATGTCAAATCAATGTACTACATATCTTTTATAGAAGACATGTTTGGTAGTGTTATGTTGGCAATATCACCATCTTTGTATTCTATATAGCAAAAACTTTTTGGTTTGTGTGTATATATGTGTGGTTAATCGCACTATGAAAAATTCTATCGTAAAAGTTTGTTTACAAAATTTGTCATATCACGAGCCCTATTTATACTCAAGTAAGGAATTCCAATCATGTCTTTGTATTGTAGGGCACCACATAAGCAAGGAATTTTCGCCACAAGCAAAATTATGTGTGTAAGCAAACTGTAAAGACGCGTATGTGGACGTGAACAGCCATCTGATGACGAACCGAAAAGTTTGAAGCCGGTAACGGCGCTATTTAGTAAGTAAATAGCATAAAAATGTGCTTGCTTTCTATTTTCTTTACTGTAAGATTCATCCAGTATTTCATACCCAACTTCGGGCTCAGAAAGGCCGTTTTTCACATAATAGAATGAAAGTATTGTCATTAGAATTTAAGCCATCATAAAGGATAGACGCAACCCATTTTAAAGTTGTCTAATACATGTCCGTATACTTGACATCAAATTATAGGGATGTAAAAAGATGGGGCATATTGATTTATCCTTGGTGGATTTGCTAGCATTGGGAACGACATGAAATGCAATAAAACATTACGACTCTTAACAGCCATAAAAACAGGTAAAGCAAAATGGACGTAAATAAAAACAGTGTATGCTGTACTTGTGAAAGATTTTGGGAACCAAGCGGCCTTCTTCCGAGGAACATGGCTCAAATTACGAGTCCAGTCCAGGCAATGGGTAAGGGCATCAAACACGAAGTCATTATTGTTTGAACCAGTTGCCAGTTTTCTGGTAGAACACGAAGATCAGAAAAGAAATCGCTGTGCCCTGTTTTGCGCCCCTCTTTAGGTTTAAAAATGTTTCCAAATATTTATCACATAAAATGTAAATAACGCAATATTAAATGTATAAAAATAATAATAGGAGACAAGTAATAGAATATTAAAAATTAAATATATAATAATAACAATATAAAATATTTAATAAAGTTCAAATCAAATGTTTGTAAATTTATTTGTCCAAACTGGTGCGGTCGTCAACACACATACACCTATGCTCGAGGGAGGACTGGATCCTCCGCCGGGAACGACCGCCCTGTCCGTAGCACGACGCCCTAGATTACGCGCCCATTTGGTGCAGCATTTAATAAAGTAATACGAAAGTAAATATGCAAAAATAATAGTTCATGAGATTTTTATATATTCCATATTATTAATTTTTATTTTTTACTTCTATTTATATTATTAATTTTGTAATATTATTGAGGGAAACGTTCCTGCTAGGAAAAATATGTATTAAAAATGGATGTCATTTAACTTACCCAAAGTGCAGATTCGTTGACAGAAAATGTCTGCCTTGGTGTGTTTGTTTGTGTGTGTGTGTGTGTGTGTGTGTGTGCTTGTTTACCTCTCCTTTTTCCCCTATGGTAAGTCCTTCCACTCCAGGGATTGGAATGACTCCTAATCCACTCCCTTAAAACCCGCATCATTTCTTTATTCCTCTCCTTCCTCCTTTCCTAATGAAACGTCCAACGGTTGCGAAAGCTTGAATCTGTGTTTGTGTGTCTTTTTATTTGCTTTTGTGTCTGTCAGCGAGCCTGCACTCTGGGTAAGTTAAACGACCTCTATTTTTTACACATAATTTTATATATATATTTGTTATTTATATCCTATGTATTTTTCTTTTTTTCTTTCTGATATACTCGCAAAAGTGCGCCGAAAAATAGGCCGCAACTCTTTTTATTTTCATAATTTATTTTACATTTCAATATTTTGGAAGACTTTTCTGAAGATATTCATTTATGGCATAAACCCATATATTTGTCCGAGAGATCCAATCTCAGTAATCTTTAATCAGGATTATTAATTCTGATTCATTATTTTTGATTTTTTTTTCTTTTTAAGGAAAGGTGTTTCGAAGTTATATATTCATCCCTAGATGAAATATTAACGTCAAAACATTCTTGGAAACCTCCATTAAATGACTTACAGCAAAAGAATATGATTTTAGAGCCATATGATGCATTATATCTTTATGCGTGTGTACCCACTTTCAGAGTCAAAACACCGAAAAACGCACGTAAAACTTAATGGATATAAAATTCTGAGATACTTTAAATTTATTTTGATGCGACGCATAACAGCCGAGATAGGACGTCCGGTTACGCTGCCAGAGCTGGGATACCCAGTGTCGAATAACCGTTATTTTTCATATTTCATTGAACCGGTGTGGTATATGGAAAGGCATGACTGGGCAAGGTTGTCCGCTTATGCAATTTTCGTTTCAGGTGAACAGTTAAGGCGTTATTCGCAGTCGGCCGCGGTGGCCGAGCGTTCTGTGGCGCGCCAGTCACAGTCTGCACGGCCGCTACGGTCGGGGGTTCGAATCCCCCTCGGGCATCGATATTTGTGCCGTCCTTAGTATTAGCTAGTTGATAAGTAGTTTGTAAGTTTAGGAACTGATGACCCCGTAGTTAAGTCCCTTAAGCGCTACAAACATTTGAACATTCGATTTTCGCTATTCGCAATTAAATTTCCACTTATAATATTTCTCGGGTATGCAGCCGGATAGCGTCGTCAACTAGACACGATATTTCAGCAGACCAACTGGCTACCATCTTCAGGTGACAGCGCTAATACACTAACTCGCCGGAAACTGAGGCAGGACAAGAAACAGCGGCCCCTTTATACACCGCTGACGACCCACCGCGCGTGCGCGAAACCGAAGTAGAGGCCGCCTAAGCGCAATAGAACTAGTAGCGCGCCGGTGGGTCAGTCAAAGATGATTTAGGACTGAGGAAACTCGGTGTTTATAGTATTCCATGTTATTGTGGTAAAACTTACATCGGCCAAACGATCCGCACAGTTCAGGATCGGTGTGTGGAACACCACCGTCATACTCGTTTGCTTCAACCTGAAAAGTCAGCTGTTGCTGAACATTGTCTGAATGAGGGACACAAGATGTTATATGATGAAACTAAACTGATTGCTCCTGCTTCCCGCTACTGGGAATGTGTTCTTAAAGAATCCATGGAAATTCATATGGCGGATAATATTATTAATAGGGGCAAGGGCTTCCCTCTAAGTAATACTTGGTACCCAATCTTATCTGATGTTAAGCAACAATGGTCTTCATTTCGACCTGCTGTTTCTTTTAACTTGCCTAGTTTTCGACCCATCGTTTTTGCCGATTTTCTCCACCGGTGTGTTACTAGTTCTATTGCGCCTAGGCGGCTTCTACTTTGGTATCGCGTACGCGCGGTGGGTCGTCAGCGGTGTATAAAGGGGCCACTGTTTCTTGTTCTGCCCCACCCACTTGTCCCTACTGCAAGCAGTCCCACTTCCTTAAGCAATGCCCCAATTTGTCCTCTCCCCCCACCTGCAACACCTGTGGCGGCCCCCACCCCACCTACTCCTATAAATGTCAGGCTCGCCCTCAACCCACCTCCCCTGAGCTGACAGTTCCCGTCCGTCCCATTGACCCTCCGATGCACCCCAACCATTCCCTGCTTCCCCCTCCCACAGTGGAGGACGTCATCCGCTTCGTCACCACCGTCATTCAGAATATCCACCCATTCCAGCGTCCTCACTCCCTCCAACAGATCGTCCTCGCCGCCCGCTCCATGTGGCAATTGGAAACAATTGCCACACTCTCCCGCAACAACTCCCACTTCACCATCTCCCACGGCGCCACCCTCGTTTAACTTCCCTTCACCTCTTTCCCATCGCCCCATCCCCCCCTCCCCCCCTCAGTAGTACCTATTATGGCAGGCTCGCCCCATCGTATCCTTCACCACAATATCCGCTCACTCCCCGCCAACAAACCCCTCTTTATGCATACCCTCTCCCAACACCGTGTGGATGCCTTCCTCCTAAATGAAACCTTCCTCTAACCTCGTCATTCCGTCTCTACCACTCCTTACACCCTTCACCGCACGGATGGTCCTCCCCCCCTGGCTCGAGGTGGAGTGGCGATTGGCCACCTCCGCCACCACCCTGTCCGGCCACAACCCCCTGTCAATAATCCTGCCAAACACCTCATCCTGACCCTCTTCCTCCCTTCCCTCACTGTTACCCTAGCCACCATTTACATTCGTGCCCGTGTTCCCATCCCATACAATTTCATTTCCCACATAGACAACTCCTTCATGACCTATGTGATTGCCGCCGACCTTAACCTTCATTCCCGCTCTGCTGCCGAACTCCAGCGGTGGCATCAGTTCCTACCCACACTTCGGGGCGACCTTGTTCCCCTCCCAAGTCCTACATGCCCTGAAAGCAATACCACTCTTGATGCTTCCTTGTCTCTCCTAACCTCCTAGGACGGAAGTCCTTGACCTCATTGGCAGTGACCACGCCCCAGCACTCCTCACCTTCAACCCCTGCGGCCGTCCCGACCGCGCCACCCGTCCCGTGCCCCCTCCTCGGCTAGTTCATGATTACTCCGGCGCCGACTGGGATGCCTACCGTCGTTCCATTAACACCTCGGTCGCTAGCCGCCCCCTCACCCTCCATACCCCTGATGATATCGTCCATGCCTTCTCTTTCCTGCACCAGACTGTTGCTGACGCCGTTGCAACCCATATCCCCACCAAAGCCATCCATCCTCACCGTCCCCCGCCCCCCCCGTCCACCAACAAGCCGTCCTCGTGCTCCGAGAATCCCGTCGTCTGTACCGTTCCTTCCTGTGCACCCATGATTGAGACACACTCCTACGCTACCGGCATCTCCAATGACACATCAGAAACCTCTTGAACATGAAGAAACGCCGGGATTGGCGACAGACATGCACCCATCTTAATGCTACACTCCCCATCAACTCCTCCAAATATTGGAAAGCCTTCCACCACCTTACTGGCAGTCACTCACTCCTCGCATACCCTCTTCTCCATAATAACCTTCCTCTTCCTGACAATGCCAGTAAGGCACAGCTTTTTGCTGACCAGTATTTGGACCACATTCCCCCCTCAGACTTAAACACATCTATTACAGCACAAGACGTCGTACACACGCTTCGCACTAAACGTAACACTGCTTCCGGTCATGACCGCATGACCTACAGGCTCCTCTGTGCCTGTCCCCCCTCCTTCCATTCCGCCCTCGCTTCACTGTATAATGTTATTCTCTTCAACGGATTCTACCCAGTCCTCTGGAAAACCTCCCATATCCTAATGTTCCTTAAACCTGACAAACCGCCCTCCGAAGCCTCCTCCTACCGTCCCATCTGTCTCACCTCGGTGTTCAGCAAAGTCCTCAAATCCATCCTCTCACACCGTATCCACGATCACCTCCGTCTACACCAACTCCTTCCCCAATGTGGCTTCCGACCATCCTTCTCCGTCAATGACCAGCTCCTTCGCCTTGTTCACCTTCTCTCCGTCCAGATTAATTCCCGTCGCGCCTCCATCCTCGTCTCCCTCGACATTGAGAAGGCTTACGACCGTGTCTGGCATTCTAGTCTCCTTTTCAAGCTCCAAACCTATGCCCTTCCTATTAATTACGTCCGTCTCATTGCTTCCTTCCTCTCCAAACGCCCATCCTATGTCGCTGTCAATAACCAAAACTCCCATTTGTTCTACCCCTCCGCCGGGGAGCCCCACGGCTCCGTCCTTTGGTCCCTCCTCTATCTGTTATATTCAGCAGATATGCCCCGACCTCAGCCTCCTGTCCATCTTCTTCAGATGCTGATGTCACCGCCTTCCTTGCCCTTGCCCCGTCCCTCGCTCGCTCCCAACATCTCCTTCAGTCCCATCTCTCCGAATTTTCCTCCTGGTGTAACCAGTGGCTCCTTATTGTAAACCCTACAAAATCCCAGGCAATCATCATAGGTCGCACCACCCCTTCCTTTCGCCACCGACACCTGTACCTCACCCTCCATTGCCGCCCCATCCCGCAAATGAAGACCCTCCGCTACCTCGGATTAACCCTAGACAGAGAACTTTCCTGGAAACCTCACCTCAAAACCGTCCGACAAAAAGCCCTCTCCCGCCTAAACCTCTTAAAATGCCTCTCCGGCCGGACATGGGGAGTAAATCCTTCCACCATCCTGTATACCTATCGTTCCCTCATGCGCCCCGTCCTTCGCTGCTTCCATCCCGCCTGGATATCTGCTCACCCCTCCTATTATGAATCCCTCAAAATTCTCGAACGCCATGCCCTTCGCCTTGCCTATCGCATCCGCCTCCCCTTCCCCATACGGATCCTTTACGACCTCACCCCATTCCCACACCTGGTCCAATTCCTTCAACACATCTGCCTCAAGTACATCCACTGAAAGATAGAGTCCCATAACCGACTAGTATCTCCTCTCCTCCTGGATCTCGGGCCCCTGCCACGCCTTTACCGCCACATCCCTCCCTACCTTCACCTACACACCCTCTACGTCCTCTCCGAGGGTGGCTTCCACCACCTACCTCTCCCTGACGACGTCCTCCAAAACCGTCCCGACATCTATCCCTCCTTCCAACTTTGACCCCTCTCTGTGGATTGCCGCCGCCTCCTCCCTCTCCCTCCCCTCCCACTCCCGTCCCCCGCTTGGCTCACCCCCTCCTTTCTCCACCTCCCCGGGAGTTCCTTCCGGTTTCCCCCAATCTCCCCTCCCCCACCTCCTTCCCCTTCTTTGCGCCTTCTCCATCCTCCCCCCCCCCATCCCCCTGCAGGGCCAGTACAGTGCTGTGTTTTTTATGTGTTGAGTGCTTCGTGTGTATAGTGTTTCGTCGCCTAGCGTTTTTTAACGTTGCGTACACCAGTGTTCAGTGTTTTTTACCTCAAAGTCGCCGTCTTGTTATGTCTTGTCGTCTGCAGTGAGTGTTTTTTAGCCACCGTGGCAATGTCTTGTCTTAACAACCATATATGTTCTGTCCGCTGTGATATTGTCTTTTAACATTCTCCCAAATTTGCATCTTGTCATTGTAAAAGCGCTATTTTATCACCTTTAATTTTGTAGTCTGTTTTGTCCATTGTTTACCATTCGCTCGGCTGTAGAGCAGCATCATTGGCTGCTGCCAGCCTGCCTGTATTAGGGCATTAAAATTCAATAAAGGAAAAAAAATTGTTCTGCCTCAGATTCCGGCGAGTTAGTGTATTAGTGCTCTCACCTGAAGATGGCAGCCAGTTGGTCTGCTAAAATATCGTGTCTAGTTGACGACGGTATCCGGCTGCATACCCGAGATGAATATTATCAGTTATTACGCCGGGATAGTCTACGCAACCACATAAATTTCCATTTGACAAAAGGCCATGGCAACCGGACAACTTTTACCGTTATAACCTCAAGTGAACCAACGATGGGAAGAGTTGGGTTGTTTGCGTAAAGTCTGCAGATGTAACATCGAGTGGGTGGCGGGCTGGCGGCGAGATGTGAGTGATTAATCGCGCCGTGGCAGCCGCTGATGTATTCCGCGGGGTGCGCTGAGGGCCGTTAATGTCATCAGGATAGGGCGCTGGGCTGTATCTGCACGAGACTGTAGCAGGGAGGCGGCGGCCACGTGGCGAGGCGGTGCCCGGGGCACAACTTGTTTAATTAAACCCGCAGTCCACCAACTTGTTGCCGCCTCTCTCCCACTGCCGCCCTCCGCGTACTCCTGTCTCTCGCTTCCTTACCCTCCCCCCCCCCTCTCTCTCTCTCACCGACTACCCTCCTCTACTCACGTGAAATCTTCGTCAAACGCACCGCACACTGTTCCTCAATTTCAGTGTAGTTCCAGCGAAATAGAAGCTTTACTCGATTACTACCACTGTTATATATCCAACATGTTTCTTCAGCATTCACACACCAAGTTAATAATACGGGGCCGCGTGGGAGTAGCCGAGCGGTCTGGAGCGCCACGTTGCGGACTGCAAGGGCTCCCGCGTGGGGGTTCGAATTCCCCCTCGGGCATGCATGTTTGTGCCGCCTTTAGTACAAGGTAGTTTGTAAGTTTAGGAACTGATGTCCCCGCAGTTGAGTCCCATAAGCTTTACAAACATTTGAACATTTTGATTAGTAATACGGGTGTTTTCAGAAAGGATCGACAACTTATACCTCAGTGCCACTTCAACTATTGCTAACAGTGTTAGATAAATACCGAAGGAAACGAAAGAACAGGAAACAGGTTTTGTTAGGTGTATTCTGTGTATTGTTTACATTAGCTTGAACAGGTAACACTGTGAGAAAGATGATATCAGAACAACTTTTTGAGATCCGATGTTTCAACAGAAAGGCTGGCCAGTAAACCTACGGGAATGCTACTCGCAGATTTTTATGAAATTTTGATATGTTATGCTACATGAAAAACTATGGGACACTTTTTCTTCTTTTTTTTTCAGTGAAACGGTCTCTATAAAATGGGGACTAAACTGCAAAAGAGATTAGTGAAGCGATTTTAATTTTTTTTCTTGTTTGTTATGAAGGTGTCTCTTAATGTTGTTGTTGTTTGTTAAGTGTAAGGGACTTACTGCGGGGTCATCAGTCCCTAAACTTACAAACTACTTATGAGCTACCTTATACTAAAGACGCCACAAACATCCACTCCCGAGGAGGGATTCGAACCCCCGACGGGGAACGGCCTCGCGCGTCACAGCACGGCGCCCCAATGCGCTCCGCCGCGGCTGTCTCTTAATGAAAGACGAAAAACGGCCTAGCTACACTGGAGGGGGAGTGAAAATTAGGGGGCCAACTACCCCGAAGAGGCCAATAATTTTGCTGCAAAAATTGGTCTTGATTGAATCGAAGCAGAATCTCTTAAAACCTTAAATGGAAGGCTAATTAACGAACAGGTGTTATATGTTTCCTTACATCTAAATACGGCGGTACAACCCTTATAATGGAGCGCTCGCTTGATACTGCCCATGAAACACCTCATGAATCTATATTTGTGAACTGTTTCATCTGTTTAATACATTGTTATTTAAAGTCGCTGAATCCGTAACTGAAATCTGTCAGATTCTCAAAATTCAATACGACGGATCCAGCATAGCGGACGAAAACTCGATCAAACGTTTGAGTATACAGTAACTCGACGTCCGACATTGAAAACACTGTCAAATCTATTTTTGAAATATTGCATTCGGAAGGACGGTGGTTCAAATCCACCTCCGGCGATCCATATTTAGGTTTTCCGTAATTTCCCTAAATCACTGTAGGCAAATGCCGGGATGGTTCCTTTGAAAGGACTCGGCCGATTTCCTTCCACCTCCGTACCCAAATTTGCGAGATGGTATGCCGTTGCCAACCTCCGACCTTCGAACTGACTTATCCAGCCAGTTATAGCGGGGCCTACACTTAAAATGGATTCCGAACCTCTCTACTCGATATTTTTCACATCAGCAACACTGCAAGAGGTGAAATGAGTGAAAAGTGACAGAAAAAAAACCCTAGAACCTGGCGGGGATCGATTCCGCTACTTTCGAATTAATAGTCTGGCACTCTATCACTGTGCTACCGAGCCGAAATAAACCATGGTCAAATGTTTATTGGTTTTAACCACTGCCGTTAGCGTTATCCGTGATGTAGCGCGTGGAGGTCTCATGGGCAGTATAAAATGAACGATGCAATATCAGGGTTGTTTAACCGTCAGTATCTATAAATAAAGAAACAAAATATACTTGTTTTTTAAAGTTTAACACAGGCTACATCGATTAAATCAAAACTATTTTTTGCAGAAAAACATTGGCCTTTTGGGGTAGCTGCCCCCCTAATGTTTACTCCCCAATAGGCCGCTTTTTTTCTTTTACTTTGAAAATATACTTTCATAACAAAAAAAAAGCCACTGAAATCGGTTCACTAATCACTAAGTAATCGCAATTTTCTATTTTAGCGTCTATTTTGGAGAGACTGTTTCACCCTTCAACAAAGAGAAACGTGTGCCATAATTTTTTCATGTAATTTAACATATACATATTTAAGAAAAATCGGAGAGTGATACTTCCGTAGGATTACTAGCCAGTTTTTCGGATCTCAAAACGTTTAGCTCATGTCATCTTTCTCATGGTCTTACCTTTCACAGCTAATTTGCACACTACTCAGAAACAAAATCTATACTTATAAGACGCATTTGTTGTCTGTCTGTCTGTTCTCTTATAACTCAAGATCCAGACAACCAAATAACGTGACATTTCGTAGGCTTCTACAGAAAACCTTATTTTAACCCGGGCAGAGCTCAGTACTTGCAGCTAGTATCTAATAAAACATGTTATCCTGTGCATTCTGTAGTATCTTTTTCTTCGGTATTCATCATACACGGTTGGGAAAACATATTGCCCCTCTTAGAGATTCCCAATTCACCCAGGATTGATCGTCGAAACAGTGTGATCTGCCAGGCTGCGCATGCAGTACCACGATTGTGGTGGACGTATGTACAGCGCGGGCGTCTAGAACCTCGTGTAGGCGTGACCGCCGCAACCAGCATCATTACAAACTGGCGCAGCAGGTCCAACTTGTTTGGCTACTGTCGCAAAGGATCTTCCCGCCACCCGGAAGGATCTAATTTGACGCTTTTCAATCTCGCTCAGTTGGCTACAGTAAGCACCTGTCCATCTTCGTGGTTTCCTTCACACGTTAATATCACAATGAGCTTTATGGTGTAAACGTTCCGTAGTTTAGTCCCTGTTATAGGCTAAACACAGATGGACCCCTGGCACGTATGTCACTACGCCATGTGTTGGCTGACGTTAAAAATTTATTACTCTTCCCTAGGTAGCATCTGCCACCACGGGATGAAAATTGGCGTCGTCTTTCAAATGAATTAATTTTTTTTCTCTTCCGTGATCTCACCTGCATCCTTCGGGAAATGTGGTACACTATTGATGACAATCGACTGTTCTTTTAAATGTTACTATTATTATTTATAGGGTGTTAATCAGAATTTCAGATACCTAAAAACTTAAAAGATCGACAGATCGACAGATACCTGGAATTTTAAATAAAGTAACACTTAATAAAATGTTTCGATGAAATAATGGTACAGGGCACTTCCTCATGATCTGGATATGCACCGACGTACGAGGGTAATAACTAACGCTCACGTTAATCTAAATATATATAAATGAAAGTTCGTCTGTATGTCCTCTATGTATTCATAAACCATTCATTTGATTGCAATGAAATTTTGGTGAACTGTTTACCGTACGCCCACGAAGGTTCCTGACCCAAAACCAAAAGAGCACGACACATAGCTCAATTGATAATATGACATAAATGAGAGGCCACCGCGTGAGAATACCCAGATTTATGCATCAGTTATTGGAAAGTGGGAGTAGTTAGGAACCTGCAACAAAGTTTGCATGTAATTCTGGACGTTTATGAAGCGTTTTGTAACTGACCCCCTCCTCGTCCTCCCCCCCCCCCCCCCCCGCACAAAATGATGAAACGAAAGTCTACTGCTCACATCAGTTTTGCTGTACATGCTGTAGAACGGTCTGTCCGTTTCGCCGCGGTGGAATAGCCGTGCGCATTGAGGCGGCGTGCTGCGGTATGCTCGGCCGTTCGCCGTCAGGGCTTGGAGTCCCCCATCGGGCATGGGTGTATGTGTTGTCCTTTGGTTGGTTAGTTTAAGTAGTTTTCAAGCTAGAGACTAATAACCACACAATTAAGTCCCATAGATTTACAAACGGTATGTATGTCCTTCTCTCCCTTCCCTTTCTTCTCCATCCTCTGTACGTGTCCTCTCCCTCGGTTTCCTTTTACCTTGTCCGACTTATTCGAAGAAAAAAGAAACAAAAGAATTATGTATTTCTTTTTTCCTATTTTGAGGTAAAGTAGGAACTTGACCAAAATTTACTTTTATAGATAATCAAACGAAACAAAAACACCAATAAACGATGTTTTAGGATCTCGAAACTACGGTGCTTTGATTTCTATTGCTGACAACTTCAACGACTTATCACTTGTGGCAAAGTAGATATCGCCGGCCGCGGTGGCCGAGGGGACTAAGGCGCTCCAGTCACGATCTGCACGGCCACTACGGTCGGGGGTTCGAATCCCCCCTCGGGCATGGATATTTGTGTCGTCCTAGTTCGTAAGTAGTTCATAAGTAGGTTGTAAGTTTAGGGACTGATGACCCCGTAGTTAAGTCCCATAAGCTCTACAAACATTAGAACTTATTTTTTGAACCGCCACTGGACTTCAAGCGAAACGTACTCAAGGTGTGCCAGGCATACACAACGCTGTCCACACCTTTCACACCCGCATTCCGTAAAGTCACTCAGCCTCCAATGTCCTGTGCGGCGACAATGGGCCTCGAGGCTTTTCAGGGTCCGCACAAAGGACTGTTTTTCGAATCTGAGGGTGACTGCTTTTAAAGTTTTACATCGAGGTTGGAGAGGCACAGTCCGAATGTTGGACTGTACCAGAAAAGGCGCCGTCAGTGAACCTTTTACTGTCAGAACTGAGAATTCGCTATTGCAGCGATCCAGTCCTATCGCTATAGCATGGGTCCTCGATCCCGTAAAAGTCCTATGAAAACAGCCACTTTGAAGGTTGTTGTTGTTGTGGTCTTCTGTCTGCAGACTGGTTTGATGCAGCTCTCCATGCTACCAATGTACAAATGTTTGTAGAGCTTATGGGACTTAACTACGGGGTCATCAGTCCCTAAACTTACAAACTACTTATCAACTAGCTTATACTAAAGACGGCACAAACATCCTCTATGCTACCCTATCATATGTAGGCCTGTGAATCTGAGAATAAGTTTGGCAGCATACCTCCTTTTCAATCTGCTTACTATATTCGTCCCTTGGTCTCCCTCTACGATTTTTACCCTACACACTTCCCTCTAATGCAAAGTTGCGATTCGTTGTTGTTTCAGAATGTGTCCTAAAAACCTTTGCCTTCTCTTAGTTAGGATATGCCAGAAACTATTTTTCTCCCCTATTCTGTTGAGCATCTCCTCATGAGTTACGTGATGTACCCATCTAATCTTCATCATTCGTCTATTGTAACACATTTCGAAAGCTTCTATCATCTGTTTGTCTGAACTCCTTATCGTCCAATAATATTGCATGTCAACAATTTTTGTTTCATGAGAAACGCTTCTTTACTTCGGTCATCAGATGTTATCTGTTCATCTCCTTTCACCTGTCTGTCACCATCTCCCCCCTCTCATTCTCCTCCTCTCTCTGTCCGTCTCTCCCTTCCCCTTTCCGTCCGTCTCCTCCTCCACCTATTCTTCTCCCTCCTATGTCATGAAAACATACATACATGGTAACTGGTCAAACGGTGTCAAAGTCTCAAGGTACCCTCCGCCATGTTAAATTTACTAGCTTGCAGATTATAAAAATCTCCTTTATGATAACATACATTTATGTGTCGACTTTCTCGGTGACCAGTCAAACAGTTTGGATGTTCTGTTGTTGCCATGCACCTACGGAGGCTTACGAAAGGTAGCCAAAGTATTAATGCAGCGGATATGCTATCTTCATTCTGCCTTTCATTCAGTTCTGTTCAGTCGTTTCAGCGTGAAGAGTAAGAAACGTGTTAACCCACTGTCAGATACCCTCCGTCATGCACCGTACGGCGGCTTTCTAAAAGTTAATTCAGGGTATAAGCTACGTCTGTTCCAAGTTTGATTCATACCCGTGAACCCTTTTCAGCATGAAGACGTATGAAACGAATTAACAAATTCTGAAGTATCCTCCGCCATGCACCATACGAAGTTAATTTTGGTATGCCTATAACGTTCGCGCGATTCCAAGCAATCGGATGTACGGTATGACCGCGCATAAAATACGAACAAAGAGACAAACAAAAAAAGAACATTAATTTTTACATATTGGATTGTAGTGATCTGGCACACGATCCATTATGGAGTCGACATATTGCACCATTTGTTTTAGTTCTACTACAGTCCACTGCGCGAGAGAACGCAGTGGTTTGCAAAATGGAGCCGGCCGCGGTGTGAGTTAGACTGAAAACTTTGCCAGCAAAGAGAGGTACCAGGGCGTTTGTAAGTCGTAATCGATGCTTAGTTGAGCTTTCACTTCTTACGTGTTGTCGGGACACTTTGTCTCGAGTGTCTTATAGATGACCTTCGTGAGGCCTAGGCAAGCGTCGCGTACAACTTTCATTACTGTAAATCTTTCTAATTTAAAAAAAAAAATTGCTCAGGTAACCACCAGATAACTTTCAGTAACTATGAACGAGTATTGTTGAATTCCAGCCAGAAACACGCTCCACAGACTGTTTAAAGTACCGCGCAAGGCTTGCCTAGCGTGTAACGAAGGCCACCGTGTCTTATGTTCACTACTGCTACCAACTTCAGTGGTCTACTAACTTTATTATCACAGTAGGCAGCAAACATGTACGTGACACACACAAATATATTTTTTAACTAGTGTGATTAAACGAGAACAAATGTATGACATCACAACCTTATTACTTCCGTATGTAATTTATACCACAGATGCTGATCATCTGCACACACGCATGCCTAAAGTAGCAGCATTGTATAGCAAAGAGATTAAATTCCCCCCTCTTTTGACAGATATTAATCGTGTGAAAGGAGTTATTAGTTTCGACGTTTTGGATCTAATTTTCAAGTTTGTATTTTTTTGAAATAAGTGTCTCTATAGGCTGTCACTGCTTTTTAATACTCGTATTAACGTAATCTGTAGATATATAGCTTCGATTTCGTGTCTCTAACCTAACTGTTTCTCAAAATCTTAGGGTTTAAATTGATGTTGTTAGCCATATTTTACAACTTGGGCAATGACGCCATGGTGGGGAATTTAGGCAAAATGAAGTGTAATACAAATGCATACATTCTGTGAAATGGGCACTTGCAGAATGTCGAGAATGTAGTAGTTTTAAAGTGCTAAAAACTGTATTTCTGACTGTCATTGCAATTTTATGTCGACAAGTACTTAAAACCTTCTAAATGTCTAATGCAGTAGAGTGATAAGTATAAATTAGAACAGTTGTAATACTTGTTTACTACTACTTATTCATCGTGTAGGTTTCCCCTTGATTTTCCAATGTATGGCGTCATTACCCGGAACCCAGGGTACTGGCGCCAATGCTTATACTTTCACAATATATTTTTAACAATAAAACTTAACAAGACACGTGGCTGAAAAATTATAATAAAGTAGTATTAGCTGGCGAAGCTGTGGTATTAATCCGTACGAAAAAGACAAACTTTTAATAAGATAAAAAAAACTGGTTTCTCTTAAGGTGACGCCATTCCCCTGGTCACCGCTGTATGTTATTTGTCTGAAGGCTTTAGATTTTTACGATTGCTGACAACTTATGAGTTGAGCCAGATGTGGTAATGCGGAAGGTCTTCCTAATTTACTAATGCCTACAGCGATTGTTATTGTTCTGAAAACTGGGCTTATTCTGTATGTTATTTTCAAATAATTTACGGGAATATAGCTGGGCAACGTCTTCGACAAAAGCCAGTATTTCGGGAGGTGAATGCCCGTCATTTTCAAGGTATAACAGAAAAGATTGCTCTTCGTGTCTACCATCTTTTTCAATCACGCTTCATTCTTTTATCAACTACTTACAAAATTTAAAATTTCCCAAATTCATAGAAAAAGCTGAAGTGAGGGCACGTCAATATAGCACTGGCTCTGAACCTCCCCCTCCTCAGAGGAAAGATTTCAATATGTTCAAATGTTTGTATAACTGATGGGACTTAACTGCGGGGTCACCAGTCCCTAAACGTACAAACTAGTTATGAACTAGCTAACACTAAGGATGGCACAAATATCCATGCCCGAGGGGGCATTCTAACCCCCGACCGTAATGGCCGTGCAGACGGTGACTGGAGCGCCTCAGTCTCCTCGGCCACCGCGGCCGGCAGGAAAGATTTATCTACGCCCCTGGTCTCCAATGACCGGGCTGTCAACGGATCATTAAAACGCAATATTCCGTCTGCCTTATCAGACGTTACAGTGCCTGGTGCTGCTCGTTATGAGCTGTGGCGGTGTGTTGCATTAACGTTATCGGGGTGTTGTGGTCAGAGTGTCCATCCGCCGCGTCTGCTCCCGTTGCCAGGCACGCGACGCCACGCCTGCCCCGCCCCCTCCTTCACACGACTCTGTTGAAGCTTCTGTTGACACTGCCGGCGCCTGTTGCGCTTGCACTGCTGTCTGGTGCTGTGTTTACGTTACGTCGGCAACGTCTGATGTGCCCAAGTGTGCGCGGTCCCCACCATCTTGCTCTGCAAGCAGCGTGCGAATTGTCTCAAACAGGGCCTCTCATACTACTACTAACGATATATCCATTTGTAGGTTGCGTTTGAGTAATGATCTGAAAATAAACTAGTAAGCTATATATACTATGAAAATGGCTGTATGTGTGTATGTATGTTCCTCATCTCGTCCGAAACTACTGCATCGATTTCAACCAAATGTCATAGACATACTGCTTGCAACACGAGAATCAGCACTGAAGGGGTTTATATCATCCTAGGTCCCATACAAGCGGAGATACGGGCAAAAATGTGTTTTTCCTGTGGTGAAAAATAGTGAAGGAAGTGGAGGATGGGACGGACAGAAAGTTTGAGTGAGGTGGTCAGGAGACAGTATAAATTTGAAAACATAATAAATAACGGAAACATGCAGATAGAGAGCAGCAAGGGAGAGAGCAGGGGAGAGAATGAGTTTAACATCCAGAAAGCAGATAACGAGCTCTCACAACTAAAATCCTTCTAGGTTATAGGTTTTACCCTCGATTAATCTGGTGTTGAATGTTTCGGTAACGGTGTATGCACCGGTGCTGTAGTACAGTTGTTTAAACAAGACTGGCATTTAAGTGTATCTTCCGATCGGAACTGATAGTACCTCACCATAACTCCGGACATGCTTCACAGTGCTGTTCACAACATTATTCCTCGACAACAGCTATTGTTGAGGAATGATGGTGAACACATTGAGCATTTCCTGTAAAGAACATCATCTTTGCTTTAATGTGTTATGGTAATTATTGCTGTTCTGATCAGATGAAGCACCATTTATCGGACATTTTTGGACACATTTATTTTTTTCATTTTTTATTTTTTTATTTTTTATTTTCTTTTCGATCACCCGGTACTTTCTATAACAGTCAAAGATGAGTATTTATTAGTTTTAAGATACACCACTTGTGCTAAAAGCGAGCAATCGTTTCTATTAAATTGAACCAACGTCGCCTTACGTACACCCCGCCGCACACCCCCACAATTCGTGTACCAAGTGTGGCAGAAATCTATCCGCGGGCTCGTGGCTCGTAAAGAAATATTAAACACGAGTCCAATTCAGATATGTTGCGTACCTGTATGTCGTATTTCCTGTTGGTTTACGCCGTGGTTCTGCGACCCCAGAGAGAATGTAAAACGTATCTTTGACTTTCAGCAGTATGATTTCGTGGCGTATATCTTAGCTCAATAGCTGGGACGTCGTATCTCCAGAACTACATTGTTGGGCACCCAAAATGCAATACGCAGAAGCTGTGAAGATACTGCAACTAAATTTATTTGGGAAATGACGTTCAAATTTTTTAAAAATACAGTCACGGTTGATGTAAGGAAGATTGTGAAATCAGTATTGAAATGTTTGTAAATCTATGGGAGCAGACCATTGTGCTCACCGGGCCCTACGCTAACAAACGACTTAAACTAACCAAAGGACAACACACACGTACCATGACAGAGGGAGGACTCAATCTTTCGGTTGGAGCAGCCTCGCAGTCTGTGCCATGGCCCCTAGAACCACTCGGCTATTCCCTGTGTTGTGTTGTAAATATCAACAATAATACTTTTCCTTGAGAGAACATTGTCTCGTTATACCATAGGTATTAAACATAAGGAGAGGCATTGAATAAAAATTTGTGCTGTGGCCAGGATGAAGGCAGTCCGTGTAGTCGCTTTGTCTGCAACGTTGTGTTAGCTGAGTGGTCTAAAGTGCCTACCTAGTAAGTGGGAGGTCCAGGGTTCGAATCCTGGCCACAGCGCAAATTCTTAATTCAATGCCTCACCTTATGTTTGATGTCTTATGTGCCTGGGTAATATTATTTTGCATTGTTGCCATTGGTATGCAACAAAGGTATGGAAGGTCAACAGGCTCAAACTCTTAACAGATGTGGCGCTGGATTGGTACTGTAGCGGCATTGCGTACTAGGGTCTTGCGGAAGGAGTGGGGTCCAGTACCGCCCCAGACCACAACACCGGCTGCACAGCTAGTTTGTCGCTGCATGAAGCAAAAAACTGTCCTACCACTTTGTCTCCAGACCTCAATTAGAACGCCGCGGTGGTAAAGGAAGAGTCGGCAAAAGCTCTGTCATTCCATTTGGTTGTCACTTCCAACGTTCATCGCTGTGTTGCCGGAGCAAGTGTTGACTCACAATCAGCGGCATACGCAGTAATGTTCGCCTCCGAACAGGCCAGTCTGCAGCGAACGAAGTCGAATGGTTCGTACGGGCATTGCTTGTTGTGATATGCAGGCATACTTTGTTGTGGTATGCTTCGTGATGTTGCAGAGCGATGGATCATCATTGTCGTCGCGTGTTGTCATGGTTACAACAGATCCTGTCAGTCCGACGTTTCCGCCTGCATCCATTGATTACAGATCCGCATCACAGTTGCTCGGTTACGTGTGACACGATTACCGGCTTATGTGAAGGACAATCCGCAGTCCTATCAAAAAGTTTTTTTCCCAGTGGATCTCCGAAACTAGCTACGAAGACGCTTGCGGCCTTCTAGGAGGCATGCTAAAGATGCTTAGACAAAAATGTCAAACAAAAAAATCATCCGGTATATTTTCTGAAGGTATTCACCGCTGTTTTTAATGAATATTGTTTCATTTGTAGCGCCTGCCTCTTCCTATGGTTGGTTGTGGGGAGAAAGATATGACTTAAATCACTCTGCTTTACTCCCGCTTCCCAATTAACAGGTGACTTACCTGTTAATCTTCTGTTGCTGTGACCGTTGCCAGCATCGGACCTCCTCTCATCTAGCAAGGGTTTCTGTTATTTTATAAATGAATAAAAATGATAGCAACAGGGTATGGCTATAGACGAGAAGTCGGACAGTTCATTGAAATGATCTTTGTATTCTGAAAGTAGCGTGTAGAGCTACGAGGTAGGCTGTTCCATCTTATTAAACTGTTACTGATTGTTGCTGCAGGACAAGACATGCAATAGAGAGAAACGTTGAAAATAAAGCACATTCAAATAGTTCGACCAGTCTTTAACGAGAGAGGAAAAGACCGTGTTCAGTTTCATGAAAATTTCCGTTGGTCATGAGAGCAGCAGACTCAGCCCGAAACAGGGGCGGCACAAAAACTAAAGTAAAAGCAGCGGGGAAACATGTGCATCTCTGTTTCTCTGATTTAAAAGCTTTGTTGAACTTTGTAACCAGTGCTACAGCTAGCGGCAGGTTAGCGAACTACTTTCGTCTAGTCGCTGGGCCACCATCGCAGTTTCGCGTTCAGTGAGTTTGCAAATGGTGATACGTGATACTGTGATATAGTTAAATCCTATATGTTATGGGTATTTTTTGATGTGAGTCCTGTTTGGTTTTAATTAGTTTTCAGAAAATTGTAGCAAACTTTATTCCCAAGATACTATGGCGTAAAGATGCGCACCGATGCGTACGTTTCCCCCTCATGTAGTTAAATACCAAAACATAAAAGAAGATAAAGAAAGAGGAGATGATTGAAGATGAATCAGACGATTCATATGTTGACTAAGTTCCACTGTGTAATGACGATGAGTCCGATGATATCGACATGGAGCTGTTTGACCCTGGCGCACTTCAAGGAGTCGACGACTAGATTTGCGGACTTTGTGGAGGCCATGTTAGAGACAGGGAACTGTGGTACACATGTACTTTGTGCGGAAGATGGTACCATGTAACACTAATGATTCTGCTGAAGATTTTATATCTGATATGTCCAGAAAAAGACTTATCTAACTTGTTAAATCTGCAGGCCTCTAACAGCAAAGAAAACTTTCATTTTATTTGAAGACTAATACTCCTGAACTATGTTAAATTGTGTAAAATTTGATTAAAACTTGTGTAAAACCTAATCTAATATGTGCCTTATCAATATAATCTTTGGAACGAACCTTGTATTGTATTTTTTCCCCTCTCCAGGTATTACTGCGTATCAATTCTTCCAACATGCGCACAATTACCCCACCCAATGCGCACGTTTCCCCGACGTTCGCGAAAACGTGCGCTTAGGTAGTGTCTTGGATGTTGTTTTTGGTGTCTTTATTTTTGAATATTTTGGGTTATCTTAATTTTTCATAGATACTAGAATAGTTGCTCTACGTTTTGACATAAAATAAATTTTATTTAACGAAGTAAATTAAAAATAATTTCCGCTGCTGCGCACGTTTCTCTCACTTTCCCCTAATGCGTTTCCTACATCTACATCGACATTCATACTCCACAAGCCACCCGATAGGTGTGTGTCGGAGGGTAACTTGATTACCACTATCGGTTCTCCCTCCGATTCCAGTCCCCTATTGTTCGCGAAAAGAAAAATTGTCGGTATGCCTCTGTGTCGGCTCTAATGATTTTCTCTCTGATTTTAACTTTATGATCTCTTCGGGAGATATACGTAGGAGGGAGCAATATACTGCTAGACTCGGTAAAGGTATGTTCTCGAAACTTCGACAAAAGCCCCTACCGAGCGACAGAGCGTCTCTCCTGCAGAGTCTTCCACTGGAGTTTATCTATAATCTCCGTAACGCTTTCACGATTACTAAATGATCCTGTAACGAAGTGCGCTGCTCTCCGTTGGATCTTTTCTATTTCCTCTATCAACCCCACCTGGAACGGATCCCACACCGGTGAGCAGTATTCAAGCTGTGGGCGAACAAGTGTACTATAACCTACTTCCTTTGTTTTCGGACTGCATTTCCTTAGGATCCTCCCAATGAATCTAAGTCTGCCATCTGCTTTACCGACGATTGATTTTATATGGTCGTTCCATTTTAAACCACTCCTAATGCCTACTCTCAGATAATTTATGGAATTAACTTCTTCCAGTTGCTGACCCGCTATAGCGTAGCTAAATAATACAGGACCTTTCTTTCTATGTATTCGCAGCACATTACACTTGTCTACATTGAGATTCGATTGCCATTCCCTGCACCATGCGTCAATTCGATACAGATCCTTCTGCATTTCAATGCAATTTTCCATTGTTACAACTTCTCTATATACTACAGCGTCATCTACAAAAAGCTTCAGTGAGCTTCCGATGTTATCCGCAAGATCATTTATACAGGGTGTTTCACTAGTTGTGATTGCCTTTGTAACTTATAAAATAATAGGTGACGGGAAATTTTAATGCGGTAGGTCAACACAAGAAATGTTACACTTTCTGCGAAACTATGAACATAGTTTATTGTATCATTTTCCAAAGAGTTACAGCAAAAAGATATAATTTTTAAATGGAACAATAGTTTTTTTGTATGGTGCATTGGAATCGTTGAAACCAGCTGCGTCCAAATCAATTTAAACTACATTCCTATCACTGTTAGTTTGGGAGCTACAACCCTTCAAAGTTTCAGGGGCAGATGCCCTGTTAGACTGCCGACTGTCGCCGCACATGGCCGTATACCCGACAGTTGGAACCACACAAACAACCGGGGCTCAACATACCACAGTTACTGACATCGGATGACGATGGCATACACGAACTACGAGTACGTTGACATGTTGCTGATGCTCGGCGAATGCCGACACGATGGCACTGAAGCAGCCACGGCGTATGCCGTGAGATATCCTAGGCGAAGAGCCCCGGCAGCCATTACATTTCTACGTGCCGAACAACAACTTCGGGAAACAGGATGCTTGGTAATGCGCCGTAGTAACAGATGAATACCCGCATGAAGTGAGGAGACGGAGGTGTTTGTTTTAGCTGAACTACACAATGATCCTCATGTCAGCTTACGAACCGCTGCTGCAATCGCTGGGGTCAGTCTCACATCTGTGTGGCGTATAGTACACGGCCACAGGTTTCACCCGTACCGCCTGTTACTGACCCAGGAGCTGCATTGGAACGATTTCCGTGCAAGAGTGACATTCTGTAGAGGGTCATGCGTAATTTCAAGAAGAAATGTTCAAATGTTTGTAAAGCTTATGGGACTTAACTACGGGGTCATCAGACCCTAAACTTACAAACTACTTATGAACTACTTACGAACTAGGACGGCACAAATATCCATGCCCGAGGGGGGATTCGAACCCCCCGACCGTAGTGGCCGTGCAGACCGTGACTGAAGCGCCTTAGTCCCCTCGGCCACCGCGGCCGGCGCGTAATTTCACGCTGGAGTCTTTACAAAGTGTTATGTTCTCCGATGAGTCCACGTTCACAAATTATGGTGCACTGAATCGCCATAATATGCACTACTGGGCCGCAGACAATCCTCGGTGGGTACGACCTGTCGACCGTCAACGTAGATGGTCTATTAACGTGTGGTGTGGAATCCTTGGGGATGAAATCATCGGTCCACACTACTTCCCAGGTACACTGACAAGTGAGTTATCTCGCGCTTTTGTAGCCGACAGTTTGGGTGGTCTCCTTGAACATGTGTGTCTACACACGAGAGTCCATATGTGGATGCAGCACGATGGTTACCCAGCCCATTCTGCGCTTGCTGCTGTGGAAGAACTAAACAACAGGTTTGTAGGAAGATGGTTGGGCCGCCATGGTCCTCATTCATGGTCCGCAACGTCACCCGATTTAACACTAGTAGATTTCTTTTTGTGGGGATATCTAAAGGATCGTGTTTATGTCACTGAGCCCACATCCCCAGATGATCTGAAACGGCGCATCGAGGACGCGTGTGCTCCGTCACACCGGCGATGCTACATCTCGTCCGCAGATCCTTTCGACGGCGCATTGCATTATGCATTGAGGAACATGGACACAGATTTGAACATCGCATGTAAATCAACTTCCCACCGCCATAACATCCATCACCGACCACACATCCATGTATTATGTACAGCGTGTGGTATCTGCCCCTGAAACTTTGAAGGGTTGTAGCTCCCAAACTAGCAGTGATAGGAATGTAGTTTAAATTGATTTGAACGCAGCTGGTTTCAACGATTCCAATGCACGATACAAAAAACTATTATTCCATTTAAAATTTATATCTTTGTGCTGTAACTCTTTGGAAAATGATACAATAAACTATGTTCATAGCTCCGCAGAAAGTGTAACATTTCTTGTGTTGACATACTGCATTAAAATTTCCCGTCACCTATTATTTTATAAGTTACAGAGGCAAACACACTAAGTGAAACACCCTGTATATATCGTGAACAGCAACGGACCTACGACACTACCCTATGGCACACCTGAAATCACTCTTACTTTGGAAGACTTCTCTCTATTGAGAATGACATGCTGCATTCTGTTATCTAGGAACTCCTCAATCCTATCTCACAATTGGTCTGATAGACCATATGCTCTTACTTTGTTCATTAAACGTCTGTGGGGAACCGTATCAAACGCCTTGCGGAAGTCAAGAAACACGGCATCTACCTGAGAACCCGTGTCTATGGCCCTCTGAGTCTTGTGGACGAACAGCGCAAGCTGGGTTTCACACAATCGCGGCTTTCGAAACCCATGCTGATCCCTACATAGCAGGTTTCTAGTCTCCAGAAATGTCATTATAGTCGAACATAATACATGTTCCAAAATTCTACAACTCATTTCTACAATTCAGAAATACTTGAATGTGTCTTCATGGAGGTCGATAAATTTACGGTGCTCATTGGTCGAAATAGTGGTGGTAACGCCATGAACCCTGCCTGTTAGCATAGGTGGGTCCAAGGGTGGTGGGGGGCGAACGACCATTAGCCCCCTGCCTCCCAGCAGTTTTCTTATTTTTTATTATTTATTTATTTTTGTCTATATTAACCACAGAAAACCCAGATCATTGTGTCCGGCATTCGAACTGGGCAACCCCAGCATTGCGCTAACCCTGCTAGGTTGTAACTGAAAAGAAAAACCGAGTCTTCAAAGCTATGAGACTTCTGTCTGGTCTGATTGGGCGTGGAGTAAGAAGAGGTGGCCGGTACTGGAGTCTCTCTGTGAGCGGGCTGGTGGCGTCAGTGAGCAGAGAGCAGCCGCTGCTCAGATGGGCGGCGTTAGCGTCAGCGTTAGGCGGGATGGCGGCACAATTAAGCGACCCTCTGCCGCTGCATTACTGCTGGCTGCGCTGCACGCGGCGCCAGTAACCAGTAACCTGCTCCACAAACAGCGCGCTGGGCGCCGCTTAATTAAATTTCCATCTCCAGTTACTGCTGCGCCGGCTGTTACAGGCATTCGCAAGTGCCCGCCTGCTCGCGAGCTGCCGCTTCCTTCTGACAGGTCGCCCCTCTCCCTAGGTTTCCTACGAAAAGCCTGAATTTTATAGAGTGGCGATAGGTCCGCCATGCTTGAGGCAAACTGAACTGGCGTCCGCCATGTCATTTGGGATATCGACTGACACTGCTGGTATGCCACACTCACTCGAGAATTTTACCTATTTACAGTTCCACGTTATATAGACTGACTGTCGAATGCGAATGTGCATCAAGCCTTACCGAAGCTGCGAATCGACGACCCTGGTTGTATTGTTGTTGTTGTTGTTGTTGTTGTTTAGAGGGGACTAGACTGCTTGGTCATCAGTCCCCTGTTGCGAGCGAAGACAATACAGTGATTTCGATGCAAGAGATTTCGGATTTTAGAGAGTAAATTAATACGGAGTGCGTCCTTATTATTTCTTCATTAGTTTTTTACACCTGCAGTTGTAGTAATTAAAATAGTCAAAAATTCAGTGATCAAAATTAAACGATTAGCGAACATTCGCATTCTCTTTACATCGTTCCTCCCTTTACATTGTGTCCCTCCCTTCGCGATGGGCTGTTTCCATCGCAATCATTAAGTGTCGAAGGAAGCTACCGTACAGACGGAGGGCGAATGGATCCATATTTGTGCTTGGGATAACTAATTACACACTGACATAGGCGACGGTATTGCTTTTGTTTCCCAGAAATTAGATCAAATAGTCAGTATAAATTTAAAAACTTAATAAATCACGGAATAATAGGTAAAAATTGAGACACGTGCTTGGAATGACATAGGGTTTTATTAGAACGACATCTACCGCTATCGGGCCTTTTTTATTCGAGGAACTGCGTGATTCTGGTTTTGTAACTGCTACCGTGACGGGTGAGAGGTACGCCGATATGTTACAGAAACGCATCATCCCCAGCCTGCCTGATAAGCACTTGTTGGACATACGATTTTTATGCAGGATGGCGCTCCACCCCATATTGCTAGACGCGTGAATGATCTCTTGCTTGCCTCGTTTGGTGATGATCGTGTGCTCAGCCGCCACTTTCGTCATGCTTGGCCTCCCAGGTCCCCAGAGCTCAGTCCTTGCGATTATTGGCTTTGGGTTACCTGAAGTCGCTAGTGTATCGTGATCGATCGACATCTCTAGGGATGTTGAAATACAACATCCTACGCCAGTGCGTCACCATAACTCCGGACATGCTGTACAGTTCTGTTCGGAACATTATTCCCAGAAACCTTTTTGAACTTTCTTTTTTGTTCTAATATAGCACTATGTCATTGCTAGCATGTGTGTCAATTTTTACCTCTCTCTCTACATTATTCCGTGATTTATTAATATTTCAAATTTATACTGACTTTTTGATCACCCGGTAAATTTTCTAAACATGGGGTAATGTAATATCACGAACCTGTTAGTAATATAGTTCCATTTCGAAGTATGAGAGTTAGCTGAGGTTTCCAATAACAACGAAAGTGACGCTATGAAAATATTTGTGCTGCTTTTAATGCAAGTACATGGTCTAAACGAGCTGAGAAACTTACAGTGAACAGTAACTGTTATGAGGAACAATCATGACCACTGGTTTGCACCTGTTGTTAATGTGTTGTAGCAACTCCTTTGATAAGTCTAGTATATATTTATCTTCTGTTTACTGAATGTGTTAAGTCTACAAACCAGTAAAATTGCTCTCAAAGGCTTTGGTTGTCAACTTTGGTGGACTAAATCTGAGTACAAAAGATAATAGTGACAACAAAATACTGCAGTTCAAAATGCGCCTGGGTCATCTGCCACAAAATGATTCCACGTTGAAATTGGGGTCGTTAACAACTTTTCTTGTTGCCGTGCTGAAACAAGTAACATTTGGTACGTGAAATTTGAGTACAAAGACCAAAGTCTCAACAGAATACTACAATAAAAATGCGGCTGTGTCAGCTGCCACAAAAGCATTCCACACCGAAATATCGTTTCACTAATAACTTTTGTTGTTGCCACGCTGAAATAAGTAAATTTTTATTACAAAGAACACAGACATAAACAAGTGGAAAAATTTTGGCTGTCACTACTGATTCCACACTTTGCACTCGTTACATGTCAATCATGCTCGATCAGGTACTGTCAACAATAAACGAAAATATTTTTAAATAAGCAGTACACACAAAAGTACGGTTTCATCAACCACAGGAGCAACATAAGAAATATCTCAAAAAACACACTAACACTGTGACATTACTGTTACAGGGAGAAGCTGATTGTTTCCATGTGAAAGGCGGGTTTTGTCAGGCTGTTGGGTTCCCCAACCGGCCGGCTAACAGTTTGGACCTAGTGAATGGAATAAAAAATGTTCAAATGTTTGTTAAGCTTATGGGACTTAACTACGGGGTTATCAGTCCCTAAACTTAGAAACTACTTATGAATTACTTACGAACTAGGACGGCACAAATATCCATGCCCGAGGGGGAATTCGAACCCCCGACCGTAGTGGAATGAAATACAGGACGTAGGAAAACCCTACCCTAATCTGCTCGGAAACAGGAAACGGCGGTCTTGGATGAGCGAGGGCGGATACTCCAGATTGCAAATGACATACAATATAGCCACACACATTATACTAAAAATCCATATAAAATCAGGAAATGATCAAGTGACAAATACAATTAAATGAATGGATTCAGGAGGCTTGGTAGAATCAAACGCCGTAATTACTATTTAAATATCCCTTACATATAAAAAGCCGATAAATTTCAGTACTATAATAATAACATTTACAGTTATTGAAACGTAGTGCTTATCAGTAATAGTTTAAAAAGCAAATGGCAGCATTGCACCACGCTACCTATATTAAAAGATGTACCACGTTATTTTCGTATTCTTTCAATTAACTTTGTTTTACTATCTTGTTCTGCTTTTCATAGAAGTGGTAATATTCTTGTGTCAGAACAGATGCACAAAACATGAACACAGCAAAGCGAATTACATTTATATATGTATTTTATCATATGTAATATTATTCTTAGTCACGTTCGTTTTATGTTGTAGACTGTTACATAAATATTTCATGGCCGACTAAAAACAGTAGATATGCAGCAGATAATTTATACATAAAGAATTATATGTGTGGACAAGAACTGTATATATTTGCATAAAAAGCCATGATAAGTTAAATATTAATTGTGTAACTATATTGCAACGGCGGCAGTATATTTGAACAGTGAGGCGCCACACTTAATAGCTACCTGAACAAAGAGCTACAGTCTCAACCGATTTTAGTATTGTTATATATGTATTTGTTTGTTAAATGTAAACAAAATTTGTAGGGAAGTGGTAAAAGCATTTAATTCTGTGATATTCAAATGTATAATATTTTGGAAGGGAAATTGTTTTTTAAAGATGAGGCGTAAGGATGCGCGGAAGGATACAATTTTTGGAGCAGGTAGAGAACACTTTCGAACGCTTGGGAAGGGACTCGTAACTTGGACGTGGTGGTGAGAGATTGTGACTGGGCGGTTTGAAGCCGTGCTGCGAACTTGTGAGTTGAAGAGATAGGCATGTGTGGACTTAGAAAATTTACGGGACTGTGACTGCAGAACTTAGCCTCTGGCTGAAAAGTGATAAACTATGGATGGTAGTAGGGCTGTGGAACTGTGATAATTCAGCTATCGTGTACTGAGTAAGTAAATTCTTCACTAGGGAGAAGCTGTCCAAAACATCATGTTTGTCGGATGCGACTAGACACGTGCACCCAATGCACACTAGAACGCTGTAGTCAGCTCATTGGGCAAAGCGAGTGCAGAGACATTTGTGCACAGACACTGCGTGAGCGGCGAATGCTTCGAGTTCACACTTGCACCCGGAAGTCGCACATGTGAAGGAACACTGCGCGTGTGCAGAATGTCTGGCCGACCCTGGTATAAACAGTGCATTCTGACAAGTAATGGAATTCTGTCGGCCGCGGTGGGCGAGGGGACTGAGGCGCTCCAGTCACGGTCTACACGGCCATTACGGTCGGGGTTTCGAATCCCTCCTCGGCCATGGATATTTGTGCCGTCCTTAGTATTAGCTAGTTCATAAGTAGTTTGTAAGTTTAGGGACAGATGACCCCGTAGTTAAGTCCCATAAGCTATACAAACGTTTAAAGTAATGGAATTCTAGCGTTAGTCCTAGGTGTCGTTACTGGTGAAACAAGAGTATGAAAGTTTATTTTAGACTGTATTGGTCAAGAAAATTGCTGTACACACCTGACTGCTGCCACTTTACATCAAACTGCGATATAACTTCCGTTTAAAATTTATAGGAACCGAAATCTAAATCGAAGGAGCAAAATGAATCGGAACTTCCGAACTTTCGGAATCGGAATCGAACCTCCGTAAATCCTTAATATACATACATACTTGCTGTAAACCCGGTGTTGCCGGGGTGTTTATTTATCCTACTCTCTCGTAGTCCACCTCCCCTCCCCCCTCTCTCTGCATTCACCTTTTTCTCTCCCATCTCTCTGTTCGTTTTCGCCTTTCCCTCTCTCGGCAAAGTTTTCTATAAGGTACCATCTGCCATGTACCATACAAACATTTATGTACCCAGTGATCTTCCTCTTGATTTAAAGGTCATGTGTGCAAAACTCCATAAAGATTGAAGCAAAACTATGCATTCTGTAAAATTTCTAACTTTAGTACCCTCCACGATGCACCCAACAAAATTTTATACAGACAGTAACATTGCTCATGTTTTTAAGTAGAGTGTACGAAATTTCATCAATTTCTGAACCAAATTGTAGATTTCTATGAAATAGAAAAGCAGGGTCTCATAGAAAAACGCACTTTGTTCTTCTAAAATATTCCAGTTTTATTTCATAAAACCCTTGTTCTGAAAAGAAAAGAAAAAAAAAAGCTCTGTGAAATCGGTCGAACCGTTTTGAAGTTATGGCGCAACCAAGGTATTTAGGGATCCGCTTTTATGTTGGAAAGTACCCTACTCCATGCACCGTATGAAACTAAAGGTAGGCGATGAGCTTCCTCTTCTTTTGAAGGTCAAGCGTGCGAAAATAGTGAAGATCGGAATGAAACTGCAGATTTCGTGAGTATGTAGGAGAAGTATGCTCCGCCATGCAACTATCACAAAATACTTTCCTAGCTGACGTTTTCTATCTATAAACTACATTCCTGCCAAATTTCAGGTTCATAGCTGGAGTAGTTTTCGTGATTTCGTGTTTAGTCAGTGAGTGCGTGTCCTTTCGCTTTTATATAGATAGAGATTAAGAAAATTTATTTTGCTTAATTTTGGATGAAAGATAGTTAAGGGAGACTTCCAGACAAAAATAAATAGTAACATGCAAATCTGTAATGCTAATTTTATTTGATACGCCGGCCGCGGTGGCCGAGGGGACTGAGGCGCTCCAGTCACGGTCTGCACGGCCACTACAGTCGGGGGTTCGAATCCCCCGTCGGGCATGGATATTTGTGTCGTCCTTAGTCTTAGCTAATTCGTAAGTAGTTTGTAAGTTTAGGGACTGATGACCCCGCAGTTAAGTCCCATAAGCTATACAAACATTTGAACATTTTTAGTCCGCAGATGGTTTCCATAGTCCCTCTTTCCTTTTATAGCAGCGCTTGCACCTACCGTCCTTCAATTTTTGTTCAATAAATTCAGAAACCTTCCCGTTTCAATCACTTTGCTCTGTCGAGTATCACATTATCTACTCCCTGCTCTAATACGTAAAAATCAATGTTTGTTTGTCTGTTTATATGTTTGTTGGTATTTTATGGACTTCCACTCCATTCATCCGATTGCGATGAAACTTTGTTATAATATTGTTTACACTTCCTCGAAGGTTACAGGCATAGTTCTGACACTTTGTGAAACACTCTTTAGCACATACGACGCCATGAACACTGAGATCGTGAAAAACTGCCGCATTATGAATACAGTTAAGATTTATAACTTCTTTGCTACTAAATTTATTTGCAACACATTTTGGAGACAGTATTTATTTATGCCAATGAATGTACGTAACAACATTATTGCACAACGTACAACGTACAGTTAAGAGATACGACGTCATTAACTCCGAGACGCGAGAGAAACTGTCGCATCATGTCTGACGTATTATGGTGGCGCCGTCACGTTGACTCCATTCGGATGAAACTTTGCACACTTGATCTTCAAAAGAAGAGGAAAGTCTTTGTCTATGAAAATGTGGTGTGGTGCATGGCAGACGGTGTTAATCCGATTTTGATGAAATTTTGAACCGTTGATCTTTAAAATAAGATGAACATCAACGACTACCTAAGATTTCATACTGTGTTTGGCGAAGATTTTCTTGCAATAAATTGAGACCACTTGACTGATCACCGTAAAAGTTGAGAGAGTTATATCGTTTTTCAGAGACTGAGGAGGCAATGGGTTGAGCAGGTGAAGAAGGAGTTTGTCAGAGAGACGAGGAGGTAATAGGTGGCAGGAGATGAAGAGGGAGGCGGAAGGTGAGGACCGAACCGTTCCCCGTTGTCAAACTGCCACAACAACTTGTCAGTTCATCGTCATTTCTTTATCTGGCTCTCTTCCTTGACTTACTTCGTTTCCGTGTTATATAGCTGCCATTTTTATATCGCACTAACTGTAAACGCGGCGTTGCCGTGATGTTTATTTATCCTACACTCTCGTAGTCCACATCACCTTCTCCCTTCTCACTGCATCCACCTCTTTCTCTCCCATCTCCCATCTCTCTGTTCGTTTCCACCTTTCCCTCTCTCGGCAAAGATTTCTGAAAGGTACCCTCTGTCATGTACTTTACAAACAGTTAGGTACTCAGTGATCTTCCTCTTGGTTTATAGGTCATTGAAGCAAAAATTCATAAAGGTTGGAGCAAAACTATGCATTTTGTGAAATTCTGTATGTTAAGTACCCTGCTTCACGCACCGAACGAAATTTTCTACAGACAGTGATATTCCTCTTGTTTTTAATGTAGTGTGTGCAAAATTTCATCAATATCGGAACAAAATTATAGATTTATATGCAATAGAAACGCAGGGTCACATAGACGAACGAATTTTGTTGTTCTCAAATATTCCAGTTTCATTTCATGCAACCTTTGTCCTGAGACTAACGGAAAAAAAAAAAAAAAAAAAAAAAAAAAAAAAGGATCTGTGAGATCGGTCGAGCCATTCTCAAGTTATAGCGCGATGATATAGGGATGCATTTTTATGTTGCAACGTACCCTCCCCCATACACCGTATGAAACTTGAGGGAGACGGTGAAGTTCTTCTTGTTTTGAAGGTCAAACGTGCGAAATTTCGTGAAGATCGGATTAAAACCATAGATTTCGTGAGTCTGTAGGAGAAGTATGCTCCGCCATGCACCTAACACAAAATATTTTCTAATTGACGTTTTCTACCGGTTAACTATATTCCTGCCAAATTTCAGCTTCATAGGCGAAGTACTTTTCGAGATTTCGCGTTTAGTCAGTGAATGTCCTTTCGCTTTTATATAGATGGTGATTAAGAAAACAGATTGCTTAATTTTGGATAGAAGAGAATTAAGGGAGACTTGCAGACAAAAATATAGAGTAACATGCAAATCTGTAATGATAACTTTATTTAATACAAGATTATGCCTGATGCGACAGTTTTACGGCATCTACAGCGAAACTGTTGTGAACGGTAGACTTCGTTTTGTCATTTTGTGGGTGGGGGGAGGGGCGGTTCAGTTGCAAAACGCTTCATTAACGTCCGAAATTACATGAAAACTTTGTTGCAGGTCCCTAACTACTCCAATTTTCCAATAATTGGCGCATAAATCTGGGTATTCTAATGAGGTGGCCTCTCACTAATTATGACGTCATATCTCCTAAGCTATGTTTAGTGCTCATTTGTTTTTGGGTCAGGAACCTTCGTGGGCGTACGGTGAACAGTTTACCAAAGTTTCATTGCAATCGAATGAATGGTTTATGAACATATAGAGGACATACGGACAAACACACACACACACACACACACACACACACATATATACATATATATATATATATATATATATATATATATATATATAAATTATTTAATTATTTAATAATAATCATACAGAAATCAAGATACAATTTAAAAATAGCGGTAAAGCGAAAGTTTTCTCGCGCGGAATATCATGGATTCGATCCCGGTTGCATTTGGTAATTTTAATTGCTAAATCAAAATTACTTTGTCATTTTTATTAAAATGACTGTAGATACAGAATCCCAAACTTTAATCTCATAAGCAGCAGATCAATGGGCGAGAACAGCGTAGCAGGCTACACTGTCATTTCGTTGACGGATTGCTGTTGTGAGAGTTATTGTGTTTTGCTTTTATGTCAAGTATGCTTCATCCATAAAACCTTTCTGTTGCTTGAAATTAATCCACTTAATAAGCAAGAAAACCTGGGAAGTATGTACTCATACCTTCAACTTCATTCAGGTAGGAAAATCTACTTGATTCACGTCAATATTAAACAAATCGTATGCCTCGATACTTTGGAATGAAAATTAAAGTTAAGCATTGATTTGAGAAACGGTTAACATATTTATCTACAACATGACATAATTCCTATGGTCAGTAACATTTCTTCGTATTTATTAATGGTAATCTCGTACGACATAATACTTGTGTGCTCAAAAGGGAAAAGTCTGTAGCCATGTTGAAAAGACTACTGCCTAAGAAAATCGTGAAAGAGAGCCGACACGCGTTAGAAGCGAATAAAGTACAATGCTCTCGCCATCGTTTCAGATGGCAATTTTCAGCGATTTCCATTAGGCAATCCGAACAAGTGCCTGCATGGCTGTCTGAACAAGACTGTGCCTAATCAAGCATCCATATACGTAGTAGACTCCTAGAACAAGTTTCATAATGGAAAAGAATATTAGGGTTTCACGTTGCGTCGACAGCGTGGTTATTAGAGACGGGACACATGCTGGGATGGTACACAGAGCAAGCTGTGAAGAAAAGCAAATTTTGAAAAGGAATTAGAGTTTAGGGTGAAGAAATAAAAATATTGCGTTTTACTAATGACACTGTATTTTGTCAGAGACAGTGAAGGATCGGGAAGAGCAACTTAACGGATTGTGTGTTGAAAGAAGCGTATGAGATGAAGATTAACAAGAGCAAAATAAGGGTAATGGAAAGCAGTCTTAGAAAATTAGGCGATGCTGAAGGAAATAGATTTAGTAACGAAACAGTAAAAGTGGTAGATGCGATTTGTTACTTGGTTTGTAAAACATCATATAATGGTCGCAGTGAGTGGATATAAAATGCAATGGGAAGAAAAGCGTTTTTGAAAAAGAGAAATTTGCTAATATTGAGTATTAATTTAAGTGTAAGGAAGTCCTTTCTGAAGGCATTTGTGTGGAGTGTTGGCTTATACGGAAGTAAAAACATGGACGATCAATAGTTCAGACAGAAAGAGAATAGAGGCTTTTGAAATGTGGTGCTACACAAGAGTGCTGAAGGTTAGGAGGGTGGATCGCGTAACTAATGAGGAGGTACTGAACAGAATTGGTGAGAAAAGGAATTTCTGGTATACCTTGACGAAAAGAAGGGATCGATTGGTAGGACACATTCTTGGACATAAGGAATTGTAAATTTAGTATTGGAGGGAATTGTGTGTGGGCAAATTGGACAGAGAGACCAAGAAATGAATATAGTAACCAGATATGCAACATTTTATATACGTATTTAAAATTATATATATATATATATATAGGCCAGTGCGATTTATTTAAAAATTTTCTTCCTATTTTTCAAAGACATTCAATTACGGCAACAAAACATATATTTTTCGGGCGCGTACGGAAATAACGTAAGAAATCTCAGTGAATCAAAATCATTAATTACAATTTTTTTTATACAAACGCATTTCGTGAATGAAGTGAGTTCGGGAGGATGGCGGTTCAGACTCGCCTCCGGCCTTTTCGTTTTAGTACGAGAAATTTTACTCGCAGTTCCGAATATAGTCCATCATCAGTTATACGATTTAATGGTGATATAAGAATATTGGTTCCGCGCCGGGACTCGAACTCGGTTTCCCGGCGTTAGGCAGTAGGCTGCACGCGCCCGCCTCCCCTCCACTCGCAGTCGAGTGGCCCAAAGTTTCACTAGCTAAGTGCCGCACGTGCAGAGATGTTTACCAGCAATACTGCAGGCCGTGCTGTGGGTCATTCAAATACCACATGCATGCATGTCTGAAGGACACTTTCGTTGCTTCCACAAATAAAAACAGCAACACTGCACATCGCAGTCTCATGTAGGTAACCCGTGACTTTCCTAAATCACTCCAGGAAAATTCCGGGATGGTCCATTTCAAAGGTGAACGGCCAGTTTCCTTCCCCATCCTTCGAAATAATTATCCGTCTCCGTATATACTGCCCTTGACGTGGTCGGGGTATTTTAAAATATTCTTGTTTCTTTCCTTCGTTTCTTCTGAAGTGAATAAAAATTCTGTCTTATTTCGGTCGTATTAACCCATTTCTGTCCATTACGACTCACCAACATTTTCAACGTGTCCATCGTTGCCATCGAAATCTTCAAAAGATGAAATGTTTGGAAACGTAAGGGACCAATGTACGAGGATCATCGTCGCTAGACGTACCAACTACATGAACTAACTTTCTATCCAATGGGCCCACAGCACAGAATATGTCTCTAAGAGATATATAATTATACCAGTATGCTGCTTTAAACTTTTATGACAATGTTGTTATGGATCAATTTCGGCACAAATAGCTGTCGTCAGACAGTCTGCGAAATTCATAAAATTTTATATAATAATCATCGTTTTGTTATATATACGTTTATGTTTGGCCTGTTTTTCCGATGAAAACATTTTTACTTACGACTATGTGACATCCGTGGACAATGTCTTGCTGCTTATTTAACAATAAAGTGAACTTTTGTGTCACACTTATGTAATACTATACAGACATCGTTAAATAAAAATTTAATATTTTTTATCTTGATGTTCTGACAGTTGGCCAAAGATTTTACATGTTTACAGTTGGCAGTTGCTACGGTATTTATTAATTTATACTGTGGTTTAAATGTCTGTGATCTGTGGGTTATGATTATTCGATATCTATGTTAAACATAATTTTTACCTGTCGTTCAGAGATGTTTTTTGAATATTATTGCTGTGGAATGTTGCGCTACGATTGATAATTTAATAATCTTTGTGATCGATATGCGTTTCAGATAGTCTGTGGTTTGTTAGTGGTCGTATTTCTCCGTTGTCTTTGGTCAAGAAATCAATAAAATTATCGATGAAATTTTACACATCATCCATAACGGTCTATCAACATCCTGTAAGAGAGAGAGAAATATATATATATATATATATATATATATATATATATATATATATATATATATACAACACAACACCCTGATGATATTTTAAATGATGAATCTGATGTTAAAAACAAAATTTTATCGATAATTTTATTGATTTCTTAGACCGCGCGACCACTCCGTGTTCCACTCGACATGGAATACGATGCTGCTTTCAATGCCTGGTGTTTTCCTTTCTTTGCAAACTTTGGGTCCTGTTGTGACTATTATTTAATGATTTACTTCGTATACTATACGGTTTTCTATGTACGTTAACACTCCTTAAAAATTGCATTGCTGCAGTTTCTGTTACGCTGAGTTGGTTTTCAGTGGACGCCCAGGCCTCACTATCGAAAAGCAATATAGAGAAAGCAAAAAGTTTAAAAAACTTCATTGTCATGTCTTTCCCAATTCAATTTTAGACGGTAATGATTTTTGCCGTATACAACAAGAAAGATTCCAAGATGATAATTTTCACTCTGCAACGGTTCGTGCCCTGATATGAAACTTCCTGGCGGATTAAAACTGTGTGCTGGAACAGGGATTGGAAACTGAATGCCAGTTGCGGCACACACTTTTAATCCACCTGAAAGTTTCATATCGGCGCACTCTCCGCTGCAGAGTGGAATTCATTATTCTGGAAACATCTGCTAGGCTCTGGCCTAGCCATTTCTCCACCGTATCCTTTCATCCACGAGTGATAGTCTTGGAAGTTTCGCAGGAGAACTTCTGTGAAGTTTGAAAAGTAGGTGGTGAGGTACTGGCGGAAGTGAAGCTATGGCAACAAAAGCGTGCCAGGATAGCTCAGACGGTAGAGCGCTTGCCCATCAAAGGCAAAGGTCCTAGTTTCGAATACCGGTTCCGGCACACAGTTTCAATCTGCCAGGAAGTTTCAAATTGGAAGTTGTTAACAATATGCTCAAGGTTTTAATTATTACAAAATTTTACTAACCGGTTTGCAGCAAAGATCGCTTTCTTCATTTACTGACTGCCGGTTTCGGCGTTCTAGACGCCATCATCAGACGTAATACACAAAGTATTTTACAAAATGAACTGCAATACATAATAGCAAAAAATCAAATATACGGTTACGTACCTTAATAATCTCACATAAAATCCTTGCTATTATAACAATTTTTACATAGTAAAATAGTGTACATCCACATTGATTTACTAGTCAACAATAACCAGAGGCACTTTAGAAGTCAAGTTCACTTCTGACGCCATGTTCAATACTGACTGTTAGGCGGGAAGCCACAGACAAAGATGTTAATTGTACAGTAAAATGTATTACACTGTGGCCTTTGCTCTGCGAGGCAGTCGTAAGTATTATGTATTGCAATTCATTTTGTAAAAAAATTGTGTATTAGGTCTGAAATGGCGTCTAGCACGCCGAAACCGGTAATCTGAATAAATAAAGAAAGCGATCTTGGCTACAAACCTGTTATTGAACAATTCCAGATCGCCCCAAGAATAATGAGTTCCTTATATAACAAAATTTTACACTGAGGTGTCAGAAGTCGTGCCACAGCGATACACAGAGTTAAAGGGTTGGGTTGTTTGGTTGGGATAGCGGGACTAAACAGGTAAGGTTATCAGTACCACTGTGGGGACGCGAAGGAGTGAGGGTAGAAAGGGAGGGTAGGATGAAAGTGTGACATTACCGCCCAATAGAAATATTGGTAATTAAAAGCATTTGATAATTAAACAGTATGAAGTTCACTGCAAACATTGACTATGCCAATGCACTAAATGTTACACAATTTTAATGTTATTAATTATGGTAGCAATGTATGTACGCAGTTGGGTGACAACATTTATAGTTAGGCCAAAGATTCTCCACGTTGAGATTTGCTGTGTGCTTGTAGCTGACGGGAGGCCAGCGAGCAGGCCGACGTTGGTGGCTTGTTCCAGCTTAGGATTTCCCAGGCTTCGTTTCCGGTGAGGGGAGAGAGGGACAATGGCGAGTGCACAGCGTGAAATAAAATATTCTAATACTACTTGCATTTGAAGTAATACGATGCAGTTAGGAACCTTTAAGGCCCTCATTACAAAATAGCCTGTTGACAAATAAACAATACATTAGCTGATATAGTCACATCTGGCGTAATATGTTTAATTGACAATGAAAAGTAATAAATTACCAATGAATACAAGACAGTTACATGACTAGCATGGAAATGTTTGTTTATAAAAGTAATATATTAACTATTTCTCATTTTATTTTCAATTAATCTTGTGCATTTTATCTTGAAATATTCAGTTAAATCACTTATCTGTGATATAAGAAATTGCACGATTGTGATAAATAGTACAAAGGATGTTTATACCAATATAAAAACCTAAGAAGACATTTATTTAATGTGTAGTGTAATTATTTTGATTTTAAGTACAGTTTTAGAAATGTATAGGCTGAGCGCTGTACGTTGGCAAATCGGTTAGAACAGCTCACATGGGGAAATTGATGATGTAGGGGAAAGAACCCGGCGGTTGAGCTTTTGGCGCGCACGTGGGCAGGAAGTGACGAGTCGGGAGCGAGTGGGGTAGCTGGCCGAGCGGCGTCGCTCTGGGAGTCGCCATGTGTATCTCCAGGTGGAGACTTTTAGATTTTTGGTGTGGCAATTGCCAAGTGTGGTTGCTCGTCGTAGACTGCACCAAGTTATATCGAGTGCTACTGTGTGTTGTGAATATTCAGTTGGTGGAACAAGGTGTGCATCGCACAAAATTAAAGTGACTGTGTTTTGTTAATGTAACACGTGCCGTCGCATAGGCATGTACATGAACGGTGTTTGAGACAGGCACATGGTGTGAAAACAATTTGCAACAAATATTCATTTTGTCTGGGGGCTCACGAGCTATAATTTTTTTGATAAATGTGTCGACGTACAGACGTATCAGCCACAGGATTCTAATATTGTGAAATAAACAACATAAAGTGAACTTTCACGTGTTTTCAAAAATAGTAGTTAGTACACCCTTTTCTCTCATGAACTTGACTTTATTATGAATTGTTTTGTTAATCATATGCAGGGAAGGAAAGCTGCGAACGTGTGATATCATCCCCTAGAAATCGAGTCAAACAGTCGCAATCACAGTTCCAGTGTTTTTGCATGTTTAGGAATTTGGTTCGCAGTTGGTGGTTGTGAGTTTTAAAAATTAATCTTTCCTAATTTTAAACTCTCATCCCAACCTTCACTCTCGCAAAAGGCAACGCAGTCCTGGAAGTAAAGAAGGAAGGAAGACTGCATTAGCTTGGGGCCCCGTGGTCGCCACGCACGTACTCATGAAAGAACCGTAGGGATGGGGGGGGGGGGGGGGAGGGGCAGAGTTAAAGACGGAGTACAGCGGGACGGTGTACCCAAAACGTGGCCTAAACCCCGAGAAGACGTTTAATTCGCACAAAATTCATCTCCCGGGGGTTTCTGAGGTCGCTGATTACCAATTTTATGGTAAAATTGCCTAAACAAAATTGCGGAGTTAATATAGCAACGTAACCCATGAAAATCCATAATACTTTATTAATAATATCATATATATAGTCTTCAGACACTAACTGTTAATACACTGCCAAGGTTAATTGTTTATTGTAACAAAATGACAGAATATTTGTCGTAAATACATCGGAAAAAATTCTTCGATACCACACACATTGTAATTCAATAATATAATGAAACGATCTACAAAGTCGGTGAAAGAACATAAATAATAAATGTAATATTTTAATCAACGAGAGAAGTAATAAGTGCAGCTAATAAAGACAATCGTTGCTAAAATTCAAAACTTAATATGACTGAAGATGATGTTCTGATGCATACAAAATGGCATGATTGGTTTTGTATCTAGGAATCAGAGTCAGTAACGCTCTCGAAGTTTTCAGAGTCAGAATCCATATCGTAATTTTCCATAGGCGATCGTGATGTAATTGGAATTCAAGAGGACGGTAACAGCTTTACTGTTTCCTTTGACAAGCTTTTCACATGAGTTTGTGGCACTTTTCTAAAACTGGATATTTATGGATCGGTAGTTACCAGAAGCCTCTTTAAAAGGTCTTCTATTGTTTTTACATTGTGGAAAAGTCTTCCCAATATCATTTGGTGTACTGGTTCCCGCTTCCTAGGCCTTGTTCGCATAATTGACCGATCGGCAACAGTGCGTGGGCACTTGTAAATATTCATAATAGAAGAGAAATAGCAGATTTTGGCAACTGAGTCTCGTAAGTTCCACCAGATAATTAATTGATCTGTAGTCTGGAAGTTGAAACTCCGCTACTTTTGCTCTAGTTGAAAATGCAAGTTCGACAAAGCGTGGTCGTTTTGCACAGGCATGGGAAAAAATAAAATATAAATAGGATAACCATGAAATTTATAATAATGATTATGCAGCCAAGATCGCTTTTTTCATTTATTATGTTACCGGTTTCGGCGTACTCGACGCCATCTTCAGACCTGTCGTAATTTACATAATTTCACGACATTTTTATATACTAAAAGAGTACATCCAGGTTGAGGCATCGTTAACCTTAAAATTAGTAGTCACAAATAAAAAGTATATATCCATCTTCTAATAGTTTTGAAGTGAGTTACTTCAGTATAACACTTATACTGGACTTCAATTAGTATTGTACTTAGACTTTGAAGTAACTCACTTCAAAACTATTAGAAGATGGATATATACTTTTTATTTGTGACTACTTATTTTAAGGTTAACGATGCGTCAACCTGGATGTACTCTTTTAGTATATAAAAATGTCGTGAAATTATGTAAATTACGACAGGTCTGAAGATGGCGTCGAGTACGCCGAAACCAGTAACATAATAAATGAAAAAAGCGATCTGGGCTGCATAATCATTATTAAACAATTATAGATCGCACCATTGAACTATGAGTTCCTTACATGAAATTTATACCTATTTAGTATACGGACAAAAATGTTCAAATGTTTGTATAGCTTATGGGACTTATCTACGGAGTCATCAGTCCCTAAACTTACAGACTACTTATGAACTAGCTAATCCTAAGGACGGCACAAATATCCATGCTCGAGGGGGGATTCGAACCCCCGACCGTAGTGGCCGTGCAGACCGTGACTGGAGCGCCTCAGTCCCCTCGGCCACCGCGGCCAGCAGTGTACTGACATTTTGTACATACCTGTAGCAACCGTTTCCATCTTGTAGAACTGAAATTCTTTACTTCGCTGCCAAAATATTGACTCACAAACCGAGAGTAAATTTGCTTCGCTTTCACAGCGCCGCGTGTGCTCTCGAAAAAGTCGCTTTTGAACTGACGTAACTCGGCCGGGGGTCGACGGTGGCAACCTCTCCTTCTGGAATGAGATGCATCAATCCTTCCCCTATCCAACCCAACCATCTAAATTCCGAGAATCGGAAATTCATTTTTCGGGGTTTTCTCCAGTGGCAGACTAAGGGATAGGGGGGGGGGGGGCGGTAGAGCCGGTCAAAACGGCCGCCACTCCCGCTCGGTTCCCGCAGCGCTCGCGCCTCGCTCTCGACGGCTGACTGCCGGTAAAGGGTTGGTAGAGGGGGAGCGATGACGTCACACTCGCGAGAGCGAGACGTTTCGGGCAGGACGAGTCACGATATTCCCGGGTTCACGTCGCGCCCGCCGGGACGAGCTGAGCTGGGCTGAGCCGCCTCAGCGTAGTCGGCGCACGCCGCCGGCTGCGAGTTTACACAATGCGCCGGACGTGCCCGAGACAAAAAATGGGGGAAAATACACTTTTTCGATTTTCACGTTGTTAAAATTGTTCATGGTATACACGATCACGCTACATCGTTTTATGAAATTAGTTTTTCCTTACTAGCTTTGCCTTGCCTGTGAAAAAATAAAAAGGCTAATTTTCATTCCGCACGAGTTTTTAGTTCCGTAACGCTCCTCACTCGATTTTGATGAAAGTATGCGTTTAAAAAATCTGATTTTTGGTCACATTATAGTAAAACATCTTAGCTTTCGTACAAGACATCCACCTTTTCGTAATTCCTAACAATCGTTTTCAAATGACGCTTTTTCTCAAGTATATGCACTTGATTTACAAATCGTGTATTGAAAAAGTTAGATAGCGGACAGGTTACTGTTCTATGATTTTTAGACCATATATTACAGCGAGTGAAATGGAGCTAAAAGAACAAAAAAGTTTTTGAAATGGTAATCACTCTTTTCACAAGTAATTGCGAGTTATCTGAGCGCCCTCGGGCCGCGATCGCAAGCCTACGAACTCAGCCTGTGTTGAGTGTAGCGTGAAGCACTGCAGTGCCGAAAAATCTGAATTGCTGGCTACGTTTGTCGGTTCCTCGTGATGTGTTAAAGATCTATAGTCAGAGAACAATAATGAACTAATTTTTCTTGGGTGGCAACCGATTACAATGGACAACTATCTGCTACGGTTTTACAGCAGATCATACTTGACTTTGAGAGGCATACATCTGGTTTTTTCCACATAATACAGTTCATGGAATTTATATTTCGTGTTTGGAACTAGAAGAGAAGAACAAAGTAATGTAAACTGCGACTTTGCTCTTAATGGACTGAAATAAAATTTTGTGGCATTACAGTTAACGGCTTTCTAGCTGCAGATGAACGAGAAAGTCAAAAGATATTTATATTTATTGACGCATCTACTCCTATGACACAATATATACCTTTTCGCTTTTGTAGCTTTCGGAAAATGTGTTCCCATAGGGTGAAAATAATTGTATACAGTGTGTCCGACATAAATGCGGTACTTTCACGTCTGAGAAGAAAGTAAGAATGAACTGTGTTGCTTTTAGTAACCTGTCTGAGACGAACAACGTTTCTACGAACATTTTGCTGTATCATTTGAAGACAATTTTCTTTGTCTGCAAGATGGTACTTTCGAATCTTCAACATACGCCGGTTTACTTTAGCCTCAGACACTGCAGGACAGGTCAGTAAAGGATGAGAAGCGTCTGTCACTTTTTTCTATTTTTTTCCGAGGGAAGGGGAAAGCTTGTCCCCAGCTATAAGGAATCCCAACCCACTGTCAGCAGGAGATCGATTGCTGGCCACTTCAAGAATCCGGCTAAGAGTTCATTGATTTTAGTATATTATATATTAAAAGAATCTATGAAAACTAAAGTCAGTCGGACAGACTAAACTACCCAGCTGATTTCCTTCATTTTTGTGTAAAACTAAAGGTATTCATCCACTTTTTCTACACTCAAAAGCGATTTCATTCTGTATATTTTTATGGGGATGTCCTGGCTGTAAACTAAAGTCATTCTGTCAGGCCGTTCTATCCGACCCATTTCCTTCATTTTCGCTTTAAACGAAAAGTATTTATTCGCAGATTTGTCATCAAGTATCATAATTAACTTAAGTCTCTCATTCCTTTACTTTCATTCAAACGCGGAATCCTTCTGTCCTTGCACTGAATATTTTAATCGGTTTATTTTAGGATATCTTCGGTTCTGAATAAAGTACACAGTTCTCTTTGACCTAACAACGCTCAACGGATCAAGATCTTTCATTTGTGCTTTTAATCACTTGCACGGATTGATTCTGAAGAAATCTATGCGTGAACATTAAACTTTACTGCCATGTCTTCCCAACTTTTTAGTCATTCCACTAACGGTGCGAAGTATTCGCTCGGTCTTATTCGCACGGGTCCTCTATATTTCTTATATATTAAAATAATCTATTTTATAATTGATTTTAAATAAGTGTTTTGATATGAATTTAAGAAAACACAAGCTTATATAATATTCTGTATAGTGTTACTATCTATGATAAATATTTTTAAATGATAAATATTTAATTTTTCTTATTTCGATTTCACATGACGCCACTATTGCTGCAAAGTATTTGCACAGGTCGCTTAGTTTTATTACTGTTGTTCTCACACTGTAGTGAACCGTCGAATTTTATGAACATAAGAAATAGGTAGTAATGCACTCGTTCCATGCATATAGACTAACATTTAGGAGAGTATTTCCTTCCCTTAACATTCGATATCTTTAATATTCCCGGCGCGAGTCGGCGCTGGCACGAACCGATTGGGGTATGGTCTTGCTTCTGCAGCACAAGTATCACAAGTCTCTAGCCTGCTTTCAGCAGAAGCTCCTCTGCATGATTTTTTTTCGGTTATACTTATGATAATATGTTTATTTTTTCTATTACTATTAATAATGTAATATGAATTTAAAAAATTAAGAAATGTTTAGTTTTTCACATAACGAAAAACTCTCCTAAATGTTAGTCGAAGACGGCCGCGCTGGCCGAGGTGACTGAGGCGCTCCAGTCACGGTCAGCACGGCCACTACGGTCGGGGTTTCCAATCCCTCCTAGGGCATGGATATTTGTGCCGTCCTAGTTCGTAAGTAGTTCATAAGTAGTTTGTAAGTTTAGGGACTGATGACCCCGTAGTTAAGTCCCATAAGCTTAACAAACATTTGAACATTTTTTGTTAGTCGAAATTAATGTCATGGGTCCATACCGCATATTTCTAATGTGTTTATAATTCTATGAGTCACTACAGTGTGCAAACAATAGTAATAAAATTACAAAATCAATTAACAGTTAGCTGGCTCAAAGTAGATGGCAGTGAACAAGTACTGGTCACACCTGTGTTTCCTTCGATCTTCCACTGACAGTGGGTGAGGATACCTTGTTGCTGGCCACAAGCCCACTAAGAACGAAAAAACAAATCACAACCTGAAACAAATGACACCTGCTTTTCATTCTTTACTGATCTGCAGTGTCTGAGGCTAAACTAAATCTGCGCATTTTCCTTTCATTTAAAGTATAAAAATCGATATGAAAGTACCATGGAGACAGGGAAAATTGTGAGATTCAGGAAATGTTCATAGAAAAGCAGTTCCCATCAGACAGCTTCCTAACAAAATAAATAAAAATTCTGAGAACCGTGTAGAGTTCTTTGAAAGTGGAGATGAGCTGAAACATAGTGCAGCGTGTACCACATAAATCTGGCACACCTGACGTACCCCCCATGGCCATAAGTTGCAGCATCCCTTATCAGGAGGTAACTAAATGTCTTTAATTTTACTGTTAAGTACTCCTACTTTAGTCTCGGTCTGAGGGATAGCGCTTTTATGTGAGACACTGTATATAAATTGTTTCACCTTGTGGTAGAACATTTTCTGGGAGTTACAAAAGCGAAAATTAAGAGAAGGTTCAAATGTTTGTTAATCTTAAGGGACTCAACAGCAGGGTCATCAGTCCCTAAACTTACAAACTACTTATGAACTACCTTATACTAAAGACGACACAAATATCCGTACCCGAGGGGGGGGGGGGGGATTCGAACTCCCGTAGCGACCGTGCAGACTGTGACTGGCGCGCCGCAGTCCCCTCGGCCACCGCGGCCGGCTTAAGAGTTGGCTAAATTGTGTAATCTTAGGTGTAGATGCATCAATAAATGTAAGTATATTTTCGGGTTTCTTCCGTTTATTATCCTCAACTAGAAAGTCATTGAGTAGAATTTCATAAATTTTATTTCAGTCCATCAACAGCAAATTCGCAGTTTACATTGTTTCTTCTCTTGTAGTTTGAAACACGAAATATGTATTCCATTAGTTGTACAATGTGGACAACAAACTACTTGTATACCTCTTAAGTGAAGTATTACCTTACATAAAACCATAGCAGATCATTGACCATTGTAATCGGTTGGCACCCAAGAAAAATTAGGGTATAGCTATTTTCTGGTTATGAATTATTAACACATCACGAGGCACCAACATACGTGGCCAGCAAATAATTTTTTCGGCACTGCAGTGCCTTACGCCACGCTCAACACACGCCGAGTTCGTAGGCTTGCGGACGCGGCATGATGCCGCTCAGATAACTCACAATTACTTGTGAAAGGAGGTAGATATCAGTGCGAATACCATTTCAAAAACTTTTCTGTTCTTTTAGCTCAGTTTCACTCGCCGTAATGTATGGCATAAAATGCATAGTACAGTAAGCTGCCCGCTATCGAACTTTTTCAATACACGATTTGTAAATCAAGTGTGCATACCTGACAAAAGCATCATTTGCAAACGATTGTTACGAATTTCGAAAAGGTGAATGTTTTATTGTAAAGCTAAGATGTTGTAATACCCTGTGTCCAAAAATAAGATTTTTTAACCGAATACTTTCATCAAAATCGAGTGAGGAGCTTTACGAAACTGAAAACTCGTGCGGAATGAAAAGTAGACTTTTTATTTGTTCACAGGCAAGGCAAAGCTTGTAAGGAAAAAATAAGTTGATAGAACGATGCGATGTGGTCTTATATACCGTCAAAATTTCTTACAACTTGAAAATCGAAAAAGTTGTTTTTCCCCCTCTTTTTCGTCTTGGCACATCGCCGCTCGGCTCGGCCCGGCCGGCAGTGTGAATGAACCGCCGTAGACGTGTGGCGGACGGGCGCAATAATTAACGGTGTTGTGAAGGGGGCTGGCCGTGCGCATGCGCACTGCTTTCTGCTGTTCCACATGCCAGCCGGGAGTACCGAGACTTCTCACTCCCGAGACTGCATTATCGGCAAGGCCGGCTCCCGGGTACGGCGGTCTCGCTAGCCGCTCCCTCTGGCGGGAACGAGCGGGAGCCAGGCAGAGTTTGACGGCCTCTAGGGGGCGGGGCAGAGGGGGCGGACCGCCCCGGGCCTCAGGTCTTGGGGGGCCTCCAAATACCGGGAAAGCAAGGGATTTTTTATATTTTATTTTCCTTTTTTTATTTTATTTTATTATTTATTTATTTTAGCGCGCTTGGCAGCTCGTTATCCTGGGGCCTCCAAATCTCGAAAGCTATTTTTTTACACTGTCCCGTGACTCTCGTCCTGGAGGCGGGGCCTCCAGTTTTTTTTATTGTAATGAATGTAACTCCAAGTGGTCGGAGGGGCGGGGAGTCATTTTCTTTCGCCACAACCCCGGGTCTCCAACCACCACCACCTATAGAGAAGGCCGCGGCGCTCTCGTGTGACGTCAGACAGAGTAGGTTGCGCGCGCATAGCTGACTGGCTCACTGCTTCGGCATAGTGGGCCGTGCCCCAGCGGCTACCCAGTCAGCTGTGCGGGCGCAACCTCCTCTGCCTGACGTCACACGAGAGCGCCGCTGCCTTCTCTCTAGTTGGTGTGCTGCAACAGCCTTAGTCCTCCACTGGTTTTGGCCACGTTTTGAGGATTCCGTCCCACTGTGCGGCGGTAGCGTGGCCCGGCAGGGCCGCCACTGCTTTGTACTGCGCTGACCCGCGTCCAGAGGCTTCCGCTGTCATTAGGGCGCACGACGGCAATTAACAGGCCCTCAGCGCAGGGCGACAATTTGCGCAGTCACACGGCGCAAATCATTAGGGAATCCAATACTCCGAGATCCGCAGTGTCAGGGGTTTGTCGAGAATACCACATTCGGGCATCAACCTCTCGTCACGCACAGCGCAGTGACCGGCGGGCCGCTCTTAATGAATGGCCGAGACCAGCGGCGACTACCAGCCGTTGAGGGGCGACCGACTCCGCGCTGAGACCAGGGGCGCTGATGTGTCCGACACGATAATTCGGCGTAATTTAGCGGTAAACTGGCTCTACTGGCTGGTCCGGGTGGACCAGAGCCGATTATGAAATCCTGGTCTGAGCTGATCAGCGCCGATGCGAGTTGTTTAGAGCTGCTGGAAACGTCCAACTGTGGCGCAGACTGTCATCACGGGAGTGTGCTGGCTGCTGGCGGATCCATAACGGAGTGCGTTATTTTTGTATGCAACGGACTGAACCGATCACTGACTACAAATATATTCGGATACATGAAATAAATTGCAATTTGCGATCAGTTATGGCTTCACGGTACTACGTTTAAATGGCTAATGAAAATTTGTGCCCGGCCGGGATTCGAACCCGGGATCTCCTGCTTACTAGGCAGACGCGCTGAGCACTCCGCCACCGAGGACACAGTGACCAGCCCGACTGCAGAGGACTCTTCCCTGCACGCCTCCCGCCACACTCGAATCTCCATTCGCCACGCTGTCTCTCTCCTATTACCAAAGCCTATTTGTCCTGTAATGCTCGCAGCCACAATACTGTATTCCCCCATCAGTGAGAACAGACCATGAGGTATCGAGACACAAATAATTGTCGTCAGGAGCCCAGCCTCAGCTTATATACAAAGAGACAGCGTGGCGAATGGAAATTTGGGGCCGGCCGCAGTGGCCGACGGGTCTGCGGCGCGCCAGTCACAGTCTGCACGGCCCCTACGGTCGGAGATTCAAATCCTCCCTCGGGAATGGATGTTGTGTCGACTTTAGTATATGGTAGTTCATAAGCAGTTTGTAAGTTTAGGGACTGATGACCTGGCAATTAAGTCCCTTAAGGTTAACAAAATTTGAACATTTGGAGATTTGGGTGTGGCGGGAGACATGCAGGGAAGAGCCCTCTGCAGTCTGGCAGGTCACTGTGTCCTCGGTGGCAGAGTGGTCGACGCATCTGCCTAGTAAGCAGGAGATGCCGGGTTGGAATCGTGGCCGGGAACAAATTTTCATTCGCCGCACTTTGGTATTCTATTTAAACCTAGTACAGTGAAGCCATAACTGATTGTAAATTGCGATTTATTTCATTAACTGAATGCTGTAACGTTGTCAAAAATATGTAATTATATTCGCATAGGCAGACACCATCTGCAGCCATTCATGGACTTGTTGAAGAACGCTCTGGACAATTGGAGCGAAATATTTCGCCATCCGCATCCCCCGACATTAATCCCGTCTAACATTCATGGAACACGCACTGCTCAAAACAATTACGTCATTAAGTGAGGTATCATACACAATATACTCATGGTAACGTAATTTATTCAGATATTGGTTACAGTTGTTATTTGTATGTGGTACAATACAATATTTTCTTGTCTCGACTCTTTACTTGACATTTTAATATACGATTTACAGGAGCTACATTTACGTTTTTCCTCTCTAGTTCTTCTTTTAACTTTCGCTCTTTCATATTTATATGTCTCCCATTCCATGTTTTGACTTTTAAAATATCTTTCATTGTAGATGGAGATCTAGTCATTTTAACATGTCACAGCCGATTACCATTACATTAATCCGTCAGTATTCTCTGAAGCGATTGACTGAAATCCATTTCACGTTGGAGAGGCACCAACACTCCGATCAGCACCCCACTGGATGATCAGGGTTTGACTTGGGAGCTAGTTCCCTTGGATCCCTTCTCTCACCACTGTTCACGAAAGTGTTCTACCCGACCTTTTACCAACAGCCCGTCTTAGAATAGGCTACATAATGGTAATAGAAGTCTCGCAAAATAATACCGCCGTGTCGAAAGCAAAAGGAGGCGGATAAAAAAACGACAAAAATAAATAAATAAGCCAAAGAAACAAATTCCGACACTAGTAAGTAGAAGAAATTTTGGACTTAGTATGGGTTCATATGGGTTTTTGTTGTTGTGGTCTTCAGTCCGCAGACTGGTTGGATACAGCTCTCCACGCTACCCTGTCCTGTGCAAGTCTTTTCATCTGAGAATTTGAATCTGCTTACTGTATTCGTCCCTCGTTCTCCCTCTACGATTTTTACCCCACACACTTCCTTCTAATGCTAAGTTGACAATTCCTTGGTGTCTCAGAATGTGTCCTACCAATCTATCCCTTCTCTTAGTCAGAACATGCCAGAAACTCCTTTTCTCCCTAATTAGGTTAAGCACCTCCTCATTAGTCATGTGTCTACCCATCTAATCTTCATCGTTCGTCTGTAGCACCACATTTCAAAAGCTTCTATAATCTTTTTGTCTGAACTCCTTATCGTCCAAGTTTCACTGCCATACAATGGTAGACTCCAGACAAATGCTTTCAGAAAGGACTTTCTAACATTTAAATTAATATTGGATGTTTACAAGTTTCGCTTCATTAGAAACGCTTTTCTCCCCATAGCCATTCTGCATTTTATATCTTCTTTACTTCGGCCGTCAGAAGTTATCTTGCTACGCAAATAATAAAACTCATCTACTACTTTCATTGTCTCATTACCTAATCTAATTCCTTCAGCATCGCCTGATATTACATTCCATTAAATTCGTTTTACTCTTGTTAATGTTCATCTTATATCTTCCTTTGAAGACACTGTCCATTCCATTCAATTGCTCTTCTAGATCCTTTGCAGTCTCTGACAAAATTACTATGTCATCGGCAAACCGCAAACTTTTCATTTCTTCTCCCTGAACTATAATTCCCTCTCCACATTTCTCCTTCCAGTTCTTCACAGCTTGCTCAGTGTACAGATTGAACAACATTGGGGAAATGCTACAACCCTGTCTTACTCCCTTCCCTTCCTCTGCGTCCCTATCTTCCCCTTCGACTCTAAAAACCGCTGTCTGGATTTTGTATAGGTTGAATATAAGTCTTTGCTCCCTATATTTTACCTAAATATCGATGGTCGGAGGTGGATTTGAACCACCATCCTCCCGAATGCGAGTCCAGTGTCTTACCACTGCGTCACCTCGCTTGGTGACGCCAAATGCTCACAGGACTGAAATGTAGCGTTGTAGCGGGCTTTCAGTATATTTAGACTATACTTGATTTACTTTTATACTGCAATATGCCAGACCAAAAGAATGTTTAAGCATAAGCATACATAATTAACTAGACGATTTGCATAGAACGGTATAGTACAGGTGTGCTTGTGTTGGCAGCGCCGACGGCAACTACGAGGTGACCATCATGACCAAGGCGATCCTGCACCACACGGGCAAGGTGGTCTGGAAGCCGCCCGCCATCTACAAGTCCTTCTGCGAGATCGACGTCGAGTACTTCCCGTTCGACGAGCAGACGTGCTTCATGAAGTTCGGCTCCTGGACCTACGACGGCTACCTGGTGGGTGCCTGCGCTTCGTTTTGCTGTCCCTAGCGAGCGGCATCACGCAATGACTCACTGCAGTGGACGCCTTTCACCACTGTGAATGCACGGAACACTTTGCTTTCGACCACCATAGAAGGGACATTATACGTCTTTCAATGACATCGTTATATCATTCAATTTCAGTCAACATTGCCACGAATTTCTGCTTAAAGTAAATATAACGCAGATATCCAATACACCTGATGGTTCTTAGTCTTCAAAGCGCAGATGCGGCATTTCGACGACGAGGATTAAAAAAAGGGGAGGAAATTGGACACACATCAATGAAGCCACAATTTTTCATTCCCAATATGAAATGCTACACAAAGTGTATTTTCAAATGATGATAAGGGTGTGTCATGACTATAACTTACCTTTAGCCACCCATAGAGCTACACTTTGGTGCAGAATATTTACTGTAAAGCACAGAGTGAAGTCTGGTGCTGCTATAACAACAATGTGTATCTTCCACTTTCTTTTTCAAATCACTTCATCGAAATCCCGCGTCTGCACTTCGAGAACTAATACAAGCAGTGCCAGCTGTGTACTATATGTATGTTTTGCGCTGTTTTAACCACATCGAACACATGGTTTTTGAACTATTTTTGATTGAAAATATAATTAACTACTTACACTATTGATATCGTCTTAATTGCTCTCTCTATTAAAATTCAAGAAATAAAAGGCCGTCTCTGTTGAAGTTATTTTACAGATCAATCAACCAATTAACGCTTTTGGCTCATTTTCAGATTTTCTGTAAATAATATATCATAGGTGTTACATGGAGGATTTTTTCATATAGACGCATACTTAACACCGTGTAAAAACATAGACAAATTAAAACGAGTATAATGGGTCACTGGGGAAAGCCGCATAAGTAATAACTAAAATCTTTTATAATTGTGGCACTGAGACGACTGATCCGCTTAATTAAAATGATCTTAATCCGTAAACGAAAAATGGAATGATGAGCGTAACTTTGGACATGATCGGCTACTTACGTTGCGCAGTGTTCCATCATTCTGCGGTAAGCTCCTCTTGCAATGTATTCTATTTTTACGTCGTTTCCCCCACTGACACGAGTATCCAAGGCTAGGCTTTTTAACTCACCGGTTTCATCGCCAATTCAGGTAATTTTAATTAAGCAGACGTAATTGACATTAGTGACATCATTTTAGAACATTTTAATTATTAATAAGACTGATTTCGCACTTCGATGCAAGTCTCCAATTGTATCCATTGTAATTTCCCTACTTTAAAAAAAAGCGCTCAACAGGTATGCGAGTGTATGAAAAAAATATGGTGTCTTATTTACAGATTATCTTATAAGATACGGTTCTGTGCCTTCAAGGTCAAAGGTCTCTCTTGTTATTGGTTTTCATGATGTCAGATGTAATTTTCGACAATGTTTATGTAGTAAATGACATAACTCAAATGATATGCTTAATATTTTGAATAAATACTTACCTTCAGAAGTATCGTCTATGAGGATTTCAAACAAATCAAACAGAGTAATGCAGCTGAAACAATAATGGGTGGTAATGAGTGATGCCGAAACGTCTGGCATTCACTGCGCAACGGAATTAAGGGGACGTCTTTCGTAGCTCCGTAATTCTGTCACGTTACCACTTCTTGTGGTCCTCTTCCGCCCGAAGGCTGATTGTGTGCAGTTCTCCAACCTTCTCTGCCTTGAGCAAACCTCTTAATCTCTAATAAACGACAGCAGCAGACATCCTTTTGAACCTGTTTACTGCACTTGAAGGCTACTCTGCCGCGGCTACAAGTAGTATCACAACATTTCATTATGATAGTACTTGAGCTATATCTATGAACATTTGTATCAGAGAGGTGCAGACAAACCAGCCTACGCATGCGAAGCAGCGGGCGTTGAGCCAGTTCCTCTATAACGGTGCTAAAGGACGGCGCCTTGCGACGTTTCCTCTGGCTCTAAAATGTTGAAATGTTTGTATAGTCTATGGGACTTAACTACGGGGTCATCAGTCCCTAAACTTACAAACTACTTATGAACTACTTACGAACTAGGACGGCACAAATATCCATGCCCGAGGGGGGATTCGAACCCCCGACCGTAGTGGCCGTGCAGACCGTGACTGAAGCGCCTCAGTCCCCGCGGCCACCGCGGCCGGCCCTCTGGCTCTGCGGTCCTTCAAACAACACGGTTTCTTCAAAGACGTATAAAACACCGGAGATCAGAATTTTACGTCAGTTTAGGGTGGATTAATGAGGCATCAAATTTGAACACAGTGTTACCCAACGTGTACGTGTCCCATAATGGAATGACCCTCACACCCTCTGAAATCCACGTTTCATCCCAAATTTTGAAGCCTGCGCTATAGTGGAACAGACACGCGACGACCAGTTTTCATATCATGGGATTTTCCTCAGTGTGTTCGGGGACAATATTTCAGAGACGCCGTCATATAAAATTCGCACGAATAGCCCTGAGCCGGCCGCGGTGGCCGAGGGGACTGAGGCGCTCCAGTCACGGTCTGCACGGCCACTACGGTCGGGGGTTCGAATCCCCCCTCGGGCATGGATATTTCTTCCGTCCTTAGTCTTGGCTAGTTCATAACTAGTTTGTAAGCTTAGAGACTGATGACCCCGTAGATAAGTCCCATAAGTTCTACAAATATTTGAACATTTTTGAATAGCCCTGAGCATTTGTTAGAAGGGCTGTCGATGGAACCGCTCCTTCTGATTCAAGACGAAATTTTGTGAGAGACATTTTTATTGATAGGATGTGAGTAATCGCGCTGCGATGCCCGAATGCGCGAGTTTAGATTCACCTTCTATAGGAAAAATAATGTCTGAAAGCCTGTTGTTGCGGAGATATTCATTAATGAGAAAATTATGTGGACTATACTACCGCGTCAGTGCACATCTTCTCACGTGCTTTCAGCCGAGTTCTCCTCTGCCATTATCAAGCGGTTGACTGTTCTGGGTCGCCGCAGTGACGTCACTGGACTCTGTGGTAACGCTTGGGCGACGCGGCGACTCCCCGACCAGAGGGTTCCAAACTGCAGGCCTACTCGTCGGCAGCGCACCGTCTTCATTCTGCACGAAGCTCCGAGTTGCGAAATTTTATACCAAACTTCAGAATTACGTGCTTCCAAGACCCGTTGAAATGTACCCTTGGGGGGGGGGGGGGGGGGGCGGCGGGGTCCCACGAGTAATTTTTGCGTGATATCTTATGACTTATCAGATTACAACCTCTCTGGGACTCTTCGCCGGCCTACCGGAGGTACTACAGGTTATTTGTTTCAAAAGTTTTCCAATATTACGGCACGGGATCTTAACGTCTGGAGTGGACGGTCTGCGTTTTCGTACCTACCTTTCTGTGCACATAATTCTTGATCTACAACGCGGAGGAAGTTGTGATTTTGTACGAATCCTGAATGGCATTAACTCAAGCTGTAATAGGAAAATTATTGAAATGCCTTTGTAGTTTACGAATTACAACGTTTTGCCCAACAGATGTTTTTATAATATACGTTCGCAATTTGGAACAATTTTCTGATGTATCGTCAGTTTAATACCATTTAGACTGTGGCAGGCTGCTGTCAACATTCGCAGGAACACATTAAGCCACTTGGTTTGTAGTTTGAAGTATATCTGAAGAAAAAAAAAACTTATTACCCTTCATTGCTGTTCTGTCTAAGATCACCGTTAAAATTATGTACAGAATGACAAACATAGATCATTTATGCAACGTAATATAACGATACTGACCCATTGTTCAATTGGGAGAAATTTGGTGAACATAGCTAAAGCCATTATAAATGTATACCGGGTGAGCAAAAAGTCAGTATAAATTTGAAAACTTAATAAATCACGGAATAATGTACATAGAGAGGTAAAGATTGACACATATGTTTGGAATGACATGTGGTTTTACTAGAACAAAAAAAAAGTGTTGCTCGACGCGTGAAAGATCTCTTGAGCGTGTCGTTTGCTGATGATCATGTGCTCAGCCGCCACTTTCGTCATGCTTGGCCTCCCACGTCCCCATACCTCATTCCTTGCGATTATTGGCTTTGGGGTCACCTGAAGTAGCAAGTGTATCGTGATCGACCGACATCTCTAGGGATGCTGAAAGACATAATCCGACGCCAATGCCTCACCATAACTCCAGACAACTTTACAGTGCTGTTCACAACTTTATTCCTCAACTGTTTTCGGTACTCGTTGTTACACGCAGCTTTTGAAACTCTCATGAGGATTTCGCGTACGGCCATGTAGACATTTGCTAAGTAATTTCCCATCTCCACGGTCCCTGTATATTGGCTTCATTATTTCCATGTGTGTGGCGGGCATGGAAAGTTTGTGGTGGTATTCCTGGCCTGAAGCATCAGCGTGACCAGTGTGCAGACATTTGTTCAAAGAGCGTTTAAGAAACGGGAAAAATTTGTCTTTCAGATGGAGACAAACTTTTTTTCGATTCTTCAGTCATCTACACCTCCAGGTCCCCTTAAGTTTGTTCATTCCGTTGCTAATACTGTCCTTGCACGAAACACCTATAGCATACATAATATAAGCGGAGCAGTGCGTCTTCGGCGTTTTGAGCGCATTGAGACGCTATGCTCTGATGCGCGAGGCCGTTCCCCGTCGGGGGTTCGAATCCCTCCTCGGGTATGGATGTTAGTGCTTCCTATAGTATACGGTAGTTCATAAGTAGTTTGTAAGTTTAGAGAGTAATGACCCCCCAGGTAAGTCCCATAAGCTTTACAAACATTGGAATATTTCTTAGGCCTTTTGTGGAGTAAACGGTATTTTTGTCTGACATATGTATGTGTAACATCTCCACTTTGTAAACTATGTTATCACGGAGGGGGACCAGGGAGGGGGCGCTCCGCGGGCGGAGGGTATTTAAATCGTCCGCCACCGGGCTAGAAACCAGTTCCCTTCGAGCCGCCGTAGCGTGCGGATCTCCGTGCCGGCGCGTTTCCAAGAGCTCAGTCCGTCAGTTCACCTGATGATGGCGATATTTATGACCGCCGAAATATTGTGCCCTGCTATCAAGAATTTAGCAACTACAGCCATTCTATGAATCTTAAGCTTCAGAAGTATCACTCAAGAGCCTCGGTGGAGTGGTCGAGAGGTCTGATGCTTCTTGTTCGAGTCCTCCTTCGGTTCTTTTAGCTCATCATCGTTCAAGTGTTGACCACCAAGGACAGATTTTAGGTCTAAGAAGAGATGAAAGGAGGGATTTTTCAAATGTTTGTTAAGCTTAAGGCACTTAACTACGGGGTCATCAGTCCCTCAAGTTACAAACTACTTGCAAACTATCTAATACTAATGACGGCACAAATATCCATGCCCGAGGGGGCTTCGAACCCCTGACCGTAGTGGCCGTGCAGACCGTGTCTGACGCACCGCAGTCCCCTCGGCCACCGCGGCCGGCTCTACATCTACATGAGATACTCTGCAAATCACATTTAAGTGCCTGGCACCAGTATACTGTTTATCTCCCATTCCATTCTCGAATAGCGCGCGGGAAGAAAAAACATCTGAATCTCTCCGTTCGAGCTCTGGTTTCTCGTATTTTATTCTGATGATCATTTCTACCTATGTAAGTGGGAGTCAATAATATATTTTTGCATTCGGAGGAGAATGTTGGCGATTGGAGTTTCGTAAGTAGCCCACGCCGCAGCGATAAGCGCCGTTTTTTTTTAATGATTTCCATCCCAGATCTGTATCATTTCCGTAACGCTTTCTCCTTTGTATCGTGACAATACGAAACGAGCTACTCTTCTTTGGACTCTTTCGATGTCCTCCTTCAAACCCACCTGATAAGGATCCCACGCTGGGCAGCAATACTCCAAAAATGGACGGACAAGCGTAGTGTATGCAGTTTCTTTTGTAGTTCTGTTGCATCTTTTAAGGATTCTGCCAATAAAACGCAGTCTCTGGTTCGCCTTTCCCACGACATTATCTCGTGTTCTTTCCAATTTAGTCTGAAGTAATAGTAATTCCTAGGTATTTTGTGGAGTTTACGGCCTTCATTTTTGATTGATTTATCTTGTAAACAAAGTTTAACGGATTTCTTTTCGTACTTCACGACTTCACACTTCTCATTGTTTAGAGTCAATTTTACACCATACTGATATCTTATTCAGATCGTTCTGCAGTTGGTTTTGATCTTCAGATGATTTTACTAGACGGTAAATGACGGCGTCATCTGCATACAACCTAAGAGTGTTACTTAGATTTCCCCCTAAATCGTTTATGTAAATAAGGAACAGTAGAGGACCGATACCACTACCCTGTGGAACGCCCGATATCACCTCTGTTTTAGTCGATGCCTTACTATCGATTACTACGAACTGTGTCCTCTCTGACAGGAAATCCCCTATCCAATCGCAAATTTGGGGTGATATACCATAACCACGCAATTTGATTAAAAGCCGTTTGTAAGGTACGGTGTCAAATGCCTTCTGGAAATCAAGAAGTGCGGAATCGATTTGCGAACCCTTGTCGATAGCACCCATCACTTCGTGTGAATAAAGAGCTAGTTGTGTTTCGCATGAACGATATTTTCTAAATCCGTGTTGACCTTGGGTCAATAGATCATTCTGTTCGAGATAATTCATAATATTTGAATACAGGCTATGTTCCAAAACCCTGCTGCAAATTTACGTCAGTGAAATAGGCCTGTAGTTTAGTGGGTTACTCTTATTGCCTTTCTTGAATATGTGTGACCATTACAACTTTCAAATCTCAGTGAAAGTTAGTTTAAGCAATTTGTAAGTCTAGCGACTAATGACCGTATCAGTTTGGTCCAATAGGTTTAAAAACATTTTAACATTACCCAAGTGAGTGTTGAATTCTGTAGTCGCTTCTGCCATGGTAGTTGTACATACTCTGGTCACAATTATACTCAACCCGTCGTTTAGCTACTATATGATTCGACTAACTGCAAGTACCCGGCTTTGCCCGGGTTTAAAATAAGCTTTTATGCAGAAGCGTACAAAACCGTTTACTTACATGTAATAAGAAGGGGAGGTTCATTATCATACGGCTTCGAACAGGCACATGCCCAGAGTGAGATTGGGATGAAACGAATCCTATTTAAGAACCTCCCCATGTAATTTTGTGTACGTGTACCAAATTTCAATTATTTCGTTGTCTGGATCTTGAGTTATAAAAGAACAGACAGAGAGACAACAAATGCGTCTTATAAGTATAGAGATGATGCCATTTGGCATCGCTTAACTACGAGAAGCAATGCGAAATGGCACCATTCAAGCATTCGGTTTCTCAAAGACGCCAGAAATGATGACATTTGGAATCGTAAGCAGAAAGGTCGTTTTCGTCCCGATGCCCTCACTAAACGGGCATTTGTGCTGACCTTCCCACTAGAAGAAGTATAATGTACTGCCAGGGAACGTCCAAGATGTGTGCGTTAGTTGTGCACTGAGGTCGTGTCTCAATGTTAACGCGTAGCAGTGGTGCCAACTTGCAACTAGGTATGGCACATTGCATGTTGTTCACATCACTTTGTCCACAGCTGTAGATGCCACAGCACAGGCGTGGCCAACTGAGGTGCTTCGCAAGCTGAGGCCGGCACCGGAGAAAACATCGCAGTGTCAGTGGTTGGAGAGGAACGTGTTGTGGCACCGCTCGGCGAGGCGACAATCGTGTTGCTCAAATGTTTGTAAACCTGTTGGACCGAACTGCTGTGGGTATCAGTCCCCAGGCTTACCAACTACTTAAACTAACTTCTGGTAAGGGCAAAACACACACCCATGTCCGAGAGAGGACTCGAACCTCCGACGGCGAGCAACCGCGCGTTTCACAGCAAGGCGCCTTAGACCGCTCGGCCACTGCACCGCGGTAATCGTGTTGTTTCCTATGAATGTCGTCGAACAAATCGGCGTGCATCAGGCGGCGTACCTTAATTAAAGCGAATAATAATAATAATAAGAAGAAGAAGAAGAAGAAGAAGAAGAATGCCAATTTTTGATCAGACATAAATATTAATGTTCAAATGTTTGTAGAGCTTATGGGACTTAACTACGGGGTCATTAGTCCCTAAACTAACAATTCCTTATGAACGAGCTTATACTAAAACGGCACAAACATTCATACTCGAGGGGTATTCGAACCCCCGACGGAGAACGGCCGCGCGCATCGTAGCATAGCGCCTCAATGAGCTCGGCCGCTCCACCGCGGCCCATAAGGATTAGTAAGTGTCATTGCGAACCTTATTTTGTACCAATTTTCAACATTGTGTGTATCGTTTTAAAGCCATTAATCTCTGAATGTTTGGAACAATCGTTTTGGTAGCTGCAACTCGGAGTATAGCTTCCAACGAAACATAAGACACGCTGCTTTTTTTCCCCTTAATATTTATAACTGAACATAGCAAAACATATCAGGCCTATGCCTTGAATCCTTGAAAATTCTTGTTGATAAACGCCTATATAAAATGAAATTAAATGACCATTGTATTGGTAATACCGATCTATGAAAATCTAATCGCACTGTGGTTTCATCGGCTATCTTGGAGACTTGATGGGTCATCTTCTAGGTGCACGAAGAGTGAGGATTTTAGTTGTTTTATTTCTTCGAATCTATCTTCAAATTCTTTATGCAGCGCAGGAACTGTAAAGCATTTGTGAACTTACAGATGTAGTTAAAATGAATTTTAACACTCTCTGTACCAGGCCTATTTTATGCACCTGTCCCTTATTCTAACCTCCTCGGGCCTCTCCGTGTTATTCCGTGCTCGCTGGTTGACGAGCGGCGGGCAGTCAGGTAGTCAGGTGTGTGAGGTTGGCCGGCCTGCCCGCAGGTGGACCTCCGGCACATCGCGCAGTCGCCGGACTCGGACACCATCGACGTGGGCATCGACCTGCAGGACTACTACCTGTCCGTCGAGTGGGACATCATGCGGGTGCCCGCCGTGCGCAACGAGAAGTTCTACAGCTGCTGCGAGGAGCCGTACCCCGACATCATCTTCAACATCACGCTGCGCCGCAAGACGCTCTTCTACACCGTCAACCTCATCATCCCCTGCGTCGGCATCTCCTTCCTCTCCGTGCTCGTCTTCTACCTGCCCTCCGACTCGGGGGAGAAGGTAAGCCACTCACTCACTCACACACACGCTGTACGCATGTTAACAGTTACTGCTAACAATGCCGCTTGTGAACGGCCCATGATGGTTAATACATATTTTATTTTGTAACACACGTGACTTACTCTTCATCGCTTACATATTACTTTCTGATACAACATGCATTTTAGTAATTTCTGATGAAGGCTCTCTTAGTAGTTTCCGAAACTTGATAAATATAATTTTATCTCTGCGAGCGAGGCCTGCGAGCGAGGCCTGTCTCACTACCATTTGAACTAACTACACTACTGACCATTAAAATTGCGACACCAAGAAGAAATGCAGGTGATAAACGGGTATTCTTTAGACAAATATACTAGAACATTTTCACGCATTTTGGGAGCATAGATCCTGAAAATTCTGTACCCAGAGCAACCACCTTTGACTGTAATAACGGCCTTGATACGTGTAGGTCTTGAGTCAAACAGAGCTTGGATGGCGTGTACAGATACAGATGCCCATGCAGCTTCAACGTGATACTACAGTTCTTGAAGAGTAGTGACTGGCTTATTTTAACAAGCCAGTTGCTCGTCCACCATTAATCAGACGTTTTCAGTTGGTGAGAGATCTGGAGAAATGTGCTGGTCAGGGCAGCAGTCGAACATTTTCCGTATCCAGAAAGGCCCGTACAGGATCTGCAACATGCGGTCGTGCATTACCCTGCTGAAATGTAGGGTTTCACAGGGATCTAATGGAGGGTAGAGCCACGGGACGTAACACATCTGAAGTGTAACGGCCACTGTTCAAAGTGCCGTCGATGCGAACTAGAGGTGACCGAGACGTCTAACCAATGGCACTCCATACCATCAAGCCGGGTGGTAAGCCAGTATGGCTGTTGTCTCAGGGATCGAGACGTGGCAGCAGGATCCGTTACAGCCATGCGAATAAGATGCCTGTCATCTCGACTACTAGTGATACGAGGCCGTTGGGATCCAGCATTCCGTATTGACCTCCTGAAGCCACCGATTTCATATTCTGCCAACAGTCATAGGATCGCGACCAACGCGAGCAGCAATGTCGCGATACGATAAACCGGAATCGCGATAGGCTACCATCCGACATTTATCGAAGTCGGTACGTAATGGTAAGCATTGCTCCTCCTTATGCGAAGCAACAAATTTTCATCAGGCAACGCCGGTCAACTACCGTTTGTGTATGAGAAATCGTTTGGAAACGGTAGCACGTCATCTTCGTGGTGTAGCAATTTTAATGGCCAGGTATGTGTTTGGCGAAAGAAGTCAATAACATAAAAGTGTATGCAGGAATGAAATCGTAATTAATCGTAACTTTAGCTTTATTAACTTCTTTTTTTACAACTATATGAAAATCAGAACTTTAACTACTGTCAGAATTGTAACGTTTCACTGGTACGACTTTGTATATTTTAGCCTCTAAATACTAACGTATTGTTCGTAACGTACACCCACCCAGGAAAAAATGGAAAAGTACCAAAATCTGTTAATTGTCCTTAATTTGTCGTAACAAGGAACTTTTTGAAGATGTAGGCCTACTGTTGTGAAAGTCAGGTCTAGCACGAGGAAATATATTTTCTAGCACTCGTCGCAACGCCAACACACTTTCAATAGCATGTATCATTCACAGGCGTACACTTCACAACTAACAGAAAAACTTTAAAAATATGATATTCGTTATATCTTGTTCACTTTTTCCCTTAATATACTTATCGAAGAGGTGCTGATGTGTAAATACGATCCTGAACCTAAAATATGGAATATGACACCCATTTCAATATCGCATTTAGTATTTGAACGTATTACGAAATGTTTCATAAGGTCATGAAAGACAATAAATGTTTTTGTCATTAATGTAAAATAGATGTACCTCAACTTTCAAAATTTCAATATTTTCAGAAGGTGGACGTAAAGCACCCCCTTCGCCACCTCAATAAGTATTTTGAGGATATAACAGGGTATGTGTGTGTGTGTGAATGAGTGCGTATGCGTTTGACTTTAGATATTTGCACGTTCGTATGTGACAGGACTTCTGATCATTGCTCCTATGTCTGTCAGTTTAGTGAATCGGCGAGTGAAGTTTCGCGGCTCTGCTACTGGGGTCAGGAGCGCCCCAGCTTTGCAGTCTTGGAGGTACCGTTCAGCGTTTGTCGAGCGCCGAGTCGCGAGACATTGGTGGTGCATGTAAAATGTTTCGCAATATTTTTGCTCTTCTCATAATACACACATATCTCTAACATATTGTTACATCGTTCCTTGCTGTTGCCCAATTTGTAATTTGTAAATAGATTGTATGCTGAACTACGTATTCAGGGTTAGATTCGGACTGCGGCAGTTGGAGATGATATTGTCTGTCTATTAAGTGTGCCTGTTTGATTGTGAGTGTGGAGTCTGTTTCCTGACGAACGCTAACGACCGTAAGATTCCTCTCAGTAATAAAACGTAATGTTATAGAAAGCCATTGTCTCTTCCTCAAATTTAAAAATCAAATCAGTTATATTTTAATTGCGGTCTCATTCCTTAATCTTGGTGTTTTGGGTTAAAACTAGAAGGTTTTTAAACTCATATTTTACTTTGCTCTCTATATCGTACGCCATATAGGAAATTGGTTCTACACAATATTTTGTGAAAAAAAAACCACTATGTGTTAATATTATTTAGTATCATATTTAAACAATGGAAAGTCCACATTGAGTTGACACCTTCCGTAACATTTTTTTAGTTTAACCCTTTAATGCATAGTGTATCTCATCAGTTACATACCTTACTTTTCTATTATTTCTCAAACTGACCAAAATTTTGACTGAAATTCATCTGTAACTGCTTCTACACATACTATTACATATGCAAGTAACTCGTCCTAGAAATTATAAATTGCAGAGTGCTAATAAATCAGTTAGACAGTTAATCCTAACTTGTACGTTTGTTTCCTTTAGTGTTCCTCTTTTGCCATGTAAAAGTAGTCATTCATATACTTCTGGAAAGATTAGAGGCATAATAGTGACATTTACTGCATCGGGTTCATCATGGAAGCACCTCACCAGGTATGAGATTTTTGTTGCTAGTAGTGTATAATAATTTCACGGAATCTGTTTTAAATATTTTCCTCAGTATATACGTACTATACGTTAATCACGGTAATTTTTAAAGCTTCAAGTGAAAATTCATGCATTAAGGGGTTAAATTTATTTCATTGCTGGTATATAATTCGAATATAAAAAATATTTCTTTTACATCGATTTAACAGTTACCCACTTGTACTTAATTATTAAAAATTTATTAGGATTTGAAAGTAGTCTTGCCTTTCCTATCTGTGTTCCAGTTTTCCATAAATTTGAAATGTTCATTATGTGAAGACAGGACTGCCCCAAATATGCCTATTGTCAGCAGACATGATTAATTTATCCAAGTTTTAAAAGAAGCAATATTATGTGAAAAACAATGGGCGGTCACCTCTTTCTTTTATTTACCTATATTTTCCGTTGTTTACTTTCTTTCCGGTTGTCCAATTCTTTCCATAAATGGCTGAATTAAGTAAGAATAGTCATTCAAAGTAGCTGTCAGTCGCCTAGGTTCTGTATAAGTAGGGTAGTAATGCCTCTATATACTGAATACGACGTTAAACATGAACCGAGTCGCCTGTTATCCACTTTGCTAATCATTGCGTCTAAACTATATGATTCTTATTTCACTCATTGGGTTGGAAAATATATCATTTGGCTCACTAATCATCGTATGACCTGGAGGGAATAGCTGGGTTGTTCAATTAAGTAGTAGGGAGTGCCTTTTGAATACAGTCGTACCTTTGTTCTACAAATTGTCAACGACGTACCCTATCACATTTAAAAAAAACTAATAACACTTTTATGTTATTAACAACATATTCGGTCTCCTACATCAGTGACTTAAATTTCCTTCCTCTTACTACTAAAAATTACGGTGGCAAGGGGGTAAAAAGGAATGCTTATTGTACACACGCATATCTCGACTCATTGGCGTTAGCACGCTGCATTTACTTTCACATGCATATGGTTTACGAATATGTTCTAGAATCGGCAGAGAGCTTTAGTTTCAATGAATAGACGCGTACCCATGCAAGCAGATGAGAACACTGAACAACGAACTTCATTCCATACTAAACATTTCCAACTAACGATCAAGTCCAGAAGGGCACTTTGCCTCGTAGCAAAAAATAAGTTCCCACATTACTCGGAAAAAAAAAATCACCTATAACTCCCCGGAATTCGTCATAACGGCTAATAAATCATTCGGTGACACAACACATTCAAAGCCAGTGCAAACTTGACACAAATTTCACACATTTTCTACCTTTTACTTCGGAGCTACTGATACTTACATCCCCTGCAGTCAGAGTTCAGACCACTTCTGCCTAACATGGCTGTTCCTCAGCCTCAGCCAGTTCCTTGGCTAGTGGCCGCGTTCTCATTGGCTGTCGCCAGCTTGAGCCACCTACCAGCCTGAACTCCTGCCTGCAACTCACCCCCCAGACTCAAAGTAACCTCTCTGCGAATTCTCGCACAAACCGGAAGTTGGCAATCCTTTCCCCGAAGCATGCACTATCTATCGCTGAGCAGACGATGCTAACACACTCATGCCACATCGAATCACGCCGCATGCACACACATACAAGAGCAGTGAAATGGGTTCTGAGGAGCCAGGCTCCTTGTTTTTCTTGTTATTTGACAGACAGCCTGCAACAAGCATTCTTGTTTCCACCCGCATGGCGGAATGGACTTGTGATAACAAATAAATAAATGACCTGCTTGATTTTGATCATTAACAGCACCGTCTATAATTGGTAATATCGAACGAATAAATTGCATTTACTCAAAACAATGAAAGTGTACAAACAGTACCGTTTCAACAAGAAACTTTTAATGATAATATTCAGCTCGGGTTTTCAGCCGGATACCATCGCCAACTGAACATAATATTTCGACACACCAAGTGGCTGTGATCTTCAGCTCAGTACGCTAACTACACTTACTCGTCGGAAACTGAGGCAGAACAGAAACAGCGGCCCCTTCATACACCGCTAACAACCCACCGCGCGTGCGCGAAACCAAAGTAGAGGCCCTCTAGGCGCCCTCTAGTAGCGCGCCGGGTGAGAAAATCGGCAAAAGGATGGGTCGAAACAATAGTAGTTAAAAGAAACAGCACGTCGAAATGAAGACCGTTGTTGCTGAATATCGTTTTGCCGATTTCTGTTTCTGTAAGTGTAATCAGCGCACTCACCTGTAGATGGCAGCCAGTTGGTCTGCCGAAATATTATGTTTAGTTCGCGATAGTATCCGGCTGCAAACCCGAGATGAATATTATCAGTTATTACGCCGGGAAAGTCTACTCAACCACAAGAAACTTTTAGAATTGCCTGTGTAAAATTAATGTGCAATGGTAAATCACGAGAATAAACTGCTTATATGTGTCAGACGGCACATCTCTTTAGCGTATCGTGCTAGAATACTACTTGAGTACCCAGCATGTGGCCGACACAACATGTTGAAGTGTTGGAGCGGCTGCTGACCCCGCTGTGACGTGCGCAGGTGTCGCTGTGCATCTCGATCCTGCTGTCGCTGACGGTGTTCTTCCTGCTGCTGGCCGAGATCATCCCGCCCACGTCGCTGACGGTGCCGCTGCTCGGCAAGTACCTGCTCTTCACCATGGTGCTCGTCACGCTCTCCGTCGTCGTCACCATCGCCGTGCTCAACGTCAACTTCCGGTCGCCCGTCACGCACCGGATGCGGCCCTGGGTGCACCGCCTCTTCATCCAGGTCTGTACTCACCTCGGCGGTTGTATGCAACATTGTGGCTGATTAAAAACCTGCACATACCGGGTGATCAAAATGTCAGCATAAATTTGAAAACGTAATAAATCGCGGAATAATGTTGATAGAGAAGTAAAAATTGACACACATGATTCGAATGAATTGGGGTTTTATTAGAAACAAAAACAAAAACAAAAGTTCAAAATATCTCCCACAGATGGCGATCGACAGCAAAACGTCAGTGACTGCGCATCAAAATCTTGTATAAAAGGAGCTGTACCGAGAGAGAGAATCAGATGCACCAGCAGTCGCAGCATGTCGACGTTACCTAAAAATGCGCTTTTAGTGAAGTTGTATTATCAGAATTGGGAATGTGGTAATTCAGCGTTACGATCCTATCACCATAGGAAGGGGATTCGAACGGGTAATGGTCCGTCGACAAATGCAGCTGTGGCGAGAATGATTTCGAAGTTCTAAGCCACAGTTTTTTTAGACGATAGACCCAGTAGTTGCCGACCGAGCACAAGGCGTAATGCTGCTGAGACAGTTCAGGAAGAAATGGAGACTGTAGCGGGTTCGTCTATACACGGGGAAGTCAGCGCTCCTGCAGTCGTCGCAACGGCATTCCGTACCCTCCGATGCTATCTTTACAAAATCCATCGGTATCATGAACTGTTACCTGGCGATTTAGTGTAGTGGAGGGCATTTGCAGTGTTGGCGTTTCAAAAGATGGCGAAAGATGACTATTGGTGGAGTAACGTGTTGTAAACCGACGAAGCTCATTTCACGCTCCGAGGGTCTGTCAACACGCACAAATGCAGAATTTGGGCTACCGAAAATCCTAGAACTGTCGTGGAAACTCTATTGCACGACGAGAAAGTCACGGTATCAGGAACCATAGCTAACATTTTCATCAGTCACTTAGAAAACCAGATACTTGAAAAAGTAGAGGCAGATGGAAGATTTAAAGTCATATATTAGCACAGATACGTAGATGATATCATATGTCTGATAGATGAGCCGAATGAAAAATTAGATGAACTTCACTCTGAAATAAACAAAGCTCACAAACACATGAAAGTTACAGTTGAAAAAGAAAATAATAGCAACATAAATTTCTTTGATATAACATTAGAAAAAGAAAATGGTAAACAGTCATTCAACATTTTTCGTAAACCAACAGCAAAAGACATGATAATACATTCCACCTCCAATCATCCCCAAAACCAGAAACTTGCTGCATTTAGACACATGTTACATAGGCTAAACAGAATCCCTCTCAGCAAGAAAAACTATCATAAAGAAATAAACATAATCATACAAATAGCAATTAACAATGGTTATGACATACAAATAATACAAAAACTCAATCTGAAAATTAAGACAAATACGAAAAAAAAAAAAAAATATTTCAAACGAAACCAACAAACAGCAAAATACACAACACCCAAACACACAACCAAAACAACAAACACACACAATGACAACACCACACAGCAACAAACCAAATGGTACATCATGACGTACACACACAAACTAACATGCAGAGTGACAAACATTCTCAAGAAACTAGGACTCCGCATAGCATACAAAACTGACCAATCCCTACAAACAAATCTACAACCAAAAATCACGAAAGATTTATCCCAAGGATCAGGGATACACAAACTTGAATGCCAAAGTTGTGATGCCGAGTACATAGGAATGACGAACAGAGATTTCAAAACACGTTACAAAGAACACATCAGATGGAAATATGAAACAAACCAGTCCACATTTGCCGAACCCTTAAAACACCACCACCATCACCCAACCAATATAGACCAAGACATGAAAATTATCAGGAACAACAACCACAACAAACACCTCATGCAAACACAAGAAAACTACCATATCCAAAAAGCCATAGCGAAGAACAAACAAATAATAAATGAACAGACAAACATTAATGAAAACTCACTGCTAAATCTACTCAAAGACATGAGACAGTTATTAAAGAGAAAAGAAGAATTGGCACAAACACACACACACACACACACACACACACACACACACACACACACAATTTAATAATAATAATGAGTGGGAAAAAAATCACACACTTCTCTCTCTCTCCCTTTCCCACAATCCCTGTCTCTGTCTCTCTCTTACTCCCTGTCTCTCTCTATCACTCTGTCTCTAACTCTGTTTCTATCTCTCTTACTCTCTTTCTATCTCTTCACAATTAGGAGTCATTAAATAAACAAATAAATAAATTATTACATCAGTATCTGGTGCAGTTCTCTGAGGCGCTCCAGTCACGGTCTGTACGGCCACTACGGCCGGGGGTTCGAATCCCCCCTCGGGCATGGATATTTGTGCCGTCCTTAGGATAAGCTAGTTCATAAGTAGTTTGTAAGTTTAGGGACTGATGACCCCGTAGTTCAGTCCCATAAGCTCTACAAACATTTCAACATTTCAGAGTACTGTATTTGAAAGAAAGAAAGGGAACTGCCAAAAGCGTTCCTCGCAAATAAAGACAAGCAAGTGAGTACTGCAGGAGTTAAACGAATAAGGCGTTAGTTTCTTATGCTGAAAGAAACAACAAACCCAACATTTTAATATCTTCAATGGATGAGGCTGATTCAATTGATGATTCTACTGGTGAAAAAAGGAAGTCCGAAATAGTCGCGTTTTGCAGATGAAATTTGAGGTTGATGTAGTGGGCCAGCTTTGTGCAAATTATTCGATAGCTAGAAACACCAGAAGATGGCCTAACGTTGTTTTACTTTACTTTCTAAACTTTTCAGGAATAAATGCAATGTGCATATAATCAGCAAATATAAAAAATCAAAAGAGATGAGTTTATGGAATCATTTTGTTGATATTTAATTTCACGACTCCGGCCGCGGTGGCCGAGCAGTCTGCGGCGCGCCAGTCACAGTCTGCACGGCCGCTACGGTCGGGGGTTCGAATGCCCCCTCGGGCATGGATGTTTGTGTCGCCTTTAGTATAAGGTAGTTCATAAGTAGATTGTAAGTTTAGGGAGTGATGACCCCATAGTTAAGTCCCTTAAGCTTAACAAACATTTGAACATTTTGAATTACACGACAAATACGACGACACACTGAATAACCTCGGCTGCTAATTGAAATGCGGAAAAGAAGTGCTCCCTTACTCAGAATCGATATACAGAAATCAGTCACGCTGAACATCAGCCAGTGGATCGAGAGGAACGTACCAAATCTGTAGGAGTGCGACAAATATACCTGCCAGAAGATCCTGATCAAAATGTCTAAACTGGGTGTGTTCAGATCACTGTTTCGATGTCTGTAGTAAATATTTCTAATGGCTTAATTTTCATCTATATATTTTATGAGATGTATTTTGTACCTTGTGAAATGTTCATTACACTTAAAATCGTTTAATATGTTACAGAATCACATCATCCCTAGCCTGGCTGATAAACACATGCTGGAACGTACAATTTTTATACAGGATGGCGCTCCACCCCATATTGCTAGACTCACTCATTTTATACGAATTGAGATTAATATTTGCTTAATAATAATACATTTTAACGTGTAATTACTTTTTCATAGTGTATTATATTGATAATAGAAATAAATTAAAAACAAAGTGGAAAATTGTTTATACAGTCGAAAAACACAGAATATTTCATTGGATGGCTATTGAAATTACGTGTCATTTCCTTACGCGCGATCACTGGAGGATTAATCCACCCTCACGTACCTCATACGAATCTTTCACTATGTTATAATTGTTGGAAAGAGAAATAAAACAACTCTCCCAGTTATAAATTATTCTAATGTTATCATAGCAATTACAACTTGCTGTTTAATATGTTCAAACGTTTGTAAAGCTTATGGGACTTAACTGCGGGGTCATCAGCCTCTAAACTTACAAACTACTTATAAACTAACTTATACTAAAGACAGCACAAACATCCATGCCTGAGAGGGGGGGGGAGGATTCGAACCCCCGACGGGGAACGACCTCGCGCATGGTAGCATAGCGACTCAGTGCGCTCGGCCGCTCCGCCGCGGCAACCTGATGTTTAACTTATTACAGAGCCAAGCGATGAGCCGCAGAAAGACGCAAATAACAGAAAATAGCATTATAGGTTTCGGTCGTTTTGGCCATCGTCGATAAGAGACACAAACATACATACATACTAACAGTCCGCTGTGGCCGATCTGTGGTACCCAGCAGGAACTAGGCGAGAGCAACATGTGGTGAGAATGAGGAGAGGGAAGCAGGAGGGGAGGGGGGATCATGTGCGGCATGGGTGCTGCCTGGCAGACAGGAAAGGGACTGAAATGTGTGGCGGGATGGGAGACGAATGTAAGGATAGAGGAAGGGAACTAACGAAGGTTTAGGCCTGGGAGTTTGCGGAAGCGTCGAAAAGCTTGTGTTTGCGGGGAGGATCCATATGGCACAGGCTGTGTAGCGCTGCATGTTCTGCAACAGGATGATCTAGCTGTCTTCTGCTCATAGTTTGACGACAGCCATTCATTCAGATAGATACCTGGGTGCTGATCATGCCCACATAGAAAGCTACACAGTGGTTGCAGTTCAGTTTGTAGATAACATGACTGCTTCCACAGGTTGCCCTACCCCTTATGGGATAGGAAATGCCTGTGACAGAACTGGAGTAGGTAGAATGGCGGATAGGACAGGTTTTACATCTAGGTATATTACAGGGATATGAGCCATGGGGAAAGAGGTTGGGAGCAGGGATGTAGTAGGGATGAACAAGGTTTGATGGGTGCAGAATACCACTGTAGGGGAGGAAGGGGGTGAAGGAAGGTTATTGAGTAGGGTATTTCCCATTTCAGGGAAGGATGAAAGGTGGGCAGAGCCCTGGTAGAGAACGTGGTTTAACTGCTCTAGTCCCAGGTGATATTTGGTCGCAAAATGGATGCTCCTTTGTGGCCAAATGATAGGTGTGGAGGAGCTAGTGGCTGACTGGACAAACAGGGCCTGTGAGATCTGTTTCTGGACAAGGTTTGGGGGGTAATTAAGGTCAGTGAAGGCCCCATTGAGGCGTTTGGCATATTTTTAGAGGGACTGCTTGTCACTGCAGAGAGGACGACTATGGGTGGCTAGGCTGTATGGAAGGAACTATTTGGTGTGGATTAGGCGGCAGCTGTCAGAATGAAGCTATTGTTGATGGTTGGTAGGTTTGATGTGGACAGAGATACTGATAAAGCCTTGTTTGAGGAATAAGTCAACGTCGAGGAAGGGGGCTCGTTGAGTTGAGTAAGACCAGGTGAAGAGAATGCAGGAGGAGGAGTCGAGATTTTGAAGGAATGTGTGTAGTGTGTCCCCACCTTCAGTCCAGTGTGGACGCCCACAATTCCCCAGGCCGAAACCTTCGTTAGTTCCTGCCACTACCACCCTTCCCTTCCTCTCACTGGCGCACTCTATCTATGTATCCGTCTCCCATCCGCCACACATTTCAGTCCCTTCCCTTCCTTCCGCACTGTCCATCAGACAACACTGACGTATTCCCCCACCCTTGCCATGCATCCCCACTCTTCTCCTGCTTCCCTCTCCTTGCCGTCTACTCCCCTCCACCACTGTCTACTCCCCTCAACCACTGGTTGCCCTCGCCGAGGCCATGCTGGGTACCGCATGTTGGCCGCAGCGGACAGAGGCGACGGTCGCGCGCGCGCGCGCGCGCGCGCGCGCGCGCGCGCGCGCGCGCGCGTGTGTGTGTGTGTGTGTGTGTGTGTGTACGTTTGTGTCTCTAACCGACGAAGACCTAAACGGCTGAAAGCTTTAATGTTATTCTCTGTTACTTGTGTCTTTCTGCGGCTCATCGGTCGTGTCTGTGGTGAGTAAGCAACCTATCCTTCTCAAAAATATTGTTGAATCCTTACTGGAATTTCCATTCAAATGTTTGTAAACCTATTGGACCAGACTGGTATGGTCATAAGTCCCTAGACATAGTAAACTAAGTAAACTAACTGACCTAAGGACAAAACACACACACACACACACCTATCCCCAAGGGAGGACTTGAACCTCCGACGGCGAGCAGCCGAGCGCCCTGCAGCATGGCGCTTTAGACAGTCAGCTAATCCACCGCGGCGAATTTCCGGTATTTGAAAATACAACATACTGACTTGCCGCTTCCACAACATATAATTTAATACATTAGTTATTCATTCCGTGTTAAAAATGAAGTGTTGTGGCTTGAGAAAGTGCATCTACAGTCAGTTACAATATATATTCAGCAAAATCTGTTGTGTCTCAAGCTACGTGTTTTACTACCATTTCCTCTCACTCGGAGAACACACACTTCCGCTTATGTTAATGTAAAGGAAATTGAATACAGTTACTATAAATGAAATCCTCTAAACAGATTGCGGTATTCGTTGTGTGGATGTAATCTTTACCATAATCTACGAACCTAAATTGGATGTAATGGTAGCCTACTGAATGACTGATACTTCGTTTCGATCTCGTAAGGCTCCGTTGCATCCATGATATATGAAAACACGGCTCTTCCTCAGTTGCTGCCTACAGCTTAGTAATAAAAGCTGAGCTGTGCAATACCCTATAACAAGTTGGGCACATCGGGTTCCATGGTCCAAATAAATAAATGGAAATGAAAAAGTTAATTCAAATGAAGTGTCATAGGGCTTTAAGGGCAACGCCCATTAGGAGAACGCTCACCATCTGCTCTCTCGAAGTTAGTTTACGACCTACACTGATATTATCAGGCTCAGTCTCTCTGAAACTCAGTTTACTGCTTGCAAAGTTAGTGACAAGTAGACGAAGAGTGATGTAGCCGGCAGATGTCCTTCTGTCACATTGCTGCAAAGCGTTTCACCTAAATTAATTCCCAGTAAAACGTTCTACTTATAAATTCCCTCACTCAAAGTGCTGTTCCATTCAAGATGCCTGTTTAGAAGTTACCAACACTTGATTTGCTCTTATGATACGCACCATTTATTAATGAAGGAAGAAAGGGTGTAACGTTTCGCCATACGATGTTTATTAATATGGGCTTTTTAAATGTGATTCCTTGTTACTTTATCATTAGAAAGGCATTAATAAGTACATCATTGCTATACTAAGGGACACTAATGCTCTGCGAAACAATGAAAAGACATTTATATTCATGATTTGTGTCACATGGCATGGAGGAAGTACCCTCAGGCTAATTCAATTAAAGACAGCAGTCAGGTGCGAAAATTACATATAAATCCAGTTGTATAGCTTTCGATTGTTTCATAGTCATCATCACTGCTAAAATTACGTACAACATATATAGGTCTACTTTAATCAGAAAAGTCCACATGAATGTGAATACAGTGATAGCAAATTACGTAAGTTAATTTATTTACAAAACAATACAGGGTATTTAATTCAGGGCCTAATATAATATTCCACATAGTATGTACAACACTGGATGCTTGACTACAGCTAACGCATACCCTGCAAAGTACCGGGTGATAAAAAGTCAGTGTAAATTTGAAAACTTAATAAATCACGGAATAATGTAGATACTTTGAGTTTTATTAGAACAATAAAAATAAAAATAAAAAAATAATAAAATGACCTACAGATGGCGCTTCATCTGATCAGAAAAGCAACAATTAGCACAACAAATTAAGACAAACCATAGATGATGTTCTTTAAAGGAAATGCTCAATATGTTCACCATCATTCCTCAACAAGAGCTGTAGTCGAGGAATAATGTTGTGAGCAGCACTGTTATGCATGTCCGGTGTTATGGTGAGGCATTGGCGTCGGACGTTTTCTTTCAGCATCCCTAGAGATATCTGTCGATCATGATACACTTGCGATTTCAGGTAACCCTAAGCCAATAATCTCGGCGGCTGACCACACGATCATCACCAAACGATGCATGAAAGAGATCTTTCACGCGTCTAGCGATCCTTTTTTTTTTTTTTTTTTTTTTTTTTTTTTTTTTTTTTTTTTTTGTTCTAATAAAACCCCATTTCATTCCAAGCATGTGTGTCAATTTTTACCTCTCTTTCTGCATTATTCCGTGATTTATTAAGTTTTCAAATTTATACTGACTCTTTGATCACCCGGTACATCAGGATCAGAATTAACTTTTTACCACAGCTTTTACATACATGAATTTATGCAATGAAGTGTTATAAGGTTTCCTGTTTAATTCATATTTATTGTATTTTGTCTTTATTTTTCTGTTTTACTTAGTTCAGCATATATATATCACTATGAAACAGTTGAAATCTGCATTAAAACAGAATTTTCGCAACCGGTTTCTGTCCGTTATTGAATGTGAAAATAAACTGTCGCCGAGAAAAGGAGAAATGTAGGCTGTCGCTGTAAAATGGAGAAACTGGTGGCAGCCGACACTGGAGAAGATCATTTTGTATTCCGGAGAAACTTAGCAGTTCCCGAGGCAATGCTGACTTCTGTCAACAGGCAGGAGAACGAACGTCAAAGCTAAGTTCATGGCACTTGTCGCCACAGTGAAAGCATCTGACATTATTAACTGTAAAACAGTGTTTTAAATTCTGCCGTTAGATTATGTGACAAACGCGGCGGTAAGGATTACATGCAGTTCGTACCGGAACCACATTGCAGTTACAGCGATCAGCCACAACATTGTGGCCACTCACCTACCTGTCCAAACAACTGCAGCTTCACCTAAAATGTCCAATGACCACTATTCAGATAACGCACTGCGCATATGGTAACAGGCTCGAACTATCTTAGTTTAAGGGCAGATTGTGATGGGCTGGAAACCACTGTCGGATGTTCAAGAAATGATGTGCTGCATGTATGCAGCAGGGGGCGAAAACAAGCTGGAACCATAACCAAACGTCGAGGGGACTGGGCGGCCAACCCTATTACAGATGTCGGACGGCGTAGAAACAGGACAGGCAGCAATCACTGGCTAGACTAAAATCAGACTTTTCTTGTAGAAATGGTATAAGCTGCCAAAACTAGACAGACAGTACATCTCAGTGTACTTGACAAAATTATTGTTGAATAATGTCCTTTATTTCTCTATTCCTACAATCTAGTATTTGTAGCATTGATAGTTATTTACATAGACGATATACTACCCTTCCTTTGTGTTACATACACCGAGAAACGTGAAGGACGAAACGGACACTGTAAATATTGGACACCTTAATGTTTAACATAGTTGCAATAATATCTGAACGAGTAAATTTGTGACTGTCGTTGATCGGCGTCTTACAATGACTAAAGCACGCAGGGCCTATCACACGTCAGAGCCAAGTAGTAATATCGCCTCAGTGGCAGCACCTTTGTGTTGCTGCCTATGTTACAGAAGCAAGGAAGGGAAAGAGTACATTTTAACTGTTGGTCTTCATCACCATCAGACATGACGTTTTATATTAGCAACACTTCTGCACAGATGATTGAAATACAACACTGATAATACCTTCGAAAATATATAAAGGTAGGACATGTATTTAGGAGGTATTACGTCATAAATATTTACCAGCCTGAATACGAAAGTGCAAGACAAAATTCATTGGAGTTACAGATGTAATAAGTGTAAAATGTATTTACGTAAATTAAAAGTATGTGAGAAAAACTGGAATGCGCACATGAGTGAAGCGGACCGTAGGTTTCCTTAAGTTTGTATACAGATTTCAAAGTTGGTATACACGAGTGTTAGTGGAAAAACTAGAAAAATATTGCGGCAAGGGTGATAAGGTGGAGAGATAATGGGGTGGAGGAGATGAATTGATTGAAAGTACAAAGGAAGGAATGGACTAAAAACGACGGGAAGAGATATGAACGAAGATGGGAGGAGAAAACGGACAGATAAGGAGAGGAGGAGGAGATGTTGGAGAAGAAGACGGTGGAGGATGAGCTGAATGTAGAAGCGATGAAGAGATATAGTGGGAGAGAAGCTGTTCTTCAAAAGTTATATGACGATACACACAGGGACTTGAGAGGTGAATATGGCCAGAGAATCGGATTTGGCGAGAGAGGACGAGAAATGGACAAGGGAAAGAGGAGAAGATGGACAGAGAGCAGAAGAGCAGGAGGGGAGAGGAGGAGAAGGGGACTGAGATAAGGAAACGGAGAGATAAATGGAGAACGGAAGCAAGAGGGATGCATAAAGAGAGAGAAACGTGAAGGTGAATGTAGGGAATGTGAATGTGAAGACAGAAGGAGAGGAGGAAATGGATTTTTAGCAATGATATGGGGATGTGTGTCGAGTGTTTGGAGATAAACGTGGACAATGGTTCTGAAGAAACGTTTGTGGACAGGAGGATAAGATGAATACACATGTGTTGAGCAGAAATATAGGGAGAGGACATAAGGGGCTTTAACTAGTGATAGGGAAAGATGAACAGAGAGGAAAATAATACGTGTAGTATGGGAGAAGAGTGAATGTACAGAGTGATGAAGCCTGATGGACAGAGAGAAGCCACAGGTGTAAATGCACAGAGAAGGGTAAGGAACAGAAAGACAAAGGGGAAGAGCACATTCACAGATTGGAGAGTGGTTGGCTAGAGATGATGGAGAAGAAAGATGGAGAGAGGGGTAAGACCAGATGAGAGAGGAGAGGAGGAAACGTACAAAGAGCAACAGGGGGGTGGCGTTGGATGTGAAGGAGATATTAGGAAGAGACATCAGGCAACACAGGTAGGAGGGAGAAGTAGATCGATAGATAAAGGAAAGGGACACGAGAGAATTGCACGAGATGACAAAGAGATGAGGAGAAAATGGACACAGAAAGAGGAGAACAGAGTTAGTAGGAATTGGAATCTGAGAAGATAGGGATGGAAAACAGGAGGATGTCTGCAGGAAACTGGAAAATGGTGAGGGGGAGCCGAAGGGAGATGATGGGGGAAGGATTGGATGGACAGAAGGGAGAGATAGGGTAAAGCAATAGGGTCCAGGAGATAGACAGGGAAATGGGGGTGGATATAGACTCCTAGAGGAAACAAAGGAGGAGATGCACTAGTACAATAATTGCATATTCTGGCTATGAGGGTACCCAACTAGTATAAGCCCACTTTGTGTTTAGTCTAGCAGCACCGGAGTCGAACTTGTTTTAACTGGTATCCTGTGGGATCGCAGATGCTGCCGAAGGTGCTGCTGATCGAGCGGCCCAAGAAGGACGACGCGGTGGACGAGGAGGACGAGGCGCCGGATGGGGTGCTGCTGGACACGCCGCCCGACGTGGACAAGTACCTGGGGCTGGGCGGCGGCGGCGGCGGCGGCGGCGGCAGCCTCAGCCTGGGCGGCAGCGTGGGCGGCAAGCGCTTCTCGGCCGACTACGAGCTGCCGCTGGCGCTGCCCGCGGGCGCGTTCGGCGACCAGGGGCTGCCTCCGCTGCCGCTGCCTTTGCCGCTGCCGCTGGCCGCCGCCGACGACGACCTGTTCGGGGGCGCCGCCGCCTGCCCCGCCGCCGCCGCCGCCGCCGCCGCCGCCGCCCTCCACCCGCACGACGTCAGCCCCTCCTTCGACAAGCCCTCCCACGAGATGGAGAAGACCATCGAGGACGCGCGCTTCATCGCCCAGCACGTCAAGAACAAGGACAAGTTCGAGAGCGTAAGTGCCTCACTACTGGAGTAGGTGTACTGGCTGGGAGCTGGGACAACCCCCATTATGAGGGGGAGAGCTGGGACAACTGCCACTTATGAGGGAGAAAACTTATACAAACCCCCTTCCCCACTCCTCGTCCTACTTAGAGGTCAATGACCTCTGCTCCTCCTCCCTATAAGTCAAGGACATTGTCCTTATGAATAATTAAAAATTTACTTGATTCATGACACTAATTAAAAATATTTGACATGATTAATAATTTCGAAGAGACACCCTTCCCCATCCCACCAGTCGCTGACTACGAGACCCATCCCCTTCCCACTGCCAAGCCCATATTCATGCTAAGCCGTGATCTCCCACCTCGGTATACCCCTACATCACATGTTCCCTATTTTCTTGATTCTGTAATCGATACTACCCTCCCCCACATACCCAAGATCATAAATTAACGTGTACCTCATCCGTCCCCCTCTCATCACTCGCTCGGAAACGAGGTCAATTTCACATTCCAGGGATCAATCCGGGGACCCACAGAATCCCTCCCAGTTTGTAGGTCCACAAGGGAGTAATCCTTTGATCAATAACTGTCACCCTCCCCAGTCCTTCCATTCCCAGGGATTCCTCGCTATAATTTATTCATAAGGGGGCAGTAGGTGTTCCTGGCTATAATTTATTCCTAGAGGTTCTGATGATCCGAAGGGGGCATTGCATCTCTCATTGCTGTGACTTGGCCGGGGCTTGAAAGAGACCGCATGCAGCTGCAAGCGAATTATCAAATTGCCCTTGTTATTTCAGCTGTGTGACACTCCCTTGCTCCTGTGGGTGTTCCAGGGGCTTCAAAGAAACCGCTAGCAGGCTGGATGCAGCTTCAAGTGGGTTGGGGGGGGGCGTAACCTCACAGTCAATCCCTTGGGTGATCTATAGAACTCGCAGCTGCGTTCACAGAGAAGACACGGTCGAATTACAGCCGCAGCTGCTATGTAAATATTCTATCCCAGCATTATTACATTTATCTTTTGATGACAGGGCCTCACACGTCGTCCATATAAGGCTCATGTGCAAATCGAAGGGGGTGGAACCCCAGTAGCGTGCTGCCACGGGCAGAGGAGCTCACCCCCGTCCAACAGCCACACACAAATCGTGGAGGACATAAAAGACGACTGTATAAGAACTATTAGCTCCACTCAGGATGCCACCAAATGCATCGCTCTGGGGCGGGCGGCCTGTCATGGAGGTGCATGCCAGAGGCCGTGTCTCACCATCGCAGTGGCCTGCTGGACACATGACCATCCTTGACTCATTGTATTGAGGCAACTGCAGACGGAGAACGTCCTTCAAAGGCTTCCATTCACACATGTTGCGAGAGCTCTAAAAATCAAGTGTATTACTTCATTTCTCAAATCCAATTCCAAACACATTGAAATTCGTACTGTAATTCCCACGCGGTGCCTGTATGAATACTGCAAACCTTCTCACACCTGAGTTTTTCATGACACGCTGTAAACAGCATCCCTCACTTAAATAGATTTGCGATCACTGTCATTCTTCTTATCACGACGATTGGTTTTCATTAGGAAACTTTTCTATACCAACGAATTATCCGGGAAAACAGTCAACACTTCGTCAAACACACATGAAATTACTAACATCTTTCAGCGTCAGATGTCTCTAATTGCTGCGCGCATCACAGAAAGACGTCATAGTGCGTTCGGCTATTCCGCCGCAGCACACTTTTTTACTTTGGGCTTTAACCATTGTATCCTTAGGAAACTGTTCCAAACGATTTCATTACCAACTTTCATGGCTAACAGTACAACTCCTCCTCGATTAGAATCATTCAGTTGGAAAGAAAATCGTCTTTCAATCCACCATTTACATCACAAACGAAAGCAATGTCTTAGGTGATCTCAAATGGTATCCAACTTGAACATCTCTTTCCTAAGCATTGAACAAGTTAGTTGCAGCTGTAGAGTGGCGTGTGCTGTTTATACGTGGAATGTACTGGCACCTCCGCCCCAACGGGACCGTTAAACGACTGGGAATTGTTATGTTCGTCAATGTGGGGACTGTTTTAAGCTATTAGTGAACCTCTTCATTCCAGACAACGATGGAATTACCATTCATGAGACTGTGCCAATTCACTAGGCATAATTGATCGCTAAATGTTTGAACATTCTGGATACTTGCAGCAAATGATTTGGCCACCTAGATCGCCCAATATGAATCCCATCACACATTGAAGGGACAGGTTAGTTCGTGTGGGAAATCCTACACTGGTAACAATTAACTAAATTAAGGGTGGCTGTAGAGGCAGCATGGTTTATTATTTCCACGGGAGGGGGAGATTGCCAACAACTTTGATGCCACATCTAGTTTCTGGACTTCATTGGGAGAAAGGAGGTTCGAGGCGATTTATCGAAAGATGGCGGTATCTCTACAGTGCCAGACGGCGCGAATTTTGAGCCCTGGTGGACGCTGGTGAAATCTACATCTTGCCAGCTCTTTTCCCAAATCTAGTTTCTCAGTATTGGGGCCGGTAAGTAACGTGTACTGGGAGAGAGCTTGGACAACTCCCCCTTATGAGGGAGAGAGCTGGGACAACCCCCAATCCTCCTCCTTCCTCAAGGCCAATGACCTCTCGTCCTCCTTCATAGACGTCGAGCTAATAGTCCTAATGAATAATTAAAAAATTTCTGATTTATGACCATAATTTATTATCCTAATATAAAAAATGTACATGATTTATGACCCTAATTAAAAATTGATGTCATTTATGACTCTAATTAAAAATTGCCAAGATTTATGACTCTAAATAAAAGAATTGCATGATTAATTACCCAAATTTAAACCAAATTGGCAGGATTAATAAATTCCACATGAGCCCCCTCTCCCTCCCACCACCTGCTGACTACGAAACCTCTCCCCCTCCCACCACTGAGCACAAGTTCACGTTTTGGGTATTGAACCTGTGACCTCCCACTTTGGAATCCACCCACAGCACGCTTTTTTTCTTATTCTGTAATCGATACTCCCCTCCCCCCACACACATAGTCTCATAAATTAACATGTCCTCCACCCCTCTCCCTCCCACTAATTGATGGGGAATGAGGTCAGCTTCGTGTTCCCGGGGATTGTAAACGGGTCCTTCCACCTCAGAATCTCTCGCAGTTCGTGGGTCCGGAAGGGAGTTACCGCCATCTTTCGATAAATCACCTCGAACCTTCTTTCTCCCGATGAAGTCCAGAAACTAGATGTGGCATCAAAGTTGTTGGAAATCTCCCCCTCCCATGGGAGTAATAAACCATGCTGCCTCTACAGCCACCCTTAATTTAGTTAATTCTTACCAGTGGAGGATTTCCCACACGAACTGACCAGTCCCTTCAATGTGTGATGGGATTCACATTGGGCGATCTGGGTGGCCAAATCATTCGCTGCAAGTATCCAGAATGTTCAAACATTTAGCGATCAATTATGGCCTAGTGAATTGGCACAGTGTCACGAATGATAATTCCATCGTTGTCTGGAATAACGAGGTTCAGTAATAGCTTAAAACGGTCCCCACATTGACGAACATAACAATTCCCAGTCGTTTAACGGTCCAGTTGGGGCGGAGGTGCCAGTACATTCCACGTATAAACAGCACACACTACTGTGCAGCCGCAACTAACTTGTTCAGTGCCTTGTTGGCAACTTGGATCCATGAACTCTTGCGGTATGTGCAGAACTCGAAACCATCCATGAACTCTTACTCCATTGTACCTTATACTGAAGTGTTCTCAGAGTGAAATCAAAAAATTATATCCTTCCTCGGGGCATTCTTAGCGCGCAATTCCTTGATCTGTTATTCCCATGTATCATTTGAAATCAACAGTTATGTAAGACAGTGAATAACATGTATCCATTTGCTTCTATTGAAAATAACTATTTAGTAATTCACATCTCTTTCATGCCTCTGTTCCAATTCAGTCTCTTATTGGCAATGTATATTATAAATATACAACCAGGTACTTTGCTGTCCTTATTTATACTTTTCCAAAACTAGTTTTAGAGCCACTGCTGCCCATCCTCAGAAGAGACAGTGGAGATGTTACAGGAACATTACACTTTCTTGCACCAAGTGCAGCTGATGCTATGGTGGTGGTTCTGGCAAAGTGACTGATCTTGAGTAATTGCGACTGAAAATAATCAGAAGGAAAACTTAGGTTATTATACTATTTGTACTTACTGTGTTTTTACCTTGGTGCATTAGTGCATCGTATGATATTATAGTTGACTTAAAAATTTTCAAATTCACATTACTACATTGAACTTTGTTCCTTGCTAGTATGATGTTACATTTCCAGTAAACATGTGACATGGATTAACAAACAAAAAGGGATGAAAACCTGGTATATTTACAAAGTGGTAAGACAGTGGTTTTTAGATACATAGGTCTACATGAAAGAGTTTTTTCGAAATTTAAAATGTTAATGTGAGTATTAAGAAGAAGAAAACCGTTTTAGTTAGAAACGTACAGTATCACATTTGTTACATGAGTGAGCTTTTTATGGTGTATGGAAATATAAGAAATTTAGAGAAAGTTACCTATTAGCAAAACAGACTAAAAGGAAAACACTGTAGTTGTTTTCTGATGGAGGTTTTACTTAATAACACTGTAGTAATATAATCAGTGTAGAACAGCCAAATAATAGAGGACACAAACAGTGCCTACAATAGTTATGGATACTTTGTGTTTACTTTCCTATTGTAACGTGGTTATGATGATAAAAAATTAAAACATGTTTACAACACATTTACTATTATGCAGACAGACATGTTTGTACAGCACAGAGTATGACCTATGAAGGAAAATGAGTATCATGTTGTTGTTTTATTTGTTCATTTATTTTATTTATTTATTTATTTATTTATTTATTTATTTATTTATTTTTTTTTTTTTAGTGCGAGGATATCTTGGAACTTTTAGAACAAAAAGTTATGTGCTCACTTTATTTGTTTATTAACGATCATCTGAGGTGATTTTGGTTTGTGAATGTAATTTTCCAGTTGTTCAACGGAGTTCATGTGTAGCCATTAAACAACAATATTTAGTATGGGAAGACTTACAACGATATTGCCAATAAGCTGCTCATCATGAGCAATGTGTGAAAGAAACCTGGTTTTTGCTTACGTTTTTGAGTCTAAAGGCATCTATATGTTCCTTGTAGCAGGTTGCAAAAGGTCTCCCTGTTTTCTCACATAGAAACAAAAATATGAGCATATGCCTGATAATTGGTGCCCTTCCTCACTGAGTCTATCATTGTGGACGATTTTATATAGTAATTGGTTCTTTTTTGTATATTGTACAAACAGATGACCTCAGAAACAAAAACTAAGCAAATGCAGATTTGAAACACACAGCTCGTCATGAGCACCCTATTGATAATAACAAAGACAATATTTCTGTAGTACATATCGCCCACAAAGGGCTACACATCGATCTCCTTGAACAATTTGAAATTCACATTCCTAAACTGAAATTACCTAAAAAAAAGACCTCCTTAATGATCGAATAGAATCAGTACATACCTTTAAGTTCCAAAACTTCCAACACATTCTCGCATTTAAAAAAAAAAAAAAAAAAAAAAAAAAAAGGATGCACTCACTCCTGTTCATAGGTCATACACTGCAAGTACTGCACCAACATGTCTGCCTACATAATAGTAACTGTCTTGTCGGAGTGTATGTGGACACATCTGAAAAGAAAAACTTATAGTATAAATGTCATAGGCAACATTTCTGCCCTCTAATATTTTGCTGTCATACATTATTTATATTATTATAGGCACATTAAAAACCTGTCAGAAAATAACAGCTTCAGTATTTTGTCTGTTGGCTGACAGCTACTTATATTTCCAGACCAACATAAAAACTTACTCTTATAACAAATATGGCACTCAGTCCTTCTAATTACAAAAAGTTTTCTATTCACTATTCATATTTAGAAAAAGCTCTGTCATGTATTCGTATCTATAACAAAATCGCCATCTAATCACTTTGTAAATATTCACTGCTTCCTTGTTTTTTTGTCTATTTACTAACCCATGTCACATTTTTACCGGCAACAACTAGCAAGATTAATATAATTCATGTCCCTTCACTAAGAACCATTTATTCAGTACATCTCAGGCGGAAGTTCATCACATAACGAAGTGTGATGTCTACCTTAATCATTGTTTTTGAACTCACACCCTATGTTTACATTAAATGGAAAACTAATGTCAACTGCAGTAACATAATGTAATACATGAATAATACCAGTGCCCAAAGAACGATAAGGACACTAATTCACCAAGAGTTAAAATACAGTAATTTAAAAATCACATAACACCAGAACGTTTCCTTCCATTTATTTTTCTTCCCTATTATGTAAGTTCATTATTTTTCACAGAACTACCATGACATTGTCTATCTACACTTGCTGTAACATCCCCACTATCTCCACTAATGGTAATTCTGAAACGGCTCGAAAAGTAATTATGGAGAGTAAAAAAAAATCCATAAAAGCATGTGGTTGCATATTGTACCAAAATAAACTACCAGTTATTTATTTCTGGTAGCCATATTAATGTCGTTAAGCACCAGATTTGATAATATTCTGATTACATTTGGCATTCCAGACAATGAACTGAGTTTTCTGTTGCTAAAATTCAAATTTATCTCTCCTATCTGCAAACCACAGAAGCTTGACAACACAAAAGATTTGATCTTATTAGCAAGTATTGTTTATTTCCTGAGTTTCAAAGCCATCTCTCCTCTCCTCAGAGCATATCAATGTTGCTGCAGCACCATACAATCGTCCTGCAAATCATCAGCATGAACAGTTCGGTGTGAGAACTGGTGGCAGCATTCCTTGTCGTACTTCGTCTGTGACGTAACCAGGAGTACGGGCAGTCGATTCTCAAAGCGTTACGTCTTAATGTGGAGCGTGATCCCCTACTATCGTTGAAACTATTTTGGCGAGAGATGCAGTAGACAAATTACCGATGAGGGACAGGATACAGATGATCACAGATGAGCGCCCCTTATCTGCAAGTTCCGCCTTGTAAATTGCATGTTTGCCAACCAGGTCCATGGCCCCGAATCGGTATATTTCGAAACGTATCGACGAGGAAGGAAAATAAAAAAAATGGTTTAAATTTCCGTCGACAGGGTGGTCACTAGTGACAGATCTCGCGTTCGGATTGCTTTCGTTAAAGCTGGGGAATGACATCGGTCGTGGCCTTTGAAAGTGACCATCCAGGAATTTGCCTGGAGTGTTTTAGGGAAATCACGGTAAACCTAAACTATGGTGGCAGGAGGCGGGTTTGAACCGCCTGCCTCCCGAATGCAGGTCCACTTCACTCGATACATCGACAAGCAGTAAGATGTTTCTCGCTGCAGCCACCGTCACCTAACTACTAACGACGTAGCTGTTGTGCTCTTCTGTTGCTTTATATAGCAGTTTACTTTACTTCAGAAGTTTCTGAAATGTTGAAATGTTTGTATAGTCTATGGGACTTAACTACGGGGTCATCAGTCCCTAAACTTACAAACTACTTATGAACTACTTACGAACTAGGACGGCACAAATATCCATGCCCGAGGAGGGATTCGAACCCCCGACCGTAGTGGCCGTGCAGACCGTGACTGCAGCGCCTTAGTCCCCTCGGCCACCGCGGCCGGCTCAGAAGTTTCTGTTCCTTCCTTTAAGTGTCTGCAGTTGTTTCAGTTGTACTCTTGGTAAAGGTTTAAGACAATTTCATTTTCGATTACGAACAATATTTAAGCAGTTCTTCCCTCCCATTTGTAATTTTTATAAAGGGTGTTAAGTTCGCTGAAGTGCGGAGAGTGACAGGGTTTCCTTTTTCCCAGTGCTTCATCAGCTCTTCGAATTCTGTGAACGGGTCCGCGTTAGTTTCCACCGCCCGTTACAACCGCTTTCGCCGTCGGCCACTTTACAGTTACACTAAAGATACCCTGTAGTTACTGTGTCATCTCGGAAGGTTTCATCAACGTTCAGATCAGTTTCTTTGTGTTTGCCACAGTAGCTCCACTAGTTTATTACATTCAGTCGTATCGTGCTCAGCTCCGTCTTTAGAAAGTAATCGGGTTTAATCACATATCTTCAATGTGCTTCATGGCTGTCGCTGGATAAACGGAACTAACTTCGTTTCATAGGAAATGTCTTTCCCTTTTCAGAAGACTGTCACTTATTGGGCTCGTACTACGTCCTCACAGAACCACTCCGTCAGCCAATTGTATAGCCGTCTCTAACTCATGATATGAGGAGAACTCTTGCTTTGATCGTGTTGCGCATCGCCGGCCGCAGTGGCCGAGCGTTCTGCGGTGCGCCAGTCACAGTCTGCACGGCCGCTACGGTCGGGGGTTCGAATTCCCCCTCGGGCTTGGATGTTTGTGTCGTCTTTAGTATATGGTAGTTCATAAATAGTTTGTAAGTTTAGGGACTGATGACCACGCAGTTAAGTCCCTTAAGCTTAACAAACATTTGAACATTTTGTTGCGCATCTTGGACTTCCACGTGAAATTCTCTCGTGTGTACAGTTCTTGCACAGGACTACCTTGTCAAGGAAACCGACTTGCTGCACTAATCTGTATAATGCCCCACTGCTGTCTTCCAAATATGTGCTTCATTTTTCTTTCTTTCTTTCTTTTTAATTGTTTTACCTCTGAACAATGGTTTATCCACGTCCACTAAGGTTTGGAGATCAACAGTTACGTAACTGCATACATTTCTCAGTGCAGTGTTCAGGTGTTCATAGTTTGCCTTCAATAGCTGTCAGCTGCATTGGTTTCTGGTATTACCCGTCGGAAGCACAGGAAATGTCGGGCAGAGAACCACACGTATCTCTTGTTTCCATGAATAACTATGTTTTCATAAATCTCGCTGATTTTAAAAGTACATCAGATCCATTATTCCCCAACTTTTTATTCAGTATCGGATTGTTAGTTTTATCTCGAAATTCTTTACGGCTCTCTTTTCTCGAACAACTGATTATAGTTTTTTTCCGGCTAAGCCATTCACCATGCAATACACGCGTCATTTCACTTTCCTGTTGCAGGCTTCTGAGTATTATAGAGAAGACGTAGTAGATACAGTTTTGATAAGGAAATCACGTCCGGAAATAAGCTGCTTGACTAACACTGAGGAAACAAATGTGTTGGGATAGCGATTTGCATAGATACAGATAGCGACAGTAATTCGTACTCGAAGTACAAAACGGCGGTGCACTGCCGGCTATCATTTGTACTCACGTACTGACAGAGTATCTGATATACGCTGCTCCGCTATCTTACGTCTTATCCTTTTCCATACTTCATCATTTATTTGAAAATACCCTGTTTCTGAAGAACTGCCGTATATTGTGAAAGATACTTTCTAAATATGAGAATGTTATTTTTTTAGAACGTTAGAGCTTCTGTTGTAAAAAAAGAAGGAAGGATGCTTAGGGTTTAGCATCCCGTCGACAGCGTGATCAGTAGAGACGGAGCTTACGCTGGAATTTTCGGGGAAGGATGTGGTTGCAAATCGGTCGTGCCCTTTGAAAGAACCATCCCGGCATTTGCCTGGAGTGATTTAGGGACATCACGGAAAACCTAAATCTGGATGGCCGGAGGTGGATTTGAACCACCATCCTTCTGAATGCGAGTCCATTGTCTTAACACTGCGCCACCTCGCTCGGTCTTCTATTGTAAATAAAACGACCTATTCACATTAAAAAGTGACAACAAGTTTCACATAAGCACCTGTGATTTCATTAGGATGTAACTGTTACCCGCAGGAAGTTAATAACACTAACGGAACTAAGAAAGAGCAAAATATTTGCGGCGTGCGAGGCCGCTGCCGGTGAATTATTTTGTACAGTGGTTTGAAAATAACAGTAAATGAAAAGGAACGGCATTGAAAGGTAGCCGATGTATAGCAATGCTGCAAAGTTGTAGTAAGTAGTGGAGCATTCTATTCTTGTTGTGGCACTATTAGTACAGAGTAATAGACTCGTAAATATTCTGGCTGGAGAGCACAAAGGCACAACCAAGTGCGTTTCTCTGCTAACAGAAATCATGAATAAATCAATATCGCCCCACTAAACTGTGAGAGCCTTGCTCTTGTATTGCGGCGGCTGACTGAAGCAACGTAGGGGTGTGTTGGCGTTCCTCAAACTATTTCGTGAACTTGCATGAGTGTTCGTGAAAGCCACTCACAGCTGGCAATACTGCGAAACTGCAAATAAATTGTGTAAGAGAGTTCAATGTGCTTCATCCAGTAAATGACCTGAAATTGTTGAAATTTAAATGCGTTGTATAATGCGAGCTGGCTGCAATGATATAGCAATTCTGTTAAAACTAAAATATCTGAAATAATAAATGGAGAGGCCGTGCTGCTATATACAATTAAACAGACTTAACACAATTTTATATTGTTATTATTGACCATCTAGAAACATATTATACATTCATTACCCAACATTAGTTGGTAGAATATCGACATCGAAAACACATTGGAACATCGGTCAATCTACAGCTTAATGGCATGTGCAAGCTCTATCAAAGTCTAAAGAGCAAAGGACGCATTTTTCTTTGATACAGATCATCTTATGGATTGTATAGAAACCTCAGATAATATGAGAATAGGCGTCAGAGATGATAATAATTACTAAATTTCTTATTGCATTTCGCTCATAGACCACAGGATTATGTTGTTGTGGTGGTCTTCAGTCCGCAAACTGGTTTAATGCAGCTCTCCACGCTACCCTGTTCTGTGCAAGTCTCTTTATCTGAGAATACGTTCTGCAACCTACATCCTGTTGAATCTGCTTACTGTATTCGTCCCTCGCTGTCCCTCTAAGATTTTTACACCACAGACTTCCTTCTAATACTAAGTTGACAATTCCTTGATGTCTCAGAATGTGTCCCACCAGTCTATCCCTTGTATTAGGATAGGCCTGAAACTCCTGTTCTCCCCAATTCGGTTAAGCACCTTCTCATTAGATACGTGATCTACCCATCTAATTTTCATCATTCGTCTGTAACACCAGATTTCAAAGGCATCTATAATCTTTTTGTCTGAACTCCTTATCGTCCATGTTTCACTCCCATACAATGCTACACTCTAGACAAAGGCTTTCAGAAAGGACTTCCTAACAATTAAATTAATATTGGATACTAACAAGTTTCGCTTCTTTAGAAACGCTTTTCTTCCCATAGTCATTCTGCATTTTATATCTTCTTTACTTCGGCCATAAGAAGTTATCTTGCTACCCAAATAACTAAACTGATCTACTACTTTTATTGTCTCATTACCCAAGCTAACTCCTTCAGCATCACATGATTTTCTGACATTCCATTCCATTACCCTCGTTTTACGCTTGTTAGTATTCATCTCATATCTTCCTTTCAAGACACTGTCCATTCCATTCAACTGCTCTTCCAGATCCTTTGCAGTCTCTGACAAAAAAAGTAAGGATTGCTTTTCACGCCAGTGTCCTGTCATCAGAGCGCGCTACACTGTCGCTGCCCCACATAACTGACAGGCTGACTACGTCAATAGTCTGCGGATAAGTTGACAATTTAGATCTGACAGGACGCATGCTAGAGTTGTGGGTGCAGTACTTGTGGCCACTGTGTCTGCGTTGTGTGGGACTGAGCGGAACGGGTGCCCAGGCTGGACCTCGCAAAGGAACTGGGAGCCTTGGGTGGCACTGCGAGTTTCAGAGAAGCCAGGTGCTGTCGTGTGGCGCTGCCCGGCACTGGACGCCGCTGTGTTGTTGTGGCTGTATCGAAGCCAGCGTTAACCCTTTCCTGCCCGACGGGACTTGAAAAAAGTCCCAGCCAATTTCCAGCGACATAAAACAAAGTGGAAAATGATTTCTCACTTGTGTTTCTCACGAGACGTTAGTGTCCCTCTCATGTGTCATATGAAACACTTGCTGAACTAGATTGCTCTATATATTTGCTCACAAAGAACAGAAAAAAACAGATTGTTTTATGTCTTTATGTACAATTTTACCAGGCGAGTTTTGCTGTCATAAAAAGACGCTGTTATTTGTTCTCACATTGGTAATTTGATTTTGTATAGTTTTAGCTAATGTAAACTGATATTATTGAATGAATAGCACCCTTTTCATTTATATAGTGTTCAAATCTGTGACGGAAATTTTTAGTGCTGACAGTGTGTCAAAGGCATTTTGTGCATGTTATTTACGTAGTTGTCTTTGTTGCTAGGTGTTACTAACAAATGGTTGTAGTTTTAATTTCTTTTGTTTATGTATTATAAAATACGAATACAGTTTAGGGATCACTATATTTTACTTTATTTCCTTCATTCAGATCGATTTTGATAGAAAAATTTTGCTATCTATTTGTAGCTGGTAAATCCTTATGTTAACAGAGATAAGCACTGCATAATGTCTCCAAATTGCATTATATCCTCTTGGAATATAAAGTCCCATTTTTAATTTAACATTTTTTGTGTCAAATAAGGAAAACAAAAATGTATCGCTACACTAATGTGCTTCTATTTACTTTGGTAGCAAAATAACCAAATATGAAGTTATGTGCTCGAATATTTGATAGCTTGGACAGGAAGGGGTTAAGCCACACTCACACGGAGCATGGTTCACGAGAAGTTTCCTGGATGGCGCGCACGTTAGTCGGTTGCCGTTTAGGAATGCGACTGAAACTCACTGCGTCTCTCTCACACGGTGCAACATTGGGTGCGGAAGCGTGCAGGCCTGGCTTCGCTGGGTGGACGCTAAGACGCGGATCTGCTTTATTTATCAAACGATTGTGAAGAAACTATTCGGTAAAAAAATTGATTCTCAGACATCATACAGCTGCATTCTTCAGCTTCATGAAGATCTGTCTACTATTTTGTTTGTCGTCATAGTTCTTGTGATATTAACGATTCAGTATAGTACTACAAGAAATACGAAAATTTTGCATTGAAAAATAGAGGTCGCTATGAATTTGTGTTTGGTGCAAGATAGGTCATATGTTGCTGCGGATGAAATGTAGCTAAAATATTGAATTATTCTTTGAAGTTGGAAGGATGTCTCTATCTATCACCAATCTCGAGATAATGGGTTGTATGTAAAGCCCTTGTTCCGTATCACGCGCGTCAGCGAAGAAAACGGAAAGAAATTTTCATAAAATTCCCTATATACTTTAAATGATTGGAGGTATCGAAGCAAGATTTTATCAAAAGATAGCACGCAAAGGGGAGATTATTTTTTCATATGATCATTTTACGAAACTTTCACATGAATCCCAATATTTAACAAAATGCAGATATTAATGAATGTAGTAGTGTGATTTTTAAGGGCCATCAATAGCTGGTGAAACAAAAATTGCTGTTTTTCTATGTAAGTGAAGAAGCTACTCATTTAATTTTAGAATGGCCAGTTTCATGAAGTACAAACTATCTTGTCCTCAGTATTATTAGTTTCAATATTCTGGACGTCTGATTACCCTGCCGTTTAGTCCCCTTAGAAATCGGAACACTCAATGTTCTGTTGCTATTTTATCTGCTTAAAAATGTTAGTGAAAATAATATTTGTTAGGTCTGCTATGTTTTGGCAAAAGAAGCGGATTTTAACATCGGAACAAAGGAAGTTACGTTGTCAGGGACAGGATGTGAAAATACGTTTGTCAGAAGAAGTCTGGTAGGGCACATAAATGTGTAGTTACATTGAAACTTAGTGGGGAATCAGAGAAAGTGTTTTATTTTATACTGTTTGTAGCTCGTATACGAAATATGTATATATTGGAACTCTCGTCGAATTCGCTACCCTAGTATATTTTAATGATGAAAATTGTGTTTGAAAACAGGCGAAAAAATCAATGTTAGATATACAAAAACTTTTAACTTACTGGAATCCTGTAAACCAGCCATGATGGTCTAAATTGAATTCTTTTGACAAGCTGAAAGATGTTTGTGATAAAAAAACACATCGCTCTCTGTTAGCACACTAACTAAAATATATGTACTCTAAATGATTTTTCTGATTTCTCTGATTCCCCACTAAGTTTCAATGTAAGCACACATTTATGTGCCCTACCAGACTTCTTCTGACAAACGTATTTTCACATCCTGTCCCTGACAACGTAACTTCCTTTGTTCCGATGTTAAAATCCGCTTCTTTTGCCAAAACATAGCAGACCTAACAAATATTATTTTCACTAACATTTTTAAGCAGATAAAATAGCAACAGAACATTGAGTGTTCCGATTTCTAAGGGGACTAAACGGCAGGGTAATCAGACGTCCAGAATATTGAAACTAATAATACTGAGGACAAGATAGTTTGTACTTCATGAAACTGGCCATTCTAAAATTAAATGAGTAGCTTCTTCACTTACATAGAAAAACAGCAATTTTTGTTTCACCAGCTATTGATGGCCCTTAAAAATCACACTACTACATTCATTAATATCTGCATTTTGTTAAATATTGCGATTCAAGTGAAAGTTTCGTAAATTGATCATATGAAAAAATAATCTCCCCTTTGCGTGCTATCGTTTTATAAAATCTTGCTTCGATACCTCCAATCATTTAAGAGATATAAGGGATTTTATGATAATTTCTTTCCGTTTTCTTTGCTGACGCGCGTGATACGGAATAAGTGCCTTACATACAATCCATTATTTCGAGATTGGTGATAGATAGCGACATCCTTCCAACTTCAAAGAATAATTCAATATTTTAGCTACATTTCATCTGCAGCAACATATGACCTATCTTGCACCAAACACAAATTCATAGCGACCTCTATTTTTCAATGCAAAATTTTCGGATTTCTTGCAGTACTATACTGTATTCGTTAATATCACAAGAACTATAATCACAAACAAAATAGTAGATAGATCTTCATGAAGCTGAAGGATGCATCTGTAAGATGTCTGAGAATCAATTTTTTTTACCGAACAGTTTCTTTACAATAGTTTGATAAATAAAGTAGCTCGTTTGTGTTGTGCGTCTTTAGAGACAATGTGTGCGAGCATCTGACGCAGACATTCCGGGACCTCCGGATTGGTCAGAATGGTCGCACACCCATACATTTCTGGTTGTGGGGACGATTTAACGAACTGGACTACACAACTGCAATCAGAGATTTGGAGACACTATAGGGTCGCATCTTCTGTGCACCGCAGCAAGTGCTGCAGAAACAATGGGTTTATAAATGTTCAAATATTTGTAAATCTAAGGGGCTTAACTGCTTGCAAACTACTTAAATCACCTTACACTAACTTATGCTAAGGACAAGACACACACACACACAGACACACACATGCCTCAGGGAGAACTTGAACCTCCGACGGCGATCAACCGCGTGCTACACGGAAAGGGGCCTTACAGTGCTGGTCACTCCACAGTGGCAACGGGGTGTCTTTCAAACGATGCGCGATTCCCCACTCAAAAGGGCGGTGGGATGCATTACCATCGATGGACACCATGTGTAACGCCTTCGACAAACATGTGTTTATGTCTAAAAGTATGACGCAAGTTTACTTATTTTCCTTGCTTCCAAGAGTAGCACCACCTCTGATAATATTCAAATTTTTTTGAACACTCTTTATTCTTAATATCTAATATTTCACATATTTTACAGAGTGTCTCACGAAAGACGCCTGCCAGGCGTCCGCAGATCGCGCGGTACGGCTCCCGGCCGCCGGCCTCGGCAGCGCCCGATTCTCGGACTCTATTGTGCCGCAGGCGCATACACTGAGTTAAAGTCTAAAACACATTGCCACCTGAATAACCTAAGCTTACCTTTAATTACAGTAGATGTTCAATCTAGTATCTAGTAGAATCTTTTTTCACGAACCAATAAATTCTGACAGGTATGTGAACAATATTCTGCATCCATTTTTTCAAGAACTTCCACCCAACGAAAATCTGTACGGTTATTTCATGTAGGACAAATGCAAGACCACACATTGCCAATGTTTCTATGACTTTGTTTGTGGAATATTAAAAGACGACGTGTGTGCAAGCAATCCCCATACACTCGAAGAGTTAGAAGACAGGGTTCGACTAGTCATTTCCTAGATTTCGGCAGCCGAAATTCGTCGATTGTTCGCAAAAGTGTTCAAGAGATGTCAGGCCGCTCTTTCCATAGAAGGACATCATTTTGAACATCTACTGTAAATAAAGGTAAGCTTAGGTTACTCAGATGGCAATGTTTTTTAGACTTTAACTCAGTGTATGCGCCCGCGTCACAATAGACTCCGAGAATCGGGCGCTGCCGTGGCCGGCGGATGCGGTGGCGGCGGCTGGGAATCGTACCGCGCGATCCGTGGACGCCTGGCAGGCGTCTTTCGTGAGACACCCTGTATTTGATTTCAGATTTTAGATAATAATTTCAATAGAGCAATTCCCTTCATAACAGTTTCTAATTTTAGTTGTTGCCATCTTTGAAATGCACTGAGATACTACGTAAAGTTCAAAAACGTTCTTCAAGTCACATACTGTCAAAGCCACATGATTTTATTTGTGTACCTGACGAATGCGTTCAGCGTCTGGCAATAAAGATGGGTGAATGAAGTGAAACGGTCGATCGGGCCGCACAGACGAACACAGCGCTGCATAGCGGCCGGAGTTGACAACCTGCCCTCACAGTAGCTCAGTTGAGCACCGTGTGTGTTCCGTTTTATGCCTGATGCACGGAGTGGTGTTGTCTGCATTGGTTCTGAACCGAGAACAGCACAATCAACGAGCAAGGAACCCGTGTATAGTTTTATTTTGACCTTGGCAAGACACTTAAAGAAAGACATGCGACGCTGGAGGTCAAGCACTGTCCGTGACGTGTGTGTACCAGTGATTCGCCCGTTTTCGAGAAACCCGCGAGTATTTCTGACAGTCCCCATAGCGGACGTCCGGCGACAGCCGTCAGTGACCACAGCATTGAAGGCATTAGTGACTGAGCGCATGATACCGGAGGAACTGAGGATTAACCGTGAATCCGTGCGACAAATCTTTACCCTGAAGGTGGAGGAAAGATAAACGTGTTATTGTCCCTACAGCACCTGACAGACGATCAGACGCAGGCTCGTTTAGAGGATTTTGCCGAAACGATGGATGTGACTCCTCATTTCTTGTACCGTATTGGCGCTGAAGATGAAAGCTGGTGTCTCCAGTACGACACCGGATAAACGGCAAAGCATGGAACGGCATTCTCCGACATTACCTCGTCGGAAAATGATCAGAGCCCAAAATTCACGCATCGAAACGATGCTCATCACTTTTTCGATAGTCAAGGCAATATCGACATTGAATTTCTACTTGAGGAAACGTCGTTGAAGGCTACAAGGTACGTTGACCCGTTTCATGCAACGTCTACGTAGGGTACGACCCAAGTATGTACAATAAGGTCGTTTGTTTGAAACAGGGGGACCCAATTGCTAAGTTCATCAGTGCTCATCACTCACATACGCAAGTAAAACCGTGAGCCACCTGCGGGAAAGGGTAGGAAAGAGAAGTACAACAAGATTCCTGATATTTTACTCACAACAACACTCGTCCACACACAGCCAACGTTGTCGAAGACTTCATGGAAAGAAAGGGGGTGTGACCAATTGAACATCCACCATACTCGCCACATCTCAGTTCTCACATTTCTATTACGTCAATTCACACTCGCTTTGAAAGCAATGAGATTTGGCAACATTCGTGACATCCAACGAAACGTGAAGAGTCTTTTGAACGCCATCCGAAGGGAAGACTACATGCAGAGCTTCCAGGACACGTATCGCATAGCTCAGCGGTGCACAGTTATGGGTGGTGACATTCCAAGGACATAAGGTAACTGTAGCCCATAGTTCACCTACGTTAATGTTGCAGGACTGTTTACCAAACTCTATTGTCAGATCTTGTGAATAATGTTGCTACACAATTGTCTTCTATGCCCATTCAAAACGATTTATTGTTACTTAAACAACGGGTGATCAAAAAGTCAGTATAAATTTGAAAACTTAATAAATCACAGAATAATGTAGATAGAGAGGTAAAACTTGACATTCATGCTTGGAATGACATGGGGTCTTATTGGAATTAAAAAAAAAGTTAAAAAAATGTCCGACAGATGGCACTCGACAGCAAAACGTCAGTGACTGTGCATGAAAATCGTGTATAAAAGGAGCTGTAATGAGAGAATCAGATGCACCAGCAGTCGTAGCATCTTGACGTTACCTGAAAAGGCGCTTTTACTGAAGGTGTGTTATCAGAATGGGGAATATGCTACTTTAGCGTTACGATCCTATCGCCATAGGAAAGGGATTCAAACGGGCAAAGCTCCGCTGACAAATGCAGTTGTGGCGAGAATGATTTCGAAGCCACGGGTTGTTTAGACAATAGAACCCATAGTGGCCGACCGAGCACGAGGCGTAATGCTGCTGAGACAGTTCAGGAAGAAATGGAGACTGTAGCGGGTTCGTCTATGGACGGGGAAGTCAGCGCTCGTGCAGTCGCACGTCGCACCGGCATTCCACGCACCACTGTTTGGTTGGCACTTAGGCGTACCCTCCGATCCTATCCTATTTTGATCCATCGGCATCATGAACTGTTATCTGGCGATTTAGTGAAGCGGAGGGCATTTGCGGTATGGGCGTTTCAAAAGATGGCGGAAGATCATGTTTGGTTGAGTAACGTGTTGTGGACCGACGAGGCAGATTTCACGCTCCGAGGGTCTGTCAACGCCCACAGCTGCAGAATTTGGGCTACCGGAAGCCCTAGAACTGTCGTGGAAACTCCATTCCACGACGAGAAAGTCACGGTATGGGTTAGATTCATCACATCTACCATTATCGGGCCATTTTTCTTCGAGGAACTGCGTGATTCTGGTTTTGTAACTGCTACCGTGGCGGGTGAGAGGTACGCCAATATATTACAGTATCGCTTTATTCCCAGCCTGGCTGAGAAACACCTGCTGGAACGTACGGTTTTTCCACCCCACATTGCTAGACGCGTGAAAGATCTATGGCGCTCGTCGTTTAGTGATGATGGTGTGCTCAGCCGTCATTTTCGCCATGCTTGGGTTCCCACGTCCCCAGACCTCAGTCAGTGCGATTATTGGCTTTGGGGTTACCGGAAGTCGCAAGTGTATCCATCAAATGTTCAAATGTTTGTAAAGTCTATGGGACTTAACTACGGGGTCATCAGTCCCTAAACTTACAAACTACTTATGAACTACTTACGAACTAGGACGGCACAAATATCCATGCCCGAGGGGGGATTCGAACCCCCGACCGTAGTGGCCGTGCAGACCGTGACTGGAGCGCCTTAGTCTCCTCGGCCACCGCGGCCGGCAAAGTGTATCGTGATCGACCGACATTTCGAGGGATGGTGAAAGACAACATCTGACGCGAATGCCTCACCATAACTCCAGACATGCTTTACAGTGCTGTTCCCAACATTATTCCTCGACTACAGCTCTTGTTGAGGAATGATGGTGAACATATTGAGCATTTCCTTTAAAGAATATCATCTATGGTTTGTCTTAATTTGTTATGCTAATTGTTGCTCTTCTGATCTGTCGAAAATCCCAAGCATGTGTGTCAAATTTTACCTCTACCTACATTATTCCGTGATTTATTAAGTTTTCAAAATTATACTGACTTTTTGATCACCCGGCAAGTTCACATTTCCAAAGATATCTTAGAAAATATCACTGATGTTGGTGGAAATGTAGTGAAAGGTTTTTGGGTGTGTATCAGCTAACAGTGTTTGACTTGCCAGACGGCCGTTGTTACAAGTGGCGGGGTGGTGGTCGGTGCCCGCAGGTGGAGGAGGACTGGAAGTACGTGGCGATGGTGCTGGACCGGCTCTTCCTGTGGATCTTCACGATCGCCTGCGTCATGGGCACGGCGCTCATCATCCTGCAGGCGCCGTCGCTGTACGACACGACGCGGCCCATCGACATCAAGTACTCCAAGATCGCCAAGAAGAAGTTCATGATGATGATGGGCCCCGAGGAGGGCTAGGAGCGGCGCTTCACATTGCACGCCCCGGGCAACCGCTCGGCGTTCGCCACGTGGGCCTACGCCCTCTGGCTGCTGACGTAGGCGTCGGGCGACGGCACTGCCGCGGTAGGGCGACCGTAGCACAGCGTGCCGGCTCTCCAGCGCGGTAGTTCTCCCCACAACTGGGCGCCAGCGACCACCTGGTCAGGTGTGGACTGCCACCAGCTCCCATCCTGCATCACCTCCGCATCCTTTTCCTCACATTTCGGGGTATGACCTCCAGTCTTAAGAAGACACCAAAGTTTTTGAAGATGGATATCGAATATTTAAAACAGTTTATGTTGATTTAAACCTGGAGCTGTATTAAAAACGGCGATATCTTTCATGAAACACAACACCAGTTTTACGACCTGAGTAATAAGAAACCATGTGACAATTTTTGATACAAAACTATGTAGACAGAAAGTTGCTAAAAATAAAGCATTACGTAAATGGATATTAGCTGTGGCTCTGATGTTTAAAATAAACTTAATGGGATATATATATATATATATATATATATATATATATATATATATATATATATATATATATATATATATATATATAATATTGTTTACCTGTACCAAATTTCACGTTATTTGGTTGTCTGGATCTTGAGTTATAAAGGAACAGACAAACAGACAACAAATGCTTCTTGTAAGTATGGATCACACATCCATCTCAGCCTTCAACGCCCACTTACTATCGGAAATATAAGCAAGACGAAATATTGTGAGATAATTTTATTCCTACCACTGAAACGAATCGCGCTGCGACGACCGGTATATATTATGCTGCAAAGCACAAGTTTTCCACATCCCCCTAGGTGAATACCAGGCTGGTCCCCAAGTCCCGCCTCAGTTACACGGTTCGCAAACATTTCGTAACACTTTACACTTTCGCACACTTGTAACACTATATGCAGACATTTGGAGTACACATTTCCTCCTGTGGGGCATGGGGTGGCGGCAAGAAGGGGCATCTGGCCACACAGTCAATATTAACCCATGCCAAATCAGCGTTTAACTCAGTGCCGACCCTGCAAGTACGGGAAAAGGGCCAAAGAGATTGATAGAATTACATTGTGCCTTGACGTCATATATATAAAAATAAAAACTTGATCTATACCATGAAGATTTTTAGAAGAGAGAAACTCAATGTTTTAACGTTCGTGGTGGCCTTAGAACATCTTTTTCGTACTAAGTATCTTTCAATGTTACAGCTAATTTTCAGTTGCGTAATACTCCATTTTGAGCCATTTTTGTCAATGTAGTTATGTCTTGTATCAAACATTGTCACATAGTATTTAATGGTTTTTTTATTCACGTCTCCAACAAAGATGCAAGACAGCACCAGTGGACTTATTGATCATCAAATTCCACCTTCTTCCTGAGTAATTGGCTGGATTTTTTTTTTTTTTTTCAAGTCTCTGCCTTTCTTCTCTGGCTGTTATAAATAATTAAGTATCAAACTAACTAAAAAATCATTTACATTGTGTTGAAAAGCTTTATAAAGCGAATATATACAATTGTTGGGGTTGTATGGTGCATATGGAAAGAAAGGTTTCCAGTAAACATGACTTCTGAAGGGCATATTATAGAAGCTACGAGCACTTGCCAATCTTTGCTACTGTGCGAAACATCTCCTATACAGATTGCAGAAACTAAACGGGCATACCAATAGATTGCATTAGTTCGTTACTATGAAACAGCCAAACATATTACATTTGATATTTGTCGCTAAAGCGGTACTCAGTATGGTTTCAATTCATACTAAGCAAAGACAAGAGTACAATCTCAAAGATTTTCAAAAATTTACCACAACACAAACTGCTTCCGTTAGACGTAAATGTTGGCGCTTCATTTACACGCAACTGCCAGTGCGGTTCAGAGTAACAAACTGATGTTAACGATTTCTCTATACGACTGAGGGATGTGTGCTGTCTTGTTTACTGCGTTATAAGTCATCAGTTACAGCAAAGAATTTGCAGAAGCGGAGATGTACAAGGCAGAACTTTCAGTGTCCGCATTTAACAGTCATGTTTACTGGAAAATTTTGTTTTGCTTTGCTCCACCTCACAAAACGTGAAACATTTCTTTCTAACACCTAATATAAAGGGAAACTGGTCTCTCCTAAGCGCTAACCTCCTGCACGACTTCCCAAAAAACATAAATCCCCGTTCCAATAACCAATAAAATTTGGGACGAAATGCGATGAAGCCTTGTCCCATATAACCACAGGTGGTTCATTGCGTGCAGTTGTGGGAAGAATTATAAAATGCCACTCGTGACGGTGTTGCCTGTCCCCAAGCCAAACTGTTTACGGCAGGCGTCGTCTTCCTCTCAGGAATATTGCGTTAATAATGAACGAATGCGGTGTCATTGTGTTCTAGTGCACTATTGTTATTCGGGCTACTGAAAATCTTAACATTCGGTCAGTCTGTCCGAATTCATTTATTTACATGTTGCAGTTGTGTTAGGGCTTTTGTTTGTTCTCACTGCTTCATTTGTAAATACAGTTTCTGTCCAGCGTTTGCTGATTATCAGAACTTTTTGCACGTATGTAACATTTCGTCATACTCTAATCGAAGGAGTGGTATCATCCATTTTTCTGGTGACAGAAAACAGTCTTTTTTTTTGTTGAAGCATTCCTCGTTCTACTTGTCGCAATTATTATTTAATTATTTCGCATATAAATGTTATGAAATGTATGTATTTACAATTTAATTCTAAATTTATATAATTCGTGACATTTTTTCATACTTCAAGTTTAGGGCTAATTAGCCATCCTTTAATGCCACGTAAAGCTTTCCTCTTGGCATTTCGAACCTGTAGAGGAAGTTATGCCAATTATCTCAAGTGTATGACGCCACAAGGCATACTCGAGATGTTCGTTACGGAAACTGTCGCCATGTCGTCGAAGATACTCCATCCCGCCGGGGTTGCAATATGAAGCGCTGAATCTTTACATCGAAAATTAGTACTGATCGTACTCTAGTGCCGTTTATGTACTGTTATTGTTTTGGCCGCTTGAAGCCGGCCGCAAGCGTGAACATGTTCCTATGTAAAGACGCAATGTGAACTAACAGTGTGAAGTCCAAGTGTCGAAGCAGTGACTGAGCGCTCGTAGACAAATGACACACGGTGCTGTTGATTTTAACATACAAACAAAAAAAGGAACAAAAAAAGAAGAAAGTGTGACCAGTTGTGCCAAAGTGAGAAGGTGGTAAAAGAACTTCACGAGAAGAAGTTGAACTAATAGGGAAGACAATTCCCTCGATGTTGTGAAGATCAGTGGAGTTACCTGTTTACAAAAGTGTTTTTTCACCCGATTATAATATTTGTTCCTGATGTTTCGTTCTAACAGCATGAGGGGACCTTTGGAAGATCGCATGCGCCGTTTTGAATATGAATGACGTCGCAGACACTTGTGATATTTGTATTGTAACATTTAGCTCACTTCCTCGTTCTCCTCTTGCCGTTTTGTACGGGTCTGCTTAACGCAGCGTATCTCTTCAACAATCCATCCTCATTCTTTACCTATTCCTCCGTTTCAGTGTGTGTCACCTTCACAGAACTCCCCGCGCGTACATGTAAATACAATATTATATTTGTACATTCAGTTAATATTGTTACTTTTAGTTGTAAATACCGTTCAAAATTCATTATTTCGAGTGGCTGGTTCTGAAGGAAACATCCACGAAGTATCAAAGTACGAATTATGCTCAACGTGTCTACCTTACGTAAAATTAATGTTAATATAAATGTATCAAATCATATTTTCTTGTCGTTCTCAAACAGAACCCCTCGATGGGCGTAGATAATACGTAAGAACAACTGTTCCCAATAGTTAACGTCAGCGAAACTAACTTCCGACCGAACACGTCTACGCAACACTAATTTTTCTTTTAATAAACCAAAGTTTTGTTTGTAGTTCAATAATAGCGTGACTGAGTTAGCAAGACAATCATCACTAATCTTGTAAGGTTGTGTACAGAGTAATGAAAAATACGAAAAAGCACTAGGGAAAATATTTTCCTCCATTGTACAACAGCAAACAACGTACGTTTACGACATTTGTCATTTAAAACATCAGTTGTTTATTTTTCCGTTTATGCGTTCACATAATTTTAGTTTAACGAAAGAACATTGTTCTGATGAATATTGACGCTTACTTTAGACAACGTTACAACGTGTTCATTATCGGTCTCTTGTCTTTGTGAACTGTCTATTCCTTCATTGTTCAATCAATGTCTTCCATTCCAGTCCAGATTGTACCCCACCATGTCCAACAAATTTTCATTCTGTGTCCATTGTTAATTGTCTCCATAAACTGTAGAATATTTGAGCAAATATGTATCTTGACTTTCCATTGTTTGTCATTGTTACACAAAGAGTAATTACAAAACATGCAAATTTGATATGTTGCGTTGAATTTCAACACACCATTACTAATTATGAAAAAAAAAAAAACTGTCATGTTTCATGCATTGAAAGCTGCAGCACTAACTATTAAAGTTTTCGAATTCAAATTCTCTTAAATGTCATGTGCTTTCAGTGATTCTAAAAGTAGGCAAAAAATGGTTTTGTTTGGTGTCTCATGGAAGGCGCAGCAGTGTTAGTCTCCATTTCTGATTTGTTTGCCACAAGTGAAAAAAAAATTGTCTAAATGTGCTTGTTCTACCGATAACCATTACATAACACTTACAGAGATTTAATAAACTTTAATTTAATAATAATTTAATTAATAAAGCCATAGATTAGATAGTTTCAATTAATGGGTTTAATTACATGTGCATTTGAAAGTGGTATATAAATACATAGAACGTATTGCAATAAATATAAAAGTTTGTTCTAAAATGTTTATAATCACTGACGTTAAATAAACAAGTGTAAAGAGAGTGACGCCCTGACGCCTTCTCACCCACCTATTCCGTCCGCCATTGCTGCGCCGCTCGCTCGCATTGGCCGCGGGGACAATAATTGAAAAGCGGCGGCAGCACGTGCTGCCATCTGTGCGCCGTTTGCCGGATAATGGATGGCATCGATCGCGCGCTGTGACGTCACGCCGCACGCCTCGCCCGCCAGTACTCGTCGCAGATGCGGCCTACGAGTTGGGGGGGGGGGGGAGCGCGCAGACAGCTGAAATCCGAAACCCTGCAGTCGCGTCGCCGAGGCGCGGCCGACCACACGTACGATAAAGATCGCAGAACGCTAACAAGTTCACTAATAGCAAATTAATCTCCTTACGTAACACGTGACATAAATCGTCGCATTCCATAAACAATAATAAATAAGTCACACTTCTTACCTCATGTAAATTATGTCAGTCTGAGGGTGAAGGGTGTAGCTACAAGTTTTCATTTCTTCCCGTATAAGCAAAACGTAAATAACACTCAATAATTAAAATCAACTGTTAAGTTACTGTCACGACATTACATAATAACTGTTATCACTCGAGCATCATGAAATTGGACTACAATTAAAAAGTTGATAAGGAAAATATTGCTTAATACGTTTCAAATTGTGACATTATAATTACATTTGGCAATGCTTTATACTTTTTTTCGTTTTTTGCATTATGAGGTCGTTTGAGCGGACTATTTTCAAACAACAAAAGTACACAGCAATTAGTCAAATTAGTACCCATTAAACAAAGACTTGTTACACTTACGTGAAGCGTTGATTTCGAACTTGCTATTACGAAATTCAAAGTTATCAGGGCATTTTAACTACCGGTTGATCAAAAAGTCAGTATAAATTTGAAAATTTAATAATTCACGGAATAGACACGTAAAAGATCTCTTATGTGCGTCGTTTTGTGATGATCGTGTGCTCAGCCGCCACTTTCGTCATGCTTGGCCTCCCAGGTCCCCAGTCCGTGCGATTATTGGCTTTGGGGTTACCTGAAGTCTCAAGTGTATCGTGATCGACCGATCGATATCTCCAGGGGCGCTGAAAGACAACATCCGACGCCAAAGCCTCACCATAACTCCGAACATGCTGTACAGTGCTGTTCTCAGCATTATTCCTCGACTACAGCTATTGTTGAGGAATGATGGTGAACATATTGAACATTTCCTGTAAAGCACATCATATTTGCTTTGTCCTAATTTGTTATGCTAATAATTGATTTTCTGATCAGATAAAGCGCCATCTGGCGGACATTTTTGAACTTTGTTTTATCTTTTTGTTTTGTTCTAATAAAACCCCATGTCTTTCCAAGAATTATTTCGTGATTTATTAAGTTTTCAAATTTATACTGACTTTTTGATCACCCGGTATATTTGTAAGTTGTTGCCATTATACTTTTTAATTCTAAACTCCAGTACCATCAACCACAGACATTGTCGAGTTGCGGTGGCTTGCGTGCCACTGCGATACACATAGTTGGGCAGTAGAAGCAACCAAAGCAGAGGGTATCTGTTGAGAGGCCAGACAGAACTGGAAGAAGAGCAGCGGCTGTTTCAGTAGTTGCAGCGGCAACAGTGTGGATAACAGGCTGAGCTGGCCTTGTAACGTCATCTAACGTGTCTTTGCCTTGCCATACTGTTACTGCGTACGACTCAAGTCCCCTGCTCGACTATCTAGGCGGGGACTACTCAGGAAGAGGTCGACAGATCGGAGCGTTGTATGTTCTGTGCCATAATTGGATAGGTAAGTTTGAAATTTTGAAAATGAAATGGGTAGACATTGTTGGTATTAGTGAAGTGCGGTGTCCGACGAACAGAATTTCTGATCTGGTAAATAAAGGTTTATAAACCAAAGATCAGTTTTAGGTATCGCAGCATTAGGTCTAACAATGAATACGTCAATAGGAGCGCGTATAAGCTACAAAGAACAGCACGGTGATTACATCATCGTAGCCAAGAGAGACATGAAGGCAATACCGACCACAGTACTACAAGATTGTATGTCAACGTGGAAGAGACCAGGAGATGTCGGAAGGTACGTACCAGATTGATTTGATAGTGATGAGACATAGATTCCTAAATCTGTTTTTAAATTGTGGACAGATATAGCCTCTGACCATAACTTATTGTTTATGAGCTGTAATACTTAAGAAATAGTAAAATGTAAGGAGAAGGAAGCTGCATAAATTCGTGGAACTAGAGGTTGTCGCGAGTGAAAGGTAGCATTACGTAACGATTGACCGAAACGGGGGTAAGTAATACAGTAGAAGAGTTGGTAGCTTTGAGAGGCAAAGTAGTGAAGGCTAAAGAGGATCATATAGCTAGAAGGACAAGCTGTAATAGAAATCCTTGGCTAGAAAATATAGCCGCGCTGGAGTAGCCGAGCGGTCTAAAGCGTCTCGCTGCGGAGCGCGCCGTTGCTCGCCGTGGAGGTTCGAGTCCTCCCTGGGGCATGGGTGTGAGTGTTGTCCTTAGGTTAGTTTACCTAGGTTTAAGTAATTTGTAAGCTACGGACTGATGACCACACAGTTTGGTCCGATAGATTTACAGACATTTGAACATAGAAAATATAAAAGTGAAGCGGGCAAAAGACTGACTAAGCAGGACTACATTGAGGACAAATGCAAATCCGTAGAAGAATGTATAGCTAGTTGAAAGATAGATACCACCAGAGGAAACTAAAATAGACTATGGAGACAAGAAATGGAGCTGCATGAATATGGAGATGGAAAATCGGTTCCAAGCACAGTGGGAAAAGCTGTATATCCAACAAGCTGTGAAGGAAACAAAGGGAAATTTGGAGAAGGCATCAAAGTTTAGGGAGAAAAAGCAAAAACTTTGAGGTTTGTAGCTGACATTGTACTTCCGTTACAGACAGCAAAAGGCGGCGGAAGACTCATTGGACTGAACGAACATTGTCTTGAAAGAACAAAGCAACAAGCAAGATCAAAAACAAGAGAAAACGAAAGGGAATGGAATGTACTCTAAGAAAATCGGTTCCAAGCACAGTGGGAAAAGCTGTATATCCAACAAGCTGTGAAGGAAACAAAGGGAAATTTGGAGAAGGCATCAAAGTTTAGGGAGAAAAAGCAAAAACTTTGAGGTTTGTAGCTGACATTGTACTTCCGTTACAGACAGCAAAAGGCGGCGGAAGACTCATTGGACTGAACGAACATTGTCTTGAAAGAACAAAGCAACAAGCAAGATCAAAAACAAGAGAAAACGAAAGGGAATGGAATGTACTCTAAGAAAATGAGGCAGTTGAGAAGGAATTAGATCAGGTAACGAGATAGCAAAACAGTAGGTGTTTGTTATTTGAGCAGTAAACTAACTTCTGATGGCCGAAGTAAAGAAGACATTAAATGCAGAATGTCTTTGCGAAAATTACGTTTCGAAGATTAGAAATTTGTTGACATCCATTGTTAATGTCAGGTAGTCACTACTGAAAGCATTTGTCTGGAGTGGGGTATTGTACCGGAGTTCGGCAGAAATGGTAGAGGCTATAGAAACTTGGTGCAACAGGGAAATGCTAAAGAGTAATAGCAGATGTGAAGATCACGTAGCTAATGAAGAGTTACTTAAGAGAATTTGGGAGGAACGAAACTTCTAGCATGTCTTCACTAAAACAGGGAATCGATTTGATATTCTGCATTCTAAGACGTTGAGTAATCTTGAATTTAGCATTGGTGAGAATTGGGGAATGGTGGATTTCAAAATAACAGGGGGAAACCGAGAGATGAATACGATGAGTAGTTCAAACACATGTTGCCATTCTTGTTGAGAGTCGAAGTGGTCTGTACAAGCCTGGGTAGTGTGGAGAGCTGCATCAAACCAGTCATTACACTGAATACCACAGGAACAATATTATTTCCTAAATAATCAAGTCTTTACCATAAGGTGAGTAATATTTTTGTTGAGACATATTTTTAGACGTTTTGATGCTTGATGTACTTCATAAACATTCTGTGCATTTCAGCTGCGAAAAATACTAAGTGCTGCAGGAATAAATAAAGAAAGCAAACACAGAACACGAAAGAGCGCAGTATCTGACTGCTTTTGTCAGTTATCACCTTTATCACACGTAGGAGTAAAATTAGAAGCAATATTCTCGAATCTATATTTAATTGCATGTAAAAAATTAAAATCTACTTTAAAAAAATCACGATTTTACGTACATTCCGTCATTAAAAAAATTTTGGTCGCATAAAACATTAACTTAGCTCGTACAAAAAAAAAATATATATATATACTAATAATAAATCCGTAAATGTAGGCCTGTCACTGTTAACTTCGATCTTCCTCCGGTTTTCACAGGAAACGTGAGAAAGGTTTGGACCAACATATAGGCATAATTTTATCAAAATCGGATCACAGAAAAACAAGATATCGTAATTTTAAGCGTTTTCAGTAACCGTCGTATCTGTTTGTTCAATTATTAAAAACCTCTTAACTAGTTCACAAATTTGCATGGGGTTTTCGCAGATAACTTACGCAAAACTCTGGACATTATATATCGCCTTTGTTTTATAAAAATCGAATGACTGAAATAAAGAATATCGTAATTTGATTTATTTTATCTACGACACGTTTATCTCCAAAACTACTTGACTTTTCATGGGGTCTCCAAACGTAACGTGAGCATATCGTGCGGTTCCATACAGGCTTCAATGATAAAAATAGGATAAGAGAATATAAAGATGTCATTTGTTTAAAAGCCGTCGAATACATCCATTGTTTGAGGATAGTCTCCAAAAGTACTGCACGAACTTTCATGGATTTCCACAGGTAAGTCACGGCGGAGCGGCCGAGCGCATTGAGGCGCTATGCTACGATGCGCGTGGTCGCTCCCTGTCGGGGGTTCGAATCCCCCCTCGGGCATGGATGTTTGTGTCGTCTTTAGTATAAAGTAGTTCATAAGTAGTTTATAAGCTTAGGGACTGATGACCCTCCAGTTAAGTCCCATAAGCTTTTCAAACATTTGAACATTTTTGACCAACAGGTAAATTTAGAATAGTTTGCAGAGCAACATAGGCTTCCTTTCATCAAAATCAGATCAGACAAAGAAAAGATATCGTAATTTGAAGTTTTATGTCTATACTATGCTTATAAGTAGAATTAGCACTTTCATGGGGTTTCACAGGTCAACTGAAAGTACCTTGGGGCAACATATAAGCTTCATTTCATCAGAATCGGATCAGGGGATGAAAAGATATGGTAATTTGTAGTTTCTGGTGTAAGCTATGATTCAATTGCAGCGTAGTATAGCAAAGATCCGACAAAGGCGCCAAATAACTGATAGATGGCGATTCTCCGTTTTCTATTCACATAACTAAGCTGTAATACACTGAAACAATGGCTAGGATTTTCCTTAAGGCAGCGGTGTAGCGTATTGATGTTGCCAACAGCTGTTGAATCCTCTTTAAAAAATCAGGCATTTACAATGAGACGAATAATTCTTTGTGTTGATAATAAAATAAATAATTAATGTTGTTCCGATCAGTAAATTAATATTTCGTTGTTAACGTTAACACACTAAATTGCTGCCACTGCAAGTAAAATTTAACCATTGTACAACACAAAAAAAAATAATTTTTTTGCTAGCTGTATCCCGCATGCCTTGCAGTGCCATGGAAAGAAAAGAAGTGCTTCTTTCCGCGGGTATCATTTGAATTAAAAACACAATGACGTTCCTTCGCGTCTATCGATGTTTTCACTTACTAAGAATTCTTTGAAAGGAAACACGAATTTATGTAGTTTCCTTTCTGATTTCGGTGCGTACTTATTACATCTGGAGTCCATTCTGTTTAGGAATGCCTAGAAAAGGCGAAGTACAGTCCAGAACAAATAGAGGCCCTGTAAGTTGCGTAGTACACGAAAGAACTAATAGTTGGGGCTGCTGCATTTTTAATTAAAAAAATATATATATATTATTTCCTTTCGATGGTAATGCCATAGAATAGCAACGAACCACTAAAGATGCTGTTCGTTTTGTAGTGCTGCAAAGAAACAATGCTTGATCGTGTTGTAGGTATTCTCTCAGTAACAGAAGTATTTTGAATTAAGAGTCGCAATCCAATTACAAACTAACATTAAACAGAAAGTTGCTGATTACACTTTGTATATTCGCTGCTTAATGACATTTCTTACTTCTTTTGACAGGGAACATTTGAATTTAAAACAAAACGACATTCCCTCGCGTTCATCGATACTGTAATTTATTCAAGAATTCTTTGCAACGAAAATTGAATTTATGTAGTTCCCTCTCTGGTTTCGGCGAATCCTCATTTACATTTTGAGTGTGTTCTGTTTAGGAATGCCTCGAAAATGCCATAATACACGAAAGGACCAAGGGTTAGTTACATAGTACACCAAATAATTAATTATAACGTTGCTGCGTTTTTTCATTCTCATAACTATGGTGTAATACACCACAAAAAGAATTACAATTTTACTTACGTCGACGGCGTTGTGTTATGATGTTGGCAACGGCCGTTGAATACTTTTTCAAAAATCAGTCGCAAAGAATGAGGGTAATAATTCTTTATATTCACGATTATTAAATAAATTATGCTGTTCTGGTCAGTAAATTAATCATCCTCCTAAACCGAATAGTTCGTTTCCAACGGTAGCAAACTAAACCGCTGCCACTGCAAGTAAAATTTTACCCAGGTAGCAAATTTTTTTTTCTTCCTAGCTGTATACCATATGCTTTGCATTGTTAGGGAATGAAGTGCATCTTTTGACATATATAACCAAAAATTGCACACAGGGTAGAAATATCTATGGACTGAGAATTGCGTTCTGTGCATTTTCTCAACATGAAGCTGGAATTACGACGTGATATTGATACAAATCCACTCTTTCCACACTCTTATTTGATTTTACGATTGGTTTGTACCGAATTGTCTGCAAAGATGCCCCACCTTCTTTTCATAGAGCAACCAAATAAAATGAAATAATATCTAAATAAATGTGTCACAGAAGCAACAAGAAAGTTGAGGAAGCGTCGCTAAAAGGGCCATTTACACATAGCGTCTTAACCAAGTAAAATAGGGCCAAGATAAAGTCAGCAATTAGTAGATTTTTCCCAATATCACGTGAGATTTCAAATTCAAAATGTTCAAATGTTTGTATAGTCTATGGGACTTAACTACGGGGTCATCAGTCCCTAAGCTTTCAAACTACTTATGAACTACTTACGAACTAGGACGGCACAAATATCCATGCCCGAGGGGGAATTCGAACCCCCGACCGTAGTGGCCGTGCAGACCGTGACTGGAGCGCATTAGTCCCCTCGGCCACCGCGGCCGATGACATTTCCACCTTATTATTGAGGACACAAAATCTGTTCTGCGCCTCTGAATACTCACACCTGAGATATTTCTGTGCCTGGCACAAGAGATAATACACACACACGAACGACAAACTCGTCAGAAGCCTCTCTGCATTCATAATTGTTTGGTACAATATTGTGATTCAAATTTTTAATTACATACTTTTGGTGCGGTCTACATTAAGATAGAGAGAAAGACGTCTTCTCTTGCAGAAACAATTGTACTTAGAGGTACAGGGTGTCCAGAAAAGGTCTCCCTGATTTCAAAATTAAATATCTCGAAAACAAAGATCGATAGGGGAATGAAGTAAACGGTATGTTTATTGTGAAAGCTGTAAGAAGTTTATACAGCAGTTTGAAATAATAAATACAAAAGCTGCTAACAGATGGCGCTATAATCGCCAAACGTAATGCCTAGTATAAATAGTGATCCTAAGCCCAGAGCGATCAGTTCCATTATCGAAACGTGAAAGAAGGTTAGCGTACCGAAGGAAGAGATTAAAACAATGTACTCCATTGAACAACGCGATTTTCTGGTGCTAGAGTACCTCAGGTTAGAAGAGAGTCCTACGGCAACAAGGTGAAGTTTTCAAGCACGATTTAATGTTCCAAAAGGACCCGATGCGAAAATCATTCGTACTCTCTTCGCAAAATGCCGCTAAGCATACGGCTGTTCTTACAACGTAGAGAGTAGTGACTTCATTATTAGTTATGATCGGATCTTCTGAAGGCTTTTACAGTTGATGCGTCTTTAATTTAGAGTTATAAGATATTTTACCAGGTATTACGTGTTTTTGATGAATCTTCAATCTGCCAAAAACAGATATGGAGAGCGTATGTTGCCTTCACTGAGAATTTGCGCATGCGCAAGGCGAGGTGCGCAGTAGCTCCATTGTCTTGCTTCGGGACCGTTCGTGCGTAACCGCCAGAGCTCGAGTAGCCAGGAGCTGGCGTCTCTACTAGCTCCAACGCCAATGGTAAAAGCGGCGTTTGCCCTCGCCCCTCCCTGAGGCGGGAGCGCCCGTATGCTGCCTCCAGGAGGTTCCTGAAGGGAAATTGAACCTCAGCCGCGCATGCAAAAAAAAAAAAAAAAAAAAAAATAATTCAAATGTTTGTTAGCTTATGGGACTTAACTACGACGTCATCAGTCCCTAAACGTACAAACTACTTAACACTACAGACAGCACAAATATCCATGCCCGAGGGGGGATTCAAACCCCCGACCGTAGTGGCCGTGCAGACCGTGACTGACGCGCCTCAGTTTCCTCGGCCACATTGCAACGCTGCGGTCACTGCCGCCTATATTACGAGGCCGCGCCAAAATCGTATCGTGCTGCCTCCCCGACGTTGAGGCCGAGCGGTCTGGAGCGCCATGTTATGGATCGCGCGGCCTCCTGCGTCGGGAGTTTGAATCCTTTCTCGGGCATGGATATGTCCATTGTCCTTAGGTCAGTTCACCTTAGTTTAAGTAGTCTGTAAGTCTAGGGACTGATGACCAGCGTACTTTGGTCCCACAGAATTACAAAGCATTTCATTTTGAACTCCGCAGCGTAAAACGTTTCTCATGCGGTAAAGACAGTTTGAATTCAATATAAAATGACGTGATCGAAGAATGAAACGAGGAATGATAGTTTAAAAACAGTTTTCATTTTATTTACTTTCTTTCACTGAACCAGTGAAGACACGGGACGCGCCGCCGCTGGTGACACCCGCGCCGCAAACTGTCTCTGGCATTCGCCATATAGATTTGTGTATTCCACGATTTTGTTAGTGTCACTCAAGCGTTGTCATTTCAAAGCAATGGCGCGCTGAAAATTGTCAAAAACGTTTCGTTTTTAGGACAATGAATTATAGTCAAATGTCTAAAAATGCTATTCTTCCAGACTCTAAGAGAGATGAAGGTTGACCTTATAACCAGGAATCTAAGCAAAGAAACCCTCACTAACACCAAATCCAAAGTCAAATTGATGGGAGAATTAACAGAGCCCTTTGAAATCAAAACCTGCGTCCGGCAAGGCGATGGTCTCTCACCCATCCTATTCAATGCAGTCTTAAAGAAAATTATTCCTACATGGGAAGGAAAACTCAAAGGAATTCAACTAGGCTGAAATAAGGAAAAGATAACCCACATAAAATGCCTCGCTTTTTCAGACGACAGCACCATTCTCTCGAATACTATAAAGGAAGCATAATATGCACTAGAAAAATTCCACAAGATAGCTGTGAAAACCATTCTCTACAAATTTCATATGAAAAAAAAAAAAAAAAAAAAAAACAATTTTTTGATACAAAATCATCAGATCAACTCCCACTAAAAGCAACGTACGGAAAAATTCTACAAGTCAGTGAATTTAAATATTGCCGCGAGACTACAAGTCAACCAACTGCGGGCGTGTCGCAATGGATAGCAGGTCGAAGGTCGTTGGTTCAAACCCGTCCACCGGCAAAAACATATTTTTTTGTAATTATCTTTTGCAGAATGTTCTACATGTTTGTTATGTTCACTTGTAATTTCTACATGTTTCTTATGTTAACTATTCTTCTAATTTCTGGTACGTTCTGTCTGGTATAAATAGCAGAGCACTCTGCCCGAGAGGTAGTCAGTGCTATGTGTATGTTAAGTTCGCAATAAACCTGCTTTCAGTATAAGTGCTGTGTTCAGTTGACAACCTTGCCTTCGAAGTCAAGCCTGCTTCATTTCAATGCGACATTGTTGGGTGGAGGCACCGGGTATCCTGTGCAACAGCTGCATCACCGTGGCTCCGATTAGGCAACGTAAAAGCTGTCGCTTACACGGACTGGAACCGGAATACAAGGGATATACCGAGTACACCCTTCCGAAAGTCCGTATCATCAGAAGAACCATGGACACGAGACCAGCGGTAAGCCAGCTGCACATTAGACACCCGTCAGTGTTCTCTGGAGACGCTGGACAGGATCCCAACGAATGGCTAAAAGGGTTCGACCTTGTCGCCAAGTACAACAGGTGGGATCATATAAAGTGCTTGGCCAACGTTTATATCTACCTCGACGGAACAGCCCAGCAATGGTTTGAAAACAATGAAGACAAGTTGCATGACTGGGAGACGTTCCAGAAGGAACTTAAGAATACATTTGGAGACCGCCAGCGACAAATCCGCTCAGCGAAAGAACGACTGGAGAACTGGGCCCAACGACGTGGTGAGCCGGCACAGTCATACATACAGAACGTTTTAGCCCTGTGTAACATAGTCAATCCGAATATGACTGAGGCCGACAAAATAATGTACCTGATGAAGGTATTGCAGAAGACATGTACCAAGCTCTTCTGATAAGAGACGTCGCTACGACGGAAGAGTTCATCAAGTGGTGCCAGCGTACTGAAGAGATGCAACGAAGCAGGGTTGGACGCAAGACGTATGACAGACTCCCGAATGTAGTCCCTATGGCCGTTGTGGAAGACCAGCATGCCTTCGCTTCTCTCATATGACAAATTGTAAGAGAAGAATTAACAACAATTTGTGGCAGCCGGGGCTATTAGACCGAGCGAGCATCAGATTATGGCCATGGATGTAATCCCTGTATGTCACGAGGGAGCCGACGCCGCCGAGGAAGAGGTATTTCAGACATTAACTCCTATTTGCCCCGCCAGTCGCACCCGACGTGAAGAATGGCGTCTCCCTGCAATGACTTACGCTGCAGCCGCCAAACGGCAGCCCATGAACTGACCGACACGGCCACAACCAAATCCCCCGGCAACTATGACGCCCCGCAGAAGAACAGACGTCTGAAGCACAGAAGAACACACCACTGTGTTTCCTCTGTGGGCGCCCTCGACATGTCGTACGCTACTGCAGAGAGAGAAGGCGAGTATTCGACGATTGTTTTGCCGCAAGACGTCAGCCATCAGAGCAGTTATATCGCAGTCAGTCAACTGCTGATGAGTTCAGTCGACCTGTGGGAAGTAGCCCATCGCCGTACCCTAGACGAGGTCGCTTCCCGACGCGCCGCTGCCGTTCACCGTCGCCGTACAGAGGTAAGAGCCGCTCCCCTTGCCGCCGAGCCCAGGAAAACTAAGGGAGGCGACCATCTACGGAGGTGAGGCCGCCGCACATGAAAATCCTCCATGGACGACAGTCGCTAAGAAGTCGGGGAGCCTCATCGACGTCATAATCGACGGTCAACCTGTCCGGGCATTGGTTGATTCACGAGCTTCTTTCTCTGTATTGTCGAATAATTACCGCCGCGCACTAAAAAAGACAATGTTCTGTGACACGGGGGCAATTGTGCTGAAGGTCGCGAATGGAAAGTACGACCAGTCAGCAGGAACTTGTTGAAACTTATATGTTTAAATAAAATAAGGTAGTTGGTACCGGAGATTGGAACTAATGTATGTGAATGTGCAAGGTTTGTGTGCAGATGCAACAGTACCACTCTAGATTAGTTCAGCACTGTGAATGTAAAAACTTATCTGAATGTATGAACATCTAGTAAGAATCAATGTTATAATTGATCTGCCTAGCATCGACTGATAGCCTGTTAATGCGCTTAACTATCCAGAACACGTGTCTGGTTGATCAATGAATGACAAGTCCGATTGTAGCTCACGTTCTGATTCTTTAATCATACAGACAAACTATTCAATACTTAAATTAAATGCCAATCAATGTTTGACACAAATGTGATATCCACAATAAAATGTGATCTTGGGTGGAGTGATAGACAATCTCAAACAATGACTGATTGCATCGGAATGACTAAATGGTATGGCAATTAGTGTTTGTTAATCAAAGTCTTTAATCAAAGATTAAAGTTTAACTTACTACTATGACACAGACTGAGAATGACATCTATTCGTAGAATGTCAAACTATAACAGTAGGTGATAGCAATGAAAGGAACTTGTAGGCTACAACCTAAAGGAACATCTAAATCAATAAATTTGTACTAGTGTGGAAAGTCTAAGTCGATAATTGTGTAAATGACTAATCATTTACAGTACAGATCAAAGTTTAGTTTATTAGATGCCAAAAGTGACTAAGTATGGATTCTGTTGCGAGCTTAACAACAATTATCGTGTGTACCTACACCTCTACATCTACATCTACATACATACCCCGGAATTCACCGTAAGGTGCGTGGCGGAGGGTATACTGTACCACTACTAGGCATTTCCTTTCCTATTCCACTCCCAAATTGAACGAGGAAAAAAAGAATGCCTATATGCCTCCGTACGAGCCATAATTTCTCTTATCTTGTCTTTGTGATCTTTACGAGAAATGTAAGTAGGCGGCAGCAAGATCGTACTACACTCAGCTTCAAATTCCGGCCCTCTAAATTTACTTAACAGAAATTCACAAAAAGAACGTCGTCTTTCTTCCAGCGATCCCCAATTGAGTTGCCGGAGCATTTCCGTGACACTCGCGCATTGGTCGAACCTACTGGTAACAAACCTAGCTGCTCGTCTCTGAACCGCCTCTATGTCTTCCTTTAAACTGATCTGCTGCGGGTCCCAAACACTTGAGCAATACTCAAGAAGTGGTCGTACAAGCGGTTTATACGCGGTCTCCTTTACAGGTGAAGTACATCTTCCCAAAATTCTCCCAATAAACCGAAGTCGGCTGTCTGCCTTACTCACAACTGTGCTTACATGCTCGTTCCATTTCATATCGCTCTGCAATGTTACGCCTAGATATTTGAACGACGCGACAGCATCAAGAAGCTCACTACTAATGCTGTATTCGAACATTATGGGATTGTTTTTTGTACTCATGCGCATCACCTTACATTTTTCTACATTGAGAGCTAGCTGCCAATCTTCGCGCCAATTAGAAATTTTGTCTAAGTCATCCTGTATGCTATTACAGTCAGTTACAGACGACACTCTCCCATACACCACAGTATCATCAGCAAACAGCCGCAAATTACAACTTACTCTGTCCATCAGATCATTTATATAGATAGAAAATAATAGCGGCCCTATCACACTCCCCTGGGGCACGCCTGACGATACACTCGTCTCTGATGAACACTCGCCGTCGAGAACAACGTACTGCGTTCTATTACTTAGGAAGTCTTCCAGCCAGTCACAAATCTGTGAACCTATTCCATAAGCTCGTATCTTCGTTAGCAGTCTGCAGTGTGGCACCGCGTCGAACGCCTTTTTGAAGTCGAGAAAAACACAATCCGCCTGTTGCCCTTCGTCCATGGCTCGCAAGATGTCATGTGAGAAAAGGGCAAGCTGAGTTTCACATGAACGATGTTTCCTAAACCCGTGCTGATTCATGGAAAGAAGCTTTTCCGTTTCAAGGAAATTTACTATATTCGAACTGAGAATATGCTCCAAAATTCTACATGAAACCGATGTCAACGATATTGGCCTGTAATTGTATGGGTCAGTTCTCTTTCCTTTCTTATACACGGGAGTCACCTGCGCTTTTTTCCAATCACTAGGAACTTTGCTCTGAATTAAAGATTCGCTATAAATGCAAGCTAAGTAGGGGGCCAAAGCCGCAGAATAGTCTTTGTAAAACCGAACTGGTATTCCATCCGGACCAGTAGACGTTTTCGTATTTAGCTCTCTCAGCTGCTTCTCTACACCGGAAATACCTATTGCTATGTCCCCCATTTCGGAATTAGCACGTTGATCAAATGATGGTACATTTGTGCGGTCCTCCTGCGTGAAAGATTTCTTAAAGGTTAAATTTAGAACTTCAGCTTTCCGTTTGCTTTCTTCTATTACTGCCCCGGAATGATCAACGAGTGACTGGACATTGGGCTTTGACCCGCTTATCGATTTTACATAGGACCAGAATTTTTTCGGGTTCTCGGAAAGATCTTCTGATCTAACTTTATTAATATACGAATTACTGTGTTGTCAGCGAGTGATGTAATTAATATCTGTATGAAAAGGCACGTTAAGCAATAAACAAGTTCAAATGTTGTTGCTCTTTTCGAAATTTATTATTTTGACTGTCAACTGAATGTTGTCCATCATTTGAGTTCTATTATCTTTTCTGCCAACTTTGCAGATAGCTCATTAATATGCAAATGAATAAATTGTATTTAAATTAACGATTATCACAAAATAATCAAGTTATCCAAGGCTCGCCACTATTTTTTATTTATTATTAAAAAAATAGAAAAAATTATTAAAAATATGAAACTGAGAATTTACTGTGCCTAACCGAAAGTAGTGGTGACCAGTAGTCTAATCTCACTTATTTTTATTTATTTTGTGAAAGTGCGTGTTTCCATACACTGTTGTTGGAAGCACGCAAATCCCCTGACCTACCTAACATAGACAAGAGATAACCCCTCCAAAATATATGTGAAAGGTGGCTGAAATCAGGTACACGATGTTCATAAATAGTATTTAACAAAAATTTATTTGCCAATTCATCAAAAACACGACATGTGAGAAAAAGTGTCAATTCTTTTTAAAAATCATACAAAAATAATGACTTGAAATAGCATAAACAAAATTATCTAATGATCGGAATACTTTTTACAGAATAAAGGACAAAATATTAACACCAAAAGAAAAGGTACAAGTTCGACTGGTTATAGTCATAAATTTGGTGTGTTAACCTATCAAAAATGTATTTAAAAAGTCAGTAGAAGGTTAAGTTCTGAAAGAGACATGCTTGATTCAAAACCGATTATGACGCCCTCGCAAGCTCACACCTACGTCCCACCTATCAACCACCATTCAATAATTCTTTTCACTATTTATGCATTGGCACTACTTTACCATATACAGTTGAGCAGCGTCACCGATGTCGATGGGACTCTGATGGAAGAGCAGGCTGATGAATGCGATGATGCGAAATTATCCACTCGATTGGCGCGGCAATTACTTAAGTATTAGAGCTACGAAAAAATACATCAATTTTCCAACCCAGTGGTGTATGCTGTTATTCAATAACAGCAAATTATCCTGATTACGAGTGAGCTTGTTCTAAAACAACACCCACTTCAGAATATTTACTAGTTTCTCAGTATAACTGTGAATGTGAACAGCAATCACACAGATGCCATCTAACACTGTGCAATGGGCACAAAAATTGTAAGTCCACCGACTCGCAAGGTCCGAAAACTTCGGAGTCCTGCCGCCACTCCTTACTGCTACCAAGAGGTGCAAACCGTCCGGTGTCCTCCACGCTTCTCTTCTTTTCTCTCACTCTCCCCACGCTCACCTCAAGAAAAAACTTTCTTTGGCTGCCAGACTCCATCCACATGTGACGTCAAGCCAGTAAGAGAGAGGACCTAATTGTCTCGCCAATCAAATCAATTTGCTATTGTTAGCGCTACTAAGTTCCTCCCCCTCGAAAACTTTCCCAGTCCTGAGACTCACGTATGCCACAGCTCCCAGAAACAGCGTGAAATTTTGTGTTTCACGATAGGCATCTCCAGACGGCTAAATTATTTTATTATCGCATGGGCGCCCTCTCCTGTCATGAGTTCCTTCAGCAACCCATGCCTCGCCAACGTGGTGCCGGCAAAAGTTGTAAAGTTTGGCGCCAGCCGACCGCGAGGGTCCAGGCAGTGTACACAATGCTGCCGGCCCCGCTTTCCATCGACTCTCCGGAGCGACCGAGCAAGCCCAGGGTGCCTTTCTCTCCCCAACCCCCACGGCTGGGGTGACATCCTGACCTGAATCTTTATACACCGCTGGCCGTGAAACAAGGGTAGCATTCTCTCCCACGTTTCTCGCTGGTGGCGGCAATCACCTAAAAACTATTACCCAGGTGGCTTATTCCCAATGTACCGAAATCATGGAATGATCATTTCTATCATCTGGCATTAAGAATTTGGAGAAATTAGAATACAAAGAACCCAACATCCAATTAAATCAACAGACCTAATGAAATTGGAAAATATGAATATAAATAGTATTACCACCTCTCAAAGTAATATCCGTAGTTACGTGACAAGCAAGTTGGTTATGATTTCTTTAACTGAATATGAATGATATAACAAAAGTGAACAATAAGCAAGTGGTGTAATTAGTTTGGTATGTCAAGTGCTTTCCATGATTGGCAAGAAATATTGGTAGCTGCCTGATAGCATGACAAATCGGGCTGCTAAGTACGTGCGAAATAGATTTAAATTCACACACCTCTTATCTATAGACAGCAGCTTCTTGCAGCATATTAATGATGAAATAGAAATAAAATTAAAACTTGTGTCCGTCCTACCATTTAAAAGTTACAGCCTAATATAACTTGGGGATAATATGATCTTTAAACAAAAGGGGCACATAAACCTGTCTTAAATAAAGAAACAAAGTGGAAAGTTAAGATTATTATTATTGTTATCTTATCAACACGACCATTACAAAATAAAAAAAATTAAAATCAGAATTATTAAGAATTCTAACAGCTTACAATACTCTCACAGTCCTAACCAGCACCGAACTTCATCAGTGCACTTCCACTCACTCCAACTCTCTGAGTCTGTCCTCTACTCACTGCACAGTTCATATAATAAAAGTCTCTGGTCAGAGGGACAGAACAGTGCTGCCGACCTTCATTACTCACCTTACAAAATTTTGGAGGAGGGGCAACAGCCTTGCTGTAGGCCCGACGACAAAATTTGACAATAAAATAGAAATAGTTTGGAACAATAAGAATAATACATGACAAAAATACACATACATGACATAGGTAGCAGAAAAAATTAGAATAGTATACATAAAAGTTTACAGATTGAATACATAAATTTCAGTACAATCAGGATAACATAAATGAAAGGAAAAATTGAAGACATACTAAAGAAAGGCGTATATAAATGTGTTAGTCCAAATCACAATTTGGATACAAGACTGTTTGTTTCATCATGATAGCATAAATGAAAAAAAGGGGAAAATCATAAGAAAAATCATACCTTAGTAATGGTTTGCATGAGAATGTAAAAAATGCACCAAAGCAGATCCATTTTGTTATAGAATAGATCACACACAAGATTAGGCAGCCTAGCTATTTCATTAGAAGAGTCACACACACACTGACTGGTAGATTCCATTACTTTTTGGTTCACTCGCCACACAAGCACTAACACTTTATAACGAAGTTGAGAGATTGTAGAAGACCAGTAGTACACTGAGGACACATCATTATCCTGGCCCAGTCTTGAAGTGCAGGTCACATGGTGATGTCACCACGTGGGTCATATGTCAAGCAGATCCCTTACTCAGCTGCATTTGGAACTGAGTTCAACAGCAAAAGGACCAATAACAGCTCCACAGATGGCTCCACTGCCTCCATTGTAACTCACAGCAGTCCATTTATGTGAGTAGGCAGGAGCACTATCTTTATGAGTTCAACAGCAGTAAGATCAACATCCTCCGTTGACAGCTCTAAAGTTGCCCAAAACTGTTCATTTATGTGAGTGTGGCCAAGGGGCAGACTCAGCAGAAAAAATAGCATCAGACATAATACAATGTGGCATGAGCTATGCTTCAACCAGTTTCAGTGTGTGGCTGCCAAATAGTATTAGTCAAATAATGCCTCCCTTATCTAATGAACATAAAAGTTACAAAATACAAGCAATATATAAAACCAATATATTACAAGAGACAATGCATATCATGTAAACAACAGATGAAACAAAGTAATAAATATAGAGAACAATAATGTATTACAATAACAGACCATAGAGGTCAAAGCAGATTAATTGTTAGTACATTATATGACATATTGTGAATATTGAATTACAAAGGAAAAATTATACATTGCCTAAGAGGCCAATAACTAGTTTTACTTTCAGTGTAGGTATATAAATATCCAAAATGTCCAGAACTTATATTGCATAGTAAACATGTTGATATAGCTACAGTTATCTAACTACCAATCCCCAGGGTAAGTAAAAAGGAAGAAATCTACTGGGAAAAGGTTAATGCGGTTAGCTGCAGCAAAATTTAACAGGATTAGGGAACAGTCAAGATTCATCACAAGTCTTTGTTCAGTGTCAGTCAGACATCATTAATATATGTCAAGATTAAACTTGAATGATCATCCTGAAAGTAAAATGTCTGTAACTGCATGCGAAATAATAGCATACGCTAGCATTTAGGCTTCCATAGAGACGGTTAGCAAAGCATATCATTATAATAAAAAAAAATGGTGAGAAATAAATATAAGTGTCTCAAAATAGCAGTATGAAAACACTGACAACATTTCTGGCATTGTGGCAGTGGATAAGCAACACTTGACAGACAGTAAGCACAGAAGAAGTAATAGCATCAAAGGCATTGCAGTAGGGCAAAAGCAACATATGATAAACAGTGAACACAGAAGCAGTAATAACATCAATGGCATTGCAGCAGGGCAAATAACCAATAAGAACATCAATGTATTAAAGCAGTAACCACATTGCCGATACTTGCAGTAAGTGCAAAGTTGTTATTGAAAGTATTTCTGTCTTAAGCTGAGCAATGGGCAACAAAGGCATAGCAGTATCCATATTTTAAAAAAATGTAATCCTGTTCAGTGCCGTTTCAGAGACAGGTAAATAAATTATTCCATAAAGTTATATATAATTGGTTTGAAACATGAACAGTTATTAGCCATACAATCAAAATGAGCAGACTACTGAAAGCAACATTGCAAATGCACATGTTTGTAATAGCAGATTTATGCAACAGAGGGAGGAAACAGTGTTAGCAGAATAATTAACTACATTATCACATGTTACACATTAAGCTTAGCATACTGTAGAAAATTTATTGCAGCAAGCAAAACAGGTAAGTACAACAATGGCAAAACTGATTAGATCACAATTATGTCTGTTGGCAAGAAAATTAAAGTCTACTGCAGTAGAAAAGGAAGAAACCAAAAAAAGTGTTCTCATGTAACATAAAGCATATAAAGTCAAGCCTTAATCATTTTAAACAAAATTCTGTCCAATCCTTTTAGTGTCTCGAGGCCAAATATACCACTGGTGCACAACTGGAGGTACATCTCTGACCTCTCTTGTTTTACTCTTATACTAAAGTATAAATCCTACTCAAATACCTCAGTACACTGATCTTGAAATTTCCTATCATCTACTCTAAGTAATACTCGTAAATCACAATCCCTTCTCATAATAAAACACAAATATATGCATATTCATTAAGTGAATCAACTTAACCTAAGACAAGAAAAGATCAAAGTCAGCCTCAGCAAATTGAAAATTGGCACAGAAATCCAGAAACTCTATAGATCAAACAAAATGCCATCTAAAATAAATCCATTATCAAAGAATCCACAAATATTAAGCAATTCCCGTCAAACTGTAGCCAACAAAAAGAAAGTAATGAGCATCAGGAGAATTACCATAGTGTATCCTGTTTAAGTTCTGCATATAATTGTGTTATTAACAAAAGATTACTGAGTAATCATAAAAGAAAATAAAAGGCAATCATGAAGCACAAGGTGTAAAATAAAATACAAAAACACTTAGGTATATAATGCACAAGTAATTCATTGTGTGACAGAAGAGTGCCAAGACCGGACATATTTTGATTTGCAGCTTGGTCTCTAATACTACATGTATCTTTCAAGCAAATAGTTCCAAACAACTTTCATAGTGACAAGTGTATTACAGGTACAAGTAATTCAGCATTCCAAGAAAAATGGTATAAACTATTCAAACACAGAATGTCAGTGTGTCAGTGCAAGTTGCTCATCTAATTGCTCATCATGGCATAGAAATTCAGAATAAAGATGAAACTGTATGCATAATCTATACTAATAATAAATCTATAAATGTAGGCCTCTCGCTGTTCACTTAAACTTTCAAAACTAATGGACGAATGTTCATGCTGTTTTCACAGGAAACAAGAGGAAAGTTTGGGTCAACATATAGGTATAATTTTATCAAAATCGGATCACGGAAACAGAAGCTATTGAAATTTTAAGTGTTTCAGTAACCGTCGTGTCTTTTTGTTCAACTATTAAAAACCTCTAATCTCCAAATCTACTTCCCAATTTACATGGGGTTTTCACCTGTAACTTGAGCGTAACTTTGGACAACATATAGACTTCGTTTCATAAAAATCGCATCGCGGAAAAAAAGAATATCTTAATTTGAAATATTTTTCAATTACCGTCACGTGTGTCTGTCTCTTTGAACACGTTTATCTCCTAAACTATTTGACAAATTTTCATGGGGTTTTCACACGTAACTTGAGCATGTCGTGCAGTTACATAAAGGCTCCAATAATTCAAATCGAACCAGAGAAAATAAAGATATCATAATGTAATCATTTGTTTAAAAGCCATCGTGTATGTCTATTTGTTGAGAGTAATCTCCAAACGTACTATACGAATTTTCATGGCTTTCCACAGGTACATTTACAATACTTTGGAGAGTAACATAGGTTTCATTTCATCAAAATCGGATCAGAGGAAGGAAAGATATCGTAATTTGAATTTTTATGTGTATACTATGCTTATAAGTATGGTGTATTACCGCAAATTTCCAAGAGTATTATACGAACTTTCATGGGATTTCATAGGTAAACAGAGAGTACCTTGAAGCAACATATAAGCTACATTTCATCAAAATCGGATCAGTGGAAGAAAAGATATCGTAATTTGTAGTTTCAGGTGTATGCTACGCTTGAAATGCAGCGTAGTGTAGCAAAGATCCGATAGAGGCCCTGTTGCATAGCATACCAAATAATTAATGGATGGAGATGCTGCGTTAGAATCCTTTTTGAAAAATCAGTCACGCACAATGAGGGGAATAATTCTTTATGTTGATAATGAAATAAATAATTACTTTTGTTCCGGTCAATAAATGAATGATACCCCTAAAGCGAATATTTCGTTGCCAACGTAAACATACTAGACCGCTGCCACTGCAAGTAAAATTTAACCCAGGTACGACTCAAAAAATAATTTTTTACTAGCTGTATGCCGCAAGCCTTGCAATGGCATGGAAAGAAAAAAAAAAGTGCTCCTTTTCGCGGTATAATTTGAATTTAAGACATAACAACGTTCCTTCGCGTCTATCGATGTTTTAATTTACCAAGAATTCTTTGCAAGGAAAAAGGAATTTATGTAGTTCCCTTTCCGATTTCGGTGTATCCTCATTACATTTGAGTGCGTTCTGTTGAGGAATACTCGAAAGCGCCATAGTACAGGAAAGGACAAAGTGAAGCGACATTACTTAAATAGTACACCAAATAACTAATTATGGCGTTCCTGTGTTGTTTTTTTCATTCTTATATCTATGGTGTAATACACTACAATAAGGGGTACAATTTTACTTACGGCAGCGGCCTTGTGTGCTGATTTTCGCAACAGCCGTTGAATACTTTTTCAAAATCAGTCACGTAGAATGAGGTAAATAATTATTTATGTTCACGATGAAATAAATAATTTATGCTGTTCCGGTCAGTAAATTAATCATTCTCCAAAACCGAACAGTTCGTTGCCAACAATAGAAAACTAAACCGCTGCTACTGCAATTAAAATTTAACCCAGGTAGGACAAAAAAAGGACAAGAAAAGAAGTGCATCTTTCGACGGGTGTAACCATAGAGTAGAAATATCTCTGAAGTGAGCATTGCGTTCTGTGCTTCTTTTCAACATTAAGATGGCATTACCACGTGATATTGAGACAAATTCACTCTTCTCACGCATTTATTTGCTCTTGGGATTGGTTTGTACCGCATTGGCTGCAAAGACGCCTGACCTCCTTTTCGCAGAGCAACCACATGAAATGAAACAACAGCTAAATAAATGTATCACAGAAGCAAAAAGAAAGTTGAGGAAGCGTCGCTAAATGGGCCATTTACACATAGTCATCCGTCTTAACCGAACACAAAAAGGACCAAGATTAGTCAGTGATTAGTAGATTTTTCCCAATATCACAAGACTTTTCCATCTTATTGTTGAGGACACAAAATCTGTTCTGCGCATCTGAATACTCAATCCAGAGATATTTCTGCTCTGTGCCTGCCACTAGAGATAATCTACAGACGCGAGCCACAAACTCATCAGAAACCTCACTGCTTTCGTAACTATTCGGTACAATATTGTGATTAAAATTTGTAATTACTTACTTTTGGTACGGACTACATCACGATAAAGACGTCTTCTTTTGCAGAGACAACTGTACTTAGATTTATAAGCCGGCTTCTGAATATATAGTTCAATTACACAAGGTCAATTTCAACTTCTTGCTTTACGACGTAATCACTGTTAGGACGTGGGGACATGTATTAGATGGAAGTGTGGCAGATGCTGCTAACACATTCAAGACAATTCCCTGGAATACTATATTTAATGGAAAGTTCTATGCAATCAGCTGACGCCATTCTTTCAACGATTACCCAGACTTACTTTATCGCACATTGACAGCACCATGACGTCTTATTTAAACAGACATGAACTGCACTGTTGATTTAATTACCAGACTTTCAGTATTCGTGGAGTTTTCGATAATAGGAAGCACTGCATACAGTGCAACATACTAATAATTCATCATCCACTTACTGTGAGAGATAAACAGTTCATTACTAAACCATAGAACCAAATCATGGCGCTGTTATTATTATTACTATTTCTCATTTCAACTAGAGAAGTGTTTTCAGAAGTTTACGCCAAACAGACAATTACACATCGCAGCCTTAACTAAATGAACACAACCTAACGTTGAATTTACATCGTTCCGGAGTACGGACTTAAATTAATTTCACTTTTTGTTTTAAAATCTTCATGAACATTCATCGTTTACGACAATGACTTTTACTTACATTTGACATCTTGGCTAGGAGAACTGAGTTTATTGACAGAGCGATCCAACAAGGAATCTGTTTTTGCTGACCTAGGTCCAGAACCCTAAAAAAACAATGATATACACAGGTCCCTCTTTAACAATCGTTACGAAGCACGGGCATATAAGCTAGTGTCTTCATAAAACAGCACAAGAACGGTTACAGTAGAAAATAGCTTTACCATATACAAATGTTTGTTGTTTGATGTCAATACTTTTGCCTTGAAACACACCTTATAATTTTATCTTCTTTACCGGGAAGGTGAGCAAAGAATGCGTTGGGTTACATTTATCGAAAGCCGATTCGGTAATTACAGACACCAGTGAGGCAGTACTAATACTGCCGAAATATTATGTTTTCCAATCTGGATTGTGATAATCGGATGAAGAATACGTTCGACGGTAGAGTTGTTGTTGTTATGGTCTTCAGTCCGGAGACTGGTTTGATGCAGCTCTCCACCCTACTCTATCCTGAGCAAGCCTCTTCATCTCCTCATAAGAACGGTCAACGGTAGAGACAGGTTCAAATAGTAAATCCTCGTGACTATCGTCAACACAAAAAATTTTAGATGTGACATTTTTTAATCGTTCAGTTGCCTCCCAAGTGTTTGAATCATTGGCCTCCAAGATCGAAGCCGTATGTCATGGTGGAATATTATTATGACCGTTAGAATATGAATTACGTGGCGTTGACGAATTGTTGTTCTCAAAGTGTGCGATACGGTCAGGTCCAAAATTATTATTTTCAGAGTTGCGTGGAGGATAAAATCTTTTATTGCGGAGATTTAAAAGTAATTGTTGTTGACCGGAATTTATATGCTGCTGATTATAAGAAGGTTGTTGCGGATGAAATTGTTGTTGCTGATTATGGGACGGCTGTTGTCGATTAAACAGTTGTTGGTGTATTGCTGATTATTGTGCCATTGTGCATAGCCTCTGGTATCATTACGATCATCGTGCCAATAATAGTTGTTGCCATTATTGTAAGAATTTTGTTGTGTATTATTATCATGATTATTATTATAATACGGATGATTGCCCTTTTGTTGTAACGTCTGGTTTGGATAAAAATTCTTGTCTCCTGAACTTTGAAATTTGTTCTTATTATTGTTAAAATGTGGAAAATTGTTATTCGATTGGTTCCAGGGATGTTGATACGATTGATTATTAAAGTTTTTCTCCGAACCACGAGAGTGCTGATTATTATAGACAGCTGGAGGCTGTGAATATTGCTGATTCGGGCATGACGGCTGAAACGACGTGGGTGTGGATAGCGACCATCATCATTAGCACACCTTTGTTGTTTATTATTGGGAAATTGATTTTGTTGCCAATTATTACGATTGTCTTTGTAATAGGTTACGTGAAGAGCAGAAGAGTTTTGATTTTCAAGCTCTAGGACTTGTAAAACCTCACGAAATGCATTAATGTTTTCTGTTTGATGACCTGTCAGTAATGGAATACGAAGCGATTTGGGAAGTTTTGAAATGCGTAACTGATCAAAGCAGAGGAATTATACGGGTCAGGAAGATGTTGGTTCTGTTGTACTAGATAATCAAAAAATTGAGTGATCGTTTGAAACTGTGAATTCAGAAAACTTGGGAAATTCATAAGTTTGATTTTGATAGCTTGTTGGGTTGTATTGCCCGGTACGCATCGAGAAACGCTCGTTGAAACTCATTAAACGAAAAACATTTTTGTGCAATGGGTCTCTCTCTTGCCGGCCGCGGCGGCCGAGTGCTCTACGGCGCGCCAGTCACAGTTTGCACGGCCACTACGGTCGGGGGTTCGAATCCCCCCTCGGGCATGGATATTTGTGACGTCTTTAGTATTAGCTAGTTCATAAGTAGTTTGTAAGTTTAGGGACTTATGACCCAGTAGTTATGTTCCATAAACTCTACAATTTTTTTATTTAATTTTGGTCTCATATCTTAACGTAGGTTCAGCCTCTAAAAAGGTACAAACAAAATTTAATTGCGCGTAAACAGGCCAGTGCGGTGGTAACACAAACGTAAATTGTTGAATACAATCAAGGGGATGTAGATCATTAGGATTATTCCCGAAAAGTTTGAACTTTTTAATCGATAGAAAGTGTCTGAAATCGAAAGGATCATTTCGTTGAATGGGTGGAAATTCGAGGGTATTGCAAAAGGTACTTGAAAGATTATGTTGTACTTATTGGTTATTATGCGGTCCCGGTAATGATTGAATCGGCTGATTAGGTTGGAATGCAAATTGTTCTTTGTCAGTTGGTTGGCTTTGCAATGGAGATGGAGCACTCTGTTGTCGCAAATTGGGAGGCTGAGACTTCAATGAATTTACCTCGATTGTTAAACGTTTAATTTTCTTTGCCTGTTCTGTTTGAGAAGTAACTAGTGTTTCATATTTCGGTGTGTCCAAAAATGCACAGGATTAGTGACATTGAGACGTTCTTCCACTTGTTGTTCAAGATTGTTTTGTTTATCTGTTATTTCATCTATTTGTGATTTAATGACAGTGTGGTAGTTATCAAAACGGGTATTTAGTTTGTCTGTAAAATGGACAAGGGACTTTGTTTTTGTCTCTAACAAATGAATCTGTTATTTTTGTGACTCTGTTTGCGTCTGCAAAGCTGTCACAGTATCTTTTGAAACAATGTAAGTTATTCTAGCGAAAACGCTGTCAATGTCTTTTATGTGTGTGTCAGTTATAGTCTTTAAACGGTGGTCAATATATGCAACACTCGCATTAAACCGCTGTTCATTTTGTTGTATAGTAGGCTAGTCTTTATCTGTGTAATTTCAGTGGAGGTTTCTTGGTTATGTTGGGAAAGAAATTCAAATTTTTTATTAAAAGATTTTGAAAGAGAATCGTATTGTTGTTTACACATGTTTGCCTGCCGTTCTAACGAGTTATTTATATTAATGATGTCATGCGAAAATTTACGTTCAAGAAACTCCGTTTGCTGTTGAAGTTTACCGTCAACAGATTGTGCGAGATATTCCGATTGTAATTTGCAAATTTTTGCTTGCCGTTCAGTGGCCTTATTGGTGGTAGCAATTTCCTGTGAGAGTTTCTGTTCAAGAGATTCGGTAGTTTTAGCAATGTCTTGAGAAATTTCTGTTCCAAAGACTCGGCTGTATTGTCAATTTTATGAGAAAGTTTTTCAATTAATTCGATCTGTTGCGCAGCATATTCGGATTGTTTTTTAAATAATTCAGCTTTTTGTTTCGCGGATTCGATTTGTTGTTCTGTAATTTCTGCTTATTATATTTTGTGATATTTTCTCAATGGAATCAGAATTTTGTTTTTAATCGTCCGCTTGCTGTTGAAGAAAAGGTTGTAGCATCGGTTCAATATTATTTTGTTGGAAATTAGATTTAAAAACGGGAGAGGAAGTCGTATTCGTTGTCATACTACTGTCAAGAATCGACTCGGTGTTGTGCATATTTTACGATTCCCATTGATTTCATTGATACAAAGATTCGCGAAAAAACTCCAGAACCGTGGAATGCCAAATTCTCTGGGTCGTGACCTATAGAAGAAGGAATATTGCCAGACTTTATTGATGTGACTGTACTAGCGGCGGACGTGACAGGCGGTGGCGTCACACCGTTAACGTTTGTTGATTCAGAAATATCTTTAACAGCTGAATCAGAAATTTCAGAATTTTTTTCAGAAACAAAACAATGCAAGCAGCAGCTAAAACGCGCGAAGCAAGCCAATAAACGAATCAGACAGACACAAAAAATCGTTATAATGTACACAATATAAAAAATAAATTATGAAACGGTATAATTTAAAGTGTAGCAGAGCAAGACAGAGTAATTTAATGCAGTTAAAATTTTAGCATATAGGCGGAACCGAACCACAGTCACTGTTACAATCACAAACCACAAGCCAATGCTTTACCACATACCCAATCCCAATTCTTTACGTAAAAAAAATAAAATAATAATAATAATAATATATGGAAGCGCTAACAAAATTCAGTTTAGAGAAATACATTTACACAACCGCACAGTAAACAGTTTATGCATATAAGAATATGAAAAGAGATAGACAAGATCTGACTGCAATATCAAGTCGAAGATTCCAAGAGCGAGAAATGAGGTTTACGCCGAATGAAACTTATACGTTTAAATAAAATAAGGTGGTTGGGATCGGAAACTGAAACTAGCGTGTGTGAATTTGCAAGGTTTGTGTGCAGATGCAACAGTACCGTTCTAGATTAGTTCACCACTGCGAATGTAAGAACTTATCTGAAGGTCTGAAGTAAGAGTCAATATTATAATTATCGACAGATAGCAATGAGTATGGCCCTGTTAATGTGCTTAACTATCCAGAGCACGAGTCTGGTTAAACAATGCTCACGTTCTCATTCTTTAATCAGACAGACATACCATTCATTACTTAAATTAAATGCCAATCAATGTTTGACAAAAATTTGATATCTAAAATAAAATGTGATCTTGGGTAGAGTGATAGACAATCTCAAACGATGACTGATTGAAGCGGAATGACGAAATGGTATGACAATAAAAACATTGAAGTAGACAATTATGTCTCTGTTAATCAAAGATTAAAGTTTAACTTATTACTATGACACAGACTGAGAATGACATCTATTCGTAGAATGACAAACTATAACAGTAGCTGACAGCAATGAAAGGAACTTATAGGCTACAATCTAAAGGAACATCTAAATCAATAAATTTGTACTAGAGTGGAAAGTCTAAGTCGATAATTGTGTGAATGACTAATTATTTACAGTACAGATCAAAGTTTAGTTTATTAGATGCCAAAACTGACTAAGTATGGATTTGGTTGCGAGCTTAACAACAATTATCGTGTGTACCTACACCTTCTGATCTAACTTTATTAACAAACCAATTACTGTGTTGTCAGCAAGTCGTGTAATGAATATCTGTATGAAAAGGCACGTTAAACAATAGACAAGTAATACCGGTAGTTACGTGATAAGCAAGTTGGTTATGATTTCCTCAATTGAATATGAATGACATTACAAAAGTGAACAATAAACAAGTGGTGTAATTAGTTTGGTATGTCAAGTGCTTTCCACAATTGGCAAGAAATATTGGTAGCTACCTGATAAACTAATTGTCTACGATTCTTGTATCAAAGAAGAAAAAAAAGTAAGAGCATGACAAATCGGGCTGCTAAGTACGTGCGAAATAAATTTAAATTCACACATCTTTTATCTGTAGACAGCAGCTTCTTGCAGCACATTAATGATGAAATATAAATAAAATTGAAACTTGTGTCTATCCAACCACGTAAAAGTTACAGCTTACAACAACACTCTTACAGTCTTAACCAGCACCTAAATTCGTCCGTTCACTTCCATTCACTCCAACTCTCTGACTCTGTCCTCTACTCACTGCACAGTTCATATAATAAAAGTAAAGTCTCTGGTCAGAGGGACAGAACAGTGCTGCCACACTTCATTGTGTCGCAAGAATAACCATCAATAACTGGACCCAGCGTTGGAATTTGTCGTTTTAACAGAATGTAGTGATAATGTCATCCTCGGATGTGACTTCCTTCAGGCATCCCAAGATATCATTGACTGTGGAAGCTATGAGCTGCAAATTGAAGAAGTCGTTCCGTCAGGTACACGTAATACAGAATGTTCAGGGAAGTTATTTGCCATTGACAATGTGACGTTCCCGCCGTTGACAATGAGAAGAGTTGCAGTTGCAAACACAGACGACCGTTCAAACTGTGAATTGCTTGTCGATAATAAAAAGTTTATCAGGCTCACCAAAGAAATTTACATACCAGCAGCTATCATAAGCATTACCGGTGTTCGAGGAGAGATTTGGATTAGCAATTGTCACGAGCAGTCACAACGTATCCCAAAAGGAATGTGTATCAGAACAGTTGAACCAATCCAGGACGGTGAGCTCAACGACATCAACGAAGACCCATGCTCTGCTGTTAGAACAGACAACACGCTGGAGGAAATAACCGTGGAACTGACAATAGAGCCCGGACTGACCAAGGAACAACTACAGCGGGTGTTAGGTACACTACGCCAATTTTCGGGTGCATTCACACCTAAGCAGGGGAAAAGTCAGACGAAACGGCCTACGATAAGGCACTGTGCCCATGCTGGGGATCATCCACCAATTAGCCAGCGTTCGTATAGAGTGTCGCCCGCTGTAAGACGGATAATTCGGAAGAAAGTGAAGAAGATGTTGCATGATGACATTATTCAACTTTGAGAGAGTATTTGTTCGTCTCCGGTGGTCCTCGTCAAGAAGAAGGATGGTACGTCGCGATTTTGTGTCGACTATCGGCGCCTGAACTAAATCACAAATAAAGATGTCTACCCATTGCCGCGCATTGACGAACCTTAGACTGCTTGAAAGGAGCTACATACTTCTCAACTATGGATATGCAGACAGGTTACTGGCAAATCGAGACTGACGAAGCTGACAGGGAGAAGACGACCTTTATTACACCTGACGCCCTCTATGAATTCAAAGTAATGCCATTTGGATTATGTAATGCTCTGGCCACATTCGAACGCATGATGGACAACTTGCTTCGACACCTTAAGTGGACCACGTGTCTTTGCTATTTAGATGACATTGTCGTTTACTCGAAAACATTTGCAGAACATCTGAGTCGCCTGTCAACTGTGTTGAAGTGCCTTCAGGCTGCAAGACTACGCCTCAGTCCAAAGAAGTGCCTCTTCGTCGCCAAAGAGATAAAAATCCTGGGCACCTAGTCAATGGAGATGGTGTTCGTCCTGATCCAGATAAAGTAAGGGCAGTCACAGAATTTCCAACGCCTCATCCCATTCGTGATGTAAGAAGTTTTCTCGTGCTGTGCTCATACTACCGACGTTTCATAAAAGGATTTTATAACAAGGCACGTCCATTGCAAGAAATTCTGCAGGGAGACGCCAAGTTTTACTGGGATGAGATAAAAGAATGCGCTTTTCGGGCACTTAAGGAGGCTCTAACTTCCGCACCAGTTCTAGCCTTGTACGACGAGAATACGGAAACTGAACACAGACGCAAGTGGTCATGGGATTGGTGCAGAGCTTGTAAAAGTTCAGGATGGTGCTGAGAAGGTGATAGACTACGCATCAAGAGTACTCTCAAAGTCCGAAATAAACTACTCTACAACTGAGAAAGAATGTGTCACAGTTATATAGGCTATCAACAAATTCCGAAGGTATTTAATCAGCAAACCATTCACCTTCGTGACAGACCACCATTCTTTGTGTTGGCTGACTAGCTTGAATGATCCATCAGGTCGACTAGCAAGATGGGCACTAAGACTCCAAGAGTACGATGTCACAGTGGTATTCAAGAACGGGCGCAAACACAAGGATGCCGACTGCCTTTCGAGGAATCCATTAGTGAAACACAACAGCACTAATGGAATTTCAGCCGTCAATGTATTAGCTGATGTTACAGCTGAACAGAGGGAAGATCCAGCACTATTAAAAACCATAGAGGCCTTGGAGAAAGGAGAACCGACCAATGGAGAGTTTCAACTTATAAAAGGGACATCTTAAAAGAGCAACTACGATCCACTGGGCCCCAAATGGCTACTGGTTGTTCCAGCCCATCTGCAGCCAGCTATTCTCAAGTATTTCACCATGCTCCAATATCCGTTCAACTGGGATTCGTGAAGACCCTAGACAGAATCAGACACAGGTATTACTGGAAAGGTCTCTACAGATTTGTCAAGCACTACTTTGGTTCGTATGTCAGACGTCACATATGAAGTCGAGGATTATGAGCCGTCGTCGAAACAACAACAACGAAGAGACATTGTTCACGCCCTCCGCGTGAAGCCTTACTACGATCCTGAAGAGCAGAGAGGCGAAAACGGCTTCTTGTTCAAGGACTCTAAGGACGATAATGATACTGAAGAAGCAACGACAGGAACGTTTGTTGTCGGTAATCGGCCGAAGGGAATGATTCTGCAGAAGTGCCATACAGAGGACGCATGACAAGGTCAAGATCCAGGACATGGCAGCAGGCTCCAAAGGGAATCTAACAGCGGGTCACTGTTCTCTTAGGAGAGAGAGCAACGCCGCGAGACTCCACGTTCAGCAACTGGCGGCGTGGCGCAATGGAAAACAATACCGCTTGCGGTGCTAAAGGTCGTCGGTTCAATCCTGTCCGCCGGCAAAAATTTATTTCGTTGTAATTATCATTTCCAGAATATTCTACATGTTTCTTATGTTCACTTGTAATTTTTACATGTTCTTATGTTAACTATTCTTCTAATTTCTGGTACGTTCTGTCTGTGTATAAATAGCAGAGCACTCTGCCTGAGAGGCAGTCAGTGCTACGTGTATGTTAAGTTCGCAATAAACCTTCTTCCAGTATAAGTGCTGTGTTCAGTTTATAACCCAGCCTTCGAAGTCAAGCCTGCTTCCATTTCAACGCGACAATATTTAGGTGAAATCATGCAAAAATCTGGGCTAAACACAAAAGCAAACGGAGAAAGAGTCTCAGAATTACAGATCGCCTATAAACTCACATGGTCCAACTAAATTAAAAACTGTATTTCCACGGCCGAAAATACACTACAACACAGTAGTCTTACCAGAAGCTCTCTACGCATGAGAAATTACAAGCACAAAAGGAATGGCAAAATTCAAGGAGATTAAAAAAACAAGAAAGGAAAATTCTGAGAAAAATCCACGGTGCAGTTATTAGAGAAAATATCTGGCAAAAAAGGCCCGCAGAAGAACTATACAGACACTCTGAAACAATCACGACACATTTCAGAAAACGCTGAGCAAAATTTTCCTTGCATATCAGCAGAATGAATGACACCGGACTAACTGAAAGAATATTCAACATAATTTTTACATCGAAACTGGCCACATATTGGTGCAAAGAAACCACAGAAGACCTGAAAACATTAAACATCTATTTAAAAGATATACAAGACCGCAAAACCTGTAGGGAAAAAATGCAAAACCAAAAAGTTGACTGTAAGTCACAACACATAAACAACAGACGAAAGTGGATAGACGAACAAAAAGTGAAAGAATGAAAGGTTTTTCGGAAGAAAAAAAGAAGAAAATGACTGGAATAAAAGCTAGATTTTTGTGTTTTTAGCGCTTTCCTTAAGGGGAATGTACGCAAATAGTAATAAAAATGCCATGTTAGCAGACAACACCTGCCGTCGATAGCACGAAAATTAGTGTCGCAGCTGTTCGGAGTAGCGTAAGGTGCTGGGAATTAGTCTGTGATGCGCGACTATGTTAGACGGTGCTTCGTAACTTGCCGCGCGCAGTGACTCGGCGCGCTCGGTCAGTGTTGCTCAATGTTGTCAGTGGTAGCTCAGCGTGCTCGACGCCCCCTCTATACCCGGTCCGCTGAAACTTTGCACTTGACGTTTACAAGTAACAAGTGAAGAGCAAGAAGCGCGAGGCGCTAGTCGCTGGGAACGATCCAAACACAGCGCGATAAACACTTCCAGTGATCACGTGCCGTGACGTCAACATTTCCGCGTTGCCGGCTTTGTTCAGTTCTAACGTAAACAAAGTTGTGTATCTTATCTACCTCGTGTTTTCGTTGTGTGTACTGTTTTCGCTGCAATTTGTTTTACTGTGAGTGGTTTAACTTGAATTTCGAAGTTCAAGTAATTGGATAATGTCAGCGAAAAGACGTTTGACTAGTGACATTTTCTGAGTAAGTTCTCAATTTCGTATGAATAAAAACTTCGAAGCTTGGCAGGAAGTTCATTCTTGCTTCAAACGATCGGGAAGAAGTTATGGTGCAGTGGTTACAAGAAAGAAATATTGCTGCGGATATATCAATGTCAAAACTTCTTTTATAATCGCTCGTGAAACAAAATAAGCCTATTACACCCACATATGCAGTAGACGAAATCGCAAAGGAGCAGCGTCACAATGTAATATATCTGCCACCATTTCACTACGTTTTAACCCTATAAAATTGGCATGGAGTGACGTGAAGAAATACTTAAGGAACAATAAGTCTTTCACAATAACAGAGGTGGAAAAGCTGTTGCGTGAGCTGTTGCCAATGTGGATGCTGCATCTTGGAAAAAAAAGGGCTGAAAACTGATTCGGGCAGCGCAAACAATGCCAGGGATCATCAGTAATCATGAACGGTTAATGATTTGTCTTGGTGATGACGACGATTTCGGCAGTGACGACAACAGTGAAGATGGGGAGCTGGATGTAATTGTACCATTATCGCCGTAAATTGGTGAGTGAAAAGCATTCTGATTATAAAACGTAGAGAGAGAAGTTACTATCTTGATTATTGTTTATTTCGTATCTGTCGTGATTCAATGCTTATTTTCTATATTGCTTTGCTACGTTATTGAAAGCGTGTGCAATGTTGTACTCTGGTCTTCATTAATATCCCGTTAATTAATTGCTGCTCAAGAATGAATTATTATATGCACTTTTATTGCTCAATAGCTTACATTTATGAGATGCAACTGAAAACCGTTTCGTCTGTAGTGCGTACAGAGGCTAGTGTTGCAACGTCGCTAAACCAGTGTTGCCAACTTAACTCGCCGTAACGCGAAACGTCAAGTGCAATGTTTCAGCGGGCCGGGTGTAACTGAGTCAACGACTAAATGTCCACAAAGGACCTATCAAACAGAAGAACCAATGAAAAAAAGAAAGAGGGCCCAACGCCATCTGTAATTAAAAAAAACTGAGCAAAATTTTCAACGAACAACCCAAAACGAACATGAACAAACGACTGAAAAGCATCGATCAGGGCCCCCACATTCGATAGCGGGCCCTGGAATGAGAATCTGTTTTTACTGATGTGGGCAGTAGTTTGTAATTGCAAGTTTATATCTTAATTATGCTCTTTTCAGACTGTACTTTAACTTGGTATAACAAGGTATAAATTTGAAACGGTAAGCTTCATTTACAAAGTTATTTTACTTAAAATTGAGACTTTACTTAAAATGGCCGTAGCAGGCCCATAGTCAGAATTTGGTTTCGGGGGAGGAGGGGGGGAATCATTCAATTAAGCATACTTTTGAATTACTTTATCAGGAATTCGTTGAATAGTGAGGCTTTTCAGACGGCGGGGGGTATTGATCCCCTTCATCCCCCACCTGGCTAAGGCCCAGGGCCACAGTAAGCCCTAGTTTAGCTTAACAGAACACTTGTTCGTACTTCTGGCAGACGCTGCGCCAGGTAAGGCGGAACTTCTGTCCATACATGAAAATCTCATCTTTGCAAGATGTTGGCGAAGAGAAAAAAGAACGATCACTACTGATGCATCAATACCTTTTCAAGCCACGCCAGAAGTAATGTCAAACTGCAGCGCCAACGACATGACTTGAGAACGAATCCCTAAGCGATATGACAACCAGAGTAAAATGGGCAAATGAACTATCTAGTTTAGGTGGCATGCAAGCAAGCTACTACGTATAGAAACCTCTAGGGCCAATTTGGGCCCATGCAGATTTATTGCTTCTACGGTCAGATTGTGAAAGATAATTCAGTGTAACCATCATATGTATTTTTGTTATTTATGGAAGGTCCAAATTGGAATGTTGATAATATGAGAATAGCTAGCAACTCATCATGAAGATGATCGCTGAGCTTTAAACAAACTCATATTTACATTCCTAAACTTGTAAAGTTTCGGCCATGACCATCGTCAGGAAAGATCACTCTCACTCACACAATCAATCTCTCAGGCATAAGTCATCCATACATGACCGCTATCTCCATCTTCCTTACCGCAATCAATCTCTCAGGCATAAGTCATCCATACATGACCGCTATCTCCATCTTCCTTACCGCAATCAATCTCTCAGGCATAAGTCATCCATACATGACCGCTATCTCCATCTTCCTTACCGCAATCAGTGTCGGAATGTATGGCATTGTTGTCGCATATTGAAACAACAAGGAGACAACAGTTGGATTTATTTCATAAACAGTATTACAAGGAAACAAGCCTAAAATACAGAGAAACGCTATGAGGTCCCAAATTGGCCCTGTGGTCCTTCTAGGTAATCTTGATGTTTTGCAATCTATTTGAAGTAAAAGAGGATGCAGAATACTTTGGTCACCTTAGTTAATAGACGCACATAATACCAACCAATGACAATAACTAAGAGCATCACTCGAAGTAATCGTTTAAGATAGGCGGTTTGTGATGAAGATCTACTACAATTTCCTGTAGAATCTTCTAAAATTTCGTTGGAAGAAAAATATTCATCATGTTTTTTCTAGTTTGTTTTTAATTTGAACAACCAAAAAGTTGAATCATTTGGAGCTGGGCTCGGGCCCTCTTCAGCACCGGATCCTGGACCCATGGGTCCACCCAGTCCCACCCTTGTGGGGGCCATGGTGTCGATCTACCAGAAGAACAAATAAATAAAAATAAAAAAGTAATAAAAATCCGCTACTTGCCATTTTGCTTCTTTTTTGTATTTGTTACTAAAATGTTTTTGCACACTCTTGTTAACTGAACACAGCTATATTCTGCAAGATTCTGGGTTGTTTAAAGGTAACATCGCTTTCTCTGAAAACTGCATTTGTTCTGTTTTGTTAACATACCATGAGATACATACCAACGAATTGCAGACACAGACTTCCGTTTCACAGGTGCATAAACTGGGCAGATACTATTATAATGACTGTTGTAAATGACGTAATGATAACAGTAACTTTGTATATACATTAAGTACTAGGGTTATGCAGTGTTACCACACTTATTCCGTTTCTTATTTTTGCTGTAAAAGAAATCTTAGGCACGGTTTGAAACAGAATATTTGTTCTTTATTTTGGCCCAGAACAAAGTCATATCTGAAATACAGAAAAGGCAATACAATCCACATTATAAGCGTCCATAGCAACAATACCAAAGTCAAAGACAAATACCAAGTAGATGCATTGATTCTAATTAATGAATTTCAACATATTCAATAAGTAGTGAATAAGTGCTTAGGGGAAAAAAATAATTTGCTGTGACGTATACACCTTAGTTTCATTAAGGAACGACAGTTGCCACATAAATCTATACCTGTAGTTATGAGAGAAGGCGCTTTTGCGCACAGAGGCGGAGCGATAGGATAAGTGATGGCAGGAGCTACGACTGAGCGCCAATAGTTGCGCCTGCGGGAGAAACATTGCGTAACTCGCGGCCAGCCACGCGCCTACAGAAAGAACCACAGATGCTCCGGATGAGCAGTCGTATGCCGCGCCACTGACGTCACCAGGAGACCAGCACAGATTTCCTGCGCGACCATAGCGTTGCTGTTATGAGTGTATCTCCACAGAAATGGTTTCCCACTAGGTGTTAAATTTATGTAAATAGAGCTTCAGAAATTTCATGGCTGATTTATTAACAAGTGTTCAAATGCGATCAATACTTTGAAAGACATTATTATTAGCAAACACTCTGGAACTGATGAATTTGTTGTTCTTTGCTTTGTCAGAACACGAACATTCATAAGAATGAAAAGTTTAGACAATAAGGAGAAGAACTAGAAAGTAATAAAAGTAAGGAAAGGAAACTTGCAAAGAAAATGAAGATAGTATACCTTACATTCATTTAAAGTGTATTATTTTGTAGCATAATGATAAGGCGGTCTGTCTCTTCAGCCCCATTTTCTCAGGAATGTTTAGAAGTATCGAGTTGAAATTTATATCGCATACTGAGGATTACGATAGCTTGGCAGTGTAAAAATTTACAGCTTCTAAGCCACTGAAATCCAAAGATACAGCCATTTATGTCACGTATTTTGACACTCGCGCACGGACAGAACTGGAGGGTGCAATGGGCACGCACGACCCTCCTTAAATATAACAATCGATATCTCGATAACTAAGACAGATATCGTTCTGTTCACTGCTTCAAATTAAACTTCGACATGTTCACAACATTCATAGACAACAACATAGGATCTAAAATGAATAATACGCAAAGTCTACGGAATGCGCTTTTACCTCTACAAAATCGTAAAATTTATTGCAACCATTTACTTCATTTGTTACGGCACAAAAAAGTATGCATAATAATAGAAAGAAATTCAGTCCTTCATCGAGCGGAGATGTCAAGCAGTAAGATGTAAAAAAAATATTTTTTTTTTTTTTTCCCAAACAGTTTTCCTGCAATCGTTTGATAAGTTTCTCGTGTCGGCCGTTCATGTCGGCTGTGGTCACCGGGTGACGTCACAGCGCACGGTCTGCCCCCCCCTCCCCCTTCCGTCTATTCTAGTATCCGTGGAATGAACATTATTGACTATCATTGCGGTATGGGATACACAGAACGGCTGAAAACTGGGCCGCCTTCATAGCTGACGCCGACTATAGGACTTCATTTGTATATGAAACTGCCAGTATCAACACGTTCGTTAGAATATTCATTGTTACAGTATCCTCCAAGTTTATGTGCATATGCTTCAGAAGACCAGTGTTCAATTCGTTGTTACGTATTTCACGGCATGTTCACGAAATAGAACCAACGCAGATTTTAGAGGGAGCACTCTTACATATACAGAACTCTAATCATTGCAGAAGATAGGGCTATTTAATTCATAAGTATGCCCAAAGCCCTTACCCTGGCGATAAAAAAATAAGTAGCGACGGGTTCAATTTACCAACCGTGTGCATGACAACCTAACGCGCTGCACACTACACTACAGCGTACAATTAAAAAAAAATTGTTTCTTTATTAATGGTAGTTGTTAACTGCTAATATGGCATTTTACACACTAGATTATAATTTATCGTACTAACAACGACGTGTTTTTGTTAATTCTTCAGTGCGCCGCCATTGCTTTGAAATGACAATGCGTAAGTTATAATAAGAAAATCATAAAATGCAGAAAGCAAGATGGCGTATGTCAGAGAGAGTTCTGGGCGAGGAATGTCAAGTGAAATCTCACAACGCCTGGTTTTGACGGTGTCAAATCGCCGTAATTTTGGAAATATCTCTGTAATTGTGTGAGTTATGGATAAAAAAACGACCCATTATTCGGTTCCGGGTAATACCAGTTTCGGCCAAAATATTGGTTTCGTCAGCAATTTGGTTTCGGCCCGAAATCAGCCGAATGTTCGGCTTGGCCGACATCAGCTTCCTTGAACTTACTGAGAAGTCCGGTCGCGTACTGGATGTATTCAGTAAACAATAACGCTTTGCCTCAATTGTCGGTGCGCCGCCTAACTGCTAAGAGCCTCTCCTCCCACGTAAAAATTGTGGGCATTTTGTCTTTAGGCACAATAGAACGCAATCGTGTCTTTTGGTGATACACTATGTAACAGAGGTGCCCCCTCCCCCATTGAATAATGACTCACCGCCCCTCCCCCCCCCACCCGAGATATTAGGACCTGCATTCTGAAGATAAATTTATTTTGTATGTAAACATTGGATTATTGTTTTTTATTTCTCGTTTTTTTAAATTGTTTTACAAAGCCCCCGCCAGGCTGGCCAAAAGTACAAATTTTAGTGACGTAGTTTGCATCATGACCCCTTCTGTGGGTACCTCTGCTATTTTAGTAAGAACTTAAAACTGAAACATTATTTTACGTAATGGAACGTGTTATCATATTGTTATGCTGTAGAGTTTTATTAATGAGTTTCCTTGAAAGCGAGGAGCTGTTTTTAATTTCTAATATGGGCTTAGGAAACATTGATCACGTGGTATACACCTTTCTTGTTCAGTTTGCCTAAATTTATGCTGACAACAATCGTACGGTTAGTCGGATATTTGGTTTTATTTTTCGAAATACTATCTACAGCAGTGATTGAAACAGTTTTGTAGTCAGGAATGCCAAAATGGAGATATGTAAAGTTGTTTGTCGCTTGCAAAAAACGAAAGTGAAGATGGCTATATAAAGCTAGCGCTCTTAAGAACAAAATCGTAAAGGCCACTTATGGGATCACAAAAATGATTACTTCTGCGTATTTTATATTGTAGTAGTCACGTTGAGGGTTCGGAGTTTATTATATACTAGCTTAAACCTGCGGCTCCGCCAGCGTGTTGGTTGATTAAGATAGGTAAGCTATCTTTCAGTAGTGTGCTGTGAGATAAAATCACACGTAAAAATGCACTCGTTTCGAAGAATCCAATCACGAAATTCGACAATAATGATTGTAATAATATCACAGATCGATCACTTGTTGTAATGCGCGAAACGTCAAGTCGATTTTTTTAAAGAGATGTATTAAAAGAAATTTCTTTTTTAGTGCTTTATTTATTTATTTTTATACTTCCTTATTCGTATGCTTATGCTTACAGAGAAAGAGCTGAAGATACGCATAGACCAAAGATATGGTTTGTGGCATCAAGTTTCGCTATATGTAACCTCCTTGCTATAGAGTCGCAAACGTCATCGCTGGCCTTCAGTCCGAATTTTTTTAATAATTTGACGATTTTGAACCACCATATCTTCCACCCCTTTATAGCTATCGGCATGGAACTGCTGGAGACTTTGGACAACACGTACACACAGACCATTCGTTTGCGTTTTGTACTTTTCGCTACAGAGCGAAATATAGACACACACACGACTCTAAAGCAACAATGCAACCAATAAAACCATTTTCAAAGACTAAATATAATTTTCAATGAGTAATTATTGTTCCGCATTTCGCATTATATTCTTCAAATTACTCAATATCTACCACATTGCTATAAAACCATGCCTAAAACCTTCCTCAGGTATAAATTAGTAAGTGTACAAATATTTAAGCCTTTGTGTCTTGTCGTTCGGACGTGATAACCGTACACCGAAAAGACATTCACATTAATATACATAGATAAATAGCTATCCGATCGCCATAAAACCGTGCCTAAAGCCTTCCCCGGGTAGACATTAGTAATTGTACAAATTTTTAGCTCTTTATGTCTTGTGGTTGAGGCGTGATAAACGTACACGGAACAGACATTCACATTTATAGATATAGATATTTGGCATGTTTGTTATGTACCACAGGACTAAAGACTATCTTCCTACAAGAAGGTACGCAGGACTGAGGAATCTGTGGTAGCCATACTGTAGTCTCGTTAATCTGAAGTAAACGGGACCGGGATCACCTCGAAATATCCAAATTTACGTCTGAAACAGAAGAAAATTTGACCTCGAAAGAACACACGTGTAAAAAAAGTGTCATCTTTTCCAAAACAAATTTCTTAAATAGTCATTTACATTGGCAGGCTAGCTGATCTCTACGAGTTTACGGGAGTAACTTGGGCGTCCGACCCTTGATTGTCGCGAAAAAGAAGAAAATCGACCTCGAAAGAACACACGTGTAAAAAAAGTGCAATCTTTTCCAAAACAAATTTCTTAAATAGTCATTTACATTAGCAGGCTAAAGTGTTCAATGTCTTTTCACAATTTACTTCGCGTTATAATGGTGGAGTGCCTGTTTCTGTTAAGATAGAATGTACCCGCAGTTGTATTGTTGTATGACGCTCATATTTAGGGACACTCGTATAAGATTTTCGGGAGGTTTTCCTTGGTTGTGAGGCGTATGCCGGAACTGGTAAGCTCCTCCCAATAATTCCCAATTGGGATCTCTCCTTCGCTCCACTATCAGCTTGTCTGCTAATTGGCTGAATAGAACCGCGACTCTTTATGGGCCGGATCTCAAACAACCCGCTCAAAAAAAAAAAAAAAAAAAAAAAAAGGGGCATGGGTGTGTGTGTGTGTGTGTGTTTGTCTGTAGGTTAGTTTACCTAGGTTTAAGTAGTTTGTAAGCTACGGACTGATGACCACGCAGTTTGTTCCGATAGATTTACAGACATCTGAACATTTGCAGTCTTCTTTCTTGTCCTGTTTTTTTCTATTTTAGCTTTTTTTAGTTAAAATGCCATCTTTTTAAATTTCATCTTTGATTTCCTAGCCTGTCCACACTAGAGTCTTCACGAGTTCTGCTATTGCCTGGTGCATTGCACTTCGACGATCCGGATAGCTAGTCCTACACAAATGTATTGTTCGCACGGCATTTCTTTTACATTCTCCATATAAAAGTAGTACATCGATGAGCTCTTCTATGGTGTACACGTCTGCACGCACTAGATAATGAAGCGGCCTGCAGTGCAGACAGGTGGACATGAAACGTGCCGACGCTCTGGCGCTGCGCAGGTCGACAGCCTGCCAAACGCCGATGCCGGCCGCTGTCTCCCATAATTGTGGGACATTTCTCGAATATTTGTGAGACAGGTTTCAACGTCAACATTAACTAACGTTGAATCACTGTAACTGTCTTCTCAAGAGATATCGAATGGAGTTATATAAAAAAATAAAATTAAATTAAATTAAAAAAAGGAAAAAAAAAAAGTTCCACAAATAAAATACTTGCTTCACTATCTCAGGTGATAGCTGTGCTAAGACCGTTCACCAAAGGAAACTATACAGTACGTGTCCCTCAAAGCTCTAGCATGTAGCGAAAACAATGTTTCGATATGTGTAAACATTCACGAAATAATGGGGGTATTCCGGCTTACGTGACTAACCATATCCCCGGTAATTAAAAAGTCTGTATAAATTTGAAAATTAATAAATCACGGAATAATGTAGACAGAGAGGTAAAAATTGACACACATGCTTGGACTGACATTATTTATTAAAAAAAAAAAAAAAAAAAAAAAAAAAAAAAAAAAAAAAAAAAAAAAAAAAAAAAAGGTAATGCTAGACGCGTGAAAGATCACTTGCGCGCGTCATGTTCTCAGTCGCCACTTTCGTCATGCTTGGCCTTCCAGGTCCCCAGACCTCAGCCCGTGCGATTATTGGATTTGGAGTTACGCAAGTGTATCGTGATCGACCGACACCTCCAGGGATGCTGAAAGACAACGTCCGGTCCGACGTCAATGCCTAACCATAACTCCGGACATGCTTTACAGTGCTGTTCACAACATTATTCCTCGACTGCAGCTATTGTTGGGAATGATGGTGAACATATTGAGCATTTCCTGTAAAGAACATCACCTTTGCTTTCTCTTAATTTGATATGCTAGTTATTGCTTTTCTGATCAGATGAAGTGCCATCTGTCGGACATTTTTGAACTTTTCTCGTTTTCGTTCTAATAAAACCTCATGTCATTCCAAGCATGTGCCAATTTTTACCTCTGTATCAGCATTATTCCGTGATTTATTAAGTTTTCAAATGTACACTGTCTTTTTGATCACCCGGTGTACACTACATGATCAAAGGTATCCGGATGCTCAAAAAAAAAAAAAAAAAAAAAAAAAAAAAAAAAAAAAAAAAAAAAAAAAAAACACGCGTTATTCATGTTAGCTGCACAGTGGTGCGACCTGCTGTCAGGTACTCCAAGTCGGCGACGTCCGTCGTATCCATTATACATCGTGAGAGTAGGATGGGCGCTCTGCGGAACGGACTTGTAACTTGATCAGGTGATCGGGTGTCACAGGTCTGAACGCGGGATTTCCACACTCGTTAAATATCCCTTCGTCCACTGTTTCTGAAGAGAGAGTGAAATGGAAACGCCAGAGGACACGAACAGCGCGAAGCACCACAGGCCGACCTCGTCTGTTGGTTGACGGAGACCGCCGACAGCTGTAGAGGATCTTTCAGAGAAATAAGCAGGCACCTGTCCAGACCATCACACAGGTATTACAAACTGCAACAGGACCCACTCCAAGTACTACGACAGGTGGATTTCATGGCCGAGCGGCTACTTACAAGCCACACAACACGCAGGTGCCAAACGACACATCGTTTCGGATGAGGAGCGTAAACATTAGACGATTGAAAAGCGGGAAAACGTTGTGTGAAGTGGCAGACTACCGTACACAGTGTGCGATCCGATGGGAGGGTGTGGGTATGGCGAATGCCCTGTGAACGTCAATTGCCAGCGTGTGTAGTGCCAACAGTAAAATTCGGAGGCGGTGGTCGTTATGGTGTGGTCGTGTTATTCATGGAGGGGTCTTGCACCCTTACCGTTGTTTTGCATGGCGCTATCATGGCACAGGTCTACATGGATGTTTTGAGCACCTTCTTGCTTCCTATTATTGAAGAGCAATTCGGGGATGGGCGATCGCTTCTTTTAACACAGTTAGGCACCCGTTTATAATGCACGGCCTGCGGCGGAGCGGTTACACGACAGCAGATGCTCTGTGGTAGACTGGCCTGCATAGATTCCTGATTTTAATGCTATACACCTCCTTTGGGATGTTTTGGAACATCGATTTCGTTCCAGACCTCGCCGACCTACATCGATACCTTCCGGCAGTGCAACACTCCGTGATTAAATGGGCGCTGCCATTCCCCAAGAATAGAATGGAAAATCTGACTGGAATGTCAATGATGGAGGATAGATAACAACTCCCCGTAAGGAGGCTCGCGGAGTAGCTGACAGACACGGAAAATAAACAATCACGTGTCATTGACTAATTTTCCTGCCTGTCAGCAGCTCGTCGAGCCTTTTTACGGTATGAGCTGCTGACAGGCGCGAAAATTAGTCAATCACACGTGATTGTATATATTTTGCGCCCTGTAGGTCTGCTCATAACTGTACGTGCCACATTTAACAACATATTACCGTGTAAAGGCTGCTTTATTACTACAAGAGTCCTTAATTAAGGCGATACCTTAATAGAACTGGAGCACTGCTGCCTTCTCAGAAAGACATGTTGCGTTATTATGTATGCGAAGCAACCAGTCATCCTCTTTCATCCTGGGTAGATGTGCATGTTGTAGGAAAGTTAATATTTGTCATGGCTGCCACTTATGACAGTTCTGTGGGTGTACCACCTCTGTAGCCGAATGGTCTGGCACATTGTACTGTTCCTTGTTCCTTATCACATTTTTGTGAATAAGGAGGGGCTGCTATGGGGTCTCATTAAGACGCTGCTCGCCTATACAAGTAGCCGAGTCACCAGCATTGATGCACACGATGGGATTTTGACATACTGACTACATCTCCCACGATAGCAAAATCATGTCTTGTACTGACTGTAATCAGCACTCGGACATTCGGTACACGCCGACAGCCCAGGGCATATTTGATGGATTAATTATATGTCCTTTTCTTTCCTGTTGTCTTTTTTCACCTCTTAAAGTAATACGTATGTCTCCCCTCAGTTCAGCTAGAAGTTCATTTCCTTTCCTGTCACTAAATAGTTCCTGTCTAGAGCTAACTAGACGCTAACATTCATGTACTGGCCTGTTTCAGGCCTACCCGGCAGTGTTTGGGAAAGTTCCCCTCGTTGTCCCCGCCTGCGCGGCAGAGCAGAAGCTACACCATTCCGGGCACGTCTGCCCCTCCACATTGGATCGCAGCAATTCGATTCTCGGCGTCCGGTAGGAGCGACCCTGAATTGTAAGCGCCTCTCACATTCTATTGGAACAACGTGCCGTCTATTTTCTCAACTGCCTAACCGTGCATGCTGCGATTATGAGATTTTCCAGTCTTCCCTACATAACAATGAAGAATAAATTAATTACGGGGTCTGATGCATTGTCATGAACAACCTAAGGAAACATGAACCAAGGCGACGTACCTAATCCGCATACTTTGATATGGTCTGTACTTCTCTTATGCCGAACTATGAATGTTGAGGAACTTTTCTTTCCAGTTTCAATATCCGATTTCCACGGACCAGAATAGCATTTTACCCGAATATGGTTAATGTGGATCTTCTCTTCTACTTTACACTTCCTTGCGTCCAAACCACCGTCTCGTATTATAGGCACCACCTCAGAATTACTTCTCATTGACTACCGTTTTTCACCTGAGCTTGAGATTATGTATACCGTATGTTTATTTTGGGAAAGCAGACAATCCACTGTGGAATGGCCGAGCGCTCTAGGGCGCTCTGCTGCGGAGCACGCTTCTGCTCGCCGTCGGAGTTTCGAGTCCTCCCTGTGGCATGTGTGTTAGTTTGAGTTGTTTGCAAGTCTAGCCGACCGCAGTGGCCGCGCGGTCTGCGGCGTGGCAGTCACGGTCTGCACGGCCGCTGCGGTCGGGGGTTCGAATCCCCCTTGGGCATGGATATTTCTGCCGTCTTTAGTATAAGCTAGTTCATAAGTAGTTTGTAAGTTTAAGCTCTGATGACCCCGTAGTTAAGTCCCATAATATCTACAAACATTTGATTTTGCAAGTCTAGGGTTAGATGATGATTGCAGCTTGGTCTAATAGGTCTACAAACATTTGAACATTTGAAAGCAGACAAGTTGGCTATTCGTCCCTGCAGCCTGCACCAGATGATGCTATTGTTCGGTCCTACGACACATGCACTAACGGTCCAACTGAAATCCCTTGCACTCCAGCACCTGAAGTAGCATTCCATACACAAAACCCACAAGTCATCTATCCTGATAACATGCAAGCGCCTTGTGTAGAACCAGAAAGTAGCTATAAGAGTTGATGGACATGAAGAAGACATTTTGGTTGGGAAGGAAGTAAGGCACGTTTTAAGCCATATAATGAGAAAGAAAGTGCCAAGATCGCTTTTTTTATTAATCAAGATCACCGGTTTCGACACTCAATGGTGTTATCTTCTGGTCTCTGCCACTCTTGGCATTTATCTCTTCACTAGAGCGTTCCACAGAAAAATTTGAAATTGAGATGAGCAAATTAAGTTTTAAACCTATCCCTAATCTCATTCAATCTATACATTTAGCAAGCTGTGAAAAAAATCAAGGAGAATTTTGCGAAAGGAGTTGAAGGTTACCGAGAAGAAATAAAAAGTTTTTGGTTTACCCGTGACATATTAATTATATCGGATGCGGCAAAGGACCTCCTATAATAATTGAACGAACTGGAAAGTGTCTTGAAAGGAGGGTATAAGATGAAAATTGGCAAGAGTAAAACATGGGTAATGCAATATAGTATAATAAATCACGCATTTCCAAAGGAATTAGCTTAAAAGTAAGAGAAGATTCTTCCATTTCATTCCTGCGACTGGTACAGCAACCGCTTACAAAGATGATGTATGTGAACAGTCTTGGTTGCAGAGTTTTATGTATTAATAATCATCAGAATATCTACCAGGAAAAGGAAAAAATGATTTTAATGAAGATTTTAAAGCTGCATGTCCTCGGGAGAAGTAACGACTGTAGTTTCCCCTTGCTTTCAGCCGTTTGCAGTAACTGCATGGCAAAGCTATGTAAGCTGATGTTACAAGGCCAACTCAGTCAATCATCCAGACTGCCCCTCTTCAGGAACCACACGTTTGTCTGGCCTTTCCACAGATACCCTTCCACTGTGGTTGCACCTATGGTACGGCTATCTGTATCGTTGAGGCACGCAAGCCACCCCACCTCGGCAATGTCTGTGGTTCATGGGTGTAGATCACGTAAATAATGAGGAGGTGCTTAACCGAATCGGGGAGAAAAGGAGTTTCTGGCATATCCTGACTAAGAGAAGGAATAGATTGGTTGGGCACATTCTGAGACATCAATGAATTGTCAACTTAACATTAAAAGGAAGTGTATGGGGTAAAAATCGTAGAGGAAGACCGAGGGACGAATATGGTAAGCAGATTCAAAAGGATGTTGGTTGCCGAACGTATTGTCAGATGATGAGACTTGCACAGGACAGGATAGCGTGGAGAGCTGCATCAAACCAGTCTGCGGACTGAAGACCACAACAACAACATTTAAGATTTTAATTAAGAAATGTGATTGGCCTAGCTCGAGCTAGCATGCATTAGAGGAAGGAAGAATGTATTGCTGACTTACATTTTCTAGTCGTGGCACGAAGCTTTTTAAGTTCTGGTGTAGCCACCGTGTGAACGCAAAACAGAGTATGGATATCCACATATGAAAGATAACACTGTCGGTGGCTTCCTACAATAAGAAAGAAACCGAAGAGGAATGTAAAAAAGTGCCAGACGGATGAAACCAAAGGAAACGACAGCACAGACGAAAGTTAAACCTTCGAAGCCGATGGTGCAATTCACCTTAATCAGCCCTCAGGCGCTGCAAGGTGGGCACGAGGTAGGACCACACTTAACAGATGTAGGCGGCCCCGCTGCCGAACACAGAATGCGGGAAAACATAGCTGTTTACAAATCATCAAGTAGAAGTACAGTAGGTGGCGAGCTAGGGCCATCACATTTCTTAATTTACATCTTAATTTTTTTTTTTTTCCTTTTCCTTGTAGATAATCTGATGATACCTATTGTAGGCGAACGCGTTATTAATAAATAAAAATCTGCAACCAAGGCTGTTTACATACATCATCAGTAATAGATGAATAATAGATGAGTTATGTTATTTGCGCCGTAAAATAACATAGATAACGTATGATGAGCGGAGTAGTGAAGATTGAAAATTCAGAATGTGAGCCGCGGTGGAATGGTCTAAGCCGCCTTGCTGCGAAGCGCACTGTTGCTCGCCGTCAGAGGTTCGGGACTTAATTAAGGGGTCATCAGTCCCTAAACTTACAAACTACTTATGAACTAGCTAAGACTAAGGACGGCACAAATATCCATGCCCGAGGGGGGATTCGAACCCCCGACCGTAGTGGCCGTGCAGACCGTGACTGGAGCGCCTCAGTCCCCTCGGCCACCTCGGCCGGTGATTTACAATCATTTGAACATTTTCTGAATGTGAATCAGAATGGAAGCATTCCTGAAGAAGATAATTTTGTTAACATCAACTGTTCGAAAGTTTATCTGAAAGAATTTTTCTGGAGTGTAGACTTGTACGTAATAGTGGACGATAAGAGTCTTAGAAAAGAAGACGACAGAAGATTTTGAAATGTCATGCTACTGCATAATGGCGAAAACCAGATCGTTAGATCGCGTAACTGAAAAGGAAGCACTGAATAGAATTTTGGAGGAAAGAAATTTATAGTATAACTTGACTAAAAGAAGAGACTGGCTGATAGGACTAATTCTTAGATATCAAGAAATCATCTGTTTAGCTCTGGAGCTAAGTGTGGTTGTAGAAATCGCAGACGGATCAAAACACGAGTGCAGTAGGCATGGTCAAAGGGATGAGAGTTGAACCGGGTGGATTCGCCGAGTGGTCTAAGGCGTCATGCTACGGACTGTACGGTCAGAGTCCTTTCTCGAACATGTCTGTGTGTGTTGTCCTTAGTGTAAGTTAGTTTATGTAGTTTGTAAGAGTAGGGACTGGTGACCATAGCAGTGTGGTCCAGTAGGTTTAGAAACATTTGAACTTTTCATGCGAGTTGCCTTACTTATTCCAAGATGAAGACGCTTGCACAAGATGATGTTGCGTGGAGAACTGCATTAAACCGGGTTCAAGATATCACGAAAACTATTTAGCGTCCACAATATTTAATTATTTGTGACAGAATTTGTGTTCGGTAGTAACTGCTCGTAATGAAAAATGTGGAATTTCGAGATATATATATATATATATATATATATATATATATATATATATATATATAAGTTAAAGCAGTTAACAATCCGAAGATTGGTTTGAACACCACAGTGCTTTACTAGGCATGGTTCTGTTTGGAGGTGGAATGCCGTTGCCTTCCTCCGACCTTCAAACTGACTTACCCAGTCAGTTGTAGGGGGACCTACAGTTTAACGTGGGTTCCGAACCATATATATTTGAAGTTTGATTTAAAAGGTTAACATAATGAACACTTTGAGTGTCGTTCATGCATCAGGCTATGTAATGAGCGTAATTTTGTTTTTAATGGTATGTATGTATGTATGTATCAATCAAGGTATGTATGCCCATCAATGCAGATGTCTTTACGTACATACATAAGAACTGAAAGACGGCAAAATACGATTTCTATGTCTTTCTCCCGGCGTATGAGTCCTTGTGTTAGCAAATTAGTGATTTTCCTCTGGTATTCCATACAAGTTGATTTCTGTGATTCCTTTGTCTTTCATAGTAAAAGTCTAAGCTCTAGTTTCGAAATCCCAAATTTAAAATGTAGTTCCTCTATTAATGTCATTAACAAGCGCTAATAGTATTCCATCAGCAGAGAGTCACTGTCAAAAATTCAAATACCGAGTTGCTTAAAATGCTGGGTAGTATGGCTGCTAGTGTATGATGTTGAGGTTGGTGGCTATTGCACGACGCAAGTGACTTATGTAACTGGATAGAAATCGTCCCGACAAAATGACTGTTTGCTGTGACATACTACAGTAAAAGAATGGTTCGAAATGCAGAAATGAATTACTGAGGGATCATAATTGCACAATTATGCGGAGACAATATGAAGAATTATTAGTTACCTAACATTTAAAAATTGACAGATTACTAGCAATAAATAATGAAAAACGGCATTAATGTATTGCAGCCACTAGAATCGTATTAAGAATCTCAAACACATAATCCGTCACTCATACGTAATGCAGTCGTCAAAGCGAAACTACAATCATTTTTCCAATCAAACAAATATTTAATTTGCTCTCAGTTCAGAGCTATCACCAACTCCCGTTGTAAGTAATGTATGGCATACCTGAGAACTGCAACAGAAAATTCGTTGAATATAAGCACTGAATATTAATTACTTAATTCACTGTGACATGGAGTTTTCCAGTTTGTTGTACCCCAAAGATAAACAATATCATGTCGCCAGCTGCAGATAACAGTGTGTAGTGAAGAGCGAGCGCAAAGAGTGTGCTAGCCGTTGGTTTCTACCAGGCCATAGGAGTGACCTAGAAACGTACACTGGGAGCCGGAATCGAGCTTATCAGAGCTTATCAGATGGGAGTGCGCGGATGTGGGCGTGCTCTGGCGTGAACCGGAGGGCAGGGGCGGCTGACTTGAAAGAAGCCTCTTTTCAGAGCGGCGGCGGAAGGGAGAGCGAAATGGCGAAAGGGAATGCTTGATCAACGGACGAAGCAGAAGCTGCTGCAAGAATCTGGCGCGAAATACACTACGACTGAAGAGGCAGACGCATTCACGCAAAGTGAGGTAATACTGATACAGGAATTTCTGACTAATGGAAAAAAACTTGTTAAAATATAATAAATAAAGTAGGGAGTGATCATGGTCAGTGTAGCATCTATTTGTCTCGTAAGATTGCAATGTACACTATGCAATACACTATGGAAAGTATTCAAAAATGTTCAAATGTTTGTATAGTCTATGGGACTTAACTACGGGGTCATCAGTCCCTAAACTTACAAACTACTTACGAACTAGGACGGCACAAATATCCATGCCCGAGGGGGGATTCGAACCCCCGACCGTAGTGGCCGTGCAGACCGTGACTGGAGCGCCTCAGTCTCCTCGGCCACCGTGGCCGGCTATGGAAAGTATTACTTAAAACTTTTGCATAATGCTCTCGTAAACATTAGGACCTAAAGTTTATATTTTTGTTTTTAAACAACGATCTACAAGTTTCTTGGGAGAAAGAAAATTCTGTCCTGCAAAAATGCGTGGTTACGTTTGACTGTAATAAAAATAATAACAGAATGAAATAAATCGCATTTTACAAATCAGTTATGGCTTCACTGTACTAGGTTTAGATGGAATACCAAAGTGCAGCGAATGAAAATTTGTGCCCGGCCGGGATTCGAACGCGGGATCTCCTGCTTACTACACAGACGCGTTGACCACTCCGCCACCAAGGACTCAGTGACCAGCCCCACTGCAGGGGACTCTTCCCTGCACGTCTCCCGCCACACTCAAATCTCCATTCGCCACGCTGTCTCTTTCCTATTACCACAGCCTATTTGTTTTGTAATGCTTGCAGATTTTTATTGCGTCATTCAATAAAGTGTACAACTATGTTTCTTAGGCCAGGATTCTTTACAAAATGAAACGCAACGTTCCTATGAACGTGTCATCCATTTTCGGTCACTACATATCTAGAGCACGTTGAAGATTATAGACATCAATGAATTAATATGAAGACTTGTGTGAATATTATACACCGTAATGCTGTTTGGACACTTTGTTGGGCAGAAAATCGGAGAGACAGATGAAGATCCGCCCACATGAGGTGCGTATGTTCCCCACCACTTAGCAGCACTGTGGCCTGGCGCCAAGGCGACAGCTGTAAGTGTACCAACTGTGCAACCATGAGCTCCACCAGGGATTCATCGAGCTTGAGTTTTGTTTGATCGAACAAGTCATTTGCATCCGTGAATGTCAACATGTCACATACATTCAGCCACGCGGAACACACAGACGTGCTGCCTATCTACAGGAACGTACTGTAATGGCGCTGGCCCCAGAATCAGAGACACGACTTCCCCCCATGTATTTTTTTACTGTTGTGTGCAGTAGTTTGTAATTTCCAGTTGTTATCTTAATTCTGCTCTTTTTAGAATATATTTTAACTTGGTAGAACAAGGTATACATTTGATGCGGTAAGTTTCAATTATAAAATTGTTTTACCTCAAATTGAGACTTGACTTTCAATGCCCACAGCAGGCCCATAAACAGAATTTGGTTTTTCGAGGAGGGGGTACATCCAATTGAGCATACTTTTGTATTACTTTATCATGAATTACGTGAATAGTGGAGCTGTTTTTTTTTGGGGTGGGGGTATTGATCCCCTTCCTCCCACCCCCGTACCCTGGCTGCGGCACAGTATGCCCCAGTTTAGCTTAACGGAACACTTGTCCGTACTTCTGGCAGACGCAGCGGCAGGTAAGACGCAATTGCTGTACGCACAGGAAAATCTCACCTTCGCAGGAAGTTGGCGAAGGGAAAAACAAATCTATCACTAATTTACACCGACAGCTGAACCATCAATTCCTTTCACGCCAGAAGTAACGTCAAACTGCTGCGCCAACGGCATAACTTGAAAACGAATCCAGAGTAAAATGGGCAAAGGAACTAATTATGTAGATGGTATCTAGTGCATTTGGCATTTGATACTAGAAGGAATGCATGCAAGCCACTACTTATAACAACCTCGACAGCCACGTTGGCCCCAAGCAGTTTTATTAATTATACGGCGAGATTGTGAAAGATAATTCAGTGTAATCATCATATGTACTTTTATTGATTTTTAACAATGGAAGATCCCGATTGACTGCGGCGCACCAGTCACGGTCTGCACGGCCACTACGGTCAGGGGTTCGAATCCCCCTTCGTTCATGGATATTTGTGCCGTCCTTAGTGTTAGCTAGTTCATAAGTAGCTTGTAAGTTTAGGGACTGATGACCCCATAGTTAAGTCCCATAAGCTATACAAACATTTGAACATTTTTGGTCCCGACTGGAATGTTGATAATATGAATAGAGGTAGCAACTCACCATGTAGATGACCGCTGAGCTGCCAACAAACTCATATTCACACAACTTGTAAATTTTCGGCCATGACCTTCGTCAGGAAAGGTCACACTCACCCACACAATCAATCACTCAGGCATAACTCATCCATACACGACCGCCATCCCCAGCTGACACAGTTTTAAGAGGAAATATGCTGAAAATAAAGAGGCCCTGCAGTCCTAAGTAGTAATATTAAAATGGAAAATAGCTTGTTAAATTTTTTATTGAAAAATCTGTCGGTAGAGATCAGAAAAGTCAAGTTAAAATGCTCACTGCTGCTCCAAATTACTTTATGAATGGCCACAGTACTTCCACAACAGAAATTAACTAACTGCTTACTCCTAAATGGAGCAGCCAACGTTTTAACAAACACAAAAATAATATAGAAGAAGGAATAGATAAATAAACATGGGATGAGGAGCATGAAATTATAAAACAGGAGTTTGATACTTGATTACTATCTATTCAAAAAAATAAACAAGCTAAATTGTGGGGAGACCAAATAAGCACAATGAAGCACACACCTTGTACAACAGTGAATTAAATTATTAAGATACTGCCTATAGTAAAATGGTTTATACCCCTTTCTGAATATGGAGGGAATGTGGGAAGATATTTTCAAATCCACAGGGGATAAAGAGAGCACACTTATTCACAGACACATGGTTGCAACACTTCTCAATTGGGAACAAATCAAGATAGTTGCAGATCGAAGCGTCGGCGGCGTTTCGACAAGATGGCAGATGTGCTCAACCACAATTAAAAACTATACTATGCACAAACGAACTCATGTGTGGGGAGGCAGTGGCATACTATCCATAAGTACCATGTGGTGTATGATCTTGATTAGTTACATAGATTTTACAAAAAGAAATTAATTTAAAATAAAGAAGTAAAGAACACACAAGAATTCAACAGAAGAAAGCTGCTATCAACAAACATCATGGCCGAAGTAATGACTGTTATGAAAGCACATTGTGCTATCGGTCACACCAACATAGACAAGACGGAATCAATCCAGATATTTTGAGAGAGAATATATCAAGTTCGAGGATACAGACACTACACAAAAACGTTAGTTAAAAGCAGCAAGAAATTGAAACATACTAAGCTTACACAAAGGCTGAAGGCCACACACATATATTCTAACTTGAGAAAACAAGACACAAAAATGGTTGCCAGAGTGAAAATATATATACTAAATTACTCGAGTACTGAAAAAAAAGAAAAGAAAAAAACAATTCGCCCCGTATAGCGAAAGAATCACTTAAGAAAACTCTCAGTATTAACCCATGAATGCCTGATTACAAATAAAGCTCTAACAGCATGCCATCCCCTCAGCATGATTCGATTAAATACATCGGCGGTTGCAGCAAGAGTGAGCCCGAAGGCGAAGCGCAGAGCGTTCCCTGGCCGTACTGGGCTACCTAAGGGAGATAATTCCGTCTACAACTGTTCCAGAGAAGTCTACTTTGTTACCTCTTTGGTCCATGAGTTTGTGTCCCAGCCTCGTCGTAGGTGTCGGTGGCCAAGTGGAATGAGACCGACACAGTAACAAAGATAGCACGCCGGTGCAGGTACGGAGGGGAGCAGCCAGAAACTACAAACACTAGAGTAAATTAGAAAGAGATATATATTGCACAGAATGTAACAATACTTAACTTTTACATAGCACTGCAGAATGTTGATACATAGTTGTTAGAGGCCTGCCTAGTGCCTGTACAATAGCAAAGTCTTCACTGGTGCCTATCTGATTCCGAAGGTCCTAACTGGTTGCTATCTCAGTCCCGAGTGACCGATTTCTTTCCGTGGTGGCCACGAGCGGGGTTGCAGCAGAGGGCGCTCGTGGCTGTCCTGAGAACGCCGCGCCGTGTGTGCATGGCGGCGCGCGGCGAAAGTAGGTGGCGCGCACTTCGTACTTGTGCGACACCAAACCCCTCCCCCCCAAACCGCCGCGCCGTCGTGGCGTAGGGCTGAGGGCCACGGCGACGGCACTGGGAGGAGGGCCTGGGCGGGGGCGTTACTGGTGGGACGGGTGTCGTAGCTGAGGCTGGGATCGAGACGCCGTCCGCGCCCCGGCATCCGCCTTGCGATCCTCCAGGGAACCTACCCAAACCTGGGGAAGGGCGCACCCCCCGCCCAGAGGGAGCAGGTCATCTTCTTCTGAGGTGCGTGGCCCAGGCGGCGGCGGCGGCACGCACGGTCCCGGAGTCCCTCTCGGTGACGCTGTCATCTGCGGCGGCGACAGCGGCGGCGTCGCGTCGATCTCCATCGGGACGATCTCGTAGTCCGGGGACGCTGGGCCCGTTGACGAACGATGTGTTTGTGCTCCCTGGCGGTGAACTGGGTCTGGAATCAAGAAACCGGAGACAGGATCGCGCGGCCTGTGCAAGCGCAATTGGTTTGCGTGGCGCCGCAGCTCCGACCCTGTGGAAGAACGTACAACATACATATTGCGACCGAGCACGCGCTGAATGGTGCCTGGCAACCATGTCTTCTTCATACCAGCAAACACCCTGTACAGCACCGGCGTAGAAACCTGAAAACGCGTAGCGCCATACGAAACGACTCGGTGCGTGGGAGGCTGCAGCAGGTGAAGGAGAGTGCGGTGATGGCGGCCGTGTAGCAGCTCGGCAGGAGACGGGCCGTCACGTGGCATGCACCGGTACGTAGACAGGAAAATTTGAAGAGCTTGCTGCCTGGAGTGCTGACCTTTCATCTTCTCCATGTGAGACTTGAATGTTCGAACGAAACGTTCTGCTTCACCATTGGACTGAGGGTGGAAAGGTGCGGTGGTGATATGCTGAATGCCATTCACACGACAAAACTGTTGAAATTCCGCACTAACAAACTGAGGTCCATTGTCACTGACGATAGTTTCAGGCAAACCTTCGATGCAAAACACTGATGTTAAGGCACTGATTGTACTAGACGCCGTCGTTGAGTTCATGGAAATCACGAAAGGAAACTTGCTGAAAGCGTCTACAACAATTAACCAGCGCGTATTCCAGAAAGGTCCGGCAAAGTCAATGTGTAAACGTTGCCATGGTCCCTTGGGGCGTGGCCAGTCTGAGAAACGCTGTGGAGGAGCCGCCTGATGCTCCGCACAAACTGTACACTGTGATGTCATGCTCTCTATCTGAGCGTCCATACCAACCCAGGTACAATGACGTCTGGCCAGTTGCTTTGTCCGAACAATGCCCCAATGTCCTTGATGCAGGAGGCGTAACACTTCCCGTTGCAGGGAACGAGGAACAATCACTCTTGCTTGGTCGTTGTCGGTATGCAACAACAGTACACCCTGACTTAAAGATAATGCATGACGTTGTGCAAAATAACGTCGAACCAGAGGCCGATCAATGTCTTTGGCTCTGGCAGGCCACCCTGAGCGAACAAAACGTGCTACCACACTTAGGTCTGCATCCGCAGCTGTTTCCTGTGCAACCCGACGAGAGTTCAAAGGAAAGTCTGCGACAGCGGAAGCATCTCTGGAGTCTGTCTGACAACATGCCATTTCTGAAGAATCAAATGATACATCCCGGCCAACCGGAAGTCGGGAAAGTGTGTCCGCGTTAGCATGTTTAGTGGTAGGTCGGTACAAAATCTCATACTGATAATTAGACAATATCAAGGACCATCTCTGAAGCTTTTGTGCCGTACGTGGCGGAATCGGCTTTGTGGGTGAGAACAACGACGTGAGAGGCTTGTGGTCTGTAAACAAATAGAATTTTCTGCCATAGAGATAATGATGAAACTTTGTGACGCCGTAAATGATTGCTAAGGCCTCCTTTTCTATCTGACTGTAATTCTGTTGCATCGGCGTCAGTAGCTTGGATGCAAAGGCAATAGGATGATCTTGACATTCAATACGATGCGACAGAACGGCACCCAGACCGTACGACGAGGCGTCAACTGCTAACACTACAGGCTTCTGTGGGTCAAAGGGAATCAAACATGCATCACTGAGTAGTGCAGACTTTAGTTTGCCAAAGGCAACCTGGCAATCTTTGGACCAAACAAAAGGAACATTTTTCCTACGTAAGCGATGCAGTGGATCTGCAATCTGAGACGCATTGGGAATAAACATGAAATAATAGTTCAGCTTTCCCATTACTGCTTGCAATTCGTGCACATTCTTAGGAGGAGGCAAGTCTTTGATTGCTCCAAGATGTGACTGTAAGGGATGTATTCCTTGGGCATTAATCACATGGCCTAGGTACTCTATTTCAGTTTGAAAAAACGAACACTTTGCTTTATTGCAACGTAGACCTGCTGCAGTCAAAACTTTGAAAAGGCACTCCAGGTTTGCTAAATGTTCTTCAACTGTACGTCCGGATACCACAATATCATCTAAATAGTTCGAGCAACAAGGTACCGAAACTGTCAGCTGTTCCAAAAAGCGCTGAAAAATAGCAGGAGCGGAAGAACTGCCAAAGGGTAGGCGTTGAAATTGAAAAAGGCCCATGTGAGTATTAATGACGAAAAACTTTTTTGACTCGTCATCAAGTGGAATCTATAAGTATGCCTCTGCTAAATCAATCTTGGAAAAGAAACGAGACTGTCCTAATGTGTCCATTAGTTCGTCAGGTGTGGGCAAGGGATAAGTGACTACAATTGTTTGACTGTTCACTGTTGATTTGAAGTCCGCACAGAGACGAAGTTTTCCTGACGGCTTGGGAATAATTACTATAGGCGAGGCCCACTGACTCGCAGAAACAGGAGAAATCACCCCACTATCTTGCCAACGTTTAAGTTCTTCCGCAACTGTATCACGCAAGGCGATAGGCACTGGTCTAGCTTTACGAAATTTTGGAACTGCAGATTCTTTTAAAGTTACATGTGCCACGAAGTCTTTTGCACAACCTAGTTCCGGCGAAAACAAGTCACTATATTTTTCACACAATGCATTGATTTTATCCTGAGGCACTATTGACGAAATTTGAAGCACATCTCTTTGAATTGATAAACCAAACAAGTCAAAAGCATCTAGTCCAAAAATGTTCTGTGTCGATTTGGCCTGAAGAACTACAAAAGCAACTGTTTTTGTAACACCTTGAAAAGAGGCAGGCAGGCTACACGTTCCTAGCACGGGAATATTTTGACCTGTATAAGCTGTTAACACGTGTTGACACAGCGATAATTTTGGAGAACCCAGAAGTTCGTAAGTATCTTTATTAATTAAGGTAACAGCGGAACCTGTGTCGAGCTGAAATTGCACAGTCCTATTGTCAATGGAAAGATTCACAAAAAGTTTTTGCTTGCGGCGCTCGACAGGTGCGCGAATGTGGGCAACGTCTGCTACGGTTTGTTTACTGCGCTTGCGCGGGCCGCGTAGTGAAGTAAGCGGCGCAGACTCGGCACGCAGCGGATTAACAACACTGGCACTAGATGACCCTACCGCCGGATCGGCGTCCGCGCAATGCGAGGCTACTGCACTAATATTACTTTGAGTAGCTACCTGATGTCTACTGTCACTAGCTACACAGTACTGGGCACTATTACAAGGAGCAGTTGCAGAAGGCACTATTTTCACTACAGGAATGCACTGTTCATAGTCATTTTGCTTGTCCCGAACCCTTTTCCGTTGCACTGTTTTACGCGCTTGTCGGCGTTTGTTACGTGGTGCACTATATAGTTTTGCCATAGGCGCAGAACTACTTTCTTGCAATTGAGATCCAAGGAAAGCACTGTTCAATTCCACAGCCCGTATAACATTTACAGAATGAACCGCTCTCGCACTCTGCGAAGCACTGTTTCTAACGTTTCCGTTCATTGAGTTTTTAATTTGCATACACACAGACTGCACATGTCCCGATTTGCCACATTGATAACAGGTTGCGTTGCGACTAGGGCAATGAGCACGCTTGTGGCGAGACACACACTGGGGGCAAGATTTACGTACATATTTCTGAAATGAGCGTTGGCGCCCGTTATTCAAATCACTGTTTCTAACAAGACGGGGCGATCTTTGTGTCGCACTTTTACACTGGCTACTGTTCACTGTCTGTTCAGCACGGCCTGTACTATTGTAAGAATCACTAGTGCTACACTGAGAACTACGGCTAGGAAAGCGACCGTTGCGGCGCACTGAATTAACACTGTGGCTTTGCATTTCTACATCTGCTAAGTCAAAAGTATCATGCGCATCTATAAGCTGCAGTACACTGTCTAATGAGGGGTCAGACTGTTTCAGAATTGCTGCTCTAATTCTGGGGTCCTGAATATTCTGCGTAATAGCATCTCTTAATATCACATCACTATAAGAAAGTCCACAAGAGCAAGTAAATTTACATTTGCGCGTTAAGCCCTTCAATTCCGTAATCCACTCTTGGTGTGACTGTTCTGGTAATTTTTTAAGTCTGAAAAATCGGTACCGTGCCGCAGCTACAAGAACTTTCCTCTCATAATGAGCATTTAGTGCCTCTACCATTTGTTCAAAGTCTACATCACGCGGAGATGCTTGCGGGAATAGTTTCTGCAGTAAGACGAAGGTTTGAGGGCCCACCACGGACAATAAAAGATGCTTAACAGTCTGACTTGTAAGTTGATGAGGCGCGACGAGTTCTTGAAACTGTGCGAAGTAGTCGCTCCATTCTTCCTCACGTTCGTTGTACTGGCGAAATGTAGGAAGCGGTGCAGCGGCAGGTGTGGGCTGCTGATGTGACGGCTGTTGTTGTTGGTGAGCAGCCTGTGCTGTCAACTGCGACACGGCCTGCAGTAGTTGAGTGATTTGCGCCGTCTGTAACTGAATAATTTCCATTAAGTTTGGGTTCGGGGTAGTGGCCATGCTGACCGATTAGGCGCCGCGCATACAAGTAAATTATAACAAAACACAAATGCAATATGAAAGAGGACGCTCTGCAACAAAAAAGTCCACAAAACACGTAACTGAAAATGTTCCCCCAAAAATCTTATAATAAGGGTGGGTGGGCGGGAGCAATTTCTGCGTGCTCCGACTGCTGCTGTCTGGCTGCTGTAAGCGGGCTGGTCCAAGGTTCTATCACTCCTCGCCGCCACTTTTGTGTCCCAGCCTCGTCGTAGGTGTCGTTGGCCGAGTGGAATGAGACCGACACAGTAACAAAGATAGCACGCCAGTGCAGGTACGGAGGGGAGCAGCCAGAAACTACAAGCACTAGAGTAAATTAGAAAGAGATATATATTGCACAGAATGTAACAATACTTAACTTTTACATAGTACTGCAGAATGTTGATACATAGTTGTTAGAGGCCTGCCTAGTGCCTGTACAATAGCAAAGTCTTCACTGGTGCCTATCTGATTCCGAAGGTCCTAACTGGTTGCTATCTCAGTCCCGAGTGACCGATTTCTTTCCGTGGTGGCCACGAGCGGGGTTGCAGCAGAGGGCGCTCGTGGCTGTCCTGAGAACGCCGCGCCGTGTGTGCATGGCGGCGCGGCGAAAGTAGGTGGCGCGCACTTTGTACTTGTGCGACACCACACATGATTATGTTGGTACCACAGTAAAAATAAGCCACCTCGCCATCTTGTCATGTAAGGGTGTCTCTGGCTACATAGCAGACGGCATACGAAACCATGCGTTTTTAACTATAGTAAACGATGCCTAACGTGCGAAGCAGCAACAGTAAGCCATTGCGCAGCAGTCAGTCAATATTAAAAGCAACCTTTCACATTCTTACAAACACACAAGTTCAAAGTAATGGTGAAGAAGCACTTCAGAGTAATAAAAGTAAACCTTTTTAATGTTCAAAACTCAAAATGGAATACGACCACACATTCAGTCACATTCACACAGAAGTCAGCTCATTTCATACAACGGTTTTATCAGGACACATGGGAAAAATTTGTAAAGGGACCAATTCGGTCTCTCGGTCCTTCCAGCGAAAAATGATTTTTAAATGGTGTATAATGTGTGATGCTGTACTTTTCATAATACCTGGTAGATTAATTTCGTGTCACCTCCGTTTATCTTTCTTCTGCATTCAATCATGACAGTACTACCGCCCGGATATTTCTTCAATTGGCTTTGCCAAGTGAAATGTATGTATTGAAATAGGCACAAAATACGGGAAATTTAAGCTAAAAAAGGAAAATATTTAACCAAATATACCAATGTGAGCTTGTAAACAATGAACTTGTTCTTAAAACTGACACAATATAAAACTGAAGGAATAGGAATGTAGCAATGTATTAGGTTTTTTTAAATATTACAGTGACACTAAAACTATTCTATATTTATCTTATTTATGGCTTTATAGTAAACTGGTAAATATTTTTTCTAGTTTTTAAGAAAAGCCTTCCTAACATCTGGTATAATATTTTTCGGATATTTCTGGAGTCCACTCTGGCCGACGAAGTAGAAATATATTGTTGCAATATCCGGTATCGTAATGTCTGATGTAATGTTTTTATAAGTTGATAATAATTTCACGGTGAATATGCATATGCAGCCTTTTTCATCTAATAACAAAAGTTTACTCACAAATTATTCGCAGAAACGGAGGGAGCTGCAGATTACTGCGGATGTTGCACAGGCTGAGGGCAGCCTCAGCAGACACCACCCACTGTTGTGGGCCTAAAGCGTCGCGTTGTACGCAAAAAGGCGAACTGCGCCTGTCGGCGAGATCAGACATTTCTGGTGATTCGACACAAATAGACAGCCGACTGGGCGACAAATCGAAATGTGTATTGTCGCTGGTTCACGTGATGTAACTCTGCCGTGATATTCAACACTACTGTCCCGTTACAGGAAAAGTAGAGACAACAATAAAGGTGCTCTCGATGGCGGGATTAGTGTGAATACATCATGTTAATATCCTAAATTCGATCATTGTTTTCCCCTTTTACTAGAAAACAAGACTCTCCGTTAAATAGCGCCGAACTTCGAAGGCGATCATGGTGGGGTCCCCGGCGGCCACGGTTCTTGTGATTGCCTTAACCGGCCCCTGAATGGTACAAAAATTTCTAATTGTGCTACTCAGTACCAAAGAAATTGCTTGAAGCTTTTCTCATAAACGTGCTGAGAACCTTAATTGGATCCTCTTATGGTTCACAGACTACAGGCCTGCTCATGATGGTCTACATGGGTAGAATTTCAAAGAAGCTGTCAGTATATGCTAAATCTGAAGGATTGGTGATTTTAACTTTCAGTTCACTACTTTCTAGGTCAACGTAAACAAAAAAACTGGTGAAAATAGATGAAAAAAATATTCCCTGCTCGCAAATATTGTTGTAAAATCTTGAATTACAAAATTAAAAACAGGAAAGACAATATATATACATCATTTGATGCTTACAGCTGAAGTTGTTCAGCTGTCCTTTCATTAGCATCAGGTTTCCTATTGATAATATCTTTTCAAATGCCAACTGCCTGAGAAATTATTTTTCTTCATTCAAAATGATGTCATAATAATGCTGAAGACTCAAAGTGACAAAGGGGGTAGGTGGATTAAAATATTAGAACGCACAACAAACTCTAATAGAAATTTATCAGTTACTCTGAGTTCCTGGGTTCGGTAGTGACGTAATATATTGAAATCAGTGTAAGAGTATTTCTGAGTGGCGTTCGCGTTACACGTGCACTGTGGAAGTCTTGCACTCCCCTCTTGAGAATTCTATCGGTATCAAAATTCGCCTTTAGCATAAAACTAAATAAATAGTTCTAGAATGAAACTTTCACTCTGCAGCGGAGTGTGCGCTGATATAAAACTTACTGGAAGATTAAAATTGTGTGCCGGAACCGGGACTCGAACCTGGGACCTTTGCCTGCAGGGGTTGGGAAGTGAGTAAGAGAGTATTGTAGCCTTTCTCTATTCAATTTATTCATTGAGCAAGCTATAAAGGAAAGCAAGGAGTGCTGCAGAATGAAAGTTTCATTCTGGGAACATCCCTTAGGCTGTGGCTAAGCCATGTATCCACCATATCCTTTCTTCCAGGAGTGCTAGTCTTGCATGGTTCGCAGGAGAGCTTCTGTGAAGTTTGGAAAGTAGGAGGCGAGGTACTGGCGGAAGTAAAGTTGTGAGGCGGCATCGTGAGTCGTGTCGGGATAGCACAGTCGGTAGTGCGCTTGCCCGCGAAAGGCGAAGATCCCAAGTTCGAGTCCCGGTTCCGGCACAATTTTAATCTGTCAGGAAGTTTCACTAGTCAGGGATATGTAAGCACCGGTAACGGCCCTGTACCCTTGTTTAATAGACAAATGTTTGGTTTCCATATTGAACGATAATTTTGATAACTGGCGATTTTGATAAAACGTAGAAGTTAATTTCTGATTTTGACAGTAGAGCTCACTTCACAACGAAAAGTCGTGATTTGCCGGAATGTGAGTATGGTTTCATACTCTCAAACGCAGGGTATATAATAGTGGGAACAAAAATGGTACCGGCGAAAGCATACACTAATACAAACCGAAAACCTGTCAGTAGACAAAGGTCGATATACTAGAATTTATAGAGAAGGATGCGGATGTGTTGTTACGAGTCGCCACTGTTCTCATCATGAGAGACTTTCTTCGTTATTTCAAAAATATTTTAAATGTAAACTGTCCGATGAAGTTCCCATCTAAGTGATCCCAAATTTCACCAGTAGCCTCCCTCATCACATCGGTTTTTTATTTTCATTTGTTGTTTTCAGGGTAATGTTTTCATTTTAGATAACTGCTCAGGATGAGGACCGCCAGTGTGTGGCTACGCGCGTCTCCAGAGGTCTTCCAGGCGCCTGCTGCTGTTCTGTTCTGTTGTGTTGTTTCTGTTGTTTTTGCGCGATTGTGGAACTCGGAACGTCTCCTCTCTGACCACCAAGGTTGCTTCAAAAGGAATAAACTCTGCCAGCGGCTGTTTCTGTCGCCCTGGAACAACAACAGAGACGAGGCTGCTGAAATGAAGAGGGACGATGAAGATCTCACGAATGGAAGGAATGGGCGAGGTCAGTCTTCCGCCACCAGAAGAAGCAGCAATAGTTGATTTTGGCAATGTGTTCGCAAATACGCTGTAGAGGCGACAGTACGAGATTAATTTTAAGCGGCAGACATCTCGCACAGAATGTATAGAGACAAAGAGATTGAAAAAGGTAGCAGGTATCCAGAGCGCAATGCTACCACTCGCAAGGAAGAAGAGTATTAAACTCAATATCACGAACGACTTTGAAATAAACGTCACTGAATTTCACACGGAATAAAAACAGAAGCATGATATTCAGACAACATACTGGTGTGCAGCCAGGTTCAAAAATCGACATCCGCCTGATGAAAACCATGATGAAAATCCTACGGATCTATAGTACTCTTCCTTGTATCATTAGTTTTCTGTCTGATTCAATGCAACCTCTACACATAATACTGTCTTATGACAACATCGCCGGCCGCGGTTTCCGAGGTGACTGAGGCGCTCCAGTCACGGTCAGCACGGCCACTACGGTCGGGGGTTCGAATCCCCCCTCGGGCATGGATATTTGTGCCGTCCTAGTTCGTAAGTAGTTCATAAGTAGTTTGTAAGTTTAGGGACTGATGACCCTGTAGTTAAGTCCCTTAAGCTTAACAAACATTTGAACATTTTTTTTATGACAACATCTTCATTTCCGAGTAGCAATCGGATGTATTCCCCTACTTATTCTAGCCTCCACAGCTCCGTCCAGTATCATCTGGTCCTTTCAAGCATGTCCAATCATCCTGTCCCTCCTAACTTTAAATCTTGTTCAAACGTTTTTTTACGGCGATTCTTTGGAAACCACCACGTTACGTTCATTATCTAGAAAGTCCTTCCATTTCTGAACATTTCTTTTCCCTCTTTCTCCCAGAACATTACTGACTACCATACATATCTTGGCTACAAACGTATACTGTGACATTTCTCCTTCAGATTAAGGTCAATTTTTGTAGCTTGCAAATCTTTCTTGACCTGGAATGTCGTCTTTTCCTGTAATAACCTGCTATTTACGACCTTTATGCTCCGTCTGTCATATATTCTTTCCAAGATTGGAGTAGTACATTAATTCATCGTGCACGAATTCCGGGTTACGTTTATCTGTATTGTTATTGTGGTGTCGCACAAGTACAAAGTGCGCGCCACCTACTTTCGCCACGCGCCGCCATGCACGCACGGCGCGGCGTTCTCATGACGACAGCCACGAGCGCCCTCTGCTGCAACCCCGCTCGTGGCCACCACGGAAAGACACCGGGCACTTGGGACTGAGATAGCAACCAGTGAGGACCTTCGTAATCAGATAGGCACCAGTGAAGACTTTGCTATCGTACAGGCACTAGGCAGGCCTCTAACAACTATGTATCAACATTCTGCAGTACTATGTAAAAGTTAAGTATTGTTACATTCTGAGCAATATATATCTCTTTCTAATTTACTCGAGTGTTTATAGTTTCTGGCTGCTCCCCCTCCGTACCTGCACCAGCGGGCTATCTTTGTTCCTGTGTCGGGCTCATTCCACTCGGCCACCGACACCTACGACGAGGCTGGGACACAAAAGCGGCGACGAAGTTGGGACACAAAAGTGGCGACAAGGAGTGATAGACGAACCTTGGACCAGCCCGCTAGCAGCAGCCAGACAGCAGCAGTCGGAGCACGCAGAAATTGCTCCCGCCCACCCACCCTTATTATAAGATTTTTGGGGGAACATTTTCAGTTACGTGTTTGTGGACTTTTTTGTTGCAGAGCGTCCTCTTTCATATTGCATTTGTGTTTTGTTATAATTTACTTGTATGCGCGGCGCCTAATCGGTCAGCATGGCCACTACCCCGAACCCAAACTTAATGGATATTATTCAGTTACAGACGGCGCAAATCACTCAACTACTGCAGGCCGTGTCGCAGTTGACGGCACAGGCTGCTCACCAACAACAACAGCCGTCACATCAGCAGCCCACACCTGCCGCTGCACCGCTTCCTACATTTCGCCAGTACAACGAACGTGAGGAAGAATGGAGCGACTATTTCGCACAGTTTCAAGAACTCGTCGCGGCTCATCAAATTACAGGTCAGAGAGTGAAGAACCTTTTCTTATCGATTGTGGGCCCCCAGACCTTCGTACTATTGAAAAAACTTTTCCCTCTCGCATCTCCTCGTGATGTAGACTTTGAACAAATTGTAGATGCACTGAATGCTCATTATGAGAGAAAAGTTCTTGTAGCTGCGGCACGGTACCGATTTTTCAGACTTAAAAAATTACCAGAACAGTCACACCAAGAGTGGATTACGGAATTGAAGGGCTTAACGCGCAAATGTAAATTTACTTGCTCTTGTGGACTTTCTTATAGTGATGTGATATTAAGAGATGCTATTACGCAGAATATTCAGGACCCCAGAATTAGAGCAGCAATTCTGAAACAGTCTGACCCCTCATTAGACAGTGTACTGCAGCTTATAGATGCGCATGATACTTTTGACTTAGCAGATGTAGAAATGCAAAGCCACAGTGTTAATTCAGTGCGCCGCAACGGTCGCTTTCCTAGCCGTAGTTCTCAGTGTAGCACTAGTGATTCTTACAATAGTACAGGCCGTGCTGAACAGACAGTGAACAGTAGCCAGTGTAAAAGTGCGATGCAAAGGTCGCCCCGTACTGTTAGACACAGTAATTTGCATAACGGGCGCCAACGCTCATTTCAGAAAAATGTATGTAAATCTTGCCCCCAGTGTGTGTCTCGCCACAAGCGTGCTCATTGCCCTAGTCGCAACGCAACCTGTTATCAATGTGGCAAATCAGGACATGTACAGTCTGTGTGTATGCAAATTAAGGACTCAAAGAACGGTACCGTTAGAAACAGTGCTTCGCAGAGTGCGAGAACAGTTCATTCTGTAAATGTTATACGGGCTGTGGAATTGAACAGTGCTTTCCTTGGATCTCAATTGCAACAAAGTAGTTCTGCGCCTATGGCAAAACTATATAGTGCACCACGTAGCAAGCGCCGAGGAGCGCGTAAAACAGTGCAACGGAAAAGGGTTCGGGACAAGCAAAATGACTATGAACAGTGCATTCCTGTAGTGAAAATAGTGCCTTCTGCAACTGCTCCTTGTAATAGTGCCCAGTACTGTGTAGCTAGTGACAGTAGACATCAGGTAGCTACTCAAAGTAATATTAGTGCAGTAGCCTCGCATTGCGCGGACGCCGATCCGGCGGTAGTGTCATCTAGTGACAGTGTGGTTAATCCGCTGTGTGCCGAGTATGCGCCGCTTCCTACCGCACGCAACCCGCACAAGCGCAGAAAACAATATGTATTAGACGTTGCCCACATTCGCGCACCGGTCGTGCGCCAGAAGCACAAGCTGTTTGTTACTCTCTCTATAGAAAATGAGACTGTGCAATTTCAGCTTGATACTGGTTCCGCTGTCACATTAATAAATAAAGATACTTATGAACTTCTGGGTTCGCCAAAATTGTCGCCGTCACAGCAAGTGTTAACAGCTTATACAGGTCAAAATACTCCCGTGCTAGGAACGTGTAGCCTGCCCGCCTCTTTTCACGGTGTCACAAAGACAGTTGCTTTTGTAGTTCTTCAGGCCAAATCTACACAGAACATTTTTGGACTAGATGCTTTTGACTTGTTTGGTTTATCAATTCAAAGAGATGTGCTTCAAATTTCGTCAATAGTGCCTCAGGATAAAATAAATGCATTGTGTGAAAAATACAGTGACTTGTTTTCGCCGGAACTAGGTTGTGCAAAAGACTTCGTGGCACATGTAACTTTAAAAGAATCTGCAGTTCCAAAATTTCGTAAAGCTAGACCAGTGCTTATCGCAATGCGTGATACAGTTGCGGAAGAACTTAAACGTTGGCAAGATAGTGGGGTGATTTCTCCTGTTTCTGCGAGTCAGTGGGCCTCGCCTATAGTAATTATACCCAAGCCGTCAGGAAAACTTCGTCTCTGTGCGGACTTCAAATCAACAGTGAACAGTCAAACAATTGTAGACACTTACCCCCTGCCCAGACCTGACGAAATAATGGACAAATTAGGACAGTCTCGCTTCTTTTCCAAGATTGATTTAGCAGAGGCATACTTACAAATTCCGCTTGATGACGAGTCAAAAAAATTTTTCGTCATTAATACTCACATGGGCCTTTTTCAATTTCAACGCCTACCCTTTGGCAGTTCTTCCGCCCCCGCTATTTTTCAGCGCTTTTTGGAACAGCTGATAGTTTCTGTACCGTGTTGCTCGAACTATTTAGATGACATTGTGGTCTCAGGGCGCACAGTTGAAGAACATTTAGCAAACCTGGAGTGCCTTTTCAAAGTGTTGACTGCAGCAGGTCTACGTTGCAATAAAGCAAAGTGTTCGTTTTTTCAAACTGAAATAGAGTACCTAGGCCATGTGATTAATGCCCAAGGAATACATCCCTTACAGTCACATCTTGGAGCAATCAAAGACTTGCCTCCTCCTAAGAATGTGCACGAATTGCAAGCAGTAATGGGAAAGCTGAACTATTATTTCATGTTTATTCCCAATGCGTCTCAGATTGCAGATCCACTGCATCGCTTACGTAGGAAAAATGTTCCTTTTGTTTGGTCCAAAGATTGCCAGGTTGCCTTTGGCAAACTAAAGTCTGCACTACTCAGTGATGCATGTTTGATTCCCTTTGACCCACAGAAGCCTGTAGTGTTAGCAGTTGACGCCTCGTCGTACGGTCTGGGTGCCGTTCTGTCACATCGTATTGGATGTCACGATCGTCCTATTGCCTTTGCATCCAAGCTACTGACGCCGACGCAACAGAATTACAGTCAGATAGAAAAGGAGGCCTTAGCAATCATTTACGGCGTCACAAAGTTTCATCATTATCTCTATGGCAGAAAATTCTATTTGTTGACTGACCACAAGCCTCTCACGTCGTTGTTCTCACCCACAAAGCCAATTCCGCCACGAACGGCACAAAAGCTTCAGAGATGGTCCTTGATATTGTCTAATTATCAGTATGAGATTTTGTACCGACCTACCACTAAACATGCTAACGCGGACACACTTTCCCGACTTCCGGTTGGCCAGGATGTATCATTTGATTCTTCAGAAATGGTATGTTGTCAGATAGACTCCAGAGATGCTTCCGCTGTCGCAGACTTTCCTTTGAACTCTCGTCGGGTTGCACAGGAAGCAGCTGCGGATGCAGACCTAGGTGTGGTAGCACGTTTTGTTCGCTCAGGGTGGCCTGCCAGAGCCAAAGACATTGATCGGCCTCTGGTTCGACGTTATTTTGCACAACGTCATGCATTATCTTTAAGTCAGGGTGTTCTGTTGTTGCATACCGACAACGACCAAGCAAGAGTGATTGTTCCTCGTTCCCTGCAACGAGAAGTGTTACGCCTCCTGCATCAAGGACATTGGGGCATTGTTAGGACAAAGCAACTGGCCAGACGTCATTGTACCTGGGTTGGTATGGACGCTCAGATAGAGAGCATGACATCACAGTGTACAGTTTGTGCGGAGCATCAGGCGGCTCCTCCACAGCGTTTCTCAGACTGGCCACGCCCCAAGGGACCATGGCAACGTTTACATATTGACTTTGCCGGACCTTTCTGGAATACGCGCTGGTTAATTGTTGTAGACGGTTTCAGCAAGTTTCCTTTTGTGATTGCCATGAACTCAACGACAGCTTCTAGTACAATCAGTGCCTTAACATCAGTGTTTTGCATCGAAGGTTTGCCTGAAACTATCGTCAGTGACAATGGACCTCAGTTTGTTAGTGCGGAATTTCAACAGTTTTGTCGTGTGAATGGCATTCAGCATATTACCACTGCACCTTTTCACCCTCAGTCCAATGGTGAAGCAGAACGTTTCGTTCGAACATTCAAGTCTCACATGGAGAAGATGAAAGGTCAGCACTCCAGGCAGCAAGCTCTTCAAATTTTCCTGTCTACGTATCGATGCATGCCACGTGACGGCCCGTCTCCTGCCGAGCTGCTACACGGCCGCCATCACCGCACTCTCCTTCACCTGCTGCAGCCTCCCACGCACCGAGTCGTTTCGTATGGCGCTACGCGTTTTCAGGTTTCTACGCCGGTGCTGTACAGGGTGTTTGCTGGTATGAAGAAGACATGGTTGCCAGGCACCATTCAGCGCGTGCTCGGTCGCAATATGTATGTTGTACGTTCTTCCACAGGGTCGGAGCTGCGGCGCCACGCAAACCAATTGCGCTTGCACAGGCCGCGCGATCCTGTCTCCGGTTTCTTGATTCCAGACCCAGTTCACCGCCAGGGAGCACAAACACATCGTTCGTCAACGGGCCCAGCGTCCCCGGACTACGAGATCGTCCCGATGGAGATCGACGCGACGCCGCCGCTGTCGCCGCCGCAGATGACAGCGTCACCGAGAGGGACTCCGGGACCGTGCGTGCCGCCGCCGCCGCCTGGGCCACGCACCTCAGAAGAAGATGACCTGCTCCCTCTGGGCGGGGGGTGCGCCCTTCCCCAGGTTTAGGTGGGTTCCCTGGAGGATCGCAAGGCGGATGCCGGGGCGCGGACGGCGTCTCGATCCCAGCCTCAGCTACGACGCCCGTCCCACCAGTAACGCCACGCCCAGGCCCTCCTCCCAGTGCCGTCGCCGTGGCCCTCAGCCCTACGCCACGACGGCGCGGCGGTTTGGGGGGGGGGGGGGGGAGGGGTGTGGTGTCGCACAAGTACAAAGTGCGCGCCACCTACTTTCGCCGCGCGCCGCCATGCACGCACGGCGCGGCGTTCTCACGACGACAGCCACGAGCGCCCTCTGCTGCAACCCCGCTCGTGGCCACCACGGAAAGACACCGGGCACTTGGGACTGAGATAGCAACCAGTTAGGACCTTCGTAATCAGATAGGCACCAGTGAAGACTTTGCTATCGTACAGGCACTAGGCAGGCCTCTAACAACTATGTATCAACATTCTGCAGTACTATGTAAAAGTTAAGTATTGTTACATTCTGTGCAATATATATCTCTTTCTAATTTACTCGAGTGTTTATAGTTTCTGGCTGCTCCCCCTCCGTTCCTGCACCAGCGGGCTATCTTTGTTCCTGTGTCGGGCTCATTCCACTCGGCCACCGACACCTACGACGAGGCTGGGACACAAAAGCGGCGACGAAGTTGGGACACAAAAGTTATTCCTACCAGTTCTTACTAATTACAATATCTTATATCTTAACCCACATTCATTTTTCATTAGATGGCTCACTCTGTTCAAGAGAATCTGAAATTGGTCTTCTCTTTACAGACAACAGCAGTAGTGTCAGCGAATCTTATTAATAATAAGCTTTTACCCTGGATATTAATGTCAATCATAAACGTTTATTTACATCGGTCATTGCTTCCTCAACGTATAGCTTGAACAATAGGGACAAAAACATCTTCACCATCTTAGACTATTACCCTTTTCAACCGATCAATTTGTTCCGCATCTTCCATTCCTATTTTCCTCTCTTGTGTCTTGTACTTATTACATGTTCCACTTCCCTTATAACTGTATATTTATATATTTCTCAGGCTATCTATCTACATCTGTCTCACTTTTTTCCAATCAGTCACGACTCGGAAACTGACCCTTTGTTATTTTATCTTTCCTAAAACGAAACATCGTCATCGAAATAGAACACATTACCTGTTTTAACTTCTATTCACCTCTACATTATTCTTGTCGACTACTTAGGATCAAGAGCAGCTAGACTGAGTGTACATTAGTTCTCGTCCCTAACTGCCCTTACCGCCTTCGACATTGTGTCCATCACGATAGATGCTATGTTTCACAGATGAGAATAGATTCAATAGTCATTTGGTCATCATGTCCTTCAGTGATATGATAAGGCCGGCCGCGGTGGCCGAGGGGACTGAGGCGCTCTAGTCACGGTCTGCACGGTCACTACGGTCGGGGATTCGAATCCCCCCTCGGGCATGGATATTTGTGTCGTCCTTAGTTGTAAGTAGTTCATATGTAGTTTGTAAGTTTGGGGACTGATGACCCCGTAGTTAAGTCCCATAGACTCTACAAACATTTGAGCATTTTTTTTTATATGAGAAGGGTTTCTAAGGTCCATCAGATATTACGCTAACACTGAATCTAGTCTTCAAAATATACTGGCATTTCTTCTGCAATACAGCCACCAATTATGTCCTCTCGTAGACATAATAAGTCTCCAAATAGACATTTAGACCGATGTTAGCAGGCGTTAGGTAATGCTACATGCAGGTCGGTCCAAACAAAAACAACTAGTCTAAACTAGGCGACTTTACTGGTAGATGCAGTAAGGTAGCTACGTACATGGAAACAACAAAGTGTTCCTTGGAAACAGGTTAGGATTCGAAATGCAGAAAACTTCTCTTGGTTTTACTGTAGTTTTCGCCAACCAGAAACCACGATATCGTTTCAGATCCTAATTTGTTCCTTTCTTTTTCAATAATACTTCCCCTTTTTACCATGTCCCTTCTTCAATTAGTACGTCAAAATAATCTTCAAATGCCGAGCATAAATCGTTCATTATCTCCCAGCTCTACTGCTGGTACAGCTTAGTCTTTTGAATTTTCTTCTCAGATTCTTATTATTTTTAATACGTAGTTTGAAATGGATCAGAGATAAGCAAAAGCCATGCTTCCTTCTGCATTTCAAAGGGCTAACAATTCCCACACGGACTTCCGTTTTTAGTTGTATTCGCAACGGTTTTACGTACCCTGATTACTTTATTAGCTATTTAGTATTAACTCCTGTTTGTCGAGTTACTTTTCTAGTTTCCTTACAAAGAGAGTGAAGAAGCTTAGCGAAAAATATGATTGATAATTTATGTTTATGAGGGCCTCCTGATATTAAAAACACTATTTTACACCCACTCTAGTTTCAGCACCTCTGTGCCATTATCAGTGTGTTTTTCATTTATTTATTGCTCTGAAAAACAAAATACATTGATTTCAATACTTTATGTGGTTGTGGTCTTCAGTCCGGAGACTAATTTGATGAAGCTCTCTACCCTACTCTATCCTGAGCAAGCCTCTTGATCTCCTCATAAGATCTGCAACCTAAATCTATTTGAATCTATTTATTGTATTCATCTCATGGTGTCCCTCTGCGATTTTTACCCCACACACTTCCCTCCATTGCTAAAATTACGATTCCTTGAAGTCGAAGTATGTGTTCTACCAATCAATCCCTTCTTTTATTCAAGGTATGCCAGAAATTCCATTTCTCCCCAATTCTGCTCAGTACCTCTTCATTAGTTATTCGATCCACTCGCCTAATTTTCAGCATTCTTCCGTAACACCACATTTCGAAAGCCTCTGTCCTCTTCCTGTCCCAGTGTTTATCATCCATGTTTCGCTCCCATACAAGACCACACTCCACAAAAATGCCTTCAGAAAGGACTTCCTTACACCTTAATTAATATTCGATGTTAACAAGTTTATCTTTTTCAAAAACGCTCTTCTTCCCATTGCCATTCTGCATTTTATATCCTCTGTAGTGCGCCATTCGTTATTTTACTGCCCAAGTAACAAAACTCATCTACCACCTCTATTGTTTCGTTACCTAATCTAATTCATTCAGCATCGCCCGATTTTCTTAGACTGCAGCGCCCTCGTTTTGCTCTTGTTAATGTTCATTTTATACACACCTTTCAACACACTGTCCATTCCGTTTAACTGCTCTTCCAGGTCATTTGCTGTCTCTGAGATAATTACAATGTCATCGTCAAAACGCAATAGTTTTATCTCTTCACCCTGAACTATAATTCCTTCTCCAAATTTCTCCTTGCTTTCCTTGATAGCTTGCTCAATGAACAAATTGAATAGAATTGGAGAAAGGCTACAATACTGTCTTACTTACTTCCCAACCCCTGCATCCCTTTCGTGCCCTTCAACTCTGATAACCGCTGCCTGGTTCTTATACAAGTCGTAAATAACCTTCCGTTCCTTGTATTTTATTCCTGCTGATTTCAGACGTTGAAAGAGTGACTTCTAATCAACATAGTCAAAAGCTTTCTCAAAATCTACAAAAGCTATAAATGTACGTCCCCCTTTCTTTAATCTATCTTCTAAGGTAAGTCGTAAAGTGTGAATTGCCTCCCGTGTTCCTACATTTCTCCTGAATCCAAAATGATCATCCCCAAGGTCAGCTACTATCAGCTTTTCCATCCTTCTGTAAATAATTTATGTTAAAATTTTGCAACCACGACTTATTACACTGATGCTTCTGTAATTTTCACACCTGTCAGCATCTGCTTTCTTTGGAATGGGGATTATTACATTTTTCTTAAAGTCCCTGGGTATGTCGCCTGTATCATACATCTTACGCACCAGGTGCAATAGTTTTGTCATGGCTGGTTCTCCCAGAGACTTCAGTAGTTCTGAGGGAATGTCATCTACTCCAGGGGCCTTGTTTGGACTTAGGTTTTTAAGGGCTCTGTCAAATTCTTCTCTCACTATAGTATCCCCTATTTCATCTTCATCTATTTCCTCATCCCTTATTACAGTATTGCCTGTAAGTTCATTTCCTTTGTACAGCCCCTCTATATACTCTTTCCACCTTTCAGCTACCCTTTCTTTGGTGAGAACTGGTTTTCAATCTAAGTTCTTTATATTCCTACAGCTGCGTTTCTTATCTCCAAATGTATTCTTTTTTTACTGTAGGCTGTATCTAATTTTCCCCTATTTATACATTCTTCTACTGACTTGCATTTGCCTTCTAGCCACTCCTGCTTAGCTATCTTGCACTTCCTGTCAATCTCATTTCTTAGTCGTCTGTATTCCATTTTGCCTGTCTCATTTACTGAATTCTTATATTTTCTCCTTTCATCAATTAAATTTAATATTTCCTGCGATATCCAAGGTTTTTTGTGGGTCTTACCTTTCTACCTATTTTGTCCTCTGCTGCCTTGACTGTTTCATCTCTCAGTCCTACCCATTTCTCTTCTACGTTTTATTTCCCCCAGTTTCTGTCAATTGTTGGTTAAAGCTCCCTCTGAAATTCTTAAGACATTCAGGTTCCTTCAATTTATCCAAGTCCCTTCTCCTTATTTTCCTACCTTTGTGTAGTTTTTTCAGTTTCTGTCCACAGTTCATGACCAATAAGTTATGGTCAGAGTCTATATCTGCCCCTGGGTATGTCGTACAGTTTAAAACCTAGTTCCGAAATCTGTCTTATCATTATAAAATCTATCTAGTACTTTCCGGTGTCTCCTGGTCTCTTCCATGTAGGGTAAGATGGTACAATTTCGATCATTTCGGACAAATGTTGTTATAACTGGAAATAAATTGAGAAAAGGAATAATTTTAGCTATGGCACTTGTTCTTGGATGTTTAATGAATATGTAACACAAATATTATGCAGTTACAAATGTTGGTATAAACACAAAAAAAGGTTACGGAATTGAGAAAAATCGATCGAAATTGTACCACACTAGGTACAATTGTGATCACTTCCTCGTACAATTTTGATTACGGGCATCTTCCACATAAAAACCACTTTTTCTGTAACGCACCAACGCATACTTCGTGGTACCAAACATTGCATTTTTTGCAGAGAATCCAGTGACCCTTAACTAGAAGATTGATAAGAGCGTGTTAGACTAAGTAGCTTCACTTTCCTCTTTAAAGGGAAAAATTTATATCTCCTTACTGCAAATCGGTGTATTCTTGGAAAAGACAGGAGGAGCTGTAGAAACCTGCTACTCTACAACGTGACAGATAAATGGCGCGAAAACTTACGTTGATCGGAATTGTACCTATATCAAAATTGTACCACCTTACCCTATACAAGCTTCTTTCGTGATTCTTAAACCAGGTGTTTGTTATAACTAAATTATTTTCCGTGCAAAATTTTACCAGGCGGCTTCCTCTTTCATTTCTTTTGCCCAGTCCATATTCATCTACTATATTCCCTTCCCTCCCTTTTCCCACTACCGAATTCCAATCTCCCATAACAATTAAGTTATCCTCTCCCTTGGTTGTCTGAATAATTTCCTTTACCTCCTCATACATTTCTTCGATCTCCTCATCATCGGCAATGCTAGTTGCCATGTAAACCTGTACTACTGTGGTCGGTGTTGGCTTCGTGTCTATCTTGACTACGATAATGCGATCACTGCACTGCTCATTGTAATTTATCCATGTCCCTATTTTCTTATTCATTATCAGACCTACTCCTATAATACCCCCAACTGATTTTGTATTTATAATCCTGTACTCACCTGACCAGATATCCTTTTGCTCTTTCCACCGAACTTCACTAATCCCCACTATATCTAACTTCAACCTATCCATTTCTCTTTTTAAATTTTCTAACTTCCCTACTCGATTAAGGGATCAGACATTCCGCACTCCGATCCGTAGAATGCCAGTATTGTCTTTCCTGATGATCACATCCTCCGGCGTAGCACCCGCCCGGAGATCGGAATGGGTGACTTTTTTACCTCCGGAATATTTTACCCGAGAGGATGCCATTATCATATATTCATACAGTAGAGCTACATGTCTTCGGGAAATGTAATGGCTGTAGTTTCCCCTTGCTTTCAACCGTTCGCAGTAACTGTGTAACAAAGTCACATTAGCTGATGTTACAAGGCTAGCTCAGTCAATCATCCACCGTAACTACTGAAAAGGCTGCTGCCCCTCTTCAGGAACCACACGTTTGTCTGGCCTCTCCACAGATACCCCTCCACTGTGGTTGCACCTATGGTACGGCTATCTTTATCGTTGAGGCCTGCAAGCCACCACACCTCGGCAATGTCTGTGGTTCATGGGGTGGTTCAGTATTTTGCAATGTGTAAATTTAGGTCCAAAACATCGTGAGTCTTAATTTGGATTTTTTAAAAGCTATTTTAGTTTGAAAACATAAATGTGGTAAGTGGGGATATTTCGATCGTCAGCCTACTGTCCGTTACTTACAGTTTCTTTGGCGTATACTTCATCTTCCGCGTTTCTGTAGACAACAGACATGTAGTATCATATTTCGCGGATTTCTCTCTATCACTGTTACTTCCCAATGTGTACACTTTGTTAGTATGCGTACCTATTAGTCGGCCTTCACTTGTTCTCCAGTGGAATGGCGGTGGATTTGAATTGTGGTTAGTTTCTCTCTCTCGCTGTGTGTGTGTGTGTGTGTGTGTGTGTGTGTGTGTGTGTGTGTGTTTTAACTGTTTGTGTCGTTCTTTCTGTCTAGCTAATTTAATGGGTTAAATAATGTATTTTTGCGTAGTGTGGTATATTCATTCATGAATGATTTTCCTTCTGCTAATTTGATAGTTCTCTTCCACTGTTTGTGATATAAGTTGCGGCTTGATTTTAATATATTTCAATCTATTTTGGTTGGGTGATGTTCGTGGGCTATAATGTGGTCTGCAAATGTGCCACGGGAATTATGACTTTTTAATGCTCTGAGGCGTTTTGAATATCCGGTTTTGTAGTTTCTACAAGTTTCTCCATTGCATATTGATTGACATGTATATGCCCTATCTGTTTAATTTATCCGTTGGTGTTATCTGTGTTCTGGGTTTTCAGTACTGTGTTGTCTGTCCTGCATCCTATTTGAAGTCCCTGTTTCCTTAATATGTTGCCAATCCTGTGAACTATTTTGTTATTGTAGGTGAGTTTGTGCCATTTGCTTCCTTTTGTGTGTTGTGCTGTTGTGTCTTGTATGTGGTCACTATCACTGTGTTGTGTATTTCTGTATTTTGTGTGGTCTAATGTGGGTGTGAACTGTTCATTATTATTATTGTTATTATTATTATTATTTGCATATGTGTTGGTTTAGTCTATCTATTATATGAGCAACATTACCATTCTCCACTGCTATCTGTTTTACTGTGTTCAGTTTCTGTGTGTAGTGTTGTTTGCTGATGGGTGTTCTGTTTAGTCTGTTGAGCAAGAATCTTAAGCTTGTTTGTGTGTCACTGGGTGGTTCGATAGACGAGGGTGGTGGTAGTCGTGGTGTTGGGCTTTCTGAATATTGTGAATTCATGAGTGTTGTTTGTTCGTTTTATGGTGATATTCCGAAAATTCAGTGTATTGTCTGTTTCTGTTTCCAATGTGAAATGGATTTTTGGGTGTAGATTGATTGTTTCATTGTGAAGCTGTTTTATGTGTTTGTGTGTGGTTCGTTGTTCAGAGATAATTCTTATGTTATCGATGTAACGGTACCATTATATGACTTCGTATTTATTTGGTTTATTATCTACCTGAAAAAAATTTTTTACATGTTGTTCATAAAAATGATAGATACAATGTCACTAATTGGTGATCCAATTGGCAGTCCTTCCTGTAGGGAATAGAATTTTTTGTTAAACGCAAAGTAATTGTGTTCTGTTATGGTCCTGAGTGTGGTTTTATTTCGTCAGAGCCGGCCGCGCTGGCCGAGGGGACTGAGGCGCTCCAGTCATGGTCTGCACAGCCACTATGGTCGGGGGTTCGAATCCCCCCTCGTGCATGGATATTTGTGTCGTCCTAGTTCGTAAGTAGTTCATAAGTAGTTTGTAAGTTTAGGGACTGATGACCCCGTAGTTAAGTCCCTTAAGCTTAACAAACATTTGAACATTTTGATTTCGTCAGTGTGTGTGTGTGTGTGTCTCATGTGGTTTTTTGTTGTTTTAATATGTGTATGATGATGTTGATTGTTTCGTCTATTGGTATGTGGGTGTACATTGATGTGACATCAAAGGAGATGAGGGTTGTTGTGAGTGATATGACCACATTCTTGATTATTAGTTCCTTTGAGTATTCCAGATTTCTGTTGCTTTCAGAAGTGTATATTTTCTTTGGTAATGTGTGTGTGTTGGGCTAGGTAACAGGATGGTGCATTTCTGAAATCAATGACGGAGGGTATTGGAATATTTTCCTTGCGCATTTTTGGCAAAGAGTTTACGGTGAGTGCCTTTGGGTTTTTTTGTGTCATTATTTCTATCTAGCCTTTCGAGACTATACTTGTGGTGATTTTCAATGTCTACTGGATGTTTTCTGCTATCCTGTTGTTGAGTTTTTGTTCAGTTTGTTGATGTGGTTGTCGTTCAGAATATCTAGTGTTTTATTTATGTAGCCCTCTTCTTTCATCTAAACCAATATTTCCTTTATCTGACCTGGTGAGTACCGTCTAGTTTTCTCGTAGTTTTCGTTTTAGCTTGTGGGATGTAGTTTCTTCTGGTCTTCTGTTATTAGAGTTTATGGTGGTTTTCTGTGTTTTGATTATTTGTGTTATTTCAGCAGATACTACCTCTCTTGTTAAATTTGCATTAAAATTTGGAGTGCTCAGTCTCTCTTGTACCTTTATAATATGTAGAGATTCTGTTATTAGATCTTCTACTGTTTTGTGTGATTTTTGTGTATTTGTGTTGTCCTTTGACCCTTTATATAGTGGGATTTTTTCCCGTTTTGTGAGATTTATGTCCGTGATAATGATAATTATGTCACGGAAGTTATGTTAGTTTCTTTATGTGTGTCTTTTCCCTCCCAGTTATTTCTTCAAATTGAGCTGGTATTGTGAAATTGTTATTTCTGAGATACAGATATGGTGTTTTTAGCCACGAATTTTGGTCATTTATGTGCTAGCACCTCATAATACTGTATATATAGAACGGTTTTGAATATAAAAGAGTCAATAGAGAAAGGCATACTTTTTATTTATTAGTTTCAGTGTATGTCCTCATCAACCAACGACGTTGTTGGGTTGGGGTGGCTTGCGAGCCTGAACGATACAGATAGCTGTGCCATAGGTGCAACCATGGAGGAGGGTATGTTAGCATTTACAGATGCAACAGTCTGGATGATAGACTGAGCTGGATTTGTAACATCGGCTAATGTGGATTTGCCACGCACTTACAGTGAACGGCTGAAAGCAAGAGGAAACTACAGTCGTTACGTTCCCCGAGGACATGCAGCTCTACTGTATGAAAATATGATGATGCCATATTCTTGGGTGAAATATTTTGAAGGTAAAATAGTCCCGCATTCGGAACTCCGGGCGGGGACTACTCAGGAGGATATCGTCATAAATTGAAACATTGTACAGATCGGAGCGTTGAATGTTCTACCCCTTAATTGGATAGTTAACTTAGAAAACTGGAAGAGAGAAATAGATAGGTTAGATATGGTGGAGATTAGTGACCTTCGATGGTAGAATGAACGTGGTTTTCTCGTCAGGTGAGTACATGGTATTAAATAAAACAGTTAGTTGGTGGTAAAGCAAAAGTAGGTCTGCTAGTGAATAAAAACGTTGGTAAATTAATATGGTCATCATTGTGAACGCATGAGAGTAGCAAAGGTAGACACGAAGTCAATGCCGACCACAGTAGTACAAGTTTATATGCCAACTAGCTCTGCCGATGAAGAGGAGATCAAAGAAATGTACGAGGAGACAGTTAAGAGAGAGGACAACTTGATGGTGATGGAGAAGTGGAACTTGGCAATAGGAAAGGGAAGAGAAGCAAATGTAGTATTTGAATAAGGACCGTGGAAAAGGAATGAAACAGGAGATCATCTGTTAGGTGCAGAGCACCATTTAATAATCGCAAATATTTACTTTAAGCATCATGAAAATGTTTATATGTGTGGAAAAGACCAGGAGACACTGTGATGTACCAGATTGACTTTATGATGGTGAGGGAAAGATTTAGAAACCAGGTTTTAAATTGTAAGACATATCCAGAGGCAGATATAGACTCTAACATATAGGTAGAATAAAACTTAAGAGACTGCAAAAAGGAAGGAACAAGAGTTGGTTCAGAGTTTGAAAGGGAGCATTAGGTAAGGATTGTCTTTAACGGGAGAAGGTAATACAGTAGAAGAGGAATGGGTCGCTCTGAGGGATAGTGATGAACGCAAAGGATCATATAGGCAGAAGGAGAAGGCCTAATAGAAATGCTTGGCTAACAAAGGAGATACTGATATTAAGTGATTGAAGGAGAAAATATAAAAATGTAGCAAGTTGAATGACGGCTGTGGGCCGTCTTCCCTAGGTTTTTTAACTTCGTAAATTATCTAAGTTCACTAGATGGGCTTCTTTGCTAAACGAGAACCCATTTCGTTCGGAGGCATGAGGAATAGCAATTCATTTCATGTTTTAAATGTTAGTTTCTGTAATATTGCTGGGATTTTATTATGCTAATAATTTATCATTGTGTCTATGAATCTGGCTATATGAACGGATTCTCGGTGATGCCACTGTCCCTGTGAGAATGTGTACTTGCTTTATTTTGTATGTGCATGTATGAGTATCTTCTAGCACGGAAGTCTGAGGGCTTTGTGTTGATAGGTTGTCGTTACCAACCTCTGCTTTTGATGCTACCAAAGAGGTTCCTCCGCCCTTTGGTTACAAATTGCGTTGGCAATGCCCAGTAGCGAGCCTCGGCAGGACACGCAAGTTTACGCTTTCCCCACCACCGCGATTTTTCCTGGGGTTTTTACCAATTACCGGTGGATTTCCAGTGTTGGCGGGGACTTGTAGCGATTCGTTGTCTGCTTCGTTCAAGTTAGATTTCAGAACTTAGGTTCATTTTTCGGAATACGTTTCTACGATCATGTGTGGAATTGTACTCAATTTCATTTCGATGATTTTGCATTGGTAAACGCGGTGAATATGTAACTCATTCGGTTTGATAACAGCTGAGAATCGGTAACCTTTGTGAGACTAGCTGGTGGTGTACGAGCTCTGTTGAATTTCTTCTAGCTTTGTGGGTTGCGACTAATGTGCGGGAATATTTTTATTCTGTATAGTGCATGTGAAATATTCTTTTCCCTTTCCTCCTTCCGCTAGTGATATGTACTTCACATGGTGTGTTCCGAACAAAGCCTTCAGCTACCCCTATGCCTGTTTCTAGGCCCTTCAGGCAAGAAATCATGTATGTATCTTTATGATTTCCCTTATTATAGCGCGATCTCCTCTGCTTCTATCGTAAATTGCTGTTTTGTTTCCAACTTGTACTTTGCATTCAGACTCCCCCAGTAAATTATCTTCTAGCCTTGTACAACACCGTTTATTAGCTTGCTTTTGAAATACTACGTAGTTCTATGGACTGCATGCCGTATTTCTTAGTTGATTTTCTCTGACTTTGAATTTATTACATTTTTCTGATTTTTGTAGGCTGGACTTCGTCCATCCGTGTAAATCCTTCCAATCGCGTCTAGCTGTATTTCTTTAGCTTACTTATGCTATCCTACAAATTTCTAAGGGTTGCATGCCGTAGTTATTTTTCTTTTTTTCGGATTTTTTTACTTGTTTTCGCAACCACATGGTTCCAAACTCCGACTTCAAGGGTTTATAGCTAGTCACTTGAGTTCTCGCCACTGCTCACATACCAGTTTCCGTTGATTTTTGTTTAAATGAATACGATCTAAGCACTTCGCCTTCAGTGGGGTGGGAATATGTAATATAGCAGACACGTGCCGTGTGTCTCAGTAAGTCTGCATGTTCACGGTTTGATTTTAATGGAAATCAATCTCGCTACTATCGCGTACCATATCAAGCAAAGAAAGACAGACCAGAGCCACCTGTGAAGTTTATTTTTCTTGTGTTATGTGGTGCATCCTGGTTCGCTGAATTTCGCCTACGATAGCGGCGCCTTCATCTGCTTCGTATCAGCACCCTGAGTTGGGTGAGTTTCGCTTTGCTTCGCGCGTATGAGTGGCTGAATGCTTGTTGATTGTAAATCCCTCCCCCGACGATGTCCAGTTCAGATTACTTTAAGCCAATGTTCAATGGGATGCATCTTTATTGTTCAACAAAATTTCCCTCCCCCCTATTTGCTCATGTTTGAATTGAATAAATAAGTTATAATCAGTGAAACTTTATGCTAATTATGAATGTTAGTTAACGAATACCTTCCCTTTTTTATTTAATGTTGTCTTTCACCAGTGTTGAGAACAAATTCAGATGCAAATTATCATATTTTAATTCCGTTGCGCCATAAGTGTTCTCTCAGCCAACTTCATGAAATTGTATAGTTTGGGATGGCTTGTATATTAACGATTGGGTGTAATTCTCGTGATCTACGACGTATGTTGGTCACCGTCTCTTTGTCTTCCTGCTGCTAAAGTACAGTTCGAGTCAGTTATAAATTCTGGGCCAGGGAACAAGATTCTGCTGCAGGAAGTAGTCAATTGTCCACGCGAATCCTTTAGCTGGTCTTACGGCCAGAGTTATATGTTTAAAGTAAGCTCTTAACTGTCTCTATTCAGCTAGAATGACTTTTACAATTAACGGTTGTCTTTCAAAGTTAAGCAGGCAAAAGGGGATACAAACGACTGCAAAATGAGTTTGACATGAAGCGGAGACCGGCTAGGCAGGAGTGGCTATAGGACAAATGCAAAACCGTAGAATAATGTATAATAGATAATTCTAGATACCACCTTCAGGAAAATGAAAGAGACATTAGGAGACAAGAAAAGGAGCGGTACTAATTTCAAGACCTCAGATGGGAAACCAGTACTAAACCAAAAGGGAAAGCTGAAAGGTGGAACGAATATACAGGGTGTCCCACTCAACTGTTTCGCCACAGATATCTCTGAAACTACAAGATATATAAGAAACGACTTTTACGGTCATAAACGTACAGCAGGGGCTTATGAAAGTAGGTACTATGAGACACTCTAAAACGCGAAGGAATATTATTTTCAGCAAAAACTTATGTTTTTTTAATGTATACCCCATATTATTTCTTAAGCAATAGATAGAACGAAAAATCACAAAAGGAATGGCGTTGGTTGCATCGCGATGCGTCAATTACAACCGGAGAAACTGCGAAGCGAAGTTGACGTTTGAAATACATGATGCGCGCTGCTAGCGCGTGTCCGGGGCTCAAGCGTGAGTAAGACTAAAACGTGGGTAATGGAAAGTAGTGTCAGAAAATCAGGTGATACTGAAGGAATTAGATCAGGTCGAAGGGTATTGTTATTTGCATTGCAAAAATCTTCTGGCTGCCGAAGTAAAGGAGTTATAAAATGCAGAGTGCCTGTAGGAAGAATAGCGATTCTGAAGAAGCGGAATTTATTGACATCCAATATTAGTTTACATGTTAGGAAGTCCTTTCTGAAGGTTTATTCGGGAGTATAGCATTTGATGGGAATGAAACATGGACGATAAGGAGTTAAGACAAAGAGATGTAGATGTAGATGACAGAAGCTATTGAAATGTGGCGCTACAGACGGGTAATGAAGATTAGATGGGTAGATAGCGTAACTAATGAGGAGCTGCTGAACAGAATTAGGGAAAAAAGGAATTTCTGGGATCCTGGTAAGAGGAGGGATAGATTGTTGTGACACATTCTGAGATGTCAAGGAATCGTCAACTTAGCTGTGTGTGCTAAAAATAAAATCGTAGAGGGAGACCGGAGGACGCATACAGTATACAGATTCAATAGGATGTGTTAGTTTGAAAAAAATAAATAAAAAGTCTTTTACTAACCAAGAGAAATAAATTATTCTACTTCCAGTTTCTCTAAGTTTGAAGAATACACTTTTTTCAAACTACCCAGCACTCGTCACACGTGAACTAGAGGAAATACAAGGTCCTTACGCTCTCCGGCCCTATTATACAGGCATCACTGAGGTGAAACACTGTTTCCTGCTTATCCGACGTGACGCATTTTCTTATTGTTTCTATGTTCAAAACAGGTACTTCACGGGCTCTAAATATTGTAATTTCTGCGAAACTGCTTATCGGATGTTGATGTGAGAACGCTTTTGAATTTGTTTCTTTGAGATCTACGATACTAACAGCAGAAATTACTGTAGTTACATTTGGAAAAAGGAATTGTAGCTATAACAATAGACTACAGGTCGTTTAGTGAACTTTCTTACAATTCATCTGGGTTCCAGAAATACCTGAAGTGAACAGATTAGCTGAATCACCCTGTAGCCGCTCGGGAGTAGCCGAGCGGGCTGGAGCGCCACGATACGGCTCGCGCGGCCTCCCGCGTCGGAGGTTCGAATCCTCCCTCTTGCATGGATGTGTGTGTTTTCCTTAGGTTAGTTTACCTCAGTTTAAGTAGCTCGTAAGACTAGGGACTGATGACCAACGTAGTTTGGTCCCATAGAATTACAAACATTTTTTTGAATCACCCTGTATATTCTATTTGAGACAAAGCTTTGTAAACATATGGTATTTTGAGGTGCCACGAAATAAATAACAGAAATTTGAGCCTGAAAATACGAGATCTGTATTGTAGAAAAATAAAGTAGAACGAATATATGACATACTACAATACAAAACCTCAAAAACTAATGAGTGTCAGTTGCAGCAAAATAACACCCCTTATGAATACAGTAGATACTATGCCACATATAATTTTGTAAGTTATATCTCTGCAATCGTAGGCTGCATAACATTATAAAATGTTTCTGCAGAATAAGACATCTGACGGTAGCACTTCTGCGAAAGATATATCTCGTGAATAAGGAATAAATGTTAACAGATATCGCTATGTTCTTGTTTAACCTCTTTGTAATTATGTCAATTTCGAGAAAGGCAGTCGTTTTCTACACTTTGTCCGTATTCTCCAAAAGCCCACTCCTTTTCCATCTTCCCCTTCCCCTCCCCTTCTTCTTCTTCCTCCCTGTATCCATCACCTATTTCTGTTCATCTCCCCATTCTCTTTCATCTGTTTTACATTTCCTCCTCCTTCCTCTCTCTGTTCATATTTCCCTCGTTTTCCATCTCTTTCCCTTCTCTTTCCTCTTTCCCTCATCGTAGCCATTAAAAATCAAGGAATTAAAATTCGGAATTTACTTCAAATTTTATGTTAATAACGGAGAATGAACACAAAGTTGCTCTCAAGGAGAAGAAAAAAAAAAGTAAATAAAATAAAAAAGGAAATATGACACCAATAAGCAACGTTAGTTACAGACTTCGTCACTATGGTGTTTTGATTTCCCCTGCGGACAAGCTCATCGACTTCAATTATTGCACTGTAGTTGCCCGGCATGAGAGAATTAATGCCAATGAATCATTTCAACAAGAACATATGTAGAACGTTTTTCACGAAATTTTGTTACCGATCTTTGTTGTAGCATTACTACCGTAGCATCTGATTGGAACGCTGGATCGAAGTTGGTGACACTTCAATTTTCTATGTTCAGTGATTATGACAACTGAAGATTTTAATGCGTTATACGAAAGGTAAAACGAGGACTGTAGAAATGAGAACATCGACTGCTACTCTTTACGGCTACGTTAAGACACAAATTTTTGTTTTGTACATCTGTAGGACAGGACCATTCGAATTATATAACTTTTGTTGGCCTCCTTGTTAAATCAATATTAATATCAGTGCTTAATATTCATATTTACGTATTTTTCTTATGACTTAATGAAATGACTGTATGGAATTATTGTCCAGGGTAAAAAAAATAAAAAAAAAAAAAAAAAAAAAACAAAAAAACAAAAAAAAAAAAAACAAGATAAAACATTCAGCCCTTGCAGGGAATCGAATCCGGACTTTTGTATGGAATTTAGCAACGCTATCTACTAGTTTCCCTTAAAATAATGATACCTTACTTTTCTAATTAATTGTGTAGTGCACAATCCTTTCGCTTTCATTTTTTCCAAACACATAAAGACTACTCTCATCTCTCATTGTTTTGAGATTAGCACACACAAAATTTTCTCTCACAGCTCACATAGGTCCAACGCAAACACACCTATGTCAGGAGAACTGACTGACTCATGGTACATAAAAAAATAGTAAAAAAAAAAAAAAAAAAAAAAAAAAAAGCCTCGATACATATATCGACTCTTATAACGTAGCTGTATTTGATAGTTTGTTGGTTGGTTAGTTAGTAAGGAACGAAACAGGTAGGTCATCAGTTGCTAGCTTAGAAGTACTTTCTATCCGTAAGTGATACCTTCTCTCTTGCATATATTATTCGTGATTCTCTCAAAAAAGTGTGAATTCATAATGATGATTAGGTTCTGGCCTGTCATTACAGTATCGTTTAATAAACATGTTTGGTAATGTCGAGTACAGGACGTGAATTTTGGTGGGTTTCGGTATTTGGTTCCTATTTGAGCCTCAAACATTGGGTGAAAAATTTTCGGTTCAGCCTGGACCAGCGATTATGTGTATGTCCATTACGACATCTTTGTTATCTGTGATAATAAAAATGCAAATGTTCGTTTGTGCAAAAGCCGTTAGTTTCCAAAAGATCTAGAATGATTCTTTTGCAATTCTGAGACAACGTTTAGCTTACAGTTGTTTGCTCATACACATATTCACACACAAATATGGTTAAATTCATATGAGACATGGCATACGATCACACCGGGTGATACGCCAGTATGGCGATGACGAACACATGTTCACCGCGATGTCGCCAAACACGGATGTGCCCATCAGGCTGCTGTAAACAGAACCTGGATGCATCCGAAAAAATACGTTTTTCCATTCGTGCACCCAGGTTAGTCGGCGCGTACACTATCGCAGGCGTTCCTGTCTGTGATGCAGCGTCAAGGGTAATCGCAGGCATGGTCTCCGAGCTGATAGTCCATGATGCTGCAAACGTCGTCAAGTGTTCGTGCAGATGGTTGTAGTCTTTCAGACGTTCCAATCTGTAGACTCAGCGACCGAGGCGGCTGCACGATGCGTTACAGCCATGCGGATAAGATACCTGTCATCTCGACTGCTAGTGATACGAGGCCGTCGGGATTCAGCACGGCGTTCCGTATTGTCCTCCTGAACCCTCCGATTCCATATTCTGCTAACAGTCATTGGATCGCGACCAACGCGAGCAGCAGTATCGCGATACGATAAATCCCAACGGCGATAGGCTACAATCCGACCTTTATCGAAGTCGGAAACTTGATGGTAAGCATTTCTCCTCCTTATACGAGGCATCACAACAATGTTTCATCATGCATCATGCAACGCCAGTCAACTGCTGTTTGTGTATGAGACATCGGTTGGAAACTTTCCTCATAAACCTTATGTGAATGCTCTGAAAAGCTAATCATTTGCATATCATAACATCTTCTCCATGTCGGTTAAATTTCACGTCCGTAGCACGTGGTGTAGCAATTTTAATGGCCAGGAGTGTTTTTTATAGTCGAGATAAATAAAGCATTTTCTGAGACTCGTTGGACGTCCAGGAAATGGCCAACTTAAATAGTCGATAGTATTTTGTCACTTGACCATTATTTCGTTGCCTATACGTCAACGGCAGTAAGCTCGTAAGAAAGTATGGTAATATTATCGCGAAGATGACGTTTTTTTTATTCAGCGAAGGAAGCGTGGTCATTAGAGGACGAGGTGGCGGTCGACTTGTTTGGGTGACAGTAGGGAGGAAACTGGTCACTTCAAAGGAACTAGCCGGACATTTTCCTCGAATGGCTGAGGGAAATGATGGAAAACCATTGCCGGAAGAGGATTTGAACTATCGTCCTCTTGAATGCAAGTCAACAATAGAATGAAATTTTTGAATCAGCAATAAATAAATAAATAAATAAATAAATGCTCCTACCACAGAACATCAAAACGCGAATGCGCCCTGGCCAGAATCTGACATGCAAACGAAGAGAGCTAGCTTATCGACTTACCTGCCAGCATGAAAAATGTTTAATTAAATAAAAAAAATGTGCGAGTTAATCTCAATTCTCGAACGCAGTGAGATTTCGAAAGGGCTGCATCTGTAATATTCAGTAATCTTGTGTGGGGATGCATGTATCCTGAACTTCAGAACCATGTTACACGATGTGGGAAAAGCCACGGTGCATGTCATAATGCCATTGGCCATGTTCTGCGACATGACGTTACGATCACGTTACGCGAATATATCGAGAATTACTTACTTAATTGTTGGTGGAACTGCCGGTAAATCGGAAGGCAGTTCTCCTCTTTTGCGTCTTTGACGCTGCTAAGGTCTTTTTCTGTGATAGAGCGTTTTCATTACAGTTTAATGATTTACCAAAACTTGTGTCAGTTGTGGTCGAAATTCGAAGTAACGTAAGTACATTTCTTAAAATCGTTATTGCAGTTCGTATCTGAAGCCTAGTAGTGTATAGGTTTTATCTGAACACAATTAGAAAAGCGGTAAGAAAGATCGAAGTGGGAACATGACAGCGTAACGAGAGTGCCGTTGAATAATGTGCAGTAACTTTGGTTGCAGAATATAAACAATGCACTGCGAACTGATTGAACGGTGCGTGCAACTATGAAAGTTACGAGGTTTGGTACTTAAATACTAACAACTATTCATTCACAGCCGATACAAAATTGTTACATCTTTGCAGTTGTTACTGTCCTTCGAAGTAGTCACCAGTGTTGTGTAGGAGCCGTTGTCAGCGATTTGGAAGGCGTAGTACACCGTTAGCAGAGCCTGTTGTGCTGATGGCACGAATGGAGTGGTCTACTGCCTGTCGAATCTCTGGAGCAGTTTCTTCATTTTTTCAGAGTCAAATCAAAGTCACAAGGACTTTAGTCCAGGGAGAATGGTACAGTACTGCCCAGTCTTATCGAACGAACAGAGCAGCCACAGATTATGTTTTATATGCCCTTTCATTGTCGTTCAAAATGATGGGTGGGTTGCACAGAAGGGGTTGCCGCTTCTTTTGCAAAGCTGGTCGCATGTGATGCTCCAAAAACTAACAGTAATATTGTGCACTGACGGTCTGCTGTGGAGGAACGTAACGCGTTCACAGTACGTACCATGACACTCAACACAATAATCATCATAACTTTGTCCATACTGGGATTCGGGCGCACTTTTGACTTTTCCTGCGACGCAGTTTTGGCTCATCCAATGTTACGATACGGCGTAAGAAAGCCTTTACTGCACACTCTTTGCGCTCCACATGAGTCTGAGCAGCCACATGCGTCTGAAAACCTTGTTGACACTGTCGTGCCATACGACCTCTGGCACATTCAAACTTGACCCAATTCCGTTGTTCCTGTTTCGAACACATAGTGACACTGTTACGTTGTACCGCCGCTCACATCTGACTGTGTTTACCTGAGCGCCCCCCGATGACGTGGGACGGGCGAATCCATTTTCTCGCGTGGCGTATGAGAAAGACAGGTCCCAGCGCAGTCATGATGCCACGTAAGCAAGGAAGTTCCGAGCCGGCGCGATCGCTTGCTCAGTGGCTGCCCCGAGGCCACCGTGAGAGGCAGGCCGCAGCGTGCCTGTCAAATTACGTAAGCAAGGTAGGTCTGAACCGGCGCGATCGCTAGCGAATTGACCGGGCGCTGGGACCCAGCACTCTGCCTCATAGCAGCGGGCCACTCAGCTAGCGATCGCGCCGGTTCAGGCCTACCTTGGTTACGTAATTTGACAGGCGCGCCGCGGCCTGTCTCTGATGTTAGCCTTGTGGCTGCCCACTATGACGCAGTGGGCAGTGCCCCAGCGGCCGACCAATCGGCTAGCGATCAAGCAAGCTCGGAACTACCTTGCTTAAGTGGCATGACGACTGCTCTGGGGCCTGTCTTTCTCGTAGGCCTCGATTTGCTTGGAGGTGAGGTAGCTATGTCAACAACGTGTGCTATCAGCGGAAATAGTTGAATCCATCGTACAGTGTCTCCACAGCAGTGTTGCTACTATTGAAGTTCCAACCCTTGAATGTTCAAATGTTTGTTAAGCTTAAAGGACTTAACTGCGGGGTCATCAGTCCCTAAACTTACAAATTACTTTAAACTACCTTATACTAAAGACAGCACAAACATCTATGCTTGAGAGGGATTCGAACCCCCCGACGGGGAACAGTCTAGCACATCAGAGCATAGCACTTCAATGTGCTCAACCTCACCACCATGGCTTCCAACCCTCGTATTTGGAATCAATTTCAAGGGCACGTTGAAATGTACCATTCAACAAAACTGTTTCATTATTATATATTGTGGCATTCTCACCACGTCCGCTAAGCAAAAATTGAGTCTGTGTAGCTGTGGGTCTTTTACTACATCTTGTTAGCGTCCTTCTGTTGGTTGTGGCCTAAAACAAATGAAATTTCAACATAATAAGCAAAATGGGAAGTTGTAGCAGCTATTAAATTAAGTAATTAAAAATTAAGAACTTACTTCAAGTATTAGGTAGCACAAACAGATCACCATAAAGTTATTCTTTTAGGGTAGACGTGAAATAGCAAAGGCAAGGAATAACTGTATTTCGTTATTGCGGTATTTTGATTTCCCTTGCTGACTACAATAGACGACCAAGTAGTTACATCCATTCTACCGTTAGATAACTATCACACTGGACGTGTACCCTTCATGGCGGATCGTTGTCTGATTCCCCCATTACATGTGAAAACGTCCACATCCTTTAACCACCCTTCATGGCTTCATACACACAGAGTTTCTAGTTACATAAGCTTCATTGATTTCATTGTATAATTAGTATTAAAATCGGTACTTCTACATTCGCGTTCGCGTATTTATATAATGTTATTTTACTACTACAGTTACTAACTGTATTCACCATCATTCAAGATAGTTTAACTATGTCAGTTACTTCATAGCATATTCCTCCGCACAAAGGCGAGACGATACGTTAAAACGTATCCTGTCGTCTTCCATTTTAACGTAGCCCTGAGCACTGGAGCACATAGTCTCCCTTCTTCATGAAGTACATCAGAGACAAGATGACAAGATCCGCCCACTCCGCCACACACACGCTTCGCTTGTCGGAGTAACGCCTTTACTCTCTCAGTGCCACCCGGCTCGTGGAAGTGCTTTAGTGGCTCATTACTGCTCTGGGTGGGAGACCGCTGGCGTCGCCGTCGCTTTGTTTGTGCCTTATGGACGCACGGCGTCCCGTTATCACGGCTTTTTATTAAGACGCCAGTTCTTCATCACGTTAATCATGGTGTTCGTAGAGCACAAACAACTTGTGCGGTGTGGTATAGCGGTCGTGGTGTTGGTCCGCAAAGCGCACGTTCCTTCTGCGAAACGAATGTATGTGCAGATATACAGCTGTCTTCGTGTATGAGTAACAGCATAAAACTGGCCTAGGTGAATGCAGGATCTACGAGGAAGCAAAAACGTTACAGTGATCGCGATAGCTCCCGCAAGCAGTATGTGAGAAAACTAAGTGTGCGTGTTGCTGGCTCGCCACTGACTTCCAGAAGTACTTTTGTTGGAAAATCAATTCTCTAATTGGGTTAAACCTAGGGTTCTCAAACTTTCTGAGTGGCGGAGCACCTTTAAAAAGTGGAACTATAGGCGGAGCATTAAATTTTACGTCGCAGATAACACTGCATTTGGTAAATTCTGTGACGGTATTATTGACGAAGCAAGATGATTTCACAATTTAAGCACACAAGACATTAAGATTAATCACTGGAAATTTTAATTTTATCCACAATTTCACATTACGCAGAACTTCATGTACACACAAAGAAAAGTAACAAAATATTTGAGAATAAATTCAGCAGAGCAAGTATTGTCGATCCACTTTTTCTTTTTTTTTTTTTACACACAGGTAAATAGGTATTTAAAGACATAGTTACAAGCTTTTCTTGGTTTAGGAAAGCAACAAGGATGTCAATGATAATGATGAGAGTTTTAATATGCACAATGAGACTACATCAGGTTGAATACTGGAAAGTTGAAACTGAATATCTTGCTACACATTGAGACGGGATCTGTTCAAATGTTTGTAAATCTATTGGACCAAACTGCGTAGTTATCAGTCCGTTGCTTACAAACTACTTAAACCTAGGTAAACTAACCTAAGGACAACACACACACACCCATGCCCCAGGGAGGACTCGAACCTCCACGGCGAGCAACCGCGCGCTCCGCAGCGAGGCGCTTTAGACCGCTCGGCTAGTCCACCACGGCACGGGATCTGTTTTTCGTTTCAGTTGAATCATGTGCAGGAAACCCCGATTCGCAAAAAATATGTGGTTGAGAAAGTCAGGAGACTAAGTTCAGCTTTATCTGATAAGATTTTAAACTCGTCCTTTAGCCTACACCAAAATTGGCGAGACTGATTGCTTAGTCTGGTTCTTTGCGTTTATCTCGGAACCTGATGTCAATTAAAGCAAGCATTCGTACTGCTGCGACTTCAAAGAGGCTGGATGTTTTGATATAGAATGCGGATTTACAACCGAAACATTTTCTCTAATGTTTTCTTGCAACCTGTCTGGAAAATATGAGTTCAAGGAAACAAGCAAACATAACAGGTGAACTTCGAACTCATTTGCGATATCCTCAGCTTCGAGTTCTTCTCCGAAGACTTTTGTCACTGTATATTATCCAGGTTCCATTTTTGAGCGATTTTGCCCAAAACCTTCGCTTGTTTTTAAATCCTTCGACATTATCATGAACATCAAATATAGTGACTGATTTTTCTTGGATGGACAGACATAAATCATTACGTTCTGTAAAAATATCGGCTAAATATGCCGGCTTCATTAGCCAACGATCGTCACACAACTCCACTCCCGAAGTGAACTCATTTTCAGTCAAGATGCCTCTCAGTTCATTTCTCGGTTGAAAGAGGCGCATTAAACTTTTACCACGAGAGAGCCACCTTACTTCTGTGTCAAGAAGTGAAGACATATACAGACCACCCATGTGTATGAGAACACACGATAAGTTTCAAGCCGCTCAAGGGCGCAAAAAATAGATAAATAAAATGAAACCAATCTCTAGATTGAAACATTTGTCCTATTTATTTATTTAAAAAAATTCTTACATTTTCGTGGAGTACCTGGAGTTTTTTCGCGGAGTTCTTTTGAGAAACTCTGGGTTAGACATTTATTCATAATGCATGGCGGGGGAACGTGTATGGTGAGTGTTCGGGCACCATTACAGCTGTTGCCGGTCCAAAACGATCCGTGACACCATAAGGCGCTCCTAGATGAAGAGGCGTAGATTCATCATTCATGCTATCCCTTCTTAGTCTTCTGAGATTCTGTGTTTGGTGGTCTGTTGTTATATATAACGCGGATCATACACCACTCTTGTTGATATCGCTGGATAACACGGACAGTGAAATTTATCGCCTCACTAGCTGAAAACCCGGCGTTGCTTGGATACTTATTTATTCCTGCCTTGAGTTAGTACTTCTCCTATCCCTTCTCCTCTCTCTCTCTGTCCATCTTAATTTTCTAAAAACATGTTATATTTATCGGAGAATACATAAAAAAGGCATAAAGTACAAAAATATAAGTCCAGTATTCAAACAAAGGAAGATAGTACTCAAATTACAGGTAACATATTAAAATTCGCACGATCTCTTATTTACTGACTTATATGTTGCACAATTATATAATTTTTTGGGTACATATTCATTTGTATAAGTGCTGTATATCTGTAAAATCTGTTGCGAATACAATTAGTAGTAAAGCAGTAATAGATTAAAAGTTGGTGAGTGATGGGGTGGTTCTCCATGAACGTTACTGTTTATGTGCTCATATCTCATGAACGTCTGATACAATTTCGAATGTACAATACAGCTATATGTCTGTATACTGTCTGTAAAATTTCCTGCGGCTACAATTTGTAGTGTAGAAATTATAAATTGTAACGTCATACCGAATGCCGTTGTTTTAGTCCATTAACAGAGGAAAAGTAGTAAGCGACAAATATTTTTCCCATCATTTGGCAGCAAGAAAAACGTAATAAAGCTTTGAAATTGTCTTTAAAGTTTATTGCACGTCGCTAAGTACTCTCATTTTTCGCCAGTGGTTTAGGAGGAAATGCGCACAATGGTCGGTTGATGCAGCAGTTTTTCTTGCACCTCATTGTTTACGACGTTATTCTTGTGACCTGTGTGTTGTACGTGGTCCTTACACATATGGCGACCGTGCGCATGGATTAAAACTTAGGTGTGCAAAATTTAATAAAGACTGGAACAAAACTGTAGATTTGTATGCAGTACGTACACAGACACACTGTTTTATACATAACAACTAAGATATACTGGGTGGTCAGAACATATCCGAAGCCCTTTTAAGAATGATCCAGAGCAAAAAAATAAAATAAAAACCGAAATGTAAGGATTGTGTAGTGGGGAAGCTTGTACGCAGAAAGACACTCGTACGTACAGAGCCACCCTTTCGGTCACATCCTCCATCAGAACGATGACCCGAGCCATGGAGGTTTATCGAACATGTACACACATCCAAAGAAGTGTTACTTCACCATGATTACAGATGTTGACGACTCTTTACATGAAAAGTATATAGAGATATACAAAAGCATTTCAATTCTCTTTCTTGGTCAAGAATAGTTGCACGACAATAACTTAAACATCCTGAATTTCTGTTCCTGATCCTGATAGGTGGTTCAAAGTTGGATGGTTCTGAGAAGAGCCGTGTGCGTCCAGGTCTTCTAACAAATTATTTTTAGCCAGGAGCTCCCTCTGTTTCTTGGCTTTAGATATTCGCCTTGAAGCGACTGTACTTCAGCGAACAGTCATTATTTTGGCACCAGACCATTTATTGAAGCGGGATAGAAACCAATCATAAAACGTCAGTTGCTTTTGTCGATCTAAGTGCACCATACAACACAGTTTGAAGACATTTACTTTTATTTACTCATTTATTTAACCTGCCAATATTAGGGCCTTCAGAACCTCTCTTACACCAAACCAGGTGTTCAACATATTTCACATTTCCAATATTACAGAAGTTATACTTCATCTAAAAAATTAAAATTTTAAAAATCAGTACACGTAACAAAAGGAGGTACAGTTTATATTCGTAGTTGATGAGTAAGAAACGTGGCAAGTATTACAATACGCAGAGGTTTTAACTACGGCTGCTAGCAGCTGTGGGTATGGAGGAAGGGTTGCGAAGGGGGGGGGATGAGTGTAATACTACTCAGATGAAGAGATATAACGAAAGAGGAGGAAGAGAAATAATGGAGAGAAGAGCATTGATCCTACTATCACTGAGAGCGAAATTTGATTGTATACGTTAGTGTTGGCGAGAGTGAAACGTAGCGAGAGTTAAACGCAGCAGAAGACTGAATCGTGCGAAGGGAGCAGGGCAGCTTGCTCCAGAGGAAAACAGCAGAGGCAGCGAAGCAGTCTGCAAATGTTTTCGTTTGATGAACGGGCACAGCTAGGGTACCAGATAAGTGGGATCTTGTGTTAATATTATGATGGCGCGAAAGACGGTTAAATTCTGAGGCGAGGTGCTGGGGTGCTCGCTCACTGAGCAGTCGATGGGGAAGGCACAGCGTGTGGCAGTCTCGTAGTTCGTCTGGTCGTAGTCACCCTAAGGGGTTGCATGAAGCACTAATATGGCCATATCGACGAATGTTGGGTATACACCGTACACACGCATTCATTGTTAACTCTAACCGTCTTGTATTTCCGCTACTTGTACCGCGCTGTATCACATCACAATAGTGACGTTTTGGTAGAATGAGTGATCCAATAGTTTGCATTTTTTTTGTGGAAAGATGTTCGAAACTCTTTAAGGGAGTACGTATGGTGGAATTGGTCAGAAAGTGACATACTCGGATTATTATCACTTATTAATATTTGATCTCTCCTGAATAATTTGATGCATTATTTGTCGAAATATTCCAATCGGAAGTGTAGTTTTTATCATTTCAAAGTTAAGAGTGCGTGTGTAAAATTATCCAGTCGTTCTGCACTGACTTGCCTAAGTATCTCTCTCTCTTGATCTATTCAATCTAGAAGACTATGGTTTCCAGCTATTTATTCCTTGAAATCATGTTAATGTTCGAATTAGAAAGTTGGATGCACTGTGTAAACAGAAATGGCGGTGTAGTACATACATTTTGTTTATTTACTTGTGGTTGTCATGCTTCATAAGTTTTGAACTGGAAACGTAGTGCTTTGGTGTGTTCTTATACGTTGTTATACCTCTTTTCAACATGACAACGTTCCCACAAATCTTCCACAAATGATACACCTATACATGTCCTTGTCCACCTGGTGCTGATACATGATGCAAGTACCGCAAAGCTCAGGCAGCGGGTAGCGAGGAACAATTTAGGCACAAAAATAGCATACCATCTGCAGTGATGGAAGCTTTTAAACCAATATATAGAGAATTAGATCACCTTCTTTCCAAATGTCTCCATGGTCGAACACAAAACCCGAATGAGTCTTTCAATAATGTAATTTTGACCCGCATACCAAAAAATGTCTTTGTAGGAAGGAAAACTCTATGCTTGGGTGTTTGTGATGCTGTGAAAACGTTTAATGATAGTATAAAGGGAATAATTGGGGTACTAGAGGAACTAGGTGGCACTCCAGGCGCCAACACACTTCAAGCATTTCAGCGAATGGATCGACTTAGGATCATGCGAAATGACTAAAGAAGGGAGAGGCAAGAAAAGAAGGAAGCTTCTAGGTTTGCAGGATAGTCAGAACAGGATCCAGATAATGCTGATTATGGGCCTGGCTGTTTCTAGAAGCTGGCATTCCTCCATGTGTAAGTTAATATCAAATAAAACGTTTGAACTTGATTTGCCGGAAAGGGTATTTTTAAAATTATTTGACCCATTATCTCACGAACTATTACAAATACGTATATCTAATTTTACACTATGTTACCACTTAGTATACAGCAGATACTGAACCTCTCAAAACATCTCTAACTCTATAGCAACAATTTTAAAACATCATTACTAGCTAATTATTTCTCTGTACATTTTTATTCTGGTATAGTAATCAGAAAAGGAGTGATACTATACAGCCCACAAATTTCAGATCTCTGTCTGTCACAAGTTCTGAGATAATGGGTCATCAATATTACAAATTTAACACTGTCGGTATAGGAAGTAAGTACTCCCATTAAGCGCGTACATCCGGGAGGAGGTCTTCCTACATACAGTATTATCTGCCGAATTTAAATGTTCGTCGATAATGACACACAGATTCATAACTGTTTTCTCATATGGTCTTACCGTTAGATTGAATGGGAGGTTACTGATCGCGTAATTCGAAGCTTATTAATTTCCGATGCGCGACTTTTTGGCATTTAATCTTAGTCCCAGGCGTGGGGTGCTTTGTAAATTATTACAACTCATCCAAAGCGTCTGAAAGCAAGGGGAAACTACAGTCGTTTCTTCTCCCGAGGACATGCAGCTCTACTGTATGACAATATGATGATGGAGTCTTCTTGGGTAAAATATTCCGGAGGTAAAATAGTCCCCCATTAGGATCTCCGGGCGGGGAGTACACAGGAGGAGGTCGTCATCAAGAAAAACAAAACAGGCAATCTACGGGTCGGAGCGTGGAATGTTCTAACCCTTAATAGCGTATGTAACCTAGAAAATTTGAAAAAAATAAATGGATAGTTTAAAGTTAGATATGGTAGGGATTAGTGAAGTTCGGTGGCAGGACGAACAGGATTTCTAGTCAGGTGAGTACAGGGTTATCGATACAAAATCAGTTGGTGGTAACGCAGGAGTAGGTCTGATTATTAATAAGAAAATAGGAGTGCGGGTAAGTTACTATGAACAGCATAGTGAACGCATTATCGTAGTAAAGATAGACACGAAGCCAACACCGACCACAGTAGTACAAGTGTATATGCCAACTAGCACGGCCGATGATGAGGATATCGAAAAAATCTATGAGGAGATTAAAGAAATCATTCAGAAAGTTATGGGAGACGAAAATTTGATTGTGGTGGGGGACTGGAACTCGGTAGTGGGAAAGGGAAGAGAAGGAAATGTAGTAGGTGAATATGGACTGGGAAAAAGGAATGAAAGAGGAGATCGCTTGGCAGAATTTTGAGCAGATCACAAATTAATTATCACCCACACTTGGTTTAATCATCAAATGTTTCAAATGTTTGTATAGCTTATGGGACTTAACTACGGGATCATCAGTCCGTAAACTTACAAACTACTTAAGAACTAGCTAAAACTAAGCACGGCACAAATATCCATGCCCGAGGGGGGTTCGAACCCACGACCGTAGTGGCCGTGCAGACCGTGACTGACGCGCCTCAGTCCCCTTGGCCACCGCTGCCGGCGTTTAATCATCATGAAAGAAGACAGTATTCGTGGAAGATACCAGGAGACACTGGAAGGTACCAGATTGACTTTATAATGGTAAGGAATAGATTTAGAAACCAGGTTGTAAACTGTAAGACATATACCGGGACAGATGTAGACTCTGACCATAACTTATTGGTCATAAACTGCAGATTAAAACTTAGGAGAATGCAGAAAGGTAGAAAAGTTAGGAGATGGAACCTGGACAAATTGAAGTAACCATAGGTGGTTGAGAGTTTCAGGGAGAGCATTAGGCATGGATTGGCTGAAACGGGGGAAAGTAATACAGTAGAAGAAGAATGGGTAGCTCTGAGAGATAGGGTAGTGAAGGCTGCAGAGGACCATACATGCAGAAGAACAATGCCTAATAGAAATTCCTGGATAACACAGGATATACTGAACTTAATTAATGAAAGGAGAAAATATAAAAATTCAGCAAGTGAAGCAGGAAAAAGGGAGTACAGACGTCTGAAAAATGAGATTGACAGGGAGTGCAGACTGGCTAAGCAGGAGTGGCTAGAGGACAAACGCAGAACCGTAGAAGAATGCATAACTAGGGAAAATAAAAGAGATATGAATATCAAGAACTCAGACGGAAAACAAGTACTAAGAAAAGAGGGGAAAGCTGAACTCTGGAAGGAATATATAGAGGGTCTATACAAAGGAAATACACTTGCAGGCAGTATTATAGAAATGAAAGACGAAGTGGAGGAAGATGAGATAGGAGATATGATACGAGAAGAATTTGACAGAGCGCTGAAGGACTTGAGTCGAAACAAGGCCCCTGGAGTAGATGATATAACGTCTGATCTGCTGATGTTAGGAGAGCCAGTCATGAAAAAATTGTATCACCTGGTATGCAAGATGTATAAGACAGGGGAAATACCCTCGGACTTCAAGAAGAATATCGTCCAAAGAAAGCAAGTTCAGACAAGTGTGAAAATTACAGAACTATCAGTTTAATAACTCATGGTTGCAAAATACTAACACGAATTATTCACAGACGAATCCGACCTCGGGGAAGATCAGTTTGGATTTAGGAGAAATGTTGGAAGACGAGAGACAATACTCACATTACGACTTATCTTAGAAGACAGGCTAAGGAAAGGGAAACCTACTTTTTAGCGTTTGTCAATTTGGAGAAAGCTTTTGACAATGTCGACTGGAATACATTCTTCTCCAAATTCTGAATTTATCAGGGGTAAAATATAGGAAGCGAAGAATTGTATTCAACCTCCACAAAAACCAGACATCTGTTATTAGAGTCGAAGGGCACAAAAGGGACGCAGAGGTTGGAAGGGAGTAAGACAGGGTTGTAGTTTTCCCCCAATGCTGTTCAATCTGTACAATGAGCAGGCAGTGAAGGAATGGAAGGAGAAAACCGGAGTGGCCAATTAAGTGCAGGGAGAAGAAATAAAAACATTGCGGTTTGCAGATGACGTAGTAATTCTGTCAGAGACCGCAAAAGATCTGGAAGAGCAATTTAATGGGATGGACAGTGTCTTGAAAGGAAGATATAAGATGAACATTAACAAGGGTAAAACGAAGGTAATGGAAATGCAGTGTCAGAAAATCAGGCGATGCTAAAGTAATCAGATTAGGTGATGAGACAATAAAAGTAGTAGATGAATTTTGTTATTTGGGTAGCAAGATAACTTCTGATGGCCGAAGTAAAGAAGATATAAAATGTAGAATGGCTATGGGAAGAAAAGCGTTTGTAAAGAAGCGGAACTTGTTAACATCCAATATTAATTCAAATGTTAGGAAGTCCTTTCTGAAAGCATTTGTCTGGAGTGCAGCATTGTATGGGAGTGAAACATGGACGATAAGGAGTTCAGATAAAAAGATGATAGAAGCTTTTGAAATGTGGTGCTACAGACGAATGATGAAAATTAGATGTGTAGATCACGTAACTAATGAGGAGGTGCTCAAAAGAATTGGGGAGAAAAGGAATTTTTGGTGTATTCTGACTAAGAGAAGGGATAGGTTGGTGGGACACATCCTGAGGCGTCAAGGAATCGTCAACTTAGCATTAGAAGGAAGTGTGGTGTAAAAATCGTAGAGGGAGACCGAGGGACGACTATAGTAAGCAGATTCAAAAGGATGTAGGTTGCCGAATGTACTCCCAGATGAAGAGACTTGCAAAGGACAGGGTATCATGGAGAGCTGCATCAAACAAGTCTTCGGACTGAAGACCTCAACAACAACAACATTCAAAACAGGCGCACAACAACACTAGTTGACATGTTACCAGGAACAGCATTTACTGCAACCAGAAAAAAAATATTGTGGTAAATGAAATCTCTCCCTGAATAACTCCCACGGTGCAATAAAATCAATTGAAATGAGAAATTATGGAACCAGGTTGTTATGGAAATTGCATTCAAGGGATTGATTTAAGAAGAGAACAGTTTTATTTATAACTAGCTGTAAACCCGGGGTGCCCGGGTGTTTATTTATCCTACATTCTCGTAGTCCACATCCCCTCCCCCCCCCTCTCTCTCTCACCATCCACCTCTTTCTCTCTCATCTCTTTGAACGTTTTCACCTTTCCCTGTTTCGTCAAAGTTTATGCAAGATACCCTCTGTCATGTATCATACAAACATTTATGTACGCAGTGATCTTCCTCTTGGTTTAAAGATCGCGAGTGCAAGAATTCATAATGATTGTAAAGTTCCGTAAGTTAAGTACCATCCACCATGCATCTAACGAAATTTTATACAGACAGTGACATTCGTCTTGTTTTTAAAGTACTGTATGCAAAATTTCATAAATATTGGAACAAAACTATAGATTTCTATGCAATAGAAACGCAGGGTCACATTGAAAAATGCATTTTGTTGTTCTCAAATATTTCAGTTTTATATCATGCAATCCTTGTTATGCGAAGAACGAAAAAAAAAAAAAAAAAAAAAAAAAAAAAAAGTATCTGTGAAATCCGTCGAGTCTTTCTCAAGTTATGGTGCGACCAAGGTATTTAGGGATCAATTTTTGTGATTCAAAGTACCCTCATCCATGCAACGTATGAATCTTGAGGTAGGCGGTGACTTACCTCTTGTTGTGGACGTCAAGCTTGCGAAATTTCGCGAAGATCGGAATGAAACTATAGATTTCGTGAGTCTGTAGGAGATGTATGCTCCGCTATGCACCTATCATAAAATACTTTCATAGCTGACGTTGTCTATCTATAAACTACATTCCTGCTAAATTTCAGCTTCATAGGTTAAGTAGTTTTCGAGATTTTGTGTTTAGTCAGTGAGTGAATGAGTGTCCCTTCGCTTTTATTTATATTTATAGATTAAGAAAACAGACTGCTTAATTTTGGATGGAAGAAAACTAAGGGAGACAAAAAAAAAATGTTTGTAAATCTATCGGACCAAACTGGGTGGTCATCAGTCCGTAGCTTACAAACTACTTAATCTAAGGTAAACTAACCTAAGGACAACATACACACACATGTCCCAAGGAGGACTCGAACCTCCGATGGCGAACACCTTCCGCGCTCTGCAGCGAGGTGCCTTAGACCGCTCGGCTACTCCACCGTAGCCAAAGGGAAACTTGCAGACAAGAATAAATAGTAACATAGTAATCTGTACTGCTAACTTTATTTGATACAAGGTCATGCCTGATGCGACAGTTTTACGACATCTACAGCGAAACTGTTGTGAGTGGTAGACAACCTTTCGTTGCATCATTTTGTGTTGTGAGTAGGGGGGGGGGGGTTGTTAGCTACAAAACGCTTCATAGAGGTCAGAACTTCAAATACAACTAATGTAATGCAATCACACTTGAGACATTGCGTAAATGATAGCTACTAAACATCCGTAGAATCCTGGGGAAATGTAATCAACCTATAGAAATATCTGTAGGTATCTTTGATCTGTGGGAGAGTGCCACAGAGATGCAAAGAAATTGAACTTGCAGACTCTTGAAGACAGACGTAAACTACCTCGATGAGCTTACTTACTACAGTTCAAAAACATGCTTTAAACGATGACTCCTAAAGTATACTACAACCCTGTATGTATGGCCCCCGTAGAGATCGTGATGACATGATTATATGAATTACAGCGTGCACAGACGCAATTGAATATTAATTTTTTTTCGTGCTCCATACGTCAATACAACAGAAATTCCTATTGACTGTTACTGTAAAACGAACCCATTGCTATCCACTTCACAGTGGTGAACAATGGTTTGCAGAACAAACATGATGTAGAACACACGATAATTTCCCTGTTGTTCCCATGGTTAATTTTTCAGTGTTTCATGATGCATTATTCCGAATTAGTCCATTTCACCTCAAAGTACGAAATGCTGATGATTATTATAAATTGCAGTCCACCTCATCTTAAAATGTAATGATTTTTGTGTGTACGGTACAAAAAAAGTTTGAAAGATTCAATAACTGTCTTCAACATCTGTAAATATCAGTTTTAAAGCAGATGAAAGTGATTGGTAATCAAAGCTATCCACGAGCACATCGCTTGTGTGGGTTTGGTGGATTGATTCTTGAACAGTTTTATGTTATAATTTTAAAGTTCTGAAATTAATAAATGTGAAAGTTAAATGTCACTGTGCTTAAGTTTAATGTCCACTGAATTTTCCTAGCCTCGCTTTTACATCTTCAAATGACTATATTTTGACTAGCCTCGTTGGTCAGTTTGTGGTGTGTCTGGCTTCAGTGCCTGGCTGGACTCAAGATAAATGTTTCCGTGAAGAACGAGGTTACTTGGAATGTGTGGTTTCTATGAATGTGAGAGTGCCACAGTTTGTATTACCTGTTACTCAAAACTAGCTTACTCCCTGTACCGTATTTCAGGGTTATTATCGTCAAGTCAAACGACAGAATTTCTATAGAGCAATCAAGTTAACATTAAAATTTCGATATTTGGCTGTATTTACTGATGAAAAGATGACGATATTTTGGCTAATTTTTGCTTAAAATTTGGCGACAGAGCAGTGGAAAAACCTGGCAACCCTGACTCACACACGTGTGCACTGCAGGGGTTTGGTGTCTGCAGTCTGCCGTCTGCAGGGGTCCACGTCTTATCTGCAATTCTCTGCCTGTGTCATTTTTTATATATATATTTTTAAACGACACTTCTGGACGCAAGGGCTTTCTCTGCACACACACTGTTGTGTCTATTTCGTTGTAAGGGCGTCTCTTCCTTGCATCTGTTGTCGCCATTTATTTGCAGGCTGGTTTCGCTGTGTACATTCTTACGATAAAGCCACGACAATTCGCCAGGCTGCCTCCTGCAGCGGCGACTTTGGATACTTCCATCAGCCAAGTCACTGAATTGAAGCGTCCCTTGCCAAAATATTCCGCAGCTCCCAGCACGATTCTTAAGCGTTTGGCACAAGAGGTTGAGAGTCATGGCACGGTGGCCCATTTATGATCACTAGGCTCAGTGCACATACACTGATTATGATCCAGCACATTTCACTGCACTAATTGAATTAGGGGCTTTAATTGTGAGCGGAGGGGTCACTATTTGTCGTGTCACCCAGTCTAACATTTACACACATCGTTTCCCTCAATCGTTACAAGAAATGCACAAATAACAACAAGTAAACACTGTATAATGAACACAAAAATTACAATGAACGTCGTTTCAACGATGGAAATGTGAATAAAATATATACACGTTAGGCACGGAAAAAAAGCGGACTAAGTTCCTGTGTATCTTTCAAATCAACTAAAAAAAAATACACTTGGAAGACATTTGAAACTTGGTTACCTTAGGCAAAGACATATGCCTTACAGTAATCAACAAAATACAGTTTTACAAGAAAACGTAAACAGCTGAGAAATATGGGACAGAAGTAAACATTTTCTGTGGTAATGTTGAAGAAGTAGTTTTATCTCAACAATAACAACATGAAACAAAGGAAATAAAGGCACATGTAAGTTAAACATATGAAACAAATTTTCCTTGCACAGTAATACCTTTGTTATTGAAATACATGTCAGCCAACATTATATCAATCCAAACACACAAAAAATAATTTGCAATTTAGGTATTGTTTGACCGTAACTTCCGTAGGACAATATGGAGAGGGTAGGACAGGATAGGATTTATTATCATCTGTTAGCAGAGTATCACCTCTCCAGTGCACTTTGTTTCTAAAACTAAGACCTTCTCTTTTGCAAAGAACTTACAGTTTCGTTAGCCATAACGTGCATATTAACTGTGTGAGGCCTCACTTTAGTATCAAAATGGAATGTACAGAGTCAGTTTTGTGAACCGCTTTACTAAGCTCGATTATTAGCAGTAAATAATTATAAGTTGTGTATAATAACGATCTTAATTATAACATGCAAACTAATCTACTACTTTGCCGAAACAAAACAGCTTCTCCGCCGACTGCAGAATACTTCTGGCACATCTGTGTAGACTGCAAGAAAAATCCTGTTAAACACTGGTGATTGAGTGGTCGTCACCTCCCACGCTATTGGCAAGCACATCAGCTTCATTAGTTTAATTGTACAGTCCAGTGCCAGCTGCCACCAGTGCCACATCGTTACAGCGCTAAGTATCTGAATTTAATTTGTGTCAAATTTAATTTGCCAGTCTAGTTCATTTTCGGTAGTACTGTTTTAAGAGGTTTACTCCTGCGTACTTGCAGATTTCGTTTGTACTACTGTTTTAATAGTTTATTCTATCGTATTTGATAAATACCGTTGTGTTTAGTCTTCGTCTTTGACCGGTGTATTTCAAAACAAGTCAGAGACCGTTACTAAAGTTCGTTATCAGTCAGTCCAGTGCCAGCTGACACCAGTGTCGCGGCGTTAACAGCGCTAAGCTGCCGGACTCAGTTTTGTTGATTCGACAGTGTAGTTACCACTGACCACAGTTAAGTCAGCAGCCAGCCGCCTTCATTATAGTACTAGGCTTCTTTAAAGTTGTTAATTGCTGTTAATTGTATCGATAGGATGGATAGGATGTGTGCCTGCTGTGTGCGGACGCAGGAGGAGTTGGCCGCGGTTCGCGAACAGCTGAGCGTGCTGTTGGCTACGGTCAGCCGTCTTCAGGCTGCTGTCTCGGGGTGCAGCGATGGTGGGGAGTCTGGTGCGTCGAGTGGGACACCTCAGGTGTCTCACGCTTCGCTCTCTGTCCCTGCTACCGAGGCACCTTCAGGTGTACCGGACGTCGTCGAGCCGCCTTCTCCGCAAGGGGAGTGGCGGGTTGTACGGCGTTCGCGTCGCTCGAGGCGGAAGGCCAATGTGGAGGCTGGACGTCCGTCCGCGCCCGTTCGTCCTGTGAGTGAAAGTGTGGCCACTCCTTCAGCAGGGTCCGAGCAGGTGCACGGAGGGAGGGGATTATTAGTTATTGGGAGCTCCAATGTCAGGCGCGTGATGGAGCCCCTTAGGCAGATAGCGTCCAGATCTGGAAGGAATTCCAACGTGCACTCGGTGTGTTTGCCGGGGGGCCTCGTCCGAGATGTGGAGGCGGCCTTGCCGGCGGCTATCGAGGGTGCGGGGTGCAGTCGACTGCAAGTCGTAGCTCACGTCGGCACCAATGACGCTTGTCGCTTGGGTTCTGAGGACATCCTCAGGTCCTACGAGCGGCTGGCGGAATTGGTGAAGGCTGCTGCCTTCGCACGCGGGGTGCAAGCAGAGCTGTCGATTTGCAGCATTGTTCCCAGGGTTGATCGGGGTCCTTTGGTTTGGAGCCGAGTGGAGGGTCTGAACCAGAGGCTTCGCCGACTCTGTGACAGTCATGGCTGCAGATTTCTGGATCTGCGTTATCGGGTGGGGAATTGTAGGGTGCCCCTAGATAGATCAGGGGTGCACTACACTAAGGAAGTGGCTACTCGGGTAGCAGAGTACTTGTGGAGTGCACATGGGTTTTTTTTAGGCTAGGCGCTAACTCTGATGAGCACTCGCCTGTCAGCATTCAAACAGCGAATTCAGGCCACGTTCGGAACAAAAATTCGAACATAAAAATATTAGCCGCGAACTTACAGAGTATTAGAAACAAAGTTCCCGAATTTGCAGCGCTGCACGGAAGTTATTGCGCTCAGATAGTTTTAGGCACCGAAAGCTGGCTAAATGATGATGTGGCAAGTTCAGAAATACTTAGCGAAGCGTGGAATGTATATCGGAAAGATAGATCTGATACAACTGGAGGAGGAGTGTTCATCGCCGTGGACAAAGATATTGTTTCTACTGAGATCGAGGTTGAAAGTAACTGTGAAGTTATCTGGGCACGCATAACAGGTCTAAAAGAAGTAAAGTTAATAGTTGGGTGTTTTTACCGGCCCCCCAGTGCTGCTGTAGCAGTTTTAGAATCATTCAAGGAAAGTCTACAGCAGGTAGTGCATAGGTATCCGGGCCATGCAATATTAGTCGGAGGTGACTTCAACCTTAAGAGTATAGATTGGGACCTCGCTAGTTACATTTCAGGCGGTACAGACAAGCAGTCTTGCGAGCTACTTTTGGACACATTCTCCGAAAACTGTCTTGAGCAGTTAAACCGGCAACCCACGCGCAATGGAAATATTCTAGACCTTATAGCCACAAACAGGCCTGACCTCATTAACGATGTCTGTGTAGAGACAGGAATTAGTGATCATGATATCGTCATAGCGTCGATGGTGACCAAAGTTCATAAACCAGTCAAGAAGGCTAGGAGCGTGTTTTTGTTGGGAAAAGCCGACAAGCTAATGTTACGATCGCACTTAGAAAATGAATGGGCATCGTTTAATTCTGGGACTATGGATGTAGAGGAATTGTGGACTAAATTTAAATGCATTGTTAATGAAGGGTTAGAGAAATATGTGCCAGTAAAGACGATTAAGGATGGAAAAGATCCACCGTGGTATAATAATAATGTTAGAAAGCTGCTGAGAAAGCAAAAGCTGTTGCACTCTCGATTCAAAAAAGAACACGCAAATGATGACAGGCAAAAGTTAGTAGAGATTCGTGCGTCTATAAAAAGATCGATGCGTGAAGCATACAATAATTATCACAGCCATACCTTAGCAAAAGATCTTTCCGAGAACCCGAAAAAATTCTGGTCCTATGTAAAGTCGATAAGCGGGTCAAAGCCCACTGTCCAGTCACTAGTTGATCATTCCGGGGCAGTAATAGAAGAAAGCAAACGGAAAGCTGAAGTTCTAAATTTAACCTTTAAGAAATCTTTCACGCAGGAGGACCGCACAAATATACCATCATTTGATCAACGTACTAATTCCGAAATGGGGGACATAGCAATAGGTATTTCCAGTGTAGAGAAGCAGCTGAGAGAGCTAAATACGAAAAAGTCTGCTGGTCCGGATGGAATACCAGTTCGGTTTTACAAAGATTATTCTGCGGCATTGGCCCCCTACTTAGCTTGCATTTATAGCGAATCTTTAATTCAGCGCAAAGTTCCTAGTGATTGGAAAAAAGCGCAGGTGACTCCAGTGTATAAGAAAGGAAAGAGAACTGACCCATACAATTACAGGCCAATATCGTTGACATCGGTTTCATGTAGAATTTTGGAGCATATTCTCAGTTCGAATATAGTAAATTTCCTTGAAACGGACAAGCTTCTTTCCATGAATCAGCACGGGTTTAGGAAACATCGTTCATGCGAAACTCAGCTTGCCCTTTTCTCACATGACATCTTGCGAGACATGGACGAAGGGCAACAGGCGGATTGTGTTTTTCTCGACTTCAAAAAGGCGTTCGACACGGTGCCACACTGCAGACTGCTAACGAAGATACGAGCTTATGGAATAGGTTCACAGATTTGTGACTGGCTGGAAGACTTCCTAAGTAATAGAACGCAGTTCGTTGTCCTCGACGGCGAGTGTTCATCAGAGACGAGTGTATCGTCAGGCGTGCCCCAAGGGAGTGTGATAGGACCGCTATTATTTTCTATCTATATAAATGACCTGATGGGCAGAGTAACTTGTAATTTTTGGCTGTTTCCTGACGATGCTGTGGTGTATGGGAGGGCGTCGTCTGTATCTCAATGTAATAGCATACAGGATGACAGAAAAAATTTCTACTTGGTACGAAGAATGGAAGCTAGCCCTCAATGTAGAAAAATGTAAGGTGATGCGCATGAGTAGGAAAAACAATCCCATAACGTTCGAATAAGGCATTAGTAGTGAACGTCTTGATGCAGTCGCGTCGTTCAAATATCTAGGTGTAACATTGCAGAGCGATATGAAATGGAACGAACATGTTAGGACAGTTGTGAGTCAGGCGGACAGCCGACTTCGGTTTATCGGGAGAATTTTGAGAAGATGTAGTTCATCTGTAAAGGAGGCCGCTTATAAAACGCTTGTACGACCACATCTTGAGTATTGCTCAAGTGTTTGGAACCCGCAGCAGATCAGCTTAAAGGAAGACATGGAAGCAGTTCAGAGGCGAGCAACTAGGTTTGGTACTGGTAAGTTCGACACGCGAGTGTCATAGAAATGCTCCGGGAATTTAACTGGGGATCGGTGGAGGAAAGACGACGCTCTTTTTGATAACTTCTTTTGAGGAAATTTAGAGGGCCGGAATTTGAAGCTGAGTGTAGTACGATCTTGCTGCCGCCTACTTACATTTCGCGTAGTGACCAAAAGGGCAAGATAAGAGAAATTAGGTCTCGTACGGAGGCATATAGGCATTCTTTTTTTTCCTCGTTCAGTTTGGGAGTGGAATAGGAAAGGAAATGCCTAGTAGTGGTACAGTGTACCCTCCGCCACGGTGGATTCCGGAGTATGTATGTAGATGTACATTTTGTACGTATGACCGTTGCTATCAGAATCTTTGCACAACTGAAGCAGCACGTCCAATACGTATAGAAACTCTCCGAAAGTATTATCCCGCCACTCGGAAAGTCAAAATTCAAACTCTTTCAATTTCGCTCTCTTATTTGTAGGTGGAACGAGCGAGTCTCCGTGCCAAAGCCCTGTTTGCTTCACACGCATGGACCTCTAGCACCTACGTCACATGCCATCTGTGGCGGAAATCGTTGAAACCATTATTACTTCTACTGTCTCCCAGGGGGCATCTGCCACCATCGAATTGAAATCGACGTCGTGTTTTCAGGCTTCTAACCGTGAAAACCTGCTAATAATTATTTCAGGTAATAAATTTAATTATACCTTAGAAATTTCTAGAAATTAACTTTAGTTTGTAAGGAAACGTTTAACCGGTCTATCTGTGAAATGTACTGTTGTGCAACTCTGCATAAACTACAAACTAATTTTTATTGCTAAGTGGCTACCTATGAATGTACCCTTGCCTCCCGCATTGAAGAACCTACCAGCAAGTCACATAGAATTCAGCAAAGTGCTCCTCGTCGGTTTAAGATAGCCCTAGGTGAAATTACGTAAAGAAACTTAGATCACATCTCCTGGATGAAAAACACACATACATCTATATAATACCGGTAAGCTTAGCTCGGGTACAAAAATGACATCAGTAGCTATTGAAAGTAAACGCAGTGAAAGTTTACCTAATTTATTTAGAGAAAGAACACGTTCTGAAACTTAACTTTCTCACAATAAATACTTAATTACAAACTATCAAAGTACGTTTGGATAGTAGCTGGTAAATTGGGAGGAAAAGGAATTAATGCGTGAAACCATATAGAAACTATATTCAGAATTATAAAAGAGGCTTTACGTAATGAAATGTATAATCGGCAAAATGGCTGAAACACAGCCCTAACTTGACTTTAAACTGACAAAAGTTGCAGATACGTTCGAGACTGTCTTACTGAATGAGTATTGTATTTCCTCTTACTGTTGGGAGTGTAGAATGCGTAGGCGCTTTGCACACAGTACCGTTTGTTCGGTCGTCGTCACTGAAACAAACCTAAAGCTTCTGCCTGGATCAACTTCTGTCGATCGAAATAACTCCTATGTCTCAATGATGTTGAGAACACCTGCCACTTTCTGGTCTCGCTACTGGCGTAATGCTCTGATTACACAAATCATCCCACCGTGGTGCCAATACAAATCGCTCACAGGTGTTAACTATACCACTCTGTACTTATTCGCATCAGACAAGATGCGTCTGAGCAACGCAGTGAACATCGGACAATCCGATTACTCTTAAATAAGAGACTGCTCCCTGACTTCTCCGTACAGTCTCGAGTATGCGCATAATGTGCCCAAAGATCGGTAACACCGCCAACACAGAGTGTAACTCAGCAGACGAAGCGCTGGAGTCACGGACGTTGTCATGGACTTGACCACTAAAACTGTGGTCAATTTATTCAAACATCCGGTCGAATGGGGTGCAGATGGTAAAAGGCTACTGTTAATTTAGTAAAGTGTGAAGAGAACAAGAAAATTTTCATAGGTAGGCTACGGAAGCAAGGAGGTTATTTCTCGGACGATAGAGACTGCCTGATGTCACTTTGCCATCCGCATGCCGTAATGAAAATTCCACGCACTTAGCCGACGAAACAAACTCTAATGGACATTATACGACTGTTCAAAGTTTAGAGACCTTCGAACATGTCCAGGTCCAGAGCCAATTGTTGATTATGCTCCCGTGTCACCCCAATGCGCCCATGGGAATACGGAAGAAAATGCCGATATGCCGCCAGAGAGCACCATTACATGCGTTGACAACGAGCGCACCAAGACCTGAACAGACGTTGAAATGGTAGCATCCACACATAGCAACTGCAGAGCTCATGCGGACTAGAGAAGGCGAAAGATATCGTCTAGTGGCTGTGAAGCATTGTAACATGCGCCATGAAAGTAATGTGTACGCCCAGTCGCCAGCACGTGAATACAGTGTTGTTCGTTCCACGGTCGGAAAATTCACAAAAGTCAGAAGGTTTGCGAAGGCCCGCCGATGCTGCCGATGGCGGGATACAAACAACGGAAATACGGAACGTGACAGATGGCGATGAACAACAAGTCGGGAATTTCGACGACCAAAGTCTAAATACACGCGTGTCTCTATAATGTACAATAAATTAACTGGAAACATCATTGTAAATAACTTTTAGGAATAATTTGTGTTACCAGCGGTGCAAGGATAATAATATGAAGATCAGCATCTCCAAAACGAAAGTAATGTCTGTGGGAAAGAGATTCAAACAGATTGAGTGCCAAGTAGGAGGAACAAAGTTAGAACAGGTAGACAGTTTCAAGTACCTGGGATGTATTTTCTCACAGGATGACAACAAAGCGAAAGAACTGGAATCGAAGTGCAGCAAAGCTAATGCAGTGAGTGCTCAGCTAAGATCTACTCTCTCCTGCAAGAAGGAAGTTTTCATTGGGATTGCGATGAATCCATTTAGTTGCACTTCTGTGATATTGAGCCTTTAGGCACTTGAAGAAAGTTCTATCTAATGGTTGCAGTACATGTGTACTGTGTGGAGGCATTCCCAAAAGTTATATCCCATTTTCCTGACAATATTCTACAACATCTAAGCTGGTGTGGCTGCCATGGTTGTCAACAATAAGAAGTGTAATAAGGCTACCCATTGTTTTGTATTTTTTGAAGTGTCGCAGCCAGACCGTGAACAATTCTTCATTAATGTATCCCGATTCACTCATCACCGTAATGGAACCAGGAGGTAAGCCATCTTGAAATTCAGGGCGTTTTCTCACTCCTTTAAAAATTACCATTGGTGTTAAATACGCACCACTTGCATTCATGCATGCAGCAGCAGTCACATTTTGTCCTCTTTCCACGTTAGTTAGTGAAACAATTTCTCGCTTTCGTTTACGACTTACTACTTATAAATACACTCTGGTTTATCAAACAAATCATAATTCTTTAAGATTTTTTTTTCTAAATTATGGAAATATTTACTTACTTCTGCTTTATTTAAACCTTCAGCTCTGGCTCGCGAAAGACCCTCGGGTTTTCTCAGGCTAAGGTGAGTTTGTCTCTTAACAAATGCCATAAACCAGTCGATTCCAGCAACCTTACTTTCTAAGTTCCATGGATGTTTCAAATTATTTTTCTCAGCTAACCGAAATGCGGCTTTTCTTAACTGGAGAGGCGACAGACCCAATCCTCGCTGGTCTAGAAATAAAGCTCTCTGGACCAAACCATCTTCCATTTCAGAACTGACTACCGTTGGATGACCAATTCTGTTTTCTATAGGACTAGTTGGAGTTAATCCAGCTTGCATTTTCTTTTTAATTTGCACTTTACCATGTAAAGTGCTGAAAGGAATGTCATATAATTGTGAAGCAGCTCGAATGCTCGAATGTCCATTCATTACACTTTTCATTGTCTCATCTAATGCAACTGGTCTCCATTTATTGTATATTTTCTTTTCTGCTCGTTTTCGTGGCATCTAGAAAATAAGAGGTGGCTTTAAAAATCGCGTAGGAAAATCTTTGAATATACTGAATTTATTTGCAATAATTGTGTATAATATGTCTATGGTAACCAATCGTGACGGACTAAACTGAAAAACTACATTGATCGAAATTGTACTAGGGTATCGAAATTGTACCATTTTTCTTATGGAAAATGTACTACTGGCGTGAGTGAATTCACGAGTAAATAGTAGTGAATTCTGCCAAGAAATGGCAGCACATGTCACAGACGCTTTCTCTGTAGGTGCCTCAGAACACGCCCGAATGGAAAACAAGTTTCTAACCTCACTAATATAGAATTTGCAAGCGCTTGGAAACTAGAAATTTTATAAGAGCGCGTTAGACTAAGTAGCTTCACTTACCTCCTAATTTATATCTCCGTAGAAGAAAGTGGTGTATTCTTGGAAAACACAGGAGGAGCTGTAGAAACCTGCTGCACTACGACGCCACACAAAGGCAAGTGCTGCCAACACTACGAGACTGAAACTTCCAGAATGAAACTTTCACTCTGCAGCGGAGTGTGCGCTGATATGAAACTTCCTGGCAGATTAAAATTGTGTGCCGGAACCGGGACTCGAACCTGGGACCTTTGCCTTTCGCGGGCAAGCGCTCTACCAACTGAGCTACCCCGACACGACTCACGATGCCGCCTCACAACTTTACTTCCGCCAGTACCTCGCCTCCTACTTTCCAAACTTGACAGAAGCTCTCTTGCAAACACGCAAGACTAGCACTCCTGGAAGAAAGGATATGGTGGAGACATGGCTTAGCCACAGCCTACGAGACTGACAAATGGCGCGAACCTTATGTTGATCGGATTTGTACCTATATCGAATTTGTACCACCTTACCCTAGATAAAGCAGTTAGAGCAAACAGACTGAGATGGTGGGGTCATGTTACAGGCATGGATGAAGCAAGGTTATCTAAGGGACTCATGAGCTCGGCAGCGGAGGGTAAGAGGAGTAGAGGTAGACCAAGACGAAAGTACTTATATTCGGTACAGAATGATTTTGAAGTGGAAGGCATAACATCAGACGAGGTATCAATGTTAGCATTGAATAGGGGATCATGGAGGAATTATATTAGAGGTACTATGCTCCAGACTGAACACTAGAAGGCATAAACAGTCTCTAATGGTGATGATGGTGGTGATGATGATAGTAGCTTTCTCCTAGTATTTAGTACAAACTGATGGTATGTCGTCATTTAGTAAACAGGTGAAGTGTGGACAGTGGGTGTGAATGTGGGGATTTGACGTGAAGATTCAGTGTGCCTGAGAATGACGTCCGTGCGCCGACACACTGCCCAGAGCAAGCCAAGAAGCGGGACTATGAAGTAGCGCGCGATATCGCATCACCATTTTACGTATTTATATTTTTAGTATAATACGCACATGCTTAGTACATCTACATACATCTACATACATACTCCGCAATTCACCGTAAGGTGCGTGGCGGAGGGTACACCGTACCACTACTAGGCATTTCCTTTCCTATTCCACTCCCAAATTGAACGAGGAAAAAAAGAATGCCTATATGCCTCCGTACGAACCCTAATTTCTCTTATCTTGTCTTTGTGATCTTTACGCGAAATGTAAGTAGGCGGCAGCAAGATCGTACTACACTCAGCTTCAAATTCCGGCCCTCTAAATTTACTTAACAGAAATTCACGAAAAGAACGTCGTCTTTCTTCCAGCGATCCCCAATTGAGTTGCCGGAGCATTTCCGAGACACTCGCGCATTGGTCGAACCTACCGGTAACAAATCTAGCTGCTCGCCTCTGAACCGCCTCTATGTCTTCCTTCAAACCGATCTGCTGCGGGTCCCAAATACTTGAGCAATACTCAAGACGTGGTCGTACAAGCGTTTTATACGCGGTCTCCTTTACAGGTGAAGTACATCTTCCCAAAATTCTCCCAATAAACCGAAGTCGGCTGTCTGCCTTACTCACAACTGTCCTTACATGCTCGTTCCATTTCATATCGCTCTGCAATGTTACGCCTAGATATTTGAACGACGCGACCGCATCAAGAAGCTCACTACTGATGCTGTATTCGAACATTATAGGATTGTTTTTTCTACTCATGCGCATCACCTTACATTTTTCTACATTGAGAGCTAGCTGCTATTCTTCGCACCAACTAGAAATTTTGTCTAAGTCAACCTGTATGCTATTACAGTCAGTTACAGACGACACCCTCCCATACACCACAGCATCATCAGCAAACAGCCGCAAATTACAACTTACTCTGTCCATCAGATCATTTATATAGATAGAAAATAATAGCGGTCCTATCACACTCCCCTGGGGCACGCCTGACGATACACTCGTCTCTGATGAGCACTCGCCGTCGAGAACAACGTACTGCGTTCTATTACTTAGGAAGTCTTCCAGCCAGTCACAAATCTGTGAACCTATTCCATAAGCTCGTATCTTCGTTAGCAGTCTGCAGTGTGGCACCGTGTCGAACGCCTTTTTGAAGTCGAGAAAAACACAATCCGCCTGTTGCCCTTCGTCCATGTCTCGCAAGATGTCATGTGAGAAAAGGGCAAGCTGAGTTTCGCATGAACGATGTTTCCTAAACCCGTGCTGATTCATGGAAAGAAGCTTTTCCGTTTCAAGGAAATTTACTATATTCGAACTGAGAATATGCTCCAAAATTCTACATGAAACCGATGTCAACGATATTGGCCTGTAATTGTATGGGTCAGTTCTCTTTCCTTTCTTATACACTGGAGTCACCTGCGCTTTTTTCCAATCACTAGGAACTTTGCGCTGAATTAAAGATTCGCTATAAATGCAAGCTAAGTAGGGGGCCAATGCCGCAGAATAGTCTTTGTAAAACCGAACTGGTATTCCATCCGGACCAGCAGACTTTTTCGTATTTAGCTCTCTCAGCTGCTTCTCTACACCGGAAATACCTATTGCTATGTCCCCCATTTCGGAATTAGTACGTTGATCAAATGATGGTATATTTGTGCGGTCCTCCTGCGTGAAAGATTTCTTAAAGGTTAAATTTAGAACTTCAGCTTTCCGTTTGCTTTCTTCTATTACTGCCCCGGAATGATCAACTAGTGACTGGACAGTGGGCTTTGACCCGCTTATCGACTTTACATAGGACCAGAATTTTTTCGGGTTCTCGGAAAGATCTTTTGCTAAGGTATGGCTGTGATAATTATTGTATGCTTCACGCATCGATCTTTTTATAGACGCACGAATCTCTACTAACTTTTGCCTGTCATCATTTGCGTGTTCTTTTTTGAATCGAGAGTGCAACAGCTTTTGCTTTCTCAGCAGCTTTCTAACATTATTATTATACCACGGTGGATCTTTTCCATCCTTAATCGTCTTTACTGGCACATATTTCTCTAACCCTTCATTAACAATGCATTTAAATTTAGTCCACAATTCCTCTACATCCATAGTCCCAGAATTAAACGATGCCCATTCATTTTCTAAGTGCGATCGTAACATTAGCTTGTCGGCTTTTCCCAACAAAAACACGCTCCTAGCCTTCTTGACTGGTTTATGAACTTTGGTCACCATCGACGCTATGACGATATCATGATCACTAATTCCTGTCTCTACACAGACATCGTTAATGAGGTCAGGCCTGTTTGTGGCTATAAGGTCTAGAATATTTCCATTGCGCGTGGGTTGCCGGTTTAACTGCTCAAGACAGTTTTCGGAGAATGTGTCCAAAAGTAGCTCGCAAGACTGCTTGTCTGTACCGCCTGAAATGTAACTAGCGAGGTCCCAATCTATACTCTTAAGGTTGAAGTCACCTCCGACTAATATTGCATGGCCCGGATACCCAGAATGAAACTTTCACTCTGCAGCGGAGTGTGCGCTGATATGAAACTTCCTGGCAGATTAAAATTTTGTGCCGGAACCGGGACTCGAACCTGGGACCTTTGCCTTTCGCGGGCAAGCGCTCTACCAACTGAGCTACCCCGACACGACTCACGATGCCGCCTCACAACTTTACTTCCGCCAGTACCTCGCCTCCTACTTTCCAAACTTGACAGATGAGCCAATAAAAAGTGTAATGAATGGACATTCGAGCATTCGAGCTGCTTCACAATTATATGACATTCCTTTCATCACTTTACAAAGCGCAAATTAAAAAGAAAATGCAAGCTGGATTAACTCCAACTAGTCCTATAGAAAACAGAATTGGTCATCCAACGGTAGTCAGTTCTGAAATGGAAGATGGTTTGGTCCAGAGAGCTTTATTTCTAGACCAGCGAGGATTGGGTCTGTCGCCACTCCAGTTAAGAAAAGCCGCATTTCGGTTAGCTGAGAAAAATAATTTGAAACATCCATGGAACTTAGAAAGTAAGGTTGCTGGAATCGACTGGTTTATGGCATTTGTTAAGAGACAAACTCACCTTAGCCTGAGAAAACCCGAGGGTCTTTCGCGAGCCAGAGCTGAAGGTTTAAATAAAGCAGAAGTAAGTAAATATTTCCATAATTTAGAAAAAAAAATCTTAAAGAATTATGATTTGTTTGATAAACCAGAGTGTATTTATAAGTAGTAAGTCGTAAACGAAAGCGAGAAATTGTTTCACTAACTAACGTGGAAAGAGGACAAAATGTGACTGCTGCTGCATGCATGAATGCAAGTGGTGCGTATTTAACACCAATGGTAATTTTTAAAGGAGTGAGAAAACGCCCTGAATTTCAAGATGGCTTACCTCCTGGTTCCATTACGGTGATGAGTGAATCGGGATACATTAATGAAGAATTGTTCACGGTCTGGCTGCGACACTTCAAAAAATACAAAACAATGGGTAGCCTTATTACACTTCTTATTGTTGACAACCATGGCAGCCACACCAGCTTAGATGTTGTAGAATATTGTCAGGAAAATGGGATATAACTTTTGGGAATGCCTCCACACAGTACACATGTACTGCAACCATTAGATAGAACTTTCTTCAAGTGCCTAAAGGCTCAATATCACAGAAGTGCAACTAAATGGATTCATCGCAATCCCAATGAAAACTTCCTTCTTGCAGGAGAGAGTAGATCTTAGCTGAGCACTCACTGCATTAGCTTTGCTGCACTTCGATTCCAGTTCTTTCGCTTTGTTGTCATCCTGTGAGAAAATACATCCCAGGTACTTGAAACTGTCTACCTGTTCTAACTTTGTTCCTCCTACTTGGCACTCAATCTGTTTGAATCTCTTTCCCACAGACATTACTTTCGTTTTGGAGATGCTGATCTTCATATTATTATCCTTGCACCGCTGGTAACACAAATTATTCCTAAAAGTTATTTACAATGATGTTTCCAGTTAATTTATTGTACATTATAGAGACACGCGTGTATTTAGACTTTGGTCGTCGAAATTCCCGACTTGTTGTTCATCGCCATCTGTCACGTTCCGTATTTCCGTTGTTTGTATCCCGCCATCGGCAGCATCGGCGGGCCTTCGCAAACCTTCTGACTTTTGTGAATTTTCCGACCGTGGAACGAACAACACTGTATTCACGTGCTGGCGACTGGGCGTACACATTACTTTCATGGCGCATGTTACAATGCTTCACAGCCACTAGACGATATCTTTCGCCTTCTCTAGTCCGCATGAGCTCTGCAGTTGCTATGTGTGGATGCTACCATTTCAACGTCTGTTCAGGTCTTGGTGCGCTCGTTGTCAACGCATGTAATGGTGCTCTCTGGCGGCATATCGGCATTTTCTTCCGTATTCCCATGGGCGCATTGGGGTGACACGGGAGCATAATCAACAATTGGCTCTGGACCTGGACATGTTCGAAGGTCTCTAAACTTTGAACAGTCGTATAATGTCCATTAGAGTTTGTTTCGTCGGCTAAGTGCGTGGAATTTTCATTACGGCATGCGGATGGCAAAGTGACATCAGGCAGTCTCTATCGTCCGAGAAATAACCTCCTTGCTTCCGTAGCCTACCTATGAAAATTTTCTTGTTCTCTTCACACTTTACTAAATTAACAGTAGCCTTTTACCATCTGCACCCCATTCGACCGGATGTTTGAATAAATTGACCACAGTTTTAGTGGTCAAGTCCATGACAACGTCCGTGACTCCAGCGCTTCGTCTGCTGAGTTACACTCTGTGTTGGCGGTGTTACCGATCTTTGGGCACATTATGCGCATACTCGAGACTGTACGGAGAAGTCAGGGAGCAGTCTCTTATTTAAGAGTAATCGGATTGTCCGATGTTCACTGCGTTGCTCAGACGCATCTTGTCTGATGCGAATAAGTACAGAGTGGTATAGTTAACACCTGTGAGCGATTTGTATTGGCACCACGGTGGGATGATTTGTGTAATCAGAGCATTACGCCAGTAGCGAGACCAGAAAGTGGCAGGTGTTCTCAACATCATTGAGACATAGGAGTTATTTCGATCGACAGAAGTTGATCCAGGCAGAAGCTTTAGGTTTGTTTCAGTGACGACGACCGAACAAACGGTACTGTGTGCAAAGCGCCTACGCATTCTACACTCCCAACAGTAAGAGGAAATACAATACTCATTCAGTAAGACAGTCTCGAACGTATCTGCAACTTTTGTCAGTTTAAAGTCAAGTTAGGGCTGTGTTTCAGCCATTTTGCCGATTATACATTTCATTACGTAAAGCCTCTTTTATAATTCTGAATATAGTTTCTATATGGTTTCACGCATTAATTCCTTTTCCTCCCAATTTACCAGCTACTATCCAAACGTACTTTGATAGTTTGTAATTAAGTATTTATTGTGAGAAAGTTAAGTTTCAGAACGTGTTCTTTCTCTAAATAAATTAGGTAAACTTTCACTGCGTTTACTTTCAATAGCTACTGATGTCATTTTTGTACCCGAGCTAAGCTTACCGGTATTATATAGATGTATGTGTGTTTTTCATCCAGGAGATGTGATCTAAGTTTCTTTACGTAATTTCACCTAGGGCTATCTTAAACCGACGAGGAGCACTTTGCTGAATTCTATGTGACTTGCTGGTAGGTTCTTCAATGCGGGAGGCAAGGGTACATTCATAGGTAGCCACTTAGCAATAAAAATTAGTTTGTAGTTTATGCAGAGTTGCACAACAGTACATTTCACAGATAGACCGGTTAAACGTTTCCTTACAAACTAAAGTTAATTTCTAGAAATTTCTAAGGTATAATTAAATTTATTACCTGAAATAATTATTAGCAGGTTTTCACGGTTAGAAGCCTGAAAACACGACGTCGATTTCAATTCGATGGTGGCAGATGCCCCCTGGGAGACAGTAGAAGTAATAATGGTTTCAACGATTTCCGCCACAGATGGCATGTGACGTAGGTGCTAGAGGTCCATGCGTGTGAAGCAAACAGGGCTTTGGCACGGAGACTCGCTCGTTCCACCTACAAATAAGAGAGCGAAATTGAAAGAGTTTGAATTTTGACTTTCCGAGTGGCGGGATAATACTTTCGGAGAGTTTCTATACGTATTGGACGTGCTGCTTCAGTTGTGCAAAGATTCTGATAGCAACGGTCATACGTACAAAATGTACATCTACATACATACTCCGGAATCCACCGTGGCGGAGGGTACACTGTACCACTACTAGGCATTTCCTTTCCTATTCCACTCCCAAACTGAACGAGGAAAAAAAAGAATGCCTATATGCCTCCGTACGAGACCTAATTTCTCTTATCTTGCCCTTTTGGTCACTACGCGAAATGTAAGTAGGCGGCAGCAAGATCGTACTACACTCAGCTTCAAATTCCGGCCCTCTAAATTTCCTCAAAAGAAGTTATCAAAAAGAGCGTCGTCTTTCCTCCACCGATCCCCAGTTAAATTCCCGGAGCATTTCTATGACACTCGCGTGTCGAACTTACCAGTACCAAACCTAGTTGCTCGCCTCTGAACTGCTTCCATGTCTTCCTTTAAGCTGATCTGCTGCGGGTTCCAAACACTTGAGCAATACTCAAGATGTGGTCGTACAAGCGTTTTATAAGCGGCCTCCTTTACAGATGAACTACATCTTCCCAAAATTCTCCCGATAAACCGAAGTCGGCTGTCCGCCTGACTCACAACTGTCCTAACATGTTCGTTCCATTTCATATCGCTCTGCAATGTTACACCTAGATATTTGAACGACGCGACTGCATCAAGACGTTCACTACTAATGCATGCCTTATTCGAACGTTATGGGATTGTTTTTCCTACTCATGCGCATCACCTTACATTTTTCTACATTGAGGGCTAGCTTCCATTCTTCGTACCAAGTAGAAATTTTTTCTGTCATCCTGTATGCTATTACATTGAGATACAGACGACGCCCTCCCATACACCACAGCATCGTCAGGAAACAGCCAAAAATTACAAGTTACTCTGCCCATCAGGTCATTTATATAGATAGAAAATAATAGCGGTCCTATCACACTCCCTTGGGGCACGCCTGACGATACACTCGTCTCTGATGAACACTCGCCGTCGAGGACAACGAACTGCGTTCTATTACTTAGGAAGTCTTCCAGGCACTCATAAATCTGTAAACCTATTCCATAAGTTCATATCATCGCTAGCAGTTTGCAGTGTGGCATCGCGTCAAACGCCTTTTTGAAGTCGAGAAAAACACAATCCGTCAGTTGCCCTTCATTCATGGCTCGCAAGATGTCATGTGAGAAAAGGGGAAGCTAAGTTTCACAAGATCAATGTTCCCTAAACCTGTGGTGATTCATAGAATGAAGCTTTTCCGTCTCAAGGAAATTTACTCTATTCGAACTGAGAACATGCTCCAAAATTCTACAAGAAACTGACGTAAACGATATTGGTCTGTAATTGTATGGGTCAGTTCTCTTTCCTTTCTTATAATCGGAAGCAACCTTTTACATTCTTACGAAAACACAAGTTCAATCACATGGGTGGAAACATATATAAACATGGGGCATTGATCACTAATAAAGGAATAAAATAGTTGACCTACAAATAGATAATATTAATGGTGGAGGAACACTTTATAGTATTGAATAACTGAAAATGGAACACTACCGCACATTCAGTGGACGTGTTTCAGCGTTCTATACGTGCTGTTGTTGGAACAAGCTCCGTAAGGTCTGTAACGTCTTCCCTGACCAGCACGAAGGCACACTTGTGTCCAATCAACCAGGTGTGGCAATGCCAGCAAGAAAGTTTGGGCACAGCACGTACGTCACGTCATGTGATCGATGTAGGCTTGAGCCAGCTCGATCGTTAGGTGACCGGTTGGCAGCAGGGCACAGTCCACTGGTTCATAGCGACCAGCCAGCCAACTAGCGATCATGCCGGCTGTCCTACCTCGATCACATGACGAGACGTGTGTCCTGCGACTCTTCTTTTTCGTCGGCCTCGAGGTTTGAGGTATGATGGTGTAACGGTACTGCTGACCCCCTCATCTCAATGTTATTGTACGATACCGTCTGCCTGGTCCTCTCATCTCAATGTCATCCTACGATACCGTTTGCGTCGGATCCGGAATCGTGTGGTTCATTAGTGATGTATGTTGCGTGTGAAGTTACAAACGAAATAGCCTGCCTAGGACAGTGTCTCGGTGATACTGTGATTAAAACAAATGATAGATTTCATTAATTAAGAGATTCATGTATTTTCTTTCCAAACAGTTCTATAAACAATAGTTGCGTCATTGTATGTTATTTCAAGACTTAAACAGACGAATTGTAAAATCTTTTGTAAAAAACAAAAAGAAATGAAAATTTAATACCATTGTATATATGTTAGGCTCATAAACAAGTTCTGTTGACCAGCTAATTATGTTATTTCGACTATTACATTAATTATCAATATTGTTATTCTTTGTATATATTGTCTGAAAAGAGATTTTGAGTATATTTTGTGAATGGCCAGAATATTTGATAGTTCATTATATGTTAGAAATATGTATGATGTACTCATTAACAAATTAATTAACATTTAACATCGCACTTTGTTGTCAACAGAAAGATCGGAAATTTCGTCTTAAAAATACATGCCCCATATAAAATTATTGCATGCATAGTTTTCATTTTATATTGTGTATATTTTTGTGTACATGAAATGTTTTACTTGTGTGCTTGGTAATTGTAAATCAGTATATTCAATTGTTATAAGCAATGCGTAATGTAATGCCATTATTGTGAATGTTATATATTTGACTCACCGCCTTGCCTGGGGGAGTCCGAGTTTTGGCTTTTCTAAAGTGCACTGGAAGCTATGTCACTATGTTTTGAAATGGAAGTACTACCGTTCTGATGCTTTGTACATGTTTTCAATTTGTTATGTTTTGGTGGAGAAGAAGTTTGTTTCAAATTAAACAAGAAGTGAAAAATTGTATCTACTAGTATTTATTTCTACCACGGCGCCTCAGGAGAATAATGTTGCAGCGAGCAGAACCCCCATACATCGAAAAGTTGAAAAGATGAGTATCGGTAGAATAAACTGTAATTACCTTCAATCTATTAATATGTTTCAATGGGAAGACAACTGACTGGTGTGACTCCTCAGCTCATAACCTTGTAGAACTACTTGAGCACAAGACAGTATTGGCCACGTGTACGATCAGATGGATGCCACAAACAGCGCCTGCTTTGTCGCCCACTCAAGCCGCACCACGTACTGATATGGCTTATTTTAGCATGGATCGACACCTGTTCCACAGCACCACTCGAGCAACTGATCTGTAACCATAGTCATTTCGTATACTCAACAATCAATTTTGAGCGACGTTGAAATCTCCAAGATGGAGTACTAATTTTTATTTCTAACAGTGTATGTCTGGTTCAGCATAGGTAACAGAGGCACGATGTACATAAGCGAAAAGAGACAGAGGCTGGTGGAACCGGTGGTGAGGCGGAGTGTATCGGCGCGTGCGGCATCGGCTGCTCGTTTGAAGGCAAACGTTTGCCCAGTGCAGGCCGCGCCTTGAGACGGCAGGGCGCGGTGTTTACACTTTAATGAAGCGTGTCGCGGCGGTCCGGCGGCGGCGGCACAGTCAACAGTCAACAGCCTCCGCTGTCAGCCCAGGAAGGCCGGTGTTTGCCGCCCACCGCCCACGGCAAACAGCCGCCCCGCACAGGCGGCCCTGGGGGGCGCCAGCCTCGCTGTCACAGCAGCCCACTGTGCACCTACTTCTTACCATATGGACACTTTTTTTCCTTTACTGTTATTTTAATGCCGGCACGTAATGTCCGCAGGCTGGCAGCAGCATCAGGCGCTGCTTTTCAGCGAAGAGTACGAACAGTACCAAAGAAAAATACGAGAGCATGAGTGGTGACAAAAGATACTGGCTTTGGAACGTGACATGTGGATAAATTGGTGAAACACATATATACAGGAAAAGATGATAAAGATACATAGTGAGTTTCAAATACGTGTGCCATGGTGCTGTTAAAAAAATACATATTTAGTCTTTCACTGAATGAGCGATGACGATCACGATAACACTAGATAATACTTGGTGTACCGGTAGGTAGATTAAAATTCATTGATGCACTTGACACTGACAGTCTTAACACTGCACAACACTGTTAACATCTGTACTGATGGCCCCCGCTGGGGTTGGGGGGGGGGGGAGAGGGTGCGAAGCGCGGGAGGATAGGGACGGATTGGGGGGGGGATAGGGGGGGGATGCACAGAGACGCAGAGGGGGTGGGATGGGGGTATCCAGGTGGGGGCGGGAAGAGGAGGAGGTGGGGGCGTGTAATCCACGGGGTTGGTACGAGGGGTAAATTTCGGGACGGAGGGCATCATCCGGTAAGGGGAGGGCGTGGAAGTTGCCTTGACAATGTATGGAGCGTATGCAGGTGGAGGAACGGAGGGGTGCAGTGGTGTAGGAATTAGGATGAGGCAGACCAGGGGGTTGTGGTAGTCTATTTTGCGGGCGACATATAGGATTCGGAGGTGTTCAAGGTACTGCAGTAGGTGTGGGAAAGGGCTGAGATCATACAGGATCCGCATGGGGGACGGGAGTCTGATACGGTAGGCAAGGCGGAGGGCGTGGCGTTCTAGAATTTGGAGGGTCTGGTAAAAGGTGGGAGGCGCGGAAATCCAGGCAGGGTGTAAAAAGCAAAGGTTAGGGCTCATTACGGATTTATAGGTGTGGAGGATAGTGGAGGGGTTGAGTCCCTGCGTCAGGTCCGCAAGGAGTTTGAGGAGGTTATACACCCTTAAAAGGAAAAAAGAAAAGAAAAAAAAAATACTGGAATCCGAGCGCAACATAATTTGCGGCTGAAACGAAAACCGTAAGGCCTTTACTACAATGGCCAAGACATTGTTATCGGAAGGATGAACTAAAATGCTTTTACGTCTTACCGTCGGTTTTACGGAGTGGGAACAACAACATCATGGAAACCGACGTAGTGGTAATATCAAAAAGTTGCTACAGAGAGGGTTAGTGTTGACTTCTGTTTACTCTGCGAAACGAATTACACAAGCGTTTTGGTTGAGGTGGTGTTGTGACCTGGCACTGCAATGCTACAACAGCGTGACTTACCATAAGCTACTGTATGCAGACCCATAGGAAGGTTGGAAACGGGACAGACACAGAGACACGCGGCTGCAACTATTGGAGTGACCAAAACTGTGATTTTCAGGACCTGGACACGTTTCTAGACAACAGGAACCGTTAAACGAAGACACGCACAAGGTCGCCAAGAGATGACCGTTGTCTCCGGTCTACAGCCCGTCGAGAAAAAGCGCTGTATGCAACTGAGCTTAAAAGTCGACCACTGTACGAAACAAGAGCTAATGATTCATCACTAAAATTAGCAAATGAGGTCCGTGTGAACTACTAGTTACTCTCTGCTATAAACCTTGTTCCCTGGCCAAAACTTAGAACTAAAATGTTCAAATGTTTGTTAAGCTTATGGGACTTAACTACGGGGTCATCAGTCCCTAAACTTACAAACTACTTATGAACTACTTACGAACTAAGACGGCACAAATATCCATGCCCGAGGGGGGATTCGAACCCCCGACCGTAGTGGCCGTGCAGACCGTGACTGGAGCGCCTCAGTCCCCTCGGCCACCGCGGCCGGCAAACTTAGAACTGACTCGTTTCAAATTACTTCAATAACAGGAAGTTAATACTACAGCGGTCAATATACATAGCAGCTCACATGTTATTACTCACAAACATTAATAAGCAAGCCACCATTATTATCTTAGAAAGGTGGCTAAGAAAACATTTGTGGCGCAACGGAATTTATACATAAGAGACACTGCATCTGATCTTGTTCTCAGCACTTGTGAAGAACAATATTAAATAAAAGAGGGAAGGTGCTCTAAAAACAAGCAAAATGGGAAACAATTTTGTTAATAAAATAAAAATACATCTCTTACATTGATTAATGCGGACGGTGCCCAGCCTGAATTATACATGATTTAATGCTACTTGGGGGAAGGATTTACAAACAACAGTCATTCTCTCACACACATGCAATGCCACAGCGAAACTCACCAAAATCAGCGTGCTGAGACGAGGCGGAGGCAGGCGTCGCTATCATAGGCGAAATTCAGCAATTCGGAGGTAGCACAAAACACAATATACAAAAACATGCCTCTGATCTGTCGTGCCCATTTTGGGATGGTGCGTGTGTATAGCAATGTTAAATTACATCTGAATTGGACCGCGAGCAAACACACTAACGGCGACACACGGCTACGTTACATGAACGCACTCCCCTGAAGGTGAAGTGGCTGACAAGCGGATTCATTATACAAAATCACGGTGGATTCTTAAGTTGCAGTCTATTATAAATGGATCTAGCTTCTGGTTTTATATGACAAGTGGCGTGAATTCAGGCGATTAGCTGCAAACCCCGGAAGTCGGAACTCGTACCCACGTGGTTCCGAAAACCGATAAAATTGAACAAATTCAGTTTCTGAAAAATAAAGAAAATTAAATACAGCATGCAACCCATAGAAATGCTTAGAATTATAAAAGGTAGCGAGTGTAACACAGCTACACGCGATAGGGGGCGATTAAAGAGACGGATGAGGTTCTGTCTCAGAAAAACCACAAAAATGAAATAATTACAAAGCCGGAAAAATAAAAATAAGAATTACGGCATGAAACACATAGACTTGTTTAGAATTACATGAAGAAGCAGAAGAAACCCAGCTACACGGGATAGGGAGTGATTACAGAGACGGATGAAGTTCAGTTTAAAAAAACCCGTAAAAGTGAAATCATAAAGCCGGAAAAATAAAATTAAGAATTACAGCATGCAACAAATAGAAATGTTTAGAATTACATAAACATAAGGAAGCTACAGAAGCAGATTGTACAAGTTTCAGAGAGAATTACTGACGTACTACTAGTCGGAAAAGAGACAGCAAAAATTAAAACAGGTGGGGAGAGAAGATTGCGAAATATTAGTGGAAAATCAGAAGAATACCCGCATAGTTACTGGCCTGATGGGCATGGAACAAATAAGAGTGGAAGCTGAAGGCTTTGTTCTATGCACCAACCACGTGGAACACATATCACTCATGGAATGAAACGATGAGAAGATTTTTACATGCACTAAACTAAGCACAAACAGTCCAAAATAACGTTGCCTCTACGCACTGAGGCTTATGGTGTGTGTCCAGTTAAAAACACGGCACCACTTACCCCGCAGAAACTGGGCGGAATCGTAACGAATGGCACCGGGTCCAGTTCACAACTGAGTTAAGATTTTGTGTTAATCCGGACACTGGTCGTTCCATCTGGAGACAAGGTGAAACTAGGGACAATACCACTTATGTACATGAAACGTCACCGTGTCACGGACGAATGGTGTGGGCACGAGTCAACAAATCACCTATTAGAAATCGGGCACCACAAAGCTAGAAAGTATTTACACAGAGTTCATACACCGCCATATGATCACAAAAGGTTTTACCATACCAAGCCGTTAACAAACTGCAACTAGAATCACGCACGCCGCGTTTATCTATTAGAAATCACTCAATTGAAAAACGAGAACACATTTCCGTCTACGATCGGAGAAAATATTCAATAAAATGATTCTAAGTTCACGAATCTAAGTTAAACGTGCTAGACAACGAAACACTACCATCACCAGACGACCAGACCAGAATGAATCGACCGAGCGGCCACAAGACGTGGGAAGCCACCGGAAGCCGGAAAATCCAAGATCAGCGGTGGTGGGGATGGATAGACTCGCCAACTAGCTCGCAACCAAAGGTTGTGGAAACCTCTTTGGTAGTATCAGCAGCTATCGACTCTGAGCCAGAGAGAACGATGCAAAGCGAGCTATCACTCCCCACATTAAGACAGCCATAGATTCCCGTACATCCACTTAAAAGTAAAACAACTGCACATTCTCACAGGGACAGTGGCGTAGCGGAGAAGACGTACTTATGACACATTAATTAATATAATAGTAAATTATTAACATAACATAATAAGAAAACCTTAGCAATATTAACTAATATTTTAACACATGAAATAAAAATGCTATTCCTCAAGCCTTGAAAAGAGTGGGGTTCAAGCTTTAATGAAATGATAATCTAGCGACATTAAATAAATTATATCTTTACAGAAATATACAAAAAATATATGGAAAACAACAGACGGTCGTCTTTCAAGCTGCAGTGCGCCCTTCAGGCAGGAATAGGACGCGCAATATATTAACGCAAACAGTCCAAAATAACGTTAGGGAATGTTGCCTCTACGCACTGAGGCTTATGGTGTGTGTCCACTTAAAACCACGGCACCACTTACCCCACAGAAACTGGGCGGAATCGTAACGAATGGCACCGGGTGCAGTTCACAACTGAGTTAAGATTTTGTGTTAATCCGGACACTGGTCGTTCCATCTGGAGACAAGGTGAAACTAGGGACAATACCACTTATGTACATGAAACGTCACCATGTCACGGACGAATGGTGTGGGCACGAGTCAATATCGGCGGACGCAAGCACCTCTATACTCTGACTGCTCAGAGATATAGCCGCGAGATCCTTCACCCTTTTGATGTGCTCTATGCTAGTGCTATAGTAGATGGGTTCCTTCTGGTGAACGATAACGGTCGACTCAAAAGAGCTGCACTGGTGGACAACACGCTCGATGCTGAGGAAACTAAACGAATAAAGTGGCCAGTTTGTTCACCGGACTTTAGCCCGATTGTGTATGTCTGGGATGCACTTGGCAGACGCACTGAAGCCAGACCAGCACCTTGTAAACTAGTCGATTATCCTATGGCAGGTGTCGCCATGTGTGAACTATGCCCTTATTTCTATGGCCAGAGTTGTCAAATGTGAACTATGACGTTAGTTATGAATTAATATATATACAAATTTAGGACAGCAATTAGTTATCTTGGATCGCCACCATATTTCTCCAAAATATGGAAGATTAAAATGTTACTGATCAGCTATGATGTGATAATATTTTCAAACATATAATAAATATTCCTACTCTATTGCAATATATCAGTTGTACCAAACCAACAAAAATGTACTTGAAAAATTATTGGTAAACTGTGGAATTTAATTATTCTGTTTCCCCTCCAAAATAGTGAAAAAAGGAATGTTCTTAAATGAAAGACGATCTGCTCAAAATCAATTTATTACAATTAAACATGTAAAACCCCATCTTGACACAAAATTAGATGACATCTCCTATTATGAAAAACAGATAATGGTATTCAAACAATCTTTTAAGAGTGTTAAAATATTAAGATACAAAAATGACTGGCTGAGTCAAAGATCGTAGGTTTTGCAAAACAATGCTATTAGATTGGCTACACAGGGTGTTGAAATTATGGTTAGTCCTAAGCTCCCCAGAGTAAATAGGCACATCTCAAAAGAATAAATTAAGGGACAGAATCCAACAAGTCTGATTCATACAACCCTCCAGCAAGTGCGTCACCTTACCCACACAGATGATCATTGACGGCAGCGTCTCAGGCTCGCAGGCAGCAGGCGGTGGGAGCGGATGAGCTAAAATTTTTATCCGACTGTAATTGCTGCGACTTGTTAAGCAGGGTCGATATGTAACTTATCACAGCGTCACTGGTGTCGGCGTCGCTAGGCAGTTGCTGTGCAATTCTATCACGCTAGTAGACTAATCAATATTTTGCATAGGTGACACAAAGGCCACTTGGCACAAATCGATCAGTCACTTGCGTAATATCTGTAAAAAAAACAGTGCCCGATTCGCAAAGGCGCGAATGCTCAAATAGAGATTTCTAGCAAAACTAGAACTAAACTGTGGCCGCTCACAGCGTAACCACCGGACAATGTAACGTCCGTGAAGTAAACACAAGTTCTAAAAGGTCCGAATCTTCGGAATCAAACACAAGTCTAACCTGAGGACCGTTTAAGACTATGTCCTCCCCGCCAATCTAAACGGAGTATTGCGTGTCCCCCGAGGTCCGTACACTTCGGACGCTCAAACAGGAGTCTCCTGAGGTCCGTACACTTCGGACGCTCAGACAGGAGTCTTCCGAGGTCCGTACCCCTCGGACGCACAAACAGGAGTCTTTTCCTCCTTGCGCTCTGCCGCAGCTCACGGCAAGTGACGGGCGGCCACACCTATGGGAAAAAGACGCACCAATCTCTGCTAACGGCTAATAGTCCAACGAATCGGATGGCATAGCGCCGTTGACAAATTGTTTAGCTGTCATACTAAAATAATCTGCCGAATCAGGACGCGTTCTCTGCGGCTGCCAAGAGGCTTCGCCCACGCCACCAAAGCTTCCCGCGGATTTCAACGTTCCCAGGGTGAAATGCCCTGCAAGGAATTTCAGCTTGCTCCTAGAAATGTTAATGTTGTGCTATATATACTGCCGCTGGAGCCATACTCCTGGGGTGCCAGACGGGCAGAAAAACCATTTGTTACACTAACTATGTTCGAACTCTGCTGCTTTCAAGGAAGTTTTTTAGATAACGCCTAAGGGCAATACGTCTCCATAAGCAGCCCGGGGCCCAGAGCACTCTGCTATTGTTTGTATCCGGTAAATTCCTCTCTTGCGAAACGGCCGAATAACTTAGAAGGCAGTCCCCGCTGTCGCCCACCGTAAACCGCGGTCCAGCATTGTGTAAAGCGTCTAAAAAATTCTGCCAGGTATACTCCGCCACCTCCAGCGTCGGCGCCAAACAGGTCAAGCCAGCCCCTGTCGTCCTTCCCCAAAGGCGAGCAGAAGTTGGTGGGAGGGGGAAACCTCCAAGAGCGTCTCTGCTCTTCACGGCCTGACTGTACCCAACATGTAAAAGAACTTTTTAGCAGCCAAGCTGCGCCAATAGACATTAAAATACCGAAATTTTCATATAAACATAGAATGTACTACAATCCCAGGAGCCCATCACACTTGATGTGTCCCCAAGGCACGGAAATCAAAATAAAGAAAGATCTACCGAAAAAAATGTTACATATTTCAATAATTAGTGTAAAGAGAAAGATACAGTAACACAAGGTTAGTATGAAAAATAGACTAATTACAGCCCCCGTCTCACAACCTCCCATAATGGTTGCACAGCTGGATATTGTACACATGAAAGAATGGCCAAATGTCTCTCAATAGTTGATTGATAAGCTCATACTGGATGTGCCACGTAGGTGTGCAATTGTACTGGCCTCCGAGGTGATGACACACCATATTAGAGGGCAAGAAGAATTATTTTTCTACTATTATGATAGTTCAATGGAGCCTCGCTATAAGCTAACGGCATGAATACCTCTGGTAAAGAGTTGCGACAGCGAAATATCGCATTCTGTCACACACAAATTACAAATGTAACCAATATATGAATAAAGTACATCACCATATGTACCGCATGATCAAAAAGTCAGTATAAATTTAAAAACTTAATAATCACGTATTAATATAGATAGAGAGGCAAAAATAGATACACATGCTTGAAATGACATGCAGTTTTATTAGAACAAAAAAAAATCTGACAGATGGCGCTTCTTCTGATCCGAAAATCAATAATTATCATCACAAATTAAGACAAAGCGAAGATGATGTTCTTTACAGGAAGTGCTCAATATGTTCACATTATTCATCAAAAATAGCTGTAGTCGAGGAATAATGTTGTGAACAGCATGTCCGCAGTTATGGTGAGCCATTGGCGTCGGATGTTGTCTTTCAGCATCCCTAGAGATGTCGGTGGATCACGATGCACTTGCGACTTCAGGTAACCCCAAAGCCAATAATCTCACGGACTGAGGTCTAGGCACCTGGGAGGCCAAGCATGACGAAAGTGGAGGCTGAGCACAGCATCATCACCAAACGACGCATGCAAGAGATCTTTCAGGCGTCTAGCAATCCTTTTTTTCTCATAAAACCCCATGTCATTCCAAGCATGTGTGTCAATTTTTACCAGTCTATCTACATTATTCCGTTATTTATTAATTTTTCAAATTTATACTGACTTTCAGATCATGCCATGTATTGTGTATGATATCTCACCTTATCCACTAATTTTTTTCAGCAATGTAATTTCGGCGGAAACCGAAACTTACGTAATTAAGATTAAAATTTCGGTAAATTTAACTTTATAGCCTTCTTGAGTGTGTTTAAGCTTGACCAGTTGTCCTTAGAAGATGACGTAGGTAGCGTACAGGTTTAGAAAAATTGACGGTACTTGTATTAAAGTACTTTAAAATCGGAGTCTTTTTCCTCGTATACCAATAATAATAATAATAATAAATAAAAAATAAATAAATAAGGCGGCGCGTGTCTCCAACGGCAGCTTCAGCCTGCGCGGTGACGTCTGCTGGACTCAGCGAAATCCGAGCTGCGTCTGCCGACCGGCCTGGCGCCTTAGCCACTCGCAACGCCTGCCCGAGTCACGGGCAGAGGAGCCATTCAACCAAAAAAAAAAAAAAAAAAAAAAAAACTAATAAAGAAATAAATTGTATTTTCCCCAGGCACCACGATTCTTAATCTGCCACTACGACATACCCGTCCAATGTGCTACGGCCATCCCCATTACAGTATAACGAACGCGGCTACCTCTTTCATCGTAGCTTTATCCATCTCCACAGGCTTTATGGAAGTGGTGGCGAGGAGAACGTGTCGAATTTGCCATTCTGCGTACCAGTTCTCTCCGAATGCCGTTCGGAGGTGTTCCAGCTCCGGGGACAGGCTCTCGGCATCTGAGATGGCACGCCCCCTGTATTGCCACTGTTTGTAGCACCACATCCCTCTGCGAAGGCTGGTGGTAGCCGTCTGTTATCAAATACAAGTCAGTGTGCATTTTATTCCGGTAAACACCATGGCCCAGAGTGCCGTCAGCTCTTCTTTTAACCTTGACCTCCAGAAATGGTAATCTTCCTTCTGTTTCGTCTTTATAGTGAATTTCATCTTCCTGTGTAAGGAATTCAGGTGTATAAGAAAGTCCAGGTGATTGTCCCTTCCGTGGCATCAGATGAAGAATGTGTCATCCCACATAACGAAAAAAAAAAACAAGTAGGTTTCCATTTGGATGACGCCAAGGCTTCCTCTCCGAAGCACTCCATGTACATATTTGCGACCACAGGTGAGAGTGGGCTGCCCATTGGGACTGCTTCAATTTTTTCATAGTATTCTCCATTAAACAGAAAATTACTTGGCGATCAGGACGTGCCTAAAGAAGTCGGTCATCTTTCCACCAAATTTCTGCCAAATTAGCTGCATTGACTCTCTACAGGCACTCTGGTGAGCAACAAAACAAAGTCAGATCTCGCCAAGATATCTGAGTCTTATAGTATGAATTTGTTGAGAAGTTTTACAAAATCCACAGAGCTACGAATGTGGTGAGGGCATTTTCCTACATCAAGACTAACTATTTCCGCAGGTATTTGGCCAGAAAATATGTAGGTGACCTGATGATGCTGACAACTGGGCGTAAAGGCACTCCTTCTTTGAGGACTTTCGGGTGTCTATCACGCCTTGGTGGTACAGGTCCTTGCGGCGGCAATATCTTGGCAATCCCCTCTGGTAAATTGGCGTCCTATAAGATCAGCGTTGATCTTTCTGTAGAGTCGTCGTCAAGTAACTTCTGCTTTCAATGTGGCCCATACGGGAAATGATAACCAAAAATTTTCAAATGTTTGTAACTGTGACTTAACTACGTTGAGTCATCAAATGTTCAAATGTTTGTAAATCTATCGGACCAAACAGCGTGCTCATCAGTCCGTAGCTTACAAACGACTTAAACTAAGGTGAACTAACCTAAGAACAACACACACACCCATGCCCTAGGGAGGACTCGAACCTCCGACGGCGAGCAACCACGCGCTCCGCAGAGAGGCGCCTTAGAGCGCTCGGCTACTCCACCGCGGCAAAGAATAACAGTAGTGTTTCCGGGCGAGAAAATAATCACGACTCTTTGCTAGTGATATCCGACTTCGTTTGTCCGCTACCGGTATGAAGTTAGTGAGGGGAGCAAAGTTAAGTCCCTTCTTCAGAACATAAACTGCATCGTCAGTGAGATGGTGACGTCTTTTGTGGGGCCTCCAGTGATGGTTTGTCAGAGAGGCGTTCAAATTGAGACATCCTCTGTGCGGACTCGGCGGTCACCCAGGTAACACCATCAATGCAACCCTATGTCCGGTAATTAAAGTGCTTGGTTAGTTGTATATGTTGTTTACACAACATCTGCGAATTGTACTCAAGGCTGCGGCGGGTACATTGCACCACCTCACATACAAGAGAAAGGCTGCCCGTTCCTTAATTGCCTTGGCTGCACTGCACTGGCTCACTATCGGGAACAATACGACGTGTTGTTGTTGTGGTCTTCAGTCCAGAGACTGGTTTGATGCAGCTCTCCACCCTACTCTATCCTGAGCAAGCCTTTTCATCTCCTCATAAGAACGACAACCCACATCCACTTGAATCTGCTTACTATACGCGTCTCTTGGTCTCCCTCTGCGATTTTTACCCCACACACTTCCCTCCAACGCTAAATTCACAATTCCTTGATGTCTAAGAATGTGTCCTACCAATCTATCCCTTCTTTTAGTCAAGGTATGCCAGAAATTTCTTTTCTCCTCAATTCGGTTCAGTACCTCCTCATTAGTTACGCGATCCACCCACCTAATCTTCAGCATTCTTCTGTAGCACCACATTTCAAAAGCCTCTATCCTCTTTCTGTCCACACTGCTTATCGTCCATGTTTCACTCCCATACAAGGCAACACTCCATACAAATGCCTTCAGAAAGGACTTCCTTAGGCTTAAATCAATATTCGATGTTAACAAATTTCTCTTTTTCAAAAACGCCTTTCTACCCATTGCCATTCTGCATTTTATATCATCTGTACTGCGACCATCATTTGTTATTTTACTGCCCAAGTAACAAAACTCATCTACCTCCTTTATTGTTTCGTTACCTAATCTAATTCCTTCAGCATCACCTGATTTTCTTACACTGCACTCCATTACCCTAGTTTTACTCTTGTTAATGTTCATCTTATATGCACCTTTAAGCACACTATCCATTCCGTTCAATTGCTCTTCCAGGTCCTTTGCTGTATCTGACAGAATTACTATGTCGTCGGCAAAACGCAATGTTTTTAATTCTTCACCCTGAACTTTAATTCCTTCTCCAAATTTCTCCTTGCTTTCCTTTATAGCTTGCTCAATGTACAAATTGAACAACATTGGGGAAAGGCTACAACCCTGTCTTACTCCCTTCCCAACCACTGCATCCCTTTCATGCCCTTCAACTCTGACAACCGCTGTCTGGTTTTTGTACAAGTTGTAAATAACCTTACGCTCCCTATATTTTACTCCTGCTTGCTTCAGAACTTGAAAGAGTTTATTCCAATCAACATTGTCAAAAGCCTTCTCCAAATCTACAAAAGCTAGAAATGTTGGTTTGCCTTTTCTTAATCTATCTTCTAGGATAAGGCGTAAAGTGAGTATTGCCTCCCGTGTTCCTACATTTCTCCTGAACCCAAACTGATCTTCCCCGAGGTCGGCTTCTACCAGCTTTTCCATCCTTCTGTATATAATTCGTGTTAATATTTTGCAACCATGACTTATTAAACTGATAGTTCTGTAGTTTTCACACCTGTCTGCACCCGCTTTCTTTGGAATGGGGATTATAACATTTTTCTTAAAGTCTGAGGGTACTTCACCTGTCTCATACATCTTACACACAATGTGAAACAATTTTGTCATGGCTGGTTCTCCCAGAGACTTCAGTAGCTCTGACGGGATATCATCTTTTCCAGGGGCCTTGTTTCGACTTAGATCTTTCAGTGCTCTGTTAAATTCATCTCTCAGTATAGTATCTCCTATTTCATCATCATCATCTACATCCTCTTCCCTTCCTACAATAGTGTCTCGAAGTTCGTTTCCTTTGTAGAGCCCCTCTATATACTCTTTCCACCTTTCAGCTTTCCCTTCTTTGCTGAGAACTGGTTTTCCATCAGTGTCCTTGATATTCATAGAGCTGTTTTTCTTATCGCCAAATGTTTCTTTTATTTTCCGGTAGGCTGTATCTATTTTTCCCCTATTTATACATTCTTCTACATCCTTGCATTTGCCTTCTAGCCAGTCCTGCTTAGCCATTTTGCACTTCCTGTCAATCTCATTTCTTAGTCGTCTGTACTCCATTTTGCCTGTTTCATTTACTGCATTTTTATATTTTCTCCTTTCATCGATTAAATTTAGTATCTCCTGTGATATCCAAGGATTCTTTGTAGGTCTTGCCTTTCTACCTATTTTGTCCTCTGCTGCCTTCACTATTTCATCTCTCAATTTTACCCATTCCTCCTCAACTGTTTTATTTTCCCCTGTTTCTGTCAATTGTTGCCTGAAGCTCCCTCTGAAATTCTTAAGAACTTCAGGTTCCTTCAATTTATCTAGGTCCCATCTCCTTATTTTCCTACCTTTCTGTAGTTTCTTCAGTTTCAGCCTACAGTTCATAACCAACAAGTTATGGTCAGAGTCTATGTCTGCCCCTGGGTATGTCCTACACTTCAAAACCTGGTTCCGAAATCTATGTCTTACCATTATAAAATCTATCTGGTATCTCCCGGTGTCTCCTGGTCTCTTCCACGTATACAACCTTCTTTTGTGATTCTTAAACCAGGTGTTTGTTATAACTAAATTATGTTCCGTGCAAAATTCTACCAGGCGGCTTCCTCTTTCATTCCTTTTGCCCAGACCATATTCACCCACTATCTTCCCTTCCCTTCCTTGTCCTACTACCGAATTCCAGTCTCCCATAACAATTAAGTTTTCCTCTCCCTTAATTGTCTGAATAATTTCCTTTAGCTCCTCATATATTTCTTCGATCTCATCATCATCGGCAGAGCTAGTTGGCATATAAACCTGTACTACTGTTGTCGGTGTTGGCTTCGTATCTATCTTGACAGTGATAATACGATCGCTGTGCTGGTCATAGTAGTTTACCCGCATTCCTATTTTCTTATTCATTATCAATCCTACTCCTGTGATACCCCCAACTGATTTTGTATTTATAATCCTGTACTCACCTGACCAGAAATCCTGTTCATCCTGCCACCGAACTTCACTAATCCCCACTATATCTAACTTCAACCTATCCATTTCCCTTTTTAAATTTTCTAATTTTCCTACTCGATTAAGGGATCTAACATTCCACGCTCCGACCCGTAGAATGCCAGTATTGTATTTCCTGATGATCACACCCTCCTGAGTAGTCCCCGCCCGGAGATCCGAATGGGGGACTATTTTACCTCCGGAATATTTTACCCGAGAGGATGCCATCATCATATGTTCATACAGTAGAGCTGCATGTCCTCGGGAAAAATAACGGCTGTAGTTTCCCCTTGCTTTCAGCCGTTCGCAGTAGCTGTGTGGCAAAGCCACATTAGCTGATGTTACAAGGCCAGCTCAGTCAATCATCCAGACTGTTGCCCCTGTAACTACTGAAAAGGCTGCTGCCCCTCTTCAGGAACCACACGTTTGTCTGGCCTCTCCACAGATACCCCTCCGCTGTGGTTGCACCTACGGTACGGCTATCTGTATCGTTGAGGCACGCAAGCCACCCCACCTCGGCAATGTCTGTGGTTCATGGGACGTTCATACGACGTACAAAAACAAACTCCGAGCAAAAACTTTCTCCCGCCGAATAAAAGGCAGACCTTATCGGGAAGTGTCAAAGGCGATCTCGGTTTACGGAAGGCCCGTGTTGTGACAGGTCAGGAACTTCAGCGTCTCTTTGTATAAAATGGTGCTGCAAATTCTTCGATTCATACTTAGCTTTGGCAATTTTGGATTTAAATTGTTGCGATACATTTCTTTGGTCGAAATCGATGTTTTCTATCCTTTCAAGTAATTTGTAATTTTCGAGTTTTTTGTTTAAAGCAATTTGGATGGGTCTTGTTTGTCTTAGAGTAGAGCGACGTTTTCCTACTGTTTGAGATCAAAATAAGTAGTTAAGAGTTTGTTAGAGATGAGTAACAAGTTCATCTAGTTTCGCTTCTAGTATATTACTCTGTTCGTCTTGCTTAGCTTCGAGTAATTTATGGTTATCGACAAATAGCTGTTGATATTGCAGTTGAGAGACAAAATGAATGTGTGGCAGAGTTTTCATAATGCCGTGTTTAACAAGTATTGTATGTTATCAAGATGGCTGTCAAACGGAGTGGAATCTGTGTCTGGTGAAACATTTGGAAAAGAGATTCGTACCAGCAAGCACGTTTTAATCGAACGGGCTGTGTTAGCGCTCGGCTGGCTAGCAGGGACTGAATCAGTATTCTCACTCTTTTTTGCATCAGGATCAGTGACGAGCAAGAAATCAAAGAGCGTTACTCTGCCTCACACTGCATACTCATCAGAGTTTCCAGAGGTAAAAAGACGTTGCGTAGTTTTTGCTTATGTCTGAGATTAACTAACACATAGCAGGATATCAAATACAAAGAGATATCAAAATTTTATTTAAGATTTAGAGTAGGGCGAAATGTCATTGCGTTCTGGAGATATTGCATTGATTTCTCAGTGTACCCACTTCTGTTCGAACGGACTTGGCGATCGTCACGATAATACATGAGGTAAAACCGGGACAGACGACGCGGGGGGTCAGACGCCGCACTTCCAGGAAATTCCTCAGCACACATTGTTGTGCGCGCGACGCTCATTATTGTTATAATGGCTGGTGAGATCAGTTTACTCCCACGTTTTTGTAGTTCAGGAGCGGAAAATAGAGGATAAATTTAAGAAAATCGAATTTCGAGACCAAGGTAAGTCAAGGAAAATTTTTACGATTTTTACGATGTACTAGAAGATACGCGCCTAGTAGCTTATATCCTGTATTTAGATTGTGCAGTAGGAACATTGTAGGTTATGTCGGTCGAGTAATGGCTTCTTCCGATAACATCTTTGCTGATAATGGGGTGCGGCATCTGTCCCCATGAAAACGGACAGACGATGCACCATTACTGTGGGACAGATGCCGCAGTGCTTGCAATGCTAACAGGAGTCCATTCGTCTTGGTTTTACAGAAAAATGCCGAGAAAAAGCATTAGACCAACTGATCAAGGCAGCTACTATCTAAATTCACTGACATCTCATGGAGAGACTCCATCAAAATTGCTGCAACCGATATCACCTGTTCCTACACTGCCTCAGCGAAATCAATCCAAAAGAAAGCAATCAGCAACAAATATAATATCCGACGACTTTATAGCAACGACAAGAAAGAAAATCGCCGAAAGAAACAAGAAAGGAAAAGCCATTGCCCACAAAAATGTAGCAGCTAAAATAAATCCTCAAAATCAGAGAGAGAAAAGTAGCGTCTGTTTGAAGACTCAGTTTCAGAAGAAGATGATATTTCCCTACACGGCGTTCCTCCGATGAATTATATTTTGAAAAAAAAAAAAAAACAAAAAAAAAAAACGAGTGTGTAGAATGCCTTGAACTTTATCAAGAAACATCGTCTACCACTGGCTGGATTGAATGAGTAGGCTTCACGAATCATGCACTCTCTATGAGAACGTGTGTTGTTCGTGTGGACGACTTAAAAGTAAACTTGAAAAACAAAAATCAAATTGTATGTCATTTTCAATGTATTTTGCCATTGGGCATCTGTCCCTCCCTTTTTCGGCATCTTCCCCGCCACTTGCAGATTAACTGAAATTTGCAAGCCATTGTACATCATAAGAATGTTCCTTTGTTATAAAGTTTTTTGTAATGCGATGGTATCTATAATAAAATACAATGTTCAAACCATCAATCTTGCCTAATTTTATTGCGATTTAAGTGTTTATATATTGATAAAAATTAATTTGAAAAAATGTGCGGCATCTGTCCTGACTTTACATCATTTCATTATGTGAAAGAAAATGCTTTTTAAATCTTATCTCGAAAAGTTACTGATTTTGCTTTTGTAAATCGCCATCTACTGTATATAAATGTGTCTAAACTAACAAAGAAATAGTGAAATCTATACTGCTCTATAGAATTTATGCTTTATAACCAGCGCAAAAAGTCAAATGTGTTTTTGTTTAAAATACTTGCAATGAAGGATGGAACCCATTGCATCAGGCACTTTTCCATTTTCCTTAACAAAAATATTGCCATGAGAATATATTCTGGTGGTTTTTCGTGCTGAAAGGAGATACTAGAAAGTGACGCTGGAAGAGAGAAGAAACAATGACGGTGTACGAGAAAGGAAGCGCAGTCATGCTGATAGTGAGGCAGCGGCCGTAGAAAAAATAAAAGCAATGGGATAGTAGCAGTTGGAACAAAACAGAAAAGAGGCCACGTAAAATGAAAAGAGAGAAGATCTTAAACTGCACGTAACCTTTGGCAGTCTGTATCCACAAGACCAACGAACTATAACGACTAAAACTTTGTCCACTCTCATCTGTTCGTTATACTGGTATGAGAAAAAGCAACGAGGTCGCTCATTGGTAACACACTGGACTCGCCTTTCACGCAGCATATGCTCCGTCTCTAGTGATCACGACGTCGATGGTACATTAACCCCTAATCTGCCTTCCTTATTCTCTCCCGAGAAAATTTTCCTGTCCTGGGGTTAAAAGAACAAGAAAACCTGTCACTAAGACCACAGGAATACGATAAGAGAGGAGACGATGGTGGCGGAATAGACAGCAGCCGGCCGCGGTGGCCGAGGGGACTGAGGCGCTCCAGTCACGGTCTGCACGGCCACTAAGGTCGGGGGTTCGAATTCCCCCTCGGGCATGGATATTTGTGCCGTCTTTAGTCTTAGGCAGTTCATAAATAGTTTGTAAGTTTAAGGACTGATGACCCCGTAGTTAAGTCCCATAAGCTATACAAACATTTGAACATTTGAATAGACAGCATATTGTGAAGAGAGTGACAGATTGACAGAAGGAGAACAGGACGACGGAAATGGTAGAGGGATACGAATTTGCAGAAGGTGGAGACAGTCGTAAGAAGTGAATGTGTCTCCTCCTGCGTGGCGTGTGAGGTCTGGGGCGGTCTGGGGAGGCGTGCGCGGATGTTGACCGCTCGCCGAAGCGGGAAATCCGATTTTTTACCGTTCCGGCGCAAATGTTCATATGTACACCACGTGATGCTGGTTTATATTAATAACTGCGAATACAATTCTTGCAGTCGTATAAAATATCGAGATAAATTGATGAAGACAGTGACAGTAGGAGAGAGACAGACAAAAGAATGTGACAATCACACAAAAAGTCATACGTACACAGTGAGAGAGGGAGATAGACTTGGTCTGCATTTTAATACAAAGAGGTATTAGTTAAAAGGCATCAGCATGTTATGTGTTAAAAGTGTGCAAATACATCCGCATACGAAAAGGTTTGCTGAGGAAGGCGGAATGGGGACTGAGGCAGGTGGTTGCCCAGTGTTCTGTGGGACTCCGAAAGCTTTTAAACAAGTAGATATTTGCCTGCTTTGTTCTCCAAAAGGAGCGTATTTCTGCTGGTATTTCTTCTGGTATATGTAGTTAGTAGGCGCTTACACTTTTGTGTAGTCGACGTACAGAGGCGTATTGTGATGCCAGTAAAGACAAGTGTACCGCTGTCGATACTGCCACCTGAGCACAGGCAGCTGGTAGGATGAGTTCCTAGTATCCCAACACTGGCACTAGTCTCAAAGTATGACTGGCAGCAGTGTTGGAGAATAGTGAGCGCATACGACATGTAAGGCAGTGTGCGCCTGGTCCAGTGTTATTCGACCCAGTAGACAGTGTACTTCGAGAGTGCTGCGCTCTGTCGAACTAAGTCCTCACCTTGATATACAGACTTGTTTATAGCGAGCCATCCCAAAGCTTGGTCACTAGAGACGGAGCTCACGTTCGGATTGTTTGAATAAGAATATCAGTCGTACACTTTCAAAGGAACCAATCGTCAACTTTATCCAGGGATTTGGGAAAATCACAAACAGTCAAGAGAACTTTCCTAGCACACGCATTTGAATATTCATTTGTTTATAATTAATTTAAGGAATTCCACTTTATACAAGTCACCTTTTGTGTTTTTTGACTCGTCATATTTCGACACTTACTGTGCCACCTACAGTAGTTCCCTCGCCCCCTCCCCCCACTCTCTTTAATTTCCTACTTGGGGTTATGTCAGCGTTTACATAATGCTTGAATTAACGAACAGCATGTTTTGCAGCTTGTAATTTTTTGTTGTTTGGTGATCACTTTCTAATATTAGTTTTTTTGAGATTTGCACTATTGTCATGAAATCGACTGTTTGTGCCAACATTTGTCTTGGTGACAAATTGGAAGTCTCTTGTTAAATTTTCTGTGAAAGATCTCGGGTAATAGAGATCTGCAAATGGAAGTTAAAATGCTCATCATGAATTTTATACATCCTCAACACTGTGTCAATAAAATTTAACCTCTTCTGATTCGACGAATTCATTGTTCTTTTTTCATTTTCCAGGAGTCTATGACGTTCCAGCTCGCCCTGACTGGTTTTTAAAAACAATAAAATTGCAAAATATTACTCTTTTATCTCGTGAGTTTCATTCAAAATAAAATTACTTTGCGAGTGACCACAGTGCTGGTGCAATGGAAATTTATCTAACTGCTCACTCCTTAAGGGAGCATCTAACGTTTTAACAAACACAAATTATATGTATAAAATAGAATAGATAAATAAAAATATGATGGGGAGCATGAAATTATAAAGCAGAGGTTTGATACTTTAATTATTATCTATTCAATAAAATGGAGAAGCAAAGAAAATGTGGGGAGACCAAACAATCACACTAAAGCACCTTGTACTAAAGTGAAATCATAAAGTTGCTGCCAGTAGTAAAATTGTTTCTGCCCTTTATGAATATGGAGGTAATGTGGGCAGAAATTTGCAACTACGCAGTGGATAAAGAAATGCACACTCATTCACTCACAGAGACACTCATAATGCTTGTGACACATTACTCAAGTGGGAACACTTCATAGGAGCGGCATAACAAAATATCGGTGGCATTTTGACGAGATGGCAGCTGTCTTCAAGCACAATTAAAATCACACCCTGCACCAAACGAACTCATGTGCAGGGAGGCAGTGGCATACTATCCTTAAGTACCATTTGGTGTACAACCACAGTGAATTACATAGCATTTACAAAAAGAAATTAATTGAGAATAAGCAAGTAAAGCACACTCGAGAATTCATATAGAAGAAAGCTATTATCAGTAAATGCATGGCTGAAGGCCGAAGTAATGACCGTTACGAAAGCACGTCGTGCAATTGGTCATACCAAGATAGGAAGACCAGACACAAAAATCATTATCGGATTGGAAATACAAATACTAAATTTACACTGAATTACTCGAGTTCTGTAAATTAAGAAACACTTCGACTCACATACCGAAAGAATTACTCAAGAAAAACTATCACCAATAAACCAAGACTGCCTTGTCATGAACAAAGTAAAGTTCTAACAGCATGCCATCCCCTCAGCATGATTCGACAAAATACTCACTTCGGTGGCCACGGCAAGAGTGGTGACTTAGGCCACGATCAGAGGCTTTCTATCTCCGCACTGGATGTAGGGCGTACGCAAAACGATGCAGAGTGTGTTCAGAGCCTACTGTCTACCAACCGTCGCTACCTGAAGGAGATAATACCCTCTACTAGAGCTCCAGAGAGGTCTCCTTTGTCACCTCTTTCGTCCATTATTATGTTGGTACTACACTATGAACAGGCCACCTCGCCATCCTGCCAAGTTAGAGTGTCTCTGCCTACCCAGCAGATGGCAGTACAGACGACATACGAAGCCATGCGTTATCAACTAAAGTAAACGAGGCCTAAAGTGCGAAGCCAGTGCACAGCAGTCAGTCAATATTAAGAACAACCTTCCAAATTCATACGAAGACACCAGTTCAATCACACAATTACAAACATATATAAACATGGGGCATTGATAATTAACAAAGGAATAAAATAAATGACATGCAAATAAACACCATTAATGGTGGAGAAACATTTTAGAATAATGAATAATTCAAAATGGAACACGACCACACATTCAGTGGACGTGTGTCAAAATAGCGTCGTAAACTGTGGGATTTGTTAACAATAGTACAAAAAAAAGTACCAGAACAAAACGTTAAAACACAATGCAATCAAAAGACAATGCCAAAGCACAGAAATGACAGGCTGCAAAGCATGCTATTTCTTAAGTAAAGCAACACGTGAACGCAGTCATTAATTAATTTAAGAAATCAAACGCAAGACAATGTATAAAAATTGAAAGTGGTACAATAAGTACCAAAATTTGTTTGTATGAAGAAACGGAAAGTGTCTCACAGAAATTGCAACATCCGGAAGATGATAATTTCCTACTATTTAAACTTGTGGCATGTTTGTGTTAACTGTTTAAGTAGGTATGACGTATATTCCATGTTCTGTGCCTAGCACCCAGTGGAAATAAGGAATTTCGCCCTGTGGTAACAAATGAGCTTCGTCCACAACATGCCACCTTTTTTAGGTCAACACAGCATACCCTGGGCTACTTATAACAGTTTGCACTTCGCACATCGACAGTTCGCGTCTATTGAATTAGTTGCAAAAGAACGCCTTATTCATCTGTATTTACCGCCCCGATATTGAGTGAACTTCTGCAAACGTGAAAATCAGTAGTTTATCACATTCAGAGATAGAACAGCTTGTTTTAGAATGTGACGATAATTTCAGTGACAATTCTTTCAGGTTTCAAGAGAGGGATGTTGAGGCTAATGACAGTGACTTCCATTCTGAAGCAATTGAAGATCAGAAACTACGGAACAGATGGTAAGACGGTAAGAGATGTATTCGGGAATGATTATTCAATTCGTACTCAATAGTTGTTCAGTGGTAGTAATGGTGCAACTGTGCCTCTGAGACAATAATATTTGATGACGTATTTTGTGTTTTGAGGACGATGCTTTGTGCAGACTATAGTCCGGCTCACGTGGGAAGGCGCCACAGTTTCCAGTCGTTTGCGCATCCCCTCCATTACCGCACTGGCAGCCAATAATATTCGTGCTACAGGCGCAGGGGTGGTCGCGAGTTGCGAGAATGTTCCTCTCGCACGCTCCACTGCAGGCACTCGGCCGCAGCTCCTCCACTCCGTGCCTCCGCCTCTATCCGCGGGAGTACCTGTCGAAATGACGCGAATTCTATACCTGAACAGAGTGACTTAAATACCTCAATCAGCGATAGCAGTAGGACACTGAAAGCGACACGCGTTACTGCTACTCATTTTCCAGGTATTTTGCCGTCAAAAGGAAGCAGAGACCAACAAAATGTATTGTGCGCTCGAGTAAAGGGCTTTGCAAAGAGACTTCTTATTCGTGCGTAGAAAGCAAAGTTCCATCGTAAGCATCATCTTGCTTTTAAATGTTTCACACTGAAAATGAATTGTAATAGCCACAAAATAATTTGTGATCTTCTGCAATATATTGCACTAATTCTAGCCAACATAAATTAAAATGCAGAAACATTAAGGGAAACTTTTATTTTGAATGAAACTCACGAGATAAAAGAGTAATATTTTGCAATTTTATTGTTTTTACAAACCAGTCAGGGCGAGCTGGAACGCCATAGACTCCTGGAAAATGAAAAAGGAACAATAAATTCGTCGAATTAGAAGAGGTTAAATTTTATTGACACAGTGTTGAGGATGTATAAAACTCATGACACAGACAGAAATAGTGGGAAAAAGGGTACTCGTCCCCACAGAAAATCGACCGTCGACATTAGCGTCTCGAGGGTCAGGTATCCCCTCTACCCTCGGAGAATTTCCCGGCATCTGATCAAAGGACACCACCTTGCACTTCTGGTAACTGCCTCCATCAAACAAAAGATGATTGACAGTCTACACGAAATTGCACTTACCACTGGCGCATTTGCGGGAACTGCCTCCCTGAAACAAAGGAGCGTTCCCGCCAAACCCCTACCTGTATGCCACCCCTATCGACACGTCTGTACTTGCGTTAGCCCCACTACAACCCCCCCCCCCCCCGCCACTGCCGGCTCCGATTGCTGCGCACTCGGCCGAGGTGCGCCCCCACCTCAGCCCCACAACCACAAATGCTCACTTATGCGAGTGCTGCCCACAATTAATTATGAACAACTTAACCTGCACTTAGAGGTGTAATTTCTTTAATGGGGAATGGTTTAAGCCTGCATGACGCATTTAACTTTTTCATAGGACTTGTGGAATGACGTTGGTTGTTGGTAGCACCTCTAATTCGGCGATATCCTTAGCTGGAGGCTTTATACAGAGTGATGTTCTGGACTGGGAGAAATACTTTTCTCCTGCTTTAATAAAACTCTTCTGTATAATACTTATGTCGTCCTTGGCGGCATCAGTATTGCAGATCTGCAAGTAATTTACGGGCAGGAAGAAAAAACTAAAAGCTGATAGAACATAATTTATCAGCTTTTCTGTGGTGTCTTGGAGATTTACCTGCACGCCAGTCAATTTTCGGGTATTCTTATTACCCCAGTAAAGAAACTGCAGAAAACTATTAAACACCACACGACAGCTATTCTGTAAGGAATTCGTTAAATGCGTCGAGATAGAGGAGATCGGCACACTATACAGGGGTGTACTTTGTAGATTCCATCTGTTCTCGTTTAAAACACTTAAACAACCATGCACAGGGTCGAAAGCACTATCCATCCGGTGATTGTATATTGTAGCCTTCAGCCTAGTAATGCCATGTTCTTGGCCTCATGAAGAAGTAAAAATCTTGCAGTTCTCTGTCTGGAAATTTTATAAATTCAATAACGTGATTACCGATAACTTTATTGACACCAGGGCTCGTGATTTGACAAACAAATTTATTATAGTTTTAAACGACAATTTAATGTTAACCAAGTTAAAGAATTTATCCCAAGTGTCTTATCATCAAGGCCCGGATTTTAATTACCTAAAAGTCAGTGAAATATTCAAGCATTTATGACCTAATACTTACATAAATATGACCATAAAAAGTAAAATATGACTTAATAGAAGTTTATTTCAAGCATTCTTCTCTCTTTACTTTATTTTTTATTTACCATAAAATAATACAAAATTCCCTTCTCAAAATATTGTAAGTATAGTTCTTTCTATAGGGTTTGAGGCTAATTAGCACCTAGTTTTTAAACGTCTGAATCTTTTGTTTTCTAAACACAAAGTACAGTGAACAGGAGATCATCTATCGAAACAGTAAAACAATATTTTTATTTCTACACACAAATTATTTAAAGCACTTTATTTAATACCGTCTGTTAATCTTCAGTATCTGCAAAGTTGCAATGGATCACAAGGTGCATTCTCAGGTTTTCCATTGTCAAAGATCTACGGTTGTCGCTGAGGATAGTTTTGTACGTCTCCACAAGACGTCACTGGAGCGTATTTAAAGGCAGCCAGGTCACTACAGGTCAGCTTTGCTTCACTATCTTCAAATGTTGCGGCATTCCCAGAAAGACTGTCACTAATTTTACACCTTGTAGAATGTCCAGGATTTCGTTGTAGAACACTTTGCAGTTTGTTTTTCACTTTGTCAGCCACATGACCACAGACTCGATCCAACTCACTCTGCACATGTTGCACAATACTCAGGCCTCACATAGCTGAGTGCCAACAGTTTCCAGTCGTTTGATGGCTTTTGATATCATTGAAAAATTTGCGTTGATAAATGACAAGTTTCCAGACAATGTATCTGTAAATCTGTCACAGTTTTGATAGCACTTGATTCATCGCTATCAAGCTCACAGAAGATTGTCTTTATTAGGGTGTAGTTGGTGCAGTAATACTCAGCAGCATTAAGCCAAGAACCCCATCGTGTAAGAACAGGTTTAGGTGGGAGGGGTATTGAAGGTGCCTGTTCCTTGAATTTTTGCACCCGTAGCGGAGCTTTGATATAGATTTTCTTGCCACTGGAAATTAATTTGTCCACGTCAGGGTAATTTGATCGTACCTCTTCAGCAACTCTGTGCAACACACGTGCAAGGCAAGTGACACACACCATACTGGGATAGAGAATTTGAAGTCCTTTGGCTGCTTTAGCCATATATGAAGCGGCATCTGTTACAAACAGCAGAACGTTGTCTCTTTTCACACCATCCGGCCACAGTAGCTTCAGAGAATTGTCAAACAAAATAGTAATCGTCGAATTGTTTACTCTATCGAAAGCTTCACGCGTTAGTAGGAAAATATCTCCAGGCCCATCAACTTTTAGAACACCAACAACAACATTTGCACTATACCGCCCACCAACATCTGTAGTTTCATCTATCGACAGCCAGATCTTTTGCTCAGCAACAGTAATTCGTTTTTTGTTGAGCACATCATTGTAGCATACCGATAAATAGATCTTTCTCAGTGTAGATTCATCTGGAACTGGATGTGTTGTGTACTTCTCCAAGAACCGTCTGAAGCATGAATTCTTCAGATTTTCCAATGGGATGTTGCAGGACACCATCATCTCTCACAAATCCTTGCAGAATGATTCCACGGTTGAAGATTGAACAGACAGGTCAAATAACATTTGTCTGCTGTTATTTTCATCACTTCGTTTCACACAGTTGCTGTGTTTGGCGATATTACAGTGTTGTTGCACATTAAAGCGCTTTTCTGCACTAACTTTAACTTCACACAGTTTACAAAATAGTATTTTCCCATCAGTACTAAAGAACTTCTCTCCAAATTCTCGAACAAATCCTCGCAACTTCACGCTGTCTGAGCACTTTGCTTTAGGCATGATTAACAACGCATAGGCTGTATTCAAACTGGTTACTGTGAACACCTGCGCGACTGCGATTACTATTACCACAGAAGCCACCTTTGTTGGCTCTGAGAGCGTATTGTCGACTCTGCGCAACAGCGTTTTATGTTCGTGAAACGACTGTTGTGCCACACTGCTTTTCTCCTACAGTCCTGAGAAATAAAGCTGTGTACCTAATTTATCTGTTTACGTTTCATAATATCACAAATATTGTCTCATGAGGAACATATTCATTTTCTTATTCATGTATCCCGAAAGATACAAGAGAAACAGTATATGCATTTTGGCACAATTTGGCGGAAATATGACCTGTTATAATAAAAGTTAGCCGCAATATGACCTATTAGTAAAACATGTTGAAATATGACTTTATGTCCACAATTAAAATACATTTTTTCTACACTTAGATGCCTAGATTTGTGTATAAATTATTCTAAAATTCACCATGAAGTTCAGAAAAAAATATGACTTGTCATTAAAATCCGGGCCCTGCTTATCATTGTCCACAATTCCTTTGCGGTTTCCTGTCAAGTCTCCATCCATATAAAAGTCATGGTTGGATACAAGATAGTCGCACACCTTCACCTTGATCAAAACAAAATCTCTGCAAAACCATGTGTGATGTCCAAATCTATGACACAGAAGTCATCGGTACGAAGCTGTTGTAGTATAGCAGCGGGCTCCTACATTAAAAAATCCAATTAAACATCGGCTAAATCCACTTTATTAGGTATTGCATTTATTAGGATTTGCATATTTCCTCGAGATATTTTTCAGTGCTTCGTTGGCGATTTTCTCCAGTATTTCTCTAGCTCATCATGTGACAATTCTGTGCTCTCATTGGATGAGAGCATAAGGTTGCTGGTGGGGGTAAAGATCACTGCACTCTGGTGGGTGAATATGAACCTCATGTAATGGAGAGGGGAAATTCCAGAAAGAAAAATCGTTCCTGTGACTGTATGTGTTTCTGAAGCTCAGGTGCTAAAATACGCTCCACTAGCAGTATTCATCTTTGAAAGTGTGCCTAATTTATCGCATTTAAGTACCACTCGCCTTTTCGAGATACTGTGTATGCAAATCTCCAACTGATCACTGTGTCTCGTTAGCATCCGTATTGAAACGTACCTTCTTTCCATCACCGCTCGACTGACGTGCGAGGTGCGGCGTGCGGTACTTGAATACCCAGTCGTTCCCGTCGCACTGGCGTCACATCCCGTAAGTGCGCTGTGCTGATTTTACATGCAATTACGTTGTTGTCCGGTGATGTACTGATCTGGACATGACGGGGGCAGCGCCAGGCTGGCAGCGACGGCGGCAGTCAGAGGTGGGGGTCGGTCGAGGTGTAACGGTACCTGGTGTAGATATCGTCCATGGGAGATTTTCAGTGGCGTAGAACTGGCATTACGCTACTAGTGACAGAGCCATACGCACTTGAGCACAGTCACAAAACATTATACAATGTCGAAGCTAGCATAGTCTATACCCTTCTTTTGCTGCAATTTTGGCTGCAACTACCCATGGAGACGATCGTAGAGGTGCCGAATGTAGTCTTACAGAATGGGCTGCCATGCAGTTTCAGATTTCGTGCCGGTTGTGCAGATGCGCAAGATGACATTTCACGCGGTCCCAAAAATTTCCAATGGGCGACAGATTGGGGGATCATGCAGGTCAGAGTAGTTGACTTACACCTGAACGAGCACGTTAGATGGTACAGGATGTGTGAGCACGTGCACTGTCCTGTTGGAAAAGCATATCACCCTGTTGGTGTATTGAAAAATGTTCAAATGTTTGTAGAGCTTATAGGACTTAACTACGGACTAGCTAATTCTAAGGACGGCACAAATATCTATGCCCTAGGGGGGATTCGAACCCCCGACAGTCATGGTCGTGCAGACTGTGACTGAAGCGCCGTAGAACGCTCGGCCACCGCGGCCGGCATGTATTGACAGTATAACACGGGTTGAATGATGGTTTCAATGTTCCTTGCACTGTACAATGTTCCCTCGACGATCCCAAGTAGTGAACGGCCAGTGTAGGACAGGCTGTCGGCCAGGTGTGCCTCTGTCATATACTCTCCAAACTTTCACGTTCCCCTGCACAATGTCACAAGCACGTATGGATGTCGTTGGCACGGAGGCAGGAGCGACTCTCTTCATTGAAGACAACACGTCTCCATTCGTCCTTCCATAAGCGCCAATTGCGTCACCACTGCAGCCGGGCTGAACAATGTTGGGGCGTGAGTGGAAAAGGCAGTAACAGCGCGCGCGAACGTGCTTCACACTCTGGGGAGCCGTATCCCGAACTGACTATTCTCCACTGGGAATCATCGAGCAGACACCAAGCACTGCACGGTACAATCAGACCATCATTCAACCCGTCTTACTACCCTCCACGCACCAACAATGCAATATTTTTTCCCTACAGAACAATGAGTCTCCACAAGTTTCCCATACCACAAGGTAGCACGATCCCGAGATCTGTCCTCCATTGAGCATGTTTGAAACGGGATGAAACGTCATTTTGCGCGGTCTTCACGACAGGCACGAAGCCGGACCCAGCTGAGGCACCAGGTGGAAACTGCATGGCAGGCCATTCTGGAAAACTACATTCGGAACCTCAACGATCGTCTCCATGGAAGAATTACTGCATAAGGAGAGCATACACGCAACCGGCGTCGACATTGCACACGATCTGATGACTGTACTCATGTGCATATGCCATTTTCTGTGTTATCATCTACCGTATATATCCTCTAGAAGGTGTCAGTAATACACCACTGGTCATAAAAATTGGTACAGCAAGGAGAAATGCAGATATAAACGGGTATTCATTGGAAAAATTACATTATACTAGAACTGACATGTAATTACATTTTCACGCAATTTAGGTGCATAGATCTTGAGAAATCAGTACCCAGAACAACCACCTCTGGCCGTAATAACGACCGTGATACGCCTGGGCATTGAGTCAAACAGATGTTAGATGGCGTGTACAGGTACAGATGCCCATGAAGATTCAACATGATACCACAGTTCATCAAGAGTACCGACTGACGTAACGTGCTGCGCCAGTTACTCGGCCACATTGACCAGACGTTTTCAATTGGTGAGAGATCTGGAAAATGTGCTGACCAGGGCAGCAGTCGAACATTTTCCCTATCCAGAAAGTCCCGTACAGGACCTGCAAGAAGCGGGCGTGCATTATCCTGTTGAAATGTAGGGTTTAGCAGGGATCAAATGGGTCGTAACACATCTGAAATGTAACAGCCACTGTTCAGAGCGCTGTCGATGCGAACAAGAGGTGACCGAGACGTGTAACCAATTGCACCCAATACCATCACGCCGGGTGATATGCCAGTATGGCGATGACGAATACACACTTCCAATGTGCGATCACCGAGCTGACGCCAAAAACGGATGAGACCATCATGATGTTGTAAACAGAACCTGGATTCATCCGAAAACTTTACGTTTTGCCATTCGTGCACCCAGGTTCGTCGTTGCGTACACCATCACAGACACTCATGTCTGTGATGCAGCATCAAGCGTAAGCGTTGTTGTCTTGCAAACTTCCCCATCTGTTGACTCAGGGATCGAGACGTGGTTGCAAGATCCGTTACAGCCTTGCGGATAAGATGCTTGTCATCTCTACTGCTAGTGATACGAGGCCGTTGGGATCTAGCACGGCTTTCCGTATTGCCCTCCTGAACCTACCGATTCCATATTCTGATAAAGTCATTGGATCACGACCAACGTCAGCAGCAATGTCACAATGCGATAAACTGCTATCGCGATAGGCAACAATTTGGTCTTGATCAAAGTCGAAAACGTGATGGTACGCATTGCTCCTTCTTACATGAGGCATCACAACAACGTTTCACCAGGCAACGACGGTCATCTGCTGTTTGTGTATGAGAAATCGGTTGGGAAATTTCCTCATGCCAGCACGATGTAGGTGTCGCCACCGGCGCCAACATTTTGCGAATGCCCTGAAAAGCTGCTCATTTGCGTATCACAGCATCTTCTTCCTGTCGGTTAAATTTCTCGTCTGTAGCACGTCATTTTCTTGGTGTAGCGATTTTAATGGCCAGGTGTGTATTTCCCTCTGCTAGGTCGCCGAATTGATGTTTTTAATTTTCGAAGAGATGCGCGCGACAACTGACTAGGGTCAAAGTGCGGCTACGCACGTCTGCCAGAGACTCCCCACAGGTGAGGACCCGCAGCCAGTAGGCGCGCCGCATCGCTCCCCAGGCGGGGCGCCTGTCTGCCCCTGTCCCTGTATCTGTGTCCCTGTCGCTGTACCTGCGGCTGTGCATGTTGCCGATGCGGCCGCCGTGTAGGGCCGGCCGAGGGCGCCCCCGGGAGGCGTTAGTGCCCGCCACCCCCGCCGCCCCCGCCGCCCCCGCCGCCCCCGCCGCCCCCACCTGCACGTAGCGCTGAGCCGCCCAATAAAACAGCCGCCCCCGCCTTCACTGTGCGAGCAGCCGCGCTGGTGTCGCTTGTACCGGCGCAAGCCGTACATCTACATCTACGTGGATACTCTGCAAGTCACATTCAAGTGCGTGGCAGACGGTTCTTAGAACCACTTTTATGATATTTATCTATGGTTCTACTGTCTAAATCTCCCAAGAAAAAAGAACACCTATCTCTTTCTTTTTTCGATCTGATTTCACTCATTCTATTTTGATGATCATGTCTACCTACGTAGGTCCCTGCTAAAAACACAGGTCTGCAAAAAAATATTTATTGAATTGAAGGAGTGCTAGTCTTGCATGGTTCTCAGGAGAGCTTCTGTGAAGTTAGGAAAGTAGGAGGCGAGGTACTGGCGGAAGTAAAGTTGTGACACAGCATCGTGAGTCGTGTCGGGTTAGCACAGTCGGTAATGCGCTTGCCCGCGAAAGGCAAAGGCCCCAGGTTCGAGTCCCGGTTCCCAAACACAATTTTAATCTGCCAGGAAGTTTCATATCAGCGCACACTCCGCTGCAGACTGAAACTTTCATTCTGGAAACATCCCTTAGGCTGTGGCTAAGCCGTGTCTCCACCATATCCTTTCTTCTGCAAGTGCTAGTCTTGCATGGCTCGCAGGAGAACGTCTGTGAAGTTTGGAAAGTAGGAGGCGAGGTACTGGCGGAAGTAAAGTTGTGAGGCGGCATCGTGAGTCGTGTCGGGATAGCACAGTCGCTAGTGCGCTTGCCCGTGAAAGGCAAAGGTCCCAGTTTCGAGTCCCGGTTCCGGCACACAATTTTAATCTACCAGGAAGTTTACTTTTATGATATTTCTCTATGGTTCTACTGTCTAATAACTCCCGAGAAAAAGGAACTCCTATATCTTTCTTTTTTCGATCTGATTTCACTCATTCTATTTTTATGATCATGTCTGCAAAAAAATATTTATTTAATGTTGTTTGAAATTTTATAACTGACTTTTACGTACTTTTCAGCGCTGATGTCAAAAATGCAATCCATTTTTTTCTCTAACACGACAGGTGTTTTCACAAATGTTCAAATGTTTGTAAATCTATCGGATCAAACTGCGTGGTCATCACTCCGTAGCTCACAAACTACTTAAACTAATGTAAACGAACCTAAGGACAATACGCACACCCCTGCCCCAGAGAGGACTCGAAACTCCGACGGCGAGCAACCGCGTGCTCCGCAGCGAGGCAGCGAGACTTAGACGGCTCGGCTACTCCACCGCAGCAGTTTTCCTCACAAAAAGAGAGTATGATGTAATCAAATTTCAATTTTTTTAAACGTTATAAAATTTTATTTTATTTATAAATCATGTTCTAAACTACATTTCCAGTGCACTTCTATTTCCCTTTAACCTCATAAGTCCTTATAATAAACGCTTTCGTTTTCTATCGAAGCTTCTTTTATTGATTTTCCGGCTGTGGACTAGTTATAATAATAATAATAATAATAATTTCGTGTGGCTCATTGGCCTGGTGCAAGTCTTTCAATTGGACGCCACTTCGGCGACTTGAGTGTCCCTAGCCTACCCCAGTTATCCAACCGGGGAAGGGGACCAGCAGTTTAACGTAGAATCCGAACAACGTGTCGTTTCTGGCGACTCCTGACATCGTTGAGTGGTGAAGGATGGGTTAAAGTGCAGACTGAACCCGCGACCCGGTTTCCAGTGGAGCACTTTACCCCAAGACCACCGGGCCCGACTGTGGACTAGTTGAGGATCATATATTTCTATCGTCCATCAGTAGTCCGCTTTCATGTAGACGTTCCATAATCTTCTTTCCATTTCTTCGACGTCTTGATGGAATCTTTTGCCCTGCTCGTCACTTACATTAGTTAGATTTGCAAGGAAGTGGTCAAGATGCAAGTCCAGAAAATGAACTTCAATCCTCATTTTACAGCCAATCTTCTTAAAGTTGGTCGAGCATGCCTGCGACGATTGGCTTGTAATTTGGATCTGTTTTGTTTCCTATGAAACCGGTAACAACTAATTTGAAAGATGTCCGTGCTGCCTTTTCTTTTGTCTCCATTTTGTCCACAAAGTCGGCATCTGTCATTAGTTTTATAATGTCTGGTCCTACAAAGGTTCCTTCCTTTTGCTTTGCCTCGTATAAACCAGGAAACTGTCCACAAAGATATCTGAAAAACTCCCCTTTACAAATTGTTTCGTCAGCCCCACTTTATGTGAATTTGTGGAAGGCTTTTCCTCTCAACATTTTCAACCACTACCTGTAAGGTTTTTCTCTAGGGCCAGAGTTTTTTTTATTTTTATTTTATGTTTTTATAGTGTTGCTTTCTGGTTCTCCTGTCCCATTCACAGACAAAGCAAGGGAACTTTGTACAGCCACATTGTTGACGAAGCAGCATTGAAATCACCTTTAAATCGCCACAATGTGTCCATTTGTGGTGTGAATAGCAGAGTTTGCTGAAAACCAGTTCAAGGTTTTCGTAACATTCTTTTAAGTGAACCGAGTGTCCAACTAGTATGGAAGCATACTTATTGCCATTATGTAATACTATTTTAAGGCTTCTTTTTGAAGAATCAATAAAAAGTCTCTACTCCTCAAGAGTATATTCCATTTTTAAATGTGCCTTAAGTCCAGCAACATCACAGCAAAACACCATGTCACCTTCTTGAGAGAAGAAAGATACAAACTCTTTACTTGACGTGTATCTAGTATAAAAACGGCTGAATAACAGTTTATGGAGATTCTAAAACCAAAATTCAAATTTACTATAATGCTGAAATATGTACAAAAATATCGAATGAAGCTAAAACTAGACAAGAAGTTTGTGAAATATCTGTATGTGATGTAATTTTTTAACTATTTTCCCGAATTCAGCGTTGAACACATTATAAATATCACTTATAAAATTTGAAACAATTTTTATGTCGTAGACCTGAGCAAATTGTAGGCATGCTGAAGAGAAAGTTGGTGAAAGGAATTTCACAAATAAGATTTCCAACCCCAGACGTAACTCATTTCCGTGACACTTTCTCCACTATATCGCGATAATACAAACCGAGCTGCCCTTCTCTGAATTTTCTGTAAATCGTCCGTCCATCCCACCTGGTGTGGATCCCACAATACGCAGCAGTACTCCAAAATGGGACGCACAAGAGTAGTGTAGGCAGTTTCTTTGGTAGAGACATTGCATCTTCTAACTGTTCTTCCAACGAAACGTAGTGTTTGATTCTCCTTCCCTACAATAATTTCTATGTGTGCTTTGCAGTTTAACTTGCTTTTAATTGTTAATCCTAGGCATTTAGTTGAATTTACGACCTGTAGTTTTGACTGATTTATCGTGTGAATGAATTTTAACGGACTTCTCTTAGTGGTCATATGGATGACTTCACAATTCCCATTATTAAGGGTCAATTGCCATTTTTTGCACCATGCAAATAACTTATATAAATCATTTTGCAGTTGCTTTTGATCTTCTGGTAACATTACTAACCGATAAGTGACAACATCATCTGTGAACAGAGCTACTCAAATTGTCTCCTAAATAGTTTATAAAAATAAGGAACAATAGAGGCCCTATAACACTTCTCTGGGGTATGCCAGATGTCACTTCAGTTTTACTCGATGACTTTCCGTCAGTTACAACGTACTGTGTCATTTCTGACTGGAAATCACGGATCCAATCGCACAAGTGTGTCGATATTCCATAAGAACGCAATTTGATTAGAAGACGTTTGTGAGGCACAGTGGCTAAAACATTTCTCAAATCTAGAAATACGGAATCTATTTCTCATCCCTTATCGATAGAACTTGCACATCATGTGAGTAACGAGCAGTGTTTCTCGAGAACGACAATTTCAAAAATCCGTGTTAACTATTGGTCAATAGGTCGTTCTCTTCGAGTTAGTTCATAATATTTGAGGAAAGTATATGTTCTAAAATCCTTCTGCAAACCGACGTTAATGATCTAGGTCTGTAATATTGCGGCTCACTCCTGTTGCCTGTGCAACTTTCCAGTTTTTGGGTACGGAACTTTCGCTAAGCGATCGGTTGTATATGATAGTTCAGGTTCGGGGCTATGCTAATACTCTAAAATGTACCTAACTGGTTTGCATTCGGGACGGAGAGACTTGCTTTTGTTAAGTGATTTAAGTTGTTTTAATACACCAGGGATATTTACTTATGATTACGCATATTTCAAGCTGTTCTTGATAGGAATTCTCGAGTATTTGTTCAAAATGTTCAAATGTTTGTATAGTCTATGGGACTTAACTACGGGGTCATCAGTCCCTAAACTTACAAACTACTTATGAACTACTTACGAAATAGGACGGCACAAATATCCATGCCCGAGGGGGGATTCAAACCCCCGACCGTAGTGGCCGTGCAGACCGTGACTGGAGCGCCTTAGTCCCCTCGGCCACCGCGGCCGGCTCGAGTATTTGCTTCGTCTTCTCTAGTGAAGGATTTTCGAAAAGCTGTGTTAAGAAATTCTGCTTTAGTAGAACTGTCATCAGTAGCATCACCATTTCTATCTTTTAATTAAGGTATTGATTGTGTTTTTCCGCTAGTATACCGGGTAATCAAAAGGTCAGTATAAATTTGAAAAAAAGTTCAAAAATTGGCCGAAAGATGGGGCTTTATCCGTTCAGAAAAGCAGTAATTAGCATAACAAATTAAGACAAAGCAAAGAGCATGTTCTTTCCCGGAAATGCTCAATATGTTCACCATCATTCCTCAATTGCTGTAGTCAAGGAATAATGTTGTGAACAGCACTGTAAAGGATGTCCGGAGTTATGGTGAGGCATTGGCCTCGGATGTTGTCTTTCAGCATCACTAGAGATGTCATTCGATCACGATACACTTGCGACTTCAGGTAACCCCAAGCCAATAATTGCAAGGACTGAGGTCTAGGGACCTGGGAGGCCAAGCATGACGAAAGTGGCGGCTGAGCACACGTCATCATCAAACGACGCGCGCAAGAGATCATTCACGCGTCTAACAAATAATTTTTTTTCTAATAAAACCCCATGTCATTCCAAGCATGTGTGTCAATTTTTACCTCTCTATCTACATTAATCCGTGATTTATTAAGTTTTCAAATTTATACTGACTTTTTGATCACATCACGTATTTTACATACGACTAGAATTTCTGCTCCTAGTGTTCTGTAAGTTTATGAACTACAGTGCGTCCATGACTTTCATAATCAGGAACAGAACATACAGATATGAAAATGTGTTGCATCATTTTGTTCTGTCGTCTCTTGAACATTGACATTGAATGTGTGCATTGCATGAGGATCACAGTTCTTAGATGGCCGTACATGTGACGTATCCAGCAGGAACACGTTAGCGACCACATATGAGCCGTGGAAAATGCGGCGGAGTGAGTAAGGCGGACTTTCAGTTCCATTAATAGTACCAGAAAAAATGTACACTTTAATAACACATTTTAAGACTTCTTACCGCGTCAATTCTTCATAAAAGTTGAAGCTTTCGACGACTACCTCCTTCGTATTAGTCTGCAACAACTGACTGTCTAAGCTAGTGCTGTGGAGACCTTAAACAGCCCAGGAGCTGCATCCGATTGGTCAACTTCGTGGAACTGAACTGGGAGTCTCGCGGGGAGAGGCGACCTTCTTTTGGAGGAGCACTGTTGAACGAATTTAGAGGGCCAGAATTTGAGGCGCGCTGCAGAATGATTCTACTGCTGCCAATCAACATTTCGCTTAAAGGCCACAAGGACAATATTAGAGAGATAAGGGCTCGTACGGATGCACAGAAGTATTCGTTTTTCCCTCGCTCTATATGGGCAAGGCAAGGAACTGGTACCTTTGTGTGGATGGCAGATGGTCTGCGACTACGTCACCGATGTTGTCGACGACTGCACTGGTAGCGCCACCGCCATACAAGAAGTAGCTGGTCGGTTTTTCCTAAATCATTGACGGAATGGCTACAGTTCTCGGTTGTATCCTGCAATGGTGGACTTTTTAATGTAAAATTAGACTCCCCAATGTCCATATTCATTATTTCGCTATGTTGATAATATTTTCATTGTGTGGCTTCATGGTGTGGAAGGTCTCTGGCACTTTGTGCAACACATGAACACTATTTACCCGAACATCCAGTTTACTCGTGAGACGCACAAAGAAGGAAGGCTGCTGTTTCTAGATGCCTCAATACAGCATACTTATTACAGACCGAACGGATGTACCGCAAGGGCCCACGTATTTGTGTCTTAGCGCACAAGGTTTCCACCACCCAGTTGAGAAGTCATCCGTTCTGAACACGTTGATATACAGAGTGAATCACCTAACACTTGCACAGCAAATATTGCGGAAACGAAAACTGCGATTGATGTGTGGTTTTCACAGAATAGATTGGTAGTCAGGGGCTCGTATTTTTAGCCAACAAACGGATAGTAATGTTACATATAAAGTATATTTTTATACAAACGTAGTTTTTAAAGTGAACAATGGTTGTTTCTATCATGAACTAGAGATTTGACTCCAGCTACGTACAAAGAACTTTGAATGACATTTTTATCACGTTTAGTTTGGCAACTACAACCGTTCAAACTTTCGGGAGCTGAGGCTGTAACGGCGAAGCTGACTGGGCGAGTGGCTAGCCACTGGAGCACGGCCCACTGTGTCACGACCACCAGCCAGTCAGCTACGCTGTCGTAGCCTCCGCCCCAAAACTTTGAAATTTTGTAGCTGCCAAACTAAACGTGACAAAAAGGTCATTCAAAATTCTTTCTACACAGCAGGTGTCAAAAATTCCAGTGCATGATAAGAAAAAGCCATTGTTCCATTTGGAAAATTGCGTGTTTGCATAAGAAATACACTTTTTTACAGTGTGTTTATTGGGTAACAATACGAGTCGTTGACTACTAATCCATTCTGTGAAAACCGCACATCAATCGCATTTTCAATGTTAAGTGAATCACATCGTATAGAGCAAAAACCGTTTCTGACGAGGATGATTTGGATCCCGAAATCAATAATCTGAAGTACGTGTTTCGGAAGAACGGCTATGGACTACGGCACATAAAGACAGCATTCGCCAAGGAAAGGGACCTGAAAATGTTAAAGATTGACAAGATGGCCAACCGACTGCCTTTTTTCGTTCTTGTGCGCTACATCCAGCAAAATAGACAGAGTCCTGGAGAAAAGAGGTATTAGATCAATTTCCCGACCTCCAAGTAAAATAAACGAGATGCTGTGTCCTGTTGAGGACTGTCTCGGCCTCAGTATCGCTGCTGTTTACAACATACTATGTGAGTGCGACAGTAATTGCATTGGTCAGCCCACTTGCACTGTTGCCGACCGCTGTACAGAACATCAACGACATATCCTATAAACCTAGAAGTGGGGAAATTGCTTGTCACTGAACATAGTCTCAGAAACAAATACAAAGAATGTTTGAACAAACAAAAATTATATCGTAGGTCTCAACATACTGCGATTCTATAATCAAAGAGACTGTGGAAATAAGAATGTGAGGGGGCGACTCTGATTGGGCGCTGATGACCACGATGTTGAGCGCCCTAAAGCCCCAACAACAACAACAACAACAGCGACTCTGAACGTGATGGCGGTCATAATTTGAGCGGTGCATGGAGGTGAGCGCTCGGCACGGAGAAGCAGCAGAAGCTCCGCACAGCGGCCACTACAGCGGCACCACCACCTCAGACGTCGACGACACTGTGCAGCAGACGCCGACCAGCCAGGAGCTGAACAGCCGGAAGCAGCAACATTATGGTCATCAGTTGCTGCTGACGAAGACGATGGAGGTAATCGTCGGAAGCTTCGACTTTTATCAAGAACTGACGCGGTAAGAAGACCAAGAACGTTCTATACAAGAGAGTCATCACGAAAGACTTTGCTCCCAAAGATGTTCACTGCTTGTGTTGATTTTGTCTTGCCTTAAAGGGCAATCCCTAACTATATCGTATCTGGGTTGTTACTTCGTGTCAGGAGAAACTCTCATCAAGGGAACTTTCCACTTTCTCACAGTGAACCAAAGTGATTATCTGACGCCGAGCGGTCTAAGGCCCCTCACTGCAGATCGCACGGTTGCTCGCCGTCAGAGGTTCGAGTCCTCCCTGGGGCATGGGTCTGTGTGTTGTCCTTAGGTTAGTTTACCTTAGTTTAAGTAGTTTGTAAGCTACGGACTGATGACCACACAGTTTGGTCCGATAGATTTACAAACATTTGATTACCTGATGTGGAGGAGTACAGGAACTGACGATATGTTCTGGCCTCCACAGTAGCTGGTGTCCGCATTTCAGCTAGGAGTAACCCTTAGAGGAACACCACCATGCTGAATAATGGGTTTAGAGCCCCAGGTTGTCATGTTTCCACTCAAACTGCATGCAACAGGCTGCGGAGGTCTTGTTTTGACACCATTCAGCGCAGAGGTCTTGTTGTGACACCATTCAGTGCGGAGGACTTGTTTTGACACCATTCAGTGCGAAGGCCTTGTTTTGACACCATTCAACGTGGTACAAACTGGTCCAACAGCACGTTCATTGGAACTGGACGTCTTCTCAGGTGTCTATGCTCGCTGCAAATGCAAATAGTTCTGTGTCGGACCGACAGATGTTGAGGTAGTCGATTCCCACTCAAGGATCAGTTGCAATCGAATTGTCGAATTTCCCTGTGTTCATTCCAGCTTCACATGCTCGAAGCACCCAAAGTCAGTGCTGATAACTGGGACACATCTCGGATGCGCATTCGTTCCCTCATTTTGTTTTCTTTTTAAACAAAAACAATGAAAAACTTCATTGAAAAAAATTACAACAATGATTGAGATATTTTTCGACATAGTCGTAAAAGAAATTAGACACTCCTCGTATCATGGGGTAAACCACAGCATTCCTTTGTCATAAAGGCCTGTCGTCTATCCGTGAAACCAGCTGTCCGTCCTTGTCAGAAAGCTGGCTGTAGGATAGGAACATCCTGAGATGGGGGTTCGTATGCTGAACGATCAGAAAGCTCCCAACGACATGTCTGCATATTACTTTTATATAGATGGTCGTGGTGTCTGTTCTTTCAGACATGTCCGAAACAACAAACACCGCAACAGTCTATACATATGACTCATTTAGTTCACGGCAGATGCGGTAGTAATGTTCGACCTCATACGGGAATCCGAATTGGTCTACAAGGTGACACGGAGGACAGGGGCGGTATGGCCGTAGGTTGCGACTTGTGGAAGTTTGAGACGGGGAAGTGAGAGCGAGTAGCAACGTGGTTAAGGCGAGCGCTGGCTCCAAGCGGAAGACCCGGGTTAGAATACCGGCCCGATTCACATTTTTACTTGTCGGAAGTGAGTAGTTTCAACGCCCTAGTGCAGCGAAAGTCCTTGCCTTCCTTCCTTATTCTTCTTCCTTCCCGTTCTTAATAAAATATTTGTGCAAAACAGTTGCCGCACGCCGAGCCACACGGACACGAACATTGTCATGAAGCCGCCCAACACCTGCAGTGAGCATTCGACACCGCGAGTTCTGAATGGGACTTCGCGATTTTCGCAATTTCACGGTAACAGCTAAGACATTCAAAGGCGCCAGACGTCTAAGACACAGAAATACAAAAGTTAATCCTGTGGTGAGAGAAAGTCTCAGTTCTTTTTCTTACTCGCATAATTAATATTTAGATACTTCATTTTTCGTGTTCAGGTGTTAAAATTTTGTTTATACGACGCACAATAACATGAAAAAGAGGCCATAGTTCATTCTGCATCCTAATGCTTGGATCGTACCGAAACGACAAAATGCTGCACTGGAACCTTACTATGACTTATTCAGTACATTACAACTTGAGGTTCACACGTTCTTGTGTACACGAAAGTTTAGTTTCCCGCGAAACACTAGGTCCATGTTCGAATTCCATTTTATTCTTTCAGGACATTTTCCATCGTTGGATGATTCATTGAGGCTTTTCTGTTCTTAGACCCCATCTCCTATAGCGTAATAACCTCCAACAATTAGCATTTTGTGACATTAAAGCGATCATTAATTACGTAAAAATCATCCAAGATTTCTAATTATATTACGACATGCCATCAATGATGTTGGTGAGGAAGTACATTTTAAAAGGTTTCCTTTGTGACGTTGCGCATGTAAATGAGAGGTACATTTCATATGACTGGATATGTATTAAGAATATGTATTTCTCTGATTTTTTATTGTAGTATCTTGAGTACTATATTACATGTATGCTTACTTATGTCAGCTGTTTTTACATAATAAATCAAACGAAGAGATCGTCACATAACAGAAAGGATACATACGTTGAAAGGTCATTTTCGACTTAATCTACCCTGAAGAAATTTGACCGTCAATCGATACTTTCATTATGTAATGGATTCGAAAATTGTTTAGTTGGAACATGTAACGCAATGCATACCACATGAATGGATTCGAATTAATGACGTGAAATGCGTGCCGTTTTCATTACGAAGATAATGAAAAGCTTTAATTGCGTTAATGTAGAGCTATCCAAAACAATTATGCATAATAATCTAGTGATGGGATCCACCGATGGCCGGTATTAAACAGATATCACAACAGTGGCATCGTTTTCATTAAAGTCTTCCCACGTGGAGGCGTCCTAGCAAAGCACTTTGTTCCGCAGATTCGTGAGCCAAAGTCACTTTTAAGACCACGGTAAATTCAGCGTACGCGGATCAGGCTTTAACGTCCCGCTGATAAAAGTTTGTAAACCTATTCGAACAAACTGGTACGGTCATCATTCCTGTTGCAGCCAAGGCCCCCAAACCACTAGCGATGGTCCTTGGCGTGCTTGTAAGGATAGCAACACTTGTGCAGCCGAAGGATTGAGAGCCAGTCATAGTTATGCGCGAGTATTTATTATCCGACCCTCATACAGCGTGGCTCTCCGCCCTGCCTTTGAGCCCTCGATGTCGTGCAGTCGGCAGCCGAGTTGCTCGCCGTTAGCGTCACCTCAGCCGCCCAGTGCCGGGTCTCGAAGCACTGACCGCCAGCCAGCGGGTGATGGCCTACTAAGGCCGCGTCGCTCCAGTCTACGTCGCATTGAGGTAACACCAGACCGACACCATCTCTGGAGAGAATACTGAATATATCGAGTATCTCCCCACCAGCTGAAATTGTGGTTCAGGTTTCGACACTACCCTTTGACACTTTGAAGCTTCCGCGTCCGCCCTGAATAACTGGATCTCACGAGACCCGTTATCAGTACGACCGACTCGTGCTGCACAGACGGTCACGGATACCGACAGACACTTGCTCAACTGCGAGGTTTTCATAGTAACGTGGGTGTCCTCTCTTTTCGAAACTAACAGCACTTCCTGCATCCTGACTTCCACTCATTTCTTCACGGGCACCCACATTACAGGAAATTTAACCTCTATGTAAATCTTAACCTTATCCGTTGAGACCTTAATTCCTGACAAACGTAAAAGTGACACCCGACTACTATTCACTGGTACTACATGCTCATCCCCTAGCGGGAACTCTTTTGTCGCTTGCTCCAAGCCGCGTCTGAATTCGTCTGGCGACGTCAACGTTACACCCACTTCGCCATGCAATGCGTGATGGATTGCCTCCTGCAATTCCTCAATTCTTATCCTAGCTAATTAATTCTCTTACTAACGAAGCTATCACTAATTTCTCCTCTACCGTACTTCACTGAGTCAGCACCTGCATTCAATAGTCCTGGGTCTGCTCGCAGTTCCGTTGCCATTCCCCGCATTACCCGCGGTACATGCAGCAGTTCCCGTCCCAACCCCGTATCTCCGTAGTACGAATATCTACCATCCTCTCTGCCTTGGATGGACGTTGTTGACTTATTTACCCTTCAGTATCTTGACTGTCCGCTGAGCCAAACACAGTTTTTAACAGCTTCTCCCCTGCATTTAACCAACACCGCTTTACTCTCGTCTTTGCTTCCGGAATCATATCCACTACTCGCTGCAGTTGCCCTCCTACTTCCTCGCATGAGGTGTAATCGTCGATATTCCTCCTTCAACTGCTTATGTATTAACTGTTCTACCACTGGCTGCAATTGCTAACCAGTCTATACGGTTTACGACAGACTGGTGCATGGTTGCATGTAGGAATACGATGTTGCGTTACCGGTGTAGCTGGTAAAGTCCCTTCTACCTCAAACTGTGCTTTGTACTTCACAACAATGATTCCATCTTCATATGATCATTCTCCTTCAAATGGCTCACCTCCTAACGAATCGCAGATTCGTCGATGGTTTGATTTACATCATAGTCTAATCCCGAACTCTCGATGTCTTCACCGTCCCTTACTTCCACTGTGGCTATCACTAATCGCTTTGGCAGATCCACCTCATCTCGCCCAAAGTTATCCAGTAACTACACATACTTAGAGTGGAATGGTCATTTGTTTCTTGCAAAAAATTAAAATTCTATATGGAAATATTTTGCATTGGTGTTTTTTACAGGATGATAAGAATAGCCGAAAATTGACAGGTGTACAGGTAAATCTGTAGAGATTATGTTCTATCAGCTCTTAGTTTCAACTACCTACCTGTAAATTACGTGGAGATTCTTAATACTGATGCCAGCTCAAATGTTCAAATGTTTGTATAGTCTATGGGACTTAACTACGGGGTCATCAGTCCCTAAACTTACAAACTACTTATGAACTACTTACGAACTAGGACGGCACAAATATCCATGCCCGAGGGGGGATCCTAATCCCCGACCGTAGTGGCCGTGCAGACCGTGACTGGAGCGCCTCAGTCTCCTCGGCCACCGCGGCCGGCCTGATGCCAGCAAGGACGATATAAGTATTACACAGAAGAGCCATATTAAAGCATAAAAACAAATTTCTCTCAGTCCAGAACATTTTCCTCACAATGCTGTCAAAAACAGAAATGGTCGAACTATGTCTGGTACCTAGATGCATCGGCGTTCCGCCAACAATATTTAAGAAGTATTCGTTTGCAAAAGTCGTAAACGTAGAGTTCCATAGGAAATAAAAGGTAAAGTTGCAAATGCTGTTGGTCGGGGAATTTGCACAGGAGGGGGACAGATGCTTCTATTTCGAACCGAAAGTTAAAATTAAGCTGGTTGTTATTAAAGTTACACCGAACAAAATAAAGAGAGAACGACTGTGTTACGCAGGAGAAACCTATTTCTCCTTCTCCCAGGCCAGAACATTTTCCTCAGAATGCCCTCGGAAATAGTTATCGGAAAATTAGGTCTGGCACCTACAAAATAATCGTCCTTCCACAAGTCTAACCCTTACTAAAATCCTAAGAACAAGACATTTACTGTGACTATGTGTCTATATTTATAGCGGAACGACGACAAGTTTTTAAAAAAATTACATTCTTAAAATTCTATATAGAAATTCAGCATTAGTGTGGAGTAGAATTGCCTTAAGAGTTGTATAATTTAGGAAATAAAAGTTAAAATCCCGAACGCTGTTGGTTGGGGGTTTTGCACAGGAGGGAAGAGTGATGCTGCTATTTAGAAATGAAAGTTAAAAATTAAACTGGATTTAGCGGCCTGCAGGTGTGTGGACCAGGGCGGTATACTCGCCCTGCGGTGTTCGCAAGGGCGGCCTTGTGTCAGGCGCTGCGAGTAACAGGGACCGCCTGTGGCTGCCCCTCGCGGTCGGCCTTGGGGCGTGGCAGCAAGCGCTGCTTCCTGTGGGGTCCTGGCCACCTGTCATGTTTTTGCGGCCGCGCGGTAAGGGGCGCGTGCCTCTGGAGCCCCCTGCACGTCTGTTTGCCCAGGCGGCATCTCTTGACGTCCACGGCGGCCGCGCAGCTGCTCCCTTCGCCCAAATCAGATTCTTTATAGAGTTATGGTTCCGCATGGAAGTGGGAGTCAATTATTTACATAAACAGCCATGACTATACGTACTATAAAATATTCGGAACACGTGCGGTGTGGGGGACTCCGAGGTCGGAGGTCGCGGCTCAGATTCCCAGAACGTGAACTTGAGCTCGGCGGTAGGAGGGGTAGGAGGTCTCCTAGTCATCGAGTGGTGGGGTGGGGAGGGTGTATCGTAGAAGTCATTAATCACGTCAAATTTTATAATTAGGGCCAAAAATCATGAAAGTTTTTAATTAGCATCATAAATTAGGGTCATAAATCATGAATTAGTCACGGTTGTCCCAGAAACCGTCCTCGTAAGGGAGGTTGGGTCTGCTCTCTCATGGGGGGGGGGGGTTGCCTGTCGATGACCTTGACCTTCACCTCCAGGGAGGAGGAGGAGGGGGAGACCTCCCAAGGTCCCCTAACTTCGGAATAAAACGGGGTGGAGGGGGTGACAGCCTGTTATTCACCTCCAAAGTGGGCAAGACTCTCTCTCTCTACCTACTAACACTCAGGTCAGAAGCAGCCCTTTAAACTGGCCAGAACAGGCGGCAGGTAGTGACCGTACCCACCACCACCTGCCTTGACGTCCCCAATGGCCGAGCGGTCTGTGGCGCGCCAATCACTGTCTGCACGGCTGCTGTGGTTTGGGGTTCGAATCCCCCCTCAGTCATGTATGTTTGTGCAGTCTTTAGTATAATCTGGTTCATAAGTAGTTTGTAACTTTAGGGACTGATGACCCTGTAGTTAAGTCCCATAAGCTCTACAAACATTTCCCACTTCCCCTAAAATGCCGGCACACCGGACACAAGTGTGCCCTCGTGGCCGGCGGCACGAGCTCTCGTCTCAGCCTCCCCTCCACGCTACTACCCTCGGATGTGCGAGAGGCACCCTCAGAAGCGCCTGTAACGTGGTGTACTAGTACTAAGCCGGAGAACCACCTGACATCTGCTGGCATTTTACGGAACTACGAGGGGAGTGTAGGACGTGGTATAGAGGGGGTTTCTTCTCTGTATATGTTACTTAGTGACACAGAGTAGCCAACACTTCTAACGACGTACCTCTGCAGTCGATGACCGATGCATCTCCCATGTCATCCGCAACTATGACTCAAATGGACATGTAACCATCTTCACTGGACGTTGTGGCAGTTACACTGCATGGTGTGAGGAATCCCGAAAAATTCTGCACTACGCTGATGGGAGGGCAAGAGTCCTTCGTCTTCTGGGCTGACAGCTTCTTCACACTAGTACTGTGAGGCGGAGACAAGATGGCGGCGTCTTAGGTATGCTTTGGGGATCAGTCACGTGGAAATCCACGGGTTCAACGAAGCTAGCTCACGGCACCACAACAGCCAAGCCTATTGTACACAGATTGCAGATAGATACTCCACGACTACCACGTTCCCGAGTTGCAGTGGCAATTTTTAACAAGATAATGCACCATTTGACAAGGCCAGGTATGTGATAGAGTGGATAGAGAAGCACAGTGGCTGGTAGCATTTGAAGTGCCGTCCTTACCCCCCCCCCCCCTTACCCCCCAAAACACGCCGACCTGAAACGCACCAAAACCGTCGGTATGTGATAGAACATGGCCTGCGAGCTCATAGCTCTCCTTCTCCACTCCCCTACCCCGAATTTACGGGTATCAGGGAATGGGCAGATGTTCTGGCAGCTTGCTGCATCTGTTCGCCAAGGCGTCACTGTATCCATTCAAACATGCGTCGCAGACATCTTCATCACTAACGAAGTGTATATACCGGCTATTAGGTGGTCATAATGTTCTGCCCCATGGTACTAGTTTAGCCCCCAAACCCCCAAAATCTTATTCTAAATGGGCCTGCTGGGTCAGGGGTGGGTTTGTTGGTGGTCTAAGTCACACGAGAATTTTTTTTATAAAACAAGATTACGATTTAATTATTTCTGTAAAAAATTGAAAAATGAATGAATATAAAGATTATGAACATACAAACGAATTTCACAGGCTTGTAGGCGCAGAGTAACAGAATAAGTTAAAGGATAATGTTGCATGAACTTAGGAAAACGTCTGATCTCGTGTACCTGTCACGATTTAATCAGTAAATTACAAGTGGGGTCACAGAATGCGGGTGTCGCAGACGAGTGAAAATGCGCGTAAAACACGTCAAACGTAAGTTCAGTGGAAGGAAGGGAGCCCTGAGCAATTAGCACACTGCACCGTGTGTGGTCTCGTCGTGGCTGTAAATCTAAAAAAAAAATCCTGAATAACATTGCCAAGACTGTTGTCAACCAGCCGGTGTGTTCCCTGTCTATCTTTCCCTAGTCTATTAGTAATTTGGTATGCTCGCAAGCTTTAACTACTAGAATGGATGTATAATGTCCGAAACACGATCTGCATGTATCGTAGCCAGACGAGAAGCATAACATTCAGCACTTGATACCGAAAGGCTTATGGCTCACCCTTATAGCACACGTAAGACTCGCTTATTATGCCGAACGCTATGTGTCGTTCCGTAATTACGGAAGTACCTCATGTAATGTAGCAACAAGTGCGCAACAACGCCTGCAGAGGAAAGGTCTATTTCTCCGACGACGAGCATACACTGGGCCGTCAAGATTCATTGCAGACGCTGAACCTCTAGAGAGAGAGAGAGCCCTCCACGACGAGTCGCTGGGGGTATATCTAGACGTTACCACGCCGTAGGAAATTCAGAATCACTCCCGCCAATGAGAGGACTCCACGCCGGCCGCGCCACACACGCCCTCCAACCAGCGCGCAGCAACTCCAGAACTCACGTCGCCAAGTGGACGAGCCCACCGTGGGGCTTCCCCTCTTAAAAGCCAACGCGTAGAAGGTGACTCCACCTCCCTGACACCCCTCGATCCGCCCCGTGCGGGCGGAGGAATGTGCGTTCTCTCCGCCAGGCGAAAAACTGACCAACACAGGCAGTCCCGCTAATGTTACCGTGTGAATTTATCCCAATAAAATAAATGTGACGGTGCTTGCCACCTTACAGAGAGGTAAAATAACGTAACATGTGGCGTACCCATTCTTTCTTTCAATGCCGAGTCCACATTAAATTTTGTTTTTCATATAGTTTGCCACCGCAACTGCTTTGTCATTGGCTTGTAGCAGGTCACTGAAACTGCAGGGCTCTGCAATAGCCAGCATGTAAGCAGACGTGCCTCGTCCTGAACCTCTCTGCAGTCACAAACAGCATCGTCATCGCCAGTCGGCAGGCTGCACCCGCTCAGACTAGTTCTACATCTGCCTACACCAGCCCTCAGCCTGTTTAGTGTTCTCTAAACTGTATAACGAAGGTTGTTTCCAGGCGCCGTTTCCTCTTTTTGCTTCATCAGAAGCGCGGTATTTTCATTCTTCCATTTACAGACTCTGTTATCTTACTGTGAACGGTCAAGGAACTTTGTTCTCGCGATGAAGCTGTTTCCAGGCTTAAATCTCTGAGCCTGAGTGCTGTGCCCATTCAATGGGAGTTTGTGACAGTTGCGGGGAAAGGGATTGTGTACACTTGCGGGGAGACCCGGACGCTGCAGGTAGTGAACAGGGTGTTCCACAAGTAGGGATACACCACCCCTACTCCATGCCCTCCAGCCGCTACCTGTGCCGTATTCAGGCAAAGATTACACCAAAAATTTAACTTTTCGTCTACTTTGGCGATAGCAACCAAATTTTAAAATCGTGTCTACTATGTAAAGATTTAGCAACATAAAACGCTTCAAGTCCATAACTTCACTGGTTTTCGAGTTCTTAATATTTAATATGCTTTTAATGTTATTATAGAAAAAATAAATTTGGGACTCACACTACAATTTTCATATGGCAGATTTTGTAGGTACATTCAAAGACATAATTCAACAGTTCTGTGAATTCATCTTATGAGAAATATCAATCATTTGTTTTCAGTGTTTATTTCAAATTTCTACATTTAAGTTTCTTTAATTATTAGTACTTAAATGTGGTGATGAAATAAATAAATTACGTGTGTATGTTTAGTCTTATGCGGCCAAACTACTTAGGTCATCGGTCGCTAGACTTACACACTACTTAATCTTACTTAAAATAACTTAGGCAAAGTACAAACAAACATACCCATGTCCGAGGAAGGACTCGAACCTCCGACCGGACCGGCCGCCCAATTTGTGACACAAATTGCATGTTTGATAATATTAATGCATAGAAGTATGAAATCACGTCAAGACTACTTCCTGCAAAAATTTCGACAAAAAAAGTTGGCACCGAGTTTAGAGAAACAAAATTCTGGTATATTGGATTTTAACATTTTATCAAAAAATGAATGTTACTACAAGAGATACAGCCATTCAAATTTACTGGCACCATAACGTTTTCCCTTTCTGAGTAGATGAGCTGCTTCTTGTAGTTTCAACATCAATGTAGCCTTTTTCTTGAATGTTCTGTATATAAATCTTCACACAGACTTCTCGAGGAGGAGAGTGATACGGATATCTGATTGTAAACCACTGCCGACTACCTTAGACCTTTTTGACTGTACTGAACAGGAGTTCCGCGTATTCCGTGATTTATATTTATACAGTTAACAGGCAATGTAATTTATAACGAACTATTGGCTGCCAATTTCGCTCCATTTTTCCTGGAAGTCTTACAACTTGTTTCTCCCTGTTGGTTTATGCCAAGTTCGGAGTAAAAATGGTTCTATATGACAGTGATGAATTTACCCTTAGCATTTTTCGGTGTGTGACATTTTCTTAGACATTCCGTACTTCATACATCTTAGATGTATTTGTAATTCGAATACAGCCAAATCGATTTGAGGTCTACGAATAAACGCTTCAAGTATGTAAAATACTCATTAACTTATTATTAACGTTTTTTAATTAAAGGTTTAAGGTTGCGTCTCCTATTAGAAAGCATAGTAGCTATTTTTAAAGAGATGAAAGTTGCGTGATTGTGGGGTTAACTACATAGCAGTCAATTACATCAACGTATCTGTGCAGGATGCCTAATATATGTATTGCTTGCGCAGGTGTCTTGATATGTTTACTGTTCTGAATAATATGCTTTTAGGAGGTATGACTGTGGAAAGTAATCCAAACATTATCACTATTAAAATACCTTTTTGTTTTCAGGAGGAACACTCAACGAATTAATATGTAGTTAGAACAAGTTACTATATTGCTCTTCAGCTTGCAAAGGGTTGTGCAATTTCACTGAGTTTCGTGTTATGTTGACAGTGTGGAAACTTGACAACAGCAGTGCTAGACTTCTTGGTGTGCCTGTACCCAGGAAAAGCCATTAGCCGCTCCAAGGGCCCCGGATTCCCCGCAAGTGTCACTCCCCGCAAGTGTCACTCCCCGAAAGTCTTCCAACCCCATTCAATGGCTGCCGACAGTCTTCCTCTTTCTTTGTTCTCATAATGAATGTTCAAATGTTTGTTAAGCTTATGGGACTTAACTGCGTGGTTATCAGTCCCTAAAATTACAAACTACTTATGAACTACCTTATACTAAAGACAGCACAAAGCAGAGGGGGGATTCGAACCCCCGACGGGGAACGGCCGCGCGCGCCGCAGCACGGTGCCCCAATGCACACGGCCAATCTGCCGCGGCTTTCTTTGTTCTCTCAGTGTCTGCTGCCACATGCAATCTGATCCTGGCTGGTGGCAATTCCAGCAAGGAGGTACCTATTACCTGTTGGTGTGGACCTGAGACATCCTGTAACAATGCGAATAGTCTCATTGGCGTATCCATTGATGGAGGTTGATGGAAATTTTTAACATTTCTGTGTTTTGGATCGACATGGAAAACACTAGTAGGTTCATTATCGTCCTTCCTAGGTCAGTAAATCTGTGGTTAACACAGAGAAGGGAATCAGGTTGTCACTTAAAAGGTAGGGAGCAAAGTTAGGGTTTAACGTTCTGTCGACAGCGTAGTCATTACACGGACAAGAACTACTCCCTCTTTTATATTATTCACACTTTGATACAATTTATGTAGCAAAGTTCATTCCAATGCATTTTATTTTCAAAATGTAACGCCGCTCTATATTGCGGAAAAAAAGATAGGAACTTCTCTTGACGTAAAATATGGTATCGATGCATATTTGGTATAATGTATAGGTCCACAGCTTGTTTGGTTTGGTCACAAACAGTAATTAAAATTTGCAAGAAGCTTTGAACACAGCTTTTAATGTTACTGACTGATTTTTCATCTCGAGTCTCTCAGTTGACGTCCATGTTATTTTCCAGCTCCCGTCATGTACAAAGGACTTACATAGCGCAGACGCTCCATATTTCTCGGAGCAACATTAATATGTGATACTATAATCAAGTATTTCAGGCAACTGCACATAACAGCCCCTGACCATTACTTTTGTATAACATGCAAAATTGTGTGTACCGTCTCTGACATCATCTGATAGAGTAAAATTTCGTGCTGTATGTTTTCAACAATTGCAGAAAGTATTAACATAGTAATACAGATATTTTCAACAGGTTTTGAGGCTTTCCCGGGGACCGGCTGACACAGTGAAGTATGGGGACTTCTGTCAGGTGTTCGCGAACTTCTGGCAAGATAATTTTTACACGCCGTAACTCGCTGCCTTCTTCAGGTGTTGCCAGAGATCTCGGGTTCAACGTCGGGAATATCCGGCAGAAATCACGATATTTCACCAAGTCATTTTAAGCAGGCCCGGCTACTTAATGTAGTGGTGCAGGCTTACAAAGTGTGTTTTGTGTAATTAATTACATAACACTTAGTTCACGTCGAAATATCAATGTATTTATGAATCAGTGCATCAAAATTGACGAAGTGAACAATCAGGTCTCATCAACCTTCATGAAATACGTATTTTGGAAAAATGCGACTGACGTAATAATTTACATTCAAGTTTTGAGTTCTTTTTTAAGTAATATTATTAATGATAGTTTACATATATACACTACACATAATAAACAATTGATTTCTGTAACCTTGTAAACTATAAAAAAATTCTGTGGTGAAATAATATTTGAATATTCGGTTTCGTAAGTTGTGTAATTGTGTTGAAAGTTGTAATATTGCGTTTAAAATAGAAATTTCACGTGTATGACAGCTTTTAAACATGTTATGGTTTCGCCCTTGTTATGCGGCTTTAAAAGGTATCTTGTGAGGATCACCGTATCTGGAACTGAATAAACAAGTTAAGTTCAGTATAATTTTGACTTGCCTATAAATAGTAGTTTTCGAGCACCTTCCCCCTTATATTTATTATTGTTTTTCACCAGTGCTGAGAACAAGCTCAGATTCATTTTTTTATGTTTAAGTTCTGTTGCATCATAAATGTTTTCTTAGCCACCTTTATGAAATAACTTTGATTGTGGTGGCTTGTTTATTAATGCCTGTGTGTAATTTCGTGTGAGCTACTACTATATTGGCCACTGTATCGTTAATTTCCTGTTATTAGAGTAATTTATGTTCTCAATTTGGGTCAGGGAACAAGATTTTGCAGCAGGGTGGAGCCGGTAGTTCACATGGACCTTTTGCCAAATTTTACTGCTAAAATTAAGCTTTTTTTATAACAGTAAATTCTTATATGGGAACCTCCAACCAGAATTAAGCTTTTATTTTGCACAGTGGCCCACTTTTAATGTTAGAGGAGTAATATGGAAATACGTTGTAATAGAAAATTACGACTTGTTGACTTAAAAAAAAATCGACGAACAGTATTGAGACTGGGACTTCATAATCTTTGGACAGGGCCAGCTGAGAGCATTCATTTTTAATTGTGATAAAAAAAGATAACTGTTTGTGAAACAAAAAATTGTTCTTGTAACTGCTTCTCTGCTTCTTCTGTAGCTCCGTTCTTTGACCTGTAGGACTACATACATGTTGTCATTTTTTGTCATTTTATAATTATTTTCAGCTTCCACAAAATAGTCAGTGATCACTGGCACCCTTATTTACTATCACATTATCGTAATTAAATAACGTCATAAGACACTTAGTAGAAATTCAAACGAGATAAATTTTATGGTAAGGTTGCTATTAAGTAGTAAAGAATATTTTCAGATGTTATGCAGTATTATACCACCCTGGTCATTTATAATCAGTGTGTGTTCAATCATATAATTTTTATCGATTCCATAGTTAAAGTATACCATCTGCTAGAAAAATATTTTCGCTAATAACCATAGGAATTATTTCCACGTTCGTTAAAGAACACTTTTGTTCAATGAATGGAGATTATGTTGACATAATGAAACCAAGCAAAAACTCAGAGAACGTATTATTTGTCGAGAATACTTATGACTCAGACCTCTAAGGCTGTGTTTGTAAACTGACATCGCAAAGCGTAGCTTACGTAAAATGAGGATAGTAATTAAATTTTGTAATAAATAAATAATCACACTTATTCATATTACCGCCCCTTACGCTTTAACAGGTAAGGCTGACAGCAAGTGTATTAATTCAAAGGGGCGCTACACTCGTAGTGTGGGCAGAAGGAAGACCGTGTCCTGGTAGCCTAATAGTTAAGGCGACCGTTGGTCCCAAGAGAAAATCAAGTGTCCAGTTCTAGTTGGGCACAAATTTTCAGCTTCGCCGTTGAATTCAGCACCCAGAAGCAGCCGAGATGTTTAGATATTTCTAATTCATAGATCGTCCTGCTCCAGCCACTTCGTGCTGTTCAGCGAAATGAGATCTGTACTGATCTGCGAAACCAGAAGTAGCAAGCGGGTCGCTGCTCATTTATTATACACGACAAAGATATATTGTGGCCTGGCCTCACAGCCACTGGTGGCAATAAATCCTTTTAGAAACGGAAAGAAGACAAATTACGGAGCTCTGCGGCACACAAGCGAAACACTAATCTCACATGCAGGAAGACGGCAGTTTTAGGCCTTCCATGATTTATGTGTGGCGAGCGTTCGGATAATTTCTCCTGTGTACAAGCAGTGTGGTTTTAATGTTATGCAACTAATAAGTATGTAAAATCAGCCAGTCGCCTTAGCCAGGGCAGGTGACGCTGAATTCAAATAGCGAAAGACTCGGCACCAGGACTGGAAGAATATTCTCCTGTCGCACTCAAATCATAGTTCCATGTCCCGTAAATGCAAGTTTCAGATAGTTTCGAATTTCTCTAATCCCATTGATGTTGATTGTGGTAAAAACAGACACCAAAATAAGAGATTCTGTTTGGTATCACAGCCCTGACCTTCCCAGTGACGACGAGATCCGTCAAGTATGCTCAGACTACTTTCTACCAGCCGTGAATTATATATAAATGAATGTTTGTCTGTATGTCTTCTATGCTTACATAAAACATTCATTCGATTGCTATGAAACGTTGGTGAACTGTTCACAGTACTCCCACAAAGATTCCTGACCCAAAAACAAACGAGCACGACACATAGCTCAGGAGATATGACGTCATAAATAATGAGAGGCCACCGGGTGAGAATATGCAGATTTATGGGTCAATTATTGGAACATGGGAGTAGTTAGGGATCTGCAACAAAGTTTGCATGTAATTGCGGACATTTATGAAGCGTTATGTAACTGACTCCCCCACAAAATGATGAAACGAAAAGAAGTCTACCGCTCACAACAGTTTCGCTGTAGATGCCGTAAAACAGTCGCATCGTATCAAATAAAGTTAGCATTACGGATTTGCATGTTATTGTATATTTTTGTCTGCAAGTCTCCCTTAAGTCTCTTGCATCCAAAATTAAGCAATCTGTTTTCTTAATCTCTATCTATTGACTAAATACGAAATCGCGAAAATTACTTCACCTATGAAGCTGAAATTTGGCAGGAATATAGTTTATGGGTATAAAACCCAGCTAAGAAAGTATTTTGTGATAGGTGCATGGCGGAGCATAGTTCTTCTACAGACTCACGAAATCTACAGTTTCATTCCGATTTTCACGAAATTTCACACGCTTGACATTCAAAACAACAGGAAGGTCACCGTCTATCTTTAACTCGAGAACGGCTCGACCGATTTCACAGATCTTTTTTTCCGTTATTCTCGGAGCAAGGGTTGTATGACATAAAACTGGAATATTTGAGAACAACAAAGTGCGATTTTCAACGTGATCCTGCGTTTCTATGGCATAGAAATCTATTGTTTGTTCCTATATTGATGAAATTTTGCAGGCTCTACCTTAAAAAACAAAAGAGGAATGTCACTGTATAAAATTTTTTTCGGCCATGGTGGAGGGTACTGAATTTTATAAAATGCATTGTTTTGCTCCAATTTTTATGAATATTTTCACACGTGACCTTAAAACCAAGAGGAAGATCACTGGGTACATAAATGTTTGTATGATACATGACAGAGGGTACCTTGCAGAAAACTTTGCCGAGAGAGGGAAAGGTGGAAAAGAACGGAGGGATGGGAACAAAAGAGGTGGATTCTCAGAGAGGGGGGAGGGGATGTGGACTACGTGATTTAGAATAAATAAACACCCGGGCAACGCCGGGATTACAGCTAGTATTCTTATAAATTTAACCCATGTGATGGAATGTTTGATAATTTTTTCGAATGTTCTAGAACACAATAACGAAACTATAGGTATCGGATCTATTAATGGTTGCCTGGATACACAAGTCTTCTATTACGTCGTACTACTTTTAATGAGAAAGATAGCGTTAGTACCCTTACATAATGCTACACACATCATAACTAGCAGGGAAAATAAAACTAATTACAATCGAATACTGTATATATATCTATCAGTACAGAAGATATTCCTGAACAAAATGCATTCACAATTTTCCGAAAGTTCTTTTCCCATCTGCGTTAGCTACATATGTGTGGCCTCCTTTTGTATTTTCCGGTGCCAATATTGGCTTCCGGCAATAAATGAATCGGCAGGTAGCAGAGAAATTTATTCCGCTGCATACCAAATGTAAATACCACACAAAAATTCTGTCAATGGTTGTCCAATATTTCAATGAATCTGTTTTTTCGACAGTGGGCCTGATTTCAGTTCTCTTTTAATCTTTATTTCTGCAAGGCAGTGTCGCTTGAATGTTAGCTTTACGCATGGAATTTCATGTGTGACGAAATACTGAATTCCCGAAGTGTAATAAATGCTTTGCATTACTTCACGTAGCAAAGTGAAGATCTTCTAGTACTTTAAAATAGCTTTATGGAGCAATAAATTGTAGTTTTAAATGTTCTTGCCATCACACTAATATTATGCAGACAGTAATATGAACTCCGCTTGTTGATATTGATAGAAGCTTCACAGTAACCTTTATCATGACCTCAGATAGTGCACATACACCAGTATAAGATATTTGAACGTAAACGTCATTGCCACATGTTTATATCTAGAGACAGTAATTGGTGATAGTGTAAGAGATGAAATTCAGCTAGTCAAATAATGAATACTGTGTAATATTACTAAAATATCTGGTGTGTTTCATTCAGAAAATCATCTTTATTGTTATTATTCCCGGCGAAGGCAATCGCTGTATAAATTAGTTAATAATCATACCTGTTACAAAGAAGATGCCGTTTCATACTGCCAAGTTTATCTCAGTCTGAACACTTGTCAAGACTAGTGGTAGCGCGTGCTCATTTTCGTTGGTGGGGCAAACTTAAAAACGAAAGCTTAAACATCATAAACATATTCTGTACGGAAGAATAAACTTTATACGGAAGCGAACCATCAGCAGGACAGCTGAGGAACTATGATTCGATCATAACCAGCTACAAACACCTCAGTTACTTACCAAAATATCACACATTCATACTCTGTGTTGGAACAGAGAGTAATGAGATCGTTAAAACGTTAACATACCCACCCATACACACATACATGCATATTTCATAGCTGCCTCTAACTAGCTCTTGCCAAAATTTGTTCTGCTCATTCAACAGATTCATAATTACAGCAGCAATGAAGGAAAACGTTGATAGACTGAAAATTCACTATATTGTTGGGAACATTTCACTGAGATATTGGGATCGGCTGGTTTCTCAAAATATTTCTTTCCTAAATAATCTGTTCCTGTTGAAATTGCTCTTAATTGCTTGGGCTGTATTATCTGGATAAAATTGTTGCCAGTGATGCCTCTACCTTCTTTAGCCACCTGTATGCTACTTTATTTCTGAATGAATACACATATAAATGGTGTATCCAAACGCGTGAGAAGGCTGCGGGTAGTATTCAGCAGGGGCCTGACACCAACCTGACTATAAACATATGGTTTATTTGTTTTCGTATTAAACGCAATTCTTGTGATGTCGGTAACCTGTGCGTTTCGTAGCTATTCACGTCTCTGTGCTTTTGTTTTGCTTTCAGAACCACCTAATGTCCATTGCATAGCAACGTAAACACGCCCATACAGGTCATAAGCTAGAGTGTAATAATACCTGTTGTCAGTTGGTATTGAATGCAGGTATAATACAGGTCATAAGCTAGAGTGTAATAATACCTGTTGTCAGTTGGTATTGAATGCAGGTATAATACGCGTGGAGTGATACGTATTTTGAGTTGTTGTTGAGTGTACCTGCAGTACAAATTGTGTATGGCGTACTCGAATGAGAAAATAGCAGACATGCATCTTCTGTATAGGCACGTTCACTGAACGACAGCGTTTGTTTGCGGAACACATTCCCAATAGACGTTTGTTGAACATCGAGACATTCTACAGAACACGTGAGAGTCAGTGCGGATCAGGCTTCCTTAGCGGACGTGTTGCTGATAACGGAGAACCTAGGAGGGCAAGGACATCTGGCACAGAGGAACAAGTTCTCAGCCATATTAAGGAAACTAAGAGGAGCTGCATCAAAGAAGTAGCGACAAGAGTGGACGTGAGAGATATGACAGTGTATTCACCTTCAAAGAATACCAGCTCGGTATTTTGTACCTGCCTATGATAGATGTGTGGTCAGAAGCAACATGTCCTCTCTGCTACGATGTTCTCCTATGAAGTGACGTTTACCAGAAATGTAATGTGTTTTTCTTTATTATTTTTTTTTGTATCTAAAGAACTAACTTGTGTGGGTATCAGTGCCTAGGCTTACAGAATACTTAAACAAACCTATGCTAAAGACAACAGACACACACATCTATGCCCAGTGGAGGACTCCAACCTCCGACGGCGAGCAACAACGTGGTCCACTGTAACGCGCCAGGCGCCTTAGAGCGCTCAGCCACTCCACCAGCACTTAGTTTTCTCGTGGTCGCCTTTCCATCCCGTGTGCAATTTAATGGTACAGTATTCTGGGTTGTATCATTTTGTTCGTTATAGGGTAAAGGTAAAGCAGTCAACAATCCGAAGATTGGTTTGAACACCACAGTGCACTACTAGGCATGGTCCTGTTTGGAGGTGGTATGCCGTTGCCTTCCTCCGACCTTCGAACTGACTTACCCAGCCAGTTATAGGGGGACCTACAGTTTAACGTGGGTTCCGAACCACGGTGCTACTCGGTATTTTTCACATGAGCAATACTGCCAGAGGTGAAAGAAGTGGAAAGAGACAGATAAAAATCCTAGGACCTGGCGGGGATCGAACCCGCGACCTTTGGATTTGTAGTCTGGCACTCTACCACTGTGCAACCGAGGGTAGGGATTGAGAAAAGTGGTAGTGGCCACCTCAGACCCGCGACTGGGAGAGGGCGGTGGTGGGGAAACATTGGAAGTCATCGCTCGCTTAAAGCCTTCTAACTTCGCTCCTAATCATTAGATTTTAATTTCCTTTTTAAAAAAAGAAAGATCTGTGTACAACACATTTTGTTATTAGCAACTTTTACGTAAATGTAGCCGTTTTGGTATATATGTAAAGGTCTATCAGTTTGTCTCTCTGCCAATACATGTGTAGGTTTATTAAATTATAACCCATTTTTGATTATAGATCCTCATTTTACATTATACAGTCTTCTCACATGTTGGTAGTTTCGTTGCAGTTAACAGAATAGCGAGAACATGTTCAAATGTTTGAATAGCTTATGGGACTTAACTACGGGGTCATCAGTCCCTAAACTTACAAACTACTTATGTCCTAGCTAATCCTAAGGACGGCACAAATATCCATGCCCGAAGGGGGATTCGCACCCCGACCATAGTGGCCGTGCAGACCGTGACTGACGCGCCTCAGTCCCCTCGGCCACCGCGGCCGGCGCGAGAACATGAGTGAAAGCTTAAGGTCAGCTGCAAAACCAGATTCTCAAGCTGGAAGAAAACGAAAAGGGATCGGTGAAACATGCGTTATTTGTCATACGAGAGGACGAGAGAAGGTGGTTGAAAATCCTGGAGAAAGCACCTACCAGAGATTCTCAGAACTAAGGCTGTTCACTGAATGAGTTCAGAAAGGTTTTATTTTTATTTTTTAATATTTTTATTTAGTTATTTATTTCCTTTCGTAATGAACATTTGCAACTACAGTGCACTGTGTGCAAGGCACGTATCCGGAATGTAGACATTTCAGGAAACTGATAATGAAACGTGCTTACAAATAAAAAATTCCTGGGCTCCAAATAAAAGTGATGTCTCATTCTGTTCCGTAGGAGGAGATGAAGCACTTGAGATGGAAAAGAGAAAAATTAAATTTTGCGAGGGTATCGTAGGGATCACACAAACTGCACATGCTCTAAATAAATTCTTCTTGAGAGTTCCTGAGCTGTCGAAGATATGTTTTCGTAGTAAAGAACCAGAGAAAGTTTCAATCCATTACGATGTATCACAGACATCAGCAAATCGTTATAAAAAGAATGTTCTGGCTGTCGTCAAGTGTTTAAAAAAATTCATCAATCCATTTGAATGCACGAGACATGATTTGCTTAATATTGTGACAGTCACTATTGCTCCCTCTGAAGTACAACGTGACGTTTGCATAATGCCAGAATTAGGTTTGGAGAAACTTCGTACGTGATCGCATTATTAATGATACTGTTAACATCTGGGAATCTCTTCCACAAAACAAATTGAAGTTCTTCGGAACAATGGGCAAGAAAACAAAACTAAAACAAAACTTGGCGTAGTGGAACTTAAAGAAGATAAAAAAAGCTCTTCAACCGCCTCATAGTTTTATGTCAATCACGTTCGGAAATCACCCTGAAGAAATGCATTAGAATATATGAACTATCCTCTGTTCCACATTCTATGTTCATAGCTGATTAAATAATGTACTACACAAAAGTTAAAAGTAAGCAATGCACGATTTAGAAAACCTTGCATCTAAAAAGCCAGATTCTGAATCAGAGCCAGAAGAAATTACAACTATGGCTACTTCAACTCAATTTGAAGGAATGAAATATTCAATCGCAGTTTGTGATGGAATGGCAGAGACCCACAAACTGAAAGTAGGAAAGGAGACTAAAACAATTTATGATTTAAAAAATCAGTTCTGCAAAATTATTTTTTTTTTTTAAGTATGGCGAATTTTCTTTAGTTCATGTCGTCTTTGACACATATAATTCTTTGAAGTATGCAATAAGAGATCGAAGACAACAATGTAGTAGTCCTGTCATGTACAAGAGAGAATCCAACACAAATATTAAAAATATTACTTCGAAGAAACTTCTATCTAATGATAAAAACAAGGATAGACTAACAGAGGTTTTCAGTATTGCTCTAGTGGAAAGCAGCATGGATATTTGGAAAAACATTGTAGTCTCCTATCGGAATCAGGCTCTTGCTACCAACCGAAGCTCTAGTAACAACATAAGAAGAGGCTGATACAAAAATAATACAACATGATCTCTTCGCAAGTGTGAATGGAGCAGAAACACTAAAAAGTTTTTCTCCTGGTACTGATGTCGTAGTGCTAGCGACGAATTTCTACCCTCAACTCCCACAGGATACGTGGTTTGTTGTCTCAGGAGCTGGGACGCGTGACATTTCTGTTCTTCTGGCAATTCAAGTGTTAGGTAACAAGCGAGCTGATGCTTTGATTGGGTTGCATTCTCTCTCAGGGACTGATACTACCGGATCATTTTATGGAAAAACGAAAACAAGTTTCTTTAATACATTTATAGAAGCTGATGAGACAGTTCTTGACGCTTTGTCATATTTCAATGAAGAAACGATACGAGTTTTGGAAGCTTTTATGTGCTCTGTATATTTAAGAAACCCGAAGCTGATATTCCTGAAAGAACTGGGATGGTGGTTTTATACCAAAAAGCAAGTCGATGGATCATGCATGTCTCCAACACAGGATACCCTGCGTCCGGCCATAAAAATAGCACGTCTTCAAGCCCTAATATGGCAGAAAGCACATAATGCCAATCCTGAACTACCTGCAGTTACTGAGTGGGGTTGTAATGTTAATGAGAAGGGGAAATGCGAGCCAGTAATGTGTGATATTCCTTGTGGACTTGAAAAACTTCACTCAGTCGTCAAATGTTCATGTGGTGCATCAAAATGTGCTCCGCCGTACAAATGTGCACTAAATAAACTTCCTTGCCAGGACATTTGTTCCTGTTCTGCAGATCCACAAAAAATGCTGTAATGTGAGCGAAGGAGAATATTATTATTAACTATCAAATGGAACAGGCTTATGTGATGATTCTGATATTAATGATGATGGCGATGAACTTCAGTCATGGTTGTGAAATATACGAAGAATAAAGTACGAAGGAGACTAACTTGTGTATTCACTCCAGAAAAAGAGTATCCCATATTTTTCACCAAATGAATGCAATGTTCAAACGTTTGTAAAGCTTATGGGACTTAACTGCGGGGTCATGAGTCCCTAAACTTACAAACTACTTATGAACTAACTTATGCTAAAGACAGCACAAACATCCATGCCCGAGTGGGGACTCGAAATGGCGACGCGGAATGACCTCGCGCATAGCAGCGTAGCGCGTCAATGCTCTCGGCAGCTCCGCCGCGACTTCAGCAAATGAATGTAATAATAAAACACAAGACTGGTTCTATTATTCTGAGTCAGTTAAAATATATTTCTAAAATAATTATAAATATCTACAAAAATAATAATACTGATTGTTTCTCTTGAATTCAATTTTATATTTTGTACACTGTTTCTTAAGTGTTATATAAAAACTATATTCAAAATAAAAATGTTTTCTTATTTCATGCGCCTTTCATATTTTAATTTACTAATCTGGTATAAACTATTAACATAAAATGAATATTTTGTCAAATGTAAATCTTATTTCTCTGGAGGAATTATTTTTTTGTAATTTTAACCAAAACGACTTCATTCACGAAAAAAATGCTAATAACATAATGTGTAGTACGCAGTTAGACCTTTGTTTTAAAGAATTAAAATCTAATGATTAGGAGCGAAGTTACAAGGGTTTAAGTGCGCGATGACTCCTCATCTTTCCCCAAGCCCTCTCCCCTTCCAGTCGCGTGTCTGAGATGGCCGCCATCACTTTTCTCAATCGCTACTTTACAAGGAACAAAATGATACCACCCACAATACTGTACAATTACATTGCATACGGGACACCATCAGAAAACCCACTAGTACCAGAAATAGAGTGCAGAACTTTCACAAACCGCATGTATGGTAGTATCAAACTGCCTTAGAAGTTGTGGCAAACCGAATCTCATAAGTAGTGCAATATTAATGTTTGGGCTGGAATAACAAGTGCCACACTAATTGCGCCTTTCATTTCATCGGTGATATTTGCATGAGTGTCATACTACACCTTCTTAAAAGTGATTTAGATGGTTTGTTGGAAGACTTACGACTGGATTTAATTCAGGGCACGTGGTTCACGTATGCTGGAGCACCGGCTCATTTTGATCGTGCTGTCAGTGATTCCCCCCCCCCCCCCAAAAAAAATAATAATAATGAGTAGGGCATCAAGGACCGACATCCGTCCATCCGTCCATACTTATACGTATGGGGCATTTGAAGGCCACTGTGCATGCCACAGCTTTTCATAATGTGGAACTGCTGCATAAGCGCATAAAGCAAGCGTGTGTAGCAGATACGACAGACGCCTGGAATATGGGAACGGGCGAGACAGACGCTTCATTACCGCACCTGTCGCCAACTATACGTAGTCAATTACACTGTATGGACACAACTGACCAATCTGCCTGGTGAAATGGTCTGTGTTATGTACTGTACATCAGAACCGTAACACGGTAACGAAAGTTAAAAACCGTAACAGGAAATGTTCTGCTATTCGTCTGTTGCTCTATCTAACCCCCAGGGCTTTCCCATTTACTTAGTTAAACCATGTACATATAAGAAACTGTATGAAATAAGAGGGGAAATATTATATTACGTTACAGATGGTTTCAATGCTGTACTAAAAAAAAGTAGAATGCTTTTTGTACCATCTTTTTTAAATAAATAGTCATTGAAAAGATCACAATGACAAATAAATAACCGCAGCTCTTCAAAAAATGTTGAAATGTTTGTAAATCTATGTAACTCAAAAGCTTGGTTATTAGTCCCTCGGACATCCATGTCCGAGGGAGGACTCGAACCTTCGACAGCAAACGACCGCGCGCACCGCAACACGGTGCCTCAATGCGCGCGGCTAATTCTCCGCCGCCCGCAGCTATTAAAAGGCAGAATAAGGCGCATCATCTTAACAAAAACATTCAAATCCAGCTTTGAGTTTCAGGCCTAATGTGAGTCGTCCAAAACGAGCACTGATCTGCAAACAAGTGGGCAAGGAGGAGCAAGAGGGATCTATGTTGGATGCGGTTCAGTTGGAGAGAGGATGTGTGCATGAAGCTGATCAACACTTATTTGTCCTATCCTGGAACCATTCCAGGCTCTATGTTCTCCTGGATAAATTGCAACCTCATGATCCGGCAGTCCTCACCTTGTCCGAGATTTGTGCCACCCTCACCACCTACTGTCATTGAAGGTTCCACGTCCTGGCTTTCTGAGTAGAATTCTACCAATGCCGCAAGAAACTGGACCAGACATATCAACAGTGAGCAACAGAGCTCCAGTGCCTTATCCGGCATTGCAAACCCTAGTATCCAAGGAGTCCTACACTGATGTCATAGTCTGGCATCGCCTACTAAAGCTGCCACTAATGCTGTCTTCCACCATGACAGACTGAAGCTCGAGAATCTCACATTGGAACAAGTGATGGACTGCTCCTATGCATTAGAGATCTGCACAGTAGCGGACTGTGGTCTGCAACCTGGGCTGTAGCGGTGGCCTCCAGGAGACCAGCCAGAGGGATGGTGTCACCCCCCCCCCTTTCTGTTCTGGCTGATCATGCAGCAGTCCACATCTCCCCTTCCACCAGCCTTCGTGCTGGGACAACCACGCCACTATGGCGCCTGCTAATGTAGAAGCCACACTCAGCAATTACAGCCTCCACAGTATATGCACCAGCGATCCACTGCACTTGAACATATCTCCTGCTGTACCTGATTTTCCAAATGTGACGGATACTCCTTCTCAAGTCGGTGGGCATGCTGCAGGTGGCAGTGTCATCTGGCATCTGTCTGCCGATCTGTTTCAACCTGCCTAGTGCCCAACTTGGAGGATGGCTGTCAAACCCCTCATCACACCTGTTGTTATATAGACAACCAGTATAAATTTAGTGCAGGCCAATACATTAGCAAGATCTATGAATACTTGAACTGGGCCCCTGTGAAGAGTTTAGAGATATATGTGATTGGTTGCTCGAAGCCATCCTGTAACCAATGGGAAAGAATGTCATGTATGCCATACTCAGATGCATCTGTGGCAAGGAGGAGAGGAAGACACGGAGACACGGGATGGACAGTGTCAAGCAGCAGGAGAGAGGAGCTGTTGTTTAAGAGCTTGAAATGCAAACTCGCAGGCCAGTGACCAGCGGAATTTTGTGTTCCCTTTTCTTACCTGATATAGTTGGTAGGTGACCGTGGCAGCTGAGGGAATGAACTTTCTGTAGTAGGAGATCCTCCCAAGGATAGATTTTAGCTTATGCAGATCGGTGAGGTAAAGAAAGTTGGAGATGAAGGAGAGATGCTGTCTCAGCATATAATGTGGTCGAAATAAGTAATACAGATGAAAGAAAGGACCACTTCACTGGGTTACATTTGAGACCCACTTACCACAGACGCTGGAAGAGGAGGCGGCGGTTCTGCAGATGCTCAGAGGATTATTATTTCTTAATTAATGCACTCCAGTATGCCGTGAAGCAGCTGCGCAAGATATCTCTGAAAAGCAGCAGGTGAACTTGCAACTCCAAACGTTAGTTGCTGCAATTGGAAAAGGCCAGGGAGATTGTTAGTAATGGCTGGTTGTTGGGAAGTGGTGTCATCATGTTAGGAAGGAGATAGTCTCGACCTGGGGCTCCTTGACACTGAAGGAATACTACAGTGGAGGCTATCTTATCAACTACTCTTCCAAAGCGAAGATTGGTGCTATTCACCATCCCCATCAATCACATCCAAACACCTACTCACCTACAAGAAACAAGAAATAGCTTTGCTTAGGGAATACACGGCTGTTATTTGCTACAAATCAGTACACCTGAACAGAATATTAATGTGATTAACAGTACCTCGACTGTTAACCTATGTTGTTTTTACACCTTTTGAGCATTTGGTTTTACCATTGATGATGAAGTGAGCCTGGTCTCTCTGCCCAGCAGTGTATATTCCTTGTCAGGAGTTACTAGACCTCTTCTTGCCAGGGATGGGCGGTACCAATGACTCCTTAGCGTATCTCCAGCTGAAGCTTTACTCCAGATCCGGCTACTGCCGCGTCCGTCAGGTTCCAGTAGCCCTGCACATCGCTGCTGGAGGAATTAGAACGTCTCCAAGCAGAGAGTGTCATCGCGACTACGGCCAGCGGGCCACGCAACTAGTTAGCATTCAGAAGCCTTCAGGAAGCCTGACCCACTGTGATTTCTTCGAAGCTCCTTGATTTTTGCCATTCCTTTGGTGTTCGTAGTTTCTGGTGTGTAAAGAGCTTCTGGTAAGACTACTGTATTGTAGTGTCGTAGTTTTTCGGACGTAGAAATACATTTTCTACTGTAGTGGGACCAGGTGAGTTTAGGCTCTCTGTAATTTTGAGACTTTTTCTTCGTTTGCTTTTGTGTTTATCAGAGATTTTTGCTTGATTTCTCCTAAATATTTAAATTCACTGACTTGTAGAATTTTTCCGTGATTTGCTTTTAGTTGGAGTTTATCTAATGATTTTGAATAAAAAAATTGCTTTTTTTTTTTACATAAGAAATCTGTAGAACGGTTTTCATGGCTGTCTCGTGGTGTTTTTGTATTGCATTTTGTGCTTCCTTTCTGCTATTCGGGAGTATGGCGCTGCCGTCTGCGAAAACGAGGCTTTTATGTGGGTTATCTTTTCCTTATTTCTGCCTAGTTGCATTCCTTTGACTTCTCTCTCCCATGTACGAACAATTTTCTCTAAAACTGCATTGAAGAGGACGGGTGAGAGACCATCGCTGTGCCGGACGCCGGTTTTGATTTCAAAGGGCTCTGATAATTCTCCCATGAATTTGACTTTTATTAGATTTCTTGTTTTAAGGTCAACCTTAATCTCTCTTAGAGTCTGGAAGAGTGTGTTTCGGTCACTGGAGTCATAGGCTTTTTTGAAGTCTACAAATGTTACTGTAGGACTCCTGCAGTATCAAGGAGCCCCACGTCGAGATTATCTCCTTCCCTGACCTGATGGCCTTTTCTGCAATGTCGTCAGAGGCCCATTATTTTCCAAACATACTTGGCGGAAGCCTACCTTCAAAGTCTGTTGGACACCACTTCCCAACAACTCGGCATTACTAACACCCTTCCTGGCCTTTTCCAATTGCAGCAACTAACGTTTGGAATTGCAAGTGCACATGCTGCTTTTCAGAGATATCTTGAGCAGCTGCTTCACAGCGTAACGGGGTGCATTAATTAAGACATAATAATTCTGCAAAACCTCCGCTTCCTCTTCCAGCGTCTGTGTTATGTGGGTCTCAAATGTAACCCAGTAATGTGTTCCTTTTTTACACCTGTATTACTTACCGCAGCCACATTATATCCTGAGATAGTATCTCTCCTTCATCTCCAACTTTCTTTACCTCACCGATCTGCATAAGCTAAAATCTATCCTTGGAAGGATCTCCTACTACAGAAAGTTCATTCCCTCAGCTGCCTCTATCACCTACCAACTATATCATCTATGAAAAAGGAACACAAAATTCCGCTGGTCAGTGGCCTGCGAGTTCACATTTCAAGCTCTTAAAAAACAGCTCCTCTCTCCTGCTGCTTGATGGTGTACACCCCGTGTCTCCCCCCTCCTAGTTACCACAGATGCATCTGAGTACGGCGTAGGTGACATTTTTTCCACGGGTTACAGGATGGCTTCGAGCAACATATCACATATATCTCTCAACTGTTCACAGGCGCCCAGTTCAAGTGCTCACAGATCGAAAAAGAGCTGCTTGCCAACGTGTTTGCCTGCACCAAATATATACTGTTCTGGTACTGCACTTTCTTTCACCTAATTACCGATCACAAGCCCCTCCAAACAGTCTTTTCCCCTTCTGTTCATCTACCTGTAAAAACGCTCCAACACTTTCAACGCTGGGCCCTTTCCCAATTGTGTTTCACCATGAATATTTGCTCACTTCCAGTTAAGGAAATGTTGATGCTCTCTCCTAGTTAACATTAGGGGGGACTTTTCTTTGAATACCTCGGATCTCCTCCTTCTAAGCACATTATTGGGAAGGCTTTTCAGGCCTTTCCTGTTATAACTGAATAAGGTCGTCACCACAATCTCATTGACGCTTCCTGAGTACCATCCCTTCTAAATTCCTGTGTGGTTTGCCCACAATACCACCTCCTAAGTCTGAAGCAGATACCCACTTCTATTGTTCCATCTGCCATCAACTCTCAATTGTGGATAACGTCGTCCTCCGAGTGGAAACAGCCTCCAAACCATGAGTGTTGTTTCTGAACTCCCTCCAATACACCATCCTGCAGATTCTCTACTAGGGACTCTGAGGCATTGTGTGCACGAAAGTCGTTGCCCGCCGCTATTTGTTTTAGATGGGGTCATTACAGTGCTCACTCCAACGATTCACTGGTGCCAGACATGTGCTCAGTAGCTACTCCAGTCCTTTATGCCTTTCACTGTGGCGGGCTGCTCTTTTGAGCATATCGCTATTGCTTTTCCCGCTCCCTTTCTCGACAGTAATTTGATACTTTTCACTGATACATGTTCCCACTTTCCTTTCATTTTCTGGTGCTCTTCCATCACTACTGAAGTCACCATTTCCGCCCTCACTCCGGTATTTTCCACAGAGGGCCTTCTGTTACCTTATTATCTAAAAACATACTTCAGTTCCATAGCTCGAAATTCACCCAGTTCTGTACCAAGAATGGGATCCAATACATTTTCATCCCAACCTTCCACCCCGAATCCAATGGCATGGCAGAACTAGTGTTCCATACCTTTAAAACTCAAATGACATGGTATTCTGTGGACCACGTGGTTGATGAAGCACTAGTCCTCTTTTTAAAGCTCATACCAGTTCACTTCTATTGGGGACAAAGTCCCACTAAACTATTTCATGGGAGACAGTCCCACACACCCGCTCCTTCCCCACTTTGTCCACCCCTTCCCAGCACCTTCAAATTTACTGTTGCCATTTTAGTATGGGCAAATGGATTCACCACACATGCTAGCTAGCATTGATGATCACCTTGTTTCCTGGATTACAGCCAGCTAAGTCCTCAATATCTCACTGCCCCTCCAACCCATTTCCCAACAGTGCCCGCCATACCACCCAATCCATAGCCACATCTGCTCCTCTCTGTTTCGAGGAAACTGTTCCAGCTCATCCAGGCGAAGGATACTGCTCCAGCGTCGATGCCGCCGCCGCCCCAATCCCTCGGCCAGTCCGTTCAATTGTGCCACCTCAGATGCATAACGAGGACGACCTAATGCCTCTGGCTCTGCAGCCTCTACCCCATTGGATGCTGGCCTTCACCACAGGTACACCGGGAGTCTCCCCTCTAGCTTATCCAATGGCTAGTATTCGCTGGTGGGCAAGTGTGTTCTGCTAGTATTCCATAGCTTTTCAAATCCCGACAATCCAACGGACACAAATAATATTGGGCAGTCTATACGTCTTGAGAGCTGAAGGTAAACACAACAGGAAACCAACATCAGCTTGCTCACGCCGTACCTCTACATCCAGGTGGCTCCCCTGCACTGTACACCAGTGTATTCCTACATCATGCAGCCAGTAGTGGGCTGCCTTTACTTGAGACCATGCCGACAAGGTTCAGGCATCATTCATGCGATTGTGAATGCCGTACATACAGCACGACTCTAGCCTTCATGACGATGACTGGAATAAGAGAATATGACGCCATTTTCTATGTGTCAGACCTGGACTTATGTTTCAAATTTTTTTTTGTGCGACAATTTTGTTAGATCTTTTAAAGCGACTAATCCAACTTTGAGAAGCTGTAAATTCTTTAGCGCCTATCTCGTTGGCAATCTCTAACGCCCAATCACGCAAAGTTGTGTCGCTGAGACTCAATGACTGTCGTCTGGCATCGGTAAATTGCTAAAAAAGTCGCGCATTTATCTCCGTAGCAATTTCCAGTCGACTCTTACGTCGTCTAGCGACTTTCAATCTATACAATTCACGTTCAGAACGGACAAAGCGATACCTATTTTGAACAGTACTGACACGTAGGCGTTTCTTGCCACTTTCGTTCAACCAATACTTCAGCAGAATGAAACTTTCACTCTGCAGCGGAGTGTGCGCTGATATAAAATTTCCTGGCAGATTAAAATTGTGTGGCAGAACCGGGACTCGAACCTGGGATCTTTGCCTTTCGCGGGCAAGCGCTCTACTACTGAGCTACCCCGACGCGACTCACGATGCCGATGCAAGTAGGAGGCGAGGTACTGGCGGAATTAAAGATGTGAGGCGGCATAGTGAGTCGTGTCGGGGTAGCTCAGTGGTAGAGCGCTTGCCCGCGAAAGGCAAAGATCCCAGGTTCGAGTCCCCATTCCGGCACACAATTCTAATCTGCTAGGAAGTTTCAATACTTCAGCACTTTTTCTTTGTATGATAATGTAATTGTAGTTGCTGGTGTTGCTTTCGGATATAATTGATGATGGTACGTGGCACTCTCACTCGAAGAGTCTTCATGTGTGCAACTTTCTTCCGTTTCTTCGCCGTCTGTAGATTCACAGTCTGCAATATCGAGTGTTTGAGTCGTTTCTAGCCACATGTCTGCGCTATTTACAAGCTCGTCTAGAAGTGTATCTACCATGTCGCACATCACATAGACTTCACGCGTGTTTTCTGTTGATTGCTTCATTTGGCGTCTGTGGTATATGTCCATGGCAAACAACAAAACATTTACAGGGTTTGCCATCACCTGTGAGGGGAGATTGAATGTTCACCATAAAGTGGCTTGCGGAGTATAGATGTAGATGTACAGAATATCTTTCACATCTCTAACCGTTTCAGGAGGGTATGTTTCGAAATACGTACCAGAAATGAAAAGGAAGTGCATGCCACAGAAACGGATATTCGTTTACCCTTTCCAGCAAAACAGTGCAACGATATTCCTGTTTAGTGAACGTCGCGATAAGACGGCTGCACCTCCCGACCATGCGCACAACGCTCACCATAACAACAGCTCGCGACTCGCCATTTCAAGGGGTGGCCAGCCGTCACCGCAAGCGCCAAGCAGGAAATACAGCCATTTTTGTGATTTTTTAGGCGACTTCCAGGTCATATCAACGGTGTCCGGACACTTGCCACGCCAGACACTTGCCACGCCGGACATTTGCCACACTTTTACCTGCTCCGAAGGGTCGGGTGCCCCTGCCTCCCTCCTCCTGCCCCACCCCCTCCCGCCACCCGTTCGGACATCTGCACACTGGTCGCTTCCGCATTTCATAGTGTGACCGTCAGTATGAAAGTTATTACAACGGCCAAGGGCAGGCCTTTTACCCATTACAATGGTCACGCGATAATAAGGTGTGGATGTGCTCACCCCGAAAATAGGATCATTGCAAGGAAAAGCTACTTTCGAAGAACGGAGACGTATTGAAGGTAGAGAACATTTGTGAGGACCACCTAACGATGCGACCTTTATTAGATGTAAAAATAAAAAGATAGTGTATCAGACCTCAGTATCCTTAAATAACTTAATGATGAAACTAGCTGGTCCTAGTTCGGTTCACTAGCGTGGGAATGAAATTTGACTCAACGAAGCAAATGCATTAAACATCACTCAAATGATCCTCCTGCAACCAGAATTCATAGTTACATCTACCTCTTTTCAATTTGCAATTTCCTACTTAAGTAAAAGCTCCCATATTATGGTCATACCATCAAAGATTATGATTTATAAAATTATTTCCTGTAGCTTCAGAGCCGCAACGAGCTTTTAAAAATCTCATTTTTGTTATACTGATAAGGTACATTTTAGGTTTTAAAAAGAATCTGAACTTCTGAAATGCACCTAAAAGAGACACCCTAAAACAGATCTGCTCCTAAGGTTGGCAAGTTCGGCAGCTATAGTGTTGGAATAATTGCGATATCTCCAAACTTAGACAAGGATAGAAATAAATTTACAGTAGATGCAGATCTCATGAAGTACATTTAGCTGTAGTCCTTAAAAAATTAAAGTTTCTCACCATGTTATTGATTATCTTTAATTAGGCCAGTAAAAGCTATTGAAACAAGGCAAGGAGTTTACTGTTCAAAAATAATTGTTACAAAAGAATATCATAAACAAATGTTGTTGTTGTTATGGCCTTCAGTCCGCAGACTGGTTGATGCAGCTCTCCACGCTACCAAATGTTCAAATGTTTGTAAATCTATCGGACCAAACTGCGTGGTCATCAGTCCGTAGCTTACAAACTACTTAAACCTAGGTAAACTAACCTAAGGACAACACACACACCCATGCCCCAGGGAGTACTCGAACCTCCACGGCGAGCAACCGCGCGCTCCGCAGCGAGACGCTTTAGACCGCTCGGATACTCCACCGCTGCTCCACGCTACCCTGTCCTGTGCAAGTCTCTTCATCTGAGAAAACGTTCGGCAACCTACATCCTTTTGAATCTGTATTACTGTATTACTGTAGTCTCCCTCTACGATTTTTACCTCACACAGTTCCTTCTAATGCTAAATATTAGACGTATTTTTCTTATCCATTAGAAACTTTCCGAAAATACATTTGATCGTTTCGTCTGCAACATCTCTTATTTGATAGAATTATTTGCTGTACATCACCAACGGTATCTACTTGTATGTTATGTTTGCAGCAGTTCTCATTTCGAATTCTGGAATATTTACTTTTTCTTCTTTGGTGACAGAATTTCGGAAACTGCATTCAATAACTCCGCTTTAGCGGCACTTGTCATCAGTAATATTACCGTCGCTATCGTGCAATAAAGGTATTCACTTAGTCTTTCCGCAGGTGTAGATAACATAGGACAGGATATCTTTGGATTTTCCGCCACATTTCTACAGAGAGTTATGTTGTGAAAACTATTAAATGAATGTAGCATTGAAAGCCGCGCTAAATTTCGAGCTTCAGTAAAACTTCGTCAAATTTGGGGATTTTGCATTCGTCTAAATTTTCTGCAAAAGCTTACTGTTCTATTTTGTATACCAAGGGGGACCAGTTTAGTCTCTTATTAATTTATTTGGTAGGAATTCCTCCAGTGCTGTCGATACTATTCCTTTGAATGTAAGCCACTTACATAGTTCATTTAGAAAAACTGGAGACTGTCTCCTAGTAAGTTGTCAACTGAATATTTATCCTTTTCTTTTTTTTAATAATATATGTATTTAGCGTTTAGTTTTGGTAAATATCTTTGTTACGGATTTGAGCTTGATACAACTTTCCGTTCTAATTTTAATGAAACTCCAGCTCCAGTTGCATTTATTGGTGCTTTATTTATCCCACTCTACCGGTTACGGCCTCTATGTTACGCCATTTTCAAGTGTGACAGACGTTATGCCATAGAGGAAGCAACTTGCCATTTTCAAGTGTGACAGACGTTATGCCATAGAGAAAGCAACTTGACGTTGCTTTCTCTATGGCATAACGTCTGTCACACTTGAAAATGGCCTAACATAGAGGCCGAAACCGGTTTGACGTTGCTTTCTCTATGGCATAACGTCTGTCACACTTGACAATGGCCTAACATAGAGGCCGAAACCGGTAGTGTGGGTTTAAATAAAGCACCAATAAATGCAACTGGAGCTGCAGTTTCATTAAAATTTGAACCACAGTTGCGGCAACAGCAAGCCTCCAGTGATGGAGAAACTAATAACTTTCTGTTCACTTATATCTGTTTCCGTCGTGATCTCAGGAGTATTTGTGTCTAAGGGCTCAAGGGTATTTTCGAAACCATTTATAATTTGAATTGGTTCGTGAACTAATTGTTCAAAATGATAGAAAAGGTATTTAGAACAATTTCGGAACATGTATCTGCCACCCTCTCTGAAGGTGTAATTCTGTCAACATACGGATGGTAGATTTAAGTCACTGCCAACTATAATTATATGAGTAGCGTACCTATTTGTAATAAGACCCAAGATTTCTATGAACTGTTCGGCGGCTGCATCATCAGAGTGTAGGGGTCGGTAAACGGAGTTGTCGAGTACAACATCTGCTCATACTAACTCACAGGAACTATCGACTTAAGTTTCGCTTGTGAGCTATTACACAAATTACATTACGATTTTTTTTTTTTTTTTTTTTTTTTTTTGTAGTGCATATCATAGGAATTATGGCTTTTCCCTTAAAGAATTACGGTTGTTTCTTCTGCTACTCAGTAGATACCAAAGCTAAACAATGTAGAACAACAGTCTACGCTACAAGCATTTTCTTATTGCAAATATTTTAAAATTGTATGTCGACTTTAGGTGACCTGTCAAACAAAGACGCTCTTATCTCTATTTTGTAAATGTATTTTCTGTCATTGTTTTGAACATTGTCAAAATACACTTTATTAACTAATGTTTCGGGTCAAGAGAGTAAAGTTATGAAGTGTATCATTCTTCTTTCTACTCTATTTTTAATGCAGTTGAAGCAATTAATATATGTACAAATAGAGTGATCAACTTGAATGACCACCGATCATTCGAATTATCTTTATGTCGTTCCCTCCGTGTTCCTCCCATAGCGATGGAATGTTTCTATCGCAATCAGTAAGTGTGCAAGAAAGCTGCCATAGACGTAGAGAAAATGGATCCATATTTGTGATAGAAGAACTAATTATACCCTGAAATATACGACGGCATTGCTTTAGTTTACCAATACTTATAAATATTTAGATTTCGGGATACTGAAAAGAAATTGTACATTTCGGCAAGATGTCGAAGCAAAAGATCTCTTCCGTAAGAACTGTATCGACTTAAGATACGGAGACGTAGGTTTGGAAGCAAACAGAAGGAGTACGGGGAAGGCGTTCCTTGCCTGAGGGACCGCTAATCCTACTACCTGGCGAAGGGTCGGGCGTGGCAAGTGTCCGGCGTGGCAAAAGTCCTGTGTGGCAAGTGTCCGGCATCCATGTCAGCAGCTAACATTCTGCATACAGACTTCCTTCTATATTAAATAACAGTGCTAAAAAAGTAAATACATGTTTCGGCATGGCAAGTCTGACCATTCCCTTGTTAGTAAAGTGTAATTAGAGTAGTGTTGGACTGTGAAAATAAACGTTGTGCCAAAATTGTCCATTGTTCAGTTTAGTACACATGTTCATTACCGTGAGGTAATAATTGCTGTAGTGGTAAGAAGCACACACGATAAATGTTTCAGGAGATGTAACGTCATAAACAGTAGCAGTTGCAAAAGACTACCTCATCATGCGACGAGATTCTTTTCATACACTTTATAAGAATGAGAGTATTTAGTGAGTTTCAAATAACTTTAAACATTGCACGAAACCTTTATTATACTTTTCCTCGCTGACAACCGCAGCATTTGGTTGGACGTTACAGTTTTTAATTCCACATTACAAATTGTACTGGCAGGAAGTTTTACAGACGGTATACACACATGTAGATGAATGTATCTCCGAAATTGTATCACAGTACTCGTAGTTCATGAGACATGGGGACATAAACAGTAATGTTCATGGAAAACTGCCACATCATGCATGAGATTTTAAACTATTTAAAAGATGCAGCTCCATACTAATGTGGAGAGTGGAACAACGGCTGGTTGAAATTAAGATAAAAGTATATTTAAAATATATAAACCAGAAGTTGTAACAATAATGATTTTATTATCTGGGAACCAGTTTCAGCATCTCAATAGTGCTGTCTTCAGACCCTAAATAAACAGAACAAATAATCAGCAGTCAAATCTATAAATTAGTAGAGTCTCTATTTCTTTTTACTACTAATTATATTCGCAACAGTCACTACGGTCGGGGGTTCGAATGCCCCCTCGAGCATGGATATTTGTGCCGTCCTTAGTCTTAGTTAGCTCGTAAGTAGTTTGTAAGTTTAGGGACTGATGACCCCGTAGTTAAGTCCCTTAAACTATTCAAACATTTGAAACATTTATTCGCAACATGTCTTATAGGCGTACAGCACTTATTCAAATGAATATATACCTGCAAAATTACACAAATGCACAACACACAATTCAATGAATATGAGGTGATATACGATTGTCTTTCGCAACAGTGGCGTCACCAAGAATTTATTCATACTAGCTCCTGGAGAGGTAACAAGTCAGATTGCTTATAGTCAATTTTCGGATTAAATGAATGTATGAATGTTACATATCATTTGTATTTGGATTGCTACTTTTTTCGATTGAATACTGCAGTTATAATTTCGTAGATTACGCAAGACAGCCATATTACTTATATATATATATATATATATATATATATATATATATATATATATATATATATATATATATATATATATATCAGCGGCAATACAGTGTTTTCAGCTTGTTATATATAGAGTGTTCGTGTGTTTGTGTGATTGTGCGTGTGTTTATATTGCATAAAAATCCACTGGTTTGTTGCAAACTAGATAAAATTTTCCACACATCACACTAAAACCCAGAGGAAGTTCGGGGATGTAACAGTCGTGTACAGTACACATTTAAGGAGATATGTATCATATGATATATTGGGAGATAAGCGCCAAAAACTGCTGGAACGCACAACAATGTCGTACGTCTTCTCCTAAACCACAAGGCCGATTTCAACTATATTTAGTGTACATAATCCGTACCGCGAGGTAATAATGTCTGCAGGGGTAAAAACCACCGACGACATATTTTCAGGATGCATGACGTCATAACCAATGAGAGGTCTGTAAACCACACACTCACGCAAAAGGTTTTAATGTGCAAAGTTTCCAGTACTAACTCTATTCCCAAAATTTTCACTTGCACTTACCTAACAATCTACTGTATGTCCGTGGGGAATTACTTTATTGTGTGTCACATTGTTCAGGAAAAATGGCGTCCTAAGAATAGAGTTGAGTGAAAACGACACTGCGGACGGAAATTCACTGCAGGTGAACAGGCGGAGTGGGATGGACGGAGGGGTATAAGAGAGACGATCTGACATGACAATGGCATAAATGCACAAACGGGCATCGACGGTTGTTCAGCTAGTATCAATTTAAAGAAGATAGCAACCAGCAGCGTCCTTCCGATATGTTTTGTGCCATTAATGCCCTTCTTCAGGTTTATAACTGCTTCGGGGGATTGATGGATGACCTCCGTAGTTTTGTCCCCCTAAAACATCCAAACAACAACAACAACATAACTGATTCAATTTATCATATTTAGATCGGACATTGTTATAGATCTGAAGGAGGACAATAATTGACCGAAACGAATCAAACAATGTAAGACCCTGTAACTGTTTTTACTTAATAGTAGACCTGGGTTTGAACATGACTCGAACTGTTCGAACAATTTACGTCACAGTTCGGGAAATTTCGGGAAATGTTCGAACATTCGATCACAACGCTATCTAGCAATGTCAGGAGGTACTATCTCTACGAGTTACAACGATGATATTCATAAATATTTTCTGTGCTCTCCAGTATACAATTTATAGCGAAAATAGGGTGTCATTAATGTACCATGGCTACTAATAAGTGTGAAATTTCGACTGTATTAGCTTCTAGGGTGCAGGGCATAAGTGAAAACAGTAACGAATATAGGCTATAACTAAACGATGGAAATCGCGATTTAAAATTGTAGTTCTGCGAGCTAGCGGCGCCTGTTGCTACTACGTACACAGCAGCTCGTGCACCGTTTATTCCTAGGTCGCAATTACAATTCACTTTTATAGGATTTATCTCCATTATTGGGTATTAGAATTCTAACGTTTTCATCTCTTTTAATCTGATGTTTAAGGCGATTACAAGGTGGTAACATTTTTATCTGTTACTGTACCGAATGAAGAGGGAATGGAATTGTCATTTGCAAACTATCTCTTATAATCATATTAACTGTAATTTCTACTTATGAAGAATTCACATTTTTTCCTTTGAATGTTATCCCTCAGTAATGTGGGGCAATAGTTCTGCTACAGTAGTAGATACTTTGTTTATCAATGAATCATATCTTGCAGTGATACCAGATAAGTCACGTACGCACTGTTTTAAACAAAATACACAGTTTTTCATAACACTGATTTTATTACATGTACTTTTACTTCCTATGAAATTAATTCTGAGCAAAGCGATAGCCCGGTAACTTCAAAATTTCCCGCGTATCGTTTGCAGATACGCAGCGTGAGTCATTTATTATCTGAGTGTTCGAACAGTTCGATACTGTATCGAGTTCTCTGCTGTGTCGGGAAATCCCGAACAAGTTCGAACGCGAGTATCATTTGCCCAGCCCTACTTAATAGGGTAACAGGAGAAGCCCTGCGTGAAAATATCTTAGCGAGGGCGGAGATGGTGACTTCAGTAGTTATGGAGGCGCACCGGACGACGAAAGGAAAGTGTAAACATGCATCGGTGATAAGCATTCAATCGCGGTCGATAAATGGGCCGGTAAATCTGTGTGGTTATGCTCCCAAGGACGACCCCACGCTGCGGCGGAATAGCCGCGCGCATTGAGCCGCTATGCTCCGATGCGTGAGGCGTTCCCCGTGGGGGGTTCGAATCCCTCCTCAGGCATGGATGTTTCTACTGTCTTTAGTGTAAGTTAGTTTAAAAGTAGTTTGTAAGTTTAGGGACTGATGACTCCGCAGTTAAATCCCACAAGCTTAACAAACGTTTGAACATTTTAGCGACCTGTCGCAATCCCAGGCACAAAGGACTGGGGTAAGTTCGGTAACTGCTGAGCACAGCGAACCATTTTGGTGAGCGCTGCAGTGAGCTACATCCAAAGATGTGACGGTGGGTAAGTACCTTGCAGCACATAATTCCCCAGTGTCCCTTGTAGATAATCTGCACGACGGTGTAGTGGAGGGTGTATGCTTTGGGGTCTATTTACGCTCTGAGGATGACCGCATCCACAACTGAAAGTTGATGGTACATGGAACAATAGAAGCGAAGATGTGTCTGTGACTTAGGAGATGGTATTGTAGACCAAGCACACATGACATTGAAAGGGATGGTACATATAAGAATTCGGTGAGGTGGCGGCGGTCACTTTGTAAGTTATAATACGAAAGGTGCAGTCAGGAAGAGGATAGAGGCTTTTAAAATGTGATGCTACAGAAGAATTCTGAAGAGGCGGGTTGATCGCGTAACTAATGAGGAGGTACTGAACAGAATTGGGGAGAAAAGAAATTTCTGGCATACGTTGACTAAACGAAGGGATCGATTGGTAGGACACATTCTTAGACATCAAGGAATTCTGAATTTAGCGTTGGAGAGAAGTGTGTGGGGTAAAAACCGCAGAGGAAGACCGAGATGGATACAGTTAGCAGATTAAGACAGATGTAGGTTGCCGTTCTTATGTGGAGTTGGAGAGGCTCAGGATAGGGTATTGTGGAGAGCTGCATCAAACCAGTCTCCGAAGTGAAGACCACAACAACAACAGTAGGAAAGCCCTGGAGAGTCTACTGAATCAAAGACAAGACTCTCGTTCTATTTGCTGCCTTCTTTAATTTTACATGATTCAAGTTGGTCACTGGTTCTACTCCAAAATTCCGTCGAACTGTAAATAATAGTGAAATAAGTACTCATGCTATAAGTACGTCATGGGATTTCTGGCGGGACTGCGTCCTAAAATACGAGACGGCCCTGGTGGACTCCCGAAAAGATCTCTATCTGACACCCTGCCTGGACACTTTCTTTAAGCTTAACTGAAGGATTCGCGCAGAAAAAAAGGACGTACGATAACCGTAGATGTAAGAGAGAAAGGACCGTATCTCTCTGTAAGATACACTTTGCTACCATTTTCGTTATCAACCAAACGTGTCTGTGTAATATTTTTGCCAAAAAAAAAAAAAAAAAAAAAAAAAAAAAAAAAAAAAAATCTTGTCATTTGTGTAAAAAAACTCTTGTCTGTGTGTGGGAAGCAAGTATACACGCATTCCTGAAGAGAGGTAATGGGTTCCAGCGTTTAATGGTGTTTCATAAATGAATGTCATACATCATTTTATTTCTTGTTCAGTAGGAGATCCAGTAGCTCACCTGCCTATACAATAATATGAAAGTGACGGGTTCTAAACTATTTCACCATTAAATGTGAACATGTTATTGAACCAAGATATTTATTTCATTAATAATTGACATACACAAAGAAAATATACATGATCAAACAGTATGAAGGATATAGTATGACTGACTGTGTGTGCGCCAAAATCTCGCGTGTTTATAAGATCATTTGCTCTATAACATTCTAGGACAAGAAAGTTCTAATATTCACTATGGAATAAGTGATATTAGAACTTCCTTGTTCTAGAATGTTCTAGAACTATCTTATAAATTCGCGCGATTTTGGCGCGCACACAGTCAGTCTTACTACAGCCTTCATACAATTTGAACATGTATGTTTTCTTTGTGTGCATCAGTTATTAATTAAATAAATATCTTGGTTCACTAATATGTTAATGCTGAAATACCGGATCATCAAAAAGTTAGTATAAATTTGAAAGATTAATAAATCACGGAAAAATGTAGAAAGAGAGGTAAAAGTTGACACACATGCTTCGAATGACATGGGGTTTTATTAGAACCAAAAGGAAACAAAAGTTCAAAAAATGTCTGACATATGGCGGTTCATTTGATCAGAAAAGCAACAATTAGCATAACAAATGAAGACGAAACAGTGATGATGTACTTTACAGGAAATACTCAATATGTTCACCATCATTCCTCAACAATAGCTGAAGTCGAGAAATAATGTTTTCAACAGCACTGTACAGCATGTCCGGAGTTATGGGTGAGGAATTGGCGTCGGATGTTGTCTATCAGCATCCCTAGAGACGTTGGTCGATCACGATAACCCCAAAGCCAATAATCGCACGGACTGAGGTCTGGTGACCTGCGAGGCCAAGCATGACGAAAGTGGCGGCTCAGTACACAATCATTGCCAAACGGTGCGCGCAAGAGATCTTTCACGCGTCTAGCAATATGGGATAGAGCGCCATCCTAAATAAAAATTGTACGTTCCAGCAGGGGAGGATGCGATTCTGTAACATATCGGCGTACCTCTCACCCGTCACGGCAGCAGTTACAAAACCATAATCACGCAGTTCCTCGAAGAAAAAAGGTCCGATAACGGTAGATGTGGTTCTAATAAAACCCCATGTCATTCCAAGCATGTCTGTCATTTTTTTACCTCTCTATGTACATTATTCCATGATTTATTAAGTTTTCAAATTTATACTGACTTCTTGATCACCTGGTAGTTTAGATCCCGGCACATTCATATTATTATATAGGCAGGCGAGCTACTGCATCTACTACTGAACAAGACACATGTATTATGTTCGAATATAATGACATTTCTCGAGACTATGAATCTGCTCTGTAGGAATCAGCATGGGTTTCGAAAAAGGCGTTCGTGTGAAATCCAGCTCGCGCTATTCGTCCACGAGACTCAGAGGCCCATAGACACGGGTTCTCAGGTAGATCTTGTCTTTCTCGACTTCCGCAAGGCGTTTGATACAGTTCCCCACAAACGTTTAATGAACAAAGTAAGAGCATATGGTCTATCAGTCCAATTGTGTAGTTGGATTGATGTGTCCTTAGATAACAGAAAGCAGCAGGTCATTCTCAATGGAGAGAAGTCTTCCAAAGTAGGAGTTATGTCAGGTGTGCCACAGAGAAGTGTCGTGGGTCAGTTGCGGTTTCACGATATATATAAATGACCTTACGGATAACATAGGAAGTCTACTGAGGCTTTTTGCGGATGATGCTGTAGTATATAGAGAGGTTGTAACAATGGAAAATTGTATTGAGATGCAGGAGGATCTGCATAGAATTGACGCATGGTGCAGGGAATGGCAATTAAATCTCAATGTAGACAAGTATAATGTGCTGCGAATACACAGAAAGAAAAATCCTTTATCATTTAGCTACACTATAGCAGGGCAGCAACTGGAAGCAGTTAATTCCATAAAGTATCTGGGAGTAGTCATTAGGAGGGATTTAAAATGGAACGACCATATAAAATCAATCGTCGGTAAAGCAGATGCCAGACTTAGATTCACTGGAAGAATACTAAGGAAATGCAGTCCGAGAACAAAGGAAGTAGGTCACAGTACACTTGTTCGCCCACAGCTTGAATACTGCTCACCGGTGTGGGATCCGTACCAGGTGGGATTGATAGAGGAAGTGGAGAAGATCCAACGGAGAGCAGCGCGCTTCGTTACAGGATCATTTGGTAATCGTGAAAGCGTTACGGAGATGATCGACAAATTCCACTGGAAGACTCTGCAGAAGAGACGCTCTGTCGCTCGGTACGGGCTTTTGTCGAAGTTTCGATAACATACCTATACCGAGGAGTCGAGCAGTATATTGCTCCCTACTACGTTTATCTCTCGAAGAGATCGTGATGATGAAATCAGAGAGATTAGTGCCACGCACAGACGCATACCGACAATCTTCATTTCCACGAACAATACGTGACTGGAATAGGAGGGAGAACCGATAGTGGTATTCAAGGTACCCTCCGCCACACACCGTCAGGTGGCTTGCGGAGTTTGGTTGTAGATGTAGAAATAAGGTGATGTATGACATTTATTTATGAATCACCATTAAATATGGTGCATCGACCGGGCATGTAGTTGCGAATGGTATCCCGATGTTCGGTTATTCAAACAGGCGGAATTTCACGGGGTATATTCATCAGAAGCGGCCAGACAGTGGCCCAGAGGCCCGGTGTAGCTGGCCGGCAGCCTGTAGCGCCGAGTGCCGTGGAGTAGCGCTTCCCGAACCGCCGGGGTGGCGCGTCGCTTTGTCGCGCGGTATTAATATTTATGGTGCAGCGGGGGCGGCGGCCGATTATCGGAGGAGTTGCAGCCGCCGCCGCCGCCGGCAGATGGCAGTGCAAACAGGAAGGCGAGAGGGGCGGCCGGCGCGTCGCGATATTGGGTGGGGGTGGCAGGGGGTGGGCCGGCAATATCGCCGCCAGCACGCACTCGCCGCTGGATGAAGCGCTGCCCCCAGCCGCCGCCTCAGCACGGCCTCTTACAGCGCGACTGCCACTGCGACGGCGACCCTGCTCGTGTTTCCTCTCAGTCTAGTTCCTCAAGGGAAGGGGTTCAGGCTGAGGCAGCATATCTGACACATATAAGAATGAATGTATTTTCTGCGCTCCTCATCCGATTACGATGATATTTCGTCAACGTAATGCTTGTACTTTGGCGAAGGTTACCACCATCATCATCTTACACAGTTTCCAGCCACTGGCTGGGTCTGTTTGGAACACAAGCCCCGCCATTTTGTCTTATATTCCCACCCTGTATCCGTAATCACTCTGGCCCATACTTCTAGTCTCTTCTTGATCCAATCCTCCACTCGTTTTAGACATTGTGAAATGTTGTTGCTCTTTTCAACATTTATTATTTTGATTGTCATCTGAATGTTGTCCGTCATTTGAGTTCTATTACCTTATCTGCCAAATTTGCAGATAGCTCATTATTATGCAAGTTATCCAAGCGTCACCACTATTTTTTTATTATATTAAAAAAATTATTAAAATACGAATCTGAGAATTTACTGTGCCTAACTGAAAGTAGTGGCGACCAGTAGTCTAATCTCACTTATTTTCTTTATTTTGTGAAAGTGCGTGTTTCCATACACTGTTATTGGAAGCACACAAATCCCCTGACCTACCTAACATACACAAGAGATAACCCCTCCCAAATATATGGAAGGTGGTTAAAATCAGGTACACGATGTTCATAAATAGTTACTGTATTTAACCAAAATTTATGTGCCAATTTATCAAAACCACGACATGCATGAAAAAAGTGTCAATTCCTTTTTAAAAAATCATACAAAAATAATGATTTGAAATAGGACAAACAAAATTATCTAATGATCGGAATACATTTTACAGAATAATGGACAAAATCTTAACACCAAAATAAAAGGTACAAGTACGACTGGCTATAGTCATAAATTTTGGTGTGTTAACCTATCAAAAATGTATTTAAAAAGTCAGTAGAAGGTTAAGTTCTGAAACAGACACACTTGATTAAAAATCGACTATGATGACCTTGCAAACTCACACCTACGTCCCACCTATCAACCACCATTCAATAATTCTTTTCGCTATTTATGCGTTGGCGCTACTTTACCATATACAGTTGAACAGCGTCACCGATGTCGATGGGCCGCTGATGGAAGAGCACGCTGATGAATGCGTTCGCAGATGGGAAATTATCTACCCGATCGGCGTGGCAATTACTAAAGTATTCGAGCTACTAAAAAATACAGCAATTTTCCAACCCAGTGGTGTATGCTGTTATTCAAGAACAGTAAATTATCCTGATTACGAGTGAGCTTGTTCTAAAACAACACCCACTTCAGAATATTTACAAATATCTCAGTATAACTGTGAATGCAAACAGCAATCACACAGACGCCATCTAACACTGTGCAATGGGCACAAAAATTCTAAGTCCACCAACTCGCAAGGTCCGAAAACTTTGGAGTCCTTGCTGCCACTCCTCACTGCTACCAAGAGGTCCGAACTGTCCGGTGTCCTCCACGCTTCTCCCCTTTTCTCTCCCTCACCCCACGATCTCCACGAGTCTGACTGCCAGACTCCACCCACATGTGACTTCAAGCTAGTAAGAGAGAGGAATTAATTGTCTCACCAATCAAATCAATTTGTTATTGCTAGCTCTGCTAAGCTCCTCCCCCTCGAAAACTTTCCCAGGCCTGAGACTCCCGTATGCCACAGTTCCCAGAAACAGCGTGAAATTTTGTGTTTCACGATAGGAATCTCCAGACGGCAAAATTATTTTATTATCACATGGGCGCCCTCTCCTGTCATGAGTTCCTTCAGCAACCCATGCCTCGCCAACATGGTGCCGGTAAAAAACATAAAGTTTGGTGCCAGCCGACCGCGAGGGTCCAGGCAGCATACACAATGCTGCCGGCCCCGCTTTCCCTTCGACTCCCCGGAGCGACCGAGTGAGCCCAGGGCGCCTTTCTTTCCCCAACCCCTGTGGCTGGGGTGACATCCTTTCCCGTATCTTTATACACAGCTGGCCTCGAAACAAGGGCAGCATTCTCTCCCACGTTTTTCACTGGTGGCGGCAAGCGCCTAAAAACAATTACCCAGGTGCCTTATTCCCAATATACCAAAATCATGGAATGATCATTTCTATCATCTGGCATTAAGAATTTTGAGCAATTAGAATACAAAGAACCCAACATCCAATTAAATCGACGGACTAAATGAAATTGGAAAATATGAATATAAATGTCTACCTCTCAGTTGGAAGTGGCTTGTTAAATTTTCTATATAAGATCTCGGGCAGTAGAGATCTACAAATGCAAGTTAAAACACACACTGCTGCTCTAAATTACTTTGCGAGTGACCACTGTACTCACGCAATGGATTTTTAAGGGAGCAGCCAACGTTTTAACAAACAAATAAAAATGGGAATAGATAATTAAACATGTGACGGGGAGCATGAAATTATAAAACAGTGGCTTGATACTTTAAATCATCATCTGTTCAATAAAACGAACAAGAAAATAAATGTGTGGCAACCATATTAAGCACAATAATGCACACCTTGTACAAAAGTGAATTAAATCATTAACTTACTGCCCATAATGACACTGTTTCTGCTCTTTATGAATGAATATGGAGATAACGTGGGAGGAAACTTGCAGATACACAGTGGATAGGGAAAGCACATTCATTCACTCACAGACATGCACATATTGCTTGTGACACATTACACATACGGTAACCCTTGTTAACAGCTGCAAAACGAAATGTTAGTAGCATATTGATGAGATGGTGGGTGTCTTGAAGCACTATTACAAACACACTATGCACCAAACTAACTCATATTCGGAGAGAGGCTGTGGCACGCTATTAAGAAGTACCACGTGGCGTTCGACCATAGTGAATTACATAGAAGTTACAAAAGAAATTAATTTAGAATAAGTAAGTATAGCACATGTGGCAATTCATATAGAAGAAAGCTAGTATCAGTAAAAGCATGGCTGTAGGCTGAAATAATGACCGTTATGAAAGCAGGTGGTACAATCGGTCGTACCCCTATAGGAAAGACAGAAGCAAACCAGAAAATCTGAGAAAAATTTAGCATTTAGCATACTCATGGATACAGACATTAGGTGAAAATTTTAGTTACAAACAGCAAGGAAATTCAACCGTACTAAGTTTACACAAAGGCTGAAGGGCATAGATGTGTATTCTAACTTGAAAAAACTTGACACAAAATCATCACTGGACTGAAAATACAAATACTAAATTTACACTGAAATTACTCGAGTTCTATAAGTTAAATATCTAGAAATTAGTGTCTACCAACCATTCCTACCTGGGGAACATAATACCCTCTTCTAGAGCTTCCGGAGAATTCTCTTGACACCTCTTTCGTTCAAGATTAGTTGGGTACCCCACTAAGAACACGGCCACCTCGCCATCTTGGCAAGTACGATTGTCTCTGGCCACCCAGCAGACGCCAGTGCAGACGACATACGAAGCCATGCGTTCTTAACTAAAGTAAACGAGGCTTAAATCGCGAGACTGTGACTGTAAGCCATTGGACGGCAGCCAGTCAATACTGAAAGCAACCTTCCACATTCACATGAACACACAAGTTCTATCATACAAGAGGAAACACGTAAAAACATAAGTCATTGATCATTAATAAAAATAATAAAGTATTTGACATAAAATTAAATAATTAATGGTGCAGAAACACTTTACTGTCATTAACAACGCAAAATGGAACATTACCACACATTCAGTGGATGTGTTTCAAGTTTCCAGCTACCGGCTAGGTCTGTTTGGAACACAAGCCCTGACTCTTTGTCTTGTCTTCCCACTCCACTGTGTCTCTGTAATCACTCTGGCCCATACCTCTAGTCTCTTCTGGATAAAATCCTCCACTCCTTTCAGACATCTATCCCTTAGTCTTCCTCTTGGTTGTTTCTTCTGCAACTGTATTTCTTGTATTCTTCTGGGGATCCTCCTCTCCTCCATTCTCTTGCGAACAGGTTTGAGGCGCTATCTGCTCAGGACAACGTTCCTAAGTCTCATCCTGAGATCACCACCCAGCCTGTAAGATCCGAGCTTTCACAGAGGGTGTATTTGCTTGTAGTTGGGAGCTCCAACGTTTGTGTAGGTGATGGAGTCCCTTAGAGAGATGGCTGCCAAGGAGGGGAAGAAGGCCAACATGCACTCCGTGTGCATACCGGGTGGAGTCATTCCAGATCTGAAACGAGTCCTTCCAGATACCATGAAGGGTACAAGGTGAAGCCAACTGCAGGTGGTGACTCACATCAGTACCAATGATGTGTGTCACTTCGGATCTGAAGAGATCCTCTCAGGTTTTGAGAGGCTATCTGAAGTGGTAATGACTGGCAGTCTTGCTTGCAAGATGAAAGTAGAGCTCACCATCTGCAGCATAGTTGACAGGACCGACTGTGGACCTCTGGTACAGAGCCGAGTGGAGGATCTGAGTCAGAGGCTCAGACGGTTCTGCGACCGTGTAGGCTGCAGATTCCTTGACTTACGCCATCGGGTGGTGGGTTTTCGGGCTCCGCTGAATAGGTCAGGAGTCCACTAGACGCAGGAAGCGGCTACGCGGTAGCGGGGGCTGTGTGGCGTGGACTGGGCGGTTTTTTTAGGATAAGGGGCTTCGTGGAAAATCGATATGGGCAGGTGGATCATAGGAGAAATGTAGATCTGGGAACTATCGGTATAACAGTTGTAAATTGTCGTAGCTGTGTCGGGAAAGTACCAGAACTCTAAGCGTTAATAGAAAGCACCGAAACACACATAATTGTAGGCAGTGAAAGTTGGCTCAAGCCGGAAATAAGTTCATCAGAGGTATTTGCAAAAGATCTAACTGTGTTCAGTAAGGCTATATTAAACAAAATAGGTGGAGGTGTGTTTTTCGCCGTCAAAAGCAGTATTTCGTGTAGCCAAGTAGAAATTGATAGTTCCTGTGAGCTATTATGGGTAGAGGTTGTACCTGAAAATTGTAAGAAGTTAATAATTGGTTCCTTTTATCGGCCTCCCGACTCTGACGGTACAATAGCGGAAAGGTTCAAAGAAAACCTGAGTCTAATTACAAAGACGTACCCGACTCACACGATAATATTAGGTGGTGATTTTAATTTACCCTCAATCTGTTGGCGAAATTATACTTACAATTCAGGAGGTACCAAAAAAACATAGTGCGAAATCGTACTCAACGCACTCTCTGAGAATTACTTCGAACAATTAGTTCATGAGCCAATTAGAATTCTAAATGTATGTGAAAACACACTTGATCTCTTAGCAACAAATAATCCTGAGCTCATAATGAGCATCAAAACGGATACATGTATTAGTGAACATGAGCTGTCGTAGCGAGACTGATTATCGAAAGTCCCCAAGTTACCAAAAATAAACGAAAAGTATATTTGTTCGGAAAGCAGATAGAAATAAAATACATTGCTTCTTGAAAGACAGCTTCCACTAGTTTCTAACACTAAACGTAGGTGTAGACCAGATGTGGCTCAAATTCAAAGAAGTGGTATCGCCAGCAGTTTACGTCTTTATACCAAATAAATTAATAAAAGAAGGAGGTGTTCCCCCATGGTACACAAAACAGGTCACGACACTGATGCAAAAGCAAAGGAAAAGGCCTGCTAAATTTAAACGAACACCAATTCCCTAGGATTGGCGATCCTACACAGAAGCTCGAAATTTAGCGAGGATCTCAATGCGTGATGCCTACAATACTCATCACAACGAAAGTATTTCTCTAAATTTGACTGATTTTGGTCATATGTTAAATATACTAGGGGCAAAACACAAACAATACTCTCACTACGTGATGTTAATGGCGACTCTGCCGCTGACAGCGCTAATAAAGCAGAGTTACTAAACATAGCTTTTAGAAACTCATTCAGAAAAGAAGACGAAACCAATATTACAGATTTCGAATTACGAATAGAGGTCGTAATGAGTAACGTAGAAGTAGATGTCATCGGAGTAGTGCAGGAACTAAAATGACTTAACAAGAACAAATCTTTTGGTCCGTACTATATAACCATTAGATTTATATTTGATTATGCTGAAGCAATAGCTCCTTACATAATAGCCATATACAACCGCTCTCTCAACGAAGGCTCTGTACCAAAAGATTCGAAAGTTGCACAGGTCACACCTATATTCAAGAAAGGCAGTAGGAGTAACCCACTAACCTACAGGCCTATTTCACTGACGTCAATTTACAGCAGGATTTTGGAACATATCCTGTATGCAAATATTATGAATTATCTCGAACAGAATGATCTATTGACCCAAGGTCAACACGGATTTAGAAAATTCCGTTCATGCGAAACACAACTAGCTCTTTATTCACACGAAGTGATGGGTGCTATCGACAAAAGTTCGCAAATGGATTCGGTATTTCTTGATTTCCAGAAGGCTTTTGACACCGTACCTCACAAACGGCTTTCAATCCAATTGCGTGGTTATGGTGTATCGACCCAAATTTGCGATTGGATACGGGATTTCCTGTCAGAGAGGACACAGTACGTAGTAATCGATGGTAAGGTATCAACTAAAACAGAGGTGATATCGGGCGTTCCACAGGGTAGTGTTACTGGTCCTCTGCTGTTCCTTATTTACATAAACGATTTAGAAGAAAATCTAAGTAGCTTCCTTAGTTTGTTTGCAGATGACACCGTCATTTATCGTCGAGTAAAATCATCTAAAGATCAAAAGCAACTGCAGAACGATCTGAATAAGATATCAGTATGGAATAAAAATTGGCAGTTGACTCTAAATAATGTCAAGCGTGAAGTCGTCCACTTGAGTACGAAAAGAAATCCGTTATAATTTGTTTACAAGATAAATCAATCAAAAGTGAAGGCTGTAAACTCCACAAAAAACCTAGAAATTACTATTACTTCAGACTTAAACTGGAAAGAACACGTAGATAATGTCGTGGGAAAGGCGAACCAGAGACTGCGTTTCATTGGCATAACCCGTAAAAGACGCAACAGAACTACAAAAGAAACTGCATACACTATGCTTGTCCTTCCATTTTTGGAGTACTGCTGCTCAGTGTGGGGCCTTATCAGGTGGGTTTGACGGAGGACCTCGAAAGAGTCCAAAACGGGCAGCTCTTTTCGTATTGTCACAATACAGGGAAGACAGCGTAATGAAAATGATACAGGATCTAGTATGGGAATAATTACATCAGCAGCGCTTATCGCTCCGGCGTGGGCTACTTACGAAACTCCAATCACCAACATTCTCCTCCGAATGCGAAAATATATTCCTGACTCCCAATACATAGGTAGAAATGATCATCAGAATAAAATACGAGAAATCAGAGCTCGCCAGATGCAGCCAGCAGTGACCACCTACTGCCCACCACCAGATGCAACCCACCCTGACCACATGTAAGCCGTACATATAGGGCAGTCTCTACTTGAACACAACGAAATCCTACGAGCTGGCATCTGTTAGTCTTTGCCTCCAGGTGACCGGAATGTTGAGAATCTATACGTTATCTGACCTTCCTTTATCGCTACTAGTGTGCGGTAACCCGGCGATGCATCAAAACGACTCCCATTTTAATAGAGAAGCGTACATATAAGGCGGTCTCTACTTGACAACCACGAAATCCATCGAGCTGGCACCTGATATTCATTGCCTCCAGGCGATCGGAATGTTGAGAATCTATACGTTATCTGACCTTCCTTCAGTCGCTACTAGTGTGCGGTAACCTGGCGATGCATCAGAACGACTCCCAACTCAAAAGTATACCTTACATATAAGGATTTCTCTACTTGACAACCACGAATACCTTCAACCTGGCACCTGATATTCATTGCCTCCAGGCGACCGGAATATTGAGAATCTATACGTTATCTCACCTTCGTTTACTCATTACTAGTGCAAGATGACCTGACAATACATCAAAACAACTCCCGCTTCAAAAGTAAACCGTACATATAAGGCGGTCTCTACTTGACAACCACGAAATCTTTCGAGCTGGCACCTAATATACATTTCCTCCAGGCGACCGGAATGTTGAGAATCTATATGTTATCTGACCTTCCTTTAGTCCATACTAGTGCGAGATGACCTGGCGATGCATCAAAACGAGTCCCATTTCAAAAGTAAACCGTACATATAAGACGATGTCTACTTGACAACCACGAAATGCCGCGAGCTGGCACCTGATATTCATTGCCTCCATGCGACCGGAATGTTGAGAATCGATACGTTATATGACCTTCTTGTAGGCGCTACGTGTGTGAGATGACCTGGCGATGTATCAAAACGATTCCCGTTTCTAAAGTAAGCCGTACATATAGGGCAGTTTTTATATGACAAACACGAAGTTCTGCGAGCTGGCACCTGGTAGACTTTGCATCCAGGCGACCGGAATGTTGAGAATCTATACGTTGTCTGACCTTCCCTTAGTCGCTACTAGTGCGAGATGACCTGGCGATGCATCACCTGTTATTCATTGCCTCAAGGTGACCGGAATGTTGAGAATCTATAAGTTATTTGTCATTCCTTTAGTCTCTACTAGTGCGAGATGAACTGGGGATGCATCAAAACGACTCCCATTTCAAAAGTAAACCGTACATATAAGACGGACCCTACTTGACAAGAACGAAATCTGCGAGCTGGCACCTGGTAGTCTCTGCCTCCAGGCGACCGGCATGTTGAGAATCTATACGTTATCTGAATTCTTTTGTCGCTACTATTGCTAGATGACCTGGCGATGCATCAAAACGACTCCCGTTTCAAAAGTAAACCGTACATGTAAGGCGGTCTCTACTTGACAACCACAAAAACCTTTCGAGCTGGCACCTGATATTCATTGCCTCCAGGCGACCGGAATGTTGAGACACTATACGTTATCTGACCTTCCTATAGCCTCTACTAGTGCTAGATGACTAGGGGTTGCATCAAAACGACTCCTGTATCAAAAGAAAACCATATATATCAGGCGGTTTCTACTTGAAAACCACGAAATCCTGAGAGCTGGCATCTGATATTCATTTCCACCTGGCAACCGGATATTGAGAATGTATGTGGTATCTGACCTTCCTCTCTACTAGTGCTACATGACTTAGGGATGCATCAAAACGACTCCCGTTTCTAAAGAAAACTATACATATAAGGTGGTCTACTAGACAACCACGCAATCCTGCGAGCTGGCACCTGATATTTATTGCCTCCAGGGGACAGGAATGTTGAGAATCTATACGTTATCTGACCTACATTTAGTCACTACTAGTGCGAGACGACCTGGCGTTGTATCAAAACCATTCCCGTTTCAAAAGTAAACCGTACATATCAGATGGTCTCTACTTGACAACCACGATATCCTGCGAGCTGGCAACTGATATTCATTGTCTCCATGCGTCCGGAATTTTGAGAAACTATACATTATCTGACCTTCCTTTAGTCTCTACAAGTGGGAGATGACGTAAAGATACATCAAAACGAGTCCCATTTGAAAAGTAAACCGTTAATATAAGACGGTCTCTACTTGACAGCCACGAAACTGTGCGAGCTGGCACCTGATATTCATTGCCTCCCGTTGACCGAAATGTTGAGAATCTATACGTTATCTGACATTCCTTTAGTCGCTACTACGGCTATATGACCTGGAGATGCATCAAAACGACTCCCGTTTCAAAAGTAAACCCTATATTTACAGCGGTTTCTTCTTGACAACCACGAAATCCTGCGAGCTGGCACCTGATATTCAATGCCTCCAGGCGACCGGAATGTTCATAATCTATACGTTATCTGACCTTCCTTTAGTCGCTAGAAGTGCGAGATGACCTGGGGATGAATCAAAACGACACCCGTTTCAAAAGTAAACCATACATTTAAGGCGGTTTCTACTTGAGCACCATGCAATCCTGCGAGCTGGCACCTGATACTCATTGCCTCCAGGCGACCGGAATGCTGTTAATCTATACGTCATCTGACCTTCCTTCAGTCGCTACTAGTGCGAGATGACCTGGCCATGTATCAAAACGATTGCAGTTTCAAAAGTAAACCGTTCATATAAGACGGTATCTGCTTGACAACCACGAAATCCTGCGAGCTGGCAACTGATATTCATTGCCTCCATGCGACCGGAATTTTGAGAATCTATACATTATCTGACCCTCCTTTAGTCTCTACTAGTGTGAGATGACCTACAGATACATCAAAACGACTCGCATTTTAAAAGTAGCCGTAAATATAAGACTGTCTCTACTTGACAACCACGAAATCTGCGAGCTGGCACCTGGCAGTCTTTGCCTCCAGGCGACCGGAATGTAGAGAATCCATACGTTATCTGACCTTTGATTAGTCTCTACTAGTGCTAGATGAACTGGGGATGCATCAAAACGACTCCCATTTCAAACGTAGACCGTACAAACAAGATGGTCTCTACATTAAAACCACGAAATCCTGAGAGCTGGAACCTGGTAGTCTTTGCCTCCAGGCGACCGGAATGCTGAGAATCTATACGTTATCTGACATTCCTTTAGTCTCTACTAGTGCGAGAAGACATAGGGATGCATCAAAACGACTCCCGTTTCAAAAGTAAACGGTACATATAATGTGGTCTGTGCTTGCCAACCAAGAAGTCCTGCTAGCTGGCACCAGATACTCATTACCTCCAGGCCACCGGAATGTTCAGAGTCTATACGTCATATGACCTTCCTTTAGTCGCTACTATTGCTATATGACCTGGGGATGCATCAAAACGACACCCGTTACATAAATAAACCGTCCATATAAGGCGGTTTCTACTTGACAGCAATGCAATCCTGCGAGCTGGCACCTGATATTTATTGCCTCCAGGCGACCGGAATGTTCAGAATGTATGCGTTATATGACCTTCCTTTAGTCGTTACTAGTGTAAGATGACCTGGCAATGCATCAAAATGGCTCCCGTTTCAAAATTAAACAGTAAATATAAGGCGGTCTCTTCTTAACAACCACAGAAATCTTTCGAGCTGGCACCTTATATTCATTGCCTCCAGGCGTCCGGAATGTTGAGAATCTATACGTTATATAACCTTCCTTTAGTCACTATTAGTGCGAGATAACCTGGCGATGCAATAAAATGACTACCGTTTCAAAAGTACACCGTACATATAAGGCGGTCTGTACTTGACAACCACGAAAAAATGCGAGCTGGCATCTGGTATTAGTTGCCTCCAGGCGACCGGAATGATGAGAATCTATACGTTATCTGACCTTCTTTTAGGCGCTACTATTGCGAGATGACCTCGCAATGCATCAAAAGGACCCACGTTTCAAAAGTAAACCGTACATATACGGCGGTCTCTACATGACAACCAAGACGTCTTGCGAGCTGGATCCTGATACTAATTGACTCCAAGCGACCGGAATGTTCAGAATCTATACGTCATCTGACCTTCCTTTAATCGCTACTAGTGCTATATGACCTGGGGATGCATCAAAACGACACCCGTTTCATAAATAAACCGTCCATATAATACAGTTTTTTCTTGACAACCACGCAACCCTCGAGCTGGCACCTGATATTCATTGCCTCCAGGCGACCGGAATATTGAGAATGTATACGTTATATGACCTTGCTTTTGGCGCTACTAGTGCGGATGAAATGGCGATGCATCAAAACGACTCCCGTTTCAAAAGTAAACTGTAGATATAAGACGGTCTCTATTTGACAACCACGAAATCCTGCGAGCTGGCACCTGATAGTCATTGCCTCCAGGCGACCAGAATATTGAGAATCTATACATTATGTGGCAATCCTTTAGTCTCTACTAGTGCGAGATGACCAGGGGATGCATCAAAACGACTCCTGTTTGAAAAGTAAACCGTAAATATAAGTTGGTGTCTACTTGACAACCACGAAATCCTGCGAGTTGGTTCCTGATATTCATTGCCTCCATGCGACCGGAATATTGAGAGTCTATACATTATCTGACAATCCATCAGTCTCTACTAGTGCGAGATGACTGGGGATGCATCAAAACGACTCCCATTTCAAAAGTAATCATACATATAAGGCTGTCTCTACTTGACAAACACGAAATCCTTCGAGATGGCATCTGATATTTATTGCCTCCAGGCGACCGGAATGTTGAGAATCTATACGTTATCTGACCTTCCTTTAGTCGCTACTAGCGTGAGATGACCTGGCGATGCATTAAAACGACTCCCGTTTCAAAAGTAAACCGTAAATATAAGTCAGTCTCATCTTGACATATGCATTGTAGCTCACAGAAATCACACTTACTATGAAACTAGCCACCAAAAATAAATTACTTTATGAAACTGGCGGACGAAACAAGAGGCGCAACGGAAATATTAACAATAATCAGCATCTGAATCTGTTCTCAGCTCTTGTGAAACAATATTTGTAAAGAAAAGGGGAGGTATTCTCAAACTACTGTATTAAAAATAGGATAAGATTTTACTGCACAAAATGCTTTTATTCAGTGTAAGCACAAGCCCGTGAGGGGAACCAAATTAGTTACACAATAAAAACGCATCATATTGAAACTAGCTCACAAGCACTATCATATCTTATGCTACAAATGCCCATAATAGAAATTTAAATTTATCTACAATGAATTGAATGTTAGTTGGGGGAGGATTTACAAATAGCAAGCATTCATCCACACAGACACGCAATGCACACGGAACTTACTAAAATCGGCGTGCTGAACAAGGCAGAAACGGCCATCGATCTCGTAGGGGAAGTTTCAGCGAGCCAAGACAAAGGACACTACACAATAAAAATAACATTCTTACGTGGCTGGTTCTATTCCTTCTTAACTGGAGATGGCGCGTATAGCACCAAAATCTGTTTGCATTTGAAGCTAAACCAAGCGCTGTCAAACTAACTGAGGCACGCACCACATGGTTCCGAAATCCAGTAAAATGAAGAAAATCAGTTACTAAGATATTACGAAAATTAACTATAGCATGCAACCCATAGAAATGTGTGGAATGTTGTAAGGAAACGAAAGAAACTCAGATGTACGCGATAGCGCGAACTTTATAGAGAAGGATCAAATCCTATCTCAAAATCATCAAGTTTAATAAATTCGGAGTCGCGGAGGAACAAATATGAAATACGCCATGCAACCTACTGAAATGTGCAGCATTTCATAAGCAAGCTAATGAGATAGGTTGTACACCGCTAGTAAAGAATTTACAGACCGCAGTTGGGAACAGAATACAAGTTCGAGAATAAAATGGCAATTTACAACAGGCGGAAGAGAGAAGATCGCGCAGTACTACCAAAAAATGGAAAGATACATGCAGTTATTCTGGCCTGCAGGGCATAGAACAAACACGGGTTCCGCTAAAGGCTTTGTTCTGAGAACAGACCATGTGGAGTACCTGTTACTCGTGGACAGAAAAAACGAACAGTAAAATTGCACACGAGTTACAAGAAGCAAAGTCCTGCTTAGTAGTCGCGCATGCTCGGAGAAATTTACTCCGAAAATGAATGCAAGTTCTAAAACCTAAGTTGAACTAACTGAACAACGAATTGCAAGAGCAGAGCTAACTCTCCATTCAGAAGGACAGCCACCGAACGACTGAGGCTTTGGCAGGCCATGTGGGCCTCCGCCCAGAAATCAATGGTGGGGGAAACGCAGGGATTCGCACAAGGGCGTGTATAGGCCAACCTAACATGCAACGAAAGGGTGTGGAAAGCTCTTTGGAGAGCATAGAAAGAGAGGTTGCTACTTGCCACCTATTGACGCAGGTCCATAGAGCATCGCCCAAGACTAAATTTCTCATACTTCCCAGACACACTAGCACGCCAAAAAATTCTCATACTCACACATGCAGAGACAAAAACATTTTACACTCTTATAGGCACGGTGGCGAGACGGATAAGCTGTTCATGTTGCCAATAACATAAATCTAACACAAATGAAGTTAAATACGATTACTATAATAACATTTAAAAACAAGAACTGAAAGGCTACGTTACTCCTCATGCCTCAGAAAATGAATAGAGTGTCGTTAAGCGACATTAAATAAAATACAAGATTGAAATTTAGGGAAGGCGGCAGACAGCCGTCTTTCATCACCCCCTCGTTACATGAAAATTTTGTTGGAGGCTGAGGTAATACTATTATCTTAAAGAGTAGAGAATTTTCTAAACAAATATCCATCTATGTGCAAAAGCAAGAAAAGACTCGGGCATGTCACTTAAAATTTAAAACACAAGAGATATAAATGAAATCACATTAAAATTCTAAATCAATGGGGATGCAAATGTGGCTGGTTAGTCCACAGGATTGGGCCAACATACACAAACAATATAGAAAAAAAATCACACATTTGTAAAATAGCAACAGCATCAATGAAATTATGTAAATATACTTGTTAAGTATGCTGAAGGCCAAGTTCAAATGTTCCAAAGGCACAATAAAATTCAAAATTAATAAAAAAACAACATTAATTCGCATAAAAATGAATGCAGTGTCCACAAAAAAAAAAAAAAAAAAAAAAAAAAAGTCCTCAAAGAGCAGTAAACCATCAGTCTTTAGCAAAAATCATAAATGGTTCGTATAGGATCACTAGGACGACAGAAAGTTTTAGTCTATGAAGTTTTGAAATAGGTGAGTATCGTTTCGTACTTTTATGGTATTGCCGACCACTCAACACCTTGTACTTTAGAACAAAAACACTATGTTTGTTGATTCGAAAAGTATTCTAGGGCCATCGATAGGGAGGGAGTTACCCTTCTGTGGGCGACTGGGAGGAAGCTACAAACCGCACAAAGAAAACATACTTTTTGCTTTGTATCTTCTTGGGCTGCAGCTCTGGTCCCCAGGCCCTCAGGATTACTCCTGAACGCCTGGCAATGAGACGACTTTCCTCTTCTTCTTCTCCGAGTTGGTGTGGTGCAGTATGCCACACCACACAGCATGGCAAGACCTGTTCTGTTTTGAGCACCACTGGGCGTGGCCCTCGGTCACAGGTTGACCACATGATTGCTGTCAGAAGAAAGGTAATGTTGTTCTTCCGATGCCCATCTTTTGCATACGCGGCATGGAGTTAGATGGTGTGCACAGCACAAAATAACAACCTAATACGCCACAGCGTAAGAAAAGATAGGGGCCTGTAGTTAGAGGAAATTATAGGTTTTGTAGTTTCACAGAGGTCCTTGACCGGACGCAAGCGTCACAGTCAGTGATGGGAAATTCTTGGCACTAACTCTACACTAGTGGGTAGTCTATTACACACACTGGTTGTGCAAAACATAAACAGGTTGGCCTCCCTTCTAAACTATTTCGGAGGTTGACAGTACAAGTTCGCAAGCGCAGACAGCCGTCCCTCGCCGCAGCGGACCCGGCCAGGGGCCCTATTCTATATCTTTTCGGCGCCCCAGAGTTCGGTTCGGTCAGAGAGCGCACCGAGGGGTCGAGTTATCGAAGCAGCTCCGTTAGTTCATTCTGTATGCCTTTCGGTGGCGTTGCGGTACGCCTTTCTGGACACCGTAGCTCACGGTGGCGCTGTTGCCAGATCCGCTCGCATCAGCCAATCAGAAGTGCCTGACTGCTTCTCCGCGCATGCGCACTGCTGGTGAGCAGCGGGAACGGCAGCCGTGGCCGGCGTTCGCTGCGTTTCCTACCGTGAGAGACAGCCTAAAAAATGTAAAAAATGAAAGTCGTGTATTTCATAATCTGGTGACATAACACGACAGTGTGTTCCGAGAACTACCTACTGAGACTTTTTTTTTTTATTTAATAAACACTTTTTGTCACTGAAAAATGAGAATATTTAAACTTTTATGAAAAGTTGTTTATTCACGCTACTCTATGTTTATCACACCGTATCTCCTAAACTAAGCGTCGCACAGCAAAATAATTTTATAATTGCCTTCAGTGCTATATGTTGTCGATGTCTGCAAACTTCCCGGCCAATATATTCAGTGGTAGTGAAGTAATAAATTAAAATCCCACGCCTGACGCAGAACTTTTACCAAACCAACGTCCAAAAAGTAGTAAGCGACAAACTTTTTCCCTTTACATTTTTTTGTGGGGGTGTAAGTGACAAAAAGTTTCGGAAAGGCTTGAATTTATTTTTGCCGTTTGTTGGAAGGCGTTAGGTGCTACCGTTTTTCCTAGACGAGAGCAGAATTATGCGGTTCATTGGCGCGGCGCGAGTTCAACGAGCTGGGAGGGAAGACGCGACGTTAGCAGCAGAGAGAGCGCAGTGCTAGCAGTGAAAAATTTCTTATTTTGGCACTACAGAAGCACATGGAAGTTGCGTGAAAGGAAAAGGATTACATATTAGTGGAGACAGCTCTTAGAAGCGCAAATTAGTCAATTTTTTTGTGCTGAAGAAAGAGCGTACAATATTTTAATAACAAAACAGTTGTTTGCCGATGCGAGAAAGTTAAAGGAATTTCTTTAGATTCACTCATTACCAGTTTTAGTATTTTCTGCAGTTAACTGGACAAAACCTGAAACGTCAAGTTTGATTTCATCTTGAATCCAACTGCTCAGTGGCTATTAACATATACGGATGATGAAGAGCAGTCGCAAATATTTCTTTACTGTCGCAAAATTTGATTTTGGTCGCTGTCAGACTCTCATCAGTGCTTAAAAAATAGTTTGAAACGTACAAAAATTTTCAGCCTTCGTATTGAAGATTATGTGATCGTCAACATGAAGGCTGAAAACTTTTTTTTGTTTCAAACTGCGTTTCAAGCATTGAGAATAGTCACACATGAATTATTTGAAACAAGACTAAAAAAGTAAATGAATAAAAATAAAAGCCTACGTTTGTTTCACTCACATAAATTTCATCTTTTGTTTTATAATAAGAGTGAACCCCGATGTATAAGAAACTACTGCTGGCGCTCGCTCTTACATGTACATGCTAAAGAATATTGCAGATCATGCTTCTCTTACACCACTAGAAAAGTGTTACAAACAAGATGACTGGTGAAAAAATATTTTGGACCAGGAAGGATTCGAACCTAAAACACTTAGGGTAGGAGGTTGTCGCCTTAACCGCAAGACCAAAGCGTCTACAAGAGAGGCCAGTCTTTGTTTCCATTGACTTCTTTGTGGAATGATTATCGGTTATTTATACTGCTGCTAATTTGTATGATTTCCACTATCTAACTTCACAAACTTCCTTTCCATTTTAACTTAAACGTTGTAAAAGTGTTTTCCGTAAGTAATAAATACTCAGTTTGTACGGAAAACTGCGCTAAAACACTACTAAGTGCCGTTCAGATACATCGGCAACGTGCTTGTTGGCACAACAGGTCTTAAGATTGCGGTGAAAATGACTCATTTTATGAAGATTTTCAGTGCGGTGGAGTATATGGAGTGCATATTTGAGTAATTCTCACATACAAATACGAAAATTTGCCAAATACGACGCGACAGCTTTGCGAACGGCGAAAACGAAGGTGACGCCGTATTTGATGGATTTCGTATTTACACTTCCGTAATATGATAGTTTGCAGGATAAATGAAACGGCGCATTAAAGACATTACCGAGACGCGTATTTTAAGATTAAGTTTATTGCAATAGAGTTTACAGAAGTGCTATGTCGTTATATTAAACTCTAGAACGCTAGCAATTTTAACGTAATATTCTGATAATATTTGTAGACAACCTTGAAAATTAACGTTTTAAAGTTACTTATTACTTAAAAAACAACAGATGTAACATTATCGGAATTTAAAATGACACAGCATTGCTAAAATAGTAATTTATCTTCGCAATCCAAGCCCACCGAAACGAACCAAACGGCCTCACCGAAACCTCAGCGGCTTTCGGTGCAGCGCTCGAAATTTCGGTGGCCGTTTCGGGCGGTAGCAGGCCGCAGAAACGTACAGAATAACCATTTTCGCTACCGAACCGAAATTGACGTCACCACCGAGAAAAACACACCGAACCGAACGGTACGAAAGATACAGAATAGGGCCCCAGGTAACCTGCGACGGAGCGATTAGGAAGGGAGCCTCTCTTATGCCGGCGGCGGCCAGCCGCTCGTTGCATTGAGCTGTGCTAATCAGGTGATGAGCAGCGGCGACCCGCCGGGCTACCTGCTCACTGGCGGTGGCCCGTTGTGCCCCTGGGGCAAGATCCGTTCCAGCCCGTGTTTACATCTCCGCCGGCACATCACACAGCTGTGCGTTTTCCTGCCGGCTGTTTCTGGCGTTGCGCTGGCATGCATGGCCTCAGGCTGATACCTTGCTTCGTCGCTCTCACCGTCGCACTCACTATCTGTCAAAAGTTTGGAGGAACTGTTACTAAAAAATCTCTATGTTCACAAAAAGCACTACAGCTTCAAATTAACGAATAGTTAGTCCTACCTGGGAGTGACTTTACATAAAGTGCCCAGTTTTAAACAAAAATAAAAAAACAAATAGCAAAATACATAGATTAAACAAAATAATAAACACAAGACATAAAATTTTTATTTTTATTCACACTAGTGAGTCTCCTCACATATAGGTTACTGACATCAACAGATGCCCACACTCATAACTTTAACATTAAAACACAAAACAAGTTATCACTGACACAGGGTGCAGTCTTTAAATGGAACTTCAAGGTCCCAAGTCCAACAGATGTACACTATGACATACAAAATCTTAAAATTAACACAGTACAAATAAAGAAAAACAATAATCCTTAGCAATCTAAGTTCCAGGTGAGCCACATGACATGGTGACTCACCTCAAATAATAACATTGGCACAGTTATCATACATAAAATAAGGTCCTGTAATTAGGGCAGTGCTTTAACTATTATAGTCCAGCCCACAGGGCATGTAAATAGTCATGTCAGGGTTAGTTTTGAGAGATAGGGGCATTCGTCCAAGAAAATCAGGGTAGTCATGCAGCATGCAGCACCTAGCAGTGTCTAACTACTTTAACCCACTATCTACAACCCGGACGCAATTTACACTAACTACAGCGCAAGCCGCGGACGTAGATCCGGCGCGACTGGTGACCTGATGCCTTCCGATGCCAGATGCAGCTTGTTTCCTGCAAACATAATCCCACACAAATCTCTCTAGCCGAGGCAAGAAAAGATAGTTGCGCAAAAATGAAACAGTTCACAAATAAAATAAATTTAAAAAGTACCATAAAAATCGACACAAAAAATTAATTCCTTATCACTAGACATTGAAATACACATAATGAAATACAAAACTTACGCTAAGGTTAGCCGTCATCAAGTTTATGACGAAAAGATATCACCCATCTGGAGTGATTCTTCTCAAACTCATTTTGTCAAACAAGGTAAAACATATAAAGTAAAACACCCAAATCACACATGTAAAATAAATCAGACTCAGTCAAGTCATGTCTAAGGCAATGGTTAGCTTATATTAGGTATATAATCTTACCAAAAATGCTGAAACATAAGAATTATAGTTAGTGGTTTTTTATCCTTTTATGTTCCTGGTGACGCCGGACTGTTTTGTGTCTTTGGTTCTGTATCTTAAGTGGCCAGTTATGTGCCATGGAGTTTTTGTTCTTGCACTCCTGAATTGGATTCTCTATCATGACATATTTTTCCTCTCCGGAATGAAACATTGGCCTGATCCACAGTTCACCTCCTATATTTTAATTTATTACATTGTCCTGCAAAATCTTATCTGAAAAATATTGGCCAGGATACACATTGTCAATTCAAATCTTTGAGAACCCTTTCGTTTGTGCATTCCAGCGACCATCGACAGGTCGAATTTCACACCCTCTGTTACTCTACATAGACAAACACTAGATAAACATTCCTAGGCCCCTGAGCAACAACACCACAGAGCATCACGATGCAACTTAAAATCCTAAGAATAACGGTGTTGGCGCCTACCACGGCGTCTTATTAATATCCTACTTAATGGGGAGATTGCCGACACAAAATTCACAGTAAAGGTGGACATAATAGCACTCGATTCACGAGGCTGGCTTCACTCACAGTGAAGAAGAGCACACCCAACTTAAATGACAAACAGAAAACAATTGACATCAATACAAATACCCAATAAATATCTGCATATGGCCTACAAAACTTAATTTATACTCCATCCATTAATGATAGGAGACATTATGAAAAGCAAGGACAGCAACGACTTGGCGAACTGGACAACTTTCTATTCAGTACATGGGTACTCGGAGGCGGGATGCTAATTATCTCTTAAGAAAATCTAGTTCCAGAATAAGCCGCTTCCAGCGGAGCAGTTTGAACTGGCAAGTTGCTGTCAATTACGACGGTGACGGCGTGCATTTAAATGACACATAAGACACAACAACAACAACAACACTAAAACAAGTCGTAGCAAAACACATATAAAGGAACACATAATACAAAACACACAATCAAATCAAATCATATTAAGGAAAAAAAAACTCTGCAAATACATAAAAAATTCATAAAAAATGTACACACTAAACACTTGGTGGGGTAAGAATCCTAATTAAAATTACCCTAGACATACAATTTACCGGTTAAGCATGACACAAATAAGGGAGTCAGGCTACTCGCGGTGAAACCTCAGACTTGATACATGGTGGAGTCCTCTGGATTTCCTAGTGCGGAGAGTCTGGAACTCTACTGCGTTCTCGTGGGCTATTCGTCTTACCCGGTACGGCCCGATAAAGAGGGGGAAGAACTTCTTGTTGAGCGAATGACGTTTGCTCGAGAGTCGACGCGAACGTTCTAGGACCTTCTGGAACACTCTTACTACACGACTGAGCTTGTCCTGCTGTTGCCTCCCTTCTGCGGCACTTCTGATGTTCGCCAAGGCGCGATCCACTACGTCCCTGTGTCTCAATCGAACCGGCAGGCCGAGAGGCACAGTTTCACACACCTTGTCCTCCGGGTACTGATTCCTAAGTACCAGCACTGGAGGCATACAGGTAGAACTGTTTGTGAGGTCGTTCAGAACATGGTGAAAACCCTGTATATACAGGCCCCATGACGACAGTGGCAGTACAGGCGGCACAGCTTCCCCAGTTCTTTCATTACCCGCTCACAGGGATTTGACGCCGGGTGATAAACCGACATGAAAACCGGCCTCATTCGTCTCCTCCGTAGCCGGCCGCGGTGGCCGAGGGGACTGAGGAGCTCCAGTCACGGTCTGCACGGCCACTACGGCCGGGGGTTCGAAGCACCTCTCGGGCATGGATATTTGTGCCGTCCTTAGTATTAGCTAGGTTATAAGTAGTTTGTAAGTTTAGGGACTGATGACCCCGTAGTTAAGTCCCATAAGCTATACAAACATTTGAAAATATTTTCGTCTCCTCCTTAGCATTTCTTTCCAAACCGGGGAACGGAACTGAACACCGTTATCCACAGCCCGACTTGTCGTAAGAAGTCTTTGATATAGGCCTGGGCTACGGATCGTCCAGTTGCTCTTTTCAGGGGAGTTAAAGTGACAAATTTTGATGTTAGTTCCACTGCCACAAAAATGTACGAATAGCCATTCAGTGTGCGTGGTATCGGCCCGAAGAGATCGACCACAGCTAACTCACGAAGCCGAGACGGAATAATAGGAAAGAGGGGAGCACGGTGTGTAAATGTGGGGGGCTTAGACTTTTGACAGAGCTTACAAGTGGTCAGTAGTTTCCGGATCCTTCTTTCAATATTAAGGAAGTAGCAGGTATCACGGAGTATCTGGTAGCACTTGCGGGGGCCATAGTGCGCGTAGCTTAGGTGAGTAAACCAGATGAGTTTGTTGACCCACTCATCCGGAATACACACAACCCAGTTCGTTTGCCCGGGATCGCTACATCGGAACAAGACATTTCGCCTAATAAGGTAGTAATGTCTGATTGACGGATAGTTCTGATCACACCACTTAGCCTTCACATATCTCATAATCGCATCCTTATCTTGTTCCCGCGCTATCTCCTGAAAAGAGGTGGTGATAATGTATTCAAAAGCAACGCCACGGAGATATACGACACTGAAGCTGTCTTCACCCAGTTCATCATTTGTCCCTTGCGCCAAACCCGCCAGGGAGCGAGAGAGGGCGTCAGACACCACATTCTCCTTCCCTAGTATGTGGACCACGGTAAAATGAAATTCCTGGAGAAACAACGCCCACCGGGCCAACCTTCCGTGCGTCAACTTAGCCGTCATCAGAAATTCTAATGCGCGGTGATCAGTGCACACCTTGGTCGTCCTCCCAAACAAGTATCCCTGAACTTAACGAAACCGAAGACAACCGCAAGGGCTTCAAGCTCAGTCACGGAGTAATTGCTCTCACACTTGTTCAATATGCGACTCACGAACGCAATCGTCTTCCGCTGTACCACCCCCTCTTCCTCTATTTCCTGGAACAGCTCCGCTGCTACTCCAAACTTGGAACTGTCCGTACCAAGACAGAAATCCTTTGATAAGTCAGGATGGGCTGGTAAAGGCGCCACTAACAAGGCACACATCCTCAAACTCCTTTTGCGCACCCTCATTCCACTTCCATACACGGTTCTTACTTGTGAGCCCGCAGAAAGTTGGAGTGGCAATACGTTCTATTGAGATATACCTTTTATAGAAATTTACAAGCCCTAAATAGGCCCTGACTTGTTTTTTAGTTGTCGGAACCGGAAACTCCCTAATCACTTCCAGTTTGATCGGGTCCCGTAGGATCCCATCCCCGGTAATAACGTGGCCAAGAAATTTGACTTCTCGGCTGCCGAACTCTGATTTCTTTAAATTAGTGGGTTCTTCATCGAGAAGAGTGTCACTAATATCATCCTGCCCAGCGAGTTTCGGAAGGATGTTCTCCTTTCCGAGCAAGTTGACCGTCAAGCGATCAAATTCTGAAGATAGTCACTGACTTGTGCTAGGGACGGGGTCTTGCGGGCGGTTTTGGCGCGGGTCAGCGGTTCTGACCTCCACGTCACCCGCCGGCGGGGCCTGCGGTCCTTGCTGGCCTCGGTTCGGTCGGATTCCCTTGTTTCCATTGCCGAACCACCTTCGCCTTCCGCCCTGGTGATCACGCGTAAAGCGCCTCCCGTTACCGTCCCGTGGCTGATTGTCAACATTAGAAGGGTCGGGCTGTGCACCACCAGCATTCTCTGGCTGGTGATTACTCCTTGGAGTTTCGTCGGACCGACTACTTCTTCTAGAAGGGTCGTTGCCGTCCATCCTCGGTCCGTAGTCGTCGTCAAACTCCAACTCTGCGAGATAGGACTGGAATGAGTCAAGTCGTCTTTGCAGCTTCCTGCGAGAACAGCGTTGCGTACATTGCGCGGCAATTCAGACGCGCAAATTGTTATCAATTCGCGCGGGGGATACGGGCGGTCAAGGAACTCATTCCGAAGCATCATTGCTTGAAATAATTCCCCAAGACTTTTGTAATTACATTGCGCAAAATGAGGCATCATTAGCATGCTGATTTTTTACCCTCTCTTTCTGCCTCTCGGACCAGTACGCAGACAGGAAGCACTCCCGGAAGTCCCTGTAGTACCGGCCGTATCTAATAAGGGGTCGCATCCGCGTGGCGAGCTCGCCCTCTAGATAGCCGCATATGCACTCTATCTTATTTGCTTCAGGCCAGTTCAGAGGCAAGGAGTGGTCAAACTGCTCGAGCCATGCCCGCAGGTGTATCCCTATAATGGAATTCCTAAAGACTTGGTATTTCCTCACGGTCATGAAGTGATTGTAGTCATAGGCCGGGGCAGCCTCTCGTATAAGCCTGGGAATATGACTCTCCCTTCGTACTGCGCGAAGACGCGGAGATTTATATTCATATTCCTCGGAAACTGAGTCCGCCTCGCGGTCAGAATGATAGGGCAGGCCTCCGCACAAACTACGGCAACCGTTTTCTATGGGCGGGGCCGGCGGAGGTGTAGCAACGGCTTGCTCCAAGCGGGCGAAGCGTTCTTGCAATTCTACCGCCGCATCGCGACGCCGCCTGTTAATTTCTCCTTGTTGCTCCTTGAATCTTTGCAAGTTTTGAACTTGCTTCAACTCAATGGCAACAGCGGGAGCCACGGCCGTCGGTACCTCGGCCTGCCGGAGCTGCTCCACCGCAGCGGTAAGCACTTCCACCCGCGCGCCTATCTCGTCTGCCCTACCGTCTACTCGTTCTACTTTCTGAACTACTCGTTCTACTCTCTCGTGGAATTGTTCCCCAAGAGAGTGGATTTTCGAATCAGCCTGATCTGCACTCTGGGAGAGGGCAGAGATAGCCTCTGCATTCCCCTTAATATTATTCGAGTTCTCCGAGATGGCACCCATCGCTATCTCGTGTCTTTCCTCCTCGAGTTGCACAATGTCAGTGCGCAACTCACTAAATTTCTCATTGACGACCTGAACCGTATTCTTCTGCCCTTCCTTGCAAGCTTGCATGGAACTAGCTTGCGCTTCTTGTAGACCTGCGATAGCTTCCTGCATCGAACTACTTTGCGCTTTCATTTCTTGCAGGAAAGCCATGATATTCCCTAAAATGGAATCAGAGCCGGACGCGGGGTAGGATTGCTAATCGACGGATTCTGTGAGGCCGCAGCAGCCTCTATTGTGGCGGGTGGATCGCTTTGTTCGGCGCAGCCCTCATTACTGGGCCTTTCCAAATCCGAAGGAGCGTTGTCTGTGGGCGCGCGGCTGTCTCCAGCGGCCGTACTTTCCCTTTCGGCTGACAAATCCAACCTTAAAGATTCATCCCGATCCTCGCTTCTATTAAGTCGCCTAGACGGCGTGGCAATAGTCAATGCAGAACTTGTCTCCATTTTTGTACTCCGATTGAATTAACAAAAGGAACCTAACACAAAAATTCGACCTAGCAAAACTTCTTAAAGAATTACGTGTCATAAATTTCACATAGAATGCACTGTGGCTGTGCTCTTTATAGAAAAACCAATAAATGAAATACCCCTTTCAAAATAACACATAAATAACTCACTAATACACACACGATTGCTGAAAACAACAAAAAATAAAATAGGTTAAAGCGCGCTGCTGAACACACGTCCACACACTGGGAGAAAATGTTTTTAAATATTCGCGCGAGCACACAAAGTAAGAGACTATTTTATCAGAAGATTCACTAGAAGAGCGAATCCTGGCAGCGGTCGACCAAATGAAAGTAGACCAATGCAGATGAAATGTGATATTTAGCTATTTTAGCTGAGTATATTCACTGTTGTTGTCTGCTTACTAGAATAAACGGATCTTGGTAAATAATCAAAAATGCACTGCTTAAATAGTGTAATCAAATCTGCCATCAATTAATTTAATGAAAAACTCACAGTTATAATATTAGTAAATAGGGTCTTGACGAGAGGAGCCAAAACCAAGATCAACATTAATTTAATGAAATGATTCTAGTAGCAGAAATATTACTTTTAAAAATTATAGTTCTGGGTGTACAAGCCAGTTAACAGCATAATTCACCCCTTTCTGAGCCAAAGTTAGATTTAACCTTGAATAGTGAATATCATCCTTTCTCCTAGTGTTGTAGCTATGCACACTACTATTACTTTTGAATTGCGTCGGATTGTTAATAACAAATTTCATGAATGAATTTATATGTTGTGAAGCTACAGTGAGTATCCCTAGATCCCTAAATAAATGTTTGCAGGATGCTCTTGGGTCGGCTCCAGCAATTATTCTGATTACACGCTTTTGTGCAATGAATCCTTTTTACTCAATGTTGAATTGCCCCAGAATATGATCCCATATGAAAGCAGTGAATGAAAGTAGGCGTAGTAAGCTATTTTTCTGAGATGTATATCACCAAATTTTGCAATGTCTCTGATAACATAAGTAGCTGAACTCAGACGTTTCAGGAGATCTTCAATATGTTTCTTCCAATTCAGTCCCTTCTCAATGCAAACACCTAAAATTTTTGAATATTCAATCTTAGCTACAGATTTATGTTCAAAGTCTAAATTTATTAATGGTGTCATGCCATTTACTGGATGAAACTTTGTATACTGGGTTTTATCAAAGTTTAATGAGAGTACATTTGTAGAAAACCACTTAATAACTTTCTGGAAGATATCATTTACAATTTCATCAGTTAATTCCTGTTTGTCAGGTATGATAGCTATACTTGTATCATCAGCACAAAGTACTAGCTTAGCATCTTCGTGAATGTAGAATGGCAAGTCATTAATATATATTAAGAACAGCAAAGGACCCAAGACCGAACCTTGTGGGACACCATTTTTGATAACTCCCCAGCTAGAAGAATTAATTGTTTTATCTATATCATGTGAACTGCTTATTTCAACTTTCTGGGCTCTTCCAGTTAAATATGATTTAAACCATTTGTGCACTGTAGCAGTCATACCACAATACTTAACTTATCTCGCAGCCCACCACGCTGTTCGCACGCGCGGCTGCCTTATTACACTGCACGCTACAGCTAGTGGCTACGCCGGGGAGTTACGACACCGCGCATGCGCAGCTGCAAACTCGCAACCAATGTGTGACGAGTTTAAGCGCGAGGCGACCGCGTGGCTTCTGCACTTGTGCCCGCGCTTGTCGTATCACGCTGGAAAGCATCGGTCATCTTCCGCACCGTTCGCCAGTACTCCCAAAGTGTATTCACATTAGAGTTGGCCAACACGATTCTCTTTTAGGAATCTACTCTTGCGATTCAATCCCACATTGTGAGTCGATTCTTACGATTCGTTTACACGATTCTTTCGCGATTATTTAATCTGAATTGGCACGATTCTTACTTCTACATATTGCTCATAGATGGTAATATAATATATGTGTTATAGATCTTGGAATCTGACATTGTGAAACTGGTCCTACGATTCTTTCTGGTCTGCGATGGCATGAATCTTACAAAATATCAAAATGGGGGCAATGGGTATCGGATTTTTTAATATTTATGGTGCATAACATTGATACTTAAAATAATAATGAGCCAAAGCCATTCTATTCAACTCTCAAAAATTCTCGAGAAAATACTCTTTGAAGTTTTGCGAGCGGATATAAATACATATTACGCTACCAATTATTTCTGCTGTCGTCATAGCTCATTTAGTACCGTTGTAGGTTTAGTGAACGTAGGTCACGTATTTCGAATCTTGCTGTAACCTTATAAATTATGTTTTCGTTATGTTTGAATACTTCGGGCCATTTAAATATACATTTCCTTAAATCTATGATAATTAACACTCCGCCGGGGCCATAGCTAAAAGTCTGCACAGCCGGCCGCGGTGGCCGAGCGCTCTGCGGCGCTTCAGTCACGGTCTGTACGGCCACTACAGTCGGGGGTTCGAATCCCCCCTCGGACATGGATATTTGTGCCGTCCTAAGTATTAGCTAGTTCATAAGTAGTTTGTAAGTTTAGGGACTGATGACCCCGTAGTTAAGTCCCATAAGCTCTACAAACATTTGAATTTTTTTTTTTATTTTTTTTTTTTTTTTTGTTTTTTTTTTTTTTTTTTTTTTTGTTAATTCTGCACAAATTGAGACCGCATTAGATACTGCGTCTGTCGCGGTCGAGAAATACAGAGAAAGCAACAGAAATTAAAATAGCTGCGAAACTTGAATACACATGATTAGAAACATTGGGTCACAGGTAGAGATTTAAAAATACGGTTTCATACGGTTCAATTCAGAGACGTGTCGTTTTAAACCGCTTAAAACCATGTATGATTTCTGAGAGAGGTTCATTTCATCCTGATTGTCAGGCAACCCGCAGTAGTATACGACAGAATGAACTGCATACACATCAGGCGTTGCCATTCGGTAATGAACGGAATGAATCCGGAATCAACTAGAAGAGAACTGTGGTCATAGCCGACGGTTTATATAAATCCAGACAGTGCGGACACTCCTCAGATGCTGTTACGCTGAGCTATCATACGCAATCGGACAGGATAGGAGAGTTAGTGCCATGCGTTCTCGAGCAAAGGTGTGGGAACTCTTCGATGTATGGCAAGTTGATGGTAAGAGACACGCAACATGTAAATATTGTAACACCACATATCGTAACGCATCACGATTAAAGGAACATCTTACCAGATGCGATCTGTGCCCTCAGTCTGTTAAACGTATAGCCTCAGAACATACATCGCAGGTGAAAAGGAGAAGAACGGATATGCCAACAAATACTGGGGTGCAGAATATTGACTTATCGACGACTGCGCCTTCATCTACGCTATCGCCATTGCCTTCTGGTTCTGCCAGCAAGTGATGGTGATATTGATGAAGCCATTGCTAGGGTAATATATGCTTCAGCTGCTCCACTATCTATGCTGAATTCGAAATACTGGCGGGAAGCATTGCAGAAACTACGGCCCACCTATGAGCCACCTAGTCTTTGCTTTCTGCCGAATATAAACGTGTGAAGACGTTCGTCACAAAGAAGTTGCGGCGCTCAACTGCTCTTGCATTGATTTCAGATGGATGGACCGATGTATCAGGAAACAGTGTTGTTAACTTCATCGTGACACCACCTTAGCCGATATTGTATAAAAGCATACGAACTGGCGACGAAAGATAACCAGCACAGTATATTGCTTCACAACTAATGGAAGTCGTTCGTGAAATAGGTGCGGAGAGGTTCATAGCAGTAGTCACAGACAATGCGCGAAGTATGCGTGCTGCGTGGAAAATAGTAGAGGAGCAATATACACACATAACCTGCATAGGTTGCGCAGCACATACGTTAAACTTACAAATGAAGGACATAATGTCATTGAGAACGCTGGAAGAGTTCTTCAATCTAGCGAAGAAAATAGTAAAATACTTTACGGAGCATCAGGTCCCCCATGCTTTAATGAAAACAAAACAAAGAGAAAAATACGGTCACACGTCTGTGACACTAAAACGTCCATCACCAACCCGTTGGGCAGGTACAGTGGTTTGTTTGGACAACTTACTTAAGAACAAAGAGGCCCTGTAAAAAACAATTGTCGTCCAAATGTTCAGTGCTATAAAGCACTTAAATGTTCTATGTTATCAGACGAAACATGGCAACGGTTTGAGGAGGCATGGCGTATCTTGCGACCAATGTCAGAAGCCACACGCAAGGTTGAAGCCGATAATGCTGTACTTTCGGATGTACGTGATGCCTCTGATAGCTTGTCTAGGGAGGTAGATGCTGTACTTCTTGAGTGTGATACACTTTCTCAAGCAGAGAAAGCATCGATCAAAGAAGCTGTGAGCTCAAGCCACACGTATTCATGGAAAGCTATGCATGCTGCAGCTAATATTTTGGATCCACGTTTCAAGGGGAAACCCTTAATCATGGGGAGGAAAAGCAGGCTCTAGACAACATCGCAACGTTGAATGAAGTCTTGAGTTTCCAACAACACAGCTTATGGTCTGCAGCAAAACATACATCTCCGTCTGTATGGTGGAAATGCTTATGTACGAAACAACCCTTGTGTTCACTTGCTTCCATAATTTTGAATGTACCGCCTTCCCCAGCGGCAAGTAAGTGTAACTGGTACGGAACAGACTGTCTCCAGATACAACCGAAAATCTAGTGTAACCTCAGGTACATGGGTGACTCACAAGACATCGACACGTTGATGTCATCCTGGGAGGAGGAATCTGATTAATATTATGGTAAGAGGCTACCGGAAACTTTATTTGTATTTGTTCCGGAGACGGGAAGTGTTTGTTTGTTTCACAGAGATTTTTTCAATAATGATAATAATAATAATTATTATTATTTGTATTATTATTATTATTATTGTCTGTAATGTAAACTCTTGATTGATATTTTGCAGTCATGTGCAGTGGCTTACATTTGACAACGTTTTCTTGCAGTGTAATTACGTTTCGTAATATGTCAAGTGTGCTTTACACACAACTTCGATCACATATCGAATAAAAATGCACTATATTTCTATATTGTGGATTATGAAATGTATGTAAGAAATAAAATACCCATTGTAACATTTCGGATGTGTAATGTTTCGGTTTGCACATTGAATATACCAATCTAACCCATTATACCAATACTACCTGTTATTAAACGGTTTGAAAGCAACGTTGTCGTATTATACGAAATATATCGACAAGGTTTTAAACATCGTCGGAACTCTAGTCACATGTATGCGTACTGCAACCAAACATATCAGGAGAAAGTTGAGAAACATGTGAGTGGACTAGTAGGTTAGCAATTGATAACTATGTAAACATAATAGAAAAGTAGCAAACACATACCGTACCGTAAACATTGTTTTGTGATGGGCGGTGAAACAGTGTCACATATACTGTCGTCATTGTTTTTGCATCTCAGGCATATGCCATATAATTACAAACTTCTAGGCTGATTGACCTAGATGCACGATGACTGTTGTCGTGTTCTGGAGCAAATGGAAACTGACTGAACTCAATAACTGTACCACAGTCATTGTTTAGCGCCGATAAGGGCTCTAAAGAGCCTTACGCTGCAACTTTGCGTGCTTGTATCAGTGGTATGTAGACCATCGTAGTGAAAGTGAGTTGGGTTTCAGATGTTATTGTTTGAAACAGCCTGTTTCATATGGAAGAGATGACGCATTTTTACCTTACATTTCTTATTGATACATTAAAATGTGATGGCACCGGGCGCAACATCGTGACGCAGTCGACGCAAGTGTGAAGTGGCATCACGTGGCTGTTGTGTTGAGAACGACCCGCCTGCCTGCTGGTGCCTCTGACGCGAAAACCTGCCACACTTCACTCAAGATGAGTGTTCAAACAGAGCTTCTAAACACACTGATAATAGATTTATTATTTTTCCACAACACAAAGAAATATTCATAAAGGTTGTAAATGAAATCATCGACAGTGAAGAACAAGGTATTAGACAGGCATGATAAGAAAATTCAACAAATCGAAGATCGGTATAGTACTTAGAATGTTAATACTGTGACTTCACACTTTATAACTGAACTGTTGACTTGTGAAATGCTGAACTTACTACTGAGGAAGAGAAACTCTTGTTAAATTTAATGCGATACCCAATGTGATGCTAAAATTGAGAAAAACCTTGCATTTTATACTAAAATAGCAATTGCCCCAGTGAAAGGTTCAACTACAAAGCACGGAAAACTGTAAAGAAGCTGACGTTTTTTGGAAGCAGATAATGGCTGAGAAGAAGCAGAGATCTCATACAAAAGTCCAGAGTTTAGTTACATCAGTGCCAGAGGCGGTGGCCGAGGGTGAGGCGCGCTAGTCACGGTCTGCACGGCCACTACGATCGAGGGTTCGAATCCCCCCTCGGGCATGGATATTTGTGCCGTCATTAGTATTAGCTAGTTCGTAAGTAGTTTGTAAGTTTAGGGACTAATGACCCCGTAGTTAAGTCCCATAAGCTCTACAAACATTTGAACATTTTTGAGTTACATCGATTAATTTGTTTACCTACTAGTATTGGTTTTGACTCAAAATTATGTCTACTGAATGGGCCAATCAAAAATAAACAACCAAATTGAATGCCAATAGGTAACTACTTTGTAGCAACCCTAGCAGATTAGAGAAGATTAGTTGTTCGTTTCATGCAACCTTACTGTGGAGATCCTCGCGGGTGTGGAACATATCTGTATACAGATATATTTTTCTTTTTGTACATGCTGAGATAATAATATTAACAGCATTAATATATACATCACTTTGTTCTATTAAAAAATTCGTCATTGGAATTTCAGGCTGCTCTTAAACAGATCTTTATTCCTAGCTAAATTTTTTATGGTTTCTGGCAAGTTATTAAAATTGTGTGTACCTGAGTAGAGGTCCCATTTTTGAACTGAAGTAAGTTATTTTATGTACTTGTGTAGATCATTTTTGTTCGTAGTATTGTATGTATGAACTGAGCTTTTTGTTGGAAAAAGGAGCGTATTATTTATGGCAAATTTTATTAAGGAATAAATATACTGTATGACAGTAGTTAGTATACCCAGTTCTTTGAAGAGACTACTACAGGATGTCGGTGAATTTACTCCACGAATAATACTGACTGGACGCTTTTGGAGTTCACGGACAGGACTGAGAACGAATTATTTCTTGTTCTTTCTCTTTAGCCATGTTCCCGCACTTGCAGCGTCGGCTTTGTTCATTTGAATTTTGCATGGTAATATTTACGGGGTGGCTGGATGCCACGCCATGTCACCCCAGGAGGAAATCTCCTTACAGTGTTATATGTGTTAACATGTGTAAAGTGTTACGAAATGTTTGCGAATCGTGTAACTGAGGCGGGACTTGGGGACCAGCCCGGTATTCGCCTAGGGGGTGTGGAAAACCGCCTAAAAATCACATCCAGGATGGCCGGCACTCTGAACCCCTTCGTTAATCCTCTGGGCGGATTCGAACCGGGACGGTACGCCTCCGCGTCTCGGAAAGCAGTGCGTTAGACCACACGGCTAGCCGAGCGTGTAGAAAAAATTATTTAATATTTCTTAAATAAAAACAGTCTTTTGTCACAGGGAGATGATGCCACCATTTTTGCAGTCTGACAAGGCAGATTCATATGAAATCATTTCAATTCATGGTGTACAGCATCTAGTGAAATGAAATATTTGGTTCATATTGACGGAATACATCATCCTGCAGGGATATGAACCGAGGTACCCTGCTTTCTAGGCAATTGCGCTGACCCCTACACAATTGGGACACAGCGATCACCACACCTGCATGGATTACTCAAGTACGCCTCCCGTCAGATAAAAATTGTCAACTCCACCCTGCCCACTAGTACTCACACTCCTAGTTATATAAACTGGTTCCTGTAACAGTAAGGGCCCAGGAGTTCCTCCGACTGAAGAACGGACCATTGCCCGTCACTGGCATATTGTATAAGTAATATATGTGTGGTGTCTGTTCCTTGAGACATGTTCAAAAAACGTTCAAATGTGTGTGACGTCTAATGCGACAGAACTTCCTCGTTATCAATCGCTAGACTTACACACTAATTATTTAACTAAGTTAAACTAACTTACGCTTAGGACAACACAAACACCCATACGCGATGGTGGACTCGAACCTCCGACCGTAGCGGCCGTGCAGACCGTGACTGGCGTGCCGCAGACCGCTTGAGACATGTCCGAAAGAACAGACACCACATACGTATAACTTAAACAAATTATTTAGTGAACAGTAGGAATAAGCAATAAGATTACAAAAAAAATTCAAATGTCTGTGAAGCTTCTGGGACTTAACTGCAGGGTCATCAGTCTCTAAACTTACAAACTACTTATGAACTAGCTTATACTAAAGACGGCGCAAACATCCATGCGTGACGGGGGATTCGAACCCCGGCGGGGAACGGCTTCGCGCATCGTAGCATAGCGCCTCAATGCGGTCGGCCGCTCCGCCGCGGCAAGCAATACGACTTTATATTACAAGAGGAATCTTGATGAAACATTTAAACGAAATGCAGCAGATATACGGGAATTGCATGACGAATGTAATGAACTTCACAATATCATTTCCTTCACAATGGAAGCAGCATAAAAAACTCTATTAATTATTCTTGATATGCTGTTATATGAGCTTATTGGAAATATTATGTACAATATACGAAATCGTTAAGAACCGATTATAACACACATAGCTAAACGGAAGACATCATACCATCGTATGAGAGACAAACATGCATAGTTCCATGCTCTGCTTGACAAATTTATTATATTACCATTGCCAGCTGAGAACCTAGACAAATAGCTCTTTTTTTTTAAATTGAATTTTAAAGCCACCTATGGTTGGAGGCTGACAGAAGCTTGATAGCTACTTTTCAGCCAAACGAATTTACATAATGGACGATTTGATATAAAGACATTGAATGGTGAAAATGTAATGGTTACTTTACAAACTTTACAGGAGATTAAAATGGAGATAATTGACATAAAACAGCGAGTCTTAATATACACATTCAGAATTAAAGAGCCATAATGGTTAAAAATCACACATGAGCAGCTGTTTAAAATCCACGTTGGTTAAAATCACAATGTTGAACCACGGAGGACGACGACGAAGGCACTCATTAAAACACAGGGTAACACAACTATTCTCTGCCTTTCCGGCGGCTTCTTAGGTTTTAAAAAGACACTTGGAACACTGAGCATGGCACTGGCACAACACAGCTCACTGATAAAAATTTTATGACACAGGTTCCCCTCAGTAGTCCAGTCAAAGAAGGAAAATTAGTGGCAAAAATCGGTTAAGTCGCAATTTTTTGTACAGTGGTAGTGGTGAATGTCGTGAACAACATACTAAGAATCGTTACCTGTAGGGTGTGAGCGTTGGGGTGGGGGTACGGTGCGTTTAAAGGTCACTTTTTCACGTTTTTCTTAAATGACTCGGAAACCATGGCGTCTAGTGAAAATGTTTCCAAGAACAAAATTAAACTACGTTATCTACAGAAAAGGTCCTGTTCGTGTTTTCTCTAGGACCAATAGTTTTCTCATTACAAGGGCTGAAAAAATAGCTATTTTTGAAAGCAATCTGTTAATGAAATAAAATTAAAGTTTATTGTTAAATGAATCGGATTAAGACGAAATGTTAAAAGTCTATACCTGATTTAAGTACAGTAGAACAGTGCTGAGGGATAAATTTTGTTCTGAGGACGTGCCAGGTGGCAGCGGGGGAGGGCGGGTTGGGGGGGATGGGGTGGCGGGGGGAAAGTCTGACGCGGAATTATTTGTGCTTCTGCAATACGAGGAGGGAGCTAGTGGGTCCCCACTCCATCTGCCCCATCTGGTCGCAGAAGCAACTACAGGCTGTTATACCGACCCTTCCACAGCACACCTCGTAAATAACTGGTGACGCAGAGTGCAACGGCATGTAGTATAGGTGATATGAATGATCGTGGGCGAATGGCAGCCATGACGGCATGGGATATAGATGCCAGCTTCTTTTGAATATCCTGTTTTGCCCCCTTTTTTTTTTCGCCGATATGACGTCCATGAAGACTTGGAGTGAACGAGGAACCATTTCCTTAGCTTCACTGCAGAATTTGTCACAGGGTGGAAAAGCAGAACTATCATACGCCATTGACTGAACATCTCCTGAAGTGTAGTAGCAGCTGCCTTTACAATTCTTTCTCGTTCTGCTTGTTCATCTTTCCACTTTGAAGAATACCAAGCGTCATTTAAATTTTTTTCACCTGAACTACGAAAGCACACCACAGGTTTCCTGGTGAGGATTGTACTAAAACCGATAATGTCCTCATACTTTTCTCTCAGTCTCTCCTTAACTGTCTTTATGTGAGGCAATGTTCCAGAAGCTTGCTCCGACAACTCGTCTAAGGTGAACTGGCAGTCGTCACTCTCCTCTATGTAATTGAATATTTCCTCCACTGAAGCTTTGATTTCTTCATTATCAGGGCGTCCACTCTGTCTACATTTAGGAACTGAGCCTATAAAGAAAATTTTATAGCAATCCTCGTGATACCTTGCATGCGTAGCGTGTAGTTCATTAACAGAACAGATACGTCTTTGGATGGTGAATCCCCATTCGCCCTTCCCCTCTTGTGCACAGACTATAATTGTATTATCGTAACTGAAGGATCGAACACTGTAAACCTTTCGCCGTCTATTTTGGTTTTTTTTCTTCTGTCTATCAAGAAATTCATCATCAATTGTTCCTGCACAAAACAGGCAGTTAGATTTAAAATGAAATTTCGCTTCAGCTGAACGCAATTGTTTGACTCTAACCGACGTTGAAGGCTGTTCCTCTGAAAAATATTCTCTTAAAAGTCTTCTAATTGAGTCACCTCTGGTGTACTCTTTCGTGCAGGATACATTAACACCACTTGTTTTGTTCCTGAAACCTTCTGATTTCCCATCTTTTCTCAAGTAATTGGCATTTAGCAATCCACGTGTTCCTTTCAAAATGTTCAAATGTTTGTTAAGCTTAAGGGACTTAACTACGGGGTCATCAGTCCCTAAACTTACAAACTACTTATGAACTACCTACAACTAAGAACGGCACAAATATCCATGCCCGAGGGAGGATTCGAGCCCCCGACCGTAGTGGCCGTGCAGACCGTGACAGAAGCGCCTCAGTCCCGGCGTGTTCCTTCCCCACCAACATTGCATTGCTCACTGCCAACAGCAAACTCGCAAATCAAACAGTTTTTCGTTTACAGGGGCATATTTCATGTACAGCGCGCTCCCAGGCGCGTTTGTCCTCTGTTGGTATAGAGCTGATCTCTACGAGTTTACGACAGTAATTCGGGCGTCAGATCTTGGATTGTCGTGAGTGCAATCGTGCTCCCGATAATCAATTTTTAGTCTGGGGTAACGTCCCAGAGATAAATTAAATTGGTTCCAATCCCCCGGTGCCGACCAAGGGTTTCGGGAGGTTTTCCTTGGTTGTAAGGCGTGTGCCGGAACTCTCCCACTCATTCCCTTTGCCCCAGTTTTGTATCAGTTTGTCAGATAATTGACTGAATAGAGCCGCAACTCTTTCTGGGCCGGATCTCAAACAGCCCGCTCCACTCTTAAGAGTGGAGAATGAAAAGAATAAGAATTTTTTATTGTACAGACACTCTTAATTACTGAAAATAAGTAATCAAAAAAAGGAATTCCAAATATAAGACAGTCTCTGCTGCAATATTTAATTATGAGTAACGCATTTCATGCTCTTAGCGTACCATAATGTAAACTGCAACAACTGATGAAGTACTTATTACATGAAACGTTTGATTCGTTAACCTATCTAAGCCATTAAATGGCTGCATAAACGAAAAGTCCAATACAAAAATTCCTTAAAAAGGCAGCAGCAACCAATAAACTAACATCAGAGTTGTTTTTATTACTCATAGAAGAGAACTGGACACAAAATTCTGTCTGTAAGTTGAAGAGTGAGCATTTGTAATGGTGGGGGAAGGGGCCTTCTCCAGAAATAAGCCAGCCGCGGTGTCCGAGGGGACTGAGGCGCTCCAGTCACGGTCTGCACGGCCACAACTGTCGGGGGTTCGAATGCCCCCTCGGGCATGGATATTTGTGCCGTCCTTAGTATTAGTTAGTTCGTAAGTAGTTTGTAAGTTTAGGGATTGATGACCCCGTAGTTAAGTCCCACAAACATTTGAACATTTTCCAGAAATAAGCCACAACAAACGTACATTATGCCCAACAATTTCCTACCTACACGAGCGAGGCAATGTGCAGAGATGTACTGTGTAGTTTTATTAGTAGCTAATACCTGTATTCTATTTTGTGTTAATGTCTTTGTGGAAAATATACAATTCCAACAACTGTCTACGTACAACGCATTTTGTGGAATATCAACTCTCCAACTGTGTCAGCATACTGCGTCACCAATTATTTACGAGGTGTGCTGTGGAAGAGTCGGTATAACTTGGTGAATCACCCTCTAGTTGCTTCTGTGACATACTGGAGTAGATGGAGTGGGAATTCACTAGCTCGCTCCTCGTTTTGCAGAAGCACAAATAAGGGAAGTGCTTGATATCATTTCAGCGTCACGCTTTCCCTCGCTGATAGCACAGGTTGTTGTCATACCTACATTACCTTCTAGCAAATGGACTCGCCCGTCCCACGTCACCGACGTGCGCACGATCCACGGAAACACGTCACTTGTGAGCGAGAGGTCTAACGTAACGGTGTCACTATGTTTTCGAAACAGGAACAACGGAGTTGGATCAAGATTGAGTGTGTCAGAGGTAGTACAGCACGAATTAATGTCAACGCAGAAATGCATACGTTACGACGCTGCTCAGATACACTTTGAGCGGTGTGACAGCGAAGGAGAGGCTTTCGTACGCCGTACCACTGGATGAGACATGGGACATCGAACGAGCCGGACCTGAAACGCCAATCCAACGAATGGCGTCATTATGGGTCGCTGCGAAAGTGCGTCAGGGCACCAGTATGGTGAAATTTCTCGTGTATGACTGCAATGGTGTTATCCTAAAATATTACGTTTCTCGAAGGAAGACCGTCAATGTACAGGATTACTAAAATGATACTTTCACTCTACAGCAGAGTTTGCAATGACATGAAACTTCCGACTTTAGAAACATCACAGAAGTTCTCCTGCGAACCTTGCAAGACAAGCACTCCTCGAAGAAAGGATATGGTGGAGACATGGCTTAGCCACAGCCTAACGGATGTTTCAAGAATCGAAACTTTCACTCTGCAGCGGAGTGTGCGCTGATATAAAACTTCCTGGCAGATTAAAATTGTGTGCCGGGAAGTTGGAAAGTAGGAGGTGAGGTACTTGCGGAAGTAAAGTTGTCAGGACCGACGGTGAGTCGTGTCGGGTTAGCTCAGTGGTAGAGCACTTGTCCGCGAATGGCAAAGGTCCCAGGTTCGAGTCCCGGTTCCAGCATATAGTTTTAATCTGCCAGGAAGCTACAGTATTACTGTTCGCTTTTGGATTATCACCTGCGACCAGCTTTGCGAAAGGAGCGGCAATACTTTCTGCGCGACCCACACATCATTTAGCACGACAATGGGCGGGCGCATACAGCGCAAGCTGTGCCTGCTCTGTTCGCTCGATGGGACTGGGAAGTATTGTACCATCGACCTTACTCCCCGAACGTAAGTCCTTATGACTATCATTTGATTATGAAGATGAAGGAACCGCTTCGTGGCATTCGCTACAGAACTGTTCCAGAGACTCGACGTGGAGCAGACCGCTCCATCCGCACCATCAACAGAACAGGCTACTACATTTTTCACACCGCTGGCAACGGTCTCTACACAACTCTGGTGAGTAGCTTGAAGGACAGTAACAGGTGCAAAAGTGTAACGCTTTTGTATCAAAGGTATTAAACGTAAGGAGCGCCATTGAATTAAAATTTATGCTGTGGCCGGGATTCGAACCCGGGACCTCCTACTTACGCGCTTTAGACCACATATGTGCACAACTGTTTCCTACTTTTGAATCGAACGCCAAAAAATTGCTATATCTTCATAAATACCACAGAAACTTAAATACTGTAGCAACAGAACATCGTAGAATATATAAATTACATTGTAACAGTTGGTCCTGAGCTCTTTATAGATGAAACTGGAAGCTTTTTCCATAAGTGTACGAGTTAGAAAAAAAAAAAAAAAAAAAAAAAAAACAGTCATGTTTTCTGGTTCAACGCCATTTCCAAACCTTCATAAGGTAACCACATCTTCATTAACAGATGCAGACGATGTGATATCCACAAGATCGTTACTGTTCTTCAGACAGGAAGTAAAAGAATATATCTGATACAAAAATTAGAAATACTTTTACACTACGAAAAATGCCCTGAAAACACTTTACATGAAAATAAAATCATTTAAACAATGACATCAGCTTTTCCCTGCGGAAACATACATGTAATAGTGGCCAGTTTGTCATGAAATATGTACACGTGTAGTATCTCGAAAATTAATATACAATAGTTTTGAGAAAACGGAGATTCAATCGTGGACCTCAAGTTGCCTGATATTGTGCACTAGCTGCACACTTAATTTATTTCAAGCGTCAACGTCGCTTCCCAATTTATGCTGATGTAATTGACGAATTGGGATGTAACCAATGCCATTCTTTTACATGTTTTTAATACAACTGATTGCATAAGAAATAATACGGGGTATTCATTAATTAATTTTCATTAATCCATTCATTTGTGTTGAAACTGATATTTGTTTACATTATAGAATGTTTGAGAGCGTTGCATTCATAACCCTCTGGCGTAAGTTCATACCTGTGAAAATCGTTTCTCAATACCTGTTCTTCAAATGTTCAAATGTTTGTAGAGCTTAAGGGACTTAACTGCGGGGTCATCAGTCCCTAAACTTACAAACTACGTATGAACTAGCTTATAATGAAGACAGCACAAACATCCATGCCCGAGGGGCGATTCGAACCCCCGACCACAGCGGCCGTGCAGACCGTAACTGGCACGCCGCAGACCGCTCGGCCACCGCGGCCGGCTATCCGTTCTTACAGAGATATTTGAGGTCAAAAGTTTAACTGGGACACCAGGTATAAACATAGACTATTTGTGTTGGAATTTGCCAGTAGTACCCAGAGTGATCAATGTAAAAATCTTATCTAGCGAAATCGCTGTGGTGTTGTCCCATGTCTCGTATGAGCTCATCTTAGCCCATTGGTGGCATAAGGACTTCATTCAGTGATCTCTCATACTCTTGGTAATTAGCATACACGGTTGCAATAAAAATGTTTCTACCTTTATGTCTAGGTACTTATCTATTTATTGCGAATGAAAAGTTGTTAAGCGATATCGACATAAGTTTTATGTGTAATCAAACATGTTGATCCATTACGCACATATTTCATGGTCAATGTATCATTTTGCAAAAATTGTTCAAACAGGTGTAACACATCGTGTGCGTCGCAATCTGTATGTAGGACACACGAATTGGGGACGGTATTCAGTGAGTATGCAACATTCCGTTACAGAACGAAACACAGTTCACTTGATAAAGCTTTTATTTACAGTATGTCTGTGTAGTCGTGCATATTAACCCATCTCTGACTTGTACTAACAACCAATACGCAAAACACGTACTGGTGTTCGATTGATAGTAGCTAACGTACGGAAAAAAGATAAAGCAAACAGCGAACGAAACATGTGAATGTCTCGTAGAAAGGTCATAGCACCGAGTTAATACAAACGTTTTACATGATGTACATGCCATAATATACGTCGGTTTTCCGGAAAATTCTGAAATAACAACCAAAAACAAGCGCCTTGCTAACATTGAAATCAGAATTCGTTGCCCCCTTCGATCTATAGTATTTTATGTAGTAATTCAAGTATATTTTACTTTTGACGATGAACGCGTAAACGCCCTTGACTACGCCTCATTCGCTAGTTGACATTAAAATTAATGCATATCCAGTCACACGCTACGTTTCTCACGTCATACCTCACTAACTCCTCAGACATGGAAACTAGTTTCCAAACCTCTATCCAGCAGCTTTATTACCAAAGCTATAATTAAAATTAAATACTGTCCAGATCGCAAAAATTGTTATTTCTGTCTCATAACCGGTTTTGGTCTATCGCAGACCATCTTCAGATGGATACCACAGTAAAGCAATATAAAAGTTCGCTGGCCGCGGTGGCCGAGGGGACTGAGGCGCTCCAGTCACGGTCTGCACTGCCTCTACGTTCGGGGGTTTGAATCCCCCCTCGGGCATTGATATTTGTGCCGTCCTTAGTTGTAGGTAGTTCATGAGTAGTTTGTAAGTTTAGGGACTAATGACCCCGTAGTTAAGTCCCATAAACTATACAAACATTTGAATATAAAAGTTCAAGGATATAGAATAACAGTAAACATACATGGGCTGTGATTTAAGTACTGGAATCTTCGCCCAGCGCCATCATGTGATATCAGTATTAACTAGTTAAAAATACAGTACGATGTAAAAATTAACTACTTTTATACATTGGATAAAAACACTTGAAAACTTTTCTAAAATTATATCATTACATGTCAATTAAAGGAACTAACTAAGGACATATAATATTCTACACGAAATTATACACAAAAGTAACCATTAAAAACTGACAGTTAATACAGAGATTTCTCGCTATGATCATTTACGAAAAACTCACGTAGTATGTGAGGTGTATAGTTCCAAAAGTCGACATCTGCTTCCTAAGTCATTCTGAGAAAAACGGCGAAAATTGTTTTCATTGTTTACAGTGCTCATATAGATTGAATTTATATTCTATTCTCCAAGTAAAAGTTATATAAGTGTGAATAAAATAAATTACCTATTTCATGAATAATAAACATATTAAATATGGAGATGTCGAGTTTTGGAACTAATTTTTGAATATGTCGCCTTTTGGAACTAACAAATGTGAAAATGTCGCGCTTTGGAACTTATAATAACGCCATTTGTCCCATTTTAGTGAAGAACGTTTATTTTGTTCAAAATGCTGTACATAAAAACATTTTATAACATATTTTAGTTACCTCAATTTAAGCTCTTTTTTGTTTTACATTAGTTAATATCAGGTTACACAATATTATTCTATATTCTCAGATGGTGTTCATCTTCCTGCGGTTCACAAGTAACACATTCTTGATCTGGATGCACATTTTCCTCCTCATAAACACGATCTATTATTTTCTTGTAATACGCCAAGGATTCCATTTGTCTCCAGCCATCTCCAAAATGTTTATCAAGTAATCGCTCAACGTCACACAGTTTTTCCTTTTTGATGATGCAGGCATCTGTTGTAAGCTCCGTTTTCTCCATGGCATAAAGCGTTTTTCCCCGTTGTAGTATTCCTCTGAATACATTCAGGTCATTTCTGTAGTTCTGCTCACCTCTAACTACAACCACCATTTTTCGACCGTTTTATCAAAATTCTTTTGCAAAATCTCAATTTGAATTGCCAGGCACTAGGTGCTTTCAATACACTTTGTATGCTGGTTTTCCAGTCATAAACTGAAACAGTCCACAACCAATTTGTTTTGGGAACCATATTTGTTGAATATATTGTAATATTCTTCCGGTTTAATAATCGTGTCCATTTTCTTTATTTGCTTTTCAATTCTTCCGAATACTCGGTTACTCGGGATAAAAGAGTGGCCAACAACTGGAAAGACCAGCTGAACTTCACCGATATTCTGTGGTGCTTCATTTCTCATCCAGTAGGATATCATGCCAATATTGTGCTGTTTTTGTCCTGTCCTGCACAGCCGTCGGCAATTAGCTTAATAATTTTTATGGCAGAGAGATCAAGCTTGTCATAAAGTGCCGACGCGATTTCGTTGGATCCTTTAGGGCGACATGATTCTAGCCAAACATACATGAAAGTATTGTCCTTATTTTGGGGATAATGAGATGAACCAACACAAATAGTGAAATTATACAAGTGCAATTGCCGAGATAAATAAGTTGCCTGGTCAGGAATTTTCGGCAATACCAAATTTTTTTGGCAATCATAACTAAGAATGAGGTCATTGGTGTCTTTCGTTCGTAAAATGTCGTAAAAAGCTTGTGCTCTTAACTTATGTACTCTTAGGCTTGACATCGCTTCTAGTTTGTCTTGCGGTGTTTTAGAGTGCTTTACTTTTGCTTTTAAGCATCAGTCAGGTGGAACAAACATCAGTTGATGGACGTCCAAAGCCTATATTGTATTTCGTACAAATATGTCGGAAATAAGTCTTTTTTACTCTTTGATCAGGTGCAACAGAATCATTGAACATTCTCCATAGTTTGTTAATACTCACATCACTTTGCAAGTACTGGCGGCCATTAATTTGACCTCCTCTCTTCTCTACTGGTGGCAGCCCAGTTTCTAAATGCCGCTTGCACACAAGCCCTAACCGATCCTTTGAGAGCTGCAAGATTCCTAAGAAAGTTTGGCGGCACACAGGGGCAACAAGTGATTTCATCCCTGGATGTCGCACTGCTCTTTTTACAAAATACTTAATGGAGACAGTTTTTTGCTTTTTGTTACCTGTAGTGTATTTTTTCTGTCTTCTTGGATGATCAGATGCTGTGTATTTCAGAATGAATGTATCCTGAACCATCTTTCTAGAAACACTATAAAACACTTTATGAAAATGCTTGATATCACGTATGGATAAGAGACTGCACTGGAAAGCTTGTGTTTTATTATTACAAATTGGAACTCTGGGACCGCTTTTCGCTGGGTACCTACAATATTAAATAAGAACACATTAGAACATTAACAAACATGTAGCGTAGTAAAGTAAACAAGTCAAAATGATGGAGTACTACAAAATACCCAGTACTTACCTTTCTATTTGTTTTATGTATTTTGCCCATTTAGTGGTATCACGCACTCGCTTCCTTCCACGTCCTCGCTCCACAGACGACACCTCTTGTACAGGAGATTCCATTTGATAAGCTCACGATAACACACCATATCACTTTGAAATACGACAGACAAGTATGAATATCACAATAATGCAGCGTAATAATATGGCCTTGAGCTTTGTATTGTTAAAGTTCTGTCCAGTGAAAAGCGCGCAAACAAGAGACAGAATTACAAACTTCACACATCTGAAAGCGAAACACAACCTGTGATAAGATGTCGGGTTCTGGAACATTACATCCTATTGGAGTGTACAATATAAATGGAAATGTCTGACTTTGTAACTAACTGCATACGTCGAGTTTTGGAACGTTCTCTTATTGGAAAATGTCGGGTTTTGGAAATAACTCTTAATTTCACTGCTTATTTTAAACACGATAAGACGGGATTTGTAGAGTTCACTAGTGTTTTATAGATGTATTTCAAGACAGAGAAACAGAAAATGGCAGTAACTCATTTTCGAGCAAAATTTCAGATGTCGACTTTTGGAACTATACCCCTCATGTATATCTCAAAGATGAACCTGCAGGACGCCACAAGTTTTCATGGTGGCGACGTGAAATAATCGATATTCTGGACTGGATGAAGACGATCTCAGAGATGCGCCATTGTTTTTGGCTATCACAGTGTGTCAGTAACATTTTCTAACTAAGGATAACTGGATTCGCTGCCAAATATACAATGTTTGGTACCACGAAGTATGCGTTGATTTCAGAGAGAAAAAGTGCTTTTTATGTGGAGGATGCCAGTGGTCAAAATTCTACGAGGAAGTTATTACAATTGTACCTAGTGTGGTAGAAATCGATCGATTTTTCTGTAACCTGTGTTTATAGCAACATTTCTGTCTAATATTTTTGTTACATATTCATTAAACATCCAAGAACAAGTGACATAATTAAAATTATTTCTCTTGGCAATATATTTTCAGTTAGAATAGCATTTTCCCGAAATGGTAACAATTTTACCACCTTACGCTATACGTAACAAGTCAGAAACTGACATAATTATTAATGCTTATTTTTTCCTTTATTGCTATTTTAATATCCGTACAGAGACATACAGGTAGGCTGGCCGCAGCCTCCTATGCTGCTGCTCAGCCTCATGTTTTTACAGAAATAAGAAAGGAGTAATAAATAATGGTAACGGAAAAGTTAAAATGGGTGAGCATGATAGTTATATATGGAGCAGCGTCGAAGTTAGAATGCATATTGCAGGTAAGTTAAAACATATATAGTGGGAAAATAAAAGCCTGTTCCACGTCGACGTTAAAAACACACATTAAGCCGAAACACTGGACACGAAGAAAGACTTAAAACTGGCGATTGCAACACTTGTCTGGTGTCGCGTTGGTTGTACTATTAAAAACACACACTGGCGACGAAGAGACACAACACTGAAACGGACCACTGAAGTTTGAAACAGTGCCTGATAGTGTGAAAGACGACCGTCTGTCGTCTTCCATATATTTTTTGTATATTTCTGTAAAGTTATAATTTATTTAATGTCGCTAGATTAACCTTTTTTTTAAAACTTGAACCCCACTCTTTTCAAGGCTTGAGGATTAGCATTTTTATTTCACGTGTTAAAACGTTAGTTGAAATTGCAAGATTTCTCTTATTTTGTTATGTTAATAATTTATTATTATATTGATTAATGTGGCATAAGTACGGTTTCTCCGCTACGGCTTCTCCAATGTCCCTGGAGAATGTGCAATTGTTTTACTTTTAAGTGGGTGCAAGAATCTATGGCTGTCTGAATGTGGGGAGTGATAGCTCGCTTTGCATCGTTCTCTCTGGCTCAGAGTCGATAGCTGCTCGTGCTACCACACAGCTTTCCACACCCTTTGGTTGCGGGCTAGTCAGTGAGCCTTCCCTCCAGCACGAGTCTCGCTCTCCATTCCCACCACCGCTGTTTCTTGTGTTTTCCGGCTTCCGGTGGCTTCCCGCGGCTCTTGTTTCTGGAGATGGCAGCGTTTCATTGACTAGCACGTTTAACTTGGAGTTGTGTAGTTAGAATCATTTTTTTGGAATATTTGCTCCGATCGTGTGAGGAAATGTGCTCTCGTTTTTCAATTCAGTGATTCCCAATAGATAAACGCGGTGTGTGTGATTCTAGTTGCAGTTTGATAACGGCTTGGTATGATAAAACCTCTTGTGATCATGTGGCGGTTGTACGAACTTTGTATAAATACTTTCTAGCTTTGTGTGGCCCAATTTCTTATAGATGATATGTTAATTTTTGTACAGTGCATGTATAAATGTTCTCATCCTTTCCTTCTGTGAGTGATATGTGTTCCACGTGGTTGGTTAATAGAACAAAGCCTTCAGCTTTCACTCTTGTCCGTTCCATGTCCATCAGGCAAGTAACTATGCGGGTATACTTCTGAATTCCACTAATATATTGCGATCTTCTATCCTCGCCTATTTTAATTTTGCTGTCTCTTCTCCGACTGTTAGTACGCATTCTGTCAGTAATTCTCTCTGAGCCTTGTACAATCTTCTTCAATAGTCTCCCTATGTAATTCTAAACATTTCTATGGGTTGCATGCCGTAATTGTTATTTTTATTTTTCCGACTTTGTAATTATTTCCTTTTTGTAGTTTTCCTGAGACAGGACCTCATCCGTCTCTGTAATCGCTCTATCGCGTGTAGCTGTATTGCATTCGCTTCCTTATATAATTCTAAGCATTTCTATGGGTTGCATGCTGTAACTGATTTTCTTTATTTTCCGGAATCTGAATTTCTTCAATTTTATCGGTTTTCGGAACCACGTGGGTGCGAGTTCCGACTTCCTGGGTTTGCCGCTAGTCGCAGGAATTGACGCCACTTCTCCTATAAAACCAATAACTAGATCGATTGCTGATATTTTGCAACTTAAGAATCCACCGTGATTTTATATAATGGATCCGATATTCAACCACTTCACCTTCAGTGGCTTGCGTTCATGTAACGTAGCCGTGTGTCGCCGTTAGCGTATTTTCTCGCGGACCAATTCAGATGTAATTTAACTCGGTTACACATACGCACCATCTCAAAATAGGCACGACAGACCAGAGCGAGCTTCAAAGTGTTTTTGTATATTACGTTTTGTGGTACCTCCGACTTGCAGAATTTCGCCTACGATAGCGGCGTCTGCTTCCGCCTCGTCTCAGCACGCTGTGTTTGGTGAGTTTCGCTGTGGCATTGCGTGTGTGTGAGAGAATGAGTGTTGTTTGTGAATCCTTCTCCCCCTCCCCCCAGCAATGTTAAATCATGTATAATCTAGGCTTGGCACCGTCCGGAATAATCAATGTAAGAGATGCATTTTATTGTGTTAACGAAATTGGTTCCCCATTTTGCTTGTTTTCTATCCGAATAAACAAGTTTATGTTCAGCATAATCCGTAAGTTGCCTATAAATTGTAGTTTTAGAGCACCTTCCCTCTTTTATTTAATATTGTTCTTAACAAATGCTGAGGAGAAGCTCAAATGCAAATTATGACTAAATTCCGTTGCGCCATAAATGTTTTCTTAGCCACCTTTAATTGCGGTGGCTTGCTTATTAATGTCTGTGTGTAATGACATGTGAGCTGCTATGTATATTGACCACTGTAGTATTAACTTCATTTTACTTAAGTAATTTGAAACGAGTCAGTTCTCAGTTTGGGCCAGGGAACAAGGCTTTCTAGCAGGGAGTAACCGGTAGTTCACACAGGCCTCATTTGCTAATTTTAGTGATAAAACAAAGCTCTTGTTTCGTACAGTGGTCGACTTCTAAGTGATACCCGGCAGGGGGAAGGTTGTGGGGTTCGGACGCGCGGGAGGAGGGAATGGAGGTGGGGGGGACTGGTGTAAGGACTCCTAGGGAGAGGAGAGGGGGGGATAGCCGAGTGGTGGGCGGGACCAGGAGAGGACGGGGAGACGGGGGTGTTGAATCCATGGGGAAAGATTAGGGCTGGTGTGAGGGATAGGTTTTGGGGTGGAGGGCATCATCCGGGAGGGGGAGGTGGCGGAAGTTACCCTGGGGGAGGATGTGGAGGGTGTGGAGGTGAAGGGAGAGAGGGTGGATATCAGTCGGAGGACGAAGCTCCGACTGCGCAATTGCGTTCATCAGGTAAGCGTTTATGCTGTGTTGAGAGTTTTTCACAGCCTGTAGATGTTGCACATATAGAGAGCTTCGGCCTTCATATGCATCTGAGAGATCCAACTTATCATTCCGTGGTGGGGATTCGAACTCCCGACCGTAGTGACCGTGCAGAACGTGACTGGCGCGCCGCAGACCGCTCGGCCACCGCGGCCGGCTCGGTGAGGTGAGACTGGAGTAAGCGCTGGGATCGGACGAGGGAGGGGGCAACGGCCAGGAAGCAGGAGGTCAGCATGTTGAAGGAGGTGGACGTGAGGCTGGGGTGGGGCATATCAGCCGAGTAGATGAAGCAGAGGAGGGGAGACAGGATGGAGAGTTGAGGCACCCCGGCGGAGGGGTGGAGCAAACGGGAATTAAGAGTTGCAGACAGCGACGTAGGAGGGCCGATGGTTGAGGAAGGACGCATTTAGGCAGACTTAATAGGAAAGGCGTAAAGTGTTAAGGCTTAACAGAGGAATAGTTAAAACGGAAATGCAGCATCTCCATTACTGAGAGAAGTACAAGCATTTTTATGAAACAGCTGGCATCTTTGTACCAGTGCTGCCGGTCGAGTGTTAAGAAATTGGGAGCTGGGAATTTGTATCTGACGGGAGGCGTGCATGGGTAGTCCTTGCAGGTGCGGTGATCACTGTGTCCCCAGTGGTGTAGGGGTCAGCGCAACTGCCTAGAAAGCAGGAGACCCGGGTTCGAATCCCGGCTGGGTACACATTTTCAGCTTTGCCCAATAGCAGTTGAAGTCATATATTCTATGAATATTGTTAAGAAACACTAACGTCGTGACTTATTGTCTGTTTGAGCATTCTCAGGCACTCGGGTCGCTTTTAAAGTGCAGGTTGGGAGCTCGTGCAGTTGGCGCGCGCTTCAGGCCAGGGGTGCACTGGCCGCTGCCGCTGCCCTGGCAGACGTGTTGACTAATGGAGGCGGCCGCGTAGCCGCCCTGACGAGACAGCACGCCCGAGTCCGCCATCAGTGCACCACGCCGGGCCGCGCTGCCTGCATTTTGTTCTCCAAGCAGGCCCGGTCCCTTGCTTAATCTAAGCCACGGCTGGGCAAATGCCGTTTGGCGAGCGCGAGCGCTCTCAGCGGCTCACGCGGCCTGCTCGCGGCTCCCCCCCCCCCCCGCCAGCCAGCAGTGCCCCCCTCTCATACTCTACTAGCCGCGCACCTCACTACACCACGCGGAACCACTCGTTCTGTTTACCTGTGGAAATCGCGTCCGGTGTTCGTGATAAAGCAGAACTAGTGTCTGAGAAATGGCTGAGGAAACTGATAGGCTTTGCGATCATAGAGTTTCTTCCCCTTTATGTTTTCTATATATCATAGGAGTTAAGTTTAGTTATCCCTTTTACTTCCTCCAGTGAGAAGGTTTTTGTTTTACACTTGATAAATTATACTTATCTTAATAGTTCCTAAGTTTTTGCTTCCCGCAGCAGGGATATTTTATTTTCCTTTAGCTTACAAATTTTCCCATGTACTTATTTGTTTATTTTTTAGAAGTTCTTTATCGTACCACGGCAACTTTGTTGTGGTACCACTGACATAGGCAGGGAACTTTTTCCATTGCTCTCGGGTCTTGAGTTCTGGAATTTTTTCCCCTTCAGAATGGTGTCAGTTTTCATCCTTTCCTAAGGATGTAATGAATCTTAATAATTGTTACCTTCTGACCGACCACCCAGTTTCTCGTCATTGTAATGAAGCAAGTTTTTAGTTCAGAAAGTTCAGTTTTGTTACATTTTGTTTAAAAAAATCTACACAATTCTGTGAAAATATAACGTAAAATTTAGAATAAGAGTCTTTTCTTAATTCTTTTCACCTATGTCCTATTTGTGGCCACGAAAGTAGGTTTTACAGTGGTTCTAAACTGTGTTTCATCCTTACATGAGCAACTGTTGCATGATATAGGATACACAATTTTCGGGTAAGCACTATTAACACTTACTTGCCACTCAAACATGCTGTGGCCGATATGATTGTACCGGTGTCCTTTTCACGGAAGCCGCATCAGCTTGAAACGCCCTCATGTGTTTTCTACGTGCAGTAAGTATTTCAGCTTGTCCTTGCTCAGCAAAGCGCCCTCACAGCTGCACAGTTGCCCCCTACCCGTGCACTGTGCACCAGCAAGCGGCCAGCCACAGCGCACAGCCCTGCCACCCGCACTGCTTGCTCTCAAGGCCGCTCAGCGCTGCCCTCGCGGCTCTCGCTGCTCGCGGGCAGCCGCGCGAGCAGCTCTCGTGCCCACCCCTGGTCTAAGCGTTTTTAGGGTCTTTAGTGCTCAATGGGTGAAAAAAGTTCAGAATTTACATTTCAGTCGTAGCAGCAGAAACGTCTGGTCACTGCTCATGAAATTGCCTACCGGTGTCTCCGAGAAAAATCTGTCTCAGACACGCTCTGATCCTTGCGACGTAGCCAAACAAATTGTAGCATTGTCCAAGTTGAAACGTCAACAGTCTGACACATTAGTATCCTCTAAACCAGTGTTATACAACCTCTGGGTCGCGACCCCCAGGGGGATCACAAAGTCTTCCTGCGGAGGTCGCCGTCACAGGAGCAAGTACTCGCATCACGAAATGAATAGCCAGGAGCATGCCTCAATACTAGGTGTTCCGTAATGCCGAAACATATGCCTGGAAAAGTAAAAAGTGTATTTTATATTAAAATTGCACGTTTCCTTGTTCACCATCAATTCTTACTTGAGTGCAACAAAAATAGTTTAATAATAAGTACAACGCGTTAACAATGAGCAAATGAGCTGTTTTCCGGTAACAGGCAATAGCCAAATTTGCAAGATATCATAAGTAATTTTGAGAATTAAAAAATGCTCAGTCTCTGTTGCAGTATTTTATTCTCCAATAACACGTTCGCGCTGTTAGCGCATCGTCAGACTGGAAAAAGACAAATGTTTTGTTACAGTCCGTGTACCTGGCAGGCAGCGAATCTAATGTGGCTAAGGTGAGTAAATTTTGAAAAGTCAGACTTACTTTGGCGGAGATGGAGCTACAGAACTATCTATTGCTGTGTAGGAGGTATCTCAACAATTTGTGTTATTGTAGAGATGTTTGTGACGTGAGGGAATGAATCTTGTGAAATGATACATGTTAGTATGAAACAATAATAAAATAATAAAATAATTAAAACCACCCACATAAAAGTAGCCTTCACGATCAATGACAAGATCAGTATCGCTCTCACCACAGTGAACGGCTAGTTAAAGACTCTTTTAGCCAATCAGGCGTCTACAAAATACAATGTTTGCAGTGCCCCTTATCATACATTGGCCAAACTGGACGAGCCTTCAAAACTAGGTTCCAAGAACATCTTTTAACTAAGAAAGGCGCTGCCAAAAATAATTCGGCTTTTTCCGAGCACCTCAAAAGAAGCAAACACATTCAGCCCCCCTTTGACAAATTACAACTTCTTCACATCGCCCCCAAAGGAAAAAACTTCTCACTTCTTGAAGAATTAGAAATCACTAAGTTTGTAAAACGGTCCCCAGAACACAGTCTCAACGAACAGCTCATCACAAAAAATCCAAATTTTTACATCATGTTATCCATCTTTTTCCAAAATGACCCTCCTTCTGACAATTCACAACATCTTTCTTCCTCCCCACCCTCATGCCTTTAATAATTTCGTTTTCATTCAGTTATTATTGTTTCATACCAACATGTATCATTTCACAAGATTCATTCCCTCACGTCACAAACATCTCTAGCCGCTCGTTCTCGCAGGCGTAACACAGCCCATACCGCTCTGTTTAACGGTCGCATTAATGTTCCGCATTTATTAAGAATACTACCAGTTGCAAACGTGGACCTGCCGCGACAGCGACTCCTCTGCTGCTATGGTGAGTTTTATCATATAAAAGCGTTTTATTAATTTCCATACCACACCCCTTTAGTCTCTAGTTATTCTAGTTCAAATAACCCTTACGTACTTTGTACGTTTACCTCTTTGCAGGCGCCCAATAACACAGATTGTTGAGATACCTCTACACAGCAATAGATAGTTATGTGGCTCCATCTCCGCCCAAGTAAGTCTGAATTTTAAATTTACTCACCTTAGCCACATTAGATTCGCTGCCCGCCAGGCACACGGACTGTAACAAAACATTTGTCTTTTTCCAGTCTGACGATGCGCTAACAGCGCGAAACGCGTCATTGGAGAATAAAATACTGCAACAGAGACTGAGCATTTTTTAATCATTCAACACTGTTGCTGCACCAGCCGCCACCACCACCATCATGGAATGGAATGAAATGTAATTTTGAGAAATTCTATTCCTTACAAATAAACTGTAGATGCGACCTTGCTCAAAGAGCATCATTCGCTTCTGAGCTTTACCTACAATGCAAAACATATTTATGCAAAATATATACCGGGTGGTCGAAAAATCAATATAAATTTGAATCCTATAGCCATAGCAAGGGGATTCGAACGGGCGAAGGTCCGTTGACAAATGCAGCTGTGGCGAGAATGAGTTCGAAGTCACGGGTTGTTTAGACTATAGACCCCGTAACGCGTAATGCTGCTGGACAGTTCAGGAAGAAGTGGAGACTGTAGCGGGTTCGTCTGTGCATGGGGAAGTCAGTGCTCGTGCAGTCGCACGTCGCGCCGGCATTCCACGCACTACTGTTTGGTTGGCACTTACGCGTACCCTCCGATGCTATCTTTACAAAATCCATCGGCATCATGAACTGTTACCTGTGAATTTCGTGAAGCGGTGGGCATTTGTAATGTGGGCGTTTCAAAAGATGCCGGAAGATAGTGTTTGGTTGAGTAACGTGTTATGGACCAACGAAGCTCATTTCTCGCTCCGAGGGTCTATCAATGCCCATAATTGCCGAATTTGGGCTACCGAAAATTCTAGAACTGTCGTGGAATCTCCAATGCACGACGAGAAAGTCACGGTATTGGATAGATTTAGCACATCTACCGTTATCGTGCCTTTTTTCTTCGACGAACTGCGTGCTTCTGTTTTTGTAACTGCTACCGTGACGGGTGAGAGGTACGCCGATGTGTTACAGAATCGCATCATTCCCAGCCTGGCTGATAAACACCTGCTATAACGTACTGTGAGATTACCGCCCATTAGAAATATTGGTTATTAATAGCATATGATAATTAAACAGTATGAAGTTCAGTGCAAACATTGATCTTGCCAATGCACCAAATGTTACACAATTTTAATCTTATTAATTATGTTAGCAATGTATGTATGCAGTTGGGTGACAACATTTATAGTTACGCCATAGGCAGAAATTCTGCATGTTGAGATTTGCTGTGTGCTTGTAGGTGATGGGAGGCCAGGGAGCAGGCCGACGTTGGTGGTTTGTTCCAGCTTAGGATTTTCCAGGGGAGAGAGGGACAATGGCGAGTGCCAGGCGCAGTGCAGTGCACAGCGCGAAATAAAATATTCTAATACTACTGGCATTTGAAGTAATACGATGCAGTTAGGAAACTTTAAGGCCCCCACTACAAAAATTTCATACCCAATATAACTGTGGTGAAAGCTAAAACTTAGGCATACAGCAAATCTTAAACAAATGCATATGGTTGAATTTAAACTAAGCGTAATACAGAGATGAGTGAGGGGTCATTTGAATTTTCTTGTAAAAATACATTAGCTGATATAGCCCCATCTGGCGTAATATGTGTAATTGACGCTGAAAACATAACTTCATTATATGAGAAGTAATAAATTACCAATATATACAAGACAGTTACACAACTAGCATGGCAATGTTTGTTTACAAAAATAATATATTAACTATTTCTCATTTTATTTTCAATTAATCTTGTGTAATTTATTTTGATATATTCAGTTAAATCACTTATCTGTGATATAATAAATTGCACGATTATAATAAATAGTACAAAGGATGTTTATACCAATATAAAAACCTAAGAAGGAATTTTTTCATATGTAGTGTAATTATTTTGATTTCAGGTACAATTTTAGAAATGTATTGGCTCAGCGCTGTACGTTGGCAAGTGGGTTAGAACAGCTCACTTAGGGAAGTTGATGACGTAGGGAAAAAACCCGGCATTGTGGGCATTTGGCGCTCGCGCGAGGCCCAGGTAGTGAGTCTGAAGCGAGTGGTGGTGGGGTGGGCGCGGCGTCGCTCTGCACGGTCGGCGTGTGGATCTCCAGGTGGAGACGATAGCATTTTGTGTGGCAATCGCCAGGTGTGGTTGCTCGTCGTACACTGCACCAAGTTGAATCGAGTGCTGCTGTGTGTCGTGAATCTTTAGCCGGTGGAACAAGGTGTGCATCGCATTGAAATAAAGTGACTGTGTTTTATTAATGTAACACGTGTCGTCGCATAGGCATGAACATAAACGGTGTTTGAGACAGGCACATGGTGTGAAAACAATTTGTGACAATTATTCATTTTGTCTGGGCGCTCGCGAGCTATAAATTTATCAAGTAAATGTGCCGACGTTTAGACGTATCAGCCACAGAGTTTTAATATGGTGAAATAAACAACATAAAGTGAACTTTCACGTGTTCTCAAAAATAGTGGTTAGTACACACTTTTCTCACTTGAACTTGACTTTATTATGAATTTTTTTGTTAATCATACGCAGGGAAGAAAAACTGCGAACGTGTGATATCATCTCCTAGAAAACTAGTCAAACAGTAGCAATCACAGTTCCAGTGTTTTTACTTGTTTAGGAATTTGGTTCGCTGTTGGTGGTTGTGAGTTTTAATATTTCCCTATTTAAACTCTCATCCCGATCTTTCACCTCCCAGTACGATTTTTATCCAGGATGTGCGCTCCACCCCATATTGCTAGACGCGTGAAGATCTCTTGCGCGCGTCGTTTCGTGATGATCGTGTGCTCAGCTGCCACTTACGTCATGCTTGGTCTCCAAGGTCCCCAGACCTCAGTCCGTACGATTATTGCCTTTGGGGTTACCTGAAGTCGCAAGTGTATCGTGATCGAACGACATCTCTAGGGATGCTGAAACACAACATCCGACGCCAATGCCTCACCACTGCTTTACAGTGCTGTTCACAAAAATATTCCTCGAGTACAACTAATGTTGCGGAATGATGGTGAACAAATTGAGCATTTCCTGTAAAGAACATCATCTCTGCTTTGTCTTAATTTGTTATGCTAATTATTGCTTTTCTGATCAGATGAAGCGCCATCTGTCGGACATTTTAGATCTTTTCTTTCAAAATTATACTGACTTTTTGATCACCTGGTATTTTCCTGTCGGAATTCATGTAATTATAGGATGTGTCCCATTCACAAAGATGGACTAAAATGCATCCTATAATGTACAATACTGCACTTTTTTTTACAACACAGTTATATCAACAGAATATAAAAATTCGTTGTCTTTGAAATAACATACATAGTTGTATTAAGGTTTGGGCAGGAGGGGGTTACCGAAATATTTTTAGTTGGAAGTCGGTCGCTTATTCACAAAACAGTTGTGAAACACTGCTTTAAACAAAATGAACTCAAAAAAATGCGAGCAGTGCTGCGGAACGACCGCTTCGTGCGGCGAAACGTGTGCTAAAACCTTATCTTCAAAAGCACTCGTCTTGTATGATTAGGGTTGAATGTGGCCATGTCAGACTTCGTAATCCTTGAGGTGTCCACTCGCCCATAAAAATTTATATACAATAAAATAAATATGTTCATGTAAAATCTTTATACGTTGCAATATTTCAAAATCAGATTCTTGCGCCGAGGGAAGAAGTCTTTAACAGTCACTCTTGTTAGAGAAGAAATTCTTCAGTTTGTGGTCGTTACTATAGCCACAGATAAAAAAAATATATTTCTTCAATGAATATCGATCGATGTGTATGATCGATTAATCAAAGTTCTAAAAGAAACATTTATCGAAGTCTTCTTGACGTAACTTTTCCACCAATAAAAATTCATAAAAATCTTCCTTCAGATTGAAGAATATTTAAATTAAATATTCTTCTCGTTTCATTAATATATTATTTATCGTAAAATAATTCTTCATAAATGATGTACTCTGACGCTTTCGTCAAGTTTAAACACGATAACATTTATTGCTTTCTATAACATTGCATATGTTGTCATTGACAGACAAAAGGGAACTGACTTTTAAAATTTGTTGTTTTACCATGAAACTTCGATAATAATGTCAACTCTTGCGACGACAACCGCAGAGATCAACATCTTCTTGCCTCGTGGCCGTCGACCCGCGACTTGATGTGGCCGGATATCTACTCCTCGGAATCGGCGTCGAAGATGTTGCCCTCGTAGGTTAAATCGCCTCACAGCACATGAAACATAAAAAACATACAAGGGACTTGTTTAAGAATCATATGACATTCAACATTTACATAAAATTACTTAAGAACACAAATATAAGTAAGTTATCCTGCACAACCTGAGCTGACATGAGATATGTAGCGGAGACAATAATCCGTCCCACTATAGCAGGCTGCTCTGGAAGTATCCAAACCTTTTTGTTCAGATGAACTGGACTGCACTGTTAGCACCCACCTACCTAGGGAGACATGGTCATCGCAAAAAAATAACAGAAATCAGATCGAAAACGGAAAGATTTAGGTGTTCCTTTCTTCTCGCGCAGTGTTAAAATGTTATTTGTAAACCTGTTGCACCAAACTGCTATGGTTATCAGTTCCGACATTTACAAACTATCTAGTAAGTTCCGACATTTACAAACTACTATCTAATAAGTACACACCGAAATCCGAAAATACATAAATTCTTGTTTCCTTGCAAAGAATTCTTAGTAAATGAAAACATCGATAGACATGGGCTAAATTTTACTTGCAGTAGCAGCGGTGTGGTATTGGCAACGAAATATTCCCTTTACGAGGGGATCATTAGTTTCTTGCTCAGAATAACAGTAATTATTTATTGCATTGTCAACACACATAATTATTCCCCTCATTGTACAGTACGTGACTGATTTTTTAAAAAGGATTTAACGGCCGTTGCCAACATCAGTACACTACACCGCTGCCGTAAGGAAAATCCTAGCCCTTGTTTCAGTGTATTGCATCCAAGGAGGTTTATTTCACCTTAGTTATGAGAATAAAAATCACAGCAGCGATATCTATTAGTTATTTGGTATAATATGTAAGTAACAGCGCCTCTAACAGATGTTCGCTATGCTATGCATAGCATACACTAGAAACTACAAATTACGATATCTCTTCTTCCCCTGTCTGATTTTAATGAAATGAAGCTTGTATGTTGCCTCAAGGTACTCTCAGTTGACCTATGAAACTCCATGAAAGTTCGTATAGTACTATTGGAGACTTACTTTACTACACCATAACTTAATTGTAAGTGTAGTATACGTATAAAACTTCAAAGTACGATATCTTTCCTTTCTCTGATTCGATTTTGATGAAATGGAGCCTATGTTACTCTTCACTCTATTCTCAATTTACCTGTGGAAACCCATGAAAGTTCGTGTAGTACTTTTGGAGGTTATCCTCAACGAATACACATACACGATGGCTTTTAAACTAAGAATTAAATTTTGTTATCTTCATTTTTTCTGATCCGATTTTAATTATTGAAGCCTGTATGTAGCCAGACAATATTCTCAAGTTACGTGTGAAAACCCCATGAAAATTCATCAAGTAGTTTTGGAGATAAACGTGTTCAAGGAGCAGGGCAGGATCTGGGACATTTGCCAAGGGGGACAAGCTTAAATTTGCCGCCCCTTCTTTCACTCCCCCCCCCCCTGTAAGAATCGAATTTTTTATGCTAATTGGGTTACATGTTTGTAAATAAATGTCACAATCTCACAACATGAACTTATTTTATTGACTGAATTAAGATCAAAGGAAAACAGAACAATTTTAATACATACAAAAATATTACAAGCTTACTCATCGTATAAAAATCAATTTAAAATTTCGCTTTTCGAGCTTTTTTTGCAGTGGAATCTTGCAAGGCTCTGTCTACTGCCAGCGCACGTTTTCTGAAACTTTGAACTTCAAGTTCTTCCTCGCTGAGATCTTCTGCCAGTTCCGCTGCTTTGGCCTTCAAGTCCTCCACTTCCATTTCTCGAATTTGCACGCCACACAGAAAACTAATTTTTGCACCAATTTTCTCAAGTGCGGTAAACCTGGTACTCAGCTCTGTCAAATATTTCTTATTTTTTTCTGTGAATGTTGGATACTTCATCTTCACAAAGCTCATCGGCCATTTTCTTCTTTCTTCGAATCCTTTTTTCGGAGAATACCGTTGATACATCATCTTCTGCTAGCACTTTGGCCTCAGAAATAGCTTGAGAGGTACAAGAACCCCGGGAAGTTTTGAGAAAGCCCAAAAGTCTTTGAATGTTTGGAACAGCTTTATCAACTGTAAAGTATTAACTTCGCAGAAACTGATTAACATGATCAATTTATGTTAATATTGCAAACCAGAAACAAGTTAAAGTAATGAATTTCAGTTTTCTCATATTTTTGAAAATAATTCTTGTCTCTGATATTGTTTCTGGTGTTGACAATTTATAAGTCTCAGTTTCTTCCAAGGCCTTCAAAACTTTATGAAAATGCTTGTAAACAGATTCAACCGCATCTACTCTTGCAGATCACCTAGTCTTTCTGAATGTCTGCTGAATTTGCTCCTACCAAATTTAAAGAGTGAGCAGCACATGGTACGAAATAGGCCAGTTCATTCTTCTGAAGTATTCTTGACTGGACCCGTTTGTACTTTCCAGCCATGTTTGCCCCATTGTCATGAGACTGCCCCCTGCAGTACTTAATGTTCAACCCATCTTGTTCCAATTTTTGCAGTATCTCTTGACTAAGGCCTTCTCCTGTTTTGTCTGTAACTGTAAAAAAGTCAGTAAAACTTTCCACAACCTCTGAGTCGTTCTACTTGACATATGGAATTACTTGCGTCATCTGCGCATTGTGGCTGATATCTGGAGTGCAGTCAAACATTAGTGAAACGTATTTAGCAGCTAAAATATCTTTAATTATATATTGTTTTATTTTGTCAGCAATCAAGTCACAGAACTCATCTTGTATATTTTTGTAAAAATAGCTAAACTGGCCTTTCTTGTGAGGTTCAATACGCAGACGAAGGGGGACACTATAATATGATATGAGATCAATTGTATTTAGAAATTTGCCGCTATGTGGATCACCAAAATCACCATCTTCTTTTGTTCCTCTAAAAGGACTTCCTTGCTTAGCTAGAAAAAGGACAGCATCAATAATACAGTGAGATTCCTCGTGTTTTATCTGCTCTTGCTGTCCAGTGTGTGATACGTATCAGGTGGGTTTGTCGGAGGACATCCAAAGAGTCGAAAGAAGGGCAGCTTGTTTTGTATTAGCGTGATACAGGGGAGACTCGGAAATGATACAGGATCTGGAATGGGAATCATTAGAACAAAGGCGTTTATCGCTGCGACGTGGGCTACTTACGAAACTACAATCGTCAACATTCTCCTCCGAATGCGAAAATATATTGTTGCCTACCACTTACATAAGTAGAAGAATAAATACGTGAAATCAGAGCTCAAACAGAGAGATTCAGATGTTCTTTCTTCCCGCGCGCTATTCGAGAATGGAATGGGAGATAAATAGTACAAAAGTGGTCGGATGAACCCTCAATCAGGCAGTTAAATGTGATTTACAGAGCATCCTGTGTAGATGTCTATCAATTCCACCGCTACCGAGAGAAGACTCTAGATCCTTAATGCTTTTGACTTTCAATAAGAAGTTTGCGCACCTGAAATACTTTATTTTTATTTTTATTTATTTTTTTTTTATATAAGGACTGGAACGTTATTCAAATTCACCTGTTCTACAAATATTACCTTGATATGAAATATGAATATTCATTTATCTGGAAAAGGAAATCTATGCAAATTAATAAACATTGTGCATTTACTTATGCAATAACGCAAACGTCTCCCTCATTCTGGCTAATATGTAGTAGATTTTCAATGTTTGATTAGCTGAAGTACCTGTGTCAGGGCAACACTGAAGTCAGCAACCAGGAATTTTAGTTTTATTAAATGATTTCGGTATTTCTTGCAGTCATTTTACTTTTAATAATTCTGTGTCAGTTAATTTTATTAAATTATACCAGAAAGTTACATTCTATTTAAAAAAAAAAAAAAAAAAAATCGGTCTAAATTTGCCGCCCTATAAATTCTGCCGCCCAGAGCAACTGCCCCCTTTGCCCCTCCCTAGATCCGGCCCTGTCAAGGAGACAAACAGACATGACGGTCGTAGATAAAAAATTTCTAATTGTCATAATCCTGTTTTCCGTGATCCGAACTCTATGAAACGAAGTCTGTATGTTGTGCAGCGTTACACTCAATTTACCAGTCGAAACCCCAAGCAAATTCGTGAAGTGGTTTTGGAGATAAGAGGTTTTTAATAGTTCAACAAACAGATACGACGGTTACTGAAAACACTTAAAATTACGCTATCATTTTTTTAATTTTTTTAATCCGATTTTGATAAAATTATTCCTATGTGTTGACCGAAACTTTTCGCATGTTTCCTGCGAATTCCACATAAAGATTGGTCAAGTAGTTTTCAAGATTTAACAGCGACAGGCCTGCATTTACAGATTTATTATTAGTATAGATTCATAATCACGTACTGCAACTAGAAATTTTTTACGTTTTATTATGTACAGATTAGTGAGCTGATGTTTACATTTGAAAAACACATGTTCACGATATGACACGCCAACGATTTGTATCTAAATTCTTTTTCTAGTGCATTTGCTGAATGTGCACATTTCATGTTGGACTGCAGTTTTGGTATTTACAGTAGTGATGCAGTACTTAAATATACCGGTCTTCCATTTACCTTGTCTCTACACGCGCAGGTGGTGTTCCTCCTTCACCGAAGCCACGTAGGCCGTTGGAATGGGTGCCGCATCTTCCCCTTAATAACGCACTGCGCGCCTTGTCGTCAGTGTCGTTCAAACGACGGGTGTTGAATGACACTGACCAATATTTTTGTTTCGAAAAGTTAGTGATTGTATACTGTAATACTCGTTTTTTAGTACCGGTGTTTATTTTATTTTTATTTATTTATTTAGCCAGCTGTTGGCGTAAATCCGGCGCTGGGTAAGGGAGAGCCAGGAGACGAGGATACCGTTTTCTTCGCAGCAGGTGAAACAGCAGACGGCACGCACATTTCGAATCGAGCGCCGCGTAGCGACAGGCGGGGGAAGAGGCGACGGTAGCAGGTGCACGTTCTGTTTGCTAGATGGCAGCACAGGTCCAATTGCGGTATAGTTCAACGAAAACGTGTGGAACTGACCGTTGTTATTCAGTGTTTTTCTGCTTCCGTTTACTAGCTTACCTTACAGTAGTCCATCTCTCGTTTCTTACGTTACGTTCCGAATATCGGTGTATAATGGTATTTACCTATATTCTGCATTTTCTGACATTTCTGTCACAAACGAAAACGGGTCTGTTCATATGTTCTATTCCCTCACACATTTGTCACATCGTAGAAAAACACGTAAGAAACAAAGCAGTGGCAATGCTTGGCCGTGTGCAGTGCGGTATCTCGTCTTATAGGTAACTGTATAGGGGACCCACGCCTCGAGGAAAATTTTATTCTTTTTAATCCTTTCTTCCAGTGAAAACTACATGTGAAAATTTGGATGTAACAAGCCGTCAGTGACACTTTTTACATACATTTTTTCATTTATTTCTGTTATGTCATGTATCAGAACATTTCTGAACGATTCTCTTATTATTATGAAGTAATATCTGTATGCCTATTATTTTTATCTTGTTGGTTTTAACGCAGCTAACCAGAATACGACAGCCAAGAGCGTCTTAATTGTTCTCATTATTTTAAGGCAACGAGCCACGTATTGCCTGCATTTTGAATACACAATTCGTAGTAAATGTGTTAATTTATTTTGTGGTCACGACACTTTCATAACAATGGCAGTCGTTGTTCCCACGACAATGACCATTGCGGGCGTCCCCTATTTGTATGTAGGCCGATGTATCACCATAAACAAAAGTTTCGAACACTTCATTTCCGTAATTTTCAGTTTATTCTTTAACTGCGATTTCCGAGTTTGCGACAGTGTAAAGTGTTTTACAGCGGACTGTGCATAAAAACTTACGAATCTGAATTAGAGTGCTGAATTTTTATGGAGACTGCCTTCGAGAAAAACAGCGAGACAACGGGAGTAATAAACTGAAGTTACTTTTACGAGACCACATCAGTTTGATGACGAGAGTCTCTTTCATTAGTTTTATATAACTTGACAAGAGTGTAAGCCGCGACGGTGCGACCGAGCGCGTTGAGGCGCTATGCTACAATGCGCGAGGCCGTTCGAATCCCCCCTCGGGCATGGATGTTTGTGTCGTCTAGTTCATAATTTCATAAGTAGTTTGTAAATTTAGAGACTGATGATCCCGTAGATAAGTCCCTTAAGCTTGACAAACATCTGAACAAGATTGTAAAATGCTGAAATGTCAGTTGCGTAAATGTTACAAGAATAAAGAGTTAAATTAGGCAAATGTGTAGTGACCAGAATGAAAGATGAAAACTAGGAGAATTATCTCGTCAACTTATCTGGAAGCTTAGAAACTAAATTAAAAAATCCTGAGATATTCGCGGATGTACAAGGTAACAAGTTCCATAATGGCTCGTTGTGTAATATGGCACGGGACATAATGGTATCCAATACGGCATTCCTCGTGTTGTGAAGAATGACACTACGTGCCACTGAAGATTAGAATACCCCGCTCAGTGATACGCCCTGTTAAGCACGTAGCATCGTCGAGAGGTCAGTAATTTCGTTTAACTTGTGAGGAAGCGCGAATATATCAAGATTTGTTAATTTAAATGTTTTTGACGCACTGGAAGGCTTCCAGCTACCTGCCAGCTCCACAACATCGATGGAGACAAAATTCCTAAAGTTGGTCTAAATAAGACAAACTAATTGAATGAAATCAATTCGTGCATTCTAGACTGTTCTTTATTAATAGCTGTAAGATAAGTCCAAAACGTATGTAATTCTCATCTCTTAAATCTCTGACTCTGACTACGACTTATTCGCCTTTTGTTGTGTTGTGGTAGGGACATCTGTCATGACGGCGCACAGCTTTTATTCTATCGCTAGCTGCAAGTACCCGGCTTTTCCCGGGTTTAAAATAAGGCTCTCTGAAGAAGCGTACAAAAATGCGTCTTATATGTACAGATATTGCAATCGAAGTCTGTAAGTAAAGTACTCTCCCACATGCACCGAACGAAATTTTATGAAGACTGTAACCATCTTGTTTTCAACGTCAAGTGTACAAAATTTCATCAAGATCAGAGAAAAACTGTGGATTTTAGCGAAATCCGTAAGTAACCTCCGCCACTGACTGAACGAAATTATATGTAGACAGTACCCTTCCTCTTATTTTTAAGGTTAATTGTGCAAAATTTCTTCAAGATCAGTGCGAAGATATAGATTTAGACGGACACATTGAAAACACACTATCACTCTTTCTCAAATTTTCTGGTTGGTTTTACAAAAAATGGAACGAAACCTGTTTAAGAACAATCCTCACGTAATTTATTTTATGTGTACAAAATTTCACGTTATTTGGTTGTCTGGATCTTGAGTTATAAGAGAACAGACAGACAGTTAACAAATGCGTCTTCTAAGTATAGAGATAGGTGAGAGGATTTGTGATTTAGGTCTTCAAAACTTCTGCATTAAATACACATAAATGCTACCTTTATCGCTAATCTAACTGTACTTAATTAAAACGTTACTGAAATTAACGAACGATAAAATGTACAATCGGCAAAATATCTGAAACGCCTTGCATAACAGGATTTTAAACTCACAATAGTTGCACTGAATGAGTATTGTATGTCCTGTTACTGTAGGGAATGTTGTCTGCCTAAGCATTTTGCACGCAGTACTGTTTGTTGAGATGACTGCAACCTGGGTCGTCATCACTGAAACAAACCTAACTTTCCTACCTGGATCAACATCCGTCGATCGAAATAACTCCTACGTCTATATGATGTGGAGAACACCTAACACATTCTGGTCTCGCTATTGGCGTGGTTTACTAATTAACTAACAATGGAACGGTTATTTTAGTAGCTCACGCTTACGGGATGGGTGAGCTTAGTGGCACGGTAGACCAGCGTTGAACTGACGTCATCAGGATCTGAATGCGATACATCGACCTGTCGACACGAGTCCTTATTTCGACTCGCGGAAATTGTCTCCGTCCAATGAGAACTCGCTAGCTCTTAGCCAATGAGGTACGCCATAATACTGGCAAACAGATGTAGCGATGCCAGCAGACGCCGATGTTCTGAGTCTGCTGTATACGTTCTCAAAAGAAAGTAAAGTTATCCTCTTAGGAGCATTGTTAACCACATCGTGACATATTCAGAAATAAATTACCAAATATTGGTGACAAGGAATATCGATAAAACCACAATCTCGAAAATCGCGATGTACCGGTATTCGAAACTAAGAAGCAAAATATTTGGGGCAAACAAGCAACATCGGCCTAACCATACTCTCGGAAATTACGAGATATTAGAAAACAGTCAAATGTTTCTGACTAGCGAATAGTGTAAATGTCACTGATACTTATTTAGGCTTACTATTTTCTCGGAAATCGTAACATATTTGGAACACGGGCCAAATATTTTTGCGAAGGAAAAACAGAAATATCATTGCTGGTCTTATCTCCATCTTTAGTCGCACACAAATTTCCAAATCGATGACACCCATTCCTGACACAGCATTTCGTTACAATTAACATCGAATACTCTGTAACATACTACTGTTATATGAATAGGAAAATCCCACAATATGTTATCAATAAGTAACTACTACAGTGTGATACAAACGATAAGATTATTGCCGCCCGCGGTGGCCGACGGGACTGAGGCGCTCCAGTCACGGTCTGTACGGCCACTACGGTCGGGGGTTCTAATCCCCCCTCGGGCATGGATATTTGTGCCGTCCTTAGTATAAGGTAGTTGATAAGTAGTTTGTAAGTTTAGGGACTGATGACCCCGTAGTTAAGTCCCATAAGCTTAAGAAACATTTGAACATTTTTTTGATAAGATTAAAACATATTTACGGGGGAAGAGAGTTGAACCCCATTCCTACGTCTTGGTGACCTACAGCGCTAACCATTACGCTACAACAGCTAGATATATCTCTAGTAGACCGTAGTAGGTGTTCTTATTGTTAATGTGTGTTTTTATTTACATTTAGTTATAACAGATTGATCCGGATACGATTTTGTCATTCATCTTTGACGTGCTGTTTGCCTCAAACACCTTACTGCGAGTTATCGAGTTTGTTTGCGAGTTGACTGGGACGCTTGCCTAGCGTGTCACTAAGCCCACCCCTTACGGGTTGTCTCGCGACGCGTAGGGACTTTCGCTTGCTGACGGGCGGACAGCGTCATGTTTGTAACCAGATGAAATACAGTAGCCAAGCAGTGTCTGCAGTGGCCTCCTAACTGACAATTGTAACCTAAAACATTCCTCTATGTATTTGTTAGTACTGTTAATTGCTCCAACCTCGAGAAAAATTATCACACTTGCGACTGAATGCTATATTTCGACTAAAAACTATTTTGAAACAAATGAATAAATCAAGTAAGCCATCAAGACATTAATTGCAAGCAATAAATACTGTATAAAGGTCCGAATATACAGGGAAATATGTCTCAGTGACCTGACCCCTTACAACTTCAAATGTGGGCTCAAGTAGCCTATAAATTACATTCATTTGTAAGAGTATGTTACCAAATAAATGAAGGATACTTAGGGTGAAATGTGGGGTGTAAATTACGAGATGTTTAGTTAAGTTTAAAGTTCTACTCTGATATTAATTGGTTCTTTTTAATTAATTAAACTCTTACAGGTATTGCGGTTACTAGAAAGTAGTGCTATTAATGACCTGCGTAGATGTGCGTAACGGTTTCTTTAATTCATCCGATTGAGGTTTTATTTTTAATCTAAAATGAAATTATGGACTAAAGCTTGTAGCAGGTCGCGGTGGCCGAGGAGACTGAGGCGCTCCAGTCACGTTCTGCGCGGCCACTACGGTCGGGGCTTCGAATCCCCCCTTCGCCGTCCTTAGTATAAGGTAGTTGATAAGTAGTTTGTAAGTTTAGGGACCGGTGACCCCGTAGTTAAGTCCCGTAACCTTAACAAACATCTGAACATTTTGAACTAAAGCTTGTAATAAGCAATTGGGTGTGGTGTGTTGGCTTTTACATAGAAGTAGCTGCCTGTACCCTCAACGACAATCTCAATACTAGCAACTGATTTACTCTACCTTGCTCCTACTCAAAACTAATTAACATAGTAACTGAGCTTTCGCAATAAAATTTTGGATCAAAGTCACCATAAATACATTTATTACCCAAAAAGAGAAGGAAAGGACATAATTGTGAGATGGCATTTCATAATGGTTGTTACATGAGGCTCCCTAATAAAAGAAATAATCTGTGGGTTACAAAGCAGATAGTGAGGAGGCATTTAAAAGCCTATTGATCTATTGGGCTATCCTGCTTGTCTTGTGAGATGTTATCTCCTTGTGCAAACATAAAACAAGCAGTTGCAACCGTGAGGTTATGTTGACGCCGAAGCCGCGTTTACAGTACCAATGGGAATGGCTGCTGGGTGAACAGGATGTCTTAATAGTATTTTCACTGTAGTGTTTTTAAAGAAAACGCCTTTTGCTACTGCAAATGAAGGATTTTTATTTTTATAATTCACCCATACACGTTTCGCCTTTGTCACAAGGCATCATCAGTGGGTATCCTGAAATATTTACATGTTTCTGTTTACACATGAAGGTTAGGATTTTTATATATGTACAAACCATTACGTTATTTTATTCAAAACAGTTCGTTTTCTGCTTTAAAATGGTGTACTTACAGCACTTGCTACTCCATATCAGCCTCTTTCCGGCAACCACGTCGAAATGTTCCACTATTTTCTGAAAAACTTCGCATTTTTCTAATTTCACAGTCATCAGATGCTATAACTCTGTGCACTGTAGTTTGTTTTGTAGTGTTGCCAACTTCGAGCTTATTTGTAATTCAACTATTTCATTGAGAGTGTGTTGAAGTTATCTTTGTGTGTGAGGGGGGGGGCGATTGTGGGTATGTGATTATGTGTTGGAATTTGTGTCTACCATATGGTCAACCAGTGAAAACAGTGATTAATCAAGTTTATTTGGTCATTTAGTAGCAACTGTTTCTCAGCTTTTGTTTTATATATGTGATAAATTTCTTGTAATGTTAGGAGGTGTTTTTCATTATTTATTCTATTTATCTTCATGTCTTTCTCTATTGTGGAGTGTTTGTGGTTAAATTCTTTCAGGATGTTCTGCAAAAGTGGAGTAGCTTGTCCCGTATTTCCATGCCCTGATACGTTCTGTATAGGGTATCAAATGTTCTGCTGGTTTCTCCTACATAGCTTCCATCACATGAGTTACATTGTAGTTAGTGTATTTCAGGTCTTTGGTAGATAACTGTGTCTTTTCTTATTTTTGGGATATATTTTTACATTGGGTGCTATGTTTTGAGGGCTACTTTTATGCCTTGTCTTTTGAAAATATTTGGTATTTCGAGTGTGTTAATTTGTGTTTGTATGTCATTGTGTAGCATCTTGAATTTTCTTTTGTGTTTTCATGTGTTCTTTGTACTGTGGTTTGTATTGTGTGTGTTTGTGTGCAGCTTTGCTGTGTGGTTGTCTGTCGGTCTGCATGTTTGGTAATTTTTGCTCGTACCTGTTTTTAATTTTTTCTCTATATTATTATTTTATCCATTGTTTGTTGCTATTTGTGTGATGCTGAGTGGTACTGGGTTGAGTCTGTTGACCATGTATCTGCCTGCTTATTGTTTTTGAGCATGTTGGTGATTGGATGTCTGGTGTATAACCGTGTCGGTTGTTGTCTTAACATTGAGGAACCTCAGCCGAGTCTCATGTCGTGACAAACGGCGCGCGGTCGCAATGTGTCCGACTAGTACGCTCCTCACGGGGAATGTTAAATTGTAAAAGTCGACCACTGCACGAAACACGAGCTTGGTTTTATCACTAAAATTAGCAAATAAGGTCCATGTGAACTACCGGTCACTCCCTGCTACAAAAATCTTGTTCCCTGGCCCAAATTGAGAACTGACACGTTTCAAATTACTTCTACATCTACATCTACATCTACATAGATACTCTGCAAATCACATTTAAGTGCCTGACAGAGGGTTCATTAACCACTTTCATAACTTTTCTCTACCGTTCCATTCTCTAATTGCGCGCGGGAAGAAAGAACACCTAAATCGTTCCGTTTTCGATCTGATTTCTCTTATTTTATTGGGATGGTCATGTCTCCCTAGGTAGGTGGGTGCTAGCAAAATATTTTCACATTCAGAAGTAAAAGTCGGTGATTGAAACTTCGCAAACAGATCACGCCGCAGTGAATAACATCTTTCTTTTAATGATTTCCACCCCAATTCGTGCAACATTTCGGTGACGCTTTCCCCCCCGTAACGTGATAAAACAAAACGAGCTGCCCTTCTCTGAACCTTCTCAATATCTTCCGTCAGTCCCACCTGGTGAGGGTCCCACAAGGGGCAACAGTACTCCAGGAGAGGACGCAGAAGTGTGATGTAGACAGTCTCTTTGGTGGAGCTGGTGCATCTTCGAAGCGTTCTGCCAATGAAACGTAACCTTTAATTCGCCTTCCCCACAATATTTTCTATGTGTTCTCTCCAGTCAAAGTTGTTCGTAATTGCAACTCCTAGGTATTTGGTAGAATTTACGACCTTAAGGTTTGACTGATTTATCGCGTAATTGAATTTCAGTGGATTTCTTTTAGTGGTCGTGTGTATTACTTCACACTTTTCTTTATTTAGTGTCAATTGCCAATTTTCGCACCAAGTAGAAATTTTGTCTAAATCGCTTTGCAGTTGCTTTTGATCCTCTGCTGACTTCACAAACCGATAAACGACAGCATCATCCGCGAACAGTCTAAGGGAGCTATTCAGATTGTCTCGTAAATCGTTTATAAATACGAGGAAGAGTAGGGGACCTATAACGCTTCCCTGTGGAACGCCAGATATCACTTCTGTTTTACTCGATGACTTACCGTCAATTACAACGAACTGTGTCCTTTCTGATAGGAAATCGTGAATCCAATCGCACAATTGGGAAGATATTCCATAAGCACGCAATTTCATTAGAAGCCGCTTGTGGGGTACAGTATCAAAAGCCTTCCGGAAATCCAGAAATATGGAATCGATATGAGATCCCTTGTCGATGGCACTTAACACTTCATGTGAATAAAGGGCAAGCTGTGTTTCGGAAGAGCGATACTTTCTGAATCCGAGTTGACTATTGGTTAATAGGTCGTTCTCTTCGAGGTAGTTCATAATATTCGAACAAAGTATATGTTCCAGAATCCTACTGCAAATCGACGTCATTGAGATAGGCCTGTAATTTTGGGGATCACTCCTATTGCGTTTCTTGAATATTGGAGTAACTTGGGCAACTTTCCAGTCTTTGGGTACAGATCTTTCCCTGAGTGATCGGTTGTAAATTATAGCTAAGTTCGGAGCAATTGCATCAGCATAGTCTGAGAGGAATGTAGTTGGTATACAATCTGGTCCGGAAGATTTGTTTTTGTTTAGTGACTTAAGTTGTTTTACTACTCTAGGAACATCTACTTCTGGCATGCTGGCATCTGTTCTTGGATTGAATACTGGAGTGTTCACTTCGTCTTCTTTGGTGAACGAATTTCGGAAAGCTGTGTTTAGTAATTCTGCCTTAGCAGTACTGTCGTCGGTACTATTACCATTGCTATCGCGTAGTGAAGGTATTGTTTGTGTTTTGCCGCTAGTATACTTCACATATGACCAGAATTTCTTTGGATTTTCTGCAAGATTACGAGACAGGATTTCGTTGTGGTAACTACTATAGGCTTCTCGCATTGATGTCCGCGCTAGGTTGCGTGTTTCAGCAAAAAATTGCCAGTCTTGTGGATTCTGTGTCTTTTTAAATTTTGCTTGCGTTTTTCTTTGTTTCTGCAACAGTGATCTGACCTGTTTTGTGTATCACGGGAGGTCGGCCCCCTCTTTTATTAATTTATTTGGTATAAATCTCTCGATTGCTACTGATATTATGTCTTTGAAAGTAAGCCACAACTGATCTACACTCGTATTTTTAGCTTTGAAAGACTGGAGATTATCACTCAGGAAATCGTGAAGCGAATTTTTATCTGTTTAATTGAATAGATATATTTTTCGTTTATTTATTGTGCATTTGGGAATTTCGACATTTAGTCTCGCTACTACAACTCGATGTTCGCTAATCCCTGTATCTGTTTTGATGCTCTTTACTATCTCCGGATTATTTGTTGCTAAGAGATCAAGGGTATTTTCGCAACCACTTACCATTCTAGTGGGTTCATGAACTAACTGTTCGAAGTAGTTTTCAGAAAAAGCATTCAGAACTAGTTCGGACGATGTTTTATATTTGCCGCCGGTTTTGAATACGTAATTATGCCAACATATCGAGGGTAAATTAAAGTCGCCACCGATTATAACAGTATGCTTCGGATACCTATTTGAAATGTGATTCAAGCTTTCTTTGAACATTTCGGCAACCGCATCGTCTGAGTCAGGGGGTCGATAAAAAGATCCAATTATTAATTTATTCCGGTTGTCAGGTATAACCTCTACCCAGACCAACTCACAGGAAGTATCACTTCAATAACATGACGTTAATACTACAGTGGTCAATATACATAGCAGCTCACATGTTATTACACACAGACATTAAGAAGCAAGCCACCATAATTAAAGTTATCTTAGAAAGGTGGCGAAGGAAACATTTATGGCGCAACGTAATTTAGACATAAGAAAAATTCATCTGCACATGTGAAGAACAATATTAAATAAATGAGGGAAGGTGCTCTAAAACTACAATTTATAGGCAACTTCCGGATTATGCTGAACTTAAACTTGTTTATTCAGGTAGAAAACAAGCAACATGGGGAACCAATTTCGTTAATACAATAAAAATGCATCTCTTATATGGATTAATGCGGACAGTGCCCAGCCTAAATTAAGCATGATTTAACGTTACTGGGTGGATGGATTCACAAACAACACTCATTCGCTCTCACACACGCAATGCCACAGCGAAACTCACCAAAATCAGCGTGCTGAGACGAGGCGGAAGCAGGCGCCGCTATCGTAGGCGAAATTCGGCAAGTCGAAGACAGCACCCCCGACCGTAGTGGCCGTGCAGACCGTGACTGAAGCGCCTCAGTCCCCTCGGCCACCGCGGCCGGCAAAGTGTTTTGTACAATCCCCCCTCGGGCATGGATATTTGTGCCGTCCTTAGTTGTAGGTAGTTCGTAAGTAGTTTGTAAGTTTAGGGACTGATGACCCCGTAGTTAAGTCCCTTAAGCTTAACAAACATTTCAACATTTGACAAAACACTTTGTAGCTGGCTCTGGTCTGTCGTGCCTGTTTTGAGATAGTGTGTGTGTATAGCCAAGTTAAATTACATCGGAATTAGGCCGCGAGCAAACAAGCTAACGGTGACACACGGCTACGTTACATGAACGCACTCCACTGAAGGTGAGGTGGTTGAGAATCGGATTCATTATACAAAATCAAGGTGGATTCTTAAGTTGCAGGTGGCCGTTTTGATAGTGTCCTACCAGCCTAATCTTAGACGAAAGAGGTGACAGGAGACCTCTCTGGGAACGGATGTAGAGGGAATTGTCTTGGCCAGGTAGCAAGGGTCGGTAAACACTAGTCTCTGAACGCATTCTGCGTCGCTTTTAGCGCGCTCTACATTCGGTGTATGGCGGGGGGAGGTTTTTCCGAGGCCTTAGAGCTTTGGTCTTCATTCTGGTTCCGACAACTGAGAAAGTAAGTACCCCATCGAATCATGCTGAGGGGAAGGCATGCTGTTAGGACTTTGATTTATTTGTGATCAGGCAGTCTTGGTTATCAGTGATAGTCTTTTGCTATGTATGGCGAAGTGTTTCTTAATTTACAGACCTCGAGTAAATTCAGTGTAAATTCATGATTTGCATTTTCATTCCAGTGATGATTGTGTGTCTGGTTTTGATCACGTGTGGCCTTCAGCCTTTGTATAAATTGTGTCTTTGAATTTCCTTCGAGTTTTTAACTAATGTTTCCATCTCGTTTCTGTATCTGCGAGTATGCTAAATATGTCTCAGATTATGTGATTTGATTCCATCTTTCCTGTCTTGCATGACCGATACACCACTTGCTTGCGTAACGGTGGTTACTTCGGCCTTCAGCCATGGCTTTATTTATACTTCCTTCTATACGAATTCTTGCATGTGCTGTATTCACTTATCCTGACTTAATTTACTTTGTAAAGTCTAAGTAATTCACCATGGTCGCACACTACGTGGTGCGTAAGAATAGTATGCCGCTGCCGTGCCACACATGAGTTTGTTAGTGCATAGTATAATTTCAAATTGTTGTGATCAAGATGCCCACCATCTCATCAAGACGCCGCCTACGTTCCGTTTCACTGCTACTTTCAAGTGTTCTAGGATTGAGGATTGTAATGTACTGCCAAGCTTTATGCATGTGTCTGTGAGTCATAGAATGTGATTTCAGCTACCCATTGTGTATTTGAAAATTTCCTCCCACGTTACCTCCATAAAATAAAGGACAGAAACATTTTCAGTAAGGGCAGTCATATGATTTAATTCACTTTTGTACAAGGTGTGTGCTTAATTTGGTCTCCCCACATTTATTTGCTTGTTATTTTACTGAATAGATTATGATTTTAAAGCATCAAACCACTGTTTTTTTTTTCTTTTTATTTCATGCTCCCTGTCCCATGTTTAATTATCTATTCATTTTTTAACGTTGACTTTGTGTTTGTTAAAACGTTTGCTGCTGCCTTTAGGAGTGAGCAGTTACATAAATTTCCGTTGCGCATGTACTGTGTCCACTCACAAAGTAATTTAGAGCAACTGCGAGCGTTTTAACTTACATTCGCAAATCTCAACTACCCGAGATTTTGCTAATTTCAATAACAGGCTACTTTCACTTGCCTTACCGCTGCCAGGATTCGTCCTTCTGGCGTTTCCTGATTTTTTTTAAATTTCTGGTTTTTTTTTCCCCTCTGGATGCCCTCGCGTCATTTGAATGTTTGTGTGTGTGCGCGTGTGAATGAGTAGAAATCGCAGGCGCTAGTGTGCCTTTATTGTGTTTTCAGCGCGCATTGCTAGTGCATTTGTTTTCTCTTTCAGCAGTGATCATTTTACTACGTGTTTTTTGGGGGAAAATAATTGTCGAGTTTACGCGCAATTACGACTGTGTTGCTTGCAAGAATAAATTTTGCATGTGAAACTCTTTCAGAGGCACCAAGTGTTCTGTCCAAGAATTTACTTTGGTATTTCTTTGTGCGTATTTTTAACGTGCTTGTGAATATTTAACATGATTTCAAATATGGGAAGCGTTTCAGTTCCAGCAATTGAAACACGTAGGCTAACCGCTGTTAAGGAGCAAGGAAAGGAAAAGCATGATAGGTCACAGGAATGTCATTCAGTCGCTACTACTAATCAGCACATTGCCTTAAATGACGCTGCGAACGCGGGAGATGTTTCTCAAAGAGAAAATAATCTTTGCTTTGAAAACCGCGAACAAAGCGCAGGCGATGGGTCCATTAGAGACGAGCAGCCCACCGAAAACCGCCTTGAGCCGGGCCCTCTTGTGTTTCGGATTATGGGCCCAACGCAGCGGCGACAGCTTGTCCGCCAGTAGCCGTCTTACCTGACGCACTCACCGCCCTTTTCAAGAAAATGACCGCGCAGATCACCGAACGTTTTGACAAAATGGACCAACGCACTAATGACCAGTTTCGTGAAATAAATGAATAGTCGAAAATGAGTGATGAACGCTTAGCTAAAATAGACCAAAGCACTAACGATCAGTTTTGCGAAATAAATGAGCAGTTGTGAAAGATTGATGAGTGACTTGACGAAATGAAGGAAAAGGCCACGATTCAAGAGGCGCGGGCATTACAAGATATGTGTGGCCTCCGCAAGCATCTGGCGGAGGGAGTAAGCAGGAGCAGCGCGGAGATAGAATCCGTAGAATCTTGCGTTGAAAGCGTGGAGACGCGGTTCGGTGGTCTTGCCGGACGCATTGAAACCGTAGATTCACGTGTTGATGTCTAGCTCACGCAGGTGACAACGGTACGTGAACACGTCAAAAAGCACGTAGAAACGGTTCAATCCACTATCGGTTCGGTTTCTGTCCGCGTCTATGTTGCGACTGCTGCAGTTACTAACGTGCAGAGCACACTGGATGATGTCCTAAATAAGATTGCACGAGTAGAATTAAACCCTGCGCAGCTTCTAAGGGAGGATTGGAGCCACGCTTAGGAACCACCTGTGCAGATGGCTCAGCAGCAAGTAACAGCCGCGCGGATCGCGGCACTTGTAGCAGCCATGATGGGAGCGCCAGCCTCGATTCCGATTCTGCTTTTGAAGAAGAAAAGTGAGCCTCACCGGGCAAGCTCGAGCCATGCTCAAAACAGGACTGTACGTTGTAGTCGGGATCCAGCACCGGGATCGCATATCTGGGGCAGCAGTTGAATAACATGCATGAACGAGTGAAAATTAAACTAAATGTACCCATTACACAGGTGCTCCTCGGTAAGGTACCAATCAATCTTCTGTTTAGTGGAGCTGACATTATTGACGGTCCCACATTTGAGTGCATCCAACGAATCAGCATGCCTCACGTGTCAGCTGATTGTACAGAACACAACTTGTTTCACCCATTGCTGCATATGCTGATGTGCAGGAGAACAAATACTACGAATGCATCTTCTACGCGACACATTGTCGGCGCAATCTTTGACGCCATATAACAGTGGAAAACAGATACAACATACACAGCTTCGATTACAACCGTACGGAAATTTGAAGTATTCCAGAACGCGCCCAGTGGAATACATCCGCAGGCGTGGTTAGACCAATTTGACTTCTCGCTTCCGCCGAACTGTCCCGAAGGGCATAAAATCGAGTTTGTGCGCAGACACCTGGAAGGTGAACCCGCGACACGAATGATGGCATTCTTGCGGTATGGCAAAAGCTATGAGAGCTTCCGCCAAAATTTTTTAGCTTTGTCCTGGTCAGAGAACCAGCAGGACCGCGTGCACTACAACATACAAATGATGCCGCGCTTCGGGCAGTCGACCTTTGCCAGTCTGGCCGATTTTTTCAGGACATGTTAAATAAGAACTACTATTGAACGAACCCATATCCCATGCCTGAACTCATACTAATTTGTTTGGGTAAGCTGTCGTTACGTCTGCACAACACTCTCTTAGCAGGCAGATGCAAAGACGATGTGGAGCAGTTTCAAGCCCTCCTAGAAAATGTAGATTTTGATTATGTCCCCCCACAGAACAACTTTCCAGTCAAACAGGGAAAGGGGAATAATAATAATCAAAATCAGGCACCAGAGAAGGAGCCAAATAATGGTTCTGATGTGCAGTTCTGGGAAACAGCCAGTGAACCCCAATGGTGCTATCAAAATGAGAGCGGGTACAAATGTGACTTCCGTGGAAAGAAAAAGCGCAAGTGGGGGAAGAGCAATAACTGGTAAGCCAATAATAAACGACCGCGCGGGGAAAATTCCAAGCGCATTCACTGGGAGCGGCCGAACACACCATCACAGGGTGTCAAAGTGTGTTCGCCCAACACAAAGCATAAAAAAAGCCCGACGCGCAACCCAGACCCACTACGTCAAAACAATGACGTACTTACTAGGTTCCTTCCTGATCGCGGTATGACAACGAGCAGGAGAAGGAACACGTCAGTTGGATAATGTCTGACCATGTAACGGAAGTCCTCTTAAAGAAGGTTCCATTGCGAATTTATATTTTCTTGTGTATTTCCTATAGGTTACCACTTCCATGTTTTTATTGTGAACTTGTAGCACCAATATCTTGGGCTACCTAACTGCTGAAGGAAGGAAAATGCACATGACAGATAGTCCAACCCTGTGACAAAGGGAGAATGCCGTAATAAAATTAATCCCGTGATTTTGACAGCAGATTCGGCCCTTTCATGAAACTACGATTAGAATGATAACGGTCGCTGGCTGATCAGCGCAGTACTTTACAAGTATCAGAATGTAATTGCCAATTTAAGTACATAAATTGAATTTTCCCTGACAAGTAAGAACCTCCACAGGCTTGGCTGACACCTTGACTCCCTACTGGCAGAGGATTTATAAGTTTGTCACGTCCCATTTAATTAATACGGGAATGAAGCAATATGGCATACTCAGGAAAGCTCCGTTTGGCCGTTAGTTTAAATTCGCTTCTTCCTCACCAACGGTGGAGGGACACACGCCTTCGCGCCGTTTGGCGGTAGACCCGCTATTCCAGGTGTCCCAACCACCCAGGGCGCCAACCCTTGCTGGTCGGGCCGGGGGAAGGGCGCAGAAGGCGCGTTGTCAGGTTGGCTGCGGAGCCCCTCTTCTCGTTGGCGGAGCAATACAGTGTCATGGAGTGACGGACATAAAACTGACAGGAGACGCTCCCGATGCCCAGTCTTGCGCAGTTCTACGCCAGTGCTAGTTGAGCCAGCAGTAGTCCGCTATTTTTATCGGTTATGTTTCCGCCGGAACGAGGAAATGTGTTCGCCAAGCAACGGGCGAAAGTGTACACGAGGTTACCGTTAGGACTGTTGCCGTTGCTCCTGCCTGGGTTGTTTCCATTAACTCTCAAAGATATGTAATGTCCTCAGCGCACTCTCTCTCTGCTAGGGGTTGGACTATTCGAGTTTGAATGAGTTTACTGAATTGACTTTCATAGTGTCTTGGTCCTGCAGCGAGACTTCTTGCTCAAAAGAATAATACAGACAGTTATACCGAATAAACCTGTTTGCTTACTTCGTTTGTAACTCCTCCTGCTGTCCTATTAGTAAGGTTCAATAGCACTGAAACCCTGCCAGAAGAGACGGAGTTCGATGCCAGCCACGGTCAGGCAGCAGCAAAAGTACAGGTGAGGTGCATGATCGCCACTTCTCCGGGGGGAGGAAGTAGCAAGCAGTCAATTCCAAGGTTCGCGCGTTCCCACCAAACAACCTAAACGGATACAAACTTTGTCTTCCAATGCTTTTCGACGTTAAAGGACTCGCCAACAATGTGATGCAAAAAAGATGCATTTGCAATTGTGTATTTAGTATGTTTCCCATTGCTTTTCAGTGTTAAAGAACGCGCCGACAAGGTGTTGCATAGAACATGCATTTTATAGTGTATTTTTATGTGTTTTTTCCACAGTATTACGACGTTAAAGAACGCTCCGAGAACGTGGCGCATAGAATTTGAGTTTAGTTGTGTATTTTGTATTTGTTTTCCACTGTTATATGGCGTCAAAGAATGCGCCGACAATGTGTCGCGTAGAAGATGCATTCGTAGTATTTGTTATCCTGCACATGAGCATATGCAGCACTGGGTGAAACAAGTTGTGTTATGTACAATCAGCTGACACGTGAGGCATGCTGATTCGTTGCACGCACTCAAATGTAGGACCGTCAATAATGTCAGCTCCACTAAACAGAAGATTGATTGGTACCTTACCGAGGAGCACCTGTGTAATGGGTACATTTAGTTTAATTTTCACTCGTTCATGCATGTTATTCAACTGCTGCCCCAGATATGCGATCTATTATTACTATCAAAATAAAGTTTAATATTTTAGTGTGTACCTTTCTTTCCAGCTGTGCTACGGAAATTTAATATATTTAGGTTGTATTGATGTCCAGTACCGTCAGTGAAGGAATGGGAACTGCCACCACAGCCAGTACGCGTGCGGCTTGCATCCTTGAAACTGCCAATGTGTTGCCTTTTGTAAGTCGCCGTGATGGTGCTGCCTCCTGGACAGAAACGGGCTAGTGCTTGGTGGAGTGCAGAAGGCGTTAAGGAACATATTGTGCATATTTGTGACAAGGGTTTGTAATGGCAACTGGGTGACGTATCTAATTCACAAATTAATCAACAAACCATAATGCGTGCTTTAACATGAGGAATTTAACTGTGTGCATCCCGAATGGAATTTCCTGTTGCCTTTTTATAGGAAATTGTGATTGACGCATATAATAGATGAGAAGGACATACTGAAGAATCCACCTTACAAGGCCCATGTGAACTTTACAGACGAGAAAAAGTACGCAGCCCAGTGTATAAATTCGAGCCCATGATTAATGCGACCACAGTGCGAGATGAATGCCTGGTTTTGGAAAACTACGAGTAGCGTATCTAATAAATAGGGTGTGTTTTGATTTATGTTTTAGGCCATTTTGTAGTTTAGATGCCTGACTGAGTCAACTGTGTGTTTATTTTCGTGATTGTTAGAGGTGTTTGTGGATTTACATGTTTGGTTTTAGTGTTTCTCTGACTATAGGATTAGGATGTCAATTTATCCATTTATTAACTGTGTGGTATTTTCTTTATTGTTACAGGTGTTTATGTATTTTCATGTTTTGTATTGTTTCAGCGTTGCTGATTATAGGAGTAGGATGTAAATTATCCATTTGTTCGTTTTTATACCATGCTTATGTTATAACGAGAATTTGAACTTTTGTATATTTTGAGTTTTTTCTTAGGGAATGTTCTTAGGAACTGAGGGACCGCTGGAGCAGTCATCGCATTCTGACGCTGCTGCTCGAAATGGGCAGTAAGCGGGTGGAGTGCCACCAATCATAATAAACTGTCGGTTATGTTAAGGACTCTTCAGGTACTCACCAGACTGACAAGAAGAATCCAGTGATCTGCAAGGGGTTGGGAACTAAACTGTAGTCATGAGATGCATGCGTTGGACCCAGTATGTAGTTTGCATGGTAGATTACCATAGTGTGATCTTTTGATGGTGATGCATCAATTTAATGGAATTGTATAGAGATACTGCCACGCAGTGCCGCACCCCGCGAATCTATTTCTGCTATGTGATCCTTCCAGTTCTTTTTCCTTTTTTATTTATTTTTATTTTTCCTGCTGTCGCCCACTGTGAGTGTGACTGTGGTTGTGTCTCTGTCAGACTGTGGCCACAGCATCGGCATAATTAAATTAGTTTTATTTAAGTCCCTGTGTTAGTAAATGTCTTAAACGTTTCTCATGTGTTATTACTTTTGTTTGATAAGTGAGGGTCACGATTTGTAAAGACTAACTGACCCAGATAATGTAGTTTATTTACGATTGTGATATTTAATGTTTTCACCTATTTGATTTTGAATGATCTGTGTAATTTTTGTATTCAGAAATATGTTGTGTTGTTTATGAGTGTTACGTTGCACTAGCGTAGTTCACATCACTGGCAACGAATATGTGTCAAAAAGTGCTTTCTAAGTGCCAAGGGAAACAGTTCGTCCATACCAGACTGCCACGAGAAACGCAGGCCAGGGTCTTCCGCAGCCACCAGCGCCGTGGGTGGCCGTTTACAGGTCACTGTCATCATGAGGTCACTGAGGCATGCCGACTCGCTTCCGTGTATCCATGAGAGAGCATGTCACCGATCGCCACAGAGAGTGGGCTGCCTCAACACCCCCCACCACCCCCCACCCCACCATGCCACTGTGCAGCTGGCAGGCGGCTGTCACTGACAACAGCGCACGCCAGGGGTCCACCTGCCGCGCCCCTGCAAGCCCCCCCAAGCGTGCGGCGATGGTCGGCCTCCCCATTGATGCGTGCTTCAGTCGCATGGAGGGCAACGCCCCCTGATGCAGCAATTACCTGCAGCCGGCAGACTCTGGATGATGAGGTCGCCGCTGATCCGGCTGTTGACATGCACCCTGGTGAATGGCACTCAACAAGAGCAGCAGGCTTTCCACATCCTTGGTTCTTGCTTGGATATTGAAACCTCACAAGTACTGTGCCACGAGGTCACAGCAATGCCTCTAGTGAACGCTTGCCATCGGGGATGCTCACAAAGTTCATCTTCCTCTGTGCCCAATGCAAGATAAAGACTGATCCAAACATTTGGCACTGAGACAGAGAGGAAGAGACATCGACAAAGCGAGGTGCACCTGGAGCTGGAAAGAGGGACAATCAACTACGACCGAGCACACTGAACAACAACTTTGCAGTAGTAAAGTGTTAAATAAGTGGTTTGTTTGGTTGTAGTTTCCACCATGTTATCCCGAAGAGAAAGTACTCTCCGGTGATGCACCTAAGTTTCTATCATTGTGTGACGAGACTTCAGTAATAAATGTAGTTAAGAAAGCGAACACTCACCATAGTGAAGCGAACTTGACTTTTTATTTAAACAGACTCTCAGGAGTGAAAAACTTATCATCTGTGTATCATTTCTTTTCGGTTAATTTTTAAAATGTTTGTTTGCCCTCCCATATGACTGACAAATTTTCTGTACACCAGCTTCTTTTCTAGTTTTAAAAGTTGTTTAAATAATTTAAAATCTTTGATCATATTTTGTTGTTGTTGTTGTTGTTGTTGTTGTTGTGGTCTTAAATCCGGAGACTGGTTTGATGCAGCTCTCCACAATACCCTATCCTAAGCAAGCCTCTTCATCTCCACATAAGAACGGCAACCTACATCTGTCTGAATCTGCTTACTTTATCCATCTCTCGTTCTTCCTCTGCGGTTTTTACCCCACACACTTCCCTCCAACGCTAAAATTCACAATTCCTTGATGTCTAAGAATGTGCCTTACCAATCTATCCCTTCTTTTAGTCAAGATATACGAGAAATTTTTCTCCCCAATTCTGTTAAGTACCTCCTCATTAGTTAGGCGATCCACACACCTAATCTTCAGCATTCATCTGTAGCACCACATTTCAAAAGCCTCAATCCTTTTCCTGTCCGCATTGTTTATCGTCCATGTTTCACTCCCATACAAGGCAACACTCCATACAAATGCCTTCAGAAAGGACTTCCTTAGGCATAAATCAATATTCGATGTTAATAAATTTCTCTTTTTCAAGAACGCTTTTCTACCCATTGCCATTCTGCATTTTATATCCTCAGTACTGCGACCATAATTTGTTATTTTACTGCCCAAGTAACAAAACTCATCTACCTCCTTTATTGCTTCGTTACCTTATCTAATTCCTTCAGCATCGCCTGATTTTCTTAGACTGCACTCCATAACCCTAGTTTTGCTCTTGTTAATGTTCATCTTATATGCACCTTTCAGCACACTGTCCATTCCGATCAATTGCTCTTCCAGGTCCTTTTCTGTATCTGACAGAATTACTATGTCGTCGGCAAAACTCAATGTTTTTAATTCTTCCCCCTGAACTTGAATTCTATCACCAAATTTCTCCTTGCTTTGCTTTATAGCTTGCTCAATGTACAAATTGAATAACATTGGAGAAAGGCTACAACCCTGTCTTAGTTCCTTTCCAACCACTGCATCCCTTTCATGCAATCAACTCTGACAACCGCTGTCTGGTTTTTGTACAAGTTGTAAATAACCTTACACTTCCTATATTTTACTCCTGCTTGCTTCAGAACTTGAAAGAGTTTATTCCAATCAACATTGTCGAAAGCCTTTTCCAAATCTACAAAAACTAGAAATGTATGTTTGCCTTTTCTTAATCTATCTTCTAGGATAAGCCGTAAAGTAAGTATTGCCTCCCGAGTTCCTAGATTTCTCCTGAACCGAAACTGATCTTGCCTGAGGTCAGCTTCTACCAGCTTTTCCATCTTGTGTTAATGTGTGTTAATTTACCATTTTCGTAAAATTTAAGATGTCCATAACTTCACTGAATGCCCAGAGCAGGTAGAATTTTAAATTATTTCTCATGGTGCCTATGTCACTTATTTCAATCGGGAGCCAATCCAGTATGACAGGATTGGTTCCAGACTACTTATCATTCTTAAGCGGAGGGTGATGAAACACGTCCACTGAATGTGTGGTCGTGTTCCATTATCATTTATTCATTAAACTAACGTCTTTCTGCACCATTATTGTTTGCTATTTGTGTGTTAATTATTTTATTCTTTTTATTAATTATCAATGCCCCATGTTTATGTACGTTTGCCCCATATTTATAAATATTTCCACCCATGTGATTGAACTTGGGTGTTCATGTGAAGGTGAATGTATGCTCTTAATATTGACTGACTACCGTGCAATGGCTTACAGTCGCCGCCTCCAAACATTATGCATCGTTTTGCTATAGTTAAGAATGCATGGCTTCATTTTTCGTCTGCACTAGCATCTGCTGGGTGGCGAGAGACAAGCTTATTTAGCAAGATGCAAGGTGGCTGTGTTTTTAGTGTCGTACCAACCTAATCTTGGATGAAAGAGGTTAAAGCAGACCTCTCTGGGAACGGATGTAGATGGAATTGTCTTGGCCAGGTAGCAGGGGTTGGTAAACACTAGTCTCTGAAAGCACTCTGCATCACCTTTAGTGCACTCTACATCTGGTGTATGGCGTGGAGAGGTTTTTCCCAAACCTTAGAGCTTCGGTCTTCACTCTTCATTCTGATTCCAATCACTGAGAAAGTAAGTACTCCACCGAATCATGCTGAGGGCAAGGCATGCTGTTAGGATTGTGATTTATTTTTGATCAGGCAGTCTTGGTTTTTAGTCTTTCGCTATTCGAGGCAAAGTGTTTATTAATTTACAGAACTTGAGTAAATTAAGAGTAAATTTATTATTTGCATTTCCATTCCAGTGAGATTGTGTGTCCGTTTTGTGCCAAGTTAGAATACATGTGTGTGGCCTTCAGCCTTTGTGTAAATTCAGGGTCTTTGAATGTCCTTCGAGTTTCTAAATAATGTTTCCACGTCGCTTCTGTATCTGCGAGTATGCTAATTATTTCTCAGATTTTCTGATTTGATTCTGTCTGTTCTGTCTTGTATGACCGATACTCCATGTGCTTTCGTAACGGTCGTTACTTTGACCTTCAGCCATGGTTTTTTTAATACTAACTTTCTTCTATACGAATTCTCATATGTGCTCTATTCGCATTTTCACGAATTAATTTCCTTTGTAAATTCTATGTAATTCAATTTGGTCACACACCATGTGGTACTTAAGAATAGTATGCCACTACCTTATGACACATGAGTTTCTTAGTGCACAGTATAATTTAAAATTTTTGTAATCAAGATTCCCGCCATCTCGTCAAGACGCTACCGACACTTTGTTTTGCTGATGCTTTCATGTTTTCCAGCATTGTAATATACTGCCAAGCTTTATGCGTGTGTCTCTGAATGCATGAATATGATTTCAGCTATTCATTGTGTATTTGAAAATTTCCTCTCACGTTCGGTCCATATTAATAAAGGACAGAAACAATTTCAATACTGTCCTCTCCGCCTGCGACAGCGACAACACACGCAACACGAAGGCATCACAGTTTGCCGGGCAGCTAGGCAGACAGTCCACGGGCTTCTACGAGTGTGACACGACGCTAGCAGCATGTCCAGATGGCGCAATAAAACGGTACCTACTTGCGTCTGCCGGACACGTGATCGTGGAGTTACGACCGGCAGATATCCTTCCGCGTTCCTACTTAAGGACGAGCAGTGCCTAGCCACGGCAGTCGGACGCCAGCCTAGAGGCCTGCTACGCCTCCGCCCTCCGACGTCGCCGCCGCCGCTCCGCCCAGGACGCCCTCTGGTTCCGCAGCATCGCCGGCGACTGTGGGGACGGACCCGCTATAGGTCGCTGCACTGACGCCCGAGAGTGATTAAAATTGACTTGCAACCTATGGGACTGTAAACCAGTGGATTTCTAATTTCGTGTCTGTTTTTGGTTTCTTGTGTAACCTTAGCGTACATTCAGAGGAGTACTGACCTGTGTTGTTTATAGATTAATAAACGTTTGTTTTGGAGCATTACTTAAGTGAGTTTCCTACAGTACATATTTTAAATATGGGCAGTAATTATATGATTTAATTCACTTTTGTACAAGGTGTGTGCTTAATTTGGTCTCCCCACATTTATTTGCTTGTTATTTTAATGTATATATTATGATTTTAAAATATCAAACCTCTGCTTTATGGTTTCATGCTCCCCGTCCCATGTTTAATTATCTATTCATTTATTTTTTTAACGTTGATTTTGTGTTTGTTAAAGCGTTGGCTGCTCCCTTAAGGAGTGATCACTTAGATAAATTTCCACTGCGCATATACTGTGGCCACTCATAAAGTAAATTAGAGCAGCAGTGAGCGTTTTAACTTACACTCACAGATCTCAACTGCCCGAGATTTTGCTTATTTTAATAACAGGCTACTTTCAAATGGTGCAAGCCAGGCTGGTGGGCGACGGTCTGGACATCGGGGCGTTTCTGGTATTTCGAAAGCATGCCAAGTTGGCCACATCGATGGCATTTCCCTAACTTCAGAAGGCCCTAGCATAACAACACAAGTCGTGGAGGCGTGGCTCTAACAGTGCAGACGCGGGAATATCGCTGATTTGGTGCTTGAGAGCTCAGTGACTCTTTTAGCAACCCATCCTCCAAGCACAGTCTGACATTGGACGGGCATTGCCGGCTCGAAGGGGATAGGAGCTTTCACTTTAGTAAGGTGGAGCCTTTACCTTGAGATTTTCAGAGGTGCGGTAGAGTGTGATGGGACCCTAGTTTGTGAAGATGAAGGGAGCGGTCACTTCTCCTCTTCTGACTGCCTCTTGTTTCGTGTCGCTATACTTTTAGTTTTGGTGCAATTTTGGGATTTCTTCTAGAACTTGCACTGATGGTAGTGAGTTGAGATTTTGATATGTGCAGTTAAAATATTCAAATGTTTGTATAGCTTATGGGACTTAACTATGGGCTCATCAGTCTCTAAACTTATAAACTACTTATGAACTAGCTAACACTATAGACAGCACAAATATCCATGTCCGAGGGGGGATTTGAACCCCCGGCCGTAGGGGCTGTGCAGACCGTGACTGGCGCGCCGCAGTCCCCTCGGCCACTGCGGCCGGCGATATGTGCAGTTACAAATACTTAAAATGTAAATCAAGTCTGATTCAGAAATATAGTACCCCTTGCCATTATTTTGCATGGAGTTTGATAGGGGAATTTATGCAGCTATAAACTGTGATTAGAAGTATGATGAATCGAAGTAATTGATGGGTCTACCATGCCTACTGCTTGATATTGAGATTCACTTCATCCAATTTGCATCCATTCCTTTTCATTCTCCCTCTCATGACACACATTATTTACTCAGGTCTTAGAAATAGAGAAATAGAAAAGAAGTTGCCTTTATTGATCATGTACAGAGAGACTGACAATAGCCTAGAGATTTTAAATTGTGATCCCGATTGCAGATCACATAAATACCTTTAATACTCAGTAACATGCCCTCATGCATTGATGTGAATCCATATTTGTCCTGGCATACTGCCAAAAAGATCATCAAGAGACTGATGGCCCACCCCTCGAGGGCGATTCAGCGAAGATTTTTCAGATCTCTTGGTGGGTCTTTTCAATGTCTCGCAGGCGTGTTTGATGGGTTTCATGTCTGGAGAACATGCTGCTCGTTCTGATCTTGTGATGTGGTTATCGTGAAGTAACATTCACACAATGTGTGCGATGAGCAGGAGAATTTTCGTCTATTAAGACGAATCCCTTACAGAATTGCGGCCGATATGGCTGCACTGTACCTTGGAGGATGTCGCCCTCGAACATTACAGCAGTTTCACTGTCTTCTGTGGCTACCAGGGGCGTATGGTGGCCTCATGTAATGCCACGCCATTACATCAGATTGCCAACACCTTGCTGAACTCGCTGGATGGTGGATGTAAGATGTTCAGGCTCAACACGCTGACATCCAAAAACATCTGCGACGATTGTCTGCTTCTAGGTGGATGCGAGTCTGATGAGTCCATTCAGCATACTTTTGTCCCATCTCTGCCACACTGCATGCAATTTAGGTGTCAATGCTGGACGTCGAAAGTGACGTTGCGAGTTAAATTGCATGTCACCCAGCTTATTATGTTCAGCATGTCTTTTTTTTAGCCAGTCGTTACATATTGCTTTATTTTATTTTATGATTATTATAAGGGGCCAACCGTTCGAAGAACATAACCTGTCGACAATCCTGCACACGAGTATCCCAGTCGTCTTCTCACATTCAAGGGCGGTATCTTTGTACCGTCGAGATCGATCAGGTTCTATGGGCTTCATCATTATTCTCTTCTAACACCTGGGACACCCCAGCTGTGTGGAGGATTCGTGAACAATGACCCTAAATAGTTCGCAAAAGTGATTCGGTAGGATGCTCCGCGTTGTACAACCGCGTGTGTTTCAAGTAATGCCAGAAATCGTGGATGTCTTTTTCGCTATCACGGTAAAGCTATTGTAGTGCCATGTCTTTAATCCAGTGGATTGCATTCGTCTTCTTTGGTGGAAAATAGACGCCATCAGGGTAGGAAATGTCGGTAGATAGGATCGACGAACAGGACGTCGTAGGAGGGCCAGCATTTCCTCGTGAGCTTCCAACACGCACTCGCAGTGCCACAAATCAGTCTATGAACGTCGGAATCAACGTCTGCACACTGTGGAAATAAGGATTCCCTAAGGAGCCTCTATCGGTGTATCTGCTCCACTTCCAAACATCATGGCTTTGGTTGACTCCCGCTACAGTGCAAAAGAGAGGACATGATAAAACTTCTAGGCATAGGCGAATTACAGTCAACGCAAGGAGCGTACTTGCATTCTCATGATATGAGTGAAATACATGGCCGTCTTACACACTGTACTCCGTCGGCACTACTCATACGTGGCTGATTACGTCTTTGTGCAGGTTGAGTAACATCTATGCACAATCTAAGGAACTGTTCTGGATGCAGTATGTCGATTCAGTGTTCAGCAGACCTCGGAAACGAGGTGAGGCAACACTTATTTGATATGTGTAGTATCAGAAACAGTACCAATGCTTAGTGGCAAACAAAAAATCGCCTTCGAAACTACAATTGTCGGACATTTGACAGCATTTAATCGGATTCCAAAAATCTGCACAGTCAACATATCTCAAGTCTACATATACCGGTTGATGAAAAAGTCAGTATAAATTTGAAAATTTAATAAATCACGGAATAATTCAACACACATGATTTGACTGACTTTGGATTTTATTATAACCGAAAAAAAGTCCAAGAAATGTCCGACAGATGGCGCTTCATCTGATCAGAAAAGCCATAATTAGCATATCAAATTAAGACAAAGCAAAGATGATGTTCTTTACAGAAGGTTCTGAATGTGTTCACCATCATTCCTCAACAACATCTGTAGTCGAGGAATAATGTTGTGAACAGAATTGTAAAGCACGTCCCGGCTTATGGTGAGGCATTGGCGTTTGATGTTGTCTTTTAGCATCCCTAGAGATGTTGGTCGATCATGTTACACATGAGACTTCAGGTAACCCCAAAACCAATAATCGCACGGACTGAGATCTGGGGACCTGAGAGCACAAGTATAACGAAAGTGGCGGCTGAGCACACGATCATTACCAAACGACGCGCGCAAGAGATCTTTCACGCGTCTAGCAATATTGGGTGGAGCGCCATCCTGCATAAAAGTCGTACGCGTCCAGCCGGTGTTTATCAGCCACGCTAGGGATGATGCGATTCTGTAACATATCGGTGAACTTCTCACCCATCACGGCAGCAGTTGAAAAACGAGACTAACGCAGTTCCTCGAAGAGAAACGGGCCGATAACGGTAGATGTGGTAAATCCAACCCCTACCGTGATTTTCTCGTCGTGCATTGGAGTTTCCACGACAGTTCTAGGATTTTCGGTAGCCGATTACTGTAGTTATGGGCGTTCACAGGGCCTTGGAGCGTGAAATTACCTTTTTCGGTCCACAACACTTTACTCAACTAATCGTTATCTTCCGCTATATTTTGAAAAGCCCACACCGCAAATGCCCTCCGCTTCACTAAACCGCCAATTAACAGTTCATGATGCCGATGGATTTTGTAAGGACAGGATCAGGGTACGCCTGAGTGCCAACCAAACAGTGGTGCGTGGAATGCCAGTGCGACGTGCGACTGCACGAGCGCTGACTTCCCTGTGCATAGACGACCCCGCTACAGTCTCCATTTCTTACTGAACTGTCTCGGCAGCATTACGCCTTGTGCTTGGTCGGTCACTACGGGGTCTATAGTCTAAACAACCCGTGGCTTCGAACTTCGAAATCATTCTCGCCGCAGCTGCATCTATCAACGGACCTTTACACGTACGAATCCCCTTCCTATGGCGAGAGGGTCGTATCGCTGAACTAGCACATCCCCCATTCTGATAATACAGCTTCACTAAAAGCGTCTTTTCAGGTAACGTCAACATGCTGCGACTGCTGGTGCATCTGATTGTCTCTCATTACATCTCCTTTTATACACGATTTTCATGTGCAGTCATTGACGTTTTGCTGTCCAGTGCCATCTGTCGGACATTTTTTCTTTTTTTTTTTCTTTTTTTGGTTTGTTCTAATAAAACCCCATGTCATTACAAGCATCTATGTTAATTTTTGCCTCTCTATCTACATTATTCCGTGATTTGTTAAGTTTTCAAATTTGTACTGACTTGCTGACTTGCTGATCACCCGGTACTTTCTCTACAGACTTATGCAAGAGGTTAAAACGCGAATAACTGTAGTTAATAAGCTGAGTTTGTATCACGGAAGATATACGAAGTAGTAACTGGGAACACAGTTGTGGGCAGCTTCCGCTGCTGAAAGCACTGAAAGCCAGTGTGAGGCGTGAGCGCGGTGCATTCGCTGTTGTGCGCGGCGCCTCCTGGCTTTGTGGCGGCGACCGCCACTGATCCAGACAAAGAGTGGCCGCCGCCCTCCCCGCCCTTCCCTGCCTTTGTCTACTGCTGAGCATTGTGCTGCAGCCCGCCATCGCACCCTCGACACACTGCGCCTCTACCGGCGTCCGGGTGCCTGTTTGAAATGGACGCCACAGCCGGAGAGACAAGTGACTGGTTCTCAGGGACTGACAGCTGGGCCGGACAGCCAGGTGGCGGTGTTGCCAGACGTCACGTGCTCCAAGGCGTCCCGTTTGACGACATTCGAAATGTCTGATATTTCTGGGGCTGCGCGGGCCGATTGGGCTATGGTAGTGCTTCTGCAGCAGGAGTACATCACGTGTCCAACCTCTTTCCAAGTCTCTCTCCATGAAATATAACTTCTGAAAATGTTTTGTTATTTTTTCTTTTATTACTATTAATTATATAAAAAGAATACAATACTCAGAATTTTTTTAGCTGTTCTCATAAGGAAAACCTCTCCTAAATGTTAATCGAAATTCATGGGGCGAATAATACCACATCTTTCTTATGTGCTTAAAATTCGATGAGTCACTACAGTGTGAGAACAATAGTATTACATTAACAAAACCAAATAACTGTTACCTGGCACGAAACAGATGTCAGTAAACAAGTTTCGGTTACCTCCATGTTTCCTTCGATCTTCTGCTGGCAGTGGGTGGGGATTTCTTCTTGCTGGGGACATGTCCAACAAGAAGGAGAAAGAAATAAAACAAAGTGACACAAGCCTCTATCCTTTACTGACCTGTCCTTCTGTGTCTGAGGCTACACTAAATCAGCGTATATTTCTTTCAGTTAAAGTATAAAACTCGAAATGAAAGTATTATCATACTAAACTTTAAAATAAATAAATAAAAATGTAAGAGCCGTGTAGAGTTCTTTCAACGTGGACGTCAGCTGAAATACAGTACAGCATGACGCATATAATACCGGTACACCTCACGTACACCACAGCCACCGCTTGCAGCATTTCTTATTAGAAACTACGTGTTTTTAATATCACTGTTCCGTTTTGTTTATTCCTTAATTAATTCTTGAATTAATCTGAAACGTGAGGGTACCACTATTATGTGGGACACGCCATAATGAATTACTTTCACACTGTAGTACAACATTTTCGAGAGATGCAAAAGCGCAAAGGAAATAGGTTGTTGTTGTGGTCTTCAGTCCGGAGACTGGTTTGATGCAGCTCTCCACAATACCCTATCCTGAGCAAACCTCTTCATTTCCACATAAGAACGGCAACCTACATCTGTCTGAATCTGCTTACTGTATCCATCTCTTGGTCTTCCTCTGTGGTTTTTACGCCCCACTCTTCCCTCCAACGCTAAATTCACAATTCCTTTATGTCTAAGAATGTGCCCTACGAATCTATCCCTTCTTTTAGTCAAGGTATGCCAGAAATTTCTTTCCTCTCCAATTCTGTTCAGTACCTCATCATTAGTTATGCGATCCACCCACCTAATCTTCAACATTCTTCTGTAGCACCATATTTCAAAAGCCTCAATCCTCTTCCTGTCCGCACTGTTTATCGTCCATGTTTCACTCCAATACAAGGCAACACTGCATACAAATGCCTTCAAAAAGGACTTCCTTAGGCTTAAATCAATATTCGATGTTAGCAAATTTCTCTTTTTCAAGAACGCTTTTCTACCCATTGCCATTCTGCATTTTATATCTTCTGTACTGCGAGCATCATTTGTTATTTTACTGGCCAAGTAAAAAAACTCATCTACCTCCTTTATTGCTTCGTTACCTAATCTAATTCCTTCAGCCTCACCTGATTTTCTTTGACTGCACTCCATTACCCTAGTTTTGCTCTTGTTAATGTTCATCTTATATGCACCTTTCAGCACACTGTCCATTCCGTTCAATTGCTCTTCCAGATCTTTGCTGTCTCTGCCAGAATTACTATGTCGTAGGCAAAACGTAATGTTTTTAATTCTCCCCCCTGAACTTTAATTCCTTCTCCAAATTTCTCCTTGCTTTCTTTTCTAGCTTGCTCAATGTACAAATTGAATAACATTGGAGAAAGGCTACAACACTGTCTCACTCCCTTCCCAACCACTGCATTCCTTTCTTGCCCTTCAACTCTGACAACCGCTGTCTGGTTTTTGTACAAGTTGTAAATAACCTTACACTCCCTATATTTTACTCCTGCTTGCTTCAGAACTTGAAAGAGTTTATTCCAATCAACATTGTCAAAAGCCTTCACCAAATCTACAAAAGCTAGAAATGTAGGTTTGCCTTTCCTTAATCTATCTTCTAGTATAAGCCGTAAAGTGAGTATTGCTTCCCGTGTTCCTACATTTCTCCTGAACCCAAACTGATCTTCCCCGAGGTCGGCTTCTTCCATCCTTCTGTATATAATTCGTGTTAATATTTTGCAACCATGACTTATTAAACTGATGGTTCCGTAGTTTTCACACCTGTCTGCACCTGCTTTCTTTGGTATGGGGATTATAACATTTTTCTTAAAGTCTGAGGGTACTTCACCTGTCTCATACATCTTACACACCAGGTGAAACAATTTTGTCATGGCTGGTTCTCCCAGAGACTTCAGTAGGTCTGAGGGAATATCATCTACTCCAGGGGCCTTTTTTCGACTTATGTCTTTCAGTGCTCTGTCAAATGCATCTCTCAGTATAGTATCTCCTATTTCATCCTCATCTACTTCTTCTCCCCTTTCTACAATATTTCCGCTAAGTTCATTTCCTTCATAGAGCATCTCTATATACTCTTTCCACCTTTCAGCTTTCCCTTCTTTGCTAAGAACTGGTTTTCCATCAGTCCTAGATATTCGTAGAGCTGTTTATCTTATCTCCAAATGTTTCTTTTATTTTCCTGTAGGCTGTATATATTTTTCCCCTATGTATACAGTCTTGTACATCCTTGCATTTGCCTTCTAGCCACTCCTGCTTAGCCATTTTGCACTTCCTGTCAATTTCATTTCTTAGTCATCTCTACTCCATTTTGCCTGTTTCATTTACTGCATTTTTATATTTTCTCCTTTCATCGATTAAATTTAGTATCTCCTGTGATATCCAAGGATTTTTTGTAGGTCTTGCCTTCCTACCTATTTTGTCATATCTCAATGCTACCCATTCCTCCTCTACTGATTTATTTTCCCCCGTTTCTATCAATTGTTGCCTAAAGCTCCCTCTGAAATTCTTAAGAACTTCTGGTTCCTTTAATTTATCCAGATCCCATCTCCTTATTTTCCTACCTTTTCGTAGTTTCTTCAGTTTCAGCCTACAGTTGATAACCAACAAGTTATGGTCAGAGTCTATATCTGCCTCTGGGTATGTTTTACAGTTTAAAACCTGGTTCCGGAATCTATGTCTTACCATTATAAAATCTATCTGATACCTTCCGGTGTCTCCTGGTCTCTTACACGTATACAACCTTCTTTCTTGATTCTTAAACAAGGTGTTTGGTATAACTAAATCATGTTCCGTACAAAATTCTACCAAGCGGCTTCCTCTTTCATTCCTTTTGCCCAAACCATATTCACCTACTATCTTCCCTTCCCTTCCTTGTCCTACTACCGAATTCCAGTCTCCCATAACAATTAAGTTTTTCTCTCCCTTAACTGTGTGAATAATTTTCTTAGCTCCTCATATATTTCTTCTATCTCCTCATCATCGGCAGAGCTAGTTGCCATATAAACCTGTACTACTGTGGTCGGTGTTGGCTTTGTATCTATATTGACTACGATAATGCGATCACTGTGTTGATCATAGTAGTTTACCCGCATTCCTATTTTCTTTTTCATTATCAGACATACTCCTGTAATACCCCCAACTGATTTTATATTTATAATCCTGTACTCGCCTGACCAGAAATCCTGTTCCTCTCTCCACCGAACTTCACTAATTCCCACTACATCTAACTTCAACCTATCCATTTCCCTTTTTAAATTTTCTAGTTTCCCTACCCGATTGAGGGATCTAACATTCCACGCTCCGATCCGTAGAAGGAAATAGGTATATATATTGTATTAGGACTAGATGCATCTATAGATATAAGTGTATTTTTTGGGCTGCTTTTTTTATCAACTCCAACTAGAAAACCATTATGTGTAACGTCAGAAAATTTTATTTCAGACAATCAACAGTAAAGTCGTAGTTTAATTTATTCTTCTCTTCTAGTGCCAAACACGAAATATATATTCAGTCAATTGTCTGTTGTGGACAAAAAACTTGTTGTATGCCTCTTCATTAAGTCAAGTATGATCTGATGTAAAACCGTAGCACATCGTTGTCCATTGTATAATGACACAGTTTCCTTTCCCCGATATTATCAAAGAAAATTTTGTATTTTTATATCATTTCGGCATGTAAAAATAATTATCTATGAATGTCAGAGAAAGAATTTAAGAACATCACTTTCAATGTTTTTAAGACTTCTATATAAAGTACTCTTGCCTTGTACTTCATAGCGATAGCACCTTTATGTGGCCATTCTTAAGTGGAGTTGTAGATCAAGGTAAATATATGTGTTGTGCGTGGATGTTAATTTTCTAAATAAACCCCACCTCTCACTTAAATTCGCACTTATGAATTTTTATTATTAATTTTGCCTTTTCCTTATTACAAGAAAATTAAACATGAACCGTACGAAATTCAATTTTACTGAAAACAAACAATCCGTATGCACACAACATAAGTAATACAATATATTTTAAAGATAAACAACGTTTCGTTTGCAGTCCGCCTTATAACTAAAGCACATGGAGGAAATCTAAGTAAAAACTTGTGCGCTTCACATTAATTCAAAAAGACAACAATCGAATACGGATTTAAAAGCACATAATGAACCTTAAAAGGGGACGTAACGCTACTCTGATGTGTACACTTCTGAGAAGCGCGTGTGTTTCTTACCGCCATTACAAAGCGCAGTGCAATAAACGAACTGGACTCACACAAATGCAGCCAAACACAAATTTGACCTGAAAAGATTATAAAATATTAATGTTTTTCTTATTTCCGCGAATGATACCCCCAACGGCACTGTTACATTTGCAGCAACTTTACTCTTGTCTCGAGCGTTGCGTAAATGAAGTAAAGTCCGAAATTTGACATTTCCCGTCGAGAACAAAACTCGTGACCTGGATATCTTAAGAGCACGATAGTTTGGCATTATTAAACTAGGAGCAGCAAATTCCACTGTGGCACTTTACTCTTGATCCAGCGGCGCGAAAATGCTTAAAACTGCTACTAATTACATAAATAATGCAACTTGAAGGTTGGGGTTTGCGTAATTTAAGAGCACAAAATTCCCACGTGGTTGAAATTCCGAAATTTTGTTTGAAAATGTGATTTCCAGAGGTGGGAGTGAAGCTAGCACCACATTCTTAAATTTCGATTTCCGGCTAAACGGCTAAAGCACAAAATTTTTGGATAGAGCAACAAATTAGCACAAAATTCTGGTATAAATGGTTTTTTATTTCTTATGGTGGGGGTGCTAGCTTAATTCGTCTCCGGTCTACTCATATCTGGCGTTCTGCTGTTGGATGACAATGCGAGACCACGCGATGGAAGCGCAAACCCATATTGCAACTTTTGGATGCGAGAGCCTACTCCATCCGCCATAGTCAAGATTTTCGAAGCTTATAAAGCGGCATGACAAATATCTCAATATACTTGGAAATTACGTAGAAAAATTAACATATGTCTTTTTTTAATGTCTCATTGTATTTTTTGTCCTTTCATATGCAACTTTGACCACTGTCGACAGGGGAAACGTTTGTTTCTCACGTTACTTGGTTTGTTAGTTACTATGTTGGCTAGTTAGTTATCTGGTTCGTTAGTTGACCAGTTACTTAGTTCGGTTGTTGATTATTCGGTTGTTTTACTGTCGTTCTCATGTTTTTTGTCTATTCTGATTTTGTTGCTCATTTTTCTAGTATGTTTTTGTTGTCCATTTTTATTTGCTGTTGATTTATGTCCACCAATTTTGTACGATTTTTTCATTACCTTTAACCCCTTCAAAGCACCACGGTTAAATTTATTATCCATTTTTAAAAAGCGATTTTTTTACCACTGCAGTACGTCCCAAGCAAATCTATATACCTCCAAATTGAGAGGTATAAATTTACGAAACTATTAATTAGTAACAATTAATTATATATACCAAATAGTGCCACCTAAAAATACATAAAACATTTTAAATCATCTTCTGTAAATTTCACCTCTACTGTGATCTTTTACAACTTCTTTATGTGGATATAGTTCTTTACAGTGTTTATCGGTATCTGTTTTGCTAGAAACCGAATCGTTTTCTTACATATAACATTGTTAATTGCCTTTATTATTATATCTGTATATCTATATATAGCGAGTTTAGATGGTCTGAGTTATGCATATCCACCATACATGTTTGAATTTGAATGTGGCATCGTAACACATGGCAGCATTCATCCCATATGTTCCAGCAAGAATGTGAATCTGGCCAACTGGTCGCGGAAGTCTGCCTACACCTGCTGTAGCGGATCTTGGCAGAGGAGCACAAGCTGTTCACAAATTGTTAGTATTGCTCACTGGTGTTTATACGACAGTAGGGTAATGATTCGGTTATATGCGGTGGTTTGTAGATACTATAAATGTGTGTTTGTCTATTCAGTCCTTTAACTGTTGTAAGAAAACTGAACGTCGTCCTATAGGCCCCAAAAGGCCCAACACGTCCCTGCGGGCAATCGCAGTCAACGGATGTGCTCGGCGCCGCACACTTCCGGCCGTTGTTTTGGTTGTCATGACGGGAGCCACAAGTCCCCAGCCAATTGTCCGTCAGCTGGCCTCGCCCCACCTGCCAGCAGCACACAGTGACCCTCACCCAGCCACATGCTAGGCCAGCTTCGTAACACTGCTTCACTCCGACCATCTTGGAGGCACCAGTCTGTTTTATACGTCATATATTATTTTAAACTCGATATGAACAATGAAAATTTTGAAAGTAACGTATTTCGTATCCTTAGCTCAACCCGTTACTAGAATTTATTCTCATTTTCTAAAAAAATTGTTTACATTAATATTTTGTGACGTTACCATCTGTGCAATTCTTTAGGCAGGAGTATTTCATCGAGCGAGGAGTTACATATGACTACAAACTATGTAGTTACTTATCACGACACTGAAATGAACCAAGTTGGTCTACCATGTAGACCTGAAGAGACTTACTTGCCTTTGTTACGTAATTTGAGTTGCTTCCCAACACCTAAGATGACTACTAGAAGTCACTGACGTTAACTGATGTTCTAGTTTCTACTTCTTACTTTGTGCAGTAATTTTTGCAAACAATCATCGGTATTATTTGGTTGCCTTTCACGAGGTGAAGGATTTGGCCGTACCTTAGCGCCGGTGTATTATAAGTAGGCCTACAAGTAAAATCCCTGTGCAGTTTCTGCCGTAGCATAAAGGCAAGACGAACACCCAATCCCAAAGCAGTGGAAACATCTAACCCTGCAGGGAACCGAAGTCCCGACCCCACAGTACAGTACAGCGGCAGGAAGGCTGATCACCATACCACGATATAAGGACTGAACAAACACCAGCCTACATAACACACAACACGTACGCGAGAAGGTAATAAATAAAATACTTCACATGAAAGCTCTACATTGGGCTTAAAAAATCAAAGAAAATAAATTAAAAATCTCAAGAGTTCTTTTCATTTCTCATTGAAGTGGATTAACTCCTCGAAGGAGTCCTTTTTATTTGGGGATCGAGATAAAACAAATGAAAGCAGTATGCATGTCTGATAAGATACGAAAGTTTGGTATCGCTCAAATCAGGCGAAACGTTGTTTTCATGTTGAAAATCAGTCATATCGATCTTAAATCACTAAGATAATGTAGTACCTTCTTTAGCCAGTTGTGACACTTTCACAGATATTGCAGGGCATCTGTTCGCTTTTTCGATTATTCGCTGAATAGGTGACGTGACTCAAGAGGAACAGTTACAGCCAGTGAAGGAACGAAATACGGGAGAAAATCATTTGTCTTGCTGGAACACATAACTAATCAATGGGCCTCTGGTTTGAATAACACCACCTATTTGTTGCATAAATGTCTGCGTTTCCTGTTCTTGTTTAATATTCCTTTGCAGCCAAAACCGATGAAACCATCCTGGTTCTGCACAGAAAACTTTGTAGGGAAGGTGGACCAAAGGCTAAATTTCATGGGCAGAACACTTAGAAGATTCTACAGGTCTAGCGAAGAAAATGCCTATACAAAGCTTCTGTGTCCTATTTTAATTGCTGCACATTGTGGCATGCGTCTCCACCGAGTGGAACTTACGGAAGGTTTAGAGAAAGTTCAGACAACGGCAGCTCGTTTTGTATTATTGGGTAGAGTGTGTCAGGGAAATTATGCACGAGTTGGGATGCAAATCACTAAACGAAAGGCGTTTTTCTTTGCGGCGATATTTATATGCGAAAATTTTTTCATCGGCTTTCCTTCCGGATGCGAATATATTTTGTTAGCATGCACCTACATAGGAAACATGATAACCATAACAAAATAAGATAAATCAGATCGTAAACGGATATATTTAGGTATCCTTCCTTGCCGTGCGATATTAGAGTGTGCAACTGTAGAGAAATATTATAAACGCGGTCGATGATCGCTCTGCCACGCACTCCGGTGAGATTTGCAGAGTATTTACGTAGATGTAGAAGCAGATAACCCGATGAACTTATTTGTATGCGACGTTTCCCCCATGAATTATGAACCTTTTTTATTATAAGCCAAAAATTGTTATAAATATTGTTATAAAATGTTGAGAAATGACACTTTAAAAACTGAAACATGAAATGATAAAATGGTAGTTGCTGTAATGGAATCACTTTCAGCACTTTATCGCTCGGTGTTGAGCGTTGTCTACCGCAGTTTACTTGTTTCTTTATGAGCGGACGCTGTAGTTACACCGGTCTTTTACGAATGCATCAAGCACGTGGGTAGCATTAAACATGGATAAGGTGGCGCACGTTATGTGAAAAATTCAACCTAAGCGTTGTGTAGCCAACGTTGCGTGCATCGAAATTGCGGGCTGGACAATGGAGTGAAACTCGGACGCATCAAAGGGCTGCCGCGGTGACCGTAGCGGAAACATTGAGCTTCCGTTGGCAGCGAAACAGTCCGTCTCTCTCTACCTGCCAAGGCTTTCCTTCTCTACACGAAGGGCGTCCAAGCTAAGACAAATATTTGCACGACCGCTCTCCCACAACAATAGCTGCCAGTTGGCACTGAAATATATCATTGACGAAAGTCGAAAATCTGTACCCATCCGGTTTTCGAACCCTTATCTCCAGCTGACTACGAAGGTTGAAATACACCTCTCTCATAAACAAATGCTAGGGGGGGGGGGGGGATCTGTTTGACATTGAGAGGAAGCACGACAATAAAATCATGATTCCTGAGTCGTAGCCTCGAATCACAGGAGTTGTATTCACTATTAAGAAAATGTAAGCGTCTGTAAGGTGGCAAATGGCCAACAGCTTCTTGCTAAAAATTAAGATGCATACAAACAATTAAAAAGAATTATAATAAAATAAAACAGATGTGACGGGGAATGATGAAAGATAAACAGAGGCTCAAGCCAAATTCATTTATTATATTAAACAAGTGGCACATTGTACAAAGAGATTCAAAATTTATAATAATCCTATCATTGTATCCTTTAGCCGAAGGATGATAAAGTAGAAGGGAAAGCATATACTAATAAAAACATGATTCTACTGCGATGCAATTCGCAAAACTACTCTGTCTGAACTGGAGGGCGTATAAATTGGATAGTGGTAATCACTACTGGACGGTGAATAGTTAATTCGGCCTTTCGTGATGCAGGGGAAACAGCCAACAAAATGTTTACAATGCCGGTGCGCAAAAGTACGTTACCATACGCCGTGTTGAGTGCCGCAGACGGCCGTTGTGGTGGACTGCCGTCGATGAGTGGAAAGAACGCGAAATAAATTGTGGAGTACCGCGTACACCACTATCAGTGTTTACCTAACTTGTACGAGTTCCTGATGTCACTTGCCACTTGCTCTCTTCTAGAGAGAGAGACATACAGGGCAGTGAATAGGCGGTTGAGCAACAGGGATGCTGCGTACCGCTTGTTCACTGCGATTGTGAGCAAATGACTTGGAGCCTCGACTGCCGGTACAGACGATACTAAAAATATTCCTCTACACAATATGCAAATATAAGAAAGCGGAATTGCGTCTCCATTCAAGTGAACGAGACACAAAAGCTTACTATACGGGCTGAGCACACACTCAGCGAAAACTGCTCTAAAAAAACAACTAGCCACGAAACGGTAAGAGGCATTTGGCTTGGCCTGCACGTCAGCTGATCTTGATATAGATCAGAAGTGAACATAGAGTTTCTGGACACTATGAGGATCGAAACACACAAACAAAACAAAACACTGCTGAAGCAAAATCTCCAGAGTAGTCACCTAACCGACTGCCCAAGGAGAGATTCGTCAGACGACTGCCTTCGCCAGCGGCTCTCCGGCGCTAACTGGCTCCAAAACTATGACAAATTGCCTCCAAAACTGTCTGCATCAATCACCGACAGTCATTTCAAAGGGTAGCATATGGGTGTCCGAAATCGCTCCCTCCACGTCCTATACGGAGTGGCGCTATTCGGCCTATCATCGCCTGCTAATAGATCTCCTCAGGGTCATGCTCTGTGTCAAGTCGTTCACCTGTCTCGCTGACGGTTGGGCTGCGGTGTGTGTTTACCTAAGCAATCCATCTCTCCAGCGACAGTTGACATATTGCGGTCATTTTGTAAATGCTAGCAGGTCTCCTGTCGAGTTCTACGAAGCAGCACACGGACTTCCCGCGGTCACCCTCACTCCCCACCACCAGATCCAGTGAATATTCCCTTAACTGATACTACGGCGAAGCTGCCGTCCAGCAATGACCATTTGCATTAAGTTACACGAGGTACATATACGGGGAGCTGCCAGCCAGTCGAAACTGCACGGACTACTCTAGCGCAATTACCATTTTCCCGACCCACCCACACCTGCTCCTGCAAATTATCCCCACCACTTGCGACGTTTCGCAGATTTCAGTAAGAGTTCAAACGTCTTGAGTTTTTTGTGCTGAAGGGATAATTGGCCTGGTATCACCTTAATTATTGTTAAAGCGCAAAATTGTCACAGAGAAACTAATTAAAATTTTGGATTGCTCAAGCAATCGCCAGCCAATGCTACGCCAGATTTCTCTGACGACAGCAGACGCTGCGTCAGCCAGTTGAAAGCGTACAATCAGCACACTGATGACTACGACAGACAAGGGGACAGAGAGGGTCAATGTGTAAGCTTATAAACATTTCATAACTACACCTAACTCTGTCACAAGAGTGAATACGACCAAGGATGCGTCAGCGGTTAAAAGGCTCATTGAGTGAACACTGCTCTCACAAGTAGGACATATTCGGTCATTACGAACCGTCCCATACGTCATAGCTTCAGCCGATTTCTGTATATAAACTCCAGCTTTTAGAATTGTACTGATTTGGTCTTTGGAATCGAAGATGCTCAGGAGAGTAGTCATCGATTCCATGTACTCAGCTTATGTCTCAGATAAATCAGTACAGACTATTAGCCACTAGTCGCAGCTAGGAGATGGACTCCGGAGACAACTACTATGCTTCGGAATTGACCATCATCCGGGGAGATGGTGAACCTCTATCTACCGTCTTCACGACGCTGAATATGGTTGCTGCTTGAGGCCAGATCAGTCTTCTTAAAGGCCAGTGATCCTGACACAGCGCTAGCATTCTGCTGATAACTCTGGCAGTGATATTGAGAGGTCATCTGTCACCACGGCATCCAATACCAGTGGTTCCGATCCAATCCTGGACGCACAAGCAGCTGCATCAGCCGGAGGAGGAATAGAGGACTCATCCTGGCAGTCTGTGCTTCAACACCCAAATGTCGCGGCGTGGGCACGGTCACTGCCTTCGTGAAATCAAGGCCGTCATAGCCACGATGACGTCACGCATTGAGGCAGGATTGAGACTGGTAGGTGGGCATATGAAATTGATTTTGAAATTATTCCAAACGTCGGCCTACCAATCAGGTGCCGCAGTCCCGCCTCAATGAATGACGTCATCACAGCTACGCTGCGGCCTTGATTTCTCGTAGGCAGTGGCACGGCACCTCAGGCGGCCCATAGAAGGTGCGGCGAGACGGCGAGCTCACGTCACCTGCTGAGCTGGCGCCTACTCCTAGCAATGTTGTATTCTTTGAATAAACTTATCGACTCTAATACTGCTTCACTAGCGTCCTCTGGCGATCCACCAGGTTTCACACTTCATCCTATGAAGAAGCCGGAAACCTACCGCTCAGCTCCATCATTATTAATGCTGCGTTTCATTTTTCAAAGATATTCTAAAGAGTAGGCATGACATTATGCAAATGAGATATTTTACAGCTTTTTATATCTGTACGTCGATGAAATATGTACATTTTTCATTTTGTTTTCTTATTCTTTTTATTTTTTCAATGGGACAAAAAAGATTTGCATACCTTGACGCCGGCCGCGGTGGCCGAGGAGACTAAGGCGCTCCAGTCACGGTCTGCACGGCCACTACGGTCGGGGGTTCGAATCCCCCTTCGGACATGGATATTTGTGCCGTCCTAGTTCGTAAGTAGTTCATAAGTAGTTTGTAAGTTTAGGGACTGATGACCCCGTAGTTAGGTCCCATAGACTATACAAACATTTGAACATTTGAACATACCTTGACGGGCAATATGTTGTTACTGTAGTGGTCTTCAGTTCGGCGACTGGTTTGATGCAGCTCTCCACAATAGCCTATCCCGAGCAAGCCTCTTCAACTCCATATAAGAACGGCAACCTACATCTGTCTGAATCTGCTTTCTGAATAACTCTCTTGGTCTTCCTCTGCGGCTTTCCCCCACACACTTCCCTCCAAAGCTAAATTCACAATTCCTTGATGACTAAGGATGTGTCCTACCAATCAATCCCTTCTTTTAGTCAAGGTATGTCAGAAATTGCTTTTCTCCCCAATTCTGTTCAGTACCTCCTCATTAGTTACGCGATCAAACTACCACACAAATGCCTTCAGAAAGGACTTACTTAGGCTTAAATCAATATTTGATGCTACAAATTTCTCTTGTACAAGAACGCTTTTCTACCCACTGCCATTCTGCATTTTATATCATCATTTGTTATTTTACTGCCCAAGCAACAAAACTCATCTGCCTCCTTTATTGTTTCGTTACCTAATCTAATTCCTTCAGCATCACCTGACTATCTTAGACTGCACTCAATTACCGAAGTTTTTCTCTTCTTAATGTTCATCTTATGTGCACCTTTCAGCACACTGAATATTCCATTCAACTGCTCTTCAGGTCCTTTGCTGTCTCTGACAGAATTACTATGTCGTGGAAAAAACGCAATGTTTTCACCCTTCTTCACCCTTAACTTTAATTCCTTCTCCAAATTTCTCCTTGCTTTCTTTTATAGCTTGCTCAATGTACAAATTGAATAACTTTGGAGAAAGGCTACAACCTTGTCTCACTCGCTTCCCAGCCACTGCATTCCTTTCTTGCCCTTCAACTCTGACAACCGCTGTTTGGTTTTTGTACAAGTTGTAAATAACCATACGCTCCCTATATTTTACTCCTGCTTGCTTCAGAACTTGAAAGAGTTTATTCCAATCAACATTGTCAAAAGCCTTCACCAAATCTACAAAAGCTAGAAATGTAGGTTTGCCTTTCCTTAATCTATCTTCTAGGATAAGCCGTAAAGTGAGGATTGCCTCCCCTGTTCCTACATTTCTACTGAACCCAAACTTATCTTCCCCAAGGTCGGCTTTTACAAGCTTTTCCATCCTTCTTTAAATAATTTGTGTTAATATTTTGCAACCATGACTTATTAAACTGACGGTTCTATAGTTTTCACACCTGTCTGCACCTGCTTTCTTTGGTATGGGGATTATAACATTTTTCTTAAAGTCTGAGGGTACTTCACATGTCTCATGGCTGAAACAGTACTCTCATGGCTGGTTCTCCCAGAGACTTCAGTAGCTCTGAGGGATTGTCATATATTCCAGGGGCCTTGTTTCGATTTAGGTCTTTCAGTGCTCTGTCAAATTCATCTCTCGGTATATTACCTCCTATTTCATCCTCATCTACTTCTTCTCCCCTTCCTACAATATTGCCTCTCATTTCATTTCCTTCGTAGAGCCTCTCTATATACTCTTCCCAGTTTTCCCTTCTTTGCTGAGAACTGGTTTTCCATCAGTGTCCTTGATATTCATAGAGCTGTTTTTCTTATCTCCAAATGTTTCTTTTATTTTCCTGTATCTATTTTTCCCCTATTTATACATTCTTCTACATCCTTGCATTTGCCTTCTAGCCACTCCTGCTTAGCCATTTTGCACTTTCTGTCAATTTCATTTCTTAGTCGTCTGTACTTCATTTTGCCTGTTTCATTTACTGCATTGTTATATTTTCTCTTTTCATCGATTAAATTTAGTATGTCCTGTTATATCCAAGTATTTTTTTGTAGGTCTTGCCTTCCTACCTATTTGGTCCTCTGCTGCCTTCACTATTTCGTCCCTCAATGCTACCCATTCCTCCTATACTGTTTTATTTTCCCCCCGTTTCTGTAAATTGTAGCCTAAACCTCCCTCTCAAACTCTCAAGAACTTCAGCTTCCTTCAGTTTATCCAGGTCGCACCTCCTTATTTTCGTACCTTTTTGCAGTTTTTTCAGTTTCAGCCAAAAATTCATGACCAATAAGTTATGGTCAGAGTTTGTATCTGCCCCTGAGTATGTCTTACAGTTTAAAACCTGGTTCCGAAATCTATGTCTTACCATTATAAAATCTATGTGGTATCTCCCGGTGTCTCCTGGTCTCTTACACGTATACAACCTTCTTTCTTGATTCTTAAACAAGGTGTTTGTTATAACTAAATCATGTTCCGTACAAAATTCTACCAAGCGGCTTCCTCTTTCATTCCTTTTGCCCAAACCATATTCACCTACTATCTTCCCTTCCCTTCCTTGTCCTACTACCGAATTCTAGTCTCCCATAACAATTAAGTTTTTCTCTCCCTTAATTGTCTGAACAATTTCCTTTAGTTCCTCATATATTTCTTTGATCCCCTCATCATCGGCAGAGCTAGTTGCCATATAAACCTGTACTACTGTGGTCGGTGTTGGCTTCATATCTATCTTGACTAATATAATGCGATCACTGTATTGTTCATAGTATTTTACCCGCATTCCTACTTTCTTATTCATTATTAGACCTGCTCCTGTAATAACCCCAACTGATTTTGTGTTTATAATCCTCTAATCACCTCACCAGAAATGCTGTTCCTCTTTCCACCGAACTTCACTAATCCCCACTATATCTAACAGCTTCCTTACCCGATTAAGGGATCTAACATTCCACGCTCCGGTCCGTACAATGCCAGTGTTGTCTTTCCTGATGATCACATCATCCTGAGTAGTCCCCGCCCGGAGATCCGAATGGGGGACTATTTTACCTCCAGAATATTTTACCCGAGAGGATGCCATCATCATATTTTCATACAGTAGAACTGCATGTCCTCGGGAAAAGTAACGGCTGTAGTTTCCTCTTGCTTTCAACCGTTCGTAGTAACTGTGTGGCAAAGCCACATTAGCTGATGTTGCAAGGCCAGCTCAGTCAATCATCCAGACTGTTCCCTCTGTAATTACTGAAAAGACTGCTGTCTCTCTTCAGGAACCACACATTTGTATAGCCTCTCTACAGATACCCCTCCGCTGTGGTTGCACTTACGGTACGGCTATCTGTATCGTTGAGGCACGCAAGCCACCCCACCTTGACAATGTCTGTGGTTCATGGGAGTGGACGGGCTAGTACAGGCAATATAATACAATAAATTGTTTTAAATATTAGTAATTTTGATACCTTTCTTATCTCAATAATGTCTACTATAGTAAAAACTTACATATCTACTTACGATATTGATTATTGCATATTATACAGCTGTTTGAAGATGGTGTGGGTCAGCTCTCTCCAGTGTGGTAGAGGTGCTCATCATACCGTATGCGTTGTTTGTCAAGGCGTTCTTTTATACATATTTTGTTACATGCAGTAGTCACACTATTGATACTGCGCAATAAAATTGAAGGGTTTGTCTTTTTGAAACCCTATAACTGTCTCTGATGTGGCGCAGAAGTTTAAAATTTTTCTCAAAAGTGTCTACAACCTTCCCCTGTAAAAGGGCGCAAGCTTAACGACTTACCATATCAAAGAACGAGTTATCGAAAATTTTGAAAGGAAAGGCCACAGCGTGTAGAATTTCGTGTGACATTTAACATGGATTAATGATGTATCTTTAGCATCAGATTTTATCAAAATCCTGTCTAATGCAACCGATGACAAGTCATGTGATGTGAGAAGATCGTTTCATCCCCTTGCATGCAGTCTTTTTTTCACCTCAGCGAAGGATATCAGAACAGCGATAAATATTTTCCCCATAGGTAAACGTTTTATCGACGCCGCCAATCACAATCGACATGAGAATTACTCAGCAATGTGGAATGGCCATGGCGCCTCGCTGCGGACCGCGCGGTTAGCCGCCGTCGGAGGTTCGAGTCCTCCCTCTGATAAGGGTGTCTGTTGTCCTTAGGATAAGTTAGTTTAAGTAGTTTGTACGCTTAGGGGCTGATAACCATATTAGTTAAATCCCAAAGATCTACACGCATTTGAACATTTTGGAAGTGCTCAGTGAGTGACACTGAAGGGTGGCTTTGTGTCAGACCCTTCCCTTGAGGTTAGTTCCGACAAATCGCCCATTGCAAAGCGGCAGTTCGCATTCAACTGAGCGACACAACCACGTTGTTCAGACGTTTCGACACTGCTGTAGGAGATAGCGAAAATATAAACATATAATACGAAAAAAGTAAACAAGAGGTAAGTGAACTGTAATGCAGAAGTTGAACATGGAAGTGGTGCTGTGTTGAAATCAGGCGTCTGACTTAAAGTAGAGCGGGACAAGCACATTTATGATTTCAGCAAATAAATTTGAGTGGCTAGGCGAAGCTTCTGGCGACGGAACTAGGTCCGGCGAGGGCGCCATGCTACGTAACACCCTGACAGCTGTATTGCTTAAACGTGGATGCGACATACATGATCGGAAGTAGGAGACCGGTCACGTGTAGCAAAGATCAGCTAGGCCACATTTGTGGAACAGTCTGTCGCAGGCTGGAAGCACTTCGACGCTGCGCAGCAAGCAGCCGATCATCACTATCTACACGGCATCCCCGACGGGAGATGCAGCCAGAAGAATAGCGACGGCCCAGCCTGACGCAACGGGCAGAAGGGTCCCGGCCTCGACAGCAGCGCAACCGGGCGTCGAACCAACGCATGGCGCGCTAAGACTGTAGCCAGTTACCCACCTGTGGGTGTGGTGTGGACGAAAGGACGCTGCCACACCTGAAGCGCTCCTGTGATCGTCTGGAGGGCGAAGCAGCAGCAGCGGGTGAAGGAGGACCTGGGTTCAACTCCCGGGCAGCGTCCAGCGCGGCGGCAGTGGCAGTGCGGAGCAGCGCGAGGACGATACCTCGGCGGACAGCCACACCAGCAGAGTAAGCTACTAGGTGGCTTGTGACGTCAGCTGGACGCCGCCTCAGCATAATACAGAGCATACGCACACTCCATTCGCCTCCGGCCGTTTTGTAAGCACGAATGTCAATAAAATGTCTCGTAATAATGGACCACTGATTCATTGCCACCCCATCACGTGAGTTGAGTACTGAGCTCACAGCCCACATGGAACGAACTAGCGTAGCTATCCTGACGTAGACGAAGTCTCTGTGTAGAAAATTTGCTATTTAGTGTCAAACCCATCAAATACTGCTCAGACATACTGCAGACATCCACAGGAGGAATTAATCCTTCTTGAAAGAAAGCAGGAAGGTGAAATTCTGTTGAATGCGATCATACCAGTTTGGTGTCAAAGGTCGTCAAGAATGCCGTCCTCTTGCTCACTTCATGCGAGCTGTAGTTTCAGACCAGAGAAATGCAACTGAATCAGCCTGAGCGGAAGGTGTGATTACAGTGACTCCTATACAGCTATCCCCTGAGGGCTTTTCGTGTCTATTCTGAGCGACACTGTCTCTAACACAATCTCCCCAGCCGATTATAAAGAAAACGCGTATTTTTAATGCTGTGTGTTGCAGTTTTTTGACCACCATCGCAGAACCGAGAGGAAGGACGAAATGTGCTGACGTTCCCATCTAATGACAAGTCGACGGTGGCTTCGGGCAGACTTTTAGTCAAATTTGATAGCATCACTCTTCCTCAAACTTCTCATTAAATTCTCAGCTATGTCCTTTTCTTTCGCAGGCGACGCCACCTGGCTCCTCAAAGTGTCGCCATGCCCAAGGGTTACGTCACTTGGCGCCACATTTTGCGTAGCTGCAGAGGAAGACTTTGCCACATCCAGTATACGGTAAGTTACCACTAATTGATACGGTCCGAATAATTGGACCTTAAACGATTTAATTTTATTTTAAATATGTGATCGAACGGTTATGACATACAGGAATAACAAATTTTGTCCCACTTGGGGTAATAGTACGACTGAGTGCCGATAACAAGGTTTTCTAAAATTTCCCACTGCCGATAACTGGTACGAAAGGTGCATTTTATAAATATAATTTCTTTAAAATGAAGTGATTGTTGTTACAAGGACCCATGCATATCGATACGAAAGCAGATGGATTCATGTGGCATGTCACAATTACTTACAACCAATATTGTAGTATTAAATAGAATTTGGACATATTTAACGAGTTCATTTACCATATATATATCCACCTGCGACAGTATATATATGCATTCAGTGATAATTTTGATGATGTTTTATATATCCTAGAAGCTGTTCAACCCCCCCTCCATGTTTCCGTACTGGTGATGTCTGCAATATTTGTGCAGTGCTGACGTGATTTGTGGCGATGTAGTGTGTTTATTTATTATCTAGACAATATTTTACGTTTTGTAGTGATAAGTGCCTCACAACGTATATATATTCCACATTTTTACGATTGTAGTGTGATACCATGACTTACAACTTCGTAGTCTACACATAACAATCCATCTCTGCACTGTAAATAATAACACTGCATCTATCCCCCAAAGATAATCCATGTATCAATCACTTTACAACCAGACGTATCACTCCAAACACAAATATGGTGGGATAGCTTTGTAATAATCTTTGGCATACCTTCTCCATACATCAAGCAGTTGCTTTTGTAACCTTATAACGAACACATATCTGTATAAGTATTTCAAACTAACATATGGGTACAAATTTGGTACCTATTTTATGTTAATGGCAAGGACTTATCAGCTTCACCTAACGATTTTATTGCTATGACAATAACTTAGAAATAATCTGTCTGAAGAGTTTTATGTAGGCAACTACCAACTCATGCTACTTGTAAAGTACCCTACATATGTAATTTATACTGTCTTTTAATATGTTATGCGGAGCATTTGATACTGGCCTAAGGCCGAAGCCTGAGTGTGGAAGTAAATAATGTTTCAGTCAAATGGTGGTGAATTCCTTAAAAAACTGAAAAGCTATAACAGTCACGTCTGTCCGTTTATCTTTCTGAATATGCTAATGTCCCAAACGCAGATCTTTAAGTGGTATATGGCTTTATTTTCCCAAGAGTGGATAATCGAATAAAAACTCGATTCAAATTGTTTATTTGTTTTATTTCTTTTTTTTTGTTTCATTATCATTATTAAAATTGCCATATCTCGCTGTTCGTCTGTTAGGATATGGTAACCCCCATAACTAATAGACGGATATTAATGAAATTATTACAAGTAACTTGAGTGTATTCCAGGGCAACATACAGGCATCATAATCTACACTGGTAAAGAAAAGACATCGCTATTTTAAATTTTATTTATCTGTTTGAACATTGTAGCCTCCGAAACTACTCGACATATTTTAATGATGTTTCCACATATATCATGAAAGGATCTTGACGTCATCAATATCTGATCAGGAAAATAAATGATACCGTAAATTTAAATTGTGTATAAAACTATCGTCTCTCTGTCTCTTTGAAGATAATAATCTCAAAAACCGCAAGACTAATTTGTATGGTAATTTTCAAGATAACTAGAACCTAGCTTGGAATAACTTCTACTAGTTATTTCACCAAAATTGTATGATGGTCATATTTTCGTAAGTGTCCGTCAGCAAAAGGATTAAACACTTTGGCATATCTTTACGAAGTATCATTCAATTTATTTGGTTAAGAATATTAGTGGTCAACATATTTCACATTGTTTATTAAAAAGTAACGGAATAGCATTTATCTTTTCCATACGTTTCATTTGAATTTCATTTATTCACTAAGAAAAATAAATTTCTAAGTAATCTACCCTAAAAGAGTTCTTTTCTTTCCCGAGTAAGATAAGGAAACTACAAATTATCAGTAGTCATCCCTATTCTTCCGTCGAGAAAAACTGCCATATAGCTAATAGGCAAAAAAGTAATAAATAAATTGAAGTAACTAATAAATATTTTTACCTACTTCCGCTGGGCCTCATAACGGAGGTCCACGAACAGCTCGTTAGCGGAATCGCGTTTTCTGCAACGGTTTTCTGGTTTTATCGTATACATTCACTCCTATCAGTTTACGCTATTAAGCGCGATACACCCTCCATATTGGCGTACTCAATATCCTTGATTTTGGCGTTTCAGTTTTCTCGTGGTTGTGCAACCGTCTGAGAGATTTTGTTTCCCTGTGGCGCGGCAGTGTGGTTGCTGGCGTCAAGTATGAAGGAACCACCGCGCATAGAGGCGCGGCGATAGGGGAAGCGTGGAGGGGAGCAGCCACGGCCGAGCGCCGACAGTGGAGCCTGTAGGAGAAACACTGTGCAACTGGCGGCCAGCCGCGAGCCTGGAGAAGGAATGTTATTGGCTGCCAGTGTAGTGATTGGGAGGGGGGGGGGGGGTGCTGAGAACGGCTGAAAACTGAGTCGCCTTCCTACGTGACGCAGACTGTAACAACTTGCTTACACAAGTGCCTCGTAATTCACGATCAACATCCTGAAATATTTGTTAGTGCGTGGACACTGTTAAAATACGTTTTATTTTGGAGTATCGCTATGCACTGTGGCATCTACACTAATTGGGACTGATAGAGGATATAGAAACAACACAGAGCATGGCAACGCACCTCATATTATCGCGCTACAAGGAAGAGAGTGCTACGGAAATGAAGCACGGCATGAGGTGGGAATCATTAACAGAGAAGCGTTATTACTTACGGTGCTACCTTTTTGCCAGATTTCATTCACCAAGTTTGTCTCCTGAATGCGAACATAGCGTTAGCACACACCCACATAGGAAGACATATTATTGTAATAAGATAAGAGAAATCAGTCCGTCAAAGGAAAGTTGAGGTGCTCGTTTTCCCGCGCGATAGTAGAGAAGGAAACAATATATAAGTATTATTAAAGAGTCTAGATAAATCCATTTTCAGTTGTGGAAATGCGATTTGTGGAGTAAGTATGTAGATACAGGATAACACCTAAGGTCCTCTATCTCACTTGGTGGGGTACACCTTCCATCTATGAAGTAGGTGATGCCTTATGAGTTGTGGAACAACTCATTCCCAATTACAAAATATATGGATTGCAATAGATCATCATGAACAGACATAACTATTATTGCATTAAATGCTGCACTATTTTTATTTCATTTATAGGTGTTACTTAAAGACGGCGACGATTTTGTCCTTTCGCCATTCTGAAGTCAACTGCAAATTAAAATATAAAAATATTAACTGATTCTTCCATTGCTTCTTGGTGGCATAGGAAATGATGTATTGCATCAGTTTTGTATCATCCTTGCTACTAATATTCCAAATTATCATGTATTCTGTCTGTACATTTCTTCTATTTTTAATTGTGATCACTATAGTTGAATATGTTTCTTTTCCCCAGTTTTTTTCCATTTCGAGTTCATATATCCTATTTGTTAAGATTCACAATTCTCCAGTGGATCCCACCAATATCGTACCATCTATCCCTCGATATTCATCTATTTGTTTATTTAGTTATAATAATGTTTCTAACATTTATTCTATATTTCTTAGGATTTTTCACATTGCGTTTTGAAAAATCCAGCAAAATTTAGATTCTTGTTTAATTTTATTTACTGACATCATTGTTACCTTGAAATTCTTATGTATGCACTGTTTATCGAGGTGTAGTGTTAACGTTTCCTTTTCGCACTACTATTAATTTATGAATTTCATTTAATTATGTATTTACATTGAAACTGTCAAAGATGATAATTTATTCCTCTGCATGTAACCTCTTTTTCGGTTTGTTGACATTGCATAGTCTTTGACTAAATATCAGAAAATGTCTGATGATGGCCTAAGAAGGCGAAAATCGTTTCACATAATAAACAAACCTGCAGAACAAAACAAAATAGTGTTTTTATTTTTCATAAATAAAAAATACTTCTGTAAGTATAATTAATAATATTTTGTTTATATGTTTGCGTTTTCTTCTTATAGTTTAACGTTATTGAGTAATTTATCTTGTAGTTCTTGTCCTCATAAATTTTATAGGAATTATTGAGCAAGTTATTATTTTTGCACTATTATTAATTTCGTAGCATAGTTCAATTCTGTGACATTCATCTGTTTAAAAATATTGTAAATGATTATATATATATATATATATATATATATATATATATATATATATAATATATATATATATGTATATTGTGTGTGTGTGTGCGTATGTATGGTTTTCTCTCTCTCTCTCTCTCTCTCTCTCTCTCTCACTTTTTTTTTTTTTTTTTTTTTTTTTTTTTTTTTTTTTTTTTTTTACACTTCTCAATGGCGAAAAGCCGAAACGGTTATCGTCTTTAAGTAATACCTATAAATAAAACAACAATAGTGCAGCATTGAGTGGAATAAGTTTAAAATACAATTTTCTGACTTCATATACGCCACACATATGCAACAAAATAATTGCGGTTACTGCTATACTTTGAAACGTATAGAATAACAGGCGACGCAGATATACAGTAATGAGCATGTCTGGTACTGTAAACTGGTCGTACATCAATAAGTTACCGTACAATATGAAGGCACACAGAGGCGGAGTGATAGAGGAAGCGTGTAGGGGAGGAGCTACGGCCGAGCGCCAACATTTGAGCCTGCAGCAGAAACATTGAGGGGATGCGCAGCACAGCTGAAAACTTGTCCGCCTTCTTATGTGACACGGACTATAGTGCCAAACTGAGCAATGAGCACCCAGATGTCAACTCATCACTGTAATAGACGTAAAGCTCATCCGCAGAAGGATCTAAACTGGAAGTCAGTGCTCCATACAGTCTTCTTCTTCATCAGTGACAAAAGGATCGCTGTTATTCCCATAGTGTTGCCGAAAATATGGGTATCAAATGAAAATTTTTTTTTTCGTGAATTACGTTATTCGTACTTTTAAACAGAACGTCTGCAACATTTTTCGTAGCTTTCACATTTGAACAGAGCACAATTAACATTCAATATATGCTCACTTGCTTGTTACATTTTTCTATAGTCTTTATTGTCTGTTTTATGTAGGAACACCATCTTCTGATTACCCTTATATCCCTCACTACCACAGTGATCAATTTGGCCATTTTTGTTGTCGTGGTCATCGGTCCAAAGGCTGCAGCTCCCCATTCTACATTGCCCTGCCCAAGTCTCTTCATCTCTGAATAAGAACGGCAACCTACATCATTCTGAACCTGCCTACTGTATTAGTATATTGGTCTCCCTGTGCGATTATTACCTCACATACGTCCTTCCAATGCTAAATTGACAATTGCTGATGTCGCACGAATTGATCCCTTATATTAACAAAGATGTACCACAATTTTGTTTTCTCCATTCTATTCAGCACTTTCCATTAATAACGCAATCGGCAAACCGCAAACTTATTTCTTCTCCCCGAACCTGCATTCCTTCTCCGGATTTCTCCTTGCAGTCCTTCACATCTCCCTCAATGTACAGATTAAATAACGCAGGGGAAAAGCTACAAGCCTGTCTTACGCTGTTAACAAACACCACGTCTTATAACTGTACATGTTATACACAATTGTTAGTTGTCTATATTTTACCGATGTTTCTTCAGAATTTGAAAGAGTGTATTCTAAACAACATTGTCAAAACCTTTCTCTAAATCTACAAATGATGAAAACGTGGTTTTTCGTTTCCTGAGCCTATCCTCTAAGACAATTCGTAATGTGAGTATTGCATCACGTGTTTCAACATTTTTCATAAATCCAAACGGATCTTTCTGAAGGTGAGATTCTACAATGCTTTTCCATTTGACTGCAAATAATTCGTGTTAATGTTTTACAATCTCCACTTATTGAACTGATAGTTATGTTATTTTCACACTTGTCTGCACTTGCTTTCGTTTGATCTGGAACAAGAATATTGTTCTTGAAGTCTAAGGGTATTTCCCCTGTCTCATACATCTTGTACACAACGTGGATTTCTTCAAGACTGGCTCTTTCTAAGACGTCAGCAGTGCAGACGTAACACAATCAACTAATTAAGTCTTGTTTTGACTCAAATGTTGCAGTTCACTGTCCAATTCCTCTCGCGGTATCATATCTCCTAACTCATCATCATCTACTCCATATTCGTTTTCTACAAAACTGCCTTCAAATTCATTTTACTTGCATGCGACCCCTTATGTATTCCTTCCATATTTCGGCTTTCCCTACTTTGTTTGGTAATGGTTTTCCATCTGAGCTCTTGATATTCATGCAGCTGCTTTTCTTGTCCCCAAATGTTTCTTTTATTTCCCCGTACGTGGTATATATGTTGCCCCTAGTTATAGTCATCTACAGGCGTATCCCGCCTGCTATTTCTGTTTACCTCATTTGTCAGCCTTGTGTATTCCTTTTGCCAGCTTCACTTACTGCATTTTTAAAAATATTTTCTCTGTTCATCAATTAAGTTTAGTATCTCCTATGCAATTCAAGGATTTCTTTCAGGCGTAGTTCTTACTCCTAAATGATCCTCGGTGGCCTTCAGTACTGTACTTCTCTTAACTACCTGTTCTTCTTCTACTGTACTGCTTTCCCCCATTTTAGTCAATGCTTGTCTAATGCTCCCTTTGAAATGGCCAACAACCTCTGCTTATTCATATTAACATGGTTCGGTCTCCTCACTTTTCTACTTCTCCCCAGTTTCTTGAGTTTTAATCTACAGTTCATAACAAACATATCTGCCCCTGGCTAAGTCTCTTACCATCATGAAGTCTATTTGGTACCTTCTGGTGTTTCCTAGTCTTTTCCATGTATACAACCCTGTTACATGGTGCTTAATGGAAGTGTTTTTGAAAGTTAAATTGTGCTATGCGCAAAATTCTACCAGGCAACCTGGCAATCAAAATGACTGTCATTTGTATGGAGCCATACTTTGCCATCTGATGAGTCTGCTTCTATACCTCTGAAGAATACATGTAGAATCGAAGGAAGCGTAGTACCTCTCGCCAATATATTGCTTATTTGGCTCTTCGACGAGAAATATCACACAAAAGCATAATTTGGAGTACATCCTGGAATCTTACTGGGATGGGATCTTCTTGTTGTGGTGTGAATTTGTGTACATGAGCATAGTAATAAAATAATGGAAATCAGATCGAAAACGTAACTTTGCATTGTGTAAATTACCGGGTGGAAGTGTGTAGAAGCGGGTGTCATATGGAGAAGTGCGGAGACCATTTCTTGGGTAGTTAATGGTCTGAGTCGTGTGACGTACGGATATTTCCTTTGGAAGAAAAGTGTTCTGTCTGCGTCTATTATTGTTTGGTCTGTCCTAACGCCAAAGAATGTGAGCTTTCCCTTTGCGATGTTCGGTTTCAGCAACATGGGTTGTCGTCTTCTGTGCAAAACCGACTTTTTTCTATGTCTTTAATAATAAAACGTAGTTGTTATTAGAACTTACATTCTACAAGACCCTAAAATGACAAACGTATTGTGGGGTTTGGTATGTTTGTGATCGAATGTGTCTATTGGATATTTCAATCATTTGTCTGGAGTACCGTGTGAGTAAGCTACAGCTCTGTCATTGGGATTGTGGTTGTAAGTAGAAGATACACGCAAGTCGGATAGATTGAGAACTTGAAAGTTGACCACTGCAGATGTAATGTGATATTTAGCTATTTTAGCTGAGCATATTCACTGTAGTTGTCTCCTTACTAGAATAATGTACTGCTTAAATAGTGTAATCAAATCTGGTATCAACTAATTTAATGAAAACTCACAGTTATAAAATCAGTAAATAGAGTATTGACAAGAGGAGCCAAAACCAAGAGCAACATTAATTTAATGAAATGATTCCAGTAGTAGAAAACGTACAAGGATTTCTTTTGGAAATTATAGTTCTGGGTGTACAAGCCAGTTAACAGATTCATGTAAAGTACATGAAAAGAAGGGTGAATTCCTATCTCAAAAATCATCAAAGTTTAATAAATTCGGAGTCGCGGAAAAACAAATATGAAATATGACATGCAACCTATAGTAATGCGCAGCATTTCATAAGCAAGCAAATGAGAAAGGTTGTACAGGACTAGTAATTAATTTACAGACCGCGGTTGGGAACAGAGTACAAGTTCGAGAATAAAATAGCAATTTACAACAGGCGGAAGAAGGAAAATCGCACAGTACTACCAGAAAATTGAAAGATATATGCTGTTGTTCTAGCCTGAAGGGCATAGAACAAGGACGGGTTCCGCTGAAGGCTTTGTTCTGAGAACACATAATGTGTAGTACATGTTACTCGCAGACAGAGAAAATGAACAGTAAAATTGCACACGAGTTACAAGAAGCAAAAATCCAGCTTAGTAGTCGCGCATCTTTCGATGCAAACTTGGAGAAACTTACTCCGAAAATGAATGCAAGTTCTAAAACCTAAATTGAACTAACTGAACAACGAATTTCTGCCATCTCCAGGCTGAAAGAGCAGAGCTAACTCACCATTCAGAAGGACAGCCACCGAACGAGTGAGACTTTGGCGGGCCATGTGGGCCTCCGGCCGGAAATCAGCAAGGCCGAGGGAGCCAGGGTGGTGGGGGAAACGCAGAGATCCACACAAGGGCGCGTATAGTCTCACACCAGCCTCTTGCCAACCTAACTTGCAACGAAAGGTGTTGAAACCTCTTTTCAGAGCATAGGAAGAAAGGTTGGTACTAAACACCTATCGACGCAGGTCCAGAGAGCATCGCCCAAGGCTAAATTTCTCATACTTCCAGACACACTAGCACGCCAAAAAATTATCATACTCACACATGCAGAGGCAAAACATTTTACACTGTTATAGGCACGGTGGCGAGATGGAGAAGCCGTTCATGTTGCCACATTGATTGACACACACATAAATTAATAACATAAATTTAACCCAAATGAAATTAAATACGATTACTAATAATAACATTTTAAAACAAGAACTGAAAGGCTACATTACTCCTCATGCCTCCGAAAACGAAAAGAGTATCGTTAAGCGAATTTAAGTAGAATACAAGATTAAAATTTAGGGAAGGCGGCAGACAGCCGTCTTTCAAATTGCATGAAATATAACCGTTATTAGATATTGCGCTGGTATGAGTTGCAGTCTGGAAACAGTTTGCTAAGCGCAGTCGTCGTGTGTGTGCGTACTCTTGTTCTGCATATTTGTTTAAGGAATAGCGGTCTAATGGGGGGAGCGCCGGTATCGATAATTCTCATTGCAGGCACGATAGAAGAGCGTGTGATCACATATTAGTAGGTAAGTTGCACTTGGACTATATTTACAAATATGGTGTTTGAGGTTCTTGTGCCTGCTTTAGAAATGACCTATTTTGAGCTGTGCTGTGTATGATACCAAAATGGAGTTAGTGTTTAAGCAGTACCAACTATTAATTTATTCGAAGAGGCTTTCGTTGCTTTGACAGAGGGCTTCAAAGTTTGTGACGGCAAAATGTGTAATGAACATGTTTGGTGTCCAGTATGTTAGAATGTTACTCATAGTTGCGCCAGGTCAACTAATGCTTTGATCGATGGAGGTTACTAATTTGACGGGGTGGAGTAGCCAAGCGGTCTAAGGCGCCTCGTTGCGGAGCGCGCGATTGCTTGCCGTCGGAGGTTCGAGTCCTCCCTGGGACATGGGTGTGAGTGTTGTCCTTAGGTTAGTTACCTTAGTTTAAGTAGTTTGTAAGCTACGGACTGATGAGAACGCAGTTTGGTCCGATAGATTTACAAACGTTTATTTATTTATTTTGCTAGTAATTTCCTAGACAAATGTTTTGATCGTTAAGTGTCGTTTATTTTCAAACTGTGTGGAGATGAACCATTATTAGCATTGACTGCATTTCGTTCGATGGCTCAACTATAACATTACTACCATCATGACTAGTTGAAATTTTTTATAAAATTGTAATTTATTTGATGTCGCTAGATTAGCATTTTGTTAAAACTAGAACCCCTCTTTTCAAGGCATGAGGAGTAGCATGTTATTTCATGTTTTAAAATATTAGTTTCTGAAATGTTAGTTAATTTTGCTAAGATTTTGTTATTTTAATAATTTATTATTGTGGTTATGTTCAAATGTTCAAATGTTTGTTAAGCTTATGGGACTTAACTACGGGGTCATCAGTCCCTAAACTTACAAACTACTTATGAACTACTTACGAACTAAGACGGCACAAATATCCATGCCCGAGGGGGGATTCGAACCCCCGACCGTAGTGGCCGTGCTGACCGTGACTGAAGCGCCTCAGTCACCTCGGCCACCGCGGCCGGCTTGTGGTTATGAATGTGGCAATAAGTATGGCTTCTCCGGTACGCCACTGTCCCTGTGAGAATGTGTACTTGTTTCACTTTTAAGTGAATGTCCAAGGATCTAATGGCTGTCTGTATGTGGATGGTAATAGCTCGCTTTGCATTGTTCTCTCTGGCTCAGTTTCGATAGTTAGTCGTTACCAACCCCTGCTGCTGATGCGACCAAAGAGGTTTCTACGCCCTTTCGTTACAAGCCAGTCCACGAGTCCTTCCCAGGGGCGAGTCTTCTCTCCCCACTACCGCTGTTTCCTTGGATTTCCCAGTTTCCGGTTGCTTTCCGGCGCCTCCTGGCCGGTAGGTCGTCACTTTGTGCTCGGTCTGCGGTGAGGTAAGACTGGTTCTGCTCTTGTGCCCGTGGAGATGGTGCAATTCGTTCTCTAGCTTGTTTAACTTAGACTCTTGAACTTAGTTTCATTTTTTGGAATATTCCTTCCGATTGTGCGCGGAAATTGTTCTAGTTTTTCAATCCAGTGTTTTCCAACAGTTAAACGCGGTGTATGTGTTACTAGTTTCATTTTGAAAACGGCCTAGTATATTCAAACCTTTGTTCATTATGTGGCGGTGTACGATCTCTGTGTAAATTCCTTCTAGCTTTGTGTGGCCCGATTTCTAACAGAGGATGAATTCATTTTTGTACAGTGCATGTAAAAATCTTTCTTATCGTTTCCTTCTGTGAGTGGTATGTGTGTTCCACGTGATTGGTCCTTAGAACAAAGCCTTCAGCTTCCACTATTTCTTGTTCCGTGCCCATCAGGAAGTAACTATGTGTATATCCTTCTGATTTCGACTAACATTTCACGATCTTTTCTTCTCGCCTAATTTAATTTTGCTGTTTCTTCACCAAACTTGTAGTATGCACTCTGTCTTTGTCAGTAATTCTCTCCGAGCCTTGTACAACCTCCTCCAATAGCTTGCTTATTAAATTCTAAACATTTCTATGGGTTGCATGCCGTAGTTTTTATTTTTATTCTTCCGACTTTGTAATTATTTCATTTTTCCGGGTTTTGAGACATGAACTCTTCTGTTTCTGTGAACGCTCCCAATCGCGTGTTGCTGCATCTCAGTAGCTTCCTTATGAAATTCTACACATTTCTATGGATTGTATGGTGTAGTCAATTTTGTTTATTTTTCGGAATTTGAATTTATACAGTTTTATCGTTTTTCGAAATCAAGTGGATCCGAAGTCCGACTTCAGGGGTTTGCAGCTAGTCACCTGAATTCACGCCACTTCTCATAAAACCAGTGCCTAGATAGTTTACTCTCAGACTGCAACTTAAGACTCCGCCGTGATTTTGTGTAATGAATCCGATTTCTAATCACTTCACCTTCAGTGGAGTGTGATCATGTAACGTAGCCGTGTGTCGCCGTTAGCGTGTTTGCACGCGGTCTAATCTAAATGCAACTTAACTTTGCTATACTCACGCACCATCTCAAATCAGGCATGACAGACCAGAGCCATCTTCGCAGTTTTATTGTATAGTGTATTGTGTGGTACCTCCGGGTTTGCTGAATTTCGCCTACGATAGCGGCGCCTGTTTCTGCCTCGTTTCAGCACGCTGATTTTGTTAAGTTTTACTGTTGCATTGCGTGTGAGTGAGCGAGTGAGTGTTGTTTGTAAATCCTACCCCCAGTAGCGTTAAGTTCTGTGTAATTTATGTTAAATTCAATTTTGGGCATCGTCAATATTAGGTAATGTAAATGGGATGCATTTTTATTGTATTAACAAAATTGGTTCCCCATTTTGCTTGCGTTCGACCTGAATAAACATGCTAAGTTCAGTATAATTTTGCCTATAAATAGTAGTTTTCGAGCACCTTTCCCCTTTTTATTTAATATTGATTTTCACCAGAACTGAGAACAAGCTCAGATGCAATTTTTTATGTTTAGGTTCCGTTGCGCCATAAATGTTTTTCTTAGCCACCTTTATGAAATAACTTTAATTGTAGTGGTTTGTTTATTGATGTCTGTGTGTAATTTCGTGTGAGCTGTTGTATTGGTCACTGTATCGTTAACTTCCAGTTATTAGAGTAATTTCAACCAAGTCAGACTGGGCCAGGGAACAAGGTTTTTCAGCAGGGAGTAGCCGGTAGCTCACACGGATCACTAATTTCACTGCTAAATTAAGCTTTTTTATAACAGTAGATTCTTATCCGGATGCCTCCTCCCAAAATTAAGCTTTTATTACAGTGGTCGACTTTTGCGTTTAAAGAGACAAAAAGGTTCCTTGTGTTGTTACTGTACTGTGTGCTTTACTTTAGGTCATTTGTGGAATAGGAAAGATAGTGAGGTTCGTGAAAAATGGTAATAATATTGTTGGAAGGTATACGTGGTTCGTTGCTGTCACTGTTTTTGAGAATCAGAGAAGTTTCCCAATTTTCGCGCTGTTTATGAGCGCCTGCAAAGAGCAGGGATCTGAGTCTGCTGCCGAAAGCCGTTTCGTGTGTGTGTGCAGTGTGTCCACTTAGTAGCACAGTGGCGGGCTCCAGGAAGCGCTGTGGTTAGCGGCGCATCGCCGGAGGCTGGCTTCGTAGAGCCAGCTGTTGTGCGCCTGCGGTATCAAGTACGAGGAGCCTCTGTCACCAGGAGCTTGATCTGTCTTAACCGGTTTCCTCACCAGAAGGAAGCAAATTGTTTTCTTCTACGCAAATTTGTAAATGACTATATATGTATTACATCTGCATAGGTATTCCGCAATCCACCGTACGGTGCGTGTGGAGGGTACACTGTACCAATACTAAGCATTACCTTTCCTATTCCACTCCCACATAGATCGAGGGGAAAAAAAGAATGACTATATGCCTGTAAGAGCCGTAATTTCTCTTAGCTTGTCTTTGTGATCATTACGCAAATTTAAAGTAGGTTGTCAGGAAGATCATTCTGCACTCAGCTTCAAATTCCGGCCCTCTAAATTTCCTCAACAGACTTTCTGGAAAGAAGTTTGTGTTTCCTCCAGCAATTCCCATTTGAATTCCTAGAACTGCTTCTATGCCTTCCTTTAAACTGATCTGCTGCGGGTCCTAAACACTTGAGCAATACTCAAGACGTGGTCGTACAAGCGCTTTATACGCGGTCTCCTTTACAGGTGAAGTACATCTTCCCAAAATTCTCCTAATAAACCGAAGTCGGCTGTCCGCCTTACAACTGTCCTTACACAATGTTCAAATGTTTGTATAGCTTAAGGGACTTAACTACGGGGTCATCAGTCCCTAAACTTACAAACTACTTATGAACTAGCTTACATTAAGGACAGCACAAATATCCATGCCCGAGGGGGGGATTCTATCCCCCAACCGTAATGGCCGTGCAGACCGTGACTGACGCGCCGCAGTCCCCTCGGCCACCGCGGCCGGCTGCCCTTACACGTTCGTTCTATTGCATATCGCTCTGCAACGTTACGCCTAGATATTTGAACGACGCGACTGCAACAGGTAACTCAATACAAACGCTGTATTCGAACATTATGGGATTATTTTTCCTACTCATGTGCTTCACCTTTCACTTTAATTGTACAATTAGAGGTAGCTGTCACTCTTCGCACAACTAGAAATTCAGTCTAAATCGTCCTGCATGCTATTACAGTAATTTGAAGACGACACTCTCACATATAACACTGCAAGATCAGTAAACAACCGCAAATTATAAGTTACTCCTTCCATCAGATCATTTATATAGATAGAAAAAAATAACGGTCCTATCTCACTCCCCTCTGGCACGCCTGACGATACACTCTTCTCTGATGAACACTCCATGTCGAGGACAATGTACTGCGTTCTATTACTTAGGAAGTCTTCCAGCCAGTCACAAATCTGTGAACCTATTCCACAAGCTCCTATCTTTGTCAGCAGTCTGCAGTGTGGCACCGCGTCGGCGCCTTTTAGAAGTCGAGAAAAACACAATCTGCCTGTTGCCCTTCATCCATGGCTCGCAAGATATCATGCGACTAAAGAGCAAGCTGAGTTTCACACGAACGATGTTTCCTAAACTCGTGCTGATTCATAGAAAGAATCTTTTCCGTCTCAAGGTTATTTACCATATTCCAATTGAGAATATATCGAAAACGCTGCAGGAAACTGATGTCAACGATATTGGCCTGTAGTTATGTGGGCCAGTTCTCTTTTCTTTCTTATAAACGGGAGTCACCTGCGCTTTATCCAATCACTAGGAACTTTGCACTGAATTAATGATTCGTGGTAAATGCTAGCTAAGTAAGGGGCCAATGCCGCAGAATCAAAATGTTCAAATGTTTGTAGATCTATCGGACCAAACTGCGTAGTCATCAGTCCGTAGCTTACAAACTACTTAAACCTAGGTAAACTAACCTAAGGACAACACACACACCCATGCCCCAGGGAGGACTCGAACCTCCACGGCAAGCAACCGCGCGCTCCGCAGCGAGACGCTTTAGACCGCTCGGCGACTCCACCGCGGCTGCCGCAGAATACTCTTTGTAAAACCGAACTGGCAATCCATACGGATCACGAGAATTACTTTTTTTAAGCACTCCCTCCTAATTCTTTACACCGGAAATACCTATTACTGTGTCCTCCATTTTGGAGTTAGTACGTTGATCAAATTACGGTAAATGAGTGCGGTCCTCTTGCGTGAAAGATTTCTTAAAGGTTAAATTTAGAAATTTAGCTTTCCGTTTGCTTTCTTCTATTACTGCCCTAGAATGATCAGCGGGTTTACTAGAGCAAATTAAGTACGTGAAAGTGGCTTTGAAGATGATTTTCGTTATGTTCCCTCTAAATGTACATGTAATTTTGTGTGCAATATGACCTATAATTAAGATTCGATGTATTACGTTAACTAAATCGAGTGCACAGACTTCCTGTCCCACGCAACTGATCCCTCGTAAGGACTCCATCCTTATCAAGTCACCTTCCCCCACCTTCCTCCCCGCTATTCTTCAGTGCATCCCCCAGGTCCTCTTTGGGCCCCACCCTCTACATCACCTCGTCTGATCCTCCCCAACCCCAAATTCCCCGATGGCCGTCCACCCTCCCCGCCATGATCACCAAGCTAAGCCAAGTGATCACGAGGATTTGGCGCCACAATATCTCCATCCGCTCCACCAAGCGAATCCAAAATGAATCTGTCTCACCTTCCTGATTCGATCTTGACAGAGACTGCATCCTCGACCAACCGCCTCCTCACTTAGGGCGTGTACATATACAATCACCACTACAAGGTGGATTCTTCCCACTGCCCTCCTCAAAGCTCTTGTTCTGAACGTTGTTTGGACTTCAACGATCACTTTACCAAAAAATGCCCAACTCCCGACTGTAAGTCGGTGCATTTCCTGAAACAATGTCCTAATCTGGCTTCTACCAACATCTGCAAGACCTATCGCAGTCCCCACCCCACCTAATCCTACAAGTGTCAAGCTCATCCTGCACCTTTGAATTCCCACTATGGTCGGGGGTTCGAATCCCCCCTCGGGCATGGATATTTGTGCCGTCCTTGGTTGTAAGAAGTACATAAGTAGTTTGTAAGTTTAGGGACTGATAACCCTGTAGTTAAGTCCCATAGACTCTACAAACATTTGAACATTTGATTTTTGAATTCCGATCTTACAGTCCCCGTCCGTCCAATTTACCCTCCTATTCACCCCCACAACTCCCTCTGCCCCCTCCTATCGTGGAGGACATCATCGGCTTCGTTACCACAGTCCTCCAGAACATCCACCCCTTCCAACTTCCCATACCATCTAGCTAATTGCCGTCTCCACCCACTCAATTTTCAAACTAGAGATCATTGTCCCCCTTCTTCCGCAACCACTGCCACTTCACCTTCACCTGAAACATTACCCTCGTATAAATCACACCTGTAATCCTTTTCCTGCTGTGCCTTCAGCTCACTGCCACCTGCAGTCCCACATAGCCCATCTTACACCTTACTCTTCCACAAAATCGTCTCCCTTCCTGCTAACAAGTCTGTATTCATGCATACACTCTCCCACCACCACACTGGACGCCTTTATCGTCAAAGAAACCTTTCTTCAGAGCCACCATTCCGTCAGCACCACTCCCTGCCTTCTCCTCCGAACTGATGCCTCTCCCCATCCCCCCCCCATCCCTTAATCAAGACGAAGTGGCAACCGTCCACCTAGTCACCACCCGGTCCAGCCACAACCCCTCCTGATCGATCCAATAGAGCACCACATCCTCTGCCTCTTCCTTCCTGCCCTTCCTTATCTGCAGTACTGCTGTCTTTCCTTGTGACTTCCTAACCCATGTTGATCACACCTTCACGACCTATGTGGTTGCTGCTAACGTTAACCTTTCTTCCCATTTTGCCACTTAACACCGACAGTAGTGTCAGTTTGTCTCCCTGTTCAGGGGTGACACCATCGCTCTCCTGCAACTTACACACCTCGAGAGCAATACCACTCCCACTCCACTCCACTACAGCCTGGCAAGCTTTCAGCCACGTTACTGACAGTCACTCCAGTACCCACTACCTCCTTCCTTTCCTTACAATGCCAGTAATGCAGAATATTTCGCCACTAACATTTCCGTTATCTTCTCCTCCTTGATAATCCCTCTTCCCTGGTGTCCATGAGCGCACCAACACCTCTGTCTATCCACTGGCCCATGGCTTCCAGTACTTGAACTCCATTCACGTAAAATCAAGACTATGCACCAAATGCAACACTACTCCTAGTCACTTTTGTGCCTTTCCTACATTTTTCCACACCTTCTTCGCTTCCCTCTACACCATCATCATCTACACTGGCTCCTTCCCCAACCTGTGGAAAACTTCCGCATCCTCCAGTTTCTCAAGCCTGGCCAACCGCCTTCTGCAGCCTCATCCTACCATCCTATCAGCCTCGCCTCGGTGTTCAGCTAGGTCAGGAAACAATACTTTCTTGCTGTGTCCACCAACATCTCCAGCAACACCAACTCCTTCCCGTTTTCCAGTGTTGCTTCCGACCATGACCAACTCCTACACCTCACCCACCCCCTTCCCATACAGACGAATTGCTGTCATGCTGTAACTTTGGCTCCCTTGACATTGAGAAGGGCTAAAATCTTGTATGGCATTCCCATCTCCTTTTCCATCTCGTTGTATGCCCTTCCTATTAATTATGGCCCCTTTATTGCTTCCTTTTTTGCCAACCGCCCATCATAATCACTGTCAACAACTCCAACTCCTGATTGTTTTACTCCTCCACTATCCTTTCCCCCTCCTCCACATAATATATTTGGCAGACATGCTGCAATCACAGGAAATCATCATAAAATGCACCACCCCTACTTCCGCCAATACACTCCATGACCGCCCTATTCCACAAACCACAACCCTCAAGTACCTTGGCCTTATCCTTGACTTTTCCCTTTCCTGGAAACTCCAGCTCCAGACCATTCGTCAAGAAGCCGTCTCCCACCCATTCCTGCTCAAGGTCCTATCCAGCTGGACATGAGCCCTCGTCCCCATCCACCATCTTCTACAGCAACGACTCCTTAATGCATCATATCTTATGCTGCTTCCACTCTGTGTTTCCACTCCCCCAGGCCACTACCAATCCCTTCAGGTCCTTGAGCACCATGACCTCTGCCTTGCTTACTGTATCTGACTCCCTTCCCCCATTCGGATCCAATATGACTCTCTATCTCTCCCACTTCGATCTCCTCTCTTCTCCCTTTCCCAGCAGTTGTTACGCCTTCTAGCCGCACGTTCGCTTCCGTTTCCACCTCCTCTCCCTTGCGCCGAACAGGCAGAACAAAGTGTTGCCATTTATTTCAACCCGTCTCTTCATGCTCGTCGTAGTTTTTTTCTGAAGAACTTAAGTGTGTTTTAGCCACCATTTTTCACATCTAGATGTATTTTAAAGCTTCTGCATTTATTTTCTCCATTTTAATTATGTACTAACTGACAGATTTACTGTATGCTCTGCTGAAGAACAGTATGTTACACTGCTACCAGCCTTCTCACAAGGGCATCAAAAATAAAAATAAATAAATAAATAAATGAAAGAGGTAGAATATGATTTCCGAAATGTTTATCGGTAATTGTTAATGCAAACGTAAATCCCTTGACGTTATAGACAACTATTTAAATTTTTGTTGTTAAGCAATAATTGCGTTCATTATAGAGTTCTGCTGCCTGGTGGTGGAAACCTCCTCACCCTCAATCTGCGAGAGTAGACTGACAGACGTTCACGCCAATTTCGTAGTTCATGTGGTGGTGCTAACATCTATGGTGGATGTTCTATGTTGTCTCACCAAATAGTTTCTGGAAATTGCGGAGAGCAAGCAAGGGAAAATCCAATTTTCCCGCCAGGCAACCGTCTTCCAAGAAGTCATTGAGGGTGGGGGAGCTGGGGGACATTGGTCATGGATTTTCCCTGGTGGCCATTTCGCTCCAGGACAGGAAAAGAACCCATCTTGGATGACATCATGGTGGAAGCAGGGGCGTGGTCCTGATGTCATGGAGACCTCTAGTTTCCTGCAAAAACATTGCGGGATATTGCCAAACGCATTGAAGAAATATTCAAAATTTGAATCTCGTACCATGTTGCCATCTTCAATTACGATATAGGAGAATAGGAAGTAGAGGGCCTGGTCCTAGTGTCATGGCGACTCTAGATTCCCGCCAAAAAATTTTGGAGTATTGCCAACTGCAATGAAGTAAAGTTCAAAATACAAATTTCTCAGTATATGTCATCCTGCAATAGGTCATAGGGAATGGGGCAGCAGGGGGGTGGGTGTAGTGCTGGGTTATCCCTGGCCATGTTTGATGACGTTATCAGGGTCAGTGACCTAGTTAATAGGCCAGTAGCGTCTTTGCTCTATTACTGTTGTATTTCTTCAATAGTCATATGAGAGACGTTATGTCATGTCAGACTTTCTTATCTCCCGCCAAAGTGCAGCGGCTCGACTTTCAACAAGTTGTCGGATCTCCGTTGCAGCAATACTCATCCATGCTGCCTCTACAGACGTACGTAACTGGAAACGTGTGATTGGTGCAGGAATTTGTGCACAAACTGACCTCTCGATTGTAACTAATGTTGGGTTGGATGATGTGGGTGCCTGTATCATTCGGTGGGATTCTACTCAATATTCTTCAAACCAACAGCCTGTAGCCATGTGGTATGCAACATTCTCAACGATAAAATTCCATCGTTGTTTGGGAGCTCGAAGTACAGTAATGGCGGTAGTCGTCTACAGTGAGCGGAACGAAATTTGCAGTCAATGATGGGTTTAGATGGGTCAGGAAACACAGTCCATCCCGACATTAGGGAATGTGCAGTAGCAGGCATAGTGCCTGGCTGACAACGCGGGTCCCTGGCTCCCGAGTGCGTCCACCACTGATCGCCGCGGCTGCTTCACGTGGTGTTGCTTCTGTGTCGGTGCTGAGAACTCGGCAGACTGTGCTGCTCTACGTCACTGAATGCAGCTCTCAGCCACTGCGTTGTCCATGATGAGAAGTAATGACTTATAGTCCGCGATTCCTTCAAACTTCACACTGTGGGTATCGGAATATTAAATTCTATAACGAATTCGGAAGTGGAATGTCTCAAGCACCTAGCTTCAACTACCATTCCACTTTCGTAGTTCGTTAATTCATGTCGTACGACCTGAATGAGGTCAGAAACCTTTCGACGTGTAACACCAGGAAACAGCACTGACAGCTCTGCTAATGCGAGGCCCTGCCTCATGTAAGCGATGTTATCGTCACCTTAGTCTGCGCTTGTCGCCATCGCATAACGCTTGTCAGATCGTGCGCAACGGCACACCACTGTGCATTTAATTTTTTGCGCCATTTCTTATTGTAACCGAGACTTTCCACAAGCGATTAGGTGCCACGCTTTTATACGCCACGGAAAGTAGTAATGGCTATGACCCCACATAGGGAATTTTACGCGTAATATTTCAGTACAGAACAAATATCGGGCAGAGGAGAAGCAAACGGTTCTTTTCTTCGGCGAATGTGCGGCATTATTTCAGTATTCGAAGCTGCTGTCACGACTCAAAATATATACTGCTCCGACGGTTATTCTTTCTGAGGAGCCATCCGAATGACGGGGCATATTTCAAGCTGCCGGCCGAACAGAAGAAATAGAGAGCGCGGCGCGGCGCGGCGCGGCCATATTTACTGCTTCCCGTCTGAGAGGGCAGGTCGGCCGCTGCTGTGCAGTCGACGGTGATGAGGGTGGGGGGGGGGGGGGGGGCTGCTGAGGGCTGCCCAGGGGCTGCTCTGCTCCAGCCTCCTGCCTCCTGCCTCCTGGTACTCCGGCACCAGTGCCGCTCCTCAAGCTTTGTAGGCCGATTTCAACCCGCGGTCGCTCGCGTGTATTGTTGTCACGCGATAACTCCCGTGTTAGATTTTTTCTAACAATGAGATCCTGCACCTTTTCATCTCTTTGTGCCAGAAAAAGCCACGTTTATACAATAAATCATTTCTTTGTTATTACCAAGGCATTATAAATTAGTATAAACATGGTATGAAACATGTCATTTGACGAATTTGTGGATGTTTGCAAGAAGATCTATAGTACCGACGCACTGACAACGATAAACGAGATGGTAGAACCATTCTGCGGAAGTTTCAAATTCAGGCAGTATATAGCAAACATGCTGCATAATATGGCATCAAGGCACATGCGCTTTGTGATGCCAGTGTGGTGTCGCACAAGTCTGAAGTGCGCGCCACCTACTTTCGCCGCGCGTCGCCATGCACGCACGGCGCGGCGTTCTTACGACGTCAGCCACGAGCGCCCTCTGCTACAACTCCGCTCGTGGCCACCACTGAACTACATCGTTCACTTGGGACTGAGATAGCAACCAGTTAACACTTCGGAATCAGATAGGCACCAGTGAAGACTTGGCTATCGGATAGGCACTAGGAAAGGCCTCTAGCTCAACTGTGTATCAGCATTCTGCAGTACTGAGCTATGTAAAAGTTAAGTATTACTAAGTCTCTAAGAAATATATATCTCGTTCTAATTTACTCTAGTGTTTCTACTTTCTGCTGTCCCACTGGCTGGTCACCTCCTACCCCCACAAGCGTGCATCCTTTATTCCTGTGTCGGTCTTTTTACTCGGCCACCGACACCTACGACGGAAACGAGACACAAAAGCGACGACGAGGCTGGGACTCAAAAGTGGCGACGAGGATGGGATTCAAAAATGGCGACGAGGATGGGATACAAAAGCCAGAACCTTTTATATGCTACAAATGGAAGTACATGCAGTCAAACAGCCTGCTGGGCCATATCAAGTAGCAAATGATGCGGAGCATGTGGTGTTACGGATGATTAGACCGACTCACAAAACAGGCAGAAACATGACGATGGACAATTATTTCACATCTATACCACTGGGTAACAAAATGTATGCCAACCATAGATTCACATTAGTAGATACTCTACGGAAGAATAAAAGAAAAATTCCATCGGAATTTCTGGACGTAAAATGTAGGCAAGTAAACAGCAGCATTTGGAGAAAAACCAAGCAACAACTGCTTCATTTCCTCATACGTCTCACAGAAATAAACAGAAAAGGAACGTTCTAATGTTATCCACCATGCACAGCGACGATTCTGTAGACGCTGACAGTGGCGAAGCGAACAAACGTGAAGAAATTACTCCACAGTCTCAAAAAAGGAGGTGTAGATGTTTTCGACCGTTCGAAATCAGAATATTGTATTTCAAGAAGAAACCGCTGGCCCCTTGCACTGTTTTTCAGTTTTATATACTTCGATATCCGACAGGGAATGTCATGTACTCTGTATAAACAATTGCTTCATTCAATTCGTAAAACTCAATAAGAATATCTACATTGCTCATAAAAGACGTGACATGTGCTGAACAGTTTCAGGAGAAAACAAACGAACACAGCCGAATGTTACAAGTACAAGAAACAGACTAAAAGTGAAGCAAGGCGGTTTTCCACAGCAGGAAAAGTAATTGCTACGTTACGACTCCCGTGTTAGAAAAACTCTAACACTGCGCACCACTTCAAATAATGCCACAACTAACAAGCTATTGTTGAAAATTGATTGTCCAGTCACAGATTAATTGAATCACGAGATATGAAAGAATGCATTTATAGATGGTCAGTTCATTAGCTATTCAAGTAAAATTGTAAATGTTAGATTTTTTTCTAACACACGGGTTCAAGCTGCAGTAATCGCGGGACTTTCCACGTCGCCAGTATTCGTGCGCGGACTGTGTGTAATTAGCAGCTTTTTACATCAATGCTTTTGACAGAGCCGTAAATTATGTCCAATTTCAGTTTTCTAAGTTTCGTAAAATCACACTGCGAAGCGATTGAGTAATGAATGTGTATTTGGACTGAAGCAGCATTTTCAAAATAACTTCGTATTTACGAGCTTTTGTGGAGCTATAAATTGTAGCAACTGTCAAAAATATAATTCGGAAATCTCTCATTTGCGAAGGATGCTCAGAAGTAACAGAATAATGTTATAAATAACAGATGTTCGTTTACTGTGGTTAATTATACTCTTAGGCATAGAAGTAAATCTGTAACAATTCATTCACGTCCAAACTTCTGTTGTTAATGAGAATAAGACATACTTGAGCACTATTTCATAATATTACTGCTGAATAAAAGTAATGTAAAAGTACCTCAGCTTCACAAAAATAACCCTGTATACTAACATATTTTATCGGTTACCTACTAGTTTGATAAAGTGAATACGTAGCTACAAATAAATATGTACATATATAAGCTGTTAATGTTAGCACGTCACATTCTTGAAGATATTCAGTTTGATACCTGCCAAGTAGCCAAAAAGCACAGAAGCAAGGAAGCAGGTGAAAAGATGGTTTAAACGACGAGGTTGAATCTAGACAATATGAAAGTCGTGTGTACTTTTCAAAACATTACAAGTCCGAAATTTGCTGAAACAAAATTCGTGCAACATGTGAGTATGCATCGAGAACGCGAACATAATCTTAATCAGTTCATTTTATATACTTCAGCACATCAGGTTGCAATTCATTTCTGCTTTCAAAAGGTTTAAGATATTCGGGTATTGTGAACTGTATGAATTAGACTGCACTGACAGTTTCTTAAATTATAGACTGCCCTGAACAGAAGCAGTGATATTAGTTTAATGATGTTTTCGTAATTGTATTAGAAAGTTCACAGCAACGTTCAGTGACCAGGAAATATGAATGTAACAGCATTAAAAACGGCAACTTCTCAGTTTGTATCATGCCATTCCAATGTTATTCCCTACTGGCCGCTTGGAGCGCTAGTATCGCTTCAGCTGCAATTTTTTTCCTTGAGAGTTTCGCGACTGTCTGTGTTAAGACTGTGAAACAGCTGTGCAGACGGCGTCGGTGTACAGCTGAACGTGCAAGTGTGGTGTTGTGTTTCTCCGACTGTTGACGGGCTACCACTGCCAAGTCGTTATGGCAACTTTAAAAGAACATAGAGTGTGTGTGAAATTCTGATTCCTGCTGGAAAAACTGCAACAGAGACACACCAAATGCTCCAGGAAGCTTTCCAGGAGGATGCTATGAGCAGCACACAGGTTTTCGAGTGGTTTGGGCGCTTTAATCGTGATGAGACGAGTGTTGAAGACCAAGCTCGTTCTGGACGCAATTCGTCGAATTGTGCGTAGGGAATTCGTACACCCTGGCCAGACTGTTAACCAGCACTTTGAGTTGGATCTTTTAAGGCGTCTGAGAGAAGATGTGAGGAGGAAACGCGCGGAACTTCGGCGATCAGGCGACTGGTTTCAGCACCACGACAACGCTCCAGCACACACGGTCCTACGAGTGACCCACTACTTGGCACCTCACAAGTGGTCTGTCGTTCCCCACGCTCCGTATTCGCCGGGCATAGCCCCGTGCGACTTTTCCTTATTTCCACAAATGAAGAAAAAAAAATACGCTAAAAGGGGAGCGTTATGATGATGTGAAGGCGGTAAAGAGAGCTTCGCAAAGAGCACTGGATGATATCAAACTTGAAGAGTTCCTAACACGCTTCCAACAGTGGGAAAAAGAGACTTGACAAGTGCATTGCATGTAATGGAGACTTATTTTCAAGGTGACTGAAGTAATTTTGTAAAAAGGTTCATCAATAAATTTTTATGACAAAACTCCGGTTTCCTTTGCCCCACCCCCCTCGTATACCTCCAGCATTTCGTGAAAAAAATTCATATGTTTTATCGCATAGAGGATGAAATTCACACATTGGTTACAGTTTGAGAGATTCTACAATACTGTTATATTCTTCGCTTTTTGAACTTTCAGTACCGACACTTTCATGCTACACATAGAGATGATAATTTCCTTATTTGCAACAACTGTCATAGTACAAATAACATCCTCTCCGTATATTAGGCCGCTGTAGCCGCCTTTATGGTTCTTTCTTTCTCTGATTGAAAATCTGCAGACTTTGTCATATACATCCTTATCGCGCAAAAAACGGAAGAAACGCAAATAAAAGAACTATACAGGGTGTCCCACTAAACTGTTTCACCCCAGTTATCTCTGAAACTACAAGAGATATTGCAAAACGACTTTCACGGTCACGAACGTAAGGCAGGGGCTTATGAAAGTAGGTACTATGAGACACTCTAAAACGTGAAGAAATATTATTTTCCACACAAACATCTGTTTTGATACCGATATTATTTCTTAGGCAATCAATAGGATGAAAAATCACAAAAACAATGGCGTCGGTTGCATCGCGATACGTCCATTACATCTGGCGCAGCGCGCTTCAAGTATTTCAAACGTCAACTTCGCTTCGCAGTTTCTCCAGATGCAATTGACGCATCGCGATGCAACCAACGCCATTCTTTTTGTGATTTTTCATTCTATCGATTTCTTAAGAAATAATATGGGGTATCCATTAAAAGAACCAAAAGTTTGTGCTGAAAATAATATTGCTTCACGTTTTAGAGTGTCTCATAGTACCTACTTTCATAAGCCCTTGCCGTACGTTCATGACCGTAAAAATCGTTTTTCAATATACTTATAGTTTCAGAGATATCTGGGGTGAAACAGTTGAGTGGGACACCCTGTCTAAGATGAACCTAAGAAGACTATGTAACTACTAGAAAACAACTCAGCAATAACAGGAGGCACCTCGAGAATTAACTATAGCTTAATATGGGAATAATGGCAGACCAACGATTATATGCAACGCCGATAGTCGCGCAGGACTCTCAGTGCGCAACAGTTGAGCATTCCACCGCTACAACGGAGTAACGTACTACTTCTCATTGCAGGAAGGTACTGAATTTATGTAAATTTTAGTTAAACCGAGTTGAACAGGAAAGTGAAAATAAATTTGTTCGGACTGTCAGTCGGTGCGCGATTATTGAATAGAGAAGTTAAGTAATTTTCAGTAGGCACTTCTTGATATTTTGTATCAGTTTCGCTGCTCATATTGAGAGGATAAGTTGCGCTGATGCCCCTTTTACTTTACCCAGATCAAGTTTTTTTACTGTTCATCAAAAAATATTCAAATGTTTGTAAATCTGTGAACTATGTCGATAATCCTATGGCAGGAGTCGCCAAGCGTGAACTATGTCGTTTATTATGAATGAAATAAATATATATATTTAGGACAGCAATTAATTACCTTGGGTCGCCACCATATTTGTCAAAAATATGGAATATTAAAATGTTACTGATCAGCTATGATGTGATCATAGATGTTTTTTAAACATATGACAAATATTACTACTCTATTGCAATGTATCAGTTGTACCAAAAAAATGTACTGTAGAATTTAACTATTCTGTTTCCCCTCCTAAGTAGTGAAAAAGGAATGTTCTTAAATGAAGGACGATCTGCTCAAAATCAATTTATTATAATTAAACATAAAAAATAAATCAGATTACATTTCCTATCATGTAAAACAGATAATGGTATTCTAACAATCTTTTACCAATGTTAAAATATTGAGACACAAAAATGACTGGCTGAGTCAAAGATCGGAGGTTTTGCAAGGCAGAATGCTATTAGATTGGTTACACAGGGGCTTGAAATTATCGTTAGCTCTAAGCTCTCCAAAGTAAATAGGCAGATCTCAAAAGAATAAAATAAAGGACAGAATCCAACAAGTCTGATTCATATAACCCTCCAGCAAGTGCGTCACCTTACCCACACAGACGATCATTGACGGCAGCGTCTCAGGCTCGCAGGCAGCAGGCGGTGGGAGCGGATGAGCTGAAATTTTTTATCCGACCGTAAATGCTGCGACCTGTTAAGCAGCGTCGACATGTAACTTAACACAGCGTCACTGGCGTCGGCGTCGCTAGGCAGTTGCTGTGCGATTCTATCACGCTAGTAGACTAATCAATATTTTGCATAGGTGACACAAAGGCCACTTGGCACAAATCGATCAGTCACTTGCGTAATAAGATCTGTAAAAAAACAGTGCCCGATTCGCAAAGGCGCGAATGCTCAAATAGAGACTTCTAGCAAAACGAAAACTGAACTGTGGCCGCTCACAGCGTAACCACCGGACAATGTAACGTCCGTGAAGTAAACACAAGTTCTACAACGTCCGAATTTTCGGAATCAAACACAAGTCTAACCAGAGGGCCGTTTAAGACGATGTCCTCCCCGCGAATCCAAACTGAGTATTGCGTGTCTCCCGAAGTCTGTACACTTCGGACGCTCAATCACGAGTCTCCCGAGGTCCGTACAATTCGGACGCTCACACAGGAGTCTCTCGAGCTCCGTACACTTAGAACGCTCAAACCGAAGTCTCTCGAGCTCCGTACACTTCAGACGCTCAAACTGGAGTCCTCGTGCCTCCTCACGCTCTGCCGCAGCTTACGGCAAGTGACGGGCGGCCACACCCACGCGCAACAGAGGCACCAATCTCTGCTAATGGCTAATAGTCAGACCAATCGGATGGTGTAGCGCCGTTGACAAATTGTTTAGCTGTCATACTAAAATAATGAATCAGGACGCGTTCTCTGCGGCTGCCAAGAGGCTCCGCCCACGCCACCAAAGCTTCCCGCGGATTTCACCGTTCCCAGGGTGAGTGCCCTGCAAGGAATTTCAGCTTGCTCCTAGCTATGGTCACACGACATAAAAATGTTAAAGTTGTGCTATATATACAGCCGCTGGAGCCAAGCCCCTGCGGTGCAAGACGGGCAGAAAGCTTTCCTCTCAACCTAACTATTCATCACACTAACTATGTTCAAAATCTGCTGCCTTCAAGGAAGTTTTTTAGATAACGCCTAAGCGCAATACGTCTCCATAAGCAGCCCGGGGCCCAGAGCACTCTGCTATTGTTTGTATCCGGCAAATTCCTCTCTTGCGAAACGACCGGATGCCTCAAAGGCAGTCCCCGCTGTCGCCCACCGTAAACCGCGGTCCAGCATTGTGTAAAGCGTCCCACACACTAAAAAAATTCTGCCAGGTATACTCCGCCACCCCGGACATAGCGTGGCGCCGAGCAGGTCAAGCCAGCCCCTCTCGTCCTTCCCGAAGGCGAGCGAAAGTTGGTGGGAGGGGGAAACCTCCAAGAGCTTCTCTGCTCTGCGCGGCCTGACCGTACCCAACACGAAAATCCATTTCTTAGCAGCCAAGCTGCGCCAATAAACATTAAAATCCCGAAATTTTATATAAACAAAGAATATACTACAGTCCCAGAAGCCCATCACGCCTGATGTGTCCCCAAATGCACAGAAATCAAAATAAAGATAGATTTACAGAGAAAAAATAATTAGCGTAAAGAGAAAGATACAATAACACTAGGTTAGTATGAAAAATAGACTAATTACAGCCCCTGTCTGACAAATCTTATGGGATTTAACGTCTGTGGTTACCAGTCCCTAAGCTTAAAAACTACCTATACTAACTTAAAGACACCATAGAAACCCATGGCCAAAGGAGGAGTCGAACCCTCGACGGTGTGTAACCGCGCACTCCACAGCATCGCACTTTAGACCGCTCGAAAACTCCACCGCGGCTATCGTTCATATTAACTCCTAAAAATATAGCTATTAAAAAAAATTAAAAAGAAACCGGCACGAACTTCACACCACTAATACCACACTTACCACTAAAGGGAAGAATGACTGTCTACCACCTTGATGCCTTCACATATCACTCACTAAAATAATTCAGATACCGTAATTTCTTCCTTAACATTCATTAATTGAGAGGAGGAGGGACCTCGACCTCATATACGCCGCTGGAGTGTGAATAACTACAACACTAAGACAAACGATTAGCATTGGCGTATGAAAGGGTGAATTATTCTGCCACAAAAGTATTTGGTATCTTAACAAATCGGATGAAACATCTAACACGTAGCCAACTACCATTTAAAATGAAATATAATTTCTGTATAATAACTCAGTACATTAACTTTTCGGTTAAATAAGTATAAATATGTTCAAATATTTCTAAATCTGTGGGCGCAATCTACAAACTACTTAAACTAACCTGCCCTAAAGACAACAAAAAACGTTCATGGCTGAGGTGGCGCAGTTCCTGACATACCGTCTACAACGGACGCCTATTCCCGCCAGTCTAATTTTACATAAAGTAAAAACGTCGAATGTCTTGTAATATCATGAAGAGATACCTTTCATTAAACGGACCACTTTCATATCATCTCTATATATAAAAATGAATGTTTGTCTGTATGTCTTGTATGTGTTTATAAACCATTCATTCGATTACAATGAAACTTTCGTGAATTGTTTACCGTACCCCCACGAAGGTTCATGGCCCAAAAACAAAAGAACACGACACACAGCTTAGGACATATGACGTCATAAACAATGAGTGTGCCATCGCGTGAGAATACCCAGATTTATGCGCCAATTATTCTAAAATGGGAGTAGTTATAGACCTGCAACAAAGTTAGGTTTGCATGTAATTTCGGACGTTTTTGAACCGTTTTGTAACTGAGGCCCCCCCCTCCCCGCCCCCCACACACACACACATACAAAATGATGAAAAGAAGTCTACCGCTCACAACAGTTTCGCTGTAGATGCCGTAACACTTTCATATCAGGCATGACCGTGTATAAAATAAAATTAGCATTAGAGATTTGCATGCTACTATATCTCTTTGTCTGCAAGTCTCCCTTAATCCTCTTGCATCCAAAATTAAGCAATATGTTTTCTTAATCTCTATCCATATAAAAGCGAATGGACACACACTCACTGACTAAACACGAAATCTCGTAATCTGCTACACCCATGAAGCTGAAATTTGGCAGGAATGCAGTTTATAGGTAGAAAACGTCAGCTAAGAAAGTATTTTGTGATAGGTGCCTGGCGGAGCATACTTCTCCTACAGACTCACGAAATGTACAGTTTCATTCCGATCTTCACGAAATTTCGCACGCTTGACCTTCAAAACAAGAGGGAGTAACCGACAACCTAAAGTTTCATACGGTGCATAGGGGAGGGGACTTTGCAACATAAAAATGTGTCCCTAATTACCTTGGTCGCACCATAACTTGAGAACGGCTCGAACGATTTCTCAGTTCCTTTTTTTCGTTGTTTTCGTTAGTCTCAGAACAAGGTATGTATGAAATGAATCTGGAATATTTGAGAACAACAAACTGCGTTTTTCATTGTGACCCTGCGTTTCTATTGCATAGAAATATATAGTTTTGTTCCGATATTGATGAAATTTTGCACACTCTAAAAACAAGAGGAATGTCACTGTATGTATTAAATTTCGTTCGGTGCATGGTGGAAGGTACTTACGGAATTTTACAAAACGTATAGTTTTTCTCCAATCTTAATGAATTTTTGCACACAAGACCTTTAATCCAAGGGGGAGGTCACAGGGTACATAAATTTTTGTACGTTACATAAAAGAGGGTACCTTGCAGAAAACTTTGTCGAGAGAAGGCAAGGTGAAAACGAACAGAGAGATGGGAGAGAAAGAGGTGGATACTGAGAGAGGGGGAGGGGATGTGGACAACGAGAATGCAGGGTAAATAAACACCCGGGCAACGCCGGTTTACAGCTATTTACGAGATATACTCTTGTCTATGGAACACTTTTTAATCTAATCTCATCTAAGAAACTTTCCCTGAAGATTTCTAAAAACAATTAATAAACGGCACCTTTTACTTCGAACTTGCGGAAACGCACGGAAACATGCTTCGAGCGATACTCGATTCTAGGAGAGAACTGTGGCGTGTCCTTTACATGCAGAAGTTGCATTCCACTACTGCAGTGCTTTTCGAACTGCGGGTCGCGACCTCCAGTGGTCGATCGCGTCGCAAAGTCTTGTTCGGGCGATCGTCCTACATGAGGCAACAGTTGCACCGTAAATAAACCAGCCGAAAGTCTGCGAGAATACTAGGTGTTCCGTAATGCAAGTACATATGCCCAGGACAAGTGAAAGCCGTCCGCGGTGGCCGAGGGGACTGAGGCGCTCCAGTCACGGTCTGCAGGGCCACTACGGTCGGGGATTCGAATCCCCCCTCGGTAATGGATATTTATGCCGTCCTTAGTCTTAGCTAGTTCGTAAGTAGTTTGTAAGCTTAGGGGCTGATGAGCCCGTAGTGAAGTCCCATAATCTCTACAAACATTTCAACATTTTTTGAATTCTCGGTTGAATGGAATAAATATTGTTTTATAATAAATACACTCAGTTAACGAAATGCCTGAAAACTATTTTCAGGTACCAAGTGACAGCTAAATTTACGACATACAATACGTCATTTTGAGCAATTCGATTGTTTACAAATTGACGATACATTGCGATATTGCTCAACGAGCATAATTCGTTTCTGAGCCTTACCTGCTGCAATGCGATAACTCATTACGCATCATATACTTTTCTGTCAAAATTTATGTGATAACAGGATGTGTTCCATTCAGAAAACGAACTAAAATTTATCCTATAATGTACAGTACTGTACTTATCTTTTCATGGAAGTCTGTGACGTACCCGTATATATGATTTTCCCTCGTTTAATTCCTTTTATTCACCTTAATTTTCTCTTCTTCCTCTGGACGTGCGCCTACCCGAGCACTGTCGTTTTGACAGCCAGGGCTTCTATGCGTGCTGCGTGAAATAGGCTCGCCATTACTGTGAGGTTTATCCTCATCGACCAGCCATATTTGTTAAAAGAAACACTATGTTATTAAGCCCGAGATTCAATCTAGTAGCAAGTTATGACAAAACGTATTACGCAAATTTTATTGCAAATGAAATCAATATGGTTGCTCAAGAGGAAAGAATACGTCGATGTTTAATGCTCAGGGAATGTACTATCCAACAGTTACGAATTTTTTTTCAGTAATTATTTGAAGTAGATACTTTCTTGCCGGCATAATAAGGAGCATAGGAGGCTGGGATCTCATAAGTAACGTACTCCAAACCTTGGCTATTTGTATTTCACAAGAATAAAAAAAAATAGGTCTCTTACTGAAAGAAAACATCTGAATGATTATTTGAGTGAATTCTGTGTCACTATTGGTGAAGGGTGGGCAGGAATTTCCGTTACACATGCCGCCGCCCACACACACTATCTAAACGCTGTCATGCTCCGCGATACAACTCGCTATATTGGTCAGAAATACACTACAATTCACAATACTACAATTCACTACCTCGGGAGGGTGGTCAATAAGGCGACATAATAAAGTGATTGAAATTCACTGGTTTGTTCACAGACGAGCCACGTTGGTGGAAATCCTGCAAGAGGTGCATTATTACTCATTATGGTTCACGTAAAGGTGCACGCTCCGAAGAGGCAAGAACATCACTTATCGTTTTGCTGCACTTCGTTGTTCCACGTCGGTGGCAACACAAAACACATCCCCCTCGCTTTTGTAATTCCACCAGACTGGCTCACTGTACCACTACAGTGCCTAGAAAAACTCCTAATCTGCACACTAATTGACTAGATTAACTAAACAAGAACGCAAGTGCGTATAAGTTTTCAATTAAATTTTGGTAAAGAATCGACTCTAGCCAATCTGCCTGCTATCACTACAACTATCGCCTTCCGAAAATCATAAGACAATAAAATGATCAAATTCGAAGCATTTCTTACTACAAATTGCAGAAAATGTGCAGCCACTGCCACACACGTCCAGCCAGAGCCAAGATTCCGCCAGCTCCGCTAACACGGCTTCCTAACTCGCTAACGGTTCCCGGTTTCAAATTCCTTTGGGAAGACGCACTCTCATTGTCGGACCAGTGGGTCCGTTCCATCTGCTTGCTTACTGGCCACCCTCTGCCCGAGATCGATTGCTCGCCAAACCAGGCGAAAACCTTTGCTCAAACCCAATCCAAAAGCAGTATCTTTGCTACAAGGAAGCCTGCCTTCTGCTAAATACAGCCCACACTAAAGTTTATTTATTTATTTAACTCTCAGACATTTGATACATAGTCATTAGTCTTCTAACTTCCCAATACAATCAACCATCTGATATCCCGTCGCAATATTACAGTCTTTCACAGTTTCTGAGATGTTCCCAGTTCATAATGGTGTCTTCTCTTTCATATACAACACACTTCAGTGAGGGTAAGATTCCAATGCTGTGCAGGTGTTCCGCAAGGCAGTCGTGGCCAGTAATTCTTCGCAATGCTGCCACAGTTTCCCTTCGTGGGTGTTCGGGAAATGCATTTTTCTCTTCTAACAGTAGAAGCCATGTTTTTCCTTGCCCTTGTGTTGTCAAGTGGTCATACAACATCTTCTTGAAACTGTTGTTGATGGGTCTTTTGATGGAGATGTATGATAATTTTGGGCATTTTGTTTGAGACATCTTGGTTCCTTTTTTGGCTAGAAAGTCTGCCATTACATGGCCATGTATACCTGTATGTGCTGGTATCCATTGCAAAACTATTTCAGTTCCAGCTTTGGTGATTGAGGCAATAGAGGATTTTATTTCATGTATGCAAGCACTTTGAGGTGTTTGGAAGTATGCAATTGCCTGTATTGCAGAAGTTGAATCACAAAATATAACAACCTTTTTGTGACCTTTGGATGCAGTCAGAAATTGTCTTAATGCCAGGTTTATTGCCTCCAACTCACCATCAAAATGGCAGTAATACTGTCCTAAAGCTTTGTAAAAACAAAATATTTCACTGTAGACTCCAGCACCAGCGATACCATTTGCTTCAGTCAAGGATCCATATATATATATATATATGAAGCCATTCTGTTGGTGTGTAGTTACCATTTATCATTTCTAGAGCCATATTTTTAAGAAGTTCTTTATTCGTTTCTGTCTTAACAACTTTTTCATTCAGTTGAAGTCTAAATGTGACTGGGAATAGTTTAAGCGGACTGACTGGGGCAGCGAAGTCTTCTTTACTGATTGGTGGACAGTGGTCTTGTCTTACTGCTTCAATACATTGCATAACGCCTTTCTGTGTTTTCAGCTGGATAGCATGATGTTGGTAGTTGTTCCAATATATGTCATTGGGTAATCTGGTTAATTTTTCATATTGGAGTAGTGCCAGTCTCATAATTTCTGATTTTAGAGGTGGAATGCTAGTCGCTGCTTGAAGAGCCGAAATTGGTGATGTTTTTACTGCTCCTGTAATCAGGCGTACAGCTTGATTTTGAAGAACCTCCAATTTAGATATATTCGCTGGGAGTAATAATTAACATCCATATAGAATAGTGGGTTTTATACACATTTTGTAGGTAGAGTTTAGAACTTCAAGAGAGCTGCCCCACTTTTTTCCAGCTAATCTCTTATGGATGTCCACAATTTTTCCTTGACCTTTTTAGCAGTATTTTGTGTATGGTTTACCCATGTCATTTTTCGGTCCTAAGAGATGCCAAGGTACTTTGCATCGTCACATTGAGTTAGTTGTTTATTTTGATACTGCAAATTTATGTTAGGGATTGAATAAACCAGCGAGAAAACTTGAAAGAATGTCTTTTTCGGTGTTAATTGTCATCAAATTTTCTTTTGACCAGTTTGATAGTGTAGTCAGGACTTCATTCATTTTCATCGTAAGTTGGTCAATTTTCCTCTTTTGCAGTGAGATCCACAAGACTAAATCGTCAGCATAAAGAGCTGTTTTAATGCCCTCGACTTTTTCTAACTGTCCTGGTAGGTCGTTAATCATATCAAATGGTGTTGGGCTGATAACACCTCCTTGGGGTACTCCAGTTTTCAGTTGTTTATAACCTGACATAACATTATTAACCCTACTGGCACAGTATCGCTGGTGGATAAACAAATACAGCCATTTCAGCATTTTACCAGTGATGCCATAAATTCGCAATTTATCTAGTAGTTTTAGTCTCCACACAGTGTCATATGCACCCTTAAAATCAACAAAAACGGCCAAAGTTGTATTGCTGTTATCCAAGTCGTCTTTAACTTCCTGACTGAAGCGGAGCAGTTGTTGATTTGTTGGTCGATGTTTGCGGAAGCCAGCATGCTGAGCACAAATAATCTTGTGAGTTTCAAGATAGTAGAAAGTCTGTTATTAACCATTATTTCGATTGTCTTGGAGAGAGTTGAAGAGAGAGAAACAGGTCGATAATTAGCAAAAGAGTTTCCTGGTTTCTTTGGTTTTAAGATTGGTACTATGACAGCCTTCTTCCATGCAGCTGGGACTCCTTCATTCCAACTTTTATTAAAGAGAGTGCATACTGTATGTTGTGCGACTGGCCCGAGATATTTTAGAAACTCTGCAAAGATCATGTCACAGCCAGGGCTCTTCTTACTTTTTAGTTAATTTAGTGCTCATTGAAGTTCATGAATTGTGAAATCAGCATTGAAAATCTCCTCACTTTGATTCTGCCATGCAATCTTAATGTCACTTCTGAATTTTTTCCCATTTTCTCTCATTTCTTTTGTCAATGAATGATTCTTAGTGAAAAACTTGTTGTAAGCTGTAGCTAGATCTTGGTCATCATATATGTTCTTCCACCCCCCCCCCCCACCTTGGTTGGTTCTTTATAAGCTCGAGGTTCACTATCTTAGCTAGATATAAATTTAAAGACCTTACTGGTTTCTTTCCTGTAACTGAGTTCACTAATAAATTTTGAGAAGCAATCCTTTTTGGCCTGTATTAATTCTTTTCTCATAACTGCGGATTTTCTTTTCCATTCAATAACGTCCACGACATCTTTAGTTGCTTCTGCCTGTCTTCTCGCTTCTTCTCTACTTTCTTTAATTTTTGCAAGTGTATATTCCAGAATGGTTTGTACTTACATGGTTTTCCCTTAGGAATATGTCGTTTTGCGCTTGGAAGTATTACTTCACAAATTTTATCATTAAATTTATCTGGAGACAATTCCTGTAATGTGAAATTAGCAGGTGCCAGTTCCTTTTTTTCTTTTGTAGTTTTAGGGCGCACAACTTCCATGGTCATTAGCGCCCAGACAAGAAAAATTGGTAACTGCCTGTTAGAACATCAAGAAGAGGCTAAAAACGAAAGATAAAAGACAATTAAAAGGGTTAAATATCCTTTGATAAGTTGGCCAAGTTGATAAAACGCAAAACTGGAGCAGCTGCTCGTGTGTCATTAGCTAAAATTTCCTCCAGAGTAGACGGGAAGTGCAGGGCTACACGGAGATGATTAAAATTAACGCAAGACAATAAAACGTGTCGCACCGTTAGCAATTCACCGCAGGAGCACAGCGGTGCAGGATCGGCGGTGAGCAAATGACGGTGGCTGAAACGGCAGTGACCGATCCGCAACCGGGCCAGGATGACCTCCTCCCACCGAGAGGGGCGTAAGGAGGTCCTCCAAGCGGTCGGGATCGGTTTTACAGTTCGCAATTTATTGTTGTATAGTGAAAGCCACGCACTGTGCCATGGCGACACGATACTCCGGCGAAGAGCCCGTTGAACATCGTCCGATGGGATGCAAAAGGTAGCCATGCGAGGCAAAAGAGCTGCTGCCTTGGCTGCTATGTCGGCGGTCTCATTCCCGGGCACACCCACATGGCCAGGGACCCACAGGAAAGAAACGTGACAGCTGTCATCTGCTAGCAACTGGAGGGAGCGTTGGATCCGATACACGAGAGGATAGTTCGAGAAAGGGTCCCTAAGACTGTAAGGGCACTAAGGGAGTCCGAACATATGGCATAGAAAGGTTGGCGGTGGCGGCAGGTATACAAGACGGCCTGGTGGAGGGCAAAAAGCTCAGCCGTGAAGTTCGAGCACTGGTCAGGGAGCTTGTATTGGAAACGGTTGTCCCCGACGACGAAGGCAGATCCGACACCGTCAGTGCTCTTGGAACCATCAGTGTAAATAAATATGGCATTTTCGAACCGCGAACGGAGTTCGACAAGCCTCGAGCGGTATACCAAATCCGGAGTGCTCTCCTTGGGGAGCAAACTAAGTTCAAGGTGAGTGTGAACCTGGGCCTGATGCCACGGTGGCAATGGGCTGTCGCTCAACCGAAAGGTGGAAGGAAGGGTACAATCGAGCCGCTGTAGCAGGTGGCGAAACCGAACTTCAGGTGGAAGCAAGGCAATCGCAGACAACTAATATTGGCGATCGAGTGAGTCGTCAAAAAACAATCGGTAAGATGGATGGTTGGGCATCGACCGTAGGCGGCATGCGTACCGACACAAGAGTATGTCACGCCGAGTGGTCAAGGGTAATATAGCAGCCTCGGCGTACAGACTTTCAACAGGGCTGGTATAAAATGCACCGGTCGCCAGACGTAATCCCCGATGGTGAATAGATTTGAGACGGCGGAGAATCGACGGCCGTGCGGAGGAGTATACAAGGCTTCCATAGTCGAGCTTCGACTGAACAATGGCCTGGTAAAGGTGAAGCAGGACGGTACGATCCGCTCCCCATGACGTGCCACTGAGGACAGGAAGGACATTAAGGGATCGGGCACAACGGGCAGCCAGGTAGGACACGTGTGTGGACCAGCAATGTTTCCGATCCAAAATTAGCCCCAAGAATTTCGTAGTCTCCACGAAAGGGAGAGCAACAGGGCCGAGATGTAGAGAGGGTAGAAAAAATTCCTTGTATCTCCAGAAGTTGATACACACCGTTTTCTCAGTGGAGAATCGGAAGCCGTTTGCGATGCTCCAGGAATATAGACGGTCAAGACAGCGTTGAAGACAACGCTCCAAGAGACACGTCCGCTGGGCGCTGCAGTAAATTGCGAAATCGTCTACAAAAAGGGATCCGGAAACGTCGGGTGAAAGGCAATCTACGATCGGATTGATTGCAATGGCAAAGAGAGCCACACTCAAGACGGAGCCCTGCGGTACCCCATTCTACTGGCAAAAGGTATCTGACAAAACAGAGCCCACCCGTACCCGGAACTTGCGATGCGCCAAAAACGCTTGAATGAAAAGAGGGAGGCGGCCCCGAAGGCCCCATGTGTGTCATGTGCGGAGAATGCCCGCTCTCCAACAGGTATCGTATGCCTTCTCCAAGTCGAAGAACAGTGCTACTGTTTGACGCTTCTTTAGAAAGTTATTCATAATGAAGGTCGACAACGTAACGAGGTGATCAGCAGCAGAGCGGTGTCGACGAAAACCGCATTGGACATTTGTTAGGAGGCGGCGAGATTCGAGGAGCCAGACCAACCGAGCGTTAACCATGCGTTCCATCACCTTACAGACGCAGCTCGTCAGAGAAATGGGGCGATAACTGGAAGGAAGATGTTTGTCCTTCCCCGGTTTGGGGATGGGGACAACAACGGCTTCACGCCAACTTGTGGGAACATGACCTTCAGTCCATATGCGATTGTAGGTACTAAGAAGAAAGCACTTGCCCGCAGGAGAGAGGTTCTTGAGCATCTCAATATGAATGGAATCGGGCCCGGGAGCAGAAGATCGGGACAGGGCGAGAGCACGGTCGAGCTCCTGCATGGTGAAGGCGACATTATAATTTTCACGATTAAAAGAGTGGAAAGAAGGCGGCCGTGCCTCCTCTACCTGTTTCCGAGGGAGAAAGGCAGGGTGGTAATGGGCAGAGCTCAAAACCTCCGCAAAGAAACGGCCCAATGCGTTGGAAACATCAGCGGGGTCCACGAGGACTGCATTCTCCACGGTCAGGCCAGGAATCGGGGAGTGAACCTTGATGCCGGATAAACGGCGTAGGCCACCCCAAACCACCGTGGAGGGAGTAAAACGGTTAAAAGAACTAGTAAAAGCAGTCCAGCAAGCTTTTTTGCTGTCGTTCATGATACGACGACATTCCGCTCTCATACGTTTATAATTTATGCAATTTTCCAAAGTTGGGTGGCGGCGGAAGGTGCGTAAAGCACGGCGGCGGGCTCTAAGCGCGTCGCGGCAGGCTGCAGTCCACCAAGGGACCGGGACACGACGTGGAGAAGAGGATGTACGAGGTATGGAACGTTCAGCAGCGGTGAGAATAACCTCTGTGAGGTAGTCGACCTGACTGTCACAGCTGGGAAAATTCTGATCGTGAAAAACAGCCATGGAAGAATAAAGCCCCCAGTCGGCTTTAGAAATATTCCAACTGGTGGGACGAGGACATGGGGAATGATGCAGGAAATGGATAATACAAGGGAAATGGTCACTCGAGTACGTGTCAGATAGTGCTTACCACTCAAACCGACCGGCAAGCTGAGGAGTGCATATTGCGAGGTCTATATGGGAATAAGTGTGTGTTGTGTCTGAAAGGAAGGTCGGTGCACCGGTGTTGAGGCAGACAAGTTTGAGGTGTTGGAGAAGGTCCACCAAAAGGGAGCCACTCGGACAAGGTGCCGGAGAGCCCATAGGGGGTGGTGGGCATTAAAGTCGCCTACCAACACGAAAGGTGAAGGGAGCTGGTCAACAAGGTGTAGCACATCTGTCCTAGTAAGGGCAGATGACGATGGCGAATAGATATTACAGAGGGAGAAGGTAAATGTGGATAAAGTGATGCGGACGGCAACTGCCTGTAGGTGAGTATGCAATGTAATGGGATGGTAATAGACGTCGTCTCGAAGGAGCATCAGAACCCCTCCATGGGCTCCGATACATTCCACGGGTGGCAGGTCGAACCGCACAGAGGTGTAGTGTGGAAAGTCTGCACGATCACTTGGACGCAACTTAGTTTCTTGGAGACAAACTAGAAGTGGGCAGTGCAATCGAAGGCGTAGTTTTAATTCTTCCCGATTGGAACGAATGCCGCGACTATTCCATTGAGGGCGCGCCATGATAAAAAATGAGATAAGAAATAAGGATAAAACCCAACTAGCAAGCGGGGTCACTTCTACGGCCGCTGAGGACCGGATTTCGAGGGAGCACTGCTATCGCTGTCTAGGGGCAAAGGTTCGTGGTCCATAGGTTCGACCGACGCGCCTGCCACCTCCCTGAGTTGATCAGGAGGGGCAGTATCCAGCGCCGGTAAAGGGCCGGGTGCCCGGCAGACGGAGCGTCCCGTTGAAACAGAAGACGGCCGAGGCCGGCAACTGTTTGGCGGCGTGACGGATGGGTCACGCCTCGGCGGGGAAGGAGAGGAACTCTTTTTCTTGTTGGCTCTTCTCGAAGAGTGACGCTGAGAAGAGGCAGTCGACGGTTGGGAAACCTGAGAGCGCAAAAAATCCTCACGGACGGGTTCCTTTTTCAAAGTCCGGGCATCTTGTTTAGGTGCCCGCGGTTTACTAGAGGTTGACGAAGACTGTACTTTAGAAGCAGCAGGAGGAAGCGGGGACGTGGAACGGGCAATCTTCGGGCTGGCGGATCGCACAACTGTGTCAGCGAAAGTGAAATCGCAAGTCTGGGTACTTGAATCCTTAGTAGGTCGAGTTGAGGTGAGGACCTTACTGTATGTGCCCGCTGGGAGGACAGTGGGCTTTCGACTCGCCAACAACTTTCGAGCGGCAGATGTTGATACCTTCTCCGTAACCCGAATTTGCTGGATGATTTTTTCATCCTTATATACAGGGCAGTCTGGAGAGGAAGCCGCATGGTCGCCGTTGCAGTTAAGGCAGTGAGGGGACGGAGGTGGGCAATCCCCCTCATGGGCGTCCCTACCACAAGTGACAAATTTTGCTGCGTTAGGACAAGATTGACGGGTGTGGTTGTATCTTTGGCATTGAAAACAGCGCGTTGGGTTAGGCACATAAGGGCGGACTGAGATAACTTCGTACCCTGCTTTGACCTTCGACGGGAGTTCAACTATGTCGAACATCAAAAACACAGTACGAGTCGGTGTCAGCTGGTTATCTACCGTTTTCATCACCCTATGGACGGCTGTTACACTCTGATCGGACATATAGGATTGGATGCCTTCATCAGACAACCCGTCAAGGAATCTCGTAAAAACTACCCCCCGTGACGGATTGAGTGTGCGACTACCTTGACTGGAAACGTGTGTAACAATGTAGTCCGGATTAGCTTTTGGGCTTGGAATGCACTGTCTGCTTCCAGCAACAATGTGCCATTGCGCTGACGCGAACAGGTTTTAACAGGGCCAGCAATTGCATAAACACCTTTCTGGAAGACGAAAGGATTTACAGACGTGAAATCTTTTCCATCGGTGCGAGAGACAACAAGAAATCACGGTAGATTACGCAGAGTCTTTTTTTGCTGAGGCGAATCTATCTTTCTTTTCTGGGTCAACGTCACTGAAGAATAGAAGGGAGTCATTGCGGAAGTGTCCCCCGTGATTACCGGCGTCTCCGATGGCGCGCTCCTTCCTAGTGGGGGCCCTCTCCGAGGGCTTACCCGCCTTAGGTGATTGTTCACACCTCAGATCACACCTTCCGAGAACTGACGGAGGGACCAATCGGCATGTTCGGAAGGTACCAGCTCGGGTAATCACCCCTCCCTGGGCCTGGCCTTTACCACGGGGTACGTACGTGCCCTACTTGTCTACCCAGGGCGGCGGGGCGGGGAATTACGCGTTACCCCGTCACCTGCTACTCATGATAACGCGTGGGTCGGCCTTCAGACACGCACAGGGAGGAAAGAAGAAGAGTAGAGGAAGTGAAGAGAAAGGAGGAAGGAAGTGTCTCAAACGCCGAAGCGGAGACTAATGAGGAGGAGAAGAAGGCTAAGAGAGTACAGCAAGAAGAGGAAGGCAGAAACAAAGCTAAGGAAAGGAAGGAACAAAAGAATAAGAGAAACTAACACAAGAAACCACCGTAACACCCGAAAGACGCCCGTCTCCGGGCGAAGGCATAAACCGGGAGGGAGCCAGTTCCTTATCTAGTTCTTCTCTGAAGGCATCCCCTTTTAAAATTCCAGCTGCATTTTACTTGATTCTTTGGCACAGAAGGTGTTTCAGAGACCAACATTATACTACTAAAAATCATATGGTGTACAGTTCCATCTCCAGTAATAATGTTTCTTTATGTTCTCTTACTGTATTCAGAAGAAACCATTGTCAGGTCTGGGTTTGTTGCTGTGCCATTGTAGTGGAGATGAGTTGGGGAATCTGATGTTGAATAGACCAGTTCTGTATTATTTGATGCAATAAAGTCTTGTACTGCTTTTCCTGCCCCATTTTCATCATTGTAACCAATTGTGCAGAAATGAGCATTAAAGTCTCCAACTATTACAGTTTTATTTTCTATATTTAAGGCATTTGTATTTATAATATTATTAGGCGGATTGTAGATACCATATATTTTAAAATGTTGCATCAACTTTTACTATTTCAGCAAGATCTTCTCCATCATTTATATCTTTAATTATTACAAACTTATTTGTTATGTCCTTTTGTATGACCACAAGTTTGCCACTTGCAACCTGGCGGTATTTAGGTATGTATCTGGTATTCCTTGAAATTGTAATATGTTAGAGTTTCTGTAGAAACATTAGCTTCTAATATTATACAGACATTGATCTTGAAATCGTTTAGAATTTTTTGTAATTCTACTTTCCTTAACTGGGACATCCCTCCTGCTTTCCATTGCAATATATTTAAGGTGTTCACACTTTTTCTTCTCAATGAAGTCCCCTCCCAGACTTCCGATTGGAGGACTGTTTTGCGTCCGGATTGATTCCCACTGAGAAGTTCCATCATGAGCTTCACTGTATGCCATTTAGCGTTACCTGGAGTGCATACGTTACAGCCCGCCCACACTAAAGTCTACCTTGCACAATTGTCCATGCAGATCTAAATATCCAAGTGAAACTGCTCTCTCATACAGGGAAAGGAAACAGAGGATAGTGACATGGCCACACTTATGATGAATAAAAACCACAATAACTCGCCATCCCTGCTTCTACGGCTTTGCCACTGATAAATATGCGGAGTCAATAAGCCACTAAGTACGTCTAAGCAAATGTAAATTCGCACATAACCATTGTACTTGGCTAGTACAACTTATTGCATGGCTTTTGGTGAATTAAGGTGAGCAATTCAGCACGCGTGAAGTAGTGATGCGATACAGCAATAACGTCTCACCACCTCCCCCTCGTAGAAGCAAAAATGACTATGGGGCTGTCATTCGTACAGGATGACAGTTTCATACATTTTGTAACATGGTTGCGGTGGCGGGAGGGAGACCTCTAAGCCCCTCGCCACTGCAGTAAACTCAAAACAACTCCTCTACTTAGCAAATGATCCAATAACAAATGAAAAGCATTCTAATTCAACACAGTCTCCATTACTCAGTCACTCAATACAAACAAGAAAAAGAAAAAGAAGAAGAAGAAGAAGAAGAAGAAGAAGAAAACATAAATTAATGACATCTGAAATCATAATGGTTCTAAACAGTCTCCATTATTGAGACACTCATAAAGACAAACAAATGATTAAAATATGTAAATACCAATTACTGTACACAGTCTCCATTATTGTTGAGACAGAGTTAAAAGTAAATAAATCGTGGCGATTCGCCCTTTTAAAACATAACAGAAAACATAGAACACCAATTAAGCATGGTGTCCAAGAGGCACACAAAAATAGTTTCGCAATTTTTAGTCCCTGAGGAAAACAGCCAACATTTTTTTAAGGAACATAAAGAAAACGTGAGAATGGATAAAATTCCATCACGACACTGAGTAGTGTGCAAGAAATTTCCAAAATAACCACTATTTCATCATATTAGTTTTCCACAAATTAGCTTAATTCAAAACGTTTCTTAACGACAAATAGTACCATATATGCTAATACACCAAGATTACATAAATATACAAAAACAATCAGAAATCAAGCTTCAACATCATAACCACATTGTGCAAGAGAAAAGAACAAATAAATATACACAGAAAAAACATTATGGCAACAAGGAAAATTGTGTAGGAACACTATTACTCCTTGTGCATGACCAGACAGAGTTGACAAGCTCTACAACATTATATTTCACATCAGAAAGATTCACTGCCGTTCCTCATTATCAGTGATCACTTCGCACCGACCACAAGATAGCCTATCAATACCAGGGGGAAGAGGTGGGTACGCTTCCAAAGTTACTTGGAGGAAACAGTTTCAGACGTCATTGAAGTTCTACGCTTAATCCACAGCAACAGTCCTCCTAACCATTCTTCTTGGCTTGTTTACTAAGTCACCGAACAATGCCGTAGGACTAGGCTCATTAATTGCAACAACCCCAACCAACATCGCTTCCTAACAAGTCTTTGTGGAGGTGCTGCAGTCACAAATTTCACCTCTTGCACCTACCTCTTCACGAAGTGCAAGTTTAAACAACCTGTTACTAGTTCATTGACAACAGTGGGCATTTCCCCTAGATACTAAGTGCAGCTTCTGCATTGTTCATTCAGCCTGAATCATAGTTCACAGACCTTGTCCATTCCTACCCACAAGTAACTCGCCCTAAGTGTCACTGAAGACACTTAGAGTGTTCTTCAATTTAACATTAACTTCAGTGAGTGGCGTACTGAGTTACCTATTCCTCTGACTACAGGCGTACCAGCACGGCTGCGCATGGAGTGGTACGACAGCCCACGCTGTAGAAGGATGGTAGTGTTTACATAGTGCTGTAGCTGTCGGCTGGCCAGTTTTATAGGGCTGGTTCTGACCATCGCCATCATGGGACATCTTATGGAACTGCTGAAACCCTCACTCCCCGCACCCCTGCACATGTGACTGGGCCCTTACGGAGGTTTCCCGTCTGTATATTTTGTCTGTGGTGTTACACAGTTGCCATTCACTGTGCCGTAGCGTCTGAACGGGCGATTTGGCAGCGTGCTGGCCTTGCCACTGCGTGCCAAGCTAGCTTGCTGTAGCAGCAGCTCGCCTGCTCAATGGACGGCTGGTGTGGCAGCCTCCACTGGACCAGTGTCCTCACTCATCACATACAACAAAGATACAAGACATGTTAGGCAATCGGATTGGAATTTTACTAAAAATTACGTCAGATTGTAATGATACTCTCAACAGCAAAAGCATTACAAGAAATCCAATGAGTCCAATTTGCTTTTAGAAAAGTTCCAGAGTTTATTAATGTATGCAACCTACATGTCTATGCTGTGATCACTCCTTCAGATTTACATAAGTGGAGCTCACAGGTGATTACATAAATCTAACTTACAGCCTCGCCCAAATGTTACAAAAATGTGAGTGCCAATAAATTTACATTCAACATAACCTATCGTCTGACAAATGGTCAGCAGTTAAAAATGTAACATTAAGAACACTTTGAAAACGTAAAATACATAAGAAGACATTTCTCGGCTTCGGCTACTACAGCCGTCATAGACAACAGAAACAAAACTTATTACAAAAGAAGAAATGGAACGAAACATAGTCCATGGAAAATGGTCAGTTTGGGGTTAGTTACCCAACGACTCTACTCATGCTACATGTATTGACAACCCGCGCCAAAGTCTTATCACAACACTAGTGCTGGCGTTACACACACCAGCACTAGAGCACTATCCATTCAAGTCATTAACTTCACACACGCGCAATAAGCAGTTTAGAATACACAGATATGATGCAATGAAGCATCACAAATATATTTATCGTAGCAGCGTACCCAAAGTATTACCTTAGAATGCAGTTCTTCCTTTTACCTTACATAATACCTGTACCCATTGCTCCATTTACATCACTTATCAGTTCATGGGCGACACTCAAACAACAACACATTGGTGTTACATTAGGCAGTTAAACATCATGAGCTATGTAACATAAGGCAGATTGCATAAAACATCTTCTAAACAAAACTCTAAGAGTCAGAAAGTCACCTCTTATCAATAACAAACATGTAAATAAACAACTTCATACCAAAACTTACGAAAGAATGCGATACATTACACAGGGTGTTACAAAAAGGTACGGCCAAACTTTCAGGAAACATTCCTCATACACAAAGAAAGAAAGTATGTTATGTCGACATGTGTCTGGAAACGCTTAATTTCCATGTCAGAGCTTATTTTAGTATTTACGGATGAGGCTTCATTCCAATGTGATCAAATTCTAAATTTTCACAATCAACATGTGTGGGCTGACGAGAATCCCCACGCAGTTGTGCAATCACGTCATCAACACAGATTTTCTGTGAACGTTTGGGCAGGAATTGTTGGTGATGTCTTGATTGGACCTCACGTTCTTCCACCTATGCTCACTGGATCACGTTATCATGATTTCATACGGGATACTCCTCCTGTGCTGCTAGAACATGTGACTTTACAAGTACGACACAACATGTTCATGCACGATGGAGCTCCTGCACATTTCAGTCGACGTGTTTGAACGCTTCTCAACAACAGATTCGGTGACCGGTGGATTGGTAGAGGCGGACCAATTCCATGGCCTCCACACTTTCCTGACCTCAACCCTCTTGACTTTCATTTATGGAGGCATTTGAAAGCTCTTGTGTACACAACCCCGAAACCAAATGTAGAGACTCTTCGTGTTCGTATTGTGGATGGCTGTGATACAATACGCCATTCTCTAGGGCTGCATCAGCGCATCAGGAATTCCATGCAACGGAGGATGGATGCATGTATCCTCGCTAACAGAGGACATATTTAATATTTCCTGCAACAAATTGTTTGAAGTCACGCTGGTGCGTTCTGTTGCTGTATGTTTCCATTCCATGATTAATGTGATTTGAAGAGAAGTAATAAAATGAGCTCTAACATGGAACTTAAGCGTTTCCGGACACATGTCCACATAACATATTTTCTTTCTTTGTGTGTGAGGAATGTTTCCTGAAAGTTTGGCCGTACCTTTTTGTAACACCCTGTACACTCCCTGGTGACCTTCTGATAAGTGCATGGCCTGGGGTCACTTTTCTCCAGCATGAAAGCTCTTTTGTACATCAAAATGTAAACACTCCATCTTTAGCTAGGATCACTTACGGCTCCTTGCTAATGGTCCAGCTTCCCTGCTACAGACCACCCTGAAACACTAATAGAAAAAGCTTCCGCCCATTTGGCCGCACAGAGAAAGTAAATTACTGATGCACTTGTTGCGTAATAAGGCCAATGAATTGATTCTTTTGCATTCACTTCTGGAACTACGTCACGAAAACCCATAACAAAACACTCTACTAAACACGCGATTAATCAGCTAACCTTCACTAGAAAACAGTCATATAGAAACTCGACATTGCTTCACCAGTCTACCAGTTTGTATGAAGCCTTAGAAATGGTGCTATTCTGGCCTCTGGAATGCATTCATCATTGCCTCTTAGTTAACACTTCCACCTTTTCGTGTTGCTTATATGCTGCAGGCCTCTAGGCAGTCTTGACCTGAGCGTTTCAATTTCTTCAACTATCTTCAGCTCATTGCCTAATTCGGAATGGGTCTTCGTAAATACGGTAAAAGTAGTGAGTCTTGTGCTTACTTTTAATTGATAACCTGTGAGTCTTTACCAGTACCAGTTCCCCCACTAGGAAATATAAATCACTGGCTACACGTCTTTGCTTGTGTTTGCGTTTTGTCACTTCTGTCTCAATTCTGTTCAATGCTCTGTTGATGAGTGCATGGTGGCTAACTCTCCTACCAGGAGGAAAGTTCACGGTATCTCGCACCATCTCCACTGGCCACCTATTCTGGAGCACTAATAAAGGACAGTGTCCTGTCGAACCGTGAGGGGTACCATTTAATATGTCCTGAAACTCTTGCAAATGAACGTCCCACTGACTGTGCTGTTTGTGTCAGTAGACTTGACAGAACTTGACAAGTTCCTTTATGATCCGTTCAGTGGGGTTCGATGCTGGCCTTTATTTAGAAAATGAAGACTGGCTCCATTCTCCTCCTTAATAGCATCGTCTCCCAAAAGAAAGATCAGAACTGTGGCCCATTCTCCGAGATTACTTTACCCACGCGATCAACCTGGACGCTAAAGTCCCGAAAAAGGACAACACACACACCTATGCCTGAGAGAGAACTTGAAGCCGCGATCGGAACGGCCGGCCAGTCGGTAGCATTATATTCTAGCAAAGGGGACATCTAACTGTATCACAACTGGACGTCTCTTACCACACATTCAAATAGGAAACCCCTACTTCTGTCATAGGTATACCAGCATACCTGACAATGGTTTCCCTATTCTTAAAGCGGCGTTGCACCGTCATTAACCTGCTATCCTTTGTGCGCCTGCATCCTGTCTCTCTCTGCGTACCTCTGCCTCTTCCTGGTTCTACTCCTCCTCTTCTCCCCCCCCCCCGCCCCCTCCTCCGCCCCTCCTCCTCCTCCTCCTCCTCCTCCTCGTCTCCCTTCTCCTCCTCCCCCTATTCATCCACCCATCCCTCTACCTCTGCCATTACCTCCACAAAGCTCTGCCTCCTCCCCCCTATCCCTGTTCATCTTCTCAGATGCATGTAAGAAGTCAAATATATCCCGGGTGATCAAAAAGTCAGTATAAATTTGAAAACTTAATAAATCACGGAATAATGCAGCTAGAGAAGTAAAAATTGACACATATGCTTGGAATCACATGGGTTATTTTTAGAATCACATCTACCGTTATCGGGCCTTTTTTCGTTGAAGAACTGCATGATTCTGGTTTTGTAATTGCTACCATGACGGGTGAGAGGTACGCCGATACGTTACAGAATGGCATCATCCCCAGCCTGGCTGATAAACACCTGGTGGAACGTACGATTTTTATGCAGGATGGCGCTCCACCCCATATTGCTAGACACGTGAATGATCTCTTGCGCACGTCGTTGGTGATGACTGTGTGCTCAGCCGCCATTTTAATCATGTTCAAATGTTTGTTAAGCTTATGGGACTCAACTACGGGGTTATCAGTCCCTAAACTTACAAACTACTTATCAACTAGCTTATCCTAGGACGGCACAAATATCCATGCCCGAGGGAGGATTCGAACCCCCGACCGTAATGGCCGTGAAGACCGTGACTGAAGCGCCTCAGTCGCCTCGGCCACCGCGGCCGGCTTTTAATCATGTTTGGTTTCCCAGGTCTCCCAGGTCCCCAGACCCCAGTCTCCAGTCCGTGCGATTATTGGCTTTGGGGTTACCTGAAGTCGCAAGTGTATCGTGATCGACCGACATCGGACGCCAATGACTCCTCATAACTTCAGACATGTTTTACAGTGCTGTTCACAACATTATTCCTCAACTACAGCTATGGTTGAGGAATGATGGTGAACATATTGAACATTTCCTGTAAAGAACATCATCTTTGCTTTGTCTTAATTTGTTATGATAATTGTTGCTTTTCTGATCAGATGAAGCGCCATCCTTTTTCTTTCCTAATAAAACACAATGTCATATCAAGCATTTGTATCAAATTTTACCTCTCTATCTGCATTATTCCGTGATTTGTGAAGTTTTCAAATTTATACTGACTTACTGACCACCCGGTACGTGTGGCACATTTTAAGCTGATCGGTCAAACGGTATCGCAGTCTGCAGCAACATTCTCTACGCCATGGACCGTACGGAATCTTGTGTATAAAGTGCTGTTCCTCGTGGTTTGAAGGTCAATTGAGCGCAATTCAATCAAGATCGAAGCAAAACTGTAGATTCGTTAAGGAGTTTGTGGTAGAGTAACATCCGGCATGCACCGCACGAATTACTATCCAGAGACCGTCGTTTCTTTTCATTCTAGGTCAACTTTGGAAACTTACATCGATGTCGGATGAACAGTATGGATACGCCATCCATACAAAATTACCATTTTCGCTTTTTCACCTGCAGCTTTGGTTCTTCCCTTGTTTTTCTGAACTACCCCTTCACCAAAAGGAACAAAACAATTAAAAAATTATCAAAAGGGTGAAGGCATTTCCTAGCGTACAACCAGTGTATGGTAGTGATGGTATCATCCATTCATAGAGATGAATCACATGGTGCAGCAATAAATTACAAAACATCAGTCGTAAAATCAACACGGAATATGCTTCCAGAAGAAGACAATAATGTCAATCAATTTATATGATGATGAACGAGTAGGAACGAGTCAAATTCCCCACCAATTTCGTAGATGTGCTCAGTGCTCCCGGCAGAATCCTGCAAAAAGCTTGTTGGATGAATTAACCGGAAAAGAAAACCAGTGATGAATCCAAGAATTCCAGTTCCTTCTAACAAATTCTTCGACAAGCTCAAAAAAGTACAAATCCCGATAGCAGTAATATACAGCCTGACCGATCCATATTACTATAAGGTTTTTATGGGTCCGGTACGCATCCGTTTTCAGCTATCTTCCAGGAGAGAAACATTTGTTTCTCAATATTTCACGTAAATTGGTCAGATTCAAATATTTTGAAATGTTATCATATTGTACTCATTAAGAGGTGCAATCTCACGTACAGTTTAACACGATGAAACAATTTTTATAATTAGAAAGTAGGTGTTTGTCTTCACGCTGATGAAAGTCGTATATCACAACTTTGTTCATCCATTACTAGCAAATGAAAAGACTGTTTCTTCCTGCAGACTTAACATCTAATTTCAAAATTTTCTTGCTGAAGTCCACAGGAAAATAACGAATGCATTTTCGCTGTTAATGCGGTAGAACTTCGGAAATTTCCATTATATTTTTGTTTATTACGTTCAACAACTTACGCTGCTCGTAGCTTTTTTCGAGTAGAATCTACGTAAATCACGAAATGCGCCTGGAGAATTGTAGACACCTAGACGCCTCATAAGCCACGTTCTGTTTACACTGGCATGCAGTAGAACTTCAACATCACGCGTGACGTTTTACTTGTTGCGTCCGTAAATACTGCAGACACTGGCTCTAACTGCAATATATAGTCATGATTCGACACACAGGTCAGGCTGCATCATGTCATGAACATTGAGATGGGTGAAAAAAAACTCTTTTGCTTAAAATGGAGTCCAGAATACTCTTTACATTTCCAGTGTTGGATAACTAGAGCTGTTATAAACTGCTAAACATATCAAGACTTTTTCTCTTGTACCTGAATGAAGTCATATATTTCGCACTGTACGCCTATGTAAGGTAATCAGATGTTTGGTGTTGTTCCATACATGGGAATTCGATTCTTTATGGAGTCGGAGTTTTTGCTAACAAAAAAGAACAACTGTAAAATATTCCATTGTTGCGGAGTTAATATAGATGAATTATGTAGTTTTAACGCGAACTCTAGGTTTTAAGAACATGCTTTATATAAGTAAGTGTCGTTGGTAACAACTAGTAAGGCTCTGTAAAGATATCAACATAAAGATATTAACTTCACAGTGTCTGTAATGTTAATGCACTTCCGCATTTCTTAATGAAACGTGTCTTTCCCTCTGTCTAGCTTATTGTTTGTCTAACGAAGAGTTATCTTAAATCATTAAATGCAAGTCTTCTCGGCCGGCGTTGACTTAAAGTTTCTGGTCTGACAGGCTGTGGTCGATATGACGTTAATCTTCCTCTAGAGGAATGAATATGATCATAACGTTGTGCCTTAACGAGCTAAGTTTTCAAATGATGGCTTTCCGAGACGATTGACTTTTCTGGAAACAACAGATCGAATCGAATGGAATTTGTGTTATGCTACGCACACAACGTTCTATTTCGAAGACTTTTTAGTTTCATCGTTTCCTTCTTGAAAAGAGATTATAGATGTTAGTGTCTTACGACTAACATACTCATCAAATTTCACATATTCATAATATGTTGAGATTTACGTACTGGTGAGATTACTGTCAGCGTTATTACGGGTTTCCCTTCGTCGAAATTTCTAGTTACATCCCTTGTGCACACATTTCCCGCGTGTCTAATTAGAGGGGATATTACGGTCTCCATCAGAATGTTCCTTTGTCTGGATTCCGTGCGCTGAATTCTGTAATCGCCTTTAGTCAGATGAATACATGAATAGCAAAAAGTATAATCTCGCACGCATGAAAAACTTTAATTCAGAGGCTGTGAACGAATTTTGAGTTATTTTTATGTAGATAACAAGGACGACAATGAAAAAAACTGTTGTGGTAAAAAAATAAAAACGTGAACTGAATTTAACGACGAAAATAATCATCAACTGATAATACACATGTGAAGAACTAAAGAGAGTAGTAAATCCTGTCTCTATGAGATATCGTAAAAAATATATCTATTTAAAATGGATGTTTGTGGATATGTTCTCTACGAACTCCAAAAGGGCTACAGCAATTTTGATAAAGTATTTAGGAAATTTTCAGATTAACGCGTCGGATATCCTGTGAAGTTTGGTAGCGATCGGATCAAGACATTAATTAACACATGCCAAAAAGTTGGTGTCTAGCATTTAGCATGCCAGAACACCTCCTAGCGAAAATAGAGTCTGCCGCCATTCTTGTGTGAAAACAGTGCTGTCGCTTGGAGCGGTTGCGTCGCTTCCGTGACATTTGGTGATGAATATGTACAGTGAACAGAGACGTTCCTAAATTAAGGCAGCGTCTAATAACGATGCAAAATCTGATACGTTCTCTAATGATTAAAACACAACTTCTCTTTAATGGGTTTACTGTTACGGAGTACGCAACAGGCGGACATTATGGTGACTAAGTGGTTGCGTTGTAGGCTCTGATACAAAGGTTTTCGGTTTCGAATTTGCTTACATGCATTTTTTCTCCCTTATCAAGAGTTGATTGTGCTGAATCGTTCATAAAAGATAATTGGAAGGAAACTGCCATACTGAAGCATACTGTCAGATCTTAGAGTTTCTAGGCTACTGTTGGCAACAAAACTATTTCACATTATTGCTTTCGAATATGCAGGGCTTACTACCGGAGGATGAAGTATACGGCAGTAATTGAAAACAGTCCAAAACTAATATCTGTTCATATGCAAGTGTAAGGGTTCTTGTTTGCGGACATTTTTACTGTATTTATTTTGTAATTTTGTTAGCAGAATTTGTGTGCGAGCCGGCGGCAGTTACATTTTGTTTATGAACGGCTAGGCAACTCTCCGACAGTAATGACTGGTTTACACAAGGCCAGTAATTTAGTCAAGCGGCAAGCAATTCAGTAGTTCGACTTGACAGCTGAACGACATGTAGATAAGTGCGCGTACACACGTGATTTGTTTGGCAGCCAAGTTTTGGAAGCTAGCTGGTTCGACGAGCGAAACTTGCTGCAAATCTCGCAGCAAAAATTATAATTGAAGTGATAGGGGAAGAGATTGAAACTTCAGGGAAGAGAGAGAGAGAGAAAGTGGGTACGAAAATGGATTAGTCGAAGAGATTTCCATGGAGCATCCAATTTGCTTCTGAAAGAACTCGCGATTGAAGACCCACAAGAATATTTTTCACCTCTTAGAATGTCCGAAAGTGACTTCAGTTTTCTACTAGAAAAAGTGCGTACTAACATTCAGTGTATTGACACTCATCTCAGTAGAAGCCAAGCCGGCCGCGGTGGCCGAGGGGACTGAAGCGCTCCAGTCTCCGGTCTGCACGGCCACTACGGTCGGGGGTTCGAATCCCCCCTCGGGCATGGATATTCAAATGTTTGTAGAGTCTATGGGACTTAACTACGGGGTCATCAGTCCCTAAACTTACAAACTACTTATGAACTAGCTAATCCTAAAGACGGCACAAATATCCATGCTCGAGGGGGGATTCGAACCCCCGACCGTAGTGGCCGTGTAGACCGTGACTGGAGCGCCTTAGTCTCCACGGCCACCGCGGCCGGCCATGGATATTTGTGCCGTCCTTAGTCTTAGGTAGTTAATAAGTAGTTTGTAAGTTTAGGGACTGATGACCCCGTAGGTGAGTCCCATAAGTTATACAAAGATTTTGGAACAGTAGAAGCCACACCTGCTGAAAGCAAACCGCAGTCACTGTAGAATCTACTTGCTGCCGGGTGTAGTTTAGGGACTCTGACACACCTCTTCCGACTAGGGAAGTCAACTATTTCCATATTTCTTGAAGCCCTCTGTGATGCTATTTATAACTGCTGAGAGAATTTATCAAGGTAAGGACTCAAATCGTCCCTGTAAGGTTTTATGTGATTATTATTTCATGTACTTTAATACGATATATTTTAAAGTAATTATTGTAAGAATCAACAAAACCCACTTTAAAAAGATTTTATCACACACTATCCATTGAAATAGAGTTAACCCGCTGTCATTCATGCAATTAAATGTCTTTTGGAGAATGTGTCGAGCTCAGTGTCGAATGAGAAGCACGTGGCCGTGTTTCGGAACCAGGTGCGTGGATAATTTTTTCATTTTAAGGGTAGGGGGGGGGGGTTTAAGAGCCAGAGCTAGGAGTACGAACCACATGCGACGCGTGGATCTGGAGATATAACGTATAAACAATAGGAGTTGCAAGAAATTCCCACATAATAATTTCATACTTTCATCAAACTTTTCCTCGCTGACAATCACATCAAAATAATGAAAGGAAGAAAGTCACTCGATTACTACTTTCTCGATGTTAGTGGAGCAAAACTAAGACATTCGCAATGACGTTACAGTTTATGATTTATGCACTACAAATTATAGCCGCAGGAAATATTACAGATACTATTCACACATACTGATGAACGTACTTTAGAAATTGTATCACAGTACGACGCGTTGTTCATTAGACATGAGCACATGAACAGTAACGTTCATGGGAAACCGCCGCATCACGCACCAAGTTTTAATCTATTACTTCCTTACTACTAATTGTATTCCCAAGTGATTTTACAGACATATAGCACTTACAGAAATGAATACATACCTTCAAACGTATACAATTGTGGATCATATAATTCAATTAAAATGAGATCGAACAAATAATATATCATTAGTATTTTCATTACTATCTTTGTTTCTTTGTTTGTATATTGTACTTATAATTTTGTAAATGATGCGAGACAGCCTTATTTCTCATTTACTCGGCACTATTTGTGGCATTTTTACTTGTTTAGAAAAAAAGGAGATGGACAGAGAGAGATGGGGTAGGAGAAGTATTAACTCAAGGGAGGCACTTATATGTGATTTGCACAGTATCCCACGTAGATGTAGAATAAATAAATACCCGGGAAAGCCGGGTTTTCAGCTACTAGTTGATAAAAGAATGAAGCGTCATTGAAAAACATTGTAGACATGAAGAGCAGTCTTTTCTGGTATACATTGAAAATGACGAGCATTCACCTTCCCACAGTCTGGCTGTTGTCGAAGACGTTGCCCAACAATATTTTAACATTACATCCAGAATAAGCCCAATTTTCAGAGCAAAAGTAATCGCTGTAGGGATAGTAAATTAGAAAAACCTTCCGCACTACCACATCTGGCTCAAGTCGTCAGTTGCCAGCAGTCGTAAGAAATCGAAAGCCTTCAGACAATTGACATACATCAGAGGCCAGGGGAATGGCGCCCCTCTAAGGGAATCCAGTTTTCTTACTTTATTAAAGGTGTGTCTTTTTCGTAAAGAATAATGGTACAGCTTCGCCAGCTAATACTATTACAATTTTTTCAGACATGTATTTTGTAAAGTTTTATTGTTAAAAATTTTATTGTGAAAGTATACACAGTGGCGCCATTACCCTGCGTTCCGGGGTAAGGACGCCATACATTTGAAAATCAAGGATAAACCTATACGATAGGTGAGTAGTAGTAAATAAGTATTACAACCGTTGTAATTTATATTTTCACTCTTCTGTATTAGAAGAAGGAAAAGCTGAAAGGTGGAGAGTACATAGAGCAGCTCTACAAAGGAAATGAACTTAGAGACGATGTTGTAGGAAGGGAAGAGGAAGTAGATCAAGATGAAATAGGAGATACCATACTGAGAGATGAATTTGACAGAGCCCTGAAAGACCTAGGTCGGAACAAGGCCACAGGAATAGATGACATACTAAAGTCTCTGTGAGAGCCAGCCATGACAAGACTATTTGAACTGGTGTGTAGGATGTATGCAACAGGCCAAATACCCTCAGACTTTAAGAAAAATGTAATAACCCCTATTCCAAAGAAATCAGGCGCAGACAGGTGTGAAAATTACAGAACCATCAGTTTGATAAGTCATGGTTGCAAAATTTTAACACGAATTATCTACTGGAGAATGGAAAAGCTGGTAGAAGCTGACCTCGGGGAAGATCAGTTTGGATTCAGGAGGAACGTAGGAACCCGGGAGGCAATACTCACTTTACGTCTTATCTTAGAAGATAGATTAAGGAAAGGCAAACCTACAGTTTTAGCTTTTGTAGATTTAGAGAAAGCTTTTGACAATGTTGACTGGAATACACTCTTTCATATTCTGAAGTCAGCAGGGGTAAAATACAGGGAAAGGAGAGTTATTTACAACTTGCACAGAAGCCAGACCGCAGTTATCAGACTCGAAGGGCATGAAAGGGAAGCATCAATCGGGAACGGAGTAAGACATCGTTGTAGCCTTTCTCCGATGCTATTCAAGGTGAAGGAAAGCAAGGAGAAATTTGGAATAGGGATTAAAGTTCAGGGGGAAGAAATAAAAAACATTGCGTTTTGCTGATGACATTGTAACTCTGTCAGACAGCAAAGGACCTGGAAGAGCGGTTTAATGGAATGCACAGTGTGTTGAAGAGAGTGTATAAAATAAATATTAACAAGAGCAAAACAAAAATAATGGAATGCGGTCTTAGAAAATCAGGCGATGCTGAAGGAATTAGATTAGGTAACGAAACAATGGAGATGGTAGATGAGTTTTGTTACTTGGGTAGTAAAATAACAAGCGATGGTCGCAGTACAGAGGATATAAAATGCGGAATGGCAATGGGGAGAAAAGCATTTTTGAAAAAGAGAAATTTGCTAATATCGAATATTAATATAAGTGTAAGGAAGTCTTTTCTGAAGGCATTTGTGTGGAGTGTTGCCTTGTATGAGAGTGAAACATGGATGATAAGCAGTGCGGACAGGAAGGGAATAGAGGCTTTTGAAATGTGGTGCTACAGAAGAATGTTGAAGATTAGATGGGTAGATCGCATAACTAATGAAGAGGTACTGAACAGAATTAGTGAGAAAAGGAATTTTTGGCATACCCTGACTAAAAGAAGGGATCACTTGGAAGGACACATTCTTAGACATCGGGGAATCGTAAATTTAGCATTGGAGGGAAGTGTGTGGGGTAGAAATCGCAGAGGGAGACTAAGAGACGCGTATAGTAAGCAGATTCAAGTGGATGTGGGTTGCCGTTCGTATGAGGAGATGAAAAGGCTTGCTCAGGATAGAGTAGGGTGGAGAGCTTCATCAAACCAGTCTCCGGACTGAAAACCATAGCAAACCCCAGATTTCATCTCCAGTGAGCCATGTTTCTACAATCAGCCCATAAACTTTGAAATTGCATTACACTGCGATGTTAGTATGTAAATGTGGATTTAAGGAACACCGTCTAGAAGACAAGGCCTCACATAAGGCCTACGTCACACCTAAAGGCCGCGGCTGCCAGCTGACTGGCTGGCCACTGGGGCACGCCCACCGCCTGGTAGCGGCCGGCCAGTCAGCTTGAGTTCGCGGCCTTCAGGTGTCACGTAGGCACGGCCTGTTGTGAGGTATTGTCTTTTGGCGGTGTTGATTGAACACGCAGAGGATTGTATAAGCATGGTATGCGTTTTATTTAAAAATGAAATGTAGAACACAGTAACGAATAAAATGCATGTACACATCGATTTTTATAGGTACAGAATATAAATGCCAGCCGTGTAAAGTCGGGCGTGTCTCTATTGTTGTATACAAATGGAAAAAAAAGAACTGGTAGCCTTTTAGGAAACACTTCAAGCGTGTTCGAAGTTACTATTAAGATCAGCGGGAATCGTACAATTTTGCGTCGATTAAACTGTAGCGAGTACTCTTCTGTAATTATTAATTCATCAGTAACTGTATATCTCCCCCAAACAGGCCACTGCCAGTTTCTGTGTAGATGCACAAATACGCTGGATCGCTACGGTTATAGTTGCAGATAAGAGGATCTAATTGGCAGCGGCCAGTAACCACACTGCCGTAATTATTCCGCCGCGCAAATTGGCCGCGTGGTCTGAGGCGTCATGAAACTGACTGGACGGTCGTTCCCGCAGCAGGTTCTAGTGCTTCCTCGAGGATCTTATGTGTGTGTGTGTGTGTGTTCTCTTAGCCATTAAAATTACAACACCACGAAAATGACGTACGAAAAACGCGGAATTTAACGGACAGGTAGAAGATGCTGTGATATGTAAATGATTAGCGTTTCAGAGCGTTCACACAAGCTCGACAGAGTAGATGTACTGTAAAGATTTCAGCGTCGTCCGCTAGCAGGTAGGCGAGGCCTACGAGAAAGGGCGCGGCGCGCACGTCATATCACGTGATCAAGTGAGGCCTGTGCCAGCGCGATCGCTAGCAGATGGGCTAGCCGCCATGAGACAGTGGGTTTGTTGAAAGCAACAATTCTGCTATCAGTCACGATTTTGTACATTTTATTTAGCAAGACGCTTTTCGGGAAATAATTTCATTTTCAAGTGCTCTTTTTTGTGTTATCCTATTTAGTTGCTGCGTTTTTTATGCACGAGGTTCTCCATTCTTTTATTGTCTATGTAGGAATGATTAAAATTTGCCTAAATTTTAGTTGATGGTAGATCTTTAAACGTAGTTAATGGCGAAATCATATACACAACTTTTATTTACAAGTCCCTCACGGTCCATTTATGTAGAATGCATTGTAGAATGTATTGCAGTACAGACAACAAAACAGTGCAGAAGCTCACACATCGAAAACACTGCAAATAAACGGGAAACCATAAAAACAACTCTCTTGAAGATGGGAAGTGTTTCCCATCTGCTATTAGAATTGTTATTTATAAACAAACCCATTTATTTTACAGTCGCAGGTCTTTAAATTTCAGATGGATAGAATGAATCAACTCGATCATTTGGCAACCGGCTACTCACAGTGGGACTGCAGGCGTCACGCCTCTGGTCCATCTCCCACCCTCGCCACAGAGTCGACGTGCAGGGCTTGTCTTCGTACTGCCAGAGGATCACTTGCAAGATAAAACGGCAGACTGTGCTCTGCGGCGTTTGAAGGAGATTCGGAGTGCACGTTAGTCACGGTGATCTGTGAGCGCCGTCTCTGGATTCGTTGAAAACTCATTTCAGACGAGGCAGGACTTCTGGTCTGGGCTGCGATAACCCACCAGCGCTGGGTATGTCCAGAACATTTTACACCTGTTCTTTTGGAATTCTAGCAGCAGTGAACAGGACCGTAATGTGTTGTTCCAAGTGGATAGTGATTGCCCACACACTGCTGTGTAAGACGTACAACAACTTTCAGAGTGGCACAATCTCTTGACATGGCTCCAATGGAGCAAGTGTGGAATTTGGTGGGACAGCAACTGACAAGTGGAACTCGTCTAATCACTACTCTGGAAGAACCGAGTAACGAGGGCCAGCACCGATGGAGTATGTATCCACTTACAGTGTTCGCCATCTGTATTATCAAATGGATGTCAGAATCAACCCCTTCCTTGACGCCTATAGAGGGTGACTGAGTAGTTATATGTGTGTTACAGCATGGATCGACAGGTAGTATCTCAGAACCACTCAGGCTTTTTTTTCCATAATATGCCCTTGTTGGCGTATTTGTCTTTAAATTAAGGTAAACTAAATGCACTTTTTTGTTATTCTCCTTATATTGTTAAACTTGTGACACTGTCCTTAATATCACTGCTTCATTTAATGTCAGTTGTAAGTTCCAAACTGAAATGGAATATAAACATAATAAATAATTATGAAAATCATAAGTTTAAAATTTATTTTCGCATTTCGTCGTATAATGTAGTTTATTGTATTGTCATTTCAAGTCAATAACAGTACAATGAGGAGTCTCTGAAACAAATCTTTGTTTCTAGGTCGTCATAGTAACTTGTGATGCTCTATTGATAACACGTCCGGTAAGGATTTCTTTTTATAATTAATGCTATAGTACACATAATATCCAATAAGCCAGGCGTAACTGTCGTTTTTGGCTTTAGGAAAAAATTTCCAGCCTAGATGCAATATATGTGTAGTCATGATATGCATTAACCAGTTCGTGTTATAAGAGACAAACTTTTGAACTTATGCGCAATGGTATCAACAAGATGACACGCATTGCAATATGGAGTTTGACCTTATGTAGCTTTTCTCGTGTAGCGATGGCGTTGCTTACAAACTCGTACCAGACTGCTCGAACCTGACACGGAAGCACGGGATTCTGAAAGTTTTTCAATATATTCTTCCACTGAAGCCCCTGGAGTTTCGCCTGGATTGGATGCGATGGTTGCGTTTTTGTAATTTCAAGATACAAGTTTTTTGTCGTCAGTCCCTTGCAGTGCGTCAATGTAACTTAATTCCAAGTAATAATAGCGAACTTAAGCTAGACTGCTATTTATCCTACTTGCATTCACCGGAGGTCTTCTCTCACCACGATAGAGACAAGCGAAAAGTCGGTTCCAAAAAATGTTCAAACGTTTGTTAAGCTTATGGGACTTAACTACGGGGTTATCAGTCCTTAAACTTACAAACTACTTATCAACTACCTTATACTAAAGACGGCATAAATATCCATGCCCGAGGGGGGATTCGAACCCCCGACCGTAGTGGCCGTGCAGACCGTGACTGGAGCGCCTCAGTCTCCTCGGCCACCGCGGCAGGCAAAGTCGGTTCGTGATTGTGTTCAGGATGCTTTGTAACATCTTCTGTAAATATAATCATTTCATTTATTCACTATGCTCCTTTTCAACAATATTGGAAAACTCTAACAGGGTGTGCTAATATTTATTCGGGCAGTGTAGATTGTGGAGAGCGGCACATATGCATATTGTGGCAAACATTTACTTAGAAGAGGTTAGACTAGTGTAGCAGTGTGTTGTCGTTCGTTGGTGTAGCGAGCACAGGGAGGGGAGGCGACGCTCCAGGGCGGCTCTGACCGCACCCCCCCCCACTCCACTGTGCCGCCGCCACGGCCAGTTAGGCGAGTTAGCCATTCCGTTTGCGCCGGCGCGCGGCCTGCACAGTGTGACGTCACAAGCCGCGTCCATCAGGCAACCAGGCCGGCTCAAAGCCACGCCTCTCGCACACAAAGGCAAGGCCGACCAAACGCACACACTGGATGCACCGCTGTGTCTCGTGAGACGGGTCGTTAACGTATGTAGAAGCAATGAACACTAAATCAGGTAACGCCCGGTAGCTCCAATTACATGCGGCAGACCCCATTTTGTTATACATGTACCGTACGTTGCTCTGGTATTCTTCTATCAGCGCACTTTCCCCCTCTGTGCCCATCGCCTCCTCCCTAACTTCCCGTTCATCTCCTCCTTCCCCCTACCTCCGTCCACATGCTCCCATCTATATGTCCGTACTTCTGCTGTCGCTTTCCATCTCCTCCTGACGCTACGAAAAAATGCATACACTAACTTTGAGTTATTCAAATGTCTAAATCTATCGGACCCAACTGCGTGGTCATCAGTCCGTAGCTTACAAACTACTTAAACCTAGGTAAACTAACCTACCTACGGACAAACACACACACACACACACACACACACACACACACACACACACACACACAATGCCCCAGGAAGGACTCTAACCTCCACGGCGAGCAACTGCACGCTCCACAGCGAGGTGCTTTAGACCGCTCGGCTACTCCACCGCGGCTTCTTAGTTATTATTGGAAGGGTATCAACCTTCTAAAGTAGCTCCACCATGCACTGTATCAGATAGCACTTTTATTCCTTTTATTTTGAATGTCAAGTGTTGCAAACTTCATCAATTTCTTTATAACTGCCGATTTGTGTTGACTAAAACGGACAGACTTTTTTTTTATATAGAGTCCATGTTCTTGAAATACTAGAGGTGTATGTCAATTGCACATAAATGTGCTTTGTAGAAATAATAGGTATGTGAACAACGACATCCCACGCATTAACCACCACCCTCAGTAAAACGTGCCTGTGATTTTCGTTGTCGCTATGGACAGAAGGTAACACATCAGTGCAAGCTGAATCACACACATGAATCGTATCTTTAAAATATTCAAACGATTGTAAATCTAAGGGACTAACTACTTCGGTTATCGATCACTGCATATCCAAACTACCTGAAATATCATACGCTAAAGTCAACGCACACAAATCCACGCCTAAGGGTGGACTTGAAACTCCTCCAGAGCCGGCCGCACAGAAAGTGACATGGAGCCTTAGGGTGCGTTTATGCTGCCACCTCGCTGGTCGCCGACATGGCACGGCGATGATCAATCAAACTCACAGAGCCTTACCGGCCCATTTAGCGTCCACCAACGCATTTCGCCCAGATCGCTGCTCGCAGATCGCTGCTATCCTCGCCAGGCGATGATATCAGACTGGTTTGTGTTTGTCCCAAGACCATCGCCGCCCGGCCTGAAAGTTGAACTGTGATTGGTTGCTTCCAGGTCACTCTAGCAGAGCAGCATTTGACTGCTGCGCGAGTGGTACTCTTGTGCTCATCACGCATAATATTTTTGTTAGAGGCAACAATGAATATAGATCTGAAGCGAACGACTATTTCAGCAGTTTTTGAACGGAGAGCGATCTGGGACCAGAGCCATGCAGATCATCACAACTGGATAAACTTTTTAGTTATTTCTGGTTCGATGATATTTAAAACGTATTGGAAAGTTTGCTGCCACATTCGTAAGTGTCTCAAAAAGTGATCTGAATAGTTTTTGAGCTGTTGGTAGTACTTGTGATAGTATCTGTAGTGAGGATGTTCAGCATTCAAAGCATGCACTCCACACTTCGTCTTTCTTCTCCTTTCCAGTAACAACATTTTTGTAGCGAATAAATGACTGTCGCTGTCATCAGACAATGTGTAGAACGTGTTTGACGTTTCACGCCACTGCTGCTGTGCACTCAGCTGTAATGCAGCAGCTGCAGGAGATTACACTCGGCGAGCAGCGAGCTGCCTGCAGCGCGAATACAACCAGGCTGCCGGCGAGCAGCGACCTGCAGGTGCCAGCAGCGAGCAGCCGGCTGCCAGCTACGAGGAGGCAGCGTAAACGCACGCTTACACTGTGCGGCCATCTCCGCGTAAAATCAGGGAATCTGAAAGAGTGCGCACTACTGGCGCCCAAGAATATTGTGCGTCCATGCAGGAATGTACTGCTCGTGTGACACGGAGTGCTTCGTCGGTGCACAGAAGTTCAAGGATCGCCACAGAACACAGCGAGACACGGCAGGCAACACACCCAGACCAACCCCCACCGAGAAGACCGGCATCTCGTCCACATGGCATTTCAGGACATGTTCGCGCCATCTTTGTCTCTGTTGCAAAAGTGTAGCATTCTAACACATCATAAAATATCAGAGAAAGATTGTTCCTTGCCTTTTATTACGGCATGGGTCACGTGCGTGTCGTAAATTTCTCTGCCTACCATTGTTGTCCAAAATCGTGCTTGACAGCAGTTCTGTTTAGAATTACGTCACTGGGGCAAGCATCAAATAGTTTTTTTTTTTTTTTTTTTTTTTTTTTTTTTTTTTTTTTGGGATGAATCCAGCTTCTGTTTGTTTTCAAATGATGGGCACATCTCATTTCACAGCAGCCAGGAGGAACGACACTACACAGAGTGCACTCATACGAGACACCACCGCAAACTAGAGGCCTTATGATGTTGTACCTAACGGATACAACCACAAGACATAGTTGGTGCGTGTCTAGGACACTGTAACCACTCTGAGCTACGTGAATGACATCCGCCGACCAATAGCCACACCCTTCTGTACGACACCACAGAGTCCATTTTTATCAAGAAAATTTACGATTAAGTGTTGCAGCACTAAATCGTGCATATTTTGTGTCAGAGAATGTCAGACCTTATTGCTGACCCGCCAGATCACCAGTTGTCGCCATTCGAAAATGTGGGGTATGCAGATGCCAACCACAGCATATAAGCTTTGGAACCAGGTGTATCCAGCATGGGTGGGGAAACAAAGGACTTCATTCGCGCGTTATACGCGTCGAACCGTCAATGCCATCGTGCATGGCTCAAGTTATCAGGGGCGATGAATGGCAGCGCGTCTAAGGCACCATGTCACGCACGGCTGTCCCCGCTGGAGGTTAGAGTTCTTGCTCGGGCATGTGTGTGCGTGTTATCTTTAGCATAAGTTGGACCAATGACGTTAGCAGTTTCGTTTCTTAGGTTTACACACATTGCAACAATCGGACTATATGTCTAAGAGGACGGAAGAGGGGAAAAATGCACATAGAGGGAGGGGAAGAAGAGATGAATAGGAAGGGAGTGGTAAAGGATGGACAGGGAGAGAGTGGCAAGGAGGTGGGTTGGGTTTTGTTATTTGCTTGGGATAGAGAGACTAAACTGCCAAGGTTATCAGTGTCCCGGCGGGGAGGGAAAGGGGTGGGGGTAGGAAAGGAGGCGAGGGGTTAAAGGAAATGCAGTCAGGGAAGTAAAGAAGGAAGGAAGATTGCATTCGCTTAGGGCCCTGTGTTCGCCGCACACGTACTCACTATAGAACCGTGAGCCCCCTGGAGGGGTGAGGAACTGAAAGAGGAGGATTGATGAGCAGATTGTTTAAGACGGGTGGGAGGAGTTGGAAAAAGGAGTAGATGGACAAGAGGAGGGGATAGATCACATGGTTGGAGGAGGAGGAAGGATAGATGTACACAGAAAGAAGGGGACGGTGAAGGGAAGGAGGAAATAGTAAGAGGGAGGGTAAGACAGAGATCAGCTAGTAGGGAGTGTAGCATGTGTATCGAGTTCCCATTCTCAAAGTATTGTCAAATTACACATATTACAAAGGTGTACTTTCTGCTTTCTTCCCACCCCATTTAATCTGAAACAAGCCACAGCAATACGTCGCTGGGTACAGGTTATCTTTATATATAAAAAAAATACTGTGTATGTTGGTCCGCGATGAACTCCGAAACTACTCAACTGACCTTAATGAAATTTTGCACACTGTATGAGTCATTTGGTGCAACTTAAAATATAGAACAGTTCGTATCTCGATTGATAACCTCAATATTATTTTACTGGAAATTAAATGTTTTTCTATACATTCCGTAGGAGTTCAATAAGTGGAATTCCCTTCACGTAGAAGTGTGAGTCAGTGGCAAAGTACTCGGATTTAGAGTGAAAGATCACGGGTTCGAAATTCCATGGAATCAGGCATTTATTCCTTTTGACATTTAAACTAGCTTTCACTTCTTAATGATCTCAGGTGTTGCCAAAAACAACACGTAGTTACGATTCTACGTTAAACTGAAAGGCTTCTTTCCCTAGATGGATAACTGGGCTACCACGAAGTGACGTCGTCTAAAGACTTGCGCAAGGTAACTGAGTCACACCAATTTCTTGTTATATTCTGTTTGAAAATTTTAATTGTACAGTTTATTTAAAAATACGTTATTGCAGAATTTACTTATTTATGCTTTCTAAATTTTTCGTTTATGCCATATTAATTTAACATTACTCTGTGTTATCTACATACTGGGTGCCTTGCTGCTGAGCGCGCGGTTGCTCGGCGTCGGAGGTTCGAGTCTTCCCTCGGGCATGTGTGTGTGTGTTGTACTTAGCATACGTTAGTTTAAGTAGATTGCGACACTAGGGTCTGATAACCGCAGGAGTTAAAACCCTTAGATATTGATAAATAACTTCTACATTTTCATTGCAAATTAATTGTTTTATATAGCTTTGTTTCCAATAGTTGGCGCTGTGCAACAATATTCAGTTTGGGCTAGTGGGAAAATAGTCGGTGGGAGAGCGAAAGGTCACGAGTTAAAATCTCTTTGGGATCACGGACTTATTCACTTTAAGTTTTAACCTGCCCTCCACCTCTCAACGATGTAAGGAGTTACTAGAAATGACTTGCGGTTCGGTTGGATATCTGGGGAAGGGGCGTATAGTCGAAAGACGCACCACGTTACTGAGGCAAATGCAAGTGTTATTATGCGCTGTTTAGGACAGTAGCTTGATGCTACGATTATTTCACACTATAAATTGTTCTCAAATTTTCATAAGAAATAATCTTGTCTTTTAAATTATTCGTTTCAAATGTTTGTAGAGCTTATGGGACTTAACTACTGTGTCATCAGTCCCAAAACTTACAAACTACTTATGAATTAGCTAATACTAAGGACGGCACAAATATCCATGCCCGAGAAGTGATTCAAACTCCCGACCGTTGTGGCCGTGCAGACCGTGACTGGTGCACCGCAGACCGCTCGGCCACCGCAGCCGGCCTAAATTGTTTCTGTACTTCATTCTGATGATGCTGTGTACTATCGATACGCATAAAAATAAATAGCTGTGTTATAATCTCGATAAAAATTCTTTCACCAATTTGATTTGTATTAAACAGAAGGAGAGGCAATTAATTAAAATTTGTGCGTGGCTGGGATTCAAACTGGGGTCTCCTACTTACTAGATAGGCGCTTTAGAACACTCAGCTAACAGCAGTCGGTGTAGTCGCTTAGGCTGCAACGCCGTGTGAGCTGAGTGGCGTCGGGCGCCGTGGCTCAGCGCGCCCGGTCAGAGGGCTGAACGCTCTCTTTAATAAAAAAAGCTGAGCCAAAGAACACGGAGAACCAAAACGAACAAACATGATCAGCGTCCGTAACGACAAGAACTACCCATAGAGCAACAAAAAACTAACAAGTAGGTCTCAGGTTCGAATCCCAGCCACAGGAGAAATTTTAATTCAATGTCTCTCCTTATGTTTAATACCTTTGTTATAACGATGTGAGATTACCGCCCAATAGAAATACTGGTAATCAATAGCATTTGATTATTAAACAGTATGAAGTTCACTGCAAACATTGACCATGCCAATGCACTAAATGTTACACAATTTTAATCTTATTAATTATGGTAGCAATGTATGTACACAGATGGGTGACAACATTTATAGTTAGGCCATAGGTAGAAATTCTCCACGTTGAGATTTGCTGTGTGCTTGTAGCTGACGGAAGGCCAGCGAGCTGGCCGACGTTGGTGGCTTGTTCCAACTTAGGATTTTACAGTTCGTTTCCGGTGAGGGGAGAGAGGGACAATGGCGAGTGCCAGGCACAGTGCAGTGCACAAATATTGTAATACTACTGGCATTTGAAGTAATACGATGCAGTTAGGAACCTTTAAGGCCCTCATTACAAAATAGCCTGTTGATAAATAAACAATACATTAGCTAATATAGTCACATCTAACGTAATATGTTTAATTGACAATGAAAAGTAATAAATTACCAACGAAGACAAGACAGTTAGACAACTAGCATGGCAATGTTTGTTTATAAAAATAATATATTAAGTATTTCTCACTTTATTTTCAATTAATCTTTTGTATTTTATCTTGAAGTATTCAGTTAAATCACTTATCTGTGGTATAAGAAATTGCACGATTATGATAAACAGTACAAAGGATGTTTATACTAATATAAAAACGTAAGAAAATATTTGTTTGATGTGTAGTGTAATTATTTTGATTTTAAGTAAAGTTTTAGAAATGTATTGGCTGAGCACTGTACGTTGGCAAATCGGTTACAACAGCTCACATGGGGAAGTTGATGACGTAGGGGAAAAAACCCCGGCAGTTGAGTTTTGGCGCACGCGCGCGCGCGAGGGCAGGAAGTAAGGACTCAGGAGCATGTGGAGTAGCTGGCCGGGCGGCGTCGCTCTGCATCAGTCGGCATGTGGATCTCGAGGTGGTGACTTGAGATTTGTCTGTGGCAATCGCCACGTGTGGTTGCTCGTCGTAGACTGCACCAAGTTAAATCGAGTGCTACTGTGTATTTGTGAATATTTAGCCGGTGGAACAAGGTGTGCATCGCATTGAATTAAAGTGACTGTGATTTGTGAATGTAACACGTGTCGTCGCATAGGCATGAACATAAACGGTGTTTGAGACAGCCACGTGGTGTGAAAACAACTCGCGACAAATATTCATATTGTATGGGGGCTCTTGAGCTATAACTTTGTTTGATAAATGTGCCGACGTACAGACGTATCAGCCACAGGGTTCAAGTATTGTGAAATAAACAACATAAAGTGAACTTTCACGTGTTTTCAAAAATAGTAGTTAGTACACCCTTTTCTCTCATGAACTTGAATTTATTATGAATTTGTTTTGTCAATCATATGCAGGGAAGGAAAGCTGCGAACATGTGATATCATCCCCTAGAAAACGAGTCAAACAGTCGCAATAACAGTTCCAGTGTTTTTGCATGTTTAGGAATTTGGTTCCCAGCTGGTGGTTGTGAGTTTCAAAAATTAATCTATCCCTATTTTAAACTCTCACTCCGACCTTCACCCTCGCAACGAGACAACATTGTCTCAAGGAAATATTTTATTGTTGATATTAATTTGATTTGTTTTGTTACCTGCAATACAGGGATAAAACTGTGCACATTTGAGCTTCAAAACGAGGACGGCACTGTCTATATTATATTTCGAACAGAAGACTGTCGGAGAGCAGGGGAGGTAATTATAGAGGCAGGGGGATGATGAGGTGGATAGAGTGTAGGAGGAGGAGGAGGAGGAAGAGGTACAAGGAGACAGACAGAGAAGTGTAGGAAATACATCGAACTAGCTGTAAGCCCGGCGTTGCACGGGTGTTTATTTATTCTACACTCTTGTAGTCCACATCTCCTTCCCCTCTCCCCCTCCTCACTCTCTGTTTCCATCTCTTTCTCTCCCACCTACCTTTTCTTTTCCGACGGCCGCAGTGGCCGAGCGGTCTGCGGCACACCAGTCACGGTCTGCATGGCCTCTATGGTAAGAGGTATTTGTGTTGTCCTTAGCGTAAGTTAGTTAAAGTGATTTATGTAATTAGTGTGTAAGTCTAACGACTTTCCTTCTCTCGGCAAAGTTTTGTACAAGGTACCCTCTGTCATGTACCAGACAAAGATTTATGTACCCAGTGATCTTCCTCTTGGTTTAAAGATCATGTGTGCAAAAATTCATAAAGATTGGAGCAAGACTATGCAGTTTATAAAATTTCGTACGTTAAGTACCATTCACCATGCACCGAACGACATTTTATACAGACAGACATTTATCGGAACGAAACTATAGATTCCTATACAATAGAAACAAAGGGACACATTGAAAAAAAAAACGCACTTTGTTGTTCTCAAGTATTTCAGTTTTATTTCATACAACCCCTGTTCTGAGATTAACGAAAACAACTAAAAAAGGATCTGTGAAATCGGTCGAGCCGTTCTCAATGTATGGCGCGACCAAGGTATATAGGGATACATTTTTTTATGTTGTAAAGTACCCTCCCCATGCACCGTATGAAATTTAAGGTAGACAGTGACCTTCCTTTTGTTTTGAAGGTCAAGCATGGGAAATTTCCTGAAGATAGGAATGAAACTGTAAGTTTCCTGAGTCTGTAGAAGTATGCTGTGAGATTACCGCCCAATAGAAATACTGGTAATTAATAGCATTTGATAATCAAACAGTATGAAGTTAACTACGCCGACCGTGGTGGCCGAGGAGACTAAGGTGCTCCAGTCACGGTCTGCACGACCACTACGGTCGGGGGTTCAAATCCCCCCTCGGGCATGGATATTTGTGCCGTCCTAGTTCGTAAGTAGTTCATAAGTAGTTTGTAAGTTTAGGGACTGTTGACCCCGTAGTTAAGTCCCATAGACTATACAAACATTTGAACATTTGATTTTTTTTAAGTTAACTGCAAACATTGACCATGCCAATGCACTAAATGTTACACAATTTTAATCTTATTAATTATGGTAGCAATGTATGTACGCAGTTGGGTGACAACATTTATAGTTAGGCCAAAGGTAGAAATTCTCCACGTTGAGATTTGATGTGTGCTTTTAGCTGACGGGAGGCCAGCGAGCAGGCCGACGTTGGTGGCTTGTTCCAGCGTAGGATTTTCCAGTTTCGTTTCCGGTGAGGGGAGAGAGGGACAATGGCGAGTGCCAGGTGCAGTGCACAGCGTGAAATAAAATATTCTAATACTACTGGCATTTGAAGTAATACGATGCAGTTAGGAACCTTTAAGGCCCTCATTACAAAATAGCCTGTTGACAAATAAACAATACATTAGCTGATATAGTCACATCTGGCAATATGTTTAATTGAAAAAAGTAATAAATTACCAATGAATACAAGACAGTTAGAACTAGCATGGCAATGTTTGTTTATAAAAGTAATATATTAACTATTTCTCATTTTATTTTCAATTAATCTTGTGTATTTTATCTTGAAATATTCAGTTAAATCACTTATCTGTGATATAAGAAATTGCACGATTGTAATAAATAGTGCAAAGGATGTGTATACCAATATAAAAACATAAGAAATTGATTTAATGTGTAGTGTAATTATTTTGATTTTAAGTAAAGTTTTAGAAATGTATTGGCTGAGCGCTGTACGGTGGAAGTCGGTTAGAACAGCTCACATGGGGAAGTTTATGACGTAGGGAAAAACCTGGGCAGTCAGGCTTTTGGCGCGCGAAGGCAGGAAGTGCCGAGTCGGGAGCAAGTGGGGTCCTGGCCGGGCGGCGTCGCCATGTGGATCTCCAGGTGGAGACTATAGATTTTTGTGTGGCAATTGCCAAGTGTGGTTGCTCGTCGTAGACTGCACCAAGCTGAATCGAGTGCTACTGTGTGTTGTGAATATTTAGGCGGTGGAACAAGGTGTGCATCGCACTAAATTAAAGTGACTGTTTTGTTAATGTAACACGTGTCGTCGCATAGGCATGAACATAAACGGTGTTTCAGACAGGCACATGGTGTGAAAACAATTTGCGACAAATATTCATTTTGTCTGGGGGCTCATGAGCTATAACTTTATTTCATAAATGTGTCATGCTACAGACGTATCAGCCACAGGGTTCTAATATTGTGTAATAAACAACATAAAGTGAACTTATATGTGTTTTCAAAAATAGTAGTTAGTGCACCCTTTTCTCTCATGAACTTGACTTTATTATGAATTTTTTTGTTAATCACATGCAGGGAAGGAAAGCTGCGAACATGTGATATCATCCCCTAGAAAACGAGTCAAACAGTAGCAATCACAGTTACAGTGTTTTTGCATGTTTAGAAATTTGGTTCGCAGTTGGTGGTTGTGAGTTTTAAAAATTAATCTTTCCATATTTAAACTCGCACCCCGACCTTCACTCCCGCCATGCCATGCACCTACCACAAAATCTTAGCTGTAATTTTCTACCTAGAATCTACATTACTGGCAAATTTCAGCTTCATAGGTGAAGTAGTTTTCGAGATTTCGTGTTTAGCCAGTGAGTGCCCTTTCGCTTTTATATAGACAGATTAAGAAAACAGATTGCTTAACTTTTGATGCAAGAGAGTTAAGGGAGACTCGCAGCCGAAAATAAATAGTAACATGCAATTCTGTAATGCTAACTGTATTTTATACAAGGTCATGCCTGATGCGACAGCTTTACGGCATCTACAGCGAAACTGTTTTGAGCGATAGACTCCTTTTCATCATTTTGTGTGTGTTTGGAGAGGAGGGGGGGCGGGGGAGGGATCAGTTACGCTTCATAGACATCCGAAATTACATGCAAACTTTGTTGCAGGTCCCTAATTACTTTCTTTTCCAATCATTGACGCATAAAACTGAGTATTCTCATGCGATAGGCTCTCATTATTTATGACGTCATATTCCTGAGATATGTATCGTACGCTTTCGTTTTTGGGTCAGGAACCTTCGCGGGCGTACGGTGAACAGTTCACCAAAATTTCATTGCAATCGAATGAATGGTTTATGATCACATAGACGACACACAGACAAACATAAGTTTTTATATATAAAGATTACCAAGCATAGTTAGCAAGCTATAACGTTGCCCTTGCTTCGTATGATGCCATAATTGTTATAAGTAGATTCCGCGATTATATTTTTTGGACAAAGAATTGATGGTACCGAATGTTTGAATTTTGAAATAAGTTAGTTAAAGTACAGCACAAAATGAACATTAAAGCAAATAAACCGCGGATTGCATATTAAAGTTGGGCACCATACAAGCAACAGCACGTTATAAAACTTACGGAAAGCATCTAGCTGGATCCTGCACTTCGTGTTATAGAAGCTGGAAATGATAACTTTTATGTCTTATTTAATAAGTGAATGTTCGAGATACTTTCCGTAGGAGATCAATGTTCAGACTGTTCACTTCGCTTTTCATTGTTGTGTGACCGTGGGTGGAACATGAAGTTACTGGTAACGATAAAAATTTAAAAAAAATGTTCGGACTTCGTGAAATTACAAAAGAAATGACTGCAGGTTCTAAAATCAAGCAAAGTATAGTATAAGGATGATTGATTCAAATTTTGCAGACAATGCGAAGCGATTGTAATGGCGTCTGAACATTAAACTATTACGGACGTAGAGGAGCTGAAAACCTTAAGAGATTAAATATTTGGCGTGGAGGGATTCATTTAAAAGCCAAAGAGAGTGGATGATTTTAAATTTAAATAATATATTTTTACAACTTGCATGACAATACCTGAATAGATACATGAATGGAAGACGTCCGCACGGAACGAATAAAGACAAGAGAGTGAGTCAAACTACTATCTCGGTTCCGTCTTCTCGCTTGTTTTTAAGTAAAAAATGACGAACGAAATTAAATTAAGTTGTATTACGAGTCAGAGGGAACCAGAGGCGATAAGCATCGCTGATCAAAGATAAACAAAAAATAAATAAAAAATCTCAGTGTATCGTTACACTTGCCCCATCTGGCTTTGTGTGGGGGCAAATGCAACCTAAACAAATACACAGTAGTTGGGTGTTATAATTTTTGTTCTAGTTGTTGTTTTTTTTTTGTGTGTTATTTTCATCTGTTTAAGTTTCATGTATACAATTCAAATAAGTTATTTTATTTACAAGTATATTAATGAAATAAAGAATTTTAGCGACGTGACGGTCAGGAAGCCGAGGACGGTGAGGACAGGTGCGAAAGGCGTGACAGGTAGCGATGACGTCAGACGGTAGCGCGGCGGCGACAACGGGTGGCTGGATGGTGTGTGACGTCAGCGGGTGGGGAGAAGCGTGACGTCACGGCCAGCGGCGTTCGGGCAGGGAGCCTCTGCGCCTTGAACACCAAGCTTTTGGCCCTCGGTATGGCGCTGCATCGCGCCTCGGATTGTGGTTAACATGGAAACAAAATCATATACACAAAATTACATTCTGTTTTTGCATAGACGTCAGTTTTCCTTCTGAAAGGTGAGGACACTTTAGCATGTTATTGGTGTGCGTATGTTTGCGTGGTCATTTGAATTTACATTTGATGTGTTTCAGGTAAGAGTGATGCAAGCTGTAAGGCTATCTTTCTGACCTGAACTCATACCGTTACATAATTTGACATTTAAAAATCATCTATCTACTATGTACATTTGTTTACAGACATATGTTCATTTATACAGTCACGTGAAGTAGTTATTTTAAAGATTGAACAAATATTTTTATTATAATGATAATTTCTTAAGTGCCGTAGCACAATCTATGCATTTTTAATATGTTTAATTTGAGGGTAGCACAGTCTGTTGTTTACATCTCATATATATGTGTGTGTGTGTCCTGCGTGTGCAGACAGTTCAAACAATATTATTACTTGTACGTCTTATTTTTGTTTTTAATAATTTTCATGTGTTCACTGAATTTCACTTCTTAGGTTCATAAGTTGGCAACGCGCAAGCGTCGCAGTAGCGGTTAGCTTCAACAATCATGGCCGCGCGGTAGTCGGTCACGCGCTCTGTCGGTGTCAGTCCGTATTCAAACTTTACTACTTGTGCGGTTGCTCTCCGCTTTCTGACCTCCGTGAATCGTAAATAGTAATTTCTTGCCGTTTTTCCGTTTGTGCACTAAACACTGGATTATAGTTCTCTGCAAGGTCCACCGCAGCTCGGTAAGTACACTTTGAGTCTTTTGCGGCAGCACAGCGTTGGTTTAACGTCCGTGCAGATTATTACACCGTCGTGAGGGTGTTCTCTTACGTATTACGTTTAAGATAACTTCATATAGTCTGTTCACAGGACAATTTATCGGTTCATGAGGTTTTATTTGCGCGGCACAAAATAGTATTTCAATACAATCGTGTGCAGTTGTCCATAATACATTGTCTATGTACCACACTGTCTTTGGGGAAACGAGCGGCACTGGAGTAGTGTCCCGTTCGTTGTTTGGATTAAAATGTTTATCGTTCCACACGACACTTTTGTTTTATCGTTCACTAAATAATTGTCACTTGCTACCTTTAGTTCGTCACAGTACATTGTTAGACTTAGTAGCCATTACTGGCAGCACAATAGTTTCTTTCACTTGAAACGACTAGTTCGTTCATAACGTGTTCTATTTGTCACTTGTAGTCATATATATAAGTGGAAGGAAAACACAGTGGATACTGAAAGTCGCTGATTGGCGTCCATTCACATCCGTTCACTGTTTTTCGCGTACGTGCGTTGCACTGCTCTAATAGTCTTTTCAGTTCGACACACGCAATCGTACACACGTTCCCTATGATCATAAATGTAGATAATCTTTTACAAAACAAATCTATAAATAAAGCATGTTTAAGTCTGATGTTGGTACTAACTTAGAAAGTTTTCGTGACACATTGATCACGTATTTTTGTCTTTACAGGCAAGATAATTGCAATCTCTTTCTTTAGAACATTTATATATATATATATATATATATATATATATATATATATATATATATATATATCCGTTATTTACAAAGTTACACAAATTTATTTCGGGCTGTGTTCATGTTAGCTTAGAGGAGAATGTTGGCAAAAGGGACTGTTTTCAGCACCTCCGTATGATCTACATTACCAAATTTGGTGACATTTCGTCTCATGACATTTGTTTACATATTGTATTGGTCTTAATGTCATAAGTTTTCGTCATACTTCTTCTCGTGATTTCTTACTTAAATTCATTAGTGTCAAGTTGTATGTCATTTTTGCACATAAAAGAAATTAACCATTAAGTATTTAAAAAAATGGTAGCAATTACTGTAATTCTATAACATTTATAATAAACAAATAATTACTATGAAACTTCGACACAGGTAAAGTCAGACCAGCAGGTATACTTGGTGCAGGAGGGCTTGCACTAAAGCATGCGGAAAGATACAGATAAAGATTTAAAAAGAAGGGTTCATTATATAAGACAGGGAGAAGAGCATCGCTAAAATAAGCATACGCATTGCAAATTCAGCATTACTGTTCCTAACTACAACAAATATTACTGTCACAATCATAAATTACAATAAAGTTACAATGCAAGTATCAAGTTTAAATAAAAGCATCGCGTTCTCTCGCTCCTCCCTCGCAGTACCCCTCTGCATCTCATACGTTTTGTTGCTATTGTCTGACCAGTGTGAAACTGCTGAGTACAATGTGTTAGGGACAATATCCTGTGTCAACCTTACGAATGTTCATGTTGTTGTCTAATCCATGTTGTCCGTGTGTGTGTGTGTGTGTGTGTGTGTGTTTTGGTGTATACACCGTGTCAAAATAGTTTTAGCTCTATCTCATGTCTCTCCGAAGTAGCTTATAGTTCTGACGATCTCGCTGCGATGACGGTGGCACCAAAGTTCTCGTAGACGATGGCATCCAGCTGAAAGAGAAAACTTAATCTATTCTTACGCTATCGATATGCTGATGTATGTGTTATCGTGTAATAGATAAGAAATGGCACAGTTTTACATACATTATTTTACGTAAACAAAAATTGAACTGTTTGTCCAGGATTAAAATTCTTCTCGAAGTACAGTAAACAAGACCAGATACTACTAGGTGTAGCGTGTGTGTAAACATAAACAAGAAACCAGCTGATTCTATTTACATCTCCCATTCCTAGGTATTCATGCACTTTCGTGTATTGCTGTTGTACGTCACTCTTACATGTTATTTTTATAAAAGCTAGTTGATAAACAGATAAATTCATAATGATTCCTGTCACGTGTAACAAAGGTTTCTACAGAATATATCTGTGTTATGCTTACGTCAAAATATTTGTTGTTTGACCTACAAAGACATTCTTGCAAACGGGTCCTAATCTAAACTCTTCCATTCACTCTCTCACACTTACAAACTAAACCTAGACAATATAAATTCATTACGCAGTAGTGGGTTCCCTAACAAAAATAATCAGAGTGTGCATGTCCGCTCCACCCGCATAATAAGAATCATAATGTTTCCCAACTACTAGCCATAACAAATTATTCATTATATTAAAATCTTCATATAAATAATAAATGAGGTCATTCATTCCGTTTCAAAGTTACACCACCCATTTCAAGAAACATTACTTAGTATATTTGTTACACAGCATAAGCCGGCCGCGGTGGCCGAGGAGACTAAGGCGCTCCAGTCACGGTCTGCACGGCCACTACGGTCGGGGGTTCGAATCCCCCCTCGGGCATGGATATTTGTGCCGTCCTAGTTCGTAAGTAGTTCATAAGTAGCTTGTAAGTTTAGGGACTGATGACCCCGTAGTTAAGTCCCATAGACTATACAAACATTTTGAACACAGCATAAATGTAGATAAGTTATAGTGCTCAGAAACTTCTCTGAAAAGTGTTTATTATTGTGTCGGTAGTTAAAAGTGGTATATGTCAATCACTGAGTATTTCAAACATAACAGTACATTCTAGGAAGGCTTATGACAGACATTAAATCATAAAATCAGCTTACTAACAATTTATGCATAATATTTCTTAAGATCTTTGTGTGGATAGATTCCTCTAGGTCGTGTCGTGTGTACAGGTGACAATAAATAACTTCCTTCGTGAGGAATCTGTAGTATTCTGTACGGTCCGGAATAAAGGTATTGCCATTTTTTGTTTTTCTTTTGGATAGCTGAAGACTTTGAATGTACCCTTAGCATTACCAAATCATTAAGTTTGAATGACTGGGTGTGTTTTAATTGTTTGTCGAAATAGCTTTTACGTTTGAAAGCTGCGTTCGTTAGCGCTGTTAAAACTATCCTTACCTTCTCTTCCAGCGATGGCTGCTCTCGTGGGATTTTTGGTATTGGGTTTAGCCACTCATTGTTTTCTTTAGTTTGCAGAACTAAATCAGTTGGTGTGTATGGTGTGGAAAATAGGGGTAAATTGTTGACTACTTGTTCGAACAGTCCTAGGTATTCTAGCCAATTTGTTTGTTTTGTGGCCGCGTATGTGCGGATAAATCTATTCAATTCACGGAACATTCGTTCCATGGGGTTTGCAGCAGGGTTAAATCTTGAGATTAAAATATGTTTGACGTCATGACGACGTATGAAAGTCGACCAAGTATGACAGGTGAATATTTTTGCATTATTAGATAAAATACTGGTTGGTTTTCCATAGAACGGGAAAAAAATCATTTTCAAGGCGGCGGATAACTGCCGTAGCAGTGGCGGTCTTTAAAGCATAAAGCTTTACGAATTTTGAAAAGATATCATAGATTCCCAATATATATTTAACACCACCTCGACCACTCGGAAGAGGGCCGGAAAGATCAATTGCCACAAGCTTTAGTGGTTCACAAGGTAGAATAGTATGAAGAGGCATTTTGCTTGACTGAGTGTGTGGTTTGCACTTTTGACATATTAAACACGACTTAATAGTGTGGTGTATTTCCTCGACATATTAGGGAAGTAACAATTCTGTTTAAGTTTTCGTAGGCATCTAAGAGCACCAAGGTGACCCCAGACTTTGTGTGTATGCCATATAAGAGACTTTTCATGCGAGGCAGGAATACAAACGCACCAAATTTGAGACGGTGGGTGTCTATGATAAAACAACACTCCTTGGTGTAATTTATACCTTTGATGCAACGATGAATCCGAACCATGAATCTTTGTGATGATTTTTGACCAGCGCTCATCTGACTGTTGCAGTTGTATGTCACGACACATATGGACATAGTACTGTCTAAATTAAAGGTCTTTCATCAGCATGACTCTGAATTCTGTGTTAGATTAAGGTGATCCTGAAATTCAGGAAGACCTTGTGGAAGTCTGCTCAATGCATCGGCAATCTGATTGAAATTATTCATATAAAAGGCACCGACAAAGTCGTATTCTTGTAGCAACATTGCCCATCTAGCAAGGCGGTTGTGCAAAAGACGACATGACACTAGAAAACTTAGGGCTTGGTGGTCAAAAGACTCGGGGTATGTTTACCAAATATATAGTGCCGGAACTTTTTGAACGCCCAAACTATTACAAGAAGCTCCTGTTCGGTGGTCGAATACCTACGTTCACATTCTGTGAGCGTAGGGCTGGCAAAACTGATAACCTTTAAAGATTGTGGGTTTAGATCTTTAGAAATTTGGAAGAGGCAGGCGCCAAGGCCGTAATTTGACGAGTCAGTGGCAATACAAAAGTCTTGTGTCATATCGGGATGATGTAAAATGCTCGAATTCACCAAAGCCTTTTTGATTTCATGAAAATCTTTCTGGCAACCTTCCGTCCAATTCCATGGTGTGTTCTTTCGTAGAAGAGCAAGCAGATTATTGCTGTTCAAGAGTTGTTTTGGTACGAATCTCCTAAAGAAAGAACAGAGCCCAAGGAAGGCTTTCAGTTGTTTCCTATTGTGTGGTCAAGGACAAGGCTCAATTGCTTTAATTTTCTCTGGATCAGGAACAATTCCTGTAGGTGAAATGATGTGTCCTAAAAATTCGATTTCTGTCTTTGCGAATTTTCATTTCATCAAGTTGACAGTAACACCAGACGACTGAAATTTTGACAACACTTTTTCAAGAAGTGATAAATGCTCTTCTCAAGTGCGTGTAGCCACTAGGATATCATCAACGTATACAGTGACTGCATCCATAAGTTCAGGGCCAAGTATTGTATCAAGTGCTGTGACGAAAACACCAGTCAATATTATTTGGAAAATTTTCAAAGCGTACGTTTGATACTGGAAATTCTTTCAACCTAACAGAATTGCATGGTTTGATCATGATATTCTTTTTCCTAACCAGATTCACAATACAGACTCGTTGGTTTACTATGAGTATGCACTTACCTTGCTGAAAAACAATCTTTGCTTCTCGGGTTTGTAAATACTCCAGACCAATAATGCAGTTCTCAATTAATGAATCGACAACTAAAAATGTGCAAGTATCTGTTTCACTGCCTAATTCTAACTGGACTTGTGTCTGAATTTTGATATAGATCCTACTCCACCAACAATCCTACAATTTTGCACTGGAAATGTAGGTAATTTCTGAATTTGGTTGATTTTTTGGAACAAACTGTTTGATACAACGTTCACTGCTGCACCTGTGTCTATAAGAACAGTCGTAGGTATTCCTCCTACATTTATAAATATATTGGCTTTGGAAAGTGTCAACAAGTTGGCTTTTGTTTACTTGTGTGTCAGCAAGTAGTTCTTCCCTGATGTCAACACCATCGTTGTAACGCAATAAATTTATACAGTTACGAGATGTGCCCTCACTACTGTCGTCGCTCAACGTCGGAAGGCATGAGTTGAGCGCAATTAATTTGTTTGTGTCATTTCACTCTGTCTTGTCGATTGAGTAGTGCTGTCTGTCACGTCAGTAATTGTCACAGTCGATCCGTTTTGTGTGTAGTGCGTTCTTTGCGGTGGGCGGTTAATTGTGATCGTAGCCACAGGGACGTTATGAATTCCACTGTTATTGTTTGGAGGGGGGGGGGCTGTGGTTAATAGTTCTGTGCAGGTTGACCGTTCCCGTTACCGTAAAAGTTACGGTTGCCTCCATTACGGGGTTGACCATTGAAATTAGCATTACGCCACTGATTATTTCTGTTGTTACTGAAATTATTGTTGTTGCTGTTGGAGTTTGTCGTTTGATATGGGACACTGTTACTATTTTCAAAATAAACTGGATTAAATCTGTTGTCTTGTCGACGGCGATAATAATTCCCGCCATTGCGTGGCACATTTCTACTGCGCGAATCGCTCGTCAACTGTTGTGTCTGTTGCTGGCCACGGTGTTAACAAATGCTGGCTGCTGCGGCTGAGGTGGGTGTGGCATGTTTTGTAAACATTGGGCTGGCGAGTAATACGGCACAAGCTGGCTATTGCCATTATTATGGTTGTTACGGAAATTTCCGTTCTGATTGTTATTCTTGAAATTTCTGAAACCGTATTGATTTGCACGCTCGTTACCAAAATGTGCACGCCTATCTTCAAAAATTAAATCCAGCTTGTCCACATAATTTAGAAAACTTTCTAAATTGTGGTCGGGAGCATGTGCGAGTTCCAGTCGCAGGTGTGTTGGCAATTTTACCATTACTACCCGAAGCACTTCTCTGTAGCCCAGAAGTTCATCGAAGAATTTTGATTTATTTATATACTTCTCAAAATACTTCCTACCTACTACCATTGCTTTCATTAAATGGCTGCGGATTGTAAACTTCATTCCGCAGGCGCTCTTGCTTAGCGGGGGACCAAAATTTCGCAAGAAATTCTTGTTCAAATTCTTCGACAGTTTCACAAGTTTTGGAAGCCTGTTTGCCCATACTTTGCTCTCACCTTGTATATATCCTGTGATAAACGGTATCTTTCGTTTTCCTGACCAAGATTCTGGCAAAATGTCTTGGAAGGATTGAATAAAAACAACAGGATGTACACTCTGTCACCCGCGAAAATCTGAAACTGATGATGTTTGATCATGTTTTCGTCCATCATGACGTTACTGATGTTGATTCCGTTGTTAGGCACAGAAGGTGAGTGCTGTGGTGACATCAGGTTCCTACTACCGGACACAGAAAAATCAGGGAAATTGTCACGTGCGTTTTGCATGTCACGCAGCGGATACGTGTGTGCCGCCTGACTCGGACGTGCCCGCCCACTACTTATGTCTGTTTGTCGGTCTTTAAAGTCACAAGTCGGTTCGGTTTCCTGTCTATGGTTTGTGTGTGGTACAGGTTTTAGTTCTTTAACTAAAGATTTCAGTTCAGTCAAGTCATCCTGCATTGCTTTCACAGTCGTACCGTGATTTTTATAAACTTTTTCAGTAACATTACTTATAACAATATTCAGCTCAGAGTCTATCTTTTCATTAAGCTCGATTTCTGTTATTTGTAAGAATTCTTGTACTTGATTCTGATTGTCTTTAACAACAGCTTCAGCCTGACTAGTTATTTGTGCGACAACAATTTCAAAACTCTCTTGTTTTTGTTTAAGTTGCGTTACGTCGCGTGTAAGTGATTCAATAACCGGTGGAATAGTTTTCACAGACTGGCCTAGAGTAGCAACTTCGCCCACAATAGAGGAAATTGTGCCATCAACTGATTGTAAAATTTCTTTAGTAACCTTTCCTTGTATATCAGCGAATTTACTGTCAATAGCTTGTTCAAAATTTTGCATTTGAGCACTGATTTGCCGATTAACTTCTTCAGATATTAAAGTAGGCAAATTTTGTTGCACTTTTTCTAGTTTTACAATTTCCTCCTTTGTCTGCTGTTGTTGTAATTCAAGGTGTTCAGTAAGAGTAGAGGACAAAACAGAAACTTGATCATTCTGATTATTAATTTGTTGTGTAAGATTTGATGACAAAGCGAAAACTTGGTTCTTTTGTTCATTAATCTGTTGCGTTAAATTCGCTGACATGTTTATAAGTAATGCTTCAAATTTCCTTATCCAATCATCTGGTGGATTATGTGAACTGCTCCCGGGTGTAGAAGTGTTATCGGACGCGATAGTCGCGACCGATTGCTCTGTACCGAAATTTTCTGTTATTAATTCCGCCGGCCGGGCCGCCATACTGACCTCTGCGGACGGAACTAATTGTTGTATGTTACTACTATTACTTTCTTCGGTATTCATTGCTGGGGTTTGGCTACGGGTTTTGACCATACTAATTGTGAATAAAATGAGAGAAATTGATTTCTTTCTATCTTCATACGCTCACTTAATTTTAAATAAATTAATAAACATCGCACTGTAATGGCGGACTTGATACAGATCGGAGGACAGCACACGGAACAAGCGAGAGTCGCGAAGCTAATATTTGCGCACGACAACCATGTTTGTGCACTTCTAGAAGTTTCCTAACAATGAACTGGCTAACTATAGAAAAATTTGGAAAAACGATAGTATTGCTAAAAGAAATGCTGAATAGAAATGCGCATACAAGCGACAGATAGAATCTATTGAAGCACCAAATAACCCAAATTACTGGTCCGTACTTACCTGTGTGATGTGATCTCTTGTTAACCGACGTGACGGCTCTAGATAATACAAAATTTTATGGGTAGGTCTTGCAATCTCGTTTTCTTTAAAAGATCGGTTCAGGAACAGCTCGTACAATATTGTAGTTGTAGTACATGAAATAAAATAGGATTAGACACATACAATGGTGGTATGAAACATTGGTAACAATATTACGTAAATCTTAATTATTTTCATATACTAGCTATTTTACAAAATTCACAGGGTGGATATTAATGAAAAGAAAACAATTATTTTTTACCGACATCCAGTCGTCACAAAGAGAGCCAATTATAACGTTGCCCTTGCTTCGTATGATGCCATAATTGTTATAAGTAGATTCCGCGATTATATTTTTTGGACAAAGAATTGATGGTACCGAATGTTTGAATTTTGAAGTAAGTTAGTTAAAGTACAGCACAAAATGAACATTAAAGCAAATAAACCGCGTATTGCATATTAAAGTTGGGCACCATACAAGCAACAGCACATTATAAAATTTACGGAAAGCATCTAGCTGGATCCTGCACTTCGTGTTGTAGAAGCTGGAAATAACTTTTATGTTTAATAAGTGAATGTTCGAGATACTTTCCGTAGGAGATCAATGTTCAGACTGTTCACTTCTCTTTTCATTGTTGTGTGACCGTGGGTGGAACATGAAGTTAATGGTAACGATAAAAAAAAAAAAAAAAAAAAAAAAAAAAAAAAAAAAAAAAAAAAAAAAAAAAAAAGATCGGACTTCGTGAAATTACAAAAGAAATGACTGCAGGTTCTAAAATTAAGCAAAGTATAGTATAAGGATGATTAATTCAAATTTTGCAGACAATGCGAAGCGATTGTAATGGCGTCTGAACATTAAACTATTACGGACGTAGAGGAGCTGAAAACCTTAAGAGATAAAATATTTGGCGTGGAGGGATTCATTTAAAAGCCAAAGAGAGTGGATGATTTTAAATTTAAGTAATGTATTTTTAAAACTTGCATGACAATACCTGAATAGATACATGAATGGAAGACGTCCGCACGGAACGAATAAAGACAAGAGAGTGAGTCAAACTACTACCTCGGTTCCGTCTTCTCGCTTGTTTTTAAGTAAAAAAATGACGACCGAATTTAAATTAAGTTGTATTACGAATCAGAGGGAACCAGAGGCGATAAGCATCGCTGATCAAAGATAAACAAAAAATAAATAAAAAATCTCAGTGTATCGTTACAAAGCAATTGCGAAGCATTGCTAGATTCGATAATGTACGATAAATTTCTTCAGTCACAGAGCGCATAGCATTCCCTAATGTTATTTATTGCTTAGTATTTCGCGGATTTTTCCTCGGCATACTCACCCCTTGGCACAAACCCCTCAACCACGAAACAGTGGCAGAGGGTGGCCGTGGAGAGGAGTCTGTGACGTAAATGTACAGCTTCTCCTCTCGTGTCTGGATACACATGTTTATTTATGGAACCAATGAAATATCGTTAAGACATGGATATATGTCTGAAGGAACGGACACCGTGGCAGCTACACTTAATTAAAAAAGAAATCGACGCAGCGAATATAAATCAGAGTCAGCTGTATGACTGAGTGCTCACATATGAAAATTTCTGAAACACTGGAAATCAAACCCGGATATTCAGCTTTTTGCCAGCGGTCGCATTCACCATTACGATATCGTGCGCCGCGGTGGAGTGTCCGAGCGGTCTAAGGCTCTCTGCTGCGGAGCGCTTGGTTGCTCGCTGTTTGAGGTTCGAGTCCTCCCTGGGGCATGGCTGTGTGTGTTGTCCTTAGGTTAGTTTACCTTAGTTGAAATAGTTTATAAGCTACGGACTGATGACCACGCAGTTTGGTCCGATAGATTTACAGACATTTGAACATTTCGATATCGTGCACGCCTCCAGTATCGACCCAAACATTGACTCGCCACACACTGCCTTCTGTCCGTGAGTGTTCGTACACTGCACATTGTAAGTCCCACACAGTGATGTTTACAGGACGTCTACTAAACTCGGTCACTGCGCATTGTGTTTAAGTGAGCCTTAGCTAGTCTCTCGACAACTGTTGTGTACGTGTCTCCCTGTGAGGGACTTACATGTATCTACGTAGATACTCTGCAAATCACATTCAAGTGTCTGGCAGAGCACTCTCGTGGAGTAGCAATGTGTGACTACTGAAACCTTATGCCAATCCAGGAAGCGTGCACGGATAGCGTAATGGTATCGAGACCGATCGTGAAAAGCGGCAAACCCAGGAGCGTGTCCTGGTCAGCACAAATTTTCATGTGGCACCATTAAATAACAGGTAGAGCTGATTCATATTCGCCATTGCGAATATTTTTCTTGTATTGATTTGGTCTAACAGGTGGCTTTCTATGCAAATAAATCGTTATTTACCAATGCTTGTAATTAACTGATTTATTAATTTTGCTGTCTTGGCAGTGAAACTCAATACAGTGACTTATTTTCTTAAATATGTTGCGTCACCCGAAAGAAAGAAAATGCATCGACAGTACTATATTTTGCACGACCCCTTCATAAGTTTCATCTTTTTAACCCGGTAATGATGTACAATTTAATCACATTCTCTGCATGCCAGCTAACTTAGCGTATACTGCTACAAATTACATCTGCTGTTTTTCATTGCAATGTAACGACAAATAGGTTTCGTTGTTGTTCGCCTCATGAACTTACATACAATTTTCTGTGGTGAAATACAGTACGAGATAGTCAAGTAATTGCATCGATGCTTTTCTGAAAGTCGTACTATAAACAAATATTTTTCCTTTGTTCTGATTTCATACCGCTCCTTCTGCATGGACAGAGGGTGGTGGGGTGGCAGCGGAACACTCCACGAACGCTTCAGCTAATGACAGATGACAACATACTAAAGAAAGGTGAGCTATTTAGGTGTGGCTAAATACAAATTTTAAAGGTCAAATAATGCAATGTATTTATATCCGTGGTTATGTGAAAAAAGGATCCTGTCTGAATCTGCTTACTGTATTCGCCCCTCAGTCTCCCTCTGCGATTTTTACCCCCACACACTTCCTTCTAACGCTACGTTCACAATTCCTTGATGTCTCAGAATATGTCCTACCAATCTAACCATTCTCTTAGTCCAGAATGTGCCAAAAACACCCTGTCTCCCCAATTCAGTTAAGCACCTCATTAGTTACATGATTTACTCATCTAATTTTCATGAATCTTCTGTAGCACCACATTTCAAAAGCTTCTGTCATCTTTTTGTCTGAACTCCTTATCGTCTACGTTTCACAGCCATACAATGCTACAGTCCAGACAAATGCTTTTAGAAAGCACTTCCTAACATTTAAATTAATATTGGATGTCAATAAGTTTCGCTTCTTTAGAAACGCTTTTCTTTCCATAGCCATTCTTCAGTTAATATCTTCTCTACTTCGGCCATCAGAAGTTATTTTGCTACCCAAATAAATCTCATCTACTTTTATTGTCTCACTAGCTTAAACCCGCGGCTCCGCTCGCGTGTTGGATAATGATAGATAAGCTATATTTCAGTAGTGAGCTACGAGACTGGCTTTGAAGGATGACGTGAAAAACAATACCTTCTTCAGAAACAAACTGAAAAGTATTCCTATCAGACTGCAGGAAAGTAAGTAGTGTAGATCAAACCACACTTAAAACACTCGTTTCGAAGAATCCAAACACTAAATTCAACAATAATTATTACAATAATATCACAGAACGATCACTTTATGTAATGCGCGAAACGTCAAATCTTTTTTTTAGAGACATGTATTAAAATAAAATTATTTTTTATTGCTTTGTCATTTCCTTATTTGTATGCTTATCCTGGCAGAGAAGGAGCTGCAGACACTGTAGCATGCATAGACCAAAGATATGGTCTGTGGCATCATGTTTCGCTGTATGTAACCTCCTTCCTATAGAGTCGCAAACGTCATCTCTGGCGTTCAGCCCGAATTCATTTATAATTTGACGACTTTTAACCACCATATCTTCCACCCCATTACAGCTATCGGCATGGAACTGCTATGGTGTACAACGGGAGACTTCGGATAACAATTACACACGACCATTCGTTTGCGTTCTGTAGTTTTCGCTGCAGAGCGAAATATTCACACACACACACACACACACACACACACACACACACACACACACACACACACACACGTACGTAGAATTTATATACACCGATGATTTTTTTTATCCCAATATACTCCACTCTTTTATCATTGTCAACCCTCAAGCAACAATGCCACCAATAAAACCGTTTTCAGAGAGTAAATATAATTTTCAAAAAGTAATTATTGTTCCGCATTTCGCGTCATAGTCTTCAAATTACTAAATATGTCAGATCGATATAAAAACGTGCCTAAAACTTTCGTCAGGTATAAGTTGGTAACTGTACAAATATTTAAGTCTGTGCGTCTTTCGGACGTTATAAGCGTACACCGAACAGAAATTCACACTTATAGATGTAGATAATGTTTGTATGTCATTTATGTGTTCGTAAACCATTCATTCGATTTCAATGAAACTTTGGGGAACAGTTCACCCACGAAGGTTCCTGACTCAAAAACAAAAGAGCACGACACATAGCTCAGGAGATATTACGTCATAGTGAGATGCGCGAAAAACTGCTGCATCAACCACAATGTTGCACATTTCCTCCTAAACCACTAGACAGATTTCAACCAAATTTGGTACACATATTCCTCAGCATGAGGTAACAATGCTGTCGGGGTAAGAACCACATACGACATGGTTCAGGAGATACGTCATAAACAATGGGAGTTGTAAAAAAAAACTGCCCCATAACGAGTCTAGACTTTATTCACACACTATATAGAATGACAGTGTATAGTGTTATAACTGGCCATACTTTTTAGTTGCACCGAATTTAATTCACACAAAATTAGTTTCACAGTAATGGGCTCTTAGACGTACACAGTTCTGAGTCCGGAAATACAAGTCCCCCGGCCGCGGTGGACGAGGGGACTGAGGCGCTCCAGTCACGGTCTGCACGATCACTACGGTCGAGGGTTCGAATCCCCCCTCGGGCATGGATATTTGTGCCGTCCTTAGTTGTAAGTAGTTCATAACTAGTTTGTAAGTTTAGGGACTGATGACCCCGTAGTTAAGTCCCATAGACTCTACAAACATTTTAACATTTTGAAATACAAGTCCAATTAGGCGAAGCCATTCACAGTCACTGATACCGAACAGTTCTTCTACAAGTCCGAAGGTAAGTCCATAGTGGCAGGAGTTTACCAGGCAAACACGTTCAGTGGGCAGCACAGGTCGTCGTGAAGTCCGGTCCTAACATCTTCGATATCGTACGCATCGATGGCGAAAGCCAACTGTGTGTTTGGGCCGCTGCGCTGGCTTATAAGGCGTGTCCCGCCCAGGGTCCGGGACGCAACGGCCAATCTTTGTCCGGGGTACGGATACTAGAGGTACAGCGCCATCTGCAAGAAAAGGTTCCCCGCTACTATCGATAGGCGCTGTACCTCTCTGGTTACATGTAACGTCTTTGGACTCCGTTTTGCTCTTGTAGTTTGCCGAAGCTCGAGTTGTGCGCCTTAGAGGGCGGCAACCTCGTCGGCCGCGATGCTGTTGTGGTTGCGGATAAGGCAGGCGCTGGTCTCACGTCGGAACTGTGGGCTTCTGCCGCAACACCTAGTGACCTGCAACGAACTTTAAACGCAATTTGAAACCTTTATTAAACTTTTTCTCGCTGACAACCACATCAAAATAATTAAAGGAAAAAAGTTTCCTTTCGCCTCATCACGCACCAAGTTTTAACCTATTACTTATATATCATTAATTGAATTTGCAACATATTTTACAGACATACAGAACTTAAACAAATCAATATATACCCGAAAAATTCTACAATTGTACAACATATAAATCAATAAATACGCGATTATATATACTGCGATGGGTAAAAACTTTTCATATCATGCACCACATTGTAATTATTTACTAATAAGATTTACCTGTCTTACAGTAAGCTTCAGGAAATTCCCGAAAGCTGACAGTACGCTTCACAACTCTGAACGAACTCTGAACGAATTAAAGCGAAAGCAGTTGCTTTCTACAGAGCTACAAGAAAAGGAAGAGAATGAAACAGTGTACACCTAAAGAATACCCATTATATCGGACAAATCTACCTTTTCAACTTCAAGAGACTGAGTTTCCATTGGAAATTGCATTTTCTATTACGATTAACAAATAACGGGGCATTCTATTAAATACTGCGGAATGGATTTTGCGCCGGCCGCGGTGGCCGAGGGGACTAAGGCGCTCCAGTCACGATCTGCACGGCCACTACGGTCGGGGGTTCGAATCTCCCCTCGGGCATGGATATTTGTGCCGTCTTTGTTCGTAAGTCGTTCATAAGTAGTTTGTAAGTTTAGGGACTGATGGCCCCGTAGTTAAGCTCCATAGACTATACAAACAAACATTTGAATGGATTTTGCATTTCCATGTCCCTGACATTATCAGGAGTGGGCCCATAGAAGAATTTATTCCTATTAGAGCCTGGAAGATATACATATGCCGTGTGTGTGTGCGTGTGTGTTTGGAGAATGCACTTACAATTTTGTACATTATAGAAGACAGTCTTATCTCTTATCCAATAAATATAACATGGTTTTAAGAAAAAAGAAGAAGGGATATGTTAAGTACCAACTCAAGGCAGGAATAAATAAATAAATACCCAGGCATCGCAGGGTTTTGAAGCTAGTTCTTAATACGTTTTACTTCGAATTCTTCGCTCTGTGTCTGTTCTCTTCATTTACTCTCCATTTTAGTATTTAAATTCAACAAATATTATCACCTTTCTATGTTTTAACGACTTATCAAAGTTATAAATACGCTCGGCTGCAGAGCAGCAATGAAGCTGCTACCAGCCTGCCACCTCTGGTGGCTTTAAAATACCAATAACGAGAAAAAAAGACGTAGTTTGTCTCAGATATTTTCTGAGGAACAAAATGTTTTTCGTAAATTGTTAATGACAACGTCAATCCCTCCAAAATGATTGATGTTGTAGGTATATGTTTAAATATTTGTTGTTAAACATCACTTACATATAGCAAGGCATTTGCTTGGGAATGTCCACACCGTGCTCGTTTTGAGTGAGGTTCCGAAAAATTTCGTAGTGTGGAAGGGAAATGGAGTTACGGGTGTGGTGGTGCTGACATCTAGTTGTCACCCTAATAAGGGTTTCCCACCAAAAAAAGAAAAAAAAATAGCATACATGAAACACGTCCACTGGTTGTGTAGTCATGTTCCATTTTAATTTATTCTTTAACCTAAAGTGTTTCTGCACCATTAACGCTGTATGGCCACTATGGTCAGGGGTTCGAATCCCTCCTTGGCCATGGATATTTTTATCGTCCTTAGGATTAGCTAGTTCATAAGTAGTTTGTAAGTTTAGGGACTGATGACCCTGTATTCAAGTCCGATAAGCTCTACAAAAGTTTGAACATTTTTTGCACCCTTAATGTTATCTAACTATGTGTTAATTATTTTATTATTTTTATCAATGATCAATGACCCATGTTTATGTATGTTTGCCCCATATTTATATATGTTTCCACCCATGTGATTGAACTTGTATGTTCATGTGGATGTGAAAGGTTGCTTTAATATGGACTGACTGCTGTGGAATGGCTTACAGTCGCTACTTCCCACTTTAAGCCTCGTTTTGCTGTAGTTAAGAAGGCATGGCTTCGTTTGTCGTCTGCACTGGGGTCTGCTGGGTAGCCAGAGATAAGCTTACTTGGCAAGATGGCAAGGTGGCCATGTTGTTACTATCGTACCAACGTAGTCTTGGACGAAAGAGGAGACAGGAGACCTCTCTGGGAGTGGTTGTACAGGGAATTGTTTTGGCCAGGTAGCAAGGGTTGGTAAACACTAGTCTCTGAACGCACTTTGCCTCACTTTTAGCGCACTCTACATCCGGTGTATGGCAGGGGGAGATTTTTCCAAGGCCTTAGAGCTTTAGTCTTCTCTCTTCATTCTGGCCCCGACGACTGTGGAAGTAAGTACTCCACCGAATCATGCTGAGGGGATGGCATGCTGTTAGTTAGGACTTGCTTCCTTGGTGATCAGGCAATTTTTTTTCAGTGATATTCTAAATTAATTCCTGTTTGTAGATGGTATGAAATTCTGCATGGTCAGACACCACGTGGTACTTAAGAATAGTGAGCCGCTGTCTCCTTACACACGAGTTCGTTTAGTGCACAGTATATTTAAAAATTTGTGATCAAGACACTTGCCATCTTGTCAAGACGCCGCCGACGCTGCGTTTTGCCACTGTTATCCTATGTTCCTGCAGAGTAATGTATGGGTAGCATTATGTGCATGTCTCTAAATGAATGATTGTGATTTCAGCTACTTATTGTGTATTTGCAAATTTCCTCCCATGTTACCACCATATTCAAAAAAGGGCAGAAACAATTTTAATATGGGTAGTAATTATATGATTTAATTCATTTTTGTACAAGGTGTGTGTTTAATTTGGTCCCTCCACATTTATTTGCTTGTTATTTTTCTGAATAGATTATGATTTTAAAGTATCAAAGCTCTGCTTTATGATTTCATGCTCCCCATACCATGTTTAGTTCTATATTCATTTATTTTTTAACATTGACTTTGTGTTTGTTAAAACGTTGGCTGCTCCCTTAAGGAGTGAGCAGTCAGATAAATTTCCGTTGTTCATGTACTGTGGCCATTCATAAAGTAATTTAGAGCAGCAGTGAGTGTTTTAACTTACATTTGGAGATCTCAGCTGCCCGAGATTTTACTTATTTTAATAACAAGCTACTTACAAAGGAGGAAAATTCAAAATTCAAATTTCCTGGTAGAAACCATTTTTAAATACGTCTTATTGGGCTGGAGAGCAGTGGGCCATGTTTCTAATGTAATGATGAGCTCTAGTTTTCATCCGTAAACTTTCGGAAATGGTGAGTTGTGTGCAAGTAAAATTTCGAACTCAAATTTTCCAGTAGATACCATCTTACATCATAGGGCAAGGGGGAGCATTGGAGCATGGTCCTAAGTTTTCTCTGGCGGCTACTTTGTTCCGAAACTGAAAATAACGATATCGTGGATGACTACCACATCGATACACATGGGACCAGGGCATCTGGCAACAACATAGTAGAATGGTATCCCCATCACTATTCTACTAATCGTTCATAATTTCTGAAATCACTGGGAGAAGTAGCAGCCAAGCAACTATTTGAGTGTGGAGACATGCTCTCAGACTTTATAAGAAATATCAGCCGTACATTTCCGAAAAACCTGACAGATACACTTCGAAACTATCGCACAGTAAGCGTAAAGGCTTGTGCGAGGAAGTCTAAGTAAGGAATAATTTACTTAGGAAAAGCAAAAATCTGGGGGACCAGAGTTGCGAGTGACATTTAATGCAGGGTTTTTGGATTTGGAAACCTGGTAAATATGTTCGATGGTGTTATATACTGAAAGACATTCAAAATAAAGAACAAAAGAGAAGTACAAAAAAGAAGGGACGAGAAACTACAAATTTGAGAATCAGGAGGCAATTACTGAAGTGTGGCATGAGCATAGGAGTGCCCAGGGTATCTCTGACGGCCGCGACTTCATTTTTACCGAGGTAACAATCAAAATGTTATCATAAGCCCGCATACAGTACGAAATTATGTTGCCTTGCTGCCAGATCAAAGTCTTGTTTCATACAAACTTCGATTATAGGCTGAGTATAACACAGCGGCTGTCGCGGCCACGTAATTACTTTTATGCAAACAGCGTTACGGCCGGCTCAGGCAGGCGTGACGTCATCGATGATGACGCTATTAGCTGCCGCCCGCAGCCGGTTGCGAAATTGTGTCAGGGAGTGTACACCGCACGCCTCCGCAGTGGAGTATTTATTTACGCATCTTTCACCTACATCAAGATCTTCTAAATCCTGTCGGTGTAGAAGGTGTGCTTGATTTATTTACTGATTAGAAAAAAAAAATGTTTCAAGGTAGTAAGGCTGGTACAGCGATTGGCTTGCTGCAAACAGCTGCGTAAGCCATAACGTATTTCATGAATACATTTCCACACGTGCTCATTTCGTTATCTGCAGTAGGCTCAGACACTGCCCCATTTCTTTCCATATACAAGGGAAAATAAGAAAGTCTTTGTCTCTATTTATTGCGAGCCAAAATGTGTTAAAAGCAAGTCATCGCAGGTATTCGCCCTATTGTGCCGATCTCACATTATTTTTCTATATCGTCCACACATCGCTTCACACATTTGTCCCATCTTGGGACTAAATTTGAGGAGCCCCTGCTGTAGAATAAGACCGGCTGACCATGGAACCAACATTGGACTGGTGTCTTTGCTTAATTGTTACGTATGAATCACTGTCCTGCCAGGAACAACTTCAGCCGTCCGGAAACGTGCAAATCACGTGTTCTAGACTGTGTGGTGGGGGGTCCATTCTCTCCTGGTGGAATGCCCAGAGCTCTGCCATATATGGTTTTGCATTCTCTTGGAGCAGTCTTACAGCTGACAGTAAATGGGCGTAATAACCACACACCGTGCTTCTACCATTGCAGCCAAGGGAGAACTGTCTTCAGTCAGAGATCAACGTAGCCTTCTTGACCGCTCATTGTCATACAAGGTTTCATGGCCTTTTTGGAACTGAAGAACAACACCACATCACACACGTAGATGAGGGAAAGTTTTCCCCATATGTGGACTGCATTTCTCTGTACATCTGCATGGACGTTCCGGTTTTGCCCTAAAGAAAACGAGTCACCTGTCGTTGCCGACACATAGGACTAACCAGAGTCAAGAAAGGTTCAAAGGTGGGACTTCGCTCTTACAGCCGTAATTTGACTGAAAAAGAAAATAGAGGCACAAACTTTCTGATGTGTCCTCGTATCTTCTAACATAATTTCTATAACTTCCCCTACAATATCTCGCGTTTCAACCGTAAGAGTCTGCACAGAACAAACTGCTGAAGGGAGAAAAAAAAAATCTTATCTTCACAAAGAAGAATAGATGTGCGACGTCTGGTGAATGTGAGTAGGAGATAACCGCTGATTATTCCGAAGATACGGACATTACCACGTTAATGCAGAGACAATTGTGCGAATGGCACTCAAGTTCAACTCTCAGCGTTATCCCTACCCACAGAGTGAGTACGAGGGGCCTTTCCTTTGGCGAAGGCACGTGTTCGGACCCCGTCGCGCGCCCCTCCACCCTTTCACAGGTACCACACTGCGTCTAATGAGGCAACAGTCCAGCTCCTGTATTGCTCCGTTGCTTGTTTACTCACTACCTCATCGTTTTTCTAGCAACATTGCTCAAAATATTCAAATGTTTGTTAAGCATGACGGACTTAACTGGGGGATCACCAGTCCTTAGACTTACTAATTACTTATGAACTACCCTACCCTACGCCTATGACTGGCGCGCCGCAGACCGCTCGGACGCTGCAGCCGGCTAGCAACATTGCCTTGTATCTGTAACTTTTCAAGTTAGTCACATAAATGAGTGCATAAGAACATACATATTACATACAGGGCGGTCCAGTGATAGTGATCGGCCCAATATATCACGAAATAAGCGTCAAACAAAAAAGAAAACTACACAGATCAAAACTTTTCTAGCCTGAAAGTGGAAAATAGATAGCGCTATGGTTGGCCGCTAGGTGGCGCTGAGATAGGGCAAACGGATATCAACTGCATTTTAAAAAATAGGTAACCCCATTTTTATTACATATTCGTCTAGTACGTAATAATTATGAATGTTTTATTTGTAACACTTTTCTCGCTTTGTCATATATGGCGCTGTAATATTCACAAACATATTTTCTCACAATTTTAGTCAAACAGTGCGTAACAGGTAGGTTTTTTTAATTAAAACACCGACCGTAAGTACGTTTGAACTTTATTTCAGTTGTTCCAGTGTGATACATGTACTTTTGTGAAATTATCATACATATTACTGCGTGATTAAATTATCTCATGACTTATGATGTCCTTCAACTTCATTGTATTTGGCAATACGCGTAATGAAATTCATCTCAACAGCGAGTAGTTCGCCTTCAGTAATGGTCTCACATGCATTGAAAATGCGCTGATGCGTGTTTACAGGCGTTGTCGGTGAATCGCGATAGCAAATATCCCTCAATTTTTCCTCATAGAAAGAAACCGTGGGATGTAAAATCCGGTGAATGTGCGGGCCATGGTATTCTGCTTCTAGGACCAATCCAACTGTCATTAAATATTCCATTTAAGACCGCTTCAACAGCACGCGAGCCATGTGGCGGACATCCATCATGTTGAAAGTACATTGCGATTCTGTCATGCAGTGAAACATCTTGTAGTAAAATCGGTAGAAAATTAGGTAAGAAATCAGCATACATTGCACCATTTAGATTGCCCTCGATAAAATAGGGGCCAATTATCCTCCTCTCATAATGCCGCACCATACATTAACCCACGGAGGTCGCTGATGTTCCACTTGTCGCAGCCATTGTTCGAATTTACGTTGCCCAATAGTGCATATTACGCCGCTTTACGTTACCTCTGTTCGTGAATATAGGAGAGCCTTGGCAATTTGATACCAATTCCACTGGGAACATTGGGGCAGAATTAAAGTATGTGGTGTGGTGGGACATGTGATTGAAGACAGTCTGTGTCGTCGCTTTGTACACTCTTTGACAAAAAACCTGACCGCCAGCCGGCCGCCGCTGAGCCTAAGTCCGAGCCGATCGCGACATGGGACAATATAAGTGGCCACGCTGATTCGCTCTAAGTCCAGCTATCTGCACAATCTGGCAACACTGCTGACTGCGGGAGTTCATACAGTACTTCTTGTGTCCAGTTAGAAATTAACTGGGTCAGCTCCCTCCTTGGTCTTGCGGTAAAGTGTGTGATTTTTCATGTTCAGTATTAACGATCGAAACCGACTGTTGACAAAAATTTTAATTTCATGTCACTCGTTCATGCTCATGCCCCATGTGTAAGGGAAGCATATGTGTAACGTATTTCATTTTTGGTACACCGGTAATAACATTTCGGCCCAATAACATTGCCACCTCTGGCCGCAGCACTTGGCACAGCTCTCCGCGGCCCATATACCTCGCCGGCAGCAGCGGTGGCGGCGCTACACAGCGCTGCCTCGCCCTCTGCCCACAGCGCCTGCCGCCGCTCGTCGCCCTGGATACGTAAAATGCTGTAGTGTTGCTAAGTGGTGATCCACAAAAATGGTTGCGATTCGTATTTCACACAGGATATAACGAAGCAGACCACCTACTTTGAATGATGACCATATAATACATTAGAGAGGCAAAAAATTGTCATTGTCCAATCCAATGGCACTCTACGATGGTTAACACTTATTTGTGGTTTAAATCTCGATTCTTTTCCTTTCAGAAAAGCCTTTCATGTAATTTGTTATTGTCATCAGTTCATATGTTTTCATCAAGACACAATATGTAACTCACTAAAATGTTTTAGTGTCGTTGTGTCACTCCGTACGGTAAACGTATGAGCTAAATTATGTGAATACGTTTCAGTGCACGTTCTAAAGCAATAAGGCACACTGCAAGATTCGTGTCTTCATGTCTCATTTCTACAGGAGATATTTCACATCAATGGAGGTGAATTCGAATTTCTTCGAAGGCGTTTGTATGGTGAAGCAAAGAAGACATCTAATACCATTTCCATAATTTGAAGTCGACCTTTTTGAAAGACTTCTTGTATAAAGTTTTTCTTATGATTTCGTTAAAGAGTTTCTTCTTGCAATCTGCAGCGTATAAAGTAAAATAAAATTCCATCCCCAAAACGCACTTTCTGCAAACAGGATTAGAACTGCAACCTCACACAAGGCTTGCATCACAAGACACAAGCAGAACCACACAGCCAACCACACAGTGCCACAGTTTGCCCTCAGTCTCTCACATATTCAATGCTTAGCCTCTAACACACAGCGAAAGAACCTGAAAGTCGCCTACACAAATAACTACATTCCTTCAGTGCAAAAGTTAAATTTCTGTCTCTCATTTCACGTCGGCATTACAAATCAGTAGTCATGAAAGTAGAAAAGGAATGTCAAGTGAACTTAGTGAGAGAATTCAGTACCGCTTGAGGAAGTAACTGCACTGTCACAGTGTTGCCAAATATCTGCAACGATGTTGCCAGTTCTTAGCTGTACTAGGAAGACCTGTGTAGCGATAAGAGACGCGAAATCGCGCTGGTCTCATGCGGGCTTCTAGAGGGGAGTTGCGCATTTCGGTTCATATGCGCTATCTCCTGATAGATTCCGTCGTCACATTTACGATGCAGATATTAAATTCTTCCAATGACGCCGAAGCTATCGTTTAAATTTTTTGAACCTTTACAGCATTATGATATTTCAGCAAATGACTAGAGAAAAAAAATACTGATATTGTGATTGCAACATACAGCAGATCAAAGACTGAGATACGTAATCATGCATCACGATTACAGTTTTACCCCCCCTCCCCCCCAAAAAAGACTAAAACAATTGCTTTGATACATTTCGACAAAAGCTAATTTTTTGATGAAAAGTTACTGGAAATCAAAGATGCCCCATCCGTCTCGAAAACCTTCGCAACTTGAAAGCGACTGCGCTTCAAAATGCAGCCTTACGACTGTACAAGTAATATTTCAAGTCTTCTACGTGTTGGTTTGCTTGAAAGCCAGAAGAAACATAGTTAACTGATTATTTGTGCAACACAGTAATTATTTCACTTAAGTATTTAGAAGACTGGATATTTAAAATTACGGCCATGAACACAGAAACTAAATTGTATATGTGGGAAACGTGCAATTCTGGTGTTTTTCCTTTGCAAACATATACATATAATCTATAGACTACTAAGCAGTTTGTTGATTTCGTAGTGTTACAGCCTTGATGGGCCAACAAATGATGATGAGAATCCGAACCCATGTGTATGATGGATTTTTCGAACGTTGCAAACTATGACTTGCATGTGTTGTTGCTTAGTATCTGTCGTCACGATGATAAATCAACAGAAATAGTTACAAACATTTTACCTACTTCCTCCTATTGTCCTATTTTCCGTCAAACCACACATTCTTTCTGGTCTCTTGGCCACATGGGAAAGAAATCTTTTGCAACTGAATTAATGATAATAATGATGGTAATAGTGATGGTAATCAGTGATGTTTACGGCATTACAGCAGAATGGTAAAGATTACAATAACATTAGAAAATGACGATCTCTTGGTTGACACACTGCAATGAGTTTTGGTATTTCGTTGCTGAATGCCATTTAGGATATTTTTCAGAGGAGAAAAATAGAACTGAAGCCACACACATCGCTAGTACAACGATACCTCACTAATCAACTATGCTTGCTGTAGATGAGAAAACGAGAATGGCGCCACCGAGCTAAAATGAGATTACTCGTTCAGTTATCTGACATTTGTTGGCAGTTAATACAGACAGTCCCGACATAAAACTCAAAATTGCTTGCAATTTAAGGAGGGGTAGACCTTTCTGCGGTCCAAAATTTAATTCCGGATAACAGAGTCATTTAAATGCAATGTCTAATCTCATATCCTCATGAATATTGGAAAAAACCTCGAATTCTGGAACTAAGGGAACGATCAGAGTTTCCTAGCATCGTAAGCAATACTGCTAAGCTATAGGAAGAATTTCTTGGCCATCCCACAATATCCTCATTCCTACAAACAGCTTTCTTCAACTGGCTTTTATCCATGCTGCGCTGCCAACGCCCATTCTAATTAAGGCTTCAGTCCGAAAGCAGACAACATCATTGAAAATGCTGATGAATAGATGACTTACGTTCATCAACTTCCGGGGAGAGTTTCTTTCAACGAAACGGAGAAAGTGTGAAATGACTACTTTCTCCAATGTTCCTACGGACTTTTGTCCCAAATTGGACGTATATACGTTCAATCTTGTCATACGCGGCTCACATTCCAGGAATATCACAAAAAATGAGCATCTGGCGGGTACCGTCCTAGAGCAGCTATTACGGAAGTTTTTACCGATAATCATAAAATTGACAAGACGGCTTTTGCTGCAGAATATAGTGACTTCTATTACATCCGCATAACCTTTCCCAATAAGAAACTGTTTTCTTCGTATAGTGATGCCCCTGTTTTGGTGCATTATAATGTTAGTGTTTAATGTTGCTTCAGAAGTACTTTTTGTCTTAAATATTTTTATATTTTCAGGTGATTCAAAGTAATTGTAATAATTAGTTTCCCTTCAAATTACTCCATTCATTCGATCTGTTATTTTGAAAGTAATTGCAACCGCCAAAAGTGAAATTGTCCTATAAACCAAACAGTTTGGTTATATTAGGTCATTCGTATATGGGCAGAACACTTTCATCTGAAATATCTCCACGAAAGGCAGAGAAGCGCACGGTTCTCTGTCATAGTAGAGTTAGGCTCGCTTAGCTAGTCCTCTGTGCAGAAGAAATGGAATTATATGTTGAAGAAAGAAGTCATATCTAAGAAATTTGCATATTAATTTTATTTTTCTCGTGTATTTACATTCTTTCAGTTTATATTCGCCTTTACTTCTCACAAAATAATGAGATATATTTTTCTCTGCTAGTAGCTACCTTTGGTCGTTTTCAACCGCATTACATTTTCTGTTGTCTCTAGGTGGATAATACTTTGTCTCTGCTGATCCCAGATTTCACGTCGAAAGAAAACATGTGCTCCACATAATTCATTTCGCAGTAGGCGGTGGTATTTCCACCGTTGGTATATTTACTTGTACGAATATTGTTTGTAACCGTAAACAGTTTGCTCTTGCTGTTCATCTCCTTAATATTGTTAAACACATATTTTCCCTGTAATTCTCCTCGTGAAGTGTTTGAACTGCTGTGCTTTATTATTGTTAGTACCATTAGTTTTTATTTCAAGCTGATCTCTGAATTCGTATTTTGTATTACCGTTATATTTGTTTGTTCAATATGTTTCACAATATTGAAGATCAACAAGTTCTCATATCCATTAATATAAGCGACTTAGAGCTAATGTATAACGTTCATTTTAGTCTTGTTTCATCCGTAAAAGTTCCTCTGAAAATCTGGAACACTTCTTTTAACACCCATAATTTGAAAACCATACGTAGGCAGAGGACATTCAAGGATTGCTCATTTATTAACTTCATTCATAATGATAATTTGGATCAAAATTATTTACAAATTTTGTTCTTATTCCATTTAATTTTTATGATAGCGGTAAAATTACAACCTTGCGCAACCTAGGGCATCTGTTCAAAATCAATGAATAATAGATACGTCAATACTTTTATTTATTATCTTTTAACAAGCAACAGTGCAATTGCTTTCCTTAATATTGTTCTAAACCATGGCACAATTCATCGATCAATTTTAATCGTTGTAACACGTGAGTATTAGGTTGCTTTATTGTCTATTGTTACAAATTTTACAATTGATTTTATACTAACGATAGGCGAGATACTTAATTAACGCAACTCAGAACCGCATGATAATGCAATATTTACTCGCATTCGTTTTTGCTACGGAGCGAGTTGGTGCAGTGGTAACACACTGGACTCATATTCGGCTGCACGGCGCATCGAACTGGCCATTTGAATTTGAGTTTTCCATGACTTTACTAAATCTGTCTAGGCAAATGCCGGAATGGTCCCTGCGGCAGGGCACGGCCGATTTCCTTCCACATCCTTATCATGACAATCCGAACTTCTGCTTCGCTCTAATGACCCCCTTGTCGAGGGGACGTTAAATTGTAACTTTCCTTCTTTCTTTCGTGTCTCGTGTGCAATACATCTTACTTTGTTCATGATCCGTGTGTTGGTACAAATTTTGCAGTTCATTTCAAACCAACTTCCCTCTGAACAAGAGACCTTGAACTTTCAACTTAACTTAGGACTGGATGACACTGCTTCATTAACGCCATTTCTTAATTGGTGTGTGGTGGAGGGCATTTTTTACACAACTGCTGTTTCCGCCTGTTTCTCTTCCAGTCGTGAATGGTTCGCCGTTAAAACTATTTATGGTAAGACTTAGTGTGAGTTCATATCGCCCTATCATTTACCTTCGCGATCTTTTCGTGACTAATACATAAGAGGGGTCAGGTGAAATAGAAATAAAACAAATGTATCGAATGTCTCTGTTGTATTCTCATAAAAACGGTTGAAACTTGATGAAAAATTTCACACATACAAACTTTGAAAAGTGCAAGACTATCATTCAGATGGAAAATGCATAGAAACGTGGTTATAAAATAGACTAAGACGCATGAAGTAACTTTTGTCCACTCGATAATTGCTACCGCGTTAAGGATAGTTCCAATAAATTTTCGAATTTTTAATAGCTTTGTCAGACATCATAGTAACACTGGAACATAAAGTGTTCTTGCATCATTAGTAATGCTAACAGTAGCGTTTAGTGGCCACCAACGTGAAGGGTAATTTATTTCATTAACGTTCTGAAGTCGATAAGAGGTATGACGCGGTGGGGGCAGCCACGGTCGTTTTGGTAAATGCGGCGCAACGAGCGAGCGAAGGCGCGCGAGTCTGGAAACGGAGCAGGCGGAGCGCGCCTGCTGGAGGATAGTTTTCGTTCTGAACAGAGGAAGCCATCAAAAGGAGCCTAACAGATGTTCGGTAGACCTCTTGGAACTTACGCGTTTTGACTTTAACATAATAAATAAATGAAATTCACGAATTGCATTGAACATTGCAATGTATAGTACATTAATGTCGTCCGCTATCTGCGACGACACCGATCGAATGATAATCTATCGACGTGAGATACCTGGCACCTAAAAGTCGCCATTAAGTTTGTACTTTGAAACCTATCACCGCGCTGTAATGAACACGTTGCAATTAAAACTATGTTTAAATCGCATCCGGCCATGAGACTACGTAACATTTTATGAAATCAACGAGGCAGGCAACAAAGACAGGTCCGGAATCCATTGAGCACCTCATCAAGGAACGTGCTCAAAAAAATCAAATGGAACGCTATTTATCGTAGCAAGATGTTCTGTCAATAACAGGTCGCTTGTAATTTCCATATTGACCTGTGGACATTTTATTTTATTAGGAAGCAAACACGAAGGAAACTGGACAAATTTGGGTATTTAGGAAGACTTTTCTGCGACAAATTGGAGTACAGTAAACATAACGATAAGTCCTGCATATGAATCAACCATAAAGCGAGAAACAAAACTGGTAATACGCTCACTTAGGTACTCACAGATTTTTTTTTAATAGCTGGCCACGTGACATGTGTGGAATTTGGAGAGCACAGTATCTTGAGCCTGAGTGGAATTACGGATCCGGATCCTAACATGCAGGACGCCAGCTACAAAATCTCGTTCATCAGGCCACCAATGTAATCAAGATTTTCCAACGTCGTAGAAGGGCCTATTGTTTCGCAACTTCTGTATCATGTAGATGTGAGTCTGATATGTAATTCTGCAGTCAGTTGACTTTTTCTTATCACCTACATTAAATATTTTGAAAAATTAACATCATAATATGCTCGTTGTAGTAGTTAACTGAATTTGTGTTCAAGAAAGTCGTTTCATACATTAACTACCCCTACTCTCTTTCACGTTGCGAGCTATCTGCCTCAGCTGTGGGTAAATAAATGAGGTAGGGTTTATAGCAGTAATGTCTAGCTGTATAATAGTCACTTTCTGAAAACCTAGCCAATTTAGAAATCGGGGCCGTTTTGTTGCAAAAGCTGGATCTCATCATTTCGTCTCGTTACGTCTTTAATTTATCCGCTTACTGTCAAACAAAATCATTCGTGCCATCTGTCTCATTGAAACCTCATAGCAGATGCTGTAGCCACCTACTTCAAGAATATCAAGTGACATCAGAAACAAAACGAAAGAACATTTTCTTAAATGAATTTATCAATTATTCTAAAATGATGGTAAATTTTTAAATATAGATAGAACAACTTATTTGGAAATCACTTCAAATGTACTCATCCCATAAAGTAGATAATAAATACTGAAGCCCTGTCAGCTCTTTTTTTTTTTAAGAATGTTGCTTTACAGGTCCACGATCGTTTTCACGTTTTTAAAGACCCGTCTTCAGGTGTTAATTTTTTTCATGTGAAAATTCATTATAGAGACACAAGTTTCTAATTGCTTCCATCTGTCATGGAAATAAAATTTCATTAATAAGGCTCAGATATATGGAACCAGTCCAACAGAAATCATCACTGTCATTCAGAATAAAAACCAAGGACATTAAAATGTGGGACAAATAGTCGCGTAATTTTGATAACTGTATATTCAATGAAACCAGTAGATCGCCGACGAAGTGAAGGAGTACAAACCAAAGAAAACTGTCCAAAGAATCGAAGAAACCGATAGATGATGGATTTGTATTCTGCTCATCTATGCATCAAGTATTACGGCAAGGTAAAAAAACTTACGAATATGCGCAACCACCCAGATTCTCTGTTTTGTTACAGCTTCATGAGGACTAAATTCATTTAGGTAATATTCCTTGAATGTGAGACACATTTGACAAGAGTCAACGTAGATACAGTCCATCTTCGGACAACAGTGCCTAGTATCATTGGAGAAACTGATGGTTCGTATTACTTTTCCGTTTTGTTACAAAAAGCTCTCACTGAAAGTTGATAAGGGTAAGTTATCAACTCATCATCATTTCTTCTCAATGCATGGATAAAAGCCAGTTTAGGCCAGATGCTAGTAGGATTGAGAATATCTTGGGCTGTCGCTTTCAAGATGCGAAGTGTTTGATACCTTACTGTTCAGTGACGGATGATGCAATGTTCATTTCCAGTAACTCATAAAAAATTGCTTTTGTAGGTATCTAACAAAGTAATTGTTTTAGTCTTTTTTGGGGGGGGGGAGGGGGGTGAAACAGAAATCGTGATGGACGTTTATATATCTCAGACTTTGACCTGCCGTATGTTGCAATCACAATATCAGTATTTTTTTCTCTAGTCATTTGCTGAAATATCATAATGCTGTAAAGCTTCAAAGAATTTAAACGATAGTTTCGGCGTCATTGGAAGAATTTAATATCTGCATCGTAAATGTGACGACGGAATCTATCAGGAGATAGCACATATGAACCGAAATGCGCAACTCCCCTCTAGAAGCCCGCATGAGACCAGCGCGATTTCGCGTCTCTTATCGCTACACAGGTCTTCCTAGTACAGCTAAGAACTGGCAACATCGTTGCTGATATTTGGCAACACTGTGACAGTGCAGTTACTTCCTCAAGTGGTACTGAATTGTCTCACTAAGTTCACTTGACATTCCTTTTCTACTTTCATGACTAATGATTTGTAATGCCGACGTGAAATGAGAGACAGAAATTTAACTTTTGCACTGAAGGAATGTAGTTATTTGTGTAGGCGACTTTCAGGTTCTTTCGCTGTGTGTTAGAGGCTAAGCATTGAATATGTGAGAGACTGAGGGCAAACTGTGGCACTGTGTGGTTGGCTGTGTGGTTCTGCTTGTGTCTTGTGATGTAAGCCTTGTGTGAGGTTGCAGTTCTAATCCTGTTTGCAGAAAGTGCGTTTTGGGGATGGAATTTTATTTTACTTTATACGCTGCAGATTGCAAGAAGAAACTCTTTAACGAAATCATAAGAAAAACTTTATACAAGAAGTCTTTCAAAAAGGTCGACTTCAAATTATGGAAATGGTATTAGATGTCTTCTTTGCTTCACCATACAAACGCCTTCGAAGAAATTCGAATTCACCTCCATTGATGTGAAATATCTCCTGTAGAAATGAGACATGAAGACACGAATCTTGCAGTGTGCCTTATTGCTTTAGAACGTGCACTGAAACGTATTCACATAATTTAGCTCATACATTTACCGTAAGGAGTGAAACAACGACACTAAAACATTTTAGTGAGTTACATATTGTGTCTTGATGAAAACATATGAACTGATGACAATAACAAATTACATGAAAGGCTTTTCTGAAAGGAAAAGGATCGAGATTTAAACTACAAATAAGTGTTAACCATCGTAGAGTGCCATTGGATTGGACAATGACAATTTTTTGCCTCTCTAATGTATTATATGGTCATCATTCAAAGTAGGTGGTCTGCTTCGTTATATCCTGTGTGAAATACGAATCGCAACCATTTTTGTGGATCACCACTTAGCAACACTACAGCATTTTACGTATCCAGGGCGACGAGCGGCGGCAGGCGCTGTGGGCAGAGGGCGAGGCAGCGCTGTGTAGCGCCGCCACCGCTGCTGCCGGCGAGGTATATGGGCCGCGGAGAGCTGTGCCAAGTGCTGCGGCCAGAGGTGGCAATGTTATTATCAGTGTACCAAAATATGAAATACGTTACACATATGCTTCCCTTACACATGGGGCATGAGCATGAACGAGTGACATGAAATTAAAATTTTTGTCAACAGTCGGTTTCGATCGCTAATACTGAACACGAAAGTCGCGCACTTTACCGCAATACCTTTTTTTTTTTTTTTTTTTTTTTTTTTTTTTTTTTTTTTTTTTTGTTCTCTGGGTAGTTCTCTTCGTTGCGGACGCTGATCGTTTTTGTTCGAGGTTGTTCGTTGAATGTTTGGCTCAGCTTTTTTATTACAGAGGGCGTGGAGCCCCCTGACCGGGCGCGCTGAGCCACGGCGCCCGGCAAATACCAAGGAGGGAGCTGACCGAGTTAACTTCTAACTGGACACAAGAAGTGTTGTATGAACTCCCGCAGTCTGCAGTGTTGCCAGATTGTGCAGATAGCTGGACTTAGAGCGAATCAGCGCGGCCACTTTTATTGTCGTATGTCGCGATCGGCACGGACTTAGGCTCAGCGGCGGCCGGCCGGCGGCCAGGTGTTTTGTCAAAGAGTGTACGTAACTCTGTGTTAGTTGAGTGCCTGACGCCGTGGCTCAGCGCGCCCGGTCAGGGGGATAACGCCCTCCGTAATAAAGAAAGCTGAACCAAATATTCAACGAACTGAAACAACGACCGCAAAGACCCGAAGAAAAGAAAATCAAAAGCGGTCTAAGGCATCCACCTAGGTCCCAGGTTCGAATCCCGGCCATAGCACAAATTTCACTTCAATGCATTTCCTAATATTTAATACCTTTGGTATAACGAGACAGTGTTGTCTTATGGAAATATATTATTTGTTGAAAACAATCTGTTATCGTCCGGTAATTTATTTCGTGCGCAGTGGCAAAACTGTACACGACGTGCAAATCCTGGTACGTAGAAATATGGTACGGGTGAAATGTATGTTGATGTGGAATTCACAATACTAACTTAAACTAAGGAGAACACACACACACACACACACACACACACGACAGAGACTTCGAAACTCTGACGGGAAGCCACCACGCACTCCGCAGACAATCCGTTTGACATTGCAGTTCATTTCGTCAAAACTACTAGTTGTATTCACGTGAAATTCTGCAGACTATTCACAAAGTCTCAACTACTGTAACATGGGACCTACAGATCTACATGTACATATACACTACTGGCCATAAATATTTTCTGCAAAAAGTAGAAATGAAGATGACAAAAGAGTGTTCATTGAACAAATATATTGTACTAGAAATGACACGTGATTACATTTTCACGCATTTTGGGTGCATAGATCCTGAGAAATCAGTACACAGAACAACCACCTCTGGCCGTAATAACGGCCTTGATACGCCTGGGCATTGAGTCAAACAGATGTTAGATGGCGTGTACAGCTACAGATGACCATGCAGCTTCAACATGATACCACATTTCATCAAGAGTAGTTACTGGTCTACTGTGACGAGCCAATTGCTCGGCCACCATAGACCAGACGTTTTCAATTGGTGAGAGATCTGGAGAATGTGCTGGTCAGGGCAACAGTCGAACATTATCCGTATCCAGAAAGGCCCGTACAGGACCTGCAACGTGCGGTCGTGTATTATCCTGCTGAAATGTAGGGCTTCGCAGGGATCAAATGAGTCACGGGTGGTAACACATATGAAATATAACGGCCTCTGTTCAAAGTGCCGTCGATGCGAACAAGAGGTGACCGAGACGTGTAACCAATGGCACCCCGTACCATCACGTCGGGTGATGCGCCAGTATGGCGATGACGAATACACGCTTCCAATGGGCGTTCCCCGCGATGTCGCCAAACACGGATGCGACCATCTTGATGAAGTAAACAGTACCTGGATTCTTCCGAAAAATGACGTTTTGCCATTCGTGTACCCAGGTTCGTCATTGCGTACACCATCGCAGCCGCTTCCTATCTGTAATGCAGCGTCAATGGTAACCGCAGCCATAGTCTCCGAGCTGATAGTCCATGCTGCTGCAAAAGCCGTCGAACTCTTCGTGCAGGCGGTTATTGTCTTGCAAACGTCCCTATTTTTTGACTCAGGGATCGAGACGTGGTTGCACGATCCATTACAGCCATGCGGATACGATGCCTGTCACCTCGACTGCTGCCGTTGGGATCCAGCACGGCGTTCCGTATTCCACATTCTGGTTACAGTCATTGGATCGCTACCAACGCGAGCAGCAATGTCGCGATACGAAAAACCGCAATCGCGATAGGCTACAATTCGACCATTATTAAAGTCGGAAACGTGATGGTACGCATTTCTTTTCCTTACACGACGCATCACAAAAACGTTTCACCAGGAGAAGCCGGTCTATTGCTGTTTGTGTATGTGAAATCGGTTGGCAACTTTCCTCATGTCAGCACGTTGTAGGTGTCGCCACCGGCGCCAACATTGTGTGAAAGCTCTGAAAAGCTAATCATTTGTATATCACAGCATCTTCTTCCTGTCTGTTAAATTTCGCATCTGTAGCACGTCATCTTCGTGGTGTAGCAATTTTAATGGCCAGTAGTGTACATATATCGTCTGACAATAAAGTATGGTGAATAGTCCTGTGACTTTAACATACATGAACTATGAACTACAGTTATCCTCTGTTCCTTCAAAATAGTCACTTCCTCTAACTATGCTTCTTTGATCTATGCGATACACGTCCTGGAAACTTTGCATGGAGTCTTCCTTTGGGATGGTGTTCAAAAGCCTCGTCACGTTCTGTTGGATGTCAGGAATATAGACAAATCTCTTTAAAGCGTGTTTGAGTCTAGGAAATAGTAAGAATTCTGGAGGATTGACGTCCGGCGAGTATGGTGGATGTCCAAGTTGCACTACAACGCTCGTCAAACCATTTTCTGGTAAAAACGGGGGTGGTACAACTCAGTGTACGCCATACTCGCTGGATCTCAATCCTCCAGACATCTTCTTATTCCCATAACTCAGAGTCCATGTGGATAGAAAGACACGAGACAATGATCCTGACATTCAACGAAACGGGACGTGGCTTTTGGACCCCATTCCAAACGAAGATTTCGTTTAAAGTTTCCAAGAGGACAGTACAGTAACTGTAGTTCGTGGTTTTTGTACGGTAATGCTACCGGACTATTTACTGATCTGTATTGTCAAATATTGTGTACATACAAGGAGAAGCGAAATTAGCGCACTCGAGCTTAGCAGAGCGAGGTAGAAAATGAGCGCAGACGCCAGTCAACGATGCTACGGAGAGTCCAAGTCACAGTTACTTCCAAACGGCGAACCATCGGCCTCTCACTGTGTGACGTGAGCCGTGGACGACTCGCTCAGACACTGTCGAAAGCATCGTCACACTTGGGATCTCGCTCGGAACATGTTCCGGTTAATAAACAGGGGCGCTGTGTATACCATCACTGCTTCCGACGCCATAATACCCGACTGGAAACCCTCCCTACGACCTAACGAAAAGCAGTGACCAGGATTACTGGACGAACTGTTCTTTCAACATTTACCCCTTGGCATGACAGATCCTGTGGATGTCCTATCGTTCATGTGGACTGAACACGAGACAGAAGAAATGGGCAAATTAGGAAGACAATTTTAGGAAATTTAAAAAAATACCATTGCAATTTTTTTCTTTTCAGCAAATCAAGGACTTTAACTTATTTCTTCTTCCATTTTTTCTTTTTGTTTGTTTGACCCACCTTTTGATATCTTTCTCTCATTTTACTGTGGTCGATGAAGTGAAATGGATTTCATTTGGTGTGCTCCGTGTGACTTTCAAGCATTCAGGTTTACTTCATATTGTTTGTCGACGATTAACCATTACCGTCAAATGTTTTTCATTTTAACTTTTTTACGTGGCTGTGCATTGCCGGCAATAGTCCCTTGCTACAACGTTTCTTTCATCTGATGGGGACCGTTTCCTTTGTGTGGCACACAAACCCCTTTGGGAAGAATCTATCTTTATGTGGCTAAGGAGCAGGATTAGCCGCACATTTTTCATCTTTCATTTCTTTCATACGGTGAAAGATGACTGTTCAGTTCATTTTTTAATCCATGATGGAGCCCACTGCGGTTAGAAGGACACCAATGACACTATTCCGTGTACTTTTGTACCCTTTCTGCATCAGAAGAGGACTTCTGCGTTTCAACAGTAACTGTGGCGTGGATTACAGAAACGACGAAATAAGTCAGGAAACATAAGGATACGATCCTTTTTTTTTCACCGATGGGACGCCTATAAAAAAATGATGCTCCTAAAAAATGAGACCTTTAAAAACAATGAGTCTGTTCTGGGGCTAGGCATCCCCGCCAGGAACGTCGATGCTCTGTAGCGTCGTTGGATGAGGTTTCGGAGCAACGGTTCCTATGCTCACTTTATTCCACAAGCCACCTTTAACATCCCCTAGAAGTTGCTTGACGCGATTGCGTAATTCTGAAACACACTGCAGTATGGAACACACATCCACACACACGTCCATTTACTGCCGTAAATATGTGCAGGACGTATTTTTAATGACTGGTACATCAGGAATCGCGGTGCGAGGACCGATTGCGTGAATTTTGTTTCACCCGGATATAAATCTTTGGGGATATCTGCGGATATCCACATTATTTCTTACTTTGCGAATAAAAATGTTAGCGATGCGGATATCCGCGTGTTATATGGGAATAAAGAGCGAGGTATCTACCCAGTAAGTATGTCGAAATGTTATTTGAAGACTCCCAGTTTGTGGACATTCTTGGAAACCTCGCAGGGCCCAGGAAGAGCGGAAGACTGTTTTCATAATCCCGAGGCCACAGCGGACGTGGCTGTAATCGAGGGACCTGCGTCTTACTGGACCGTGTCTTATCTGCGATCTGTCAAGTGCTTTCTGGGTGGCAAACCAGCCCACTGCCCACCAGATGTGCCATGGAAAATTAGCGCCTTTGCCTTAAATTAGCGCTTTGTAGTCCCGAGCGAGAACGTATATCGTAGTGAATACAGTGACAGTTCTTTCTTAAAACAAACACGACATCAATGGATACTACATCGTGTAAAGTGAAACGAGGTTATTTTGTCATTAGTGAAGGAAAACAAATTGAAATTGTCACTCTGTTAAAAAATATTTTTTGATACGTATTTGATGGCAGGAAAAGATTAACGATATAGTGGCCTGTTTTGCGTGTAAAAAAAGTATATTCTTACACTGGACACAAAATTCTAACTAAAAATTTGCAGCCGGCCGCAGTGGCCGAGCGGTCTGCGGCACGCCAGTCACGGTCTGCACGGCCGGAGGTTCGAATTCTCTCTCGGGCATGGGTGTTTGTGTTATTCTTAGCGTAAGTTAAAGTTAGTCAAGTAATTAGTGTGTAAGTGTGGCGACTGATAACCTCACACACATTTGAACACTTTCAAATTTGCTGAAACATTCGTGGAGACAGCACGAAGTAGGATAATTACTTATTTAAATACCAAGAGAGATGTAAAAGTTCATGAAGTTCTATCAAATTTGAAAACAACCGCGACCGAAAAACTTATCAGTCTTGTCAGCAAAGACATTTTACCGTTCGAAGTTGCGTGCGGGTCCGAGTTTCTCGAGACGACACAGTTTCTTATTGATGTGAGGGCAAGCGCCAATGTTTGGAATAGCCTGTTTTGGAGGGCTAAGGAACTGCTACCTCAGCCAAACACCATATCCAGAAATTTGAAGGAATCCGCCGGGCGTCTGCTTGAGACTGTTACCGAATAAATGCAAAACGTATTCTGAGATGTAGGTGGAGCACTAACTGTCGATTTACGGACTGATTCGAACAGTAAAATAAACTATAAGGGAGTGACTGCACATTATATTAATTGTGGAGGGAAACCTACGGATCGAGTGATGTGCACCAGAAATTTTGAGAGTAACATAAAAAAATATAAAACATTAAATTAAAAAAAATTAAACTTGAATTAATTAAGATACTACGATCGTTCGATTTATTGAGTACTGCGAACAATATTGTGTTCGTCCAAATATTACGTAAATAAGGTGTCCCTTTTGTAAATCTCCCAAAGTACCTTTTTTATGTAAACATGGTAAAATCTCCTCAATGCCGATCAGTTTTAACCACTGCTGAAATTTAAGAAGATGCCTGTATTAAACAGCTGACGTAGTGCTCCAACCACACGGACTCCGAAGCGCTACTGTGCATGTGTTTCCGAAGCGCCAATGTTTTCCTGTTTGGAATAGCCTGTTTTGGAGTAGGTATAGAACAGTTACCGTGATAGGAGAAGTCAAAAGTAGTTAAGCTGTCGCAGTCATGACACTATAACAATAATTATATCATTACATACCATTGTTTAAAATACTGCAATTATCGTTGTTGTTATGGTCTTCAGTCCAGAGACTAGTTTGATGCAGCTCTCCACCCTACTCTATCCTGAGCAAGCCTTTTCATCTCCTCATAAGAATGGCAACCCACATCCACTTGAATCTGTTTACTATACGCGTATCTTGGTCTCCCTCTGCGATTTTTACCCACACACTTCCCTCCAATGCTAAATTTACGATTCATCGATGTCTAAGAATGTGTTCTACCAAGCGATCCCTACTTTCAGTCAGGGTATGCCAAAAATTCCTTTTCTCACCAATTCTGATCAGTACCTCTTCATTAGTTATGCGATCTACCCACCTAATCTTCAACATTCTTCTGTAACACCACATTTCAAAAGTCTCTATCCTCTTTCTGTCCGCACTGCTTATCGTCCATGTTTCACTTCCGTACAAGGCCACAGTCTACACAAATGCCTTCAGAAAAGAGTTCCCTACACTTAAATTAATATTCGATGTTAGCAAATTTCTCTTTTTGAGAAATGCTTTTCTTCCCATTGCCATTCTGCATTTTATATCCTCGGTACTACGACCATCGCATGTTATTTTACTACCCAAGTAACAAAACTCATCTATCACCTTCATTGTTTCGTTACCTAATCTAATTCCTTCATCATCGCCTGATTTTCTAAGACCGCATTCCATTATTTTTGTTTTGCTCTTGTTAATGTTCATTTTATACGCTCTCTTCAACACACTGTCCAACTGCAATTATCACCCGTTCAAAACTTTAATATCTGCGGATGCGGATAACGAACTTGCTGATGCGGATAAAGTGCCGCAGATGCGGATTTGGGCCTTGTGGATGTGGAGCGGATAACACCTATTCTATCAGCGCAGACGCTTACCTATACTCCACCAGCGACCCCTACGAGCGCTCGTCGCGGCTGGTGGCGCGCAGGCGCGCATGCGCACTGCCCTCGTGGCCTCGCCCTCACCCCCTTCCACGTGCTACACCCCGGCGACCGGTCCCTCGGCGGGGTCGAGCCGTCAGCCGTCCGAGGCGGAAGTCGGCGACATGTTCCCAATTAGCAGCCGCAGCCGGCCAGCGGAATCGATAGTCGCGCCTCATCGACTGCACGGCCGGACGTTTGTCAGGGCAGTGACTGGCGCCAGTGACCCACCCCCCACCCCACTGGCCGCGTCCACACTTCACGCCGGAAACCGCCAGCCCGAGCTGAGAGCTGTCGCCGCGACGCCAGCTGAACGCCGCTGAATTCTACAGCTACGTGCGTTACCACTGATTACTGCAGGTTATAATCGCGTGTACAAAACCAGACAGCGGTTGTCAGAGTTGAAGGGCATGAAAGGGCTGCATTGGTTGGGAAGCGAGTAAGACAGGGTTATTCAATGTTATTCAATTTGTACATCGAGGAAGCTATAAAGAAAACCAAGGAGAAATTTGGAGAAAGAATTGAAGTTCAGAGTGAAGAATTAAATAAATTGCGTTTTGCCGACGACATAGTAATTCTGTCATATACAGCAAAGGACCTGGAAGACCAGTTGAACGGAATGGCCAGTGTGCTGAAAGGTGCATATAAGGTGAACATTAACAAGAGCAAAACAAAGATAATGGTGTGCAGTCTAAGAAAATCTGGTGATGCTGAAGGAATTAGATTAGGCAACGAAACAATAAAGCAGGTACATGAGTTCTGTTACTTGGGCAGTAAAATAACAAATGATGGTCGCAGTACAGAGGATATAAAATGGGAATGGGTAGAAAAGCGTTCTTGAAAGAGAGAAATTTGTTAACATGGAATATTGATTTAAGCCTAAGGAAGTCTTTTCGGAAGGCATTTGTGTGGAGTGTTGCCTTGTATGGGAGTGAGACATGGACGATAAACAGTGCGGACAGGAAGAGGATTGAGGCTTTTGAAATATGGTGCTACAGAAGAATGCTGAAGATTGGGTGGGTGGATCGCGTAACTAATGAGGAGGTACTGAACAGTATTGGGAAGAAAAGGAATTTCTGGCATACCTTGAGTAAAAGAAGGGATCGATTGGTAGGACACCGTCTTAGACATCAAGGAATCGTGAATTTAGCGTTGGAGGGAAGGGTGTAGGGTAAAATCGCAGAGGGAGATCAACAGATGAATATAGTAAGCAGATTCAGACAGATGTAGGTTGGCCTTCTTATGTGGATTTGAAGAGGCTTGCTCAGGATACGGTATTGTGGAGAGCTGCATCAAACCAGTACCAGAACAACAACAACATCGGAAAAAAATTCTTCGATAATACACACATTGTAACTCAATAATAAAATGAAACAATCTTTAAAGTGGGTGAGAAATCATGGAAAAATCGGTGCCAGCTCATAGTCAGCCTGAGAATTACCACTAACAGTAGGTGCCGGAAATGAAGTGGATGCACTGAGCCATTCGTTGTTTGTTTTAAATATATACCCTCTGTCCTGTTAGCCTTTTGCCACCTTGCTCTCAATTTACTAAGTAATAAGGAAAGAGAGACTTTCATATACTCCGCTATCTGTAACGGTCAAGCAATTTTCTCGGGATATTGTTGCTCCACATCAGGTATTAATACAGGTAGACCATCATTCAACCGTTGTATAACAATGCTGAGTATTTCTTGCCGAGTGAATTTCACGTATTGACCATCCAAACCAGCGTGAAAAATGTTAGGATAGCATAACACATTAAGTACAAATAAATGGTCAGATATCGTAAGCGTGTGGCACGGAAAACAAAATTCCGTAGCATCGACCATGCTGGGATACTACATGTCGGCCGCACGGGTACTTGTAAATAAACACAAGAGAAACGGCAGATTTTGGCACCTGATTCTTGTCAATTCCATCAGATAATTAATCAATTTATAGTCTGGGAGTTGAAATTTCGTGGTATATTGCGGTATATGCTACGTTTTCTATAGCATGTTCTACCAAATACCAAGGAGTCACGGTCTGTAGGGTTCGAATCCCCCCTCGGGCATGGATATTTGTGCCGTCCGTAGTTGTAGCTAGTTCATCAGTAGTTTGTAAGTTTAGGGACTGATGACCCCGTAATTAAGTCCCATAAGATTAAAAAACATTTGAACATTTGTAGTTCATAATGTTCGAAAAAAGTATATATTCCAAAATCCTACAGCAAATCGGTGTCAATGAGACAGACCTGTAATTTTGGGGATCACTCATATTGCCTTTCTTGGGCAACTTTCCAGTCTTTGGGTACGGATCTTTCTCGGAGTGATTGGTTGTAAATTATAGCTAAGTATGGAGATATTGAATCAGCATACTCCGAGAGGAATGTAGTTGGTATAAAATCTGGCCCGGAAGATTTGTTTTTGTTTAGTGTCGTAAGTTATTTTACTACTCCAGGTACATCTACTTCTAAATTTCGCATGCTGGCAGCTGTTCTTGGAATGAATTCTGGAGAGTTCACTTTGTCTTCTTTGGTGAATGAATTTCGGAAAGCTGTGTTTAGCAACTCTGCTTTAGTAGTACTGTCATCAGTAGTATTACCATTGCTATCGTGTAGTCAAGTTATTGTTTGGGGTTTTCCTGCTTGTGTACTTCACACACTTCAGAATTTATTTGCATTAATAGACACGATTCCGTTGTAGAAACCAATATAAGCTTCTCTCATTGAAGTCCGCGCTAGGTTTCGAGTTTCTCTAAAAGATTACCAGCCTTGGGGATTCTGCGTCTTTTTAATTTTTGCCTGCGTTTTTCTTTGCTTCTGCGACAGTGACGTGACCTGTTCTGTGAACCAGGGTGGAGAGCCCCGCCTTTTACTAATTATCAGTGTTGCTCCGTTACGGAAGGCCTCCGTTGTGTCCCCTGTGTGAAGAGGACCGCCTAGCGCCTTTCTTTCGCTGAATCGCCTCTCCCTCCCCCAGCCCCAGCCGCAGCCGCAGCCGCGCTGCAAGGAGAAGTCTTGGGTGACAAATGGCCGCTCTCGCCGCGGCTAATGGCGCGTGGCCGGAAGCAGAGAACTGACTTCCGGCCGTAATGAATAACACGTCCGGCAGATGGCAGCACGAGGTGCGCGCGCCTCAGGCAGAGAGGCGAAGCAGGCTGCAGGGGAAGAGGTGGAAGAATGAAAATCCGATTCAGATGTGTTGTTGACTTACCGGCTGGCACAACCGCCAGTCAACAAATTCTATTTATAATGGAATATGTAGACAATTTCAAAGCAGATAATGTTTCTTATGTAAGGATTCCTACACCATTTTCCAACTGTTCCCATTTATCTAGCCAAGTCAAAAAATTGTTTATTAAGATAAATTGTTCATCTGTGTTTGAATTAGTCAAAGATTGTTGCATTTTATTCCTCTTCAGTAAGCCTTTGTAAGGAGCCTTTACATTTTTAATTTTACACCACAGAGATATAATTGTGATGAATTCTGCTGTGCCAACATGTGTGCTGAAATTATTAGACGGACTCAATGTCTTTAATGTTTTCACAATGTAGTCATTGAATGTTTGCATCAATAATTTCACATTTTGCTTTTCTAGAGAAGAAGGATAGAGAGGTTTCGGTGATGACTTATAACCATGTTTCAATAATGTGTCTGATTCTAATACTCATCTCGGGCTAGTTTGAGAAGAATGTCATAGCCTTCCTGTTCACAGAATTATCATCACTAACAACTGGAAGCACTTTAAAACCTATCTCTTCCAAGCCAAGAACTACCTGTTTCAAAACTCTGTGTAACAGTTCAGCAGTAACAGTTCCAACAGGCAAAATGTGTACAACATCTTTGAATGAAGACATTATGGTGATAATCATAAATGCATGTGCACCAGAAGGAAACTCTTGGGAATCAAAGGCATTTGCAACAACATTACTCTCATTGTAATCAAGATATTGCTTAATATGTATATCATCATCCTTTAAAGTTCCAATGTCCCAGCGGAGTGTACCAAGTGCATTGAGGCGGTATGTTACGACCCGCGAGGCCGCTCACCGGTGGGGGTTCGAATCCCCCCTCGGGCATGAATGTTTGTGCTGTATTTAGTATTCGGCAGTTCATAAATAGTTTGTATGTGTAGGGACTGCTGACCCTGCAGTTAAGTCCCATAAGCTTTACAAACATTTGAACATTATAATAGAGCTCTGATGAGAATTAAAAGCAAGAAATACTAAATGAAAACATCTGAAACGTATTTTCATAATAACGGAACTGAAAGCCAAGAACTTAATGCCGAGTTTTTATTTTTCTTTTTTTTCTTTATTTTTATTATTTTTTTTTTTCTATTTGTTAAGTGGGCGGCAGAAAATTGAGACGAGGTACGACCAGTTTACAAGCATTATACATGTGAAAAAGAGAAGTGGATTCATTTCCGTTACTCTCCGATACAGTTCGCAGATGTTGGAATATTATATTTATGAGTAAAATGCATGTTTTTCACCTTTTACTTGGGGAGACGAGTCTAATGAGCTTTAGTGAACTACAAAAGCGTGGTAGAGCTCCAGTTCTCGTTTTAACTCCTTCATTCAATGCACTAACCTCAAGATTTATATTTTTAAGACAGCCCTCAGAACAGTACAAACAGACTCTTACATTCAGCAAAATAGTGTCAGAAGTCGTTCCTTATCAAAAACGAACGAGAGAACCAGATAAAAACATATTTAACCAGAAATAAATTATGCAATTGGAAACGGTGAAATTGATTATTTTGCATATTTTGAAGTGTGCTTCTAACAACATTTAAATGTTTCATTTAGCTACTAAGTATTTTATCAATAAAAGTATTAGTACATTTTGCTCGTCCATCACCTATACTTCAGTTTAGAGATTTAAGACTTTCAACATTACTACATAATTTATTCATGTAATTATACCAGTTTTTTAACATACTGTTTATTATAATGTTGTTACTGTATGGATCTATGTGCGAAATACACAAAATTTTATATAATAATCATCATTTTGTTATATGTACTTTTAAGTAAGGCCTGTTTCTTTCGATATAAAGTTTTTTACTTAAGACCATGTGACATCCTTGGATAATGTCTTGCTGTTTATTTAACAATAAGTGAACTTTTGTGTCACACTTATGTAACACTATACAAATATCGTCAATTAAAACTTTTAATATTTTTTTATCTTGACATTTTGACAGCTGGCCAAAGATGTTACATGTTTGTAGTTGGAAGTTGCTACGGTATTTATTAATTCATACTGTGGTTTAAATGTCTGTGATCTGTGGGTTATAATTATTCGATATCTATGTTCAACATAATTTTTAGCAGTCGTTCAATTTTTTTTAATATAATTGTTGTGGAATGTTGCGTTACGATTGATAATTTAACATTCTTTGTGATCGATATGTATGTCAGATAGTCTGTAGTTTGTTAGTGGTCGTATTTATCCGTTTCCTTTAGTCAAGACATCAATACATCTATATCTACAAATGTGAATGTCTGTTCGGTGTACGTTTATCATGTCTGAACCGCAAGACATAAAGAGCTAAAAATTTGTACAGTTACTAATGTCTACCCGGGGAAGGCTTTAGGCACGGTTTTATGGCGATCCGATAGCAATTTTTCTATATATATTAATGTGAATGTCTGTTCCGTGTTCGCTATCACGTCCGAACGACAAGACGCATAGACTTAAATATTTGTACAGTTACTAATTATACCTGAGGAGGGTTTTAGGCACGGTTTTATAGCGATCTGACAGATATTTAGTAATTTGAAGAATACAACGTGAAATGTGGAACAATAATTACTCTTTGAAAATTATATTTACTCTTTGAAAATGGTTTTATTGGTTGCATTGTTGCTTGAGAATTGATAATGATAAAAGGGTGGAGTATATTGGGATGGAAAGTTATCGGTGTGTATAAAATTCTACATGTGTGTGTGTGTGTGTCTTAATATTTCTCTCTGTAGCAGAAAGCAAACGAATGGTCTATGTGTAATTGTTGTCCGTCTCCCGTTGTACACCATAGCAGTTCCATGCCGATAGCTATAAGGGGGTGGATGATATGGTGGTTGAAAGTCGTCAAATTATAAAAAAAATCGGACTGAAAGCCAGCGATAACGTTTTTGACTCTTTAGCAAGAACGTTACATACAGCGAAACTTGCTGCCACAGATCATATCTTTGGTCTGTTGGTGCTAGAATGTCTTCAGCTCTTTCTCTGTAAGGATAAGCATACGAATAAGGAAATATAAGAATAATTAAATAAAGTGGTAAAAAAGTAATTTCTTTCAATACAGACATACAGCACTTATACAAATGAATACATACCTGCAAAATTGTTCAACATATAAATCAATAAAAATGATATCGTACGTACTTTATATTTCATTTGTGTTTTGATTACTATCTCTCTTTGTATGGATACATATAATTTTGTACATTATGCGAAAGCCTTATTTCTTACTTATTCTCCGCTAAATATAGCACGTTTTTAGAAAAAAGGAGATGGACAAAGAGAGAATGGATAGGAGAAGTACTAACTCAAAGCAGGAATAAATAAATAAATACCTGAGCAAAGCCGGGTTTTCAGCTAGTATAACAATAACATTTTTGTTTTCGTTCATTATTATACCTTTTGGGATGATGTGTAAAATTTTCATTGCAGCCCCATGTGTTCTGCACTGTGAATTTATCGTTTTTGAGGTGGATGAAAAATGTAGATGAGTTATTTTCACTTAATCTCGTATGCTCGTCGTATCTAATACCGAAAATTCGTCCTGTTTGCCCTACATAAAATTTATTACAGTATTTACATTTGATTTTGTATATGCCTGGATTTTGGTATATTAGTAACTTTGTTTTACCTGAGTGAAGTCTATGGCAGATATTGTACTACAAATATACAATAGGAAAACTTCACCTAAAAAACCAAAAATCCACAAGGATATAAAATTATGTAGACAAGAACCAGAAAAAACTAAACCTACATATATATACGAATTGTGTATTTAGGCAAACTATCAAACAAATTACGCTCATTACTGACAAACACAAGTATCCAATTTGCATACAGAACTAACAATAATACCCAGCGACGTGGCGCAGTGGAAAGACACTGGACTCGCATTCGGAAGGACGGTGGTTCAAATCCACCTCCGGCCATCCAGATTTAGGTTTTCCGCGATTTCCCTAAATCACTCTAGGCAAATTCCCGGATGGTTCCTTTCAAAGGGCACGACCGAATTTCCTTCCCTAATCCTTCCTCAAAAATCCGAGCGTAAGCTACATCTCTATTGACCATGCTGTCGACGGGACCCTAAAACCCTAAGCATCCATTCATCCATCCAACTAACAATAATATCTGTAACAGATTTTACTCGGGTAAAACAAAGTTACAAAAACCCACGCCTATACAAATAATACCCAACAATAATACCCAGCGAGGTGGCGCAGTGGAAAGACACTGGACTCGCATTCGGAAGGACGGTGGTTCAAATCCACCTCCGACCATCCAGATTTAGGTTTTCCGCGATTTCCCTAAATCACTCTAGGCAAATTCCCGGATGGTTCCTTTCAAAGGGCACGGCCGAATTTCTTTCCCTAATCCTTCCCCAAAAATCCGAGCGTAAACTCCATCTCTAATGACCACGCTGTCGACGGGACGCTAAAACCCTAAGCATCCATTCATCCATCCAACTAACAATAATATCTGAACAGATTTTACTCGGGTAAAACAAAGTTACAAAAACCCACGCCTATACAAATAATACCCAACAATAATACCCAGCGAGGTGGCGCAGTGGTAAGACATTGGACTCGCATTCGGAAGGACGGTGGTTCAAATCCACCTCCGGCCATCCAGATTTAGGTTTTCCGCGATTTCCCTAAATCACTCTAGGCAAATTCCCGGATGGTTCCTTTCAAAGGGCACGGCCGAATTTCCTTCCCTAATCCTTCCTCAAAAATCCGAGCGTAAGCTACATCTCTAATGACCATGCTGTCGACGGGACCCTAAAACCCTAAGCATCCATTCATCCATCCAACTAACAATAATATCTGTAACGGATTTTACTCGGGTAAAACAAAGTTACAAAAACCCATGCCTATACAAATAATACCCAAGAATAATACCCAGCGAGGTGGCGCAGTGGAAAGACACTGGACTCGCATTCGGAAGGACGGTGGTTGAAATCCACCTCCGGCCATCCAGATTTAGGTTTTCCGCGATTTCCCTAAATCACTCTAGGCAAATTCACGGATGGTTCCTTTCAAAGGGCACGACCGAATTTCCTTCCCTAATCCTTCCTCAAAAATCCGAGCGTAAGCTCCATCTCTAATGACCACGCTGTCGACGGGACGCTAAAACCCTAAGCATCCATTCATCCATCCAACTAACAATAATATCTGAACAGATTTTACTCGGGTAAAACAAAGTTACAAAAACCCACGCCTATACAAATAATACCCAAGACTAATACCCAGCGAGGTGGCGCAGTGGAAAGACACTGGACTCGCATTCGGAAGGACGGTGGTTGAAATCCACCTCCGGCCATCCAGATTTAGGTTTTCCGCGATTTCCCTAAATCACTCTAGGCAAATTCCCGGATGGTTCCTTTCAAAGGGCACGACCGAATTTCCTTCCCTAATACTTCCTCAAATATCCGAGCGAAAGCTCCATCTCTAATGACCACGCTGTCGACGGGACGCTAAAACCCTAAGCATCCATTCATCCATCCAACTAACAATAATATCTGTAACAGATTTTACTCGGGTAAAACAAAGTTACAAAAACCCACGCCTATACAAATAATACCCAACAATAATACACAGCGAGGTGGCGCAGTGTTAAGACATTGGACTCGCATTCGGAAGGACGGTGGTTCAAATCCACCTCCGGCCATCCAGATTTAGGTTTTCCGCAATTTCCCTAAATCACTCTAGGCAAATTCCCGGATGGTTCCTTTCAAAGGGCACGGCCGAATTTCTTTCCCTAATCCTTCCCCAAAACTCCGAGCGTAAGCTCCATCTCTAATGACCACGCTGTCGACGGGACGCTAAAACCCTAAGCATCCATTCATCCATCCAACTAACAATAATATCTGTAACAGATTTTACTCGGGTAAAACAAAGTTACAAAAACCCACGCCTATACAAATAATACCCAACCATAATACCCAGCGAGTTGGCACAGTGGAAAGACACTGGACTCGCATTCGGAGGGACGGTGGTTCAAATCCATCTCCAGCCATCCAGATTTAGGTTTTCCGCGATTTCCCTAAATCACTCTAGGCAAATTCCCGGATGGTTCCTTTCAAAGGGCACGGCCGAATTTCCTTCGCTAATCCTTCCCCAAAACTCTGAGCGTAAGCTCCATCTCTAATGACAACGCTGTCGACGGGACGCTAAAACCCTAAGCATCCATTCATCCATCCAACTAACAATAATATCTGTAACGGATTTTACTCGGGTAAAACAAAGTTACAAAAACCCACGCCTATACAAATAATACCCAACAATAATACCCAGCGAGGTGGCGCAGTGGAAAGACACTGGACTCGCATTCGTAAGGACGGTGCTTCAAATCCACCTCCGGCCATCCAGATTTAGGTTTTCCGCGATTTCCCTAAATCACTCTAGGCAAATTCCCGGATGGTTCCTTTCAAAGGGCACGGCCGAATTTCCTTCGCTAATCCTTCCCCAAAACTCTGAGCGTAAGCTCCATCTCTAATGACAACGCTGTCGACGGGACGCTAAAACCCTAAGCATCCATTCATCCATCCAACTAACAATAATATCTGTAACGGATTTTACTCGGGTAAAACAAAGTTACAAAAACCCACGCCTATACAAATAATACCCAACAATAATAACCAGCGAGGTGGCGCAGTGGTAAGACACTGAACTCGCATTCGGAAGGACGGTGGTTCAAATCCACCTCCGGCCATACAGATTTAGGTTTTCTCAATTTCCCTAAATCACTCTAGGTAAATGCCCGGATGGTTCCTTTCAAAGGGGACGGCCGAATTTCCTTTCCTAATCCTTCCCCAAAAATCCGAGCGTAAGCTCCATCTCTAATGACCACGCTGTCGACGGGACGCTAAAACCCTAAGCATCCATTCATCCATCCAACTAACAATAATATCTGTAACTGATTTTACTCAGGTAAAACAAAGTTACAAAAACCCACGCCTATACAAATAATACCCAACAATAATACCCAGCGAGGTGGCGCAGTGGAAAGACATTGGACTCGCATTCGGAAGGACGGTGGTTCAAATCCACCTCCGGCCATCCAGATTTAGGTTTTCCGCGATTTCCCTAAATCACTCTAGGCAAATTCCCGGATGATTCCTTTCAAAGGGCACGGCCGAATTTCCTTCCCTAATCCTTCCCCAAAAATCCGAGCGTAAGCTCCACCTCTAATGACCACGCTGTCGACGGGACGCTAAAACCCTAAGCATCCATTCATCCATCCAACTAACAATAATATCTGAACAGATTTTACTCGGGTAAAACAAAGTTACAAAAACTCACGCCTATACAAATAATACCCAACAATAATACCCAGCGAGGTGGCGCAGTGGTAAAACATTGGACTCGCATTCGGAAGGACGGTGGTTCAAATCCATCTCCGGCCATCCAGATTTAGGTTTTCCACGATTTCCCTAAATCACTCTAGGCAAATTCCCGGATGGTTCCTTTCAAAGGGCACGGCCAAATTTCTTTCCCTAATCCTTCCCCAAAAATCCGAGCGTAAGCTCCGTCTCTAATGACCACGCTGTCGACGGGACGCTAAAACCCTAAGCATCCATTCATCCATCCAACTAACAATATCTGTAACAGATTTTACTCGGGTAAAACAAAGTTACAAAAACCCACGCCTATACAAATAATACCCAAGAATAATACCCAGCGAGGTGGCGCAGTGGAAAGACACTGGACTCGCATTCGGAAGGACGGTGGTTCAAATCCACCTCCGGCCATCCAGATTTAGGTTTTCCGCGATTTCCCTAAATCACTCTAGGCAAATTCCCGGATGGTTCCTTTCAAAGGGCACGGCCGAATTTCCTTCCCTAATCCTTCCCCAAAAATCCGAGCGTAAGCTCCATCTCTAATGACCACGCTGTCGACGGGACGCTAAAACCCTAAGCATCCATTCATCCATCCAACTAACAATAATATCTGTAACAGATTTTACTCGGGTAAAACAAAGTTACAAAAACCCACGCCTATACAAATAATACCCAACAGTAATACCCAGCGTGGTGGCGCAGTGGAAAGACACTGGACTCGCATTCGGAAGGACGGTGGTTCAAATCCACCTCTGGCCATCCAGATTTAGGTTTTCCGAGATTTCCCTAAATCACTCTAGGCAAATTCCCGGATGGTTCCTTTCAAAGGGCACGGCAGAATTTCCTTCGCTAATCCTTCCTCAAAAATCCGAGCGTAAGCTCCATCTCTAATGACCACGCTGTCGACGGGACGCTAAAACCCTAAGCATCCATTCATCCATCCAACTAACAATAATATCTGTAACAGATTTTACTCGGATAAAACAAAGTTACAAAAACCCACGCCTATACAAATTCCAAAGCAAATACTGAAATAACTTTATATAGAACAAACAGGACGAAATTTCAGGATTTTAATACCACGAGCATACGAGAATAAGTGACAATAACCCATCTACATTTTTCATCCACCTCAAAAACGATAATCACAGTGCAGAACAAATGGGGCTGCAATGAAAATTATACACATCATCCCTAAAGGTATAATAATGAACATCTGGAAGAGATAGAAATATATATACAAACAACACAACACTATGATTATATTTTAAATGAATATTCTGATTTTAAAAACAAGACGTTTATCGATAATTTTATTCATATTTTGACCAAAGAGAACGGATAAATACGACCACTAACAAACCAGAGACTAACTGACATACGTATCAATCACAAAGAACATTAAATTATCATTCGTAACGCAACATTCCACAGCAATTATATTTAAAAACAGTTTTGAACGACTCCTAAAAATTATATTTATCATAGATATCAAATATTCATAACCCACAGATCACAGAGATTTAAACCACAGTATCAATTGATAAATACCGTAGCAACTGCCAACTTTAAACATGTAACATCTTTGGCCAACTGTCAGAACATCAAGATAAAAAATAATAAAAAAGTATTATTTGCCGATATTTGTATAGCGTTACCTACGTGTGATACAAAAGTTCACTTTATTGTTAAATAAACAGCAAGACATTATCCAAGGAAGTCACATGGTCTTAAGTAAAAAACTTTACATCGAAAAATCAGACCTAAGTTAAAAGTGTATATAAAAAAACGATGGTAATTATAAAAAAAAATTGTGGATTTCGCAGATTGTCTGACGAAGGCGAAGGCGAAGGCGAAATGTATCGATAACAACATTATAATAAAAAACTTTAAAGTAGCATATTTGTATAATTACCTGATGTCCTTTTGAGATTTATTCTGCGCTGCAGGTCCATTGCATAGAAACATAATTTATTGTTTTGTGCATTCGGTAGTAAAGTGTAATAAAATTGGTACACCTGTTGCGTGTTGCTTACTGATGACAAAGTGAAAACTGCGAGCTGCGGGTTGGTTGGTGAGCTCGTGTACTGGCGGTGCGGACAGTTCCGGCCACGTTGGGGAATTGGTGTGTTGGGCAGGTAAGAGCTGCGAATACCGCGAGAGCCGCAATGACATCCTGTGGTGTAGCTGTCCATGCAGCACTCCCCTCGTTGCAAAGTTGGTCTCTGGTAGTAGGTATTCGGTCAAAGTGCTGCAACTGTCGTTTCCAGGTATAACACATTTTCGATGAAATCTGGTGATCTGTCGGGTCAGGGAAAAACGTTGACATCCTGTGACGCCAAGCAGACGCGTGTTCACGCAGCGACATGTTGTCTTGCATTATCTTACTAATATGGCATCTGGGGTGTGGTGCAAACTAGGTATCGCTGCTGTTGGCAGGATGTAATTCACCTTAACTCAGTCAAACTGCCTCACAGTGGGACGGAATCCCGAAAACGTGGTCAAAACCCCAAGAATACGTTTAAATAACACAAACCTCATCATACGGGGGTTTTTGAGGTCGCTGATTACGAATATGATGGTAAAAATTGTCTAAAGAAAATGACGGATCTAATATAGCAATGCGACCAATGAAAATCCATAATAATTTATTAATAATAGCGTGTATATAGTATTTGGACACTAATAATTAATACACTGCCAACATGATTTATTTATTATAACAAAATAACAGAATATTTGTCAATAATATGTCGGAAAAAAATTCTTCACACTGCATAGTTACCCTCGTCTTACAATGATTTTAATTTGGCCCTTTTTTATTTACTTCTACGGTATACGAATAACGCTGACTATTATGGGCATTGCTAATAAGAGTAAATGGTTCTTGCTCTGACCGAATGCTGTGACTGCCGGGTTTCTTTATTTATATATAAATTAATCAAAGGCTTCAAACCGAAAAATTTATTATAAACTACATTGCGCAACGGATAACACGACCCTGGGTATTTAATCAATTGTCACTACGTTCGATACAGAGTTGGGTGTAAACTATGACAACTGCCCACAATTTAGCTTTTATCTGCTTCCTAATCATTCATATGAAATTAGTTACTTTATTTAATTTCTGTTATTAGGATTCCAGTTTTTTCTTTTAAATTTAAACGGGTGGAGGAAAATCTTTACCTAATGAAGTGCGACTAATTCAGGACAAGATTTATTTTTATTTTTTGATAGTATGCAAATAAAAACATACCCTTAGACAAATTAAATTTACAAACAAACAAAAAATGGATTGTAAAAACTCGTTGCTGAGAAGATAAACATTTTGAGCCACAGGCTCTAAATTTAACTGATAGACTTGCTGGTCTCCTAAACATATAAATTTACAACATGTTTCACGCCACACTGCATGGAAAACGAGAGATAAATAGGATTTATTGGACTATATTTGAACCCGTATAAATATTGGGCTAGTAATCCAGCAAACTGACATGATATATCCTACATTTATTAAGCCATGCTTAGCATTGTGATATTTATGAGTAGTGATTTCACTTGTATTTTATTCTAAAGTAGACTAATTTACAGTTGCAAAAGTCGGTAACCTAACCTTCACTAACCGTATAACTGCAACTACAGAGAAACAGACAAAAAAATCCTCCATTTGTTTCACTGCTATTACAAAAATTATTAGATCCTTTTCCCGTCTCTGATTAGCTTTATGTTTACAGTACATGTAGCTTCAAAACTATAAAACGTAATTAATATAATAAGAATTCATAATATTCTGCTTAGGTATAAGTCATTAGTGTAAAAAAAGCCACCTTTCTTCGCATCTTGCTTCAAAATGGCATTAAATAAAAAATTAAAAAAAAAAATAAATCACATAAGCTGCGATATGGTTTCGAATCCAACAGTGAGCCACTAGTATCAGTTGATTTTCTTCATTCACGTCAATTATCACAAAATTTCTTCCTCAGACTACCGGTTTTGGTCAGTGATGACCGTTTTCATATATGCAGCAATAAATAAATATATAAAAGTACGGAAAAAACAATCAAGTAATGGGATCGTGTATCTTAGAACATTGAAAACATCAAACTGAAAATTATTACTATATTAATGTATAAAATAAGTATTTTGTTCATCACAGCAAATATTATTAACTTGGTTTTTAAAACAGCAGCTACCATTTGCACTTAAAATGACTTTATTGGTCAGTTTCGGGAACTTTGTCTTTTTCTTCAGACTTATATTGGTGCTTTTATTTGTTCAGTTTGAACATGGTTGAAGAGCGCCAAGGGTTTCAACTTAAATAGTGGAAACTATTTATTGACGATTGACACAAAAGCGTTACATGTTTGCACCAGTTATTGTTCCTCAAAGTAGTTACCGGCGACGTGCAGAATCCATTGCCAGCGATGTGGAACGCGTAGTAGATCGTTAGCAAAAACCTGTTGATGGTGCGAATGGAGCGGTCTACTGCCTGTCGAATCTCTGGAACAGTTCAGATGCGAATGCCACGAAGTGGTTCCTTCATCTTCGGAATAAAATCAAATTCACAAGGACTCAAGTCCGAGGAGTATGGTGGATGGTACAGTACTTGCCAGTCCCATCCACCGAAGAGAGCAACCACAGCTAGCGCTGTGTGCGACCGCGCATCGTCGTGCAAATGATGGGAAAGTGTGGCAGCTTCCTTCGCAAAGCTGGTCGCAGGTCCTATACGACCTCTGGCAAATTCAATCAGGATGCAGCTCCGCTGCCCCTCTTTAGAAAACTTAGTGACACTGTTACGTTAGACCGCTCGCTCACAAGTGACGGTGTTTCCCTCGATTGTGTGGAGGTAAGGTAGGTATGTCAACAACGTGTGCTGTCAGCGACAACAGTAGATTCAATTCAGTGCTCTCTATATAACCTGGATGTATAGCTCTGATGTCAGATCATAGAACGGTAGCGTGCATTCACATTCATATGGTTTGCACACATTGTCCGCCATGTTGCAATTAGTCAAACGAATTTCCATCGGTTTGTACGTGACAAATAATAGCTAGATTACCTCTTGATTTGGTATTTATGTCAATATCCGAAGTAACAGACTCGCGTGACTAGTGAATCGAAACATTTTCCTTTTCATTTTCTTGTAATACTTCATAGTAGCCACGTTGTGATTAGTCAAGAAACAGAATATGAACATCTTTGGCTGGAAAGCTCAAAAATCTGTAGTTCAACATCCAGGCAGTTTAGAGATCACTGATTGCATTACACAGTGTCTCCACAGCAGCGTTGCCACTGTATCAGTTCCAACCCTCCTATATGTCTGATAAAGGAAACTAAGTCCCTGAAACCAGTCAATAAAATCAATTTAAGTGCAAATGTTTGCTACTGTTTTACAAGCTATACTAAATGAGTTTAAAATATTATAAACCTGCCTGTTGTTACCTAACGTGTTTGTAATCTTCAAGGAACAGACTGCTGAAGCGTCGGACCATAGACTTACAAACTCCTTAGGTAATGTAAACTGACCAATGATGTGGAGAACATGGCGGAAGGAGGACTCGGACCTCCAACGGGAGCGGGGCGTCATCCGTAAAATGGCGAGGCGGCCACTTCCGCGCGGTATTTCCCGACACGTCCGTAACAGTGTAGTCGCAGTGGAATCGTCACAAAGCAAACGTAACGTAAATATGCGGAACAAGATAGTGCGGAAATACATCCAAGCTAGAGACTATTCAGTCAGTCATACTTTGTTGCAAAGACTTTGGTCGAATACAGTGCACCCGTATTTACAATATTTGTGGTTTCCCTCCTAGGTGATCGTACTGTTGCACATACTGTCCGACTAATGACTGAAATGGTTTAAAGGTTTATGTGGCCACTATACGATGGTGTCGCTAAGTCTGGACGCATCCCAACACAGTCTCCCCCAGTACATGGAACGGATGTGGAGATCCAGTTGCATGACCTGCTCGTTCACTGTCACTCAACCCGCACTGTTCCTGGTTGTGGGGTCATGTCTAAATTATCGTGTATGCAGAGCCTGTTCAAGAAGTGGAGACCGAGGAGATTAGAATGCAGGGAGGCGCTCTTATGCTGAAAAAGTGAAGCCTGCCTCCGCCATATTGCTAAGTTTTAGAGAAGTGTTTGTATTGTAGAGATAATGTTTATCTCACTTAAAACAGAAATAAAACGCCCGGCTGTTGTGCCGTGATGTACAACGTGTTAAAAGAGTACAAATTAGTCGGTAAAAATCAAGTTTTAAAATATATCACGATGGGTTTTTATACTGTTTATTCGATAAAGTATATTGTTTGAAAGTACATACTTTACAGTGTCAGTTCAGAACATATAAAATAAGAGGGTCAACTTAGTGCAGAGTTTTAACGGAGAAATAGTATTCAAAAACTGACCCAAATCGCCGACAGCCTTCGACTGACATATGTGCTCGGCATAGATAATGCCATCTCCCTTTATTCTAACCTCCTTGATGGAGACGCTGGAGCAGAGTATTCATGCAGCTACATCACCACCCCGATTTTAGAAGTCGTGCCTCAAATGCAGTATGAATACGCACGTGTTGAGGCGCATGGAAACCGTTTTCAGCACACGTTGTAAGTGCGGCTGCATGGTACAGCGCATATTGCACTGCAGTGGGTGTTACAACTTTTGACTGAGTAGAAAAATAGTATAGAAACGTTGCATTTCCGGATATACCTTCTTCGTTGCGTTGTCTCTCCTTGATCAATTCCTAGGGTTTGTACAGGGCGGATAAAATCCATTTGTTTATTGATAGGCCCTAGTGCTGGTAGAAGCAACTGTCCACAGCCGTGGCGGAGCGGCCGAGCGCATTGAGGCGCTGTGCTCCGATGCGCGAGGGCGTTCCCCATCGGGTTTCAATGCCCGCTCAGACAGGGATGTTTGTGTTGCCTTTAGTATAACGTAGTTCATAAGTTGTTTGTAAGTTTCGGGACTGATGACCCTGCAGTTATGTCCCATAAGCTTTACAAATAACAACATTTTTTGAACTGTTCACATCAGACAGGTTTGGTTCAGTATCGGACGTTGGCATGTCGTGGATTGCGAGGTCGCTCACGCCGGAGATTCGAGTCCTACCTCTGGCATGGGCTGTTAGTTTTCTGTAGCGTAACTTTGTTTGAGCAGTGTGTAAGTCCAGGCACAGACGACCTGACCAGTTTGGTCTCTCAGTTACTCAAACTTTGAACATTTGAACTACATTTGTCAAAAGGACTAAGAGCGTTATGTGAGGCGTGTTTTTTTTTCACTAAGTACCGTTTTATAATTAAAAAACGTATTAAGATAACTCAATAATTTTATTTTTACATGAAAGCCTGTACCTTAATATAGTTTTCTACATAATTTCCGTCAATATTGAGGCACTTGTCATAACTTTGTACCAGTTTTTGAATACCTCCTCATAGAAGTATGCCGACTGACTTGTTAACCAGTGCATTACAACTGTTTTGACTTCTCCGTCGTCTTGAAGACGGTGACCGCCCAGGTGTGCAGGAACAGATGGATGGCAGTCACTGGGCGCCAGATCAGGGCTGCACCAAACTTTCATTAACTACCTAAGGACCCCACTCCGTTGTCCATCAGGCACATTTGTGCGGCCATCTTTAAATGCTCTCACTCAGTTTCTTGCCATTCCATCACTCGTAATGTTTTATTCGTAAATTGCCCAGAACTGACGATGAATATCGATCGATTTTAGGCCTTTAGCACTAAGGAATCTTATAACAGCCCATACTTCACAGTCGGCGAGACTCACGATTATCGGAGGCATCTTAAACACTCAGTACACAACGTAAACAACGAAAAATCAGACTGTAATGGCCGCAGTGGGTAGACAACAGATGTAGGTACCCAGTGCGCATGCGCAGAACGCCGACCTCAGCGCTGCAGCCGCCGTGTGGTAAAATGATACTTACTTAAAGAAACACGTCTCGTATCTCGCCACTGTAGGCATAAACGCAGTGGCGTAACTAAGGGGGGGGGGATGAGGGAGATAGAACCCCCCCCTCCCCCAGAACCATCACCCACCAAAAAGAAAAAAGAAATCGTATAACAGCAATCTGGTAAGGGTAAAGATTGGACACTTGGGGTGTTTTACCATAAGCTTTCATTGGATGGGAGTGAATTAGTTTCTTCAACGGGAGTGGTAGATGGTAGTCTGTCTGGAAACTGACTAAAATTTTGCTCGTCAAGCAGATCTATCCCCCCCCCCCCCAAAGCCAAGTCCTAGTTACGCCATTGCGTAAACGTATTCACTTCCTGTATAATTATGAAGACAGTTTGTAACAGTTGTGATTCGTAATGTATCGGTCAGACCATCCGTTCATTTCAGCTTACATTAAAGGAGCTGGCAGATGTACCCGTTATCCAACTCAGACCCGTACTACTTTGTGACTGTGGCCATTCACGTTCACTCGACTGACGTTACAAACATACATAATATTTAGAAATAAACATCACAACCTGAAACAATTACGACATGATATGTAACTGAATAATGATAAACTACGGGGTGGGGGGGGGGAGTCGGAAAATGAGTTTCCTCTGTCAACTGTGGGGAGAGTTGTGTATGAAAGGAGAAAAATAGAATGAGACATTAAAGATAAGACATATTTTTATTTTTCAACATAATTTCCAAGTACATTGAGACATTTTTCAAACCGCTTTATAAGCTTAAAAAAGCTGCCCAGGAAAAATTCAGGGCGTTGCATAAGGAAGAAGCGTTGAACGGCTGTAGAGTGGAAACATCCGTCCTCACCCGACCGAAAGCAGTTCAAAAGCACTCCGTCTGCAGGTTAAGTGCTACTCACCGTTTTCATGGCCGCCCAAGGAGTTTTGTTGCTGGACGTTTGCAGGATGCAAACATCAGTGCTGTGCGGTATTGTCCACTCTGTCGAAAGTAAAAGAGGTGATTCGCAAAAAAGCGGCCTGGACTTTTCATATCTGGCGTTCTACTGTTGGATGACAATGCGAGACCACACTCGGCGACGGCAACGCAAAACCATATTGCATGTCTTGAATGCGAGCGTACACACCATTCGCCATAGAGCCTGATCTTTGAAGCTTTTAAAGTGGTATGACAAATGTCTCGATGTAGTTCGAAATTATGTAGAAAAATGAATATATGTCTTATCTTTAATGTCCCATTCTATTTTTTTGCTTTCATACGCAACTCTGGCCACAGTCGACCAAGGAAACTTATTTATCAACACCCCTCGTAATTTATATTTGTTTATACGTCATGTACTTTTATCAGGCCTAAATCACGACATATATTTTGAATATTTTTAACATTTTTAGGATTGCAAGGAACTTTCAAAACACTTTGTTGTCACAATATTTACGGGTGTACAATTAGTTATCTTCATTTTTGTAATAAATGATGAGGATCGTCCTCAGGTTTCAATCAATACGACTTTCTAGGTGTGAGGCCTCAAAGTCATTATTTAAGAATCTGCTCGACGTTTCGGCCACTGTTAGAAGTGTCTTTCTTCTGACTGCTGATGAGTGAAGGCTTGATTCTTATGTAACATTCCAAATAGTAGTTTGAGGACAAAGAAGGGAATGTTGGGCATTCTTTATTGGTATTCTCATTATTTCACGCCATTGGAGGTTATTGGCGTTGTCAACTGGTGTGAATATGGAGTATTTTTCATTGGTGGTTGCAAACGCCAGTGGACAACGTCCACGTCCACCAGTGGTAGAGAATAACGCACGGCGTGTCCTGCCCGCAGTTTACGAACGTTTCTGCTGTAGTTATGCAGTTGTCTCTGTAGCCAGCGGAGTGAGAAACGACTCTATGAGCAAAATTCATTTCCATTTGTCTAGTGGAGTAATATCCGTGTATTCATAACTACAGCTTTGTTCAGTACTGCAAGAGGAAAGCTCAAAATTGTGATATATCGCAGACAAATAAAGTAGTTGGTATAAAGTGCCGAACTACATATGAAACGTCACGTGTTCGATCTGTGGTCAAAGGTAGAGCTTTGGTCTCTCACTGACGATTTTATTTACTTCTGACAAGGACACAAATGTCGCTAAGACTGTTCAGACAACTAGTTCATAAATACACTGCCGTTTGAGAAAAGTGCAACACTGAGAAAGATTTATCCGAATAGCGCCAAACTAGTTGTAAGTGGCGACGGGTGTGCAAGGATAAGTGATCCGTTCTTCAGCGAGATGGGATACGCGTGGACCGAGAAGAGTCCTCTGATGTCGGCCCGACAGGGTCGGTGTGAGCCTGGTGTATTCGGTTCACAGCCATCACACGAGGTGGAAACAACACAGGGGATGCCAGCATGCAATCGACGACGTCAAAGGCTGCCACACTGACGTGTGAGCGAGTTCGTATGGGGCAGAATGATTGGGCTCCGGGAAACGGGGTTGTCGCAGGGGATGCCAGCATGCAATCGACGACGTCAAAGGCTGCCACACTGACGTGTGAGCGAGTTCGTATGGGGCAGAATGATTGGGCTCCGGGAAACGGGGTTGTCGCACACTGACAGTTCGCAGGGTCGTATATAAGGGGGTCCATGACCTCCCCCCCCCCCCCCCCCGAGATAATCAATACACAGAAAACAGCTGTATTTTTATGATTTAACGCCAACGATAAAAAAAGCTCGATCTCGTTAAAGTAAACGGTGCTTCAACGCCAACTATGCCCATCAGTCTTCCCCCCCCCCCCCCGCTTCCCACCAAAATATCAAATATATAAAACAGAGTGTCCGTATGTTTGTGTGTACGTGTTGCATACAAATCTACAGTTTTGTTCCAATCTTTATGAAATTTTGTACACGTAAGCTTCAATCTATGAGGACTGCCGCCGTAAGTGTAAGAATCACGTACGATACATAGTTCACGAGATAAGTCGTCATAAACAATGAGATGCGCGAAAAACGCTTCATTTAGCGTCAATGTTCTCCTAAACCACAGGTCCGATTTCAACCAAATTTGGTTCACAGATTCTTAAACCATGAGGTAACAATTGCTGCAAAGTTAAAAATTACATACGACACATCGTTTAGAATATATGACATCATATACAATAGGAATCGAAAAAAGTGGCACATAACGCGGCAAGACTTTAAAAATACGGTATATGAGAATGAGAGTACTTATCGACTTGCAACAAAGTTTAGACATAATTTCAAACCGTTATCAAACTTTTTCTCCGTGTCAACCATAGCAAAGCGATGAAAGGAAAAAAATTTCTCGTTTACTACTTTTCGGCTGTTTATGGAGTAAAACTACGGCATTCGGTATGACGTTACAATTTATAATTTGTACACTACAAATTGTAGCCGCAGGAAAATTTACAGACAGTATACACACATATAGTTAAATGTACCTTCTAAATTGTGTCACATTCCGACATGTAGTTCATGAGATATAAGCACATAAACATAAACGTTCATGAAAAACCGTCCGATCACACACCAAGTCTTAATCTATTACTTCTTTACTACTAGTTTTCCCAAGATCGTTTACAGACATACAGCCCTTATACAAATGAATACATACCTAAAAAATGGGAGGAATAAATAAATAAATACCGGGGCAACGCCGGGTTCTCAGCTAGTTTGTTATATTGGTGGAGGTGTTTTACCGTATTTAGCAACTAACCGAAAGGCGTTTTTGTGTGTGCCATACGCGTTTCGCTTCTTTATTTATGAAGCATCATCAGTGGCCTGTAATAAATGTTATTTTTGTATAATATTGTAGTACAGTCATAATATTATAGGCATTTACCACAGTATGACAGTTTAAAAAAAAGAAAAAAAAATACCTATAATATTATGACTGTACTACAATATAATAAAAAAAACATATATTAAGGCCACTGATGATGCTTCATAAATAAAGAAGCGAAACGCGTATGGTACACACAAAAACGCCTTTCATTTAGTTGCTAAAGACGGTAATACACGTCCACCAATTTCATATGCAACTAAGGACGACGGAAATCGAAAAAAAAAATGATGGTAGTATGTTATATTCGTCACTGCGCACACGGCATGGTCCTACGACAGTGAAACATTACATCGTACTTAGCGAGGAGCGGGAACGGGACCAGGGAACGTGTCCATAGCACGGGACAACCGCCATCTTGTCCTCATGGACACAACGGACCGTACAGCGTCATACACAGTGCTGGCTCGTCGCTGGAGCACTGCGACAGGTGTGAACTCGTCGGCATTGACGGTTCCTCGCCACCTGCTGCATGCTGCACCAGCTGCACGCATGTCATTGCCTCGGCTTTCCATGTCGGGGAACCAGAAACTCCTCCGACTGCAATGGCCACTGATACCGTCACTGGGTTGTTGAGCTGCAAACTGTAATCTTTTCGAACGCGGCCCGCTTTAACGCGTCCTTCAGTGATGGCCGCATACGAGTCCAGCGTACCGTGGTGAGCGCAACCTGTGGAGTGGCATAGCGCACCAACGCCATGTGTGGCGGTTGGAGGCGCCGTTGGTTACAGTACAGTACCCGATGTCGCCTCCTGCTAATTGAGGGCACAGCAACCGGTACCTAACGCTGGTTGTAGAGGCTCGGATAGTTCCCCTGCTTCGGGCATCTCCGTTGGTTACAGTACAGTACCCGATATCGCCTCCTGCGTATTGAGGGCACAGCAACCGGTACCTAACGCTGGTTGTGGAGGCTCGGATATTTCCCCTGCTTCGGGCATCTCCGTAGGTTACAGTACAGTACCCGATCTCGCCTGCTGCGTATTGAGGGCACAGCAACCGGTACCTAACGCTGGTTCTGGAGGCTCGGATAGTTCCCCTGCTTCGGGCATCTCCGTTGGTTACAGTACAGTACCTGATCTCGCCTCCTGCGTATTGAGGGCACAGCAACCGGTACCTAACGCTGGTTGTGGAGGCTCGGATAGTTCCCCTGCATCGGGCATCTCCGTTGGTTACAGTACAGTACCCGATCTCGCCTCCTGCAAATTGAGGGCACAGCAACCGGTACCTAACGCTGGTTGTGGAGGCTCGGATAGTTCCCCTGCTTCGGGCATCTCCGTTGGTTACAGTACAGTACCCGATCTCGCCTCCTGCATATTGAGGGCACAGCAACCGGTACCTAACGCTGGTTGTGGAGGCTCGGATAGTTCCCCTGCTTCGGGCATCTCCGTTGGTTACAGTACAGTACCCGATCTCGTCTGCTGCGTATTGAGGGCACAGCAACCGGTACCTAAAGCTGGTTGTGGAGGCTCGGATAGTTCCCCTGCTTCGGGCATCTCCGTTGGTTACAGTACAGTACCCGATCTCCCCTCCTGCGTATTGAGGGCACAGCAACCGGTACCTAACGCTGGTTGTGGAGGCTCGGATAGTTCCCCTGCTTCGGGCATCTCCGTTGGTTACAGTACAGTACCCGATCTCGCCTGCTGCGTATTGAGGGCACAGCAACCAGTACCTAACGCTGGTTGTGGAGGCTCGGATAGTTCCCCTGCTTCGGGCATCTCCTTTGGTTACAGTACAGTACCCGATCTCGCCTCCTGCGTATTGAGGGCACAGCAACCGGTACCTAACGCTGGTTGAGGAGGCTCGGATAGTTCCCCTGCTTCGGGCATCTCCGTTGGTTACAGTACAGTACCCGATCTCGACTGCTGCGTATTGAGGGCACAGCAACCGGTACCTAACGCTGGTTGTGGAGGCTCAGATAGTTCCCCTGCTTCGGGCATCTCCGTTGGTTACAGTACAGTACCCGATCTCGCCTGCTGCGTATTGAGGGCACAGCAACCGGTACCTAACGCTGGTTATGGAGGCTCGGATAGTTCCCCTGCTTCGGGCATCTTTGTTGGTTACAGAACAGTACCCGATCTCGTCTGCTGCGTATTGAGGGCACAGCAACCGGTACCTAACGCTGGTTGTGGAGGCTCAGATAGTTCCCCTGCTTTGGGCATCTTCGTTGGTTACAGTACAGTACCCGATCTCGCCTGCTGAGTATTGAGGGCACAGCAACAGGTACCTAACGCTGGATGTGGAGGCTCGGATAGTTCCCCTGCTTCGGGCATCTCCGTTGGTTACAGTACAGTACAGTACCCTATCTCGCCTCCTCCGTATTGAGGGCACAGCAACCTGTACCTAACGCTGGTTGTGGAGGCTCGGATAGTTCCCCTGCTTCGGGCATCTCCGTAGGTTACAGTACAGTACCCGATCTCGCCTGCTGCGTATTGAGGGCACAGCAACCGATACCTAACGCTGGTTGTGGAGGCTCGGATAGTTCCCCTGCTTCGGGCATCTCCTTTGGTTACAGTACAGTACCCGATCTCGCCTCCTCCGTATTGAGGGCACAGCAACCGGTACCTAACGCTGGTTGTGGAGGCTCGGATGGTTCCCCTGCTTCGGGCATCTCCGTTGGTTACAGTACAGTACAGTACCATATCTCGCCTCCTCCGTATTGAGGGCACAGCAACCGGTACCTAACGCTGGTTGTGGAGGCTCGGATAGTTCCCCTGCTTCGGGGATCATCGTTGGTTACAGTACAGTACCCGATCTCGCCTCCTGCGTATTGAGGGCACAGCAATCGGTACCTAACACTGGTTGTGGAGGCTCGGATAGTTCCCCTGCATCGGGCACCTCCGTTGGTTACAGTACAGTACCAGATCTCGCCTCCTGCGTATTGAAGGCACAGCAACCGGTACCTAACGCTGGTTGTGGAGGCTTGGATAGTTCCCCTGCTTCGGGCATCTCCGTTGGTTACAGTACAGTACCCGATCTCGCCTCCTGCATATTGAGGGCACAGCAACCGGTACCTAACGCTGGTTGTGGAGGCTCGGATAGTTACCCTGCTTCGGGCATCTCCGTAGGTTACAGTACAGTACCCGATCTCGCTTGCTGCGTATTGAGGGCACAGCAACCGGTACCTAACGCTGGTTGTGGAGGCTCGGATAGTTCCCCTGCTTCGGGCATCTCCGTAGGTTACAGTACAGTACCCGATCTCGCCTGCTGCGTATTGAGGGCACAGCAACCGGTACCTAACGCTGGTTGTGGAGGCTCGGATAGTTCCCCTGCTTCGGGCATCTCCGTAGGTTACAGTACAGTACCCGATCTCGGCTCCTCCGTATTGAGGGCACAGCAACCGGTACCTAACGCTGGTTGTGGGGGCTCGGATAGTTCCCCTGCTTCGGGGATCTCCGTTGGTTACAGTACGGTACCCGATCTCGCCTCCTGCGTATTGAGGGCACAGCAACCGGTACCTAACACTGGTTGTGGAGGCTCAGATAGTTCCCCTGCATCGGGCATCTCCGTTGGTTACAGTACAGTACCAGATCTCGCCTCCTGCGTATTGAGGGCACAGCAACCGGTACCTAACGCTGGTTGTGGAGGCTCGGATAGTTGCCTTGCTTCGGGCATCTCCGTTGGTTACAATACAGTACAGTAACCGATCTCGCCTCCTGCGTATTGAGGGCACAGCAACCGGTACCTAACGCTGGTTGTGGAGGCTCGAATAGTTCCCCTGCTTCGGGCAACTCCATTGGTTACAGTACAGTACCCGGCTTGCTTGCTGCGTATTGAGGGCACAGCAACCGGTACCTAACGCTGGTTGTGGAGGCTCGGATAGTTCCCCTGCTTCGGGCATCTCCTTTGGTTACAGTACAGTACCCGATCTCGCCTCCTGCGTATTGAGGGCACAACAACCGGTACCTAACGCTGGTTGTGGAGGCTCGGATTGTTCCCCTGCTTCGGGCATCTCCGTTGGTTACAGTACAGTACCCGATCTCGCCTGCTGCGTATTGAGGGCACAGCAACCTGTACCTAACGCTGGTTGTGGAGGCTCAGATAGTTCCCCTGCTTCGGGCATCTCCGTTGGTTACAGTACAGTACCCGATCTCGCCTGCTGCGTATTGAGGGCACAGCAACCGGTACCTAACGCTGGTTGTGGAGGCTCGGATAGTTCCCCTGCATCGGGCATCTTTGTTGGTTACAGAACAGTACCCGATCTCGCCTGCTGCGTATTGAGGGCACAGCAACCGGTACCTAACGCTGGTTGTGGAAGCTCGGATAGTTCCCCTGCTTTGGGCATCTTCGTTGGTTACAGTACAGTACCCGATCTCGCCTGCTGCGTATTGAGGGCACAGCAACCGGCACCTAACGCTGGTTGTGGAGGCTCGGATAGTTCCCCTGCTTCGGGCATCTCCGTTGGTTACAGTACAGTACCCGATCTCGCCTGCTGCGTATTGAGGGCACAGCAACCGGTACCTAACGCTGGTTGTGGAGGCTCGGATAGTTCCCCTGCTTCGGGCATCTCCGTAGGTTACAGTACAGTACCCAATCTCGCCTGCTGCGTATTGAGGGCACAGCAACCGGTACCTAACGCTGGTTGTGGAGGCTTAGATAGTTCCCCTGCTTCGGGCATCTCCGTTGGTTACAGTACAGTACCCGATCTCGCCTCCTGCGTATTGAGGGCACAGCAATCGGTACCTAACGCTGGTTGTGGAGGCTCGGATAGTTCCCCTGTTTCGGGCATCTCCGTTGATTACAGTACAGTACCAGATCTCGCCTCCTGCATATTGAGGGCACAGCAACCGGTACCTAACGCTGGTTGTGGAGGCTCGGATAGTTCCCCTGCTTCGGGCATCTCCATAGGTTACAGTACAGTACCCGATCTCGCCTGCTGCGTATTGAGGGCACAGCAACCGGTACCTAACGCTGATTGTGGAGGCTCGGATAGTTCCCCTGCTTCGGGCATCTCCGTAGGTTACAGTACAGTACCCGATCTCGCCTGCTGCGTATTGAGGGCACAGCAACCGGTACCTAACGCTGGTTGTGGAGGCTCGGATAGTTCCCCTGCTTCGGGAATCTCCGTTGGTTACAGTACAGTACCCGATCTCGCCTCCTGCGTATTGAGGGCATAGCAACCGGTACCTAACGCTGGTTGTGGAGGCTCGGATAGTTTCCTGCTTCGGGCATCTCCGTTAGTTACAGTACAGTAACCGATCTCGCCTCCTGCGTATTGAGGGCACAGCAACCGGTACCTAACGCTGGTTGTGGAGGCTCGGATAGTTCCCCTGCTTCTGGCATCTCCGTTGGTTAGAGTACAGTACCCGATCTCGCCTGCTGCGTATTGAGGGCACAGCAACCGGTACCTAACGCTGGTTGTGGAGGCTCGGATAGCTCCCCTGCTTCGGGCATCTCCTTTGGTTACAGTACAGTACCCGATCTCGTCTCCTGCGTATTGAGGGCACAGCAACCGGTACCTAACGCTGGTTGTGGAGGCTCGGATAGTTCCCCTGCTTCGGGCATCTCCGTTGGTTACAGTACAGTACCCGATCTCGCCTGCTGCGTATTGAGGGCACAGCAACCGGTACCTAACGCTGGTTGTGGAAGCTCAGATAGTTCCCCTGCTTTGGGCATCTCCGTTGGTTACAGTACAGTACCCGATCTCGCCTGCTTCGTATTGAGGGCAAAGCAACCGGTACCTAACACTGGTTGTGGAGGCTCGGTTAGTTCCCCTGCTTCGGGCATCTTCGTTGGTTACAGAACAGTACCGGATCTGGCCTGCTGCGTATTGAGGGCACAGCAACCGGTACCTAACGCTGGTTGTAGAGGCTCAGATAGTTCCCCTGCTTTGGGCATCTTCGTTGGTTACAGTACAGTACCCGATCTCGCCTGCTGCTTATTGAGTGCACAGCAACCGGTACCTAACGCTGTTTGTGGAGGCTCGGATAGTTCCCCTGCTTCGGGCATCTTTGTTGGTTACAGTACAGTACAGTACCCTATCTCGCCTCCTCCGTATTGAGGGCACAGTAACCGGTACCTAACGCTGGTTGTGGAGGCTCGGATAGTTCCCCTGCTTCGGGCATCTCCGCTGGTTACAGTACAGTACCCGATCTCGCCTGCTGCGTATTGAGGGCACAGCAACCGGTACCTAACGCTGGTTGTGGAGGCTCGGATAGTTCCCCTGCTTCGGGCATCTCCGTAGGTTACAGTACAGTACCCGATCTCGCCTGCTGCGTATTGAGGGCACAGCAACTGGTACCTAACGCTGGTTGTGGAGGCTCGGATAGTTCCCCTGCTTCGGGCATCTCCGCTGGTTACAGTACAGTACCCGATCTCGCCTGCTGCGTATTGAGGGCACAGCAACCGGTACCTAACGCTGGTTGTGGAGGCTCGGATAGTTCCCCTGCTTCGGGCATCTCCGTAGGTTACAGTACAGTACCCGATCTCGCCTCCTGCATATTAAGGGGACAACAACCACTCCCTAACGCTGGTTGTGGAGGCTTGGATAGTTCCCCTGCTTCGGGCATCTCCGTTGGTTACAGTACAGTACCCGATCTCGCCTGCTGCGTATTGAGGGCACAGCAACCGGTACCTAACGCTGGTTGTGGAGGCTCGGATAGTTCCCCTGCTTCGGGCATCTCCGCTGGTTACAGTACAGTACCCGATCTCGCCTGCTGCGTATTGAGGGCACAGCAACCGGTACCTAACGCTGGTTGTGGAGGCTCGGATAGCTCCCCTGCTTCGGGCATCTCCTTTGGTTACAGTACAGTACCCGATCTCGTCTCCTGCGTATTGAGGGCACAGCAACCGGTACCTAACGCTGGTTGTGGAGGCTCGGATAGTTCCCCTGCTTCGGGCATCTCCGTTGGTTACAGTACAGTACCCGATCTCGCCTGCTGCGTATTGAGGGCACAGCAACCGGTACCTAACGCTGGTTGTGGAGGCTCGGATAGTTCCCCTGCTTCGGGCATCTCCTTTGGTTACAGTACAGTACCCGATCTCGCCTCCTGCGTATTGAGGGCACAGCAACCGGTACCTAACGCTGGTTGTGGAGGCTCGGATAGTTCCCCTGCTTCGGGCATCTCCGTTGGTTACAGTACAGTACCCGATCTCGACTGCTGCGTATTGAGGGCACAGCAACCGGTACCTAACGCTGGTTGTGGAGGCTCAGATAGTTCCCCTGCTTCGGGCATCTCCGTTGGTTACAGTACAGTACCCGATCTCGCCTGCTGCGTATTGAGGGCACAGCAACCGGTACCTAACGCTGGTTGTGGAGGCTCGGATAGTTCCCCTGCTTCGGGCATCTTTGTTGGTTACAGAGCAGTACCCAATCTCGTCTGCTGCGTATTGAGGGCACAGCAACCGGTACCTAACGCTGGTTGTGGAGGCTCAGATAGTTCCCCTGCTTTGGGCATCTTCGTTGGTTACAGTACAGTACGCGATCTCGCCTGCTGAGTATTGAGGGCACAGCAACAGGTACCTAACGCTGGATGTGGAGGCTCGGATAGTTCCCCTGCTTCGGGCATCTCCGTTGGTTACAGTACAGTACAGTACCCTATCTCGCCTCCTCCGTATTGAGGGCACAGCAACCGGTACCTAACGCTGGTTGTGGAGGCTCGGATAGTTCCCCTGCTTCGGGCATCTCCGTAGGTTACAGTACAGTACCCGATCTCGCCTGCTGCGTATTGAGGGCACAGCAACCGGTACCTAACGCTGGTTGTGGAGGCTCGGATAGTTCCCCTGCTTCGGGCATCTCCTTTGGTTACAGTACAGTACCCGATCTCGCCTCCTCCGTATTGAGGGCACAGCAACCGGTACCTAACGCTGGTTGTGGAGGCTCGGATAGTTCCCCTGCTTCGGGGATCATCGTTGGTTACAGTACAGTACCCGATCTCGCCTCCTGCGTATTGAGGGCACAGCAATCGGTACCTAACACTGGTTGTGGAGGCTCGGATAGTTCCCCTGCATCGGGCACCTCCGTTGGTTACAGTACAGTACCAGATCTCGCCTCCTGCGTATTGAGGGCACAGCAACCGGTACCTAACGCTGGTTGTGGAGGCTTGGATAGTTCCCCTGCTTCGGGCATCTCCGTTGGTTACAGTACAGTACCCGATCTCGCCTCCTGCATATTGAGGGCACAGCAACCGGTACCTAACGCTGGTTGTGGAGGCTCGGATAGTTACCCTGCTTCGGGCATCTCCGTAGGTTACAGTACAGTACCCGATCTCGCCTGCTGCGTATTGAGGGCACAGCAACCGGTACCTAACGCTGGTTGTGGAGGCTCGGATAGTTCCCCTGCTTCGGGCATCTCCGTAGGTTACAGTACAGTACCCGATCTCGCCTGCTGCGTATTGAGGGCACAGCAACCGGTACCTAACGCTGGTTGTGGAGGCTCGGATAGTTCCCCTGCTTCGGGCATCTCCGTAGGTTACAGTACAGTACCCGATCTCGCCTCCTCCGTATTGAGGGCACAGCAACCGGTACCTAACGCTGGTTGTGGGGGCTCGGATAGTTCCCCTGCTTCGGGGATCTCCGTTGGTTACAGTACAGTACCCGATCTCGCCTCCTGCGTATTGAGGGCACAGCAACCGGTACCTAACACTGGTTGTGGAGGCTCAGATAGTTCCCCTGCATCGGGCATCTCCGTTGGTTACAGTACAGTACCAGATCTCGCCTCCTGCGTATTGAGGGCACAGCAACCGGTACCTAACGCTGGTTGTGGAGGCTCGGATAGTTGCCTTGCTTCGGGCATCTCCGTTGGTTACAATACAGTACAGTAACCGATCTCGCCTCCTGCGTATTGAGGGCACAGCAACCGGTACCTAACGCTGGTTGTGGAGGCTCGAATAGTTCCCCTGCTTCGGGCAACTCCATTGGTTACAGTACAGTACCCGGCTTGCTTGCTGCGTATTGAGGGCACAGCAACCGGTACCTAACGCTGGTTGTGGAGGCTCGGATAGTTCCCCTGCTTCGGGCATCTCCTTTGGTTACAGTACAGTACCCGATCTCGCCTCCTGCGTATTGAGGGCACAACAACCGGTACCTAACGCTGGTTGTGGAGGCTCGGATAGTTCCCCTGCTTCGGGCATCTCCGTTGGTTACAGTACAGTACCCGATCTCGCCTGCTGCGTATTGAGGGCACAGCAACCTGTACCTAACGCTGGTTGTGGAGGCTCAGATAGTTCCCCTGCTTCGGGCATCTCCGTTGGTTACAGTACAGTACCCGATCTCGCCTGCTGCGTATTGAGGGCACAGCAACCGGTACCTAACGCTGGTTGTGGAGGCTCGGATAGTTCCCCTGCATCGGGCATCTTTGTTGGTTACAGAACAGTACCCGATCTCGCCTGCTGCGTATTGAGGGCACAGCAACCGGTACCTAACGCTGGTTGTGGAAGCTCGGATAGTTCCCCTGCTTTGGGCATCTTCGTTGGTTACAGTACAGTACCCGATCTCGCCTGCTGCGTATTGAGGGCACAGCAACCGGCACCTAACGCTGGTTGTGGAGGCTCGGATAGTTCCCCTGCTTCGGGCATCTCCGTTGGTTACAGTACAGTACCCGATCTCGCCTGCTGCGTATTGAGGGCACAGCAACCGGTACCTAACGCTGGTTGTGGAGGCTCGGATAGTTCCCCTGCTTCGGGCATCTCCGTAGGTTACAGTACAGTACCCAATCTCGCCTGCTGCGTATTGAGGGCACAGCAACCGGTACCTAACGCTGGTTGTGGAGGCTTGGATAGTTCCCCTGCTTCGGGCATCTCCGTTGGTTACAGTACAGTACCCGATCTCGCCTGCTGCGTATTGAGGGCACAGCAACCGGTACCTAACGCTGGTTGTGGAGGCTCGGATAGTTCCCCTGCTTCGGGCATCACCGCTGGTTACAGTACAGTACCCGATCTCGCCTCCTGCGTATTAAGGGCACAGCAACCGGTACCTAACGCTGGTTGTGGAGTCTCGGATATTTCCCCTGCTTCGGGCATCTCCGTTGGTTACAGTACAGTACAGTACCCTATCTCGCCTCCTCCGTATTGAGGGCACAGCAACTGGTACCTAACGCTGGTTGTGGAGGCTCTTATAGTTCCCCTGCTTCGGGCATCTCCGTAGGTTACAGTACAGCACCCGATCTCGCCTGCTGCGTATTGAGAGCACAGCAACCGGTACCTAACGCTGGTTGTGGAGGCTCGGATAGTTCCCCTGCTTCGGGCATCTCCGTTGGTTACAGTACAGTACCCGATCTCGCCTCCTGCGTATTGAGGGCACAGCAATCGGTACCTAACGCTGGTTGTGGAGGCTCGGATAGTTCCCCTGTTTCGGGCATCTCCGTTGATTACAGTACAGTACCAGATCTCGCCTCCTGCATATTGAGGGCACAGCAACCGGTACCTAACGCTGGTTGTGGAGGCTCGGATAGTTCCCCTGCTTCGGGCATCTCCATAGGTTACAGTACAGTACCCGATCTCGCCTGCTGCGTATTGAGGGCACAGCAACCAGTACCTAACGCTGATTGTGGAGGCTCGGATAGTTCCCCTGCTTCGGGCATCTCCGTAGGTTACAGTACAGTACCCGATCTCGCCTGCTGCGTATTGAGGGCACAGCAACCGGTACCTAACGCTGGTTGTGGAGGCTCGGATAGTTCCCCTGCTTCGGGAATCTCCGTTGGTTACAGTACAGTACCCGATCTCGCCTCCTGCGTATTGAGGGCATAGCAACCGGTACCTAACGCTGGTTGTGGAGGCTCGGATAGTTTCCTGCTTCGGGCATCTCCGTTAGTTACAGTACAGTAACCGATCTCGCCTCCTGCGTATTGAGGGCACAGCAACCGGTACCTAACGCTGGTTGTGGAGGCTCGGATAGTTCCCCTGCTTCGGGCATCTCCGTTGGTTAGAGTACAGTACCCGATCTCGCCTGCTGCGTATTGAGGGCACAGCAACCGGTACCTAACGCTGGTTGTGGAGGCTCGGATAGCTCCCCTGCTTCGGGCATCTCCTTTGGTTACAGTACAGTACCCGATCTCGTCTCCTGCGTATTGAGGGCACAGCAACCGGTACCTAACGCTGGTTGTGGAGGCTCGGATAGTTCCCCTGCTTCGGGCATCTCCGTTGGTTACAGTACAGTACCCGATCTCGCCTGCTGCGTATTGAGGGAACAGCAACCGGTACCTAACGCTGGTTGTGGAGGCTCAGATAGTTCCCCTGCTTTGGGCATCTCCGTTGGTTACAGTACAGTACCCGATCTCGCCTGCTTCGTATTGAGGGCACAGCAACCGGTACCTAACGCTGGTTGTGGAGGCTCGGATAGTTCCCCTGCTTCGGGCATCTTCGTTGGTTACAGAACAGTACCCGATCTCGCCTGCTGCGTATTGAGGGCACAGCAACCGGTACCTAACGCTGGTTGTAGAGGCTCAGATAGTTCCCCTGCTTTGGGCATCTTCGTTGGTTACAGTACAGTACCCGATCTCGCCTGCTGCTTATTGAGTGCACAGCAACCGGTACCTAACGCTGTTTGTGGAGGCTCGGATAGTTCCCCTGCTTCGGGCATCTTTGTTGGTTACAGTACAGTACAGTACCCTATCTCGCCTCCTCCGTATTGAGGGCACAGTAACCGGTACCTAACGCTGGTTGTGGAGGCTCGGATAGTTCCCCTGCTTCGGGCATCTCCGCTGGTTACAGTACAGTACCCGATCTCGCCTGCTGCGTATTGAGGGCACAGCAACCGGTACCTAACGCTGGTTGTGGAGGCTCGGATAGTTCCCCTGCTTCGGGCATCTCCGTAGGTTACAGTACAGTACCCGATCTCGCCTGCTGCGTATTGAGGGCACAGCAACCGGTACCTAACGCTGGTTGTGGAGGCTCGGATAGTTCCCCTGCTTCGGGCATCTCCGCTGGTTACAGTACAGTACCCGATCTCGCCTGCTGCGTATTGAGGGCACAGCAACCGGTACCTAACGCTGGTTGTGGAGGCTCGGATAGTTCCCCTGCTTCGGGCATCTCCGTAGGTTACAGTACAGTACCCGATCTCGCCTCCTGCATATTAAGGGGACAACAACCGCTCCCTACCGCTGGTTGTGGAGGCTTGGATAGTTCCCCTGCTTCGGGCATCTCCGTTGGTTACAGTACAGTACCCGATCTCGCCTGCTGCGTATTGAGGGCACAGCAACCGGTACCTAACGCTGGTTGTGGAGGCTCGGATAGTTCCCCTGCTTCGGGCATCTCCGCTGGTTACAGTACAGTACCCGATCTCGCCTGCTGCGTATTGAGGGCACAGCAACCGGTACCTAACGCTGGTTGTGGAGGCTCGGATAGCTCCCCTGCTTCGGGCATCTCCTTTGGTTACAGTACAGTACCCGATCACGTCTCCTACGTATTGAGGGCACAGCAACCGGTACCTAACGCTGGTTGTGGAGGCTCGGATAGTTCCCCTGCTTCGGGCATCTCCGTTGGTTACAGTACAGTACCCGATCTCGCCTGCTGCGTATTGAGGGCACAGCAACCGGTACCTAACGCTGGTTGTGGAGGCTCAGATAGTTCCCCTGCTTTGGGCATCTCCGTTGGTTACAGTACAGTTCCCGATCTCGCCTGCTTCGTATTGAGGGCACAGCAACCGGTACCTAACGCTGTTTGTGGAGGCTCGGATAGTTCCCCTGCCTCGGGCATCTTCGTTGGTTACAGAACAGTACCCGATCTCGCCTGCTGCGTATTGAGGGCACAGCAACCGGTACCTAACGCTGGTTGTAGAGGCTCAGATAGTTCCCCTGCTTTGGGCATCTTCGTTGGTTACAGTACAGTACCCGATCTCGCCTGCTGCGTATTGAGTGCACAGCAACCGGTACCTAACGCTGTTTGTGGAGGCTCGGATAGTTCCCCTGCTTCGGGCATCTTTGTTGGTTACAGTACAGTACAGTACCCTATCTCGCCTCCTCCGTATTGAGGGCACAGTAACCGGTACCTAACGCTGGTTGTGGAGGCTCGGATAGTTCCCCTGCTTCGGGCATCTCCGCTGGTTACAGTACAGTACCCGATCTCGCCTGCTGCGTATTGAGGGCACAGCAACCGGTACCTAACGCTGGTTGTGGAGGCTCGGATAGTTCCCCTGCTTCGGGCATCTCCGTAGGTTACAGTACAGTACCCGATCTCGCCTGCTGCGTATTGAGGGCACAGCAACCGGTACCTAACGCTGGTTGTGGAGGCTCGGATAGTTCCCCTGCTTCGGGCAACTCCGCTGGTTACAGTACAGTACCCGATCTCGCCTGCTGCGTATTGAGGGCACAGCAACCGGTACCTAACGCTGGTTGTGGAGGCTCGGATAGTTCCCCTGCTTCGGGCATCTCCGTAGGTTACAGTACAGTACCCGATCTCGCCTCCTGCATATTAAGGGGACAACAACCACTCCCTAACGCTGGTTGTGGAGGCTTGGATAGTTCCCCTGCTTCGGGCATCTCCGTTGGTTACAGTACAGTACCCGATCTCGCCTGCTGCGTATTGAGGGCACAGCAACCGGTACCTAACGCTGGTTTTGGAGGCTCGGATAGTTCCCCTGCTTCGGGCATCTCCGCTGGTTACAGTGCAGTACCCGATCTCTCCTCCTGCGTATTGAGGGCACAGCAACCGGTACCTAACGCTGGTTGTGGAGGCTCGGATAGTTCCCCTGCTTCGGGCATCTCCGTTGGTTACAGTACAGTACCCGATCTCGCCTGCTGCGTATTGAGGGCACAGCAACCGGTACCTAACGCTGGTTGTGGAAGCTCGGATAGTTCCCCTGCTTCGGGCATCTCCGTAGGTTACAGTACAGTACCCGATCTCGGCTGCTGCGTGTTGAGAGCACAGCAACCGGTACCTAACGCTGGTTGTGGAGGCTCGGATAGTTCCCCTGCTTCGGTCATCTCCGTTGGTTACAGTACCGTACCCTATCTCGCCTCCTGCGTATTGAGGGCACAGCAACCGGTACCTAACGCTGGTTGTGGAGGCTCGGATAGTTGCCTTGCTTCGGGCATCTCCGTTGGTTACAATACAGTACAGTAACCGATCTCGCCTCCTGCGTATTGAGGGCACAGCAACCGGTACCTAACGCTGGTTGTGGAGGCTCGGATAGTTCCCCTGCTTCGGGCATCTCCATTGGTTACAGTACAGTACCCGATCTCGCCTGCTGCGTATTGAGGGCACAGCAACCGGTACCTAACGCTGGTTGTGGAGGCTCGGATAGTTCCCCTGCTTCGGGCATCTCCTTTGGTTACAGTACAGTACCCGATCTCGCCTCCTGCGTATTGAGGACACAACAACCGGTACCTAACGCTGGTTGTGGAGGCTCGGATAGTTCCCCTGCTTCGGGCATCTCCGTTGGTTACAGTACAGTACCCGATCTCGCCTGCTGCGTATTGAGGGCACAGCAACCTGTACCTAACGCTGGTTGTGGAGGCCCAGATAGTTCCCCTGCTTCGGGCATCTCCGTAGGTTACAGTATAGTACCCAATCTCGCCTGCTGCGTATTGAGGGCACAGCAACCGGTACCTAACGCTGGTCGTGGAGGCTTGGATAGTTCCCCTGCTTCGGGCATCTCCGTTGGTTACAGTACAGTACACTATCTCGCCTCCTCCGTATTGAGGGCACAGCAACCGGTACCTAACGCTGGTTGTGGAGGCTCGGATAGTTCCCCTGCTTCGGGCATCTCCGGAGGTTACAGTACAGTACCCAATCTCGCCTGCTGCGTATTGAGGGCAAAGCAACCGGTACCTAACGCTGGTTGTGGAGGCTTGGATAGTTCCCCTGCTTCGGGCATCTCCGTTGGTTACAGTACAGTACCCGATCTCGCCTGCTGCGTATTGAGGGCACAGCAACCGGTACCTAACGCTGGTTGTGGAGGCTCGGATAGTTCCCCTGCTTCGGGGATCTCCGTTGGTTACAGTACAGTACCCGATCTCGTCTCCTGCGTATTAAGGGCACAGCAATCGGTACCTAACACTGGTTGTGGAGGCTCAGATAGTTCCCCTGCATCGGGCATCTCCGTTGGTTACAGTACAGTAACAGATCTCGCCTCCTGCGTATTGAGGGGACAGCAACCGCTCCCTAACGCTGGTTGTGGAGGCTTGGATAGTTCCCCTGCTTCGGGCATCTCCGTTGGTTACAGTACAGTACCCGATCTCGCCTGCTGCGTATTGAGGGCACAGCAACCGGTACCTAACGCTGGTTGTGGAGGCTCGGATAGTTCCCCTGCTTCGGGCATCACCGCTGGTAACAGTACAGTACCCGATCTCGCCTCCTGCGTATTAAGGGCACAGCAACCGGTACCTAACGCTGGTTGTGGAGGCTCGGATAGTTCCCCTGCTTCGGGCATCTCCGTTGGTTACAGTACAGTACACGATCTCGCCTCCTGCGTATTGAGGGCACAGCAACTGGTACCTAACGCTGGTTGTGGAGGCTCGGATAGTTCCCCTGCTTCGGGCATCTCCGTTGGTTACAGTACAGTACACGATCTCGCCTCCTGCGTATTGAGGGCACAGCAACCGGTACCTAACGCTGGTTGTGGAGGCTCGGATAGTTCCCCTGCTTCGGGCATCTCCGTTGGTTACAGTACAGTACCCAATCTCGCCTCCTGCGTATTAAGGGCACAGCAACCGGTACCTAACGCTGGTTGTGGAGGCTCGGATAGTTCCCCTGCTTCGGGCATCTCCGTTGGTTACAGTACAGTACCTGATCTCTCCTCCTGCGTATTGAGGGCACAGCAACCGGTACCTAACGCTGGTTGTGGAGGCTCGGATAGTTCCCCTGCTTCGGGCATCTCCGTTGGTTACAGTACAGTACCCGATCTCGCCTGCTGCGTATTGAGGGCACAGCAACCGGTACCTAACGCTGGTTGTGGAGGCTCGGATAGTTCCCCTGCTTCGGGCATCTTCGTAGGTTACAGTACAGTACCCGATCTCGGCTGCTGCGTGTTGAGAGCACAGCAACCGGTACCTAACGCTGGTTGTGGAGGCTCGGATAGTTCCCCTGCTTCGGTCATCTCCGTTGGTTACAGTACCGTACCCTATCTCGCCTCCTGCGTATTGAGGGCACAGCAACCGGTACCTAACGCTGGTTGTGGAGGCTCGGATAGTTGCCTTGCTTCGGGCATCTCCGTTGGTTACAATACAGTACAGTAACCGATCTCGCCTCCTGCGTATTGAGGGCACAGCAACCGGTACCTAACGCTGGTTGTGGAGGCTCGGATAGTTCCCCTGCTTCGGGCATCTCCATTGGTTACAGTACAGTACCCGATCTCGCCTGCTGCGTATTGAGGGCACAGCAACCGGTACCTAACGCTGGTTGTGGAGGCTCGGATAGTTCCCCTGCTTCGGGCATCTCCTTTGGTTACAGTACAGTACCCGATCTCGCCTCCTGCGTATTGAGGACACAACAACCGGTACCTAACGCTGGTTGTGGAGGCTCGGATAGTTCCCCTGCTTCGGGCATCTCCGTTGGTTACAGTACAGTACCCGATCTCGCCTGCTGCGTATTGAGGGCACAGCAACCTGTACCTAACGTTGGTTGTGGAGGCTCGGATAGTTCCCCTGCTTCGGGCATCTCCGTTGGTTACTGTACAGTACACGATCTCGCCTCCTGCGTATTGAGGGCACAGCAACCGGTACCTAACGCTGGTTGTGGAGGCTCGGATAGTTCCCCTGCTTCGGGCATCTCCGTTGGTTACAGTACAGTACCCGATCTCGCCTCCTGCGTATTAAGGGCACAGCAACCGGTACCTAACGCTGGTTGTGGAGGCTCGGATAGTTCCCCTGCTTCGGGCATCTCCGTTGGTTACAGTACAGTACCCGATCTCGCCTCCTGCGTATTAAGGGCACAGCAACTGGTACCTAACGCTGGTTGTGGAGGCTCGGATAGTTCCCCTGCTTCGGGCATCTCCGTTGGTTACAGTACAGTACAGTACCCGATCTTGCCTGCTGCATATTGAGGGCACAGAAACCGGTATCTAACGCTGGTTGTGGAGGCTCGGATAGTTCCCCTGCTTCGGGCATCCCTGTTGGTTACAGTACAGTACCTGATCTCGCCTCCTGCGTATTGAGGGCACAGCAACCGGTACCTAACGCTGGTTGTGGAGGCTTGGATAGTTCCCCTGCTTCGGGCATCTTCGTTGGTTACAGTACAGTACCCGATCTCGTCTGCTGCGTATTGAGGGCACAGCAACCGGTACCTAACGCTGGTTGTGGAGGCTCGGATAGTTCCCCTGCTTCGGGCATCTCCGTTGGTTACAGTACAGTACCCGATCTCGCCTCCTGCGTATTGAGGGCACAGCAACCGGTACCTAACGCTGGTTGTGGAGGCTCGGATAGTTCCCCTGCTTCGGGCATCTCCGTAGGTTACAGCACAGTACCCGATCTCGCCTGCTGCGTATTGAGGGCACAGCAACCGGTACCTAAAGCTGGTTGTGGAGGCTCGGATAGTTCCTCTGCTTCGGGCATCTCCGTAGGTTACAGTACAGTACCCGATCTCGCCTGCTGCGTATTGAGGGCACAGCAACCGGTACCTAACGCTGGTTGTGGAGGCTCGGATAGTTCCCCTGCTTCGGGCATCTCCTTTGGTTACAGTACAGTACCCGATCTCGTCTCCTGCGTATTGAGGGCACAGCAACCGGTACCTAACGCTGGTTGTGGAGGCTCGGATAGTTCCCCTTCTTCGGGCATCTCCGTAGGCTACAATAAAGTAACCGATCTCGCCTTCTGCGTATTAAGCGCACAGCAACCGGTACCTAACCTTGGTTGTGAAGGCTCGGATAGTTCCCCTGCTTCGGGCATCTCCGTTGGTTACAGTACAGTACCCGATCTCGCCTGCTGCGTATTGAGGGCACAGCAACCGGTACCTAACGCTGGTTGTGGAGGCTCGGATAGTTCCCCTGCTTCGGGCATCTCCATTGGTTACAGTACAGTACCCGATCTCGCCTGCTGCGTATTGAGGGCACAGCAACCGGTACCTAACGCTGGTTGTGGAGGCTCGGATAGTTCCCCTGCTTCGGGCATCTCCTTTGGTTACAGTACAGTACCCGATCTCGCCTCCTGCGTATTGAGGACACAACAACCGGTACCTAACGCTGGTTGTGGAGGCTCGGATAGTTCCCCTGCTTCGGGCATCTCCGTTGGTTACAGTACAGTACCCGATCTCGCCTGCTGCGTATTGAGGGCACAGCAACCTGTACCTAACGCTGGTTGTGGAGGCTCAGATAGTTCCCCTGCTTCGGGCATCTCCGTAGGTTACAGTACAGTACCCAATCTCGCCTGCTGCGTATTGAGGGCACAGCAACCGGTACCTAACGCTGGTCGTGGAGGCTTGGATAGTTCCCCTGCATCGGGCATCTCCGTTGGTTACAGTACAGTACACTATCTCGCCTCCTCCGTATTGAGGGCACAGCAACCGGTACCTAACGCTGGTTGTGGAGGCTCGGATAGTTCCCCTGCTTCGGGCATCTCCGTTGGTTACAGTACAGTACCCGATCTCGCCTCCTGCGTATTGAGGGCACAGCAACTGGTACCTAACGCTGGTTGTGGAGGCTCTTATAGTTCCCCTGCTTCGGGCATCTCCGTAGGTTACAGTACAGCACCCGATCTCGCCTGCTGCGTATTGAGAGCACAGCAACCGGTACCTAACGCTGGTTGTGGAGGCTCGGATAGTTCCCCTGCTTCGGGCATCTCCGTTGGTTACAGTACAGTACCCGATCTCTCCTCCTGCGTATTGAGGGCACAGCAATCGGTACCTAACGCTGGTTGTGGAGGCTCGGATAGTTCCCCTGCTTCGGGCATCTCCGTAGGTTACAGTACAGTACCCGATCTCGCCTGCTGCGTATTGAGGGCACAGCAACCGGTACCTAACGCTGATTGTGGAGGCTCGGATAGTTCCCCTGCTTCGGGCATCTCCGTAGGTTACAGTACAGTACCCGATCTCGCCTGCTGCGTATTGAGGGCACAGCAACCGGTACCTAACGCTGGTTGTGGAGGCTCGGATAGTTCCCCTGCTTCGGGCATCTCCGTTGGTTACAGTACAGTACCCGATCTCGCCTCCTGCGTATTGAGGGCACAGCAACCGGTACCTAACGCTGGTTGTGGAGGCTCGGATAGTTCCCTGCTTCGGGCATCTCCGTTAGTTACAGTACAGTACAGTAACCGATCTCGCCTCCTGCGTATTGAGGGCACAGCAACCGGTACCTAACGCTGGTTGTGGAGGCTCGGATAGTTCCCCTGCTTCGGGCATCTCCGTTGGTTATAGTACAGTACCCGATCTCGCCTGCTGCGTATTGAGGGCACAGCAACCGGTACCTAACGCTGGTTGTGGAGGCTCGGATAGGTCCCCTGCTTCGGGCATCTCCTTTGGTTACTGTACAGTACCCGATCTCGCCTCCTGCGTATTGAGGGCACAGCAACCGGTACCTAACGCTGGTTGTGGAGGCTCGGATAGTTCCCCTGCTTCGGGCATCTCCGTTGGTTACAGTACAGTACCTGATCTCGCCTGCTGCGTATTGAGGGCACAGCAACCGGTACCTAACGCTGGTTGTAGAGGCTCAGATAGTTCCCCTGCTTTGGGCATCTCCGTTGGTTACAGTACAGTACCCGATCTCGCCTGCTGCGTATTGAGGGCACAGCAACCGGTACCTAACGCTGGTTGTGGAGGCTCGGATAGTTCCCCTGCTTCGGGCATCTCCGCTGGTTACAGTACAGTACCCGATCTCGCCTGCTGCGTATTGAGGGCACAGCAACCGGTACCTAATGCTGGTTGTGGAGGCTCGGATAGTTCCCCTGCTTCGGGCATCTCCGTAGGTTACAGTACAGTACCCGATCTCGCCTCCTCCGTATTGAGGGCACAGCAACCGGTACCTAACGCTGGTTGTGGGGGCTCGGATAGTTCCGCTGCTTCGGGCATCTCCGTTGGTTACAGTACAGTACCCGATCTCGCCTGCTGCGTATTGAGGGCACAGCAACCTGTACCTAACGCTGGTTGTGGAGGCTCAGATAGTTCCCCTGCTTCGGGCATCTCCGTAGGTTACAGTACAGTACCCAATCTCGCCTGCTGCGTATTGAGGGCACAGCAACCGGTACCTAACGCTGGTCGTGGAGGCTTGGATAGTTCCCCTGCTTCGGGCATCTCCGTTGGTTACAGTACAGTACACTATCTCGCCTCCTCCGTATTGAGGGCACAGCAACCGGTACCTAACGCTGGTTGTGGAGGCTCGGATAGTTCCCCTGCTTCGGGCATCTCCGTTGGTTACAGTACAGTACCCGATCTCGCCTCCTGCGTATTGAGGGCACAGCAACTGGTACCTAACGCTGGTTGTGGAGGCTCTTATAGTTCCCCTGCTTCGGGCATCTCCGTAGGTTACAGTACAGCACCCGATCTCGCCTGCTGCGTATTGAGAGCACAGCAACCGGTACCTAACGCTGGTTGTGGAGGCTCGGATAGTTCCCCTGCTTCGGGCATCTCCGTTGGTTACAGTACAGTACCCGATCTCTCCTCCTGCGTATTGAGGGCACAGCAATCGGTACCTAACGCTGGTTGTGGAGGCTCGGATAGTTCCCCTGCTTCGGGCATCTCCGTAGGTTACAGTACAGTACCCGATCTCGCCTGCTGCGTATTGAGGGCACAGCAACCGGTACCTAACGCTGATTGTGGAGGCTCGGATAGTTCCCCTGCTTCGGGCATCTCCGTAGGTTACAGTACAGTACCCGATCTCGCCTGCTGCGTATTGAGGGCACAGCAACCGGTACCTAACGCTGGTTGTGGAGGCTCGGATAGTTCCCCTGCTTCGGGCATCTCCGTTGGTTACAGTACAGTACCCGATCTCGCCTCCTGCGTATTGAGGGCACAGCAACCGGTACCTAACGCTGGTTGTGGAGGCTCGGATAGTTCCCTGCTTCGGGCATCTCCGTTAGTTACAGTACAGTACAGTAACCGATCTCGCCTCCTGCGTATTGAGGGCACAGCAACCGGTACCTAACGCTGGTTGTGGAGGCTCGGATAGTTCCCCTGCTTCGGGCATCTCCGTTGGTTATAGTACAGTACCCGATCTCGCCTGCTGCGTATTGAGGGCACAGCAACCGGTACCTAACGCTGGTTGTGGAGGCTCGGATAGTTCCCCTGCTTCGGGCATCTCCTTTGGTTACTGTACAGTACCCGATCTCGCCTCCTGCGTATTGAGGGCACAGCAACCGGTACCTAACGCTGGTTGTGGAGGCTCGGATAGTTCCCCTGCTTCGGGCATCTCCGTTGGTTACAGTACAGTACCCGATCTCGCCTGCTGCGTATTGAGGGCACAGCAACCGGTACCTAACGCTGGTTGTAGAGGCTCAGATAGTTCCCCTGCTTTGGGCATCTCCGTTGGTTACAGTACAGTACCCGATCTCGCCTGCTGCGTATTGAGGGCACAGCAACCGGTACCTAACGCTGGTTGTGGAGGCTCGGATAGTTCCCCTGCTTCGGGCATCTCCGCTGGTTACAGTACAGTACCCGATCTCGCCTGCTGCGTATTGAGGGCACAGCAACCGGTACCTAATGCTGGTTGTGGAGGCTCGGATAGTTCCCCTGCTTCGGGCATCTCCGTAGGTTACAGTACAGTACCCGATCTCGCCTCCTCCGTATTGAGGGCACAGCAACCGGTACCTAACGCTGGTTGTGGGGGCTCGGATAGTTCCGCTGCTTCGGGGATCTCCGTTGGTTACAGTACAGTACCCGATCTCGCCTCCTGCGTATTGAGGGCACAGCAACCGGTACCTAACACTGGTTGTGGAGGCTCAGATAGTTCTCCTGCATCGGGCATCTCCGTTGGTTACAGTACAGTACCAGATCTCGCCTCCTGCGTATTGAGGGCACAGCAACCGGTACCTAACGCTGGTTGTGGAGGCTTGGATAGTTCCCCTGCTTCGGGCATCTCCGTTGGTTACAGTACAGTACCCGATCTCGCCTGCTGCGTATTGAGGGCACAGCAACCGGTACCTAACGCTGGTTGTGGAGGCTCGGATAGTTCCCCTGCTTCGGGCATCTCCGCTGGTTACTGTACAGTACCCGATCTCGCCTCCTGCGTATTGAGGGGACAGCAACCGCTCCCTAACGCTGGTTGTGGAGGCTCGGATAGTTCCCCTGCTTCGGGCATCTCCGTTGGTTACAGTACAGTACCCGATCTCGCCTGCTGCGTATTGAGGGCACAGCAACCGGTACCTAACGCTGGTTGTGGAGGCTCGGATAGTTCCCCTGCTTCGGGCATCTCCGTAGGTTAGAGTACAGTACCCGATCTCGCCTCCTGCGTATTAAGGGGACAACAACCACTCCCTAACGCTGGTTGTGGAGGCTTGGATAGTTCCCCTGCTTCGGGCATCTCCGTTGGTTACAGTACAGTACCCGATCTCGCCTCCTGCGTATTGAGGGCACAGCAACCGGTACCTAACGCTGGTTGTGGAGGCTCGGATAGTTCCCCTGCTTCGGGCATCTCCGCTGGTTACAGTGCAGTACCCGATCTCTCCTCCTGCGTATTGAGGGCACAGCAACCGGTACCTAACGCTGGTTGTGGTGGCTCGGATAGTTCCTCTGCTTCGGGCATCTCCGTTGGTTACAGTACAGTACAGTACCCCATCTTGCCTGCTGCGTATTGAGGGCACAGAAACCGGTATCTAACGCTGGTTGTGGAGGCTCGGATAGTTCCCCTGCTTCGGGCATCCCTGTTGGTTACAGTACAGTACCTGATCTCGCCTCCTGCGTATTGAGGGCACAGCAACCGGTACCTAACGCAGGTTGTGGAGGCTTGGATAGTTCCCCTGCTTCGGGCATCTTCGTTGGTTACTGTACAGTACCCGATCTCGTCTGCTGCGTATTGAGGGCACAGCAACCGGTACCTAACGCTGGTTGTGGAGGCTCGGATAGTTCCCCTGCTTCGGGCATCTCCGTTGGTTACAGTACAGTACCCGATCTCGCCTCCTGCGTATTGAGGGCACAGCAACCGGTACCTAACGCTGGTTGTGGAGGCTCGGATAGTTCCCCTGCTTCGGGCATTTCCGTAGGTTACAGTACAGTACCCGATCTCGCCTGCTGCGTATTGAGGGCACAGCAACCGGTACCTAAAGCTGGTTGTGGAGGCTCGGATAGTTCCCCTGCTTCGGGCATCTCCGTAGGTTACAGTACAGTACCCGATCTCGCCTGCTGCGTATTGAGGGCACAGCAACCGGTACCTAACGCTGGTTGTGGAGGCTCGGATAGTTCCCCTGCTTCGGGCATCTCCTTTGGTTACAGTACAGTACCCGATCTCGTCTCCTGCGTATTGAGGGCACAGCAACCGGTACCTAACGCTGGTTGTGGAGGCTCGGATAGTTCCCCTGCTTCGGGCATCTCCGTAGGCTACAGTAAAGTAACCGATCTCGCCTTCTGCGAATTGAGCGCACAGCAACCGGTACCTAACCTTGGTTGTGGAGGCTCGGATAGTTCCCCTGCTTCGGGCATCTCCGTTGGTTACAGTACAGTACCCGATCTCACCTGCTGCGTATTGAGGGCACAGCAACCGGTACCTAACGCAGGTTGTGGAGGCTCGGATAGTTCCCCTGCTTCGGGCATCTCCTTTGGTTACAGTACAGTACCCGATCTCGCCTCGTGCGTATTGAGGGCACAGCAACCGGTACCTAACGCTGGTTGTGGAGGCTCGGATAGTTCCCCTGCTTCGGGCATCTCCGTTGGTTACAGTTCAGTACCCGATCTCGCCTGCTGTGTATTGAGGACACAGCAACAGGTACCTAACGCTGGTTGTGGAGGCTCAGATAGTTCCCCTGCTTTGGGCATCTTCGTTGGTTACAGTACAGTACCCGATCTCGCCTGCTGCGTATTGAGGGCACAGCATCCGGTACCTAACGCTGGTTGTGGAGGCTCGGATAGTTCCCCTGCTTCGCGCATCTCCGTTGGTTACAGTATAGTACAGTACCCTATCTCGCCTCCTCCGTATTGAGGGCACAGCAACCGGTACCTAACGCTGGTTGTGGAGGCTCAGATAGTTCCCCTGCTTTGGGCATCTTCGTTGGTTACAGTACAGTACCCGATCTCGCCTGCTGCGTATTGAGGGCACAGCAACCGGTACCTAACGCTGGTTGTGGAGGCTCGGATAGTTCCCCTGCTTCGGGCATCTGCGCTGGTTACAGTACAGTACCCGATCTCGCCTCCTGCGTATTGAGGGCACAGCAACCGGTACCTAACGCTGGTTGTGGAGGCTCGGATAGTTCCCCTGCTTCGGGCATCTCCGTTGGTTATAGTACAGTACCCGATCTCGCCTGCTGCGTATTGAGGGCAGAGCAACCGTTACCTAACGCTGGTTGTGGATGCTCGGATAGTTCCCCTGCTTCGGGCATCTCCGCTGGTTACAGTACAGTACCCGATCTCGCCTCCTGCGTATTGAGGGCACAGCAACCAGTACCTAACGCTGGTTGTGGAGGCTCGGATAGTTCCCCTGCTTCGGGCATCTCCTTTGGTTACAGTACAGTACCCGATCTCGCCTCGTGCGTATTGAGGGCACAGCAACCGGTACCTAACGCTGGTTGTGGAGGCTCGGATAGTTCCCCTGCTTCGGGCATCTCCTTTGGTTACAGTACAGTACCCGATCTCGCCTGCTGCGTATTGGGGACACAGCAACCGGTACCTAACGCTGGTTGTGGAGGCTCAGATAGTTCCCCTGCTTTGGGCATCTTCGTTGGTTACAGTACAGTACCCGATCTCGCCTGCTGCGTATTGAGGGCACAGCATCCGGTACCTAACGCAGGTTGTGGAGGCTCGGATAGTTCCCCTGCTTCGGGCATCTCCGTTGGTTACAGTATAGTACAGTACCCTATCTCGCCTCCTCCGTATTGAGGGCACAGCAACCGGTACCTAACGCTGGTTGTGGAGGCTCGGATAGTTCCCCTGCTTCGGGCATCTCCGTAGGTTACAGTACAGTACCCGATCTCGCCTGCTGCGTATTGAGGGCACAGCAACCGGTACCTAACGCTGGTTGTGGAGGCTCGGATAGTTCCCCTGCTTCGGGCATCTGCGCTGGTTACAGTACAGTACCCGATCTCGCCTCCTGCGTATTGAGGGCACAGCAACCGGTACCTAACGCTGGTTGTGGAGGCTCGGATAGTTCCCCTGCTTCGGGCATCTCCGTTGGTTACAGTACAGTACCCGATCTCGCCTGCTGCGTATTGAGGGCAGAGCAACCGTTACCTAACGCTGGTTGTGGATGCTCGGATAGTTCCCCTGCTTAGGGCATCTCCGCTGGTTACAGTACAGTACCCGATCTCGCCTCCTGCGTATTGAGGGCACAGCAACCAGTACCTAACGCTGGTTGTGGAGGCTCGGATAGTTCCCCTGCTTCGGGCATCTCCGTTGGTTACAGTACAGTACCCGATCTCGTCTGCTGCGTATTGAGGGCACAGCAACCGTTACCTAACGCTGGTTGTGGAGGCTCGGATAGTTCCCCGGCTTCGGGCATCTCCGTAGGTTACAGTACAGTACCCGATCTCGCCTGCTGCGTATTGAGGGCACAGCAACCGGTACCTAACGCTGGTTGTGGAGGCTCGGATAGTTCCCCTGCTTCAGGCATCTCCGTTGGTTACAGTACAGTACCCGATCTCGCCTGCTGCATATTGAGGGCAAAGCAACCGGTACCTAACGCTGGTTGTGGAGGCTCGGATAGTTCCCCTGCTTCGGGCATCTCCGTTGGTTACAGTACAGTACCCGATCTCGTCTCCTGCGTATTGAGGGCACAGAAACCGGTACCTAACGCTGGTTGTGGAGGCTTGGATAGTTCCCCTGCTTCGGGCATCTCCGTAGGTAACAGTACAGTACCCGATCTCGCCTGCTGCGTATTGAGGGCACAGCAACCGGTACCTAACGCTGGTTGTGGAGGCTCGGATAGTTCCCCTGCTTCGGGAATCTCCGTAGGTTACAGTACAGTACCCGATCTCGCCTGCTGCGTATTGAGGGCACAGCAACCGGTACCTAACGCTGGTTGTGGAGGCTCGGATAGTTCCCCTGCTTCGGGCATCTCCGTTGGTTACAGTACAGTACCCGATCTCGCCTCCTGCATATTGAGGGCACAGCAACCGGTACCTAACGCTGGTTGTGGAGGCTCGGATAGTTCTCCTGCTTCGGGCATCACCGTTGGTTACAGTACAGTACAGTACCCGATCTCGCCTCCTGCGTATTGAGGGCACAGCAACCGGTACCTAACGCTGGTTGTGGAGGCTCGGATAGTTCCCCTGCTTCGGGCATCTCCGTTGGTTACAGTACAGTACCCGATCTCGCCTGCTGCATATTGAGGGCACAGCAACCGGTACCTAACGCTGGTTGTGGAGGCTCGGATAGTTCCCCTGCTTCGGGCATCTCCTTTAGTTACAGTACAGTACCCCATCTCGCCTCCTGCGTATTGAGGGCACAGCAACCGGTACCTAACGCAGTTTGTGGAGGCTCGGATAGTTCCCCTGCTTCGGGCATCTCCGTTGGTTACAGTACAGTTCCCGATCTCACCTGCTGCGTATTGAGGGCACAGCAACCGGTACCTAACGCTGGTTGTGGAGGCTCAGATAGTTCCCCTGCTTCGGGCATCTTCTTTGGTTACAGTACAGTACCCGATCTCGCCTGCTGCGTATTGAGGGCACAGCAACTGGTACCTAACGCTGGTTGTGGAGGCTCGGATAGTTCCCCTGCTTCGGGCATCTTCGTTGGTTACAGAACAGTACCCGATCTCGCCTGCTGCGTATTGAGGGCACAGCAACCGGTACCTAACGCTGGTTGTGGAGGCTCGGATAGTTCCCCTGCTTCGGGCATCTCCGTTGGTTACAGTACAGTACCCGATCTCGCCTCCTGCGTATTGAGGGCACAGCAACCGGTACCTATCGCTGGTTGTGGAGGCTCGGATAGTTCCCCTGCTTCGGGCATCTCCGTTGGTTACAGTACAGTACCCGATCTCGCCTGCTGCGTATTGAGGGCAAAGCAACCAGTACCTAACGCTAGTTGTGGAGGCTCGGATAGTTCCCTTTTTTCGGGCATCTCCTTTGGTTAGAGTACAGTACCCGATCTCGTCTGCTGCGTATTGAGGGCACAGCAACCGGTACCTAACGCTGGTTGTGGAGGCTCGGATAGTTCCCCTGCTTCGGGCATCTCCGTTGATTACAGTACAGTACCCGATCTCACCTGCTGCGTATTGAGGGCACAGCAACCAGTACCTAACGCTGGTTGTGGAGGCTCAGATAGTTCCCCTGCTTCGGGCATCTCCGTTGGTTACAGTACAGTACCCGATCTCGCCTGCTGCGTACTGAGGGCACAGCAACCGGTACCTAACGCTGGTTGTGGAGGCTCGGATAGTTCCCCTGCTTCGGGCTTCTTCGTTGGTTACAGAACAGTTCCCGATCTCGCCTGCTGCGTATTGAGGGCACAGCAACCGGTACCTAACGCTGGTTTTGGAGGCTCGGATAGTTCCCCTGCTTTGGGCATCTTCGTTGGTTACAGTACAGTACCCGATCTCGCCTGCTGCGTATTGAGGGTACAGCAACCGGTACCTAACGCTGGTTGTAGAGGCTCGGATAGTTCCCCTGCTTCGGGCATCTCCGTTGGTTACAGTACAGTACAGTACCCTATCTCGCCTCCTCCGTATTGAGGGCACAGCAACCGGTACCTAACGCTGGTTGTGGAGGCTCGGATAGTTCCCCTGCTTCGGGCATCTCCGTAGGTTACAGTACAGTACCCGATCTCGCCTGCTGCGTATTGAGGGCACAGCAACCGGTACCTAACGCTGGTTGTGGAGGCTCGGATAGTTCCCCTGCTTTGGGCATCTCCGTTGGATACAGTACAGTACCCCATCTTGCCTCCTCCGTATTGAGAGCACAGCAACCATTACCTAACGCTGGTTGTGGAGGCTCGGATAGTTCTCCTGCTTCGGGCATCACCGTTGGTTACAGTACAGTACAGTACCCGATCTCGCCTCCTGCGTATTGTGGGCACAGCAACCGGTACCTAACGCTGGTTGTGGAGGCTCGGATAGTTCCCCTGCTTCGGGCATCTCCGTTGGTTACAGTACAGTACCCGATCTCGCCTGCTGCATATTGAGGGCACAGCAACCGGTACCTAACGCTGGTTGTGGAGGCTCGGATAGTTCCCCTGCTTCGGGCATCTCCTTTGGTTACAGTACAGTACCCCATCTCGCCTCCTGCGTATTGAGGGCACAGCAACCGGTACCTAACGCTGGTTGTGGAGGCTCGGATAGTTCCCCTGCTTCGGGCATCTCCGTTGGTTACAGTACAGTACCCGATCTCGCCTCCTGCGTATTGAGGGCACAGCAACCGGTACCTATCGCTGGTTGTGGAGGCTCGGATAGTTCCCCTGCTTCGGGCATCTCCATTGGTTACAGTACAGTACCCGATCTCGCCTGCTGCGTATTGAGGGCACAGCAACCGGTACCTAACGCTAGTTGTGGAGGCTCGGATAGTTCCCTTGCTTCGGGCATCTCCTTTGGTTAGAGTACAGTACCCGATCTCGCCTCCTGCCTATTGAGGGCACAGCAACCGGTACCTAACGCTGGTTGTGGAGGCTCGGATAGTTCCCCTGCTTCGGGCATCTCCGTTGATTACAGTACAGTACCCGATCTCACCTGCTGCGTATTGAGGGCACAGCAACCAGTACCTAACGCTGGTTGTGGAGGCTCAGATAGTTCCCCTGCTTCGGGCATCTCCGTTGGTTACAGTACAGTACCCGATCTCGCCTGCTGCGTACTGAGGGCACAGCAACCGGTACCTAACGCTGGTTGTAGAGGCTCGGATAGTTCCCCTGCTTCGGGCATCTTCGTTGGTTACAGAACAGTTCCCGATCTCGCCTGCTGCGTATTGAGGGCACAGCAACCGGTACCTAACGCTGGTTGTGGAGGCTCGGATAGTTCCCCTGCTTTGGGCATCTTCGTTGGTTACAGTACAGTACCCGATCTCGCCTGCTGCGTATTGAGGGTACAGCAACCGGTACCTAACGCTGGTTGTAGAGGCTCGGATAGTTCCCCTGCTTCGGGCATCTCCGTTGGTTACAGTACAGTACAGTACCCTATCTCGCCTCCTCCGTATTGAGGGCACAGCAACCGGTACCTAACGCTGGTTGTGGAGGCTCGGATAGTTCCCCTGCTTCGGGCATCTCCGTAGGTTACAGTACAGTACCCGATCTCGCCTGCTGCGTATTGAGGGCACAGCAACCGGTACCTAACGCTGGTTGTGGAGGCTCGGATAGTTCCCCTGCTTTGGGCATCTCCGTTGGATACAGTACAGTACCCCATCTTGCCTCCTCCGTATTGAGGGCACAGCAACCGGTACCTAACGCTGGTTGTGGGGGCTCGGATAGTTCCCCTGCTTCGGGGATCTCCGTTGGTTACAGTACAGTACCCGATCTCGCCTGCTGCGTATTGAGGGCACAGCAACCGGTACCTAACGCTGGTTGTGGAGGCTCGGATAGTTCCCCTGCTTCGGGGATCTCCGTTGGTTACAGTACAGTACCCGATCTCGCCTCCTGCGTATTGAGGGCACAGCAACCGGTACCTAACGCTGGTTGTGAAGGCTCGGATAGTTCCCCTGCATCGGGCATCTCCGTTGGTTACAGTACAGTACCCGATCTCGCCTCCTGCGTATTGAGGGGACAGCAACCACTCCATAACGCTGGTTGTGGAGGCTTGGATAGTTCCCCTAATTCGGGCATCTCCGTTGGTTACAGTACAGTACCCGATCTCGCCTGCTGCGTATTGAGGGCACAGCAATCGGTACCTAACACTGGTTGTGGAGGCTCAGATAGTTCCCCTGCTTCGGGCATCTCCGTTGGTTACAGTACAGTACCCGATCTCGCCTGCTGCGTATTGAGGGCACAGCAACTGGTACCTAACGCTGGTTGTGGAGGCTCGGATAGTTCCCCTGCTTCGGGCATCTTCGTTGGTTACAGAACAGTACCCGATCTCGCCTGCTGCGTATTGAGGGCACAGCAACCGGTACCTAACGCTGGTTGTGGAGGCTCGGATAGTTCCCTTGCTTCGGGCATCTCCTTTGGTTAGAGTACAGTACCCGATCTCGCCTGCTGCGTATTGAGGGCACAGCAACCGGTACCTAACGCTGGTTGTGGAGGCTCGGATAGTTCCCCTGCTTCGGGCATCTCCGTTGGTTACAGTACAGTACCCGATCTCGCCTGCTGCGTATTGAGGGCACAGCAACCAGTACCTAACGCTGGTTGTGGAGGCTCAGATAGTTCCCCTGCTTCGGGCATCTCCGTTGGTTACAGTACAGTACCCGATCTCGCCTGCTGCGTATTGAGGGCACAGCAACCGGTACCTAACGCTGGTTGTGGAAGGCTCGGATAGTTCCCCTGCTTCGGGCATCTTCGTTGGTTACAGAACAGTACCCGATCTCGCCTGCTGCGTATTGAGGGCACAGCAACCGGTACCTAACGCTGGTAGTGGAGGCTCGGATAGTTCCCCTGCTTCGGGCATCTCCGTTGGTTACAGTACAGTACAGTACCCTATCTCGCCTCCTCCGTATTGAGGGCACAGCAACCGGTACCTAACGCTGGTTGTGGAGGCTCGGATAGTTCCCCTGCTTCGGGCATCTCCGTAGGTTACAGTACAGTACCCGATCTCGCCTGCTGCGTATTGAGGGCACAGCAACCGGTACCTAACGCTGGTTGTGGAGGCTCGGATAGTTCCCCTGCTTTGGACATCTCCGTTGGATACAGTACAGTACCCGATCTCGCCTTCTCCGTATTGAGGGCACAGCAACCGGTACCTAACGCTTTGTTGTGGGGGCTCGGATAGTTCCCCTGCTTCGGGGATCATCGTTGGTTACAGTACAGTACCCGATCTCGCCTGCTGCGTATTGAGGGCACAGCAACAGGTACCTAACGCTGGTTGTAAAGGCTCGGATAGTTCCCCTGCTTCGGGCATCTCCGCTGGTTACAGTGCAGTACCCGATCTCTCCTCCTGCGTATTGAGGGCACAGCAACCGGTACCTAACGCTGGTTGTGGAGGCTCGGATAGTTCCCCTGCTTCGGGCATCTCCGTTGGTTACAGTACAGTACAGTACCCGATCTTGCCTGCTGCGTATTGAGGGCACAGCAACCGGTACCTAACGCTGGTTGTGGAGGCTCGGATAGTTCCCCTGCTTCGGGCATCTCTGTTGGTTACAGTACAGTACCCGATCTCGCCTCCTGCGTATTGAGGGCACAGCAACCGGTACCTATCGCTGGTTGTGGAGGCTCGGATAGTTCCCCTGCTTCGGGCATCTCCGTTGGTTACAGTACAGTATCCGATCTCGCCTCCTGCGTATTGAGGGCACAGCAACCGGTACCTAACGCTGGTTGTGGAGGCTCGGATAGTTCCCCTGCTTCGGGCATCTCCGTTGATTACAGTACAGTATCCGATCTCGCCTCCTGCGTATTGAGGGCACAGCAACCAGTACCTAACGCTGTTTGTGGAGGCTCGGATAGTTCCCCTGCTTCGGGCATCTCCGTTGGTTATAGTACAGTACCCGATCTCGCCTGCTGCGTATTGAGGGCACAGCAACCGGTACCTAACGCTGGTTGTGGAGGCTCGGATAGTTCCCCTGCTTTAGGCATCTTCGTTGGTTACAGTACAGTACCCGATCTCGCCTGCTGCGTATTGAGGGTACAGCAACCGGTACCTAACGCTGGTTGTAGAGGCTCGGATAGTTCCCCTGCTTCGGGCATCTCCGTTGGTTACAGTACAGTACAGTACCCTATCTCGCCTCCTCCGTATTGAGGGCACAGCAACCGGTACCTAACGCTGGTTGTGGAGGCTCGGATAGTTCCCCTGCTTCGGGCATCTCCGTAGGTTACAGTACAGTACCCGATCTCGCCTGCTGCGTATTGAGGGCACAGCAACCGGTACCTAACGCTGGTTGTGGAGGCTCGGATAGTTCCCCTGCTTTGGACATCTCCGTTGGATACAGTACAGTACCCGATCTCGCCTTCTCCGTATTGAGGGCACAGCAACCGGTACCTAACGCTTTGTTGTGGGGGCTCGGATAGTTCCCCTGCTTCGGGGATCATCGTTGGTTACAGTACAGTACCCGATCTCGCCTGCTGCGTATTGAGGGCACAGCAACAGGTACCTAACGCTGGTTGTAAAGGCTCGGATAGTTCCCCTGCTTCGGGCATCTCCGCTGGTTACAGTGCAGTACCCGATCTCTCCTCCTGCGTATTGAGGGCACAGCAACCGGTACCTAACGCTGGTTGTGGAGGCTCGGATAGTTCCCCTGCTTCGGGCATCTCCGTTGGTTACAGTACAGTACAGTACCCGATCTTGCCTGCTGCGTATTGACGGCACAGCAACCGGTACCTAACGCTGGTTGTGGAGGCTCGGATAGTTCCCCTGCTTCGGGCATCTCTGTTGGTTACAGTACAGTACCCGATCTCGCCTCCTGCGTATTGAGGGCACAGCAACCGGTACCTATCGCTGGTTGTGGAGGCTCGGATAGTTCCCCTGCTTCGGGCATCTCCGTTGGTTACAGTACAGTATCCGATCTCGCCTCCTGCGTATTGAGGGCACAGCAACCGGTACCTAACGCTGGTTGTGGAGGCTCGGATAGTTCCCCTGCTTCGGGCATCTCCGTTGATTACAGTACAGTACCCGATCTCACCTGCTGCGTATTGAGGGCACAGCAACCAGTACCTAACGCTGTTTGTGGAGGCTCAGATAGTTCCCCTGCTTCGGGCATCTCCGTTGGTTACAGTACAGTACCCGATCTCGCCTGCTGCGTACTGAGGGCACAGCAACCGGTACCTAACGCTGATTGTGGAGGCTCGGATAGTTCCCCTGCTTCAGGCATCTTCGTTGGTTACAGAACAGTTCCCGATCTCGCCTGCTGCGTATTGAGGGCACAGCAACCGGTACCTAACGCTGGTTGTGGAGGCTCGGATAGTTCCCCTGCTTTAGGCATCTTCGTTGGTTACAGTACAGTACCCGATCTCGCCTGCTGCGTATTGAGGGTACAGCAACCGGTACCTAACGCTGGTTGTAGAGGCTCGGATAGTTCCCCTGCTTCGGGCATCTCCGTTGGTTACAGTACAGTACAGTACCCTATCTCGCCTCCTCCGTATTGAGGGCACAGCAACCGGTACCTAACGCTGGTTGTGGGGGCTCGGATAGTTCCCCTGCTTCGTGGATCTCCGTTGGTTACAGTACAGTACCCGATCTCGCCTCCTGCGTATTGAGGGCACAGCAACCGGTACCTAACGCTGGTTGTGGAGGCTCGGATAGTTCCCCTGCTTCGGGGATCTCCGTTGGTTACAGTACAGTACCCGATCTCGCCTCCTGCGTATTGAGGGCACAGCAACCGGTACCTAACGCTGGTTGTGGAGGCTCGGATAGTTCCCCTGCATCGGGCATCTCCGTTGGTTACAGTACAGTACCCGATCTCGCCTCCTGCGTATTGAGGGGACAGCAACCACTCCATAACGCTGGTTGTGGAGGCTTGGATAGTTCCCCTGCTTCGGGCATCTCCGTTGGTTACAGTACAGTACCCGATCTCGCCTGCGGCGTATTGAGGGCACAGCAATCGGTACCTAAAACTGGTTGTGGAGGCTCATATAGTTCCCCTGCTTCGGGCATCTCCGTTGGTTACAGTACAGTACCCGATCTCGCCTGCTGCGTATTGAGGGCACAGCAACTGGTACCTAACGCTGGTTGTGGAGGCTCGTATAGTTCCCCTGCTTCGGGCATCTTCGTTGGTTACAGAACAGTACCCGATCTCGCCTGCTGCGTATTGAGGGCACAGCAACCGGTACCTAACGCTGGTTGTGGAGGCTCGGATAGTTCCCTTGCTTCGGGCATCTCCTTTGGTTAGAGTACAGTACCCGATCTCGCCTGCTGCGTATTGAGGGCACAGCAACCGGTACCTAACGCTGGTTGTGGAGGCTCGGATAGTTCCCCTGCTTCGGGCATCTCCGTTGGTTAAAGTACAGTACCCGATCTCGCCTGCTGCGTATTGAGGGCACAGCAACCAGTACCTAACGCTGGTTGTGGAGGCTCAGATAGTTCCCCTGCTTCGGGCATCTCCGTTGGTTACAGTACAGTACCCGATCTCGCCTGCTGCGTATTGAGGGCACAGCAACCGGTACCTAACGCTGGTTGTGGAAGGCTCGGTAGTTCCCCTGCTTCGGGCATCTTCGTTGGTTACAGAACAGTACCCGATCTCGCCTGCTGCGTATTGAGGGCACAGCAACCGGTACCTAACGCTGGTTGTGGAGGCTCGGATAGTTCCCCTGCTTCGGGCATCTCCGTTGGTTACAGTACAGTACAGTACCCTATCTCGCCTCCTCCGTATTGAGGGCACAGCAACCGGTACCTAACGCTGGTTGTGGAGGCTCGGATAGTTCCCCTGCTTCGGGCATCTCCGTAGGTTACAGTACAGTACCCGATCTCGCCTGCTGCGTATTGAGGGCACAGCAACCGGTACCTAACGCTGGTTGTGGAGGCTCGGATAGTTCCCCTGCTTTGGACATCTCCGTTGGATACAGTACAGTACCCGATCTCGCCTTCTCCGTATTGAGGGCACAGCAACCGGTACCTAACGCTTTGTTGTGGGGGCTCGGATAGTTCCCCTGCTCCGGGGATCTCCGTTGGTTACAGTACAGTACCCGATCTCGCCTCCTGCGTATTGAGGGCACAGCAACCGGTACCTAACGCTGGTTGTGGAGGCTCGGATAGTTCCCCTGCTTCGGGGATCTCCGTTGGTTACAGTACAGTACCCGATCTCGCCTCCTGCGTATTGAGGGCACAGCAATCGGTACCTAACACTGGTTGTGGAGGCTCAGATAGTTCCCCTGCATCGGGCATCTCCGTTGGTTACAGTACAGTACCCGATCTCGCCTCCTGCGTATTGAGGGGACAGCAACCACTCCCTAACGCTGGTTGTGGAGGCTTGGATAGTTCCCCTGCTTCGGGCATCTCCGTTGGTTACAGTACAGTACCCGATCTCGCCTGCTGCGTATTGAGGGCACAGCAACCGGTACCTAACGCTGGTTGTAAAGGCTCGGATAGTTCCCCTGCTTCGGGCATCTCCGCTGGTTACAGTGCAGTACCCGATCTCTCCTCCTGCGTATTGAGGGCACAGCAACCGGTACCTAACGCTGGTTGTGGAGGCTCGGATAGTTCCCCTGCTTCGGGCATCTCCGTTGGTTACAGTACAGTACAGTACCCGATCTTGCCTGCTGTGTATTGAGGGCACAGCACCCGGTACCTAACGCTGGTTGTGGAGGCTCGGATATTTCCCCTGCTTCGGGCATCTCCGTTGGTTACAGTACAGTACCCGATCTCGCCTCCTGCGTATTGAGGGCACAGCAACCGGTACCTAACGCTGGTTGTGGAGGCTTGGATAGTTCCCTTGCTTCGGGCATCTTCGTTGGTTACAGTACAGTACCCGATCTCGTCTGCTGCGTATTGAGGGCACAGCAACCGGTACCTAACGCTGGTTGTGGAGGCTCGGATAGTTCCCCTGCTTCGGGCATCTCCGTTGGTTACAGTACAGTACAGTACCCGATCTTGCCTGCTGCGTATTGAGGGCACAGCAACCGGTACCTAACGCTGGTTGTGGAGGCTCGGATAGTTCCCCTGCTTCGGGCATCTCCTTTGGTTACAGTACAGTACCCCATCTCGCCTCCTGCGTATTGAGGGCACAGCAACCGGTACCTAACGCTGTTTGTGGAGGCTCGGATAGTTCCCCTGCTTCGGGCATCTCCGTTGGTTACAGTACAGTTCCCGATCTCACCTGCTGCGTATTAAGGCACAGCAACCGGTACCTAACGCTGGTTGTGGAGGCTCGGATAGTTCCCCTGCTTCGGGTATCTCCGTTGGTTACAGTACAGTACCCGATCTCGCCTGCTGCGTATTGAGGGCACAGCAACTGGTACCTAACGCTGGTTGTGGAGGCTCGGATAGTTCCCCTGCTTCGGGCATCTCCGTTGGTTACAGTACAGTACCCGATCTCGCCTGCTGCGTATTGAGGGCACAGCAACCGGTACCTAACGCTGGTTGTGGAGGCTCGGATAGTTCCCCTGCTTCGGGCATCTCCGCTGGTTACAGTGCAGTACCCGATCTCTCCTCCTGCGTATTGAGGGCACAGCAACCGGTACCTAACGCTGGTTGTGGAGGCTCGGATAGTTCCCCTGCTTCGGGCATCTCCGTTGGTTACAGTACAGTACCCGATCTCGCCTCCTGCGTATTGAGGGCACAGCAACCGGTACCTAACGCTGGTTGTGGAGGCTCGGATAGTTCCCCTGCTTCGGGCATCTCCTTTGGTTACAGTACAGTACCCCATCTCGCCTCCTGCGTATTGAGGGCACAGCAACCGGTACCTAACGCTGTTTGTGGAGGCTCGGATATTTCCCCTGCTTCGGGCATCTCTGTTGGTTACAGTACAGTTCCCGATCTCACCTGCTGCGTATTGAGGGCACAGCAACCGGTACCTAACGCTGGTTGTGGAGGCTCAGATAGTTCCCCTGCTTCGGGCATCTCCGTTGGTTACAGTACAGTACCCGATCTCGCCTGCTGCGTATTGAGGGCACAGCAACTGGTACCTAACGCTGGTTGTGGAGGCTCGGATAGTTCCCCTGCTTCGGGCATCTTCGTTGGTTACAGAACAGTACCCGATCTCGCCTGCTGCGTATTGAGGGCACAGCAACCGGTACCTAACGCTGGTTGTGGAGGCTCGGATAGTTCCCCTGCTTCGGGCATCTCCGTTGGTTACAGTACAGTACCCGATCTCGCCTCCTGCGTATTGAGGGCACAGCAACCGGTACCTAACGCTGGTTGTGGAGGCTCGGATAGTTCCCCTGCTTCGGGCATCTCCGTTGGTTACAGTACAGTACCCGATCTCGCCTGCTGCGTATTGAGGGCACAGCAACCAGTACCTAACGCTGGTTGTGGAGGCTCAGATAGTTCCCCTGCTTCGGGCATCTCCGTTGGTTACAGTACAGTACCCGATCTCGCCTGCTGCGTATTGAGGGCACAGCAACCGGTACCTAACGCTGGTTGTGGAGGCTCGGATAGTTCCCCTGCTTCGGGCATCTCCGTTGATTACAGTACAGTACCCGATCTCACCTGCTGCGTATTGAGGGCACAGCAACCAGTACCTAACGCTGGTTGTAGAGGCTCGGATAGTTCCCCTGCTTCGGGCATCTCCGTTGGTTACAGTACAGTACAGTACCCTATCTCGCCTCCTCCGTATTGAGGGCACAGCAACCGGTACCTAACGCTGGTTGTGGAGGCTCGGATAGTTCCCCTGCTTCGGGCATCTCCGTAGGTTACAGTGCAGTACCCGATCTCGCCTGCTGCGTATTGAGGGCACAGCAACCGGTACCTAACGCTGGTTATGGAGGCTCGGATAGTTCTTCTGCTTTGGGCATCTCCGTTGGATACAGTACAGTACCCCATCTCGCCTCCTCCGTATTGAGGGCACAGCAACCGGTACCTAACGCTGGTTGTGGGGGCTCGGATAGTTCCCCTGCTTCGGGGATCTCCGTTGGTTACAGAACAGTACCCGATCTCGCCTCCTGCGTATTGACGGCACAGCAACCGGTACCTAACGCTGGTTGTGGAGGCTCGGATAGTTCCCCTGCTTCGGGGATCTCCGTTGGTTACAGTACAGTACCCGATCTCGCCTCCTGCGTATTGAGGGCACAGCAATCGGTACCTAACACTGGTTGTGGAGGCTCAGATAGTTCCCCTGCATCGGGCATCTCCGTTGGTTACAGTACAGTACCCGATCTCGCCTCCTGCGTATTGAGGGGACAGCAACCACTCCATAACGCTGGTTGTGGAGGCTTGGATAGTTCCCCTGCTTCGGGCATCTCCGTTGGTTACAGTACAGTACCCGATCTCGCCTGCTGCGTATTTAGGGCACAGCAATTGGTACCTAACACTGGTTGTGGAGGCTCAGATACTTCCCCTGCTTCGGGCATCTCCGTTGGTTACAGTACAGTACCCGATCTCGCCTGCTGCGTATTGAGGGCACAGCAACTGGTACCTAACGCTGGTTGTGGAGGCTCGGATAGTTCCCCTGCTTCGGGCATCTTCGTTGGTTACAGAACAGTACCCGATCTCGCCTGCTGCGTATTGAGGGCACAGCAACCGGTACCTAACGCTGGTTGTGGAGGCTCGGATAGTTCCCTTGCTTCGGGCATCTCCTTTGGTTAGAGTACAGTACCCGATCTCGCCTGCTGCGTATTGAGGGCACAGCAACCGGTACCTAACGCTGGTTGTGGAGGCTCGGATAGTTCCCCTGCTTCGGGCATCTCCGTTGGTTACAGTACAGTACCCGATCTCGCCTGCTGCGTATTGAGGGCACAGCAACCAGTACCTAACGCTGGTTGTGGAGGCTCAGATAGTTCCCCTGCTTCGGGCATCTCCGTTGGTTACAGTACAGTACCCGATCTCGCCTGCTGCGTATTGAGGGCACAGCAACCGGTACCTAACGCTGGTTGTGGAAGGCTCGGATAGTTCCCCTGCTTCGGGCATCTTCGTTGGTTACAGAACAGTACCCGATCTCGCCTGCAGCGTATTGAGGGCACAGCAACCGGTACCTAACGCTGGTTGTGGAGGCTCGGATAGTTCCCCTGCTTCGGGCATCTCCGTTGGTTACAGTACAGTACAGTACCCTATCTCGCCTCCTCCGTATTGAGGGCACAGCAACCGGTACCTAACGCTGGTTGTGGAGGCTCGGATAGTTCCCCTGCTTCGGGGATCTCCGTTGGTTACAGTAAAGTACCCGATCTCGCCTCCTGCGTATTGAGGGCACAGCAATCGGTACCTAACACTGGTTGTGGAGGCTCAGATAGTTCCCCTGCATCGGGCTTCTCCGTTGGTTACAGTACAGTACCCGATCTTGCCTCCTGCGTATTGAGGGGACAGCAACCACTCCCTAACGCTGGTTGTGGAGGCTTGGATAGTTCCCCTGCTTCGGGCATCTCCGTTGGTTACAGTACAGTACCCGATCTCGCCTGCTGCGTATTGAGGGCACAGCAACCGGTACCTAACGCTGGTTGTGGAGGCTCGGATAGTTCCCCTGCTTCGGGCATCTCCGCTGGTTACAGTGCAGTACCCGATCTCTCCTCCTGCGTATTGATGGCACAGCAACCGGTACCTAACGCTGGTTGTGGAGGCTCGGATAGTTCCCCTGCTTCGGGCATCTCCGTTGGTTACAGTACAGTACAGTACCCGATCTTGCCTGCTGCGTATTGAGGGCACAGCAACCGGTACCTAACGCTGGTTGTGGAGGCTCGGATAGTTCCCCTGCTTCGGGCATCTCCGTTGGTTACAGTACAGTACCCGATCTCGCCTCCTGCGTATTGAGGGCACAGCAACCGGTACCTAACGCTGGTTGTGGAGGCTTGGATAGTTCCCCTGCTTCGGGCATCTTCGTTGGTTACAGTACAGTACCCGATCTCGTCTGCTGCGTATTGAGGGCACAGCAACCGGTACCTAACGCTGGTTGTGGAGGCTCGGATAGTTCCCCTGCTTCGGGCATCTCCGTTGGTTACAGTACAGTACCCGATCTCGCCTCCTGCGTATTGAGGGCACAGCAACCGGTACCTAACGCTGGTTGTGGAGGCTCGGATAGTTCCCCTGCTTCGGGCATCTCCTCAGGCCGTATTACAAGAGGACATTGCCAAGCCACATATTTCGAGGAACGTAAAGTTCTTGTTCGAAGAGCGACGGGCACCTAGACAGCATGTTTTCTAGACATTGTCGGCAGCTAGTGCGTCGCGGCCTTTCAGTAGTCAGTGTCATTCATTTGTGGGCTCTGAAACAAACTGCGTGGACGAAAATCCATCAGGAACGTGCTCAGAACCTTACTGATTCAATGCCGCGGCGTATAGCTGCTCTGATTACAGCGCATGGTGGCCACACGACATACTGAAAGGACGTATACAGATTTGAAAAGGTAATTACAGTCAGACCTCTATATGTCGAATCTCTATTGAAGACAAATTTAATTCGAAATACCAGACGTTCGATATAAGTAGGTGTTCCAAAAGGAAAGTCACGATTTTTTATTACTGCACTTAATGTTTTTATGATTATTCAGTGTGAGATTTAGGCCCATGTTTAGGTCAAGATAGATTGGTATGCACAGTTTTATTTTTTCCTTAAATAGCCATCATCCGGTTTGTAGCCTTGAAGGATCCTCTACAGTTTCAACTTCGCTTCATCCCAAATTTTATTATTTATCCGGCACTTTCCCCACTCATTTTTCGGAAAATGATGCCGTATCTTTTCCTGAAAATTTCAAGTCATCCATTAGTCGCACGAAAGATGTCGTGTCCCAGCGCTGCTGCAAAATAGTCTGCCTTTTCTTTCAGAGTGAGCACACTATTATTCCTCTTTTGCCGGAACCACTGCACCGATACCTCAATCTTATATCTGGAAAGTCAGCCTTTTGTTGTCTTTTCCCATTTGTCCCTTCCACTGCGGTATCAACCGGTCTTCATTCTTCATTATTCTTGAGAGAGTGCTTACCGGAATTCCGTACTCAGCTGCTATAACTTTTTCTTTCTTTAATCCTGCCCTCACTTCGTCAGATAACTTCCGCTTAGACCTCATGACTGGCATTCGCAGTTCACACTGAAGCAGAACCTACTCTGCTTAGAATCGCACCTGCACGGAAATCGTGGGATCTGCAGATCTCAGCGATGCATAGCGGCAGGGAGGAAAGGTACTGGCATTTCCCTATATGCGTGCACTTCGATATACAGAGGTAGCACAAAACGGATATTGAGAGGTAGCAATGCTATTTTATTCCACTTTTTATTTATTCTGTTTATTTACTTGGGTGATAGGTTGTTTATATTCTAATTCTTCCAATTTTTTTAATGCCCGATGATGGGAATGGTCTTTGCATGATTTCGGTACATTGGGAGTAACCCACCTGGGAACTTGCAGCTAGGCACTCGCCGCCACCAGCGAAAGAGCGGTACAGGATGCCGCGCTGTTGCGGGGATGGGGGAGGCCAGAAACTGCCCTGGCCTCGCACGGACTTTCCTGGAAGTCTACATCTGAAGCGAACAGCCGCTGCCACCCCTGGTGGGCAGGGCACGCCTTGATAGCCTTTGGAGGGAGAAAGCCAGACCTGCAGCATTGTAAACTCTCCGCAGACCCTCACGGTCTGTTGGCGTCCCGGAGGAAGACATTGTCCTGGATCGTGAAGCAGGGACCTTCGCGGGGCGTACCTGCAAACTGCGGGCAATTATAACACTGTCATCGACAGCCTGGAGCCTGACTTTACGATTTTGTTGGCGCCAGTCTGGAGGCGAGGAGTGGCAAGGGTGTTTTTTAGTGGACATGGGACGGTGCATTGGCGACGGGGGTTGGCGCCAATGAGGCGATAAAATAATTTGGCTGTCTGCAGAAGCTTATTGAGAGACACAAACATTCGTGCTGTTTCTTAGAACTGTGGCCTACGTGGGGCTCATGCTGCGGAATGTTTCGAGTGGTAGGAGCCTAGTAACTTAAACAATAGTAATTTGATATGACTGGCTAGACCATTAGGTCTTCTCTCCTACTGGCTTGACGTCACATGTGGGTGGAGTCTGTGAGCCAGAATTTTGGAAGGGTGCTCTTTGGACAGATAAGGGGAGTTGCGTGGAGGACTCGGAAGTGTACGGACCTCTCGATTTGTGTCCAGTTGGTTCGCCAAGTGGCAACCTTCGGTGGACTTAGAATATTTTGTGTGCCCATTGCACAGTGTCGGAAATCATCTGTGATTGCTGTTTGCATTCACATGAATATTCTTATAAACTAGTAAATATTCTGAAGTGGGTGTTGTTCTGAACAAGCTCACTCATAATCAGGATAATTTACTGTTTCTTGAAAATCAGCATTCACCACTGGTTTGGAAAATTGCTGTATTTCTCCCGTATTTCGAATACTTTTGTAATTGCCGCGCCGATCCGGTTGATGTTTTTCCATTCGCGATGGCATCCATCAGTCTGCACTACCACCCACGGCCCTTCAATTTCGCCTACGCTGTTCTACTGTATATGTAAGGTAGCGCCAACGCATCAACTAGGCGAGAAAATTATTGAATGGTGGTTGATAGGTGGGACGTAGTGTGAGTTTGCGTGGTCGTCATAGTCGAGTTTAATCGAGCGTGTCTGTTTCAGTACTTAACCTTCTATTGACTTTTAAATACATTTCTTTATAGGTTACCACACCAAATTTATGATTATAGCCATCGAACTTGTACTTTTTCTTTTGGTGTTAAGATTTTGTCGTTTATTCTATAAAAAGCATTCCAATCATTAGATAATTTTTGTTTGTGCTATTTCAAGTCATTATTTTTTGTATGATTCTTTTTTTCTTTAAAGGAATTGACACTTTTTCTCGCATGTCGTGTTTTTGATAATTTGTCACATAATTTTTGTTATGTACAGTGACTATTTATGAACATTGTGTACCTGATTTTAAACACCTTTCACATATTTTGGAGGGAATATCTCTCGTCTATGTCAGGTAGGTCAGGGGTTTTTTGTGTTTCCAACAACAGTGTATGGAAACACGCAGTTTCACAAAATAAATAAATAAGTGAGATTAGACTACTGGTCGCAACTACTTTCAGTTAGGCACAGTAAATTCTTAGTTTCTTATTTTCAATAGTTTTTTCTACTTTTTTTTAATAATAAAAAAAGTAGTGGCGACCCTTAAAATCTAATGATTGCAGTCCAGGTGATATATATAATTTTTTTAATTGAATTATAATTTTAATCAAGATTCTCTCATTTGCTATTCATTTGTATATCAAAGAGCGTCTTATTTATAAAAGGTAAAGTCACAGCAACTTTAAAAGAGAAAGAATACAACGACGTCATTCAATATAAAGGTTTTTTTGCCTCTTAACTTCGCTATACAGCCCTTCTCGAGCTCTCCAAAAACTTCGATATATTGGAGGGTTTCATTCGAAATATCACGGTTTTAGGCTTACAAGGGAAAGAATGAAGAAAAACATTCGATGCAGACAGATGTTAGATTACAACGACGTTCGATATATCGAGGTTTGACTGTATTTGTTACTTGTGACGTACCCCATCCCCCAACATCTCCAATTTCCAATTTCCAATTTCCAATTTTTTTTTTGAATGCGGAGCAATTAATGCACTGAGTCTTCAAAACTTTGAAACTTTTTTTTGATTGGGCATGGGGTAAAAGGAATAACCAGTAATAGAGTCTTTCTGCCGTCCTGGGTCCGCTGCTAGGTATCGTATTACATTGGTTGATTAATGCGTATCCTCGACGGTGTTGCAATTTACAAGAATGGTAGTGTATCTGCCAACGCAAATTTGAACTGTGCACCTTGCAAATGACATTAATAACTTAATATACAACAAGGACGTATGCCGACGCTCAGCACAGTGCTAGGAACGCGACGTCCAGAGAGTCTCGCGGCTGACGCGCCGTGCTGTGGTGGGCGTCAGTCGGCTGCGGGCACCGCCATCGCCATCGTCGGCTCCAGCAGGGAGATGGGGCACGCCTCGCGCCACTGCCGGCAGTCCTCTTCGTCCCCAGGCCGGTAGCGCCCCAGATCTCCTGCACGGCCGGCGGGTGGTCTGCAACCAACAAGAGCCGCAGTCTGACAGTGCAGTAGCGAAACTACCAGCAAATGCAGCGGTGCCAAGCGGCTTTGTCTTATATACCGGGCGATCGAAAAGTCAATATAAATTTGAAAACTTAATAAATCACGGAATAATGTAGATAGAGAGGTGAAAATTAATACACATGCTTGGAATGACATGGGGTTATATTAGAACAAAGAAAAAGTTCAAAAATTTCCGACAGATGGAGATGCAATAATTAGCATAACAAAATAATACAAGGCAAAGATGATGTTCTTTACAGGAAATGCTCAATATGTTCACCATCATTCCTCAACAAAAGCTTTAGTCGAGTAATAATGTTGTGAACAGCACTGTAAAGAATGTCCGGAGTTATGGTGAGGCATTGGCGTCGGATATTGTCTTTCAGCATCCCTAGAAATGTCGGTCAATTGCGACATATTTGCGAATTCAGGTAACCCCAAAGCCAATAATCGCACGGACTGAGGTCTGTGGACTTGGGAAGCCAAGCATGACGAAAGTGGTGGCTGAGCACACCATCATCACCAAACGACGCGCGCAACAGTTCTTTCACGCGTCTAGCAATATGGGGTGATGGGGTGGAGCGCCATCCTGCATAAAATGTTCAAATGTTTGTAGAGTCTATGGGACTTAACTACGGGGTCATCAGTCCCTAAACTTAAAAACTACTTATGAACTACTTACAACTAAGGACGGCACAAATATCCATGCCCGGGGGGGATTCGAACCCCCGACCATAGTGGCCGTGCGGACCGTGACTGGAGCGCCTCAATCCCCTCGGCCACCGCGGCCGGCCATCCTGCATAAAAATCGTACGTTCCAGCAGGTGTTTATCAGCCAGGCTGGGGATGACGCGATTCTGTAACATATCGGCGTGCCTCTCACCCGTCACGGTAGCAATTACAAAACCAGAATCACGCAGTTCCTCGAAGAAAAAAGGTCCGATAACGGTAGGTGTGGTAAATCCAACCCATTATATTAATTTATAAACATGCTAACAACATAGTAGCCTCTTAAAGTGAATCAATGAAAGTCGTGATACAAAATTAATTTAAAATAATGTTTTACTGAGCAATAATATCCTAAAAACAAAATGGTGTATCAACATTTAGCGCGACTTCTCCTACACTTGTTATCTAAACCAAGGAAGCACTTAGAAATACAAATAAGATATTGTTAAAAATTTCCATTAATAACACCGCTTTTTGTTCATCCAACGACCTATTTAGGATTTCATTCGTTTCTTAAACTGAACATGGATGCTTGACCAAGGTCGCTTCATAACCTACATTATTTATAGCCACGGTAGATATATGCTGCTATCATCAGATCCTGGTCATATTGTTGGTAGTATGTTATTGCATGTTTGAGCTGAAGAACAACAGTGATACGTGACGGAATGTACAGATTGTTTCATGGTGATATATTAAATCTTACATTAAACAGAATTTAAAACATTGTATTTATAGAAAATTGGTGAGTTTAGTTGCACAAAACAATTTCTTTCTGCTCGCCGGCAGCCTGGTTGTATTCGCGTTGCAGGCAGCTCGCTGCTAGCTGTTCGCCGTGTGTATTCTCCTGCAGCTGCTACATTACAGCTGAGTGCGCAACTGTAGTGGCGTGAAGTGTGAAACATGTTCTCTACGTTGTCTGATGATTCGGTACAAAAATTTTGTTATTGGAAAGGAGGAGGAAGAGGAGGTATGGAGTGCATCCTTTGAATGCTACTACCGTTACTTTCACAAGTACTTCCATCAGCTCAAAAACTATCCAGATTATTTTTTCAGACATAATAATCATCTGCTTCAGATCTTCAGTCATTATTGTCTGTACTGAAACTACCTTTAACAAACAATATTGCGCGCGACGGGCACAAGAGTTCCACACATGCAACATTCAAAAGCCGCTCGGCTAGAGTGACCTTGAAGCAACCAGTCACAGTGCAACTTTCAGGCCAGCTGTCGATGGTTGTAACGCGAAACTCGAATCAGTTTGATATCATCGCCTGGCGAGGATCGTAGCGAGCAGCGAGCAGCGAGCTGGGCGAGCAGCGATGGTGCACCCTAAATGGGCCGGTAAGACTTCGTCGGTTTGATTCATCATCGCCGTGCTGAGAGGGGGCAGCATAAACGCACCCTTACTTTGGACATTTATGCGTTTATTCTGCCATCTCGCACCTTGCAGGTCGCACGTTGGTATGCGCTGCCTGCACATGGCAACTCACTGGGAGTTGCAGTGCGTTCGTGCTGTTGCTTCGCTGCTGGCACATCGATACACCCACGCAGCCAGCAGCAGTTAACATCACACATGTTAATATCGATTGCAGTGGTGTGAAGGATAAAAAAAAACTGCCCTGCGTCGTCTGACAGTCGTCAAAGTATTCGTTCCTGCAAAGACGCAATTAGTGTAAAAGACAAAAGAATAAACTCATACAAATGTCCAGAGCGTTTCTTCAGACTGTTGCAATGTCTGAACAGAGTATTCTTTAAACAGGGTGAATCTAAATTCGCACACTTGGGCTTCGCAGCCTGATTCCTCACGTGCTAGCAATAATGTCTCTCACAAAATTTCGTCCTGCGCATGTTTCCGGAAGTAAACTGACGTCAAAAATTGAGATGGGTGTGTGGCACATATGTCTGTTTCAGAATTACACTACTACTCCAACAAACTTCTAGCGTATGTGGGAGGTGTCTTGAGCATAGAAACCCATCCTCGGAAACGTCATCCAATTACGTTACAGAGCGTCGAAGTTGCTGAAGGGGGTGTCTGGTTGTAACTTGGACTCCGTGTAGTGTCATTGAATGGCGTTTCCAGTCATGGGTTTCCATGCTCAATTTTTTTCCTCAAGACGCCTAATACATCCCTTACAAGTTTGTTGGTGTAATTATGAAACAGACTGACGTATGGAACACATATCCATCTCAGTCTTTGACGTCCATTTACTGGCGGAAATATGCGCAGGATGAAATTTTGTGTGGGACATTTTTCATTGTCGACAGACATTGGCAAATGCCTGAAAAAACGCTCTGGGTGTTTCTGTGAGTTTTTGGCAAACTTGGTGATATTAACGGAGCCTAAATGGCTCTGCGGATGATAAATTCGAACTATCAATGTTAATGCAATCCTTGGAGGAGAGACTGCTGCTGCTTTGAGGAAACACGGGTGATGTCGGTTGGTTGTGTGTACGCATATCACCAGTATCAGCACTGAACTCGCTAATTTGTTCAGTGTTCCACCGGATTCATGTTTCCAGTAGCTGTTCTGGGTTCAAAATTATCTTTTAGAAACAATACAGAATCGTAATACGGCCGCCACTGTAGTCGGTCTATGTGAGCAGCTTCACCTGGCGTGTGTTCAGTATGCTTGCTCACTCTCATTTCTATTTCTCATTTTATAACGTCGCATACTGCTGAAATTAGCAGAAAAATATTGCTGCGAGAGACCACGAACACCGACTGCCGGTGTGGCGCAGAGGATATCATCACGGACTGCGGGGCTGAAGGTCGCCGGTTTAATCCCACCCACCGGCAAAAATTTATTTCTTTGTAATTAACAATTCCACAATGTTCTACGTCTTTCTTACGTTCACTTGTAAATTCTACATGTTTCTTATGTTAACTGTTCTTCTCATTTCTGGTAGATTCTGTGTATAAATAGCAGAGCACTCTTCCTGAGAGGCAGTCAGTGCTGCGTGTATGTTGAGTTCGTAATAAACGTGCTTTCAGTATACGTGCTGTGTTTAGTTGCCTTCGCAGTCCAGCCTGCTTCCATTGCAACGTGACATTGTTTGGTGCAGGCGCAGGGTACCCTGTACTACAGCTGCATCACCGTGGCTCCGATTAGGCAACGTAAAAGCCGTCGCTTACACGGACTAGAACCGGAATACAAGGGATATACAGAGTACATCCTTCCGAAAGTCCGTATCATCAGAAGAACAATGGACACGAAACCATCGGTAAGCCACCTGCACATCAGACACCCATCGGTATTCTCTAGAGAAGCTGGACAGGATCCCAACAAATGGCTTAAAAGGTTCGACCGAGGTGCCAAGTATAACAGATGGGATCATAAAATGTGCTTGGCCAACGTTTATATCTACCTGGGCGGAACAGCCCAGCAATTATTTGAGAATAACGAAGACAAGCTAAACGACTGGGAAACGTTCCAGACGGAACTTAAGAAGACGTTTGGAGACCGCCAGCGACAAATCAGTTCGGCGGAAGAACAACTGAAGAACCGGTCCCAACGACATCGTGAGCCGACACAATCGTACATACAGAATGTTTTGGCCTTGTGTAACATAGTCAATCCGAATATGACTGAGGCGGACAAAATCATGCACCTGATGAAGGGCATTGCAGAAGACATGTACCAAGCTCTTCTGATAAAAGACGTCGCTACGACAGAAGAGTTCATCAAGTGGTGCCAGCGTATTAAAGAGATGCAACAAAGGAGGGTTGGACGCAAGAAGTATGACAGACTCCCCAATGTAGTCCCTATGGCCATTGTGGAAGACCAGCATGACTTCGCTTCTCTCATACGACAAATCGTGAGAGAAGAATTACAACAGTGCATGGCAGCCGGGACTATTAGGCAGAGCGAACATCAGTTTATGGCCATGGATGTGAGCCCTGTAACTCACGAGGGAGCCGACGCCGCTGAGGAAGAGGTATTTCTGACATTAGCTCCTGTCTGCCCCGTCAATCGCACCCGACGTGAAGAATGGCGTCGCCCTGCTATGAGTTACGCTGCAGCCGCCAAACGGCAGCCCATGAACCGGCCGACGCGACCACAGCCAATTCCCCCGGTAACTATGACGCCCCGCAGAAGAACAGACGTCTGGAGGACTGAAGACAACACACCACTGTGTTTCCATTGTGGTCGTCCTGGACATGTTGTACGGTACTGCAGAGAGAGGAGTCGAATATTCGACGATTATTTTGCCGCAAGACGTCAGCCATCAGAGCAGTTCTATCCCAGGCAATCATGTGCTGATGAGTTCAGACGACCTATGGGAAGTAGCCCATCGCCGTATCCTAGACGAGGTCGCTCCCCGACGCGCCGCAGCCGTTCACCGTCGCCGTACAGAGGTACCAGCCGCTCCCCTAGCCGCCGCGGCCAGGAAAACTAAGCGAGGCGACCATCTACGGAGGCGAGGCCGCCACAGATGAAAATCCTTCATGGACAACAGTCGCCAAGATGTCGGGAAATCTCATCGACGTCATAATCGACGGCCAACCTGTCCGGGCACTTGTTGATTCAGGAGCGTCTTTTTCTGTATTGTCGGATAATTACCGCCGCACACTAAAGAAGACAATGTTCTGTGATACGGGGGCAACTGTGCTGAAGATCGCGAATGGGAAGTACTTCCATCCAGCAGGAACTTGTGTCGCAAGAATAACCATTAACAACAAGACGCAGCTGTTTGAATTTGTCGTGTTAACAGAATGTAGTCACAATGTCATCCTCGGATGGGACTTCCTTTAGGCCTCCCAAGCTATTATTGACTGTCGAAGATCTGAGCTGCAAATTGACGAAGTTGTTTCGACGGATACACATAATACAGCATTTTCTGGGAAGTTATTTGCCGTTGACAATGTGACGATACCGCCGTTGACAATGAGAAGAGTTGCAGTCACATACAAGGATGACCGGTTGAACTGTGAAGTTCTTGTTGATAGTAAAATGTTTATCAGGCTCACAAAAGAAATTTACATACCAGCGGATATCATAAGCATTACTGGTGGTCAAAGAGATTTGGATCACAAATTGTCACGAGCAGTCACAAATTATCCCCAAGGGAATGTGTATCGCGACAGCTTAACCAATCCAGGACGGTGAGCTCAACGTCGTCAATGAAGACCTATATTCTGTTGTTAGTACAGACAACACACTAGAGGAAACAAACGTGGAACTGCCAATAGGGCCTGGACTGACCAAGAAACAACGCCAGCGGGTGTTAGATATACTACGCTAATTTTCGGGGGCATTCACACCTCAGCAGGGGAGAAGTCAGACGAAACGGCCCACGATAAAGCACCGTATCAATAATGGAGATCATCCGCCAATTAGCCAGCGTTCGTATAGTGTGTCGCCAGCTGAAAGATAGATAATTCGGGAGAAAGTGGAGAAGATAATGCGAGATGACATTATTCAACCTTCGGAGAATCCTTTGTCGTCTTCGGTGGTCCTCGTAAGGAAGAAGGACGGCACGTGGCGATTCTGTGTCGACCATCGGCGGCTGAACAGAATCACAAAGAAAGATATCTACTTATTGCCGCGCATTGATGACACCTTGGACTGCTTGAAAGGAGCTACATACTTCTCAACTATGGACATGCAGACAGGTTACTGGCAAATCGACGTTGACGAAGCTGACAGGGAGAAGACGGCTTTTATTAAACCTGACGATCTCTATGAATTTAAAGTAATGCCATTTGGATTATGTAATGCTCCAGCCACATTCGAACGCATGATGGACAACTTGTTTAGACACCTTAAGTGGACGACGTGTCTCTGCTATTTAGATGACATTGCCGTTTCCTCGAAAACATTTGAAGAACATCTGAGTCGCCTGTCAACTGTGTTGAAGTGTGTTCAGACTGCAGGCCTCCGCCGCAATCCAAAGAAGTGCCTCTTCGTCACCAAAGAGATAAAAATTTTGGGGCGCCTAGTCAACTGAGATGGTGTCCGTCCTGATCCAGATAATGTAAGGGCAGTCACAGAATTTCCAACTCCTCAGCACATTCGTGATGTGAGAAGTTTTCTCGGGCTTTGCTCATACTACAGACGTTTCATAAAAGGATTTTGTAACAAGGCACATCCATTACAAGAACTTCTGCAGGGAGACGCCAAATTTTACTGCGATGAGACAAAAGAAAGAGCTTTCGGGGCACTTAAGGAGGCTCTAACTTCCGCACCAGTGCTAGCCCTGTACGACGAGAATGCAGAAACGGAATTTCACAAAGATGACAGTGGTTATGGGATTGGTGCTGTGCTTGTACAAATTCAGGAAGGTGCTGAAAAAGTGATAGCCTATGCGTCAAGAGTACTCTCAAAGTCCGAGATAAACTACTCTACAACTGAAAAAGAATGTCTCGCCGTTATCTGGGCTATCAACAAGATCCGGCCGTATTTATTCGGCAAACCATTCACCGTCGTGACAGACCACCATTCTTTGTGTTGGTTGACTAGCTTGAAGGATCCATCAGGTCGACCAGCAAGATGGGTACTAAGACTCCAAGAGTACGACGTCACAGTGGTATTCAAGAACGGGCGCAAACACGAGGATGCCGACTGCCTTCGAGGAATCCATTAGTGGAACACAACAGCATTAATGAATTTTCAGCTCTCACTCAATTAGATGATGTTACAGCTGAACAGAGGGAAGATCCAGCACTATTAAAAACGATAGAGGCCTTGGAGAAAGGAGAACCGACCAATGGAGAGTTCCAACTTATAAACGGAACATTGTATAAGTAGCCCCAAATGGCTACTGGTCGTTCCAGCTGATCTCCAGCCAGCTATTCTCAAATATTTCCACGATGCTCCAATATCCGGTCATCTGAGATTCGTGAAGACCCTAGACAGAATCAGACGCAGGTATTACTAGAAAGGTCTCTACCGATCTGTCAGGCAATATGTGAGTCACTGTAAAGAGTGCCAGCGACGGAAGCATGTGCCGCAATTACCTCCAGGACATCTCGTACCGATTCCGCCGGCAGCAGCTCCGTTCCACCGAGTTGGGATCGATCTTTTAGGGAGGTTCCCGAAGTCGACAACCGGTAACTGATGGATAATAGTCTGCACTGACTACCTCACACAGCACGCTGTCACCAAACCTGTGCCGACTGCAGAAGCTTCAGAGATGGCAAAATTCCTTGTAGAAGACATTATTTTAAAGCATGGAGCACCACGTGTCATGATATCTGATCGGAGAAAAGTATTCCAGTCAAAACTAATATCAGCGATAATGTCACGGTGTGACATTGTCCACATAATGACAACTGCATACCATCCTCATACAAATGGTCTTACGGAACGTTTTAACAAAACGTTAGCCGATATGCTGTCGATGTACGTTGATGTTGAGCAGAAGGATTGAGATACAATTCTGCCAGTCGTGACATTTGCTTGCAATACCGCAAAACAAGACACCACAGGCTTCACGCCGTTTTTCCTGCTCCATGGCCGTGAAGCGGAGACGACAATGGATACGCTGTTTCCGTTCCTACCGGACGACACTCAGGATGACCTTGTTAAAGAGCTCATTACCAGGGTCGAAGAAGCAAGACAGCTGGCTCGCATATGGACACTGGATGCACAGAAGGACCGTCAGCGGCATAACGACTAGCACCGATCTGTTGTGTACAGACCAGGAGATCTGGTATGGTTTTTTACCCCTGTACGGAAGATTGGACTGTCAGAAAAGTTATTGAAGCGATACTTTGGTCCGTATCGTGTCATACGCCGCATGTCAGACGTCACATACGAAGTTGACGATTATGGGCCGTCGTCGAAACGTCAAAATCGAAGAGACATTGTTCAAGTCCTACGAATGAAGCATTACTACGATCCTGAAGAGCAGGTAGTCGACAATGGCTTCTTGTTCAAGGACACTAAGGACGGTAATGTTCTTGATGAAACCTCGACAGGAACGTCTGTCGTCGATAATGATGGAGAAGGGAAGGATTCTCTTGAACTGCCATACAGAGGACCCATGACACGGTCAAGATCCAGGACATTGCAGCTGGCTCCACAGAGAACATAACAGCGGGTCGCTGTTTCCCCAGGAGAGGGAGCAATGCCGCGTGAGAGCACGAACACCGACTGCCGGCGTGGCGCAGCGCAGCGCAGGGGATAGCGTCACGGACTGCTGGGCTGAAAGTCCGTGGTTCAATCCCCCCCCCCCACCGGCAAAAATTTATTTCTTTGTAATTGACAAGTCCAGAATGTTCTACGTCTTTCTTATGTTCATTTGTGAATTCTACTTGTTTCTTATGTTAACTGTTCTTCTCATTTCTGGTAAATTCTGTCTGAGAGGCAGTCAGTGCTGCGTGAATGTTGAGTTCGTAATAAACGTGCTTTGAGTATAAGTGCTGTGTTCAGTTGCCTTCGAAATCAAGCCTGCTTTCATTTCAATGCGACAATACCTTTGTAAAACTATTATATAAAAAGGAATTCTATGATGAAGACAAGGCATGTGTAGAGACAGACAGATATAAGAATGTAACGAACTTTTGTAATTTATATAAATATAATTTTATGTTCTTGGCTTTGGGGAAGTGGTATGCAAAACGCTCATGAGAGTTTAGAGTAGGAACGCTTAGTGTGACATACAGCACGGATAGACAGCATGCAGCGAGCAGCAGTTAAAAAAGCACGGCTAGTGTTATGTTGAGGCAGCCAATCAAAGCGCAAGTGTCAGGACATACGGCGATGGTCGCAGCGCAAAACACAAATCAGACTGAGATCATCGCCTGGAGATGGCCCCAGAGAACAGCGCAGCTAGCTAGCTCTGGCGGCGCTCGTTGAATGGCAACGTGCCGAGCAGGCGAGGAGCGACGTGTCAGCGCGAACGCACTCTGTGCTACGTACCTTCGCTCGGCTTCTCGTGGCACTACTACTGCATTCTCTTTGAGTGCACTTTAATTATTTTCTGCGATTCCTAAAGTAGCCCTTGTGGATTACAACATATCGCGTGCCGTTCCATGATGCTACAGTGCCATGAAAGAAGAGAACTTTTGTCAACGCCAGTTGGAACTTTACCTTTTTTCCCCTACGTCGTCTCTCAAAATGTTACTGTGCCGTGAAAGTAGAGAACTTTTGTTTTGTCAACGCCAGTAGGAGATTTATTTTTTTGTTTCCCTACGTCGTCTCATCAAAATATTATCCCACGGCGACATTTTCTCGTTACCTTAACTTGTGAAACTAACTTAAATAAAAATTTCTGTTGTGCAAACGTGTGCGCTCTTCAGTCACAGCAATAGCCATTAAAATGACTATGAATTTAAAATCACTTTCAAGGACGCCTTTGATTAGTGTGGCAAAAAGCCTGCAACATCTGTATTCATCATTTTAAAAACAAATTCATTCCTGAAGAGCTAATCAGAGGTTTCCACAGTTTCGTACAAATGCGTGTAGTCCATGCACAGCTCCTGTTTGGCCGGCATACAAGATTACTGGAGAAGCGCTACACAGTGTGGGCGTGTCACAGGCCGGCACCACAGACAAATATATACAGACGGGAAACCTCTGTAAGGGCCCAGTCCCACGCGGACAGAAGCAGCCCTTTAAACAGGCCAGAGCAGGCGGCTGGTAGCAGCTGCCCCCACCACCACTTCCCCTCAAACTCCAACAAGCCGAATACAGCCACGGCCTCGTGGCAGATGGCACGAGCTCTCCCCACAGCCTCCCCTCCACGCTACCCTCTGACGCTCGAGAGGCACCCTCAGTAGTGCCTCTAGTGTGATCTACCGATACTAAGCCAGGGATCGCCTGACACCTGCTAGCATCTTAGGAAACTACGAGGGGAGTGTAGGACAGTGGTTTAGGGGTGGCTGCTCCTCTGTATATGTTACTCTGTGCCGGCACTCACGTGAAGACCAGGTGCAGCGCCTCCCTCAGCAGGTGGGAGCCAGGCGGTGGCGGCGGTCTGCCGGCTGCCTCGCACAGCGCCCGCCGCACGCACGCCGTCCCGTCCAGGCCCAGGCTGCAACACAGAAAGGAACAGTATCCGTATGTAGTCGTCATAAAAAGAAACGGTACTCGTTACAAACGCATCGTTACTCGCTACTCTCGTCACCAGTGCCACCCAGTGCGACCAGTTCGCTCACCCACTACCCCACGAAACACTGAACAAATTGTCGCTAAATTTTCGCTAATACTGTAACAGCAAATCTTTCACGAACCTCTTTTCTTTTCCTGTGGTGCCTCAGCCGAGATATTTTAATAACTTCAAAGGCTTCTTCTACTATTTATCAATCAATTTGATACAAATCGGGGAGACCCATCCCATGACCTCCATTGTAATTACCGTTCCCGCACTGTACTTAATGTTGTTGTTGTTTAAAGGGGACTGAACGGCTGAGTTATCAGTCCCCTGTTCCCAGTCGCCAGCTAAGAGTTCACATCGAAAAACTTACAAGGGAACATCATCAACTCGACCTCCTATTTTCTTCAGAAAAAAATACGTGAGCTAGATATCATTCCGAGAAATCGATATCACATGAAAATATGGGCCATTATTCGGGTACTACAAAGTTACGGCCCCTCGAAGTACAGCTTTTAAACATTTGCACTGTCGGATTGTTCGTTACTCGGCCCACTTCAATGCGGCCGCATAATGCCCGAACGTCTGGTACTGTGAGCAGAGTCTGGTAAGAGGTTTGTGTTCGCGATGTAAATTAACCTACAGGCTGTTGTGGGACACCTCCAGGAGTGGTTTGGAATGACGACTAATCTGCAACGATTAAATGTCAAAGAATCAGAGCTCTTTAAGGTCGTCAATGGAAAGAATAATCATTTCCAGTTATTAGACGTACTATCCACGGTAAAAGAAAATACATGGCGCTTCCTTTGAGCTTTTCCTTATATCTTTCTACTGCTTTGCAGATATCATAGACAATTGCACTGATGAAGACGTGATGGATACAGAAGAAAATAACGGGTTAACGATCGGTGCAGATTTACAAAATGATGACGTCCACGATAACGACGCTGCCATTTTACCACCGTCAGATTCCACGAGCACTTTCATTGCTTCAACTGCGCTTGGGCGTGGAATTGGGGTCGTCAATGATGGTGAAAGCTGCGTTGATGATTTTAAATCATGGCATACCACTTTGCCCCTTTCCGTAACAGAAGAATATATGCAACGAGCTGTTTGCGTTTGATACAGCGCGTCAAATGTTCAAATGTTTGTAATCATATGGGTCCAAACTACGTTGGCCATTAGTCCCTAGTCTTGCAGACTACTTAAACTAAGTTAAAGTAACCTAAGGACAACATGCACATCTATGCCCAAGGGAATATTCGAACCTCCGACGTGGAACGCGTCACAACTGCAGTGGAAACACTATTTAAGTAAACTTGAAAGAGTTACAGTATTATTCCTCCTCCAGTTTCCTAGCTCTTCAAATTTCACATTTCAGGGGACTCGCTGTTGTCCCTTCAATGCACAGCACTTGGCGTTCGGGCATTAAGTGGCCGCGGTGAAGCGGGCCGAGTTAGGAACAACCCAAGCGCGCGAAAGTTTAAAATCTGTACTCTGAGGAGGCCGTGACTGCGTAGTATCTAAATAATGGCCAAAATTTTCTCGTGATATCGTTTTCTGGGGTTGATATCTAGCTCATGTACATTTTTTTCAAAAAAATATAAGCTCGAGTTGATGATGTTCCCTTGTTAGCCGTTTATAAGGTAGCATTCCACGCCCAGTATGCGCTGGGTACAGACAGTCAGTTGGTGGTAAAAGTACAACATGAAACAGAAGACACAGTAGGTGTTGACTAAGTAGAACACTAAAGGAAAATATTATAGCAGAAAAGTGTGGCTGGCTGATCGCGAGAATAATACAGAATCAGGCAGCCACTCGGCACTCACTTAAAACCTCGTTTATAAATAGAAAGAACCTAAATACCATACAACAGATTTAAAGTTCTGTAGGGGTGGGGAGCCCGAGAAATCAGGCAAATGAGCCCACCACTAAACAAACAGAACGGAAAAGCCAATACCGCTGTCACCAAAGTACCGCAACTGCACTCTGGTGGGTCCTCTGGGCGATTGAGGTGGCCATGTGTTAACCACATATGGCCAATACGTAGTCGGCAAAGAGCAACAGACTCCCGACGAGAGGAACTCAGGGAGAACTTCCATGTGCCCGTGAAGGGTTTAATTGCACGGATCTTATTTGGTACACTCAAGTCAGCCTTTCCTTTTCAGAGCTCCAAAGCCTTAGGACCTTGCAATGCAACTCCTGTGGAGATCCACTTTATGGAGGTCAATCTGCAAAGGCTGTGATGTGGTGGCCTGCTTGGCCAACTGATCAACACATACATTCCCTCTTATGACAATATGGCCAGGGGTCACAACGAAGACCACAGAACGGACTAACTTTACCAGGGCGGATAACCTGCACAAATGGGTGTTTCGGAAAACTCTGGTCAAGTACCTGCAAGCCACTCAGGGAGTCGCTACAGATGACAAACGAATGCCTGGGGCAGGCTCAGATGTGGTCCACAGCCCTAGATATAGCGGCCAGTTCTGCAGTGGCAAGGACCGCTGTTCAACCAAGTCACCATGGAGGTAGGCATACCAAGCATTGCCATCTATCAGGCAACATTCAGTGTAGACGACTTCCGCGCCATCGAACGAGTCAAGGAGTTCCTGGAACTGGTGACAGAGAATGGATGGGGAAACAGAGACTTTCGAATCATGGGACAAGTCCAACCTTCGTTGTAAACAAGGTATGCACCAAGGAGCAGTATGAAAAGAGGTAAGGGATTCAAGTGAAGAGAGAAGGTAATGGATAAGGACTGTGATCGAGAGACCCAACCTAGGCCGTCTTTGTGGGGACGGCAGTGCAACAGTCGGAAAAAGGACCCTGCGATTAGGATGATGGACTGCAGTGTGAATGCGAGCAACATAGAAGGCCAACAACTGTTGCTGATGGAACCACTGGGGGAAGGGGGGGGGGGAACTCCAGCCTCAGCGTAAAGGCTTCTCACTGGGCTAGTTCTAAAAGCCCCCAATGCTAATAGAACAATAGGATGTAGAAGAAGCTGCTGAATCATGCCCCAGGCTTCCATAATCCAGGCGTGACTGGATAAAGGCCTTTTAAAGCTGCAATAAGGTTGGACAGGTGGCTCCCCAAGCAGTGTGGCTGGGGCAGCGCAGTATATTGAGGTAACGCCAGCACTTTTGTAGCAGTAAACAGCATCCCCAAGAAGTGATGCATTTGTTCAACACTAAGAAGTGCATCACCCAGATACAGTTCAGGGTCTGGACGCACTGCCCAGCAGCGACAAAAGAGCATAACACAACTTTTGTAAGTAGTAAACTAGAACCCATAGGCAAAGGCTCAGGACTCCGCCTTTTGAATGGCCTTTCGGCGATACCAATGGTAGTGGAACAGGTATACAGACAAAAGTCATCTGCATACAGTGAAGAGGAAACCGATGACCCTACTGCAATAGCAAGACCATTTATGGCAATTAAAAATAGTGAAACACTAACAACAGAGCCCTAATGGACTGCATTCTCCTGTGTGTGAGGGGAGCTAAGATGGGTACTTAACCTACCCTAAAAAAATGGTAGCAACAGGAAGTTCTGAATGAACAGTGGAAGTGGACCTCTCAAGCCCAAGCCATGCAGCATAGCCAGAATACGATAGCGCCAGGTAGTGTCACAGGCCTTTTGAAGATCGAAAAAGACCGCAACCAGGTGCTCACACTTGGTGAAAGCAGTGCGGATAGCCGACTCGAGTGGCACTAAATTGTCTAAGGCAGAACAGCCTTGGCAGAAGACCCCCTGTTATGGGGTGAGGAATCCACAGTCTTCAAGAACCCACATGAGCCGCCTACTCACCATACATTCGAGACGTCTGTGAAGAACTTCGTGAGGCTAATCGAGCGGTATCAGCCACCTGTGGTTTGGCGCCAAGTTTTATCACTGGGATGATGATGTTTCTGTCTCGTCATTGAGAGGGGAAAACACCTTCATCCCAGAGGCGATTGAACAGGGCAAGAAGTTGTTGTTGAAAATCCTTTGGCAGGTGACGCAGGAACTGGTTTTGGATGCGATCTGACCCTGGGCTGGTGTTGAGGCATGCATTGAGGGCACTCTGGAACTCCCACTCACTTAATGGGCCATTATACAGTTCCTGTCGATGTGTGTGAAAATATATCTGCCTCTGCTCGACCTGTTCTTTGAGGGCACAGAAGTCTGCACTGTTAACTGCAACCAACGAGTTACTCGCATAATGGTCAGCCATGCGCTCAGCAATAGCAGTTGGGTCCATGCATAACCTACCCTGAATTTTCAGGCTGGGGATTCCTGCCTGTGGCAGGTACTCTAAAAGGCGCCAAACCTGGGACCAAACCTGAGATGGGGCAGCGCGAGAGCCGATGGTGGCGGGTAATTTCTCCCAACAGTCGTGCTTACTCTGGAGAATCAGTCTCCGAGGTTGTGCCTGGAGCCGCTTTAAAGCAATCAGGTGCTCTATACAAGTCCGGAGCCAGTGGCGCTGGAGTGCACGACGACGTTCTCTGATGGCCTCTGCAATCTCCGAGAACCACCACTGTACAGACTTACGCCGAACTAAGCCAGTGGTGGTTGGAACGCCTTAGCCGCTGAAATGATGGCCATAGTGATATGATGAGCAGCCTGGTCAACATCATCTGGGACTGGAGTAGTCACCCTAGCAGCTGAAGTGTAAGCAGGCCAATCAGCCCTACAGAGAGACCAGCGAGGCAAAAGGTCTGGAGGCTGAAGCAATAGAAGAGAAAAGCGGATAGGGAAGTGGTTGCTACCACATAGGTCATCATAGACCCCCCAAGTGAGTTCTGGCAGAAGGCTCGGGTTGCAGGGAGACAGATCAATAGCCGAGTTCGTATCATGGAGAACACTGAAATGTCTGGAGTAGGCAGCAGTCCAACTGTGCCATTAGAGCTTCAGTGTCCTTACCACAGCCTGATATCTGAGAGCCATCCCATAAGGGGTTTTGGGCATTGAAATCTCCCAAAAGAAGGAATGGTGGGGGAAGATGTGCAATCAAGGCCGCAAGGTCTGCAGGAGACACTGCCTCGTCTGGAGGAAGGTAGATGGAGCAGATGGTAATATCCTGCCATGTCCGGATTCTGACAACCACTGCCTGGAGCACCATGCACAGGGGTCAGTGGCGAGGTCATACATACAGACATCTTCGGGTGCAGCAAGGTTTCTGTAGTAGTCCCTATAGCCACGAAGTTCAGGGGTCCGATTAGCATTAGCAGGTTTCCTGTAGGGATACAGAGATAGCTGAATACCGACACAATAACTGCTGCAACTCGGCCAAGTGGCGAAAGAAACCACCACAGTTCCATTGGAGTGTCACACTAAATCCTGACTGACAGGGCACATTTAAATGGAAGGTAGTGCAGATTCCACAGTACTATCTGTCGTCACTGACTGTGGAGGTGGAGCTTCGACATCCATGGCTTGTACATCTACATATATACTCCGCAATCCACCGTAAGGTGCGTGGCGGAGGGTAAAATATACCACTACTAGGTATTTCCTTTCCTATTCCACTCCCAAATACGAGGCAAGAAAGAATGCCTATATGCCTCCGTACGAGCCCTAAATTCTCTTATCTTGTCTTTGTGACCATTACGCGAAATGTAGGTAGGCGGCAAGAAGATCGTTCTACACTCAGCTTCAAATTCCGGCCATCTAAATTTCTTCAACAGAATTTCTCTAAAAGAAAGTCGTCTTTACTACAGGGATCTCCGTTTGAGTTCCCGGAGCATTTCCTTGTCACTCGCGCTTTGGTCGATCCTACCAGTAACGAATGTAGCTGCTCGTCTCTGGACTTCTTCTATGTCTTACATTAAATAGATCTGCTTGGGGTCCCAAACACATGAGCAATACTCAAGAAATGGTCGTATAAACGTTTTATACGTGGTCTCCTTTACAGGTGAAGTACATCTTCCCATAATTCTCCCAATAAACCCACGTCGGCCGTCCGCCTTACAACTGTCCTTACGTGTTCGTTCCATTTCATATCGCTTTGCAATGTTAGCCAAGATATTTGAACGAGGCGACTGCATTAAGAAGCTCACTACTAGCGCGGAATTCGAATATTATTTGACTGTTCTTCCAACTCATATGCATCGCCTTTTTGAAATCGAGTGAAACACAATCTGCTAGTTGCCCTTCATCCATGGTTCAAAAGATGTCAAGTGAGAAAAGAAAGGGCAAGCTGAGTGTCCTATGAAAGATGTTTCCTAAACCTTTGCTGATTCATAGAAAGAAGCTATTCAGTCTCAAGGAAATTTACTATATTCGAACTGAGAATATACTCCAAAATTCTACAGGAAACTGATGACGCCGCGGCGGAGTGGCCGAGCGCATTGAAGCGCTATGCTCCGATGCGCGAGGCCGTCCCTCGTCACGGGTTATAATCCTTCCTCGGGTATGGATGTTTGCCTCGTCTTTAGTATCAGGTAGTTCATAAGTAGTTTGTAAGTTTAGGGACTGATGATCCCGCAGTGCCTTAAGCTTAACAAACATTTGAACATTTTTGAAACTCATGTCAACAATATTGGCCTGTAATTATGTGGGTCATTTCTCTTTCCTTTCTTATGAACGGGACCGGGAGACATTTTTGTACTTAGGTCTCTCAGCTGCTTTTCTATACCGGAAATACCTATTACTACGTCCTGCATTTCGAAATTTCAGTCGGGCCGAAACACAATGATCCCTGGCTCCACCTACTGGCCTGGGAGACCGCCCCTGTCGGAGAAACGGAATGCAACAATGTTGCCAAATAGCGACTTCGCTGCCAGACAGTATAGCTATAACGGACGCTTTTGTCTGAGAAAACTGGCAAAAGTGCACAGCGCAGTCGGACACATGCATGCGCAGAGCAACGTTCGCGTTTAACTTATTCCAATGGTCTGCTGCAACAGCTGGCGCTCAAAGACGATTGGCTCAAGCACCAGGGATCATCGTATTTCGGCTCAGCTATAGTACGTTGATCAAATGATGGGACATTTGTGCGGTTCTCCTGCGTGAAAGATTTCTTAAAAATAAAAATTAGTACTTCAGTTTTTCGTTTGCTTTCTTTTATTACTGCCCCGGCATGATCAACGAGTGACTGGATAGTGGGTTTTGACGTGCTTATCAATTTTACATAGGACCAGAATTTTTTCGGGATCTTGGAAAGATCTTTTGCTAAGGAATGCTTCGCGCATCGATCTTCTTATAGACGTACGAATCTATACTAACTTTTTTCCTGTCATCATTTGCGTGTTCTTTTTTGAACAGAGAGTGCAACAGTCTTTGCTTTCTCAGTCTCTTTCTAACATTATTATTATACCACGGTGCATCTTTTCCATCTTTAATCTTCTACAAGATCACGTGCCCTTTTCGGCATCAGAAGATGTCATGCTTTTACCTGGCTCGGAAGATTGCCACACTTGTCGACAGTCGAATCTGAAAGTAAGATGGTGAAAGACTGCAGTGCTGCATGCAACACGGGTGGCTGGTGTATCCACTCGCGCCTTACTAGCGACGGTGCCAGCCTTCTCCTTCTTTCTTTTTTGTGTCTTTGAAGCCACCGGGCAGTTGGCAGCAGTTTCATTGCCGCTATTCAGCCGAGAGTACATACGGATTTTCAAGAGAAATCAAACATTTATGGAGAAAAAATGCTGAATTTAAAACAATGCAAAGGAGATAAAACTGGAGAATTGCAAGAATACATAAAGAACAGGAAGACACAGATGCTGAGTTTTAAAACGTCCACAGTGGTTAAAATAGACATATATACAGTGTTAAAACTTTCAGAGAATAAAATACACTCCGTGAAGCACAGGAGACGACGAGAGCACACATGTAAAAGCACATGGCAACTCGATTATTCTGCCTGATCGGCGGCTGCTGAAGTATTAAAACATAACTTGAGCACATAGCACAAACGCTGGCAGTACATTAAATGGCGCACTGGTAAAACATGTCGCCACAGGTGCTCCGCAGTGGGAAAAGGGGAGGAGGGGGAAGCGTGGTATGAAAAGGACGGGTGGGGAGGGGAGATGGTGATGGGGGTGGTGGGGGGGGGGGGAAGGCGCAAGGACTCACCATAGGAGGGAGCTGAGAGAGGACAACTAAGCGTGGGAGGGGACAGAGATGAGAAGGGGTGCAGGAAGGGAGGTGTACAAATACGGTGATGGAATAAGTTTGAAAGGAGGGGCAGACGTCGAGACGGAGAGCGTCATACTGGAGACAGAGTTGACAGAAGCAAAGACAAAAATATACAGACGGGAAACCTCCGTAAGGGCCCGGTCACAGGCTCAGGGGTGCGGAGCGGGTGGTGTTTAAGCAGTTCAATAAGATGTTGCATGATGGCGCTGAGGTCAGAAGCAGCCCTTCAAACGGGCCAGAGCAGGCGACAGGTGCGGCTGTCCCCACCACCACCTCCCCTCAAATGCCGGCACACCGGACACAGCCGCGGCCTCGTGGCAGGTGGCACGAGCTCTCCCCTCAGCCTCCCCTCCTAATGTGCGAGAGGCACCCTCAGATGCGTCTCTAGTGTGGTCTACCAGGACTAGGCTGGGGAATTGCCCGACATCTGCTGGCATCTTACAGAACTACGAGGGGAGCGTAGGACAGTGGTTTAGAGGGGGTTTCTTTTTTGTATATGTTACTCTGGGACGGAAGTTACCCTTGGAGAGGCCGTGGGAGGTGTGAAGGTGGAGGGAGGGAGGGATAATAAGGTGTCAGCGAGGCAGAGGTTCAGGATGCAACAAGAGGTGGGAGACGACTGGGTTGCGAGATTCTATTGTACAGGACACGGAGATGTTCTAGGTACTTCAGAAGGTGAGGAATGCGAACAAGTCATGAAGGATTTGCATGTGGGAGCGATGCCAGTACACATGGAACAAGTTATCAGGATCAGTGTGGTTGTTAATTTTGGACTTTTTGAAACTGAATGTTATTTTTAATGCAAAACTGTGACTGTAGTCTGGTCCGAACATTCCTCCGTATGCCTGCTGTAGAATAATTGAAACTGATATTGCACTAGAAACTGTTAATGGCGGAACACTCGCTGTGGGCTGGCAGCCACCCACCTGTAGAGGAGGTCGTCGAGGCGCGAGTAGAGGTCCCTGCGGTCGCGCCGGTGGCGGCGCCACGGGTCCTTGCGCCTGTTCTTCTGGCCGGCCTTCTTGCGGGCGCTCTTCTTGTGGAGGAAGAGGTCGGCTTCGCTGGGCAGCTGCAGGGACGTGTCCACCGACTGGATGCACACCCAGTCGCTCAGCACGTCGGGCACCAGCCGCGTGTTCTGGTTCACCTCCACCTGGAACAAGACGCGCGTCAGCCAGGACAAACTGCGCCACTCTAGCGAAAATGACAACCGGAGATTACGCCGTTTCAATGATAGAGACAGACGCTTCAGACGGTCACATATACGGTGACAATTATTGAAATAAATGAAACATTTTGTAGGGAAACATGCTTTAAACTGAAACGTCCTGGCAGATTAAAATTGTGTGCCGGAACTGGGACTCGAACCGGGGACGTTTGCCTTTCGGTGGCAAATGCTCAGCCACTGAGCTATCCTGAGACACGATTTACGGTCCGTCCTCACGACTTTATTTCTGCCAGTAACTGGCCTCCTACTGACAGAAGAAAAGTCGGGAGGACATACCGCTAGTCGTGTCGGGATAGCTCAGTGGTAGAGCGATTTCCGGCAAAGTTTTTTTAATCTGCTAGGAAGTTGCATATCAGCGTACACTCCGCTGCAGAGTGAAACTTCCATTCATCATTTAAACTTTCCGTGTTGCCGCATTACCTGTAAGGCTGCATTAGCTGAGTGGTTAAAGCATAAGGAAGAGACCTGGATTCGAATCCCAATCACATCAGAGATTTTAATTCAACACCCAGCCGTATTTTCGATATCTTTCATATAATGAGACTATAAACGTCTGATGGAATTAATTACTGTTGATGTATAAAACGTTAATAATTATAAACTATGGTGATCACAAATTTTATTCAACATGTAAACTACAGATATTCGATGCAAGTTATAACACATTCTATATGCCTGCTCTCCTTGACGAAGATGGGGCGCAGACGAATAGTGAAATTATGTGTGACCTGCTGAAGTGTCGGAAAATATACACTATCGGTGGCCTCCCGAATGGCTGATTTCAGCTCATGAGTGGTTTTGGAGTTATTGGGGTGCACCGTGTCTTTAATATAGCGACATTACAAGGAGATGATACAGATAATATAGCTGTCAGTCGATGTCTATACCAGCGTTCTCCCCGTGCCTTAGAGCCAGGATGGACATCAGACACTCTCCTGGGGATCGAACTCCGTGTTGCACGAACACTATCTTGTCTAAATCTTCACTTTGGATAACGGGGATGAAATAGTCTTTCAAAAACTACCGTTCGGTAGTCACCGTGCCATCAAGGAAATATCGCACCGATGAATGCCTCAAAGTACTTAGCACAGTACACAATCACCCGTTGAGGGTGAAGACACTTCCCTATTGCGACATGTGTGTTCTCATTCATCCTAATGTGACAATTTTTTCCTTTTGGCGAACGAATCCAACTAAGATTGGACTTAGTCGCTATGTTGTTGTTGTGGTCTTCGGTCCACATACTGTTTTGATGCATCTCTCCACGCTAACCTGCCCTGTGTATGTCTCTTCATCTGGGAATGCGTTCGGCAACCTACATCCTTTTGAATCAGCTTACTGTATTCGTCCCTCGGTCTCCCTCTACGATTTTTACCCCACACACTTCCTTCTAATGCTAAGTTGTCGATTCTTTGATGTATCAGAGCGTATCCCTTCTCTTAGTCAGAATTTGCAGGAAACTCCTTTTCTTCCCAATTCGATTAAGCACCTCCTCATTAGTTACATGATCTACCCATCTAATTTGCATCATTCGTCTGTAGTACCACATTTCGAAAGTTTCTATCATTTTTTTTTGTCTGAACTCATTATCGTACACGTTTCTCTCCCATACAATGCTACACTCCAGACAACTGCTTTCAGAAACAACTTTCTAACATTTAAATTAATATTGGATGTTAACAAGTTTCGCTTCTTTGGAAATGATTTCCTTCCCATAGACATTCTGCATTTTATATCTTGTCGATTTCTGCCCAAATAACAAAACTCATCTACTGCTATTATTGTCTCATCACCTTCAGCATCGCCTGATTTTCTGACAATACATTCCATTACCCTCGTTTTACTCATGTTAATGTTCATCTTGTGTCTTCCTTTCAAGACACTTTCCATTCCATTCAATTGCTCTTCCAGATCTTTTCCGGTGTCTGACAGAATTACTATGTCGTCGGCAAGCCGCAAAGTTTTTATTTCTTCTTCCTGAACTTTAATTCCCTCTGAAAATTTCAGCTTGCATTCCTTCACTGCCTGCTAAATGTACAGGTTGAAGAACATTGGGGAAAGAGTAAAACCCTTTCTTACTCCCTTCCTAACCTCTGCTTTCCTTTCTTGCCCTTCGACTCTAATAACTGCTGCCTGGTTTTTGTATTGGTTGAATATAACTCTTTGCTCCCTATATTTTACCGTTGCTACCTTCAGAATTTGAAAGAGTGTTTTCCAGTCGATATTGTCGATAGTTTTCTCCAAATCTACAAATGCTAAAGATATAAGTTTGCCATTCCTTAGCCTACGTTCTAAGAAAAGTCGTAATATGATATTGCCTTCCGCGTTTCTACATTTCACCTAAATCCAAACTGATCTTCCCCGAGGTCGTATTACACAAGTTTTCCCATTCGTCAGTACATAATTGATGTTAGTATTTTGCAGGCATGACTTATTAAACTGATGGTCCTGTAATTTTCATATTTGTCTGCTCTTGATTTCTTTGGATTTGGAATTACGATAGTCTTCCTGATGTCGGAGGGTATTTTCCCCGTCCCATACGTCTAGCATATCAAGTGCAACAAGTTCTTCATGTTTGACTCTCCTAACGATATCAGTAATTAGGACGGAATATCATCTACGAAACCGTATTCACATTTATCAGAGCCTCCATGCCCCGTAGTCAAGCGTGCAGTATTAACGTCCTAACGGCTAACGCAAAATGTTCAGACGTTTCGACGATTTTATTTTATACTGTAAACAAAGGTGGCCATTGTCACTGTTCATAAAAATTTTCAGGGATTTGGGCCGCATTCTACCAGTACCAATCCGACGTTTCGGCCACTGTTGCAAGCGGCCTTTGTCAAGCAATTTGGCTGACTGCTTAATGTAAGGGATTGCTTGTACCTATAGAATATTTAGAGAAGCTGTTATCAAAGTATTAGACGTTCTTTATTGGTGGTGACTGGAGGGAATAGAGGTACTTCATTGGTCTTCCCATTGTTTATTCCTATTGGTGGAAATTGACGAATGAGAGGCGGGCGGCGGTTATGACGTGTCGCCGTTTGCTTGCCTTCCGGGAGTCGGCGGGGCTCGCTAGTACTCTGTGTACATGCGCCGCAGTGGTCTCCCGCGCACGTGAGTTGGGTCGCGCGCCGTCGTTCCGAGGAGTTGTGACTGCTGGCAGACAGGGCGCCAGTAGCCTGTACCCAGTCTCTCTGTTCAGGCTGGTGGGTCGCTTTACAATTTCCATGGCCTCTCTCATCTTCCTCCACGATTGAAATGTCTGTTTCGCTATTACACGGGCTTCTCGAAATAATATTACTTTTCCGCACTCCTCCTGTTGTTCTGCCACCGTTGACTTAGTGTGTTGTCCCAGACCAGTGTACCTTTCGTGTTCTGATATTATCGTCTTGATAGATCGTGCCGTTTAGCCTATATATACCGGGTGATCAAAAAGTCAGTGTAAATTTGAAAACTTAATAAATCACGGAATAATGTAGATAGACAGGTAAAAATTGACGCACATGCGTGGAATGACATGGAGTTTTATTAGAACAAAAAAACATATCTAAAAAGTCCGACAGATGGCGCTTAATCGGATCAGATTAAGACAAATTAAGACAAAGCAAAGATGGTGTTCTTTACAGGAAATGTTCAATATGTTCACCATCATTTCTCAACAATAGCTGTAGTCAGGAATAATGTTGTGAACAGCACTATAAAGCATGTCCGGAGTTATGTGAGGCATTGGCGTCAGATGTTGTCTTTCAGCATTCCTAGAGATGTCGATAAATCACGATACACTTGGGATTTCAGGTAACGCCAAAGCCAATAATCGCACGGACTGAGGCCTGAGGACCTGGGAGGCCAAGCGTGACGAAAGCGACGGCTCAGTACACGATCGTCCCCAAACGTCGCGCGCAAAAACCTTTTCTTGAACTTTTTTGTTTGTAATTAAAACCCAAGTCATTCCATGCATGTGTGTCAATCATTACCTCTCTATCTACATTATTCCGTGATTTATTAAGTTTTCAAATTTATGCAGACTTTTTGATCATCCAGTACTTGTCCACACTCACACCTGACTTCGTAAACTCCGGCAGTATTCAACTTGCCGACTGCGTCTTTCGTTGAACGAAGAACATCTTTTACTTTGTTGTTGCTTTTGAAGATAGGCTAGATGCCCGCTCTGCGTAGAATTTTTCCCACGCGTTCTTGCACGCATGGCAATAAAGCAATATGTTGTGTTACTTACTGGTCTTCCCTATTGCCCACATAATTTGTAGCCATTGGTTCCTTTATCAATGTCTTCCCATAACCGTTGGCCTCAAAGATGGATCTGAGGTTTTGTAGTTCGCCGGCCGCGATGGCCGAGGAGACTAAGGCGCTCCAGTCACGATCTGCACGGCCACTACGATCGGGGATTCGAATCCCCCCTCGGGCATGGATATTTGTGCCGTCCTAGTTCGTAAGTAGTTCATAAGTAGTTTGTTAGTTTAGGGACTGATGACCCCGTAGTTAAGTCCCATAGACTATACAAACATTTGAACATTTGTTTTGTAGTTCAGCCTTCAAGTGTTAATCAGCACTGATCCTTTGAGCCCTCTTAGTTAAAGTGTGAAGGACGGATTTCTTTTGCTAGTGCTGGAGGAGGCGAGTAGGAACCTGCCCATGTTTCTTTCTGTGGATTCTGTAGTCTACTTTACCATCTGGTTTTCGATAGACTTCCACGTCGAGGAAGGGCAGCACCCCATTTTTTTTTTCTATCTCCATCGTGAATTGTATTTTAATGTGCTGTTCAGTGTTCAAATCTATCGTACCAAACTGAGTGGTCATCAGTCCGTAGCTTACAAACTACTTAAACTAAGGTAAACTAACCGAAGGACAACACACACAAACCCATGCCCAAGGGAGGACTCGAACCCCTGACGGGGAGCAAGCGCGCGCTCTGCAGCGAGGCGCCTTAGACCGCTCGGCTACTCCACCGCGGCTTTTGTGCTGTTGCTTGAGGTGTTCCTGGGAAGTCTGTAGCTCTACTTCTCCGTGTGGCCATGTGTCATCCACATATCGGAGCCAGCATTCTGGGCATAATGGGGCGGACTGTAGAGCTGTTTCTTCAAAAGCCTCCATGAAGATGTTCGCTGCAATAGGTGATAGGGGAGGAACCCATAGCTACGCCATCTGTCTGTTCATAAAATTCTCCTTTCCACCTGAATTAGGTGGTCGTTAAGCAGTGACGCACTAGCTCACAGGTGTCAGGTGCCACACGTTCCTGCAAGATGTTCATGGTGTCTGCCACTGGTACATTCGTGAAAAGTGACTTCACGTCGAAACCAACCATCAGGTCGGTGGCCGATATGTACATTCCTACTAAGAGTGCCAGAAATTTGTGGAATCCTTGACGTGCGCATCTGTGTGGCCCACTAGATGTCGTAGGTTTGGTGTCAGTTCTTTTGCTAGTGTATAGGTCAGTGAATTAATACTATTCACTATGGGCTTCAGTGGATACGATTCTTTGTGGATCTTCGGTACCCCGTATATCCTTGTTGGTTGTGGAACTTCCGGAATGAGTCTTCTGGCCGTGTCGAAATTCATTCTGGATTCCTTCAGCAGTGATTGCGTCGATCTGATTATCTTGGCCGTCGGATTTCCTGTAGATGGGGCCCTTGAGAAGATCTGTCATTCATCTGTCGTAGTCGGTTGTGTCCAGTACTACAGAGGCGTTGCCTTTGTCTGCCTGTATCACAACCAAGTCCGAGTTCTTCTTCAGCTCGGCGATTGCTTTACGTTCCTCCCTAATGAAGTTCTGTTTCGGAGACTTCGCATGTTCCAGGATACGCAGTGTATCTTGTCGAATCTTCTCTGCCTCGGCTTGACAAAGGCCGCTTGCAACAATGGCCGAAACGTAGGATTTTATATAAGGTACATATACCAAATACGGTCCGGTTCCTAATAAGAACCACTCTCATGTTAATGCATATAAAGTTTGAAAACAGCTCGAAATCTCATTGGTTATGATACCTTGTGACATCTAGTGAACAAGGCAACAACTACTTCCGCACCCGCTCTCGTGCCCGATATTTTACATTCAGTTGTGCTACTGGGTTCAACGAAGGAGGGCTGTTCTTACTTTCACGGTACGTTTCATCTAATGCAATCGCTTCGGTCATCAAGCATTTGTAGAGGTAAATATGTATATATGTACAGAAAATTGTGCTGTATTAAGAAGACATATCGTTCATAATAAAACGTTTCTTTAAAAAAAAAATAAATAAATAAATAAACACACTTGCCTTTTAAACGGGTTGTTTCCAATAAGGCCCATCATAGAAAATTTAATGCTTAGACATGTTCCTATTAACTTACGATAAGGAAACTTACTGCTGTCACAACAATGTAGGTTACTGATTAAATCTAATAATCTTAAGAGTTAATAACCAGTAAGTAATTTACCAACAGTACTGTATGAAGAATTTGTAAAAAACTGTAAATATAAAATTTTACGAATCATCGCATTCCACTTATGTCTAAAATAAAATTACATTAAACTCTTGCAGTGTATTCCAACAGTTTTCCTGCTATTTACGCGGCCCAGAATGTTAATATGAACTAGATGTGGCTACGGTCCATATTAAGAACAGGGTCTCCTAACAAGGCCCACTTGTAGGGGTTAAACATTTTCTTTAAAGTGATGATATTAGTTACATAAACTTCCCATTTTAATTTATTTTTGAATTGAATATAGTTTTAGGATGCTGCAAGTACGATCTCGAAATATTACCACTTACACATATTGCGTATGAAATTCCTAAACGTTAGGTGGGCTTTATTTGGTTCACGTACCTTATTGACAATGCTGCCCAAAGCCCTGAAGAGTTTTATTATTTCATATTCTTCATTAATGTCACCCAGTATTTTATGACAACGACACACCGTGAGATTTGACGCCACCGGTTGGAGATGTGAGAATTTCATGCTAAAAGAAAATGGAAATTGTTCTGGAAACTGGTCGTAAAACTCCCTCCGTCTCCCCCATCCCCCTCCGATTGCATAAAGAATCGAATTCCATGTGTAGAAACGCTCTGCTGTAAACCTCAATTTACCTCACAAATTAGTCAATGTGATACTTAAAATAGGTAACAGAGAAAAGTTTAGAAATGGTCTGAAATTAGTGTAAAATCTTCCACAATTCACTAAATGGTCCCATCATCAGTCACTGATTAAGTACGCGGTAGTATGCGCTTCGTTTTATACAAAAGCTGGTTGTTCACGCAGTAGAATGTTAATAGCGTTATATGTTCCGAAGTGCTTTGATATAATTTCAGACGTAGATTCCGCAATAATGTGGATAGTAGGTAATATCAATAAGTATTATGCAGAAATATGTGTGTTTTGATTTATATATTAAGTTAAATAATTCAAGATTTTTCCATGTAATTATAGACCACTGAAGACGTACAGCACTGAACACGTGAAACATGTATATTGTTGATGAATAAAAAATATTTCAGTTTCAAAAGACATATTATTATATCTTTATGATATAAAATACACGATGTAATTATCAACTGAGGAATATGGTTTAAATATAAATGATATGTTGGTAATGTCTGAAGAAATATAAAAGTTATGAACTGAAACGTTGCGCTGGTCGCTGTAAGCAGAAGAAGTTTTGAGGCATCCAGGTCTCTGCCTCGTCACCTCTCCTCAAATTCTTGTCGTACAGTGATATAATTTTGCAGGTGTAATCCTTACTGTATTGATATACTGTGATTCTTGAAGTTTTCTCAGCACAAACTACATCCAAGTATGTTTGGAAATCGCAGCCGGATACAGGAGACTCCTAACCACGACATTTCGGATGATAAGCATTCAGCTGCATCCAGCATATAACACTCACCTGAAGACGGCTAAATGATTGTCAGGCGAAACACGATGGCAAGAAGCTAACGTTATCAGGCTGCATTTTCGAAACTTCTTGGAATTAGTGGAAATCGTTAGTGAAGTGTGTTATTAGTAATGTTAATAGGTAAGAAGTAAGAAGTTAGAACGTCAAGACAGATGATGAAGTGTGACAACACTAACAGCAAAAATGTAGTAAGAAGTTAAATTTCATTATTTTCTGGGATTTTCTGCGAGAAAGGTTTCTTAAGGGTTTGAAATTATATGCAAAGTTTGTCGGCAGTAGCGAGTTTGCATATTTGAGCGGCATCAGCGTGAAGGCAGACACTTTCTATTTATAATAACTAGCAGGCCCGTGTGAATACTTCGCACCGTCAATGGGATGACAAAAAGTTGGGGAAAATGGAAGTAAATCTGAATGTTCACGCATAGCTTTCTTCGAAATCAATCAATGCAAGTGTTTAAAAGCGCAAACGAAAAAGATTGATCCGCTATGTGTAGTTAGGTCAGAAAGAACGGCGTACCTTAATAAGAACCGAAGATATCGTAAAACAGACCGGTTATATACTAAATGCAAGGACAGAAGGATACCGCTTTTGAATAAAAATAAAGGAAGCAGAGACTTAGGTTACTTCTGATACTTGCTGACAAATCTGTGGATTAATACCTTCCGTTTAAAACAAAAATGAAGGAAATCGGCCGGTAGTTTGGTCTGGCCGACTAACTTTAGTTTTCGTAGATTGTTTTATCTGGCAGACTGACTTTGGTTTTCGTAGATTCTTTAAATATATAAGATTGTCACGTAAATCTTTACATAATATTATACCTCTTAACGAGTATAACATGACAGAGTGTAAATTTTGCAATATTTGTCGATAAGTACACGAATTATTGAAAATCAAACTTTCTTCGTCTCGGGGGCCATTAGTTGGGGGACATGCAACAGGTTCTGGCATAGCATATTAGTAATGTGGATATTTCATAAGAAATGTTGAGAATTCGGATGCTAGTGCTGTCAACAGGTATGACAGACGCGTACTGAAACATTTTGTTGTCATATGGGTCGCTGCTTCATATATGTAAATAATTATGTTGATAGACCAACGACGTTACAGTGTGAATAAATTATTTATTACTACAAATCTGTTTCGGCGGTATTCAAAATGTTCAAATGTTTGTAAGGCTATGTCAGCAAACTGTAGAGGTCATCGGTCCTTAGATTTACAAAGTATTTATTTAAACTAAGGAAAACACACACTCCCTAGTCGGAGGAAGGACTGGAACGTCCTATGGGAAGTAGCAAGGCCTCTTAGAGCGCATGTCATTCCCGTGTTGGGGCTATTGCCACCGACAGGTTATCAGTGAGACGTACTTAGGTTCGTAAAATACTTCATTTTCTAACTGGATAAAATAACCTGTAACGGAAAAACAGTAACATCGATGTTACACGAAATACAAGACCAGCCGATGTACGTAAGAAAATAGATTTGACTTACTGATTAACCCTTTATTCGTCACGCACAGAAATCACGAGAAGAAAAAGAATAATGTTACTTAAATGTGTAGGGCCATGGGAACAGATTTCTAAGATTTTTTTTTTTTTTTTTTTTTTTTCAAAACATAGTTTCTGTTTTGTAAGTAACATTGCCCAAAATCCTCGCATGGTGGTACAGTATCAATACTAGTGTTGTTCTTATTATAAATTATTGTATTTTGGACTACTTCACGTGAAACGTGTGAAAACAAGTCGTTTTTGGTGTAAAGTTCAGAACAGTCCCATAATTTCCACATTTTACGGTCAAGTAGCCCCGAAGACAAATCTTGCAAATTCTTTTTGGCCCGTAATCTGTCAAGTGAGAACATATTGTCTTATATGTCATACCGTACGTCATTGACTGGCACAGGAGATGCTTTTTCGTTCTTCTTTTGGACTTATTCCCCAGTTTGTACGGTCTACCAGACCGCGTCTTCCCAATAAATATAAGTCCATTTTCAGTCTCCCATATAAGAACTCGTCAATAATTTTACATAATAATTGAACTTCAAGGCTTCCTCTGTCCCTTTCATAATCAGTTTTCCATGTATCACGAAAAATAGCGTCACAAAACTGAAACAAACACGTACCTCGGTAACTTATGGTTGGAATTTCCGCTAAAGATCCAGTTTATTGCTAAACTTTTCGCAAAATGCAACGAAACATCACTTTATTGGAGAACTTAAATGTTAGTTTCAAGCACTGTTGCTCATCCAAGGATGAAACTTGAAACATTTTTCAGAAAACCACGCACAGTTTTGATGTTGCTTGAGAGCAACATCGCCAAATAAAGGGTTAACTTGTCTAGGTAAAAAGTGAGATATTTTACTAACGTTTGTCCTTCTCACAGGCAACATGTCTGTAGCAATCGTGCAGAAACAGGCCTGCATTAATACATAATTTACTCACACAACAACGTCTTTGGTCTACCAGCGTAATTTAATAAGGTTGCTGTATGGCATTCTGAAACCACGTCTAGGCAGCAAGGTGTTGGACGGCAACCAGCGATAACACAAAGTAGCCCGGAGGATGACACACTCTGGAAATCAGGATAGAGAGCGGTTTGAGGCGCGTCATACCGGTCATGGCGGTCAAAGTGACGAACATGACACCACACCAGAACGGGGGTGCCATTGGGGATGAGAGACCCTGGCGAGAACTGGTCTGCCGATATGAAAGAGGGCCTTGATTATATGACACGAAATACCTGGAAAATGACCCAAGGAGGGTTTGCAAAATATCGATAATATTACGTTAAACAATATAAAAATGTAACAATGACCTTAAAATTTCGATATCGCATGTATGGGGGAAAGTGTTTTACTACTGGCATCAAAATCTTTGACCGCACCTACCACTCACCAACAACGAAACGAATATAACAGTTACGTAAAGAAAATGTCTAATTAATTCGACTGGACGGAACAGAAATCGGCTAAAGGAATTCCTATATTGCCAGAGTCACTGCGTTTCAGGGAGAGGGAGACAGCAGAAACACATTTACTCCACATCGGCATCTGAAAATGTAACTAGTGTGGCTTTCTACATGGAACGGCTTGCATGCGGAAGAGATTTCTCTTCACTTTCTTTTTTTTTAAGTACTTCATAAAAATCAAGCATTTGCAACGTGAGGACTAATACAAGCACCATAATATGTGCAGGATATGTGCGTTTCAGCCAGTTTTATTCCTTCAAGCTGTGGGCTTTAAACGCTGTAAATTCAAAATGTAGTGACACACAGAAGTCATTGAATTTTGCATAATTTCCATCCTATGAAGTTGATATCTTATTTTTTTTCTCTCGGTTAAAATGTCAGTCCTAGTACAGTACAACGTTTTCAATGTAAACAATTGCATCGTTTATGACAGAGTTTTATTCTACGCATGGTTTTGTGCGTTTTTGAGAGTTAGAAATCACAGGTGTCTCTTGTTTATTGGAAATGGTAAACACGTACCAGTTCGAGGAACGGTTATATGTTTTCAACGTGAAGTATTTCAAGTCAGTTCACTTTTTGACACATCAAATTCATTAAATTCAATTATCAGTCTTGACTGAAATCCCTAAACGCGATGTAACTGGCTTGTGAATGTGTCTTTCTGGATATTACCTCCAATTTCTTCGTTCCCGTTTCAATCAAGGTTACTTTAGTGGGTCATAACTAATTTCATATAATGGTTGCAGTACAAATGATATAAAATGCAGAATGGCAATGGAAAGAAAAACGTTTTTAAAAAAGAGAAATTTGTTAACATCGAATATTAATTTAAACATAAGGAAGTCCTTTCTGAAGGCATTTGTGTGGAGTGTTGCCTTGTACGGGAGTGAAACACGGACGATAAACAGTGCGGACAGGAAGAGGATAGAGGCTTTTCAAATGTGGTGTTACAGACGAATGATGAAAATTAGATGGGTAGAGGAGGTACTGAACAGAATTGGGGAGAAAAGAAAGTTCTGGCATTCCTTGACTACAAGAAGGGCAAATTCTTAGACATCAAGGAATTGTGAATTTAGCATTGGGTGGACGTGTGTGAGGTAAAAATCGCAGGAGGAGACCAAGAGATGAATAAAGTAAGCAAATTCAGGCAGATGTAGGTTGCCGTTCTTATGAGGAGATGAAGAGGCTTGCTAAGCATAGAGTAGGGTTGAGAGGTGCATCAAACCAGTCTCCGGACTGAAAACCACAACAACAACAATAACTAGTTTTACGTATGAACAATATTTCCTTTTCCAGTTGAACGTACATTTGGTTAATTTCTCTCGGTCGATTCATTTATGCTGTCCAAGCCGCGGCCGCGGAGCTAAGGTGTCATGGTACGGAATGGGTTGCCGTTCCCAGCAGAGGTTCGAGTCCTCCCTCAGGCATGTGTGTATGTCTCTGTTGCCCTTAATATAAGGTAGTTCAAGTAGTTTGTAAGCTTGTGGACTGATGACCATAGCCGTTTGGTCGAATAGGTTCACAAACAATTGAAGATTTTTGTCCTGTCCAAGAGACCTGTTATATTAAGACACCATTATGTATCTGTTTGTTTGCCATATGCTGAGAAGTATTCGATACAAAATGTACACCAATTATACATGTTCCTGCACAGATGTAATGTGTACTGTGTAATATGGTGGCAGTCTTGTATACCAATCAGAGGCTTCTACAGACAAATTATGAATTCTTTCACTGTCCCTCTGAATTCTCTAAGCGAACACTAAATGTTATTTGACGTATTGTTTGCTGTTATTCACTGCCGTCAATCTCCCGTTGGTTCATCAGCTTTCCATAACTGCCCCAGTCAGTTCCAATAGGCTTCATTGTCGTTGGTTTACGGAAGATGTATGCTGCTATGCTCAGTAAATACCTCTTCATTCTCATTTAGTAGAAAATGTCGAATCTCTTAACAGAACTTCTTCCACCATATGCTACCACACTAATGAATGTAGTTATTTGTAATCAATGTACAAAAGCTTATGTTGAAGACTACAGCAGTCCAAATATTATCCGTTTCCTTTCCGAGACTTATTATCTACCCCATAATTAAAATATTTGTTATTTGCACTCAGCCTTCCATTAACTGTCTTACTGATGAAGACCGATATCTGCGGCAAGTGTGAATAAAAGCTATTTATTTTCAACGACAATTCCTCAGTTCCCCCATATAATTTGAATGGCGAGACGCTATCAGTTATTAGTTCGTTGGAGTTTTGCTAGCGTGTTAGGAGGATTTGGGAGGACAAGTAATACATAAATCATCCAGGCGAAACTTTTCGCAGCCTGCCATCCCGTCACGGTCGCCAAGAAAATGTCGGCAGAAGGGGGAGGGGGGTGGGCGCCCCCCGTCGCGTCGTATTATTCCAGCCCTCGCCCGCAGACGAGTTTGTCGATACTTTGCCGCTCGGCGCTGTGTTACGCTTGCCAAGAGCTTAGGCATGGCAGCTCTTCCCGCCTCCAGAGGAGACGGTAGGACAACGAGACGGACGAAGACCGTCTCACATAACCCTCGAAAAACCGTTCACCGTTGAAGGAAGCTACGTTGTTTATTCATATTGAATGGAAACCGCTTCAGCTGTATGGTATTATTTTATTCTACCAACTAGTTACGTGGCATTAGAGCCACATCGTCAGGGTTATCTGTATACAAAGAAGAGCAAATGCGAGTAACAATCGCGTCTGTTATTTTACATTTGGGCTATAAAGAAGAAACTGTATTCACAAGTTATTTCATATTTTTCTCTCAGTGACATTAGACGACCAAACTTTCCCTGGTCCTATTCCATAAAATGATAAATAAATTGCATTGCCCGAAATGAAACAATGTGGAAATGGTAAATATGAGAAAACTGAGCACGCGCACCGGTGGCGTCACGCTGGGGCCGCCCGTCGCCGACTGTGTGGTGCTCGTGGCAGAGCTGGTAGGTACGTCGCGAGTGCGCATGCGCGAAAACCGAATTGCGCGTGTGTCGGTTAGCGCTTTGAAACAAGTGTTGTCGCAGAATTATTGTTTCGTGAAAAAAGATTGGCCCAATTATTCGCCTCGCACTAACTGCACACCACACTCCAGTTTTCACGTCATGAAGTGGTTGTTGATGAAACTCATGTCTATTTTCTGAGCTCCAACGTCGATTGTTCTGCGAATTTACGTAGCGTGACAAATGCTGCCATGCTTCATCAGAAAAATAATGAAATCCCCATACACTCGAAGATTTGGAAGACAGGATTCGACTAGTCGTTTCCCAGATTTCGGCAGCCGACATTCGTCGAGTGTTTTCAATTGTGTTCAAGTGATATGAGGCCGCTCTTTCATAGAGGGACATCACTTTGAACATCTACTGTAAATAAAGGTAAGCTAAGGTTAATCAGATGGCAATGTCTTTTAGACTTTAACTTAGTGTATGTGCCCGCGGTATAATAGAGTCCGAGAATCGGACGCTGCCATGGCCGGTGGATGCGGTGACAGTGGCCGGGAGCCGTACCGCGCGATCCGCGGACGCTGGCAGGCGTCTTTCGTGAGGCACCCTGTACAATATTGTTAAGTTTGAATCACAATCAGCTTATTCTGAACAGTCGGCTGGCTACTCGTTATGGTATATGTCGTGGGAAGAAATACATTCTGGAGACTGCAAGATGGAGATCTTGTGCAGCTGGGCGGTCAGACAGTGGGATCCAGCAGCCAGGCGAAGTATGGCCACTGCCTCTCTTCTCGGACCATCAGCTACTACACACTTGTCCAGGAAGTATTCTCACATCTTTACCTCACATGAAATTTTATTGATTTATTTTAATTTTGCTCACAATATGTTCTTGTTCATGAGTTTCAGCGCAAAATCCGATATTCTTCTTGTTGTAATTTGTTTAATTTTTGTGCTCTTTTTTTGCTGGAAAGTTGGTTCTTTCATTACAGTCTGAGACAATGAAATGCAATTTTCCTGTACTTCTGTTGCAGCAATTGAAATATACCTTCAATGTCTTCAACTTGAACAAAATGATCAAATGTTTGTATAGTCTATGGGACTTAACTACGGGGTCATCAGTCCCTAAAATTACAAACTACTTATGAACTACTTACGAACTCGGACGGCACAAATATCCATGCCCAAGGGGGGATTCGAACCCCCGACCGTAGTGGCCGTGCAGACCGTGACTGGAGCGCCTTAGTCCCCTCGGCACCACGGCTGGCTCCCTATAATTATCAGTTATGTCTAGCTGATACTATAGTTGATGAAGAAAAATTGAACACAGTGATTATCAGTTGTCTACTATTATTGTTCAATGACTGTATATTTTGTCCACTGATTTGGTACACGAAGCAGATTCTCATACTTAACCTTCTTTGTGTCCCAGCCTCGTCGCCGCTTTTGTGTCTCGTTTCCGTCGTAGGTGTCGGTGGCCGAGTATAAAAGTACCGACACAGGAATAAAGGAAGCACGCTTGTGCAGGTACGAAGGTGAGCAGCCAGTGGGACAGCAGAAACTAGAAACACTAGAGTAAATTAGAACGAGATATATATTGCACAGAATTTATACAATACTTAAATTTAAAAAAGCTCAGTACTGCAGATTGCTGATACATAGTTGAGCTAGAGGCCTGCCTAGTACCTATCCGATAGCCAAGTCTTCACTGGTGCCTATCTGATTTCGAAGTGTTAACTGGTTCCTATCTCAGTCCCAAGTGAACGATGTCGTTCAGTGGTGGCCACGAGCAGAGTTGTCGCAGAGGACGCTAGTGGCTGACGTCGTAAGAACGCCGCGCCGTGCGTGCATGGCGGCGCGCGGCGAAAGTAGGTGGCGCGCACTTTATATTTGTGCGACACCACAACCTTTAAATACTAAACTAATGTAGGTGTAATAAATACAAAAGTGCATATGATGAAGTACAAAATGTCCAGAAGCTTGTAATGCTTATGGGACTTAACTGGGGGGCCATCAGTCCATAATCTTGCAAACTACTTATGAACTAACTTACACTACAGACAGCACCAAAATCCATGTCCGAGGGTGGATTCGAACCCCCGACGGGGAACGGCCTCGCGCATCGGAGCATAGCGGCTCAATTCGCTCGGCCGCTCCGCCGCAGCGATAATGTACACCCTCTGCTAATGAATCCGTCAGTCACATGCTGAGCTACCCGTTCATACGTCACTACTGTATTTTCACAACTTCCTTATTTGGTGGTATATTATCCTTCTCACACTATATGGGCGGGAAGTGTGATGTCCTTCTTCAGCCAAGAAATTTGTAAACGTAAGTGAACACGTAGTAAATATGTTTAACACGTTTAAACATTACATTTCTTGTAAAACATGTGTATAAAGCCTCGTCCACAGCCGGTACCATTTCATTCCAATCAACAACAAAAGTTTTTAAAAAATTAAACAAAGATTAGCGCAGCTTCGATGCATGTTCTAGCCAGTGTACTGCAATAATCACAATAGTGCTCTAATTCCGTTATTCTTGGCAATTAGTCATGAAAGATTTAGGAAATGATTGAAGTAATGCTTTAGTTTGTTGTAAGTCGCTAAATGCTCTCATTATGAAACTCTGGATGATAATAGTACGTTAATTTGGACTGCATGGACGCAAAAGCAGGTACGTAATTCATGCCATTACTTATGATGTATCTTCGGAATTATTTGCTGTACAATTATGCAAGTGTATTCACTTATATATGTTGAAATACTACTCACATCAAAAACGTATTGCACCATCAATATTCTATGGGTTATGATCCTTTACACAAAGACGGAATAGAGATATAGCAAAACAACACTGCAGTTATTTCCATTGCTCATTGAAAACAGAAGCTGACAAGCTGTACGACAGTGACTTAAACATTCTGAATTAGTGTTCTAGACTGCAGCGTGCACCGGTACCCCAGCACACGCCATGTTGCACCGAAGCATGCCTTTATTCGTCCTGACCTAATGTCCACTAGATCATCGAGAGACTGTCGGTCCAGATTGTCCCACTCCCCAACGACAAAACGTCGTAGATCTCTCAGACTGGCTGGAAGGACGTCTCGCCAAAGAACAGCCCTTTTCAATGTATCTCAGGCATGTTCGATACGGTCGATGCCTAGAGAACATGCTGGCTACTTCATCCTTACGATGTCGTTATGACGAAGGTACGCATTCACCCAGATGTGTACGATGAGAACTGTCGTCCATTAAGACGAATTCCTTACCGAAATGCTGTCCATTGGTTGTACTATACCACAGAGGATGACAGCGATGAACCGTGCATCCGTTTGCTTGCCCTCTACGACCACCAGTGGCATACGGTGGCTCCACAAAATGCCGACCCAAAACGTCAGGAAACCGCCACCTTGCTGAACTCGCTGGACGGTACGTGTAAGACGTTGAGGCTGACCTCAAAGACGTCGCTCACGACTGACTGGTTGCTGGCCTATTCGATCTTTTCTGTGAATAGCACTTCGTACCAATTCTGACGCGTCCATTCGGCATGTTGTTGGGTCCATCTACACTGTGCTGCTAGGTCTCAAAGGTGGACCTCACCGTGAACGTCAGAAATGGCGTTTCAAGTCATTGAGACAATTATGTACAATTGAAACACGACTTGCCTTGGCTGCAGAAAAATCATTACTGAGCCTGATGGCGTTGCTTTGAGTGTTCCTTCCTCCCAGCTGAAATCCGTAAGTACCGGTCATGAGCTGAAATGGTAGTATTTGGGAGGCCAGAACGAGGTAAGTCATAGACAGTTGCTGTATCTGTGGTTCACTCCGAAACTTCTGGACATTTTCCTTGATGAAAGTCCCTGTTGACACAAAGCGACAATGCGGATAAGATTAAACTTCGGAATTGATCTTTCGGGCATAACTTGAACTGATCAGCTGTCTTACCCTCTCTACTGTACTGGCACTGTTCATGCTCAGTTTTACAAACCTTTATGCGGGTTGGGTAAATGGAAATGCGCTTATGGCTTTCTTGGCCGGGAGATCCCTTGCAGTATTGTTCGGCCGCCTTAGTGTAAGTCTTTCTATTTGACGCCGCTTCGGCGACTTACGTGCCGATGATGATGATTAGGACAACACACAACACGCAGTCCCCCGCCGGGAATCGAACCCGAGCCTCCTGCGTGGTAGTCAGCGACGCGACGCTGAGCTACGGAGGAGGACTGCGGTTTGGGTGACATCTACGGACAATCTATGGAACCGTGTTATTGATGCAATATACACATTCAACGTCAGAGTTCAGGAGACCTTTGAACCAAGGTAATACAACACTTGTTCATGTGACTATATCGTAAATAGTTTGGAAATGGCATCAATAGGAAACAAGTAATAACGTACAATATCCGACCTGACATTCAACTGCAGGCTAGTGTAAGGAGATGTTAGTTTTTGATTCGTCTGTCTATTACGTCATTTCTCTTTAACGATGTGCCGTACAAACAATATCATTTTCCTGGTGCACTCAGAGATCAAACGTACATATTGCTACAAAGTGTGATGCGAATGGAGTGAGTAGTTAAAAAGTAATAAATAAAAACGTCGTGTCAGATGCTTCAATTGCCCACCTGAACAGCGAGGACATAGCAGGTGATAAACTACGTATTTTACACTAATCATTTTGTGGAGGGTGTCCACAGCAAAAACCTTTGTAAAATTAAAATTGTATGTGATGTTTGTTGGAAGTGGCTAAGTAATATCGTTTCTGGATGACAAAATTTCCAATATTTAAGGGCTTCTGAGCTACACGAAATTATTATAATTAGTCGGAATAAAATATTTGTGGCAGGTAAAGTATGTTTCAGATGGTTGAATTATGTAGGTGAAATGTATAGGATCCTGTTGAGTAGTAAGTATGGTAATGGTTTATTTCTTTATTTATTTTGAGTAGAAAGTGGGAGCAGATCAGATGAGGAGTGTGAAAGTTTGTGGGACCGATTATAAAGATGAAATTGATGGGGAGAAATAAGTAAATGACAGGAGGAAGGGGCTGTAAGGTACGGGATTGATGCAGAGAAGGATATCTGAGAGAAATTGTAGCTGGTAGGATAGACATAAATTGGCATTAGTACAATAGTTTTGGGAGAAAAGTGGGTGTAAGAGTCATTAGGATAGGCTACAGAGTCTGTGTAGGTTACGACTTGCGGAGTGCATTGGTTAAGGCACAGCAGCATACCAGTAATTTGTGATCAGAGTTGGAGGCAATGGGATTCTTAAAGTTTGCATAAAGTGTAGGATACACGAAAGTGTTATGTATAAGATATGAGGGGTGGAAATTTGATGGAATCGTAGAGAATCCAAGTGAGGGAAATCCTTCTAAAACCCGTGGAAAAATGGATAAGATTGAAGTAGTTGACCTTAGCCATTTGGCGACCTCAGTAATGGAAACATCTGAACATCTGAATGCCCACAATACACTACAACTACGAAAATGGTTGTCGATCCCTCCACTGTACTTCGCACCTACACTACGCAGCATCCGCCCGTGCTCTCCCACGCCTGGGCACTGCGACGCCCCCTTTCTTTCATGGGCTAGTACTACTATGATTAGGCACGTTCAAGGTATCATGTACCTACATGGTCATTGATTATTACATACAATTTGGACTGACGTGAAAACGTTGTTGCTGAAGTAGTAGTAAAGACATCTCGAAGATTAACTCCCAGATCTTCTTATGTTCGTGATTTTACAAGACCTGTTTTGGAAATGTGCTTCTACTTTTCTAAATAAGCATTTGGAAGGATATTTTTGTTAATTAACACGACATAATCCATATACTGCTTCACATTAATTATCAGTATTGGTGTCAGATACACTTTTACTCAGTGTTGTGTGATATATTTTGACAGCAATTCCGCAACACGTCTGCTCAGTTTAGAAATGGACATACAAATCCCGCTTCTGCTGTGGGAGGTGAAACGTCAGTTTTCAGTTGGTATTCTGAGTTCTAAATATACATTAATGACCAAATTTAAAATGATAGTATCAAATGATTTGTACAACTTCCAAATTGATCATCTCTGTTAACTGCAAAGTATGCTCAAAGAGGACGTTGCGACTACGTAATTGTTCAAAAAATGGAATCATCGAAACCAACAGTACCCACATTACATGTACCACATTTGTAATCCTTGACATTTCGAAAGATGACTTGTGGCCCCAAACCGAAACCGTAACCGAATATCCGGCTCATCCTGTTCTAGTTTTGGCCGAAATCAATAATCGTAACTGGACGTTGTGTAATTAAGTTTACAATTTCATTATATTACGTTGCACCACAAATCACATGTTTTTTCCACATTTTCAAGGTTCCCCTATGCTAAGCGTTCTTGTGTGTCTGTAAGCCTAATCAGGAGTCCGTAGAAGTTGGCATGGAAGGCGAACAGATTGAGACAAATCGACGATACTTCTATTACAGTACTTCCAAATCGGATTCTTTTCTCCTAGTTGTGATATTATCTACCTACAAAAGAAAAACTAAATGAAGTTAGACAATAAGTAAACTGAATTCGATACAGTGGAGGCACGATATTTCGAGTCTCGTAGTTACGAGTTCCCCATAAATACGATCGTCATAAAACAAAACAACAACTGCAGCTACATTCTATCTTCACAGAAAAAGGCACTCCACCATTATAACGCGAAGTAAATAGTGAACAGATTTTAAAACCTTTAAGCTGGCAATGTAAATGACTATTTAAAAACTTTGTTTTAAAAGAAGGTCTTATTTTTTATACGTGTATTCTATTCAACTTCGAGTTTCTTCTTTTTCACTGGTAAAGTTCAATAGTTCAACGAGATCCCTATCCCATTCACTTCGAATTACTGAGACAACTGTATAGCAACCACAAATTCCAGAGTCCTCCATGCCTTCTTGCAGTAATATAATTTTTAGTATTTCGGAAAATAAAGTCACATTTCCGACTAACAGTATGATTGTTATCATAAATTTACGCAAACTGAACAGGAAAAGGTGTGTACCACATGATCAGTATTTCATAAGCCCATATTAGTTATTAAAAAGAGTTCCTCGCTTTCAATGAAACTCACAGCATAACAATAATATAAACCGTTCCATTACGTACAATACTTATTAAGTTAAATTGTTTCTTACATAACATATCGCTATAAGGTACGATTGCTTTATATTGTGCTTAACAAGAAAATACCCACAATTTTTACGCGGAAGGAAAGACCCCCTAGCAGTTAAACGACGCACTGTCAGTTAAGGTAAAGTGTTATTGTTGAGGGAATACGTCCAGAACGCGATCGGACTTCCTCAATAAGTTCAAGCTGGGTTTTTCTGTGTTATTTTAAGTCCTCCGTAAATCTGGGGGCCGATGACCTCAGCAGTTGAGTTCTTTAGTTTCACTAATATTTGAACGTTTGAACAAACAGAAACGTCACAAGTATGGTGAAATGTAAAACCACTGCCCGATAAAATTTTATATCACACAGTAACTGAAAAGATAGTGACAATAGCACACTACCTAATTTTGTCGAAAATTACTCTGTATACATAATATTCGCACTTTATGTACAAATCTAAGTCGTACATTTGAGTCGTAAACAAGTTTAATCCAAAAAACCAACCACACCGATATTCTCGTATTTGAGACTATCTAAAATTCAAACTGATGTAGGTATCGGTGTACCTATTTTGAAACATGGAGTGTTTTTCTAATTTGTCTCGCTGTATTTTATAAATATCATTACTGAACACAAAACCTGGACATATGACTGAATTAAAATTTATAGTTTCCAATATGTAAGTTGACAAACAAATTACAGGTATTGGAAGTAGAATCGCTGAAGGCTTCGGATGTCATCAGGAAGTAAAACAATCCAATTGATATGGAGAAGGAGGCGTTAAATAGAAAGTTATTGTGTGGCAACCTTGACAAAGGTCTCATGAAAAGGCTTTAAGAAGTGCTTTCTCTGGTGTGTGGCACTCTGTGGGGCAGAAACATAGGCACTGAGACAAGAGGATGTGGAAAAGCTCGAAGCATTTGAGACGTATGTGTGGACGAGAACGGAGAAGGTAAGTTGGATGGAAAGTATGGGCACGAAAGAGTGACGCTAAGGATTGGTGAGAGGAAACGACCGTTGCAACATATAAGCCGAAACAAGAGGAACTGGATTGGACTTTCGTTGAAGCGGAAAAGCTTGATAACGGATACTTTAGAAGGACTACTTTATTCGAGAAGAATGATAGCTAGAAGGAGATCAACTTATAAGGCGTGGAAGGTAGGCGGAACTAAAGGAGTCGGCAGAAGACGGAACAGCAGGGAACGCTTCCATGTGAAAACCTACCTGTGGGTAGAACACAAATGATGATCATGATGATGAAGTCGTTGCGTTCGTATGAATCAGCGAAAGAGATAAAATAAAGGTATGGTCAGTTTACAGACCTAGAGTGGGGTAGTATCTCACAGTTCACTTTTGGAACAGGTTTTCTTCATTGTTGTGTAGTAGAGCGCTCCTTCTTGGGCATTCCGTCGGAGGACGTCGTTTCCGTGACTCGGGAACCCAGTACACATAACGTCCTCATCAACACTGCAGCTGTTGGCGTAACTGTTTCAGTGCGTGTATGGCGGTATGTGTCTACCGAACGTCTTTATAAAGATCAACCCCCTCCCCCCCCACCGCATAGCGGTGTGTATATGTGCCGAACACGAAAATCGCGTGCATTTTCGAGATAAATATTTTTCTTATCGCTAGAAAAAATACGAGGTCTGTTAACAAAATTCCGAACATTCGTCATTTTGCACCAATGGATTGTTGGAGCGAAATGTGTTTGGTATCCCTGCACACGCCTGTGTTGAATGTGAAACTTTCGCTAGTGTCATCATTGTATGTGTGTTAGTTATTGTTCAGTTCTGTAGTGAGAAGTATATTACGTGGACCAGTTTTCGAATATCGTTATGGCAGAATTCGAGAAACAGTGCATCAACATTAAATTGTTTCTTGAAACTTAAGAAAACTTTTAGAGAGGCACAACGAGTGATGCAAGAATTCACATTAAATGGCCAGAAGGAAGAGAAAGACGGTCCTCGTTTAGGATACCATTTTACGTCTACCCACGACACTCATGTGTGGAACGTTAATGAAGTTGTTCCTGCCAATCGAAGACTAACTATCCCAAAGATTGTAGAAGAATGTAACTTATTAGTTGGATCACGTCATGAAATCTTCATACACGTCATGATATCCTCACACAGCATCTGGGACTGCACCTTGTCGCCATCAGATTCGCCCCACGCCTCGGGAGTCAAGACCAGAAAAACCATCGACTCAGATATTGTGACACACCCTTGTGTGCCTTACTCTCGTATGCTCCCTGTCCTGCAAACCCCACCTTCAAACAGTCCGTAATACAGCCCTCTCCCGCCTCAACCTTCTCAAACTCCTTTCCTGCTGGACATGGGGCCTCAACCTGTTCACTATCCTCTTCACCTACCATTCCATCATGCATCCTATCCTATGCGGCTTCCACCCAGCTTTGGTTTCCGCTCCCTCTGCCCACTACCACTCCCTGCAGGTCCTTGAACGCCACGCCCTCCGCCTCGCTTACCGCATCCGTCTCCCGTCCCCAAGCAGATTCCTTATGACTTTCTTCCTCTCCACACCTGCTCAAGTTCCTCGAACATCTCTGCCTCCAGTATGTAACCCACAGGCTTGACTCCTATCACCCGATTGTATTTCGTCTCTTGCTGCATCCCGGGCCTCTGCCACGCCGATATCGTTATCCCTCCCACCCTTCACCTCCACATTCTCCACATCCTCTCTGAGGGTAACTTCCATCACCTCCCCCTCCAAGATAACGCCCCATCCCAACACTTAGCTATCTTACCAACCTTTATCCTTCCCTGTATTTGCACATCCCCTCTCCGTTTCCCCCTCCTGTCCTGTCCCCCCCCCCCGCTTGGCTTTCCTCTCCCTCCCCTTTCCCAGAAGCCCTTGTGTCATCCCCCTCCCCCTCTCCGCCTGTCCCTCCCCCTCCGCGCCTCTCCTCCCATCCTTACCCCCTGCAGGGAATCAGTGCCATCAGTTTTAATTTGTGTTTTTCAGTGTTCAAGTGACAGTGTCAGTGCGTGTTTTGTGTTCAGAGCTCCAGTTTTAAGACGTCAGCAACTGCCGAACAGGCTGAATATTCGAGTTTCCATGTGCTTTTAATTGTGTGCTCTTGTCGCTGTCTCCTATCTTCTGTCTTCCATTGCAAGTGTTTTAATCTTCGAAAGGTTTTTATTCTGTATATATGTCTGTTTTAACCACCGTGACCAGTTTAAAATTCAGAACGTGTTTTACTGTTCTATGTAATCTTGTTAGCCGGCCGCGGTGGCTGAGGGGACTAAGGCGCTCCAGTCACGGTCTGCACGGTCACTACGGTCGGGGGTTCGAATCCCCCCTCGGGCATGGATATTTGTGCCGTCCTAGTTCGTAAGTAGTTCATAAGTAGTTTGTAAGTTTAGGGACTGATAACCCCATAGTTAAGTCCCATAGACTATACAAACATTTGAACATTTAATCTTGTTAGATCTCCAATTTTATCACATTTACGATGTTTTAAATTGTGCATTGTTTGCTCCTTTTATGTTTCAATTCTTCATGACAAATATTTTGTACTGTTGGCTGAAGAAGCCACGCAGTGGCTTTAAAATAAAAATAATAATAAAACAATTAAAAAAAATGATACTGTGAAGAGCTTTTGTTTCACGCAAATGGAAACGAGATGTTCCGTAACAGAAAGATAACTCCTAACGAGAGGTTGGTACATGGATAGACTGGTTAAACCAAAGCCATGCTCTTTGTTTTTTATGTTTTTTTGTTTTTTTTTTTTTGTTTTTTGTTTTTTTTTTTTTCACTTTGAAGGATTAGTTCATCATTATTTCGTACAGCAGGGACAAATAGCTAATCGATGGTACTATCGCGACTTGTATCAACGCTACGGGAAAATGTGAGAATGAAACGGCCTTAACTGTGGAGAAACAAATCGTGGCTTTTCCAACACGACAATGCAGCGGCTCAGTCGCGGTGAGTGATTATCGCTCCAAACACGACATCGCTGTACTGCCCCAGGCTCCGTACTCTCCACATGAGCCTCTGCAAACTGTTTATCCATCTACGAAGTTGAAAACTTCGTTGGACGAATGAAGATGTTCGACAGAAGTCGCGATAAAAAACGATTTGCAGACGGCATTTCACGCGATCAAGCAAGAGGAGGTACCAAGACTACTTCTGGCGGTGGAAACGGCGTTTGGAGCGGCTTATTAATTTTGTGGGAGACTGTTTCGAAGGGACTCATCATTCAGTAACTAAAAGGTAAGAGAAACTATTATGGACAGTATTACGGAATTTTTTGTGCAGACCCCATATTTTTGGCTTTTGATGTTACTGGGCCATATTGGCAAAGAATTATGAAACATAAGCGCTTTATTTTATCCAAACAATTAGAAAAACTTTGTTTGCCACATATCTGATTTAAAGGTGCATGTAAGGTATAAGGTCTATAGTTTCTTACACACATACAAATGAACTTTACACATTTGACAAACAATGTTTCCACTTCAGTTGTGGAAATTTGCGAAGTTGTTGGTCACCCAGTAAAGATAAGTGTTCAAACTGATTCATTTGCGTGTACTAAGGATAGTTTGAAGGCGAATTTTTGATACCGACTGCTAAGCGTCGACCAGGAGGCCAGCACCGTTAGGTTGGCAGGACAGCAAGTAGCACCGCCACACGAGATCCGCGGCCACGCCTCCTGGAGAGGGCGCAGTGCTCCAGAGAGAGCCGTCGAGTGTGCACGCCGCTATACAGAGACACCTAGCGAGGGAGCAGCGAACCGTCTTGTGTACTGAGGGTAGACATTTGTCCATCCATGCTACGGCTCCTGTGTTGAGTAAAAATCGTGTTTGACTGTACTTACTGTATCATTCACAGTGGATTTCTGTTCTGTTGCTAATTACGTAGTGTTTTATATTATACATTTACCCTGTGATGCATGAATTACCAAAAAACGACGAGAAAATTTTGAAATGGTGTTTATATAGCAAAGAACAATGTCTATTATCATAAAATATAAAATTTTGTAGCAATTTACCATCTACATGGAAAAATTCATGTCCACTGAAGCGGACACTGCGCACTTGAAACCTAAAGAGTTGTTTCTGTGAGTGTTTTTTCCTATGGACACTTTCGAAGAAATTTAGACGTAGAAAATCTTTGAATGTATAGCAAATTTCGTTTGCCTCTTCTTTGTGCAACTGGCGAAATGCATTCCGAAACCGCTCGCTGCCTATTCAAGCTCTCCATCATGACACACCACTGCCTTCGAGTGAAAAACTGGCGTTTGTCAGTCTATCTGCCGACATTGACAATGCAGCACCCAGCCCAAGGGTCCCCTGGAATGGACTCCATGCATTCCGAGTTCTAAAAGGATCACAGAGGCAATGAAATAGTCCAATAACATACGTCTGACGTCCACTACCGGGCTAAAGGACTTCACTGATTTGATGGTACTTTGATTATAACAGCTCGCTACGGAGCCTAGGATACAAAAGATGGAAACTGCTTCGAAACTTGCTGTACCAACTGAGCAAACGAGTATTTCTGCAGATAATGTGCTACTGTCTAGCCCGTTTAGAGCAGTAGTTAAGTTATCTCGCATCGTACAGTAGTAAATGTACGCTGTGCCGAAATGTGCCGAATCATAATGATTATTATTTTGCAAATTATTATTATTATTTTCAAAACCGCGTGTTATTATGTCTAATAACTTACAAATGTAAATATATTAAAATTATTTTACTAAAACAAAAAATCTAAAAGGTATTAAACAAGCTCCCCATATGCCTCACAACAATAAGGATTCGTTCAGCATATTGGGCTGTATGCATTACTTCGATGCGCTATTTAACATTTTGTTTCTTATAGTTTGCTCTGTTAATGTGTGTACCAAATCTCAAAATGTTCAAATGTTTGTAAATCTATCGGACTCAGCTGGTGGGTTATTAGTCCGCAGCTTACAAACTACTTCAACTAACCTAACCTAACCTAAGGACAACACAAACACCCATGCCCGAGGGGGGACTCGAAGCCCCGACGGCGAAAGGCCGTGCGCACCCAGCACCCAGCACCCAGCGGCGCCCCATACGCAAGGTTGTTCCGCCGCGGCTGTATCAAATCTGTTTTTTGTATCTACGTCTTCGTTCAATACATTACCGAAACTACGCACAGTCTGTCGCATGATAAATTCACCATATTCGGCTCGTGATACGTGTACGCGTACAACAGTGCAAGATACCAATTAATTTTTTTCGAAAAACTCGCGTGCGGAAATGTTTTCTCCAACACCGGGCATCCGCGTATCTCTTTCCCACGTCTCATGTGGCTAACGGAAGAACTCCGGCACAGCATAAGAGTTCGGGTTTATTTGTCTTCGCCTCAAGGTAGTCAACTACAACGTTGTTAGGAGTTCGTCTTTTAAATCCACATCTACATGGTTTTTCCGAATATGAGCTGCCTGGCAGACTGATACCGAACCCTCTTTCATACTATTTATACACCATCCCATTCTACAGCTGCTGGAGGGAGAAGGCAATCCAAATTATCCGCGGTCCAGCTCTGATCTCTCTCATTTCCTTTTGTTGATCATTGATGACAATATAGATAGGTGATAACAACATATTTTCGCTTTAGTACAAGAAATTTTGTGATCTAAACGACGTAAGATCCTTCCTTCCAATTAAAGTCGGTCGTAATATTGAGCAGAATTTAGGGTCCTCAGATCTGATTGATTTATTTTATAAATGAAGTTTAGCGGATTCATCTAATAAGTCATGGTTGCAAAGTGCTAACACGAATTATTTACAGACGAATGGAAAAACCTGTGGAATCTGACCTCGGGGAAGATCAGTTTGGATTTAAGACAAATGTTGGAACACGGGAGGCAATACTCACATTACGACTTATCTTAGAAGATAGGCTAAGGAAAGGGAAACGTACGTTTTTAGCGTTTGTCGATTTGGAGAAAGCTTTTGACAATGTCGACTGGAATACACTCTTCCAAATTCTAATCGTAGCATGGGTAAAATATAGGGAACGACGAGTTATATTCAAAATGTTCAAATGTTTGTTAGGCTTAACTACGGGGTCATCAGTCCCTAAACTTACAAACTACTTATGAACTACTTACTAACTAGGACGGCACAAATATCCATGCCCGAGGGGGGATTCGAACCCCCGACCGTAGTGGCCGTGCTGACCGTGACTGGAGCGCCTCAGTCACTTCGGCCACCGCGGCCGGCCGAGTTATATTCAACCTATACAAAAACCATACAGCGGTTATTGGAGTCGAAGGGCAAGAAAGGGACGCAGAGATTGGGAAGGGAGTAAGACAGGGTTGTAGCCATTCCCCAATGTTGTTCAATTTGTACATTGAGCAAGCAGTGAAAGAATGGAAGGAGAAATTTGGAGAGGGCATTAAAGTTCAGTGAGAAGAAGTAAAAAGTTTGCAGCTTGCCGATAACATAGTAATTTTGTCAGAGACTGCAAAGGATCTAGAAGAGCAATTGAATGGAATGGACAGTGTCTTGAAAGGAGTATATAAGATGAACATTAAGAATAGTAAAACGAAGGTAATGGAATGTAATACCAGAAAATCAGGTGATGCTGAAGGAATTAGATTAGGTAATGAGGCAATAAAAGTAGTAGATGAGTTTTGTTATTTGGGTAGCAAGATAAATTATGATGGCTGAAGTAAACAAGATATAAAATGCAAAATGTCTATGGGAAGGAAAGCGTTTCTTGAGAAGCGAAACTTGTTAACATCCAATATTAATTTAAATGTTAGGAAGTCCTTTCTGAAAGCATTTGTCTGGAGTGTAGCATTGTATGGGAGTGAAACGTGGACGATAATGAGTTCAGACAAGAAAATGATAGAAGCTTTCGAAATGTGGTGCTACAGACGAATGATGAAAATTAGGTGGGTGGATCACATAGCAAATGAGGAGGTTCTTAACCGAATTGGTGAGAAAAGAAGTTTCTGGCATATCCTGACTAAGAGAAGGGATTGATTGGTTGTACACATTCTGAGACATCATGCAATCGTCAACTTAGCATTAGAATCAAGTGTGTGGGGTAAAAATCGTAGAGGGAGACCGAGGGACGAGTATAGTAAGCAGATTAAAAAGACTGTAGGTTGCCGAACGTATTGTGAGATGAAGAGACTTGCACAGGACAGGATAGCGTGGAGAGCTGCATCAAACCGGTCTGCGGACTGAAGACCACAACAACAACAGCCATGAAGAGGATTTCGAACTTTTCATGATTTAGGGACAATTGCGAGTTTCCTCACCGCGTAGATGTATAAAGCGTTAACAGTTCTGAACTTGTGATGACTTTACTAGACGATAAATGACGGCATGAACTGCACAACCTATCAGTACTCCTTTACATAAGTAAGAAACAACAAAGGACCTGTGACTCCACCCCGGAAGAACGCAAAATGTTACCTCCGTTTTAGCGGATCCGTCCGTATCAATTACTGCGAAGTGTCCGCTCTGAAGAAAATCTCCTGTTCAGACACGTATCTGAGAAGATAATTCATAAGCACGCAGTTTAATCAAAAGCCGATTGTGATGTACCGTGTCCTAGGTATTGTGGGAATATATAATTTTGGTATCGGTTCATCAGTTCGAGAAATATGTGAGATCTGTCGCTTAGGGGACAGGTGTAACTGTCATTAACGTTTCTCTTTACGTAGTGCAAAGAACATACATCGTTGCTTGGTGGGTGTTTTTGTATGCAGACGTACATTTCGACATAGAAATTTGGAGGGTGAACATTCCTGAAAAATTCGCACGATTTCGGGGACAGAGGTGAAGTTAAGTTCTTGCAAGAGCTACGTTTCCTTCGGACCTTAAGTACTGATCACGACACAGTGCTCGAAGCCGGTGCGTTGTACCCACTACCAACCTTGCCCACAGTTGAGTACAATAGTGCAGAGCGTCATTATCAGTCTGTAAAATTAATTTTATTTATGGCACACAGCAGTGCTTTAGCTGGAAAAAAATTTGGCGGTACTCCGCTCGGCGGAAACAAATTTTAGGCGGTACTCTGCTAATTCCACATGAAATGAGTCAAATTGACATTTTTAGAAAATGAAGAAAGTGAAGATTTAGGCATGTAAATATCCTAACAAAATACAGGTATAGTTGATGAGTGCGCATGGCACTTTTGGCCGCTAGACGCCTGTTGGAATCGTGTTCGTCCTGCCCGATGCCAGTCTTCAGGTGACGCCACTGATGCTGAGGACGACACAACGCCCAGTTCCCGCGTTGAGAAAAATCTCCAACCCGACCGGGAATGGAACCCGGGACCTATGCGTGCCCAAATACCACGCTATCGACTGTATTATTGTATTCGAGGGGTTAGCGTAGATGATGATACCACCCGTCGGCTTTGGACAATGACATCATATCGTAAATAATCAGGAGTGTTGTTCACGAAGACAATAAGAGTGTGTGTTGCAGCCTGGATTAAAAAACTTATAGCACACAAAATCCATTACAAAATTCGGACAATGGAACTGCGTGGAACTTTGAAAGACGAAACCAAAGAACTATATAAAAAACATAGACTGGCCACAGCGTCGCCATGGTTGAAGCCTATTCGATAAATCGCCGCCATCTTTGAGAACTTCAGTGTCACGCAAGGTGATACTGGGCGTCTGCTAACACTGAATCATAGGTTTTATATTAGTCATTGCCTCTCTCGATTTTTCCTTAATTTCTGCGCGACGCATTTCTGAAAGTAATTCCCACTACGAATGGTATTTTACTATTGCATCCTAAGTGTAATGTTTACAATCGTACAACTTCTGCATTATTTGGTGATGTACTATAATTTCAATAGCCGGCCGTAGTTGCCGAGCGGTCTGTGGCGCGCCAGTCACAGTCTGCACAGACATTACGGTCGGGGGTTCGAATCCCCCGTCCGGCATGGATGTTTGTGCCGTCCTTAGTATAAGGTAGTTCATAAGTAGTTTGTCAGTTTAGGGACTGATGTCCCCTCAGTTAAGTCCCTTAAGCTTGAGAGCTTTGTATTTGTCGACATATCTTCCCTATAAATGTAGGCGAATTTCTTTAAAATCTTTAGTTACCTTTATTCTGCCTCTGGTTCAAATGATGTTTCATGCTTTGAAGTACTTTACGTATTTATTAAGCTCTCCACAATTTGACGTTTCCTTGGTACTCTCCTTACAGCTTTTGGTTTCTGTGCGTGCTCAGGAAACGAGAAGTATTGTTGGAATGACATTTGCTAGTAGCCGCTTTCGATTGGTGGTGGCATACATGGACGTTTCTTCAAAATGACAGGGGCATATGTAGGCTGCCACTTATCACGCCTCATATTGGCTACCCGTTGACTTAGCAACTCCTTGTTTTTCAAAGGAAATCTGTATAAAGAATAGTTTAATTACAGTTCATATACCTAGGTTACATACCCAAAGGTTAATAAGCATTTTTACAATATATAAACAACTATCAATACATTAAAACACACCAAATACAACCGTCATCTGCCTAGTTTTTTGACCGTCATGAAGTACACTTAATTTTGAAACTTGGTAAATTTAAAAGTTAAGTATAATGAATGTTTATAAACAAATACACGCTGATACAACGACCTACATAATTACATATCTCTTCCTTTATACCTACCTAAAGTATGGTATTCCAACAGTTTTATCATTGCATTTGTATGCCGAACATACACTAGGCATGGTTTACCACTAATAATAGCGCTTACACGTTAGTTCATATTACAAATATAAATGTCCATTGTGTCTTAGTGCTGCCACCCACAGCGTTGTAGCTTGCCTGTAGCCTCTCTATGTTGTTTATAGACCTCTTTGGACGAAACCAAGCGTTTACCGCCATAAGAAGCAAAACTGGCAGCGTTACCAACAGTTAAACGTGTACACATCCAGCCGGTTGAAGAAGCATTGGTCGAAGAGATTAAAATTCGCTTCTATTTTAGTTCTTATTAGTACTACGACACACTATTTCATAATCTTAAACTGACTACAGTGCGAAAAAGACGGTTAGGTAAACATAATATCTACGGTGAATATTTTATCTGTGCAGTGAGACGTTCTCAAAACGTGTACTAGGCATGAAAACATACATAACTCGTGCAGTGTTTCATGATTCAATCAATGAAAATTAAGTCAGAATGTTTCGATGTACTGTCCCTTAAAGTTATAATGAATTGCCGGAATTTCGCACTTCCTTTGTTTAACTAACAGGCAACGATATTGCATACAAAAGACTTGGCGTATGTAGTGGCTTATTTCTTTGGTGCAAGGTTCTTAAACGGTCTGGACACGGTAAGAAACATTTCCTCTGTCTCGGTGCAGACTAGTCGGAACTCTCCATTGGCTAATTTGAGCATTTAACCGCCACGCAGATTCCATTGGAATTGTGCGAAAGTGCAATTTGAATGCCGCGGTGGAGTAGCCGAGCGGTCTAAAGCGTCTCGCTGCGGAGCGCGCGGTTGCTCGCCGTGGAGGTTCGAGTTCAAATGTTTGTTAAGCTTATGGGACTTAACTACGGGGTCATTAGTCCCTAAACTTACAAACTACTTATCAACTACCTTATACTAAAGACGGCACAAATATCCATGCCCGAGGGGGGATTCGAACCCCGAACGTAGTGGCCGTGCAGACCGTGACTGGAGCGCCTCAGTCTCCTTGGCCACCGCGGCCGGCGAGGTTCGAGTCCTCACTGGGGCATGGATGTGTGTGTTTGTCCTTAGGTTAGTTTACCGTAGTTTCAGTAGTTTGTAGGCTACGGACTGATGACCATGCAGTTTGGTCCGATAGCTATACAAACATTTTTTGGAATTTGAATGCTTCGATGGTTGTGATCGCAACTCGAACGAACCTAAAACTTACCAATTTTTCATTCCAAAATCCATTCGACAATTTATACTTGGTCTATTTTTTACAGATTTAAGAAAGAATTTTACCCGGTACGCTAATAGCGAGTTTGAGTTTTCGGCTGTCCGCCGTACTGCCCCTTACCAGTCCAACTAAAGCACTGGTACACAGAACAGCTTTTCAGTGATGACCAAAATGTGAATCGCAAACTCAGTACGTTGTGAGGATAACAGAACTTACGGCAATAGTGCTGCCCTCAGGGAAGACGAGGTACCTCTTCTTTCGCGAGAGCGCTACGGCTGAGGCGAGTATCAGAGGTAAAATGACAGCGACGCGCATCGTCGCCGCTGGAGGCCCGCGGTCAGCAGTCGGCTGCAGCTGGCCCGCTCTGCCACGTCTGCCGCGGCCGCCTTCCCTGGCAGACCGGTGGACACTGGAGGCGGCGCACGCGGCCTCACTGGTTAGCGCCTGGTTAGCGGCGCCGCGTGGCCCAGCTGTGCCTGATGGCGAAGCGCAGCGGCTCCTCAACACAAGTTGCGCCGCTGGATGCTTCAGCGTCACTCAATACAGCGCCGCCGTCTCGCAGCAAAACAACTGTTGTGTACAGAAGGGAGAGTTGGAAACAAAGGGGACACTCTCCTCCCGCAATTATGGAATCTAGATTCATTCACTACAGAATTCGCTTACTCTTCTAGAAGAGAATTTGTGTGATATCTCATTTTTGTCCGCCTCCGTAGCTCAGCGGTAGCGTCGCTGACTACCACGCAGGAGGCCCGGGTTCGATTCCCGGCAGGGGACAGGGGACTGAGTGTTGAGTGTTGTCCTAATCAAGTTGAATCATCATTGGCACGTAAGTCGCCCACGCGGGGTCAAATAGGAAGACTTTCACTAAGGCGGCCGAACAATCCCGCAAGGGATCTCCCGGCCAAGAAAGCGATACGCTCATTTCATTTAGCCAACCCGCCCTACTCCCCTACCTTGGGAAAAAATAAAGATAAAATAAAATAAAACAAGAAAGAAAGAAATCGCACTAGCATGTTTTTCGACCAATGGATCTTTTGAAACAAATGGAAATTTTTATTCATTTCAAACGAGAACTTGAGAACCTTTTGAATGAACAAATACATTTTAAGAATAAATCCATCTTTGAGATGTTCAGATATTACGAAACTGCATGCACTACGCTTGTCCGTCTTTTTTTTTTTTTTTTGCAGTCTTGCTGCCCAGTGTGGGATCCTTATCAGATGGGTTGGACGGAGGACATCGAAAGAGTCCAAAGAAGGGCAGCTCGTTCCGAATGTCACGATAGAGGGGAGACAGCGTCACGGAAATGATACACGATCTCGGATGGGAATCATTACAACAACAGCGCTTATCGCTACGGCGTCGGCTACTTACCAAACTCCAAACACCCACATTTTCTTCCAAATGCGATAATATATTGTTGACTCCAACTTACATACGTAGAAATGGTCATCAGAATACGAGAAATCAGAGCCCGAACAGAGATATTGAGGTGTTCTATCTTCCCGCGCGCTATTCGAGAATGGATTGGGAGATAAATAGATTAACGGTGGTTCGATGAACCCTCTGCCAGTTACTTAAATGTGATTTGCAGAGTACCCCATGTAGATGTAGAGACGTTTTACAGTATTAAAGTTGTCAGACATATTATAATAAAAATGTGTACACTTCTACAAACAATGGTGTTGATTAAAACGTAATAATTATGATAATTTCAAAGCGTCTTAATTTTAAAGATATCACCTTAGATAACTTATGGTATTTTACTTATTCTTTCATTGATGTTACAATCATCTTCGATTGCTTCCAAAATATTATTCCCACTTCCTCATTCCCTTACATGGAATACAGATAATATATCGATATGTTGTGTCTTCTTAGTAAACATATCTTGAAATAAAATCTTTGACTTTATTTCTGTTACTTATTTTGACAGCTGCTGTCACATGTGTCTATTAAGTGGCTTTCTATATTATATGACAAAGAGTACTTACATTCAACACCATTGCTTTTAGAAGTAATATATTTCGGTTTCTTTAATTCTTACATTATTTATAAATATCATTTTATTTTAATACTTTTTATACCAAGCATATAGCTTATTATATTTCTTCAGTACTGACTGTTCAGTCATTGTTCTTGTTATTCTCTTCATATTTTATATTTCATATGTGGAGTATGATGTTAAAATACAACACTATTTTGTAACTTTTTCTGCAGTTAACTTGAAGATAGTATTATTATAATACCGTAACCGGTAGTTAAATAAACAACAAATTCTGCGGCTGTTGGTAAATACATTTATTATTTGAATTTAAAATAGACCAGCCGCAGTCCCACTTCCAGAATAAGATGGAACTACATCGACTTAAGATTTTATTGTAGACTGTCGTGTTCAATAAAGTTCTTTAGGGTATTAGACCGCTTTGTTACAGTGTAAAAACCAACCGATGTGGCAACCATTTCAAGTCACCTTCATCAGGGTATTCGTCTTACAGTCTGGCAGTCATACGAATACTCAGGTGAAGGCGACTTGCAATGGGTGCCGAAACGTCGATTGGTTTCTACACGATGAAGATGCGGTCTAATACCCTAAAGAACTTTGTTGAAAGTGACAATGGCCTACGCCTACATTTACTCTAGATTCATAATTTTTGCAAATATTTCGAACAAAACTAATAAAAGCATTATGAACGACACAATTTTGACTCTGCTATTGTGATAAGTGTCGGACGATTGGAGTGTCGCCCACACCTTTGATGTTTCATGTATAAGCAGGTGATCAGATTGAGATTTCGTGTGCTGTAGCAGCAGTTGTTATTAACAATTCGACGCAATGCGAAAGTAACAACAGTTTGTATAGCTACAACACTGGGAGAAGGGGTGAGTTTCATTATTCAAAGCTAAATTTAACTTTTCCACAGAAAGGGGTGAATTGTGCTACTACAAAAGTCTTCGGTCACTTACCAAGTAGCATCAAAAGTCTGACAGATAGCCAACTAGTATTTATAAAAAAAATTAAAGGAATTTCTGAATGGCAACTCCTTCTACACTTTAGGTGAATTTTTAGATGCGACTTAATAATAATCCTTAAAATATTGTTTATCATGTATAGACAACATTTACTTAACTGAAACGTTCCACATCATTACGAAATGTCGTATATGTGATCCATGAAACAATTATTAATCTATATAAGGAACTGATTATTCGTTGTGGCGATCTGGAATTGTCTATTAACAGCTTTACAACCAAGATCGCTTTCTTCATTTATTTAGATTATCGGTTTCAGCGTGCTAGACGCCATCTTCAGACGTAATACACCAAGTTTTTTTACAAAATAAACTGCAATATATAATAGCAAAAAACCTTGTCTATCTACAAATATACGGTTACTTACCTGTAGTACTATTAAATGAAATCCTTGAAATTACAACAATTTTTATAGTAAAACAATGTATATCCACATTGAGGTGTCATCAACATAAAATTTAAAAGTCAACGATAAAATTTCACAACCCATTTTTCTGCCTCTGGTTAAGACCATAAGAAAGATGGGTTCTGACGTTTTATTGTTGACTTGTAAATTTTATGTCGAGGACACAACAATGTGGATGTACACTGTTTTAATATGTAATAAAATTATTTCGGACCTTTTTGAATATGGAGGTAACGTGGGAGGAAATTTGCAAATACACAGTGGATAAAGGAAAGCACATTCATTCACTAACAGACGCATGCATAATGCTTGCAATACATTACTCATGCAGCAATAATTGATAGCAGTACTGAAACGAAGCATCGTATGCATTTCGATGAGATGGCAGGTATCTTCAAGCACTAATTAAAAGTCAACTATGCACCAAATGAACTCATGCATAGGGAGGCATACTATCCTTAAATACCACGTGGTGTGCGGCCACAGTGAATTACATAGAATTTACGAAAAGAAATTAATTTAGAATAAGCAAGTAAAGCACATGTGTCAGTTCGTACAGAAGAAAGCTAGCATTAGTGAAAGAAAGGCTGAAGCCCGAAGTATTGACCGTTACGAAAGCACGTGGTGCAGTCAGTCATACCAAGACAGGAAAATACGAAATCAAACCAGAAAATCTGAGAAATATTTAGCATACTCGCGGATACAGACACGATGCGAAAAAGTTAGTTAAGAAAACAGCAAAGAAATTCAAACATACTAAATTTACACAAAGGCTTGTATTCTAACTTCAGAAAAACCGGACACAAAATCATCCCCGGAATCAGAATGCATATACTAAATTTAAAGTGAATTACTCGTATTCTGTAAATGAAGAAACACCTCGCCTCGCATGGTGAAAGAATTACTCAAGAAAACTAGCACAAAAAAACCGAGACTGCCTGGTCATGAGTAAAGTAACGTTGTAACAGCATGCCATCCCCTCAGCATGAATCCACGATATACTCACTCAGGTGGTCCCAGCAAGAGTGAAGACTAAGGCCACGCCAAAAGCCTTCCCCTCCACGCACCGGATGTAGGGCGCGCTAAAAGCGATGCAGAGCGCGTTCAGAGCATAGTGTCTACCAACCCTCGCTACCCGAAGAAGATAATACCCTCTGCTAGAGCTCCAGAGAGGTCTCTTTTCTGACCTCTTTCGAGCAAGATTACGTACGTACTACACTAACAAGGGAAGGCCGCCAATTGTGAAATTCAGATTCGATTCATACTGCGCATAATAAAAGCTCATTGCCAGAGGTGTAATTTGGCAAAGCACCAAGATGCACTTCTCCGCCGTTGTCGAGAAAATTGACAATAAAAAAAACCGTTGCGGTGAAATCCTCTCTACGATTAATAATTTTCTACAGCGTCGTGGCACAGCTGTAAGTGCTCGGGTTCGTAATCCGGAGGTCGCCGGATCGAATATAGCTGCAACTTTTTTTTATTATTTGTTTTTTGTAATTCAAATGTACACACACGCACACACACACACACACACACACACACACACACACACACACACACTACACTGTATATATATAATTCCCGGCAATCAGTTTCAACAATTATGCATATAATAAGTTGTCTGAAAGTCGTTTGTCTTGGAAAAACTGGCGACTTTGAACATCATTATGTTTTCCGCAAACCAAGTTGTATTTCACAAATGTTATTAATTGTCTTCATAAAGTTTGCCACGTATAGTTAACTGAAGAAGTTTAAACGATATTCCGTAACGAATACGTATAGTTTAAGTCAAACGTTCGAATCAGAATAGAGACTCCACGAACACAAACTTGCTGTGGCAGGTATGAAAAATAAACTCCGTTATTCGCTCGTTACACTTGAAGGACAGATGTTGAGTGGGCCGAAACGAGCCGACGCATAACAGCGTGGTTGCCTGCTGACTTCGAAAGAAGGTAGGCGCCGTCCCTAACGCAATTTATAACATCGTCAAAAATCAGTGCGTACGCGAGAGTTTTGTTACACCCTGTAAAAAAAAAAAAAAAAAAAAAAAAAAAAAAAATGAAAGTAAAATAAAATAAAAACGGAAAAATGGAGGCGGTACAATTGGAGAGCGATCTGAGCCCTTCGCATGAAAGTGATTTGATCGAAGAAGATTCTATACACAGTGAAGTAGCGAAACAACAATTGAAATATGCTCTGGTGTATTTTGAAAGCCTCATTCGTAACAGTAATCTCATCGCAGCAGAAACGTCAACATCAATCATCGAAGAAGCCATGGTAATTAAGGAAGAAATGTTCCAGAATACGCTGCAAATGCTCGCCGAAAAAACCCTCGTTCATGATGAGGGACTGATAGACATTTTATGAAATCGACGATAATTATGCCTACGAAGTCATTGAAACGAGTCTCCTTGCCAACGAATCATCAGGCGAATACGAGCCGGACGAGATGAAAAAAAAAGGTATGACTATATTTCACTGGATTACAAAATTAGAGCTGTCAGTCAGGCCAAAGAACATCCAGTCTCAAAACTCTACAAAAAAGGGGTGCTCTCGTTTGACAAATATGAGCTATTTATCCTGGTGTGAAGAGCAGATCAAGAGTGGCGGTAGCAAACTTGATAAATATTGTACCATCGATTCATGGGTGCATGATCACTTCGTAGAAGCTCGACAAAACTTCCAGCAAGTTACTACCAGAAACCTGCAGCAGTGGACCTTGGGCGCTGCAAGTCAGTTCCCAGATTTCAAATTCAAAGCTTCAAAAACATGGGTCACCGAATTTAAAAAGAAGCATAGGATTTGGAAACGAAAAATCACAAAATCTGTTTCCCGGAAAGCGACGGCTACCCAAGACGAAATTTTGGCCGCAGCGGACACATTTCGGATCCAGACGCGAACGTTGATAACTAACTTCGACAAAGATTTCATAATGAATATTGATCAAACAGCTCCAGCTACTTCTGTTCACTGATTGTTAATTATGAGCGAGTGTATACCGAACTTTTCGATAAATTCTATCCACTTGAATATTATTTGTGACATTGTGTTTTCTTTCAAGTATTTTTTGTCCACGACAAACGACATTCAAACATATTGCTGTTGTTGTGGTCTTCAGTCCGGAGACTGGTTTGATGCAGCTCTCCACAATACCCTATCCTGAGCAAGCCTCTTCATCTCCACGTAAGAACGGCAACCTACATCTGTCTGAACCCGCTTACTGTATCCATCTCTTGGTCTTCCTCTGCGGTTTTAACCCCACACACCTCCAAAGCTAAATTTACAATTCATTGATGTCTAAGAATATTTCCTACCAATCTATCCCTTCTTTTAGTCAAGGTGTGCCAGAAATTTCTTTTTCCCCAATTCGGTTCAGTACCTCCTCATTAGTTACGCGAACCACCCACCTAATCTTCAGCATTCTTCTGTACCACCACATTTCAAAAGCCTCAATCCTCTTCCTGTCCGCACTGTTTATCGTCCATGTTTCACTCCCATACAAGGCAACACTCCATACAAATGCCTTCAGAAAGGACTTCCTTAGGGCTTAAATCAATATTCGATGTTAACAAATTTCTCTTCTTCAAGAACGCTTTTCTACCAATTGCCATTCTGCATTTTTATATCCTCTGTACTGCGACCATCATTTGTTATTTTACTGCCCAAGTAACAAAACACATCTACCTCCTTTTTTGCTTCATTCCCTAATCTAATTCCTTCAGTATCACCTGAGTTCCTTAAACTGCACTCCATTACCCTAGTTTTGCTCTTGTTAATGGTCTTTCAGCACACACAGCTTATACGCATAATTGTTGAAACTGATTGCCGGGAAATATATATATATATATATATATATATATATATATATATATATATATATATATATATATACCGCGGCGGAGGGAAGTGTGTGTGGTAAAAATCGCAGAGGTAGACCAAGAAATGTATACAGTAAGCAGATTCAATTGAATATAGGTTGTCGTTCTTATGAGGAGATGCAGCGGCTTGCTCAGCACAGAGTAGGGCGGAGAGCTGCATCAAACCAGTATCCAGACAGAAGCCTACAACAACAACAACAGGGCCAAACTGCAATGGTCATAGGTTCCTAAACTTACAGACTACTTAAACCGACTTATACTGAGAACAACACCCACTCTATGTCTGAGGGAGAAATCGAACATCAGATGGAGAACGCCTGCGCGCACCGCAGCAAGTCGCCTTAGTGAGTTATTCACTATTGTACATGTACATGTACCTACAGCCTTCCCTCCACAGACACAACTGGTGACAGAGCGCAATTTCTGGCACCCGAGACGGTACGGTCTGGAGTGGGCTCGGTGTCTTTTGGCCAAATGCACTCTACGAAACAGCGTTCCCCAGGAGGATGTCGTACGCGCAATAACTTGCGTACAGGCAACTCTGCTTTCGTGGCTCAAGATCACGGCCCGTCACTGAAGCTTCCAATTTATCCTCTGACCGAGAGCCGCGCACCTCATTACTGTGGCCGCAGTCCCACTGGCAGTAACCGGTTGGTAACAGCTCTGCTGACACTTCTGGGCTCGCACACCTCTTTTCAGTGCCGTGGTAGCTGTGCAGTGTGCTACTGTGGTCCTCACTATACGACGGTCATGCGGACGTCTTCTGCGTGGACGCCAAGAACCGCATTTACGTGCGTGAGAATGATCACGTGACCACTGAGCCAACATCTTCATTTAAGCTGGAATTCAGCAAGGAAAATGGCATCAGAATACTACTTTTTTATTGTTATATAATTTCGATATATCGTTTATAGCTATGTCTTTCGTAGTGCAGTATAACTCTCACTGTGAATTAAGTGTCTTTGGCAAAACAGCTGTTTGATATCAAGACGCTGTATACGATATGTGACATTTCTTAATCAATAAGTAACACCCTTCCTAGCAATGAGTGTCTCCTTTTTACCAGCCTAAAGCCACATATATCGTTTTTTAGTGGATTAGGTGCAGAAATAGTGCTGAAAAGATTAGTTTGGCAGCTTTTTTTTTCAATCTATATGTATACTGCTATTTACAATATTTTCAGCGTTTAATAGCTACGTTAGGCATGTAAGTAACTGAGAGATATTCAAGTTAGAGGTGTGGGCACTGATTTTATGATATTCACAGAATAAACATCACGTTATTTTTTACGAAAACATTTCGTATTTTGATATAATCATGTCATCACACGTGCACATTAGGGAATGCTTCCTTTTACGTGTGACATAATATATTTTGTTGTGTCCTTAGCGATCACACAGAAGGTGGGTCCGGGTTGTAGGCCGCAATCGGGAACTCTGAAGAATTGCTATAGACATAGAACCATTAGTCAGAAGTGTATTATGGAATTAGTACGATACATCACTTAAATACCAACAAGTACAGCAGCTATTCTAATTAGATATTGAAAGGTATTTCGACGTCTGCTGGTCGCCGTCCGAAGGTCTTCTGTCGTGGTGTCTTCTTTCACTGCCTAGGAAGGCGCTGGCGGCGCCCCCATCGGCCGTGGCTTCGCGGGGCGCTCTCTGTGGCGGCCCGCGAAGGTGATGTTGCCAACCTATCTCAGCTATCGATATAGCACCCCTCCCCCCTTCGGGAGCCATGGCCGGCGCGTCTCGGTACACTGGGCGCTGACGGCCGTGGGGAGAGAGAGCCGGGTGGAGACCACTGATGGAGCCAGGCGTCGGACTGCTAGCGGGGGACGGCCGGCTCGCGCGCCCGGATCTCACCGCGAGCGCCCACCGTAAACCCCGCGAGGAAACCGGCGGCGGCGCGCGTCTCCACGTCCGGCCTGTGGCAGGTGTAAGGGACGCCCCACGAGGGCGTATACTTCCATCGCGCGGACAGCCGTCGGAGGAGCAGGCGCCGGACCGGGAGGCGTCGACGACTGCGGCGACGGCGGCAGCTGTGGGACGTCCACCTCCATAGGCTCCTGGGACGGAGGCGTGGCGGCCGCGCTCTGGTAAGGGGGCGACCTCTGGACAGCGGACTCCACGGCTGGAAACACAGAGCCCGCGCCAGAAACACCGAGACGGAGCTGATTGCGGTGCCGCTTCTGCAAGCCGCGCGCAGTACTAACTAAGAACATTGCGCGGCCGAGGCGGCGAGCAATTGTGCCGTGCTGCCGTGCTGGCGCGTGCCATAAGAACGAAACCAAACAGGAGCGCCAGCACGAAGAGGCGACGACGGAGCCGACAGCACGAACCCCGAGCTGCGTGGCCGTGGGTGTAACAAATGAAGCAGGGTGCGATGCGTCCGGCCGTGCAAAAGTTCCGCCGGCGAGGAGCCATTGTAAGGCTGCGACCTACAGGTAGTCAGGAAGATGAGCAAGGCGTCATCGCGGGAATGGTCATGCCTGAGGCGGGTCATATGTTCTTTAAACGTCCGCACGAGACGTTCCGCGGCACCGTTCGACGATGGGTGAAACGGCGCGCTAGTGACGTGTTCGATACCCTGGCTCCGACAGAAGGAAGCAAACTCTGACGATGAAAACTGTGGGCCTTTATCAGTGACGATCGTTTGTGGCAGACCTTCAAGGCAAAATATGGACCGTAGAATCTTAACGGTGGCAGTTGCCGTGCTCGAAGACATAGGCACCACAAACGGGAAATTACTATAAGAATCCACTAACATTAACCATCGATAATTCCAAAAAGGTCCCGCAAAATCAACATGAAGACGTTGCCAGGGCCCGGTCGCTTTCGGCCACGAAAAGAAACGGCGCGGTGGAGCGGACTGGTGCTCTGCACAAACGCGACAACGGGACGTCATACGCTGTATGTCCCCGTCGATGCCCTTCCACGTACAATGGCGGCGGGCTAACTGCTTCGTTCGGACTACACCCCAATGGCCCTCGTGCAGAAGTCGCAAGACTTGTTCGCGTAACGACGTCGGCACAACCACTCGCAACTGATCCGCTCCGCTGCGGAGCAAGATGACACCGTCTTGCAACGAGAGCTCATTACGGTGCGCAAAAAATCGGCGAACTTCGGAGTCTGCAATATGCTTCGAAGATCGGGGCCAACCCGAACGAAGATAATGTACTAAATTGTTCAACGTCGGATCGGCGGCGGTAGCCCGTGCCACCGTCCGAGAATCAAGAGGAAAAGATGCAAGCCAATCGGAAACCTCTGCGTCGAGCGCAAAACAAGACGCCGGCGACGAATCAAAATCTGGATCAGAGCCCACTGGAAGGCGGGATAAGACATCCGCGTTGGCGTGTTTCGATGACGGGCGATACAAAATTTCATAATTGTAAGAAGACAAAAGCAGAGCCCAGCGTTGCAATTTATGGGCAGTCGTTTCCGGGAGAGGTTTGTGAGGGTGAAACAACGATTGCAATGGTTTGTGGTCTGTAACAAGAAAAAATTTCCGACCATATAAATAATGGTGGAACTTCGTGACACCATATACCAGAGCAAGCGCCTCCTTCTCTATCTCAGAGTACCTGCGCTGCGCATCAGTAAGCAACTTTGACGCAAAAGCTATTGGACGATCCTGTTGTCCAATCCGGTGTGACAACACAACGCCAATCCCATAGGCTGAGGCATCGGCAGCTAAGACCACAGGAAGCGAAGGATCAAAATGAACTAAACATCTGTCACTCAAGAGTTCCCGTTTTAAGGTTTGAAAAGCGGCGTCACATTCAGGTGTCCATTGAAAAGGAACATTCCGTTTCCTAAGACGATGTAAGGGTGCAGCGATTTGAGCAGCATTTGGAATAAATTTGCAATAGTAATACAATTTACCGAGCACAGTTTGTAATTCCCGAACATTCTTGGGAGTCGGAAAATTCTTTATAGCAAGTAGATGCCTCTGCAGGGGATGTACACCCTGCCCATTAATGCGATGACCCAGATAATCAATTCCTGTTTGAAAAAAGACACATTTGTCCTTATTACAGCGGAGGCCCGCTTCCGACAACACGTCAAATAACGAACGAAGATTTCTCAAATGTTCGTCGGGGGCACGACCAGCAACCAAAATATCGTCCAAATACGTCGAACAACAGGGAACCTTGGCTGTCAACTGTGTTAAAAACTGCTGGAAAATAGCAGGAGAAGATGCGCAACCAAAAGGCAATCGCAAAAACTTAAATAAACCAATAGGAGTATTTATAACTAAAACATTCTGCGATTTCTCATCTAAAGGCACTTGCAAATAAGCATCTTTTAAATCAATTTTAGAAAAGTACTATCCCGCCCCGAGTTGGTCCATGAGTTCTTCCGGGCGTGGTAGCGGGAATGTGTCCACAACCAGTTGAGGATGAACAGTCTTCTTAAAATCGGCGCAGATACGGAGCCGACCAGACGGCTTACGGACAATCACTATGGGGGAGGCCCACTGACTGGCTGAAATAGGGTCTATAACACCGTTGCGTTGCCATTCTGAAAGTTCAAATGCCACTTGGTCCTGCAGGGCGAGAGGCACACGGCGCGCACGACAAAACTTGGGTTGGGCCGATTCCTTGAGTGTCACTTGTGCAATAAACTTGGTTGTTCGACCAAGGCCATCTGTGAAAAGTACAGCGAAGTCTTTGCACAATTTATCTAAGTTGTCGGTGGGCACACACGATTGAACAGTCAGCACATTTTCCTGTATACTCATGTTGAACAACTCGAATAAATCGAGTCCAAAAATGTTTGTTGAATCTTCCGAACACAGTACATGGAAAGTCACTGTCTGCGTACAATTTCGGTACTTCCCGGGCAAGCTACATTTACCGAGTACCTGTATAGTGTCCCCATTGTATGCTGACAATTGTACAGGAGTAGGTTGCAACGGAGGTTGGCCCAGCAATTTGTAAGTTCGATAATTTAGTAACGAAAGTGACGCTCCCGTATCTAACTGTAATTCCACAGGCAAGTTTTGAATCGTAAGGTTCACAAACAATTTATTGTTCCTACGAAGCAACGGGGTCTGTTCACTTTTCTTGGACACTGCAACACGAGATTTGTCTGAGACAACATTTATGAAATGCTCGTTCACTGTACTAGAAGTGATTAAATTTGTAGACGGCTCACCAGGTACCTGTCGCTGTCTTTGTAAACACACCGATTGTACATGTCCTTGCTTTCCACACGCAAAACACTGAGCATTTCGCGAGGGGCAGTCACTTCGTTTATGTTTGGACAAACAACGTGGACAAGATTTTCTAACAGTACGAGCGGTGTCCTTGTGGCTCTGGCGCTTGTTGTCCTTCTGACGTACGGCGTCCGAGCGGGAAGCCTGTGGCAGTTTCCGCGAACTATGTTTATTGCCTCGGCGGACGCTGCGGCCGTTGTGGGGAGCCGTGTGTCGCTCATTTTGAGACGCTACACTACACACTTGAGGAGAGTCAAAGCACTGGGTAGCTAATTCACATGCGTCCTGATGATCAATAATAGTCAATACTTGTTGCAATGAGGGATTACTGTATTGTAAAATTTTGTCCCTAACTTTGTGATCTGTCACATTTTGTGTTACCGCGTCCCTGATCATAGAATCCGCATAGGAAGCACCACACACGCACTTAAATTGACATTTTTTTGTCATTCCCTGCAGTTCTGTCACCCACTGGCGATACGTCTGATTTTCCTTTTTTCGAAGTCTAAAAAACTGATAACGGGTGGCCGCTACATGCACGTGGTCTGAATAATACTTTGAAAGGGCGTCTACTAAGGTGGAAAACTGCACTTGATCGGGTTTATTATCCGGGAACAGCTTTTCAGCAATCGCGAAGACTTGGGGGCCACACCACGACAGAAAAAAATGAATTTTGTCAGTACCTGGTACGTGATGGGCGATGAAATGTTGCTCCAACTGCTGAACATATTTTTCCCAGTCCTCCTTGTCTTCGTTGAAGGGACGGAAAGACGGCACTACCTTCGGTGTGGTGGCTGCTGGCTGCTGTTGCGACAGTTGCTGTGCTTGAGCCTGCAGTACTTGAGACAGTAGTCCTTGCAGAGCTGCTGTTTGCTGCGCCTGTGCCTGAATAACGGAGAATAAATCAACAAGTGTAGGTGGCGCGTTGCCTGGCTGTGACAGTTGAGGAAGCCCGGCAGAAACTGTGGGTGGGGGAGCAGTCATGCTTACAATATCTCACAAAAAAACAACAACAACAAAAAGAAACACGCATTCCCTAGCAATATAACAACTTAACTACTTTCCCAAACAACAAAATTGACCAATACGCCAGAGCATTTAACGAAGACCAAGACAACAAACCCTATTGGCACGTGTGTGCGTGGTGTCGCAATGCTTGCGAAAAATTTCACCACTTGAGCAACGTCGGCAAGGCAAATGCAGTGCGCTACTTACAAATACAGCCAATTACAATAGTATCTACAATCCCATCCTCGTCGCCATGTTTTTGTTGTGTCCTTAGCGATCACACAGAAGGTGGGTCCAGGTTGTAGACCGCAATCGGGAACTATGAAGAATTGCTATAGGCATAGAACCATTAGTCAGAAGTGTATTCTGGAATTAGTACGATACATCACTTAAATACCAACAAGTACAGCAGCTATTCTAATTAGATATTGGAAGGTATTTCGACGTCTGCTGGTCGCCGTCCGAAGGTCTCCTTTCTCGTGGTGTCTTCTTTCACTGCCTAGGACAGTCGCGGCTCTGCCGCAGTGGCGTTCGGACGCAAGCAGCGCGTGATCGTCGCTGCAGCTCTTTCAACTTTCGTGTTTGTGATATTATTTGTTTTGATATGGAACCAGAAGTACGAATGAGTAGTCTGAAGTTCAGTTTTAGTTCCGACAGTCCGCGTCCGAGAGTTTATGACTTTGATTATTTCTTACATGAAGATTTAGGACTTCGTGATGAGGAAGTTATAGGTATGCAGTACGACTTTCTGATCAACGCCTATTACGTGAAACTTCGTAACGAGGAAGTGTGTCTCCGTATTATGAATCTGACAAACGGATCTGCTGACTACAAGTCTGGAGATGGCACTGTGAGTCGTGTAACAATTACGTTTTCCGGCTTAGGTTTGCGTAATGTGAAGATTTACAACTTGCCTTTCGAAATCACGGACCAAAGGCTTAAAGATTCTTTATCTGTGTATGGGACTGTGTTCACTATTACCCGCGAACGATGGGCCAATAACAGATTTTTTAATGTTGAGAACGGAGTCCGGACAGTTCGCATGGAGCTCAAACGACATATACCATCGTTTGTAATTGTGCGAAATTACAAAGGATTGGTGGTGTATGAGGATCAACCTCGTACCTGCGCCGTCTGCAATTCTGCCAGCCACATGCGTGCACAATGTCCACGTAGACGCCCTGTGCAGGTGACGTCTTTTGTTGATGCCGAGCACGGCGCGCCAGCCGCGAGGCCGCCGTCCTACGCGGCCGTTTTGACTCAGATCGCGCCACGCGCGGGCGCTGCGCCCGTGCCGGCCGCGGAACAGGTGGCGTCTGTGCAGGCGGACGCCGACCCCTGCACAGCTGAGCAGGCGCAGGAGCCCACTGCGCCGGAAAGCGTAGTAGCAAGTGAACCTATTCGCGACAATGTAGTACCGCAGTCACTGACTACAGAGGAACCTTCTGAGACGACGACAGCTCCCACTGTCGCCACGGAAGCGATCCCCGCAAATGATTCCGACTTGCCATCCACACCCATGGACATTGCCTCTCCGCCGGAACAGAAAAAAGCTACTAAAGGGAAATCAAAAGCTGACACACCAGCTTCTTCGAGTAACAAGAAGTTACGAGTCGCGCGCCGACAGGACGCGGAGATTCACGAGCAGCTCCAACAGAAAGTAATCAGGGCTGCTGCGAAGCTTACAGGAGGGGAGGCAGCCACGCACGATGTTACTGACTTTGTTTCGGAGACCGCCACCGCCGACCACGAGGCTATGGACACCGAAAGTCCGCCCCCACGTCCTCCCCCACCCCCAGGTGATGGGGCCTGGTGGGCTGATGACGAGCCCGGTGGCCAATGAACAGCCTTAATTCCGTCGACCCCATGAGCAGGCCCCAAACGTATAACGTAACAACCGTTAACATGCAGCGTATTCAGACTGCTCTAAAGTTACGAGCCCTGCAGGATTTCTTATATGGTACTCAGGTGGATATCGCACTCCTTCAAGAAGTTTTAACTGATATTTCCATCCCCGGCTACGTCACGATTACCAATATTAGTGCAGAGGACTCAACAGGTACTGCAATTATGTACCGAGACGGCATCCATGTTACAGATATAAAAATTCTGAGCAATGGAAGGGGCATATCCTGTCAGACAAATGGATTGTTAATTGTTAATGTTTATGCCCCCTCTGGTAGTGGCCATCGACGACAAAGAGCCGACTTTTCCCGAACTGATGTACCCGAATTAATCGGCCTCCATACCGATAATATCCTTCTTGGAGGAGATTTCAATTGTACGATTCACACCAAGGACCAGATTCCAAACTCTAACATTTGCGAAGAACTTAAGCATCTAGTTGTCGGCCTTCACCTTTGCGATGCTTGGGAGAAGCTACACGGGGATCAACGCGCCTATACTCATGTTACCCACTGCTCAGCGAGCCGAATAGACAGAATTTACGTTTCGCGCAATATACAGGAGGCAGTTGTAAATGATGACATTGCACCCATAAATTTCTCCAATCATAGTGCCTATCAAGTCTATGTGAACCACCAACGAACCACCTTTCACCGCGGGAAGGGTTATTGGAAGCTCAATGTTAGTCTTTTACGAGATGAGGAGCTCGATGTGGAGATGGCGCGTGCCTGGCAGCAAGCTCTCCGATCTCGACCCCGCTTCAACACGACACTGGACTGGTGGGTCAATGTTGCTAAGCCTAGGAAGGCGCTGGCGGCGCCCCCATCGGCCGTGGCTTCGCGGGGCGCTCTCTGTGGCGGCCAACCTATCTCAGCTATCGATATAGCATATTTCTCGTCCGGATAGCAGTTAAAAGGTCATGTAGCAACACCACACCAAATGTAGGCTATTGGCTTTGAATGTTAATAGTAACACGGCTGTTTTCATCTATTTAAACTAATGTTGGGCTTCTGGTGAATGGAAATAGCTGGAGGAAGTTTGCTTTAAGGATATTAAGCGATACTTCTATGAGAAAATTGCAGGATTAATGTTTTTTATTCCCATTTCTGAGCTAAGTTTTACTTTCCTGTTTTGACCATAAAGACGGTTTCTTTGGTTGCATTCTGTACTAGTATGTTATTTAGGAGAGAGGTCTACTTAATTTTTACGATGTCAAGCGATATATCTGTGACAAAACTGCAGAAATAATGTATAATTTTCCGACTTTAGGGTAAGTTCAACTTTACTTTGTTTTACCATGAATATTGCATTTTCTGTATTTCTACATCTACATCTACATAGATACTCTGCAAATCACATTTAGGTGCCTGGCAGAGGGTTCATTAACCACTTTCATAACTTTTCTCTACCGTTCCATTCTCTAATAGCGCGCGGGAAGAAAGAACACCTAAATCGTTCTGTTTTCGATCTGATTTCTCTTATTTTATTGGGGTGGTCATGTCTCCCTAAGTAGGTGGGTGCTAGCAAAATATTTTCACATTCAGAAGTAAAAGTCGCTGATTGAAACTTCGCAAACAGATCACGCCGCAATGAATAACGTCTTTCTTTTAATGATTTCCACCCCAATTCGTGCAACATTTTCGTAACGCTCCCCCCCCCCTCCCTTAAAGTGATAGAACAAAACGAGCTGCCCTTCTCTGAACCTTCTCAATATCTTCCGTCAGTCCCACCTGGTGAGGGTCCCACAAGGGGCAACAGTACTCCAGGAGAGGACGCACAAGTGTGATGTAGGCAGTCTCTTTGGTGGAGCTGGTGCATCTTCGAAGCGTTCTGCCAATGATACGTAACCTTAGATTCGCCTTCCCCACAATATTTTCTGTGTGTTCTCTCTAGTCAAAGTTGTTCGTAATTGTAACTCCTAGGTATTTGGTAGAATTTACGACCTTAAGGTTTGACTGATTTATCGCGTAATTGAAGTTCAGTAGATTTCTTTTAGTGGTCATGTGTATTACTTCACACTTTTTTTATTTAGTGTCAATTGCCAATTTTCGCACCAAGTAGAAATTTTGTCTAAATCGCTTTGCAGTTGCTTTTGATCCCCTGTTGACTTCAGTAACCGATAAACGACAGCATCATCCGCGAACAGTCTAAGGGAGCTATTCAGATTGTCTCCTAAATCGTTTATAAACACGAGGAAGAGTAGGGGACCTATAACGCTTCTCTGTGGAACGCCAGATATCACTTTTAGTGAGGGATATACTTAATTTTCACGAAAATTCCCCGAAAAAACTCCAGCATTTAATGTAAAATATTCCGATGTTTTTGTTTGCTGCTGATGGTTCCATCTGTGGGTAATGTGCTTTACTTGATGAGTGCTCGTCTTTGAGATAGATATTTTACCGCAACTGTTTATTTTCAATTCTTATTAACTTCAATAGAGCATGAGTTCATTTCCTTTAACAGTTTATGGGTATTAATTTCATAACAACATTACAATATTGGTTGAAAGACCTATTTTGTTTCTAAGAGTCACTGCTATGGTAAACGACAAGGACTCACATTTCACATTTGTGGGTTTTTGCAATAGTATTTAAGATTTTAAAATCTTTAAATTAGTTGCATATTAGTATTGCCTTATTCATATTTTATATATAACACTTGAATTTGCACACATTTTGTTTTGCTCTCACTGCAGTATTAGGTGTGGACAGCTATATAGCCATCATTTAATGCACAGGATACCGTGCCCACGGGTGCGGTTCCTGTAGGGAGATGCTTGTCCACTGTTGGTCGAGCTGATCTCTACGAGGTTACGAGAGTAACTTGTGCGTCCGATCATCGATTGTCGTGAGTGCATTCGTGTTCTCTCGATAATCCATTTTTGACCGGGGCAAGTCCCGGAGCTAAATTAAATTGGTCCCAATCCCCCGGCTCCGACCAAGGTTTTCGGGAGGTTTTCCTTGGTTGTAAGGCGTATGCCGGAGCTGGTAAGCCCCTCCCACTTATTCCCAATTGGGATCCCCTTTGCCCCACTATCAGCTTGTCTGATATTGGCTGAATAGAACCGCGACTCTTTATGGGCCGGATCTCAAACAGCCCGCTCCACTCCTCGGAGTGGAGAATGAAAAGAGATAAGTTTTTTGTTTTTGTTTTAATCTGCCCAAACTCTCATAGGGCGGGCAGTTAGGAAACGTCAGGCTGAGGTGAAAGCCCTCAGCGCCCAACCCTGGGACCTGGTCGTGGTGGTGGTGGTGCTGATGGTTGTGGTGAATGCCCTCAGCATTTTTCGAAAAACTATTCAAAATGTCCACACAATGATTGATCTAAAACTCGTGAAGAGATGGGATGGGCACTATGGTTCAGCAGCTTTAATTGTGACGCCAAATCAAAAAAGGAGTGTCATATTTCAGGAAATTTTAGTAGCCATTGAGTTAGACTGACTCAGTGTAGTATTTGATAAACCAATAGCTGTGGGTATGGCCATTTCAGACACATTCCACAATATTGTTTATGTCCATCATCTTGTTTATGTCCACCATATTGTTTATGTCCGCCATTTTGTTTATGTTCGTCATCTTGTTTATGTTTGCCATCGTGCAGTACTTGTGTGTCAGTGATGATGTCATTGATGACATCACTGAAGACATTGATGACATCACTGATCACGTCATCTGGCCCGGAAGCCCCAAAATTTGGCTCAGAAGCCCCATAGTGTACCTACTTACACACCTTTCATCACACATTTAATAACAACTTCTCCCTACCTAGCAAATAAATAAGAAGGATGTCTGTATGGTCAAACGCCTAGTAAAACAATTAGATCTAATATCTTGAGTTGTTTAACTCCGTAATTTGACTTTTATGTAAATTGTGAACTGCAAAATGGAACATGTAGACATATACCTGAAATTATGGGAACCTGAAGATTGATGTAAGACCAAAACCACTCATGTGTTAAAAGATGTATCTATAATAGTGAGTGTTGCAGACAGTATTGTATATTCTAACAATAAAAATACTGAGAAAAATAGATGGATGTAGGTGTATCAGTACAAGACATTCTTACATGAAATTAGGAGAGTGAAAGAAAGCCATATCAAACAGACTTCAGTAAAACATGATTAGATTGATAAAGAGAGAATAATCAAAATAACACGTTCAAAATCCTAGTAAAGATGTTACAATTCACTTAATGATTTTAAGGATTCCCAGGATGGGACCCAGGATGGGACCTTCAGTTTGACATCGATTTCTAACCACGGCGCTACTCACAGTTTTTCACATTAACAAAACTCTCCAGACGTGAAGTGATAAATCATCGGCCTAACTGAGCGTATTATTTACCAACGGAACGATCGAGCATTAGAAAAATCAAAATAATTCAAAAATATTTTACTGACAAAACTTGCAATTTTCAGAGTACACAAGAACTGGTAAATGCGAAGACGAGTGTGTGCAGTCAGAAAGAGTATTCTGAAGTCTCTGCTTTTTCGGTAAAAATGGGAGTCAATTTGTGAAGCATTGGAGACGCAAATTGGAGGTCCAAATCTTACTGTGGTTTGAAAATAGTTACATTCAAGGTAGACATAAGGGATGAAATTTCTAAAATCAGTGAATGTTGGGGAAACCAAATGGGTAGTCCGCTTATTGTTTTTAGTATCTATTTTCAGAATAACATTATTCACACATTAGCAATGGTAACAAGTGCATATACCTGTCTGGCCGATGTACTTTTTATTACAGGAATTCCACTGGGCCTCATGCTTCAATTATTCTTTATTATAGACAAGACAACTATGTTTCACGGTTAACGCAATGCATTTTATACCCATTATGGGTTATTTATGTATACATATACATTTCGTGTCTTATCTTTTACTGTATGACGTTCCTCATTGGCTTATGATGGGCTGAAGCTGCAGGCGATGGGCGGGGCTTATCCTTTATAACGCACAGCGTTCTCTCGCTGGTTAGCAGTCGTCACACACACATCGCTTGAACATCTACAACGTGGATTATTGTTTTACGTAATTTTCAAATCCTGTTTGTAAATTTATCGTAGGTATTAATGGTCTCCCTTTTTCCCTCTATAGCATATCGTCTTTTATTGTATTTTACAGAGGTCTGAAGAAGATCTAATCTTAGATCGAAGCCGGTTACCTGTAGTAATAAATTGTCAAATATTGCAAACTAGACTGTTATTTTCATCTTTAAAAATTATCTAATTGTTTTATTAGATTGCTATATAAGGTATGGAGATAAAGAAAATATGCTATTCTTAAAAAAGACCAATAGAGAAGCATAGGAATGGAATACCACAAGAAAAGGTTGTAATTTTTTGAATATGACATCACCATTCTAAGCTGCCTAATTGCAGCGTTTTTCATAGTATAACCCGCTCTGTGAGTGTCCTCTCTTTGTTTCTATCAATTTGTCTGTCCTTTCCTCTCATCTCCTCTCTCTCTCTCTTCCCATATAAAATGGCTATATGTGTGTATATATGTTCCACATCTGTCCCAAAACTACTGGATCGATTTGAACCACATTTGGTGCACACGCTGCTTACAAAACGAAATCATAACCTCCTAGCTTGCCTAAGAGTGGGGATATTGGCAAAAACATGTTTTACAGCCTTCTGCCATATAGGCTGCCCTACAGAACTGGAGTGTTGTGTAGGAATGGTATCATCCTACTTTATCGACATGCTCTCCAGGACAGTCTACATGTCAGTGGGAAGAAACAGTGAAAGAAGACAAGGACGAGATCGTCAAAAAGAATGAGGATCATCAGGTGGATGGGAGAGGAGGAGTTGGACAAACAGAGATGTGGCAGCTGGAGATGAACAAATATAAGGAGACAGGAGAGAGGGTGTGAATAAAAGATCAGAGACAGGTGAGGGGAGGAGATACACAGAGGAAGGGCCGAGGGCAATCGATCTTAGACGTTGGGATGAAAGAGAGGATGGTCAGAGAGAGACGGAGAAACTTGGAGAGATGAGGGAAGAAAGGCTGGACAGGGAGAGGGGGAACGAGAAGATGAACAAGCAAGAGAAGGAGGAGAGGGATGAGAGGAAGAATAGAAGAGATGGATACAAAGAGAGGATGTACGGACAAGGATTTGGGTATATGATAAGGTAATAGAGAAAGTGAGATGAGGAGATGTAGAGATGGAGTGGAAAGCAAGGGATAGTCGGATATAATTGTCAGGATTAGATGGGACAGAAGTATAGGGAGGAGGAGCAGATAGCCAAACATGGAGTAGGTAGGAAGAGACATGTGAGGGTGAGAAGAACAGAGGTAGGGGGATCTTAGCATGGGGCATCGGGGAGGAGAAGACTGGAAAATAGATGGGGGAGGAGGAGATGCAGAGGTAGTGGAGGGAGGTAGCGTAAAGGGAGGATAGGTGAGAGAGGGGAGGTATGGAAAGGAGGCGTGAGGATGAGATGGTCGTAGATTAATGGAGGATAACATGGATGAAGAGACAAATAAGGGGAAACGCTATAAGAAATACACTTTCAATCTATTAAGTACTGTGGAGTGGATTTGCTATTTCCATGTTTCTCTCCCGGCAACTTTATGTCGAGGGGTCAAGAGTGGGCTCAAAAAAGAATTTATTCACTAGAACCTGAACAAGTAACAAGAAATATTTTTATAGTCAAGTTTTGATGTATATAAACATTACAAATCATTTGTATTTCAATTACTGCTGGGCCATTCCATGTCAAATCACCAAGGGGTGAAAGCTCGAACATCTTCAATGTTCATTTTCAACTTTTCGCGGCGTAATGTATATCCGAAATTCTGTAGATTTTATTCAAAGACTCAGCCTTAATAGTATAGATGTACTTGTGAGTTTTGATGTGGTATAATTATATACCAATGTACCTGTACAGGATTCTCTTTCCCTCATTGGCCAACATTTTGACAAGGATATCACCGCCTTATTTGTGAGCAGATTGACGGAGTTGCTATGGGAAGCCTCCTATCCCCTCTGGTAGCGAATATCTTCATGGAAGACTTCGAGGACAAGGCTCTGGACTTGGCAAATTTTAAACCAACGATCTTCTGGAGATACGTGGATGACACGTTAATAGTATGGCCTCACGGAAAGGATGAATTACATCGATTTCTTGACCATTTGAACTCCATCCTTGCTAATATCAAATTTACCATGGAAATGGAAAAAGATGGCTGCCTCCCTTTTTTGGATGTACACGTTCGTCGAAAAGCTGATGGTACATTAGGAAATGCAGTATATCGAAAACCAACCCATACGAATCTGTATTTACATGCCAGTAGCTACCATCATCCCTCACAAACCGCAGGGGTCCTTAAGACATTGGTGCACAGGGCACATTGTATATCAGATGATGACAACTTGCAAGAAGAGCTCACACACCTGAATAGCATTTTCATCGCAAATGGATATTCGCAGCAACAGATTCGCAGAGCATTCGATGTGAGTCCAAGAATCCAAGCACCAGACGTGGAAAAAGAAAATAATAGTTATAGATCAAGAGCCTTCTTATCCTACGTGGGCGCTCTTTCGTCCAAAATAAGCCGCATTCTCGACAAACATCGTGTTAAGGTTATCTTCCGGCCACCTGTGAAGATTGCAGCCTTACTCGGCTCAGTAAAGGATGATTTTTTGTTTCGCAAGTCAGGTGTGTACCAGATCCCTTGCGGAAATTGTGATAATTAATATATAGGCCAGACAACACGCACTGTCTACGAGAGATGCGTTGAACACGAAAGATATACTCGCCTATTACAGCCAGACAAGTCAGCTGTGGCCGAACATTGCATAGAAACTGGTCATTCCATGAACTATAGTGATATGAAGATTTTGAAACCCATATCTTCGTTTTGGTATGCTATATTTAAGGAAGCTGTTGAAATTAGACTGGCCAACAACTTAATAAATAGAGATAAAGGTTTTAATTTAGACAAAGCTTGGAACCCTGCACTTGGAGTACTGAAATCACAGAGAAGACGTGAAGGTGTTGCCGCCGCCGAGCATGTATCGATAAGTGAACACCGGAGCGCTTCCGCCACGGGGGGCGCACGCGTGTGAGTACTTCGATATGCAGCAAACCAGCATATGTGACGCGCACGCGCATTGCCACGACGATCAGGCTTATAAGGCCGCTCCCGGCACCTCGTCGACACCTCATCCCCTTCCCTCCTCTCCTACAACACCTTGAACATCTCCGGCTCCTTTACACATCCCGAAAAATAGAGTCCCAAAACCCTCTGGTCTACCCTATTCTTACAAATCCCGGGCCTCTGCCACGCCTCCGCCAAACCGTCCCTCCCGGCCTTCACCTCCATACGCTCCGTATCCTCTCCCAAGGCAATTTCCGCACCCTTCCTCTACCGGATACCGAACTTAGTCCCGATATCTACCCCTCCTACCAACTCTGATCCCTTCCCCGTAGCATCAGCGCCCCTCCCCTCTCTCCCGTCCCTTTTCCTTCCCGCCCGCTTGGCTACCCCTCTCCCATGCCCAGAGTCTCGTCACTCTTTCCCTCCTTACGCTCTCTTCCCTCCCCTTCTCCCCCTCCCCCGCACTTCCCCCGTCCCTGCCCCCCCTCCCCCCCTCCATCCTCTCCCCACCCCCTGCGGGGGCGTCTCGACTTTTTATCTACGTGTTCAGTGCAAGTGTCTCCAGTGTCGTGTGTTTTACTCAGTGCCTCCATAATCGCCGTCCCCATGTTTTATTTTGTACGCCGTCCGCTGTCTTCTTGTGTGAACTTCGTGTCTCCGCAATGTACTTTTAAACTTGTCACCGTGGCCGATCGTTTTTACTGACTGTGTGTGCGTTTTATCACTACACGTCTGTTTTTTGTTCTCTGCCGTATGTTTTGTCCTGTTTGTACATGTCCGTTTTAGTCTGTCGAAAACTCAGTATGTCAATGTTTTTAATTTCCGCAATTTTGTTCATCTTTTTATATTTTATCTCCTCTTTGTCAACATTTTTGTATGTCACATGGCTGAAGAGCAGCCACCGCAGCTGCTGCCAGCCTGCCAGCTGTTTCTACAGCTGGCTTAAAAAAAAAAAAAAATAAAAAATAAAAAAAAAATAAAAAAAAAACCCTCGTCGACAGTCTTCGACTCACTCTGAAGATGGCCGGACGGTACGCGGCCAAAATATCAGCAGAAGAAGTGAATTTTACGCGGCTGCATTCCCGAAATCTATTGGAGCTTCAATGTTTTCAAATTTTACCGGAATGTTGTTAAAGGTCTTATAGGATGTTATACAAAATTTCAGGAGCATATCTAAAGTGATCGAGGCTCCACGGCCGCTTTTGTGGAAGGGTGTCATGCGTCTCGCGTGTGCTTGAGAAATTTTTGGCCACGTTTGCGCTTTCATTTCTCAGCATCTAAGGTACTGCACATTTTCAAATCTGGGTTTCTAGATAAGTTTTGAGCAGAGAATTGAAAAATAACATTATCATTAGTAAAGATTAAGGAGTTCGTCATTAATTTTTTTTCTAAGTCAGGCAAAAACTTCGTGACCGAAAATTTGAGGCCGACTTTGGCGGCCCCTTATTAAACGACTAATCCGTTCTACACCTTGAGATTCCTCTTCTGTGTACAAGTTCTGCCTGGCAAGCCAATGTAACAATGGTAAAATTGTGTCTTATATAGTTTTCGAGATAATGATCCAAAAAAACAGAAGACAAAATTTGACCACGTTTGGCGGCAAATACCTCCAAATACATCACCTCAGATTTTAATTTAAATTGCACCATTAGAAAGAGCAGCTTTTCCTCTGCTAGAGACGCGCGACGTGTGACACCCTTCCACAAAAGCGGCCCTTGAGCCCGACCACTTTAGATATCGGCCTAAAATTTAGTATAACTTCCTTTAAGACCTTAAATAACATTCTGGTAAAATTTGAAAACAAAAAAAGATGGTCGAAATTCAATATTTTAAAAGAATTTGGTAATTTGACGTGGAATGACCCTAGTGTAACGACTGTGGATACTAAACTTTTAAGAGTAAAGTGTTGCTCGTGTAAGGGTGTTTACTTGAGGCATCTGCTGTTTTGCTTGTTTCTTATCATTCGTCATTTTGACAGGATAGCGATGCATCTGTCAACCAGGGAGAAGGGCGGCAGTGAAGCAGCGGTGTAATCGACAGTGACATTCACTGAAATATTCTGGCAACCAGGATGCCAGTGGAGAGAGTGCCGTGTCGTCACGCCCCGCGCCGGCGGCTCGCTCACGAAGCCGCTGACTCAGCTCTGCCCTGCTGGAGGCGGGTGCTGGCTGCTGACGCCTCAGCTCGCTGGCCCAGCGGACTCCGCACTAGGTGACGTCGCCTCGCCGACCTCGTGGCCGGCCGATGAGCGCAGCACGGGGGAGTGTCCCGGGCGTTGAACCCCGGTCGCCTTTCGCCTGCAGCTGTTGCTCCGCCCTCGGACGGGTCACGAGAGCGCCCCTAGTACGGCCGCGTCCTTGCGTACGTACTGCGCTCTCGGGTCAATGCTGTGCTGCTTGCTGCCACCTCACTGCGCCCGGTGCTGGTTCGATGCCCGGCAGCACCCCGTTGAGGTCGAGGTCCCACTGCTCACCGTCCTCGTAGACTCTAGGCTCTACTTCCCGCCAGGGAAGCCGTGGAGACCGCAGCGACCCAGCCGCCACATTGCAGAACTCGCAACCTGCGCCCAACTCGACTAAAGATGAACATTAGCAGCGACGAGTGACGCAGTCCGGGCGGGAGGTGTGTGACCCTCTAGCCGTGGCCGACTCCCTGACTCCGACACTCTGCCTAGCCTGCCTTTCTCTCCAATATTTATATGCCGGAGTTGACCCCGCTGGTTTGCGTTTCATCGATGTAGGCTAGCTGACTTGCTATACGTGATCGAGTCCTATCTTTCGGTCATGTAGAGAGTGGCTGCTTCTTCCCTTAAGCAACACCGCTGTTCGGAGTTGTTGCGTAGCACGCGCGGCTGCCGACGCTCTTGCGACACTTGACGTTTGTTCTAAGCTGCTTAATTCTGCTGAGCGGCCACCCCCTCTGCTTCGCGACACTGCCGGCTTACGCCATCGTTACTTACCTGTCCACGCACTAGTTGTTGGATTTATTACATTACATTAAATGTCTAAACTTTTCCTTGTCCCGTTCACTCCTTCACATAACTGCGTCCAATATGCATATTTCTTCGTTTCACTGTTTCATACTTTCTAAGCTGTTTTCATGAATATATGAAGACATGATCTTTCCGGAATTTTCATTTTCATTTCCAATATATGACCAGGTTTCGCAGGTAGTGTTTTAAGACATCAGGGAATAAGCACCAAGCTATTAAAGGGAACTGTACATTGTAAAACCTTTAGCGGAAAACAAGGATTGGTATGGGTCTTGCAAATAACTGAGGACGAACTTGGGTACAAGTGCTCTTCTGAAATGAAGAGGTTGGTACGTAGAACGAATCTGCGGCGTTGCATATCAAAACCAATCGTCAGATTGTAGACAAAAATAAATAAATAAATAAATAAAAATAAATAAAAAATAAAATAAAAATAAAAAATTAATAAAAAATAAAAAAAATAATAAAAAATAAATAAAAAAACATATTTGCGTGGTAGTCACAGAATGTATTCAGGGACGCCTTAATTATGAAATCCTGCTGATTTTTATCCGTTGCTTCCATTTCGTTTTGTTTGTGTTGTTTCTATAGTGCAAGGTATTTCAGAGTACGCTTTTATTATCAAAAGCTACTTGCGCGTACTTTTTCCGCGGCGGACTGTCGCCTTGTCGCAGAGTGCCAGTGTTCCGCCATGTTCTGAACGTGGCCCGGACCGAGCGACTGCGTTGCTCTGCCAGTCGTTGGACAGTACTGCGCTGTTCTTCTTCCCTTTCAGTCTGCTGACCCACTGACAGGCACTCAGCTAACAAAGTTACAAACAGGCGGGAAGCTGTGTTCCTCATGTGTTTTCTCATGGAACTTGATGACACACTATCTTTATTCAACATTGTATATAGAGATCAACACCGTTGTATCATGTTTACTATATTGAATTGAAGCTTGATGATTGTGTACTACAGTGCGCGGAGTTGTTTGAGCTTTAAATTCAACTCCTTTAACAGACGTCTACAAACTTTTCTATTTATATTTACGTTAAATGTCTGTCATATTTGTTTATTTCTTTATTGTACTTTCTACGTGTTGTTATGTTGTTAGTTCAAAATGTTCAAATGTTTGTAAATCTATCGGACCAAACTGCGTGGTCATCAGTAGCTTACAAACTACTTAAACCTAGGCAAACTAACCTAAGGACAACACACACACTCATGCCCCAAGGAGGACTCGAACCTCCACGGCGAGCAACCGCGCGCTCCGCAGCGACACGCTTTAGACCGCTTGGCTACTCCACCGCGGCTGTAAACGTTAGCATTTATTTCAAACAGTAGATCATTTTTTGAAAATAGGGAACAATTTGACAGCCATAGCTTGCTGTAATTACAAAACATTGAATGTGTATGTGTGTCATAGGATTATTAAATAGTTTAAAACATGTTTTCGAAGCACGTGCTCGATTTAAAATCGTAAACTATCCATTTTAACGGTTTATTAATGCATTATTGAAGTTTGAAGCCTCATTTTTTTCCTTGCAGTACTATTTGCATCCGTTCTATGAACATTCATTTATATTTTCTTAAAATAGTTAAAAACACGGAACTACTTACTTTTGTACACAGTCATACAAACGCATTACGAAACACATTCGCACAATTTATAAGAGTCAGAGTTTCGAAGAAAATATAACATTTTGTACAGTATCTTATGAAAATCCAAAGGGCTCACTCTTCGACTAAATTTCAGTATTATCCAGAGTTATATACGACGTTCAATTCAACATTTCATTCACTACAGTATCGTATTAAGAACCATGAGGCCCAGTTTTCGATTAAGCAAAATATACAATCAAGTATTTGAATATTCTACTATTATTTATTAAACATTAAATTCAGTTACATAATTAAATGCCACAGGGAGGAGAAACGGAGGCCAGTTCATAGGAAATTATCATCGGTTCACTGCAACTCATAAAAATACATTCAACCCTTACTGAGAAATCAATGAGAACGCCACCAATATTGACACCAAAGACTACAGTAACCTTCTAAAATAGGACTCTTGTAATGCGTGAATATTTGCTTTAATGAACGCACTATAGTGCTGAAAGTATTAGTTGAGATTAGCTTTGAAATCGTCCATTGACTATTCCTTGTCCAGTGTAGCGTCTGCCTTGCAGGCTGTGTCTTCAGTTCTCGGCGTCACATGAACGGCACGGCAGCGACGGCGGGCCTCAGCAGGGAGAAGGGACACGCCGCCGACCAGCAGGACGCCTCCTCTGAGGACTCGAACCGCCGCAGGTCCGGCTGCTGGCCCGGCGGAATCCTGCACACCAGCAGACCAAGGCATTCACTAAATGCAAACAAGCATAGCATAGCCGGTAAAGCTTGCTTCCGTATTTTGGTACCACAAATAAATGAAAAGTATATTTGTTCAGGAAAGCAGATAGAAATAAAATACATTGAAAGATAGCTTCCACCCGTTTCTAACACTAAACGTAGGTGCAGACCAGATGTGGCTCAAATTCAAAGAAGTGGTGTCGACAGCAATTGATAGTTTTATACCAAATAAATTAATGAAAGAAGGAGGTGTTTCACCCTTGGTACACAAAACAGGTCAGGACACAGATCCAAAGAAACGGAAAAGACATGCTAAATTTAAACGAACACAAAATCCCCAGGATTGGCGATCCTACACAAAAGCTCGAAATTTAGCGAGAACTTTAATGCGAATTGCCTATAATAATTGTCGCAAAAAAACGCTTTCTCGAGAGATTTTGGTCATATGTTAAATATACTAGGGGCAAAACACAAACAATTCCCTCACTGCGTCATAGTAATGGTGATCCTGCTGATGACAGCGCTACTAAAGCACAGTTATTAACGATAGTTTTTAGAAACTCATTCACCAAAGAAGACGAAACCAATATTCCAGATTTCGAATTACGAACAGAGGCCGTAATGAGTAACGTAGAAGTAAATATCTTCGGAGTAGTGCAGCAACTAAAAGCACTTAACAAGAACACGTCTACTGGTCCGGACTGTATACCCATTAGATTTCTATCCGATTATGCTGAAGCTATAGCTCCTTACTTAACAGCCATATACAACCGCACTCTCTCAAAGAGGGATCTGTACCAAAAGATTGGAAAGTTGCGCAGGTCACACCTATATTCAAGAAAGGCAGTAGGAGTAACACACTAAACTACAGGCCTATTTCATTGACGTCAATTTGCAGCAGGGTTCTGCAACATATGATATATTGAAATACTATGAATTATCTCGAACAGAATGATCTATTGACCCAAGGTCAACACGGATTTAGAAACTGTCGTTCATGCGAAACACATCTAGCTCTTTACTAACACGAAGTGATGGGTGCTGTCGACAAGGGTTCGCAAATCGATTCCGTATTTCTTGATTTCCAGAAGGCTTTTGACACCGTACCTCACAAACGGCTTTTAATCAAATTGCGTGGTTATGGTGTATCGCCCCAAATTTACGACTGGACAGGGGATTTCCTGTCAGAGAGGAAACAGTTCGTAGTAATCGATGGTAAGGCATCGACTAAAACAGAGGTGATGTCCGACGTTCCACAGGGTTGTGTTATTGATCCTCTGCTGTTCCTTATTTACATAAACGATTTAGGGGAAAATCTAAGTATCTCTCTTAGGTTGTTTGCAGAGGACGCCGTCATTTACCATGTAGTGAAATCATCTGAAGATCAAAACCAACTGCAGAACGATCTGAATAAGATATCACTATGGTGTAGAAATTGGCAATTGATTCTAAATAATGAGATGTGTGAAGTCGTCCACATGAGTACGAAAAGAAATCCATTAAACTTTGTTTACGGAATAAATCAATCAAATTGAAGCCCGCAAACTCCACAAAATACCTAGGAATTACTATTACTTCAGACTTACACTGGAAAGAACACGTAGATAACGTCGTGGGAAAGGTGAACCAGAGACTGCGTTTTATTGGCAGAACCCTTAAACGATTCTACAAATTTTTGGAGAATTTCTGCCCAGTGTGGGCTTTTAACAGCAATTGAACAGTAAGGGGACGTTCGTTAATTACGTGAGGTTTTCAGGTGGAGGAAGGAGTCGATCCGAATCTCAACAAATCTCACGTCGGGCGGACGGGGGGGGGGGGGGTCTCGGCAAATCTCACGTAATTTTTTCCGCGATAAACAGTGTAAAACTGCGAGATAACCAGGTTAAATTAAGTAAAACATGTTCCACGTCTAAGATATGGCTAAAATCTATTCAATAATATTTATCCCGTTTATGCCATCATCTTCACGACTGTTTTCTGCTACCTCCATACCCTATCACTCAGGTTAAGGGGCACCCAGTGGTCTCGAACGCTGAATAGCATGATGGGAAGTCATTTGCTCCCTTCTTGCTGCGCCACTGCCTAACAATCCAGCATTTTCACGCCTTAATCAGTTTAACCTCTGACCTGTATTGTCCAAGTGTACGTGGTGAGCTAGAAAAGAGATGCTGCAGTACGTGTGGAATCTGTGCCCATCACCAGAGCTGCAGAGCACCGGCTAGCAGTTGACAGCGTATAAGAGCGCAAAGTGAGGCCGGCACGGATTGTCACTCGTCGGGGTGCGGAGCTTGTGTGTGCCAGCGAGAATGGTGTAGACTGGCTGAGTGAGGGCGAGGTTGAAGGAGCAGATACCTTTATGGAAAATTATCTGGACACTTTGGGTCAAATAGTGACTCTTGACAGCACACATGCGTCAAGTGGCGGATACAGAATTTCTTTCTACCGGAGGGGGGGGGGCACAAGGCTGAGGAGAATGAGAGGGTGCGCATGTCCTTAAAGGCACTGCGACACTATTTGTAAGACACACACACACACACACAGACACACACACAGTTATTGTCACATGTAGGAAACAAACAAAATATGTTCCATAGCCACAGTCGCTTCTTACAAAAAACTTTTTGATGTACTTCCATCTAACCACTAATGCACTAAATGCACTATTACTTTCTGCAGACTATGGCGTCATTTTCACGTATGATCACAAAAATATTACAGTGATTCAACCACACTAAACAGTGTAAATTTTCTGAATTTACCATAAAATGAAAATATTTCGAAAAACAGAGAATTTGGAGCGTGAATGCCCTGTGTTGAGCTGTGGCCACACTTGTTTCATTCTTCACCATAAAGGATGAAAAACTTGCCATCAGCTGAACACCGGGCTTTCAGGCTCTGACTTTAATTTTACTGTTTCTGAGCTTAGCCAGAATCCCTGTACAAAGGAAGCCATGAGAAATTGGCATTGGTTTCTCTACAAATTTACAACTTTGGTATAATTGAATTACATGACTGAATAAGACTGACCACTTTAAAATTCAAATTGTGCAATATGGTCGCAAAATGACAGTTTTGTACAATTATGCCTACAGGAGTATGATATTAAATGAGCCAAATGAAATAATGGTGACTGTACAAAAACCTAGGGCATATGGTTTCCAAATAATAATAATACATAAATAAATAATATGAATAATGTTAAAATGTTTGTAATCCGAAGGGACCAAACTGCTAAAGTCATCGGTACCTAGTCTTACAATCTATTTAAACTATCTTATTCTAAGGACAATAGACACACCCATGCCGAAGGGAGGACTCGTACCTCTGCTGGGAGTGCCGCATAGTCGGGGTCGTTGCACCCCAGATCACACGGTCATTCCCATGCGGCGCACATGGTTTGATATTTTGATAAATATAGTGTTCCGATACTCTTTTTTATTTTGTGGTAAATTATTAAACTTGTCCTTGTTTAATGCGGTTGCATCATTTAAATATTTTTTATAATCTTAGGAACTTGAGTATGACGCAATAGCGCGCCGAAACTAGTAGTGCACTGGCAATTTGATGGAAGTACATTAATTCGACAAGTGAAGACTACTTTACCTGCTGATGCCAGCAGCAGAAAACATCTGCAGTACTTGAGGGACATCCATTTATTTCGGATTGCTGCCAACGTTAAGCTGGCTCTAGACACGAAATATTACTGCACACGTTGTTACGGGTAACTTTTATAACACTGCGACGCTGCCTTCCACTCACTGCTTCTCGCCTTCCATGCCATGGTACATGCTTCCTGCTGCTACCAACAGCCAGCGCAGGAATCGTCAACTTCCCGTCGACAAATAGTACAGTATCCAGAGTAGCTGTGTCATTACCATACAATGCAGAAATTTGAAAAACAGCGTATCCTGAAAGGTCGGCCAATTACGGGTCAATAACAATAGCCAGTAAATATGTCGCGCCAAGTTTGATATTCCTTCAAAACCCAAAACCAGATTTCGTGTGTTTCCGTTGTACTGAATCAATTTCTTCCTTACGCTTTGTTAAGTTACTACACAAAACAAGACGAGTTTTCAAGAAAGCTTCCGCGATCAACAAAGTTACACTTGAAACTTCCTGGAAGAGGCTGTCAACCTTGCCTTATGCATCACCTATATTTCTGCTTGATGCTAGACCTGTTGTCGATTATAGGGCTGTAAATAAAAAGGTGGTTTTGGAATCTGTTCCTTTGCCTGATTCACATAACGCCTTTACATTTTGTTCTGGTGCTAAGTATTTTTCTGTCTTAGATCTGAACCAAACTTATTATCAAAGGATTGGAAGCCAGCTACGGTTTTCTGGCGAATTTAATGTTGTTCCCTTTAGTTTATCTTCTGGTACAGCTGTACTGTTCCGTATTCTGGATAGAGTGCTCGTTGATTTGAAATTTGATTGCATCTATAATTACCTGGATGATGTCATATATAGTAATTCTTTTGATTAACACCTTCACCATCTTCGCCAAGTTTTTCTGATGTTCAGAGAGGCTGGCTTGACTGTGAAGCCCTCTAAAGTGACGTTGGCTTGCTGGCTGGTGTCTTTTCTCGGGCATTTGTATCTGGTGGTGTCTTCAGCATTGACCCTGAACGTACGAAGTGGCTAAGAAAATTTCCACCTCCTACTAATAGCAGGAGTATTGCCCGGTTCATTGGCAAGGCAAATTATTTCCGTCGGTTCGTCCCAAACTTCGCCCAACTTGCTGCTCCCTTGAATGATGTTCGTAAAAAGGGGTGCAAATTTGTTTGGGGTGAGAGCCAACAAGCCGCCTTTGAAGGGTTGAAAACCGTCTTGACCAACTGTCCTGTTCTGGCTATTTTATTGTCCAAACGAACGCCTCTAATGCCGAACTTGCAGCGGTGCTCTTGCAGAAAGGTGAAGGGGCAAGGCGTCCGCTTGCCTATATTTCTCGGAGACTGGCAGGTGTTCTGTGTATGAGTGCGAGGCCCTCGCTGTGCTAATTTCCCCGGAAAAAGTTCGTTTTTACCTTGAACTTCGTGAATTTCAATTGCAAACCGATAATCAGGCTTTGAGTTGGGTGTCCGCCTGTCCCTGTAAGACTGGCCGTTTAGTCAGGTGGACTGTGCGCATTTCGGCTTTTAGATTTAATGTTCGCCACATTCGCGGGTCTGACAATGCCATTGCAGATGCTCTTAGCCGCATGTTCGGAGAGACCGAGGTAGATTCTGCCTGCGAGCCTCACACTGATTCTGTTCTAGTGGCGGGAATTTTAAGCGAAGTTCCCCTTTTATTTAGCGATTTGGAGGCTAAACAAGAGAATAACCCTCAGTTAAGCCCGATCTGTAAACTTCGAAATGGGGAAGGGATTCTCCTTACAGAAGGGCATTTTGTTTCGTGACGTGGGTAGGGGCAAAAAACCCAGGATTTGCCTACCCGCCGAATTGATTGCCCCGGTGTTCATTTCCACCACTCATTGGCAGGGGGTCCCAAAAAGGGCTACCTATGTTCAGAACGTGAACAGTCCCCTACGGACAAAGTATTTATCGATTATGTAGGTCCGCTGCCCCGTAACTGTTACATGCTTGTGGCATGTCAGTGCCTTCTCACGTTTCACCTGCCTTATACCCACTCGAGCTACCACCACTTCGAACACTGTAGGACACCTCAAGAAGGTATTTGCAATCTTTGACCCGCCACGGCCCATAGTAATTGATAATGCCGCCACCTTCCTTTCCAGCCAGTTTAAACGATTTTTTTAGTAATGGTATTAAACACATTACGACCACTCCTTACTATCCGCAGCCCTCCTTTGCCGAAAGAGTAAATCGCAACTTAAAGGCAGCGCTCATAGCGTATCACGCAAAATCCAGAACCAAATGGGATTATTCTATTCTCTGACTTATTCTTGCGTTTAATAACGCACAACATTAGGCATTGAAAATACACCTGCTAGCCTCATGCTGAATTCCCCACTGTCTAACCTTTGGGATATCAAAGAGCTGTTGCCTGACAAGATTAATCCGAGAGCCATTAAACAGAATGGGGCAAGAGTGAGTAATAACATCCGGTTGGCTCACGAGCGCCTCCGTAAGCGATATGATCGTGGTATACGAACTTTCATTACTCGGGTAGGGGATCACGTGTATGTTTGAAATTTAAACTCGCAATGTGAGACAAATGGAGGTGCGGGCAAACTTTCTCACCAGTTCCTCGTGCCTTGTGTTGTCCGCAAAATTCTAACTTCGGTTAACCTCCTGGTTCAGAATCTCCAGACTAAGAAAATCATGAGAGTTCACGTGTTGCAGATCAGATTGCTCCCGAGATCCTAGTGTCTGGCTTTGGTTCAGGTGTTCTCCTTGGTGGAGGGGTTAGTTGAACCTGGTGGGGGAGGTTGAGCCGTGTCACGGCTTGCATGTTTTCTTTTCCTGCCTCTCCTCATGTATCTTCCTTCCCGCACTAGAGGGCTTCCTGGCTGTGCAACTGGGATAGAGGGCGCTCGGGGCGGCGGCTGTGTGAGAGTTTGTTTACGTGTGCTGCCGGAAAGAGGAACGCCGATCCTGGGAAGGCAGTGGCAGCGTCTGGGACGGTGCGGTCGCTGGCAGTCTGGATGGCCGGGATTGGTTGTGATTGGAATTTTGAGCGAGATGGCCTGCTTTTGTGTGCCTAACCATCAGATAACTTGCCCATGGAGTTGGAGTATTGTTCTGAAGTTCTTCCTGGTCAGCTTGCCGTTCCTAGTAGCCTGTGGCTCACACTAAACTTGATTTCTGTAAATTCTTATCTTAAGAATATTCGTTATCACAAGTTGCATATGTTATATATCTTGTTTATGAGTGGTGTATATGACTAATATTTCGTGTTGTGTATTTTGAGTTTTACTATAAATGGCGCGTAATGTTATGCACAATCCTACTATTGTTACCTGTTTGTATGTTCTTTCTGGGCCTTAATCCATAGTATATAACTTAATTACGTAAGGGAATCCTTGCTCTATATGTTGGAGGTAGTACCAAGGTGTGTATATCATTCTTATGATACCTATTAATTGCTGCTGCCAGTTAACTGAGATTGTGTATTGCTAAATCCTTAAAGATTAAGGCAGACTTAATGTTCAGTGTTCCTCTTTACCGCCTGCTAGATGGGCCTGTTGTTCGGTAGTCGTCGGCTGTGTCTCGTAGCCACGCCTTGCATCTAGGTCGTACATGTTCAAATGGTATTATTTTTATTTGTAATTACCTTAGGAAAGTTGAAATAGCGTAATTGCTTTTTGCTGTACAATTTATCAGGAAACATTGTTCTTGTACTATCCATTATTGGATTTACAGCTATTTTCAGGTTAAAAAAAATAAATTTTCTGTTAATTGCTTTTAGGCTTAAGAGTTCTTAGTAGAGCAAAATGCTCTGATTTTGGCCCTAACGGCGAATTGGTTCCAAACTGAAAAGTAATCTACCATCTTGCGATTAATGCTTCACTCATGAGAGCCACTGTTGCCCTGTTTTTATGAGGCTTGTTTATAATTTTTAATGATTTTGATTAGTTTAAATTGCTATTACTTGTTTACTAAATCATTGAAAATTAATGATTTTGGCCCTTATGGCAACTTGTCTGTAAAACACCTTAATCATTGAATTATATTTGTGCCAACAAATACGTATCACAACAAGACTTGCACTCATTAAAAATGGGCTACACCTTTTGTAGCTGCTACCTCCCTGCCAGTCGTATAACTCAATTTCATCCAGCAGAGCCGAATCCTACTAGCTTGGCACACAAATTGCAACGTTGGGCACTGCTCTTATCACAATATCAGTAAGAGTTTATGTACAGACCCACAACTCGCCATGGAAATGCCGACGTACTTTCCCATCTTCCGATTGGCCCTGATAAAGACATTGACGCTTCTGAGATGTCTTGTTGTCAGATAGAAACACTGGAAGGTAGTTTATTGCAATTATTCCCGTTGGACTAAAGGAAAATTGCTTGGGCCACAGAAACAAACCCAGACTTACAAATTTTGCTACACTACATTCACACAGTGTGGCCACATTCACAACGTGACATTCAAAATTCACTGATGTGTCGATATTTTGCTAGAAGAAATGAACTTTCAGTACATAGAGGTGTCATACTAGTTTGAAATGACAGTGGAAATTTGCGTGTGTTGATCCCACGACGTTTGCAGAAAGAAGTATTCAACTTACTTCACCAAGAACATGGGGTAATGGTTCGTACTAAGGACTTGGCATGACAACACTGTACTTGGCAGGATATAGACGCCCAAATAGAACAGATGACGTCACAGTGTTCAGTGTGCGCCACCAACTAGTCCGCTCAGAAATTTTTTCGTGGCCAAAAGTAGATTCACCACAACAACGAGTGCATATTGACTATGATGGTCCTTTCTGGAACAATAAGTGGCTTATTGTGGTTGATTATTTTAGTGGTTACCCATTTGCAGTGCCAATGTCTTCTGTGACTTCTAGTAGCACGATTAGGGCGTTATATTCAATTTTTTGTCTGGAAGGTCTTCCTGAATTAATAGTCTCTGACAATGGCCCTCAGTTCACATCGCGAGAATTTCGCACCTTTTGTGAACGCAATGGAATTAAGCATCTCACCAGTACGCCGATTCATACACAGTGAAATGGCGCTGCGGAATGCTTCGTCTGGACAGCAGATGTCCAAACTTCGTACGGAGCACTCCCGGGAGTCAGCTTTGCAACTGTTCCTCGTCTCCTATCGCTCGCATCTACGAGAAGGATAATCGCCGGCCGAAATGCGGCTTGGGCGTCGCCACGGCAGCCTGCTCCATCTGCCCCACCCACCGCGCCGTCTGCAGCAGCAGTCACCAGCACGCAAGTATCGCTTCGCTCCACGTAACCCAGTCTTTTACAGAGTTTTCAGCGGTCGCTGACGGTGGGAGCGGGGATATCATCAAATATTGCGGTACTCACCTCGGCGGCCGCCCCCGCAGCAGATCTCAACGGCACCGCCTCTCCTGGACATCCCCATGGAACTGGACCAAGACGCCACGCAGCATCCGACGCAAACGTCGCTGCCGACGTCACTGTCTACGTCAGCACCTGGGCCACAGCTCGTGGACGTGAGCCCTTTGGAGGTTTCACCAGAGGACGTTCCCTACGAGCTGAGGCCAGAGTACAGAGCCCGGACGGTAGTCTGATGTCCTCTGAAGCTACAGTCTGGTCCATGAGTATGTCAACTAGCCTGCCTCCTACCGAGCGAGGTGGCGCAGTGGTAACGCACTGGACTCGTATTCGGAAGGATGGTGGTTCAAATTCACCTCCGGCCATCCAGATTTAGGTTTTCCGTGATTTCCCTAAATCACTCCAGGCAAATTCCGGGATGGTTCCTTTATAGGGCACGGCCGATTTCCCTCCACATCCTTACCCAAACATTTCGAGCGTAAGCTTCATCTCTAATGACCACACTGTCGAAGAGACGTTAAACTCCAAGCTTCCTTCCTCCTCCTCCTGCCTCCTACCCCATTGTCGAACTCCCTACACGACAATGATTCGGCACTTTAGGGGGGGGGATGTTGTGGCATGAACTCAGCGCCACACGGCAGACACAAGAGAACGATCGTGGAGAACGCAGCGGATGACGTCCGACAGCCTATTGCACGCCGGCGCCGCGCCTCTTGGAGGGAGTAGCCATAGATGCGCGCCCTCTACAAGCTGCTATATCTAGTCCGACATGCATCTGGACGCCCGTCAGAACTCGGCTATGAACTAGGTAGTACCTAGGTCTCAGCGCAGCTAGCATCCGACAGAAGACCATGCCGCGAGAAGAGAGAAGAACAGATGGAACTTGAGTATTGTAATCTTCAGTCAATAAAAACTTGTATCACTATTCTCTATAATATTGTTTTAGCTTTCTACAAATCCTGCATCGCACCCTTCGTGACAACTAGACTGGGATGATTACTCAACAAATGGCAGTGAGGATGATACCACAGTTACTTCCTCAAGGAAGATGCTGCAGTATATGCACAACCCATTTCTGGAGTAAGTGATGTCTGCAAGTGACAGCATCGAAAAGAATCCTAGTTCTACTGAACTGCTAAAAGACACTATTGTAGCAGAGTTAGCTGAAACTCTTCTCATGTTTGGCGTATGCCCGAAAAGCAAGAAAAACAACATCTGATTTAAGAAAGGAATATTTCAGCCGTCAGACACTGATGACCTACAAAGAGCAGAACTGCACCAAAATATTTAAAAATAAAATAAAAAATATGTTTGCTCAGGATAAAGAAAATAAAGTTCAGATCCCCTCCCTACTTCCGCTAAATTGCTCTGTTGGAAAACAAAATAATTTTCCGAAGCTAAAGTCGCAAAAAGCTTGTAATGAAACCAACTACTGATGTCTTCAGCAGAAAGAAACGTAGGTCATCCCCATTCTGAAAAAAATTGTAGTAACCGAATTTGCCGGCCGCGGTGGCCGAGGAGACTGAGGCGCTCCAGTCACGGTCTGCACGTCCACTACAGTCGGGGGTTCGAATCCCCCCTCGAGCATGGATATTTGTGCCGTCCTAGTTCGTAAGGAGTTCATAAGTAGTTTGTAAGTTTAGGGACTGATGACCCCGTAGTTAAGTCCCATAGACTTTACAAACATTTTTTTTGATTTTGAGTAACCGAATTTCATCAGTCAAATGAAGTTAGCCAACAAATGAGTGGAAAAAGAGGATTATGTGACATCTGAAAGCAGGGAAAAAAGACCAAATGCAGAAGAAACCAAAACTGTGCAATCTAGAGGAACTCTATCGTAATTTCAACGACAAATATCCTATACCACTGAAAGTAGCTTGTTATGTTTTCTAAGCAAGATCTCAGGCAGTTGAGATCTGCAAATGTAAGTTAAGACGCTCACTACTGCTCTTATTTACTTCACGAGTGGCCACAGTCCATGCACAATGGAAATTTGTCTAACTGCTCACTCCTTAAGGGAGCAGCCAACATTTTAACAAACACAAAATTAATGTTAACAAATAAACGAGTAGATAATTAAACATGAATGGAGAGCATGAGATCATAAAGCAGAGGTTTGATACCTTAAAATCATTATCTATTCAGTAAAGTGAACAAGCAAATAAATGTGGGGAGACCAAATTAAGCACACACCTTATATAAAAGTGAATTAAATCATAAAATTACTGCCTGTAATAAAATAGTTTCCGCCTTTTATGAATATGGAGGTAATGTAGGAGGAAATTTGCAAATACACAATGAGTAGATGACAGCACATCCATTCATTCACAGACATGTGCATAATGCTTGCAGTACATTACATTGTCAGAACACTTTATAGCAGTGGCGAAATGAAGTGTCAGCGGCGTTTTCACAAGATGGCGGATCACAAATTTAAGAACACTGTGCACCAAACAAACTCATGTGTGGGGAGGCAGTGGTATACTGTCCTCAAGTACCATGTGATGTGCAACCACGCCGAAATACATAGCATTTACAAACAGAAATTAATTTAGAATGAGCAAGTAAAGCACACATGAGAATTCGTATAGAAGAAAGCAAGTATTAATAAAAGCATGGCTGAAGGCTGACATAAAGACCGCTACAAAAGCCCGTGGTGTAATCGGCCATACAAGACAGAAAATATGGAATCGAACAGAAAATCTGTGAAACATTTAGCATACTCACAGATGCAGATGTGACGTGAAAAGTTAGTTAAAAACAACAAGGAAATTCAAACATACCAAGTTTGCACAAAGGCTGACGGCCATGCACGAGTATTCTAACTTGAGAAAATCCGAACACAAAATCATCACCGGAATGAAAATGCAAATACTAAATTCCCACTGTATTACTCCAGTTCTGTAAATTAACAAACACTTTGCCTCGCATAGCGAAATAATTACTCAAGAAAACTATCACTGAAAAACCAAGACAAAGAAAACAAAGTTGTAGCAGCATGTCTTCCCCTCAGCATGATTCGGTGAAGTCCTCACTTCCACGATCGTCTGCATCTACATCTACATAGATACTCTGCAAATCACATTTAAGTGCCTGGCAGACGGTTCATTAACCACTTTCATAACTTTTCTCTGCCGTTCCGTTCCCTAATAGCGCGCGGGAAGAAAGAACATCTAAATCGTACCGTTTTCGATCTTATTTCTCTTATTTTATTGGGATGGTCATGTCTCCCTAAGTAGGTGGGTGCTAGCAAAATATTTTAACATTCAGTAGTAAACGTCGGTGATTGAATCTTCGCAAACAGATCACGCCGCAATGAATAACGTCTTTCTTTTAATGATTTCCACCCCAATTCGTGCAACTTTTCCGTGACTCTCCCCCCCTCCCCGTAACGTGATAAAAACAAAACGAGCTGCCCTTCTTTGAACCTTCTCAATGTCTTCCGTCAGTCCTACCTGGTGAGGGTCCCACAAGGGGAAACAGTACTCCAGGAGAGGACGCATAAGTGTGATGTAGTCAGTCTCTTTGGTGGAGCTGGTGCATCTTCGGAGCTTTCTGCCAATGAAACGTAACCTTTGGTTCGCCTTCCCCACAATATTTTCTGTGTGTTCTCTCCAGTCAAAGTTGTTCGTAATTGTAACTCCTAGGTATTTGGTAGAATTTACGACCTTAAGGTTTGACTGATTTATCGCGTAATTGAAGTTCAACGGATTTCTTTAGTGGCCATGTGCATTACTTCACACTTTTCCTTATTTAGTGTCAATTGCCAATTTTCACACCATGTAGAAATTTTGTCTAAATCGCTTTGCAGTTGCTTTTGATCCTCTGTTGACTTCACTAACCAATAAACGACAGCATCATCCGCGAATAGTCTAAGGGAGCTATTCAGATTGTCTCCTAAACCGTTTATAAACACGGGGAAGAGTAGGAGACCTATAACGCTTCCCTGTGGAACGCCAGATATCACTTCTTTTTTACTCGATGACTTACCGTCAATTACAACGAACTGTATCCTTTCTGATAGGAAATCGTGAATCCAATCGCACAATTGGGGATATTCCATAAGCACGCAATTTCATAAGAAGTCGCTTGTGGGGTACAGTGTCAAAGCCTTCCTAAAGTCTAAAAATATGGAATCGATTTGAGATCCTTTGTCGATGGCACTTAACACTTCATGTGAATAAAGGGCAAGCTGTCTTTCGCAAGAGTGATACTTTCTGAATCCGTGTTGACTATTGGTTAATAGGTCGTTCTCTTCGATGTAGTTCATAATATTCGAACAAAGTATATGTTCCAAAATCCTACTGCAATGAGATTGGCCTGTAATTTTGGGGATCACTCCTATTGTCTTTTTTGAATAATGGAGTAACTTGGGCAACTTTCCCGTCTTTGAGTAAGGCTCCTTCGCTGAGTGATCGGTTGTAAATTATAGCTAAGTACGGAGCTATTGCATCAGCATACTCTGAGAGGAATCTAGTTGGTATACAATCTGGCCCGGAAGATTTGTTTTTGTTTAGTGATCTAAGTTGTTTTACTACACCAGGAACATCTACTTCTAAGTTTCGCATGCTGGCTGCTGTTCTTGGATTGAATACTGGAGTGTTCACTTCGTCTTCTTTGGTGAAAGCTGTGTTAAGTAATTCTGCCTTAGCAGTATTGTCATCGGTAGTATTACCATTGCTATCGCGCAGTGAAGGTATTGTTTGTGTTTTGCCGCTAGTGTACTTCACATATGACAAGAATTTCTTTGGATTTTCTGCAAGATTACGAGACAGGATTTCGTTGTGGTAACTACTGTAGGCTTCTCGCATTGAAGTCCGCGCCAGGTTGCGAGTTTCAGTAAAAGATTCCCAGTCCTGTGGATTCTGTGTCTTTTTAAATTTTGCATGTGTTTTTCTTTGTTTCTGCAACAGTGATCTGACCTGTTTTGTGTACCACGGGGAGGGGGGGGGGGGTCAGCCCCCTCGTTTATTAATTTATTTGGTATAAATCTTTCGATCGCTACTAATATTATGTCTTTGAAAGTAAGCCACAACTGATCTACACTCGCATTTTTAGTTTTTAAAGACTGGAGACTATCACTCAGGAAAGCGTGAAGCGAATTTTTATCTGCTTTATTGAATAGATATATTTTTCGTTTATTTTTGGTGCATTTGGGAATTTCGACATTCAGTCTCGCTACTACAACTCGATGTTCGCTAATCCCTGTATCTGTTTTGATGCTCTTTACTAGCTCAGGATTATTTGTTGCTAGGAGATCAAGGGTATTTCGTCCGAGCAAGAGTGAAGCTCTAAGGCCATACCAAAACCTTCCCTACCACATACCGGATGTAGAGTGCTCTGAAAACGATGTAAAGTGCTTTCAGAGCCTACTGTTTACCAACCCTCGCTACCTATTCCCTCTACAGCCGCCCCCTGAGAGGTCTCCTGTCACCTCTTTCATGCAAGATTAGGTTGGTACGACACTAAGAACACGGCCACCTCCCCATCTTGTCAAGTAAGCTTGTCTCTGGCCAGCCAGCAGAGGCCAGTGCAGACGACAAACGAAGCCTTGCGTTCTTAGCTACAGCAGAACAAGGCCTAGAGCGCGATGCGGTGACTGTAAGCTATTGTGCGGCAGTCAGTCAATATTAAAAGCAACCTTCCTCCTTCATACGAACACACAACTTCAATCACATGGGTGGAAACATATATAAACATGGGGCCCACAAATAGATAACATTAATGATGCAGAAAAACTTTATGTTAATGAATAAATCAAAATGGAAAACGACCACACATTCAGTGGACGTGTTTCACCGTTAAGACGGGTTTCTCAAACTTCGCGCAACTTTGATCACAGAATTGTGTTTTAGCCGGGTCGGGGGACCGTTGCTGTGTGAGAGCGTGTGTTTAATCAAAACGTCAAATTTATAATGGATGGCACAAAACGTAGAACATAGAACTCATCAGGAAAAGCTTCTCTCAAAAATGTATCACCATTTCATTTGGAGAATCACTTGTAATCCACCTCAATCATCCTGCTTCAGGAAGCTAACTGGACGTTGACGCACCGTGTGTAGTTGGTAGATGAAACTTCTTGTGATATTTCGAGACTACGTGAATTGTAAATACAAATATGTGTGTGCTTGATTGATGAATCTTTTCCTCCTCATTTTAGCATGTGTTAACTCATAAACTCATGAGTTGTTTATGAAATTTAGCAGCAGGTAAGAGGCATCACTACGTCTTTTAAATTATAGGCATTTCACTTGAGATTTTGTGTTTTTCTTTATAATCTCCTGGACCCGCTGCGTCTTATAAGTCATTTATGGACGTTGTAAAGTATTTATTACAAGGACGCTGCTGTTTAATAAATTATTTAATGTGACAGGTTTGTTTCGGCATGACTGCCATCGCCTTGTGGCCATATATTATTTTGTAGAATTAATTCTTGTGAATTTGTGTGGTTTTTGAGGATCGTTAACAATTTATGATGTATTAATCTTAATTGTATGCATTGCACTGATTACTGATAATTTCGTTACAATAAAACCGCCGATGTGTTTGTAAATTTTGTCTGTCTCTTTGGTAGGATGCTACTTATAAAATTTTCCAAATACTTGTGCTTCATATGAATTTATTCATTTAAAACTTGTTCATGGTAAACTTTCGTGAGTAAATAAATTTCAGGCTCTTCAAGAACATTTATTATTGCTCCCTTTTGCGTGACTTGCAAAATTTCCATGATGTGCTATACATCGACTGCTATGTATTGTTCTTCCTTCAAGTGTTAGAAGAAAGTCGACTGTTTGCTGTGACTATTTTGAACATGCTCTGGATATCGAATAGTGAAGTTTCTTCGAGTCTGACCTATTTATAAAATTCATTGTAAACAATGTGACAAATTGCGCATGATGGAACGGTTTCCATACATTTCATCATTTATCATGTCATATTTCCGCAACTACTATGACATAATTTCGTAGGTACAGTCAGTGGTATTTCTGAATATTTAAGTGTCTCGTGACTATAACTGGAAGTATAGAAGTAATAAATTGTAATGCCATGACGAAAGGCGCAGTTTTACTGGATGAATAGCTGAAATGTGGAAGGGATAAACCTCTTTCATTTCCTAATTTAGCAAGGATTATCAGCCAGAAAAAGTTTAGTCAAAGTTTGAAATTATGTGATTCGGCACGGTTTTAGGTCTGTCATTGTCTATGACGTCATATCTCCTGACTTGTCTACCGGATGTATGCTCATGGTAAAGAAAATTTGTATCTATTTCGGTTGAAATTGTCTGATGTTTAGGAGAAGATGTATAACATCGTCGCACGATGTACAGTTCATCGAATTTCTTTACTTATGACGTCATATCAGCTTAACTATGGGCCATAGGTGTTTCTCACCCCCACAACGATGGTGAACCAAGATTCGTTGAATATTACCTAATAGTTTAGGAGAAGTAGTTGAACGGACATTCGTGTATATATTTTATAATATGTATAGATGATTCAGTTATGAAATGTGGAATTAATAACCCAGGCCTATTCAAACGTAATAGCAGTGTACAGGACTACAACGCCAGGAGAATGGACTACCTTTCTCAAACACATGTGTAACTTCCTTCCCTGTTTTTTCCTTCACTGGTAAGCACCAGGCAAATTTGGAAAATGTATCCATAACCATTATAATGTACCTGAATCCCTTATTGATACGTGAATACTTTCAGATATCTGTCCTCCATAAGTCGTCTAAGTCCATGATTAGAACACGCCTTCGTGGAAATGTTCTCCATGATGCCTTACGTAGTTTCCGAACAACTGTTTCCATTTCTGTTACTCAGTGATACTTTTTTCTCGAAGTTATGAAATTATTTATATGATTTCATTCGTGTGGGCAGTATTACCTGCTGTTGATGATGTTACCTGATGTTATTCGTAATATTTCGGCATACGTTTGCAGATCCTTTGGGTTGAACGTCTCTGGATTCGATGTTTTCAGAAATATTAATTCCAATAAACCATACGTGCGTGCGTATGTCTTTGCCCCGACCTGCATTTTATCTTCTGTTAAACGTATAGGTAATTTGCCGAGTTTGTATGGCTTTTCTTTACGTACTCCATTTATGTATTTGTGTAATACCGTGTTGATTAATGTATTCAGTAATATCTGCGTCATGTTCTTCTTCTTCGTTCGGTTTCTCTTCTTGACCAGCTATTCTTTCTGCAATACTAACGTTTGTGAGTCTATTCAAACTACTGGTTATCGGCTTAAACGTTTCTGAGAGCGTTTCTTCCCCGTGCTGTTGATCTAATTTGAGCAGTGGTAAATTCCACCAAATAGCTTTACGAGCTTGAAAAGTTTGTTTGCTTATGGTCGACATAGTGCCCTCACTTCTTCAGTTTATTCGACTTTTGTGGCAATTCCTCTTATTGCCCTCGAAAACTCGGCTAAGCGTGCGTTAAAAGCAGTAATTTTTCCATTAACTTATATTCCACGTTTCTCGGGGTCCCTAATACGACCATCTAATGCACCTATTTCACTCTAATTGTTTCCTTGTAATGACTAAACGTCATTCGAGCAATCCTATCCTTTGTATACCGACGCAATTACGTACGTACACCATCTTTTTAAAGATGGAGTATTTCCTGGAAGTTGCGCATGTACCGACCGTTATTTAGCTTGCTGGTTTTGTCAACAATCAAGAAACCATATGGTGAATGATTCCAACGATCACCAAATGTCATGTCAGATCCTTTGTGCGCCTGGTAAGTATGCTTTAGATTAGTGTTATCCTGCCTGAAAGCAATAACAATATTTGCATTATCTCTTATTAACTGTTTGGGAATCCTTAAATATGTCTGACTCAAGTAAAACGTATCGACATTCATGTGACGACCAAAGCAAAAATATTTGCGAATCTGATCCAGATTTTCCACAGAAGCGTCATCGAATATCAATAAACTGTTTGGTTTTACCTTCTCAGGAGGTTGTACGTCATTGCTTTCACTAAAGGTCTGGTAGTTATCACCATCAATATTGTGTATAATGCCGCAGGGGAGCGGCTGAACGCATTTCAGTGCTCTGATGCGATGCACTAGGCCATTCCCCATCGGAGGTTCTAATCCCCCCGCAGGCATTGATGTTTCTGCTGCCTTTAGTATTAGGTAAGTAGTTTGTAAGTTTAGAGACTAATGACCCAGCAGTTAAGTCCCATAATCTTTACAAACATTTGAACGTTGTGTAGAATTTCCTGTAACATCAGGTATTTTGTTTGAAAAAGTGTTGTTGAAAATATATACACTTGTTCAAAGTTACGTCCCTCAGGGTGTGTTAACAGAGACAGAACAAAGTTCGTCTTCCAAACAGTCCAATGGCCCAACAGTTAGTGTCTGGGATCAGGGATCCATTTTTTTTTACTTTATTTATTTATTTATTTATTTATTTATTTATTTATTTTTTTTTTTTTTTTTTTTTTTTTTTTTTTTTTTTGCTTTTTTTGCTTGATTACAAGTACTTCTACAGGACCATTCAGTTACTACAAACCCTGGATGTTTACTCTAAATACCCATTTTGGTAACTACATATCTACAGATTATTTTATATAGAAAGAAAGAGAGAGGACTACATACTTCCATAATCGTTTATTTCCACATACATAGATATGTAATACATAACGCTTTGTGAAAAACAGTACTTTTTTAACAACAAGGTCTGTTCCACTCATTGCTGTCGAGAAGGTGCACACAACACCACCACATCTCCATCCGCTTAACATTTAATTTACCAGTCACTGTGTCGTTTTTACTAATTCCACTCCTTTCCCACATTGCTGGAAGTGATGGACAACCTTTCTCCTGAATATTATGTACACTGTACTCAGGCAGCAATTCCTTCATCCACTTTACTTTCTTCAATTCTTTCATGAACACATGTGATGCCGGAGGGATAACTGAACATAAGCCACTCAGGGCTGTCTCCAAAGGTACACCAGCCGAAGCCATGGAGTGACCATGGTGGTTTTCCATTAGCCATTTACATCAACATACATCCACCTCGAGGAATGGAGTTGTCCACTTTATAATAGAAACACCTGAAACAACCAATGAACTTTGAGCTCCTGCAAGCATCTGATATGCTATTACATTTGGGATGAATCAATTGTCAATGGTGCAAAAATCTTGGCAGTCAAGAAACACGTCCTACATCATTCTCAATGTACTTGCACTGCAGAACTGGACGTAAATAGCCTGGGGACCTGGGACCTGTGGGCCTCATAAGCCGTCAATTTCCAGAAGGAACATGACTTAAAGACGTACATGACTTAGAGCACTGACCTTGGCGGACTTCCTGCAAGGATGATGTAAGAATTCCTGGAATGACATCTAGGCAGGGGTCAAGGTCATCTAGAATCCCTCTTGTCCCCCTACTTGAATGTATGAATTTTTCCCGTTTTGTAGTCTAGTTACAATTGCAATGAGTCAGGATGTTAATTGGCTTAGCTACGTGAATGACATCCTATGATTACCACCAGTCAGTATGAACTGATTGCAACATTGATGGTTGTACGACATGACTCCATTCACAGCCTATACCCGTCGCTACTATCATGCAAAGAACAATGTATTAGAGCCTATAGTAGACTCTGTCCCCACTAAGGGAGCAGGACAAATGCTGTACCTAATTGACTGAATTGCTAATTTTACATCAGAATATTCGACTGTATGTGTCCCCTTCATACGAACTTCCTATCACTATTCTTTCAAACTGTTTATTTTTTCCTGCACATATAAATGCTTTAATCTATGTTACAAAGAATTTGACAGGTATAAACAGTAGTGGGTAATAATTCTTCATGTATGTAACAAATAAAAAGGTACTGAAGAAAGTCAGTGTTTACTTGTAGCAGCAGTTAAATGTTTGTTAATGGAGAGTTATCAGCGCAAGGTGTTAGGGCAGAATACCGGTGTTTGTGTGGGTCGACCAGCCAGTGGTAAACGAGAGGGGGCATCTGGGTGCAGTCGATGGACCTGGCAGTTGGTGAGGGGGAGGGGGGGACGTGAGCGGCGTATTCTCCCCAAGTCGCTGCCATCAGTCGTTGAAACTTTCTGAGAACGATTTCAAACTGCGGCTCCACTTCAGGCGGACAAGATATACAAACTTTCCCTCCCCACCGAGTATAAAGCTTCCAGAAAGAAGTAAAACTGTTTGGTAGGCTGATGTTGTCTACTGAAGGGTGTCGGACGGTTGTTCAGGCTAATGCAAGGCTGTGGCATTTTCTTGAATAATGTTCTCGAGAGAACTTTAATTTCAGCAATCAACACGCAAAATTAACTCATAATGAAAATGTGCAAATATGTAGTATTATCGCGATTTTGCGATGGTGAAGTTCAGCCGTGGCTCCAATAGTGAAAAATTATCTCGCTCACATCCGCTTTCTCAGAATCATGCTACAATAGTAGTATGAACACAACGTTGAGTGGATTCAAGTATACTTGTTACAATTTATTCGCTTCTGTACCAAAAACATTAAGCGCTTATGAAGATTAAAGTCTATGTGTGTTTCTTATGGACTTGAAGACGGCAGGATTAATTGTTACTTTAGATTAGCCCAGCGGCTGATACTTCAAACATTTTTAGTGATCGTATCAACATCTTTATTGAATATAAAGGAAAATATGGAACAGTAATTACTCTTCGGAAAACCTATTTACTGCGTGACTTTTCAGATTGATATTCTTCAGAAAATACTATTATTGGTTCCTATGTTCAATGAAATGTGATTCAACAAAATAAATAGCTTGGTTAGACAATCACCGGCGGCTTAAATCCACATTAACAAAGTAACATCACAATATAATGTATATGTAAACGCTTACGTCTGGCTCTTGGAACGACAGTAAAGCCTCTATAGGACGGAGATCCAACCTTAGCGACACTACCAATGCACGATCTAACACGAACACTCACGGATGCGACGCTAGCGCTCAATGTGATAGCATTGCAGTAACAAAAGAACAACACGATGGAAGCGCAGAACTTTCTGTTTTTAATGTTGTCATTTCCATATTTCCCAGTTACTAAAAGTAGTCGTGAGTTTTCTAATAGGCAAATGTGGGCCGGCTCGCTGGTTAAGAACTGCAGTCGTTACACTACCTCAAAATCCGGCGTTGCCCATGTGTTATTTATTCTAGTCTTCTGTTCGTCCACTCCTGTTCCCCCCTCTCTCTTCTCTATAAATCTCCCCCTCCACACTTATCTGTCATTCTCTTCCTCCACATTTTCAGTCCACCTCCCCCTCTAGTGTAACCATGTAAGTTTCACGTAAACTACAACAAGATCGCCTCTGTCATGTTAGTTGAGTTTCCTTTTTATCAAACACAATTATAGAATAGAGGCCCAGTAAAACTGTTCTTCTCAAAGTAGCTCCTTCTTGATTATGCTCAGACCATCGTCACAGAAGGTATCAGCTTGATAATGAAAGAGACTTGTATCTACGTATTGATCAATTCATTCTACTAAATTCTCTGCAGATTTTTAGTGCTGAATAAAATATAAGGGTTTATTTTAATCCCAGCTAATACATTTCACGAGAACTAGTATAAGGGGTGATTCGGTAGGTTGTTGCTGACCGCTAGACGATTGTCAGGATGCCTAGGCGTGTGTGTCCGGGTTGTGCAGAATGCGCGCACATCCAGAAGTGACTTTTACCAGCGTAATTTACGAAATTCAGTACAGATACCACGTACGCCAAGTAACCACGTCATAACTGTGTCTGACGTCCCCTTCCGCGTAATTCGGCATTCCGTAACAAAATACCATTTATGACAATTTCGGATTTACTGCATTTTGAGTCAGAATTCGCATCTATATTCGAATTTATCGCAAATACGAATTTTTCCTGTCCCTAGAATTACCTCTAAAAACAAACAGCTGATCAAGGCACTAAAAGCAAGGGCAGATCTTTAGGTGTATTTATACAAATAACTAAAACACAATTTGATCGTGGAATTATATACAGTTTCATTATAAAGGTTTTTTTGTACGTGGTTTTGAGCAGCTTTTAAATATGTTAGAAATTGCATTATGAAATATAGATAGCTACAAGTCATGTTTATTATGAGATATCGATTTCGGCTAATTTGAGGTCATCTTCAAGTCTCAAACAACAGGTGTTACTTATGCATTTTTCCAGTGGCACTCAGAACCTTTAACTGTTTACACACAAGGTCTAACGTTGTTAATCGCGTTAGCGATGAAAAGAGAGCCCAGAATCTTTGCGTCTAAATGATACATATATTGGTGTGATGTCTTATTTCGAAAGAACAGACATCACAGCAATACATATATAGCTCTCGGTGAAATGGAACAGTCTGATGTCGTTACGTACCACAGCACGGCCGACTAGAAACGCAGGAGAAGTGCAAACAACGTTCTCTCTCAGAGGTATGATTATAATTGGGTTCGGCGTAGACTTCTACAACATACAGTCTACACGGCGAAGATTACACCAAAAAAATTAACTTTTCGTCTACTTTGGCGATAGCAACCATATTTTAGAATCGTGTCTAGTATGTAAAGATTTAGAAACAAAAAACGCTTCAAGTCCATAACTTCACTGGTTTTCGAGTTCTGAATTTTTAATATGTTTTAAATGTTATTATAGAAAAAACAAATTTGGGACTCACACTAAAATTTTCATATGGCAGATTTTGTAGGTACATTCACAAGACATAATTCAACGGTTGTGTTCATTCATCTTATGAGAAATATCAATCATTTGTTTTCAGTGTTTATGTCAAATTTCTACATTTAAGTTTCTTTAATTATTAGTACTTAAACGTGGTTATGAAATAAATAAATTACGTGTATATGTGTAGTCTTATGCGGCCAAACTACTTAGGTCATTGGTCGCTAGAGTTACACACTACTTAATCTTACTTAAAATGACTTAGGCAAAGTACAAACAAACATACCCATGTCCGAGGAAGGACTCGAACCTGCGACCGGACCGGCCACGCAATTTGTGACACAAATTACATGTTTGATAATATTAATGCATAGAAGTATTAAATCACGTCAAGACTACTCCTGCAAAAATTTTGACAAAAAAGTTGGCACTGAGTTTGGAAAAACAAAATTCTGGTATATTGGATTTTAACATTTTATCAAAAAATGAATGTTACTTTTTTTTACTACAAGAGATACAGCCATTCAAATTTACGGCCACCAGAACGTTTTCCCTTCCTGAGTAAATGAGCTGCTTCTTGTAGTTTCAACACCTTTTTCTTGAATGTTATGAATATAAATCTTCACACAGACTTCTTGAGGAGGAGAGTGATACGGATATCTGATTATAAACCACTGCCTATTACTTTAGACCTTTTTGACTGTACTGAACAGTAATTCCGCGTATTCCGTAATTTATATTTATACAGTTAACAGGCAATGTAATTTACAACCAACTATTGGCTGCCAATTTCGCTTCATTTTGCCTGGCAGTCTTGCAACTTGTTTCTCTCTGTTGGTTTATGCCGAGTTCGGAGTAAAAATGGTTCTATATGACGGTGATGGAAAATAGAATTTATCTTCAGCATTTTGTGAGTGTCTTGATATGCTTAGTGTTCTGAATAATATGCTTTTAGGAGGTATGACTGTGGAAAGTCATCGTCTTGTAGTAGCAGAGATTGTCTTAATAACTCTCCAAACATTATCACTATTAAAATACCTTTTTGTTTACAGGAGGAACACTCAACGGATTAAAATGTAGTTAGAACAAGTTACTATATTGCTCTTCAGCTTTGAAAGGGTTGTGCAATTTCACTGATCTTCGTATTATGTTGACAGTGTGGAAACTTGCCCGCGTCCAGCTACACAAAGCATAAACGAAATTGCAAATATCGGCTCAAATACCAGAGAAAATGTGTCTGACGAATCTTAGGTGAGACACCCTCAACTGCTGAACATAAACGTAACATAGGGCAGCGCTTCCCAACCAATGGGCCGCAGCTCATAAGTGGACCGCGGGTAGCCTCGCACTTGGCCGCGAACGCTCATAGAGAGTCGAAGACGAGATAAACATTATCGGTAGGTTCAGGGGTTTCAGTCATCAGTTGCCAAGGTCACTGAGTAAAAAGTGAAATAAGCGTTAAATGTTCTACAGATACCTGTATCACTAGTAAGTCATCAGTTACATCAGCGGAGACATTGCAGCATACCGAGACAGGCTCTTGCAGTGAAAGGTTTCGACGAATATCTCAAAAACACTTTTGACGATGCAGTAAAAATCGTCAATTTTATTATACCAAGTTCAATGAAGTCGAGACTGTTCAGTGTTTTGTGGGATGAAATGGGGAGTGAACACAAAGAGCTTCTACTTCGCTCTGAAGTTGGATGGCTGTCGAGAGGTATTGTCAACATTGTTGAAGTCTGTGACGAACCAAGGATTTTTCTGAGGTTGAAGATTGCTAATTTCTTGGAGCCCCAAATAACACATCGTGGTACCAACATGCGATTCTACATTTACGTACAATGATTACCTATAATACTGATGTAAGTAGAAAAAATCAATATAGTCTATAGTAGGTTATTATTTATTTATCACAACATAGGTATTGGATTTCGTAATTATCATGTGGGCTTTGAACCGTTATTACACATGATGTTTACAAGCTGTAAGTTATGCTAGTGGCGCTTGTTTACAAGCTGTAAGTTATGCTAGTGGCTAAAAAGTCGTAATGTGTGTGAAATATTTATTAATTTTACCACCTAAAATTCGTGAGATTTGTTGTGGCATGATGATGGAAAAGAAGTGTTCTGATATTCTATCAATAAGCGGACCAAATATGGACAAACTACATGTAAAGTGCATAACTATTGAAATGTAACTTGTAATATTTTATACCATCTGAAGATGAGCTGCTAGGCAGCTTGAAACCGGTAATGGTTTAAATAAATCTTCATTAAGAAGAAACAAAAGGCAACTGGTTGCTGTAATTTCTGAAACCTATTTCAATAAACAGTCGCAGGTTCCTACACAATGGATAAAAGTTTCAATTATATGTATTACTTTTCTACTATTTTAAGAGCGATTTGTGATGGAAACTGGTATTTTAGTTGCATTGAACTAGTGACAGCCGGCCGCAGTGACCGAGCGGTCTGCGGCGCGCCAGTCACGTACTGCACGGCCACTGTGGTCGGGGGTTCGAATCCCCGTCGGGCATATGGATATTTGTGCCGTCTTTAGTATAAGGTAATTCATAAGTAGTTTGTACGTTTAGCGACTGATGAGTCCTTAGTTAAGTTCCATAAGCTCTACAAACATTTAAATTTGAACTCGTGACGTGCGGTGGTTGCGCTGATTCACCTGGATATAGACGATCATGCGCATCTGCCATTTTAGTTGCTTTCGCCGACGATAAGTAGGGCAGTCAGCACACTTTCAGCATGTGGCCTGTGCAGCTTACAAACTGATTTTTGTGATTTTCCGTTTGCAGTAGACTCCGCAAGGCGTAAGACATGGGTAATAAACAGCAGTCGTTACAAATAGGCACCAACAAGGTCTTCAAAACTATGCGATGTGGGTTAAATCACTTGTAGTTGTACACAATTTCGAAAGGTTGTACGTGAGAGGTTTCAACATTTGTTTTATAGCGATCTTTATAACGCTATCAGCTTTTGTTACAAACTTCTATTTACACATATATTGGGAATAAGAATATCTACATATAGACAGTAAAAATAATAATTACTTTTAAATGATGCATACTGATTGATAGCAATTACTTTGGTCCACATGGCTCCTACTTGCAAACTTTTGCATGAACTTCTGTGTCTTAAATACCCATTAGACCTTAATTGGCTTATTGAAGGGAATCGGTATGTAATGACTTACATTAGGGGGCTTTTGGTCATATGTCGTAGCCTATATGTTGATTTTGTAACCTAAAACATTTTTAACGCCTCAGTCAACTGTTATTAATGAACTGCTAAACTATGAGGCGCGTCCAGAAAGTAAGATCCGTTTAAATTTATCTCCGCTGCAGCGCTGCGATTGCAGTTCCGCACATGCGCTGTAGACGATGTGTATCAAGGAGAAGAACGTGCGCCATTTGGAGATCGCAGTCAGTTAAGTTGTACTTGTTATGCTTGTTTGAAATGTCGGCGTTGATTCAAAATACCGCCGCCTGTGAAATCAGGTCGGTGATTCGATTTCTGAATGCGAGGAAAGTGAAACCAAGTGAAATTTATCGGCAAATTTCCGATGCTTACGGACCAAATGCGATGAGTGATTCGATGGTGAGAAGATGAGTCCGACAGTTCAATGGCGGGCGTAGTGTGCACGGTGAAGAACGAAGTGGGCGTCCACCTTTGGTTACAGAAGAACTGGTTCATGCGATTGATGACAAGATCCAGGAAAACCGTAGTTTTACAATTAGTGCTCTCGCTATGGACGACGAGCTGAAAGAAAATTTTTCCATCTGGTTGAAGACACAGGCGGCAGATTTCTATGAAGAAGGTATACAAAACCTGGTGCCACGCTGTGACAAATGCCTGCAAAATTTTGGTAGTTATTTAGAAAAGAAGTTTAAGAGAGGTATAATTTTGTGCAATAAAAATTTCTTCTGTATCTGTGTACAATTTCATTTTATTACCAAACGGAACTTACTTTCAGGACACGCCTCGTATTATTAGACTCATGATGAAGTATTCAATTTGAACACAATAGAGATTCAAATGTTCAAATGTTTGTTAAGCTTATGGGACTTAACTACAGGGTCATCAGTCCCTAAACGTACAAACTACTTATCAACTACCTTATACTAAGGACGGCAGAAATATCCATGCCCGAGGGGGGATTCGAACCCCGACCGTAGTGGCCGTGCAGAACGTGACTGGAGCGCCTCAGTCCCCTCGGCCACGGCGTCCGGCACGAAATAGAGCTGATGGTTGGAAACGATTGAAGCTGACAGCAATACCAACCATTTTAAAAGTACCCAAACTGCTACCAATCCCCCCCCCCCCACACACACACACACACATTGGAGATATTAGGTTCTGGATTCGGAAGATAAATTTTCGCCTTCGAGGCTGTCCAAAAGTACTAATTTTTCCCCCTCCCCCTAGAAATTTCAATCACGCAGTTTGCGCCCGTGGGCGCCTCTGTTTGTAAATCTACAGGACAAAACTATATGGTCTTCGGTCGCTACTTCAACAAACAAATTAACTAAAACCTATACTAAGGAGAACATAGAAACTCACACATGCCTGAGGGAGGACTAGACCCTGTGACTGGAGGCGCTGAGCAGTTGCTGACATGACGCCTGGAACCGCACGGCTATTCGCTGGCGCCATTTGAAATGAGCCAAGCGCCAATACACAGCAATAGGAGCAGAAAGAACTATGCCTTTCAGCACACGCTATGAGCTCTTGGAACTAAATAAATTTTTGTTAAACTTAAGACTTAACTGCGGGGTCATCAGTCCCCAAACTTACAAACTACTTATGAAGTAGCTAATACTAAAGACGACACAAACACCCATGTCCGAGGGGGTATTCGAACCCCCGACCGTAGCGGCCGTGCAGACTGTTACTGGCGCGCCGCAGACCACTGAGCCACCGCGGCCGGCTCTTGAAACTAAAATGACGATTGAAGCTGATACTACACCAGAAATTGATGTGCTTGCCCGTCTGTATCTAGGTGTTTTAGTATTTGCAAATGCGTCGTGTAATAGGAGATTGGAATTAGTGCAAATCGATTACCAGAAGCGACAACATTACCTAACGATCCAGACAGTACACCAATGCTGTTTGTAATTAATTAGGTATGTCCTGTTTTAAGGCCATATCGAAATCACAAATTAACTGGCAAATAACGTATTTATCATTATAGATTTACTTAAGAAGAACTATTGAACGCACTGATATTCTTTCGAACAAGTGGACGAAATGTTCAAATGTTTGTAGCGTCTATGGGATTAACTACGGGGTCACCAGACCCTAAACTTACAAACTACTTATGAACTACTTACAACTAAGGACGGCACAAATATCCATGCCCGAGGGTGGATTCGAACCCCCGACCGTAGTGGCCGTGCAGACCGTGACTGGAGCGCCTCATTCCCCTCGGCCACCGCGGCCGGCAAGTGGACGAAATGCCAGAGTGACAACATTAGCCGGCCGCAGTGGCTGAGCGGTCTGCTGCGCGCCTGTCACAGTCTGCACGCCGCTATGGTCGAGGGTTCGAATTGCCCTTTGGGCACGGATGTTTGTGTTGTCTTTAGTGTAAGTTAGTTCATAAGTAGTTTGTATGATTAGGGACTGATGACCCCGCAGTCCCTTAAGCTTAACAAACATTTGAATATTTGAGACGACGTTGGGGTAAGATCGAATGTTTACAGCTGTAGAAAAGCAAAGTGTGGGGAAGTCACTTATCTTTCCAGGCTAGTTCTTAAACTGCCATTATTCTATGACGTTTTTGCGGCTCCTTTGTGACTGCACTCTCGACGAGGGCCTGTCTCGCCGCGAAAGTGTCAAAACGCACAGCACTGTCAATAAATTTCTTCTGGGCATTGGAAAGCATCATCAGTATATCAACGATATGACACCCAACACAAGGCCACGAGCAACGATGGCCGAAACGCCGGTGAAATTTGATATATTGGCCACGCGGACCGCTGTCCGGGATAATTTTATTGAGAATGACAACGGGCGCTGAAGCCTTGGTTCACATTTGTTTACAAAAGACACATAGCGTACATAATTTAACGTCACGTGCGCAGTACAAGTTCCATACCAGACTGACCTACTGCGGATTCAGAGCCTCCAGTGGTGACACATCACAGGCCCAAAATTATCAGACTAGCTGTTCTTCAGCTTCATTCCCTAGAGATTCAGTTTTAAGCATTAATCATGAAAATGACACTAGTGTACATAATGGGCCCAAGCCTTCAGATACAGAACTTGCCACATTACTTCAAAAACACTGGTAACCCCTTTTTGGGTACATGTTGTTGTTGTTGTTGTTGTTGTTGTGGTCTTCAGTCTGGAGGCTGGTTTTATGCAGCTCTCCACCCTACTCTACCCTGAGCAAGACTCTTCATCTCCTCATAATAAGGGCAACATACATCCATTTGAATTTGTTTACAATATTTACCTGGTCTCCCTCTGTGATCTTTACCCCACACACATGCCTCCGATGCTAAATTCATAATTCCTTGATTTCTAACAATGTTTCCTACCAAGCTCTTCCTTCTTTTAGTCAATGAATGCCACAAATTCCTTTTCTCCCCAATTCTGTTCAGTACCTACTCATTAGTTACGCGATCCACCCACCTAATCTTTAGCATTCTTCTGTAACAGCACATTTCAAAAGCCTCTATCCTCGTCCTGTCCGCACTGTTTATCGTCCATGTTTTACTCCCGTACAAGGCAACATTCCACACAAATGCCTTCAGAAAGGACTTCCTTATGCTTATATTAATATTCGATGTTAACAAATTTCTCTTTTTCCAAAACGCTTTTCTTCCTATTCCCATTCTGCCTTATATATCCTCTGTACTGCGACCATCATATGTTATTTTTCTACCCAAGTACAAAACGCAAGGTTTTTATTTCTTTACCCTGAACTTTAATTCCTTCTCCAAAATTCTCCTTACTTTCCTTTATATCTTGCTCAATGTACAAATTGGATAACATTGTGGAAAGGCTACAATCGTGTCTTACACCCTTTCCAACCACTGCATTCCTTTCATGCCCTTCAACTCTGATAACTGCTGTCTGGTTTTTGTACAAGTTGTAAATAACCTTCCGTTCCCTATATTTTACTCCTACTGATTTCAGAATTTCAAAGAGGGTATTCCAATCAACATTGTCAATATCTTTCTCCAAATCAATAATATAAATGTAAATTTGCCTCTCTTTAGTCTATCTTCTAGAATATGTGGTAAAGTGAGCATCGCCTCCCGTGTTCCTACATATTTCCTGAATTCAAACTGATCTTCCCCGTGGTCGACACCTACCAGCTTTTCCATCCTTCTGTAAACAATTCGTGTAAATATTTTGCAACCATGACTTATTAAACTGATTGTTCTGTAATTTCCACATCTGTCAGCATCTGCCTGCTTTCCTTGGATTGGGGATTATTACAATTTTTTAAAGCCTGAGGGTATTTTCCCTGTCTCATACATCTTACGAACCAGTTGAAATAGGTTTGTCATGCTAAAGGACGAAACGCGTCATTAACTAAAAAAAAAATTGCAATCAAGACGGTTTGAAGGAATATTTATTCTAACTGATTGCTGTTGTACACCATGGATTGGAAATCATTTTATAGTTTTGTCATGGCTGGCTCTCTCAGAGACTTCTGTAGTTCTGAGGTGCCTTACTTCAACTTAGGTCTTTCAGTGCTCTGTCAAATTATTCTTTCAGTATAATATCTGCTATTTCATCTTCATCTACATTCCTTCCTACAATACTGTCTCTAAGTTCATTTCCTTTGTATAGCCCCCCTACATACTCTTTTTACCTTTCTGCTTTCTCTGCTTCGCTGAGAACTGGTTTTCTGAGTTCTTTATATTCATACAGCTGCTTTTCTTGTCTCCAAATGTTTCTTTTATTTTCCTGTAGGTGGTATTTATTTTTCCCCTATTTACAGATTCTTCTACAGACTTGCATTTGCCTTCTAGCCACTCCTGCTTAGCTATTTTACACTTCCTGTCAATCTCATTTCTTAGTTGTCTGATCTCCCTTTTGTCTGTTTCATTTACTGCATTTTTAAATTTTCTCCTTTCATCAATTAAATTTGGCATTTCTTGTAATAACCAAGGATTTTTTGTAGGTCTTGCCATTCTAACTATTTTGTCCTCTGCTGCCTTCACTATTTCATTTCCCAATGCAACCTATTCTTCTGCTACTGTTTTATTTCACGCCGTTTCTGTCAATTGTTGCCTAAAGCTCCCGCTGTAATTCTCAAGAACTTCAGGTTCCTTCAATTTATGCAGGTTACATCTCCTTATTTTTGCAGTTTTATCGGTTTTTCAGTTTCTGCCTACAGTTAACGACCAACAAGTTATGGTCAGAGTCTACATCTGCCCCTGGGTATGTCTTACAATTTAAAACCTAGTTCCGAAATCTATGTCTCACCATTATAAAATCTATCTGGTGCCTTCCAGTGTCTCCTGGTCTCTTCCACACACACACATACATACATATATCCAAAAAATGTTCAAATGTTTGTACAGTTTATGGGATTTACGGGGTGATCAATCCCTAAACTTACAAACTACTTACGAACTAGCTAATACTAAGGACGGCACAAATATACATGCCCGAGGGCGGATTCGAACACCCGACCGTAGTGGCCGTGCAGGCCGTGACTGACGCGCCGCAGTCCCCTCAGCGACCGCGGCCGGCCACATAAATCCATATTTGTCACAACAACATATTTGCAAAAACAATTTTTTTTCACAAAAAATTATTATAGATAAATGCAAATTACGGTTATGTATGTCTTCATCAAAAAACTGCCTGTTTTGCGAAGTGTGTACTTCTTTGCGGCTGCCCTTAAGGGTGGATATCTTTGAGTAATGTAGCTTAATACATTAGTGAGCCCAACCGTAACAAAAATCTTGAAGATGTTCAAATGTTCAAATGTCTGTTAAGCTTATGGGACTTAACTACGGGGTCATCAGTCGCTAAACTTACAAACTACTTACGAACTAGCTAATACTAAGGACGACACAAATATACATGCCCGAGGGAGGATTCGAACGCCCGACCGCAGTGAATCTTGAAGATCCGAGTTAAAAACGATGAGTGAATGACACATAAAAACAGTGTACCATCAGTAAGCTTTAGAACGTGCTTTGAGATACGTTTACGAAGACACAATTAGAGAAGATTTCATAGGTTCTGTCAGTTTAAGGAAGCTTGGGGAAAATCTGTGGATACGATCTCTCAACTTGAATCACAATCTAAAGGTAAACGAAGGTTTCTCATCAATATCTGAAAGTGATCATTAGGAGCTATTTATTTATTCATTTAGCATATGCAGTACAAAACATAAAAATGGCATAAATATCAACAAATAATACAATCCCTTGAAACATGTGTTATGGATTACAAATTAAAAATCTTCAACCTTAAATGTAATAATAATTTCCTGCATTATCTCTATATAAAAAAGGCAATGTCCCGACTGACTGACCGACTGACTCATTATCGCCCAACCCAAACAACAGTAGATAGTAACTTGAAACTTTTAGAGGGTGTTTATCTTACTCTGCAGGCGTCAATTAAGAAGCGATTTTTCGATATTCCTCTCGTAAGGGGATTAAATAGGGGATGAAACTTTTTTTTAATACCTTGCTATTTGTGCAATTTTGAAGGTAGAACTACAAAATTTCGGATTCTAATTCAAGGTTAGAATTTAAAAGAGATGTGTTTGGGATTTTTTTAATTCGACCAGTAAGGGGGTAAAACAGGGGACGCAAAAATTGATTTTCAACATTAAGTTTCTGTTAACTCATATTTTTAGCTACAACTATGAAACTTCGGATTTGAAATCTTGGTCAGGATTAAAAAGAACACGAGTTTCAGTACTGGTAGAAATTCAAAAAGTAAGAGGATAAAATAGGGGATGAAAAATTCTTTTTGAAAACACGTTGCTATTCAGATAATTTTGAAGCTAGAGCTGCAAGAATTGATATTTGTAATGTTGGTTAGAATTTTAAAAAATACGTGTTTTGGTGTTTTTGGAAATTCAACCACATAGGTGGTTAAATTGGAAAGGGGATGTCTTTCGAACATCTGTTGCTATTTAGGCAGTTTTGAAGTTAGAACTACAAATTTTCGTATTTGGATTCGGGGTTCGAATTTAAAAGATTCGTGTTTCAGTATTTTTGGAAATTCGACCACTAAGGGAATGAAATACGGGATCCAAAAATTGATTTTCGAATTTATGTTGCAGTTAACTCAAATTTCAAGATATAACTACGAAACTTAGAATATGGACTCTTGATCAGGATTAAGAAGACACGAGATTCGATATTTTTGGAAATTCAACGACTAAGTGGATGAAATTGGGGACCAAAAATACTTTTCGAAAACACATTGTTGTCAAGACAATTTTGAAGCTAGAGCTGCTAAAATTGGTGTTTGTACTGTTCGTTAGAATTTAAAAAATACGTGTTTCGGTATTTTTGGATATTCAACCATCACGGGTATTTAATTGATGTTTGTCGAAAATCTTTTGCTACTACGACAATTTTGAAGCTACAACCACATAAATTGGTATATATTTTCTTGGTTGGAATTAAAAAGTCTCGTGTTTCGGTTTTTTCAGAAAGTTAATTAGTTTGCGGGTAAAATAGGGCGTGAAACGTGTTTTTCAAAATTATTACTACTAAGCCAATTTTGAACCCAGAATTACAACAAATGATATTTTCATACTTGGTTGAAATTTAAAAGACACGTGTTGGGGTACTTTTCGAAATTCAACTATTAAGGGGTGTCATTGGGGGTTACAAGTAGTAAAATACTTGTAAATCTTAAGAGACTTAACTACGGAGTCATCAGTCCCTAAGGCTTACAAACTGATTAAACTTACTTAGACTGACTTATGCTAAGGACAACACAATCACTGATGTCCGAGGAGCGAATCGAACCCCCGACGGTGAACAGCAGTATACACCGCAGCATGGCGCCTCAATATGCATTGCCATTCTGCCGCGGCTACAAGTAGTTTCACAATATTTCATTATGATAGTACTTAAGCTATATCTATGAAAATTTATATTAAGAGGGAGAAACAACTGGTGCAGACCAACCAGCCTACGCATGCGAGCAGCAGGCGTTAAGCTAGTTAATGTATACATGAACATCTAGACTTTGAATATCGCCACAGTCCCACACATAAAGCCGCTGGATGTCGACAGTTTTTGCAGTGCAGTCCTTGGCGAGTTGTACAGTCTGACTCTCCGCGCCGCGGTCACATTCTGGGAAGTGGATTTTCCCTCCCATTTATGGAGTACGTCTGCGTGTCTCCTGTGTCCAGTCACCACCACCTAGAGAAAAGGCCGCGACGCTCTCGTGTGACGTCAGGCAGAGTAGGTTGTGCGCGCATAGCTAACTGGCTCGGTGCTTCGGCATAGTGGGCCGTGCCCCAGCGGCTAACCAGTCAGCTATGCGCGCGCAACCTACTCTGCCTGACGTCACATGAGAGCGCTGCGGCTTTCTCTCTAGGTGGTGTTGGTCCGGCGCGGATTCGGTTAAGGGTTGTCCACACGGCGCGAGGCTGACGGAATCCGGGTTGCTTCTCCCCCATGCAGGGCATGCTTCAACATTGTGCAGGGCAGTTTTGTGTCCACTGTTCAGTCCATTACTGGAGGACACTGAAGTTGCTTTCTGGAAGGGCCTTTGATGTAGCAGTGGTAAGATGCCTTCAGCTCAGCCACCTACGTTCTGTATGGGCTACGTCGTTCAGAAGTAGTAGCTGAGAGTTACCCGCTATCATTTGGTGCCGTGCAGGAATGGCCACTTGCGTCAGAAGTTCGAGTCCTCCGTCGGACATGAGTATGTGTTGTCCTTAGAGTTAAGATGGTTAGCATGTCTAGGGACTGATGTTCACAGAAGTTTGGTTCCATAGCTTTACAAACTTTCCATTCGATCATTTGGTGTTCACACAAGAGAGCACACCCATTCCTTGGGTTTAATCATGTGTTCAACGTAGAAATAATTGAAATACGAATAATAATTTAGAATGGTTTATCACTTCGGGACTTTCGGGACCTTTGTAGCGTGAACTATGAGACCTATGCCAAAGTACATTATATATAATTATAAAACTCACGACGATTTTAAAAGACAAGACTGCGAGATCATATGTCTAACTTTCACAGACCTCCGACAATCGCTATATCTGCAGTCTGAAGCCATCTGGCACCAGCGTTTTATAAAAGAAGACACATGGTCTCGCGTGGTTTTTTTATGTTTGTGAGTTCTGCAAGTTAATACTAAGTACATTCGCCTAGCTATTATAGTTTAGGCTCCAGACCTGACTAAAGTGCAGAAGCAGTAAAAGATTCTACGTTGACTCTTATTTTAGTTTTTTATATATATTCGTATTGACATTCAATATAACCTAAGATTATCCCAAGATTTTAAAGAAGAAATTAAAAGAAACCGCATGACGATACGTTGGGTACTTCTCCAGTTATAAAAGGTTAAAGGGACAGATAGAGGAAAATGTGCTTCTATTTTATACTGTATAATAGTACAATTTGCTATCCCTAGCAGAAATTTGTAATTATTTATGGCAAAAATAGATTCTCAAAAAGGAACACCTTAAGATATATGAAAAAGGAATCAACAGACAGCGAACTCAATGAACTGCCCTGTGCTCGCAGCTGTGGCCGGCTGGCACTCGGCAGCCATGTTGGCTGGGTGTCACGCTCTCAACCGGCTTCATTTCCCTGTCATTGTGAGGCCTCTATATGTTATTCTGTGCTCGCTGGTTGACCGTCGCGACGCAGCGGTCCACCAGGGTCGCCCGCGCTGCTGCTGCTGCTCCTGCTGCTGTTACTTCTGCGCCAGTGTCAGTGGAAGCGCGACCTGTGGTGCGTTTTCCGCCCGGCGTTTCGTGCCGAGCGCAGGCGGAATGGCGGGTTGCAGCCGGCGGTTCCGCGCTGGACACAGTTTCGAAACCCGGTCCCTCGATTGCTCCCGCAGTTACGCTTTTACCCCACCGTCGTCACGCTCACTACTCGACGCCGGTGCGTAGGTTTTGGGAGGGGGAAGTTATGGCGTCACTATTCCCCACAACGCAGGTGGTACACAGACGAGGCGCTAAGTTGCTACACAGTACCTCGGCCAACGGGGGCGCCTGCAGTCTCCGTACCTGTTTGCCTGCTACGCACACTGGCCAATGGGAAGAAGAGGGTTTGGCTAGAACCGGCACAGCACAGCTACGACAGTCAGTACAGGACTATTGGAATGCAGCAGCTCCAGTCAGTACCGGGAAGTCGACAGGAGAGTGCCGTACACGCCAGACAGCAGACTTCATACAACCCGCATCATTTGCTATTGAAAGGACTCTAAGTGAAGCACAGCAGGATTCGCTATTAGATAGGAGTCTGTCCCAACAAGAATACCAATGTTGAGTATTTGTATCAAAGTGTAAATATTTCCTCTGTGGACGAATCACTTCTTTATTTGCAGACCTTGTTAGCCATTGCCCACCACCTTTCGCATTTACAGCAATCTGAGTCTATAAAAGTCGATGCAAAAGCATACCATAATTACTACATACATATCTTAGCAAAAGATCTTTCCGAGAAACAGAAAAAATTCTGGTCCTATGTAAAATCGATAAGCAGGTCAAAGTCCGCTATCCAGTCACTCGTTGATCATTCCGGGGCAGTAATAGAAGAAGGCAAACAAAAAGCTGAAATTATAAATTCAACCTTTAAGGAATCTTTCACGGAGGAGGACCGCACAAATGTACCATCGTTTGATCAACATACTAATTCCGAAATGAAGAACATAGTAATAGGTATTTCCGCTGTAGAGAAGCAGCTGAGACAGCTAAATACGAAAAAGTCTGCTGGTCCGGATGGAATACCAGTTCGGTTTTCCAAAGAGTATTCTGTAGCATTGGCCCCTTAGCTTGCATTTATCACGAATCTTTAATTCAGCGCCAAGTTCCTAGTGATTGGAAAGAAGGGCAGGTGACTCCCGTTTATAAGAAAGGAAAGAGAACTGACCCACATAATTACAGGCCAATATCGTTGACAACAGTTTCCTGTAGAATTTCCTTGAGACAGTAAAGCTTCTCCCTATGAAGGAAGGAAGAAAGGAAGCTTGGAGTTTATCGTTCCGTCGACAGCGTGGTCATTACAGACGGAGGTTACGCTCAGGTGTTTGGGTAAGGATGAGGAAGGAAATCGGCCGTGCCGTTTCAAAGGAACCATCCCGGCATTTGCCTGGAGTGATTTAAGGAAATCACGGAAAACCTAAATCTGGATGGCCGGAGGTGGATTTGAACCGCCGTCTTTTCGAATACGAGTTCAGTGCGGTACCACTGCGCCACCTTGCTCGCTTCCTTCCTATGAATCAGCACGGGTTTAGGAAACATCGTTCATGTGAAACTGAACTTGCCTTTTTCTCATCTTGCGAGCCATGGATGAAGGGCAATAGGCAATTTTTGTTTTACTCGATTTCAAAAAAGGCGTTTGACGCGGTGCCACATTGGCGTCTGCTAACGAGCTTATGAAATAGGTTCACAGATTTGTGACTGGCTAGAAAACTTCCTAAGTAATAGAAAGCAGTACGTTGTTCTCGACGGCGAGTGTTCATCAGAGAAGAGTGTATCGTCAGGCGTGCCCCAGGGGAGTGAGGTAGGACCGCTATTATTTTCTATATAAATTATTTTCTATATAAATTATCTGATGGACAGAGTAACTTGTAATTTGCGGCTGTTTGCTGATGATGCTGTGGTGTATGGGAGGGTGTCGTCTTTAATTGACTCTAATAGCATACAGGATGACTTAGACAAAATTTCTAGCTTGTGCGAAGAACGGCTCACTCAATATAGAAAAATGTAAGGTGATGCGCAGGAGTAGAAAAAATAATTCCATAATGTTCGAATACAGAATCAGTAGTGAGCTTCTTGATGCAGTCGCGTCGTTCAGATATCTAGGCGTAACATTGCAGAGCGATATTAAACAGGACGAACATGTAAGAACAGTTGTGAGTAAGGCGGACAGGCGACTTCGGTTTATTGGGAGAATTTTGGGACGATGTACTTCATATGTAAAGGAGACATCTTATAAACCGCTTGTACGACCACGTCTTGAGTATTGCTCATGTGTTTTTGACTCGCAGCAGAAATGCTCGGGAAACTCAATTGGGGGATCGCTAGAGGAGTGATGACCCTCTTTTAATGAATTTCTGTTGAGGAAATTTAGAGGGCCGGAATTTAAAGCTGATTGTAGTACGATCTTGCTGTCGCCTACTTACGGTGGATTGCGGAGTATGTATGTAGATGTAGATGCAGAACTTTAGGACACAACAGTGCCTTAAAACATGCAATGCTCACTCACTGCCGTTGTTGCATTTTCTGAATTTCACCACCCATTTATTCCTGAAGGTAGTAAGACGAATGCTACATTGCATTTGCATGTCAGATTCTAAATGCGTTCATACAGACTGTGATAATATTACGTCATCTTTGCCACACAGATCACCGAAATATATTCCATTACACTTATTGAAACGAACTTAATAATGCATAGAAAGTATGCCAAGCCGGCCGCGGTGGCCGAGGGGACTGAGACGCTCCAGTCACGGTCTGCATGGCCACTACGGTCGGGGGTTCGAATCCCCCCTCGGGCATGGATATTTGTGCCGTCCTAATTCGTAAGTAGTTCATAAGTAGTTTGTAAGTTTACGGACTGATGACCCCGTAGTTAAGTCCCAAAAACTATACAAACATTTGAACATTTTTTGAAAGTATGCCAACAACGAAACATTTTTAGAAGTCAAACTATCACCAAATGCAGTACAAGCTTAAAACAAAAAGGACCGCGCGGGAGTAGCCGAGTGGTCTAGAGCGCCAGCGCAACGCTGCGTATCGCGCGGCCTTCTGCGATGAAGGTTTGAATCGTCCCTCGGGCATGGATATGTGTGCTCTATTTAACTTGTAATTTGCGGCTGTTTTCTGATGATGCTGTGGTGTGTGGGATTGTGTCGTCTTTAACTGACTGTAATAGCATATAGGATGACTTACACAAAATTTCTAGTTGGTGCGAAGAATGGCAGCTAGCTCTCAATGTAGAATCATGTAAGGTGATGCGCATGAGTAGAAAAACAAGCCCACAATGTTCGAACGCAGCATTAGTAGTGAGCTTCTTGATGCTGTTGCGTCGTTCAAATATCTAGGCGTAACATTGCAGAGCGGTATGAAATGGAACGAACATGTAACGACAGTTGCGAGTAAGGCGGACAGCCGACTTCGGTTTATTTGGAGAATTTTGGGACGATGTACTTCATCTGTAAAGGAGACAGCTTATAAAATGCTTGTACGACCACGTCTTGCTCAAGTGTTTGTGATCCGCAGCAGAAATGTTTCGGGAACCCAATTGGGGGATCGCTGGAGGAAAGACGACGATCATTTCGTAAATTTCTGTTGAGAAAATTTATAGGGCCGGAATTTGAAGCCGAGTGTAGTACGATCTTGCTGCCGCCTACTTACATTTCGCGTATGATCCCAAAGACAAGATAAGAGAAATTAGGGCTCGTACGGAGGAATATAGGCATTCTTTTTTTTTTTTTTTTTTTTTTTTTTTCGTCGTTCTATTTGGGAGAGGAATAGGAAAGGAAATGCCTAGTAGTTGTACAGTGTACCCTGCGCCACGCACCTTACGGTGGATTGCGGAGTATGTATGTAGATGTAGATATATGTAAGTTTAACTTAGTATGAGTAGTTCGTAAGTCTAGTGACTGATGACCAATGTAGTTTGGTCCCATAGAATTACAAACATTGAACACGTTGAATTTAAAACAAAAACTAGTTCCACTTCTAGCGAATTTGTGATTTTGAAATAGTCTGATAGTTTAATGTAAGTAGATTGTCGTTTATTCGTAGATGATGCGTTGTGAAGTTGCTTTGCAAGCAGTATGAATAGCAAGCGGTAAGAAAATAGTGTCGGCATGTGTTCTTATATCAACAATTATAAAATTATTGTAATGTGGGTCTATTTTGACATTTTGCGGGACATTTTTAGTAATTATCACATTGCGGGAGAACAAGTCCAAATGCGGGACTGTCCCACATAATCCGGGTGGTGGAACGCCTTAACAGTACATGACCAAGGGTACGAACATGAGTAATGCAAATCGTAAATATTGTAACCAGAATGTTAAGTCAGGTGCCATAACATTAAAATAATTAATTTTTTCAATTCAATCTTTTTATTAGCAATATATATTATGTGAATGCCAACATAATCCTAATCACCATCTTTCATTCCGATATTTCAGTGACGGATTTGTCATAAAACTAGCTTTTGTGAGGATTATCCTAACCATGGCTAACAATGAATGGTCGTTAAAAGATTTTGGCAATATTCAACTAAACTATTGAATATTTATTTAAACAGAAATTTATTATGTCATTCATGCTAGCTAGAAAATGAAACCTGTCCAACGAAGTCGCTCTAGCAGACGGATTACGAAATCCGTCTGCTTATAACTGTACCTCAAGCATTCATTGACGCAATACTGTGCTTCAATATATATTTTTACCATTAGGGTATTTCCGTCGCAAAGTGATTACGGACTCGACTGAGTGCAGTGGGCCTGTGGTACGCTAGAGGATCACACTAGCCGCGTGCCCAACAGTAGCCAGTGGCGTAAATAGTGGAAGGGGGGGGGGGGAGGGGCAGGGAACCTGAATGTGTGAAGGCAGCGCCGTGGGAGACAGTCGTGGTAGGTTAGTGGGGTGTTTGTGGTGAGAAGATCGTTCCAGTTTTCTTTAAATACCTCGGCTTTTAAGATTTATTGTGAACAATGAAAAACTAGTACTCACAAAGACAGGACGACTACTCGTCATCGCCGAATTCGTCCAAATTTACGGTACATGCAGGGCGTGGTGAGACACGAAAGTGCTCCAAGTGGGAACCCCAGATGGCTAAGCGTTTAGGAAATAAAAGGAAGTTTGATACGGATCTATCACCGGATGCATTTTATAAACTTTCCCTGTGACGGCGCGTTTAGGAAGCGGTGTTTGGTTCAGCGGTAAAAGATCGGATTCGTATTGAGAAGGTCGCGGGTTCAGCTTCACCCGATGGCAAATTTTTTCTGCTCCTTGGGCAACGCGTACACGTACACATTGTTTCCGTAGGAATCGTGAGGACAAGATTAGAATAATAACAGCACGCACGGAGACATTTAAACAATCATTCTTCCCACACTCAGTACGTGAATAGAACGGGAAAAAAACCCACAATAACTGGCACAGTGGGACGTACCCTCTGCCATGCACTTCGCAGTGGTTTGCAGAGTATTGATGTAGATGTACACTGAGTCACAATTAAACGCATCATTTAGGTTATTTTATTAATCATACCGCGCACGGCAGTGCGCATTGTTAATATGTTCGTAAACGGAGGGTGCGAATTTGCGATTCTTTAGGGACCCATATCTCAGGTTCTATTCATCTCAGAGTGAAGGGGTAAAGTGTTTTGGATAGATGTTGGCCTAGTGATCATTTTTGTACATATTAGAAGAATGGGTATACCATAGTTATCATATAGTACATCGTCAAAAGTTTCAAAGTTACACACTTCCTGGAGTCCATCCCAATTGAGCAAATCAGTTGGCTTTTGTACACAACGTGAGGTCTATGGTGGGCTTTAAGCGGCTCACAAAAGCACCATTCATGCATGGTCAGTTCTTGAGAAAATCTAAGAAAAAATGACTTTGGTTACCAAAAACTAAAACTCATTGTGGGGATGGTCACTTCAATACTTTCTATTCATTGCAAATCTTCGAAATTTTTACCATATGTTCTTATGATGATATTCTCGAGCCCTTTTTTAAATTTTTTCGATACCGGTATACGTTACCGACTTCCAGAGGTTGAAACTTATCATAGTTTTGCACAAAATCACAGAATCCGATTTTTAGCCAGTTTAGCACCGTGAATCCCAAATATCTGAATAACTAACCATAGACAATTCTCAAATATTTACTATGCATCCTGTAGACATTTATCTATAAACGGCATTCTTCAGTTTTCGTAAATCTTAGTCCGTTAGCAAGATACGGCCGAAAAACCGCGATATTTTGCTAGAAAAAGTGCGTATTGTGCTGAAAGACTGCGTTCGGATAGCTCTGAAACTTACCATGCAATTTGAAAAAAGGTACTCGGCGAAAAAATTTGATATTAGTACATCTGAAATTTGAAATCTTCGCTCGATGAAGTGGTGATTTTTGTTTTCGTTTACTTTACAGTTAATATACAACATCCGGTTTAGTAAACTATTGCAACATATTCTAAAGGGTTTGCAGAGGTAAAAACACATTGCGTAGACTTGTCATATGGTTTATTTTAGGTTACACATAGCTGCGTATGAAATGTAGATAACATATCGAAATTTTATTTAAAGTTTAGAGCATAATGTTATGTTATGTGCTTCTTGAGATACCGGTCCGTGAATGATAGCACGCGGCAGTTACAGGTTGCAAAACGCTATTTTTGATTATGAGGTAATGTATCTTGAGGAACAGGAAATGACTAAAATGTTTTGTGTATGTTGTGTAGGTGTTTGTCTGGAAAATCCGTTTCCCGTTTTTGGAAAAGTGTATTCGTTATCGCGATACGCTACAAAAATGATAATTTTTGGTAACAAAACATCCAACTGCGTGCATTGGCAAATCTACACTTCTATTCATGGCACATCATCAAAATTTTTATGATGCATTCAAAAATTATACTATCCAAATTTTACTCATCATTGATGTCATGTTATATAAGCAGCACACTCTGATGTAACAGGAAAAAGACGGGAACCAGCTGAAAAATGCTCCTGCCGGAGCACAGAAAAGGCGAACATGTTCTCTGACACAAAATTGTTGAACCAGCTGCCTCAATCCTCATTCGGACTTCCTCACCAAACATTTTGGCATGCGAACGTATTCGCGCTTTTTTCGGCTGAATGTGAGTACGACAGAGACAGTGCAATAGGCAGAGAGAACCATATGTGATGGAACAGAGAAAGTGTCAGTTCAGGAGAAAGGCAAATGCTTGAAAACACCAGTGAGAAGCGAAACGCGATGTCGGTAGTCAGAAACAGTGGCAACAACAAACTAAGACAGATGCAGATAGTAGCAACTGGAGTAAAAGAGAAAACAGTGGAAAACTGAGACGACTGGAGACCATACGTAAAGCATGAACTTGCGGCTCTCCTATACTATATCACGAAACAATTTGTCCAATTTTTCCCATCGCCAATACCCCCGTGCTAAAGTTTTCCGGTCTACAGGTCAAACCCCAAGCAAACCATCCCCATGGACATATGTGTAAAGGAGACAATCGTGATTGAAGACAATGAAAGCCGACTCTCAGTGAGAAAGAAAGAATACTGGCAACAGGACAGGAAGTGAATGGGACAACGTCAGAGGGGCAGAGAGACGATGAAAGTGGCAGAAACATACAGCAGTTAGGAATCGCGAGGTAAAGGGATGAAGACCTTGAAAGTTTGACACAGAGAGAAAGCGGCAGTGGGAGAGACAGCAAACAAACGGACAGAGGCATATATAGACACTGACGTGAGACGACATTGCTGACTAAGACGGATTAACTGGGCAAAATTATTTACAAAGTTATGCGAGAAAAGTGGGTGAATATGTTCGCATGCCAAAAGTTTTTGTGAGGACATCGGAATGAGAATTGAGGCAGAGGGTTCCACACTTTTGTGTCAGAGAACATATTCGCTTTTTCTGTGCTCCGGCAGGAGCATTTTTCAGCTGGTTTCTATATGCAAAAAAGGAAAGGGCATGGATAAAAATCGGGGCTACAAACGTTTAAAAAAGGACTGTAGTTAACGCCTACTTGGGGACGTCGTGTACGTAAATCGATACTTCCATTATTTCGCGACTGATCAATTACATGTACCGGGTCATATTCATAGAAGGAGGGGAAGCAATAATTTTAACCCCATAACCGCCACCAAGGTCAAATTAAACACACGATTATTCGTCTTTGCATCTTATGGACCGTTCAAAATCCCAAGTTTGCAAGATAATATGCTTGTTTTAAATAATGCGAACCTTTCAATAAAATCCCGATGTCTTGCCGCTGTGCCAAACACTGCTTTGTAAACAGATTGTCTCAGGGGCAGTTGTTAAGGCGCATATGATGATAGATCCGTATCAAAATACCTGTTTTCCTAAACGCTTAGCCATCTGGAGTTCCCACTTGGTGCACTTTCATATCTCACCAAATATTTGGACGAATTCGGTGAGGTCGAATAGGCGTCCTCTCCTTGTTAGTAAAATAATATAGCTTTACCGCAAAAAATTCTGTGAATTAGCTAAACTGACAAAAAATATATGGGTTGTGTACTTAAAATCACTTATATTTACAGTAATGCTGCCCCCCCCCCTCGAAAATATGTGCTATAAGGCACGTGAACCAAATAAGGCCTACCTAACGCTTAGGAATTTCGCACGCAGTATGTGTCAATGGTAATATTCCGAGATCGTACGTGCAATATCCTACAACTATATTCAGTTCAAAAATAAATTAAAATGGAAAGTTTATGTAATTAATATCATCACTTTAAAGAAAACGTTTAATCCCAGCAAGTGGGCCTTGTTAGGAGACCCTGTTCCTAATATGGCCCGTAGCCACATCTAGTTCATATTAACATTCTGGACCACGTAAGTAACAGGAAAACTGTTGGAATACACTACAAGAGTTGTAATGTAATTTTATTTTAGACATAAGTGAAATGAGATGATACACAGAATTTTTATTAACGTTTTTTTACAAAGTCTACATACAATACTGTGGGTAACTTACTTACTGGTTATTAACTTTTAAGATTATTAAATTCAATCTGCTACCAATATTGTTCTGACAGCCCTAAGTTTTCTTATCGTGAGGAACATGTCTAATCATTACTTTTTTATGATGGGCCTTTCTGGGAATAACCCGTTTAAAAGACGTGTGATTTTATTGTTTAAATAGAAACGTTTTTATTAGGAACATTATTCCACTATCATAATACAGCTCAATTTTCGGTACACATATACATATTTACCAGTACAAATGCTTCATGACCAAAGGGATTGCATTAGATGAAAGGTAACGTGAAAGTAAGAAGCATCCCTCCTTCGTTGAACGCCGTAGCACAACTGAAAGTAAAATGGCCAGCACGAGAGCGGGTGCGGAGGTAGTTGTTGCCTTGTCCACTAGACGTCACAAGCTATCATTACCAACGACATTTAGTGCTGTTTTCAAACTTTATTTGCTATAACATGAGAGTGGGCCTATTAGGCACCGGGCCTTATTTGTTACATGTACTTTATTTGTCAGTGTTCTCTATAAACCAGAGGCGCCGACTTTTGAAAATAGAGTGTGGGTGCACGGTTCACAAATGTTCCTGAAAATCATGTTCGAGCATTTTTGAATGAGCTATACTTGATAAAAGTAAATAGGGAGGTTGTCTGGCCTTTTAAAGATAGAAGGAAAAAGGAGGAGGAAGAAAAGGAAAACACTGCTGCATTAGGACACTACAATAAAGCGATCTAATTGGCCCAAGTCGATATTTCGATATAAGTAACACCCCAAAACTTCTACAAGACCAATGAAATAATTTGTCACTGTACACTAATCTAATACTTTTTGTGCGAAGCTATTCTTTCTGACAAAAGCGTTTGGTAGAACACCGTCACCAAGGTTTAAAGAAATCTTTAAAATATTTTGAGATTTTGAAGTCCGACATCAATTTTTTTGTTCAGTTCCAAGCAAGAGCTGTATACTTCATCGAAACTTCCATCACTTCGAGATAACTTCATGACATCTCTGTCAGTATTAATATAGTCCAAGGTTCTTTTAAGCCTGAGAGAAAAGCATTGCAAAGTTCAACTGAATCTATAATTTTAATAACAAGGGAAGTGACAAAGATAAATGAAAAACGATTAACTTTATCATCAGCATCAGATTCTTGAAGCTAAATTCCTGAAAGAACAGAATTGAATGTTCATAAATAAATACACCTGAAAGGTCAAAAGAACCGACTTGCTTCAGGATGAATAAGCTAGCATAGTGGGTAACACACGGACACTCATTACTACTCGCTTGGGGACCTGCGTACAAGACTGATCATTTGTTTCACGTATGAAATATCGTCTATCGCTACGGTCATGTTTTGCATTGCCTCTTGAGTCATAAGGTAGGTTTTCATATTTCCCGATTTTTTTAATTTATACAATTTTATTTTCCACCTCAATGTTATGTGGGTGCTCAGCACCACCAAGAGCAGCCACGGAGCCGGCGCCCCTGCTACAAACAGCTGCCCTCCTATAACAGCAGACGCCTTGCCGCGCTGTAGGACGCGGCCGCACCCCCTGTAAAGGACGGTCCGCCGGCAAACTTGGGCCTCGTTACTCTTGCATCACAATCCACTCCGCTACGGCTGTTACCGTCAATAATGGACGAGGGACGAGGTCGCAGCCGGCGGCGGCTTAACCGGTGTTCCTCTGACGCCGCTGCCGCTGCCCAACCCTTCCTCCCCCTCCCCCGCCCCTCCCCGTGTAGCGCCACCACCTGGAGCGACTGCTGCTGCCAGCTGACGCGGACAACATGCAGGTCGCGTCCGTATTATTTTCAGCTAGCTGAAACTTGGATGTCCACTGGCTATTTACTTGTCAAGAACTCTTACCCCAAGATAATGCGTTTACCCGATCTTCCATTAGTCCATCTTCCTCTTCGCCCTCTCTGTTCATCTCCACCTTACTCGCGGTCTAGGAAGCCACATTACGGATCGCGCGGCCATTCGCATTGGAGGTTCCATTCCTTACTCGGGCACGGTTGAGCGTATGTGTGTCACAGACTGCTAGACTGGCAACACCATATACGGTGTCACTGGTGTCAGTGAAGTCTCGCCATCATATTTCTGCACTATAAGCGTGTAAGCACTCATTTGTTTTACTACAGAAAACAGTCGTAAAAATACCGATGAACTTGAAGGGTGGTCAATTATTTGTCCTTTTCTCTCTCTCTCTCTCTCTCTCTCTCTCTCTCTCTCTCTCTCTCTCTCTCTCTCTTTATGGTGCTTTTATGTGTGCTGTGCATATTGGGAGTAATTTGCTAGACCTTTTACCAACATTTATTCTTGCATGTCACAAGGGTGTGACTCAGAATGTATTGTTTGGTGAATCTGCAGTATCTGTCTTTGGTGACAATTTTCTCGTTGTTCTTTGGAACTCTATTCGTCAGTTGGTAGGCGCTGTCAGTGCCTGTGGAAGACAGAGCTGGACTGGCGTTGTAGAGAGAGGCTGGTTGCTGGCGACACGTTTATGGGGACAGTTTGTGATGCGGGACACTAAATGTCTGTAGGCTCGCTTCCTGACGTGGCTCCTCTCTCTGGAGAACATTCGTTAATGTAGCGCTTCCCTTTTAGTTAGCGAGCTGCGTGGGCCGCATTCCGTGAGATTCCTATCATCACCAAGCCTCTTAGTTCCCGTTAGCCTTCCCTGACTGCAGAATTCCAGCCTGGGGCTGACTCGGGTCACGTTTTTTCAGGGTGATATACTGCCTTGCGTCCCGTGGAATTTCGGCACGTAATGGAGTCTTTTCTTGTCTGGTGTTTCATGTTCCGTTTCCACTTTGCTCTTTTAACTGTGGCTATTCGGGCTATGAGCTCGGTGGATAAGATTTTAAATTTCTTTTAGGGCAAAAGACTGGGAAACGTTGGGAGTGAGAAATTTTCGAAAAGGCGGTTGACTCAGGTGGCGTCCTCTGGAGGCGATCCGATTGGCTCCGTCTTTGTAGGCGACAGGTCTATCTATCTGTCATAGCTGCCTGTCCATCTCACTGGCCGGAGGGTTAGGGGCCTCCAGTGATTGGTACATCGGGTTTAGGGGGACAGTGACGCCCAGTTTTTCGTTGGACGGACGAGGAGTCGGTGTGGAGATGACTTCTCGTGTAGGCTCTGTCTCGTTCAGACGTTTACTTTCAGATAGGACCTTAAGAGTTTTAATCGCTCTTCTGTGCTGAGTCCTGAGTATTTGTTGGACTTTAGTTATCTGAGGTTTCCCCCTGCAGCGGATCGCGGACTTTGAAAATTTCACATGTCGACCCGGACAGGAACTCACTTGCAGTTGTTCGCTTTGCAAAACAGTTGTGTTTTAAATTCTTGTTCAGTCGAGACTTGAGATCAGACAGCCACCCTCGTACTGGCCTTACCGACGTGTTAGTGGTTTTTGCAATTCCATTCTGGGGTCTTTTGTACTCAATACTCGCGTTTTGCGTTTGAGGTTGTGAGTGTATGTCCTAGCCGACACTGGAAACAATTACCTGACAACTGCTATCTGCCGTGATAGTGGGTAGTGGGGCTGTTATAGTTAAATGTCGCTACTGCTACACAGACGTTAGTGAGATTCTTGGGCGGAAGAATTTATTCTCTTTCACTCCACCCCTTCAACATCATCCAGTCGCCAGCGAGATCCAGTGTCAACATATCAAGCCGACTGAAGGATACTGGTAAACTGATGCTCGCTATTTGCTACGTTTGTTATATGTTTGTTATATGTTTGTTATATGTTTGTTATATGTAGTATATATTATAGTAGTGTTATATGTAGTATTATATGTTATATGTAGTTGCATCAGGTGCATGTGGGTGTGTATGATCGATGTTTCACTTCCACTCAACTATAACTATTTTCTTAGAGCCTCTGTCCACCTTTCTAGTTTTCCCGATAGGACAAAGCCACCTGTAGAGTCAGATATTTCACTGTGTTGGTTAATTTAGTGCTGAAAATATTCAATGTAAAATTTAAGGTTCCATTCGTTACATTCCTACTACACTTCGGATGTTGATTTGTAAAGTTATTCTAATAAGTTAATATCACACTATTTTTTGGTCACACATGTATTTCGCGGAGTTAACCCATTTTACTGCGCTTGATGTCCTTTTTATGAATATTTGTATTAATTTGTAACTCATTGCTTGACTACACTTTGAACTGTGATTTCATATACAAAATCTTTTATATTACTTGTTAACTATTCTCCGAATTTCTGTGTGATTAAATTAACAAATTTATTTGTTTAAGTCATAAATGCCTAACTCACTATTTTGGAGGGGAATTAGATTGCTAAGTAGAGGATTGTGTTGGTGCATTCTGATCAGTTATCTCGCCACCGTGCTTGTACATTTAGGGTGTTGGATCTTTTTCCATTTTTAATAAAAAATGTGGTGTAGACCCTTGATATTAACATTAATGTGGATTATATTTTAAATAATTTGCATATCTAATTGTGACTTTGCACATTTGCATACCAGTGGACCGTCTCTGATGAGTAAAAATGTATCCACTCATGGGGTCGTCATCCTTCCTTTTTGACGCGACGTCATACATACTACGCTGTCGTTAGACATTTCACATATGGTAAATTCGTGTGTTGTATATGGTTTCAATTTTATTTTATTATTATTATTATTATTATTATTATTTTTTTATTTTTTTTTGTTGGAGTAAGCTTTGACACATACAGTAATGAGTTGCATTGATATGCTGTTATTAGTAAAGGGTACAGATTTCATTCAACTTCGGATTTTCTTTCAGTAGTATGGTTATCATAAAAGACTTGTTTATCGTGGATAACACGTAGGGAAGAGTAGTACACAGTGAAACACGGTACACAGTGAAACATTCCATCTCAATTGTTATTAGCGATTTTTTCTACTTGTTGGTATTCCTGTCTGTTTATTATGATAAAATACATCTTTGACTGTAATGGTGGACAGATTGGTTGATTATTCTTGTTTCTATACATTATTATTGGTTTTCGGTAGTCAGAAGTTATAGTTGACGTCTCTTTGTAAGTTTAATATTTTCGATAGAAATACAGATAAAAGAAAAATTTTTTTGTGATAAAATACACATCTTTAGCTATATACTGACCAGTTGTAGATGTGGTAGATACGTTGACTAACTTTTTAGTTTATGGTGACTTTGGTACACAGTGAAACCCTTGTATGTGGTACACAGTGAAACAGGATCATTGGCCTCAGATGGATGTGTAACACCTCCTAACACTTTGGAGGGTATTAAGGAAGATGTTGAGAGAGCCAGTTGCAGTAACAACAGCAACCCATACATCTCGCCAAAAGAGTTTTGTGGTTTGCCCAAAGCACCTCCAAGAAAAGTAAGTGGACATTCCAGAGGTAGAAGCATAATATTAACATCAACACCAGAGCGTGTTGCTGTTGAAGAAAAGACTTTGAAAAAAAGGACAGAACTATGAAGAGAGTCAACAATCAAAAAAATAAGTGGTGTGTAAGTGAAACAGCTTCAAGTGAAAGTGATGAAGAAAGTGACAAAGATGAAGGCCATCCTGTGTAAGAGAGATCAGTGTATCATTCGATCTTTTTAACTTGAAGTGGGACGTTATGATTGGTGACTACATTTTGGTGAAATTTCAAAACAATGTCTATTTTGTAGCTAAAGAAAGTCTTGATGTCAGTAGTTTGTGGTACTGATATGAAATCTCATACCTTCGGAAAAGCAAGAATATATATATATATATATATATATATATATATATATATATATATATATATATATATATATATATAATTTCCAATCAATTTTGGTGGACTTAATATTCACTGAACAAAATATATGTTAATGTTTGTACTTGTCTTTAACAAAGATATTTACGTTTTATACGTCACTCAGCATGTAATAAACATTAAAAAAATGGCAGCTGATTCAATGTGTACTATACATGGTATACGGTGAAACATTTGCGAATGTTGTTTAAAACTGTTATTTCACTTACTAATTAGTAACAAAATTAATATTTTTCGTTCCAGAATATTGAAAAAGTTTGTTCTTTCAAGTAAATAAAGAAAATCTGTTGTGTGAGTAGTATTTTATACGAAACAATCAAAAGGGTAATTTTTGTTTCACTGTGTACTACTCTCCCCTATTATTCTTGTTTTGAGTATTCTTACGAAATCTACTGTCTGCTTTGACAGATAGCTTATGAGTCGCGTTTCCTGTTTTTATTAATCTGATAACAGTTTAGATCTTCGGCTTTTGCAAATAGAATGACCGTTATAAATGTGCTATTTGTCGTGGGTGTTTTTCAGATAACTACACTCTGCTTGAACTGTACGTAAAGGTAAAATTTTACTTACCATCCCGACGGTCTGACATGACAATGTTGGCAACTTCAACAAAACATTAGAAAGCCCTCACTAAGATGTTAATATTCTTAGAAATCCACACAGAGTTACTTGATTAGTATTTCGAACGGATGATGAAGTAAATAAATAATGCTGTTCCTGCTGTATGGTTCACAGGTTCTTGTATGTACTCTCGTTCACTCAGTAAAATTAATTGCCCTCGTAAACGAAGACTTCATGAAAAAAAAATTGTGTTGTCACCTGATTGACATCATAATCCCGAGAGGCCGCCAAGACTCTAAGTACTATTTGACCGTATATAACACGTACTTCTCATAACACGATTCGGCATTGTACGCCTGTGTTTTAAATTCAATTATTGCGGGAGTACTGACAAAAATACAAATCACGTTCAAACCAACTAGTAAAGCTTACAACGTCGTATCGTGTCAGAAGATAGTAGTAGTACCGTTCGGAAACTCTTTGACAGCATCGGGCCTCAGTCACAGAGGGTCGTTTTCCAGTCCTGCAATGTCTGCCTGCGGTGTGTGCAGTCCTGAGCATAAGTTAGTGCAAGTAGTTCGTAAGTCTCGCGACCGACGACCTCATCAGTTAGGTCCCTTAGGGTTACCAACATTTGAATTTGACATTCCTGCTGCCCCTGAGTCAGCCATCTCCCCCTCTAAGAGTTTTAGTTATTGGTACTTATGTCAACCTTCAAAACTTCAAATTCGATTTTCTTGAGAAGTTTTGAGAGTTGCGGCGAATGGCTTTCACTTTTGGTTATTCTACACTTCACGTCCCGTAAATATGGAAAAATTCTAAAATCCGACACCCATCTGGTCTCCTTGTCGGACAAGTTAGGATCGGTTTCTTAATGATGGTCATAGAAATCCGCCGTGTCCTTTCAAAGAAACCATCGCGGCATTCGCCTGGATTGATTTAAGGAAACCTAACTTTTAATGGTAGTTGGTGGATTTGAGCCGCCGCACTGAATACGAGTTTAGGGCGCTAACATCGTTCCGCCTCCGTCAGTGGGAACCAGCGGTGGGTTTAGCTAGCTTACGTGGTAGCGTTCTGGGCTCACAACGATGGAGTGGTGGTTCGATTCCTGCAGAAACTGATTTATATTTTTAATTATTTTTCGTTGTGTTCGAATACCTATACAACTTTAATATCTAACGGCAATTAGTATGAAAAATGCACGTATTTTTATTTTTTCGTAATTTTCAATATTTTATAAAAAGAATGCTGGTTTCAATCAAAAACCATACGTTACATATTTTACAGTATTGGCTTCACTATTATTTGACGACGGTAGTCTGGATGTTAAGTTTGTGGAAAGCTATGACAGTTTCTGAAAGGTCTTCTTCATAGTTGCTAATGGCTTTCGAAGCAGCTTCCCTACACAACCATTGTTTTACACACACACAAAAACTGACACAACACATTGAATTAAAGATCCCTAAATGTTTTAGGTAACTGAATTCGATAACGTCGAAGAAATAGTTCTCACAAACTTAACAATCAAAGACTACCACGGTCAACTAATAGTGATACCGATACTGCAAAAATGTAACATATGTTTTTTTTTTTATTGAAATCATCATTATTTATAAAATATAGAAAATTACGAATAAATAAAAATACGTGCATTTTTCATAAAATCACCGCTACATGTTAAAGTTGTGTAAGTATTCGAACACAACGACAGAAGTAAAAAAAAAAAAAAAAAAAAAAAAAAAAAAAAAAAAAAAAAAATTAATTTCTACAGGAAACGAACCATCGATTCCATGTTTTTTATTATTTTTCATTTTTTATTTTTTTATCTTATTTTTTGTTTTGTTTTGCTCTATGGGATGTTCTCTTTGTTGCGGACGCTGATCGTGTTTGTTCGTCGATTGTTTACTTAAGTTTTATACTTCACGTCCCGTCAATATGAAACAAACTGTAAAATCCGACACCCATGCGGTCTCGTTGTGAGTGATGAAGCCACACTGACGAATCATTGACAGGAAAACCTCTGTAACATGCATTACTGGTCTGTCGGCCACCCCGTCAGCCTCCTCAGGTGGAACGTTGGCGCCCATGGAAAGTAGATGTGTGGTTTGTGGTGGTTAGCCACCAGCTCACAGGCCCAGTTTTCGTAGACAGTACTCTGAATGTGCACAAGCCTCCTAACAGACCGTCTGCCACCGTTGCTAGAAGACGTTCCTCTGCAGACTAGGAGGATGATGGATGTCCAGCCCCTAGTGCAAGGATTTCTACAGCGTGTTTTCACGACCTTTCTCCGAACCGCTGTTTGGACGCAGAGGACCTGTGCCTCGGCCGGCCCTTCCCCCCAGGTCTATCTATATAAGGGATGTCTGGACACCAATGTTCACGCCCTCCTACTATAAATCCCTCCAGATCCTAGAACGCCACGCCCTCCGCCTCGCTTACCATATCCGCGTCCGTTCCCCCACGCGGATCCCAATCATCTTATTCCTTTCCCCCACCCTCTAAAATTCCTTGAACATCTCCGCATCCTATACACCTCCAGCAAAACAGAATCTCGTCACCCCCTGGCCTCTTCTACCCTCCTGAATCCCGGCCATCTGCCACGCTTTTACCGGCATGATCCTCCCTCTCTCCACCTCCGTACTCTCCACATCCTATCCGAAGGTAACTTCCATCAGCTGCCTCTCCCGGATAACGCCCTCCGTTCTGATATGTAGCCCTCCTATCAATCTTAGCCTTCATGGTAGATTAGTGGCACGTCCCCCACCACCCACCCTTTTCCCTTCCTCCGCTTGGATCCCCGTCCCCACCCACTCCCTTGGAGTCCTTCCACCCACATCCCCCTCCCCCCCTCCCTTCCTTTTCTGCCCACAGCTCTTTCCTTCCCCTTCCCTCTCCCCTGCGGGGCCTGTTCAGTGATTATAATTCTGTCAGTAATTTTAAGTGTCCATTGAATTAGTGCTATGTGTGTACGTGTGTCTTTAAACTGTAACCTACCGTAAAGGCAGAATATAGCGTTGCGATAGTTTTTTAAATGTGTATCTTCGTCTCATCGTCATCGCCCCGTTCCATCTACTTGACAGTTTTATCCACCGTGGCTATTTTAAGTTGTAAATATGTACATTTTGTCATCCTATTTCATAGTCATTGTTATTTCACCAATTTATCTCACAGTGTCCATTTTTTTTAATATTCATATATTTTCTCCTGTTTTATTTTAAATCTTCTGTTACCATGGATGTATACTCTCGGATGGGGAGCAGCATGTTATCTGCTGCCAGCCTGCCCCTTCTGTGGGTTTTAAAATACAACAAATAAATAAGTTCCTTATGGAATGGCCATATTGGTGCTAGCGCAGACGATGCTTTGTAATGACACTAGGGAATACAGAATATGCTTTTGGAAATTATTTTCCTTGTTAGTCTACTTTAGGTAGTATTTGAGTCGTAAATTATCAATTTAATATCAAAAATAAAATAATAATTATGCATAACGTCTATTTTGCTCGTTTAGTTTGTGTAAAATGGTACGTTCTCAGAAACGTTTGTACCTACGAAACAGCCGGCCGCGGTGGCCGAGGGGACTGAGGCGCTCCAGTCACGGCCTGCACGGCCACTACGGTCGGGGGTTCGAATACCCCTTCGGGCATGGGTATTTGTGCCGTCCTTAATCTTAGTTAGTTCATAAGTAGTTTGTAAGTTTAGGGAATGACGACCCCGTAGTTAAGTCACATAAGCTATACAAACATTTAAACATTTGAACCTATGAAAAAGAAAAACCTGTCAAGTAAATCTGATGCATTACTATCGCAACCAATTAGTTGTTGTCACGTTTGCTGGGGCAGCATGAGGACTAACAGTGACCTACCTTTATAGTACGTAATAATGGTGCAATTTTTGTGTAGAGAAATTTCTCTGGGCATGTGAATAACCTATGTAAATACCAAACGTAAACAAAGTTATAATTTTCGAGAAGAAACTCGAGACTAACATTAGTATATATGACATTTTAAGTTTTACTGCATCGCGAGAGAACAATGAACGCAAGAAATGGAAACTGTGTCTTCTGAAATGTGAAAATCACTGGTAACTCATTACCTGCCAAACTTTCCTTTCACATGACTACAAAACACAATGCTTCTAAGCGAAACAAAAGGTCATAAATGCACTTCCCCCCACCACTTAAACTTCTTGCACTTAATATAGTGCTTAAATGGCTGGAAGGTCGTGAGCTGCTAACTATTATTCACGAATTAGAGGTGACGGAAACGAAACACAGGAAAATACACAGCTGCTAATACACACAATTAACATCAAGAAATCAAAGTATTCCAACAGAACCTCGTTCGATTCAACTCTCAAAAATTCTCAAGAGAATAGTGTCTGAAGTTTTGCAAGCGGATATAAATACGTAATAAGCTAACAATTGTTTCTGCTGTTGGCGTAGCTAATGTTGGTAGCGTTGTAAGGTGTCAACGTATGTCACATAGTTTTCTGACAAAATTGGTGCTGCAATTTGGAGCAACACAACTACCCATTTTCACAACCACGAATACTTAGCGAGTACCAACACACACTGCGGTATATAAACACATTCTGCTACAGTCGCTCTGTAGCCCCAATATGGACTCCATCGCAAAGGATCGTGGTAGCTTGACCTGACCTGTCCTATATAGACATTGCATTCCCGCATTTCATTCTTATCGACTTTCTTTTGGGGGAAGTTGGCCTGAAAAGTACTTGGGTTGGAACAAACACAGATGCACCAAGATCTTGGGAGAGATAAAGTAAAGGTTCCGTACTGCACCAGCGACACTCCCGCATCTGCAAAACTCTCCACTGGTCCGTTAGAACAACGCCTCCTAGAGAGAAGGCCGCGGCGCTCTCGTGTGACGTCAGGCAGAGTAGGTTGCGCGCGCATAGCTGACTGGCTTGCTGCTTATGCATAGTGGGCCGTGCCCCAGCGGCTACCCAGTCAGCTGTGCGCGCGCAACCTACTCTGGCTGACGTCACACGAGAGCGCCGCGGCCTTCTCTGTAGATGCCTCCGCGTTTGCCACGCCGCATGGCGCACTCACATGCCGGTACGTCTGTCGGGACCAGTAGGGGCGGTGCAGTGTGCCACTCAAGTTGCGTTTTGTGACGATATTTGTGTAGTGAAGCGTCAGAAGGGTCGGCGGTTGGTAATCGATCCTAGTTGCGATTGCTATAGTCGAAATTACGAAGAATTCTTCTTCGTGAGGATGTTATTGGTGTAGGAGATGAATCATTCTCATATTTTCTGGTGTCTTTCATAGTGCAGAAATATGAGTAGTTAGAAACAGATTCTGTTGTAACACTAACACATAATGATTATGATAGGGATGATAATGACGAAAAACTTATTTTAAGAGGCAGTACTGCGGCAAGTACGGGAAGAGGCGATGGAAGCAGTGGCAGTGAATACGAGAAGTAGGTTAATGTCGCGGGTATCATCACAGCGTATGCTGACAACACACTAGAGAACATGTACGATGATTACTACTAACAGGTTTCAACACATACGACAAGTTTTTTTTAACGATACCCTAAATTCAAGCCTAAAAGGCAATATTAAAAACATATTGCATTACGTGGCGAAGAAACGAGATGTAAATACAACTTTGTCAGGAAACCGTACACTGCTGTTGAAGACCGCCAAGAAGCTCGTAATGGCAAAATGTGATGAAACGTGAGGACGCGGCTCTGCTCTTCGTTATTGGTATTTACAACATTGGGGTTTGGATGTAGCCAGAAATTCCTTGCATTTCTTCAGTTTGCGTTTTGAAATCATTCGTATTGCTCAGAGAATTTTATTGACATTTCCCATTTACATTTATACGAGAGTTGAAACTTCAAGAGTGCAAATTATTTGTTCACGACCGATGGAAAATTGTTACATGTTTACACTTATTTCTCTCTTTCAAAATAGTCACTAGCATTGTGTAGAATCCGTTGCCAGTGATGTGGAAGGCGTAGTATACCGTTAGCAGAGCCTCTTCTGTTGGTGGTGCGAATGGAGCGGTCACATGCCGACTCTCTTGAACAGTTCTGAAGCGAATGACACGAAGTCGTTTCTTCATATTCGGAATCAAATCAAAGTCAGAAGGACTTCAATCCGGGGAGTACGAAGGATACTACAGTACTTCCCAGTCACATCGACCATACGTGATGTTGAGGGTAAATGGAAAAAAAATCTTTGCCAGACGACGGTTGTTGAAGTCGCATCTTTACATTCACTTTTCTTCTAGAATGGAGTGCTCGATCTATTTCTTTAATCCATATTTCAGGTAAATTGTCTCAAAGATATTATTAGCTCTGTACACCAATGTTTTAATGGCACCTCTCTTCTGCGTTGTATGATCGTTCGAATCCTTATTGGGGTAATAATCGGTGTGTGTATCTTTTCTACATACCTCATGCCCCAAGGTTCCATCTGCTCGTCTAATAACTGATGTATCATACAGAATCCAGTTGTCTGGTTTTCTCTTTCTGTGTGGAAAGTTACACCTTCGGACTAAAACTATTTGGGTACACAAGAAAGCTATTCAATTCTTATTCACCGTGATTCTGTATCACAATAGTAACATTCACGTACCGGTACCACTTCGGGGGTCTTTTGTTTGATGACTACAGCGCTTGTTGTTCAAAAAAATTCCATAACTACACTAGCAACAGCGGAACTCACACCAAAGAGGAGACCATCGATTACCTGTAATCGAGAAGAATGGCGCTAGTCAAACACATTATCATAGTCGGCAGCAAGTTGAAAGTGGTGGCGCCCTCTGTGTGCTCTGTATAAGCAGAACGTGCAGCGCCCAGCAGCCGCAGTTGCCCAGCTGACAGGCTAGCGCGAGGAGAGGAGAGGAGCGTCGCGTTGTGGTGGTTTCCGTCGCTCCTACGACCACGACCGGTCGCGGTAGGGGAAAGCGACGTCAGAGACGGCCGAAGGGCGGACTACTGGCGGCTGTCCTTCAGCTCCTGGCAGCCAAGGTGTTGGAAATGGTCGTAGGCCGCACGACGGCGAAGAGGCAGAAGAAGAGGCGAAAACATGCGCAGTGTTTCCGCTGCCAACAACCGAGCCATTTGGCCAAAGACTGCACGGCGGGATTCGCGTGTTTAAAGTGTGCAGGGGCGCACGATACGCGCGAATGCCAACAACCGACGGAAGCAGCTGAAATGTGTGCCAACTGTGGCGGCGCCCACGCCGCCAACTTCCGATACTGCAGTTACATTAAGAACTGGCACACACATCGGTGGTCGGCACATACCAGTAGCAGCTTCACAGAGGGGGGCGGGGGCTCTCCCACCCTCTCCAGCGCTCTGGAAGTGGGACTGACCAAGGACCGACGCGTATAGGGACCACGGCGGACGATGCGCTTCTCGCTCTCCAGGCCGCAATGGCGGAGGAAAGAGCGAGATACCGCGCCGACCTCGATGCGGCTCACCGCAGAATAGCAGAGCTTGAACGGAAGCTGCAAACGGTGAAGTCTGACGTGGCGGTCCTCTCCCCTACCTGACTGAGGCGCTTCAGTCACGGTCTGCACGGCCACTACGGTCGGGGGTTCGAATCCCCCCTCGGGCATGGATATTTGTGCCGTCCTTAGTATAAGGTAGCAGATAAGTAGTTTGTAAGTTTAGGGACTGATGACCCCGTAGTTAAGTCCCATAAACTTAACAAACACTTGAACATCTCCCCTACTCCGCAGTTGGGACAGGTTCACAGGGCACATGCAGCTCAAAAATGTTCAAATGTTTGTATAGGTAATGGGACGTAACTACGGGGTCATCAGTCCCCCGACCGCAGTGGCCGTGCAGACCGTAACTGGCTGGCGCGCCTCAGTCCCCTCGGCCACCGCGGCCGGCGCACATGCAGCCACGCGGACCGGCGACAGTGGGACGTCGGCGGGCGCCTCGACTATCAGTATGGTGCCAATGGCAGTACATGCGCCTCCACTGGCAGGGGGCGGCAGCTGCGACGTATGAGGGCGATGACGAAGGCGAAGACGACGTGTTGCCCATGCCGGACAAGCACAGTGCTCATCGCGTCTTACCCGAGGTACTGTCCTCTAAAACATTTTAATAACCCCTACCCGTTTCTTCCACAGGCACAAAAACCACCGCCACCTCATTTCCGAGCAGCAATCTCGGAATCATTTCAAAGGCCGATTTGGGCGCTCGTAGGCCGGAAGGGGTACCGCGATATCAACAGTTACCCTGTTGCTACCAAGGGGAGATTTTATGACGACTGGCACAGGAAAACTTTACAGAACACTAGTCTGACGTCTCTACCCCCACATCATGGCCTAGAGGGGCAATGTCCGGCTCTTCGCGGGGGGCATCTTCCTGCGAGGAACCGTCGCTCGGCAAACACAAGTTAAAAAGGAAATAAAGGCCAGGTTACGACACCTATCGGAGAGCCTTATGAGCTCCAGAGGTTCTGAGAAGGCCACTCCCAAAGTTTATTTGGAAAATAATAATAAGAATAATAAACCTAGCAGCCAGTCGTCGACGTCTCGCCAGGTGCAGCCCACAGTAGGCAACGACACGTCGCGACAAACATGTTTTGCACATGTAGCACGACATCTTACACCGACAGTTCATAATAATTCAGGCGCCGGCCGTGAAGCAAAATAAATAAATAAATAAAAGGTAAAAGAAAAATAAGAGAAAAATAAAAGGAAAGATAAAGTGTGCACTCGAACGAGTACGAGAAAACACGATGCGGCAGTTTCCCAACGCTTCTAAGTGTTTAAGACGTCATAACACATAAAGTACAAGTGGTGCAATGAAATAATTTTCTAGGTACATTCATTGGCATAAATGCATACTGTTTGCAAAATATGTTACGAATTCGTTTGCTTCAAATGTTTGTAGAGTTTATGGGACTTAACTACGGGGTCATCAGTCCCTCACTACGGTCGGGGGCTCGAATCCTCCTTCGGGCATGGATGTTTGTGACGTCCTTAGTATTAGTTAGTTCATAAGTAGTTTGTAAGTTTATGGACTGATGGCCCCGTAATTAAGTCACATAAGCTACACAAACCTTTGAACCTAAACGTCATCAGTCCCTAAACTTACTAACTACCTATGAACTAGCTTTTACTAAAGACGGCGCAAGGGGGGATTCGAACCCTCGACGTGGAACGGCCTCGCACATCGCAGCATAACGCCTCAATGCGCTCGGCCGCTCCGCCGCGGCAATTCGTTTAGCAGTAGAGTAGTAATACGAATAAGGGTCATTCATAAATCGACAGTTTTTAACGTATCTCAGCGTTCATGATGTCATACCTTCGTAACTATGTGTCATCAAGTGATGAAGTTATGTATATAAGCTTTGTGAAAAGGCAAAATTTTCAAGTGTTTGTCAATCTCAGGGACTTCACTACGTTGGTCATCAGCCCGCAGGCTTACTAACTACTAAAAGTAACTTGTGCCGAAGGCAACACAAACACCCATGCTCGAGGGAGGACTCGAACCTCCGACGGCAAACAACCGCGCGCTCCCCAGGAAGGCGCCTTAGAACGCTAGGCCACTCCACCGCTGCGCGAAAGTGCAAGGAATGTACTGACAAAGTGTGATCGCAATTGGATGAATACGAACTAACAGTCATTCTTATATATATTATTCAATAATGGTCCCCATGTCTTATGTTACATGTGAAATGTCACATTGCACGACCTGTTGTGTAATGACAGGTAAGAGGTATCTAAATAAGGAATAAATAAATAAAGTTATAGGGCCGTGGTCCATAAAACTTTTCAGTTTTACCTAACGTTTCGTCCAGATCTGCGCCGGATATCCTCAGAGGTCTTCTTACTTGCGTTGAGTCTTGCCGACTGATGAATCGGGTGTCTGAGAGCGCCACCATATGTACTGTGAAAAGTGGGCGTGGCCAAGCTGTCACGTTATCAGCAGAGATAGTCCTTTTCAGAGATAAAACATCATTATCGATTGCAATCGGTCAGAGATAAAACCTGTCGATCTTTCAAAGCTACTGTCCATATGTCGCTAAGTTTCATAGCTTCTTCTTTCCTGTTAAAATTTTCTTTACGTTTATATATTTCAATTGCTTCCCTGTATTGTCGTGGATAATAATTCGTCATAGTAAATAAAACTGATGTTTTAGATAACCTCACTATATTACTTCCAGATTGAAGAGCATGCTCTGCCACAGCCGATTTCTCTGTTTTTCCTAGTCGGCAAAGACTTTTGTGTTCCTTCAGCCTAGTTTTTATACTTCTTTTTGTGGTTCCAATATAAACTTTACCACATGTACACGGAATTTTATAAACGCCACAAGCAGATAGAGTAGGTCGTTTATCCTTCACAGAACGTAGTAACTGAGATATTTTCTTAGTTGGTCTGAAAACCGGTCTGATGTTGTGTTTGCGTAATATTTTCCCTATTTGATCAGTTACTTTTCCGATAAATGGCAGGGAAACTGTGTTCTTCCATCGCTTTGTTTTATCACGTGTTTTAGACTATTATTATTTGGTCGCAGAATCCTGTTTACTTCTTTACCTGAATATCCATTTTTCTTGAAAGCTTGCTTCAGGTGTTTTAATTCAGCATCCAGGTGTTCCGGAGTGCAGATTCTCTTGTCTCTGTCAACGAGACTTTTGATGACACCTCTCTTCTGCTGTGGGTGATGATTAGAGTACTTATGTAAATATCTGTCTGTGTGTATAGCTTTTCGAAAAACTTTATGTTTCAGTTTTCCATCTACCTCTCTCATAACTAGAACATCCAAGAAGGATATTGCGCTGTCTTTATCCATTCACATTGTAAACTGGATTTTTTTATTTATGTTATTCAGATGAGAAAAGAATTCATCCAATGCTTTTTTACCGTGAGGCCATACCACGAATATATCGTCCACATACCGATACCATAGAACTGGCTTCTTTTTTGCTATTCCTAAAGCTTATTGTTCGAATTTCTCCATTTAGAAATTAGCAATTGCCGGGCCCAATGGGTTACCCATGCCAACACCATCAACTTGTTCATGAAGATCATCCTCTGACCTAACTGCCATCGACTGAGTTATGCTGGTACGCTTGGAAGGTAGGAGTCGAGTTACTGGCTGTGAAGACGGGCCGTGAAGCGTGCCGGGATAGCTCAGTTGATGGAGAGTTTGACCGCAAAGAGCCAAAGGTCACAGTTTATAAATCCGGTTTCGCAAACATTTTTAATGACATATTGATGATCGTGTGCCATTTTGGGCCGTTAGACCCCAGCTGTTTGTGTTCGGCTTGACTGATTCCAGTCTTTTGGTGACATCACTTGGGCGACTTGCGCGTCGTCCATGATGAAATGATGCCGAGGACGACACAACACCCAGTCCCCGAGTGGAGAGAAAAATCTCCAACCCGATCAGGAATCGAACCAAGTTCCCCTGCGTGGCCACTTACCGCTCTGTCCACTAGACTACGGAGGCAAACTGTGGCATAATAGAAGACCGCGATACAACTCGTCGGCTTTGATGTGGCCTACGAGATAGACAGGTCCCAGCGCAGTCCTCATGCGACCGACGTAAGCAAGGTAGTTGCGAGCCGGCACAGTGGCTGCCCGCTATGAGGCATTTGACAGTGCTCCAGCGGCCGGCCAATCGGCTAGTGATCGCGCCGGCTCGGAACCACCTTGCTTACTTGGCATGACGACTGCATTGGGGCCTGTCTTTCTCGTAAGCTCGGGCTATGACTAATGACGTCATATCCGAGTTTCACAAGAAGCGCTACGTACATGTATCAACTAGCAAAACAAACACTATGAACGAATATAAACATGCGGGTTACTATCGCAATACTTATGTATTGTATATAATAAATAATCTGTGTTTATCCTCGTAAATCACAGATTACCATAATAGAATGTACCATCGATCACAGGTCTCACAAGGAGACCACATGGGTGTCGGATCTTAGAATTTTTTGCATATTTACGTTACGTGAAATATAGAACTTAAATAACAACTAGTCAAAGTCATTCGACGCAACTCTAAAAAATTCTCGAAAAAACTACTTTGAATTTTTGCAGGTACACGTAAGTACCTAACTAAACCAGTTACACGATCTGGTGGTGTAATTAGGTGGTAGCGTTCTGGGCTATACTTGGTAGTTCGAATTCTGCAGAAACAGGTTTATATTTATATTTTCTCGTTGTGTTCGAATACTTACGCAATTTTAATATCTAACGGTAAATTTGATGAAAAATGCACCTATTTTTATTTATTCGTAATTTCCTATATTTTATAAAATAATGATGATTTCAATCAAAAAGCATACGTAACATATTTTACAGTATCGCCTTCGCTATCAGTTGACGACGGTAGTCTTTGACTGTTAAGTTTATGAAGAGCTGCGACAGTGTTTTCGAAAAAATCTTCTCCATGGTTAGTAATGGCTTTCGAAGTAGCTACCCTACACAACTATCGTTTTAGGCGACATCAAGGTGTTCAGCTCGTCTACACACATATAAAAGCTGACACAACACATGGAATTAGAGATCCCTAATGTTTTAGGTCACTGAATTACAAAACAACGAAAAAAAAAAAGGTCTCATAAACTTAACAGTGAAAGTCTACCGTCGTCAACTAATGGTAAGCCGATACTGTAAAAAAAATGTAACCTATGTTTTTTGATTGAAACCATCATTGTTATATAAAATATAGAAAATTACGAATAAATAAAAATATATACATTTTTAACATTTTCAACTACCATTAAATATTGAAATTGTGTAGGTATTCGAACACAACGAAAAAATTAAAAATATAAATCAGTTTCTGTAGGAATTGAACCACTGACTCTATGAGTGTAAGGCCAGAACGATACCACTTTTTTATTTTAATTTAATTTAATTTTATTTATTTATTGTGTGTGTGTATCAGTCTATAGTCGTCTCCAAAGTTCGTCTTCTCCAATAAGATTTGCTTGCGCAGTTAATTCCTGATCCCATTTTATTGGTCTGTGAATGTTACGTTGATACATATTCTCTTAACTTCGAAGTCGCCAATTGCTGATTGTATTCTTTTTCTTTTCTTTTTTTCGGTAGAAGGTCATGCCATATTGTTATGCGAAAAGTGAAGAAAAGTTATTTCTCTTTTAGGTACAGCTCTGATGACCGGTGGGTTCTTCTAATTACTAATTAAAATGCAACGATTAATTCCTTGATATTGCCAATATCTTCCGGGGAGTGTAAACAAAGTGTGCCTGAGCTATACCAACAGATGGTACAATACTTTTATTTAGCGGTAGTTACGTGTACCTGCAAACCTTAAAAGTTAATTTTCTCGCGAATTTTTGAGAGTTGTGTCGAACTGCTTGGGCTGATTGTTATTTAAGTTCTATACTACACGTACCGTAAAAATGAAAAAAATTCTTAAATCCGACACCGATGTGGTCTCCTTGTCAGCCCAAAAATTCGCGCCTGCGGAGCTCCTTTGTGTCCCTCACTATCAGAGAGAAGCTACAACTCACTTTATATACACAAAATCTTAATCTATAATCTATGTAGTGCTTGTAGACAAACTATCGTTTTTAACTCAGGTATGACGTCATTGGTCAAAGTCTTCGGGTGGTATCGCGGACTTCACTTGACCCGATTTAAACTGCCACTTTGGAGAAAGGTGGTTTAGAAGGGTGTGAGGAGTAGGGCTGTTGTACCACTTTGTTGTACTTTTTTTTTTTTTTTACATAAATATTCTTCATTTTTTTTCCCTTGTGGCATGGGTGTGTGTGTGTGTGTGTGTGTGTGTGTGTGTGTGTGTGTGTGTGTGTGTGTTTGTCCGTAGGTTAGTTTACCTAGGCTCAAGTAGTTTGTAAGCTACGGACTGATGACCACGCAGTTTGGTCCGATAGATTTACAGACTTTTTTGAACCTTTTTTAACCACCACACAGAATTTTCCCTTTAAAATCGGAAGGACATTCTAATCATCAATCTGGTCAGATTGGACTGCAAAGCAGACTCTAATGTGAGTCATGTAAAGTTATGGCGGACTCATTCCGCCGGCTCTGTGGCCGAGGGGACAGAGTCGCGCCAGTCACGGTCTGCACTGCCACTACGGTCGGGGGTTCGAATCCCCCCTCGGGTATGGATGTTTGTGCGGTCCTTAGGATTAGCTAGTTCATAAGTAGTTTGTAAGTTTAGGGACTGATGACCCCGTAGTTAAGTCCCTTAAGCTGTATAAACATTTGAACATTTGGACTCATTCCTGATTGTCGTATCAATGATGATGCATTACCTCAATGGATTGTTTCTACCTGTCCATGATGATGTATTACCTCAATGGATTGTTTCTACCTGTCCATATTTATGGGCACCAAACAAAAGCTACACAGAAATGTAGAAAAAAAATTATAACGAAAAAATTGATATTTTGGGGCTATTTTCGGTAATTTTAGGCAATTACTGTATTTTTGAACATCTGTATCAGTCGTTGGTGTGTGAAAAAGACTTTGATCAGTGAAATATGTAGGAAATATTATGCACTTCAACTTTGTTCCGAGGTATGTTCGCGAAAAACGCATATTTCAGAAGTTATAAGCGAAGTAGTGAAAAATGTCGAAAAATTTCCAGGTTTTTCGGCCCCTGCAAAGTTAGAACAGGGTCCTCGAGGTCGAAAACTCAAATTTTACTCCACAGAGTACCTACACACAACAAACTAAAATTTCAGAGTACTTTCTAGGTAAAAGTACCTGACTGCTGGACTATATCGTTGTGGATCAAAAATGTTCAAATGTTTGTAAAGCTTATGGGACTTAACTACGGGGTTATCAGTCCCTAAACTTACAAACTACTTATGAACTACTTACGAACTAGGACGGCACAAATATCCATGCCCGAGGGGGGATTCGAACCCCCGACCGCAGTGGCCGTGCTGACCGTGACTGGAGCGCCTCAGTCACCTCAGCCACCGCGGCCGGCATATCGTTGTGGCCTGACACGGACGGTCGTGAATCATTGTGTCTGGAAGGGGTTAAAGTCTAGTTTATGAGTCCCGGAATGGCGCTTGGCGCGCGGATGTTGGCAACGGTGAGAAGGCAGCCAACCAGGAGTCGTGTTCGCTCAGCCAGTAGGGTCGTTTGTTTCATGTCTATTGAATTTGGCGTCAGTTTTCAAATTGCTGTAATCCCGAAACGGAAGATATCGTTATGAATTACAGTGTATTCGTGATTAAAGGTTATAAGGTTTGTTCAATATCGACGTAGTTTTCGAGGGCAGTGTTTCACAAGAATAGCTGATTTATTGACCGCAGAAGGGTACATCGAGAACCTATCGACTATAGAGTAGAAACACCGTTAATTAATTTCGCAAATTTGTCACCAATTCCGAGGGCAGTGTTACACTGAGACTGAAATTACAGTAGGCGAACATGTAAAATTCACGTCCAGCAGGAGCAGGTATGTGATAGCATCCCTTTTTTCATATATACATGTGGCGTCTGTTCCGAAAGAACAGGCGTCTCTTCTGATCCTGCAGTTGAAATTGTTTCATATTCACAGAATATGTGACATCTACTGCGAGAGGGCAAAGCTGAAAATTTGTACTCAGCCGGGATCCGAACCCGGGTCTCCTGCTTTCTAGGCAGTTGCGCTGACCCCCACACCAGTGGGGACACTGTGATCACCGCTTCTGCAAGGACTACCTCAGTTCGTCTCTCGTCGGGTACAAATTCCCAGATTCACCCTACCCACTGTACTCAAACTCGTAGTTATGAAAGTAATTCCCGTAAGAGTAAGGGCCATAAACTTGCCCAGCCCTCCCCGCTAACGAAAGGATCATTGCCCGTCATATATATATATATATATATATATATATATATATATATATATATATATATATATATGTGTGTGTGTGTGTGTGTGTGTGTGTGACGTCTGTTCCAAAAGAACAGACGTCACTTCTGATCATGCACTTGTTACTGTTTTCATATTCACAGAATATATGACATCAACTCCGAATGGGCAATGGTGAAAATGTGTACCCAGCCGGGATCCGAACCCGGGGTCCTGCTTTTGAGACAGTAACGCTGACCACCACACCACTGGGGACACAGTGATCACCGCACCTATAAGGACTACGGAAGTACGTCTCCCGTCAGATACAGTTGATGTCATATATTCTGTGAATATGAAACAATGATAACTGCAGGATCAGAAGTGACGTCTATTCTTTCGGAACAGTCGCCATTTAATTTCATAATTACGAGTTTCGGTACTGTTGGCAGGGTAAAGCCGGGAATTTGTATCTGACGGGACACGTACTTAGGTAGTCCTCGCAGGTGCGGTGATCACTGTGTGGTGTAGGGGTCAGCGCAACTGTCAAGAAAGCAGGAAACCCGGGTTCCAATCCCGGCTTGTACACATTTTCAGCTTTGCCCATTCGCATTTTGATGTCACATATTCAGTGAATATCATATTTTCGTTTCTTATTGGCCGCGCGAACGCGACTCCTGATTGGCTGCCTTCGCCTGCCTCATTCGTGGCGCCGTTACCAACGTTATACGCCGAGCACCAGTCGTGGACTCGTGAACTAGACTTTTGCCCTGGAAGGTGTCGGTGGCAGAGACGGCCGCGGCCCGGCTGGGTGGTGAGCAGGCGGGGTGTAGTTGTGGCGACGGGCCCTGTGGGGTGGTTGCCGGGCGGCGCAGTCACGTGGCCCAACAGCCGCCCCCGCCCCCGCCGTCGCCTGGCAACCACAGCCGCGCAGCCCGGCAGTCCGCGCCCGGCGCCCCGCTCACCTAGACGCGTGTCTCTGCCCCGTGGCCTTCCGCCGCCGCCATCGCCTCTGCCGCTGTACCTGCCGCGGCCGCCGGCTGCAGTGAGGGACTGGAGTGTAGCCGGCCACCAGCTGACTCGCAGCCCAGCCGCCCGGTAGGCAGGCGTCGCTTCCTGGTGAGTACCTCAGCAGTCCTCAGCCTCTGCAGCGCAGGATCAACAGGCGGCGCCGTCGCCTGACGAGCCGCTAACTCACCGCCGCGCCGCGTCGCTTTCCTGCCAGTGGTCCGTCACAGTCAGGCCGCGTCAGCAGACTTCGCGTGACGGCCTGGACGGCGCGCTCTGCGACGTACTCGCAGAAGAAAATCCTGGCGCACGGCTTTCCTTTTTCATTACTTGTGCAAGAGCGAATCCAGGGCTCTGGTCTGGGGAGACGCAACTTCTATAAATCCATGCTGTTTCTTTACTTTCAGTACTATTTCTCTGCATTTGTAATTATACAGTTCACACAGGACTACAGTCTTTCTTTGCAACTGTAAATAATAGTCTAATAATACAGGCCGCTTGTCGCTTTACTAAAAAGCAGCTTTGTGCTTAACTTTTTCTACCGGGTGATCACAAAGTCAGTATAAATTTGAAAACTTAATAACTCACGGTATAATGTTTACAGAGAGGTAAAAATTGACACACACACTTGGAATGACATGGGCTTTTAATAGAACAAAAAGGAAAAAAGAAAAAGTTCCAAAAATGTCTAACAGATGGCGCTACATCTGATCAGAAAAGTAATAATTAGCCTAATAAATTAAGATAAAGCAAAGATGATGTTCTTTATAGGAAATGCTCAATATGTTCACCATCATTCTTCAACAATAGCTGTAGTCGAGGAATAATGCTGTGAACAGCACTGTAAAGCATGTCCGGAGTTATGGTGAGACATTGGCGTCAGATGTTCTCTTTCAGCATCCCTAGAGATGTCTGTCCATCAGGATACACTTGCGACTTCAGGTAAGCACAAAGCCAATAGTCGCACGGACTGAGGTCTGGGGACCTGGGAGGCCAAACATGACGAAAGTGGTGGCTGACCACAAGATCATCACCAAACGACGCATTCAAGAAATCTTTCACGCGTCTAGCAATACCTTTTTTTCCCCTTCTTCTTCTTCTAATAAAACCCCACGTGTGTCAATTTTTACCTCTCTATCTACATTATTGCGTCATTATTAAGTTTTCAAATTTTTACTCACTTTATATAACGATTCTCATATTTCTTCTTACCACTGGCATTTAACTAGCACTGCTCCCATGTAGCATTCGAATAGGACACAAGAAACACCGAGTTGCTGCCGCTTTCTAAATGAAGAGTGTTACAAAAATACTTAGCGTCAGTCTAGTGCCACTGGTAGTTCAGTAGGAAAATACGTGGAGGAAGACACAGAAAAAATAATTCACCACTACATCTGCATTTAAGTAAATTTAAACGTGTCTGGTCTCAATTAGACTATTATTTACAGTTAAAAAAAAAGCACGAATATTTGTACTATACAAAATGTCTAACAATTTTATGTCACCGTAGTTCTGCAAATTTTCTAGAGTAAACGAAAATGTACTATCAAGCAACTGCAGTAATAAACACAGCTTTATAGACTGTTAAATTTCAACTCTTAAGTCTTTCTCTTTTATTTATTTAGCTACTTACGTATTGGAAATTACGAGGAAAGAGTTGCAGCCCTGGGGGATTTTGCAACTCCGCAGCCCTCCCCTGGATTCGCCCCTGTGCTTCTGTTAATCAGATACTTTGGCCAGCGAAAACATTTTATGACAAACGGCTTCCAAATACTTCGGTTTGTTTAAAGGCGATTTCCATTATCAAAAGGATAACAGTCTTGCGTTAAAACTTACTCGTCATTTCGTGTTAATCCAATCGCTACAGCAACGTCGAAAAACGATAATATTTGTAGAAAGAATCAGATTCTTCTCGCGGCATATCACCTTTCGATTTTACGATGATAGACAACGATTCGGGAAGGTAAAGTCGCCAGTTCATATTAACAGCCAAACACGAGAGACGGCAGTACAGTTGCGACAACGTCGAACCGTCGGTCACTGCCGGACTGCGGACCCTGTGGACCACCGCAACCAGCCGCTTCCAGCGACACGGCTGGAGATTTCTCCAGGACTCCAGCGTCCAGCAGCACTGGAGAGGCGGCCGCGGCAGCCACTGCTCCAGCTCAGCTCTCGACGGTGGGCGCAGCGGACGTGGTGCACTGAGGTACGTGTCACTGACATCTAAATACAACGTTTTTCTTTCCTATTCATTGTAACAATTCAGTTCATTGTCCAGACAGAGCAAATAATTGAAATTTACCGTCTCGTTCAGACTAACATTCGTAAGTATAAAACCATTTCTCTGCCATATTTTGCAACTGAATTTGAAAATTAAATGCTTGGATGTGCTTTCGGGTATTTCTTTCTACGGCCTCTTATTTCACATCTATGTAAGAGAGCGCTGTGCATCATTTATTCCTGATTGCTCAGGATCTGCCGCTAGAGTATCGCTGGAAGAAATAACATGTACGGACTTTCACTGCGATTAGAGTTTTTACATGAGTCTCTTTCCAGTCAAATTACCTTCCATTCAAAAACTATATGTCCTCTAAGACTACAATTAAGTTGGGAACAGGCAGTCAGCTGCAGTGAGTTGATGAAGTTAACAAACTCTGTTGCATGAAATCCACATTTAGTCTTTTAACCATCCATATCCAATACATACTTTTGCACTAGTATATTACGCACTCTTTACCACGCCATCGAATTCTCCTTGTCACTTGTGGCTGAACTGTGACCAGTGTACTACAATATTACTAAGGCATGCTATGAAATATCTGAAAGACTACTCCGATAGGCATGCACTGGGCATGGTTAGTTACTAGTCGAAATCTAGTTGTAATAAAGATATGTAAGTTTGAACGGCAACTGTTGGGTATGGATAACTCTCTTCGTAGTCTTTTTTCAACGTAATGAAGCGGTCTTTAAGAAAGTTTTTAGCTTTGACGCAGATGACTGGTCTTAGCAGGACCTGATACGGTTTTAAATTTGTCTATAGATTTACGGGGACAACATGAAGTCTTTCCACATTTACAATAATTTTTTTTTTTTTTTTTTTTTTTTTTTTTGTGATAAACTGTGTGAGACACAGACAGTAAAATTAACCTGGGCATTGGGCCGCAAAGTCAATTTGTTAACGACTCGGCTACTGTTGCAAGAGGCCTTCTCCTGGGTGTCGTGCATGACTGCTGAATGAGGAGAAACTGGGGATCTTAACAGTACTAGCGGTAGGAAATGCTGCCGTAATATAATTGGGTGTTGCGACTATTGGAGATGATAGCTGTGCCTTCTTTATTTCCTGTCACTGGTGGCAAAGCGACAGCGGCCGCTGAACCCTTAGTAATGGGAGATGCAGTCACACAGTTGGTATCAAATTACAGCTCAACTCATAATATTTGTTGTGGTACACTACCACATGTCTACACATACGAACCTTCTACGCAAGGTCCCGTTGGAAGTTTATTATACACCACGATAGCAAGAATTTCAGCCGTGGGTTGTGTTTCAAAAAGACGGTGTACCATGATACTGGGCTTGTTTTTTCGCCTGTTCTGATTTTTTGAGAAAAATGACTCACAACTTTCTTCGAATATATTCCCCCTGCCCTTTTTTGTAGCGTTGCGTTAAGGATAAAGTGTTCCGTCTTTTGTCACTGGCCATCGCAGACCTGGAGAGTTGGATTACAGTTCGAACTTGTTTGTAGCAGGTTATAACAATTTCTGAAGTAAAGTACTGGGTGATCAAGAATTCAGTATAAATTTGAAAATAATAAATCACGGATTAATGCAGATAGAGAGGTAAAAATTGACACACATGCTTGGAATGACACGGGTTTTTATTAGAACAAAAAAAAAAAAAAAAAAGTTCCAAAAATGTCCAACAGATGGCGCTTCATCTGATCAGAAAAAGCAATAATTAGCATAACAAATTAAGAGAAAGCAAAGATAATGTTCTTTACAGGAAATGCTCAATTTGTTCACCATTATTTCTCAACAATAGCAGTAGTCGAGGAATAATGTTGTGAACAGCACTGTAAAGCATGTCTGGAGTTATGGTGAGGCATTGGAGTCGGATGTTGTCTCTCAGCATCCCTAGAGACGTCGGTCGATCACGATGCACTTGCGACTTCACGTAACCCCAAAGCTAACAATCGCACGGATTGAGTTCTGGGGACCTGGGAGGCCAAGCATGACGAAAATGGCGGCGAGCACACGATCATCACCAAACGACGCGCGGAAGAGATCTTTCACGCATCTAACAATACTTTTTTCTTTTTATTCTAATAAAACCACATGTCATTGCAAGCTTGTGTGTAAATTTTTACCTCTCTAACTACATTATTCCATGATTTATTATTTTCAAATTTATACTGGCTTTTTGATCACGGTACATTCTCATGTATGTCATATATGCAGGAGCGTAGATGATTTATTCTTCTGGGAGTGGGAGTTTCTGCTCTCTCGTGCGGCGGGGCTTCATGTCTGAAGCAACTGCGGAATAATTTCATTCAGATCAGTGTCCTAAGTTATCTGCAGCTCAACTGTCAAGTTGTTTCATCGTTTAAAAAGGAAAGAAAAAAGTAGCCCTATTGCTATGGTGAAAATGAAGATGGCGGCCGGGGGGAGGGGGGGAGAACTGCACCAACTGCCCCCGCCCCTTTTATACGACGGCCCTGCATCTATGAGACTTTAATACCAAAAGTTCCAACCGATGGAACTGTCTTATGAGTATTTAGTGTCTCAAGACGATACGATAGTTGCACAACGTGAACACCTCTTGTTAAGCCCACTTAACATAGACCAGTGTGTGCACTTGAAATGTCCTACCATGGAATAACCGTAGTCTGTGTTCAACTTTTGCTGCTTGTCTGAAAAAAAAATTTGCAGTTATACATTGTTCACACGCCTGTCATAAAACACAGTTTGGTGGTAAAGGGAAGCTTAATTCATCCGTGCAGCACTAACTGCGCGTTGACACTCGGCTATTCACAACCCTTCGTGCACGTATGGACGACATTGGAAACCACCGCGGCCTGCTCTTCGACTTCAGCTGCTCCGCTGAACGCAGGCGCGCTTCGCCAGGAGAATTCCAGGACCATGGGTCCGCTGCCGCAGCCGTCTGCAGCGCCGCCGTCTTAACGCTGGCATCTGAACTGAACTGAACGTTCGGCCCGCTGCCTTCGGTGTGAACTCGCTCACAGCCCAGCAGCGTCGACTGGCGCGACGGCTTCCTCGCACTTATTTCAGACACCGGCAGTCACTCCTTCAGCTTACTCTAGGCTGATACACGACCTACCACTCAGTCGCTCCTGAACGTCAATCTCTCTCTCCTCATTTAGGTAATTTATTTGAAGGATGAGCAACAGAAAGAATAAAAACCTGCGCAAACGGCATAAAATTTTACTGGCAGTATGTTCGCCTCAGCAGATACCGGTATGAGGCGTCCATCCAGAAAGCGCTTATATGTAGGAAGTGGGATAACAAAAGCGGTAAGTTTAATAGAAACATTTATTCTTTCACTAACAGTTTCGGCATTCCATTATGACATCTTCAGGTCCCTACATCGGACTATAATATCCAAATGACAGTTGTTGTTGTTGGTTCCTACTGAGAGATAGAAATCGACGAAACCAGGTCTGATATTCCTACTTAATGGATTTTATACTCCGATATAGGGACATGAAGATGACATAATGGAATGCCGAAACTGGTAGTGAAAGAATAAATGTTTCTGTTAAACATACAGCTGTTGGTATCCACTTCATACATACTCTTGCCCAGCTGCAGTCCCGGTTGGATTCAATAAGAGAAAGCGCTCAGTCCGATGAAGCACCGACTCTGATCATATTTAGGCTAAACAGATGTCCTGCTTTACGTACGACACTCCTTTTCCTCTTTTTTTTTAAAGTCTTATCCTGCGGCCTGCCACGAAGTTAGAAGTAAAAAAATAAAAAAAATAAAAAAAAAATAAAAAAAACTGCATTCCAATATTATCCTGCGAAATCCGATTATCGACTTATTACAGAGTAATGAGTAATTATTCAGTTAGTGAAGAATGGGACTCATACGCCAGACTGTTCTTGCGGAGGACAGGGAGTTTCGTTAAGAGAGCAGCGTCTAACACACAGGTCGTCTGCGGACGTAAACATGGCCGATCAGATACGTAAAATACCCGGCAATAGTGACGTTACGTCACGTGCGTGACTGAACGACTACCTAGCTCTCTGCGTGGTGCGAAAGTGGATGAAAGTCGTTAGTGCTTGAACTGTTGAGTGATGACTGAGTTCTAATCCTGCCCAATTGAGATCTTTGTATCAATTTAATTGCAGCCACACAAGATAAATCCGATGTTTTCTAACTAGAAGTACAATCCTTATGGGCTAATGTGATTTCTGTATTTTTGTTTGGTTGGTGTAAAAACATCTTTGGCTTGTGTACTTAAATACATTCCGAAGGAATCTAATGACGGAAAAAGTTTTGACAAAATTTCAAATGTTTGAGAGTACAGTAAGGCAATGGAATTCAAGTCACAAATCAATTCGTTTGAGACGGGTTGAATATTTGCAAAATTTCACGAGTTAAATATTGATGATCGTGCTGTTCTTAACATTATTGGATTTATTGTTTCCCTGTCAGCTACAAATGCGACAGCAGAGCAGTACTTTCACTAATGAACAGTATATGGATCCATAAAAAATTCAGAGTTAATCCAGAAACATTTGATTATTACAACATGTAATTTTAAAGTTAAAGATTAATGGGCTGTAAGAAAACCTTCGATTTCACTGAAGTTAGTAGAACACTGAGACTGTTACGTTGGCAACCTTAGTGATCTCTTTGTCAGTAGACGAATTCCCAGTTTTGAGGAACGCATTAGTGAGGTGGTTTAATTCCGCGGGAAATAGTTCCCTTTCGCAGATGTCCTTGCTCTAAACGCCAACGCCTTTTGTGACGCCTTGCTTTTGTTGTGGATGGTGGTTCCAATCACGGTGGAGATAACAGTCCTTGTGCGTGGGTTTCCGATAAACTGTGTGGTCCCAGCTCCCTCTCACTTCCCTGAATACTAAGCACATCAAGGAAATCCAACCTTCCCTCTACCTCCTTCGCCTCCTTCTCCATGGTGAACTGAATGCTCGGATTAATCCCGTTGAGGTACTCGAGAAAACGACCTAGTTCTTCTCTGCCATGTCTACGCGAAAAAAAAGTGATAGTCTTGAAGGGTTTCCTGCCGGATAATGACGTCATCTTGACACAATATTTCTGCGGACCAGCTGTCCGCGGTCACGTGTTACTGCGTCTTGTTTCAGATTAAACAGGAGGGGAATAATACAGTGAGCATACCTTTGTAATACGTGTATTTTCACGATATTGAAATTACCTGACATAGATTGTACTTATGTAGAAAATGTAGGTTTCCCTACTTGCAAATCTCTGGAAGTTCTGGACGGGATTGCTTGAAATTTTGAAACATCTTTCCCCTGGGATACGTGCATGTCTTTATAAGTTTTTAATACATATCACATACGAAATTGTATATTTTTTGTAATGGAGAAATGATGTTACAAAAATCGAAAAATTAACAAATTTCTCTTTTTCCAAAACGCTTTTCTACCCATTGCCATTCTGCATTTTATATCCTCTGTACTGCGACCATCATTTGTTATTTTACTGCCAAAGTAACAAAACTCATCTACCTCCTTTATTGCTTCGTTTCCGAATCTAATTCCTTCAGCATCACCTGATTTTCTTACACTGCACTCCATTACCCTAGTTTTGCTCTTGTTAATGTTCATCTTATATGCACCTTTCAGCACACTATCCATTCCGTTCAGTTGCTCTTCCAGGTCGTTTGCTGTATCTGATAGAATTACTATGTCATCGGCAAAACGCAATGTTTTTATTTCATCCCCCTGAACTTTAATCCCTATTCCAAATTTTTCCTTGCTTTCCTTCACCGCCTGCTCGATGTACAAATTGAATAACATCGGAGAAAGGCTACAACCCTGTCTTACTCCGTTCCCAACTGATGCTTCCCTTTCATGCCCTTCGAGTCTAATAACAGCGGTCTGGCTTTTGTACAAGTTGTAAATAACTCTCCTTTCCCTGTATTTTACCCCTGCTGACTTCAGTATTTGGAAGAGTGTATTCCAGTCAACATTGTCAAACGCTTTCTCCAAATCTACAAAAGCTAGAAATGTAGGTTTGCCTTTTCTTAGTCTATCTTCTAGGATAAGCCGTAAAGTGAGTATTGCCTCCCGTGTTCCCACATTTCTCCTGAACCCAAACTGATCTTCCCCGAGGTCGGCTTCTACAAGCTTTTCCATCCTTCTGTATATAATTCGTGTTAATATTTTGCAACCATGAGTTATTAAACTGATGGTTCTGTAGTTTTCAAACCTGTCTACACCTGCTTTCTTTGGAATGGGGATTATAACATTTTTCTTAAAGTCTGAGGGTACTTCGCCTATCTCATACATCTTACACACCAGGTGAAACAGGTTTGTCATGGCTGGTTCTCCCAGAGACTTCAGAAGCTCTGAGGGAATATCATCTACTCCAGGGGCCTTGTTTCGACTTAGGTCTTTCAGGGCTCTGTCAAATTCTTCTCTCAGTACAGTATCTCCTATTTCATCTTCATCTAGATCCTCTTCCCTTCCTACAATATTGTCTCGAAGTTCATTTCCTTTGTAGAGCGCCTGTATATACTCTTTCCACCTTTCAGCTTTCCCTTCTTTGCTGAGAACCGGTTTTCCATCAGTGTCCTTGATATTCATTGAGCTGTTTTTCTTATCTCCAAATGTTTCTTTTATTTTCCTGTAGGCTGTATCTATTTTTCCCCTATTTATACATTCTTCTACATCCTTGCATTTGCCTTCTAGCCACTCCTGCTTAGCCATTTTGCACTTCCTGTCAATCTCATTTCTTAGTCTTCTGTACTCCATTTTCCCTGTTTCATTTACTGCATTTCTATATTTTCTCCTTTCATCGATTAAATTTAGTATCTCCTGTGATATCCACGGATTTTTTGTAGGTCTTGCCTTCCTACCTATTTTGTCCTCTGCTACCTTCACTATTTCATCTCTCAATGCTACCCATTCCTCCTCTACTGTTTTATTTTCCCCTGTTTCTGTCAATTGTTGTCTAAAGCTCCCTCTGAAATTCTTAAGAACCTCAGGTTCCTTCAATTTATCCAGGTCCCATCTCCTTATTTTTCTACCTTTTTGTAGTTTCTTCAGTTTCAGCCTACAGTTCATAACCAACAAGTTATGATCAGAGTCTATATCTGCCCCTGGGTATGTCTTACACTGTAGAACCTGGTTTCGAAATCTATGTCTTACCATTATAAAATCTATCTGGTATCTCCCAGTGTCTCCTGGTCTCTTCCACGTATACAACCTTCTTTTGTGATTCTTGAACCAGGTGTTTGTTATAACTAAATTATGTTCTGTGCAAAATTCTACCAGGCGGCTTCCTCTTTCATTCCTTTTGCCCAGACCATATTCACCTACTATCTTCCCTTCCCTTCCTTGTCCTACTACCGAATTCCAGTCTCCCATAACAATTAAGTTTTCCTCTCCCTTAATTGTCTGAATAATTTCCTTTAGCTCCTCATATATTTCTTCGATTTCCTCATCATCGGCAGAGCTAGTTGGCATATAAACCTGTACTACGGTTGTCGGTGTTGGCTTCGTATCTATCTTGACAATGATAATGCGATAACTGTGCTGGTCATAGTAGTTTACCCGCATTCCTATTTTCTTTTTCATTATCAATCCTACTCCTGTGATACCTCCAATTGATTTTGTATTTATAATTCTGTACTCACCCGACCAGAAATCCTGTTCATCCTGCCACCGAACTTCACTAATCCCCACTATATCTAACTTCAACCTATCCATTTCCCTTTTTAAATTTTCTAATTTTCCTACTCGATTAAGGGATCTAACATTCCACGCTCCGATTCGTAGAATGCCAGTATTGTCTTTTCTGATGATGACATCCTCCTGAGTAGTCCCCGCCCGGAGATCCGAATGGGGGACTATTTTACCTCCGGAATATTTTACCCGAGAGGATGCCATCATCATATGTTCATACAGTAGAGCTGCATGTCCTCGGGAGAAATAACGGCTGTAGTTTCCCCTTGCTTTCAGCCGTTCGCAGTAACTGTGTGGCAAAGCCACGTTAGCTGATGTTACAAGGCCAGCTCAGTCAATCATCCAGCCTGTTGCCCTTGTAACTACTGAAAAGGCTGCTGCCCCTCTTCAGGAACCACACGTTTGTCTGGCCTCTCCACAGATACCCCTCCGCTGTGGTTGCACCTACGGTACGGCTATCTGTATCGTTGAGGCACGCAAGCCACCCCACCTCGGCAATGTCTGTGGTTCATAGGAGTGGTATGCATTAATTTTTTTTTGTTATAACTAAATTATGTTCTGTGCAAAATTCTACCAGGCGGCTTCCTCTTTCATTCCTTTTGCCCAGACCATATTCACCTACTATCTTCCCTTCCCTTCCTTGTCCTACTACCGAATTCCAGTCTCCCATAACAATTAAGAACCTGTGAACCATAGAGCAGGTATAGCATGTTCTATTTATTTTATTGAGTGTCTGAAATTGTAATCAAGTGATTTCGAAAATAAAATAACTCAAACTTCATTTTAACACGTTAATTTTCACATCTTAAAATATTGCACGGTTTTTTGAAAAAATAAAAAAATAAAAAAAAATAAAAATATAAAAAAATATTAATAAAAAATATGCATTAATATTTTTTTCAATCCAATTTTGTGGAAACAGGCTACAAATTAACACTGGATTTGCAATAGTGTGAACCTAGAAATTGATAAAGGTGAAAGCATCCGATATAGAAGCGGGTTTCGAAAGTTTAATGTTTCCAATTTGTGCGTCCTTTCCATTTCGGAAGAGGGAGGCATAGAAATACGCGATACTGCATCGTTGCCTAATCATTTACGGGATGTTGTTGATTCCAACACTCCTCCAACTCAACACTCAGGGCGCACACCGGCTGATCGCTTGTCAGGCGTGCGAGTCGGCGGTCACTTGTGCGCCGCGCTGGAGTGGCGGTGCGCTCTGGCCAGCCACAACTCGGATTGGGCGGCCGCTCGAGTATGAGGTAGTTAAGCAGTTTGTGAGTCTCGGAACCGATGACCCGAGTAGTTTGGTCCCTACGAATTACAAACCTTTCAACGTTTTTGAACAACTTCTACTGCGTCGACAAGCATAGATGAATGCGCTACTTATCATCAGAATGTATCCTCTTTAAAAGTGTTGTAAAATACTAAAGTCATTTAATAACACCTCGAGAACTTACATCTCCCTATTTGCAATTTTTCGATACAGTAAGTTACTCTCTCGGCTGGTATGACGTAGGTCGTCAATACTTTATATACAGTGTTATATATCACGTCTTTTGTTACTTTAAACCTCTTCGTCTCAGTGCCACGTTTGGTGAATTTCAGAGATTACACGTATCTTTACAGGGAAAAATTGTTTGAGCACAGCCCGAAGAAGCCCTACATTTCATCCTGAACTAGTGAAACTTTCAGTGCTCCGCAACTGCACTATACGTATGAGAATGGGACGTACGTCCAGAACAACTCCCTCTCCTCTATTTGACCATTTGCCCCCACCCCTTGCTTCCGCTATTTACTTCATTTCTTCCCATTCCTCTTCCATATCCTCCTCTCCACATAACGGTTGGTAGTTAAGCACACAAGAAAACACGTTAATTTTTGACACCTTGTGCTTTCATTTAGTATTTTCGTTTGCATGCTGTGAAACGGAACATAGTTTCGTTAGTCTTAAAGACACTGAACAGTGAATGCGTACATTGGAAAGCATATGCAAAAACATTGATATGTAAACTCTCAGAGGACACTTAAGTAAGGTGTTCGGCACAGGAATTAGATCGGTCACTGCAGCTACAGTTGCAGGTTATGACGATTTGAGTGAATTTACACGTAATCTTATAGTAGGCGCGCGACAGATGGGACACAGCGTCTGCGACGTAGCGGTGTGGTGGGGATTCCCTTGTACCATCATTCCACGAGTCCCCCGAGAATATCGCGGATCCGGTAAAATATCAAATCTCCGACTTCGCTGCGGCTGGAAAGAGTTCCTACAAGAACAGGACCACCGACTACTGAAGAGAATCGTTGACCTGACGGAAGTGCAACCCTTTCGCAATTGGTTGTGTATTTCAATGCCGGTCTATAAACAAGTGTCGGCATGCGAAACATCATCGACTTGAGCTTTCGGAGCCTAAGGCTCCTCTCGTGTACTCTAACTGAATGCTCCACGTTAAGGTTTACGTCTCGCCTAGGCCCGTCAGCACCGACATTGCTGCTGATGACAGGAAACATGTTGGCTAGTCTGACGACTCTCTTTTCCAATTGTATCGACTGGATGGACTTACTCGGGTACTGAGACAATGTTATGAAACCGCCAACCCGGCAAGCAGTTTTTCAAGCTGGTGGAGATTCCGCATTGGTGTGGGGCTTGAGCAGCTGGAGTGATATGGGACCCCCGATACGTCCAGAAAGCTTGTGATGTCTCATCGAGTAAGGCTTCCTGTTCACACGGTCGAAGACGTCTCGTGGTTCGAAGGCGTCACTTCCGTCACGTATTTTGGTCGCCCAGATTTCTTACTGTCCCCAACGGCATACACACTTCCATGTCAAATTCACACTGATGGTGAGCGGAAAGTGGTAGTCACTGGTTGCTGTCGTGCCTTATGTTGTGACCTCGTCGCCTTTTGTTGTTTAATTCTTTCTGCCATTAGTTGAGTACTCGCCCCGGTCTAGTTGTCAGGAAAGGTACTGGTGCAGGTACGATGGTCAGCTACAACATTTCTATACAGATTAGTATTACAAGTTGTATTGATTAAAAATTACAATGATACTCAACTTTAGAACATATGTCTGTTTCTTCTCCCTTCTCGCGGCGTTGTCCGTATGATGCTGGCTGCGCTGAGACCTAGTTACTGCTTCGTTCGTAGCCAAGTTCTGACCTAGTAACTACCTGAGTTCTGACTAGTAACTGACGGGCCGTCCAGACGTATGTCAGCCTAAATATAGCTGCTTGTAGAAGGCGCGTAACTTCGGTTACTACCTCCAGAATGCGCGGCGCCTACTTCCGATTGGCTTTAAGTCGATTGCTGCCTTCTCCACGATCGTTCTCTTAAGTCTGGCGTGTGGGGCTGACTTTACACCACAACACCTTAGACAACTACTATCCTCATCTTCGCGTTTATAACAGACAATAGGACGGGAAATGACTCACATATTCTTACTTGCCACAAAATTTGCCCGTTCTGTATGAATAAGTCTCAATTGCCGATGGTGTGGTTAGGCAGCAGCCTGCTAGTACAGCTTAGATTCCTGACAGTGAAACGACCAGTAATGAGCTATTCTGTTTCGTTGCCGCAGTCAGTCCGCTGAGACTGGAGAGCATGCTTTGGACATGAGCAAGATTAGGTGCAGGTGCTGTCTGTAGAGTGTTGTACTAACCACTGACACAACTGAATAACCGCTGTCTTCAGTCTGAAAGTTCTTAAAGGTGAAAAAATAGACCAACTTTTACAGACATACTAAAATATGTTTAATATTAACAATGAAAAATCCGATAGGAATATCAATAATGGAGGATAGATAACAACTCACCGTAAAGAGGCTTGCTGAGCTGCTGACAAACAGGAAAATAGATAATCACCTCCACACAACTTAAAGTTTCGGCCATGGCCGTCGTCGGAAAAAGAAACACATACATTCACACAATAATTCAGACAACTATACTCCGTCAATCATCCAGACTGTTGCCCCTGTAACTACTGAAAAGGCTGCTGCCCCTTTTCAGAAACCACACGTTTGTCTGGCCTCTCCACAGAGACCCCTCCGCTGTGGTTGCACTTATGGTACGGCTATCTGTATTGTTGAGGCACGCAAGCCACCCACCTCGGCAATGTCTATGGTTCATGGGGGTGGGCCAACGTTTTAACAAACACAAAATTAATGTAAAAAAAAAAGAATAGATATTAAAAATGGGATGGGGATCATGAAATTATAAAGCAGAGATTTGATACTTTAAATCATTATCTATTCAATAAAATGATCAAGCAAATAAATGTGGGGAGACCATATAAAGCACAATAAATCACACAACTTTTACAAAAGTGAATGAAATCATAAAGTTACTGCCTGTAATAAAATTGTTTATTGTTTCTGCCCTTTATGAATGTAGAGGTAATGTGGGAGATAATTTGCAGATACACAGTGAAAAGGAAAGCACATTCATTCACTCACAGACACATGCATAATTCTTGTGACACACCACTCATATGGCAACAATTGATAGCAGTAGCGAAACAAAGCATCAGCGGCGTTTTGACAAGATGGCAGGTGTCTTCAAGCACAAATTAAAATACCACTATGCACAAAACGAACATATGTGCTGGGAGACAGCACCATACTATCCGTAAGTACCATGTGGTGTGTGACCATGGTGAATTACATAAGATTTACAAAAAGAAATTAATTTAGAATAAGGAAGTAAAGCACACACGAGAATTCATATAGAACAAAGCTAGTATTAGTAAAAGCATGGCTGAATGATGAAGTAAAGATTGTTACGAAAGCAGATGGTGCAATCGGTCATACCGAACCCTGAGCCCCAAGGGTATGCACTGGATATACACCATGGTGATTAGACCCAGAATCACCTATAGGGCGGTCGTGTGGTGGAAGAAGGTAGAACAGCAGGTTGCTGCTAAAGAGCTTGGTAAGCCTGCTTAGCCATAACAGGCGGAATTAGCAGCACACCAACTGCTGGGATGGAAACCATGCTGGATATGCCCCCATTACACCTTTGGGTCAAGTTGGAGGCAGCAGCTGGTGCATACAGACCCAAAACTAGCAACAATTGGAACTCTTTGGCATATCCAGAATCACACACTAAAATAGTGAGTGAGGTAAATATAGGAAAGGTTGGGGAAATGCCAGCCGACTATATTATAACCCCATACTGCTACAACAAGCCTTTCAATATAACAATTGGAAGTAGGAAGCAGTGGGAGAAAATAGTTCGACACCATTCGGGGGGATATTGTCTGGTGCACTGATGGGTCAAAATCAGACCAAGGTGTTGGGGCCAGGGTATACGGGGTGCAGCCAAGACTGGAGGGCGTCATCTTTCTAGGGAAACTGGCCTCAGTATTCCAGGCCGAAATCACTGCCATCAGGGCGTGTGTGGAGAAGAATTTGCATAGGTGCTACAAAGATCGTAGCATCTATATCTATTCAGACAGCCAGGCAGCCCTGAGATCACTGGCAGCTCCTGCAACAAGGTCTAAAATTATTGCAGAATGTCACAGGGTTCTGGTGGAGCTAGGGGAAAGCAATAGAGTAAACCTATTGTGAGAGATTAGACTTATGGTTGGACTGCTGACAGGCCATGGGAATTGCAAAAAACACATACATACAATGGGAATAACAGACGAGGACCCTAAATGTAGGATCTGTGATGACGGTGATGAAACTGCATCACATCTAATCTTCGAATGCATTGCATGGGAGAGTAAGAGGCACAGGACATTTGGGACAACCAGACCCGAAGAAATTGTGTCTAATAAAGAACTGGTAAAGGGATTCCTTGCACTGTTCAAGGGCATTGGTTGGCTTTACTAGATATACAGGGTGCGATACCTCACAATAAACTCAGTTGCGGTGCGGGCATTGGCGGGTTGGACCAAGACTGTTTTGGCTTCCCTGAGCAAATCAAATCAATCGGTCATACCAAGACAAGAAAGACAGAATCAAACCAGAAAATCTGTGAAATATTTAGCAACTGGCAGATACAGACATGAGGCGACAACGTTAGTTAAAAAAAGAAAAAGCAAGGAAATTCAAACATGCCATGTTTACACGAAGGCTGAAGGCCACACACATCTATTCCAACTTGAGAATAACCAGACACAAAATAATTACTGGAATGAGAATGCAAATACTAAATTTAAACTCAATTACTCGAGTTCTGTAAATGAAGAAACACTTCGCCTCGCATGGCACGAGAATTACTTAAGAAAACTATCACTGATAAACGAAGACTGCCTGATCACAAAGAAAGCAAAGCATGCCATCCCCTCAGCATGATTCGACGACGTATTTATTTCGACGGACGGAGCAAGTGTGGCACCTAAGGCCATGGCAGAAGCCTTCCCCACTACACCCCGGATGTAGAGCGCGCTAAAAGACGACCAGAGAGCGTTCAGAGCCTAGTGTCAATCAATCCTTTGCTACCTACAGGACGTAATACATTCTTCTAGAGGTCCAGGGAGGTCTCTTTTGTCATGTTGGTACTACACTAAAAACAGGCCATCTTGCCGAGTAAGCTTGTCTCTGGCCACCCAGCAGACACCAGTGCAGACGACATACTAAGCTATGCATTCTTAACTATCGTAAACGAGGCCCGAGCGCAAGGCGACATTTCTAAGCCCTTGCGCGGCAGTCAGTCAGTAATATAAGCTACCATCCACATTCATATGAACACACAAGTTAAATCACATGGGTGGAAACATATATAAACATGGGTCATTGATCATTAATAAAAAGAATAAAATAATTGACATACAAATAGACAATATTAATGGCTGAAAAACACTTAAGAGTAAAGAATAACTCAAAATGGAACACGCCCACACATTCAGTGGACGTGTTTCATGTTTTAAAACACAAAAAAAGAAACATTAAACACTGTGCTGTGCCCCAGAAATCAGCCAGCCAGGGAGTGCACATCGTCAACCCTGTGTGTTGCGACACGACTCTAGCAACACCGCATAGAAGACAAGGCCGCACAACTGGCCCTGACCACGTCGCTCCCAGAGGCAGCGGCCGCCAGCTGACTGGCTGGCCGCTGGGGCACGCCCACCGCCTCGTAGCGGCCGGCCAGTCAGCTAGCGTTAGCGGCCTTTGGGTGTGACGTAGGCATGGCCACTTGTGACGCCTTGTCTTCTATGCTGTGTTGACTACAGTCGGTGTCGTTCATAATACCCCACCTCGCCTGTCAGACTACTGGCTGGCTGCACGGTACCTACAGACAGGAAACCTCCGTAACAGCCTGGTCACATGCTCAGGGGTGGGGAGGTTTCTGCAGTTCCGTAAGATGTCCCATGATGGTGCTGAGGTCAGAAGCAGCCCTTTAAACTGGCCAGAGCAGACGGCAGGTCGCACCTGTCCCCACCACCACTTCCCCTCAAATGCCGGCACACCGGGCACAACTGTGGCCTTGTGGCAGGCAGCACGAGCTCTCCCTTCAGCCTCTCCTCCACACTGCCCTCCGGTGTGCAAGAGGCATCCTCAGAAGCGCCTCAAGTGTGGTCTACTGGTACTAAGCTGGGGAATTGCCTGGCGTCTGCTGGCATCTTACGGAACTACGAGGGGAGTGCAGGACAGTGGTTTAGAGGGGGTTTCTTCTCAGTGTATGTTGCTGGCGGTACTCACGTGAAGACGAGCTGCAGCGCCTCCGCCAGCAGCGACCCCCCGGCCTCCACCCCCGCCAGGCGGCGAGCCTCGCAGAGGGCGCGCAGCACGCACGACCGCCCGTCCAGCCCGTGGCTGCCGACACCAGGAGGCAGCAGTCATTACAGGACCAGGCGGGGCGGCGCAACACCACCGAGACAGGGCCTCACAACAGGCCGTGGTACGTCACACTGACCAGGCCGTGGCCGCCAGCTGAATGGCTGGCCGCTGGGGCACGCCCACTGCCTCGTAGCGCGCAGCCAGTAAGCTGGCGGCCGCTACCTGGTCAGTGTGACGTACAGCAGCGGCCTGTTGTAAGGCCTGTCTCCAGGTGGTGTTGGGCGGCAGCGCAGCGCCGGCGACAGAACTCGGGGGGCGCTCCCTCAGAGTGTGGCGCCAACACTGTAGCACACGTGCAACACTCATCTGACGCCCAGCACACAACAAAAACACTCTGTCCAAAATAGGTCAAACGCTTCAGATAAGGAATCTAGGCTTGCAGTAGTATCGTTTGAGTCAGATATCTTCCATTGTATAATATGCAGTACATGGCCAAAGCTGTTTTCAACAAGAAGAGGACTCTGATGATCAGGAAGGTGAGCTGGGCATTAAGGAAGAAACTGGTAAAGTGCTACATTTTGAGTATTGCACTGTATGGAGCAGAGACGTGGACCATGAGAAAGAAGGGGAAAAACTACTTTGGACATCTTTGAAGTGTGTCTCTGAAGGAGAATGGAAAAGATCATATGGACAGATCGCATGAATTATGATGATGTACTGAGAAAAGTAGGAGAGAAGTATTCTGCATACAATTCTACAGAGAAAGGCCAACTGGATTAGACACGTTCTTAGACGTGAGGGACTCCTACGCAATGTCGTAAAGGGAAAATCAGAGGAAACACAGGACGAGGAAGAAGAAGAATTAAACATCTTACGACATGAAAGATGGAAGGAGATACAACAGACTGAAGAAAGAAGTTGAAGACAGGGAACAATAGAATCAGAAATTCTCCGTACGAAGACATGCACCTGCCACTAGGCAGAATATTACATAATAATAATATTTTAGTTGTAAAGTGTAAGACCGAAATCAAAATGAGGTCCCGGGAGCAGACGACATTCCTTCAGAGCTATTGAAGTCTCTGGGAGAGCCAGCCATGGCAAAGCTATTTCACCTGGTGTGTAAGATATGTCAGACAAGTGAAATACCCTCAAACTATAAGAAAAATGTAATATTTATCATTCCAAAGTAAGCAGGCGAAGACCGGTGTGAAAATTATAAAATCATCAGTTCAATAAATCACGGCTGTAAAATTTTTAACATCAGTTATTTACAGAAGAAAGGGAAGTCTTGAAGAAGCTGACCCTGGGGAACATCAGTCTCGATTTACGAGAAATGTACGAACATGGGAGAAAATACTCACTATACGATATATCTTAGAAAATACCAGGCGATCAAAAAGTCAGTATAAATTTGAAAAATTAATAAATCACGGAATAATGTAGATAGGAGGTAAAAATTGACACACATGCTTGGAATGGCATGGGGTTTTAATAGAACCAAAAAAAGAAAGAAAGTTCAAATAATGTCCGACAGATAGCGCTTCATATGATCAGAAAAGCTACAATTAGCATAACAAATTAATAAAAAGCAAAGATGATGTCTTTACAGGAAATGATCAATACGTTTACCATCATTCCTCAACAATAGCTGTAGTCGAGAAATAATGATGTGAACAGCACTTTAAAGCATATTCTGGACTTATGGTGAGCCATTGTCGTCGGATGTTGTCTTTCAGCATCCCTACAGATGTCGGTCGATCACGATACACATGGGACTTCAGGTAACCCCACAGCCAATAACCGAACGGACTGACGTCTGGGGACCTGGGAGGCCAAGCATGAAGCAAGTGGCCGCTAAGCACACAATCATCACCAAACGACACGACCAAGAGGTCTTTCACGCGATTAGCATTATGGGGTGGAGCACCATCCAGCAGGTGTTTATCAGCCAGGATGTGGATGATGCGATTCTGTAACATATCTGCGTATCTCTCTCCCCTCACGATAGCAGTTACAAAACCAGAATCACACAGTCCTTCGAAGAAAAATGGCCCGATAAAGGTAGATGTGGTAAATCCAACCCATACCGTGATTCTCCCGTCCTGCAGTGGAGTTTCCACGACAGTTATAGGATATTCAGTAGCCCAAATTCTGCAGTTGTGGGCGCTGAGAGACCCTGATAGCGTGAAATGAGCTTCGTTGGTCCACAACACGTTACTCAACCAATCGTCATCTTCCGCCATCTTTTGAAACGCCGACACCGCAAGTGCCTTCCACTTCACTAAAATCGCCAGGTAACAATTCATGATGCCGATGGATTTTGTAGGGATAACATCGGAGGGTAGGCGTAAGTGGTAACCAAACAGTAGTATATGGAATGCTGGTGCGACGTGCTACTGCACGAGCGCTGACTTCCCCGTGCACAGACGAACCCGCTACAGTCTCCATTTCTTCCTGAACGGTCTCAGCACCATTACGCCTTGTGCTCGGTCGGCCACTACGGGGTCTATCGTCTAAACAGTCCTTGGCTTCGAAATTCGAACTCTTTCTTGCTACAGCTGCATTTGGCAGCGCACCTTTACTCGTTCGAATCCCCTTCCTGTGGCGATAGTATCGTAACGCTGAACTAGCACATTCCCGTCGCTGATAATACAGCTTCAATAAAAGAGCCTTATCAGGTAACGTGAACATGCTGCGAATGCTGGTGCATTTGATTCTCTCTCTCATTACAGCTCCTTTTATACACGATTTTCATGCGCAGTCACTGACGTTTTGCTGTCCAGCGCCATCTGCAGAATTTTGTTTTTGTTGTTGTAATATAACCCCATGTCATTCCAAGCAGGTGAGTCAATTTTTACCTCTCTATCTACATTATTTCGTGATTTATTAAGTTTTCAATTTATACTGACTTTTTGATTGCACGGTGGATCAAAGAAAGGCTGATGTAGATTTGGAGAAAGGTTTTGCCAATGTTCACAGAAACATGAAGCGTCGCGCGGCTATAAATTGCGCGGCGTTGCCTTCTTCTGTTTCCTTTGGCAGAACCGCCAAATGGCATATCTGGCGGGTCACGTGGGTTACGCGGGAGAAGCGGCAGTCAGAAGGCGACAGCATAGACCTACTAAATAAAAACTAGACCGCTCGCCGCTCGCTGGCGCTAGTGTCGCGTCCCCACATTGAACGTGACAGAAGCCGCCACTTGCAGGGAAACAGTGTGTAAACATGGTTCGTTCGTGTGCTGCTTTTTATTGTAACAGGTCTTTGCAGAGGTTCTTCTTGGTCCTGATGTTTTATTTTCATGCTTTTCAGCATTTGTGTTAAGTGAGAAAGGTTGATAATGATAAAGGGTATTAATGGATAATTGTCAAAGTACCAAAAATAGGTTGTTACAAGATGTTCTGGAAGAGACACTACACAGGGAAAAGCTGTAGTCTTGGATTACAGACAAAAACTGAGAAAAGTACTTTTTTGTTTGTCAAGTACTTATATTGTATTTACATGTAAATTACTAAAAGTATGTTAACATGATTAATGTAGTAAGTTGAGCTGAATGAAGAACTAGGCATATGAGAGGTATTTAGATTTGAAAAGAAATGTCCAATTTATTTATTTTTATTTTTTTTTATTTTTTTTTTTTATTTTATTTTTTTTAATTTTAATCCTAAGGGACTTAACTGCGTGGTCATCAATCCCTAACTTACTAACTACTTATGAACTACCTTACACTAAAGACGAAACAAACATCCATGCCCGAGGGGGGATTCAAACCCCCTACCGTAGCGGCCGTGCAGATTCTGACTGCCGCGCCGCAGACCACTCGGCCACTGCAGCCGACTATTTAGATTTTTAGTCAAATGTTTGTATAGTCTATGGGACTTAACTACGGGGTCATCAGTCCCTAAACTTATGAACTACTTACGAACTAGGACGGCACAAATATCCATGCCCGAGGGGGGATTCGAACCCCCGACCGTAGCGGCCGTGCAGACCGTGACTGGAGCACCTTAGTCCCCTCGACCACCGCGGCCGGCTTTTTTTTATTTTTTTTTTTAATCATATATATAAGTATGATGCAGAGGTAGGTCGAATAATTGTTTAACAGGTGGTGATAGTACTTCGTTAATGGTCAAATATTTGCTCGAATGCTGCATACTAAACCACTTGAAAAGGTACTGTCTTTGTGTAAAAGTAATGTGCGAATTGAAATGCCTGTTTAAAGTTATATAGTTACAATTATTCAAAATCAAATGTTTGTAAATCTATCGGACCAAACTGCATGGTCATCAGTCCGTAGCTTACAAACTAATTAAACGTAGGTAAAATAACGCCCCATAGAGGACTCGAACCTCCACGGCGAGCAACCGCGCTCTTCGCAGCGAGGTGCTTTAGACCGCTCGGCTACTCCACCGCAGCTTGGAATTATTCATTCCCAAATCGAGCATGTGACAGGAAAATTCTATGCAATATGTCTTTGGAATAGACAAAATTGTGTTATACAAAAATAAACGGGCAAAACGTACAGAGTAGTTGGCAAAAAGTAAACAGCACTTGACGGAAAATTACGTGAATTAAATAATAATCGTACTCTTTACTACTGTACAAGTTCCATGTAATCATCTTATGCAAATAACTTTATGCAAAATCGCCCCACCTTGTCAGAAAAGAGCCTTACATACTTCAATTTCGTGTTTCTATGCAGACGTATTTCGGAAACGAGGAAACTTCATTCATTTAAGAATACTTTTAAAACAAACATGCGTTTATTTTGTGCTTCGTTTTGCTTTTCTTACGTCTCATGTACTTCAAATCACAATGCCAGTACTACGATTCTTCCCTGCAAATGGCTGCGATTAGCTGCTGCAATTGGGGGACAGTTGCCTCGCTTGCCCGCTACAGCGTGGTAGGGGCTTGGGCTACAGGCGCCAGACAGGTGCGGAGAGAAACGTTGACACAGCCGTGGCGGCGTACTCAGCCGTGGCGTGTCCATTACACCGCGGGCGGGGTGAGCTGCCCTCTGGCTGGTGCAGCGCGAGTTGAGAAGGCACTGCGCTGCGGTCTGACGTTGTGCCAGCCTTCTCGATCCTTCCTGTTTCATCGGACACCTGCTGCTCCAGGCATTCTGGGAATATGGCGAGCGTCGATCTGTCGGCTTTCACGACACCTCGCTGGATTCATTTCAGACGTTACCGCTCGAGTTAGACGACCTTCCCTGTCCTGGCCTCTGGAACTCTCGTGTTGCCCTTGCTACTACCTCTTCGCCTGTGCACCTGGGAAACGACCCTAGACGCGATATGTGTGTATTCTTTGGAACACTATGAATCCTCTGTGGTTTTAAATTGTGGTTTCGTTTTATGCATAACGTTGACAATTTACTTTTGAACCCTTGGTGGTTAACATCAGTCAGTGGCCAAAATTGGCCGGTAAAATCTCGAAAGTTAGTTAATTTATTCTTATCACCCAAACAATATATGTTTGTTGAGTGTTTGTGTGACCATTCTGCAATTACATTATTTACTTTGTGCTGGGAAACCCGTATTCCTTGTGCCATCTCCCGTCACCCAAGGTCTAAGTGGTGAGGGACTAACTGTAACCCCGACCAGCTATGTGGAGTGTACTTCAACTATTGCCAACAGGAAACGTTATTCGGACTGTGATAACCTTCTTGTGTTAAATTGTTCACATCATTGTGATTATCATTTAAAATATCTTTGTTAACTTTATTTGCTGTCATATACGTAGATTCCCCGAAGTAGGGAGATTTAGTTGCAGCGTCACTTGCTTTAAGGACTTTCTTCAGGTACCTCATGTTACTTTTAAAAAACTGTAACTTTCGAGAAAGTGGACATACAGACAAACATTCATTTATCTATATGTAGATTACATCATAAAGAACATTACTTATGAAATGACAATTGCAGAAAATTCAAATTTTAATTACAATATTTTCTTCTTAAAAAGTCCAATGATTCCAAATGCATTTTACAATTAATGTAGGTAGACTAAAACTTTGAAAATTGTTCTGATTATAATTTCATTACAAAATTTGGCGTTGTGTAAGCTGTTGAAATATTTATTTTCGTTGTAAATTACAGGAACCGGTTTCGTTATAATAAAGCAGAGTATAGCTTTTGCTCCCACCCCCATGAACCACAGACATTGCCGAGGTGGGGTGGCTTGTGTGCCTCAACGATACAGATAGCCGTACCGTAGGTGCAAACACAGCGGAGGGGTATCTGTGGAGAAGCCAGACAAACGTGTGGTTCCTGAAGAGGGGCAGCAGCCTTTTCAGTAGTTACAGGGGCAACAGTCTAGATGATTGACTGAGCTGGCCTTGTAACATCAGCTAATGTGGCTTTGCCACACAGTTACTGCGAACGGCAGAAAGCAAGGGGAAACTACAGCCGTTATCTTTCCCGAGGACATGCAGCTCTACTGTATGAACATATGATGATGGCATCCTCTCGGGTAAAATATTCCGGAGGTAAAATAGTCCCCCATTCGGATCTCCGGGCGGGGACTACTCAGGAGGATGTGATAATCAGGAAAGACAATACTGGCATTCTACGAGTCGGAGCGTGGAATGTTAGATCCCTTAATCGAGTAGGAAAATTAGAAAATTTAAAAAGGGAAATGGATAGGTTGAAATTAGATATAGTGGGGATTAGTGAAGTTCGGTGGCAGCATGAACAGGATTTCTGGTCAGGTGAGTACAGAATTATAAATACAAAATCAATTGGGGGTATCACAGGAGTAGGATTGATAATGAATAAGAAAATAGGAATGCGGGTAAACTACTATGACCAGCACAGTTATCGCATTATCATTGTCAAGATAGATACGAAGCCAACACCGACAACAGTAGTACAGGTTTATATGCCAACTAGCTCTGCCGATGATGAGAAAATCGAAGAAATATATGAGGAGCTAAAGGAAATTATTTAGACAATTAAGGGAGAGGAAAACTTAATTGTTATGGGAGACTGGAATTCGGTAGTAGGACAAGGAAGGGAAGGGAAGATAGTAGGTGAATATGGTCTGGGTAAAAGGAATGAAAGAGGAAGCCGTCTGGTAGAATTTTGCACGGAACATAATTTAGTTATAACAAACACCTGGTTCAAGAATCACAAAAGAAGGTTGTATACGTGGAAGAGACCAGGAGACACTGGGAGATACCAGATAGATTTTATAATGGTAAGACATAGATTTCGAAACCAGGTTCTACAGTGTAAGACATACCCAGGGGCAGATATAGACTCTGATCATAACTTGTTGGTTATGAACTGTAGGCTGAAACTGAAGAAACTACAAAACGGTAGGAAAATAAGGAGATGGGACCTGGATAAATTGAAGGAACCTGAGGTTCTTAAGAATTTCAGAGGGAGCTTTAGGCAACAATTGACAGAAACAGGGGAAAATAAAACAGTAGAGGAGGAATGGGTAGCATTGAGAGATGAAATAGTGAAGGTAGCAGAGGACAAAATAGGTAGGAAGGAAAGACCTACAAAAAATCCTTGGATATCACAGGAGATACTAAATTTAATCGATGAAAGGAGAAAATATAAAAATGCAGTAAATGAAACAGGCAAAATGGAGTACAGACGACTAAGAAATGAGATTGACAGGAAGTGCAAAATGGCTAAGCAGGAATGGCTAGAAGGCAAATGCTAGGATGTAGAAGAATGTATAAATAGGGGAAAAATAGATACAGCCTACAGGAAAATAAAAGAAACATTTGGAGATAAGAAAAACAGCTCTATGAATATCAAGGACACTGATGGAAAACCAGTTCTCAGCAAAGAAGGGAAAGCTGAAAGGTGGAAAGAGTATATAGAGGGACTCTACAAAGGAAATGAACTTCGAGAAAATATTGTAGGAAGGGAAGAGGATGTAGATGAAGATGAAATAGGGGATACTGTGCTGAGAGAAGAATTTGACAGAGCCCTGAAAGACCTAAGTCGAAACAAGGCCCCTGGAGTAGATGATATTCCCTCAGAGCTTCTGAAGTCTCTGGGAGAACCAGCCATGACAAACCTGTTTCACCTGGTGTGTAAGATGTATGAGACAGGCGAAGTACCCTCAGACTTTAAGAAAAATGTTATAATCCCCATTCCAAAGAAAGCAGGTGCAGACAGGTGTGAAAACTACAGAACCATCAGTTAAATAAGTCATGGTTGCAAAATATTAACACGAATTATATACAGAAGGATGGAAAAGCTGGTAGAAGCCGACCTCGGGGAAGATCAGTTTGGGTTCAGGAGAAATGTAGGAACTCGGGAGGCAATACTCACTTTACGGCTTATACTAGAAGATAGATTAAGAAAAGGCAAACCTACGTTTTTAGCTTTCGTAGATTTTGAGAAAGTATTTGACAATGTTGACTGGAATACACTCTTTCAAATTCTGAAGTCAGCAGGGCTAAAATACAGGGAAAGGAGAGTTATTTACAACTTGTCCAAAAGCCGGACCATAGTTATTAGACTCGAAGGGCATGAAAGGAATGCAGAGGTGGGAAAGGTAGTAAGACAGGGTTGTAGCCTTTGTACATTGAGCAAGCTATAAAGGAAAGAAAGGAGAAATTTGGAGAAGGAATTAAAGTTCATGGTGAAGAATTAAAAACATTGCGTTTTGCTGATGACATAGTAATTCTGTCAGATACAGCAAAGGACCTGGAAGAGCAATTGAACGGAATAGACAGGGTGCTGAAAAGTGCATATAAGATGAACATTAACAAGAGCAAAACTACGGTAATGGAGTGCAGTGTAAGAAAATCAGGTGATGCTGAAGGAATTAGATTGGGAAACGAAGCAATAAAGGAGGTAGATGAGTTTTGTTACTTGGGCAGTTAAATAACAAATGATGGTCGCAGTACAGAGGATATAAAATGCAGAATGGCAATGGGTAGAAAAGCGTTCTTGATAAAGAGAAATTTGTTAACATCGAAGATTGATTTAAGCCTAAGGAAGTCCTTTCTGAAGGCATTTGTATGGAGTGTTGCCTTGTATGGGAGTGAGACATGGACGATAAACAGTGCGGACAGGAAGAGGATTGAGGCTTTTGAGCCGGCCGCGGTGGCCGAGGTGACTGAGGCGCTCCAGTCACGGTCAGCACGGCAACTACGGTCGGGGGTTCGAATCCCCCCTCGGGCATGGATATTTGTGGCGTCCTAGTTCGTAAGTAGTTCATAAGTAGTTTGTAAGTTTAGGGACTGATGACCCCGTAGTTAAGTCCCATAAGCTTAACAAACATTTGAACATTTGAACATTTGAGGCTTTTGAAATATGGTGTTACAGAAGAATGCTGAAGATTAGGTGGGTGGATCGTGTAACTAATGGGGAGGTACTGAACAGAATTGGGGAGAAAAGTAATTTCTGGCATACCTTGACTAAAAGAAGGGATAGATTGGTAGGACACATTCTTAGACATCAAGGAATTGTGAATTTAGCGTTGGAGGGAAGTGTATGGGGTAAAAACCGCAGAGGAAGACCAAGAGATGGATACAGTAAGCAGATTCAGACAGATGTAGGTTGCCGTTCTTATGTGGAGATGAAGAGGCTTGCTCAGGATAGGGTATTGTGGAGAGCTGCATCAAACCAGTCTCCGGACTGAAGACCACAACAACAACAGCTTTTTCTCTGTAGTACACAAACAGGTAGACGGTAAGGAAGAGTCAAATAAATAACAAAAATGAAAATATTCCTTGAAGGTTTCGAACCTAGAGCCACGCTGTAACCGTTCCTCTCCGACATCCTTTGCTGACCAGTCTGTCAGTTCTACGTGTGCTGTGCTTAAAACTTTGGAGCTTCCCTTCTTGGAATTTCCTGGGTTGTGCGTTTCAGAGCTCCTATGAGTGGACTCCCTTGAGGTACACTACTATCCTGAGGAGTCCCATCCCGAATGAATTTCCGATACCGCAATATCTCCTTGTAAGGGGAGAGTTGGGAGGAAGATTTGGTAGTGAGAGAGGACGGGAACGAAACCTGACGACAGCGGCAGGGCGTGAAGAGAGCGGCAGCGCGCGGGAGGCTGGACACTTGTTCCAAGTAGACTCCATCTACACGGGCGAGCAAAATCATTAGCATTTTTGTTTTCCCACAGTTGGATGGTCCTACAATTATTGCTTGAACATTACCAGGAAGTAAAGATCAGTTTTTCTCTTTCCTCTTCTCAGAATCCTCTCTCAACCCATCACAAGAGCAGTCACCAGCTACGAAATTTTGTTGTTTCTCGCAGAACAACATGTTATAGAGTCAAATAGAGGTATCCAGTTAGCTATATATAAGCACAAAGACCGTTTTGAATCATTCAGGTTCAATATGACTGACGAAGAAGTTGGTGATATAATTTGCGTTTGCTGTTTGCTATTATGCAACGTTTCTGAAGCACTGGTTGTAAGACTTGTTCCACTTCCCGTATTCGTCGGCAGAAGTGCTCCCGATCTAATGAATATTGCTGCCACTTGTGTCTGCAAGCTGCGGCAGACGAGCATCTCCGTGCAATCATTAAGTGTGTCTCGTTATCGATTCCATCCATGAAAGTGAACCTTTCTCCCACAGGTGCTGATCGCTGTGCTGTGTAGTGTATTTATTTATCTCATTTCAGTGTTAATGTGGGACTAAACTGTACATCGATGAGCAATAACTGCCCTCCAGTTTTACCCTCTACGCTAAGAGACGCAGGCGTCGCCCACGGATCGCCGGGTACAGCGGCTCTAGCGCAGCCAGCAGACTCCGCTAGCCGGCTACGGAGGTCGGCAGTAGTCTTTCGTAGTTCGCGAACGAACTAGTCCGGAAAAACGCTCCCACAGGCGAACTACGCGAACTAGTTCGCAGATCCCTCGTCTCTTAGTTCGCCCGCTCCTTTTCCGAAGGCTGACGGGGTAACAGTGAGAGGACGCGATAGCGCGCAGAATCGCGTGATTCCTTTCTGCCAGTTGCCGTCATTTCGAGCTGAGATGCGGCTCAGCTGTAGTTTCAGTATCGGAAGCAAAAGGCAAAATGAGCGGACGAACTAAAAAGAGCGACCTACTTCGCGGCCGAGCTGCGAACTAAAATCAGAGCTACCGGTCGCAAACTAAAATATGCACGATAGGTCGCGAACTGAAATATGCGCGATGGGTCGCGACTTAAAAATTGCGCAATAGGTCGCGAACAGAATTAAAAATCACGTGTTCGCTTTCTGCTGATGAGAGCCATTTCGGGGTTAGCGTCTGCCTGCTAGATTACATAGTTCAGCCGGCCGCGGTGGCCGAGGTGACTGAGGCGCTCCAGTCACGGTCTGCACGGCCACTACGGTCGGGGGTTCGAATCCCCCCTCGGGCATGGATATTTGTGCCGTCCTAGTTCGTAAGTAGTTCATAAGTAGTTTGTAAGTTTAGGGACTGATGACCCCGTAGTTAAGCCCCATATGCTTAACAAACATTTGAACTTTTTTTTTTTTTTTTTTTTTTTTTTTTTTTTTTTTTTTTTTTTTTTTGCGAGAAATTATCCACAAACTGTTTCTTTTGGTTTGCGTGATATTGTTAGCGGCTCAAGCAGCTAGCGCATTAAGCAGCTAGGTGGGGGAACTTCTCCCTCCACCTGCACGCGCAGACCACGCCGCTCAGCCGTCACTGTGAGCGGACGAACTAAAGGAACGAACTAGTTCGCGGCAGAGTCGCAAACTAAAGTAAGCGCTCCCGATCGCGAACTATTATGCACAAGTCTAGTCGGCAGGGGACCGAGTCGTGCTATGGGGTATGTTTACGTGCGCCACGAGCTGGCTGCACTGTCTAATAGAGCAGTCGCGACACTCACTGGTGTATAATCTGTTACCGCCTGACAGCTGAGACGACACTAGCGCTCCAAGCTCCGAGCAAGCGAGCCGCCTGTTAACGTCATTCAATCATATGGTATGATTAACACTTTATTCTCGCACCCTTTTCTAATTAACGAAACGACGGTTTTACTTTAGTTACAAAGGATTTAGTCATATCAGACAAAACAGATGATGCATAAATAAACAGTTTAGTTTAGTGGGACTAAAACACATGAATAGAACTATGAAAGCTACAACCTACTCATGCAGAAACATGTGCCTCTGAATACTTCTGCAGCTTTTCCTATTAAAATGGAAGTAATGTAACCCTCAGAAGCGTGCCCTATAGCTCCGAAATAAACGCGCATGAGAGACAACTTCCTTTCGTTTCCTTATGTATTTTAGTTTTTAGGACAACTGTTAGTAAAACTACGACTTCCGTCTTTCTAATTATTCGGTGTCGGACGAGAGGCTTCCAATTGATAGTTGATATACGTAGAAAACTTAGTTGACAGTTTACGAACTGTCCTTCTTAGGTTTACGTCATTTCCGAAAAAAAAAAGGAAGACGGCCAAATTTGAGTATGGAGTTAATATTTTCTACAAATTTTGGGTATTTGCCTATCTCGATAGATGAGTTACTTCTCATTTTCCAAACTTTCATTTTTTACTGAAATATAAGGTTTCAGACTTCTCTAGCATATTCTTCAGAATGTTACTTTATATCTCAGGCCTATGATACTTTTTTCTGTACCTTTGACATCCAGACTGCCAGAGCCATTTTCTTCTCCTAAAAAGTACAAAGAATCACTATTATATATAAATATATGCAATTTTCAGGTGAATCGTAACGGAAACTTTTCAGCAGAATGTTTGTTGCATACCTCTCACTGTCCTCAAGAAATTTGAAAACAGGCAAATGAGGTATTTTTTTCTCGTTGTTACTACATTTTATTGAACTACAAGCGTTTCCAGCTACGAGTAACCCGACGTACAACGTACGAAATACCGCCATCTCAGTAGTGTTACCTGCTGGTCGCTTGGTGCGCTGGTAGGTATCGTGACTGGTGCGTTAGACTGTGCTACCTGTAAGAGGGGTCTCTTTGTCTACTGAAACGGAGCCTGGTCCATGATGACTGATACAATGGGAATGCACTTTCTCTGCTGCCTGTAGGCACTTGAGCCTGAACTCGTAACGAATATTATACTCCACATTCCTAACCATTTACAAAACATATGTATCACTTCAATCATATTCATTACTAAAATGTTGGTTCAATTCTCACTGCGGAAAGAGTTTCTCGGTGGAATCGAAACTGTGCTTAATAACATTTATAAAAAAGTAATTAGATGAAATTGCATTTATACATTTATTTCGTGAAGGTTTCCAAGAAAAATATTCTATGCAGTTAATAAAAAAATTCTTTCATTTCACTGTCGGTGGATGAGTGATCAATACAAATTGTACATAGATACTTTATAAATATACTAAGTACGATTTAATATGTAAATTAACCGGAGGCAGAACTGTCGGTGGTGGCAGGCACTGGCGGGTGCTCTTAAGTTGCTGTGTACGTGACTAATTTGATATGCAAATTTAGTAAACTTAACTTGAGGCGGTCGTTCCCCAAGTGAGAGGCTGTCGGGGGTGGACGTTGGCCAAGTGTGTGGCTATCAGGAGTGGTCAACCAGCGCCCCCTATCGTTCAAAGCACTGCAGTGAAGAGGCGCTACACGCTGCGACCCAGCTAACAGGGCCAGTGTGAGCAGTCATGTCATTGCAACAGGGAGTGCAAAATGGAGCAATGCAACAATGCATTAACATAAAGCTTTGTTTCAAATCAGGCAAACTGGCGAAGGAGCGCCATTGGATGTTAGTGGAAATGAATGGTGTTGAAGCAGTGACTAAAAAGTATATGTCTGATTGGTTGCAGAGATCCAACAACGTGCGACGTCAGTGCTTCAATTGATTCCAGAAGAAGTGTTTGCCAATCTTTTCCAACACCTTGAATGAAGCCTTTTCTTAAAAGCAAGATCTCAGGCAGTTGAGATCTGCAAATGTATGTTAAAACGCTCACTGCTGCACAAAATTAATTTACAAGTGGCCACAATACATGTATAACGGAAATTTATCTAACTGCTCACTCCTCAAGGGAGCCACGACCGTTTTAACAAACACAAAATCAATGTTAAAAATAAATGAATAGGTAATTAAACATGGGACGGAGAGGATGAAATCATAAAGCAGAGGTTCGAACAAAATGTGGGGAGACCAAATTAAGTACACACCTTGTACAAAAGTGAATTAAATCATATAATTACTGCCCATTATAAAATTATTTCTGCCCTTTATCAATATGGAGGTAACATGGGATGAAATTTGCAAACACACAATGGGTAGCTGAAAGCACATTCATTTATTCACAGACATTCGCATCAAGCTAGGTGGTACATTACTCTGCTGGAGACTGTAAGCAGCGGCGAAATGAAGCGTCGGCGGCATCTTGACAAATTGGCAGGTTTCTTGATCACAAATTTTTAAATATACTGTGCACCTAGCGAACTCATGTGTGGGGATGCAGCGGCTCACTATTCGTAAGTACCACGTGGTGTGGTACATAGCATTTACAAATAGAAATTAATTTAGCATAAGCGAGTAAAGCACACACGAGAATTCATATAGAAGAGAACTAGTATTAACAAAAGCATGGCTGAAGGCCAAATTAGCGACCGTTATGAAAGCACATGGTGCAATTGGTCATACAAGATAGGAAAAACGGAATCAAATCAGAAAATCTGAGAAATATTTAGCATACTCAAAGATACAGAAACTACACAAAATGTCAGTTCAAAACAGCAAGGAAATTCAAACACACTAAGTTTCCACAAAGGCTGAAGGCCACCTTTGTGTATTCTAACTTGAGCAAAACTGGACACACAATCATCACTGGAATGAAAATGCAAAACTAATTTACACTGAATTTACTCGAGTTCTGTAAATTAAGCAACACTTCGCCTTACATAGCGAAAAAATTACTCAAAAAGACTGTCACTGATCACGAAGAAATCAGGGTCCCAAGGGCATGCCTTCCCTTTAGCATGATCGTACAAAGTATATACTTCCAAGGCTGCATCAACAGTGAAGCTCTAAGGCCACGGGAAAAACCTCCCCCCGCTGTACACCGGATGTAGAGCACGCTAAAAGCGACACAGAGTGCGTTCAGAGACTAGTGGTATCTGGCCAAGACAATTCCGTCTACAACCGCTCCCAGAGAGGTCTCCAAGATTAGGTTGGTACCACACTAATAACATGGCCAACTCCCCATCTTGCCAAGTAAGCTTGTCTCTGGCCAGCCAACAGATGCTAGCTCAGACGACAAACGAAGCCATGCATTCTTAACTACAGCAAAACGAGGCCTAAGCCGGGAGGCGGCGACTGGAAGCCATTGCACGGCAGTCACTCAATATTAAAGGCAACCTTCCACATTACATGAACATACAAGTTCAATCACGTGGGTGGAAACATACATAAATATGGGGCACACACATATAAACATGGGGCAACGATCATTAATAAAAAGAATAAAATAATTAACACACAGGTAGATAATATTAATGCTCAAGAAACTCTTTAGATTCAAATTCAAATGTTTGTTAAGCTTATGGGACTAAACTACGGGGTCATCAGTCCCTAAACTTACAAACTACTTATGAACTACTTACTAACTAGGACGGCACAAATATCCATGCCCGAGGGGGGATTCGAACCCCCGACCGTAGTGGCCGTGTTGACCGTGACTGGAGCGCCTCAGTCACCTCGGCCACCGCGGCCGGCCGGCCTCTTTAGATTAATGAATAAATAAAAATGGAACACGACCACACATGCAGTGGACGTGTTTCAAGCTGTACAACCGATGTCAGGAGTGTACTGCATAAACTTACGATTACTTTGAAGGCCAGTTAATGTATTTTGTTCGTAACTCTTGCTCCTTCTGTTTCCTGAGACCATTCACCGAACTTTTCAGATGCACGTTGTATCTTGTTACTAGTATATGACTGTTGAGGAGCCATGAACATGAAAGATAAACATAGAGCGGACAGCACTCGGCCGCCAGTGCACTCACGCGTCTATGGCGTCCTCCAGCAGTTGGTAGACCTGCCTCCTGTGTCGCCGGTGCAGGTAGTGGCGCTCCTGGTGGCCGCCACTGCCCTCAGGTCTGGCCTCCAGCAGCTGCCCATCGCTCCCCCACGTACCTTCCGTCCAGTGTGTCCATTTCTCTTCAGGTGTGAATTCACGCTGGGGCTTTGTACTGGGCGCATACACCAGGGGGCCATACAAATAACTTGGCCGAATGCGATCGACACCTTCCATTTCGCCAGTGGATCCATTTTCCTTATGAGGAGACTCATTTTCAGAAGACCCTTCAACGAAATTCGGTGTTGTGGGATGGATACGGTAATGGTATCCTGGATACCACGGCAGCCACGGTCCCTGTGAGTACACGTCAGGCTGACGGACTTTCTTACGATCCGCCCAACTGATGCTCTGAGAGCCGTTCCGTGTCATGTCGTCGCTGTTCCCGGTACTGCTGTTTGGCTTCTGAGCAGGTACGCCTGTTTGGTGGTGAGGCGCAGTCGGCACGGCCTGCGGCCGCTGGGTGAGGTGGTCTGCGCCGCCGTAACTCTGCCAGCTGGTAGAGTTGGTCGAGTGGCCACGCCACGGCGTCCGCTGTGGGGAACTGGTGGCGTTCCAGCGGCCCTGCTGGTGGAGCGGCGCAGGCGAGGCGCGCTGGCACGCCGCGAAGCTGGCGTTGGTGGGCAGCGGGAACAGCTCCTCCACCTCCAGAACCTGCTGCCACAGCGGCTGCCCGGCGAGCGGCTCCTCCGTCTGCAGCTTCTTCACGCTCTGTACTCGAACCTGCAACACACAAAGACACGGAGTTTCAGTCAAAAGTACTTTCACTGTCGCCTAACTCCTGGCCATTCAAATTGCTACACCACAAAGATGAAGTGCTGCAGACGCGAAATTTAGTCGACAGTAAGAAGATGCTGTGATATGCAGCTTTTCAGAGCATTCACACAAGTTTGGCGCCGGTCGCGCGACACCTACAACTTACTGACATGAGGAAAGTTTCCAACGGATTTCTGATACACAAACAGCAGTTGACCGGCGTTGCCTGGTGAAACGATCTTGCGATGCATCGTGTAAGGAGGAGAAATGCATTCCTGTTGGCTCTAATGTCTCTATTATTATCCTCCTGGTCTTCTAGCGAGGTGTTCATGTGCTATACTTCCTGGGCCTTAGAGAAACGTACACCTTAGTAACATTTACAGAAGATCATACCCTGATGCGGAACGCCTCTCTTGCAACATCTCCCACTGAAGTTTGCCGATCATTTCCGTCACGATTTCGCGATTGCTAAATGTGGTGTCCTTTGATTCGTCTCCTTCTCGCCTATTAAACTTTGTGATACGGATAACACACTACGGGGTCATCATCCCCTAAACTTACAAACTACTAACAAACTAGCTAATACTAAGGACGGCACAAATATCCATGCCCGAGGGGGATTCGAACCCCCGAACGTAATGGCCGTGCAGACCGTGACTGGAGCACCTCAGTCCCCTCGGCCACCGCGGCAGGCTACCAACGATTAGGGTGCCTTGGAATAGTACGATTTCCCTCCACGTCACAAACTTTAATTCAGCTTCTGTGTTCCAAAGAATTAAAGTTTGTGACGAGGGAAATCGATTGATCATGCACCTTTTTGCATTGCATACCCCATCAGACAGTATTTCTGAAACGTTTTCTATCAGTCACTAGACAACATACCTCGTACGTTTAAGAATCATTCGAGCTCAAACAGTCATCGTATTATCCCTTTAACAAATCAAACCTTCCGATAAACATCTGTCTCACACACAATTATATCGTAAAAATGACTGACATACAAAGAACAGCTAACAAGGAATGATCCATATCAACACCAAGCTCTTTTCTTATACATATCTAATCCTTACAACCAACAATACAAAATAGTCTACATGATTTCCAACTAATACATTACCCCAAAAATTTTATCGAATGCCAAGAGCAAGCCTTGAGAGGCTAAACCAACAATTAAACACCCACTCCAACGAAGGTAACTACCCAGCTGTAAATCACCTAACCTTAGGGTTTATTGAAATTGATATTTCTCGACCAAAGAACAATATTTTACCACCACAAGCGTCTCCGCTACACTACCGAGAGGCATTTATTCGTAAACACCACTAAAAGACGAGATAAATACGCCACAGGCCTAACACATAACCATACTACTAATAACCAATATGTAGTCCACAAATGTAGAACACCTATAGGTTGCAACGAACCATACGACTAAACAGATCTATATTGGTATTTTGAACAAGCCAAGATACATCGTACACACCATATTACGAATACACGAGACCTAATTTTATGAAGATAGAATATTATATTGCTTCTATCACCAGCCATAAGAATAAAAAAACGAACGATTTGTCACAGCTACACCATAGTTCTTAATATGCCATCAACACAATAAAGGCCATCTATACAGGCCGTAAAGAGATATCCGCGCACAATCGTATTACTGACAAATACTGCAACACTTCTATGAACCATTTCCTCGCAGTTGACACAAACGAACTGTTTACCGTAGGAGTTGACTACAACAGCCGTTATAACTTGCGTGATGAAAATACAGTTAGCGATAACCTATTCCATACACACAAACAAATAAAGAGTTGGATGACCGCTAAATTTCGATGTAAAGTCAAACTCCAGTCCATACACCAACGAATCGCACAACATCAATTTAAAAGAACGCTTGCTTAGCTGCAGACTAGAACAGCACAGAAGTACATCTTCGATAACTGACAAACTAACAGATTCGCGATCAATCGAAGCACTGCTCTTCTGACACTTAACCTGTCTTCCGGTATTTTATCCTAGATGAAATTCAAATGTTCAAATCTTTGTAATTCTTATGTAAACAGACTACTTTGGTAATAAGTCGCTAGACTTACAAACTACTTAAATTATGTTAAACTCACCTAAGGACAACACACACATCCATGGCCAAAGGAGGATTCGAATCCCCGACGTGGGAGGCCGCGCGATCCCTAATGTTGCGCTCCAGACCACTCGGCTACTCCCACGCAGCTATTCTAGATCCATTGACCTATAAAACTGAAACGTTCTACTTGAAAAGCTATACGTTTTAACAACAAATAGCTGTTGCAGATGCAAACTATTACTATTGACGTTGGAATGCCCCTCAGCACACTTGATCCCCCCTACATATTTTATGATGTACAGCAAAGACATCATACGGTCGGTCTATATACACCGCAGAAGAATAAAAGGCTCCTTCCACAAAGGGAAGAAACCTAAAATGCGTCTAACTCGATTCCCACACCACGAAAAAGATACTGTGTGACAATAGCTTACAATACATTAGATCCAACTTTAACCATTTGTAGGGCAAATGATCGATGATTTTCACATCAAAACCATAGGATTACAACACAGCACACCGGCATCTAACCGTTTTTAGGACAAAAATTTTGTGCCCCAGCCTCGTCGCCGCTTTTGTGTCTCGTTCCGTCGTAGGTGTCGGTAGCCGAGTGGAAAGAGACCGACACAGGAATAAAGATAGCAAGCTGGTGCAGGTACGGAGGGGAGCAGCCAGAAACTAGAAACACTAGAGTAAATTAGAACGAGATATATATTGCACAGAATTTATACAATACTTAACTTTTACACAATTCAGTACTGCAGAATGCTGATACATAGTTGAGCTAGAGGCCTGCCTAGTGCATATATGATAGCCAAGTCTTCACTGGTGCCTATCTGATTCCGAAGTGTTGACTGGTTCCTATCTCAGTCCCAAGTGAACGATGTCGTTTAGTGGTGGCCACGAGCGGAGTTGTCGCAGAGGGCGCTCGTGGCTGTCGTCGTAAGAACGCCGCGCCGTGCGTGCATGGCGGCGCGCGGCGAAAGTAGGTGGCGCGCACTTTGTACTTGTGCGACACCACAAAAACGAACCACACCTATCAAGATACACTAATATTACTCGAAATATTTTTCTTGCATGATCATTCTTACGAAGAAGCATTTCAAATCGAAACCAGAATGTTATTTTTCTACTCTTCTGATCCTAACCACGTCTTTTTGTACACCTGATCAACCCTATAGCCCTGAAAATTCCGATACATGCTACACTACAAGTTCCAAATGTTGACACCAATGAAACCTTACGCCTCAAGTACCCAGCACACACTAAATACTTAACCATTGAATATGCTAAAATACAGCTCAATACTAACAAAATACGGACATATGCGTACGTGTTACACGAGTCATCTTACACAATAGAACCAGTACTATTCGTCTTATGTCATTCTCCATACAACAAGTGACGTTTGTATGTGTTGTTAATACGCTCTAAAGGTAAAGTTTAGATCAGCGCTCCGTCTAGGCAGTTTGTCACATCCTGAATTGCAAAAATTGCACAGAGCTCTGGAAAAAAAAATTAAAAAGAACCCACACAACAGACCTGCTTCTACACCTTTTTAAGGTAAACAGACCCACAGATCAAAGAAATACACATAAGAACATTGGATTGCTTCTCTATTAAGACAGCAGAATGTTCGTCGAATTATGCATTTAGTGTAATATTGCAGCTGGAGAACTATTTAAATGTAAATACGTACCGAGGTTGTACGACTCCTGCAACTAACAACGTCTTTATGTTTAAGAGGAAAGGAGTTTCACGCAGAATGTGTCGGTCAGCATGATACTGTTGGGACAACACATCACATTCCTGTAGCAGGAACGGTGAAAGAAATGGTCTTACAAAGTTCTGCATGTACTGAGCACTGCTCAACAAACAGCATTCGCTCACCACAGCTCTGACGGCAGCATCACTGACTGCCATGCAGGGTGACCGGGTTCGTTTCCCGGCAGGAGCTGGGTGTTATGTTTTGTCCTCATCATCGTTTTCATCATCAGCGACATGCAAGTTGCCAAAGTGTCACTAAGGAATTGAAAAATCCCGCGCGGGATCTCCCAGCCGAAAGTGCCATACTGCCATTTCATTTGCACAAACATCAAAGGTGATGAAGAGTTGCACCTGACTGCAATGCGGCTGAGACGGCCAGGGGTGGGGCCGGTGTGTCTGTGAAGAATGCACTCTACAAGACGGTGCACGCCAAGGCTACAAGCGAACATCACAGGCAGAAGCTTGTTTCGTCGCTGAAGATCACAACCCAGCACTGAATGTCGAAATGCTCAAATGCACAAAAAATCAACGAAAAATATATCTATTCAATAAAGCAGATAAAAATTCGCTTCACGCTTTCCTGAGTGATAGTCTCCAGTCTTTCAAAACTAAAAATGCGAGTGTAGATTAGTTGTGGCTTACTTTCAAAGACATAATATCAGTAGCAATCGAGAGATTTATACCAAATAAATTAATAAAAGAGGGGGCTGACCCCCCGTGGTACACAAAACAGGTCAGATCACTGTTGCAGAAACAAAGAAAAACGCATGCAAAATTTAAAAAGACACAGAATCCACAGAACTGGGAATCTTTTACTGAAACTCGCAACCTGGCGCGGACTTCAATGCGAGAAGCCTATAGTAGTTACCACAACGAAATCCTGTCTCGTAATCTTGCAGAAAATCCAAAGAAATTCTGGTCATATGTGAAGTACACTAGCGGCAAAACACAAACAATACCTTCACTACGCGATAGCGATGGTAATACTACCGATGACAGTACTGCTAAGGCAGAATTACTAAACACAGCTTTCCGAAATTCTTTCACCAAAGAAGACGACGTGAACACTCCAGTATTCAATCCAAGAACAGCTGCCAGCATGCGAAACTTAGAAGTAGATGTTCCTGGAGTAGTAAAATAACTTAAGTCACTAAACAAAAACAAATCTTCCGGGCCAGATTCTATACCAACTAGATTCCTCTTAGAGTATGCTGATGCAATAGCTACGTACTTAGCTGTAATTTACAAGCGATCACTCAGCGAAACATCCGTACCTAAAGACTGGAAAGTTGCCCAAGTTACTCCAATATTCAAGAAAGGCAATAGGAGTGATTCCCAAAATTACAGGCCTATCTCATTGACGTCGATTTGCAGTAGGATTTTGGAACATATACTTTGTTCGAATATTATGAACTACCTCGAAGAGAACGACCTATTAACCAGTAGTCAACACGGATTCAGAAAGTATCACTCTTGCGAAAGACAGCTTGCCCTTTATTCACATGAAGTGTAAAGTGCCATCGACAAGAGATCTCAAATCGATTCCATATTTCTGGATTTCAGGAAAGCTTTTGACACTGTACCCCACAAGCGGCTTCTTATGAAATTGTGTGCTTATGGAATATCTCCCCAATTGTGCGATTGGATTCACGATTTCCTATCAGAAAGAACACAGTTCGTTGTAATTGATGGTAAGTCATCGAGTAAAACAGAAGTGATATCTGGCGTTCCACAGGGAAGCGTTATAGGTCCCCTACTCTCCTCGTGTTTATAAATGATTTAGGAGACAAACTGAATAGCTCCCTTAGACTGTTCGCGGATGATGCTGTCGTTTACCGGTTAGTGAAGTCAACAAAGGATCGAAAGCAACTGCAAAGCGATTTAGACAAAATTTCTGCTTGGTGCGAAAATTGGCAATTGACACTAAATAAAGAAAAGTGTGAAGTAATACACATGGCCAGTAAAAGAAATCCATTGAACTTTAATTACGCGATAAATCAGTCAAACCGTAAGGTCGTAAATTCTACCAAATACCTAGGAGTTACAAATACGAACAACTTTGACTGGAGAAAAATTCAAATGTTTGTTAAGCTTAAGGAACTTAACTACGGGGTCATCAGTTCCTAAACTTACAAACTACTTATGAACTACCTACAACTAAAGACGGCACAAATATCCATGCCCGAGGGGGATTCGAACCCCCGACCGTAGTGGCCGTGCAGACCGTGACTAAAGCGCCTCAGTCCCCTCGACCACCGCGGCCGGCTTCACTGGAGAGAACACATAGAAAATATTGTGGGGAAGGCGAACTAAAGGTTACGTTTCATTGGCAGAACGCTTCGAAGATGCACCAGCTCCACCAAAGAGACTGCCTACATCACACTTGTGCGTCCTCTCCTGGAGTACTGTTGCCCCTTGTGGGACCCTCACCAGGTGGGACTGACGGAATACATTGAGAAGGTTCAGTGAAGGGCAGCTCGTTTTGTTCTATCACGTTACGGGGGGAAAGCGTCACGGAAGTGTTGCACGAATTGGGGTGGAAATCATTAAAAGAAAGACGTTATTCATTGCGGCGTGATCTGTTTGCGAAGTTGCAATCACCGACTTTTAGTTCTGAAAGTGAAAATATTTTGCTAGCACCCACCTACTTAGGGAGACATGACCATCTCAATAAAATAAGAGAAATCAGATCGAAAACTGTACGATTTAGGTGTTCTTTCTTCTCGCGCGCTATTAGAGAATGGAACGGCAGAGAAAAGTTATGAAAGTGATTAATGAACCCTCTGCCAGGCACTTGAATGTGATTTGCAGAGTAGATGTAGATGCAGATGTAGCACTCCATCTTCTAAGCGAACCTGTGACGCCGCCGACTGCGATGAGCACGTCAGTGCTGGGGCGTGGGATGAACATGAGCGCCTGCAGCGCCGCTGCTTGCCACTTGTTGTTGACAGTCAGTGTTTACATTTCTAGGTCGTGCACCCTCTTACTTGAGCTATGATTGCCGTATGATCTGTCACTACTGCCCGTAGAACACGACGATCTGGGCCGACGCATGTGAAGCGTGGTAGTGTTATCGCTTGCCTGACTATTTTGGGTGGAAAAATATGCCGTACAAAAGTAATAACTAATTGAAACGTTTTTCAAAACAAGTTTATACGAACTGGTAATTTAAAAAAAAAAAAAATGAAAAGAAATGGAATGGCCAAACATTTAACAAGCAACCTACAGAATTTGACGAGTAATTAGCTTTCACAGCGGTGTAGAAGATCTCATTGATGAGCTGTAGTAACAAAAATTATTTGTAAACCGCGTAACTATTCGCTGAGATCGGATGGAGGTTCGGAATATTTAGATTCGATCCCCATGTAGCATAATTTTAATTGAAGTGATTTAATGAATGAAAGAATAGCAATAAATGATACGTACTAACGGCACATCAGACTTCAAACTGTTCTTACTTAAAAGTGATCGCAGGTTCTATGCCAATAAATACTGCAAAAAGATTGAATAAATTCAAAGATGCACTGGCAAGCAACACGAGATACATAATTTCAATATATCTAATACCCAAACCATCCAAAGTCGTAATAGTTCGATTCAGCTGAAAACAGCATGATAATTAGAGGGTGGAACTGGTAAAATAATTAAACGAATAAAAATGACTGAAATTAATTTTGACTGGGGGGATTTATTAATAAGAACAGAAAGCAGATAATTCGTACCTGAGTTTCCATTTTATCAGTAGATCTTGTACACAGAATAACAATATTCAATATTTAATAATGCTCATTGTAATACAATAGTTCCGATCAAGATAAAGCCAGAGAATAGAGAGAGAGAGAGAGAGAGAGAGAGAGAGAGAGAGAGAGAGAGCGGAGATACCATTCTTTTTATACTATTATCATTCTGAGGATAACTTAAGGTAACACTCATATTATTCTTTGAGATTTCTAAGTATATCTGTTACGTAGCCTATATATTCCAACGAACATTAACAAAAAAGAAGTGATTATATTATGTTACATATGATTTGATTAAATTATTTATTTCATTTTCAAAGAAAATTATTTATATTGCTTTTGCTATATAGTAATCTTAAAGCGTCTGTGGGTTTGAGGAGGTTCGTGTCACCACCGCAACCCGCTCGTGGTTCATCTGATGCCCAAATTGTGTGGAAATTCTCTGGAAGGACCATCCCGCCACTCGCAAAGCCACACTTCGATGCCGTTCAGTCACTCTGAGTTGGCAGTGAGAACAATGAGCGTGTCTCCATGGCATTACGCCTGTTTGCATCACACATTAATATATAACTGAGACGCATCGCTGTAAATGTTGCTTATAAAATTTCACACACACATGCCACTCTGGACGCAATGTCACTATTCCATCTTTTTCGTCAGTTAAACGTCGACGTCATCTTTCCAGGTGTACTAATATTTTTTTCGTGCTAGTGTTGTAAGGTCTGGGGTGGGTACGTATTTTGTAAATGACAGGAATCGTGGCAGGAGACGTCGAATGAAACGTCTGGTGGGTATTTATAACAAGCAATGATAGACAGGTGCGGCTTACCCCCAGTAATTACCGAATCATGAATGGTGTTTAATTATAACGTTGTTATTGAATTATGGCTGACTGAATATAATTCAATGATCAATAACTTGTTTGCCCTGTACAGCAACGACCTATCAGATGCAGTCCCACAGGTAAATCAACAACAATTCCAATTAATGTTGACTTTCCCCCGCTAAAAATTATGAATTAAAATGGGAATTAACAATAAATGAATACGTAAGAAAAATAAACTTTCTCAGCTATAAATTTATAATAAACGACACAATATTCGTATTACTTCACAGCAGTAACTAAAAAAAACTCAATTACAAATGGTCAGCAATTTAATACACATACAATAAGTAAAGTAAAGCAGTCAAAAATCCGAAGATTGGTTTGAACACCACAGTACTTTACTAGGCATGGCCCTGTTTGGAGGTGGTAAGCCATTGCCGTCCTCCGACCTTCGAACTGACTTACCCAGCCAGTTATGGGGGGACCCACAGTTTAACGTGGGTTCCGAACTACGGTGCTATTCGGTATTTTTCACATCAGCAATACTGCCAGAGGTGAAAGAAGTGGAAAGTAACAGATAAAAATCCTAGGACCAGGTGGAGATCGAAACCGCGACCTTTGGATTTGTAGTCTGGCACTCTACCACTTTGCAACCGAGTAAAAACAAAAATAAACCTACGAAATTGCTTTATTAAACTGATCATCATAGAATTTATACTGCCTGTCAAATCGAAATATCCCCTATCGGAAAAACGATAAACTTTGTAACAGAATGGAAAATTACGTACGTGTTCGTTGTCGTAACGAATATTCTGAGCAGGGTAGATTTATAAACAAACTTTCCCGCTAGGCTGGCGAACCTCATACAACTGCCACTTGCTACTGGCTCGCACAAGCCATACAGTACCCAATAAACGATATGCAGTGCTGTCTCGCTGGAAAGTACGCTACCATGAAATAAAATCTCGCTCCGATATTCGGAAGCTGTGCTGCCTAATATCAGCCACTGTGCTCTGTGTAGTACACAGTGCATACGACCTTAAGCAGTTCTGTCTAGTCTGGGCCACTTCAGTTAGCATAGAGAAGTATGCCCTAGTAGTGAAGGCCTAAAAACTCCAGAAAGCTACGTATGCCGTAATTAGTGCCTGGGTGCAACTAATTATGGCTGGCTGTCCTTATCCTCACCGAACCAGAAATATCAGTACCAGTTCAAATCTCAGAGCGCACTCTGACTCTTGTACAATTTCCTACGTCCAAGAATCAGCTGAACAAGCAAATCTCCACAGCCATACCCAAGAAGAGCGCGAAGCGAAGTCCCCCTCTAACACCGTCTGCAGCGCAAGACCGCCTAAAAACGCTCCCTAACACCGGCCAGTGAAATTTCACATTCGCCTGTACGATTTCGGAAATCTGAAGCTCTACCCAGCAGCAGCCAGACGGGGCTACCGCTTCCCTTAACTCTTCTTGGCGCGATTCTCACGCTTTCCATAACCATCCACTGGACCCGCTCCCATCCCAGGCTGCCAAAGAAATTTTTCAGTTAGAAAAAGCCATCTTGACCTCATTCCGCGGCGTACTTCCCAGAGCTGTCGTGTTTTCAGGATTCACGATTTGGATGCTCGTCCCTTAAGAGATCAAAGGGTATGTCCCGTCGTGGAGTTATTCTTTCTCAATATCATAGAGATTAACTCTATAGCAGCTCGCACACTACTCGCCTTCCTCCTTCCACAATTTGGAAAGCTCGTCGGACATTTTTACAAGACTTGAGCCCAAGGCCTGTGCTGTATCTTGGAGTGTACGCAACGCCCGGACCCCTGGGGCAGCGAGCCAGCACGTAAAGAACGCCAGAGTCGGCCCCACTCTGGCATTCCACCTGCCGGGCCTTCCTCCTTATTCTGACGTCGAATTTATCATTGAAGATGGGAGATGCACTGCCATCCCTCAGTGTTTGCAGTGACAATTACCCACCATTAAGTAACCAATAGTACAGGCGGCAGGTCGTAAAAAAGGCGGCTACCTGGAAACTATTCGGAACTTAATGAAGTTTTAGTATGTTGTGTGTAGGTACTCTGCGGAGTTGAATCTGGGTTTTCGACCTCGAGGACCATGTGCTAACTTTGGAGGGGCCGAAAAACCTCGAAATGTTTGGCCTTTTCCACTATTTCGCTTATAACTTCTAAACCATGCGTTTTTCGCGAAACATACCTACGAATAAGGTTCAAGAGCATAAAATTTCCTACATATTTCACCGGTAAAAAGTCTTTTTTGACCCACTAACGATTGAGATACAGATGTTCAAATATACAGTAATTTTCTAAAATTACCAAAACTAGCGAAAAACTCAATTTTTTGCCTTATAACTTTTATTTGTCTACATTTAATGTGTAACACATTATGTTCCAACATGTAGGACAGATAACATAGTCAGGTACTTTTCCTGGAAAGTATTCGCAACTTAATGAAATTTGAGTAAGCTTTGTGTAGGTACTTTGTGACGTAGAACCTGAGTTTTCAACCTCAAGGACCCTGTGCTAACTTTGCAGAGGACGGAAAACCTAGAAGTTTTTGACCTTTTTTCACTATTTTGTTTATAACTTCTAAATCATGCGTTTTTCGCGAAACATACCTATAAGAAAGTTGAAGAGCATAAAATTTCCTACATATTTCATTGGTGAAAAGTGTTTTTTGACGCACTAACGACTGAGATACAGGCTTTGGAAAACACAGTAACTTTCTAAAACTACCAAAAATAGCTCCGAAACTCAATTTCTTGCTTTATCGTCGAATCAAAGACAAGAAGTTTACAATACAGCCTGTGACTCTATTTTAACGGATTTGCATCCTGAAACAACCAGATGCTGATCTCAGGAACTTGTTCGATTACGAACTAGCTCCCTTCCTGATGTCGCTCTTCGCAGTGGAAGGTATGCACAAGGACAGGAAGTCAAAGTTGTATGAGACGTTTGCTCCAGTAGAAGAACCAGGAGACTTCGGCAGCAGAAAATGTACAGTTATTGATGGTGGATATCTATTGCAAATCAATAGGAGCCACATTTGAACTGGTGTGCCAAAATTACGTGGTTTTTGTTAAAACGCACTTTGGGAGCAATGTCATTGTGGTTTTTGACGAGTATTCTGTTGTCATAAGTTACCAGATCACCAAAGCAATAGAAAGATATTGACGGCCCTTGCTGCAGTCTTCAACAAAGTTTTTATTTTCCAAAACATCTGTTATCACAATTTCATAAGCCGAATTTTTTTTCGAACGATTTCAATAAGAAAAACCTAATTACATTTCTGATGTCTGAAATGGAAGCAAAGGGAATTCAGGTTGAACGGGCAATGGAATGTGCCGATGTCCTGGCAGTGGAAACGGCTATATCAAAAGCTCACAATTTCGACAGTGTTGTCGTAACAGGAGAAGACATGGATCTTTTGGTTTTTCTGACAGCATTAGCTTCTTCTACACATAACGTTTATTTCCAGAAGAGTGGAACAGGTAACACTCCGAGTGTTTTGTATTCGGCCCATTACTGTAAATTCTGCACTCAAGATACTCTCTTCCTCCACGCAGTGAGTGGGTGTGACGTCACTTCAGCGCCCTTCGGGGTTGGGAAGCAGAAGGTAATGAAAGTTTATATTAAAGACCCCTGGTTCTTAGACGTAGTTGGTGTCTTTAAAGACCCTGATGCAACAACACACCAAATTTCGGAGGCAAGAGAGAAGTTTCTGTTGAAACTGTATGGTGGAACCATCGATGCAGATAAACTGGAAGATCTGTGGTATAGAGGTTTTCATCTAATGTTTCTGTAAAAACGAATTTTCAACTGGCTAGACAGTCACCTACACGTGATGCTTCCAATTACCATGCCTTCAGGACATACCAGCAAGTACAAATATGGTTACGGAGCCCACAAAAATTACCGTCAGCTTGGGGATGGAAATTGACCAAACATGGTTAGTATTGTTCATGGTATTTCGGATTTTTTTAAAATAACTACTGTACCTGTGTGCCGTTTGTCGATAGCTCTACTTTCAAATATTTTTATACTATGTTGGAAAATACTTTTTTGGTTATACGGGTGTGATACCCATTACCACATACATGGATGCTGATCGAGAGCACCTCCTGAACATCATTCGGTGCAAATGCACTACTGGTTGTGGCACGGGGGCCTGTAACTGCAGACAAGCTGTACTCGTGTGCTCTGCCATCTGCAACAATTGTGTTGGTACTGCATGTGAAAGTACACCAGAAGCAGACTTCGATGAAGAAGACACTGACGCTAAATGCTAAGAACAGGAAAACTTCTTCGGCAAAATTGTAGCGCAGGAGGAAGAAATCAATGACAATACCGACGATGGCGTGTCATCAGTGCCCAAGAGGTCAAGGCACACAGATACCTGAAGTTCATTTTTGAGTGAGTTTCAGTGTATTAGGTTAATCACATTTTATTCTTCTGATGTTTTATTGTTAGGTTATTCATGCTTCATGTAATCAGATTAATGTATTAATCATAGTTACATTCTATATTTCTATGTACCCTTATGTTGTTCGTTTTTGTACATAAATATTCTTCATTACTATACATAATCATCACGAATCTGGTCAGATTGGACTGTAAAGCAGACTCTCATGTGAGTCATGTAAAGTTATGGCGGACTCATTCCTGATTGTTGTATCACTGATGACGTATTATCTCGATGGATTGTTTCTACATGTCCAAATTCATGGACAAATGTAGACAAATAAAAGTTAGAAGGCAAAAAATTAGTTTTGGAGCTATTTTTGGTAATTTTAGAAAATTACTGTATTTTTGAACATCTGTATCTCAGTCGTTATTGGGTCAAAAAAGACTTTTCACCAGTGATATATATAGGAAATTGTATGCTCTTCAACTTTGTTCAGAAGTATGTTTCGCGAAAAGCGGGTGGTTTAGAAGTTATAACCGAAAGAGTGAAAAAAGGCCAAAAATTTCGAGGTTTTTCAGCCCCTGCAAAGTTAGCACAGGGTCCTCGAGGTCGAAAACTCAGATTGTAATTCACAGAGTACCTACACACAACACACTAAAATTTCATTAAGTTCGGAATAATTTCCAGGAAAAGTCCCTGACGTCTGGACTATGTTATGTCCTACACGTTGAGACATAATGTGTTACACATTAGATTCTACACGTGCTCAGAGTGATTAATGAACGGAGATGCCTTTAGTCCTTTACACGGTAAGCTGCTGCTAACGCTGTTTCGTGGAACTGGAGGGAATTTTAACTGCGGCACTGCGGCCAGCGGATGCGGTGGGAGAATAAAACGTTAGCTCTGAAAGAAGAGGCAAACAAGCAACACGGCAGTTCTGAACAAAACTCTTGGCCCGCGAGTGAACCATTAAAACGCTGGGCTCCCCGCGTCTGCCGCAGCTGTAATGGCGGGTAAACAGTCACGCGATGCCGCGGCTCCTGATCCGAGCGTTGCTGGGCGCGGTGGCCCCGTGTCGCACGTTAATTGCCGCAGGCTGCTCGCAACCACCGAATACTCGCTCGGCTGCGTGCTGCGGCACAACTATAAATAGCCCGCCGCCCCGAATACCACCACACTGCGTCCAGAAACAGCCCCCACTGCCTTGCAAGCGGCCGAAATTAAGTTGCGTGCAAAAGTTTTCATTCTTATCAGTTATTTATTCTTCCTCAGTACCTCCATCGATGCTACATGCAATAATCTCGTATCTATAACAGAACGATATTTTCTCAACCACTGAAAGACCATCATTGGACATTATAATGCATCATCACAGCTAATTCATTGCGTGAAAGAACTATGGTATCAAGCACACAACAGGTGGTCTAGGGCAGTATTTCTCAACTTTTGGGGCATGACCCCCTAGGGCAGGCGTTGGCAAGTAATCTTAAACGGGGTCCGGATACTTTTGAAATTTTTTGTCGAGGTCCACAAGTAAAATCTCATATTTCTTCTTATTATTTTTTATTTTAATTTCTACTCTCAAACTTCTATGAAATACAATAGATGTGAAATAGAAATTTATAAAAAAATAATAAAAAGACTTATATTATTTTGCAAAGTAGCTTTAGGCTCTCGATCGTTAGGAGCACAAAAATGGTGTTTAAATGAGTATGCCCTGACTGCCTAAGTAGAGGTTTCTCAGATTGTCGGAGTAGGTATGAAGTCGAGTTATACTCGAAGAATTTCCTTGTTCATTAAATAAAGTTATTATGTAGCATTCATGTGTACAGAGCTTCTATTTGCATCACTGGTCAGCTTGCTCCATTCTGCCGCCACTGTTCAATGATTACCATTTTTTTTAATCTACCTATAATAATCATTAGGGATTGTAATTACGCAGCAGTTAATTTAAAATTCTAGAAAAATATAAGGGTAGATCTCATATGAATTGTTATCAACAGAAGGAAGCTATTTTTTTAAAATAATTTGAGTATTTAACTTATACCTTCAAAATATTTTTTGTGGGTCCAGTTTTTGGCCTTCCGCGGTCCGGACTTCGAGCGCGGTCCGCGAGTTGCCAACCGCTGCCCTAGGGGGTCTCAAAGTCCTGCTCGGGGGGTCGTGGTCTTTGGAGGATGCAGAAGCAGCATTTTCGATAGCAAACCAACGTTTTGTGACGTTCACCTACTGTGGCAGAAACAAACACACGGAAGTGACAGGGTTTCGTGAAAGTCGCTTAGTTAACAAGTCACCCGTAGGTTGAACAATGGCTTTGCTGTGACACGTTTTGGGTGACCCTTAATCAGACATCAAAAGTGTCACAGGTACAAGATGAACCTACGGCACTTTTGATTTCTGATGATGGGCCGACCAAAACACGAAACGATGAAGTCATTTTTCAACTCATGATGACGTGTTAATTAAGGCACTGAACAGGCTTTGTGCAGCACTGCTACATTTATTTACAATGGTCGCAATCTCCTTGTACGATGTCACTTGTTCAAATATTGTAATGTCGGAAAAGTAATCACTAACTTAATTTATTTTTAATCAATATAAAGCAATACCTTTATTACTAGTGAATCATAGTTGTTTTGAGTTGGTAACTAGTTTTCAATGGAGTATTCATTTTAATCAACTAGTAACAATACCATTTTATTACTAGTTCGTGGTAGTTTGTTGCTGGTTATATGTTTTCGGTGTCTTTTCAAAGAAAAAAAAATTATGACCATTCTGGGAATACAAAGAAGTGATGCATCATCTCTGATGGTTCAAACTCGCACATGGCAACACGTTGCCACATAACACAGTTAAATTTATTATTTACGACAGCAAAATCTACATCTACATCTACATCCTTTCTCCGCGAGCCAGCCAATGGTGTGTGGCGAAGGGTACCTTGAGTACTACTCCCTCCTATTCCAGTCACGTATTGTTTGCGGAAAGAAAGATTGTCGATATGCCTCTGTGTGGGCTCTAATGTCTCTGATTTTATCTTCATGATCTCTTCGCAAGATATACGTAGAAGAGAGCAATATACTGCTAGACTCCTCCGTAAAGGTATTTTCTCGAAACTTCGACAAAAGCCCGAACCGAGCGACAGAGCGTCTCTCCTGAAGAGTCTCCCACTGGAGTTTATCGGTCATCTCCATAACACTTTTACGATTACCAAATGATCCTGTAACGAAGCGCGCTTCTCTTCTTTGGATCTTCTCTACCTCCTCCATCAACCCCACCTGATACGGATCCCACACCGGTGTTCAGCATTCAAGCTGTGGGCGAACAAGTGTACGGTAACCTACTTCCTTTGTTTTCGGACTGCATTTCCTTAGGATTCTTCCAATGAATCTAAGTCTGGCATCTGGTTTACCGAAGATCGATTTTATACGGTCGTGCCACTTTAAATCATTCCTAATGCCTATTCCCAGATAATTCAATGAATTAACTGCTTCCAGTTGCTGACCTGCTATAGTGTAGCTAAATGATAAAGGATCATTCTTTCTATGTATTCGCAAAACATTACACTTGTCTACATTGAGATTCAATTGCCATTCCCTGCACCATGCGTCAATTAGATGCAAATCCTCCTGCAAATTCTTGTAGTCATAAAGTCTTTTTTTCGGTTTTGATTCGTTTCCGCTATTTCGACTTTCAACAGACGTGATTAGCTACGCAGATTTTAGATACATCTAGGAGATAACATGAAATATTTTTCCTTTGGAATCACTGGCATAGCATTACGTGCTTCGGGGGTCGCCGGATATTTTTACTCGGATAGAGGGTCGCGAATTCAAAAAGGTTGAAAAAAAAAACTGGTCTAGGGTACAAATGTGCATCAAGCCAATCTTTGGACTAATAACAAAAACTTACACTTCAATTGCATTTTCAGTGACACCTGATTGTTAGTGTCTATTACGAGCAATACTTTAAGGCAATATGAAAAGTCGATGAAGCAATGGGACAGTGTCAAAGCTCGAAACAGTATAATAATAAATCTTGAATGCACAAGTTGTGGAGGCAGTCCGCATGCTCTCTGCAAGTGTGTGTGGCATCGTGCTGCACAGCAAAATCGTCCCTTGCTGACACACCGCGTTTCATTATAATGGTTTCCACCGGCATGCTAATTGTGACAATTCAGTAGGAAACATAATTATTATTACTTATCTAACTTGCTCTTCATACCTCAAAACTTTTTGTAGTGGTCCTTATCGAGAAGCTGAAGAAATACGTACATTCCAAAAGCTAAGTGCTATCTGGAGATCAATCTAGAGCGAACCGTTGCGAAGACCATAAGTGACATATATCACGACTCCAGCAGAAATTTCACACATTTGGACATATTTAATATTTCGCGAGAATAGAAAACAAAATGTTAGGACCATGAACCAGAGGTAGAAGACGGTCTGCGCTTATGGAATGGACAGCTTCCTGGTCTGAAAGAGAAAGTGAGAAACAAACTGACGTAATCACCACATTAGTTCTCGTTCATCCGACCCGGACCCTTATTGAGATTTACACTCATGTTCAGAAAAAGAAAACTGACCATCTTGAAAGACTGGAGATGTCAAGTTCATATTAACAGGAAATGCACATTAGTATGTTCTGCAGAAAGGATCAGCATTCGATCCATGACGGCCCGTTGGATCAATGTCAGCACTGATATTTCCGCGGAAAAACACCCAGGCTAGCCGCGGTGGCCGAGCGGTTTGCGGCGTGCCAGTCTGCACGGCCGCTGCGGTCGGGGGTTCGAATCCCCCCTCGGGCATGGATGTTTGTGCCGTCTTTAGTATAAGCTAGTTCATAAGTAGTTTGTAAGTTTAGGGACTGATGACCCCTGTAGCTAAGTCCCATAAGCTCTACAAACATTTGATTTGAAAAAGACCCATCAATAACATATGCCAGAGGCGCTCGTTGTCACAGGAAACGAACCTGAGTGTCTGAATCAGACGTGCAAGGTGCCTCGCAGGTGTATGTGTGAATGTGTGACTGTCCCATGAAATCAGTAAGTTAGAAATAGAGTTCACATTATGTAATCCATCCGACCAGAAAATTGCTGATCGTTTTGGTCTAATTGTGTATGTGTGAATGTGTGACTGTCCCATCAAATCAGTAAGTTAGAAATAGAGTTCACATTATGTAATCCATCCGACCAGAAAATTGCTGATCGTTTTGGTCTAATTGTTTCGGCAGTGAAATGCGTGTGGTTCACGGCCTTAGAACACGACGAGGTGGATCAAACTCACCACCGGGACCACGCCACGAGGAGATCAGCATTTGCTCCCAATGGCATTACAGGACACGTCTGTGATTTCCTCAGCTCTTGAGCAACATTGGAAAATTATCGTGCACTATCAGGGTGCCAGTCCGCCGATGTTTATTACTGCATGAGTATGCGTGCGCGCCATACAATTCCTCGCCTACCTTTCAGTAACACGCAGAAACATGCTAGTGGGCGATGTTGTATAGAACGATGTCACTAGCAACAGGAATGTCGACAGGAAAGTTTCCGCACGAATCCAAGTTCTGTTTGGTTGAGAATGATGGCCGTAGTTTGGTTCGTCACAGATAGGGTTCTCGACACACAGTGAATACATCCACACAAGACATACAGCCCAACTGAAGGCCTCATGATGTGGGGAGCTGTTGGACAGAACGACAGATTATAGCTGGTGCCTGTGGAGGGCACTGTAACCACTTTTAAATGAAATCCAGCTACCTGTAGTCATGCACATTCTCCTATACCACCCAGACAATACGTGCCTTGTTGGTGTCACAAAATGTCAGCTTTTCTTATTGTGTTCTCTATATTTTATCCTTGCTGACTTCAGTATTTGAAAGAATGTATTCCAATCAACGTTGTCAAAATCTTTTTCCAAATCTACACAAGCTAGAAATGTAGATTTGTCTTTCCTTAACCTATCTTCTAAGATAAGTCGTTCACAAAAGATGTTTGTTAAGCTTATGGTACTTAACTGCGGGGTCATCAGTCCCTGAACCTATAAACTACTTATAAACTAACTTATACTACAGACAGCACAAACATCCATGCTCGAGGAGGGATTTGAACCCCCGACGGGGAACAGCCTCGCGCTAGACAAAACGTGAGTATTGCCTCCCATGTCACTTCTCCAGAATCCTAACTGATCTTCCCTGAGGTAAGCATCTATCACCGTTTCCATCATTTTGTAAATAATTCATGTTAATATTTTGCAACCATGACTTATTAAACTGTTGGTTCTGTAATTCTGGCGCCTGCTTTATTTGTGATGCTGATTATTACATCCTTCTTAAAGTCTGAAGGCATTTCGCGTGTCTCATAGATCTTGCCCGGTGAAATAGTTTTGTCATTGCTGGCTTCTCCCAGAGACTTCCGTAGCTCTGAGGGAATACATCAACTCTATGGGCCTTGTGTCGACCTAGGTTGTTCAGTACTCTGTCAAATTCATCTCTCAGTATAGTATCTCGTATTTCATCTTCATCTAATTTCTCTTCCCTTCCTATAATATGGTCGCCGGCCGCGGTGGCCGAGGGGACTGAGGCGCTTCAGTCACGGTCTTCACGGCCACTACGGTCGGGGGTTCGAATCCCCCCTCCGGCATGGATATTTGTGTCGTCCTAGTTCGTAAGTAGTTCATAAGTAGTTTGTAAGTTTAGGGACTGATGACCCCGTAGTTAAGTCCCATAAGCTTTACAAACATTTGAATTATAATATGGTCTCTAAGTTCATTTCCTTTGTAAATCCAGTCTATATACTATTTCCATCGTTCAGCTTTCCCTTCTTTACTCAGAACTGGTTTTCCATCTTAGATCTTGATTAAAAAAATTAAAATTAAAATTAAAATTTTTAAAAAAATGACATGTTACACATCCACGAGAATCGCCTCAACACGAATCTATGGAACGAACCAACTAATCTAATCTAATCTCTCGTTTATTTTCCTGTAGGTGGTATCTATTTCCCTTCTAGCTATGCATACTTCTACAGATTTGCATTTTGCTTCCAGCCACTCCTGCTTAGTCATTTAGCATTTCCTGTCAATTTCATTTCTTAGTCGTTTGTATTCCATTTTATCTATTTCATTTGCTGCATTTGTAACTGTGCGTTACAAATGCGTAATTTCACATTAGTTCTAAACTGAATGGAACGTACTTGTTTTATAATAAATACAGTTGTAACCATGAATAAACGCAACGTCTGGAAATTATTTTCTGAATTTAATCTATAGCAAAATGAACAAGTTGGAATACGTTATTTAAAGAAATTTGAAAAAAACAAACGGATCTACTTCCTTACAAATTGATTACTGACTGGGACTTTGGGTAGAGTATAAATTGCTCGTCAATCAAACCTGGAGTGAGAAACACTCGTTGTGTAAAACTTATTTCTCTGTCGGAAATGACGTATATATAGAATAATGTATTCCATTCAGATAAATATTCCAGAAGGTCATTCTATGAATTATAATACTGCATATTATTTTTTACAAGAAATTTGTTTCAACAGAAATAAAATTTGATTCATTTCCTTTGACATCACACAAATAGAAGCGTTATGTGTGGGAGGAGAGACATGGCCACAATATTTTTCAGTTTTCAAGATTTTTGCATATTTAAAGAGGTTGAGACACACTGCACTGGGCAACAGAACATTTTACGGAGCAGGGTATCCTCTAACGAGACTCATTTCTTCACCCTGGGAGTCTGGAAATGTCACTTTCGTGTGGAAATAATACTTCTGTCGTAAGACAGTTTCCTTTGAGTGAGGTCTCCTTGTGAAGGAACCACCTCTTCCCGGTAACAATTCCGCCAAGTAAATTGAGTCGCGAGGGAGAAACTACGCCCCCCGACACTTTCATCGCCATTTCGGTCTCCACTTTTTCTTTGTGAGACTGCAGGCATTCTCTCCGCCCCCCTCCATTTTGCGACTGCAAGTAAATATCTCAGAACCAACACTTTCCGCTTTGCGAAAGTAAATTCCAGAATGGACTAAAAGTAGAATCGTCATTCTAAAAGGCGCCTTCTTCTCGTATCAAATAGGCTAATTGTCTTAAAGTTTTTCCTGCACTAAAGCCTTCACACTTTTTTATTTCCTCGCCACAACAAAATCTTAGTCCTTAACAGAACATTAAAAGATTTGCACGTGGCTCCAATCATTTTGACGTACACAGCAACAACAATTTCCAGCGTTTGTTTCTGAATTAGACGGTACTGGCATCACACATCAGTCTGTGGCACTGACTGCTATGTGGACTGACTGATCTTCTCATGACAGTATTTGGAACCTGATGAGACAGATCTTTTCTCGTGACGTTAATTATAAACATGATATAGTGAATGAACAATAAAATACAGAAGACTTTTTTTTCAAATGACGTCTGTGCAGAAATAAAGCCAGTTATTCGTAAATATCTGCTTAGGAGTTCCATGATTTTGATTCGTCGCAATGATTCAAGTTTATCGGTAGTTTTCTTGAACAGTTAATACTCAGGTCTTATAATTAAATTGTTGTTTTGGTCTTCAGTCGCATGATGCAGCTCTCCTTGTTACTTTATACTTCGCAAACCTCTTAATAACCTTTGAATAACAAAGGCAACTTACATCCATTTTAACCTGCTTATTATATCCGATTCTTTCTCTCCCTCCGGTTTTTACCCGCTTCCCTCTCTCTCTCTCTCTCTCTCTCTCACACACACACACACACACACACACACACACACACATACATACATACACGCACATGCGCAAACACTTCCCTCCAATACGAAATCAACCTTTTCTTGATGTCTCGATCCTTTCTTTTTGTAAAAGGATGCCGGATATTTATTTTCTCCCCACTTTTGTTAATTACCTCCTCACTAGTTTCTCGGTATACCAATCTAATCTTCAATATTCATCTGTACCACCGATTTTCAAAACTTTCTATCCTTTTCCTGTCTGAGCTATTTACCTACCGCTCTCCGTCGGACAAGGGGTGTATGTTGTCCTTCACATGACTTATGTAGTCTGTAAGTCTTGCAACAGATGGCCTCAGCAGTTAGGTCATCTTAAAATGTGAAATAATGAAACCATTACAGTCTACGGTGCCAAAGCCCTTTTGATGGTCTTTAGGACCGAAACCTGTTACCAATAAAAAGGTCAACTTGCGATCTAGACTGTAATATTTTAATTATTTTTCATTATACAAAGATTTGAACTTTTTTCTGAACTAATTATCGTCCACGTTTCATTCCCATACTACGCTATACTCCAGGCAAATGCGTTCAGAAACCACTTCGTGATACTTACATTAATATTCGATGTTAACAAACTCCTCTTCTTTTAAAAAGCTTTCCTTCCCATTCCAATTCTTCATATTATGTCTTCTATAGTCCGGCCGTTTACGTTATTTTACTGCCCGCGTAAAAAGAACTTTTCTACCATGTTCATTATCTAGTTTCCTAAACGAGTTCCCTCAACATGTCCTTATTTTCTGGGACTGCATTTCATTACTCTTGTTTTGCTCTTACTAATCGTATACTCTCCTTTAAAGACAGTAACTGTAACACACACACAGACATACACAGACACACACACATACACACACACACACACACATACACTGACATAAAGCATGTATAACACAAACATACATTTGGTAACAAAAATATATTCAACAGTTGACAACACCATCCAAAAAGAAAACATCACGCCAAAAGAATGGCATGTGCCTAGTGCTGGTATACTAAGAAACGCGTCAAAATGTGTATGAACTATTAAAAACGTTATAAAACGAAATATTATAAAACATAATCATGTATATGTTCTAGGCTACTGAAGATGCGTTGCACATAGAGGCCAAAGGCGTATGGCAAAACAATTTGTATTATTTCAGTTGCTCATGCGGTTCACATAAATAAATGTCACATACCTTAATACGCAAATTTTCACACCCTTAGTAAAGTTGTTTTCTTTTTAAAGTCGACATCTCCAGTACGGTCGTGTCTTCCGACTGCCTTCATGCACTTCGCTTCTACAGTCGCTGTATCGTTATGGTAGTGAAACGTTGTTCACGTTTAGCGGGCTGAGTGGAGTAGGCTGGTTACCATATCAGGCCTTAGACGTGAAAGGCGAGCTCATGTAATTGAACACGGTCCTTCCATGTGAATGGACAGCCTATGGAGACGATATGAAAATGTTGTAGAGGTCTGATAAAGAACTGTATCAACCCAGTCACTGTAAGTGTGTTGCATCACAGCGCTTCGGACAGTAAGTACAGGGTAAGTTGCTTAATCTCAGAGGTCGTAGTTCAGCACTGCTATTCCTGTCACTGATGTGGGCTGTAACTGTCGCTACACCAACAGTGCAGGAGTACACGTGGGACGCCTGTGTGGCTTCTCTTCGAATCCTCTCGTAACCTCTTTTGTTTTTCCTCAAACTGTTGCCCTATTGAACTATTCTGTTTACCGTGCTCTCCGTTAATATCGTGGGGTCGCTGCGTGTTTTTGGCCGACAGAGATACGAGATGTGGTTCGGCCTCCACTTGTGTAGACTTTTGGCCGTCCTGCTACTGCAGTCCGTTGCCTGGGATGCACCACCTTGGAGGTTGCTACACATGCTCAAAAACCTATATTTTCTTCTGTCTTCGTGACAAAACGAGCAAGTCATGTAAATTTAAGAACGACCTACCATAAGGATCTGACCTCTCTCCACTGTTGTTCAACCTGTACATAAGTGACATGTCAGAAACTATATCCAGGACGTTTTGCTACTCTGACCATACCGCCATTGCATATCAAAGCAAGCACATAGAAGAGGGAGAAAAGTGCTTCCACAAGACCTTAGAGTACTTTGTGACTATTACAGAAATTGGAGATTGTGTTCTAACGCTATAAAAACTGAAGTAACAGCTTTCCACCTCAACAATTAGCAAACCAGGCAGTAAATGTCACCTTCTGTTTTGAACCAGTTAAAAACAAACCTCATCATAAGTATTTGGAGTCGCATTGGACCGATCACATTGGACAGGACTCACCTCACATCACTAGCAGAAAAGTTAAAGACCAGAAACAACATTAACAGTAAACTGGCTGGAACTTCCTGGGGTGCACAAGTTGACACTCTCCGTGCAGCAGCCGTGCCTCTTGTACACTCTGCGGCTGAATATTGTGCGCCTGTCTGGTACAGGAGTGTGGATGCCAGTAAGGTTGATGTTAGTTGAGTGACACCATGAGAATTACAACGGACACCCCGCGATCAACCTCACTACGTCGGCCGTCTGCTCTCAGCAGCATCGCCCCACCACACTTGAGACGACAGGAAGAAGCGAGACGCTAATGGGAAAAGATTGAAAACGTGAAGCTTTCCCGAATAGTACCCGCCCAAGAAATACTGCTCAATCCTCCCTGAAAGAGGATAGGATAAACATGCAATTTACATCGATAGTTACTAAATAGAAAATAAATATTTAAATATTACAAAATGAATGTACAAGAGTTTTGGTAACTATGTGCATGACAAACTGATATCCGAGAAGTCTAATTATTCCAGTACTGCTATTGAGGCGTTGATTATCTACATGTACGTCCGCAAGCCAGCACGTGGTGTGTGGCGGAGGGTACCTTCAGTACCACTATCAGTTCTCCCTCCTATTCCAGTCACGTATTGTTCGCGGAAAGAAAGATTGTCGGTATGTCTCTGTGTGGGCTCTAATCTCCCTGATGATCTCTTCTCGAGATATACGTAGGAGGGAGCAATATACTGCTGGACTCCTCGGTAAAGATATGTTCTCGAAAATTCGACAAAAGCCCGTACCGAGGGACAGAGCGTCTCTCCTGCAGAGTCTACCACTGGAGTTTATCGATCATCTCCGTAACGCTTTCACGATAACGAAATAAACCTGCAACGAAGCGCGCTGTTCTCCGTAGGATCTTTTCTACTTCCTCTATCAACCCCACCTGGTACGGATCCCACACCGGTGATCAATATTCAAGCACTGGCCGACCAAGTTTACTGTAACCTACTTCATTTCTTTTCGGACAGTATTTCCTTAGAATTCTTCCATTGAATGTAAGCCTGGCATCTTCTTTACCGACGATTGATTTTATATGGTCGTTCCATTTTAAATCACTCCTAATGCCTACTCCCAGATAATTTATGGAATTGACTGCTTCCAGTTGCTGGCCTGCTGTAGTGTAGTTAAATGATACAGTATCTTTCTTTCTTTTCATTCGTAGCACATTACACTTCCATAAATTGAAATTCAATTGCCATTTCCTACGCCTTGCGTCAATTCGATGCATTTCAATACAATTTTCCATTTTTACAACCTCTCTATACACTACAGCATCATCCGCAAAACGCCTCAGTGAACTTCCGATGTTATCCGCAAGGGGATTTATATATAATGTTAACAGCAACGGACTCACGACACTCCCCTGTGGCACACCTGACATCACTCTTACTTCGGAAGACTTCTCTCCATTGAGAATGACATGCTGCATTCTGCTATCTAGGAACTCCTCAATCCAATCACACAATTGGTGTGATAGTCCATATGCTCTTACTTTGTTCATTAAACGACTTTGGGTAACTGTATCAAATGTTCAAATGTTTGTAGAGCTTATGGGACTTAACTACGGGGTCATCAGTCCCTAAACTTACAACTACTTACGAACTCGGACGGCACAAATATCCATGCCCGAGGGGGGATTCGAACCCCCGACCGTAGTGGTCGAGGTAACTGTATCAAACGTCGTTGACTAAAGTTTCTATTGTTACACTCCTCAACAATGTGTTGAACAGTCTGTTCTGATGCTCCACTTTCACAAAACTGTGAGTCTGAGAGTCTCCATTTCTACGTGAAGGACTTAGTTTTTCCATGTCCGCATCGGATCCTGTTGAGCGCTGACCAGGTTCTTCTAGGAAGTTGGAAGCCTGTTATGTTTTGTATGTTTGTATAGTCTATGGGACTAAACTACGGGGTCATCAGTCCCTAAACTTACAAACTACTTATGATCTACTTACGAACTAGGACGGCACAAATATCCATGCCCGAGGGGGGATTCGAACCCCCGACCGTAATGGCCGTGCAGACCGTGACTGGAGCGCCTCAGTCCCCTCGACCATCGTGGCCGGCAAGCCTGTTATGTATGTAAGGCCTTCGAGGATACGGCGAAGTATACTGGTGCTGTTTTTCCATGCATTCTTCCACACATCTTCAATGAGAATGGTTGGGGTTCTCGAGTTGCCCAGAATGGATTTCTTGACTGCAGGAGTAGGTCTGATAATAAATAAGAAAATAGGAATGCGGGTAAGTTACTATGAACAGCATAGTGAACGCATTATCGTAGAAAAGGTAGACACGAAGCCAACACCAACCACAGTAGTGCAAGTTTATATGCCAATTAGCACGGCCGATGATGAGGATATCGAAAAAATGTATGAGGAGATAAAAGAAATCACTCAGTTAAGGGAGACGAAAACTTGATTGTGATGGGGGACTGGAACTCGGTAGTGGGAAAGGGAAGAGGTGAATATGGACTGGGGAAAAGGAATGAAAGAGGAGATCGCTTGGTAGAATTTTCCGCAGAGAACCATTTAATGATCACCAACACTTGGTTTAATCATCATGAAAGAAGGTTGTATACATGGAAGAGACCAGGAGACAATGGAAGGTACCAGATTGACTTTATTGTGGTAAGGAATAGATTTAGAAACTAGGTTCTAAACTGTAACATATGCAGGGGCAGATATAGACTCTGACCATAACTTATTGGTTATGAACTGCAGATTAAAACTTAAGAGACTGCAGAAAGGCAGAAAGATTAGGAGATGGAACCTGTACAAATTTAAGGAAGCAGAGTTGGTTGAGAGTTTCAGAGGGAGCATTAGGAAAGGACTGGCTGAAACGGAGGAAAGTAATACAGTAGAAGAAGGATGGGTAGCTCTGACAGATAGGGTAGTGAAGACTGCAGAGGACCATATAGGCAGAAGGACAAGGCCTAATAGAAATCCCTGGATAACACAGGATATACTTAACTTAATTGATGAGATGAGATGAGAAAATATAAAAATTCAGCAAGTGAAACACGAAAAAGGGAGTACAAACGTATGAAAAATGAGATTAACAGGAAGTTCAGACTGGCTAAACAGGAGTGGCTAGAGGACAAATGCAGAACCGTAGAAGAATGCATAACTAGTGGAAAGATAGATACCGCCTACAGGAAAATAAAAGATATATTTGGAGACAACAAAAGCAGCTGTATGAATATCATGAATAGTACTCAGCCAGTACTAAGCAAAGAGGGGAAAGCTGAACTGTGGAAGGAATATATAGAGGGCCTTTACAAAGGAAATAAACTTGAAGGCACTATTCTAAAAATGGAAGACGAAGTGGAGGAAGATGAGATAGGAGATATGATACTGCGAGAAGAATTTGACAGAGCGCTGAAGGACTTGAGTCGAAACAAGTCCCCTGGAGTTGATGATATTCCATCTGAACTGCTAATATCGTTAGGAGAGCCAGTCGTGAATAAATTGTACCACGTGGTATGCAAGATGTATGAGACAAGGAAAATACCCTCCGGTTTCAAGAAGAATATCGTAATTCCAATTCCAAAGAAAGCAAGTTCAGACAAGTGTGAAAATTACAGAACTATCATTCTATTAAGTCATAGTTGCAAAATACTTATATGAATTATTTACAGACGAATGAAAAAAAACTTGTGGAATCCGACCCCGTGAAGATCAGTTTGGATTTAGGAGAAATTTAGGAACACGGGAGGCAATACTCACATTACGACTTATCTTAGAATTTAGGCTAAGGAAAAGGAAACCTACGTTTTTAGCGTTTGTCGATTTGGAGAAAGCTTTTGACAATGTCGACTGGTATACACTCTTCCAAATTCTTTTAGTAGCAGGGGTAAAATTTAGGGAGCGAAGAGTTATATTCAACCTATACAAAAACCAGAATGCGGTTATTGGAGTCGAAGGGCAAGAAAGGGACACAAAGGTTGGGAAGGGAGTAAGACGGGTTGTACCCTTTCCCCAATGTTGTACATCTGTACATTGAGCAGGCAGTGGAGGAATGGAAGGGGGAATTTGGAGAGGGCATTAAAGTGCAGGGAGAAGAAATAAAAACATTGCTGTTTTCCGATGACATAGCAATTCTATCAGAGACCGCAAAAGATCTGGAAGAGCAACTGAATGGAATGGACAGTGTTTTGAAAGGAAGATATAAGATGAAGATTAACAAGAGTAAAACGAAGGTAATGGAATACAATGTCAGAAAATCAGGCGATGCTGAAGGAATTAGATTAGGTAATGAAACAATGAAAGTAGTAGATGAGTTTTGTTATTTGGGTAGCAAGATAACGTCTGATGGCCGAAGGAAAGAAGATATAAAAGACAGAATGGCTTTGGGAAGAAAAGCGTTTCTAAAGAAGCAAAACTTGTTAACATCTAATATTAATTTAAATGTTAGGAAGTCCTTTCTAAAAGCATGTGTCTGGAGTGTAGCATTGTATAGGAGTGAAAGTGGACGATAAGGAGTTCAGACAAAAATATTATAGAAGCTTTTGAAATGTGTTGCGACAGACGAATGGTGGAAATTAGATGGTTAGATCACGTAACTAATGAGGAGTTGCTTAACAGAATTGGGGAGAAAAGGAGTTTCTGGCATATCCTGACTAAGAGAAGGGATAAGAAGGAAAGAAAGCCATTCTGTCTTTTATATCTTCTTTCCTTCGGCCATCAGAAGTTATCTTGCTACCCAAATAACAAAACTCATCTACTACTTTCATTGTTTCATTACCTAATCTAATTCCTTCAGCATCGCCTGATTTTCTGACATTGTCTTCCATTACCTTCGTTTTACTCTTGTTAATCTTCATCTTATATCTTCCTTTCAAAAAAGAAATGATGACAGGCAAAAGTTAGTAGAGATTCGTGCGTCTATAAAAAGATCGATGCGTGAAGCGTACAATAATTATCACAGCCATACCTTAGCAAAAGATCTTTCCGAGAACCCAAAAAAATTCTGGTCCTATGTAAAATCGATAAGCGGGTCAAAGCCCACTGTCCAGTCACTAGTTGATCATTCCGGGGCAGTAATAGAAGAAAGCAAACGGAAAGCTGAAGTTCTAAATTTAACTTTTAAGAAATCTTTCACGCAGGAGGACCGCACAAATATACCATCATTTGATCAACGTACTAATTCCGAAATGGGGGACATAGCAATAGGTATTTCCGGTGTAGAGAAGCAGCTGAGAGAGCTAAATACGAAAAAGTAAATATAGTAAATTTCCTTGAAACGGAAAAGCTTCTTTCCACGAATCAGCACGGGTTTAGGAAACATCCTTCATGTAAAACTCAGCTTGCCCTTTTCTCACATGACATCTTGCGAGCCATGGACGAAGGGCAACAGGCGGATTGTGTTTTTCTCGACTTCAAAAAGGCGTTCGACACGGTGCCACACTGCAGACTGCTAACAAAGATACGAGCTTATGGAATAGGTTCACAGATTTGTGACTGGCTGGAAGACTTCCTAAGTAATAGAACGCAGTACGTTGTTCTCGACGGCGAGTGTTCATCAGAGACGAGTGTATCGTCAGGCGTGCCCCAGGGGAGTGTGATAGGACCGCTATTATTTTCTATCTATATAAATGATCTGATGGACAGAGTAAGTTGTAATTTGCGGCTGTTTGCTGATGGTGCTGTGGTGTATGGGAGGGTGTCGTCTGTAACTGACTGTAATAGCATACAGGTTGACTTAGACAAAATTTCTAGTTGGTGCGAAGAATGGCAGCTAGCTCTCAATGTAGAAAAATGTAAGGTGATGCGCATGAGTAGAAAAAACAATCCTATAATGTTCGAATACAGCATCAGTAGTGAGCTTCTTCATGCGGTCGCGTCGTTCAAATATCTAGGCGTAACATTGCAGAGCGATATGAAATGGAACGAGCATGTAAGGACAGTTGTGAGTAAGGCAGACAGCCGACTTCGGTTTATTGAGAGAATTTTGGGAAGATGTACTTCACCTGTAAAGGAGACCGCGTATAAAACGCTTGTGCGACCACGTCTTGAGTATTGCTCAAGTATTTGGGACCCGCAGCAGATCGGTTTGAAGGAAGACATAGAGGCGGTTCAGAGGCGAGCAGCTAGATTTGTTACCGGTCGGTTCGACCAATGCGCGAGTGTCACGGAAATGGTCCGCCAACTCAATTGGGGATCGCTGGAAGAAAGACGACGTTCTTTTCGTGAATTTCTGTTAAGTAAATTTAGAGGGCCGGAATTTGAAGCTGAGTGTAGTACGATCTTGCTGCCGCCTACTTACATTTCACCTACTGATCACAGAGACAAGGTAACAGAAATTAAGGCTCGGACGGATGCATATAGACATTCTTTTTTCCTCGTTATGTATGGGAGTGGAATAGGAAAGAAATTGCCTAGTAGTGGTACAGAGTACCCTCCGCCACGCACCTTACGGTGAATTGCGGAGTATGTATGTAGATGTAGATGTAGACACATTCTGAGACACAATGAATTGTCAACTTAGCATTAGAAGGAAGCGTGTGGGGCAAAATTCGAAGGGGTAGACCGAGGTTCGAATACAGTAAGTAAATTCAAAAGGATGTAGGTTGTCAAACGTATTGTGAAATGAAGAGACTTGAACAGGACAGGGTATCTTGGATAGATGCATCATACCGGTCTGCAGACTGGAGACCACAACAACAAAATTTCATGCATCACAAAGACGTTTGTATCGAAGTGTTTTATTACTTTGGACTTTATTTTGTTGATAGTTAACACTGTCCTATCAATAATGCTAGTATAATCTTCGCGGCAGCACCAGACACAAGACAATTCACTGCTGGAATAATATAACACGAACGACACTCACGCTCGCACTCTCAGCCACGTACAGACGGCAACGCAACACAACCTCCAAGACGGATAGATTAATGTCTCAGAAGTGGCTACACGTCTTACAAAGCGGCAACATGTCTTACAGGAAGCATGTTGTTCATGAAAAACAATGACTGATACACAAAATACGGTACAAATCAGCTTTTAATACGTTGTTGTTAAGGAACAACACTGGGAATGAAAGGGTTAATATTCATACGAAATACACTGAGCCATGTGGCGAGCACTTAGTGATACACAATAAGGAATTACGCAACAGAAAGTTGCAATGAAAGTAGGTACTTGTGTCGCGGTACTTCTGTTGTCAATCAGACGACGAGTCTTCAGAATTCAGTCGACAGTTACCAGAAACCACCTTGCAGCGACACCCTCTAAGTGTTGGAGATTGAGAAAAGACGGCGCTCTCAGGGAGAGAGTGGTTTCGCAGTGTCTGCGCTTTCCAGACTGCGCATTCGGCTGGACGCCGGTTCAAGCCCGTGTCTGGCCATCGTGACGTAGGTTTACCGTGATTTCACTACATCACTCCCGACATACGCCGAAAGGTTCCTATCAAAGGGCACTTCCGATTCCTTCTCTGTCCCTCACAAAACTTTTCCGAGCGGCGCTTCATTCCTAATGACGACGATGTCGACCTGACATAAACTCTGATCTTCCTTCGTTCCTTTCAGTTGTCAAGAGTTCGGTGTGGGGAAGGGCGCGGGAGGAGATATAGAAGCAGGGGGGGGGGGGGGTAGAATATAACAACTGAGACATACACAGGGAAATGGCGCTTCCAACAGAAGGTCTGCTGTTGACATACCGGGTGATCAAAAAGTCCGTATAAATGTGAAAACTTAATAAATCACGGAATAACGTAGATATGGACGTAAAAATTGACACACATGCTTGGAATGACATAAGAACGAAAAAAAAAAGAGTCAAAAAATGTCCGACAGATGGCGTTTCATCTGATCAGAAAACCAATAATTAGCATAACAAATTAAGACAAAGAAAAGACGATGTTCTTTACAGGAAATGCTCAATATGTTCACCATCATTCCTCAACAATAGCTGTAGTCGAGGAATAATGTTGTGAACAGCACTGTAAAGTATGTCCGGAGTTACGGTGAGGCATTGGCGTCGGATGTTGTCTTTCAGCATCCTTAGAGGTGTCGGTCGGTCACGTTACACTTACGACTCCAGGTAACCCCAAAGCCAATAATCGCACGGACTGACGTCTGGGGACCTGGGAGGCCAAGCATGACGAAAGTGGCGGCTGAGCACACGATCATCACCAAACGAAGTGCGCAAGAGATCTTTCACGCTTCTAGCAAAATGAGGTGGAGCGCCATCCTGCACAAAAATCGTACGTTCCAGCAGGTGTTTCTCGACCAGGTGGGGATGATTCGATTCTGTAACATATCGGCGTACCTCTCACCCGTCACACTAGCAGTCACTGACGTTTTGTTGTCCAGCGCCATCTGTCGGACATATCGTCCAATTTGGAATCATTGCTCTTTTTTTTTTTTTTTTTTTTTTTTTTTTTTTTTTTTTTTTTTTTTTTTAAAAAAATAAAACCGCTTGTCATTCCAAGCATGTGTGTCAATTTTTACCTCTCTATAAAGATTATTCCGTGATTTATTAAGTTTTCTAATTTATACTGACTTTTTGTTCACCCAGTATATAAGATCCACAGTAAGAAAGTTATGTCATTCTCTCAGTGTCAATGTTATTAGGATTCGATTGTAACGCATTTTTCCACTAATATGTTTTCTATAACAGCTCATAAATCGCGGATAAACTGCCAGGTTCAGTGTACAGCGGGAACAACATTTCGGCAAACGACCACATTGCCATCATCATGTGCGCTGATAGCGGGGTCCTCTCCGTGCTTTTATCGCCACCCGCTCCATCCGCCGTCCGCGCCCAGCATCCCTGCCCTCGCTTCTCCCGAGTTTTATTAGGGGTTTCTTGACTCGTACCTCAATGGCCTCCTTGATGACATAGTGCCAGAAGTTGGACGTTTGTGTCAGCTCCGTGGTGCCGTCATAATGCATTCCGTACATTTCCGTCAGTCTGCGACTGCCGACGTGGTTGGTTCCAGCATTCTTGTGTGCCTTTGGAGTTCTCGGCAGCGATCCTGGACAGTACGCACTGTTGCACCACATCAGCAGGGTATTTGACAGACACCGAACTTCCGCAGTCCCAGGTCGTCTTTCACACTTCCAAGCAGTGCTCGTGTTTTAGCTGCTGGGTGGAAGGCTGTCTTCTCTCAGTGCTTCCTCTGAGTTCGTCCTATTTTTCCGGATAACGTGACGCAAAATGGAATAACGCAGTAGCTGCGTCCTCCTGAGAGTCCTCTTCTGGTTCCACCAGTTGTGCAGGGGGTGCAGAACGTAAGGCTCTCGGGATTTGCCACTTCTTGTAGCCATTTCTCCGGAAAATCGTTTTCAGATGTTCAATTTCTTCGCTGATAAGTCCATCGTCAGAGAGAGTGCGAGCCCTATGTCCCAATGTTTTGAGCACGCCGTTCCTCTGAGCCGTATGACGGCAGCTGTCCGCCTCCTTCTGGTACACGCTGTGCCGTCAGCCCTTCGTTCATCCAGAAAGGGGAGCACTCCATCGACATCGACTTCCGTAGTAAACTTGGTGCTCTGGTGTACGGAAATCAGGTGCGTAAGGAAGCCATTCAGATTGTCTCTTCCCTTTTGCGTTATCACGAAAGTGTCGTCTACGTACCGGAAGAAACAAGTACGTTTCCACAGGGCTGATTCCAGAGCTTCTTCCTCGAACTGCTCTGTACAAATTGGAGACAGTCTACTCCCCATGGCTAACCCTTCCGTTTGTTCATAGTAGGCGCTGTTGAAAACAAAGTCTGTTGACGTCAAGGCAAGATGAAAAGTTGGTACTCTAGGTTCTAAGGTCCCCTGTAAAGGCACTCCGGTAAAAAGAGACACAGCGTGGAAGCTGACAAGAATGTCAGTATGTTTGATCTTGAAGTCGTTAAAGAGCTCCACAAAACGTGATGGGAGCACTTCCCGACGTAACGGCATCGTTGTCGTTTGCCGGAATGTTGTGCCCGTTGGACACTGAAACCCAACAGTTGACCCGCGAATTATTTCGATATGAAGTTCGTCGGGAGAAGTTGAAGACTCACGGCTCATTTGTAATTCTGAAAGCAAAATATTCATCTGCAAACGTAACTACCAATATTTATCGTTTTGCCGAGGTCGACAATTTGATTAAATGGTCTGCATATATGGTACAGAGAGAACTCGCAATTTATAATTTCTTAATATTGAATTAATGAAATATTCCCAAAATGGTCTAATATGTCAGCAAGCAAAAATCAAATTGGCGTCGCAGAAGTAAAAAGCCGCTGCGGAGCGGCCGAGCGCATTGAGGCGCTATGTTGCGATGCGCGAGGCCGTTCCCCGTCGGGGGTTCGAAACCACCCTCGGACATGGCTGTTTGTGTTGTCTTCAGTATAAGTTAGTTTATAAGCAGTTTGCAAGTTTACGGACTGTTGACCCCGCAGTTAAGTCCCATCAACTTAACAAACATTTGAACATTTTGAAGTACAAAATACTGTAGTTGAATGTATCACGTAAATTTATGAACTGTAAGTGAATCATATCATATCGGAACATTCCCGCCTTTTACCTTATGCTAAGGTGATATAAATATCATAATCATATAAATTAAATCATCCCAGAGATAGTGGAGGTCCGCGTTCGATTCCCAGATGCATTATAAATTTAATTCAATACTTCACCTTTAACTTTAATGTTTTTGACATTTTCGAGACGAAAAACTGTCTCAGGGTTTATAAATTAATGTAATTATGAAATGTAAGTGAATCCACTACAACCAGCACAATATTTTGTTTCCATACATTTCCTCGCACTTAAAGGAAGAGGCTATAATATCTGTTACGTGGGCTTTATCGTGCCTCAGACGAAAACATTCTCTTCCGAACGCGTAATCGGAGCGACATTGTTCGAAATCCGCTTCAACGCTGCTAGCTTTCGTACTTCGTATCATAAGGCGTTTGAAACGAAGATAGTTCTGTGTGATGATTTCTCAGGGCTGGTACGGAAAAGATTCAGGAAGTACGTATCCAATATGCTATGAAAAACAAAGCATATTTCTGGAAACAGATCTTTTGGTTTTCTTCAGAAAGCCACAGGTCGACATTCGATTACAAGAATTGGGAATCCGAACTGAAAAGAAAGTGAGCAGGTATGATACAGAAGTTAGTCAAAAACAGTGAGAAGTAAGGAATGATAATAGCTGATTAACTACGCGCACTTCGGAATCCTTTCCACACACACACACACACACACACACACACACACACACATCATTCGAATGATCACGCATGCCCTCCCTATTCGTTACTATTACTTCGACAGCTCATTTTAGAATCACTAGTTTTACCAATTGATACAGATTTAATTATTTAACAAGCGTTAGGTAGAATTTTTTAATATTTTACTTAAGCCTATCGTCCTTATAAGCACTAAAAAGCACTTCATTTACACCATAAATCAGTCACTTCTGAGGGCCGTATATTCAACTAAACAGCTGGGAATTACAATTACGAACAAGTTTTATTGGAGAGAACACACAGAAAATATCGCAGGGCTGGCGAACGACAGGCTGCGATTCATTAACAGAACACTCAGGAGATCCACAGTTCTAATGAAGAAACTGCCCACACTACAAATGCCCGTCTTATTTTGCAGTGTTATTGCGTAGTGTGTCATCCTCGATAGGTGGGACTGACGGGGGACACAAAAAGTTCACAGAAGGGCCGTTCCTTTGGTATTATTGCGCTACAGGAGAGAGAGAGAGAAATACAGAGTCACGTAAGTGATGCACGGGCTGGGGTGGAAATAATTAAATGAAATGAATTAAAAATATTGATAAATCTTGATTAGGTGTTATTCGGTCCGGCAGCATCTATTTCCATCAACTTTCTCCCCAGAATGCGAACATATTCTGTTAGCTCCCACCAACATAGATAATAGAATAAGGGAATCAGGTTTAAAACGGAAATATTTACGTGTTTCTTTTTCCAGCGAGTTCTTAGAGAATGGGACGGAGAGAAATTCTACGAAAGCGGTTCGACGAATCCTCAGCCAGGCACGTAAATGCGATTGCAGAAAAAAATCTGTAGATGTAGAAATCTTGCAGCTTAGGCTTCGTCGACTGGAGCTGATTCTGCTTTCCTTATGGGTTATAGACGTTAAGCTTGTAATTAAGGATTTGAAATATTGCTACTTTCTTACGGAGTCATTATTTGTGGAATATGATTCATATTTCAAGTGCTACATGTGAGCAAGTCCTCAGATTATTAGAATTTGAACTACCCATAGGACCATGCTGTCTTCTTATCATTTCATCTTCTTTTTTTACCCCTTCAGTCCTGAATTATTTTAAAAATAGAATAAGACAAATTCTTGCACTTTTTCATGTCTACAACACCCTACCCATTGTATATTTGAGGAAGATTAGAAATTTAAATACTTGGTTTCCAAAATAAAAAATGTAAAATAAATGCGACACCGGGGCTGGAAATCAGTTAAGGATGTGAAATAAGAAGACAACAGTTACATATCTCACTCCATGTTTATTGTGGAACTCATATCGCAAAGTGGAATTTGTGCAAAATTCATAAATTAATACATAAAATAAGTTCAGCTTCTGATATCATGTCTGACGCACTCCGCAATGGGTCCGCCACGTTCACTGTTTTTCATTGCAGCACGGCGTTCTTGTGACAGATGGCAGCAAGAAGAACGAAACTAAAAGCGACAGATGTCCAGTAAACAGGCCATCGGGTCTCAAAGTAGATCGAAATAGTATACTGTTCTAAAAATAGTAAAAAGTCGGTGTCCAATATATTGGACACCAGGTCTGTAGGGTTAATACTACTACCATGTCAAAGACTTGTGTTCTAGGAGTAATAGACAAGTGATGTTCAAACGAAAACTTTCGAAACGACACTACGGGTATAATTGAACTCCTTACTCAAACTTATTCACCAGAGGCCTGAGCACAACTATCTCACTGTCTAACGTGCCTGTGACAAGTGCCAGTCGTCTACTATCTCATTAACTTCGTCGTCCGAGGTGAAGTTCTTTCCTATGCGATATTTTTCCGGCGGACCAAACCGAAGGAAGTCACAGGGCGGCAGTTCTGGATTGTAGGGCGGATGCTCGAGTTACCCCACCATTGATCTTGTCCTGGAGACGTGTGGTCTCGCGCTCGTATGGAGCAAAATCACTCCCTCCGTTTGCTCTCCATCGACTTGCATAACCTGCTGCCTCACAGTACACATAAGTCACTGTTAATGGTTTTTCCGTGCTTGAAGAATTCTATGAGTATCGGACCTCGGATTTCGGAAAAAGACGGAGAGCAAAATGTTGCCTGCTGAGGGCACAGCGTTGAATATTTGAGGACGAACTGACAACGCACGCCTCACGTCCCTAGATGCCGCACTATGTCATCCCAAAACGGCGTACTCAAATTTCAGCCGGTATAGCTGTTAACACGTTTTGTGCCTCTTTATTTGGAACATCCATCGTGGAATATCTCTCTTACCTTTTTTTTTTTTTTTTTTTTTTTTTTTAATATACTAAAATTATTTAATATCTCTGTCTGAAGACTTCTGTCACGTTCCGGAAAGATACCTTTCTTTTACGGTAGGGTAAGATAGTACAAATTCGATATACGTACAATTCCGATCAACATAAAGTTTCGCGCCATTTGTCATTCTCGCACTTGCCTTTGTGTGGCGTTGTAGTGTTGCAGGTTTCTACAGCTGCTCCTGTCTTTTCCAAAAATACACCACTTTATGCTACGGAGATATAAATTTACCCTGTTAGGAGGTAAGTGAAGCTACTTAGTCTAACGCGCTCTTATAAATTTCCTAGTTAAAGGTGATCGGCTACACTGTCAAAACTGCACCGTTTGGTAGCACGAAGAATGCGTTGCTGCCTGATGTAAAAAGTGTTTTTTATGTGTAACATACCCATAATGATAATTTTACCTAGTGTGGTATATTTTCGATAGACTTTTCTCAATTCTCATACCTTTTTTGCGTTTATACCGTCATTTGTAATTGACCAATATTTGTTTTACGTATTCATTAAACATCCAAGAACAAGTGCCATTGTCAAAATTATTTCTTTTTGCAATATATTTCCAGTTACAATAACATGTGTCTGAAATGATCGTAATTGTACCACCTTACCCTGGACAAATTTATTCAACGCAACGCCAGAAGTTAAAAAGAACAACATGCGTTTACATGTATTATTTATTGTGTTTCGCCGGCCGCGGTGGCCGAGCGGACTAAGGCGCTCAAGTCACGTTCTGCACGGCCACTACGGTCGGGGGTTCGAATCCCCCCTCGGGCATGGATAATTGTGCCGTCCTAGTTCGTAAGTAGTTCATAAGTAGATTGTGAGTTTAGGGACTGATGACCCCGTAGTTAAGTCCCATAGACCTTACAAACATGTGAACATTTTTATTGTGTTTTATTTGTTATTCACCAGGCTGTCTAAGGCGCCTTGCTACGGATCGCGCGGCCGTTCCCCGTCAGAGGTTCGAGTCCTTCCTAGGTCATGGCAGTGTGTGTTGTCTTTAGTGTAAGTTAAAGTAGTTTATACGTCTAGGCACAGATGACCTAAGCAGTTTGGTCCCATAGGTTTGCTAATATTTCAACATTTTTTATTGACAAATAGGTTATCATTGATTGCGATCTTTATTTGCTGTTAGTTGTATTAACTGACTACCCGCTCGGTTAGTCGGGAATAGGGCAAAGAGAGACAGACAGTTGTATAAACCGACTCCTAAAAGTATGGATTTAGAAAGTAAGTCCAGCTCGCAGAAATTTCTTATCACTATAGTTGGCGTCACGTAGGAAGGCGCTTCCGCGCATAGAGGCGGAGTAATAGGGAAAGTATGGAGAGGAGGAGCTACGGCCGAGCGCCAAGAGTGGAACCTGTGGGAGAAACATTGCGTAACGCGCGGCCAGACACGGGCGTAGAGAATGAATATTATTGGCTACCAGTGCAGTAATGGAAGGGGATGCGCAGAACGGCTGAAAACTGGGCCGCCTTCCTACGTGACGCGGACTATACGAGTGTAGTACTGCAATCTGGCTCTTTTGACGAACGAATTTGCCGCCTACTCAATTAAGGCAGCGGCGGTGGTACACCTGAGAGAGAGGCGGCTACCTACCAGGAAGGCGCTGCCCTCGGGGAAGGCGAGCAGGCCGGCCAGCTGCGGCCACGGCCAGCAGGGCTGCGGCTGCGGCTGCGTGGCCCACACCAGCGCGGCCGCCACCACCAGCTGCAGCAGCCGCATCTCCGCCGCCACTGTGCAGCAGGCCTGCCAACTCTCGCCTCACTGCCCTCTCTACAGCTCGGAAACGCCCTCACGCACGCGGCCAGGCCGCACGTCGCTTGCCTACTAATACGCTGTTTGTCACCGTGGCAGCGATCCGGCCACCGAACCCTGTCTCTACTCACTGTACATGACGAAATTTTAAGTGTCGTCCGCACACGGGTCGTTTGTTACTTGTCGTGGCTCGACTCGCGTCTCGTCCGTCTCGCGCGTCTTGTGCCAACCTCACGGACCCGCACACGGTAGGGTCACGCGCAGGTTTGTTTATGTGTTTGTGTAGGGGTGGAGGGAGGGGGGGGGGGGCAGGCCGTGCGCTGTGACGTCACCCGGTGACCACGGCCGCCACGAGCAACTTATCAAACGATGGCAGGAAAACTATTTCGTGAAAAAAAAACTGATTTTCTTACATCTTACTGCTTGACATCTCCTTTCGATAAAGGACTGAATTTCTTTTTATTATTCTGCATACTTTTTTTTGCTGTATAAATGACGTAAATACTTGAAATAAATTTTATGATTTTGTAGAGGTATAAACGCATTGCATAGACTTTGTGTATTACTAATTTTAGATCATATGTTTGCTGCGTATAAATGTTGTGAACATGTGGAAGTAAATTATTGTTTGATGTATTAGTTTATTGTTCTCACTTCTTAAATGGTCAACGTCTTTAGTTAATTCAGCTACAGCGTTGCTATTATGAGTGTATCTCCACAGAAATGTTTTCCCACTGGCTCTTTATAGTTTGTGTATGTATTAAATAGTTGTAAGTGATAAATGATGGCTTATTAGTCACGATGGTGTATTGTGCTGTTGCGTGCTGTACGAACCACGGCTGACAGAAGAATGCGATATTTCACAGATTTCCGACGGATAAAGAGGTAAGGTGAAGTGGGTAAACGCGTGTAAGCGATTAGATGCTCTCAAACCTGATACTGGTCCTGTACGTTCAGAACATTTTAAAGAATCTGATTCGGGAAGACTGTGCTGGTCTCCTGGTGACGTCAGTGGCGCGGCATACGACAGCGCATCCGGCGGTTGACCCCTACGGTCTATTCTAGTACTCGTGCACGGGTTGACTGGCACTCATCGTGGGCGCGATTTTCCTTCACTCAGCTTGTGACATTCAGCAGGGAGCTACAAAACGCTGTCGGTTATTTCCTCCAATAATTACCGCATGATTGACAGTTCTAGTGATTAGGAGGACTCTCTTATGTTTTACTGGCACCGGCGCAAGAAAAGGAAGACATGAAGGAGTGTTATGGGCGCATCCGTCCATATATAGGAATTTTCATTATCGGTTGTTCGTTGGTGTTAGATAACTGCAGGAGAGTGATACAAAATTTTTAGCATCCTACAGAATATAAATTACGCGACTTGAGAAAATGGCGTATACCCGAAACTAGTCGCTAATAAAAAAAGGAAATATCAGAAGCTCTGAACGAGATATTGAAAAAGGTGTCTTCTTGAATATTTGCGAGCTGCAAGACACGACATACTGAAAATATTTATATATTATGTACTTATTTATTTATTAAAAGTTCATTACATTCATTGCATGTAGATCTCATAGGGTTTAAAGTGTTCTATGCACTGGAAATGCAGAACAAAATACTTGGTAAATTACCTCCATGACGTACGATGCGTTCGTCACTCTGGAACTTTCCCGCGCACTGCAGGTCGCGAGAGACGAGCGTCGCTCGCGACGACTTCGAGACGATTAGGAGACGCGTGCGAATCGACCGGTAGCGTCCTTCCGTTTACTCACGCGGCCAGTCGCGGGGGTCGGAATCGCGTCGAGGACGAGTCGACCCTGTGCGGACGGCCTTAGTGCCTTTAAAGTCCTATGGCGGCATCTACATGCCACACCGTAAAATCTGCTGAGTGTCGGTACGTGCCGTTGTGCTTCTGTCCTGCCCTCCAGAACTTGCGTTCTCAGATAGGAACACCTGCGACGAACGTCAGATTAGTTTAGACTTTCTGAGCTTTTCAGACGAGTATGTGCCATCACTAAAGTTCTGTTGGAGGAACAACAGGTCTCGAGCCACTTGCGATCGAGCAAAATGGTAACGGGGCTCGGGCCCCAAAAAACTCATTCCTTTACTTCAGGAAGTTCTCTCTACACAAGCAAGCACAAAAGAACAGCGTGAATCACCTAACACTTGCACCGCAAATATTGCGGAAACGAAAAGTGCGATTGATGTGCGGTTTTTCCACAGAATGGATTGGTAGTCAGGGGCTCATATTTTTAGCCAATAAACAGATTGTAATATTACTTAGAAAGTGTTCAAAAAATGTTCAAATGTTTGTATAGTCTATGGGACTTAACTACGTGGTCATCAGTCCCTAAACTTACAAACTACTTATGAACTAACTAAGACTATGGACGGCACAAATATCCATGCACGAGGGAGGATTCGAACCCCCGACCGTAGTGGCCGTGCAGACCGTGACTGAAGCGCCTCAGGCCCCTAGGCCACCGCGGCCGGCTTAGAAAGTGTATTTCGTATGCAAACGTACAGTTTTTTTTTATGAAACAATGGTTGTTTCTAACATGCGTTGTAATTTTTGACACCTTCTGTATACAAATAATTTTGAATAACATTTTATCACATTTAGTTTGGCAGTTACAACCATTCAAAGTTTCTGGGACGAAGGCTGCGATAGCGTAGCTGACTCGCCGAATGGCTAGCCCCTGGGGCACGGCCCACTGTCTCATGACCACCAGCCAGTCAGCTACGCTGTCGTAGCCTCCGCCCACAAAACTTTGAATTGTTATAGCTGCCAAACTAAACGTGCCAAAAATATCATTCAAAATTATTTGTACACAGAAGGTGTCATATTGCAGTGCATGATAGAAACAACCATTGTTCTATTTGAAAAATTGTATGTTTGCATAAAAAATACACTTTACAGGCACTTTTACAATCTGTTTATTGGCTAACAATACGAGTCCTTGACTACCAAGGAAACCGCACATCAATCGCACTTTCCGTTTCTGCAATATTTGCGGTGCAAGTATTAAGTGATCCACACTGTATACTAGGTGAGACAGAGAATAACTACTCAGTGTTCGTGAAGGGGCTAGCACGGAAAATATCGTAATTATGTCCGTATCTATAAAGAACCATAAATCTACTGCAATACGTCTTTGCAAACAACATCGCGAGACTTTTTGTTCTGCGTGCATTTGTAGAGTTTTTCGATATCAGGCATTCGCGCATTTCCTGGCGCTTGACCCGCTGAATTCTCCGCTCCTCGGCATGAGAAAAGTATTGTTCGCGTCTGGCTATATTGACAGCTCGAGTGGTTTTGAGTTCTGTAGAATATTCGACCACCCTTTGCCACGCATTAAAAATTTAAGCAATATTGCCTGAACTGCGGAATTGGTGGAGAACATCCTAACTAAATGACCCAACTTGATAACTACAATAACAATACAGTAATCGAAAACAACTGCCAAGGATAGAAGTGAAATAAACTACAAACATGAAGGAGAAAGAAACAAAAGCAAACGAACGAAAGCCGTGCGCTCTAAGGCGCCTTGCTGCGGAGTGCGCGGCACTTCCACGTCGGAGATTCCAGTCCTCCCTCGGGCATTAGTGTATGTGTGTGTCTGTATTGCCCTTAGCATGAGTTCGTTTACGTGGTTTTTAAGTCTGGGGACAGATGAGCGCTGCCGTTTTGCCTCAGAGATTTACAAACAGTTGAACATTTTGCACCAAGAGGAAAATAACGTGCACAGCTCCCACACCAACCACAGAAACTACAAATCCAACGACCAAAACCCCGGCAATTCACAAACCTCACGCTTCTAAATGCTGCAAACAATCGAAATCATCATAGAAACAGTGATTGATTGACATCCAAACTGAATGAAACGATTACGAAACGAGACAATAGTTTAATGAAGATTTTATCCTTAATATTTCTGCTTTCGGAAATTCTTTTACGTATGGGTACTTCCTTCAATTGCTAACACAAACTAAAACAGGCGCTGCTAACCGCTAATTTCTTGATTTATTGTAGTTACATGACAGTGTAGTCCATATTGGCATTAATAGCCACCAAGAAATTCACAGAATCATTCACACCAGTAAACCTCCACAAGGATGGGCCACAAGCACAACCGTGCGTATATGGAAAGGAAAAGGAGATGTCACTGAGAATACTTTGTATTTTGGGACTTGGAGTAAGCCTTTGATAGGGTCCCACATAATCTGATCTGGTGAGGTCTACGACACCACAGAGTACCAGAAATGTACGTCAACTGGATCCAGCTGCTCTGTCGAGATGTAAGAAGTGTAGTCCGGTGTCCTGCTGGAGTCTCTCCACCTTTTAAATCACCGTCGGTGCTCATCAGGGTTCGGCCCTCTCTCCATGAACACAGTGACAGCCTATATACAGACCCCTCATTCCTGTAGGCTTGTCTATGCCGACGACGTGGCACTGACACAGAAAACCCGTAAGGAACTCCAAGATCAAACGCAAGCTTCAAATGATAGGATAGCAGAGAATGGCATGCGTCTGAATCTCCATGAGACGACCTATAAGGAAACCGCTCCTCAAACCTTCGGAACCATCAGCATCGACGGCCAGGATTTGAAGAAAAAAAATGTTCAAATGTTTGTAAAGCTTATGGGACTTAACTACGGGGTCATCAGTCCCTAAACTTACAAGCTACTTATGAACTACTTACGAACTAGGACGGCACAAATATCCATGCCCGAGGGGGGGGGGGGGGGATTCGAACCCCCAACCGTAGTGGCCGTGCAGACCGTGACTGAAGCGCCTCAGTCCCCTCGGCCACCGCGGCCGGCGATTTGAAGAAAACCACCGAGTTCAAATACCTTGGATATATGATGACATCTTGAAATGATTCCTCTCTGGACACCCGGTCGAGAGTAAATTCACCATGGCTGAAGTGGAGACAGTCACTGGTGTTCTGTGACAAAAGGATGCCTGCACATCTGAAGGCAAAAAATTATAAATCAGTAGTGCGTCCAGTAGCCGTCTCTCCTCGCCTCGCCTCCTGCTTTCCAAAATTCACAGGAGCTCTTCCGTGAGGTTTGGAAAGTGTGAGGCGACGTACTGCCACAAGTAAAGTTCTGAGGACGGATCGTGCAGCGTGCCGGGATAGCTCAGTCGGTAAAGTGCCTGACCACGAAAGGCAGAGGTCCCACGTTCGAATCCCACTTGGGCGGCACAAACTTTAATCTGCCAGGAAGTTTCTGAAATATATTTAATGTTAAAATTGCGGAGTTCCTCATCTATCTGCTGGGGCCTAGCGGTGGCTTCCCAGCTTAATGTCAGGATGAGGCGTCGAACCTGGTGGAGCGCCAGAGGACGTTAGTAAAACAGAATTAAAGTTTACACGTTTTATTCCGTAGCATACGATAATTCTGATGAAGGCTCTAGCTGGACACGAGCTAGAGCAGCAGGTTGCGTCGCCTTCGGGCTGCGACCTCGGTGTTACGACCACTGTGAACCGTCTGATGCTAGCGCCCGCGCCGCGACGTCCGGGAACCGATGCAAGGACTGTTATTAATAAGTGCTCTGTCTCTTCTCCAGTCTATGCATTTGCCAGTGGATCCATGTGTGAATCCTTCTGAAGTCGGAGGTCGTGCTTATACCCGACTCTGAATACTGGCTGGCTAACTCGACGACAGGAACATTGGCCTTGGGTAACCAACCACTGAAGACTGCGCTGGCCTCAGGCAGCCATCATAGGGTTGTGAAGTCGTCAGCACAGCAGATCCATCTCCTAGCTGCCTCTAGCAGCTACCACTATGTACTGCTATCTGTGACAAAGACTGAGAACAATGATTAGGCCAGTGAATCGACGACTACCTCCTGGGCATCGTCGATCCCGAAGACCAAGTGACTGCTACTTCTAAAAGCGGGAGTATATATCCTGAAATTTTGCTGAAAGTATGACGTATGAAACGGTTCAAATGTGTTCCATTTGAAAATTCAGTGTTCACTCGACGTCCCTTTACCGCTGACGCATCCGCGGTCTTACTCACTCTTGTGACAGAGTTACTTGTAGTTATGAAATGTTTACTAGCTGCCTCTCTGTCTGACAGCTGTCTCACCCACACAGCAGTTCGCTGACGGTAGGCTTTCCAACTTGTCGACGCAGCGTCTGCCGTCGTCATGAAAGACAAGCGAGCATTTCTGCTACAAAGCTGATGACCTGATTCTGTCCAGCTACGGTGAGCAACCCAAGATCTTAAACCCGTTTCCCTGTCACAATCTTTGTGGTGTAACATAACATTCATTATGAATTGCATAGACCATAGATTGTTTTACAATCAGTTTGCTAATGATGAATAAGCGCCAAGTCTGAAAACTGTTTTCAGGAACAAATTGACAGGAAAAAGAACAGTACACAATAAGTTACTCTGAAAAATTTGAAAAAGAAGATATTATTCTTTACAAATTCTCTATACAGCGAGATCTTTCTTAATCGGCATAATTCCCGAGTCTTGCCTGGAATGCGAAACACTCGTTACGCAAATTATATTTTTCTGTCGTAAAACGTGTAGAAATAGGATAAATTTTTCCGTTCCGAAAAATACACAAAAAATTCGTGCAACAATTTAAAATAAAGCAGAAATATATATATTGAAAGGGGGTCGCCACTAATAGGCATTTCCTTTCCTATTCCACTCCCAAATAGATCGAGGAAAGAAAGAATGCCTATATGCCTCCATACGAGCCCTAATTTCTCTTATCTAGTCATTGTGCTCATTACGCGAAATGTAAGTAGGCGGTAGCAACATCATACTACACTCAACTTCAAGTTACGGCTTTCTAAATTTCCTCAACAGTAATTCACGAAAAGAACGTCGTCTTTCATCCAGCGATTCCCATTTGAGTTGCCGGAGAATTTCTGTGACACTCGCGCATTGGTCGAACAATGGTACATTTGTGCAGTCCTTCTGCGAGAAAGATTTCTTAAAGGTTAATTTTAGAACTTCAGCTTTCCGTGTTCGTTTTTGATTGGAGAGTGCAACAGTTTTTGCTATCTCAATAGCTTTCTAACGATATTATTATACCACGGTGGATCTTTTCCATCCTTAATCGACTTTACAGGCACATATTTCTCTAACCCTTTATGTACAATGCACTTGAATTTAGTGCACAATTCGTCTACATCCGTAGTACCGGAACTAAACGATACCCATTCATTTTCTAAGTGCGATCCTAACATTTGCTTATCGACTCTTCCCAACAAAAACAGCTCCTGGACTTCTTGATTGCTTTATGAACTTTGGGCACCATCGACGCAACGACGATATCATGATCACTGATTTCTGTCTCTACACAGACTTCGTTAACCCTGTGGGCCACACCACCAGGCTCCTACGGCTGGGCCACACCATAGGCCTCAGAGACCCATACGATATATAATAATGCAAAACTCTTTCAGAAATTCAATTTTATGATAAGGGCGAGGGTGCAATACATTAAATAACCTTGAATAACATAAAAGAAATATATATTGCCTCAAGAAACCATAAAACAAAATAACTAAACTCTCATAAATTAAACAACAGTAGTCTAAACTTCATACAACGAAAAAAATCCATCATATTCGAAAACCACGTACATTTAATAATGTTTAAAACTAAAATCGGTATCACAAAATTCAACGGAAGTTTCTCATTTTTTACCGGTACAATTTGGACATATTTTTTGGTGGTGCTGACGACACACTGGCGACTTATAGAAATCACACTGCATTTTTATTGCCTTTGTTTTTTGTAGTTACAAAACTTACAGTGAGTTCTTTTGGGAATAAATCCTTGCTCAATTTCTTCACGAGCTGCCTCTGCAGGTGCAGTCATGTCTAGGCATCTATAAATACTGTCCCGCAGGTCACGGGGAATTGGTGCGTCAAGCCTAGCCTTCATCCAAGGTGCTGTAAGTTGTTCAGAAAGCGTCAAAATGAACTCAAATCGGAACAATGGTTTTGTTTGATCGTTGTGTCTCCGTTTCCATTCATTTTTGTAAAAGTTATGGAGATCTCGAAGGCCTATTTGTTTAACTGAACGGGCCGACAGGGGCGGAAATGTTGTGCACTGCACACTGGCTCAGAGACAACTCACTAGAGGAGGCTTACATGTGAGTCCCGTCCCGTCCAGCTGTGTTGGAGCGGGATTAGACAGGTCTGAGTGAGCATCTGGGCCTCAGAGGCCTATGGTGTGGCCTGCAGGGTTAATAGGGTGAGGCCTGTTTAGCTATAAGGTCTAGAATATTTCCATTGCGAGTGGGTTGCCGGTTAAACTGCTCAAGACAGTTTTCGGAGAATTGGTTTATGAACTTTGGTAACCATCGACGCTATGACGATATCATGATCACTAATTCCTGTCTCTACACAGACATCGTTAATAAGGTCAGGCCTGTTTGTGGCTATAAGGTCTAGAATATTTCCATTGCGCGTGGGTTGCCGGTTTAACTACTCAAGACAGTTTTCGGAGAATTGGTTTATGAACTTTGGTAACCATCGACGCTATGACGATATCATGATCACTAATTCCTGTCTCTACACAGACATCGTTAATAAGGTCAGGCCTGTTTGTGGCTATAAGGTCTAGAATATTTCCATTGCGCGTGGGTTGCCGGTTTAACTACTCAAGACAGTTTTCGGAGAATTGGTTTATGAACTTTGGTAACCATCGACGCTATGACGATATCAAGATCACTAATTCCTGTCTATACACAGACATCGTTAATAAGGTCAGGCCTGTTTGTGGCTATAAGGTCTAGAATATTTCCATTGCGCGTGGGTTGCCGGTTTAACTGCTCAAGACAGTTTTCGGAGAATGTGTCCGAAAGTAACTCGCAAGACTGCTTGTCTGTACCGCCTGAAATGTAACTAGAGCCGGATACATACGCGCTATCTGGTATAGACTTTCTTTGAATGGCTCTAAAGCTGCTACAGCAGCACTGGGGGGGGGGGGGGGGCGGTAAAAACACCCAACTGTTAACTTTACTTCTTTTAGACCTGTTATACTTGCCCAGATAACTTCACAGTTACTTTCAACCTCGATCTCAGTAAAAACAATATCTTTGTCCACAGCGATGAACACTCCTTTTCCAGTTGTGTCCGATCTATCTTTCCGATATACATTCCTTGCCACATCATGATATTTTTACGTTGAAAAAGACTGCCGTATTGTATTTGGAATGGAGGTAATGTTTGTTGAAGGAGGTAGTTGGCACTCGCTCCACGTTTGCCACGCTGATCTGCGCTGTCATCTGGCTGGGTTCGCCGGCCCTGTTAGCTGTTAGCGGGCTGTTAGCGGCCGCCGCGCGTCGCGCAAACAGCTGCTAGCGGGCCGGCTGGTTCACGCCTCGCCCCAACACTCTGCTCTCTGACTCCCGTGCTCCACATGCGAAACGAAACCGCCGTTACTCCAGGGCACTCGCCACGTCTGCAGAAAGCGTGACAAGCAGTGTTTCGGCGGCACTTCCGAAAAACGGAATCTGGTTCCGCCCCTTTTGGTAGCGTACCTCACGCCCTTCTTACACTAAGCCGCCAGGCTCCTGCTATACTGTGCCGACAACAGCACCAACGCTGACGTAACGGGGCCCACACATAGTTGTGGGGAGGGGGGAAGGGGCAAGGGGACGAAATGTTTGGACTTGCACTAGACACAATGGAATTTTTCTACTACTAGTATGATTCCTTAATAATATTCCTAATAATAATAATAATACTCAATAATTATTTATATACATGTGGTGTCTGTTCCGAAAGAACAGACGTCACTTCTGATCCTGCAGTTGTTATTGTTTGATATTTACAGAATATATGACATCAACTAAGAATGGGCAAAGCTGAAAATGTGTACCCAGCCGGGATTAGAACCCGGGTCTCCTGCTTTCTAGGCAGTTGCACTGAACCCTACACCATTGGGGACAAGGTGATCACCGCACCTGCAAGGACTACTAAGCAAGCCTCCCGTAAGTTTGAGTACTGTGGGCAGGGTGAAGCTGGGAATTTGTATTTGACAGGATATGAATCAATAATTATTAATCTCATTCTTAAAAATTACTATTGTTGATTATGGATAAACTTGAAATGTAGAACTGAAGAAGTTGAGAAACAACTCAGGTAGATTGCCCAAAGCACCCTCTAAAACATTCCAGCACCTCAAGTACAATTTAACCACGTCCCATCTCCTTATCTATACTAATAATAAATCTGTCAATGTAGGCCTGTCGCTGTTTCCTTTAATCTTCAAAACTGAGTTTGGGACCACAAATAGGTATAATTTTAACAAAATCGGATCACGGAAAAAAATATCGGTAATTTTAAGTGTTTACAGCAACCGTCGTGTCTGTTTTACCTCTAAAACTACTTGACGAATTTTCATGGGGTTTTCACACACAACTTTAGAACATTGTGCAGTTTCACAAAGGCTTCAACAATTAAAATCGGATCACAAAAAAAAAGCTATCATAATTCAATCAATTGCTTTAAAAGCCATCGTGTATGTCGATTTGTTGAGGGTAATTTCCAAAAGTACTACACCTACTTCCATGAGTTTCCACAGGTAAATTGAGAATAGTTTGGAGACTAACATACGCTTATTTTAATCAAAATCGGATCAGAGGAAGGAATGATATCGTAATTTGAAGTTTTTGTGTATACTATGCTTATAAGTATGGTGTAGTGCAGCAAATCTCCAAGAGTACTATACGAACTTTCATAGGGTTTCATAGATCATCTTACAGTACCTTGGCGCAACATATAAGCTTCATTTCATCAAAATCGGATCAGGGCAAGATTACATATCGTAATTTGTAGTTTCTGGTGTATGCAATGCTTGAATTGCAGCGTAGTATAGCAAAGATCCGATAGAGGCACTGTTAATGACATAGTAAACCAAATAACAAGTAGATGGCGATGCTGCGTTGTTTATTCTCATAACTCAAGTGTAATACACTGAAACAAGGGCTATCATTTTTCTTACGGCAGCGGTGCAGTGTATTGATGTTGGTAACGGCCGTTGAATCCTTTTTGAAAAAGTAGTCACAAACAATAAGGGGAATGATTCTTAGTGTTGAAAATGAAATAAATAATTAATGTTGGTCCGATCAGTAAATTAATGATCCCCCTAAAGTGAATATTTCGTTACCAACGTTAACATACCAAACCTCTGTCACTGGAAGTAAAATTTAACCCAGGTACGGCACAAAAAATAATAATTTTTTACTAGCTGTATCCTGCATGCCTTGCAATGCCATGGGAAGAAAAAAAATGCTTCTTTCTGCGGGTACCATTTGAATTTATAACACAATGACATTCCTTTGCGCCTATCGAAGCTCTAATTTACGTAAGAATTCTTTGCAAGGAAAATGGAATTTGTGTAGTTCCCTTTCTGATTTTGGTGTATCCTCATTACATTTTGAGTGCGTTCTGTTTAGGAATGCCCCTAAACTCCATAGTACAGAAAAGTACAAAGTGAGGCGACATTAGTTACATAGTACACCAAATAACTAATTATGGCGTTGCCGCGTTTTCTTTTTTCATTCTCATAACTATGGTGTAATACACTACAAGAAAGGATACAATTTTACTTATGGCGGCGGCGCAGTGCGCTGATGTTGGCAACGGCCGTTGAATGCTTTTACAAAACTCATTAGTTGAAATGATGAACAGCTGTATGACGGGATGTAAAATCCCAAAAATATGGAGAAAGTCCAAAGTCATAGCCATCTTGAAACCGGGCAAAACACCAAATGACCCTAAGCATTATAGACCGATCTCTCTGTTGTGCCACCTGTTTAAGATTTTCGAAAGAATGATACTCCACAGGCTCTCCGACACAGTCGACCCGCTTCTAATCCCGCAACAAGCTGGCTCCCACCAGGGAAGAGCTGCACAGCACAAGTGCTGAGACTGACGCAACATATTGAAGATGGTTTGGGAACAAACTGATAACGGGAGCAGTTTTAATAGACCTATCAGCAGCCTAAGACACAGTCAATCACCAGCGACTGCTAACCAAACTATATGACATATGCCAGAACTAAAACCTAACATGTATGAGAGACAATCTTCTCCAAAACCGGATATTTTTCGTGGAGTTCCAGGGGCAGAAAAGCCGATGGAGAAATCAAAAACAAGGTCTTCCACAGGTTAGCGTTCTGGCCCCTATGCTCTTCAATATATACACCAATGACCAGCCCCTTCCTCGAGATACCCAGAACTTCATATATGCAGACGACAGTGCTATCACCGCCAAAGCAGACAATTTTGAGAGTGTAGAAGAAAAGCTATCAAGAGCCCTAGAAGAGCTCACAGCATATTATAGGAAAAACCAACTAAAACCCAATTCTTCAAAAACTCAAACCTGTGCTTTCCATCTAAAGAAAAAGGAGGCGTCAAGGCCCCTACAGATAAACTGGGAAGGTATTTCACTGAAACACAACGCCACCCCTAAATATCTGGGTGTAACTCTTGACCGAACGCTTACCTACAAAGAGCACAGCATGAACACCAAATGCAAAGGAGCTGCTAGAAATAATATTGTTCGCAAGCTCGCAGGGTCAAACTGGGGTGCACAACCCAATACATTAAGAACCACAGCCCTGTCCCTGTGTTGCTCAGCTGCAGAATACGCGTGCCCAGTAGGGTACAACTCATGCCACGCTAAACAAGTGGATGTGGCTCTAAACGAAATCTGCCGCATTGTTACGGGATGTCTAAGGCCAAAGCCAGTTGAAAAACTATACTGCCTGGCTGGTATAGCGCCACCTGGGATTAGAAGGGAAGTCACAGCCAGACTGGAACGAACAAAGGCATCGAAATTATCAACCCATCCCCTTTTTGATTATCAGCCAGCCCATAGCAGACTCAAATCAAGGAAAAGCTTTCTGCATGCAACGACGGACCTCGACAAATCACCACAACTGACCAGGCTGGAGATGTGGAGAGCAAAGATCGTGGATCTAAGTGGCTGGATGACCCCACAGGAAGCACTCCCTCCTGGCTATGAGAAGGACTGGATGACGTGGAAGTCCCTCAATAGACTGCGGACCAACGTAACAAGATCCAAAGTCAACATGAGAAGGTGGGGCCTCTCTGATGCATCTGTCATGTGTGAGTGTGGAAAAGAACAAACCACGGAGCATCTGCTACAGTGTGAGCTTTGTCCAGCCTGCTGTACCATGCAGGACATGACTGGTGCTACCCGTGATGCATGTGATGTAGCCAGATTTTGGGCTAGCATAGTTTAATGTTTAATCCTGGGGAAAAGACCTTTTGAACTGTTATCACTGTTACTTGTAAATATGTGTACTGTTAATGACTAATTTGTATTTATATTCATTGATCTTCATTTTTGTTTTTTTGTGTTTCGTGTTACGTTTGTACAAGATGCTTCTTACACGAATAAATAAATAAATAAATAAAGTCACGTAGAATGAGGGGAATAATTCTTTATACTCACAATGAAATACATAATTTATGCTGTTCTGGTCAGTAAATTCATCATCCTCCTAAAGCGAATAGTTCGTTGCCAATGATAGCAAACTAAACCGCGGCCACTACAAGTAAAGTTTAGCCCATGTACGACACAAACAATTTTTTTTTCTTCCTAGGTGTATTCCATATGCTTTGCAATGTCATTCGACGAGTATAACCACTAGATTATACATTGAGTAGAAGTATCTATGGAGTGAGATTTGCTTCTGTGCATCATCTCAATAAGCTGAAATTATCAAGTGATACTGACAGTTCACTCTTTACTAACATTTATTTGCTATTAGGATTGGTTTGTACTTCCTTTTCGCAGAGCAACCACGTAACATGAAATAATATCTTAATAAATGTGTCACAGAAGCAACAAGAAAGTTGAGGAAGCGTCGCTAAAAGGGCCATTTATAGTCACCCGTCTTAACCGAACAAAAATGGACCAAGATGAAGTCATCGATTAGTAGATTTTTCCCAATATTGGTGATATTTCCACCATAATGTTGAGGTCAGAATATGTGTTCTGCGCATCTGAATGCTCACTCCAAAGATATTTGTGCTCTGTGCCTTCCACTAGAGATAATGTACACAGGCGAGCGACAAACTCATTAGAAATCTCCCTGCTTTCGTAATTGTTCGGTTCAATATTGTGATTAAAAGTTATAATTACTTACCTTTGGTGTGGACTACATTAAGATGGAGAAACACGTCTTCTTCTGCAGAGACAATTGTACTTAGAGTTATAATCCGACTTCTGAATATATAGTTCTACTATACAAGGTCGATTTCAACTTCGTGCTTTACGAAGTAAACACTGAAGGACGTGAGGACATGTATCAGCTGAAAGAGTGGTCTATACTGCAAACACAGTCAAGACAATTCACTGGAAATACTACCATATTTAATGGAAAGTTCTATACAGACGATCAGCTGACGCCATTCCTTCGGCGATTACCCAGACTTACTTTATCACATATTGATACGACCATGACGTCTTATTTAAAAAATACATGAACTACTCTGTTGATTGAATTACCAGACTTTCAGTATTCGTCGACTTTTCGAAAATATGGAGCACTGCATACAAAATAACTACATTGTCTCCAGTGCAACACTGAAATATTCTAATACTTCAGCATACACTTACTGTGAGAGATAAACAGTTTAGTACTATGCCATAGAACCAATACATGTCGCTGTTATTATTATTACTATTTCTCATCTCAACGATAGAAGTGTTTTCAGAAGTTTATGCCAGGCAGACAAATACACACCTCAGTTTTAACTTTATGAACGCAAACTAACAATGAATTTAAATCGTTCCGGAATACGGACTTAAATTAATTTCACTTTTTGTATGAAAAACTTTATGAACATTCATCGTTTTTGACAATGACTTCTACTTAAATTTGACATCTTGGCTAGGAGAGAGGAGTTTATTGACAGAGGGAACCAAAAAGAATTCTGTTTTTGCAGACCTAGGTCCGGAACCCTAAAAAGCAGGTCCCTCTTTAACAACTGCTGCACGGGCATGTAAGCTAGTATTACTATATTCACGCAGTTTCTTCAGTTTCAGTCTGTAGGTTCATAACTAATTAGATATGATCAGAGTCTATGTCTGCCCCTAGATATCTCTTACAATTCAAAATCTGGTTCCAAAGTCTGCGTCTGACCATGATAATATCTATCTGGTACTTTCCGGTGTCTCCTGGTCTCTTCCATGTGTATAACAGTCATGGTTCTTAAACCAAGCGTTCGCTATGATTAAATTATGTTCCGTGCAGAATTCTACCGGACGTTTTCCTCTTTTATTCCTTTTCCCCAGTCCATATTGACCAATTTTCATTCCCTTCCTTTTCCTACTACCGAATGGCAGTTCCCCTTCACAATTAAGTTTTCCTCTCCCTTAATTGTCTGAATAATTTTGCTAATATCCTCACACTTTTCTTCGATCTCACAGTGAGGTGGCGGAGGTCTCTAAGGCGCCTTGGTGCGGAGCGCTGTGTTGCTCGCCGTCGGAGGGTGGAGTGCTCCGTCGATGATGGGTGTGTGTGTTTTGCCCTTAGTGTGAGTTAGTTTAAGCAGTTTGTAAGTCTAGGGTCTGATGATCATAGCAGTTTGGTCCAATAGGTTTACAAAGACTCTTCCATCGGATTTTGATGGAACATAGACATATTAAATAACTGTATACACTATATATTTGTTCCACAATAATATTTATTTTTGTTGTGAAGTAGGTTTCGGTTTATTAGAGCATCTTCAGAGAACTTAATACTGCAGATTATCCACATCACACCAGCTGCTGTGTTTCGAGTACAAAGATTTTACAAAGATAACTGTCACTCATAGACTATGTAGCTTTTAAGTATTTTTTAAACAGAGACGCCGAACCAATTAAAACAAAACTGTAACTAAGACATAACTATACATTAATTTTCAAGAAATATGTTGAAACAAACAATGGTTCAGTGAATACTAGTAAGTACAATTGTACATTAAATTAACTTATATATACGGACAAAAGGAGGAGGTGAGTGAGGAAGACATGAAAATGAAATGTTGGTGGGGAACAATTACAAAAGTTTGGAGTAGGTGAATATGGAATAAAGGAGCATATTGAAGTATATAGACTATATTTTAAATTTCGCTGGTTTTCAAGAGAGTGGTGTGAGTAACACATGAAAGGGAAAATATTGGAATGTGGATGAGAGACATTACACAATTTCGACAACCATGGTGGGAGAATTATACAAAATAGGTTACTTTAATAATGGTGAATACTGAAATTGGGTCCGATCATTGAGAATTAGGTTCGGTTCCTGAGCTTGGTGTTTGTTGATAACTACTAGACTGGCTGAACATGAGAGGAGTTGGAGACTAAAAAAAGAGAGAGATTCCACCTTTGCAGAACAAGCCTTAAATGAATGACATGCCTTTGACATTAAATGTGATGTTCTCCACAGAGCAAATAAAGACAGAAAGCTGACATTGCTTGAAACTCTATCAACAAACACCAAGCTCAGATTTGTTGAAAATTAATGTATACTTATGTCTTAGTTACAGTTTTGTTTTAATTGGTTGAGCGTCTCTGTTTAAAAAATACTTAAAGGCTAGATAGTCTATGACTGACAGTTATCTTTGTAAAATCTTTGTATTCGAAATTCAGCAGCTGCTGTGATGTGGATAACCTGCAGTATTAAGTTATCTGAAGATGGCCTAAGAAGCCACAAAAAATAACAAAAAATAAATATTATTGTAGAAGAAATATATAGTGTTTACAGTTATTTAATATGAAATATATGAATTTTTTGACACATCATTGTCAAGCTATGTGGCATATGAACTTGAAGAACTGTGGTCGTTGTTGGCTTCGTATCTGCCTTGACTACAGCAATGCGACCACAGAGCAGCTCAGCCTGCATTAAAAGTGAGCTGAGCTCAACGAGTTTGTGTAGCGGTTGCTCGTGTAAGCCGCGCTGGAATGGCCGTGCACTCTATGTCGCCTTCCTGTGGAGCGGTTAGCGGTTCCTCCGACTCGGAGGTTTGATTCCTCCTTAGGGCATGGGTGTTTGTGTATTGTCCTTAGTGTAAGACACTTTAAGTTACTTTAAGCTTAGGAAATGATAACCACAGTAGTTCAGTCCCTCAGATTTACAAACATTTGAATTTGAAATTTGCTTGTGTGGCAAATAGCACCAGAAATTATGTTTCTGCACAGCAATCGAAACCGAGAGGGACAAAAGAACTCGCGCACAGGCTTCTTGTTTTATTTATTTATTTTTATTTAATTTTTACTGATGATAAATAGGAAGATTTGTGCCGGTAACGGCTGTGCAGTAGCATGTTACGGAATGATCCAAGGTGCAAAACTCTTGTACACAGTTCTTGTTGGTAAATGGCCGCTAGTCAGGGACCCAGAACAGGGAACTCTACAGCACACCCAAGACCCATCGCAATCCGCGACGGCAGGTTCCGCTGCCGAGAACCGCTGAGTTTCTGAGGACCGAGTGTAGAGTCCCACTACGGCTATTACTGCATTAAGGAGCTCTGTTAATAGGATTTTAATTATTTTCAGTAAATAATAATCGTTTACTGTGTGAGTGAAACTTCAATTATACACTGCAGATAGCGAAAATAAGTTGAAATTAAGTTACATGTAAGTACTACATAGGATCGGATGAAAACAAAAACTGATAAATGTTTGGTAATGCAAGGATTATTTTTATGTTGCTAACGTTTGTGTGGTTTCAATACATTTTACTAATCGGAATTCGAACACGATAAGTGCCTCTCTGAAACTCAAATTGAAACCAAGTTTATACGTACCATATGCAAACGTTGATTAAGGAGTCAATGATAAACATACTAACGAGAGAACCCACTTTTTGGCCGTAATAATTGGCCCAACAATTAGATATATTTCGGGTAAGAAAATGAAGTTGTTTTAAAACAGTCGAAGAGCTTTTAGAGGTATATACACTTCTGGACATTAAAATTGCTACACTACGAAGATTACGTGCTACAGACGCGAAATTTAACCGACAGGGAGTAGATGCTGTGATATGCAAATGATTAACTTTTCAGAGCATTCACCCAAGGCGCGCGCCGGTGGCGTGACCTATAACGTGCTGACATGAGGAATATTTCCAACCGATTTCTCATACACAAATAGCAGTTCAAATGTTTGTAAAGTCTATGGGACTTAACTACGTGGTCATCAGTCCCTAAACTTACAAACTACTTATGAACTACTTACGAACTAGGACGGCACAAATATCCATGCCCGAGGGGGGATTCGAACCCCCGACCGTAGTGGCCGTGCAGACCGTGACTGAAGCGCCTCAGTCCCCACGGCCACCGCGGCCGGCAAATAGCAGTTGCCTCGTGAAACGTTGTAGTGATGCCTCATGTACGGAGGAGAAATGCTTACCACCAAGTTTCCGACTTTGCGGTTTATTGTATCGCTACATTGCTACTCGCGTTCGTCACGATCCAATGACTGTTAGCAGAATATGGAATAGGTGGGTTCAGGAGGGCAATACGGAACGCCGTGCTGGATCCCAACGGCCTCGTATCACTAGCAGTCGAGATGACAGGCATCTTATCCGCATGGCTGTAACTGATCGTGCAGCCAAGTCTCGATCCCTGAGTCAACAGATGGGGACGTTTGCAAGACAACCACCATCTGCACGAACAGTTCGACGTAGTTTGCAGCAGCATGGACTATCAGCTTGGAGACCATGGCTGTGATTACCTTTGACCCTGCATAACAGACAGGAGTGCCTGCGATGGTGTACGTAACGACGAACCTAGGTGCACGAATGGCAAAACGTCATTTTTTCGGATGAATCCAGGTTCTGTTTACAGCATCATGAGGTCGCATCCGCGTTTGGCAACATCGTGGTGAACGCACCCCGGAAGGTCGTATTCGTCATCGCCATACTGGCGTATCACCCATCGTGATGGTATGGGGTGCCATTGCTTACACGTCTCAGTCACCTCTTGTTCGCATCGATGGTACTTTGAACAGTGGCCGTTACATTTGAGATGTCTCTCTACCCTTCATTTGATCCCTGTGAAACCCTGTCTTTCAGCAGGATAATCCACGACCGCATGTTGCAGGTCCTGTACTGGCGTTTCTGGATACGGAACATGTTCGACTGCTGCCCTGGCCAGCATATTCTCCAGATCTTTCACCAATTGAAAACGTCTGGTCAATGGTGGCCGAGCAACTGGCTCGTCACAATACGACAGTCACTACTCTTGATGAACTGTGGTATCGTGTTGAAGCTGCATGGGCATCTTTACCTGTACACGTCATCTAAGCTCTTTTTGACTCAATTCCCAGGCGTATCAAGGCCGTTATTACGGCCAGAGGTGGTTGTTTTGGGTACTGATTTCTCAGGATCTATGCATTAAAATGGCGTGAAAATGTAATCACATATCAGTTTCGGTATAATATATTTTTCCAATGAATACCCGTTTATCATCTGCATTTCTTCTTGGTGTAGCAATGTTGATGGCCAGTAGTGGATATTACACAATAATGACAAAATACATAATGACGAAACGATTAACTCCGAAAACAACCAATGTCAGCTCACGAACCACTACAATATGCAGTGACGTGTGGTGGTTGCCAGTAGCGTGATGGCTGACGGCAGTTGTGTGTGATGGCCAACACTTACTACAGCGATCATCCAACAACTCCGTCGACCCAACACTCGGAAAACAGGGTACTTAAACCAGATGGTTCGTGACACCAGGTATCGTCAGAGACCAGTCGATCCCGTCTACTAGCTGTTTCCTCAGGACGTTTCTCATGTCTGTGTTCGACACACGTACTGCGCACATCTCCTCGCCCAGTTCCATCCACACTGAGTCGAATTTTCCTGCCCTGCCCCTCAGTTCGTTGCATCCTACAAACATTCGTCCGCCTGCTCCATCCTCTGCCTGTAGCCTCTTCCTGACCGCCCTTTATTTGTACATCTGCTCCTTTCTCAGCCTCTTCCTCCTGCATAGTAGCCTCAAATTTTCCACTTGTATCGAGCATCTTCTTCTCCTCCCTCATTTCCTTGTCCATCTCCTTCTAAATATAAATGTTTGCAGACTACTCCAGTCAACAGTCTCTAGACTTACAAACTATTTCAACCAACTTATACCAAAGTAGGACATTCATTGCCATGGTAGAGGGAGGATTCGAAGCTCCGATGCGCTTTGCCCGTTCCGCAACGCGTCGCTCCAGACCGCACGGCCATTTCCGCGCGGCCTCCCCACTCCCTGTCAGTTTATACGACCTCCATCATCTTCTCTTTCAGTGTATCGCGTTCTCCTCTGCACTTTTCCTGTACATCTGCTGCTTCATCATGTCCTGCCGCTTTCTGATTAACTTCCTGTAGTAAGGGACAACAGTGAAAGTCTGGCAACCAAAGTAAAAGAACCAGGCATTCTGACACGTGGGGTCATTCTGCTCCACGACAATACAAAGCTTCATACGGCGACCGCCACTACGGTCGGGGGTTCGAATTCCCCCGTCGGACATGGATATTTGTGCCGTATTTAGTATTAGCTAGTTCATAAGTGGCTTGCAAGTTTAGGGACTGATGACCCCGTAGTTAAGTCCAATAAGCCCTACAAACGTTTGAACATACGGCGAACAAAGTCGCGGTACTTCCGCGGAAATTGGATTGGGAGGTTCTCGGCCACCCTCCCTTAAGGGATCGTAAATGTCAATGTTAAGCTCGATACCCGCTCCAACAGTAACTAGGAAGCTAAATGCTGATACTCATATTTCTGTAGGCGGAGATACTGGAACAAAAGCACACAAAGAAAAAGAATGTTTAAATGTTTGCCGCGGTGGAGTAGCCGAGCGGTCTAAAGCGTCTCGCTGCGGAGCGCGCGGTTGCTCGCCGTGGAGGTTCGAGTCCTCCCTGGGGCATGGGTGTATGTGTTGTCCTTAGGTTAGTTTACCTAGGTTTGTAAGCTACGGACTGATGACCACGCAGTTTGGTCCGAACATTTTTTAAATGTTTGTTAAGCTTAAGGGGCTTAACTGCTGGGTCATCAGTCCCTAAACTTCCGAACTACTTATGAACTACCTTACACTAAAGACGACACAAACATACATGTCTGAGGGGGGGAGTCGAACCTTCTACGGGGAGCGGCATAGCGCATTGTTGCTTAGCGCCTCAATAAGCTTGCCCACTCCGCAGCGGCAAAGCTGTACAGATTATGTTGTCAGAGCAGGTAAGGGAACATGGCACCGTCGTATTGCTGAGGTATGAAGGCTAGTTCGTTAATAGACGCAAGACTACAAGCATTTCACATCCAGTCATCTACATTTAAGTCCCCTTCATGTCCTTAAATCGCTCCAGCCAAATACTTGATTGGTTCCTTTTAAAGTGAATAGACATCTGCCTTCCCCATAGGTGAAAGCTTACGATCTTTTAAGATGGCTGTAATTCTCCCACAACTAACAAACTGATAAAATTCTAATCTGCACTGCTTTTTCCAACCAATCAGGTTAAACGATTTTGTATATCTGGTTACTGCAATGTTTGACTCATGTCGCTGTTCTTATAGAGATTGCTGTTTACATATGAAGGCACGTGCGCCTCACATCAGTCCAGCATCGTGTTTCGCACTCCTTCCCATTGTCGCCCCGTGATAGTCCGTTATCTGTCTTTGCACATTGTGCGTCAGTTCTTCGCTATGAATCGAATGTTGAAAGACTGCCGGTAATTAAATATGCATCCGCTAAATAGTTTCCGAGATGTAGTGAGAGGTGCAGCAAGCTTACGACCTCTATTTCAAAATCTGGACTTCATCAATTCGAGTTCTACATCTACACGTACATAGGATACTCTGCAAATCACATTTAAGTGCCTGACAAAGGATTCATCGAACCATCGTTATACTATTTATCTCCCATTCCATTCTCGAATAGCGCGCGAGAAGAAAGAACACCCATGTACGATGTTTTCTAAATCCGTGTTGACCTTGGGTATATAGATCATTTTGTTCGAAATAATTCAGAATATTTGAATACAGGATATGTTCCAAAACCCTGCTGCAAAATGACGTCAATGAAATAGGCGTTTAGTTTAATTGGTTACTCCTACTGCGTTTCTTGAATATAGGTGTGATCTGTGCAATTTTCCAATCTTTTGGTACAGATCCTTCTTTCAGAGAGCTGTTGTATATGACTGTTAAGTAAGGAACTATCGCTTCAGCATAATCAGATAGAAATCTAATGGGTATACAATCCGGACCAGAAGACTTGTTCTTGTTAAGTGATTTTAGTTGCTGCACTACTCCGATGATATCTACTTCTACGTTACTCATTACGGCATCTGTTCGTAATTCGAAATCTGGAATATTGGTTTCGTCTTCTTTGCTGAATGAGTTTCTAAAAGCTATGTTTAGTAACTCTGCTTTAGTAGCGCTGTCATCAGCAGGATCGCCATTACTATCACGTAGTGAGGGTATTGTTTGTGTTTTGCCCCTAGTATATATAACATATGACCAAAATCTCTTTGAGTTTTCAGTCAAATTTCGAGAAAGTTTCGTTGTGATAAGCATTGTAGGCATCTCGCATTGAAGACCTCGCTAAATTTCGAGCTTCTGTGTAGGATCGCCAATCCTGGGGATTTTGTGTTCGTATAAATTTAGCATGCCTTTTCCGTTGCTTTTGTATCAGTGTGACCTGTATTTGTACCAAGGGGGATCACCTCCTCCTTTTATTAATTTATTTGGTTTAAAACTGTCAACTGCTGTCGATAGGACTTCTTTGAATTTGAGCCACATCTGGTTTACACCTAAGTTTAGTCTTAAAAACGATTGGAAACTGTTTTTCAAGAAGCAATGTATTTTATCTCTATGTGCTTTCCTGAACAAATATACTTTTCGTTTATTTTTGGTAAGTTTGGACTTTCGATATTCAGTCTCGCTAGGATAGCTCTGAGTTCACTAATACATGTATCCGTTTTGATGCTCCTTATAACCTCAGGATTATTTGTTGCTAAGAGATCAATTGTGTTTTCACATCCATTTACTATTCTAGTTGGCTCCTGAACTAATTGTTCAAAGTAATTCTCAGAGAATGCGTTGAGTACAATTTCGCACGATGTTTTATACGTACCTCCTGATTTGAAAATATAATTTTGCCAACAGATTGATGGTTAATTAAAATCACTGCCTATTGTTATCATGTGAGTCGGGTACGTTTCTTTAATCAACTCAGGTTTTCTTTGAACCTTTCTGCTATTGTACCGTCAGAGCCGGGAGTTCGGTAAAAGGTACCCATTATTAACTTCTTACGATTTTCAGGTATAACCTCTACCCATAATAGCTCACAGAAACTATCAATTTCAACTTCGCTAAACGAAAGACCACTTTTCACGTCGACAAACACGCCTGCACCTATTTCCTCCACCTAGTTCTGTATTTCTGTTGAGAGTTTTCTTAAGATGGAACCTCTCGAACGGAGGTCGGCAAGTAATTTTAGATGGGATCCGGAAACTTTTCAAAATTTTTATCGAGGCCCGGAAGTAAAAGCTGATATTGTTTATTAATTTTTTATTTTCACTCACAAAGTAATTTGAAATACAACAGACAGGCATATTTGTATTCAAAAATGCAGAAAAGTTATATATTTTATTTATTTTTTATTTTAATTTTCACTCTCGAACTAAAACAGATGTAAAAGAATACTGTGTAAAAATCCAGGAAAAATTTATATTATTTGTTATTTATTTATTTTTATTTTTACTCACAAAAAGTATGAAATAAAATGGATAGTCAATATTTATTTTTTAAAAGTCCTGAAACAGGTCACTAAGAAAGTATGAAATACAACGAAATGTGCATATATCTGTTTAAAAAAAGTCCTTGGGAAAAACTATATTTGCGGTCTTGAGGAGGTCCTTAAACTTAGGTTCAGATGCAGAATAGTGTGTTCAACGTCGGTAGCCGTTAGTCCTGTGCGTTAATTATTCTCCAAGAAAATCATTTTTGAAATTTAAACTTGACAGATATATGTGGAGCCAAACACATCACCCAAGTATATCGCAAATTTTTTGTAATTTTCATATTTTTCCGGGACATGTTGACTGCAAAATTCTTCAGTGGATACAGTTTTATTAGTTCGTAAGGAATGACTTCCTGCAAGTCTATTATCTCCATTTCGAGTAAAGGCTTTGAAAGGTGGAACAAATTCGCAGGTACATACGTCCATTCTGCTGCAGAAGAAAACTTGAAAAATGTCATTTTAAGAATCGTGACAAGTCGTATATATCTTTGAACTTTAGTGCGAATTTCTTCTTAAATTCTGACAAGAAACTTGATAATATGGAACTGTACCAAATCACAAATTAATTGAATAATAACAATAAACAGCGTATTAACTTACACTTTGAAAACACTTTTGGCGCTCCATTTTTGGCCTTCCGCGGTCCGCCAGTTGTCGACCCCTGCAGTCTAGAATAACCAACTCCTTTGCGCATAACGGTAACGAAGTTTCTCCAGACCTCTTCATAAGAAATGTTTTCTCTCTTGTTCCTCTTTGGTGAAATTTTTCTAAATGGTAAATGGTGATGTTACTTTCCCTTAGGAGTTGGGGTGCCTGTGCAATGTTAGGAAAGTTGGCAGCAGCAGCACAGTGGTGCAGCGGCCGCAGTTCGCGGCCTTCTTTCGCGTCGTCTTTGAGCACCTGCGAGTATTCTGCGCTCTGCGGCGGGACACCGCGGGAGCAACTCTGGCGCCCGCCGTAACTGCGTTACGGCCGCGTGTAGCTGCGCGGCGCTCTAAAGGAAGCACAAGTCGCTTCCAGTGCTCTGGAGAATCAACAAAGTTCCGGGAAGGGCAGTTAGTTGTGCGGGAAATAAGGCGGCGCCTGGCGCCTGGGAGACCACAGCCCCGCGCTGACTCACCAGTCTGGGGAGGGGGGGCCCGGCGTATGCAGAGTGCCGGCAGGCATGCGATGCCCGCAGCACGGCGGGCGACGCCGCAGCACGTAGCAGGCCGAGGCGTCTGGCGCCGGAGGACGTTCTGCTCTATGGCGGGCTGTTCCCGCTGGCGCGCTCCCCCGCCAGCTGGCGAGCGCTCACCTGCTAGCGGGGCGCCGTACAGTGCTCTGGAACGGCCGAAAGGCTGCCCAAAAGTGCAAAAATATTACCTTGTGATTGGAAATTTGTATACAAACGTTTCTGCGGTCGTTCAATTAGATTTCGAGCTGAAAAGTGAGAAATTACTATACCCGAGTCATCTAATAAAAATGTGTTACATTTTAATGTAAATTTGTGAAATAAGGATTTTTTGGATTGCTAGTTACAAATAGAAGATTAATTACATTTTTTTTAACAATAACAAGACAACAGCGTTCATTTTCAAGCAGTGCAAGAAGTTATCGTTACGAAAGTAATCTACTGGGTGATCAAAAAGTCAGTATAAATTTGAAAAAATGAAATGAGCGTATGGCTTTCTTGGCCTGGAGAACCCTTGTGAGTTTGTTCGGCCGCCTTACTGCAAGTCTTTCTGTTTGACGCCGCGTGCGCGACTTACTTGCCAATGAAGACGACATGATGACGATTACGACAACACACAACACCAAGTCCCCCGCCGGCAATCGAAGCCGGACCTCCTGTTTGGTAGTCAGCGAGCTACGGAGGCGGACTATAAATTTGAAGACTTAATAAATCACGGAATAATGTAGATAGTGAAGTAAAAAGTGACACACATTACATGGGGTTTTAAGAGAACAAAAAAATAAATAAATAAATAAATAAAAATAAAAGAGGTTAAAAAATGTTAGGCAGATGGCGCTGGACAGCAAAACGTCAGTGACCGCTTTCGTGACGGGTGAGAGGTACGCCGATATGTTACAAAATCGCATCATCCCCAGCCTGACTGACAAACAGTTGCTGGAACGTGCGATTTTTATGCAGGATGGCGCTCCACTCCATATTGCCAGACGCGTGAAAGATCTCTTGCGCGCGTCGTTTGGTGATGATCGTGTGCTCAGCCGCCAATTTCGTCATGCTTGGCCTCCCAGGTCCTCAGACCTCAGTCCGTGCGATTATTAGCTTTGGGGTTATTGTGACCGAAGACCTCACTGGGTCGGGAGCGACTAGCGACGACCGACCGATCAAGCGTCGCCGCTGACGAGACACACTCCACGAAACCACAGAGACGACAAATACAACAACTAATCGAAAACAAAGGTCCAAACGAAAGCCAAATCGGAACCGTGACAGAGCAGAGTACGAAGCCAGATAACCAATGAATAGCGAAAGTAAACGGAGCGCAGTCAACACAAGACTGAGGAGCGAGCTGTGGCTCCGGCCCTATATAGTGCGGCGCGGTAGGCGCGCCACGGCGTGCAGCGCTCTAGTGGCGATGGCAGCGATAGTAGGTTGTGCGCGCCGCCTAACGGCTGCTGTCACAGTCCATGTGGTCTGGCTGGCTCTCAAACATGTCGTTCCGGGATTCCAGAGGGGTTACCTGAAGTAGCAAGTGTATCGTGATCGACAGGCATCTCTGGGGATGCTGTAAGACAACATCCGACGCCAATGCCTCACCATAACTCCGGACATGCTTTACAGTGCTGTTCACAACATTATTCCTCGACTACAGCTGTTGTTGAGGAATGATGGTGAACATATTGAGCATTTCCTGTAAAGAACATCATCTTTGCTTTGTCTTAATTTGGTATGCTAGTTATTGCTTTTCTGACCAGATGAAGCGCCATCTTTATGACATTCTTTGAACTTCTTTTCGGTTCTAATAAATCCCCTTGTCATTCCAAGCTTGTGCATCAATTTTTACCTGTCTATCTACATTATTCCGTGATTTATTAAGTTTTCAAATTTATACTGACTTTTTGATCACCCAGTATATCGTTGTCTGAGACTGATTCATATTTGTCAGTCAAAGCAACAATATACTGATTCACAGAGTTATCTGGAGGCAATAAAGTTCTTAGGGCTAAGATGATTAGCATTTTGAAATACATATTGACCTTTTCAGCCAATTTATCCTCCGAAGCCCTGAACTGCCTGTTCAAATCCGGTTCTCCGCCATATTTTTTATCAAGATATAGATTTCCTTTCGAGTGCATAGTAACTGGTTGCCACCAGACCCTGGTAGGTCGGTATGTACATATCATACAATATTGTATTATTTTGTCAACTCCATCATTTAATTCAAAAATGTTCAAATGTTTGTACAACTTATGGGACTTAACTACGGGGTCGTCAGTTCCTAAGCTTACAAACTACTTATCAACCAGCTAAGACTAAAGACGGCACAAATATCCATGCCCGAGGGGGGATTCGAACCCCCGACCGTAGTGACCGTGCTGACCGTGACTGGAGCGCCTCAGTCACATCCCATCATTTAATTAACACTGTGAAAGATGTATAAGCGGAGAGTGACATTCGACCACTGTCGTCTATTAACTCTCAAAGTCCTTTACACTCCGTGCTTAGCTCTGGCTAGCAGCGCGCGGTGTCACTAAACATGGCAGGACAACGAGAATCGCAAGTCGCAGGCAGTTCTTGTACATTTCGACACATGGCATCTTACACTACATTTTCATTTCTCGACATTTGGTCAGCATTTTGTACCTTTCAGACCACTATGCGCTGGTTATGCGACCGTGATGTTTGACTGTCGAATGCGGCACACGACTGGGGCTCAGTGTTACCAACCTCTGAATTATGCGTCCGTGATGTTCAACTGTCGAATGGGGCACACGACTGGGGCTCAGTGTTAAAACCTCTGAAGCTCCAAATTCCCATCCAGGAATCCAAAATGTGGTTTTTTAACATAAGGGGCCCATGGCAAACAAAAACATGACAGTAAAAGAAAAAAAAATCTCTTTCTACAATTGTGAAAAATAATTGTCAAAATGTCCCACGATATGGGACAAATCCCACGTGTTGGCAACACTGATGCAGCTGCGCCGACCGTGTGTGCAGGTGGCAGGCGAGGCAGCCGGTTAGGATGTGACGTCACGAGTAACTGCAGTCGCACTGTTGGTGTTCTTTGGTTGCGTAAGGGGGACAAGACGGCAATGTGTTGCGCACCTCCTGTTGCCACATATATGGAAATATAAAATATCAGAATCTCGCTTATCAACGTGATTCTATTTTCCTCCACATAAGTCTTAATATGTGAAAGATCTTAATAAAATAATTCTGATCACAGATAACAATGTTGTATTAATGAATAATTCGTGCCCTGGTCGCCTATACATAGCAACGAGATGTTAACAAGAAAATTTTTCCTAATGACCTCTACAGAAAATGTCACATCTGAACTAATATATATATATATCACAGATGATTTCTCTAGGTTCGACTTTTATCGTTTGCAGTCATTAGGTAAGGATCAGTACACAGATAAGGCAAAGAATGGTTCACAATATTAAATGAGTTCATAATAGTTTCACGTTTACACTTTTAAAATAACTAAAATGGCTAATATTTTAGTATTATTTATTCATATATTTACTGTGTTTCGTGTTTCCAATCGTATGATCTTCTACGCAGTTTCTCCAGTCCCAGCTGTTATTTTTGTACACACAAACAAAAATAATGTTTGTAAACTACCCTGAGATAGTGTTGAGATTTTTCGTGTATCACCTTTGTCCTGATACCAACTTTTGAAAATAATAAATAATATTGTTCCACCCGTTCTTGTACTGGCAAACTATCGATTTCGTCACAAAATGAAAAATATTTATTATTAAAACAAACTGAATTAAGTACAGTGGTGAATATTTATTTCGTCAAGTATTGCTTGACCATTTATTGAAAAAAAAAAAATAAAAGAAAATTATTTCCATAAGATTACACCGTAGTAAAATATTCTCTTCTTGCATATTGGTGCATTAAAGTTTTCGAGTGACTTAAGGACCTAGTCGTAACACCCACTAGCTATCTTTTGAATTATTATTCAAAATTAAGTAAAATAAACCCTACGGCACCACCGCCACTTTGATTCTTAACCATAAATTGTGATAACTGATTCAAAGCTCTGCCTCTTCAGGCGTGGGTGACTTATCAAAACTAATTTTCTACAAAGAGTATTCCCAGTTTTGTTACTCGAAAACTAAGACGTCGGATACTCGATGTATTCCTTGCTAACATCACGTAAATCAAATTGACTTTAATTACTGTATAGTCACACTCCAGTAACTATTCAATGGCGCAATCAGTTTTAATGACCTCCCAATCTTTGTATCAATAACTGCTTTTTTTTATAATTACGTTCTACCGTAGGAAAGTAAAATAGTTGTGATAAATAGTTACCGATCCTAACTTTTAGCACACGAACATTTCGTTGCTGTTTATATGACTACCTCAGGATCATTAAACGATTCGGCCAACTAAATTATCGCAAATAAAACAGCTCTCATCAGGACTGCTCATAATTACATTTCCTTTTCCCACTGGTCATGAACTAATTTGGTGTCTCAGCAGTTACTTGACAAAATTTACTACCTTTTAAACAAAATGAGCGGCTTGTACCACATCTATATCTTTTTTTAATAATAAGGGAAAAAATTATATCGCTTCATTGCACCACCGTTATGGAGCCCTTTTGCTGTCTTAAATGAATCCCTGGGAATATTCAATCACACTGATTGCAACTTCTAATCACTTCTAACAGAAGTTAATGAACCCATAAGCACCAATTTTTTTTTTTTTAAATCCAGGAATTACCTTTATCTAGATCGACGTCCTATATTTCATGCGTCGATCTTTATGATTGTACCGGTAATCATTCCCTTGCGGCAGCAATTGTTTTCTATTGACCGGTAAGTTAATATTTCATATACACTGAAAGAGTCTTCCATCAGACGGAATGAAAATCGACAATAATGAAACGTAATTGTGAGCAAGGAACAACATCATTCTCCCCCTAACATTGAAAAATTATTCTTTGCTTGCGGCCTGCGAGTTTTTAGCTCTTGGTGCAACAGCGCAGGATAATGGGCGCCGACGGCAGCATACTCGCGAGCCCGTCTTAGAACGCAAGGGTCGATCAGCTGAACGGCAGTTACAATTCAGTTCTACAACATTTTACACACAAAAAAGCAATATTAATTTATAATAATACAAATGACAAATAAATCGCCTTTTCCTAATAAGCAATGAAGAATAAAGTATTTATCTGTCGCAATAAGTTGTAGCGACCTTGGGATATCATGTAGCAAGTTGTAAAAAATAAATAAATAAATAAATAAATAAATAAAAAAAATCCCGTTACAAATGGTGATCAGTCCCCCAAGACGCTAGCCTACAACTGAGACCGCCATCTTGCTCCATGAAAATGCGAGGCACGAGACAGGTTGCACCTGCTCAATCCACAGCGATGGACTCATGTTTATCGTTATTATAATTTATGTAAAAGCTCTGCGATCCTCAATATCAACAATGTGACTTCATGACTGGAATTCAATAAAGCATGTTTATGGTGCCATTATTTTACATCTTTAAAAGCCTGCTTCATCGAAACCAAGGAGTATTTCTTATCGATTTTCCCATTATTTGTTAATGAAGATGTCATTTATTTCAGAAGTTGTTGCTAGAGTACCAGTTAAAATGGTCAAATGTTTGTTAAGCTTAAGGGACTTAACTACGGGGTCATCAGTCCCTAAACGTACAAACTACTTATGAACTACCTACAACTAAGGACGGCACAAATATCCATGCCCGAGGGGGGATTCGAACCCCCGTCCGTAGTGGCCGTGTAGACCGTGACTGAAGCGCCTCAGTCCCCTCGGCCACCGCGGCCGGCAGAGTACCAGTAAAAGCCAGATTATGATTGACTGATTTATCACACTTAACTTCACTCCAGTTTCCACCACATTAATCGTAAATATGGCAATATGATTTTTACAATTAACTTCATAACTAATGCCTATCATGGAGAAATGTTCAAAGAAATGGTGCTTTTGCGTGTAGGCATAATAGCGTATTTCACTCAAATTAGCAACATGCCATGTAATTGCCAATAACTAGACTTACCAAGCGACGGCTGTCTTAAATGTTCGCATACAGTAACTCGCTAAACAGTTGCGACAACCAATATTTATGACAATAAACGGCACAAATACAAGGGTATTCAGTATTTAGGAAGATAGTGCTAAAATGCGCAATCAGCTTGCTTCCCCGCCTCCCTCCCCTCCCCCCCCCCCCAAAAAAAAAGAATAGAAATGCGTGACACTCAAGCAAAGGAAGAGGCTGTAATTTAAAAAGAAAAAAAGATCTGAGAGCAATAAGTCAGAATTAGCCCTACTAATTAAAGGCGATAGGGATGTAACATCATGAGTCGGCTATGCGGAAATGGCTATCATAACTAATTGACAAATAACTTTTGTACAACTAAGATAAATTTACTGAATTATTGGTCTTTTACATTTTTTTTTCGACACCACGTTACGTATATCAGGTGTTACCTTGTTTGCTGCATCGATGCACAGCATACTCTTCATTGTAGGGTTCTATATATATGAATTTGGCCAGCTATGGACCGCATACAACTTAAGACTAATGGTGTTTCTTTCTCTTCCTTTCTTCCCAGTACTTCTTCATTTTCTCTCCAACTGCTCGTCTCTGGTCATCTGTCCACATTCTCTTTGGTCGAGGTTTAGGCTTATCTTCATAGGTTGCGTTTTCTATCAGTAGCCTAAAGCGATTCCTGTCACATATTATTTCTTTTGTAACACCTATTTTGTTTGCATCTTTCTTCACTGCTTCTATCCATCCTACAGTTTTCTTCAGTTTATTAACATAATTAAAAATTTTCTTTGTAATCCGTGTGTCTTCCATTCTTCCTAAATGTCCATAAAATTTTAGCCGTCTTTTCCTTATTGTATCTGTGATTTTTTTCTGTATTTTTGTATAAATCCTCATTTCTCCTTTTCATCCATATGTTTTCATTGTTTCTCTCGGGACCCAGAATTTTTCTTAGTATTTTCCTCTCTCTTTTTTCTAGTTCTCTGAATTCACATTCCTTATTCACTGTCAGGCACTCTGAGCCATATGTTTCTTGTGTCTTAATAACTGAATTATAATGTCTAAGCTTCACTTGGATGGATATTGGTTTCTTATTGTAGTAGTTTTGTGTTAATTTGTAAGCAAATTCTAACTTCTTTACTCTTTATTTATTTGTTGTGTTATCTAGATCGTTTGCTTGGATCCATTCCCCTAGGTATTTAAATATATCAACTCTTTTAATTTTCCCATACTTTGTTTTCATAATTTTTTGTCCATTATGTTTGTGTGCTATATATTCGGTTTTTTTCGTAAGATATTTTTAGTCCAGTCTTTTCAGCAGTCTCGTGTAATAGATGAAGCATAACAGTTACATCTGCCTGGTTTTCAGTTATCAGTGAAATATCATCCGCAAATGCTAAACATTTTACTTCAAATTTGTTCTTTACTTGTCCCATGTTTATACCTTTTATGTCTCTCGTTTCTAGTGCGTTTTCCCATGTTTTGACTATTTTATCTAGAACCAAGTTAAAGAGAGTTGAGAAAAGTCCATCTCCTTGTCTAACACCTGTTTTTATTTTGAATGGTTCAGAAATTTCGCCTTGAATCTTAATCCTTGATGTTGTATCTGTGAGTGTTTGTTCAACAAGTTTTGTGGTATTTTCATCTATCCTTGATTCGTACAGTATCTGAAATAGTGATTGTCTGTCAACTGAGTCGTAAGCCTTCTTCAAGTCTACGAAAGTAGCTAGTGTGTTTTTGTTTTGGATAGCTCTCACTCTCAAAATGGTTTTTAAATTTATAATCTGTTCTGCACATGATCTGCCCTTCTTAAATCCTGCATGGTATTCTCCTATATTAGATCCTGCTTGTTTTCTATTCTATTTAGAAGTGCTTACGATAATATTTTGTATGTCACTGGTAACAAGGAGATGCCCCTGTAGTTGTTGATGTCAGTTTTATCTCATTTCTTGTGCAGAGGATGGATCAGTGCTTGTTTCCAGTCACTGGGTATGCTTCCTGTTATCCAAATCTCTTTAATTACTGTGTGAATTTTCTGCCATGCGGATAAGCCCCCTAGTTTCCACATTTCTGCTACTATCCCATCTTCTCCCGGTGCTTTGTTATTGTTCAACGACTTGATAATCTAGCCGATTTCTTCTATTGTAGGTGGCTCCGATGGTGCATTTTCATGTTGTGGTTTTTTAAAATGTAATCTCTCAGTATGCTATTCACAGTTCAATAGATTTTCAAAATATTCAGCCAACAATTGGCAGGTTTCTCTATTGCTTAAGATCATGTTTCCATTTTTATCTTTAAAAAGTAGACTTGGTGATTGGAATCCTGTCAATACGTCCCTGAAAGTTTTGTAAAAGTCCCTAGTGTTATTCTTTTTAAAATCTGAATCCATTTCTTCTAACCTGTCTTCTTTTTACTGATCAGATGATTTTTGCTGTTTTCTTCCTTTCTTATATTCTTTTCATTGCAGAGAAGACCTGCTACAAACAGTAAGTCAGTGCGAACATGCACATGATCCCAGCTGTATTCCTATGAAGCCCAGCCAGGGAACGAATCCGCCTTGACGTTCTGATAGCATAGAGACTCTAAACGAACGCTTCTTTCTACTCTTGGTGGCCGAGTATTAGCGTGCTCGCCGCCAGCTTCCCCCACCACCGCAGCAGTGAGCACTCGTGTGCGTTGCCACTCATAGTGCCGCCTGTTGGGAAAGCCTGTCCACAAGTATTCTTCCGTGGTTTATGTGACTCATGGGGGCCATTTGGAGCGGTAGTTGACGTGGCGGGAGGGGGCGATGGGTCACCTGCTCACACTTTTTATTGATTACAAAATACTTACATACATCTAGGAATGATTACTATATTTTCGCTAAACCGCTGCTTTACACGTTTCTACCATGTTGGCCATCCGAAATACAACAACAATAACCGCAGATACGGCAGCCAAATTTATTCGGGATATAACACTTAGTACAAGTAAAATATGATGAAAATACAACTCTGAATCAAGTGAGGAAGATGGCAGTCTTGAATATTGCCGCCATTTCTGGCTATAGATGCTGCTACACGCCTCGACATTGAATCACATAGACTCTGGATGTGCTGTAAGAGCATGAAAGGCACTTCGTGTTTCGGTCCTTTCTCCGTTATGTCAAACATTCCTTGGCTTAAACCGTCTGTATCAGCGTACATATTAATAATAATGTGTACTGAAATATGAATCGGATTATGCAAACCTTACAGTTTCGTACGAATGTACATCCCTAATGAAATGTCGGTGTTCGGAATCGCGCGCTCTGCGAAAGAAGACGAGAACGCCAGCTGGCCGCGGCGCCCCGTGTGTTGCCTGCAGCAAGCTGCGCTGGCCGCCCGGAGGCGTTTGCTCCAACACTGAGGAGAGCCTTCCAGGGCAGTCACTGTTCAGAGCTACGGCTGCACATGGGCGAGGGGGGGGGGGGGCACACATGCGCTCTGGAGACTTTGTTATGCTTGAGATTGCCAACTCACCGTTTCCTAGAATTCGAAGTGAGGGAACCGTTTCTTACCGTTGTACATATGAGGGTTGTACCAAAAGTAAGGTTCCCATACATTTCACATACAGAAAACATGTTTTATTGTTATTAATTTATACATCGTTGAAAACCTCACATGTTTGTCTATTTTTTAAGAAAGTCTCCATTTTTTTTCGACGTACTTTTGAAGGCGGTGCTTCAGCTTTTGCATTCCAAAGTCGAAGAAGTCTCCCGCCAGCCTGTCGAGGCAGCGTGTTACCTCTTCTCGGACTTCAACGTCGCTCTCGAAGCGTTTGCCACCTAACTGTTCCTTTAGCTTGGGGAAGAGGTGATAATCGCTGGGGGCTAAGTCTGGGCTGTACGGGGGATGGGGCATAACAGTCCACCCAAATTTCTTCCAAAGCTGCTGCGTTTGACGAGCTACCTGGGGTCGAGCGTTGTCGTGAAGAAGCACCGCTCCATCCGTCAGTCGTCCTCTCAGGCGATTCTGGAGTGTCCGCTGCAGTTTGGTCTATGTTTCACAAGTCTGTCTGCGTTTATTGTCGTCCCAGGTTGCACGAAATCGATGAGGAGTACTCCCTTACGACGCCAAAACACAGATACCATAACCTTTTCTGCCGACTGCGTTTGTTTGAATTTCTTTGGTGGCAGTGAACCCGTGTAACGCCACTGTCGAGACTGTTGCTTTGTTTTAGGGGTGCAACGAAACACCCACATTTCATCACCCGTGACAACAGAGTCCAACAACCGCTTTTTGTTGTTTCGTTGTTTCCCCCCTTAGATTGATGAAGAAACTTGCGAGCACAAAAGGCGTGGCTCCTTGTGTCCGTCATCAACATCCTGGGGACCCATCGAGCACCCATCTTGCGATAACCCAACGTTTCTGTTAAGGTCCTTTCAATTGTGCCGTGGGAAGCTTCAAGAATGCGTTCGACAATTTCACGGACAGAGAACTTTCGATCTTTCAGCGGCTCACTATTGTTCTTCTGGACAATCGCATCCGAAACCGGCGGTCTTCCACTCAGTTCTTCATCGTGAACTTACGTGGGGCCCTCTGCAAAAGCCCTGCACCATTTGCGGACTTGCTGAACGGACATGCACTCTTCACTACAAACCTCAGTTGCCGATGAGTCTCCACGGACAGTAACTACCTTGCATGGAAAGACCGGATTACTGCCGGATTACCGCACTGGGCGGTATCGGCGACCAACACTTCCATCTCTGACGGCTGCCAGGCCAACACTGAACACTGAGCGACGTAGTGGTCGAATAGCGGAGGGGCGGGCTCGAGACTGGGGGCGCCGCTGCGCCCGGCACTGTTGTCGGATGTAGCCTGCCACCTTCCCTCGAGGCTGTAGTTCATTGGGAACCTTACTTTTGGTACAACCCTCCTAGGATTCTTGGCGCTTGTCCATTTTCCCGTGCGAGAGTGACAAGAAGACATGTGAATCGAAAAAAACGTCTGTAAACGTACGCGAGGTCCACTAAGTATAATGTCAGTGGATCTTACTGGCCCCCGCGCACACTGGAGTCCTTCCAATTGGTCAGCAAGATGTAGGATCGGAAATTTGGTGACGAAAGTTGTCCACGCCACGGTGGCAGAAGGTAGGTCGCCACGAGGCGTGGCAGCGTTCGAATGTGTTCTAGGAGGTCTCCGTCAGTGTGGAAGCCTTAGGAAATGCGCTAGAGCATCACCTGATGTCTCTGTTGGTTGGGTGCTACTAATCATAAAGTTCAGAGACTAATGTGAGCCTGTCTTGAGCCCTGGTATTGCACCACCTACTAGAAGCTCTTTTTATTCGACGAACCCGTGTTTGCCTCACCGTGATACATTTTTCTGGGTCACAACACTCGCTCTGAGGCATTCTTATGCCCTTTACGCGTAACCTCCCAAGTGTACGAATTAGTCTGTTGGCGAACGACTTGCAAGGCATTAATTGACGACGAGCTCCACCGAGAGTCGTGCCTTTATTTATTTCAACAAAGCAGCATTCCTTAAGGATCTGCACAGCGCAATTATATCTTTTCGGGACGGGATTTTTCAGTCTTCGGCTCAATCTGCTTCCTTGTTGCCGGCACGAAGGCGACGCCGCCTATCACCTGCTGATCACCCAGTGGTAATGAACCGCGGCAATTCAGCTACAAAATAATTGTCTGTCGTTCGCAGGGTACAGCAGTTTGTTGGGGTTGCATTTTTCACAGATTTCCAAAACTTTCAGATTCAGTATCGTAATTGCAGCGCCTCAGTTCTTAACCCGCGAGGACGCACAGTAATTTTAAAACAATCGGCATTTTACCAATTTTAAATAGTCAAATATTTGTGTCTTCTTATAAACGCAACTAGAAATACTTATTTAGACATGTTATGTACATAACAAATTTTTCTTTGACTGTCAGAAAATTGCTAAACACGCGATCGATCGCGTAACTTTTAGAGGCGCGAGTTCTCGCGGGTTAAAGTACCAGAATTATTCGGTACCCCCGACCACAAGATTTGATTCTGTCGATCTTAAAAATATTAAGAATTCTATCACCATGTGTGTCACTCTTGTTCAACATCTTATACGAATATATATCTAAATGAGATAAAATATTTTTATTTCCTCCACCCTCTCAACATCTTCATCAACGCAACTGTATTTGTGTGTTTTGGGAGGGTTCATAGACAAGACAGACAGATTCACTTCATATGCAGTGCTTGGTAAAAGATGCCATACAAACCGCAGTCAGATCGTTTATCCAATACAGAGGTCACTTCACATTCAAGAAGCTGGCCATTTTTAATTCATTTACCACAGGTAGAAGTATCGCAAGTGTAGCAGCCAAATGTTCAGGTGTTTATAAACCTAAGGCAGCAATTTGCAGAGGTCGCCGTCCCCTAGAGTCACAAACTCCGTAAACCAAGTAATGTTAAGACTACTCCACTCCAATGCCTAACATTTCTCAGCAACATCGAACCGCCTTACATATGACGTAGCAACATATTCCTAACAGAGTTTAAAAAGATCTCTACTAACCCAGCACTGCCAATTCACCAGCACCGTGTTATTTACAAGACAAATCCATAAATCCCCCTGTGAAGACTTCTGAGTCAAAATTACAACGACGTTGGAATATGGCGAATGGACTGCAGAGACAGAATCAATCCAAGATGGCACACTATACTAGAGATTCTCAGCCATCCAGAGCTCTTTCACCTCCCAAGGAAAACCTGCGAAACACTAAACAGAATACGGATACATCATGACGAACGAAATCTACGACGTACAGCTGGCCACGAGACGTGTCCCTGGGTGTTACTGAGCTGCTCGAGAACAACGCACTGGCAGCGCGCTCTGGTTAGAGGGGCCACCGGCACTGATGACGACTTCTTGAGGGCAGCGCCACGAGCTGCGGAATGGCATGCCCCTGTAAACGTAACCGATCTTGAAGCGTTCTTGGCTTGTCGGATTGTGTTTTCCGGTTAAGAATTTTTGTCACATATGCACAGAGTGACATTTTCTAACATGAAATAAAAGTATAAATATTATAACGAACATAAATATGTGTATTTAAGTAAAGAAAAATATCGATCGTGCTAACTAAATCAGGAACTGAATCCGCTGTTTTTCAGCCGACATTTTAAGTGGGTTAGAAAATCCGATTCAGGCTATAACATGTAAACACGACAGCGAAAAGCGGATTACGAAAATCAGTTTTCGTCTTCCGGAAGATGTGTTGCATGTATACGTAGTGGTTGAATCTACAAGCAGTCCGTAGTATTTTGCTGTTTGAATTTCGTCAACTATTTTACTCGGTACCTTGTTTCTCATAAGGCTGATAAATTCCTCACAAATAGTCTTCGACAAATGTGAGGAATGACCACGACCTTTAGACCCGTGATCTTGGATGTGTTGTGGATGGGTCAAAATGAGCAATTAGTTCAATGGAACCTAAGTAGTTACCATTATTTGGGGATCCAAACATTTCGTTATCAACACGAAAAGGAAGTCCTCGTATTTCCAAACATTTAACGACTTCTAGCACGCTGCGAAGCACTTGTTGCCAATAATTTACCTCAGTTTTAATCATATGCTACAATTTACTATCGATACGCCCCTCGTCCTTCGATCGCAAAAGCCATGTCACGGCATTTTTGCGATGATAAGCACTATTCACATGAGAAATAACTTTCTCTTCCTCCTTCTTCCAGTCAGGAAATCGGCAGGCTGAAAAAAGATTACGCATCTGCTCTGAGCCCATGCCGTCGCTGAATAATTTACAGAAAATACAAAATACATTTCCAACAGAGTCTTCTTTCTTTGTAAAGTACGAAGTAACTTTTGGCAGTTTCTTCACGAATTCTGCTGCTTCTTTCTGTGCCTTTCTTTTACTGGCACCAGTGACAAACTTTCTCACACGAGGCGATTCCATTTCAAGCCGCGAATACCAGAAATGAAATTCAAATACGAGTAATGCTCTAATTGATTACAATAAGCAATATCACCTCACTTACGAAACACAGCTGGTCTGCAAATAAAGTGCACATTCCACGCTCTAAACAATACTGTCGCACGAATCAACAGTTTCACTCTACAATAATGGACAAGAAGGGACAAGCGAAGACAGCACCGAAAAAAAAAGAAAAAAAAAGAGAAGGGGCGTGTGGTGAATGTATTTCACTGGACATAATTGTGTCTGAAGTAAACCGGCTGTTACTCTGGTAAAAAGTTCTAAACGACTATACACACTGAGAGATTACAGACAGATGTAACTTATTATTGTGTTTAAAGACTTCTACTTCATATTATGGATCTGTGCAGTGATTTAATTTTTCTGCTGGATTGGTGCTACACATTATATACTCAAATGAAAAGCAGAACTTTTCATTCAATGGGATAGTGCAGTAATACTGGGTGGGGCCAAGTTGAAACACTGGGCCGCCCGCCTGTTGGTTTTGTACAAATCTTGCTGGAGAATCAGCTGATATTTTGATCAGGGTGGAGGCCCCGTCTACCTGGAGGCCCGGGGCTACACACCCCTTAGCCCCTCCCCCCCCTTTAATCCGGCCCTGTCTCTAGGGATGCTGAAAGACAATGCTAATTATTGCTTTTCTGATCCAATGAAGCTTTTTTTCCCTAATAAAGCCCTATGTCATTCCAAGAATGTGTGTCAATTTTTACCTGTCTATCTGCATTGTTCCATGATTTATTAAGTTTTCAAACTTATACTGACTTTATGAATATGCGGTACACCATAACAACCCTGAGGTTTCTGGCATTGGCATACAACTCGGTCGACGTGTACATTATCTTTATTCAGCGGCAAATTTACAGTTCTGTTGTGATTCAATACACCAGTACTAATTCAAATCTGCGATGTGGAATTGATCGGTGGACGAGTACTCTCGCCTCGGGCTAGAGGCCATCTGTGATGTGCCGCGGGTTTCCAAGACTGCAGCTGCCCCTGAATGGTGTTGGGCACAGCGCGTCCAGTCCCCTAGGCCTCGGCGCACGCTGCCCGCGCCGCCACCCGCCCGCACTCGGCAGCCGGCGCGCCTTTGATGTCGCCGACAGCCAGGGCCGCGCCCTGATTGGCCAGCAGCGCGCACCTGCGGGTGGCAGCGGCCGCCGACCCAGTGTCCGGCGCGATTTCATTCCGAACTGCCGCCTCTGATTCGTCGACAGCGCACTGCCTGCCTCAGCGGGCTGCACGCGCCGCTACTTCCAGACCGCATCCAGCGAACGGTGCAGAGGCACTCGTCAACGCTGGTCGATAAAGCAGCAACAAACGTCTGCCATTATCTGCAGGGCACAAAGGCACGCAGCGTTGCTAATTGGGACAAAGCTCGAGTACTGATGCAGCAGCAGCGTGGGGCGCGCGCTCGCCACCCAGTGCAGCGCTGTTATTGCACTGTTTGCCCCCAGACCTTCAGGACAACTGCGCACCCAGCTGTCTTTGTAAACGCGCGTTTAACCCTGAGGCGGTCGTGCTACCTGAAGCGACGCTGGCGGTAGCACAGCGTCGCTTACAGCACCACCAATCAGTGGCGTAGCTAAGTAGTTTGGTACCTGGTGTGGTGATCTAACTTTTCACCCCCCCTCCAACACCACCACCACCACTCTTGCCAACCTTAGAAAGAATGGAAAAAAATTTCAAAGAGAGAGGGATAAATTTTTGATACACATAATGAAATGAAAAAAATAGAAAGTTAATTAGTTTGTAAACAGTCTGTATGAAAGGAAATAAATAAAACTTGCTTTTATAAATAACATGGTTTAATCGATTATTAATCAAGCAGAACAAATAGGTAAAGACTGTCTTAATGACTAGTGACTTTCACATGCAGTTTACAATCTCACCCGTCTAACTTTCTCTGCAGAAAATTTTGAAATTGCATGGTCAATGTCAGTAGCTTTAGCCACACTATTTTCAGTTGGCAAAATTGCCAAATTAGAGAGTCTTGCTTGGCTCATAGTAGAGCTAAGGTAATTCTTAATGAGTCTCAGCTTTGAGAAACGTCTCTCATAGGTCACTACCGAAACACACAAAGTTAAGGAAAATCTTAATGCAGACGTGAGGTCCAGAACAGATTCAGAAATTTCATATTTAAGAACAAACTGTAAAACTCTTAAAGATGTCCATCCAAGAGATTCTTCTTTTGGGACATTAGCAGCCTGCAGAAATCTTCGCAACCATAGAATTTCTGCGAGGATATCTTCAGAAATCTCTTCGTAATTGTCAATTAAACATTTTACAATCATGGGCAGTTCCTTTTCTGAATCGGATTTCTGGGCTCTAAATCAGCAAAATGTTCTGATATACACTCCATGTGTCTGCAAAGTGTATCAATTTCTTGTTGGAACTGTTGATACACTCAGTTCCTGGTGCAAAGTCAGCGTCTCGTCTGCAGCCTTTTCCCCAGGCATAATTTTCTTCTTCCTAATATTTCTTATTTTTTCGATAGGAATACCCATCTCGTCACATGTGTCCTTAGCAAATAGAAATTTCCATATTTATTAATAGCAAACACTTCTAAGTTGTCTTTAGATTTTTAGGCAAATATTGCTTAAAAGAGCTAGGAATGCTCTGCACTGTACATTATAACGTACCACATTGATAGCCACGGCGGGAAACAGTTCTGGTTTTATGCTAGACTAGTTCATGCACGTTTGACCACTTGTACACCCTAGCACAAAGTAAATTCGTGATACATAATTAATACGGCTGGTTTGGCTAAATGGCCGTTTATTTTAACGTTCAAATAACGAAAAAGTAACACAGTGACCGTTTATACTCTAAAAGTGGCAGCAACATCTGAATAAGCATCGTAATCAGTTTTAAAGCTGGGAGAAACATCTGATCTCAAAAAATCATTAAAAGAAAAAATTCAGGCATTTGCCATGAGCAGAAAAGAAATCCCTTGTTATCTTTCTTACGACTATGGGAAGAAAAAGTTGTTTTAAAAAATTTCATAAGTAATTCCAATTACTTACGTGCAAATGAATAAATATTTCATACGATCTTCTGACTATTGCGGAAGAAAACTCTGGCGTCCGGTCACTCACGATAATAGACGAAGAATGGCAACAGCCCCGTCGGTTCAGACCATTAACAATGGTACATTAGCGTGGAAAAAAAAAGAAACCTCTGGCAAGTTTGTCACCCCCCGTGCCCCTCTAGCTACGCTACTGCCACCAATTGGTTTCCTTTTGGGATTGACCCAGTAGGATTATAGAACACAATGAGTCCATGGCTTTGTTTATATACCATAACGACCGTAAAGGAAAAGTAATTTTTACAAACTTCTGTAGTTCAAGTGCTGAAAAAGTTGTTACACAGAAAAACAAACTGCAGTGCACGAATGGCTGTGCGGTGCGAAGCCCTTGGTACCGATTGCGTGGCCACTCCCCGTCGGCGGTTTGATTGCTCCCTTGCGCATGGGAGTGTATCTATTCTTATCAGCATATGTTAGTTTGTTTACTATGTAACTCTAGGGTCTGATAAACTTGGCAGTTTGGTCCCTGAGCTTTACACACATTTAAACATTCTCATTTGCGCTGCAAATATTACGGAAGCGGAAAGTGAGACTGATGTGCGGTTTTCAAAGAATGGACTGCTGGTCAAGGACTCGTAGTGTTAGCCAATAAACAGATTGTAAAAATACCCAGGAAGTGTATTTTTTATGCAAACATACAGTTTCTTAATGGAACAATGGTTTTCTTTCTATCATGCACTGGAATTTTTGACGCCAGCTGTGTACAAACAATTTTGAATACCGTTTTTATTACGTTTAGTTCGGCAGCTGCAACCATTCAAAGTTTTGGGGGCGGATGCTACGACAGTGTAGCTGACTGGCCCAGTGGCTAGCCGTTGGGGCACGGCCCACTGTCTAAAAATGTTCAAATGTTTGTAGAGTCTATGGGACTTAACTACGGGGTCATCAGTCCCTAAACTTACAAACTACTTATGAACCAGCTAATCCTAAATTATAAAATAATAATGTTTTATTCAACATTAAATGTAACGCCACATGTTTTTCTGTCCAGGTGCTCTATAGTTTCCTCATTTCATATACGACGTACACAGGTGGTAGTTTCCCTTCATAATTACCATATATCATTAGTGATTTACATACCTTTCAAATTATGCAAATCCTTTCAGGACATTCAGCACAACGTTTAATGATGACTTTTTTTGTCCCTGGACATACCAAGTTCTTTTCGCCGTAGTTCCGCGACGGTATTATGGTTGCGTCCATTAACTTTTCTAAACCCTGCACTGAAAAGTTAGTAGACTGTTATAGAATAGGGATCAATTGCAGCTGAGATAAACTTCTAATCGTATTTAATACACAAAACGAAATCAGTAACACTAGGTTCAATATTTGTTGGTATTCGTAGACATAATATTGCTTAATTCTGTCGCAGACGTTCGCATCCTTGTTGTACTACCCCATACTTACTATGCATGCAGCAGCGGTGTTTATTAGTTCTTTGGTGCACTACAGCGCCTCTATCGCTTTGTTTGCTGTACTACGCAATCCATACAAGCTTAACCTACATCTCAAACAATTTCCCTGAGTCCACTTTTATGAAACGAAGCTGCTCCAAGCAAATCCGTGAAATAGTTTAGGAGATTAGATATTTCTAATAGATGAACAGACAGTTACTGAAAACACTTAAGATTGCGATGTACCTTCTTTCCCTTATCTGATTTTGATGAAATAATGCCTGCATTGAAGTGTAACTCCTTTATTTATGAATATGAAAATATTCTTCTTTCTTCGTATGAGACCGTGTCTAGGAGTTAGTCTACCTTTAATTATTTACTTTTGCTTACTCAGGTATCCAACGTATAGGACACTTCTGAACATTTCACACGTGCACATTTCTAGTTGAGGGGCTTGAGGCGTATAAATAAATTTGTGGTTTAATGAAGAATTTTTCTCCTCATAAGCAACTCCTTGAAAAAGATCAACTAATACTTGTAATAGTTTAACTACAATTACGTAGTCGAACACAAATTTTAAAGATTATTAGGAGTTTATTTCCCCTCCTCCTCCTCTATAAAGACTAATACAAAATCAGCTACCAACACAATACATTGTTTATAACAAAAGAACGAATACATGAATTATTATTCACATCTTCACACTCTGGTTGTTCTTTGCTGACCACTTTCAAGTATTCCTTGTAATCACTTGCCGGCGTCGTTTTGGGAAACCTGCAGAACAGATTTTCCAGTGCCAGTAATTTGTTTCAGATCAGCAAAAACCACACAAATAAAATAAATGAAATTGATATCATATTCTCAAAGCAAAAAGAAGTAAATGGTGTAATTGGTGTTACGCTACAATATGTTACCCCAATATTAGCTCAAATTTCCAGTGAAATGTCTCAGTAGTTTGTTTTTTAATACATTTGCGAAACGTGTTAGAAATAGGCATATCATACATCAGTTATATTCGCCATTAAACAAAAATCGCACTGTGGATTTTACGGCCCACTTTAGATTTGTAGTTTTATAAGTTTTTGCAAACATTTTGGAACAAAATAATAATCTTAATAATAAAAAATTAATTAATAATAGTGTCTGAACCCCTTTTAGGAAAAAAAATTAGGTAGTGGCGAGTTCCAAACCACCGACCTTTAGCGTCAGAGTCCAACATCTTGCCCACTACGCTACGGCTATCATTCAAAAGATGAGGCCTTCAATCTCATACTATTGATGGCCATTGTTAACTGATGCTAATATGGTATTTGTAGACACTAGATTATCATTTATCGTACGAAGAACGATGTGTTTTTGTTAATTCTTCAGTGCGCCATTGTTTGAAATGACAACATGTAAGTTACAATAAGAAAATCATCAAATACGCAACGCAAGATGCCGTATGCCAGAGAGAGTTCCGGGCGAGGAATGTCACGTGTCATCTCCGAACGGCTGGTTTTCGTTAATTCAATGGAGAGAGTCAAATCTCGGTTATTTTTGCAAATATGTCTCAAACGATACGAGATATGAAAAAAATTAAAAAAAAAAAAAAAAAAAACATAAGGGACCTAAATTGTAGAGAATTTTCAGATGAACGGTTCCTTTGCAATTACAATTATTTTACAAACGCCTTTTTTGGTATTACTACCGTAATTTGTGTCCGAAAAATTTGAAAAAGGGAGGTTCTGGTCTCTGGCGGCCTACAATCATGTCTGTAAAATTTGGCGCTGATCGGTTGAACGGTTCGTCTTAAAAACAGGGTACACGTTACGGACAGACTGACGGACAGACAGACATACATCCCAAAATTGCCGTTATTTTTTCAAATATCTTTGAAACGCTACGAGATATGAAAAAAAAAAAAAACATAAGAGTGCAAAGTTGTAGAGCATTTTCTCCTCTGCAAATTAGGTTATTCAATTTTCGTGTCAGATGAACGGTTAAGCCGTTTTTTTTTCATTTACATTTCGAGCTGTCAAAAGACGATCGCAAAGGCCCACTTTTAGTGTCACTAACGTAACCTAAAGTGGGCCAAAAAGTTCAAATGTTTGTTAATCTTAAGGTACTCAGCTACGGGGTCATCAGTCCCTAAACTCACAAACTACTTGTGAACTACCTTATACTAAAGACGGCACAAACATCCACGCCCGAGGGGGGATTCGAACCCCCAACGGAAACGACCTCGTGCATCGTAACATAGCGCCTCAATCCGCTTATATATATGTAAACATGAGGAAGGACTTCTTTTTGGTTGAAACGGATTTTTTTTTATTTTTTTTTATTTTTTTATTTACTTCTTTTATTTTGTGTTTGTAATACTAACAAAATAAAACCATCTGTTTATGTCGGACTTCTGTTGTGAAAAGAAATTAATAGGAGAAAATAATTATGAACAGCTCCTATTATGAGTAAGGCGGACAGCCGGCTTTGGTTTATTGGGAGAATTTTGGGACGGTGTATTTCATCTGTCAAGGAGACCGCGTATAAAACGCTTGTACGACCACGTCTTGAGTATTGCTCAAGTGTTTGGGACCCGCAGCAGATCAGTTTAAAGGAAGACATAGAAACAGTTCAGAGGCGAACAGCTAGGTTTGTTACTGGTAAGTTCGACCAATGCGCGAGTGTTACGTAAATGCTCCGGCAACTCAACTGGGGATCGTTGGAGAAAAGACGACGTTCTATTCGTGAATTTCTGTTGAGGAAATTTAGAGGGCCGGAATTTGAAGCAGAGTGTAGTACGATCTTGTTGCTACCTACTTACATTTCGCGTAGTGATCACAAAGACAAGATAAGAGAAATTAGGACTCGTACGGAGTCATATCGGTATTCTTTTTGTCCTCGTCCTATTTGGGAGTGGAATATGAAAGGAAATGCCTAGTAGTGGTACAGTGTACCCTCCGCCACGCACCTTACGGTGGATTTTGGAGTATGTATGTAGTTGTAGATGTAGTTGGTAAGTCTAGGGACTGATCACCGTAGCAGTTTACCTTAATAATTTTACAAACATTTTTATCTTTTCAGAATGAATCTTTCACTCTGCAGCGGAGTGTGCGCTGATATGAAACTTCCTGGCAGATTAAAATTGTGTGCCGGAACCGGGACTCCAAACTGGGACCTTTGCCTTTCGCGGGCAAGCGCACTACCGACTGTGCTATCTCGACACGACTCACGACTCACAACTTTACTTCCGCCAGTACCTCGCCTCCTACTTTCCAAACTTCACAAAAGCTCTCCTGCGAACCATGCAAGACTAGCACTCCTGGAAGAAAGGATATGGTGGAGACATAGCTTAGCCGCAGCCTAAGGGATGTTTCCCCAATGAATCTTTCACTCTGCAGCGGAGTGTGCGCTGATACGAAACTTCCTGGGAGATTAAAATTGTGTGCCGGAACCGGGACTCGAACCTGGGACCTTTGCCTTTTTTTTTATTTTTTTTTATTTTTTTTTTATTTTTTTTTTTTTTTTACCTTAAAGTCAAATATTGACAGCGATCACTCTGCCCTCCCCCCCCCCCAATCCCATCAGTTTGGAGCCCCCTTTCAATCTCCTCCTCCTCCCCCCCGCCCCCCCCCCCCCGGCCTGAATCTCAGTGCCCGCAGCTGTTCCGGTTCTTGTGAATCCCACGAAAAACCGCCCCTGCATCTACAGCACAACCTATTGTGCAAAATAAATTCGATGTTTTTTTTCCTAAATGAAAGTGATCTATTTCCTTTCACAAATTTTTGAACTAGGATACTGAACTTGAGACTAATCTCCCCTGTTGCAAAATAGCCCAGATAAGCCACACTGCACCCAAGTCTTTGCGTTTGTACTAAAATGTGGCACCTAACTAAGACAGTTAGCTCAAACCTCTCCTTGGGAGGTCTATCTTCAACTACACAAAAATCTTTATGGAAATAGACGTTTAGAGACGTTATGAAACTGTTCATTCATTCCATTGAACCTAAAATGAGTGCAAACATTTCGAGGCCCTGCCTATGCTGCAGTATTTTTGGCGAAGAGCACATTACGACATTGGCATACAGACATCACTTGAAAATATAATTTGTTTAAATTTTTAAATTACACAGCTTGAATGCGAAACGGTTTTGAAAGTAAAAACGTGGTTTTAATGGTACGTCCACATTTTCCTCTTCCACTTGGTTCTGACCACTTCACTTAAATCCTGCACCTGGATATTGCGGGCAGTGTACAGGATGAGTGTGTTTCGCACTATAATAAATTATAATTGGTTTAAGCAGAGGGTTAATGATCCAGTGTTGCCTTAACCAAGTTTTCAGGCAGTTGCGATCGTTCGATTTCACACTTGTACCGTGTCAGCTGATTACTAACCAGGGAATACCTGAGAGTCACATCGAGCTCGCAGCGTGATAAATAGTTCGCGATAAAATTTTGCATCCGTGACTTATTAAGCTGATGATCCTGTAATTTTCACACCTGTCTGCACCTGCTTTCTTTGGAATGTGGATTATAACATTTTTCTTAAAGTCTGAGGGTACTTCGCCTGTCTGATACATCTTACACACCAGGTGAAACAGTTTTGTCATGTTTGATTCTCCCAGAGACTTGAGTTGCTCTGAGGGAATATCATCTATTCCAGGGGCCTTGTTTCGAATTAGGTCTTTCAGTGCTCTCTCAAATTCATCTCTTACTATGGTATCTCGAATGTAATCTTCATCTACTTCATCTTCCCTTCCTATAATATTGTAAAGTTCATTTCCTTTGTAGAGCCCCTCTACATACTCTTTCTGTCTTTCAGCTTTCCCTTCTTTACTCAGAACTGGTTTTCCATCAGAGTTCTTGATATTCATAGAGCTATTTTTTTGTCTCTAAGTGTCTCTTTTATTTTCGTGTAGGCGGTATCTATTTTTCTCCTAGTAATACAATTGTCTACAAATTTGCATTTGGCTTCTAGCCACTCCTGCTTAGCCATTTTGCACTTCCTGTCGATCTCATTTCTTACTCGTCTGTCCTCCATTTTACCTTCATTTGTTGCATTTTTATATCTTCTCCTCTCATCAGTTACATTCAGTATTTCCCGTGATATTCAAGGATTTTTTTAAGTCTTGCTCTTCTACCTATTTCATTTCTACCTATTTCATCTCTTAAAACTACCAATTCCTCTTCTACTGCTTTATTTACCTCCGTTTCTGTTAATTTTTGCCTAGAACTAACTCTGAAATTCTGAAGCACTTCAGGTTCCTTCAATTTATCCAGGTCCCATGTCCTTATATTCCTACCTTTCTGTAGTTTCTTCAAGCTACAGTTTTCAACAGTGTAACTTTCAAATAAAAATATTCAAGTTTCCATACTTCTCCAGGGCAGAATTCCACACAAAACCAAATCATCGCTGACAGAGTATATTTATAAAGTTCGAGAATTATTGATTAATGGACCAGAATTAAAGTTCTCCTCGGAGTTCAAACACCGAAAGAAAGAATAAATGATTTTTTGTAATTTATTTACATTACTTCTTAACTATGAAATGGATCACAATGCAAGAAGCAAGCTCTCAGATGTTATCCCTATGTTTAATTGCTAATGTAATAATTACAGCCCGATCGGCAGGAAGTAACGTATTAGCCATCAATAGTTCTTACAACTAGACGCAGAGATTCCTCAAATGAGTATTTATTTTTGTCAAATACGTGAAGTGTATGAAGAAATTACAGACAAAGATGCAATGCTAAGAAAATAGGAAGAACATTTTTATTAATGGAAGGTAGACTCCTCATGATCAAAGTATTGTTGAACTGACGTTTACTTTTACGGGATACGAATTGTAGACAGAAATTTCTATGATGACAAATGACATAACCTTCCGTGATCATGTTGAAAACAGACTACATATATTGCATAGACCTTAGAAAACTGTGGGCACAATGCGCGTATAACCCTGGAACCATGCATGGACCTTCTTCATAAAAGCCATCCTGGAAAGGAGTGGTCCATTTGAAACGGATAATAACGGCTGCCGTGGCAGATACATATTACTTCAGAAATATAGTGAAAATAAAAGTAAAACTAAAAAATTGTAACAAAAATAAGTAAAATAAAAAATAAAAACCTACTAATAGATGCATTCAATATTAGGCGTGATACATTTGACCGTTGTGGTCGAAACGTAATTTTTTTTTCCTTTATCAGCATAATGAGTGCTGTGAATTTTTCAAATAAAAGCTGAGACAAGTACTGTCTACGCAACGAACACAGTCTGGGACCATATAATTCTATTCATTTAAACTCTAGCATAAAAAGAGTTTTTTTTTTTTTGGTGATCCTTGAATTTAGATAAGAACTCGTACTTTTGAGACGAGCAATTTTACGGCGGGCGATGTTAGAGTCAGTAGTAGGATTTTGAGACAGTGTAGTGTAATATGTTGTGGCCGTAAAATTTTAAAAGGAAAAGTGGCAGTTAGATGTATAGTTACCAGGCTAGTTTGTAAATTACCTATGGAAAATATAATTTACCTTTTCCATGTTTCTGCGTAAAAACATGGATACATAGTTTTATATTTTCCTTGCTTCAGACATTCTCTCATCTCTCTCTCTCTCTCTCTCACTCACAGCTACTGGTTCATTACGTCGCTCTCAGCTAATATACCAAGCGATGTAAATGTGGCAGGAACTTTTCATAGAGATCCATCAGAGCAGTCTATTTCGTGTTCCTTCATCAGGTGCTGGTGGTGATATTTTCTGCAACACTTTTCGAAAACAACGTTTTTACGAGATGCGACCACTTTATTGCAATGTTGATATCACTTGAAGACCTCTAATTCGTAAAATAACACACCATTTCTCTGGATCTAACTAAACGCAAGAAGTAGTTAGCTGAAAATATACTGACAGTTACCTTTAAATTAGATTGAAAATATGACAATTACAATGAAATTCGAATCATGCCCAGGACGTCACGTTTATCCACATTTCACTCAACTACGTGATCTGTTATATTATACTTTACTGTGCCCATATTATAACCTCCTTCTAACATGGTCAGCGTATCACAGCAAACCTCGACTGGTACAACACGGTTTTGGTTTATACACATAACTTACAACAATACTGTCAATAAAGTTCTCACAACTTTAACAGATATAAAACCTTCCCTTGAGCAGAAAACAGTTGCAGCACTGCTGCCAAATACTAAGACGGCACATAATTCCGTCTTTTCAGCTTAGCAAGGCTGCATTCAGGTCACTGCCACTGTATAGTCCACGATAAGTGGAGTTTCCCAACTCAAAGAGGTGTGCGTGTTAACGAAAAGACAGAGTAACAGAATTCTAGGTAGATGGAAATAAAAGAGATACGAACTTAAATTGTATGTTCTAGAAAATAAAGAGAGAGAAGGTGAATTTAGACATTTGATAATGCGAGACGAATTACACAGAGCACTGAAAGACTAAAGTCGAAGCAAGCCCCCTCGAGCAGAAGAAATTACTTAAGAATTACTGGCATCTATGGTCAGTCAATATCCTCAGATATCTGGAAAATGTAAAAATTTCCAATTTAAAACGTTTAGCGCTGACCGAACTACCATTTTAACAAGTGACCCATGTAAATGACTCACACGAATTCTTACAGAATAATTCCAAAAATTGTGTTGGTTGACCTTGAAAAGTTCAGGTTGTGCTATGGTCTGCACTATTCAAAAGAATTATGGGATCATTTGAGATATCTAGGTTATGAAGTATTTTCATCGACAGAATGAAGTAAAATGGTTCGAAGTCTTTCTGTGACTCCTACGGACGTTTTTCACCACATAAAGAATAGCAGCAATTAATTCCTCCACTTCCTTACTATTTTAAAAATGATAATGGTTATGGAAAAATATTTTGTGTTTTTGAAGTTTTTATGAAGTAATACGTTGACATCAGACCTTCTGAAACTGGTTTATTTTTCTAGGAGTATTACTGTAAATTGATTCCTGGTTTCGTCGTTAATTTCCAAGAACTTTTAGTGAATTTCTAGTGGGTACGTTATTCTGTTTGTAGAATACAACCTTAAAGAAATCCGAAGCGATATCAAGAGGTATACCACGAGTCCAGCCACCTCGCTGAAAATATATCCAGAAGCGTATTTACGGTGACAACGATTACCTAACTTTTTTCGATTCAAATTCCACTTGTTGATTTCAAGAACTTATGAATCGGAAAATAACTTTTCTTTACATATACGAAGAGACACTTTCATGAATTTAAACTAATACGTAGTTGTCTACAAACATTTTCTGAAATCGGAAGCGGAAGCGCAACGTGAAGAAAGCAACCAGTGAAGTATTTCCGGAAAAATTATCCAGAAAAATTCATTGGACAAATTAATTAGAAAGGTGAAGGGGAAACGAATTTAAGTGACAGCTTGTTACAGGAGAATGGGTCTAAAGACGGAGGCAGGCTTAATCTCCGAGACACAAAAAATGCAACATTATCGGACTACAGTTAGTCTTTAAATGGCACACGGAATTGTCGTCCCTTTCTTTCTCCTTTGCAGATTACGTTACAAGAAGTGCCGGAGAGAAATTAATGAAGATAAATGCCCACGAAAGCCAAACGCATTTACTTGTAGAGAAAAATGAACCTCTTTCTTTCAGATTAAAGGAGAAGCACCTACAAGCACCAGAAGCGACCTGCCGATATCCAAGCAAATTCTGACTAATAAGATTAGCACACAAAGAAACTTTTAATGTTTCTTCGAATTTGAAGTATAAAGACAGAGGAAGACTTTTCGAATAACAGTACAAGACAGAAAAGATGTGGTTCCTTAATTTCTCCTGGCGAATAACAACTTCGAGAAACTTACGGGTATGCAGCCAGGTATCAAAATCGACGACGGCCGATATTTCGGCAGGAGACCACCCTGCCATTTTCAAGGCGAAACTGCAGTGAGAAAGCAATATGCAACGATCTTTACAACCTCCTAGATTATATGGCCTTCCTAAGGTCCATAAAGATGAGTGCCGTCTTAGGCCTATTGTGTCAGACATTGGATCTCCCCCATATCGTGTGGCAAAACATCTTGCTGGTTTGTTGAGCCCACTGGTAGGCCATTGTGAACAACACATTAAGAACTCGGTAGATTTGCTACGTCGATTGGAGGGATTACACTTGGCTGACTCGGATATTTTAGTTAGTTTTGATGTGGTTTCTCTTGTCACTCGCGTTGATTTGTCTGATTCGTTGCAATTAATTGAGACGAGGTTTGGTATTGATTTAACGAATTTATTTCCACATGTTTTGACTTCCACCTACTTTATATTCAATGAAGAGCAGACAGATGGATTTGTGATGGGAAGCCCTTTGTCACCTATCATTGCTAATTTATTCATGTAGGACTTTGAAGATCGTGCACTGGAGTCAGTGGCGTTAAACCTGCTTGTTTTTTCAGATATGTAGACGACACTTTTGTTGGTTGACCTCATGGTAGTGAGAACTTGAATTATTTTTTGGACCATCTAAATTCTATCCACCCCAACATCCGTTTCACAATGGAAGTGGAAAAGAATGGTTGCCTTATCTTCCTTGATGTGTTGGTCAGTAGAAAGGCAGATGGTACGTTGGTACATGCTGTTTATAGGTAGCCAACGCATACTGATTTGTATTTGCAAGCAGATAGTTGTCACCACCCAGTTCAACTTGAAAGAGTTCTTCAACCTTAGTTCATAGGGCTCACGTCATTTCTGACCCGGAAAGTTTGCCCACTGAGCTGTCCCATCTGGAGGTACGGAGGTAACTTTTCGAGAGAATCGCTATGGTGAAGGGAAGATTAAAAGAGCGTTGCGCCATCGACCACATGTGCAAGGGATAGTGATGGTAACACAGAGTCGGCACCCACGTCAGTGGCCTTTCTGCCATACGTTGGCAGCAATTCCAACAAGATTGGCCGCATTTTGCGTAAAAAAACAATGTAGAATGTGTGTTTCGTCCACCTTCTAAAATTAAGGCACTGTTGGGATCCGTTAAGAGTGATCTCGGTTTGCGCAAGGCGGGTGTGTACCGTATCCCATGCAGCTGTGGCATGTCATATGTTGGTCAAACTATTAGGACTGTTGAGGACCGTTATGTTGAGCATAAACGCCACACATGTTTACAACAGCCAAACAAATCTGCCGTGGCTGAACACTGTCTTGAAATAGGTCACTCTATAGAATACAACAAAACGGAAATTCTGGCATGCACTTCCAACTACTGGGACTGTGGTATCAAGAAAGCGATAGAAATAAAACTAGGTGACAACCTAATGAATAGGGATGGAGGGTTCTACTTAACTTCCGCTTGGGATCCTGCTCTCCCACTTGTCAAGAAACAGAAGGACAAAAGTATTCCGGCCTTCTCCCTCGAGAACTGGTGTTGATTATCGATATTCTGACAGGTTTCATCTAAGGTCGTGTCGGCGCTGTGTGCTTGCATGCTCGGTGTGTGTTGTCTTCCCTGTTTACTCATTGAAAACCGAGGTTTTAAAGATAGTTCACATAGCCTCCTCAATGCAGTTTCGCCTTGAAAATGGCAGGGTAGTCTCCTGCCGAAATATCGGCCGTCGTCGATGTTGATACCTGGCTGCATACCCGTAAGCTTTTCGAAGATAGAAAATGATGTTTTCAGTAAAACAGATTGCATACAACTGTTTTAGATTACACTTGAAGAGTGAAAGATACTGGTACAGGACAGGAGAGAGGAGAGGAGAGGAAAGGAGAGGAGAGAGGAGAAAGGGGGAGAGCAGGGCTGCCCGTCAACCCCTAACACGAGGGCTGCAACTGGCAGGTCGCTTCTGAGCAGCGCGCTGCAAGGCGTCTCAGATGTGCTCGCCAGTGAGGGGTTTAGTGTCAGAACAGTGATCCTGGAGCCACCCTTTAACAGTTCTGGGCGTGTGGCGTATTAAAAAGAAAAACCGTTTATTTAGACACACTCGTTACTGGCAGCCAGGTTCACATAACAAATGAATTGTGATTGGCGACTCTATTGCTATGTAGCTAGTAGAAATCTATGCGGAAAAGCGGAGGAAACTGAAAAAGGAGTGTCGCTGAAATTTCGGTAGCATGCAATAGACTTTAACTCTCACACCAACGTTTACTTCTCAAACCCTACGTTACAATTCATTTCAAAACTAATAACAGAAGACAAAATTTGTTATAACATTTCAACAGAAGTAATATATTATTTAATGAAAGCACAGGAAATGCGTGAGAGTTTCGGGAAACACGTCTTGTCTGAGTGCCTGTCGGCCTGCTGTTATTGTTTCGACACCAGGCAATAATTAAATTGTTTTCGTAAATATATCCATGTTATGCGGATTGTTTTTAAGTCAGCGAATGTTTTACAAAATTTTTGAAATAATTTATACTGCAGAAGTCACTTTTCACTGATATTTTTATAAGCACGACCGTTTCGGCAGCAAGCTGCCATCATCGGGTGCATTTTACAGTTACAGGTTCATTACTGTTTTGTTATGTTTTGTGTTGTGGCTGCCAGTGAGGTTATGGTTGGACGTTTCAAGCTGTTCAGGAAGATAAAGCTATTTTAGTATTATGTTTAGTGATTATAGCTTCTGGATTATTATATTTTTGTATTTACTTACAGTTTTGTTGATAATCTTGTTATCTGGCACACACAACGCAAGAGCATAGTTATGTACACATCACATGTAGACATTTTGTATTAGATGTTTACACTGTACCAATATTTCATTAAAATGAAAAAATCTAATAATGTAATAAAATAAGTATGTCCCGAGCGACATCTGTTTCAACATAGGCAATATAGATATGCACATTTTATGGCATATTCACTGTAAATATTGATGTAAGTAGGTTATCTTAGCTTCTAATGATCTGTGCTACAGTGTAAATATCTAATACAAACTGTCTACATGTGATGTGTACAAACAGCCCACAACTCCTGCAGCACTGCGTCAACAGGTCGAGCAGTACACGCCATCCGTATGACCACACCGGTGCTACACTACACGCCTGAACTGCCGCCAGTGGAGCCTGCACCACTTACTAATATCGATGTTTCAGCGTCGATACACATATTGTACACCAGCAGCACTTCTGCTGATGATCTTTAAATGCAGTTCATTTCGTGTACACCATATGCACTGTTTCAACAATAAATCTTGAGTAAATCTGATACTCTGGGAGGGTGTACTATATTTTATTTCCGTCTATGTAGAACAATATGGCCGGATAGCTGGGTGCACTCCACACAAGAGCAAACAAAAAGAAAGAAATATTCATAAGCACTTGCTGAGTCAGACAACAAAATTGGATTGTAAACAACGTTAAGAGTTAATAAGTTATTTAAGCGAAGACATTTTTTCGCTTAACTATTGCTATTTGCGTTATAAGCTATTCTGCCAGAGAGCTGTGTTGTAATATTGAAATCTATCTGTATAGCAATTCATATGTTAGAAACCTCAGACTTATACCATATGACGTCGAAAGCTGAAAAACGTTAATTTTTCACTGAAGTAGTAGTCAGCTGACAGTCCGATTCAGATGACTGAAAGATTTTTTTAAAAAATTAATGTATATTAAGTGGTGTAACTTAAGGGCAACTGGCCTGTGTAATTGTTAAAAGTAGTTTTGCAATGCATACATATCCGAATACAATAAACTGAATAAAATAATGGAATCTAGTGTGTAAATGAATGAATGGATGCGTCCTAATTTAGACTCAAAGACGGAACTGGACACAGTGGTGCACATCAAATAAGTAATCCCCCTATTAAAAAAAAATAACATAACTAAATTAATGAGAGGGTCAGGAAATGAGTGTCTACTTTAATGAGCTTTTAAAACACACATTTATTAATACTTCACCAATCAATAAGCTTTGACATACAACCGTTGTGTGAAACCTTTAAATGGCTAAGTGGGGAATTGAGGATGACGCGAAGCGTCCACGATCAACAATCAAGCAAATTGCTATAGCTCGATATGAGATATGTCCCGGCAATACACTGATTTTATCATGCATTTACTCGGTACGAGCCGCGGCGGATTAGCCGTGCGTTTTGAGGCGGCGTGCCGCGGTGCGCGCGGCCGTTCGCCGTCGGGCATAGGTGTTTGTGTAGTCCTTAGGTTAGTTTACCATAGTTTAAGTAGTTTTTAAGCTATTGATAACCAAGCAGTTGAGTCTCATAGATTTACTAAGAAACTCGATACGAGGCAACCAACTGTCGTCAACAGACTGTAGTTAGGAGCCGTGGCTGCTGATACGTTACCGATCTGGCTGCTCGTCGTCTTTGCGGCACGTCAAGACGCTGCTACCGTGTGTTGTCTCGCGTCGTGATAATCTTTACGCGGCAGCAAAGTTGAAACCGACAAGCCCTACTCCCTGGATCGTCAGTGCCGATTACTATGAAATTGGCTACCTCTGAAAACGTCGCGTTTTGCTCATGAAGCGAGTTTCTACTATTGCTTTTTCCATGCGCGTAGGTCACCTGCATGTTTATCAACCAGGATGTGAAGGACGCCGCTGGCGGTCTCTCCTGAAGCGGCTGTTGCTCGCTAAGGCAAACAATCTACTTCCGACTCTACACTGCCAATAAGCTTGGGACGCACCTGTCGAGAAAGAGATCAACTTAGCACCGGACACAGAGTCTCTGCAGGCCTCTGAGCACAGCAGGACGTCTGTTTCAGGTGGCTGTGCGCACAGAGTAACATGTACAGAGAAGAACCCTTCTAAACCTCTGTCCTACGCTCCCCTCGTAGTTCCGTAAGATGCCAGTAGATGTCAGGCAGTTCCCCAGCTTAGTACAAGGTAGACCACACTAGAGGCGCTTCTGAGGGTGCCTCTCGCACATCAGTGGTTAGTGTGGAGCGGAGGCTGAGGGGAGAGCTCGTGCCGCCTACCACGAGGCCACAGCTGTGTCCGGCATGCCGGCATTTGAGGGGAGGTGGTGGTTGGGGCAGCCGCTGCCTACCGCCTGCTCTGGCCAGTTTAAAGGGATACTTCTGAGCTCAGCGCCATCATGGTACATCTTACAGAACAGCAGAAACCTACCCCGCCCCGCACCTCTGAGCGTGTGACCAGGCCCTTATAGAGGTTTTCCGTCTGCATATTTTTGTCTGTGGTGAGGGGCCAGACCACCGCTGGCGAAGAATGGACGGTGGGAAATCCTGAAGGAACGCCCAGTTGCAAACTCCCCCCTTGTATTAAGGACGCCTTCGCTGGGTGAGGGCTAAGCTGTGCAAAGTTGAGCCGACATTACCTCCAAGCTTTCCCGTTTCTCTGAGAAGCTGTGCTTTGTGAATCAAATATCGCTTTGTCGATCAGGAACCCGTGTGCCTCGCCACTCCCCAATTTTCCAACACGAAGCTAATTACTATTGTACACGGCATAACATCTCTCAAACCAAACCTCGAAGTTATCTTAGATGCCCCGAAGAGGTGGATGGATTATGAATTTATTTGATGAGAGAGTACGAAAATGGTGGCACTTGTCAATATCACAAGAATATTCTGATAAGTTTTGACAAGAATATGGTGTTCACAGTGGAATGGTATCTATAGAGAGGCCAGACAAATGTGTGGTTCCTGAAGAGTGGTGGCAGCCTTTTCAGTAGATGCAGGGGAAGCAGTCTGGATGATGGACTGAGCTGACCTAACGCCAGCTAACGTGGCTTTGTCATGCAGTTACTCCGAACGTCTGACAGCAGGAGGAAAGTGCAGTCGGTAGTGTTGCCCAGGACATTCAGCTCTACTGCATGAATGCATGATGATAGAATCATCTCGGGTAAAATATCCTGGTGGTAAAATAGTCCCCCATTCAGATCTGCTTTCAAGGACTACTCGGGAGGATGTTGTCATTTGGAAAGAAAACACTGGCATTCTATGGATCGCAGAGTGGAATGTTAGATCCCTTAATCTGGTAAGAAGGTTAGTAAATTTAGAAAGATAAATGGATAGATAGAAGCTATATACAGTGTGGATAGTGAAGCTCGGTCAGGTATGTACATGCTCATAAATACAAAATCAGTTGGGGGTAATACAGAAGTACGTCTGATAATGAATAAGAAAATACGAAAGCGGGTAAATACTATGAACAGCACAGTGATCTCATCATCGTTCTCAATATAGATATGAAGCGAACAGAGGCCACAGTAGTACAAGTTGATATTCCAACCATCTCTGCTGATGATGACGAGAGCAACCAATCAATCTCCATATTGAAGACCACATCAAGAATAGGCTTGCCTGCCCGTTATACTGGGACTGTGAGCGACCACTATGGATCTTCTTGTCTTTACAAGAGCCAGTTTTGACGAGATATTGAAAAATACTCTTAAGAGCTTCACTGAATTACAGAAGTAGCGTCATCTGTTAGGGAAACATATAAAAACATCCAAAGTTGCTTTTTCTTTCTTTCGCCAATTATAGACCGCTTAGATCTTAAGACTATGGTACAATCATTTTCTGCTTATCTTCCAGAACTTCTTGATGCGTTATCTGATGGCCTGTCTTTGTTCGACTGACATCACCGTCCTAGGTTGTAGTTTTTGTTGTTGGATGGAAAATTTTGAAGAAATGATCCGACCCTGTCTTCTATGTTGTCTTCTGTAACATTGCGTTTTCTCAGCTCCCAGCTCCCTTTTTGCGTCCTCCAATCACCCCGTGGTGTTCTTCAATCTGGAAATGACACTGAACGTTTTCTTCGTCAACCGATTCTCATTCATTCTATAAATGTGTACGTACAAATGTAATCGCCTCTTCCTTATTGTGTCAGTGATGGTCTGTTTCGGTATAAATCTTCATTTTTTCTTTTCATCCAGTTGTTTTATTTATGTCAAGAGGTTTATGCCGGTAAGGTCGTCTGACAGATGTAGTTGCGTGCTGCGTATGCTGTATCGGCGACGACACAGACTTGTGATTTTTGTCATTGCCCCTTGAGTCGGATACAACTCTGCCACATTCTTTCCATTGTTTCTGGATAGTGTGTACAGGTCTACGAGATACTCCGTGAAGTGCCAGGAAAGCCTTATAACATACAGGAACTTCACTTATAGTATTAACATTCCACCCTCTTATTTTGTAAGTGTATGTATGATCGTGAAGAAGAGCTTCGCTATCACTTTTTCGAGGACGCCTTCTCTGAACAAGTTTCACACCAATCAAATCACTTAAATACATCCTCTGTGCATCGAGATCAGGTAAAGCATTGAACTGTTTAATGATAGAACATCTTTAATGGAGCACACGCACAGCCCTCACCTGTTTCGTGCGGTTGTAGCATTATTCTTTTCTTTACGTCTTATAAACTACCGCGCTTTTGTCTCTTCTTTGCATTCTGCGTCGGTTGTGGTTTCCGTTTTCATCCATTTTTGCAGCGGTCTTCATCCGTTGTAAATACAGACAAAAGTAATAGCCTCACTAACAATGCTCAAATCAACAGAACTTTCCTTGCATTCAGTAATGAAACAAAGAAGGAAGACCAGCCAGTCATAGGCTAAAAGATTATGTTCTAGGGAAACAAAACGGAATGGACCTTAATCGTTTTTTCATTAAACCCTTGGACTCTCGCCGTTCTACCGTAGTTCCTGGTATTTTTATTTGCTATTTAAATAGAACCAAAGCATATTTAGTGTCACTGAATATTTCAACAGAAACTACAGACAGGCCTCTACAACATGGCACAATAATCCCAAAATCACAGAAAATGGACATTCATCGTTATTCCCCCCAGGTCTAAAGCATCTGAGGAAGATTCTTTCATGGAACTGTTATTCTTCTTTGAACTCTTTTTTTAAAGCCTCAAGCCTAAACTCATTTTCAATAAGAAAATTCGTAGTATTGAATTCGTGGAAGAATGAAAAATAAATGGGATTCAGAACTATTTACCTACGAGACCGTGCAATATGTTTTTTTTTTTTTTTTTTTTTTTTTTTTTTTTTTTTTTTTTTTTTTAATTTTCTTTAATAAGTGTAAGAATAAACTTCACTGAAAATAGATTACGCCTAAATACAATCTTCAATCTAGAATTAATTTCTATAAAACAAATTTTTATTGAACCAAATAGTGGTGTAATGTGTTCACTTTAAATAAATCCTATAAATCCTCGGTTGCGAAATTTTTCCCAGAAGTTTGTGGAAAAAAAAAAAATTATTATTGAGATTCCTGGCCTACACAACACTTGTGCTTCTTATTTTGATGTATTGTTGTGCAATGTGAGATCCGAACCGAGTGGGACTGACGGATAATATAGAGAAAGTTGAGAGAAGGACAGCTCATTTTGTGTAAACGCGATACAGAGCAGAGAGAGTCACGGAAGTAATTCACGAGTTGGAGTGGAAAGCATTAACGGAAAGGCGTTTGTCCGAATGTTGTTGTTGTTGTTGTTGGTTTTGTAGGGGACTATACAGTTAGGTCATCAGTCCCCTCATTCGTTCGAATGCAGACGTATTTTGTCATCACCCACGTACACAGTGAGAGATGATCAACATAATAACAGAAATCAGATCTAAAGGCTACGTGAGAATGGAACGGTAGAGAAATACCATTAATGTGCATCGATGAACCCTGTGCCAAGCACTTTAATGTGATTTCCAGAGTAAATATGTAGATGTGGCCTTAAATCTCCTATACATAAGGAGTTATTTAGCGCTTCACTTCTACATCTCTTTGGCAGACAGTCGCAGGTAGCTGTGACAGCCCCAGGCTAGAGGCGCGGTAGCAGGTTTTGGTGGTGGAATTGCAGCCGCGCACTTGAGCCAGCGTTGTCGACTCATATTAACCATGTCCCTACATGACGTGTGAAAAATCACTACGTTTACCATGAAAGTCCCTACGGAACAAAATAATTTTCTAAGAAAAAAAGGGCGGAGGGAAAGCAAAATGTATTGGGTAGTAGTATTTCCCCCTTAACTGACCTTAATGTACAATGAATTGTTACTGTTTTGAATATAAAAACAAGGTACTTTCATTCTCCCTCGTCCCTGAGAAAAGTCCCTACGTTTTGCAAATCCGTTCCTACAGTTTGGAAAAACGACGCAAAAGTCCCTATGTGTAGGAACACGTTCATACGGTTGGCAACACTGACCTGAGCTGCGGCAGCAGGTGTCGGCGCCGGCCCCGTTCCCACGCTGTAGCACGTGGCTGCCCCCCCCCCCCCCCCAACACCCGTGGATATTCCCGGCTAGGTCAGGGCTACGCGGCGCGGGACTTTAATAGACATGGGTGCGGCTGCTACTGCTGCTGCTATTGGAGAGCTATTCCCGCCACGCCACACGCCACACGCTACTTGCTAGCGGCGTTCAGCGACCCCAGGCGTCCCCCCACAGACGGCGCTGGCCACACACTGCCCGCGCTACCGGCACACCGCTGTCTTGTCTGCTGCTCGCTTCCAACTTGTTCACATGTTAAATACCCGAGGGGCAACACAGTTCACGGTTCCGTAAACTGGAATGAAAAAAAAAAAGTATCCCACTAACGGGTTTATGGCCCACTTTAGATTTGCTTGTAATTTTATGATTTCTTGCAAACATTTCGGACAAAAGTTATAAAAATGAAAATAATAAAAAATTATGAGCGATATGATTACGACTCTTACCATTATGATAATATCTATGCACCCAACCCGTAATATTCCTTCTGACCGTATTTTAACAAACAGCAAAAATTATTTGATATCTGAGTTTAGCTTTGACAAACATACTCTTTGTTTGAACTTTTACCTCTTTAAACTATTATTTTAACATATCTCCTACATTTTCATTATATTTTTCCGTTAAAATATTATTACCTGTCTTGTCTTGGTAGTTTGTTCAAAGTGTATTTTCTTTGCCTGTACTGGTTACGAATGACTACAGCCTGGAAGGAACATAGCGTACATTTGACTTTCGGACGAGTGACTATAGCCTGAATAAACCAGCGTACTTACGTCTTCTTGCTTTCTGTATTTGATTATTTTCTTATTATAACTCAAGCGTTGTCATTTGAAAGCAATGGTGCACTGAAAATTATCAAAAACACTTCGTTCTTAGGACAATGAATTATAATCTAATGTCTAAAATTGCTATGTTAGCAGTTAACACCTGCCATTGATTACTTTCGCAGCTGTTCGCCGTAGCGTAATGGGCGACGAATTAGTTTGTGATGTACGAACATGTCAGACCGTGGTTCGGAACTTGCTAGGGCACGGTGGCTCAGCGCGATCGGTCGGAGGGTTACCGGCGTGGTAGCTCGACGCCCTCTGTAACGAGAGAACTGAGTCAACGACGAAACGATCAAAATAGGACAAAACAAACCAACGTTCACAAAGTGCCGATCAAACCGAAGAACGAATGAAAGAGAGAGACAGAAAGATGGTTCAACGCCACCTGCAATAAAAAAACTGAGCAAAATTCTCGACTAACAACCAGAACGAACGTGAAGAAACGACCACAAATCATCGATTTCCCTGAAAAAAATAAATAAATAAATAAATAAATAAAATACAATCACCGCTGACAATTTTTTTCCTCTTGCTTCCTAAAAGGTTTTCGCACACCCTTGTGAACTGAACGCAACTATATTCTGCAAGATTCCGAGTTGTTCAAAGGTAACAGCGCTTTCTCTGAAAAGTGCATTTATTCTGTTTCGAGAACATGCCATGAAAAGCATACCAACGAATTGCAAACATAGACTTCTGTATTACATGTACATAAACTGGAGAGGCACTCGTACAGTAACTGTTGTAAATGACGTAATGACACTACTAAATGTTCAAATGTTTGTAAATCTATCTTGGTCATCAGTTCGTAGCTTACAAACTACTTAAACTAAGGTAAACTAACCTAAGGATAACACAATCAACCATGGTCGAGGGGGGACTCGAACCCCCGACGGCGAACGGCCGCGCGCACCGCAGCATGGCGCCCCAGTGCGCACAGCTAATCCGCCGCGGCAATTTTAGTACAACTTAGTTTATATATTAAATACTAAATTTATGTGGAATTCAGTATTACCACACATATGTGATTTTAGGTGTAAAATAAAACGGAATCACGGTTTGAAATAGAATAGTTGTTCTTAATTTTAGCGCAGAGCAAAGTAACGTGAATGAAGTCATATCTGAACTATTGGAAAGGTAATATTCTACGTTACATGCGTCCATAGCAACCATCTCAAAGACAAACATTTAAGTAGATGCAATGATTCTAGTTAATGACTTTCAATAGATTTCAAAAATAATGAATCACTGCGTAGGAAAGAAAATAAACAAGTTAATTTGTTGCAATGTATACACTTCCCTTCCATTTAATTAAGGAACTACACTTTCCACAAAAATCTAGGACTTCTTTTATATACGAAACTACCGGTATCAGCACGTTATTCAGAATATTCATTACTACAGTATCCTCCCAGTTTACGTGCAAATGCTTCGGAAGACCATTGTTCAGTTCCTTGGTACGTATTTCACGACATGTTCACGAAATAGAACAAACACGCATTTTACAGGGAGCATTGTTACATATTTTGTTAATTCTTCAGTGCGCCATTGCTTTGAAATGGCAACGTTTAAGTTATAATAACAAAATCATCTTGCGTTGGCAAGATGGCGTATGGCAGAGAGAGTTCTGGGCGAGGAATGTCACGTCACATCTCCGAACGGCTGGTCTTCGTAAAATCAATGAACGGTGTCAAATCGACGTTATTTTTGCAAATATCTCTCAAACCATACGAGATAAGAAAACAACATAAGAGAGCAAAGTTGCAGAGAATTGTCTCCTCTACAAATCTGGTTATTCAATTTTCGTGTCAGATGAACGTTTTATTTGCAATTGTAATTACATTACAAAAGAATTTGTTTGGTGTTACTGACGTATTCTTTTGTCCGAAATATATGAAAAAGCGCCGTTCTGTTCTCTGGCGGCCTACAATTAGGTCTGTAAAATTTGGTGCCGATTGCTTGAACGGTTCGACCTAAAAAGTGGGAAAACGTTACAGACAAAAATCTTCAAATAGCCGCTATTTTTCTAAGATCTCTACAGCGATGCAAGATATTGAAAACATAAGAGAGCGAAGTTGTAGAGAATTTTCTCCTTTACAAATTACGTTATTAATTTTTCGTGTCAGATGAACGGTTCGCTTGCAATTACAATTACTTTACAAATGCCTTTTTTCGTGTTACTAACGTATTTTTTGTCCGAACAATTTGAAAGAGGGGGGTTCTGGTCTCTGGCGTCCTACAATTATGTCTGTTCAATTCGGTGCTGATCGGTTGAACGGTTTGACTTAAAAAATGGGAACATGTTAGGACAGACAGACAGACTTCGTAAAGTCGCCATTATTTTTGCAAATATCTGCACTTGAAGAAATACATGGGCGGTCTTCAAGACGATGACGAAGTCAAACCTTCCCACTATAAAGAGGTCAAGACTATATATAATAAATAAAATGGCAGATAAGACATTCTGGCCTTGCTGTAATGTGTGTGACTGATAATACAACGACTTGTAGAAGAAATTGTGAATACGTTAGCAGTAATATGTAAAAGGGTAAACGTAATACGTTATATACAGAAAACGCTGCTTACAATATTGTAACCTCATCCTTTAACAAATGTACCACCACCGCTGAAGCTATTTTTAGCAATAAGTCGTCTATAAAAATTATGACTTTTAAATTACGACACCCAGATACAGGTAATTTCCAAGTATTAAAAACACTTCAATAGAAATACGGATTAATGTAACAACAGCTGGTGACATAGTATTTAAGCTTCGTTAGTTCCATCATAGATAAATATAGTAATACAGACGTCCGATATGTTTCATACAAAGCTGTTTATTAATCTTTGTATGTAGCTTTACTTTCGTTGTGTGTAACACGGATGCCAACGAATTTGTAGGATTTGTAATTTACAGTTGATTGATTTTATTGGGGTTAACAGGAATACCTTGTTACAGTCAACAATGTTACAGAGAAAATATAGTTTACTTTCTAAAGGGTAGTGTTGTACCCCTCCCATGTCAAAGCTATAGATACGTCAGTGAGATTAGGGTACCACTAGACTTAATACCGATTAATTCATACGTATCAGGCACTCACCACATACTTGTACGAATATTTCAGTTTGATTTAGTCTCATTTATATTAATTACAAATTATCGACAAAGTGTGCCATGAAAGAAATCGAATCACCGAATACAGTTGAGAATACTTTTGGCTAACGTTGCCAAACTGTTCTGCTCTTTGGTTATTTCGTTTTTGAAAGACGTAAGCAAGAAGTCAAGAGGAAATATTATCGTGAAAAGCAGAAGTTTTACCAAAGCTCAAAAGAACAGAAAATTTAAGAATAACAAATATGAATCGTAACTGAAATTTTATGATTAATAAAGATACTAGCTTCTACTAATTAAATTGATTTCCTTCCTGTTATGGTTTAATATTCTTGTACTTTTTTATCGCAAAAAGAGCACACAATAAACGGTCTTTATTATATACTATGGCTGAAGTGAGCTTTAATATTGTTTGAAGCCTGTACATTGAACGACTTACAATCCTCTAGAATTAAATGCAAAAGTGAAAGAGTTAGGAAGTTGGTTCATAGTTGTTAGTGAACTTAGATGCTAAGACAGTAAGCAATTTGCAGTCATTCTAATGATAGGCCTATCAAAGACTTTTTCGTGACATAATGAATGGTGTAAATATTTGTTCAGAACTACATTATGAATAAAACTGATAGGTTTCCTTCTGAATTTTTTTTTCTTTTTTTTTCGTACTTACGTGTTATTGGGTTTTACTAACTTCCTAACTGCACTGCCTGCACTTAGTGTTCTTTATAAAGTCAAATGTTTCTGAACCTGAGTGATGTAACAGCTGAAGCAATCGGCCTCTAAACGTGCAAGCTACTAAAACTAACATAAATTGACTTACGCTGCGGGCAACAGACACACAGACACATGCCGGATGCAGCGGCCGCGCAACCTGTGGCAAGGCGCCTTAGACCACGCGGTCACTCCCGCGCGGCCTGCTGTTCTGTGTTGAAACTGTAGGTAAAGGTTGTCACATAAAATAGTGATAGTAAAACACGGTTTTTTCTTTTTGACATGTACTTTATTGTGTCACATACAACTGTACATAGGATTTGTAAATAAAAGTTGCATTGTAATAATTTAGACTACGACAGTCACTGACGCAACACTAGTGTTTATTTATGAGGCTGCCAGAGAATATATCGCACTGCCCTCCTCGTCTGCGTCTGCCCACAACGTGGCCACGCTGTTTGTTACCGAAGTGCAGGTGAGCGAGATCACTTTGAGGCCAGACAACAGCCGACACTGTCCTGGCCATCGCAGTAAAATGCTGCCGTAACAAGCAAACAGCGTGAATACAGGAACAGGGACAATTTAGAAGTGGTCGCAGCACATACGATTCACATATCTGCCCACTGCCAAACACCATTCTTGTCATTTACATCTATGTTTCTCACTTTCAGCAACAGTATGTGAAGAATATCGATGTAAAAACATTGCACACCAGTTGCATTAAATTGCATTTCTTCTGTTGCCCCCCCCCCCCCTTCCCAACTATATTGCTCCACACAGTCAACCACAAGGACTAGACGTGATGAAAGCTCAAAAAGTAGTTACACTCCTTCACATATTAAAACTAAAATTATGTATTACCACAATTTCAAATATTTACAGAACATTTCGATAAATTATATCGTGAAATAATAATACCGTCTTTTGATATTAGCATTTTCATATCGATGTTTTGGGAGAGGGGAATCATCGCCAGTGTATCGTATAAACATTTATCGGGAAAACTTTGGACTTTTCGTCAGCAGCCCTGGATGACATGCAGCATAGCCACTAAAGGGGACGCCTTCCTCCATAACTCCTCGTCAACATCTCTCTGCTTGTGGGGCCACTACGCAGAGCTTTACCCTGCCGTCGGGGATGTTCAGACACAGTGTTAAGGATAACTTGGTAGTGTTCAGACGCAATGTTAAGGGTCGCTTTACGTTTCTGTAACGTCCAGGCGATCAACATAAAGGCGATGAATTTCAACGCACACCTTTCCACACGGAAATTTCTGTACTGTACGAAACCATGTTTAGAACAACAAATTAATTTAATTTAATAAAAACAGTAGTCTGTGTCATTTCCATGTAGCACATTGCGTTGTACCATAAATGAGATTTTGATAGAGACAAATAAATCCATAAAATGTCAGAACCATAGGAAAGATATAATTCTATAATATTACTGTATCGTGTGCCAAAAACTGTGTGCTTAAAGGAATTGTAATAGCGAAACCACACATATCCTACAAACTTGATAGTGCTTGTATAGTTCTGAAACTTGCTGATGCAGGATTTCGATTAAATGATTAAAATAAAGTGGACAACGTACACAGCGATATTTAATCATCAAAATTCATTCTGTGATTTAAATAAATTTTCTGCTTCAAAGTGTAAGTCTGTTTGCAATATTCTTGGCAAAGGTCATTTACGATACTGAACACCGTCATCATCTTGGGCGTCGCTTTTGAGACTACGCTGCTTCACTGCGCGAGGTTACAACTTGTTTTCAGTGAAGTGTGCACATTGTTCTTTTCCAACGTGTTTCAACCATTATTTCCAAACCCTCCATCTTCAGTTTGAGGACTAATATAAGGAACAACAGGTTCGTAGGATCCGTGCGTTTTGCGCTGATATAATTACTTTTAGCGGAGCGCTTTTGCAATGTCACTTTCAAATGTAATGATGGACTGATTTAATTCAGTTAAATGTAATTTCTCCTTCTCTCTTAAAATGTCACTTGTTGTAGAATACACTGTTTCGGAGGGAATAACACAGATCATTATTTTATTATCATCGAATGCTATTCTAAGCATGCTTTCGTGTTGTTCCGAGTGTTTGACCCCAAAGATGTTCTTTGTAAGTGTAATTATTGCTTTTCAATTAAAGTATAATCCTTGTTCGTTTCAACAGGTCTTTATTTCCGTTAAGCCCTTTATTATACTGTAGACATTCTTCCTACATGGTCCAAGTTTCAACCAGCTGTTACACTTGAGAGTGGCATGTTTACTGGAAGGTACTTTTGACTTTTCAGTTTTGTATAGCATTGTATTGTCCACGCCAATTTCAATTTTCCCTTGCCATATTTATGGACTGAACTCAACTCTAATGGGTGTTTTACCTATTAAAGTGTTTTGTCTCGAGTGAAAAGAATCGCTGCTACAAGCAGAAATCTCAAGGAATCGAATATGGCACTTGCGTGTTCGCATTGTGCGGATGTTACTGGATAGATGGAATAGAGTTATTATATGCTGATGATGTAGCCATTGCCTGCCAATCGAGATCAATCAATCACATTGAGAGAAACCTATCATATGTCCTAGAAGTTCTTAATATTACAACAGGAACCAGCTTCGACCAAATCCAGCAAAGACACAGACTTGTTTATTTCACCTGAGCAACCAGGAAGCAAAAAGAGAATTACAACTGGAATGGAACTCAGTTAAATTTCAACATTACCCAAACCCAGTTTATCTCAGAGTCACGTTAGATCGAACACTGTCCTACAAGAGACATGTAGTAAAAACTAGAGCGAAAATCAACACACGGAACGGTATAATCCGGAAACTTACCAACTCCCACTGGGGAGCAAACGCACGAAATTCTGCGTTCATCGTTCGTGGCTTTGTGGTTTGCTCCAGCTGAATATACATGCCCACAAGCTAGATACAGCACTGAACGATTCGGGTCGATTAATTACGGGATGCCTGAAGCCTACAAACCGTGATCTCCTTTATATGTGATCTGGAGTAGCTCCCCCACAGATCAGACGGCAAACGTTGGCGATGGCTGAAAGCAGCAGACAGATTAAAAAGAAACTTCCGGCTGGATCTAAACTGGAATAGAGAGTCTGGAAGAGCCTAAATAGACTTAGGTGTCGAATGGGAAGAACAAAGGATAACCTGTTCAAGTGGGGATACGCAGGAGACGAGCTCTGCCAATGTGGAGAAAAACAAACGATGTCACACTTGCTGAGCTGTCCACCCATTCCGGTGCCATGCACTTTCCACGACGTGTGGCTGGCCAATGACGCTGCAGGGAAGTGTGGCGAACACTGGAGGGAGATATGAGTCTACTATGGACAGTAATGACCTATGGTGTGTGAAAATCAGGACTGTCTATGTGAATGTATAATTAGTACTTAGTTTTATTTGTAATCTAGTATATGTAGCCTATTAATTAATTGCAGATGTAGCTCAGACACAATTAAATAAGTAAACTGCACACACTAGGAGACACAGTCAACGTACACCTGTGTTAGGACGGAAGGGGCAGAGCAGTGTATCGAGGCGTAGCCAGTGCGTGTGTGTAATTGTCCAAAGGGGCAGAGCTGTTATCTGTGAACAGCCGGCGCGCCATCAGTGGACGAGGCAGCTTCGTAGCGGCTCGTCGGGTTGAGCTGCGGCAGTATCGACTGGAGAGTCGACGTGGCGGCGTCAGTCGATGGGCAGCTGGTAGTCGAAGACGGAGTCGATGTCGCAGTCGGGGTAGAGCAGGTCGCAGTCGGGGGCGGCGTCGGCGTCGCGGCGCGGGCGGTGGGCGGCGTCGTAGTGGCGCAGGTCGGCGCCGTCCAGGTCCCGCCCCCGCGCCTCCGGCAGCCTGCAACCAGCCGAGGGGTAGAGGCAACAGCACGACCACACTCAAGCAAACTCAACAACCGTCCCACACGTTATCCAAGTCTGGAGGGGCGTGTTACAATGACAGTACGATAGAATATCACACTACTGGCCACTAAAACTGCTACACCAAGAAGAAATGCGGATGATAAACGAGTATTCATTGGACAAATATATTATACTACAACTGACAGGTGATTACGTTTTCAGGCCATTTGGCTGCACAGATACTGAGAAATCAGTACCCAGAACAACTACCTCTGGTCGTAATAACGGCCTTGATACGCCTGGGCATTGAGTCAAACAGAGCTTGGATGGGGTGTACAGGTAGAGATGCCCGTGCAGCTTCAACACGATACCACAGTTCAACTGACTGGCGTATTGTGACGAGCCAGTTGCTCAGCCACCATTGACCATACGAGTTCAGTTGCTGAGAGACGTGGAGAATGAGCTGGTCAGGGCAGCAGTCGAACATTATCTGTGTCCAGAAAGGCCCGTACAGGACCTGCAACATGCGGTCGTGCATTATCCTGCTGAAATGTGGGGTTTCGCAGGGATCGAATGAAGGGTACAGTCACGGTTCGTAACACATCTGAAATGTAACGGCCACTGTTCAAAGTGCTGTCGATGAGAACAAGAAGTGACCGACACGTGTAACCAATTGCACCCCATACCATCTCGCCGGGAGATACGCCAGTATGGCGATGACGAATACACGCTTCCAATGTGTGTTCACGGCAATGTCACCAAACACGGATTATGATGCTATAAACAGAACCTGGATTCATCCGAAAAAATTACGTTTTTCCATTCGTGAACCCAGGTTCGTTGTTGCGTACACCATCGCAGGCGCTCCTGTCTGTGCTGCAGCGTCAAGGGTAACCGCAGCCATGGTCTCCGAGCTGATAGTCCATACTGCTGCAAACGTCGTCGAACTGTTCGTGCAGCCATGCGGATAAGATGCCTGTCGTCTCGACTGCTAGTGATACGAGGCCGTTGGAATCCAGCACGTATTTCCCTCCTGAACCCACCTATTTCATATTCCGCTAACAGCAACTAACGCGAGCAGCAACGTCGTGATAGATAAACCGAAATCGTGATAGGCTACAATCCGACCTTTATCCAAGTCGGAAACGTGATGGTACGCATTTCTTCTCCTTAAACGAGGAATCACAACAACGTTTCACCAGGCAACGCCGGTCAACTGCTGTTTGTGTATGAGAAATCGGTTGAAAACGTCCCTCATGTCAGAAAGTTGTAGGTGTCGCCACCGGCGGCAACCTTGTGTGAATGCTCTGAAATGCGTTTGCATATCACAACACCTTCTTCCTGTCTGTGAAATTTCGCGTCTGTAGTACGTCATCTTCGTGGTGTAGCAATTTTAATGGCCAGGAATGTATTTAAATATAACTGTTTGCGCCTTTCAGTTTTAGCCAGAACAATTTTACCCCCGTGTATAGTGCATAAACGCTTTTTTACGTCGTTTGTCGATAGTGTCGGCAGCTTTATTTTAAGTAGGCTCTATAGTACCCCCGATGATCAGCTGCATTTGCATCTAAACGATATCGCCTAGGAGTTTAAGAGTAATCTATGTTTTCTTTATGTACGCCGATTCCAACGGAAAGTTTTCAAAAAAGGCAGACGTGTCAGACACTAACTTTTCACTGTACGATTAAATTAATTTCAATTAATTTAATGTTAGAAGCAGGAACTGTTGCATGGGCCAGGGAAATACAACCCCACTGTGGAGATTTATACATAAACCACCCAGTCAGTAGAATATGCAATGAAGTTTTCATTTTGTCGTAGGTTTAATGAAGTAGTAGTCAATAATATGCTTGTCTTCCTCAAGAATCAGATTACGGTTCTCTGAATCAAAATACAAGGAAACTGCCATTAGCGAATGCCCTTATTCGAAATTTACTCTGCCGTTTCAGCTTTTACGATGAAATGTGCGTTAAATATATTTAGCATTACTTCATTCACTTCATACATAAATTTTTGTTTCAAGATTTGAGGGACAAATACGAGTGCTTCGTGTCGGAAACCAATTCTTTCTTCTCATTGCAACACCCATTTCTTCGTTAGCAGCTTGTTTTCAACGGAAAGCTTGGATAAAATAATATGTATCAATGTAAATAGAAATATATAACCCCGAGACAGTTTTTCGTCTCGAATATGTCAAAAAAAAAATTAAAGATAAACCTGAAGCATTGAATTAAAATTTGTGATACGACGATATTGGCCTGTAATTGTGTGGGTCAGTTCTCTTTCCTTTCTTATCAACGGGAGCCATCTGCTCTTTTTTCCAATCACTAGGAACTTTGCGCTGAATTCAAGATTCGCGATAAATGCAAGCTAAGTAGGGGGCCAATGCCCCAGAATAGTCTTTGTAAAACCGACTTTTTCGTATTTAGCTCTCTCAGCTGCTTCTCTACACCGGAAATACCTATTACTATGTCCTCTCCATTTCGGAATTACTACGTTGATCAAATGATGGTACATTTGTGCGGTCCTCCTGCGTGAAAGATTTCTTAAAGGTTAAATTTAGAACTTCAGCTTTCCGTTTGCTTTCTTCTATTACTGCCCCGGAATGATCAACAAGTGACTGAACAGTGGGCTTTGACCCGCTTATCGATTTTACATAGGACCACAATTTTTTCGGGTTCTCGGAAAGATCTTTTAGTAAGCTATGGCTGTGCTAATTATTGTATGCTTCGCGAATCGATCTTTTTATAGGCGCACGAATCTCTACTCACTTTTGCCTGTCATCATTTGCGTGTTCTTTTTTGAATCGAGAGTGCAACAGTCGTTGGTTTTTCAGCAGCTTTCTAACATTATTATTATACCACGGTGGATCTTTTCCAACCTTAATCGTCTTTACTGGCACATATTTCTCTAACCCTTTATTTAGAATGCACTTAAATTTAGTCCACAATTCCTCTACATCCATAGTCCCGGAATTAAACGATGTCCATTTTCTATGTGCGATCCTAACATTTGCTTATTGGCTCATCTCAACAAAAACACGCTCCTAGCCTTCTTGATTGGTTTATGAACTTTGGTCACCATCGACACTATGACGATATTATGATAACTAATTCCTGTCTCTATACAGACATCGTTAATAAGGTCAGGCCTGTTTGTGGCTATAAGATTTGAAATATTTCCATTGCGCGTGGGTTGCCGGTTTAACTGCTCAACACTATAAGTTGAGAACCGTTCATCCGACTGCGATAAAATTTTTGATTATTTGACATTCAAAGAAAGATGAACGTTCCTATGAAATTAAAATTTAGGAAAGCTACCCGGAAAATTTGAAAATTGGCGAAAAACTGACAGAGGTTTTTTTCATTGGAATATCAATATCATTCGTCTGATTGGGATAAAGTTTGCATATTTGACGTTCATAGCAAGAGTAACGTTCTTATGAAATAAACATTTGGAAAAGTATCCCCGAAAATTGGAACATTCAGAAAAAATAGAAAGAGATTTTTCTATAAAATATCAGTACCATTCATCTGATTACTATGAAATTTTTCCATATTTTATCACCGTTTAAACAGTCCCTGAACTTGCACGAATGACACACGAACATTATCCCGGACATGCGTGCGTTATTTGTCCTTTCTTTCCGCCAACTATCGAGTCGATACTTGGACTGATGATGCCTTCATAATGCTACTGGATTTAAATGAATACGGTTTATTTTAAGAGGTTTGTTGTGGTCTTCAGTCCGGAGACTGGTTTGATGCAGCTCTCCACAATACCCTATCCTGAGCAAGCCTCTTCACCTCCGCATAAGAACGGCAACCTACATCTGTCTGCATCTGCTTACTGTATCCATCTCTTGGTCTTCCTCTGCGATTTTTACCCCACACACTACCCTCCAACGCTAGAGGTAAGTGATACGAAGTTCACCGGGTCATATAATTATGTAATGAAACCATAGTACATGTGTATTACGGTATCAGTACGAAAAATATCAACAGAGGTGTGCTTTATTTAATTTGAAACGTATGTTTCGGGAAGTCAAGGTATAAGCGCGTAGCGTCCACGTGGCATCTTCGTGGCCTATGCACTAGAGTTGTGGCAATTCGTGAGTAAGTCGTTCATTTAAACGAATAAAAATAAAGAATCGTAGGAATCGAATCGTTATCCAGACGAATCGTCGTTCAAAAGAGCCAACGATTCAGGATACGAAAGCAAGTGACGAAACGTGCCGTGCCAGAAAGCATGTGAACAAAGGATGCACAGAACGAAGATCGTGAGCCGTTAATTATTAGCCTATTCACGAATTACAGATGACAGAAACGAAACGCAGCGAAATACACAGCTGCCAATACATATGACTATACGTCTTTTATACAGTTTACATATTATGTATTTAAACTAGCAATTTTACACATTTACATTTCGCGTATCCCGAAAATGGCTGTAACGGTTTGGATTATATTTTGTGTTTAGAGAGGTTTAAGCCTTTCGAGTTCATGTACATAGTTGTAGTTTTCGTAAAAACTCAATTATACAAAAATATTGTTTTTATATAAAAACGCGATTTTAAATGTTTTTAAAGCAATCTCAAAAATATTTTTTACCATTTTGGTTTTTACATTATCAGCTTTCCCGCAAGAAACTGATTTTACAAAAAAGAATAATTTTAATAAACGCGAATTTCTTTGTCTCCAAAGAAATTTAATATTTATAGATGGATTTTTATTTTTAATATTTATTTATGTAGACGTGTTTCCTTAAAATAATTGATTTTACATAATAAGTATTTTATAATGGTTAGATACGTGTTAATGACCATCGATTTAATTAAATGTATATTTAAATGGCCGAAGTATTCAAACAGACAGAAAAAAATAAAATTATAAGGTTACAGCAGGAGTCGAATAAGTGACTTACGTTCACTAAACCTACAACGCTACTAAATAAGCTATGATGGCAGCAGAAATAGTTGGTAGTGCAATATGTATTTATAACCGCTCGCAATACTTCACTCTCTCTCACTCTTCTCAAGAATTTTCGAGAGCTGAATTGAATGGCTTTGCCTCATTATTATTTAAATTCTGAACTTTACGTACCATAAATATTAAAAAATCTGATACCCATATTGTCACCTCTTTGTCATTCTGTAAGATTCGTGCCGTCGCAGAGGAGAAAGAATCGTGAACGAATCGTAGGGACAGATGCAAAAGGTTAAGATTCCAACATCCATGACACAGACATGTATTGCCATCTATGAGCAAGATGTAGAAGTAAGAATCGTGCCAATGCAGAGTAAAGAATCGCGATAGAATCGTGCACGAATCTTAGGAATCGATTCATAATGTGAGATTGAATCGCAAGAATCGATTCTTAATAAAGAATCGTGTTGCCCAACTCGACTATGCACCTGTGCACGCGCTTGTCGTATTACACGGGAAAAGATCGGTCATCTTCGGCATCGTTAGCCAGTACTCCCAAAGTGTATTCTCGCTCTCACTCGCACACCACGTGGACAGGCCGCGCGGATGCAGGGCTCTAGCGTTCCCAGGACCTGAATCCCAAAGACTTCTGGTTACGGCGACACTTGAAGGAAATAGTACTCTAATCACACATACTATGCGGTCTCGCCTTCATTGAGTGGCAACAACTACTGGATCAGCAACCGGGTACACTTCATAAGTCTGTTACTAAGAAAGTGGAATTGTACAAGGATCAATTACCATGAGTGGAGACTATGTGGTACACTTCCTATACCCACGTGTTTATCTAAAAAGTATGTTTTCTGATCCATGTTTATTGTAGGCTACTTATTCACTTGTTTTGGTGAGTACTACTGCCTCTCAAAGTATTCGACACGTGTTTACTATTGTTGGTTCCCTATATCAATGCAATGAACCGCCAATGACAGTTGTCAGTAGTATTGTGAAATACCCGGGAATTTTGAACAGTGGGAAAAAAACCGGGAATTTTGGGGAATATAAACCGGGAAATTTGGGGGAGAAAACCTTTACTGAAGGTTAAACATTAATTTATTTAATTTGGTTTTAAACAACAAAACCTGAAACTACCTGGCAGATTAAAAACCTAGATGTACATAGCTTTGCTCTATCGAACAGGTGGGATTAAAATGATAGTAGCAAAGATAGCTAAAAATTATGATACGAAAATCGCACATATCAATAACGATTCGGCTGGCAAAGGTACCAAAATTTATGACACATGCAAAGATCGCATATTCCACCAATGGCCCAAATAGCAGAAATTGTCGTAGTTATAAATAAACAGCATAAAACATCGCTGGTGTATGAACAGCAAAAAATTATGAAACAAAAATTTACGTCAAATGCACAGATCATTCCACCAATGACACAAATAGCAACGATTATCGTAATTATAGACAAACAACATGTAACCGTATTATATCGCTGGTGATCTGTCAAGTAGCTATCAAACTTCAATCAAAAAAATTTGCAATTATTTTGAGAACGAATAGTGCACGAATAGAACAAACGAGCCATTAAATAGCTTGACAGCACAAAAAATTGACGATATATATGGAAGTCACGAGCATCTGACGTATCTACTTTCACATCTTTTCGCAGATCACACGAAGATGGAAAATGTGCTGAAGTAGGTCATATTGTATAATAAATAATATTGTAATTCAAGCAGCTTTTGGAATTTATTAAATAAAATAATATATTATTGGCCTTCAATTTCTTATGAGAACACAAATCTTAGACCTAGGTTATATACCATTTTAAAAATAATTTTCAATTATACAGGCTATAGTAGGCTATCCTTGCAATTAGTAATATAAAAGTATAATTTTATTCTGAAAGCTCAGTACTTCATTTGTAGGCCTAGGTTAAAATATAAAGGGAAAAGTTTATATGGTAACCCAGTAGAAAGTTAACTTCCGCACTTGTATCTAGAAAATAGGGCTGTTAGCCTGTTACTTATTGAATAAGATGACACAGCCACCTACCAACCCCTTTGAAGCTAATACATTAAATGACAAATTACGAAAGCACAAGAAGACAACATATTTACCTTAACTGTCAGATTATTTATCAGTAACTGTACTCAGATTTAATAAGCAGTTCCAATCATAGCTGAGTATTCAGTAGGTTACAGCACTCCTTTCCTTTCCAAAGCATGACCAACAGGTTTACTACACATGTGAGACACGGCCAGTGCAGTGCCGTGACTCGGAGCGCAGCCCCGTGCTCCCGCGGTACTCACGTGAAGACGGTCCTCAGCACCTCCTGCAGGAAGCTGCCGGTGCCCGGCGCGCGCCGCCGCGCCTCGCACAGGAAGCGCAGCACGCACGACCGGCCGTCGACGCCCACGCTGCAAGCACGAGGAAGAAACACTGTAGTCATTTGATAAAGCAGTAACACATTCATATAACAGCCACATTTCAACGAGGACACTTGCTTGGTGGAACTGGATATTTGAAGCAGACAGCTTCCTTCTGAGGAACACGCTTATGGACGTTGCGGTACATTAGAGTCGTAACGTGTGTGAAGTGTTTTTTTTTTTAATTTTACCACTTGAAAGTCGTGGGAGTTGCTGTGGTGTGCTGATGGAAGGGCAGTGTTGTGAAATGCTAACCAAAAGCGGAACACATATGGAGAAATTAAATGTGGAACGCGTAACAAATGTAATTTGCACTAAATGTATACCATCTGATGATGAGCTGCTAGGCAGCTTGAAGCCGGTCATGATTAAATATATGTTCATTAAGAAGAAAAAAAGCGACTGGTTGCAGTAATTTCAGAAACTTATTTCATGATACACTGGCAGGTTCCAACACAATGGATAAAAGAGGTATCACATGTGTTTTACTCGATGACTTACCGTCAGTTACGATGAACTGTGTCCTTTCTGATAGGAAATCGTGAATCCAATCGCACAATTGGGGAGATGTTCCATAAGCACGCAATTTCATTAGAAGCCGCTTGTGGGGTACAGTATCAAAAGCCTTCCGGAAATCCAGAAATACGGAATCAATTTGAGATCCCTTGTCGATGGCACTTATCACTTCATGTAAATAAAGGACAAGATGTCTTTCGCAAGACCGATACTTTATGAATCCGTGTTGAATATTGGTTAATAGGTCGTTCTCTTCAAGGTAATTCATTACGTTCTAACAAAGTATACGTTCCAAAATCCTATTGCAAGTCGACGTCAATGAGGTAGGCCTGTAATTTTGGGGATCACTTCTATTGCCTTTCTTGAATATTGGGGTGACATGGGCAACTTTCCAGTATTTGGGTACGGATCTTTCGCCGAGTGATAGGTTGTACATGATAGCTAAGTGTGGGGCTATTGCATCAGCATACTCTGAGAGGCATGTAGTTGGTATACAATCTGGCCCGGAAGATTTGTTTTACTAAGTTGTCTTATTACTTCAGGAAGACCTACTTCTAAATTTCGCAAGCTGGCAGCTGTTCTTGGTTTGAATTTTGGAGTGTTCACTTCGTCTTCTTTGGTGAACTAATTACTGTATCGGTATTTCCAGCGTTAAAAAATCGAAATATTTCAAAGAAAAAGGTGGCGAGTAGAACTGGCGCAAAGTGCGGTTAGTCGAGCACTCGCAGCATAGGACGGCTTGGAGCGTGCGCCGGCTGCGGCAGCTGGGGCGGCGGCGGTGGCGGTGGGCGGGGCTTGGGTCCCCGGGGAGCGCTGATTGGCGGCTGGCGGCCGGCCGCCACGCCGCCCTGGGGACTCTGGGCGACCGCAGCCGCAGCCGCCCCCACTGCCTGCTGCTGCTGCTGCTGCTGCTGACGATGACGCCGCTCAAACCGCAACACCCGACTGTCGCCCTCGCCGTACACCGCTACACACGCATACATTTTGCTGCGGAACCCAACATTGCCTGAGTCTAACATTTCCTCTTACACATATCTCCTGTTCGCACCTCTCTTTCTGTCCATCATCTCCTCCCACTTTCTCTATACCCAGTCTTTTCCACGTCCTCTTTCCACTTTCTCTGTCAACATAATCATTCCCCCTTTTGTCGTCCATCTCCTCTCCCCTTCTCTCTGCGTTCAGCCATGCGTAGCTTCACATGTAACTCACAGGTGCATTCTGTACACTTTTTGTATACATTTCCTTTTCCCGTCTCTTCATGCTTCCCACACTCCCTTAATCTGATCTTCACCCTTTCTGTCCATCCCTCCACCTCTCTCTGAACCTCTCTTGTCTTCTCCCTCCCTCCTATTTCTGTGCATCTCCTCCTCCCCCCTCTATCTGCCAATGCCTCAACCCACCATGGCACCAACCCCTCCTCTCCATCTCTTCTCTCTGTCTCTTCCTACCCACTCTACATCTGCCCATCTCCTTCTCCTCCCTGTTTCTCTGTTTGCATCTCCTCCTCTAATTTCTTCTATTATCTTTCTATCTCCTCATACCCCTCTCTCTATGCCCATCCCCTACACCCAAATCTACGACTGTACATCTCTTCCCATCTTTTCTCTCATCCATTCTGGTTTGTCCAACTTTTCATCACCACTATCTCTGTCTATGCCTTCCTCCCCCCTCTCTCTCCGACTCTTTCTCCTCCTCTCTCTCTCTGACTATCCTCTCCTCCAGCCCAGCCTGTCAAATTCCTTTCAGGCCTTTGTCTCTATATTTCCAAACTTTGCCTCACTGCCCATTTCTTTATACATCCTCTTCTATCTCCTTCCTTTTGTTAATCTCCTGCTGCCTCCTCTCTGTCTGTCTTACTATTCCTATCTGCCTCATCCTCCTCATTTTCTCTGTTCATCTTGTCCTCTCCTTCTCTCACATTTTCTTGTCCGTGACATGTAGACTACCTCAGAGAGCAGTTCGATAAGGCAGGCTGCTACTATTCCCACACACCACGACAGAGCAGCTTATATGGTAGGGAATCGAAAACACGTTTTTGCCCGTATCTTTACTTGTATCGAAGTTGTGAGTTTATAAACCCCATTGAGATGATTCTTGTGGTACAAGCAGTATATTTACCAAATTGGGTAGAAATCGATCCAGTAGTACTGGAGGAGATGTGGACAATACATACATGTGTTGTTGTGGTCTTCAGTCCAGAGACAAATTTGATGCAACTCTACACCCTACTCTGTCCTGAGCAAGCCTCTTCATCTCCTAATAAGAAAGGCAACCTACATCCATTTGAATTTCCTTACTATATTCATCTCTTGGTCTCCCTCTGCAATTTTTACCCCACACACTTCCCTCCAAAGGTAAATTCACAATTCCTTGATGTTTAAGAATGGGTCCTACCAATCGATCCCTTTTTTTAGTCAAGGTATGCCAGAAATTCCTTTTCTACCAAATTCTGTTCAGTACCTCCTCATTAGTTACGCGATCCACTCACCTAATCTTCAGCATTCTTCTGTAGCACCACATTTCAAAAGCCTCTATCCTCTTCCTGTCCGCACTGTTTATCATCCATGTTTCACTCCAATACAAGGCAACACTCCACACAAATGCCTTCAGAAAGGACTTCCTTATTCTTAAATTAATATTCGATATTAACAAATTTATTTTTTTCAAAAACTCCTTTCTTCCCATTGCATTTCTACATTTTATATCCTCTGTACTGCGACCATCATATGTTATTTTACTGTCCAAGTAACAAAACTCATTTACCACCTTTATTGTTCGCTAACTAATTTAATTCCTTCAGCATCGCCTGATTTTCTAAGACTGCATGCCATTACCCTTGTTTTGTTCTTGTTAATATTCACCTTATATGCTGCTTTCAACACACTTCAATTCCGTTCAATTGCTCCTCCAGGTCCTTTACGTCTCTGACAGAATTACAATCTCATCAGCAATACGCAAGGTTTTTATTTCTTAACCCTGAACTTTAATTCCGTCTCCAAATTTCTCCTTGCTTTCCTTTAGAGCTTGCTCAATGTACAAAATGAATAACATTAGGAAAAGGCTACAACCCTGTCTTACACCCTTCCCAACCTCTGCATTCCTTTTATGCCCTTCAACTCTGATAACTGCTGTCTGGGTTTGCACAAGTTGTGCAAAGAAGAACCTTCCGTTCTCTATTTTTTACTCCTGCTGATATCAGAATTTGATACATACATATCTACAGCCATTTAAATGTGTTGTCTTCTCGTGTGTAGAGTGATTTCAGATTCGTGTTAAGTATATGGTTCTGCATCTGAAGTCACCCCCGTGTGTGACAGGCAGTGAAAGAATTTCTGGGGGACCAATCATGAGGCCTCCTCAGTAGGTCTTCCCACAGGTTCAAGGCGATATCTGCGCCAGACAGTATTCCTGAAACTGAAGGTGTCATTCATCCTGGCTTCACCTCCCAGCCTGCAAGATCCAGCCGATGACGGAGGGTGTAGTTGGCAGCTGCAATTTTAGGCCGATAACGGGGATATGACAGTTAAGGACGGAAAGAAGGCCATGCTTCAAGCGCTCAAATCATTACAGATAGCGAAAGCTGGCTAAAGGCAAGGATACGTTCAGCTGAAATTTTTACAAAGGGACAATTGGTGTTCAGAAAGGACAGATTGAATAAAATACGTGGTGGTGGTGTATTTATTGGTGCCATAAGCTCGTTATCCTGTAGCAAAATTGAAGTAGATAGTTCCTGTGAATTGCTGTGGGTAGAGGTTACACTTGACAACCGGAATAAGTCAATAGTTATTTTTACCGATATCCTGACTCAGACGATTTTATTTCAGAAATGTTCAAAGAAAGCTTTCGTCAAATTTTAAAAACATACAATTTTAATTGGTGGCGAGATTAACTTGCTCTCTGCATGTTGGCTAAAATACATGTTCAGAACCGAAAACGAGCATAAATCATCGTTCGAAATTATACTGAACGCATTCTCTGAAAATTATTTCGATCTATTAATTGATTTTAATTCCTTTGGTTGTTCCTTTCAACTTTTCAATGTCTTTATTAATAAATAAGTTGAACAAATATGGTGAAAATGGGCACCCTTGCTTACTCGCTTCCTTATTTTTGCTTTCTTCTTCACACCATTCACGTCTACCTCTGCTTCCTGTCTTTTATACAGGTTCCAGATTAGTCTCCTATCCCTCCAATCAAGATTTATTTCCTTCATTGTTCGGAATAACAGTTTCCAATTAACCATGTCAAATGCTTTTTGTAAATCTATAAAGATCAAGTATGTTTTTCTGTCCAATTCGTCTTTCTAATACCATCCTCAGAGCTAGTATTACCCCTCTAGTTCCTCTTCCAGATCTGAAAACAAATTGGTCTTCTCCTAGGTTTGCCTCAATTTTCTTTTCCATTCAGATTTTTCTTATGTTTAAAATTATGTTGGAAGTATGGGATAGTAAGGAGATAGTTCTATTGTTCTCCAAGTCCAGAGCATTTTTTTTTTTTTTTTTTTTTTTTTTTGGGATTATTATTGTTTTGCTGTTAAGCAAATCTGTTGGTGGTTCTTTTCCATCTTCATAGTACTCTTTAAAAAAGTTTATATAACTATTCTTTTGTTGATTCTCCAATTCCCTTGAATATTTCTACTGGAATGTTATCTATGCCTGTCGCTTTCCCATTACTTAGATCATTCAATTCACTGTTGAATTTCTCTTTGGATGTAGGTGGCCCTATCATGTCGATATCCACACTGTTCTCTTCTTCCAGATTTTCCCTCTCATTAATAATATCTTCACCTTCATATAGTTCCTCAAGATACTCTTTCCATCTTTCACATACATCCTCTAATTCGAATACGAAAATATATTATTAACCGCCATACACACAGCAGACAATGGCCATCGTAATAAAATAATTCAGAACGGAGAGATTTAGTTGCTCTTCATTTCCGCTCGCTATTCGGGAATGGAACGGTAGATAAATTGCTTGAAAGTGTTTTGATGACGATTTAGCAGGCAACTGAGTGTTGTCTGCAGAGTATCTTTCTAGATGTAGGTGTAAAAGCAGATAATCTGCTTTGACGCCATCGTACAGCTGTGTCACGAGCAAGTATTGACGCAAATAACGCACCAGTAGTTAATTACTCTCTTTCAGTACTGAGGGCGTAAGATCAACTTCTTTAGATGTCTACTCGTAATTTGTATACGTCTGCACTAGCACAAGAAACAATATACTTTATATAAAAAACAACCAACGTAAGCATGGCAAAATATCTGGAATTGAAGCAGAGCAGCCGGCAGCGGTGGCCGAGGGGACTGAGGCGCGTCAGTCACGGTTCGCACGGCCACTACGGTCGGGAGTTCGAATCCCCCCTCGGGCATGGATATTTGTGCCGTCCTTAGTGTTAGCTAGTTCATAAGTACTTTGTAAGTTTAGGGACTGATGACCCCGTTGTTAAGTCCTCTAAGCTCAACAAACATTTCAACATTTTAAATACAATGAATTCAACATTTGAAGCAGAGCTTATAGAATTAAGGTTCGTCGTATCGTTTAATTATTTTAAATTATATGTCAGACTTGTTTTGTAATGTATATGAATCGGCGTTTCTAAAGGAAAACGTTAATTATAAATATTGATGATACACATACGGGAGGTATACTGACGACATACTTGCAATGTATCAAGATTCTGAGGAAGATATAAATGAATTTTAAAGTGAGCAGAGAAAGATGCATAAGAACATACACGTAGTACTTACGGTAGAGTATTAACGCAGGAAATTTTAAGTTGTCTTGATTTCAGGGTTGTGAATAAAATTAAAAATCTTGAGTTAGGAATTTTTAGGGAACCCAGTTTTACAGGTGCTGTAAGTGATGCAAAATAACGTCACACCCATAAAAAGAAATCCGCATTTTCAAAAGTGCCGTTCAGAAGCTTAACTCCAAGCCGCTAACCGCTGAAAACGAGGAGGATGAAAATGAAACGCTAGGGCAAATAGTCAAAGAAAATTGTTATGACGCCAGTTTAATAGATGGGGTGGATAAGGCGATAGGGCACAGATCAACAAACGCAGAAAACCTCGCGCAAATATAGATCGGCCATTCCGAAGAAGCATCTCATGTAAACAAGATTATTTAAGAGGAAAGGTGTAAAAATTGCCTTTAGGACAAAGAACAAACGAGAGCAGAGGTTCAGAATGGGGGGATTTTTTTTCTTTTCCTTTCTTTTCCCTCTTCTTTTCTTTTCTTTGCGTTCCTTTTTTCCTTATGGGATGCAGCTGTAGAGATCATCGGTCCCAAAGCTTACACATCACTTACACTAACGTGTGCTGAGGACAACACAAACAGCCATCCCCGAGCGAGGACTCGGCGGGAGCGGCCGCGCAGTCCGCCACGTGGCACAACAGAGCGTCCGATTCTACCCGTCGCGCTGACATAAAATTGACGCGAGGGAGAACTGGATAGGAAAACGGAAGTTTACGAAATAAAACATCAGGAATGTGAAACGAACTGTGTGGAGCGAGCAAGAGGAAAGTTAGATTTAAAGAAAACAATAATATTAGAGAGTCGGCTCATCAGCTGACGCAAAGCATCCGAAGATCCGACGACATTCGTTGGGTAGCGTCAGTGATAGCATCAGGGTCATTCAGTTCGAGGACAAAGGATAGTTGAGATCTGACTGGCCAGAAATAGAGATGTGTTTGTATTTCAAGGGGTGATTAAAAACGTACTAAGTTAGAAGCGGTGAACGTTTCATCGCTTTTAATCAGTGAGTGAGGTTTTAGTAATTTCTGATCAAGTTAGGGACGTATTCTGTATGTTGTGGCTTTGGTTTTATTGGATAGATTACACACACAGTTTTTCAGATGTCGGGGCAATATTATAGTAGGTCCAGTGGCGTAGCTGTATCACCAAGGGCCCCGGGGCAAAAATGACATTGGGGCCCTCTTTAAACTAAAACCATATAGATACAAAACTACTTCATCATCAGCTTTTTACCGCCCACTGGAAGACATAATATGGCAAATGTAAATACTACTTAGTAAAGTATTACGTGCGATGCACCAGATAATTTTTAATCGTACACTCTAATATAACTGTGTAGGTTTGTTTCTTATGCTTTCAAGCAAAAATTAATGGGTGGATTTGGATGAAATTTTGTAGAGGAATAGAGTTCGACCTGGGTAGGACACAGATAAAACGACCCCATGAGATAGTTTTGGAAGTTGCTCCAAACTAGGCGATTGAAGTTGCAGACAGAAGCTTCACTGATGACGCGCCGATCAGTAATACAATCCACCTATCCACTATCCATATTTTCTCTTCTTCTTGCACAAATTTCAGAGTGCAAATGGTTACAGCTCTTAATTGGGTTTTATGATTAAGGAGCACTCCATTGGGGTTATTCACTACACAAAAAGGAGTCAGTATAACAATACCGTTCTGTAATACACTACAGAGACTTCATATTCAAATGTGGTCACACCGTGTATTGTCAAACACACTGCTCGTAATTCAGCGCCATTGACTATCATTTCGCAACTCCGACTTCAACCGACAACACGCTATTAGTGATACGGTACACGTCTTAGCGGACAAGCAATAGACCTTGTTATGGTTATATACTGAGGTGGGAATAATTTTAGATTTCACTTCGTGCCTTTGAGGTTTGTTGGTCTAGGGTAAAGTCGAAAGTACTTTATTCACCTAAAATATTATATAGAGTAGAACGTCGATTATCCAAAGTAAATGGGAGACATGGATGTTCGAAAAACCGGTTTATACAGATAATCTTACTGTACACTTCTGTTTACCAATAAGAAGTTTATACAGTATTTGGAGGCGCGCGATCTTCACACTGCGCCGAGCGGCACGCCGCAACACTTGGAAGTCTCAGCTGTTGCAGTGAGCAGCTCTGACGTTGCCGCTACTAATGCAGCTACACCGACTGAAGTGCGCCGGTTGTTGTACACAGAGACTGGCCGCTTGGCTGGTCAGCTGCGCTTCCGAATGGCGTCGTGTGAAGTGTAGGCCCCAATAGCTAGCTTTGCTCCGCCACGCGGTGGCCCAGTGCGATTTCTATTGGAAACTTGGTGGGAGGGGAGGGAGAGGTGATGGACGTTAGGGTGGGAGAGTAAAGGAAAAAATCAAAAAAATCGACGCTCTGTTGTAACCTTTTCCGGAGGCAGCTCACGAAGGCCGTGGGGCCCCTTAAACTCGGAGGCCCCGGGCACTGCCCCGCCCAGCCCTATAATAGCTACGCCACTGAGTAGGTCACTGTTGGCGTTTCGTTGCAAACGGATTACCCTTGGTTTGTGAAAGCAGCTGTCCCGTCATAGCGGCAGGCGTTTTCTTCAGACGTGGCGTTTATGGCGGCAAAGCGCGTGTGCTCCGTGTGTCAGAGATGACGTCAACACTATATCAGTTTTATACGCTACGTTACTCTGTGAATTTCACATGGCTAGTAAGTCATAGATTTCTGCCTTCCTTGTTTTCGGTACATGGTAATGGAATAAGTTACTCCCGAAACATATTGTACTGACAAAATTTTTATGTAATTGAAAACTGGCCTATATATCTGACACCTGTAAGTTGCAGAATTCTGGAGCACATAATGACATTTCTGAAGACCGGAAAGCACCTCTGTAGGAATCAAAGTGGTTTCCTGAGCCAACGATCGTGTAAAACCAGCTCGTGCTATTCATCCGCGATACCCAGAGAGGGCTGAGCTGGGGTGACCGGTGCAACTATCGAGATCCGGCACTGAAAGAACTGAACACCCAGACTTCTGAGGCATCAGCTGCCACTGGTAGACGTAGATGATCCTCCACCCCACCACGTAGATGCTATTGAGGCTGCTACATCTACATCTACATAGACTGTAAGGGTTCTAGTATGGGGATTAAATTTATTTTATTGTCAGCTTTATATTTTTATGATGAATCTATATGCACGGCAGGAGTGGCAGTAGGCGCCACATGGCGTGACTGGGGTGGGCAGGAGACTCTGGAAGGCGCCTGCATGAGACTAGCAGCAGGTAAACTGAGGAAGCCCCGATGATATGGCGCGAGGTGGGCAGTTTTGTTTTTATTAATAATTGTTTATAACTACTTGTTGGTGGCATACAGACGTTAGTAGCGGTCTACAGATTATTAGTTTTGCGTATTAGTCATTTTATTTTGTTTATTGTGTATTAACAGAGAAACAGTTGAAATACGACTTGGTACACGAGCTATCACGAGAAATGCCGACAAGCCACGAAATAGTGAGGAGGCCTCGGCTGCGTGTCAACGGTAGGCAGTCGCTGTTAGCACCTGTTCTGTTCTGTACTGTACGAGTAGCAGCCATGCTCTCGGTGTCGTTAATAATTCGTACTGTTTAGGGTAAAGTTACATATTTTTGACGTTGTATTATGGTGACGTCGTTAATAAAACACCATAATTGGCATCCTGCATTTTTATTTCAAGAAGCTGCCTACCCGTAAAGACTTAGAAATATCCAGCTCTAGCACTTACACCTACACTCCAGTGTGCTATCAATCTGCAAAGGGGACGTCAGCAACGAGAGCGGTTCTACAAAAACAGGTAGGAGCATCGCCTAATAGTGTGCTCAGCAAGTCATCTCCAGAACGGGTTGTCTTACATATGCAGGTCCCGGATGGACAGTGTGGGCCGGTAAATCTGTACGCCCCAGTTTTCCATCTTCTACGGACTCAGGACTACAACTACACAGTACAATAGGCTTGGTCCAAGGAGGGGAATCTTGCAAGATAGTCTGCAAATCACATTTAAGTACTTGGAAAACGGTTCATTAACCACTGTCATAACCTTTATCTACCGCTCTATTCTCTAATAGCTCGCGGGAAGAAATAACATCTAAATCGTTCCGTTTTCGATCTGATTTCTCTTATTTTATTGGGACGGTCTTGTCTCCCTATGTAAGTGGGTGCTAGCAAAATATTTTCACATTCAGAAGTATGAGTCAGTGATTGAAATTTCGCAAACAGATCACGCCGCAATGAATAACGTCTTTCTTTTAATAATTTCCACATCCAATTGTGCAATATTTCCGTGACTCTTTCCCCCTGTAACGTGATAAAACAAAACGAGCTGCCCATTTCTGAACCTTCTCTATGTCTTCCGTCAGTCCCACCTGGTGAAGGTCCCACACAGGGGAACAATACTCCAGGAGACGACGCACAAGTGTCATGTAGGCAGTCTCTTTGGTGGAGCTGTTTCATCTTCGAAGCGTTCTGGCAATGAAACGTAACCTTTGGTTAGCCTTCGCCACAATATTACTCCTAGGTATTTGGTAGAATTTATGACCTAAGGTTTAACTGATTTATCGCGTAATTGAAGTTAAGCGGATTTCTTTTAGTGGTCATGTGCATTACTTCACACTTTTCTTTATTTAGTGTCGATTGCCAATTTCGCACCATGTAGAAATTTGGTAAAAATCGCTTTGCAGTTGCTGTTGACTTCACTAACCGATAAACGACAGCATCATCCGCGAACAGCCTAAGGGGAGCTATTCGGATTGTCTCCTAAATCGTTTATAAACACAAGGAAGAGTATGGGACCTATAACGCTTCCCTGGGGACCGCCAGTCTTTTTCAAGGATTTTATGGCAATTCGTGCAAGTAAAGAGACTCGGGTGGGGACCGTCGTTGGGCGTTATCGCCACAGGTGCCAGCACAGGACAAAGTGGAGGCAGTTGCGTGGTGCGTGGCGCATTATTCTCCCCTCCCCCCCTCGCTCCAACTTGCGCGCCAGGGCGCACGCACAGTGGATGTGCGTCACGCAACACGCACTGCGTACGCATAAATCACGGCAGCGCGCCCCCGCTGCCATGCCAGACGTTTTAGTCGGGCCCGCGGTAGCGAGTGCTGCCAGACGTAAACTCACGCACAGCGTATCGTGTGGTGCCGAGACGCAGGTCTGCCTTCACTGCAGTTTGCAGCGAAATCACTTTTATATCTAAAAACGTTTTCCGCTGTCGTCGTAGTTTGTTTGAAAACCGTACCTACCGACTTCCGCAGGCCGATAAGGGAATTCTCGAACTCATCGGATCTGAAGAAAAACGGAAGAGAACCAGAGTATTGCGCGCGTGTCTGGGGGAGACCGGCCGAGAAGCTTGGCATTAAAAGCCTTCTGACGAGTTCACTCCTGCCGTTTGTCTTGCATCCATTGTCTCCTGCAACTTTCTCCTTTAATTGCCGAAGCAGTTGTTATGCAAATTAGGTTTACAGACAAGATAAAATTAGAAACGTTGAAAACAGAAAATATTGATCCGTAATTCCCATCTGATAAATTTTTTTGTGTATCTGATAGTATCCTGATATTTGGAATTCGTTTCTGCGCATATCCTGAAGTAAAGATTCGGGAAGCGTGAGTAATAATCAGAAAGGTGTATAGTCTACTTACTGTCTTCAAGACACATAATGCAAAGATACGCCTAATTTTAATTGTTTCGTATTTCCAATTATTAACCGTGAGCTTGCAAGCATTTAGTGGGGTTAATAAGTACCATATAAGCAGACAAAGCGCAGACATGTCTCTCTCCATGCACCACACACGAACTAAATCTCGCTGCACTGACATGCTGTCTGATATTTTTGTTTATGGAAAACATGTTTCACGTTGCTAAACACATATCTACTAGATATCTGTTTGGATGCATACAAGTGCATAAAAGAACACTTTGACAGACAGGTGCGGACAACTGGTAAGGATGGGGGCACGAATTTTCACAGCACACGCCTATCGCTAAGTCTCTACTTCCCTGTAATGTCGCAAGATTTTAACGTCATGCAATGAAATATAGGGTGTCTCACGAAAGACGCCTGCCAGGCGTCCGCAGATCCGATTCTCGGACTCTATTGTGCCGTGGGCGCATACACTGAGTTAAAGTCTAAAAAACATTGCCATCGGTGTAACCTAAACTTACCTTTATTTCAACTCACCAACTCAGATACTGTTGCTCAACGTCATCAGTGTACCTGGCTGTTACAGTCTGTGCACAATGGGAAGTTGATCATGAGATGCTTCATTTTTCTGATGAAACATGGCTGCATATGTCAGGCCACGTAAATTCGCTGAACAATCGACGTTGGACCTCAGAAAATCCATATGAGTTACATCAACAACGTCTTCATGACATGAAAACTGGAGTGTGGTGTGCAATTAGTACGAGGCGAATAACTGGGCCAATCTTTTTCCACGAAACAATAATTTCTGACAGGTATGTGAACAATATCCTGCATCCATTTTTTCAAGACCTTTCACCCAACGAAAAGCTGTACAGTTATTTCATGCAGGACAATGTAAGACCACACATTTCCAATGCTTCTATGACAGCAATACGAAGTGTTTTTGATGATGTGATAGTTGACTGGCCTCCTCGTTCCCCAGATCTAAATCCCTGTGACTCTTATCTTTCGGGAATGTTAAAAGACAAGTTATATGCAAGCAATCCCCACACACTCGAAGAGGTGGAAGACAGGATTCAACTAGTCATTTCCCAGATTTCGGCAGCCGAAATTCGCCTAGTGTTAAAGAGATGTCAGGCCGCTCTTTCCATAGAGGGACATCATATTGACCACCTACTGTAAATAAAGGTAAGCTTAGGTTAGTCAGATGGCAATGTTTTTTAGACTTTAACTCAGTGCATGCGCCGGTGGCACAATAGAGTCCGGGAATCGGGCGCTGCCGTGGCCATCGGATGCGGTGGCGGCGGCCGGGAGCCGTACCACGCGATCTGCGGACGATGGCAGGCGTCTTTCGTGAGACACCCTGTACTTTACCTGCTGGAAAACGGAAACATCACATGGCTGATCAAGAGGGCTACATTTCTGTAGATCACTTTCATGGTGCAGGTTTCTGAGTGCCATGGCATGTAGACTTCGTCAACCCAGAAATCGAGCATCAGGAAAATTTATTTCTATACATATAATATGATACAGATATAAATGACACAGTTCGGAAGTGAACGTTTCCGTTTTGACAATGCGACTAAAACGTTTCTAAAATTCCTTTGAACAGATTGAACTTCTTGAGAGACCAGTGGACCAAAATTTCATTCGGTTCTTGCAGACACTAGACAACTGTCGTAATCACTTTTCCGTTTGCGGTGATAGAATATTGCGCAGTGTACAAGTGTATAACTGTATTCACAATATCAACTAACACCATAATCGTACCCTGCGTTCGATTGGTGTTTATGACAAACCCTCAGTCACAGGATGCTGCCGACACATTGATTGTTCTTTAAAAGAGCTCGGCAGTTTCAGTTGATGTTTGTTCGTGTTTGGAATTGTATTTGGTGACTTGACGTTTCTGTATTTTGTATCCACTCTTCAACGTCCTTGCCCATAATGATAATGCCGTGAACTAAAATCCACTATCCTCTAATTTACACTGTGTGATAGTTACAAAAGATCATATCTGAAGAACTTTTGTCACGTGTTTTGCATATTCTTTGGAGTCAACAGATCTATCGAATGTCCATTTATCGATAGCACTTAATTTATCGACTCTGGGATGTCCACCTCCCACCTCCTTAACACACCCTTTCTTGTTAACCTTCGAGTTGTTCCCTTAGTCCGCAATATTTTCAAACTCCAATTAGCGTGTCGTTTCGTCGCTGTAACTGCAGTTACTTTGACATCCATGGCCACTTGATCCAAAGAATTACATTTCTTTGTTTTTCGTTCATACACTGACTCTTCATGTCCTGGTCCTGCTTCCGCAGGTGATGACGTTTGTGTCAATAATCTGGAAGGGTATCAGTTTAATCCTCATGGACATCTTCCACATCCAAAATGTCATTTCTCGGTGCATATTCAGAAACGAGAAATACAGCTCATTGGGGATTAAACGACATCCTTCAGAAATCAGTGTGCCCTCTGCTAGTACACCAGAGCGTCTCTCTCTCTCTCTCTCTCTCTCTCTCTCTCTCTCTCTGGGGCGTCAAGTTACCGACTTCGCGGCCGCTCCCTTGAGGTTCAAGTCCTCCTTTTGGCCTGGGCGTGTATGTTGTCCTTAGGATAAGTTACTTTTATTAGTTTGTGAGTCTCCGCCCGGCAGTTTCGCAGTTTAGTCCGTTAGGAATACAAACATGTGAACTTTTGAAATTCAAGAAAATGCGCATGGTGTTATTGAATTTGTGTCTGCTTTTTTTCGCTCGAGTTTTCTCCGTTACCTGCAACGTCTTTAATATCCTGTATTTCACATTGTTTCCATGTGAAAGGCGAGTTTTGCCAGGCTTATTGGGTTCCCCAGCTGGCCAACTAACAGTTTGGACCTAGTGTATGGAATACAGGTAGTCAGGGTTTCCCTAATGTGCTCGAATGAGCGAGGGCGGCTAACCCAGACTGTAATTGAAATACAATATAGCCACAGACATTATTCTAAACACCATATAAAATCAGGGAATAATCATACAGCAATTATAATTATATGAATGTATTCAATTGGGAAGGGACTCGTAACTTGGACGCGGTAGTGAGAAGTTGTGACTGGGCGGTCTGAAGCCGCGCTACGAACTTGTGATTTGAAGAGATAGGCATGTAATTACAATTTCAATATCCCTTACAGATAAAATGCCGACAAATTTCAGAACTATAATAATAATATTATAAGACTTACACTTACAATTATCGATACGTAGTGTTTCCCAGTAACAAATTAAGAAGCAAATGGGCAGCATTGCACCACACAGCCTATCTAAAAAGACGTACCAAGTTATTTCCGTATTGTTTCAATCAACTTTATTTTACTCTCTTGTTCAGCTTTTCGTTGAGGTAATCATATTCTTGTGTCAGAACATAGATTCCACCACAGAAACACAAAACATGAACCCAGCAAAGCACATTACATTTATATATGTATTTTATGATATTTAATATTATTCTTACTAACGTTCGTTTCTTATGTTGTAGACTGCCAGTTAAATATTTCATGGCCAACTAAAAATAGGATATATGCAGCAGATAATTTATATATAAACAATTATAAGTATTTGTGGACAAGAAGTGAACATATTTGTATAAAGAGCCATGATAAATTAAATATTAATTGTGTAACTATATTTCGATGGCGGCAGTATATTTGAACAGTGAGATGCCACGCTTAATAGCTATCTGAGCAAAGAGCTTCAGTCTCAACCGTTTTTTAGTATTGTTAAATATATATTTGTTTGTTAAATGTAAACAACATTAGTAGGGTGGTGGGCAAAGCATTTAATTCTGTGATATTCAAATGTGTAATATTTTTGGAGGTGAAATTGGATTTTAAAGATGATGCGTTAGGATGCACGGAAGGATACAATTTTGGGAGCAGAGGGAGAACGCTTTCGAACGCTTGGGAAGGGACTCGTAACTTGGACGCGGTGGTGAGCGGTTGTGACTGGGCGGTCTGAAGCCGCGCTACGAACTTGTGAGTTGAAGAGATAGGCATGTGTGGCCTTAGAAAATTTACGGGACTGTGACCGCAGAACTTAGTCTCTGGTTGAAAAGTGGTAAACTATGGACGTTAGTAGGGCTGTTGAACTGTGATAATTCAGCAATCGTGTACTCGTGTGATGACAAACTGTGTTTTATAACAAATACTGAAATTGCGGATTAATTTGGAACTGCAATGTTCGATGGACTTCACTAATTCACGAGGGATAATTTGGAACTTTTACTCTTGAGTGCGTGTGATACTTATTGTATTATGTCCAGAAAGAGAAATAAACTCTATTTATAAAGAATTACTTATTTATCTTAGAAGCCATTTTGTTGGTTAGTCAGAGGTTTAATTTATGTTTGTTTAAATATATTTTCACGTCATCATATGCAGATTGATAGACTGGCTAAATTACAGATTAATTATTGATCTTGTTTAAAGAGATTGGGTAGTTTGTAGGTTTAGGGAGTGATGACCCCGCAGTTAACACATTGCGGTTTACCTGCGAGCTAAGCACGCAGTGCCTGCGCTAAACGTTGCAGACGAGCGACGAGCTACGCACGCAGTGACATATAAAAGTGCACAGAAAACTAATTACGGACTATACTCGTAGTTCGTGGGTTCTGTTACGCAGCTTGATGGTTTAGTTATGCGAAAACGACAAAAAGACGCAGTCAGGTGTGCTAGAACCCCGTACTAAGTCCCAGACCTTAAAGTGTTAAGGCCCTTAAGCTGACATATATAACTCACCCCTATGAACAGAGACAACGAGCCATAAACGTTTTACTACCCTGTATATATTGCCCAATTCTTTTTGGTGAGTACGGATAGGAAGGTCGCAACATTCCGATGAAGATAGTCACGAAGGTTGTTGATTGCCCACCATTCCGATATCTCACGCAAACACAAACACGTGTCAACGGCGATATGAAATAATTTGATCAAGTTGTGAGCAAGCGACAGGGAGCTCTCGATGTGGACGCCCTGAACTTGCGAACGGCACCGGTGGTGCGACGTTTGACTGGCCGGACGTCCAGCCGGCGCCGTGGTACTGCTACACGAATCGAACTGCTGGCGAAGTTTGCACATCGTGTCACGATGAAAATAGCTGTGAACAGTTTAGGTACCTATTTGATTATTTACCACGCTTCCCTACGTTTACTTCACATAAAGGAACAGAAAGGTATTCCAAATATTAGAATACTATCCAATTAATAAAAATGTCGACTGAAACATTAATGGCCTTGAAAAAGGTTTTTTCATTTATTATGTATTTCAACAACTCGACTGGTGACACTGCTCAGCCGAATACTTACGTTTACGCGTGTTCAAGCTATAGCACGAAATCACAAAAACTTTAATGACTCGAAGATTAGTAAGTATGGAACCCATGTCATAATAATAAAAAGCAGTTTGTTTCTAGACTCTCGTTTGATATATAGCACTGAAAATACGTTTGTCAAATATCAATTTTAACCTAGAGTTTTTCAAAGAGTAGGAATTATCCAAAACACCAAAACTCGTGTCTCTTTATTTTCAATATAGAACGTCCACGGAATATCTGAAGCAACATGTCAGATCCCCTCCTTATTAGGTAGGAACGACAAGAGACTGACTGACGGGCAGTGCCCTCGCGAACAGCAGGCCAGAGTCTATCTACAGAATCCCAGACTTTTTTGAAATCAACGAATGTAACCATTGTGTTAAGGTTCCACAATCCTGAGAATTGTTTTCAGGTTTGCTATGGGCACGATTTGCTTTTTCTGGACCCAGCTTGGTACTCACTATTTGTATATTATTATTAGTACAGGGTGATCAATCCTCAGCGCATCCGCCTTTGCGGTGTGTGACTTGCCGGCGATGGCAGCTGCGGTGACCGCTTAACAGGCCGCCCGTCGTCCGCACTAAATTTAATAATGTTTGGCGCACAAGTTATTTATGGCATACAACACACAAACACTTAGAAAGAAAAGTTTATTACTCGCCTGTATTACGCAAGGAGGTGCTGGAACTGCCTCCCTTTGTTGTTCGAGCATTTATGACACCTGCTGAGGAAGTTGCTCGTTTCCTCTCAGAAATTGTAGTGATGTCATGACGAATGTTTGTTTTTAGTTCATCTAAAGTGTTGGGATTTGATTTGTACACTTTCTCTTTTAGTGCTCCCCAGAGATAAGAATCGCACGTGGTTAAATCGGAAGAACGAGGGGGGCCAAATGTTCTTAGTGATAATTCTTTCACCAAACACATTACCAATTTCCAGTAACGATAAGTTGGCTGTCTGTGCCATGGTAGAGTCTTGCTGAAATGTCGCGAAGGCACGATCTCTCTCAGTTTATTAGGCAAATAAAGACCGCAATGTTCAAATGTTTGTAGAGCTTAAGGGACTTAACTGCTGGGTCATCAGTCCCTGACATACAAACTACTTATGAAGTACCCTACACTCAAGTCGACAGAAACATCCACGCCGGAGGGGGCAACTACAACACGGTGCTCCAGCAAAAGTCCGCAATATCATCACACCTGTCCCTATTGTTTCCTGAAAAACAAATTAAGGCCTGTTATTCTCTCGCCACTAACAGCGCACCACACTCCTATTTTTCGATTGTGCAGGGGCTGCTAGTAAATTAATTAAGGCTTTTCCTAACTGCAGTAACGATTATTTTGCTAATTAACATACCCACTTAGGTGGAACCATGATTCGTCCGGAAAGAAAGTTAAGTTCGGGTCAATTTCTCCGTCATGCACCTTTTTCGGAATCAATGAGTGTAATGAGCAACTTCCTGAGCAGGTGTCAGAAATGCTCGAACAACGAAAGGAGGCAGTTCCAGCACCTCCTTGCGTAATACAGGTGAGTAATATACTAGTCTTTCTAAGTGTATGTGTTATGTATGTCAACAAATAAATTGCTCGCCAACCCGCATTAAATTTAGCGAATGGCGAGCTACCCGCTAAGCGGGGACCGCGGCTGCCGTCACCGGCGAGTCGCGTCCCAGAAGGCGGTTGCGTTGAGGGTTGATCACCCTGTAGCATTTGGAGGTATACACGTTCTTGCGTCTATTACGTCAACTACTGAGCGCCCAACACCGCCAGCAGTAACATTCGAGCAGCGGGGACCTACCTGCTGAAGGCGCCCTCCACCTTCTCGTAGAGCGTGCGGCGGTCCCTGCGGTGCACCAGAACTTCGCCCGGGTGCATGTGGTCGTAGCCGAAGTGGTGGCTGTACTCGTCCAGGGCCGCGTACTCGTCGTCGTGCTGGTAGTGGTCGTGATGGTGGTGGTGGTCTGGCGGCGGCGGCGGCGGCGGCTCGGTGGTGGGCCTGCGCAGCGCGTCGCGGAACTTCTTCTTGTACTCGACGATCTGCCGGCCGTCGCTGGGCAGCTCCCAGGCCAGGCCCAGCGTCCAGCCGAACTTGAAGAACGGCAGCGGCACGACCGACGGCACCGTCAGGCAGTACACCAGCTGCGCAGGCGAGAGCGCCGTCGGCATCAGCGCCGCAACGTGGCGGGCGACAAATGTCCACATTCAAATGTTCAAATGTTTGTAAATCTATCGGACCAAACTGCTTGGTCATCAGTCTGTAGCTTACAAACTACGTAAACTAGGGTAAACTAACATAAGGACAACACATACACACCCATGCCCCAGGGAGGACTCGAACTTCCGACGGTGACTCAGTAGCGAGGCGCCTTAGACCGCTCGGCTACTCCACCGTGGCATGGCGGGCGACTGACATTGGGGAGGTACAGCGCTGTACCAATGTCGAGTACCAACGACCTTAAATTTCATAATGTGCCGATAGGTCCCCCATGTCTGAGGCAAATTGAGCTGGAGTCCGCCATGTTATTTGGGGTATCGGCTGACTGCTGGTATGCCACACCCACCGGAGAATTGTACATATTTACAGTTCCACGTTTTAAATAAAGATTGACTGTTGAATATTGATGTGGATCAAGCTCTGTCAGACTTCCTCGAATCTGCGAATTGACGAGCCTGGTAGTAAATGTCCTAAATATGCGATAATGAAATTTAACGAACCTCTCAGTATTACATTTCCAGTTCGAAGTATAACGGTTAGCCGAGGTTTACAATAATAACGGACGTAAACTTGTATCTGTATTCTGGAAGTGTGGAACCTGCGACTCTGTTGATTAAAGAAATCAGAAAATAACAGCAAGCAGTCATCTTTCTTACGTATTTATTTACCACGATCTGTTTCTAACTGCCTGACAGTTCATCATCAGGCGGTATACATGTTTTATATGTTGTTTGGCTGTGGTGAGATAGGAATTATGTGTGAGCTTTGTCTTTGCCACTAAATTACAATATTTACAAGTTTAAATCGTATTCTAAACAGATACTTACAGTTGGTTCACATTGCTGTTTGATGATAGGTGATTTTTCAGGCAATTTAGTGCTCAAAAGCTGCCCACAAAACACACACTTAACCACAGCACTCGCTTTCCACATGTTTTTGAAACATAAATAATTCAGACATATATATAGCTAATTGTCATAGATCACAGTTGATACACAGATATTATTTTAAACTTACTACTAGTTACAGTTTAAAATAATATCTGTGTCTGCAGGATGATCTTGGGTGGGCTCCAGCAATTATTCTGATTACACGCTTTTGTGCATTGAATACTTTTTTTTATTCAATGTTGAATTGCCCCAGAGTATGATCCCATATGAAAGCAGTGAATGAAGCTAATTTACTGAGGTGTATATCACCAAATTTTGCAATGACCCTGATAGCATAAGTAGCTAAATTCAAACGTTTCAGCACATCTTTAATTTAAACCCTCCTCAATGTAATCACCTAAAAATTTTGACTATTCTACCTTAGCTAAGGATTTATGTTCGAAGTCTAAATTTATTGATGGTGTCATGTCATTTACCGTATGAAACTGTATGTACTGGGTTTATCAAACTTTAATGAGAGTCCATTTGTAGAGAACCACTTAATAATTTTCTGAAAGATATCATTTACAATTTCATCAGATAATTCCTGTTTGTCAGGCGTTATAACTATAGTTGTATCATCAGCAAAAAGAACTAGCTTAGCATCTTCGTGAATGTAGAATAGCAAGTCATTAATATATTTTAAGAACAGCAAAGGACCCAAGACCAAACCTTGTGGGACCCCGTTTTTTATAACTCCCCAGTTAGAGGAATAAATTGTTTCTTCTATATCAAGTGAACTGCTTATTTCAACTTTCTGCACTCTTCCAGTTAAGTATGATTTAAACCATTTGCGCACTGTGCCACTCGTACCACAATACTTAAGTTTATCTAGAAGAATACCATGATTTACACAACCAACAGCTTGAGAGATCACAAAAAATCCCAACTGGTGCTGTTCGGTTATACTACTGGAAGTGACATTTAACGTGGGTCACGGCATTTCAAAGAGATATAAAGCGCGAAGACAGACATTTGGAGTGATTGAAGCTCCGATGAGCCATGGATCGCCGCAGCTGGCGGTGCCCACGTGCCAGCGTCGCGTCTCTCGAGCCATCAGCCCGGCTGACGCAGCAGGCAACAGTTAGCACACAGCCCTCAGTCTCTAAATAGGTCGAGGCGCCAACCACAAATGTAGCACCGTCATTCCTTAGCAGAAGATCTTTCCAGAGATCGCGAAAAAAATTCCGTTTGTATGTGTAATCGGTAGCTAAGCACGTCAAAAGCCTCTCTCCAGTCACTCGTTCACAAATCTGGTGAGGTAACAAAAGATGCAATGCCAAAGGCACATTTAATCTCTGAATTTCACTGTGAAGGATGGTATAAACAAAATGTCGTTTGACCACTGCACGAACGCTGATGTGGATGGCACAGTAAGGAGTAGATGGGCGTTTGATTGAGTCGACAACTAATAATTCGATTGGGTGTGCGTGGAATTCCAAGTTGGTTATAAAATGCATGCTCTAGGACAGCGGTTCTAAAACTGTGGGTCATAGGATCTCGTTATGTGGGTCACGGGATGTCTCTTATAATATCTAAGTAAAATATCTCACAAAAATATGAAAGTGGAATTCAAAAGGAAGAAATTATAGTCGCAAAATATATGTGCAAAATGCGTTCCAAACATTAAACAAGTGTGGCTAATTACGTGTTCAGGGCGATTTGAGAATAGCGTTCTTGGCAAAAACCGCGTCTCTTTTCACTTATGAGAAGTGTTAGATAAATAATCTGAGTAGTCTTTCTCTGACATTATGAATGTGGATTATTTGCTTGTTATTTAGTGTTTGTATATGTATATATAATGGTGATTTATTTTATTTTATATTGTACTTGCAACAAATCCGTACGTAAAACACAATCTTAAAAACCTAAAACCTCCAACATTGAGGAAATCTCCCCATGGTACAAATAAAGGTACAGTACTGAGTGCTTTCACATACAACAGTCAAGAAATTAATGATATTAACTAGCTAACCCATGTTTAGAAAGAAAGAAAGAATGTAAAAAGAAACAACACCTTGAAAGATTAGAGATGGAAAGTCCATATTAACAGGACATGTTCATTAGTATGTTCTGCAGAACTGACTGGTATCTGAACTGTGTGAGATGGCGGGTTCAAGGCGAACCACGACATCACGGTACGACCCTACCTACCGGTAAAGGCGAGGTCACGGTGACTGCCTCGTAGCCACCACGTTTCTTCAACGACACCTCACGGCACCCTCACGTCAAGTTATGTCGACACTGTCCGTCACGGCAGTTTGCTTAGCCCAAAACCCAACGGTGAAAGTGAAAGTGAGGTTATGAGTTACCATCTGTGATGTGAAAAATCATAGTTTAATATTTAAATTGAAGAAACAACAATAGTAAATGTTAGTGACGGACAAAGAAAACTTTATACCGTATGTTTATGATCAACTTACGATGGAAAAGTGCTGGGAACTGAAATAACATTTCAAAACATTGGTATCCTTTGCAAGCTAATGTATATAGATACAAACACATCAAACAATGTGTATAAGTGATTTAATAGAGCCTGTTTGGTTTATCCATTGCAATTTTTCTCCTTACGTTGCTAATAAGGTCATAGTGTTGACTTCATTATTGTTGACTTCTCATTTAAAGTGTTTCTAACAAGCATTGCATCATCAACTTATACTGTTATTCATAATCACTGTTTGAGCCAGACTTCGTTGTTAATCTATTTTAAGACCTAAACCATCCTTCGGGTCAGATATCATTCCTCACTTTGGGAAAAACAAGATCTGAAAATTACTAAGTCGTCATGAAAGCCTAACATGTAAGCTTCCACGGTTGGCGTTTTCATCAGTTAAGAATTCCTGGTGAAATTGCCGTAATCGATCGGTGAAACTGTCTTCCCCCTGACGTTTCATTGTCAAATGCGGACATCTTCTGAGGTGAGTCTACGATCAGCAGCAGCAGAACATGTATTTAAAGACGGAGATGATGACATAAAATTTAGTGAGACGAGGTGCTGCCAAGAACTTCGCACTATTACAACGTTATGTATAGAGAGGCTGTTGAATCCGCAAACACCAAAACAATTTTAACAGAAAAGAGGAAGTTCTAAAACTGGGCAAGATATGGCGGTCGACTGTGCACCAACCACGTGACAGTCGATTACCTGAAATCGAGAGAAGTGTCGATAGTCACAGATAGTTGCGTAGTCGGCAGGCAGCACGTGACGTGCGGTGGTGCCCTCTATATAAGCGGCAGCTCCAGCGCCCAGCAGCCGTCGACTCAGCTCAGAAGATGTTGCGCGCAGTTGTCAACGAAACAGAGGCGGACTAAGGCTGTTGGAGGCTCGGGCAGGCAGCAAAGCAAAATGAGGCCCCTGTCCACTCGGAAATACATGTACTGCTATAGGAAAAGTAACATTCGAGATTTGGAGACCCCCAGGACAAAATGCACGGGCCAGTCTACAAGGAAAAAGATAAATAAATAAAAATCGACTTTCGAGGTTTGGAAAACCCAGAACAAGAAACCAAGGGAGGTAAAAAAAAAAACCTCCTTTAGAGTTGTGTTTGAGCCTTCCCCCCTCAAGACGAGAGGTCCGGGGCGGTCCGCCCCCCTTCCCCCTTGGTCTACCACTGCAACGAAACGTCAGGGGCAGAAGTTCCACCGATCGACAACGTCAATTTGGCCCGAAAGTCTTAACTCGTCATGGAACATTTGCAATTTACCGCAACAACTAAGTATAATAGTAAAATAAAGATTAGTAAGACACTAATTCGAGTAATCGCCTACTACGACATGACTGAGCTGAGGTTAACTTTCTAAGTTAGCAGACGACCGTTCCGTCAAACCCACCGAGCACAGAATACCACAGAGAGGCCTCACAGTGACAGTGAAATGAAGCCGGCTGGGAGCAGAGCGCGACACCCAACCAACATGGCGCCCGAGCGCCGGCCGGCCACATTTGCGAGCACAGGGTAGTTCATTGAGTTCGCTGTCTGTTACTTACTTTTTCAAATATTTTAAGACGTTCCTTTATAGACGATCTGTTTTTCCTATAAATAATTACAAATTTCAGCTAGGGATAGCAAATCATACTATTATATAGCAGGTTTTTCCTCTTTCTGTCACTTCAACCTTTTATAACTCGATGAGTACCGAACGCATCGTCATGCGGTTTCTTTTAATTTCTTATTTAGAATCTTGCGATTATCACAGGCTATATTTAATGTCTATACGAATACGTGAACTACATTGAAAATAAGAATCGTTAACGGCTTCTGCACGTTAGTCAGCTCTGCAGCCTGAACTGTAACAGCTAGGTTAGTGTACATAGAATAAAGTTGCAGAAATCACAAACATTTACAAGAACGTGAGAGCATGTGTCTAACTTTTACGACTGAACCACATTTATCATTTTTCTCTTCTAAAGCGCTGGCGCCACATGGCTTCAAACTACAGATGTAGTGATCGTCGGAGATCTGTATTTTTTTAATCGTCGTGAGTTTTATAATTGTATACTATGCACTTTGGCGCAGGTCTCATAATTTACGCTACAAAGGTTACGAAACTGCGGAAGTGGTAAACCATTTATGTTATTACTTTTATTTGAATTGTTTTTCATTTTTGTATTGGCATTTAATTTAATCTACGGTGACGACAGGATTGTACCGAAGAAATTAAAAGAAACCGCATCACGATACGTTCTGCAGTTCTCGAGTTAAAGTAGTTAAAAGATTACCCGTGCAAAGTTAACACGAATTATATATACAGAAGGATGGAAAAACTGGTAGAAGCCGACCTCGGGGAAGATCAGTTTGGGTTCAGGAGAAATGTAGGAACTCGGGAGGCAATACTCACTTTACGGCTTATCCTAGAAGATAGATTAAGAAAAGGCAAACCTACATTTCTAGCTTTTGTAGATTTGGAGAAGGCTTTTGACAATGTTGATTGGAATAAACTCTTTCAAGTTCTGAAGCAAGCAGGAGTAAAATATAGGGAGCGTAAGGTTATTTACAACTTGTACAAAAACCAGACAGCAGTTGTCAGAGTTGAAGGGCATGACAGGGGTGCAGTGGTTAGAAAGGGAGCAAGACAGGGTTGTAGTCTTTCTCCATTGTTATTCAATTTGTACATTGAGCAAGCTATAAAGGAAAGCAAGGAGAAATTTGGAGAAGGAATTAAAGTTCAGGGTGAAGAATTAAAAACATTACGTTTTGCCGACGACATAGTCATTATGTCAGATACAGCAAAGGACCTGGAAGAGCAGTTGAACGGAATGGACAGTGTGCTGAAAGGTGCATATAAGATGAACATTAATAAGAGAAAAACAAGGATAATTGAGTGCAGTCCAAGAAAATCAGGTGATGCTGAAGGACTTAGATTAGGGAACGAAACAATAAAGGAGGTAAATGAGTTTTGTTACTTAGGTAGTAAAATAACAAATGATGGTCGCAGTACAGAAGGTATAAAATGCAGAATGGCAATGGGTAGAAAAGCGTTTTTGAAAAAGAGAAATTTGTTAACATCGAATATTGATTTAAGCCTAAGGAAGTCCTTTCTGCAGGCATTTGTATGGAGTGTTGCCTTGTATGGGAGTGAGACATGGACGATAATCAGTGCGAACAGGAAGAGGATAGAGGCTTTTGAAATATGGTGCTACAGAAGAATGCTGAAGATTAGGTGGGTGGATCGCGTAACTAATGAGGAGGTACTGAACAGAATTGGGGAGAAAAAAAATTTCTGGCATACCTTGACTAAAAGAAGGGATAGATTGGTAGGACACATTCTTGGACATCAAGGAATTGTGAATTTAGCATTAGAGGGAAGTGTGTGGGGTTAAAATCGCAGAGGAAGACCAAGAAATGGATACAGTAAGCAGATTCAGACAGATGTAGGTTACCGTTCTTATGTGGAGATTAAGAGGCTTGCTCAGGTAGGGTATTGTGGAGAGCTGCATCAAACCAGTCTCCGGACTGATGATCACAACAACAACAAATAAAAAGTATTAAGTAATAAGTATTTAACACCGAAAATTGTATCACAGATTAAAAAAGTTTATCGAAATTGGTCACAAGTACAAGAATCTTGGTGGGCAAGTTCGCTGAAACTAAAGAGTAGAATTTGAAAAGTTCCACCGCTCAATTGTATCCAAATTTGTGAGAAAACCAGGGGAGCTATAAATAAAAAGAATAGTTCATTTCATTATCTACAACTTTCTCGGTGACAATAATTTCCTGACCAGAAAACAAAAAAAGTGGCAGGCGACTAACTTTTTCATGTCACAATTTTTATTTCATATGAAAGTAATAGTTTCAATTATTATTTTTATACTGTTTTTACTTGCTAAGAACACTGTTGCATTCCTTCAATACTGTCTACGTGAAAAATTTGGTAATTTTTTTCCTATCCAGAGGGGTTCAAATGGCAATGTAATTGAGGCGAGCGCCACGTAAAAAGCTACGCATTTAACGGCCCAACTCCGTTTCTATACCCAACTAAGATGGCTGCCAGGTTTCACTGTCTGTACGCTGATTTAGGCGGTATGGCCTCTCTACGGTATTCTGTGCTCGCTGGTCAAAACGTTCTTCCCGAGATACCACGACATTACGTGACTTGACGTGTCGTGACGGTCCGTTGACAGGCGGTGTGAAAGTCGCCATTAGAAATAGATTGTTGAGTGTCCTGGCGGACTGTGGCGTGGCGGACCGTATCAACTGGCGTTAACGAATCAGTGTGGCCATCGCAGACGCGCAGGATGGCAAGCCGTGTCGTCAGGTGAGTGATCTGGAGACAGGGTGCAGGAGAGGAGAGCCAGCGGTTGTGTGCGGCTGCGGCAGGTCGCTCGCCCACCTGCAGGGAGCTGCCCTCCGGGTAGACGAGGTAGCGCCGCCGGCGGGACAGCGCGTGCTGCGCATGCGCGCCGACCGCCGCTTGCTGCGCATGCGCGGGCGCCTCAGGGTCTGCAGGACCGCAGCAGCAGAGGGCCAGCACCAGCACCAGCCACGCGCGCATCTCGCCTGCAACTCCGCCAGGGGCGCTCAGGAGGCTGCCTGCGCCCGAACCACCAGTGGACACCAACTGGCAGCACACTGTTGGCAAAAGAGCCCGAGCAAACATTCTGTACCACAGCCAGGCAAAAGTAGGAGTACGACTCTAACGAGGAACACGGTGCGAGGTTGTAAATCCCATATGTATTAAGAACACATACGTCCTACCGTACACCTACAGTAGTGTTTCCCTACCTTCTACATCTACATATACAGGGTGTTTCACTAAGTGTTTTTGCCTCTGTAACTTATAAAATAATAGGTGTGGGAAATTTTAATGCGGTACGTCAACACAAGAAATGTTACACTTTTTGCGGAGCTATGAACATAGTTTAATGTATCATTTCCCAAAAGTTACAGCACAAAGATATAATTTTTAAAATGGAACAATAGTTTTTTCTATCGTGCAATGGATTCGTTGAAACCAGCTGCGCCCAAATCAATTTAAACTACATTCCTATCACTGTTAGTTTGCAAGCTACAACCCTTCAAAGTTTAGGGGGCGGAGGCTACGACATCGTAGCTGACTGGCTTGTGGTCATGAGACAGTGCGCCGTGCTCCAGGGGATAGCCACTCGGCCAGTCAGCTACGCTATCGCAGCCTCCACCCCCGGAACTTTGAAGGGTTGTAGCTCCCAAACTAACAGTGATAGGAATGTAGTTTAAATTGATTTGGGCACAGCTGGTTTCAACGAATCCAATGCACGATAGAAAAAACTATTGTTCCATTTTAAAAATTACATCTTTGTGCTGTAACTTTTGGGAAATGATACAATAAACTATGTTCATAGCTCCACAGAAAGTGTAACATTTCTTGTGTTGACCTACCGCATTAAAACTTCCCGTCACCTATAATTTTATAAGTTACAGAGGCAAACACACTTAGTGAAACACCCTGTATACTCCGAAATCCACCAAAAACTCCATGGCGGAGGGTACACTCTACCACTACTAGGAATTTCCTTTCCTATTCCACTCCCAAATAGAACGATGAAAAAGGAATGTCTATATGCCTCTGCACGAGCCCTAATTTCTCTTACCTTTTCTTTGTGATTTTCACATAAAATGTGAAACACGTCCAATGAATGTGTGGTCGTGTTCCATTTTGAGTTATTCATTACTCTTAAGTGTTTCTCCACCAATAATAATGTATACTTGTATGTCAATTATTTTATTCTTTTATTGATGATCAATGCCCCATGTTTATATATTTTTCCACCCATGTGATTGAACTTGTGTGTTCATGTGAATGTGGAAGGCTGCTTTTAATACTGAATTACTGCCCCGCAATGGCTTATAGTCGCCGCCTCGCGCTTTAGGCCTCGTTTACTTTAGTTAAGAATGCATGTCTTTGTAAGTCGTCTTCACTGACGTCTGCTGGGTGGCCAGAGACAAGCTTACTTGGCTAGCTCGAGCGGTCTAAAGCGTCTCGCTGCGGAGCGCGCGGTTGCTCGCCGTGGAGGTTCGAGTCCTCCCTGGGGCATGGGTGTGTGTGTTGTCCTTAGGTTAGTTTACCTAGGTTTAAGTAGTTTGTAAGCTACGGACTGATGACCACGCAGTTTGGTCCGATAGATTTAAAAACATTTGAACTTGGCTAGCTGGCGAGGTGGCCTGTTCTTAGTCTAGTACCAACATAATCACGGTCGAAAGAGGTCAGAAAAGAGACCTCTCTGGAGCTCTAGAAGAGGGTATTATCTTGTCAAGGTAACGAGGGTTAGTAGACAATATGCTCTGAACGCGCTCTGGTCGCTTTTAGCGCCCTCTACATCCAGTGAATGGTGGGGTAGGTTTTTGGCATGGCCTTAGCCATGCTCTGGCTGCGAGCATCGAAGTACGTACATCGTCCAATCATGCTGAGGGATGGCATGCTGTTAGAACTGGGCTTTCCTTGTGATCAGGCAGTCTTGGTTTATCAGTGATAGTTTTTCTTGAGAAATTCTTTCGCCATGCGAGGCTAAGTGTTTCTTCATTTACAGAACTCGAGTAAATCAGTTTAGATATAGTATTTGCATTATTATTCCGGGGATAATTTTGTGTTCAGTTTTCCTCAAGTTGGAATACACTCGTGTGGCCCTCAGCCTTTATAATAACTTAGTATCTTTGAATTTTCTTGATGTTTTTAGCTAACATTTTCGCGTCATGTCTGTATCCACGAGTATGCTACATATTTCTCAGATTTTCTGGTTTGATTCTGTCTTTCCTGTCTTGGTACGACCGATTGCACCATGTGCTTTCATAAAGGTCTTTACTTCGGCCTTCAGGCATGCTTTTGCTAATACTAGCTTTCTTCTATATGAATTCTCGCACGTGCTTTATTTGCTTTTGCTAAATTCTATGTAATTCACTGTGGTCGCTCATTATGTGGTACTTAGGGATAGTATTCTGCTGCCTCCCCACACATGAGTTCATTTTCCGCAAAGTGTGTTTGTAATCACTGCTTCAAGACACCCGCCATCTCGTCAAAACACCGCCGACGCTTCGTTTAGCCACTGCTATCAAGTGTTGCCGCATGAGTAATGTGTTGCAAGCATTATGCATGTGTCTGTGGATGAATGAATGTGCTTTCCTTTGCCCACTGTGTATTTGCAAATTTCCTCCCATGTTACCTCCGTATTCAAAATGTTCAAATGTTTGTATAGCTTATGAGACTTAACTACGGGGTCATCAGTCCCTAAACTTACAAACTACTTATGATATAGCTAGTCCTAAGGACGGCACAAATATCAATGGACGAGGGGGATTCGGACCCCCGACCGTAGTGGCCGTGCAGACCGTCAGACCGTGACTAGAGCGCCTCAGTCCCCTCGGCCACCGTGGCCAGCACCTCCATATTCATATAAGGCAGAAACAATTTTATTAAGGGCAGTAACTTCCTGTTTTTAATTCACTTGTGTACAAAGTGTCTGCTTTATTGTGCTTAATTTGGTCTCACCACATTTATTTGCTTGTTCATTTTATTGACTAGATGATGATTTAAAGAATCAAACCTCTGCTTTATAATTTCATGCTACGCGTCCCATGTTTAATTATCTATTTCTTTTTTTTAACATTTATTTTCTGTGTGTTTTTTTTTTTTTTTTTTTTTTTTTTTTTTTTTTTTTTTTTTTTTTTTTTAAATACGTTGGCTGCTCCCTTAAGGAGTCACTCGCAAGATAATTTAGAGCAGCAATGAGCGTTTTATCTTGCATTTGCAGATCTTAACTGCCTGAGATCTCACTTAGAAAACTAAACAAGCCACTTTCAGATGTAAGTAGGCGACATGAAGATCGTTCTACAGTCTGCTTCAAATATCCGGTCCTATAAAATTTCCTCAACAGAATTTCTCGAAAAGAACGTCGTCTTTCCTCCAGCGATTCCCATTTGAGTTCACGGAGCATTTCTGAGACACTCGCACGTAGGTCAAACCTACCACTAACGAACCTAGCTGTTCGCCTCTGAACTGCTTCCATGTCTTTCTTTAAACTAATCCGATGCGGGTCCCAAACACTTGAGCAATACTCAAGACCTGGTCGTATAAGCGATGTATACGTGGTCTCTTTCACAGATAAAGTACATCTTCCCAAAATTCTCCCAATAAACCGAAGGCGGCTGTCCGCCTTATTTACAACTGTCCTTACACGTTTGTTCCATTTCATATCGCTCTGAAACATTACGCCTACATATTTGAATGATGCAACTGCATCAAGAAGCTTAGTACTAATGCTGCATTCGAAAATTATGGGATTGTTTTTTGTACTCATGCGCATCGCCTTACATTTTTCTAAAATTAGAACTAGCTGCCATTCTTCACACTTACTACAAATTATGTCAAAGTCATCCCGCATGCTACTACAGTCAGTTGAAGACGACACTCTCCCATAAACCAAAGCATCATCAGCAAACAGTAACAAATTATAAGTTACTCTGTCCATCAGATCATTTATATAAGTAGAAAATAGTATCAAACTCCCGTGGGGCACACCCGACAACACCCTAGTCTACGATGAACACTCGCCGTCGAGAACAATGTACTGCGTACTACAGGTTAGAAAGTTTTCCAGCCAGTCACAAATCTCTGAACCTATTCCATATGTTCGTATCTTCGTTGTCAGGCTGTAGTACGGCACCACTTCATACGCCTTTTTGAAAACGAGAAAAACAATCTGCCTGTTTCCCTTCATCCATGGCTCGCAAGATGTAATGTGAGAAAAGGGCAAGCTTAGTTTCCCCGAGCTGATTGATAAAAAAACAAAAACCTTTTCGGTCTCAAGGTAATTTACTATATTCGATCTGAGAAAATGCACCAGACTTCTACAGGAAACTGATGTCACGACCCCTTTACAACTAAAAGTATTTTGGAGACCCCCCACCCCCTCCCCGAACCATTACAGAAGAAAGTTTGTTATTTCAAAGGCAACGAATTTAATTTTCTTCTCCTGATATAAGTTTCTTGTAAAAACACAATAAAAAAGTACCATATTATACATTATAGAATAAATTTTAGACTATTTTTCTGAATGGGACACAGCCTATTATTATATGAATTTCGGCAGAAAAATACATGTTGCATAACGAGATTTCGTATTGCAGGTAAAGTTCATAAGCCAATATTATGCTCGTTGAGCTTTGTCCCACTAGTAGTCAATTTGTAAACAATCGAATTTCACGAAATTACTTAACGTATCTGGTAAATTAGCTATCACAGTTTTGAGGTCTTTCGTGCACTTATTATCAACACGTTGTAATTATTACAAAACAATCTTTGTTGCATTCTACAGAAAATTTACGATCAACAAGTAAACGTGTAATTTTAATATAAAATGCATTTTACCTTCCTTAGGCATAAGTCTTCGCATATCGGAACACCTAGTATTCAGGCAAGCTGCTAGCGGGTTGTTTTATGGTTCCACTACGTCAGCAAGTGACGGCGACCCCCAAATTTTTGGACCATATTGTGAGTAAGGATGGAACCTTGTGCCTCCAGTCCGACCCTGAAACGAAACAGCAAAGCACGGAAACTCTTTCTCCGACACCACCTCGTCGAAAACGAAAAGCGGAGTCGAAATATCACGTATCGAAAGGATGCTCAACACCGTTCCAATAGTCAAGGCATTATCCACAAGGAATTTCTACCTGACGGGATAACGTTAACGCTGCAAGATGCGTTGAAATGTAACAGGACTATGCACCGTACTTTATTGACAGAGGTGAGATAATGTTCAAATGTTGGAAAAGGATACTTTCAGTAAATAAGGTTTAAACATTTCATTTGTTGTTAACTTACAAATAGAGTCATACCAGGACCTGGAAATAGCCAGTATTATCTGGATCCTGTTCTCAATAATCCTGCATACCTAAAGATCCTTCCTTTTCCTGCATCTTGCTTCTTTAGTCATTTCCTCTGCTGCACGCTGGGATTCCGTCATCCTAAGTTGATCCATTTGCTGGAAGGCTTGCGGTGTATTGGCTACTGCTGTGATACCAAATTTCTCCAGTATCCTAAATCTGGCCTTACTGCCCTCATTAAACGGTATCACAGCGTCACAACAGCCCAACCTCACAGTTTTCATAGCTACATTGGGGTCTAAATGACATTATTGAAACACTCATTTTGGCGTTCTGCGAAAAATACGTTCAAATGTTTGTAATTCGATGGGTCCAAACTACGTTGGTAATCAGTCCCTAAATTTACAAACTCCTCAAACTAAGTTAAACTAACCTAAGGACAACACACACATCTATTCCCTAGGGAGGATTCGCGCGATCAGTAACGTGGCGCTCCAGACCGCTCGGCTACTCCCGTGCGGCTGGCGTTTTGCGTTCAGCCGTGGAGACTATTGCAAAGTTGGTCAGGATGAACTAACTCTCGAGGCATTGGTTTCATAGCTTCCGTCACTAAAGATGGTGTGCTACTTTTAAGGTTTCTCTGTACCCCCTTCGTAAGCTATGCGGTACTTGCGCCTTGAATGAGCACAAGGTTCCCAAAGACCATGTGTAGATGTATGATCAGTGGAAGAATGAAGCCTACGCTGCTTTTAGCAACCCTTTCATGTCATGTCTGTTGTTTCTTATTACCATTCCATAATATGGCTGCAGGTCGAATGTTCGAATGTTTGTAAAACTGCGGAAACAAAGTGCAGTTTTCCTCATTCTCAACTCTGAAAAACTCCTTAAACTAACTTATGCTAAGGACAAAACACGCACACACACCTCCGACGTGGAACAGCCGCGCGCTCCACAGTAAAGCGCCTCAGACCGTACGGGCACTCTCGCTCGTCCGCTGTAGGTCGTCAGTGCTTCCGTCTCTGAGTATTTCTGTGCCATTTAGTGTTTTTCCAGCTGATGATACCGACATTTCTGATTAAAAAGCATCCAACCTTTTAACACGAACATTAACTCGAGTTTATGGGGCGTAGAGATGACAACAGTAGCCTTATAACTGGAAAATTTACAGAGATAAGATACTTCAGGAAATCAGTCCAGAAAGACAGCATTTTTTTTAACTTTGAAATACTAGAAATACATTTCGAATTGCAATTAACCTACAAGCGATGCCTCAAACTATTCAGGATATATAAAGTATTGTTAATGGATGAATTTTTGACGATCATTGTGATTGGTGGAACACCTAATTATCCATATTCCGGATGATCAAAAAGTCAGTATAAATCTGAAAACTTAATAAATCGCGGAATAATGTTGATACAGAGGTAAAAATTGACACACATACTTGGAATGACATGGGTTTTATTAGAACAAAAAAAAAGTTAAAACAGTTAAAAAATCTTGCGCGCTTCGTTTGGAGATCATCGTGTGCTCAGCCACCACTTTCGTCATGCTTGGCCTCCCAGGTCCTCAGATCTCAGTCCGTGCGATTATTAGCTTTGGGGTTACCTGAAGTCGCAAGTGTATCGTGATCGACTGACATCTCTATGGATGCTGAAAGACAACATCCGATGCCAATGCCTCACCATAATTTCTAACATGCTTTGCAGTGCTGTTCACAACATTATTCCTCGATTACAGCTATTGTTGAGGAATGATTGTGAACATATTGAGCATTTCCTGTAAAGAACATCATCTTTGCTTTGTTTTAATTTGTTATGCTAATTATTGCTTTTTTGATCAGATGAAGCGCCCTCTGTTGGACATTTTTTGAACTGTTTTTTCCGGTTTTAATAAAACCCCATGTCATTCTAAGCATGTGAGTCAATTTTTAGCTCTCTATCTACATTATTCAGTGATTTATTAAGTTTTCAAACCAACACTGACTTTTTCATGACCAGGTACTTCGTTGTAATTGTTAAATTATATCAATAATTGGTACAAAGAGCTTCTTAGTTTTACGCTGATTACCAATTACGCCGGTTTAGACGACGAGGATCAAAGTGGATGCACGTTTATGGAGCGGTACACATTTATAATCACGGTACCCTATCAGCCGATACTATGCACAAATGTCACCAACTTTCAGAGGTGTGGCGTCGTTATCGGACGTGGATGGGGTGCGTACTTCAGCTAACGACAAAGCAGTGCTTCCCGATACAGATCAGAAATTTCTTCTGCTCAGTGAACGGAATTAATAGTTGTAAAAAAAACTCCTTCGGGCGGAACTATGCAAGTACTGCCATCGACCATGAAACCGGACATTTTCTACGTGCCATACTGTCAAGGAGTCGGTGTCGGTCTCAAGTGACGAGTATAAATAAGCTCTTCAGACATCACAAAAGCCGAAAAGGAGTATCACAACTACATCAACATACATACTCAGCAATCCACCGTAAGGTGCGTAGTGGAGGGTACACTGTACCACTACTAGGCATTTCCTTTCCTATTCCACTCCCAAATAGAACGAGGAAAAAAAGAATGCCTATATTCCTCCGTACGAGTCCTAATTTGACTATGCGAAATGTAAGTAGGTGCCAGCAAGATCGTACAACACTCAGCTTCAAATTCCGGCCCTCTAAATTCCCTCAACAGAAATTCACGAAAAGAACGTCGTCTTTCCTCCAACGATCCTCCATTGAGTCGCCGGAGCATTTCCGTGACACTCGCCCATTGGTCGAACCTACCAGTAACAAACCTAGCTGCTCGCCTCTGAACTGCTTCTATGTCTTCCGTTAAACTGATCTGCTGCGGGTCCCAAATACTTGAGCAATACTTAAGACGTGGTCGTACAAGCGTTTTATACCCGGTCTCCTTTACAGATCAAGTACAACTTTCCAAAATTCTCCCAATAACCCGAAGTCTGCTGTCCGCCTTACTCACAACTGTCCTTACATGCTCGTTCCATTTCATATCGCTCTGCAATGTTACGCCTAGATATTTGAACGACGCGACTGCATCAAGAAGCTCACTACTAATGCTGTATTCGAATATTATGGGATTGTTTTTCCTACACATGCGCATCACCTTACATTTTTCTACATTGAGGGCTAGCTGCCATTCTTCGCAACAACTAGAAATTTTGTCTAAGTCATCCTGTATGCTATTACAGTCAGTTAAAGACGACACCCTTCCATACACCACAACATCATCAGCAAACAGCCGCAAATTACAAGTTAGTCTGTCCATCAGATCATTTATATAAATAGAAAATAATAGCGGTCCCATCACACTCCCCTGGGGCACGCCTGTCGATACACTCGTCTCTGATGAACACTCGCCGTCGAGAACAACGTACTGCGTACTATTACTTAGGAAGTCTTCCAGCCATTCACAAATCTGTGATCCTATTCCATAAGCTCGTATCTTCGTTAGCAGTCTGCAGTGTGACACCGCGTCGAACGCCTTTTTGAAGTCGAGAAAAACACAATCCGCCTGTTGCCCTTCATCCATGGCTCGCAAGATGTCATGTGAGAAAAGGGCAAGCTGTGTTTCACGTGAACGATGTTTCCTAAACCCGTGTTGATTCACAGAAAGAAGCTTTTTCGTTTCAAGGAAAGTTACTACATCCTAACTGAGAATCTGCTCCAAACTTCTACAGGGAACTGATGTCAACGAAATTGGCCTGTAATTATGTTGGTCAGTTCTCTTTCCTTTCTTATAAACGGGAGTCACCTGCGCTTTTTCCAATCACTAGGAACGTTGCGCTGAAATAAAGATTCGCAATAAATGCTAGGTAAGTAAGGGGCCAATGCCGCAGAATACTCTGTGTAAAACCGAACTGGTATTCCATCCGGACTAGCAGACGTTTTCGTATTTAGCACTCTCAGCTGCTTCTCTTCACCGGAAATACCTATTACTATGTCCTCCATTTCGGAATTAGTACGTTGATCAAATGATGGTATATTTGTGCAATCCTCCTGCGTGAAAGATTTCTTAATGGTTAAATTAGAACTTCAGCTTTCCGTTTGCTTTCTTCTACTACTGCCCCGGAATGGTCAACGAGTGACTGGGTAGTAAACTTTGACCAACTTAACGATTTTACACAGGACCAGATTTTTTTCGGGTTCTCGGAAAGATCTCTTGCTAAGGTATGGCTGTGGTAATTATTGTATGCTTCGCGCATCGATCGCGTTATAGACGCACGAATCTCTACTAACTTTTTCCTGTCATCATTTGCGTGTTCTTTTTTGAATCGAGAGTGCAACACTCTTTGCTTTCTCAGCAGCCCTCTAACATTATCATTATACCACGGTGCATCTTCGCCATCCTTTACAGGGAGATATTTCTCTAACCCTTTATTTACAATGCATTTAAATTTAGTCCACAATTCCTCTACATCCATAGTACCGGAACTAAATGAATCCCATTCATTTTCTAAGTGCGTTCCTAGCAATTGCTTATCAGCTCTTCCCAGCTCTGTTTAAGGAGAAACAGATTCACTATAGTTCACACTGTGATTGCATATAATTATCATGTAATTGACGAATAATTCGTATATATCGTGATTGCGGGTTGTAATGAAACACGGCAATCTCGGTGGAGTAAGCTTATAGCCGCTCGCAAGAAGCCGAGCGACCTGGAGCGTCACGTTACGGATGGCGAGGCCTCCTGCGGCGGAGGTTCGAATCCTCCATCGGACATGGATGTGTGTGTTGTCTTTAGGTTAGTTTAAGTAGTTTGTAAGCTAGGTACTAATAACCCAGCTGTTGAGTCCGACAGATTTACAAACATTTCAACATTTTGAGTAAGATTACCGTGCGAAAGAATATTAAGCCATTAACAGCTAAGTAAACTTAATATTTCCTTAAAATGTCGTACTATGACATATTTTACTCTACGAGCCCAGAATATCGAGAAACGCTGTCATTATTGTTGATAATATTGATGCCGAATCATTAAATATTAGGTGAGGCATTGAATTAAAATTTGTGCGGTGGCCAGAAATCGAACCCGGGGCCTCCTACTTACTAGGTAGGCGCTTTAAACCACTTAGATCAAATAGCGTTGCAGACAAAGCGACAACACGGACTGTCTTAAATCACGTCTCCATCCACACCACATACTTTAATTCTGCGTCAATATTCCCTACGAAATGCGTATCCCGGCCATAGTACTAATTTTAATTCAATGCCTCACCTTATATTTACTAACTTTGGTATAACGAGACAATGTTGGTTTTAAGGAAATGTATTGTTTGTTGAGTCCAAATCAGTTTTAGGATCACGTAATTGGTTCACATTTGCAGTTGTGGTTATAACCACTTTTTCCGCCTGATTTGTGGTATATGTTTTCATCTAAATATTCTACAACGAACAAAAGTTGCCACGCGGTAAGCAGTTTACCGCCTTGCGGACAGCAGGTAGACGTTTGCGGCAACTTACCTGAGCACTGTGCAGGAGTCCGGCGCGAAGCTGTGGCAGTACTGGGCCAGAGGCGAGCGAGGAGCACGGGGCAGCGAGCGGCGGGCGCTAACAGGATAACAGTTCAGCGGCCACGCGACGGCCAACGGCCAGGCCGGGGCCAGCCGCATCTGGGGCTCCTGCTGCCCTAGATGATGGCAACCAAACGGTCCTGTCTAGAGGCCACCGTGAGGTTTCAACGTCATAGGGCAAACCTCTCGGTAGTTACGACTAGTGTATTTCATTTAGTACTATATGTGCGCCTCGGTTGCGCAGTGGTACAGTGCCAGACTACAAAACCGAAGGTCGCGGGCTCGATCCACGCCACTCCTAGGGTTTTTATCTGTCATTTTCCACTTCTTTCACCTCAGGCTGTATTTATCATCTGAAAAATACCGCGTATCACCCTGTAACTGGCTGGGTAAGTCAGTTCGAAGGTCGGAGGAAGGCAACGGCATACCACCTCCAAACAGGACCATGCCTAGTAAAGCACTGTGGTATTCAAACCAATCTTCGGATTGTTGACTGCTTTACCTTTTTAGTACAATAATTGTTACCCCATAGAAGTCATGAGGGATTAATACAACTACAGCCCCAAGAACGATGTGTTCGGATTTAAAAGATAGTAAGACAGGGATGCATTCTTTCGCCCGTACTATTCAGATTAGTTCTATTGATCATAAATACCACATTTCAGAATTATGGGACGGTGTCAGTTTAATAACATATGTCTGTACTTAACACACAATATTTAATGAAGTTTTATACGTTTCTTTACTTTCACCTTTTGTTTATTTTATTTATTTATTTGCGAAATTTTTAAGCCTTATCTAAAAATTCATCTAATGTGTAGAAGGAGTTGCCATTCAGAAAAACTTTTAATTTCTTTTTAAATAGTAAATGGCTATCTGTCAGAATTTTCATGCTACTTGGCAAGTGACCAAAGATTTCTGTGGAAAAAAAAAAGTTTAAATGTTTGTAAATCTATCGGACCAAACTGCGTGGTCATCAGTCCGTAGCTTACAAACTATTTACACTAAGGTAAACTAACCTAAGGACAAACAAAAACACCCATGCCCGAGGGAAGATTCGAACCTCCGACGGCGAGCAACCGCGCGCTTCGCAGCGAGGTGCCTTAGACCGCTCGGCTACTCCACCGGGGCATTTCTGTGGCAGCCAACGTTAGATTTAACCTTGCATACTGAAGGTCACCCTTTCTCCTACTGTTCTAGCTATGAACACTGCTATTACTTTTCAACTAGGTCGGATTGTCAAAAACAAATGGCATGAGTTAATACATATATTGTGAAGCCATTGTTGAGGTCCTTAAATAAATGTCTGTAAGATGGTCTTGGGTGGGCTCCAGCAAATGTTCTGAAAAAAATGTTCAAATGTTTGTAAAGTCTATGGGACTTAACTACGGGGTCATCAGTCCCTAAACTTACAAACTACTTACAACTAAGGACGGCACAAATATCCATGCCCGAGGGGGGATTCGAACCCCCGACCGTAGTCGCCGTGCAGACCGTGACTGGGGCGCCTCAGTCCCCTCGGCCACCGCGGCCGGCAATGTTCTGATTACACGATTTTATCTAATGAATACTTTTTCACTTAATGTCGAATTGCCCCAGAATATGTTATTATACTAAGATATTGAATGAAAAGCGGTATATTAAGCTGATGTACTGAGATGTATATAACCAAAATTTGCATGACCCTGATAGCGTAATACGTAGCTGAACTGAAATGTTTTAGCAGATCTTCAATGTGTTTCTTCCAGTTCTATCCCTCATCAAAGCAAACATCTAAGAATTTTTAAGACTTTTCCTTAGCTAAAGGTCTACATTTATAAAAAGTGTTACGGCGTTTACTGCACGAAACTCTATGTACTGGGTTTTATCAAATTGTAATGAGAGTCCATTTGGTGAGATCGACTTAATAATTTCCTGAAATTCATCATTTATAATATCAGTTAATTCCTGTTAGTCAGGCGAGCTAGCTATTCCTCCGTAAACAGAAAAAGGAACCAGTTTAGCATCTTCCTGAATATACAATGGCAAGTTATTAATATACCTGGTGATCATGAAGTCAGTATTAATTTGAAAACTTAATAAATCACGGAATAATGTAGATAGAGAGGTAAAAATTAACATACATGCTTGTAATGGCTTGGGTTTTTATTAGAACGAATAAAAAAATTGTTGCTAGAGGCTTGAAAGATCTCTTGCGAGCGTCGTTTTGTGATGATCGTGTGATCAGCCGCCACTTTCGTAATGCTTGGCCTCCCAGGTACCCAGACATCAGTACAGGCGATTATTGGCTTTGGGGTTACCTGAAGTCGCAAGTGTATCGTGATCGACCGACATATCTAAGGTTTGTTGAAAGAGAACACCCGACGCCAATGCCTCACATGCTTTACAGTGCTGTTCACAACATTATTCCTCCACTACAGTTATTGTTGAGGAATGATGGTGTACATATTGAGCATTTCCTGTAAAGAACATCATCTTTGATTTGTCTTAATTTGCCATGCTAATTATTGCATTTCTGTTGTGAACAGCACTGTAAAGCATGTCCGCAGCTATGGTGAGGCATTGGCGTCGGATGTTGTCTTTCAGCATCCCTAGGGATGTCGGTCGATCACGACACACTTGCGACTTCAGGTAACCCCAAAGCCAATAATTGCACGGACTGAGGTCTGGGGTCTTGGGAGGCCAAGCATGACGAAATTGGCGGCTGAGCACACGATCATCGTCGAACGACGCGCGCAAGAGATCTTTCACGCGTTTAGCAATATGGGGTGGAGCGCCATCCTGCATAAAAACCGTACGTTCCTGCAGGTGCTTATCAGCCAGGCTGGGGATGATGCGATCCTGTAACATATAGGCATACCTCTAACCCGTCACGGTAGCAGTTTTTTTTTTTTTTTTTTTTTTTTTTTTTTTTTTTTTTTTTTTTTTTTTTTTTTTCATAAAACCACATGTCATTCCAAGCATGTGTATAAATGTTTTCCTCATTTTACCTACATTATTCCGTGATGTGCTATCACGACGGTTTCAATTACGTGTAACAGTAAGATCATCGAAAGTCAAAAAGGTGGCAACAATAAGTATTGTGAAGTCACCCACCGTTTCTGTCGCTCTAGAATGGCGACAAGCGCTTGGCAAGACCACTCATTGGCGGAATTCTGGGGAGCGAAAATTTCATTCTAATTGCCATGGCTCTGCCTGCAGGTAGCGATCTGATACGGAATACGAAGATCGCAGCGCTGCATCGATACCAATGGTCATCACTTTTGTAAATGGACGTTCATACCACTTTTTTTTTTACCTTCGTTGAACCTTCATAAACCTCACTCTTACACATAATTGGATACTTCTCGATAGCCGCTATCAGAAAATAAGTACCAAACTACAACATTCCATTAAAAAAATTGACCTGCAAATATCTGAAGCGACCCCATCTACCAACTAAAAACCAACTTCATATTCTGGCCTTCGTTGTCCTATGCAACGTTTGCACCTCAAACGACTCACCTCCTGTCATACTTTCGGGGTTATTCTTGGTGGCAACATTTAGCGACTCATCCTGTATACATTGAACAAGCAATGACGGAAATAAAAATATATATAAATGACGTAAATAAAAATGTGGTGTAGAAATTAAGGTGAAGGCATATCAATGATAATATTCCCTGATGACATTGCTATAATCAGTGAAACTGAAGAATATTTATAGGATCTGTTGAGAATAAACCACAAGTAAATAAATAAAATTAATATGGAGTAGTAGAAGTGAAAGTAGTGAGAAACTTAATATCCATATAGGCTATAACGACGTAAATGAAATTACGCAATTTTGTTACCTTCCCAATAATATAAACCACGACGGACGAAGCATGAAAGACATAAGACGTACTCTGGTTCAGGCAAAGAGGGTGTTCACGGCTAAGATGAGTTTACTGGTACAAAACATTCGTTTTAACGTTGTAAGAGACCTATGGCCCTGCCATAATTAATTTGCTATAATATTTAGGCCATAATAAAGTTCACAATACTTATATAGTTATATTATCGTTATTATTAATACTGTTTGTCATTCTGCATGGCACATGAGTTATTTTGTACATATGTCATAGTAAATATAAGCAATGTAGTGATTTTTGTAAACTGGCCACAGATATATATTGTAAGTGGCGCAGTAATCTTTGGAAGTTTGATTGTAGAGTAAGCGCTCTGGCTGCGAGAGAGCAGTCAGTTGCGATTTAGTTGCCAGTGGCGAGTTGCTAGTGAGCTGCCAGGAGTTGCCAGTTGCGGGAAGGAAGCTGTTGGAGAAGGCAGTTGTTAGCCCTCTGCTGGGCACCTGGGGTCTTTTCAGACCCCATACCACTTTTATGTTGTGCATATCATTACATATTGATCTTATAACGCTCATGGTCCCTGACATCTCTCTCGTAATTGTGATCTGAGTGACTATTATGCAAAAATTTCGTTAATTGCTCATTTCTTTATTTTACCCAAAACCCAACATCTCTTTATTTTACGATGATTTCATGTAGAGATCAACGGAAGTGGGAACTTGGGGTCTTCAAAAACCCCCGTTGTTATAGCCCAATCAGTGTTCTCAGAAAACCGCTGAAGTTGGCAGAACTTATTGACAATGAAGATTACTTGTTGAGCTTGTTGAGCTGCAGACATCATTGTTGACGTGAAGGAAGCGGATGATGGCTTGCTTTATTAGGTAAGGCAAGTATTACTTTTCAGATCCTATAGTTTTTCTACATACTGTATACGATATTACTCCAAAGGAGAAAGAAATGTTTGTTCATTATAAAGCATGTAAGATAAAATTACGAAAGTCATACAAAATGTAGCAAAAATAATTGATTACTTAGGTTCGAAAATAAATACGTGGTCAAGTTTTTTAGAGTTGATGGGAAACTTGTTCGCGCTTAATCTTCTTCAGATGTTTGATGATGTTGATGCTGATAATGAAAGTAGTCCTGACGTGAATGAAGATGATAATGAATACTTGCCATCTGTTAGCGAAGAGGAGGAAGACAGTGATGCACCGGAAGAGGAAGATAATGAAGACGACGTCATTCACAGTGATGATGACGATGATGTAATTGTAAGTAGTGACAACACAATTAAAAATTTTTTCACTGGCAAAAATGGAATGATTTGGTACAAAGAGCCTCCAACTAAGTGTCAAACTCCATGTCATAATATAATTCGGGATAAACCTGGTTCTAAAGTGGCATCTCCTAGTTCAATGAAAGAAGCTCTAAAGCTCCTAATTACCCCACAAATAATTTCTGTCGTGGTAAGGAAAACTAACAGAGAGGCTAGACGAGTGTACAAGTGGAATGAAGATCATCCTACTAGTACATTAAGGTATGGAAGGAAATAGATGAGAAAGAATTAGAGGCTTATATCTTATGGAGCCTATAGATCAGGGAAGGAAGACTTGAGTTAATAGTGGAACGAGGAACATGACAGGCCTATTTTCAGGGCAACAATTCGCCTAAAAAGGTTTCAAGCAGTCACACGCTTTCTCAGATTTAACAGTAAGGAAATAAGAGCTGTACGTATGCTTCACGATAAGTTAGCTGCATTTAGAGACGTTTGGGAAATGCTAATTTCACGTCTTTCTTCCATATACACTCCCGTATTTGACATAACTGTTGACGAACAACTTGTTGCATTTAGGGGAATGTGTCCATTCCTACAGTACTTGAAAAGCAAACCTGCGAAATATGGTATAAAATATGGTGGTCTTGCGATTCTAGAAATGCTTTTCGATTGAATGGGCAGATTTACTTGGGAAAACAGCTTGGCCAACAGAGAGAAATAAATCAGGGTTCCAGAGTTATAAAAGATCTGACTGCAAAATGGTTCAATAAGGGCCGAAACATTGTAGCTGACAATTTTTTCAGTAGTATACTCATAATGAGAGAATTGCTGGCAGTGAGAACCACATATGTTGGAACTCTACGGAAAAAAAAGATTGAAATTCCTAAAGAGATGCAACCACATCGTTCAAGAGAAGTACATTCGTCTGTTTTTGGATTTTCTGATTCCATGTCACTGGTATCATACGTACATCAGAAGTTATACTTGCCTCATCTCTTCACTTGTCAAAAACACTGTGATTGGTGATGAAAAGAAGCCTGAACTAATAGAGCATTACAATAAACCCAAGGCAGGTGTTGATACCATGGACCAGCTTGTTGGAACATACACTGTGAGACGCAAAACCAAGCGTTGGCCTCTTGTGTTCTTCTACAATTTGATTAATATTGCCGGTATCGCTGCGATGATTGTATGGTTGTATCATCACCCACAAAGCTTTTCTTCAAATCAGAAGAGGTGGCACTTGCGGCTATGAAGACAACTTGTGCATCCTTACATAAACCGTAGAGTGCTTGATAGAAGACGCCTTCAGAAGGGAACAAAAGGTGGTCTTCTTACTGTTGGATATGACTACGAGCCGAGTGGACACAGTGTACCAGTGAATTATCAACCCAACAACAAAAGACAAAGGTGTGCTTTTTGTCCGAGAAACCTAGCCAAAGAAATAAAAACAAGTTGTAACAAGTGTGGAAAATTTGTATGCCGTTCTCATTATTCTCGGATTGTGATGTGCTTAGAATGCGATAAAATGTCTATTATTTCCAAGCGCAATATAGCTGGAACAAGTATTTCATTGTATACAAGTTTTAATTTTTTATGACAATTGCGATACATACAGAATAAAAATAAGAAGAATAAGAATAATAATAAGAAGAAGAAGATTTAAAAAATTATTCAGCTCTCTTTAAAAGCATAAAGAAAATCATATGTTCTGAAGTGATTAATATGTAAGAATAAAACGATGTGTTAATTCTGTTAAATAAATAAAGTTACTGTGATAAAATGCGGTGTAATAAAATTTTTGCAAAATGCGTATTTTGATTTTTCCCTCTAAAAAAATAAATAAATAATTTATAAATATGTTTGATTTACAAACCAAACACAAAGCGTAATATAACAAATTGATGTTATAGCAAAGAAATGTTAACAAAACTCAACAATAAATAAACTACTTCAGTAAAATGAACAGGGGTCTAGAAAGTTACGTAACTTATCCAACGTGCCCAGCAGAGGTTTAAGAATATGTTGCAATACGCCATTATTGTAATCCATGATGTTAATTTAATTTTCTGTAATATTTTTTCTACTTCATATTTTTTTTTTTTTTTTTTTTTTTTTTTTTTTTTTTTTTTTTTTTTTTTTTTTTTTAAGAATACGTAACTTCTGATCTTAAATTCGCGTTCTGCGTTGTCATTTTTGTAGTTAGTTTCCCCTTCCTTTAATTTTCTTCATTTATGATTATTGTTGAACTTACTTACTATCTACCAATCATTTCTGTTTACTTTAATACTGAAATCAAACAAGTTATGAAGCTGCATGTTGCGAGCTGCTGGCTGTTTGCTGTTTCCAATTTTGTAGTAAGAATATACGAGGTAAGTCAATTTTTTATTTATCTGTGTTGCAGTCAGATTTTTCCCCCGTTTCACTATTCAAGTTAATCAGTTTCGTTGTACTTTGGGAGTACTTTCGACAGGGCCATAAATTTTAGTGTTTGTGTTTTCCCCTATTTCCCGGGCGTGTCCGTTGCGCATATTGAGGCTTACCTCGGTTCAGTTTTTAAAAGTCCAGTTTTGCACGTACGTAGTACGCAGTATAGGTCACTTTCCATTAAACTTTATTTATTCGGAGCACCTTGCAACATGAGGAAAGAATTTTTGAAAATGTACAATGATATTCAAAATTAACCCTTTATTTCGCTGTTTCTCTCAAGCGACATCAAAATTCCACATGGTTTTCTGCCACATGTTTCAAATTTCATCTTTGGATGAGCGAAGGTTGTTGAAACCAGCATTTAATCTCGCAAAAAACAGCGATGTTTCATTGTTTTTTGTATATAGATTTGCAATACTTGAAATGTTTAACAGATACTACAACTGAGGTACTTGGATTTTTTGACGATATTCATTTCTTATACATATAAAACTACTTCCAAAGCTGAACAGGAAGCCTTAAAGATAATTTACCATGCAAAACTTGGCGAATTATTATCTCGGATACTGAAACTTGACTGATATTCTTTGGGAAGAAGAGATCTCGCACAACATTACTGAAGGAAAAACCAGTCCTGCGTCTTCTGTAACAGTGAATGATGTACGACAAGACAGTTTTGACTACTTTCTAGATTTTGGGCGTAAAGGATTATGTGGAATTTTATCTTCACGGGTTCTTGTGTGTAAAACATGGGAACTGTAGGTTTGTTCTGAACTTTGTACAAAAATGATTACTTTTCAGGCATTTCACATGACGAAGTCCAAAATACAATAACATCTACAGCTATAGGACAAATGCTGCAGTATTTATATTGTCGCACCCATATGATTTTTATTGGGAAATGTTACTTACATGTAAGAATTTATATGCAGAAAAAAAAAACATGTAATATTGTCTGCAAGGCTCTAATTGTTATATTTAAGTAACTTTCTCAGGGCGTGATTTCTGTGTGTGGCAAATAAAGGCTTAAAGCATGAGTCGGCTGTTTCCCCGGCCTATGTGTAAGTCACAATATAACCAGATTTTCATATTGTCTGTTTGACATTGAAGATGGTATTCTGATTAGCATACAACCATGTCAACATGATGTCATGGTACCTGTCAAGCGGCACGGTATTAGAGATGGGCAAAACCGCATGAACTAGTTCTTTTTCATAGCTCATCGACTCTCCAACTGATAAAAAACGTAAAACGATGTCACATTGCTTCTTTGTCACTATACCTTTATCTGATTTGGCCATATTCTGAAAGAAGAAAGAAGAGTAATCATTTTATTGTAAGTCCTTAGTAGTTTCGAGAATTAAAAATAAAATTGTCGTAACAGTATAAAAATATTTTTGCAGGTGAAATAATTGGAAAAAATAAAAAATTATTTTTTTTATTTTTTTATACTTTCATTCAAAAAAATACAATATTTTGCAGAATAAAATGATACTAGTTCCATATTTATACCGTGAGTAATTTGCGAGTTTGAGCTAGTTGAATGAAACGTGATAGCGCGAGAGGTCCAAGCAGGACGTGGCAACTGCTGCAGCGAAATAGCCATGCGCACTAATGGCGCTTACTACGTGAGCAACAAAAGCGAGCAACAGCGCGCGATATTCAGCGACGCGACACGGCAGCTACAAGCAGGAACATTCGGCGACACGGCCGGGTGTCTTACGTGAGCGCGACAGATTCTCGCTACAAGATGGCCGCTGGAACCGATCACCTGTTTCTAAAGTCTGGCACCGACAAACTTTGATGATAGCTACAGAGTAAGCAATAAAGTTTATTTAATTTAGGAAATAAGGCGTCAAAAGAGTAATGTACATTACATTTACAAAGCGAGGAATGTTCCTCAACTATTTCATTCATTACTTCAAATACGAAAAAAAGACTGAAGATCTCTAGTCAAATTCTTCGAAAATATGAGGTTTTCTTTTGTGAGTACAAACCGTCAACAACTGATTGAGTTCGAAGAGAGTCTTACCGAAAGAAATAATTAGGTAAATAACTGTGGTGATACTCTTACAGTCAGCATAATACAGGGGTAGCGTTCTGGGCTCCTATATTCTAAGTTGCTGGTACGATTTCCGTTCCATATTATATTTTAATTCCTGTAACCACAACCCTTTCACCTGTTATTTGTGGAAAATTTTATATATTCTCTATACAGAACAAGTCAAATTATATTTAAGTGCTTCCCAATATATTTTATCTTTAATTGCAAACACACACATCCCACTGTACCAAACACATTAAATTCGTAATGAAACATTATAGCAAGATATTTTACTCAGAAACGTAATTTTAGACGCATCTCGTTTGACATCCTAGTGTTCTCTCTCTCTCTCTCTCTCTCTCTCTCTCTCTCTCTCTCTCTCTCTCTCTCCTGGGAAACAGCTTTGTTGTTACTGTCAAAGATTTGACGCCAGCATCAAAAATTTCAAATGGACACATTCCCGAAACTGAATGGTTTCAGAGATAGAAAACATTAATGCACATTGTTATTTTCTTTGTTATTCGATTATACAGTCAATGTTTTCAACGTGCCAAAATAGCGTATATGCATAAAAGACCCATAATTTGATACAGGACACTTGTCTATCAAGTCAGGAAACTTTCTGATCTGGGCTTACAAAATCTATCTAAGCAACAGAGAATGCACATTGCACAAGATTTTGTCTCTCTTGCTCCCTTCATGCAAACCACAATTCTTAGAGAAAAATGGATTACGATCTTTTTCGCGGAAATTTTATATCGTTTAATTTTGTACTGTAACTCGTTTTTGCTACAGACTGTAGATTTCCTGTTATTAAGAAAAAGCATAACAGTAAATAAATACGTTTCAAAAAATGTACAAACTAATTAAAGGGTCATCAGTCCCTAAACTTACAAACTACTTATGAACTACTTACGAACTAGGACGGCACAAATATCCATGCCCGTGGGGGGATTCGAACCCCCGACCGTAGTGGCCGTGCAGACCGTGACTGGAGCGCCTGAGTCCCCTCGGCCACCGCTGCCGGTAGTTTTATTACAGTGCGGCACAATATATGTGAAATGTTTTATTATGCTTCTAAAGGAATTGAAATATATTCGTATTCATAATGTCCGAGTTTTACACAAGCGTTTATAACTACATGTAAATATCTGCTGTCACTGTGTTTGTGAACGTACTCCTCTGAAACGGCACAACCGATTTTTATGAAATTTCTTATGTGTATGTGGTAGGTATGAGAATATCTCGTAAAGTATATATCATACCGCTAAGTGATTAGGGTGTCCCTATCCAAATTTTTTAAAGTATTTTTCCACTTGACGCGGTCGGAAGGCCGCGAAGCTCTGCATTCGTACAAAGGAAGCGCTGCTCCATTAATTTTCTGGAATGCAGCCGCATAAAATTAACTTGTTGTAGTACTTGGGCTGCATGACGTTCAGCGCTCGCCCCGTCCTTTGAAGATTATGCGCGTGCGGGCACTGGTGACACACCAGAAATGTTGATAGGCGACAGTAAAGTTATTTGACTTTTTATTCTGCATTTGGTATGTATCGAAAGAAATATATGGATGTAAGACTAATACGTTATTGGTATGCCGTGTTTCATCAGTAAGTACAAAATTTTTGTGTACTTGTGTGTGTGTGTGTATTACAGTGAATAATGTCAGCACGGCGCAACGGGGTCCATTTGAGCCGTCGTACGAACGATGCGAGAAACATGCGAAACAGTAGAGCAGAAAGAGGAGACGAGGAAATCCAACGAGATAATGAAAATGTGCGAGTGCACGTGTGGCAGGTGCGCGCAAATCAATCACAAGAGGCGCGACCGGAAGGAAGCGAACGGCGACGCGACGGTCGGACGGGGACTGGTTGGCAGGCAAATGGGCATACTGAATATTGCACTCACCCTGAAGTGCAGACTGGTGCTATGGACAGCCGCCGTGGAGTGGTCGAGCGCTCTAAGGCGCCTTGCTGCGCGCATGGGTCTGTGTTTATTCCTTAGCATAAGTTTAAAAAAAATACTGTAAGTGATAACCGCAGCAGATAACTCCCTTGGATTTACACACATTTAAATTCTTTGCTACTGACAAAGAATGTCACCACTGTCATGCACTCAAAATTCAAATATCAGTCAGCTGGCATGTTGCTCATCAGGAAAAGTGCGACTACCAGAAACTGAGAAGCCACCAGAATCATTTAACGGCTTGCCCATCAACACGGATAAAAAAAAATGTTGAGATGTTTGTAAATCTATCTGACCAAACTACGTGGTCATCAGTCCATAGCTTACAAACTACTTAAACGTAGGTAAACTAACCTAAGAACAAACACACACACCCATGCCCCAGGGAGGACTCGAACCTCCACGGCGACCAACCGCGCGCTCCTCAGCGAGACGCTTTAGACCGCTCGGCTACTCCACCGCGGCAACACGGATGCAGATACATTCGCATATTCAGTTCATGTTACCAAATGACGTCGTTCGGAACAACCGAAAGAGTTCACAATACGGCAAATGGTCAACACTTCTATTCAACGTTAAAAATCAACTAGGCTCTTTGCTGCCAATGCCAAACCAGCCACATATTTTTTTACAAATATACTTCATGGGCGCTGGAAATATGAATCATGTGGATACACGTTCTTAGTCTGAATAGGTGAAAAATCGAAAAAAAATCGAAATTTGTAACATTACATGGGAGCATCGCAACTTAGGATTAGATTTGTATTTTATGCTCTTTATACCGTAGATACGACCGCGACAAAATTTTACCCATATGGCGTTCAAAACCAGAGGATTGGCAGTGTCTCCATAATAATTCGCAAGGTACACGATGAAGGATGCTTTACATCGGCCGTCGACAGATGTCTACAGTTTTATTCTTTTTTCGATGAAGTTTTCAACACTTTTCCTTCAAAATAAGGGAAACGTCACTGTCTACATAATATATCGCACGGTGCTTACTGGAGAAAACCTGAATGCATACTGAGACACCGTTTGACTCACGACCATGGATTTGTCAGGCATTGCAATTTTCCATATACAGCGGAGGAAAGGGATGAAGAGAGAGAGAGGGGTAGGAGGAGATTGTCAGAGAGTCAATTACAGTGGAAGGAGGATGGGTGCGCAGATAGAGGGAATGAGGAATAGGTGTAGAAGCAGCAGGAGGCAGACATAGGCAGGGACACTGAGAGACGAGGGAGGAAGAGATGAGGGATGCGTACATGGACTAACGGAATAAATACCCGTGAAAATCAAAAAGCTAATACATGATACAGTGAGAAGCCTAAGAGGACAGAGAGGTTAGAAGAAGGCAAACAGGTGGGGGCAGTGATGGGCAGGGAGATTAAGGACAGGAGTGTAGGATTCACATCCATAACCATGCATATTTAGCAATTGCGTTGAAGTACAGGGTGATCAATCCTCAGCGCAACCGCCTTTGCGGCGTGCGACTTGCCGGCGACGGTAGCTGCGGCGCGTTCTCCGCTTAGCGGGCCGGCCGGCGTCCGCACTAAATTTAATACGGATTTGGCGCGCAAGTTCTTCCTGACATACACAACACAGACACTTACAAATAAAAGTTTGTATTACGCAAAGAGGTGGAAAAGCCTCCCTTCGTTGTTCGAGCATTTCTGACACCTACTGAGGGAGTTGCTCATTAAGCTCTGAAGTTGCCTCTTAGAATTGCAATGATTTCAAGACGAATGTTTGTTTTTAGTTCATCTAAGGTGTGGGGATTTGATTTGTACCCTTCCTCTTTTAATGCTCCCCACAGATAAAAATCGCACAGGGTTAAATCAGGAGAACGAGGGGGTAAAATGTCCTTAGTGATAAAGCTTTCACCGATCACATTACCAATTTACCGTAATAATAAGTTGACTGTATGTGTTGTCACAGAGTCTTGCTGAAATGTTGTGGAAGCTCGTTCTATCTCAGTTAATTGGGCAAATAAAGGCCCCAATATGTTTTCACCATACCTGTCACCATTAATTGTTTACAGAAAAAATATAGAGCCTATTATTCTCTAGCCGCTAACAGCGCACCACGCTTTTTTATTTATTTATTTTTTTTTATTTTTTTTTATTTTTTATTTTTTATTTTTTTTTTTTTTTTGATCGTGCAGGGGCTACTCATGAATTACGTAAGGCTTTTCCTAACTCCAGTCACGACTATTTTGCGAATTAATACAGCCACTTAGGTGGAACCATGATTCGGCCGAAAAGTAAGTTAAACTCAGGCCAACTTCTCCGTCATGCACCTTTTTCAGAATCAATGAGTGTAATGAGCATCTTCCTATCTTCCTCAGCATTTGTCAAAAATGCTCGAACAACGAAGAGAGGCCGTTCCAGCACCTCCTTGTGTAAAACAGGTGATTAATACACTTTCCTTTCTAAGTGTCTGTGTTGCGTATGTCACAAATAAGTTGCGCGGTCAACCTGTAGTAAACTTAGTGAGGATGCCGGGCGGACTGCTAAGCGGGCACCGCAGCTGCCGTCGCGGGCGAGTAACACCTAGCAAAGGCGGTTGCGCTGAGGATTGATCACCCTGTACTTCAACGCAATTGTAACTTGTCGTGATTTTGTAATACTGTGTTTGTAGCAATTTAATTTATTCAGAAATACCTCCACCCAGTCACCCTGTTGGTCTAGCAATCCATAAGCTGCCACAACTCAACAAGTGAAAGCGCGTGTAAAAGGAGTTCAGTATTTCGAGCATTTATCAACCGTTTATGTGTTGAAGAGCGTCAGTTACCGTAACAACGCGTCAATGATAGTGTACAGTTCTATTGTTAGAAATAATAAAATATGAAAATTAAATAATTTGTTTCTGGAATAATGTGCAGATATAGATATGTTCACTGGAATAATGTATGAACTTCACTGAAAAATAATCAAATATGAGTCAGTTTCTATATATTAATATTAATATTCATTACGAAATGTTTTTTCATCACAGACAATTTGAGCGGATACGATGATCCTCTTCTTTTTCATACATCTCAGGGCATGTAGTTCGACAATTTTACGCCAAGATATTGTATATCTTATCTTGAATAAAAAATAAAGTTTGCGACACTTTTTGGTAAACACATCAATATATTATAGTTTTAAAATGAATACATAACAAGACGTCTACACCCACTGAAAGTAGACACACAAGTGATACATCAGCTAATTGACCATCATATGCTTTTTTAAACATTTTATAACCATTCAAAGTTTATCGTTTTCTTACACCCATTACTATAATATAAAACTACTCCTCTGACACATCAAAAAAACTATTTTCCCTGGAATTATATAATACAGATTGAGAATTATATAATACAGATTGAGAAAATACCAAATATTTAGAAATTCTCAAGTAAAATTATAAAATAAATTAAAAAAAAAATATTGTTCCTTTCCTGCCCTGGTATATCACCCCATCTACCTCATGGTAACATCACAATATATATTGAGACAAATATGATAATGGACTTGTTTTCGTTTTTTGGTGTAAAGAACCTGTCCACAGCGTTTGTAAAAGTATGTTTCAAACACCCTTTATAAATAAACCCTTGTTCAGAGTCACATCTTACAGTATTTGAAAATTATTTCCTTCCAAGGTATTACAGTATCAAATTATTGGACAAAGAATTGGACGAAAAAATTTGATATAATATTGGTCCTATTCTTTTACAAAGATATTCGATGAAAACGCTAAAGGGCGTATTACTCTATCGTCCAATATTTTCTCAAGGTTGTTTTAAAATGGCGTTGTTTTGAAACAAATGCGATGTGTCTGTATTTAAAAGAAATGTTCAAATGTTTGTAGAATTTACGGGACTTAACTACGGGGTCATCAGTCCCTAAACTTACAAACTACTTGTGAATTAGCTAATACTAAGGACGGCACAAATATCCATGCCCGAGGGGGGATTCGAACCCCCGACCGTAGTGGCCGTGTAGAACGTGACTGACGCGCCTCAGTCCCCTCTGCCACCGCGGCCGGCGTATTTAGAAGATAAGGAGGGAAAAAGAAAAGGAAACGTAGTTGGATGAAACCATGGATGTCACTGCGTAATTAATAAGTGTTCAGTAATACTTGTTACGGCGACGGAATGTTTTTTTCTTTTTTTTTTTTTCTTTTTTTTTTTTTTTTTTTTTTTTTTTTTTTTTTTTTTTTTTTTTTTTTTTTGCCTTTTTTTCCGTCTGTAGTACAGCTGGGCCATAATTTACTGCTGATTGTTTTGTAGCTCTCCATTCTTCGCAATTTGCAATAGGCTAATAGAAAAGGCTTACGCAAGCAGCGTATATGAATAAGATTGTAAGTTAATAAAGCGGGTTTCATTAAATAACATTTTAACTGGAAAGTGACAGCACTGACAGTGGGTGAAATCCAATTTGTTTGTGACGATATTAACAATGTAAGGAGGAAAACATAGCTGATGAAAGTTCTATTCATGTCCTTACAAAAATTGTTTGTGTTTATAGGCCTATGCATATATTTTCGCTTGCAAACAGATGTAGATGTTTTGAATGTTGTTTCACTTCCCACTACTTTGCACACTAATTTGACAAAAAATATACATTATAAAGTCTGCCTTGGCCTTAAATATGATTTAGGCGTGTTACGTCTTCAATATCGATAATATATAATTACTTTTTACTCCACGGATTGTAACTCATAACGTCACTTTCCCCGCAGGGTATCGGGATAAGCGAATTAAGGTGATAGACAGTGTGAATTGGCCTTGTCGCGTCTTATACAACACCCCATCTGATTTATACATTCCTATCAATTTTGTTATTGCTGGAACACATTACACAAATTAGCCGCTAATAGCCATGAACCACAGACTTTGCCGAGGTGGGATGCCTTGCGTTCCTCAACGAAGCAACAACAGCGGAGGGGTATCTGTGGAGAGGGCAGACAAACGTGTGTTTCCTGAAGAGGGGCAGCAGCCTTTTCAGTAGTAACAGGGTCAACAGTCTGGATGATTGACTGAGCTGGCCTTGTAACATCAGCTAACATGGCTTTGCCGTGCAGTTACTGCGAACGGCTGAAATTAAGGAGAAACTACAGTCGTTACTTTTCCTGGGTACATGCAGCTCTACTGTATGAATGATGAAAGCGCCTTCTTGGGTAAAATATTCCGGAAGTAAAATAGTCCCCCATTCGGGTCTCCAGGCGAGGACTACTCAGGAAGATGTCATCAAGAAAAACAAAACAGGTATTCTACGGGTAGGAGCGTGGAATGTTCTAACCATTAATCGCGTAGGTAAGTTAGGAAATTTGAACGAAAAATGGATAGGTTAAAGTTGTATATAATAGGGATTAGTGAAGTTCTGTGGCAGGATGAACGTGATGTCTGGTCATGTGAGTACAGAGTTATAAATACGAAATCAGTTGGTGGTAACGCAGGAGTAGATTTGATAATGAGTAAGAAAATGGGAATGCAGGTAAGTTACTATGAACAGCAGAGTGAAAGTATTATCGTACCAAAGATGGACACAAAACCAACACCGACCACATAGAACAAGTGTATATGCCAACTAGCACGGCTGATGATGAGGAGATCGAAGAAATGTATGAGGAGGGAATAGAAGTAATTCAGCAAGTTAAGGGAGACGAAGACTTGATTCTGATGGGGGACTGGAACTCGGTAGTAGGAAAAAGAAGAAAAGGAAATGTAGTAGGTGAATATGGACTGGGAAAAAGGAATGAAAGAGGAGATCGCCTGGTTGAATTTTGCACAGAACACAATTTAATGATCACCAACACTTGGTTCAATCATCATGAAAGAAAGCTTTATACATAGAAGAGGCCAGGAGACACTGGAAGGTACCAGATTGACTTCATAATGGTAAATAATAGGTTTAGAAACATATACAGAGGCAGATACACACTCTGACCATAACGTATTGGTTATGAAATGCAGAGACTGCAGAAATGTAGAAATGTTAGGTGATGGAACCTGGACAAAATGAAGGAACCGGAGGTGGCTGAGAGTTTCAGAGGGAGCATTAGGCAGCGATTGGCTGAAACGGGGGAATGTAATACAGTAGAACAATAATGAGTAGCTCTGAGAGGCTGTGAAGGCTGTAGAGGATCATATAGACAGAAGGAGAAGGCCTTATAGAAATCTATGGATAACACAGGATATATTGAACTTAAAATGAGGAAAGAGGAAGAAGGGAAAGCTGAACTGTGGAAGGAACATATAGAGGACCTATACAAAGGAAATAAACTTGAAGGCAGTATTCTAAAAATGGAAGACGAAGTGGAGGAAGATATTGCGAGAAGATATTGCGAGAAGAATTTGACCGAACGCTAAAGTATTTGAGTCGAAACATGGCCTCTGGAGTACGTGATATTCCGTCTGAACTGCTGATATCGTTAGGAGAGCCAGTAATGGAAAAATTGTTCCACCTGCTATGCAAGATGTATGAGACAGAATTTCAAGAATAATATTTTAATTCCAATTCCAAAGAAATCAGGTGCAGACAAATGTGAAACTTACAGAACTATCAATTTAATAAGAGATAGTAGCAAAACACTAATTATTTACAGACGAATGGAAAAACGGGTGTAATGCGACCTCGGGGAAGATCAGTTTGAATTTAGGAGAAATGTAGCAACATGCGGGCCAATACTCACGTTACGACTTATGTTAGAAGACAGGCTAAGGAAAGGCAAACCTTCGTTTTCAGCGTTTGTCGATTTGGAGTAAGCTTTTGACAATGTCGACTGGAATAAATTCTTTAAAATTCTGAAGGTAGCATGGATAAAATATAGGGAGCGAAGAGTTATATTGAACTTGTACAAAAACCAGACAGCCGTTCTTAGAGTTGAGGGGCAAGAAAGGGACGCAGAGGATGGGAAGGGAGTAAGAGAGGGTTGTAGTCTTTCCCCAAAGTTGTTCAGTCTGTACACTGAGCAAGCTGTGATGGAATACAAGGAGAAATTTGGAGATGGAATTACAGTTCAGAGAGAAGAAATAAAAACTTCGCTATTTGCCGATGACATAGTAATTTTGTAAGTGACTGTGAAGAATCTGGAAGAGCAATTCAATGGAATGGATGGTATCATAAAAGGAAGATATAAGATGAACATGAACAAGAATAAAAGGAAGGTAATGGAACTTAGTGTCAGAAAAATCATTCGATGTTGAAGGAATTAGATTAGGTACTGAGACAAGAAAAGTAGTAGATGAGTTTTGTTATTTGGGTAGCAAATTATCTTCTGATGGCCGAAGTTAAGAAGATATAAAATGCAGAATGGCTGGGCGAAGAAAAGCGTTTCTAAAGAAGCGAAATTTGTTGACATCCAATATTAATTTAAATGTTTGGCAGTCCTTTCTGAAAGCATTTGCCTGGAGTGTAGCATCTTATTGGAGTGGAACTTGACAATAAGGAGTTCGGACAAAAAGATGATAGTAGCTTTTGAAATGTGGTGCTAAAGACGAATGATGAGAATTAGATGGGTAGAACACGTAACTAATGAGAGGTGCTCAACCGAACTGGGGAGAAAAGGAGTTTCTGACATACTTGACTAAGAAAAGGAATAGAGTAATAGGATACATTGTGAGACATCAAGGAATTGTCATCTTAGTATTAGAAGGAAGTTCGTGGGGTAAAAATCGTAGAGGGAGACCGTTGTCGAATACAGTAAGCGTATTCAAAAGGATGTAGGTTGCCGAACGTTTTCTCAGATGAAGAGACTTGTACAAGACAGGGAAGCTTTGAGATCTGCACCAAACCAATCTGCGGACTGAAGAACACAACAACAACAGCCATGTTTACGAATACCAACGCTATGTCATGCTGTTATTTGGAGGCTGAAAGGCAGACTTTCTGTTGAGAAAATTTAGACGGCCGGAATTTGAAGCTGAGTGTAGTACGATCTTGCTGCTACCTACTTACATTTCGCGTAGTGATCACAATAACAAGATAAGAGAAATTAGAGTTCGTACGGAGGTATATAGGCATTCTTTTTTCCCTCGTTCTATTTCGGAGTGGAATAGGAAACTAAATAGCTAGTACTGGTACAGTGTACCCTCCGCCACGCACCTTACGGTGAATTGTGGAGTATGTATGTAGATGCAGCTCATTCTTCCTCTACTATTCCAGGGTTTAAAACCACTTTTCTAAATTTCAGCACTCTACTGAGGGTTTTTCTTTCGTGTTTTTGCAGCCACTTTCACTCTGACACATACACTATCTGAGTTGCATATTTTCGGTCCAGGTGCTGCAAACTGTAAGCTTTCTTACATAGTACTATTTGAAGCTTCATAGAACCAGAAGCTACAGTTTACGAATCCAGAAATCATTCACATAGGTTTTAAAACTTTTTCACAATGTATCATTTATGACTTAAATTAGAATATGAACTTAATCTTAGTACGCGATATGATTTGCACTATCCTTCACTCAATCATACCGTAAGGTTGTCCATGAAGTAGTTAAATAATGAACCCTAAAATCTACGTCGACTACCTAGTTCTGTATGTAATATGACGGAGAATCAAATTAATTTCATAATCATCATATTCACACTGACAACATACCTGCTTGTAACTACTTCTTCTTCATAGAATTTTCTGAACTTACTTCTCTCTTTCCCTCGCTCTGAGTGTACGTGCATGTTTGTGTGTGTAAGAGAGAGAAAGAGAAAGAGAGAGGGAGACTGGGGGTATCAAAAAGGGTGATTGATCGTAACGATGTATACAACAGTCACTACATTCATAAAGAAAAGGTACTGAAGACTCGCATCTTAATAGTCAGTACCCAGTTTTCACTGAGAATTTCTTGTATAGTTGTAAAACTGCGTGTTTTGACATCATAGTAATAGCATAGAGATACGAGCCATGTTACATGTAAATAAGCAAATCAAACCAGCATACGTCTGCTGTGCTTAGATAAAATGTACTGGAAACACTATTTGCAGCAAATTTGTCTGTCAGTCATGAGTTACGAGACTCTGCGTCTCACAAAGTGGTTTGTTTGCTTAATATGGGTCGAATTTGTATTGCCCTGAACGATTATAACATTTAAATAGCATTTTAGGTCATTGTTCTTACAAAAGTTACCTATTTTCATGGAATTAAAGTTTTAAAATCATTAGATTTCAAGTTTAAGTCATTTGATCTGAAACGCTCTGTTATTGCTCTGGTGCCATCACACTACACCAGGAAGGTGAAGCTGTTTTTGTACTGAGGATACTTCAGTTTTCTTTCCTATGGAAAACGCTCTTACAACTTTTATGTAAGGGTGCAAATGAATTTTATTAAGGCAGATCTTATTAAGAATCGAAAATGTTGTGCCTTTATGATATATTAGTGTTTCAAAACAACCCAATTTTGTACGTGCCAGACATGCTACTTGTGAGAACTATGATCGAAGGCAAATCTACCTCAACTTATAGCTAACCGTTGCTTCTGTGTCAGCAGATAGACTCTTCAGATATAAAGAATTATACCACAAACATATGTAAACTACGATTGCATTTTGCATTCAGTCTTTTTACTTTTCTATCAAATGATTTCACTTTAAACTGAACACTGTTCGTTAGTGCCAACTGTAAAAGTAATTTGATAAGTGCCCGCCTATGTGAGCTAATGGAGTAATAATCATCATATGGTGCATTTACTTACATCAAAATGATACACAAATAAACGCACAAAGTGACCACTATCACATTTAGATCTCTACGATCTAGTATTAGTCTCATTTTACTCATCTTCTCATTGCTTGGTAGAGCAAAAACTACTTTTCTGGAATACAGTACCGGTATTTATTGATATATGCGTACAATGTTATGCTATGCAATATTTATAGACCATTTTCAGATTCGATTCGATTAGTACTTGTTCCATAGATCATGAATACGACATTTCGTACTGAGGCGGATTGTGTCAGTTTAATAAATGGTATCTTTACATGATATTATAATATATATATATTTTTTTATTTTTTCTAAAATTAAAAATTCATCTTCTGAGTAGCAGGAAATGCCATTCAAACATTATTTTAATTTCCTTTGCAATGTTACTTCGCCCTCTCAGAATTTTGATGGTCTTTCGTAAGCGAACAAGTAATTTTGTGACTGTATAATTCAGCAAATACTGGTCAGGCGTTACATTTAACCTTGACTGTGGAAGATCATTTTTTTCCTATTGTTTTAGTTACATACGCTGTTATTAATTTTGAATTGATTTCGGTCATTAATAACAAATATCATAAGTGAATAAAAATATATTCTTAAATAAATGTCTGCTGGAAGATCTTGGATTGGGCTCCAACAACTATTACTATCACACTTTTTGTGCGATGAATATGTTTTTTCTCTTTCATGAATTACCCAAAATCTGATGCCATATGAGAGAAGTGAATGAAAATATGCATAATAAGATAATTTACGGTGTCGTCTATCACCGAACTTAGCAATAAGCCTAATAGTAAAAGTTACTGAACTCAAAACGTTTCAGCAGTTTCATCAATGTGTTTCTTCCAGTTCAACCTCTCATCAGTGCACACACACAAAATTATGAATATTCCACTTTAGCTAAAGACTTATGCCTAAAGTCCACGCTTGTTTTATGGTATCATGACATTTACCGTACAGAACTGTATATACTGTGTTTTACCATAATTTTGTAAGAGTCCATTTGTAAAGAACTATTTAATTATTTCATGAAAGTCATTACTTACAATTTCATCGGTTAATACTTCTTTGTCAGGTGTGTTTACAATACTTCAAAGGACAAAGCACTAGCTTTGCATCTTCGTGAATATATAATGGCAAATCATTAATAAATAATAAGAACGGCAAAGGACCCAAGGCCGATCCCTGTGGAATCCCCATGAACAACAGACGTTTCCGAGATAGGGTAACTTGCATGCCTCAACGACAGACATATCTGTATCATAGGTACAACTACAGTGGATGGGTATCTGTGGAGAGGCATGGCAACGTGTGGTTTCTGAAGTGGGGCAGCAGCCTTTTCAGTAGTTATAGATGCAAAATACTATCACGAATTATTTACATACGAATGGAGAAACTAGTGGAATCCGACCTTGGGGAAGATCAATATCTATTTAGGAGAAATGTAGAAACATGGGAGGCAAATCTCACATTACGACTTATCTTAGAAGATAGGTTAAGGAAACGCAAAATTATCTTTTTAGCATTTGTAGATCTGGAGAAAGTTTTTGACAATATTGACTGGAACACATTCTTCCAAATTTTGAAGGTATCAGAAGTAAAATATAGTGAGCTAAGACTTATATTTAACTTGTACAAAAACCAGACAGCAATTATAAAAATCGATGGGTATGAATGAAACGCACTGTTTGGGAAGGGAGTAAGACAGGGCACAGCCTTTCTCCAATGTTGTTCAATTGATCAAGAAATGCAAATAGAGATTTGGAGAGGGAATTGAATTTCAGGGAGAGGTAATAAAAACTTTGTGGTTTGCCGATGACGTAGTAATTCTTTCAGAGACAGCAAAGGACACGCAAGAATGGTAAGGACAGTGTCTTGAAAGGAGGCTATAACATGACTATGAACAAGAGCAAAACTAGGGTAATGAAATGTAGTGTCAGAAATATCGGTAGATGTTGAAGGAATTGGATTAGGTATGAGGCAATGAAAGTGGTAGAAGAGTTTTGTAATTTCGGTATCAAAATTACTTCTGATGGGCGAAGTGCAGGTGATACAAAATGCAGAATGGCTATGAGAAGAAAAGCGAAATTTGTTGACATCCAATATTATTTCAAATGTTACGAAATTATTTCTGAAACCACTGTTCTGGGGAGTAGCAGTGTACGGAAACAAAATGTGGACGATAACGAGTTCAGACAAAAATAAAATGGAATCTTTTAAAATGTAGTGCTACAGACGAGTGATGAAGATAAAATTGTCAGATCATGTAACTAATAAGGAATACTCAAAAGAATTGGAAAGAAAAGGAGTTTCTGTTACATCCTAACTAAGAGAAGGGATAGGTCGGTGGGATAGATTCTGAGACACCAAGGAATCGTTTACTTAGCGTTGTAAGGGAGTGTGCGGGGTAAAAATCGCAGAGGGAGACCGTGGGACGAAAACAGAAAGCCGATTCAAAAGGATGTAGGTTGGTTGCAGAACATATTCTCAGATGAAGAGAGGGCAGTGCAGCGTGGAGAGCTGCATCAAACCAGTCTGCGAACTGAAGACCACAACAACAACACCGTTAACCACTTTTTCAACTATCTGCAAATTCCAGATAAATAAGAATTAAATTGATGAAAATTCATCGTAAAGATGGTTTAGGGTCAGCAATTGGGAGTATTTTGTAAAACAATTTATTTTGTCTATCGCAGGTGCACAATTTTGAAGTCAGTGAATAGTTTCGGACTCTACCGTACATTATCAAACCATTAGCCATTTTCAAACCGTGATAATAAAATGCACGTTACAAATGGCTGATAAAATCTTGTACATTATCGAATGTTAATACATGTCACTAGTCACATTAAAATTTAAAACAGCAGTGAAAACAGGTGATACATTCACGGGCCTCCAACGTCTACTGTGGATGTATCACCTGTTTTAACTGCTATTTTAAATTTTATTGGAACTAGTGACATGTATTAACAGTGGATAATGTACAAGATTTTTATCAGATATTTGTAACATGCATTGTATTATCACGGTTTGAAAATGGCTAACGGTTTGATAATGGACGGTACAGACTAATGTTACATGTGCCTCCACGTACCAAATGGTTCTTGTTTCCGATATTTTAAAATTAATTTCTTTTCATATTTGCTTATTTTATTGAAATTTTTCGTAAATATCAATATATTACTTACAGTCATATGGACTTAATATTCCTTGAAGATTGATTAATGTACGTAAACCTCTGTGCAAAGAATACAAAGACAATGAAACGTTCAGTTCTAACCATCTCTAAAGACAGAAGATGCGTCTCCATTTCCTTCTTCTTGTTCTAACATTGAGACAGTAAAGTCGTAAACGTTTTGAGCACTGTAATTATTACGAAATTTTTCTAGGATTTTTCTAGGATTTGTAAGTGATGTAAGTTTTATGTAGATATGCTACTTTTTTAAAAATTCAATTATAAACTCTGCAGTTTAACCGAATATCGAATGTGTTCTCATTTAGCAGAAAACTGAGTCTTTTATTTTTCCCTCTCACATTTTATTAACTGTGATGCAGTTTATTTTTCAAGACAACGCATACCGCCATTGCATCTAATTTTGAAACTAATTGTTGGAGATGTGATCAGACTAGTAATCATTTTCATTCTATTTTTTTTTTTTAATACATAATTGTTCTGAGTACGATCCTGAGATTTTGTGCCGATTATTAAATTTCAGTTTTAACAATTTGAGCTAGCCGTGGTCTTTGATAATAAATGATAGTCATCGTATATGATGTCTCAACAGTTTGGTTCACGACGGTTTTCCATCAACAACAGGTCTTTCGTTGTGCGTAGCTTGCCTTTTCTTTAGTAGTGCTGCATTTTTCCATTGTGAAAGAAAATGCCCATTTTCATGACTCACGTAAATGAGACGACCCCAGTTTGAAATATTCCTCCCGTGCAATCATTACAGGACTGTCAGTGATAGCTTATCAAAAAATATAAACTTCCTTTTACAGTGATTTCATTCAAATTAATATTGTTTCATTTCTTTATCTTTATTAAAATCACAGAACAACAGTTTCATTTGCAGGAGCTATTTCATTTAAATAATTTTTGCATACAAACATTAATTAAATAATAGTCATCACTAAAATTATTAACAATTTGGGAGAAATTTTTCAAGTCCGAAACTACTCACTGACTTCAAAATTGTGCAACTGCGACGGACAAAATAAACAGTTTTACAAGTATTAGATTGTTGGTGCTCTGTTCCATTTATACCAAAATTATTAACCTTATCTAAAAGAAATGTATGATTTAAGCGAACAAAAGCCTTTGAGAGATCAAAGAAAATCCCGAGTGACGTATGGTTGTTCAGAGAATTTAATGTACGGTCAAAAAAGCAAATATAGGACATAGTTTTGAAAAGTATTTCTGGATACCAAACTGACATTTTATTAATTATATTATTGTTTGTGAATTTTTCGTCAGTAGGAATAGCATCGTGTAGGCTCTTTCTCATGCATCGATTGGCAGTCTTACAAGTCACTCGAATGTTGTTTTCGGCTTTTTTCTTTATTTTTAACCGATATTCAAGAGGAAAGAAGCATGTTATTAGCATAAAATGACCTAATTAACCACTTAAAATGATTTACACAAAATACTGAAACACCTTATTGTAAATTGTTTTTCAAGGCAGTGCAGTAGCATCAATATGAATGCGAATGCAGAAACGTTTTACCTGTTTGCTAACATATTGCCGGCAATAGTCATTCATGCTAATTATCGTCTACTGTGTGCATGACTTTGGTCGTATTTTTTAGTCATATCTGCTGTACATGTGAATCTCCTCATTGACTTATTAATCGATGACTGTGTTGTTTCTTTCCCTTAATTCTGTCGTTTAATGCAATCTATCTTCAGAATTGATCTATATACAAGATGTCACGATCTGGTAAATACCCTGTAGTTTCAGAGAATGACCTGTTGTCTGACTGAAACTGATTACTTATAACAAATGACATACTTCTTTTGTGCTAATCACAAATATCTAAAAGTATTTATAAGCTGTAAGTCACTGACTGTCTAAAAATGTCTTCACTATTGCTCTGTTATTCGTTAGGCCTATAGGGCTATAGGTAACTGCGCTCATATCCCGCCAGCCCAGAATGTTTAGGGACTGCGTAAGTAAAAAGTAGATAAAAGCGGTGATTTTTACACTCCAGGTGACCCACATGGTCAGTTCCTACTTGAAGGCAGCTGTAATGGTTCGTCATGATCGAAGCTGGCGTGAAACTGACACACCTGAAAGAATCAGTATTTCAGTTGTTATAATTTTCTGCTTTCACTGCCATTATTTGGGAGCCAGGAAAAATGAAGTATTCACTATTTGTGTTTATGAATGCTTTAACTTAGACTATGGTGACGAAAGTCGTGAGATATCAAGTGTCCACTAGATGTGACATTGCCCGTGTCCCACCGCGTAGAGGTGGGCCAGTTTGTGCCCTCTTTTATTGTATTTGTTTGCAGCTTTAATACATGTTGAAATTATATTATAAAAAATGAAATTGGTGTACAATAGTAATACAATAATTCACTGTAAGTTAAATTAGAGGTGTGTCACATCATTAGTTTTATTGCATGGGTCATAATTAGTTACATCATCTGGTTTAACCATTTCACTATAGATTAAATTACAGTTGTAGTACATTATAAGTGTTTTTGCATAGTTAATAGTTAAGCATATCATACAGTGAAACAGCTGATCTTGAATGGACTGATCAATGTTTTAGTTTCTAAAAGTTTGTGACTGTGTGCTGTAATATTAATTTTATAGTGCCGGTGTTTATTTTTATTTGACTGTGCGTTGGCACACGTGGCGCCCCTGGATTTTGGCGCCGGCTACCTCAGTGTGCATCATGTTGTCAGCATACAGTGCCCTGCAGTAGGTTCTCATTCTGGATCTCTTTCCTAGTGTTACTCTGTTTCGTTATATATGGAGTTGTCTGTACTCTGCCAGATGATGTGACACTTATCCGCCACTCGTTGTTTCCCACTGGACAGTCGCATGGTCAGGGTGAAGTGGGGACGACAGCAGGTAGGACGGCGTGTACTGCACGCCAGAGCGGCGGCGCGTCAGTCGCCGTCCTGCGTGCCGTCCACTATAGTCGCATGGTCAGGGTGAAGTGGGGACGACAGCAGGTAGGACGGCGTGTACTGCACGCCAGAGCGGCGGCGCGTCAGTCGCCGTCCTGCGTGCCGTCCACTATAGTCGCGTGCAGCAGGGAGAGCGGGCAGGAGCCGCGCAGCCGCTCGCAGCCGCCCTCCGGCACGTGGTACGGCTGCAGCTGGCGACGCTCCGCGGCCGGCACGCTGAAACAACAGGCACGGAGTCTACAGGCAGTCGAGGCCAAGTTTATCAACGTGATTCAGAGAAAAGCGTTCCACGCAGTTTGTGGTATGATTCATTTTTGTGACATGCATACCACGAATACAGAGATTTACAGTCCGATTAAAATTACGGGTCGAGTGGTGGTAGTCGGGGATCAGCCAACAACGACCGTTTCTCGAACTTCACATCAGTCGCAGACTAGAGGGGAGGGGGCGGACAGTGTTGCCAACAGTGAAATAGTGAATTGAGATTTCCCACTAAAAAGGGTCGTTGCACCCCCCCCCCCCCCCAACTAGAGGAGCTTGTGTGTGTGTGGGTGGAGGTGTGTGGCTGTGTGTGTGTGTGTGTGTGTGTGTGTGTGTGTGTGTGTGGTGTTCCACTCAACTGTTCCAGCCCAGATATCTCTGAAACTACGAGAGATATTGAAAAACGAGTTTTACGATCATGAACGTACGGCAGTGGCTTATAAAAGTAGGTACTATGAGACACACTAAAACGTGAACAAATACTATTTTCAACACAAACTTATGTTTTTTTTAATGGATACCCCATATTATTTCTTAAGCAATCGATAGAATGAAAAATCACAATATGAATGGCGTTGATTGCGTCGCATTGCGTCAATTACATCAGGAGAAACTGTGGAGCGAAGTTGACGTTTGAAATACATGAGACGCGCTGCTAGCGCGTGTCCCAGACTGAAGCGAGACTCACGGTTGAGTCTAGGACACGTGCTAGCAGCACGCCTCGTGTTTTCGAAACGTAAACTTCGCTTCACAGTTTCTCCGCATGTAATTGACGCATCGTGGTGCAACAGACGCCATTCTATTTGTGATTTTTCTTCCTATCGATTCCTTAAGAAATAATGTGGGGTATCCATTAAGAAAAGAACATATGTTTGTGTTGAAAATAATATTTGTTCACGTTTTAGAGTGTCTCACATTACCTACTTTATAAGCCCCTGCCGTACGTTCATGACCGTAAAAGTTGTTTTCCAATATCTCTCGTAGTTTCAGAGATATCTGGGGTGAAAGATTTGAGTGGGACATTATATATATATATATATATATATATATATATATATATATATATATATATATATATATATATAATGTGAAGCTAGGGTGCTATCACTGCACCAAGAATTCTGAACTGGTAGACTTTTGCCGGCCGCGGTGGTCGAGGGGACTGCGGTGCGCCAGTCACTGTCTGCACGGCCACTACGGTCGGGGTTTCGAATCCCCCCTCGGGCATAGATGTTTGTGTCGTCTTTAGTATAAGGTAGTTCATAAGTAGTTTGTAAGTTTATGGACTGATGACCCCGTAGTTATGTCCCATAAGCTATACAAATATTTGAACATTTGTTAGACTTTGTTTGATTGGGCGAGGCGTAATATAGGGTGACCGGTACTAGTGTGTGTCTACTGTGCCAGAGTTTAGCTGACAATGAGAATTATTTCACCGCCCCCCCCCCCCCGCAACCCCCCACCCACCAGGCCTTCCTGGATCCGACCCTCAATTTAAAAACCACTAGAAATCACAAGATTTTATTCATGTGTTTAACAAGACCACTATAATCTAATTATTTGAAGTACTCATTATGTTGAGCAACCAAAAATGAGTCAATTCAATTTATCCCTTGTGTTTAAAGAAAGATAGTTATCATGAAACCTAATTGTTGGTATTCAGGATCACGGAGCTTATATATTATTTATAATAACGAAATATATAATATTATCTTTGGAGGTTGGTTTAGTGTAAGGTGTCTCGTATTTTCATGGGAAAAAGTGGTGGACTTATATAAAATTGTCTTGTAAAAGTGTACACATAACATAAAGTATGCATGCACATGCATATATATTAGTATTGTTTTTGGAATATTTCTTTCTGTATTTTGTTTTCTTGTTTTATATCTTGTAAGTTACAATGTATCTATCTGACATGATTAGGGTGCACAAAAATGCGGTACAAAGAATAACGTATATTACAAATGTTCTGGTGATATAAATTCAGGAGCTACGAGACGTTGGAAAATTAAATAGTGCTGTACTAAATGCTGCCTTCATCAAGTGTTTTTAAAAATAGTTTTTCTATAAAAGCACCGAATTTTTTTTAATCCACCATAATTCCCACTAGCCAATAGATGCAAAATTTGCCCAACAGACAGGTACTCAAAACCACCAGATTTATTGGGAAGACCACTAACTTGGCAACACTGCCAGCAGACCGTCCGGGCCTCTCGTCTTGGAGGCCTACAAATACCACGAGAGCATTTTATTTTATTTATCTATTTTAATTTTTTGAGCTCATCTGATCTCTCCTCCTGAGGCCTCCAAACATCAAAAACTACTTTTTTAGACTGTCCCGTGCCTCTCTTCCTGGGGGGGGGGGGGGGGGGGGGGGTTGCAAATCTCAAGAGTTACTTGTTTTATAGTAATACACGTGTTTCAAAGTGGAAGGGGGGGGGGCGCTACCCCGGGTCTCCGGCAGCCTCAGTCCGCCGCGATTCACATGCTCCTAGTGTTGCCTTATCAGCTGATACAGCAACCAGTGTTGCCATATTGCAGAGAGAGAAAATACCTACAGCCACACAAAAATGTACCTACGTTCTCCCTACTTTCTCCCTACCACCTCATTAATGCCCCTACATCAGGGTCGCAGCCAGGATTTGCGTCTGGGAGGGGCTGAATCCAAGATGTGCGGCCAGCAGAGGTTAACCAGTTGATTAATGTGACATAGTATAATTTTGAAAAACTTTAAAATAAATGTTTGGCATCTTGCTTCACTTGCTAGATACGTTTTCCCGGTGACTGATCGTTACTGATTGATGGAGTCAACTGTAGATTATACCGCGAATTCCAAGTGCTGTGTTACAAGAAGATTACTAATTTATCGATCGGACAAGGGTACATCGAGAACCTGTCAACCATAGAGAGGAACAGCATTAATTAGTTTCCCCAAATATGCCGCTAATTCCGAGTGCACTATTACACGAGGATAGCTGTTTTATTGACCGCACAAGACTGCAGTGTAGGAGGAACAGTGTTTACGTACAGTACCAACAGCAAAATTAACACAACCAGCATTGTCGAGCTGAGGCGTTGTCCCGTGTGTATAACAACTAAAACATATGGTCAAGACCCATTATCTCTGAATATACAGAACATGTGCAACGTCCAAAATGGGAATATAAGAGCAAGACAACTGGAGCTGGTGCAAATGATGTATTTTGCCATTGATAAGTTTTTTAAGAATTTTTGCCAAAATTGATTTTGCCTTAAATTTGGTTGTTATCTCAACCGCTTTCAGATACATGTGCCGTCTTTGTGCTTCTTGAAGAAGAAAAATAATACAATTTCTGTAAGAGTATTGCTTGCCACGTGCTACCATAAGAAAGCATTTAGTTTTTTTCCGACGGTGGCTAAAAGAGATGCTGTGTAATTTTACGCACATCCACCATTGTAAGCACAATGATCAACGCGAGAGCCCCCAACAGGTGCTGGAGAGCGCTGCGGACGCAAAGCAAATCACGATGTAGCGGGTCGTTTCAGAGCGTGCTGTAGCTACACTAGGCAGACAGCACGTCTGGCCTGCGGCACGTTGGGACAACACGTCCCGTGTGAGGACGGCTTTAGGGCTGAAAACATCTCTGTTAATTGGGGCAGACAAATGGCGCTTTAGCAGCTGTAACACTACGGTACGTGTTGGCGGGCTACGTTCAAACCATTACCATCAAAACCATCACACAATGGCATCTGCAGTCATCGGGTCAAATGTGATGATGTCCTCCTAGCTGTACTTTTTTTTCTGATATTTCATGTTCCAAAACGTCACGTGGAACAGTTCGATTCCTAATGGGCCGTATATCAAGTTCTGTTGATGGCAGGCACAGGGGGAAAGGAGTTCTGGATAGACCATTGCCTAGTGATTATTTGTATGGCTATCCGACGAATGGACATATTGCAGCTATCGTACAGTACGGGGTCAAAATCTAACCATTGCATAAGTCCCGCGGTAATTTGCAAGCCTTTGTGCACGGTGGTTTTCCCGTCGATATATATCGAACGTCGTAGTACCACAGTATAGCAGCCAGTCAGGTGTCACTTTATGATGACCAATAAGATGGCGTGTTTCACGCGGAGTACATTTGACGTAGTATTTACGAGAGTAATTAATGCAATAACGTTCTATTCCGCCAAATACCCATACATTTTTTAGTAATCACCCTTTTCCAAATTTCCTTGTCGTTAAATGGGATTCATCACTTTCCACTACTTTAATGTCACCGCCAATAGGAATACCCTCATTTGTACGTATTACACAGCACACTTACCGACAAGACGAGTAATACAAACGGTGGAAACAAATTGCTTTCAGCAGCAGCTTCTTCAAGAGTATATTTTCTCACCCAACAGGCCACGAGAAGTAGACACTGCTATCTAGAAAAAAATGCAGTAGCAAAACCATGTATTAATTGTCATGGTAGTTCTCTTCTTGCACCGCAACTGGTAAGGGCTTTTTAGATAGTATACTGTACTACAAACATTTACCGACTTCTCGGCACCGCCATCAACACAGTGCAGTGCGTTCCGAATGAGAAGCAGCCCATATTCCGAAGAAAATGCCATTGATTTCTCTGCATCACTTATAACTGGAATAAACTCCTTCCACGTCAAAGACATGTTCGCACTCGACATGTTATATTTCCACTACTCTCGTCAGACTGATACTAAATTAGTAACTTTCACGATCACAACAAAAGTGGTATCTCCAGCTAATGTCATTCCAAGTTATCTTAATGGCTACCATAACGGTTCATTGGCTTCTACAATATCGTTCCACCGTTCGACGTTCAATATATATCGACGGCAACACCGCCGTGCACAAAGGCTTGCAAAACCAAAGTGAGGACATCGTTTGGTATTGTTACATAGCATGTGGTTTTGGGTGGGCTTTGCACGGCATATAAAAGCACTATTTGTTGATGGACGGATCCTGAAATGTTCAAATGTTCAAACGTTTGTCAATCTTACGCGACTGAACATCTGTGGTTATCAGTCCCTAAGCTTACAAACTACTTAAACTAACTTAAACCTAAAGACAACAGACACCCATGCCCGAGGGAGGATTCGAACCCCCGACGGCGAGCAACCGCGCGCTCCGCAGCATGGCGCTTTAGACCGCTCGGCCACTCCACCGCGGCGCGGTTCCTGAGAAAACCACGAAAAACTATGATCTTTGGGTACAAAAGTAACGAATCGTGAGGTTCATCACCTAATTTTCGTTCTTGGGTAATCATAAACGTTTTAGGATAAGAAAACTATTTTGTAACTCTCTCTGTCCGTTACCGAGATCTAGAGGTTCAAAGTTGGGGTACTCGCGCACAAAATAACCAAAAACCGATTTAGATGCTTTTGTGTCCCGACTTCGTCGCCGCTTTTGTGTCCCAGCCTCGTCGTAGGTGTCGGTGGCCGGGTGGATGAGACCGACACAGGAATATAGATAGCCCGCTGGTGCAGGTACGGAGGGGAGCAGCCAGAAACTATAAACACTAGAGTAAATTAGAAAGAGATATATATTGCACAGAATGTAACAATACTTAACTTTTACATAGTACTGCAGAATGTTGATACATAGTTGTTAGAGGCCTGCCTAGTGCCTGTACGATAGCAAAGTCTTCACTGGTGCCTATCTGATTACGAAGGTCCTAACTGGTTGCTATCTCAGTCCGAAGTGACCGGTGTCTTTCCGTGGTGGCCACGAGCGGGGTTGCAGCAGAGGGCGCTCGTGGCTGTCGTCGTGAGAACCCCGCGCCGTGCGTGCATGGCGGCGCGCGGCGAAAGTAGGTGGCGCGCACTTTGTACTTGTGCGACACCACACCCCTCCCCCCCAAACCGCCGCGCCGTCGTGGCGTAGGGCTGCGGGCCACGGCGACGGCACTGGGAGGAGGGCCTGGGCGGGGGCGTTACTGGTGGGACGGGCGTCGTAGCTGAGGCCGGGATCGAGACGCCGTCCGCGCCCCGGCATCTGCCTTGAGATCCTCCAGGGAACCCGCCGAAACCTGGGGAAGGGCGCCCGCCCCCGCCCACAGGGAGCAGGTCATCTTCTTCTGAGGTGCGTGGCCCAAGCTGGGGGGGCCCGCACGGTCCCGGAGTCCCTCTCGGTGACGCTGTCATCTGCGGCGGCGACAGCGGCGGCGACGACTGCGTCGGAGATGCGTCGACGTCCATAGAGATCTCGTAGTCCGGGGACGAACGATGTGGTTGTGCTCCCTGGCGGTGAACTGGGTCTGGAATCAAGAAACCGGAGACAGGATCACGCGGCCTATGCAGACGCAATTGGTTTGCGTGCCGCCGCAGCTCCGACCCTGTGGAAGAACCTACAACATACATATTGCGACCGAGCACGCGCTGAATGGTGCCCGGCAACCATGTCTTCTTCATACCAGCAAACACCCTGTACAGCACCGGCGTAGAAACCTAAAAACGCGTAGCGCCATACGAACCGACTCGGTGCGTGGGAGGCTGCAGCAGGTGAAGGAGAGTGCGGTGACGGCGGCCGTGTAGCAGCTCGGCAGGAGACGGGCCGTCACGTGGCATGCATCGATACGTAGACAGGAAAAGTTGAAGAGCTTGCTGCCTGGAGTGCTGACCTTTCATCTTTTCCATGTGAGACTTGAATGTTCGAACGAAACGTTCTGCTTCACCATTGGACTGAGGGTGAAAAGGTGCAGTGGTAATATACTGAATGCCATTCACACGACAAAACTGTTGAAATTCCGCACTAACAAATTGAGGTCCATTGTCACTGACGATAGTTTCAGGCAAACCTTCGATGCAAAACACTGATGTTAAGGCACTGATTGTACTAGAAGCTGTCGTTGAGTTCATGGCAATCACAAAAGGAAACTTGCTGAAAGCGTCTACCTCAATTAACCAGCGCGTGTTCCAGAAAGGTCCGGCAAAGTCAATGTGTAAACGTTGCCATGGTCCCTTGGGGCGTGGCCAGTCCGAGAAACGCTGTGGAGGAGCCGCCTGATGCTCCGCACAAACTGTACACTGTGATGTCATGCTCTCTATCTGAGCGTCCATACCAACCCAGGTACAATGACGTCTGGCCAGTTGCTTTGTCCTAACAATGCCCCAATGTCCTTGATGCAGGAGGCGTAACACTTCTCGTTGCAGGGAACGAGGAACAATCACTCTTGCTTGGTCGTTGTCGGTATGCAACAACAGTACACCCTCACTTAAAGATAATGCATGACGTTGTGCAAAATAACGTCGAACCAGAGGCCGATCAATGTCTTTGGCTCTGGCAGGCCACCCTGAGCGAACAAAACGTGCTACCACACTTAGGTCTGCATCCGCTGCTGTTTCCTGTGCAACCCGACGAGAGTTCAAAGGAAAGTCTGCGTCAGCGGAAGCATCTCTGGAGTCTATCTGACAACATGCCATTTCCGAAGAATCAAACGACACATCCTGGCCCACCGGAAGTCGGGAAAGTGTGTCCGCGTTGGCGTGTTTAGTGGTAGGTCGGTACAAAATCTCATACTGATAATTAGACAGTATTAAGGACCATCTCTGAAGCTTTTGTGCCGTTCGTGGCGGAATCGGCTTTGTGGGTGAGAACAACGACGTGAGAGGCTTGTGGTCTGTCAACAAATAGAATTTTCTGCCATAGAGATAATGATGAAACTTTGTGACACCGTAAATGATTGCTAAGGCCTCCTTTTCTATCTGACTGTAATTCTGTTGCGTCGGCGTCAGTAGCTTGGATGAAAAGGCAATAGGACGATCGTAAGAACCAATACGATGCGACAGAACGGCACCCAGACCGTACGACGAGGCGTCAACTGCTAACACTACAGGCTTCTGTGGGTCAAAGGGAATCAAACATGCATCACTGAGTAGTGCAGACTTTAGTTTGTCAAAGGCAACCTGACAATCTTTAGACCATACAAAAGGAACATTCTTCCTACGTAAGTGATGCAGTGGAGCTGCAATCTGAGAGGCATTGGGAATAAATCTGAAATAATAGTTCAGCTTCCCCATTACTGCTTGCAATTCGTGCACATTCTTAGGAGGAGGCAAGTCTTTGATTCCTTGGGCATTAATCACATGGCCTAGGTACTCTATTTCAGTTTGAAAAAAACGAACACTTTGCTTTATTGCAACGCAGACCTGCTGCAGTCAACACTTTGAAAAGACACTCCAGGTTTGCTAAATGTTCTTCAACTGTACGTCCGGATACCACAATATCATCTAAATAGTTCGAGCAACACGGTACAGAAACTGTCAGCTGTTCCAAAAAGCGCTGAAAAATAGCGGGGGTGGAAGAACTGCCAAAGGGTAGGCGTTGAAATTGAAAAAGGCCCATGTGAGTATTAATGACGAAAAATTTTTTTGACTCTTCATCAAGCGGAATTTGTAAGTATGCCTCTGCTAAATCAATCTTAGAAAAGAAGCGAGACTGTCCTAATTTTTCCATTAGTTCGTCAGGTCTGGGCAGGGGATAAGTGTCTACAATTGTTTGACTGTTCACTGTTGATTTGAAGTCCGCACAGAGACGAAGTTTTCCTGACGGCTTGGGTATAAGTACTATAGGCGAGGCCCACTGACTCGCAGAAACAGGAGAAATCACCCCACTATCTTGCCAACGTTTAAGTTCTTCGGCAACTGTATCACGCAAGGCGATAGGCACTGGTCTAGCTTTACGAAATTTTGGAACTGCAGATTCTTTTAAAGTTACATGTGCCACGAAGTCTTTTGCACAACCTAGTTCCGGCGAAAACAAGTCACTATATTTGTCACACAATGCATTGATTTTATCCTGAGGCACTATTGACGAAATTTGAAGCACATCTCTTTGAATTGATAAACCAAACAAGTCAAAAGCATCTAGTCCGAAAATGTTCTGTGTCGAGTTGGCCTGAAGAACTACAAAAGCAACTGTTTTTGTTACACCTTGAAAAGAGGCGGGCAGGCTACACGTTCCCAGCACGGGAATATGTTGACCTGTGTACGCTGTTAACACTTGTTGACACGGCGACAATTTTGGCGAACCCAGAAGTTCATATGTGTCTTTATTTATTAATGTAACAGCGGAACCAGTATCAAGCTGAAATTGCACAGTCTCATTTTCTATAGAGAGAGTAACAAACAGCTTGTGCTTCTGGCGCACGACCGGTGCGCGAATGTGGGCAACGTCTAATACATATTGTTTTCTGCGCTTGCGCGGGTTGCGTGCGGTAGGAAGCGGCGCATACTCGGCACACAGCGGATTAACCACACTGTCACTAGATGACACTACCGCCGGATCGGCGTCCGCGCAATGCGAGGCTACTGCACTAATATTACTTTGAGTAGCTACCTGATGTCTACTGTCACTAGCTACACAGTACTGGGCACTATGACAAGGAGCAGTTGCAGAAGGCACTATTTTCACTACAGGAATGCACTGTTCATAGTCATTTTGCTTGTCCCGAACCCTTTTCCGTTGCACTGTTTTACGCGCTCGTCGGCGCTTGCTACGTGGTGCACTATATAATTTTGCCGTAGGCACAGAAATATTGTCTTGCATTTTAGAATCAAGAGAAGCACTGTTCAAGTCCACAGCGTCCATAACATTTACCGTATGCACTGCTCTCGCACCTTGCGAAGCACTGTTTCTAACGTTACTGTTCTTTGAGTTTTTAATTTGCATACACACAGACTGCACATGTCCCGATTTGCCAAATTGATAACAGGTTGCGTTGCGACTAGGGCAATGAGCACGCTTGTGGCGAGACACACACTGGGGGCAAGATTTACGTACATTTTTCTGAAATGAGCGTTGGCGCCCGTTATTCACATTTCTGTTTCTAACCCGACGGGGCGATCTTTGTGTCACACTTTTACACCGGCTACTGTTCACTGTCTGTTCAGCACGACCGGTAGAAAAATAAGAATCACTAGGGCTAGAATGCGAACTACGGCTAGGAAAGCGTCCGTTGCGGCGCACTGAATTTACACTGTGGCTTTGCATTTCTACATCTGCTAAGTCAAAAGTATCATGTGCTTCTATAAGCTGAAGTACACTGTCTAATGAAGGGTCAGATTGTTTTAGAACTGCTGCCCGAATTCTGGGGTCCTGAATGTTCTGCGTAATCGCATCTCTTAACATAACGTCACTATAAGAAAGTCCACAAGAGCAAGTAAATTTACATTGGCAGGTTAAGCCCTTCAATTCCGTAATCCACTCTTGGTGTGACTGCTGCGGTAATTTTTTAAGTCTGAAAAATCGGTATCGTGCAGCGGCTACAAGAACTTTTGTCTCATAATGAGCATTCAGTGCATCTACAATTTGTTCAAAGTCTACATCACGAGGAGATGCGAGAGGGAAAAGTTTTTTCAATAGTACGAAGGTCTGGGGGCCCACAATCGATAAGAAAAGGTTCTTCACTCTCTGACCTGTAATTTGATGAGCCGCGACGAGTTCTTGAAACTGTGCGAAATAGTCGCTCCATTCTTCCTCACGTTCGTTGTACTGGCGAAAAGTAGGAAGCGGCGCAGCGGCAGGTGTGGGCTGCTGATGTGACGGCTGTTGTTGTTGGTGAGCAGCCTGTGCCGTCAACTGCGACACGGCCTGCAGTAGTTGAGTGATTTGCGCCGTCTGTAACTGAATAATTTCCATTAAGTTTGGGTTCGGGGTATTGGCCATGCTGACCGATTAGGCGCCGCGTATACAAGTAACTTATAACAAAACACAAATGTAATATGAAAGAGGACGCCCTGCAACAAAAAAGTCCACAAAACACGTAACAGAATATGTTCCCCCAAAAATCTTATAAGAAGGGTGGGTGGGCGGGAGCAATTTTTGCGTGCTCCGACTGCTGCTGTCTGGCTGCTGCAAGCGGGCTGGTCCACGGTTCTTCTATCACTCCTCGTCGCCACTTTTGTGTCCCGACTTCGTCGCCGCTTTTGTGTCCCAGCCTCGTCGTAGGTGTCGGTGGCCGGGTGGATGAGACCGACACAGGAATATAGATAGCCCGCTGGTGCAGGTACGGAGGGGAGCAGCCAGAAACTATAAACACTAGAGTAAATTAGAAAGAGATATATATTGCACAGAATGTAACAATACTTAACTTTTACATAGTACTGCAGAATGTTGATACATAGTTGTTAGAGGCCTGCCTAGTGCCTGTACGATAGCAAAGTCTTCACTGGTGCCTATCTGATTACGAAGGTCCTAACTGGTTGCTATCTCAGTCCGAAGTGACCGGTGTCTTTCCGTGGTGGCCACGAGCGGGGTTGCAGCAGAGGGCGCTCGTGGCTGTCGTCGTGAGAACGCCGCGCCGTGCGTGCATGGCGGCGCGCGGCGAAAGTAGGTGGCGCGCACTTTGTATTTGTGCGACACCACAGATGCGGTCTAAGTTCCTTAGAAAGTGACACAGTTACGTGTGTCGCTTTTCCTACCACAGTCTGCACTGCCGTCACTCACGTTACGATTACCAGGAAGGAATAATTAAATCCGATATACGTGCGCGAAGGCTTCCATGTTCTGCTGCATAGTAAAGAAATTATTTTGCGGAGAGGAAAGTCACGCAACTCCTAACTTCCCCCAGAAGAAGATCAGGCAGTGATTACGTCAAGCATTGCAAATTTTGGTGATATACATCTCGGTAAATTAGCTTACTATGCCTATTTCATTCTCTGCTTTCCTATGGAATCATTTTCTGTGGTAATTCATATTGAGTTAAAAAGTATTCATTGCACAAAAGCGTGTAATCAGAATAATTGCTGGAGCCCAGCCAAGATCATCCTGCAGACACTTATTTAAAGAGCTAGGGATCTTCACAGTAGATTCACAGTATATACATTCACTTATGAAATTTGTTATTACCAATCCCGCCGAATTCAAAAGCAATACCAGTGTAAATAACTACAACACTAGGAAAAGTGAATGACCTTCATTATTCAAGGTTATATCTAGCTTTTGCACACAAAGGGGTGAATTATGCTGCCACAAAATCTTTGGTCATTTACCGAACAACATCAAAAGCCTGACAGATAGTTAACTAACATTTAAAAATAAATTAAAATAATTTCTGAATGGCAACTGCTTATACACTATAGATGAATTTTTAGATATAAATTAGTAAGTCTGAATATTTAAAAAAAAATTACAAAAAAAAATAAATAAATAAAAAATAAAAGAAATATCGTGTCATGTAATATTTAGTACAAAGTAATAATTTGTAAAGACACCTTTCATCAACCTGACGCGTTCCACGTCATTACGAAGTGTCGCATTCAGGATGTTTGGAACAGTACTAACCTAACCCAGCGCGGCACGCGGCAGGCGCCTCACCTGAACACGCGGTGCAGCAGTTTCTGCAGCAGGCCGCTCGGCTTCTCGAGGCTGGCGGCCTCGCAGATGGCGCGCAGCACGCACGCGCGGCCGTCCAGACCGTGTCTGTGCCAACAAAACAACCACATCTCAGCAAGTCCTAAGGACAAAACTGTACCACTGCATTCTTACTGTATTTATCTGGCTAATTATTCTGGGGAAATTATATACAGGGTGTCCCACTCAACTGGTTCACCCCAGATACCTCTGACACTAAAAGATATATTGAAAAACGACTTTTACGGTCATGAACCACGGGCTTATGAAAGTAGGTACTATGAGACACTCTAAAACGTGTAAAACGTGAATAAATATTATCTCCAACACCAACTTTTTTTTATGGGTACCCTATATTAATTCTTAAGCAATCGATGGGATGAAAAATCACAAAAAGAATGGCGTTGGTTGCATCGCGATGCGTCAATTACATCAGGAGAAACTGTGAAGCGAAGTTGACGTTTGAAATACATGAGGCGCGCCGCTAGCGGGTGTCCTAGACTCAACCGTGAGTGTCGCTGTAGTCTGGGACTCGCGCTAGCAGCGCGCCTCATGTATTTCAAACGTCAACTTCGCTTCGCAGTTTCTCCGAATGTAATTGACGCATCTCGATGCAACGGTCGCCATTCTTTTTGTGATTTTTCATCCTATCGATTGCTTAAGAAATAATATGCGGTATCCATTAAAAAAAATAAAAAAAAATAAAAAATTAAAAAAGCACGTGAGTTTGTGTTGGAAATAATATTTCGTCGCGTTTTAGAGTGTCTCATAGTACCTACTTTCATAAGCCCCTGCCGTACGTTCGTGACCGGGAAAGTCGTTTTTCAATATCTCTCGTAGTTTCAGAGATATCTGGGGTGAAACAGTTGGGTGGGACACCCTGTTTATTACAGAAATGACTGTATGTGTGTATGTAAGTTCCACATCTCCTTCGAAGCTACTGGATCGATTCAAACAAATATGTCACACATCTTGCTTGCAACAAATGAATCATCACCATGGGGTTTATAACCTTCTAGCTCCCATACAAGCTGAGAAACGGACAGAAATGTGTTTTCCAGCCCTTAGCATATAGGCTTCCTTGCACAACCGTCTGTTGTGTGGGTCTAGCATCAAACTGCCTTATCGGCCTGCTCTTCAGGCAGTCTGTGTGTCACGAACAAGAAATAGTGTGCGAAGTGAAGGATGAGGTGGACAAGGAGAGTTTGAGGGATTGAGATGGGGCACAGAAGACAAATAGGAAGATGGTGATAGGCGAGGGGGTACAGAGAAATTGCTAGGGTCAGACGAGTAGGGGATATATGCAGACAAGCGAGGGCGCAAGAGGAATTATACTGAAAGGTTGGGTTGAAGGAGAGGATGGTCAGAGAGAGAGAGAGGGAAAGAAAGAGTTGGAGGGGGAGGAAGAAAGAAATGGAAAGAGATTGGGGCGACTAGAAGATGGGCAAGCAAGAGGTCGCATATGGAATAAGAGAAAATATAGGAAGAGATGCATACAAAGGTAGATTGTACAGACAGAGACATGGAGAAAGGGGCATGAGGAGATGGAGGGATAAAATGGAAAGGAGGAGTCAGAGTTAAATGAGATGGTGAGATGGAAGAGATGAGCAAAAATAGAGTTGGTAGGAAAAGAAATGTGAGAAGAGGAGATGACGGGCAAATAGAGTGGGGAGAAAGACATGCAGAGAGAAACGACGAAGAGGATGTGAAGGGAGGGTTGGAGAGAGGGGACATGGGCAGGAGGAGGGAGGAAAAGATCAATTAAAAGATGGGGAAAAGGAAGTGGGTACAAATAGTGTACAGAACACACATGATTACATGTGCTGATAAGCACAGCAGAGCATATAGAGGAGGAGCGAGGGAGAGATAGAGGGTGAGAAAGGGAAAGGATTATGTTAACAGAGGAAGTGGGAGAAAGAAATGGAAAAGAGTGTGCAGGCAATGGACATAGAGAAAGGGGAGGAGGAGATAGTCAGAAGGAGAAGTGGGAACAGGGTATGTGTGCAGGAAGAAATGTAAACCTGGAAACTCGAAAAATATATACCCGGACAATGTCGGGTTTCGCAGGTAGTACTTTATATTAAACTTATGACAACCCCAACTCTCTCAAAATTAGTAGTAAGATGACACAGTGGATAACTCATCAACAGTCGAACAACTACACAAACGTCAAGCGTGAAAACAAGAACAAGATTCAAATGCGAAAACGCAGAATGAACGATCGAAGATCGAACTCACTGGGAAATCTACAGAATGCAGAATAGGAAATTAATATCCAAATCTCAGTGCTCTTTTATTTTTTACAAAATTATGTTCTTCCCGTCTAATTTTTGAAGTGTTTTTTAGACTTCGTAATTGTCATACTATACATTAGTTGCAGAACTTGATTCATGCGGTAAGAATATCTTATCAGATAAAGAGAGCAATGTTGTTTATATTATGCAACTCATCTTCGCTCTTAGAATTTTCACGATACGTTTAGATTCGCTTGGACACGTAGAGAATTTTATTATATACACGTGGAAAACTTCAAAAAAGTGAAAAAAACTATGTTTCGACAGATCACAGTAAAACAGTGTGATTGAGAAACTATTCCATTTAATTATTGTAGATTTTGTGACAAACTATTACGTTTTTTGTCATATCTTTGGGAGTGATGAGATTCACAGTCTTACGATATCCTAAATTGGGCAAGGAGGCGTATCTCATTCTCGCACCAAGCCATCAAGTTAGATGCATGGACGAGTTTCTTAGCATTTGACAGACTTGCCGTCACTCATTTCGCGTCGGACACGCAAGACGCGTTTTCGGGTGGAGAATTCCGGTGAATTACCTTGTCATGTTCAAATGTTTGTAAAGGCTATGGGACTTAACTACGGGGTCATCAGTCCCTAAACTTACAAACTACTTATGAACTACCTTATACTAAGGACGGCACAAATATCCATGCCCGAGGGGGGATTCGAACCCCCGACCGTAGTGGCCGTGCAGACCGTGACTGGAGCGCCTTAGCCTCCTCGGCCACCGCGGCCGGCTACCTTGTCATGAAGCGTTTCGGATGTCATTCGAGAGTCACTTCCTTTTGGCTGTTAATAAAGCAGTTGTGCGAAATCGGCTTCCACTTTAGGTCTCTTTCTGACGCAGACTCAAATTTGAGAGCAGAACATTTTTCTAAATGAGTTGGATAGTTCATAATTTCGTGGAAAACAATTGAGCACAAGGGAGATTTGAACCCAGGACTTCCGTATTGCACTCCATGATCTTGGCGGTGTAACGACGACGCCGTGATTCTGCCAGTTCGCTCGATGCCGTTCACCTTGAGCTTGGATAGTTCACTGTTTCTAATTTGCTTCTTTTCCGTCGTACAAGTCATTCTTATTTTGGAGCTTGATCAGTGTTCAGTTTTTGGGGGGTTGTCCACTGACCATGTTACCACCAAATCTGAGGGCGTAGGATGAGGAGCTTCCCCACGAGATGTTTCGTTCTTGTCCTTTCCCGCCACTTCAAAAGCAACAATCACAGTGATGAGTAGTATGCCTACCTCAAAACAGGAGCAGAAGTAAGTACACTAGTCAGTCAGAACATCACGACCACCTACCGAACAGCCGGTATTTTTGCCTTGGGCACAGATAAGGCCGGCAACGCATTTTGGCAAGGATGCTTTGGTACATGCTCGAGGAAGTGACCACCACAGCTGCACATAAAAGTCACCTGATTCCCGCGAATTACGGGCAGCGGGGGATGAGCTCTGACGTCACGTTCAACCGTATCCGAAATGGGTTCGATTACGTCCAAATCTGGCCATCCGGGGGTCTGGTAAGATGAGGAGAAGGGGTGTATGTGGTCTGCGACCAGGGTATGACCTCCACTAGACCCATGGATATTCTCGTGATTGTCCCCAGAGCATAACTGAGGCGCCACAAGTTTATTTCGTTCTGCAGCTCTGCACAGCAGTTCACCCAAGCGGTCGTGGTGGAGGGTACTCAGTACTCGGTACAGTCACTTGCTTTCCTGTTCTGCACCCATATACACCGAGGAAAGAATGAATGGTTGTATGTATCGTGTGAGCTCTAATCTCTCTGATATTATGTTTACGGTTTTTACGCGAAATGTAGGTTATCGGCAGTAGAATCCTTCTGCAGTCCGCCTCAAATTCCAGCCCTCAATATTTCTTCAACAGTGTTTGTCGAAAAGAACGTAGCCTTTCCTCCAGCGACTCCCATTTGAGTTCCTGGAGCATTTCAGTAACACTGGCGCATTGATCGAATCTACGAGCTACAAACCTCGCAGCCCGACCCTGAACTGCCTCCATGTCTTCCTTTAAGAAGATCTGGTGCGGATCCCAAATAATTGAGCAATACACAAGACGGATCAAACAAGCGTTTTATATGTGGTCTCCTTCACAGACGAATCACACCTTTTCCAAATTCTCCCAATAAACCAAAGTCGACAATTCACATTCCCCACGACTGTCCTTATATGCTAGTTCTATTTCATGTCGCGGCTCTGTCAACCAGCACGCTACTAATGCTCTATTCAAACATTATGGGATTGTTTCTCCTGCTCATCTACATCACCTGCAAGTAGTGACAGTTTCCATTCCTCACACCACACCATGGTTCGCAGGAGAGCTTTTGTGAAGTTTGGAAAGTAGAAGGCGAGGTACTGGCGGAAGTAAAGTTGTGAGTCGTGTCGGGATAGTACAGTCGGTAGTGCGCTTGCCCGCGAAAGGAAAAGGTCCAAGGTTCGAGTCACGGTTCCGGCACACAATTTTAATCTGCCAGGAAGTTTCAGGTGTTTGTTACGATTAAATCATGTTCCGTGCAAAATTCTACCGGGCGAGTTCCTCTTTCATTCCTTCTGCCCAGTCGATATTTACCTACTATTCTTCTTTCACTTACTTTTCCTACTACCGAATTCTCCAAATCTACAAAAGCTAAAAATGTAGGTTTGCCTTTCCTTAATCTATCTTCTAAGATAAGACGTAAAGTGACTATTGCCTCCCGGGTTCCTATGTTCCTCCTGAATCCAAACTGATCTTCCCCGAGATCAGCTTCTACCAGCTTTTCCATTCTCTTGTAGATAATTCTTGTTAAAATTTTGCAACCATGATGGTTCTGTAGTTTTCACACCTGTCTGCACCTGATTTCTTTAGAATGGGGATTATTATATTTTTCATAAAGTCTGAGGGTATTTCGCCTGTCTCATACATCCTACACACCAGTTCAAATAGTCTTGTCATGGCTGGCTCTCCCAGAGACTTTAGTAGCTCTGAGGGTATGTCATCTACTCCTGGGGCCTTGTTCCGACCTAGGTCTTTCAAGGCTCTGTCAAATTCATCTCTTAGTATAGTATCTCCTATTTCATCTTGATCTACTTCCTCTTCCCTTCCTACAACATCCTCTCTAAGTTCATTTCCTTTGTAGAGCTGCTCTATGTACTCTTTCCACCTTTCAGCTTTTCCTTCTTTGCTGAGAACTGGTTTCCCATCTGAGTTCGTGATATTCGTAGAGTTGCTTTTCTTGTCCCCAAATGTCTCTTTTATTTTCCTGTAGGCGGTATCTACTTTTCCCCTTGTTATACATTCTTCTACAGATTTGCATTTGGCTTCTAGCCACTCCTGCTGAGCCATTTTGCACTTCCTGTCAATCTCATTTTTTAGTCGTCTGTACTCCATTTTGCCTGTTTCATTTACTGCATTTTTATATTTTCTCCTTTCATCAATTAAATTTAGTATTTCCTGTGATATCCAAGGATTTTTTGTAGGTCTTGCCTTTCTACCTATTTTGTCCTCTGCTGCCTTCACTATTTCATCTCTCATTGCTACCCATTCCTCTTCTACTGTTTTATTCCCCCCTGTTTCTGTCAGTTTCTGTCAGTTTCTGTCAGTTTCTGAAATTCTCCAGAACTTCACTTTCCTTCAATTTCTCTAAGTCCAATCTCCTAATTTTCCTACCTTTCTGCAGTTTTTTCAGCTTCAGCCTCAAGTTCATGACTAAAAAGTTATGGTCAGAGTCTATATCTGCCCCTGAGTATGCCCTGCAGTTTATAACCTGGTTCCGGAATCTATGTCTTACCATTATAAAATCTATCTGATACCTTCCGGTGTCTCCTGGTCTCTTCCTCGTATACAACCTTCTTTTGTGATTCTTAAACCACGTGTTTGTTACGATTAAATCATGTTCCGTGCAAAATTCTACCAGGCGACTTCCACTTTCATTCCTCCTGCCCAGTCCATATTCACCTATTATTTTTCCTTCTCTTCCTTTTCCTACTACCGAATTCCAGTCCCCCATCAAAATTAAGTTTTTCTCTCTCTTAACTGTCTGAATAATTTCCTTTAGCTCCTGGTATATTTCTTCGATCTCTTCATCTTCGGCAGAGCTAGTTGGCATATAAACCTGTACTACTGTTGTCAGTGTTGGCTTCGTATCTATCTTGACAATGATAATGCGATCACTGTGCTGCTCATAGTAGCTTACCCGCATTCCTATTTTCTTATTCATTATCAGTCCTACTCCTGTGATACCCCCAACTGATTTTGTATTTATAATCCTGTACTCACCTGACCAGAAATCCTGTTCATCCTGCCACCGAACTTCACTAATCCCCACTATATCTAACTTCAACCTATCCATTTCCCTTTTTAAATTTTCTAATTTTCCTACCCGATTAAGGGATCTAACATTCCACGCTCCGTAGAATGCCAGTATTGTCTTTCCTGATGACAATATCCTCCTGAGTAGTCCCCGCCCGGAGATCCGAATGGGGGACTATTTTACCTTCGGAATATTTTACCCGAGACGATGCCATCATCATATTTTCATACAGTAGAGCTGCATGTCCTCGGGAAATGTAACGGCTGTAGTTTTCCCTTGCTTTCAGCCGTTCGCAGTAACTGTGAGGCAAAGCCACATTAGCTGATGTTACAAGGCCAGCTCAGTCAATCATCCAGACTGTTGCCCCTGTAACTACTTTAAAGGCTGCTGCCCCTCTCCAGGAACCACACGTTTGTCTGGCTTCTCCACAGATACCCCTCCGCTGTGGTTGCACCTACGGTACGGCTATCTGCATCGTTGAGGCACGCAAGCCACCCCACCTCGGCAAAGTCTGTGGTTCATGGGGGTGGATCCCTACCATATCTAACTAAATGGACAGGATAAAGTTACATATCCCTACCATATCTAACTTTAACCTGTCCGTTTTACTTACTCAAATTTTCTAGCTTACCTACGCGATTAAGGGTTAGAACATTCCACGCTCCGATACGTAGAATGCCAGTGTTGTCTTTCCAGATGACAAGTTCCTCGTGAGTAGTCCCCGCCCGGAGATCCGAATGGGGGACTGTTTTACCTCCGGAATATTTTACCCAATAATACGCCATCATCATACAGTCATACCGTAGAGCTGCATGTCCTCGCGAAAAGTAACGGTTGTAGTTTCACCTTGCTTCCAGCCGTTCAGAGTAACTGTATGGCAAAGCCACATTAGCTGATGTTCCAAGGCCAGCTTAGTCAATCATCCAGATTGTTGCCCCTGTAACTACTAAAACGGCTTGTGCCCCTCCTCAGGAACCACAAGTTTGTCTGGCCTTTCCACAGATACCCCTCCGCTGTGGTTGCACCTACAGTACGGCTATCTGTATAGCTGTGTGGGGTAAGCCACCCCACCACGGCAATGTCTGTGATTCATGAGGGTGGACATAGCCATTAAGAGTGGTAAAACGGAGTAGATGTTTTCAAATTTATAGCTTGGTTCACGAATTGAAATCTCCAACTCTAATAGAAAGTGAACGTCAAAAATTGAAGTGCTACCAACAACTGCCCTAGTGATGATCGATATTAGAAAAACATCGATGGTAACATCAATTTTCAATTAAAAGAAATCGATGTCTGAAGAGCAACGATAGGAAAACGTCCGAGAATATTAGTGTTTTGGGTGCCAAACAAACAGTCCTCTGCAGAACCCCAGGCACACGTAACTAGACTGGCACTACCGAATACAGTATTATTGGTCTCCCTGTCACTTTAATCAATTTATCAACAATTATTTGTGTACGGATTAACAGTCGTAAGAAATAGAGATACACTGATAAAATTTCGCCACATTTAGAATTTTTGGCGTAGTGCGGAAATGTTGGCCTACTTCATGGTCAACACGAAAGAGTATGCCCCTCATTCTACGTGACTGATTTTTCGAAGTGTCTCATTCGTCAGTCGCTGCTAACTTCTGCACACTACGCCATGACTGCCGTAAGTAAAATTCTGTCGTGTACTAGACATACTTGTTGATATTTGTATAGTAATACATTCACTTATCCGCAACTTCCGTGTATTATGAATTTCTCAAACTGATGCGTAATACAGCACTAACTTGTTTATATTAGTATAAGTGATCCACCACAGGAAGCACTACTATACATGATGCAAGGATTGAGCAATAACAATGTAATCGACTTTCCGGACTTCCCAAATACGGTTACATCAAACCAAAAGAAAACAAACAAAACAAAACCAAAGAGAGGGGGAATGGGGTTTACAAAAGTCCGTGGCCGATTTAGGCCCTAAAAAAGGACTACCTACAAAAAGAAATGATATTCCATCACTAACATGAAATGTACAAAAATACAAGTCTCTCAACGAATTCCTTCCACCATAAAAAGTCCTGAGATCTCATGGGAAACCAAGTCGGTTATTTTAGTTAGTGTTCATGGAACCATCTATTCAACACCTTGTCATAAATTTTTATCTAAGAAGGTATCTACCAATATCTGTAGTGATTATATCAAAATGATACATATTTATTTCTGTAACAAATATAATGACTTGGCAATTGCATGGCAGTGTGAACTCATATTTAAAATACTTAATGCAAATATGAGGTATTTCATTCCTACGTGATTTCGTTTGGTTACATAGTGGAATATAATTTTTTTTTTTAAATGTCGATGTGGAATTGCCCGGTCATTATATGTATTCTGATGTCATTATATTACGGTGCGATTGCGAAGTTATTATATGTATTATAGAACGAAAGATGTGTTATACTAATATAGTCGCTATACATATTGGTAGATAACAAATAAATGTCAGATAACAAATAAGTGTTTCTATGAACATTAACTAAAATAACCGACTTGGTTTTGCATGGCAACATACGGTAATACTTAAAATCTTTATGCACATGTGAGTGTACTTCATTCTTAAGTTATTACGTTTGCTTACATAATGGAATATAAATTGTTGTTATATCATTATGACGATGTGCAATTTGCGAGATCATTAGATTTATTCTTATGTCATTATATTATGGTGCGATTGCGAGAGCACAGTCCGTCTACCACAAAGAGGAAATGGAAAAGTATAAGTGTTGTTATTAAAGAGCACTTGTAACATAATAGCAGATATTCAAAACATCGTAATAACCCTCATGACACTTTGCTTTTCCACAAATAGACCACATGTACAACCTCTTCCTATCCAGATACATCGGGCGGGTTTTCGTCTCAGTACTGATGACGAAACATGGGTGAGGAACGTTGTAACTTACTGAGAAATGAGGTGTTCCAGATCTCCGTAGACGTCTCTTCGGAATATCCGTTTGAACGGGAAGTCTTTGGCGCCCGTCGGCAGTGGATAGTTGACTCTGAATCCGTAAGAAAAGGCAAAGGAATTCGTGTACGGCAAGATGTCTTTCTTGATGTTCAGTCGCACCTGCAAACATAACATTAAATTAAGAAACTAATTACTCAGGTATCAAATAAACGAGAACATATAATTGCACTACTGAAATCATTCCACTTTATATTTGTGCAGCGCTGGCCGCCAACCGTAGTAGATATTTTGATAAAAACAGTCTTGGTTAGTCCATATTTGTATGAATTACAAACCAACGAACACTCTACCTTACACATGTTCAAATTTTACCAAAATAGTGCGAGATAACATGAGGGTGAAAAGTATAACCGTCTGAATCACAAGGCCTTACTATGAGAATACGTATACACAGTATTTTTTAACAGACAGTTGAACCTGCTAGAGATAAAAAAGCTAAGGTCAATGGAAACTTGTCACACTGAACGCTATGAAAATTTTGCTTCGGGATATCTACACCTATCAGTCACGTTGCTCAAAATTAACTCCTAATCTGAGTAGTTTCTGCAGCATACTGGCTGATTCCGTGCTGATAGAAATTATCGTGAATGACGTACTAGGGTAATCATAACAATTGTCGAGAAGATTTCCCATATGGAGTGTCATCGGTCTGCATGATAATTTATAATTGGCTAATAATAGTCACTGACCACAATTTTATTATTTTTTCTAATGAAGGTACCGCCCGTTTCGGTTTCTTACGACAATCTTCAGACCTCATCACCATGATGGACGGCTATAGAACAAGACGGAGCAGCTGTCGTGGATTTCGACCAAGAATCTGCCAAGCCGTAACAGACCGACGGCGGTAACCTTGCAATAGAAAATAACAAAACTGTGGCCAGTGACTGTTGTTTAATCAGATGGTAAATATAACAATTTGTGGTAACGAATCACGGTTCGGAAATGACCTAGTCCGAAGTTAAAAGCCAAAATCTACTCAAGTTCTACCTTAGTCTCAAAAAGCGATCAAATTAATGGCCACAATTTACGAACCATAATCATGAGGTACACAGTTTCCGGAGAATAATACGCATTAGGCTCACATAATTTTCTCTGTTGATGGTCTATTAACGGTGCCCATCGCTTGACATCAGAGATACCTAAGATCGCGCCATCTGCACTTTACATACAAAGTGAACTGCTGTGGTTACTTATTAGATTGAAAAGTGCATATGGCATATTAAAAAGTACGTTACTAGATGACAAAATAGTTTGAAAATTACACAAACTGAATGTACAATAAGAGAAAAGAGAAAAACAATATTTGAGGCTACAGACTGGAAGCTCGGAATAATATTCCACATTACGTGATTTTGAGCAAAGGCTTTACGCGATCAAAAAAGTATTTATCACGCAACAGCAATTGTTCATTGAGAATAAATTGGTCATTACGATAAAAATGTTCATAAATTTCTAGTTGTTCAAGCATGTCAAGTCTGAAACCTTTCTTTTCTGTGTGCAGAATACCAACATCATGAACTTCTTTAGTTTTGTGGCCTGTGGTCAGAATGTGCTCAGCAAAGAATGAATTATATGATATGTTTGTACCCTTTTTCCCTAAAAGTCGGTATTTATATCTGGCAGAGAAGGGTCGTCCATTCTGTCCTATGTAATAGGCTGGGCAGGTGTCACAGAAAACTTATAAACGCCTGAGTTTGTAACAAACGACTAGGTTTTAAGTAATGGATAAGCTTATCTTTCAGGCGGTTATTGGTGGAAAATACTATGTTGCAGTCGTATTTATTTCTAAGCAGACGTTGTAATCTGATACAGGTCCAATGTATGGTAACGAAAAATATATACATTTTAATGGCTGTGCTCGTTATTCATATGTAAGTAATTTGTGAGATCTTATCTTAGAATAGGATGTTTCATACTATTTCTGTAATTTGCAATACTTTAAAAAAAAAATTATTCATAGGTAAAAAAAAACTGTTTTACTTTTGATGAAGGCTCCCCTAGTGAAGCTGAAACCATGGTAAAATAAATGTTTTACCAAAACTTCTGCAACCGAAGAGCTGTTTCTCAAGTGATTATTTTAAATTTTGACGAACGGTTGCTGTCTTTAAAAGCAATGTTAAAAAAAAAGTAATACAAAATCAGTTGGGGGTATTACTGCAGCAGGTCTAATAATAAATAAGAAAATAGGAATGCGAGTAAACTACTGTGAACAGTGCAGTGTTAGCATTATCGTACTCAAGGTAGATACGAGGCCAACATCGACCACTGGTAGAACAAGTTGATATGTCAACCAGCTCTGGCGATTATGGAAAGATCGAAAAAATGTATGAGGAGGCAACGGAAATTATTCAGATAACTAAGGGAGAGGAAAAACTCAATTGCAATGGGTAGTGGAATTCGGTAGTAGGAAAAGGAGGGAAAGGACAAATAGTAGGTGAACATGAATTGTGGAAAAGGAATGAAAGAGGAAGTGGACAGGTAGAATTTTGCACGAAACATAATTTAATCTTAACAAATACTTTGTTTAATAATCATGGAAGACGGTTATATACTTTGAAGAGACTAGGAGACACCAGAAGGTACCAGACATATTTTATAACAGTGAGACACAGAATTCGGAACTAGTTTTGAGACTTTAACACATATCAAGGGGCAGATATAGACTCTGACCATATCGGTTATGTACCATAGACTGACACTGAAAAAACTGTAGGGAAGTGGGAAAATGAGGAGATGGAACCTGAATAAAGTGCACCAATATCAATGAGATTCTTGAGACTATCAGTGGCAGTTATAGGCAACAGTCGAAAGAAACGAAAACAATAACACAGTAGAAGATAAATGGGTAGCTTTCAGAAACAAAATAGAGAATAAAATAGAGGTAGAAAGACAAGGCGCACAAAAAATCATGGGATATCACAGGAAATATTCTATTGAACTCATAAAAGAAGAAGATATAAAAATGCAGTACATTAAGCTGGCAAAATTCACTTGAAAACTAGTAAGAAATGAGATGGACAAGGAGTGAAAATGAAAGCCTGCAGAAGAATGTATAACTAGTAGGAGGAAATAGATACCGTCTATAGGAAAAAAAGAAGACATTTGAAGACAAGAAATGCAGCTGCACCAATATTAAGAACTGAGATGGAAAACCAGTTCTGATCAAAGAACGGAAAGCTGTAATTTGGAAAGAATATATAGGGGGGCTCCACAAAGGAAATGAACAGAGAACTAAAAGACCTAACTCGAAACAATACTTCTGAAGTTGACGACAAAACTGTTTCACCTTTTGTTTACGATGTATAACACAGGAGAAATGGCCTCATACTTCAACAAAAAATTTAATAATCTACGTCAGTTTGATAAGTCATGATTGTAGAATTATTACAAGAATTAATTGGAGAAGAATGGAAGGTCTGCAGAAGGTTACTTCGGGTAAGATCAGTTCGTAACAGGGAGGCAACACTCACATTACGACTTATCTTGCAGGAGTCTATCCTCTTTCCTATTAAATTTGATTTACACATCGAGCAAGCTCTGAATGAAAGCGGGAGAAAACTGGAGAACGAATTAAAGTTCAGGGTGAAGAAATAAAAACATTGGGTTTTGCTGATGACAAAGCAAAGGACCTGGAAGAGCAGTTGAACGGAATGGACTGTGTGTTGAAAGAAACGTATTAAGATGAACATTAATAAGAGGAAAACAAGGGTAATGGAATGCAGTCTAAGAAAGAATGGCAATTGGAAAACACGCATTTTTGAAAAAGAAAATTTTGTTTATATCGAATATTAATTTAAGTGTAAGGCAGTCTTTTCTGGCGGCATGTGTGAAGTGTTGGCTTGCACGGGAGTGAAATATGGACGATAAATATTTCAGACAGTAAGAGGATAGAGACTTTTGAAAAGTAATGACACAGACGCATGCTGAAGATTGGGTGTGTAGAACACGTAACTAATGAGGAGCTACTGAACTGAATTAGGGAGAAAAGGAATTTTTGGATTAGATTAGAATAGTTGGTTCGTTCCATACATTCGTGTTGAGGTGATTCTCGTCAGATTTTTTTTGTTTCCTCTAAGTTGATAATATAATATTACTAATACAGGTGCATACAGTTTTTACAAGCTGGTAATATAATAATAATAATAGTATGGATACAGGTACATGCATCATTTGGTTCTTTTTAAGAATCCACAACGATGTTTCACGATGTTAACGAGAATTTGTACTACGTTTTCTTGCAATCTGTCTATTACTTCAGAAGATTTTAAACACACACACAGACACATGTTTTTATAGTATGTATACATCACTGTAGAATGAAAAGACGTAACGTGTTCGGTAAATCCATATAAAATTTTCAGTTGCAAATGAAGCTTCAAATAAGTGAAAACTGAGAAAACACACCAGAAAATTGTATATTGATTCTGTTTATCTTCGATTACGACGTAAATATAATTGTAACTTTTGCTAGCCAACGGGCTGAAAGACGCTGAACTTGGGTCAAAAATATGAAAACGGTTTTAATCAAAAATCCTATAATGCAATCAGGAAAGATGTGTCCGGCAGAAGTTACTGTTATACTTTCAACAAAGTGATTGACGCACCGCTGTGATTGTTTTAGATCAGATTAGTTGTTCGTTCCATAGATCCGTGTTGAGGAGATCGTTGTGGCTGTGGAAAATGTCATATTTTTTCTTGTTTTTTACAGGCTGGATACACAGATACACACTCTTTTACAAGCTAATGAGATAATAATACTATTACAGGTACGTTATTTGGTTCTATTTAAAAATTCGTCAGTGGAATAGAAGGAGTTGGCTACTATAAAGTCTTTTAGGCTCCTCTTAAACTGATCTTTATTTGTATTTTATGGATGGTGGTAATTATTGAAAAATGTGTTCCTGAGAAGTGGATCCCTTTTTGAACTAAAGTAAGTGATTTTAAGTCCTTGTGTAGATCATTTTTGTTCCTAGTATTCTAGGTATGAACTCAACTGTTTGTTCGGAAAAGGGATATATTATTTATGACAAATTTCATTAAGGAATAAATATACTGAGAGGCAGTAGTTAATATACCCAGTTCTTCGAAGAGGCTTCTGCAGGATGTCCGTGAATTTACACCACAAATAATACGTATTACACGCTGTTGGACTCTGGAAACTTTTGCTTGACTTGAAGAGTTACCCCAAAATATTATATCATATGACATTATGGAATGACAGTAAAGAAACTACACAAACTTTGAAACTTCCTGGCAGATTAAAATTGCGTGCCGGAACCGGGACTCGAACCTCGGACCTTTGCCTTTCGCGGGCAAGCGGACTACCGACTGTGCTATCCCGACACGACTCACGATGCCGCCTCACAACTTTACTTCTGCCAGTACCTCGCCTCCTACTTTCCAAACTTCACAGAAGCTCTCTGCAAACACGCAAGACTAGCACTCCTGGAAGAAAGGATAAGGTGGAGACATGGCTTAGCCACAGCCTAAGGGATGTTTCCAGAATGAAACTTCACTCTGCAGCGGAGTGTGCGCTGATATGAAACTTCCTGGCAGATTAAAATTGCGTGCCGGAACCGGGACTCGAACCTGGGACCTTTGCCTTTCACGGGCAAGCGCACTACAGAATGTGCTATCCCGACACGACTCACGATGCCGTCTCACAACTTTACTTCTGCCAGTACCTCGCCTCCTACTTTCCAAACTTCACAGAAGCTCTCCTGCAAACACGCAAGACTAGCACTCCTGGAAGAAAGGATATGGTGGAGACATGGCTTAGCCACAGCCTAAGGGATGCTTCCAGAATGAAACTTCACTCTGCAGCGGAGTGTACGCTGATATGAAACTTCCTGGCAGATTAAAATTGCGTGCCGGAACCGGGACTCGAACCTGGGACCTTTGCCTTTCGCGGGCAAGCGCACTACCGACTGTGCTATCCCGACACGACTGACGATGCCGCCTCACAACTTTACTTCTGGCAGTACCTCGCCTCCTACTTTCCAAACTTCACAGAAGCTCTCCTGCAAACACGCAAGACTAGCACTCCTGGAAGAAAGAATATGGTGTAGACATGGCTTAGCCACAGCCTAAGGGATGTTTCCAGAATGAAACTTCACTCTGCAGCGGAGTGTGCGCTGATATGAAACTTCCTGGCAGATTAAAATTGCGTGCCCGAACCGGGACTCGAACCTGGGACCTTTGCCTTTCGCGGGCAAGCGCACTACCGATTGTGCTATCCCGACACGACTCACGATGCCGCCTCACAACTTTACTTCTGCCAGTACTTCGCCTCCTACTTTCCAAACTTCAAAGGCGAAAGGCAAAAGTCCCAGGTTCGAGTCCCGGTTCCGACACGCAATTTTAATCTGCCAGGAAGTTTCATATCAGCGCACACTCCGCTGCAGAGTGAAGTTTCATTCTACAGAAACTTTTTTAATTTTTATGTGTTCTATGTCTGATACCATTCGTATTGCAAATACAGATTTATTAAGTTGTTTCTGCAGTTCTGTGGTGTGCTCCTCCCAACTGAATTTATTATCAAGCTGTAATCTCGGGAATTTAATACTATCACCTCTTCTATCTGCTCTTCTTCATACTTTATGCATATGCCGGATGGAAATCTCTTACATTTTCTGAACTGCATGTACTGAGTCTTTTCCAAGTTTAATGTCAATGGGTTTTTAAAACCATTTATTAATGTTCATGAAAATTCAATTAGCAGACCTTTCTAGAACTATGATCGACATGCTATTTATTGCAATACTTGTATCATCTGCAAACAAAGAACTCTGCTTCTGGTAGTGTAACTGAAAAGAGGTCATTAATGTACGCAAGAAAAAGCAATGACCCTATGATGGATCCTTGTGGGACACCTCATGTAATTTCTTACCGAACTGACGACGACTGATAGCTTGATTCACCAGCCCCTTGCACTGACACCTCTTGTTTCCTGATAGCGAGGTACGACTTTAACCATTTTGCAGCAATTCCCGAGACATCATAGAATTCTAATTTACTGAAAAGGATGTTATGGTTCACACAATCAAATGCCTTTGACAAATCACAGAAAATACCTGTTGCTTGTAATTTATTATCTAACTCGCTGTAAACCCGGTATTTCGCGGGTATTTGTTTAGCCTACACTCTCGTAGTCCGTCTCCCCTTCCCTACTCTCTCTGCATCCATCTCTTTCTCTTCCATTTCGCGGTTCGTTTCCACCTTTCCCTCTCCTGAAAAATTTTTCTGCAAGGTACCCTCTATCACAAACCATACAAACATTTATGTACCCAGCGATCTTCCTCTTGGTTTAAAGGTCATGTGTGCAAAAATTCATAAAGGTTGGAGCAAAACTGTGCAGTTTGTAAAATTCCGTAAGTTAAGTACCTACCACCGTGCACCGAACGAAATTTTATACAGATAGTGGCATTCCTCTTGTTTTTAACGTAGAGTGTGCAAAATTTCATCAATATCGGAACAAAACTATATATTTCTATACAATAAAAACGCAGGGTCACATTGAAAAACGCACTTTGTTGTTCTGAAATATTCTAGTTTTATTTAATACAACCCTTGTTCTGAGAATAACGAAAACAACAAAAAGGATATGTGAAACCGGTCGAGCTGTTCTCAAGCTATGGCGCGACCAAGGTATTTAGGGATCAATTTTTATGTGAGAAAGTACTCTCCCCCATGCACCGTATGAAACTTAAGATAGACGGAGACCTTCTTGTTTTGAAGCTCAAGTGTGCGAAATTTCGTGAAGATCGGAATGAAACTGTAGATTTCGTGAGTCTGTAGGAGAAGTATGTTCCGCCATGCACCTATTAAAAAATACTTTCTTATCTGACGTTTTCTACCTATAAACTACATTCCTCCTAAATGTTAGCTTCATAGATGAAGTAGTTTTCCAGATTTCGTGGTTTGTTAGTGAGTGAGTGTCCTTTCGCTTTTGTATAGAGAGAGACTAAGAAAACAAATTGTTTAATTTTGGATGCAAGAGAACTAAGGGAGATTAGCAGACAAAAATAAATAGTAATATGCAAATCTCTTATGCTAACTACATTTGATACAAATAGATACCTGATGCGACAGTTTTACGGCATCTATAGCGAAACTGTTGTGAGCGGTAGTTTTATTTTCGTTTCATCATTCTGTGTGTCTGAGGGGGGGGAGGGGGGGATCAATTACAACACGCTTCATAATCGTCCGATATTACATGCAAACTTTGTTGTAGGTCCCTAACTGCTCCCATTTTGCAATAATTGACGCATAAATCTGGCTATTCTCACGCGGTGGTTTCTCATTATTTATGACGTCATATCTCCTGAGGTATGTGTCGTGCTCTCTTGTTTTTGGGTCAGGAAACTTCGTTGGCGTATGGTGAACAGTTCACAAAAGTTTCATTGCAATCTAATGAATGATTTATGAACACACATAGGACATACAGACAAACATTCATTTTTATACACATAGATGAATTAAGTACATTCTCACTGTAGGTGTAAACAGCCTTCTCGATACGGTCTTTTCTGTGCACAGTCCGTTATGAGCGGAGCAACGTTTCCGTCTCGTTACAGTCCCTGACAGACGTCAGCGCGCGCTTACGGTAATCTGTGACGTCAGCTCGCCCCAGTTCCTGTTAGCGCCTTGTCCCATCATCTGGTTGTTCTTCGCTTAGTACTGGTGCAAGACCAATTAGCACTGTAGTCGCAAATTCCAGAGGCAAGCATCCTGTATGAGCGGCTCGTGGTTGCAAATTACTATCGCAGACACTCGCAAGAACACACGTGCAAGCTGACACGCAGACAGAAACTGAGAGAGAGAGGGGGGGGGGGGCGGCCGCGGGCCTAACGAACTCGGCTAACAAAACAGCGGAGGCGTCTGCGTGGCACGTGACGGGCCTGCAAGTGTTCCGTGCACTGACTGCTAACCGCCGCGACCACTGGCACTCTCTTCTCCTCACTGGCAAATCGTCATACCCGACAGAATATTCCATTTAACCACAACATTCCCTCCCGTAACCAGTTTTAGACACTATTTTTTCCGTCCTGTAAACTGTATTTTCCTAATATTCGTAGGTAGGACAATTTAAAGTGTAGGATGCCTCACAACCAGTGTTTAATTTTGTACCAGTAATTAAAAACTGCAGTTTCTGAACAACTTTTGGTTGTTGGAAACACCAAGTCGCGTCCATTTCTACAGCACTGAACCTTTTCTTGTAACAACGTTACGCTCCAAAGCAGTTACTATCATCACAGTGACTGCTCACAGATATTACACGCCTGGCCATTAAAATTGCTACACCACAAAGATGACGTGCTACGGATGTGAAATTTCACCGACAGCAAGAAGATGCTGTGATATGCAAATTATTAGCTTTTCAGGGCATTCACACAAGCTTAGCGTCGGTGGCGACACATACAACGTGCTGACATGAGGAACGTTTCCAAACAGCAGTGACTGGCGGTGCCTAGTGAAACGTTGTGGTGATGCCTCGTGTAAGGAGGAGAAATGCGTACCGTCACGTTAGCGACTTTGATAAAGGTCGGATTGTAGCCTATCGCGATTGCGGTTTATCGTATCGCGACATCGCTGCTCGCGTTGGTCGCGATCCAATGACTGTTAGCAGAGTCGGAACGCCGTGCTGGATCCCACCGACCTCGTACCACTAGCAGTCGAGATGACAGGCATCTTATCCGCATGGCTGTAACGGATCGTGCAGCCACGTCTCGATCCCTGAGTCAACAGATGGGGACGTTTGCAAGACAACAACCATCTGCACGAACAGTTCGACGACGTTTGCAGCAGCATGGACTATCAGCTCGGAGACCATGGCTGCTATTACCCTTGACGCTGCATTACAGACAGGAGCGCCTGCGATGGTGTACTCAACGACGAACCTGGGTGCACGAATGGCAAAACGTCATTTTCTCGGATGAATCCAGGTCCTGTTTACAGCAAATAAAGAAAAGTGTGAAGTAATACACATGACCACTAAAAGAAATCCGCTGAACTTCAATTACGCGATAAATCAGTCAAACCTTAAGGTCGTAAATTCTACCAAATACCTAGGAGTTACAATTACGAACAACTTTGACTGGAGAGAACACATAGAAAATATTGTGGGGAAGGCGAACCAAAGGTTACGTTTCATTGGCAGAACGCTTAGACGATGCACCAGCTCCACCAAAGAGACTGCCTACATCACACTTGTGCGTCCTCTCCTGGAGTACTGTTGCCCCTTGTGGGACCCTCACCAGGTGGGACTGACGGAAGATATTCAGAAGGTTCAGAGAAGGGCAGCTCGTTTTGTTTTATCACGTTACGGGGGGGGGGGGGGGAAAGCGTCACGGAAATGTTGCACGAATTGGGGTGGAAATCATTAAAAGAAATACGTTATTCATTGCGGCGTGATCTGTTTGCGAAGTTTCAATCACCGACTTTTAGTTCTGAATGTGAAAATATTTTGCTAGCACCCACCTACTTAGGGAGACATGACCATCCCAATAAAATAAGAGAAATCAGATCGAAAACGGAACGATTTAGGTGTTCTTTCTTCCCGCGCGCTATTAGAGAATGGAACGGTAGAGAAAAGTTATGAAGGTGGTTAATGAACCCTCTGCCAGTCACTTAAATGTGATTTGCAGAGTATCGATGTAGATGTAGATGTAGATGTAGATGTAGATGTAGATGTGTTTGGCGACATCGCGGTGAACGCACATTGGAAGTGTGTATTCGTCATCGCCATACTGGCGTATCACCCGGTGTGATTGTATGGGGGTGCCATTGGTTACACGTCTCGGTCACTTCTTGTTCGCATCGACGACACTTTGAACAGTAGCCGTTACATTTCAGATGTCTTGCGACCCTTCATTCGATCACTGCGATATCTACATTTCAGCAGAATAATGCACGACTGCATGTTGCAAGTCTTGTACTGGGCCTTTCTGGATACGGAGAATGTTCGACTGCTGCCCTGACTAGCAATTTCTCCAGATATCTCACTAATTGAAAACATCTGGTCAATGGTGACCGCGCAACTGGCTCGTCACAATAAGCCAGGTGGTTGTTCTGGGTACTGATTTCTCAGGATCTATGCCCCCAAATTGTGTGGAAATGTAATACCATGTCAGTTGTAGTATGATATATTTGTCCAGTGAATACTCGTTTATCATCGGTATTTCTTCTTGGCGTAGCAATTTTAATGGCCAGTGGTGTATATGCAGTCTTTCTGCATAATAAACAAATAACCGTGGAATTATATCGTCTTATTTAACGAAACTCTTACAAACCCGAGTTTATATTACGAACTATTATTGGATGAGAGTCCTTTAGTACCGCACCTGTTTAGCGCAATCGGTAGCGTAATTTTTATTATTATTATTATTATTATATATATATATATATATATATATATATATATATATATATATATATTCTGAAGACAGGTTCGATTCCCCTTCAATGTATCGTTTTTCTTCTTCCGTGATGGGTAACTGTGCAGACAAATAACACTTGATGACCAACGAGAATTTTCATTTAGTTTTTTTTAATGATATAATTTAGAACAATTCTCTTTGAGAGACAGCTACTACACCTTTTAGGACGGTATTTTAATGGCCAGTAATGTAGTTGAGTGGTGTATATTCTTAACTGTTAATCACTGCCTTGCTGTCTTGGTTACGGTCTCAATCATCCGACATATTTAACACACGCCCTATTCCGAAATTCAAAGAATAGATTTAGCAACGCTAGTAATTCGCAAATTGCTATTAGGAACTTTGTCCGGACCTGAGAATACTAAATGTTTTTAGTCCAGAAAGCCCCATTTAGGCATGAGACGTCAGCCTTGTTCGGACTGTCGCCTATAAGACGACACGTGGATCGCTGCACGTGGCCGCTCGCTGCCGGCAGGTGGTCTGTGTCATCGGCTCATGTCATGGCGTCACAAGGCGCCACGCAACAGACCTTCGTACTGCAGAAAAACTCTGAGCTGGCACCGGGAGTCGAACCCCTGCCACTTCTGCACTCATGGCTGCGACGCTAACCATCCGTTCCCCCAAATGGTCAGCTGTGTAATTTTAAGCGAAAATTATTGCACTAAGCAATACGGAACTAGCGAAAAGAAATTTTAATTTATTTACTTGTTACAAAGCCACGAGCTCGATCCGGCGTTTTGCCATTATTAAAATTAAAAAAAATATATATATTAAAATTAAAATTAAAAAATATATATTATTCCAATCATTATGAATACAAATATGCAAAGAAATACTTTTGTTTACAAATTAATAAAGCTTGGGCTAAAAGGGACTAACAAGCATTGGAAACATACAGCATATCTGGAGAGGGTGAAGCTGTCAGAAGTAAACCTAAATTACCATATCACCAAGAATAACGTAAAATAGCCTAAAAAGTCATCTATTTATGCAAGGTGTAGTGTGTACTACATGTAACAACTCAAATGTACGCAATAGCAAAACGTCGAAACGTGCTCGTTGCATAATATACAATAAATAAACAAAAACCGGCAAAAACGAAAAAATGGATTAAAATATACTTTCCAGTATGTATGGACTTGACACACACACACACATACACACTTCTATTCATAACGTGGAGTTGCTGCGTTATGTATAGACTTGGAGCAAGCGAGATACGACAGATGCCTGGAATATGGGATCGAGTGAGTCAGTCACGTGATGCGGCGCAGTCACCTGTGTTTTATCACCTTCCTGGATGAAATGCAAGCATACATCTGTGTGTGTGTGTGTATGTGTGCCCTGGCGCCCATATCTTCAAACGATGTTTTCAACTGTTCCAGGAGCAGTTAACCAATAAATGATAAACCTCGTTGCGACCAATGATTTACAAAGGTTTTCCTTCTATATGAAGTGAGCACAGGAATTCGAAATCCGTTCCAAATATTTCATTTCGGGACCTTTGTCCCGTTGCAAATTGGCAGTAATTTGATGAATTCGACTCAGTTGATCAATCGAGTGGGGTCATGGTCTAGTCGCTACGTTTGAATGACTTTCGTCCCCATCGTCATCACTCCGCTGAAGATCATAGCAACTGCTGTATTGCTTTAGGTGAAGGTAACATCACAAAATGCAACAGTTTATTATATCGAGATACAGTTTCATATCTGGTGGACGAACCCACGCCGTGTGTCCAAGTCAATCCAAGGGCACTTGGCGCCCGTCACAAAGTACTTACGAGGACTGGAACTCAAATAGCGACAACTGTTTATTCACAACCGATACAAGAGCGTTACATGTTTGAACCTGTTACTTCCCTTCAAAGTAGTCACCAGCGTTGTGTAGACCCCCGTTGGCAGCGATGTGGAAGCGGTAGTATACCGTTAGCTAAACCTGTTCTGTTGATGATGCGAATGGAGCGGTGTACTGCCTGTCGAATCTCTGGAACAGTTCTGAAGTGAATACCACGAAGTCGTTACTTCATCTTCGGAACCAAATCAAAGTCGCAACGATTTAGGTCGAGGAGTATGTTAAATGGTACAGTACTCTCCCAGTCCCATCGACCTAACAGGGCAGCCACAGTTTGCGCTGCATGCGCCCACGCACTGTCGTGCAAAACGATGGCTGGGTTGCGCAGAAAGTGTTGCCTAGATGAGACTGTCATGCTGTACAACCTCTGGTACATTCAGTCTTGACCCAACTCCGTTGTTCCTGCTTCGAAAACATAGTAAGACCGCTCGTTCATCACGTCGGTAACGTGGGATGGGCGAGGTAAGGTAGGTATGTCAACAACGTGTGCTATCAACGACAATAGTAGATTCCACTGTATGGTGTCTGCACAGCAGTGTTGCCACTATTTAAGTTCCAACCCTCGAATAATTCCATTTTAGGGAAACTACCCTGAAAAAAATTAATTTTGTTGATATTACAATCATATATCCTCTTTCGCTATATGAGTGGATCTCATTTTAATCAAATGTTTTGATACGTCGCGTTTTGCAGCTCTTATATGTTGTAGGAAAGACATTTTTATATATGCTGCTTTGGTGCAATATATAAAAAGTCTTCCCTACAACAGAATCTCCTTTCGTTATTCCACACACCCTTTATGTGTAGGACTGTTGACAAAATAATGTGAGACCATGTTGTTTGCTACTCCGTCTTGCAAGTTGGCACCCTGCGTATATGTTAACTCTGAGGTGTAACTGTTGTGCGTAATTAGCGTACATAGTGTTGGCTGTTACGTAGCAGTATATTTTTACGTTCTGTTTTAGGACGGTCAGCGCAAATGTTGGGTGAAATGTGTGATCCCTCAGGCTTCCAAAGGGACACCTCGATAGTGGGAGCATCACCACGAAAACGCTTGACTATTCAACGTTTTATTAGCAGGCCGTGCGCTCAATACTGACAGCGTATACAAAGGATGGTAGGACACCACTGCCGAAGGGGAACAGTGGTCTAAGCCAGTAGTTGCTGACATCGACCGACGAGCATTTAAAACGGCTGTGGCCAGACAACTAGAAACTACCATGTCGAAAGCGACTGCAAACCTCAACACTCACTAGTGTAATTCTGTTTAGGTACAAACAATACTGCTGGAACGTAATGTTCGCGCAAGTGCTGCAGCTTCTAAACCGTTAACAACGGAAGCCAACGCAAAACTGGGAAGGAAGTGGTCCCGTGACAGTAAAACCTGAACGCTTGATGACTCCAAGGATGTGGCAGCGTTGGATGAATCGCCGTTTACATTACTCCCTACAAACATCAGGGTCGGTGTATTTAAATCTTCGAAAGAAACTTGCAATAATGCATTCCTGTTTGCTTCAGTCAGCCACAGGAACGTTTCGTCGTGATTTCGACATCTATACAGTATTATGGTATTCAATTATTACTATTATTACATTTTCCTGGTCGGATAAGTGTGAACGAATACCTCGCCAACCTCGGTAGCAAACTGCTTACTATGACTAACATATTGCTAAAAAAAATCCTACCATACTCTACAATGATAATGCGCCGCCCACATACACTCTGCCAAAAAGTATCAGGCGCGCTTTATGCAACATCAGAAAATGATCAGACACATCCTCTGAACAGAAAAATTGTCACGTCGATGTTTTGGTACAGGTATGGATAACACTGTGTTGGAAAGACATCTCGCGAATATGTTCCTCGAAGATTTGCAGTTGTTGTAAAAGCCAATGATTACCCAATTCCTTACTAAGAAATTATATCGTTCCTATGTTACGTATTCATATTTTTGAACACCCGCTGTAAATGCGTCGGTGCATATAAAGAGTGATACCATTTCTGAACATTAAAACATGCCTTATATAAACAGCATAAAGTACTGAAGCAAGGAAAATGAGGAAGCTAGCTTAAAAATGATCCTGTGCGAATATAAAATATTTTCCCGTTTAAAGACTCATGGATCCTGCATTCATGTTCTAGTTCATGAACTATGAGCAGCCGGCCGCGGTGGCCGAGGTGACTGAGGCGCTCCAGTCACGTTCAGCACGGCCACTACGGTCGGGGGTTCGAATCCCCCCTCGGGCATGGATATTTGTGCCGTCCTAGTTCGTAAGTAGTTCATAAGTAGTTTGTAAGTTTAGGGACTGATAACCCCGTAGTTAAGTCCCATAAGCTTAACAAACATTTGAACATTTTTTGAACTATGAGCAACGTAGGAGTGGCCAAGCAAGTGGTTCTGACAATTAGGATACCAGTCACTATGGAATAAGTTTCTGTATCTCGGACATATTCTGAGTCGTGGCCACCTATGTGTTCAGATAGCAAAGACTAACAGTCCCTCAATCTGTAAGGGTAAAACCCAATGGCATGCTGGGCAAGTAAGGGTAGCAACCTGCCTCCCAGATACTGATGCTGCCAACAATAAAAGCAAAACGCCTCGTACCTTTGGAGGTGATGGAGTTCCACCCCCAGCTGACAGACTAATGTCTCCTCAGATAACACTTGGCAAACTATTTGGAATGAGATGGGGAGCCATTAATATCAACGGCAGCTACACTGGTAACAGGTTTGAGCTGGCAGAAGCTGCACGTGGGATGGGGTTAGACGTTTTAGATGTTAGTGACAGCCGGCCGCGGTGGCCGAGGTGACTGAGGCGCTCCAGTCACGGTCAGCACGGCCACTACGGTCGGGGGTTCGAATCCCCCCTCGGGCATGGATATTTGTGCCGTCCTAGTTCGTAATTAGTTCATAAGTAGTTTGTAAGTTTAGGGACTGATGACCCCGTAATTAAGTCCCATAGACTGTACAAACATTTGAAATTTTGAATTTGTTAGTGACATTCGGGTAAAGGAAGACAAAGAGTACGAAGTGGGAAGATGCAAGTTGTTCCTGTCGCGAGACGGAGCAGGAAGAGCACAATGAGGTGTAGGGGCTTATATCATGAAAGCAACTGAACCCAGCCTAATGGCAGTAAGATGTGTAAACGAACGAATACTGTGCATAGATTTTGCAGTTTCCAGCAATAAAATTAGGACTGTGTCAGTTTACTCTCCTTGTGAAGGGAGATCAAGATGGCATGTACAGATTCTATTACGCACTCACCGATGTAGTTGTTTGAGTAAAGGGCAAGAAATATGTTTTGCTAATGGGTGACTTCAATGCCAGGATAGCAAATGGGGCAGAAGTGTATAAAATGGTTATGTGTAAGTTTGAAGAGGATATGGAGGCCGACGGGAACGAAACAGATCTTGGATATCTGTGTCAGTATGAGTTTAGTTATTACAACATTCTTTTTTTAAGCATAAGATCATTAACCGGTATACTTGGGAAGGCAGGAGAACGAGATCTGCCAGTAACTATGTAATAACCGACCTGGAATTCAGGTAAACAGTCAGGGACACATTTGTTTTCTAAGGGTTATTTGATGACACTAATCATTATTTACTCTACACTGAAATTGCTTTTGTGAAGCCAAAGTGCAAAAGCTCTTGGCCGGGCAGAAGGACGTACGACACTATACTGAAGGGTGTCTCCTAGCTCGTCGGTGATGTCAGAGTGACGTGTCAGGCGAGGTGCTGGGCTGCGGGACTCACCCAGAAGGTGGTGCCCTCCAGGAAGACGAGCCGGCGCCGGACGCGCGCCGCCCTCTGCTGCTGTGCCCCTGCCAGCATCATCGTCATCAGCAGCAGCATCAGCATCGGCGCCTTGGCCCTCCCGCCGCCTGCGCCCGTGCCGGCCGCGCGCGCCATCGGACGGCGAGCCTCTGCGCGTGCGCCGCGTTTGCTGCCCGCTGCCCGCTGCCCGGCGCTTCCGCCTCTGGTCGCGTTCTGGGCCGACCGCAACGGCCGCGAAAGCCGCGCTGGCGTCTCGCGCGAAACGAGAGCGACGCGCCTCACACAGGGCCGGCGTGCGCGTCCGCAGTCGACGAGCCGGAGCTTCACGCAGTGGCCGCCTGTTTGGGAGGACCGTTGTATATCGCTTCGGACGGCCTACTATCGATACGTATAGAAGACGCTAGTATCACAGCGTCGTCTATCGAACACACGAACGTCGCTGTGTCGTAAGAAACAAATGTTGGCGGGCAAATGAAAACAGATATTCATTTCGACGTAAATAAACAAATTAAATAATTGTTTCTAGAGCTTATGAAATTAAATTATTTATGCTGTTGGTACTGTATGGTTTACTTTTATTGACCGGACAAGGGTACATACAAGAACCTATCAACCATACAGCACGTATAGCGTGTTTTATTCATTTTATGATTTGTATGAAATCTCCGGTTCATGAAGGTATTATCGTGATCTACGCTATTTCACTTACAAAACTTATCTATAGCGTAGCCTTAAGAAGGTTGCGTTCAGGTTAAACAAATAGTTTTTATAATTCTTTATTTTTTAGTCCGTGTATCTCCGGTTCCGATAGGTAATTGGCACTACGCGACTATCGATAATCCGTCATTATCGATAGCAGGCCGTCCGAAGCGATATACAACGGTCCTTGCAACACTTACAGTCACGAGACACCCACTGGTGTCAAAGCAACTGACAGCGCTCCTATTGTAAGGCGGCCAACTTTTTCAAAACTCAATGCACGACATTTCGAAGGTGTGAAGGAGCACTACGATCACGCGACTCATTCTGCCAGTTATTCTGAAACTAGGAAATAAATCTCATTGTGTCAGTTATTCTGAAACTAGGAAAGAAAGCAGAGTAGACCTAGTCATTTACTTTAAAAGCAACATATCTAAAATGCATGGCATTTTATTCTTTTTTCAATCTCTATTTATACTTCATAAATATTTTCTCGTGCTCCTATTTTAATTTTTTGGGTCTGACAATTTTTTACACATTTATTCTCCGTTACGTTTTTCGGATCACCTTCGTTCTTCGTTGTCTGTACTACTTTTATTTCTTCCAGCTCTTAGAGCATCGTGCTCCACAAATTTTGATAACTTGCTTACTCCGCCCAAAGTCCTATGTTTTGCAATACACTCGAATTAAATTTGATAAAAACAACTTTATAAAACCATTTCAATTAATCTGTTACAGAAGTCTCAAGTGCAGAGTTTTATTGTGCCTTACTACATGCAATGCTCACCCACTTTCGTTGTTGCATATTCAGAATTTCACCAACTTTTCATTCCTTAAGGAAGGAAGTAATACTGATATTGTATTTACATGTCAGGTTTTAATTACGTTTATTCCGACAGTGTTAATAGTGCATCATGTTTGAGCACCGAAAAATATTCCATTTAACTTATTTAAACGTACTTAAGAAGGCCCAGGAAAGTGCCAAAAACAAAAATTTTTAATAAGGCCCAGCTTAAAACAAAAATAACTTCCAGTGCTAGCGAATTTTTCATTTTGAAATAGATGATGTGTATCGTTTTAGTGCTCTTAGACCAACCATTTTAAAGTTATTGCAATGCGGGACGCTTTTGCCGTTTTGCGGGACATCTTCAGTAATCATCCCAATGCGGGACATCGAGTCCAAATGTGGGACTGCCCCGCAGAACCCGGGACGGTTGGCCGCCTTATCATGGTGGTAGGCAAGCCACCGAAGGAGTAATGTTCTTTTATTTTTCTACGCAATTAGTTACAATAATTTTTCCGATACAAGCATTAGAAAATATCGAGAGACATACAGGACCGGAAAATTAATGTACAAACAAGGGATTTTCATTGATTCAATAGTGTAAAAAACGACTTATTAAAAAGGAAATACGTACGAATATGTGTACACTTGCAGTTTAATCAGCTGAAAGTAATTAGAATATAACAATTATATCCATGCTGACCGTGACTGTATCTGAATGATTAAAGGATTACTTGAAATTTCCGCTATCACTGACAACTATGATTTAAGTGTTTAAAATATTTTAATGGCGACATGGTGTGCATCACCATCAGGCTGGAGGCATACAAAATAAATGTATTAATCTATATTGACAATATTGATGTTTGTGGCAATCAGTGGCGTATCCAGGATCGCGGTCTGCTGGGGGAGGGGTCCATGAAAGTGTGTGTGTGTGGGGGGGGGGGGGGGGGCTGCAGCCCGACACCACCCCCTCCCCCCACTCTGGATACGCCATTGCTGGCAATGAACCTGTGAAAACAGAAGGGTGGCCTATGTAAGGTTATGTCTCTTAATGGGCTGAGACACAGTCTTTATAAACGTGTTTGTTTTAAATACTCTGAGTTCATAGCACTTGCACTTCTCGGCTTGTAAGCCCCACAACACACCATTTTCGACACGATTGCACTGTCGTCACAAGGCTGACACACTAAACAAGATGGTGGTCAAAACAAAATTTGTATCGATTAATCGATATTTAGCGTCGAGAGTCACTTCACATGTCTTCTGCTGTTCTTGCTGCCATATAATTGACGAGATGTAAATCTTTGATATATAGCGCACCTGCCTTAGTAAACACAAATATGCCACAATACACCATAAAGAATTACATGGCCACTGGATAGTGTGTACTTTATTTAATTTAAGTGCTAATTTAAAAGTAAGGGTGTGAAGTTACTGAAGAACTCTGTTATTTCGTTCAGGATTCCACTATCTTGTTCTTCATGTGGATAAAGATTTCAATATTTTCCGTGATGTCCATTTTCCAGCTCTTTTCCAGAGTATGCAAAACTTTGAGATCTTTTTCTATTTTAAAGCCGAACATGGTTCGAATTGTTGTTATTCTGAAGGATTATAACTTCAGACAACATTTTCGCTCATAATTCTTACAAAACATCTGTTATTTTTACGTAATTAAAGCTTAAAAACCATCAAATTTCACGATCAGTACACGTGATCGGAAACGCTCCGTTATTGGCTGAAGTACTGGTGACGTCATAGAACACCTACAGCAAGGCAACTAGACGTCGGAGCTGTATTATTGTACGCGTTTCTTCCATTTCGCAGCTTTAAGTTCAGTTTATTCGTGATCTAAATGCGTTTACAGTTTTTATGCCACAATGGAAGATGGTTATGTGTAGGCTGACAGCGGAAACCTCCTTAAAGTTAATGCAATTATAGTGTCTTCATTCTTTAAAAACAATCCAAATTTTTACGTGCCAGAAATAAGAGACGTGAAAACTGCATTGTAAGTAATGCATACCTACATTTTAAAGCTAATTATTTCGAGAGATATTTTATGCCATTGGAAAAACGCACCCTGTTTGTTGATGTCAGCAGACTTAATCTGAAGTCACCATATTATACAATAAAGGGTGAATTTTTATCTTCTATCCAAACGGCCTTGAGTGATTATGTTGGCAACATCAACAACACGATAGAAAATCTTTGTCCAGATGTTCATACCACATAGAATGACTAGATTAATGTATCGTACATACCATGAAGTAAATAAATAATGCTGTTCCTGCTCCATGATTCTTGTATGTACCCTTGTTCGGTCAGTAAAACTAACTGCCTTCGTAAATCAAAGGTTTCACGACAAAATATTTGCGCTGTCACGCGATTGGCTAATGGCGACGTCTCATGATTCTCGCTACTCAGCATCTGTTGCAACATAATCACATGAAGCCGCCGGGATGGTTAGTAAAATTTAATCCAGTAAAGCACACAGTTAAGGGAGTAATTTTATTTAAGTACTTCAATACTGGTGCAAAGTGAAACATCAAAACCTGTAAAATACAGCAAAAATGCCTTGTGTATAGTTATACAATATATCTATAGTCTAGAACAGGGACAGCGGGTTGCGTTGGCGGTGTTTTCATATCGCTCGTAGGTTGGCAACACACATTTCGCGTAGACAAAGGTATGTCACTTTCACGTAAACATTGCGAGCGAGACACGATGGAATAAATTTATAGCGCCGAAATTACATAGCTTTTCTGGTTTGTTGTTTTTGTGAGTGAATGTTTGCGATTGTGTGTATATTTACTGCCATGCATATTAGTATTTTCCTTACATATTCAAGATTTGATTTGATATGAATGTGTCACTACTTTTGACACTACAAACTAATCAATTTACGTTTACTCGTCCACATACGAAGCCTCATGCTTTAATTTTAAAAAAACGCTAATCAGTTGATACGTTATTTACTTGTAATGAAAATTGCTTGGTAGAGCCCTGTGCAGAAAAAATGCTTACGTTATTTTATTTGTGTTTAGTAAAACTTTTATATTCCATCATATTTTTCGTCGAAACACTGTGTCCTGCTACCTTACTCAGTGGACACAGACAACTAACTCACAGAAATACACACATAAAGTAGCCGCTATTTCATTTGGATCTCTTCGCGCTAGTGTCAACCACTTTTTGCGTATCTTCTCATTTTTTGGTACTTGCAAGAACATTTTTTCCGGAATCTTGACAGATGTATTGGTATAGTGCGGAACTAAGCAATATTTGTAGGTCATTATGCAAACGTTAACGCCCAAGCACGAGGCCTCGGCCCAAACAATATACAGGTATTTGTTTAACTTACGAGAGCAGCAGCAGCAGCAGCAGCGTGTTGTATGACGTCACAGGCATCAAGTGACTCAAATGTAGCGTTTTACCGATTTTACTGGATTTGTAGTGAATAAACCTTAAAGTTCCCGAATATAAAAGCGATGTTTATCTGCCGAAGGGCAGGTCTTCTGATGTGTTTCCTAGCCATTTTTATTTGTAATCTATACTAATAATAAATCCGTAAATGTAGGCCGACCGCTGTTCCCTTCAATCTTCAAAACTACTGGATGAATATTCATGCGCTTTTCACAGGAAACAAGAGAAAAGTTAGGGTCAACATATAGGCATGATTTTATCAAAATCAGATCACGAATATATATATATATATATATATATATATATATATATATATTCGTGATCTGATTTTGATAAAATCAAAATATATAAAATATATAAAATCAAAATATATAAACATTTAAACACTTAAAATTACGATATATATATATATATATATATATATATATATATATATATATATATATATATATATATATATATTTTGTAATTTTAAATGTTTTCAGTAACGGGCGAATCTGTTTTTCAACTATTAAAAACTTCTTATCTCCAAAACTACTTCACGAATTTGCATGGGGTTTTCACAACTTGAGCGTAGCTATATACGGTCTATATAGACCGTTTCATAAACGTCGGATCACGGAAAAAAAGAATATCGTAATTTCATTTTTTTATCTACGACCGTAATGCCTGTCTGTCTCTTTGAACACGTATATCGCCAAAACAACGTGACGAATTTTCATGAGGTTTTCACACGTAACTTCAGAACATCGTGTGGTTACATAAAGGCTTCAATAATTAAAATCGGATCATATAAAATAAAGATATCATAACTTAATCATTTGCCTAAAAGCCATCGTCTATATCTATTGTTGAGGGTAATCTCCAAAAGTACTACACGAACTTTCATGGGTTTCCACAGATAAAATGAGAATAGTTTGGAGAGTAACATAGGCTTAGTTTCGTCAAAATCGGATCAGATGAATGAAAGATATCGTAATTTGAAGTTTCTGTGTATACTATGCTTATAAGTATGGTGTAGTACAGCTAATTTCCAAGAGTACTACACGAACATTCATGGGGTTTCATAGGTCAACTGAGAGTACCTTGGCGCAACATTAAAGCTTCATTTCATCAAAGTAGGATCAGCGGAAAAAAAGATATCGTAATTTGTAGTTTCTGGTGTATGCTCTGCTTGAATTGCAGCGTAGTATAGCAAAGATCCGATAGAGGTGCTGTTACTGACATAGTATACCAAATTACTAATAGATGGCGAAGTTGCGTTGTTTATTCTAGAGACCTGTATTGGGAGAGTAGCGCAAACATTTTATGTGTGGCTTGCCGACAACCGCCGGCTGCTATTGGTCAGTTGAGCGCGGGTAGGGTACGTCTGCCATTTTGGGCCTAAGCAATCCATCAGCGTAAATGGCATATTTCACTCAACTAGCTGTTATTTTGGCTTTTAGAAGTGTTGGAAACCTGTTGACTCATTGTGTATTAAATTAAGAGCTTAACATAGCATATTCCACTTTTATATGGTGAAGAATGCCGTAGCATTGAGCAGTGAATTGTTGTACTAAGTCAGTCAGTCTGAGGTAGCAAGTTTGTCACGTTCCACATGGTGAAAGGAATGTGAAAAGATGCGAATTGTGGGTACATCGCATTGGAAGAAAATATGCATTTCCAAACAAGAAAAATTGTGTGAAGTCAGTAAATTTGTATTGAAATTTCGGGTAAACTTATAGGTTTATCTGTTCATTTACAGTAATCGTATTAATAACATAAGGGTACACCTACAGCTTCTTTAACAAAAAACAAAACAAAACAAAACAAAAGTTTTAACATAAGGTCTAAAATGACTGGCTTTGTATTAATAACGGGAGATGCCAACTTTAATCTCGTTGTAAATAGTTAAACTTTTTCATGATACCGTTAGTTTCTTGCAAGCAATGTTGGCCGGAGAGAAGATATTTTTAAAAGATATAAATACATAAAATCTAACATAATGTGCCGTAATTAACGAATTTCGTATTTATACTTAACCTGCATATCACGGAAGTTTGGACGGTAAATGAAACCGCCCATTAAATATATCTCAAAAAGTTAAATTTTAAGATAGGGTTTATTTTACGAAAGTACCCAGCCGTACGTTACAAATGTATAAAAACTTAACCCTTTCCAAAATGTTAGCTCAATTAATGTTATGTGATAATATCACATGTAGGTTAGCACGCAACACCTATCAACATTAGGCACTAAAAATTCAAAACAAAATGTATTAATTACATCTACTTTGATAAAAACCAATATATAAATATAAACTTAAATATAAATATGAAAACGTTAGCCCTTAGCTAATTTGAAAGCAGGAACTTCACTTATTGCGGAAGCAATACATTTGGTACAGAGTTTAAATTTTACTTATCATCCTGGCAGCCTCGCGTGCTAATGTTGGCAATCATGTGACGTTGGCATTCGTCAATAGCGTTACATTGCAAATGTTTTGTCATGAAATCTTCGTTGTACGAGGACAATTACTTTTACTAGCGGACAAGAGTACATACAAGAACGTGTCAACCACAGAAAAGGAACAGCATTATTAATTATTGACGTCATGGGCTGTATGCGAAACACCAACCAAGTAATTCTATGCGGATTTCTAAGAATAAAAACATCTTGGCAAATATTTTCTACCGTGTTCTTGTTCTTGACAACATAACCACGTGAGGCCGCCGGGATGGTAGGTAAAATTTTGCAGTTGTAGGAAAGATATAACCGCCGAAGCATCTGAATTCAAGTTTAATTTTTCTCGTACAATTGTTGGCCTCAAACTATATGGTGTGTAGCAATATTTATACGGTACACATTGACGATGTTACAATAAACAGGCCCATACTATTACAAAATACACACTGTTTCATGGTTTCAAAACAGTGTTTCGAAACCTCACACTGTACGGTTTCATTTGTCCCGAAACCGTCAGATGTTTCAGTTTTCCCATCTCTAACTATTACATTACATTTTCATTGTATTTATTACATTACAGTTTAACATGGGTTTTCATTTTTAAGCTTCATTTTACGTCTGTTCAGTTTGAAACAAATCGCATGGATGACGTTAAGAAACTAAAACCTAGTTCTGTACCTAGTATAGTCATTGTCATCAAATTAAGGAACGAAAGCCACCAAAAGACAGAAGTGTGCAAACTGAATCTGACTGTACTTCCACTGCACAGACAGCACCAGGTACCGTTTACATATATTGTATGTATATAAAAAAGATTCGTATCTTACTCATTTTACGTAGCCTACATTTATCGCAATGTATTTCGACAAAACTTTTTTACACATTTTCAGGTAGTGAACAATCCTGCTTGCACATAAATCAATCAATGAACTTGTTCAAAATATTCCGTCGTGTCGTGTCCAGTGTTGTGGAAAAGTTGTGCACGTATTTTTAACCACTAGAATATATATTCTTCTGAAAAATATAACCGCCAGGCAGAGAAGAATTCCACAACAAAATGCGGTAGTAAAAGTATTGGCATGATGAATGCAGTGAAGTTATTTTAAGATGCAGTTACTATGTAGATAAATTAATTTGTAATTTTTCAATTTTTATTCTTTGCCTTAGCGGCCTAAATAAGTACAGTACAAATTTGTATTTTAATAAGTACCAGTAACTCAAATGACTTGAAGTCTCTTATCATTACAACATCTATTACTTTTGACAAAATGTAGCACAAACAATTTTACAACTACTTTGCTCCAAAATAAAAGGTCTTGATCTCGATCTCAGATTACCAATTTTTCCTTAATATTCACAGTAGGAGTGATGAAACTATTAAAAACCTTAGTTCATTGTTTACTTAACGTACTGTCATACCACGTCGCTGTTCAGGCCAACAATGGCGGCGCCCGCCCGGTTGGCGGTACTAAGTGTAATATACTGAAACAAGGGCTATGATTTTCCTTACAGCAGTGATGTAGTGTATTGATGTTGGTAACGGCCGTTGAATCATTTTTGAAAAATCAACCACGGACAATAAGGGGAAAAATTCTTAGTGTTGATAATGAAATAAATAATTAATATTGTTCCGATCAGTAAATTAATGATACCCCTAAAGCGAATATTTCGTTGCCAACATTAACATACTAAACCGCTGCCACTGCAAGTAAAGTTTAACACAGGTACAGCACAAAAAAATATTTTTTTTTACTAGCTGTATCCCGCATGCTTTGCAATTCCATGGAAAGAAAAAAACATTCTTTTTTTCCGCTGGTATCATTTGAATTTAAAACGTAACGATATTCCTTCGCGTATCGTTGCTCTAATTTACATAAGAATTCTTTGCAAGGAAAATGGAATTTATTTAGTTCCCTATCTGATTTCGGTGTATCCTCATTGTATTTTGTTTAGGAATGGCTCTAGTACAGAAAAGGACATAGTGAGGCGACGTTAATTACATAGTACACCAAATAACTAAGTATGGCGTTGCTGCGGTTTTTTCATTCTCATAACTATGGTGTAATACACTACAAAAAGGGGTACAATTTTACTTAAGGCGGCGGCGTTGGCCGCTGATGTTGGCAACGGCCGTTGAATGCTTTTTCAAAAATCAGTCACGTAGAATAAGTGGAATTATTATTTATGTTCAAGATGAAATAAATAATTCTTGCGGTTCTGGTCAGTAATTTAATCATCCTCCTAAAGCGAATAGTTAGTTGCCAACGATAGCAAACCGCTACCACTGCAAGTATAGTTTAGTCCAGGTAGGACACAAAAGAAAAAAAATATTTTTTTCTTTCCAGCTGTATCCGATATGCTTAGCAATGTCATGGAAAGAAAGGAAGTGCATCTTTCGACGGGTATAACCACTAAATGATACATAAAGTAGCACTATCTATGGAGTGAGTATTGTCTTCTGTGCATCTTCTCAACATTAAGCTGGAATTACCATGTAATAATGAGACAAATCCACTCTTTAAACACATTTATTTGCTCTTAGGATTGGTTTGTACTTACCTTTTCGCAGAGCAACCACGTAACATGAAATAATATCTAAATAAATGTGTCACAGAAGCAACAAGAAAGTTGAGGAAGCGTCACTAAAAGGGCCATTTATAAATAGTCACTCGTCTTAAACGAACAAAAAAGGACCAAGATTAAGTCATCGATTAGTACATTTTTCCCAATATCAGGTGATATTTCGACCTTAATGTTGAGGACAGAAAATCTGTTCTGTGCATCTGATTGCTCACTCAAGAGATATTTCTGCTCTGTGTCTCCCACTAGGGATTATATACACACGCGAGAGTCAAACTCATCAGAAACCTCCCTGCTTTCATACTTGTTCGGTACAACATTGTGATTAAAATTTGTAATTACTTACTTTAGATGCGGACTAAATTAAGATCTACATCTACATCTACATCTACATACATACTCCGCAATTCACCGTAAGGTGCGTGGCGGAGGTACACTGTACCACTATTAGGCATTTCCTTTCCTATTCCACTCCCAAATTGAACGAGGAAAAAAAGAATGCCTATATACCTCCGTACGAGCCCTAATTTCTCTTATCTTGTCTTTGTGATCTTTACGTGAAATGTAAGTAGGCGGCAGCATGATCGTACTACACTCAGCTTCAAATTCCGGCCCTCTAAATTTACTTAACAGAAATTCACGAAAAGAACGTCGTCTTTCTTCCAGCGATCCCCAATTGAGTTGCCGGAGCATTTCCGTGACACTCGCGCATTGGTCGAACCTACCGGTAACAAATCTAGCTGCTCGCCTCTGAACCGCCTCTATGTCTTCCTTCAAACCGATCTGCTGCGGGTCCCAAATACTTGAGCAATACTCAAGACGTGGTCGCACAAGCGTTTTATACGCGGTCTCCTTTACAGGTGAAGTACATCTTCCCAAAATTCTCCCAATAAACCGAAGTCGGCTGCCTGCCATACTCACAACTGTCCTTACATGCTCGTTCCATTTCATATCGCTCTGCAATGTTACGCCTAGATATTTGAACGACGCGACAGCATCAAGAAGCTCTCTACTAATGATGTATTCGATCATTATAGGATTGTTTTTTCTACTCATGCGCATCACCTTACATTTTTCTACATTGAGAGCTAGCTGCCATTCTTCGCACCAACTAGAAATTTTGTCTAAGTCATCCTGTATGCTATTACAGTCAGTTACAGACGACACCCTCCAATACACCACAGCATCATCAGCAAACAGCCGCAAATTACAACTTACTCTGTCCATCAGATCATTTATATAGATAGAAAATGATAGCGGTTTTATCACACTCCCCTGGGGCACGCCTGACGATACACTCGTCTCTGATGAACACTCGCCGTCGAGAACAACGTACTGCGTTCTATTACTTAGGAAGTCTTCCAGCCAGTCACATATCTGTGAACCTATTCCATAAGCTCGTATCTTCGTTAGCAGTCTGCAGTGTGGCACCGCGTCGAACGCCTTTGTGAAGTCGAGAAAAACACAATCCGCCTGTTGCCCTTCGTCCATGGCTCGCAAGATGTCATGTGAGAAAAGGGCAAGCTGAGTTTCACATGAACGATGTTTCCTAAACCCGTGCTGATTCATGGAAAGAAGCTTTTCCGTTTCAAGGAAATTTACTATATTCGAACTGAAAATATGCTCCAAAATTCTACATGAAACCGATGTCAACGATATTGGCCTGTAATTGTATGGGTCAGTTCACTTTCCTTTCTTATACACGGGAGTCACCTGCGCTTTTTTCCAATCACTAGGAACTTTGCACTGAATTAAAGATTCGCTATAAATGCAAGCTAAGTAGGGGGCCAATGCCGCAGAATAGTCTTTGTAATACCGAACTGGTATTCCATCCGGACCAGTAGCCTTTTTCGTATTTAGCTCTCTCAGCTGCTTCTCTACACCGGAAATACCTATTGCTATGTCCCGCATTTCGGTATTAGTACGTTGATCATGGTATATTTCTGTGGTCCTCCTGCGTGAAAGATTTCTTAAAGGTTAAATTTAGAACTTCAGCTTTCCGTTTGCTTTCTTCTATTACTGCCCCGGAATGATCAACTAGTGACTGGACAGTGGGCTTTGACCCGCTTATCGATTTTACATAGGACCAGAATTTTTTCGGGTTCTCGGAAAGATCTTTTGCTAAGGTATGGCTGTGATAATTATTGTATGCTTCACGCATCGATCTTTTTATAGACGCACGAATCTCTACTAACTTTTGCCTGCCATCATTTGCGTGTTCTTTTTTGAATCGAGAGTGCAACAGCCTTTGCTTTCTCAGCAGCTTTCTAACATTATTATTATACCACGCTGGATCTTTTCCATCCTTAATCGTCTTTACTGGCACATATTTCTCTAACCCTTTATTAACAATGCACTTAAATTTAGTCCACAATTCCTGTACATCCATAGTCCCAGAATTAAACGATGCCCATTCATTTTCTAAGTGCGATCGTAACATTTGCTTGTCGGCTCTTCCCAAAAAAAAAAAAAAAAAAAAAAAAAAAAAAAAAAAAAAAAAAAACACGCTCCCAGCCTTCTTGACTGGTTTATGAACTTTGGTCACCATCGACGCTATGACGATATCATGATCACTAATTCCTGTCTCTACACAGACATCGTTAGAGAAAGACGTCTTCTTTTGCAGAGACAATTGTAATTTGAGTTATAATCCGACTTCTGAATATATAGTTCTGTTACACAATGTCGATTTCAACTTCGTGCTTTACGAAGTAATCGCTGCAGGACGTGAGGACATGTATTAGCTGAAAGAGTGGCCGATGCTGCTAACACAGTCAAGACAATTCACTGGAAATACTACTATTTTTAATGAAAAGTTCTATACCTTCTCACTCGATTTTGATAAAAGTATGCAGTGGAAAAAATTGAGTTTTGGACACATGGTAGTAAAATATCTCTGCTTTCTAATAAAGCATTCACCTTTTCATAATTCGCAACAGTCGTTTTCAAATGACGCTATTTGTCAAGTGCGTGCGCTTGATTTACTAATCGTGTATTGAAAATGTTGGATAGCGGGCATCTTACTGTTCTATGCATTTTAGACCATACATTACAGCAAGTGAAATGGAGCTAAGAGTATAGAAAAGTTTTTAGAATGCCAACAAAGAGAGGTACCACGGTGCCTGTAAGCTGTAATCGATGCTTATTTGAGCTTTGAATTGTTGTCGGGACACTTTGTGTGGAATGTCTTAGGGGTGGCCTTCCTGAGGCCCAGGCAGTGGCGCAGCGTGGATTTCTGCCACCCGGTGCCGAACCTCATTTTGCCGCACCCCCCCCCTCCCTCGACCGTATTTTCGGAACTGAACAACAACAGAAACAGAAACTTTCGCAATAAGTACCAGTATTGTTTCAGTGTTTATCAAAGTAAAATAGGGACGCTGCAATTTACTTTCCCTAAATAATTTTTGTTTGTTTTGTTTTATTACGTTAAGCGGAAGGATAATGGAGCCCAATCAAGGAAATCAGGTGATGCTGAAGATATTACATAAGGTAACGATACAATAAAGGCGGTAGATGAGTTTTGTTACTTCGGCAGTAAAATAACAAATGATGGTCGCAGTACAGTGGATACAAAATGCAGAATGGCAATGGGTAGAAAAAGAGAAATTTGCTAACGTCTAATATTAATTTAAGTGTAAGGAAGTCCCTTCTGAAGGCGTTTGTGTGGAGTGTTGCCTTATACGGGAGTGACACTTGAACGATGAACAGTGCGGACAGGAAGAGCTTAGAGGCTTTTGAAATGTGGGGTTACAGATGAATGCTGAAGATTAGGTGGGTGGATAGCGTAAGTAATGAAGAGGTGCTGAACAGAATTGGGGAAAAAAAGGAATTTCTGGCATACCCTGACTAAAAGAAGGGATCGATTGGTAGGAAACACTCTCAGACATCAATGAATTGTAAATTTAGCATTGGAGGGAAGTGTGTGGGATAAATATCGCAGAGGGAGACCAAGAGATGAATATAGTAAGCAGATTCAAATAGATGTAGGTTGCCATTCTTATGAGATGAAGAGGCTTGTTCAGGATAGAGTAGGGTGGAGAGTTGCTTCAAACCAGTCTCCGGACTGAGGACTACAACAACATGCTGAACAAATCCTATTTGAAGATTATTTATACGACTTATATGTCAGAGGTGTTTGTAATAGCAAACAAAACTTCCTAAATTGAAGATAGTTTCAATTAAAGTAAGTCTTGCACTGAGAAGTAAACACTGTAACATATAATTTATGAGCCTGCTGAGCTTTCATAGCAGTAAGTTATGGTATTCTGATTAAAGTCGAGTGAATACTTTCACATGTATTACGCGGATAAAAATTTCTTGACAGTAGCACTTCATTGCCAATTACATGAGTCTGTGTTTGTCAAACACGTTCCATTTTTTAGGCTTACCAATGTCAGATATTTTAGCCCACTTTTAAATCAACTAAATTAAGTTCTACAACACACACGTTGGCGACATAGGCTAGTTTATTTTTCTGGTTTGGAAGTAGATCTTTGGCGCGCATCCATGTGTTATTCTGTAGAGCTAATGGTTTTGAAAGGCCTTTCACTGAGAGTTTTGCCAGTAACTAGCGCAAAGAGGCGAAGTAGTTGTGACGAAATATCTTTGTCTATAGAATTATGGCGAAGCTTTAAGAATTTATAGAGCTGCCAATAAAAACAACGATTCCTATATCGGTAGTGATGTAGCGATGATTACTTTACGTAACGAAGTGGATTGCTTCTCACTTCATCTGTAGTGTAGGGACGACGACAACGGGCGGTGTCACCGACGTGGCGAAAACATGGGAAGGAGCGTCGCAACTTCACCACGCCCTAATCCTCGATTCTGGCGAACTACAGTGGTTGAAAAATCTAAATCGAAAGTTTACTCGCAATATCGAATTTCCAGCGCCTGTATTAGGTACAGATGTACTACCCAGTGGAGACATACGAAAATTTGTGCCTAGCTGCGACTCGGAGCATGATTTCCTGATTTTCATGATCGGCCACCTTGTAACTTTCGGCTATACGACCACGTTTCCAGCACCCACCGAAATATGTGTGTGCTACAATGTCCATATATACGACAGTCACTACGTTCTGGTTCAAATGTTTATGGGGCTTAACTGCGAGGCCATCAGTCCCTAAACTCACAAACTACATATGAAATAACTTATACTAAAGACAACACAAACATCCATGCCCGAGGGACGATTCGAACCCCCGACGGGGAACGGCCTCACGCATCGGAGCATAGCACCTCAGTGCGCTCGGCCACTTCGCCTTTGCCCACGTTCTGCATTCGGTCGTCTTTAATGTCCTAGGTATCGTGTCAAACAGAAAGCAACGACATCAAATCAACTTGCGCTATAAATATAAAAGTTGAAAATATTTGATCTATTAGTAATAACATCACAGATTATTTGTAATCTCCTTTTGTTTTAAGATACAATTTGTTACGGCCGCCCAGACACTTCACCAGTATTGCTTCATGCCTAAAATTGGGCACTTTCCTTTTACATCACACACGAGTGATTTAGAAAGTAATTGCAACTATTATTCCAAACATCACGGAGTCACCAAATTCTGGCATGAACTATGTTTTGGAGTGGTTGCACTAATTTCCGTATGTTGATTACTACGTGCAAAATATGGAAAGAAATTTAACTAGTTTTGGAATGTTTTTATTGCGAACTAAGCTACTTTACAAAATATATTAAATTTTAAATTGACATTAAATGTGTGTTGTACATTTTTCCAATCAGTATATCCGAAATAAAATTCTGGAAACGTCTTACTTTTTTTTAACAATTTTGAGTAAGAAACTGATATGACCTCGCTGAAAATTCCCTGAAAATATATTTCAGTTTACAGATTTATTTTAGCCCAGAAATGAATATTAAAGCGAACTGATTTCAATAGGATTGACTTAATTCGAAATAGGAAATGTTTTTCATAGCAGAATTAAAAACGTTAGGTGAGATTAAAAGTGTCTGAATGCAACCTAACAAACACACGTTTTAATTCCCTGAAAAATCAGTGTGTCTGTACTCTCCTCTATGGAGAGTACGCTCGATATCGCAGAGTAAGGCTTAGCTCGGCGGCTCTCTGCCGCCCCCATACGTGCCGCCGGGGCCATGCACCCCCCCTCTCCCCCCCTCCACCCCCTACTACGCTAGTGGGCCTAGGCAAGCGTCGCGCACAACTTTAACCTCAGTAAGTATAGCCAACTAAAAAATAATAATTGCTCAGGTAACCACCACCTAAGCATCAGTAACGAATAAGTATTGTTGAATTCCAGCCATAGACACGCTCCACAGACTGTTCAAAGTACGGTGCGAGGATTGCCTAGCGTGTAAAGAAGTAAAGAAGGCCACCGTGACTCATGTTTACTAGTGCTACCAGACAAATATATATATATATATTTGATGAAAAACAGCGTTCAAATGAATGAAATAAATCGCAATTTGCGATGTTATGGCTTCACTGTATTAGGTTTAGATGAAATACCAAACTGTGGCGAATGAAAATTTGTGCCCGGCCGGGATTCGAACCCGGGATCTCCTGTTACTTACTTTTTTTCCCCCTCTCTCTATTGGTATTTCTTTTTGTTGCGGAAGCTGAAAGTTTTTGTTAGTTCTTGTTCGATGTGTTGTTGGCTCAGCTCTTTTTTTTTTTTTTTTTTTTTTTTTTTTTTTATTATTATTATTACAAAGAGCATTGAGCCCTCTGAGCCACGGCGCCCGGCTCCTTACTAGGCAGACGCGTTGACCACTCCGCCACCGAAGACACAGTGACCAGCCCGACTGCAGAGGACTCTTCCCTGCACGTCTCCCGCCACACACAAATCTCCATTCGCCAAACTGTCTCTTTCCTATACCACAGTCTATTTATTCTACAATGCTCGCAGCATCAGGGAGAACAGACCATGAGGTTTCGAGACACAATTAATTGGCGTCAGGAGCCCAGCCTCGGCTTGTATACAACTATATATATATATATGTTTTTTTTTTTTTTTTTTTTTTTTTTTTTTTTTTTTTTTTTTTTTTTTTTTTTTTGCGAATTACAGCGTCAGCCTAGTAACCAGGAGATCCCGGGTTCGAATCCCGGCCGGGCACAAATGTTCATTCGCCACAGTTTGGTATTTCATCTAAACCTAATATAGTGAAGCGATAACATCGCAAATTGCGATTTATTTCATTCATTTGAACGCTGTAATTCATCATATATATATATATATATATATATATATATATATATATATATATACAAGCCGAGGCTGAGCTCCTGACGGCAATTAATTGTGTCTCGATACCTCATGGTCTGTTCTCCCTGATGCTGCGAGCATTGTAGAATAAATAGACTGTGGTATAGGAAAGAGACAGTTTGGCGAATGGAGATTTGTGTGTGGCGGGAGACGTGCAGGGAAGAGTCCTCTGCAGTCGGGTTGCTCACTGTGTCTTCGGTGGCGGAGTGGTCAACGCGTCTGCCTAGTAAGCACGAGATCCAGGGGTCGAATCCCGGCCGGGCACAAATTTTCATTCGCTACAGTTTGGTATTCCATCTAAACCTAATACAGTGAAGCCATAACATCGCAAATTGCGATTTATTTCAGACAAATATATTTTTAGAGTCATGTTCGCATCCTCTGCTTACAAAAAGCAACCTTACCTTCGTCCCACTACTGTAAATGCACACTGATATCACGTTGTAATCTCTAAAGCGTAGTATTACAAAGAAGGGACGGATGTCCATCATAGGACGCGACAGTGGACTTCGCTAATAACTGTCGCCTGTCAGCTTGCTCATATTCGTCAGCACTGCAGCTTCACTGCAGTAATTCGGGTTTCCAAAGGCCGATGTGTATGTCAGGTGCTGAAACGTAGGGGAGACCAGGGTAGCGGCGCCACCCTGGGTAATCGCGCCACCCCAGTTTTATGACGGACGGTTGGTAGTACGAGTACGGTCGCCAGTGTTCTATCTCCGTTACCTACAGCGGAACGAATTCCTGTGGTCGCCGTCCGTGATTGCTCATAGGTATTAATCGTGTGAAATAAATTGTTAGTTTCGAGCCGGCCGCGGTGGCCGAGGTGACTGAGGTACTCCAGTCACGGTCAGCACGGCCGCTACGGTCGGGGGTTCGGATCCCCCCTCGGGCATGGATATTTGTGCCGTCCTAGTTCGTAAGTAGTTCATAAGTAGTTTGTAAGTTTAGGGACTGATGACCCCGTAGTTAAGTCCCATAAGCTTTACAAATATTTGTTAGTTTCGACGTTTTGGATCTAATTTTCGAGCCTATATTTTATTGAAATAGGTATCTCTGAAGGCTGTCACTGCTTTTTAATACTCGTATTAACGTAATCTGTAGACATTTAGCTTGGATTTCGTGTCTTTAACCTGATTCTTTTGCAAAATCATGGTTTTGAATTGACGTTCTTAGTCATATTTTTCAACTGGGGACAATGACGCCATGGTGGAGAATTTAGGCAAAATGGAGTGTAACACAGAGGCATACATTTCTTGAAATGGGCACTTGCAGGATGTACAGAATGTAGAGAAGGTGGTAGTTTTGAAGTGCCAAAAACTATACCGGTAGTTCTGTATTTTGCGCTGTCTTAATCAAACCTAAATTATAAAATCTATTTTTATTTCAGTTTTACATCGACAAGTATTTCAAGCCTTCTAAATGTCTAATACAGAAGAATGATAAGTATAAATTACAACGCTTATTTACTACTACTCACTCATCGTGTAGTTTTATCATTGATTTTCAAATGAATGGCGTCATTACCCCAGAACGCAGGTACTGGCGCCACTGCGTATACATTCACAATATATTTTTAACAACAAAACTTAACAAAACATATGTCTGAAAAATTTAATGAAGTAGTATTAGCTGGCGAACCTGTAGTATTATTCTTTACGACACACCTTCAATAAGCTAAAAAAAAAAAAAAAAAAAAAAAAAAAAAAAAAAAAAAAAAAAAAAAAAAAAAAAACTGGTTTCCCTTAATATGGCGCCATTCTACTGGTGTCTGCTATATGTCATTTGTCTGAAGGCTTTCGATTTTTTACGATTGTTGGCAACTGACGACTTGAGGCAGGAGTGGTAGGTAGTGCGGAAGGTATTTCTAATTTAATAATCCCTATAGCTATTACTTTTCCTGAGAAACTTGGGCTAATTCTCTGTATGTAATGTTAAATAATTTGTGGGAATATAGTTGGGCAACGTCTTCGACAACATTCAGTATTTCGGCAGGTGAACGCCCGTCAGTTTAAAGGTATACCAGAAAAGACTGCTCTTCATGTCTACAATCTTTTTCAATAATGCTTCATTCTTTTATCAACTATTTGCCAAATTTTGCAAATTACTAGAAAAAATTGCAAGTTTGTTTTATGTGGGGAGAGGCGTCACAAGCTTTGGCACCTGTCAACTGTGCGAGGGCACCTCAATAAAGCTCTGGCTCTGAATCCCCCTCCCCCCCCCCCCAGAGAAAATATTTACCTACACACTTGTCCATCAGTTTCCGGCTTTGAAGAAGACTCTCGGCGGAAGGCGCTTTGAAAGCAATGCTGACGTCAGAGGAGCTTCTTCCGTATGCAAGTCCCAGATTTTTTTCGTGGATACTTTTTGAAGTTTACAAAGCGGTATGACAAATGTCTCAATGGAGTTGGAAATTATTTAGGAAAAAAGAGACATGTCTTGTCTTTAATGTCTCATTCTATTTCTTTTTTATTTATTTAGTTACTTTATTTTATTTTATTTTATTTATTTATTTAGTTTTATTTTTTTGTTAAGTGTTTACGTTATTTTGTGTGCTCCGTGTATGTAAAATAAGCATCTAACACCTGAAAACGACAAAATGTGACTTAGTGTTATACACGATAACACTGTGCCGCGTGGGAAAGGCCGTGCGGTCTAAGGCGCCTTCCCACGGATTATGCAGCCGCTCCCCGTTGGAGGTACAAATTCTACCTCGATCATGTGTGTGTGGGTGTTGTGCTTAGCATAAGTTAAAGTAGTTTGTAAGTCTAGGGACTTTACCTTTACACACTTTTGAACATTTAACATGTGCTACCTAAAACAGCTAGACAGATATTACGAAGAAGAAGCAATCTCTTACGGAAGTCTGCTGATGTCTGCAAGCGTGTAACATAGAGGCGCTTCCTTCAAAACGCCGCCAACTCCAGTTGTTGTACTTGCACGTTTACAGTGCAAAGCGACCGAAATCAAACACCTCCGCATCGTGGAATTTGCAAATATTGCCCTTTAATGTTGAGCCGGAATCGTAAAAAACTTCACGCCCTCTTTTATTGACAGTAATCAGAACGTTTAAGAGAAAAACAAACGCCGAAATCGTTGCCCGGAACCGCAAAAACAAACAGCAGCAGTCGTGCCGCATGTTCGGCACTCCAGGAAAGACAAACAGGTGGCCATTCGGGGCTGGTCGGTCACAACAAAGGAACGCTTTGCGGCTCGTTGAGTGACAAAGCGGAACAGAGCGCCCGCCCGGCCTCTCGACAGTCGCCCTCCACTCCAGTCTGCCGCCTGCCTGCGAGTCCGTGTCCGTCGCTAAAATAACGGCCGACTGCGTGGAACTTTAGCACAACTCCATACTCTTCCGTCTGAGCACTGAAAGAATAAATAATAAGAAAATGACGATGTCAAAAGCATGATCTACGTACATATCAATGACAAAGTACTGCTGAAAATTATGTGTCAATAGTTTATTACACACGGAGTAATGGTTGTATATAAAGTATAGTTAATGCCTTATCATCGTATTCCTTGCCTGATATTTGACCCCGTCCTTGATGTTGTAGCGTTACTAAGGATGCACAAAGGATCAGAATTAACTGACAGTGAAAATATTTGTGTTTGTTCTCCAAGCGTCATACAAGTACCTACAGCCGGCCGCGGTGGCCGATGGGACTGAGGCGCTCCAGTCACGGTCTGCACGGCCACTACGGTCGGGGGTTCGAACACCCCCGCGGGCATGGATATTTGTACCGTCCATAGTTCATAAGTAGTTTGTAAGTTTAGGGACTGACGACCCCGTAGTTAAGTCCCATAAGCTATACAAACATTTGAAACATTCAAGTACCTACAACCTTACATTTCTAGTACTCTCATATAACGTAGCGCGTTACAGGTGAACCCAACAGCATGCTGAATGGAGTCGTCACATTTGGCATAAAGTGCTTTTCACACATGAGATTCGCATCACCCTTCAATAAGACAAACATCAGAAACTTTACGGCGGTGGCTCGGTCAAATACTGGTTAAATACTCGATCAAGGAGTGCAGAAATATGGCGATTCTCTAATTTTTTGGGGTGTCGTTACGTGGGCCCACCGGACGCCTCTGTTGATCGTAGAAGGCGAGTAAACAACTATGCGGTACAGGGGCGATATCCTCCGGCGTATAGAGCAACCAAATCGGCAGCATTTCGGTAAAATATTCGTCTGAGTGGACAACAGTTCTCGTGAATGGGTTCCTTCATGATGAGGACATGGTAAGATTCATGTTCTCCAGACATGTGCCGTAACATGCGTCGAATAAATTGAAAAGTGCTGTCTGTATTTTGACGAGAAGACCCATCAACCAATCTGAGAGATCTACGTCGAACCGTCGATCAGGAGTGAGAAAATCTGAACCGACAGCCACTTGATGATCTAGCTGACAGAATGCCACGACGAATATAGGCATGCATCAATGCAAGACGATATGCTACCCGGTATTAGGGTAGTGATGTATGCTGCACCGAGCGAGGTGGCACAGTGGTAACGCAGTGGACTCGTAATCGGTAGGACGGTGGTTCAAATCCACCTCCGGCCATCCAGGATTAGGTTTTCCGTGGTTTCCCTAAATCACTCCAGGCAAATGCCGAGATGGTTCCTTTCTAAAGGAGACGGCCGATTTCCTTCCCCATCCTTACCCAAAACTTCGAGTGTTAACTCCGTCTCTAATGACCAAGCTGTTGATGGGACGTTAAGCCCTAAGCTTCCTTCCTTCTTCTTGTAATGTTGTTATTTTATACCTCTATTCCACTTTTATGTAAAGGGTCATGAACTTGTGGTATAGTGGTGATGGAACAGGTTCTCGATGTGTGTATACATTCGCGCCAGACTGTCAGTCTCCACAGACTTGGTCGCCATATCCGGAGACCGCCGTGCCCACTTCAACCTGGTGATGGGCGCCTCACAAGCTGTAAGTAGACTTCTGTACTCAAATTTCGGGGAACGCCATCGATAAGGACGCCGCTTTGCAGCTCAGCACAGCCTGGGACCTGTAGTTGACGCCGCTGCAAGGACCATGGTATCGAGCCTAAAATTGACAACTTTTTCCAATGATGGTGATTTTCTAAAACCAGCCGCTCCTTCCAGTTTTTTTATTAAGGAGAGGAAGGGAAAAGGTTCAGGAAGGAAAGGAATGACGTAAGCTGCAATAAGGCATTGATATTACTCCAGAATAAGTTTCATTCTGGAAACATCCCCTAGGCTGTGCCTAAGTTCGCAGGAGAACGTCTGTGAAGTTTGGAAAGTAGGAGGCGAGGTACTGGTAGAAATTGTGAGGGCGGACCGTGAGTCGTGTCGGGATAGCTCAGTGCTAGAGCGCTTGCTCGTGAAAGACAAAGGTCCCAGGTTCGAGTCCCGATTCCAGCACACAATTTTAATCTGCCAGGAAGTTTCATTGAAATTACTCATTGGCGACAAGTGAAATTGCGAGCCGTGCCGGGATTCTAAATTGGGTCTCCCGCTTTGTGCCAGGGGTCGGCTTGTCCTCCTGGCTACCCACGCTCTGCCCCCATACGTCTCAAATTCCCACATGTCACACTCTATGCCCACAGCGCCCCCATCATCCTCTTTATGTTGGCCATTTCGGATTTCCGTACGAGGTCGACCGTTGCTACCGTATCTGTGGAGGAATAGGTGGGCGATACGCCGTCAGCATATATATAGGTGCGGTTTCTGTTGTTTCGGACATGTCCGAAAGAATAAAGACCACGGCAAACTGTAAAAACTTACTTTGTCATTATCGCCAGGAAGAGATTAAGAGCAAACACATAGGAGTTTTTCAGGGCTAATTACTGTATTCTAGGAACGATAGGAGGTGTGTGGAGGTTGTAGTAAATGGTGTGGGATGGTGTAGTACTGAAAATAAAGCAAGACGTGTTGTCGGCAGAGAGCGCTTTATTTGGCTGCTGGCGGTCAGCGGCGGTCAGCCGCGGAGCAGCCCGCGAACCGCCGCCCGCACGCGCCGCCCCCGGCGCCCACCTCCCACGCCTGCACGTACTCCGCCACACCTGGCTCCCCGTCACGCGGCCTGTGACAACACACCGCAGGCGCCCCCATAAGTCTGCAGCTGGACACTTCTGTTCCACAATGTAAGAGGATGACAGGTAGTGAACTATATCAAACAAAAGAGAATTAGTCACAAACTACGGCGTACACACACATTCTTCAACATAATAATGTGACTACACATATTCGGATTTATGTTATGACATGTTCGAAATGCCTGCCTTCCGTGACGATGATGTGCAGATGAATAGCGAATCTCAGCATGACCTGCTGAACTGCCGGAACATTGATGCTGTCGATGACCTCCTGACAAAAAACGTGTTAGTCCCAATCTCAAACATTGTAATTTATTCTTACGTACCTTGATATAAAAAGTTACACAACTATATATATTTATGGATTCTTCCGTCACTTCTTGGTAGAATAATTCTGTATATAAGGTTCAAAAACAATCTCTTTTTGGTTCTACAAATTTTAATTTATTAGGATTTTTTTCAGGAAAGAACTGCCTAGCGTCCGTAAGAGAGACTACATCTTAGGTGACCAACTATTAAAAAGGAAGGTACAAGTCACAACTACAGGTCAAGACACCTGATTAAGAAGGTGTCAGTCTGGGTCCTTATCAGGAGTACTGTACAGTAAACAAGGTTTTTAAGTTTTAAATCTAATTTACGTAAAGGACTAAATAAAACACGGTTCATAATTGCTTGGAACATAAAAAGTGATAACAACTTACTTTGAAAGTTATTGACTGGTGTGACGACCTCACATATTTGACCATAGAACTTGTAAGACAGTAATACTCAGCATTTAAATTGTGCTCTGTGTTTCATTTCGTCTTGTACATAAATTATATATTAAAAAGGTTGCAAAGCAAATGTGACGATTGACAAGTTTGACAACCAAAGTCACAACAAGAGATTGTGTATTTGTGGGTTGCATCTTTCAAATGTTCAAATGTTTGTAAATCTATCAGACTCAAATGCGTGGTCATCAGTCCGTAGCTTACAAACTACTTAAACCAAGTTAAAATAACGGCCGCACGCACCGCAGCACGGCGACCCAGTGCGAACGGCCAATCCGCCGCGGCGGTTGTATCTTTGTTCATAATGTTTAGTTCTCTGACAACTAGTGTTTCTTATGGACGCTAGACACTTCCTGAAGATGGCCCAATATACTGAAATAAATAAAAATTAATATAATAAAAACAGTTTACTTGTGCTTCAACCTAAAATAAATGTGAAAACCATTCAAACGTCAGAAGTTCTTTTTCAGTGGTGTTTGCATCAGAAAACAAAAGAAAAGAAAAGCACACGAGGATATAAGGAATCTAAGACAATATCTTTTGCTCCCAAAAGTGGTAAATTTTTTACATAACATTTTTTATTGTAATTCTACGTAACTTCTTATTGAATGGCTGTGTGTGTGCGCTTCAAAAACTTCATACTAAGTATTTAATTACTTTCAGTATCTTTATTTAAGTCAATGATTACACTTTTTTGTCGTTATGGCCAGCAGTTTCGGGCAGTGATGACCATTTTCAACTCTACAGCAAATCAGAAACAGAAGGGCAGATTTATTACTAGACTACCTGACGAAAGAAAATTATGCATTACTGTCATCAATGTGTAAAACATATTTAAAAATATTATACAGCATACCTGTTGTTAATTGAATATAGCCATAATGGCATCTACACAGCATACCTATTGTTAATGCAATATAGCCATAATGGCATCAACACAGCATAAGTGTATCTTCATGAATGGGTCGTGATGTAACTTTAAAATAAACGTCGAAATGGGCCACAGAGCTGGTGACATGTTTGCTACGCTACTGTGCAGAACAAACTGTAGTTCAGAAGCTGTTTACTAGTAATTTTGTCGTATAACCGCTTGGTGACGTTACTGTGGTCTTTAACATATTCAACACTTACTTAATTATACCTACTAAAAATAAAAATATTTTGCAAGAAAGGATCTTTTATTTTAGTTTATAAAATGTGCAGCTGAAAACTGTAATAAACTGTAGACTGTAGTATTCTGATTTGCTGTAGACTTGAAAATGGTCATCACCGACAACCGGTCGTCATAACGACGAAAAAAAATTGTGATCATTGACGTAAATAAATATTTCGAATTTTTCATGCGATTTCAAAAACTATTTCTTAGTTAACAGTTCATCACCTCAAGCTATCATATTGAAAGCAACACACTTTCTTTATTCATTTAAGGACTTATTACACTTGTTATGATACTTTATTAATTATCAAAAATAGTCAAATCATTGTATCCTGCACGGCAACTCAACTCAGCATTTCCAGACAGCATGATCTGCACCTCCTATCCTCATGTTCAGAAATCTGTTTAAGAAACAATCATATATTTTTCCAGTGAATTTATATAAATATTGTGTAGAGTAAGCGGTCAATATAAAGAAGGCAGACCTGTTTATTTATTTCATACATATTTGTACTGCTATAAATAGTCACAAGTAGAATGAATGTTTATAACTTTTTTATTTAAGATCGTTAATTGTTAAGTTTGGGGGAATCGTAGGTGGTAAAAATCGCAGACGGAGAGAATAATGTAGTAAGCAATTTCAAATTGATGTGGGTTAGGTTTCTTATAAGGAGATGAAAATGCATGGTCAGGATAGAGTAGGGTGGAGAGCTACGGAAATTGTTCTCCGGACTGACGACCACACCAAGAAGAATATAGAAATTGAATGGTTTCTATACTACGTTTACTTATTTGTTGGCATTTTTATGTGATTATACCTCTTATATGTAAATCAGCCGCTCTTAATTTGATATGCAAATCATTTGCAACTGAAAGCATGTAATAATAATTCCAAAAGGATATGCAAATAGCAATAGAGATGAGTGAAATCTCTTTATCATTTATTTAGATGACCTAATTCAAAATTATTTTGTTAATTGATGCAATCATTTCACTTATAAGCTAATTCTGTAAATCAAATATAAGGGTCAACATTACGTTTTTATTTTGTTAAATATAAAAAAGTAGAAAGTAAATTTACTATTTACTGTCTCTAACTAAATGCAGTAGCGACAAGCAAATCTAGTATTTTTTTTACTCTCTGAGATTATATTCCCTGACCCACCTATCTTCAACGAGAAATTTCCCATCCAAAATAAGTGAAAGGTGGTTGGAATGAGGAAGGCACTCTGTACTCACTAAATCTTTTACAACCTAATAGGTACAAGTCAAAAGTGAACATGTGTCACATACAAAAAAAAAAAAAAAAAAAAAAAAAAAAAGGGGGGGGGGGGAACAAAATCGATTATTAAAAACAATCGTTTTAAAAAACAACAAAAATCGGATATCAAAAATGGATAACTTTACACTATATAGAATATTAAGTTTGATACAAAAGTTATAAGATTTTGACTAGCTATAGTCAAAGAAGGGAATATTCAAGTTCAAGAAGTATTAATAAAAGAGAGAAATTTTAACCACAACTCCGATACCGGTCTATATGAATCACTAATCCGTCATCTATAACACACAATAGGACCCCACCTATCAACCACCATTGAATTCTCCTCACACAGCAGATGCGTTGGCGTTACCTTACTGTTTTCTGTAGAACAGCGTTAGAGTGGGCAAAGAACAGTCTACGGCAGTGCAGTGTTGACGGCCGGAATCGCGATGTGGATACTGATACGAATAGTACGTGTTTTATCGAAAAAAAAGCGAAGTATACGAGTGATATCACAGCAATGAAGCAACACAAACATAAACAAAATGCTGTTTTTTCTAGAGACGGTAGAGTATCCTGATTACAATTGGTGATGCTGACAGCAAATACTCACTTCATAATATTTACTCGTTTCTATTACACTACTATAGCCGCATAGAGCAATTCCACCACAGGACGTAAACACCAGACTGTGCAGAGGGCACATAGTAATTACTCTAAGTCCATCGAAAGTTGCCACACGGTGAACCAACAGGACACAAAATTAAACACTTAAAAAATCAAGAAGACACCAATCTGGACAGGAGAGCTGCTCCAGCCAGAGTCTAAGTAGAAGCACAATCCAGTCAGGTGCCAAACCCACACCAGAGTAATATACAGAACGATCCGTCCAGGCGTCGCTCCCAGGCAGACTCTCTAACTGAATGCTCTCCCTCACTCGATCTCGTCCGGCGTATCTCCTCCGGCCAGACTCCAAAATTTTCCAGTCAAGCTCCTGCCATCAATGATGTCAAGCCAATCACAAAATTGACTTCATGACCTAACCAATAGTTTAATTGTCTAGGCTCTGACCCACGAAACTACCCCACACTACTCTCCACATGCAGGCCAACCTTTCTAAGAAAAATATTGAATTCGTACCTCCAGGTAAAAATCTGCCGACGTCAAAAATGACATTAAAACCACCAAAATGCCAACCTCCTGTCGCGAGAGCGCCGCACTATCTTCTACAAAAATGAACCCCCAGCGACCCACGTAAAGATCTGCAGACGCAGGGCGTCGGTGCACCGCGAACTCGGGTGCCACGCTGTCGACGGTCGTGCCATTAACGCCGGCAGGTTACAAGTGCAGGCCACAGTGATGCCAACCTTTAAGGAAGAACGTCATTGTACTCCAACGGAATGCCAGCAGATGTCAGATGGTTCCCTGGCTTACTACCGGTAGACGACACTAGAGGCGCTTCTGAGGGTACCTCTCGCGCACCAGAGGATAGCGTGGAGGGGAGTCTGAGGGGAGAGCTTGTGCCGCCTGCCACGAGGCCATACCTGTGACCGGTGTGCCGGCGTTTGAGGGGAGGAGGTGGTGGGGACAACCGCTACCTGCCGCCTGCTCTGGCCAGTTTTAAAACAAGACGTTAAACCTCCTAGGCGCATCTGCTCCAAACGGAAGTGACGTCAGAAGTACGACTTCATTGGTTTCAGCGAGAGCCAATAGGATTGCAACGATTTGTTGATATCAGCATGTGCTGTCATCCGAACCGTGGTTGTCAAAAGTTACGGAAAAAAAGTTCGAAAGAATGAATTTGCAGCTACTTTCGAATGAACACAAAGTCTTGTGGAATGTTATTAATGATTAGTCGTAACGTGGATATTTCTGGTGACATGTCTTTTGCTTATTGGGATGTAGAGGATTCTTCAAAACGCAGTAGGCCTAATGTGCTTTCTGTATTGTTTGCAGCAAAAGTATTAAAGAAAAGGAAAGATACCCGTAATGATTAGCAAATAAAGTGATAATACATGAAGCAGTTGCAGCACATTATTAAATTTTAACGTCAGCAGTACACAATATAAAACTAGGTAGTGAGTAGTGAAGTGTAACATTACCGGTATATGATGTTTTCGTGAGTAAGGTTATGACTAACGAGAATCTCCAAAAAATCCATATATCTGAGTATATGCTCAGAGTGGCCGTGATTTTGAGTCAAAGTCCGATTTTATACGTTCTGTGCCCAGGCAAATAATATCTGAATTATAAACGCCTATGATGTAAAAAAAAAATTCTTAGTTGCTGTCGGCTTAAAACAGAAGAGCCGATTGCAATTAATTGTAACGGGTCCTGCAGAAGATGACCCCACAAACAAATATATAAAAAAAATTCTTTTCTTCTTTCAGCGAAAGCAACGTTTTATATACCGTATATATAAAGGCTAGGGATGCCCTGTCCCATAATTATAGTGTATTTGCCACTATCTTTGCTATTCTTTAATCGTTCTGCTGCATTTTGTTCTTAGCACAGAGTTGCAGTTATTACAAATATTGTGTACTTACATCAAGTGTAGACGTAACATAGGGTCAGGACTCTATATTAATTCACAACTCAACTAGGAAGAGCATATAGACCATGTGTGTGAAAAGATGTTGAGTCTCCTTTGGAAACTTTTTTAGACTAATGTACACAAGACCTGTCAATCTAGAGCACAGCAGTCAATAGCCTGTACCTGGAAAACAGTGGACAGCAGTTCTGCTTGGAGCCTCCTTCACACCTTGTCTGTAATGTTCTGAATTTTCAGAATTCTCAAAATGTAAGGAGTATGTCTACAAAGAGAAAGGCCAAAGTTACATGTCTCTGAAAAGTCCAAAGTACATTAGTCTAAAAAAGTTTCCAAAGGAGACTCAACATCTTTTCACACACATGGTCTATATGCTCTTCCTAGTTGAGTTGTGAATTAATATAGAGCCCTAAAATTTTCAATGTGTATTTTTTATGGCACTGGGCAACCCTACGAGAAGGTGTCTTATTTTTTTGGGATTATACAGTAACTTACTTCATGATAACCAGTGGAGGATGAAATTGAATGATTCCGGTGTGCTATTACTTAAGGCTCTGACGTTCTTGTGTGAGGGGAGAAGAGTTGTGTCTTCAGCATAGCATATAACTGTACTGTTTATGTAACAAGGCACATCAATTACTGTGATGATGGAGGAGGTCTCAAGAATCAAGCATTTTAGTACCCCAGTATTAATTATTGTTACTGTGGAGTGTTTATTTTTAGCTGTGAGAAACTGCCTTCTGTTGGGAAGATATGAAACTTCTACTAATAATCTTGGATTACATACAGCATTACCTTCTAGTTTTGCTAACAGGTCATCATAGAGAATGAAATTAAATGCCTTACTTAAATCATGTAAGACAAGTGGTACCACATTCTGCTTTTTAAAGGTGGTTAATGTCTGGTCAATAATTTGTAAACAGCTATAGTGGTATTTTTACCCTGACAGCATCTACATTTGACAACTGTCAGAATGTACAATTGAAATTGTGCGATAACAAATGTTTACTGTCTGGAGGACGAACAGCTAAGTATGAATGTTAGTAGTTTGTAGGTAAAATCTTGTGGTTTTATACATTGTAATTGGAGAGTCAGTAGCAGTCCATACTCGAGTTTGATCATTTTGGGTGTGTTCTTTTCATTTCAGTGAGTATGATATACCAATTAAGAAAGGCATTAACCAATTCCATAGCAAATGTGTCAGTTGCTTCTATTTTAGTTTCAGTTTCCTTAACTAATATAGAAGTTATTCAATTCACTGGAACAAAGCCGCGTATTGTTTGTGCAGACTCTTGAGCTATAATTTGCTGTACTGCCTTGCATCCGTTAAATGCATCTGCTGTGTAGCTCTGCGTGTTAGATAAAGTTCAGAACAGTATATGTTAAGTGATCTTAGATTATTGAAAGTTCATCCACAGTGTTGAACATTTCTACTTTAAAATCCTCAGGTATGGAAATTATTGTTTTATATTTCATATTTTTCTAAACACTAACTCAGATTTTTCAAAATGTAGCGGTCAGCATCAGGAGACCTATATAAGCTTAAAACTACTATGTTTTCAGTGATGATTTTTATGTAACTTAACTCTGCATCTAACTCTTTATAGTATGTAGGTGCATCAGTTTTTGGCTATTCAATATCTCTAATAAAGATAACAGCATACCGTTTCATCTCTGTTGCAGCAGATGTTGTGTGTACAAAACAAATCTATTAGAAACAGAAACATCTATCTGATTTTCAATTAACCTTTGCACAACATCAACATTCATGTCACCACAGAAGTGTCCAAGTACCTTACTTCTAATACAACACATATTAGTTTGTAATGTTGTGAGGACCTTGCCTTTCTTCCTGTTTTGTGGAAGACATTTAGTTTTGGAACAATGTTTACATTCCCTGCAATGCTGTTAGGTTGTGCTGCTGCCGTTTTTCGCACACCAGAATTGTGATTTCTCACAGGTGGTTGCTCTTCTAGTTGGTCAGCTGTTGCTGGGTTCAGGTATGTGAGGTGAGGCCGCTATTCTTCTTTGTTGCTGGGGTTCTTTCCGTTCTGTTGCAGCTCCCTGACTATGTTTCTCCTTAGTGGTCTTCTTCATTTCCAGATAGCAATTTATTTGGTAAGTCTGCATATACAGATTCACTTGGTGTAGGCCTATAATGTAGGTATGTTGCAGTTCCATTGTCTTGAATTTTCAGTAGATCTGTGCATTTTTCATAATGTTTTCCAGAATTATTTTGGAGATCAGTTATTTATCTTTCGTGTTAACATAAAGCCTTTGTGTTCTTATCTGTTTGCAGGAACATCAGTGAAGTTCACATTATTATACACTTTTACCATTTTGCTTTGTTTCTGTTTCGCACGTCTTAATTTCTTGGTTTAACACCACCATTCCACCAAGTCATGTGGTATTCTTACCATAAAAATGTTCGTATTTTTCAGACACGTTAAAATGTGTTGGAGAACAATTTTCACTTTATTCGAACCACCTTAAATAAGAGCAGAATCTTTTATTAGTTTATGTTCATCGTTACAGAGTCATATGTCTACCGATAGCGTTAAATTGTAATTAAGTTAGCATCGGCGGCGTAGTGTTCTAATGTTGGAAACAAAATTTTCGCCTTATGACGGCAAGCGCAGAGACAAGAGTCTGACAAAAATATAGCAGTAACAGAATTAATTACGTATCTCATGTTCGACACTATAAATTATTCCCTCTAATTCCGTGTGACAGATTTTCGAAGAGAAATCAGAGTTCATTGCCAACATCAGCACACAACGCTGTTGCTGAAGCTGGAAGTAAGATTTTAGTCCTTGTGGTACCTTTCCCTTGTTGTTTGCGCTTAAGGGCTTTATGTTGGCTGCACAACTTTTGCCGAAATTGTCTGATGAAATACATATTTTTCATTTGCAATACCTGCTTTTCAGGTTAATTGTGTAGGTGTGATTGTACTTCTTAATGAGTGTCTTTCGTTATCAGATTTATTGCATCTGTCTATAGTTGACACTGTCATCGGTTGCGCGTTGTTTATATTTCAGACGGGCCGAAACAAATGTTTACAACACGGATTTGTTGCCTGACCTCATTATGTTCCGTGCATTGTACATACCTTTCGCCTTTGTAATTCAATAGTTAATGCACTAACTATCGTTTCCATATTCTTATGTTAATTTCGTGTTGTTGAACTTCGCCTTCCCGAAGATTATCAGACGCACCAAAAACGATTTTGCTTAATTATCTCGATCGTTGGACACACAAATTACACTTCTAGCTTTTGACTCAGGAAGCTCAGACACAAACAGCGAAATATTCTTCTACATTTTATTCAGCTGACATATTTCCCTGACATTATGTTGCAATAACATGGCTAATTTCACTCGCTTTATGCTCAGTGTGTAACACTGCACTACTACGAGCGAATTTTCATTTTAAATATTTTGTTTTGTTTTACACTATTTTCTCCCGCTACCGTACCGTAGTACTGTGTAACTCAGTTAATGACACATTACACGGCATATTTTGACAGGCTATTGTTTTTCAGAATTTAGGAAAGTACCGATTCTTGAAGAGCTGATATACTTAATTTCACACATATACCGTAAAAAACAAAAGAATCACTAGAGTATGTGCATATAAATGATATTTATTAAATACGGCACTTAAGCTGTAGCAGTTCGGTTTCTCGTACATTTTATTTCAGGCGCGCCTACGCTGCTGACGTCATCAGTAACCGATGACGACACTTCCGTTTGGAGCAGATGCGCCTAGGAGGTTTAACGTCTTGTGTTTTAAAGGGCTGCTTCTGACCGCAGCGCCATCATGCGATATCTTACGGAACTGCTCGGGCCCTCCCTCCCTGCAGCCCTGCACCCTTGAGCGTGTGACTGGGCCCTTACGGAGGGCCAGACCATCATTCTCCGGAGAGGCGCGTTCGCCAGCGTCTGCTTTCTGCCCCCCTAAACTGGGCGTCCCGGTCGGCGCTAGCCGCCCCTCACATTCCGGACGGGTGTTGTCAGCACAAGCCTTAGGTCTCTTCTTCTGAGAATTCTCCGCAAGCTACCCCCGCCCCGTAACGGGCCATAAACTGCCTCCTTTCTTCGGCCGCCAGCGGCCTCCACCTTGGAAAACAACTCCCCCACCAGCGAGGCTCATAACAATAAGAAGTACACAGTAATACTCCCAGTGGACAAAAATCATTGACTTATACTACTGCCCTCTGACATGTACAAAAAAATGAAAGAGATTAAATATAAACAACCTAATACCGCTGATAACCCAAAGGAATGAAACCAACATATAATGTCCGAAAAAGATAGGAAAAAATAATTTAGAAATACCACTGCTACCTCTCAAAGCGATCAAAGTTAAGTCAAAAGAAGTGTTTTCTGTTAATAAATCTCCTACTAGTAGAGGAGATGGCAATCTGCCAATGAGACGGTGGTTAGGGAAGAAACATGCTGTGGCCAAGTAAAAGACCTGTACGGTGCTTGTGGAGGGCTACTTTGTGGGTGCAGGACACTTCATGTTTCGTCTTGGAAGAAGGACAACGTGTCTGCTGAGCTGAAGTGATTCGTTTCTCGGGTGATAGAACCTGTGCGGCAAACAACCAGTATTTGGGAATTTCAATATACGTCGGGGATATAACTTTGTCGAGGGGTAATGTGTGGAGGCTTAAGAACTTCCATTCCATTTCGGAATCACAATTGAACAATCTATGTGATTCTACACGAGAATTCACGAGGGTTAATAAATTATTTGTGGGACTAAGACTTGAACTATTTTCAGTTAACGATTTTTTCATATTGCGTGATTGTGAAACGGACTTAATACATCAGCATCATCAATGATTACTTACTTGGGGATTTTGTTACCATTCCCATAACGTAGATGTAGCATCTGATCGGATGGTTTTAAGATGTTCATTAGTAGTTTATTACTTTTATTTGTGTAGGACCAGTTCCAGTAGATAAATATTGTGTTGCAATAAACATTACTAATTTGAGTTATCTGTTGCCTACATCGTTATGAAACGTTAGAATGAAACAGATTTTATTAATCAATCATTATCTGTGTTTTATCTATCATTATTAATTCGCAAATGTTAGCTTCTCCATAGAGTGTTTGACTGCAGGATCACAGGTACAAGGTAGTCATTGTAGTTGGGCATGAAAGCAGACATGTACGGTTTGGCCCTTAGGCCACATAGAGCCATAATTCATTTATTGAGTCGCACATAGCGCAACACGAGTGTGTTGTGTTTGGCCAATGCAACTTAGTACGATGAAAACGAGAAGGCACGTAAAGTCACACTACGTATCTATTAAGATTGATAAAAAGAAGTAAGTGTTTTCGTATCTGTAAATCCGATCAAACATTACAATCTGCAACTTTCATAATGAGCCAACATCAGAAATTGAAATACTACCAACTTCTGCCTTTCTACCAATCAGGTGTTATGGTACAAATGTTGTCCTAAGATGACAACTTTTCGTGCTAACATATTCTAGAGACGTTCATGTTCAAAGTGTTCATTTTCAGTAACACACGCCTACCGTGCAGCTGCAATGCCACATCTGCGTAATAGTCTATGGTGTTGTGAGCAGTGCAAGTAGAAACATCATAGTAAAGAAAGTGTTGTTCTTTCATTTACTTTTATCTAAGAGTAAGTTTGTGATCATTTCCTGTCGATACCACACTATTTGAAGCAGGTTCATCATTTTTCATTTCTTCGTTTTGAACAGCTATAACGAGCGGAAGAGGAAGTGAACCGAGATATGGAGGAGGAGGTGGAGGAGGACGACGAAGAGAAAAGGTAGACAGGAGGAGAAAAAAGGACGAAAGGAAGAGAGGGAGGGAGGCAGGAAGCTTCGGATTTAACCGTCTACGTACAGTACAGTCTGACTAGAGACCGCAAGTGGAACTGGATGCCGCGTCCCCAAAATTGTATGACCCGCACATATTTGTAAATAATTGTTACTCGAGTACATCATGCAAATATGAGAACATTAAATTCCTCAGAAAAATTATACTTCGCTACCAGTTTAGGGGACAATGATAAATGAATGTGTATCTATGCTTTATATTATATTAGCTGAAAACCCGGCGTTGCCCGGGTATTTATGTGTTTATTTCTGCCATTCTTCAGGTATATATTAATTTGTATAAGGGCTGTATGTCTGTAAAATCTCTTGGGATTACAATTAGTAGTAAAGAAGTAATAGATCAAAATTTTGTGCGTGATGGAGCGGTTTTCCATGAATATTACTGTTTATGTGCACATAAATCATCAAGTACGTGTCGGAATGTGATACAATTTGGAAGCTACATTCAACTATATATGTGTATACTGTCTGTAAAATTTCTTGTCGCTACAATTTATAGTGTTCAAATTATAAATTGTAACGTCTCACCGAAGAAGTGGTATCGACAGCAATTGACAGTTTTATACCAAATAAATTAATAAAAGAAGGTGGTCCCCCTTGGCAGACAAAACAGCTCAGGAAACTGTTGCAAGAGCAACGGAAAAAGCATACTAAATTCAAACGAACACAAAATTCCCAGGATTGGTGATCCTACACGAAAGCTCGAAATTTAGCGAGGATTTCAATGCGAGATGCCTACAATACTTTTCACAACAAAACTGTTTCTCGAAATTTGACTGAAAATCCTAACAGATTTTGGTCATATGTTAAATATACTAGGGGAAAAACACAAACAATACCCTCACTACGTCATAGTAATGGCGATCCTGCCGATGATAGCGCTACTAAAGCAGATTTACAAAACATAGCTTTTAGAAATTCATTCAGCAAAGAAGACGAAACCAATATTCCAGATTTCGAATTAAAAACAGAGGCGAGAATGAGTAATGTTGAAGTAGATATCCTCGGAGTAGTGCAGCAACTAAAATCACTTAACAAGAAGAAGTCTTCTGGTCCGGTCTGTATACCCATTAGATTTCTATCTGATTGCGCTGAACAGGTAGCTCCTTACTTAACAGCCATATACAACCGCTCTCTCAAAGAAGGACCTGTACCTTTAAAAGACTGGAAAGTTGCACAGATCACACCTATATTCAAGAAAGGCAGTAGGAGTAACCCACTAAACTACAGGCCTATTTCATTGACGTCAATTTGCATCAGGGTTTTGCAACATATCCTGTATTCAAATATTAAGAATTATCTCGAAGAAAATGATCTATTGACCCAAGATCAACACGGATTTAGAAAATATAGTTCATGAGCCCACTTGAATTGTAAATGGATGTCAAAACACACTTGATCTCTTAGCAACATCAACAAGGGTTCTCAAATTGGTTCCGTATTACCTGATTTCCAGAAGGCTTATGATACCGTGCCTCACAAACGGCTTCTAATCAAATTGCGTCGTTACCGTATATCACTCCAGATGGGGGATTTCCTGTCAGAGAGGACACAGTTTGTAGTAATCGATGGTAAGACATCGACTAAAACAGAGGTGATATCGGGCGTTTCACAGGTTAGCGTTATTGGTGCTCTGCTGTTCCTTATTTACATAAACGATTTGGGAGATAATCTAAGTAGCTCTCTTAGGTTGTTTGGAGATGACGCTGTCATTTACCGTCTAGTAAAATCAACTGAAGATTACAACCAACTTCAGAATGATCTACATAATATATCATTATGGTGCAAAAATTGGCAATTGGCTCTAAATAATGGGAAGTGTGAAGTCGTCCACATGAGTACGAAAAGAAATGCGTTAAACTTTGTTTACAAGATAAATCAATCAAAAGTGTAGGCCGTAAACTCCACGAAATACCTGGGAATTACTATTACTTCAGACCTAAACTGGAAAGAGCACATAGATAACGTCGTGGGAAAGGCGAACCAGAGACTGTGTTTTATTGGCAGAACGCTTCAAATATGCAACAGAACTACTAAAAGAGTCTGCACATACTACGCTTGTCCTTCGTTTTTTGGAGTATTGCTAGCCAGTGTGGGATCTTTATCAGGGCAGCTCGTTTTGTGTTGTCACGATAGAGGGGAGACAGCGTTACGGAAATGATAGAGGGTCTGGGATGGGAATCATTACGACAACGGTGGTTATCGCTGCGGCGTGGTCTACTTACGAAAATCCAATCGCCAACATTCTCTTCAGAATGCGAAAATATATTGTTGACTGCCACTTACATAGGTAGAATAAAATACGAGAAATCAGAGCTCAAACAGAGAGATTCAGGTGTGCTTTTTTCCCGCGCGCTATTCGAGAATATTGTATATGAATATTACTGTTTATGTGCACATAAATCATCAAGTACGTGTCGGAATGTGATACAATTTGGAAGCTACATTCAACTATATATGTGTATACTGTCTGTAAAATTTCTTGTCGCTACAATTTATAGTGTTCAAATTATAAATTGTAACGTCTCACCGAAGAAGTGGTATCGACAGCAATTGACAGTTTTATACCAAATAAATTAATAAAAGAAGGTGGTCCCCCTTGGCAGACAAAACAGCTCAGGAAACTGTTGCAAGAGCAACGGAAAAAGCATACTAAATTCAAACGAACACAAAATTCCCAGGATTGGTGATCCTACACGAAAGCTCGAAATTTAGCGAGGATTTCAATGCGAGATGCCTACAATACTTTTCACAACAAAACTGTTTCTCGAAATTTGACTGAAAATCCTAACAGATTTTGGTCATATGTTAAATATACTAGGGGAAAAACACAAACAATACCCTCACTACGTCATAGTAATGGCGATCCTGCCGATGATAGCGCTACTAAAGCAGATTTACAAAACATAGCTTTTAGAAATTCATTCAGCAAAGAAGACGAAACCAATATTCCAGATTTCGAATTAAAAACAGAGGCGAGAATGAGTAATGTTGAAGTAGATATCCTCGGAGTAGTGCAGCAACTAAAATCACTTAACAAGAAGAAGTCTTCTGGTCCGGTCTGTATACCCATTAGATTTCTATCTGATTGCGCTGAACAGGTAGCTCCTTACTTAACAGCCATATACAACCGCTCTCTCAAAGAAGGACCTGTACCTTTAAAAGACTGGAAAGTTGCACAGATCACACCTATATTCAAGAAAGGCAGTAGGAGTAACCCACTAAACTACAGGCCTATTTCATTGACGTCAATTTGCATCAGGGTTTTGCAACATATCCTGTATTCAAATATTAAGAATTATCTCGAAGAAAATGATCTATTGACCCAAGATCAACACGGATTTAGAAAATATAGTTCATGAGCCCACTTGAATTGTAAATGGATGTCAAAACACACTTGATCTCTTAGCAACATCAACAAGGGTTCTCAAATTGGTTCCGTATTACCTGATTTCCAGAAGGCTTATGATACCGTGCCTCACAAACGGCTTCTAATCAAATTGCGTCGTTACCGTATATCACTCCAGATGGGGGATTTCCTGTCAGAGAGGACACAGTTTGTAGTAATCGATGGTAAGACATCGACTAAAACAGAGGTGATATCGGGCGTTTCACAGGTTAGCGTTATTGGTGCTCTGCTGTTCCTTATTTACATAAACGATTTGGGAGATAATCTAAGTAGCTCTCTTAGGTTGTTTGGAGATGACGCTGTCATTTACCGTCTAGTAAAATCAACTGAAGATTACAACCAACTTCAGAATGATCTACATAATATATCATTATGGTGCAAAAATTGGCAATTGGCTCTAAATAATGGGAAGTGTGAAGTCGTCCACATGAGTACGAAAAGAAATGCGTTAAACTTTGTTTACAAGATAAATCAATCAAAAGTGTAGGCCGTAAACTCCACGAAATACCTGGGAATTACTATTACTTCAGACCTAAACTGGAAAGAGCACATAGATAACGTCGTGGGAAAGGCGAACCAGAGACTGTGTTTTATTGGCAGAACGCTTCAAATATGCAACAGAACTACTAAAAGAGTCTGCACATACTACGCTTGTCCTTCGTTTTTTGGAGTATTGCTAGCCAGTGTGGGATCTTTATCAGGGCAGCTCGTTTTGTGTTGTCACGATAGAGGGGAGACAGCGTTACGGAAATGATAGAGGGTCTGGGATGGGAATCATTACGACAACGGTGGTTATCGCTGCGGCGTGGTCTACTTACGAAAATCCAATCGCCAACATTCTCTTCAGAATGCGAAAATATATTGTTGACTGCCACTTACATAGGTAGAATAAAATACGAGAAATCAGAGCTCAAACAGAGAGATTCAGGTGTGCTTTTTTCCCGCGCGCTATTCGAGAATGGAATGGGAGTTAAATAGTGTAAAGGTGGTTCGATGAACCCTCTGCCAGGCACTTAAATGTGATTTGCAGTGTGTCCCATGTAGATGTAGAATGCCTCCGCGGTGAGCTTTGATGCTGCGGCTATTGCTACTGCTATGCTGAAGTTACGAGCCGATTGTTCATATGCGGCGATCCGCTGCTTAGCAGGATAGCGGCGCCACCGAGTGGAATCTTATGAAGGCCGCCAGAAACTACGAACAACAATAGGTTGTATTAGTTCGATTTTTACACATAGACTCTTATGTTAATTAAACTGAAATGACCTTTCTCTTTGGCTAGTAACGTAGAAGCTGCTTTATTATTTTACGAGCTGATTGTATACACTCAATTTCCAGCACGTTGCTTCTCTTCCAACTTCAAATTTATGCATGCCTACTCATTCTAATTTTGTGCAATTGTTTTCGTAGTATAATTGGTTAAATTATAAAAAGGGTAAAAATAAATTATAGATTAATAAATTCAATACGCTTTATTTTTAAAAACTTACACCCCACTCGCCCCCTAGAACCAAATGTTGGCTGCTCCACTGCATACGTACACGATGGCGCACGATATGGCGTTCGCCTGTGCAACGTGTACAGCGCAGCCGATAGTTGCATCTCACTGAACATACAAGTGAAGAGGAAAAACACAAGCGCAGTACTCAGGGGAAGAGCGAGCCTGGGAGTTGCTATAGAGAGAGAGAGAGTGAGGCGACTCAGCAGTGACAAGTACTGCGGCGAAGCCTGCGGCTGCGGCACCCCACGCCGCCGCGCGGTATCCAGCCGTCGACTGTCTGGTCATTAGAGGCGGAGCATATAGTATCCATATGTATCACTAAATGTGCCATCAAATGTATATCACTGTATCACTGTACGACACATACTTAATTAATGTTTTTTTATTTTTATTTATTTATTTATTTATTTTTCTTATTCACGGCCGTGCCGTACATCCGGTTGCGGCAAAACTTTGTTAACCCATTGCTTGTACTCGCACGAAGTTTACACGCATTGTTGTTGTGGTCTTCAGTCCGGAGACTGGTTTGATGCAGCTCTCCACAATACCCTATCCTGAGCAAGCCTCTTCATCTCCACATAAGAACGGCAACCTACATCTGTCTGAATCTGCTTACTGTATCCATCTCTTGGTCTGCCTCTGCGGTTTTTACCCCACACACTTCCCTCCAACGCTACATTCACTATTCCTTGATGTCTAAGAATGTGCCCTACCAATCTATCCCTTCTTTTAGTCAAGGTATGCCAGAAACTTCTTTTCTCCCAATTCTGTTCAGTACCTCCTCATTAGTTACGCGATCCACCCACCTAATCTACAGCATTTTTCTGTAGCACCATATTTCAAAAGCCTCTATCCTCTTCCTGTCCGCACTGTTCATCGTCCATGTCTCACTCCCATACAAGGCAACACTCCATACAAATGCCTTCAGAAGACTTCCTTAGGCTTAAATCAATATTCGATGTTAACAAATTTCTCTTTTTCAAGAACGCTTTTCTATCCATTGCCATTCTGCATTTTATATCCTCTGTACTGCGACCATCATTTGTTATTTTACTACCCAAATAACAAAACTCATCTACCTCCTTTATTGCTTCATTACCTGATTTTCTTAGATTGCACTCCATTACCCTAGTTTTGTTCTTGTTAATGTTCATCTTATATGCGCCTTTCAGCACACTGTCCATTCCGTTCAATTGCTCTTCCAGGTCCTTTGCTGTATCTGACAAATACTGTGTCGTCGGCAAAACGCAATGTTTTTAATTCTTCCCCCTGAACTTTAATTCCTTCCCCAAATTTCTCCTTGCTTTCCTTTATAGCTTGCTCAATGTACAAATTGAATAACATTGGAGAAAGGCTACAATCCTGCCTTACTCCCTTTCCAACCACAGCACCCCTTTCATACCCTATAACTCTGACAACCGCTGTCTGGTTTTTGTACAAGTTGTAAATAAGCTTACGCTTCCTATATTTTACTCCTGCTTGCTTCAGAACTTGAAAGAGTTTATTCCAATCAACATTGTCAAACGCCTTCTCCAAATCTACAAAAGCTAGAAATGTTGGTTTGCCTTTTCTTAATCTATCTTCTAGGATAAGCCGTAAAGTGAGTATTGCCTCCCGAGTTCCTACATTTCTCCTGAACCCAAACTGATCTTCTCGGAGGTCGGCTTCTACCAGCTTTTCCATCCTTCTGTATATAATTCGTGTTAATATTTTGCAACCATGACTTATTAAACTGATGGTTCTGTAGTTTTCACACCTGTCTGCTTTATTTGGAATGGGGATGCCGGCCGCGGTGGCCGAGGGGACTGAGGCGCTTCAGTCACGGTCTGCACGGCCACTACGGTCGGGGGTTCGAATCCCCCCTCGGGCATGGATATTTGTGCCGTGCTAGTTCGTAAGTAGTTCATAAGTAGTTTGTAAGTTTAGGGACTGATGACCCCGTAGTTAAGTCCCATAAGCTTTACAAACATTTGAACATTTTTTTTTTTTTTTGGAATGGGGATTATTACAATTTTCTTAAAGTCTGAGGGTACTTTGCCTGTCTCATACATCTTACACACCAGGTGAAACAGGTTTGTCATGGCTGGTTCTCCCAGAGACTTCAGTAGCTCTGAGGGAATATCATCTACTCCGGGGGCCTTGTTTCGACTTAGGTCTTTCAGGGCTCTGTCAAATTCTTCTCTCAGTACAGTACCTCCTATTTCATCTTCATCTACATCCTCTTCCCTTCCTACAATATTGTCTCTAAGTTCATTTCCTTTGTAGAGCCCCTGTATATGCTCTTTCCACCTTTCAGCTTTCCCTTCTTTGCTGAGAACTGGTTTTCCATTAGTGTTCTTGATATTCATAGAGCTGTTTTTCTTATCTCCAAATGTTTCTTTTATTTTCCTGTAGGCTGTATCTATTTTTCCCCTACTTATACATTCTTCTACATCCTTGCATTTGCCTTCTAGCCACTCCTGCTTAGCCATTTTGCACTTCCTGTCAATCTCATTTCTTAGTCGTCTGTACTCCATTTTGCCTGTTTCATTTACTGCATTTTTATATTTTGTCCTTTCATTCGCATACTAAAGTTGAATTCGTATGGTGCTTGGCGGAGGGTGCTTTACATTTAGCTAATTCGTTTCTTATGTCTTCACGCTGAAATAGCTGGACGGATATGAATTAAATTTGGAACAGAGGTAGCTTATACTCATTAATACGTGAGCTGCCTTTCGTAAGACACAGCATGGTGCATGGCCGAGGGTACCTTAAAATGGGTTAACACGTTTGTTACTCTTCACGCTGAAACAGCTGGACGGATTTCACTGAAATTTGGAATGCAGATTGCTTATACCCCGAATTAATACTGAAAGATCACCGTTAATTGTAAAATTAACTCTAGCTGAAAGGAGCCAGTTAAAGACTTGCATTAAACATATAATTCTGGCCGTAAAACCAGCTAAAGGATTCGCGTGAACTACTAACTGCTTCCTGCAACAGAATCTTGTTCCCTGGCTGAAAATTTACAACTGACTCAAACTTTACTTTAGCAGCGGTGGCCAGCATAGTCATAGATCATTACACACAATTATTAATATACAAGCCACCGCGAACTAAACAATTTCATGAAGGTGGCTGAGAGAACATTTATGGCGCAACGGAATTTAAAATATGATAATTTGCATCTGAATTTCTTCTCAGCACTGGCGAAAAACAACATTACATAAAAAAGGGAAGGTATTCGTTACTAATATTCATAATTTCACTGATAATAAATTATTTATTCACTTCAAACATGAGCAAATGGGCCACCAATTTTGTTAAACAATAAAAATGCATCTCATTGAACTACTAAATTAAAGTAATCTGAACTGAACATCGTCGGGGGGGGGGGGGGGGGGGGGGGGGTATTTACAGTCAACAAGCATTCAGCCACACACACGCGCGAAGCAAAGCGAAACTCACCCAACTCAGCGTGCTGATACGACGCAGAAGCAGGCGGCGCTATCGTAAGCGAACCTGGTTGTACCACACAACACAAGAAAAAATAAACTTCGTAGGTCGCTTTGGTCCGTCCTTCTTTACTTGAGATGGTAGGCGATAATAGCGAGGTTAAATTTGATTCAATCAAACCGTGAGCATGCGGAATTATTGAGACACTTGTCACGTGTCTGCTACATTACATATTCGCACTCCACTGAAGGCGAAGTGCTTAAATATTGTATTCATTTCTGGCCGAGGGGATTGCGGCGCGCCAGTCACGGTCTGCACGGCCACTACGGTCGGGGGTTGAATCCCCTCTCGGGCATGGATATTTGTGCCGTTCTTAGTATTAGGTAGTTCATAAGTAGTTTGTAAGTTTAGGGACTGATGACCCCGTAGTTAAGTCCCATAAGCTCTACAAACATTCGATTTTTTTTTTTTTGTATTCATTTCAACAAAAACCAACGGAATCATAGATTACGAAGCAAGAATATACAATAGGAAGGCACTGGTGTGTGAGCAGTGGCGAGCACTCAGTGACTAGCTATAAATCCTTAAAGTCGGAGGTCAGAGCCACGGGCTTCCGAAAACCAGTAAAAATACAAAAATTCAATTTCCGAAAAATAAAGAAAAGTAGCTACGACATGCAACTCTTAGAAATGCGTAGGGTATCATGACGAAACTAAAGAAGTACAGTTAGACGCGATTGGGAAGGTTTTACACGGATGGCCGTAGTCCAGTCTTCAAAAATCAGAAAAGTGGAATAAGTTCAAAGTCGGGGTAAATTAACTAAGAAATACGGTATGCAGCCCCTAGAAATACGTAATATTTCATAAGTAAGCTAATGAATGGGGTCCTACAAGGCTAGTTGAGAATTTACTGACGGAGTCCAAATGCAGAGTACAAGTTTCGAAACGAAACAGCAATTAAAAATAAACGGAGAGGAGTTCGCGATGTAATAAGAAAAATCAGAAAGATACATACATGATTTCTTGCCTGAAGGGCCTAGAAACAGACAGAGGGATAGCTGAAGGTTTTGTTCTAAGAAAACACCACGTGGAGTACATATCACTCGCGGAAGGAGAAAACAGAAAAAAATATTTCAGATGTACTACATAGAATAAAAATATTCTCGCATATTAGTCACGTTCCACAAAGCTAGAAAGAAATTAAATAGAATTCATACACCGCCAGCTAGTCTCTCACAGGTTACCAATTCCCATGTGTTATCAAACCGAATTAGCTGCATATTCATTGCGTTTGCCTATGCAAAATCACTGAAATGAAATTCAATACATTTCTGTACATGATCGGAGAAACTTATCACAAAAAATGAACATAAGATCTCAAGTCTTACAAACCAGACAACGAATAGCTACCATCTCAAGGTAGGAAAGAAAATCCAGAACGTCTTACCAGGTTGAAACACAGCCACAGGATGTTCAGATCGGCCACCCAGTCCCCTCCACCATCGGAAATCGGTAGAAACCCTTGCAAAAACCGAGGTGGTGGGGAGAGCTGAAACTCACACATCCTGTTGAGGCTCGCTAACTGGGTATTGCCAACCCAACTAGTAACCGAAGGGTGGAGGAACCTCTTTGGTAGCATTACCAGTGCAGAGGTTGGCAATGACTACCTACTGATACGAAGGTAGAGAAACACTAGTACCAAGCAGCCAGCAGCTGAGAACGAAAATTCTCATACATACACTCAGACTCCCATGCTAGAAGATACTCATACACGCATATACAGAATGAAGCAAGTACACATTCTCACAGGGACAGTGGTGTCACGGAGAAACCGTTCATATTGCCACATTCATAGACGCAATGATAAATTATCAGGATAATAAAATTCCAGCAATATTGTTAACATAGTATTACAGAAACTAACATTTAAAACCATAGATTCAATGATAAATTATTAGCATAATAAATTCGCAGGAATATTACAGAAACAAACATTTTTAAAACATGAAATGAAATTCTATTCCTCATGCCTCCGAACGAGAGGGGTTCTCGTTTAGCAAAAATAAAGGCCTTCTTAGATAAATTACAAAGTTAAAAACATAGGGAAGATGGCAGACAGCCTTCTTTCAATATATGGGCTACCTTTCGTAAACCTACGTAGATGCATGATGGAAGGAACGTTACAACAAACATCCAAATAGTTTGACTTGTCATGAAAGTCAGCACATAAATCAATGTTTTTATGATTGAGAATTTTATAATGTGTAGGACAGTGAATTTAGCACGGTGGAGGGTACCTTGCGACTTTGATACCACTTGACCTATCACCATGAAATTTGGTGCATACATATGTTTCCATATATACGAGGGGGGAAGAGCAGGTGGAGAAAGAGACGGACAGAAAGGGGAGACATTAGACGGACAGGAGAGAAAAGAAGAATGAGAGAGGAGAAAGGAGGATAAGCAGAGATGGTGGCAGACAAGTGAAAGTAGGTGAACAGAGGAGGGGCGGAGGACCTGGACAGAGAAAGGTTCTGGAGGAGACGGGGCAGGAGGAGGCCGACAGAGAGAACGTAAAGGAGGAGATGACGGTATAATATATATATATATATATATATATATATATATATATATATATATAATTAAACAAGCTAACACTTTCATATAACAAACGTTATTTCCACAATTATTACTCCTGTGCAGCAACACACCGGATACCAGCTAGTGTAAAATAAAAATATCGGCATCCGATATTTGCATTATGATATGGATATGGCAGTGAAAGAAATATATCGATATTAAAGGACACTTAAAAAAACGATATATCGATATTTTATCAACAGCCATATTGTAATGTGCTCCGTTTTACACACACACACACACACATTTAGTAGGCCGCAAAATGTGGGTTCCACTATAAAAACATTGCGCACCACTGTTCTACACTACAATTAAATAGGGCATAAATAATATATTTTACACTTCAGAAATGACATGATAGTCATTTCTATCTCTTAAAAAATTCCTGTGATGGAACACAGCGCCTTTCGAAATGACTGATTCAGTTATTTCGTACTTGGGAGCGAAAAATAAAGATACACAGGACTGGTTAAACTGAATGTGTAGGTGTCGGGTGGAGGACGTGCAGCTGGTGCAGAGTACTCACGTGAGCAGCAGCAGCGCCAGCTCGCCCAGCAGCCCCGCCCCCTGCAGCAGGTGAGGCGCCTCGGCCTCCCCCTCCCCCTCCCCCACCGCCGTCCCCGCAGCCGCCGCCTCGCACGCCGCCCGCAGTAGGCAGGCGCGGCCGTCCACGCCCATCCTGCCGGCACAGCACAAAGCTAATACTGGCCCACTTCACCTTCTACTCGAGTATCACCATTTCTGCTAATATCTAGCGTAATCTTAATACCGGGTCATCAAAAAGGCAGTACAAATATGAAAACTTAGTACATCACGGAATAATCTAGATACAGAGGTAAAAATTGACACACATGCTTGGAATGATGTGGGGTTTTATTAGGTACCACATCTACCATTATCGTGCCTTTTTTCTTCGGGGAACTGCGTGATTCTGTTTTTGTAACTGCTACCATGACGGGTGAGAGGTACGCCCGTATGTTACAGAATCGCGTCATCCCCAGCCTGGCTGATAAACAGCTGCTGGAACGTACGATTTTTATGCGGGATGGCACTCCACCCCATATTGCTAGACGCATGAAAGATCTCTTCTGCACCTCATTTGGTGATAATCGTGTGCTCAGCCACCACTTTCGTCGTGCTTGGCTGCTCAGTTTCCTGGACCTCAGTCTGTGCGAATATTGGCTTTGGAGTTATCTGAAGTCGCAAGTGTATCGTGATCGACCAACATCTCTATGGATGCTGAAACACGACTGAGAGGTAGCGGGTATTTTCCTATTTCATTTATTAATTTATGTTTCATATCTTCCTCTCTGGTTGGACCCTTTCACTATGTATTTAGTTTTTTTGTCTTTTATGATCTTTATTACTGTTGGGGCACATATGTTTATTTAATTCCTTCGTAGTTTCTCTGTATGAATTCGTTTCTGTAAGTCGCTTACCCAGAGTTCAGTCTTGTGGTCAAGCCTTGGGGGACCGAGCGTGTGAACCCTCCCCATTACTGGTGGAAGAGGGAAGCGTCGCTGGGCTATTCTGTTCTGTTAAGCCGCTTTTGCGGGCCTGGCGGCCAAGGAGACTCGCCTTTAGAGTTGCTTGGAGAGCCATCGAGGAATGCAGTCTTCAGGGAAAGTTTACCGATAGCCTACCTGGAGAGCTGTTGATGTGGCGCGAGGTCGAGTCGTACAATACGCTAGGGACCGGTCTCGCAGGGGGATGCAGCAGGGTCTTACCACAGAGTAACATATACAGAGGAGCAGCCCCCCCCCTAAACCACTGTCCTACTCTCCCCTTGTAGTTCCGTAAGATGCTAGCAGGTGTCAGGCCATTCCCTGGCTTAGGGTGCCTCTCGCACGTCAGAGGGTAGTGTGGAGGGGAGGGTGAGGGGAGAGCTCGTGCCGCCTGCCACGAGGCCACGGCTGTGTGCGGCTTGCGGGCGTTTCAGGGGAAGTGGTGGTGGGGGCAACCGCTACCTGCTGCCTGCTCTGGCCAATTTAAAGGGCTGCTTTTGACCTCAGCTCCATCATGGGACATCTTACGGAACTGCTGGAAACCCTCCCTCCCCGCACCCCTGAGCGTAGAACCGGTCCATTACGGAGGTGTCCCGTCTGTAAATATTTGTCTGTGGCCTTACTGTGTGCCTTTCCAGGAACGTGACGCAGCTGTGCGACTCTGAATGTTTACGGCAACGCCCTGTGTGGGCTGGTTTCCTGGGAGTACGGCTTAGGATTGATATATTTTTCTGTTTGACGAAAGTGGGTAGCACCACGGGGAGTTGACTGCAGTAAGCTTAATATTCGTCGGTCTGGGGGAAATTGTGGGGACGTGGGAACGTTGCTAGTGGGAGGAGCCTACTGGTCGTCGGCCAAGAATCACTCCCTGATTCATAGTTTATTTTTGTAAGACAGTTTTGACACTTGTAAAAGTCGCCTCGCTTTCTCATTGGCGAGACCATTAGCGGAATGCTGAGATTGGCGCTCCGCGCAGAGGGTCGTGTCGGAGAGACTATTGCCGTGTGCTGCGGCGGTGCATGGTGACTGACCGGTGAGCGTCCGGATTGTACGCACGTACTGGACTGGTGCTGGAGTCTCCGTCGTGTGTGGAGCTCTGTTTCGGTGTCCGATTTTGCTTGAGTTCTGCTGTGGTGTCCGCAGCCGGACCCAGCGGACTTGTAATATTGCGAGTCTTTGTTGTCCTGTGGTGACGCCCTAGGCCGCCCGCAGTTAACCTTTCCCTCTGGCTGCTACATCTAAATGCTGAAAGGAAAACAGTTTCTAGGTTACTACTTCTCCACTGTTCATGAAACAAAACTATGGCATTCCGTAATTTCAACACTACAAATTATATTCGCAGAAAATTTTACAGACGGAATACACACCTACAGCTGAATGTACTTGCGAAATTGTATCACAATGAGAAATAATGACATAAACAGCAGCATTCACGTAGAACCGCCCCATTAAGCACCAGATTTTCAGCTATTACTTCTTTACTACTAACTCCATTCGCAGCGGATTTTGGCGACATACAGTACTTACACAAATGACTAGATACCTGAAAAATTCTACAATTGTACAACACATATTTCAATAGATATGGGATCATGATATATACTACGATTGGTAAAAAAGTGTCACATAATGCACAAAGTTTCGATACATTTACATATTTACTACTAGGACACTTCTATATTCCACTCAGCTTAAGGAAATTCCTGAAAGATGATATTGCTGTTGTCAAAAATGAACCAACTTTGAACTATGAACTGTACACGCCTATAGGCGAAAGAAATAAATTTTAAAATGTTTGTAGAGCTTATGGGACTTTACTACGGGGTCATCAGTCCCTAAACTTACAAACGACTTACGAACTACATTACACTAAGAACGGCACAAATATCCATGCCCGAGGGGGAATTCGAACCCCAGAGCGTAGTGGTCGTGTAGACCGTGACTGAAGCGTCGCAGTCCCCTCGGCCACCGCGGCCGGCGCGAAAGGAATACACTTCTATAAAGGTACATGGAAAGGAAGAGAATGAAACAGCGCACATCCAGCGAATACCCAATATTTCCAACAGGTATACCATTTAACTTTAGAGACAGCAGCTTCCAGTAATACTTGCATTTTCTATTACGATTAATAAATGACGGGGCAAACTATTAAATACTGCGGAGTGGATTTGACATGACCTTGTTCCTCACGTGGACACCTATGTTACTAGCTCAGGGTTGGATTCGCCAAGAATTTATTCACATTAGATCCTGAACAAGTAACAAGAAGTAGCGTTTATTGTCAACACTTGAATTACATTAATGTAAGATTGTTACACATCATTTGTATCATGACGACTACCTTTCCTTGTTTGGATACTGCAATTATTATTTTCTACATTATGCAAGACAGCCTTATTTATTATTTATTCTCCAATATAACATGTTTTAGGAATGAGGAGATGGACAGATAGAGAAGGGTACTCAAGACTAGAATCAATAAATAAATACCCTGGCAACGCCGAGTTTTCAACTAGTTAAATACATAGAAACCAGTTGAAAAGTGCCTCTGTCGGACCATAAAAAAGGGAAAAATTTGTTCCTGTTTACAACAACGATACCGACCGCGGAGCCAGCTGCCTCAGTTCTCATTCCGCCTCCCTCAGAAAAGTTTTGGCGCGCCGGCAAACTCGCGCTGTTCTAACTCAGAACGTGTTACATCCTGCTACCCAGACTCTCATCGCACAGACGGTTTCGTACACAGCCGCGGCGGAGCGGACGAGCGCATTGAGGCGCTATGATACGATGCGCGAGGCCGTTCCCCGTCGGGGGTTCGAGTGCCCCCTCGGGGATGGATGTTTGTGTCGTCTTTAGTGTAAGCTAGTTCGTGACCCCACAGTTATGTCACTTAAACGTTTGTTTGGTACACGCCTCCCTGACAGTGACTGCCGCGGTGCAGATGTGTCTCTACCCAGTGTCTCGTTTCCCTCCCATCAGCACTCCCTTCTGTCTCTGCCTCCCACTGCCACAGTCTTCATCCCTTTTCTCGGCATTTTGCCTGCCTTCTTCTGCCATTGTCTATGCCCCATTCTTTTTCTCTTACACTGTTACTGCCTTTTTCTTTGTCACAGTTCTCTCTCTCTTTCCTCAATCACGATAATCTACACTTTATACATATTCTCGCGGATGATTTCCTCGTGCTCCTAACTCTTTGGCCGACAAATTAAAAAGAATGTTTACGAGATGGGGTGAAAATAGACAAAATGTTTCTTATTCATAACGACGTTTTAAATAAGGTTTGGTTTTTAATGCTATTATGAAGCCAACAGCTGTTTCGGTTTTAGGCCATTTTCAAGCAATCTGTCACAAGCTTATTGATCTATTTGCCAGGCTGATTGTACGTTTGTACTTATTGCGTGTCATATAAATCATAAAGATTTAACAAAAAAATTCGTGAACGCTACACGCAATAAGTACAAACGTACAATTAGCGTAGCAAAAAGATCATTAAGCTTATGACAGATTGCTTGAAAATGGCCTAACGCCGAAACAGTTGTTGCATTAATAATTGCCAACATTAAAAGTCAAGCCTTATTTATAATATCGTTTTACGATGGATATGTTGCTGCGAGCTGCGAAGGAAATTGGTTATTCAGGTTATGCGTCTCGAAGGATCCCTACCAACAGAGCTTGTGTGTAGTCTACATTCATCACTCTTTTCCACTTGACTGTCTGCCCCGCATATGAAATGGCGACATGCAGAGATTTAGAAGATTCAGATGGACGCTGTGTCGCATACACGAGGCATAAAAATGGCGCTGCGTCGACATAGCTGTCACTTGCACACCGTGTGGTATAACCCCACATGTTCCCTATTTTATTTCGGGATTTATTCCATTACATTTTCGTTTCTTTTCGTCTGGCCTGCCTTCTGCAGTCCAGACAGTTTTGTTTCGGATAGCTGGCCGCACACGGAAGCGAGCCGAGCTGGTTCATACCGGCCGTGACGTACTGTATGGTGCAGTGCCGTGGGAAGCGGCAGTCAGGGCGGTTCTTCCCGGCCGCTGTCGAGGCGGGAACCGCGTGCTTTTCATTTCATTATTTTGCACATAATATTTTCTGAGACATAAATCCAAACTACAGAAGGATTACGATCATGTCTTATTAGATTAATTACAATTTCAGATTCATTTAAAAGTGCAGCTTTACCATAAACTAAAAATTACAGAAAGTGATTTGTTATTGGCTGATACAAATCAGCCAATCGGGTGAAAGCTTCTAACATCTAGGCGCCACGTCAGAGTGTGGGCTCTGTAGCCAGTCTTCGACAGACCAAAGGACGGTCAACACGTATGTGAAAGGCTAGGGTCATAAAGTGTATAATTAGGCGTAATTAACCGCCAGATAAAGTGATATTAATAAGAATTATCTGCTCTACAGTGACGAGCAGTGCGTGTGAAGTTTTGGTGCTGATATTGTGTGAATTAGACGAGCTACGGCTCCGAGGATAGTCTGCAAAGGGAAAGAAGTTAATATTGTCATTGCGACACAGTTGATAAATTTAATAATTAACAGAATCAATATTGAGAAGGTGCTCAACAGATCTAATTACCGGGATATCTCAGAAGTTTGTAAATCTGGTTCCAACGTAGTTAGCCACACTAAAGTTATTAAACAAAGTTGTTCAGAAAGGCCGCTTTCATTTGAAGTGGGCATAAACGTTTTCTCTTGTGATATTAATTTCCAGCAACACACGACGAGATTTACATTCCGCCAGAATCCACGACCGGCGGAGGAAACATCCAATAGGACTTAATCGAGTCTGTATAATCAGGTAATCCAGCCTGAACGCTGTTTGAACGAGGTAGGAGGAGAGGGCGCACACCGCAGAGAGATGAAAACTGTTGTTGATATTGACATTTATTCAGAGAGAGTGTGTTTGTGTGTGTGTGTCCGCGTGTAACCCCACTCGGCAAATTAATTCCGAGCTACGGCGGTACTTTCCCGCAAAAAAAACTGTACTGACATTTCAGTGAGTAACCATTAAAACCGATGAGCCATCTTAAAAGAGTTCCGACGTCATTATGGGCGCCACGACGGGAATAAACAGACTCTCAATGTGGGATGGTACTTCCAGATTTTTTTTTCTTTGGCTCTATTGGTAGGTCTGTTCATTGCGGACGCTTTCTTGTTTGTTCGTTATTGTTCGTTGTTGTGGTCTTAGCTGAGCTGTTTTATTACAGAGAGCCTTCAACCCTCTGTCCGGACGCGCTGAGCCACGACGCCCGGCTGCAGCTAGACGCACACGGCGTTCCTTTACGCCAACCGTTAAGTAATGCAATATTCCGGGACAGCAGTGTTAAGGAGTATAACGAGAAAACCAATATCAGCTATTAACTCTCAACAGGGAGAACGCATCAGTGGCGTCTGTGCAGAGTTTTCAGTGCAAAAAAGCGTGAAATAAGCCAAGAAATCAATGTGGGACGTTGGAGAAAGGCATGCGCAGCTCGCGGCTATCGCTGTACGGCAGCGGACAGCGTCTGCTCTGCCCCTCCTGGGCCCCTCACCAGTCGGACCGGCGCTAGGAGGCGTGTCAAGAGGATCTCCACTGCAGTACGTAAGCGGCGACGAGAGCCTCCAAAGATACACAGACCCACTGACCCGTGGACCGCAGTCGGAAAACAGGCGGTTTAATTCGTCCTCTGATCCAAGTCAACCAATTACTGACGAAATCCATAGTGTTAGGCTACAATGACTCAATTTGCAGCTACACTTACATTTCATGTTCCTAAATAGAAATGGAATTTTACAAATAACGAGGTACATTTGTCCGCCATTGGTTTGAGCAACAGTTTGGACAAATGCAACAAATGTTTCGACCAACCATCATCCGACATGAATGGCATAGAACATATGAAGGAATCATATATTGTAGTTCATTCTCGAACGTCAGCTGAAAAATCTGGATACTTAGTCATGTAAAACTAAACTGTAACCGTGACCACTGAACAACTGCTTTTGCGGTGTTCACCTCTTCTTGAAACTCGTGTCTGTCTCTCGCCAGTCATGGAACTATTATTAAATCCTACGTAACTATTCTAAGTTATCATATACTGCATGAACCTAAAGAAATTCTCTTTTAGCAAATCAAATACCTATTGAGAGTAAATCACAAGAAATATACTTGGTACCAACAGCACGAGATGCTGCTTCAATTGGATAGCAGAGGAGAAAGTTACAAGGGTTCGTAAACCGATTCGGTCTTTCTTGATTTTCCAGTAGGCTTTTGACACCGTACCGCACAAACGGCTTCTAATAAAATTGCGTCGTTACGGTATATCGCCCCAAATTTACGACTGGATAGGGGATTTCTTGTCAGAGAGGACACAGATTGTAGTAATCGATTGTCAGACATCGAGTAAAACAGAGGTGATATCGGGTATTCCCCAGTGTAGTGTTATTGGTCCTCTGCTGTTCCTTATTTACATAAACGATTTGGGAGAAAATCTAAGCAGCTGTCTTAGGTTGCTTGCAGAAGACGCCGTCATTTACCGTGTAGTAAAACCATCTGTAGATCAAAACCAACTGCAGAACGATCTGAATAAGATATCAGTATGGTGTAAAAATTGGGAATTGAGTTTAAATAATGAGAAGTGTGAAGTCGTCCACGTGAGTACGAAAAGAAATCCGTTAAACTTTGTATACAAGATAAATCAATCAAAAGTGAAGGCCGTAAACTCCACAAAATACCTGGGAATTACTATTACTTCAGACTTAAAATGGAAGGAACACGTAGATAATGTCGTGGAAAAGGCGAACCAGAGACTGCGGCCGCGGTGGAGTAGCCGAGCGGTGTAAAGCACCTCGCCGCGGAGCGCGCGGGTGCTCGCCGTGGAGGTTCGAGTCCTCCCTGGGGCATGAGTGTGTGTGTGTGTCCGTAGGTTAGTTTACCTAGGTTTAAGTAGTTTGTAAGTCACGGACTGATGACCACGCAGTTTGGTCCGATAGATTTACAAACATTTTGAACAGAAACTGCGTTTTATTGGCAGAGCCCTTAAAAGATGCAACATAACTACTAAAGAGACTGCATAAACTACGCTTGTCCATCCTTTTTTGGAGCATTGCTGCCCAGTGTGGGATCCTTATCAGGTCTATTTGACTGCCACTTACATAGGTAGAAATGATCATCAGAATAAAATACTAGAAGTGAGAGATCAAATGGAGAGATTCAGGTGTTCTTTCTCCCCGCGCGCTATTCAAGAATGAAATGGGAGATAAATGGTATAACGATGGTTCGATGAACCCTCTGGCAGGCACTTAAATGTGATTTACAGAGTATCAGATGTAGATGTAGACATCGCCTACAGTGATCGTGAGGTACCACCAGCTGTGTTACTTACGCATGGAGGGGGGGGGGGGGGGAGAGTTCGAGCTCCCCTTGGGCATGGGTGTGTTGCCCTTATTAGGTTAGTTTAACTTAGTTTAAGTAGTTTGTAAGCTAGGGACTAGTAATCAGGCAGTTAAGTAGGGCAGACCGGGGCTAGTTGTTACACGGGGCAAGTTGTTTCTTGACAATAAAAATTGCCGCGCTAGAGCAGTTTACTCGTTGTTCCGCCAGATGGTAGCACTAAGAGACTCCCCCCTCCCAACCTAACTATATCAGCTGTCAGTTGGTAATACGGAGCTAGTGTCAGAAACGTGTTTTTCGTGTGCTGGAGTAATTATTTTACTCTGTGTGAATTTTTTCGTAGTTCACAGGAAATTGCTGAATTCATTTTAAATTTTGCAATATATCAGCGTCCAACATTCAGATACGTAGTAGTATACGTTAAACTTCCAAACAAAAATTTTAAATTGTTGTTTTCGACAATAAGAGAAAATGTCGTAGCATGGGGTCAGTTGTTACAAAGGCGCAGAGGCAAGTTGTTACGGCATAACAACTTGCCCCAAGTTTCCCTTAATGTGAGCAATTATGTTTAACTACAGGTGTAATGCGTAATTATAAGAAGAAGACTGACAGAGGCACTATTCCCAAGGAAACATATGCTGAAACGGCAAATGAAGTTCTATGTGGCTTTTCTTCTTTGCGGAAAGCTGCCCAAAAGTACAATATAAATTTTATTACGCTGCAGAGATTTTGTAAGTGAATGGAATCAACAAAGGAAGGTAGGCAGATTATTTTTCATTGCCAGCGTCGCCAACTGTGGCGTTGTAGATTATTGGTGAAGATGAAACTCTGCTTTCTGTGTCTCTTACGAACTCAGTAGCGGATGGCGTTCTCAGCACATGAAAAAGTGTGGAATCAAGTCCGACGCGTTGCACCTCAACAGTTGGTTCTGCAAAATGCATAGACACACATGTGCCACCTGAAGAACTGAGGCCTTTCTCGAAAGCTCCTGCCCGCAAGAAAACAGTAAGAAAGAATAAACGAGTGAGTGCTATGCTGACTGATTCACCAGCATTGACAACTGAGGAAAATAGACAAAACAAACCTGCAAGACGACGACTGGTGTTGGCGCCGAAAAATAAAAATAAGAAAGCAAAAACGGGGAAACGAAAATGTGAGATCTTAGAATCCTCTGGTGAGGAAGACGATTGCGTGTGTATTGAGTGTATGGAACCATACTCTCTGTCAAGACCACCAAAAAAACATGGCTACAGTGCACAAAGTGTAAAAGGTGGGCACATGATAGGTGTGCCAAGAATGACAGATTCTTTATTTGTAAAAACTATAGCTCTGATAATGAAGTTGATATTTCTTCATCAGATTAATGATGACCGTATGTCAATATTAGTACTGTGTTTCAAGTTTTATAATTTGTTACAACCTCTTGCATTAAAACTAATGATTATATAAATCTTTGTGTTATGAAATCAAAAATATATTTTTTCTTAATTATTATGTAACAACTAACCCCATATGGTGTAACAGGATGCCCCACAGTGGGGTAAGTTGTTACATCATACAAGTTAGCAAAAACGTTTATATAGAGCTTAACAATCTGAGCTTACATTTATGACAAAAATTTCATTGTGAAGACTAAATAATTTTCTAACTTTTGGCATCTGTTTTGTGTCGAGGTATACGAGATTCCAAGATAAATTGTAACAACTAGCCCCGGTCTCGCCTACCATATATGTGCAAACACTTCAACGTTCGTGACTTACGCGTCCATCAGTGAGGTGAGGGCTCGGTAGACGTGTGCGCGGCCCGCGCGGTGTGGCGCCAGGTGGCTGGCGTCGGCCGGGTAGGGGTAGAGCGCCTGCAGCTGCCAGAACGCGCCCAGGGAGCGGCCGGCCAAGCGCACCGGCACCGACAGCCCCACCACCCACTGGAACCCAGCGTGCTGCTCACTGATCGTTTCACTACATTTTACTCACATTCTTATTAAAATGGTCGGCAATATTATGGGGGGTCATCAGTCCCTAAACTTAACTACCTTACATTAAAGACGTCACAAACAGCCATGCCCGAGGGGGGATTCCAACTCCCGACAGGAAACAGCCTCGCGCATCGTAGCGTAGAGCCTCAATGCGCTCGGCTGCTCCGCAGCGGCAACACGACATTTCTCAATCTATATGTAGAGCTTATAGGACTTAACTACAGGGTCATCAGTCCCTAAACTTACAAACTACTTAAATTAAGGTAAACTAATCTAAGGACAACACACACACCCATGCCCCAGGGAGGACTCGAACCTCCAACGGCGAGCAACCGCGCGCTCCACAGCGAGGCGCCTTAGACCGCTCGGCTACTCCACCGCGGCTGTGCGTCCTGTCATGGACCACTGATGCCCAGTGTGGGACCCTCACCAGGTGGGACTGACGGAGGGCATTGAGAAGGCTCCGAGAAGGGCAGCTCGTTTTGTTCTATCACGTTACCGGGGGGGGGGGGGGGGGCGGAGCGTCACGGAAATGTTGCACGATTTGAGGTGGAAATCATTAAAAGAAAATGGTCAAATATACCATCCTGAGCCTGTTATGAATTAGATAAAACCAATTCTCACGGACCTCAGCGTCCCTGTTTTTCTTAGTAAATGTCTTCATGGGGGCACTCAGAATACAAATGAAAGTTTCAACCATTGCATATGGGAAAGATTACCCGATAATGTTTTTGTAGGACTGAATACATTGAAATTTGGTGTACTAGATGCAGTGACATTTTTCAATGATGGTGTGATAGGAAGGATGGAAGTCCTGACAAATTTAGGCAGAAAATGTGGCTCCAATTTCGAAGATAAATTGCTTGCGTGTGACGGAGAACGGGTGCATGAATCTGAAAGATTCGCTCTTTAGCCGCGAGGGAATAGCCGAGTGGTCTGGAGCGCCACGTTGCGCAGCTCGCGGCCTCCCGCGTCGGAGTTGCGAATCCTCCCACGGACATGGATGTTTGTCTTGTTTTTAGTATAAGGTAGTTCATAAGTAGTTTGTAAGTTTAGGGACTGATGACCCTGCAGTTGAGTTCAATAAGCTTTACAAACATTTGCCCTTTTTATTTTATTTTATTTTATTTATTTATTTATTTTTCTTTTTTTTCGCTCTTCAAGTTACCAAAGACGCAAGAAGTGCTAAAAGGAATACCAAGAGGAAGCTTGAAGATGATGAAATGCTGCAGGATGAAGAATATACTTCAATAATGTACTGAGATACAGGTTAATTGGACTCATATCTTCATTCGCAATTTCCCGCAAGCTGTATTTTTCAGCACTCATGTTCAAATATTTCCTAAAGTTTATCAAGCATTGCTGTTACCTTTTTTTCTGTGACTTGCAATAGTCCTTACGCATGTATTGTACCTAAGCTTTACTGCAGAATAATCTAATTATAGAAAAAATAACTTTTTTATTAGGAGAAAAAATATATAAATTAAAATGTAATCTACGATATTTTTTACCCTTGTAACAAACATAATAGGTGCAATTAAAATGAGTGTAGTAGATGAGCCACCATATCATACATATCTGGTAAAAATTTGGTCTCCTTCAAATGCAAAACATAGGATTAAATGGTGCTTTAATTTGTGGAAGCATTTTTAAAAATGCATCAGTTTCTTTGTAATTTTTTAAATAACGCTAAACAGGTCTAAGAATATTCAAAATAATTCCTATTTATTTAAAAAGTGTGCTGCATTACCTGATATAAATAAAAAATGTGTAAATCATATACATTGTAAACAGTGCCTGAACGAAATAGGTGTTGATTTTTACATAATATTTAGCCGAAAAGTACCATGTATCCTTAAGTAGTTCGTAAGTCCAAGGCCTGATGACCACTGCGGTATGGTCCCACAGCTTTACAAACATTTGAAAATTTAAATGTGGCCAATGACAACAAGGCACATGAGTGCGCGTACTAATTTCCACCATGCCCCGTGATCAAGCGTGCAGTGAGAACGTACTAACGCAATCCGCTCAGGAGTTATTTTATTTCGTATAGTATAATAATTGTCTTTACGGCACATGCAGAACAACTGTCAAAAAGTAGAAAGCAGAACAGTGAGATTAAACCTTTGCAGGGTGAGAGTGGAGGTCTGAGCCTCAGCTAACGTCACACGGCGCGGCGCTCAGAGGAATGGGCTGTAGGGTTGTGGACGAGACGAATAATGCGCAACACTCAACACCGTTTAAACCGTGAACTGCCAGTAACTGGCACTCGTGCAGTTGAAAGGGCGGTACGCAAATAAAGTACAACGCTCGGTAAATATGCATTTTTGTGCCATGAAATTACGCACGAACTGCGCTTACAAAATACAAGCAGTAAGCGATAGAGGAAGCTACCAGGTAACAATGTAGGGGTGTGTAACGATACAAGTCGGCACTAGAAAATGAAAAATCATGCTGCAGACTGTGTCATTTCCATGCAAAACATCGCATTTTAATAAAGGGAAATAAAATAACAAGATATCAGGAACATTTTCACTCAACAGTGCCAAAAAACACTCTGCTTAAAGTAATTTCAACAGTGCGAAACGCTTATATCAGACACACGTGTGACCCTATAGTATTTATTTATTCTCAAGTCGCAGATGCTGGATTTCGATGACGTACTCGAAATAAAGTGGAGGAAGTACATGATCGTTATCTCATTGTAAAACTTCACTCTTTGATTTTTAATCATTTTTCTGTACCAGAGTATTAGGCCATACTTCAATATGGTGCTTCGCGAAAAGCAGGTTATCCCATGACATAACGATATAATTATTTGAAAAAGTAATTATTGTGGATTGGACGTCTTGATGGGAAAGTGATTTTGAATGTAGACATGTGGTTTTAGTGAGAAAATGCACACTGCCTCATCGACTTTGTTTTAAGTACTTCATTGAAATCCCGCTTCTGCACCTTGAGTACTTAAAATGGCACTATATGGTGTTTAGCATGTGTTTGTTTTATGGTGTTATAATTACTGTAAACAGAGGTTTTTTGACATTGTTGATTACAAATGTGATGATTTAGAAACGTCATTGACCTGTAGCATTGCCATCCGGTCACATTATCTCTTTCTATTAAAACCTTACGTACGATAGAATAGAAAGTATTGCATTGAAATGACACAGACCCCTATGCATTTTTACTTTTTTTTTATGATCCAATATTATTTTAGGTATGGTTAGGTGCATTCTCGAGCGTTGGAGGTCGGCATTTAAAGCAGTGACAATAGTAATACACTCGCGTTTGGTTGGTCCTAACATTGACTCATTTACAGTAATACTGGACGTGTGAGGACCGCCCAAACTCTTCTCTCTCTCTCTCTCTCTCTCTCTCTCTCTCTCTCTCTCTCTCTCTCTGTCTGTCTGTCTCTATCGTGAGCCGGAACTGGTCCACGGGCCGCGCGTTATGCACTGAAGCCCCAGGAGCTCTTAAATTACAAACCCGCCATGGGTTTAGTAAGTGCTTAATCGTCTTCCTTAGAATATGAAAGACGTAATAAACGTTTCATTTATTTTATTAATTGGTTTAGTAGTCACTTAAGTACAGGGACCTATAGAACCTATGGATGGTTGATGGCATAGACCAAAGATGAAATCGACTATGTATGACGTCATTACATTGATACCAGCATCAAAGTCGTGTCACTCGTGGCAGGAAGCCGTTTTCGTTATAACAAGCTGTGTGAATTGGAGCTGACAGTTGTATTTTTCCCATTTACAACTGAAATATGAAGCGCAGAAATTAAAAGTAAAACTTATTATTCCCATCACAAATTTTGAAGAGCAGTTAACGGTATTTCCTGGTATTAACACTTACGTTAGCTTTTTACAAGTGCCTAATTGACAAGTATTGACAGTTCTGTTTACAACATAGAAGCGAACTATTTAGGTAAGTACCGATACTTGTTTTTGCACTGCGAGTATTTTAGTTGACAGCTTCCACAGGAGTAGAAGACCTAATGTCAGTTGGACAAGCAGCGTTAAGTTTTCTTATCAATACTTAACTATACGTGTAAAATATATTGTCATGCTTTCACAAGAAATGAAATGGTTTCGCATCCATAACGATCGATTTTTACACGTTACATGCGTTTATGTTTAATTAATATAGCCACATACAGTAATTCAATAAGTAAAACAGAAAAACATTGGTTATATACATAAAGTAAAGTGATGAGGAAATATTGCGCACTCGACAGTTGGCACTGCTTCTGTTGTTATAATGATTAGGCTACAGCAGTGTTTTTCAACATGAGTTTTCAACGGGAACCCCTTGCTAGTAAAAACATTCCTGCGACCCCCCCACCTCCAACCGTAATACAAGCGTGTAAGAGATTTCAAAGGGAACGATTTCAATTCTTTTTTGTCGATTCAACTTTCCTGCAAAAAGTGTACAACATTACACATTAAAGGATGAAATGATTGTGTTTTTGGACGTGGAACACGTTATGTTGCTTATCACGAACTGTGACAGAAAAATATGTGTAGCTTAACGAGTGTTTTGCTTTGCAGGCAAGACTAAGAATCGAATTATGTTCTTTAAGCAAGGGTGAGTCAAAAGTCACAGTACACCCTGTTATTTCAAAAACCGCGCGGGATTTGGGAAAACCGAATATTCCAGTAAAGTATGGGTGAGGTAGTCTATCTTTTACGGTATGTATCGACCGTAGACGCCATCTTTAAATCTGACAACTTGATTCCAAGTCTTTTTTTATGGAAAGGGGGTCGTGTGATACATCAAATAACATCAGCATTTTATAAGAAGTTTATTATTGTAACTGTAGCAGTTATGATTCAAAAGCTACAACACGTTTTGGTTGGAGTTCCCGGCTGGATGCTCCCCATTTAATGCGTTCAACATGGCCGACCTCTCGGTCAGTGCACAAGTGAAGGCGATGAATCCAATCGCCAAGCACTCGCAGAAGGATTTCCGCAGATATGCTGGCACAAGCTCCTTCAATGCATTGCTCGAGATGGTGTCTGTTTCTTATTTTCTCTGCATATACAAGTTGCTTTAAATGATCCCCACATATAAAATTCAAGTGGTGTGAGATCAGGTGATCTGCGTGGCCATTCCACAGAACCACGTCTGCCAATCCACGTCGGAAATTGACCGTGTAGCCACTGGAGAATAACTGTTCCGTAGTGTGGTGGAGCCCCAGTCTGTTGAAAGTAAGAGGGAAAGCTACCATCTTCACTGAGAACTAGGGGAAACACCACTTCTTGCTGCATTTTCAGGTAGCGTTGGGCATTTAGGTTCTGGTCAATGAAAATGGGTCCAATTACAAGTGTGCCCCATATTCCACACCACACTATAACCTTTACGTCACCAACTACCTTGAAAGCTTCAATCCAGTGTGGATTCTGGTCACTTCAGTATCTGTGGTTGTGACGGTTGACTTCACCACTGACAAAAAGGTTTGCCTCATCACTGAACAAGACACCGTGTGCAAATGAGGGATCTTGTTCAACTTGCTCTACGGTCCACGTGCGAAACTGCATACGTCTGTCTGGGCCATCCTCTGCTAGGTGCTGGAGTAGCTGCAACTTGAATGGGTGTCACTGATATGCATGAAGGATTCTGCTGCCATACGCCGCGTGCTGCGATTTGGGCTCTTCACGTAGGATGTCAAAACGATTGTTGTGGATGTCTCGCCAGTATCACTTTTAGGAAGGCAACTCCGTGCCTTTCAGCCACATTTCCGGTTTCTCGGTATTTGGAACTCAAGCACCTGACACTGCTGTGTGAAACTGGAGGTCTTTCTGGGTGCCAGTTGTTAAAATCCGCTGCTATGATACGAAAACTCCGTTCTCCAGACATCAGAATCACCTCAATTCTTTCCTCCTTGGTTAATGCCATCTTTGGTTACCTGAAACAAAAAAGTGTTGTAACTTTTGAACCATAAGTGCTACTTCAAATGTGTTTACAGTAATAAACTTCTCGTAAAATGCTGATGTTATTTGATGTATCACACGACCCCCTTTCCATTTAAGAAAATTGACATAGAATGAAGATGGCCGATTTAAATATGGCATCCATGGTCGATACCTACCGTAAAAGATAGACTACCTCACTCATACTTTACTGGAATATTCAGGTTTCCCACTGTTCTAAAAATTACTTATTGTTCGTTTGTTATCGATTGGCTTCTGAAAACAATTTTTGGGCTTTGATTCAACTGCGACACAGTGTATTTAATATGATTAACAATAAATTCTTCTCAGAGATGATAAATTATTTTTCAAAAGAGATAGATTGGCTGCCAAAACACCACCTTCATGACCTAGGTCGTGAATTACCTTTCTCTTCCGTTCCCATCCTTTTTTCTTCCCTTCTATCCCACCTGAAGAAGGAACTGTGTTCATAAAGCTTGTCCTTTTCGTCCCTTTTTTTCTATTTCTTCATTAGTGTAACTATCGTAGGTACAGCAGAAAGGTAAGAACTGGCCAGCCAATCTACTCTCTTTTGAAAAATAATTTAAATAATAAATTCTGTAGTTTTTGTATAAAATGAATTTCATTTTCTTTAGGCCTGTGTTTTTGTACTACGGAACCATCGATATTCAGATATGCAGTGAGGCAGTTGTTTTGTTGTGACGGCGATCTTCCAAGCACGATCCGCAGGCTGAAAAACACTCTTCTATACTAATGTTTAGGTGTGTGCAATACTTTAGAAAGCTATCAGAAATGACTTACTTGCTGGCAGATAAAATACCAAGATAGTCGGGATAGTCATCGTGTCGATAGCCACAAGTCGCCAGTTGGAGGTGTTCACCGAGCAATACAATCAGAAGGGATCTCTAAGTCTGTTACTTCAAACAGCGTTTATTCCTGGTAACGTACAAAAACGCTAATCATCCCATTGATATTACTAGGTTTGGAGAAATCGCGACAATTTGAGCAGTGAAACTTCCTTCAGATTAAAAGTTTGCACCGGAACCGGGACTCGAACCTGGGACTTTTGCCTTTCTCAGGCAAAAGCTCCACCGACTGAGCTATCCTGACACGACTCACGATCCCGCCTCACAAGCTTACTTCTGTCAGTACCTCGCCTCCTACTTTCCAAACTTCACAGAAGTTCTCCTGCGAACCCTGCGGGACTAGTACTCCTGGAAGAAAAGATATGGTGGAGACTTGGCTTAGCCACAGCCTCAGGGATGTTTCTAAAATGAAAGTTTAACTCTGCAGCAGAGTGTGCGCTGATATGAAAATTCCTGGCAGATTAAAATTGTGTGTCGGAACCGGGACTGGAACCTGGGACCTTTGCCTTTCGCGGGCAAGCGCTCTACCGACTGTGCTATCCCGACACGACTCACGATCCCGCCTCACAACCTTACTTCAGCCAGTACCTCGCCTCCTACTTTCCAAACTTCCAGGAAGTTTCATATTAGCGCCCACTCCGCTGCAGAGTCAAAGTTTCATGTTACCTTGAGCGCGCCTCCCTTGGGGTAGACCAGCAGCGGCACGCTCCTGCGAGGCCTGCCCGCTGAGGTGTCGCTTAGCATCAGCAGCAGCAGCAGCAGCAGACTCAGGCGAACAGCGGGGGCGGCGAGGCTCCTGCGGCACGGCACACTCTTAGAAATGTTCAAATGTTTGTACAACTTATGGGACTCAACTACGGGGTCATCAGGCCCTAAGCTTACAAACTACTTATGAACTAGCTAAGACTAAGGACGGCACAAATATCCATGCCCGAGGGGGGATTCGAACCCCCGACCGTAGTGGCCGTGCAGACCGTTATTGGAGCGCCTCAGTCCACTCGGCCATCGCGGCCGGCCACACTCTTAGAAGCGCTGTCCTCTGCCCTGCTTCGTTTATTATTATTATTGCTTTAAAGCTATAGGACCAAACTGCAGTGGTCATCAGTCCATAGACTTACAGACTACTTAAACTAACTTCTGCTAAGGACAACACATACACCTATGATCAAACCTCTGACGGCAAAGAGACGTCCACTCCGCAGCAATGCGCCTTAGAGCGTACGGCCACTCCGGCATGGTCGTTCTGCTTTAGCCAAGACATTTGATACAAGCGAATAGTCGTCAAATGTACTTCACCTCCGACCACAGGGATGCAAGTACCCAACTACTGTTCTCGGTGGAATCACTAGGGACTCTGGCGGACTGAGGCTGGGGCAGCAAAAGAAGATGAGGCCCCACGTCCACATGGAAATAGATGTACTAGGTGATCAAATAGTCAGTATATATTAGAAAACTTAATAAATCACGGAATAGTGTAGATACAGAGGTAAAAATTGACACCCATGCTTGGAATGACATGGGGTTTTAGTAGAACAAAACAAAAAGTTCGACAGATGGCGCATGATTCTGGCTTTGTAACTGCTACCGCGACGAGTGAGAGGTACACCGATATATTACAGAATCGCATTATCTCCAGCCTGTCTGATAAACACTTGCTGGAACGTACAATTTTTATGCAGGATGGCGCTCCACCCCATATTGCTAGACGCGTTATAGATATCTTGCGCGCATTGCTTGGTGATGATCGTGTGCTCAGCCGCCACTTTCGTCATGCTTCGGGCTCCCAGGTCCCCAAAACTCAGTCCGTGCGATTATTAGCTGAAGTCGCAAGTGTATCATGATCGACCGACATCTCTAGGGACGCTGAAAGACAACATCCGACTCCAATGCCTCAACATAACTTCGGACATGCTTTACAGTGCTGTTCTCAAAATTATTCCTCGACTGCAGCTATTGTTGAGGAATGATGGTGAACATATTGAGCATTTCCTGTAAAGAACCTCATCTTTGCTTTGTCTTAATTTGGTGTGCCAATTATTGCTTTTGTGATCAGATGAAGCGCCATCTGTCGGACATTTTTGAACTTTCTTTTGTTCTAATAAAACCCCATGTCATTCCAAGTATGTGTATCAATTTTTACCTCTCTATCTACATTATTTTGTGATTTATTAAGTTTTCAAATTTATACTGTCTTTTTGATCACCCGGTATTACTACAACAGAGAAAAAGAAAGAAAAATATATAATCTAGAAATAGATTTGGAAGCCCCCAGGACGAGATGCTTGGGACGGTCCAAAAACTTACCTTGGCCACTTACCTTTAAGAGAAAAAAAAAAAAAAAAAAAAGCAATGGACTACTAATATACCGATATCGTGGCGAAATATATTATCTACTATTTGAAACGTTTAAAGCATTCCCATTCACTTTCAACTTAGTTCCCTATGTAAATAACCCTAAACTATTTAACTGCGAAACTTAAAAAGGCTCGGGGATGTCTCTGTATGGAACTCTGCCACACTCGGTTCCGCAATCTAGAATCTTTTGGCTTGAAAATTACAACGTAGATTCATACATTTTAGTGATGCTATTATAACAGAAATGTTTATATTAGGTTAGCTAAATCCTTCCTTACGGACATGAGTATTCCACGAGAAATTTCTTTGCCATAATACCTCGCAGTAAAATTTTTATACGCCCTATCAAAGTAATTCAGTAATTCCAGCTATTTTTCATGTACTTTGTTAAACACACAGTTACTGAGGTGTATGAGTTACTGTGTACAGTCTGTCAAGGTCAGCACAACTACTACGTTGACTTGCCTGATGACACAGATCGCGATACGCAGTTTTCCTACACTTATGGCCATGTTTGCCCAACTTCAATTTCTGATACCGTTTATACATATCGCGATACGTGGCAAGAGAACGTGTGAAGAATGCCTGAAGTATTTACCTAAACACTATTCTATTTCAGACAAGGTACTCAACATTTTCATTATAAAAACATTAACTATTGATTGAAAAGGTAACTAAATGTGTATAAATGAAGTTTTATAGCTTCACATCAGGTATGCAGATTCCTTATTCAGATCTACAGTCGTTTGTAATCCGAACACATATGAGTTTTTCCAAAAAGTATATTAACAACTGTATATTATTTTGAAACAAAACATTTATTTACATCGGAGATAATTTTCTTTGTAACTGGTGGTCAGTAATCTAAAAATCAGGACTACAGTTTAGAACTGGTCCAACAAGCCATGACACATATTCAAAATTGCTACAGAAAATGACGGACAAACTGAACTATTGTTTACCAAAACTTTTCAATGGCGTTGCTATTTTCTAAATGTAAGTAATTATACTGTGTCATATTTTACACTCCTGGCCATTAAAATTGCTACATCACGAATATGACTTGGTACCGTTGCGAAATTTAACGAACAGGAAGAAGATGCTGTGATATGCAAATGATTAGCTTTTCAGAGCATTTGTCACAAGATTGGCGCTACAACTTTTTTGACATGAGGAAAGTTTCCAAGCAATTTCTCATACACAAACATCAGTTGACCGGCGTTGCCTGGTGAAACGTTGTTGTGATGTCTCGGGTAAGGAGGAGAAATGCGTACCATCAAGTTTCCGACATTGATAAAGGTCGGATTGTAGCCTATCGCGATTGTGGTTTATCGTATCGCGACATTGCTGCTCGCGTTGGTCGCGATCCAATGACTGTAAGCAGAATATGGAATCGGTCGATTTATGAGGGCAATACGGAACGTCGTAATGGATCCCAACGGCCTGGTATCACTAGCAGTCTAGATGGCAGGCATCTTATTCGCATGACTCTAACGGATCGTGCAGCCACGTCTCGATCCCTGTGTCAACAGATGGGAGCGTTTGCAAGACAACAAACATTGCACGAGCAGTTCTGCGTCGTTTACATCGGCATGGTCTATGAGTTCCCAGACCATGGCTGCGGTTATCCTTGACGCTGCATCACAGACACGAGCGCCTGCGATGGTGTACGCAAAGACGAACCTGGGTTCACGAATGGCAAAACGTCATTTTTTCGGATGAATCTAGGTTCTGTTTACAGCATCATGACGGTCGCATACTTGTATGACGACATCACGGCGAACGCACATTGGAAGCGTGTATTCGTCACCGCCATACTGGCTTATCAACGGCGTGGTGGTATGGGGTGCCACTGGTTACACGTCGTGTTGAAGCTGCACGGGCATCTGAACCTGTACACACCATCCAAGCTCTGTTTGACTCACTGCCCATGCGTATCAAGGCCGTTGTTACGGCCAGAGCTGGTTGTTCTGGGTACTGATTTCTCAGGATCTATGCACCCAAATTTCGTGAATATGTAATAACATGGCAGTTCTAGTACAAATGATTTGTCCAATGAATACTCGTTTATCACCTGCATTTCTTCCTGGTGTAGCAATTTTAATGGCCATTAGTGTAAATATAAGCTGTTAATCATTTAAATTTTATATCTGCTTCATTCTAACTGTTTAATGATACCACAAAGAAAGTAACTCCTCGTCTGTCAACTCGTTTTAAACTCTTGCTACACGGTAACATACACAATTCAGGCGCCTGAAAACTGATTTTTAACCCATTATTTGATGATCTCGTGTAAAATATGTATAATGGGAAGTATTGAACTACTCTGAAACAAAACTTGCATTAGTTACAAACCTTGGCGTGCGCACACATTATTCAAAATTTAAACATCGCTGCAGGTATTCTGACTTAGAGGTACGCCTCCTTCGGTGGCGAAGGCGCGGCGCAGACGCATTCCGACGTTCTGCGTGGCCCGCTGAGGTGTGGGAACAGCAGTGCAGTCTATGGCGTCCTGAATGGCTGATTTCAGCTCGGCAACACTTTTGCGGTTTCTCTGTTGTACACCTTATGTTCAATATAGCCGAACAAACGGACTAGTACGAGTTCAGATCAGCACGGTATGGGGGTTTAACGGAGGCGCACGACACCGGCTTCTGGGTACCCAGACCCAGAGTGCGATCCCAAAAGTGGTCCCCCAAGACGTCAGGCGCTCTCCTGCTTTGAGGGCATCGATCTCCGTCGTGTTTAAGTCACATCTTTTCAAAGACAGGATCACTTTGGATAATGGGAATGAAATGATCTGGCAGGTACCTGTCGGTAGGCAGCTAGGCACCATGCCATCAAGGAATATCGCAGCGGACGTTGCGCACCAGGCAGTCACCTGTGGAGGGAGAAGAGACCTGCAGGCCCCGAGGTGTGGGTTCTCCGCCCCCAAAATGCGCCCATTGTGGTTACCGACGAACCCATCCAAATGAAGGAGGCCGACGACCACAAAGCGTGTGAGCGCGGGATTACTGATTCCCATCACGCCCCGGGAGTCGTAACGCAATTAGTTCAGAAGCTATGACGATTTCATTTCATTTCTAATATATAAAAATAAATATTTGTTTGTATGTCAGTTCTTTTTTTATGCGCTGCCGTACCGTTTATCCAATTGAGCTGAAACTATGCCAACATATTTATTGCACTTTTGCCAAGGTTGTATGCATAATTATATCATTGTATGACACTTATTTCACACGATATGAACACTAAGATGCGTTAGAAACTGTCGCATTATGAATAAACTTCACATTTATTACTTCTTGGCTGCTGTATGTATTTGCAACGTATTTTGCGAATAGTAACCATTTATGTCAATGAATGTAGCTGCAATAATTATTTCATTCTACGAATTACAGTTTTCGAGATATGACTTCATAAATACTGATTCGCGTGGGGAAACTATCGCACTAATCTTTGTTCGTATTTTAGGTACTGCCGTATCATGCCTTCGATTTCGATGAGACTTTGAACACTTGATCTTCGAAATAAGAGGACAGTTACTGTGTACATAAAATTTGCTACAATGCATTGCAGACTACGGTGGTTAACTAATAGGTAAGCGAATACAATAAAAATATATATCTTATTGTTTTATTGAAACCATCGTTATTAACAACCTTCTAAAAAAATATAGAAAATTACGAATAGACGAAAATACGTGCAGTTTATGTAAAATATATCATTAGATATTCAAATTATGTAAGTATTCAAACACAATGAAAAATAATCTGCCTCGCCAGGATTCGTACCAGTGACTCTACGGTTGTTTTGCAGTTACATCTATGGGTTGCGGTTGTTGGTTAAGTTCGTATTTGGTTTTACAGAGGCCTCTGATCGGGCGCGCTGAGCGACGGCGGCTGGCAAATTTGTGTGTGTGGGAAGGCTCGAACCTAGGACCTCTCACTCCACAACTCCCCACACTAACCACAGGACCACACCGTCGCTGTATCACCTGTGCTACGCCAACAGATACTACAATTCACTTAGTGATTGGTACTTACCCTACCTGCAAAACGAGAGTAGATTTTCTCGAGAATCTTTTAGTGTTGCGTCGAATGGCTTTGGATGATTTTTGTATGAGTTCTGAGCTTCACTTACCATAAATATAAAAAAAATTCTAAAATCCGATACCCATGTGGTCTCCTTGTTAGAAGCATTGGCAAGTGGCTCTCGGCTCTTTCCCGTCGGAAGTTCGAGTCCTCATCGGGCATTGGTGATGTGTGTTGTCCTTACTGTGAGTTAAAGTAGATCGTAAGTATAGGGGGCGATGAGCAGAGTAGTTTGGTCACAAACCTTAGGAAACATTCGCTACAGCAGGCACTGACCTGGACCTGTCCATGACTGCCAAGCCAGACACTGGCAGCCGACTGGTACGCGCAGCGCCGCCTGAAGACCGCCCGACCGCCGACTAAAGCGCTGTGCCGCAGGCAGCGCGTCCGCGGCCTACTGTGTGTGACGTCACAGGGCAGCGCTCGGCATGCACCGTCACATGAGCGCCGCGGTTGAATGGAGGCTGCTGAGGCTGCCAGCGCATGAGAAGCGGCCGCCTGCCGGAAGAGTGACAGACGCGCATCTGCGAGGCAGCCCCCGCGTACGACGCGTGCTCCGTGCTCCAAGTGGAGCGCGCGCATGCTGCATTCCGAGCACCGGAGGCAGCTCCCGTCCTCTGCCGCAGTGCCTCCCACACTGAGGGTCGCGGACGCGGCGGTTATTCGGGTCGGCCTCCCGAGCGGACGTGCGACATTTTCTAACAATGGCGCGAACGTGATACTGATAGAAGTTTCCTTTTCACTAGATCACTTGATACATGGAAGAAAAATTTCTACAGAAAAAAGAAAACTGCAGCATTTGTAAGGTACAATTTGTATAGGTTAGGTAACCGTCTTATTCAACTGTAAATTAGTCTAATTTAGACAGGAGGCAAAAAACACAAAGACGGAATATCTACCGGGTGATCAAAAAATCAGTATAAATTTGAAAACTTAATAAATCAGTCAATAATGTAGATAGAGAGGTAAAAATTGACACACATGCTTGGAATGACGTGGGGTTTTATTAGAAAAAAAAAGTCCGACAGATGGCGCTTCATCTGATCAAAAAAGTAATAATTAGCGTAACAAATTAAGACAAAGCAAAGATGGTGTTCTTTACAGGAAATGCTCAGTATGTTCACCATCATACCTCAACAATAGCTGTAGTCGAGGAATAATGTTGTGAACAGCACTGTAAAGCATGTCTGCAGTTATGGTGAGCACTGGCGTCGGATGTTGTCTTTCAGCATCCCTAGAAATGTCGGTCGATCACGATACACTTGCGACTTCAGGTAACCCCAAGATCAAGCATGACGAAAGTGGCAGCTCGGCACACGATCATCATCAAACGACACGCGCAAGAGATCTTTCACGCGTCTAGCAACCCCCCATTTTTTTTCCTAATAACACCATATGTAATTCTAAGCATGTGTCAATTTTTACCTCTGTACCTACATTATTCCGTGATTTATTATGTTTTCAAATTTATACTGACTTTTTCATCACCCGGTATTTGTAATGTGTGCTGGATCGTTCCCATGTGTTTCAATGTTCACCACCATGGCATACATGAAACAATATTTGTGATGCAAAACTATGAAAAAAGTCAAAATGAAGCAATCCTGATTTTATAGTACTGCCCCAAAAATGTAATTCTCTATATTTTTCATTTTTTTAAATTCCCATGAACCACAGACATTGCCGAGGTGGGGTGGCTTGCGTGCCTCAACGATACAGATAGCCGTACCGTAGGTGCAACCACAGCGGAGGGGTATCTGTGGAGAGGCCAGACAAACGTGTGGTTCCTGAAGAGGGGCAGCAGCCTTTTCAGTAGTTACAGGGGCAACAGTCTGGATGATTGACTGAGCTGGCCTTGTAACATTAGCTCATGTGGCTTTGCCACACAGCTACTGCGAACGGCTGAAAGCAAGGGGAAACTACAGCCGTTACTTTTCCCGAGGACATGCAGCTCTACTGTATGAACATATGATGATGGCATCCTCTCGGGTAAAATATTCCGGAGGTAAAATAGTCTCCCATTCGGATCTCCGGGCGGGGACTACTCAGGAGGATGTTGTCATCAGGAAAGACAATACTGTCATTCTACGGATCGGAGCGTGGAATGTTAGATCCCTTAAACGGGTAGGAAAATTAGAAAATTTAAAAAGGGAAATGGATAGGTTGAGGTTAGATATAGTGGGGATTAGTGAAGTTCGGTGGCAGGATGAACAGGATTTCTGGTCAGGTGAGTACAGGATTATAAATACAAAATCAGTTGGGGGTATCACAGGAGTAGGACTGATAATGAATAAGAAAATAGGAATGCGGGTAAACTACTATGAGCAGCACAGTGATCGCATTATCATTGTCAAGATAGATACGAAGCCAACACCGACAACAGTAGTACAGGTTTATATGCCAACTAGCTCTGCTGATGATGAGGAGATCGAAGAAATATATGAGGAGCTAAAGGAAATTATTCAGACAGTTAAGGGAGAGGAAAACTTAATTGTGATGGGAGACTGGAATTCGGTTGTAGGAAAAGGAAGAAGGAAAAATAGTAGGTGAATATGGACTGGGCAGGAGGAATGAAAGAGGAAGTCGCCTGGTAGAATTTTGCACGGAACATGATTTAATCGTAACAAACACCTGGTTTAAGAATCACAAAAGAAGGTTGTATACATGGAAGAGACCAGGAGACACCGGAAGGTATCAGATAGATTTTATAATGGTAAGACATAGATTCCGGAACCAGGTTATAAACTGCAAGACGTACCCAGGGGCAGATATAGACTCTGACCATAACTTGTTAGTCATGAACTGTAGGCTGAAACTGAAAAAATTGCAGAAACGTAGGAAAATACAGAGATGGGACTTAGATAAATTGAAGGAAAGTGAAGTTCTGGAGAATTTCAGAGGGAGATTTAGGCAACAATTGACAGAAACAGGGGGAAATAAAACAGTAGAAGAGGAATGGGTAGCACTGAGAGATGAAATAGTGAAGGCAGCAGAGGAAAAAATAGGTAGAAAGGCAAGACCTACAAAAAATCCTTGGATATCACAGGAAATACTAGATTTAATCGATGAAAGGAGAAAATATAAAAATGCAGTAAATGAAACAGGCAAAATGGAGTACAGACGATTAAAAAATGAGATTGACAGGAAGTGCAAAATGGCTAAGCAGGAGTGGCTAGAAGCCAAATGCAAATCTGTAGAAGAATGTATAAGAAGGGGAAAAGTAGATACCGCCTACAGGAAAATAAAAGAGACATTTGGGGACAAGAAAAGCAACTCTACGAATATCAAGAACTCAGATGGGAAGCCGGTTCTCAGCAAAGAAGGGAAAGCTGAAAGGTGGAAAGAGTACATAGAGCAGCTCTACAAAGGAAATGAACTTACAGACAATGTGGTAGGAAGGGAAGAGGACGTAGATCAAGATGAAATAGGAGATGCTATACTGAGAGATGAATTTGACAGAGCCTTGAAAGACCTAGGTCGGAACAAGGCCCCAGGAGTAGATGACATACCCTCAGAGCTACTAAAGTCTCTGGGAGAGCCAGCCACGACAAGACTATTTGAACTGGTGTGTAGGATTTATGAGACAGGCGAAATACCCTCAGACTTTAAGAAAAATATAATAATCCCCATTCCAAAGAAATCAGGTGCAGACAGGTGTGAAAATTACAGAACCATTAGTTTGATAAGTCATGGTTGCAAAATTTTAACACGAATTATCTACAGGAGAATGGAAAAGCTGGTAGAAGCTAACCTTGGGGAAGATCAGTTTGGATTCAGGAGGAACGTAGGAACCAGGGAGGCAATACTCACTTTACGTCTTATCTTAGAAGATAGATTAAGGAAAGGCAAACCTACATTTTTAGCTTTTGTAGATTTGGAGAAAGCATTTGACAATGTTGACTGGAATACACTGTTTCAAATTCTGAAGTCAGCAGGGGTAAAATATAGGGAAAGGAGAGTTATTTATAACTTGTACAAAAGACAGACCGCAGTTATTAGACTCGAAGGGCATGAAAGGGAAGCAACAGTTGGGAACGGAGTAAGACAGGGTTGTAGCCTTTCTCCGATGTTATTCAATTTGTACATCGAGCAGGCGGTGAAGGAAAGCAAGGAAAAATTTGGAATAGGGATTAAAGTTCAGGGGGAAGAAATAAAAACATTGCGTTTTGCTGATGACATTGTAATTCTGTCAGAGACAGCAAAGGACCTGGAAGAGCAGTTGAATGGAATGGACAGTGTGTTGAAGAGAGCGTATAAAATGAACATTAACAAGAGCAAAACAAAAATAATGGAATGCGGTCTTAGAATATCGGGCGATGCTGAAGGAATTAGATTAGATAACGATACAATGAAGGTGGTAGATGAGTTTTGTTACTTGGGTAGTAAAATAACATGTGATGGTCGCAGTACAGAGGATATAAAAAGCAGAATGGCAATGGGAAGAAAAGCATTTTTGAAAAAGAGAAATTTGCTAACATCGAACATTAATTTAAGTGTAAGGAAGTCTTTTCTGAAGGCATTTGTGTGGAGTGTTGCCTTGTACGGGAGTAAAACATGGACGATAAGCAGTGCGGACAGGAAGAGAATAGAGGCTTTTGAAATGTGGTGCTACAGAAGAATGCTGAAGATTAGGTGGGTAGATCGCATAACCAATGAAGAAGTACTGAACAGAATTGGTGAGAAAAGGAATTTTTGGCATACCCTGGCTAAAAGGAGGGATCGCTTGGTAGGACACATTCTTAGACATCGAGGAATCGTAAATTTAGCATTGGAGGGAAGTGTGTGGGGTAAAAATCGCAGAGGGAGACCAAGAGACGCGTACAGTAAGCAGATTCAAGTGGATGTGGGTTGCCGTTCTTATGAGGAGATGAAAAGGCTTGCTCAGGATAGAGTAGGGTGGAGAGCTGCATCAAACCAGTCTCCGGACTGAAGACCATAACAACAACAAATTGAAGCTGTCTTTATTAACAACATTTTATTAAATAAAGAAAATTAAGAACAAAGGAAAATGTGTGCATGTTTATAAAATAGTGATTACATATGTGTTAATAATTTAAGTAAGACAGTCTAGATCGCACGTTGTTGCGGTTTCGGTGCTGCAGAACCATCTTCAGGCCTTTGGCACCTTGTTGGTGGACAGTGGCGGTGGTCGGAACAGGCGCCAACTGCAGTTGACCAACAAGGTGCCAAAGGCCTGAAGATGGTTCTGTACAACCGAAACTGGTTGCCAGTAATAAACGCAACAGCTTGCGCTCTAGACTGTCTTATTTTAATTACTAAAAAAATTTTAAGATCGCTGTTCCGAAAAAATGCTTTCAAAAATTACATGTGTGTTAAGTACAGTATATTTGATTAATTGTATATTTAAATGGTTCAGTACAATGGGATTCTATTGTTAATATGAGCACCTATCTACAACATTATTATTATGATTATTATCTTTTTCATCTTCTTCTTAACTCCTTGCGCAGATCGGTTCATTGCGGTCTCAGATTTTTATTTTATTTTTCATTTTTTTATTTTTTTATTATTTAATGATCTGTTCCAACAGTTAGAACATTTCTCACCATCACAGGTATTTAAATGTGTGTGCAAAACTTTAAAGTACGTTTCCTCGAGAACTTATGACAGATGCATCGAATGCTTTGGTAGATTATTATATGGGGTCTCAGCTTCACGTACCGTAAACGTTAAACATGAGGTGAGTCCGCTGCGCGTGTGGCCTCCTTGTTACAGTACACAGTGCGCTGCGCTCTTCCGTGATAGCCGCCGAGGCAGTCAGGCCGGTCAGCCCTGGTCAAATCCGAGCCTGGGGGACGCCGGACGATATTAAAAAACAGCGTCTGTTAGAAAAACATCCGGTTTTTGAAAAGAATTGTAACTATTGTTGCCCGAGAATTGTCCGCGAACAATGTAACTCTATTAAAAATGGTGTTGGGACTAGAGAAAGCCGCGCTGGTATGGCCGTACGCAGTAAGGCGCCTTGCTGCTGAGTGCGCGACTTCTCCCCGTCGGATGTTTTAGTCTTTGCCTCGGGAATGGATGTGTGTCGTGTCCTAACCATAAGGTAGTTTAACTACGTACCGATGACCACTGCAGGTCGGTACCATACCCTCACACTTATTATTATTATTATTAATTGTTTCAGCGTTTCATATTCTACGTTTTATGCCCTGCGAGTCAGTAGTAGCTGTTCAGTGTGAATATCGTGCTAGGTTTGGTGTGGATCCCAATGCAGTACAGAGAATTACACGATGACACGAACAATTGTGACAAACAGGTTGTTTGTGTAAAGGCAAATCGCCAAGTTTCTGTCGCAGACGTCGAACGCATCCGCCAAACATTCAAGACGAGTACGCACAAATAGGTTCGCCTTGCAGCTCCACAGCTCATCAGACCACACAGAATTCACCCGCTGAATGCTTTTTGTGACGGTGACAAATATACTAAAAATGTCCAAATGTTTGTTAAGCTTATGGGACTTTACTGCGGGGTCATCAGTCCTAAACTTACAAACTACTTATGAACTAACGTATACTAAAGACGAGACAAACATCCATGCTCGAGGGAGGATTCCAACCCCTGACGGGGAACAGCCTCGCGCATCGGAGCATGGCGCCTCAGTGCCCTTGGTCACTCCGCCTCGCAACATATAAACAACTGGGAGAATATCAGGGTGGTTTTAGAAAAGGAAGATCCTCCACAGAAAAGATTTTAAATATAAATAAATAATTTGCCACAAAATGCTGACCAGCAAACCAATAATAGTATTTAAAACATGACTGTGTCTCAAGATCGGCCATAACATAGCAAATTAATAATTAGCCAAACAGTTCCAATAATAGTAGTTTAATAAATTTCATCACGGTTTCGACGGATATAAACCCGGCCTCTTCAGAAATAATGTAATACTATACTTGAATATCACAGGAATTGGACATCCCTATGATCTATGGATGCCGCGGCAGAGTGGCCGAGCGCAATGAGGCGCTATGCTCCTACGCGCGAGGCCTCTCCCTGTCGGGGGATCGAATCCTCCCACGGACATGGATGTTGGTGTTGTTTTTAATATAAGTCAGTTAGTAAGTAGTTTGTCAGTTTAGAGAGTGGTGACCCCGCAGTTAAGACCCATAAGCTTAACAAACATTTGAACATCTAGGGAATGTGATTTAAGACTGAAAGACATGTCACCACATTTGGTCATCACGCTTACTCTAATGACTCCAAATGGGCTGACATAGCTTTCGGACTTAAATCACATTCCCTACATCATAGGGATGTCCAATTACTGTTCAAAATGTTCAAATGTTTGTAGAGCTTAAAGGACTTAACTACGAGGTCATCAGTCCCTAAACTTACAAACTACTTATGAACTAGCTACAACTAAGGATGGCACAAATATCCATGCCCGAGGGGGGATTCGAACCCCCGACCGTAGTGACTGTGCAGACCGTGACTGAAGCGCCTCAGTCTCCTCGGCCACCGCGGCCGGCCCAATTACTGTGATATGCAAGTACAGTATAACATTATTTAAAAAAAAATAAAATAAAAAAAAACGGTTTATATCTGTCAAAACCGTGCTCAAGTTTATTAAACTACTATTATTGTAAGTGGTTGGCTGATTATTAATTTGCTACAATAGTAGAAAGCATTTCATTCAGTGTGACAGAGTCACAATAGATAAAATAATCAGAGAATTTCGTGTTAAAGGTAAATTAGTAAACATAATTCGTGGAACACTAACAAAATACCATATCTAAAATTAAATATATGGGAGAACTATCTCAGCCATTTGAAATAAGAACTGGTGTTCGGCAACGAGATGGACTATCACCTTTACTGTTTAACTGTGTTTTAGAAAAAGACATTGCAAAGTTATGGAATTTGGAACTAAAAAATCACAAGATTCAACCAATAATTGTAGGAAGGAGAAGAAGTGGAATGATGGTAAACTGCCCGAACTTTGCGGACGATTTTGCAATTCTTTAAGAAAATCTGACTGAAGAAGCTACTCAAGTAAATCTTCCGCAAAACATAGCAAATGGAACTGGTCTCGAAATTTCAGCTACAAAAATTAAATCCATGACAAACATAAAAGATGCACCAAAATACATATAGACACAACTAGGTAAAATAGAGCGAGTTAGTCAATTTAAGTATGTTGGAGAAGTTATAAAGAATATGGACTAGAAAAGTCTACAATAGTTGTACGAGTCAGTAAAATGGAAACAGCATATGGCTTGACAAAAAATATCTTCAACAAAAAATGCATATTAAGAAAAACTAAACTTAAAACTCTATACCACTGTAGTAAGACTGGAATGTATATATGCAACTGAATGCTTACCTTTGAACTATAAGCTGGACAGAATAGAGGTTCTTGAAAGACGGATTATTAGATAAATAACGTGTGTAATACATACTGCAGATGGTTGGAAAATGCGAAGCAACAATGAGATTTATGAAAATATAGAGGAAAACTCGGAAGTAAGGGCAAAGCGAAGGTTTATCTTCTTTGGAAATCTCTTCTGAATGGACAAGAACATGCTGACTACACATCTCGAAAAAGAAAATAACAACAGCAAATGTTGTTAAGTTATGGGAGCTAACTGCAGTGGTCATCGCTGCCTAAACTTACGAATTACTCAAGTTAACGTATCCTAACAACAACATCCACACACACGCGCACACACATGTCCGAGGGAGGGCTCGAACCTCCAAAGGCGAAAGGCCGCACGCACCGCAGCAAGACGCCCTAGTGCGCACGGCAATTCCGCCGTGAATGAACAATAGTGTGGATCACAGAAGTAGGAAAATTGCTAGAGAGAAGCAAGTAGCAAACATGAACACTGTTAAAAATGAAATACTAAATTTAGAAGGCTTTAAAAGCAGAAAAAAATAAGGAAACGGAATGTGGGCTTGCCCGGCCTAAAGTAAGCTTTTCCTTTGCTATTCAGTGATTGTACATTCTGCACCCATCTTACAAGGTCCTGGCACGGATCGGCGAACCGAACAATGTCAGAAACCAATACAATGTCCCGGCTGGCGACAGGTTTCCACTGATAATGCAGCTTTAACTGGAAGTTAATTGCAGTAATTGCTTCCATTTGTTTACAAACTGGATACAAATCACGTCTCTCTCTGTCTCTGTCTGCTCTCTCTCTCTCTCTCTCTCTCTCTCTCTCTCTCTCTCTCTCTCTGTCTCTCTCTCTCTCTCTCTCTCTCCCTATGTGTGTGTGTGTGTGTGTGTGTGTGTGTGTGTGTGTGTGTGTTTGTGTGTGTGTGTGTGTGTGTGTGTGTTGTTCTGCCTTGTCGCTGTTACAGTTCCTCATTAGTTACCTGACCTATCCACCCAATCTTCAGTATTCGTCTGTTGCACCACATTTCAAATTTCAACAAATTTCGCTTCTTCAGAAATGATTTTTAACGTAGCCACTCTTAATTTTATAACTTAGGCCATCAGAAGTTATTTTGCTACCCAAATATCAAAATTCATGTAACACTTTCATTGTCTCATTACCTAATGTATTTCCTTCAGCATCGCCTGCTTTACTTACACTAAATTGCTCTTTTCAATGTTCATATTTTACCATCTATTCAAGACACTGTCCATTCTGTTCAATTGCTCCTCCAGTCATTTCTCGCTAGAATTACAATGTCATCGGCAAACTGGAGAATTTTGTTGCTTCTCCCTGAACTTTAATTCCTTCTCCATATTTCTCCTTACATTCCTTCACAACTTGCTCAATGTACAGGTTGAATGACATTGCAGAAAGGCTTCAACACGACGTTACTCCTTTCCCAAACACTATGAAACTTTCATGCCCTTACACTGATACCTGCTTTACAGTTTTTGTACAAGTTTATACAACTTCTTTCCCTACATTTCATCCAGGCTACCTTCAGAATTTGAAAGAATGTATTCCAGTCAACAGTGTCAAAATCTTTCTCCAAATGTACAAAACCAGAAAATGCAAGTTTCTGTTTCCTTAACCTAGGTTCCAACATAAGTCTTAATGTGTGTAATGCCTCGCATCTTCCTACATTTCAATCAGATATTCCCTACGGTATGATTCCACCACATTTCCATTCGTCTGTAAATAATTTGTGTGAGTATCTTGCAATCGTGGCTAATTAAACTTATAGTTCACACGTGTCTGCACTTACTTTGAAATTATTATATTCTTTTTTGAAATTGGAGGCTATTTCCCGTGTCTCATACATCTTGTATACCAAGTGCAAGCATTCCTTCATGACAAAATCAGCAGTTCAGACGGAAGATCAGCTACTCCAGGGTCCTCTTTTCGACTTAAATCTTTCAGTGATCTGAAAAAAATTCTTCTCGCAATATCGTTAACTCCTGTCTCGCCTACATTTAGTTTCTTTCCATTTCCACAATATTGCATTCATGTTTATTTCCTTTATATAGACCCTTTATACAGTCCCTTCATTTCTTAGCATTGGTTTTCCATCGAGCTCTCGATATTCATGCAGATGTTTTACTTATATATTTATTTTTGTCAGCAAGCGTCTATTTTATTTTCTTGTGGCGGTATCTATCGTTCTCCTCTCTATACATTCTTCTAAGGACTTTCTTTCGTCCTCTAGCCAATAGTGGTTACCACCTCTAATGACCACGCCGTCGACAGGGCGTTAAACCCTAAGCTTCCTTCCTTTTAATAATGCTTAGCCAATCTGCACTTCCTGTCAACCTCATTTTTTAGTCGCCTGTACTCAATTTTTGTTGCTTCATTTACTGCGATTTTATATTTTCTCCTTTCATCAGTTAAGTTCAGTATATACTGTGTGTTCTAGGGATTTTCTATTAAGCCGTGTCCTTTTATCTATATAATCCTCTGCAGCCTTCACTATTACTGAAAGTTACCCATTCTAATTCTACTGTATTTTCCCGTTTTGGTCAATCCTTGACGATGCTTCCTCTGAAACTCTCAACACCCTTTGGTTCCTTCAAATATTTCAGGTTCCATTTCCCTAACTTTCTACCTTTATGCAATCTCTTCAGTTCTCCAGTGCATAACCAATAAGTTATGGTCAGAGACTATATCTACTACTAGATATGTCTTACAATTTAAATACTGGTTTCTTAACCGACGTCTCGCCATCATGAAGTCAATCTCATGCCTTCCAGTATTTCCTGGTCTCTTCTACATACATAACCTTCTTCCACGATCATTAACCCAAGTGTTTGTGATAATTAAATTGTGCTCTGCACACACTTCTACCAAGTGTCCTTGTTTCTCATTCCTCTCTCCAGTCCATATTCCCTTAAGCTTAACAAACATTTGAACATTTGTGTTTATAACCCTGTATGGCCTGATCAGATATCGTTTTTACCCTCCCTCCGAACTTCACTAATCAACATCACCTCTAACTTCAACCTATCCATTTCTCTTTTCAAATTTTATTAGTTACCTAAGGAATAGAACATTCCACGCTCCGATCCGTAGAATGCCAGTATTGTCTTTCCTGAGTAGTCTCCGCTCCGAGATCCCAATGGATGACTATTTTACCTTAGGAATATTTTACCCGAGAGGATGACAACATCATATGTTCATAGAGTAGAACTGCACTTCCTCGGGAGAAGTAACGATTATAGTTCCCCCTTGCTTTCAGCTGTTCGCAGTAACAGCACGGCTAAGTCACTTTAGCTGATGTAAAAAAGGCCAGCAAAGTCAACATCCAGACTGTTGCCCCTGTAACTACTGGAAAGGCTGCTACTGTCCCTCTCCAAGAACCACACGCTTTTCTGGCCCCTCCACAGATGCCCCTTCGCAGTGGTTGCACTACGCAAGCCTCCCTACTTTGATAAAATCTGTGGTTTATGGGGGTGGCAAAGTTTGTCATGCAACAGTAATGCAGTTCAGTCGTTGTCGTATCCATTGCTGCAAATAAGAACCACATGTGGACATGAATATCTCTGGATGTTGAGGATGCTGATACCGTATATTTTACAGAAGCAAGATGTCTCAGCCACAGTCATATGTTATGAAGATTTTATAGTATAATTGATTATCTTAAATTGTTTAAGATATCAACAGCTGAAGCTGTGCCAGACATTGACTATGCCAAGTGTGTGCAGATTTAGCATTTTGATAGATCTGACTCCTTATTTGGGTGAGTTAAACGATCAATGTTTTTGTACTTATTCGACACCTTTTACAGCAGACTTACAGATGGAACGCATATACTCACACCGGAGTTTTTCGTGACGCGGTATAAACAGTATCCCTCACTTAGAGAGAATTGTGATGCAATTTTGCAGCTAAATAGAGACACGATATAAAGAAATTAGGTGTAATGTTACGGATGTGTACTCTAAGTGTCGTATAACCTACATACATTTATCGAGGAATTATTTAAAAACAATTCTAACCAAAGTCAAACATTTTGAACTATCCAAAAAAAAAGTTCCGTCTTTCGGCGATCGTTCGTCAACTAAGGTGTCAGAGCAAAAAATAAATGTATCTCTTCATATAGACGATGCTTGCAACAGTAGAAAAACGTGTTTAAAATAAGAAAAAAAAAAAGACATCATAGCGCGCGTTAGATAATAAACGGGAAGTAGTTGAAACGTTTTGAGTACTACAGGAACAAAATTAAATATTGCTATTCCATAGGTTTTAACTCTGCAAACGACTTCTCTGTAGGTAGATGGACAACACATTTGGATAGAAAGTATCCGTTCTTTTTGAGCAAATCCAAAGAAGAGTGCATCTTCACAAACACGTTTTTCGAGCGTCCTTTAATGTGGAATACAAACTGCGTTCCTCTAATTTCAGCCATCACACCGATGCTTGACCATTCTCCCCGGATGCTTACGGTGAATGCAATTATTTTGACAGTAACAAGATCGTCAACTTTTCCTGACATGCCTACCAACCAGCAGTGCAAAATAGTCTACACCATGCTTCTTAAATACTGTTATTCCATAGGACTTTAACTCCACAAACAACTTCTACTGTAAATGCAAATACTGTATAAGTCCCAGCCGAAGCTAGATATCTCAACACCCTCTGTTTAAAAACCATATGTAAACATGACTTTGACAGTTTCTCTCGATATGTGTGATAAACTCCACGGAAACGAACTCTTTGCTTGTTTGTTTGGCGTGATTTTAATAACATCCATCTTAATTTTTAACTTGTAGTTTAACTCCACATTGGAATCTTCCATTTCCTTCTCCAACCAGTAATCGGATCATTACAAAGAAGGTAGGTTTATGTTTTCTCCTTTCATCAGTTAAATTTAGTACTTCCTGTGATATCCAAGATTTTTTTGTAGGTCTTGCTTTTCTACCTATTTTGTCCTCTGCTGCCTTCACTATTTCATCTCTCAATTCTACCCATTCCTCCTCTACTGTTTTAAAACATAGTTCAAATATTATTTTCTAGTATGGTCCGAATAGCAGATCGGTCCGGCACAGAAAATCGGAAAGACCTAACAGTCAATCAATTGAATAAATTAGATTAGATCACATTAAAAATGCGTTATAGTATAAATGTAACAGACGAGATTGAGATGTCGATTCACTTGCTCCTGTGAGAGACGATGATCACCACTCAAGAATACATTCACTATCCACTGGGATTGAGTTCCTCTTGATGAATGTTTTAAAATCAATTAATTACCCTGTCGTCACCGGATGCTGTCATCAGGAGCTGATCTTTCGCCCATTCTTCTAGTATCCTTCTGTAATGTGACTGCACATTCACTAACTTTGGTGGTGATTATAATTTTTAACCCTTTTCAATTTGTTCGCAAGCTGAGAGCGTTGTCATTGCAGGACTGCACGTCTAAGGCCTCACCTGAGGTGCATTTACACTATACACCATACACTATAGATATTCTCCACTTAGGAAGAGGAAACTGTAATGATGAAATGTTGTTTAGTTTTCAACGATAGATGTCGGAAAATTATTAGTTTTGTGGATATTGCTCTTACAGAAGTATTTGAGTATTTGCTTCGCCAAGTATTATTCACTTATTGTAACGAAATTATATAAGACTTGTGGATACATTTCCTACAAGTGTACGTATTTCAGGGCTATTTAATCAAGCAAGAGTTCTATAAACACTGTACTCACCTGCTCAGAATGACGTTTAATTACAGCTGAACTATACCAATTTGAAGTAGTTACCTTGTTCAAGCATGAAATTTTGCAGCTATTTCAATTACAGTAACATGCAGATTTTGGTTGTTCTGAATTTCGTCTTTCTTGTTCACATTATTAAATACTTACATTTTTCCATTTATGCAGAAACTATAATATTTTCATTTTCACTTGTATAGTTCATGTTTTTTCAAAGTGAAGATAAATGTCTGTATACAAACATACAGCCTATGTTTCGAAAGGTAAACCTGCAGCTGTGTAGCTGAGTAATCATGATATATTTAACATCTCCCGCTGTTTAGTTACAAAGTATTTTTATCGACATAGAACAGCGGTCGGCAACTGGCGGACCGGGACCCAGGTCCGGACCGCGGAAGGCCAAAACCTGGACCGCAAAAATTATTTTGAGAGTACAAGTTACATACTCTAATTATTACTTTCTTTGTAGATAACACCGAGCTGCCAGGGAATGAGATATTAGTATGTGATTTGATTCAAACACGCTGATTATTTGAAAGAGACGTTTTAAGTCAATAATTTATTCATTTCGCAACAATTTTAATATAAAAATAATCCTGAAATAAACATTTCCATATTATAAAATATCTTGTCATATCTTAAGAAGGACTTTGCCGTAAGATTCAAAGACTTTTCCGAAATAGAGAAGTTGCCACGATTCCTGAAATCGCCTTTTGAGACTTCTCCTGCAGCAGAATGCACTGATGTGGCTGCGAGGTTGTACCACCTTTCAAAGCCTTGACTCCAAATGGAGGTAACAGATTTGCGGGAAGACATTTACTTGCAAACGTATACAATTTTAGCCACTGAAGAATTTTGGATTCAACATGTCCCTAAAAGTTGCAAAAAATTAGCGATCTTCCTGGCTGCTCTGATTCGTTCTACATATATTTGTGAAATTTCACTTTCAAAAATGAATTTCTTGAAGAATAATTTTTGCTCAAGACAGCAAACTTTGAACACACTATTCGTATACGCTGCTCCTAGCGTGAAGACCCTCCTCAAGACCGTAAATGTCATTTTTCCCCATGGATTTTTATAACAGATATACTAATATTTCATTGTATTTCATACTTTCTTGGTGAAAATTAAAGCCGCGGCGGAGCGGCCGAGCGCTTTGAGGCGCTGTGACACGATGCGCGAGGCCGTTCCCCGTCGGGGATTGGAATACCCCCTCGGGCATGGATGTTTGTGTCGTCTTTAGTATAAGGTAGTTCATAAGTAGTTTGTAGATTTACGGTCTGGTGACCCCGCAGTTAAGTCCCTTAAGCTCTAAAAAACATTTGAAGATCTTTTGAAACTTAAAATAAAAACAGGTTTATAATGCAGGACCTTTTTCTGGACTTTTCAATAAAAGACTGCATGTCCATTTTTTATACTTTTCGTAAGTGAAAATAAAAATAAATAAATATATAAATAATATAAAATATTTTATTTTTCTATACATTATTATTTTACATCTGTTGCATTTGATTTAGTTTGAGAGTGAAAATTAAAATAAAATATCATTGATGAATATGCTTTTTCCGCATTTTTTAATACAAATATGCCTGCGTGTTGTATTTCATATTACTTTCTAAGTGAAAATTAAAATAAAAATTAATAAGAAAGATGATCTTTTACTTCTGGACCTCAATAAAAATTTCTAAAGTATCCGGATCCCATCTAAGATTACTTGCCGAGCACTGATATAGAACGTATCGCAATAGTTTGTAGAAAGAACTCACGAGTAATCACACACTATTGACTCACTTTCGTTATTATACATGATCGACACTAGTTGAGTGATCACCCAGCGTGTTCTATGATTTCGGGACCGCGCCCGTCGGACATTCGAATCCTCCCTCAGGCGAGTAGGTATCCTTTGTCCTCAGCTTAATTTAATACAAGTAGTTTGTAAGTCTTGTAACCGAGGACCTTAACTATCCACAAAGCTTACAAATCTCCAGCATCTATAAATAAAAACTAATCAAGATTTCATCATTACCAGTTTCCTATCGCTAAGTGTGAACGTTATACAGTGTACAGAAGGGAGTTTTGTTACCCCGTATCCTAGCGCCGCCTTAAAGATTAATTTACCCATTTGTTGGTTAAACTCAGTGGTTCATTATATGGAGAAGGCTGTTAAACACATAGGAAATCATTTATAAGCGTGATCACATGCAAACATAACCATTATCATCAAAAGCGGGAGAAGGACAATAAAAGTTTCAAAGTATAAAGTAAGCAGTTACTACCATATAAGAACACTTGAAAATGTCACACATTAAAGAAACGATTTCATCGTGATGTAAATGTAAGGCGTTAGTAAAGTGTCGCTTCATTAATCAACTCGAGAGAATGTATGTAGTAAGTAGTTCTTCGACCTCACACACTTTATAGGTGCATCGGAAACAATAAATTTAGATTTTTAATATATCAGTACGCTGTGAATGGCGTACAGTGAATTAAGACTGAAATGAAATTATGACAGGAATTTAAATCATGTAATATACTACCCTAATTAATATTACAATAATGTGTCCTAACTATGAAAGAAAAGTTACTTCGCTCGTAATTATTACAGTAATAAGGTAATTATAACATTACTACATTGTGTCATCCAAACAATAACAAATGTAAAACATACATACACTTCTTAGGTCGTTTTAGATCATTTTTCCTACCACTGCTGTTGATATATTATCGAAATACGTCATTTTCTTTCTTCCTAAAGACAATTAGTGCAAAAGCTAAAAACATACTGATCAAGAAGTACATGTCTCATTTTGATATGATTCAAGTCCAAGTAACTAAAATAAATAAATAAATAAAAAACTGATTCCATTTTTTTCCTTGTTGGAGCAGCAGTTCGTGTAATCATATTTTTAGAGCAGAGTGGTACATTTATGAGGTACACTGAGGTGTCGACCGAGTAGCAGCGGCTCCAGAGTTTAGGAAACCGACAGCTGCCGGGAAAGCCGAGTTCTGACCCCCTGCCCCCGTGTTGCTACTGGTTAAGTTGTTGACTGCAGTAGTTGCAAGATTCTACGAATGTGTTAGGATGCGTTGGCTTTATCCTTGGTTTTCGAAGTAGCATATACAACCTCTGACAAACGTTGAATGAAGAGGCCGGGAAAGTTTTTCGAAAGTCCCCGTGACGACCACTGTCCGTGATGAAGGCATTGACGTACTGTGCGTATGATAGTGAATCAACTGCAGATTAACCGTGAATCTGTGCGACAAACCCTTACCCAGAAGTTAGGGGAGAGGAAAAGGTGTTGTCGTCTTGTGCCACACCATTTGACCGACGATCAGAGACAGCACATTTAGAGGCTTCACATTATTTCGTCGAAACCGCGGATGCGACATCCAAATTCATGAGCCGTATTGTCACTGAGGATGAAATCTGGAGTCTCTGGTACGAACCTGAAACGAAACGGCAAAACATGGAAAGGCGTTCTCCCTCATCACCTCGTCGAAAAAAGGGCAGAGTCGAAAAATCACGCATCAAAACTATCTCAAGCATTCTTTAGTCAAGCATTATCCAGAAGGAATTTCCATCTGAGGGAACGACGGTGAACACTGCAAGGTACGCTGAAATTTTGAGCCGCTTCATGCAACGTCTACGCAGGGTACAACCCCAATGCACACAAAGAGGTTCCTGTACTATTTTTTTCTTTTTCTTTTTCACTCTCGTCCACACAAAGCTAATATCGCCAAACAGTTCCCGGCACAAAAGGGGATGGGGAAGCTTGAACATCCACCATATTAGCCGGATATCGACCCTCCAGACTTCTTCGTAATCCCACGACTCAAAGGAAAGAGGTTTGGCGATATTCCTGACATACAACGAAATGTGTTGAGGCTTTTGAACACTAATCTCAAAGGAAGATTTCATGAAAAGTTTCCAGGAGTTTGGCCGTGTACTGTTATTTCGAAGGACAGTAAGGTAACTGTCGTTCACAGTTCTTCTACGTTAATGGTACTGAACTATTCACCGAACTTTATTGTAATAGATTCTATTAAATCTGAATATCACTACATTTAGTTTTCGAGCATCCAGTTGTAAGATGTCTATTTGAGTAGGCCATTCTACTCTGAAAGGGTTTGCAAAGCTTTGTTGAAGACATGTGTGTATGAACGAGTAATAAAACCCTTTCGGTATTTTATAACAATGTCGAAATTGGTCGTATCTGTCACATCAGTTATATTGACCTACGAAATGTTGATTAAAGTGAAATATCTGTGAATGTTTTTCTGAGCCACTTATTGTGTTTTATTTTTGTTGATGAGTATGTGCGATGGTAAATGATCCAACAACCAGAGAGATCACGGTGTAGGCATTCAAAGTTCCAATAGCAAAGCACTGTCAGCAACCAGCCAGTGTCTCCGTTTTCGGCTGAATCGACCGTTTTCAGCTTTAACTAATGACCAAGTCAGCTAACAAGTCTTATAAAAGGAAATGAATATTTCCGTATTTAGAACTTGGATGTTACCTTGTCGTTCGCGCTTTACAATTTGCGACTCAGATTATTTATTATTTATTAGCTACGGCAAGAGAAACAGGAAACCGACAGAGAGAAAGAGGAAATAGAGACGGAAGAGGACATGGACAGAGGGAGGGGCGGGAAGCGCCGTGCAGAGACAGGGTGTAAGGGGCGACTGCGCATGCTCCAGAATCGGCAAACTGTTTCTTGTGATTCCGTAGACTTTCCCAGCGATTTGATGACATCGGATATCAAGCAGTATATTCGCTTTCAAGGAGAAGCCGTTTCTTGTTTATGCTGAAAATAGACATAACATTTTTTCAGTTCACTGGCTTTATAATAAATAACAATTTTCTGAGATTATTTAAAAATAGTCCTTTAATTCCTTATGTGCACACACAGTACAAAGCACCATTTTGATTTGACTGACATATTTTTTGGGTTACACCAGACTGAGCCGTGTTCAAATAGCATCGTTATTTTCTCGTTAGAAAATGACACCTTTGTAAAAGTCCAAAATGGTAGTCCAGCTGGGTTGATTAAAACTGAAAAGACATGTTATGAAACTACAGAAATTTCCACCTCTCAACATCTATCGAAATGGTACGAAATGAAAATCAGCTAACATGACGTTTCCAACATTTGAGACGGGCTACTTCACTGCTCGAGTCTTTTAACTGATAATTTGCGTCTGTGTGTCGACTGAGAGCACAGCTTTTGTCGTGGGATTCACTGCCTTCAGAGGACGAGTTGTGGCGCCCAACGTCTCTGCGACAGACAGTGCACTGTCCTGCAGGCAGTCGCTGTTCTCCATCAACTGTGTGTTACACAGTACAGGACAAACACTTGGCTGCGCACAGTGCCCGGGTGGTGCTGAGGTCCCAGCGGCTGGTGGGGCGGTCAGGCGGTGAGCAGCCTCGAGAAGGCGTCGAGCAGCCCGTGGCCTGGCCGGCACGCGCCGTAGCGCTGCAGGCAGCCGCCGCCCCCGCCGCCCCCGCCGCCCTCACCGTCCCCGCCGCCCCTGCCCAGGTCGCGCGCCTCCCTGTGCTGCCGCAGCTGCGGCTCCTGGTCGCCCGGACTGCAACACAACGTCCACACTCTCACTCCAACTGTTGTTACATATAGAACTGGCCTATCAACTGAGGCGACAGAAGCCATGGGCTAGCGATATGCACACCTAACAAATGACGGCGTCTGGCGTACAGGAGGCAGCAAACGGCGGTTCTTTGGCCGAGCAATCCATTGATGGTTGCACGTTTAAAACTGGCGGGCTTGCAACGCTCAGCAAGACATGGGACATCCAGTTTCAGAAACTCTTTGGGAATTCAGTAAGCGGACATGCAAAGTGCCAAAAATGAACCTAGCACCATATTTCTCACATTACCTCTCAGCACGAAAAATATAGGGCACGACGTTATTTACTTAATGACCACTATTTCCTAGTCAGTGCTAAGAGACAAGCAAGACTACGTCAAATGTGTGACGAACGTATGTGTCACGATAGTTCGACGTAGTTTGGCGTTAACGGGCTCTGGCTGCACACGACTGACTCTCGTTCTTTTGCTAACAGTGAGACAACGTTTGCAACCACATCGGTTGGACCCAAGACCACTGGAAAAATTGGCCTTGATCACATGAGGCCAGATTTCAGTTCGTAAGAGCTGATTGTAGAGTTCGAGGTGACCACACACCTCAAAGCAATGGACCCAAATTCTTATCAATTCGCTGTGCAAGCTGGTATTAGTGCCATATTGTTGAAGGCCCTCCTGGCATGGACTGTGCCCTCTGGTCAAACTGAAACGATCGTTTCCTGTAATTCGTTATGTTATGGTTGTTGGAGACCACTCATAGCCATCCTTTGACTTCACGCATCCAAATAACGGTGAAATGTTAGTAGGTGCAGTCGACACAGATGGCACCGTGGCCTGTGCGTGGCTCCCCTAGGGAGACGCATGCTCCTGAAAGCTTACGAGAGTAACTCGTGCGCCCAATTTTTTGTTATCAGGAGAGCACTCACACTCGCCTGAGAATCTATCCTTAGTCTGAGACAATGTTCCATAAATACATTCCTGGGCATTAAAATTGCTACACCACGAAGATGACGTGCTACAGATGCAAAATTTCTCCGACAGGAATGAGATGCTGTGATATGCAAATGATAACCTTTTCAGAACATTCGCACAATGTTGGCGCCGGAAGAGACACCTACAACATGATGACATGAGGAAAGTTTCCAATCAATTTCTCATACACAAACAGCAAAGGGCGTTGCCTGGTGAAACGTTGTTGTGACGCCTCGTGTAAGGAGGGGAAATGCGTACCATCAAGTTTTCGACTTTAATAAAAGTCGGATTGTAGCCTATAGCGATTGCGGTTTATCATAACGTGACATTGCTGCTCGAGTTGGTCGCGATCCAATGACTGTTAGCAGAATATGGAATCGGCGGGTTCAGGAGGGCAATACAGGACGCGGTGCTGGATCCCAACGGCCTTGTATCACTAGCAGTCGACATGACAGGCATCTTATCCGTATGGCTGTAACGGATCGTGCAACCACGTCTCGATCCCTGAGTCAACAGATGGGGACGTTTGCAAGACAACAACCATCTGCACGAACAGTTCGGCGAAGTTTGCAGCATCATGGACTATCAGCTCGTAGACCGTGGCTGTGGATACCCTTGACGCTACATTATAGACAGGAGCGCCTTCGATGGAGTACGCAACGACATACCTGGGTGCACGAATGGCAAAACGTCATTTTCTCGGATGAATCCAGGTTCTGTTTGTAGCATCATGATGGTCGTATCCGTGTTTGGTGACATCGCAGCGAACGCACATTGGAAGCGTGTATTCGTCATCGCCATATTGGCGTATCACCGGACCTGATGGTATTATGTCATTGGATACACATCTCGGTCACCTCTTGTTCGCATCGACGGCACTTTCAACAGTGACCGTTACATTTCAGGTGTGTTTCGATCCGTGGCTCTACCCTTCATTCGATCCCTGCGAAACTCTACATTTCAGCAGGCTAATGCACGACCGCATGTTCCTGTACGTGCGTTTCTGGATATGGAAAATGTTCGACTGCTGCCCTGACCAGCGCATTGTCCAGATCTCTCACCAATTGAAAACGTTTGGTCCATGGTGGCCGAGCAACTGGCTTGTCACAATATGCCAGTTACTACTCTTGATGATCTTTGGACCTGTACATGCCATCCAAGTTCTTTTTGACTCTATGTCCAGGCGTATCAAGGCCGTTATTGCGGCTATAGGTTGTTGTTCTGGGTACTGATTTCTCAGGATCTGTGCATCCAAATTGCGTGTAAATGTAATCACATGTCATGTCAAGTGTAATATATTTGTCCAATGAATACCCATTTATCATCTGCATTTCATCTTTGTGTAGAAATTTTAATGGTCAGTGGTGTAAATTAAATTGGTTCCAATCTCCCCAGCTCCCCAGCTTTCCTGAAGGCTTCCTTTGGTTGTAAGGTGTATGCTGGAACTGGTAAGCCCCCCCCCCCCCACCCTCACTCCCAGTTGGAGGGATCTCAGACAGCACTCTCCAGCACTGTGCCGTGTCAGCAGGGAACAGCTGTTGGCGATTTCTCGGTAGGAGAAGTTGGACAGTGAAAGCGAACTATTTGGCCAATCAAATCTCCTGAAATGGATTCCATGCAACATTTGCGGGACATAAGCGTGACTGTTCGTGCATAAATACCTGTACTTGAGAAGGACGGACGGCAGCATCCACTTGCTGAGTGTCTGCCGCATTCTGCTGCTGCACTTCTCCGGAAAAATAGCAGCAGGACACGATAATAGCAGCTAACCCATGCGTTTTGTCACCTCACTCCAATACTAAGCAGCTGAAACACTCACTGATACCTGAATCTTGTCTTTAAATTACTTCCCGATGCAACAGTAATTACATTGACAACTTTTGATATACACATTGATCAAATTAAAATATTAAATGCTATGATAATCTACTCATTAATAGGTACAAAATACAGTTATTAAGTAAAATATAGAAATTGTCTTAAATTAAAAAGTTATATTACCTAACCTAATTTCGTTCCGTTCCGATGCGTGAAGCCGTTCACCCATCGGGGGTTGGAAACCCCCTTGGGCATGGATGTTTGTGCTGTCTTTAGTATAAGGTAGTTCATCAGAAGTCTGTAAGTTTAGGGACTGAAGACCCCGCAGTTAAGTCCCATAAACTTTACAAACATATGAACATTTTAATTAACATCACCTAGCATTACGTTTCCAAATGGACATCAGTTCATGGCTGCTGTAGTCAGCACGCGTTTACTCTTGGTATCAGTAGAAATATGCCTGCCTTTCATATGCCAAGAGCGTACAAAGTCCATGGGTTGAAACACCTGCATTGGAGGTCCAAACAATTTAACAAACATCAGATTGCTGACAGTAGAGAGATGGAGTGAAGCTCTTGTAGGTGTGATAATGAGGTTCATTTGCGAAGACCCACGTTCACATTCAACAATCTCTAAATCCTCAAAGTGCCACTCTCTTTGGAAGACGAAAACGACAACATAACGTTTTTACACTTGATTCACCATATGTTATTGCAGGTTTTACAGGCCAAGTCGATGAGTCCAACACTTCTGCACATTCAGAGATAGCAACGTCCTCTGTCTGCAGAAGACAATTCTCCATTTACTGTTTCAGGCAGTCATAAAATCTGCTGGGCTCAAGATGTCAGCTTTCTGCTCTCCTTTCAAGTGTAATTCCTCCAAAGTTCAGCTCGCCAACTACCTTGAGAACTTCACAATAATGACGACCAATGCTCAGTTTCCTTTCTTCGAACACCAGTATCTGATTTCTGATCTTCCGTTGGGCCGAATACAGTGTGATGTCTCCATCTGTTGCAATTGAAATAAGATATTCTTTGAAGAACTCATTATAAAATCCCATAGAGTCCAAAAAATTCAGCAATGTGTTACAAATACCTTCGGCAGTAACATTATACAGATCGACTACATCAATGAAAATATTTGTGGGCTCTCTCATGTCAGGCAGCTTGGTTCTTAAATAAATCATTAAAGATGACAAAGGGCTAGTTGTTGTGCTCTCATCATTAATTACGATATTTTTGATTTACTCTCAATAATTGTTTTAATCGCTGTGTTTTTCATTTCATGGGCGATGTGATTAATAATATTCGTACTCACGTTTTCAGAATGTAAAATGCAGCCCATGACAACTCCATTAAGCTGTTGCAGGGCGATTTCGGTCTCAAAACCATTGAAAGATTGATTCTTTCTTTCGCGACTTTAAAACCAGTGCGAAATATTTTTGCTGTCACCTCCTGCTCATTTTGAAACGCCCTACTGCAAGCAATTTCCAAAGTCTTCCCTTTAGCACAAAGCACTATTTGTGCAGCAGCTTGATGAGCGGAACTGTCTTCATGTTTAATTTTTTTTCTGCAAATAATCCATCTCTTCTTTTCTTGACTGACCTGAATGTTACACAGATACGGTGGCCCAAGGTTGTGGGATATTCATGCCTTGTTTGTTTCTTTCGACGCCCAAATTTCCTACTTCTTAGCAAACATTGCAACCAAATTTTTAATTTCACATAGTTAATCAGTCATACATCTCACGAAATGCAGTTTCTTGAACAAGAGACCAACATTCTGGACGATCATTTGACTTGCTGTCGTACACATGTTCGTCCACTGTATTATCACACGTGGGTTCAGTGTTCACGTTTTTCTTTTCACTTTCACTCTTACCATCCAACGACAATGTTGCTTTTACGGTGAAGGAGCACCGGCAAAATAGATTGTATCTTTCTGCTCATCTAAACCTGTACGTTAACTTGCAAACAAGGTAGGACTCACAGCACAATCACTTATACAACAAAGAAGAACGGAACAGTAAATGAAGAACAAACTAGAAAGTACACATATGCTGCCCCGTGTATCGACTCAATGATCTAAAACGGTTGGTGTCGATTCAATTATCGCAAACGATTGCTTGATGCAATGGTGTCTCCAAACACCCCGCATCGAACGCTAAAGAAAGTCGATAGCAGTTCCAGTGGTCTTCGATAACTGCATATGACATCACGTCTGTACGAAGTCTTATGAACTGGATACCCTTCAAACCAGTTTGTATCTCTTTTTTTCCCATAGATTTATTTCTAATGATCCCCACCACAGATTGCGCTGGCATTGTTTATATCGCGATTCCCAACATGAAAAAAAAAAAAAAAAAAAAAAAATCATAAATCCGATCGATCTACGTTCATGAAATAAATCGTTGGCAAATTTTTATATTTTCCAACTTTTGACGAGAAAAAAAAACTTTTCGGACATATAAAGTTTAGTTTGTCTGTATGTCCTCTACGTGTTCATAAACCATTCATTCGATTGCAATGAAACTTTGGTGAACCGTTCACCGTACGCCAACGAAGGTTTCTGACCCAAAAACATAACAGCATAAGTTTAGGGACTGATGACCCCGTAGTTAAGTCCCATAGACTATACAAACATTTGAATTTGGCCTTAATTCTCTTGCATCCAAAATTAAATTAAACGGTCTGTTTTCTTAATCTCTGTCTATTTAAAACCGAGAGGGGACTCAGTCACTCACTGACTAAACACGAAATCTCGAAAACTACTTCGCCTATGAAGTCTAAATTTGGCATGAATGTACTTTATAGGTGGGAAACTGAAGCTAAGAAAGTATTTTGTGATAGGTGCATAGCGGAGCATACTTTTCCTACAGACTCACGAAATCTATAGTTTCATTCCGATCTTCACGAAGTGTCGCACGTTTGACCTTCAAAACAAGAGGAAAGTCACCATCTGCCTTAAGTTTCATACTGTGAATGGGGGAGGGTACTTTGTAACATAAAAATCGATCCCTACATAACTTGGTCGCCCCGTAACTTAAAAAAGGCTCGACCGATTTCACAGATCTTTTTTTCCGTTATTCTCAGAACAAGGGTTGTAGGAAATGACAGTGGAATATTTGAGAACAACAAAGTGCGTTTTTAAAAGCAAGAGGAAGATCACTGGCTACGTAAATATTTGTTTGGTACGTGACAGAGGGTACCTTGCAGAAAACTTTGCCGAGAGAGGGAAAGGTGGAAACGAACAGAGCGATGGGGGAGAAAGGGATGGATTCAGAGAGAGGAGGGAATGGGATGTGGAGTACGATAGTGTAGGATAAATAAACACCCGGGCAACGCCAGGCTTACAGGTAGTGTGTCAATAAAATTTCCCTCTGCTGGGTCAACGAATTAATGGTGTTCTTTTTGCATTTTTCGGGAGTGTATAATTGTTTCTTAATTACCTCTTGCGTACAGACATCAATGAGTAACAATTTTATTACATGTATACAGTGTGTATCAAGAAGGATGGCGCAAACTAACACGGTTGAAAGTACACGATAATAGAAGCAAAAGTGGCCCAGTAAACAATGATGATCGAGCCGTTTACGACATAATTACAAATGTACGGTCCCAAACAGCTACTGACGGCATTGCTTGTAACGGAGACACCTTAGCTTTCTGCGACGTCCTCTTCCAATATTGCTCGAGGATGCTGCCCTTCGGCAACGTCAGAGTATGTGGCAGGTGCATGATGGAGCTCCGGCACCTTTAGCTGCTGCTGTGAGGCGGCATCTGACGCGCAGGTACAGCCAGAGATGGACAGGTCGAGGCGGACCTGTAGCTTGGCCTCCAAGGTCATCTGATCTAAATCCGTCGGATTTTTGTGTCTGCGATCACCTGAAAAAGCGATGTCTACAGCGCATCTCTTAACACGGCTGAAGGACTGGAGCGGAGAGTTGTACACGCTTGTCAAGAATTCCGAAATGATCCAAGGGGTTTCGAAAGAATTCGGAATTCGTTGCAGAGACGACCACAGTATTGCAACCGAATGAAAGCAAGACATTTCCAACACGTCCTTTAACAGGAAACCCATACCTGAAATGAGAACTAAATGCGATGTAAATCTTAATAGTAAAGTCTGGATTTCAATTTAATGAGTACAATCTAGAACACTGTTTACAAAGACGCCAGTAGCGGCTTGGAACCATAAATTCGTCATTATCTCGTTTGCGGATGTATGTTTACTGGGACATTTCTGCTTCTATTATCGTGTACTTTCAACCGTATAAGTTTCCATTAATCTTTTTGATACAAACTGTATATTTCACGGCTAACTACTTGCTACGCCAAATACAACAGATGGATAAAAATTAATGAGAACAATTACACCGAGTAATCAGAAAGTCAGAATAAATTTGAAAACTTAGTAAATCACGGAATAATGTAGATAGGTAAAAATTGACACACATGCCTTGAATGACATGGTGTTTTATTAGAAGCAAAAACAAAAAAGAAAAGAGAGGGGAAAAAAACAAGTTCCAAAAATGTCCGACAGATGCCGCTGGACAGCAAAACGTCAGTGACTGCGCATGAAAATCGTGTATAAAACGAGCTGTAATGAGAGAGAGAGAATCAGATGCACCAGCAGTCGCAGCATGTTGACGTTACCTAAAAAGGCGCTTTTATTGAAGCTGTATTATCAGAATGGGGAATCTGCTAGTTCAGTGCTACGATCCTATCGCCATAGGAAGGTCCGTTGACAAATGCAGCTGTGGCGAAAATGATTTCGAAGTTCGAGGCCACGGGTTGTTTAGACGATAGACCCCGTAGTGGCCGACCGAGCACAAGGTGTAATGCTGCTGAGACATTTCAGCAAGAAATGGAGACTGTAGCGAGTTCGTCTATGCACGGGGAAGTCAGCGCTCGTGCAGTCGCACGTCGATCCGACATTCCATACACTACTGTTTGGTTGGCACTTAGGCGTACCCTGCGATGCTATCCTTACAAAATCCATCGGCATCATGAACTGTTACCTGGCGATTTAGTAAAGATGGCGTAAGATGACGATTGGTTGAGTAACGTGTTGTGGACCGACGAAGCTCATTTCACGCTCTTAGGGTCTGTCAACGCCCACAACTGTAGAAAACTGTAGATAATCCTAGAACTGTCGTGAAAACCCCATTGCACGACGAGAAAGTACGGTATTGGTTGGATTTACCGTTATCGGGCCGTTTTTCTTAGAGGAACTGCGTGATTATGGTTTTGTAATTGCTACCGTAACGGGTGAGAGGTACGCCGATATGTTACAGAATCGAATCATCCCCAGCCTGGCTGGTAAACACCTGCTGGAACGTACGATTTTTATGCAGGATGGCGCACCACCCCATATTGCTAGACGCGAAAGATCTCTCGCACGCGTCGTTTGGAGATGATCCTGTGTTCAGCCGCAACTTTCGTCATGCTTGGCCTCCCATGTCCCCAGACCTCAGTCCGTGAGATTATTGGCTTTGGGGTTACCTGAAGTCGCAAGTGTATCGTGATCGACTGACATCTCTATGGATGCTGAAATACAACATCCGATGCCAATGCCTCACCATAATTTCGGACATGCTTTGCAGTGCTGTTCACAACATTATTCCACGATTACAGCTATTGTGGAGGAATGATGGTGAACATATTGAGCATCTCCTGTAAAGAACATCATCTTTGCTTTGTTTTAATTTGTTATGCTAATTATTGCTTTTCTGATCAGATGAGGCGCCATCTGTCGGACATTATTTGAACTTTTTTGGGGGGGGGGGGGGGGCGTTAATAAAACCCCATGTCATTCCAATCATGTGTGTCAATTTTTATCTCTCTATCTACATTATTGCGTGATTTATTCATCATCACATCATCATCATCATCATCATCATCATCATTAGAGACTGATTATGCCTTTCAGCGTTCAGTCTGGAGCATAGTACCTCTAATAAAATCCCTCCTTGATCCCTTATTCAATGCTAACATTGATACCTCGTCTGATGTTATGCCTTTTACTTCAAAATTATTCTGTACTGAATCAAAGTACTTTCTTCTTAGTCTACCTCGACTCGTCCTACCTCCCGCTGCCGAGCTCATAAGTTTCTAAGGTAACCTTGCTTCTCCCATGCGTGTAACATCACCCCACCATCTCAGTGTGTTCGCTCTAACTGCGCCATCTATGGTGTTCATTCCAAGTTTTTCTTTGATTTCCTCCTTATGGACACCCTCTTGCCATTGTCACATCTATCAGTAACTGCAATCATTCTTGCTACTTTCATATCTGCAACCTCTACCTTATGAATAAGGTAACCTGTATCCACCCAACGTTCACTTCCATACAACAAAGTTGGTCGAAAGATAGAGCGGTGCACTGCTAACTTAGTCTTGGTACTGACTTCCTTTTTGCAGAAGAGAGTAGATCTTAGCTGAGCACTCACTGCATTAGCTTCGCTGCACCTCGATTCCAGTTCTTTCACTATGATGCCATCCTGTGAGAAAATACATCGCAGGTACTTGAAACAGTCTGCCTGTTCTAACTTTGTTCCTCCTATTTGGCACTCAGTCTGTTTGAATCTCTTTCCCACAGACATTACTTTCGTTTTGGAGATGCTGATCTTCATATCATAATCCTTGCACCTCTGATCGAGCTCTGAAATATTAGTTTGCAACCGTTCAATCGAATCTGCCATTACAACTAAGTCATCCGCATATGCGAGACTGCTTGTTTTCTTTTGACCTATTTTTATCCCGCCCTACCAGTCTATGTTTTTAACATATGATCCATGAATAGTATGAACAACAGTGGTGACAGGTTACAGCCTTGTCTTACCCCTGAACTACCCTGAACCATGAGCTTAATTTGCCATCTACTCTAACTGCTGCCTGACAGTCTACGTAAAGCCCTTTAATTGCCTCCAGATGTTTGCCTCCTATACCATAATCTTGTAGAATTGACAGTAGCTTCCTCTTAGGAACACGGTCATAAGCCTTTTCCAGATCTATGAAACATAGATACAATCTCCTCTTCCACTCATAGCACTTTTCCGTTACCTGCAGTAAGCTAAAGATCTGGTCCTGACAGCCTCTAAGGGGCCTAAACCCACGCTGATTTTCATCTAACTTGTCCTCAATTAATATTCGCACTCTCCTTTCAACAATACCTGAGAATATTTTGCCTACAACGCTAATTAAAGAGATACCTCGATAGTTGTTACAATCTTTTCTGTCTCCATGTTTGAAAATTGGCGTGATTACCGCTTTCGTCCAGTCAGACGGAACCTCTCCCGATTCCTTCGCCTTCTCAATTATCCTGTGTAACCATTTGAGACCTGATATTCCACTGGATTTGACGAGTTTCGGCTTAATTTCGTCCAACCCAGCCGCTTTATTGCACTGTAATCTACTGACCATTTTCTACACTTCCTCAAATGAGATCCTGTTTCCATCGTCGTTCCTATCCCATTCTACCTGAAAATCTGATACATCATTGAACGTTTCTCCTACATTGAGCAATCCTTTAAAATATTTCCTCCATGGGCTCAAGGCATCCTCAGGAATGCTAGCAGCTTTACTGACCTGTCCAAAACACTTGTTAATTCCTTCTTTCCTCCCTTTCGAAGATTGCTAACTATGCCTGAAAATGGTTTTCCCGCGACTTGAGCCAGAGTTTCTAGCTTATTTCCGAAGTCTTCCCATGATTTCTGCTTGGAGTCTGCAATTATCCGTTTGGCTTTGTTTCTTTCTTCAACATAACTTCCTCTGTCTGCCTGATTTCTTGTATGGAGCCTTTTTGAAATGCCTTCTTTTTCTTTTTACAGGCTGCCTTGACTGTGTCATTCCACCAAGCTGTCTGCTTCTTACTACCTTTACACACTACAGTTCCAAGAAATACTCTAGCTGCTTCCAGTAGTGTGCCCCTGTACCTTGACGATTCCTCTTCCAGTGACTGTAAATCATTACATTCAACTAACTGGTACCTTTCCGAGATCATTGTTATGTATTTGTGTCTAATTTTCTTGTCTTGAAGCTTCTCCACTCTTATCCTTTTACACATGGACTTGACATTCTGCTCTTTTAGCTTCACAAAACCAATTTCACTGCTGATTAAATAATGATCAGTATCATCAAAGAACAGCCTAAAACACGTGTGTCCTTAATTGTCTTCCTGAATTCCTGGTCTGTTATTTTATAATCAATGACAGATCTGGTTCCCCTTCCTTCCCAAGTATAGCGGTGAGTGTCACGCTTAAAGAAGGAGTTTGTGATAACTAAACCCATAGTGGAACAGAAATCCAAAAGCTGTTTTCCGTTCTTGTTGGGCTCCATATCCTCTCCAAACTTACCTATAACCTTTTCATAACCTTCTGTTCGATTTCATATCCTAGCGTTGAAATCACCCATGAATAAAACACTATCCTTATCCTTCACTCTAACAACTGCATCACTAAGTGCGTCGTAAAATCTGTCCATCTCATCTTCATCTGTCCTTTCACAGGGTGAATACACTGCCACAATCCTAATATTTTTGCTGGAGATGGCAAAATCTATCCACATCAGTCGTTCATTTACGTACCTTTTTGCAATTATGCTGGGTTCGATTGCTTTCCTGATGTAAAGCCCTACACCCCACTGTGCTCTTCCAACTCGTGACAGGTAGACCTTGTATTCTCCGACTTCGTCCTCTTTCTCTCCCCTTACTCTAACGTCACTAACAGCTAAAACATCTAACCCATCTTACTTGAAGCCTCAGCCAGATCTATCTACCTGCTTCCCAGTGTAATCTACATTGATATTAATAGCTCCCCATCTCATTCCAGATCGTTTGCCAAGTCGTATCGGAGGAGTCCCTGGTCTGTCAATTAGATGTGGGACTCCATCACCTTCAAAGGTCCGAGGCATTTTGCTCTGATTGTTGCCAGCATGATACTGAAGTACCTGGGAAGCAGGTTGCTAGCCTTACTTGCCCAGGGCCGCACTGGGTTTTACCCTTTACGGTTGGGGGACTAACCGGTGGATTTGGTAGTCTTTGCCGTTTGAGCACAAAGGTGGCCACGACTCAGAATATGTCCGAGATGCGCAACCTTATTCCAAAGTAACTGGTATCCCAATTGTCAGGATCACTTACTTGGCCACTCATACGTTGCCTGTGGTCCATGAACTAGGACATGACTACAGGAACCCACACCATGAACCACCCGTGAAGTTTTCAAATTTATACTGAATTTTTGATCACCCGGTATTTATCTTTATTGACTGAGGTACGTATAATTACTTTTAATGCAACCGGTCCGTTATTTGTGACCTTTCATAAGATATTCAGGTGGTGCTATATCCCGTCTGCTGGTGTCTTCCTGTTGACGTCCCGTACTGACCGCCCTACGATGCCGATAATGCACCTCTGGTGTTGAACTGGAGGCCTCGCAGTGTTTCTTCCGCCTTGTCAGAGAGATCGCCACCTCTCGGGTGAGCACAGTACACTCTCCACAGTCCCCCTCAGCCAGGTCCTGGGCAGCAGCAGCGTCTGTTGTGAGGGAGAATGCTCAGGCTGCTGCTCCATGAAACATCCCGTCTCACCTGAACGCTGAACGAAGGTGGTGTTGCATTTCAAAGAACAGAACCCCATCATTTAGCATGACAATGCACGATACCACACCGACGCTGCTGCGAATGTGAGATTCTGTAACGACCACCGTACTCACCCGACATGAGTTTTGTGATTGAGATCTCTTTATCACCCACTGTGAGCGGGTTGCATGCATTTTTCGAACGCGTCGAGTCTGCAGAGAGGAAACTCTCTCGTTCGCTCCAGGGCTTTCTAATTGATAAAACTCTCTCCGCAGCGACTGTTATCGATTAAGCAGTGGGCGGTTTTGCTTCCTTTGGCGTATTATACGTGCCGTCCAAAATTAGACAAAATCTGGTTGGTCACGGAAAGGAATGTGATGGATGCCATCTGGGACATGCGTGAAATCGATGCATATGTAGGGCGGAAGAGCAGAGCAAATTAACGGTCCTCTGAGAACTTTGTGGCTGCGACGTCATCCCCCTATACGCCGAAGACGAACTCTGCTGTCGAAACCTCGAATGAAAAGCTGTACGGCAACATTCGGAAGCGGATGTGACGTCGAAATCTGTCGTCAGCAATTCCTGGTTATTTATAAATAAACCAATTCGCTGCTATTCAGTATATATTTTTTATTTTCACGACAGATCTGTTTCGGCTTATAATGCCATAGTCAAGTGACCTGCGGTATAATACGGTAACATTAAGATTAGACCATTGGTATGTCGTATTATAATATTACAGTCTTGATCTTAAAAACTACTTACGTATGTGTCTAGATGTTAAAACATACATAAGACATCTGAAGCGTATTTATACTAACTGTCAAAAAGATTTTAATAATATTTCGTATTTTGACAGTTACAGCTAAGATGTCATATGTTTACAAAGGATGCACAGAAGATATTTATGTTGTTATGCTTTGAAATATCTTTGGCGTATTTGACATCTGGGGTAATAAATTATACATGCTATGATACGGTCATGTTTTGAAGTACATGTAGTAAACTTCAAAATTTTATGTTTTACCGTTTATTTCTATAATCGATTTTCGAAAGCTGCGTATATGTTTATATGTTTTATCGTTTATTTCTATAATTGATTTTCGTAAGCTGCGTATATGTTTCCATAGAGTGTTTGGTACAGATGTTCAACTGTTGGTGTACGTTATCTCTGGATTTTCGATGCACAGAGCCTAACCTTTTTTATTGACGAAAAATTAAATAAATTTTTTAAAATAATTTTGATGTTTAAGGTGCGTTTGTTCATTTAGTACATTTTGAGGATTGTATGTATATGTTTATAGATTTCAATTTCTTCAAGCTTTCTGACCTTAAAACAATTCCTAGTTGTTTTCGCGTTTGAAGACGCACCCCAAATAGCAAGTAGAAGTGTGGAAACCTCACAGTGGGCGGATGTACCTGGCCTTTCGGCGCTGTACATCAGGCTGAGCTCTGCGCTGTAAGCTCACAGCTCCCTGTAACCCACTACTCATCACGCCTGCGACGGACTTGGTACTGGACGATGCAGCCAGGTCACCTCTTGAACAGCTTCTGCTGGCAGAATGGAACTGAGTAGTGTGCTATGCAGTATCTGCTGATCACTGCCGGAATAAGCTTGCGTGGATTCATCGGAAACATGTTCAACAGTCCTCGCATGCTCTGGACGACTTCAAGACCATGAGAAGGTAAGGTGCACTGGTTTGGATGATTGGGCTGCAAAACGTATCCTGTTGGAAATGCTGTTTTCGCTCGTGTACAAATGTGTGCTCTTCCAAAACGGCCACCTGTCCTTGTTTCATTGGTCGGTTTGTATTCAATGTAATGATTCTCTCTCTCTCTCTCTCATTATCTTTACCTACCTACCTATAAGGAACACTCAAATGACCAACTAGGAGATATCAACAGAACACCGGGCAAGCCTAAATAATTACAAGTAAATTTTAAATTAATTAATTAATTGATGGAAGGAAAAAATATATTAAATGAAGCACATAAAATACAGGACACACCACTAATAAATAAAATTTACAGGAAGTTATAGGGTAAAGTACAAATGTATGTCCGTAGAGGAATATATAACTCGGGGAAAAGTGGACAACGCCTACAAGACAATAAAAGAGACATAGGTCGGTTCTCAGAAAATTGGAAAGCTGAAGGGGCTCAATAAAGGAAATGAACTTTGGGCAGTACTGTGGCAAGAAATAGATGAAGATGAAACGGGAGATACTATACTGAGAGAAGAATTTGACAGAGTATTCAAAGACAAAAGTCCAAACAAGGCCCCTGGAGTACATGACATTCATTCGCAGCTATTGTAGTTTCTGAGAGAGCCAGCGTGTAAGATGTACGACACAGGCGAAGTACGCTCACACAAGAAAAATGTAACAATGTCTACTCCAGAGAAAGCAGGAGGAGAGAGGTGTGAAAATTACGGAACCAACAGTTTCGTAAGTCATGGTTCCAAGATTCTAACACGAATTATTTACAGGCGAATAGAAAAAGACGTGGAAGGTGACCTCGGGGAAAATTAGTTTGGATTTAGGAGAAATGTAGCAACACATGAGGCATTACTCACCTTAGAATTTATCTTAGAAGATAGGTTCGGGAAAGGCAAATCTATGTTTCTAACTTCTGTATATTTGGAAAAAAGCTTATGACAATGTTGACTCGAACACACTCTTTTAAATTTTGAAAGTAGAACAGATAAAATATAGGGAAGAAAAAGTTATATATAACTTGTGCAAAAACCAGCAGCCATTATAAGAATCAAAGAGCATGAAAGGGAAGCATTGGGTGGGAACGAACTGAGACAGGTTTGTAGCCTTTCCCCAACGTTATTCAATCTATACATTGAGCAACTTGAGAAGGAATGCAAAGATAAATTTCTAGATGGGATTATAGTTTAGGATGAAGAAATAAAAACTTTTCGTTTTTTTAATATACGTTGCAATTCTATAAGAGGCAGCAAAAAAAACTGGAAGAACATTTGAATGGAACGGACATTGTCTTGAAAGCAGAGAATAAGATCAACAGAAGCAAAAAAAGGGTAACAGAATGTTATCGAAGAAAATCAGGCGATGCTGAAGGAATTAAATTAGGCAATGAAGCAATGAAAATAGTAAATGAGTTTTGTTACTTTCCCAGTAAAATAGCACGCGATAGCCGCAGTTAAAAGGATATAAAATGCAGAATGACAGTGGGAAAAAGGCGTTTCTGAAAAAAAGACATTTCTAATATCGAATATTAATTTAAGTGTTAAGAAGTATTACTGTAGTGAAAAATGAACGATAAATAGTTCAGACAGGAAGAGAATAGAAGATTTTGCAAATGGTCCCGTAGAAGAATGCTGAAGAATAGGTGGACATATCACGTAACTAATGAAAAGTTATTGAACAGAATTGGGGAGAAAAGGAATTTTTGGCATACCTTGACTAAAAGAATGGTTCGATTGGTAGGATTCAGACACGAAAGAATCGTAAATTTAGCATTGGAGGGAAGTGTGTGGGGGGGGGGGGGGGGGAATCGCAGGAGGAGACCAAGAGTAGTATAGCGAGGAAACTCAGATGTATGCGGGCTGCCGCTCTTATGAGGAGATGAAGAGTCTTGCTCAGAATGGAACAGGGTGGAGAGCTGCATCGAAGCAGTCTGCGGACTGAAGACCACAACAACACAAAGGAGTATGCAGTCTGGTGAGACGGTGCGGGAAGTTGCACACCCGTTTATTACAGCCAATACGCATATGTGACGGCCGCGGTGGAGTGACTGAGTGGTCTAAAGCATCACGCTGCGGAGCGCGCGGTTGCTTGCCGTCGGAGGTTCGAGTCCTCCCTCGAGCATGGTTTATGTGTTGTCCTTAGGTTTAAGTTAGTTAAAGTAGTTTGTAAGCTTAGGGACTGATAACCACAGACGTTAAGTCCCATAAGATTTACAAACATTTGAACAGTTGGTCATAAGACAACATAGAATGTAACTCCACTTTTCCACATAGTCTCCAAGGGACTGTAAAAATTTCTAGGAACGGGCTACCAACTTCACTATTCCGGATGCCTAGAAATCACAGCCACTGCTATGTTACCATCTGGATACAGCTGCTTTCACCTCCTCATATAGCGATATCCTTTTCCATCTTCGCAAACACATGACAACCGCATGGCGGTAGTCTGGACTTTATGTAGGATGTTGCCGTACCTTCCACTCGAATCGCTCCAGCTGTTCTGACGTTTGGTGGCTCGTGAGTCGTGTTGCTTTATCGTGCAACAAAAATCACATCGACGCTCGATTCTCCCCGTCGCTTTCCTTGAATGTCCTTGCGCAACTCGTGTGACGTTTCACAATACGAAGCAGAGTCGCTTCTCGTGTCTTTCGGCATGAATTTCACTTGCTGGAAGTGACTTCTACGTGCCCGGAATCTAAACGTTGGTTGCCCGATGCGAGGCATGCTTACCGCCTCTTGGGGACAATGTGAAAAACTGGATTTACGTTGTGCGATCAAATATTCAAATGTTTGTAAACCTTTTGCATCAAACTGCAATGGTCATGAGACCATTACTTAAACTTACAAATTACTCAAACTATCTTACACTAGGTGAACAGACACACCCATACGCAAGGGAGGAACCGAACCTGCGGCGGGAGCGGCCGCCCACTCTTTAGAGCACGTGGCGATTTACGTTGTGTGTTATCATAACTGTCTTGACAATTGTGTATGGTCGCGAAGTTTAAATGTTGCTCATACAGTGGCAATTATGAAACTATATGAAAAAAATCGTCATAACTCGTGAACAGCGAGTGAGGTGGCGCAGTGGTAACAGACTGGACCAGCACTCGTGTGGGCGGTGGCTCAAATCCACCTCCGGCCATCGACACTTAGGTTTTCCGTGATTTTCCTAAATCACCCCAGGAAAATTCTGAAATGGTTCTTCTGAAGGGCACGGCCGATTTCCTCCCCCTACCCCTCCCCCAATCCTTTCTCAAATATCGAAGCGTGAGCTCGTTTCTAATGACCACCCAGTCGACATTGACCCGTAAACTTCCTTCCTAACTTTTGAACGCTTCGCGGTAGGAATTTAAACTGCACAAATGGCTGCAGGGCATGGTGGAAATTCGTCTGCTGACTTAGATGTGAATATGGCTTCTTTTAACGGCGACACAAACTTTCCTTTGGATGGGTTTCTCAATACCTATAATTGGCACATTTGGCGGATGGAGGATGCGCATTTTTCGGTCTGGAAGGCTCTTGACCCTCAATGGGTGTCCGAGTTGCGTGCAATGCCCAGTCACGAAACAAACGATGCGATAAGCTTTGATGGCACTGTGACGGTGTTGGAAGATGTCTTCATCCCCATTACCCAAGGTGACCCTGATTACAATATGATGTGGTTAACGCGAGACGGGGGTCGGCCACATCGAAACAAGCGAGTGTTTGATGTCCTGGAGAGGCACTTTGGAGACCGCGTTCTGCCTCTGGGGCCTCGTTTGACCGCCATATTCTCCGGAAAATATGAACTTTTTGTCTGGCTATATTAAAGATGAGGTGAACAGCAATACTGCACAGCCAATGCTGGCCTGAAAATAGTCATTCAGCAGGTCTTCGATAGCATCTATATTCCGACCCTTCAGCTGGTCGTGCAGAATTTCACTATTCGAGTGCACCACATCATCGACACTAAAGTCACTCATATCGAACATGTCGTAACCTAAATCCGAATACCTGTAGTGACGTTTACATGAGGAATAATGTGTGTGCACGCTGTAGTTCGTTAACTAACTTAAGTTTTGTTTCACATAGTTCAACAGATTTTGATTCGCCCTCGCACCATCAAGGAACGTTTACGACACTTGACGTAGTG